>OV702280.1:133924583-143924583 GCA_916181665.1 Avena sativa
CTAGGCAACCCCAACCCTGTCACTTTGATCGCTAGATAGTTCCAACAAACACCACAATTTCATAGAGACATCCAACTCAAATTATACTCATGATAAGTATTTCTGTAATCTTTAGCCTAAGTGCCACACAGTGTGCACACTATCAACTTCACACACGTGGGGATAATGTAACATACCACCTTTTTTGTAATATAAATAAAGACATGTTTGAGCATTTCATGCACGCATTACACTTGCACCTTGATTCAATCAAATAAAAACAAACAAAACCCCCTAAATTTCTCCCTCTCAAAACCATTCAAATGGTTTTTGTATTTTGAAAACCACCCAAATGAGTGGAGCCCAAATTGACAAAAAGGGTTTCCAAATTATTTTAGTATGTTTGGACAAGCTCTAGTATTTTTTAAATATTCAAAACAGAAAAGAATTTGAAAATACAAAATAAATAAAGGAAAAATAGAAAAAGAAAAGGTTTTTTCGAAAATAAAAACCTACCCTCACCTTACTGGGCCACAGCCTAGCTTCTCTCCTCTCTCTCTCTCCATCGCTCGCGCGCGCAGCCGAAGCCCGATCCGGCCCACCTGGGCCCAAGCGTAGCCCACGACCAGCCTGTACCGCTTCGACGCCCTGTTCGTCGTCTTCGCAGATGACAGTGAGCAGCTGTGTGTCCAGCGTGCCGCCGTCGATCGTCGCTCGCCGTTGCGATACACGCCGCCACCCTCGAGCGCCTACAAGACCCCCGGGCTCCTGCAGATGAACCCTAGCCATGCCCCACTTCTCTTCCTCCTCTCCCTCTGTCGTTTTAGCGCCTAGGCCGAAACCCTAGCTCACGAGCCATCGTCGTCCTTGCCGTCTCCGGCAACTCCAGGCCAAGCCAGGACCACCAGCGTGACCGCCTCATCGCCCCCGTCCTTCTTAGTGAAGCACGCAAGCAGGGGAGCCGTTTGCATGCTGAAATCGAGCTCGAACTATCGTCGGCCGCCGCCGTTCTCGCCGTCGATTCATCGCCTTCTGAGCTCACCTCGCCTCCCCGACACCACCGTCGTGCTCATGGTGAGACACTGGTCCTCGCAGACCCCTCTGTTTCCTTCCTCTCCCCTATACCGTCCTCCCCGCGTGAGCCCGACGCCGACGCTGTTGGAGAACGTCGGAGATGACGCTCCGGTGACCATTAGGGAGCGGCGCCGCCACTAGCATTCTCAGTGCACCAGCCCGTGTCGAACGCCCCTCTCCCACATCTCCGCGAGCCCCCTAGCACCAACCCCGATCTCTATCTGAGAGCTCTGCCATTGCTGACGTCATGCTAGCTTCATGTCACATCCCAAAATTTTCCAAATTTTGAAATGTGAAAAATAAATAAACAAAAGAAACAATTGTTGAAATTTAGGGTGAAAAGAAACTTTTTGCTTCTAAATGGAAACTTCAAAACCCTTCTTGAACAAATTTGAAGGAAAAGGGAATCCAAAAAAATTTCAATCAAGTGAAATGCATTCATCAATTAATGTATCTTGAAATTTAAACATTTGGAGAAGTTAAACGAAAACGCTAAAACCCTAATGGGAGAAAATCATTCCCAAGATCTCTCAAGGACTATAGATTTGATCCATATAAAAATTCATCAAAAAACATTTATAAAGGATAAAAATGATAAATAAAAATATTATAAAACCATAGAAATTGGTTTCATTCAATTTGGAGCCATGGATAAAAACTCATGAATTTAATAAGGTTAAAAGAAATAATTTCCAAAGCTAATAAAGCTCCTAGCTAAAATCCATACCAAATTGTGAGCAAATTAATCTTAAAAGGATTTAAAAAGATAAAAAATTATTAAATAAAATTTATACAAATTGGAATCACCAATTTTGGATCTATAAATAAAAAGATATGGATTTTATAAGATAAAGAAAGAAAGAAATAAATAAGGAATATTTAAAAGCCAAATTAAATCTTGGCCAAAATCCATAAACAAATAAAAGTTATTGAATAATAAAAAGGAGAAAAGGATTATTTAAATAAAATCATAAGGATTAAACAATATCCAATTTTACTAAAAGAAAGAGAAATTGCCTAAACTAAATAAATAATAAATCCCAAGAAAATTATTTAGAAGACAATTTAACTCTTGAATTAAATCCATGAGCAAATGGAATAAAGAAAATAACAAATAAAATAAAGGGATAAAGAATATTCAAATAAAAATTATATGGCATTAACCAGATTCAATTCTATTTGAATGAAGACAAAAATCCCTAATATTAAGGATTAACTAAATCATGGGAAAAATAATGAAATTACCAAAGCGGATTAAAAGTTATCCAATTAACGTAAAAAGAATAATTAAAAATAATAATATCTATTGGAACCATATTTAATATCTTATTTAAATAAAGACAAAATGTCTATTTCAAATAAACAATAAACCCTAAGGAAATATATGAAAATATTATAAAATGGATTTTAAAATACATTAATAAACAATATTAAAGCATACTGAAAGTTGGGAAAAGTTTGAAATCAAATGAGAGTTTGAAATCATTTGAATAAAACCAAAATAGAAATCAGAAATAGAAAAAGAAAAAAGAATCAAAAAGAAGAAAAATAGAAAAAGACCCAGCCCAGCCTAACCTAGCCCAATAGGCCCAACCAGCCCAGCCGACACCCTCTCGGTGCTGTTCTTTTCTTACCAGCGAAACGACCCTCAACCCCACTGACTTGTGGGCCAGCGTCCACCTTACGATCATCGTCCTCACCCACCCCCGCGCGACCAGTTCCTCCTCTCTCCCCGACCGTTTCTGCCAATAACTTCTCGCGTCAATTCACGTTGAATGCATGAGTAAATCTCGCCCATGACCAGGCGTACTTAATCTCCTTACTCCCCTCTCCCTTTCCCCTCATTCTCCCACACCTAATTGCCACAAGGCTGCTCCAATTTTCTCTTGCAACCCACTGTCTTCGGCGAGCTTTCCGTCCGATTCCGGCCAGCCTTCACCTCCCCTTGCTCCCTTGCACCTACTAGCTTGCTCCCCATCACCAGGCGCACCTACCAGTAGCTCTAGCTCGCTCACGCGTGCCCTAAAACATTGTCTCCGTCAACGCCATCTCGCCACCATCTTCGGCTTCGACTCCGGCGACCTTTCCCCGGTAATTCTGACCTCGCCTCTCCCTCTCGATGAAGCTCACATATTTTCCTCTCTCGCCCGCATCTAACGCCCCTCTCCACTCGTCTTCCCGTGGCTTGTAGTCTCGCCTCCGTCAAGACCAGTGCGTGCCCGACGCCGTCGTGAACTTCGGCGAGCAATTAACAGTGACTCTGTGCGCCCCTCGACAAACGACAACCACCTTGAGCTTCACTGCAACCACGCGAGCACGGTAAGCACCTCCGTTCCCTCTCTTGCTTCCTGGTTGCACCGGACTGTAGCTAACACAGCCGCGCCGCCACTCATCATCGCCAGCGCCGCCAAGTTTTGACCAACTAGCTCGTGTCCGTTAGATGCAGATCGTAAGGTGTAAATTAGATGTCTTAACGAACCGTTATCTGCTGATCTGTGTTGCATGATTCTATTTAGATCTGACGATCCACACTACGCGATCCAACCGAACTGGTACTGACCAATAGGATTAAGACGCGTGGCAGATCTGTCTGTTTAAATTTCCAGAAAATAAATTAGATTGATTAAACTTGTAAAATCTATAACTTTTAATCTACATGTCCAAAATTTACAAATTATATATCACTGGATTCAGAAAAATGCAAAATTTGTAACCATGCCCTTAGTTTAGTATTTTGCTTCTCGAAAATTGAATGTTTTTGTAGAAACATTATTAGGTCTATTTTGTGTATAAAATTTAATCTAGAAATGATTTTAGGGTAAAATATTTTGCAAATGATTTGTTTTGAACCTACTGACCATAAAAACCAACTTTTAGATTTAAAAGTATATTTTGTGAGACTAAGGAATTATTTCTTGAATAAAAGCATTTCTAGTAAAACAAAAATTGTTGATTATGTTTTAAAAATAATTTTTGAGTAAAACCTTTTGCAAATGGTTTGATTTGAACTCTCTGACCCTAAACATTAAGTTTTGGATTTGAAGATGTATTTGATTAACCCTAGAAAATGATTACTTTGATTAAAGTCATTTCTAGAAAAATAAAATGTTGCTTTGGTTTAAAAATGGTTTTTGAGTGAAATCTTTGGAAAATGGATTTGATCTAAATACTTTGACCATAAACACTAACATTTGTGTTTAAAAACATATTCGGCTAACACTACAAAATATTCCTTTGATTAAAATCATTTCTAGCAAAACAAAAATGATTTAAATGGCCATTTTCACTAACTTGATTTCAAATGGTTTTGCCACTATTATAAATGACCAACAAGTGTTTATAGCCTATTAGAAACCACCTTTCCAAATAAAAAAATCTTTTGCATGCTTGCATGCATTGTTTTGTTTTCTATATTTTATGTGATGAATTGTGTGAATGCTAGTATGAAATTGTGCCTTGATTGAATTGTAGTGAAATTTGAAGAGTGTGACTATTTCAAGATCAAGGAGTGAACCTATATTCTCTACCAAAAAGGCAAGTGGTGATTCATACATTTTGTCCTATTATTTGCACTATGCATTAGAGATATTTTGAGTAGGACTTGCATGGAATTTTCTAAGTATAATCTATGCCTTGGGAAATCCTAGTAGATGATGCCTTAGTAGATTTTCCCTAAGTTAAGATTCTTGCTACTATCATGCTTAGTCTAGCTAGTAGAAGACAAGGGTGGATTATATTCATGCTATGCAATATTTCTAAGTCAATGACTTGTGTTTTGTTTAAATAAAACAACTATGTGAATGAATCACCTGGGTGGAATGGCGTGAATGGATTATGTTGAGTGGTTACACAGGGCCCCATATTTATGGCCTACCCTAGTGTATCTCACTTGTGGAAAGCCACCCAGGAACAAAGAGATTAGAGATGTCAAGTGTTGAGAAGCTTCAAGTGCAGCCATATGGCATTATGGGCTCTGCTTGGATCATATAGGTTGCAATAACTTAGCCAGATGGACAGAAGGTGGTAGGGGGTGATAGGTTTGGAACGCGTCCATTTGGTCTAAGGGAAGGCTTCTGAAAGATCTTGTCTCGATGCATGTCGAGTCTTGTGGGGAAAGTGCACCACCTCTCGAGAGAGTAAAATCTAAGTACTTAGCCGTGTCCCCGGCAATGGACAACTTGAGTATCAAGATATGGAAGCTATCAAGGATCTCCTCATCCCAATTTCTAAGTTAAAAGCTTGTGGTTGAACAAGGGTTAAAGGATCACCAATTTCTATTGGTAGATGCCTTGGGTGATTTTTGACAAACAAAAACTTAGTGTTTCCAACTTATAAGGAAAACCTTATTTCGAGAAAAGCAAGCCTAAGATCCACCTAGCCAAATGCATATAGATGATAGATACAACTATTCTACCATACTATCACTTGCCAATACAATTCAAATGTATTGACCCTTGTAGCTGTAACTTATTATGTTGCAGGTTTGTTTGATGTTAGTGAAGTGTGTTGAATAGGATTACAGGTCTACAACCAACATAATTGCCTGTGGCACTTTAAAGATGAAGGACTCCATGCTATATAGTTATTTCTGCTGCATTGTAATGAGATAGCCAAATGAGCTACGTAAGATGTAATGAATTATTTTATTCCTGGTTAAAAGTTGTATTATGACCTTTGTTTTTTGATATTACATCTTAAACCGTGGATGCTAGCTATTGATCCAGGGACTAGCATTGTAAACACAGGGATCTCTACCTTATCAGGTTGGGACCTCTACACGTCACCATGATGCAGTAATACCCTTTTTCTTTTATTTAAATTGTTTTGTAATTATTTTCTAGAAATAATATTAACCCCTGTGGGCCCTACTTGTAAGATATTTAATCTTTTTCATAAATTTTTTCTAAAATTGTTAAATATATGACATGTGGGCCCAAGTTGGAAAATAATTTAAATATTCCAAAAATGTTATAAAATGAATTAAAAATGGATAAATTTATAACTAATTCATTTTAAATCAGAAAAATACAAATAATATATCAAAAATTTCAGAAAAATGAGCTCTATCATTTAAAAATGTAAGCATCCTTATTTTATACAACTTTGAACCCTAACTTATTTAGAGGAACACCTACACCCCCTAAGTACCATGGGTTCGATGGTTTGCCTAGTTAGCGCACTCCAGAATTCATTTAAATCGATGATGCATCTAGGGGGCTACTCTAATACATGTAATATATCATATCATCCATATTGTATGAGCATTGCACATGCCATGTGTTGAATGTTCCCATTATTTTCCGGTGATTGGTTCTCCAGTAATAGAAACCGAACCCGAGGCTGAAGTCAACTCCACCGAAGAGCAGTACCAGTCCAACAAGGGACAAGGCAAGCAAAGCCCCACTCATACATATGAATCCTATGCTTTCAAAGTATTTCATTCTTGCCATATGCATGCGATTCAACAGTCTTTTATTAGTAGATAGAGTAATCCTATCTGATGCATGTTTCCCTTTGTGAACTATAATACCTGATCCACTTCTCCTAGCATAACTAAGGTTTGGCTTATGAGCATCGCTAGTGCCACAATTCAGTCAATCTTAGCCATGCTTAGTGGTCCAAGACCGATCATCTAGATGATGTATCGAAGATGCGAATGAATCTAGTATGGTAGAAAGTTGTGATATGGTCAGAGGTGGATAATAAACATGCTAAGGCTTGTATGGGAGGACACATGGGTTGTGGTTTTTGCAGTCCCATACTTTCCACCCTTAGGACCCGAAGTTCTTGCCTCTTGAACCAAGACGAGCATACAACCACACGGGGGCCTGGAAACCCCCTCGACTCACTAACTTGCCTAGAAGATTCCATGAGTCACATAGTTCGGGCTCTCCATTCGATATACACATCTTGGTTGTTCTTGAATGGAGGTGAAGGAGGTGCATTCATATCAGGTAGGTAAGCATGGTCGGGAACAAGAGATGCACGCCATCCGTAATCTTGAACCCTGCACACATCATTAGGGACCGGCTTCGGGAATCGACCCGTTATGGCGGCATATCCTTAGTGCGTGACTCATGGTCTCGGCAAAAGCAAGGTAAAGGTCGTGGTCAACCACTCTCTGCCGGCCTTCTAAGGAAGAGGGCTAATAATTTTGCATTAAGAATCTGTTGGTACGTGTGGGTAAAGTTGTAGACCCCTGTAGGGTTAAACCTTTTTGAAAAGTCGTGTCCACGGTTATGGAAAACTTGGGAACGGACGTGATGATCATAGAGAACTATAACCGAATGATAAAACTTGGCCAACTAACGAGTGTTCCGGATTAATTCCTCAAGGTCGTTTGAGGGGGTAGTCTGGGAGGAGAGGTTGAGTTGATGAAGGTACTTGGTGGATATCGAAGATGATTCTAAGTGCTAGAATTATAGTCTTCTTATCCCCTTTGAAAATGATCTGACTAGACGAGCTTCTTTACATTCTTGTTATAAAAACAAAAGATGGCTTTATGCAAAACAACTCCACTAGCCATAAGTCTTGCGGAGTACACCCTGTATTCAGCCTTTCTTGTTGATGTTTTTCTATAGATGAAGATGTACCAACTAAAGGTGGTTTCTACATCGATGTCGATGAGTAGTCGGGGTTCCTAGGCAGCAGCCTAGGATCTATGGAAGGGTCGCTACTTCAGTTTAAGGTCTCTTAGGACCTTTGCTCAGTTTGTTGCTTGGAACAACTTGTTTGCTTCCGTTGTTTGTTGTAATGTTGGGTCTCTGACCCCTGTCTTGTATGACTGGTTTGTAACTCTCTTAAGAGTTTACCTTAATAATGTATGCTTTGTATGTTCTGCAATGTTACCGATCATTCCCCGCGTGCTTCGGAATGACTGGTTTGTAACTCTCTTAAGAGCAGGACTGCCTATAGGAAACCCTTCTTGCTGGTCGATGTTGAGTCTAGAGTTTGAGAAAACTATCTGAAAGCTAAAAATTATTTGCAAAACTTTGAATAGGACTCTTTTTACTCCTTATCCAGGATTGTTCTATTGCTGAGTTATCTTACCTCATTTGTTTTACAAAGCTTTCACTTCTTGTCTATCATTTCAAACTTTTAGGAGATACGGGTTTGGGTTGTTTTTCCTAGTACTCCGTACTCGGTTGCAAGACTCAAAGTTTCCAAGATACATCCGTGCAACTGAAGCATTGTTTTTCAACTTTGCTAAGGATGCTTATAATCCTACTCTCTATTATTTTGTTACATGTTGGTATCATATCATGCTTGCATTCCATTTTTATGGTTTGTATCTAAGTTGGTAATGTATACATTTCGTATGCTTGTTCTACTGCCATACTTAACGCACTGAAATAATCTTCAACCACATATTGATTTCTACAATGATCTTATGATATGGTTCCTGTCATCTTTTGATGTACCCTTTTTGGTGAATCCATTCTCATGGTTTCTATTTTCTCCTCAGGATGTCGTCTGGTACTCGTGGTTTTATTGGCCGTCGAGGAAACAACAATCCTGAATAGGGACTTCCACGACCTCCCACAATGGCCGAGGTTGTCAACAACATTGAGACCAATCGTCTGAGGAATGAACGCCTTCTTGAGCGTGTGGCGCAGAACACTGAACGTCGTCCTGACGACTGTGTCACACTTGGGAATTTTATCTACTCTTTTCCTCCAACCTTCACCCACCCCAAGGTGCCCCTTGATGCTGATGATTGGCTTTGCACCATAGAGCGCAAGTTCAGTGCTCTTCGTGTCTGTTCAGATGACCGCGTCAACTTCGCCACCTATCAACTAGAAGGTGAGGCTGGTGTTTAGTGGGAAGGTTTCCTGAATCTGCAAGCTTAGGGACATGTTGTTACTTGGGAAGAGTTTGTCGCAGAATTCCGTGCCTCTTATATCCCTAAGGCCATTATGGATCTCAAACGGAGGGAGTTTCTGGATCTGACTCAGGGGCGCAGGGATATTGAAACATATGGGCTTGAGTTTACTCGCCTGGCTCGTTATGCAACCAGGGATGTGACCAATGATGAAGATAAGCAAGATCTGTTCCGTAAGGGACTTAACCCTGCACTTTGCTATGAGTTGCTGCCCTTCAAGTTCCAGTCTTTCTAGGAACTGCACAATCAGGCTCTTACTTTTGGAACATGGAAGGAAGGATATGGAGGTCTCTCAAAAGTGTGAAGAAGGAAATTCTCATGCTTCTTCCTCTGGTAATAGGAAGCGTCGTGTCTTTGTTCCATCAGTACTGTGCCTCGTGCTCCTTATGCACCCAAGTCTTCTGGCAATGCTTCTCGTCAGCCATAGTCAAATACTGGTGGAGAAAATTATCGTCCTCCTGCTGGATCTTACACTAGAGTTACCTGCTACTCATGCAGCCATCCAAGTCACTACTCAAGGGAGTGTCCCCAAAGGGCTATCGGTCGCAATGATCAACCGGCAAAGAAGAATGATAAACATCAAGGTGCTGGCCGTGGTCGTCTGACTCATGTCACTGTTGAAGAAGCTCAGGAAGATCCACGTGTCCTTCTGGGTACGCTCCGTGTCAACTCAATTCTAGCAACAATCTTGTTTGATTCTGGAGCATCGCATACATTCATATCACAAGATTTTGCGCAAATGCATGATATCACCTTCGAAGCTATGGCCTCTCCTCTAGAGATTAGTACTCCCGGGTCTCGTTGGCAGACCATCTGGGTTACTCATGGGGTTGAGATAGATATAGCATGTCAAAAGTTTCCCACTTCTCTCATTGCACTCAATTCGACTGACATTGATTTCATTCTAGGCATGGACTGGTTAACCAAGTATCAAGCCCTCATTGATTGTGCACTTAGAACAGTTACTGTGACCTCTCCTGCTGGCATAACTATCAAGTACTGGACTGATGGTTCAAAATCTCCATCGACAGTTTTTAAACCTTTCTCGGAGTTATTTTCCATGGATGTTCTACCTACCCTCGAGGTCCAAGATGTCCATGTAGTCTGTGATTTCCCAGATGTCTTTCCTGAAGTTTTGCCAGACATGCCACCTGATCGAAGTGTGGAGTTTGTCATAGAGCTAGTTCCTAGAACTAATCCTATCTCCAAAAGACCTTACCACATGCCTCCTCATCAGTTGGTGGGTTTAAAGAAACAACTTGAAGAGTTAGAAGGACTAGGCTACATCCAACCTAGCACATCCTCTTGGGGTTGCCCTACCATCTTTGTCAATAAGAGGGATACAAATATTCCAAGATTGGTTGTTGATTATCGTCCACTCAACGCGGTGACAATCAAGAATAAGTACCCACTTCCCTGGATAAATGACCTCTTTGATCAATTAAGTGGTGCCACTATGTTCTCCAAAATGGATTTAAGATCAGGTTATCATGAAATCAAGATCAGAAAGGAGGATATCCCAAAGATTACATTCACAACTCGTTATCTTCTTTACGACTATACAGTGATGTACTTCGGACTAACCAATGCCCCTGCCACATTTATGTGGCTCATGAATTCCGTCTTCATGTAGTATCTCGACAAGTTCGTCGTGGTATACATCGATGATATTTTAATCTACTCCAAGACCGAAGAAGAGCATGCCGAAAATCTATGTTTGTTTTAGACAAAACTTCGTGAACATCGCCTCTACGACAAGTTCTCCAAATGTGAGTTTTGGTTGCAAGATCTCATCTTCCTTGGTCATGTTGTGTCTGCAAGTGGTGTTGCTGTCATACCGGATAAGGTTCAGACCATTCTGGAATGGAAGTCACCTACTTCAGTCAAGGAAGTCCGAAATTTTCTTGGAATGGTTGGATATTACCGCCGATTCATTGTGAACTTCTCCAATATAGCCAAGCCTATAACTGATCTTCTTAAGAAAGATAAGAAGTTTGAATGGTTAGAAAATGCAGAACAAAGCTTCCAAGCTTTGAAAACTAAGCTAACACTGCTCCTGTGCTTGTCCTTCTGGACACAAGCAAGGATTCCGTCATCTATTGTGATGCTTCTCTTCAAGGGCTCGGTTGTGTGTTGATGCAATATGGTCATGTAGTGGCCTATGCTTCTCGGCAATTGAAGCCACATGAGAACAATTATCCAACCCATAATATCAAACTCGCTGCTGTTGTTCATGCTCTTAAGCAATGGAGACATTACCTTATCGGTAACCGTTGCAAACTTTACTCGGATCATCAAAGCCTAAAGTACCTCTTTACCCAGCTAGATCTGAATCTTAGGCAAAGACGATGGTTGGAAATCATCAAAATTATGATTTGGGTCTCAACTATAAACCTGGCAAAGCCAATGTCATTGCTGATGCGCTAAGTCGGAAGTCTTATTGCAATAATCTGATGATTTCACAAGCCCAACCTGCTCTCTATGAGGAAATCAAGCGTATTAACCTTGAAGTAGTTCTTTGTGGATTCCTTGCTAACCTTGAAATAAAATCTTCTCTGGTGGACCAAATCAAGGAAGCTCAAAAACAAGACGGTGAGGTCACCGAGATCAAGGAACTTGTTGCAAGTGGTGAAGCTAAATTTTTCTCCATCAATGATCAAGGTACCCTCTATTTCGGTAACCGGCTAGTGGTGCCAAAAAGTCGAAAAATCAAAGATCTAATCCTACTAGAATCTCATGAATCCCCTCTATCCATCCATCCTGGTGGTACGAAGATGAACCGAGATCTCCGACAAAGAATCTGGTGGAGTGTAATGAAACCAGAAATCGCTCGCTTTGTTGCAGAATGCGACGTTTGTCGTCGTGGGAAAGCTGAACACCAAAGACCTGCTGGACTTCTGCAGCCATTTCAAATTCCTGAATGGAAATGGGATGAAATTGGTTTGGACTTCATCATTGGACTCCCAAGAACGCAAGCAGGAAATGACAATCCCCTCCCTCATATACTGATTTTTATTCTTCATGACATTTCAGACAGGGAAGATCTGAGAGGTAGCTCCACAATGGAAACCAAATCACCATGCTCAACTTCTGATGTTGCAAGAACCATTCATGCACCAGAATTAGTTTACTCATTATCCAAAGCAAGAAAATAAACCTGGGATGCATATATCCAAGAGGTAAATTGAAATACATTGTGATTGTTATATAAAATCAATTATTTACTGACATTCAAATGTGGTTCACTCTTCAAACAATAGAAATTTATTGCATGTGAAACCTAGAAAAGAGAAAGTATATGGCATTAGGAATCCCCCTCCACGATCCTGGTTACTACCTGGTTGGTCGGCGAGATGTGACAGCCAGCTAGGGGCCAAAGACAATGTGCAATGTGACAGGAGGGCGAAGACCGCATGGTTATTAGCCCAGACGCCACCATAAACTCACCAAAAGAAACAGAGCCTTGTTAGTTTACTGCTGGTCAAATGTTAAAAACCCAGCCAGAATTTTGGCATATGTACCCCATTGTATAGACGGACAAACGTCAATTGTATGAGTTTCTATGCTGAACTTATCAACGTGCTGGTGCTCAACTGCTCAAAGTTACCTGTTCTTGACATCATGCACCGCTGCAGCACTTGCTGCAATATCAACCTGTTACTATGAACAATAAAAGGAGAAAATGGTCGGTAGTTAAAATACAGAAGCACAATAAAATTATGGCTACTGATACTCCGTACACTTATAAACAATTGATAAATCCCTGATCAACCAATTTATGTAGTACCAGTTTAAACAATTTATAATGCCCAAATTAAATAATTGACTAATCAGGTAAGGATTTAGCAATCATCGAATATTTCAGCTAATATACTTACTGCAAACAATTGATAATGTCCAGATTAAAAAATGACCAACCAGGTAAAGATTTAGCAACCATCAAATGCATCACATATTTCTTCATACTTACGATTAATTTACACACAGTACGCTCACTAATAAGTCAAAACAATACATGTCTTGGTGATAGTTTGTTTCGAAGAGGACGTACCAAGTTAAATCGAGGATAATATGGTCTTGAAAAAAAGATGAATAGGTTATCCAGTTAAGTGTATATATGAAATCAAATTGATAATGGTGGACCTTGGCGAAGATGTCCGGCAAGCCCCACTATGTTGTCCTTGGAGAAGTGGACCCTACATGACAACAACTTGCATATCAAGGACTCCAGCGCCGACAGGTCCGACCTCTCAACAATCCTAGATGGATATACCTATACCTACATGTACATACGAAATCAAATCGATCATGGTGGTCATCAAGAAAATCAGGAACAGTAGTAGTACAAAGTAACAGAGGTGGATGGAAATTAAAATTGTACCAAATATAGTCCGATAGGTCAGGTTTGGATGGCATGGGAAATGCAGTCCTAGGGTGTCGTCCTACTTGGCGCGGATGGACTTGATGCCAATGGTTCAGCCGGCGTGGAGAGCACACTTGAGGCAGTCGATACAGGTGGCCTCACCGATGAACACGAACCGCCTCTCGCCGTCTCCACCTTGACATGACAAGCAGAGTAGCTGCAACCTATTGCCTACATCTGCATGGAAGATTGGCATATGAGCAAGTCATTACAAGGGAAGAATCTCAGTTTAACAAATAAATACAAACATTTCTCTTTCGATTGGTCTAGTTCTTTAGGAAAACAAATTGGTTGAGATATTTTCCAGAACAATAGATATATTAGGTGTATAAATATTCAATGTGATATTATTTTCGTGTTCTACTTATAGGGCCAAACCTACATCCAAAGTTCAGAAAAGGGCTATTAATTTAGCTATTACACTCATGTAGCTGAATAGCTATCTATAAATGACTGGTGCCAACTCCTCCTAAGCTACTTCTACTATGGTCCATCCTTAGTCAACAGAAGACTACACTGGTCTAGACAGTAAATAAAGTTAATCTAATAATCAACAAAGGACAGCATATATTATATGTACCTCATCTTGTTTTGTTGAGGTGAGTGGTTCCGCACACTTTCTTATGGGAAGCTCCATGTTCCTAAATGAAATATCCACATCGATCTTGCCTTGGCACCTTCATTTGCAGCGAGAGCCTGTCATTTATGCACCAGGTCACTGCCTTACAACCAGTCCGATTTCATCACGGAGAACCTCTCCCTATGAACCCGCGTCAGTTATGAGGTAAAACCCGCATCGACACTCAGTTTCGCCCGGCCTGCAGTAGATTTCTTCTAGATTTATTTCTACTCTTCGGTCTTCTTCCCCTTCTTGTATAGAGCTCCAGATAGCACCGTTCCCGTAGCTGGTAGATTCCATAGGGCAGCTACCATGTCCCTGTGCATGATGGCCAAAAACTGAACCCAATGTCTTATAAGAAAATAAGATATTTCACTCAGCTTCGCCACCACTGGACATACAATGTGAACGTAAATTCCCTTGTCAATTCTTACAAGTTGTACAAATTCATTGCAATTAAAATTTAAAATTCAGGTCCTTCTATTCACATCTATTTATTTAACTCATGTTCCTTAATATAGTACATCATGGAAACATTAGGTCCTGCAGGCAAGGTACAGTTCCAACACTTGCTCTTAATTCCATTCTGTGCAAAAATTAGACGGTGCTTAAAATAACAAAACCTATATTTTCAAATTTTGAAATGGTTCTGGACGAGGAGAAAGTGGATAATGGTCTTGCCTTCCTACCAATCTAAAAAACAAAGAAAGTATGAGAAGCTTTATTAACAAAAAAATGAATGATGTTTTTTACAATAAACCATACTGACTAACTGGTTAACCAAGGAAACACAATTCATCAACAACCAGAGTACCATGTACTGCCTTCTTGCAAAGAAATTAGAGATGGTAAGGATCCAAGAATACTTGCATGGAGATAGAGGAAGATGAGTAACCACTAAAGTTGGGGAGCTTCTCTTTCTCAATAGGCAGCTACGCTCTTCCTTCTAAATTCCAAATATCTCACATCCAGGGACCCAAATACCTCCTAGATATTACCACAGATCCTCCAAGATCAGGATACCGAGGCGGTAGGGACACTAGATCTGAACTGCCGTTGGGTCAAGATGTCGAGTCGTCGTAGGGCCAGGATGCCGCGTCGTCGTAGGATGTCCGGCCATCGTAATAATTGACAAATATTTTAGACATGACTCACATAGCTCCAGCCACTTACTACATAGTTTTAAGTCAACCGACTACCATAATTTACAAAACACAATAAACTATAATACTGTAACAATTAATCTATGAACAGGAAATGAAGAAGCAGAAGGTCTCGGATCCAATCCATTAGATGCTACGATATGTGTTTAATAAAGGAAAATTACAAGAGGCATTACAGAGATGAGGTGATAAGTATGCCGTTTTTTAGTGAAAGAACATTCAGCTAGTGATGCATCAAGATGTAAGCAGTGAAGTGCACGGCTCAATCGATGCTCATCATGGTTGTCCATTTAAGAAATGCATGCTTAATGATTTTAACTGGAATACATCTGAACGCCAATGAGCAAGAAAAATGTTATCATAGGATAGAGAATGAGCAACAATTTTTTTAATGGCCAGCTACCTTGTTTGGGAGGTCCTGGAGGCAGTGGAGGCTAAGAGGAGCAGGAGGAGATGACACCGGTGCCCTTGCCATGCCATTGTACAGAAGGCGGCGTAACTGTCCTACCTGAGGTGTCGGGAAGTGATGATGCTGGGGTCGTGGAACAGGGAGGACGATGGCCAGGTGCTAGTACAAATTGCATGCCGCGAGATCTTCGCGAGACAAGCGATGATGGCTCCACGTACCTGCAGCTGTCGAGATTCATGGCCGTCAGATTCAACACACCAACAACCGATCCGCCGGCACCAAGGATGAGCGCAGCCAAATTCTTGAGGAGATTATCGGGGCGGAGAAGGGGGAGGACAAGAGGTGACGAACCTAGACAATTGACCCAGCGCGCTAACGAGCTCCTCGAGTCTTTCGCAAGGATGCACTTGACAAACTGTACCTTGCCTGCCATAATCGTTGCGAGGTGGTGGTAGCGAAGAGGGGATTGAGCGCGTGGATGTGGTCGCTAGACTTGGGGTGTGTTCAGTTTTAGAACTAGAGGGGATGGGACATTTCGATGTTATGGGACGGTTTCGACTCCATATTCGGTTTAGAAAAATTCGAGGAACGGAATGGTTCTGATTTTTGTTTGGTTGGTGGAATCGAAGAACGGGACGTAAAACCAAAACACTGCTAAATATTTTATTGATTTGAGTCTAAACTTAATCAATCATAATTAATAATAACAAAGAGTCAATTAGAACGAATAGAGGTCAAAATCTGAGGCCCTAAAAATTGGAGATTAAAATCTGAGGCATAATCGGAGCCAAAAATTGGAGGTCAAAATTAGAGGCAAAATCGTTGCTGCTGCCTTGCCTCGTGCCAAAATCAGAGCTACAATCAGAGCCAAAATCGGAAGCCGCCGTCCGTGCATGCCTTGCTTGATGCTGTCACCGCTGGGTGCTCGCGGCGCGCTGGGCTTGCTTCATGCATGGCCGTTGCTGGCGCATGCTTTACTGCCGCCGCACGCCGCTGGCGCGTGCTTTGCTGCCGCCGCCGCCCGCCGCCGGCGTGTGCTTGGCCGCCTGCCCGCCGCTCGCAGCCGCCCGCTAGCCGTGCGTGCTTGGCCGCCGCTGCCGGGCCTGCTTTGTAGCGCCGCCGGGTCCGCGAGTGCGTCAATCGCGCGCGTGGTTAGAGAGAGGGGCTAATTAGTTTTTGTGTTAGCGAGCCGTTCTCCCAGGTCCGGCCGATTCGGTCGAACGAGGTGATTCCGCATCTGAGGAGAATATTCCATTCCGAAGAACTAGTTGGTTCCATCCCGTCTATCTAACCGAACACAGGAACGGGTGCTAGGTATGGAACGGACCCATTCCGTTCCTCCAAATTCCAGAACCGAACACGAGAAGATGGCGACGGTGGCGACAAAACTTTGAGCAGGGGATCGCACCGTCGTGGGCTCGTGGCTGCCCTCGCACCGGGAACCGGCCTGGGATGGCCTCGTCGTGGGGATCAAAGGCGGCGGCATGATCTTCGGCAGCAGCAGCGCGGCCTATGTGTGGCGCGGCTGGGGTATGGTAGGGGCGGCTGCAATGTTGTTCCAAGGGCAAAAGGAAACTTCCTGCGGGATTATTGTGGGGAAAAAAGACGAGCGATGCGCGACCTAGGAGGTCGAATGGAGCGAAACGCCCTTGGTGCCAATAAACGGAACACTTCCTCTTTATAGGTAACTAGTAATAGACGGTGTAGGACTCTGTAACCTGTTTGTCTAGGACTTTTCCCTGTAACCCTAGGACCTGGCGACTATATAAGTCGGGCCTATGGGAGCCTTTAGGGCACGATCAAGTAGCGATTAGCACACACCTCGCACAACGAACCTATCTCTCTAACTCGACGTATTGCCATTATAGTGATCTATAACAGGAGTAGGATCCCGCTACCGTTGTGGGATCTGAACCTGGGTAAGCTGTGTTACCTCGTACCCGTCAACCTTCCGTCTTCTCCCACGTCTCTAAACACGCACTATGAGGACCCCTCTATGGCGTATTAGTCGGCAATACCACGACACTTTCACAAGAGAAAACTAATTGCACAGGGGAAGTGATGCCATATGGGTAATAGTTGATTGGTTATCCAAAGTTGCTCATTTTCTTCCGGTTCGAGAAAATATCCGTGCTAGTCAAATGGATGATTTATACATCTCTCGGATCGTTGTTCTTCATGGTGTTCCCAAGAAGATCATCTCTGATCGTGGAAGTTTGTTTACTTCCAAATTATGGAAAAGTTTTCAAGAAGCAATGGGAACTCATGTCTCATTCAGAACAGCCTATCATCCTAAAACCGGTGGTCAAACCGAAAGAGTAAATCAAATTCTTGAAGACATGCTCAGAGCGTCTGTCATATCCTTTGGAAAGAACTGGGAGAAATGTCTTCCTTTTGCGGAGTTCTCTTACAACAACAATTTTCAATCTAGTTTGGGCATGACACCTTTCCAATTCCTATATGGGAGAACATGTCGAACACCGCTGAACTGGACAAAAACCAGCGAAAGATAATTCTTTGGTTCGGATATGATCCAAGAAGTAGAAGATCAAGTCCGCATAGTTCGAGAGCGTCTGAAGGCTGCTCAATCTCGTCAGAAGACCAACTATGATCGTCATCATCTTGATGTTCATTAAGAAGTTGGTGATCAAGTTTACCTCCGGGTCACTCCTCTGAAGGGTGTCCATCGATTCAGTATCAATGGAAAATTGGCTCCTCGCTATGTTGGTCGCTTTCGCATTCTATCCAAGCGGGGTGAGCTTTCCTACCAATTGGATCTACCTTCAACCTTTTTAGAGGTTCATGATGTCTTTCATGTGTCTCAACTTAAGCGTTGCTTCAAAGATCACATTCGTGTTGTAAACCATGAAACTTTGGATCTCCAAGATGATCTAACCTACCGAGAATACCCTATTCATATTCTTGATGAAACCGAGCGCAAGACTTGTAATCAATCCATCAAGTTCCTGAAAGTTCAATGGTCTCATCGAGTCAGAAGCAACCTAGGAATGCGAAGATCGTCTGCGATCTGAGGACCCTGCCTTCTTTTCTAAAACCTAGGAATCTCGGGTCGAGATTCTTGTAAGTGGGGTAGAGCTGTAACATACCACCTTTTGTGTAATATAAATATAGACATGTTTGAGCATTTCATGCATGCATTACAATTACACCTTGATTCAATCAAATAAAAACAAACAAAAAACCCTAAATTTCTCCCTCTCAAAACCATTCAAATGGTTTTTGTATTTTGAAAACTACCCAAATGAGTGGAGCCCAATTTGACAAAAAGGATCTCCACATTATTTTAGTATGTTGGGATAAGCTTTAGTATTTTGGAAATATTCAAAACAGAAACGAATTTGAAAATAAAAAAGAAATAAAGGAAAAACAGAAAAAGAAAAGGTTTTGAGAAAATAAAAACCTACCCTAACCTTACTGGGCCGTAGCCCAGCTTCTCTCTCTCTCTCTCTCTCTCTCTCTCTCTCTCTCTCTCTCTCTCTCTCTCTCTCTCTCTCTCTCTCTCTCTCTCTCTCTCTCGCAGCCAGAGCTGGCCCACCCGGGGCCCAAGCGCAGCCACTACCGGCCCGTACCGGTTCGACGCCCTGTTTGTCATCTTCGTAGACGATGGCAAGCAGCTGCGTGTCCAGCGCGCTACCTTTGATCGTCGCTCGCCGTTGCGATGCACGCCGCCGCCTGACGAGGTTTGAACTCGTCAATGCCCATTGTTGTGGACTTGGGTTTTGGAGAAGATGGGGATGCTGGAGATCGTGGAACGGTTAACAGACAAGCAACCAGGGGACACGAGATTTACCCAGGTTCAGGCCCCCGGAGGGAAAACCCTACTCCTGCTTGTCTGCTCTTGATTACGGCGGAATCGAAGGTTACAGGGTGCGCAGATTCGATCTGGCGTGAGGTGTGTATGCGAGAGTATGAGTTGAGACCTCTAGGACGTGCCCTCCTGGCCTTTATATAGACTTAGGCAGGTCCCGGGCATAGTCGTAGTCGGTTACAAGTTCTAGGGTTTTACCCCTTTAAATTTCCTATCTAGGCTAGTCTTGTTCTCCAAGGATCCGAAGGCGTCATGGGCCTTGGCCACCCAAAAATCTTCATGGGCCAGCGTATGTCTGCTGTGGGCCTTCTTTGGGCTGGACCAGGTATGCTGAAGTCATGTACCGTATGGTATAACCATGTCAGTAGCCCTCGAGTGATCAGTCGAATCGTAGATTCGGCTGAGGACTCTTTAATCCTTTCGGGTGCAACTAGGTGTTTAACAATATATGTGTGTAGGGATTGTCGATACATGTGCCTGACTCTCCTGACGGATCAGGGTCAGTTAACTGTCTTAGGACGAAACAACATGATCTTCATCAGGTTCGAGTCCCTTAACTTGAACCCGGAACATATGCTGGCGTAATTCGACTCAGGCCACGGAGGACTTACAGGAGCGGAATTCCAGTGTTTTTAATTGATGTACCCAACGCGTCCGTCGGGATTTTTCATCACGCCTATTGGCATGGATTCATACTAGCAGAGCGCAGTCGTGTACGTTGCCAGGCCATCAGATGATATCTGCAGGTCTTATCTTTGCGTCGCAGACGCATCATCCGAACATTTGTCACCACGGAGGTGCTTCAGGTGGCCAAGGAGATTGTCGCTCACTCAGCATTTTGTTGGGGCAGAGTTTCCAAAAAGTTTTTGCGTGCTGATCCGAAAGATCGTAGTCGAAGATTTCATAGGGTGCGCGACCAGCGCTCCCTATGGGAGTAGCCCCCGAGTGTCTGTTCGAGTCGTAGACTCGAGCAGAGACTTTAGATCAAGCCTTGTTCAGTTGTAAGTCCGTAGGACTCAAAAAATTTCGGATGCTTAAATCCATCCTCCCTATGGGAGTAGCCCCCGAGTCCGTAGTGGAGTCGTAGACTCGACGTAGGACTCGAAGCAATACTTTGTCGTTATTCATCTTCCGGGTGCGCGGCCAGCGCTCCTGATAGGAGTAGCCCCCGAGTATGTAGTCGAATCGAAGATTCGAGTGAGTACTCTTAGCTGTGGAGCCGAAGAATTGTAGTTGGTGCTTAGTATAGCTTTTGATGACATCAGTGCTGACGATCAAATGACCTCAAGCGTCTGCTACGCCAGAGATGACTTGACTGGACGAACGTGGGTCCCACTTGCTGACTTTGATTTGACCGGTCACGCGGGGCGTGGAGATAATTACGGCGTCTCCTTGATTTCCGCGCGTAGTGGAAGGCGTGGTAACAACGGCTCGTTGTGATGTTGACACGTGTATGGCCAGATATGCCGTTGGCGTTAGGTCTTCTGGATGGACGGCTGCCGTGCGTCGTCTTCGCTGTTATAATCATTGGGGGAAACCGCGGTTTGTTTTCACCGCACCAGTTCTTGTGTTCACTGCCTCCTTGTGCTGGAGCGATTCTTGCTTCGCGCTGGGATTTCCTTCAACATTTCCGTCGTTCTTTCTGCGTTTTCACCGCCGGCGCCGCCGTAGCGCAATGGGCAAACCAAAGAAATCTTCATCTGCGATTGGTACCAGCGCCACCGGAGGAAAGAAGGGCACCGCCGCTACTCGCGTCACCGATGGTGGCTGGCGGCGATCAGAGATGCGGGAGAGCGATCTCCGCAAGCTTCGCGAGCGGGGCCTGATCCCGCAAGATAGGGAGGCCGTCAAACTCCCCGGCAATGAGGTAATCCCCCGTCCCCCATCTGGGTATCGGGTTATGTTTCTCGCCTTCGTTTGCGTGGGTTTTCTTTTCTAGTCCATGACTTCCTCCGTGGATTGCTCTTCTTCTATGGGATTCAGCTTCATCATCTGTCTCCCAATTCTCTTCTCCACATTGCTTGTTTTGTCACTTTTTGCGAGTGCTGGCTTGGCATTGAGCCGCACTTTGGCCTCTTCCGGAAGCTCTATTCCGTGAAGAGGCAATCTGGTTCGGATGGTGTGTATCCCATTGGGGGTTGCATCATCTCCCTTAGTCCCAATCTTCTCTTCTTTTCCTTCTCCATGTTCGAATCTGTCCAGTACTGGTGGAGGCGATGGTTTTATATCCGCGACTCCGTAGTGCCCGGGCAAGATTTTGGTCTTGTTCCTTTTGACCCCTCCCAAAAGATTGAGAAGAAAAGATCTTGGAAAAACCAAATCTTGGATGGTGAGGTGGCGGAGATAGAGGCCCTTTACCGTCGGGTGGAGGATCTCCAGCTGATTCCGGAGAAGGAGGTGAACGGCGTGGACATCATCCGGACTTTTCTTGAGCGTCGGGTGCAGTCTCTCCAAGCGAGGGCGCACCCGATGTTTCTTTATTCTGGGCGCCGTGATTCGACGAGGGTTTCGGCTGAAAAAATGTCCGAGGGGGATCTTGACAGGGCCCTTCGCGTGCTGCTGAAGTTCAAAGCCGGAGAAGAAATCCCGGGGAAGTCGCTAACTCCTCCATTTTCTTCGACGTTGGCCGTACCGCAGGTGTAGATTTGTGCACGTAGTCCTTTTGTCGGCTGTGTTTTTATTTCCTTTGTTTGCTAACAAAGTTCCTTCTGATTTTGCAGAGCTTCAAAGTGCCTGGCATGGCACCGCCATTGCCCAAAAGGTATCCGAATGCCCCGGATAATGAAGTGGTTCATTCCGTGTCCGAGCTCCCGTCGGCGCGAGCTCCGGCGGAGGATGCCGACGAGTCGAGTGAGGACCATACGCGCAAACGATCACGGAGCTCCAGCGAGTCTTCGGATGCCTCGACTCCTCCGACTCCCAGAAACCCTCTGGGCCTTGAGCGTCATAGTGACGGTCATGGAGGTTCTTCTTCTCCCATTCCTGCCATTCCTGTGCGGGCTGTAGCGCCGCACCCGCCAGCGAAGCGGAAGAAGGAAGAGAAAAAGGAGGAGAAGAAGGAAGAAAAGAAGGAGGAGAAGAGAGCCCGAAGGACTCCTCCTGTCTTTGACCTGAGCTCACTGGGCTCGTAAGTTTCTTGCTGTACTATTGTCCTTTTTCTCTCATGATTGTTGTGCTTGTGCTGATTGGTTCGTATGCAGGCATTCCTCCCACGATCCTCCAGTGGTGGTTCGCGGGAGATGATGGGGGAGTCGAAAATTGCGTCTCCTCCTCCTCAGACGGTGGCGACTTAGGGTGGCGTGGCTCCGGATCCTCCGTTGCAGGAGGTGCAGGTGGTTGCGCCTCAGAATTTCGCAGGCGGTCCTTCGGAGTCACCATCAGAGCATGTAAGTTTTTCTGCTTCATGTCACGGGGGGAGCCCCCGAGTGTCTTCGTGGGCGAATTTTGTGTTTACTCCTTTGTGTTGGGCGTAGCCCCCAAGCCCTTTTCTTACTGCTATTTCTTTTTTCTTCAGCCTTTTGTGCAGGAGGCCAAGCGGCTGGTGCAGGAGCGCCTGGCGCTGGAGGCGAACCTTCGGCAGCTTCAAGGTATCTATCTGCCTTTTAATGCCTCTCTTATTTATCCTGGTCCTGTTCTTTGATACTTGCTTGTCTTGAATGCAGAGGAGCATAACAATTCCCTCCGTGAGGTCGACGCTCTCAAAAAGAGCCTTGGTCAATCGGAGCAAAAGGCCGAAGCCGCCGCTGGCGCGAAAGAACGCCTCGAGCTAGAGCTGACTAAGGCAGCCGAAGCAAAGGAGCGTCTGCAGCAGGAGGCCGCAGATCGTGAGGAGCAGCTGGCCACCGTTTCGGCTGCTCATGAAAGAGAGGTGGCGGCGAAGCTCATGGCTGCTGCCAAGGCTATTTCGGGTGAGTGCTAGTTTTGTACTTGCTTCTTTTTCTTCGGGTCTTCTTCTGTGCTGCTTTTCTTCATGCTTTTCTTCTTATTTTTTGTCTCAGATGCCGCAGGCATCGAGTTCGACCGCGGTGCTCTAGAGCACGGTAGTGCTCTAGAGAACGGTAGTGCTCTAGATGATGCCACTGTGGCGGTCGAAGACCGCTGCAGCACCGTCGTCAGCTCCCTTGCCAAGGCGAAAGAGGTCCTTGGTTGCTTCTACAAGGAGCTTGTCCCGAAGGGCGCAACCCTTGATGATGTGGATGCTCTGGCGGAGGCTCTGTCAGCCGAAGCGCCTGCGGCGTACAAGCGCAAGCAGAAGGGCATCGACGCGTCCGTCGGGCTGGCGATGGCCCTGGCGGCTGGAGCGGAGCTTGATCTGCCCCAGATCACCTCTCGAATGCCGACGACTGCGGATGGATCCGAGGTAGCCTTTGCTGCCTACTCTGCTCGCTGCAAGCGATATGGGCCCAAGCTCATTGATTTGCTGTCAGAGTATGCACTGCGGCAGCAGGGCGGGGCCAAAGCTAGGCAGTCTGGCTCCGAGGCGACTCAGGGTGCCGCATCTTAGGCATTGTAGACGTAGGGTAGTTTGTAGTCTACTTTTGTTGTAAATATCTTGAGGAACACCATCCTTGTGCCACGTAGTGGCCTTATATATTTAATGAATTTCTCTGAGTTGTGCTCTATCCTTGGCTGAATGTCTGTGCTGCTGCTCTAGGTTCCTTCGGGTGATGACCCTGTTGACGCCCCATCCGCAATGCCGTTGCGACCATCCTTGGATGATTCCTCGCAGCTCACTTTCCTTCGGGATCATGTGCGTAGTCTGGAGAGGGAGTTGCTCGGGTTACGCGGTCATGCCGATGTTTGGAAGTCCAAGGCGGATCGTGGTGCAGCCAGAGAGGAGTACTTGATGGCGGAGCTGGTTCGGCTGTCCGAGCAGCTGCAATGTAAGTTGTTCTTTGGTTCGAGCTGTAGCTCAGTTCTTCGGATGAGCCTGCTGGCCTTAATCTTGTTTTGTGCGATTGTCGCAGGTGCGAATCTTGCTCCGAGGGAAGAAAAGGAGCGTGTCGCTGTTCGGGTCAATTGCTTGACTCAACAGGACATGGAGGCCGGCGGCTTCTTCTGGATGGATCGCGATCGCGCCATGGCTCTGGCGACGGTGCAGGATCGTGTTCATCAAGTTTCGCGGGTGCTCCGTCAAGTGCAGACATCGCTTTCCTCGGTGCTGCACGTCATGTTTCCTTTGGATGCCGTACCGACGACCCTTGCGGGTCTTCTGTCAAAGTTTCGGAACGTGAGTAATGTCAAGGAGTTGGTGCGGCAACAGCTCGTCGCAGGAGTGAAGGCTGCATTGACTCTTGTGAGGCTGCATCGGCCTGACGTGGATTTGGCTGCTGTGGCCGCTGGGCCACCTCTTCGCCCTGATGGCGGTGAGTGGGACATGCGTTCGCATTACGCAGCTGTAAGGCAGTATGCCGAATAGGTCGTAGATTTGTTTGAGCGGCGTGCCCAGGTTATTCTTCAACATAGGTAGTACTTGTAAAAAAGAGAGAGATGTAAAATTTGTATATTTCGGCTGGGCGTGTTGTGCCCTTTGTTGTAAAGGTTTGTTTGTTTATGAGCACGCAGTGCTTTGATTGAGTACGTGTCCTTTTCATTTGCCTGACGTTGTCAGCTACTCAGGTGTACACGTTTGGTCCTCAGTCGATGAAATCGTGAGGTGGGGGGAGCCCCCGAGTGCGTTTGTAGCATGTATTAAAGTTGCGAAAGAGCGAACTGAAGTTTTGGGGCGAGACACTTAGCTTTATTTATATCGTAATGGAGGAGGTACATTGTTCGGCTGAATAGCCTTGGCTGAAAGCCTTATTGAAAGTAAAAAGGGGGTAGGTTGCTACGGATAGAATCGTCGCAGGTGCGAGATATTCCATGGGTTGGAGTATGCGACTCCAGACTCCACGTGCTTGAGGCGATAGGCGCCACCTGGGATGACTTCGGTGATGACATAGGGTCCTTCCCATGGTGACACAAATTTATTCGGTCGCTTTTGCTTGAGTCGCAAGACAAGGTCTCCTTCGACGAAGGACCTTGGGCGCAGCCGACGGCTGTGGTAGTTGCGGAGACTCTGCTGGTACACCGCTGATCGAGCTGCTGCTATATCCCATGCTTCGTCGATTGTGTCGATAGCGTCTTCAAGTGCAATCGTGGATTTGGCTTCGCTGTAAGCGACGACCCGTGGGGCCTGGTGGCGTACTTCGGCTGGTAGCACGGCTTCGGCTCCGTGTACCATGAAGAACGGTGTGTAGCCGGTGGAACTGTTTGGCGTAGTCCGTAAGCTCCACAGGACGGATGGTAGTTCTTTCGTCCAGTTTACAGCTTTTTGTTCGAGTGAGCTCATGAGGCGCTTCTTGATGCCGGCGCCGATTAGGCCGTTGGCCTTTTCCACTTGCCCATTCGTTTGCGGGTGTGCCACTGAGGCGTACGTGATGTTGATCCCAAGGCCTTCGCAGAAGTCCTGGAATTCTTCGGAGATGAAGTTCGATCCGTTGTCGGTGATGATGCTGTGTGGTACGCCGAACCTGTAGACAATGGACTCGAAGAACTTGACGGCAGTTTTGCCTTTCTGGTTGGTGACCGGCATGGCCTCGATCCACTTGGTGAATTTGTTGACTGCAACCAGGAGGACGACGTGTCCCCCTTTCGAGGATTTTGGCAGTTTGCCGATCATGTCGAGGCCCTATTGAGCGAAAGGCCAAGCTATAGGTATGGGTCTGAGCTCGGACCCAGGTGCGTGCGGTTTGTCGGCGAACCGTTGGCATCCGTTGCATCTTCGGACGATGTCCTTTGCATCGCTCATGGCCGTTGGCCAGTAGAATCCTGCTCGTAGAGCTTTGGCGACAAGGGAGCGGCTGCCTGCATGGTGGCCGCAGATGCCCTCATGGATGTCACGGAGTATGGCTTTGCCGTCGTCGATGGTGACGCACCGTTGTAGTACACCCGTGATGATGCGCTTGTACAGCTCGCCGTTGATGATGGTGAAGGCTTTTTGTTAGGGGGTAACCCTTGGGTTGGCCCGATCTTTCACGAATTCCACGAGAAACGAGGGGAAAGCGGTGGTCGCGGGATGAAAACGAGGAAGGAGAAGGAAACCACGAACACACGCACACCAAAACACGATACACGCCTTTCCCTCACGCCGGTGGCAACCGGTCCAACATAATCCCTAGGATCGGTGTTGGGCGAAGCTCGCTCTCCACGCCAACAACGGGGGATGAGGTGCTTGGTGAGATCTTGACGACTTGGGGGCGAGAAACCGAGAACCAAGGCCTTGTACAACTTGAACGCACTAGGCAAGATCCAAGAGGGGGGTGGATAATCCGGTGCTCCTTGGTAGGAGCATGAGACCAATAGATATAAGTTCCTCAAAGGGTTTCCTTAATATCTATTATTATCCAAGTCTAGGGTTTACAATGGAGGGTGGGGGCTATATATAGTCCAGCCACAAAACAGGGGTAGTTTTGGAACGAAAAGGTAAATTATAGGAAGGGTTACAAGGCACAGGGCCGAACTCAGGCGTTCAGGTTCAGTCAGGGCCGGTAGTACCGGTCCGGCAACCGGTAGTACCGGTCGTAACCGGTAGTACCGCTCCTGGAGCGGTAGTACCGCTTGAGGGCCTGGAGCTTCCGTCGGAGTTGCCTGTATCGAGCGGTAGGAGGGGGCGGTAGTACCGCTGTCCGGTAGTACCGGTTGCTGGGCCGGTAGTACCGCTTGGACCGGTAGTACCGGTCGGCAGTACCGCTGGCGTCTGGCAGCGACTGGTTGCTTCTGCTCCGTTTCCTCCGTCCCCCGGGTCCTTCTCTTCGTACCTGATGATGCACAGTGTATGCGTATGAAGTAGCAAACCATCCAAGGGTGTGTCGAAGTCACACAAGGAAAGGAGCGAGTTAACCTTGGCTTGGAGGATCTTAGCTCGGGCGCGAGTCATGGGTCCACTTGGGGAGCTCGTGGGAGTAGATGTAGTAGCGGTCGTAGGACGGGCTGCATCAGCTCCCCCCCCCCTTGGGAAAGAGTCGTCCTCGACTCGTCAACCGTCACAACTTCCTCTTCGCCATGGTAGGGTGAGAGGTCCTTGACATTGAATGTCGAGCTCACAAGATACTTCGATGTTGGTATATCGATGACATAGGAGTTGTTGTTGATCCTCTTTAGCACCTTGAATGGTCCATCGCCTCTTGGCTTTAGCTTGGAGTCGCGTTCCTTGGGTAAGCGGTCTTTACTCAAGTGGATCCACACAAGGTCGCCCTCATCAAAGATCATCTCTTTCTTGGTCTTGTTTAGCCTTGATGCTTGGCGAAGGACTTGTTGCTCGATCGTAGCTCGT
The DNA here is from genome assembly GCA_916181665.1 of Avena sativa. Taxonomy (NCBI): domain Eukaryota; kingdom Viridiplantae; phylum Streptophyta; class Magnoliopsida; order Poales; family Poaceae; genus Avena; species Avena sativa. Next base: position 133,952,276 of record OV702280.1, read on the forward strand.
GTGTCTTCATGGAGTTTCTTCATTGTTTGGGCACGCTTGACAACGTCCATATTGGCACGTTCATGAAATGGAAGTGGAAGGATATCGAGCGCGGTGAGAGGCTCGAAGCCATAGACTATCATGAACGGGCTCCTCATGGTGGTGGAGTGCTTGGCGCGGTTGTAGGCGAAATCGGCGTGTGGAATACATTCCTCCCAGTCTTTAAGGTTCTTCTTTATCAACACCCGGAGGAGTGTGCCAAGACTTCGATTGACGACCTCGGTTTGTCCATCGGTTTGAGGATGCGAGGCGGACGAGAAGAGGAGCTTGATGCCGAGCTTGGCCATGAGAGTCTTCCAGAAGTAGCTCATGAATTTTATGTCGCGGTCGGAGACGATTGTTCTAGGCACACCGTGTAGCCGAATTATTTCCCTGAAAAACAAATTGGCTACATGTGAAGCATCATCGGTCTTATGGCACGGAATGAAATGTGCCATTTTAGAAAAGCGATCCACAACTACAAATATGGAATCATGTCCATGTTTAGATCTAGGCAAGCCTAACACAAAGTCCATGCTAATGTCCGACCAAGGTGTATGAGGAATAGGCAATGGCATATAAAGACCAAAGGGGTTGGACTTAGACTTAGCTTGGATACATGTAGTGCATCGTTGGACGTGGCGCTCCACGTCGCGCTTCATCTTTGGCCAAAAGTAGTGGGTGGAGAGCATGTCATATGTCTTGTCACGTCCAAAGTGACCCATAAGGCCTCCACCATGGGACTCTTGAAGAAGCAAAAGTTGGAGAGACGATTTCGGAATGCAAAGCTTGTTTTGTTTGAAAAGAAAACCCTTATGCAAATAGAAATCATCAATCCCTTTGTCTATATAACATTGTGCAAATATTGGTCCAAAGAAAGAGTCGGACGCGTACAAAGATTTGATGTCATCAAGACCCAAGACATTGACTTCGAGTCGTGTAAGAAGGCTTGTGTTTTTGCGAGACAAGGCGTCCGCTACCACATTTTCTTTGCCCTTCTTGTATTTGACAATGTAAGGAAAAGACTCCATGAACTCAACCCATTTTGCGTGCCTTTTACTCAAGTTGTCTTGGCCCTTAAGATACTTCAACGACTCATGGTCGGAATGGATGATAAATTCTTTGGGCCAAAGATAGTGTTGCCACACTTGAAGAACTCGAACCAAGGCAAAAAGTTCTTTGTCATAAATGGGATAGTTTAGGCGTGCGCCATCAAGTTTCTCACTATGGTAGGCAATAGGATGCCCATTTTGCATAAGGATGCCACCAATGCCAATACCGCTAGCGTCACATTCAATCTCAAAGGTTTTTGTGAAATCCGGCAATGCAAGAAGTGGTGCTTCGGTGAGCCTCTTTTTGAGCTCATCAAAAGCTTTTTGTTGTGCTTTCCCCAAACGAACGTGACATTTTTCTTGGTCAATTCGTTGAGGGGGCAAGCAATTGTAGAGAAGTCTTTGACAAAACGACGGTAAAAGCCAGCCAACCCATGAAAACTACGAAGTTCACTAACATTTGTAGGGATGGGCCAATCTCGTATGTCCTTGACTTTTGAGACATCAACTTCAATACCATTAGAAGACACGACAAAACCAAGGAAAATCAACTTGTCTCTTGCAAAAGTGCACTTTGGGAAATTAGCATAAAGCTTTTCATGACGAAGGATTTGAAGGACCTCCTTAACATGAGTAACATGCTCCTCTAGTGATTTGCTATAGACAAGAATGTCATCAAAGTAAACAACTACACTCTTCCCAATGAGAGATCGCAAAATATGGTTCATGAGGCGCATGAAGGTAGATGGGGCATTAGATAAGCCAAAAGGCATAACCAACCATTCATAGAGACCAAGCTTGGTCTTGAAGGCGATTTTCCACTCATCACCTTCGGCCATGCGAATTTGATGGTAACCACTACGAAGATCAATTTTCGAAAATATAGTGGCTCCACATAACTCATCAAGCATGTCATCAAGATGCGGTATAGGATGTCGATAACGCACGGTGATAGCATTGATTGGACGGCAGTCCATGCATAACCGCAACGTATCATCCGTTTTTGGAACAAGAATCACGGCGACCGCGCTTGGGCTAGTGCTTACTTGGATCAAAACTTTGGAGACGAGTTGGTTGATTTGACGTTCGATCTCCTTCGTCTCTTCCGGGTTCGTGCGATACGCGGCTCGGTTTGGGAGTGGGGCGCCGGGTATGAGGTCGATGCGGTGCTCGATTCCACGAAGAGGAGGAAGGCCATGAGGAAGCTCTTCGGGAAATACATCTTGGAATTCCTGCAAAATAGCCATCAAAGAAGGAGGAACATTTGTCAAGTCGTTAGTTCCTTGCGCTAGTCCCTTACATACAAGGACATAGTGCAAGATGGATGGGTTGTTCCGCACTTCTCTCATCTCACTTTTGGTGGCAAGAAGAACACTCTTAGTTTTTCCACTCGAGTTTGGCTTGTAGCTCTCACTCACTATGGTGTGGTTCTCTTGTTCACCACTCTTCTCACAAGGTGTTTTTGTGTATTGCGCCCTCGCTAAAGCCTTTGCATTGTCCGCAATTATTTGGCTAGGAGTCATTGGTTGCAACACACAAGTTTTATCAAGCCATTTGAAGGTGTAAGTGTTTGAGTGAACATTATGCAAAGCACGCTTGTCATATTGCCACGGCCTTCCGAGCAGCATATGGCAAACTGTTATTGGGACCACGACACATTCCACCGTGTCCTTGTAGTTCCCAATTGAGAACGTCACCGAGACGGTGTGCTTGATCTTGACGGATCCTTGGTCACTTAGCCATTGGATATGGTAGGGGTGTTTATGCGGATGGAGGGTGAGGTTGAGTTTCTCACACAATTCCGTGCTTGCAAGGTTGTGGCAACTCCCTCCATCGATGACAACTTTGATGGACTTCCCATTGATGCCGGCACGAGTTTGGAAGATGTTCGAGCGTTGGTTTTCATTTTCATTGACTTGGGTAGTCAAGACCCTTGTGACCACAAGCGATGGACTTGCGTCATGCTCACACACAAGAAGTTCTTGGTCCTCTTCCAAATGTTGCCTTGCCATGGCTTCCTTGACCCTTGCATCAAACTCTTCTTCACTCAAGTATTCTTCATCGCCGTTGTCATGGATGAACAAAACTTTCTTGTTCCCACATGCATTCGACTTGTGCCCTTTGCCTCCACACTTGTAGCATTCACCATTGAATGGTTGATCATCCCTTGTGTGTTTGCCACTTGGGGGCTGTTTTCCTTGAGGGAGAGTTGGCTTGAAGGGGAGCTTGGTGGTACTTGAGGAGCTTCCACTTGGTGTTGTTGGAGTCGTGTTTGGCGCTTTCTTGTAGGTGAAGTACGTCTTTGGATTGTTGTACTTGATGTCCTCTTGCACTTGACGCTCGGCCTTTGATGCTATGTGCACAAGCTTAACCATGTTGTTGTACTTTTGGAACTCGGTGATGCGCTTGATGGGATGGTTCAAGCCATTGAGGAAGCGTGCCATTGTTTGTTCATCTCGCTCTTCAATATTGGCACGGATCATGTTGAGCTCCATTTGCTTGAAGTACTCTTCCACGGTCTTTGTCCCTTGACTAAGCGTTTGAAGCTTGTTGAAGAGGTCACGCGTGTAGTGTGAAGGAACAAAGCGGGATCTCATATGAGCCTTCATATCTTGCCAAGTTGCTATTGGAGGCTCTTCTTTTGCTTCGCGAGCGAGTTGGACTTGTTTCCACCAAAGGTTGGCATACTCATCAAACTCGAGGGATGCCATGGCCATCATCTTCTCATTGCTATAGTTGTGCATGCGGAAGATCTTGTCGACCTTGAGTTCCCAAGAGAGATATTCCTCGGGCTCATTGGAACCAGTGAATTTGGGCATGGTGAATTTGAGCTTGCCGAACGTTTCTTCTCCATTGCGGTTCCGGTTGCGTCGGTTGCCATGATTTGGGCGGTCATCATCATCATCCGAGCTCTCATGTCTTGCTTGGTGATTGTTGCGTTGCTCTTGCGGTTGTTGAGGTGCCGCGTTTGGTGGTGGAACTTGGTGTTGACGACGAGCTTGGGGAGCTTGCTCGTTTTGTTGTCGCGGTTGAGGACGAGGAGGAGGTTGATGGTCCTCACGACGAGCGTGGGGAGCTTGCTCTTGTTCTTGTCGTGGTTGATGCCGAGGAGCATTGTCTTGCGCCCTGTGGCGAGGAGGACGTCGAGCCGCATGCGCGATGGGCTGCTCTTCTTCTTCTTCTTGATGTGGAGGAGGCTCGTCATGACCATCATGTTGCCGACGTGGACGATCATGTCGATGATGACGCCTTGGAGGATCTTCGAGAGCTTCACGTTGACGGTGATCTTGTTCGTCCTCTTCGGATGCTTCACTTGTTGTTGAAGGGACATGTCGACGGCGATGGCCTTGGTGGTCCATGTGAGGTTGCTCTTGTTGAATCACAAGTGCCCTTGGTTGTGGCCGGTTCGCTTCACATCGTGGAGGTCTTGCGAAGAGGTCACCATCATATCTTGACGTTGCGGCGTGACGCGGAGATGGTACCGCTTGCGAAGAGCTCATGGATTGAAGAACGGGTCCATCTCGGTGCCTTGAAGCGTGACGGCGAGGTGCACTTGATTCACTTGAGGAGTGCCAAGATGAGCTTGATTCGCGCGAGGGTGGCCTTGCTAGTCCATCAATGAGGCGTTGGAGCTCCTCATCCGTTGAGGCGAGTGCACGACCAAGAGCTTCATTTTGATGACCGAGGTTGTGTTGCATGGCATGCATTTGGCCACGGACTTCTTCGAAGCGGTTGTCGATGTTCTTGAATTCCACACGGGCCTCGCTAAATTGTTCATCTTGGCGCCGCTCAAGAGCTTCACAACGGTAGTTGAATTCTCCTCGGACCTTCCAATGGTCCCATCTTGTCATGAATTGTGTGTCATCCTCCGGAGGTTGTGGTGGTTGGGATGGCTCTCCATGCCTGTCCATGATGAAAAGCCAACAAGGGTTGTATATGGAGAGAAAGGGTGCGGAGAGTTAGCCTTTTACCTCACCTTGGAGATTATATCAAACCAATTGCCACACAAATGAGCGAACAGCGTGAAAAGTGAAATGGCAAGAAACTCACACACAAATATGCTACAACTCTCAAAAGCTTTTGGTGGAAGGTTAGGATTGTGGAAAACCAAACGAAACGATCAAAGCAAAAAGGTTATTGTTCTACGTGGTAAAGAACCAAAGATCAAAAGCAAAAGGATATGATCTACCAAAACACGGAAAACACACACGTGGAGAAAAACGGGGTTAGCACGACTATGAAAATGAGCACAAAAGGTCCTAACGAAGACTACGCTCGGTTGTCGTGCCAACACAAGGAGAGACCACAACTCGTTTGCCAAAAGAGGATAAGCAATAGATTTGTGCACTTGCCTTGGTGCGCTCTTTCTTCTCTCTTTCTTGGCTTACAAGCTTGGTATTCTCTTTGTATTGGGAGACTATGTATCTTTTTATTTTATCTTTTTCTTTTCTCTTTTTTTTGATTCTTTTTCTCCCTCTCTATACTACTATGTTAGCTTTTGTATTTGGCCTCACACTCTCACTTTCCGAAGGCAAGTGCACAATGCTTAGACAAACACAAAATGAGTTGCTCTCATAGGATAGTTACACACAAAGGAAGATATGGGGCTGTCAAGGTGGTGCAAGTTATACCTTTGGTATTGTTGATGACTTGCAACCGTTGGTGGGGGATGATGTTCGAGTGTCGCGGTGTCGTTGAGCGCGTGATGACTTTGATGCGGAAGCTGTTGTGAAAATGGCGACAAACACGCGAAACATGAACAAGCGAAGTGGAAAAGTCAGCAAACGAAATTGAGGCGTCAAAGGGTAAGGAACCACGGGCAGAGGCGAGCTGTAGTACCGCTTGCAACGACCGGTAGTACCGGTGAGCGGTAGTACCGCTTGTACTACCGGTAGTACCGGTTACTTGCGGTAGTACCGCTTGCACGGCCGGTAGTACCGCCAGTTGCGGGACAGGACGAACTCAACTTGACCAAAATCCTCAAATTCGTGGAGATCTGACCGAAAGGCTGGGCTAGGAACAACAGGGGCTATAGATCGACTCCAAAAGCAACAGATCTATGGACCAAAACCACGAAAAACTCACCAAATCCAAAGATCGATCCGAAGGCAAATTGGGGCTCTTTTTGGTGGGATTTTCGATTTTAAGGGGGATAAAAGAAAAATTGGGGGGAAATTCGTGATCAACCGTGCTCTTGATACCAATATGTTAGGGGGTAACCCTTGGGTTGGCCCGATCTTTCACGAATTCCACGAGAAACAAGGGGAAAGCGGTGGTCGCGGGATGAAAACGAGGAAGGAGATGAAAACCACGAACACACGCACACCAAAACACGATACACGCCTTTCCCTCACGCCGGTGGCAACCGGTCCAACATAATCCCTAGGATCGGTGTTGGGCAAAGCTCGCTCTCCACGCCAACAACGGGGGATGAGGTGCTTGGTGAGATCTTGACGACTTGGGGGCGAGAAACCGAGAACCCAAGGCCTTGTACAACTTGAACGCACTAGGCAAGATCCAAGAGGGGGGTGGATAATCCGGTGCTCCTTGGTAGGAGCATGAGACCAATAGATATAAGTTCCTCAAAGGGTTTCCTTAATATCTATTATTATCCAAGTCTAGGGTTTACAATGGAGGGTGGGGGCTATATATAGTCCAGCCACAAAACAGGGGTAGTTTCAGAACGAAAAGGTAAATTATAGGAAGGGTTACAAGGCACAGGGCCGAACTCAGGCGTTCAGGTTCAGTCAGGGCCGGTAGTACCAGTCCGGCAACCAGTAGTACCGGTTGTAACCGGTAGTACCGCTCCTGGAGCGGTAGTATCGCTTGAGGGCCTGGAGCTTCCGTCGGAGTTGCCTGTATCGAGCGGTAGGAGGGGGCGGTAGTACCGCTGTCCGGTAGTACCGGTTGCTGGGCCGGTAGTACCGCTTGGACCGGTAGTACCGGTCGGCAGTACCGCTGGCGTCTAACAGCGACTGGTTGCTTCTGCTCCGTTTCCTCCGTCCCTTGGGTCCTTCTCTTCGTACCTGATGATGCACAGTGTATGCGTATGAAGTAGCAAACCATCCAAGGGTGTGTCGAAGTCACACAAGGAAAGGAGCGAGTTAACCTTGGCTTGGAGGAGCTTAGCTCGGGCGCGAGTCATGGGTCCACTTGGGGAGCTAGTGGGAGTAGATGTAGTAGCGGTCGTAGGACGGGCTGCATCACTTTTGACCGACGAGATATGCGCCGTTCATCTGTCGGGCTGTCAGGCAGTTCTCCGTTTATCAAGAACTGGAGGTATGGTCGCGTCCAAGTTTCTTCGACTTCCATGACCTGCATTAGGTTGACCATGGCTACCTCTGTGTCCGGCTTTTCGGGTCCTTCGTGTCCTTCGGGTAGCGTAGCTCTCGAGTGTTCTGCTTCTTCGGGTGATCCCTTGGGGAACTTTCGCTTGATGGATGGCATGCAGATCTGCTCGAGGAACACTCCTGGCGGCACCTTTGCGCAAGTGGAGCCGATGTTGACGAGTCTATCGGCTTCCTCGTTGCTCTCTCTTCCAACGTGCCGAAGTTCGCAGCCGTCGAATTCGCCTTCGAGTGCGTTGTAGAGCGCGCGGTACGCGATCATGTTTTCGGCGTAAGCGTCGCACTCATTCATCGTCTGCTGGACGACGAGGTTGGAGTCACCGTAGATGACAAGGTGCGTTGCGCCACATATCTTTGCCATCCTCATGCCATGGATGAGGGCTTCGTATTCGGCCTCGTTGTTGGAGGCTCTAAATTTCATCCGAAGAACGTACTTCATCTTGTCGCCCTGTGGGGACGTCAGTATGACCCCTGCCCCTGCTCCGGCTTCACGCTTGGAGCCGTCGAAGTGCATTGTCCATGAATGCGACATGTCTGGAGTGTCTGGCAGCTGCAGCTCCATCCAATGTACCAGGAAGTCCGGAAGGACTTGAGATTTGATTGCGTGTCGCTTCTCGTAGACGATGTCCAAGGGTGACAGTTCGATGCCCCACAGGACCACTCGTCCTGTGGCCTCTGGATTATTCAAGATGCTGTTCAGGGGTGCCTCGTTGACGACCATCACTTGGTGCTCCTGGAAGTAATGGCTCAGCCGTCAAGCCGTCATGAACACGCCGTAGGCTAGCTTCTGGTAGTGAGGGCACCTCTGCTTTGTTGGTGTCAGTACCTCGCTGAGGTAGTAAATTGGGCGCTGGACCCCGTGGGTCTTGCCTTCTTCGGGTCGTTCGACCACGAGTACGGTGCCGACCACCTGGTGTGTGGCTGCTATTTACAGCAGCAGGGGCTCGCGCTCCTTTGGCGTGACCAAAACGGGCGAGGTGGAGAGGAGCCGCTTGAGTCTTTCGAATGCGTCGTTGGCTTCTGGCGTCCACTCGAACTTGTCTGCCTTGCGCAGCAGCTGATAGAATGGTAGGGCCTTCTCGCCCATGCGGCTGATGAACCTGCTTAGCGCCGCTACTCGTCCTGCGAGCTGCTGGACGCCCTTGAGGTTTTTCGGCTTCTCCATCGTCATGATGGCTCTGATTTTCTTCGGGTTCGCCTCGATCCCTCATTGAGAGATGAAGTATCCGAGCAGCTGGCCCGATGGGACGCCGAAGGCGCACTTTTCGGGATTGAGCTTGATCCTGTAGCGATCAAGGTTGTCGAACGTCTCGCCGAGATCGTCGATAAGTGTCCTTTCCTCCTTAGTTTTTATTACTATGTCGTCGACATAGACTTGGACATTGCGACCGATCTGGTCCTTGAGGCAGGCCTGCATGCATCGCTGGTACGTGGCACCTGCGTTCTTTAGCCCGAAGGGCATTGCGTTGTAACAGAATACTCCGAACGGTGTGATGAACGCCGTTTTCTCCTGATCTTCGACCTTGAGCCGAATCTGGTTATAGCCTGAGTAGGCGTCGAGGAAGGAGAGTTTCTCGCAACCTGCAGTCGAATCGATGATCTGGTTGATCCGTGGAAGAGGGAAGTGGTCCTTTGGGCAATGCTTGTTTAGTGACGTGAAGTCCACGCACATCCGTAGGATGTCCGTGTCCTTCTTTGGGACCATCACCATGTTTGAAAGCCACTCGCTTTCTTTGATTTCCCTGATGAAGTCTGCAGCGAGTAGTCTATTGATTTCCTTGCTGATAGCTTCGGCTCGTGGCTCCGACAGTCTTCGGATGGACTGCTTGACTGGCTTGGTGTCTGGAAAGACATTGAGTGCGTGCTCGGCGAATTCCCTGGGAACTCCTGGCATGTCCGCAGGACACCAGGCAAAGATTTCCCAGCGCTCACGGAGGAATTCGACGAGCGCGCCTTCCTATGCGGTGCTGAGGTCGTTGGCGATCAAGGCTGTCTTGGAGGCATCCGTCGGATGGACCTGTACTTTCTTGGTGTTGACGGTGGAGTCGAAGGACATGTCAGGTGCGTTCTGCCTTGTGACTGGGGGTACCCCATTGTCCGTTATCTCGCGGAGCCTTACAAGCTCGTCTTGCATGCGAAAGACTGGGAGTTTTTGTTGAAATCCCTGTCGCATTGGTCCGATCGGGTGAAGCTCCCGTGGACTGTGATGACGCCCCTTGGTCCTGGCATCTTGAGTAGTAGGTATGCGTAGTGTGGGACGACCAGGAACCTTGCGAATGCTACAGCCCCAGGATGGCGTGGCATTGCGACGGCCAGTCCACCACTTCGAATTCTAGGCGCTACTGTCGAAAGTTGTCCGGCTTCCCGAAGATGACGTCGAGCCCTATTTTGCCCAGGGGGAATATGCCCTTCCCTGGGACGATGCCGTGGAACGTTGTGTCTGATTGTTCCAGGCTGCATTGCGGGATCCGCATTGCTGCTAGAGTGCTTGCGAACATTAGTTTGATGCTGCTGCCGCCGTCCATGAAGACGCGACTCATCTCGAAGCCTCCAATCTGCGCCTCCAGCACCAGGGCAGCATGACCTGGGCGAGGGATCTGACAAGGGTGATCCGCGCGAGTGAATGTGATGCAGGACTCCGATCCGCTGAGGTACTCAGGGATTGCAGGCGGAGTTGCCACGACCAAGTTGGTTTGTCGGGTCATTTTCTTCTGCACCCTGTTTGTGGGGCGTCCCTTCTGGATCATATTTAGTGCTCCTTTTGGTGGGGGGTACCCGACCCCGGCGTTGTTTTGCGCTGGTGCGACTGGTTGGTTTGGGCCTCCAATAGGCGGTGGTGGAGGAGTTCCGTGTGCTATTTCTCCTGGCGCGGGTGCGCTTCCGAACGTAGGGGTTGGGGCTTGTTGTCTCATCTGCACCATGCTTTCGCTGAGTTTCTGGAACTCGCGGCAGTCCTTGAGCATGTGGCTGGATTTTTTTTTGCCATCCTGTTTGTCGATGTAGAAGTGGATGGTACATGGACCCGAAAGTTTGTCGAATGCCGAGGGTCCGTTGTTTGCGGTCGCGGCGTTGCCACGACTGTGCTGGTCGTCCGCTGTCGCGGAAATTTCCTCCGCGGTATCCTCCGCTGTTGCGGCTATTGTCATTGCGGCGGTCAGCGTAGCCGGCCGCGACCATGTCGGGTCCGTCACGGTCCTCGTAGACACGCGATATCCTCTTGCTGCGGCGTTCTCGCCTTCGGCCGTAGTCGTCCTCTTCATCTGCTTGCGCTCGCTGAATGCAATCTTCGCCGTCCGCCCAACTGTTGCAATTTCCATGAGGTGGTCGAGTGTTTTGGGCTTGACGCGCCCAAGTTCCTCCTTGAAATCTTGGCGTTTGACGCTGTCCCTGAAGGCGTCGATGGCCCTCTCCTCGGAGATATGTGCTGCGGAGTTCTTGGTGGTAGACCAGCGTAATATGTACGAGCAAATAGATTCCCCCGTTCTCTGAGTGCAGGCTCGCAACTCTTCGATTGAGGCGGGCCTCTTGCTGGTGCCCTTGAAATTTCGGATGAAGCTGTAAGCTAGCTCCTCCCAACTTCAGATAGATCCTGATGATAGGCTGCTGAGCCAGACCCGCGCCGCGCCTGTCAGCTACAGATGGAGGCATTGCATGGCGGTTTCTTTGTTACCGCCGTGCAGCTTGACTTATGACAGATGATCGCTGAGCCAAGATTTTGGATCTTGCGTGCCGTTGAACTTCGGAGTATCCGAAGGAAGCTTGAAATTGCGTGGCATCTGTGTTACGAACAGATCTACTGAAGCATCGAGCTCCACAGAGTTCTCCTTCGTCTTCATCCATCTCGGACTCGGACGAGCATGTGCGTTTGGCTCGTGCTTTGTCGATTTTGCGCTGTGTAAGCGCGTCTCTGGCGTCGTAGTCGCGTTTATGGCGATGCGAGCTCTTCTTCCTTCGAGGAAGGTCGTGCTCTTCCTCCTCTTCGGATGAAGGGGTGGGGCTCCGGTCGCGCCTGACCGGAGCTTTCTTCTTCGGCTCCGCAGGAGCGTCTTCGTGGAGCGCAACTCCAACGAGTCCGAGTCTGGTGAGTGCGGACTTATGCATGGCTCTTTTCGGGTCCCCTTCCGGAGGTTGGTGGGCCGCGAGATACGCAGTGGCTGCCATGATCGCAGCTTGCGGTGTCTTCGGGATAATGTTGCCGTCGGCATCCATATCCATGAACGATGTGTGGAGAGTTCGGGTCACATCACGGCGCTCCTTGTGATCCATGTTCTCCACCCGCAAGCGGTGCTTGTTTCCCTGGTTTCCGTTCGTGCTAGAGCCGGGTGCCATGGCGGAGAGCACTTCTTGTCGCGCGCTGGACTCACAGGCTGCTTGCTTGCGTTTGTCGAGCGTCTCCTGCATCTTGACTTGCTTCTTGTGCTCCTCGATGAGGAGGTAGTGGTATGCCATCAGTAGGTCACGTGGGGAGTCCACAGGTAGGACTATGTCGCCTGCGACGGCATGGCGTGCCTGGACCCATCCTTCTTTGCTAAGTTGGATGACGTGGCCGTTGTTTTCCCCTTCGGGTGGGGGGGACTGGCTTCTTCTGTTCCCGCCGTTTCCGCCGTTTCTCTCCTGCGGGTTGGGGTTCGTGTTGGGCAGCGGGTTAGTCGTTTGCTGCTCTTGGATGACCGCGGTCATTGGTAGCGCTCGTAGATCGGTCTGCTGCTGCCGCAACTTTCGGATCCAGAACCGTAGGTCCCTTCATCCGAAGGGGGATCGCATAGATCGGAGTTGCAGCTGCTGTTGTCGTAGAACTCATCTGTCGATGGTGATGTGCGCAGCACGGGGTGTGGAGCCCACGAGGCGGGCCTGATTGACGGCACGGGCACCCGCTCAGGAAGGCGGAGGGTGCCAGTTTGTCCCACCTGGAAGCAGAAGCTCCCGAACAGAATTTCGAGTCCGTCGCCTACGGGCTCGAAATCCTTCATGGTGGCCGGCGAGTGGGCGGTGAAGTCGAAAGTGCCGAAGAGGAGGTGATTCTCCGTCGCTGCGGAGTTGTAGATCGATCGGGTCGGGACCGTCATGATCGCACAATCAGCAGCCCCGATTCCCACAGACGGCGCCAATTGACGAGGTTTGAACTCGTCAATGCCCATTGTTATGGACTTGGGTTTTGGAGAAGATGGGGATGCTAGAGATCGTGGAACGGTTAACAGACAAGCAACCAGGGGACACGAGATTTACCCAGGTTCAGGCCCCCGGAGGGAAAACCCTATTCCTGCTTGTCTGCTCTTGATTACGGCAGAACCGAAGGTTATAGGGTGTGCAGATTTGATCTGGTGTGAGGTGCGTATGCGAGAGTATGAGTCAAGACCTCTAGGACGTGCCCTCCTGGCCTTTATATAGACTTAGGCAGGTCCCGGGCATAGTCCTAGTCGGTTACAAGTTCTAGGGTTTTACCCCTTTAAATTTCCTATCTACGCTAGTCTTGTTCTCCAAGGATCCGAAGGCGTCATGGGCCTTGGCCACCCGAAAATCTTCATGGGCCAGCGTATGTCTGCTGTGGGCCTTCCTTGGGCTGGACCAGGTATGCTGAAGTCATGTACCCGTAGGGTATAACCATGTCACCGCCCCCGAGCGCCAACAAGACCACCTAGCTTCCACGGATGAACCTTAGCTATGCCTCACTTCTCTTCTTCCTCTCCCTCTCTCGTTTCGATGCCTAGGCCAAAACCCTAGATCGCCGGCCGTCATCGTCCTCGCCGTCTCCGGCCACTCAAGGCCAAGCCAAGACCACCGACGTGACCGCCTCGTCGCCCTCGTCCTTCTCAGCGAAGAACGCAAGCAGGGGAGCCGTCTGCACGCTGAAATCAAGCTCGAGCCATCGTCGACCACCGCCGTTCTTACCGTTGTTTCATCGCCGTCTGAGCTCGCCTCCCCGACACCACCGTCGTGCTCAGGGTGAGCCACTGGTCCTTGCAGACCCCTCTGTTTCCTTCCTCTCCCCCTGTACCGTCCTCCCCACGTGAGCCCACCGCTGCAGCCGCTGGAGCTCGTCGGAGACGACGCTCCGATGACCATTAGGGAGCGGCGCCGCCACTAGCGTGCTCAGCGCGCCAGCCCGCGTCGAACGCCCCCTCTCCCGCAGCTCCACGAGCCCCCTAGTGCCAGCCCCGCTCTCGATCTGAGAGGTCTGCCATTGCTAACGTCATGCTCGCATCAACATGATGCAGTAATACCCTTTTTCTTTTATTTAAATTGTTTTGTAATTATTTTCTGAAAATAATATTAACCCTTGTGGGCCCTACCTGTAAGATATTTAATATTTTTCATAAATGCTTTCAGAAATTATTAAATATATGACATGTGGGCCCAAGTTGAAAAATAATTTAAATATTCCAAAAATGATTTAAAATGAATTGAATGGATAAATTCATAACTAATACATTTTAAATCAGAAAAATACAAATAATATATCAAAATGTTCAGAAAAATGAGCTCTATCATTTAAAAATGTAAGCATCCATATTTATACAACTTTGAACCCTAACTTATTTAGAGGAACACCGACACCCCCTAGGTACCATGGGTTCGATGGTTTGCCTAGTTAGGGCACTCTGGAATTCATTTAAATTGATGATGCATCTATGGATACTCTAATACATGTAATATATCATATCATCCATATTGTATGAGCACTGCGCATGCCATGTGTTGAATGTTGCCTTACTTTTCCGGTGATTGGTTCTTCGCATATAGGAATCGAACCCAAGGCTGAAGTCAACACCACCGTAGAGTAGTACTAGTCCAAAAACGGACAAGGCAAGCAAAGCCCCACTCATACATATGAATCCTATGCTTTCAAAGTATTTCATTCTTGCCATATGCATGTGATTTAACAGTCTTTTATCAGTAGATAGAGTAATCTTATCTGATGCATGTTTCCCTTTGTGAACTACAATACCTGATCCACTGCTCCTAGCATAACTAAGGTTTGGCTTATGAGCATCGCTAGTGCTATAATTCAGTCGATCTTAGCCATGCTTAGTGGACCAAGACCAATCAGCTAGATGATGTATCGAAGAGGCGAATGAATCTAGTATGGTACAAAGTTGTGATATGGTCAGAGGTTGATAATAAACATGCTAAGGCTTATACGAGAGGCCACGTGGGTTGTGTTTTTTGAAGTCCCATACTTGCCACCCTTAGGAAGTTCTTGCATCTTCAACCAAGACGAGCGTACAACCACACGGATTCCTGAAACCCCCTAGACTCACTAAATTGCCTAGTAGATTCCATGAGTCACATAGTTCGGGCTTTCCATTCGACATACGCATCTTGGTTGTTCTTGAATGGAGGTGAAGGAGGTGCATTCATAACAGGTAGGTAAGCATGGCCGGGAACAATAGATGCACAACATCCGTAATCTTGAAACCTGCACACATCATTAGGGACCGCTTCGGGACTCGACACTTTATGGCGGCATATCCTTAGTGTGTGAATCATGATATCGCCAAAAGAAAGGTAAATGTCATGGTCAACCATTCTCTGCCGGCCTTCCACGGAAGAGGGCTAATAATTTGGCATTAAGAATCGGTTGGTACGTGTGGGTAAAGTTGTACACCCCTGTAGGGTAAAATATTTTTGAAAAGCCGTGTCCACGGTTATGGACAACTTGGGAATAGACATGATGATCATAGAGAACTATAACCGAATGATAAAACTTGGCCAACTAACGAGTGTTCCGGATTAATCCTCGGGGTTGTTTGAGGGGGTAGTCTTGGAGGAGAGGTTCAATGATGAAGGTACTTGGTGGATATCGAAGATGGCTTTATGCAAAACAACTCCACTAGCCATAAGTCTTGCGGATTACACCCTGTACTTAGTCTTGCTTGTTGATGTTTTTCTATAGATGAAGATGTGCCAACTGAAGGTGGTTTCTACATCGATGTCGACGAGTAGTCGGGGTTCCCGGGCAGCATCCTAGGATCTATGGAAGGGTCCGCTAATTCTGTTTAAGGCCTCTTAGGCCCTTTGCTCAGTTTGTTCTTTATAACAACATGTTTGCTTCTGTTGTTTGTTGTAATGTTGGGTCTCTGACCCTTGGCTTTATGACTGGTTTGTAACTCTCTTAAGAGTTTACCTTAATAATGTATGGTTTTTATGTTCTATAATGTTACCGATCATTCCTTGCGCGCTTCGAAATTTAGGTTAGACTTATGTCAGATGAAGATCTGGTATTTGTCTAGCCCTAATACCGGGTGAAAGGATACAGATGTATCCTAGAGGGGGGGGGGGTGAATAGGCGGTTTAAATCTTTTCCGAGAGTGTCTCAACAAAGGCGGAATTAAACTTGCGTTTAATTTGTTAAGCATAACACCTAGAACTTATAGGGTTCACCTATGTGCACCAAAAACTTATGCTAAGCAAGACAAACAACTATGTGATAGCAATATAAATACTTCAAGCACGAAGGATATCACAAAGTAATGTGCATAAGTAAAAGCTCGGGTATAGAGATAACCGAGGCACGCGGGGGCAACGATATTTTACCGAGTTACTCCCACATGGAGTATGTCTCGTTTGGAGAGGGGGTGGTATATAACCACCTACTCCACGAAAGGCCTCGCTTGTTCTCCAATGAACCTCACCCCAACGGGTTCGATTCACCCTTCCACTATCGGTGCACTTGTTGGTGGCAAATCGAAACCTCTCACAAGGTTCGGGCACTTCTCCACAACTTAATTAGAGGCTTCCAACAAACAATCTTGGGGAAGCTCCACAACCTAATTGGAGGCCCCAAGTAATCCACACACCTGCAACACAACAAACCGTCTAGGGTTCCAAGAACCCAAGATTAAAAAGCTTCTCAACTTTCACTCACCAAATCCTCCAAGGAGAACTCAAACCGATGCACCAAATGCAAAAGGCAAGAACAACACAAAGATTCTCCAATCCCTCACTCTCAAGTTCCAACAGAGCTACTAAAGCTATTGGTGGAACAAGAGAGGAAGAACACAAAGAGGGACATAAAATCCCCCAAGATCTAGATCCCAAAGATACACTCACAAAGAGATGTTTCGGTTTGGTCAAAACATAGATCTAGATCTCCTCTATCTTCCACTCAAATATAGGCAAGAATCATTGGAGGAGAAGACTTGAATCAAGCTAGAGAAAATAAGAACAATGGGACAAACCTTGGACAAAATAGAGGAAGAAGAAGCAACTTGTAAAAATAGAGAATGGGGCTATTTAAAGGGCCCGAGATTTTCTGACCGTTGGGGCCAGAAAATGGTCCGGTCCCGTAGTACCGGAGAGCCCTGGTACTACCGCAACTGCCAGAACCAGGTGAAGGTGAGCTGGGATAGCAAGGCGCGCAGTAGGGGATCTGGTCGACGCAAGGAAGCGAGCGAAGCAGCACGTGCGCGAGGTGGGGCCAGCAGCAGTCAACGCATGCGCGCGAGTGGGAGCGAGGCAAGCGGCGCAGGTGCTGCGAGGCTCGCACGAGCTGTGGCAGCAGCTGGGCCTAGCGCGTGGGGCCAGCGAGGCAGCAGCGCGCGACGCGGGCAAACGCAGCTGAGCACGCGTGTGCGCAAGCGGATCAACGCTGGGCACTCAGCAAGCGGAGCAAGGCAGCCGACTGGGCCAGCGAGCGCGCAGGATCAATGCGACGCGGGGCTGCTGGGCAGGCCACCTAGGCCGGCCGGTAGTACGGGCCCACCCGGGCGGTACTACCGGGCTGAACCGATAGTGCCGGATTTTACTGCCGCACAAGGCAGAGGGCTGGGCAGCGCCACATGCTCGACCGGTGCTGGGCTATGGTAGTACCGGTCGGCCCAAAAAAATAAAAGGCCTTTCTTTTTCTGTTTTATAAATCAAATAGGAAAACTTCAAACTATGATAACTTTTGATTAGTAGCTCCGATCGATCCGATTCCAATAATGTGAGAAATTATTGGTTATCACCAAGTGAGAAAGTATCAAGTATAATATTGTGAGATACCTCACTTAGTGAGAAACCGGAAAGCCGCCAAGATCAAAATCACAACAAGATACAAACAGAAGATCCAATTTTGATGAACACGAGCTTGTTGTGGATATTACCACAATATCTATATCCTCACATGGATAAGATCAAATAACAACCAAATACGATGATGCAAGTATGCAAAGGTTTGAGCTCTCTTCGAACGATATGATCGAGTTACTCATTCTAGAGCCCCTTTATAGTACGGTTATCTATCCTAAACCCGGTCTCACACAAACAACATGAGACCGGCAAAAGGGAAAACCTATCAAGATTATACCTTTTCCTTGAGCATTCCACTTGATCCCAATGTAGACCAACTTGACCTTATCAAGATGGAATGCCTTTCTTGATTCCTCATCATCGATCCATGATCACCGAGGATGGCAAGCATCAAACATGATATCTTCTATAGATTGCGCATATTGAGCTTGCTTAACATATCTTCTTCGCATTTCATCGACCTTGAAGTCAACACATGCTCCAAGCAATGCCAATGGAAAATTCCTACAAGTATAACTTAATACACACATTAGTCCATAAAGATTGTCATTAATTACCAAAACCACACATGGGGGCCCACATGTTCTTTCAATCTCCCTCATTTTGGTAATTGATGACAATCCCTTTAAGAGGGTTTATATAATGAATTTTCATGAATAAATTGTAACACCAATATCAAATAATACATAAGTATGTGATATTGGTACCACCACCATATATAGAGCAAACTCCCCCACAATCTATGCATGTGTGATGAACTTGAATTTCATTGCATATACTGCCAATCATTATCATTGGTGGAGTTTCCTGTATATATACCACATGCTAAGCAACAGTAAAGATGCAAGAGCATGGGAGGAAAATTCTCAAGAACAAACTCAATGCATAAACCAACTTCCCTTAAACCTCTAAAACTTCTCCCCCATTGGCATCAATTCCCGAAATGGGTGACAAGTTCTAGAAGGCCAATCTAGTGATAAATCCTCCAAAGGTGTGCATTCGTACATATTCAATGATTAATACTTGGGAGGAAGTAGAGATATATCGAGGACCCAAAGATTTCCAAAAGAGATAAAATAAAAGAGGCATCAACAAATGATGCAAGCAATTACAAGGTCCAGCAAACCAATTTGAAAACAACAAATGAGTCCAAATGGAAACAACAAGATATTATGATATGAGCAAAAGAGTGCCTTAAATAACAAATAGATAAGCTCCCCAAGATTTGTGCACAATTTCAAATAAATTCATTAGAATACTTAATGCACAAATATGGAATCCTTGCTCCCCCATAAGTATTTAAAAACACAACAAATGCAAGATCAAATAGATGCTTTAAATTAAATAGAGAAGCTCCCCATGATTTGTGCATATTTTAAAATAGTTTTATTTCAATATAAAATGAAAAAATATGGAATCCTCACTCCCCCATAAACATTTAAGGCACAACAAATGAGAAAGAAGACAAATGAGCATTATTAAATGAATTAGATGAGCTCCCCAAAGATAATTCACCAATTATGATAATTGAATTTGGGAACAAAGTGCATAATCATGGAATCCTCACTCATGCAACTTCATTTAACAATACAAGGCATGAGAGAACAAATATGAGTGTCCAAAGATTCAAACAAGAGGAACAAGCACTCATAGGCAAATAAATTTGGAAGCCACCGAAGAATCAAAAGGAATAGAAGGTGGTATCCAAGGAATAAAATCTCAACTAAAATTATCTTATCATATGTGTATATGTTTCTAAGTGGATAACATGACAACGACATATGCCCATAAAGAAACAAGCACACACAAGGAAGATATACAATAAAGCACATGAAAGCAAGAATGAAGTCATAACATATACCAATAATATTTTTGCTTCAAAGCATGGACAAAGGTCAAATATATCTTATTGTACATCGATGAGCTTCAACAATCAACACACCCCATACATTACAACTATGACCAAGGGAAAAGGAGAATGTTGGAATATATGGAGAAAGGCAACAAGTATCACAAGGAAAAATCAACTAGCAAAATCTCACTATTGCACATAAGTGAAGTTGAGGAAACGATAGGTAATAAAATTGCTAGATTGACATATTTTGGATTGGTGAGTCATATGCATGATTTTGTATAGTCCCAATTATATGCACTCATATCAACTTATACACATTTACAATAGGGAGTTCTCTTTAATACCATGGCTAGAGATACAAAAATAAATACAATAACAAAAATTCATGCCAAGATGCAACCTACAAAAGGTTGGAAGCAAGATAAATATGCATGAGCAAGAGATACTTGTTACCAAGATATAATTGGTAGGATGTAGAGTATATGAATTCGTTGATAATCCTATAGCTTGCCTCAAATTATCTTGTATGCACCACTTCTTCAAAATTGAGGGAAAAGCATCCAATATATCTCCAATGTACCTAAAACACATTTAAGTACAAAATGGTGCCCAGACATATTGGGTCCAAAGTAGTTAGTGCAACTACAATACATAGGAGAGACTCCACATAATTATGTGCATATTGATATGAAATTGAATTTCATGCACAATTTAGCCGATGGGATTTGGTGGAGTTTCCCCTATATATTGGATCAAAGGAAGTAAGCATGCCATAATATAAACATGTAGTAAATATGCATGAACGAGGCTTTCAAGAACCAAAGAGGAGATACAATTTGAACAAAAGCACCAAGTAAACCGAGATGTCACACACAAGAGTGAGACATGACAAACGGTGTCCAAATTGTATCAAAGAACCAATTCAGCAAATGAAAGATCACAAGTTCAACAAATGAACTAGGCTAAAGCCAAAAGAACAAAGATAGATAAAAATTTAAATTCTCAAGGATTTATCTCATTCTAAAATGGTCAAAACGTGAAACAAGGAATGAGACAAAACCTACTCCCAAAAAGAGTAAGGTTCCAACAAGTAAACCAAACTCTCCAAACTTTTCATGATGGCGGAAAATACCAAAACGAAAAGATCAAATTTACAAGCATTTAAAACCCGATATGGATCAAACAAGGAAGCATAAAAGGATTGTTCTAGATAATATAGGACATCTCACCCATAAGTAGTACATTATATAGATTTTTGATTTTAAATGCAAAATGCACATAAATGAGATCATCACTACTACCTACATTAAATAAGACACAAGAGTATACAAATAAAATAATAACATCCGAGAGTAGCAAGGAATACATGGGAACACACAAAACATTTAGTTGGCCAAAGATAGGACAAGATTAAGCAAAGGTCAAAGTGAATATGATCAATAAATTCTACCATGAATTTAGTACTAATTGTCCAATGACAAGAAGTATTGAGAATAATGTTCCCTAGGTAGTTCATACGGATATCCAAGATCATATTCACACAAAGAAGCATATAACAAAGTATAAGAATAAAGTTTGATGCTTCGAAAGAGATTCTTGGTAGCTTCCAATAGTTACACAATCACTAGTGATTAGAGTAACTTGAAGTAAGTGGTTTCCATGAGGATATGGATATCTAAATATGAGGAAACACATACCAAGAAACAGTCTCACATACAAGATCCAAAATATGAGCAATAAAGGCATTCAAGCAAATTGGAACTTGTATGAGCAAATGTGTCACATAGGCGCTAGATAATTATCAATATCAATTCTAAGTGACACAACCTCGAATATTAAAAATTTCTAGGATTGTAATATGCACTAAGAATATGACTCCCACATATTGTGATACTACCATAAAAACGATCATGAGGAAAAAGGATAGAAATATATATAATTAATGGACATTATAGAACTTAAATTTCTCCTGAGAAACATACCACAAAGAGAATAGATAATCCAATATGAAAGCTAGGTGGTATTCCTCATGTACATATTTTTAGGATTGTGGAATGCCTAAGCATAACTCTCCCCCAAAATGGGATAGTCCATTAATCTCTCACACGAGCCAAATAAGATACCAAATATAACCAAGTAAGGCTCAAACACAAGAAACACACATACATGGTGTGCCACCTAATCATACACAAATATGCTTGATACCTCAAGATAATTAAGTGGAAAGCACAACATGTAGAAAAGCACGGAAGATACAAAACCAACACATGCACAAGGGGAGAGTAACTTTCAATGTAAAGAGTTTAGCATATGTTACCGCAAAGAATAACATTGGATCTATAATATAAGCATGATAATCCAAAAGGCTTGGCTTGACACAAATAATTGATGAATATCCCTCAATTCTTCATTATTTAACCAAGTATCCAATGCCCTCCACAACACACCTATTGATCCAGTTTTGTCTTGTTGGTCCCCAACCAAGTTGGGTCCCAAGAAGTTAGTCACAATAGGCTTGGCAACCCAAATGGTTATTTTCTTAACACCACATTGGGCACCAACAAACTTGGCAAACATGTTTCCAACCTCATCCTTATGAAGTGAATAAGCATCATCAATCAAGATAGGATGGGATGAGGAGTTACCAATAGTGCATGAGGATGAAATGTTCCCTTTGTTGCGGCAAATGTAGCAAGTTATTCTCTTGCCATCTTTATTTTTGGATGAAGCAAAAACTTGAGGAAGAGCTTGAGTGTTCTTGGGAGGAGGCCCATCTCTATCAAGATGTAGAGCTTGAGGCCGCTTCTCTTGTTGCTTCTTGCCAAAGGACTTCTTCTTTAATGGGCAATGTTTGACATGATGCCCTTCTTCCTTGCACTTGAAGCAAAAAATGTTGGCGGGATTCTTGACTTGTTCTTGGCCATCCTTCTTGTTGCCCTTGTGATTCAACTTGATAGTGGACTTGTTCTTGATATTGGAGTTGAATCCAAGCCCACTCTTGTCATTGGGGGATTTTTGCACACTCAAGATTTTGTTGAGTGCGGTCTTCCCTTTATGACCCTTTTTCAAGTCATTCTTAAAAAAAGTGACTTGAGCCTTGAGCTCTTTGATTTCTTCTACATGGTTAGTTTCAACAAAAGTACTATAGGAAGTAGATCCTACATTGTTAGAGCAACAAGGCACAAAATGTAATTCATCAAGAGATATAGCATGGTTGTGAGAATATGAATTACTAGGACTAGCACATGGCAATATAACATTTGGATTAGATATAGTGCTAATATCCAAATGGGGCCCACTAGATGTTACCTTTGACATGATGGCCTCATGAGCCAACTTTAGCCTACCATGGGAGACTAGAAGATCCTCATGCGAGCTTGAGAGCTTAACATGACTTTCTTCTAATTTCCCATAGTTTCTAGTTAGCAAAGCAAGTTGGGCCTTTAGCTCACAATTCTCCTTCAAAGTAGATGCTTCACAAGAAATAGAGTTAGTACCACAAGCATCATCATTATTAGAAAAGGTTGAGGGCAACTTGGCAAGCTCTTTTGAATATGAAGCTTTAAGTTGCTCATGCGACTCAGTGAGTTTGATGAGCTCCCTCTTAACGACCCGAGATACATTTTCGAGATGCTTAAAATCCTCAACAAGTTTAGCATAAGCAACTTCAAGTTCATCATTTTTAATCTTGAAGGAGTTTGCCATCGCAAGTTCTCTATCATGGTATTCATTTACTCTAGATAATTCTAGAGTAAAAGTCTCCTCAAGAGATTCTTTGGTGGTTTGTTCTTTTTCAATTGAGTCCTTTATTTGTGCAATTTGATCAGCATACTTACGCTCAAACGCAAACTTTTCCTCAATTATGTTTTCTTGCTCCTCAATATGATCATTGCCTTCTATAGAATAATGCAAGATTTCAACAAAGTTGGAGGAAGAAATTTTATTTTTGTAGAGAGCGCAAAAACAACCTCTCCCATTTTCTTAATAGAGGTAATATCATACTTAACTCGATAATCATCATTATCATTATCATCATCATAAGAGGTATTGGGGTCCAAAGTAGGAGTCACCTTTGAATCCCTAGACATAAGGCATAGGTGGGTACCGGAAGAAGGTGAAGATGAGATTTCATTTGTAGCACCATCTGAAACCTTGTCTTGGTCCATAGAATCTTCGGTTTCCTCTATAGGTTAGCAACACAAGCACTAGAGGAAATAGAAGCATTTTTATCATGGCAACAAGACAACACAAGCATATCATCATGAGATTTATTCAAGCCATTACTACATGATATGCAAGGACTATCAACACTAGCTTGTAAGGAGTTGTTAGTGCTAGAAGTGTTAAGGTCCGAAGATAGATCATTGCAACTAGATAGGGATGAAGGATTACAAATAGTAAGCACACTATCCATCTTGCAATTTCTATTACCACTCACCATATCATTACCTTGTGAAAAATCACTTGTTGGTGAAGTGGTAGAAGATGAGAACTCATCACGACTGGAAGTGGAAGCAACACAATCATCCTCAATAATGTTGGACTTGCTATATTTATCTTGAAGCTTGGTCCATATCTCATGAGCCATTGAATAAGGCATGATAGAAGAAAGAACTACATTGATCACAACAAGTAAAATAATTTTAGTAGCTAGAGCATCTATAGAAGAGTTCAACTTCTCCTCTAAAGATTCGTTTTGGGGACCCATAGGAGAAGAGAAACGCATATATAGATTTCCCTCGATATTTGGGTGAATTCCCCGAAATAAATTAAGCATGCAAGATTTCCAAACATCATACTTCGTGCCATCAAATGTGAACCTGTCTTTGTGCACTAATCCCCTAGCCGACATCTTTACTCTGATGGCGTTGAAGCCGAAAATGAGAGACCGGGTTCTGATACCAATTGAAAGGATACAAATGTCGCCTAAGGGGGGGGGTGAATAGGCGGATTAAAACTTTCCGAGAGTGGCTCAACAAAGGCGGAATTAAACTTACCTTTACTTTGTTAAGCACAAAACCTAGAACAACTAGGATTCACCTATGTGCACCAACAACTTATGCTAAGAAAGACAAACGACTATGTGATAGCAATATAAATACTTCAAGCACGAAGGATATCACAAAGTAATGTGCATAAGTAAAAGCTCGGGTATAGAGATAACCGAGGCACGCGGGGGCAACGATATTTTACCGAGTTACTCCCACATGGAGTATGTCTCGTTTGGAGAGGGGGTGGTATATAACCACCTACTCCACGAAAGGCCTCGCTTGTTCTCCAATGAACCTCACCCCAATGGGTTCGATTCACCCTTCCACTATCGGTGCACTTGTTGGTGGCAAATCGAAACCTCTCACAAGGTTCGGGCACTTCTCCACAACTTAATTAGAGGCTTCCAACAAACAATCTTGGGGAAGCTCCACAACCTAATTGGAGGCCCCAAGTAATCCACACACCTGCAACACAACAAACCGTCTAGGGTTCCAAGAACCCAAGATTAAAAAGCTTCTCAACTTTCACTCACCAAATCCTCCAAGGAGAACTCAAACCGATGCACCAAATGCAAAAGGCAAGAACACCACAAATATGCTCCAATCCCTCACTCTCAAGTTCCAACAAAGCTACTAAAGCTATTGGTGGAACAAGAGAGGAATAACACAAAGAGGGACACAAAATCCCCCAAGATCTAGATCCCAAAGATACACTCACAAAGAGATGTTTTGGTTTGGTCAAAACATAGATCTAGATCTCCTCTATCTTCCCCTCAAATATAGGCAAGAATCATTGAAGGGGAAGACTTGAATCAAGCAAGAGAAAATAAGAACAATGGGACAAAGCTTGGACAAAATAGAGGAAGAAGAAGCAACTTGTCAAAATAGAGAATGGGGCTATTTAAAGGGCCCGAGATTTTCTGCCCGTTGGGGCCAGAAAACGGTCCAGGCCGGTAGTACCAGAAAGCCCCGGTACTTCCGCACCTGTCAGAACCAGGCGAACGCGAGCTGGGCTAGCAAGGCGCGCAGCAGGGGATCTATTCGACGCAAGCAAGAAAGCGAAGGAGCACGTGCGCGAGGTGGGGCCAACAACAGTCAACGCATGCGCGCGAGCGGGAGCGAGGTGAGCGGCACGGGCGCTGTGAGGCTCGCATGAGCTGCAGCAGCAGCTGGGCCCAGCGCGCGGGGACAGCAAGGCGGTAGCGCACGACGCGAGCAAGCGCAGCTGAGCGCGAGCGCAAGCGGGTCAATGCAGGGCGCGTAGCAAGCGGAGCGAGGCAGCCAGCTATGCCGGCGCATGCGCACAGGAGCAAGGCGACGCGGGGCTGCTGGGCAGGCCACCTGGGCTGGCCAGTAGTACCGGCCCACCCGGGCGGTACTACCGGGCCGAACCGGTAGTGCCGGATTTGACTGCCGCACAAGGAAGAGGGCTGGGCGGCACACGGGCTCGACCCATACTAGGCTGCGGTAGTAGCGGTCGGCCCAGAAAATTTAAAGGACTTTTCTTTTTCTGTTTTATAAATCAAATAGGAAAACTTCAAACTATGATAACTTTTGATTGATAGCTCCGATTAATCTCATTCCAATAATGTGAGAAAGTATTGGTTATCACGAAGTGAGAAAGTATCAAGTATAAAAATGTGAGATACCTCACTAGGTGAAAAACCGGAATGCCTCCAAGATCAAAATCGCAACAAGATACAAATGGAAGATCCGATTTTGATGAACATGAGCTTATTGTGGATATTACCACAATCACTATATCCTCACATGGATAAGACCAAATAACAACCAAATATGATGATGCATGTATGCAAAGGTTTGAGCTCTCTCCGAACGATATGATCGAGTTACTCATTCGAGACCCCCTCTTGATAGTACGGTTATCTATCCTAAAACCGGTCTACCACAAACAACATGAGACCAACAAAAGGGAAAACCTATCAAGATTATACCTTTGCCTTGAGCATTCCACTTGAGCCCAATGTAGACTAACTTGACCTTCTCAAGATGGAACGCCTTTCTTGATTCCTCATCATCGATCCATGATCACCGGGGATGGCAAGCATCAAACATGAGATCTTCTATAGATGGCGCATATTGAGCTTGCATAACATATCTTCTTCGCATTTCATCAACATTGAAGCCAACACATGCTCTAAGCAATGACAATGGACAATTCCTACAAGTACAACTTAATACACACATTAGTCCATAAAGATTGTCATTAATTACCAAAACCACACATGGGGGCCCACATGTTCTTTCACCGGGTCGTGACAGATAACCGGATATTACATTGATTAAAGCACTTGAGTAGCAGTAGATCTACTTATTCAACTATATTACAAAGATCATGATCACATAAAGATCACGCATAAAGAGAGATATGAACACATAGCTACCGGTAGATCCCTTAGCCTCGAGGGAGAACTACTCCCTCCTCATCATGGGAGTCAGCAACGGCGATGGAGATGGCGGTGAAGTCGATGGAGATGGCTCCGGGTGCAATTCCCTGTCCCGACAGGGTGCCGGAACAGAGACTTCTGTCCCCGAAATCTCCTCTTCGGTGGCGGCTGCTCTGCGGAACTTTTTGTGGATATCTGATATGCTTAGAGTTTCATCTCGGGGAAACATATATATAGGCGAAAGGGCAAGGTCGGTGAACATCCGAGGGGCCCACGCCATTGGGCGGCGCGACCTAGGGTGGACTCGCGCCAGCACTAGGTGTGGCCACCTCGTGGATCCACTTTGTCTCTCCTTCGGGCTCTATTTTGCGTCTGGAAAAATAGGCACTTTGGCTTTTGTTTCGTCCAATTCCGAGAATATTTCTTTACTATATTTTCTGAGACCAAAATCAGTAGAAAACATGAAACTGGCACTACGGCATCTTGTCAATAGGTTAGTTCCAGAAAATGTATAAAAATGCCTCAAAGTGTAGACAAAACATAAGATAGTTGATACAAAACAAGCATGGATCATAAAAAAATTATAGATAAGTTTACGACATATCTGTCACCATCGCCAGGATCTCGCCGTGGACACAGTCGCCACCTCCCTCCCTTGCTCGACGTCAAGCCACCATCACTGCCCTCCTCTCGGTGAGCCCTTGATACCTTCGATCCGTAGTACGGATGTAGTTTAGCTCTTTTTCCCTAGTAGACCTAGTTTATCAAATCCTTGGAAAGCAGAAAGCATAGTAAGGTTAGTTAAACAGACCTTCGGGAGTTTTAGAATTCTTTTTGTGTTTTACCGGACCAAGAGTTTGCGATCTTTTGTTGTTGTTGATGATGGAGAGAGAGGGCCCGAGGCTTTCGGTTTCACCAGTAGCTGTGCAAAACATCTGATGGGAATAAAAGATAATAATAAAGTATGCATATAATTGTTAGATCAAGATAATTATATGTGGGCAGTACATCTATAATTGCTATTGCCTGCACAACCGCTTATAGAAATAACCTACTAGTCTCATCCATAGAAGAAAGAGAACTAATGATATGCATAGTGATGTCACCGTTAATCCCAATTAAATCCCTCACATATAGCCGTACTACCCCTTCTGTCACTAGGGTTCCCATCCTGCATATTATTCATTACTCACACTCCCTATAACTGGATCAATCCTTGGGGTCTTGGGTACGTGACAAGTCCTTATATTGAGGCAGGAGAGGGTACAATAATCATCATGGCATACAAACTAATACATGATGCCATCAATGATAAATAACATGCACAAAAGCTACATGGCTAGGCCGAAGCCCTTCGCCCAAGGAGAATTACTCACATATAGAGATGAAATCAACAATCATAAACATTGTAATGGAAATCATGATATTGATAATAATAGTTTTACAGTGTCGCCAATAGGAGAGGGATCTACTATTACAAGTGGTGGAATATGGCTACGGTGGTGGAGAAGGGTTTGGAGATTAGATCTAGATCTATCTCTCCGGTGTGGTGGCTTCTGGTGGCAGGGAGAGTTGATATCGAAAAGAAGAGCCGTTTTTCTCGTCGCCCGAAGCCTCTTATATAGGGGTCCCTTCACGAAAGTTGTTTTGTTTGACCTGGCAATGTTGGTGGCAACTATACAGCCAGAATTTTATTCCCGCCATATAGTTGGTCGTTAAAGCTTCTGCCACCACTTCACGGCTCCTGGTTTCTTTGAGTTGTTGGAAATCTCATATCTTTGACTTTAATTTTGTGATTCCAATCATCAAATGTCATTATCTATGTTGGGAAAAATAGAAAGACAGGATTGCATACCCCTTTGATCATTAGGTATTAGTGGTAGGATTTAGAGAGATGTTTCATCAAAAATATGAATAATATCTAGTTTAACTGTGGATGTGGATGGCTATATTTCATAGCCATCAACCTCCCCAAGCTTAAACTTGATCGTCGTCGAGCAAGAAAACCAAATAAAAACGGAACTCAGCATTGAAATTGAAATAACAAGATGATGATATTACTCATGATTGGTAGTCGCATGTTTCCTCCACTTTATTAATCTGAAAAACTTCAGCATAGATAGAGTAATGGAAAGCATATCATACAGGTTTCATGAATCCTTATAGCACAACAAGATTATTGTTAGCATGGATGATTCAAATGAGTAAACTTTATTCATGTAATCAACTCATAAGCTTGCCTTTGAACAATAAAGTATAATCACATAAAATTTAGAGTGTCAGATTTTGTCATGAAAAGCATATACACTAAAGTACCTCAATTCTACTACATCAATAAATCAATACTTTTCAAGAACTACTTTTATATTCATTGTGCTTCAAGAATTTCAGTTCTTAAGTAATTGAGAGCATGCCAAAAAAATTCATTAGTTTATCGGGCTGTGATGGACACTCGTGGCATTACCAAGGTATTTGTTCCTTCTGCATAATGATTAATCATATCAGCCAGAGGAGTGATTCCATCATGAACATAGCTACACGAGAGTGAAGAATCTTACCCATTATAGAATTGCTGCTACATATGTTTAATCAACTCATAGGCGAAATCTAGGTGTTTCCTCCATGAAGATCGTTCGTAGGCTAGCGGAGTTGTTGGCATCCCATGAAGTTTGACACACATAAAGCTATATCATTCTTATGATTCACAAGTCAAACTTTGGCATGCTCACAAAAACTGCTAAACATTAATTCAATTGAAAAAATCTTTTTAAAGAGAGCTATCAAGTTAATCATTATTTTCTATGGTGTTGAGTGTCTCTAGGAATAAGCTTTGAAGACTAAACACTACAACACCCAAGTATTCAATTGTGAGAGTTTTTCTTATTTCAATTTTTTAGCAAATTTTTAGGCAAGACTTGGTTACCTACAAGATCTAGAACAAAACATACTCAACTAAATACCCAAGGATTTTTTTACTCTAATATAAAGACTCACTCCACCAATATAATATCTTGACATTTACTACTAACTAGTATGGGTTTCTCAAACTTCAAAAGTGGGGAGTCATAAGGCATACCTATCATGTTTGGTTCCACTTCTATCTTCCCTTTTGATTTGTTTCTTGGAAACTCGAAGTCGATCACTCTTCCTGGAAATATGTGAGAACCTCAAGGAGAAAAGAATAGAAAGAGGGAAAATAAAGATAAATGGAAAAATCTTTTTGTTGTTTTTGAGAGAGGGAATTGAAGAATAGAAAATTGGCGGCAAAGCTCGGCTTGAAAATCTTGAAAACAAAATAAAGTAACTAAAGATAAAGTGTTGGGGAAACCAACACGTGTGCTTATAAACTCAAATTAAAAGCATAACCTCGAAATAAAATAAAGCTAATTAATGCCAAATAAAGATAACGAGGAAACTTCCCCAAGCCTAGGCTTTTGCAAGCCCTTCAAATCATTGAGGTGGCGGGAAAAAGTTGTAACTCTAGCCTGAAAATTGATATGATAGGTTACTTGAGGTTTTTCGAAGGTTCATGGAGAGATTATGCATCCTCCCCATAGTTCCTCCAAGTTCTTGGAAATATTGTTGATATGTAGTGAACCGGTTTG
This sequence comes from Avena sativa, assembly GCA_916181665.1. NCBI lineage: Eukaryota > Viridiplantae > Streptophyta > Magnoliopsida > Poales > Poaceae > Avena > Avena sativa. The sequence continues at coordinate 133,982,563 of OV702280.1, forward strand.
TGAAGGGAATATGCCCTAAGAGGCAATAATAAAGTGGTTATTATGTATATTCCAAGTATATGATAGATGTTTATTTTGCATGATATAATTGTATTAATATGGAAATGTTAATACATGTGTGTTTAATAAGCAAACATAAAGTTCCTAGTTATGCCTCTATTATAAACTAGCTCGTTGATTAACAAGATGATCAAGGTTTCCTGATCATGGACATTGGATGTTGTTAATAAAGAGGTCACAAAATTATTGGAATGGTGTGATGAACATTCCTCTGAAGTATAGCATTATTATCAAAGTCATTGAGTTTATATTGCTATAACATCATACGAAGTAATCCTAATCCTTAGACCATGAGATCATGTCAATCACTAACACTGGAAGAGTATCTTGATAACATCAAACGTCACACCGTAACAGGGTGATTATAAAGATGGGTTCAGTACAACTAAAGTGTTATGTTGATGCCCATGGATCGAGAGTGGAAGTTTTTCATCCCGATGATGGATAGATATGCTCTGGGCCCTCTTGGTGATATCACATTGATTAGCTTGCAACCAAGTGATTTGATCACTAGAATTTTATATCACGGGAACAAGAAAAGAGTACATGTCAGTAACGGGATCAAACTAGGTATGGAGATACAGATGATCGAATCTTGGACATGTAATATATCACGAGACAAAGGGATTAAGATACTAGCGTAAAAGGTTCTCACAATCACAAGAAAGTCATTGTTGAATGTGTGGCAGTCAGTATGGATCTCTAGGTTCCGCTTCTGATTATTGATGTGAGAGGGGTCTCGATCATGTCTGCATTATTCGCGAACCGTAGGGTGACACACTTAAGAGACACTGACACCATTTGGAGCAAATAGTTTCATGCTGAAAAGAATAACAAAGCGCAGGATTTTTTTTGAACCTCATGATAGTAGGGGAAAAATCCCTACTGCCTCCTTTTCTTCATTAACTTATAAGAACTAGGGACTTACATGAAGGGGGGTGGGGGTGGGTTCCAAGGAGGCATCCAAAAGTAAAAAATAACAGAAATCTTACAAAAAAGTTACAAAACTATGAATAAAAGGATGTAAATCCTCTCTGGTTCTATGCACCAGAAGACCAAAATCTTCAATAAATTTGGCTTTCCAGTTCTGGGCTGTGGGAGTAATGTCCTTGAAGTGTAAATTGTTCCTCTCCTTCCAAATATTCCAGGCTCCCAACATGAATTTTTCCATGAACATGTTACAAGTTCTATTCTCTTTAGCCTCTGAAACTATGGTCAGCCTATTACCTTGGTTATGCCAAGACATCCCCAGAATATTCCAACAATCTTTACTGAAAGGGCAATGAAAGAATAGATGCTCCACTGTTTCTTCAGGGGGATTTGTACACATGATGCATCTATATCCTGATTGTAATAGCATATTCTTCCTTTTCAATAAATTCCTTGTATTCAGTCTATCTGAGAAGATAAGCCAGCAGAAGATCTTAACTTTTGGAGTGCATTTGGATTTCCAAATCCAATTAAAAGCGGCATGAGGCTTAATATTCCTGAAACATAACTTATAATATTTCTTAGAAGAATAAAAGTCAGAGCCCCAAACATAGTTCCAAAGGTCCTGAGGTCCCCCTCCAATATCAGCATTTCTGACCTCCTATTGAAGTTGCTTAATTTCTTCAAATGCTTCAGGGGATACAGGAAGGGAGAAATTGGAAGATAAGCTAGTGGCCAACAAGAAAGACTTAACAGACACATCTTCAATTAAATCATATGAGTAAGCTCTTGGAAATTTATCAGCAGCAATTGTTCCCAGCCAATCATCTTTCCAGAATAACACAACCTCACCAGTACCAATCTGACAAGAAGTAGTTCCTCTGAAGATTGGCATAAGTTTAATAATGTCTTTCCACCAGAAAGATCCACAAGGGGACGCAACATGTGGTATCTTATCATGATAATAGGTTTTCCAGAGAAGTGTCACCCAAGGAGTGTCAATCTTATTATAAAATTTGTGAAGATTCTTCAATAACAGGGCTTGATTTTGTATTTTTAAATTCAAAATGCTAGTACCTCCTTTATTTTTTGTCCTACACACCTTATCCCGTGCCATTAAAGAATGACACTTTTCACCATCCTCAATTTTCTTATTCCACAGACAATGTTTCCTGATTTTCTCCACATGGTCAATGATTTTCGAATGAATATTCAGAGAGCACATGGGAAACATGGAAATTGAGGTAAGCAAAGAATTTATGAAAGTGACTCTACCACTATAAGTCATCATCATGGATGAAGCAGTATTTTTTCTCTCAATCCTGTCCACTAAGGGCATAAGATCAATAACTGAAGGCTTAGTAGTCCCCAATGGTAGTCCTAGATAAGTGAAAGGCATCTGACCAATAATACATCCAAAAGAGGCAGCATAAATTTGTGCTTTATTAGTATAAATGTTGATTGGGATCAAGGATGATTTGTGAAAATTAATATGAAGACCAGTAGATATTGCATACTTTCTTAGAATCTCCTTCATCACATTAATTTGAGTATGGCAAGCAGGAATTATAATTAATGTGTCATCAGCATACTGTATAACAGGGAAATCCATAGCAAAGTATGGGGAAAAGGGTGCTAGAAGTATCTGATCTCTAAATGCTTTATTAATTGCGGATTGAAGAAGATTAGCTGCCAGTACAAAAATCAGGGGAGAAAGTGGATCACCTTGTCTGACACCTCTCTTGCAACAAAATTGTCTGCCAGGAACCACATTTAACAGAACAGATGATTTCCAGAAGAAAATATAAGTGAAATCCATTGTAACCACTTCTTATCAAATCCCATTTGTTTCATAATTTCCAGCGTAGCTTCATGGTCAATAGTATCAAAGGCTTTGGAAAAATCCAATTTAAGTAAGATAATATCCTTTTTAGAAGCAACACACTGATGAATGAACTCAAAGGCCCAAGCTAAGCAGTCCTGAATAGTTCTTCCTTTAAGAAAACCATATTGGTTTTTATGAACAATTTTCAGAACCACTTTTTGTAATCTGTTAGCCAATAACTTTGTAATAATCTTCAAGCAACAATTTAGCAGTGTGATTGGTCTAAATTCATTAACAGTTTCAGGGGTATGGACCTTGGGGATAAGTGTGATATAACCCATATTAATATTCTCAAGATCAAGTTGTCCATCATAGAAGTCAAAACACAATTGATAAATATCCTGCTTAATTATATGCCAGCAACTTTTAAGGAACTTCCCATTGAAACCATCAGGGCATGGAGCTTTGTCAACAGGCATAAGCTTGACCACATTATCAATTTCCTCAGTGGTGAAGGGCTTAGACAAATCATCTAAACCATCAATTGGCTGACTAGTGGAGCTTAAATAAAAAAGCATAGGTGGGGAACAACTAGTGCGAAGTCTCACCTTAAATGAATCAAAGATGACCTTCTCTTTATCTTCATGACTGGAAACAACAATTCCATCATCAAGTTTAAGCTGGGAAATTGAATTTCTTTTGTATCTTCAGTAGCAATATTCTGGAAGAACTTGGTATTTTCATCTCCAAATTTTGTCCATCTGATTGTGCATCTCTTTTTCCAATAAATTCTCTGAAAGTCTAGCAACTCCAATATTTGCTCCATTAGAATGCTTCTAAAATTTTCCTCAGGTACAGTCAGGCCCCTATAATCCTCCAGATTATCCAATTCCAAAAGAGCTTTGTTCGAGTTGTCAATACATACAGACAATCTGGAAATTGATTTACTCCAGAATTTCAGATCATATCTAAGACTTTAAATTTAGCATTTAAATTGGTGCACTGTTTTCCTTATGTGTTGGTTTCTCCCAACTTTTAGCCACTATGTCAAAGAAACCATGGTGTGCCACCCAAAAATTTTCAAATCTAAAGATTTTACTGGCAGGAATATGTCTTTGAATGGACACAACAAGAGGAGTATGATCAGAGGTTGGTTTTCCTTGTGGATTTACCAGAGTAGCTGGATAAGAACTGGTCCAATGTAATGAAATAAAAAACCAATCAAGCTGCTCAAGTAAAGGATTTTCCTGCATATTTGACCAAGTATATTTTCTCCCTTTAATTGGAATTTCAGTCAAGTGATGTGATCTTATCCAATCATTAAAATGAACATATCATTAGCATCACCACCACTCCTATTTCTGTTATTAGGTGATCTAATGAAATTAAAATCACCCAATAAAAGCCAATCTTCAGTATCAGGAATGTTTAGATTATACAACCATTGTATAAACTGTTCCCTAGCCTGCCCATGACAAGGCCCATAAATATTAAGCAAAACCCATTCATGTGCAGATTGAGTTGCAGTGAAATGGACATATAAAGCAAATGATTCACAATGCATTACAAGCCCAGAGAATACTGCACTTTTCCAGATAATAAGCAAACCACCAGAGGCACCACAAGAAGGGACATAAACAAATTCATCAAAAGAAGGAGGACAACATTCCTTAATAAAAGCCACATCAAAGTGTTCCTTTTTTAGTTTCCTGAACACAAACCACAGCACACCTACTAGAGTGGATTGAATTACATAAGGCTAGTTGTTTAGATCTAGCATTAAGACCCCTAATATTCCAGCACAAAACAAACCATTTCTTAACAGTCTGCATGAAGTCTTCTAGTCTTCCTTGCCTCTAGGCTTTTTCACCTCATCAAGAGGATTCTTGAGCAACTTCTTAGGAGAGAGCTTGGAACGATGGACCCCAGAGAGGTTGATCCCAATAGCTTGAATAGTGGCAATTGGAGTAGAAGGAGGGGTTGGGTTAAGGACACAACCCTGACCAATATCAGTATCCTCATCCACCTTACATTCAGCAATAGCAGGCACCAACCTAGGATTGACTTTAGACTTTGCTGTCTTCACATCTGAGGGGCCCTTAGGTTTGAAACCATCATATTTATTCTTCTTGGCACTCCTCCTCAATTGGTTTTCCACTATAGGTGTTTCCAATTTCCTCTTTTGACCAACAACCACATCCTTATCAGAACCAGGCTCAACCAAAGTATTGCTAGGGACAGATAGATCCCTTATTTTCATAGAAGAGGCATGGCTTACACTAAAACCCCCAATAGTTTTCCTATTCTGCCACAGAGTGAAGCTTTCCCCAACAAGTTCATGAAAAGTAGCAGGTCACATCTTGATGGAAGGAAACAGTGACACAAAGATCTGAATCTTGGGCACAAAAGCACTAGAGAGCAAATCCTTGGCCACAGACAGTCTTGCTAGTAGTTCACTATCAATATGTGAGTGATCAAAATGAACCATACAATTCAAAGTGAGAGTGGTGCTAACATCTTGCATGTGCATATCATGAATGGTAGAACTTGAGCCAGAGTTATCAGAAATGCTGTCATTCCAGGCTTGAGCAGGGCTATTAGCCAAATTAGTGGCAGGTGGATGCACTCCAGCAGATAAATAAACACCTTGCTCAGCAAGAATAGCCTGAAAGTTGATCAGAATTGGATCCACCATCATGTTATCCAAATCAACAATGTTATCAATGGGCATGTGCTGCTGGCCCACATTATTCTGGTTATTGTGAGCACCAAAGGGAGCTCCATTCTGATGCAACCAATTAGCAACCTGCTTGTGGCATCCCGCAAAACCACTACTAGAAAATCGCTTGGTATTTTGTTTTGTGCATCATCATGACATCATCATGCATATTATTTTTACTTGAAACTATGTTGCGAAAGACTATTGTTTTCTGAAACTAGCCCTCCTTCTATTTCAAATTAAACCCCCGGGTGTTTCCGGATATTTTGTTTGTCTAAAACTAATTACAAAATCATTTACTAAAATTAAAATAAACAATATCTCTTTTAAAATAAAACTGTTTTGATCGGGGGAGGCAGCCCGGCCCGAAAAGCCAGGCCGCCTACCACCCCGATCGGCCCAACCCAATCTCACCAAACCCTAATCTATTCCTACCCAATCCTAGTCTACCCAAACCCCCTCCACCTCACCCCACCCAATCCTCTCTCGCCACCTCACCCTCATCCCTCCTCCCCACCAATCAACCGCTGCCACCTCATCCCCACTCCCTCCCTCTCCCCACAGCCCACTCCCTCACCCACCACACACGCCGACCCCCTCTCCCTGTCCCCCGGTCCCACCCCACAGCCCCACTCTCCCCATACCCTTCCTCGCCATCTCACCCGACCCCACCACCCCTTCTCCTCTCTCCCGCACGACCCCGCAGAATCCTCCCTGACCCCCTCTCCCACGCGTCCGGCTTCCCCTCTAGCAACCGCCGCCGCCACAGGATCTCCCCCCCGCCTACGCACTTCTTCCTCCCCTCCGGCCGCCGCCCTCCTCCCTCGCCTGCAAGCCCTCTCCTCCCTCGCCTGCAAGCCCTCTCCTCCCTCGCCTCCGATGCGCTCGCCTCGGCCCCGCCGCCATCCTCGACCACCACCGCCCGGGGCCATCCCCTCCCCTCCCTGCGCGCCTCCCGGGCCTCACTCTGCTCCGGCCAGAGGCCCGCTTCGCCGTCGCCCGAGCCTCGCCAACGACGCCCTCTCCCTCGTCCCGGCCTGCAGCGCCTCGTCCCCGACCTCCTCTCGCCGGTCGCCGTCGAGCCATGGCCTCGCCGCCCCCGTCTCCCCAAGCTGAGCACCACCGCCACAGTACCCTGCCGGCCGACCTCGTGCCCCGAGCTCTCTGTCGTCTCCTCGCCAGCGCCCCCTCTGCCTCGGCCCGTATCGCCGCACGCCGCAAGGTCGCCAAGTTCGCCGCCGCCAGCACCGAGTCACCGTGCCTGCCTTCACGCGCGCTCTGTGGTTACGTTGTACCGACCCCGACAAGATCCACATGGAGGTTGCGCACTCGTGAGGTTATCAGACACCACAAGGTCCTCTTGTTGACCGGTACCACAAAAGAATGAACATGGTGGAACCCAACGGACCATCGACAAGATCGCCATTTGATGTGTGACCCCATCCGAGACCCCTCATATTTTTATAATATATGATATTGATCTTGTTGCATATTTAATGAACATGTTGCAAACATATTGTGGGTGTTTCGGGGTATCTAGATGATTCACCTAAATTAAATATGGAGGCCATATGCGGGCAAATCTAGCCTTATATTGGCTCCATTTAAATTGGTGTAGCGAACCGATGCCATGTTTCGCCCTGTTAAAACAACATTTAATTTGCGGGGTAGTTAAACAACATGAACCTATTAATTATTTGTCGGGACCCCGGTTCCGCTTAATCTTGTCTAATTGCATCGCACCTTGCCATGTCATACATCATAGATGCATCATGCCCGATCTTTTGCCGTAGTATTAAATAGTGCATCCGGTGTTCATTCTAGTGTTTTTCTTCTTCGCGGATAAGGCCGTTGAGTTGATGCGAGTGCCGACCCGATCTTCGGATGAACCTTCGGCAATGTTTTCAGGCGAGCATCTCCCCCTTTCCACCTATCTTACTTTTATAGTATTTATTCCCTCCTGTTGATCTATTGCTATCTGTGTTGCGATGCTCTAGTTTTCGTACCCGTGATATCCCTTGCCGCCTTATATTGCCTCGGACACATCCTATTACCTGTTGTTTGGTAGATAGTTGGACCTGCGCGTCGTAGTCGCTTTCTCAAGTGCTGGTGCGTGTCGTCAAGTACCACAGTTGTTGGAGTATTGCCGCATGTTTAAGGTTGGAGATGATCATGGATTTAATTATCGTTTAATTCAATTACTGTTTAATAACTAAAATTGAAGTAGGTAAATGCAGAGGCACAGGTGGGCAATAGATGTATTTGGTTGTTAACCGTCCACTTGTGTCCCGTAGGACCCCGAGTTCTTGACACCTGTTCCGAGATCGAGCGCGCTAACCACATGTGGGATGTATGGGCACCCCATCGATTTAGTACCTGATTTCAAAGTACTGTACTGGGGGCCACAATTAGTTTGGGGCTTTATTACTATTCTGTACTTATGCCATGCTTTACTGCTTTATTTAAATTGTGCGATGGATAGCACCTGTACTGGTTAGGATCGGGACACGTTTTCGCTGTATCGACAGCCCGAGTTTTCGGGTTCCCGGTCGTTTACAGCCGTCCACCCAAACCCTGAGTCCGTCTCGGAGACCGGCCGACTTCGTTGCGGGTGTACTTAGTGGGGTGGCCCCCCGTGCTTACTTTGGGTCTGGGAAACGTCATGACTTAGGCCCCGCCGACATACCGATGGGTGTATGTTAATTGATCTGGCAAAAAGGGTCGAAGTGCGTGTGGATACTTTGGTGCACCCCTGCAGGGTTAAATCTTTTCGAGAAGCCGTGTCCGCGGTTATGGACGACTTGGAGCACAGGTCTCGATCATAGACAACTATAACTAAAGTTTACTGTTATAATTTGACTTGTATCCGATATGACTAGTAATCAGCTTCACTGCAACGGAATGGCTTAATAAAAGTACCAACAACTGCTGGGTTTTGGGATATCTCATGCTAATTGTATCTGACTAGTAAGTGTTGCAACTACAATGGAATGGTTAACTAAAATTGCCCACTGCTTATTATATCAGGATGACTACCTAAACCTGACTAGTAATTTCTGCAACGATAACTGAATAAATAAAACTGCCAACGGTGTGAGTTCCTCGGTTGACTTCCTCGTTCGGTCTAGAGGGGGAAATACCAGGATGGGTTTGTTTGGTGTTAGAATCAGGTTGGATCCGAATAGGTCTTTCTTATCCCTCTCTGATAGCCGACAGTTGAATCGAGTCTCTATAGGTTGTTTGGTGCATGCTGCCGCTGCCGCTTCAGTCCACCATACCTATGTAGGCGAGGACCGCCGAATTCTAGCCTAGCCGTGTACTGGCCTCAGTACTGACGCTCCTCTTTTTCCTTTGCCCTTTGTCGGCACCCCTTTTGTTTTAGCAGGTTTCGACGTCGTTAGCAGGGTTACCCTTCCGGCTTGGCCTGGGCAGGGTTGTGGACGCCATTGGTTATTCTTCAGGGCTCTTAGCCCCATTTGCATCTTGTCCGTAGCTGGACGCTCTATCATTTTCAAGGTGATTTGGATCTTTGTTCTGTATATCTGTATTCTTGACTCATGGAGTCGTGTTGTATATATATATCTGTTCTGTGGGTCCCATCGAGGACTGTTGTGTAATGTTATTACTTCGTTTTCCACCCGCACGCAAGTGCCTGGTGGGCACCTTTGAATCGTTTCTATGTGGGTTTGGCGGGAAGCGCTAAAACTTGCATAGGGCCGATTCTGAGGGTGTTACAGAGTGGTATCAGAGCCCAGCAGTTGCGATACCCCACAAGTCCAGCCTGTAGGATAACCTAGCTAACGGCCGAAGTAGAGTGTCAAAACTATTTTTGCAAAATCGGTTGGATAGTTCTGATTAGGTCTAATTTTACTCCTTACCCCTCTGCTGCTCTCCTCTCACCTCTGCGTGTTTTGAATCTGCTCTCTTATCTTTTCTCCGAGTCCAGGATTTCTCGTGGTTGGGTTCCATCGTACCTTTAGGGTTTCGCTTCCTCCTTTGGTAACGGTGTTGCTACATCTGGTCTTCATGCTATCCGAGGAATCCTTCGTCTGGTGGACTTCTCTTTGTTCCTTCTCGTGCCTTCCGGTGTTTTCCGACGCGACGACATCATCTACGCTAGATCCGATGCAGAGTCTGCATCACTCCTTTGTTTCTGAACCTCGATTGTCGAGATCTTCAGTCTGATTCCGAGAATGGTTGCACGCTTATCTACTGATTGTGCAGAGTAATAGTTTGGGTGCGTGATGGATTGGCCCCATGCCGACTACCCCTTCTATTCGCTTTTGTACATTGACGTGGATGAGAATGCATCGGTTCTCTCTTTCTATCGAAGCTAGAGGTGGCTTTATTTGTTGATACCTCTACCTTCGACCTTTTGTTCCCGGAGTGTTACCTCGACGATCACGGACAACGACCTCTTGTTAGTGGTGTCGCGAGGATCTACACAATGCGAGAAGATTCAGATCGCCGACCTTCCTTCCGGTACCATGAGGCGGATCTCGAGGGCGAGATCCATTGTTAGTGGTGTCGAATTGTGGCATCCCGCAAAACCACTACTAGAAAATCGCTTGGTATTTTGTTTTGTGCATCATCATGACATCATCATGCATATTATTTTTACTTGAAACTATGTTGCGAAAGACTATTGTTTTCTGAAACTAGCCCTCCTTCTATTTCAAATTAAACCCCCGGATGTTTCCGGATATTTTGTTTGTCTAAAACTAATTACAAAATCATTTACTAAAATTAAAATAAACAATATTTCTTTTAAAATAAAACTGTTTTGATCGGGGGAGGCAGCCCGGCCCGAAAAGCCAGGCCGCCTACCACCCCGATCGGCCCAACCCAATCTCACCAAACCCTAATCTATTCCTACCCAATCCTAGTCTACCCAAACCCCCTCCACCTCACCCCACCCAATCCTCTCTCGCCACCTCACCCTCATCCCTCCTCCCCACCACTCAACCGCTGCCACCTCATCCCCACTCCCTCCCTCTCCCCACAGCCCACTCCCTCACCCACCACACACGCCGACCCCCTCTCCCTGTCCCCCGGTCCCACCCCACAGTTGTGCATTGCATCATCATGACCGCATGCTCATGTCATCATGCCATATTGCATTTGAGCATCGTCATCATCTTGCATTTGCTTGCATAAAACTATTTTTGAAAAGCCTGGTTTTGTTTTCTAAACGCCCCGTCTTTTATTCAAACGCTAAACCCGGGTCTCCGGATTATTTTGTTTTGGCTGCTATCGGTTTGCAAACGGCCCGTTTAAAACAAATAAAATGTTTAATTATTTTTTTAGTGGGGGGCAGTCGAACGGGCCGACCCGACCCGAACGACCACCCCCAGAACCAGAAACGGTCAACCTAATCAGCCCCCTCTAAATCCTAAAGCTACCAACCTATCTACCCACCCTTGCCTCCACATCACCCTGGCCAATTACCATATGCCACCTCACCCCTCCCCAAACTCCCCACCACTCAGATGCTGCCACTTGGCCCAGCCACTCCCTCTCTCTCTCCCCCCTCTCTCTCCCTGGACCCACTCACCCAGCCGGCCACACCACACGCAACGCACGCGCCTGCAGGCCCCCCTGACCCGACCGACACGCCCTCCCACCCGCGGGTCCCACCACCGCCCCGTGCCCCCTGTTCCTCTTCCTCCCTCCCGGCTCCGGCCTTCCCTGGCGCGTCTCCTCCCCGAAGCCGCGCGCGTCTCCCTCTCTCTCCCATCGCCGGCGCTCCCTTCTCCCTCCCTCTCCCCGCCGCCGCCTCCTGCGACCCTCCTCCGCCTCGCGCCGCCCTGCTCTCACCGGCTTCCCGCCCCGCTCCACCTCTCCGCGCGACCCCGCTCGCCGGCGAGCCGCTCGCCGACCCCGCCCCTCCCCGCGACGTGCTTCGCCTTCGCCCCGGCTTCTCTTCTAGCCGCCGTCCACCGGCCGGGGCTCGTCGCCGAGCCGCACCTCCCTCCGCCCGCTCGCCGGCCCGACCTCGCCCCGACCGTGACGCCCCGCTACCCCTCGCCGTCGTCCCCGTCCTCCCAGGCACCGCGCCACCGGTCGTCAGCCGTCCCCACCCCAAGGCCGTGCCGACCCCACCTTCGGACGGTCCCGCCTGCGCCCCCTATGCTGCCTCCGGCCGCCGTCCCATGCGTCGCTCAAGCTCCGCCCTTCTCGGGCGTCGGCCTCCTCCTGGGCGTGCTCTGCCGCCGGCCTCTGTCCGGGCCCGCACAAGCCGCCGCCACCTCCTGCCGTTCGCGGTCGCCCCTGCCTCCACCTTGATGTTGTTTTGTTGTTGGACCTGCCTGCGCCAAGTGCTGCCGCGAGTTGCCTACATCCTGCCGGCAGTACCACGTCGACTCCTTCCGCTCAGGAAATCGGAGATGGACATGAAGTGCCCGGTTCCTAAGAACCGGCGACACCAAGACCTACTGACGTCGAGAACCGAGCCAAACACCGACAATCAAGCCCCGAAGCCCCAAGTTCCCCATCGACGACCAAGCCGGAACCTCAAGTGTGTCGATAGGGAGTCGAAGATACCCGGACACTGGACGTCAAGACCTCGGACCCGAAGACGTCGAGAACCCGAACGCCAAGATCGCCACCGGTACGACAAGCACTTCGCCGCAGAACGCCAAGTACTTCCCTCGGACGCCGTGACCTCCTTCAAGGATCCGATGGCCGAGACCCTGAAGACCGATCTAGAGTGCCAAGGCCTTCGCATGGAGTCGGCAAGATCATCCGGAAACAACAAGGTCAACTGCGCGGGCCCGACAAGTTCGACACCGTCCAGGGCGAGACCGATGCGCCCTGACGCCACGCCAAGTTCGTCTACCCGAACGCCGAGATCTACTCTGCCATCCGAGAATGATCCCGCCGAGCCCATCGAACCCCGAACCCCAGATCTGGACCCTGAGACCGACCCCGAACCCCGGAACCCCAAGTTCGTCGAGACCCTAATGTGTGAACCCCTTTTCCGAAAACCCTATTTTATAATATAATACAACTTGTCGCATATTAATTGTTCTTGCATGCATACTTGTCTATGGTTTTGGGGGCCTTATGCCGATTCACCTAATAATTAAATATGGGGCCCATATGCGGGCAAATCTAGTCTCATATTGGCCTCATTTAAATTTGTGTAGCGAACCGGTGCTATCTTTTGCCATGTTAAGACAACATTTAAATTGCGGGGTAGCTAAACAACTTGAACCATATAATTAATTGTCGGGACCCCGGTTCCGTTTAATATTGCCTAATTGCATCGCATCTTTGCCATGCCATACATCATACATGCATCATGCCCGATCTTTTGCCGTAGTATTAAATATTGCATCCGGTGTTTATTCTAGTGTTTTGGTTCTTCGCGGATAAGGCCATTGAGTTGATGCGAGTGTCGACCCGATCTTCGGTTGAACCTTCGGCAATGTTTTCAGGCGAGCATCTCCCCCTTTCTACCTATCTTACTTTTATAGTATTTATTCCCTCCTGTTGATCTATTGCTATCTGTGTCACGATGCTCTAGTTTCCGTACCCGTGATATCCCTTGCAGCCCTATATTGCCTCGGACACATCCTATTACCTGTTGTTTGGTAGATAGTTGGACTTGCGCGTCGTAGTCGCTTGCTCAAGTGCTGTTGCGTGTCTTCAAGTGCCACAGTTGTTGGTGTACTGCCGCATGTTGATGTTGGAGGTGATCATAGTTTTACTTATCGTTCACTTTAATTCCTGTTTAACAACTAAAATTGAAGTAAGCAGAGGCATCGGTGGGTGATAGATAATATTTGGTTTCCGACCGCCCACTTGTGTCCCGTAGGACCCCGAGTACTTGATACCTGTTCCTTGATTTATCGCGCTATCCACATACGGGGAGTATGGGATCCCCCTTAGCCAGAGCTTGATTCAGTCTTATTTCTTGGGGCCACAAACTAGTTTGAGGTTTTATTACGGTCCTGTACTTATGCCATGCTTTACTGCTTTATTCACGTTTGTGCGAGGAGCACACTGTACTGTTTAGGATCGTGGCACGATTCCGCGGTGTCGACAAGCCCAGCCACACTTTCGGGTTCCCAGTCGTTCACAGCCGTCCCCACAACCTTAAGTCCGTCTCGGAGCCGGCCGGCTTCGTTGCGGGTCTACTTTAAGGGGTGGCCCCCTGAAATATTTCTGAATCCTGTGATTGCTTTATCGTGAAAGCCTCGTTGGATTTTGATTTGGTTTTTCCGAGGTTGATCGTGTGTGTGTTGCTATTTGTGCACCCCGGCCGGGTTAAAACTTTCTGAAAGCCGTGTCCGCGGTTATGGACGACTTGGAGCACAGTATCTCGATCATAGACAACTATAACTAAAGTAGTGCTATAAATTCGACTTTATAATGACTAGTAATCAGCTTCACTATAACGGAATGGCTAATTAAAACTTCCAACAATTGCTTGCTTGGGTCGTCGCCAGCGACCAATGTATCTGACTAGTAAGTATTGCAACTACAACGGAATGGCTAAATAAAAGTACCAACAACTGCTGGGTTTTTGGGATATCTCATGCTAATTGTACCTGACTAGTAAGTGTTGCCACTACAACGGAATGATTAACTAACATGGCCCACTGCTTACTTTATCAGGATGATTATCTATACTTGACTAGTAATTGCTGCAACGATAACTGAATAAATAAAACTGCCAACTGTGTGAGTTCCTCGGTTGACTTCCTCGTTTGGTCTCGGGGGGAAACGCCAGGATGGGTTTGCTTGATGTTAGCTTCAGGTTGGATCCGAGTAGGTCATTCTTATCCCTCTCTGATAACCGACAGTTGTATCGAGTCTCTATAGGTTGTCTAGTGCATGCTGCCGCTGCCGCTTCAGTCCACCATACATATGTAGGCGAGGACCGCCGAATTCTAGTCTCGCCGTGTACTGGCCTCAGTACTGACGCTCCTTTCTTTTTCCTTTGCCCTTCGTCGGCACCCCTTTTGTTTAAGCAGGTTTTGAGATCGACGTCGTTAGCAGGGTTACCCTTCCGGCTTGGCCTGGGCAGGGTTATGGACGCCATTGGTTATTCTTCAGGGCTCTTAGCCCCATTTGCATCTTGTCCGTAGTCGGACGCTCTATCGTTTTCAAGGTGATTTGGATCTTTGTATATTATATCTGTATTCTTGACTCATGGAGTCGCTGTTGTATATATCTGTTCTGTGGGTCCCATCGAGGACTGTTGTGTAATGTTATTACTTCGTTTTCCACCCGCACGAAAGTGCCTGGGGGCACCTTTGAATCGCTTCTATGCGGGTTTGGCGGGTTTTCGCTAAAACTTGCATAGGTCCGATTCTGAGGGTGTTACAGAGTGGTATCAGTGCTCAGCAGTTGCGATACCCCACAAGTCCAGCCTGTAGGATAACCTAGCTAACGGCCGAAGTAGAGTGTAAAAACTATTTTCGAAAATCGGTTGGATAGTTCTGATTAGGTCTGATTTTATTCCTTACCCCTCTGCTGTTCTCCTCTTAGCTCTACGCTTTTGAATCCACTCTCTTCTCTTTCTTCGAGTCCAGGAATTCTCGTGGTTGGGTTCCGTCGTACCTTCAGGGTTTCGCTTCCTTCTTTTGGTAACGGTGTGTCTACATCCGGTCTTCATGCTATCTGAGTGATCCTTTATCTGTGGTACCATTCTTTGTTCCTTGTTTGTGCTATCCGGTGTTTCCTGACGCGACGACATCATCTACGCCAGATCCGATGCAGAGTCTGCATCACTCCTTTGTTTCCGAACCTCCCTTGTCGAGATCTTCAGTCTGATTCCGAGAATGGTTGCATGCTTTTCCACTGATTGTGCGGAGTAATAGTTTGGGTGCGTGATGGATTGGCCCCCATGCCGACTACCCCTTCTATTCGCTTTTGTACATTAAAGTGGATGAGAATGCATCGGTTCCCTCTTTCCACCGAAGCTAGAGGTGGCTTTATTTGTTGATACCTCTACCTTCGACCTTTTGTTCCCGGAGTGTTCCCTCGACGATCACGGACAACGACCTCTTGTTAGTGGTGTCGCGAGGATCTACACGAAGCGAGAAGATGCAGATCACCGACCTTCCTTCCGGTACCATGAGGCGGATCTCGAGGGCGAGATCCATTGTTAGTGGTGTCGAATTGTGGCATCCCGCAAAAACCACTACTAGAAAATCGCGTTGTTTTTGTGCATTGCATCATCATGACCGCATGCTCATGTCATCATGCCATATTGCATTTGAGCATCGTCATCATCTTGCATTTGCTTGCATAAAACTATTTTTGAAAATCCTGGTTTTGTTTTCTAAACGCCCCGTCTTTTATTCAAACGCCAAACCCGGGTCTCCGGATTATTTTGTTTTGGCTGCTATCGGTTTGCAAACGGCCCGTTTAAAACAAATAAAATGTTTAATTATTTTTTTAGTGGGGGGGCAGTCAAACGGGCCGACCCGACCCGAACGACCACCCCCAGAACCAGAAACGGTCCACCTAATCAGCCCCCTCTAAATCCTAAAGCTACCAACCTATCTACCCACCCTTGCCTCCACATCACCCTGGCCAATCACCATATGCCACCTCACCCCTCCCCAAACTCCCCACCACTCAGATGCTGCCACTTGGCCCAGCCACTCCCTCTCTCTCCCCCCTCTCTCTCCCTGGACCCACTCACCCAGCCGGCCACACCACACGCAACGCACGCGCCTGCAGGCCCCCCTGACCCGACCGACACGACCTCCCACCCGCGGGTCCCACCACCGCCCCGTGCCCCCTGTTCCTCTTCTTCCCTCCCCGCTCCGGCCTTCCCTGGCGCGTCTCCTCCCCGAAGCCGCGCGCGTCTCCCTCTCTCTCCCATCGCCGGCGCTCCCTTCTCCCTCCCTCTCCCCGCCGCCGCCTCCTGCGACCCTCCTCCGCCTCGCGCCGCCCTGCTCTCGCCGGCTTCCCGCCCCGCTCCACCTCTCCGCGCGACCCCGCTCGCCGGCGAGCCGCTCGCCGACCCCGCCCCTCCCCGCGACGTGCTTCGCCTCCGCCCCGGCTTCTCCTCCAGCCGCCGTCCGCCGGCCGGGGCTCGTCGCCGAGCCGCACCTCCCTCCGCCCGCTCGCCGCCCCGACCGCGATGCCCCGACCGCGACGCCCCGCTACCCCTCGCCGTCGTCCCCGTCCTCCCAGGCACCGCGCCACCGGTCGTCAGCCGTCCCCACCCCAAGGCCGTGCCGACCCCACCTCCGGCCGGTCCCGCCTGCGCCCCCTATGCTGCCTCCGGCCGCCGTCCCATGCGTCGCTCAAGCTCCGCCCTTCTCGGGCGTCGGCCTCCTCCTGGGCGTGCTCTGCCACCGGCCTCTGTCTGGGCCCGCACAAGCCGCCGCCACCTCCTGCCGTTCGCGGTCGCCCCTGCCTCCACCTTGATGTTGTTTTGTTGTTGGACCTGCCTGCGCTAAGTGCTGCCGCGAGTTGCCTACATCCTGCCGGCAGTACCACGTCGACTCCTTCCGCTCAGGAAATCGGAGATGGACATGAAGTGCCCGGTTCCTAAGAACCGGCGACACCAAGTCCTACCGACGTCGAGAACCGAGCCCAACACCGACAATAAAGCCCCGAAGCCCCAAGTTCCCCATCGACGACCAAGCCGGAACCTCAAGTGTGTCGATAGGGAGCCGAAGATACCCGGACACTGGACGTCAAGACCTCGGACCCGAAGACGTCGAGAACCCGAACGCCAAGATCGCCACCGGTACGACAAGCACTTCGCCGCGGAACGCCAAGTACTTCCCTCGGACGCCGTGACCTCCTTCAAGGATCCGATGGCCGAGACCCTGAAGACCGATCTAGAGCGCCAAGGCCTTCACATGGAGTCGGCAAGATCATCCGGAAACAACAAGGTCAACTGCGCGGGCCCGACAAGTTCGACACCGTCCAGGGCGAGACCGATGCGCCCCGACGCTACGCCAAGTTCGTCTACCCGAACGCCGAGATCTACTCTGCCATCCGAGAACGATCCCGCCGAGCCCATCGAACCCCGAACCCCAGATCTGGATCCTGAGACCGACCCCGAACCCCGGAACCCCAAGTTCGTCGAGACCCTAATGTGTGAACCCCTTTTCCGAAAACCCTATTTTATAATATAATACAACTTGTCGCATATTAATTGTTCTTGCATGCATACTTGTCTATGGTTTGGGGGCCTTATGCCGATTCACCTAATAATTAAATATGGGGCCCATATGCGGGCAAATCTAGTCTCATATTGGCCTCATTTAAATTTGTGTAGCGAACCGGTGCTATCTTTTGCCATGTTAAGACAACATTTAAATTGCGGGGTAGCTAAACAACTTGAACCATATAATTAATTGTCGGGACCCCGGTTCCGTTTAATATTGCCTAATTGCATCGCATCTTTGCCATGCCATACATCATACATGCATCATGCCTGATCTTTTGCCGTAGTATTAAATATTGCATCCGGTGTTTATTCTAGTGTTTTGGTTCTTCGCGGATAAGGCCGTTGAGTTGATGCGAGTGTCGACCCGATCTTCGGTTGAACCTTCGGCAATGTTTTCAGGCGAGCATCTCCCCCTTTCTACCTATCTTACTTTTATAGTATTTATTCCCTCCTGTTGATCTATTGCTATCTGTGTCGCGATGCTCTAGTTTCCGTACCCGTGATATCCCTTGCAGCCCTATATTGCCTCGGACACATCCTATTACCTGTTGTTTGGTAGATAGTTGGACTTGCGCGTCGTAGTCGCTTGCTCAAGTGCTATTGCGTGTCGTCAAGTGCCACAGTTGTTGGTGTACTGCCGCATGTTGATGTTGGAGGTGATCATAGTTTTACTTATCGTTCACTTTAATTCCTGTTTAACAACTAAAATTGAAGTAAGCAGAGGCATCGGTGGGTGATAGATAATATTTGGTTTCCGACCGCCCACTTGTGTCCCGTAGGACCCCGAGTACTTGATACCTGTTCCTTGATTTATCGCGCTATCCACATACGGGGAGTATGGGATCCCCCTTAGCCAGAGCTTGATTCAGTCTTATTTCTTGGGGCCACAAACTAGTTTGAGGTTTTATTACGATCCTGTACTTATGCCATGCTTTACTGCTTTATTTACGTTTGTGCGAGGAGCACACTGTACTGTTTAGGATCGTGGCACGATTCCGCGGTGTCGACAAGCCCAGCCACACTTTCGGGTTCCCAGTCGTTCACAGCCGTCCCCACAACCTTAAGTCCGTCTCGGAGCCGGCCGGCTTCGTTGCGGGTCTACTTTAAGGGGTGGCCCCCTGAAATATTTCTGAATCCTGTGATTGCTTTATCGTGAAAGCCTCGTTGGGTTTTGATTTGGTTTTTCCGAGGTTGATCGTGTGTGTGTTGCTATTTGTGCACCCCGGCCGGGTTAAAACTTTCTGAAATCCGTGTCCGCGGTTATGGACGACTTGGAGCACAGTATCTCGATCAGAGACAACTATAACTAAAGTAGTGCTATAAATTCGACTTTATAATGACTAGTAATCAGCTTCACTATAACGGAATGGCTAATTAAAACTTCCAACAATTGCTTGCTTGGGTCGTCGCCAGCGACCAATGTATCTGACTAGTAAGTATTGCAACTAAAACGGAATGGCTAAATAAAAGTACCAACAACAGCTGGGTTTTTGGGATATCTCATGCTAATTGTACCTGACTAGTAAGTGTTGCCACTACAACGGAATGATTAACTAACATGGCCCACTACTTACTTTATCAGGATGATTATCTATACTTGACTAGTAATTGCTGCAACGATAACTGAATAAATAAAACTGCCAACTGTGTGAGTTCCTCGGTTGACTTCCTCGTTTGGTCTCGAGGGGGAAACGCCAGGATGGGTTTGCTTGATGTTAGCTTCAGGTTGGATCCGAGTAGGTCATTCTTATCCCTCTCTGATAACCGACAGTTGTATCGAGTCTCTATAGGTTGTCTAGTGCATGCTGCCGCTGCCGCTTCAGTCCACCATACCTATGTAGGCGAGGACCGCCGAATTCTAGTCTCGCCGTGTACTGGCCTCAGTACTGACACTCCTTTCTTTTTCCTTTGCCCTTCGTCGGCACCCCTTTTGTTTAAGCAGGTTTTGAGATCGACGTCGTTAGCAGGGTTACCCTTCCGGCTTGGCCTGGGCAGGGTTATGGACGCCATTGGTTATTCTTCAGGGCTCTTAGCCCCATTTGCATCTTGTCCGTAGTCGGACGCTCTATCGTTTTCAAGGTGATTTGGATCTTTGTATATTATATCTGTATTCTTGACTCATGGAGTTGCTGTTGTATATATCTGTTCTGTGGGTCCCATCGAGGACTGTTGTGTAATGTTATTACTTCGTTTTCCACCCGCACGAAAGTGCCTGGTGGGCACCTTTGAATCGTTTCTATGCGGGTTTGGCGGGTTTTCGCTAAAACTTGCATAGGTACGATTTTGAGGGTGTTACACAGCCCCACTCTCCCCTGCCCCTTCCTCGCCATCTCACCCGGCCCCACCACCCCTTCTCCTCTCTCCCGCACGACCCCACAGAATCCTCCCCGACCCCCTCTCCCACGCGTCCGGCTTCCCCTCTAGCAACCGCCGCCGCCACAGGATCTCCCCCCCGCCTACGCCCTTCTTCCTCCCCTCCGGCCGCCGCCCTCCTCCCTCGCCTGCAAGCCCTCTCCTCCCTCGCCTGCAAGCCCTCTCCTCCCTCGCCTCCGACGCGCTCGCCTCGGCCCCGCCGCCATCCTCGACCACCACCGCCCGGGGCCATCCCCTCCCCTCCCTGCGCGCCTCCCGGGCCTCGCTCTGCTCCGGCCAGAGGCCCGCTTCGCCGTCGCCCGAGCCTCGCCATTGACGCCCTCTCCCTCGTCCCGGCCTGCAGCGCCTCGTCCCCGACCTCCTCTCGCCGGTCGCCGTCGAGCCATGGCCTCGCCGCCCCCGTCTCCCAAAGCTGAGCACCACCGCCACAGTACCCTGCCGGCCGACCTCGTGCCCCGAGCTCTCTGTCGTCTCCTCGCCAGCGCCCCCTCTGCCTCGGCCCGTATCGCCGCACGCCGCAAGGTCGCCAAGTTCGCCGCCGCCAGCACCGAGTCACCGTGCCTGCCTTCACGCGTGCTCTGTGGTTACGTTGTACCGACCCCGACAAGATCTACATGGAGGTTGCGCACTCGTGAGGTTATCAGACACCACAAGGTCCTCTTGTTGACCGGTACCACAGAAGAATGAACATGGTGGCACCCAACGGACCATCGACAAGATCGCCATTCGATGTGTGACCCCATCCGAGACCCCTCATATTTTTATAATATATGATATTGATCTTGTTGCATATTAAATGAACATGTTGCAAACATATTGTGGGTGTTTGGGGGTATCTAGATGATTCACCTAAATTAAATATGGAGGCCATATGCGGGCAAATCTAGCCTTATATTGGCTCCATTTAAATTGGTGTAGCAAACCGATGCCATGTTTCGCCCTGTTAAAACAACATTTAATTTGCGGGGTAGTTAAACAACATGAACCTATTAATTATTTGTCGGGACCCCAGTTCCGCTTAATCTTGTCTAATTGCATCGCACCTTGCCATGTCATACATCATACATGCATCATGCCCGATCTTTTGCCGTAGTATTAAATAGTGCATCCGGTGTTCATTCTAGTGTTTTGCTTCTTCGCGGATAAGGCCGTTGAGTTGATGCGAGTGCCTACCCGATCTTCGGATGAACCTTCGGCAATGTTTTCAGGCGAGCATCTCCCCCTTTCCACCTATCTTACTTTTATAGTATTTATTCCCTCCTGTTGATCTATTGCTATCTGTGTTGAGATGCTCTAGTTTTCGTACCCGTGATATCCCTTGCCGCCTTATATTGCTTCGGACACATCCTATTACCTGTTGTTTGGTAGATAGTTGGACCTGCGCGTCGTAGTCGCTTGCTCAAGTGCTGGTGCGTGTCGTCAAGTACCATAGTTGTTGGAGTATTGCCGCATGTTTAAGGTTGGAGATGATCATGGCTTTAATTATCGTTTAATTCAATTACAGTTTAATAACTAAAATTGAAGTAGGTAAATGCAGAGGCACAGGTGGGCAATAGATGTTATTTGGTTGTTAACCGTCCACTTGTGTCCCGTAGGACCCCGAGTTCTTGACACCTGTTCCGAGATCGAGCGCGCTAACCACATGTGGGATGTATGGGCACCCCATCGATTTAGTACCTGATTTCAAAGTACTGTACTGGGGGCCACAATTAGTTTGGGGCTTTATTACTATTCTGTACTTATGCCATGCTTTACTGCTTTATTTAAATTGTGCGATGGATAGCACCTGTACTGTTTAGGATCGGGACACGTTTTCGCTGTATCGACAGCCCGAGTTTTCGGGTTCCCAGTCGTTTACAGCCGTCCACCCAAACCCTGAGTCCGTCTCGGAGACCGGCCGACTTCGTTGCGGGTGTACTTAGTGGGGTGGCCCCCCGTGCTTACTTTGGGTCTGGGAAACGTCATGACTTAGGCCCCGCCGACATACCGATGGGTGTATGTTAATTGATCTGGCAAAAAGGGTCGAAGTGCGTGTGGATACTTTGGTGCACCCCTGCAGGGTTAAATCTTTTCGAGAAGCCGTGTCCGCGGTTATGGATGACTTGGAGCACAGGTCTCGATCATAGACAACTATAACTAAAGTTTACTGTTATAATTTGACTTGTATCCGATATGACTAGTAATCAGCTTCACTGCAACGGAATGGCTTAATAAAAGTACCAACAACTGCTGGGTTTTGGGATATCTCATGCTAATTGTATCTGACTAGTAAGTGTTGCAACTACAACGGAATGGTTAACTAAAATTGCCCACTGCTTATTATATCAGGATGACTACCTAAACCTGACTAGTAATTTCTGCAACGATAACTGAATAAATAAAACTGCCAACGGTGTGAGTTCCTCGGTTGACTTCCTCGTTCGGTCTCGAGGGGGAAATACCAGGATGGGTTTGTTTGGTGTTAGAATCAGGTTGGATCCGAATAGGTCTTTCTTATCCCTCTCTGATAGCTGACAGTTGAATCGAGTCTCTATAGGTTGTTTGGTGCATGCTGCCGCTGCCGCTTCAGTCCACCATACCTATGTAGGCGAGGACCGCCGAATTCTAGCCTCGCCGTGTACTGGCCTCAGTACTGACGCTCCTCTTTTTCCTTTGCCCTTTGTCGGCACCCCTTTTGTTTTAGCAGGTTTCGACGTCGTTAGCAGGGTTACCCTTCCGGCTTGGCCTGGGCAGGGTTGTGGACGCCATTGGTTATTCTTCAGGGCTCTTAGCCCCATTTGCATCTTATCCGTAGCTGGACGCTCTATCGTTTTCAAGGTGATTTGGATCTTTGTTCTGTATATCTGTATTCTTGACTCATGGAGTCGTGTTGTATATATATCTGTTCTGTGGGTCCCATCGAGGACTGTTGTGTAATGTTATTACTTCGTTTTCCACCCGCACGCAAGTGCCTGGTGGGCACCTTTGAATCGTTTCTATGCGGGTTTGGCGGGAAGCGCTAAAACTTGCATAGGGCCGATTCTGAGGGTGTTACACTGCTGTTGATAAATTTGCTCTGCAGTCAATCCCACACCATATAGGGATGTGGGTTACCATCTTCAGGTTCTGGATCCTCAGGAGGGGAAGGAACATCATGCACATGAGAATTCCAATCAGCAGACCTTAACATAATCATAGGAATGGTCCAGCTACGCCTAGCACCACCCAACTGCATCATCATTAAACTCTTTGGGACAAACTTAGGATCAACAATCCAAATTTTAGCTAACACATACTTATTGTTTGACCTAGGTAAGTGCCATTCCGAGAGTAGACCAAAATCATCACATGCCCTGTTGATGTAAAAGTTTGTCTGATAATCAAGGGAAAACCTAGAAACATAATCCAAATTTCTCTACCAAACTCAGAGAAGCGCATGTTTCTAGCAGCATCATGTTTGACAAAAGTAACTGTAGTTTCCTCATCCATGGCAAAGTTCAGACCAATAACAGTATCAACAGCTAGAGAATCATGCAGAGTAAAAGTGCCAATACCAAAAGGGTGATCGTCGAGACGGTGCGGTGGATGACCAGCTTCAACCAGGAGATCAGCAATCTCTAGACGTGTCTGCTCCCTGAACTGGATTGTGAAGAATCTGTTGGTTTCAGCAATGACAACATTGTCATGTTGCAGCGGCGGAACAGGTTTCACCACCAGGTATGAACGAATGCGACGATTGACTCGGCCCGGCTCGACCGCCATGGCATCAGGGATGAAGTCAAGGGTATTGACAAGAAAGTTGGCCAGGCAAGGGGGGTAGCAGCAACAATGGCGGTGGCGGCCGTCGAAGACCTCGAGGATTGCACAGTAGAACAAGAAGGAGACAAAACGACAGGCGAAAACAGAGGAGGCAGAGATGTTTGAGAGGTTGTTACCTTTAATTCAGGTTTATCGGCTTTAACCACCCAGATTTTCTGGCAACATAAATTGGGTTGATTAGTGTGTCTCTTCGGTCTCCAAATAAAGATTTGTTGGGTGCAATTAGAGGCCCAATGACCAAGATTCTCGCATCTCTTACATCTCAGCCAATAGTGCATTTATTAGCCAGATGCCCAACGCCAAGACATTTAGAGCAGCCGAGATCGGCCCATCTAGCAGCAGAACAAGAATCACAAGTAGCACCTCGATCACGAAAAGCAAGACAGAAACCAGGACATGTTACAACAAGGTGATACTTTAGGCCGCAGGAGCTGCATTGGCCCAAGAATTTGAAAATAACATCTTTAGGCGGAATAAACAGAATATTAACAATCTCGTTGACTTCATCCTCCGAGTAACTAGCATCCAGAAGATCCACAATTTCCTCAAGCTTGACAATCGGGCAGGAAGCACAAATTTTTTCAGAAAAGGTCATTCCAAAGAAACTCATCTTTCTCTCAGCCACATGATGTCGATTAGTTGGCATGGTGCAGATAAAACTTCCAAATGAAATCTCACAACTAGAATGCCCACGTTGAAAGTTATAAAAATCATTGAAAAAACCAGGATTAGAGATCACCTTTTGACAATCGAGCTTAGTAGACTTCAACATGAATCGATTCTTAAGTGTCTGTACATTGGGACTAAAACTCACAGCACATCTGTCATGACGATCACTTGAGGAAATAGGGGCAACAACATTCTTCTTGGGAGAATTAAACCCAAATTTAGCAAATTCCAGAACTGATGAATTAGAACTATCACTTGCAGCACTTTCCTTGAGAAAACCGAGATCAGAACGAATTCTTGTAGCACTCCTATGTGAAATCTCCACAATTTCTTCATTGGAACTCCAACTAGATCGGCTAATAAACCCTGAGACCTCTGGTTGAATTCCACGAAATAAAGAGAAGTGACAAACAAAATCTGGCCAGATCCGATCCTTAAGTCCATAGATAAAATGACCCACTTTATTTGAGGACACCGAGAACCGAAAACGTCGATCACTGAGTTTGAAAACCCTAAAACCTTGAGCCAAACCACCAATGCAACATTGGAGTGCAACACCAACAGATTCTTTAGATAATGCGAATGAAGCCGAGGAGAAAGAGACCACAAGAAAGAATTCCTTGGCCCCTGTAGAGGGGGAGAAGTGAACTGTAGATCCAAACCTTGCACGAACCTGATCGGCCAGGGCTTGGCCAGGTGAAAAATCCCACTGGATGAGAGCCTCCATGGTGATGGGAGAATAGATCACAGAGAGGGGAGCAGGATGGTAGGAATGGAATGGCTGATTGATGGCCGGAGAAGGAGATCGCTGGCGGTGGGTGTCTAGGGGGTGGGAGGGGCTCCATCCTCGGAGTTTCGCCTTTAAATCACGGGAATTTATTTCACTAGATACCGAAACTGGTTTTGGGTGAAATTGCAGAAAGTGTTTCTCCATGTGAAATGAATACTAGCAAGGGGTTATATGTGAATGTTTGTCATTAAAGTAATTGACAAAATTCTGAATAAATAAAAGGAGTTTTATTTAATGAGAGTTTGCATTAAATTTGGTGGAACTTTAATGGGAATTTGAGTGGGTTTTTGAGTGGAGAAAATTGAAGGGGCATTTTGTGAGTGGAGCTTCCACCCACATGAATGGAGGGAGGGCAAGGGGGCAACCCCCATGCCCCGTCCACCCCCTTGGGGTTCCCCCTCCTCCTATAAAAGGAGCCCCCTCCCTCACTTCTCACCCACACCTCCTCGTGAAGGATCTCTCTCCCCCTCTAGTATTTATCCCCATGGTCTTGGACTAGCAAGTTACATGTTCTTGGTGGCTTTTCAGCAAGAAAGAGTTGTGCTTACGCTGCATTGCTGGAGCGAGGAGGTGGAGGTTGCTCGGTTCCTCGGATGTGTGTGCGATCACGGATGCGCCGCTGATTTGCGGCGCTAGGACTTCCTCTCGATCTTGAGATCGGCAAGAGATCGCCTACATCAACCACGGGTTCAACCTCGTTAATATTTGTGGGTCTTCAAGGGTATGCTCTCTACGGATGTATATCTTCCCTTTGCTTGTATCTAGTAGATAGATCTTGGCACATAGTTGTTCCCTCGTAAGAATTTTTTTTGTTTTCAATGCTACGAACCCTCCTGTGGTATCAGAGTCGGATCTATGCTTAGATGCTTTGCACGGGTAGTACACATATGAGTATGTGGGCGATGATGATCAAGTTATTGCTTCTTAGTTGTACTTTGGATATTGGTGGCATAGTGGGATGAAACGGCCCGGACAAACTTTACATGTCCTCGCACATGAGACCTGTTCCACGTTTGACATGCAACTAGTTTTGCATAAGTGGCTAGCGGGTGTCTGTCAACAATTTGGTTATCCTCGTTGTGTTTCATGTTCGTAGGTAAGAACGGTTCTATCTTAGAAATCCCTAAGCCACATAAAACTTGCAATGGATAAATTAGAGGCGTCTAGTTTAGATTGTTGCTAGGCTAGTGTCATGATATGGTGATGTTGTAAGTGAAAGTATAAGTCGATACTCTTACAACACACATAACGTGTAAGTTCCATAGACCTTGGCCTTACACATAAAGGAATGATGAGGATCATACCACGATGCACATGATGGAGATCAAGTGCAAGTACCATATCATTTCACTTATTAACATGTGATGTTTGTTGCATCTTATATTGCTAGTTTGGCGTTTTATTAGCATAATAAGATGATCCCTCATTTAGATATCAAGATAAAAATGTGTTCTCTCTTAAGTATGCACCGATTATGATTCGTCGCTCCAAGACATCACGTGATGATTGGGTGTTCTTGGATCCACGATCATATTTTG
Source organism: Avena sativa (assembly GCA_916181665.1). Taxonomy (NCBI): domain Eukaryota; kingdom Viridiplantae; phylum Streptophyta; class Magnoliopsida; order Poales; family Poaceae; genus Avena; species Avena sativa. The sequence goes on from OV702280.1 coordinate 134,009,413, forward strand.
GGTGTAAGACAGTTTACACACGCGAATACTAAGGTTCTTACTTGGCAAGCCTAGCATGTACAGACATGGCCTCAGAACATGGACCAAAACATTAAGCATGAGTCATATGAAAGATATGATGCCCATTTGATGCTCGCCTTTGAAGCTACACCGACTCACGTGATGATCGGACTTGGTGTAGTGGATTTGGTTCATGTAATCACCAAAAAGGCATGAGGGATGTCGTTTTTGACTGGGAGTTCATTCTTAATTTGGATTAGTTGAACTCAATCTATCATAAACTTAGTCTAAACTTTTCAAATTCTGTTGTAGATGGCACCACCTGCTTTTATTTTCAATGTGTTCATGGAGAAAGAGAAACTTGCAATGAACGGTAGCAACTTTACCGACTCGGCCATGAATTTGAGGATTCTCCTCACTGTTGCACAAAAGCAATATGTGTTAGAAGCGCCTCTAGGCCCGCCACCGTTCGATGATGCCCCTGACGAGGAAAAGAATGTCTATCAGACTCGTTAGGAGGACCACAACTTAGTTTATTACGACATATTATATGGGCTAGAGCCAAAACTTCGAAAGCGTTTCGAAAACGGACCCATGCTGCTGTAGAGAGTTATAATGCTTCAGAAAAGTTCTTTAGCTGCATGATGGAAGAGAACAATTCCGTAAGTGAGCATGTACTCAAGATGTCGGGTTACGCCGATAAGCTTGTGTCCTTGGGAATAACGATTCCCATTGACTTAGGCATCCATCGTGTTCTCTAGTCTCTGCCACCTAGCTATAAGAGCTTCGTGATGAACTATAATATGCAAGGCATGAAGAAGTCTCTCCCTGAGGTTTTGTCAATGCTTAAAACTGTAGAAGTGGAGATCAATAAAGAACATCAAGTGTTGATGATCAATAAGACCACTCGTTTCAAGAAAGATAAGGGTAAACATAAGGGAAAGAAGGGCGGAAATCCGGTTGTCGTGCCTGAAAAGAAACCCCGAGTTGGCCCTAAGTCTGATACCGAGTGCTATTATTGCAAGGGGACTGGCCACTGGAAGCGCAACTGCCCCAAGTATTTGGCAGACAAGAATTTGATGTGTACCTGACTAGTACTCACAGTAGCACCTGGGTATTTGATACCGTTTTAGTTGCTAATATTTGTAACTCGAATCAGGGGCTGCGGGACAAGCGACCTCTAGCAAGGGGGGAGGTCAAGATGCGTGTTGGCAATGGATCAAGCGTTGATGTGAGCGTCGTCGGAACGCTACCTCTCCACTTACCATCTGGATTAGTTATAAACTTGAATAATTTTTATCTGGTGCCAGCACTGAGCATGAACATTGTATCCGGATCATGTTTGATGCGCATTGGTTGTTGGGGATATGCTATATGGGTATGCTCATAGCATGTCTCCTATCCGGATACCCGGGTGGCCCACAGTTAGTAGCATGGCTCATGGCTTGCTGGGCATCCCAGTTAGATGGATCCAGAAGGGAGGCCCATGCCGGATGAAGGAAGGCTACGGAGGAGTCACCGACGTACCCGGAGCCTTGGAGTGCAAGACACGTTAGACTAATTGTATACTGTATAGGACTCTGTAACATGTCCAGCTAGGACTTTCCCTGTAACCCTAGGACCTGACGACTATATAAGTCGGGCCTATAGGAGACTTTAGGGCATAACATAAATCATACCTCGCACATCGAACGGATCCCTGTAACTCGGCGTATTGCCATTATAGTGATTTATAGTAGGAGTAGGATTCCGCCTCCGTTGTGGGATCTGAACCTAGGTAAGCTGTGTTACCTCGTACCCGTCAACCGTCCGCCTTACCCCACGTCTCTAAACACGCACTGTGAGGACCCCTCCATGGCGTACTTGTCGGTAATACCACGACAGTTGGCGCCCACCGTGGGGGAAGAGGCGCTTCAGGCTCTACAACGGGCGAGGTCCAAGATCTTCACGGGAATCGGTGAAACCGTAGCCATCGGTCGCGTTCTCTTCTCTGGCAATGTTCCGATCGTCCCTCCTGACGAGTTCTGGATCCCGACGAAGATGAACCCTATGCGGTGCTCAATCGTCCCCATCGGAGATATCCAGCTCTTCATCGGCGAAACCGACTCGGGCACTAGTTCCCTGGGAGTCGGAGGAGCATCAAGACCCGCATGGACTGCCTACGGGTAGGATACGTTCGTGGAAGGATCGATGTCGGATCTCTCTTCGGAGTGTGTCGAAAAAGATCGGAAAAATTCAAGGCCCACCCAAACCGCCCCTGTGCAGGATATAACGTTGGAAGATCGCTGCAAGTCCGCCGGCTTCGTCCGCGCGTCTAGACAGCAAAGATACAAGTTCGTCGCAGTGGTGACCTTCTTCGATCTGGCGCATTGCGTTCAGAGAGAGGGCGAAAACCCCCACAATTACCTTGCCAGGTGGCTCCGTATACGGGCCGATCTGGCTCATTACCCCAATGATGATGCTATGTATCAATTTGTGGAAGGACTGGACCAAGGTACGCTTCTCCGGCATACGCTAAGGTGGCAGCAGGCTTCAGAATGCCTCACTTTCGAAAGCATGGTGAACATCGTCAACAGCTACGCGGAGGCTGAGGAGGAAGCTCAGACAGAACTTGCGCTCATTGGCGGAGCCCCTCCGCCTCAGCCACCGCCACCGCTGCCTCCGGTCGTTGTCGCCTCAGCTGCGCCACCACCACCAGTCATCATTGCTGCTGTTTCACCTCCATCCCCGTCATCGAGGAAGCCCCGGCACCCTCTAACTCCGTGCTTGATGCGCTCTACGCCATCAGCGCAGATTCAGAGGAGATAGACTTCAGCCCGGAGGAGCTAGACTCTGCCATGCAGGAGATGGAGGAGGATTATAAGCGCGACGAGTAGGCCAACAACGTCGTCACGTCCCGAGAGGTATTCGTTGCCATTCGGACGGCGATGGATGAATATCAGCCCTGATGAGCTTCGCCTACAGCGCTGGACAAGGGGAAGGGACCACCCGTTGTTGCCGACAATGATCGTGCAAATGTCATGCCCCTTCACCTAACCCAGTGCAGCAGCCGCAGGAACTCGGCACTGGTCCGAGAAATAACAACACCGCGAACCTGCCGCCTCCGGCATGTACGTCTGCTGCTGCCCAAGTCACTGCAGCTGATAGAGTGATGTACAGAAATCTCCTCATCGAGCCCATGACCGTGGCTCATATTCGCAATGTAGTCCAACTTGACGAGAAGCGCCAGCAGCTGCTGGAGGAAGCGTAGGCCATCGCGGAGCAAGGCGCTAAGCTAGATTGAGATCTGGCCAACACGCAGAAGTCAATAGAGAAAGCTAGAGCAATGGAGGCCGAATACAAGACTCTGCTACAGCAGCAAAAGGCTAAGAAAGCTCCAGCTCGCGTCATCAACGATCCTGGTGTATGACGAAACCTAGGATGGGATCCCTCGAAGCCGGCACAGGCCAAGCCATACATTGACAGTGAAGGCAGGCAGGTGATGCCCACTCCTCTTCTCAACCTCGCCGTCGCCAAGACCCTTCTGGAGCATGATAGATCACCCGCAGTTGTGCATCAGGTCTATGAAACAGTAGGAAAAGGCCACCTCTTAGAGGCTTGAGTCTGACCCAGCGTTCTGCCAGTCTAGCCCGCATAAGCCGCCAAGGGACAGATCTCCTATTGATGTCGGGTCGCAGACGGGTTCGTCAGAACAAAGACGGAGATATGCGCGCAACAGGAAGGACGCTATCCCCATATCCTCCAACCATGGAGGCAAGGCGCAACCTCATCGCCCATCTCCATCTCCCCACTCTCCCCGACATCGCGAAGAGCCATGCTCACCATCGTACGGATATGCCTCCGCCAAGGCAGAGCGACATCATCATCCGCAACAACGTAGAGCAGACCTGTCATGACGGAGAGCACAACCAAGGACACAAGAGCAGGTCGCGCCATGACCCTCCGCGTCCGACAATCAAACGCGACAAGCGTGAGGCATCGCAGGAGGGTAACAGCAAGAAGGCTAACCCACCGCCACATCCTCCTCCATCGCCACCCAGCAGCCACCATGGCGGAGGAGGCCCGCGTCGTTCACGCAGCCCATCCCCTGATGGCAAGATCCACGAGACCCGGAACCATATGATGCACGTTCACGACTGGACAAGATCCACGAGGCCTGGTAAGGACCATACCTAGGACCACATTGCTTTGGACCTGTGATACAGTCCACAACTTACCCCAATGGTTTCCGGATTGACAATACCAACAAGCCCTATGACGGAACTGCCAAGCCAGCTACATGGTTGCAGGATTACGGTAACGCGGTGGAGATCGCCGGGGGTAACCCTAACATCGATGTCAAGTACGTCCCATTGATGTTGTTCGGCACAGCCTGGCAATGGATTGATGACTTGCCGGAGAGATCCATCTGCAATTGGTTGGATATGCAAGAAGCGTTCACCAAGAACTTCGAGAGGTCCCTGTACTGTTGACGATCTACAGCGGTGCATGCAGGAGAAAGACGAGACATCTCGCGCCTACTTCTCTCGCTGGCTAGACATGAAGAATTCCTACAAAGGAGTGCACGCTCAGACCGCCATGGCCGCCTTGATTGATGGGTTGGAAAGGGGCACGTTGCTCCGACATAAGTTGAAGCGCCTGCAGGACAATCACCAGCTAGATCTCAACCAGATGATTCAGTTGGCCAGTGAGTTCGCGCCTGCCGACGACGATGCTCGCGGCTCCCTGCCGGCAACGACTGTTCCAACTCAAGCTCAGAGGAACAATAACACCAAGCAAAAGAACCCGCCAGAAGAAAAGCAATCCTTTTACATGGTCGCTATGACATTTGAAGGACGAGGTGATGGCAGACAGCGTTGCCGAGGACGGTGAGCTGGTCGTGGGCAGCAGCAAGGCAGTGAAACTACCTCGGCAGTGCTCTGCGTTCCCCAAACCAATGAAGAGTACTGTGATATGCCGTGCCTCGTACACCTCGACGCCAACGACAAAGCCACTCACACCAGTCGTCATTGCAAGTTCGTCAACAATCTCAAGGAGGACCCGGAGTCCGGCTACAAGCGAAGTCAAAAGAACAGACCGCGAGGCAAGGGCAAGGGGAAGAAGAAGGAAGAGGAGTCCAAGGATTCAAGTGACATGGATGAGGATGTTGACCCCAAACACGCCGCCAAGAGGAATGGAAAGGGAAAGAACCCCTTTGAGAAGAAGGCGGCCGTTATCCACACTTTCCTTGGCACCCCTACTATCCGACAACAGAAGACCTCTATGAGGACACTAATGACCACTCTACCACCAGTTCCCCAGTACCTGCGCTGGTCAGAGATTCCAATTACTTGGGACAGGAAGGATCATCCAGACCTCATTCCTATGGAGAACAAGTACGCCATGGTCATCAACCCCCTGATTGATGGCAATGAGTTCACCAAATGTATGGTGGATAGTGGAAGCAGCATCAACATCATGTACTTGGATACACTGCACAAGATGAACTTGACGGAGGCTAACCTAAGGCGGACCAACACCATCTTCCACGACGTAGTTCCTAGTCGGGAGGATCGGTCCCTTGGGTGCATCACACTTCATGTTTCTTTTAGCGATGTTAATAATTACTGCCAAGAGCGCGTGACCTTCGAGGTGGTCCCCTTCAAGAGCGTGTACCACGTCATATTTGGCAGCGACATCTTCCACGCTTTCATGGCCAAGCCATGCTTCTTCAACAACAAGCTCAAGATACCCGGACCAAACGGTGTCATCACCGTATCCGGAAGCTTTACCAAGGCAATGGACTGCGAGATTGGAGAAGCAGCCTTTGTGGAAGCTGTCCTCTACAGCGAAGAATTCAAGGAGATCTAGAGCAAGGTCGATGCCTCGGAGATGCAAGCATCGAAGAAACAGATTTCTAACTCCGCCCCAGCTTTCAAGGCCGCCATCGAAACCAAGTCGGTGGAACTTGTGGTAGGCGATGCCTCCAAGACCACCGCCATTGGGACGAACCTGGATCCCGAATAGGAAAGCGCGCTCATCGAGTTCCTCCGTGGGAATAGGGACATCTTTCCCTGGCAACCTGCCGACATGAAAGGGTACCTAGGGAACTTGCCGAGCACATCTTGAATATTGATCCAAAATGCAAACCGGTGAAACAACCTCTACGACGCTTCGGAGACGAGAAGGGACGCGCCATATGCAAGGAGATAGCTAGGTTACTTAAGGCTAGTTTTATCCGAGAAGTCCGTCACACCCGATGGGTGGCCAATCCTATACTTGTCCCCAAAAAGGGAGCCAAAGAATTAAGAATGTGCGTTGATTACACCGGCTTGAACAAATCATGTCCCAAAGATCTGTTTGCTTTGCCTCGCATTGACCAAGTCATTGACTCGATGACTGGCTCAAAACTTTTGTGTTTTCTCAATGCATACTCAGCATACCACAAAATTAAGATAAGGAAGTCGGACCAATTGGCCACTTCTTTCACCATACCTTACAACACGTTTTGCTATGTCACGATGCCCTTTAGGCTGAAAAACGCAGGTGCTACATACCAGCGGACAATGCATCATTGCCTACATGATCAAATTGGTCGGAATGTTCACGCATATGTGGAAGATATAGAGGTGATGTCTAAAAAGTCAAACGACCTAATGTAGAGGTCTCAACCTAATAAGGTAGATTCCTCCTGTGTTTTACAATGCTAGTCCCTGGATCAATAGCTAGCATCCACAGTTAAGATGTAATATCAAGAAACAAAGGTCATAATATAACTTTATAACCAGGAAGAACATAATTTTATTACATCTTACATAGCTCATTTGGCTATTACATTACATTGCAGCGGAATAACTATAGTTGTGGGTCCTTCATCTTCAAAGTGCCATAGGCAGATGTTGGTTGTAGACTTTGTATTCCTAATCAATCAATCTTCACTAAAGACAATCAAACCTGCAACATTACAAGTTACAGCCACAAGGGTCAATACATTTGAATTGTATTGGCAAGTTTCACTACTTTGTATATTATGAGTGGATCTTATCAATACATGCATATTTGGCTAGTAGAGTTTAAGGCTTATTAGCTTAAAGCAACATTTATCCTATCTTTTCAAAAATGGTTTTGGTCCTTTGTCAAATCTCTTTTCCAAGTTCCTTGAACTCCCTGGTAGAAACTCAAGTGTTCAAGTCCTTGTCAAAAAAATCTCTTGAGCTACTTGGTAACCCCAAGTGCAACAAGTTTTATCAAAACCCATGAGTTCCTTGGTAACCCCAAGTACATCATGCTCTTGAGCACCTTGGTAACCCCAAGTGCAACAAGTTTAACAAAATCTCTTTGAATTCCTTGGTAGACACACAAGGGCATCAAGTTTTTATATTTAGAAGTTGGAATGTCGAGATCTCCCATAGTTCAAACTTTAGTTGCTCAGTATTGTCCATAACCGGGGACACGGCTAAGTACTTAGATTTTATTAACTTCTGCAGAAGGAGTACACTTTACCCACATGTCACAATCCCATCCTTTTACCACCAGTGGCCTACTGGATTAGTGCTCACCAAGATGGAGTACTGGCAGATTGAGAATGTGACGAAGTCTTTTCATAAGGTCCTCCCATACATCATTGCTAGCTTGTCTTCAGCCCCCATGAAGCATTCCAGATCCCCATGTCCGGTAACTAAAGACAATGTATGGGTCTTCCTAATGTAGTGGACTAAGCCAGAGCCATAATAGCATGTGGTTGCACACGAAAGCCCCAATTGGAGAAGCATGTTCAATCTCTAAGTTTCCTAGGTGGTTCTCATTTGGAGCACAACACAAAGTGATTGCCATAGACATGGTTCCTTTTGTTGCCACCTTCTCCAAAACTTAAAGTATCCTCCACCTAGGTGGTTCATTGAGTCCTTGTTTTATTATGTAAAACATAAGTCCTTTTCTCAACCTTTGTAAAATCTCAACATGAATCTATTTTCAGAATATAGCATGGCTAAGCATGTACAACTACAAGATTTTCTCTAAGGAAAGTAAGGGCATCCTATTAGGATTTAGCATAGCATAAGTATAAATCATTTTCATGCATGTTTTCAAAATCCACTAAGTATAATGAAAATAGTAGGACTTTAGATGATAGTGTAACTTGCCTTTTTGGTAGGGAATGAGGGTTTACTCCTTGATCTTGCTAATCTCACACTTTGCTAATTTCACTACAATCAATCAAACAAGCATAGTATCAAGTAGCATTCCAAACCAATATTCAATCAACATTTCACACACACAAAGCAATAGATTCCAAGTCATGCATGGAAACATGCTTAAGATGGTTTTATTCACAAGGAAGGTCTTCACTAGGCTTATATCTTTGTAAGGTCCAAATTGGTCATTTACCAAAATGGCAAAGTCATTTGCAAATGTGTTTTATCCTTAAACCATTTTCAAAACCTTTCATCATTTTATGTGGTGAAGAATATCTTCTTATCAAAACAAAACTTTTATGTTTTTCACCAGATGAGTTGCCATTGCAAAACTTGGTGTTTCTGGATCAGTAGGTTTGGTCCAAACAATTTTCTCAAAGTTTTTATTCCAAAATCTTTTTTCATAATAAAACCATTATCTTTACCTAGCTAGAAATAGACTAATTCAATTAATCCATTCTAAATTCTTCCAATTTCATTTCCAAAACCATGGGTTGGTTCCTAGGGTCAGTAAGGTCACTACAAACCATTTTACAAAAGTTTTAACCCTAAAATCAATTTTAAACAAATTTTCTACTCTAAACAAGCTCTCAAAAGATTCAGCAAAATCAAGCAAGCTAACAGATACTATTTTCTAAACTAAGGCCATGGTTGGCTAGGGCTTGCTTTCCTGAATCCATTGATATAAAATTTATAATTTTTGGACGTGTGGTTTGAAAGTTACAAAGGTTTGAAGTTTGCAATTAAATCTGTTTTTCAAACTTCTTTTAAACAGATCTAGTGCCACGCGTCGTGTTCCTATTGGTCCATACCGGTTCGGTTGGATCGCGGCTGTGGGGCGTTGGATCTAGTTAGATCGAGTGGTCCAGAGGACATACCCCTTCGGTGTTTAAGTAATCTATCCGATTCGTTCGATCCAGATCTAACGGCTACTACTGCTTGGTCACAGATGGGTGGCGTTGTGCGGCGGCAGACAGCGGCGCACGGCCAGGCAGTGATGCTCCGGCGATTCTAGGAAGCGAGGATGACGGAGAAGGTGCTCACCGGGTTCGCGTGGTCGAGGTGGTGCTCAAGGTACTGCTGGCTTGACAAGGGGCGCTCGGGAACGGTGGCGATTGCTCGCCGGAGACTTCGTCGGCGTCGGGTGATTCTGTCCGCGGTCGAGGATGTCGCTGGAGATCGCCCTAAGGCAAAACAAAGGTGCGGTGAGATGCGCAGGACCAAGATAACGCTGTGTGCGTGAACGAGGAGTGAAGGGGCGGCCTGGTTCACCTGGAAAACGTTGTCGGAGAAGAAGCAGACGGCGGCGCTGTCGGAGCTTGTCAAAGCCAACGCTCCGGGGCGCCCGCGGTTGAATGAAGGGCACGGGGAGAAGCGTCTGGGAGTGGGGAAGCTGCCAGCGTGCTCAGGGAGGCTCGGGGAGGTGTGGCTTGGCCGGAATCGACAGAGGGAGCTCGTCGGACCGAGGGTGGTGCGGCGAGAAATGGAGCAGCCTGGGGGCGAGTCGAGGCGTGGTGACAGAGGGGAACGAAGGGGAAGACGCAGGCGTTTTATCGAGCATGGTCAAGGCGAGGTAAAGTCGTGGCGTTATGGCGAATTAAACGCGCGGAATCACAGCAGGTAACGGTGGTCGAGGGAGGAAGAAGGGGTCGTGCGGGGTGTGGACGATGAACAGGGGGAGTAGGGTCCAGTCGTCAGTGGGGAAAGAAACGTGGGGGAGGTCCACCTGCCAGTGAGGGTGCGGGTTTCTTCTGGGGTGAAGAAAAACGTTTCGGGGGCGAGGGTGAGGTGGGCTAGGTGGGCTGCTGTTGGGTTAGTTGGGCCAGATGGTGGGCTGTTCTATTTTTTTCCTGTCTAAATCTTTTTCTATTTCTAAATCTATTTTTCTGATTTGATTTTCATCCAACTATTCAAGCATTCAAATAATTCAAACATTTCAAACAATTGTAATGAGTTTTTTGGTTCTGTTTATCATCATAAACCAAATCTCAAAATGAAATAATATTTTTAAGATTCCTTTATTAATTAAATAAAAAGGGTCCTTTATTTATTTAATATGGTTTGATTTATTTAACAAAATCTTCATTTGAATTCCAACACTTTCAAAACCAAATTTGTAGGTTTTATTTGGAAATAAAGAATATTTGGACACTTGTTTAAAACCAAATAACATCTATATTTTAGGATCCATTTAATATTTTAAATAAAATGGACCTTAGTTATTAAATCAAATAGAATTTGTTTTATTAAGAGATTTATTTTAAAACTTAGAATAAAGCCAAAACACTTTAGTAGGTTTTATTTATGAATATCAAATATTTGGAAAACTTATTTTAAATAATTTTAATAAGTTTTGATGATTTAATTAAATTGGTAAAACCTTTTATTTAAATAAGGTTGGGTATTAAATCCTTTTTAATTTATTTAGATCAACTTTTGTTTTCCTTTATTTAAAATATTTATCTTTTTAAATCCCTTTAGGATTTTATTTGATTCAAATGGGTTTGAGGTTCCATTTAAATTCAAAAAGTTTCTTCTGGCCCTGAAAATCGAACAAAGTTTTATTTTATTTATTTATTTTCACATTACAAGATTTGGAAAATCTTGGGATGTGACACCTAATATCCGACTTAAAAGAAACCTTTGATAATCTCTGGAAATACAACATGATGCTTAACCCTAAGAAGTGCGTCTTCGGGGTTCCAGCCGGCAAATTGTTGGGCTTCATTGTTTCCCAGCATGGAATCGAGGTCAACCTGGAGAAGATCAAGGCCATTCTAAACATAAACTGTCCGACATGCTTGAAAGACATACAACGGCTAACAGGTTACGTTGCAGCAATTGGTCGGTTCGTCAGCCGACTTGGAGAGAAGGCTCTGCCGCTATACAAGTTGATGAACAAGGCGGACAAGTTTACATGGACGGACGAGGCAGATGCAGCACTAAAGCAGCTAAAGGAGATATTATCCTCGGCGCCTATCCTTGTAGCACCCGAGCCTGGGGAGCCTATGTTAATCTACATGGCGGCCACCAACCGGGTAATCAGCATCGTCGTCGTGGTAGATCGGAAAGAACCAGGGCATGAGTACGGAGTTCAACGACCAGTTTACTATGTAAGAGAGGTCTTGACGGAGTCCAAGCAGCGTTACCCGCACTTCCAAAAGATAGCTTATGGAGTGTTCCTTGCTTATCGGAAACTAAGGCACTACTTCCAGAAGCACCCTATCACAGTTGTGAGCAAAGCTCCTTTGTCCGACATCATCAACAACGGTGACGCTACAGGAAGGGTCGCGAAGTGGGGCATTGAACTTCCCGCCTTCGAGATCACCTACAAGAGACGCGACGCTATCAAGTCATAAGCCCACAGATTGGATGGAGATGCCATATGCTACCCCAATGCCGGAGTCAGAATACTGGGTGATGCACTTTGACAGATCAAAGCTACTCAATGGCTCGGGGTCTGGTGTACTGTTACAGTCACCAACCGAAAAAAAGCTACACTATGTTCTGCAGATCCACTTCGAGGCTACGAACAACATGGCGGAGTATTAAGCACTCATTCACGGAATGCGCATAGCCAAGGATATTGGCTTCAAACGCATAGTTTGTTGTGGAGATTCCGACTTGGTTTCCTAGCAGGTAGCTGGCACCTGGAACGCTCGGAACCCTATGATGGCGGCATATCGAGATGAAGTGGACGAGATAGCCAAGAGCTTCTTGGGTTACGAAGTCAAGTATGTACCTAGGGAGCAAAACGAGGCGGCTGATCTACTGTCTAAGCTTGGATCATGGCGCAAACGAATTCCGCCTGGCGTTTCCTGGAGCATCTATGGACACCATCCGTGAAGGGAGCAGACATCGACAACCCGAATAGAGTTGACTCTTTCGTTCACGCAGTGACAAAGGTCCCATCCGGCTTGGACACAACCGTTCATGGAATATCTCGTACACGGAACTTTGCCCGACAACGAAGTCGAAAGACGGCAAATAGTACGTCGAGCAAAGGGCTATACCATAATCAATGGAAAACTCTACAAAAGAAGCACCACTGGTGTATACCTTAAGTGTGTTTCCCAGCAAGAAGGTATTGAGATCCTACGTGAGATCCATCTCGGAGATTGCGGGCATCACGCCGCTCCTCGATCATTGGTCTCCAAAGCCTTCCGGCAAGGATTCTACTGGCTGACTGCAAAGGTGGACGCCGACAAGCTGGTTGAGACATGCATGGGATGCCAGTATTATGCCCGACAACCCCATGTTCCAGCTGAAGAATTGCGAACAATACCAATAACTTGGACGTTTGCAGTCTGGGAGCTAGACATGGTTGGTCCATTACAGACGACACCATGTGGATTTACGCATCTGCTAGTAGCAGTTGATAAATGCAACAAATGGATAGAAGCTAAACCCATTAGAAAGCTTGATGGGGCAACTTCCCTTAGGTTTGTCCGGGATCTAGTGGTGAGGTTTGGTCTCCCACATAGCATTATCAGTGACAATGGAAGAAACTTGTCACTCGGAGAAGTGGAAGCTTATTGTTGGGACAAGGGCATCCGACTTAACCTAGCGTCTGTGTCACACCCACAGTCCAATGGCCAAATTGAGCGAGCGAATGGATTAATTCTATAGGGAATCAAGCCACGTCTAGAAGCACCGCTACATAGAGAAGCTAGAGCTTGTGCGGAAGAATTTCCATCTGTGTTGTGGAGTTTACGAACTACACCCAACAGATCCACCGGCTACACCCCTTACGTCATGGTATATGGAGCAGAAGTCATCCTGCCTTCCGACATACTTCACGATTCACCAAGAGTTGCCGCCTACGACGAAGATGACGCTGAAGAATCCAGACACCTAGACGTGGACCTTCTCGAGGAGGACCGCGTTTTGGCATGCCAAAGATCTGCCATCTACCAACAGAAGCTACGTAGCTACCATAGTCGCCGCGTTCGGCATCGCTCGTTTAAATATGGGGATCTGGTGCTCCGACTTAAGAAGAAGAAGTCACACAAATTATCCCCGCCATGGGAGGACCGCTCATCATAAGCAAGGCGCTGCTCAATGGGTCTTACTACCTTGTTAACAATCATGAACTTAATGATAGACCCAGCGAAGATCATAAGCGTAAGCGGCGTGACCCAGATGATGACTACCCGGAGCTTGATCGGCCATGGAACATATCACAACTACGTCCTTTTTACACTTAGCATATTTTTTACACTTACCTCTTATATGATCAATGGAATAAAACTCTCTTGTTCACTCATATTTCTGAGTCTTTTACCTCCTTTAGTGTTCATTTTTGGATCATATAAAACCTTTATGCTCAAGTTTGCATTTGCACTTGTGAAAATTCCGCCTACGGGCGTTATCTTAAGTTTTTTGGTCTACACGTTCTTTGTTGTTTTTATGTGGATTCTGGAGTAGTGAATTTTGGCACTTGTTGTCGGTGATTTTGTGCTTAGGTTTTTGATGGTGCCATTGGGAATCATCACCCGAGCGCATGGTTCCGACTATGAGTCTTCCGACTCACGAAAGGTCAAGCATAAAAACTAGAGTAATGGATAAGCCAGCACTTGCTTAAAAATAATAATTACATGCTGGAACCAGTGCTTAAGTAGCAGGAAATTACACCTATTGTTTTTCCGCCTTAAGATAACTTAGTAGTTTTTCCGCATACATCAAACCAGAGGAAACAAATAATACATCATGTTTTTTCATTCCTCTAGCGAAGGTGACTTGGAAGCAGCGTCATCAGCGGCAGGAGAACCATCCTCTTCAAAGTCGATGGTCTTGAGGGACTCGGGTGAGCCTTGATGATCGCTGTCCATGATCTTGAGCGACACGAAGACACTGTGGTCGACCAACTCGGCAACCCTTGTGTCATAGCCCGCGAGAGATGCCCATATAGACTTATGGTCAATTTTCCGGCCGTCATCGTCTATGTCGGGAAGACCTGAGGTTACCACGTTGATGTCGGCATCTTCATAGTGCGCCTTGACCATCGATAGTGCCATCCTTGCACCAGCCTGTGTGCATGAAGATTTCTAGCTTAAAATACGCTCGGGGGCTTGGCGCAGGATCTCCGAGAACTTCATCACGGTATCCACCGCTTTTATATTGATCTAGAGGGGCTTGACTATCTCCTTGGCCTTCCTGATGGAGGTATTGATAAAGTTGCCAGCAAGGACCATGCATTCCTTAGGCGGAGGAGGCGATTGGGTTAAACCACTAGGAGCTACAATTCCGACAAGGGAGCACATGAGTTAAATAACACAAAAGTTCGAAGTACCTAACTTATAGAAGTACAAGACGGAGAATCACTTACCAAAGATGCTCGCCTCGGCTTGATGGAGAATCTCTGCCATGGTGTCCCGTTCTTGTCGGAGGATCTTGTATGCTTCAAGATTTCAATGGATACCGTTTGAAGGAGGAGATTGCGATGCTGAAAGAGCAGAAGAAGGCTGCCGATGAGCAAAATCAATGTGCTTGGATTGCTCGACAATATCCTTGGCCTTGGCGATGGTTTCTGCAAGTCAGAGAAAGAACAGTACACAGTGAGTAATCGGAGAATGGCGACACAAGACCAAGCCGGAGTATGAAAACAAAAGGAAAAACGGACTCTTGCTCTTGGTGATTTGTTCCTTCAAGAAGGCAGTTTTACCCTTTTCAGCTTCCAACTCCTCACGCATCTTGTGGAACTTCTTGTTGGTGACACCTCTCCGCGCATTCTCATTCTGTGAAAAGAACATTTAAAGCTGTGTAGTCTACTTGGAGCATCTAGCCGGATAACTATCCATCTAGAGGCTTGGGGGCTACAGTGAGACTTTTTAAACTTGGTAATATGCTTTAGTCTTTCTTTAAGCATCTAGTCGGAACTCATTCAGTTTTCAACTAGAAGCTTGGGGGCTACAGTATAAAGTTTTTTATCTCAGTCATATACTTGGTCTTTCTTTAAGCATCTAGTCGGAACTAATTCAGTTTTCAATTAGAAACTTGGGGCTACAGTATCGAAATTTAAAAACACTGCGTATGCTACTCTGAAAGTATCTAGTCGGAATAGTTCATTCAAACTAAATACTTGGGGGATACAATGAGAAGTTTTCTAGCATAGTCACTCTTAGAGCATTCAGATGCAAAGACCTATGGTTTTCCGTCTAAATCCTCGGGGGCTATAGTGGGATACTCATATGAAATGCAAAAGGCAAATAAAACATACAAGTGCGATGATATTGAGGTTAGTAGCTCTCTCGACAAACAACTTGCTAAAGGAAATATTGTTTCCTCGCAAGATATCTGCTTGTCAGAGAAGATCCTCAAGGCCGCAGGTTGGAGATGTCGACACTGCACCAGGAGCCAAAGTGGAGCTACTCGGCTTAAGCGCCGGATAGACTATCTTTGGAAGCTCTATGGTTATCTTGGGTGCAGAGGCGCCGCCTTTGATGGACATTCCACCCACCACCATCGCCTTGCCGCTACCGATGGCATCCTTAGCCTAAGCTTCAGCCATTCTGGTTGCCATGCTTTCTTGCGTCGCCTGTTCGCTAGCAACGACGAGATCCGCGGAGGCAGCTGAGTGCACTTCATGGCGGAAGGGCCACATGCATCCTTAGCCGGAGAGCTTATCGGAGGAAGTGTGGGATGGACGATGGGAGTGACAGGGGCGATGGCGGGATATGTTTGGTGTGGCACATCTCGCTGCAACATATCTTTAATGTTTTTAGAAGCCCCCTATGTTTTGGAGGTCTTCTTAAAACTCAAGCCAGCTTTCTTCTTGAAACGTGCAAAAGTATAAGTATAGGAAAAAGACGAACAATGGACAATGTCGGAGGAAAAGAAACTTACACGATAGTGGGTGCTTTGGTAAAAGGGATCCCAGTAATCTTTCTTTTCTCCGCCTCCAGGGAGGTAGTGGACTTCTTCTTCTTACCTCCGTTGGCAGCGTCAGAGGTGGAGCTCTTCCGCTTTCACGCCAATGGGACATCGTCGTCGGACACGACAGTGACTTCCTTCATCTTTGGGTCATAAATTTGGACAGCCATGTCATCCTCCTTTAGACTCTTAAGTTGTTAAGTGAAATCACAAGGTGTTAGATAAGATAATAAAGGCAAGACGGAATAACTAGAGCAAATGTCATACATGGAAAATAAACAGGTACCTCTGGGGACTTGCCCTCCTCGAACATGTCGTAGGTGATGGTGAAGCCACGCTTCCTATCCTTCACCTTGACAATGTCCTAGAGGTGGAGCTTGATGGAGTTGCTGGAGAAGTTTTCCTTGGAGATGCGGAGGCTATCCTTCCTCTCCTTAGAGTACTCATGCATCAACTTCGAGCGGTGCTGCAGAGGCTGGATCCGCCTGACGAACCAGCACATGGCCAGGTCCAATCCATTTAGACCCGTCTCCACGAACCACTCTATCCGCCTTATGGCGTGGGAGGCGTTGTTGTCGGAGGGAAGGGTGGCCTGGGATCTCCATGTCGAGGCTTCGGCGGCAGCTCCGTCGACAAAGTCCGGATACGTTGCTTCTCAGCCAGACAAAGGGATATCTAGGCCATAGAAGTATGTATGTTGCCAGTTCTTACAAGACTCGTGGCCGACGATGTCGGGGAACCACCGGCCATGCCGGATCTTAAAACTAATTGTGCCACAGTTCCTGAGCTCATCCTTGCTGGCTCCGGCTTCCCTCTTGATGGTGAAAAAGTATATAAACAAGTCTAACCTAGGCCTAATCCCTAGGTAACCCTCACAAAGAACCGCATAGTTGCTGAGCGCGAGGATGCTGTTAGGGGAAAGGTTCTGAGGTTGAACCCGGTAATGGTTGAGGATAGCTAGGAAGAAATTGGAGATGGGCAGGGAAACGCCGCGTACCAATTGCACTTAGAGGTACACCTTCTCTCCGGCTTAGGGGGAAGGGGTGACCTCGCCGGCCGGCGCCACCCACCAGATCAGTCCCTCCGTCGAGGGGAGATAATCTTCAATGACCAGCTCCTTGATATCACTGTCCGTGATATCTGAGCCTTGCCAATCTCTCTTGTGGGATTCACCTTCTTCCTCCAGCAGCTCTAGCGCTGCTAGAATTTGGTCGCCGCCGGTGGATTCCACCACCACGGATTTTGGTAGCACCAAGCCCTCTGGGGGCACATGGACGGAGCTCGCCGGCTTCGACGCTGCATCACGCGACGCCGCCATGGAGGAAGTAGAGCTGCTGCTCGCCATTGAATTGGAAAGGGAGATGGCTGAGAAGATTGGGAGGCTAGGGTTTTTCGTGTGCGCGCGGAGGGATCGAGGAGATGCTCGCAGGAGGAAGACTAAGGCGCAGGGGAAGAATGAGGTAAAAAGTAAAAATCCACCGCAATTGTGATTTATAACCCCTGGCGTCAAGATTCGGGCAAAGTGATCGAATGGTCGGTGCGTGGACGACGTGTGCGGGCGTGTGCGCGGAAATTTCGCCACGTTCCCAACCGTCGCCAACAACGTTCGTATCCTTCGCGCGGGAAAAACGGGCATGATTGTGTTCTCTACATGTGTAACTTACGAGGCATTGCTGACCTATGTCTACGTCGTCCTAGTTTTCACTCGCAGGTGAACCATCACATCAAAATATTTCGGCATGGACGGATCCAGTCCGGCTACGAGAAGAGTACGATGGAAGATTCAACGTTTCTTCGACTTGCAAGTTATAACACCGCGGTTCTGAAAAGATCGAGGCTTCTATATGACATGCCAATCCCTGGATCGGTTCATTGGCCCACAATAGAATAAGATGAATAACATAGCAAAATATCCGTGTGTCATGAATAACAAAGATCCAGAGTACCATTATTACAATAAAAGCTTAGCCCAAGGCTAGCTCAAATTATTCAGGTAGCAACATAAGTAGAGTAAATCCTCCATTCTTCAAATTGCCCACAAGTGAACAAGTGCCGAGTGGAGTATCGTGGACTATATCGATTACTCAAAATCGGAATATCCTGCAACATGAAACGTAGCAGCCCCGAAGGGTCAATACATGGAATGTATGGCAAGTAGAGCTAGTAAAGGAGACAATAGTGCTAACATCTACATGCATATTTGGCAATTGGAGCTGTGTCTGGCTTGCATTTGCAAATACATTTGTCCTACTTTCATAAATAGTTTTGATTTTCTTTGAAAATATCCCAATTAAGTTAACCCGACAATATTAAAACAATTATGAAATTAGAATGAGCGAGAAACATATCATGGAATCAATATCAAGCAACTCAGATGTCCATAACCGGGGACACGGCTAATCGATTAGATTATACACCCTGCAGGGGTTAGTACACTTTACCCATGTGACTTGGCCAGCCCAGCTCGTACCATCACTCTCATTTTGGGTGATGATAGGGAGAAGGCCAAGAAGAGACCATTCGGGAAGTAGCTCCCCAATCCCGACGCGCACCGGTCCAACCTACCAAAATTCTACATCTTTGGATACGCGGGTTCGAGTTACCATAACCTACTAAGTCCAACCAACCGCCCATTTCATTATTGGCACATGGTTGTACACGTAAGCTATAAAATAATGAAGCCAATCATTTTCTCTCGATACCTGGGTGCCTTTCCGCAATGATACCACCAAAATTTATCAATCCCATCACACCCAGGAGATTCATTGATTAAGTTATTTTAGTTTTCGCAAATCCGACACATTTAGAAACAACTCTCAGTGATATAACCCATCCCTCGTTCATCATAGCATGGCTAAGCACATCTACCAACGGTGGTTCATCTACAAGGAAAGCCCTACCACATAATAGGTCATAGCATAGCGATAGTATCATCCTACACATGCGTCTACAAAATACACGACAATGCATTGAAAATAGTAGGACAATATCATGAACAAAATAGCATATACTTGCCTTGGTTGTAGCGGTCGGAAGAACAATCCACACACGAGCAAGCGTTGCACTCGTCACAATCTACACGATACAATTGCAATCATAAACAAACAATCCACAAGCATATGCAACAAAGATGATGCATGAATGCATGCATGACAAGTGGGGTGACGCTACAGCAACACCACATAATATTATTCAATAGAGGTACTGTTTGCATGCATGGAAAATAGTTTTAGCGCAAGGAAAACTATTAAGCAAAATATAATGCTCAAAGCTAGAGCTAGAACCCAAATAATTCACTACCGGTAGTATACTGTTTGTAAAATCTTGGGAAAATTCTACTGTATAGGCATTGCTATTTAGGAACAGTACCAATTGGAATTACTCAAAAAGGAATTATAAAACTCCCTGAATAATTAAAACACTGCAGAAAGCCACTAGACAGTTTCTGCAGAAGTTTTTACTGTACGTCTATCTTTTTAATTCACTTTGAGATTCCCCTTGTTCTACTGAATCCAGGGACATATCATATGCAATTTTTGGAGTTACAGATCTTTTTCTACGAATTAATTACTCCAAAAAGGCCATTAACCCATTTAATTAATCTGGACAAATTCTTGCTGCAAGAGTGTGAAACAATGGTACAACAAGATTCTACACGACTTACTGAATCTACACATATTTTATTTGCAATTTTTGGCCCAGCGGATTAATTTCTACGCAATTTACAATATCCTACAAATTTCTGCAATTTCCAAAACGATTTAAATCAAAAGGGAATATTCTGGGAATATTCCCTGCTGACTCAGCGCTGACTCAGTGCGAGTTGACTGGCGGTTGACCAGTCAACCGCGCGGTCTCGGTCGATCTGAGCCGTGGATGGGAGATCCAACGGCCGAGATGAGGCGGCGGCGGCACTCACCGGAGGCGGCGGTGGCGAGCTCGGGACGGCGGCGGCGACGGTCTCCGGCGGCGGCGAGATGGCGTACGGGGTCGGTGACGAGGAGGCGGATCCCGTGGCGGCGCGGGTCGGCGGCCTCGGTGCGGGCGGCGGCGAGCGGCTGGAGGCGCGGCGTCGGCGGCCTGCAGGGAGAGGGAGGCGGCGTTAGCGAGGCGGCGGGCTCGCGGGGAAGCGCGCTCACGGTGCGGGCGGCGACAAGATGGGGGGGGGAGGCGCGGCAGCGGGCTCACCTGGCGGCGGCGGCGGAGAGATGCGGGAGCGGTGGCGGTGCTGTGCGCGAGGCGGCGGCGGCTCGCAAGGGGGGCGGGCGCGATAGGGGGGCAGGGGTCGCGGCGAGGTGGTTAAGAGGAGGGGGGCCGCGTGGAGGAGGATTCGGAGGCGGATACGACGACGGCGGTTGGAGGCGGACACGGCGAAGTCGGCGCCGACAGGTGGGGCCCACCTGTCGGTGGCCTGGCGCGGCGGCGGCGGCGGATATTATCCGCCGTGCGAGCGGTGGCTGTAGGCGCGCGCGCTGGGCGCTGGCTGGGCCGGCGCGGCCCAGCAGGCTGGCGGCGGCGCAGACTCCCTTTTTTTTGTTCTTTTAATTTTTCTAATAACCGATTTAGTAAAACCTCCGCAACTTTTTCGTACGAGCTCCGATTCGAACGAAACTTCTTTCTAAAATTTTCTAAAATCCAGGGGATCAATCTAGGGTCAAGTGGTGAGTGAAACCACTAGTCTACTAGGGTGGAAAACTCGAGCCCTAGTGTACTCTCCCGCAGGAGCATTTTAGTAATATAAAGTAGAGTTTTGAACATAGCATTTAGCCGAAACAATTCAATCGAAGGTTTTGCATGGAAGAACATGATGCAAAGCTATGAATGATATGCAGAACCAAATCTGAAATTTGGGATGTGACAAGACTAACCCCCTTAAGATGAATCTCGTCCCCGAGATTCGGCGCGGCTAGCAAATAGGTGTGGGTAGTCCTCTCGGATGTCATCCTCACGCTCCCAAGTGGCTTCCTCTTCGGTGTGGTGGCTCCACTGCACCTTGCAAAACCTGATTGTCTTGGCACGGGTAATCGTCTCCGCTGTCTCCAGAATCTTGACCGGCTTCTCCTCATAGGTCAAGTCATTCTCAAGCTGAACCTCCTCTAGCGGTACAGTGTCTCTCAATGGTGTATCAACCATATCCGGATGGCACTTCTTCAGCTGGGATACGTGGAACACATTGTGAACAGCGGACAGAGCCTCTGGCAACTCCAACTGATAAGAAACTTCTCCTTTGCGTGCTAAGACCCGATACGGTCCAATAAACCGAGGTGCCAGCTTACCCTTAATTCCAAATCTCTTGATTCCACGAAGTGGCGACACTCTGAGGTATGCTCTATCACCTATCTCATACACCACTTCCTTGCGCTTGGCGTCAGCGTAGCTCTTCTGCCTTGATTGTGCTACCTTCAGCATGTCCCTAATCAAGGCGACCTTCTCCTCAGCGTCCTTGATCAAATCGGGTCCAAACAACTAACGCTCTCCTACTCCATCCCATAGCAATGGTGTCCGGCACCGTTTCCCATATAGTACATCAAACGGTGACGTCTTGATGCTGGTTTGATAGCTGTTGTTGTAGGAAAACTCAGCATACGGCAAATTCGCATGCCAACTAGAACCATGAGCCAAAGCGCAAGATCTCAGCATGTCCTCCAAAATCTGATTCACCCTCTCGGTCTGTCCGTCAGTCTGCGGGTCAAACGCTGTGCTAAACTCCAATCTAGTACCAAGTGACTCGTGCAGCTGGCGCCAGAAGTGTGAGGTAAATTGGGTGCCTCTGTCAGATACAATACTCTTGGGAACTCCATGTAGGCACACAATTCTGTCCATATAAATCTTGGCCAACTTTGCACTCATATAAGTCGTCTTTACCGGTATAAAGTGGGCTACCTTGGTCAAATGGTCGACCACTACCCAAATGGAGTCATATCCTGACCTGGTCCTAGGCAATCCTGTGCTAAAATCCATCCCCACTCTATCCCACTTCCATTCCGGCACGGGCAATGGCTGTAGCAATCCTGCTGGCTTCTGGTGTTCCGCCTTCACTAGGATACATACATCACATAGGGCAATATGCTCCGCGATGTCTCCCTTCATGTTGTTCCACCAGAATCTGTCCTTTAGGTCCATATACATCTTCGTATTGCCCGGATGTATGGAATACGGCGAGTCATGAGCTTCCTGCAGAATCAACTTCCTTATCTCCGGATCGTTGGGGATGCACAAACGATCTCCATACCACAAGGTTCCTTGCTCATCCTCGCGGAATTCCCTTGCTCGATCCTCCTTCATCTTTTCCTTTACCTCGTCAATCTCCTTGTCTCCCACTTGAGCCTTCCTGATTCTGTCCTGTAGCGTTGGTTGGACTTCCATTGTTGCCAAGTATCCTTCAGATACTACCTCCAGTTTAAGGTCCTTGAATTGCTTGCACAAATCCTCGGGCAATTCCCCAATTGTCAATCCATTGGCATAAACCTTCCGGCTCAGAGCATCTGCCACTACATTGGCCTTTCCTGGGTGGTATTGCAGATTCATATCATAGTCCTTGATAA
Organism: Avena sativa; assembly: GCA_916181665.1. NCBI lineage: Eukaryota > Viridiplantae > Streptophyta > Magnoliopsida > Poales > Poaceae > Avena > Avena sativa. Next base: position 134,032,001 of record OV702280.1, read on the forward strand.
GTTCCAACCATCTCCTTTGCCTCATGTCCAGTTCCTTCTGTGTAAATATGTACTTCAGGCTCTTGTGGTCGGTGTACACATCACAGTGTTTCCCCATCAAGTAGTGCCTCCATACCTTGAGCGCATGAACCACTGACGCTAACTCCAAGTCGTGTGTGGGGTAATTCCGTTCATGGTGTTTAAGTTGCCGTGAGGCATACGACACCACTCTCCCATCTTGCATCAGCACACTCCCAAGTCCCTATCGAGAGGCATCACAGTACACCTAGAAATCCTTCTGAAGATCTGGTAAACACATAACAGGTGCAGTCACTAATCGACGCTTCAGTTCCTGAAAGCTGGCTTCACACATATCCGTCCATTCAAACTTCCTCTCCTTCTTCAGAAGTTCTGTCATCGGCTTAGCAATCTTGGAGAAGTTCTCAATGAATCTCCTGTAATATCCAGCAAGTCCCAAAAAGCTTCGTATCTCTCCCGCATTCTTGGGCGCTTCCCACTCAGTTACTGCAGTCACTTAGCTTGGATCCACGGCGACTCCTTCTCCTGACACCACGTGTCCAATAAATCCAACAGTGTTAAGCCAGAACTCACACTTGCTGAATTTGGCATACAGCTTGTGTTCCCTCAGCTTCTCCATAATCAGTCGCAGATGTTTCTCATGCTCGGCATCATCCTTGGAATATATCAGTATGTCATCAATAAACACCACCACGAGCTTGTCCAAGTACTCCATAAATACCTTGTTCATCATGGTCCTGAAATATGCCAGGGCATTCGTTAGTCCAAAAGACATAACTGTATACTCATATAAACCATACCTAGTGGTGAAAGCGGTTTTTGGTATGTCCTCCTCCCGGATCTTCAATTGGAAGTAGCCCGATCGCAGATCAATCTTACTAAACACCTTTGCTCCTTCTAGTTGATCAAACAAATCATTTATGTTCGGCAGGGGGTATTTGTTCTTGATGGTCACCTCATTCAGCGAGCGATAGTCCACCACTAATCTCTTGCTGCTGTCTTTCTTCTCCACAAACAGAACAGGTGCACCCCATGACGACTAACTAGGCTGAATGAATCCCTTGTCCAACTGCTCTTTCAGCTGCTTCTTCAATTCCTTCAGCTCATCCACATCCATCTTATATGGTCTCTTTGCAATAGGTCCTGTTCCCGGCATCAGGTCGATGAGAAACTCCACTTCCCTATCAGGTGGCATCCCTGGCAGCTCTTCCGGAAACACGTCGGGGTAATCCCTAATCACTGGCACAGTGTCCATGCTAACCCCCTTAAGAGAATTCAACTTACACCTTCCCGGTCGCACTGCCGACTTGAATCTAATTCTCTTACCATCCGGGGTTTTGAGTGAAACAGCTCGCTGTGCACAATCTATGTGTCCCCCATGCATAGACATCCAATCCATACCCAGAATAACATCTAACCATTGTGACTCCAATACTACCAGATGTGCAATGAAGTTGTGTGTTCCAATCCTCACAGTTAAACCGCGGCATCCCACGCTAGCTATCATATCTCCTCCAGGTGAACTCACTCTAATAGACTCTTTCATAGACTCAGTAGGTAACTTATACTTATCCACAAATGCCCTTGATATGAATGAATGCGATGCACCAGTATCGAAAAGTATGAAAGCTGGGTGAGTGTTGATTGGGAACTTACCAATCACAAGGCCAGGCTCATCTGGGATCTCCTCCACGTTCATGTGGTTCACTGTGGCCTTCTGGTTGTTGGTTGGTTTCAGTCCCTTCCTCTCCGGACAGTTGTCAGCATAGTGTCCCTTCTGGCCACACTTGAAGCATGTCACCTCACTCAGATCCTTCTTCACAAGGCTGCGATCACGGTTGCGGTCATGTCCACCGTGTCCTCCAGAGTGGTGGGAGTGTCCTCTCTTGTGGATGTGGTGGCTGCCCTTGTGGTTGTCATGGCGATGTCCATCGCCTCCATGGTGATGGCGATCATGGCTCCCATGGTCACTCCATCCATGCTTGGAGTGTCCATCATATGAAGTGCGAGACTTGTGGTGTGAACCAGAGTGGTGATTGTTACTCTTCCTCTTGCGGTTCTCCACCTGCTTGTGCTTCCCTTCCAAGATCCTGGCCTTGTCCATAAGCTCCTGGAAAGTGGGGCAATAAACCACCAGTAGCTGTACTGAAAGCTCATCACTGAGGCCATCCAGGAATCTCTCCCTCCTTTTTGCATCAGTGTCAACATCCTCAGGTGCATAACGGGACAGGTTGTTGAACTCCTCAATGTACTCGGCCACGGTGCGATTGGTTTGGCGCAAGTTGCGGAACTCCTTCCTCTTCAGGCTCAGAACTCCTAAAGACACGTGGTTGGTCCTAAAACCTTCCTCAAACATTGCCCAAGTCACAGTATCCAGCGGGTGGGTGATCTGAAAAGTGTCCCACCAAGAAGCGGTTGGTCCCTCCAGTAGGTGAGCGGCAAACCTCACCTTCTCAGCATCAGTGCATCCAACAGTTACCAGATCCTTGTTGATTGAACGCAACCAGTCGAGAGCAACCATTGGTTCCGTTGCAGTAGAAAAGTTAGCTGGCCTTAGTCTCAGAAATCTGGTGAGAGCATCTCCCTGAGGCTGGTTGTTCCCATTGTTGTTGTTGTTCTGAGCTTCCATGAACTGAGTCATAACTTGGGTCTGCTGTGCCTGAGCTGCCATGAGCTGCTCCAACTCAGTGGGTTGACGGCGGGGAGGCATCTGCGGTTCAGCACAGGTAAGCTTAGAAAGAATCAACTACGATAATAGGATTCTACCCATGCATTATGATCAAACAACAACAATCAATAGCAGACAATCTCAAGCAAGCAATACATCAACAAACAAGTGATCCAGCAACATCCCAGGGGTTATCCTAGCAGTATATACCTATTGAAATAGTTTTACAAGAGTTGGCAATGGTTAACTAAACAGTCGATCAACTAAGCAACAAAAACAGCAATCTGCCAGAACAGTCCAGCAGCGTTCACGATTTTTTCTACCTGACTTAGACTCGTCAGAAAAATATGCTGATTTTTGCACATACAGTACAGAGAGTTTCGCACCAGCCCTATTGTTTTCAGATTTTTCCCAGTTACCAGAAAAATATGAAAAATCGTACAGTACTGGTGTTTCATCAGAAAACTGCAGCGAAAATGACACAGATAGTAACCAAACTTGCCATAACTCTTTCATAAAATTCGCACAAATAATTCCTGGGATATTGGAGTACACAAATAAGCAACTAAACACTCTTGAACTAACAGTAATTAAGTTTCACATCGATCGAGACTAATCCTAATGATTTTACTTAACGAGGACTAATTGGTGGACTTCTATCTACTTCTTGAAGAGGTTGCGGTAGGTCCTTGCACTCATGCGTTGGCGCTTCGGTCCACGGTTCAACCATGGAGGCGGAGTGTACACCTCTCCTGAATCATCACTTGAGATCTCAAACTCCACCTCTTCTGGATCCTCCTCTTCTTCCTCACTCTCAGCTGCAACTGCAACAGCTTCATCTCCTCCACCATCATCGTCTCCATCATCATCATCCTCGTCCTCATCATCATCATCGTTCCCACTGTCATCATCATCATCATTGTTGCCACCATCTCCATTGTCATCATCATATGGTGGATTCAGCTGTGCTTGGAGGGCGGAAATCTGGGCTGTCATAGCTTCAATAGTTTGATCCCTTTCCTGGACGGTCCCTTGCAACTGTTGTATGTTCTGGGTGTTCTCCTGCACAATACCGTGAAGATGAGCTATGGTTGCATCTCTGGCTATAAGGGCATTATCCAGAACTCCCACAGCTTCATGCAAGGTGTCAATCTCCTGTCCTTGGACCACCATACCATTGCTAGCAAAATCTGCAATCTCCTTTATCATCATCACCTTCTCAGCTAGAGCTCCATTCTCCCTTTCCATGTCCTCTATGTGCCTCCGACGGGGAGGCATGTTGTTCCTGTCGCCCGGGGTAACCACAATGTGCCCATCTTCATCACGCCTCCCATAGTCATGGTAGGGTGAGTCTGCTGGTAGTAGGTGTCGGACATGATGGCACTGGCGAGACAGGGCTTCATGTATGGCCAAGTTGATTCCAAGTCCCCAGTTGTAGTATGTCTTGGTGTAGATCAGATGCACAGGGTTTGGCAAGGCGGCATCTCTGAATATGAAGGTGGTGATCTCCCATGCATCCTCACCATAACCATAGGTGTACAACCTTCTTCCCTTGAACATGGGCAGTGGCAATCCCAATGACTGCGAGAGCTGTGCTAACTGCCATGCAAAGGGCCTTGGTGACTCCATGGTGGCATACTTGGTCCTGACTTCTCCCATCTATCAATTTAAAGAGGAAAGTGTGAGAATAGCATATGATAAGAATTTACGAGAGTGAAAGGCATAAGGTGAAAGACAGAGTTAATATAAACTTTAATAGTTCTATGGCTTCCTATCCAATCCTAGGTCACGATCCTACAGTCGACACACGGGCTCTGATACCATCTTGTAACACCGCGGTTCTGAAAAGACCGAGGCTTCTATGTGACATGCCAATCCCTGGATCGGTTCATTGTCCCACAATAGAATAAGATGAATAACATAGCAAAATATCCGTGTGTCATGAATAACGAAGATCCAGAGTACCATTATTACAATAAAAGCTTAGCCCAAGGCTAGCTCAAATTATTCAGGTAGCAACATAAGTAGAGTAAATCCTCCATTCTTCAAATTGCCCACAAGTGAACAAGTGCCGAGTGGAGTACCGTGGCCTATATCGATTACTCAGAATCGGAATATCCTGCAACATGAAACGTAGCAGCCCCGAAGGGTCAATACATGGAATGTATGGCAAGTAGAGCTAGTAAAGGAGACAATAGCGCTAACATCTACATGCATATTTGGCAATTGGAGCTGTGTCTGGCTTGCATTTGCAAATACATTTGTCCTACTTTCATAAACAGTTTTGATTTTCTTTGAAAAGATCCCAATTAAGTTAACCCAACAATATTAAAACAATTATGAAATTAGAATGAGCGAGAAACATGTCATGGAATCAATATCAAGCAACTCAGATGTCCATAACCGGGGACACGGCTAATCGATTAGATTATACACCCTGCAGGGGTTAGTACACTTTACCCATGTGACTTGGCCAGCCCAGCTCGTACCATCACTCTCATTTTGGGTGATGATAGGTAGAAGGCCAAGAAGAGACCGTTCGGGAAGTAGCTCCCCAATCCCGACGCGCACCGATCCAACCTACCAAAATTCTACATCTCTGGATACGCGGGTTCGAGTTACCACAACCTACTAAGTCCAACCAACTGCCCATTTCATTATTGGCACATGGTTGTACACGTAAGATACAAAATAAAGAAGCCAATCATTTTCTCTCGATACCTGGCTGCCTTTCCGCAATGATACCACCAAAATTTATCAATCCCATCACACCCAGGAGAGTCATTGATTAAGTTGTTTTAGTTTTCGCAAATCCGACACATTTAGAAACAACTCTCAGTGATGTAACCCAACCCTCGTTCATCATAGCATGGATAAGCACATCTACCAACGGTGGTTCATCTACAAGGAAAGCCCTACCACATAATAGGTCATAGCATAGCGATAGTATCATCCTACACATGCGTCTAAAAAATACATGACAATGCATTGAAAATAGTAGGACAATATCATGAACAAAATAGCATCTACTTGCCTTGGTTGTAGCGGTCGGAAGAACAATCCACACACGAGCAAGCGTTGCACTCGTCACAATCTACACGATACAATTGCAATCATAAACAAACAATCCACAAGAATATGCAGCAAAGATGATGCATGAATGCATGCATGACAAGTGGGGTGACGCTACAGCAACACCACATAATAGTATTCAGTAGAGGTACTGTTTGCATGCATGGAAAATAGTTTTAGCGCAAGGAAAACTATTAAGCAAAATATAATGCTCAAACCTAGAGCTAGAACCCAAATAATTCACTACCGGTAGTATACTATTTGTAAAATCTTGGGAAAATTCTACTGTATAGGAATTGCTATTTAGGAACAGTACCAATTGGAATTACTCAAAAAGGAATTATAAAACTTCCTGAATAATTAAAACACTGCAGAAAGCCACTAGACAGTTTCTGCAGAAGTTTTTACTGTACGTCTATCTTTTTAATTCACTTTGAGATTCCCCTTGTTCTACTGAATCCAGGGACATATCATATGCAATTTTTGGAGTTACAGATCTTTTTCTACGAATTAATTACTCCAAAAGGCCATTAAACCATTTAATTAATATGGACAAATTCTTGCTGCAAGAGTGTGAAACAATGGTACAGCAAGATTCTACACGACTTACTGAATCCACACATATTTTATTTGCAATTTTTGGCCCAGCGGATTAATTTCTATGCAATTTACAATATCCTACAAATTTCTGCAATTTCCAAAACGATTTAAATCAAAAGGGAATATTCTGGGAATATTCCCTGCTGACTCAGCGTTGACTCAGCGCGGTTTGACTGGTGGTTGACCAGTCAACCGCGCGGTCTCGATCGATCTGAGCTGTGGATGGGAGATCCAACGGCCGAGATGAGGCGGCGGCGCCACTCACCGGAGGCGGCGGCGGCACTCACCGGAGGCGGCGGCGGCGAGCTCGGGACGGCGGCGGTGACGGTCTCCGGTGGCGGCGAGGTGGCGTACGGGGTCAGTGACGAGGAGGCGGATCCCGTGGCGGTGGCGGCACGGGTCGGCGGCCTCGGTGCGGGCGGCTGGAGGCGCGGCGGCGTCGGCGGCTCGGCGTCGGCGGCCTGCAGGGAGAGGGAGGCGGCGTTAGCGAGGCGGCGGGCTCGCGGGGAAGCGCGCTCACGGTGCGGGCGGCGGCGAGATGGAGGGGGAGGCGCGGCAGCGGGCTCACCTGGCGGCGGCGGCGGAGAGATGCGGGAGCGGCGGCGGCGCTGTGCGCGAGGCGGCGGCTCGCAAGGGGGGCGGGCGCTATAGGGGGGCAGGGGTCACAGCGAGGCGGTTAAGAGGAGGGGGGCGCGCGGAGGAGGAGTCGGAGGCGGATATGGCGGCGGCGGTTGGAGGCGGACACAGCGAAGTCGGCACCGACAGGTGGGGCCCACCTGTCGGTGGCCTGGCGCGGGGGCGGCGGCGGATATTATCCGCCGCGCGAGCGGTGGCTGCAGGCGCGCGCGCGCTGGGCGCTGGCTGGGCCGGCGCGGCCCAGTAGGCTGGCGGCGGCGCAGACTCCCTTTTTTTTGTTCTTTTAATTTTTCTAATAACCGATTTAGTAAAACCTCCGCAACTTTTCCGTACGAGCTCCGATTCGAATGAAACTTCTTTCTAAAATTTTCTAAAATCCAGGGGATCAATCTAGGGTCAAGTGGTGAGTGAAACCACTAGTCTACTAGGGTGGAAAACTCGAGCCCTAGTGTACTCTCCCGCAGGAGCAATTTAGTAATATAAATTAGAGTTTTGAACATAGCGTTTAGCCGAAACAATTCAATCGAAGGTTTTGCATGGAAGAACATGATGCAAAGCTATGAATGATATGCAGAACCAAATCTGAAATTTGGGATGTGACACAAGTTGAAGACGGATAATATTGCAGGGTTCTTGGGATGACTACAAGATATTGCTTGACGATTTGCCGACATCCATCTAGACGGAGAATTCAATCTGAAGAGGCAAGACGATGCAAGATCTCAGAGTTCTCCGGGGGCTACTGTTGGGGATATGCTATATGGGTATCCTCATGGCATATCTCCTCTCCAGATAACCTGGGTGGCCCATAGTTAGTAGCATGGCTCATGGCCTGCTGGGTGGCCCAGTTAGATGGATATAGAAGGGAGGCCCATGCCGGATGAAGGATGCTACGAAGGAGTCACCGACGTACCCAGAGCCTTGGAGTGCAAGACACGTTAGACTAATTGTATACTATATAGGACTCTATAACCTGTCCGGTTAGGACTTTCCCTGTAACCCTAGGACCTGGCGACTATATAAGTCGGGCCTATGGGAGCCTTTAGGGCATAACATAACTCATACCTCGCACATCGAACCGATCCCTGTAACTCAGCGTATTGCCATTATAGTGATTTATAGCAGGAGTAGGATTCCGCCTCCGTTGTGGGATCTGAAATTGGGTAAGCTGTGTTACCTCATACCCGTCAACCGTCCACCTTACCCCTCGTCTATAAACACGCACGGTGAGGACCCCTCCATGGTGTAATCGTCGGCAATACCACGACAGTGGTTATTCATTTAAATCCGAGAACAATGGTTGTTCGATTTATATGAATGAAATCTTTTATGGTCATGCACCGATGATGAATTTTTTATTTCTGTTGGATATCAATAATAGTGTTACACATATTCATAATATTGATGCTAAAAGGATTAAAGTTAATGATGATATATCTGCATGTATGTGGCACTACCGTCTTGGTCATATTGGCGTTAAACACATGAAGCTTCATTCGGATGGACTTTTGGAATCACTTGATTTTGAATCATTTGATACATGTGAGCCATGCCTTATGGGCAAGATGACTAGAATGTCATTTTCCTGTTCAATGGAACGGGCGACAGATTTATTGGAAATCATACATTCTGATGTGTGTGGTCCAATGAGTGTGTCGGCGCGAGGTGGATATCATTATTTTGTTACTTTCATGGATGATTTGAGTAGATATGGTTATATCTACTTGATGAAACACAAGTTTGAAACATTTGAGAAATTCAAGGAGTTTTAGAGTGAAGTGGAAAGTTATCGTAATAGAAAGATCAAATTTCTACTGTCCGACCGTGGAGGTGAGTATCTAAGTTGCGAGTTTAGAACTCATATGAAAGAGTGTGGAATAGTTTCACAACTCACACATTCCGGAACACCACAGCGAAATGGTGTGTCGGAACGTCGTAATCGTACTTTATTAGATATGGTTCGATCTATGATGTCTCTAACGGACTTGCCACTATCATTTTGGGGTTATGCACTAGAAACTGCTACATTCACTTTAAATCGGGCACCATTTTAATCCATTGAAAAGACACCGTATGAATTGTGGTTTGGAAACAAACCTAAGCTGTCATTTCTTAAAGTTTGGGGATGCGATTTATGTGAAGAAACTTCAACCGGATAAAATCAAAACCAAAGCGGAAAAATGCGTGTTCATAGGATACCCTAAAGAAACTATTGGGTATTCCTTCTATCACAGATCAAAGGGCAAGTTTTTCGTTGCCAAGAATGGATCCTTTCTAGAGAAAGTGTTTCTCACGATAGGTGTGAGTATTCGGAAGGTAGAACTCGAAGAGGTTGTAGAACCTTCTCTTCATTGTATGGAGAGTAGCGTAGCACCGAAAGTCGTTCTGGAGTTGGCTTCACCAAATGATGAGGGAACTAATGATAACAATCATGAAACTCCAAAAGAGAATACTACCAAACCTCGCAGGACTAGCAGGATGCATGCAACTCCCGAGCTATACGGAAATCCTATTATGAATTTCATGGTTGATGAAATTGATGACCCTGCGACGTATGAAGAAGTGATGATGAGCCAGATTCCAACAAATGGTTAGAAGCCATGAAATCCGAGATGGAATCCATGTACGAAAACCAGTTTTGGACCTTGGTGGAATTACCTCATGACCAAAAGGCCGTGGAGAATAAATGGATTTTAAAAAGGAAAATTGATGCTGATGATAATGTAACCATCTATAAAGCTCGACTTGTCGCAAAGGGGTTTTGACAAATTCAAGGAATTGACTATGATGAGACATTCTCTCCCGTAGCAATACTGAAGTCGGTTAGGATTATGTTAGCCATTGCTGCATATTTCGACTATGAGATATGGCAGATGGATGTCAAAACTGCGTTCCTCAATGGAAACATTGAAGAAGAGTTGTATATGATACAACCAAAGGGTTGTGTCGATCCTAAGGATGTTGACAAGCTTCAGCGATCCATCTATGGACTGAAGCAAGCATCCCGGAGTTGGAATATCCGCTTTGGTGAGGTGATCAAAGAGTTTGGATTAGTCCAAACTTATGGAGAGGCTTGTATTTACAAGAAAGTGAGTGGGAGCAATATGGCATTTTTATATTATATGTGAATATCCTTAAGTACTTGTGAAGAACTAAGGATATGTTTCTCGTGTACGGAGGTGAATAAGAGCTCGTCGCTAAGTGTTATGTCGATGCTAGCTTTGACACCGATCCAGATGACTCTAAGTCTCAATCCGGATACGTATTTATCATGAATGGTGGAGCGGTTAGTTAGAGGAGTTCCAAACAACCCGTGGTGGCGGGATCAGCAACGGAGGCCGAATATGTTGTTGCTTCGGAAGCGGCTCAGGAAGCAGTTTGGATGAAGGAGTTCATAACTGAACTAGGTGTGGTTGCGAGCGCATTGGACCCAATGGTGATCTATTGTGACAACAATGGTTCCATAGCCAATGCCAAAGAACCAAGGTCTCACAAGAATTCCAAGCATATTAAGCGTCGGATTGACTCCATCCGCGAGCATGTCAAGGATGGAGATATAAATATTTGTAAAGTAAACATGGATCTCAATATAGCAGATCCATTGACTAAAACTATCCCTAGAGCAAAACATGATCAACACAAGAACTCCATGGGTATTAGATTTATCACTATGTAACTACATTATTGTCTCTAGTGCAAGTGGGAGACTGAAGGGAATATGCCCTGAGAGGCAATAATAAAGTGGTTATTATGTATATTCCAAGTATATGATAGATGTTTATTTTGCATGCTATAATTGAATTAATACGAAAACGTTAATGCATGTGTGTTTAATAAACAAACAGAAATTTCCTAGTTATGACTCTCTTATAAACTAGGTCGTTGATTAACAACATGATCAAGGTTTCCTGATCATGGACATTGGATGTTGTTAATAACAAGGTCACAACATTATTGGAACGGTGTGATGAACATTCAACCGAATTATAGCATTACGATAAAATTCATTGAGTTTATATTGCTATAACATCATACAAAGTAATCATAATCCTTAGACCATGAGATCATGTCAATCACTAACACTAGAAGAGTATCTTGATAACAACAAACATCACACCGTAACAGGGTGATTATAAAGATGGGTTCAGTGCTACTAAAGTGTTATGTTGAGGCCCATGGATAGAGAGTGGAATTTTTTCATCTCGATGACGGATAGATATGCTCTGGGCCCTCTCGGTGATATCACATTGATTAGCTTGCAAGCAAGTGATTTGATCACTAGGATGTTATATCACGGGAACGAGAAAAGAGTACATGTCAGTAACGAGATCAAACTAGGTATGGATATACCGATGATCGAATCTCGGACATGTAATAGATTGCGAGACAAAGGGGTTAAGATACTAGCATAAAAGGTTATCACGATCGCAAGAAAGTCATCGTTGAATGTGTGGGAGTCAGTATGGATCTCCAGGTTCTGGTTCTGATTATTGATCTGAGAGGGGTCTCGATCATGTCCGCATTATTCGTGAACTGTAGGGTGACACACTTAATATAAACCGACACCATTTGGAGCAAATAGTTTCATGATGAAAAGGATAACAAAGCGCAGGAATTTATTTCACTAGATACCAAAACTGGTTTCGGGTGAAATTGCAGAAAGTGTTTCTGCATGTGAAATTAAATACTAGCAAGGGGTTATATGTGAATGTTTTTCATTAAAGTAATTGACAAAATTCTGAATAAATAAAAGGAGTTTTATTTAATGAGAGTTTGCATTAAATTTGGTGGAAATTTAATGGGAATTTGAGTGGGTTTTTGAGTGGAGAAAATTGAAGGGGCATTTTGTGAGTGGAGCTTCCACCCACATGAATGGAGGAGGGCAAGGGTCAACCCCCATGCGCCGGTCACCCCCTTGGGGTTCCCCCTCCTCCTATAAAAGGATCCCCCCTCCCTAACTTATCACTCACACCTCCTCGTGAAGGATCTCTCTCCCCCTCTAGTATTTATCCCCATGTTCTCGGACTAGCGAGATACATGTTCTTGGTGGCTTTTCGGCAAGAAAGAGTTGTGCTTCCGCTACATCGCTGGATCTAGGAGGCGGAGGTTGCTCGGTGCCTCAGACCTGTGTGCGAGCATGGATGCGCCGCTGATTTGCGGTGCTAGGACTTCCTCTCGATCTTGAGATCGGCAAGAGATCGTCTACATCAACCACGAGTTCAACCTCGTTAAGCTTTGTCGGTCTTCAAGGGTATGCTCTCTACGGATGTATATCCGCACATTGCTTGTATCTAGTAGATAGATCTTGGTACATAGTTGTTCCCTCGTAGGAATGTTTTTTGTTTTCTATGCTGCGAACCATACAGTTTGGTGGCTGCTCCTCTTGATAAGGAACTTCTTGCTCCTCTTCTTGGTCCTCATCCTCATCCGGAATCTCCTCCTCGGGTTGGTGTTGCTCAACCAGCACATCATATAGCAAATTTCCCTCCTCGATAGAGAAAAGACCATTAGGAAAAGGAGCGGGGTAGAGATGCCCAGCTCCTGCAATTTTTGCAAGTAAAAACCACCACCTCTCCTAGTGAGCATTCCACAACCTTTTAAGGTAGAGAAACCAACACATCGCTCACCTAGCAATGGTTCCAACTCACCTAGGTCGACGCCTAGGGCAATGGCAAGCACGGTGATGACGCCTCCACCTGTAATTCGTCCTTGGCTTTGGGAGGACTGGTGCTCCAGGTAGCGCACAAGAATTGCATCCATGTTGAGTGACATGTTTTTGAAAGCAACTTTCGTGAGGACTAAGATGTCCTCCTCATTGAGTCTTGTAAACTCATTTCGTGCCTGCAAGGTGTTAGCAATAACATATAAGCTATAGCGATTAGCAGGATGTTGAATATTCTTCCCCTTGTTGACTCTAGAAGTGAAACTCGTTCTATTATAATAGTGGTCTGGGGAAGGGTCAATGCCAGTAAAAGATGCATGTAAAGCATTAGCATCATTGTTTGGCAAACTAAGACAATTGCACCATTCATCAAGTGTTAATGTGTAATTGTTGTTCATAAGTCGGAAAGAAATCATGTCCTCTTCATGCCATGTTTTAACGGTGCTTTTCAAAGAACTTAAAAATTTAAGAGTTAACCGACGATAAGTAGGCACATTATGGAATACAAAGTTTTGCAGGATAACCCTATTGCAAAGTAAATTGAATTCATTAGAAATACTGAGTTGGTTCAATATAATGGGACAAGCCCACTTGGTTGCCTTCACTTCCCGGTTCTTGATTTTGTTGAAGAGATCACGTTGGATCTCATTCCTGAACCATATCCCCATGGGGTCCTGAGCTGCAGTAGCAGCCAAGGAATAACTCGCAGCGGCATGAGCACCAGTTTGGATCCTTGTGTTCATCTTTGAAAATAAATAAGAAAAACAAAAATAAAACTTTATGATCCAACAATAATAAGCATAATATATTCTCATCATAGCACTCTAAAGAATCTCCTCAAAATAATAATCTAGGCAAGATAAACATAGAAATTATTTCATAGTAGGTCTCACACTAGATTGATAATGACAATAGACCATAGATGAATTTGCAAAAAGTAATTGGCGGATCGGAGGAGAAACATACCATAGATCACTTGTGTGCGAGGAAACAGAACAAAATTGAGTAGATATGAAGATCCCTTAAGGTTTTGAGAGGGTTTGGAGGTAAAGAGGGAAAAGGATTGCAGTTTTGGTGTTGGGGGTACCTTCCCGTGGTGTTTATGTGGTCGGATGAAACTATACGGTCGCAACTATATAACCGAAACATTTTGTTCCCGCCGTATAGTTGGTCGGACGGCAAAATTTAGGGCTTCTTAGGGTTTTTCTTAGGTGGCGATATCTATACAGCCGGAACTATACGGCCGGGATTTTTATCCCCGCTGTATAGTTGGTCGTTAAACCTTCTATATCTGGGAAAGAAAATTTGTTGATGGCTTACATATCTATACGGCCAGAATATTAATTCCCGTGGTATAGTTGGTCGTTAAAGGTACCATAGTCGTCAAAACATTTCTATTTCTTCAAGAATTCGTTCTTAACCTGAAACTTAGTGAAACACCATGTTTTGACAGAAAAATGACAGTCTAAATTGTCGACCAACAATACCATGTATAAAACATGAATTTTAGTACCACTGAATCTATCATTGTCAACTGGAGTTTTCTAGCACTCTTTATTCAACATAAAACTTTCAAACTTTACTCAAACCTTTATTTCACATGGGTTGCCTCCCATGAAGTGCTCTTTTATGGTCAATAGCTTGACCTTCATGTTGCTCATGTAGGACAAATGAGTGGAACACCCACTCCAAAATAGTTGGCCTTCAAAGTGATGGCCTCCTTCTCATCATGCTTGGCTTTCTTCTTCTTAGGAAAATGAATAACAAAAGGATCACGTGAAGGCAATTGAAGCTTCACATTCCCTTCATGCAGATTAACCAAAGCCTTAATAGTTCTTAAGAATGGATGGCCTAATATTATAGGAGCGGTAGCATCTTCAGGCATGTCAAAAATAACAAAATCAATAAGAGTAGGATAGCCTTTAATATATACTAAACTATTCTCTTTAATTCCTGCTTCTTGTGTGTAGGTAGAATTTGCTAGATGTAGTTTTCACTTAGTGATTTCAAAAGAGCCAAGATTTAACTTATTAATAAGACTTTTTGGAATTGTTGAAACACTTGCACCTAAGTCACAAAGTGTAGCCATTTCATTAGTCCAATTTTAATCTTAATAGTAGGCTCAAATATATCATCAAGCTTAACAGGTAGTTTTTCAGCAATTTTCTTATATTCTTTCTCAAGCTCATGTACCTTTATTGCTACCAAATGAAAAAAGTGTTGATACATAGCTTCCTCATTTCCTTCACTTACCAGAATCTTGATATTGATCCTTTTCATAAGATCTTCAACCGTGTAATTTGGTGAAGGAGCATTGCTATAGTCAAGTTCTTCAGGCTACTCCCTTTGGATTCTTATCATCTTGAGGTCTTCAACCGGATTGGTCTCAGTTTTACCTACAAATTTAGCTAGAACGAGAGTTTGACTCTCGGTTATATTACCTAGCTATGCTTCAACAATCCTTGTTCTTTCTTGGAGGGCCTGCGAATCATTCCTCAAACTTACAGCTTGGTTAGATAATTTACCAAACATAGCATCATGGTTCTCCGTTATTTTAACTAGGATGTTGTTTTGCTCATTCTGAGAGTCCATAAAGGACTTAAGTGTTTCTTGGAGACTACCATTACTTGATCCCTTATTATTATTAGAGTTACATGCAGGACTAGAATAATGTTTTTGAAAATTAGGATTATAGTTCTTCTTCTAGGAAGGGTTATAATCTTTACGAGATATGAAGTCTATTTATTCAATATTTGATTCTGGGATAGCTCTTACCTGGGTTTCCTTACATTTGACGGCTAATATGAGCTCATCCAGCTTAGCATTGAGTTCTTCATTTTCTTGATGTGTGATGGAGTTCACCTTCTTTATGTTTGATCTTTCCACATGCCATTGGGCATGGTTGTCTTGCATATTGTCTAGCAGCTACTTTGCTTCAGTAATTTGTTTAGCCATAAATGTTCCTCCAGCTGCAGTATCAAGCATAGACTTAGATAAAGGGTTAAGAGCATTATAAAATAAATGGATAATTAACCAATCTTCCATCCTGTGGCTGGGACAGTTTCTCATGCATTCTTTCATTCTCTCCCATGCAAGCGCTAGTGGCTCATGCTCTTCCTGTCTAAAACTAGTAATATTAGATCTTAGTTGCATAGTCTTTGCAGGTGGGAAAAATTTAGTCATAAATAAAGAAGTACACTCCACCCATGATGCAATAGTATTTCTAGGCAAAGATAGCTACCATTCTTTTCCTCTTCCTCTAAGAGAGAAAGGAAATAAGAGCAACATGACGACATCAGGGTCAACATCTTTAATGCACATCATATCACATATTTTAGTGAAAGTATTCAAGTGCATACCTGCATCCTCAACTTCAGAGCCTCCAAATTGATTCTGTTGGGGCTTAATTTCATAGTCCTCAGCAGTAATTTCTGGGTGTGTAATAGGAGTATGCAAATAATCATTGTTGGTAGTTGCAAACTCCCCAAGCTTCTTTTCAGCCATATTTCCTATGTTTTTGGGATTTCTTAAACAAATACTAATAATAGTAAAAACTAGAATTTAAAGACTAACTTTTTTTTTTTGGTTTTTCAAATAAAGACTGAAAGCAGACTAACAAAATTAAAAACAAGAACTAAAACTAGCAAGGTTCCTACTAACCTCACCAGGGTAGCTATTGCTTCCCCGGCAACGACGCCAGAAAAAGGGTTGGTACCTTCGATCCGGATTACGGATGTAGTATAGCTATTTTTCGCTAGTAGACCTAGGTTATCGAACCCCCGGGAAGTAGAAAGCATAATAAGGTTACTTAAATGGACCTTCAGGAGTTTTATAATTCTTTTTGTGTTTTATGGACCAAGAGTTTGCGATCTTTTGTTGTTGTTGATGATGGAGAGAGAGAGAGGGCCTAGGGATTTCGTTTTCACCAGTAGTTGTGCAAAACATCTGATGGGAGTAAAAGATAATAATAATGGATGCATGTAATTGTTAGAGCAAGATAATTATATATGGGCAGTGCATCCATAATTGCTATTTCCTCCACAACCTCTTATAGCAATAACCTACTAGTCTCATCCATAGAAGAAAGAGAACTAATGATATGCATAGTGATGTCACCATTAATCCCGAGTAAATCCCTCACATACAGCCGTACTACCCTTCTATCACTGGGGTTCCCATCCTACAGATTAGTCATTACTCACACTCCCTATACCTAGATTAATCCTTGGGGTATTGGGTACCTGACAAGTCCTTAGATTGAGGCAAGAGAGGGTACAATAATCATCATGTCATACAAACTAATACATGATCCCATCTATGATAAATAACATGCCCAAAAGCTACATGGATAGGCCTAAGCCCTTTGCCCAAGGAGAATTAATCACACATAGAGATGAAATCAACAATCATAAACATTTTAATGGAAATCATGAGATTGATAATAATAGTCTTGCAATGTCATCAATCGGAGATGAGATCTAGTATTACAAGTGGTGGAATATTGTTATGGTGGTGGAGAAGGGTTTGGAGATTAGATCTATATCTATCCCTCCGGTGTGGTGGCTTCTGGTGGCAGGAGAGTTGAGATAAAAAAGAAGAGCCGTTTTTCTCATCGCCCGAGGCCTCTTTATATAGGGGTCCCTTCACGAAAGTTGTTCTGTTTGACATGGCGATGTCGGTGGCAACTATACAGCCGGAACTATACGGTCGGAATTTTAATCCCGCCATATAGTTGGTCGTTAAAGCTTCTTCCTCCACTTCACGGCTCCTGGTTTCTTTGAGTTGTTGGGAATTTCGTATCTTTGACTTTAATGGTGTGATTCCCATCATCAATCGTCATTATCTACGCATGGAAAAATAGAAAGACGGGATTCCATACCCCTTTGATCATTAGGCATTAGTGGCAAGATTTGGAGAGATATTTCATAAAAAATATGAATAATATCTAGTTTAAATGTGACGTGGATGGCTATATTTCACAGCCATCAGCCCTATCTTTCCCCTCTCCCGCTTTGGCAGTAGCTAGGGTTTGGGAATGCTATTCACAGAAATTGGGCACGCCCACCATGGCGACAACTGAGGAGCTCATTGACATTCGCATCCATGCCGATTTTCCCATGCTGATAGCTATGAATTGCCCATGCTGATATGAATTGGGCAGTGGCTAGGTTTATGGCAATAACATAGTGCAAGAGAGCTATATTAAATTACCCCTCTGTCCTCGCATATAATGTCATGCATTAGAGGAGATTGTCCTATCTTTTCAACCTCATGCTTATCATTTTTAGGAGTTAATCAAAAGGTGAGATGAAGCTAATCATTTTTAGGAGTTGAAAACCTCATGCTCTGCCAGATTCCTCTCTCCCTACAGACCAAGGTCAGCAGATGTATGGCGAGTAGTAGTGTTGATGTATGGTGCATGCATGTATCATTTTGCGCTATATCAATAGGAAGAACTCAGGAAATAGGCAGCTGTGTTCAGAAAACTTACTTTGAACAGTACTGTCATTGAGAAAAACAAGCCTACTACTTTACTCTCTCTATTTTACATTTTCAACTACTACTACTATACCACAACCTACTTACTATGTACACTTGTAGAGTTTTCCTTAGTTTTCCTCTGATGCACGAGAAAGAAGACGAGAATTTTAGGAGGAGACCAATATAGTCTAGAGTAAATTGTTACTGGAATGAACTATGTTACTTTGTATTCAAATGACAAGGAGAATCATTACAAAAGGAAAATAATGTCAGTTGTATGAGGGTTATCATTCTCAGGGTAAGTGCATTGCTTCTCCCAAACACAATAAAAATAGTAATTCAATAGGAAGAACTTAAGCAATTACCAGATTTAAGACTATTTAAGTGTCAATTCAGATAGATACATGAAGTTCTTTAAGCTCAAGCCACCCTACCAATATTTTGTCTAGCACAAATTCTGCTTTAAGGTTTTGCCTATGATTTAGCCAATGTCGGTCATACCAAAATTTTGGCAACAATATAAACGAAGACCAAAAAGTAAAACAAACCAAACATGCCCTTAGTCCTTCATAGTCAGCAGTAACCTTGGTCCTGAATTTTTATCTCAAGTGACCACCAGTTATCATTCATTGTTATATCTTAAGTGAAATCAATCCTTTATTCATTTTATTTTCTAGAATATTATGTTCTTGAATGTTGTTATATCTCACGTGAAAGCAATCCTTTATCTCAAGTGAATGTTGTTCTGGAATGTTATTCATATTATTTTCATGGGTGAAAGAAATCCTTTATTAGGAATTTGGAAAACTTCCTAGTGTATGCTGGATTAGTAGTGTCAATACTACCTCAAGTGCTCATGCTTCTCTGGTTTATTGTTTTATGCCTAGTTGGATGCTTCTCTGGTTTGATACTAACTTGGCTGATTTATTTTGGTATGCTGCTGCTATTTTCTTAAACTGTCATGAAAGGTGTTGTTATTAAACCAGGCATGGTGGCTATGATGTATATCTAGTGACTATTGTGTGTCTCTTGGGGGGTTATGGTATGTGAAGGTATATCTTAAATGAGTTCCGATTTTTGCTGAAATGTTGATTAACTTCCGTTTCAGAAAAAATCGGGCACTCCTATGTTAAGAAAAATAGCAAAGGTCATGCCAGATTTTTCTGTGAATTTCTAATGTTTATTGCATTTTCTTAATTAGTGCAAACATGGCCGACAACGATGAGGCCGATTCTTCTCATCACATCAACTTTGAAGTAGTCAAAACTCCAAGAAAATTGTCATTCCAGGAGGTGGCCCAACAGATGGAAGGACGAGAACTAGGTGATGACAGATATCTGCTCGACGAGAGCGACGGTGATGAGATGGAGAACGAGGAGGAAGAGACCAATGACGGAGAGGAGGCAGAGGACCCCGAGGATGAAACCACTAATGGAAGCCAGCACACAGATGGTAGCAATCTAAAGAAGAAGAAGGAATGATGCCTAAACACGGTCAGCACCATAAGAGAGGAAATTACAGAAGTAATCCCGAAAGGGGTTCCTCTAGCACCCACACACATCATAAAAGGGTACAGTGGGTAAGAGGCGGCTATCACCCATGCCACTATCTCTATCAACACAGAGAACCTCCCGCATAAAGTAAATATCCATTTGCGCACACTCCTCTTCAAGAAGCTGCATGCACGATACAAGTTCCCAGCTGTTTACAACAGGAATGAAGTAAACAAATCCGCCCTCACGAATATGAGCACCGCCTTGGCCAGATGGAGAAACCGGGTGAATA
Organism: Avena sativa; assembly: GCA_916181665.1. Classification (NCBI taxonomy): domain Eukaryota; kingdom Viridiplantae; phylum Streptophyta; class Magnoliopsida; order Poales; family Poaceae; genus Avena; species Avena sativa. The sequence continues at coordinate 134,051,923 of OV702280.1, forward strand.
AGATGATTTTTAAAGAAGGTAAAAGCCTCCAGAAGATCCAGGAGAACTATCCTCAAATCACTGAAGCTCATTACTTGGAGTTCAAGGCTAGGTGCGACTCAAAAGCAGGAAAGGCCGCTAGTAATCAGGGGAAAGAGTTGCGGGAGATGAATAGAGGTAACCACCATCTTGGATCTGGTGGTTACAGAGCTGCAGAGCCCAACTGGCAGAAGGAGGACAACGATTATAGCGCTAAGGGGAAATCTAACCCCTTCAAAAAATTCAAAGACAAGCAGCTTCATAACTTTGTTAGTGCCCGGTACCATGTGGACCCAAAAACCAAACAACTCACCGCGGAAAGATCGTGAAGTATCTCGAGGTTCTTGTGGTAAGGAATTTAATTACTATGGATCAAGTAGATTACATTCTAATCGATGAAGTCGAATTTATAAATGGTTCATATTCCTTCTTCTGTAGGAGGAGGAAATCTCTAGTGAGGCTACCCGAACCTCCTCATCCTAGGGGTTGACGGCGGCCACCCGGTGGGATACCCCTTTTAGAAAGGCGATGAACCGGGCTAAGAAAGTCACACCAGTTATAGAGAAGCCATCGTCGGCCGGCCGTGTATTCGGCTTTAGGGCTAATCCTTGGTTGGATCATTATGGTCCATTGGAGCCGAAGACGCGCGTGGCGAGGAGGAGCATGGAGGAAAAACATGACGTTGAAGAACTAAAGGTACAAGTGGCACAGATTTCGCAGATTTTCCAAGACAACCTGGAAATTAGCCTCACCGCCATCATACATACCATGGTGGAGTCGATAGCGAATTCGAGTACGGGTGGTTGACAAGGGCCATGCTCGATTCCCAGCATGGTCAGCAGCACCTCGAACAACGTGGCACCGATTCTGGTGAATCCTTTGGTGACTCTGACTACCATCGTTCCCGTGGCGCCGAATGCTATGGTGACTCCGCCGGCCATCACCATGGCGCCGGGTGTTTTTGTGACTCCGCTCGCCATCACCGCGCTGCCGGAGCTTAATGCAGCCAAAGAGGATAGGGAGAATACTCCGATGGCCAACACTGTACCATCAAGCATCCCCTCCGTCAGTTGCATGGCCTCCGTCTTTGGTGCCTCGACATTAGCCAAGATCAATGCCATCAAGGTAACTACTAAGCGTCCAATGCCATTAGGCTCAACCGATGACTTCACTTCCTAAGATACATGAACCGCGAGTTGACATCGTACAAGTTCTTCGCAGGCTGATGTTCAATGCACTCTCCTAAGATACATGAACCGCGAGTTGAGGGATATTGCTCAGGGCACTATCATTAAACTATTAAACCACATGTTCTACTCAAAGCCGATACCAGCTACTGTGCATAGGGTTCAGATTTTTTAGGTGCTATAGGGCTATGATAGCGTGGAACCTCCCATTCAACCCTGGGAGCCGATGAAGATGAGTCGTCTATCCTTAGAGATTGCTTCGTCATTTTCATACTCTGTCCGAAGAGCATGATTCTTTTAGGGGGGAACCACCCCACTGACAACACCTCCAATCGTGCCGCCATCGGCGCCATCATGTCCACACCATGTGTTGGCTGATATTCATGACATGCCTATGGCACAGGATCCATATGACAATGAAGAAGATGTCGATTAGTACATCAACATTGAGTATGCGACGACATCTACATGCATGGTCCTAGTAATAATGAATAACCCTGCCATGATGTAGATGCTTGTGACCCAGCTGGTGTCCCCACGGATAAACCTGGTTGCAACAAGTGTTTGTTTAGTTCCTAGGAGACGCCTCTAGATGGCGCCTTCTTCACCGAGCCTGAAACATCGAAAAGGCCATTTATTTTGAGCCCCACCACACTACATAGGGTGGTCGGTGCGGATATTGCGGTCCCTCGCCCTATAGTAGCCAAGAAGGGACAAAAAAGGAAAGCTAGCAAGTCTGCGAGCCAACCGGTGGTGGTGTTGGCTCGAAGTCCAATCCGGGAACAGGAGGGGACACCAAGACCCAAGGATATTATGTGGAGGATGTATGTGGCAGGTCAGCTGATGCGAACTAAGAAATTGCTCAAGCTCGCAAGTTCGGATATGAAGTGTGTGGATGGCGGTGTGCTGACAATCGAGGAATGCCTCCTTCGAGATAAAGATCAGTCATACCTGGTTTTTGTGCCTAAGGTGCCAAAGTGCTTGGGCTTTGTTGCTAGTGCCCCTGGGGATACTTTCTTCCTGCGGTTTTCCGACATCTTCAATATGTTGCACTTGTACCCTCTGCATTTTACCATGGTCCGCATATTCTCGCTCAGTATGGCGATGCAAATCATTAGAGAGAAGACACCAGGCATCACGGTAGCGGACCCCTTATACATGCGTGACGCCTCCTTGGCTAGCTCCATAGAGCGGATATTCGTGGAGAAGTACCTCTAAGACGTCATGGTAGCGAACAAGAGGAAGGAATACATTCTCATGACTTACTTCCCTAAGTAAGTCATTTGCTCACCGCCGAAACATGACTTTTTAGATTTCCATCATTACTTTCCCAACAACGTTTCATTTGAATTGTTTTGTGTAGAGATCAAGACTGCACACTCATCGTCTTATCTCCGAAACATTTGAAAGCCACATATATCGACTCGGGGAGTGCGATAAAGAAGAAAAACTATGACAAAATCAAGGATGTTCTAGATTATGCTCTTAGAGACTATGCCATGGTGGAAGGCACCACATTCGTGACCAAAAAGGTCAAGTTCGGCAAGCACATGTTCACCCACATAACGAACTTACCTTGCGTGAAGTAGGCTAATGACAGTCAGAAGGAAGCCTACTACCCGCTCCTTCACATGCGGGCTTTCCTACATGACCACCAAAACTCTACGCAACCAGCTCATCTCTAGCAGTGGTCCCAAGCCAAGGCAGAGATAGCCGATTCAGATATTAGGCAAGAGTTCTATCGCGTCAAGTAGCAGTTTTCCAGAATCATCTATCGTGATGTCATGACCTCGGGAGGGATATTCCATGTAGGTTGCACACCGTCTAACCGTGACATCGAACATCTCCTAGAGATGAAGTGTCAACCCCCGGATTTTTAATCCTAGATACCTGTTATGTCGTACATCGCAAACCTAGGATTACCAGTTTTGCGAGACATAACAGATTGGTAGCACAGTACATCATCCATTACAAACCATAATAGTCTTACAAATAGTTGATCTCATGATCAGGTCTGATTACAATCAAAGCAGCGGAAATAATATTAGTAGCGTGGTCGAGGCTCCATCTTTAGGGTCACAGGTGTAACAACCCTAGTTTTATTAAATTGTAATTAGGATTTGATTTGTGCATTCATGAGCATCATTTCATTAAAATGCATGCAAGAAAAAATCACAAAAACCCTAAACCCTATCTCCCCTCCCTATTTGAAACTTATTCAGAATGGATTTGAATTTTGAAAACTACAAAAATTATTGAACCCAAATTGATTACAAGGGTCTCTGAAATATTTTGAATATTTGTAAAAGTTCTAGTAATTTGAAATTATACAAAATAGAATGAATTTGAATCTACAAAGGAGAAAACAAATTACAGAAATATAAAAGATTTACTGTAAAAAAATAGAGCAGCAGCAGCCGGTCCAGCCAGCCCATCTTCGTCTCCCTCTTTCCTGCACGCGCGTAGCAGCCAGCGCAAGCCCACGGCCCAGCAGAAGCTGACCCCGGACCGCGTACCCCTTTGCCCCTGTCCCTCATCGTCTACCTGCAGACAGGCAGGTAGCTGCCTGTCGCCGGCGCCGCCGTCCGCCGCTGCGGCCGTGCCAAGATGGGCACCACCGACGGTCCCGACGCCAACAAGACCCTCTGGCAGCCGCTGAGGAACCCTAGCCCTCCTTCTCTCTCGCGCGCGTGTTCCCTTCCTCTCTGTGTCGCGCATGCCCAAAACCCTAGCTCGTCGGCTCCCCTCTATTTCCGACCACCCCTTTCCCCTCTGAGGCCATAGGCGTGACCGTCGTCATCTCCTCGTTCTTCCTCGCCAAGCCAAGCAAGCTAGGAAGCTCTACCCTGGCCGGAATCGAGCCCTAAGTCGCCACCTTCCCGAGCTCCGGTCGCCGTCAATTCTCCCTCGCCTGACCTCCTCCGGCCTCTCCACCACCTCGGTTGTGCTCACGGTGAGCTCGCGGTGCTAGCGCACCCCTCCGTTCCCCTCCTTCTCTCTGTATCGTCGGCACCGCCACTTTCTGGCTTAGCGCGATGCGCTGAGTCTAGCGCACCTAGCCTCGCAACCTCGCGCGTGCTCGATCAACAGATCGATCATCGATCTTAGGATCAAGCTCTTGCTGACGTCAGACATACGTCATGCATGTGCAATAAATCCCCTTTTGTTTATTAAATGTTTTTGTAAATCATTTCTGTAAATAAGAAAATCCTAACATGTGGGCCCCTGTTGTAAGTTATATAAACATTTTCAGAAATGTTTTCTGATTAAATAAAATGTATAAGTATTTCCAAAATGTAAATTATTTTGTAATATTCTAAAATGAATTAAAAATGGAGAAATTCATAACTAATTCATTTTAAATAAAAAAATACAAATAATATACCAAAATGTTCAGAAAAATAAGAGCTATCCAATAGAGCTATAATCATGAATTGTTAAGCAAATCTAATGGCAAGAATAATTAGAAGAACAAAATGAACCACACAGGTGATTCCGAGGATCCCCCTATTCTAGGGCTTGCACTCCCGGACCCTGTTTAAAATGGTCGAGCATGTTTAGGGTTACAATTCAACAACTTTTAACTTGTCATATCATCATCCTTGCTTGAGCATTGTATCGATGCCATGTGTTGATTGTTTTCCTTCTTTCCGGTAGAATACGATATCGGAATCAAGATCAAGTCCAAGAGCGAAGCGCGAGATCATCACCGTCAAAGCTCGAAGACCAATACTTGATCAACTAAAACCAAGTCAAGTACAAGGTGTCCGGAACCCTTCCTTCTGGATATCAACTAGCAAAGGCAAGCGAAGCCCCACACATGATATAATCCTATGTTTTCCAGTATTTCAATTCTTGCCATGTGCACCCGATTCTGAAGTCTTTTATCGATAGATAGAGTAATCCTATATGATGCATGTTACCTTTGAAGACTATATTCCCTGATCCACCGCTCCTAGCATAACTAGGGTTTGAGCTTGTGAAGCATTGCTAGAGCTATTATATCTATTGTGCTTAGCCATGCTTAGTTGTTATCGCTGGTCCATCCGGTTGATGAATCAGAGCTGCGAATAAACCTAGTTTGACAGGATAACATGGTATGATCAGAGATGAAAGTTAAACATGATAAGGCTTGTATGGGAGGCCACAGTGGGTTGTGGTTTTTGCAGTCCCATACTTGCCTATGGTCCAAGACGAGCGTACAACCACACGGGGGCCTGGAAACCCCCTCGACCAACTGATTTGCCTAGTAGATTCCTTGAGTCACATAGTTCGGGCTTTCCATTTGACATACGCATCTTGGTTGTTCTTGGATGGAGGTGAAGGAGGTGCATTCATAACAGGTAGGTAAGCATGACCGGGAATAATAGATGCCTGGCATCCGTAATCTTGAACCCTGTACACATCATTAGGGACCGGCTTCGGGACTCGACCCGTTATGGCGGCATCTCCCTAGTGCATGACTCATGGTCTCGGCGAAGCAAGGTAAAGGTCGTGGTCAACCACTCTCTGTCGGCCTTCCAAGGAAGAGGGATAATAACGTTGGAATTAAGAATCGGTTGGTACGTGTGGGTAAAGTTGTACACCCCTGCAGGGTTAAATCTTTTCGAAAAGCCGTGTTCGCGGTTATGGACGAACTTGGAGACCAGATTCTAAGATCATAGAGAACTTTAACCTAATCGTAAAACTTGGCAAGTTGATCAACGTGTGCTTAAGAATGCTTCCTCATGGGTACGAGGGGGTGATCCTAGATAGGTTCAGATGATGATGATTTGGTGGTTATCAAAAGATGACCAAAGCTAGATATACCACTCTCTTATCCCCTTTTAAAATACTCTGATTAGTCGAGATTCTTCTCCCTCTTGTTTTACAAACAAAGATGTGTTTATGCAAAATACTCCACCAGCTTTCATGGTATTGTCGACACGTACGCCATAGGGGTATGCCAACGGCGAGTTTAGAGACGTGGGGGGAAGATGGAGAGCGTCCGGGTCAGCTTGACACAGTTTACCCAGGTTCAGATCTCACGACGGTGGCGTGATCCTACTCCTACTATAAATCACTATAATGGCAATACGCCGAGTTACAGGATTGGGGGTTCGCTGTGTGCGAGTTGTGCTATGCACTTGTTGTTATGCCCTAAAGGCTCCCGTAGGATGGCTTATAAGGATGCCAGGACCTAGGGTTTCATGGAGAGTGCCAGCCGGATACAGTTACAGAGTCCTAGACTAACGCTAACTATCTTCGTGTCCTCCAAGGCTCCGGCTTCCATCTAAGGCGGTGGCACGTCACCATCCTTCATCTCTGCTGGACCTCCGTCTTGTCTATCAGCAACTGGGCCGCCCGGTTATGCCATAGGCCTAACCACCAACGGTGGGCCACCCGGGCTTGCCGGTATGAGACTATGCCGTAGGTATACCTATTTGGTATATCCACAACAGTAGCCCCCGGAGTTCTTCAAGATCCTTGTGTTCCTCCGTCTAGAATTGAGCGTAAGTATCACGTCGTCTTCAATTTGTAGGTGTGCTTCGCGGAGAATCTTGGAGAGCTCCCATATCATATTCTCATCCGACTAAGCCTAGCCATAGATTCTATTATATGCTTCTATGAACAAATCCAAGGCGGAGAACTCTCTAACGAATTGTTAGTGATTCTTCCAAGCTCTAGGAACGTCTTCAATATCATCATCCATGCAGGACGGTATGTAAGCCGGAAAAAATCACGGCTACCGGGCCACGGTCGTAAAGGCTGCCAAACTGCCGACTTAGAGTCAGCAATGTCACAAACATAAGAGCTTGCCGAATTAAGGTCTTAGAGCCTCTCATATCACGGACGTTTAGGCCATCGAGCCATGTAATCCAGTGAAACTTTCGTGAAGGCAAAGTTGATATAGAGCCCCCGGGTCTAAGACGAGCGTACATACCGTCCTACATGGATGATGATATTGAAGACATAAGTCTTGCGGAGTACACCCTATACTCACCCTTGCTTCGTTCATACTTTTGCTGCAGAGTAAGTGTTACCATAGAAGATGATTTCCTCACTGCATCGACATCGACGAGTAGTTTTGGAGTTCCCGGTCGGCAGTCTAGGATCTGTGGATTGGATGTCATCGTTATGCTTCAGGCCTCTTAGGCCATTTGTTAAGTTTGCTATACTTAATAGCATAATTTTCCTTCCGTTGTTTGATGTTTGTGGTCAGTGACCTCTACTTGCAATATTTTGGTTCCTCGCTCAGTTATGAGCTTGCTATAATAAATTTTGTGTCGTAGGGTCATTGTTGTGTTACCGATTTTCTCTCTGTATGCTTTTGAGATTAGGTTAGGCTTATGTTCAGATGGTAGTCTGGAATTTGTCTAGCCTTGATCCCGGGGGTGTGACAACATGCAATGCCGACAATGGGCGATGATCCTAGTTATCGTAGGCGTCCTTCTGTCCATCCTCCTCGTACTCTCCTTCGTATTCTAGCCATGGGAATATCCAGGGAAAAATCCATGAGTAATATGAAGTACTCGCAAACTATGACTAAAGTAGTAAGACCATTCTATAGGAATCCTAAGCTCTAGGTTTGTTTGCCACAAGCCAATTTTATTTCACAAAGTATCTAGTAATAAAAGCCTAACTTTAGTGGTCTAAGTTACTTAGGTGGGAACCTACTTTCATCTCCACAACTTGTGGGGTCAAGTCAAAGTCACCATTCAAGTCACGAGTCCTTTTGGAAAACATATGACAATGGAACAGAATGGCCATCCAACTTTCCATAACCGCAGACGCGGCTATTCGAATAGTTTGGCACTCTATAGTGGTGGTACACTTTCACCACCACATTCGATACATCAGTCAGGGATAATCCTGAATCATCATACTTAGTATGCGGATAATAAATCATAACCTTTCAATTACACACCCTAGTATAGGCACCTCCCCTATGAGTTTGGCCTCCCAACCATGACCATCTGTCATCTTGGGAACTGCATAGGTGGACAGTCACATTCACAAGGTAGCCTCAGCTCACCTCGTTCCATGAGGGAACCCATACTAAGACACATAAACTTCGAGTCAAGCCCTACCCACATTCCGGTATTGTGGTTGTACGGTAAAATTGGAATGGTATCGCATCCGAATCCAATCATCGGTTTTTATCAAAGTCAGGTCACATACTTCCCTCATCATCATCTTCAAGTCATTGTCTCCATAACACATGTCAAAACATTTCAATAGAATGACTCATCATTCCAAGGTTTTCATAATCATTTGTTCCCATCTAGATTGATCAAGATTAATTTAGCACTAGCATTTACCAATGATGGTGTCACTATTTGGGGGGGTGTACTAAACTAGTGTTTCTACCAATATCAAGCTCCAGCTCTTGATGACAAAATGCTAATCTTCCACTAATCATCAATTAATTAACTACTGGAACAACTTTGCAAATAGGTTAAAAGGTAAAGCTTGCAAGTAAAACTTGGGATAGGCAAAAATCAAAGTGGTATCACAAGGGCTTGCAAGGGAGGCTTGCATGGTTTAGCTTAGCTTTCCTTGGTTGGTAAGGTGGTTGAAGTTCTCTTCCTCGTCTTTATAGAATTCTTCCTCCTCGTAGCCTAGATTGGTACTAGCGTCTATAAATCAATACGAGGTACACAATCACCAAACAATACTTAGCTACCTCTAATTAACACACAAGGAGTTACTCTAGATGATCTAGCATCATATCTATCCATTACAAGAAAAGGGGTGGCAAGATTTTATTTATCTTATTTTTAGAAAAGTAATTTCTACTCATTGAAAAGTTACTTAAGATTTAATATTCTCCAATTTAAATATGGGATCATATTGACACATGTCATCACCACATATTCTAATACTTGAGAATGTGATTTAAAGTGGTTGGCCTAATTTACAAAGCTTAACACTACTATTTAATAATATTTTAGGGACTAGAAATGACTATAAAGCCATTCTTTAATTTTGGTCTTGGACTACTATATGTAAGTATATATATTTTTACATATTCAGAAAGGTCTTGTCCAATGTGATTTTTGAGAGTTGAAATCAATTCAAAATCACCTATGGTTTATTATAGAAAAATGTTTGAAGTGGTAAAAGCTGTTGTCTTGTTATTTTTACTGAGGGTGATCCACAGTTTCAAACTTATTAAATCCAATGGGAGTGATTAGAGAGTTTCATCTACTTTCAAACAAAATTGGATTCATTCAATTTGGTGCTGTGAATCTTCCTCAATTGATTTTTAAAGTTACCTACAATATGGGATTTTCAAATAAAAGACAAATCTAAAATTGAATCGATGGGCTACGCGCGGGAATGCTAATGGGCTGTCCTAACTACACAACGCACGCGTAGCGGGCTGCTCCGGGACTGGTCCTACCTGTCAGCGGCTAATAAAATGCAAAGCGGTATCTACTAATCTAGGCCTTAGGATTAGAGTGCGATCAACAGCTCAGCGTCGTCATCTCCGTCGCAGGCACGCGTGAGACAGAACCCTAGCACTAAGGCGGGGGTCGCCGGGGGCTTACCAGGTTCCAGCTGGGTCAGGCGATGGGGGAGAACGAACGAGTCGACGATGGCGGTTCGAATGGTGGTCATGGCAGCTCCTAGGGAGGCTCCTAGCGTCGACTCCTTTCCTCCACTACAGCGGCGAAATTCCGGCGAAGTGGTGCTCGCCTTGCTCCAGAGTTGGTTCAGAGTGGTTTCTGGGTGAGAGAGGAGTGGAATGTTGTGCGTTCTGAGGTCGGGGGAGGGCTCTATTTATACTGCAGTGAAGGAGGCACAATGGCATGGTTCAGGCTTTCCGACGACGCAGTTACAGTGAGCTATCGGCATGGCCAAGGCTTTAGGTCAATGTGGTGCTTCAGGACGATCGTCATGCACATAGTGGCACGGCGAGGCACGATCTCCATTGTTCTAGAATGTCCATGCTCTACGGCGGTACCGTCGGCAATTGTCATGACGTACAATGGTCACGACGAGCGCGGGGTAAAATGATCGTGTCTGGGAGCTTGCTGGAGTCATGGCGAACGTAATGGCGCAAGGCGAGAGCGAGGTGCGGCGTGTGCGCGCGGGATTGCTTGGCGCTCTGGCACGGCGATGTAACACCCTCAGAATCGACCCTATGCAAGTTTCAGCGCTTCCCGCCAAACCCGCATAGAAACGATTCAAAGGTGCCCACCAGGCACTTTCGTGCGGGTGGAAAACAAAGTAATAACATTACACAACAGTCCTCGATGGAACCACAAAACAGATATATATACAACAGCGACTCAATGAGTCAAGAATACAGATATACAGTACAAAGATCCAAATCACCTTGAAAATGATAGAGCGTCCGACTACGGACAAGATGCAAATGGGGCTAAGAGCCCTGAAGAATAACCAATGGCGTCCATAACCCTGCCCAGGCCAAGCCGGAAGGGTAACCCTGCTAACGACGTCGATCTCAAACCTGCTTAAACAAAAGGGGTGCCGACAAAGGGCAAAGGAAAAAGAGGAGCGTCAGTACTGAGGCCAGTACACGGCGAGACTAGAATTCGGCGGTCCTCGCCTACATAGGTATGGTGGACTGAAGCGGCAGCGGCAGCATGCACTAAACAACCTATAGAGACTCGATACAACTGACGACTATCAGAGAGGGGTAAGAAAGACCTATTCGGAACCAACCTGATACTACCATCAAACAAACCCATCCTGGTGTTTCCCCCTCGGAACCAAACGAGGAAGTCAACCGAGGAACTCACACCGTTGGCAGTTTTATTTATTCAGTTATCGTTGCAGTAATTACTAGTCAGGTATAGATAATCATCCTGATAAAATAAGCAGTGGGCCATTTTAGTTAACCATTCCGTTGTAGTTGCGGCACTTACTAGTCAGATACAAATAGCATGAGATATCCCAAAACCCAGCAGTTGTTGGTACTTTTATTTAGCCATTCCGTTGTAGTTGCAATACTTACTAGTCATATACAATGTTCGCAAGCGACAACCAAAGCAAGCAATTGTTGGCAGTTTTATTTAACCATTCCATTATAGTGAAGCTGATTACTAGTCATTATAAAGTCAAATTTATAGCACTACTTTAGTTATAGTTGTCTATGATCGAGATACTGTGCTCCAAGTCGTCCATAACCGCGGACACGGCTTTCAAAAAGTTTTACCCGGCCGGGGTGCACAAATAGCAACACACACTCGATCAACCTCGGAAAAACCAAATCAAAACCCAACGAGGCCTTCACGACAAAGCAATCATAGGATTCAAAAATATTTCAGGGGGCCACCCCATTGAGTAGACCCGCAACGAAGCTAGCTGACTCCGAGACGGACTCAAGATTTGCGACAATGGCTGTAAACGACTGGGAACCCAAAACTGGGCTTGTCGATACCGCGAAAACATTCCGCTTACCTAAACAGTACAGTGTGCTCCTCGCACAATCGTAAATAAAGCATTAAAGCATGGCATAGGTACAGGATAGTAAATAAAACCTCAAACTAGTTTGTGGCCCCAAGAAATAAGAATGAATCAAGCTCTGGCTCAGGGGGGTCCCATAATCCTCCCGGATGTGGATAGCGCGAATATTCAAGGAACAGGTATCAAGTACTCGGGGTCCTACGGGACACAAGTGGACGGTTAACAACCAAATAACATCTATTGCCCACCTGTGCCTCTGCTTACTTACTTCAGTTTTAGTTGTTAAACAGTAATTAAAGTGAACAATAATTAAAGCCACGATCATCTCCAACATTGAACATGCGGCAATACTCCAACAACTGTGATACTTGACGGCACGCAACAGCACTTGAGCAAGCGACTACGACGCGCAGGTCCAACTATCTACCAAACAACAGGTAATAGGATGTGTCCACGGCAATATATGGCTGCAAGGGATAACACGGGTACGAAAACTAGAGCATCGCAACACAGATAGCAATAGATCAACAGGAGGGAATAAATACTATAAAAGTAAGATAGGTAGAAAGGGGGAGATGCTCGCCTGAAAACATTGCCGAAGGTTCATCCGAAGATCTGGTCGACACTCGCATCAACTCAACGGCCTTATCCGCGAAGAAGCAGAACACTAGAAGAAACACCGGATGCACTATTTAATACTACGGCAAAAGATCGGCATGATGCATGTATGATGCATGGCATGGCATGGCAAGGTGCGATGCAATTAGGCAAGATTAAGCGGAACCGGGTCCCGACAATTAAATATATGGTTCTAGTTGTTTAGATACCCCGCAATTTAAATGTTATTTGAACATGGCAAAATATAGCACCGGTTCGCTACACCAATTTAAATGGGGCCAATATAAGGCTAGATTTGCCCACATATGGGCCCCATATTTAATTATAAGGTGAATCGGCATAGGGCCCCCAAACCACATGACAAATATGCATGCATGAACAATTAATATGCAACAAGTTTGTTATTACATTTATAAAATAGGGCTCGAGAAAAGGGGTCACACATTAGGGTTCGACGATCTTGGTTCCGGGGTTCGGGGTTCGGTCTCAGGGTTCAGGGTTCGACGGGAAAACAGGTGTGGATCAGGGCTACTGGGTCCGCGATGAAGAGCTTGGCGTTCGGCGTCCTACGGTTCCATGTCGACGTGCTTGGCGCCCACGATGGAGAACTCGGCGTTCCGGGGAGAAGACCTTGGCGTTCCGTGAGGTAGATCTTGTCGCATCCGTGGTCTTCGGGTCACGTCGACGGTCATGGCGTTCGGGATGAAGTACTTGTCGTATTCGCATCGGCGACCTTGGCGTCCGGGTTCTTGACGAACTTGGCATCCGAGATGGGGATCTTGGCGTTTTCGATCGGTCTTATGCTCGGATGGCAGTACTTGTCGCACCAGGTCGAAGTCCTAGAATCCGGGAAGGAGAACTTGACACGCCAGGGTTCGGCCTTCGGGGTACTTTTCGATCCTTGCCGGAGATCTTGGAAGTAGGCATCATCGTGTCGAAGGTCTCGGGGTTCGCCGTCGGTTCGGATTCGGCCTTCGACCCGTGATGGAGATCTTGTCGACGGAATCGAAGAACTTGTTACGGGTCGGTCTTGATGGCACGAGTGTAGATCTTGTGGTGTCACCGCACCGTCGGGATTGACGCATCGGGTCTTGGCGGCCAGAAGATCAAGGCGTTTGTTGGTCATGCCAGGGGGTCACGACTGAAGAGCTGGAGACCGCACGCAAGTCAGGTGCGATGTAGACAAACAGAACCTGCAGGGCTTGGCGACGAGGAGGATGGAGGACGGCGGCCAGCGGACCGACGGAGGCCTGGCAAGGGGCGGCAGAAGGTGGTCGCTGGCAGCGGAGGAGACGGGAGGCAGGCGGGGCGGAGCTCGCTGCCGGAGGAAGGAGGCCGGGGGCGTGGCTCGGCGGCGGGGCCGACGCCGGGGTTGGCGGCAGGCGCTGGCGGCAGAGGCGCGGCCGGCGAGGGTCGGGCGAGGCGGCGGTGAGGACGGCCGAGGGAGGAGCTCGGCGGCCAGACGGTGCTGTGGGCGGCGGCTCGACGATGACGGGGAGGCGCCGGAGACGGGCGTCGGAGATGGGGGAGGAGGTGGCCTTGGTGGCGGCGGGCGGAGCTCGGGGCGGCGCAGGGGCCGGGCCGAGCGGGCGAGCCTGGCGGCGGCGCGCGGGCTCGGGGAAGGAGGGCGGGGTGGTTGCAGAGGAGGGCGACGGCGCTGGAGAGGAAGGCCGGAGGCGAGGCGGACGGGGAAGGGGGAGACGGGGCGAGCGGAGGCGCCTGGCAGCGCCAGGGCTGGTGGCCGGAGGGCGAAAGGCGACACGCAGGAGGGGAGGCCGGCACAGAGAGGGGAGGAGGCTCGGGGCCGAGGGTCCCTGTGGCGGCGCCAGCGGCTGCGAGCAGAGCGGGGGGGGAAGAGGAGGAAGCTGCGGTGAGCGGGGTCGGGGCGAGGGCGGCGCCGCTCGGGGAGAGAGGAAGAAGAGCGGAAGGTGGGGGACGGTATCGGGGTGGAGCCGGCTAGCGCGGTTGGTGGGGTTGGGCGGGACCCAGGCGGCCAGGGAGGGAGGCGCGAGGTGGGTGGACGCGGTTGGGAGTTGGGTGGGGCCAGGGGGACAGGCGGTCAGGGGGGTGGGGCCGCGCGGGAGTGGCGTTGGGGCAGAGGAAGTGGCGTGCGTCTGTGTGCGGGTGAGAGGCAGGGGAAGAGGGAGGGAGTGGTGTGGGTGAGGTGTCAGCGGGAGAGTGGTTGGGGGGAAGAGAGAGGATGAGGTGGCAGGCACCGATTGGTGCAGGTGAGGTGGCTGGGGGACTGGGTAGTTTAGGACAGGGTAAGAAAAGATTTTGGGTAGACCGATTTGCTCTGGGGGTGGCCGACTGGGTCGGCTCGGCCCGGTTTGGCTGCCCCCTAAAAATAATATAAACCATTTATTTATTTCAAACAGGCTTTTGCAAACCGTTGGCCGACAAAACAAAATATTCCGGAGACCCGGGCTTTGCGTTTGAACAAAGACGGGGCGTTTTAGAAAACAAAATAGGTTTTTCCGAAATTAGTTTTATGCAAGCAAATGCAAGATGATGACGATGCTCAAATGCAATGTGGCATGATGACATGAGCATGCGGTCATGATGATGCAATGCACAAAAACAACGCGATTTTCTAGTAGTGATTTTGCGGGATGCCACAGGCGACCGACATGGTCTGTTGATAAATGGGGAGGCTGCGCTGGCGTTTCCTTGAGCGTTCGTTGGTCGAGGCATGCGTAGGAAGAGGCAGTGAGGTCAGGGCTACCTTTGAGACATCATGGGTGAGGGCGGTGCGGTCTGTGGCGGCGTGTCCGCGGCGGGGTGGCAAGGTGAGCTTGGGTACGATTTTGGACTGGTCATTTGATCGAGTGAGAGGGGCTCCTTCGCACGGGCTGGTACTGAGGGAGTTAAGGGCACGATATGTGAGCATGGTGAGGTCACAAGGATGATCAAATGATCAAAGGATTGATCAAAACTGTGTATAGTGGTTGAAGTTGTACTGTGATCACCAGGTGCTCGATCAAATGGCCGCAAGAACTAAACCATCATATTTTCCTGTGATTTTTGGTGGGTGTTCTGTTAGTAATCTTGGTAGTACCTGGGTGCAATGGTTTGCTAAGTGGTGAAGGTTTGAGTGGTTTTCCAAAAATGGCTATCTTGATACATAAGATGGATTCAATTTTGAATTGCCTCTCAAATGGGTTTGTATTTGTTTCTTCAAGGTTGGAAAGATCCATTGTGTTTAGTGTCACTAGGTCTAGCAACGGGACAAAAGAAATGGAAAAGTTTCTGTTTGAGATCACTTGCTAGATATGCTCAAAGTGAGCTAGTGGTTAACTTGGGCATAAATGACCATTAGAATTTCTTGGTTAACCGAAGTTATAAAGCAAGTTCATATCAAGGGGACAAAAAAATGCAAATGAATGCATGATAGTTATAAAGATCCTCTTCACATGAAAATTTCTATGAACTTGCTTTCTTTGCATGCTTACAATACTAGAATTTCTTCCAGTGAATGCAACTATCATGAAAGAGGAGGTGATAAGTGCTCTAATTATGCTTCTATTTATTATATGTTGTGTGCACCTACTGATGGTATGCAAAGGTATGCTTCTACTTGATGTTATTTAGTCATATATAAAATACCTATGCATAGGAAAAATGTGAGACTTTGTTTTTTTGTTCCCATATCTTGTGTTGCTTCTTACCATGTTTTTTTGAATATTTACTGTAGGTGAGTCCCCCATAACCCTTTATTAGAAAGAAACCAAAGGTCTTATGTACAAGATAAGAATATGTACAAACCGAAGATATCTAGAAAAAACTAAGAAAAGAACTACTATACAAAGTCATAGAAGATTATCTATGCAGGAAGCCAGTACTAGGATGGTCTTCTTTTTTACTCTATATTTTAAAAGTAAAACATCAGTGACAATAGTTTTCTTAGGATGTTTAATTGCTGTGGGTCAGCTTGCCTGATTATAATAGTGTCATCTGCATATTGGACAATAGGAAAGTCATTGGTTCCTCTATTGGGAATTGGTGCTACTAAACTCCTCTCGCTGAAAGCCTTATTGATAAAACTCTGCAACATATCTCCCCCAAGAACATATAGTAGAGGAGAAACAGGGTCACCTTGTCTGACACCACGCTTACAAATAAAGTTTCTTCCAAGTACCCCAGTTAATAGAATTGTTGAAGAACTAGATTCCAGTATTTCCATGACCTATCCAATGTACACTTCATCCAAACCTTTGCATCTCAAAATTCTGATTATTGCTTCATGTTCAATTGTTTCAACTGCCTTTTCAAAGTCCAATTTCATTACCACTATTTTTTTCTCTAAGGCATGTCATTGGTGTAAGTATTCAAAAGTCCATCCCAAACAATCTTGAATTGTTATGCATTATTGGTTCTCATGTATACACCTTTTAATTTGCTTCCGTAGTATGTTTGCAGCCAATTTTGTTAGGAACTTGAGGCAGGTGTTTATAAGGGATGTCGAGGGAAGGCCACGGCAGATGCTACGATGGGCAACAAGTAGTAGTATGAAGGGAAAGGGTGGCCAGACATTTGCGGTGAGAGATGAGGGCGAGGACACAAGGGTTTACCCAGGTTCGCCCCCTGTAGGGTAAACACCTACTCCTGCTATATTGTATTATTGAGTGGTTACAATGGTGGCAAGCTTGGTGGCTAGGTAGCGAGTCGATGGGATGTATCATGGAACGCGAGTATGGAGAGTACCATATGGAGGTTTATATAGGTTTACAGATATACAACTGAGTCAGTTGAGGACTCGGAGGACTTGACCTAATCCGACTGGGCTTAACTACGCTTCTGGGCCTCCAGCTTCTAGTTGCCAGGTCCCTTCTTGAGTCGTGATCTTGTCGCCATCCTGCAGGCCCACTCTCTAGGATCTTGATCCACTAGGAAATGTCTTGCTGGGCATACCCCAATCGGCATATCCCCATCAGTAGTCCCCGAGGCCGTTGTTGATTCGGTGCAGGTGTTCTTTGGTAGTCGGAGTATGCGGGTCCAATTTGGACACCCAGTCGAATCGGCAATGGACTCCCTCAATGAAGGAAGGAGTCTCCTGTATATGTCTTCAGTCGCAGGACTAGCGTCCGGTTGAATCGTAGCATTTGGCAAATGGGTCTGCGAGTCGAGTGAGCGAAGTTGGATCGTCATCTTAGTCAAACTAGCCATTGGGTAATCCAACAGTAATATTGGTGTACTTACCGTGAGGTAACGGCTCCTCCGAGATTGGCCGGAAGCACCCCGCTATATAAGGAGTGACGGGGAAAGCTACGAATCTTCCTCGCATTTTTCCGACCCCGTGCATTCTCAGTATTCTTCCTCCTCCCGATCCCAAATTTCCAGAGCAAGCGAGTCTAGATCTTTGTTAATGGTGCCTCCGAAGGACCTGTGGGGCAAGTCGAAGTGCATCGTGGGCTCGCTGAAATCCTTGCAGGAGGCAGGGATTCTCTGTAAGGGTAAATGGCGGATCCCTGCGGCCGGGGAGACGGAGCCCGGCGCTTGCCCCGGAGACTTCATTTGCTTCTTGAGACACCTAGGGAGGGGGCTCAGCTTCCCTACTTCAATCTTCTTTCGTCGGTTCTACGCGTATTACGTGATCAAACCTTTGGATCTGGGGCCACACAGCATCGAGTAGCTTGCCATTTTTGTGATGTTCTGTGAGTGCTACCTAGGGTTTCACCCCTATTTCCCCTGTGGCTGGATCTATTCCACTGCCACGTCAGCCGAGAGGGGTCAGGAAGCCCGATTCTGGTGGTGGGTGGCCTCACCTTCCAATTGAAGACCAAGGCCTCCTTCCTAGACCTGATGCTCCCAATGAAAGCCACCAGCGAGTGGAAGAAGTGATGGTTCTACGTGACCGAGTCGACACTGGACGACAAGGTGTCGCTCCCAACGTACACGACTGAGAGGAGCGAGCCGTGATGGCTGCTAACGACCAAACTTCCCGACGACCAGAGGATGGTCATGGACGAGTGTAACACCCTCGCCTGATAAGGCTGAGTTCATGTGTATAGTGCCAATACCTGGATCGGTTCACTGGCACACACAGTACAAAATAATAACAAATATAACTGTACATCATAAATACAACGAATATGATCCAGAATTTACATTATATTACAGAATTACACAGCGGAAAAAATAACAAGGTAGATCTCCATTCTTCAAAAGTGCCAAAGGCGAACAATCGTTGAGTGGAGTCTCGCGACCTATAACGATCACTCATAAACGATATAACCTGCAACATGAAAGGTTGCAGCCACGAATGGTCAATACTTTGAATGTATTGGCAAGTGTCACTAGCATGTGGATATGAATGGAACCTATCAATTACATGCATATTCGGATAAGTGGAGTTTCAGGCTCATTTGCATAAAGCAATAGTTTTATCCTAGCATTTCCAAATAGTTTTAATCCTTTCTGAAAATTGTCTGAACACATTGGCCAACACTAAGTGCATATAATCCCTTGTTCAACCATCAAATTTTTATTAAGAAATTGGAATGTCGAGATCATCCATAATCTTCAAGCCTTAGTTTCTCAATACTGTCCATAACCGGGGACACGGCTAATCCATTAGATTTTTATCTTCTGCAGAAGTTGTACACTTTACCCACACGACACAATATCGCCTTGATGCCACCAGTGGGCGCTAGTTTAGTACACACCAATTGGTATACCAGCAGATCGAGAATGTGACGAAGTCTTTCCATAGAAGTCCTCCCATTACACAATACTAGCACGTCTAATAGGCACCAATGCAAGGATATAACCTCCAATACACAATTCTAGTTAACCTGAAGATATACCAATGCAAAGGGTCTTCGTCTATGTAATTAACCAAGCCAGAGCCCATATTAGCATGTGGTTGTACGGGAAGCTACCATACGAGAAACATGTTCAATCTCTAAGATGCCTAGGTGGTCTTCTTATAGTACACACACGAGAGAGGTAGCCAAAGATAAGGTCCCCTTCGTTGCCACTTCTTCCAAACTCAACAACAACAATATTCCACCAAGGTGAATCATTAAGTACTTGTTTTATTATATAAAACATAGCTTTTCCAATACTTCATAATACTCATGACATAATATTCCATCCCGAATCTATAGCAGGGCTAAGCATACTACATCTACGATGTTTCCACTAAGCAAGATACAGAAGAATATCCTAAATAGGACATAGCATAGCATAGCACATAGTGCAAAATATTCCTACACATGCACATCTACTAAAACAACTACCATGTATAGGAAAATAATTAGGACATTTATGATAGTGCCACTTGCCTTTAGTTGATGTAGTCATTCAAACAATCCTCACAATTGCAATCGTTGCACTCGTCACAATCACAAATGTTGCACTCCTCGCAATCTATCGATTAAAACAAGTGCACAACAAACACACCATTCAAAACAATGCAATTATGCACAATACAAAAAAATAATGATGAACAAATGCATGCATGGCGATTTAATATGTCACAAAGGTCGAAATTAGTTCTCTGAACATTACTAGATCATATGATGCATGCACGAGATCATTTAATGCAATAGATTATTCATTATTAAATCTTGATTGCCAATATAGGGGTTTTAATAGTTCTGTTGTACTAATTGCCATATTAAATTTAGGTCTGGGGTGTATTGGATAGGAGAAATTAATACGAACCAGTAGCAATTGCATTCACATTAATCCGAGTTGTAGATATTTTCTTATGATTTAAATAGCGTTTAATGGATTTTAAATCATTTATTTAGTTTCTTTTGTCTAAAAATCAAACTAAGATATTATTTGTATTCTTCACGGGATTGTGATTCCACGGGAATATTATTTATATTTTTCAGGTTTATAAATTATTTACTATGAATTTTATAGTCTAAAAGGCCATTAAAACTATTTAAATAACTACAGTTATTATACACTGTAAAAGTTGGATCCAACAGTATATTAATGTTGTATATGACATTACAAATCTATAGACACTTTATTTGTATTTTTGTGATCTACAGATAATTTACTATGATTTATTATGTCTAAATTGTCCATTAAACTAATTAAATAATGATAGTAAATATGTATTGTAACCATTAGATATAATCACGTATTATTGTTCTACACAATTTGCTGAATCCAACGATATACTATACGCTATTTTTGGATGTGTAGAAGTTTTACTATGAATTTTACAATATTTGGAAAATTTCTGACTATTTGTAATGTTAAAACAATTTGACTGACGATGACTGGTAGTTGACCAGATCTGGCGCTGACCTTGTGCTGACGGGGCAAGGTGACAAGGCAGACACCCGGCAGGCGGTGATTTGTCGATACCACTTTGCGAGATCTTCTAATCTGGGCCGTTGACGACTGATCCGATGACTCCGAACGAAGCGTCCAAGAGCTCACCGGTGACGACGTCAGCGGGCGGCGGCGCGGCGGCGGAGGTGGTGATGGTGGCCGGCATTTCGGTATGTCCACGAGATGCAGACGATGGTGGCGAGTTCGGTGGCGTCCTCCTCCTTGTCTTATTCTTCCTGGAACGTTGACTGTGGGCGGTCGGAGATGGCTGGCGATAATGCGACTCTGTCAGCGTCAGTTGCAGGCTCTGGTGCTCCTGCAGATGGGGGATTGGGTCAGGGCGAGGTGGTGCATGAAGGTGATGATCCTAGCGAGTAAAAGAGTGCCGGGGGTGCGCAGAACCTCTGGTTCGAGCTCGCAGAATGACAGACCGTGGCGAAGGATCGGGATTCGACGGGGGAGACCCTAGGGTTCCAGAAAGAGAAAAAAATGAGGGGGAGGATGCTAACTAATATATAGGGGTGTTTTGCTTGGAGGCGGAGCAAATATTGATAGGGGGTCCGAATCAAGCGGGGAATCGATCGGGATTGGAATAACCGTGGGCGAGCCGATCTCCTCTTGAGGTTGGGGATGACAGGCGGTCCCCACGGGTCAGGAAAAAAATGGAGGCTGCTGCGCTGTTGGGGCTGCTCTGTTGGGCCGCGATTGCTGTTGCTATTGGGCTGCGCTTGCTACTGAGCGCTGCGCGGGTGCGAGCGGATGAGCGGCAGAGAGGAAAGAGAAAGTGTAAAGGGCGCTGGGCTGGGTCGGTTGGACCGGGTAGGATAGGTTTAGTTTAGTTTTTGTTTTTCCGGTTTCTTTTTGTTCTTTTTCTGTTTTGTATTTCTTTTATATATTTCGTTTTATAGCTCCAAATGGAGTAATTCCAATTTCTGAATTTTTGTAAATTTAAAACACACACAGTAAACATTATAGAGGATTTACTTGATCAAAATCAAAATAACAAGATTGCCATTATGCTTATATTGCATTATATGACAACTTGGAAGATTCGAAATAGGGTTTTGTTGATTGGTTTTCAATCGATAATTTGCATGATATGACATTATGAAAGAAATGCAAATTTTATTTGAAGTCCCAAATTTCGAAATCCTGGGATGTTACAACAAGATGCTGATACTGATCTAGACACTAAATAAAGAGGGTCTGGAAACCATCAACCTTTACAACTGCTGGCTTGGGCGGTGACATTTGCTGTTGGCCAGTCGAGCCCACTGGATGTACCTGTACAAAGGTAGGGACGACGGGACGAAGGCGTGCTCGGTGACATGGAATTCCGATGATTACATCGCCACACTGAAGAAGATCATAGAGGCGGATTACACCGACCAGAAGGCCGGTCTCGCTCTGTATACCGCCACGGGGAAGCACCAGGCTCCAACAGTAAGTTCCTTTCTTGTATTCGTAGTGGTAGTGTTGCAGTCGCGGTTCTCTGATGTTTGTTTTGTTTATGTTAGTTATTTCAGGTCTTGGAGAATTGGCTCCCTCCCATCGATGAAGAATCCTCCAGGGAGTTCGAAGAAGTTTTGGACAAGTCCTACAAAGACGAAGACAAGGTGGTGGAGGTCGCCGCACCCGCGTCTATAGCTCGGAAGACCCGTGGGCAGAAGTAGCACGAACTCGAGAAGATTCGAAGCCTCGAGGAGCATGACGGCCAGGAGGGCGATATGCAGGAGCACATATCGTGGCGTGTGGCAACGCTAGCAAAGACTGTGCAGAAGGAAAAATTGCCCATGAAGAAGAAGGCGCCGAAGGCGGCGTCGCCGCCCAGGTCGGCGGCATTTTTCGAGTAGGACGACGAGGCTGTTGACGCAGAGGCCAAGGCTTCGATGAAGATTCTGGAGGATCCTATTCCGGCGAAGGGATCAAGAGTCGATTCCATGGTGGAGGGCAAGATCCCGCTCATGGCGATCCTGCCACCATTCTCGGCGATCCCGAGGCTGGGGGCTACCCTAGCCACGAAGTTGAGGTCGCCACCATCAAAGAGGGCGCACGCCGTCGCCTGGGCCAGAGGTGCCAGCGGCCACGGGCTCGTCATAGAAGAAGCCCGCGATGTCGTGGGCCTCGATCGTGTTCGAGACGGGCCTCACGCGCATTCTAGGCCCGGAGTTGGAGAAGTCGGCGCACATCCGCACCGGCATTTCGGTCGCCAAGTAAGTTCGCGTCGGGTCGTTCGGAGTGATTTTCGGGGTCGCTAGTCGGAGTACTGATCGTGCCATTATGCAGGACCAACGTCAAGAAGATTGGTCACCCTTCAGTGGCCAAGGTGCCGCCAGTCACCACCGGAGGGGAGGCCGACCCTTCCAAGAAGAGGAAGGGTGATGCGATCGAGGCACCACTCGAGGGCACGAAGAAGAGGAAGGAGAATGACTCCGCCGTATCTACTGAAGGACCAGTCGACACGTCAGTTGAGGCACCGGTCGGAGCCACCGCTCCCTTGGAGGCTGCTGAGGTCACGGGCTCGCAGCTGACGTTCGCCCAGCGACGACGGCTGCGACATTTCCTTGCTTTGTGGCGAAGGCCTCCGCCACGGTGACAGGGACGCAGTCGCCTCAGGTGCGGCATAGGCGAACGTCATTCGTGTTGCCGTTAGTCGGCGTGATCGAGCTCCACAACATGTTAGGCACTGCCATCCAGGTATGTCCAGTACCCAATGATCTAGTCGTTCAATTTTAGCGGCTAGATTCTTATGTCTTTTTGTTGTCCAGTCCCCGAGTGGCTAGTCGCTGAATTTCAGCGGCTAGGCACTTAGAACTTTTGCTGGTTGCTTATGTATAATTTTCCCTTCGCAGGGCCTTTAGCAGGAGTCGTCCGAGCGGCAATCCGCGAAGGACCGCTTGGAGCGCGACTTGCGGGCCGCACAGGAGGTTAACCGTCAGCTGTAGGCGACTGCGGGTAAGTCACCTTGAGTTTTTGGTTTTGTTTTGCGGAGGTGTCGTCGTGATTCTTATTTTGTAGAGGACCTCTCCACCGCAGTCGCCAAGGCACGTGAGGGTTATGTCCTGGCCACCGACCTTGAAGATGCAAAGTCAGCATTGGCCGCCGCCAAAGGGCGAATCACCACATTGCCGAAGGAGCTGGAGGTGACCTCGTCTGAGGAGAGGGCCAAGGCCGCGATCGTCGCGGCAGAGGGCGAGCGGATGGTCTCTGACGTGTTGGTTGCTGGTCTACAAGACCAGTTGACGGCCCTGCTGGACTTCGCCACAGAGCACTGCCGTCCACTTCTTGGTAAGCATTTATTCGAGTATTCCACTTTGTGGTGGCGGGCGAGTCGCCACGCCGGCGAGTCTACGAGCAGGAAAGGCTGAGGGTGTGCGTCCTTGTGATTTTAACTTGGTATTTTTGCAGGGGTGATATGTGATGGAGATCCGGAGGTGCAGTCGCACGATGCCAAGCGGGGCGTGACCATGTTGGTGGAATCGGCCACCCTCTCGACGGCGTGCATCCGGGGCATCCTCCAAGGGATCCCTAGCGGGTTGATGGAGGTGTGGCGCTACCTCGAGGAAGCGCTAGCCATGGTCGAATGGATGGCACGGTCGGCCTTTCGCCATGGGGCAGCGACTGCCCTAAGTCTTGAACCCGCGCACTTCCCTGACGATTTCGACCTAGACAACATCACTAGCGGGTATGCCTCGGCAATAGGCTCGGTGGAGATCTCGGAGGTGCTGAAGCTGACCGCCGGGGAGGCTCCCTATGCCGAGCGGGTGTTGGCGATGGGTGACTTGCTGCCATACCAGGAGACGGTGGTGGCGCCGAATGATCCCGAGCCGCAACATCGCGACCTGAAGTCGGAGCAGCCCTTCCGATCGGCCATGGGGAAGAGCTTGACGATGTACCCGGCGAACCTGTGGGAGCCCTTCATCTGGGTCAGGGGTGGTGGCGGCGCGTCCTCTTCGAAGCCTACAGAATATATAATTGCCCTGGGGCTCATTGTATTAGTAGTAGAAACTTGATCTTTGTATGAATCCTTGGCTGTGAACAATATTTTGTTGCTAAGGGAATGAAAAACGTTAGTCGGTGTGTGTTATTTTGTGATTTTTGTTTGTTGTGCGAGTCCCCGAGCACATCCTGCCTTTAATGGGGTTTACCTCACATGCGTGTAAGTTTGTTTGTGTTAGACTCCTAGTTTAGTCCTGGTCGACTCGCTGTGGCTCGTGGAGCCAGTCGCTTGGAAACTCCAAGGGGTGCTCTATACTTGGCTATTTTTCCCGTACGCGAGCGGGGTCGGTTAGGAAAGTCCTCGAGCGTGGTAGTGAGCCTCTCTAGTCGCATGCCCAAGGTACGTGAGGATATGGTGCGTGGAAAGTCCAGGGTACACTCTCATACTTGGTATGTTCCCGAGCCTCGTGGGTTTGGACTTGGGCAAGTCCCTGTGCATGGTACTTAACTATTCGAGTCGCTATACGCGAGCATGTGGAGGATCAGTGGCTGTATGAAGCGTGTACGATTGTCTTCGCCCGGTGGGCCATTCGAGCGAGGCGACTCCAATGGCGGCTCCGGGTTGGCGTTTTCGTGGACGAGCAAGGCCCGCATACTTTTGGTGCCCTTGTGCCGCACTAATTAGCTGTGCCGGTCGCTCAGCCAAGGGTTGACTTCCATGGGTAGCATGTTGCTAAAATTACGAGTGCGATTGGCACAAGAGTTTGGCGAGTAGGCACAATTTGTGCGAGTCGAGTTTATTGCATTGCATGGTGGGGGGAGTACAAGTTGGAGTTCTACGTGTAGAACTTCCATAAGAGGTTTACATCACACAGCCACTTGACGTCGAGTTCACCGTCACCTCGTACATCGATGAGTTAGTAGGCATCGTTATCGAGGACGCGCCCTATGGCGAATGGTCCCTCCCATGGGGGGAGATCTTGTGCATGCCCTTCTTGTCCTGGATCAGTCGCAGGACCAGGCCGCCTTCCTGGAAGGTGCGAGTTCGGACTCGGTGGCTATGGTAGCAGTGGAGTCCCTGCTAGTAGATGGTGGTACGGGAGCGATCTAGGTCGCGTGCTTCATCGTGCTGGTTGACCCCGTCTTGGCGTGCGAGCTCGTTGTCGGTTTCCACGTAGTTGACAACCCGAGGCGAGTCGTGTTCCAAGTCGGTTGGCATGACGCCCTCAGCGCCGTACACCATGAATAAGGGCGTAAACCCTATTGACCGGTTGATGGAGGTGGGGATACCCCATATGACAGAAGGGAGCTCTTTGACCCAGCAACCCAGAGTTCGCTCGAGGGGAACTTACAGTCACGGCTTGAGGCCATGGAGGAATCTTTGATTGGCGCGTTCTGCCTGGCCGTTTGACTCCGGGTGGGCGACTGAGGCGAGGTCGAGTCGTATATTGTGATCCTAGCAGAACTCGGCCATGTCGCCCTTTGCGAAGTTGGTGCCGTTGTCCGTGATGATGCTGTGCGGGAACCTGTACTGATAGATGACCTTGTGGAGGAATTTGGTGGCGGTCTTCGCGTTGCACTTCCTGATCGGCTTGGCTTCGAACCACTTGCTGAATTTGTCAACTACGACCAGGAGGTGGGTGTAGCCAGAAGGGGCCCACCATGTCCATGCCCCACACGGCGAAATGCTAGGTGATGGGGATCGTCTTGAGCGTCGAACCAGGGATGTGCATCTGGTTGGCGTACTTCTAGCATCCAACACAGCATTGGACGATGTCGATGGCGTTGACTTGCGGGGTGAGCTAGTAGAAGCCATGTCGCATGGCCTTGGCGACTAGAGATCGAGCGCTGGCATGGTAGCCGCAGTGGTCGGCGTGGATGTCTTGGAGGATCTTGTGCCCTTCCCCTGGTTTCATGCAGCATTGGAAAACGCCGGTCACACTGCGCTTGTGGAGCTCGCCGTTGATGATGACGAAGGATTTGCAGCGTCATGCTATCATGTGTGCCTCCGTCTCGTCTGCCGGCAGGGTCCTGCTCTCGAGGTAAGCGAGGTATGGTGCGGTCCAGTCGCTGGGCTTAAGATCATGGTGACTAGGGCGGGCTCGGGTTGTACTGATATCCCGACATCGATCTCCTTCGGCGGGGAGACCAAAGGCTTGTGGATGGTGTCGAGGAAGATGCCTGCGGGTGGGGTCTACCGAGCCGATCTGATGCGGGAGAAGGCATCAGCCTCCTCGTTCTTGCGCATGTCGATCCACTCGACGGAGTAGTCCACCGCTTGGCGGTATGCTGCCATGTTGGGGGAGATGGCGTCGCAGGTGCCGGCGACGAGGTCGGAGTCACTGTAGCATTGTAGGCGATTGACGTTCATCTCCTTTGCGGCCCTCATGCCGTGAAGGAGGAACTCGTATTCGGCCATGTTGTTGGTGCAGGACATGAAGTCGAGGTGGAGCACGTAGCGGAGCTTATCGCCCTTGGGGGAGGTGAGTACGATCCCAGCCCCTGTGATCCATTGAAGTAGAGCGACCAGTAATGGAGGTAGGGCAACTTCTCCGGCTGCTGTGATTCTTCCCAGTCGTCCAGGAAATCTGCCAGTTCTTGTGACTTGATCGCTTTGCGCGGATCGTTCTTGATGTTGTGGACGCCGATTTCGACGGCCCACTTGGCGACTCACCCAGCCGCATCGCGGTTGCGAATGATGTCCTGCAGAGGTGCAGAGCAAACGACCGTGATGAGGTGCTCCTGGAAGTAGTGCGGGAGCCGTCGTTGGGCTCTAAATACCACGTATACCAGTTTCTGGTACTGTGGGTAGTACTGTCGCGAGTCCATGAGGACTTTGCTGATGTAGTAGACCGGGTGCTGCACGGGGCGTTCTTTGCCCTCCTCTGGACGCTCAAAGACCATCACGCCACTAACGAATCATGTGGTGGCCGCAACATAGATGAGCATTGGCTCCTTGTCGACGGGGCCGGCGAGTAGCGGTGCCTCAAGTAGCACTTCTTTGAGTTCCTTGAGCGCATCGTCCGCTTCCTTGTCCCATTGGAACATGGGGTTCTTGCGCATCAAGCGTTAGAGAGGCATTGCCTTCTCTCCGAGCCGGGGGATCAAGCAGCTGAGGGCCGTGACTCGATCGACCAATTTTTGGACGTTGCGGAGGCACTCGGGTTTGCCGAGTTGCGTGATGGTGTCGATCTTGGTGGGGGTTGCTTCAATGCCCCACTTGGAGACCAAATACACGAGGATCTGTCCGGTGGGAACGCCGAAGGTGCATTTCCCTGTGTTGAGCTTGATCTTGTACCTCCGTAGATTTGCGAAGGTTTTGGCCAGGTCGGCGAGCAGTTCGGTCTTGCGAGTGGATTTTACCACCATGTCGTCGATGTATACGTGGATGTTGCGGACAATTTGGCTCGCAAGGCAGTCCTGCATGCACTGCTGGTAGGTTGCGTCAACATTTTTGAGGACGAACGTCATGGCGGTGTAGCGGAAGGTGCCAAATGGCGTGATGAACACCATCTTCTCCTCGTCCTCGACCTCCATCTTGATCTGGTTATAACAAGAGTAAGCATCAAGGAAGCACAACGACTCCGATCCCGCGACCGAGTCGATGATCTGGTCAATGCGCGGGAGGACGAACTCCTCATTTGGGCAGGAGTTGTTGAGGTTGATGTAGTCGATGCACATTCTCCAGGTCTTGTTCTTCTTCATGACTAGGAGTGGGTTTGCCATCCACTTGGAGTATTTGATGGGACGAATGAAGGCTACAACGAGTAGATGCTGCACTTCTTCAGCGATTGCTCGGCGGCGCTCTTCATTGAAGGGCTGTAACGACTGCTTTACATGTCGCTCTTTGGGGTCGGCGTTAAGTTTGTGTTCAGTGAGTTCCCTCGGGACATATGGCATGTCAGCTGGCTTCCATGTGAACATGTCCCGATTCTCATGTTGAAACTCGATGAGCGCGTTTTCCTATGCGGGGCGCATGCCTGCCCTGATGGTGACCATCTGGCTGGAGTCGCCTGGGACCAGCTCGACGGTGCGGGTGTGTGTGGCGGCTTCAAACGCTCTCGACCCGGCTTTCTCTGCGTCGGACTTCTTCAGGATAGGGGTTCGTCCTTGTCAATGACACTCGCGTACTTGGCGATTTCGTCGGTGTGGTTGGTTTCCGCGATGATGACGGTGTCCGCGAGCCTTGCGCCTTGTTCCTTGCACTCCACGACCATATCGGGGTCACCATGGATAGTGATGATGCCGCATGGTCCTGCGAGCTTCATCATGTTGTACGCGTAGTGCGGTGCCACCATTAACTTGGCAAATGCTTGTCGCCCCAGGATGCAGTGGTAGGGGCTGTGGAAGTTCACCAGCTCGAAGACGATCCGCTTGGTGCGGAAGTTAGAGGGTGTGCCGAAGGTCACTAGCAGGGTCACCTTGCCGATCGGGTATGCCTTATGACCCGGGAAGATGCCATGGAAGGTGGTGAGGGTCGATTCGACCATCGACTGCTCTGCAGCCTCCTGAATGTATCCAGGTAGAGGATGTTGATGGAGCTCCCGACGTCCATCAGTGTCTTGGGGAACCTGTAGTCAATCAGTTTGGGCCTAACTACCAGGGCGACTCGCTTGGAGTACTCCATGTGATGCGCTGCACGGACCAGTTGAGGAAGTGGGGAACGTCGACCTAGGACACCGCGTTGACGGCGACTACATAGGTGAGGACCTTCTTTTCTCGCTTGGTGCCGAGCCCGGTGAAGGTGTGCAGCGAGACGATGTCGTTGCCAAAGCCACCGGCATTGCCGTGGTCCCTTGTCGGGTTGTTGTTCGGGTCTTCCCATGCTCGCCTGGCCTTATCGATCTCCTTTAGAGGTAGTCGGCGGTGGTGTGAGTGGCGGGTTCCCTCCCTGCTGTGGTAAACACAGGGCTGGTTAAGCAGTGCTGCGGGGTCGAATTTCGGCCTCGCACGGTAGTTTCCGCTGTCGTGGTAGTTTCCTCCGTCACGGCGGAAGTTCTTCGGGTCGTTCAAAACATAGCCGATATTGGCGACGAAGTCAACTCACGCATCACCGCGGCGTTTGCCGGTGAGGTGAGGGCTCGCGCTGCCTCCCGTTGTCGTGGCCACTTGCGCGGCGGTTTCCACCCAACTCGTCGTTGGTTTCTTGGTTCGGGTCCTCCTCTACGTAGCGCTTGGCGATTTCGAGGAGGTCGGGGATGTTGTCGAGTGTTCGGTAGACCCTGATGATCTTGGCGGCCAGAGGTTCATACCGACACGCGTTCTTGAAATAGTGGATCACCGTGTCCGGCTGGATGCCGGAGGCGTTGATCCACAGGTCCTGCAGCCATTGGACCTAGTGGCAGGTCGACTCCACGGTCCCTAGATGCATCTCTCCAGGTCTTCGATGGTGGTGGCGCCGGTGTAGGAGCCCTCGAAATGCCTGACGAAGGCCTCGCGCATGTCTTCCCATGAATCAATGTTGTCCGCAGGGAGGGTGTTGATCCATTGCCATGTCGCTCCCTCCATCATCAGAGTGACGTAGCGAGCGGTGAGCAAGTCGGTGTGGCCGGTGATTCCCATCGCCATGAGGTATGTGTCTAGCCACACTACTGGATCGTATGTGGGGTCGTAATTCTCTATCTCTTTCGGCTCCTTAAAGTTGGCGGGATATTTCTCGCCTCGGATCATTGGTCCGAAGCATTGGGGGACGACTCGACTGAGGGAGCCCCTTGGATCATAGTCTCCATGGTTGGCGAGGGTGTGCCTCAGGTCATTGGGCTGGCGTGCTCACTAGGTTCAGTTGTCGATGATGTGTGTGTCCGTGTGTCGCCCTACTGTCCGTTGGCGGAGACCGTGTTGTTTGCCGGTCGCGTCTGGTTGTTGGAGAGCGATGGGTGCATGGCCTGTGGTTGAGGCTGCAGAGGCTTGGGTAGTGCGTAGTTGAGGGTGTTGGCGACCGTTGGGCAGCCGCTCGAGGCTGCCCTACTTCCGAATGAGCGGGAGTACATGCGTCCCCGCTAGTCGGCTCCCGCGGCTTGCTGCTCGACGGTCCTGGCAAGTAGGGCCTAGGAATACTTGACCTGCAGGGTGCCTTCTCTCATGATGTTGAAGTTGGCGATTGCGGCTTGCCCCTGATGACGTTGTCCATCGGGGTGGAGTACACCAGGAGGCCATTTGCGTCATGGGCTTGCGGTGACACGAGGATTCCCGGCTGGTTGGGAGGGGGCATGCGGCCGGGGGTGGCGGTGTAGCCCCACTCGCTGGTGCTCCTGGTGCTGGATGAGTGCTGCCGCTGGGCAGGGCATTCTTGTAGATCACGCGATCCACCGCGCGGGTGGGGTCATTGTCCTCGTTGAAGTTTAGGGCTCGGCCCTGAACGTTGGGGTTCAGGCGCATCCTAATGCGGCGCTGGTGGTAGAGCGACAACTCCTGAACCGTTGCTTGCTCCTTACGCGCCGCTTCCTCCAGCCGCAAGCGAGCTTCCTCGACCTTCGTTGCCATCGCGGTAGGCGGGATTGGCGTGGAGAAGGAATTCGGCGGGGCGCTCGTGCTACCCACCATGTAGGTCGCAATGAAGCGACTGGATCTGGCGCGGAGGTAGCCGGAGGTCTTCGACCCGAAGTCGGAATCAAAGATCTCGAGGATGGAGGAATCCTCGAAATCCCCAGCGTTGGAGACATATGCGATGGAGCCTTCAGGTGACGCGATGGTGATGGATCCGGCGACCGAGGCAGGGGTAGCCGAGTCGGCGTCATCGTGGAGGGCCGCCTCGTCCACGGTCGCGTCGGTTTCGGCCACGTTCCTGTTGGCCGAGTCGTACTCGGAGGCGAGGGGATGGATGGTGCAGACTTGGCTGTCGGAGAGCAGATCGTGTGGTGGCGATCAACCATTGATCGTTGTTTCCTCAGAGACAATGGCGTCTATGAAGCCGACGAAGAGGTTGATGGTGCCGACCAACATTATGGCGCTACGCGTGACCGGGTGCAATGTTGGGGCGTAGCTGCTGGGAAAGATCTGGAGGATCTCATCGCACGCGATCATGCGGCCGGTGGCGATCGACCGGTTGATTGGTAAGTAGGGTCTAGCCGTAGAACTCAGGCCGGACCGACGTGGCCCCATGGTGGGCGCCACTATCGTGGGAATGGCGACGACAGATGCTACGATGGTCAGCGAGTAGTTGGATGAAGGGAAAGGGTGGCCAGCCATCTGCAGTGTGAGATGAGGGCGAGGACACAAGGGTTTACCCAGTTTCTGCCGCACCGGAGGGTAAAGACCTACTCCTTCTAGATTATATTATCGAGTGGTTACAATGGTAGCAAGCTCGGCGGCTAGGCAGCGAGTCGATGGGGTGTATCATGGAACATGAGTACAGAGAGTACCCTAGGGAGGTTTATATAGGGGAACCTCGCTAGGTTTTATAGATATACAACCGAGTCACTTGAGGACTCGGAGTACTTGACCTAATCCGATTGGGCTTAACTATGCTTCTAAGCCTCCAGCTTCCAGTCACCAGGTCCCTTCTCGAGTCGTGATCCAGTCGCCGTCCTACAGGCCCACTCGCTAGGAGCTTGATCCAATAGGAAATGTCATGCTGGGCATACCCCATTCGACATATCCCCATCAAGGGAGATAGGCCTAAAATCATTAACAGATTTAGGAGTGTTTTTCTTTGGGACAAATGTAATGAAGGAGCCATTGATACTGGCTAGGGGAGTTAAACCCCTGTGAAAAACATGACATAACTAAATAAAGTCATTATTGATGACATGCCAACATTTCTTGACAAACATGCCATTAAAATCATCAGGCCCAGGAGAATTATCAGTCTTCATATATTTGACAACATCCTCAATCTCACTATTGCTAAACTCCTTAGAGAGACATTTCAGATCATCTATTTTTGAGATAAAGTCAGTTATATCTGGCCTGTTTTCAATAGCAACGAAAACCCCCATTCTATTTTTAACATTTCCATAAAGCCTCTACCTTGTTCTTATGATCTACCAAAGTATTTCCATATTCATCCTTAATTTGATTTATTACATTATGCATGTACCTTTCAGTAGCCTTGGAATGAAAATATTTAGTATTTGTCCCTACAAATTTGACCCACCTGATTGTACACTTTTTCTTCCAATAGATGGACTGAGTATGAAGTAACTTTTTCAGATGCAGTTTAACAATATTCCTAAAGTTAAACTCAGGTGTTCTCAAGGCTCTCCTATCCTCAATAGCATCCAACTCAAAAATGACTTTGTTGCATTTTTCAACCAGGATTTTAATATGTGATAATATTTTGCCCCACTTCTTCAAAGCATACCATAAATTTTTGAACTTTGCAATAGTAACATTAGAAATAGGCCCCTGTTTGACTGGCTGCTTCCAAGCTTGTTCCACTACTTGAAAAAATCCAGGCTATTCAATCCAAATATTTTAAAATCAATTTTTTTCTTGGAATTGTAGTAGAGATGCTGACCACACAATTTACATGGTCAGATGTTGATTTTGATAAAGAGTTGACCATTGTGTTGGGGGTATTTTAAGGTCCAATCAGGGGTTGTGAAAAACCAGTCCAATTGTTCTAACATAGGATTTTCTTGCATATTTGACCAGGTGAAATTTCTTATTTAAAAGGTAGTTCCAACATACCAAGGTGACTAATAATGCTGTTGAAAAGGAAGATGTCACTGAAATCAGCACCATCCTTGTTTCTATTATCCACTGACCATAGTACCTAGTTTTCATTATTTGGGATGTTTAAATCATATAACCATTGCACAAAAAGATCCATTTCTAGTCCCCTACATGGCCCATACACATTTATAAGTGTCCAAGTATCCGAGTTATGGGCTGAGGTAAACTTGATTTTAATTGCAGAATCTATTGCTTCTATCAAAGAGCCAACAAAAATGAGTTGTTCCATAAAACTATTAATCCACAAACTGATCAAAACTTTTTGGATAGAAGGTTTTAATAAATGAATGGTCACAATTTTCACATTTTGTCTCCTGAAGACAGACAATTGAGCAATGACTTTCATTGATTTTATTATAGATATCCAGTCCTTTATCTTTATCATTTAATCCTCTGACATTCCAAAAAGTACCAGTCAATCATGATTTAAGGTAGAAAAACTATCCATGAGAAAACATTTTCAAATTTCATCAACCTGGCATCCATAGCAGACCACAAGTAGAAAATAGACAGCAACTTCAGATAATAATTATAAACTGTCATAGACATCGGTTCTACACCCAAACCAGATAACTGAGAATACCATAGTACACCAGAATACTAATTGCTCAGTAACAACTCGATACAAAATAACACAATACTATAGATAGCTATAGCCTCAAACAACAGACCACACTGAATAAGATAAACATCACTCGTCATTGGCAACCTTCTTGGTCTTGGTGGAGGAGGGACCAGCCATCAGCTTGTCCTCAGAGAGCTCTTCTAGGGGATCTCCAACTCTTTGCATGTCCTTTGAAGAACTGGAATAGGAATAAAAGGTGTTGCATGTTCCTCTAGTGGCTTGGCAGATTTTTGCCTTCTTCTTTTCCCTTGGAGTTTCACTTGTCATGCTAGCTTTGAAACTAGCATCTCTAACAGCAGTTCTACCACTTCTCCTTACTGGGGTCTTTATTTTATGAGTATCATCTTGTCCCACAAAGAGAGGCTTGATGTGACCAACTTTTACAAATTTTCCAGAGCTTCTTGTTACTCTAGTTGTCAATGCTGGGGAATCTTTCTTTTTGTTCCTGGGGACAGTGATTGGTGAAGATGCAAAGATTTGTGGAGTGACATGTTGACCACTGTGGTTTTCATAATTGAGCCTTCTAGCAACTGACCTCTAGTTAATACTCACTTTGTGAACATTTTTATCATGGTCCCAGATGACAACGAATTAATATGGGATATTGAAAGAAAGAGACTAGTCTCTCTTAGCCAGCAAAGATTTGAATGGTTGAGCCATTGTCAAACTACAAGGGACATCAGCCTTATAATATTGTGGAATCATACACTACAATAAATTGGCAATTTGCATGCTAGGTTTTAACTTGAACATTATTTTGATTTGCATGAGCACACCATGGGACCCTGGTATAATGTATAGAACACTTTCCAAGGAAGAAGTAGGTAGCAAAGAACCACAAGCTACCACATGAATTCTATCTCACTAAAACCAAGGAAGTAAAGCATAACTACAT
The DNA here is from genome assembly GCA_916181665.1 of Avena sativa. Lineage (NCBI taxonomy): Eukaryota > Viridiplantae > Streptophyta > Magnoliopsida > Poales > Poaceae > Avena > Avena sativa. The sequence goes on from OV702280.1 coordinate 134,086,598, forward strand.
GGCTATAAAGAAAGCGCTTTGCGGGAGGCAACCTGGTTATTTTCTTTTGGGATTTTTGTTTGAACTCTTACTGTAGAAAGAGAGTTTTATATTAGATTTTTTAGTGGAATTTTTAATAAAGTACCAAGTGGTACCCATTTTGGACGTTATAAAGTTGTTAAACATATGGAGCAGCAAATTTCTATAGAACAATTTTTAGTGCAATAATTTTATAATTTTTTATATAACTACAATTGCGCTCAAATTTATATAGAATTTACAAAATTCCATCCTATGTATGCAAAAAATTGGCTAAAATTCCTGAAATGTTTAAGTGGGCGAAAAAATGTGGATAAATTCTGACATGTTTTGTTTAACCATTCCCAAGTGTCCTAAAATGATTATTATGAGTCAAATTATATGATAGGGATATTAAGAAACATTATATGCTTGCTGGAACATTTATAAATAATTTTGTCTTTGATATATATGTAGCAACAATTATTCTTTTGTGCCACTAATGTCACCACTCAGAAAAGAGATGGGAGAAAAAGTTTTTGTGTTGAAGTATTTTGATAAGGAGTAGAGGAACATAACACCAAGAGAAATCCAAGGGTGGTGAAAATCATAAGCTTGGGGATGCCCAAGGCACCCCACTGAACCTATTAAACTCTTGGTTTGTAAACCTCTAAACTTTGTTTTTTGAGCAACATAAAACTATCATAGAAACTTGGAGCGTCTGTTTTGTTAGTTTATTATTGTTTTGCATTAAAAGGACCACCACCACTATTATTATGAATGTTTTTGATAAAGCTACTGAAAATAAACTTTGCCATGGTGAGATTAAAACTGAATAATAATGCCTTGGAATAAAAGAAAAGGGGAGATAAAAGCAAAAAGATGAAATTCATGTTGTGTCTAGTTTTTAAGCTCAAATAATTTATATGAAGTATGATCTGTTTGTGCCTATTAATCTGTATCCTTTTTTCGTGTATATTTATGTTCAAAATTAAGGAACAAGGTGAGAAAATAAAATTTTGGCATTATGAACTAGATGGCACACTCTTTAGATCTCTTTTTTCTTAGCCTTCAAAATACAAGCTAAGACTTGTTCCAAACCCCATAAACCAGACTAGGCATATCCATTTGTGGAAAAAGCAACTATCAAGTACAATATGTTTGTTAATCCTCCAAACATTCTTAAAAATATCTTTTTCATGTACTTTAAAGCTCATAAGAAAGGTTTGGGGTGATACCACTATGGATTTTTTTGTGCTTTACATCTTATAAGTTGTTGTTGTCAAACCATGTTGTCATGGCACAAGATTTCAAAGTTGAATGTTGATAATTAATCATGTTAGTTCTTCCTATGTATTGCATCAATGTGAAATAAAGTGTGCATATTGGAGTAGGCATGTTAAGAGAAACGCTCCAAAACAGCTAGTCAAATCCATGCGTCGTGCGACACTCATGGTAGAAACTTAGAGCATGATGACCCTTGTTGATATGATTCATATGTCTGTTTTTCTTGTTCTTATGGAGTAGAGCTACGCCCCTCCCACCAGGAACATTAACAATGAATTATATTAATTCCTATGCTAAATAAATATAAAAGGGGGGCATATAGCTACACAAGGAGCAAGAGGTACTTCAATGATGTTGTTTCAATGATAAACATGACCCACAATGACAGTCCTAAGTTGAGTAGCATGAGGAGTGCAAGGTCATAGGTATGGTGCATGAGACAATCGACTTGTAAGGTGTTTAACACATAAACCATATGAAGCTTTGAAATAAAAGATACTTGGAACCCCATCATTATTAGTATTGTTGACATGAATTACATAGCTCAAAACTTTATTTGACATTCTTTATGGAGGTTTAACATATGTATTCAATGCTTAATTTCAGTATGAGATGCAAAACATCTCAAGGGAAGACATGAAACTAACAGGTGAGTCTTCTAGTCAAGGGCATTAAACTAATAAGTAGCCCCAAAAATAAAAGTAGAGGCATAAAACACCAATGCCAACAATAGGAAGAGTATCTTATTCTATAGGTTCATCAAAGTGTGCTTGAAGGTTTGTTTTACCTTTCATTTATTTTATCACACCATTACTTATTGATCAACATGCTTATGATTATGCAAAAGATACAACTTGATAGTACACTTACATATTATGTTTCATTGAAAGCATTTGAACCTATGAACTTTACATGATAATGAATGTTGGGGGGATGACCCCATGTAGGGTGAAGATAAGTCAGAAAAGAAAGGAGCCTTCATGTTCAGAGCCGGATCATGGCATGATTCAGTTGAGTCATGAAGGGGTCTGCCGAATAAGGCAAGACCTGTTCCGAGTCAGGTAGTTAAGACCTGACTCGGCCGACATATGAGTTATGTCGGCGCACCGCTGTTACGTAAGTTAAGTGTAGGTGAAGGTCAAGCAGAGTCACGCGAGGCGAGGCCGAGTCAAGGGAATCTTGCCCAAGAAGGAGAAGGCAAGTCCCGAAGTCAACATCAGCCACCGTCTCTCCTCAGGGATTTGCATAGTGCTAAGCGCTACAGACAAGAAGCAGAGTGACAGAGGAGCAGAAGAAGGTCACGGAGGTGACAATCCTCATGCCAGAGGCTCACATGTGGTGGACTCTGCGTCTTTGCCATCGATAGGAGGGGTACACGGGAAGATTCCCGCCGAGTTACCACTTTGGGACGAATATGCTTGGCCATGTCAGCCCTAGGAGGAACCAAACCTCTCCTTTATAAGGAGGGGTTGGGCGTCCTAAAGGGGGGATCGATTCATTTTTCTCGGATATCACTATTGGTAGCTGCTTCTTCCTCTCGTTCATATAGCTCGAGGAGCAAGTGTAACTCCATTGGTGTTGAATAAATATTGAGTTCTAGCATTCAGAGTGTAGAAATCACTACATCTTCCCTCCTTGGATCCCACTAGCATCCATTGGCCCCCAACTTAAGCCTACCCATGGCATCTTCCGTGCCACCACCACGACATATGGCGCCCACTGTGGGGCCAGCAGTGGTGCTAGCTAGAGTCAAGATCAGGATGGGAAACTTCATCGACACAGGCGAGTGTGTCATCTCTGGCTTAGTCCAGAGATTCGACATCTGGGACTACGTCAGCGATAATGCTGTCAGCGGCTTAGTCCAGAGAAGCCTCCCCCATGCAACGGCATCTTCATCAACTTGGTGTTGGGAATATTCCCTAGAGGCAATCATGTATGATGACATTTCCCATTGTATTCATAAAGTTATTAAGTTGTCCTTGCATAAACATCTGATGTGTATCATTGAATATGTGATTCAGTTGTGGAACTATAAATTCATGTTGTTTGTAATAAATATCCTTGGTCATTGAGGTTGTGCTGGACACACAACTTAGACCAATGTGAAAGTCGGCTTGATGACTCGGTTCCACTTATCATGGGCATGGAGATGCTATTCCGACTTACACAGATTCGGCTAAAGAGTTTAGCGAGTCGGATTGACCCATATTGAGGTACAACGAACAAGTTGTCATTTGTATATATCAATCAATGTAATCCTTAGGCCTGAGGTTATTGCATAATCCGAGTTGAGGATCACCGACTTAGGTTCTGTCAAACGCTGATCCGTAACTGGGCAGTTATAAAGGCAGAGTTCAGGTCGACTGAGAATCAAGCTGCGTGATGTGAATAACCAAGATGGCATTTTTTCCCTCCACTTGGAGAGATATTCTCTGGGCCCTCTCGGATGATATGATTCGGAAAGCATGGCCATGCACGACTCGGTAAAGTGTTAACCAAGGCGATTTACTAAGAGTTAGTCGAGTGAATCACTTATCTTGGATCGAGAAGAGAGTCGGACTATTTAAGGGATGACAATTATTTGCCTATAGTCTGACAAGGTATATCGTGAGGGAAAAGGGACTCGGACGCAGGTCGCATTGGAAAGGCAAGTCGTCATGACTATTTGGTACTTGGGAGTCGGCATGTTCTGCTAGGAGATGCTACCGACTGATCGATTGAGAGTCAGACTCTAATCGTGTCTAGGTTCCCAAGAGCCTGAGGGGTCACACACTTAAGAGCGGGAGAAAGTTCGGATTGGATCCGAACCGAAAATCTGGTTGGGTTGGACCCCAGCCAGATTTGGACTAAGTCAGTGAGTCGGACTCACAAGGACTAATACTATATGGGCTTTAGTGAATGGGCCACGAAAGTGGAGCCCATATTCACTCCCTATATATAGTGGAGCACATTAACCCAGAAGGGTTAATCGCTGATCGGTTAGGTCATTCCATGTGTTGGAAACCCTAGCTCCACAGCAGTCATGCCGTCATTTCAAACCTAGCAGTTCGCCGCCGGTGCTCCTCCTTGTACATGTGGATACCAGCAGAGGTGTTGTACGATCAGCACCAGGACGATCGAATAGTGAGTACTGCACTGCATGAACTGACACGCTTCATCAGTAATCCGCAACTGCGCGTCTAGTGGTAAACCTCGTGGCCTTCTACCTCAGCTAGATCTTGGGATCACCACGTTAGAGGAAAAAGTTTTGTTTTATCTCTATGTGGCCCTATAGTGGTATCAGAGCGATAGCTTCTGGTTTTAGGCTCGAGATCTCGCATATGTGATATGCGGTTGGCTGTAGATGAGATCTATGTGCTGTTTGGTGGTCGATCTATGAGATAAATCGGTTTTGTACGAGGTTGATTGGATCAACTGTACTCGGGGAATGGTAGATCTAATTTCCGTGATCATACTGTTGAGGTCGTGGAATGACATTCCCCTACCGGTCGGCTTCCTCCATCGGGGTAGACTCTGACATGTAAATCCAGAGGCGATGATCGAAGATCAAAAAGTTTGATCAAATCGGAACAATGGTTGTAATCCATGTCCGGATCGTAGATGAGATCTACGTTTTTGGAACAATAGCGGGACCGCCGGCTTCGTCCTGTCGTAGCGCCTTAGATGTCGTTGCGAGTTTCACAACGCCGGTAGATATCGTATCTATGCATAGCTTGTTTTTTTGCAGGAAGTTGTGAATGGTATGGTTCATGTGCATGTGATGTATGTGTGTAATCCATACGTGATCTGCGAATCACGGTTTTTGTCAGCCGGCTGGAGCCTAGGTGCTATCATATTATTATATAACGACCTGCGTGTCGGATTCTCCTTGTAATTTACTTACTAAGCTAGTGTAGCTATTTGGAGATCCCGGATGGCAAGCAAGGCGATGTACATGTCGGCGACATGGACTAAGACGACAAGTGGCAAGAGTTGGCACGAGTTGGATTACAGGCTTTGTGGAGATAGAGATCGCCATGAAGAGAGCCATACCATTTCACATTATAATTGCTTTATTTTGTGTTATTGTTATGTCTCTGTTTTACCTCTATTAGATAGTCGGTAAAATTTAATCCCTCAAAGAAGGTTTAGTCGGTTTTCTCGCCAGTGTTTGCACCATCACAAGTCAGACATTTTTGGTAGTGGGCTCATAAAATTGAGGTGCTGCCAATTCTTTCCGACTAGGTGGGTTCGAGTCGGACTCTTACTGCGGAAACACACGGTAAGCTAGACAGGTCTATCACAACGGTTGTGGGGCTCGGTGAAAAGTCGGATGGGAGCCGGGGCATGTGATCCCACCCGTCCAACAGGAGTCGTATGAGATACGATTGACAAGGAGTTGTCTACCTAGATCACTTGGCGGCTAGCGGTGATGCTAAAGCTCACTAGCCGACTTGCTTATTTAGGATCCTGAATCACTAAGTAACCATCGGAGGGGTGTTGGTTCTAGTGGGAGCATAAAATATTAAAGTGTTTACTATGATTGCTCTTTTATGAATACATGTCTTATGTATTTTGCATATTTTCTGTTGTAGATCATGGCACCAAGTAGCAGTCACTCTCAGATATCCGGTTTTGCGTTGAGAACCATTCTTGAGAAAGATAAACTGAACGACACTAATTTTACCAACTGGTATTGAAATCTGAGAATTGTTCTCAAACAAGAAAAGAAGGACCATGTCCTAGACAACCCACTTCCAGATGAGCCGAATGAGAATGCGACTGTCGCTGCCACCAATGCCTACCGTTGGGCTAAGGATGAGTCCACGGATATTAGCTGCCTTATGCTTTCTCACATGGAACCGGACTTGCAAAATCAGTTCGAGCATGTTGAGGCCTACGATATGATGGAAAGCCTCAAAAGTATGTTCCGGGCTCAGGCAAAGACTGAGAAGTATCAAGTCTCTCAGGCGTTGCTAAGTTGCAAGCTTATGGATGGTGATCCACTGAGTCCGCATGTGATTAAAATGGTTGGTTATGTGCAGTCTCTAGAGAGGCTTGCCTACCCCATTAGCGAAGAGTTCGCTACAGATATAATTATGAACTCTCTTCCTAGTGCATATGGGCAGTTCATTTCGAACTACCACATGCATGGTATGGATAAGAAGCTCACTGAATTGCATGGGATGCTCAAGCAGGCAGAGGCGGATCTCAAGAAGGGTGCCAGTCAAGTGTTGATGGTGCAGAATAAGGCTAAGTTCAAGAAGAGTTCTTGGACTAAGAAGAAGGCTAAGTCAGGAGGAAAGCAGGCTCAGGACCTAGTCCCAAGCGCTTCCTCAGGGACTAAGCCATCTCCTTTAGCCGGATCCACTTGCTTCTACTGCAAGGCGGATGTCCACTAGAAGAGGAACTGCAGAAAGTATTTGGCCGACAAAGCCAAGAGTGGAGGTATGACTTCCGACTTAGGTACACTTGTTTGCAATGTTATAGACATATATCTTGCTGATGCACCTAATAGTTCTTGGGTATATGATACTGGATCAGTTATTCACATCTGCAACTCGTTGCAGGGACTGGTAAGAACTAGGAGCGTAGCAAGAGGCGAGGTTGATATTCGAGTCGGCAACAAAGCAAGAGTTGCTGCGTTGGAAGTCGGCACGATGCAGCTTCATTTACCTTTCGGATTCATTATGGAACTGAATAATTGTTATTATGTTCTAGTGCTCAGTCGAAACATTATTTCTACTTCATGTTTGATGAGGCAAGGCTATGAGTCGAATATCAAGAATAATGGTTGTTCTTTTTATTTGAATGATATGTTTCACGGCTTTGCACCCGTCCAGGACGGGTTATTTATTTTAAATCTTGATGGTGAGTCGGTTTATAACATAAATGTTAAAAGGTTGAAACCAAATGATCTGAATATGACTTACTTTTGGCACTGTCGGCTTGGTCATATAAATTGTAAACGCATGAAGAAGCTCCATGATGATGGACTCCTAACTTCGTTCGACTTGGAGTCGTTCGAGACATGTGAATCTTGCCTACTCGGCAAAATGACCAAGATACCTTTTACAAAGAGTTGCGAAAGGGCGTCCGACTTGTTGGGACTAGTACATAGTGATGTATGTGGACCAATGAGCATGACAGCCAGAGGTGGTTATGAGTACTTCATTACCTTCACTGATGATTTGAGTAGGTATGGATATATCTACTTGATGAAACATAAGTCGGAAGCTTTTGAAAAGTTCAAAGAATTCCAGAATGAAGCACAGAATCAACTCGGCAAGAAAATAAAGTTTCTTCGGTCGGACCGAGGAGGCGAGTACATGAGCCATGAGTTTGATGACCATCTGAAAAGTTGTGGAATAGTTCCTCAACTTACCCCGCCAGGAACGCCGCAAAGGAACGGTGTTTCGGAAAGGTGGAATCGGACCTTGTTGGACATGGTACGATCAATGATGAGTCGGACAGATCTGCCTTTATCATTTTGGGGTTATTGTCTAGAAACAGCGATGTTCACACTAAACAGAGTACCATCAAAGTCGGTAGAGAAGACACCGCATGAGATGTGGACAGGCAAAAAGACGAGTTTGTCTTTTCTTAAGATTTGGGGTTGTGAAGCATTTGTCAAGTGACTTCAGTCGGACAAGCTTACAGCCAAGTCGGATAAGTGTAGTTTCGTAGGGTATCCGAGGGAAACCTTGGGTTACTACTTCTACAACCGAGAAGAGGGCAAAGTGTTTGTTGCTCGGAACGGTTTCTTCCTTGAGAAAGAGTTTCTCAGTCGGGGAGTAAGTGGGAGCACGGTGCAGCTCGAAGAAATTCGATAGGAACCGGCTAGTAGCGAGTGGGCAAAAACCTTGGAGGTTGAGCCGGTCGTGGTAGCTGAGCCGGCAGCAGCACCTATACTAAAAAGATCGGCGAGATTACGAAGTGTTAGTGATGTGTTACTGTTAGATAGTGATGAGCCGGCAAATTATTCGGAAGTGATGGTGGGATCTGATTCAGAGTCATGGCTTGGAGCCATGAGATCAAAGTTAAAGTCCATGGATGAAAATCAAGTTTGGAACTTGGTTGATCTGCCAGACGGTGCAAGACCCGTCGAGTGCAAATGGGTCTTTTAGAAGAAAATTGATATGGATGGAAATGTTTCTGTCTATAAAGCACTTCTTGTCACGAAGGGGTTTCGACAAGTTCAAGGAGTTGATTACGACAAGACTTTCTCGCCCGTAGTGATGCTTATATCAGTTTAGAACATGTTAGCGATAGCAGCCTATTTCGACTATGAGATATGGTAGATGAATGTCAAAACGGCTTTCCTTAACGGAAATTTAACCGAGGGCGTGTATATGATACAGCCCGAGGGTTTTTTCGATATGGCTAATGTTGACAAGGTATGTAAACTTCATAAATCCATTTATGGGTTGAAGCAAGCATCTCGGAGTTGGAATATTCGCTTTGATGAGGTAGTCAAATCGTTTGGCTTCATCAAGAGTGATCATGATTCTTTTTTATACAAGAAGTTTAGTGGGAGCAAAGTAAACTTTCTAATCTTATATGTGGATGACATATTACTGATTGGAAATGATGTCCAGATGTTGCAAGAAACCAAGGAATCATTAGAAAGGAGTTTCTCAATGAAATACTTGGGTGAGGCAACATATATCCTCGGAATCCGGATCTATAGAGATAGATCAAGACGGCTCATTGGATTGAGTCAGAGTACTTATTTGGACAAAGTGTTGAAGAAGTTCAACATGGAATCGTCTAAGAAGGGGTTCTTACCGATGTCCCATGGTGTAAAACTTAGCAAAACTCAATGTCCTTCGACAACTGATGAGCAAAGTCAGATGAGTGCGATTCTGTATGCTTCTGCAGTCGGATCCATCATGTATTCCATGATTTGTACTAGGCCGGATGTTTCGTATGCTCTAAGTGTTGTGAGCAGATACCAGGCTGATCCTGGAGAAATCCACTGGACAGCGGCTAAAATATCCTAAAGTACTTGAGAAGGACTAAGGATATGTTGTTGGTTTATGGTGGTGAAGATGAACTCAGAGTAAAGGGTTACACGGATGCGAGTTATCTTACCGACTCTGATGATTCTCATTCGCAATCCGGATACGTGTTTATTATAAACGGAGGTGTTGTGAGCTCGAAGAGTTCCAAGCAAGAGACTGTGTCTACATCTATAACAGAGGCTGAGTATATTGCCGCCCTAGAGGCAGCAAAGGAAGTTGTTTGGATGAGGAATTTCCTCATGGATCTTGGTGTGGTTCAGGGCTCCTCCAATCTGTTAGACGTGTATTGTGACAACAATGGTGCTATTGCACAAGCCAAGGAACCTAGACAACACCAGAAGAACAAGCACATACTCATGCGGTACCACCTGATTCGCCAGTTCGTGGATCAGGGTGATATCTAGTTACGCAAGGTACACACGGATGCAAATATTGCGGATCCGTTGACAAAGCCATTACACAGCGAAAGCATGAGGCGCACCTGAGAGCCATGGGCATTAGATGCTTAGACATGTGATGTCGGAAGATGTGGCATCCCGCAAAAACCACTACTAGAAAATCGCGTTATTTTTGTGCATTGCATCATCATGACCGCATGCTCATGTCATCATGCCACATTGCATTTGAGCATCGTCATCATCATGCATTTGTTTGTCTGAAACTATTTTCGAAAAGCATATTTTGTTTTCTAAATACCCCGCCTTTATTTCAAAATCCAAAACCCGGGTCTCCGAATTATTTTGTTTCGTCTACCAATGGATTTCAAAAGCCCCGTTTTAAATATTAAAATATTTATTTTATTTTTAAGGGCAGCCGTACCGGGCCGATCCGACCCAGTCGACCACCCCCAGTACAAAACCGGGCTACCTAAACCCTTTTCCTACCCCAATCCTAGTCTACCCAGCCTTTTCCCTTCCTCCACCTCACCCCGGCCACATCACCCCACCCAATAGCCAACCGCCACCTCACCACTCTCTTTCCCCTATCCAATCCCAGCCCGCCACCTCAGCCGGCCGCCCCCCCTGGCCAGCCTAGCCGCTTTTTCCTGCCTCCAGCTGGTCCCACCATGACCGCGACCTGCCCCGCTCCTCTCCCGCAACCACACCCCAACCCGATCCCCGCCTCCCTTGCACCCTGCTCCTCCCTCACCTCCCTCGATCCCGCCAGTTCCCGAGCGCCGCCGCCTGCAGCGCTTCGTTCCCCCTCCTCCTTCCTCGCTCGCCCCAGACCCCGCAGAAAAACCGCCGCCGCCAGCGACCCCTCTCTCCTCCCTCTCGCCCTCCAGCTCCTCGCCGTCGCCCGAGCCGACCCCGCCGCCGGGCTCGCCAATGACTCCGCGCCTCCGGCGTTCCCTGACGGCCTAGCTGCGCCTTCCCGTGGCCGTCACCGCCCGCGCCTCTGCGAGCCTGAGCCGCGGCGCCGCCCCTGGACCTCCTCTCCTCCGGCCGCGGTTCCGCTCTCCCTCTGGCCGCCGCGACCTCCCTCCCCGGTAGCGAGCTCTCGCCTCCCCAGCGTCGCCGCCCTGCCTGCTCCGGCCGCCGCCAACGGCCTCGACCTCGACCCGCGCGCCGCTCGTAGGAGCTCCTCCGCGTCGCCCTAATCCCCGCCGCCTCGCCTGCGCCTATCTGCATCGAGCCGCCACCGTCTGCCACCTCCTCGTCCAGCCGGCGCCCTCTGCCCTATGCCGCCCTTGTCGACCTTGCCTTCTTTGGCTCCGGCCACCGCCCTGAGCGCGCTGCCCGCATCTCTGCTTCATCGGTGTCCGCCTCCAGCGCGTTGCCGTTCTCTCTGCCGGGCCCCATGTGTCATGCCCGTCGTCCCCTTCAATGCATCCTCCTGGTGATGTTGTGTGTAGCACCTGTTTGTGCTGGTGTTTGAAAGAAATCATCCGGGGAAATAAATATAATCGAGCGGCCCTTGATTGGTATGGAGCGGTGATGATGCCTTAGGTGCACTGTGTTTTCGGTGCACAGATGTGTTGATGCTGTTGCCGCGAGAGGATGTGGCGAGGTTGATTCGGCCATTTGAGACCCTCCTGTTAGACATATCCGTCTCACGGAGCCGAAGACCGTAGAACCCCAAGGTCGTCGACATGGAACTGACAAGGTCTACTACATGGATTCGAAGACCGATCCCGGCGCGCCCGAACCCCGTCGAACACCAAGACCCTCGGAATCGCCAAGTTCTCCTTATCGGATCAGAAAACCGAACCCGACACGCCAAGTTCTTCCTCTCGGATCCGAAGTCGCCGAGACCCGGGACACCAAGATCTCCGCCGTGAAACGACAAGACTGACGACACGACCCGACGACCGCGGATGCGACAATATCGTCTCTCGGACGCCAAGTTCTTCTTCCCGAATGCCAAGACCGATCTCATCGAACCGAACCTTGCCTTCCCGTCGAACCCTGAGAGCGATCCATCGAACCCCAAGCTCGCCGAACCCTAATGTGTGACCCCTTTCTCGAGCCCTATTTTTATAAATGTAATATCAAACTGATGCATATTAAATTGTTCATGCATGCATACTTGTCTGTGGTTTGGGGGCATTATGCCAATTCATCTCATAATTAAATATGGAGTCTATATGCGGGATATCTTTGTCTTATTCCGGACTCCATTTAAATTGGTGTAGCAAACCGGTGCTATCTTTTGCCATGTTAAGACAACTTTTAAAATGCAGGGTAGCTAAACAACATGAACCACCTAAACATTTGTCGGGACCCCGGTTCCGCTTAATCTTGCCTAATTGCACCGCATCTTTGTCATGCCATACATCATACATGCATCATGCCCGGTCTTCTGCCGTAATCTTAAATAGTGCATCCGGTGTTTCTTCTAGTGTTTGCTTCTTCGCGGATAAGGCCGTTGAGATGATGCGAGTGTCGATCCGATCTTCGGATGAACCTTCGGCAATGTTTTTCAGGCAAGCAATCTCCCCCTTTCTACCTATCTTACTTTTATAGTATTTATTCCCTCCTGTTGATCTATTGCTATCTGTGTTGCGATGCTCTAGTTTTCGTGCCCGCGATATCCCTTGCAGCCTTATATTGCCTTGGACACATCCTATTACCTGTTGTTTGGTAGATAGTTGGACCTTGCGTGTCGTAGTTGCTTACTCAAGTGCTGTTGTGTGTCGTCAAGTACCACAGTTGTTGGAGTGTTGCCGCATGTTTAATGTTGTAGGTGATCAAGACTTTAATTACTGTTTAATAACTAAAATTGAAAGTAGGTAAATGCAGAGGCACCGGTGGGTAATAGACAATATTTGGTTTTTAACCGTCCACTTGTGTCCCGTAGGACCCCGAGTTCTTGACACCTGTTCCGAGATCGAGCGCGCTAACCACAGGTGGGGTGTGTGGGCACCCCCATCGATTAGTACCTGATTTCAAAGTATTGTACCGGGGGCCACAAGTAGTTTGGGGCTTTATTACTATCCTGTACTTATGCCATGTTTTACTGCTTTATTTAAGATTGTGCGTGGAGCACCTGTACTGTTTAGGACCGTCACACGTTTTCGCTGTATAGACAAGCCCAGTCACACTTTCGGGTTCCCAGTCGTTTACAGCCGTCTACACAAACCCTGAGTCCGTCTCGGAGACCGGCCGACTTCGTTGCGGGTAGCTTAGTGGGGTGGCCCCCATGTAGTTGCTTTGGGTCTGGGAAACGTCATGACTTAGGCCCCGCCGACATACCGATGGGTGTATGTTAACTGATCTGGCAAAAAGGGTCGAGGTGCGTGTGGATACTTTGGTGCACCCCTGCAGGGTTAAATCTTTTCGAAAAGCCATGTCCGCGGTTATGGACGACTTGGAGCACAGTTCTCGATCATAGACAACTATAACTAAAGTTTACTGTTATAATTTGACTTGTATCCGATATGACTTGTAATCAGCTTCACTACAACGGAATGGCTAAATAAAAGTACCAACAACTGCTGGGTTTGGGATATCTTATGCTAATTGTATCTGACTAGTAAGTGTTGCAACTACAATGGAATGGTTAACTAAAAGTGCCCACTGCTTATTATATCAGGATGACTACCTATACCTGACTAGTAATTGCTGCAACGATAACTGGATAAATAAAACTGCCAACTGTGTGAGTTCCTCGGTTGACTTCCTCGTTTGGTCTCGAGGGGGACATACCAGGATGGGTATGCTTAGTGGTAGAATCAGGTTGGTTTCGAATAGGTCTTTCTTATCTCTCTCTGATAGCCGACAGTTATATCGAGTCTCTATAGGTTGTTTAGTGCATGCTGCGCTGCCGCTTCAGTCCACCATACCTATGTAGGCGAGGACCGCCGAATTCTAGTCTCGCCGTGTACTGGCCTCAGTACTGACCGCTCTCTCTTTTTCCTTTGCCCTTTGTCGTCACCCCTTTTGTTTAAGCAGGTTTTGAGGTCGACGTCGTTAGCAGGGTTACCCTTCCGGCTTGGCCTGGGCAGGGTTATGGACGCCATTTGTTATTTTTCAGGGCTCTTAGCCCCATTTGCATCTTGTCCGTAGCTGGACGCTCTATCGTTTTCAAGGTGATTTGGATCTTTGTTCTGTATATCTGTATTCTTGACTCATGGAGTCGTGTTGTATATATATCTGTTCTGTGGGTCCCATCGAGGACTGTTGTGTAATGTTATTACTTCGTTTTCCACCCGCACGCAAGTGCCTGGTGGGCACCTTTGAATCGTTTCTATGCGGGTTTGGCGGGAGCGCTGAAACTTGCATAGGGCCGATTCTGAGGGTGTTACAGAGTGGTATCAGAGCTCAGCAGTTGCGATACCCCACAAGTCCAGCCTGTAGGATAACCTAGCTAACGGCCGAAGTGGAGTGTCAAAACTATTTTTGCAAAATCGGTTGGATAGTTCTGATTAGGTCTAATTTTACTCCTTACCCCTCTGCTGCTCTCCTCTCACCTCTGCGTGTGTTGAATCCGCTCTCTTCTCTCTCTTCGAGTCCAGGATTTCTCGTGGTTGGGTTCCATCGTACCTTCAGGGTTTCGCTTTCTCCTTTGGTAACGGTGTTGCTACATCTGGTCTTCATGCTATCCGAGGAATCCTTAGTCTGGTGGACTTCTCTTTGTTCCTTCTTGTGCCTTCCAGTGCTTTCTGACGCGACGACATCATCTACGCCAGATCCGATGTCTGCATCACTCCTTTGTTTCTGAACCTCGATTGTCAAGATCTTCAGTCTGATTCCGAGAATGGTTGCACGCTTTTCTACTGATTGTGCAGAGTAATAGTTTGGGTGCGTGATGTATTGGCCCCCATGCCGACTACTCACTCTATTCGCTTTTGTACATTGAAGTGGATGAGAATGCATCGGTTCCCTCTTTCTATCGAAGCTAGAGGTGGCTTTATTTGTTGATACCTCTACCTTCGACCTTTTGTTCCCGGAGTGTTCTCTCGATGATCACGGACAACGACCTCTTGTTAGTGGTGTCGCGAGGATCTACACGATGCGAGAAGATTCAGATCGCCGCCCTACTTCCCGGTACCATGAGGCGGATCTCGAGGGCGAGATCCATTGTTAGTGGTGTCGAATTGTGGCATCCCGCAAAAACCACTACTAGAAAATCGCGTTATTTTTGTGCATTGCATCATCATGACCGCATGCTCATGTCATCATGCCACATTGCATTTGAGCATCGTCATCATCATGCATTTGTTTGTCTGAAACTATTTTCGAAAAGCATATTTTGTTTTCTAAATACCCCGCCTTTATTTCAAAATCCAAAACCCGGGTCGCCGGATTATTTTGTTTCGTCTACCAATGGATTTCAAAAGCCCCGTTTTAAATATTAAAATATTTATTTTATTTTTAAGGGCAGCCGTACCGGGCCGATCCGACCCAGTCGACCACCCCCAGTACAAAACCGAGCTACCTAAACCCTTTTCCTACCCCAATCCTAGTCTACCCAGCCTTTTCCCTTCCTCCACCTCACCCCGGCCACATCACCCCACCCAATAGCCAACCGCCACCTCACCACTCTCTTACCCCTATCCAATCCCAGCCCGCCACCTCAGCCGGCCGCCCCCCCCCCCCTGGCCAGCCTGGCCGCTTTTTCCTGCCTCCCGCTGGTCCCACCATGACCGCGACCTGCCCCGCTCCTCTCCCGCAACCACACCCCAACCCGATCCCCACCTCCCTCGCACCCTGCTCCTCCCTCACCTCCCTCGATCCCGCTAGTTCCCGAGCGCCACCGCCTGCAGGGCTCCGTTCCCCCTCCTCCTTCCTCGCTCACCCCAGACCCCGCAGAAAAACCGCCGCCGCCAGCGACCCCTCTCTCCTCCCTCTCGCCCTCCAGCTCCTCGCCGTCGCCCGAGCCGACCCCGCCGCTGGGCTCGCCAATGACTCCGCGCCTCCGGCGTTCCCTGACGGCCTCGCTACGCCTTCCCGTGGCCATCACCGCCTGCGCCTCTGCGAGCCTGAGCCGCGGCGCCGCACCTGGACCTCCTCTCCTCTGGCCGCGGTCCCGCTCTCCCTCTGGCCGCCGCGACCTCCCTCCCCGGTAGCGAGCTCTCACCTCCCTAGCGTCGCCGCCCTACCTGCTCTGGCCGCCGCCAACGGCCTCGACCTCGTCCCGCGCGCCGCTCGTAGGAGCTCCTCCGCCTCGCCCTAATCCCCGCCGCCTCGCCTGCGCCCATCTGCATCGAGCCGCCACCGTCTGCCACCTCCTCGTCCATCCGACGCCCTCTGCCCTATGCCGCCCTTGTCGACCTTGCCTTCTCTGGCTCCGGCCACCGCCCTGAGCGCGCTGCCCGCATCTCTGCGTCATCGGTGTCCGCCTCCAGCGCGTCGCCGTTCTCTCTGTCGGGCCCCATGTGTCATGCCCGTCGTCCCCTTCAATGCACCCTCCTGGTGATGTTGTGTGTAGCACCTGTTTGTGCTGGTGTTTGAAAGAAACCATCCGGGGAAATAAATATAATCGAGCGGCCCTTAATTGGTATGGATCGGTGATGATGCCTTAGGTGCACTGTGTTTTCGGTGCACAGATGTGTTGATGCTGTTGCCGCGAGAGGATGTGGCGAGGTTGATTCGGCCATTTGAGACCCTCCTGTTAGACATATCCGTCTCACGGAGCCGAAGACCGCAGAACCCCAAGGTCGTCGACATGGAACTGACAAGGTCTACTACATGGATTCGAAGACCGATCCCGGCGCGCCCGAACCCCGTCGAACACCAAGACCCTCGGAATCGCCAAGTTCTCCTTCTCGGATCAGAAAACCGAACCCGACACGCCAAGTTCTTCCTCTCGGATCCGAAGTCGCCGAGACCCAGGACACCAAGATCTCCGCCGTGAAACGACAAGACCGACGACACGACCCGACGACCGCGGATGCGACAAGATCGTCTCTCGGATGCCAAGTTCTTCTTCCCGAATGCCAAGACCGATCTCATCGAACCGAACCTTGCCTTCCCGTCGAACCCTGAGACCGATCCATCGAACCCCAAGCTCGCCGAACCCTAATGTGTGACCCCTTTCTCGAGCCCTATTTTTATAAATGTAATATCAAACTGATGCATATTAAATTGTTCATGCATGCATACTTGTCTGTGGTTTGGGGGCATTATGCCAATTCATCTCATAATTAAATATGGAGTCTATATGCGGGATATCTTTGTCTTATTCCGGACTCCATTTAAATTGGTGTAGCGAACCGGTGCTATCTTTTGCCATGTTAAGACAACATTTAAAATGCAGGATAGCTAAACAACATGAACCACCTAAATATTTGTCGGGACCCCGGTTCCGCTTAATCTTGCCTAATTGCACCGCATCTTTGTCATGCCATACATCATACATGCATCATGCCCGGTCTTCTGCCGTAATCTTAAATAGTGCATCCGGTGTTTCTTCTAGTGTTTGCTTCTTCGCGGATAAGGCCGTTGAGATGATGCGAGTGTCGATCCGATCTTCGGATGAACCTTCGGCAATGTTTTTCAGGCGAGCAATCTCCCCCTTTCTACCTATCTTACTTTTATAGTATTTATTCCCTCCTGTTGATCTATTGCTATCTGTGTTGCGATGCTCTAGTTTTCGTGCCCGCGATATCCCTTGCAGCCTTATATTGCCTTGGACACATCCTATTACCTGTTGTTTGGTAGATAGTTGGACCTTGCGTGTCGTAGTTGCTTACTCAAGTGCTGTTGTGTGTCGTCAAGTACCACAGTTGTTGGAGTGTTGCCGCATGTTTAATGTTGTAGCTGATCAAGACTTCAATTACTGTTTAATAACTAAAATTGAAAGTAGGTAAATGCAGAGGCACCGGTGGGTAATAGACAATATTTGGTTTTTAACCGTCCACTTGTGTCCCGTAGGACCCCGAGTTCTTGACACCTGTTCCGAGATCGAGCGCGCTAACCACAGGTGGGGTGTGTGGGCACCCCCATCGATTAGTACCTGATTTCAAAGTATTGTACCGGGAGCCACAAGTAGTTTGGGGCTTTATTACTATCCTGTACTTATGCCATGATTTACTGCTTTATTTAAGATTGTGCGTGGAGCACCTATACTGTTTAGGACTGTGACACGTTTTCGCTGTATCGACAAGCCCAGTCACACTTTCGGGTTCCCAGTCGTTTACAGCCGTCTACACAAACCCTGAGTCCGTCTCGGAGACCGGCCGACTTCGTTGCGGGTAGCTTAGTGGGGTGGCCCCCATGTACTTGCTTTGGGTCTAGGAAACGTCATGACTTAGGCCCCGCCGACATACCGATGGGTGTATGTTAACTGATCTGGCAAAAAGGGTCGAGGTGCGTGTGGATACTTTGGTGCACCCCTGCAGGGTTAAATCTTTTCGAAAAGCCGTGTCCGCGGTTATGGACGACTTGGAGCACAGTTCTCGATCATAGACAACTATAACTAAAGTTTACTGTTATAATTTTACTTGTATCCGATATGACTTGTAATCAGCTTCACTACAACAGAATGGCTAAATAAAAGTACCAACAACTGCTGGGTTTGGGATATCTCATGCTAATTGTATCTGACTAGTAAGTGTTGCAACTACAATGGAATGGTTAACTAAAAGTGCCCACTGCTTATTATATCAGGATGACTACCTATACCTGACTAGTAATTGCTGCAACGATAACTGGATAAATAAAACTGCCAACTGTGTGAGTTCCTCGGTTGACTCCCTCGTTTGGTCTCGAGGGGGACATACCAGGATGGGTATGCTTGGTGGTAGAATCAGGTTGGTTTCGAATAGGTCTTTCTTATCCCTCTCTGATAGCCGACAGTTATATCGAGTCTCTATAGGTTGTTTAGTGTATGCTGCGCGGCCGCTTCAGTCCACCATACCTATGTAGGCGAGGACCGCCGAATTCTAGTCTCGCCGTGTACTGGCCTCAGTACTGACCGCTCTCTCTTTTTCCTTTGCCCTTTGTCGGCACCCCTTTTGTTTAAGCAGGTTTTGAGGTCGACGTCGTTAGCAGGGTTACCCTTCCGGCTTGGCCTGGGCAGGGTTATGGACGCCATTGGTTATTCTTCAGGGCTCTTAGCCCCATTTGCATCTTGTCCGTAGCTGGACGCTCTATCGTTTTCAAGGTGATTTGGATCTTTGTTCTGTATATCTGTATTCTTGACTCATGGAGTCGTGTTGTATATATATCTGTTCTGTGGGTCCCATCGAGGACTGTTGTGTAATGTTATTACTTCGTTTTCCACCCGCACGCAAGTGCCTGGTGGGCACCTTTGAATCGTTTCTATGCGGGTTTGGCGAGAAGCGCTGAAACTTGCATAGGGCCGATTCTGAGGGTGTTACAGAAGATTGACTCTAGTGCAAGTGGGAGACTGTTGGGAATATGCCCTAGAGGCAATCATGTATGATGACATTTCCCATTGTATTCATAAAGTTATTAAGTTGTCCTTGTATAAACATCTGATGTGTATCATTGAATATGTGACTCGGTTGTGGAACTATACATTCATGTTGTTTGTACTAAATATCCTTGGTCATTGAGGTTGTGCTGGACACACAACTTAGACCAATGTGAAAGTCGGCTTGATGACTCGGTTCCACTTGTCATGGGCATGGAGATGCTATTCCGACTTACACAAATTCGGCTAAAGAGTTTAGCGAGTCGTATTGACCCATATTGAGGTACAACGAACAAGTTGTCATTTGTATATCTCAATCAATGTAATCCTTAGACCTAAGGTTATTGCATAATCCGAGTTGAGGATCACCGACTTAGGTTCTGTCAAACGCTGATCCGTAACTGGGCAGTTATAAAGGCAAAGTTTAGGTTGACTGAGAATCAAGCTGCGTGATGTGAATAACCAAGATGGGATTTTGCCCCTCCACTTGGAGAGATATTCTTTGGGACCTCTCAGATGATATGATTCGGAAAGCATGGCCATGCACGACTCGGTTAAGTGTTAACCGAGGTGATCGACTAAGAGTTAGTCAGGTGAATCACTTATCTCGGATCGAGAAGAGAGTCAGACTATTTAAGGGATGACAATTATTCGCCTATAGTCTGACAAGGGATATCGTGAGGCAAAAGGGACTCGGACGCAAGTCACATTGGAAAGGCAAGTCGTCATGACTCTTTCGTACTTGGGAGTCGGCATGTTCTGCTAGGAACCGCTACCGACTGATCGATTGAGAGTCGGACTCTAATCATGTCTAAGTTCCCAAGAGCCTGCGGGGTCACACACTTAAGAGCGGGAGCAAGTTCGGATTGGATCCGAACCAAAAATCTGGTTGGGTTGGACCCGAGCCGGACTTGGACTAAGTCAGTGAGTCAGACTCACAAGGACTAATACTATATGGCATTTAGTGAATGGGCCACGAAAGTGGAGCCCACGTTCACTCCCTATATATAGTGGAGCACAGTAACCCAGAAGGGTTAATCGCTGATCGGTTAGGTCATTCCATGTGTTGGAAACCCTAGCTCCAAAGTAGTCATGCCATTGTTTCGAACCTAGAAGTTTGCCGCCGGTGCTCCTCCTTGTACGTGTGGATACCAGCAGAGGTGCTGTACGATCAGCACCACGACGATCGGATCTTGAGGACTACACTGCATCAACTAACGCGCTTCATCAGTAATCCGCAATTGCGCGTCTAGTGGTAAACCTCGTGGCCTTCTACCTCAGCTAGATCTTGGGATAACCACGTCAGAGGAAAACGTTTTGTTTTATCTCTACGTGGCCCTACACTTGGGCGCTTATAAGATCTACGTCGGCGTCGACACATCTTGCGTCTACCCGTGCCGAGTCTTCCTCGCGGGAGACCCTCCCCTCAACGCTGCTAGCGGTCGGGGTAACACTCGCCCCGCAGGTAGTGTTGAGATGATGATGACAGCGCCATCGCCTGCAGCAGGAGCAGGCACCAGACCAAGCAAGAACCCGACAACAGCAGACCAGGCAGTGGTTAAGCCGGTAGCCACGAAACCGGCAGCAGCAGATCTGTCAGTAGCTAAAGCACCCGAGGTGAAATAGGTAACCCCCAAGGCACCAAGGGTAAGATGGCCACCTCTAGAGAGGCCGGAGAACATCTTGCAAGCAGCCATAGATAACTTCACAACACCTGTAGCACCAATAGTTAACCCAGCAAATGCACAGGCAGAACTCGAAGAGACTAGGTTGAGAATGTTAGAAGAAGCCAAGAAAGTATCTATGCTGCAAGAATCCTTCAATAGGGCCTTACCAGAGTATGCTAGGGCAAACAAGCTAGATACGGCTCCCACACGAATAGATGATCTAAGGATGAAAGGGAAGAATCTCCTTACTGATATAAAGGACATGAATCTTAGAAGGGTGATTCGGCTGACCCTGGGATGCCGAGGTATAGTACCATGGCAGAGAACCTCAGGGCGGTCAATGCAGCAGCCTCAGAGTTGGAGGGATTAACCTGGGAAGCCCAACAGAGGAAGCAAGAAAGAGTAAATGAGCTGGTACGCATCACGAACCAGCAGAATGAGGAGATACTCAGAGCTAACCCGGCAAAACCAGGTGGTTCGCGCATGGTTCACTCGGCTGGGGCTGCCCAACACTATAGGTTGCCGCGGCATCCTCACCCGGAAATGGTTTACGAAAAGATAAAATAGTAACCTCGGGAAAAAGAAAGAAAATTTGTTCTATATGACCCGACAGTAGCCGGAAAAGTCAATGAGAAGAAAGGCAATGGAAGCCGAGGTAATAGCGGTGAAAGAAACCCCGGCCGTGGCAATAGAGAGCGCGGGAACCTCGGGCGAGGGAACCCCGAGAATAATAACCCGACTGAAGGGAGACGGTATCACCCGCAAGATCATCAGCCGAGGCATGAACCTTGGCAGGAGATAGAAGCAGGACATGTTCCACATAACTAGGCACATGACAGGTATAATGATGGTAATTCGGAAATGGAAAATGCCGGGTACGTTGGGCAAAACCACTATGGGGTGCAAGAAAGATCTATGTACAGAAACTTGTCGTCGAACGACGCAAGATTAAAACTTGATAGGCTATATCGGTCCGAGTTAATGGAAGAGCAAGGCCCACCTGGTCCGGCGTGCTTTGGACCTCGGATTATAGGCTAGCCACCTGTCCGAAACTTCCAGTTGGCAAGAGGCACGAAAAAATATAATGGAAGTACTAAGCCTCAAGATTGGTTGATTGACTAGGCAACTGCAGTGAAGATAGCAGGAGGGAATTTGAGATGGGCTGTGAGATATGTGCCCCAGATGTTGGAAGGGCCGGCCAGGGCCTGGCTGAATAACTTACCAGCCGGCAGTATCAACTGTTGGTTGGACTTTGAGGAGATGTTCATCGGTAACTTCGCCAGTACTTACAAGAGGCCGAACAGACCGCAACATCTGGCCATGTGCAAGCAGAAACCAAATGATACTGATAGAGAATTCTTAACTCAATGGTTTAATCTCAGAAACTCCTACGAAGGAGTAATTGAATCAAAAGAGATTGCTTGGTTTGCACAAGGGTGAAGATATGGAAGTGTGTTGTGGCAAAGGTTACAAAGAGATATGTCGACTACGTTGGCAGAGACTATCAGAATAGCAGATTCATATGCATTGGGTGATCCGACTCAACCCAAGCTTATGTTGGTAGAACACATGGAGCAGCACGACCATTACGCTCATTATGGTGAAGGTTCATCCCGGCGGAATGAGTTCCGAGGTAGGAGAAGAGATGACAGGCCAGATTACAGATATGGTTCGAACCAGGTTGCAGTAGTTGTACAAGATCAGCCGGGTGCAGGAAGCAATCAACGCCAAAAGAACGGTCCTCAACAGTGGACGCCGAGGAATGATGGGAAGAAACAATTGAAGGAAATATTCCCTAGAGGCAATCATAGAGATGATTATATTTCTTATGTATCCATGAGTTATTATAATGTTCCTTGAATAGCCATATCAGGCAATTTGTATTGATTGGCAGTTATGTGAATTGTTTGTGAAACTCTATACTTGTATGGTTATCTAATAGTTGTCCCTGGTCGGAGTTCATGTGAGGACACACGTGAATATTAGACTAGCACATTGATTGGTTGATGACTATGTTTCGCAAGTCATAGACATGGAGATGTCAAACCAATGATGTGGACACATGTTATGAACATGGGGTTGGACTGACCCAACTTGAGACTGGCAATTAGACTTGCATCTCTCTCTACACATCATGTACGTTTTGTCCTTAGACCTGAGATTGTCGCATGTACTTGAGATGTGGATCGACCTACTTTGGGGCTATCAGACGCTACTCTGTAACTGGGTAGTTATAAAGGTAGCTTTCGGGTTTTTCCTGAAGCATGCTGCAAGGCATGGTCAATCAAGATGGGATTTGCCCCTCTCTACTTGAGAGAGATATCTTTGGGCCCCTCGAGTGATCGGATCAAGAAATGGATGGTTGTGCTAGATAAGGTTAAGAGTTAACCTAGTTAAGGGATTCCAAATCACAGTGTCAAGAAAGGGAGGTCAGCTTGGAGCTAGACCAAATATCATGAGGCAAAGGGAAAGACATGTACTATACCTTGTGATGGTTCGTCTGATATGATCTTTGTATGCGTTTAGGAGTTGGCACGTCTTGCTAGAAGCCGCTACCTACTATTGATAGAATAAGTGTATTCGTGTCATGTCTATATGTATATGAACCTATAGGGTCACACACTTAAGGGGCTGGAAGGCTAATACGGATTAGATCCGAATTAGACCAGGCTTAGGCTACTAATGGGCTTCTAATGTCGAAGCCCACTAGGGACGCCTATATAAGAGAGGGTGGGGTGAGCTGACCAGGGTTAGACCATTCCACCCAGCTGCCACTCCTCACTCCTGTGTTGCACGCGCGGACCTAGCAGTCCGGCGTCTGACGCTTCCACCCTTTACGTGTGGATACCTCGGAGGTGCTACAGCTGTAACACTTGGACGAGCCACGAAAGGGGAGCTGCTCGTGGGACGAGAACAAGGAGGAGACGTAGAATGTCTGCACTGCCTCGACGCACTTCATCAAGTTCTGAAACTGCGCGTCTAGTGGTAATCCCGTGATCCATGACAACAGTATTCCTGATTTACGCGGTAGAAATTTTTAATTTGCGCTAGTGTAGCCTACCTGTATCCCTTCAACAATGGACTACAGAACAGAAGAAACAATGGCAAGAGAGTCCAAAATACACGTTTGAGTCAATGCTGGATAAACCGTGTAAGTTTCAAACGCCTAACCCGGAAAACCAACCAACCACATGACTCGCCAATGCGCTTAGATGAAGAGTGCAATGGGGACCCCGACAGCAATGCAGGCGCCACAACAGCAAACACACCACCCACAACAGCCACAGCTTACATGAGGAAATGCACAAATAGTTGATGTTGCCTCCACCGCCTCCGAGGTATGAGAATTAGGACTAGAGGGATGCAGTTCACCATGTGGTAAATAAGAACCAAGATGGCAGAGGAAACCCCGAAAATAATGGACGCAATGATTATAGGGAGCACCACCAGTCATATTGTATATTCACCACGGAACAACGGGACAGGCAGAGCGTACAGCACCGACACATGGAAGTAAATGCAGTTATGCCGGCAGTTTCGAGGTATATGCCATGGTCAGATCAAGAGATAACTTGGAGTATTAGAGATCATCCAAAGATCATGCCGAACCCCGGGTCATATGCCTTGGTGCTAGACCCAACATTTGTCGGGTCGGGTATCAATGTGAAATTCTCGAAGGTGCTAATAGATAATGGAAGCAGCATCAACATTATGTACAAGTATACAATGCATAAGCTCGGTATATCTCTGAATATGCTGCAGTCGACCAGGACAACCTTTCATGGGATAGTGTCAGGACTGTCCTGCGAGCCCATTGGGAAGGTCCGAGTAGACGTCTTATTCGGCACAAGGGAAAATTGCAGGGCAAAGAATTCAGAATTAGAGGTGGTGGATCTAGAAAGTTGTTATCACGCACTACTCGAAAGGCCGGCATTGGATAAGTTTAGGAGCAGCTGTCACATTGGCTACTTAAAAATTTAGATGCCGGGACCATAGAGAGTAATACCAATAAGAGGAGACTACAGGAAATCAATGGAATGTGCTTCAGCCGGATCAAATCTAGCCGAATCTTTGGTGATCGCAAGGGAGAAAAAGGATAATTCAGGAGGTCACAGTGTTGGCTGAGTCGGCACAAATTAACATGCCGGCACTTGCTAATCCGCATGGAAGTGTATCTTTCCAGCTGACTAAGGAGACAAATAAGATTCAGATTGATGATCAGTTCCCAGAGCGCACCATCCCATTGGTGCCGGCCTGAATGACAAATAGGAAAACAAGCTCACCAACTTCCTCCGTGAGAATCAGGATATCTTTGCATGGTCTACACAATATCTAAAAGGAGTACCGAGGGAGTTGGCTGAGCACTCTTTGCATGTAAGGCAAGGAGCAAGACCGGTGAAGCAACCTCTCTGCCGCTTCGCTGAAGACAGGAGAAAAATCATAGGGGATGAGATAGCTTGGCTCCTTACGGTCGGGTTCATTATGGAAGTACTTCATCCGGATTGGCTGTCTAACCCGGTGTTGTTAGAAAAGAAAAAGGATGACCCAAACATAGCTGTCGTTTGGCGTATGTACATCGATTACACGAACCTTAACAAGGCGTTTCCTAAGGATCCTTTTCCTTTACCTAGGATAGACCAGGTTATTGATTCAACTGCAGGTTGTGAACTATTATCATTTGTAGACGCGTATTCTGGCTTCCACCAGATACCGTTAAACCCGGCTGATCAAATAAAAACTGTGTTTATCACCCCGTATGGGGCTTATTGCTATCGCACCATGTTATTCGGCCTACGCAATGCAGGAGCCACGTACCAAAGATGTATGCAAAAATGTCTGCATGATCATATTGGGAAAAATGTCCAAGTATATGTTGATGATGTGGTTATAAAAACCAAAGAGGGTCATACGCTTCTAGAAGATATCTGACAAACACTACAAGAAATGTGTTAACTAGTGACCTTCACTTAGTGACTGTGGATAACTTGGTCATACATCTTAGACCAAATGGTCTTAAGCTATCTGGGAGGGTCCAAAGCCTGAAAAATTACGACCAATCTAAAAAAAGGTCATATTGTGTTTTCACGAATTGGTCATAACTTAGACAGTAAGGCTCCACGCCCTTATCTTTAGCCGCTTAGGACCAATTTAAATGGTCGTAAAATCTATGACCATACGTTAACGTCCTTAACTAACATGAATTGACATGACTTGGTAGCCACATCAGCAGTCATGCCTACGTGGTTGTGTTTAGGTGTCATTTGGACCTAACATATTCATCCTTTTAAGAAGTTGGGCCTTTGCCGAATGGACCTGCTGCCGACCTTGCTTGCCAGACCTTGCACGTCAGCCTTTTAACATGTTAGGCCCATTATTTCTTCCGACGAATGGCCTACGTCGACCTTTTAACCAGCTACAACGAATTCTAGTAATTGGCAAAAAAATTCCATAGCAGGTAGTCAAACCCGCAACCTACCACTGTCTGTTTTAGTGCCCTAGCGCTGAGCTGGATATGTGTTGTTGATATGGATGCATAACGATTCTAAATAAACCACTCTTTATCTGTATCTGACTGCCTCTAACACAACACTGCGTGTGAGCCATGACTTAGCAGAAAAATAATCGGTGACAGTAGGGGCGGGGGCGGGGGCGAGGGCGGGGGTCGGTGGTGCTGCCGGCGCGCGGCGGAGCAAGGGGTCGATGGGGTTGATGGCATGCGGCGGAGAAAGGGGCGGTAGTGCTGCCGGTGCGCGGTGGAGAAAGGGGCGGTGGTGTTGCCAGCGCGCTGCGGAGCAAAGGGGCCTGCTGGATTTTTTCGCCCTCGACCACGGCAGGAGGAAGGCGCTCGACGACCAGATCCTTCCCGCCGCCGGTCTACCCGTTGGAGGACACCTCCAACCATAGGACTCCCCATCGGCGGACACCTCCAGGTATGCACCCCTCTGCTCTCCCCTCTTTATCATGGAAAAAAGGATGGCTTTTTGGTTGTGGATGGAGAGTTCATGTATATTTTCAGTCAGATGATCTTTAGTTTGTGTCCCTATAGCAATTGTTTGGTATAAACTAGATTTCAATCAGGTGTTCCTCTGTTCCATTGCTAATTGTTCTCCCTGTTACTTTGTAGCAAGATTTCAGTCAGATGTTTGTTCATAGCTAGTTGTGCTCCCTATTACATTCTGTTGTTTTTCATGTACATGATTTGTGCTGCCTTTGTAAGATTTTTTGAGTGCTAAGTTGCAACATATATTTTGCATATGGACAGAATATGGATTAGAAAAGGAGTTAGAAGGCTTTCCAATGAGCATATAAAGGGAGTGGATGAGTTTCTGGAATTTGTTCGGAGAAGTGTTTCTGAGGATGCTGAAGTTCTTTGCCCATGTTGTAGCTATATCAACCGTTACAAACAAACTTTGGAACATGGAGAGGCTCGTCTGTTGATGTATTCGATGGCACATACTTATGATAGATGGATATTTCATGGAGAACCTTTACAAGCTGAAGCTGAACCTCAACCTGATGCACACCATGTTGATGCTGAAGGTGATGATTTTGTACAACATGATGTTCCGATAGTGCATGATGATTTGGAGGAGGAGGATGGGAATGAGGATGATAGAATTCTTGATTTGTTTAAGGATCTGTACAAGTCATAACCACAAGGAGTTGGAGAGAATACAATCTATTCTCAGCTGATAGAGGAGGCAAAACACGCATCTAGTGATGGTGGGACAATGTCCAGATTTTCCTTCACCATGAAGTTACTCCATGTCAAGTCC
This sequence comes from Avena sativa, assembly GCA_916181665.1. Taxonomy (NCBI): domain Eukaryota; kingdom Viridiplantae; phylum Streptophyta; class Magnoliopsida; order Poales; family Poaceae; genus Avena; species Avena sativa. The sequence goes on from OV702280.1 coordinate 134,114,150, forward strand.
TTCTACCGGATTGGCAATGTTGTCTTTAACGCAATACTCCGTACCTTGACCATCCAATATCCTAAAAGTGCAATTCCCAAATCTTATGAAGAAGCATTGGATATAATTGGCAGATTGGGGCTCGGTTATGAATCAATACATGTCTGCCCAAGCAATTGTATCTTGTTTCAGGGCATGTATGGCAAGCATGACAGGTGCCCAAAATGTGATTCCTCTAGGTGGAAAGATGCTGATGGAAGGAAGCAGATACCGGAGAAGGTGTTGAGGTACTTTCCTTTAATTACAAGGCTACAAAGGATGTTCATTTCGAAGCAACAGTCGGAGGATGCACAATGGCACAAGCTAAAACGACATCCCGTGGATAATGAACTTAGCCATCCAGCTGAGGAGAGGCATGGAAATATTTTGATGATAAACATAAGGAGTTTGCCGCCCATGCAAGGAACATTAGACTTGGCCTTTCCACAGATGGCTTTAATCCATTTGGAATGAGCCGGAAATATAGCATGTGGCACTTATATGTCGTGCCGTACAACCTTCCACCTTGGGCATGTATGGATCAGTCCAACTTCATGATGTCTTTGTTGATACCGGCTCCAAGTTCTCCAGGAAAGGATTTTGATGTTTTTATGGAGCCCCTGGTAGAAGACCTTCAGAAGCTTTGGAAGGGTGTCCATACATATGATGCCATGAGTCCTGATAAGTTCGACCTCTGTGCTGCGGTCATATGGTGTATCCATGATTTCCCAGCATTGCACACTTTGTCAGGGAGGGTCACGGCTAGTTATCAAGCATGTGTGCGTTGTGACAAGGAGCCGTGCTCGAAAAGAATAAGGAACAAGATATGTTGGACCGGGCCCGCCATTTTCTTCCTCGCTACCATCCTTGGAAAAAAGCAGTCGGTGGAGTTCAATGGAAAAACTGAAACCCGTGACCAGTCGGTGGAGTTCACTAAAGAAGAGCTCAAGCAACAGCTTCATAATGTGAAACATGTGAGACCTAGAATCAAAAGAAAAGGAAACGTGAGGATTGTCAATGTTGGGACCGGAGGGCTATTTTATGGGACCTCCCTTACCGGGCAGATCTCAAGTTGAGGCACAACCTTGATGTAATGCACATTGAAAAAAACATATGTGACAATCTTCTTGGAACATTTATGAACATCAACGGGAAGTCGAAAGACACAATTAACTGTAGGCTGGATTTGGAGGACATGGGCATAAGAAAAGATTTGCATCTACAGCCTGTTGAAGGTGGAGAGTCATTTAAGATGCCAAAAGCATGGTATACAATGACAAAAGAACAAAAGATTGCATTTTGTGAATTCATAAGAGCAGTGATATTTCTAGATGGGTATGCCGCTAATCTAGCAAAATGCGTGTCCCCCGATGGTTACAAGATCCAAGGACTGAAAACCCATGATTGTCACATCCTCCTCCAAAGGATTTTAACGGCTGGACTCCGTGGAATTATGGATGAAGAAATATATGAAGCGGTTGCTGAGTTGGGAAATTTCTTCAGAGAGCTGTTCTCCAAAACACTAAAGCTACTGTTCTTCAAAGACTCCAAAAAGAAATCGTGGTTATCCTTTGCAAGCTTGAAAAGATCTTTCCTCCATCCTTCTTCACTATGATGGTTCATTTGGTCGTGCATTTACCCAAAGAGGCAATGCTTAGAGGCCCTATGCAATACGGGTGGATGTACCCTATCGAAAGAAGGATGCTTACATTCAAGCGTTTTGTGCGAAACACCGCCGGGCCTGAAGGATCCATTGCCGAAGCATATGTTGTTGATGAGTGCCTTACATTTTGCTCGAGGTACTTCAATGATGTGGAAACTAGATTTAATCGGCCGGGAAGAAATAGGGATCGGAATGATTCGCATATTGGTGATGTCTCGGTTTTCAACCACGGTGTAAACCTTAATCGAGGATCGAAATACTTAAATGTTGATGGTGATGAGTATGACAAGATGCATTGGTATGAGCTCAGAAGTTGCCCTCAGGTTCTACCATATATCAAGTATGTCATCTCTTGTGCATGCACCCGTATATTTTTTCTTTGATTGGAAGGAACACATTTTTTTAGGCCTGATAATGTAATTAACTTTAAATTTTTGTTGGCATTGTAGTCTGTGCAAGGAAGAGTTGAATCAACAAGATAGCCACATCAATGTTGATAAATGGCTCCTGAAGTGTAACACCCTAGTTTTAATTAATCAATATTAGGGTTAGTTTTGTGCATCATGAGCATCATCATTTAAATTGTGCATTGAAGAAATAATGCCAAACCCTAAACCCTACTCTCTCCCTCTATTTGAAAAGCATTCAAATGGTTTTGATTTTGAAAAACTACCAAAATTATTGGAGCCCAAATTGGTATAAAGGGCCCCTGAATATTTACAATTATTTCAAAACTCTCTGGTATTTTCAAACTGTTTAAAACTGAAAAGGATTTGAAAATTCAAAGGAGAAAACAAAAACAGAAATTGGAAAAACAGTTTCTGAGAAAAATAGAGCAGCAGCCGTGGCAGGCCCAGCCTAGCTTGCCCTCTCCCTTCTCTCCCCCCTAACTGCCGCTCAGCGTGTAGCCCGCAGCCCAGCTCAGCCCAGGCCCAGTACCCCTTCGGTGTTGTCTTCTTCCTCTCGACGCCAACCAGCTCGGTGTCATCACTGCCGCCGCGCCGATGCACCAAGGTGCTCGCCCCGCCGCCTACGGGACAGGATAAGACCCCGACCTACACGTCTGTCTCCCCCTGGTTCCCTATTCCCCTCACGCAAGCTTCCTCCCTGTTCATCTCTACGAGCCCGAACCCCAACCCTACGGTTGTCGTTGATTGCCGCCGTTCTGGCCTCTCCCCCGACCGTCCGAGCATGCCATCAGCACCGCCTTGTCCCCCTACCTCCATTCGCCAGAGGAATTGAGCTGGGGCTCCATGAATCGATGCCGTAGTTGCCTTCTTCTCGGACACCGGTCACGGTCCTCGCCACCGATTCCGGCCACCCTGCTCCTCGCCAACCTTCCCTTCATGCTCAAGGTGAGCTTACCGACCTCCCGAGCCACTCCGCCATCTCCTCTATCGTTTTTGCACCGTGCGCCACCGCTCACCGCCGTCGGACGCCGTTGCCGACGTCGCCCCGATGACCCCAAATGGAGCGGCGCAGCTACCGTTCTGCTCGCCTTGCTGCTCCTGTTCGAATGAAACCAACCACGTCGCCCCTAGAGCCCCCTGTCGCCCTCCCCGTCACCGATCTGCAGCCACCGCCGTGCTGGCGTCACGCTGATGTCAGCATGACGTTCACAACGCGTGGGTCAGCCGAGTCAAACCTGGGTGGGTCCTTTCTTGACCACGTGGAGGCTGAGGTGGCCTAGGGCCCATCTGTTAGCCTCTGCGGCTAACTGATGCTACGGTGTTAAAAGTTTCAGTATTGTTTTCATAATTCCAGAAATGGTTTAAATAAATCCAAAAATTGATATAAACTTGTAAATTCAATATCTAATTATTTATAAGTCAGAAAAATATGTATAATATATCAAAATGTTCAAAAATGAGCTCTACCTCTTTAAGCTATCATCATGCATTGTTCAACAACTTAAATGATAAGTATAATTAGAAGAACATAGTAACCCCTCTGATATACTCCGGAGTTTTGCCGAGTTAGGGTTTGTACCCCTCGGAACCCCGATTAAATGGTCGAGCATGCTTTAGGGTTACATTTCAATGCAATTCAACTTGTCATATCATCATACTTGCTTGATCATTGCATCAATGCCATGTATTGATTGTTTCCCCTTTCTTTCCGGTGATTTGGTTATTTCCGGTAGAATACGATATCGAGATCGAGATCGAAGACCGAGGTCAACACCGACGAAGATCGAAGGACGATGCCTGACCAACTATAATCAAGTCAAGTACCAGATGTTCAAAGATCTGTTTATCTGCTATCAACTGGCAGAGGCAAGCATAGCCCCACCATGATATAATCCTATGATTTCGAAAGTATTTCAATTCTGCCATGATGCATACGATTCTACTGTGGTCTTTTATCGATAGCTAGAGTATCCTATCTATTGCATACTCCCTTTGAGCTTATATTACCTGATCCACTGCTCCTAGCATAACTAGGTTTGGCTTGTGTGCACTGCTAGAGCTCTTATTCGTGTCTGCTTAGCCATGCAAAGCTATTGAGTCTGGTCCATCCAGATGATGTATCAGATGCAGAGAATCTAGTATGAAAGGAGAACATGATGATATGTGATCAGTGATATGAGATTAAACATGCTAAGGCTTGTATGGGAGGCCACGGTGGGATGTGGGTTTTCTAGTCCCATGCTCGCCACCACTAGGACCCGAGTTCTTTCCTTTGGAACCAAGACGAGCGTGCAATCACACGGGGCCTGGACAACCTCACGAGCAACTAACTTGCCTAGTATATTCCATGAGTCACATAGTTTGGGCGTTCCATTAGACATATGCATAGAAAATATTTTGAAAGATTTGCCGGGTGAAGTTGGTGCATTCATAACAGGTAGGGAAGCGTGGACCGGGTTGCTTGGGGTAGATAGCGCCCCTGTTAACCAACCTCGCCTCACATATTTAAGTACCGGCTTCGGGATTTGACCCGTTACGGTGGAACCATACTTATTGCGTGACTCATGGTCTTGGCGAAAGCAAGGTAAAGGTCGTGTCTAACCACCCTCTGCCGGCCTTCCAAGGAAGAGGGCTAATCATTTTGGCATTAAGAGAAGGTTAGTACGTGTGGGTAAAGTTGTACACCCCTACAGGGTAATAATCTTTTTGAAAAGCCATGTTCACGGTTATGAATGACTTGGCGACCGGACTCAAGATCATAGAGAACTTTAACCTAATCTTAAAACTTGGCAGATCAACATGTTCTTAAGGATGCTTACTCATGGGTACGAGGGGGTGATCCTAGTTTAGGTGATGATGATGACTTGGTGGATATCAAAATATGACGATCAATATTTCAGAGATGTCACTCTCTTATCCCCTTTTAAAATACTCTGATTAGACGAGCTTCTTCTCTCCCTCTGATTTTCTAAACAAAGATGTCTTTATGAAAAACAACTCCACCAGCCAGAAGTCTTGAGGAGTACACCATGTACTCACCCTTGCTTTGTTGATACTTTTCGCAGAGTAAGTGTTCACCTGATGACGAGTTCCCTACTACATCTACATCGACGAGTAGCATGGAATCTATGGGCTGGGACGTCATCGTTATGCATCAGGCCTCTTAGGCCATTTGTTCAGTTTGCTATACTTAATAGCATAATTTGCCTTCCGTTGTTTGATGTTTGTGGTCAATGACCTCTGATTGTAATAATTTGGTTCTCTGATCAGTTATGAGCTTGCTGTAATAAATTTTGTGTCGTAGGGTCACTGTTGTGTTACTGATTCTTCACTGGATATTCTCGAGCTCAAGGTTAATCATGTGTCAGACGAAGGTCTGGGATTTGTTTAGCCCTGATCCCGGGGGTGTCACATGATGGGATTTGCTAAATGGTTTAAGAAACATGTGAGGTCTTTAGTCTTGGAATCAATTTCCACATGATTTTTTGTGTGTATCTGTTATTCACCCTGGTTTTTTTATTTGTGCAGATTGGAAAGTTGCATGCGGACAATAAGGTTAGTGTTGATCTTTTTGCTTTGGCATGCGATCCAGATATGCGAGTGAGGCTGTATTCGGCATGTATAGTTGACGGTGTCCGATACCACACCGTTGATCGCGAGAAAAATAGAAAGACGCATAATAGTGGAATAGTTGCCTTGGGAGACCATGGTGAGGAGTAAATTGACTTCTATGGTCATCTCAAAAGCATCATAAGGTTGCAATACAATTCCAGCAGAGGCGTCCATCGATCAGTTGTCTTGTTCTGGTGTGATTGGTTTGATCTTGGTGGGAAGATGGAGACAGGGATCCGGGATGACGAACACTTCAAAAGCATTAACACTGGAAGGTTCTGGTACAAGAGTGATCCATTTATTCTAACAACACAAGCATCAAAGGTGTTCTATGTGCTAGACACCTATTTGCGTGGAAATTGGCGAGTTGTGCAAAAGTTTCAGTATAGACGCTTGTGGAGTGTGAAAGAAACTGAAATGGAGGATTGTGCTGGTGGTCTAACATACCAAGATGATGATACTACGGAAGTTCCGGTGCAAGAGAAAGAACCCAGTGTGCATACCAAGGTGCGAAGGAGCCAGGAACGAGTGTTACTTGATGCTGCATTTGTAGAAAAAATTAGGGAAAGAAGGAAGATAGTGGAGGGACATGAAGTTGAGGAAGGAAATATGGTCGATGACACGGTCTACCAGTACTGTAGCGATTTTGAAGATAACAGGCAGAGGCATTTCGATGACGATGATTAGTAACAATCTGTCTACCATTTACCATTTTAGTTGCTAAAGGTTGGAATGTAAACTTGTCTAACATTTTAACTTGTACTATTGAAGGTTGGGTGTAAACTTGTTAAAATTAAACTTGTAATGTTGAAGGTTGGGTGTAAACTTGTCAAAATTGAACTTGTAATGTTGAAGGTTGGAGTGTGAACTTGTTAAAATTTGAGCCTGGGATGCAGTATGTCAGTTGTATGTCATTTGAGCCTGGGACTCGAACCAGTGACATACCAGTGTTGTATTTCCTGATGTGGCTGCTGCAAGCTAGAATACTTGGCAAATGTATGGGTGTGTTCTGGTATATTAAGTAGCCTTTTAAACATGCAAAAAAGAAGACCTGATGATCTCGTATATTGATATGAAACCTAATGCTCGAAAATTTGTGCATGAGGTTTGTATGATATGTTGATATGCATCATTGCTATGAGCCTGTTTGGCTGGTGGTATGGAATGGAACAATCCATGCTGAGTGCTCAGGTTGGAATTGAGCGGTAAATTTTTGCATTTGGCTTATTGTTCAGGTACTGCTAGACCATCTAGATTAATCACATGGATAAAAAGAGGGAACACATAAGAATATGACCAAAGTCAGCAGAACCATAATCAGTATGACATAATGGACCATAATCAGCACAGGAATCACAAGAATCATAAGCATAACAAATTGCTGAGCATATTAACTAGACCATGTTCACCAACAGAAGTACTAGCATACTTACAAAAGGACCATCACAGGACCATGTTCACCAACAGAAGTACTAGCCAAGTCCATCACTGGAGCATATTCACCAACTTCTAGCCAAGTCCATCACAGGACCATACTTATAAAAGGGATCCAGCCATGTTCACAAGTCTAACACACAAGCTAATAAAATACTAGAAGCTCAACTAGCTGAGTGAGCTGATTACATGACTTATTCAATGATCAACTTAAGTCCAGAACTTGCACTGCGGCGAAAGCGAAACATGAAGATATCACCGGTTTCCATCTCGGTCATCTCCACCACCTGATTCCAGGTGGATGTAATCTGAGCACCTTGATTCTTCCCTTTACCCTTGATAAGTGTGACAGTTCCATGTTCCCTGCCCTTCTAGAACACCCTCAAATCTGCGGGCAGGTCAATGTTCTTGTAGATACAGGAGTTACTAAACTTCTTTGAGAAATACTGCAAATAAAAGGAATCAGTCAAGACTAGTTCATTTCTGCTTCACACAAAACAGCATGTTCATTTTTTCTTTCATACAGAACAACATATTAATGGGTATAACTAGTTCATGATGGCAATCAAAGACAATGGTCAGAATAAGATTATGTGTTTACCATTTTTGCATTTGACTTATCTACGTGTGATGGCTGCATAGTGCACACATACAATTTTAATGTGGGCTGCTGCCTTAGAACTTTCTTTAGAAATTGTACTTGTGTGTGTTCTAGTGCAACCTTCTTGGGAAATACGCAATACGAGTTAAACTTGTCTTTTCCGTTGGTACCAGGACCTACATGCAAAGAAATCAATAAGCAACTTAATATATCACACACACTGTGTGTTCCAACAAGGTCAGCAATAAGAATGATCACTTACCTTCAAGTGTAATCGTGTTGGCCAGCCTTGCATCAGTGGCATCGGCGTGGTGCCTTGCAGCAGGCGAATTTTTTTTAAATAATACGAATTAGTTATTTAATTTGAGTTCTATTATGCGTTTTTTCGAAATTCCAGATCTAGTGCTTTGTCGGCCTGGGCCAGACCGACTGGGTCAATCGGCCAGGCCCTGGCCGACTGCATGTGGCACCATGCAGTCGGCCCTGCCACACACATGCAGTCGGCCAGGGCCTGGCCGATTGGCCCAGTCGGTCTGGCCCAGGCCTAGGCCGATTGCCTAATCGTCCTGCCCCTAGCAAAATCTTGCATGATCAATGCATCCCTAATCTTCCGCCGCGCCGATTTTGTCGCCAATCCTTCGCGCCGATTTTTTCCGCCATCGCGCCGATTTTCCCGCCAGTACTTCCCTCTCTTTGTTCCCGCCACTACTTCCCTCCCTTTGTTCCCGCCACTACTTCCCGCCCTTTTTTTTCCCGCCCTTTTTTTCCCGCCACTACTTCCCGTCTTTTTTTCCCGCCTATTCGCTTCGGTGCCTCTATAAATCCGGGCAACGAGATGTATCCTTTACCAGTTCTTCTCTTCCTCCTCTCACTCTCTCATTTCCCTCCTCTCCTCTGGCTCTCGCATTTTCCTCCCCTCCTCTCCAGTATGACCGACGCTTCTCCCTGGCCTGTAGATATGTCCATTGGGCTTTTCTTCATAGCCAGAACTGTTGAGATAGGCGATAAACCAGCCGACTGGGATACGTTGGTATCGAACCATGATGCTCTCGTTATACTTGGTAAGTCACTTCATCGAAGAGGGTGGAAACTGAAGACCCCAAATCAGGTACGAGCAGAGCTTCTCAGGATCAAGGCAAGGTGGGACAAGCTCACCTTCAAGAGTGAAGCTCGCATGATGGAGGTGGCTAATACACCTTGGTTCTGGATAGAAGATAGCGAAGATGAGGATGATATCTTCATGCCGCCACCGGTTGGAAGCAAGGCAAGAGCTGAGTGGGACAAGAGGCAGGAGAAGAAGAAAGAGCAGGCCAAGAAGAGTCAAGCTGACATGACGAAGCAGGCTGTGGCACGTAGGGCCTGCATAGAAGAGAGCGAAGATGAGGATGATATCTTCATGCCGCCACCCGTTGGAAGCAAGGCGAGAGCTGAGTGGGACAAGAGGCAGGAGAAGAAGAAAGAGCAGGCCAAGAAGAGCAAGTGCGAGGGATCGTCCAAGGGAAAGGGCGAGGCATCATCGAAGGGAAAGGGAAAGGCATCATGCTAGGGATTGATAGGACTCTTATTTATGTACCGCAAGTTATGTTGAACTGTGTTGCAATAAAAATCGTGAAATGATAGAATGATGTCTCATATATAGGTAGATGTCTCATGCATAGATAGACATGTCTCATACATAGATAAATATATGTCTCATACATAGATAAATATATGTCTCAGCGACGTCGTCTGCCGCGACGCTCGGGTGGTGGGTTAGGAGGCGTCGTCCAACCGAACATGTGGGGCGGCCGAACCTGTCGGGGAGGAATCACCGACCCGTGCTCATCGTACTGAGTCTCCTGTGTGGGGTCAGGTGCAGGAGTCTGGAAAATGTTCAGCCAACTGCTCTGCGTCATGAAATCCTGAGTGCTATGATCAACGTCCTGATCAGTCCAGGCGGATCCGGACACAGACGACTGATAGCCAGGCATAGACCCCTGCATTCCGAATACTCCTGCACATAAAAACAAAGTATGTAAGAACTTGACATGAAATGAGCCTCGACGCTTATCTTGTAAGACACATACCCTGTGGCTGTGGCTGTGGGTGAAACCCGTAGTTTGGCATGGGAGGGTGACCCCAAGGCTCCTGCTGCTGGTGCTGCCACGACGAACCTCCATCGTGCAAAGGTGGCTGCTGCTGCTGCCAACAGTCGAAAGAAGACTGCTGATGCCACGTCGAACCTCCAGCCTGGTCTGGGGGAGGAGGTCTCGGAGCCGTCTGTGGTGTAAGCCGTGGACGGGGAGCCTGTCGTAGGGGCGAGGGTGGCTGCTGCTGCTGGTGGTGCGTCGAGTGCCGCGGAGGACGCAGTGGTGCCGGGTGGTGAGCAATGTCCGAAGGGCGGGTGCACGTGATAACCCCGTAGATATGTCGTATCTTCTCCTCCAGGCGACTCAGCCAGGTCTCCTGGTCCTGCCGGTGAATAAGTAGGGGTCCGGACGAAAGAGAGCGTCTGTACTCAGCACTCTCCGTCTCAAGATCGACTAAGAGCTGTGCCTGCAAAAGACACCACAAGGTTCGGCATATATAGATGGAAAACTATGTAATAAATAGGTGCATTAGATGAAGAACATACCGCGTGTTGTCTGCTGCCCACAGTCGACTGGCTCGGATAACTATCCCAAGTAGCAGCGCCCGGCATCTCCTCTGGGTGAGATTGCTGCGTGATGCGTAGTCGTGTGGCGCTCATGTAGCTATCCAAGTACCTGTTGAACTCTTCCATGTCAAATGCCTCGTTCGAGTCCCAGACTCGGGTTGTAGCGGTGTCCCACTCTTGAACGTACACCCCAACCCTGTGTAGCCAACCCGTGGCGGTCTTGCTACTTCCCTTCCTCGACAACCTAACATTTAACATGGTTAGTGTCATGTCAATAAATCATGTTAATATGGAAGTAATGTGTAAATGAAACATACGTGTGTACGACTGAAGGAATGGCGCTCTCCGTAGGACGAGGATCAGCCAGCTGGCGAAGACCAAACTGCCTCATTACTCTATGTAGGCTCATCTCCTCTGCCTGCATGTCGAAGATGATCTTTGATTTTGTGAGCCAATACGGCTCGTCCCTGGCGCATAGTAAAGACATTTGTGCGGCGTCCCCATCCCTCTGGAATCTAGCAGTGACAACTTCATTACCGTAGGGCTCCCACATCACCGAACTCGCTAGCAGTACGTCAAACTGCTCGGACAGTGCGGGGTAGCAACCCCTCACCTGATTGTGAGAAAAGCGTCTCTGCGAATAATAATTTGTTAGCTCCATGCATAGGTTATGTCAACTAAATAATGAATGTAACAAGTAACTATGCACATACCTGGCGATGTGTCCAAACTGAACCGAAAGTAGGCAAGTCAATGTGGTCTGGATCTGGATCCAACAGTCCAGTCAGAGGGTCGCCCAAAGTAGCTGTAGGGTAAGGCGTCTCAACCATAACGTCCGGCCGGCCGATAGGAAACCGCTCCCAGGACCAAAGCTGCAACAGTAGTGGGCATCCAAGCAGGCCTGACTTCGGCGCCCTCCGTTGGCAACCACTGCACAGACCTCGGTACGTGGCCGCTAAGACCGCAGAACCCCAACTCCTCTGTATAATCATGTCAGCGCTAGTTGCATTGGCGATCTCCAATGCGATAGGGATGTAGCGAGCGGTGATAGTGGTGACATGGTTCTCGGTGAACATCACCTTACCGAGAAGCCAAAGTATGTATGCCTCCAAGGACCGAGTGATTTGTGCCTCTGTCAACTGAGTCTCTGGATAGCCTAACTGTTGGATCTGCATTAATGAAATATGGTTCGATACGTAACCAGTAGCCAGTAATGTGTAGCAAACAGATGAAAAAGAAGTTAGCAAACACACCTGACATCCTAGTAACTAGTCGAACTTGGGCCCGTGTTCTTCATACTCCAGTGGTCTAGTAATACCCTGGAATCGTTGTGCCATATCCTATTGCCAACCCACCGGTGCCTGTAGCGGTCCAATGGGCTGTCCAGCCAAAGGAAGTCCCAACAGGCATGACACGTCCTGGAGAGTAGGAGCCATCTCTCCCCAGCGAAAGTGAAAAGTGTGGGTCTCGGGCCTCCAACGGTCGACCAAGCATGTGAGCAACGAGTGGTCATATAGTAGGCGTGTAGAGTCTGCAGTGCCCTCAACCAAGCGAACAAAAGGTAAAAGCCCAGCCCACTTCAACCTGCATGACCAAAAACGTGATCAATCATGTATCGCAACCCAAAAATACTCATATAATTCATAGAGGACACGGTTGTTTTCAAGTATTTCTTAAAGGACACGGTTGTTTTCAAAACCCTGTGTGTTGACATTGCCCAAGCAACGACTGCATCTTGTAAATGTTGCTTGTCTTGATATCTGGCACCCTGGGCAATTCTGTTGCTGTGATATTCCCACGCAGAATCATGACCATCATCAACGGTCATTCCGGTTGACATGTTTTGATTCCATGAAGCAGGAATCGGCATGTCCTCTCCACCATTGCCTTCTCCATCAGAATCATCAGGGTCATCAGAATCACCACTCTCGCCATCCATGTAATCCTCCTCTTCCATCATGTTCTGCATGCCTCCATCTTCCTCGTCCGCATCTGCCTCTCCACTATAGTCTTCTCCACCTCCGGCCTGACTGCTCTGCCCCGATTCATAACCACCGCCTCCTCCTCCTCCTATCTCACTGCTCTGCCCCGATTCATAACCACCGCCTCCAGCACTGGACATAGAGTACATCCCGTAACTTGAATCAACACTATGGCGCGAAACATGTCCACCATCGATCTCCTTCAAGACAGGAAGCACTAATGCGCGAGGGTTTACATGCCTATCTTCGCAGCCTTTTAACCACTTAAACCAGTCTCTGTCTGTATCTACATGCCTTAAAGTCCAGAAAATATTTTTTCTTGACTTTGTCCATAATGCTTGCACGCTGACGGTGTACGTCTCGATGTTATAGCCTAAACATCCTGTCAACCATTCCTTCAACTGACTAACACTCCATGTTTGAGGGGCAGTCAAATCTAACTGTGTACACATAAACTCTCCAAGATCTGCTCCAAAGTCATTTGTTCGAACATTCCCATGACCGTAATAAAACACGAACTTCACTAAATTGGTCATCTCTGCTGACATAAAATAAACAACCTAATCAATTATTTATCGACAATGCGTATAACTTTGGGCAATGCTTGCAAATATTCTAAAAAATATGATATTATTGCTACCGGTCAAATATTGCTACTAATCCACCGGACAAATTTTTGTGCCTAACCCATCGGTCAAATATTGCTACTAATCCACCGGACAAATTTTTGTGCCTAACCCATCGGTCAAATATTGCTACTAATCCACCGGACAAATTTTTACTAATCAACTAGCCAAATATTCTAATAGACTAACCATACGACGAACGTACGTAACCATATACAATATCCATTGATTATCGAGGGATTAGAGTTTACCCTTGAAGCAAGAGAAGCTGCCACCAACACAGCTCGAACACTGCTCCACCACCACAGCCTCAGCTCCTCCACCACAGCTCCACCACCATTGCCATTGCTTCACCACAGCTCCACCACCGTTCCTCCAACAAACCAACACCAAATCAAGCCATGAGCTAACCAATCCGTAGATCGGGCTTCAACTCCCTCTCTAATGGATTTGGATTGACTTTTTTGTGGTCAAATCGAGCAAAATCTGAGAAAAAGGGTGGGCAAAAATGAAGAACACAAAGGGGAGAGAGAGAGGCAGCAGCTGGAGAAGAAGAAGGCAGGCGCGTCGCGTGGAGAAGAAGGCCGGGCGCGGCGGCGCCGCCCTTATCTGGCCCCAGTCGGCCTGGGCCTGGCCGATTGGGCAGTCGGCCTGCGCCTGGCCGACTGGTCCTGTCGACCGTTGTGGGTCCCGCGGCCCCACTGGCCGACCTGCTGTCAGCTGGCTGCTGGACGATTGCAATGCAGTCGGCCAGGGCCTGGCCGATTGGCCCAGTCGGCTTGCCCCTGGCCGACAAAGCACTAGATCTGGAATTTCGAAAAAACGCATAATAAAACTCAAATTAAATAATTAATTCGTATTATTTAAAAAAAATTCGCCGCATCGGCGCGGCGCCTTGCATCAGTGGAATCAGCGCGGCGCCTTGCATCAGTGGCATCGTTGTGGTGCCTTGCAACAGTGGCATCAGCACGGCGCTTTCCAGCAGTGGCAGCATCTCGACGCCACGCAGCAGCAACATCCTCATCGTCATCGGAAATCTCAATGCATCTTCATTTTCCACATTCTAGACGAGGGCAAGATCATCATCCATGGTGTAGACTTATACATAAATAGACAATAAAAATTAACCAATAGTTCAGGCATGGAAGGTGGACTTTTTCTGCCGATAAATAACTATGCTTGAAAGCCAGCTAGTCAAACACAATTTACTGGCACACCACATAAAATAGTCAAACACAATTTCAGGTCTAACTTCAGAAGTACATAATGTATTTTGAGAAACAGAAGTACGTTATCTAGAAGCTTTGTACATGCTTTATTTTTCACAGTAAGTGTAAGCAGATGCAAAGATTTATATCCATGCTAGACTAAAGATTCTGATGTACTCAGACATGTGGCTACAAAAATTAATATGATCCATACACACAACTGAATAAAAACCCTGTGCTATTTATAATGCACTGCCATTCTAGGATGCAGATATATAGAAGATTAAGATAAAAAGATGCAAAAGAATCAATGCATCACATGATGACGAGCCTGTTTGATATGATTCTGTTAAAGGATAACTGGATATAGACATACATAAGATCCAGCAGATGGCAAACAGTAACAGGAGTTGTCAAAAGTGTGAACCTACCACATCATCATCGTAAACAGTAACAACACCAAACAGATATACTCCTTACTTAACTTTAACTGAATTTATTTGCATTGTGCATCCATCGTCAAGCAAAAATTTCTTAGTCCAACCATACTCCTTTTGTCCACAAGTGTATTTCTAGAATTAGTTCTTAGTCAAACTTAACAAAATCTAACCAAGTTTATAGGAAAACAAAGAAAACATAATTAATATACTAATACATTACCAAAAAAGCTGTCCCATACAGTGTTTTGCAGCGGATAGTCAAAATGTTTGCCAAAATGAAATGACTGATTACCACCAAAAAGCAGCCAGTGTCAAACTTTGTCTGAATAAAGTACTTGCTCAACTAATTCCCCCATGCATCCATCAGAAAATTTTGAATCTACTCCATAAAGGATGCCCGACCACATAAGAAATTTCAGAGATTCAGTTTTGCAAATAACACTTGTGTATTCAGAAGATGTTTTAAGGGATCCATAAAAAAATTAAACGAGTTAAGGAAAACGCAATGGTGGGAATTCAACTACCAATCAGGGGGCAAATCATATGAGTGGAACATCATGTCATAAAAGGGGCAGCCCTCGTCGGTAAAAATTGAATCACCACACAAAAGCAGTCAATGTCAAACTTGGCTTAAATACAGTACTTGCTCAACGAATTCCCTCATCGGTAAAAATTGAATATATGAAGGAAAGAGTAATGATCTTACACCCCCGCAGTGCATACACGACGATGATCTAGCCTGACATTTGCACATCCACATATACTGACGGATCTGGCCGCAACTCTAACAAACTGACACCAGCCTAAACCCCCGGAACCCTAGAAATCTCCGGATTCGAAGCATTTTCCCCAAAATAACCGTACCCAAACCTAACGGCTGAAACCCAGTAGGAGAGGAACGCGTAATATGGGGAGGGAGGGGGGCTTACCTGGGAGGAGGACGGAACCGGCGGACGGTAGAGCGGCGGAGGCAGGGGAGGGATGGAGGCGGAGCAGTAGAGGAAGGGGAAGGAGGATCCAGAGCTGTCGTCTCTAGGGGATAGTGGGTTTTAAAGTGCATGAGAGGCAAGGGGGCGCTTAATATGCTCCTTGTCTAAATATCTTTTTAAATGAATTAGTTTTGACAAATAAAATACTTACCTAACTTTAATTTAAAACATTTGGTAAAAGAGAGCTCGAAGCCCCTATTACAAAGCATAGAGCTATATACATTTGTTTCACATTTTTTTGATTTTGTTTTTAATTTCGCATATGCGTTTCAAAACAAGGTTAAAACGGTGGGCGTTATTGTTCTTAGCTATGAGTGGAACCTGCCGGACCCAAAGACTAGGGTTTTGCCAGAAAAGGACAACCGGAGCACTAGAATCCCAAGAAAACTTGCATGTGGACCTAGGGTATGTGCAAAAGTGTCGTGGGATGTTGAGAATTGCAATATCTATCGCGGTTGCGCGCATGTGATAACAGTTAGAGAAGTGCTGGACGTGTAGGCGAAAACTCCCGCTACGTGTCTAACTAAGGGAAACAGGTGGAATATTGGGCCCAACCTTGGTGTTCCATGTAGACATGACCTAAACAAACCTAAAGCAACACAAAAGTACATTGGTGGAATCTCGTACGGAGATAGCTAGGGGGTAGATCCCTAGGGACCCTATAGACTAGGTTTTCGATGGGAAACGGCCGCCGGAGTGCCGAAATCCCACCAAAACTTGCATCTGGCCATGCCATGTGTACACAAGTGTGGTTCACGGTCCATATATGCAATGGATAGCTCCCGGGTGTCACCGTCTTCAATTCAGGCGCATGCGATAACACTTAGAGAAGTGTTGGACGTGTCGCTCGGAAACTCCCGTGACGGGTCCAACGAGGGGAAACCAGTGGAATAATGGAAGAAACCTTGTTTTTTATGGAGATTGCTAGGGGATAGATCCTCGGGCCCCCGTAGACTAGGGTTTCGATGGCAAACGGCAATCGGAGCGCCATAATCCCACCAAAACTTGCATGTGGCCATGCCATGTGTAAAAAAGTGTGGTATATTGTCCTTAGATGCAATGGCTAGCTCCCGGGTGTCACCGTCTGCAATTTACGCGCATGCGATAACACTTAGAATAGTGTTGGACGTGTCGTTGGGAAACTCCCGTGACGGGTCAAACAGGGGGGCAATCGGTGGAACATTGGGCCCAACCTTGCTTTTCTACGTTGATATGGCCTAAACATGCCTAAACAAACAAAAAATATATTGCTGGAACCTCGTACGGAGATAGCTAGGGGTAGATCCCTCGGGCCCACCGACCGGTGCTTTTCGACCCCTAGAGTTCAGGAAACCTAGGAAACTTGCATGTGGGCCTAGGATACATGTGAAAGTGTTGTGGAAATCCCATAGATTAAAGACATAGCTCCCCGGTGTGACCTTCTTCATATTCGGGCGATAACACTTAATTAGCAGATCAAGGTGCAAATGTCACGACGCGGGTATACCAGGGCTAGAATGTGCTACAAGGTTCCAAACTTGGTTTTCCTTGTATTTTTACACCAAACATACCTTAACAAACAAAAAATTACATTGGTGGTACGTTGTGCGGAGAAAGCTAGGGGGTAGACATTCCTGGGGCCCGCAGACGGGTGTCCTTGGTGCTTTCGACCATAGTTTGAAACGAGCATAAGAAATTCAAAAATTATCTGGACAATGTAAAATGTTTGTGTTGCGTCATTTTATGTGACATCGTTGCAAGAAAAAATATAAAACTTAATTGGTATACTGATTGCATCTCAAAAAAACCTTCTCGGAAATGAGCTATATCATGTTCGAGGTTTCATCGCTTTCATGCCAAACGTGCAATGTTATGGCTAGAATCGCGACATAGTTTGCGATAATATGCCCATATATATTATGCACACATGTGCATCTTGGGATGGCGAACAATGTTACAGGACGAAGTTTTCCTTCTCTCGTCGGTGCAAGTTTCACGCTCTATCATTTCATGTGAGATCAAGGTGACTCCCGCTACGGGCCTAACGGAGGGATACCAGTGGAATCTTGGGCCCAAACTTGTTTTTCCATGTATCCATGACCTAAACAAACCTAAACCAACACAAAATGACATTTGTGGAACCTCGTGCGGAGAAAGCTAGGGGGCTAGACCGTCGGGCCCAAAGACTAGGGTTTCGCTGGAAAAGGACCGCCGGAGCACCAGAATCCCAAGAAAACTTGCATGTGGACCTAGGGTATGTGCAAAAAGTGTTGTGGGATGTTGAGAATTGCAATATCTAGATTGCGGTTGCGCGCATGCGATAATAGTTACAGAAGTGCCGGACATGTAGGAGAAAACTCCCGCTACGGGTCTAACAGAGGGCTACCGATGGAAAATTGGGCCCAACCTTGGTTCTGCATGTAGACATGACCTAAACAATACTAAACCAACACAAAAGTACATTGGTCGAACTCCGTGCGGTGAATGCTAGGGGTTAGATTGTCAAGGGACACACACTAGGGTTTCCCTCTCGAATATGCCCGCCGTTTTGACCATAGTTTGAAATGAGCATAATAAATTCAAAAATGATCCACGCAATGTAAAACATTTGCTTTGCGTCATTTTATGTGACATTGTTGAAATGAAAAATGTCAAACTTAATTGGTATACTGGTTGCATCTAAAAAAACCTTCTCGGAGATGAGCTATATCATTTTCAAGGTTTCATTGCTTTCAGGCCAAACATGCAATGTTATGCCTAGAATCACGGCATAGTTTGTGATAATCTGAACATATATATATATATTGTTCACACATGTACATCTTGGGATGGCGAACAATGTTGCAGGAGAAGGTTTTACTTTTCGTCGGTTCGGGTTTCATGCTCTATCATTTCATGTGAGATCAAGGTGACTCCCGCTATGTGTCTAACTAAGGGAAACCGGTGGAATATTGGGCCCAACCTTGGTTTTCCATGTAGATGTGACCTAAACAAACCTAAACCAACACAAAAGTACATTGGTGGAACCTTGTACGAAGATAAATAGGGGGTAGATCCCTAGGGACCCTGTAGACTATGTTTTCGACGGGAAACGGTTGACGGAGCGCCGGAATCCCACCAAAACTTGCATCTGGCCATGACATGTCTACACAAGTGTGGTAGACGGTTCATATATGCAATGTCTAGCTCCCGGTTGTCACTGTCTTCAATTCAGGCACATGCGATAACACTTAGAGAAGTGTTGGACGTGTCGCTTGGAAACTCTCGCGACGGGTCGAACAAGGGGCAACCGGTGGAGTATTAGGTCCAACCTTGGTTTTATATGCAGATATGGCCTAAACATGCCTAAACAGATAAAAATTACACTAGAAAACCCTCGTACGGAGATAGATAGGGTGGTAGATCCCCGAGGCCCCCATAAACTAGGGTTTCGATGGGAAACGGCCACCGGAGCGCCGGAATCCCACCAAAAATTTCATGTGTCCATGCCATGTTTAAAAAAGTGTGGTAGATTGTCCATAGATTCAATGGCTAGCTCCCGGGTGTCACCGTCTTAAATTCATGTGCATGCTATAACACCTAGTGCTCGACGTGTCGTTGGGAAACTCCCGCGACGGGTATACTGGGAGCTAGAATGTGCTACAAGGTTCCAAACTAGGTTTTCCTTGTATTTCTACACTAAACATACCTTAACAAACAAAAAATTACATTGGTGGTACCTCATGCGTAGAAAGCTATGGGGTAGACATTCCCGGGGCCCACAGACGGTGTTCTTGGTGCTTTCGACCATAGTTTGAAACGAGCATAAGAAATTAAAAAATGATCCGAACAATGTAAAACCTTTTGTGTTGCGTCATTTTATGTGACATCGTGGCAAGAAAAATATCAAACTTAATTGGTATACTGATTGCATCTCAAAAAAACCTTCTCGGAAATGAGCTATATCATGTTCGAGGTTTCATCACTTTCATGCCAAACGTGCAATGTTATGGCTAGAATCGTGACATAGTTTGTGATAATATGCCCATATATATTATGCACACATGTGCTTCTTGGTATGGCAAACAATGTTGCAGGAGGAAGTTTTCCTCTCTCGTTGGTGCAAGTTTCACGCTCTATCATTTCATGTGAGATCAAGGTGACTCCTGCTATGTGTATAACAGAGGGATACCAGTGGAATCTTGGGACCAAACTTGTTTTGCCATGTAGACATGACCTAAGCAAACCTAAACCAACACAAAATGACATTGGTGGAACCTCATGCGGAGTAAGCTAGGGGGTTAGACCGTCGGGCCCAGAGACTAGGGTTTCGTTGAAAAAGGACCGCCGGAGCACCGGAATCCCAAGAAAACTTGCATGTGGAACTAGGGTATGTGCAAAAGTGTCGTGGGATGTTGAGAATTGCAATATCTAGCTCTCGGTTGTGCGCATGCGATAACAGTTAGAGAAGTGTCGGACGTGTAGGAGAAAACTCCCACTACGGGTCTAACGGAGGGCTACCGGTGGAAAATTGG
Organism: Avena sativa; assembly: GCA_916181665.1. Classification (NCBI taxonomy): domain Eukaryota; kingdom Viridiplantae; phylum Streptophyta; class Magnoliopsida; order Poales; family Poaceae; genus Avena; species Avena sativa. Next base: position 134,134,261 of record OV702280.1, read on the forward strand.
GACCAACCTTGGTTCCGCATGTATACATGACCTAAACAATACTAAGCCAACACAAAAGTACTTTGGTCGAACACCGTGCGGTGAAAGCTAGGGGCTAGACTATCAGGGGCCACACACTAGGGTTTCGCTCTCGAATATGCCCGCCGTTTTGACCATAGTTTGAAATGAGCATAATAAATTCAAAAATGATCCAGAAACTCTAAAGCATTTGCTTTGCGTAATTTTATGTGACATAGTTGCAATGAAAAATATCAAACTTAATTGGTATACTGATTGCATCTCAAAAAAACCTTCTCGGAGATGAGCTATATCATGTTCGAGGTTTCATTGCTTTTAGGCCGAACGTGCAATGTTATGCCTAGAATCACGGCATAGTTTGTTATAATGTTCATATATAATATATATATATATATATATATTGTTCACACATGTGCATCTTGGGATGGCGAACAATGTTGCAGGAGAAGGTTTTACTTTTCGTCGGTTCAAGTTTCACGCTCTATCATTTCATGTGAGATCAAGGTGACTCCCGCTACGTGTCTAACTAAGGTAAACCGGTGGAATATTTGGCCCAACCTTGGTTTTCCATATATACGTGACCTAAGGAAACGTAAACCAACACAAAAGTACATTGGTGGAACCTCGTACGGTGATAGCTAGGAGGTAGATCCCTAGGGATCCTGTAGACTAGGTTTTCGATGGGAAACGGCCGCCGAAGTACCGGAATCCCACGAAAACTTGCATCTGGCCATACTGAAAGGATACGGATGTCGCCTAGAGGGGGGGTGAATAGGCGATTAAAACTTTTCCTAGAGTGGCTCAACAAAGGCGGAATAAAACTAGTGTTTACTTTGTAAAGCACAACCTAGAAACAACTAAGGTTTACCTATGTGCACCAACAACTTATGCTAAGCAATACAAGCAACAAAGTGATAGCAAGATATATATTACTTCAAGCACGAAGGCTATCACAATGTAAAGTGCATAAGTAAAGAGCTCGGGTATAGAGATAACCGAGGCACGCGGGGACACCGATATTTTACCAAGTTCCTCCCAACATGGAGTACGTCTCGTTTGGAGAGGGGGTGGTATCAAACCACCAACACCACAAAAGGCCTCCCTTATTCTCCGGTGAATCTCACCCCAATGGGATTGATCCACGCTTCCACTATCGGTGCACTTGTCGGTGGCAACCAGAACCTCTCACAAGGTTGGGGCACAACTCCAGAACTTAATTGGAGGCTCCCAACAAATGCCACAAAAGGCCACAATGCCACCAAGGCCACAGAACCGTCTAGGGTTCCAAGAACCCAAGAGGGACAAGCTCCAATGATCAATTCAAACCAAATCCTCCAAAGAGAACTCAAACCGATGCACCAAATGCAAATGGCAAGAACACCACAAAGATGCTCAAATCCCTCACTCTCAAGTTCCAAGAAAGCTACTAAAGCTATTGGGGGAACAAGAGAGGAGGAATCAAAGAGAGACACAAAATCCCCCAAAATCTAGATCCCCAAAGATGCACTCACAAAGAGATGAATCGGTTAGGTCAAAACGTGGGGCTAGATCTCCTCTCTCTTCCACTCAAAAATGGGCAAGAATCATCGGAGGAAAAAGATTAGGCAAGCTTCAAGATCTAGAACAAGTGTGGACAAAGTTTAGCCTAATAGATAAGAGAGGAGTTAACTAAACTCAAAACGGGCAAAGCCTTAAATAGGGCCCCAAAAAATCTGGCCATTGGACAATTTTTCTGTCTGGATCGGTACTACTGGATTACTGGATTTTACCGGTAGTACCGCATATGTCCCAGGATGAGCAAAGAAACAAGTCAGGAAATTGGGAAAAGTCAACACATGTATGAATGTATGAGAGAGAAGCGGCAGCAAGCGCAGCAAGCAAGAAACGGAGCAGGCCAGCAGCTGGGCAGCACAGCTCGCATGCATGCATGCGCGCAGCAGCAGCGCGGGGCCCGGCATGCAGCGCAGTGGGAGCAGCACTTGCTCGCATGCAGCCAGCAGCAGTGAGAGCAGCAGCAAGCCACGCAGCTAGGCAGCAGCGCGACGAGCGAGCGAGAGACGCGCGAGCGGCGCGGCTGGCCCATCGTGCAGCGAGGCAGCAGGCATGCGGGCGGGCGCGCGCGCGTGAGCGGGGCTGCGAACCCGCAGAGTCAACGCGAGCGGCAGGTGCGAGACAAGCCAGCGAGCAGTGCGCGAGGTCAAGAAAACTGGATCTGGATCTGGGCGTTTCTAGAAAAATAACTGGGCCGGCCTGTCGGCCCGGTACTACCGCAAAAAGGTACCTAGCGAGACAGAAAGAAAATGGTCCGTTTTCAGGTCCGGGCGGTACTACCGGCCCGTACGGGCGGTACTACCGCTTGGCCCAGAAAACAGCCTGACAGGCAAATATTCAAACGGCAATAACTTTTGACTGGAAGCTCCGATTGACCCGATTCAAGCTCCGATTGACCCAATAAAAAGTGGAAATATTGATTATCACCAAGTGAGAAAGTATCAAGTAGAATAATGTGATATACCTCACTTGGTGAAAAACCGAAAAGTCGCATAAATCAAAATCACAACAAGATACAAATGGGAGATCCGATTTAGATGAATAAGAGCTTGTTACGGAGATTACCACAAGCTCTATATCATCACATGGATAAGACCAAATAACAACCAAATATGATGATGCAAGTATGCAAAGGTTTGAGCTCTTTCCGAACGATGAGACCGAATTACTCATACGAGAGCCCCTCTTGATAGTACGGTTATCTATCCTAAACCCGGTCTCACACACACAACGTGAGACCGGCAAAAGGGAAAACCTATCAATATTATACCTTTGCCTTGAGCATTCCACTTGAGCTCGATATAGACGATCTTGCCCTTCTCAAGATGGAACGCCTTCCTTAAATCCTCATCATCGACCTCGCATATTGAGCTTGTCCAACATATCTTCTTTGCATTTCATCGATCTTGAAGCCAACACATGCTCCAAGCGATGCCAATGGACAAAACCTATAAGTATAACTTAATACACACATTAGTCCATAAAGATTGTCATTAATTACCAAAACCACACATGGGGGCCCAACATGTTCTTTCACATACCATGTGTACACAAGTGTGGTATACTGTCCATATATGCAATGTCTAGCTCCTGGGTGTCACCGTCTTCAATTCAAGCGCATGCGATAACACTTAGTGAAGTGTTGGACGTGTCGCTCAGAAACTCCCGTGACGGGTCCAACGAGGGGCAACCGGTGGAATATTGGGAGAAACCTTGGTTTTTTATGTAGATATGGCCTAAACATGCCTAAAAAACAAAAAAATTACATTGGTCAACCCTCATACGGACATTACTAGGGGATAGATCCTCGGCCCCCCTCAAACTAGGGTTTCGATGGCAAACGGCCACCGGGGTGCTGGAATCCCACCAAAACTTGCATGTGGCCATGCCATGTGTAAAAAGTGTGGTAGAATTTCCATAGATGCAATGGATTGCTCCCGGGTGTCACCGTCTGCAATTTACGCGCATGCGATAACACTTAGAGAAGTGTTGAACGTGTCGTTGGGAAACTGCCGCGACGGGTCAAACATGGGGGGCAACCGATGGAACATTGGGCCCAACCTGTCTTTTCTATGTTGATATGGCCTAAACATGCCTAAGCAAACAAAAAGTATATTGGTAGAACCTCGTATGGAGATCGCTAGGGGGTAGATCCCCCGGGCCCACCGACCAGTGCTTTTCGACCCCTAGAGCTCGGGAACCCTAGGAAACTTGCATGTGGACCTAGGATACATGTGAAAGTATTGTGGAAATCCCATAGATGCAAGACATAGCTCCCCGGTGTGACCTTCTTCATATTCGGGCGATAATACTTAATTAGCAGATAAGGCTGCAAATGTCCCGACGCGGGTATACCGGGGGATAGAATGTGCTACAAGGTTCCAAACTTGGTTTTCCTTGTATTTCTACACTAAACATACCTTAACAAACTAAAATTACATTGGTGGTACCTCGTGCGGAGAAAGCTTGGGGGTAGACATTCCCGGGGCCCGCAGACGGGTGTTCTTGGTGCTTTCGACCATAGTTTGAAATGAGCATAATAAATTCAAAAATGATCCCGACAATGTAAAACCTTTGTGTTGCGTAATTTTATGTGACATCGTTGCAAGAAAAAATATCAAACTTAATTGGTATACTGATTGCATCTAAAAAAAACCTTCTCGGAAATGAGCTATATCATGTTCGAGGTTTCATCGCTTTCATGACAAACGTTCAATGTTATGGCTAGAATCGCGACATAGTTTGTGATAATATGCCCATATATATTATGCACATATGTGCATCTTGGGATGGCGAACAATGTTGTAGGAGGAAGTTTTCCTTCTCTCGTCGGTGCAAGTTTCACGCTCTATCATTTCATGTGAGATCAAGGTGACTCCCTCTACGTTTCTAACGGAGGGATACCAGTGGAATCTTGGGACCAAACTTGTTTTGCCATGTAGACATGACCTACACAAACCTAAACCAACACAAAATGACATTGGTGGAACCTCGTGCGGAGAAAGCTAGGGGGCTAGACCGCCGGGCCCAAGGACTAGGGTTTCGCTGAAAAAGGACCACCGGAGCACATGAATCCCAAGAAAACTTGCATGTGGAACTAGGGTATGTGCAAAAGTGTCATGGGATGTTGAGAATTGCAATATCTAGCTCGCGGTTGCGCGCATGCGATAACAGTTAGAGAAGTGTTAGACGTGTAGGAGAAAACTCCTGCTACGGTTCTAACGGAGGGCTACCGGTGGAAAATTGGGCCCAACCTTAGTTCTGCATGTATACATGACCTAAGCAATATTAAACCAACACAAAAGTACATTGGTCGAACACCGTGCGGTGAAAGCTAGGGGCTAGACTGTCAGGGGTCACACACTATGGTTTCACTCTCGAATATGCCCGCCATTTTGACCATAGTTTGAAATAAGCATAATAAATTCAAAAATGATCCAGACAGTGTAAAACATTTGCTTTGTGTAATTTTATGTGACAAAGTTGCAATGAAAAATATCAAACTGTAACATCCCAGATTTTATTTTATGATGTTACTAGAAGCATGCATCATCCTTGCACCATTGCATCATACAAAATAAATTTGCATCAAACCCTACCACAAAACCCTAATAAAAATTTTCCCTCTGTGAGCAAGAAGGGGTTTACCTGGCTTGGCCTTTCTAAAACTATGTAAAAATAATTTTCTCTGGTTCTATAATGACCACCTCCTTTATACAAAAATTTAGAAACTTGTTTCATTTATTTTGGACTTGTTATGCAAAAGATATTAAAGATTTAGTGAAACAGAAAAATGGAAAAGATAAAGAATAAAAAAAACTACAGCCTAACCTAGTTGGGCTGCAGCGCGCAACCGCTAGTGCGCGCGTGTCACCTAACTAGCTGGGCCGCAGCCACCAGCCCGCCAGCGTCAGCCCGCAGCACTAGTGCCAGACGCGGCCGCTTGCTCCCACTGACCATGCGTACCCACTTGTCATCTTCCTCACCCCCGCGGAAATCGGGCGCCATCGTGGACAGAACAAACTCCGGCCGATTCGGAGTAGAATCCGTGACCCCTCACCAAGATTTCTTCGCCCTTATAAACCCCGCGACCCCGCCGTTCGCCACCGGGCTGCCTCGCCGCGACCACGCCGTAGTAGCCGCCGCCGAAGCTTTGGTAGGTGAAGCTTGCCAGCGATAGGGAGCTCCTTTTCCCATTTTTTTCTCCCTGTCGAAATCCTCACGCTCGACCCTCACCTCTCCTTCGCTTTTCCCCTTGTCTGAAGCAGCACAGCCACCCTGATTTCTCGCCGTTGTTCCGTCGGAGCTTGCGAGGAACAGCGGGCCACAGGAGCTGTACGGGGAAACAACGTTCGCCGACGACCGTGCCAAGCGAACCGCGAGGAGGTGCTGATCGCCGTCGACCACCCCACTGCCTCGAGGAGCCACTGGATCACTGCCGAGCATCACTGCCCGACAGCGCCGCCGCCGTCTGCCTCCCCTCGCCATCGACACCGCAACGATAAGTCGCTACCTTACCTCGTCCGCTAGATCGATATTCAACAGCCTAGATTAGAAGGACCGGACGAAGGGGTACGAGCCTATCGCATAGCGCCACGTGGAAAGGGCCGCGTCAGCGTGCGTAGTCAGCACCGTGCCCGCGCGTGCCAATTGGGTCCTGACGTGTGGCAGTCTCGGTTTAGAAATAGATCTATGTTTTTCTAAATAGGCAGAAAACATATTTAACTTGCAAAATTCATAGAAATTCAACCACTTGGCCAAAAATTGCGTATCATATACCGTTGGATTCACAAAATTGTGTAGAACATAGATCTATAATAATTTTGCGAGTTTGCATTAGTATTTTTTGTGTAGGATCTAATCTCTAGATTGGAATATTTAATTCATAGAAAAATAGTTAGAACTCCGTTTTTATTGATTCTTGTTGCGTTGGCTTTGTTTTTACAATACCTACTGAATAAATTTATAAAACCTTGCTCAAGATCCTTAGATCTGATTCGGGGCTGATTAGATGGTTGGATCTCCTTTTGAGCCTATAAATTAAGGTAATAATCCAAATTAATTAAAATCTATGAGAAACTAATACTAACAACTTTCCCAACACATTAGTAACCCAATAAGGATACCTTGATCAAATTAGAACACAATCTTGCATATCACCATGTTATGCATGCATATTGTTTTTGTGGCATAATTTTGTGCAAGTTGTCATTAGATCTATGTTTGTGTTTCATTAGATTGTTCGGAGTGCACCGACGAGTACTATTGTGTAGAGTGATTCTTAGATCAAGGCAAGTTACATCACTTGTTCATAATTTTTGTCCCAGTTTTGATACTATGCATGTGATCTTCAAATTCTGTAGTATGCATGTGTAGGGTGTTCTAGTAGATGTTTCCTTAGTATTATTTTGCAAGTGCGATGATTTTGTAGTATGCCATGAGTAGCTCTATAATTAGGATTTTTCCACCTAATAGGTTACCTTGTTTTTGCTAAGTCCTTGCTATGCTATATATATAAAAAGTATCGTTGGGGGGTTCGAAAGACAATAAATTTTCTAAGTATAAAGGCTCTCTTGAGCGATCTGTTCTTCTCAAATCCAATTCAAAATAAAACTAAGTTTTCTTCTAGGCGGAATGGTTGTCGGGTCAACGAGTGAGTTTTTTGGTGGAGGACGGCCGCCGAGGAATCAAAGAAGTCTGCCATGTTTCAGAATTCAGAAGCTTCTAGTGCAACCACAATATATATGGGCTCTGTCTTGGCCTAGTACTTAGTGGGAAACCTCACATGGGTACCAACATTTGGAGGTTCTTGGCACAGTTGGGCCCAGAAGGTAGAGGGGCTACTAAGGGAAAGCCTCCCTATGGTCTTGTCTGTAAAAGGACTTGATCGTGGATTGTGCGTAAAGTGCACAAACTCTCGAGAGTATTGCAAACTGATCGATCAGCCGAGTTCACAGAAAAGAACACTTGAGAATATGAAGGATGGAGCCTCTAAAGGATGTTCCTCTCTCTCTTTCAAAACTTAAAGTTTTCTAAAAACCCAAGGCGTTAGTCATATCGCCATTGGGAGGGTTTTGGGCACTTGGTGAGTAGTAACCAAGTGTTAGGTTGTTTGGACACTTGGTGAGTATTATCCTCGTGTGCCATTCGACCGTATATTACTTAATCAAATGTTTACAAAGTAGGGAAATTCTCTCTTCTTTTCCATACTTAAGAAAACTAGCATTGAGCAAATGAATTCCACAGCCTAAATTAGCCTTGCATGTAGAGTTAGTCTTTTTCTTTCCTTGGTGTAATTTGCCAATACATTCAAAGTATTGACCCAACTTGTTTTCTGCACGTCTTATGTGCAGAATCGAAGATTGAAAGGTGCGTAGGGATCGCGAGTGTACACTCGACAAGCCTGGGGCGTTGATGGACTCAAGCTGCTTTATGTTCCCGCTGTTATTTGAGCAAGCTTAATGCTAAGAAAATTTGTAATAAATTAATACTCTGGATTCTCCGTGTAATAATGACTTTGTGTTTTACATGATATTCATCAACTGTGAGTGCTAGCTATTGATCTAGGGACTAGCATGTAAATCATAGGGACTTAGGATCTTTATTGATCCAAGGTCATAACAGATGGTATCAGAGCACATCGTTGCATGTAGGACATGACCCTAGGATTGGAACCACCTTTAACTTATGTTCCTTACTTCTTTTCCTCTAAGTTAGTTTTCACGCACCTCTAGTACTTGCTTTTCCTCTACTTGTTTAAGTATCTAATTTTCTTTCTTCTAACTTAAATATGACAAGCTTCCTCGAGATGCTAAGGAACAATGAACTATGCGCCCTCATCAAGGAGAAGGAGGAAATAATCAAGCAGCAACAGGAGGCAATGAAGCTCCAAGAGATGATGTTCCGTGACCAAGAGAAGAAGTTCGCTAACCAAGAGAAGAGGGTGATAAATAAAAACAAGAGGATTAGGGAACTCAAACAGGAAATCGAGGGAACTGAAGTACAGACCGAGGGCCATTGCAAGATAATCAATGACGTGCATGTAGGGTTCGCGACATAGAAAACAAAAAATTTCCTACGATGTGAACTATATACAAAGATCTATCTACTAGATACAAACAACAGGCGGATGTATATCCGTAGAGAACATACCCTTGAAGACCGACAAAGCTTAACGAGTTCAACTCGTGGTTGATGTAGACGATCTCTTGCCGATCTCAAGATCGAGAGGAAGTCCTAGCGCCGCAAATCAGTAGCGCATCCGTGCTCGCACACACGTTCGAGGCACCGAGCAACCTCCGCCTCCTCTCTCCAGCGATGCAGCGGAAGCACAACTCTTTCTTGCCGAATAGCCACCGGGAACATGTATCTCGCTAGTCCGAGACCATGGGGAATAAATTCTAGAGAGGGAGAGAGATCCTTCACGAGGAGGTGTGAGAGACAAGTGAGGAGGGGGGCTCCTTTTATAGGAGGAGGGGGGGCACCCAAGGGGGTGGCCGCCGGCCATGGGGGCTGCCCCCTCCCCTCCTTCATTCATGTGGGTGGACACTCCACTCACAAAATGCCCTTTAAAATCCCTCCACTCAAAAGTCCACTCAAATTCCCATTAAATTTCCACCAAATTTAATGCAAACTCTCATTAAATAAAACTCTTTTATTTTATTCAGAATTTTGTCAATTACTTTAATGACAAACATTCACAAATAACCCCTTGCTAGAATTCTATTTCACATGCATAACCACTTTATGCAATTTCACCCGAAAACTTGTTTCGGTATCTAGTGAAATAAATTCCTGCGCTTGTTCATTCTTTCGGCATGAAACATTTGCTCCAATTGGATGTCGGTGTCTCTTAAGTGTGTCACCCTACGGTTCGTGAATAATGCGGACATGATCGAGACCCCTCTCGGATCAATAATCAGAAGCGGGATCTGGAGACCCATACTGACTCCCACACATTCAACGATGACTTTCTTGTGATCGTCGGAACCTTTTACGCTAGTATCTTAATCCCTTTGTTTCACGATATATTACATGTCCGAGATTCGATCATCGGTATCTCCATACCTAGTTTGATCTCGTTACCGACATGCACTCTTTTCTTGTTCCTGTGATATAACATTCTAGTGATCAAATCACTTGCTTGCAAGCTAATCAATGTGATATCACCGAGAGGGCCCAGAGTATATCTATCCGTCATCGGGATGAACAAATTCCACTCTCGATCCATGAGCCTCAACATAACACTTTATTAGTTCTGAATCCATCTTTATAATCACCCTGTTACGGTGTGATGTTTGATGTTATCAAGAAACTCTTCCGGTGTTAGTGATTGACATGATCTCACGGTCTAAGGATTAGGATCACTTCGTAAGTTGTTATAGCAATATAAACTCAATGACTTTGATCGTAATGCTATACTTCGGATGAATGTTCATCACACCATTACACTAATGTTGTGATCCCGTTATTAACAACATCCAATGTCCATGATCAGGAAACCTTGATCATCTTGTTAATCAACGAGCTAGTTTATGAGAGAGGCATAACTAGGAACTTTCTGTTTGTTTATTAAACACACATGTATTAACGTTTCTGTATTAATACAATTATAGCATGCAAAATAAACATCTATCATATACTTGGAATACACATAATAAACACTTTATTATTGCCTCTCAGGGCATATTCCCTTCAGTCTCCCACATGCACTAGAGACAATAATCTAGTTACATAGTGATAAATCTAACACCCATTGAGTTCTGGTGTTGATCATGTTTTGCTCTAGGGAGAGTTTTAGTCAACGGATCTGCTACATTGAGATCCGTATGTACTTTACAAATCTTTATATCTCCATCCTTGACATGCTCGCGGATGGAGTGAAACCGGCGTTTAATATGCTTGGAATGCTTGTGAGACCTTGGCTCTTTGGCATTGGAAATGGCACCATTGTTGTCACAATAGATCACCATTGGGTCCAACGCGTTTTCCACCACTCCTAGTTCGGATATGAACTCCTTCATCCAAACTGCTTCCTGAGCCGCTTCTGAAGCAGCAACATATTCGGCCTCCGTTGTTGATACCGCTACCACAGGTTGTTTGGAGCTCCTCCAACTAACCGCTCCGCCATTCATGAGAAATACGTATCCGGATTGAGACTTAGAGTCATCCGGATTGGTGTCAAAGCTAGCGTCGACATAACACTTAGCGACGAGCTCTTCTTCACCTCCGTATACAAGAAACATATCCTTAGTTCTTCGTAAGTACTTAAGGATATTCTTGACCGCTATCCAGTGTTCCGAACCTGGATCCGATTGGTACCTACTAGTCAAACTAATAGCATGTGCCACATCCGGTCTTGTACATAGCATGGCGTACATTATAGAGCCTATGGCTGAAGCATAGGGGACTTTGTCCATTATCTCTCTTTCTTCCGCCAAAGCCGGACTTTGAGTCTTACTCAATGTCTTGCCTTGCAACATAGGTAAGAACCCCTTCTTACTTCCGTCCATTTTAAACTTCTTTAAAATCTTATCAAGGTATGTACTTTGTGATAGCCCTATTAGGCACCTAGATCTATCTCTATAGATCTTTATGCCTAATATGTATGACGCTTCACCTAGGTCCTTCATTGAAAATTTGTTGTTTAGATAACTTTTAACACTGTTTAAAAGATCTATATCATTTCCGATCAATAATATGTCATCCACATATAATATCAGAAATGCCACATTGCTCCCACTCACTTTCTTGTAAATACAAGATTCTCCATAAGTTTGGACAAATCCAAACTCTTTGATCACCTCATCAAAGCGGAGATTCCAACTTCGTGATGCTTGCTTCAATCCATAGATGGATCGCTGAAGCTTGCACACCTTGTTAGCATCCTTAGGATCGACAAAACCCTTTGGTTGTATCATATAGAACTCTTCTTCAATATTACCATTGAGAAACGCGGTTTTGACATCCATCTACCATATCTCATAATCGAAATATGCAGCAATTGCTAACATAATCCTAACTGACTTTAGCATCGCTACGGGAGAGAAAGTCTCATCGTAGTCAACTCCTTGAATTTGTCGAAACCCCTTTGCGACAAGTCGAGCTTTATAGATGGTCACATTACCATCGGCATCAGTTTTCCTTTTGAAAATCCATTTGTTCTCCACGGCCTTTCGGTCGTGAGGTAATTCCACCAAGTTCCAAACTTGATTTTCATACATGGATTCCATCTCGGATTTCATGGCTTCTAACCATTTGTTGGAATCCGGGCTCATCATCGCTTCTTCATACGTCGCAGGGTCATCATTTTCATCAACCATGAAATTCATGATAGGATTTCCGTACAGCTCGGGAGCTGCACGCGTCCTGTTTGACCTGCGAGGTTCGGTAGTACTCTCTTTTGGAGTTTCATGATCATTATCATTAGTTCCCTCTTCAACAGGTGGAGCCAACTCCGGAATAACTTCCGGCGCTGTGCTACTCGCCATACTTTGAAGAGAAGGTTCCACAACCTCTTCGAGTTCTACCTTCCGACTACTCACACCTTTCGCGAGAAACTCTTTCTCTAGAAAGGATCCATTCTTGGCAACAAAAACCTTGCCCTCGGATCTGTGATAGAAGGAATACCCAATAGTTTCTTTAGGGTATCCTATGAAGACGCATTTTTCCGCTTTGGGTTCGAGTTTATCCGGTTGAAGTTTCTTCACATAAACATCGCATCCCCAAACTTTAAGAAATGACAGCTTAGGTTTGTTTCCAAACCACAATTCATACGGTGTCTTTTCAACGGATTTAGGTGGTGCCCGATTTAAAGTGAATGCAGCAGTTTCTAGTGCATAACCCCAAAATGACAACGGCAAGTCCGTCAGAGACATCATAGATCGAACCATATCTAATAAAGTACGATTACGACGTTCCGACACACCATTTCGCTGTGGTGTTCTGGCAGGTGTGAGTTGTGAAACAATTCCACACTCTTTCATGTGAGTGCTAAACTCGTAACTTAGATACTCACCTCCACGGTCGGACCGTAGAAATTTGATCTTTCTATTACGATGATTTTCCACTTCATTCTGAAATTCCTTGAACTTTTCAAAGGTTTTAGACTTGTGTTTCATCAAGTAGATATAACCGTATCTACTCAAATCATCCGTGAAAGTAACAAAATAACGATATCCACCTCGCGCCGACACACTCATTGGACCACATACATCAGAATGTATGATTTCCAATAAATCTGTCGCCCGTTCCATTGAACCGGAAAACGGCGTTCTAGTCATCTTGCCCATAAGGCATGGCTCACATGTATCAAATGATTCATAATCAAGTGATTCCAAAAGTCCATCCGAATGGAGCTTCTTCATGCGTTTAATGCCAATATGACCTAGACGGCAGTGCCACATATATGCGGATATATCATCATTAAGTTTAATCCTTTTAGCATCAACATTATGAATATGTGTAACATTATCATCGAGATCTAATAGAAATAAACCATTCATCATCGATGCATGACCATAAAAGATTTCATTCATATAAATGGAACAACCATTGTTCTCGGATTTAAATGAATAACCACTTCGCATAAAACACGATCCAGATACAATGTTCATGCTCAGTGCAGGCACCAGATAACATTTATTCAAGTTTATAACTAATCCCGACGGCAAGTGGAGAGGCAGCGTTCCGATGGCGATCACATCAATGCTTGATCCATTGCCAACACGCATCTTGACCTCACCCCTTGCTAGCGGTCGCTTGTTCCGTAGCCCCTGATTCGAGTTACAAATATTAGCAACTGAACCGGTATCAAATACCCAGGTGCTACTGCGAGCACTAGTCAAGTACACATCAATAACATGTATATCATATATACCTTTGTTTGCCTTGCCGGCCTTCTTGTCTGCCAGATACTTGGGGCAGTTGCGCTTCCAGTGGCCAGTCCCCTTACAATAGTAGCACTCGGAATCAGACTTAGGTCCAACTCGGGGTTTCTTTTCAGTTGCGGCAACAGGCTTGCCGCCCTTACTTCCCTTCCGTTTTCCCTTCTTATCTTTCTTGAAACCAGTGTCCTATTGATCATCAACACTTGATGTTCCTTTTTGATCTCCACTTCTACAGTTTTAAGCATTGACAGAAGCTCGGGGAGAGACTTCTTCATGCCTTGCATATTATAGTTCATCACGAAGCTCTTATAGCTAGGTGGCAAAGACTGCAGAACACGATGGATGCCTAAGTCAATGGGAATCGATATTCCCAAGGACACAAGTTTATCGGCATAACCCGACATCTTGAGTACATGCTCACTAACGGAGCTGTGCTCTTCCATCATGCAGCTAAAGAACTTTTCTGAAGCGTTGTAGCTCTCTACAGCAGCATGTGTGTCGAAAATCATTTTCAACTCACCCATTGTATCAAATGCATTGCCGTTTTCGAAACGCTTTCGAAGTTCCGGCTCTAGCCCATACAATATGCCGCAATGAACTAAGTTGTGGTCCTCCTGACGAGTCTGATAGACATTCTTCTCCTCGTCAGGGGCATCATCTAAAGGTGGGGGGCCTAACGGCGCTTCTAGCACATATTGCTTTTGTGCAGCAGAGAGGAGAATCCTCAAATTCATGGCCCATTCGGTAAAGTTGCTACCGTTCGTTGCTAGTTTCTCTTTCTCCATGAACACATTGAAATTAAAAGCAGGTGGTGCCATCTACAACAGAATTTGTAAAGTTTAGACTAAGTGTATGATAGATTGAGTTCAACTAATCTATATTACGAATGAACTCCCACCCAAAAACGACATCCCTCGTGCCTTTTTGGTGATTACATGAACCAAATCCACTACACCAAGTCCGATCATCACGTGAGTCGGTATAGCTTCAAAGGCGAGCATCAAATGGGCATCATATCAACTATATGACTCATGCTTAACCTTTCGGTCCGTGTTCCGAGGCCATGTCTGTACATGCTAGGCTCGCCAAGTTAGAACCTTAGTATTCGCGAGTGTAACTGTTTTACACCCGAAATATGGTCGTGGATCCAAGAACACCCGATCATCACGTGATGTCTTGGAGCGACGAAAACATAATCGGTGCATACTAAAGGAAGAACACATTCTTATCTTGATATTTAAATGAGGGATCATCTTATTATGCTAACAAAGCGCTAAACAAGCAATATAAGATGCTATCAAACATCATATGTTTATTAGTGAAATGATATGGTTCCCGTAGATGATCTCTATCATGTGCATCGTGGTATGATCACTATCATACCTATATGTGTAAATCCAAGGTCTATGGATTTTACACGCTATGTGTGTTGTAAGAGTATCATCTCATACTTCTACTTACAACACTACCATATCATAACACTAGCCCAACAACAATCTAAACTAGACGCCTCTAATTTATCCATTGCAAGTTTTACGTGGCTTAGGGCTTTCGAGATAGAACCGTTCTTACCTACGAACATGAACCACAACGAGGATAATCAAATTGTTGACAACTCGCTTGCAAAATAGATATTGACTATAGTAGGAGAGACAGACACCCGCTAGCCACTTATGCAAACTAGTTGCATGTCAAGCGTGGAACAGGTCTCATGTGCGAGGACATGTAAAGTTTGTCCGGGCCGCTTCATCCCACTATGCCACCAATATCCAAAATTACAACAAAGGAGCAACAACATGATCATCATCGCCCACATAATCATATGTGTACTACCCGTGTAAAGTATCTACGCATAGATCCGGCTCTGATACCACTGTAGGGTTCGCAGCATAGAAAACAAAATTTTTCCTACGATGTGAACTATATACCAAGATCTATCTACTAGATACAAACAACGGGCGGATGTATATCCGTAGAGAACATACCCTTTAAGACCGACAAAGCTTAACGAGTTCAACTCGTGGTTGATGTAGACGATCTCTTGCCGATCTCAAGATCGAGAGGAAGTCCTAGCGCCGCAAATCAGCAGCGCATCCGTGCTCGCACACACGTTCGAGGCACCGATCAACCTCCGCCTCCTCGCTCCAGCGATGCAGCAGAAGCACAACTCTTTCTTGCCGAATAGCCACCGGGAACATGTATCTCGCTAGTTCGAGACCATGGGGAATAAATTCTAGAGGGGGAGAGAGATCCTTCACGAGGAGGTGTGAGAGACAAGTGAGGAGGGGGGCTCCTTTTATAGGAGGAGGAGGGCACCCAAGGGGGTGGCCGCCGGCCATGGGGGCTGCCCCCTCCCCTCCTTCATTCATGTGGGTGGACACTCCACTCACAAAATGCCCTTTAAAATCCCTCCACTCAAAAGTCCACTCAAATTCCCATTAAATTTCCACCAAATTTAATGCAAACTCTCATTAAATAAAACTCTTTTATTTTATTCAGAATTTTGTCAATTACTTTAATGACAAACATTCACAAATAACCCCTTGCTAGAATTCTATTTCACATGCATAACCACTTTATGCAATTTCACCCGAAAACCTGTTTCGGTATCTAGTGAAATAAATTCCTGCGCTTGTTCATTCTTTCGGCATGAAACATTTGCTCCAATTGGATGTCGGTGTCTCTTAAGTGTGTCACCCTACGGTTCGTGAATAATGCGGACATGATCGAGACCCCTCTCGGATCAATAATCAGAAGCGGGATCTGGAGACCCATACTGACTCCCACACATTCAACGATGACTTTCTTGTGATCGTCGGAACCTTTTACGCTAGTATCTTAATCCCTTTGTTTCACGATATATTACATGTCCGAGATTCGATCATCGGTATCTCCATACCTAGTTTGATCTCGTTACCGACATGCACTCTTTTCTCGTTCCTGTGATATAACATTCTAGTGATCAAATCACTTGCTTGCAAGCTAATCAATGTGATATCACCGAGAGGGCCCAGAGTATATCTATCCGTCATCGGGATGAACAAATTCCACTCTCGATCCATGAGCCTCAACATAACACTTTATTAGTTCTGAATCCATCTTTATAATCACCCTGTTACGGTGTGACGTTTGATGTTATCAAGAAACTCTTCCGGTGTTAGTGATTGACATGATCTCATGGTCTAAGGATTAGGATCACTTCGTAAGTTGTTATAGCAATATAAACTCAATGACTTTGATCGTAATGCTATACTTCGGATGAATGTTCATCACACCATTACACTAATGTTGTGATCCCGTTATTAACAACATCCAATGTCCATGATCAGGAAACCTTGATCCTCTTGTTAATCAACGAGCTAGTTTATGAGAGAGGCATAACTAGGAACTTTCTGTTTGTTTATTGAACACACATGTATTAACGTTTCCGTATTAATACAATTATAGCATGCAAAATAAACATCTATCATATATTTGGAATACACATAATAAACACTTTATTATTGCCTCTTAGGGCATATTCCCTTCAGTCTCCCACTTGCACTAGAGACAATAATCTAGTTACATAGTGATAAATCTAACACCCATTGAGTTCTGGTGTTGATCATGTTTTGCTCTAGGGAGAGTTGTAGTCAACGGATCTGCTACATTGAGATCCGTATGTACTTTACAAATCTTTATATCTCCATCCTTGACATGCTCGCGGATGGAGTGAAACCGGCATTTAATATGCTTGGAATGCTTGTGAGACCTTGGCTCTTTGGCATTGGCAATGGCACCATTGTTGTCACAATAGATCACCATTGGGTCCAACGCGTTTTCCACCACTCCTAGTTCGGATATGAACTCCTTCATCCAAACTGCTTCCTGAGCCGCTTCTGAAGCAGCAACATATTCGGCCTCCGTTGTTGATCCCGCTACCACAGGTTGTTTGGAGCTCCTCCAACTAACCGCTCCGCCATTCATGAGAAATACGTATCCGGATTGAGACTTAGAGTCATCCGGATCGGTGTCAAAGCTAGCGTCGACATAACACTTAGCGACGAGCTCTTCTTCACCTCCGTATACAAGAAACATATCCTTAGTTCTTCGTAAGTACTTAAGGATATTCTTGACCGCTATCCAGTGTTCCGAACCTGGATCCGATTGGTACCTACTAGTCAAACTAATAGCATGTGCCACATCCGGTCTTGTACATAGCATGGCGTACATTATAGAGCCTATGGCTGAAGCATAGGGGACTTTGTCCATTATCTCTCTTTCTTCCGCCGAAGCCGGACTTTGAGTCTTACTTAATGTCTTGCCTTGCAACATAGGTAAGAACCCCTTCTTACTTCCGTCCATTTTAAACTTCTTTAAAATCTTATCAAGGTATGTACTTTGCGATAGCCCTATTAGGCGCCTAGATCTATCTCTATAGATCTTTATGCCTAATATGTATGACGCTTCACCTAGGTCCTTCATTGAAAATTTGCTGTTTAGATAACTTTTAACACTGTTTAAAAGATCTATATCATTTCCGATCAATAATATGTCATCCACATATAATATCAGAAATGCCACATTGCTCCCACTCACTTTCTTGTAAATACAAGCTTCTCCATAAGTTTGGACAAATCCAAACTCTTTGATCACCTCATCAAAGCGGAGATTCCAACTTCGTGATGCTTGCTTCAATCCATAGATGGATCGCTGAAGCTTGCACACCTTGTTAGAATCCTTAGGATCGACAAAACCCTTTGGCTGTATCATATACAACTCTTCTTCAATATTACCATTGAGAAACGCGGTTTTGACATCCATCTGCCATATCTCATAATCGAAATATGCAGCAATTGCTAACATAATCCTAACTGACTTTAGCATCGCTACGGGAGAGAAAGTCTCATCGTAGTCAACTCCTTGAATTTGTCGAAACCCCTTTGCGACAAGTCGAGCTTTATAGATGGTCACATTACCATCAGCATCAGTTTTCCTTTTGAAAATCCATTTGTTCTCCACGGCCTTTCGGTCGTGAGGTAATTCCACCAAGTTCCAAACTTTATTTTCATACATGGATTCCATCTCGGATTTCATGGCTTCTAACCATTTGTTGGAATCCGGGCTCATCATCGCTTCTTCATACGTCGCAGGGTCATCATTTTCATCAACCATGAAATTCATGATAGGATTTCCGTACAGCTCGGGAGCTGCACGCGTCCTGTTTGACCTGCGAGGTTCGGTAGTACTCTCTTTTGGAGTTTCATGATCATTATCATTAGTTCCCTCTTCAACAGGTGGAGCCAACTCCGGAATAACTTCCGGCGCTGCGCTACTCGCCATACTTTGAAGAGAAGGTTCCACAACCTCTTCGAGTTCTACCTTCCGACTACTCACACCTTTCGCGAGAAACTCTTTCTCTAGAAAGGATCCATTCTTGGCAACAAAAACCTTGCCCTCGGATCTGTGATAGAAGGAATACCCAATAGTTTCTTTAGGGTATCCTATGAAGACGCATTTTTCCGCTTTGGGTTCGAGTTTATCCGGTTGAAGTTTCTTCACATAAACATCGCATCCCCAAACTTTAAGAAATGACAGCTTAGGTTTGTTTCCAAACCACAATTCATACGGTGTCTTTTCAACGGATTTAGGTGGTGCCCGATTTAAAGTGAATGCAGCAGTTTCTAGTGCATAACCCCAAAATGACAACGGCAAGTCCGTCAGAGACATCATAGATCGAACCATATCTAATAAAGTACGATTACGACGTTCCGACACACCATTTCGCTGTGGTGTTCTGGCAGGTGTGAGTTGTGAAACAATTCCACACTCTTTCATGTGAGTGCTAAACTCGTAACTTAGATACTCACCTCCACGGTCGGACCGTAGAAATTTGATCTTTCTATTACGATGATTTTCCACTTCATTCTGAAATTCCTTGAACTTTTCAAAGGTTTCAGACTTGTGTTTCATCAAGTAGATATAACCGTATCTACTCAAATCATCCGTGAAAGTAACAAAATAACGATATCCACCTCGCGCCGACACACTCATTGGACCACATACATCAGAATGTATGATTTCCAATAAATCTGTCGCCCGTTCCATTGAACCGGAAAACGGCGTTCTAGTCATCTTGCCCATAAGGCATGGCTCACATGTATCAAATGATTCATAATCAAGTGATTCCAAAAGTCCATCCGAATGGAGCTTCTTCATGCGTTTAATGCCAATATGACCTAGACGGCAGTGCCACATATATGCGGATATATCATCATTAAGTTTAATCCTTTTAGCATCAACATTATGAATATGTGTAACATTATCATCGAGATCTAATAGAAATAAACCATTCATCATCGGTGCATGACCATAAAAGATTTCATTCATATAAATGGAACAACCATTGTTCTCGGATTTAAATGAATAACCACTTCGCATAAAACACGATCCAGATACAATGTTCATGCTCAGTGCAGGCACCAGATAACATTTATTCAAGTTTATAACTAATCCCGACGGCAAGTGGAGAGGCAGCGTTCCGATGGCGATCACATCAACGCTTGATACATTGCCGACACGCATCTTGACCTCACCCCTTGCTAGTGGTCGCTTGTTCCGTAGCCCCTCATTCGAGTTACAAATATTAGCAACTGAACCGGTATCAAATACCCAGGTGCTACTGCGAGCACTAGTCAAGTACACATCAATAACATGTATATCATATATACCTTTGTTTGCCTTGCCGGCCTTCTTGTCTGCCAGATACTTGGGGCAGTTGCGCTTCCAGTGGCCAGTGCCCTTACAATAGTAGCACTCGGAATCAGACTTAGGTCCAACTCGGGGTTTCTTTTCAGGCGCGGCAACAGGCTTGCCGCCCTTACTTCCCTTCCGTTTTACCTTCTTATCTTTCTTGAAACCAGTGTCCTATTGATCATCAACACTTGATGTTCCTTTTTGATCTCCACTTCTACAGTTTTAAGCATTGACAGAAGCTCGGGGAGAGACTTCTTCATGCCTTGCATATTATAGTTCATCACGAAGCTCTTATAGCTAGGTGGCAAAGACTGCAGAACACAATGGATGCCTAAGTCAATGGGAATCGATATTCCCAAGGACACAAGTTTATCGGCGTAACCCGACATCTTGAGTACATGCTCACTAACGGAGCTGTGCTCTTCCATCATGCAGCTAAAGAACTTTTCTGAAGCGTTGTAGCTCTCTACAGCAGCATGTGTGTCGAAAATCATTTTCAACTCACCCATTGTATCAAATGCATTGCCGTTTTTGAAACGCTTTCGAAGTTCCGGCTCTAGCCCATAAAATATGCCGCAATGAACTAAGTTGTGGTCCTCCTGACGAGTCTGATAGACATTCTTCTCCTCGTCAGGGGCATCATCTAAAGGTGGGGGGCCTAACGGCGCTTCTAGCACATATTGCTTTTGTGCAGCAGAGAGGAGAATCCTCAAATTCATGGCCCATTCGGTAAAGTTGCTACCGTTCGTTGCTAGTTTCTCTTTCTCCATGAACACATTGAAATTAAAAGCAGGTGGTGCCATCTACAACAGAATTTGTAAAGTTTAGACTAAGTGTATGATAGATTGAGTTCAACTAATCTATATTACGAATGAACTCCCACTCAAAAACGACATCCCTCGTGCCTTTTTGGTGATTACATGAACCAAATCCACTACACCAAGTCCGATCATCACGTGAGTCGGTATAGCTTCAAAGGCGAGCATCAAATGGGCATCATATCAACTATATGACTCATGCTTAACCTTTTGGTCCGTGTTCCGAGGCCATGTCTGTACATGATAGGCTCGCCAAGTTAGAACCTTAGTATTCGCGTGTGTAACTGTTTTACACCCGAAATATGGTCGTGGATCCAAGAACACCCGATCATCACGTGATGTCTTGGAGCGACGAAAACATAATCGGTGCATACTAAAGGAAGAACACATTCTTATCTTGATATTTAAATGAGGGATCATCTTATTATGCTAACAAAGCGCTAAACAAGCAATATAAGATGCTATCAAACATCATATGTTTATTAGTGAAATGATATGGTTCCCGCAGATGATCTCTATCATGTGCATCGTGGTATGATCACTATCATACCTATATGTGTAAATCCAAGGTCTATGGATTTTACACTCTATGTGTGTTGTAAGAGTATCATCTCATACTTCTACTTACAACACTAACATATCATAACACTAGCCCAGCAACAATCTAAACTAGACGCTTCTAATTTATCCATTGCAAGTTTTACGTGGCTTAGGGCTTTCGAGATAGAACCGTTCTTACCTACGAACATGAACCATAACGAGGATAATCAAATTGTTGACAACTCGCTTGCAAAATAGATATTGACTATAGTAGGAGAGATAGACACCCGCTAGCCACTTATGAAAACTAGTTGCATGTCAAGCGTGGAACAGGTCTCATGTGCGAGGACATGTAAAGTTTGTCCGGGCCGCTTCATCCCACTATGCCACCAATATCCAAAATTACAACAAAGGAGCAACAACATGATCATCATCGCCCACATACTCATATGTGTACTACCCGTGTAAAGTATCTACGCATAGATCCGGCTCTGATACCACTGTAGGGTTCGCAGCATAGAAAACAAAATTTTTCCTACGATGTGAACTATATACCAAGATCTATCTACTAGATAAAAACAAACGGGCGGATGTATATCCATAGAGAACATACCCTTTAAGACCGACAAAGCTTAACGAGTTCAACTCGTGGTTGATGTAGACGATCTCTTGCCGATCTCAAGATCGAGAGGAAGTCCTAGCGCCGCAAATCAGCAGCGCATCCGTGCTCGCACACACGTTCGAGGCACCGAGCAACCTCCGCCTCCTCGCTCCAGCGATGCAGCGGAAGCACAACTCTTTCTTGCCGAATAGCCACCGGGAACATGTATCTCGCTAGTCCGAGACCATGGGGAATAAATTCTAGAGGGGGAGAGAGATCCTTCACGAGGAGGTGTGAGAGACAAGTGAGGAGGGGGGCTCCTTTTATAGGAGGAGGGGGGCACCCAAGGGGGTGGCCGCCGGCCATGGGGGCTGCCCCCTCCCCTCCTTCATTCATGTGGGTGGACACTCCACTCACAAAATGCCCTTTAAAATCCCTCCACTCAAAAGTCCACTCAAATTCCCGTTAAATTTCCACCAAATTTAATGCAAACTCTCATTAAATAAAACTCTTTTATTTTATTCAGAATTTTGTCAATTACTTTAATGACAAACATTCACAAATAACCCCTTGCTAGAATTCTATTTCACATGCATAACCACTTTATGCAATTTCACCCGAAAACCTGTTTCGGTATCTAGTGAAATAAATTCCTGCGCTTGTTCATTCTTTCGGCATGAAACGTTTGCTCCAATTGGATGTCGGTGTCTCTTAAGTGTGTCACCCTACGGTTCGTGAATAATGCGGACATGATCGAGACCCCTCTCGGATCAATAATCAGAAGCGGGATCTGGAGACCCATACTGACTCCCACACATTCAACGATGACTTTCTTGTTATCGTCGGAACCTTTTACGCTAGTATCTTAATCCCTTTGTTTCACGATATATTACATGTCCGAGATTCGATCATCGGTATCTCCATACCTAGTTTGATCTCGTTACCGACATGCACTCTTTTCTCGTTCCTGTGATATAACATTCTAGTGATCAAATCACTTGCTTGCAAGCTAATCAATGTGATATCACCGAGAGGGCCCAAAGTATATCTATCCGTCATCAGGATGAACAAATTCCACTCTCGATCCATGAGCCTCAACATAACACTTTATTAGTTCTGAATCCATCTTTATAATCACCCTGTTACGGTGTGACGTTTGATGTTATCAAGAAACTCTTCCGGTGTTAGTGATTGACATGATCTCATGGTCTAAGGATTAGGATCACTTCGTAAGTTGTTATAGCAATATAAACTCAATGACTTTGATCGTAATGCTATACTTCGGATGAATGTTCATCACACCATTACACTAATGTTGTGATCCCATTATTAACAACATCCAATGTCCATGATCAGGAAACCTTGATCATCTTGTTAATCAACGATCTAGTTTATGAGAGAGGCATAACTAGGAACTTTCTGTTTGTTTATTAAACACACATGTATTAACGTTTCCGTATTAATACAATTATAGCATGCAAAATAAACATCTATCATATACTTGGAATACACATAATAAACACTTTATTATTGCCTCTCAGGGCATATTCCCTTCAGTCTCCCACTTGCACTAGAGACAATAATCTAGTTACATAGTGATAAATTTAACACCCATCGAGTTCTGGTGTTGATCATGTTTTGCTCTAGGGAGAGTTTTAGTCAAGGATCTGCTACATTGAGATCCGTAGTACTTTACAAATCATTATATCTCCATCCTTGACATGCTCGCGGATGGAGTGAAACCGGCGTTTAATATGCTTGGAATGCTTGTGAGACCTTGGCTCTTTGGCATTGGCAATGGCACCATTGTTGTCACAATAGATCACCATTGGGTCCAACGCGTTTTCCACCACTCCTAGTTCGGATATGTAACACCCCCAGAATCGGCCCTATGCAAGTTCCAGCGCTTCCCGCCAAAACCCGCATAGAAACGATTCAAAGGTGCCCACCAGGCACTTGCGTGCGGGTGGAAAACGAAGTAATAACATTACACAACAGTCCTCGATGGGACCCACAGAACAGATATATATACAACACGACTCCATGAGTCAAGAATACAGATATACAGAACAAAGATCCAAATCACCTTGAAAACGATAGAGCGTCCAACTACGGACAAGATGCAAATGGGGCTAAGAGCCCTGAAGAATAACCAATGGCGTCCATAACCCTGCCCAGGCCAAGCCGGAAGGGTAACCCTGCTAACGACGTCGACCTCAAAACCTGCTTAAACAAAAGGGGTGCCAACAAAGGGCAAAGGAAAAAGAGAGAGCGGTCAGTACTGAGGCCAGTACACGGCGAGACTAGAATTCGCCGGTCCTCGCCTACATAGGTATGGTGGACTGAAGCGGCCGCGCAGCATACACTAAACAACCTATAGAGACTCGATATAACTGTCGGCTATCAGAGAGGGATAAGAAAGACCTATTTGGAACCAACCTGATGCTACCATCAGACAAACCCATCCTGGTGTTTCCCCCTCGAGACCAACGAGGAAGTCGACCGAGGAACTCACACAGTTGGCAGTTTTATTTATTCAGTTATCGTTGCAGCAATTACTATTCGAGTATAGATAGTCATCCTGATAAAATAAGCAGTGGGCACTTTTAGTTAACCATTCCATTGTAGTTGCACACTTACTAGTCAGATACCATTAGCATGAGATATCCCAAAACCCAGCAGTTGTTGGTACTTTTATTTGGCCATTCTGTTGTAGTGAAGCTGGTTACTAGTCATATCGGATACAAGTCAAATTATAGCAGTAAACTTTAGTTATAGTTGTCTATGATCGAGACATGTGCTCCAATCGTCCATAACCGCGGACACGGCTTCTCGAAAAGATTTAACCCTGCAGGGGTGCACCAAAGTATCCACACGCACTTCGACCCTTTTTGCCAGATCAATTAACATACACCCATCGGTATGTCGGCGGGGCCTAAGTCATGACGTTTCCCAGACCCAAAGCAAGCACGGGGGGCCACCCCACTAAGTCTACCCGCAACAAAGTCGGCCGGTCTCCGAGACGGACTCAGGGTTTGCGTCAGTGGCTGTAAACGACTGGGAACACAAAACTGGGATTGTCGATACCGCGAAAACACTCCGCTTTCCTAAACAGTACAGGTGCTATCCATCGCACAATTTAAATAAAGCAGTAAAGCATGGCATAAGTACAAAATAGTAATAAAGCCCCAAACTAATTGTGGCCCCCAGTACAGTACTTTGAAATCAGGTACTAAATCGATGGGGTGCCCATACATCCCACATGTGGTTAGCGCGCTCGATCTCGGAACAGGTGTCAAGAACTCGGGGTCCTACGGGACACAAGTGGACGGTTAACAACCAAATAACATCTATTGCCCACCCGTGCCTCCTCTTACCTACTTCAATTTTAGTTGTTAAACAGTAATTAAAGTCTTGATCATCTCCAACAATAAACACACGGCAATACTCCAACAACTGTGGTACTTGACGACACGCAACAGCACTTGAGCAAGCGACTACGACGTGCAGGTCCAACTATCTACCAAACAACAGGTAATAGGAGGTGTCCAAGGCAATATAAGGCTGCAAGGGATATCACGGGAACGAAAACTAGAGCAACGCAACACAGATAGCAATAGATCAACAGGAGGGAATAAATACTATAAAAGTAAGATAGGTAGAAAGGGGGGGAGATGCTCGCCTGAAAACATTGTTGAAGGTTCATCCGAAGATCGGGTCGACACTCGCATCAACTCATCGGCCTTATCCGCGAAGAAGCAAATCACTAGAAGGAACACCGGATGCACTATTTAATACTACGGCAAAAGATCGGGCATGATGCATGTATGATGTATGGCATGGCACGGATGCGATGCAATTAGGCAATATTAAGTGGAACCGAAGTCCCGACAATTAATTGCATGGTTCAAGTTGTTTATCTACCCCGCAAATTAAATGTTGTAATAACAGGGCAAGATAAGTTACCGGTTCGCTACACAAATTTAAATGAGGCCAATATAAGACTAGATTTGCCCGCATATGGGCCCCATATTTAATTATATGGTGAATCGGCATAAGGCCCCCAAACACCCACAAATATGCATGCGAGTATGACAATTTAATATGCAATAAGTTTGTATTTCATTTATAAAAATAGGGCTCGAGAAAAGGTGCACACTTTAGGGTTCGACGATCTTGGCGTGCTATGGTTCGGATTCGGTCTCGGGGTCTCGGACGCCAGGATCGGTCTTCGGGGGTCCACGAGATCGGCCTTTGGAAACTTCAGACTCCAGGAAGGAGCACTTGGCATTCCGATGGATCGGTCTCCGTGTGGGCGATCTTGGTGTTCGGGGCTTCTCCGTGTTCGTGTCTCATCCGAGTGGTAGATCTTATCGGGGCCATACAATCATCTAGTGTCGCCTTGGTTTTATCTGGACTGGGCTTTAACTAAAACAGATCTTCTTCGTGGAGGATCTGAGCAGCAGTACACTGGATAAGAACCGATCAGATACATCGTCAGGCTCCAAAAGCTAGACAAATAGCCAACCCTGCAATAGCAACGACAATTACCCAATAGCAGTTCAGGCACTTTGGTTGCATCGATGGGCTGATCTGGGCGCGCGGTGCTGGACAGAGGCGACGCAGGGGCAAGGCTCGCAGCAAGCACGCAAGCGGCAGTGCTGCAGGGTCGCAGAGGGCAGCCGGGGCGACGGCGGAAGCTGCGGCCGGCGGGCTTGCGAGGTGCATCGGTGGCCGGACGGAGGGAACGAGGGGGCGCCGTCGGGGACGCGGTAGGACGGGGCGGCCTGCAGCGGTCGCTGGCAGTGGAGGCGACGGTGGCCGGAGGCGATGGGGACGGCTCTGGAGGCGGCGCTTGGTGCCGCGGCTGCGGGGCGCTCGACGGGCGGCCGCGGAGGGGGTCTGCGGCGGCGGTGGGCTCGAGGAGGCGAAGGAGAGACCGGCGGCGGCGCCAGGGATGGTTGAGGCCGGCGGCGTGGGCGTTAGCAGAGGACGGTCGCGGGGGCGTCGACGACGGAAGCCGGCTTCGGCCGCGCTCTGGGGGACGCGTGCGGCGGTGGAGGAGGGAGGGGCCTGGTAGGGAGGCAGCGAGGCCGGCGAGCTCGGCTCGGGGCTCCGTGGGGACGACGCACAGGACGGGGAGGAGGGCAGAGCCGCGAGGCGGGGGGCCTGGGAGGTGCCGCGGCCGGGCTTGGCGGCAGGGGAGGCGGGGACCGAGGGAGGCGGCGGGGTGAGGCTAGTGGGCGAGGGGAACGCGCGATGAGCGGGTCGGGGAGAGAGGTTGGGGACAGGCGGGGTCGGGGTGGGCCAGGGGGTGAGCAGGGGGGAGCGTCGGTGGGGGGGCAGGGAGAGTGGGAGTGGGGCCAGCGGGTGGGTTGGGGTTGACCGCGTGCGTGGTGTGCGTGTGTGGTGGTTTCGGTGGTGTGGTCAGGAGGGAGGGAGGTGAGGTGGCGAGGGGTTGGGCAGGTGGCGGGCTAGGATAGGTTAGGGGAAGGGAGAGGTGAGGTGTCGACCGGCTATTGGGTGGGGTGAGGTGGAGGGGGGTTGGGTAGGTTAGGTTGGGGTAGAAAAGGATTAGGAATTAGACAGGCCGGGTTTGTACTGGGGGTGGCCAACTGGGTCGGATCGGCCCGGTTCGGCTGCCCCCTAAAAATAAAATAAATATTTTATTATTTAAAACGAGGCTTTTGCAAACCTTTGGTAGACAAAACAAAATATTCCGGATAGACCCGGGTTTGGATTTTGAAATAAAGATGGGAATATTGGAAAACAAAACTAGGCGTTTTGAAAATAGTGTTAGACAAACAAATGCACAATGACATGATGATGCTCAAATGCAAGGAGGCATGATGACATGAGCATGCGGTCTTGATGATGCAATGCACAAAAACAACGCGATTTTCTAGTAGTGGTTTTTGCGGGGCGCCACAGGATATGAACACCTTCATCCAAACTGCTTCCTGAGCCGCTTCTGAAGCAGCAACATATTCGGCCTCCGTTGTTGATCCCGCTACCACAGGTTGTTTGGAGCTCCTCCAACTAACCGCTCCGCCATTCATGAGAAATACGTATCCGGATTGAGACTTAGAGTCATCCGGATCGGTGTCAAATCTAGCGTCGACATAACACTTAGCGACGAGCTCTTCTTCACCTCCGTATACAAGAAACATATCCTTAGTTCTTCGTAAGTACTTAAGGATATTCTTGACCGCTATCCAGTGTTCCGAACCTGGATCCGATTGGTACCTACTAGTCAAACTAATGGCATGTGCCACATCCGGTCTTGTACATAGCATGGCGTACATTATAGAGCCTATGGCTGAAGCATAGGGGACTTTGTCCATTATCTCTCTTTCTTCCGCCGAAGCCGGACTTTGAGTCTTACTCAATGTCTTGCCTTGCAACATAGGTAAGAACCCCTTCTTACTTCCGTCCATTTTAAACTTCTTTAAAATCTTATCAAGGTATGTACTTTGCGATAGCCCTATTAGGCGCCTAGATCTATCTCTATAGATCTTTATGCCTAATATGTATGACGCTTCACCTAGGTCCTTCATTGAAAATTTGCTGTTTAGATAACTTTTAACACTGTTTAAATGATCTATATCATTTCCGATCAATAATATGTCATCCACATATAATATCAGAAATGCCACATTGCTCCCACTCACTTTCTTGTAAATACAAGCTTCTCCGTAAGTTTGGACAAATCCAAACTCTTTGATCACCTCATCAAAGCGGAGATTCCAACTTCGTGATGCTTTCTTCAATCCATAGATGGATCGCTGAAGCTTGCACACCTTGTTAGCATCCTTAGGATCGACAAAACCCTTTGGTTGTATCATATACAACTGTTCTTCAATATTACCATTGAGAAACGCGGTTTTGACATCCATCTACCATATCTCATAATCGAAATATGCAGCAATTGCTAACATAATCCTAACTGACTTTAGCATCGCTACGGGAGAGAAAGTCTCATCGTAGTCAACTCCTTGAATTTGTCGAAACCCCTTTGCGACAAGTCGAGCTTTATAGATGGTCACATTACCATCAGCATCAGTTTTCCTTTTGAAAATCCATTTGTTCTCCACGGCCTTTCGGTCGTGAGGTAATTCCACCAAGTTCCAAACTTGATTTTCATACATGGATTCCATCTCGGATTTCATGGCTTCTAACCATTTGTTGGAATCCGGGCTCATCATCGCTTCTTCATACGTCGCAGGGTCATCACTTTCATCAACCATGAAATTCATGACAGGATTTCCGTACAGCTCGGGAGCTGCACGTGTCCTGTTTGACTTGCGAGGTTCGGTAGTACTCTCTTTTGGAGTTTCATGATCATTATCATTAGTTCCCTCTTCAACAGGTGGAGCCAACTCCGGAATAACTTCCGGCGCTGCGCTACTCGCCATACTTTGAAGAGAAGGTTCCACAACCTCTTCGAGTTCTACCTTCCGACTACTCACACCTTTCGCGAGAAACTCTTTCTCTAGAAAGGATCCATTCTTGGCAACAAAAACCTTGCCCTCGGATCTGTGATAGAAGGAATACCCAATAGTTTCTTTAGGGTATCCTATGAAGACGCATTTTTCCGCTTTGGGTTCGAGTTTATCCGGTTGAAGTTTCTTCACATAAACATCGCATCCCCAAACTTTAAGAAATGACAGCTTAGGTTTGTTTCCAAACCACAATTCATACAGTGTCTTTTCAACGGATTTAGGTGGTGCCCGATTTAAAGTGAATGCAGCAGTTTCTAGTGCATAACCCCAAAATGACAACGGCAAGTCCGTCAGAGACATCATAGATCGAACCATATCTAATAAAGTACGATTACGACATTCCAACACACCATTTCGCTGTGGTGTTCCGGCAGGTGTGAGTTGTGAAACAATTCCACACTCTTTCATGTGAGTGCTAAACTCGTAACTTAGATACTCACCTCCACGGTCGGACCGTAGAAATTTGATCTTTCTATTACGATGATTTTCCACTTCATTCTGAAATTCCTTGAACTTTTCAAAGGTTTCAGACTTGTGTTTCATCAAGTAGATATAACCGTATCTACTCAAATCATCCGTGAAAGTAACAAAATAACGATATCCACCTCACGCCGACACACTCATTGGACCACATACATCAGAATGTATGATTTCCAATAAATCTGTCGCCCGTTCCATTGAACCGGAAAACGACGTTCTAGTCATCTTGCCCATAAGGCATGGCTCACATGTATCAAATGATTCATAATCAAGTGATTCCAAAAGTCCATCCGAATGGAGCTTCTTCATGCGTTTAATGCCAATATGCCCTAGACGGCAGTGCCACATATATGCGGATATATCATCATTAAGTTTAATCCTTTTAGCATCAACATTATGAATATGTGTAACATTATCATCGAGATCTAATAGAAATAAACCATTCATCATCGGTGCATGACCATGAAAGATTTCATTCATATAAATGGAACAACCATTGTTCTCGGATTTAAATGAATAACCACTTCGCATCAAACACGATCCAGATACAATGTTCATGCTCAGTGCAGGCACCAGATAACATTTATTCAAGTTTATAACTAATCCCGACGGCAAGTGGAGAGGCAGCGTTCCGATGGCGATCACATCAATGCTTGATCCATTGCCGACACGCATCTTGACCTCACCCCTTGCTAGCGGTCGCTTGTTCCGTAGCCCCTGATTCGAGTTACAAATATTAGCAACTAAACCGGTATCAAATACCCAGGTGCTACTGCGAGCACTAGTCAAGTACACATCAATAACATGTATATCATATATACCTTTGTTTGCCTTGCCGGCCTTCTTGTCTGCCAGATACTTGGGGCAGTTGCGCTTCCAGTGGCCAGTCCCCTTACAATAGTAGCACTCAGAATCAGACTTAGGTCCAACTCGGGGTTTCTTTTCAGGCGCGGCAACAGGCTTGCCGCCCTTACTTCCCTTCCGTTTTACCTTCTTATCTTTCTTGAAACCAGTGTTCCTAGTGATCATCAACACTTGATGTTCCTTTTTGATCTCCACTTCTACAGTTTTAAGCATTGACAGAAGCTCGGGGAGAGACTTCTTCATGCCTTGCATATTATAGTTCATCACGAAGCTCTTATAGCTAGGTGGCAAAGACTGCAGAACACGATGGATGCCTAAGTCAATGGGAATCGATATTCCCAAGGACACAAGTTTATCGGCGTAACCCGACATCTTGAGTACATGCTCACTAACGGAGCTGTGCTCTTCCATCATGCAGCTAAAGAACTTTTCTGAAGCGTTGTAGCTCTCTACAGCAGCATGTGTGTCGAAAATCATTTTCAACTCACCCATTGTATCAAATGCATTGCCGTTTTCGAAATGCTTTCAAAGTTCCGGCTCTAGCCCATACAATATGCCGCAATGAACTAAGTTGTGGTCCTCCTGACGAGTCTGATAGACATTCTTCTCCTCGTCAAGGGCATCATCTAAAGGTGGGGGGCCTAACGGCGCTTCTAGCACATATTGCTTTTGTGCAGCAGAGAGGAGAATCCTCAAATTCATGGCCCATTCGGTAAAGTTGCTACCGTTCGTTGCTAGTTTCTCTTTCTCCATGAACACATTGAAATTAAAAGCAGGTGGTGCCATCTACAACAGAATTTGTAAAGTTTAGACTAAGTGTATGATAGATTGAGTTCAACTAATCTATATTACGAATGAACTCCCACTCAAAAACGACATCCCTCGTGCCTTTTTGGTGATTACATGAACCAAATCCACTACACCAAGTCCGATCATCACGTGAGTCGGTATAGCTTCAAAGGCGAGCATCAAATGGGCATCATATCAACTATATGACTCATGCTTAACCTTTCGGTCCGTGTTCCGAGGCCATGTCTATACATGCTAGGCTCGCCAAGTTAGAACCTTAGTATTCGCGTGTGTAACTGTTTTACACCCGAAATATGGTCGTGGATCCAAGAACACCCGATCATCACGTGATGTCTTGGAGCGACGAAAACATAATCGGTGCATACTAAAGGAAGAACACATTCTTATCTTGATATTTAAATGAGGGATCATCTTATTATGCTAACAAAGCGCTAAACAAGCAATATAAGATGCTATCAAACATCATATGTTTATTAGTGAAATGATATGGTTCCCGCAGATGATCTCTATCATGTGCATCGTGGTATGATCACTATCATACCTATATGTGTAAATCCAAGGTCTATGGATTTTACACGCTATGTGTGTTGTAAGAGTATCATCTCATACTTCTACTTACAACACTACCATATCATAACACTAGCCCAGCAACAATCTAAACTAGACGCCTCTAATTTATCCATTGCAAGTTTTACGTGGCTTAGGGCTTTCGAGATAGAACCGTTCTTACCTACGAACATGAACCAAAACGAGGATAATCAAATTGTTGACAACTCGCTTGCAAAATAGATATTGACTATAGTAGGAGAGATAGACACCCGCTAGCCACTTATGCAAACTAGTTGCATGTCAAGCGTGGAACATGTCTCATGTGCGAGGACATGTAAAGTTTGTCCGGGCCGCTTCATCCCACTATGCCACCAATATCCAAAATTACAACAAAGGAGCAACAACATGATCATCATCGCCCACATACTCATATGTGTACTACCCGTGTAAAGTATCTACGCATAGATCCGGCTCTGATACCACTGTAGGGTTCGCAGCATAGAAAACAAAATTTTTCCTACGATGTGAACTATATACCAAGATCTATCTACTAGATACAAACAACAGGCGGATGTATATCCGTAGAGAACATACCCTTTAAGACCGACAAAGCTTAACGAGTTTAACTCGTGGTTGATGTAGACGATCTCTTGCCGATCTCAAGATCGAGAGGAAGTCCTAGCGCCGCAAATCAGCAGCGCATCCGTGCTCTCACACACGTTCGAGGCACCGAGCAACCTCCGCCTCCTCGCTCCAGCGATGCAGCGGAAGCACAACTCTTTCTTGCCGAATAGCCACCGGGAACATGTATCTCGCTAGTCCGAGACCATGGGGAATAAATTCTAGAGGGGGAGAGAGATCCTTCACGAGGAGGTGTGAGAGACAAGTGAGGAGGGGGGCTCCTTTTATAGGAGGAGGGGGGCGCCCAAGGGGGTGGCCGCCGGCCATGGGGGCTGCCCCCTCCCCTCCTTCATTCATGTGGGTGGACACTCCACTCACAAAATGCCCTTTAAAATCCCTCCACTCAAAAGTCCACTCAAATTCCCATTAAATTTCCACCAAATTTAATGCAAACTCTCATTAAATAAAACTCTTTTATTTTATTCAGAATTTTGTCAATTACTTTAATGACAAACATTCACAAATAACCCCTTGCTAGAATTCTATTTCACATGCATAACCACTTTATGCAATTTCACCCGAAAACCTGTTTCGGTATCTAGTGAAATAAATTCCTGCGCTTGTTCATTCTTTCGGCATGAAACATTTGCTCCAATTGGATGTCGGTGTCTCTTAAGTGTGTCACCCTACGGTTCGTGAATAATGCGGACATGATCGAGACCCCTCTCGGATCAATAATCAGAAGCGGGATCTGGAGACCCATACTGACTCCCACACATTCAACGATGACTTTCTTGTGATCGTGGGAACCTTTTACGCTAGTATCTTAATCCCTTTGTTTCACGATATATTACATGTCCGAGATTCGATCATCGGTATCTCCATACCTAGTTTGATCTCGTTACCGACATGCACTCTTTTCTCGTTCCTGTGATATAACATTCTAGTGATCAAATCACTTGCTTGCAAGCTAATCAATGTGATATCACCGAGAGGGCCCAGAGTATATCTATCCGTCATCGGGATGAACAAATTCCACTCTCGATCCATGAGCCTCAACGTAACACTTTATTAGTTCTGAATCCATCTTTATAATCACCCTGTTACGGTGTGACGTTTGATGTTATCAAGAAACTCTTTCGGTGTTAGTGATTGACATGATCTCATGGTCTAAGGATTAGGATCACTTCGTAAGTTGTTATAGCAATATAAACTCAATGACTTTGATCGTAATGCTATACTTCGGAGGAATGTTCATCACACCATTACACTAATATTGTGATCCCGTTATTAACAACATCCAATGTCCATGATCAGGAAACCTTGATCATCTTGTTAATCAACGAGCTAGTTTATGAGAGAGGCATAACTAGGAACTTTCTGTTTGTTTATTAAAGACACATGTATTAACGTTTCCGTATTAATA
Source organism: Avena sativa (assembly GCA_916181665.1). Lineage (NCBI taxonomy): Eukaryota > Viridiplantae > Streptophyta > Magnoliopsida > Poales > Poaceae > Avena > Avena sativa. The sequence goes on from OV702280.1 coordinate 134,168,664, forward strand.
CAATTATAGCATGCAAAATAAACATCTATCATATACTTGGAATACACATAATAAACACTTTATTATTGCCTCTCAGGGCATATTCCCTTCAGTGCATGCTTCCAAGAGAGACTTGGCAAAGCAACTTGAAGCCGCGAAGAAGTCAAGCCTAGTGGAGGAACTACAAGGCGAGAAGGAGGGACTTCAGGAGCAGCTAGAAGTCACTACCAAGAAGCTGCATGATGAGATAAAGGACCTCGAAGAGAAGCTTGAAGCCACTACAAAGGAAATGGAGTTGTATAAGACAACCCTAGAGAAGGAGGGCTACTCATTCGAGGACGAGGAAGAGGAAGGCATGGAAGATGTGTAGTAGTTGGACTACCTTTAAATTTTATAGTTGAACGTTATTCGCGATTGTAATAAATACCAAGACATGGTTGGTTTAGTTAAACTTGGATGAGTTATGTGTTATACTTGTGTTGCTTATGCCTTGTGTACCTTGTGTGCTTGGGTTTTCTCATAAGGGTAGGAGTTTACTACTTAGTCTTTCTGTCTATTTCTTAACTTGTTTCTCAAACTCCACAGATCCAGCCAAGACGCGCGAACACCGAAATCCCCCCAGCGATTGCACAACTTTTGGCCACTCAGAACCAGCTGATCCAACTGCTCACTCAACAATGCGCCACCTCCGCCACCCCCACTTCCACCGCCACCTCAACAGGATCGTTGACTCGGTTTTTAAGGTTGAACCCACCTACCTTCACTAGCAGCGCTGAACAAATCATTGCGGATGACTGGCTCCACACAATTAACAAGAAGGTAGACACCGTGCAAGCTGTCGGAGCAGATAGGGTGCGTTATGCCGCGCACCAGCTTGAAGGACCTGCAGCAGAATGGTGGGATAACTACCAAGTCACCCACCCAGATATTGATGCTATCACTTGGAATCAGTTCGAGATAGATTTCCGCACTCATCACGTGGCTGCTGGTGTCATGACCCTGAAAAGGCGCGAGTTTCGCGACTTACACCAGCTGCACCGTTCTGTCACCGAGTATGGTGAGCTTTTCAACAAGCTAGCCCGTTATGTGCCCTATGATGTTTCCACTGATGCCAAGAGGCAGGAGGAATTCCTAAGAAGACTCAATGATGAGATATCAATTCAGCTTGTGGCCCAGAAGTTTGACAACTTTCAGGAGCTCTTGGACAGGGCCATTGTGGTTGAATCCAAAAGAAAGAGCATAGAGAACCGCAAGAGGAAGTCTAACCTTCACAAGCACTATGTTCCATACCAGAAGAAGCACACTTCATCACCACCACCTTATAACAATAATGGCCACAACCATAACGGTCTTCACCATGGCGGTCACAAACACAATGGGCATAAACACCGCAATGGAAATGGAAGCAATGGAAAGGATCTCAGTGAGGTGACATGCTTTAAGTGAAACAAGACAGGGCACTATGCAACCACTTGCCCCAAGAAGAAGAATGTCAATGGCAATGGACACAACCATGGCAATGGAAACGGGAAGAAGCCAAATCCGTTTGTCAAAGCCATGGTGAATCATGTCTCTATGGAGGATGCTTGTGATGCACCGGACTCCGTGATTGGTAAGTTCAAGCTCAATTCCATTCCCGCAGTTGTTCTTTTTTATACTGGTGCATCGCATTCATTCATATCAAGGGTATTTGTGGATAGAGGCAAGATACCCGCGAAGACTATAAATTCTCCTCTAAGGGTAAGTTCTCCTGGAGGAGAAATAGTGGCAAACTCCGGTTGCCGAGGGTTAGAACTAAGGATTGGGACACACATCTTCCCCACAAGTCTAGTAGTTCTGGAGTCACAAGGTTTAGACATAATCTTGGTCATGAATTGGATGACCGAATATGAAGGAGTCATAGATTGTGCCAAAAGGACTGTCACGCTCACAACACCAGAAGGGAAGAGGATTCGTATCAAGTCAAATTTCACACTTAAGGAAGTTATGGTGAACTATCTTAAGGGGGTTTGCTTGGAGGATGTACCCATTGTGAAGGAATACCCAGATGTCTTTCCGGAGGAATTACCAGGGATGCCTCCCGACCGTAATATAGAGTTTCTCATTGACTTGATGCCAGGCACAGGGCCGATAGCCAAGAGACTGTACAAGATGGATGTGGACGAGTTGAAGGAACTCAAGAAACAGCTTAGGAAACAATTGGACAAGGGATTCATCCAACCCAGCGCGTCATCTTGGGGAGCGCCTGTCCTATTCGTGGAAAAGAAGGATAAAACTAGGAGGCTAGTTGTGGACTACCGCTCGTTGAATGAAGTAAAGATCAAGAACAAGTACCCCCTACCTAACATCAATGACCTGTTTGATCAGTTAAAGGGAGCTAGTGTGTTCTCAAAGATCGATCTGCGATTGGGCTACTTTTAGCTAAAGATTCGAGAACAGGATGTGCCCAAAATAGCCTTCACCACAAGATATGGATTGTATGAGTACACCGTGATGTCGTTTGGACTAACCAATGCCCCGACATACTTCATGACCATGATGAACAAGGTGTTCATGGAATATTTGGACAAGTTTATCGTGGTATTCATAGATGATATAATTATATACTCCAAGGATCAGAAGGAACATGAGAAGCATATGCGCCTAATTATGGAGAAGCTAAGGGAACAAAAGTTGTATGCCAAGTTCAGCAAATGCGAGTTATGGTTAAAGGAAGTTGGTTTCCTTGGTCATGTTGTGTCGGAAAAAGGAGTTGACGTAGACCCTAGTAAGGTAGCTTCCGTGACTGAATGGGAGTCACCCAAGAATGTGGGAGATATTAGGAGTTTCTTGGGCCTCACAGGATATTACCGAAGGTTCATTGAATTTTTTTCCAAAATAGCAAAACCCATGACAGAACAGTTGAAGAAGTAAAAGAAGTTCCTATGGACCAAGGCATGTGAAGAAAGCTTTCAAGAGTTGAAGAAATGCCTCGTAACGGCACCAATCCTGTGTCTGCCTGATATCCAAAAGGATTTTCAAGTCTATTATGACGCTTCTCGACAAGGACTTGGAAGTGTATTGATGCAAGATGGGAAGGTGGTGTCCTATGCCTCTCGACAACTTAAGAACCACGAACACAACTACCCCACACATGATTTGGAACTTGCGTCTGTGGTACATGCACTCAAGGTATGGAGACACTACCTCATGGGCAAACATTGTGATGTTTTCACGGATCATAAGAGTCTGAAGTACATCTTCACCCAAAAGGAGTTGAATATGAGGCAAAGAAGATGGCTTGAATTGATTAAGGATTATGACTTGGATTTACAATACCACCCCGGAAAGGCTAATGTGGTAGCCGATGCCTTAAGTCGTAAAGTTTATGTGAATGGACTTACCGCAGGGGAACGTCCAGAGAATTTATGCAAGAAGTTTAAAGATCTCAGGCTAGAGATAGTTCCGAAAGGACACGTAGTGACTATGGAAATAGTGCCTACTCTTCAAGAGAGAATCAAGGAAGCACAAAAGGGAGATAAAGAGTTGGAAGAAATAAGAGTCAAAATAAGTGAAGGGAAGGCAAAAGATTTTCGTCTGGACGAACAAGGAACCCTTTGGTATGGAAAGCGTTTGTGCGTTCCCAATAACTCTGATATCAGAAATTTAATTTTACAAGAGGCTCACGATTCACCATACTCAATTCATCCGGGTAACACGAAGATGTACATCGATGTGAAGGATAGATTTTGGTGGAGTAATTTGAAAAGAGAAATTGCCGAGTATATTTCCCTCTGTGACGTATGCAATAGAGTTAGGGCCAAGCACCAGAAACCGTCCGGATTGCTGCAACCACTACCCATAACCGACTGGAAGTAGGACAAGGTAGGCATGGATTTTATCACGGGATTGCCCTGGACTCGTTCAGGATTCGATTCTATCTGGGTAGTGGTGGACCACTTTACCAAGGTGGCTCACTTTATCCCCATAAAGACCACATATACAAGTGCTAAGTTTGCCAAGATATATATGTCAAGGATTGTAAGTCTGCATGGTGTTCCTAAGGGAATTGTATCAGATACAGGAACCCAGTTCACTTCAAAATTTTGGCGACAGTTACATGAGTCTCTTGGAACCAGACTAGAATTCAGTATTGCTTTCCACCCTCAAACAAATGGCCAAACAGAAAGGGTGAACCAGATTCTGGAGGATATGTTGAGAGCTTGCGCACTAGACTATGGGTCTAGTTGGGATGATAACTTGTCGTATGCTGAGTTCTCGTATAACAACAGCTACGAGACAAGTATCAAGATGTCTCCGTTTGAAGTTCTATATGGCAAGAAGTGTAGGACTTCGCTATTATGGAGTGGAGTTGGAGAACGTAGTCTGTTTGGACCTGAATTGATCAAGGATGCCAAGGAAAAGGTACGGCAGATTCAAGATGGGCTAAAGGTAGCCCAATCCCGACAAAAGAGCTATGCTGATTCCAAGCGTAGAGTTGTGGCTTGTAAAATAGGGGACCATGCGTACCTCCGAGTTTCACCACTACGAGGAGTTAAGAGGTTCGGAATCAAGGGTAAGTTAGCCCCACAATTCATAGGACCATATAAAGTTATGGCCCATAGAGGTGAAGTAGCTTATCAGCTGGATTTATTAGAAGGACTGACTGTTCATGATGTGTTTCATGTGTCACAACTAAAGAAGTGCCACCCAGAAATGGCCGAAACACCGCTAAGAGATACAGTTCCCCTAGATGAGGTTCAATTGGAGAATGACCTTACCTACGAGGAGAAACCCATCAAAATATTGGAAACAGCCGAAAGGATTACCCGTACCAAGACTATCAGATTCTGCAAAGTCCAATGGAACCACCATTCCGAGGAAGAAGCCACGTGGGAACGTGAAGAAGATTTGAAGGCGGAACACCCACACCTATTTGCTAGCCAACCCGAATCTCGGGGATGAGATTCTCCTTAAGGGGGGTAGGTTTGTAACATCCCAGTTTATTTTATGATGTTACTAGAAGCATGCATCATCCTTGCACAATTGCATCATACAAACTAAAGTTGCATCAAACCCTACCACAAAACCCTAATAAAACCCTAATAATTTTTTCCCTTTGTGAGCAAAAAGGGGTTTATCTAGCTTGGCCTTTCTAAAACTATGTAAAAGAAAAATTTCTCTGGTTCTATGATGACCACCTCCTTTCTACAAAAATTTAGAAACTTGTTTTATTTCTTTTGGACTTGTTATGCAAAAGATATTAAAGATTTAGTGAAACAGAAAAATGGAAAAGATAAAGAATAAAAAAACTATAGCCTAACCTAGATGGGCCGCAGCGCGCAGCCGCCAGCGCGCGCGCGTCACCTAACTAGCTAGGCCACAGCCACCAGCCCGCCAGCATCATCCCGCAGCACCAGCGCCATACGCGGCCGCTTGCTCCCACTGACCGCGCGGACCCACTTGTCATCTTCCTCACCCTCGCGGAAATCGGGCGTCGTCGTGGACAGAACAAACTCCGGCCAATTCGGAGTAGAATTCGTGACCCCCTCGCAAGATTTCTTCACCCTTATAAACCCTGCGACCCTGCCGTTTGAAACCCTAAATTTTTACCGATCTATCGCCCACCGGGCTGCCTCGCCGCGACCACGCCGGAGTGGCCGCCGCCGAAGCTTCGGTAGGTGAAGCTTGCCAGCGATAAGGAGCTTCATTTCCCTTGTTTTTCTCCCTGTCAAAATTCTCACGCTCGACCCTCACCTCTCCTTCGCTTTTCCCCTTGTCTAACGCAACACAGCCACCCCGATTTCTCGCTGTTGTTCCGCCGGAGCTCGCGAGGAACAGCGGGCCATAGAATCTGTACGAGGAAGCGATGTTCGCTGACGACCGTGCCAAGTGAACCGCGGGGAGGTGCTGATCGCCATCGACCACCCCACTGCCTCGAGGAGCCACCGGATCGCCGCCGAGCATCACTGCCCGACAGCGCCGCCACCGTCTGCCTCCCCTCGCCATCGACACCACCATGGTAAGTCACCGCCTTACCCCGTCCGCTAGATCAATATTCAACATCACAGATTAGAAGGACCAGACGAAGGGGTACGAGCCTATCGCATAGCGCCGCGTGGCAAGGGCCACGTCAGCGTGCGTAGTCAGCACCGCGCCCACGCGCGCCAATCGGGTCCTGACGCGTGGCAGTCTCGGTTTAGAAATAGATCTATGTTTTTTCTAAATAGGCAGAAAACATATTTAACTTGCAAAATTCATAGAAATTCAACCACTTGGCCACAAATTGTGTATGATATACTGTTGGATTCACAAAATTGTGTAGAACACAGATCTGTAATAATTTTGCGAGTTTGCAGTAGTATATTTTGTGTAGGATCTAATCTCTAGATTGGAATATTTAATTCATAGAAAAATAATTAGAACTCCGTTTTAATTGATTCTTGTTGCGTTGGATTTTTTTTACAATACCTAATGACTAAAATTATAAAACCTTGCTCAAGATCCTTAGATCTGATTTGGGGCTGATTAGATGGTTGGATCTCCTTATGAGCCTATAAATTAAGGTAATAATCCAAATTAATTAAAAGATATGAGAAACTAATACTAACAACTTTCCCAACACATTAGTAACCCAATAAGGATTCCTTGATAAAATTAGAACACAATCTTGCATATCACCATGTTATGCATGCATATTGTTTTTGTGGCATAATTTTGTGCAAGTTGTGATTAGATCTATGTTTGTGTTTCGTTAGATTGTTCGGAGTGCGCCGAGGAGTACTATTGTGTAGAGTGCTGCTCAGATCAAGGCAAGTTACACCACTGCGGTGCAAAGACCGTTTTATTACCTAGGCGAGGTATTATCAGCGTCAAAGCAAAACTATCCACAATACCAAAAAATGTCTTATGGAGTGTATATGTCAGCAAAAAAGCTCAAGCATTATTTTGAGGAACACCCCATAAAGGTGATTTGCGAGGCACCAATAGCCGAGATAGTGAGCAACAAAGATGCTAGCGGCCAAATAGCAAAATGGGCCATCGAGTTATCCCCTTATGCCCCACAATTTGATAGACGAGATGCAATCAAGTCTCAGGCAGTGGCCGATTTTTTTTCGATTGGGCCGAGATATAGTATGAACTCCATTACCTGATCTGAACTATTGGACGATGCATTTTGATGGATCCAAATTAAGGAATGGGTTAGGAGCAGGAATAGTGTTAATCTCTCCAAAGAAGGATCAACCGAAATATATATTGCAGATACATTTCACCGCATCAAACAATGTAGCCGAATTTGAGGCACTTGTGCATGGCCTAAAGATTGCGAAAGAGATCGGCATACATCAAATTTTATGTTTCAGAGATTCGGACCTTGTAGTGCAACAAGTATCAGGAAATTGGGACGCATTGGATGCAAACATGGCCTTATATCGGTTTAATGTACAAAAATTAGTGGATATTTTGATGGGTGTGAATTTCATCACATACCTCGGGCGGAAAACGACGCTGTTGATACCCTGTCGAAGCTCGGATCAACCAGACAGTCAATTCCACCTGGTATCACCTTAGAACTCCCGAGAAAGCCATTAATCATACCTTCACCAGAGTCTGAATCAATTCGCCTCTCGTCAGATCAGAAATCTGAGTGTGTCCCAATGAAAATTGATAAGGGACATCAGCCGAATAATCAGGGGACTGACTCAGATAAACGGAGAGGTGATCGGGAAAGTTCGGCGAACATTATGTAGGAAGAAGTAATGGAAATTGATAACACAGTTATCTCGGAGCAGGACATACCGGAATGGGCGCAGCCCATATTCTTATTCCTTAAAAATGAGACCCTACTGAATAATGAAGTCCTTGCTAGGCAGACTATAAGAAGGGCGAAAGCTTACACAATAATAAATAATGACCTTTATAAGAGAAGCGTAACAAACGTGCTGCAACGTGTATTGACCCGGCAAAAGGACAAGAGATCCTCTTGGACATACATCAAGGAGAATGTGGGCACCATGCCTCGTCTAGAGCCCTTGTGGTCAAAGCATTCCGACACGTATTTTATTGGCCAAGTGCGCTAAAGGAAGCAAAAGAATTGGTAGCAAGGTGCAATGGCTGCCGGAGACATGCCAGAAAAATACATATGCCTTCATCCGAGTTAAAAACAATACCAATCACTTGGCCATTCTCAGTATGGTGCCTGGATATGGTAGGTCCATTTAAGCCGGCTCGCGGAGGCATGACTCATATTTTGGTCATGGTGGACAAGTTCACGAAATGGATAGAGGTAAAGCCAATAAGAAAATTTGACGGGCCCATAGCAGTGAAATTTCTCAAGGATATAATTCTGAGATATGGTTACCCACATAGTATCATTACAGACAATGGCACAAATTTTTCTGAAGGAGCCTTTGCTCGATTTTGCCAAGAAAATCATATAAGACTCGATCTTGCTTCGGTAGCACACCCGGCATCAAATGGACAAGTGGAAAGATCGAATGGACTCGTGTTATCTGGAATAAAACCTTGGCTGATAGAACCACTCCAAAGGTCGGTAGGTTGTTGGATTGAGGAACTCCCTTTTCGGTGCTATGGAGTTTAAGAACTACCCCGAATAGATGATGGGGTACACCCCATTATTTCTCGTATATGGGGCAGAAGCTGTGATCCCAGCCGATATAGTGTATGACTCGCCCAGAGTCACCCAATACATGAACGCCGAAATACATGAAATATCTCGGTAAGAAGATGTAGATATACTAGAGGAAGCAAGAGAATTAGCATTGTCTAGATCAACTATTTATCAACAAAACCTCAGACTTTACCATAGCAAGAAGGTAAATCCCAGAGTCTTTAAGGAAGGAGATCTGGTACTTCGGCTAGTGCAACGCATGGCCGGCATGCATAAGTTGTTGCCTCCATGGGAAGGCCCATTCATCATGAGCAAAACACTGCACAACGATGCATATTACCTCATAGATGCTCAAGCACCAGAAAGGAACAAGGCGGATAAATCCGGAGACGAGTCAAAAAGACCATCGAATGTAGCATTACTTCGTCCATTTCACACTTAGAGGAAATATACTGTTTCCTGTATTATTATGTATCGGTTTATTGTGTTAGAAATGAATTAATGAAACCTCGGCAACTCGAGTAGTGACTCAGGGACTGCCCCGTATTATTTATCACTATAATTATGTGTTTGATATGAATGAGACCTCGGCAACTCGAGTAGTGACTGGGGGACTGCCCCATATTATTTATCATTATGATTATGTGTTTGATATGGATGAGACCTCGGCAACTCGAGCAGTGACTTGGGGACTGCCCCATATTATTTATCACTATGATTATGTATGAAACCTCGACGACTAGAGCGGTGACTCGGGGACTACCCCATATTATCTATCTTACTCATACATATTCGATATGTCGGACGATTCGTATATCCATCCGACTGATTAACATGTAGATGTCGGAAACAACATCCCTGACCTTTCATGGTCTAAAGAGAGAAATTATGGTAAATAAAGTAAGAGCCAATGGAGAATCAAACACACAAATGTTTGATTCAAAGATGCGAACTAAAATTTATGAACAATGATACATGTCGAATAACTCGACCAGAACAATAATAACTTAACGATTACCATAGTGTATGAAAGATTCCGAACTTATACAGATAAAACAGTACCAAATAAGGTAGATTGTCTTAAAACAACATACGCTCGGCATACTGGGGACTTATAAAAATAAGAGCTTTTCAGCTTAGGAATTAACGGAAGCCGAGTCATCGACAAGAGGAGTAACGGCAGTGGCAGGAGTTTCCAAAGTAGGTACCTCGGCTACGACCGAAGGTACCTCGGCCTCTGTAGATGGAATAGTTTCGGGAGCAGGAATCTCTGAAGTTGCCTGAACCTCCGCGGAAGTTACCTCGGCATCGACTGAAGTAGAGAAGGCATCTTGAGCATTGGCCGTTTGACGTAAAGCTCCACCTTGGGCTTCGAAAGCTTCATTTCCCTTGGAGGAAGACCGAGCTTCAGCATTTCTTCCCGAACAGCCACTAGACTCATCAGAACTTCAAGAATTTTCACCCGAGTCACGTTCATCACTAGAATCTCTGTCAAACTCATCATCATCAGCAGCATCAACATTCTCTTCGACCTCGTCGGGGAGGAAACTCGGCCCCTCATTCCAAAAATGCACATCTGCATATTCAATGAGTTGATAGGCACGGGCTTGGCGGCGAGCAACATAATCCAGATTCTCGACCCAAGGAGAGACGGTATGCAAATTCATCAAGGTGTCGAGGGTGATATCCTCGTACCATGACAAAACGGTAGTAAGCGCCATATCAGCACGGCTCGCCCGGCCGATTCTCTCCAGAGGTTCAACTATGTTTGAGAATCCATCAGCTTCGCCACGAGTACTTCTACCTTGCTAATCTTCGCTTCATTCGCCTAGAGCACATTGAAAGCCTGAATTTTCGCTTTCACCAAATCTCTTCCCCTGATTTTCATCGGCTCAATGGTAGCAGCAACAACAACCAAGAGATCCTTAATATAATATTCTTGATCCGGGATATTGGGAACACCTCGGCAGGCACGGGCAGCAACCATGGCTTTAGTACTCATGGGCTCGGCTTTTGGAAGGTGATCTGTAAAGCAAAACATCACATAAATCAAGAGGAACAACGAGCAAAGAATGACTCGCCCAGGAACCAAGAGGGAAAAACCTGGCAAATAAGCTTACGATGGATATATCACAACATCTTCTGAAGATCCACAGCCCAGCCAACCCATTTCTTTTCAAACCGAGTAATCTCCTCGGTCATCGCCTGATTTTTCAGCTTGACCGCATCAAGGAACTCCTTGTCCTTCTGAAGCTGGATACTTAACCGATTCTTTTCCTTGGAAAATTCTTGGTCAATTTTCTCCAGCTCGGACTTCTGAGAGGATTTCAAGGACTCAACCTCCGCATGGTTCCGAGCAATCTCGTCATCCTTCTCCTTGAGCCGCGCCGAATGAGTCCCTACTTGCTCTAAGAAATGCAACATCATATCAAGCATGGGTATGCACTCTTGATGCGACCCTGCAAATCTTTATAATTTGGCTGAGCCGAAGATGGAGCACTATAAGATACTCGAAATTTACCTAGAAGAAAAATGGACGAGTACAAAGTGGAGGGACGACTAACCTTTGAGGCTGGCAACCTTTTTCATCAGCCGAGTATTTTGATTATTAATGTTAGCTGAGTAAGGATAAATCGCGAATTAATTAGGAAGCAAAGACTCGTACAAAGGACTTGAGTGCAAAAACCGAATGATTTACCTGTCTTCTTTAGAATGGGAACCATCTTGTCAAACTTGTCCTAAAGCTTCCTATGCGAAAAGAGCAGCTTCTGGAATTCGGCTGTATGCCGATTGTGGGCAACCTAGAATAACAACGAGTTATACAGGGAAAATATGCAAAAGATCCGAATCAAGTAAAACTTGACTCGGATCTAGGTGGCGGGATATTCAAAGCTAAAACTTAAAAAGATCCGAATCAAGTAAAACTTGACTCGAATCTAGGTGGATGGATATTCAAAGCTAAAACTTAAAAAGATTCGAATCAAGTAAACCTTGACTCGAATATAGGTGGCTGGATATTCAAAGCTAAAACTTAAAAAGATCCAAATCAAGTAAAACTTTACTCGGATCTAGCTGGCCGGATATTCATGGTCCCAGATGAGAACGAATTAATATGGGATATTCAAAGCAAGAGACTAGTCTCTCTTAGCCAGCAAAGATTTGAATGGTTGAGCCATTGGCAAACTAAAGGGACATCAGCCTTACAATATTGTGGAATCATACACTACAATAAATTGGCAATTTGGGTTTTAACTTGAACATTATTTTGATTGGTATGAGCACATCATGGTACCCTGGTATAATGTATAGAACACTTTCCAAGGAAGAAGTAAGTAGCAAAAAACCAAAAGATACCACATGAATTCCATCTCACTTAAACCAAGTAAGTAAAGCATAGCTATATGGCTATAAAGAAAGCGCTTTGCGGGAGGCAACCCGGTTATTTTCTTTTGGGATTTTTGTTTTGAACTCTTGTTGTAGAAAGAGAGTTTTATTTTAGATTTTTTTAATGGAATTTTTAATAAAGTACCAAGTGGAACCCATTTTGGACGTTATAAAGTTGTTAAACATATCGAGTAGCAAATTTCTGTAGAACAAATTTTAGTGCAATAATTTTCTAATTTTTTCTATAACTACGATTGAGCTCAGATTTATATAGAATTTACAAAATACCATCCTATGTATGCAAAAAATTGGCTAAAATTTCTGACATGTTTAAGTGGGCGAGAAAAATGTGGATAGATTCTGACATGTTTTCTTTAACCATTCCCAAGTGTCCTAAAATGATTATTATGAGTAAAATTATATGATAGGGATATTAAGAAACATTATATGCTTGATGGAACATTTATAAATAATTTTGTCTTTGATATATATATAGCAACAATTATTCTTTTGTGCCACTAATGTCACCACTCAGAAAAGAGATGGGAGAATTTTTTTTGTGTTGAAGTATTTTGATAGGGAATAGAGGAACATCACACCAAGAGAAATCCAAGGATGGTGAAAACCATAAGCTTGGGGATGCCGAAGGCACCCCACTGAACCTATTAAACTCTTGGTTTGCAAAACTCTGAACTTTGCTTTTTTGAGCAACATAAAACTATCGTAGAATCTTGGAGCGTCTGTTTTGTTAGTTTATTATTGTTTTGCATTAAAAGGAACACCACCACTATTATTATGAATTTTATGATCAAGCTACAGAAAATAAACTTGACCATTGTGAGATTAAAACTAAATAAGAATGCCTTGGAATAAAAGAAAAGGGGAGATAAAAGCAAAAAGATGAAATTCATGTTGTGTCTAGTTTTTAAGCTCAAATACTTTATATGAAGTATGATCTGTTTCTACCTATTAATCTGTATCCTTTTTTCATGTATATTTATGTTCAAAATTAAGGAACAAGGTGAGAAAATAATTTTTTGGCATTATGAACTAGATGGCACACTCTTTAGATCTCTTTTTTGTAAGCCTTCCAAATACAATCTAAGACTTGTTCCAAACCCCATAAACTAGACTAGGCATATCCACCTATTTGTGGCAAAAGCTACTTTCAATTACAATATGTTTGTTAATCCTCCAAACATTCTTAAAAACATCTTTTTCATGTACTTTAAAGCTCATAAGAAAGTAAGGTTTGGGGTGATACCATTGTGGAAATTTTTGTGCTTTACATCTTATAAGTTGTTGTTGGCCAAACCATGTTTTCATGGCACAAGCTTTCAATGTTTAATGTTGATAATTAATCATGTTAGTTCTTCCTGTGTATTGCATCAATGTGAAATAAAGTGTGCATACTGGAGTAGGCATGTTAAGAGAAAACGCTCCTGAACAGCTAGTCAAATCCATGCGTCGTGCGACACTCATGGTAGAAACTTAGAGCATGATGATTCTTGTTGATATGATTCATATGTCTGTTTTTCTTGTTCTTATGGAGTAGAGCTACGCTACCCTCCCACCAGGAACATGAACAATGAATTATATTAATTCCTATGCTAAATAAATATAAAAGGGGCGCATATAGCTACACAGGGAGCCAGAGGTACTTCAATGATGCGGTTTCAATGATAAACTTGACCCACAATGATAGTCCGAAGTTGAGTAGCATGAGGAGTGAAAGGTCATGTGTATGGTGCATGAGACAATTAACTTGTAAGGTGTTTAACACGTAAACCATATGAAGCTTTGAAATAAAAGATACTAGGAACCCCATCATTATTAGTATTGTTGACATGAATTACATAGCTCAAAACTTTATTTGACATTCTTTATGGAGGTTTAACATATGTTTTCAATGCTTAATTTCGGTATGAGATGCAAAACATCTCAAGGGAATACTTGAAACTAAGAGGTGAGTCTTCCAGTCAAGGGCATTAAACTAAGAAATAGCCCCAAAAATAAAAGTAGAGGAATAAAACACCAATGCCAACAATAGGAAGAATATCTTATTCTATAGGTTCATCAAAGTGTGCTTGAAGGTTTGGTTTACCTTTCATTTATTTTATCACACCATTACTTATTGATCAACATGCTTATGATTGTGCAAAAGATATAACTTGATAGTACACTTACATATTATGTTTCATTGAAAGCATTTGAACCTATGAACTTTACATGATAATGAATGTTGGGGGGATGACCCCGTGTAGGGTGAAGATGAGTAAGAATATAAAGGAGCCATCATGTTCAGAGCCGGATCATGGCATGATCCGGCTGAGTCATGAAGGGGTCTGTCGAATAAGGCAAGACCTTTTTCGAGTCAGGTAGTTAAGACCTGACTCGGCCGACATATGAGTTATGTTGGTGCACCGCTGTTACGTAACTTAAGTGTAGGCTAACGTCAAGACGAGTCACGCGAGGTGAGGTCAAGTCAAGGAAAGCTTGCCCAAGAAGGATAAGGCAAGTCCCAAAGTCAACATCAACCACTGTCTCTCCTTAGGAATCTGCACTGTGCCAAGCACTATAGACAAGAAGCAGAGTGACAGAGGAGCAGAAGAAGGTCACGGAGGTGACAGTCCTTAGGCCCGAGGATCACATGTGGTGGACTTTGTGTCTTTGCCATCGATATAAGGGGTACATGGAAAGAGTCCCGCCGAGTTAGCACTTTGGGACAAGCATATTCCACGAATATGCTTGGCCACGTCAGCCCTAGGAGGACCCAAGCCTCTCCTTTATAAGGAGGTGTTGGGAGTCTTAAAGGGGGGATCGATTCATTTTTCTCGGATATCACTATTGGTAGCTGCTTCTTCCTCTCGTTCATACAGCTCGAGGAGCAAGTGTAGCTCCATTGGTGTTGAATAAATATTGAGTTCTAGCATTCAGAGTGTAGAAATCACTACATCTTCCCTCCCTGGATCCCACTAGCATCCATTGGCCCCCAACTTAAGCCTACCCATGGCATCTGCCGTGCCACCACCACGCCATTTGGAGCCCACTGTGGGGCCAGCAATGGTGCTAGCTGGAGTCAAGATCCGGATGGGAAACTTCATCGACACAGGCGAGCATGTCGTCTCTGGCTTAGTCTAGAGATTTGACATCTGGTACTACGTCAGCTACAACGCTGTCAGCTTCGGTGCGAAGCCGCCCCCGCGCAACGACATCTTCATCAACCTGGGCACTCACAAGATCTACGTCGGCGTCGACACATCTTGCGTCTACCCGCGCCGAGTCTTCCGCGCGGGAGACCCTCCCCTCAGGGTTGCTAGCGGTCAGCGTAACACTCGCCCCACATGTAGTGTTGAGGTGATGATGACAGCGCCAGCGCCTACAGCAGGAGCAGGCATCAGACCAAGCAAGAACCCGACAATAGCAGACCAGGCAGTGGTTAAGCCGGTAGCCGCGAAACCGGCAGCAGCAGATGTGTGAGCAGCTAAAGCACCCGAGGTGCAAGAGGAAACCACCAGGGCACCAAGGGTAAGATGGCCACCTCTGGAGAGGCCGGAGAACATCTTGCATGCAGCCATAGATAACTTAACAACACTTGTAGCACTAATTGTTAACCCAACAAATGCACAGGCAGAACTCGAAGAGACTAGGTTGAGAATGTTAGAAGAAGCCAAGAAAGTTTCTACGCTGCAAGAATCCTTCAATAGGAACTTGCGAGAGTATGCTAGGGAAAACAAGCTAGATAAGGCTCCCACACGAATAGATGATCTAAGTATGAAAGGGAAGAACCTCCTTACTGATATTAATAAAGGACATGAATCTCAGAAGGGTGATTCGGCTGACCCTGGGTTGCCGAGGTATAGTACCCTGGCAAAGAACCTCAGGATGGTGAATGCAGCAGCCTCAGAGTTGGAGGGATCAACCGGGGAAGCCCAGTAGAGGCAGCAAGAAAGTGTAAATGAGCTGGTACGCATCGCGAACCAGCAGAATGAGGAGATACTCAGAGCTAACCCGGCAAAACCAGGTGGTTCGCGCATGGTTCACTCGGCTGGGGCAGCCCCAACGCTATCGGCTGTCGCGACATCCTCACCCAGAAATGGGTTACGAAAAGATAAAATAGTAACCTCGGGAAAAAGAAAGAAACAAATTGTTCTATATGACCCGGCGGTGGCCGGAAAAGTCAATGAGAACAAAGCCGAGGTAATAGCGGTGAAAGAAACCCTGGTCGTGGCAATAGAGAGCACGGGAACCTCGGGCGAGGGAACCTCGAGAATAATAACCCGGTTGAAGGGAGACGATACCACCCGCAAGATCATCAGCCGAGGCATGAATCTCGGCATGAGAGAGAAGCAGGACATGTTCCACATAACCATGCACATGATAGGTATAATGATGGTTATTCGGAAATGGAAAATGTCGGGTACATTGGGAAAAACCACTATGGGGTGCAAGAAAGAGCTATGTACAGAAATTTGCCATCAAACGACGCAAGATTAAAAATTGATAGGCTATATCGGTCCGAGTTATTGGACGAGCAAGGCCCACCTGGTCCAGCATGCTTTGGACCTCGGATTATGGGTGAGCCACCTGTCCCAAACTTTGAGTTGGCAAGAGGCACAAAAAAATATAATGGAAGTACTAAGCCTCAAGATTGGTTGATTGACTATGCCATTGCAGTGAAGATAGCAGGAGGAAATTTGAGATGGGCTGTTGGATATGTGCTCCAGATGTTGGAAGGGCTGGCCAGGGTCTGGCTGAATAACTATAACATCGCAGCATTAGAGTTAGAAATAAGCTGAACCCATATGTGTGCATTGCATTCATGCAAAGAAAATCCGAATAAATTTCGCGCTTTTAAACAAAACTTGTCAAAGTGATTAAAGCTTCTCTTAACTTGATGGAATACGAAGTAGATCATCAAGTTGACTGCGATAAGTTTCAATAGGACTTTGCTAAAACCTTACTTGGGTAAGGGAGATTTGACCTAAGGGTAGATCAAATGAAATAAAAGAGAAAACCTAATACATTATGAATGATCCTTAGGTGATTGTATCATAGTATCCATTATAATCACTCATGAGTACCAATTTAAGGATATAACACAAATAACAAGAATGTAACAACTATATCTTAATCTCATCTGCATATACCATGAGTATCATGGTAATACCTAACCCTACTTCTTAAGTAAGATGGATTAGGAAAGGAACTAAGCTTAGATCATTCACCATATATCTTTAATTCCATATCAATACTTATCATCTCTATTGAATTATATTTCCATGTCTTTTGTTCATCAATGTTGAGAAATCAACTATTGATTCATCCATTCTCAACCTATCAAGTACTTGATCATAACACAACTTACAAATAAGTGTCTACAAAGAAACAACTAAGAAAAGGTGAATAGTGATGCTAGTTTCAGATGTCATTTATTTGATAAGAATGATTGAAAAGAATCCAATCAAAAAGATAGTTGATTGAGTTAAATCCCTCCTTGATAGAAAAGAAGATTACAAGGATGAAGTCTGGAGATAGTTACCAGGAGTAGTCCTATTGGATCAAGTAGGTATAGTTAATGAATTATATCTCTTAATCCAATAGAGCTAAACAGATGATAATTATAATACAACTGTAATGTTGTATTGATGGAGCCTTGTTTAGTCAACTGGAATCCTAAACCATAATGGATCAAAAGATTATAATGATCAAGCCTTATTCACCAAGATTGAGTACTTATGTCATTTATAAGTGGTATTGGTGGATAAAACATGATTGAAACCCTAGTAGAGATAAGTTATCCTAGAGTAGTCATTACAAACCACATAAATATGATTTAGGGTTGGAGTGTGAGTTATTGGAGTAAAGTGAATCAAAGATGATATTATTCAATTACAACTAGTATAACATAGAGCTATAGAACTAGTGTTATTCATCTTAAAGGATAGTCAACTTTAGAGAAAGGTAGTTGGATGCATACAACTATTAGAGAAAGATTAGTGATGGAGGATTAAGGAAGATTGTGAGTAGAGTTTGAAGGAACTACAGGTTGGATGGAAGATTATCAAAAGTAGAATAGTAAATACAACCAAGCAAGGATATGAGAAAACTATGAAATACCTTTGTATCAAACTCATTGGATTCATACATGAGTTTAGAAGAATAAAAGGTGAATAAGAATATTTTGTGAAGTAAAGCTCATCATGTTAATCATGATGATGGATAGGAAGAGGTAGTATATCTAGGAAAGGAATTCCTTATTTAAAGATCCAGATTTGTAAATAATGGAAAATAGACATTCTTGGTAAACAACCAACTCTAAATCTCAAATCAACATAATATCCATCTCATGCTATTGATCCATCATCTGAAATATTTCCCTATAGAAAATCACATAAGCACATCTCTATTAATTACAACCATCATAACTATATGTGCTTAAGTATATCTTTATCAATTCCTTTCTATAAAATATTCAAGAAATAACTTTCAAGCACTAAAGGTGATGTCAACAAATATCCCAAACAGAAAACCATATGTTTAGTTATTGAATCTTTAACCACATCCATAAAGGAGTCTAAGTATTTTAAGAAAAAACCCTAAACCCAAAGGTAAATAATCATAATTTAAAATCCTAAACCTCAAATTAATGGGAGTAGTAATAACCATATCAATGTCTTTTATATTTCATGCATCAAATAATGATATAGGCTCATTATACATATACAAGTTTATATTCAAACTATGAGCCAACTAGAGTTAAGTTGATAAGCAAATAAGAATATATCGTTCAAGAAATCCCTAACTTAAATAGGAGAGAAAAAATTCATAAGAAAAGTTTCTACAAACTATTAAAAAGGGGTTCATATTGAGTAAATAAAAGAAATACAAAAAGATGATATGATAAAAGTTCACAAAGGATACCAAATATGTTTTAGTATTGTTGCAAATATCCAACAAATAAATCATACAAAGAAAGGTTCAAAATATAAATCAAATTCAAATCTGAATAAGAAAACAGAAAATAGAAAAAAGGATAAAACAAATAAAAACACTACCTGCCCGTGGCCCAACACACCTATACCTATCTGACGCCATATGCAGCCACAAAAGCCCAGTACCGAGCCCAGCTCGTTTCCATCTGTGACTGACAAGTGGGGTCAGGAGAGGACCGCGGGTTGAGCTAAAAGAATCGCCAGGGGGTTATCCGAAAAATAGCCATCGTCGTCATCCTCACGCACACAGACAGCTCGCAGGCGGAGCTCGCCGCCGCCCGATGCCGTCATCGTCGTCGTTGCGCCAAGATCAACGCCGCCGTTGCCACGAGAGGATAAGAGGCCACCGCGACAACCCTGCTCGTACTCATCCTCAATCTTGCTTTCCAGACTCACTTCCTTCCTTCACCCGAAAACCGATGTCGTCGGATTTCATCATTCCAGCCAACTCCGTCCACCCCTTGCCTCGTGATAGCCACCATTAGACGCGCCGTCATGGACTGAACCATCTAGGACCAAGCAGGGAGGCCTGCTCGCAGGAAATCATGGGAAATCGAGCGTTCCTTTTCCTCGGCTGCCGTGTCCATTATCGTCGATTCGCCGGCGTCACGCCTCCCCAAGCCTCCTCGACCGCTCTATCGTCATCAGGGTAAGATTACGCATCTCTAGACCCTAGTTTCGTTTGCTGATTCGCATCGTACACCCCATTTCATTGAGCACCGTCGTTGGCCGCCGCAGAAGCTCGTCGCTGGTGTATTTCCGGTGACCATTAAGTAGCGGCGTTACCACCAATAGGTTCGCCTCGGTTCCCTCTATCCAATAGCATCAACCTTGTCCACCGGAGCACAGTGGTTCGCCGCCGGCGACCATCCTCTGGTGCTGGAGGCCAGGTCGATGTCAGCATGACATCATGCTCGCGTCACCTTAGCCACGTCAACGGGTTTGACCTGGTCTTTGTCCCGCGTGGCAAGTGACATGGCCTAGGGCCCATATGTCATTGACTGGGGTAGCTAACCAATTAGTAACAAATGCAATTTCTTTAACCTAAGAGCTGAGGTGGACAATGGCCCACTAGTCTGTGACTGAGGCTAGCTGTTAGTGCGGTGTAAAAAGTATTTCTTGTTTAAAAAATGTTATAATTCAATTAATAATATTCCAGAAATCAAATAAATGATTAAATCTTGTTTAATTAATAACTTTTGATTTACAATTCAGAAAAATATGTATAATATATGAAAATTTGTAGAAAAATAAAATCTACAACTTAAACTTATTATCAAATATTATTATGATAAATATTTAAATAAATATTATTTAATAAAGGTTTTATAAGTAATAAAACTTTAATAATTCATATTTTTATAATGATAAATGTTAAAAATATAAATAAAATACCAAAAATCTTATAAAAATAAGAATTCTAATTTAAAAATATAATCATGTATTATTATTACACTTAATTAGATATTTATTATTTATTAAGTAATTATAAAGTAATAAGAATTATAAAAATCATATCTTATTATTTATAAATCACAAAAATAAATATGATATAGCAAAATGATCACAAAAAGAATATCTACATGTTAAAAATCTAATAATTTCCTTTTGAGTTAAATAAATTTTTTAAATATTTTCATAACTCAAATTTGAACTTATTATCCTCATTAATAATTCATATAAGGATAAATAAAATTTATTAATATTCCTAAAATGAGTCAAATAAGTCTAATAAATAGTATTAGTACTAAATATTAATAATATAAGGCCATAATGGTTTAAAACATTATAAATACCCTCTTATTAAATTATCCTTAACCTTAAATGCAGATCATATTCTAAACAGATTCCCACTTATAATAAAAACCTTAAAGAACAACTTATGAATACACCAAACCTTTTCTAAACCATGTTAACCACCAAATTACAAAAACTACCACAACACTATATAAATCCATAAGTAGTTAAGTAATGTAACATCCCTAAAATCATGTTTCAAACTCATGCATATCATCCATGCATCCATGATCATATAGAGTTCATCTCAAACAAATCAATTCAAAAACAGGAGCACATGAGCTCATTATTTCATGTGATCAGCATTTGAAACAAGTACAAATCTCCAATGTGAGATAGATGTTCATGAAACCAAACCTTGTTGTCTTATTGCTCTCAGGTTGTATTACTATATTGCTAAGATTTAAACCAAAGTTTCAAAACAAATTTTATTTGAAAACAAATTTCAGAACCTATTCAAACTAGTACTATTCCACTGCTTATTTATCTTTTTTCCAAGTGACCAAGCCAATTCAAAGTGACCACTTGGTTTTATGCCCAGAAATGTGATTGTTGCACACTGCAAAAATCCTGAAAAGATTTGAATCCAAATAGGTTTTGAAATCATTTGAAATTGATTCCTGAAAGTGAAAACAGAAAAAGAAAAGGAGAAAATAATTGGAAAAGGGCCTGCGCCACCTATCTAGCCCAACAATGAATTCAGCCCACTAAGCCCACCCGGGTTCCCCCTCTCTCTTTCTCACTCGCAGACGAACCCACCCAAGTCACTGACCACACGACCCCACCTCCTCTCTGTTTCACTCGCTAACAAGTGGACCCTGCGACCATGTCGTCGTCGTCAATCACGCGTGGCCGTGACGCTCGCTTGTATGAAGGAGTACTAGATTGTGCTAATCGTACTGTTGCACTCACAACCCCGGAAAGAAAACGGATTAAATTCAAGTCTAACTTCGAATCAAAAGGGAGTAAGCTAAATTCTCTTAAGGGGGTTAGCATAGACAGTGTGCCAATTGTGAGTGAATATCCGGATGTGTTTCTGGAAGAATTGCCCGGAATGCCACCAGATAGAGATGTAGAGTTTCTTATTGATTTGCTACCAGGATCTGGACCAATAGCAAAGAGGCCATACAAGATGTCAGTTGATGAACTGAAAGAACTCAAGAAACAACTTGGAGAACAGTTGCAGAAAGGATTTATTCAACCAAGTTCTTCATCTTGGGGAGCCCAAGTTTTGTTTATGGAAAAGAAAGATAGAAGTCAAAGTTTATGCATAGATTACCGTTCACTCAATGAGGTGACTATCAAGAACAAATACCCTTTTCCTAGAATCAATGACCTGTTTGATCAGTTAGAAGGAGCTTGTGTGTTCTCAAAGATTGACCTCCGATCAGGTTATTTCCAACTCAAGATAAGGGAGCAAGACATACCTACGACAGCTTTTACCACAAGGTATGGATTGTATGAGTATACCGTGATGCCATTTGGTTTGACCAATGCACCAGCATACTTCATGAATATGATGAACAAGGTGTTCATGGAATTCCTTGATAAGTTTGTTGTCGTTTTCATCGATGACATTTTAATATACTCCAAGAGCAAAGAAGAGCATGAAGGACATTTGCGTTTGATACTTGAGAAGTTTAGAGAGCATAAACTATATGCCAAATTTAGCAAGTGTGAATTCTGTCTAAATGAAGTTGGATTACTTGGACACGTTGTGTCAGGAGATGGTGTAGCATTTGATCCTGCTAAAGTTTCAGTTGTAACTGAATGGGAATCTCCCAAGTCAGTGAAAGAAGTTCGTAGTTTCCTTGGCTTAGCAGGTTATTACAGAAGATTCATTGAGAATTTCTCCAAGGTGGCTAAGCCTATGACAGAGTTGCTAAAGAAGGACAAGAAATTTGCTTGGTCTGAAGGTTGTGAACTCAGCTTTCAAGAATTGAAGAAGAGACTTGTGACAGCACCAGTCTTATGTGTGCCAGATTTGGAGAAGGATTTCCAAGTGTATTGTGATGCATCTCATCATGGATTGGGTGCAGTACTTATGCAAGAAGGGAAAGTTGTGGCCTATTGTCACATCACAAGATTTTCCAAATCTTGTAATGTGAAAAATAAATGAATAAAATAAAACTTTGTTGATTTTCAGGGTGAGAAGAAACTTTTTGAATCCAATTGGGAACCTTCAAACCTATTTTGATCAAATAAAATCCTAAAGGGATTTAAAAAGTTAAATAAACAATAAACTACAAAATATTTGAAAATTACTATTTTGGATCTTTTAATAAAAAGATTTGGTTTCAAATGAAAAAGAATAGATTTATAAATAAAAGATTATTTTATAAAGCCAAATTAAACCTTGGCCAAGTTTTTGAAATAAAGTGTTTTGTTTTGATAAAAATAGTAAAGTATTATTTAAATAAAATAATAAGGATTTAATATCCAAATTTTATTAAAGCAAAGGCTTTTCCCACTTTAAATAAAACACTAAAACTTATTTATTTATTTTAAACAAGTTTTCCAAGTATTTTATTTTCTCAAATAAAACCTACTGAAGTGTTTTGGTTTATTTTAGATTTCAAAATAAAGTTTTTAATAAAACAAATCCTATTTGATTTAATAACCAAGGCCCATTTTATTTAATTATTAATGGACCCTAAAATAAAAGGTGATTTTTCTTTAAACAAGTTTCCAAGTAGTCTTTTATTTTTCAAATAAAACCTACTGATTTGGTTTTGAAAATATTTGGTTTTCAAATGGAGATTTCATTAAATAAATCAAACCCTATTTGATTAAATAACTAAAGGTCCATTTTATTTAATTAATGAATGGATCCTAAAAAGAATAAAAATATTATTTTATTTTGGGATTTGGTTTATGTTGATAAACAGAACCAAAAACTCTTTACAAGTGTGGTGATTGTTTGAATTGTTTGAATGTTTGAATTGTTGATTGAAATTCAAAACAGAAAAATCAATTAGAAAAAGAAAAAGGTTTCAGAATAGGAAAAAAATAAAGTTTTGGACGACCCAACCCAGCAGCCCAACAAGGCCCAGAACCAGCCCAGCTCCCCTCCCCGAAGAAAAACGATTCGCACTCAGATTCTAACCCAAACAGGCGCTGACTGGTGGCCCTCTTCTCCCTCTCGTTCCTCGCTGACAGCAGGGACCCAGCAGCCAGCACATCTTCTTCCTCCTCGCGCTAACGACGCCCTGCCGTTGCTGCCAATTACGCCGGCGTTCAATACGCATTGATTCCACGCCTTAACCTCGCCGTGACTGCATGCTATTAATCGCCAGCGTCTCCTCCTCCTTTCCCCTCACACGCCACTCCCTCTCTGCCCCGAGGCTGCCTCAATTTGGCTTGGCACTCCCTCTGTTCCGACGACACTCCGGTGCCAATTCCGGCGACTCAGCGCTGCCCCTTGTATCATTGACCATGCACACACACTCACCACTCCCTAGCGCATCTCCCAGTACCCTCCGTTCAACCGCGGGCGCCCCAGAGTGTCACCTTCGACAAGCTTGGACCTCGTCGCCGTGTCTGTCTTCAACTCCGGCAAGTACCCAGGTAGTTTCAGACCACCCCGCGCCTTCTAGTTCACGCACGCGTCATCTCCTTGATCTTACGCGTCTGACCACACCCTCTGTTTGCCTTCTCGTGAACCACAGCACGTCTCCGACCACGTCCAGAGCCGCCGACGTCCTTCCCACTCCGGCGAGGAATTGCAGCAGTCTCCGAGCGCCCCTTGACCCAAGAAGACCACGTTGAGCTTCCCCAGCCTCCTGCGATCTCGGTGAGCACCTTCCCCTCCTCCCTCGCTTCCTATTTCACCAGCGCCGCCGCCAGCGACCGTCGCTGCGCCGCCAGAGTTTGGTCAATGCGATAATAGCCACAGGATCTGGATCGAACGAACTAGATAGATCACTTAAACGCCAAAGGGGTACGCTTCCAGAACCGTGCGATCTATTTAGATCCAACGCGCCGTAGAGCCGATCCGGCCGAACCGGTACCAGCCAGTCATATTGCGACGCGTGGCCAGTTCTGTTTAAAACAGAATTTGAAAAACAGATTTGAATTGCAATTTGAAAAACCTATAACTTTTGATCCACACGTCCAAATTTTGCAAACTTTATATCATTGGAATCAGTGGAACAAGCCCTAGCCAACCATGCCTTTTGTTTAGTAAAAAGCTTCTGGAAAAATGGTTGTTTTTGCAGAAACATTTGTATGCTTGTTAAGAATGTGAAAATTGTTTAAAAATGAATTTGGGGATAAAATCTTTGGCAAATGGTGTGATTTGAACCTACTAACATTAGGAAACACTTTGTGGATTCAAAAATGTATTTGGTGAAACAAAATAATGATTCTTTGATTTAAAACCATTTCTAGTCAAATAGAAATGTGGTTTATTTATTGAAAATGATTTTGAAGGAAAACCTTTGGGAAATGTTTTGTTTCAAACTCTCTGACCCCAAACACCAAGTTTTATGGTTTTAAAACTTATTTGGTGAACCCTATAGATTAATGCCTTAGTAAAAATATTTTCTACACCACATAAAATGATACCTTGTTTTGAAAATGGTTTTTGAGGTGAAACCTTTTGCAAATGACTTTGCCACTTTACAAAATGACCAATAGGTGTTTTCAAATGTTATGACCCATTAGGAACCACTTTTTCAAACAAAACAAAGCTTGGCATGCTTGCATGCATTACTTTGACTTTGTTATTTTATGTGTTGTTTTGCTTGATTGGTAGATTGAGTTTGTGCCTTGCTTGATTGAATTGTAGTGACTTGAAGAGTGTGATTGTTGCAAGGACAAGGAGTGAACCTATACTCTACCAAAAAGGCAAGTGATGCTTCATACTTTGTCCCATTACTTTCACTATGCATTAGTGATTTTCTCTAAGTAAACTTGCATGGAATTTTGCTAAGTATAAACTTTGCTATAGGAAAACTAGTAGATGAAACCTTAGTGGAAATATTCCTAAGTTAAGATTCCTATTACTACCAAGCTTAGCCTAGCTAATAGAAAACATGGGTGGAATATATATTCACACTATGGAAAAATTTCAAAGTCTGAGGACTTGTGTTTTGTTTAATAAAACAACTAAGTTAATGAATCACCTGGGTGGAATGGGACTTGCTTGGTGGATTTTGGTTGAGTGGTTCACAAGGCCCATGTCTATGGTTGACCTTGTGTATCTCACTTGTGGATGGCCACCCAGGAACAAAGAGATTTGAGATGTCAAATGTTGAGAAGCTTCAAGTGCAACCACTTGGCAATATGGGCTCTGCCATGATCATATAGGTTGCAAGAACTTAGCCATATGGACAGTGGGTGGTAGAGTTTGATAGGTTGGAACGCGTCCATTTTGGTCTAAGGGAAGGCTTCTGAAAGATCTTGTCTTGGGAAACCAAGTCTTGTGGGGAAAGTGCACCACCTCTGCAGAGTGTAAAACCTAAGTACTTAGCCATGTCCCTGGTAAAGGACAATTTGAGCATCAAGACATGGAAGCAATCAAGAATCTCATCATTCAAATTTCTAAGTTAAAACTTGTGGTTTGAACAAAGGTTAAAGGATCTTCAATCTTTGATTGAGAAAATGATTTTGTCAAAGCAAAAACTTAGTGTTTTCAAAATGATAAGGAAAAACTATTTTGAGCAATGCAAGCCTCAACTCCACTTAGCCAAATGCATATAGTTGATAGACTCCACTATACTACCATAGTATCACTTGCCAATACAATTCAAATGTATTGAACCTTGTGGCTGTAACTTGTTATGTTGCAGGTTTGATTGTTTTTAGTGAAGATTGATTGAATAGGATTACAAAGTCTACAACCAACATGTCTGCCTGTGGAACTTTGAAGATGAAGGACCCCATGACTATAGTTATTCCGCTGCAATGTAATGTAATAGCCAAATGAGCTATGTAAGATGTAATAAAATTATGTTATTCCTGGTTATAAAGTTATATTATGACCTTTGTTTCTTGATATTACATCTTAACTGTGGATGCTAGCTATTGATCCAGGGACTAGCATTGTAAACACAGGGGACTCCACCTTATATTGTTTAAAGGTTGGGACACTCCCTCTAAACCTATGCCTCGAGACAACTCAAAACTCATAAGGTAAACTATCCTACTCATGATTTAGAGTTAGCCTCTGTTGTCCATGCACTCAAAACATGGAGACACTATCTTTTGGGAAAGCGATGTGAAGTGTTCACAGATCACAAGAGTTTGAAGTATATCTTCACCCAGAAAGAAATTAATATGAGACAAAGAAGATGGCTAGAACTCATCAAGGACTATGACTTGAGTTTGCAATACCACCCCGGTAAAGCAAATGTTGTAGCGGATGCTCTAAGCCGTAAAGTTTTTGTGAATGGCCTCACTAAGGGAGAATTGCCAGATGATCTTTGTGCCCAATTTAGAGATCTCAGATTGGAAATTGTGCCTGAAGGACATCTCATGTCTTTGGATGTTCAACCCACTTTGTTGGACAAGATCAAAGAAGCCCAGAAGACTTATAAGGAAATTGAAGAGATTAAGGAAAAGATTGGTAAGGGAAAAGCCAAAGGATTCCATGAAGATGAACAGGGTACTTTATGGCATGGAAAACGTATCTGTGTTCCACAAGATCCGGAGCTTCGGAAACTGATTTTGCAAGAAGCACACAACTCACCATATTCCATTCACCCGGGTAACACCAAGATGTACATGGATATGAAGGAAAGATTTTGGTGGAATAATCTCAAGAAGGACATCACCGAACATATTGCTTTGTGTGATGTATGTAGCAGAGTGAAGGCAGAACACCAAAAACCAGCAGGTTTGCTTCAACCACTACCTATTCCTGATTGGAAGTGGGACAAGATTGGTATGGATTTCATTACCGGATTACCAAGGACCTAGTCAGGATATGATTCTATTTTGGTAGTAGTGGATCGCCTAAGTAAAGTGGCTCATTTCAAACCCGTGAAGACAACCTACACTAGTGCTAAGTTGGCCAAGATATATATGAGTAGAATTGTATGTCTACATGGTGTACCCAAGAGTATTGAGTCAGATAGAGGAACCCAATTCACTTCCCATTTTTGGAGGCAATTACATGAGTCATTGGGAACGAGGTTGGAATTCAGCACTGCTTTTCATCCTCAAACTTATGGACAGACAGAAAGGACTAATCAGATTATTGAAGACATGTTGAGGGCATGTGCCCTAGACTATGGAGCTAGTTGGGATGAAAGTCTGCCTTACGCAGAATTTTCTTATAACAACAGCTATCAAGCCAGCATTGAGATGGCACCATTTGAGTTTCTCTATGGGAGAAAATGTACCACCCCATTACTATGGAATGGTGTGGGAGAAAGAAGTTTGTTCGGACCAGAACTTATCAAAGAAGCTGAAGAGAAGGTCAAGTTGGTTAAGGACAGATTAAAGATAGCACAGTCCCGACAGAAAAGCTACGCAGATCCTAAGCGTAGAGAAGTCACCTATGAAGTTGGTGACAGAGCTTATCTTAGAGTGTCACCACTTCGTGGAGTGAAGAGGTTTGGAGTCAAAGGGAAGTTGGCCCCAAGATATGTTGGACCATTCAAGATTCTGAGTCGTAAAGGAGAAGTTGCTTATGAAATTGAATTGCCAGAGTCTTTGTCAGCTGTTCATAATGTGTTTCATGTGAGTTAGCTTAAGAAATGTCATCCAGAAATGGAAGAAACTTCTTTGAAGGATACTATACCTTTGGAAGAGGTTCAATTGGAAAGTGATCTCACTTATGAAGAGAAACCTATCAAGATTCTTGAGACTGCAGAAAGAGTTACACGGACTAAGACTATCAAGTTCTGCAAAGTTCAATGGAATCATCATTCCGAAGAGGAAGCAACATGGGAAAGAGAAGATGATCTTCAGAAAGACCACCCTCACCTATTTGCTAGCCAATCCGAATCTCGAGGGCGAGATTCACCTTAAGGGGGTTATATTTGTAACATCCCTAAAATCATGTTTCAAACTCATGCATATCATCCATGCATCCATGATCATATAGAGTTCATCTCAAACAAATCAATTCAAAAACAGGAGCATATGAGCTCATTATTTTATCTGATCAGCATTTGAAACAAGTACAAATCTCCAATGTGAGATAGATGTTCATGAAACCAAACCTTGTTGTCTTATTGCTCTCAGGTTGTATTACTAGATTGCTAAGATTTAAACCAAAGTTTCAAAACAAATTTGATTTGAAAACAAATTTCAAAACCTATTCAAACTAGTACTATGCCACTGCTTATTTATCTTTTTTCCAAGTGACCAAGCCAATTCAAAGTGACCACTTGGTTTTATGCCCAGAAATGTGATTGTTGCACACTGAAAAAATCCTGAAAAGATTTGAATTCAAATAGGTTTTGAAATCATTTGAAATTGATTCCTGAAATTGAAAACAGAAAAAGAAAAGGAGAAAAGAATTGGAAAAGGGCCTGTGCCACCTATCTAGCCCAACGACGAATTCAGCCCACTAAGCCCACCCGGGTTCCCCCTCTCTCTTTCTCACTCGCAGACGAACCCACCCAAGTCATTGACCACACGACCCCACCTCCTCTCTATTTCACTCGCTGACAAGTGGACCCTGCGGCCACGTCGTCGTCGTCAATCACGCGCGGCCACGACGCTCGCTCCGCCGTTACCTCGCCGCAGTCACTGTGGGCTTAATTGCCATTGATTCTGCGCTTAATCGCCGCTCCCCTTCTGCCTACATAACCCCCTCTGCACCGTGGCCATTTCCCCTCACCTAGCGCCACCTCTCCGCCACCAGGCTGCCCGCAATCGCTCTTGCGCCGCCGCAGACAGACGCACTCCGGCGACCAATCTCGGTGAGTACTGACCGCCCCCCCCCCCCCCGCCTCTGGTTCAAACCATCATGACCAGCATGTCTTTGCGCGTTCACTGATGCCCTCTGTTTGCTTTCTCGTGACCCAGAACGACGTCTTTGTCCACACCCGCGAGCACCTGAGCCGCCGCTCGACTCCGACGTGCGATTCAGGTAAAACGAGACCGCCCCTCGCCTTCCCTTTGGTACTGTCTTGATCGCCAGGCCTTTGAGCATCTCCTAAACCATCTGGCTCGTGCTAGGTCGACGCAGAACCTCGGCAACGTCTTCGACAACAAGCAACTGACGCCGCCAGCAACTCCGATGAGCTCCCTCGGCCACTATAGCGCGCCCCTTGACCAACCATCGCCACCTTGAGCATCAGCATCGCACGGCGAGCTTGGTAAGCCCCTTCCCCCTCTCCCACGCGACCTAGAACTCCGGTAGCAGTTCTGACAGAGGCGTCGCCACCTGTAGCCGCCGCCAGCGCCGCCACTGGATGGTCGAGTGCTGAGCGCCGTTAGATCTAGATCCTGCGGATACGATAGAACCTGGACGAAGCGGTACGATTCAATCTGAGCTGGGCGATTAAGTTAGATCCAGCGGCTCAGGAGCGTGATCCGACGCGAACCGGTACACGCCAATCAGAGCATGACGCGTGGCTAGAGATTAGATTTAAAAACAGGATTTGAATCTATTAGTGGTTTGAAATTGTTTTAGCTATAACTTTTGATCCCCACGTTCAAATTTGACAAATTTTATATCAATGGAATCAGGAGAACAAGCCCTTTCTAAATATGCAACGTGTTTAGTGTTTTGCTTCTGTTAAAATGGTTTTATTTATAGAAACATGTGTAGGGCTATTTTGAGTATATGAATTGTTTGAGAAATGTTTTAAGGTTTAAATAAATGTTGTTTGGAAAGTTTTAAACTTGTTTATGAACTAGTACTGTGCACTTGTCTTGTTGTGTTTAGAAAATCATCACATATCATATTGCATGCATTCATATATTTTTGTTTGTATATATTTTGTATGTGATTTGTTGCTATGATTTTATGTGTAGATTTTGGTGCCAATAGTGATTGTGATTTTGAGGAGTGTAACTACTCTCCAAACTACCAAGGCAAGTGGTGCTTCATGATATTTTCATCCCTATGTTTTCTACTAAGCATTAGAAATATTTTGCTAGTCTTGCATGTTATATTTTACTTATATGCCATGTTGGGAAATCCTAGTAGCTGTAGAATTGCTAGGAAATTTCTAAGTTAAGATGCTTATCTATGCCATGCTTAGCCTAGCTAGTAACAACCAAGGGTGGTGAAATATACATGCTATGATGAAAATATTTCTAAGTCTTTGGACTTGTGTTTTGCCTAATAAAACAACTAAGTGAATGAAACACCTGGGTGGAATGGAAGGAATGGTTTATGTTGAGTGGTTACACAAGGCCCATTTCTATGGCTTACCTTGTGTATCTCACTTGTGGGAAGCCACCCAGGAACAAAGAGATTTTAGAGGCCAAATGTTAAGAAGCTTCTAGTGCAGCCACTTGGCAATATGGGCTCTGCCAGGATCATATAGGTTGCAATAACTTAGCCATTTGGACAGTTGGTGGTAGTGGGATGATAGGTTGGAGCGCGTCCATTTGGTCTAAGGGAAGGCTTCTAAAAGGTCATGTCTTGGTGAAAATCAAGGCTTGTGGGGAAAGTGCACAACCTCTGCAGATGGAAGAATCTAAGTACTTAGCCATGTCCCTGGAAAAGGACAACTTGAGCATCAAGACATGGACGCTATCAAGAATCTCCTCATCCCAATTTCTAAGTAAAACTTGTGGGTGAACAAGGGTGAAGGACCTCAATGTCTATTGGTGGTTCCTTGGGAAAAGTTTTGACAAAGAAAAACTTAGTGTTTTCAACTAATAGGCAAAACCTATTTTGAGCAAAGCAAGCCAAGCTACACTTAGCCAAATTGCATATAGTATCTAGTCCACCTAAATTATACTAAGGTATCACTTGCCAATACTATTCCAATGTATTGACCCACTGTGGCTGTAACTTGTGATGTTCCAGGTTACTCTGATGAGGATTAGGAGCCATGAGTCTACACTCAACATGTTTGCCTGTGGCACCTGAAGATGAAGACTTTTATCTATTTACTTGTTTAAAACTCTTGTACTAGGCCTGTGGCCTTGGAGTTGTAAAGACTATGTTGTCTCTGGAATGACTGTAATAATGACCTTTGTTTCTGTGTACTTCATCTTAAACTGTGGATGCTAGCATTGATCCAGGGACTAGCATTGCAATCACAGGGATCCTTTTCCTTTTATAAAGGAGGGATCTTACAAGTAATATTATGTTTTGGTTTATAAACTATACTCACTCATCTATAAAATATAAATGATATTGCTCCATTATAAAATCAAGGAACCATTACACCAAGTGAAAGAATAACTATTCTTAAGTAACTTAAATAAAACATTTAAGATACACAAGATACAAATATTATAAGTATTATACTTTCAAAACTATTTATATTTTTAAAGTAACTTTAGTCTCCAAGAATCTAAATATAATACAATAAACATTACTATATGTTTTATAGTTAACTTTGGTCTAAAGTAGTTAAGTTATAAAACAACTCAAGCCAAACCATTTGAGCAAAACAATGACATCAACCACCACTAACTAACCACAAATTTTGTTTAGACCTTAGAAGAGAAACCTTTTCTTCGAAGGTTATCCTTTCTGCCACTTCAAATAAGAACTCTTGTATAAGCAATCTTGACTAGAATTTCATAAGTGTATATTTCATTGCTACATAAATATGTGTTTCTCACACGCACTCATAAGCTCTAATAAAATCACAAATGTGAAACTTATCTAAAAGGACCACACATTCCAAAGTAACCATTTCCGGAATCCAAACCCTAGGAGAACGTTATCCCCGGGATTTGCGTTTAGAACGTGCATCACATTACTTATGCATAAAAGCATATTGCTTCTTTAAACATTAGTCCTTACCGGACCAATGAAGTAGATTTCAGATTTTCGATCTTATACTGACTCGAAGGCCGTGAGTGCATAATCTTGCAATCACAAGAGGCAAGTTCACACTTGCTCATGTCCTTTGTTTATTTTCTGTAAAGTATTTTACAAATCCAGTGTTGTTATCACCTGCATTTGAAAAGGTCTAAAACACTATTTTTGATAATAATGTGAACTATTGGTTACTGATCCAGGGTGACCAGCTAATCTATTAAATCCGACAGTTGGAATACCACTGTTCAGAACTATATCACCTAGGACTTAACAACCAATGTCGCCAGTGATTCTTGCGCCGTATATTACGCGTTTACCATGAGATTTGGAATGGGACGGAGAAGTCAGCTGTATCTTCTTCCTCTCGCATGAAGCCGGATGTGCAGCTCATGGCTGCTATCCTCGTAGCGTGCATATTAATTGGTAATTCGTAGAGGATATGCAGCATATGGGTGGGAACCCTCATCGTCCCACGATAGTTCTGGCATCTAACGGTTTGTACAAACCATTGCCGTAATCCAATATGTGGGCATGGTGTACACCAAGCAGGCATGCGAGGTCGCGAAGGGGGCAGTGATTGGCTTGGATCATCTTCTAGGCCCCACATCATGGAATTGTGGACGGGAATAAGCTGCCCGGTTGTGCAACAAAGAGTTGATCTCTCATGGGTAAAGTAACGCACCTCTACAGAGTGTAATAACTGTAACTTGTTACTCCCTGTTCCGGGAAGGATCTGCGAACGCGGCGGGAAAGGAACTCCATGAAAGTTCTGGTAAACCCGTGAAGACTGACGGACATAGCTTTTCAGAATAAAAGCAACCTTTGAAGAAATTTTTATGAAAACTTGCATTGCTTATGACCTACGGTCTGTGACTGTAGTTATAGTGCATCAAACACTCCTTTTCTAGTGAATTTTCTGAGTACGCTCGTACTCAAAGTATCTTCTTAACCCTTGCTAGATTCTGAAGTTGGATTAGACAACAACCACATCAAGTTATGCTGCAGGACTTATCATGCCCAGCTTAAGCTCTCCAACCAAGACAAGGAAGACAACATATACCTCAACTCAAGTTAAGACGAAGTTACTGATGAGATAGGTATACAATATCTAACCAAAGAACCTATTTCTGTAGTGCGTTGCAATAGCAGCAATGCCAACCTCTTAGCCAGAATACTAGACTTAATAGTATAATTGTTCTTGCGTTATTTATCTTTGATTCTTCTCCGTAAGAAGTTCTTTCTCTCTCTTTAACCTAGAGTGTTCTCTGGATATTATGTAAAGAGTGAGTTGTAACCCTTAGCCATGTATAGGGCCCGATGTGTTTCTGTTGTGCCATTCTGAGGGATGTAATACTAGTGAACGGTGTTTCATTGGTGTTATGTCAACAACTATAGTATACTACATCATGCAGTGGTATGCTGGGTCACCGCAGTTGGTATCAGAGCATATGCTTTGACCTTAGGTTGGAAACGTAGTAAATGGGTAGAACTTGTAGGACACATCCTAGCAATAATAAAGAGTTCTCTAGTGATATGAGGGATATTCACTTGAGGATAATCCTGTTATGTTACTAGTGCGATAACTCTTTTATATGATTGCAATTCCAATCATTACCCAAGAGTTTTAACTCTATGTGACTGATGATAATTTCTTATCCACAGTTCCACATGGCACCTCGATATCCACCCCGGAATGTTAAAGTGATGAACAGAACGTTGGATGACTACGGAGGGGATTGGAAAGACAATCTCCGACAACTTATATGGAGTTTGGAATGTGAATCAAGACTTTTGGTCAAGATTTACACTTATTATGATGGGCAGGTATTAGCTAAATGCCATGTCATGATCATGCTACCCAAGAAGTTAGGACTTAAGGGAGAAATGCCATCAGGAGAGGCAAGGTGCATGGCATCTGCATATCAGATTGCCGTAGCAGTAGCCATAACCATGATCCGAGAACAAAAATCCCAAGCTCTAGAAGGTAGTAGTCACACCATTATACGACATAAAACCTCAAACTCAGAGCATGAGTTAGATCACTCTACCTTAGTCCAAGTTAAACCTACTCTAGCTGTAGAGTATATGGATCATTATCGGTCTTTGCTAAAAACTTATCATAACACTCACCAAGTCTTAGTCCAGGAACTGGATACGGTCATTGAGGATTTTACTGATCCTGATAAAGCAATGGCTCGTAGAAAGAAGCTAGATAAAGAAGCTAGGCATCCTAAATACATAACTTCAGGAGAGGTGTTTGAGGAAACTGAGTTTGATGACCCAAACTCAGAAAATTATGCCTATTACCAAAATGACTTCAAACCACCTGAAGACCTATGGACCAAATATAACTCCGAACAACAGGAATGGAATAAAGTTATTCCAAATAATCCTGATCCTAACAAATATGGATGTGAAATAGAATCTCGAGGTAGAACCATAGGAAATCCTATACCTTGTGATACAGGTATTGAAGAAGAGACCAACTATAACCATAGAGAGCCTTATGGACCATATGGGGGCAATACGAATCCAGTCAACTTAGAAGAGTACTCCGATAGCTACTATACCAATATATTTGAATGGATCCAAGAAAAAGCTAAGGAACCAACTTACTATGAGGAAGCGTTGCCAGAAAACCCGGACTATTCGGTGGAAGATTACGCCAACTGTAGTCATTTTTCAATGATAATCTCAGTCTCGGTACTTCTAATCAAGAATACGCACCTCCTAGATGCTCTTATGCTCCAAAAGGCAGTCGTAGGACTTCACGTCATCATGGACGGAACTCCAGGAAGCACTAGAGGAAGATGAAAATAAGAAAGGAACGACATCCCAAGGGATGAGGGCTTGAATAATGTATATGGAGGGTAATGTGTATTGTAGTTTGAAGGGTTTGCCAAAATAAGTGAGGATATATTCACAAGAACAAGAAGTTCTTGTAAGATAGTTGTGTAAATAAGTTTGGAGCAAACCGTGGGAACATCTAGTACATTTGTAAATTATTTAAACCTATGTGTAATACATGGTATATGTTTGGTTGTTTATTGACTTTTGGATCTTATTGGATCTTCTTGATTGACTAGATCTGTACATGAAGTTTAATTAGGTGTGCAAATGCATGATGTAACACCCAGTTATTACTTGATGTTATAGACCTAGATAGAAATGGGAATTCGTGTAAGGGAGTGACGAGTTTCGAAGATCATAAAGAAGACTGACTTGAAGGATGAAGCATGATATAAGAGGTAGTAACACCATTTGGAGGATGGATCAAGCCTAGATTATCATTAGTCCGTAACAAGAAGTGATGAACTTAAAGTTCAATCTAAATAGATAATTTTACTATGAAGTCAATGGAGTAATTACACAAGTTCATGGAAGTATCATGAATAAGTGCAAAGAAGTTCTGGAACCCAAAATGGTATTCAAATTCTGACAATTCAGAGAGAATTCCATAAGTATGATAGAAATCATAGGGTAATACATACACCCTAGGATGATTCGCAGCTGGTAAATTTCTGCAACTAGTACTTAATCCATAATCGGTAGTCTGATCCACAGTTGGTGTTTTGTCCGCAGTTGGTATCTGGTTAACATAGTTACTCAGATCTTCTTAGAAGTTGCATAAAGAGCATTAAATTTGGCCTAAGCTAAGTAGGACCTAAAGAAGTATAAAATTTAAAGGCGATCGTCTATCGAGATGCTCCGCAAAGTCAAACTTATCCAAGCGAAAATGTCCAAAAGTAAGTAGACATATAACGCTGAAAGATTTGCTTCGGAGATCCAAAATTATGTGGATACACCGTACAATCTTTCATCAGCCCCTAATTAGGTAAAGTATAAACTGAACCGAGATCAACATTCTAGTTTACGAACCAATGGTCTCTATGAATGTAGTTTAAAGACTGTTAGTAAAACCTAAGGGGGAGAGTAGACATTATGAATGAAAGTTGAAGGAAATCCTATAGGTAATAAGGAAAGATTATTTCAAAACCTTAAGAAGGTATACGCTTGAAGGTGATAAAGGATACATTTAACGATCAATTCTAAAAGAAACAACTTTTAAGTAACCCTTAAGAAGTAATATAGAATACCTAATTGGGAAAGTGTCGAGAATGAAAAATTCCAATGGGTATGGACAAATTGAGTTCAAATCCAATCTGGTAAGGAGTACCAGGATCAACTATACTACGACAGTAATAGAAAGGTAGTCTTCTGACTACTACCACGGGTATATAGAAACATAAAACTTGTTTTAATGAGAACCTCTAAACTATATTTAAAATAGGAATAAATTTTGATGATTAAATAAGAAGTATTGGATTAGGATATCTTATTAGGTTATGGAATACTCCAAATAATTCCATTTAAGGTTGTTATGGAGTAGAGAGTGTAGCAACCACTACAATTCAATTCCTTACTCTAGAACGTGAGAGTTTCCGAACTTCGAGGAAGAAGTTTATTTTAAGGGGGAGAGTCTGGAACATCCTAGCATTAGAGCTTAGAAATAAGCTGAACCCAGATGTGTGCATTGCATTCATGCATAGAAAATCCGAATAAATTTTGTACTTTTAAACAAAACTTGTCAAAGTGATTAAAGCTTCTCTTAACTTGATGGAATAAGAAGTAGATCATCAAGTTGACTGCGATAAGTTTCAATAGGACTTTGCTAAAACCTTACTTGGGTAAGGGAGATTTGACCTAAGGTAGATCAAATGAAATAAAAGAGAAAACCTAATACATTATGATTGATCCTTAGGTGATCGTATCATAGTATCCATTATAATCACTCATGAGTACCAATTTAAGGATATAACAAAAATAACAAGAATGTAACAACTATATCTTAATCTCATCTGCATATACCATGAGTATCATGGTAATACCTAACCCTACTTCTTAAGTAAGATGGAGTAGGAAAGGAACTAAGCTTAGATCATTCACCATATATCTTTAATTCCATATCAATCCTTATCAGCTCTGTTGAGTTATATTTCCATGTCTGTTGTTCATCAATGTTGAGAAATCAACTATTGATTCATCCATTCTCAACCTATCAAGTACTTGATCATAACACAGCTTACAAATAAGTGTCTACAAAGAAACAACTAAGAAAAGGTGAATAGTGATGCTAGTTTCAGATGTCATTTATTTGATAAGAATGATTGAAAATAATACAATCAAAAAGATAGTTGATGGAGTTAAATCCCTCCTTGATAGAAAAGAAGATTACAAGGATGAAGTCTGGAGGTAGTTACCAGGAGTAGTCCTATTGGATCAAGTAGGTATAGTTAATGAATTATATCTCTTAATCCAATAGAGCTAAAAAGAAGATAATTGTAATACAACTGTAATGTTGTATTGATGGAGCCTTGTTTAGTCAACTGGAAACCTAAACCATAATGGATCAAAAGATTATAATGATCAAGCCTTATTCACCAAGATTGAGTACTTATATCATTTATAAGTGGTATTGGTGGATAAAACATGATTGAAACCCTAGTAGAGGTAAGTTATCCTAGAGTAGTCATTACAAACCACAGAAATATGATTTAGGGTTGGAGTGTGAGTTATTGGAGTAAAGTGAATCTAAGATGATATTATTCAATTACAGCTAGTATAACATAGAGTTATAGAAGTAGTGTTATTCATCTTAAAGGATAGTCAACTTTAGACAAAGGTAGTTGGATGCATACAACTATTAGAGAAAGATTAGTGATGGAGGATTAAGGAAGATTGTGAGTAGAGTTTGAAGGAACTACTGGTTGGATGGAAGATTATCAACAGTAGAATAGTAAATACAACCAAGCAAGGATATGAGAAAACTATGAAATACCTTTGTATCAAACTCATTGGATTCATCCATGTGTTTAGAAGAATAAAAGGTGAATAAGAATATTTTGTGAAGTAAAGATCATCATGTTAATCATGATGATGGATAAGAAGAGGTAGTATATCTAGAAAAGGAATTCCTTATTTAAAGATCCAGAATTGTGAATTATAGAAAGTAGACATTCTTGGTAAACTACCAACTCTAAATCTAAAATCAACATAATATCCATCTCATGCTATTGATCCATCATCTGATGTCTACAACACTTTATAGAAATATTTCCCTATAGCAAATCACATAAGCACATCTCTGTTAATTCCAACCATTATAACTATATGTGCTTAAGTATATCTTTATCAATTTATTTCTATAAAACATTCAAGATATAACTTTCATGCACTAAAGGTGATGTCAACAAATATCCCAAACAGAAAACCATCTGTTTAGTTATTGAATCTTTAACCACATCCTCAAAGGAGTCTATGTATTTTAAGAAAAAACCCTAAAGCCAAAGGTAAATAGTCATAATTTAAAATCCCAAACCTCTTTATTTATCATAATAAAATAGATACATTGACATTTTCCAAATGAATGGGAGTAGTAATAACCATATCAATGTCTTTTATATTTCATGCATCAAATAATGATATAGGCTCATTATACATATAAAAGTTTCTATTCAAACTATGAGCCAACTAGAGTTAAGTTAATAAGCAAATAAGAATATATTGTTCAAGAAATCCCTAACTTAAATAGGAGAGGAAAAAAATAAGAAAAGTTTCTACAAACTATTAAAAAGGGGTTTATATTGAGTAAATAAAAGAAATACAAAAAGATGATATGATAAAAGTTCATAAGGGATACCAAATATGTTTTAGTATTGTTGCAATATCCAGTAAATAAATCATACAAAGGAAGGTTCAAAATATAAATCAAATTCAAATCTGAATAAGAAAACAGAAAATAGAAAAAAGGATAAACAAATAAAAACACTACCTAGTCGTGGCCCAACACCCCTATATCTATCTGACGCGATATGCAGCCACAAAAGCCCAGTACCGAGCCCAGCTCGTTTCCATCTGTGACGGACAAGTGGGGTCAGGAGAGGACCGCGGGTTGAGCTAAAACAATCGCCAGGGGGTTATCCACAAAACAGCCATCGTCGTCATCCTCACGCACACAGACAGCTCGCTGGCGGAGCTCGCCACCGCCCGATGCCGTCATCGTCATCGTTGCGCCATGATCAACGCCACCGTTGCCAAGAGAGGATAAGAAGGCCACCGCAACAACCTTGCTCGTCCTCATCTTCAATCTTGCTCTCCAGACTCACTTCCTTCCTTCATCCGAAAGCCTAGCTCGTCGGAGTTCATCATTCCGGCCAACTCCGACCACCCCTTGCCTCGTGATAGCCACCTTTAGACGCGCCGTCGTGGACTAAACCATCTAGGAGCAAGCATGGAGGCCCGCTCACCGGGAATCATGTGAAATCGAGCATTCCTTTTCCTCGACCGCCGTGGCCATTATCGTCGATTCGCCGTCGTCACGCCTCCCCAAGCCTCCTCGACCGCTCTATCGTCATCAGGGTAAGATTAGGCATCTCTGGACCCTAGATTCGTTTGCTGATTCGCACCATAGACCCCATTTCGTTGAGCATCGTTGTTGGCTGCCGCAGAAGCTCGTCGCCGGTGTATTTCCGGTGACCATTAAGTAGAGGCGTTACCACCAATAGGTTCACCTCGGTTCCCTCTATCTAGTAGCATCAACCTTGTCCATCGGAGCACAGTGGTTCGCCGCCGGCGACCATCCTCTGGTGGTGGAGGCCAGGTTGATGTCAGCATGACATCATGCTCACGTCACCTTAGCCACGTCAACGCGTTTGACCTGGTATTTGTCCCGCGTGGCAAGTGACATGGCCTAGGGCCCATATGTCATTGACTAGGGTAGCTAACCAATCAGTAACAAATGCAATTTCTTTAACCTGAGAGTTGAGGTGAATAATGGCCCACTAATCTGTGACTGAGGCTAGCTGTTAGTGTGGTGTAAAAAGTATTTCTTGTTTAAAAAAGTAAATAAAATGTTATAATTCAATTAATTATATTCCAGAAATCAAATAAGTGATTAAATCTTGTTTAATTAATAACTTTTGATTTACAATTCAGAAAAATATGTATAATATATGAAAATTTGTAGAAAAATAAAATCTACAACTTAAACTTATTATAAAATATTATTATGATAATTATTTAAATAATTATTATTTAATAAAGTTTTTATAAGTAATAAAACTTTTATAATTCATATTTTTATAATGATAAATGTTAATAATATAAATAAAATACCAAAAATCTTAGAAAAATAATAATTCTAATTTAAAACTATAATCATTTATTATTATTTCACTTAATTAAATATTAAATATTTATTAATTAATTATAAAGTAATAAGAATTATAAAAATCATATCTTATTATTTATAAATCACAAAAATAAATATGATATACCAAAATGATCACAAAAAGAATATCTACATGTTAAAAATCTAATAATCTCCTTTTGAGTTAAATAAAAAAATTTAATATTTTAATAGCTCAAATTTAAACTTATTTACCTCAATAATAATTCATATAAGGATAAATAAAATTTATTAATATTCCTGAAATGAGTCAAAATAAGTCTAATAAATAGTATTAGTCCTAAATATTAATAATATAAGCCCATGATGGTTTAAAACATTATAAATACCCTCTTATTAAATTATCCTAAACCTTAAATGAAGATCATATTCTAAACAGATTCCCGCTTATAATAAAAACCTTAAAGAACAACTTATGAATACACCAAACCTTTTCTAAACCATGTTAACCACCAAAATACAAAAACTACCACAACACTATATAAATCCATAAGTAGTTAAGTAATATTATGTTTTGGTTTATAAACTATACTCACTCATCTATAAAAGATAAATGATATTACTCCATTATAGAATCAAGTAACCATTACACCAAGTGAAAGAATAACTATTCTTAAGTAACTTAAATAAAACATTTCAGATACACAAGATACAAATATTATAAGTATTATACTTTCAAAACTATTTATATTTTTAAAGTAACTTTAGGCTCCAAGAATCTAAATATAATACAATAAACATTACTATATGTTTTATAGTTAACTTTGGTCTGAAGTAGTTAAGTTATAAAACAACTCGAGCCAAACCATTTGAGCAAAACAATGACATCAACCACCACTAACTAACCACAAAGTTTGTTTAGACCTTAGAAGAGAAACCTTTTCTTCGAAGGTTATCCTTTCTGCCACTTCAAATAAGAACTCTTGTATAAGCAATCTTGACTAGAATTTCATAAGTGTATATTTCATTGCTGCATAAATATGTGTTTCTCACACGCACTCATAAGCTCTAATAAAATCACAAATGTGAAACTTATCTAAAAGGACCACACATTCCAAAGTAACCATTTCCGAAATCCAAACCCTAGGAGAACGTTATCCCCGGGATTTGCGTTTAGAACGTGCATCACATTACTTATGCATAAAAGCATATTGCTTCTTTAAACATTAGTCCTTACCGGACCAATGATGTTGATTTCAGATTTTCGATCTTATACTGACTCGAAGACCGTGAGTGCATAATCTTGCAATCACAAGAGGCAAGTTCACACTTGTTCATGTCCTTTGTTTATTTTCTGTAAAGTATTTTACAAATCCAGTGTTGTTATCACCTGCATTTGAAAAAGGTCTAAAACACTATTTTCGATAATAATGTGAACTATTTGTTACTGATCCAGGGTGACCAGCTAATCTATTAAATCTGACAGTTGGAATACCACTGTTCAGAACTATATCACCTAGGACTTAACAACCAATGTCGCCAGTGATTCTTGCGCCGTATATTACGCGTTGATCATGAGATTTGGAATGGGACGGAGAAGTCAGCTGTATCTTCTTCCTCTCGCATGAAGCCGGATGTGCAGGTCGTGGTTGTTATCCTCGTAGCGTGCATATTAATTGGTAATTCGTAGAGGATATGTAGCATATGGGTGGGAATCCTCATCGTCCCACGATAGTTCTGGCATCTAACGGTTTGTACAAACCATTGCCGTAATCCAATATGTGGGCATGGTGTACACCAAGGAGGCATGCAAGGTCGCGAAGGGGGCAATGATTGGCTTGGATCATCTGCTGGACCCCACATCATGGAATTGTGGACGGCAATAAGCTGCCCGGTTGTGCAACAAAGAGTTGATCTCTCATGGGTAAAGTAACGCACCTCTACAGAGTGTAAGAACTATAACTTGTTACTCCCTGTTCTAGGAAGGAGCTGCGAACGCGGCGGGAAAGGAACTCCATGAAAGTTCTGGTAAACCCGTGAAGGCTGACGGCATAGCTTTTCAGAATAAAAGCAACCTTTGAAGAAATGTTTATGAAAACTTGCATTGCTTACGACCTACGGTCTGTGGCTGTATTTATAGTGCATCAAACACTCCTTTTCTAGTGAATTTGCTGAGTACGCTCGTATTCAAAGCATCTTCTTAACCCTTGCTAGATTCTGAAGTTGGATTAGACAACAACCACATCAAGTTATGCTCTAGGACTTATCATGCCCAGCTTAAGCTCTCCAATGAAGACAAGGAAGACAACATATACCTCAACTCAAGTGAAGACGAAGTTACTGATGAGATAGGTATACAATCTCTAACCAAAGAACCTATTTCTGTAGTGCGTTGCAATAGCTGCAATGCCAACCTCTTAGCCAGAATACTAGACTTAATAGTATAATCATTCTTGCGTTATTTATCTTTGATTCTTCTCCGTAAGAAGTTCTTTCTCTCTCTTTAACCTAGAGTGTTCTCTGGATCTTATGTAAAGAGTGAGTTGTAACCCTTAGCCATGTATTGGACCCGTTGTGTTTCTGTTGTGCCATTCTGAGGGATGTAATACTAGTGAACGGTGTTTCATTGGTGTTATGTCAATGACTATAGTATACTACATCATGTAGTGGAATGCTGGGTCACCGCAGCTGGTATTAGAGCATATGCTTTGACCTTAGGTTGGAAACCTAGTAAATGGGTAGAACCTGTAGGACACATCCTAGCAATAATAAAGAGTTCTCTAGTGATATGAGGGATATTCACTTGAGGATAATCTTGTTATTCTACGAGTGCGATAACTCTTTTATATGATTGCAATTCCAATCATTACCCAAGAGTTTTAACTCTATGTGACTGATGATAATTTCTTATCCACAGTTCCACATGGCACCTCGATATCCACCCCGGAATGTTAAAGTGATGAACAGAACGTTGGATGACTACGGAGGGGATTGGACAGACAATCTCCGACAACTTCTATGGAGTTTGGAATGTGAATCAAGACTTTTGTTCAAGATTTACACTTACTATGATGGGCACGTATTAGCTAAATACCGTGTCATGAACATGTTACCCAAGAAGTTAGGACTTAAGGGAGAAATGCCATCAGGAGAGGCAAGGTGCATGGCATCTGCATATCAGATTGCCGTAGCAGCAGCCATAACCATGATCCGAGAACAAAAATCCCAAGCTCTAGAAGGTAGTACTCACACCATTATACCACATGAAACCTCAAACTCAGAGCATGAGTTAGATCACTCTACCTTAGTCCCAGTTAAACCTACTCTAGCTGTAGAGTATATGGATCGTTATCGGTCTTTGCTAAACACTTATCATAACACTCACCAAGTCTTAGTCCAGGAACTGGATATGGTCATTGAGGATTTTACTGATACTAATAAAGCAATGGCTCGTAGGAAGAACCTAGATAAAGAAGCTAGGCATCCTAAATACATACCTTCAGGAGAGGTGTTTGAGGAAACTGAGTTTGATGACCCAAACTCGGAAAATTATGCCTATTACCAAAATGACTTCCAGCCACCTGAAGACCTATGGACCAAATATAACTCCGAACAACAGGAATGGAATAAAGTTATTCCAAATAATCCTGAGCCTAACAAATATGGATGGGAAATAGAATCTCAAGGTAGAACCATAGGAAATCCTATACCTTGTGATACAGGTATTGAAGAAGAGACCAACTATAACCATAGAGAGCCTTATGGACCATATGGGGGCAATACGAATCCAATCAACTTAGAAGAGTACTCCGATAGCTACTATACCAATATATATGACTGGATCCAAGAAAAAGCTAAGGAA
This sequence comes from Avena sativa, assembly GCA_916181665.1. Taxonomy (NCBI): domain Eukaryota; kingdom Viridiplantae; phylum Streptophyta; class Magnoliopsida; order Poales; family Poaceae; genus Avena; species Avena sativa. The sequence continues at coordinate 134,213,391 of OV702280.1, forward strand.
CCAACTTACTATGAGCAAGCGTTGCCAGAAAACCCGGACTATTCGGTGGAAGATTACGCCAACTCTAGTCATTTTTCAATGACTAATCTCAGTCTCGGTACTTCTAATCAAGAATACGCACCTCCTGGATGCTCTTATGCTCCAGAAGATAGTCGTAGGACTTCACGTCATCATGGACGGAACTCCAGGAAGCACTATGTAACATCCCTAAAATCATAATTTCAAAGTTTGCATATCATTCATGCATGCATATAGATTTGAGGTAAAAATTCAAACTCTTTTCAGAAAAACAGAAGCACATGGTGCTATGATTTTATGTGAGCAGATTAAATTCAAATGGCCATCACCATTTGAATATTTGAAAGTTTAGAAACTTGATTGCTTGCCTTCTATGAGGATAGACTTGAGTGTGGAATTTAAAACCAAGTTTTTCAAATTGGAAATAGATTCAAAAACCATTTTTCAATTTTTGCAAACCAAATGCCTGGACTCTGTTATTTTGATCCCAAAGCTTGACCAAGCCCTTACTTAGCAAACCACCTGATTGTGAGCCTAAAATGGAGACTACTACACCCTGCAAAAAACCCAGAAAAAGTTTGAATTCAAAAAGAGTTTGAATTCATATCAAAACCAATTCAGAAAATCGTTTCAGAAAAAGAAAAGAAGCAAACAAATAGAAAAGGCTGAGCGCTGCCATTTTAGCCCTGCAACGGAGTAGGCCTAGCAAGCCCACCCGGGGCATCTCTTTTCCTCTCTCACGCGCGAGCACACCCATTCAGCCACTGACAGCCAGACCCCACGCCCCTTCTGTTTATTTCGCTGACCAGCGGGCCCCGTCCATGTCACCCTCGTCTTCCCCAAACCACGCCCGCGACCACGTCGCTGCTGCTGTCAAGGCCGGTAATGGCGCGGTGTAATTGCCCTTTATTCCGCAAGCGTTTCCTGTCGCACCTAGGCTTACTTAAACCCCTCTGCCCCGCAAGCATTTCCCCCCCTCTCCTCGCTCACTCCACCACCAGGCTGCGCGCAATTTCCCTCGAAACCCCGCAGTACCGACAACTCCGGCGGCCAATTACGGTGAGCCTCGACCACCCCTTCCTCTCTGGTTCAAACGAGGATGTTCGGAATGATCTCGCGCTTACGCTGATACCTTCCTTTTGCCTGCTCGTGACCCAGGTCGTCGTCTCCGTTCACGACCGAAACCACCTGCGCCGCCGATAAACTCCGGCGACCAATTAAGGTAAAACCCGAGCGCCCCTTGCCCCCTCCTTCACGCGAGCTTGTTCGCCTATGTCTTGCGCAAATCTTGATGCCACTGGTTCGTGCTAGGGCGACGCCAAACCTCAGCAAGCACCATGTCTGCAAGCGACCGATGCCGCCTGTTACTCCGACGAGCTCCTGAGACCGTGCCAGCGCGCCCCTTCGCAAACCAACGCCCCCTCGAGCATCAGCAGCCTCCTGCGGTTCAGGTATGACCCTTCTCCCTCTCGCGCACGACCTGAAACGCTAGCGCCGCCGTAGACAGAGCGCTCCGCCGCTCGCTGACGCTGCGCGCCGCCAGGACATGGTCGCGTGCTCGAGCACTGTTAGATCTAGATCCAAGCGACAGGATAGAATCACTTATCAGCGAAGAGGTACGCGATCGGGACCATGCGATTTATTTAGATCCTGCGGCGCGGAAGGGTGATCCGGTGCGAACCGGTACGCACCAGTAATATCGTGACGCGTGGCCAGGGCAGATTCAAAAATAGGAATTCAAAACAGATTTAGATCAAATTTTCAAAAGGCTATAACTTGAGTTTTCCATGTTAGAATTTTGCAAACTTTATACCGTTGGAATCAGTGAATCAAGGCCTTTCTGAATTTGCAATGTGTTTAACTAATAGTATCTGTTAAAATGACTTTGTATGCAGAAACATGTTTAGGTCCATTTTGAGTATAGTGTATGTTTAGAAAATTGTTTTAGGGCTAAATAAGTTTAGTTAGCAAACTTTGTGACTTGTTATGTTTCTGTATTATGCACTTGCTTGGTAGGATTTTCAAAATCATCACTTAGTAAATTCTTGCATGCATGCATTCATATTTTTGATTGTATATGAGTTGTGTGTAATTGTATGCTACAAATTTTTGTGTAGATTTTGCTAGTGACTGTGATTGTGAAGAGTGCTACTCTCCCCATTACCAAGGCAAGTGATACATCATGATATTTCCACCCCTTTATTTTGAATAAGCATTAGAATTATTTTGCTAAGTCTTGCATGTTACTTTTGCCAAATGCTATGTTGGGAAATCCTATGTAGTTGTAGAATTGTAGAATTGCTAGGGATTTTCCTAAGTTAAGATACTATGCCATGCTTAGCCTAGCTAGTAGAAAACAAGGGTTGGTAAAGAATGTACATGCTATGATGAAATAATTCTAAGTCCTTTTGGACTCATGCTTTTCTTAATAAAACAACTAAGTCAATGAACTTCCTGGGTGGAATGGGACTTGAATGGTGGTTTTTGGTTGAGTGGTTACACAAGGCCATGGATTTGGCTTGTGTATCTCACTTGTGCTATGCCACCCAGGCACAAAGGGATTTGGAGGCCAAGTGTTGAGAAAGCTTACAGTGCAACCACTTGGCAATATGGGCTCTGCCTTGATCATTTAGGTTGCTAGAACTTAGTCATTTGGACAGTTGGTGGTAGTGGGATGATAGGTTGGAACGCGTCCATTTGACTAAGGAAAGGCTTCTGAAAGGTCCTGTCTTGGGAAACCAAGTCTGGTGGGAGAAGTGCACAACCTCTGCAGATGGAAAAATCTAAGTACTTAGCCAAGTCCATGGCAATGGACAAATTGAGCATCAAGACATGGAAGCTACAAGAATCTCATCACTCCAACTTCTAAGTAAAACTTGTGGGTGAACAAGGGTGAAGGACCCCAATGTCTATTGGTGGTTTCTTGGGAAGTTTTTGATAAAGAAAAACTTAGTGATTTCAACTAATAGGGAAAACCTATTTTCAAGCAAAGCAAGCCAAGCTACACTTAGCCAAAATGCATATAGTAATATAGTCCACTTAAAATTTACTAAGGTATCACTTGCCAATACTATTCCAAAGTATTGACCCTCTGTGGCTGTAACTTGTGATGTTGCAGGTTACTCCGATGATGAGTAGGAGTCATGAGTCTACACTCAACATGCTTGCCTGTGGCACATGAAGATGAGGACTTATGTTTATTTACTTATTCCTTAAACTCTTGTATTAGGCCTTTGGCCCTGAGTTGTAAAAGACTATGTTTTATCTCTGGAATGAATGTAATAAACGACCTTTGTATCTGTGTACTTCATCTTAAACTGTGGATGCTAGCATTGATCCAGGGACTAGCATTGCAATCACAGGGATCCTTTCCTTTACAAAGGAGGGATCTTATAGATGGTATCAGAGCACTGTGTTGGCTGTAGGATTGTGACCCTAGGATTGGAAACCACTAAGGAAAATTTTCAACTACTTCTACACTTGTCTATTCTTCTCGTAAACTTTTCTAATCTTCTCATTCTCATCTCTATTTGTAGATGAACTCCATCAACGAAGCCGTGAAGAAAGGACCACTCATGACCATGACCTTGGAGTGTGAAACTGAGTTTCCCAAAATTCTCAAGGACCTCATGGTGGCAATGGAAGCACATGGTGCAGCCGTTTACAAAGGCTTTCCAGTGATGGATGAAGGAGTGGAGTATTGGTGGGTGCAACTTCACTTGTACAAAAACAAGGAAGACAACCACAAAGAAAGAGGATTCTGCATGTACACCAACATTGTGATGCACACCACATTCTTTGAGTCAGCCAGAGAAGCAGCTTGGAGGACTATCAAAGAACTAAGTGCAAGAGTCAAGTGCAGAATGCTCAACCTCCAAAAAGACTTAGAAAAAGAGAAGGAACTTACCCAAGAATTGGAAGCCACCAACCAAACCTTAAGGGGAGATATTATAGACTTAGTGATGGAATCATGTGAACAAGATAGGTGGATTGCCTCTAGGAATATTGTGTTAGCCAACAGATCTAGTGAGATAGGATTGTAAACGCATTTCGTTAGTTGGACCACCACCTATCACCTTGTTTTCCAAAATGATACCTTAAATAAGTTTGGACTTGATTGATGTAATGGAATTATGTATGCATGACTTGTGTGATTTTGTGATCCATGGATGAGTATGAGATGTTTGTCTTGATTTATCTTAAATTGTGTTGTCCTAACTTTTCTATCTTATAAATAGATGCCTATTACCATCAGCACTGTTGAGGAGTTCCAGGGTACCCGTTTCGGTCCTCGTATCGTTGAGCTTACCACTTTGCTCAATCTCCCTCTTCCCACTATTATGGTGCACCCACTCACCAAGTTCGAGAGGAAGGACCTCTGGGGCTTCAAGGTGAACCAGCCCGGACGCCAGGCAGAGCCTACTACAGAGGCCATCGTCTTCAAGCTTATGCACGATGACAGGGAGAGAGGCATGGAGGTCGTCATGCAGGACCTGATAGGACGTCTGTTAGGCCGTCACTCCCGACAGGTTAGGGGCACTCACTTCCACGTCTTCGGAAGACGTGATGATGATGGAGAGTCCATCGACTTTGAGGACGACTCGAGGGACGCAGCAGAGCCGATACGTCTCTATCTTCAGGACTTAGAGTCTCTTATTAGGCACGTGGACACGGACATGACCAACGTCATGCTCAACAATGACGAGCTCCAGGTGCAGCTTCGCGAGAAGGACAAGCTTTTCGCACAGCAGGACGAGATAGTCAAGGAAATGGAGGCGAAATTCAAGACCCAGGACCGCAAGTTCAAGAGTCAGGAGAAACGCGTCCAGGATAGGAACAAGAGGATCCGGGACATGACCTAGGAACTGAAGTCCAAGGATTTCGAGCTAGAGCAGCAACAGATGGTGATTGAGAGGCTTCGCTCCCAGAAGAGGGCTCTCAAAACCAAGATCGAGTCCTTGACCACTACCATTGAGGAGAACAAGACCGCGATGGAGAACGCAGGTCTTACTTTTGTCGAGGAGGAGATTGATGCTGATGAGTAGACTTGACTACTCGTTTATCTTTTATTATCGCACTTGCTATTTTTGAACTTGTTATTGGACCATCCGACATGTGGATGGCTTGCCACTTGTGTGTTTTATTTCGAGAACTTTGTTATTCTGTTGTTGAGCTTTTATCTTGTGTTGCATGCTTTGTGTTTGCTTGTGATGTAATGTGCATAAAACATCTATGGGTATCTCATTCTTATCTCTATTTGAACAAACCACAGATGCCTCCGCGTCGCGCAAACCCCAACCCCAACAACATCACCCCGGAAATGCAACAAATGATGAATGCGCAAACACAGCTTATGCAAATGATGACAACATTCATCCAAAACCAGAACAACAACAACAACAACAACCCCAACAACAATGGAGTAATTATACATGTTCATGGAAGTATCATGAATAAGTGCAAAGAAGTTCTGGAACCCAAAATGGTATTCAAATTCTGACAATTCAGAGAGAATTCCATAAGTATGATAGAAATCATAGGGTAATACATACACCCTAGGATGATTCGCAGCTGGTAAATTTCTGCAACTAGTACTTAATCCATAATCGGTAGTCTGATCCATAGTTGGTGTTTTGTCCGCAGTTGGTATCTGGTTAACATAGTTACTCAGATCTTCTTAGAAGTTGCATAAAGAGCATTAAATTTGTCCTAAGCTAAGTAAGACCTAAAGAAGTATAAAATTTAAAGGCGATCGTCCATCGAGATGCTCCGCAAAGTCAAACTTATCCAAGCGAAAATGTCCAAAAGTAAGTAGACATATAACGCTGAATGATTTGCTTGGAGATCCACAATTATGTGGATACACCGTACAATCTTTCATCAGACCCTAATTAGGTAAAGTATAAACTGAACCGAGAACAACATTCTAGTTTACGAACCAATGGTCTCTATGAATGTAGTTTAAAGACTGTTAGTAAAACCTAAGGGGGAGAGTAGACATTATGAATGAAAGTTGAAGGAAATCCTATAGGTAATAAGGAAATATTATTTCAAAACCTTAAGAAGGTATAAGCTTGAAGGTGATAAAGGATACATTTAACAATCAATTCTAAAAGAAACAACTTTTAAGTAACCCTTAAGAAGTAATATAGAATACCTAATTGGGCAAGTGTCGAGAATGAAAAATTCCAATGGGTATGGACAAATTGAGTTCAAATCCAATCTGGGAAGGAGTACCAGAATCAACTATACTACGACAGTAAAATAAAGGTAGTCTTTTGACTACTACCACGGGTATATAGAAACATAAAACTTGTTTTAGTGAGAACCTCTAAACTTTATTTAAAATAGGAATAAAGTTTGATGATTAAATAAGAAGTATTGGATTAGGATATCTGATCAGGTTATGGAATACTCCAAATAACTCCATTTAAGGTCGTTATGGAGTGGAGAGTGTAGCAACCACTACAATTCAGTTCCTTACTCTAGAACATGAGAGTTTCTGAACTTCGAGGACGAAGTTTATTTTAAGGGGGAGAGTCTATAACATCCCAGCATTAGAGCTTAGAAATAAGCTGAACCCAGATGTGTGCATTGCATTCATGCATAGAAAATCCGAATAAATTTCGCGCTTTTAAACAAAACTTGTCAAAGTGATTAAAGCTTCTCTTAACTTGATAGAATAAGAAGTAGATCATCAAGTTGACTGCGATCAGTTTCAATAGGACTTTGCTAAAACCTTACTTGGGTAAGGGAGATTTGACCTAAGGGTAGATCAAATGAAATAAAAGATAAAACCTATTCATCTTTAATTCCATATCAATCCTTATCATCTCTGTTGAGTTATATTTCCATGTCTTTTGTTCATCAATGTTGAGAAATCAACTATTGATTCATCCATTCTCAACCTATCAAGTACTTGATCATAACACAGCTTACAAATAAGTGTATACAAAGAAACAACTAAGAAAAGGTGAATAGTGATGCTAGTTTCAGATGTCATTTATTTGATAATAATGATTGAAAAGAATCCAATCAAAAAGATAGTTGATGAAGTTAAATCCCTCCTTGATAGAAAAGAAGATTACAAGGATGAAGTCTGGAGATAGTTACCAGGAGTAGTCCTATTGGATCAAGTAGGTATAGTTAATGAATTATATCTCTTAATCCAATAGAGCTAAACAGAAGATAATTATAATACAACTGTAATGTTGTATTGATGGAGCCTTGTTTAGTCAACTAGAAACCTAAGCCATAATGGATCAAAAGATTATAATGATCAAGCCTTATTCACCAAGATTGAGTAATTATGTCATTTATAATTGGTATCGGTGGATAAAACATGATTGAAACCCTAGTATAGGTAAGTTACCCTAGAGTAGTCATTACAAACTACATAAATATGATTTCGGATTGGAGTGTGAGTTATTGGAGTAAAGTGAATCTAAGATGATATTATTCAATTACAGCTAGTATAACATAGAGTTATAGAAGTAGTGTTATTCATCTTAAAGGAGAGTCAACTTTAGAGAAAGGTAGTTGGATGCATATAACTATTAGAGAAAGATTAGTGATGGAGGATTAAGGAAGATTGTGAGTAGAGTTTGAAGGAACTACTGGTTGGATGGAATATTATCAACACTAGAATAGTAAATACAACCAAGCAAGGATATGAGAAAACTATGAGATACCTTTGTATCAAACTCATTGGATTCATCCATGAGTTTAGAAGAGTAAAAGGTGTAAGATCCCTCCTTTATAAAGGAAAAGGATCCCTGTGATTGCAATGCTAGTCCCTGGATCAATGCTAGCATCCACAGTTTAAGATGAAGTACACAGAAACAAAGGTCATTATTACAGTCATTGCAGAGACAACATAGTCTTTACAACTCCATGGCCACAGGCCTATTACAAGAGTTTAAATCAGTAAATAGATAACAAGTCTTCATCTTCATGTGCCACAGGCAAACATGTTGAGTGTAGACTCATGACTCCTAATCCTCATCAGAGTAACCTGCAACATCACAAGTTACAGCCACAGTGGGTCAATACATTGGAATTGTATTGGCAAGTGATACCTTAGTATAATTTTTGGTGGACTAGATACTATATGCAATTTGGCTAAGTGTACTTTAGGCTTGCTTTGCTCAAAATAGGTTTTGCCTATTAGTTGAAATCACTAAGTTTTTCTTTATCAAAACTTTTCCCAAGGAACCACCAATAGACATTGAGGTCCTTCACCCTTGTTCACCCACAAGTTTTTACTTAGAAATTGGGATGAGGATATTCTTGATAGCTTCCATGTCTTGATGCTCACGTTGTCCTTTTCCAGGGACATGGATAAGTACTTAGATTCTTCCATCTGCAGAGGTTGTGCACTTTCCCCACAAGCCTTGATTTTCACCAAGACAGAACCTTTCAGAAGCCTTCCCTTAGACCAAATGGACGCGTTCCAACCTATCATCCCACTACCACCAACTGTCCAAATGGCTAAGTTCTAGCAACCTATGTGATCCTGGCAGAGCCCATATTGCCAAGTGGCTGCACTAGAATCTTCTTAACATTTGGCCTATAAAATCTCTTTGTTCCTGGGTGGCTTTCCACAAGTGAGATACACAAGGTAAACCATAGAAATGGGCCTTGTGTAACCACTCAACATAAACCATTCCTTCCATTCCACCCTGGTGTTTCATTTACTTAGTTGTTTTATTAGGAAAAACACAAGTCCAAAGACTTAGAAATATTTTTATCATAGCATGTATATTTCACCACCCTTGGTTGCTACTAGCTAGGATAAGCATGGCATAGATAAGCATTCTTAACTTAGAAATTTCCTAGCAATTCTACAACTACTAGGATTTCCCAACATGGCATATAAGCAAAATATAGCATGCAAGATGTGGCATCCCGCAAAACCACTACTAGAAAATCGCGTTGTTTTTGTGCATTGCATCATCATGACCGCATGCTCATGTCATCATGCCTCATTGCATTCGTGCATCGTCGAGTCATCATGCATTTGTTTGTCGAAACCTATTTTCTAAAGCCTAGTTTGGTTTCTAAATATTCCCCGTCTCAATTTCAAATTATAGCGCCGAGCTTTTCCGGGTCTTTTATTTGTCTAAAAACTAATTACAAAAGTTATTTTTAAATTAAATAAAAAAATCTATATTATTTTTAGGGGGCAGTCGAACGGGCCGATTCGACCCAGTCGACCACCCCCAGAATAAAATCGGTCCACCTAAAATCCTTTTCTACCTAATCCTAGTCTACCCAGCCACTCCCGTCCCTCCACCTCACCTCCCTAGGCCACCTCACCCCCCTGGACCCCAATCCGCACCCACCTTGCCACCTCACCAATCCACCAGCCACCAACTCCCTCTCTCCTCCTGGGCCCCACCCCACACAGCACGCCACACACACTCAGCACACACACACCCACACACGCTGCCACCCTGGACCCACGCGGTACCCCGGCCCCACCACGCACCGACACCCCCGCTCCTGGCCCCGCCCACGCGCGTCCGCGTCCAGCCCGCGTCCTCCCCTCCTGCCCCGCGTCCGGTCCCACCCCGTGCCCCCACCCGACACGCTCCCTCCCGCACCGTCCGCTTCCTCCTCTCTCTCTCCCTCACGCGTCGCCCCGCCTCTCCTCTGTCCTCTTCCTTCCCTCCGGCCACCGCTCTCCTCTCCTCCTCCCAGGTCGCCGCCTCCCCGACCCCAAGCTCCTCCGTCGTCCTCGACCTGGCCCTGCTCCGGCCGTCCCGCGCGACGCCTCACCGCTGCCGCGACCTTCCTCCCTCGTCTGCCTCGCGCGGCCGCCCTCGCCTCCGTCGGCGCCCCCCCTCTCCTTCCCCCGGCCCTGCGAGCGCCGCCATGTCTGCGACCCCGTCGACCGCCGTCCCGTTGGCCTTCCCCCTGATCCGGCGCCTACCCGTCCTCCCGAGCCGGCCGTCGTCCGCCGCTGCGGTGCTCCCCCGCAGCCTCCTCCCCGTCGGCCGTCCTCCGGCGTCGTCAGCGCTGCCTCTCGCGCGCCGACCCTGGGCCTCTCCTCCCGAGCCTGAGCGCTCCCCGTGCGGACCCTCTCTCCTCTCGCCGGCAGTCCGCCGTCGGCGCCGCCCTGCAACCGGCCAGGACCCGAACGCCTCTGCTCTGTCGCTGTGACGTCTCCCTTGCCGCTTGCCGAGGCGCCGCGTCCGCACCAAGTTCGTCCACCGTTGACGCCACTCGAGACCGGCAACGACAACGGCCGACGGAACCCCAAGCTAATCTAGACAAGACTGTCAACACCGACCCAAGTTCCACCTTCGATGCATCCCTGACACGGACACAAGTTCACCATCGACCCAACCCGAGAACCATCGGTGCGGATATAAGTACGCCTTTGCCGACAAGTTCGCCTACCCGGACACCGTGCGACAAGATCTTCCTGGAACCGAGGACCATCAAGACTTCCGCTCGGCAACGACAAGCGCTTCTTGCCGGACCCGAAGACCATCGGCCAAGTTCACCACCGACAAGAGACGGACGACAAGTTCTACTTCACGGGCACCGAGCGTCAAGATCGCCTTCACGGGAAACCGCAAGACATCCTTCCCGGGATTTGAAGACCGAACCCACGGCACGCCAAGACCTCCTCCTCGGGACGCCATGATCTCCTTCACAGATCCGAAGACCTAAATCCCGGAGTCCGAACCTCGTTTTCCATCGAACCCTGAACCCTGAGACCGACCCCGAACCCCCCGGAACCCCAAGATCTGCCGAACCCTAATGTGTGACCCTAAGCCCCTATTTTTATAATAATATATACTTGTTGCATATTAAATTGTCATACTCGCATGCATATTCTGTGGGTTGGGGGCACTATGCCGATTCACCTTATAATTAAATATGGGGCCCATATGCGGGAAAATCTAGTCTCATATCGATTCCATTTAAATTTGTGTAGCGAACCGGTGCTATCTTCTGCCATGTTAAGACAACATTTAAAATGCGGGGTATCTAAACAACTAGAACCATATATTTAATTGTCGGGACCCCGGTTCCGTTTAACATGGCCTAATTGCATCGCATCTTGCCATGTCATACATCATACATGCATCATGCCCGATCTTTTGCCGTAGTATTAAATAGTGCATCCGGTGTTTCTTCTAGTGTTTTGGTTCTTCGCGGATAAGGCCATTGAGTTGATGCGAGTGTCAACCCGATCTTCGGTTGAACCTTCGGCAATGCTTTTCAGGCGAGCATCTCTGTAGCATCCCATTTGTCTAACAACTATAATGCTACTTGATCTAGTAATAAAAATGGGCACTTCCTACTTATAATTTTTGCATCATCATGTTATCATGCTCATGTCATCATGCCATCTTGCATTGAGCATCATACAAAACCCTTTTTGTTTTGGTTCTTGTCTCATGTGCATTAATATTTGTATTTGCCTCTTGATATTGTATTTGGTTCTTGATATATTGTTAAATGCCCAAGTTGAGTTGGGGGCATATCTTTTATTGACTCCACCACCTTTTCTTTCACCACTTTATAATTCCACCATCCAATTAATATGAGCTTGGCATTTAATTGAGTTTACTTCTAGCTCATGTGGGTTGGGTGGATCCCACTCATAATCTTTTGCTTGCCCTTACTTCATCTTTGGGGATGCAAATAAATAAATGCCATGAGGTATTGTTTTGTTTTCACAGGATAAGACCTAGCATTTAATGCATTTGCATGGGCCATGCAAGAACCACCTCATCTTTTTCCCTCTGTTTTGTTTTCTTCAAGCCTTGGTTCCATGTGAAGGTTCCCTATTTTACAAATGTTTTCTTTTAATTGCAAAACCCCATATCTTCTTAATCTTGTAAAATGCCCCACTTGGCTCATTCATAAGCATGTATGTGGCATCTCCTTATCCTCCATCTCTTTTGCCCTTGCCTCCCCTCTTAGTCAAGCCCCCTATTCAAAACCTCCTGGTAAAAAGGTTCAAAAGATTTTGAAATTATAAGCTGGTTTGAATTTTGTAATAGAATAAAAATGAACAAACAAATAATTATTAAACAAAAGAAATAAGAGGAGAGAAGCAAACCTGGCAGCACACCTAGGCCTCAACCAGCCGCAGCAGCCCAGGAACCCTCCTCTCCTCCGGCCCAACTCACCTCCCCGGACCCAGTACCCCTTCGCTCACGGCGTCGTCGCCCTGTACCTCTTCTCCATTCGCCCTCCTCTCTGAAGACACGCAGACGGAAAGCAGCAGAGGAGCAGGTCCCCGTCGCGTCGCCGTCAACCGCGTCACCCCTCCGCCCTTCTTATCCCCAAGCCGCGCAGTCCCCTCCCCCTCGAACCCTAGCCTCCCTTTCCCCTCCTCTCCGCCGCCATCCCCTGCCTCTGCCCCAGCTAGTCTCACCCGGCCGAGAGCTACAGCCAGGAGTGTGCCGTCGTGTCGTCGCCATGATCGACGTCGAGGCCACCTGACGGCGGAGATCTCATCTCCGCGCTTGGTCCGTCCCCTAGCAAGCAGCAGAGGGACCACCGCTCCCTGGAGCCACCTCCCCGACGACCCCCCCCCCCCCTCTGTCCGTGGCAGGAGAACCTCACCGTCGGCGATTTCCTGGACGTCTTCCCGGAGCTCCTGGCCACCATCGGCACCACTTCCAGTGGGAATCGATCGCGGTGAGCACCCTTTTCCCTTTTCCTCCCCCTAGCATCCTCCCCGCTGACCAGAGGCCGCCCCAACGCCGGCGATTCTCAGCCGCGCGCACGAGTTAAGAGGCCGTCAGTTTCGTCAGGAAACGTACCTGCATTTGCCCCTCTTGCCACCTCTGTCCTTGCCGTTCCAGCCGACGCCGTGGTGCCTCTCCCGCTCCGTTTTCGGTGCCCGTCTGTAGCCCATGCCTCCCTCTGTCCAACGAGCCGTCCCTCGACCAAAACCGTCTGGTAACGTGCTCGCCATCCTCCTCCGAAGTGGCGCCATCCTCCTGTCGCCGCTGTTCGGTGTGGATGAGTTCGTCCGTCAGTCTCGCGCGCCTCCCGGTACCCCTGTTCCCCGCCAGATCCCGTCCGCTGTAGTCCTCCGTTGGAAAAACTCCAAACACGAAAGTCGTAGGCCTTTGTCCCTTCTACACCATTGGTTTTTGCGGCATCCCAAAAATCCCGGTGGTTTGCTCGCCATCTTCGACGCAAGTTTGCCTCAGCTCACAGTTTTTGGCCGGATCAAAGTTCAGTTTCGTCAGTCTTAACCGACCCCCCTGGACGCTTTTATATTTAGGCCCCTCCTTCTTCTGGCAGCTCAACCCGCAGTCCCACCAGACCCCACCGTCAGCCTCTTTGACATTTTACACAAAACCCCCCAGCTAACATCCCCCTCAACCCGCGGTCCCGATGTTGCCCACGTGGCACGCCCCCGTGGCGTCCACTCGCGCAGTGGGCCGCGCCGCCTGTGGCCCCACTAGTCAGCGGCTTGGGTAACCTCAGGCCGAGTAAGAAAAGTTCTCAGCCATTTCTTTAATCAATTAAAAATCTCAGCAAATGATTAATATCAAATAAATTCATAACTATTTAAATAATTCGAATTTGAATTCAAACCTTATATGAAAAATGTTTTGTTTTTGAATGTTAATTCAAATCTTTATTCAAATATTTTCAAAACTAATTTAAAATAGTCAAACTTTGACTTTGACCTAATTTGACTAATTTTGACCTAAAAATAAAATTAAATTCATAATTCCAAATAATAGAAATAATATATGTTTTGGAATCAGAAAAATGTGAGGATTTCAAATATGCTATTCAAAATATTATTTGAACACTTTAAATTTCAAGTTGAATTAAATTACAACAAAATTCCCTAGACCTTAATAAATTAATAACTTTTGTTCTAAAACTCCGAATTTGACAAATGATATGTCTAAAATGATTAGCTCGACAAGACCTTTCTATTTATGCTATCCATGGCTTCAATTGCAGCATGGATCATATAAACATATAGTATACAGCAACTAATATGATAATAAAATGGGACCAAAACCCCATAAAAATGTTATTTCTTGTATTCTACACCTCACCCATGCCATGCTACATTAATGTCATGCAACTGGTGCATCATTCATCATAGCATGATTGTTTGCTTGTCGCATTTTATTCATATGCTTGTGCACTTTATTTATGTTGGCCCTTGTTTGTTTGGTTCTTCTTCGAATAGACACTGAGCAGGGGATATATCAAGAGAACCAGGAGCACTACCCAGATCCGTCTCTCGCTTCAACTGAGTTGCCAGGCAAGCACTACCACATGCTTGCATACATACAGTACCTATTGCCTCTATCTTATTCTTGCATCATTGAGTCGCGATTGCATTAAACTGAATCCCAAGTATTGCATAGCTTTTACTTTTATACCCCACCAAGCTTGTTCCTCCATCCCATGAGCCATTACTACAGGAGTTGTTTGAGCCATGCGAGTCATAGAACAGCATGTGTAGGGTATGTGAGAGTCTGCTGGATAACGAGGTACCTAAACAACTTAACCTGAGTAGTAATGGGATAACTAATGAAAGTGGCACCGGTGGGCAATATCTGCTATTTGGTTTTTCCTGCTCACTTGTGTCCCGTAGGACCCCGAGTACTTGAAACCTGTTCCTTGAATATTCGTGCTATCCACATCCGGGAGGCTTATGGGACCCCCCTGAGCCAGAGCTTGATTCATTCTTATTTCTTGGGGCCACAAACTAGTTTGAGGTTTTATTTACGATCTTGTACTTATGCCATGCTTTACTGTTTTATTACGTTTGTGCGAGGAGCACACTGTACTATTTAGGATCGGGACACGATTCCGCGGTGTCGACAAGCTCAGTTTTGGGTTCCCAGTCGTTCACAGCCGTCCACCCAAACCTCGGGTCCGTCTCGGAGTCAGCTAGCTTCGTTGCGGGTGTACTCCAAGGGGTGGCCCCCTAAAATAATTCTGAATCCTGTGATTGCTTTGTCGTGAAGGCCTCGTTGGGTTTTGATTTGGTTTTTCCGAGGTCGATCGAGTGTGTGTTGCTATTTGTGCACCCCTGCAGGGTAAAACTTTCTGAAAGCCGTGTCCGCGGTTATGGACGACTTGGAGCACAATTTCTCGATCATAGACAAGCATAACTAAAGTACCGCTTTTAACTTGACTAAATAACTGACTAGTAAATAGAGCAACACTCATGGAATGGTTAATAAAACTGCCATCGGATGGGAGGGGTTGTCCGTCCGCTTCCTCGTCGGTAAGCGAGGAGGAGGATGGATCTGGTGATATTACTGTTATAACTGTTGGCATTAATTCACGGACATCCGTCTATCTTTGGTTAGGCGGATGGTTAGCGAGTATCTATAGGACTGTTAGGGTTTATCTTTTGCTGCAATTGCGTCACCCCAGGTTGTGTCCCCTTTAGAGGCATAAAGACTTGCTGAGTACCCTTAGGGTCTCACACGATAAATTATTGGTTCAGATGAACAGGTACACTCGCAGGATGGATACTGGGTGGAGGAGGCTGACGATGTGGGCAACGATCGTTCGGTGTAGAGATTCCGGGAACGGGGATCCGTGAGATCTGTGGGCGGGATGTGCTTATTTATGTGGCATCTTATGCCGATTTGCTTCTTATCCGTACTCGGAACTTGTTTGCCGCTTCCGCCTGATACTCTGATGTGTGATGTATGAGGAAATATCCTAAACTATTAGATCTATCTAGGTCATTTGAATCTTGCCGTATGGCGTTGCTATATTTCCTTTCTTTCTAGATGGAATGGCTCTGATGTACTATTGTATGGTGGCTTGCATACATACTCATTTGTGTATGTAGTTGATCCCTTCGCCTGCCGATTACGCCGCCCGTACTTGTCCCGATGATTGGAAGTGGTTGGGACGGCCGAAAGGTTTACTCGTGAGTGGCTTTTGGGGCCCCACCGTACTATTTCAACCACTTCCGCTCATCCAGGCTTGTATCTAGGAGCGTAATTCACCGAGGTAGTTACAATTGGTATCAGAGCCATCCCGACCTTCAGGGTCTCAGCCAAACGGTCGTTGTCAGTCTAGCAAATATTTTTGGTAGTTATGTATACTAGGGAAAAACAAAACGTGAGAGTAGGACTGCTTCCATTTTTCTTCTTACCCACCCACCCACCCTTTTCTGGTAAGGAAGTGTAACGTTTTCAATCCTCTTCTAAAAATTCAAAATAGGATTCACGTGTTCTGGGTTTCCGTAGTACCATAGGTTGTGTGTGTGTGTGTGTAATTCTTTGTCTATCTGTTGCATCCAAGTTGTTGTCTAATCAGCATTTTGGTTATCAACTGTTGGTACATTCCATACCGACAGGCTTTTGCATACCGACGCGATCTGTCTTACTCTTTGTTATCCGACGTTATCTTGTTTGGGTTGTTCGTTTCTGTAGTTACCAATCTTAGGTTCAACGTGAGAAGAAGGAGTTAGGATATGTGTTCCACTTATTCATGTGCGGAGTAATGATTTGAGTGCGGGATGGAGTCGCGACCATACTACTACTCTTATCATTCGCTTTTGTATATTGAATTGGTAGAGTCACTAATCTTGATTCGTTAAGTAATTTTGCGCATCTATTGGTATTTTAATGCCGAAATTTGTGGAAAATTTTTCTTTGATATATTTGTGTACCACACTCCTTTTCAGTCGTGTGCGATATGCTTAATATCTTCTAGGTGCTTTGAACTTTGTTGATATTTTAATATCATCTTAGTAAATTGTATCCTTTAATCTTGGTTAATTCCATCTTGGTACTATTTTGGATTATTATTATTCTCCATTATAGTACTGACTTGTGTTTTATATCAATCTCAGGATGGCTCCACCACGCCGTTCAGATGAGGACATACCACCGGAATTGGGGGCCGCGTTGTCAAACATAGCCAATGCCTTGGCAGCAATGCAGCAGAACCAGCAGCGTTTGGAAGAAAGTGTCAGGAGAAATGAGTTTGCTCCACTCCCTCCACCTCCCAAGCGGGGGGACATCAAAAGCTTCCTGAAGTTCAACCCTCGCCAATTTGATGTTTCTGATCGACCACTTGATGCTGATGATTGGTTACGTGAGACGTCAAGGCTACTGGAGACTGCTGATGTTCCTGAGCAAGAATGGGTGAAATGTGCTACTCACCTTCTGAAGGGAGATGCAGCTCTCTGGTGGGAGAATTATCTGAAGGCAAGCTGCACTGGTTTTCAGCCCACTTGGGAACAGTTCTCTGGAGCTTTCAAAGAGCAATTCCTGTCAGAGATTGTCATGGAAAGGATGAAGGAAGCGTTTCTCAACCTCAAGCAGGGAAATGATAATGTCAACACCTACATCAGGAACTTCATGAACCTTTCTCGTTATGGTGGCGATGAGGTCTCCGATGACAAGAAGAAGCAAAAGAGGTTCAGGCAAGGGCTCAATGCATCGATCAAATATGCAATCACACATGCAAGGCCAGCGTCTTTTCTGGAACTTCAGCATACAGCTTTGCAGGAGGAAGCAAGTAGGCAAGTGTTTGAGGAGTCCAAGAAACACAACCGTGATGCATCAAGCTCTTCAGCTATGTCAGCTCCTTCTAAGCGGCGTGTCTGGGTTCCTAACACCCCACCGTCGCTCCCGGCTTCACCAAGACCTGCAAGCTACGCGTCAAGGCCACCAAACTTCATCACTGCTGCTCCCAGGGGCTACACCCACAACTACCCTGGAGCGCCTGGCGGAGTCCCTGGCTACGTTGCTCCACGTCCACCTGGTGCTTGCTTAACGTGCGGAGACCCTGGACATCTAAACTGGAACTGTCCGTTGAAAAACAAAGCTCTTCCTCCACCCCCTCCAAGATCTGCGGCAAGCTCTCCTATGGTTCGTGCACCACCACCTCGGGCTCTCAACATCAACACTAAGCCCGGGTCTACTGTTGCTCGTGCCAACTGTGTCAACGCCGCTCAAGCTGAGCATGCACCTGGAGTTGTGATGGGTATGCTATCCGTTAACTCAGTCCCTGCACGAGTTTTGTTCGATTCTGGTGCATCGCATTCATTTGTTTCTCACAAGTTTGCAAATGAGAATGAGTTAGTCTTGGTTCCTCTCCTCAAGCGGTTAATGGTCCTTTCTCCTGGAGCAAACATGAGGGCTGTTCATATCAGCCATGGCAATCAAATTGAGATTGGTGGCTCTTCGTTCTCGGCTTCCTTAATTGTTCTGGGCAATTCTGACATTGATGTCATCTTGGGCATGGATTGGTTGACGGCAAATGCAGCTGTGATTGATTGTGCTGAACGCTCGGTTTCTCTGAAGATTCCTGAAGGCCATATAGTCTTTTCTCCAAGCCTGACTCCTTCTGTCCAGCTTTTCTCTTTGGAAGCTCTGAATGATAATGCTATGGAAGCTATTCAGAGATTCCCAGTGGTCTGTGAGTTTCCGGATGTCTTTCCTGAAGAGTTGCCAGGTATGCCTCCAGATCGTGAGGTTGAGTTTGTAATTGAGCTTGAACCTGGAACGGCTCCTATCTCCAAGCGGCCATATAAAATGGGTCCTGCTGAGTTGGCTGAACTCAAACGACAGCTTGATGAACAAGAGAAGTTGGGTTTCATTCAACACAGTACTTCTTCTTGGGGTAGCCCAACAATCTTTGTGAAGAAGCATGACAGGACTGATAGACTTTGTGTTGACTATCGGGCTCTCAATGCTAAAACCATCAAGAACAAATATCCCCTTCCGCGGATTAATGATCTCTTTGACCAGCTAGCTGGAGCTGTGGTATTCTCTAAGCTGGACTTGAGGAGTGGTTATCACCAAATCAAGATTCGCAAGGAAGATGTTCCTAAAACAGCTTTCACCACCCGCTATGGCCTGTATGAGTACACAGTCATGTCTTTCGGTCTCACCAACGCACCGGCTACCTTCTCGAGGCTTATGAACTCGGTTTTCATGGAGTACCTTGATAAGTTCGTTGTGGTCTATCTGGATGACATCCTGGTCTATTCTAAGTCCAAGGAAGAGCATGAAGAACACCTTCGTTGTGTCCTAAACAAGCTTCGCGAGAACCGCTTGTATGCAAAGTTCTCAAAGTGTGAGTTTTGGCTGCCTCAAGTAACCTATCTTGGTCACGTCATCTCTGCCAAGGGCATTGCAGTCAACCCGGAAACGGTAAAGACAATTGTTGAATGGCTTCCTCCTGTTAATGTAAAAGAAGTGCGGAGTTTCCTCGGTTTGGCTAGTTATTGTCGTCGCTTCGTTCAGAACTTTTCGAAGATAGCGAAGCCTCTTACCGATCTCCTCAAGAAAGGAAAGAAATACCTTTGGACTTCTGCATGTCAAGCAAGCTTTGAGACACTCAAAGAGAAGCTCACTTCCACACCATTCTTGGTTCCTCCGGATACATCTAAGCCTTTCCAGATATTCTGTGATGCCTCCTTGCAAGGATTGGGTGCGGTCCTTATGCAAGAAAAGCAAGTGGTTGCTTATGCCTCTCGACAGTTGAAGACGCATGAGATCAACTATCCTACACATGACCTCGAGCTCGCAGCAGTTGTCTTTGCTTTGAAGCTATGGAGGCACTACTTGCTTGGCAACCGTTGTGAGATCTTCTCTGATCACAAGAGTTTGAAGTATATATTCACTCAGCCTGATCTCAACCTTCGGCAGAGGAGATGGATTGAAGCAATCAATGATTTTGATTTGACCATCAACTACACACCGGGCAAAGCTAATGTCATGGCCGATGCTCTCAGCCGCAAAGCTTATGTCAACAACCTCAAGATGGAAGAACAACAACCTCTTTTGTGCGAGGAATTCCGTCAGCTCAACCTGGAAATTGTGGAACAAGGGCATCTCCTGAACCTTCTGGCTACTCCTCTCTTGGAAGAAAAGATTCGTTTTCGTCAGCGTGGTGATCCGCACACCAGAAAGATCACCTCCCAGCTTCAGCTTCCGAAGTATGAGTCCTTCCACGTAGATGATCAAGGCACGCTTTTCTTTGAACACCGGATGTTTGTTCCAAACTACCCGGGTTTGAGAGAGCAAGTTCTCAAGGAGGCGCATGATTCTGTCCTCTCTATCCACCCTGGCAGCTCAAAGATGTACATGGACTTGAAAACACAGTATTGGTGGCCTGGTTTGAAACGATATTGTGCCAAGTATGTCTCGGAGTGTGATGTCTGCCGCAGAGTGAAAGCTGTCCATCAGAAACCTTTCGGTCTTCTACAGCCATTGAAACCTCCGGAATGGAAATGGGAGAAAGTAGAGATGGATTTCATCACTGGTTTTCCAAGGTTGCAGAAGGGCAACAATGCAATCTTTGTTGTCATTGACAGGCTTTCCAAAGTGGCTCATTTCTTCCCCGTCAAGGAAACAATTTCTGGAATTCAGTTGGCTGAGCTCTATATCAACAGAATTGTCTCTCTGTATGGGGTTCCGCTTGAGATCAGTTCAGACCGTGGAAGCATCTTCACTTCCAAGTTCTGGGAAAGTTTACAAAATGCTTTGGGAACAAAGTTGAACTTCAGCACAGCTTACCACCCTCAGTCGCAAGGACAAGTTGAAAGGATCAATCAGATTCTGGAGGATATGCTTCGTGCTTGCGTCATCTCTTTTGGCATGAAGTGGGAGGAATGTCTTCCTTATGCTGAATTCTCTTACAACAACAGCTTCCAGAAAAGTCTGAAGATGGCACCATTTGAGGCTCTCTATGGTCGCAAGTGCAGAACTCCGATTGGTTGGTCAGGTGCGGGAGAAATAATATGGTTTGGCCCTAATATTGTAACTCAAGCGGAGGAGAAGGTGCATATCATTCTTGAAAACCTGAAGATTGCTCAAAGTCGCCAGAAGAGCAATTATGACAGGAAGCACACGGACATGGTGTATGCCCCTGGTGATCTCGTGTACCTTCGTGTCACTCCCATGAAAGGCACACACCGTTTTGGTTTCAAAGGAAAGCTGGCTCCTAGATACATCGGTCCATTCAAAATTCGTGGAAGAAGAGGAGAAGTTTCTTATGCTCTTGAGCTCCCGGAAAAACTCAAGGTCCATGATGTTTTCCACATCTCTCAGCTCAAGAAGTGCTTCAAGGATCCCGGCAGGTCCGTGGATCATGAGCTAATCAATCTCCAAGAAGACCTGTCTTATCAAGAACACACCACCAAAATCCTGGAAGTCGCAGAAAGAAGGACTCGCAACAAGTCCATCAAGTTCTGCAAGGTGCAGTGGTCGCACCATTCTGTTGATGAAGCCACTTGGGAGCGTGAAGATGAACTCCGTGTCAACTATCCTACCCTCTTTGAGTCTTCTTCTTCTTCCTAGAATCTCGGGGCGAGATTCCTGTTTAGTGGGGGAGAGTTGTAGCATCCCATTTGTCTAACAACTGTAATGCTACTTGATCTAGTAATAAAAATGGGCACTTCTTACTTATAATTGTTGCATCATCATGTTATCATGCTCATGTCATCATGCCATCTTGCATTGAGCATCATACAAAACCCTTTTTGTTTTGGTTCTTGTCTCATGTGCATTAATATTTGTATTTGCCTCTTGATATTGTATTTGGTTCTTGATATATTGTTAAATGCCCAAGTTGAGTTGGGGGCATATCTTTTATTGACTCCACCACCTTTTCTTTCACCACTTTATAATTCCACCATCCAATTAATATGAGCTTGGCATTTAATTGAGTTTACTTCTAGCTCATGTGGGTTGGGTGGATCCCACTCATAATCTTTTGCTTGGCCTTACTTCATCTTTGGGGATGCAAATAAATAAATGCCATGAGCTATTGTTTTGTTTTCACAGGATAAGACCTAGCATTTAATGCATTTGCATGGGCCATGCAAGAACCACCTCATCTTTTTCCCTCTGTTTTGTTTTCTTCAATCCTTGGTTCCATGTGAAGGTTCCCTATTTTACAAATGTTTTCTTTTAATTGCAAAACCCCATATCTTCTTAATCTTGTAAAATGCCCCACTTGGCTCATTCATAAGCATGTATGTGGCATCTCCTTATCCTCCATCTCTTTTGCCCTTGCCTCCCCTCTTAGTCAAGCCCCCTATTCAAAACCTCCTGGTAAAAAGGTTCAAAAGATTTTGAAATTATAAGCTGGTTTGAATTTTGTAATAGAATAAAAAGGAACAAACAAATAATTATTAAACAAAAGAAATAAGAGGAGAGAAGCAAACCTGGCAGCACACCTGGGCCTCAACCAGCCGCAGCAGCCCAGGAACCCTCCTCTCCTCCGGCCCAACTCACCTCCCCGGACCCAGTACCCCTTCGCTCACGGCGTCGTCGCCCTGTACCTCTTCTCCATTCGCCCTCCTCTCTGAAGACACGCAGACGGAAAGCAGCAGAGGAGCAGGTCCCCGTCGCGTCGCCGTCAACCGCGTCACCCCTCCGCCCTTCTTATCCCCAAGTCGCGCAGTCCCCTCCCCCTCGAACCCTAGCCTCCCTTTCCCCTCCTCTCCGCCGCCATCCCCTGCCTCTGCCCCAGCTAGTCTCACCCGGCCGAGAGCTACAGCCAGGAGTGTGCCGTCGTGTCGTCGCCATGATCGACGTCGAGGCCACCTGACGGCGGAGATCTCATCTCCGCGCTTGGGCCGTCCCCTAGCAAGCAACAGAGGGACCACCGCTCCCTGGAGCCACCTCCCCGACGACCCCCCCCTCTGTCCGTGGCAGGAGAACCTCACCGCCGGCGATTTCCTGGACGTCTTCCCGGAGCTCCTGGCCACCATCGGCACCACTTCCAGTGGGAATCGATCGCGGTGAGCACCCTTTTCCCTTTTCCTCCCCCTAGCATCCTCCCCGCTGACCAGAGGCCGCCCCAACGCCGGCGATTCTCAGCCGCGCGCACGAGTTAAGAGGCCATCAGTTTCGTCAGGAAACGTACCTGCAGTTGCCCCTCTTGCCACCTCTGTCCTTGCCGTTCCAGCCGACGCCGTGGTGCCTCTCCCGCTCCGTTTTCGGTGCCCATCTGTAGCCCATGCCTCCCTCTGTCCAACGAGCCGTCCCTCGACCAAAACCGTCTGGTAACACGCTCGCCATCCTCCTCCGAAGTGGCGCCATCCTCCTGTCGCCGCTGTTCGGTGTGGATGAGTTCGTCCGTCAGTCTCGCGCGCCTCCCGGTACCCCTGTTCCCCGCCAGATCCCGTCCGTTGTAGTCCTCCGTTGGAAAAACTCCAAACACGAAAGTCGTAGGCCTTTGTCCCTTCTACACCATTGGTTTTTGCGGCATCCCAAAAATCCCGGTGGTTTGCTCGCCATCTTCGACGCAAGTTTGCCTCAGCTCACAGTTTTTGGCCAGATCAAAGTTCAGTTTCGTCAGTCTTAACTGACCCCCCCTGGACGCTTTTCTATTTAGGCCCCTCCTTCTTCTGGCAGCTCAACCCGCAGTCCCACCAGACCCCACCGTCAGCCTCTTTGACGTTTTACACAAAACCCCCCAGCTAACATCCCCCTCAACCCGCGGTCCCGATGTTGCCCACGTGGCACGCCCCCGTGGCGTCCACTCGCGCAGTGGGCCGCGCCGCCTGTGGCCCCACTGGTTAGCGGCTTGGGTAACCTCAGGCCGAGTAAGAAAAGTTCTCAGCCATTTCTTTAATCAATTAAAAATCTCAACAAATGATTAATATCAAATAAATTCATACTATTTAAATAATTCGAATTTGAATTCAAACCTTATATGAAAAATGTTTTGTTTTTGAATGTTAATTCAAATCTTTATTCAAATATTTTCAAAACTAATTTAAAATAGTCAAACTTTGACTTTGACCTAATTTGACTAATTTTGACCTAAAAATAAAATTAAATTCATAATTCCAAATAATACAAATAATATATGTTTTGGAATCAGAAAAATGTGAGGATTTCAAATATGCTATTCAAAATATTATTTGAACACTTTAAATTTCAAGTTGAATTAAATTACAACAAAATGCCCCTGGACCTTAATAAATTAATAACTTTTGTTTTAAAACTCCGAATTTGACAAATGATATGTCTAAAATGATCAGCTCGACGAGACCTTTCTATTTATGCTATCCATGGCTTCAATTGCAGCATGCATCATATAAACATATAGTATACAGCAACTAATATGATAATAAAATGGGACCAAAACCCCATAAAAATGTTATTTCTTGTATTCTACACCTCACCCATGCCATGCTACATTAATGCCATGCAACTGGTGCATCATTCATCATAGCATGATTGTTTGCTTGTCGCATTTTATTCATATGCTTGTGCACTTTATTTATGTTGGCCCTTGTTTGTTTGGTTCTTCTTCGAATAGACACTGAGCAGGGGATATATCAAGAGAACCAGGAGCACTACCCAGATCCGTCTCTCGCTTCAACTGAGTTGCCAGGCAAGCACTACCACATGCTTGCATACATACAGTACCTATTGCCTCTATCTTATTCTTGCATCATTGAGTCGCGATTGCATTAAACTGAATCCCAAGTATTGCATAACTTTTACTTTTATACCCCACCAAGCTTGTTCCTCCATCCCATGAGCCATTACTACAGGAGTTTTGAGCCATGCGAGTCGTAGAACAGCATGTGTAGGGTATGTGAGAGTCTGCTGGATAACGAGGTACCTAAACAACTTAACCTGAGTAGTAATGGGATAACTAATGAAAGTGGCACCGGTGGGCAATATCTGCTATTTGGTTTTTCCTACTCACTTGTGTCCCGTAGGACCCCGAGTACTTGAAACCTGTTCCTTGAATATTCGCGCTATCCACATCCGGGAGGCTTATGGGACCCCCCTGAGCCAGAGCTTGATTCATTCTTATTTCTTGGGGCCACAAACTAGTTTGAGGTTTTATTTGCGATCCTGTACTTATGCCATCCTTTACTGTTTTATTACGTTTGTGCGAGGAGCACACTGTAATGTTTAGGATCGGGACACGATTCCGCGGTGTCGACAAGCTCAGTTTTGGGTTCCTAGTCGTTCACAGCCGTCCACCAAAACCTCGGGTCCATCTCGGAGTCAGCTAGCTTCGTTGCGGGTGTACTCCAAGGGGTGGCCCCCTGAAATAATTCTGAATCCTGTGATTGCTTTGTCGTGAAGGCCTCGTTGGGTTTTGATTTGGTTTTTCCGAGGTCGATCGAGTGTGTGTTGCTATTTGTGCACCCCTGCAGGGTAAAACTTTCTGAAAGCCGTGTCCACGGTTATGGACGACTTGGAGCACAGTTTCTCGATCATAGACAAGCATAACTAAAGTACCGCTTTTAACTTGACTAAATAACTGACTAGTAAATAGAGCAACACTCATGGAATGGTTAATAAAACTGCCAACGGATGGGAGGGGTTGTCCGTCCGCTTCCTCGTCGGTAAGCGAGGAGGAGGATGGATCTGGTGATATTACTGTTATAACTGTTGGCATTAATTCACGGACATCCGTCTATCTTTGGTTAGGCGGATGGTTAGCGAGTATCTATAGGACTGTTAGGGTTTATCTTTTGCTGCAATTGCGTCACCCCAGTTTGTGTCCCCTTTAGAGGCATAAAGACTTGCTGAGTACCCTTAGGGTCTCACACGATAAATTATTGGTTCAGATGAACAGGTACACTCGCAGGACGGATACTGGGTGGAGGAGGCTGACGATGTGGGCAACGATCGTTCGGTGTAGAGATTCCGGGAACGGGGATCCGTGAGATCTGTGGGCGGGATGTGCTTATTTATGTGGCATCTTATGCCGATTTGCTTCTTATCCGTACTCGGAACTTGTTTGCCGCTTCCGCCTGATACTCTGATGTGTGATGTATGAGGAAATATCCTAAACTATTAGATCTATCTAGGTCATTTGAATCTTGCCGTATGGCGTTGCTATATTTCCTTTCTTTCTAGATGGAATGGCTCTGATGTACTATTGTATGGTGGCTTGCATACATACTCATTTGTGTATGTAGTTGATCCCTTCGCCTGCCGATTACGCCGCCCGTACTTGTCCCGATGATTGGAAGTGGTTGGGACGGCCGAAAGGTCTACTTGTGAGTGGCTTTTGGGGCCCCACCGTACTATTTCAACCACTTCCGCTCATCCAGGCTTGTATCTAGGAGCGTAATTCACCGAGGTAGTTACAATCTCCCCCTTTCTACCTATCTTACTTTTATAGTATTTATTCCCTCCTGTTGATCTATTGCTATCTGTGTTGCGTTGCTCTAGCTTCCGTACCCGTGATATCCCTTGTCGCCTTATATTGCCTTGGACACCTCCTATTACCGTTGTTTGGTAGATAGTTGGACCTGCGCGTCGTAGTCGCTTGCTCAAGTGTTGTTGCGTGTCGTCAAGTACCACAGTTGTTGGAGCATTGCCGCATGTTTAATGTTGGAGATGATCATGGCTTTATTTATCGTTCACTTTAATTATTGTTTAATAACTAAAATTGAAGTAGGTAAGCAGAGGCACATGTGGGCAATAGATGTTATTTGGTTGTTAACCGTCCACTTGTGTCCCGTAGGACCCCGAGTACTTGATACATGTTCCTTGAATATTCGCGCTATCCACATCCGGGAGGATTATGGGACCCCCCTGAGCCAGAGCTTGATTCATTCTTATTTCTTGGGGCCACAAACTAGTTTGAGGTTTTATTTACTATCCTGTACCTATGCCATGCTTTACTGCTTTATTTACGATTGTGCGAGGAGCACCTGTACTGTTTAGGTAAGCGGAGTGTTTTCGCGGTATCGACAAGCCCAGTTTTGGGTTCCCAGTCGTTTACAGCCATTGACGCAAACCTTGAGTCCGTCTCGGAGTCAGCTAGCTTCGTTGCGGGTGTACTCAATGGGGTGGCCCCCTGAAATAATTCTGAATCCTGTGATTGCTTTGTCGTGAAAGCCTCGTTGGGTTTTGATTTGGTTTTTCCGAGGTTGATCGAGTGTGTGTTGCTATTTGTGCACCCCTGCAGGGTAAAACTTTCTGAAAGCCGTGTCCGCGGTTATGGACGACTTGGAGCACAGTATCTCGATCATAGACAACTATAACTAAAGTAGTGCTATAAATTTGACTTTATAATGACTAGTAATCAGCTTCACTATAATGGAATGGCTAAATAAAACTGCCAACAATTGCTTGTTTGGGTTGTCGCTTGCGACCATTGTACCCGACTAGTAAGTATTGCAACTATAACGGAATGGCTAAATAAAAGTACCAACAATTGTTGGGTTTGGGTTTTTCTCATGTTATTTGTATCTGACTAGTAAGTGTTGCAACTACAACGGAATGGTTAACTAAAAGTGCCCACTGCTTATTTTATCAGGATGACTATCTATACTTGACTAGTAATTGCTGCAACGATAACTGAATAAATAAAACTGCCAACTGTGTGAGTTCCTCGGTGGACTTCCTCGATTGGTCTCGAGGGGGAAATACCAGGATGGGATTGTTTGGTGTAAGATTCAGGTTGGATCCGGATAGGTCTTTCTTATCCCTCTCTGATAGCCGACAGTTATATCGAGTCTCTATAGGGTGTTTAGTGCATGCTACCGCTGCCGCTTCAGTCCACCATACCTGTGTAGGCGAGGACCGACGAATTCTAGCCTCGCCGTGTACTGGCCTCAGTACTGACCGCTCTCTCTTTTTCCTTTGCCCTTTGTCGGCACCCCTTTTGTTTAAGCAGGTTTTGAGATCGGCGTCGTTAGCAGGGTTACCCTTCCGGCTTGGCCTAGGCAGGGTTATGGACGCCATTGGTTATTCTTCAGGGCTCTTAGCCCCATTTGCATCTTGTCCGTAGTCGGACGCTCTATCATTTTCAAGGTGATTTGGATCTTTGTATATTATATCTGTATTCTTGACTCATTGAGTCGCTGTTGTATATATCTGTTCTGTGGGTCCCATCGAGGACTGTTGTGTAATGTTATTACTTCATTTTCCACCCGCACGAAAGTGCCTGGTGGGCACCTTTGAATCGTTTCTATGCGGGTTTGGCGGGTTTCGCTAAAACTTGCATAGGGCCGATTTTTGAGGGTGTTACACAAGATTAGCAAAATATTTCTAATGCTTAGTAGAAAACATAGGGATAAAAATATCATGAAGCACCACTTGCCTTGGTAGTTTGGAGAGTAGCTACACTCCTCACAATCACAATCACTATTGGGACCAAAATCTACACATAAAATCATAGCAACAATCACATACAACATATATACAAACAAAAATATATGAATGCATGCAATATGATATGTGATGGTTTTTAAAACTCAACAAAGTAAGTGTACAGTACTGGTTCATAAACAAGTTCAAAACTTGCCAAACAACATTTATTTAAACCTTAAAACATTTCTTAAACAATTCATATACGCAAAATAGCCCTACACATGTTTCTATAAATAAAACCATTTTAACAGAAGCAAAACATTAAACACATTGCATATTTAGAAAGGGCTTGTTCTCCTGATTCCACTGATATAAAATTCATCAAATTTGAACGTGGGGATCAAAAGTTATAGCTAAAACAAATTCAAACAACTAATAGATTCAAATTCTGTTTTTAAATCTAATTCCTGGCCACGCGTCACGCTCTGATTGGCGCGTACCGGTTCGCTCAGGATCGCGTCTGTGAGCCGTTAGATCTACTTAATCTGCACGGTCCAGATCTACTCATAACGTTTCGATAAGTGATCTAATTTCACGCGCTGGATCTAGATCCAACGGTCCTGGATCAAACGACCACAGATGGGCGGCGCTAGCGGTGGCTACTGGCGGCGGCGTGCTTGGCCTACGGCGGCGCGGCGCTACACGGGGTTCTAGGGTCGTCGGAGGCGCTTACCGGGTTCGTAGCAACGCACTGATGCTCAACCTGGTGACGGCTTGGCAAGGGGCGCACGGACACGGCTGCACGGGCTCGTCGGAGTTGCTGGCTGCGCCGGGCTCGGGTGGACGACGAGTTGGCGACGCTCCTGGTCACCCTAGCATGAACAAACGGCATCAGGAGATGCGCAAGACTACGGCGAACACGATCGTGTGAATCAGAGGCGAAGGGGAACAAGGGGCTCACCGAATTTGATCGCCGGAGTTGAGGACGTCGTCGGAACCTTGTTGTGCTTGTCGAAGACGACGACCTGGGGCGGTATTGAAGGAACCAATGGTGTCAGTAGGTGCGCAAGGAAGTGGCAAAGCTGTTTGCAAGAACCAGAGAAGAAGGGGCGCACGGGGCTCACCGGAATCGGTCGCCGGAGTGAGCTCTGTCTGCGGTGGTGCGAGGATGATTGCGGGCAGCCTAGGGCGCTCTATGCTCGGAGTCTGGGGGGAAATGGAGAGGGGGCAGAGGGGGTTTAAGTAGGCAAGGCGGGGGCGTGATTTACTCCTGCAATCAACGCGAATTGACGAGCGAATCAAACAGGAAACGCACGGCGCGATTTGGGGAAGAACACGTCGCGGGGGGTGGAGACGACGATGCCGTGTGGGCCGTGGCTTTCAGCGAGAGAAACAGAGGGGGAGTGGGTCCTGTCTGTCAGTCACTCGGCGGGTGCGGGTGTGAGTGAAAAAAACGGTTCGCGGGGTGGGGTTGCTGGGCTTAGCTGGGCCAGTTGGGCCAGATTCGACTGAAAGCTTATTTTTTCCTTTTAACCTTTTTCTTTCTCTGTTTGGTTTTTCTGAAATGAATTTCAACTCCAAATCAAATGAGTTTGAATTCAAATCTTCTCTAGGTTTTTATACTGCAAACCTTGCACTCAAATGTGTGTCAAACACTACTGTTTATTCAAAACACTTTGATCAAATGAAAATAAAAATAAAACCAAGCCTTTATGATATATATACAATAGGCATAATATTGGTTTTATTTACTCATTTTGTTTTGAAACTTTGTTCAAACTTTTGATGGTGCCTAAGTTTGAATTTCAAACCTTACTGAACCAAAACAAGTACTCTTTTCATTGGAAGATAGCACTAAGGCTAGAGCAAACTTACATGAAATAATAAGCATATATGCTTCTATTTTGAAATGATTTGTTTGAAATGAAACTTATATGATCATGGATGCATGGATGATATGCATGAGTTTGAAACATGATTTTAGGGATGTTACAATTCTAACCCCCTTAAGGTGAATCTCGCCCTCGAGATTCGGATTGGCTAGCAAATAGGTGAGGGTGGTCTTTCCGAAGATCATCTTCTCTTTCCCATGTTGCTTCCTCTTCAGAATGATGGTTCCACTGCACTTTGCAAAACTTGATAGTCTTAGTCCGTGTGACTCTTTCTGCAGTCTCAAGAATCTTGATAGGCTTCTCCTCATAAGTGAGATCACTTTCCAATTGTACCTCCTCCAAAGGTATACTATCCTTCAAAGAAGTTTCTTCCATTTCTGGATGACATTTCTTAAGCTGACTCACATGAAACACATTATGGACAGCTGACAAAGACTCTGGCAATTCAATTTCATAAGCAACTTCTCCTTTACGACTCAGAATCTTGAATGGCCCAACATATCTTGGGGCCAACCTTCCTTTGACTCCGAACCTCTTCACTCCACGAAGTGGTGATACTCTAAGATAAGCTCTATCACCAACTTCATATGTGAATTCTCTACGCTTAGGATCTGCGTAGCTTTTCTGTCGGGACTGTGCTATCTTCAATCTGTCCTTAACCAACTTGACCTTCTCTTTGGCTTCTTTGATAAGTTCTGGTCCGAACAAACTTCTTTCTCCCACACCATTCCATAACAATGGGGTGGTACATTTTCTCCCGTAGAGAAACTCAAATGGTGCCATCTCACTGCTAGCTTGGTAGCTGTTGTTATAAGAAAATTATGCGTAAGGAATACTTTCATCCCAACTGGCTCCATAGTCTAGGGCACATGCCCTCAACATGTCTTCAAGAATCTGATTAGTCCTTTCTGTTTGTCCATCAGTTTGAGGATGAAAAGCAGTGCTGAATTCCAACCTCGTTCCCAATGACTCATGTAGCTGTCTCCAAAAATGGGAAGTGAATTGAGTTCCCCTATCAGACACAATACTCTTGGGCACTCCATGTAGACATACAATTCTACTCATATATATTTTGGCCAACTTAGCACTTGTATAGGTTGTCTTCACGGGTATGAAATGAGCCACTTTAGTTAGGCGATCCACTACTACCCATATAGAATCATATCCTGACCGGGTCCTTGGTAATCCGGTAATGAAATCCATACCAATCTTGTCCCACTTCCAATCAGGAATAGGTAGTGGTTGAAGCAAACCTGCTGGTTTCTGATGTTCCGCTTTCACTCTACTACACACATCACACAAAGCAATATGTTCGGCGATGTCCTTCTTGAGATTATTCCACCAAAATCTTTCCTTCATGTCCATGTACATTTTTGTGTTACCCGGATGAATGGAATACGGTGAGTTGTGTGCTTCCTGTAATATCAGTTTCCGAAGCTCTGGATCTTGTGGAACACAGATACGTTTTCCATGCCATAAAGTACCCTGTTCGTCTTCATGGAATCCTTTGGATTTTCCCTTGCCAATCTTTTCCTTAATTTCTTCAATTTCCTTATCAATCTTCTAGGCTTCTTTGATCTTGTCCAACAAAGTAGGTTGAACATCCAAATTCATGAGATGTCCTTCAGGCACAATCTCCAATCTGAGATCTCTAAATTGGGCACACAAATCATCTGGCAATTCCCCTTTAGTAAGGCCATTCACAAAAACCTTACGACTTAGAGCATCTTCTACAACATTCGCTTTACCGGGGTGGTATTGCAAACTCAAGTCATAGTCCTTGATGAGTTCTAGCCATCTTCTTTGTCTCATATTAATTTCCTTCTGGGTGAAGATATACTTCAAACTCTTGTGATCTGTGAACACTTCACATCGCTTTCCTAAAAGATAGTGTCTCCATGTTTTGAGTGCATGGACAACAGAGGCTAACTCTAGATTATGAGTAGGGTAGTTCACTTCATGAGTTTTGAGTTGTCTCGAGGAATAAGCCACAACTTTTCCTTCTTGCATAAGTACTACACCCAAACCATGATGAGATGCATCACAATATACTTGGAAATCTTTTTCCAAGTCTGGCAAACACAAGACTGGTGCTGTCACAAGTCTCTTCTTCAATTCCTGAAAGCTGAGTTCACAACCTTCAGACCAAGCAAATTTCTTGTCTTTCTTTAGCAATTCTGTCATAGGCTTAGCAACCTTGGAGAAATTCTCAATGAACCTTCTGTAGTAACCTGCTAAGCCAAGGAAACTACGAACTTCTTTCACTGACTTAGGAGATTCCCATTCAGTTACAACTGAAACTTTAGCAGGATCAACTGCTACACCATCTCCTGACACAACGTGTCCAAGAAATCCAACTTCATTTAGCCAAAATTCGCACTTGCTGAATTTGGCATACAATTTATGCTCTCTAAGCTTCTCAAGTATCAAACGCAAATGTCCTTCATGCTCTTCTTTGCTCTTGGAGTAGACTAAAATGTCATCGATGAAAACGACAACAAACTTATCAAGGAATTCCATGAACACCTTGTTCATCATATTCATAAAGTCTGCTGGAGCATTGGTCAAACCAAATGGCATCACGGTATACTCATACAATCCATACCTTGTGGTGAAAGATGTCTTAGGTATGTCTTGCTCCCTTATCTTGAGTTGGAAATAACCTGATCGGAGATCAATCTTTGAGAACACACAAGCTCCTTCTAACTGATCAAACAAGTCATTGATTCTAGGCAAAGGATATTTGTTCTTGATAGTCACCTCATTGAGTGAACGGTAATCTATGCATAACCTTTGACTTCTATCTTTCTTCTCCACAAACAAAACTGGGGCTCCCCAAGATGAAGAACTTGGTTGAATAAATCCTTTCTGCAACTGCTCTCCAAGTTGTTTCTTGAGTTCTTTCAGTTCATCAACTGACATCTTGTATGGTCTCTTTGCTATTGGTCCAGATCCTGGTAGCAAATCAATAAGAAACTCCACATCTCTATCTGGTGGCATTCCCGGCAATTCTTTCGGAAACACATCCGGATATTCACTCGCAGTTGGCACACTGTCTATGCTAACCCCCTTAAGAGAATTTAGCATACTCCTTCTTGCTTCAAAGTTGGTCTTGAATCTGATCCTTTTATTTTCTGGAGTTGTGAGTGAGATAGTATGGTTGGCACAATCTATCACTCCCTTGTGCTTAGTCATCCATTCCATTCCCAAAATGACATCCAATCCTTGGGAGTTTAGAATTATCAAGTTAACGGGAAACTTATACTTCCCAAACTCTATGACTAGATCATGACATCCTGAATTCACTATCATTTCTCCGCCAAGAGAACTTACTTTTATAGGACACCCAATAGTCTCTACCGGTAGTTTATTTCTTTCAACAAATGCTCTTGATATGAATGAATGAGATGCACCAGTATCAAAGAGAACAAATGATGGAACAGAATTGAGTTTGAACTTACCAGCAACAGCATCAGGCTCCTCATAAATTTCCTCCACATTGATGTGGTTCACTTGCCCTTTCTGAAAAGGGTTGGGCTTGTTGGGTCCTTCAACTTTCTTTTCTGGGCATTCATTTCCATAATGCCCCATCTTCTTGCACTTGAAGCACTCAACCTGACTAATGTCCCTCTTGACAGGCTGGCTTCCACTGCCACTTCCACTACCACTGTGGTGGCTCTTATATCCACCCTTGTGGTTCTTGTACTTGTCATTGTCATGACCCCGGTGATGCTTCTTGTCATGATGACGGTTGTGGTTGTGGTGTTTGTTGAATTTCCCATGCTTGTGGGATCCTGAGCTTCCACTATCATCATAATGGGAATGCTTGTGAGACGATCCCGAGCAGTGCTTGTCAGAGTGCTTTATCTTCCTGCTTTCAACTTGCTTCATTTTGCTCTCCAAAATAGCAGCCTTATCACAGAGAGACTGATAAGTGGGAACATAGGCCACTGATAGCTGCAAGTTCAGTTCATCATTCAGCCCTTCAAGGAACTTTTCCTTCCTCTTAGCATCAGTGTCAACTTCATCCGGTGCATAACGCGCCAGATTGTTGAACTCCTCAATATATTCTACCACGCTGCGGTGGCGCTGCTTCAAGTTATGGAATTCTTTCTTCTTCAGACTCATCACTCCAGATGAGATATGAGTAGTACGAAAGCCATCCTCAAAGATAGCCCATGTCACATCTTCTATGGGAGTGGTGATCTGGAAGTTATCCCACCAAGTGGCGGCTGGTCCTTCCAGCAAATGTGCTGCAAATCTGACTTTTTCTGCATCAGTACATCCCACAGTTACCAAGTCCTTGTTCACAGAGCATAGCCAATCATTGGCCACCATGGGATCAGTTGTTCCTGATAACTTTGCTGGCCTCAATCTCAAGAACCTGGTAAGCATGTCAAAACCCGGTGGGTTGTTGTTGTTATTGTTGTTATTGTTGTTGTTTTGGTTCTGGATGAACGTCGTCATCATTTGCATCATCTGAGTCTGAGCTGTCATCATTTGCTGCATCTCAGGAGTGATGTTGTTATTGTTGGGGTTGGGATTGGCACGACGGGGAGGCATCTATGGTTTGTTCAATAGAGATAAGAATGAGATACCCATAGATGCTTTCATGCACAATACATCACATAAACAATCACAAATCATGCATCATAATAATAATAGTTCAACAACAAAAACGACAAGTTTGCAAAGTAAACACACCAATAACAAGCCATCCACATGTTGGATGGTCATTGTGACACAAATAAAGTATGATAAATAAATGATAAATGAGTAGTCAACTCTACTCCTCGGCATCAACCTCCTCCTCGACAAAGGTAAGACCTGCATTCTCCATAGAGGTCTTGTATTCCTCGACATTGGCGGTCAAGGTCTCTACTTTGGCTTTGAGAGCCCTCTTATGAGAACGAAGCCTCTCAATCACCGTCTGCTGATGCTCGGGCTCGAAGTCCTTGGCCTGCAGTTCTTCAGTCATGTCCCGAATCCTCTTGTTCCTATCCTGGACTCGCTTCTCTTGACTCTTGAACTTTATGTCCTGGCTCTCGAACTTTTCCTCCATCTCCTTGACTATCTCATCTTGCTCCGCGAAGAGCTTGTCCTTCTCGCGAAGCTGCATCTGGAGTTCGTCATTGTTGAGCATGACGTTGGTCCTATCAGTTTCCACGTGCCTAATGAGAGCCTCTAAGTCCTGGAGGTATAGACGAATCAGCTCCGCTGTCTCCCTCGAAGTGTCCTCGAAGTCGATGGCCTCTCCATCCTCATCACGTCTACCAAAGACGTGGAAGTGAGTACCTCTAACCTGTCGAGAGTGTCTCCCTAGCAGACGTCCTATCAGATCCTGCATGACTACCTCAAGGCCTCTCTCCTTGTCATCGTGCATGAGCTTGAAGATGATAGCCTCCGTGGTAGGCTCAGTCTGGCGTCCGGGCTGATTGACCTTGAAACCCCAAAGGTCTTTCCTCTCAAACTTGGTGAGGGGAAGCACCATGATGGTAGGAAGAGGGAGATTGAGCAAAGTAGTGATCTCAATAATACGAGGACCAAAGCGAGTTCCCTGGAACTCCTCAACAGTGCTGATGGTAACATTAGGCATCTATTTATAAGATAGAAAAAGTTAGAACAACACAATTTAAGATAAAACACAAGGCTAAGCATCACATACATATCCTTGGAAATCAAAACACACAAGTCATGGCATACATGGATCCATTACATCAACCAAGGTTCAACTTATTTTAAGCAACATTTGGAAAATAAGGTGATAAGTGGTGGTCCAACTAACGAAGTACGTTTACAATCCTATCTCACTAGATCTGTTGGATAACATAATGTTTCTAGTAGCAATCAGTATATCTTGATCACATGACTCCATCACTAAGTCTATAATGTCTCCTCTTAAGGTTTGGTTGGTAGCCTCCAACTCTTGGGTATGTTTCTTCTCTTCTTTTAGGCTATTTTGGATGTTGAACATTCTGCACTTGACTCTTTCACCAAGTTCTTTGATGGTCTTCCAAGCTGCATCCCTTGCTGAGTCAAAGAATGTAGGGTGCATCACTGAATTGGTGAACATGCAGAATCCTGATTCCTTGTGGTTGTCTTCCTTGTTTTTATACAAGTGAAGTTGCACCCACCAGTACTCAACTCCTTCATCCATCATAGGAAATCCTTTGTACACGGCTGCACCATGTATTTCCATTGCAACCATGGGGTCCTTGAGAGCCTTGGGAAATTCTGTCTCACACTCCAAGGTCATTGTCATGAGTTGTCCTTTCCTTACGGCTTCGTTGATGGAGTTCATCTACAAATAGAGATGAGAAAGAAGATTAGAAAAGTTTATGAGAAGAATAGACAAGTGTAGAAGTTGTTGAAAATTTTCCTTAGTGGTTTCCAATCCTAGGGTCATAATCCTACAGGCAACACAGAGCTCTGATACCATCTGTAAGATCCCTCCTTTATAAAGGAAAAGGATCCCTGTGATTGCAATGCTAGTCCCTGGATCAATGCTAGCATCCACAGTTTAAGATGAAGTACACAGAAACAAAGGTCATTATTACAGTCATTCCAGAGACAACATAGTCTTTACAACTCCATGGCCACAGGCCTATTACAAGAGTTTAAATAAGTAAATAGATAACAAGTCTTCATCTTCATCTGCCACAGGCAAACATGTTGAGTGTAGACTCATGACTTCTAATCCTCATCAGAGTAACCTGCAACTCACAAGTTACAGCCACAGTGGGTCAATACATTGGAATTGTATTGGCAAGTGATACCTTAGTATAATTTTTGGTGGACTAGATACTATATGCAATTTGGCTAAGTGTAGCTTAGGCTTGCTTTGCTCAAAATAGGTTTTGCCTATTAGTTGAAATCACTAAGTTTTTCTTTATCAAAACTTTTCCCAAAAACCACCAATAGACATTGAGGTCCTTCACCCTTGTTCACCCACAAGTTTTTACTTAGAAATTGGGATGAGGAGATTCTTGATAGCTTCCATGTCTTGATGCTCAGGTTGTCCTTTTCCAGGGACATGGCTAAGTACTTAGATTCTTCCATCTGCAGAGGTTGTGCACTTTCCCCACAAGCCTTGATTTTCACCAAGACAGAACCTTTCAGAAGCCTTCCCTTAGACCAAATGGACGCGTTCCAACCTATCATCCCACTACCACCAACTGTCCAAATGGCTAAGTTCTAGCAACCTATGTGATCCTGGCAGAGCCCATATTGCCAAGTGGGTGCACTAGAAGCTTCTTAACATTTGGCCTCTAAAATCTCTTTGTTCCTGGGTGGCTTTCCACAAGTGAGATACACAAGGTAAACCATAGAAATGGGCCTTGTGTAACCACTCAACATAAACCATTCCTTCCATTCCACCCTGGTGTTTCATTTACTTAGTTGTTTTATTAGGCAAAACACAAGTCCAAAGACTTAGAAATATTTTTATCATAGCATGTATATTTCACCACCCTTGGTTGCTACTAGCTAGGCTAAGCATGGCATAGATAAGCATTCTTAACTTAGAAATTTCCTAGCAATTCTACAACTAATAGGATTTCCCAACATAGCATATAAGCAAAATATAGCATGCAAGACTAGCAAAATATTTCTAATGCTTAGTAGAAAACATAGGGATAAAAATATGATGAAGCACCACTTGCCTTGGTAGTTTGGAGAGTAGCTACACTCCTCACAATCACAATCACTATTGGCACCAAAATCTACACATAAAATCATAGCAACAATCACATAAAACATATATACAAACAAAAATATATGAATGCATGCAATATGATATGTGATTGTTTTTAAAACTCAACAAAGGAAGTGTATAGTATTGGTTCATAAACAAGTTCAAAACTTGCCAAACAACATTTATTTAAACCTTAAAACATTTCTTAAACAATTCATATACCAAAATAGCCCTACACATGTTTCTGTAAATAAAACCATTTTAATAGAAGCAAAACATTAAACACATTGCATATTTAGAAAGGGCTTGTTCTCCTGATTCCATGGATATAAAATTCATCAAATTTGAACGTGGGGATCAAAAGTTATAGCTAAAACAAATTCAAACAACTAATAGATTCAAATTCTGTTTTTAAATCTAATTCCTGGCCACGCATCACGCACTGATTGGCGCGTACCGGTTCGCTCAAGATCGCGTCTGTGAGCCGTTAGATCTACTTAATCTGCACGGTCCAGATCCACTCATAACGTTTCGATAAGTGATCTAATTTCACGCGCTGGATCCAGATCCAACGGTCCTGGATCAAACGACCACAGATGGGCGGCGCTGGCGGTGGCTACTGGCGGCGGCGTGCTCGGCCTATGGCAGCGCGGCGCTACAGGGGTTCTAGGGTCATCGGAGGCGCTTACCAGGTTCGTAGCGACGCACTGATGCTCAACCGGGTGACGGCTTGGCAAGGGGCGCACGGACACGGCTGCACGGGCTCGTCGGAGTTGCTGGCTGCGTCGGGCTCGGGTGGACGATGACGTTGGCGACGCTCCTGGTCACCCTAGCATGAACAAACGGCATCAGGAGATGCGCAAGACTACGGCGAACACGATCGTGTGAATCAGAGGCGAAGGGGAACAAGGGGCTCACCGAATTTGATCGCCGGAGTTGAGGACGTCGTCGGAACCTTGTTGTGCTTGTCGAAGACGACGACCTGGGGCGGTATAGAAGGAACCAACGGTGTCAGTAGGTGCGCAAGGAAGTGGCGAAGCTGTTTGCAAGAACCAGATAAGAAGGGGCGCACAGGGCTCACCGGAATCGGTCGCCGGAGTGAGCTCTGTCTGCGGCGGTGCGAGGATGATTGCGGGCAGCCTGGGGGCGCTCTGTGCTCGGAGTCTGGGGGGAAATTGAGAGGGGGCAGAGGGGGTTTAAGTAGGCAAGGCGGGGGCGTGATTTACTCCTGCAATCAACGCGAATTGACGAGCGAATCAAACAGGAAACGCACGGCGCGATCTGGGGAAGAACACGTCGCGGGGGGTGGAGACGACGATGTCGTGTGGGCCGCGGCTGTTAGCGAGAGAAACAAAGGGGGAGTGGGTCCTGTCAGTCAGTCACTCGGCGGGTGCGGGTGCGGGTGTGAGTGAAGAAAAACGGTTCGCGGGGTGGGGTTGCTGGGCTTAGCTGGGCCAGTTGGGCTAGATTCGACTGAAAGCTTATTTTTTTCCTTTTAACCTTTTTCTTTTTCTGTTTGGTTTTTCTGAAATGAATTTCAACTCCAAATCAAATGAGTTTGAATTCAAATTTTCTCTAGATTTTTATACTGCAAACCTTGCACTCAAATGTGTGTCAAACACTACTGTTTTTTCAAAACACTTTGATCAAATGAAAATAAAAATAAAACCAAGCCTTTATGATATATATACAATAGGCATAATATTGGGTTTATTTACTCATTTTGTTTTGAAACTTTGTTGAAACTTTTGATGGTGCCTAAGTTTGAATTTCAAACCTTACTAAACCAAAACAAGTACTCTTCTCATTGGAAGATAGCACTAAGGCTAGAGCAAACATACATGAAATAATAAGCATATATGCTTCTGTTTTGAAATGATTTGTTTGAAATGAAACTTATATGACCATGGATGCATGGATGATATGCATGAGTTTGAAACATGATTTTAGGGATGTTACAAAAGGTGAATAAGAATATTTTGTGAAGTAAATCTCATCATGTTAATCATGATGATGGATAGGAAGAGGAAGTATATCTAGGAAAGGAATTCCTTATTTAAAGATCCAGAATTGTGAATTATGGAAAATAGACATTCTTGGTAAACAATGAACTCTAAATCTCAAATCAACATAATATCCATCTCATGCTATTGATCCATCATCCGATGTCTATAACACTTTATAGAAATATTTCCCTATAGCAAATCACATAAGCACATCTCTGTTAATTCCAACCATCATAACTATATGTGCTTAAGTATATCTTTATCAATTAATTTCTATAAAACATTCAAGATATAACTTTCAAGCACTAAAGGTAATGTCAACAAATATCCCAAACAGAAAACCATATGTTTAGTTATTGAATCTTTAACCACATCCATAAAGGAGTCTAAGTATTTTAAGAAAAAACCCTAAACCCAAAGTTAAATAATCATAATTTAAAATCCTAAACCTCTTTATTTATCATAATAAAATAGATACATTAACATTTTCCAAATTAATGGGAGTAGTAATAACCATATCAATGTCTTTTATATTTCATGCATCAAATAATGAAATAGGCTCATTATACATATAAAAGTTTCTATTCAAACTATGAGCCAACTAGAGTTAAGTTGATAAGCAAATAAGAATATATTGTTCAAGAAATCCCTAACTTAAATAGGAGAGAAAAAATAATAAGGAAAGTTTCTACAAACTATTAAAAAGGGGTTCATATTGAGTAAATAAAAGAAATACAAAAAGATGATATGATAAAAGTTCACAAAGGATACCAAATATGTTTTAGTATTGTTGCAAATATCCAGAAAATAAATCATACAAAGAAAGGTTCAAAATATAAATCAAATTCAAATCTGAATAAGAAAACAGAAAATAGAAAAAAGGATAAAACAAATAAAAACACTACCTGGTCGTGGCCCAACACCCCTATACCTATCTGACGCCATATGCAGCCACAAAGTCCCAGTACCGAGCCCAGCTCATTTCCATCTGTGACTGACAAGTGGGGTCAAGAGAGGACTACGGATTGAGCTGAAAGAATCGCCAGGGGGTAATTCGCAAAACAGCCATCGTCGTCATCCTCACGCACACAGACAGCTCGCTGGCGGACCTCGCCGCCGCCCGATGTCGTCATCGTCGTTGTTGCACCAAGATCAACGCCGCCGTTGCCAGGAGAGGATAAGAAGGCCACCACGACAACCCTGATCGTCCTCATCCTCAATCTTGCTCTCCAGACTCACTTCCTTCCTTCACCCAAAAACCTAGCTCGTCGGAGTTCATCATTCCGGCCAACTCCGACCACCCCTTGCCTCGTGATAGCCACCATTAGACGCACCGTCATGGACTGAACCATCTAGGACCAAGCACGGAGGCCCGCTCGCCGGTAATCATGTGAAATCAAGCGTTCCTTTTCCTCGTCCACTGTGGCCATTATCATCGATTCGCCGGCGTCACGCCTCCCCAAGCCTCCTCGACCGCTCTATCATCATCAGGGTAAGATTACGCATCTCTGGACCCTAGTTTCATTTGTTGATTCGCACCGTAGACCCCATTTTGTTGAGCACCGCCATTGGCCGCCGCAGAAGCTCGTCGCCGGTGTATTTCCGGTGACCATTAAGTAGCGGCGTTACCACCAATAGGTTCGCCTCGGTTCCCTCTATCCAGTAGCATCAACCTTGTCCACCGGAGCACAATGGTTCGCCGCCGGCGACCATCCTTTGGTGGTGGAGGCCAGGTTGATGTCAGCATGACATCATGCTCATGTCACCTTAGCCACGTCAACACGTTTGACCTGGTCTTTGTCCCGCATGGCAAGTGACATGGCCTAGGGCCCATATGTCATTGACTGGGGTAGCTAACCAATCATTAACAAATGCAATTTCTTTAACCTGAGAGCTGAGGTGGATAATGGCCCACTAGTCTATGACTGAGGCTAGCCGTTAGTGTGGTGTAAAAAGTATTTCTTGTTTAAAAAAATAAATAAAATGTATTAATTCAATTAATTATATTCCAGAAATCAAATAAATGATTAAATCTTGTTTAATTAATAACTTTTGATTTACAATTCAGAAAAATATGTATAATATATCAAAATTTGTAGAAAAATAAAATCTACAACTAAAACTTATTATAAAATATTATTATGATAATTATTTAAATAATTATTATTTAATAAAGGTTTTATAAGTAATAAAACTTTTATAATTCATATTTTTATAATGATAAATGTTAATAATATAAATAAAATACCAAAAATCTTAGAAAAATAAGAATTCTAATTTAAAACTATAATCATGTATTATTATTTCACTTAATTAAATATTTATTATTTATTAATTAATTATAAAGTAATAAGAATTATAAAAATCATATCTTATTATTTATAAATCACAAAAATAAATATGATATACCAAAATGATCACAAAAAGAATATCTATATGTTAATAATCTAATAATCTCCTTTTGAGTTAAATAAAAAATTCAAATATTTTAATAACTCAAACTTAAACTTATTTACCTCATTAATAATTCATATAAGGATAAATAAAATTTATTAATATTCCTGAAATGAGTCAAATAAGTCTAATAAATACTATTAGTCCTAAATATTAATAATATAAGCCCATGATGGTTTAAAACATTATAAATACCCTCTTATTAAATTATCCTAAACCTTAAATGAAGATCATATTCTAAACAGATTCCCACTTATAATAAAAACCTTAAATAACATCTTATGAATACACCAAACCTTTTCTAAACCATGTTAACCACCAAATTACAAAAACTACCACAACACTATATAAATCCATAAGTAGTTAAGTAATATTATGTTTTCGTTTATAAACTATACTCACTCATCTATAAAAGATACATGATATTACTCCATTATAGAAACAAGGAACTATTACACCAAGTGAAAGAATAACTATTCTTAAGTAACTTAAATAAAACATTTCAGATACACAAGATACAAATATTATAAGTATTATACTTTCAAAACTATTTATATTTTTAAAGTAAATTTAGTGTCCAAGAATCTAAATATAATACAATAAACATTACGATATGTTTTATAGTTAACTTTGGTCTGAAGTAGTTACGTTATAAAACAACTCAAGCCAAACCATTGGAGCAAAACAATGACATCAACCACCACTAACTCACCACAAAGTTTGTTTAGACCTTAGAAGAGAAACCTTATCTTCGAAGGTTATCCTTTTTGCCACTTCAAACAAGAACTCTTGTATAAGAAATATTGACTAGCATTTCATAAGTGTATATTTCATTGCTACATAAATATGTGTTGCTCACACGCACTCATAAGCTCTAATAAAATCACAAATGTGAAACTTATCCAAAAGGACCACACATTCCAAAGTAACCATTTTCGGAATCCAAACCCTAGGACAACGTTATCCCCGGGATTTGCGTTTAGAACGTGCATCACATTACTTATGCATAAAAGCATATTTCTTCTTTAAACATTAGTCCTTACCGGACCAATGATGTTGATTTCAGATTTTGGATCTTATATTGACTCGAAGACTATGAGTGCATAATCTTGCAATCACAAGAGGCAAGCTCACACTTGCTCATGTACTTTGTTTATTTTCTATAAAAGTATTTTACAAATCCAGTGTTGTTATCACCTGCATTTGAAAAAGGTCTAAAAACACTATTTTCGATAATAATGTGAACTATTGGTTACTGATCCAGGGTGACCAGCTAATCTATTAAATCTGACAGTTGGAATACCACTGTTCAGAACTATATCACCTAGGACTTAACAACCAATGTCGCCAGTGATTCTTGCGCCGTATATTACGCGTTGACCATGAGATTTGGAATGGGACACAGAAGTCAGCTGTATCTTCTTCCTCTCGCATGAAGCCAGATGTGCAGGTCGTGGCTGTTATCCTCGTAGCGTGCATATTAATTAGTAATTCATAGAGGATATGCAGCATATGGGTGGGAACCCTCATCGTCCCACGATAGTTCTGGCATATAACGGTTTGTACAAACCATTGCCGTAATCCAATATGTGGGCATGGTGTACACCAAGGAGGCATGCAAGGTCACGAAGGGGTCAGTGATTGGCTTGGATCATCTGCTGGGCCCCACATCATGGAATTGTGGACGGGAATAAGCTGCCCGGTTGTGCAACAAAGAGTTGATCTCTCATGGGTAAAGTAACGCACCTCTGCAGAGTGTAAGAACTGTAACTTGTTACTCCCTGTTCTAGGAAGGAGCTGCGAACGCGGCGGGAATGGAACTCCATGAAAGTTCTGGTAAACCCGTGAAGGCCGACGACATAGCTTTTCAGAATAAAAGCAACCTTTGAAGAAATGTTTATGAAAACTTGCATTGCTTACGACCTACGGTCTGTGGCTGTAGTTATAGTGCATCAAACACTCCTTTTCTAGTGAATTTGCTGAGTACACTCATACTCAAAGTATCTTCTTAACCCTTGCTAGATTCTGAAGTTGGATTAGACAACAACCACATCAAGTTATGCTCCAGGACTTATCATGCCCAGCTTAAGCTCTCCAATGAAGACAAGGAGGACAAGATATACCTCAACTCAAGTGAAGACGAAGTTACTG
This sequence comes from Avena sativa, assembly GCA_916181665.1. Lineage (NCBI taxonomy): Eukaryota > Viridiplantae > Streptophyta > Magnoliopsida > Poales > Poaceae > Avena > Avena sativa. The sequence goes on from OV702280.1 coordinate 134,257,630, forward strand.
ATGAGATAGGAATACAATCTCTAACAAAAGAACCTATTTCTGTAGTGCATTGCAATAGCAGCAATGCCAACCTCTTAGCCAGAATACTAGACTTCATAGTATAATCGTTCTTGCGTTATTTATCTTTGATTCTTCTCTGTAAGAAGTTCTTTCTCTCTCTTTAACCAAGAGTGTTCTTTGGATCTTATGTAAAGAGTGAGTTGTAACCCTTAGCCATGTATTGGACCCGCTGTGTTTCTGTCGTGCCATTCTGAGGGATGTAATACTAGTGAACAGTGTTTCATTGGTGTTATGTCAACGACTATATTATACTACATCATGCAGTGGTATGCTGGGTCACCGCAATAACTTACCAGCCGGAAGTATGAACTGTTGGTTGGAATTTGAGGACATGTTCGTCAGTAACTTCACCAGTACTTGCAAGAGGCCGAACAGACCCCAACAGCTGGCCAAGTGCAAGCAGAAACCGAATGAGACTAATAGAGAATTCTTAACTCGATGGTGTAATCTCAGAAACTCGTGTGAAGGAGTAATTGAATCACAAGAGTATTGCTTGGATTTCACACAAGGGTGAAGATACCGAAGTGTGTTAAGGCAAAGGTTACAAAGAGATATGCCGACTACGTTGGCAGAGACTATCAGAATAGCAGATTCATACGCATTGGGTGATCCGACTCAGCCCGATCTTATGTCGGCAGAACACCTGGAGCAGCACGACCATTATGCTCGTGATGGTGCAGGTTCATCCCGGCAGAATGAGTTCTGAGGTAGGAGAAGAGATGACAGGCCGGATTATAGATATCGTTCCAATCAGGTTGCAGCAGTTGTAGAAGATCAAACGGGTGCAGGAAGCAATCAACGCTAGAAGAACGGTCCTCAAAAGTGGACGCCTAGGAATGATGGGAAGAAACAATTGAAGGAAATATGCCCTAGAGACAATCATAGAGATGATTATATTTCTTATGTAGCCATGAGTTATTGTAATGTTCCTTGAATAGCCATATCAGGAAACTTGTATTGATTGGCAATTATGTGAATTGTTTGTGAAACTCTATACTTGTATGGTTATCTAATAGTTGTCCCTAACCGGAGTTCATGTGAGGACACACGTGAATATTAGACTAGCACATAGATTGGTTGATGACTATGTTTCGCAAGTCATAGACATGGACATGTCAAACCAATGATGTGGACTCATGTTATGAACATGGGGTTGGACTGACCCAACTTGAGACTAGCAATTAGACTTGCAGCTCTCTCTACACATCGTGTACGTTTTGTCCTTAGACCTGAGATGTCGCATGTACTTGAGATGTGGATCAACCTACTTTGGGGCTATCAGACGCTACTCCGTAATTGGATAGTTATAAAGGTAGCTTTTGGGTTTGTCCTGAAGCATGCTGCAAGGCATGGTCAATCAAAATGGGATTTGTCCCTTTCTATTTGAGAGAGATATCTCTGGGCCCCTCGAGTGATCAGATCCAGAAATGCATGGCCGTGCTACATAAGGTTAAGAGTTAACCTAGTAAAGGGATTCCGAATCATAGTATTGAGAAAGGGAGGTTAGCTTGGAGCTAGACCAAATATCGTGAGGCAAAGGGAAAGACATGTACTAAACCTTGTGATGGTTCGTCCGATATGATCTTTGTATGCGTTTAGGAGTTGTCACGTCTTGCTAGAGGCCGCTACCAACTATTGATAGAACAAGTGTATTCGTGTCATGTCTATACATATATGAACCTATAGGGTCACATAGTTAAGGGGCTGGAAGACTAATGAGGATTAGATCCAAATTAGACCAGGCTTAGGCTACTAATGGGCTGCTAATGTAGAAGCCCACTAGGGATGCCTATATAAGAGAGGGTGGGGCGAGCTAACTTGGGTTAGACAATTCCACCCAGCCGCCACTCCTCAGGACCGTGTTGCACGCGCGCACCTAGCAGTCCGGCGTCTGACGCTTCCACCTTGTACGTGTGGATACCTCGGAGGTGCTGCAGCTGTAGCACTTGGACGAGCCACGAAAGGAGAGATGATTGTGGGAGGACGACAAGGAGGAGACGTAGAACGTCTACACTGCCTCGACGCGCTTCATCAAGTTCCGCAACTGCGCGTCTAGTGGTAATCCCGTGATCTATGACAACAGTATTCCTGGTTTACGCAGTAGAAATTTTTGATTTGCGCTAGTGTAGCCTACCCGTATCCCTTCAGTTGTATCATAGCCGATGCTGTTCAGTTATAGTTTCGGGATGTTTGCATATGGTGATATGTAGATTGATATGAATGACGTGATCATTTATATGGCGGTAGTTCAGGATTGATCTATGATCTTGCTTTCCATGATCGTGATTCTGAGGTCGTCGAACGACTTACCCCTACCGGTCGGTTTCCACCATCGGGGTAGACAGTGACACATAAATTCTGTTGAATTATGCGAAGATCAATATGATTGATCGAATTGGAACCTAGATCTAAATTCGATGTACTATGATCAAAGGAGTTTGGTCGAATCGGAACAATAGTCGGTTTATGGTAAATTTGATTTGACGATCAAAATCCTTAAAGAAAATTGTGTAGATTCGATCTCTCGCCGATGAATACCGCGAGGGGCGCTTCCCCTTCTAACCCCACAGGGGGAGACCCCCTAGAACCCCCTTTTGTATCTCGTAAAGATAACTAGGTGTTGCGAGTTCACATGATCCGGTAGAATACAATTCTATGCATAACTTGTTTTTGCAGGATGTATGTGATCATTATTGCCCATATATGTATGTGATGCATGTATGAAATTCATCATGACCTGCGTGTCATGAGTACGGCAACACGGTTGGAGCCATAGGTATTGTCATTTATTGTAATGGCATGCGTGCCAACATGTGATGATCCCAATACTATGTAATTTTGATTACTAGTTGTTAGGAGTAATAGCTTGTATTAGTTCTTGGAGGACTCATCACTTGGAGGATGGCTCGCATGGAACATGAAGATGGAGATCATCATGGTGTACGGTTTCTATGGTGACAGAGATCACCATGAGGAAACGGGCCATACTGTGTCACAACTATGTGAATGCTATTCTTATGTGTTTTACTCTATGCATGCTTAGATGATAGAAGTAGAACGATCCCTCACAAAGTTTAAGTTAAACCATGCCCTCCCAACCAAACCTTGCACCATCCTATGCCCTGTACAATCATTGGTGGGCGAATTAGGGTGCCGGGGTTTTCCTTGGCTGGATGGGTTTGTATCGGATACCTACACGCATAAGGGTTGGTGAGCTTAACATGGTCATTTTAACAGTCAAGGACCTTGGGGCATAAAGGTTGGGCGCCTAGTTTTGACATAGAGATGTCACCCAACAACAAGAGTCATATGTGATATGATTAGCACGTGTTGCTTACCGATTTACCTTATCTTATAGAAGTGATGCTAAAGCTCACTAGTCGACTTGTTAATTGTGTATCTTGAATCACTTAGTATCAATAGAGGGATATTGATTTAAGTGGGAGTATATGCTATTAAATTGTTTAATATGTTTTACTCTTTCATGGTTACATGGCTTAGTATTTTGCATGTTTTCTGTTGTAGATCAATGGCACCGAACACTGCATCGCCTTTTTCTTTGCGTTCGATTCTTGACAAAGATAAACTAAATGGAACAAACTATTCGGACTGGGTCCGTAACCTGAGAATTGTTCTCAGGTCTGATAAAAAGGAAACGGTTCTGGATACCCCAATCCCCGATGAACCTGCTGATAATGCATTTGTTGCCCTTAAAATTGCCTACAAGAGACCATGTGATGATTCTCTTGAGGTTAGCTGTCTTATGCTTGCATGCATGGAACCTGAACTCCAAAAGAAGTTTGAGGATCAGGATGCGTACGATATGATCGTGGCGCTTAAGGACATGTTCCAAGAGCAGGCAAAGACTAAGAGGTACAATGTCGCCAAGTACTTTGTGGAATGCAAGCTGGCAGAGGGAGCAGTTGTAGGCCCCCATGTGATCAAAATGGTTTGTTACAGTCAGACTTTGGAAAAGCTTGGTTTTTCACTAGGCCAAGAGTTGGCTACTTATTTTATTTTGGCGTCTCTTCCATCTATCTATGGGCAGTTCATTTCGAACTACCATATGCATGGGGTGGAGAAGGGCCTTAATGAGTTATGCGGGATGCTAAAAATAGCAGAAAGTGACATGAATAAGTGTGCAGGGCATAGCCATGTGATGGATGTGCAGAACAAGCCTAGCTTCAAGAGAAATGGTACTTCTTGGAAGAAGAAGGGCAAGGCTTAGGATACGATCCCTAAGACTGCACCCAAGCAAAAGGATGGACCTGTAGAAGACACTGGGTGCTTCTTTTGTCATGAACATGGCCACTGGAAGAGAAACTACAGCAAGTACTAGGCTTCTTCGAAGAAGAGTGGAAGTAAGAATACTTCCCATTCAGGTACGCTTGTTGTAAATGTTGTGGACATTCTTCTCGATGATTCCTATGTTAACTCTTGGGTATTTGATACCAGATCGGTTGCTCATATTTGCAATTCGATGCAGGGGCTAATAAGGACTAGAGAAGTCCAGAAAGGCGAAGTGGATTTTCGCATCGGAAATAAAGCAAGGGTTGCTGCATTGTTTGTCAGTGTCATGCAACTTCACCTTCCGTCAGGATTTATTATGGAGTTGAATAATTGTTATTACATTCCAAGTATGGGTCAAAACATTTTATCACCTTCATGTTTGATGAGGGATGGATATTCATTTGCTAGTATGAACAATGGTTGTGTAATCTCTAAGAATGATATGTTTATGGATGATGCTCCCATTGTGAATGGGTTATTTATTTTAAATCTTGATGATGCATCTGTTTACAATGTTAGTGCTAAAAGGCTTTGGCCTAATGATTTGAGTCCTACCTATTTATGGCATTGTCGTTTGGGGCATATAAGTGAAATGCGCATAAAGAATCTCCATTGTGATGTTCGTATAACTTCATTTGATTTTGAATCATACGAGACATGTCAGGCTTGTTTACTTGGAAAGATGACCAAGTCGCCCTTCTTGGTTAACCCGAGAGAGCGACAGATTTGCTGGAACTCATACATACTGATGTATGTGGACCAATGAGCACGACAGCCCGAGGAGGATATCACTACTTCATTAATTTCATTGATGATTTCAGTAGATATGGTTATGTCTACTTGATGAAGCATAAGTCTGAAACTTTTGAAAAGTTAAAGGATTTTTAGAGCGAGGTAGAGAATCAACGTGGCAAGAAAATAAAGGCCTTGCTATATGATCGTGGAGGTGAATATTTGAGTCACGAATTAGTGATCATCTTAAGAGTTGAGGAATTGTTCCACAGCTCACGCTGCCCAGAACGCCTCAAGAAACGGGGTCTCCGAACGACGCAATCGAACTTTGTTGGACATGGTTCGATCGATGATGAGCTATTCGGATTTACCATTATCATTTTGGGGTTACGCTCTAGAAACGGGAGCTTTCACACTTAATAGGGTACCATCTAAATTCGTAGTTAAGACACCATATGAGATGTGGACTGGAAAGAATCCCAGTTTGGCTTTTCTAAAGATTTGGGGTTGTGATGCATTTGTCAAGCGACTTCAGTCGGACAAGCAAACACCCAAATTGGATAAGTGCATTTTTGTGGGATATCCAAGGGAAACCTTAGGGTATTACTTCTACAACCGAGAAGAGGGCAAAGTGTTTGTCGCTTGTAGCGGTGTTTTCCTAGAGAAAGAGGTTCTCACAAAGGGAACGAGTGGATGGTCGGTGCAACTTGAAGAAGTTCAAGATGAGCTAGTCGGGGATGCTTCTGCGAGTGATGCTATTGTAGCAGAACAAGTTGAGGAACCCGTGGCAATAGAAGCACCACAACCACGAAGGTCAGCGAGGCTCGCGAAGCGCGGGAATTATTATTGTTAGACAATGATGAGCCTATGACCTATGCAGAGGCGATGGTGGACCCAGACTCTGAGAAATGCCTGATCGCCATGAGATCCAAAATAGAGTCCATGGGAGAACATCAAGTTTGGAACTTGGTTGACCTGCCTGATGGTTTTAAAGCCATCGAGTACAAATTGATCTATAAGAAGAAGAATGGTATGGATGGAAATGTTCACATCCATAAAGCTGGACTTGTTGCAAACGGTTTTCGACAAGTTCAAGGAGTTGACTACGACGATACTTTCTCGCTCGTAGCGATGCTTAAATCTACACAGATCATTCTAGCCATTTCTGCACATTTCGACTATGAAATATGGCAGATGGATGTCAAGACGGCTTTCCTAAATGTAATCCTTACTGAGGACGTGTATATGATGCAACCCGAAGGTTTTGTCGATCCAAACAATGTTGGAAAGGTATGCAAACTTCTAAAGTCCATTTATGGGCTGAAGCAAGCATCTCGGAGTTGGAACATTCGATTTGATGAAGTTGTAAAGGAGTTTGGCTTCATCAAAAACGAACAAGAACCTTGTGTTTACAAGAAGGAAAGTGGGAGAGCACTTGTATTTCTAATATTATATGTAGATGCCATATTGCTGATTGGAAATGACATTCCTATGCTCGAGTCTGTTAAGACCTTGTTGAAAAATAGTTTTTCGATGAAGGACTTGGGAGAAGCGGCATATATTCTTGGAATCAAGATCTATAGAGATAGATCAAGGAGGCTAATTGGATTAAGCCAGAGTACATACATTGACAAAGTGTTGAAACGGTTCAGCATGGAAGAGGCTAAGAAGGGGTTCTTTCCCATGCCTCACAGCATAAAACTCAGCAAGACTCAGTGTCCTTCGACTACTGATGAGCGTGAGCGCATGAGCAGGGTTCCATATGCTTCGGCTATTGGATCCATCATGTATGCAATGATATGTACTCGCCCAGATGTGTCCTATGCTCTAAGTGTTACGAGTGGATACCAGGCTGATCTAGGTGAAGGTCACTGGACAGCGGTAAATAATATTCTTAAGTACTTGAGAAGGACTAAGGACGTGTTCCTAGTTTATGGATGTGAGGATGAACTCAGTGTAAGGGGTTACACAGATGCGAGTTACCTTAACGACTCAGATGACTCCAGATCGCAATCTGGTTATGTCTTTGTCATGAATGGTGGTGCTATGAGTTAGAAAAGTTCCAAGCAAGATACAGTGGCCTCCTTTTCAACAGAAGCTGAATATATTCTCGCCTCGGAGGCTGCAAAGGAAGCTGTTTGGATTAGGAATTTCCTTATCGCTCTTGGTGTGGTTCAGGGTGCGTCCAATCCCATGGACGTTTATTGTGACAACAATGGTGTTATTGCACAAGTGAAGGAGCCTAGACAGCACCAGAAGAACAAACATATTCGCATGCGTTACCATCAGATTCGAGAGTTTGTTGAGGATGGTAGTGTCATGATATGAAAAATACATATGGACTCAAATGTTGCTGATCCTTTTGCAAAGCCACTCCCACAGCCTGCGCATGAGGCGCACGCAAGAGCAATAGGTATTAGATACAATATAGATTGACTCTAGTGCAAGTGGGAGACTAAAGGAAATATGCCCTAGAGACAATCATAGAGGAAATATGCCTCTACCAACTATTGACAAAATAAGTGTATTCGTGTCATGTCTATACGTATATGAACCTATAGGGTCCCACACTTAAGGGGCTGGAAGCCTAATGAGGATTAGATCCGAATTAGACTAGGCTTAGGCTACTAATGGGCTACTAATGTAGACATCCACTAGGGACGCCTATATAAGAGAGGATGGGGCGAGCTGACCAGGGTTAGACCATTCCACCCAGCCGCCACTCCTCACGCCTGTGTTGCACGCGCAGACCTAGCAGTCCGGCTTCTAACGCTTCCACCCTTTATGTGTGGATACCTCAGAGGTGCTACAGCTGTAGCACTTGGACGAGCCACAAAAGGGGAGCTGCTCGTGGGACAAGGACAAGGAGGATATATAGAACGTCTGCACTGCCTCGACGCGCTTCATCAAGTTCCGCAACTGCGCGTCTAGTGGTAATCCCGTGATCTATGACAACAATATTCCTGGTTTACGCGGTAGAAATTTTTGATTTATGCTAGTGTAGCCTACCCATATCCCTTAAACAATGGACTACAGAACAGAAGAAACAATGGCAAGAGAGGCCGAAGTACACATTTGAGTCAATGCTGGATCAACCGTGTAAGTTTCACACGCCTAACTCGGAAAAACCAGCCAACCACATGACTCGCCAATGCGCTTGGATGAAGAGTGCAATGGGGAACCCGGCAGCAATGCAGACGGCACAACAGCAAACACACCACCACAGTAGCCACAACTTACATGAGGAAATGCACAAACAGTTGATGTTGCCTCCACCACCTCCGAGGTATGAGAATCAGGACCAGAGGGATGCAGTTCACCATGTGGTAAATAATAACCAAGATGGCAGAGGAAACTCCAGAAATAATGGACGCAATGATTATAGGAGGCACCACCAGTCATACTGTGTATTCACCACGGAACAGCAGGACAGACAGAGCGTACAACGCCGACACATGGAAGTAAATGCAGTTATGCCGGCAGTTCCGAGGTATATGCCATGGTCAGATCAAGAGATAACTTGGAGTATTAGAGATCATCCAAAGATCATGCCGAACCCCGTGTCATATGCCTTGGTGCTAGACCCAACATTTGTCGGGCCCAGTATCAATGTGAAATTCTCAAAGGTGCTGATAGAAAATGGAAGCAGCATCAACATTATGTACAAGGATACAATGCATAAGCTCGGTATATCTCCGAATATGCTGCAGTCGACCAGGACAACCTTTCATGGGATAGTGCCAGGAGTGTCCCGCGAGCCCATTGGGAAGGTGCGAGTAGATGTCTTATTCAGCACAAGGGAAAATTGCAGGGCAGAGAATTCAGAATTTGAGGCGGTGGATCTAGAAAGTTGCTATCACGCATTACTCAGAAGGCCGACATTGGATAAGTATATGAGCAGCTGTCACATTGGCTACTTGAAAATGAAGATGCCGAGACCACAGGGAGTAATAACAATAAGAGGAGACTACAGGAAATCAATGGAATGTGCTTCAGCCGGATCAAATCTAGCCGAATCTTTGGTGATCGCAAGGGAGAAAAGGAGAATTCAGGAGGTCACAGCGTTGGCTGAGTCGGCACAACTTAACATGCCGACACTTTATAATCCACATGGAAGTGTATCTTTCCAGCCGACTAAGGAGACAAAGAAGATTCAGATTGATGATCAGTTCATAGAGCGCACCATCACCATTGGTGCTGACCTGAATGACAAATAGGAAAGCGAGCTCACCAACTTCCTCCGTGAGAATCAGGATATCTTTGCATGGTCTACACAAGATCTCCAAGGAGTACCGAGGGAGTTGGCTGAGCACTCTTTGCATGTAAGGCCAGGAGCAAGGCCGGTGAAGCAACCTCTTCGCCGCTTCGCCGAAGACAGGAGAAAAATCATAGGGGATGAGATAGCTCGGCTCCTTGCGGTCGGGTTCATTATGGAATTACTTCATCCAGATTGGCTGTCTAACCAGTTGTTGGTAGAAAATAAAAAGGATGACCGGAACGTAGCTGTCGTTTTGCATATGTGCATAGATTACACGAACCTTAATAAGGCGTGTCGTAAGGACCCTTTTCCTTTACCTAGGATAGACCAGGTTATTGATTCAACCGCAGGTTGTGAACTATTCTCATTTGTAGAAGCGTATTCTGGCTTCCACCAGATACCGTTAAACCCGGCTGATCAAATAAAAACTGCGTTTATCACCCCGTTTGGGGTTTATTGCTATCGCACCATGTCATTCGGCCTGCGGAATGCAGGAGCCACGTACCAAAGATGTATGCAAAAATGTCTGCATGATCAGATTGGAAAAAGTGTCCAAGTATATGTTGATGATGTGGTTATAAAAACCAAAGAGGGTCATACGCTTCTAGAAGATATCTGACAGATACTACAAGAAATGTGTTAACTAGTGACCTTCACTTAGTGACCGTGGATAACTTGGTCATACATCTATGACCATCTCAGACAAAATGGTCTTAAGCTATCTAGGAGGGTCCAGAGCCTAAAAAATTATGACCAATCTGACACAAGAGGTCATATTGTGTTTTCACGAATTGGTCATAACTTAGACAACAAGGCTCCACGCCCTTATATTTAGCCGTTTAGGACCAATTTAAATGGTCATAACATCTATGACCATACGTTAACGTCCTTAACTAACATGCATTAACATGGCTGGATAGCCACATTAGCAGTCACGCATAGGTGGCTGTGTTTAGGTGTCATTTGGACCTAACATATTCATCCTTTTAAGAAGTTGGGCCTCTGCCGAATGGACTTGCTGCCGACCTTGCTTGCCAGACCTTGCACGTCGGCCTTTTAACATGTTAGGCCCATTATTTCTTCCGACAAATGGCCTACATTGACCTTTTAACCAGTTACAACGAATTCTAGTAATTGGCAAAAAATTGCCATAGCGGGGAGTCGAAACCGCAACCTTCCACTGACTGTTTTAGTGCCCTACCACTGATCTGGATATGTGTTGTTGATATGGATGCATAACGATTCTAAATAAACCACTATTTATCTGTATCTGACTGCCTCTAACACAACACTACGTGTGAGCCATGACTTAGCAGAAAAATAATCTGTAACCAGCAGGGGCGAGGGCGGGGGTCGGTGGTGCTGCCGGCGCGCGGCGGAGAGAGGGGGCGGTGGTGCTGTCGGCACGCGGTGGAGGAAAGGGGCCTGCTGGATTTTGTCGCCCTCGGCCATGGTAGGAGGAAGGCGCTCGACGACCAGATCCTTCCCGCCGCCGGACTCCCCATTGGAGGACACCTCTAACCACAGGACTCCCCGTCGGCGGACACCTCCAGGTATGCACCCCTCTGCTCTCCCCTCTTTATCATGGAAAAAAGGATGGCTTTTTGGTTGTGGATGGAGAGTTCATGTATATTTTCAGTCAGATGATCTTTAGTTTGTGTCCCTATAGCAATTGTTTGGTATAAACTAGATTTTAGTCAGGTGTTCCTCAGTTCCATAGCTAATTGTGCTCACTGTTACTTTGTAGCAAGATTTCAGTGAGATGTTTGTTCATAGCTAGTTTTGCTCCCTGTTACATTCTGTTGTTTTTCCTGTACATGATTTGTGCTCCGTTTGTAAGGTTTCTTGAGTGCTAAGTTGCAACATATATTTTACAGATGGACAGAACATGGATTAGAAAAGGTGTTAGAAGGCTTTCCAATGAGCATATAAAGGGAGTGGATGAGTTTATGGAATTTGTTCGGAGAAGTGTTTCTGAGGATGCTAAAGTTCTTTGCCCATGTTGTAGTTGTATCAACCGTTACAAACAAATTTTGGAAAATGTAGAGGCTCATATGTTGATGTATTCGATGGAACATCCTTATGATAGATGGATCTTTCATGGAGAACCTTTACAAGCTGAAGTTGAACCTCAACCTGATGCACACCATGTTGATCTGAAGGTGATGATTTTGTACAACATGATGTTCCGATAGTGGATGATGGTTTGGAGGAGGAGGATGGGAATGAAGATGATAGAATTCCTGATTTGTTTAAGGATTTGTACAAGTCAGAACCAGAAGGAGTTGGAGAGAATACAATCTATTCTCAGCTGATAGAGGAGGCAAAGCACGCAGCTAGTGATGGTGGGACAATGTCCAGATTTTCCTTCACCGTGAAGTTACTCCATGTCAAGTCCTTCTACCGGATAAGAAATGTTGCCTTTCACACAATACTCCGTATCTTGACCATCCAATATCCTAAAAGTGCAATTCCCAAATCTTATGAAGAAGCATTGGGTATAATTGGTAGATTGGGGCTCGGTTATGAATCAATACATGTCTGCCCAAACAACTGTATCTTGTTTCGGGGCATGTATGCCAAGCATGACAGCTGCTCAAAATGTGATTCCTCTAGGTGGAAAGATGCTGATGGAAGGAAGCAGATACCGGAGAAGGTGTTGAGGTACTTTCCTTTAATTCCAAGGCTACAAAGGATGTTCATTTCGAAGCAACGGTCGGAGGATGTACAATGGCACAAGCTAAAACGGTAACCCGTGGAGAATGAACTTAGCCATCCAGCTGATGGAGAGGCATGGAAATATTTTGATGATAAACATAAGGAGTTTGCCGCTGATGCAAGGAACATTAGACTTGGACTTGCCATGTATGGCTTTAATCCATTTGGAATGAGACGGAAATATATCATGTGGCATGTATATGTCGTGCCGTACAACCTTCCACCTTGGGAATGTATGGATCGGTCCAACTTCATGATGTCTTTGTTGATCCCGGGTCCAAGTTCTCCAGGAAAGGATTTTGATGTTTTTATGAAGCCCCTGGTAGAAGACCTTCAGAAGCTTTGGAAGGGTGTCCGTACATATGATGCCCTGAGTCCTGATAAGTTCGACCTCCGTGCTGCGGTCATATGGTGTATCCATGATTTACCAGCATTGCACACTTTGTCAGGGAGGCTCATGGCTGGTTATCAAGCATGTGTGCGTTGTGACAAGGAGCCGTGCTCGAAAAGAATAAGGAACAAGATATGTTGGACCGGGGCCCGCCGTTTTCTTCCTCGCCACCATCCTTGGCGAAAAAGCAAGGAGTTCAATGGAAACTAAAACCCGTGACCAGCCGGCGGAGTTCACTAAAGAAAATCTCAAGAAACAGCTTCACAATGTGAAAGATTTGAGACCTGGAAAACATCAAAAGAAAAGGAAGCATGAGGATGGTCAATGTTGAGACCGGAGGGCTATTTTGTGGGACCTCCCTTACTAGGCAGATCTCAAGTTGAGGCACAACCTTGATGTAATGCACATTGAAAAAACATATGTGATAATCTTCTTGGAACATTTATGAACATCGACGGGAAGTCGAAAGACACAGATAACTCTAGAATGGATTTGGAGGACATGGGCATAAGAAAAGATTTGCATCTATAGCCTGTTGAAGGTGGAGAGTCATTGGAGATGCCAAAAGCATGGTATACAATGACAAAAGAACAAAGGATTGCATTCTGTGAATTCATAAGAGAAGTGAGATTTCCAGATGGGTATGCCGCTAATCTAGCAAAATGCGTGTCCCCCGATGGTTGCAAGATTGAAGGACTGAAAACCCATGATTGTCACATCCTCCTCCAAAGTATTTTATCGGCTAGACTCTGTGGACTTATGGATGAAGAAATATATGAAGTAGTTGATGAGTTGGGAAATTTATTCACAGAGTTGTGCTCCAAAACACTGAAGCTAACAATTCTTCAAAGACTCCAAAAAGAAATCATGGTTATCCTTTGCAATCTTGAAAAGATCTTTCCTCCATCCTTCTTCACTGTGATGGTTCATTTGGCCGTGCATTTACCCAAAGAGGCAATGCTTAGAGGCCCTATGCAATACGGCTGGATGTACCATCTCGAAAGAAGGATGCTTACATTCAAGCGTTTTATGCGAAACACCGACAGGCCTGAAGGATCCATTGCCAAAGCATATGTTGTTGATGAGTGCCTTAAATTTTTCTCGAGGTACTTCGACGATGTGGAAACTAGATTTAATCGGCCGGGAAGAAATAAGGATCGGAATGATTCACATGTTGGTGATGTCTCGGTTTTCAACCATGGTGAAACCTTATTGGAGGATCGGAATACTTAAATGCTGATGGTGATGAGTATGACAAGATGCATTGGTATGTGATCATAAGTTGCCCTGAGGTTCTACCATATATCAAGTATGTCATCTCTTGTGCATGCACCCGTATATTTTTTATTTGATTGGAAGGAACCCATTTTTTTAGGCCTGATAATGTAATTAACGTTAAATTTTTATTGGAATTGTAGTCTGTACAAGGAAGAGTTGAATCAACAAGATAGCCACATCAATGTTGATAAATGGCTCGCGAAGGGATTTGCTAAATGGTTTAAGAAACATGTGAGGTCTTTAGCCTTGGAATCAATTCCACATGATTTTTTGTGTGTATTTGTTATTCACCCTAGTTTGTTTCTTTGTGCAGATTGGAAAGTTGCATGTGGCCAATAAGGTTAGTGTTGATCTTTTTTCTTTGGCATGCGAGCCGGATATGCGAGTGAGGCTATATTCGGCGTGTATAGTTGACGGTGTCCGGTACCACATCGTTGATAGCGAGAAAAATAGAAACACGCAGAATAGTGGAATAGTTGCCTTGGGAGACCACGATGAGGAGAACATTGACTTCTATGGTCAGCTCAAAAGCATCATAAGGTTGCAGTACAATTCCAGCAGAGGCGTCCATCGATCATATGTCTTGTTCCGGTGTGATTGGTTTGATCTTGGTGGGAAGAAGGAGACAGGGATCCGGGATGACGGACACTTCAAAAACATTAACACTGGAAGGTTCTGGTACAAGAGTGATCCATTTATTCTCACAGCACAAGAATCAAAGGTGTTCTATGTGCCAGACACCTATTTGCGTGGAAATTGGCGAGTTGTGCAAAAGTTTAAGCATAGACACTTGTGAAGTGTGAAAGAAACTGTAATGGAGGATTGTGCTGGTGGTCTAACATACCAAGATGATGATACTACGGAAGTTCCGGTGCAAGATAAAGAACCCAGTGTGTATACCAAGTTGCGAAGGAGCCAGGAACGAGTGTTACTTGATGCTGCATTTGTAGAAAAAATTAGGGAAAGAAGGAAGATAGTGGAGGGACATGAAGTTGAGGAATGAAACATGGTCGATGACACGATCTACCAGTACTATACCAATGCTAAAGATAACAGGAAGAAGCATTTCGATGACGATGATTAGTAACAATCTGTCTACCATTTACCATTTTAGTTGTTGAAGGTTGGAGTGTAAACTTGTCTACCATTTTAACTTGTACTGTAGAAGGTTGGGCGTAAACTTGTTAAAATTAAACTTGTAATGTTGAAGGTTGGGTTTAAACTTGTTAAAATTGAACTTGTAATGTTGAAGGTTGGAGTGTGAACTTGTTAAAATTTGAGCATGGGATGCAGTATGTCAGTTGTATGTCATTTGAGCCTGGGACTCGAACCAGTGACATACCAGTGTTGTATTTCCTGATGTGGTTGTTGCAAGCTATAATACTTGGCAAATGTGTTTGTGTGTTCTGGTATATTAAGTAGCCTTTTAAACATGCAAAAAATAATACCTGTGATCTCCGTATATTGATATGAAACCTGATGCTCGCAAATTTATGCATGAGGTTTGTATGATATGTTGATATGCATCATTGCTATGAGCCTGTTTGGCTAGTGGTATGCATCAGGTTTTATGGAATGGAACAATCCATGCTCAGTGCTTAGGTTGGACTTGAGCTATAAATTTTTGCATTTGGCTTATTGTTCAGGTACTGCTAGACCATCTAGATTAATCACATGGATAAAAAGAGGGAACACATAAGAATATGACCAAAGTCAGCAGAACCATAATCAGCACAGGAATCACAAGAATCAAAAGCATAACAAACTGCTGAGTATATTAAATAGACCATGTTCACCAACAGAAGTACTATCATACTTACAAAAGGACCATCACAGGACCATGTTCACCAACAGAAGTACTAGCCAAGTCCATCACAGGACCATATTCACCAACTACAAGCTGAAACACCCCAGTTTTAGTTAATTATTATTTAGGGTTTGTTTGTGCATTCATTATCATCATCTCTTAAAATGCATGCAAAGAAATACAACAAAAACCTAAAACCCTAATCTTCCGCCTCTATTTGAAAACACATTCACATGGTTTTAATTTTGAAATCACCAAAAAAATAAGGATCCCAAATGGAATAAAAGGGCCCCATACTATTTTATATAGATTTACAAAGTTTCTGGTATTATTGAAATGGATCCAAACATATTTGAACTAAAAATACAAAAATGAAATACAAAACAGAAAAAGAAAAGAAATTTGCAAATAAACATAGAGCCAGCTAACCTAATCAGGCTACAGCACAGCAGCCCAGTTCACCCTCCTCTCTCTCTCCTTTGCTCAACGCAGCAGCCAACGGCCCAAACTTGGCCCAGTACGGCCCACCCAGGCCCGATACCCATTCGACCCTCTGTTCGTCGTCTTCGTCAACGACGGCGAGCAGCTGCGTGTCTGCGCCGCCGCCGTTGATCGCAACCGGCCGCTAAGAAGCGCGCCGCTGCCCTCGGTCACCTATAACTCGCCTACGCCACCACAGGACGAACCCTAGCACGCCACTCTCTCTTCCCTTCCCCTCTGGCTCTCACGCGCGCATACCCTAGCCAGACCTCGCCAGCGTCCTGCCATTTGCGGCCTCCCCGTGCTCTGCCGATGTCGCCTTGAGCTCTGTCGTGGTGCCAGATCCCTCCTCGCCAACTGAATCAAAGTGGAGTGCCCCCAATCGTCGCCCTCGAGCCATTCTTCTTCGCCACCGACGGCCACCACCATCTCCATGGTCGTCGATTAAAGATTTCTCCTGCCTCTAAGTCGAGCGTATCAGCTTCAGGGTGAGCACGCGGTTCACCCAGGCCTCTTTTCCCTCTCCCTATTGCTCTGTATCGTCCGTCGTCATGCATCTATCGCTGCCGCCGCTGCCCGTCGCCGTACGAGCTCCTCCGGTTGCCAATAAACAGCAGCGCCGCCCTTTTTTGGTTCCCCTTGCCGCGCTGAAGCGAAACCGCGTAGCCCCGCAGCCCCGCGCGCTCTCTAGCGTCGCCGCCGACCACCATATGTCGCGCCGCCCGTCGTGGTAACGTGGTGCCCGTGTGGCGACCACGTGGTGCCTGCGTGGTCATGGTCCCACCAGTCAGCCTTTAGGGCTAGGCTCTGCCCCGGTAACAAATGCCCCTGACCTCACTTTGCTTGCATGGCTGCCGATGTGGCCTCGGCCCCACCGGTCAGTCACTGTAGGTAGATTGTGTCTGGGTGTAAAAAGTTTAACAAGCGTTTAATAATTGTTTTAATAATTTCAGAAATTAATATAATCTTGTAAAATCAATAACTTATTAATTATAAGTCATAAAAATATGAATAATATATCAAAATGTTGAGAAAAATGAGAGATATCTCTTTAAGCTATAATCATGCATTGTTCAGCAACTTAAATGACAAGTTTAATTAGAGAACAAAATCAAACCCTCTCATGTGTTTCCGGAGTTTCCCCGAGTTAGGGTTTTCACCCCTCGGAACCCCGTTTAAACTATCGAGCCTGCCTTACGGTTATATTTCAATGCAAATTAACTTTTCATATCATCATCCTTGCTTGAGCATTGCATCGATGACATGTCTTGATTGTTACCCCTCTCTTTCCGGTGTTCGGTTCTTCGTGGTAGAATATGAGATCGAGATCAAGATCGAAGACCGAGATCAACATCGTCGAAGTTCGAAGACCGACAAACAATACCTGTCCAACAATAATCAAGTCAAGTACAAGATTTCCGAAGCTCTGCTTACTGATTATCAACAGGCAAAGGCAAGCATAGCCCCACCATGATATAGTCCTATGATTTCGAAAGCATTTCAATTCCTGCCATGATGCATACGATTCTATTGTGGTCTTTTCGATAGATAGAGTATCCTATATGTTGCATTACTCCCTTTGAGCTTATATTACCTAATCCACTGCTCCTAGCATAACTAGGTTTGGCTTGTGTGCACTGCTAGAGATTATATATGTGTCCTTCTTAGCCATGCATAGCTGTTGAGTCTGGTTCATCTAGATGATGTATCAGATGCAGATAATCTAGTATGATAGGAGAACGTGATGAGATGAGATCAGTGTTATGAGTTAAACATGCTAAGTATTGTATGGGAGGCCACAGTGGGATGTGGTTTTTCTAGTCCCATGCTCGCCACCACTAGGACCCGATGTTCTTGCCTCTTGAACCAAGATGAGCGTACAACCACACGGGGCCTGGAAAACCCCACGAGTGACTAACTTGCCTAGTAGATTCCATGAGTCACATAGTTCGGGTGTTCCATTCGACATACGCATTGAGAACGTTTTTGAAAGAAGGAGGTGAAGGAGGTGCATTCATAACAGGTAGGGAAGCGTGGACCGGGTTGCTTGGGGTCGATGGAGCCCCTGGTGAACCAACTGATGAGGTTTGATCTCGTCAATGCCCATTGTTACGGACTTGGGTTTTGGAGAAGATGGGGATGCTAGAGATCGCGGAACGGTTAGCAAACAAGCAACACGGGACACGAGGTTTACCTAGGTTCAGGCCCCCGGAGGGAAAACCCTACTCCTGCTTGTCTGCTCTTGATTATGGCGGAACCGATGATTACAGGGGTGTGCAGATGCAATCTGGCGTGGAGGTGTCTATGCGAAAAGTATGATGATTACAGGGGTGCCCCATTGTCCGTCACCTCGCGAAGCCTTACGAGCACCTCTTGCATGCCGAATAACTGGGAGATTCTGTTGAAGTCCCTTTCGCAGTGGTCCGATCGGGTGAAGCTCCCGTGGACCGTGATGACTCCCCTGGGTCCTGGCATCTTTAGTAGCAGGTACGCGTAGTGTGGTACTGCCAGGAACCTTGCGAATGCTACACGCCCGAGGATGGCATGGTATTATGATGGCCAGCCCACCACTTCGAACTCAAGCCGCTCGCATCGGAAGTTATCCAGTTTGCCGAAGATGACGTCGAGCCATATCTTTCCCAGGAGGGAATATGCCCTTTCCTGGAACGATGCCATGGAACATTGTGTCTGACTGTTCCAGGCTGCACAGCGGGATCCGCATTGCTGCTAGAGTGCTTGCGAACATCAGGTTGATGCCGCTGCCGCCGTCCATGAAGACGCGGCTCATCTCGAAACCTCCGATCTGCGCCTCCAGCACCAGGGCAGCATGACCTGGGCGAGGGACCTGGCAAGGGTGATCCGAACGGCTGAACATGATGCAGGACTCCGATCCGCTGAGGTACTCAGGGATGGCGGGTGGAGATGTCACGGCCAGGTTGATCTGGCGGGTGATTTTCTTCTGCACCCTATTCGTTGGGCGCCCCTTCTAGATCATCAGAGCTCCTTTCGGTGGGGGATACCCGTGCTGGCACGTCGTTCTGTGTTGGTGTGACTGGTTGGTTCGGGCCTCCTACAGGTGGCGGTGGAGGAGATCCATGTGCTATCTCTCCTGGTGCAGGTGCGTTCCCAAATCCAGGGGGTGGAGCTTGCTGCCTCATCTGAACCATGATTTCGCTGAGCTTCTGGAACTCGCGGCAGTCCTTGAGCATGTGGCTTGCCTTCTTCTTACCATCCTGCTTGTCGATGTAGAAGTGGATGGTGCATGGAACCGACAGTTTTTCGTATGTTGAGGGTCCTTCGTCGCGGCCGCGGCGCTGCCATGACTGTGTTGGGCGTCCTCCATCGTGGAAGTTGCCTCCGTGGTATCCGCCAGTGTTGCGGTTGGCGTCGTTGCGGCGGTCGGCGTAGCCGGCCGCGACCATGTCGGGTCCATCGCGATCGTCGTAGACCCGCAATCTCCTCTTGCTATGGCGCTCCCGTCGTCGGCCGTAGTCATCCTCTTTCTCCGATTGTGCCCAGTGGACGGAATCTTCGCCGTTGGCCCACCTGTTAGCGATGTCCATGAGGTGGTCGAGCGTCTTGGGCTTGACGCGCCCAAGTTCTTCCTTGAAGTCCTGGCGCTTGATGCCGTCCTTGAAGGCGTCGATGGACCTTTGTTCAGAGATGTGTGACGCAGAGTTCTTGGTGTTGGACCAGCGTAGTATGTACGAGCGAATGGATTCGCCCATTCGTTGAGTGCAGGCTCGCAACTCCTCGATCGAGTCAGGCCTGTTGCTGGTGCCTTTGAAGTTTCGGATGAAACCGTAAGCTAGCTCCTCCCAGCTTCGGATGGATCCTGAAGATAGGCTGCTAAGCCAGATCCGAGCTGCACCTGTCAGCTGCAGCTGAAGGCATTGCATGGCGGTTTCCATGTTTCCACCGTGCAGCTTGACGGATGACAAGTGGTCGCTGAGCCACGCCTTGGAGTCCTGTGTGCCGTCGAACTTCGGAGTATCCGAAGGGAGCTTGAAATTTCGCGGCATCCGTGTCCGTCGGACAGATCTGCTGAAGCACCGGGGCCCGCAGAGTTCTCCTTCGTCTTCGTCCATCTCGGATTCAGACGAGCATGTGCGCTTGGATCGTGCTTTGCCGATTTTGTGCTGTGTGAGCGCATCTCTGGCGTTGTAATCGCGGTTGCGATGGCGTGAGCTCTTGTGCCTTTAAGGAAGTTCATGGTCCTCTTCTTCGGATGAAGGAGTGGGGCTGCGGTTGAACCTAACCGTAGCTTTCTTCTTCGTCTCCGTAGGAGTTTCTTGATGGAGCGCAGCTCCGACAAGTCCGAGTCCGGTGAGTGTGGACTTGTGCATGGCTCTTTTTGGGTCCCCCTCCGGAGGTGGGTGGGATGCGAGGTATGAGGTGGCTGCCATGATCGCAGCTTGCGGCGTCTTCGGGATGATGTTGTCGTCGGCATCCATCTCCATGAAGGATGCGTGGAGGGTTCGGGTCACCTCACGACGCTCCTTGGGGTCCATGTTCTCTGTCCGGGAGCGGTGTTTGTTGTCGTGGTTGCCATTCGATCTGGAGCCGATGCCCATGGCGGAGAGCGCAGCTCGTCGCGCGCTGGACTCCGAGGCTGCTTGCTTGCGTTTGTCAAGCACCTCTTGCATCTTGACCCGTTTCTTGTGCTCCTCGATCAGGAGCAAGTGGTATGCCATCAGCAGGTCCCGTGAGGCATCTGCAGGCAGGATCGTGCTACCCTCCACGGCGGCGCGTGCCTAGGCCCATCCTTCTTTGCTAAGGCGGATGACCTGGCCGGCGTTGTCCCCTTCGGGTGGGGGGGACTGGCTTCTTCTGTTCCTGCCGTTTCGGTCCTGCGGGTTAGGTGGCGGGTTGGGCGCTTGCTGATCCGCGTCGCTCTGGATGACTACGGCGCATTGGTAGCGCTCGTAGATTGGTCCGCTGCTGCCGCAGCTTTTGGATCCAGAACCGTAGGTCCCTTCATCCGATGGCAGATCGCACAGATCGGAGTTGCAGCTGCTGCTGTCGTATGACTCATCTATTGATGATGATGTGCGTAGCACAGTATGTGGGTCCCATGAAGCGGGCCTGATTGATGGTAGGGGCACCCGCTCTGGGAGGCGGAGGGTGCCGGTTTGCCCCACCTGGAAGCAGAAGCTCCCGAATAGGATCTCGAGTTCGTCGCTTACGGGCTCGAAGTCCTTCATGGTGGCCGATGAGTGGGCGGTGAAGTCGAAAGCGCCGAAGAGGAGGTGACTCTCCGTTGCCACATAGTTATAGATCGCTCGGGTTGGGACCGTCACGATCGCACAATCAGCGTCCCCAGTTCCCACAGACGGCGCCAATTGACGAGGTTTGATCTCGTCAATGCCCATTGTTATGGACTTGGGTTTTGGAGAAGATGGGGATGCTGGAGATCGCGAAACGGTTAGCAAACAAGCAACACGAGACACGAGGTTTACCCAGGTTCAGGCCCCCGGAGGGAAAACCCTACTCGTGCTTGTCTGCTCTTGATTACGGTGGAACCGATGATTACAGGGGTGCGCAGATGCAATATGGCGTGGAGGTGTCTATGCGAAAAGTATGAGGTCAGAGATCTAGGTCGCGCCCTCCTAGCCTTTATATAAAGTTAGGCAGGTCCTAGGCACAGACCGAGTCAGTTAGAGGTTTTAGGGTTTACCCCTTTGAATTTTCTATCTACTCTAGTCTTGCTCTCCAAGGATCCGAAGGCGGCATGGGCCCTGGCCACTCGAAAGTCTTCATGGGCCAACGTATATTTGTCGTCGGCCTTCCTTGGGCTGGACTAGGTATGCTGAAGTCGTGTACCCGCGGGGTATAACCATGTCACCAACCTCGCCTCACATCTTTAAGTATCGGCTTCGGGATTTGACCCGTTATGGCAGAACCATACTTATTGCGTGACTCATGGTCTCGGCGAAAGCAAGGTAAAGGTCGTGTCTAACCACCCTCTGCCGGACTTCCAAGGAAGAGGGCTAATCTTAAGTGGCATTAAGAGAAGGTTAGTATGTGTGGGTAAAGTTGTACACCCGTGCAGGGTAATAATCTTTCGAAAAGCCGTGTCCACGGTTATGGACGACTTGGGAACGGACGTGATGATCATAGAGAACTTGAACTTAATCGTAAAACTTGGTAGATCAACGTGTGCTTAAGGATGCTTCCTCATGGGTACGAGGGGGTGATCCTAGTTGGTATATGATGATGATTTGTTGGATATCAAAATATCATGATCAATATTTCAGAGATGCCGCTCTCTTATCCCCCTTTTAAAATACTCTGACTAGACGAGCTTCTTCTCCCTCTTGTTTTATAAACAAAAGTGGCTTTGTGCAAAACAACTCCACCAGCCATAAGTCTTGCGGAGTACACCCTGTACTCACCCTTGCTTTGTTGATACTTTTGGCAGAGTAAGTGTTCACCTGAAGAAGAGTTCCGTACTACATAGACATCGACGAGTAGCTTGGGGTTCCCGGCTGGCAGCCTGGAATCTATGGGCTGGGACGTCATTGTTATGCTTCAGGCCTCTTAGGAAATTTTCTAAGTTTGCTATACTTAATAGCATAATTTTCCTTCTGTTGTTTGATGTTTGTGGTCAGTGACCTCTGCTTGTAATAATTTGGTTCTTGCTCAATTATGAGCTTGCTGTAATAAATTTTGTGTCATAGGGTCACTGCTCAAGGTTAAACTTATGTCAGACGGAGATCTGTATTTCCCTGATCCCGGGGGTGTCACAGGTTTTGGTATCAGAGTAGTACCGACCGTAGGAAAACCTTGCTACTGGTCGATGTTGAGTCTAGTGCTTGTGAAAACTATTTTAAAGATGAAAAGTATTTGCGAAAACTCTAGTATGCTTCTTTTTCTCCTTACCTAGTTTTGCTCTAACTCTGGGTTATCTTATCTGGTGTTGATTTTGGAAAAGTTTTGATATCTCCTCTAGTCTTTCAAAACTTAGGTGTCTTCTGGGCATGTCGTTTCTCAACCATTGACCTAGTTTTGAATTCTCGAGAGTTGTGTGTGTTGTGAATTCCTTATTACCCTTTGATCCTATTCATCTTAGAGATTCCTTTCTATCATGATCTCTCTATCTTTTGGACCCATAATATTATATTGTTGGTTCCACAATGTTCTGATCTAGGCTTCGAGGTTTCCATTTGCCTCGTGTGCCTCCTTTTTGTTTGTTTGGGTACTTCAGAAGTCGTTTCTTCTCTTGGAAGCTACCTTGTGATTACTAGCTTGCAGTGTATGCTGTGTCACTCAAATAGTAGTTACTCCTTTCTCGGGTTTTAACCCTTGGACTTGAACCTAAGATCCCGGATTGTGCTGGATTCTAGTGTTGTGAATCTTGTACATGAAGCTGACCTTTAACCCAAGATCCAGTCCTTTGACCCCTGTCGATAGTGTTTACACATTACCTCAGGATGGCTGGTACTATAATTCTAGCCTTCAAGCTTGTGGTCTTTGTCGCGATTGAATTGTGACAACCAAGGACTTCTCCTACCACTAGCTATGGCAGATGTTCTTTAATGGAACCAAATAGATCACGACAAGAGTACTCATTGAGAGTCTCACATCTATACTCGTGACTCTGCCACACCACACCTTTTCTATGCATTCGTTTTAGGAAGATTGATAATCTATGCATCCACATCTCGGGATTCTATCCTGAGCATGTTCATTTCCGCTTGTTGTTTTCCGACCTTTGTCTACTAGTTGGTAGCCAAGTAGTAAATGTGCATCGGTGTCTTTCGAAGCAAGATACTCTTGTGGTCCGTCAAGACAAACCATCTCGGGATGTCAGGAGAAACAAACTCCAGTACCTCGTCATATCTAGGACTAGGTCAAATTGTTGTAACCCGCAGATCAAGAAGCATTGATTAGCCTCTATCTGTTCTACCTTAAAGTATCATACTCTTTTATACTAATAGGTCGTGCTGAGTTTTATGACCCCTTAATGATGTGATGCTCTTACACATATTTACCCACCCTTCCTCGAGCTTTCGCGCTCGTGAATGATGCGTGTGCGTAATAATGTGGCCATTTGAGATTCTGGCAATTTTTATTGTTTTGAACTCTAAGGACATTTGAGTCATTCTTAGCGTGATTGGTTAACCCTTTCACTAAGCAAAGGATGATTGTGCTACCAAGTCCGTTACTCTGGTACCATCTCTTTGGTCAAAGAGTTAGGCTTGTGTCAAAACTCTGAGACTGTGTCTTCTTGCCTTACCGAGCAAGTTTCCTTTTGAATGAAGTGACATATCGGTGGTTTGTGATATTCTAGATGTCTACTAGAAGTATCACCATGTTGCCACATGACCGTCTTGTCAAGTTCTTGAGCAAGCAAGTTCTCTGAACTGCTCTTTTCTCCAAGGATCTGTATTGGATACCCCCTGAACTAGTTGGTTGAGCTTAAGCAACAACTTGGAGAGTTGTAAGACAAAAGTTATATCCGACTACGTTTTTTATAAAAGGGATGTTTAGTTTTGTTCGTGTTGAAGAAATATAGTATTTACTTCATGGACATGTTATCTTCCCCTATCTTTGATTTGATTTGGGTTATCATCAAATAAAACTCAGTTCCAAGGACTATCTTGATAATGTTTCTTCTTGTGATGTTTCACTGGGATACATCTTCATGTCCTTTGGTCTGACCAGTATTTTTGTCTTGTTCACGCAACATATGAGTCCATCTTCTTGGAGTGTCTCGATAAGTTTGTTGTTGAGCCCATCGATGACATCCTTATCTTCTCCATGCTAGATTTG
The DNA here is from genome assembly GCA_916181665.1 of Avena sativa. Taxonomy (NCBI): domain Eukaryota; kingdom Viridiplantae; phylum Streptophyta; class Magnoliopsida; order Poales; family Poaceae; genus Avena; species Avena sativa. Next base: position 134,282,419 of record OV702280.1, read on the forward strand.
ATTCATATGGAACATTTGGCATTAATGTTGGAAAAATTCGAGAACCATCTTCGAGTCATCTCGAAGTATGTGTTCTGGATGTTAGAAGTGACCTTCTCTAGTTCACGTGCAAACGTTGAAAGATGTTGCCGTGGATTCGAGTAGAGTTAACTCTATTCCTTAAGGAAACATGTGTGTTTGATTGTCAGTATTTTATGTATGCAGTTGTCTTTCGACAAGTTGCTAAATACATGGGTCTAGCAATCTAGCTCAGTCTTTTGGAGCTTTACACTGTAGTCCATATCTTGAGAATCTAGTAACTTTACCTTTGTGGTAAATGTTGCAAACTTTCTATTCGGAGATGCTGAGTCTGAAATATCATTTCACTTAACCAAAGCTGAATCTCAAGCAGCAATGATGGTTGGTGATCCCCAAGGTATTGACATAGATCTCTTAGTAAATCTAGCAAGATTGATGTAATGGTTGACACATTTATCCGGAAAGACCTTCTGTCATATTCTCTTGATTCATCAATATCACCCACTCTTCATGAGTCATCTTCTATGATTCATTATAGGAGTTGTGCTCATGGTTTTCTTAGTATCCGAAGTCCGACCTTTACTTGATGTTTGATTTCTCGAACATCAAGGAGAACATTTAAAGTAGTGTTGCTAAATGTATCTCGGTCGATCCTCCAGACCCTTTTATGTTGGCAAGCGTCTGGTTGTGCCAAGTAATTGAAGTCTGAGAATGAAGTTTTTTTCTTCTCGTGCCATCAGGAATCTTCTTAACTATTCAACTTAGTGGTGTACAGTGATATCATGATCTTTGGCAGAGATTTTGATATACCTGGGTGAATAAAGAACTTTCCTTCATTTTCTCAGCCATGTTTTAAGATTAACTATGATTTTGGTAATCAGAAGTTTCTCTTGTTACATGTTCCTTGTGACTCTTATGAGTCCTCTCCACCAAAACACCTTTCTATCCTGGCCTCCTGTTGAATGAAAGAGTGACCCTTCTATGTCAAAAGTAGTTCAACAACTTGGTTTTGTTGATCCAAATCTCTGCAACCCAAAATCTCTACTTAAGCTGTTTAGTAGAGGTTCCTTCTCGAAGTCTGTGGTCATGTTATTTCTATTGGAAGCTTTCTTCTACAGAAGCTTCAAAACCTCCTATAAGTTACATGGTCTCAATCTTTATGAAGACCATCTATATAACAACTTGAAACCTTTCCCTCTTGTTTCCTGCGTTACCTTGGTGTGTTTCATGTCGTCATATCAGAGTTTTTTTTTGAACACTCCATCCATGAGTTGACCATGAGATACTCTGTGTGTTGTTTAGTGTGCTTCCCCTTATCTTTAGAGTGACTCTGTTTCTTTCTCTCTCTGTCTCTCTTCCTACCTTTGGAATCTCGGGTCGAGATTCTCGTAAGGGGATAGAGCTGTAACACCCCAGTTTTAGTTAATTATTATTTAGGGTTTGTTTGTGCATTCATTATCATCATCTCTTAAAATGCATGCAAAGAAATACAACAAAACCCTAAAACCCTAATATTCCTCCTCTATTTGAAAACACATTCACATGGTTTTGATTTTGAAATCACCAAAAAAATAAGGAGCCCAAATGGAATAAAAGGGCCCCATACTATTTTATATAGATTGACAAAGTTTCTGGTATTTTTGAAATGGATCCAAAAAGATTTGAACTAAAAATACAAAAAGGAAATACAAAATAGAAAAAGAAAAGAAATTTGCAAATAAAAACAGAGCCAGCTAACCTAATCAGGCCGCAGCCCAGCAGCCCAGCTCATCCTCCTCTCTCTCTCTCCTTTGCTCAGCGCAGCAGCCAACGGCCCAATCTTGGCCCAGCACGGCCCACCCGGGCTCTATACCCCTTCGACCCTCTGTTCGTCGTCTTCGTCAACGACGGCGAGCAGCTGCGTGTCTGCGCCGTCGATCGCAGCTGGCCTCCCCCGGTCGCCTATAACTCGCCTCCGCCACCGCAGGACGAACCCTAGAACACCACTCTCCATTCCCTTCCTCTCTATCTAACACGCGCGCAAACCCTAGCCAGACCTCGCCGGCGTCCTGCCATCCCCGGACTCCCCGTGCTTCTGCTGATGTCGCCTTGAGCTCCGCTGTGGTGCCAGATCCCTCCTCGCCAACGGAATCAAAGTGGAGTGCCCCCAATCTTCTCCCTCGACCCGTTCTTCTTTGCCACCGACTGCCACCACCGTCGCCATGGTCGTAGATTCAAGATTCCTCCTGCCTCTAAGTCGAGCTTATCAGCTTCAGGGTGAGCACACGGTTCACCCAGGCCTCTTTTCCCTCTCCCTCTTGCTCTGTATCGCTCCGCCGCCGTGCATCTAGCGCTGCCGCCGCTGGCCGTCGCCGTACGAGCTCCTCCGGTTGCAAAAAACCCTCACATCTCTGTCAGTGAGTTTCTGCATACTGAAAATACTCAGGATATTTTTTACCTCCCTCTGTCACAGCAAGCTTACCAGGAATATCAAAATCTTGAGCAAATTCTTAATACTGGCAGGCAGGGGGAAACTGATAACTGGAGTTACATTTGGGGTAGTAATTTTTTGGTCAAAAAGGCTTATTGTTCCTTATCTAGTAGCCAACCTGTACAGCCACATTTCTCTTGGTTGTGGAAATCTTCCTGTCAGCAAAAGCACAAATTCTTCTTCTGGCTCTTACTGCTTGATAGGCTCAACACAAGAAACCTTCTAAAAAGGAAATGTTTTTCTCTGGCATCTTATGAATGTGTGTTCCATGGCTGCATCAGTGAAGAAACCATCCTACATTTATTTTGGGACTGCCCTTTTGCAAGAGCTTGCTGGGCCAAAATTTCGCATGTTCAAGTGGCTGATCAAAATCTTTTTGAAGCTTTAGCCAGTATTAAAAATGATCTTAATGTCCCTTTTGCAATGGAAATTCTTATACTTGGAGCTTGGGGCCTTTGGATTTGCAGAAATAATGAAGTCTTCAATAACCAGCATGCTTCTCTTGAGGAATGGAAAGCTATTGTAGCTCAGGAATTAAGATGGGTCCTGTATAGAATTAAGAAGAAGTATTATCAGGGCCTCAAAGATTGGATTGAAATTAATTTAGACAGGAGATAGCTGCTTAGAATGTTATCCCTCTTATTTGAGGTGGATTGAGTTTGTAAATACTCTTCTGTAACTCTCTATAATATATAAAAATTGCAGTGGGTTTTTTTGCCCTACTGTTTTACCCTAAAAAAAAAATAAACAGCGGCGCCGCCCTGTTTTGCTTCCCCTTGCCGCGCTGAAGCAAACCCGCGTAGCCCCGCGCGCTCTCCAGCGTCGCCGCCGACCACCATCCGTCGCGCCGCCCGTCATGGTGACGTGGTGCCCGTGTGGCGACCACGTGGTGCCTGCGTGGCCCTGGTCCACCAGTCAGCCTCTAGGGCTAGGCTCTGCCCCGGTAACAAATGCCCCTGACCTCACTTTGCTTGCGTGGCGGCCGATGTGGCCTCAGTCCCACCGGTCAGTCACTGTAGGTAGATTATGTCTGGGTGTAAAAAGTTTAACAAGCTTTTAATAATTGTTTTAATAATTTCAGAAATTGATATAATCTTATAAAATCAATAACTTATTAATTATAAGTCAGAAAAATATGAATAATATATCAAAATGTTCAGAAAAATGAGAGCTATATCTTTGAGCTATAATCATGCATTGTTCAACAACTTAAATGAAAAGTTTAATTAGAGAAAAAAATCAACCCCTCTCATGTGTTTCCGGAGTTTCCGCGAGTTAGGGTTTTCACCCCTCGGAACCCCGTTTAAACGGTCGAGCCTGCGTTAGGGTTACATTTTAGTGAAAATTAACTTGTCATATCATCATCCTTGCTTGAGCATTGCATCGATGCCATGTGTTGGTTGTTACCCCTCTCTTTCCAGTGTTCGGTTCTTCGCGGTAGAATACGAGATCGAGATCAAGATCGAAGACCGAGATCAACATCGTCGAATTTCAAAGACCGACGAAACAATACCTGACCAACAATAATCAAGTCAAGTACAAGATTTCCGAAGCTCTGCTTACTGATTATCAACCGGCAAAGGCAAGCATAGCCCCACTATGATATAATCCTATGATTTCGAAAGCATTTCAATTCCTGCCATGATGCATACGATTCTATTTTGGTATTTTTATCGATAGATAGAGTATCCTATATGTTACATTACTCCCTTTGAGCTTATATTACCTGATCCACTGCTCCTAGCATAACTAGGTTTGGCTTGTGTGCACTGCTAGAGCTTATATCTATGTCCTGCTTAGCCATGAGTAGCTGTTGAGTCTGGTTCATCCAGATGATGTATCAGATGCAGATAATCTAGTATGATAGGAGAACGTGATGAGATGAGATCAGTGTTATGAGTTAAACATGCTAAGTCTTGTATGGGAGGCCACAGTGGGATGTGGTTTTTTCTAGTCCCATGCTCGCCACCACTAGGACCCGATGTTCTTGCCTCTTGAACCAAGACGAGCGTACAACCACACGGAGCCTGGAAAACCCCACGAGTGACTACTTGCCTAGTAGATTCCATGAGTCACATAGTTTGGGCGTTCCATTCGACATACGCATTGAAAACATTTTCGAAAGAAGGAGGTGAGGAGGTGCATTCATAACAGGTAGGGAAGCGTGGACCGGGTTCCTTGGGGTCGATGGAGCCCCTGGTGAACCAACCTCGCCTCACGTCTTTAAGTACCGGCTTCGGGATTTGACCCGTTACGACAGAACCATACTTATTGTGTGACTCATGGTCTTGGCGAAAGCAAGGTAAAGGTCGTGTCTAACCACCCTCTGCCGGCCTTCCAAGGAAGAGGGCTAATCTTAAGTGGCATTAAGAGAAGGTTAGTACGTGTGGGTAAAGTTGTACATCCCTGCAGGGTAATAATCTTTCGGAAAGCCATGTCCACGGTTATGGACAACTTGGGAACGGACGTGATGATCATAGAGAACTTGAACTTAATGTAAAACTTGGTAGATTAATATGTGCTTAAGGATGCTTCCTCATGGGTACGAGGGAGTGATCCTAGTTGGTATATGATGATGATTTGTTGGATATCAAAATATGATGATCAATATTTCAGATATATCGCTCTCTTATCCCTTTTTAAAATACTCTGACTAACGAGCTTCTTCTCCCTCTTGTTTTATAAACAAAAGTGGCTTAGTGCAAAACAACTCCACCAGCCATAAGTCTTGCGGAGTACACCATGTACTCACCCTTGCTTTGTTGATACTTTTGACAGAGTAAGTGTTCACCTGAAGACGAGTTCCGTACTACATCGACATCGACGAGTAACTTAGGGTTCCCGGCCGGCAGCCTAGAATCTATGGACTAGGACGTCATCGTTATGCTTCATGCCTCTTAGGCCATTTGCTAAGTTTTCTATACTTAATAGCATAATTTGGTTCTTGCTTAATTATGAGCTTGCTGTAATAAACTTTGTGTCGTTGGGTCACTGCTGTGTTGTCGATTCTTCATGGGATATTCTCAAGCTCAAGGTTAAGCTTATGTCAGACGGAGATCTGGATTTGTTTAGCCCTGATCCCTGTGGTGTCACACTAGCCAAGTCCATCGAGGACCATACTTACAAAAGGGGGCTAATAGAATACTAGAAGCTCAACTAGCTGAGTTAGCTGATTACACGACTTCTTCAATTATCAACTTAAGTCCAAAACTCCCACTGCTGCAGAAGCTTAACATGAAGATATCACGGGTTTCCATCTCAGTCATCTCCACCACCTGATTCTAGGTGGATGTAATATGAGCACCTTGATTCTTTCCTTTACCCTTGATAAGTGTGATAGTTCCACGTTCCCTGCCCTTCCAGAACACCCTCAAATCTACGGGCAGGTCAATGTTCTTGTAGATATAGGAGTTACTGAACTTCTTTGATTAATACTGCAAATAAAAGGAATCAGTCAAGACTAGTTCATTTTTGCTTCACACAAAACAGCATGTCCATTTTTTCTTTCATACAGAACAACATTTTAATGGGTATAACTAGTTCATGATGGCAATCAAAGACAATGGTCATAAGAAGATTATGTGTTTACCATTTTTGCATTTGTCTTATCTACGTGTGATGGCTGCATAGTGCACACATACAATTTTAATGTGGGTCGCTGCCTTGCAACTTTCTTCCAAAATTGCACTTGTGTGTGTTCTAGTGCAACCTTCTTGGGAAACACGCAATACAAGTTAGCCCTTGGTCCCAGGACCTACATGCAAAGAAAGCAATAATCAACTTAATATATCACACACACTGTGTTCCAACAAGGTCAGTAATAAGAATGATCACTTACCTTGAAGTGTAATCGTGTTTGCAAGCCTTGCAGCAGTGGCAGCCGTGCGACGCCTTGCAGCAGTGGCATCGACGCGGCGCCTTGCATCAGTGGCATCGTTGCGGTGGCTTGCAACAGTGGCATCAGCGCGGCGCTTTCTAGCAGTGGCAGCAGCTCGACGCCATGCAGCAACAGCAGCATCCTCATCGTCATCCGAAATCTTAATGCAATCTTCAGACGAGGGCGAGATCATCATCCATTGTGTATACCTATACATAAATTGACAATAAAAAGTAACTAAAAGTTTAGGCATGGAAGGTGGACTTTTTCTGCCGATAAATAACTATGATTGAAAGCCAGCTAGTCAAACACAATTTACTGGCACACCACATAAAATAGTCAAACACAATTTCAGGTCTAACTTCAGAAGTACATAATGTATTTTGAGAAACAGAAGTACATTATTTAGAAGCTTTGTACATGCTTTATTTTTCACAGTAAGTGTAAGCAGATGCAAAGATTTATACCATGTTAGACTAAAGATTATGATGTACTCAGACATGTGGATACAAAAATTAATATGATCCATACACACAATTGAATAAAACCCCTTTGCTATTTATAATGCACTGACATTCTAGGATGCAGATATATAGAAGATTAAGATAAAAAGATGCAAAAGAATCAATGCATCACATGATGACGAGCCTATTTGATATGATTCTGTTAACAGATAACATCCAGCAGATGGCAAACAGTAACAGGAGTTGTCAAAAGTGTGAACCTACCACATCATCGTAAACACTAACAGCACCAAACAGATGTACTCCTTACTTAACTTTAACTGGATTTATTTGCATTGTGCATCCATCATCATACAGAAATTACTTAGTCCAACCATACTCCTTTTGTCCACAAGTAAGTGTATTTCTAGACTTAGTTCTAAGTCAAACTTAACAAAATCTAACCAAGTTTATAGGAAAACGAAGCAAACTTAATTAATATACTGATGCATTACCAGAAAAGCTGTCACATACAGTGTTTTGCAGCGGATAGTCAAAACGCTTGCGTAAATGAAATGACTGATTACCACCAAAATGCAGCCAGTGTTAAACTTTGTCGGAATAAAGTACTTGCTCAACTAATTCCCCCATGCATCCATCAGAAAATTTTGAATCTACTCCACAAAGGTTGCCCAGCCACATAAGAAATTTCAGAGATTCAGTTTTGCAAATAGCACTTGTGTATTCAGAAGATGTTCTAAGGGATCCATAAAAAAAATTAAACGAGTGAAGGAGAACGCAATGGTGGGACTTCAACTACCAATAGGGGGAAAATCATATGAGTGGAACATCATGTCATAAAAGGGGCAGCCCTCATCGGTAAAAATTGAATCACCACACAAAAGCAGTCAATGCCAAACTTGGCTTGAATACAGTACTTGCTCAACTAATTCCCTCATCGGTAAAAATTGAATCTATGAAGGAAAGAGTAATGATCTTACACCCCTGCAGTACATACACGACAATGATCTAAACCTGACATTTGCGCATCCACATATACTGACGGATCTGGCCGCAACTCTAACAAACTGACACCAGCCGAAACCCCCGGAACCCTAGAAATCCCCGGATTCGAATCATTTTCCCCAAAATAACCGTACCCAAACCTAACGGCCGAAACCCAGTAGGAGAGGAACGTGTAAGATGGGGAGGGAGGGGGGCTTACCTGGGGGAAGGACGAAACCGGCGGGCGGCAGAGCGGCGGAGGCAGGGGAGGATGGAGGCGGAGCGGCGAAGGCTGCGGAGGGATGGAGGCGGAGCGGTAGAGGAAGGGGAAGGAGGATGCGGAGATGTCGGCTCCAGGGGATAGTAGTTTTTAAAGTGCACGAGAGGCAAGGGGGCGCTTAATATGCCCCTTGTCTAAATATATTTTTTAAATGAATTAGTTTTGATAAATAAAATACTTACCTAACTTTAATTTAAAACATTTGGTAAAAGAGAGCTCGAATCCCCTATTACAAAGCATAGAGCTATATACATCTATTTCACATTTTTCGATTTTGTTTTTAATTTCACATATGCGTTTCAGAACAAGGTTAAAACGGTGGGCGTTACTGTTCTTAGCTACGAGTGGAACCCTGCCGGGCCCAGAGACTAGGGTTTTGCCGGAAAAGGAGCGTCGGAGCACTGGAATCCCAAGAAAACTTGCACGTGGACCTACGTTATCTGCAAAAGTGTCGTGGGATGTTGAAAATTTCAATATCTAGCTCGCGGTTGCGCGCATACGATAACAGTTAGAGAAGTGCCGGACATGTAGGAGAAAACTCCCGCTACATGTCTAACTAAGGGAAACCGGTGGAATATTGGGCCCAACCTTGGTTTTCCATGTAGACGTGACCTAAACAAACCTAAACCAACACAAAAGTACATTGGTGGAACCTCGTACGGAGATAGCTAGGGGGTAGATCCCTAGGGACCCTGTAGACTAGGTTTTCGATGGGAAACGGCCACTGGAGCGCCGGAATCCCACCAAAACTTGCATCTGGCCATGCCATGTGTACACAAGTTTGGTGACGGTCCATATATGCAGTCGCTAGCTCCTGGGTGTCACCGTCTTCAATTCAGGCGCATGCCATAACACTTAGAGAAGTGTTGGACGTGTCGCTCTGAAACTCCCGTGACGGGTCCAACGAGGGGAAACCGGTGGATTATTGGAAGAAACCATGGTTTTTTCTGTAGATATGGCCTAAACATGCCTAAACAAACAAAAAAGTACATTGGTCAACCCTCATACGTAGATTGCTAGAGGATAGATCCTCGGCCCCCCATAAACTAGGGTTTCAATGGCAAATGGCCACCGGAGCACCAAAATCCCACCAAAACTTGCATGTGGCCATGCCATGTGTAAAAAAGTGTGGTAGATTGTCCATGGATGCAATGGCTAGCTCCCGGGTGTCACCATATGCAATTTATGTGCATGCAATAACACTTAGAAAAGTGCTGGACGTGCCTTTGGGAAACTCCCGCGACGGGTCAAACAGGGGGCAATCGGTGGAACATTGGGCCAAACCTTGCTTTTCTATGTTTATATGGCCTAAACATGCCTAAACAAACAAAAAGTATATTTGTGTAACCTCGTACGGAGATAGCTAGGGGGTAGATCCATCGGGCCCACCGACCGGTGCTTTTCGACCCCTAGAGCTCGGGAAACCTAGGAAACTTGCATGTGGACCTAGGATACATGTGAAAGTGTTGTGGAAATCCCATAGATTCAAGACATAGCTCCCCCATGTGACCTTCTTCATATTCTGGCGATAACACTTAATTAGTAGTCAAGGTGCAAATGTCCCGACGCGGGTATACCGGGGGCTAGAATGTGCTATGAGGTTCCAAACTTGGTTTTCCCTGTATTTCTACACTAAACATACCTTAACAAACAAAAAATTACATTTGTGGTACCTCGTGCGGAGAAAGCTAGGGGGTAGACATTCTTGGGGCCCGCAGACGGGTGTCCTTGGTGCTTTCGACCATAGTTTGAAACGAGCATAAGAAATTCAAAAATGATCCGGACAATGTAAAACCTTTGTGTTGCGTCATTTTATGTGACATCGTTGCAAGAAAAAATATCAAACTTAATTTGTATACTGATTGCATCTAAAAAAAACCTTCTCGGAAATGAGCTATATCATGTTCGAGGTTTCATCGCTTTCATGCCAAACGTGCAATGTTATGGCTAGAATCGCGACATAGTTTGTGATAATATGCACACATGTGCATATTGGGATGGCGAACAATGTTGTAGGAGGAAGTTTTCCTTCTCTCGTCGGTGCAAGTATCACGCTCTATCATTTCATGTGAGATCAAGGTGACTCCCGCTATGGGTCTAACAGAGGGATACCAGTGGAATCTTGGGCCCAAACTTGTTTTGCCATGTATACATGACCTAAACAAACCTAAACCAACACAAAATGACATTGGTGGAACCTCGTGCGAAGAAAGCTAGGGGGCTAGACCGCCGGGCCCAAAGACTAGGGTTTCATCGGAAAAGGACCGCCGGAGCACCAGAATCCCAATAAAACTTGCATGTGGACCTATGGTATGTGCAGAAGTGTCGTGGGATGTTGAGAATTGCAATATCTAGCTCGTGGTTGCACGCATGCGATAATAGTTAGAGAAGTGTCGGACATGTAGGAGAAAACTCCCGCTACGGATCTAACAGAGGGCTACCGGTGGAAAATTGGGCCCAACCTTGGTTCTGCATGCATACATGACCTAAACAATACTAAACCAACACAAAAGTACATTGGTCGAACACCGTGCAGTCAAAGCTAGGGGCTAGACTGTCAGGGGCCACACACCTGGGTTTCCCTCTCGAATATGCCCACCGTTTTAACCATAGTTTGAAATGATCATAATAAATTCAAAAATGATCCAGACAATGTAAAACATTTGCTTTGCGTCATTTTATGTGACATAGTTGCAATGAAAAATATCAAACTTAATTGGTATACTGATTGCATCTCAAAAAACCTTCTCGGAGATGACCTATATCATGTTCGAGGTTTCATTGCTTTCAGGCCAAACGTGCAATGTTATGCCTAGAATCACGGCATAGTTTCTGAATATGTGCACATATATATATTGTTCACACATGTGCATCTTGGGATGGAAAACAATGTTGCAGGAGAAGGTTTTACTTTTCGTCGGTTCAGGTTTCATGCTCTATCATTTCATGTGAGATCAGGGTGACTCCCGCTACGTGTCTAACTAAGGGAAACCGGTGGAATATTGGGCCCAACCTTGGTTTTCCATGTATACGTGACCTAAACAAACCTAAACCAACACAAAAGTACATTGGTGGAACCTCGTACGGAGATAGATAGGGGGCAGATCACTAGGGACCCTGTAGATTAGGTTTTCGATGGGAAACGGCCGCCGGAGCGCCGGAATCCCACCAAAACTTGCATCTGGCCATGCCATGTGTACACAAGTGTGGTAGACAGTCCATATATGCAATGGCTAGCTCCTGGGTGTCACCGTCTTCAATTCAAGCGCATGCGATAACACTTACAGAAGTGTTGGACGTGTCGCTCGGAAACTCCCGTGACAGGTCCAACAAGGGGCAATAGGTGGAATACTGGGAGAAACCTTGGTTTTATGTAGATATAGCCTAAACATGCCTAAACAAACAAAAAAGTACATTGGTCAACCCTCATGCGGATATTTCTAGGCGATAGATCCTCGGGACCCCGCAAACTAGGGTTTCGATGGCAAACGGCCACCGGAGCGCCGGAATCCAACCAAAACTTGCATGTGGCCATGCCATGTGTAAAAAAGTGTGGTAGATTGTCCATGGATTCAATGGCTAGGTCCCGGGTGTCACCATCTGCAATTTACGCGCATGCGATAACACTTAGAGAAGTGTTGGACGTGTCGTTGGGAAACTCCCGCGACGGGTCAAACATGTGTTGGGCCACGCAGAATAAAACAAAACTTTTCCTCTAACGTGGTGATCCCAAGATCTAGCTGAGGTAGAAGGCCACGAGGTTTACCACTAGATGCGCAGTTGCGGAATACTGATGAAGCGCGTCAGTTGATGCAATGCAGTCCTCACGATCCGATCGTCCTGGTGCTGATCACACAACACCTCTGCTGGTATCCACACGTACAAGGAGGAGCACCGGCAGCGAACTGCTAGGTTCGTATCGACGGTAGGACTGCTATGGAGCTAGGGTTTCCAACACATGGAATGACCTAACCGAACAACGATTAACCTTTCTGGGTTACGGTGCTCCACTATATATAGGGAGTGAACGTGGGCTCTGCTCGCGCGACCCATTCACTAAAGCCCATATAACACTAGTCACCGTGAGTCCAACTCACTAACTCAGTCCTAATCCGGTTTAGGTCCAACCCAACCAGATTACAGGTTCAGATCCAATCCGAACATGCTCCCTCTCTTATGTGTGTGACCCCGCAGGCTCATGGCTACTTGGACACGATTGGAGTCCGACTCTCAATCTATTAGTCGGTAGCGGCTCCTAGCAGAACGTGCCGACTCCCAAGTACCAAAGAGTCACGACGACTTGCCTTTCCAATGCGACTTACGTCCGAGTCCCTTTTGTCTCACGATATACCTTGTTATGTCATCCCTTAAATAGTCCGACTCTCTTCTCGATCCGAGATAAGTGATTCACCCGACTAACTCTTAGTCGATTGCCTCGGTTAACACTTAACCGAGTCGTGCATGGCCATGCTTTCCGAATCATATCTCACGAGAGGGCCCAGAGAATATCTCTCCGAGTGGAGGGGCAAAATCCCATCTTGGTTATTCACATCACGCAGCTTGATTCTCAGTCGACCCGAACCCTGCCTTTATAACTGCCCAGTTACGGATCAGTGTTTGACAGAACCTAAGTCGGTGATCCTCAACTCAGACTATGCAACAACCCCAGGTCTAAGGATTACATTGATTGAGATATACAAATGACAACTTGTTCGTTGTACCTCAATATGGGTCAATCCGACTCGCTAAACTCTTTAGCCGAATCTGTGTAAGTTGGAATAGCATCTCCATGCTCATGACAAGTGGAACCGAGTCATCAAGCCAACTTTCACATTGGTCTAAGTTTTGTGTCCAGCACAACTTCGATGACCAAGGATATTTAGTACAAACAACATGAATGCATAGTTCCACAACCGAGTCACATATTCAATGATATACATCAGATGTTTATACAAGGACTACTTAATATCTTTATGAATACAATGGGAAATCTCATCATACATGATTGCCTCTAGGGCATATTCCCAACAACATGGGGGGCAACCGGACCAACCTTGATTTTCTACGTTGATATGGCCTAAGCGTGCCTAAATAAACAAAAAGTATATTGGTGGAAACTCGTACGGAGATAGCTAGGGGGTTGATCCCCCGGGCCCACAGACCGGTGCTTTTTGACCCCTAGAGCTCGGGAAACCTAGTAAACTTGCATGTGGACCTAGGATACATGTGAAAGTGTTGTGGAAATCCCATAAATGCAATACATAGCTCCCCGGTGTGACCTTCTTCATATTCGGGCGATAACACTTAATTAGCAGATCAAGCTGCAAATGTCCCGACGCGGGTATACGGGGAGATAGAATGTGCTACAAGGTTCCAAACTTGGTTTTCCTTGTATTTCTACACTAAACATACCTTAACAAACAAAAAATTACATTGGTGGTACCTCATGCGGAGAAAGCTAGGGGGTAGACATTCCCGGGGCCCGCAGACGGGTGTTATTGGTCCTTTCGACCATAGTTTGAAACGAGCATAATAAATTAAAAAATGATCTGGACAATGTAAAACCTTTGTGTTGCGTCATTTTATGTGACATCATTGCAAGAAAAATATCAAACTTAATTGGTATACTGATTGCATCTAAAAAACCTTCTCGAAAATGAGCTATATCATGTTCGAGGTTTCATCGCTTTCATGCTAAACATGCAATGTTATGGATAGAATCACGACATAGTTTGTGATAATATGCCCATATATATTATGCACACATGTGCATCTTGGGATGGCGAACAATATTGCAGGAGGAACTTTTCCTTCTCTCGTCGGTGCAAGTTTCACGCTCTATCATTTCATGTGAGATTGAGGTGACTCCCGCTAAGGGTCTAACGGAGGGATACCAGTCGAATCTTGGGCCCAAACTAGTTTTGCCATGTAAACATGACCTAAACAAACCTAAAAAAACAAAAAATGACATTGGTGGAACCTCGTGCAAAGAAAGCTAGGGGGCTAGACCGCCGGGCCCAGAGACTAGGGTTTCACCGGAAAAGGACCACCGGAGCACCGGAATCCCAAGAAAACTTGCATGTGGACCGAGGTTATGTGCAAAAGTGCGTGGGATGTTGAGATTGCAATATCTAGCTTGCGGTTGCGCGCATGCGATAACAGTTAGAGAAGTGCCGGACGTGTAGGAGAAAACTCCCGCTACGGGTCTAACGAAGGGCTACCGGTGGAAAATTGGGCCCAACCTTGGTTCTGCATGTATACATGACCTGAACAATACTAAACCAACACAAAAGTACATTGGTCGAACACCGTGCGGTGAAATCTAGGGGCTAGCCTGTCAGGGGCCACACGCTAGGGTTTCCCTCTTGAATATGCCCGCTGTTTTGACCATAGTTTGAAATGAGCATAATAAATTCAAAAATGATCCAGACAATGTAAAACATTTGCTTTGCGTAATTTTATGTGACATAGTTGCAATAAAAATATAAAACTTAATTGGTTTATTGATTGCATCTCAAAAAAACCTTCTCGTAGATGAGCTATATCATGTTCGAGGTTTCATTGCTTTCAAGCCAAACGACGTGCAATGTTATGCCTAGAATCACGGCATAGTTTGTGATAAATTGCACATATATATATATTGATCACACATGTGCATCTTGGGATGGCGAACAATGTTGTAGGAGAAGATTTTACTTTTCGTCGGTTCAAGTTTCACGGTAGCTCTATCATTTCATGTGAGATCAAGGTGACTCCCGCTACGTGTCTAACTAAGGGAAACCGGTGGAATATTGGGCCCAACCTTGGTTTTACATGTAGACGTGACCTAAACAAACCTAAACCAACACAAAAGTATATTGGTGGAACGTCGTACGGAGATAGATAGGGGGTAGATCCCTAGGGACCCTATAGACTAGGTTTTCGATGGGAAACGGCCGTCGGAGTGCCGAAATCCCACAAAAACTTGCATCTGGCCATGCCATGTGTACACAAGTGTGGTAGACGATCCATATATGTGTCACAACCCAAAATTTTGCAAACTTTGAAATGTGAAAAAAACTTTAAAAAAAATGAAAAACTAAGTCTTCGAAATACAGAGGGAACAAAAACTTTTTGACTATTTAATATAACTCCTTCAAAACAAAAATTAAATAAAACAATTTTGTTTGTGAAGTTGTATGCATGTTTTCCAAACCTCAAAATCATGAAGCATGCATGGTTGCATTTTAAAACTAAGAGAAATAAATTTCTTCTCAAAGTTGAAATGACCACTTAACAACATGAGACTTTGGATATATTCCATATTTAAAATATACAAAATAATTCCTAAGTGAGATAAAAATATAAAGGGCAAAATTATAAGACCATAAAAATTAGTTTGACTCTATTTGAAGCTCTAGATAAAATGATATGAAATTTATAAAAATATAGGAAGAAAAATAAAATCAGGTTAAGGCAATGTATAAAACAAAATAAAAGTATTCTTAAATGAGTGATTATGATAAAGAATAAAATTATGAAGCCAAAGAAATTGGTTTGAACCTTTTTGGAGTCCTAAGTTAAAAGATATGGTTTTTATAAGAAAAGAAAATAGAAAATAATAAAACTAAGCGTACATACTTTTTTTACCAAAGGATATTGCAATGTGGTAAAAGAAATGTAGTTTATTTCGTATTGTTAAAATTAATTTAAAAGTATTTTAAAATTAATTTCACAAACGAAAGAAGGAGATTACTTTATCTTCTTGTATTCTTTATTTGGCTTTGATTTTGATTTTGAATTTCCCAAATTCTTTTTTATATGTTTCTCTCCGACAGACTTATTTGGTTTGCCATGCACGTATATGAAGTAGACGAACATGAGCTATCTTGTTTGCTCTCTGCTTTCTTTTCTCTTTTCTCTTGTATGGTTGCATGCATTGTACTCTCTCTTCTCTTATTATTTTTCTCTCCGACCCATGTACAAGTCGACCAAGCCACTAAGCCGTATACCTAGGTTGTATGAAGGAGACGTCTGCAATCCAGTCAAACATTCCCGATCGAAAGCACAAGCAGGCCAGCTGAGAAACGCCTCGCATAGAAAATTTTAGTAGCAACTGTTACCTCGCGCGATTGATTCTTCACTTTAATCTTCTTAATTAGAGTCGCACTATTTTTCTTTCTGTCCTACATGTACGCATGCGCAAACAGCAGGGCAATAGGTACACTAAAATATTAGCTTGAATTAGAAACTGCTCCATAATACCTCACATTCATTTTCTATGTAATCCCATCAACAAGACGCACCATTTCTCTTTCTATATAGTCCCAAATACACACCATGCGTCTCCTTTTCCAACTTGCATAGCCATACGAGCCTAGGTTCTGACCTTGATCCAATTTCATGAGAGCTGTGCGGGGCATCGCTTGGGTTTCCAACAATTCCGACAACTAGAGGCAGAGCTGCTGGACTATCAGAATCACAAGGAGAAGGATTGATCCACGGGATTAGACACTGGAGATGCTGAACATCTAACACGTACGACACCACATATTCAACTCGGCTCATCATCTTCGTCAAACGATTACGTCGTACTCGGTGAGCTCCATGAGAAATCCTTGTACCCACATCCTAGCTACACATATGCCTACCTCTAGGAATGATTGTTCATCGTATTATTGCAGTTCGCCACGTCGCCGATGTCACACTTTGCTCCAGCCGTAGATTGTCGACACCGTTGGGGACGAACAACCTCTCAATCACGTCTCGTAGCACTACCTCGACGTCCTCTACGCCGTTCGCATCTTCTTCTACCCCGGGTATGTTCCTAGCGACTGGAACGGCAACGTTAAGTTCGTGCCCGCAAATCTGGCGAGATTTTCAGGTGAGCCATCCTGGACCATTAAATCTTCATCTAAAGGTCATCATAGATCACTTAAACGAAGGGTATCCTTCAATTAGAATCTGCCAAGTGTCATATCTATTCCTATTTTCGAATTTTTAGACATAAGAACACACAAACTTACAAAAATCATATCTTTAGTTCTGTATATCCAAATTTAGCAAATAATATGTCTATGGATTCACAAAAACGAGTAGAATACAGTGGAGCCATAATTCGGTATTTTTGTGTCTGTTCAAATCACGTTTTATACAGAACCATTTGAAGAGTATTTTGAGTATAAAAATTGTTGTGTAAATTATTTTTAAGTGAATACTTTTGCAAATGGTTGTATATTGAAACATATGTATAGTCAGAACAAAATATAGTTTTATTCTAGTATAAATAATACCGTGGCAATTATTTAGTGAGAACGGCCTTTCCATGTGTTAGAAAATATTGCTAATTGCTACAATTGCACAAATGATTGCATTTGTAATCTTGAAAATATAAAATGTTCAGAAATCACTTAGTAATGTTCAGAATCTTGTTATAACAATTTGTACAATAAAAATTGCCATCTTGCATGTTTGCATACTTTGCATGATTTTTGTGTTGTCATTAGTATTGATCTTGTGATTGTTTTATCTTGGTTGTTTTGCTTGATAGATTGTGTTGATTGTCAAGTGTGTTATTGTGAAGAGTGTACCAACACCACCAACTACTAAGGCAAGTGGTACTATTATCCATGTCCTACTATTTTCATTATACTTAATAGAATTTTTTGTAGTATGCATGATAGGACTACTATGTTACTATGCTATCCTATATCCAATTAGTATATCTTTATATCTTACTTAGTGGAAACATCATAGTTGTAGTATGCTTAGAATTACTATAGATTCGGGGTGGAATACCATGTTATGATTATATGAAGTGTTGGAATATATATGTTTTACATAATAAAACAAGTACTCAATGAATCACCTGGGTGGAATGTGGATACTCAGTTGTGAATAAGGTGGCAACGTAGGGAACCATATCTATGGCTATCTTTTTGTGAATCACCTCAAGAATATATATATGTTATATATATATATCTTTTTGTGAATCACCTGAATAAGGTGGTAATATATATGTTTTATATAATAAAACAAGTACTCAATGAATCACCTGGGTGGAATGTGGATACTGAGTTGTGAATAAGGTGGGGCAACGTAGGGAACCATATCTATGGCTATCTTTTTGTGTGTGCACTAGAAGAATACCACCCAGAAACTTAGAGATTGAACATGTTTCTCGTACAGTGGCTTCCGTGTACAGCCACATGCTAAATGGGCTCTGGCTTAGTCAATTACATAGTGGAAGACCCTTGCATTGGTACCTATTCAGGTTAATTAGAATTATGTATTGGAAGCATATCCTTACATTGGTGCCTGGTAGACATGCTAGCATTATGTATTAGGAGGACTTCTATGGAAAGACTTTGTCATATTCTCGATCTTTTGGTACTCCATTTGGTGTGTACTTATCCAGCGGCCACTTGTGGCGTCAAGACGAGATTGTGTCATGTGGGTAAAGTGTACAACTTCTGCAGAAGATCAAATTCTAAGTACTTAGCCGTGTCCCTGATTACGGACAACTCTGAGCAACTAAGGCATGAAGCTATGGAAGATCTCGACATTCCAATTTCTAAAAGTAAAACTTGATGGTGTCAACAAGGGATTAGAAGAACTTGGAGTTTTCCAAGGAGTTCAGAAAGATTGTTCAAAGATCAAAACTATTTGAAAAGATAGGATAAAACCATATTGCTTTCTGCAAATGAGCCTAAACTCTACTTAGCCAAATATGCATGTATTGTTAGGTTCCAACTTACTTCCACATATTAGTGACACTTGCCAATACAATTCAAATGTATTGACCCTTGTGGCTGTAACTTATCATATTGCAGGATTACTTGATGATAGTGATATTTGATGAGTAGGGGTTACAAGTTTACACCCAACATGTTTGCCTGTGGCACATAAAGAAGAAGGACTCCATGCTTTACTTTTATTCCGCTGCTTTGTAATAGATCGCCTATGGCTATGAGATTGTAAGAAAGTATTTATATTCTGGATCATGCGATGTAATATGACCTTTGTATCTTGATATTACATTTTAAACTGTGGGTGCTAGCTATTCGATCCAGGGACTAGCACTGTAATCACAGGGATTTCGAACCAAGCCGGGTTCGGGTCCTCTACAGATGGTATCGGAGCACCGTGTTGCCTGTAGGATCGTAACCCTAGTATTTTATACAAATACCGTTGTTAGGAATGAACTTATAATTTTATACTTAGTAGGTTTTCTCGTATACCTTGGTCATTCTTTACTAAATCTCTTCTCCTTCAAACATGTAGAAAACCATCCTTTTGCTTTCTCTAAGGACCTTCAAGATGGATCGTGTCAACAAGAAGTTCAAGATACAAGTTGCGACAAGTCGTCGAGCTTGCAAAATATGTGGATAAGTAGGCCACACCTAAGGAACATCGGGATCAATGTCCCTATTGTGATTCCAACCATCCAGTTGAAGAATGCCCCATATCTCAATTCACGTGTTTCCTATGTGAAGGAACCGACCACATTCCTGCCAAGTGCCATCTTGACTTGATAGTGCAATGAGTGAGAGAACAAGTTAAGGATGGATGTATCAAGCTCTAAGGAAGATAGAAGAAAACCTTATCCATATCACTTGATCCAAATGCAAGAAGAAATGACACAATATTAATGAATGTCTAGAAAAGGAACTTCAAACAACCACAACAACACTTCAAGGAAAAGGACCCGAGACATGAAAAAAGTGTTTTGCCATCGCTGCCGGAAGACAGGACACTTCACCGATGATTGCCCAAATCAAAAGAGAGCTCCCACTGATGTTATCATAGTGTGACCCAAGAGACATTAGATTGCCTACCAATTATTTAAGACTTTCATATCGTGTTAGTGTATGGATCATACCAACCTATGTGGTATGACTATACTAGGTTGATTGTTTCAGGAAAACTTGTTGTTTTCTTCGACTCGTGGGTTAAACTCATAAGTTGTTAAGTGATTAGTTGCTTGTTGATTGTTTGATTGAACTTGTTTGTTTTGGGTTATGTGCTAGAACTTATTTAGATCTATCTATCATTACTTATCCCTATTAAACCAACAGATGCCTCCGAGAAGTGCCAACGACCGTGACAACAATCGAAACAACAACAATGAAATGAGATACAACAGATGATGACTGCACAGGCTCAGCTAATGCAGATGATGACACAATTCATGGCAACCATCAACAATCAGAATCAGATTCTGAACAACAACAATAACAACCAGAACAATAACAATCCACCACCTCTAGATATGCATACTAGATTTCTAAGGTTGAGACCTGCAAAGTTCTCTGGTACTTCTGATCCAATGGTAGCCGATGACTGGTTACGTTCAGTGAATAGGGATTTAGTGACTGTTGGATGCTCTGATGCCGATAAAGTGAGATTTGCAGCACACTTGCTCGAATGCCCTGCAGCTATATGGTGGGACAACTTTCAAGTCACTTACCCCATTGAAGAAGTGACTTGGGAAATATTTGAAGAGGGTTTTCTCACTAACCATGTCTCTTCAGGCATGATGAGTTTAAAAAAGGAGTTTCACAATCTTAAACAGCGTCACCGCAGCGTTGCTGAATACATTGAGGAATTCAACAATATTTTACGTTATGGTCCAGATGATACTGACACAGATGCTAAGAGGAAGGAAAAGTTCCTAGATGGACTAAATGATGAAATGTTCATGCAGTTATCAGTTGCTTATGTTCCAACTTATCAATCACTATGTGACAAAGCTACAATTTTAGAGAGCAAGATGAAGCAAGTTGAGCACAGGAAGAGGAAGCATAGCTTTGCCAAGTATCACTCAGGATCTTCACAAAAGATGCGTTCATTCAAAAAGATCAATGGAGATCCTAGACCACATCATCATGAAGGAAATGGACACACTCATCATCATCACAAGAATCACCACAATAACAATGGAAGTGGTAATAATAATGGGAATGGTACTAACAATGGAGATAACCTTGGTCACAACCAACATGGCAATTCCATGAAGAAGGACATTGGCCAGTTGCAGTGCTATAATTGTAAGCAACTTGGACACTATGCATCCGACTTTCCTGAGAAGAAAAATAATAAGGATGCTATAAACTCTAATGGAAGCGATTCCAATGTGACCAGAAAGGACATGTAAACCACATCAACATGTATAGAACCCTTGAAGAATTAGATGATGTGGATGGTAAGATTTAGCTAACTCGGTTGAGTCATATAAGGATCCCATGTTTGGATGTCAATTATTGAACCCATAGTCAAGTGAACCATCAATGAAATTCTACAAAATTTCCTTTTAAGGGTGGTAATACCCTAGTTATCCTGAAACTCAACCTATTCTTTCTGGCCTTCTCAAATCTCGGGACGAGATTCCTTTTAAGGGTGGTAGTCTGTCACATCCCAAAATTTTGCATATTTTGAAATGTGAAAAAAACTTAAACAAAATGAAAAACTAAGTCTTGTAAATTCAGAGGGAACAAAAACTTTTTGACTATTTAATATAACTCCTTCAAAACAAAAATTAAATAAAACAATTTTGTTTGTGAAGTTGTATGCACGTTTTCCAAACCTCAAAATCATGAAGCATGCATGGTTGCATTTTAAAACTAAGAGAAATAACTTTCTTCTCAAAGCTGAAATGACCACTTAACAACATGAGACTTTGGATATATTCCATATTTAAAATATACAAAAGAATTACTAAGTGAGATAAAAATATAAACGACAAAATTATAAAACCATAAAAATTAGTTTGACTCTATTTTAAGCTCCAGATAAAATGATATGAAATTTATAAAAATACAGGAAGAAAAATAAAGTCAGGTTAAGGCAATGACTAAAAAAAATAAAAGTATTCTTAAATGAGTGATTATGATAAAGAATAAAATTATGAAGCCAATGAAATTGATTTGAACTTTTTTGGAGTCCTAAGTTAAAAGATATGATTTTTATAAGAAAAGAAAATAGAAAATAATAAAACTAAGCGTACGCACCGTTTTTTTTTACCAAAGGATATTGCAATGTGGTAAAAGAGATGTAGTTTATTTCGTATTGTTAAAATTAAATCAAAAGTATTTTAAAATTAATTTCACAAATGAAAGAAGGAGATTAATTTATCTTCTTGTATTCTTTATTTGGCTTTGATTTTGATTTTGAATTTCCCAAATTATTATCTATATGTTTCTCTCCAACAGACTTATTTGGTTTGCCATGCACGTATATGAAGTAGACGAATATGAGCTATCTTGCTTGCTCTCCGCTTTCTTTTTTCTTTTCTCTTGTATGGCTGCATGCATCGTACTCTCTCTTCTCTTATTATTTTTCTCTCTGACCCATGTACAAGTCGACCAAGCCACTAGGCCGTACACCTAGGCTGTATGAAGGAGACGTCTGCAACCCAGTCAAACATTCCCGATCGAAAGCACAAACAGGCTAGCTGAAAAACGTCTCGCATAGAAAACTTTAGTAGCAATCATTACCTCGCGCGATCGATTCTTCACTTTAATCTTCTTAATTAGAGTCGTACTGTTTTTCTTTCTGTCCCACATATTCGCACGTGCAAACAGCAGGGCAATAGCTAGACTAAAATATTAGCTCGAACTAGAAACTGCTCCATAATACCTCACATTCATTTTCTCTGTAATTCCATCAAGAGCGCACCATTTTTCTTTCTATATAGTCCCAAATAGACACCATGCGTTTCCTTTTCCAACTTGCATAACCATACGATCCTAGGCTCAGACCTTGATCCAATTTCACGAGAGCTGCGTGGGGCGTCGCTTGGGTTTCCAACAATTCCGATAACTAGAGGCGGAGCCGCTGGACTATCAGAATCACGAGGAGGAGAAGGATTGATCCACGGGACTAGACACTGAAGACGCTGAACATCCATCACGTACGACGCCACATATTCAACTCGGCTCATCATCTTTGTCAAACGATTACGTTGTACTCGGTGAAATCCTTGTACCCACATCCTATCTACACATATGCCTACCTCTAGGACATGATTATTGATCATATTGTTGTAGTTCTCCGCGCCGCCGACGTCGCACTTTGCTCCAGCTGTAGATTGTCGACACCGTTGGGGACGAACAACCTCTCAATCATGTCTCATAGCACCACCTCGACGTACTCTACGCCGTCGCATCTTCTTCTACTCTGGGTACGTTCCTAGCGTCGTGCCTGCAAATCCGGCGAACTTCTCCGGTAAGATTTTCCGGTGAGCCATCCTGGACCATTAGATCTTTATCTAAAGGTCATCATAGATCACTTAAACGAAGGGGTATCCTTCAATTAGAATCTGCCAAGTGTCATGTCTATGCCTATTTTCGAATTTTTAGACATAAGAAAACACAAACTTGCAGAAATCATATCTTTAGTTCTGTATATCCAAATTTAGCAAATAATATGTCTATGGATTCACAAAAACGAGTAGAATACAGTGGATCCATAATTCAGTATTTTTGTGTCTGTTAAAATCACGTTTTATATAGAACCATTTGTGCAGTATTTTGAGTATAAAAATTGTTGTGTAAATTATTTTTAAGTGAATCCTTTTGGAAATGGTTGTATATTGAACCCTCTGTATAGTTAGACCAAAATATAATTTTATTCTAGTATAAATAATACCGTGGCAATTATTTAGTGAGAACGGCCTTTCCAAGTGTTAGAAAATATTGCTAATTACTACAATTGCACAAATGATTGCATTTGTTATCTTGAAAATATAAAATGTTCAGAAATCACATAGTAATATTCAGAAGCTTGTTATAACAATTTGTACAATAAAAATTGCCATCTTTCATGTTTGCATACTTTGCATGATTTTTGTGTTGTCATTAGTATTGATCTTGTAATTGTTTTGTCTTGGTTGTTTTGCTTGATAGTTTGTGTTGATTGTGAAGTGTGTTATTGCGAAGAGTGTACCAACACCACCAACTACTAAGGCAAGTGGCACTATCATCCATGTCCTACTATTTTCATTATACTTAATAGAATTTTTTGTAGTATGCATGATAGGACTACTATGTTACTATGCTATCCTATATCCTATTAGGATATCTTTATATCTCACTTAGTGGAAACATCATAGTTGTAGTATGCTTAGCCTTGCTATAGATTCGGGCTGGAATACCTTGTTATGATTATATGAAGTGTTGGAAAATATATATTCTATATAATAAAACAAGTACTCAATGAATGACTTGGGTGGAATGTGGATACTCAGTTGTGAATAAGGTGGTAACGAAGGGAACCATATCTATGGCTATCTTTTTCATTTGTGCACTAGAATAATACCACCCAGGAACTTAGAGATTGAACATGTTTCTCGTACAGTGGCTTCCGTGTACAGTCACATGCTAAATGGGCTCTGGCTTAGTCAATTACATAGTGGAAGACCCTTGCATTGGTACCTATTCAGGTTAACTAGAATTATGTATTGGAAGCATATCCTTACATTGGTGCCTGGTAGAAGTGCTAGCATTATGTATTGGGAGGAGTTCTATGGAAAGACTTTGTCACATTCTCGATCTGTCGGTACTCTATTTGGTGTGTACTTATCTAGCGGCCACTAGTGGCGTCAAGACGATATTGTGTCATGTGGGTAAAGTGTACAACTTCTACAGTAGATCAAATTCTAAGTACTTAACCGTGTCCCCAGTTACGGACAACTCTGAGCAACTAAGGCATGAAGCTATGGAAGATCTCGACATTCCAATTTATCAAAGTAAAACTTGATGGTGTCAACAAGGGATTAGAAGCACTTGGAGTTTGCCAAGGAGTTCAGAAAGATTGTTCAAAGATCAAAACTATTTTGAAAAGATAGGATAAAACCATATTGCTTTCTGCAAATGAGCCTAAACTCTACTTAGCCAAATATGCATGTATTGTTAGGTTCCAACTTACTTCCACATATTAGTGACACTTGCCAATACAATTCAAATGTATTGACCCTTGTGGCTGTAACTTATCATATTTTAGGATTACTTGATGATAGTGATATTTGATAAGTAGGGGTTACGAGTTTACACCCAACATGTTTGCCTGTGGCACATGAAGAAGAAGGACTCCATGCTTTACTTTTATTCCGCTGCTTTGTAATAGATAGCCTATGGCTATGAGATTGTAATAAAGTATTTATATTCTAGATCATGCGATGTAATATGTTCTTTGTATCCTTATATTACGTATTAAACTGTGTGTGCTAGCTATTCGATCCAGGGACTAGCACTGTAATCACAGGAATTTCGAACCAAGCCGGGTTCGGGTCCTCTACAATATGCAATGTCTAGCTCCCGCGTGTCACTGTCTTCAATTCAGGCACAAGCGATAACACTTAGAGAAGTGTTGGACGTGTCGCATGGAAACTCCCGCGACGGGTCCAACGAGGTGCAACCGGTGGAATATTGGGCCCAACCTTGGTTTTATAGGCAGATATGGCCTAAACATGCCTAAACAAACAAAAAAGTACACTAGGGAACCCTCGTACGGAGATAGCTAGCGTCGTAGATCCCCGAGGCCCCCATGGACTAAGGTTTCGATGGGAAATGGCCGCCGGAGCGCCGGAATCCCACGAAAAATTGCATGTGTCCATGCCATTTGTAAAAAAGTGTGGTAGATTGTCCATAGATGAAATGGCTAGCTCCCGAGTGTCACCGTCTTAAATTCACGCGCATGAGATAACACCTAATGCTCGACATGTTGTTGGGAAACTCCCGCAACAGGTATACCGAGGGCTAGAATGTGCTACAAGGTTCCAAACTTGGTTTTCCTTGTATTTCTAAACTAAACATACCTTAACAAACAAAAAAGTACATTGTTGGTACCTCGTGTAGAGAAAGCTAGGGGGTAGACATTCCCGGGGCCCGTAGACATGTGTTCTTGGTGCTTTCGACCATAGTTTGAAATGGGCATACGAAATTCAAAAACGGCCCGAACAATGTAAATCCTCCACGTGGTGTCATATTATGTGACATATTTGCAAGGAAAGATATCAAACTTGGTATACTGATTGCATCTCAAAAAAACCTTCACATAAATGACCTATCATGTTCGAGATTTCATGACTTTCAAGCCAAACGACTAATGTTATGGCTAGAAACGCGACATAGTTTGTGATAATGTGCCCATATATATTATGCACACATGTGCATCTTGGTATGGCGAACAATATTGCAGGAGGAAGTTTTCCTTCTCTCGTCGGTGCAAGTTTCATGCTCTATCATTGCATGTGAGATCAAGGTGACTCCCTCTACGGGTCTAACAGAGGGATACCAGTGCAATCTTGGGCCCAAATTTTTTTTCCATGTAGACATAACCTAAACAAACCTAAACCAACAGAAAAGTACACTTGTGAAACCTCGTGCGAAGAAAGCTAGGGGCTAGACCGTCGGGCCTAGAGACTAGGGTTTCGCCGGAAAAGGACCGCCGGAGCATTGGAATCCCAAGAAAACTTGCATGTGGACCTAGGTTATGTGCAAAAGTGTTGTGGGATGTTGAGAATTGCTGTGAAGGTTTCATATGTTTTCATTTTTTTGAATCTTTTGTATATGCCGTTATCAAAACGAGGTAAAAACGATGGGCATTACCGTTCTTAGCTGGGGATGAAACCATGCAAAACTAAATGTGTATACCTTAGGAAATCACATGTTGGAAACCTAAAAATGATTTTTCGAAAAAACCACGAGCAAGATACAAAGCACCTCTAGTTTCAATCTGAGCCGCTTTCTCCCAAATCAAGGGAAATTTATCATTTTAATGAGAAGTGCCTACAAAAGCTGGAGTTGCAAACAACCTCTCAACTATAAGTAGAATGTGGTCTAATATTTTGAAAAAATGGGGCGGTGCCAATTCGGAACACATTCCTGGTAGTTGGTTCACAAAAAACACCAGTTTCCAACACTCTAAAAATGAAAAGTTTTGGAGCACAATAAAGTGGAAAACTTTTTCAATAATCATTATGTGCCATGTCAAATGCATGTATTAGACTATGACTATGAAACGGGAAATAATATAACCCATTCAACCCTCTTATTCAATCCATAACCATGCCCCAGCAATTTCCCAAAAAATTTCTAAAAAAAGAAGCAATTTCCCAAAATACCAACGTCCCGCCATCATCTCCCGCTTTAATCTCACGCCTTCTCCGGTCCCAAACTAGCTCCCAGAAATTTTGTACACAAGCTTTCGAAAGAAAAATACCTAAACTCCCCACAAAAAGAGAAAACGAGAGGGGCAATTTGGACCAACACCCATCCCCACTCACCGGCGACTATCCCCACCCATCCCTATCCATCCCCACCCCCACACGCACCCCCGAACCCCACCACCCACCCCCACGAGGCGAGCGGCCACCGGTGAAAAGAGGCGAGCAACGATCGTCGACAAGAGGCGAGTGGCGACGGCCACGCTAGGACGACAACGAGCACGCACACTCACGACGACGGCGGGCACGTGCTGGTAGCTGCGACCGACGACTGCGACAGGTGCTTGCGAGGATGATGGCCACAAGCAGGGAGGCGGTCTTCCTCCAAGGTCCACACAGTCAGGCGAGTTCTTTCCCTTTACCTTGTTATAGCGTTAGGGAGGCGGTCTTCTGTGTCTTGTCTAAGGTTAGGGTTCGTTGCTCATGGCCTGCTAGACCATCTAGATTAGGTTTCCTTGCTCTAGGGTTAGGATTCGTTGTTCAGGTACTACTAGACCATCTAGATTAATCACATGGAACAATCCATGCTCAGTGCTCATGGCCTATCTCTTGATCCTGTCTGGGGTTAGCGTTCTAGGTTAGGGTTTGCGTTAAGATCCTGATGGCGTGTCTTGGCGTTCTAGCTTAGGGTTTGCTTGTTATCATGTTTTAGGTTAGGGTTTGATTCAACATGATTCTTGGCAGCATGCATGTAAGGAACCAAGGGACTAAGCACCTGATTTGCACAAGAGTGGGCTATGCCATTGACATTCCTGCTAACATTCCTGACTTTCATATATGTAGTAATGCATGATTCTTGGCTCAAAGTTTGCTTAGTGTCTAGCTTGTATGCATGATTCTTGTATTGACTTTTCTAATTAAAGTTGAAGTGTATATTGTGCTCTGTATGGTACATGTCCTGCCTGTTGGTGTGTAAGTTGAACAAGTGGAATTTAGGCTATTAGTAATGCCTTTTCTAATTAAAGTTGAAGCTGTTAGTAATGCCTTTCTAGACTTGATTGCTAGATTATATTAATGCATCTTGCTGATATATTTAGCTATTTCCCTCTTGTATTAATGTTAACATGTTTGCAGACTTCACTAGAATTCTCAACTTAAACGGATCGAAACGGAGCTCGGCACCCAAGAGGAATGGTGAGATAAAGAGGTGGTTTGCTGTATTGGAGATTGTATCTTTTACACTTGTTGCTGCTAGTTTCCTGCTGTGAGTTACATGATGTATAGCTTAGTTTGCTGCTGCTGTGTGCATCTTCTACAATTGCTGGTGCTACTAGTCAAGTTACCTGATGTATAGCTTATTTTGCTGGTGATGTATAGCTTATTTTGCTGGTGCTGCTCTGCATCTTTAACCATTGCTGATGATGTGTATCTTCTACATTTTCTTCTGCTTGTCAAGTTACTTCTTAGGCAAATGTATACATGTTACTTTGCTGCTGCTGTTACCTACCGCTCCTATAATTTGTCATGTTAAGTTTGTGCCTGATAAGTAGTTCATTGACAAGCTACTAGTTGTCATTCTAATCTATCACTACTAACTAT
The DNA here is from genome assembly GCA_916181665.1 of Avena sativa. Taxonomy (NCBI): domain Eukaryota; kingdom Viridiplantae; phylum Streptophyta; class Magnoliopsida; order Poales; family Poaceae; genus Avena; species Avena sativa. Next base: position 134,311,255 of record OV702280.1, read on the forward strand.
TGTCCACTATTTTTGGCAAGGTATTAGGTCATCATCAAACTAATGAGCGCAACCACCTCATGTTCATCCATGACAAGGATGAGTAAGAAGACACAGTTGGTTGGTATGAACCTACACTGTTATTTTTTCTATGAATGTTTCTGTGTTTGTATGGAAAATGTTTTTGTGTTTGTATGGAACATTAAAAATTCCGATCCATGTTTTCTTTGCCATCTGGTAGTTAAAGTGCATTGACATAATATGAACAACCATGTTATATAAACTGAGAGCAGATGTTAGCTGTTTGTGTTGTAATCTGGTAGTTAATTCTTTGCAATCATGTTACTCTACTAGAAATAAATGGAAATATAATCTGAGAGCAAACTTTAGCTGTTTGTGTTGTAATGCTTATCCATGCATTTCAACCATTCATCTAATGGTATTTTTTTCTACACATGGAAATCTAAAGCAGTTAGTGGAGTTACCAATGTAGGTGCAATAGTGACTCAGCATCTGCTATAACACCTGGCCAAAGCTCAGATTACAATCCTCGAGATGATGTAGTCATTGATGAATAGGAGGTCGATGACAATGTTGTGGAGAAGAATTTTAAGGTGCAAACTTTTACTTTGTTTGCTGGGTTGGGGTTACTTGATTTCTTTGTTGCTTCATTATTTTCCTTCCATTATGTGCTCACATAATATATTTGCTTGTCAACTAATGCCATTATCATTTCTGTTTATACAAGCCCAAGAAGGTTTCTAGGAAGAAGACGTGTGCCATTAAGAAGAGTACTAGACGACCAGAATCTTCTTCCTCAATGGATCCGGGAAGGGTGATGGAGGTAGCTCCAGGAGCATCACAGACAATTTTTGAACCTCCTGAACCTGCTGCTGCAAGGGTGACTAGGCTGAAAGCAAAGGAGGCTATTGTGGAGAGCCAACTGCACCAGGTTATGGAGACATCTTTATGCCATGACGATAGATTTTTGTCCATTGATGAAGAAAGCACTGTCCATATGGACCTCATCCCACTCACACCTTATGTTGACAAGAATGCTGACTTTCCTGAAGCTAAGGAAACTAAGCATGCCATGGGTGATGAAGAAAATTTCATCTTGTACTATTTTCTCCCATACCGTTGCATTTTCTATATGTAAGAAATGCATGTATGCATCTTGTGAATATTTTGGTTAAATAAATCATAATTCATGACTTTGTATGTATACTATTCAGGAACAACATGTGTGGTTCTCAAGCATAAGAGGAAAGGTGCTGGACTAGAAAGGATGACCAAGTCGCTGGGTACAAAGGTGATAATTGAGATTGCTGAAGGGAAGAACCGCCCTGAGAGGCCTTTGCAGGCTGGAAAGTTTGCAACAGAGGGTGGACTCATTGCTAGAAGCCATAAATCGATTCTGCCACATTTCAAAGAGTATAAAAATGACAAGACCATGATGAAGGACTATATTGGGAAAGTTGTTGTTAGCTCCTGATACCAATCTTGTTTCCTAGATGATTGTGCTTTTATATTCCTATTATTAGAACTTACATGTGATCCTAATCTTTTCCTTTTTTTCTATCTTGGTAGGCAAACTTTGAGTTGGACACTGATTCACTTGTTGTGAAGGCATCCTGCACTGATATGCTGCAGAAAAAGGTCGAAAAACAGACGCCACCAGATCAAAAAGCAGTATTTTGACAAAGTATTAGCAAATCAAGTGAGTATAAAGTCTCCGGTGCCAGGCATGCTGGATGATGAATGGAAAAGGTTGGCTGAGATGTGGTCTACCTCAAGACACAAGGTATGCATGTGCATGTGCCTCGGGACCTGTTTACATGTTCTTGCTTTGATGTATGTGTTGCTGTTTACTTGTTCATTTATTTTAATCTAATGTATCTATGGCATCTTGTTTCCATGTGGTTGGCTGTTTATTTTCTCGCGCATGACATGCTATACATGATTTTTAGAAATGGCAACTTCTTGGATTTGTAGATGTACTAAACTATTCACATCAGTATCTTGTTTTGGCAAATGGCACATACTTGATTTCTCTTTATTCTCTCCTGGAGTAGCACATGCACGTACTACCACTAAGCAACAACTTAATTTACCAACTATATGGAGAATCATTTTATTGCAAAACTATATGTAGCATCATTTTATTGCCATATGCATCATTGTGTGTTGTACATACACAATAACCAAACCATTTTGGCCTCCCACTAACCAGTACTGATTTGCAGGAAACTTGCCTGAAGAACAAGGAGAACCGAGAAAAAGTTCAGTTTCAGCAGAAAAATGGTTCAAGGTCCTACACTGCACATGCCCATGATATTGTAAGAACAAACTTGTTTTTCTACAAACTTGATTTTCTACAGTCCAATGCAACTTTTGTATTGAAATCTCATGGTTTGATTCTTGTTGAATAACATTTCAGAGGGAGGAATGCAAGGGTGAGGAGCTATCTGCAGTTGACCTTTTCAAAGCCACACACAACAGCAGGATAGATGTTTTTTCAGAGCGAGTAAAAAGGGCCATAGTAAGTTGCTTTGTAGTTCCATTACTCGTTTGGCTGTTGCTATTATTCCTAGTATGCCCAAACGTCCAGTTCTCTTATTATGTATTATTGATCTTCAATGTGCTCTTGTGCCAAGATGCAATGGAGAATAGGATGCTTGTGCCTGTACTAGAAGACGAGGAACAAAAGTCTGCTACTACTGTTGTCGCTGAAGTCCTTAGGAAGGAGTGCCCTCCAAACACATTCCTGATGAATGTTGGCCTGGAGTCAGCCTCAGCTAGGAACAAGACCATGAGATCAGAGGCTGCTGTAGCTGCACAGGTTATTGACCTAGAGGGGCAGCTGCATAGGTCGGAACAACAAGGTGAAGCGATGCGGGAGGAGTTGGCAACACTCAGGAAGAAGTCCGAAGAAGTCGAAGCTGCCCAAGCTACCCGTGATAAAGAGTACGAGCTACTTCGCAATAAGTTAGAGGAAAACGATGCGAGGTTTGCTAGTTTGATGGCCATGCTTGGAGCTGAACCAACTGGGAACTAGTTGCTCAGATTATACTGCTTGTTTATCATTTTAGTGCTCTTGGGTGAAGAAACTTTGCTACCGTGATGTGTCTTGGAGTAGTTATGGGAACGAGTTCTTTGTTGGACTAGTTTTGGGAACTAGTTCTTTGTTAGACTAGTTCTGCGAACTAGTTCTTTTTTGGACTTGTTATTCTGGGATAAAAGCAAACTTGTACTACTTTTCTAGGATCTTATTTGATATGTGCTGAGAGGAATACCTCGGCTCTTATTTGATATGTGTTGTGCTGAGATTTTGGGATCTTATTTTATATGTGTTGTGCTGATGATCGATCAAATAACTGGGCTTTGAATGATATGTGTTGTGCTTATATTGGATCATATATATAGGCTTTGAAAAGGCAACAACCCAAACTTCATTGTATTGTAAAAAGGCTGCAATTCCAAATATTATTTGATCAAAGAATTGTGCTAATTTGGGCTGTGAAAAGGCTGCGGCCCAAATAAATATTTACAAAATATTTTGGTAGAATTCGATAAAGAGGCCAAATCCCAAAAGTAAAAAGGACTAGTAAAAAGACCAGAGCCCCAAACAAAATGGACTGCTAAAAGGCCAGAGCCCAAAAGAAAAATGCGCTCCCAAAAGGCCAAGGCCCCAAACCAAAATAGACAGTAACAAGGGTAAAATGAACCAAATTATTAGGTTCAGCCCATTTAGACGGCTGAAGTGGACTGGGCTTATTTCGATCCATGACCATCTGGTTTGGTCACAAATCTTCCACGAAGGATTGGCCACGTCGGATCACACGTGGACATGCCATATGGCCAGTGACCAAAAAATTGGTCATAGAAACTATGACCATCTATATTGGTCATAGTAGTCTATGACCAATGCACAGAAAAGGTCTTTATTGTCCGTCAGTGACTCTCAGCTTTTGACCATCTGTTTTTGGTCACAAGAAAGTCACAAATGAAGAACAATGACCATCTAGTGACCAATTTGGAGGGTAAAAAATAACCACATTCCTTGTAGTGAGATATTCGCGAATCTAAGGAGATTCCGAATGAAGCTTAACCCGAAAAATGCACCTTTGGTGTACCAGCCAGAAAATTACTCAGTTTCCTCGTATTCAACTGAGGTATAGAGGCAAATACGACTAAAATTCACGTAGTTGAAAGGATGGAACTGCCGAAATGCCTCAATGATGTTCATAAATTTATAGGATGCCTTGCATCCTTAAGTGGGTTCATTGAGTCGGCCAGGTGAAAAAGCATTGCCGTTGTATCAGTTAATGAAAAAACCTAATAAGTTCACCTGGACACCTCGGGCTGCTAGCGCTTTTCATGAGGTAAAAAAGATGCTGGCCACAGCGCCAATTTTAGCTTCCCCACTATCAAAAGAGCCTATGCTGCTCTGTGTAGCAGCAACGAACCGAGTTGTGAGCTCTGTGATAGTTGTGGAGCGCAATGAGGAAGGTAAGTTAGTGCAAAGACCGGTTTATTACCTAAGCGAGGTATTATCAACGTTAAAGCAAAACTATCCACACTAACAAAAAATGGCTTATGGAGTGTATATGTCGGCAAAAAAGCTCAAGCATTATTTTGAGGAACACCCCATAAAGGTGATTTGCGAGGCAACAATAGCCGAGATAATGCGCAAAAAAGATGCTAGCGGCCGAATAGAAAAATGGGCCATTGAGTTATCCCCTTATGCCCCACAATTTGATAAACGAGATGCAATCAAGTCTCAGGCAGTGGCCGACTTTTTTGTCGATTGGGCCGAGATACAATATGAACCCCCATTACCTGATCTGAACTATTGGACGATGCATTTTGATGGATCCAAATTAATGAATGGGTTAGGATCAGGAATAGTGTTAACCTCTCCAAAGAAGGATCAACTGAAATATGTACTATAGATACATTTCGCCGCATCAAACAATGTAGCCGAATATGAGGCACTTGTCCATGGCCTAAAGATGGCGAAAGAGATCGGCATACATCGGATTTTATGTTTCGGAGATTCAAACCTTGTAGTGCAGCAAGTATCAGGAAATTGGGACGCATTGGATGCAAACATGGCCTTATATCGGTTTCATGTACGGAAAATTAGTGGCTATTTCGACGCGTGTGAATTTTATCACATACCTCGGGCGAAAAACGACGCTGCTGATACCCTATCGAAGTTCGGATCAACCATACAGTCAGTTCCACCTGGTATCGCATTAGAACCCTTGAAAAAGCCATTAATCATACCTTCACTAGATTCCGAATCAATTCGCCTCTCGTCAGATCAGAAATCTGAGTGTGTCCCGATGGAAATTGATAAGGGACATTGTAGCACCCTCGCCTAATAAGGCTGAGTTCATGTGTATAGTGCCAATCCCTGGATCGGTTCACTGGCACACACAGTACAAAATGATACCAAATATAACTGTGCATCATAAATATAACGAATATGATCCAGAGTTTACATTATTTATTCAAGTACACAGCGGAAAACGAATACAAGGTAGATCTCCATCCTTCAAATGTGCCACAGGCGAACAATTGTTGAGTGGAGTCTCACGACCTATGAACGATCACTTAGATACGATACAACCTGCAACATGAAATGTTGCAGCCACGAATGGTCAATACATTGAATGTATGGCAAGTAGGCTAAAGTGGTTAACAACAGATCTATCAACTACATGCTTATTTGGCCAAGTGGAGTTTAGGCTCATTTGCATAAAGCAATAGTTTTATCCTAACATTTGTAACAAAATAGTTTTCCAATACGATAAATAGGACACTCTGGTTCACTCCCAGGTGCTCCTACCCAATTATGTTCACCCAATAAGTTTTAAGTAATTAAGGAATAAGGATGAGTGAGAAATATCATAGCATCAGTATCAGGTCGCCAAATTGTCCATAACCGGGGACACGGCTAATCGATTAGTTTATACACCCTGCAGGGGTTAGTACACTTTACCCATGTGACTTGGCCAGCCCAGCTCGTACCACAACTCTCATATTGGGTGATGATAGGGAGAAGTCCAAGAAGTAACCGTTCGGGAAGTAGCTCCCCAATCCCGACGCGCACCGGTCCAACCTACACTATCTACATCTCTGGATACGCGGGTTCGAGTTACCACAACCTACTGAGTTCAACCAACCGCCCATTCCATTATTGGCACATGGTTTCACACGAAAGCTTCCAAACAAAGAAACCAATCATTTCTCAGTGTCCTGGGTGCCTTTCCGCAATGATACCACCAAAAATTATCAATCCCATCACACCCAGGAGATTCACTGATTAAGTTGTTTTAGTTTTCGCAAACCAACACATTTAGAAACAACTTCAGTGATGTAAGCCAGCCCTCGTTCATCATAGCAGGGCTAAGCACATCTACCAACGGTGGTTCATCTATAGGAAAACCCTACCACATAATAGGACATAGCATAGCATATACACATCAATTCCTACAGATGCAATTCTACAAAAGCATCTACAATGCATAGGAAAACAATAGGACATTTATGACCAAGATAGCACCACTTGCCTTTGTTGTAGATGTAGTCGATTAGATAATCCTCACAATTCTCATAGATATAATGGTTGCTCTCGTCATAACCACAATACTTGCAATCATAGTAGTTGCAATCACACACGTTGCACTCCTCGCAATCTATCGATCAAACAATTGCATACAACATAAACAATAGCACATAGAGATCAAACAAATGCAACAAATGCATGCATGACAATTTAATAAGTCACAATGGTTGTTACTTTAGTTCTCTACACAATACTGGAGTATATGATGCATGCAAGAGACCAATTAATGCAATGGAGTACTTGTTATTAATAATTACTTGCTAATATATGGTTTTTAATAGTTCTGTTGTAACGACTTTTCTAACTATAGAATTAAATTTGTTTCTTCGGTTTACTGGATAGAGGACGTTAATACGAACCAGTAGGCGTTGGATTCACCCTAATCGGAGTTATAGATTTTTTTATGATTTAAATAGTGTTTAATGATTTTAAATGATTCATATAGTTTCTCTTGTCGAAAAATCAAACTAAAATTATATCTGTAATCTCCACGAAATTGTGAATCCAGGGACATATTATTTGTAATTTTAAGAATAGTATTTATTTTCTTATGAATTTATTACTCTAAATAAGCCATTAAACCATTTAAATATTTATGGCAAAACCTTACAGTCAAAGGAAGAACTAATTGCATATTGATGATCTACATGTAACCAGATTTCCATCGATATATCATTTATATTTTTGTGATAAGCAATTAATTTTTAATGAATTTAATGATTTATAAAGCCATTAAAACTAATTAAATTGCTTCGGGTTAAATAGTGGGCAAATGCTAGATCAAACCAAATATTATTAATGCACATTACAGTAGCTTCAATTTGATATATTGTTCATATTTTTCGGAGTTACAGATAATATCTTATGAATTTATTAACCTAAAAGACCTTTAAAACTAATTAAATTACTGCAGTAACCACGTACAGTAAAATTTGGATCTATTCTGATAAGATATTCTAAGTAAAATTATCTTCAATTTGGTATATTATATGCAATTTTTGGACGTGGTATGAATTTCTAATGAATTTTACAAGTTAGATCTATAATATGCAATTTTAAATTCGAACGGAATATTCCAGGGAATATTCCGCTGACTGGACAGGTTGACTTTGCATGCTGACTGGGACTAGATGTTGACCTTACGTTGACGTGGCGTTGATGAGGAAGATGACCGGGATGACGTCATGGCACGCACCGGTTTGATTGGATCTCGACCGTCTGGATAGGATCCGGTGGCTAGAAGAAGAGATTGACCCGATTTTGGCTCAGAATAGACAAGAAATAGATCTGTGTTAGAGAGACAAATCCGTAGGTCAAATTGAAAAACTTAGAACACAAAAGTTGTGGGGAATCATTATTCCTACCTTCTCACCAAAGGAATTTGGATTTGAAGAAACGAGCGCGAGTACATCTTGGATTTACACCGTAAGATCTAAAATATTGCGATGCGAAATTCTCCGGCTGTGGTGAATTAAAAGAGGTGAGGTTTGTCGGTATTGAAAGATTTCGACGATTCCTACAACTTTCATTTTTTGACCGAAGGCAAACGACAAAGTCTAGATGGGTTAAAAAGCGAAATAAGATTCGGGCATGTGTAGATTCGGGATTTCGAGAAGGGAAACTCGTACAGATGTGGCTCCACGAGATTATACGGAGATTTAGGATGTTGTAGAGATAGGTATTAGAGTAGGGAACAAGTAGAAACAAACGGAAGTCGATTCGGAGTTGTAGATAAAAAGTTATAAAAGTTTGAGTAGAGATAGGTCTAGAAAACAGATTTTTGCACGCATTTTAAAGCACACCATCGATCCCTTCTTCAGGTACATGCCTGGTCCGGTCGGTCCCTTGCTGGTCTGGCCCGGTCAGGTTTTTTTCTTTTTTTTCTTTTTCTTTTTTCTATTTATTTGTTTCCCTTATATCTTTGGCATACGAACTCCAAATGACGCGATTCTTGTTTCTAAATTTTTCTAAAATCGAATAGATTATTATAGGATCAAATTTGTAATCTTTTTACTAGTTTGCAAGTAGTGGATTTATAAATCCTTGTATATTTCATTTTATTTATATCTTTATTTGTTTGTATTTATCCAATAACTTTTTCATAATAGCTCCAAATGAGCTCAATTTTGTTCCTAAAATTTTGTAATATTAATTGGATCTCTTTAGGCTATAATTATCAATAATTTATGCCTTAGCAATAGTGGGTTTTATAAAGTCAATTTAATTACCCTTAGAAACATTTGGGCGAATCAACTACAGGATTTAGATACCGGGATTTGGATTTAGTTTGTGAGAACTTTGCATGGATGTAATGAAATGCTTATGAATGCTTCATGATATTCATTTTGAAATCTTGCACACCAATTCTTCAATCCATAATCAATTCAAGCCCTTTTGCCTATATGGCTACTTAGGTCATAACAAAAGAATATAAGATTTTGAATTCAAGGTTGAGAGGATTTTCTATTCAAAAAGTTTCTTCTCATTGAGAATTTTCAACAAAGTCAAACAATCAATCAATCTTATTTATTTATTTCACATTCCAAAATTAGGAGAATTTTGGGATGTGACAGACTACCACCCTTAAAAGAAATCTCGTCCTGAGATTTGGGAAGGCTAGAAAGAAAGAAAGGTTCGGGATCCATTAGGATGCTACCACCCTTAAAATAAAATTGACTCGGTCATTCTTGAGGATTCACTTAGCTCAGATTGGTTCTCATTTAGACTTTTATTGGCACAATGTCTCTAGCACATTCTAAACATCATGATTGATAGTTTCCGAGAAAGCACTTCTTAAACTAGCAAAACTCTCATGGTGGTCAATTAGGGGATGTTTACTTCACGGTGCCCATTAATAATGGTTGGAATTCCTCCTTACCGTATATTCCTACGCTTAGCAATGAATGCTTTTATAGAGGTGGAACAATCTACCATTCTAAGGTTTAGGCTCAACGCCGGCTCTCTGCTAAGGCTAAAAGGCACTCAAGATTCGCAAAGCCCATAGAACAAGAGAGAATAATAAGAGTAGTAGGAATGATGATCAATCCATCCTGCACCCAAATCATTACCCTGTATGAGGATAGGTGAATCACGTTTTTCTATCACTCGGGCATTCTCACTTGCCTTGAAGAATGTTTCCATGGGCACGAGATAATGCTCTATGTATACTCCCATGTATCCAATCAACAAAGCTACTACTAAAACTAAGCTATCGATACTTCAACTTTCAGATTGGGTAATCTACTACATAACATCATGTGCAACACTTCATACTTCCACATCTTTTTTTCTATTAGGTGAAGCATTCTCCTTCCTAAATGAATTGTGTTATCAAACCTTCCACTTAACACATCATTATATCTCCAAGGGTTCAAGATAGGAAAGGATAGATTCTATAGGAAAGAAACGACTAAAAAAATAATCCTCCTCATAACTATATGAAGCAATCAATATCACATACAAGCAAACAATCATAAGGAATCAACACACAAGCAAGCACTTCCATAACAATAATACAAAGGTCTAAATTTAGTAGTATATAACCACAAAATAGTTTGAAAGCATTGGGAACAGTACTAGAGTAAAATAGAGCAACATATAAGCAATAAACAAATCTGTCAAAACGGTACAGCAGACTTCACGAATTTTTCTGACCGACCTAAACTCGTCAGGATTTTTAGCCAATTTTTGTGCATGTACTACAGGTAATTACGATCCAGATCCTATTTTTGTAGATTTTTATGAGTTACCAATAAAATATGAAAAATCACGCGGTACAACAGGTCAGGCAGAAAACTGCAGCAGTAATCCCACGAATTTCAATCAATTCACACCATTAAAATAATTTTAAAACCACACGAAAACTCTAGCAACTTTAGAGTTTCAAAACAACAGATCCTAAACAAGGCATCACAGGATATGGTTCAGTACAAACAAGCAAGCAACCTATATTGTCATACCACATAAGTTGGTAAGAACAATATGCTAACACGATAGCGATGATCTCCTAAAGAGATAAAATATGGTGGTCCAGACCTAACCAAACTTGATGAGATGTTTATTTATGTCATACTATTTGTTATTTTACTTATCTAACTCTCATATAAGTATCATAAGAATGGACAACTATAAATGTTTGAATAGGAAGAGGTTCTAGAAAAGATAGATAAGGAATATAAGATCTCTAATAAGTAGAAAATATGATTGTTCTCCTAATAGAGGTTTTCTATTACTAATCCATTTCTAAGGTCACGATCCTACAGTCAACACACAGCTCTGATACCATCTTGTAGCACCCTCGCCTGATAAGGCTGAGTTCATGTGTATAGTGCCAATCCCTGGATCGGTTCACTGGCACACACAGTACAAAATGATACCAAATATAACTGTGCATCATAAATACAACGAATATGATCCAGAATTTACATTATTTATTCAAGTACACAGCGGAAAACGAATACAAGGTAGATCTCCATCCTTCAAATGTGCCACAGGCGAACAATTGTTGAGTGGAGTCTCGCGACCTTTGAACGATCACTTAGATACGATACAACCTGCAACATGAAACGTTGCAGCCACGAATGGTCAATACATTAAATGTATGGCAAGTAGGCTAAAGTGGTTGACAACAGATCTATCAACTACATGCTTATTTGGCCAAGTGGAGTTCAGGCTCATTTGCATAAAGCAATAGTTTTATCCTAACATTTGTAACAAAATAGTTTTCCAATACGATAAATAGGACACTCTGGTTCACTCCCAAGTGCTCCTACCCAATTATGTTCACCCAACAAGTTTTAAGTAATTAAGAAATAAGGATGAGTGAGAAATATCATAGCATCAGTATCAGGTCGCTCAAATTGTCCATAACCGGGGACACGGCTAATCGATTAGTTTATACACCCTGCAGGGGTTAGTACACTTTACCCATGTGACTTGGCCAGCCCAGCTCGTACCACCACTCTCATATTGGGTGATGATAGGGAGAAGTCCAAGAAGGAACCGTGCGGGAAGTAGCTCCCCAATCCCGACGCGCACCGGTCCAACCTACACTATCTACATCTCTGGATACGAGGGTTCGAGTTACCACAACCTACTGAGTTCAACCAACCGCCCATTCCATTATTGGCACATGGTTGCACACGAAAGCTTCCAAACAAAGAAACCAATCATTTCTCAGTGTCCTGGGTGCCTTTCCGCAATGATACCACCAAAAATTATCAATCCCATCACACCCAGGAGATTCATTGATTAAGTTGTTTTAGTTTTCGGAAACCAACACATTTAGAAACAACTTCAGTGATGTAACCCAGCCCTCGTTCATCATTGCATGGCTAAGCACATCTACCAACGGTGGTTCATCTACAGGAAAACCCTACCACATAATAGGACATAGCATAGCATATACACATCAATTCCTACAGATGCAATTCTACAAAAGCATCTACAATGCATAGGAAAACAATAGGACATTTATGACCAAGATAGCACCACTTGCCTTTGTTGTAGATGTAGTCGATTAGATAATCCTCACAATTCTCATAGATATAATGGTTGCTCTCGTCATAACCACAATACTTGCAATCATAGTAGTTGCAATCACACACGTTGCACTCCTCGCAATCTATCGATCAAACAATTGCATACAACATAAACAATAGCACATAGAGATCAAACAAATGCAACAAATGCATGCATGACAATTTAATAAGTCACAATGGTTGTTACTTTAGTTCTCTACACAATACTGGAGTATATGATGCATGCAAGAGACCAATTAATGCAATGGAGTACTTGTTATTAATAATTACTTGCTAATATAGGGTTTTAATAGTTCTGTTGTAACGACTGTTCTAACTATAGAATTAAATTTGTTTCTTAAGTTTACTGGATAGAGGACGTTAATACAAACCAGTAGGCGTTGGATTCACCCTAATCGGAGTTATAGATCTTTTTGTATGATTTAAATAGTGTTTAATGGTTTTAAATGATTCATATAGTTTCTCTTGTCGAAAAATCAAACTAAAATTATATCCGTAATCTCCACGGAATTGAGAATCCAGGGACATATTATTTGTAATTTTCAGAATAGTATTTATTTTCTTATGAATTTATTACTCTAAATAAGCCATTAAACCATTTAAATCTTTACGGCAAAACCTTACAGTCAAAGGCAGAACTAATTGCATATTGATGATCTACATGGAACCTGCTTTCCATCGGTATATCATTTATATTTTTGTGACAAGCAATTAATTTTTAATGAATTTAATGATTTATAAAGCCATTAAAACTAATTAAATTGCTACGGGTTAAATAGTGGGCAAATGCTACATCAAACCAAATATTATTAATGTACACTACAGTAGCTTCAATTTGATATATTGTTCATATTTTTCGGAGTTACAGATAATATCTAATGAATTTATTAACCTAAAAGACCATTAAAACTAATTAAATTACTGCAGTAACCACGTACAGTAAAATTTGGATCTATTCTGATAAGATGATTCTACGTAAAATTATCTTCAATTTGGTATATTATATGCAATTTTTGGACGTGGTATGAATTTCTGATGAATTTTGCAAGTTAGATCTATAATATGCAATTTTAAATTCGAACGGAATATTCCGCTGACTGGACAGGTTGACTTTGCATGCTGACTGGGACTAGATGTTGACCTTACGTTGACGTGGCGTTGATGAGGAAGATGACCGGGATGACGTCATGGCACGCACCGGTTTGATTGGATCTCGACCGTCTGGATAGGATCCGGTGGCTAGAAGAAGAGATTGACCCGATTTTGGCTCAGAATAGACAAGAAATAGATCTGTGTTAGAGAGACAAATCCGTAGGTCAAATTGAAAAACTTAGAACACAAAAGTTGTGGGGAATCATTATTCCTACCTTCTCACCAAAGGAATTTGGATTTGAAGAAACGAGCGCGAGTACATCTTGGATTTACACCGTAAGATCTAAAATATTGCGATGCGAAATTCTCCGGCTGTGGTGGATGAAAAGAGGTGAGTTTGTCGGTATTGAAAGATTTCGATGATTCCTACAACTTTCGTTTTTTGACCGAAGGCAAACGACGAAGTCTAGATGGGTTAAAAAGCGAAATAAGATTCGGGCATGTGTAGATTCGGGATTTCGAGAAGGGAAACTCGTACAGATGTGGCTCCACGAGATTATATGGAGATTTAGGATGTTTTAGAGATAGGTATTAGAGTAGGGAACAAGTAGAAACAAACGGAAGTCGATTCGGAGTTGTAGATAAAAAGTTATAAAAGTTTGAGTAGAGATAGGTCTAGAAAACAGATTTTTGCACGCATTTTAAAGCACACCATCAATCCCTTCTTCAGGTACATGCCTGGTCCGGTCGGTCCCTTGCTGGGCCGGCCCGGTTAGGTTTTTTTCTTTTTTTTCTTTTTCTTTTTTCTATTTATTTGTTTCCCTTATATCTTTGGCATACGAACTCCAAATGACGCGATTCTTGTTTCTAAATTTTTCTAAAATCGAATAGATCATTATAGGATCAAATTTGTAATCTTTTTACTAGTTTGCAAGTAGTGGATTTATAAATCCTTGTATATTTCATTTTATTTATATCTTTATTTGTTTGTATTTATTCCATAACTTTTTCATAATAGCTCCAAATGAGCTCAATTTTGTTCCTAAAATTTTGTAATATTAATTGGATATCTTTAGGCTATAATTATCAATAATTTATGCCTTAGCAATAGTGGGTTTTATAATGTCAATTTAATTACCCTTAGAAACATTTGGGCGAATCAACTACAGGATTTAGATACCGGGATTTGGATTTAGTTTGTGAGAACTTTGCATGGATGTAATGAAATGCTTATGAATGCTTCATGATTTTCATTTTGAAATCTTGCACACCAATTCTTCAATCCAAAATCAATTCAAGCCCTTTTTCCTATATGGCTACTTAGGTCATAACAAAATAATATAAGATTTTGAATTCAAGGTTGAGAGGATTTTCTATTCAAAAATTTTCTTCTCATTGAGATTTTTCAACAAATTCAAACAATCAATCAATCTTATTTATTTCACATTCCAAAATTAGGAGAATTTTGGGATGTGACAGACCTCAGCCGAATAACCCGGGGACTGACTCAGATAACCGGAGAGGTGATCGGGAAAGTTTGGCAAACATTATGTCAAAAGAAGTAATGGAAATTGATAACATAGTTATCCCGGAGCAGGACATACCGGAATGGCCGCAGCCCATATTCTTATTCCTTAAAAATGAGACCCTGCCGAATAATGAAGTCCTTGCTACACATACAGTAAGAAGGGCGAAAGCTTACACAATAATAAATAATGAGCTTTATAAGAGAAGCGTAACAAACATGTTGCAACGATGTGTTGACCCGGCAAAAGGACAAGAGATCCTCTTGGACATACATCAAGGAGAATGTGGGAACCATGCCTCGTTTAGAGCCCTTGTGGCCATATTATTCCGACAAGGATTTTATTGGCCAAGTGCTCTAAAGGAAGCAAAATTGGTAGCAAGGTGCAATGGCTGCCAGAGATATGCCAGCAAAATATGTATGCCTTCATCCGAGTTAAAAACAATACCAATCACTTGGCCATTCTCAGTATGGTGCCTGGATATTGTAGTTCCATTTAAGCCGGCTCGCGGAGGCATGACTCACATTTTGGTCATGGTGGACAAGTTCACGAAATGGATAGAGGTAAAGCCAATAAGAAAATGTGACGGGCCCACAACAGTGAAATTTCTCAAGGATATAATTCTGAGATATGGTTACCCACACAGTATCATTACGGACAATGGCACAAATTTTTCTGAAGGAGCCTTTGCTCGATTTTGCCAAGAAAAGCACATAAGACTCGATCTTGCTTCGGTAGCACACCCGGCATCAAATGGGAAGTGGAAAGATTGAATGGACTCGTGTTATCCGGAATAAAACCTCGGCTGATAGAACCACTCCAAAGGTCGGCAGGTTGTTGGATTGAGGAACTCCATGTGGTGTTATGGAGTTTAAGAACTACCCCAAATAGATTGATGGGGTACACCCCAATCTTTCTCGTATATGGGGAAGAAGCTGTGATCCCAGCCGATATAGTGTATGACTCTCCCAGAGTCACCCAATACACGAACGCCAAAGTAAATGAAATATCTCGGCAAGACGATGTGGATCTACTAGAGGAATCAAGAGAATTAGCATTGTTTAGATAAGATGTTTATCAACAAAACCTCAGACGTTACCATAGCAAGAAGGTAAATCCAGAGTCTTTAAGGAAGGAGATATGGTACTTCGGCTCGTGCAACGCACAGACGGCATGCATAAGCTATCGCCTCCATGGGAAGGCCCATTCATCGTGAGCAAAGCACTGCACAACGATGCATATTACTTCATAGATGCTCAAGCACCAGAAAGGAACAAGGCGGATAAATCCAGAGATGAGTCAAGAAGACCATGGAATGTAGCATTACTTCATACATTTTACACTTAGAGGAAATGTACTATATCCAGTATTATTATGTATCGGTTTATTGTGTTAGGAATGAATTAATGAAACCTCGGCAACTCGAGCAATGACTCGGGGACTGCCCCATATTTTTTATCACTATGATTATGTTTTTGATATGAATGAGACCTCGGCAACTCGAGCAGTGACTGGGGGAGTGCCCCATATTATTTATCACTATGATTATGTGTTTGATATGAATGAGACCTCGCCAACTCGAGCAGTGACTCGGGGACTGCCCCATATTATTTATCACTATGATTATGTATGAAACCTCGGCGACTAGAGCGGTGACTCGGGGACTACCCCGTATTATCTATCTTACTCGTACATATTCGATATGTCAGTCGATTTGTATATCCATCCGACTGAGTAACATGTAGATGTCGGAAACAACATCCCTGATTTCATGGTCTAAAGAGAGAACTTATGGTAAATAAAGTAAGAGCCAACGGAGAATCAAACACACGAAAGTTTGATTCAAAGATACGAACTAAAATTTGCGAACAGTGATACATGTGGAATAACTCGACCATAACAATAATAACTTAACGATTACCATAGCGTATGAAAGATTCCGAACCTAAACAGATAAAATAGTACCAAAAGAGGTAGATTGTCTTAAAACAACATACACCCGGCATACCGGGGACTTAGCAAAATAAGAGTTTTTTAGCTCAAGCATTAACGACAGCCGAGTCATCGGCAGGAGGAGTAACAGCGATGGCTGGAGTTTCCAAAGTAGATACCTCGGCTACGACTGAAGGTACCTCGGCCTCTGTAGAAGGAATAGTTTCAGGAGAAGGAATCTCTGAACCTCCGCGGAAGTTACCTCGGCATCGACTGAAGTAGCGAGGGCATCTTGAGCATTGGCCGTTTGACGTAAAGCTCCACCTTGGGCTTGGGAAACTTCAGTCCCCTTGGAGGAAGACCGAGCTTCAGCATTTCTTCCCGAACTACCACTAGACTCATTAGAACTTCCATAATTTTTATCCGAGTCACGCTCATCACTAGAATGTCCGTCAAACTCATCATCATCATCAGTGCCAACTTTATCTTCGGCCTCATCGGGGAGGAAACTCGACCCCTCATTCCACAAATGCACATCTACATATTCGATGAGTTGATAGGTACGGGCTTGGCGGTGAGCAACATAATCCGCATTCTCGACCCAAGGAGAGCCGGTATGCAAATTCATCAAGGTATCGAGGGAGATATCCTCCATGTCAGCCTGGCTCGCCCGGTGGATTATCTCGAGAGGTTCAACTGAGTTTGAGAATACATCATCTTCGCCACGAGTACTTCCACCTTGCTAATCTTCGCTTATTCGGCCAGAGCACATTGAAAGCCTGAATTGCTGCTTTCACCAAATCTCTTCCCATGATTTTCATCGGCTCAATGGCATTAGCAACAGCAACCAAGAGATCCTTAATATAATATTCTTGATCCGGGAGATTGGGAACACCTCGGTAGTCATGGGCATTGTTGGGGATATGCTATACGGGTATCCTCATAGCATGTCTCCTATCCGGATAACCCGAGTGGCCCACAGTTGGTAGCATGGCCCATGGCCTATTGGGCGGCCCAGTTAGATGGATCTAGAAGGGAGGCCCATGCCGGATAAAGGAAGGCTACGGAGGATTCACCGATGTACCCGGAGCCTTGGAGTGCAAGACACGTTAGACTGATTATATACTGTGTAGGACTCTGTAACCTGTCCGGCTAGGACTTTCCCTGTAACCCTAGGACCTGGCGGCTATATAAGTCGGGCATATGGGAGCCTTTAGGGCACAAGTCAGATAACATAACTCATACCTCGCACAGCGAACCGATCCTTGTAACTCGACGTATTGCCATCATTGTGATTTATGGCAGGAGTAGGATTCCACCACTGTTGTGGGATCTGAACCTAGGTAAGCTGTGTTACCTCTTACCCGTCAACCGTCCGCCTTACCCCACGTCTCTAAACACACAATGTGAGGACCCCTCCATGGCATACTCGTCGGCAATACCATGACAGTTGGTGCCCACCGTGGGGCAAGAGGCGCTTCAGGCTCTTCAACGAGCGAGGTCCAAGATCTTCGCGGGAATCGGCAAAAACCATAGCCATCGGTCGCGTTCTCTTCTCCGGCAACGTTCTGATCGTCCCTCCTGACGAGTTCTGGATCCCGGCAAAGACGAACCCTTCGCGGTGCTCAATCGTCCCCATCGAAGATATCCACCTCTTCATTGGCGAAACCGACTTGGGCAGTAGTTCCCTGGAGTCGGAGGAGCATCAAGACCTGCACGGACTGCCTACGGGCAGGATACGTTCGCGAAATGATCGATGTTGGATCTCTCTTTGGAGTTTGCCGACAAAGGTTGGAAAAATTCAAAGCCCACCCAAACCACCCTTGTGTAGGATATAATGGTGGAAGATCAATGCATGTCCGCTGGCTTCGTCCGCGCGTCTATAGAGCAGAGATACAAGTTCGTCGGAGTGGTGACCATCTTCGATCTGGCGCGTTGCGTCTAGAGAGAGGGCGAAAACCCCCGCGACTAACTTGCCAGATGGCTCCGTATACAGGCCGATCTAGCTCATTACCCCAATGATGATGCTATGCATCACTTTGTGGAAGGGCTGGACCAAGGTACGCTTCTCCGGCATACACTAAGGCGACAACAGTCTTCAGGACGCCTCACTTTCGAAAGAATGGTGAACATCATAAACAACTATGCGAAGGCTGAGGAGGAAGGTCGGACAGAACTTGTGCTCATTGGCGGAGCACCTCCGCCTCAGCCACCGCCACCACCGCCTTCGGTCGTCATCGCTGCAGGCGCGCCACCACCTCTAGTCGTCGTTGCTGCTATTGCACGTCCATCGCCCGTCATCGAGGAAACCCCGGCACCCTCCGACTCTGTGCTTGACGCGCTCTACACCGACATCAGCGCTGACTCGAAGGAGATAGACTTCAGCCTAAAGGAGTTAGACTCTGCCATGCAGGAGATGGAGGAGGATTACAAACGCGACAAGCAGGCCAACAACGCCGTCACGTCCCGAGAGGTGTTCTTTGCCATCGGGATGGCGATGGATGAAGATCAACCCAGACGAGCTCCGCCTACATCACTGGACAAAGGGAAGGGACCACCTCTTGCTGCCGACAATGATCGCGCAAAGGTCATGACCCTTCCGCCTAACCTAGTGCAGCAGCCGCAGGAACTCGGCACCGGTCCGAGCAATAAAAACACTGCAAACCCGCCGCCTCTGGCATCTACGTCTGCTGCTGCCCAAGTCACTCCAGCTGATAGAGTGATGTACGACAATTTCCTCGTCGAGCCCATGACCGTGGCTCATATTCGCAATGTAGTCCAGCTTGACGAGAAGCGCCAGCAGCTGCAGGCCATCGCGGAGCAAGGCGCCAAAGTAGATCGAGATCTGGCCAACACACAAAAGTCAATAGATAAAGCTAGAGCAATGGAGGCCGAATATAAGACTCTGCTACAACAGCAGAAGGCTAAGAAATCTCCAGCTCGCGTCATCAATGATCCTGGTGTACGGCGAAATCTAGGATGGGCTCCCTCGAAGCCGGCACAGGCCAAGCCATACATTGACAGTGAAGGCAGGCAGGTGAGGCCCACTCCTCTCCTCAACCTCGCCGTCGCCAGACCCTTCCGACCCAGCATTTTGCCAGTCTAGGCAGCATAAGCCACCAAGGGACAGGTCTCCTTATGATGCCGGGTCCCAGACGGGTTCGTTACAACAAAGACGGAGGGATGCACGCAACACTAAGGATGCTATCCCCATATCCTCCAAACATGGAGGCAAGGCTCAACCTCGTCGCCCATCTCCATCGCCCCGCTCTCCCCGACATCGCGAAGACACCAAGGCTCACTGTCGTACGGATATGCCTCCGCCAAGGCAGAGTGGCATCGTCATCCGCGACAACACGGAGCAGACCTGTCATGACGGAGAGCGCAACCAAGGACACAAGAGAAGGTCGCGCCAGCCACCTCCGTCTCCGTCACCACCCAGCAGCCACTATGGCGGAGGAGGCCCGCGTCGTTCACGTAGCCCATCCCCTGATGGAAAGAAGATGAAAAGAAGCTCGGAGCCATACAATGCACGTTCACGACTAGACAAGATCCACGAGGCCCGGGAAGGACCATACCTGGGACCACGTTTCTTTGGACCTGTGGTACGGTCCGCAACTTACCCCAAAGGTTTCCGGATTGACAATACCATCAAGCCCTATGACGGCACCACCAAGCCAGTTACATGGTTGCTGGATTACGATAACGCGGTGGAGATCGCCGGGGGTAACCCCAACGTCGCCGTCAAGTACCTCCCATTGTTGTTGGCGGGCACGGCCCGCAAATGGATTGATGACTTTCCGGAGATATCCATCTACAATTGGTTGGACATGCAAGAAGCATTCACCAAGAACTTCGAGGGTACGTACAAACGTCCCTGTATTGTTGGCGATCTAGAGCGGTGCGTGCAGGAGAAAGACGAGACATCTCATGCCTACCTCTCTCGCTGGCTGGATATGAAGAATTCCTGTGCAGGAGTGCATGCTCAGACCGCCATGGCCTCCTTCATTTATGGGTTGGAAAGGGGCACGTTGCTCCGACATAAGTTAAAGATCCTGCAGGACAATCACCAGCTAGATCTCAACCAGATGATTCAGTTGGCCAGTGAGTTTGCGGCTGCCGACGACGATGCTCGCGGCTCCCTGCCGGAAACATCCGTTCCAACTCAATCTCGGAGGAACAACAACACCAAGTGGAAGACCCCGGCAGAAGAAAAGCAAACCTCCGACATGGTCGCTATGACATTTGCAGGGCGAGGTGATGGCGGACAGCGTGGCCGAGGACGGGGAGCTGGTCGTGCGCATCAGCGAGGCAGTGAAACTACCTCAGCAGTGCTCTACATTCCCCAAACCTACGAAGAGTACCGTGATATGCCGTGCCTCATACACCTCGACGCCAATGGCAAAGACACTCACACCAATCGCCATTGCAAGTTCGTCAACGATCTCAAGGAGGACCCGGAGTCTGGCTACAAGCAAAGTCGGAAGAACAGACCACGAGGCAAGGGCAACGGGAAGAATAAGGAAGAAGAGTCCAAGGATTCAAGTGACATGGTTGAGGATGTTGACCCCAATCACGCCGCCAAGAGAGATTGCAAAGGAAAGAACCCCTTCGAGAAGAAGGCGGCCGTTTTCCACACTTTCCTTGGCACCCCACTGTCCGACAACAGAAGACCTCTATGAGGATACTGATGGCCACTCTACCCCAAGTTCCCCAGTATGTGCGCTGGTCAGAGATTCCAATTACTTGGGACAGGAAGGATCACCCAGACCTCATCCCTACGGAGAACCAGTACGCCATGGTCCTCAACCCCCTGATTGACGGCAATGCGTTCACGAAATGTATGGTGGATAGTGGAAGTAGCATCAACATCATGTACCTGGATACACTTCACAAGATGAACTTGACGGAGGCTAACCTACGACGGACCAGCACCATCTTCCACGGTGTAGTTCCTGGTCGGGAGGCTCGGTCCGTTGGGTGCATCACACTTCAGGTCGCTTTTGGAGATGTTAATAATTACTGCGAAGAACACATGACCTTTGAGGTGATCCCCTTCAAGAGCGTGTACCACGTCATATTAGGTCGTGACATCTTCCACGCCTTCATGGCCAAGCCATGCTTCGTCTACAACAAGCTCAAGATACCCGGACCAAACGGTGTCATCACCGTATCTGGAAGCTTTACCAAGGCAAGGGACTGCGAGATTGGATAAGAAGCCTTTGCGGAAGCTATCCTCTATAACGAAGAATTCAAGGAGATCTAGAGCAAAGTTAATGCCTCAGAGATGCCGGCGTCGAAGAAGCATATTTCTGACTCCGCCCCAACTTTCAAGGCCGCCATTGAAACCAAGCTGGTGGAACTTGTGGTAGGCGATGCCTCCAATACCACCGCCATTGGGACGAACCTCGATCCCAAATAGGAAAGCGTGCTCGTCGAGTTCATCCGTGAGAATAGGGACATCTTTGCCTGGCAGCCTGCCGACATGAAAGGTGTACCGAAGGAACTTGCCGAGCACAGCTTGAATATTGATCCAAAATGCAAACCGGTGAAACAACCTCTACGACGCTTCGGAGACGAGAAGAGACGTGCCATAGGCAAAGAGATAGCTAGGTTACTTAAGGATAGTTTTATCCGAGAATTCCTTCACACCCGATGGGTGGCCAATCCTTTACTTGTCCCCAAAAAGGGAACCAAAGAATTAATAATGTGCGTTGATTACACCGGCTTGAACAAAGTGTGTCCCAAAGATCCGTTTGCTTTGCCTCGCATTGACACAGTAATTGACTCGACGGCTGGCTTGGAGCTTTTGTGTTTTCTTGATGCATACTCAGGATACCACCAAATTAAGATGAGGAAGTCGGACCAATTGGCCACTTCGTTCACCACACCTTACAACATGTTCTTCTATGTCACGATGCCCTTTGGGCTAAAAAAGCAGGTGATACGTACCAACAGACAATGCAACATTGCCTACACGATCAAATTGTTCGGAACATTCATGCCTATGTGGATGATAGAGCGGTGATGTCTAAAAAGTCAAACGACTTAATCTCCGACTTAAAAGAAACCTTTGAAAATCTCCAAAAATACAACATGATGCTTAACCCTAAGAAGTGCGTCTTCGGGGTTCCAGCCGGCAAATTGTTGGGCTTCATCGTTTCCCAGCGTGGAATCGAGGTGAACCCGGAGAAAATCAAGGCCATCCTAAACATAAACCATCCCACATGCTCAAAGGACATACAGCGGCTAACAGGTTGTGTTGCAGCAGTTAGTCGGTTCGTCAGCCGACTTGGGGAGAAGGCTCTGCTGCTATACAAGTTGTTGAAGAAGGCGGACAAGTTTACATGGACGGACGAGGAAGATGCAGCACTGAAGAAGCTAAAGGAGATAATATCCTCGACGCCTATCCTTGAAGCACCCGAGCCTAGGGAGCCTATGTTAATCTACACGGCGGCCACCAACAGGGTAATCAGCACCGTCGTCGTGGTAGAGCGGAAAGAACCAGGGAATGAGTACGGCGTTCAACGACCAGTTTACTATGTAAGCGAGGTCTTGACGGAGTCCAAGCACCATTACCCGCAATACCAAAAGATAGCTTATGGAGTGTTCCTTGCTTCTCGGAAGCTAAGGCACTACTTTCAGGAGCACCCTATCATAGTTGTGAGCAAAGCTCCACTGTCCGACATCATCAACAACAGCGATGCTATAGGAAGGGTCACGAAGTGGGACATTGAACTTTCCACCTTCGACATCACCTACAAGAAACGCGACGCTATCAAGTCACAAGCCTTGGCGGATTTTATCACAGATTGGACGGAGATGCCAGATGCTACCCTAATGCCGGAGCCAGAATACTGGATGATGCACTTTGACGGATCAAAGCTACTCAATGGCTCATGGGCTGGTGTACTATTACAGTCACCAACCGGGGAAAAGCTACACTACGTTCTGCAAAGCCACTTCGGGGCTACGAACAACATGGCAGAGTATGAAGCACTCATTCACGGACTACGCGTAGCCAAGGATATTGGCATCAAGCGCATAGTTTGCTGTGGAGATTCCGACTTGGTTGCCCAGCAGGTGGCTGGCACCTGGAACACGCGAAACCCTATGATGGCGGCATATCAAGACGAAGTGGACGAGATAGCCAAGAGCATCTTAGGCTACGAAGTCAAGTATGTACCTAGGGAGCAAAAAGAGGCGGTTGATCTACTATCTAAGCTTGGATCAGGGCGCAAACAAATTCCGCCTGGCGTTTTCCTGGAGCATCTACGGACACCATTCGTGAAGGGAGCAGACATCGACAACTCAGATAGAGTTGACTCTTTCGTTCACACAGTGACAAAGGTCCCGCCGGCTTGGACACAACCATTCATGGAATATCTCGTACACGGAACTTTGCCCGACTACAAAGTCGAAATACGGAAAATAGTACGTTGATCAAAGGGCTATACCATAATCAATGGACAGCTCTACAAAAGAAGCACCACTGGTGTATACCTTAAGTGTGTTTCCCAGCAAGAAGGTATTGAAATCCTACGTGAGATCCATCTCGGAGATTGTGGGCATCACGCCGCTCCTCGATCGTTGGTCTCCAAAGCCTTTCGGCAAGGATTCTATTGGCTGACCGCAAAGGCGGACGCCGACAAGCTGGTCGAGACATGCATGGGATGCCAGTATTATGCCCGACAACCCCATGTTCTAGCTGAATAATTGCGAACAATACCAGTAACTTGGCCGTTTGCGGTCTGGGGGATAGACATGGTTGGTCCATTACAAACGGCACCATGTGGGTTTACGCATCTGCTAGTAGGAGTTGATAAATTCACCAAATGGATAGAGGCTAAACCCATTAGAATGCTTGATGGGGCAACTGCCCTTAGGTTTGTCCGGTATCTAGTGGTGAGAAGTGGAAGCTTATTGTTGGGAAAAGGGCATCCGACTTGACCTAGCGTCTGTGGCGCACCCACAGTCTAATGGCCAAGTTGAGAGAGCCAATGGATTAATTCTGCAGGGAATCAAAACATGTTTTGAGGCACAGCTACATAGAGTAGCTGGGGCCTGGGCGGAGGAACTACCATCTGTGCTGTGGAGTTTACGAACTACACCCAACAGATCCACACCCCTTACTTCATGGTATATGGAGCAGAAGCCATCCTGCCTTCCGACATCCTTCACGGTGCACCAAGAGTTGCCGCCTACGACGAAGATGATGCTGAAGAAGCTCGACGCTAGATGTTGATCTTCTTGAGGAAGAGCGTGTTTTGGCATCTACCAGCAGAAGCTACGTAGCTACCATAGTCACCGCGTTAGGCATCGCTCGTTTAAAGAGGGGGATCTGGTGCTCCGACTTAAGTAGAAGAAGTCACACAAATTATCCCCGCCATGGGAAGGACCTTTCATCATAAGTAAGGCGCTTCTCAATGGGTCTTACTACCTCGTTGACAATCATGAACTTCAGGATAGACCTAGAGAAGATCATAAGCGTAAGCGACGTGACCCGGATGATTACTACCCGAATCTTGATCGGTCATGGAACATAGCACAGCTACATCCTTTTTACACTTAGCATATTTTTTATCTACTGTGTACCTCTTATATGATCAAGGAAATAAAGCTCTCTGGTTCACTCATATTTTCTGAGTCTTTACCTCCTTTAGTGTTCATTTTTGGATCGTATAAAACCTTTTTGCGCAAGTTTTCATTTGCACTTGTGAAAATTCCGCCTACGGGTGTTAGGTTAAGTTTTCTGGTCTACACGTTCTTTGTTGTTTTTATGTGGATTCTAGGGTAGTGAATTTCGGCACTTGTTATCGGTGATTTTGTGCTTAGGTTTTTGACGGTGCCATTGGGCATCATCACCTGAGTGCATGGTTCCAACTACGAGTCTTCCGACTCACAAAGGGTCAAGCATAGAAACCAGAGTAATGGATAAGCCAACACTTGCTTAAAAAATAATTACATGCTGGAACCAGTGCTTAAGTAGCAGGAAATTACCTATTGTTTTTTCCGCCTTAAGATAACTTAGTAGTTTTTTCCACATACATCAAACCAGAGGAAACAAATATTACATCATGTGTTTTCATTCCTCTGGCGCAGGAGACTTGGAAGCAACATCATTAGCGGCAGGAGAGCCATCCTCTTCAAAGTCGGTGGTCTTGAGGGACTCAGAGGAGTATTGATGATCGCCGTCAATGATCTCGAGCGGCACGAAGACATTGTGGTCGACCAACTCGGCAACCCTTGTGTCATAGCCGACGAGAGATGCCCAGATAGACTTATGGTCATTTTTCTGGCCATCATCATCTACGTCAGTAAGATCTGAGGTTACCACGTTGATGTCAACATCTTCATAGTGCGCCTTGACCACCGACATTGCCATCCTTGCACCAGCCCGTGTACATGAAGCTTTCCATCTTAGAATACGGTTGGGGGCTTGGCGCAGGATCTCCGAGAACTTCATCACGGAATCCACTGCTTTGATATTAATCTGGAGGGGCTTGGCTATCTCCTTGGCTTGCCTGATGGAGGTGCTGATAAAGCTGCCAGCAAGGACCATGCATTTCTTAGGAGAAGGAGGCGATTGGGTTAATCCAATAGGAGATGAAATTCCGACAAGGGAGCGCATAAGTGCAATAACACAAAAATTCATAGTACCTGACTTACAAAAGTACAAGACGGAGAATTACATACCAAAGATGCTCGCCTCGGCCTGCTGAAGAGTTTCCGCCATGGAGTCCCGTTCTTGTCGGACGATTTTGTATGCTTCAAGATTGCGCTGATTTTGCTCAACGGTAGGCTTCTTCTGCTCTTTCAGCATCGCAATCTCCTCCTTCAAGCGGTTCATCTCCGTGTTGGCGGACTCTTGCAGGACCTTCATGGAGTCCTCGTGCATCTTCAGCATATCTTTTCTCTCCTGCTTAAGGATCTTGTTTACGCTATCCAGCAACTACTTGTGCTTGGATTGCTCAACAATATCCTTGTCCTTGGCAATGGTTTGTGCAAGTCGGAGAAAGAACAATACATAGTGAGCAGTCGAAGAATGGTGGCACAAGACCAAGTTAGAGTACGAAAACGAAAAGAAAAATAGACTCTTGCTCTTGGTGATTTGTTCCTTCAAGAAGGCAGTTTTACCCTTTTTGGCTTCCAACTCCGCACGCATGTTGTGGAACTTATCATTTCCGACACCTCTCCGCGCATTCTCATTCCATGGATAGAAGATTTAAAAGCTATTCAGTCTACTTGGAGCATCAAGCCGGATAACTATCCACCTAGAGGCTTGGGGGCTACAGTAAGAATTTTTAAATACTAGGCAATATGCTTTAGTCTTTCTTTAAGCATCTAGTCGGAACTCATTCAGTTTTCAACTAGAAGCTTGGGGGGCTACAGTATAAAGTTTTTTAACTCAGTCATATGCTTAGTCTTTTCTTTAAAGCATCTAGTCGGAACTAATTCAGTTTTCAACTAGAGGCTTGGGGGCTACAGTATCGAAATTAGCAAATACTGTGTATGCTACTTTGAAAGTATCTAGTCGGAATAATTCATTCAAACTAAATACTTCAGGGCTACAATGAGAAGTTTTCTAGCTTAGTCACTCTTAGAGCATTCAGATGCAAAGACCTATGGTTTTTCCGTCTAAATCCTCGGGCGCTACAGTGGGATACTAATATGAAATGCAAAAGGCAAATAAAACTTACAAGTGCAATGATCTTGAGGTTGGTAGCGCTCTCGGCAAACAACTTGCTGAAGTAAAGGCTGTTTCCTCCCAAGATATCTTCTTGTCAGAGAAGCACCTCAAGACCGCAGGTTGGAGATGTTGGCGTTGCACCAGGAACCAGAGTGGAGCTACTCGGTGTAAGCGCCTGGTATTACTATCTTCGGGAGCTCTGTGGTTATCCTGAGTGCAGAGGCGCCACCTTCGCTTAATGTTCCACCCATCACCACTGCCTTGCCGCTACTGATGGCATCCTTAGCTAGAGCTTCGGCTATTTTGGTTGTGGTGCTTTCTTGTGTCGCCTGTTCACCGGCAACGACGAGATCCGCGGAGGCAGCTGAGTCCACTTCCATGTCAGAAGGGCCAGATGCATCCTTAGGCAGAGAGCTTGTCGGAGCAGGTGCGGGCTGGACACTAGGAGTGACAGGGGCGATGGGGGGAGATGCTTGGTGCGGAACATCTCGCTGCAACATATCTTTAATGTCTTTAGAAGCCCCCGATGTTTTGAAGGTCTTCTTCAAACTCAAGCCAGCTTTCTTCCTGAAATGTGCAAAAGTATAAGTACAGGAAAAAGACGAACGATGGATAATATCGAAGGAAAAGAAGCTTAAATGATAGTAGGTGCTTTGGTAAAAGGGATCTCGGTAATCTTTCTTTTCTCCGCCTCCAGGGTGGCAGTGGACTTCTTGGAGGCTCCACCCTCCGTTTTCTTCTTCTTTCCCCCGTCGGCAGCGTTAGAGGTGGAGCTCTTCCGCTTTCACGCCAATGGGACATCATCGTCGGACACTACAATGACTTACTTCATCTTTGGTTCATAAATTTGGACATCCATGTTGTCCTCCTTTAGACTCTTAAGTTGTTAAGTGAAATCATAAGGTGTTAGATGACAAAGGCAAGAAGGAAGAACTAGAGAAAATGTCATACACGGAAAATAAACAGGTACCTCTGGGCACTTGCCCTCATCAAACATGTCGTAGGTGATGGTGAAGCCACGCTTCCTATCCTTCACCTTGACGATGTCCTTGAGGCGGAGCTTGATGGAGTCGCTGGAGAAGTTGTCCTCGGAGATGTGGAGGCTATCCTTCCTCTCCTTAGAGTACTCATGCATCAACTTTGAGCGGTGCTGTAGAGGCTGGATCCGCCTAACGAACCAGCACATGGTCAGGTCCAATCCAGCCAGACCCGTCTCTACGAACCACTCTATCTGCCTTATAGCGCGGGAAGCGTCGTTGTCGGAGGGGGGGGCTTGGGATCTCCATGTCGAGGCTTCGGCGGCAGCTCCATCGACGAAGTCCAGATACGTTGCTTCTCGGCCAGCCAGATGGATATCTGGGCTGTAGAAGTACGTCTGTTGTCAGTTTTTACATGACTCATGGCCGACGATGTCGGGGAACCGCCAGCCAGGCCGGATCTTAAAACTAATTGTGCCACAGTTCCTAAGCTCATCCTTCCTGGCTCCGGCTTCCCTCTTGACAGTAAAGAAGTAAATAAAGAGATCTAACCTAGGCCTAATCCCTAGGTAACCCTCACAAAGTGACGCGTAATTGCTAAGCGCGAGGATGCTATTGGGGGAAAGTTTATGAGGTTGAACCCGGTAATGGTTGAGGAAAGCTAGGAAGAAATTGGAGATGGGAAAGGAAACGCCGTGTACCAATTGTGCCTTGAGGTACACCTTCTCTCCGACTTGGGGAGAAGGGGTGACCTCGCTGGCCGGCACAGCCCGCCAGACCAATCCCTCCGTCGAGGGGAGGTAACCTTCGATGACCAGCTTCTTGATATCACTATCCGTGATATCTGAGCCACGCCAATGCCCCTTGTGGGTGTCGCCTTCTACCTCCAGCAGCTCTAGCGCCGCTGGAATTTGGTCGCCACCGGTGGATTCGACCACCACGGACTTGGGCAGCAGCAAGCCCTCTGGGGGCACATGGATGGAGCCCGCCGGCTTCGCCGTGGCATCACCCGGCGCCTCCATGGAAGGAGTAGAGCTACTGCTCGCCATTGGAGAAGGAGAGTGGTGACTGGAAAGATTGGGAGGCTAGTGTTTTTCACATGCGCGCGAAGGGCTCGAGGAGGTGCTCGCAGGAGGAAGACGAAGGCACAGGGGGAGAATGAGGTGAAAAGTAAAAATCCACCACGGTTGTAATTTATAACCACTGACATCAATATTCGTGCAAAGCGATCGAATGGCCGGCGCATGGATGACGTGCGCGGAAATTTCGCCACATTCCCAACCGCCGCTACCAACGGTTCGTATCCGTCGCGTGGGAAATCTGGACATGATTGTGTTCTCTGCATGTGTGGGTTACGAGACGTTGCTGGCCTATGTCTTCATCGTCCTAGATGCCACTAGCAGGTGAACCATCACATCAGAATATTTCGGCATGGATGGATCCAGTCCGGCTACGAGAAGAGTACGATGGAAGATTCAGCGTTTCTCCGACTTGCAAGTTGAAGATGGAGAATATTGCAGGGTTCTTGGGAGGACTAGAAGGTATTGCTTGACGATTTGCCGACATCCATCTAGACGGAGCACTCAACCTAAAGAGGAAAAACGGCGCAAGATCTCAGAGTTCTCTGGGGGCTACTGTTGGGGATATCCTATATAGGTATCTCATAGCATGTCTCCTATCCGGATAACCCGGGTGGCCCACAGTTGGTAGCATGGCCCATGGCATGCTGGGCCGCCCAGTTAGATGGATATAGAAGGGAGGCCCATGCCAAATAAAGGAAGGCTACGGAGGAGTCACCGACGTACCCGAAGCCTTGGAGTGAAAGACACGTTAGACTAATTATATACTGTGTAGGACTCTGTAACCTGTCCGGCTAGGACTTCCCCTGTAACCCCAGGACCTGGCAGCTATATAAGTCGGGCCTATGGGAGCCTTTAGGGCACAAGTCAGATAACATAACTCATACCTCGCACAGCGAACCGATCCCTGTAACTCGGCGTATTTCCATTTTAGTGATTTATAGGAGGAGTAGGATTCTACCACCGTTGTGGGATCTGAACCTGGGTAAGTTGTGTTACCTCGTACCCGTCAACCGTCCGCCTTACCCCACGTCTCTAAAAACGCACTGTGTGGACCCCTCAATAACGTACTCATCGGCAATACCACGACAGGCAGCAAGCACGGCTTTAGTACTCATGGGCTCGGCTTCTGGAAAGTGATCTATAAAGCAAAACATCACATAAATCAAGAGGAACAACGAGCAAAGAATAACTCGGGCAGGAACCAAGAGGGAAAAACCCGGCAAATAAGCTTACGATGGATATAACACAGCATCTTCTGAAGATCGATGGCCTAGCTAACCCGTTTCTTCTCAAACCGAGTAATCTCCTTGGTCATCGCCTGATTTTTTAGCTCGGCCGCATCAAGGAGCTCCTTGTCCTTCTGAAGCTGGAGACTTAACCGATTCTTTTCCTTGGAAAATTCTTGGTCAATTTTCTCCAGCTCAGACTTATAAGAGGATTTCAAGGACTCAACCTCTGCATGGTACCGAGCTATCTCGTCATCCTTCTCCTTGAGCCACGCCGAATGAGTCCCTGCTTGCTCTAAAAAATGAGACATCATATCAAGCATGGGTATGCACTCTTGATGCGAATCTGCAAATCTTTGTAATTTGGCTGAGCCAAAGATGGAGCACTATAAGATACTCGAAATTTACCTAGAAGACAAATGGATGAGTACAGAGTGGAGGGACGACTAACCTTCGAGGTTGGCAACCTTTTTCGTTAGCCGAGTATTTTGATTATTAATGTTAGCTGAGTAAGGATAAATCACAAATTAATTAGGAAGAAAAGACTCTGATGGGGATATTCCTACCGGGGTATACCCAGCAGGATGTTTCCTATTGGCCCAAGCTGCCAGCGAGTGGGCCTGCAGGAGGGCGACTGGATCGAGACTTGGCGAGGACTCAGGCGACTGGAAGCTGGAGGCCCAGAAGCGTAGCTAGGCCAGTTGGATTAGGTCAAGAACCCTCTGAATCCTTAACTAATTCGGTTGTAGATCTGAAAATCCTAGCGAGGTGAGCCTATATAAACCTCCCTAGGGTACGCATAGAGGACACGTTCCATCATACACCCTAGCGACTCGCCGCCTAGTCGTCGAGCTCGCCCTTGTACTCTCTCGATAATACAATCTAGCAGGAGTAGGTCTTTACCCTCTGGGGTCCGAACCTAGGTAAAACCTTGTGTCTCCGCCCTCATCTCGCACCGCAGATGGCTGGCCGCCCTTGCCCTTCATTCTACTACTCGCTGCGGATTGCAGCATCTACCGTGGCCATTCCCACAACAGTGGTGCCCACCATGGGGCCTGGCCGGTCAGCCCGGTGTTCTGCGACGAGACCCAATATGCCCATGAACGAGACGATTGCCACCGACTGCATGATTACGATCGGCGAGATCCTCCAGATCTTGCCGAGCAGCTACGTCCCAGCGGCATGCCCCTTCACGCACAGCATGATCATGCCGGTCGGCACGATCAGCCTCTTCGTCTGCTTCACCGACGTCATCACCTCAGAGGACTCGGTTCGCATCCGCGAGTTGCCACCATGCGACCGGCTCTCTGAGAGCCAGGTCTGCACCATCCACCGTCTTGCCTCCGAGTATGGCTCGGCCAACAGCAACGTGGCCCAAACCGCCATGGTTGTGGACGACACGGCCCTCAACGACGTCGCCGACTCGGCGACATCAGCATCGGCCGCCGGATCTATCGTCACCATGTCACCCGCGGGTTCCATCACCTAGGTCTCCAACGTGGGAGACTTCGAGGATCCCTCCATTCTTGTGATCTTTGACTTCGATTCCGGGTCAGAGAACTCCGGCGATCTCCACGTCGGATCTGGCCGCAATGTCGCGGCCTACATGGCGAACGGCGCGGACCCCCCGTCAGACCCCTTCTCCACGCCGATCCCGCCGACCGCGACGGCAACGGAGGTCGAGGAACTCCGCGTGTGACTGGAGGAGGTGGTCCACAAGGAACAAGCCGAGCGCGAAAAATTCCGCCTCCTGCAGGTGATAGCGCAGGAGCTTTCGTGCTACCACCAACTTCGCATCAGGTCGCGCCTGAACCCCACCGTTCAGGGCCGCGCCCTGAATTTCGACGATGAGAACGACCCGGCTCGCATAGCCGAGCGTGCGATCTGTGAAAACGTGCCGCTAGGAGGAAGTTCCTGGCCACCACCAGGCGCGACGGCGAACGTCGCCCCACCACCACCACCAGGCCGCACGCCCCCCGGATCATCCGAGAATCCTGGTCTCCTCGCGGGAGCGAGACACGAATGGCCTCCCACTGTTCTCCACCCCGATGGACAACGTCGTCACGAGCTTAGCCGCGGTCGACAACATCACCGTGACAGGGAAGGCGCCTTGCAGATCCAGTACGCCAAGGCAGTCGAGCAATAAAACGCGGGCGCCGACTCACAGGGTCGCATGTACTCACGTTCGTCAGGCAGCAGGGATGCCTCGAGCGGCCTCCCAATGGTGGCAAACACCCTCAACTTCCCACCACCCGAACCCCTGCAGCACCAACGTCGACCCACGCACGCGGCACTCTCCACCAACGACCCGCGACCGGTGAACAACTTCGTCACCGCCAGCGGGCAGCTAGTCAATGCGCGCACCCACATCATCAACAACCAGAGCTGGCGCGCACGCCAGCCTGATGACTTGAGGCATACCCTCACCAATCGCCGCGACGGTGAACCAAGGGGTTCGCCAAGCCGAGTCGGACCCCAGTGCTTCGGACCCATGATTCAAGGCGAAAGATACCCGACGAACTTCAAGGCGCCGAAAGAGATCGAGAAGTACGACCCCTCGTACGACCCGTCCGTGTGGCTAGACACCTACCTCATGGCGATGGGAATCGCCGACCACACCGACCTTCTTGCCGCTCGCTACCTCTCCCTGATGAAGGAGGGAGCGTGCCGGCAATGGATCAACACCCTCCCCGCGGACAGCATCGACTCCTAGGAGGAAATGCGCGATGCCTTCGTCAGGCACTTCGAGGGGTCCTACACCCGCGCCACCACCATCGAGGACCTGGAGCGATGCGTCTAGGGACCCCGCGAGTCGACCCGCAGCTGGGTCCAAAGGTGACAAGACCTATGGTACAACGCGGCCGCAATCCACCGGACACCGCGATCCACTGCTTCAAGACCTTGTGCCACTACGAGCCCCTGGTCGCCAAACTCAAGCGGGTGTACAAAACACTCGACAACATACCAGACCTCCTCGAGATCGCTAAACGGTACACGGAGGTGGACCCAAAACAAGAAACCGATGACGAGTCGGGAGGGAATCGCCGCACGAGCGGCCACGAAAACGGGAGGCGACCCGAGCTACGGTACATCAACACTCGCCTCACTGGCAAGCGCCGAGGTGATGGGTGAGTCGAATTTGTCGCCAACGCCGGGTAAGCCCCACGCAAGCCCAAAAGCTTTCGCCGTGATGGAGGCCATCCCCGTGACGGCGACAACTACAACGCGAAGCACTGATTCGACCCCGCGGCTCTCCTCAACCAGCCCGGTGTGTTTCACAGCAGGGAGGGGAAACCTGCCACGCACACGACCGCCGACTGCCACTCCCTGAGGGCGATCGAGAAGGCACGGCGCGCAAGGGAAGACCCTGACAACCACCCGCCAAACGGCGGCAAATTCGGAAACGATGGCGGCTCACTCCACACCTTCACAGGCTTCAACACGAAGTGCGATAAGAAGGTCATCGCCCGTGATGTCGCTGTCAACGTGGTGTCCCAGATAGACATCCCCCAGTTCCTTAACTGGTCCGAGCAACCAATCACCTGGAGACGCGAGGACCACTCGCCACGGATCGAATATCCGGGCCGAGTTGCCTTGGTCGTCAAGCCCAAGGTGGGAGATTATTGGCTCCCCAAGATGTTGATGGACGACGGCAGCTCCATAAACATCCTGTACCTGGACACATTCAGGCGACTGCGGCTCCCGCAGTCGATGATCGAGACAACCTACACCACCTTCCATGGCATCGTCCCCGGTCGAAAGGCGTACCCGATCGGCAAGGTGATGCTTCCAGTTACCTTTGGCACACCAGCGAACTTCCGCACCGAGCGGATCGTCTTCGAGCTACTGCCGTTCAACAGCCCCTACCACTGCGTCGTGGGGCGCCAGGCGTTCGCCAAATTCATGGTAGCGCCCCACTACGCGTACAACGCGATTAAGCTCCCCGGGCCGTGCGGCATCATCACCGTCCATGGCGACCCCGACATGGCCGCAGAGTGCGAGGCCAAAGGCGCCGAGCTCGCCGATGTTGTCATCACGGCAGAAGCCAACCACGCAGAGGAGCTCGCCAAGTATGCGAGCGGGGTCAACAATGACGACCCCACCATACTCAAGAAGCCCAACTCGGAGGGTGGCAGCTCCACCGCCTTCGAGGCAACGACGCAAAATTGCATCGTCGAGCTGGTCCCAGGCGACTCCAGCCAGACGGTGATGATTGGGACGGGCATCATCCCAGCATAGGAAGGTGCGCTCATCGAGTTCCTACGTGAGAATCGCGACATCTTCGCATGAAAGCCATCTGACATGCCTGGTGTCCAAAGGGAACTCGCTGAGCACAAACTCAATGCCGACCACAAAGCACGACCCGTCAAGCAGTCACTGCGGCCCTTCAATGAAGAGCGCCGCCGAGCAATCGCCGAGGAGGTGCAGCGTCTACTCGTTGTAGGCTTCATCCGACCAATCAAATACTCCAAGTGGCTGGCAAACCCAGTCCTGGTCGAGAAGAAAAATGGGACCCGGAGAATGTGTATAGATTACACAAACCTCAACAGCGCCTGCCCGAAGGAGCAGTTCGTCCTCCCGCGGATCGACCAAATCATCGATTCAACTGCGGGTTCAGAGTCGCTATGCTTCCTCGATGCCTACTCTGGGTACAACTAGATCAAAATGGCAGTCGAGGACGAGGAGAAGACGGCGTTCATCACGCCATTTGGAGCCTTCTGCTACACCGCCATGACCTTCGGCCTCAAGAACGCCGGGGTGACCTACCAGAGGTGTATGCAGGAGTGCCTTGCGAGCCAAATCGGCCGCAACATCCACGTCTACATCGACGACGTGGTGGTAAAGTCCACTCGCCAGGGCGACCTACTCTCCGACCTGGCAGAAACCTTCGCCAACCTACGGAGGTACAAAATAAAGCTAAACCCAGGAGAGTGCACCTTCGGTGTACCCACTGGTCAGCTGTTGGGGTACGTCGTCTCCAAGCACGGGATCAAGGTGAACCCCGCCAAGATCAACACGATCGCCCGGTTCGGCAGACCCGGGTGCCTGCGCGACGTCCAGAAGTTGGCCGGGTGAGTCGCGGCTCTCAGTCGCTTCATCCCCCGGCTAGGCGAGATGGTGATGCCCCTCTACCGCCTAATGCGCAAGAACCCCACTTTCCAGTGGGACAAGGAGGCAGACGATGCGCTCCACGCCCTCAAGGAGGTGTTACTCGCGGCACCACTACTCGCCGCCCCCGTCGAGAAGGATCCCATGCTTGTTTACGTTGCGGCCTGCGAGCGAGTCGTCAGTGCCGTCATGGTCGTCGAACGACCAGAGGAAGGCAAGGAGCGCCCAGTGCAGCAACCTGTGTACTACATCAGCGAATTCCTCACCGACTCGCGGCAGCGCTACCCGCTGTACCAAAAATTGGTGTAT
Source organism: Avena sativa (assembly GCA_916181665.1). NCBI lineage: Eukaryota > Viridiplantae > Streptophyta > Magnoliopsida > Poales > Poaceae > Avena > Avena sativa. The sequence goes on from OV702280.1 coordinate 134,347,354, forward strand.
GCGGTCTTCATAGCCCAGCGGCGACTGCCGCACTACTTCCAGGAGCACCCAATAACGGTCGTCACCTCAGCATCGTTGCAGGATATCATCCGCAACCGCGAGGCGACCAGGCGAGTCGCCAAGTGGGCCGTCGAGATCGGAGTGCACAACATAAGGTACGATCCGCGCAAGGCGATCAAGTCGCAGGCTCTCGCAGATTTCCTCGCCGACTGGGAGGAGGCCCAGCAGCCAGAGAAACTGCCATACCCCCATTACTGGAGCCTACACTTCAACGACTCCAAGAACGCAGATGGCGCAGGGGCAGGGATCGTGCTCACATATCCGAAGGGCGACAAGCTACGCTATGACCTGTACCTCGACTTCACCCCTTGCACCAACAACATGGCCGAGTACGAGGCGCTACTCCACGGCATGCGGGCAGCCAAGGAGATGAACATCAATCGCCTGTGCTGCTACGGCGACTCCGACCTCGTCGTCGGGCAAGTCGCCGGCACCTGCTACGCAGTTTCCCCCACCATGGCGGCATACCGCCAAGCAGTGGACCAGCTGGGAGGACACTTCGTGGGCTACTCCGTCGAGAGGATCGACAGTAGGAAGAACGAGGAGGCCGACGCACTCTCCCGCATCGGCTCGGCTCGACTCGCACCACCCGCCGGAGTCTTCCTCGACACCATCACCAAGCCTTCCTTCTCTCCCCCGAGGGAGATCGACATCGGAATCCCGCTGCAAACAGACGCAGCCCTGGTCACACTGATCGCCGAGCCAAGTGACTGGACCGCACCATATGTCGCTTACCTGGAGGGAGGTAGCCTACCCGCTAATGAGACGGAGGCCCGGATGATAGCACGCCGCTGCAAATCGTTCATCATCATCAACGGCGAGCTCCACAAGTGGAGCGTGACCGGCGTGTTTCAACGTTGCGTCCAAACAGCAGAAGCACGCAAGATCCTCCAAGACATCCACGCTGGCGACTGCGGCCACCACGCTGACGCCCGCTCCCTAGTCGCCAAGGCCATGCGACATGGCTTTTACTGGCTCACCGCACACGCCGACACGGTCGACATCGTCCAACGTTGCGTCGGGTGCCAGAAGTACGCCCACCAGACGCACGTGCCGATCTCGGCACTCAAGACCATCCCCATCACCTGGCCATTCGCCGTGTGGGGCATGGACATGGTGGGCCCGTTCAAGAAGGCCCCCTCTAGCTTTACCCACCTCCTAGTCGCAGTCGACAAGTTCACAAAATGGGTGGAGGCCAAGCCAGTCCGCAAGTGCGACGGGAAGACTGCCACCAAATTCCTACGCGAGCTCATCTACCGCTACGGGTTCCCGCACAGCATCATCACGGACAACGGCACAAACTTCGCCAAAGGAGCCGTGGCGGAATTCTGCGAGGAGCATAATATACGACTCGACCTCGCCCCAGTTGCCCACCCGGAGTCCAATGGACAGGCGAAACGCGCCAACCAGAGCATCCTACATGGCCTGAAGCCGCGACTGCAAGTTCCACTCGAGTGAACTCCTGGGTGCTGGGTGGAAGAGCTCCCCTCTGTCATCTGGGGAATCCGCACCTCTGTCAATAGGTCGACATGATTCACTCCCTTCTTCATGGTGTACGGTGCCGAGGCCGTCATGCCAACCGGCCTCGAGCACGATTCGCCGCGGGTAGTAAACTACGCGGAGGCCGACAACGAGCTCGCATGCCAGGACGGAGTCGACCATCTCGACGAAGCACACAACCTAGCTCGCCCCCGCACCGCCATCTACCAGCATGGGCTTCGACGCTACCACCGCTAGCGAGAACGGACTCGCACCTTCCAGGAAGGCGACCTGGTACTGCGCTTGATCCAGGACAAGAAGGGCATGCACAAGCTCTCTCCCCTTGGGAGGGACCATTCGCCATTGGGCGAGTCATGGGCAATGACGCCTACTACCTCACCGACGTCCGAGGCGACGAAAAACTCGACGTCAAGCGGCCATGGAATGTAAACCTCCTACGGAGGTTCTACTCCTAGAACTCCAGACATGTACCTCCTACCCGCCATGAAATAAAGAAGATCGATTCACACAAATTGTGTCCACTCTCTGTACCTTGTGTCACTCGCACTCGTAATAACAGCGCTATGCTACTCGCAGAAGTCAACCTTTGGTGACGTGACCGGCACGGCCAAGTAGTGCGGTACGAGGGCACTTGACAAATTTAAGCCTCGCACCGTCCACGAAAAAAGCCAACCCGGAGCCCCATTGGAGTCGCCTCGCTCGACTGGCTTCCCGATCCAAGACAACTGCATTCTCTTCCCACAGCGACCCAGCCCTCCACATCCTCGGCGCAGCAACTCGAACGACAAAGTACCACGCTCAGGGACTGACGCGAGCCCAAAGAGGAGAGGCTAGGGAAAAATGCCAAGTAAGAGAGCACGCCCTAGACACGCCATGCGACTGGTCCTACGGATCAGGTGGAGTGACACGCCTAACACAACGCGCCTCGTCCTCACCTACCTCAGGCACGCGACTAGAACAGCCAAGTACCATGCTCGGGGACTTGGCGACCCGACCCTGTTCGCGCCCGGGAAAACGACCAAGTAAAGACCTCCCCTTGGAGTCGCCATGCGACTGGATTTCCGAGCCATGGCGAGTCAACCTTAACTCACTAACAGTCCAAACAACACATAAAAACGAGGTTAACCCCATAAAAAGGGTGGACGCGCTCGGGGACTCGCGCAACCAACAACCAAACCAGAAAAACAATGACAAAAGAACCCTTGTATTTCTTCATAGCAACAAAATTTGTTCGCTTACAAGGATAATTACACACTCGTCCTGAACTAACGCTGATCGGCAAAGTACTGTATTCTGCAGGCTTCAACGAGGAGGCGCCACCATCCTTGCGACAACGGATAAAGGGAACCCACAGATGCTCACCCGCCATGGCTGCACGGAGCGGCTGCTCCACCTTGAAGTCGCGGTGCGCCGGCTCGGGGTCGTTCGGGGCGACGACCGTTTCCTGGTAAGGAATGAGGTCGCCCATCGCCCACACCTGGTCGGCGTACACCGGCGCCCGCTCCGTCAGCTTTAGCACCTCGGTGATCTCGACTGAGCCCGTCGATAAAGGGTACCCGCTCGTGACGTCATCAAGGTCGAAGTCGTCGGGAAAATGCGCGAACCCAACGCTCAGCGTAGTCGCCGCTCCACGACGGAAGGCCGACCGCGTCATGAACTCCACCACCACCGGAGCCTTCTCCAGAGAGCGCCAAACTTCGTCGAGGTCGCTGGGGTCACCTCTGTGGGCGAGATCTCCTGAAGATACACCTGGAGGCAGGTCGCTGACAGCGCGGCAGAATCAAGAAGAGTGGTGACACATTTCCGCGCGATGTACGACTGCGCTTCTTCGGCATTATCAATAATCAGACCTGCAACACACAAGCAAATAGTAAGGGAAGTACCAGCAAAACAATGCGGTTCGCGCGCTAGGGGAGTCGCAGAAGGAAAACTCACCAATCAGTGGGCGACAGTGATCCGTGATGAAACATTGAAGAGTAGAGAGGTCATTCTGTAGCCCGGCGACGAGTGCGTCCGAGACCTTCCGCTCCTCGGGAGCAGAAGCAACGACCGCCTTGGCCTGTCCATCCGCCGAGCTCGCCTCCGCCTTCGCCTCCTTGAGCTCACGCTCCAGTTCAGCGATTCGCTTCTCCGCGGCGCTCAAGGAAGACTGGGCAGCCATCAACTCACTCGCCGGAACGAGGCCCTGGCGAGCCTCCTTCACCGCGGCCGCACTATCCTCTTCTTCAACAACAACACGATTACAAACATAACAATTTTATGATCAGCACCAAGAATGATGAACACTCACCCGCATTCGCTCGAAGCTGCTCGTTCGTATCCTGAACAACGAGGAGCTCCTTCTCCACGCGATGCTTGGCAGCAAGCCACTCTGCCGACTCGTGCTGCAGGACCTGTGCAACAACGAAAGCGTCAGCGACAAAAATTCCTAAGTGCCTAGCCACTGAAATTCAGCAACTAGCCACTCGGGGACTGGATGACAAAATTCCTAAGTGCCTAGCCACTGAAATTCAGCGACTAGCCACTCGGAGACTAGACGAAAAAAATCAAAAGTGCCTAGCCGCTGAAATTCAGCGACTAGCCACTCGGGGACTGGATGGGGAAAAACAATAAGAATCCGAGCACTAAAATTCAGTGGCCCGATCCTTGGGCCTGGACATACCTAGATGGCAGCACCTAGCATGCCGTGAAGTTCCATCGCATCCACCGACAAGAGCACGAGTGGAGAATGCCCGCGACGCTGTTCGATTTCCGTATTGGCGGCCCCAGGCAATTGGCTCGATGACTGATAGGGCAAAGGTGTCCGATCTTTCGATGAGATGGAGATAGTCGATTTGGTGGAGTTCGGGCTTGATGATCCGACTACACGTGCGAGCATGAGCGCCAATGCAATCGCTAGGCCAATCTCCTGGAGGTTACCAATCCTGCGGGAACACGATAAGCCTGACCAGCGAGGGTCTTAATTCCTAACTGAAATCAAGAACAAGTAAGAACTAATATTGCAATCAAGATATTGCAGATTAAGATGAAAGCTTTATTGAAAAGGTGGGATCTTGTATAGGTGCGATGTACAAGAGCCCTCTATGACGCTCGAGCCTTGGCGAAGTTGCTATGATGGCTAACTTAATGTCTAAACAAAATCCGAGTCTATGGTGACGGCTAAGGCGAGTATTGAAGGAGTAAAAGGTAGGGTTTCTGCCAGCCATTGAAGTGGTGGCCGAATCCAACCCTAGAAATCCCTTTCTCCTCAAATACGGACTCTAAAAAGTGGTTATTTAAAATCCTACGAAAATTACATGGGCCTGGCCCAAAATAAAGGTGTCGCAGCACCATATTAAGCTATGGACAAAATTGTGAAGTATTAATCTTGAATATTTCGTCCAAGCCTTCTTTCTTCATTATGGTGGCCTCAAAGTTCTGAAATCTTCATCCGTGGCCTTCTCTTGGATCATCACATGCTTGCTGCCATCTCCATGCATGACCATGCTCCAATGCTTCTCCCTCTCGTCCATGCTAGGTCCATCATTCCTAAGAGTAAGAAATACATCTGATTTACGCAACATCATATTCTCATGTATGTGGGGAATAGTTCCAAGAAACGAAAGTACCTGATAGTTAAGTTGTTTAGCACGAGATCGCGTGATAGGTCATTGTATGTGTGTAGCTGTAGGTACAACGGTTGTATCAATAGATGGGATGTCAACATCATGCTCCCCTTGTTTAATTGAACTCGTCCTCGACACAATCTCATCTTGCTCACCAAAGTAAGGCTTCAAATCTGCAATGTTAAATGTAGGACTAACCATACCAAAGTCTGCAGGAAACTCAAGTTTATATGCATTATCGTTTATTTTCTCTAACACCTTAAAGGGACCAGCAGCACGCGGCATTAACTTAGACTTGCGTAAATCAGGAAAACAATCTTTACGCAAATGTAACCAAACAAGATCTACAACATCAAACATAACATGCTTTCTCCCTTTATCCCCAACAAGTTTATACTTAGCATTCATGTGTTCTATGTTATCTTTAGTAGTCTTATGCAAGTTTAATATCATTTCAGCGCGTTGAGTAGCATCCAAATTATTTTGCACCAAAGAAGGTAAAGGCAATAAATCAATAGGTGCACGAGGAACAAAACCATACACGATCTCAAACTGGCATATCTTTGTGGTAGAATGCAGCGAACGATTATAAGCAAATTCTATATGAGGTAAACACTCTTCCCACAATTTTATGTTCTTTAAAACAACCCGCAACATAGTAGACAAAGTTCTATTTACTACTTCAGTTTGTCCATCAGTTTGGGGATGACATGTAATACTAAACAGCAATTTAGTCCCCAACTTAGCCCATAAACATCTCCAAAAGTGGCTAAGAAATTTAGTATCACGATCAGAAACAATAGTATTTGGCACACCATGTAAACGAACAATTTCACGCAAGAACAAATCAGCAATATGCGTAGTATCATCCGTTTTATGACAAGGAATAAAGTGTGCCATCTTAGAAAACCGATCCACAACAACAAAAATACTATCCCTCCCCTTCTGTGTATGTGGTAATCCCAAAACAAAGTCCATAGAAATATCCTCCCAAGGAACACTAGGAACAGGAAGAGGCATATATAAACCATGTGGATTAAGGCGAGACTTAGATTTTTGACAAGTAGTGCAGCGTGCCACAAATCTCTCAACATCTCGACGCATACGTGGCCAAAAGAAGTGTGCAGCAAGAACATCCTCCGTTTTCTTGACACCAATGTGTCCCATCAATCCTCCTCCATGCGCCTCCTGTAACAACAAAAGATGAACAGAGCTATCTGGAATGCATAGTTTGTTAGCACGGAACACAAATCCCTCATTGAAGACGAACTTGTTCCATGTTCTACCATCTCTACAATTCTGCAACACATCTTTAAATTTAGCATCATGCACATATTGTTGCTTAATAGTTTCTAATCCAAATATTTTGAAGTCAAGTTGAGATAACAAAGCATAACGGCGCGACAAAGCATCAGCAATAATATTATCTTTACCCTTTTTGTGTTTGATAACATATGGAAAAGACTCAATAAATTCAACGCACTTTTCATGATGACGATTCAACTTAGCTTGACTACGAATATGCTTCAAAGATTCATGATCATAATGTATAACAAATTCTTTAGGCCATAGATAATGTTGCCAAGCTTCTAATGTCCGAACCAACGCATATAATTCTTTATCATAAGTAGAATAGTTCAGACTAGCCCCACTCAATTTCTCACTAAAATATGCAACAGGTTTTCCCTCTTGTAATAACACACCTCCCAAACCAATTCCACTAGCATCACATTCAAGCTCAAAAGTCTTATTAAAATCAGGAAGTTGGAGTAAGGGAGCATGTGTTAGCTTATCTTTCAATATGACGAAGGCCTGTTGTTGTGCATCGCCCCAAACAACGGGCACATCTTTCTTGGTAAGTTCATTCAGCGGTGCGGCAATTGATCCAAAGTCTTTGACAAAGCGCCTATAAAAACCAGCGAGGACAAGAAAACTCCTCACTTGTGTGACCGTCTTGGGCTGCGGCCAATTCTTAATAGCTTCAATCTTGGCTGGATCCACTTCAATACCCTGTGATGTAACAACATAGCCAAGAAACGCAACTCGATTGGTGCTAAAGGTGCACTTCTCAAGATTACCAAACAAACGTGCATCACATAAAGCATTGAAAATAGCACGTAAATGGTCCAAATGATCCTCTAAAGATTTGCTATAAATCAGAATATCATCAAAGTAGACTACCACAAAACATCCAATAAAATAACGTAAAACTTCGTTCATTAATCTCATGAAAGTGCTGGGTGCATTAGTTAAACCAAACGGCATCACTAACCACTCATACAAACCGAACTTAGTTTTAAATGCTGTTTTCCATTCATCTCCCAATTTTATACGAATCTGGTGGTAACCACTACGCAAATCAACTTTAGAAAACATGGTAGAGCCACTCAATTCATCAAGCATGTAATCCAAACATGGAATAGGATGACGATATCGAATAGTAATATTATTGATAGCTCTACAATCAGTACACATGCGCGAAGAACCATCTTTCTTAGGTACCAAAATAATAGGAACACCACTGGGGCTAAGGGACTCACGAATATGATCTTTGTCGAGTAGTTCCTGAATTTGGCGTTGTATCTCCTTTGTCTCCTCTGGATTGGTTCTATATGGTGCGCGGTTGGGCAATGTAGCACCAGGAATTAGATCAATTTGGTGCTCAATTCCTCTAATAGGAGGTAGTCCCGGTGGCACCTCAGCGAGAAAAACGCCCTCATATTCCTGCAAAAGGTTAGCAATAGCGGGTGGCAAAAAAGGAGGCATATCCTCAAATGAAAACAAAACCTCTTTGCAGATAATTGCATAACATTGAGTATTGTTTACATCTAGTTCAGCAATATCAATTTTATTTGCAAGCATACATGGACTCTTCAAACGAATTTCAGTAGCATGTTTAGAATCAGATTTAGTGTTCTTTGGTGGTACAAAATCTGCAGCAACAATCTGATTCTCACTTTTATTTTCTCCTCAATTTTAGCTCCACTAGCTCTAGCAAGATCATCTTTTAAAATCTGTTCACGAGTCATAGGTTTTAGACACATTTTATTTCCATCATGCATAAGAGAATAGTGGTTAGTTTTGCCATTATGAATAGATTCTCTATCAAATTGCCATGGTCTACCAAGTAACAAAGAACAAGCTTGCATAGGTACAACATCACAATCAACAAAATCAGAATATGTACCAATAGTAAAATGCACGCGTACCATTCTTGTTACCTTCATCTTGCGAGAACTCTCAAACCATTGGATGTAATATGAATGTGTGCGTTGTCTTGTTGGAAGTGCAAGCTTCTCTACCATGTCAACACTAGCCAGATTATTACAACTCCCTCCATCAATGATGATCCTTATAGCTCTTTCCTTGACAACACCACGTGTTTGGAACAGGTTGTGGCGTTGATCTTGCTCAGATTTTCTCAATTGCACACTCAACACACGTTGTGTAATTAAGCTCTTGTATTGATCACCAGTTTTAGCTCCCATTACCTCTGTCTCTTCATCAGAATCACAATTGTCTCCATCTCGAGCAGAAATAAGGGCTAATGTATCTTCATCAAAGTCACTCGCTGAATCATATTGACCATCATCACGCACCATCATAACACGTTGTATTGTGCACTGTCTCTCAATATGACCAAAACCCCAGCACTTGCGGCATTGTATATCCTTTGTTTTACCCGAGGAAGCCATAAAAGACGCACTACGAGCAGGAGCATTGGATGATGGTGGAGGAGCAGCTGACAGAAATCTTGTGGTGGCCTTGGATGTGGTAGTAGCTGATGGAGAATCACGAGAAGGAGGCGCTGATTGTCGGGATGTCCAAGTGGATGTGCGACCTGCAGAATTATTAGTCCTCCTCCGTGGTGTTTGGCGATCCTGCACTTCACGTTCAGCTTTGCAAGAAAGATGAAACAAACTAGTGATGGAATTATATTCCTTATAGTCTAATATGTGTTGAATGTCCTTGTTTAATCCACCAAAGAAACGTGCAAGCATTTGTTCAGTAGATTCAACAAGACCACACCGAACCATCCCCGTTTGCAATTCCTAATAATACTCTTCTACAGAATTTTTCCCTTGTTCCAAACGTGTCAGATTCTTTAGTAAATCACGTTGATAAGTGGGAGGCACAAAACGAACACGCATAGAAGTTTTTAAAGCAGTCCAAGTATGAGGAATAGTAGTAGGATTTAAACGACAATACTCAGACCACCAAAGGGAAGCAAATTTAGTAAATTCACATGTAGCAGCACTAACACGCATATTCTCTGGATATTTTAAACATGCAAAAAGTTGTTCTACTTCAACCTCCCATGTAAGATATGCATCAGGATTATATTTACCCTCAAAAGATGGAATATTTAATTTAAGCTTTGCAACATGATCATCATCACGTACCGGAGGTCGAGCGTTGCGGTGGTAATGTCGGGGTCGGCCAGTAGGGTGTGGATGTTGTTCAACCTCCTCGTCAAACAAATCGTCACCGTCGGGGTCATAGTAGTGCCCATCGTCTGTCCCAATGTCGCAGCAGCAACTGCGGTGGAAGTCTGAGGTGCTTCAGCTGCAGCGGTAGCCGCCTGAGGTGCGGAGGCAGCCGAACCAGCAGTACGACTTGTGATCAGAATGCGCCGTGCACCATGCCGAGGTGCCAATGGAGCGGGTGCGGGTGCCGGCAATATGTCCAAAACCTCCTTGAACCGAGCGTCAAGCTTGTCGTTGAATGATTTCTCGAGTCCATCGATCTTGTCCATGGCGTTGGTGAGCTTGGTGTCAAACTCCTCTAGTCGTGCATCCACATCTTCAGCGCGACCGACCAAGAGCTCGGAGAAGTGGGCATGTAGTTCTTGGTTCGTCATTGTGGAAGGGTTACACGAAGTATCTGTCATGGTTAGTCCTTTAAAAAGCACAGGGATATATGCCTATAACTACGGAAATATGGTGAAAGGCATGCGTAATCCGTCAAGCAATATACAAAGCTCTTATAAGTTCTTACCAAACAGCAGGAAAAGGCGATGTGCAACCGCGAGGAGCAGTGGGTCCAGAGATTGAACCGAGCGATTATCAGGATTCAAGACACCGTACGTGGAGAAATATGTGGAGCTCTGGGAAGGCTTAGCAAAGGGGTTAGCAATTATCAAAACAACAATGCAAATGTTGAAAGAATTCTCAACGACGGTAGTGTGCTGGTCCTAGGCTAGACCGTACTAGAGACGCGAGCCTAGATCACCAACGATGTCACGACGCGACACAACAAGCAATGTAGGATGATATGGCACCCTGAAAAGAGAACCGAGATGTCGAAAATCACTATGATGGCGAGTGTCTAGAACTGATCGACGGGGTCTAAAAATAGGTTAGCCCCAAATTTTTTTTTGAATTTTTTGTATTATGCTCCAAAAAGCGCGCAGGCGCCAAAAAAATATCGCTATAACGGCCGATGGACAAAAGTGATCCCCAGAGCCGAAAATCAGTATAGCCAGAATTTTTTTTTGCTCTCCTTCTGGACTTACGGCTGAACTGCTAACTCGACACGGACTTTAGCTCAACACGGAAACAACAATGAAAGTAAAAAAAAGAAAAAGTAGGAAACAATAACTCAACTCGGACTCGTGCCGCGGCAGGAAAGATGATCGGATCCGTGTCACGGTAGGAAGGCGGTGCTGGAGTTTTAAGGTTTATGGTGGCTGGGTGTATGACGGCGCAATATGGTGGCGGTATGGTGGCGGTGATCTGCGAGTGTGGCGGTGACTACTGTGATCAGAACTCGAAACTCTAAGGGACGAGACACTAAGACCAGCAACTCGACGCGATGATGCAGACACAAATTCAACAATGCAAAACTGAAAAGATAATGCGAGGCGTAGATTGGTGATGGGATGGTCTAAACTCTAACTGTGTTTTTGGATTTTTCGTGGGTTATAGGTAAAACAGATCTAATCTACAAAAGCATTACAATCTCACCGAGCAACCTGAAATATGATACCACTTGATAGGGCAAAGGTGTCCGATATTTCGATGAGATGGAGATAGTCGATTTGGTGGAGTTCGGGTTTGACGATCCGACTACACGTGCGAGCACGATCGCCAATGCAATCGCTAGGCCAATCTCCTGGAGTTTACTGATCCTGCAGGAACATGATCAGCTTGACCAGCGAGGGTCTTAATTCCTACCTAAAATCGAGAACAAGTAAGAACTAATATTGCAATAAAGATATTGCGGATTAAGATGAAAGCTTTATAGAAAAGGTGGGATCCTGTATAGGTGCGAAGTACAAGAGGCCTCGGGTGACGCTCGAGCCTTGGCGAAGTTGCTATGATGGCTAACTTAATGTCTAAAAAAAATCTGAGTCTATGGTGATAGCTAAGGCAAGTATTTAAGGAGGAAAAGGTAGGGTTTTGGCCATCCATACAAGTGGTGGCCGAATCCAACCCTAGAAGTCCTTTTCTTCTCAAATACGGACTCTAAAAAGTGGTTATTTAAAATCCTACGAAAATTACATGGGCCTGGGCCAAAATAAAGGTGTCACAACACCATATTAAGCTATGGACGAATTTGTGAATTATTAATCTTGAATATTTCGTCCAAGCCTTCTTTCTTCATTATGGTGGCCTCAAAGTTCTAAAATCTTCATTCGTGGCCTTCTCTTGGATCATCACATGCTTGCTGCCATCTCCATGAATGACCATGCTCCAATGCTTGTCCCTCTAATCCATGCTTGGTCCATCATTCCTGAGTAAGAAATACATCTGATTTAGGCAACATCATATTCTCATGTATGTGAGGAAAAGTTCCAAGAATCGAAAGTACCTAATAGTTAAGTTGTTTAGCACGAGATCGTGTGATAGGTCCTTGTATGTGTGTAGCTGTAGGTACAACGGTTGTATCAATAGATTGGATGTCCACATCAACGACACTGAGGCACTCGCCGTGGCAACCCTCGCTACAATGCGAGGGAACGTCGCCACCGCTGATCCTACACCACCCGAAGGCGTGCCGGTCGCCTCAACCGAGGCCGTGGGGCCTACCCGCTGCGACTCTGCATCCTCCATGGCCCTCGGAGCCACGTCCACCGCAATAGGAGTTTCGCTCGGGGCAACGGCTGGTTCGTCCGAGATTGTGACAACCTCGTCGCCTTTTGCTCTCTTGGCGCCTTCAATGGGCACCTCAACCTCGTCGCCTTTTCTCTTCTTCGAGGGGTCAGCGGGTGCCTCCGTGGCACACGAGGGAACCTTGGCCACCTAAGGGTGACCTATCTTCTTCACTCCAATCCTGTGCAACAACTCCGTCAGCAGACTCGCCAGTCAAACATACATCAAGCAGACAAACAAAAGGATTGAGAAACACTCACTTGGCGACTGGGATAAATCGTAGACCAGTACAAATACTGGACGGCTTCTCCAGCTCTGGCCCTAGTTTTCGACTAAGGCCCGCCTCGAACACGCTCTGCACCAACGACACCGACGGATTCTTCGAGGACGAGGCTGCGGCAAGAGGTTCAGTAGCGATCGCCACGGAAGCTCCTCTCGGCGGTGAGGCCCCTGCGGTTGGAGCATCCACCAGCCCGGTAACTGGGACGAACGGTGGCAGTAGTGATGCCAATGGCACCTCGACTTCCGTGATGGTCGCACCGGTCACCACGGTCGTATGCACCGCTGCTTCTTCGGCTGTGCTGGTAGCATCGGAGCTACTCGCGGATCGAGGCAGAGACACCGGCTTAGCCAGCTTTGTCTTCTTCTTTGGTGGCGGCAGCTTCTTCTTCTTCGATGGTGTGGCTTCATGTTGTGAAGTGTGCTTGGGAAGCTCGTCGTCGTCGTGGGCCTCGAGGCTCTTGCTGGCCTCGATCTCGCGTTGATGATGCCCACGGGTCTTGCGAACCGTGGGTGCGGCGACCTCCATGGCTTCGTCTCCATCGTCGTCATCATCGTCGTCACCTCCCCCGTCACTTCTGGCAATGCCCTTATCGGGCGAAGATTCGCTCTCATCTTCGGTGGACGAGTTCGAGTTCTCGTCATCTGCGGGTGGAAGCCAACCTTCCACCACTTGGAATAGCTACAACAACCAAGCAAAATTAGCACGACCGCTAATGGAAAACTGCGACTGCGAGTGCATGGGAAATAAAGTAACTCACCGTTGGGGCTTGGCACTTCGCGGTGTAAGGTGCGACCCCGGCCTTTGCATTGAGATACACCGCCAGGGTGATCTTCTTCAGGCCAAAGTGTAGTCGTTGAGTCTCCACTCGGCATGGTAGGACTTCGTTGGGTCATCCTTGCCTGTGTACTCGTACATATAATGGGCGCGGCTGGCCAGAGGCACGGGCCGTCGTCCGACCCAGCAGTTGTAGAGGTTGATGGTTTGGAGGCCCTTCTTCTTCAGGTTGCGGATGGTCTACAACATCTCGTCGATGACCATCCGCTGATCTAGCGGAAGCTGGTGACTTGGAGCCGATGCGGCTCGGGCCGGTCGGCGGAGTATGTCGGGAGAACCACCTTGTCGCCTGGCGGCAACTTGGTCACGTAGAACTAGCTCTTCTTCCATTCATTTGCTGCTTTGGTGGGCAGCATCAGATCAAAGAAAGATGCCTTCGACTTCAGCTGATAGGTCAGGCCGCCTGCCTCTTTGCGGCTGATCCTCCCATGGAACAGATCTTGCCATAGGGGGAAGTACGACCGACAACCCAGGTAGCACTCGCAGAACGCCACAAAGATGGCGAGCTGCTCGATGCTGTGCGGCCCTAGGTCCGATGGTTGGATGTTGTTGTAGGTGCAGAAGCGGCGGAAGAAGGGGAGGTGGGGAATCCGAGCCCCTTCTCCAGATGGCTAGTGAAGCAGACGAATTCCCTCTCGCACGGGTTTGGGATCACCTCTACGGCCACGGGGATGCGCCATCTCCCGGCATGAAGGATCCCCGCCTCCTCGAATGACTTTAGCAGCACCTTCATACACTTGGATCTGCCCCATGGTTCCGCTAGAGGGGCCATCGACTGAGGGATCTGGGCTGTGAATCGCTCTGGGTCGTGCTGGTCGCTGCGCGGAATGGAGAATTGAGAATGCACGAGATCGGAGGAAGTGAGGGAAGTGTTTTCCCCTCGCCCGTCACCCTCCTTATATAGCGGTTGTTACCCGCCATTTTCAGAGAGCCGTTACCACACGGTAATTACGCCGATATTACCGTTGGTTTACCCAACGGCTAGTTTGACCAGCGCTGACGGCCCAACTTCATCCACTCGACTCGCTGTCTTTAGAGACTTGACGATTCGCCGACCCGATCAATATAACAGTGAATTAACTGTTCGCCAACCTGTTCGCCAAGCTGTGATCTAATTGGTCGCCGTTATTGCGTCTAAAATGACTAGTTCTTTCCTTATTCAGGAGTCCATCGCCGATTCGACTGGGCGTCCAAATTGGACCCGCATACTCCGGCTGCCAATGAACACCTGCGGCGAATCAACGACGGCTTCGGGGACTACTCATGGGGATATGCCTACCGGGGTATACCCAGCAGGACGTTTCCTATTGGCCCAACATGCCAGCGAGTGGGCCTGTAGGACGGCGACTGGATCGAGACTTGGCGAGGACTCAGGCGAATAGAAGCTGGAGGCCCAGAAGCGTAGCTAGGCCCAGTCGGATTAGGCCAAGAACCCTCTGAATCCTTAACTAATTCGGTTGTAGATGTGTAAACCCTAGCGAGGGGAGCCTATATAAACCTCCCTAGGATACGCATAGAGGACACGTTCCATCATACACCCTAGCGACTCGCCGCCTAGTCGTCGAGCTCGCCCTTGTACTCTCTCCATAATACAATCTAGCAGGAGTAGGTCTTTACCCTCCGGGGGGCCGAACCTGGGTAAAACCTTGTGTCTCCGCCCTCATCTCGCACCGCAGATGGCTGGCCGCCCTTGCCCTTCGTTCTACTACTCGCTGCCGATTGCAGCATCTGCCGTGGCCATTCCCACATTAGACTCGTACAAAGGACTTGAGTGCAAAAACCGAATGATTTACCTGTGTTCTTCAGAATGGGAACCATCTTGTCAAACTTGTCCTGAAGCTTCCTATGCGAAAAGAGTAGCTTCTAGAATTCGGCTGTACGCCGATTGTGGGCAACATAGAATAACACCGAGTTATACAGGGAAAATATGCAAAAGATCCGAATCAAGAAAACTTGACTCGGATCTACGTGGCCGGATATTCAAAGCTAAATCTTAAAAAGATCCGAATCAAGTAATACTTGACTCGAATCTAGGTGGCTGGATATTCAAAGCTAAAACTTAAAATGATCTGAATCAAGTAAAACTTGACTCGAATCTAGGTGGCCGGATATTCAAAGCTAAACCTTAAAAAGATCCAAATCAAGTAAAACTTGACTCGAATCTAGGTGGCCGGATATTCAAAGATAAAACTTAAAAAGATCTGAATCAAGTAAAACATGACTCGAATCTAGGTGGCTGGATATTCAAAGCTAAAACTTAAAAAGATCCAAATCAAGTAAAACTTGACTCGGATCTACGTGGTTGGATATTCAAAACTAAAACTTAAAAAGATCCCAATCAAGTAAAACTTGACTCGGATGTAGGTGGCTAGATGCGTTTTAATCCGAAACGTGCAGAGCAAAAATTATTTATTACGCAAGCAGGTAACTATATTTTAAGCAAGGGAAGCTTCCAAACGAATAACAAGTTATTCGGTTGCAAGCTCGGGGACTAGCGGGCATATAGTATACTGTGCGCAAAAGATAAAATGTAGATTGAGGCACATACCTTGTTCATCTTGTCACTTTCAAGTGCAACCTTAGAAGCCATGTGCAAACGGCTGCTGATGTCAGAAAGATGGAAGGATTGATTACTTGGGTTGACCTCAATCTGATCAGCATCATTCCAATTATTGGCATACTCTACCAACGACCCGAGGCTTCCTCCGCTCTCTGTGCACGTGAAATCCTTGCCTTTGGCTTCTCGCACATGTTGTGCAGCTATCCCGGCCGCCGGGCTTTTATGAAGAACGAGTTGCGTGTCGGCAGCAGAGGAAGACCCAGGCTTAGCGACAGAAACTCCTTTGTGGAGCATGTCGGCGATACTCGGCTGAGAGGAATCAGGTTTACCTTTCTGAGCTCGTTTAGAATTGGCAGTGCCACCTTTATTGGTCTTGGTAGGAACCTCGGTAACAGGCAAGGACATAGGGCGAGGAATCGTACTCGGAGCAATAACCTCTGCAGCAGAAGGGGCGTTTGCCTCAATAGGAGCCGAGGTAGCGGCAACTTCGACAATAGCCGAAGTAGCAGGAACTTCGACAGAGAGGGGTTCGACGGGGGAAACTCCGGAGACCTTGGAAGAAACTACTAGATCAATTGAGCGATCCAGCATTATCACATTAGCATCGGCTCCAGGGGGAACTTCGGCCTTGTCTCGCCGAAGCGGGCTATTAGTTGGCATGGGAGGAGAATTGTCACGAAGAGACCTTGAAACTCGAACAACCTCTTGAGGTGATGGCGAAAGCGGCCGAGTAACATGAGAGGTCATGCTCGGACCACTGGGTTTGGTAGAAAGAGGAGCACTGCCAGGATAAAGATAAAGACCAATTCAGAAATAGAAAGAGAGAAACAAGAAATACAAGTTAAAATATGCAAGGAAACTTAACTAGAGACTCCGGGCATGGTTTTGTGCTTTGGAACATGCTGGGAGGATTTCTTAGTATGCTTTTTGGGACCCGCATCCGAAGGATCGTTCGAAGCAGCATGCTTCTTCGACGGAGCGGGAGGTTCGGAAGCGAGGGGTTCGACCTCTTGCACCTGGCCAGCCGGATTAGCTGGAAAAGAATGAGCCAGAAATGCATAAGAGATAGGCACCACGGAAACTACCTCGAGAATTTGGACGTCGTCCGAATCTCCTTCATCGGCATGGGCCGCGGTTTTACCCATGGTATGAGAGGGAGCAGCCTCGGATTTAGGAATAAACTCCTCCGGTTCTGGTTCTCCATTATCCGGGGTGCTGCGATCAGCACTCCAAGGAAGAGCCAACACCTCGGGGTCTTCCGAAACTTGCTCTGGAAATTCTGCAGGAAGAGCAGACAAAAGTTAGCAGAATAATCGATGGAAAATAACTCGGATGGGGCAAATCAAGTTTGAATTACCTGAGGAGGGGGATTATCGTGGGAAAAGGGCTTCATTCCCCACACCCATTCCTCGGACATCTCAGTTTTGAAGATAGCTCGGACGCGTTTCTGAATCTGAATGTCATCAAGCTTAACCGTAGAGACTCGGTTGGGATCCATAAGACCGCTCATATAGCAGAGTTCATGAGAGCGGAGTTGGAAAGGGCAGATTCATCTACTGATGAACGTGGCCATCAAATCTTCACTGTGAAGCCCCGCCCAAGTCAACTCCTTCAATCGAAGCTCGAACGCTTCGGCAAGAGCATTAGTCTTCTTCGGATTGTAATTCAAATTCTGCTTAGAAGGAGGACCAATAGAGAAGGCATGGAGCCGAATCTTGTCCTCCTTTCCAGTGTTCTTGGCATAGAAAAACGATCTATGCCACTTCTTGCGGGACTCTAGGCCTGTGACTCGGGGGAACAAAAATTCTTCCGAGGTTTAATCGAAGCTGCCCCACACAGAGTGAGAGATTTCTCGGAGGGATGGAGAGATTTATCTGGCACAACGTTATCTCGGATCTGGAAAAACTTCAACCAGACATCTACAGAAGGCCAGAGGCTGAAGTATCCTTCTGAGGCCGAGATAAAAGCCGACAGAGAAGAGATGGTGTTAGCCAGCAGATGATGAGATGAAGGCCGAAGAATTCATGGAAGCTCTTGGCAAAATCGCTAAGAGGGAGGCCGTATCCTCTGACAAAATGCGACATGAAAACTACAGACTCGCCATCCTCAACTATGAGCAGACTCCTTTCTCGGTAAGCGACATTTTACCTTGGTAGGAAAACGGCGAGCCTTGCAGACCCACTCGATTTCTCGATGAGTGATAGTGGACCCTTGCCATGAGCCACGCTCTGGACCCACCATGAGATCTTTTTCTCCCACGACGGCGCCATTGTGCGAGCTCGACATGGGCTCGTCGGAGGACCCAACAGAGGAGGAATGGTAGGCGGTAGGGAGTGGCCTCGAAATCCAAGGCCCCACCACAACGACGATGATCACGGCGGCGACGAAAGAGGAGAACCACCGCAGAAGCCTGATGTGGAGGCGAAACACGGTGAGGAAGGACCAAACAGCGGTGGCGCGTCGCGTGAGGAGGAGCGCGGTGGCGTGGTCGTGGGAACGGAGGCACGGCGGCGGCGACGCAGGAAAGAAGACATGTAGAGTGGGAATGGAAAAGTAAACCAAACCCTTCCCCACTCCCCCTATTTATAACCGCGCGCGGTGAGAGTTAGTGGGATCGCGAGTGCGCCTCGGTAACCGCAAAAGGTGTGTATCATGCGTTCCCAATCTGTGATTGGAGCCACATCTAGGATCACACGGCGCAGGAGGAGATCCGGCTGCCATGACCGTTGCGGTGATCGAAGAGTCACTGCGCCTATAAGACTACCGCAGTAATTACTGTAGCAATGTCAAGATACACTGTATCGGTACAAAAAATGAGACAAAGGGTAATGATTGGTACATGTAGGATGAAGCTTACTAGAGAAGCTAAAAGGATACCTCGGACAAAGGATAATGACTCGAAAAACGAGTCACACCTCGGAAAAAGAGGGTGAGCAAATAGGAGAAAAGATGAGAGACGCGCCGACTAAATAATGAGTCGGAGAGAAGAGTATAAGAACTGAGTACCTGGAAACTGATTTAGTCCGTCCGCGGAATTTGGCAGGACCGCACCAGCTTCGGGGACTAATGTTGGGGGGATGAACCCAGGTAGGGTCAAGATAAGTAAGAAAAGAAAGGAGCCTTCATGTTCAGAGTCGGATCATGGCATGATCCGGCCGAGTCATGAAGGGGTCTGCCGAATAAGGCCCGACCTGTTCCGAGTCAGGTAGTTAAGACCTGACTCGGCCGACCTATGAGTTATGTCGGTGCACCGCTGTTACGTAACTTAAGTGCATGTGAAGGTCAAGCCGAGTCATGAGAGGCGAGGCCGAGTCAAGGGAAGCTTTCCCAAGAAGGAGAAGGAAAGTCCTGAAGTCAACATCAGCCACTGTCCCTCCTCAAGAATCTGCACAGTACCAAGCGGTACAGACAAGAAGCAAAGTGGCAGAGGAGCAAAAGAAGGTCACGGAGATGACATTCCTCAGGCCCGAGGCTCACATGTGATGGACTCTGTGTCTTTGCCATCGATAGGAGGGGGACACGGAAAGAGGTCCGCCGAGTTACCACTTTGGGACAAGCATATTCCACAAAGATGCTTGGCCATATCAGCCCTAGGAGGAACCAAGCCTCTCCTTTATAAGGAGGGGCTGGGCATCCTGAAGGGGGGAACGATTCGTTTTTCTCGGATTGCACTATTTGTAGCCGCTTCTTCCTCTTGTTCATACAACTCGAGGAGCAAGTGTAGCTCCATTGGTGTTGAATAAATATTGAGTTCTAGCATTCAGAGTGTAGAAATCAATACATCTTCCCTCCCTGGATCCCACTAGCATCCATTGGACCCCAACTTAAGCCTACCCATGGCACCTGTCGTGCCACCACCACGACAATGAAACAAGCAAAAGTAACAAATTCCAAAGTCCATGTTTATTTTTTATCACCTTTATGCTCGAGGACGAGCATAGGTTAAGCTTGGGAATTTTGATGCATGTAAAATGCATAAATGAACTTTGTAGTTTGTTAAGATGTTTACCCACATATTTGCATCATATATAATGTTATATCGATATTTTGCATTGATTTTTGGAGATTTAGCAATGATCCCCTTTATTTTGGCTATAACTCGGCAGGGCAAAAAAAACCGTTTTCAATTTTTTGATGTTTTAGGACCTATACAAAGTCAAATGGGCCTGAACTTCTGGGAATGTCAATATTTATCCATGAGAATCATCTGGAGCACAAGAACCTCACCTGGAGGGCTAGGAGGCCCAAGATATCCTGGGTGGCATGCCCAGCCCAGGTGGGACGCCACCTATGCTCTTTTGCTAATCAGCCGTCCGATCGCCTTGATTATTTTGCCCATGGAGTTATCTTGACCTAAAGACCCCTATATATGGACCCCTAGGGAGTCCTCGAGATGAAGAACACCAGAAACAAAAACACCACCAAACAGAGTCAGATCCAGTGAATATTGGAGGGGGAAACTCTGACGGAGCCACCTCTGGGGAAATCTCCATCCTCTCCAAGATATGGGGTGGCCCGATCTTATCAGTAAGCGAGGGTGGAAGATTATGATATTCGGTGTATATATCTTGTATGATGCTCACGAACCTCTCGATCAATCCCTGATGTCAATGCAACAGCTCTCGACCCTTATAGATATTCGCAACTTCACACACCTGCGCATGTAGCCGCTGACCACGAAGCGGTATTGTAATCTTCGAATTCCCAACGGAACAACACATCACACAAAACATACAATTGGCTAATTCCCAATGGAAAAAATAATCACACTTGATTGATAGTACCAAGTACACCAGATCGATACGAATTGGTGTAAGGAGTCAATTGGAAGCAAGTAGCAACTCAACAGATCTAAGGTGTACTTTAAATGTGGTCTTAACTGATCTAAAGGGGCGTCCCGGGGCTTATATGGGTGGATGGGATGGCCAACAATCAAAACAAGTCGTGGTAAACACGAACTGGTACAAAACTGGATGGATCTATTCCATCGGGGGCCGAATTATCCTCCCTTAATGTGGCATCCCGCAAAAACCACAACTAGAAAATCGCGTTATTTTTGTGCATTGCATCATCATGACCCCATGCTCATGTCATCATGCCACATTGCATTTGAGCATCGTCATGTCATCTTGCATGGTCTATCTAAAACTATATTTTGAAAAGTCTGGTTTTGTTTTCTAAACACCCCATCTTTTATTCAAACTACAAAACCCGGGCTTGTCCGGATTATTTTGTTTCGTCTACCAACGGTTTTCAGAAGCCCCGTTTTAAATAATAAAATATCTAATTTATTTTTAGGGGGCAGCCGTACCGGGCCGATCCGACCCAGTTGGCCACCCCCAGTACAAAAACCAGACTACCCAGACCCTTTTCCTAGCCCACCCTATCCTACCCAGTTCCCTCCCATGCACACAACACACACACACACGTCTGGGCGCGCTCCCCACCCCGCCTCGATTCCTGGTCCACCCGCGCGGGCCCCACCCCTGACAGCCTCGGTTTCTTCCCCGTCTCTCCCTCCCCCATCTCGATCCCCTCCCTCCCCGCGGTCTGCCGCCACCTTCCCCTGTCGCCCCCGGCTCCCTTCCTCGACCTTCCCCGAGGAAGAGCCCCGCCTCCGGCTCGTCACCCTCTCCCCGCGAGCATCTCGATCCCCGAGGCTCCGCCCCTGGCCACCCAGCATCAACTCGCTCCGGCCGCCGCCGTGCCTCGTCTCTGCTCCCCCGACGCGACCCCAAGCTCCGCGGCGGCCCCCTCCTCCGCCCGTCGACCCCGCGCCCTCTGCCCCGCTGCAGCCCGGCCTGCATCGACCTCGCCGTGCGCCGCCTCGCTCGCCTCGCCTCCCTCTGCTTCCCAAGCGCGTCCCCGTCACTGCGCCTCCCCTGCTCCGACCCCGAGCCAGCCGACATCGCCCCAAGCTCAGGCCGCCGCCGCTGGCCCCACTCTTCGATCGCCGGCCTCGCCCTCTCCAGCTCGACCTCGCCTTCGTCGAGCCCCATAGGTGCCGCCGCCCTTATCCTCTCCCGCGGCCTCCCAGCATCGATGCGGGCGCCCCCTTCTGACCGTTGCAGCAGCGTGCTCGTCCTCGCCCTGTGCTTATGGTCACCGTTTTGCCGTGCTCTGGTTTGCTGTTGGTGCACGTTGGTTCCTAGCCAATCATCAGTGAGTTGTTGTTGCCCCGGTGTCCTGTAGATCCTTCCTACCAACAGTCCAATGCGTGTGCCTTCTCAGTGGATGCTCCTCCAGTTGTTTGTTGCTGATGTGCTACTTCTATCCCGACGCCAAGGAGACGCTAGAGTAGTAGAATTGGTGTGGTGGTGTTGGTGAAACTACGAAAGGCATGCTCAAGATGTTTCGAAGGCCGCGAGGACATTCGGCACGGACCAAAGACGCCAAGACCTCCTCCTCGGAACCGAAGACCCTGGTCTCAGAGTCCGAAGGCCAATCCCTCCAGACCGCCAAGTTCTTCTTCCCGGATCCAAAGACTAATCATGTCGAACCCTCGGAACCAAGATCACCGAGTCCCCTATGTGAGACCCCGATCTGAGCCCCTATTTTATAAATTGCCATCCATATAAATTGTTGCATTTCAATTGTCATGCTTGCATACATATAGTGGGTTGGGGGCGTTATGCCGATTCACCTAAATTAAATATGGAGTCTATATGCGGGATATCTTTGTCTTATTCCGGACTTCATTTAAATTGGCATAGCGAACCGAAGCCATGTTTGGTCTTGCTAATCCAACATTTAATTTGCGGGGTAGATAAATAACTCGAACCTAATAATAAATGTCGGGACCCCCGGTTTCCGCTTAATATTGCCTTAATGCATCGCACCTTTGCCATGTCATACATCATACATGCATCATGCCCGATCTTCTGCCGTAGTATTAAATAGTGCATTCGGTGTTTTCTTCTAGTGCTTTGCTTCTTCCCGGATTAGGCCGATGAGTTGATGCGAGTATCGACCCGATCTTGGATGAACCTTCGGCAATGTTTTCAGGCGAGCATCCCTTCCCCTTCTACCTATTTTGCATTTATAGTCTTTATTTCCTCCTGTTGATCTATTGCTATCTGTGTTGCGATGCTCTAGTTTCCGTACCCGTGACATCCCTTGCGGCCTTATATTGCCTTGTACACATCCTATTACCTGTTGTTTGGTAGATAGTTGGACCTGCGCGTCGTAGTCGCTTGCTCAAGTGCTGTTGGGTGTCGTCAAGTACCACAGTTGTTGGAGTATTGCCGTATGTTTAATGTTGGAGATGATCATGGCTTTAATTACTGTTTAATAACTAAAATTGAAAGTAGGTAAATGCAGAGGCACCGGTGGGTAATAGACAATATTTGGTTTTTGACCGCTCACTGGTGTCCCGTAGGACCCCGAGTTCTTGACACCTGTTCCGAGATCGAGCGCGCTAACCACAGGTGGGGTGTATGGGCACCCCCATCGATTAGTACCTGATTTCAAAGTATTGTACCGGGGGCCACAAGTAGTTTGGGGCTTTATTACTATTCTGTACGTATGCCATGCTTTACTGCTTTATTTAAGATTGTGCGAGGAGCACCTGTACTGTTTTGGAAGCGGAGTGTTTTCGCGGTATCGACAAGCCCAGTCACATTTTCGGGTTCCCAGTCGTTTACAGCCACTGACGCAAACCCTGAGTCCGTCTCGGAGACCGGCCGACTTCGTTGCGGGTAGCTTAGTGGGGTGGCCCCCATGTACTTGCTTTGGGTCTGGGAAACGTCATGACTTAGGCCCCGCCGACATACCGATGGGTGTATGTTAACTGATCTGGCAAAAAGGGTCGAAGTGCGTGTGGATACTTTGGTGCACCCCTGCAGGGTTAAATCTTTTCGAAAAGCCGTGTCCGCGGTTATGGACGACTTGGAGCACAGTTCTTGATCATAGACAACCATAACTAAAGTTTACTGTTATAACTTGACTGGTATCCGATATGACTAGTAATCAGCTTCACTACAACGGAATGACTAAATAAAAGTACCAACAACTGCTGGGTTTGGGATCTCTCATGCTAATTGTATCTGACTAGTAAGTGTTGCAACTACAACGGAATGGTTAACTAAAAGTGCCCACTGCTTATTTTATAAGGATGACTTAGGCTATCTATATTTGACTAGTAATTGCCGGCACTATAACGGAATGAATAAAACTGCCAATGGTGTGAGTTCCTCGGTTGACTTCCTCGTTTGGTCTCGAGGGGGAAACACCAGGATGGGTATGTTTGGTGGTAGTATCAGGTTGGTTCCGAATAGGTCTTTCTTACCCTCTCTGATAGCCGCTAGTTGTATCGAGTCTCTATAGGTTGATTAGTGCATGTCGCGCTGCCGCTTCAGTCCACCATACCTATGTAGGCGAGGACCGCCGAATTCTAGTCTCGCCGTGTACTGGCCTCAGTACTGACCGCTCTCTCTTTTTCCTTTGCCCTTTGTCGGCACCCCTTTTATGTAAGCAGGTTTCGAGATCGACGTCGTTAGCAGGGTTACCCTTCCGGCTTGGCCTGGGCAGGGTTATGGACGCCTTTGGTTATTCTTCAGGGCTCTTAGCTCAATTTGCATCTTGTCCGTACTCGGACGCTGTATCGTTTTCAAGGTGATTTGGATCTTTGTACTGTATATCTGTATTCTTGACTCATTGAGTCGCCATTGTATATATCTGTTCTGTGGGTTCCATCGTGGACTATTGTGTAATGATATTACTTCGTTTTCCACCCGCACGAAAGTGCCTGGTGGGCACCTTTGAATCGTTTCTATGCGGGTTTGGCGGGTTTCGCTAAAACTTGCATAGGGCCGATTCTGAGGGTGTTACAGAGTGGTATCAGAGCTCAGCAGTTGCGATACCCCACAAGTCCAGCCTGTAGGATAACCTAGCTAACGTCCAAAGTAGAGTGTCAAAACAATTTTTGCAAAATCGGTTGGATAGTTCTGATTAGGTCTGATTTTACTCCTTACCCCTCTGCTGCTCTCCTCTCACCTCTGCGTGTTTTGAATCCGTTCTCTTCTCTCTCTTCGAGTCCAGGATTTCTCGTGGTTGGGTTCCATCGTACCTTCAGGTTTTCGCTTCCTCCTTTGGTAACGGTGTTGCTACATCTGGTCTTCATGCTATCCGAGGAACCCTTCGTCTGGTGGACTTCTCTTTGTTCCTTCTCGTGCCTTCCGGTGTTTCCCGACGCGACGACATCATCTACGCTAGATCCGATGCAGAGTCTGCATCACTCCTTTGTTCCTGAACCTCGATTGTCGAGATCTTCAGTCTGATTCCGAGAATGGTTGCACGCTTTTCTACTGATTGTGCAGAGTAATAGTTTGGGTGCGTGATGGATTGGCCCCCATGCCGACTACTCACTCTATTTGCTCGTGTACATTGAAGTGGATGAGAATGCATCAATTCTCTCTTTCTATCGAAGCTAGAGGTGGCTTTATTTGTTGATACCTTGTGGCATCCCGCAAAACCACTACTAGAAAATCGCGTTGTTTTTGTGCATTGCATCGTCATGACCGCATGCTCATGTCATCATGCCACATTGCATTTGAGCATCGTCATCATCTTGCAATTGCTTGCATGAAACTATTTTTGAAAAGCCAGGTTTTGTTTTCTAAAACGCCCCATCTTCATTCAAAATGCAAACCCGGGTCGCCGGAATATTTTGTTGACTACTATTGGTTTGCAAACGGTGCATTTAGCATTAAATAAAATTATTATATTATTTTAGTGGGGCAGTCGAACGGGCCGAATGACCCGAACGACCACCCCAGGGATTTAATCGGTCCAACCAACCGGTACACCTAAATCCTAAAGCTACCCATTCTAACCTACCCACCCTGCCTGCCACCTCACCCGGACCAACCCGTGACCGCCACCTCACCCCTCTCCTCCCCTAAACCTATCAAACCCTGCCACCTAGACCACCCCCACTCCCTCTCCTCACTCCCAGCAGCCCCACCCCTGGACTCACTCACGCCACACGCGCGCGCAGCGCCTGCCACCCGGCCCACCTCCTGCAGCCGGCCCCACCGCAGTGCCCACACCCCGCCCCTGGGCCTCCTCAAGCTTCCTCCACGCACGCCACACTCCCCCAACACCCCTGCCCGACCTGCCCCATGGCCCCACCCTGACCCCCACGATCCTCTCCTCCCCCCGACATCCTCCTCTCCCTCTCTCCCTCGTTCCTCTTCCCCAACCTATGCCTCCACCACATGCCGCCGCGCCGCCCTGCTTCCTTCGGCCCCGACGCCTGCGAGCCTCCCCTCCCTCCGCTCGTTCCCCACCCCGGCTCCTCACCCTCGGCTCCGCCCGACGCGGCCCTCCTCCCGCCGCCGCGCCAGGCTTCCCTCTTCCCCACCGCCGGCATCGCCTTTCCCCCTCCCGGCGTCGCCGCCCTGCTCCTCCCTCTCCGCTCGCGAGCCCCGCACCTCGCCCTTCCCCTCTGGCGCCGCCGTCACCACATCCGTCTGCCCCGCCGCCTCCTCCGGCTCGCCCCGCGCCGGCCGCCTCCGCTCGCGCCGTCCGCTGCCGGTCCACCCCGCCCGTGACCCGCGCGTCCCCCTCCACCTCTCGTCGCCTCTGCCTCGCCGGTTCCCGCCTCCGTCGTCCCCGCCGGCCTCCGCCGCTCCGCCTCGTCTGGGCCTCGCCCGTCGTCTCCGTCGCCTCCCTCTGGCGCATCGCCCCCGAGCGCTTCCTGCAGCGTCGGCCTCCCTCCGCTCCGGCCGTCCGCTCCGCCAGCTCCCTCGCCGGACGCCACCGGTCCGCAACCTTCGCTGCCCCGCCGCCGGACGCGGGCTCTGCCACCGCTCTCCTTCTCCTCCTGTGCAAGCGCGGCAAGCCCAGGAGCTCCGTCGCCCTCGTCCCCGTCCTCCACCACCGGCTCCGCTTCCCGCTTCTCTGGTTCCTGCCAGGTGCTCGAGCTAATGCCCGAATGGACATGGCCCCGTGCGCTACTGATGTACCTTTGTTGGTTTTGTGCCTGCTGCTCGTGCATCTTTGCTTCTGCTTCTTCTCGGCTGTTGTGGTGAAGTATGGTGATGTATGATGCGTGTTGGTGATGTTTGGTTTCTCCAATCCCAACGAGAACCGCCTAACGCAAGATCTTCCGAAGACCACTCGAAAGCCCCTAGGACGCATGCAAGGTCTCCTTCACGGATCCCAAGTTCGTCATCGATCCCGAGGGCGATGGTGTCGGAACCCCGAAGACTGGTCCCGACGAGTCCCGACGACGAACCAAGTCCGTCCACGACGCCCAAGTTAGAACCTCAAGATCTTCCCCGACACCGAGGACGCCTACACGGAAACGACAAGTACTTCCTCCGGGAACGCCAAGACCGCCGCGAGAACGACAAGTACTTCATCCCGAACGCCATGACCGTCGACATGACCCGAAGGCCGCGAATGCGACAAGAACGACATCGACCAGGGCGGACCCAATGCGCCCTGACATCAAACCAAGTACTCCCTCAAGAACGTCAAGTACTTCACCCCGGACACCGAGACCCCGATGCGACAAGTGCTTCAGCCCGAACGATAGGACCGACAACATGGATCGACCATGGCGAATGCGACAAGATCTACCCCGATATCCGAGAACGATCCCGGAGTCCGAGAACGTTTTCGTCGAACCCTGGACCCCGAGACAGACCCTGAACCCCGAACCCCCCAGAACCTCAAGTTCGTCGAGACCCCTAATGTGTGAACCCCTCTCCGAGAACCCTATTTTATAAATGCCATCTATATAACTTGTTGCATATTAAATCATTATCTTGCATGCACATCATGTGGTTTGGGGGCCTTATGCCGATTCACCTAATAATTAAATATGGGGCCCATATGCGGGCAAATCTAGTCTCATATTGGCCTCATTTAAATTTGTGTAGCGAACCGGTAACTTATTTTGCCATGTTCAAACAACATTTAAATGGCAGGGTAGCTAATTCACTTGAACCGTTTAATTAATTGTCGGGACCCCGGTTCCGCTTAATATGACCTAATTGCATCGCATCTTTGCCATGCCATACATCATACATGCATCATGCCCGATCTTTTGCCGTAGTATTAAACATTGCATCCGGTGTTTCTTCTAGTGTTTGCTTCTTCGCGGATAAGGCTGTTGAGTTGATGCGAGTGTCGTCCGTTCTTCGGTTGAACCTTCGGCATGTTATCAGGCGAGCATCTCCCCCTTTCTACCTATCTTACTTTTCTAGTATTTATTCCCTCCTGTTGATCTTTTGCTATCTGTGTTGCGATGCTCTAGTTTTCGTACCCGTGATACCCCTTGCAGCCATATATAGCCTTGGACACATCCTATTACCTGTTGTTTGGTAGATATTTGGACCTGCGCGTTGTAGTCGCTTGCTCAATTGCTGCTGCGTGTCGTCAAGTGCCACAGTTGTTGGAGTAATGCCGCATGTTGATGTTGGAAATGATCATGGCTTTACTTTTCGTTCACTTTAATTCCTGTTTAATAACTAAAATTGAATTAAGCAGAGGCATCGGTGGGTGATAGGTAAGATTTGGTTTCCGACCGCCCACTTGTGTCCCGTAGGACCCGAGTTCTTGACACCTGTTCCGAGATCGAGCGCGCTAACCACAGGTGGGGAGATATGGGCCCCCCATTGATTATTACCTGATTTCAAAGTATTGTACTGGGGGCCACAAACTAGTTTGAGGTTTTATTTACTATCCTGTACTTATGCCATGTTTACCGCTTTATTTACGTTTGTGCGAGGAGCACACTGTACTGTTTAGGATCGGGACACGTTTTCGCGGTGTCGACAGTCCCCGTTTGGGGATTTGCTGTCGTTCACTGCCGCCTAGCCAAACCCTAAGTCCGTCTCGGAGATCGGCCGACTTCGTTGCGGGTGTCGACTTGGTGGGGTGGCCCCCATGTACTTGCTTTGGGTCTGGGAACGTCGTGACTTAGGCCCCGCCGACATACCGATGGGTGTATGTTAACTGATCTGGCAAAAAGGGTCGAAGTGCTTGTGGAGACTTTGGTGCACCCCTGCAGGGTTAAATCTTTTCGAGAAGCCATGTCCGCGGTTATGGACGACTTGGAGCACAGTGCTTGATCATAGACAACTATAACTAAAGTTTATTGTTATAAATTGACTTGTATCCGATATGACTCGTAATCAGCTTCACTATAACGGAATGGCTGAATAAAAGTACCAACAAACTGCTGGGTTTTTGGGTTATCTCATGCTAAATGAATTTGACTAGTAAGTGTTGCCACAACAATGGAATGGTTAAATAAAAGTGCCCACTGTTTATTTTATCAGGACATTTATCTACACCTGACTAGTAAGTGCCGCAACTATAACTGAACGAATAAAACTGCCAACGGTGTGAGTTCCTCGGTTGACTTCCTCGTATGGTCTCGAGGGGGAAACACCAGGATGGGTTTGTTTGGTGTTAGCTTCAGGTTGGATCCGGATAGGTCATTCTTATCCCTCTCTGATAACCGCCAGTTGTTTCGAGTCTCTATAGGTTGTTTAGTGCATGCTGCCGCTGCCGCACAGTCCACCATACCTATGTAGGCGAGGACCGCCGAATTCTAGTCTCGCCGTGTACTGGCCTCAGTACTGACGCTCCTCTTTTTCCTTTGCCCTTTGTCGGCACCCCTTTTGTTTAAGCAGGTTTTGAGATCGACGTCGTTAGCAGGGTTACCCTTCCGGCTTGGCCTGGGCAGGGTTATGGACGCCATTGGTTATTCTTCAGGGCTCTTAGCCCCATTTGCATCTTGTCCGTAGCTGGACGCACTATCGTTTTCAAGGTGATTT
Organism: Avena sativa; assembly: GCA_916181665.1. Taxonomy (NCBI): domain Eukaryota; kingdom Viridiplantae; phylum Streptophyta; class Magnoliopsida; order Poales; family Poaceae; genus Avena; species Avena sativa. Next base: position 134,377,083 of record OV702280.1, read on the forward strand.
GGATCTTTGTATATAATATCTGTATTCTTGACTCTTTGAGTCGCTGCTGTATATATCTGTTCTGTGGGTCCCATCGAGGACTGTTGTGTAATGTTATTACTTCGTTTTCCACCCGCACGAAAGTGCCTGGTGGGCACCTTTGAATCGTTTCTATGCGGGTTTGGCGGGATTTCGCTAAAACTTGCATAGGTCCGATTCTGAGGGTGTTACATACCTCTACCTTCGACCTTTTGTTCCCGGAGTGTTCTCTCGACAATCACGGACAACGACCTCTTGTTAGTGGTGTCGCGAGGATCTACACGATGCGAGAAGATTCAGATCGCCGCCCTTCTTCCCGGTACCATGAGGCGGATCTCGAGGGCGAGATCCATTGTTAGTGGTGTCGAATTGTGGCATCCCGCAAAAACCACAACTAGAAAATCGCGTTATTTTTGTGCATTGCATCATCATGAGCCCATGCTCATGTCATCATGCCACATTGCATTTGAGCATCGTCATGTCATCTTGCATGGTCTATCTAAAACTATATTTTGAAAAGTCTGGTTTTGTTTTCTAAACACCCCATCTTTTATTCAAACTACAAAACCCGGACTTGTCCGGATTATTTTGTTTCGTCTACCAACGGTTTTCAGAAGCCCCGTTTTAAATAATAAAATATCTAATTTATTTTTAGGGGGCAGCCGTACCGGGCTGATCCGACCCAGTCGGCCACCCCCAGTACAAAAACCAGACTACCCAGACCCTTTTCCTACCCCACCCTATCCTACCCAGTTCCCTCCCACGCACACAACACACACACACGTCTGGGCGCGCTCCCCACCCCGTCTCGATTCCTGGTCCACCCGCGCGGGCCCCACCCCTGACAGCCTCGGTTTCTTCCCCGTCTCTCCCTCCCCCATCTCGATCCCCTCCCTCCCCGCGGTCTGTCGCCACCTTCCCCTGTCGCCCCCGGCTCCCTTCCTCGACCTTCCCCGAGGAAGAGCCCCGCCTCCGGCTCGTCACCCTCTCCCCACGAGCATCTCGATCCCCGAGGCTCCGCCCCTGGCCACCCAGCATCAACTCGCTCCGGCCGCCGCCGTGCCTCGTCTCCGCTCCCCCGACGCGACCCCAAGCTCCGCGGCGGCCCCCTCCTCCGCCCGTCGACCCCGTGCCCTCTGCCCCGCTGCAGCCCGGCCTGCATCGACCTCGCCGTGCGCCGCCTCGCTCGCCCCGCCTCCCTCTGCTTCCCAAGCGCGTCCCCGTCACTGCGCCTCCCCTGCTCCGACCCCGAGCCAGCCGACATCGCCCCAAGCTCAGGCCGCCGCCGCTGGCCCCACTCTTCGATCGCCGGCCTCGCCCTCTCCAGCTCGACCTCGCCTCCGTCGAGCCCCATAGGTGCCGCCGCCCTTATCCTCTCCCGCGGCCTCCCAGCATCGATGCGGGCGCCCCCTTCTGACCGTTGCAGCAGCGTGCTCGTCCTCGCCCTGTGCTTATGGTCACCGTTTTGCCGTGCTCTGGTTTGCTGTTGGTGCATGTTGGTTCCTAGCCAATCATCAGTGAGTTGTTGTTGCCCCGGTGTCCTGTAGATCCTTCCTACCAACAGTCCAATGCGTGTGCCTTCTCAGTGGATGCTCCTCCAGTTGTTTGTTGCTGATGTGCTACTTCTATCCCGACGCCAAGGAGACGCTAGAGTAGTAGAATTGGTGTGGTGGTGTTGGTGAAACTACGAAAGGCATGCGTCAAGATGTTTCGAAGGCCGCGAGGACATTCGGCACGGACCAAAGACGCCAAGACCTCCTCCTCGGAACCGAAGACCCTGGTCTCGGAGTCCGAAGGCCAATCCCTCCAGACCGCCAAGTTCTTCTTCCCGGATCCAAAGACTAATCATGTCGAACCCTCGGAACCAAGATCACCGAGTCCCCTATGTGAGACCCCGATCTGAGCCCCTATTTTATAAATTGCCATCCATATAAATTGTTGCATTTCAATTGTCATGCTTGCATACATATAGTGGGTTGGGGGCGTTATGCCGATTCACCTAAATTAAATATGGAGTCTATACGCGGGACATCTTTGTCTTATTCCGAACTTCATTTAAATTGGCATAGCGAACCGAAGCCATGTTTGGTCTTGCTAATCCAACATTTAATTTGCGGGGTAGATAAATAACTCGAACCTAATAATAAATGTCGGGACTCCCGGTTTCCGCTTAATATTGCCTTAATGCATCGCACCTTTGCCATGTCATACATCATACATGCATCATGCCCGATCTTCTGCCGTAGTATTAAATAGTGCATTCGGTGTTTTCTTCTAGTGCTTTGCTTCTTCCCGGATTAGGCCGATGAGTTGATGCGAGTATCGACCCGATCTTGGATGAACCTTCGGCAATGTTTTCAGGCGAGCATCCCTTCCCCTTCTACCTATTTTGCATTTATAGTCTTTATTTCCTCCTGTTGATCTATTGCTATCTGTGTTGCGATGCTCTAGTTTCCGTACCCGTGACATCCCTTGCGGCCTTATATTGCCTTGTACACATCCTATTACCTGTTGTTTGGTAGATAGTTGGACCTGCGCGTCGTAGTCGCTTGCTCAAGTGCTGTTGCGTGTCGTCAAGTACCACAGTTGTTGGAGTATTGCCGTATGTTTAATGTTGGAGATGATCATGGCTTTAATTACTGTTTAATAACTAAAATTGAAAGTAGGTAAATGCAGAGGCACCGGTGGGTAATAGACAATATTTGGTTTTTGACTGCTCACTGGTGTCCCGTAGGACCCCGAGTTCTTGACACCTGTTCCGAGATCGAGCGCGCTAACCACAGGTGGGGTGTATGGGCACCCCCATCGATTAGTACCTGATTTCAAAGTATTGTACCGGGGGCCACAAGTAGTTTGGGGATTTATTACTATTCTGTACTTATGCCATGCTTTACTGCTTTATTTAAGATTGTGCGAGGAGCACCTGTACTGTTTTGGAAGCGGAGTGTTTTCGCGGTATCGACAAGCCCAGTCACATTTTCGGGTTCCCAGTCGTTTACAGCCACTGACGCAAACCCTGAGTCCGTCTCGGAGACCGGCCGACTTCGTTGCGGGTAGCTTAGTGGGGTGGCCCCCATGTACTTGCTTTGGGTCTGGGAAACGTCATGACTTAGGCCCCGCCGACATACCGATGGGTGTATGTTAACTGATCTGGCAAAAAGGGTCGAAGTGCGTGTGGATACTTTGGTGCACCCCTGCAGGGTTAAATCTTTTCGAAAAGCCGTGTCCGCGGTTATGGACGACTTGGAGCACAGTTCTTGATCATAGACAACCATAACTAAAGTTTACTGTTATAACTTGACTGGTATCCGATATGACTAGTAATCAGCTTCACTACAACGGAATGACTAAATAAAAGTACCAACAACTGCTGGGTTTGGGATCTCTCATGCTAATTGTATCTGACTAGTAAGTGTTGCAACTACAACGGAATGGTTAACTAAAAGTGCCCACTGCTTATTTTATAAGGATGACTTAGGCTATCTATATTTGACTAGTAATTGCCGGCACTATAACGAAATGAATAAAACTGCCAATGGTGTGAGTTCCTCGGTTGACTTCCTCGTTTGGTCTCGAGGGGGAAACACCAGGATGGGTATGTTTGGTGGTAGTATCAGGTTGGTTCCGAATAGGTCTTTCTTACCCCTCTCTGATAGCCGCTAGTTGTATCGAGTCTCTATAGGTTGATTAGTGCATGCCGCGCTGCCGCTTCAGTCCACCATACCTATGTAGGCGAGGACCGCCGAATTCTAGTCTCGCCGTGTACTGGCCTCAGTACTGACCGCTCTCTCTTTTTCCTTTGCCCTTTGTCGGCACCCCTTTTATGTAAGCAGGTTTCGAGATCGACGTCGTTAGCAGGGTTACCCTTCCGGCTTGGCCTGGGCAGGGTTATGGACGCCTTTGGTTATTCTTCAGGGCTCTTAGCTCAATTTGCATCTTGTCCGTACTCGAACGCTGTATCGTTTTCAAGGTGATTTGGATCTTTGTACTGTATATCTGTATTCTTGACTCACTGAGTCGCCATTGTATATATCTGTTCTGTGGGTTCCATCGTGGACTATTGTGTAATGATATTACTTCGTTTTCCACCCGCACGAAAGTGCCTGGTGGGCACCTTTGAATCGTTTCTATGCGGGTTTGGCGGCTTTCGCTAAAACTTGCATAGGGCCGATTCTGAGGGTGTTACACTTAAGGGGGTCCGGATTATCCGCCCGCCATATAGTGCGACGCGTCTGAAGTCCTTAGCAGAATTTCTGAAACAGGGCCGGACTATCTGGGGGGGGGGGGGGAGATTACTCGGGTTCTCGGGATGTGCGAGTACCTGCTGGAAATATCTCGGAATTATCTTTCCAACAAGTACTTATGTGCTTGATTTGAATTTCATAGAAGGAATCCACGTCCCTTTCAATTTCAGAGCTTCTATCTATCCTAACCGAACCTTCCTTGTTGGTCTCCTTCCATCTCTCGATCGCCTTTCTCCCTCTCCTCCCGCTGGCACTAGTCTGATGGCTATTAATCTAGTCAAACAATAACACCATGATTTAGGTAGTTAAAGTTCTTAGAAATCAAAGTATCATGTTCAACTAGGAATGAATTCACCTTGTGATATTATTCAATGAGGCTTAATATTTCATTCCATCTTAAACAAGCAGAATCATCATACTTTATGATTGTATCCTCATCATCCGGCATCATCACCATGATGAAGGAGTAGTCCACCTCCATACTATGGGTTTATGGCAGTAGCTTGATCTATTTCTCTCCTGTTCTTCATAGATATAGTACCATATGAGATGTCCAACATGATTATGGTCATATATGTAATTCCTATGTGGTTGATCCTTATTCTATTATTTGATATATGAGATTAGAATCTATTTTGTGTAAGATGTATTGGTAGATGCATATTATGTACCCCGTTCTTAATTGCTTGTTTTGATCCAAATTGTATGCAAGAACATGTATGGGGGAAGTGTGTATTAGATGGAGTATCATGGTGGTAGTGATTAAATTGTGACAAACATTATTCAAGGTCTACTTTGGTTTTTAACTTTATTTGTATGCCTCACTAGGGATAAAGTGAAATCATCTGCTATAATTATCATGTGAGAGAGTGATAATCTTGTTAGATCAAGGTAGAATATTTGTATTTCAAACATCATGTTATATTACTTAAAGCTATACTCTAATTTGTTCTTAATTCAAGATTTCTTCGAGTTTCACTTTCTTGAGGAGTATAAGAGAGATATGTTTCATCTCTATGTTAGAACGTGATGCCCATATGAACGCTTATCAAACACGTATAGAAGTTCTATGAATATTTATCATTGATGAATTGTTTTATGATCACTACAACTTAAAAAGAGAGTAGACAAGTGAACCCTTGAACCTCGGTCCAATTTTAATCATAAGCAACACCTTTCCATTGCAACTACTGCCTTTTATATTTTATGCAATTTATTGTTTAGAAAATACAAAAATACTTTCCCTACTTGCAATCACTTATAAAAAACGAAAAAAATAACTCTACAATCTTCCATATCATCTAGTTTGCATTACTTTACTTTATTTATTCTAGTTTATTTTATATTTCATTTCATATTACTAATACGAAACCTTGTGCTTGACAACCACTTGGTGGAGTTGGGGACACAAGACAAATTATTGTACTTTATAGGTTGTTTGAAGAGGATAAGTCAAATACACTTCCTCAACCAATTCCCCAAGAGTTTGATATAAACCCTTAAGTCATCCTTGTGGGGAAAAGAAGCTTGCTACAACACTCTACACTTGGAGTCCCAATAGAAAGTGGCCATGTTTATTGCCATCAATAGGTCCATTATTTGGGAAGATACATCTTCAAGAGGCTACGACACCTCCGGAAGCGGCTTATCCGGGTGGGCCTCGCGACGGTGTGGCCTAAAGAGGGAGCATCAGGAAGAGGGATCCCTGTGCAGTATCCTACCATTCCACGGGGCTTTGGATGCCTTGGAGTGTGTCTGGGGAAAAATTGGTAATCTCACCATGGAGGTAGCAGGTGAGGCGAATCCCGACAAGGGGCACAACGGCCCTGCGCACCACGTCTACCTCAGAAAATAAAGGGCCGGTCTGCCCCATTTTGCGCAAGGGTAGGATGGACAACCTCAGCACTGGCAGTCCTTCCCTTTTCTGTTTTGGTGCAAGGAAGAAAACTGGCAGCGCTGGATGAGGACAAGCAGTGCTAAATAATCTCACTTTACACCAGGATGGAAGATCCCTCGGCGCGCAAAACATAGTCTACCAAAAGCAGCCTTGTAGACCGAGACTTCATGGAGTGGAAATCTAGTGACCCTTCCCACCTAAGAATTGGGGTAAGAGGTCTGCGCCCTATATCAGGAGCCCTTCTCCTACCTTACAATGGGTTGATCCTTGAGATCTAAAACCCTATACATATCACCACAATTGTACCCTCATGAAGCACGGGAGCAATACAAAAAAGTAGGAGTAGGGGCTTTACGTCCTCACTAGGGTCCCAAACTAGGGTAAAAAAACAGTGTCCACTCTCTTTCGTGTTCTTGCTCCACCGTCACCGATATACCTTGAACCGCGTGGTCAACCCCCTCTCAAACCAAGGGCTCGTTGGACCCTAATTACTTCGCGAACACTACCTCTAACAGGTACTAGGGAAAAGGTTGGTTATGATGCTGTTGCTGACCATGCTCCTCCTGCTGCTGGTTACGTTCTCCAATGATCCCTTGGTTGGGGTCCCCCCCTAGGTGCGCAATCCTCCCCGAAGAGATCATTGCTTCCTGGAATTCTTCCTCACTAAGGAACCAACTTTGTTTACCTGGAAAACCAAAATCTTGATAAAATGGAAGCAAGACTTAGTGTATATCGCCATTAGGATCAAAATAAAACTGATAAGTGATGGGGTTCATTTCATAGAAAACCGGTTGCAACTGCCAAGATCGAATCTAGACGACACTTTGTAATGGTTTCAAAAGGACTCACCCCTAATGATAGTAAGTGGGATAATGTTCCAGCAAACAAACGTGGTTGGTGTAGATTGTACACAACCGTCCTCAAGGACATGCATACAATTAGCGCCACAAAGGGCAACACATCCATTATCGATCACACATATGGTGTGCCGATGACTCCCGTCCCTTGCTCCATGTTGGACAGCAGAAGTAGCGGATCCTTGGGAACTCCATTAGCACTACGACATGATAGTGGTGGTGGTGGAGAATATCTTGAGAAGGGATTCACCTAAGCACCGTACTCGTGGCAATGGACAAGGCTATCAAGGGGAGGAAGATGCCATCCAAAGGGAATATGAGAGGAATCGAGAATGAGTGAGATGAGAGGAGGAGGGAGGCCTTTTATAGGTGAGGGGCACCCCAAAGGGCCATGGCATGGCAGCCATGGTGGTGCCCCCACCTCTCCCCCATTAATGTGGTGGACACTCCACTCACATAATTCACCTCCACTCATCCCTCATTGAATTCCCACTCAAGAAATCAAAGGTCTTTCCATTGAAGAACTTTAATTTACTTGGTTTAATGCCACTCAATTTAATGAACAATTCATTTTATGAGTACTTCATTTAATGAACATGTTAACATTTTATCCCCTACAATATTTCTATACATTGAAACTATTCCGGAAGATTCATTAGAACAGATTCTGCAATGTCCAGTATTTTCTGATGTGTTCCCTATCCACTCAAATGAATCGACTACCCTCAAGTGTGTCTCCCTACGGGTTTGAGAACTATATGGACCTGATCAAGACTTTCTCTGATCAGTAATCATTGGTGGGACCTGGAGATCCATAATGAGTCCTGGTAGCTCAACTAAAATCCAATGATGGTCTGAACCTTTTTTGCACTAATCAAATTCATTTTGTATCAAGATATTTTACTTTTCTGAGATCCGATCATTTGGTATCATCTATACCTTGTTCAATCTCATTACTGACAAGTACCATTTTTCTCGTTCCGTGATATAACATTCTAGTGATCAAATCACTTGCTTGCAAGCTATGTGATATGTGATATCACCGAGAGGGCCCTGAGGATATCTCTCCCTCATCTGGATGGAAAAATCCCACTCTTGATCAAAGAGACTCAACTAACACTTTCCAAGTACCTGACGACACCTTTATAATCACCCAGTTACGGTGTGATGTTTGGTGGAATCAAATTACTTTTCTGGTGGAAGTGATTGATGTGATCTCATGGTCTAAGGACATTGAGTTACTTCGAATGCGATAGCAATATAAACTTGAGGACTTCATCATATTGATAAATCTACTATGGGTGACTGTTCATCATATCATTCTTCATTGATATGAACCTGTTATTAACAACATCCAATGTCCATGATCAGGAAACATTGATCATCTGTTAGTCAACAAGCTAGTATTAAGAGAGGCATTACTAGGAACCTTTTATATTTATAAATCACATATGTATTAATGTTTCCTATTAACAATTATAGCATAATAAATAAACATTTATCATAAACATGTAATAAGATAATAACCACATCATTATTGCCTCTCGGGCATATTCCTTTCAGTCTCCCACTCGCACTAGGGTCAATAATCTAGTTTGAAAAAACTTGCACATTCAACACCTATGGCACTTTGGTGTTGTAGATACGCGTTTGCTAGTGGTAAACATAATCCCAGATCTGACACTTTCAGGTATGTGTGTATTTTCATGTCTTTGCGTCTCTACGCATCACTCATTCTCAAATAAGGTGACTTTGTATAAATTTGGTGAGACCTTAGTTCCTTGGGGTTTAAAACATGTTTATATAATTGTCATAGAATATATCTTCATAGTACTAGCCCATCGAACTACACCTAGTTCCTTTGCTTCTACCATAGTAGTCTTATACTTAGCCTTTCGTTGTAGTATCTGTCACAATGTCCATAACTTTGAAACTCAACCAAATCCATCATGTCACCTTCTTCCATTACATTGTGCTACCTTAAACTATAGCCTAAATTGAGATAAACTTAGTTTGTACCTTGTGTCAAAACTAGTACCAATGTAACACTTTACAATGAACTATCTATATGGAGTCAATGTAACACTTTATAATGAACTATATTTCACTTCTATATACAAAATATATTATTAGTTCTTCCAAAGATCATAAGAATATCCTTACTATCGTCCAATGATCATCTTATGAGTCATCCAGGTACAAGGTCATAACATTTAGAGCATAGGACATATCTAGATATGTACATATCACGGAATAATTGATTAATATATTCATGTGATTTCATGGACCAAGTGTCAAAACAGTTAAATCTCGTTTATGAAGATATCCATGTGATTTTACTCACCAAGTGTCAAAACACTTGAATCTTGATTATCAACATAACCATGTGATTTTACTCACCATGTGTCAAAACACTTGAATCTTGATTCAACCTTTTCCATGTGGCAAGAACTTTTCTGGTCGTTTCCATATTGAAATTATTCAATATTTGATGTATGTACATTTGGCATAACCATATTAGCGCCTCAATCTATCCAAATAGACTTTGATGCCTAATATTCTGGTTTTTCCCAAATCTTTCACTTAAATATATTTTTAAGGAAATCCTTAACGTGTGCCAATAAAAGATACATCATTTGTAATCAACAATATGTCTTATGCACAATGTATTAGAAATATGTCTTAGCGCTCCAACTTAATTTCTTGCAAATGCAATTATCTTCATCATCTCCAATGAAATTAAACCTTTTAACAATTTCATCATGGTGAAGATTCCAACTCTGTGATGCTTACTTCATCCATTGAAGTTTGCATTCCTTTTTAGCATACTTTCATTTAACAAAAATCCCTCGGATCGTGTCACATACACGTCCTAGGTAACCATTCTATTAGAAGAATGTTGTTTTTTTATTTAATTATAATATAAAACATTTGACATATGTAGTGGTTGCTACCCTAATCCGTCTAGACTAAATATCTCTATGAAAGATCGAATCTTGCATTATTCAACTCCTTGAACATTGTCGTAAACTCTTTACCGATATGTCGACTATTTCATAGATGTGAATTCATTTCCGTTTCTTTATAGATCCAAATAAAACCGATAGTCTTCATGCCTTCTAGAGGGTCTTCCAAGTTTAGTAACTTTATTTATCGTGTATGGAACTATCATGGATTTTATGGCTTTAAGCCATTTGATGGAGTTAGGGCCCATCATTGTTTATTTTTATGTAGTTGGTTCATCATTGTCAAACAATGATGATTTAATCTCAAATCTTAGTATTTGATTGTTTACCCGCCCTATGCGGTTCAATAGGAACTTAGATCTCCGTGACCACAACATTTGATGCACGTGAGCCATGAGCGTTATGGCTGCCTCCGGGACATTTTACGGTGTTAAGGAAATCAACACATATAGCTAAGGTTCAATAACCTCATCAAAGTTTTATTGTCCTCCCACTTAACTTTTCATGAAAAATTCCTTCTCAAGAAACTTGACGTTTCCAAGCGACAAACACTTTTGTCTTTGGTATTATGGAGGAACACCCAATGGTTATCTGGAATAACTTACAAAGACATGCTTATCCAACTTTGGTTGTAAACATTTTACTTATGCCTAGCATACCAAAATTTCAAAAAAGACAACTTGGGTTTTATCCCAAACCATAACTCATATGGTGTCATTTCAACGGATCATGATGGAGCTCTTTTCAGTATAAAAGCGGTAGTCACTAAAGCTCAATCTTTAAATATAATGACAATTTTATAAATAACAGTGTTGATCCTACCATGTCAAACAAGGTTTGATTACATTTCACGAACACTCCATACTCCTATGGTGTTTCGAGAAAACGCAAGTCAATGGAATGATTCCTCAAATCTTAGGTTTTTTTCTAAACTTGTAACTCAAATATATTCCTTTATGATCCAATCATAAATTCTCTATTTTCTTGTTACAATGATTTTCCACTTCATCTTGAAATCATTCAAACATTTTCAAATGTTTCATACTTCTCCCTTGTTAAGTAAATATACACATGTATTTACTGAAATTTCGAAGAAAGCATATGAATTTTAAATCCATCGCTGACGACTACACATAATGGAAAATATACATCAACAAGCACTATGTCCAATAGGTTAGTCGTTCGTTCTTTCTTCGCCTATGAACGAGGTCTTAATTATCTCTAGGAAAGTTTGACAAGCGTCAATTGATCAAAATCAAAAGACTACAAAAATCCATTAACATGGAGTTTTCTTCTTGTTTTGTTTACAATATAATTTAAATAGCGATATCACTCAAAAGTGATATTCCAATCATTCATCTTGCAACTTTTTAGCATCAATGTTTATGGACGTGATTTATCCAACTACATTTGTAAATGTTCATCCATCTTCTATCGAATATGGTAATTATTTGAATAACCATTATTCTCATAATACTGTAACAAAATAACAATTATTAATACAAATCTTGAAGGAAAGCTTTGATGTCAACGAGAAACACAATAACACTTTATTTGTTTTCGATGAACATCATCACATATTCTTTTGATAGTTACTTAGGCCATCATAGTGCATGAATTGTGTTGTTCTGTATGACACTTCATACCAACAAATTCGGTATCCAATACCTAAGAACCACATTGTTTAACAAGCAAATAATACACCATAACGTGTATATCATCTATATACCTAAGCTAGACTTTTCCAGTCTTTTTCCTTTCTACCAAATATTTACCAGATTCTCTTTTAGCATTATCTTTCCTTTTAAAAATAATCTATCAGCATCAATAGTGGTGCCATACATATGACACATGGTCCAAAGAGTATATAGTCAAATACTAATACCTTTGGACTTGTACTTTGAAGTGGATCACCACCATCTAATATTTAGCATTCTTTCAAGTTTCATTCCTTTTAGTAACCTTTTAATGTAGTAAACATTTTACATACATCTTGTATCCATCCTTATCATGACAACTTTAATGATCAAGCTACTATAGCTTATAAAGGTGAATCGCTAGTATAATGTTAGTTCCCAAAACCTTTTGGGAGATCAGGACGCGTAGCGTCTCCAACATTTGAAAATTCTCGTACAATATGAGAACATGTATCTTACTAAAATTATATTCTATCATATTGCAACCAATCATTGTTTCAGATATCATAATATATTTCACGCATGATGGTTTCTAAAACAATTCTTTCTGCTCCTAGATAACTTTAACACTAAAACAACTTTCGAATATCAAAGATCATGGAGGCAATCATGGTATTTAGATACTAATGTTGGAACTGTTACTCGTAATTCAAAACTACTTATTGAATTTCATGGAGTAAGTGAGTTTTTTCTAAAAGTTTGCAATAGTACTTTAACGTTAGATTGACACTCGTAAAACAATACGATACCAATTCGTAAAGTACAAAATCCTGAATCCTATAGTTATATTATCTAAATTAGCTAAACACAAGGTAATAAACGAATGCTAGTGAATAAAACAACTATGCAGATTAACTTTAATTTAGTTTATGATAAATTGAGTTCAACTTTAATCATATTACTATGTGAACTCCCACTAAAAATGATATCCCTCTAGTCATTTTTAGTGATTACACGAACCAAATTCACAATGCCATGACCGATCATCACGAGTGGTGGCGCAGCTCCAATGTCGAGCATCGTATGGGAATCATATCATCCATATGACTCGTTCTTTACCGTTCGGTTCGTGTTCCGAGGCCATGTATATACATGCTAGGCTCTCTAAGTAAGAACCTTAGTACTCACGTCTGTAATACTTTCTTACATCCATTGTATGTGAACGTAGAGTCTATCACACCGGATCATCATGTGGTGTTTCGAAACAACAAACTTTCTTAACGATGCATACTAAGGAAGAACATATTATTATCTTGATATTCAGTAGGAGGGATCATCTTATAATGCTACCGCCAAGTTCTAATCTAGACATAAGCATAAATAAGATGCAAAAAAACATCATATGTAAAAGTGACATGACATGGTTCTTGCACTTGATCACTATCTTGGGCATCATTCTATGATCTCTACCATTCCATTTGTGTCACGCCAAGGTCTATGGCGCTCCCACTTATTTGTTATAATTCCAGATAGTATCTTACCATACTAAACTTGTAACATTTACCATTTCATGACACAAGCCCAGCAAAACTAAATCTAGATGCCTATAATTTATCTTTTGCAAGTTTTACATGGCTGTGGACTTTCTAGGAAAGAACCATTCTACCTGCAAACGTCAACCACAATGGTGATAACCAAGTTATTAGAAAACCATTGCAAATCATATATTAACTATAGTGGGAGAGACAAACACCCGCTAGCCACTTATACAATACTAGTTGCATGTCAAGCGTGGAATATGGCTCATGTGCGAGGACATGTAAAGTTTTTCCAGGCTGCTTCGTCCCACTATGCCGCTATTATCCAAAGTACACAAAATTTTGCAATAACATTGTCGGAGGGGATCATCCCCGGGTAGGATAACCAGATAAGATACAAGGGGCAATGTAACTGCTAGCCGACTTATAGTAGCCGGATGTAAAAACCCAAGACAGGTTAGCAAGGAAGGCCAGACGCCGCGCAAACCGACAAACCAACCAGCCGGATGAAAAGGAACAACCAAGATGTCTGTCCATTTGATCCAGCCGAACGAGTTAAACTAGAAGACGAAGGTACTAGGGTGAAAGTTTCAAAGTGACCCACCGCCCCTAGCTAGCAGACCGTACTCGTGTCAGATGGAAGCAGGAGCCGTCCGCCCGTGTCGGACGAGGTGGCTTCCATTATTTCCATACCCTCCGGGAGCGCAAAACTGTAGAGACGTCAGGGAGGCAAAATACTATACTGGAACAGTCGGCTAGGCCCGCCTCTGGGACCCGCCAGCGGGCTATACCGTTGCCCACGCTCCCACAACCCTATATAAGGGGTAGTGGGGAATACATATCAAGGGTTTGTCTCTGCTATTTAGAACACATCAATAAAGCTCGAGGAGCACTTGTAGTTCATCTAGTTCATCCTCATAGTCAGATCGGCAGGAGTAGGGGCTTTACCTCACCTCTAGGGCCCTAAACCTGGGTAATTCCTGCGTCTCACCACACCGGCTTGTACCCAATCCCGTCTGTCAGCGCCGTCACTTGCCTCACTGCTTGCTCCCACCCTCTATCTAGCCTTCTTAGGCACTGTCATTTCCAGAGAAACGGCAATTGGCACCCACCATGGGGCAGACATGGCAGCGACCGGATTCACGTTCTGCATGGGAACTCGCACCTCTACCGGCAAGCGCGTTGCTTCCAACCTAGTGATCACCTTGGGACAGTTCGACTGCGTCATCGAGAACGCCTCGTGCTTCGCCAGATCCACTTTCCCGGCGGACAGCACCATCCTGTTGTTCGGCGACCTGCCCGTGCATGTCGCCACCGTGCCAGAGTGTTTCCCTTGGGAAATCGTCTCCTTCGTCAAGCCATTGCCCCTAGCTGGCAGTGCGCTCATCGTGCCTCACAACGTAGAAGTGATGATGGTCGGGTCAACCTAGAACCGTCGGCCCGCGCTCGAGCGCACCAAGCAAGGAGTTGGGACTTCCGCTACGCTGCTCGAGAAAGGTATCATAGAGCGCACCATCAAGGAGCTCCTCAGCCCGGTTGATCCTGGGGACAATCCGGATCAGGTGGACGCAAAGGAGGAAGCAGCTCAGGAGCATCTCCTCCAGCAGGTCTAGAGATTGGCCTCGACCAACTTCTAGATGGAGACCACCATGCACGAGTACAACCGCGCCCACGGCCTCACCTCGGTTAGCCTCGAACCTAGCCGGCATGGGATCATGAAGCATCACGGGGGAGAACTGGGAGCTCGTATTGAGAGGTACGCGAGTCGAAAGTGCCTTGATTGGGGAATACCAATCAGGGTATACCCACGAAGCGGAGTCGCCAGCTAGATCGAGCCGACTGAAGCTTAGCCATGACGGATCGACTCGCCAAACACGACGACTGGCGCATACTGGACCCAGGCAACTGACGCCGACTGGAGGCCCAATGCGGCGACTTGTATACAAAGCCCACTAGCACTTGTAAACACTAACTAGTTGCATATATAAAGCCACCAGGGACATCCCCACGGGATACTTTCTCCCACATCATATTAGATCTAGTCTCTCCCTACGCCTACGGCGGCTCCATTGTAAACCAATATATGATCATATACTGGATTAACAACATGACGTAGCGATCCTCAACCGAGGGGACGTGAACCTGGATACATCGTGTGTCGATCTCGCTTCCAGATTCTCCTACGTCACCTTGCTCCCTCTACGTCAACAACGGCAAGATCTCATCTGGCAGATTTGTTCGTGTTCTGGCAGACTCTAATCACGATCTGCACACTGTTAAGGCGGCGCGTGGCGTCTCGGTGCGTGTGCTTCAGCGGCTGCGGTTCAATCACCGTGAGAATAAATCCGATCAAATTTCTCTCTCCTTCATGGAATCTCTACGCGCATGCCGCTGTGTCTAAAAGCTCTTTGTATTCAATACCATATTCCCGTACTACGTTGGCTATAATGAAAATCAGCTAACCTATTTTATTTAGATCTAACTCTTGGCGTCTCTTTTTTGCACGCGCCATCTTGCGATCGAGTCGTGATCTTTTTCGAAGACAAGGTCCATCATTTGGATTGAAGGAAATTACATCCGATCAGCGTATTTTTCATTCCCGACCAGGTCGGCGACGGTCACACCGTGCGCAGCTACAACAAATTAATTCTTGATGAGTTAATTAACTTTTTAGTTGATTATTTTATTCAGATGTAATCCCTGCACCTATGTTGGTATATGCAACCAGCGGACAAGTTAAACCGTGTTTTGTAAGATTATATACAAGTCTAACGCAGGCCCGTTCTTCCCTTAGATTGCGCCGGAGCGATGCGATTCTGATGCCGCGACTACAACAGTCGATTTCGTGCACCCACACAGCTGGCCGAATCGACAACGATCAAAAGATTGAATAAAGAAGCTAAGCCGATGGGTTTCTTTATTCCGATTAATCTAATCGTTTCCTCTCTCATGATTAATTATTCTATTTGGATCTGACTCCATACCCACACGCGTGTTTATTTGTCATGTATGTCATCGGTGAGTCCAAGATTTAATTCGAAAATTCATCAATCACGTATGTGGGAGTGGATGGATTGTAAAATCCACGCAACTTCTGATAAAACGCCATACATAGCAAAGGGTGCAATGAGAAGATTATCGAATAGATACAGAAACATCCGGTGATATCTATTCAACTATTTGTCTATCATAATAAATTTATATGAAGATTTTTGTACTTCCGACTTGTATGTATACGCATGCTAGTTGGCTTACGACTACAATGCCGCACTCACCCCTCGTGGACTCGCAATTATCACGGACTCGCTTCCCTCGCGTACTCAACACGCTCAGGGACTCGCCACGGTCGCGGACTCACCATGTCCGGTGACTCTCCCATCGCCGGCTCACCATGCTCGGGGATTTGTCTGACTCGGACTCGCCATCGCCAAAATGGTCTGGAGTCTTTCTCGCCACTCGTCGTGCTCGGGACTCGTCACTCGCCGGTCGGCCAACCTCGCCACTCGCCGCGCTCGGGGACTCGGCACTAGCCGGTCGCCCGACCTCGCCACTTGCTGCGCTCCAGACAACGACACTCGTCGGTTGCCCGACCTCGGCACTCGCCATGCTCTGGACCTCGCCTAAACACGGACACACTTAAACGCGGACTCGCTAGGCTCGGGGACTGGCCTGTTGCAGACTCGCCTGCCGCGTCGACATCGCCATAGCGCGACTCCTGTCCGCCGCGTCGACCCCGTGTCCGCCGGGTCTAATTTTTCCGGCTAAACGCCGTGCGATCCCGTCCGCTTTGTCAAATGCGTACGCCACGCCTATTAAGGGACATTCATCGTCCGAGTTGCCAGAGAGGGTTGCGTGCCATGCTGCACGGACTCACCACTGGGTGTTTCTTCCCCCGAGAAAAATCAATCCGCCTTTGTCAACCTTTGAAAGCGAGACTCGCAATGGCCAAGTAGTGCGGACGAGGACTCGCAAACTGAGCCTCGGATCGTCCACGAAAAACTCTAACCTAGAGCCATCATTAGAGTCGCGTTGCTCGACTGGCCTTCCGGGCCAAGACAAATGGCAGTGCTACACAAACAACACCATGTCCTCCTTAACCTTAGATAGTGCGACTCGCATAGCCAAGTACTGCGGACAAGGGCTCGCGAACCGAGCCTCGGATCGTCCAGAAATAATGCCAAGCCGAGAACCATCTCTGGAGTCACCATGCGACTGGCCCCCTGGGCCAAGACGAGAGACTCGCTAACAAAAACAGCGCAATCAACATCATCACGGACTCGCAATCACCGCGGAATCGCCAGACTCGGGGATTCTCCCCTCGCGTACTCGCAATCATCATGGACTCGCTACACTCGGGGATTCTCCCCTCGCGTACTGGCAATCATCACGGACTCGGTACACTCGGGATTCTCCCCTCGCAGACTCGCAATCATTGTGGACTCGCTACACTTGGGGACTCTCCCCTGACGAACTCACTATCATCATGGAATCGCCACACTCGGGGACTCTCCCCTCGCGGACTCTCTCACCGCAAACTCTCCTCTCACGAACTCGCTCAATGCGGACTAGCCATGCTCGGCAACAACCACTACCATTTTCAGAATATGCATCTCTAAAGAGCCTCAAGTCGCCTCCACAAGCCAACTCGAGCCTCGGGGACTACTCCTAGGCATATTGCGTGTGCGCGTGGTTCCACGACCGCGGACTCGCCCTCGCGTATTCAACACGCTCCGGGACTCGCCACCACGGATTCTTCCTCGTGTACTGAACACGCTCGGGGACTCGCCACCATGGATTCGCCCTCGCGTACTGAACACGCTCGGGGAATCGCCACCGCAGATTCGCCCTCGCGTACTCAACACGCTCGGGGCCTCGCCACCACGGACTCGTCCTCGCGTACTCAGCGCACTCGGGGACTCGACGCGCTACATACAGTGCCACTGGCCGGTCGCTCGACCTTGCCACTCGCCGCGCTCGGGGACTCGGCACGTTCCATGTTCGGGGACTCGCCGCAACTGGCGGCTTCACCGACACCCTGCGTCTTTTGCCAACTGTCCATCACCGACTGGCTCACGCTAACCGCCTCCCGTTTCACGGTTCTTTTCTCTATTTCAGGAGCTCGCCAACGACTCGCCATCGACTCCACCCTGGAATCGCCTGCGCCGATTCAGCGGATTGAAGTCATTGCCGATTCCCTGACACGCTCGGGGATTACTGATGGGAGAATACCAATCGGTGTATACTCATGAAGCGGAGTCGCCAGCTGGATCGAGCCGACTGAAGCCTAGCCATGACGGTTTGACTCGCCAAACACGACGACTGGCGCATACTGGACCTAGGCGACTGGCGCCGACTGGAGGCCCAATGCGGCAACTTGTATACAAAGGCTACTAGCACTTGTAAACCCTAACTGGCTGCATATATAAAGCCACCAGGGGCACCCCCACGAGGTACCTTCTTCCACATCATATTAGATCTAGTCTCTCCCTCCGTCTACGGCGGCTCCATTGTAAACCAATCTATGATCATATACTGGATTGACAGCAGGACGTAGCGATCCTCCAGCGAGGGGACGTGAACCTGGGTACATCATGTGCCAATATCGCTCCCGAATTATCCTACGTCGCCTTGCTCCCTCTACGTAAGCTACCCTAGTAGCATCTGCCGTGCCAATACCACGACATGCCCCTATCCTACCCACAACTAGTGTATGACACTCCGATCAAGAACTTGCGGGTGGCAAGAGCCACCACAGAAGAATTACCTCACCTGGAGGGTGAGGAAAGATCCCGGCAAGATCGATGGGTGCAGCACCTCCTGCGTGTCTCGGACAAGAGAGCCGACGCCGTCCAAATAGCACATGAGGCGGCTGTCGGTTCCAGAGGGAATCAGCCGGATGGAGGAATCCGCGGAGGGTCTCGGCTTGCCGAGCACTCCTCCTCTCCTCCTAGAGGACAACCCTGCTCCAAGCATGTTCATTCTGGCCGCCACAAGCATCCACGAAACAAGCAGGGTGTGGTAACCAGCAAGGTGCCAGCCAGTAGGAGCAGGCCACCCACGTCCTCCCCCTCCATCCCGCCTCTCTAGCCGGGTGGGAGTGCCCAAACCGGTTGAGCAGGATGCGCGTGACCGGATAGACCTCCTGATGCAAGCTCGCATCACGGAGGAATAATATATAAGCGGACTAGTCTGCTTTGGACCACGAATCCAGAGGGAGCCGTTCCCTGACAAGTTTTCCATGCCATGGGATATCCCAAAGTACAACAGCAGTCGGAATGACTATGCCACAGCAGTCGGAATCGCCCATGGCAATAAGTGTGCGGCGCCGGTGCGCTATATGACCCTCATGTTGACCGGTTCGGCCAGAATCTGGCTCAACAGCCTCGCGCCCAACAACATCAACACTTGGCCCGACTTCGAGAATGTCTTCATCCGGAAATTCAATAGCACTTACAAGCGTCCGGGTCAACCTTTCTATCTGTCTCTGTGTATCCCGGGAGACCGGGAGTATCTCGTCCGCTAGACTGAGCTGCGCAACTCATGCAAAGGGGTGGTGGAGAACCAAGCAATCGGTTTCTTCAGTGAAGGGTGTCGAGAGGGCACTATGCTCCGCCACTAGCTGATGTGCGACAAGCCCAAGACCATGGCAGAGCTGATGAACGTCGCTTACCAGTACGCCCCGCTGATGCCGCACTGAAGAAACCCCTCCGGATGAATGCTGAAGGCCGGCAGGATCTCATAGAGCCGGCCCGCGAAAGAGGAAGTGTTCAAGGTGGGGGCGCCGGATTGTCTAGGCGGCCCAACAACGACAACCGCTACCAGGGCAAGCGCCCAGCTGAAAAGCAAGGTCGTCGATATCACCAGAGGTAGGTCAATGCGGTGCAAGGCACATCGGTTGGAGATGACAAGAGGCAGAAGACCAAGTTCACCTTCGAGAATTTTTTTGACAGGCCATGCAAATACCACAGCGACGCCTACAAGCCGGCTACTCACACCACCCAGCAAAATGCAATTAGACCCGGCAGATCAGGGAGCAGGGCAGCTTGCCTCCTCTCCCCCACCCCCTAACGGTGGAACTCCACCACCGGCAAGGCCAGGTGCGAACAACTACAACAATGGCGCCTACCCGTAGCAGCATGAGAACTACCACATCTTCGAGTCGGCGCCAGATGACAAGCATAGCCAGAGGCAGCGTGCATCAGAGGTGAACATTGTCGTCCCTCCAGTTCCCCAGTACCTGAACTGGTCCGAGACTCCAATCACTATGAGCTGGGAAGACCAGCCAGAGCTGCTAGCATCCTAGGGCTACGTGATGGTGCTAGACCTCCTACTCATCTCCAATGTGTGCACCTCCCTTTCTCACGTGTGCTGGTGGATGGTGGAGCAGCCTCAGCCTGCTCTACAGGGCCTCCATGGAGAATCTAGGCATCCGGCAGTGCAAACGGAAACCCTCGAGCATAATGTTCCATGGCGTTGCGCCAGGACCCCCCGTGTGTCCCGTTGGGAAAACCTGGATGGATGTCATATTCGGCTCGGAGGAAAACTTCCGGCGCGAGCCGATTTGGTTTGAAGTGGTGAATTTAGCCAGCACGTACCATGCTCTTCTTGGGTGTCCCTCCCTCACAAAGTTCATGGTGGTCCCCCATTATGCATACCTCAATATGAAGTTGTCGGGGCCGAATGGCGTGATAACCGTTTTCGGCTGCTACAAGAGGTCAATGGCGTGTGCATCGGAGGGCGCGAAGATAGCTGAGGCCCTGCTCATCGCCGAACAGAAGCGCGAGATCATGTGCAATGTGGAAATGCTACAGCAAGAAGTGTCGGCTGGAATGAAGCCGAGTGGATACATGGAGCTCCAGCTATCCAAGGAGACGAGGCAGATCATGTTTGACCCGGCTGATCCATCCAAGTGTGTCACCATCGGTGCCGACTTGGACAACAAATAGGAAAGCACGCTAATCGAATTCCTCCATGAGAATCGGGACATCTTATCATCGTATCCCAAAAGACATGTCGGGTGTGTCGAGCGAGTTCACCAAGCAGTCACTTCATGTGCGTCCGGATGCCAAGCCGGTCAAGCATCCCATCTGCCGCTTTGTGAAGGATAAGAGAAAGTTCATTGGCGACGAGATCGCCCAGCTCCTTGCAGCTGGATTCATCATGGAGGTGTACCACCCAGACTGGCTGGCTAACCTAGTCCTGATGTTTAAGAAGAACAAGACCTCGCGCTTGTGTATTGACTATACCAGCTTGAACAAGGCATGCCCGGAAGACCGCTTCTCCTTGCCCCATATTGATCAAGTCATTGATTATATGGCGGAATGCGATTTATTATCCTTCCTCGACTGTTATTCCGATTACAACAAGATCCGGTTAAATTCAGCTGATCAAATAAAGACACCGTTCATTACCCCATACGAAGGTTATTGCTATGTAACCCTGCCATTCGGCTTGAAAAGCGTAGGTGCCACCTATCAGCGCTGCATGAAGAAGTGCTTGCACTCACAAATCGGCCGAAACATGCATGCCTATGTGGACGATGTCGTCATCAAGACGAATGAGAAGTGTACCCTCCTTGAGGATCTAGGTGAGACATTTGAAAGTCTCCGTCGGTACCAGATGAAGCTGAATCTAGAGAAATGCGTCTTTAGCGTCGCAGCCGGCTAGCTCATCAGTTTCCTCGTGTCACACCGAGGGATCCAGCCACCAACATCGAGAGGATGCAGCCACCAAAGAGCTTTCTCGGTGTCTAGAAGTTCACCCGATGCTTGGCCTTCCTCAGCCAATTGGTCATCCGGCTGGTAGAGAAGGAACTTCTGCTGTACCAGCTGGTGAAGAAGACGGACAAGTTCACCTAGACCCTGCAGGCGGATGCCATGTTCCACGACCTCAAGCGCATGTTATCCACAGCACCAGTTCTGGCCACGCCGGTTGAGAAGGAGATGATGTTGTTGTATATAGCAGCCACCAACCAGGTTGTTAGCGTCGTCCTGTCTAAGGAGCGCCACAACAAAGGCAAGGCCTAGTTGGTATAGAGACCCGTCTACTACCTGAACGAGTGATCCCCCTCTCCAAGCAAAACTATTCGCACTACCGGAAGATGAGCTATGGCGTGTACTTGGCATGCCAGAAGCTCAAGCGCTAGTTCTAGGAGCATCCGCTCATGATGGTGTCCACCGCTCAGATGGGGGAGATATTCAACAACAAGGAAACCACTGGCCGGGTGGCCAAATGGGGCATCGATCTCGCCCCCTACTGCATCCGGTACGAGCCAAGAATCACCATCAAGTCTCAATAGGTGGCGGATTTCTTCGTTGACTGGGCGGAGACCTGATGACCCACAAGTTTAGGGGATCGCAACAGTCTACGATGGAAGTAAAGCCCAAATTTATTGATTCGACACAAGGGGAGCTAAAGAATATTTATAAGCCTTAAAAGATGAGTTGTCAATTCAGCTACACCTGGAAACAGTCTTGCTCGATATAGTTTATCAGTAGAAATAGTTTTGTAACAACAATAGCAAAATAACAGCAATAGCAAAATAAAAACAGCGGTAGCGATTGTAATAAACAACAGGATTAAAAATGCGGTAGGCATAGAGATGGATGGACGGGCCTTGCATGGACAAGACAATTCATGTATAATCAAGGCAAGGTCATTTGCAAATAATGAAGAAAAAGCATCCAGGTACTAAATAACCATAGGCATGCGTTCCATATATTCTCATGCGTGCTTGCAATGAGAACTTGCACAACATCTTTTGTCCCGCCATCCCGTTTGCAGCGGGGCCTCAAGGGAATCTACTGTCAATTAAGGTGCTCCTTTTAATAGACCACTGGAGAAAAGCATTAACACTCCATGAACACACGTGATCCTCACATCACAGCCATCCCCTCCGGTTATCCCAATTTCTCTCACTTCGGGGCCTCGGGTTCCAAACAACGATATTTGTACACAACTTGCAGGTAAGATCACAAACAATAATATCCTCTTGAATAAATAACATGTTCAGATCTAAGATCATGGCACTCGGGCCCTAATAACAAGCATTAAGCACAACAAGTTGCAACAATGTCAAAATCACTAACAATAGATACTAGGCACCATGCCCTAACAATCTTATGCAATTACATGAGTGATCTCATCCAATCCCTACCATCCCCATAGCATATAGCGGGGAATTACTCACACATGGATGGGGGAATCATGGATGGTTGATGGAGAGGCGTCGGTGATGATGATGGCGATGATCTCCTCCAATTCCCCGTCCCGGCATGTTGCCAGAACAGAGTTTCTGGTTCCGAATAGCGGTTTCTGGTGGCGGTGTAACCGAACTCTATCTAGAAAAAAATCGAATCTCCCGGTGTTTTTAGGTCAGAGGGTATATGTAGGCGAAAGGAGAGGTCGACTCCGAAGCGTCCACACCATGCCCTGGTGCGGCCAGGCCTGGCCCGCGCCTAGGGGTGGTGTGGACCCCTCTAGACTCTTCTCCCCTCCGTCTTCTGGCTCCGTTAGTCTTCTGGGAAAATAGGATTTTAGGCATATTTTCTGGGATTTTTCCTGAAAGTTGATTTTCTGCACAAAAACGAGGCACCAAAGCAATTCTACTAAAAATAGCATCAGTCTGTGTTAGTTATATCCAAATCACACAAATTAGAGGAGAAAAAATAGCAAAAGTGTACGGGAAAGTAGATACGTTTTGGACGTATCAACTCCCCCAATCTTAGCTTATTGCTTGTCCTCAAGCAATTCAGTTGAAAACTGAGTGCGATAAAAGAAACTTTCACGAACACATTTGCTTCACAAGATGTACTCCCTCTGTTTCAAAATATAAGATGTTTTAGGTTTATGAATAAAATGTACCTAGACTTGTTTTAGTGTGTAAATTCATTCCAAACATTAGTGAACCTACATACTAAAAATAGTCTAGATACATTTTCTTCAAAAAGCTAAAACGTCTTATATTTTGAAACGGAGGGAGTATATATTCTCAGCATATGAGCAAATACTTAGGCAATTCATAATAAGGAGTATGCAAATAAGTCTACCCAATAGTCATGCAAGCTATGAAGAGATTCCAACACAATAATAATAAGCAACATGAAACATAAGCATATGCAAGATTATAATGCTCATAAGAAGATATGATAAAGTGGTATCTCGCTTGCCTTTCTTTTTGGGGAAAAACATAAATGCCAAGGCACCTCTGAAGTTCAAGTGAAGACTAGAAGGAAAAATATCAAAGATACAAGCATCAAAGTTATGTCACAATCAACCGTGTTCTAGGACAAGCACATTACACTAAGAATGACAGCTATGCTCTCGGGAAGATGCTCATAGAATAAATTGTGACTCGACATAAAAGTGAAAGAAAATATTAAAAAGTTTGAAAGGCTTCCAAATGTAGAAAGTATGGTACTCATTAGCTTTGAGCTCTCATTGCCCCTATCATAGGCATCTTTAAATGGTTAAGGTTAAAGTGAGGTCAAATATGAGTTATATGCTTGACAGATCATACGTTGAAAATCTCATGCCCCTTTAGTATGAGTACCGAAACCTCATGCTACTCAACTTTGGTCTCAGGTAAGTTCTTGTCATTGTAAGTTTATGTGTATCATAGAGAACAACCAATGGGGTACCCCTTGCCCCATGGCACACGAGCTATTCCATATCAAAATGACAAGGCAACAGAGAGTGATCATCTCAGTGATATTTTTATTTGCTATTTGCATAGTTGTTTATTGAGGATGCTTCATAGAATGCCACTATGGTTTCACTATAAGTTTCCACCATGATTAGGCATGTCTTAGGCTAGCCGCCCAGACGTTTCTCTAACACATATACATACTCCATGGACTTACAAGCTCCCATCTATTTCACACCGCTCGGGATCCATTAACAAAAGAACTTGATATCAACTAAATAGAATAAGTGCAATGTCGAAAGTGTTCCCCATGACAGCATGGTTCTGCTAATTCCCAACTTATAATTTGCAAGCATATAACTACATAGATCACAATGGTTCAGATTTATTAAGTGCAAGAAATAAAAAGTGCCATCAAGTTCATGAGAGCTTTAATAACTAATTTGCGCATAGCAAGCAAACATTTTTATTTGAAAGAAAACAAAGCATAATAAGTATGAAAGGAATAGCAATGATGCTAATAGTTAGATATGGTGGACACTTTTTGACAACTTTGGTTTTGGGGAGTTGGATGCACGTGTAGAGCTCATACTTAGTACAAGTGAAGGCTAGCAATATAAAGGGAGCGACAATCGAGAGAGCAGTAACTATCATAATCATGCTTTTGGCAAAACAAAATTAATAGTGGCATAAAAGTGATACAAGAACTCTAAGGAAAAATAAATCATCAAGACTTAACTGACTTTTTGTTTAGTCAGATGCATGTGTGAGCATGTGCCAAGTCGATTCAAATAAAACATTCAGAGTAGGATACCACAATGTTATACCATGTTATGAATAGAACAATGCAAGCTAACATTTATATGTTATGCTACAAACTATTAGCAAATTGGAACTAAACATAATAGAGAAAGAACTACTAAGCATCCATTAAGTAACATACACATTACATCAATAGACTAAGCATGCCCACATTGATGAGTCTATGTACAAAAATGAAAACAAATAGAGTTCATACTAGCCTATTAACACGCCTCGAATTGTCATGAATCGTCATTATTGCCTTTCACTTGTGTGGCTTGAATAATAATATGAAAACCAAACTCCAAAGGAGTCGCTGAGCACTGTTGAACCCTGCAACGAACTTTACAAAACTAGAGAAAAATAACAAATAATTTTGGGTTGTCGATTTAAAAAAAAAACAAGAAATGAAGGCAAAAGCAAACCAAACAAAATCTTGGTGGGTTTTTCGAACAACAAACCGAAACTGAAAAGGGTGAAGCAAACCAAAGCTAAAAGCTAAAGAAGCAAACAAAGAGAAATAACAAAAATATTTTTGGTCTTTTTGTGTTTTGGAAAACAGAAACAAAGCAAGAACAAAAACGAAAAAGAAAGAAAGTGAAACATGGATATACAAAGTACCGAAAAAAATATGATATGTATATGAGTGTAACGTCGGTATACCTCCCCCAAGCTTAGGATTTTGGCCTAAGTGGAGATAAATCCCAACGCAGGTAGGAACTCTGATAGGTCAAAGGTGTCCGATCTTTCAATGAGATGATGATAGTCGATTTGGTGGAGTTCAGGCTTGACGATCCGACTACACGTGCGAGCACGAGCGCCAATGCAATCGCTAGGCCAATCTCCTGGAGGTTACCGATCCTGCGGGAACACGATCAGCCTGACCAGCGAGGGTCTTAATTCCTACCTGAAATCGAGAACAAGTAAGAGCTAATATTGCAATCAAGATATTGCGGATTAAGAGGAAAGCTTTATTGAAAAGGTGGGATCCTGAATAGGTGCGAAGTACAAGAGGCCTCTGTGACGCTCGAGCCTTGGCGAAGTTGCTACGATGGCTAACTTAATGTCTAAACAAAATTCGAGTCTAGGGTGACGGCTATGGGGAGTATTTAAGGAGGAAAAGGTGGGGTTTCGGCCAGCCATGGAAGTGGTGGCCGAATCCAACCCTAGAAGTCCTTTTCCCCTCAAATACGGACTCTAAAAAGTGGCTATTTAAAATCCTGCGAAAATTACATGGGCCTGGCCCAAAATAAAGGTGTCGCGGCACCATATTAAGCTATGGACGAATTCGTGAAGTATTAATATTGAATATTTCGTCCAAGCCTTCTTTCTTCATTATGGTGGCCTCAAAGTTCTGAAATCTCCATCCGTGGCCTTCTCTTGGATCTTCACATGCTTACTGCCATCTCCATGCATGGCCATGCTCCAATGCTTGTCCCTCTCATCCATGCTTGGTCCATCATTCCTAAGAGTAATAAATACATCTGATTTAGGCAGCATCATATTCTCATGTATGTAAGGAATAGTTCCAAGAAACGAAAGTACCTGATAGTTAAGTTGTTTGGCACGAGATCTTGTGATGGGTCCTTGGATGTGTGTAGCTGTAGGTACAACGATTGTATCAATAGAAGGGATGTCCACATCATGCTCCCCTTCTTGAATTGAAGTCGTCCTCGACGCAATCCCATCTTCCTCACCAAAGTAAGGCTTCAAATCTGCAATGTTAAACGTAGGACTAACCGTACCAAAGTCTGCAGGCAACTCAAGTTTATATGCATTATCATTTATTTTCTCTAACACCTTAAAGGGACCAGCAGCACGCGGCATTAACTTAGACTTGCGTAAATCAGGAAAACGATCTTTACGCAAATGTAACCAAACAAGATCTCCAACATCAAACACAACATGTTTTCTCCCTTTATCCCCAGCAAGTTTTTTTTTGAGGGTAAAACAGTAGGGCAAAATACCCCACTGCAATTTTTATATATCATAGAGTGTTACAAAAAATATTTACAAACTCAATCCACCTCAAAAGAGGGATAGCATTCTAAGCAGCTATCTCCTGTCTAAATTATTTTCAATCCAATCTTTGAGGCCCTGATAATACTTCTTCTTAATTCTATACATGAACCATCTTAATTCCTGAGCGACAATAGCTCTCCATTCCTCAAGCGAAGCATGCTTGTTGTTGAAGATTTCATTGTTTCTGCAAATCCAAATGCCCCAAGCTCCAAGTATAATAATTTCCATTGCAAAAGGGACTTTAAGATCTTTTTTAATACTGGCTAAAGCTTCAAAAAGATTTTGATCAGCCACTTGGACATGTGAGATTTCAGCCCAGCAAGCTCTTGCAAAAGGGCAGTCCCAAAATAAATGTAGAATGGTTTCTTCACTGATGCAGCCATGGAACACACATTCATATGATGCCAGAGAAAAACATTTCCTTCTCAGAAGGTTTCTTGTGTTTAGCCTATCAAGCAGTAGGAGCCAGAAGAAGAATTTGTGCTTTTGTTGACAAGAGGATTTCCACAACCAAGAGAAATGTGGCTGTACAGTTTGGCAACCAGATAAAGAATAATAAGCCTTTTGGACCAAAAAAATACTGCCCCAAATGTAACTCCAGTTATCAGCTCCCCCCTGCCTGCCAATATTAAGAATTTGCTCAGGACTTTGATATTGCTGGTAAGCTTGCTGTGACAGAGGGAGGTAAAAAAGATCTTGAGTATTATCTGTCTGCAGGAATTCACTGACAGAGATGTGTGGGTTTTTTGCATAGGAGAGGAGATGAGGAAGCTTATGTTGAAGACAACTATCATTCCACATATCAGACCAGAGAAGTGTGGATTTTCCATCTCCCACCAAGAACTTTGCAATTCCTTTAAAAATGTCAATCAATTTCAGATGAGCTTTCCACCAAAAGGATCCCTCTAGACTTCTTCCAGGGAGTTTACCATTACAGTAATAAGTGTTCCATATAAGGTGAACCCAAGGGATATCCTCTGATTATAAAATTTATCCAAATTCTTCAAAAGAAGTGCAGAGTTTTGAACATTAAGGTCAAGTACTCCCAATCCCCCTGGTTCTTGGGCCGACAAACTTTCTTCCATGCTACAAGAGCTTTACCTCTAGCTTGAACATCAGATGTTTTCTTTCTCCACAGACATTGCCTCATATATTTAATCAACTGTTCCTTAATAGTGACAGGAAGATCAAAACAACTCATGTAATATATGGGAAGGGAAGACAAAACAGATTTAACTAGCTGCAGTTTCCCCCAGCAAGTTTATACTTAGCATTCATGTGTTCAATGTTATCTTCAGTATTCTTATGCAAGTTTAATATCATTTCAGCGTGTTGTGTAGCATCCAAATTATTTTGCACCGAAGAAGGTAAAGGCAATAAATCAATAGGTGCACGAGGAACAAAACCATACACAATCTCAAATGGGCACATCTTTGTGGTAGAATGCAGCGAACGATTATAAGCAAATTCTATATGAGGTAAACACTCTTCCCACAATTTTAAGTTCTTCTTTAAAACAGCCCGCAGCATAGTAGAAAAATTTCTATTTACTACTTCAGTTTGTCCATTAGTTTGGGGATGACATGTAGTACTAAACAGCAATTTAGTCCCCAACTTAGCCCATAAACATCTCCAAAAGTGGCTAAGAAATTTAGTATCACGATCAGAGACAATAGTATTTGGCACACCATGCAAACGAACAATTTCACGAAAGAACAAATCAGCAATATGCGCAACATCATCCGTTTTATGACAAGGAATAAAGTGTGCCATCTTAGAAAACCGATCCACAACAACAAAAATACTATCCCTCCCCTTCTGTGTTCGTGGCAATCCCAAAACAAAGTCCATAGAAATATCCTCCCAAGGAACACTAGGAACAGGAAGAGGCATATATAAACCATGTGGATTAAGGCGAGACTTAGCTTTTTGACAAGTAGTGCAGCGTGCCACAAATCTCTTAACATCGCGACGCATACGTGGCCAAAAGAAGTGTGCAGCAAGAACATCCTCCGTTTTCTTGACACCAAAGTGTCCCATCAATCCTCCTCCATGCGCCTCATGTAACAACAAAAGACGAACAGAACTATCCGGAATGCATAGTTTGTTAGCACGGAACACAAATCCATCATTGAAGATGAACTTGTTCCATGTTCTACCATCTCTAAAATTCCGCAACACATCTTTAAATTCAGCATCATGCACATATTGTTCCTTAATAGTTTCTAATCCAAATATTTTGAAGTCAAGTTGAGATAACAAAGTATGACGGCGCGGCAAAGCATCAGCAATAATATTATCTTTACCCTTTTTGTGTTTGATAACATAAGGAAAAGACACAATAAATTCAACCCACTTTGCATGGCGACGATTGAACTTAGCTTGACTACGAATATGCTTCAAAGATTCATGATCAGAATGAATAACAAATTCTTTAGGCCATAGATAATGTTACCAAGTTTCTAATGTCCGAACCAACGCATATAATTCTTTATCATAAGTAGAATAGTTCAGACTAGCCCCACTCAATTTCTCACTAAAATATGCAACAGGTTTTCCCTCTTGTAATAACACCCCTCCCAAACCAATTCCACTAGCATCACATTCAAGCTCAAAAGACTTAGTAAAATCAGGAAGTTGGAGTAAGGGAGCATGTGTTAGCTTATCTTTCAATATGACGAAGGCCTGTTGTTGTGCATCGCCCCAAAAAAAGGGCACATCCTTCTTGGTAAGCTCATTCAGCGGCGCGGCAATTGATCCAAAGTCTTTGACAAAGCGCCTATAAAAACCAGCGAGGACAAGAAAACTCCTCACTTGTGTGACCGTCTTGGGCTGCGGCCAATTCTTAATAGCTTCAATCTTGGCTGGATCCACTTCAATACCCTGTGATGTAACAACATAGCCAAGAAACGCAACTCGATTGGTGCAAAAGGTGCACTTCTCAAGGTTACCAAACAAACATGCATCACGTAAAGCATTGAAAACAACACGTAAATGGTCCAAATGATCCTCTAAAGATTTGCTATAAATCAGAATATCATCAAAGTAGACTACCACAAAACGTCCAATGAAAGCATGTAAAACTTCGTCCATTAATCTCATAAAAGTGCTAGGTGCATTAGTTAAACCAAACGGCATTACTAACCACTCATATAAACCGAACTTAGTTTTAAATGTTGTTTTCCATTCACCTCCTAATTTCATACGAATCTGGTGGTAACCACTACGCAAATCAACTTTAGAAAACATGGTAGAGCCACTCAATTCATCAAGCATGTCATCTAAACATGGAATATGATGACGATATCGAATAGTAATATTATTGATAGCTCTACAATTAGTACACATGCGCGAAGAACCATCTTCCTTAGGTACCAAAATAATAGGAACAACACAGGGGCTAAGGGACTCACGAATATGATCTCTGTCAAGTAGTTCTTGAATTTGGCGTTGTATCTCCTTTGTCTCCTCTAGATTGGTTCTATATGGCGCGCGGTTGGGCAACGTAGCACCAGGAATTAGATCAATTTGGTGCTCAATTCCTCTAATAGGAGGTAGTCCTAGTGGCAGCTCAGCCGGAAAGACGTCCTCGTATTCCTGCAAAAGGTTAGCAATAGAGGGTGGCAAAGAAGGAGGCATATCCTCAAATGAAAACAAAACCTCTTTGCAGACAATTGCATAACATTGAGTATTGTTTACATCTAGTTAAGCAATATCAATTTTATTTGCAAGCATACATGGACTCTTCAAACGAATTTCAGTAGCATGGGTAGAATCAGATTTAGTGTTCTTTGGTGGTACAAAATCTGCAGCAACAATCTGATTCTCACTTTTATTTTTCTCCTCAGTTTTAGCTCTACTAGCTCTAGCAAGATCATCTTTTAAAATTTGTTCGGGAGTCATAGGTTTGAGACCAATTTTCTTTCCATCATGCATAAGAGAATAGTGATTAGTTTTGCCATTACGAACAGATTCTCTATCAAATTGCCATGGTCTACCAAGTAATAAAGAACAAGCTTGCATAGGTACAACATCACAATCAACAAAATCAGAATATCTACAAATAGTAAAATGCACGCGTACCATTCTTGTTACCTTGATCTTGCGAGAACTCTCAAACCATTGGATGTAATACGAATGTGGGCGTTGTCTTGTTGGAAGCGCAAGCTTCTCTACCATGTCAACACTGGCCAGATTATTACAACTCCCTCCATCAATGATGATCCGTATAGCTCTTTCCTTGACAACACCACGTGTTTGGAACAGGTTGTGGTGTTGATCTTGCTCAGATTTGCTCAATTGCACACTCAACACACGTTGTGTAATTAAGCTCTTGTATTGATCAGCAGCTTCAGCTCCCATTACCTCTGTCTCTTCATCAGCATCAGAATTGTCTCCATCTCGAGCAGAAATAAGGGCTAATGTATCTTCATCAAAGTCACTCGCTGAATCGTATTAACCATCATCACACGTTGTGTTGTGCACTGTCTCTCAATATGACCAAAACCCCAACACTTGCAGCATTGTATATCCTTTGTCTTACCCGTGGAAGCCATAGAAGATGCACTACGAGCAGGAGCATTGGATGACGGTGGAGGAGCATCTGGAAATCTTGTGGTGGCCTTGGATGTGGTAGTAGCTGGTGGTGAATCACGAGAAGGAGGCACTGATTGTCGGGATGTCCAAGTGGATATGCGACCTGCAGAATTATTAGTCCTCCTCCATGGTGTTTAGCGATCCTGCACTTCACGTTCAACTTTGCAAGCAAGATGAAACAAACGAGTGATAGAATTATATTCCTTATAATCTAATATGTGTTGAATGTCCTTGTTTAATCCACCAAAGAAACGTGCAAACATTTGTTCAGTAGATTCAACAAGACCACACCAAACCATACCCGTTTGCAATTCCTGATAATACTCTTCTACAGAATTTTTCCCTTGCTCTAAATGTGTCAGATTCTTTAGTAAATCACGTTGATAAGTGGGAGGTACAAAACGAACACACATAGCAGTTTTTAAAGCAGTCCAAGTACTAGGAATAGTAGTAGGATTTAAACGACAATACTCAGACCACCAAAGGGAAGCAAATTTAGTAAATTCACATGTAGCAGCACTAACACGCATATTCTCAGGATATTTTAAGCATGCAAAACATTGTTCTACTTCCATCTCCCATGTAAGATATGCATCAGGATTATATTTACCCTCAAAAGATGGAATATTTAATTTAAGCTTTGCAACATGATCATCATCACGTACCGGTGGTCGAGCGTTGCGGTAGTAATGTCGGGGACGGCCAGCAGGTACCTGTGGAGGTTGTTCAACCTCCTCGTCAAACAGATCATCGTTGTCGGGGTCGTAGTAGTACCCGTCGTCTGTCCCCAATGTCGCAGCAGCAGCCGCCGCGGCGGAAGTCTGGGGTGCGTCAGGCGCAGTGGTAGCCGCCTGGGGTGCGTCGGCAGCCGAACCAGCAGTCCGACCCATGATCGGGATGCGCCGTTCGCCATGTGTGGGTGCGGGTGCGGGTGCGGGTGCGGGCAATCTGTTCAAAATCTCCTTGAACCGAGCGTCAAGCTTGGCGTTGAAGGATTTCTCGTGTCCATCGATCTTGTCCAAGGCGTTGGTGAGCTTGGCGTCAAACTCCCCTAGGCGTGTATCCACGTCTTCAGCGCGACTGACCAAGAGCTCGGAGAAGTGGGCATGTAGTTCTTTGTTTGTCATTGTGGCAGGGTTCCACGAAGTATCTGTCATGGTTAGTCCTTAAAAAGCACATGTATATACTACGGAAATATGGTGAAAGGCACGCGTAATCCATCAAGCAATATACGAAGCTCTTACAAGTTCTTACCAACAGCAGGAAAAGGCGATGTGCAACCGCGAGGATCAGTGGGTCCAGAGATTGAACCAAGCGATTACCAGGAGTCGAGATACCGTACGTGGAGAATATCTGTGGAGCTCTGGGAAGGCTTAGCAAAGGGGGTTAGCAATTATCAAAACAGCAATGCACAAGTTGAAAGAATGCTCAACAACGGTACTGTGCTGGTCCTAGGCTAGACCGTACTAGAGACGCGAGCCTAGATCACCAACGATGTCACGAGGCGACACAAACAATGTATGATGATATGGCACCCTGAAAAGCGAACCAAGATGCGGAAAATCACTATGATGGCGAGTGTCTAAAACTGATCTACGGGGGTCTAAAAACAGTATAGCCCCAAAATTTTTTTTTTCGAAAATTTTGTATTATGCTCCGGAAAGTGCGCAGGCGCCAAAAAAATATCGCTATAACGGCCGATGGAGAAAAGTGATCCCTAGAGTCGAAAACTAGTATAGCCAGAAAAAAATTTCGGAGGCGGTTCCAGACTTTTTTTTTTGCTCTCCTTCTGGACTTACGACCGGACTCTGAGCTCGACACGGACTTTAGCTTAACACGGAAACAACAAAGAAGGAAAGTAAAAAGAAATAACTAGGAAACATTAACTCAACTCGGACTCGTGCCGCGGCAGGAAAACTGATCGGATCTGTGTCGCGGTAGGAAGGTGGTGGCGGAGTATTAGGGTTTATGGTGGCTGGGTGTATGGCGGCGGAATATGGTGGCGGAATATGGTGGCGGTGATCGGCGAGTGTGGTGGTGACTACTATGATCAGAACTCGAAACTCTAAGGGACGAGACACTAAGACTAGCAACTCGACGCGATGATGTAGACACAAATTCAACAATGCAAAAACTGAAAAAATAATGCGAGGCGTAGATTGGTTATGGGATGGATCTAAACTCTAACTGTGTTTTTGGATTTTTCGTGGGTTATAGGTAAAAAACAGATCTAATCTACGAAAACAGTAAAATCTCACCGAGCAACCTGAAATTTGATACCACTTGATAGGGCAAAGGTGTCCGATCTTTCGATGAGATGATGATAGTCAATTTGGAGGAGTTCGGGCTTGACGATCCGACTACACGTGCGAGCACGAGCGCCAATGCAATCGCTAGGCCAATCTCCTGGAGGTTACCGATCCTGAGGGAACACGATCAGTTTGACCAGCGTGGGTCTTAATTCCTACCTGAAATCGAGAACAAGTAAGAACTAATATTGCAATCAAGATATTGCGGATTAAGAGGAAAGCTTTATTGAAAAGGTGGGATCCTGAATAGGTGTGAAGTACAAGAGGCCTCTGCGACGCTCGAGCCTTGGCGAAGTTTCTACGATGGCTAACTTAATGTCTAAACAAAATCCGAGTCTAGGGTGACGGCTATGGGGAGTATTTAAGGAGGAAAAGGTGGGGTTTCGTCCAGCCATGGAAGTGGTGGCCGAATCCAACCCTAGAAGTCCTTTTCCCCTCAAATACAGACTCTAAAAAGTGGCTATTTAAAATCCTGCGAAAATTACATGGGTCTGGCCCAAAATAAAGGTGTCGCAGCACCATATTAAGCTATGGACGAATTCATGAAGTATTAATCTTGAATATTTCGTCCAAGCCTTCTTTCTTCATTACGGTGGCCTCAAAGTTCTGAAATATCCATCCGTGGCCTTCTCTTGGATCTTCACATGCTTGCTGCCATCTCCATGCATGGCCATGCTCGAATGCTTGTCCCTCTCATCCATGCTTGGTCCATCATTCCTAAGAGTAATAAATACATCTGATTTAGCCAGCATC
Organism: Avena sativa; assembly: GCA_916181665.1. NCBI lineage: Eukaryota > Viridiplantae > Streptophyta > Magnoliopsida > Poales > Poaceae > Avena > Avena sativa. Next base: position 134,412,365 of record OV702280.1, read on the forward strand.
ATATTCTCATGTATGTAAGGAATAGTTCCAAGAAACAAAAGTAGCTGATAGTTAAGTTGTTTGGCACGAGATCTTGTGATGGGTCCTTGTATGTGTGTAGCTGTAGGTATAACGGTTGTATCAATATAAGGGATGTCCACATCAAACTCCAAGCCGGCATGTCATAGTAAGAATGATCGTGATCCGGCCCTCATAAAGAAGAAGCAGAGGCCCCCCAACCAGAAGCACGCTGCTTGTATGAGGACTCCCCCGTGTTGGAGGGCTAGAATGAATTATCCTCGGCCTCCCTTCTAACATTCTCCACTTGCTGGGAAAGCTCCTCCATGTACGTATCGAGCTCTTCCTCCTTAAGTGGCCATCCTTCTCTGGTATCAAGGTTAAACAAAACAGGAGCATGCAAAAGTACTACTCGCTCAGACTTACCTCCTCTCCATCCACTCTTGAAGAAGGTTATTTCATAAGATAAATCGCACAAGTCAGCCCAAGGAGAAATAAATTGATGTTGCATCATGTTATTAAAATAAAGCCTCTCTATGGGAAACTGTAAGTCTAATTGATGAGGCACTACACCATGCAAAGCTAATAAACGTGAGGCAATGAGGCCTCCACAAATTCCGCCTTTCTCGCAGTTAGAAGCAAGACGGAAACCTATCAAAGCACCCAAGTTATAAGTCCTATACTGTCTCAAAGCAGTCGAGATAAAAGCTAGATCATAAGAAGATAATTTATTAACAGTCTTTCTAGCAAGAACACACTTGGCAATAAAAAAGGAAAATAATCAAATAGATGGGAGATGAATATTCTAAATTTTACCATTCTTCTTTGAGAAGCTGCTCCCTTGGCAAATCTTTGCATATAAGTCCATAAGTGGCTTGGTCTGCTCCTTAATCTTCTCGAGCGAACCCCACCATGGCACTTTAATAGCTTCACAAAAATCATCAAAAGGGAGATCGACAACTATATTGTAAATTTTTAATGAACCATGGGGTTAGGGAAAGACTAGCTAAATTGAAAATCCTTCACCATAGACATAGTCAGTTTCACATATTGGTAAGTTTCATCATCAACAAAATTCTCCAATCCTGCATTAGAGATTAGAGGCTGGAAATCTTGAAGAATCCTTGCAGCTCTCATGAATTTGGGGCATGGATAAATAGAATGGAAAACACCCTCCTCATGGTGGACTTTCATGACCTCATGCACCCTCAATTCCTATTGGTTGAGTTGGTGTTCATTCATCTTCTTTTCTGAAATTTTTAGACAAACATTACAAAAAGTAATTTCAAAGCTACTAAATGAAGGGAACCACTATAGGGACTTGCAAGAGGACTAAACATGCATCAAAATGATTTCTCTAAGCATAGAAAAAGCATGCAAGCTCACATAACCTGTCACCTACAGTAGAAAAATACTCAAGATATACTCCACTAATCAAAAATCTACTTGGACAAGTAGAGGAGTCACATACCGGAGAACAAATGCTCAAAAAATTAGCAGCGAAGAGTGGCTGAGCAAGGAGATAGAAAATCGCAGTGAAGAATAGCAAGAACATGAGTTCGAGAAATTCTCCGGTGTTTTCTCGGGAGAGAGAGTGAAGTGGTAGGTGGTTGGGTAAGTGGAGGGCCAAGGGTAGCCCACACCATGGTAAGGCGCGCCCCTGGGCTGGCCACGCCACCAGGTGGTGTGCCTGCCTGGTGGGCCCCCCTAGGTCACTCCAGGTGCCTCTCTGTCCCTTTTTTGACGTAAAAAATTAAAATGAATTTAATGGAATTTTTTGAGAAACTTTATTTTTGAGCAATTTTCAGGACTTGATAAATGATTTTCTCGCAGGAAAATGATTTTGGGACGATGGAAAAACAAATCAAAACTAAAACTATAGAAGTTCTAATACACTCAGATATGTAAGCAACTAGCAATACAAAGATGAGCAACGTGAAATTAAAAATTGGAATATAGAAAATAAGAGTAAACAAAGATAATAATGGTGAAAACATTGTTTTGTTCATCAAAATCCCTTTGTTAACAAGGTTGATCAGGTCTTTTACCAAAATAATTTTATATCAAGCAAAACTTTGCATTTTACTAAATGATTATGTTACCTCAACCTTGATAGAAATAGTCCCAATCATAATAGTTTCATAATCTTCTTGTGGTATGGTACAATATATTTCTCCAAGTTTGATGCTCTCAATATTTTCAATTGAATTTAGGCCATATTTCTTATCAATCTTCTTGGGAAAATAAATAGTGTGATCCTTGTTATTAACATTAAAATTTACTTTTCCTTGATTACAATCAATGACAGCACCTATAGTATTAAGAAAAGGTCTCCCAAGAATAATGGACATATTATCATCTTTAGGCATTTCAAGCACAACAAAATCAGTTAATATCAAAAAATTATGAGCCACTTGAATAGGAACATCCTCACATATACCAAGAGGAATAGTCATAGACTTATCAGCCAAAGATATATCAGTTGTATCAATTTTTCCAGGTTAAGTCTCTTGTACAGGGAAAAGGCATAACACTAACTCCTGCTCCCAAATCACACAAAGCAGTTCTAACATAATTATTTTTGATAGAGCAAGGAATAGGTGGAATACCTGGATCTCAAAGTTTCTTTGGAACCTTACCGTTGAGGGAATAATTAGCAAACAAAGTGGAAAATTCCTTGTTAGGAATCTTTCTTTTATTAGAAACAATATCATTCATATACTTTTAATAAGAAGGCAATTTAATAGCATCAATCAAAGGAATTTGCAAAAACAAAGGTTTCATCCACTCACAAAACTTACTATAGTGTTCTTCTTCCGTTGACTTGTGTTTCTTATCAGGAAAAGGCATTGGTTTTTGCACCCAAGGCTCTCTTTCACTACCATGTTTATTAGCAACAAAATCTTCCTTAGTGTACTTAGTGTTCTTAGTGTACCTTTCAGGTTCTTCTTCAATTTCTTATTTACCAGGAGCATCATTTTTATCATTACCACTTTCAGTTTCAGCATCAGGGACATATATACTATTAGGATCTTTAACAGGTTCAAAAGATTCTACAACTGTTTTATTTCTCTTTTTGTTTTCCTTAGAAGGAGTACCACTATTTTTAGCTTGTTGAGAATCCTGCTCTATTCTTTTAGGATGTCCCTCAGAATATAGAGGATCCTGAGTAGAAGTACCACTTCTAGGTCTAATTTCATAAGCATGTTTTTCTCTAGAAGCATTAAGTTGAAGATCTTTTTGCACCTTAGTAAGCTAATCAATTTGAGTTTGAACCATTTGGAAATGTTTAACAAGCATTTTAAAATCATTGGAGGTTCTCTCCATAATATCTTGCAACTTATTAATAGCTCTAGAGTTTTCCATTAAATGATTCTGCACTCTCATATTAAAATTATCTTGCTTAACAACATAAATATCAAATTCTTCTAGGCATTGATCAAGAGGTTTAGAGTAAGGAATATCACCATCATCAAAATGTTGGAGAGAATGTACCTCAATAGTGGATGAGTGAGAGGTTGGATTACATAATTCTTCTATAGGAGGTAAATTCTTCACATCTTCATATTTAATACCCTTTTCCTTAAGACATCTCTTGGCTTCCTTCATCACTTCATCATTTAATTCAATCATTCCCCTCTTATTTGGTGTTGGTGTTGGGGTTGGCTCAGGTATAGTTGTCTTAGGTGTAGTTGGCTCAGGTATAGTTGGCTCTGGTGTAGTCCAATCATCATAATTCTTGCTTATTTTAGCCATTAATTCCTCAGCTTATCGGGAGTTCTTTTCCTGAAAACACAACTAGCACAACTATCCAGGTATGTCCTAGATTCATAAGTTATTCCATTATAATATATATCAAGAAGTTCATTTTTAGTTACTGGATATCCGGGTTGTGCTTTAATTAAAGAGCAAAACCTTGCCCATGACTAAGGGAATTTCTCTCCTTCTTCCTGCTTAAAATCAAAGAGTTTCTACAAAATAGCATGTTGAGCACTAGGAGGAAAATATTTTTGAAAGGAATTATTGACCAAACCAACAGGACTATCAATAGATCAAGGAGGTAAATTATTAAACCAAGCTTTAGCTTCACCTTTCAATGAAAAAGGGAAAACTTTAGCAACAAAGCAGGTGTGTTTCTTAATATCATCAAAAAATAAGCCACTCAAAATAGAAAGCTCTTGCATATGTGCCACAACACTTTCATTTTCAGTCCCACAAAAGGTTCTTTCTCAACAATGGTTATATAAGATAATCAAGAGAGAAATCATAATCCTTATCTTCAATGTTTATGGGAGATGTGGGAAACTTAGCATCAGGAGATAATTTATGTCTAACGGTATGTCTCTCAAGAAGACTCTTAATAACACTTGCACCATGAGTGTTTTGACATTCCTCAATAAATTTATCAGTCATTTCAATATAACCGTCATCAAGATCATAACTAGGATACTCTCTAGACTCAGGTAAAATAACAGGTGTAACAATATTTTCATTAGGAGTTTCAGTGTTTCCCATTATAGTTCTAGCAATTGTAGCATCTACGAAAGGACCTAATGAACCACTCTCATCAAGCATAGTAGAAGTAGCATCATAAGTATCAGAAGCCTTTTCAGATTCAGCAGAAGTAGCAGTATGTGTAGCATGTGTATGTGGTGGTGTAAGAATCTTACTTATCACAGACGGTGAATCAAGAGCAGCAGAGGTATTTAGAGCTGTACCTCTTCTTGTAGTGGATGGCAATATAGGAACTTTTCCATCACGAGCTTTACCCATGATGAATGGATGGCAGTGAACAATAATAATTCCAAGTGAACTTATAAATAAATCTATGCTACCCAGCAACGGTGCCAGAAAATAGTCTTGATGACCCACAAGTATAGAGGATCACAACAGTCTTCGAGGGAAGTAAAGCCCAAATTTATTGATTCGACAGAAGGGGAGCCAAAAAATATTTATAAGCCTTAACAGATGAGTTTTCAATTCATCTGCACCTAGAAACAATATTGATCGCAATAGTTTATCCGTAGCAATAGTTTGTAACGACAATAGCAAAATAACATCAGAAGTAAAATAAAGACAGTGGTAGCAATTGTAATAAACAACAGGATTAAAAATACGGTATGCATAGGGATGGATGGACGTGCGTTGCATGGACAAGACAATTCATGTATAATCAAGGCAAGGGAATTTGCAGCTAATGAAGATAAAGCATCCAAGTACTAAATAACCATAGGCATGCGTTCCATATATAGTCATGTGTGCTCGCAATGAGAACTTGTACAACATCTTTGGTCCTGCCAGCCCGTTTGCAGCGGGGCCTCAAGGGAATCTACTGGCATTTAAGGTGCTCCTTTTAATAGAGCACCGGAGCAAAGCATTAACACTCCATGAACACACGTGATCCTCACATCACAACCACCCCTCCGGTTATCCCAATTTCTATCACTTCGGGGCCTCGTGTTCCGGACAATGATATATGTACACAACTTGCAGGTAATATCACAAACAATAATATCATCATGAATCAATAACATGTTCAGATCTGAGGTCATGGCACTCGGGCCCTAGTGACAAGAATTAAGCACAACAAGTTGCAACAATTTCAAAAGCACTAACAATAGATACTAGGTACCATGCCCTAACAATCTTATGCAATTACATGAGTGAGCTCATCCAATCCCTATCATCCCCATATCCTACATCGGTGAATTACTCACACATGGATGGGGGAATCATGGATGGTTGACGGAGAGGCATCGGTGATGATGATGCCGATGATCTTCTCCAATTCCCTATCCTGGCAGGGTGCTAGAATGGAGTTTCTGGTTCCGAATCGCCGTTTCGGGTGGTGGCGGCGCAGCGGAACTCTATCTAGAAAAACGTCGAATCCCTCGATGTTTTTAGGTCAGAGGGTATATGTAGGTGAAAGGAGAGGTCGAGGCGGAGTCTAAAGCGGCCACACCATGCCATAGCGTGGCCAGCCCTAGCCCGCGCCTAGGGGTGGGCCCCTCTGGCCTCTTCTCCCCTCCGTCTTCTGGCTCCTGAGTCCTCTAGAAAAATAGGATTTTTGGCACATTTTTGGGGATTTTTCCTAAAATTGATTTTCTGCACAAAAACGAAACACCAAAGCAATTTTGCTGAAAATCGTATTAGTCCGTGTTAGTTATATCCAAATCACACAAAATAGAGGAGAAACAATAGCAAAAGTGTTCGGGAAAGTAGATACGTTTTGGATGTATCAAGACGCAGTACCTCCCGCAGTTGCACTTCGACGGCTCGAAGATGCGCGGGGGCTTGGGAGCCAGTATCGTGCTCACCTCACCCAAGATAGACCTGCTGGAATACGTCCTCTGGATCCACTTCAATGCCTCGAATAATTTGGCAGAATACCAAGCACTGGCGCATGGGCTCCGGCTCGCCAAAGAAATTAGCATTCGCTGGATCCTCTCCTCTAGGGATTCGGATTTGGTGGTGCACCAAGTATCAGGAGAGTGGGACGCCCGGGATGAAAACATGTCTGTGTATCACTTCCACATTCCGTTTTGCAGAGCCCGCTTCGAGGGGTGCGAGTTCCATCACGTCCCTCATGCCAATAGTGAAGTGGCTGATTCACTCGCACGAGTCGGATCCACCAGGCAGGCAATCCCTCTCGGTGTCTCCATGGAGCACCTACGCAAGCCTAGCATCATCCCCTCTCCCAAATCCAAGTCCATCATCTAGGCGGCGGACCCGGGGGTTTCCAGCAAGAAACCGCCCATCGGCTCGAAAGGTGTGGCGTCGCTCGGTTCGAAAGACCCGGGGGCTACCCTGTCACCCCACCCGGCATCACTAGAAGACCAAAGCATCTCAGGGGCTGCCGAATCGGGCATCCTACCCAGTCGCCCACTGGACGAGCTCCATCTTGTGCATGAAAGCGTCTTCACCATCCAGGAAGTGCCATCCTGGGCGCGACGCTTCATGAAATACATCGTCAATGGGGAGCTTCCGGATGACAAGGTAGATGCCAGGAAAATCAGGCAGCGCTCTCACACATACACCATCATCAATAAGGAGCTATACAAGCGCAGCGTCTCAGGCATATTCCAGCGTGCGTCGATGAGGACACCAGCTACCAGCTGATGAAGGAAATCCACCAGGGCGAATGTGGCCACCATGCTTCTTCTCGGGCCATAGTAAGCAAGGCATTCCTCCATGGCTTCTACTGGCCGTCGCCCACGAGGATGCGGACCAGATGGTCTACGCGTTCAATGGATGCTAGCGATTCGGACAGCTGCGGCACATGCCGACTTTGATGCTCAAGACCATACAAATCACATGGCCCTTCACGGTTTGGGTACTACACATGGTCGTTCCCTTCAAACGGGCTCGAGCCGGCATGACCCATCTGCTGGTGGCGGTGGACAAGTTAACCAATTGGATAGATGCGAAGCCAATCTGGAAGATGGACGGTGCCAAGGTCATCACCTTCTTCTGGGATATCATCATCCAGTTTGGGTACCCCCACAGCATCATCACGGACGATGGCACGAACTTCGCCAAGTGAGCCTTCGCCCGGTTCTTCCACAACAAGGGGATCCGACTGGACCTTGTATCCGTCGCACATCCGCAGTCCAACGGGCAGGTCGAAAGGGCAAACGTCTTGGTTCTAGCTGACATCAAACCCCGGCTGATCGAGCCACTGGAGCACTCACCCCACTGCTAGATCGAAGATCTCCGGGACATGATATGGAGCTTGTGCACCACTCCGAATCTTTCAACCGTCTTCACGCCATTCTTCCTCACATACAGATCGGAAGCAGTCCTCGCGGCGGACATCAAGTTTGACTCGCCCTGCAAACTCCTCTACATGGAGAAGGAGAACCAAGAGGCAAGGAAGGACAACGTATACCTCGTCGAGGAGGCCCGTGAGCAAGCCATATCAAGATCCGCGTTGTACCAGCAAAGCCTGTGCCGGTACCGTTCGAGCCAGATCCAACCCATCGCATTCTACGAGGGAGATCTGGTGCTCCGGCTGGTGCAAGACACCAAGTGCGTGCACAAGTTATCCCCTCCTTGGGAGGGCCCCTTTATCATTAGCAAAGCGTTGCACAACAATTGCTACTAGCTCATCGATGCATAGCAGCCGTGAAAGAACAAGATGGACAAGTCGAACGAGGACACCGATCGGTCGTGGAATGCGGACATGCTCCGCCCAGTTTACACTTAGTTGTATGGCAGTGTATGTATCCCGAACTCTATGAATTAATGAAAGATGTGGAACCCCGAATGACGCTCGGGGGCTCCTTGCCAGATAAATGTTTGTTGTTTTATTCTTGCTTTATTTTCTGGCTCCATCGACCCCTACCCAGGGGCTTGCCGGCTAGTCTAGCCTGTTGCTCCAAAATTGGCTAAGTACCATACGCGGTGCCAAAGGCCCAATATTTGTCTCAACTACAGACTGCAACCCAGCTGTCCGGCTAGCAATAAAAAAGCTGGAGGCACCCCACGCGAAAAACGATGGAAGATGCAGAAGTCTAGGCATTCCGGCTCAAAATCGCTAATTCGTGTTTTTCGGATACCAAGTCCACAATACTGTGGACATGTATTGTCAGCTCCCCCTTCGCATCCGGCTGCAGACCGCAACCCAGCTGCCCAGAAAGGACACAGCACACAGGAAAAATGACTAGACACCCGGACAAGCACGCACTAGTTCCCTTTTTATGAACAATACTATTACCCAGATATTCAGCATATGCAATCAGTGTATTAATAGGAATTTTTGTTTCATATGTTTTTTGCATGAGCATGCCGATCAGAATTCAGATGCAGATAAGATTTGAAGCACCCGGCTATGCTGGCTACTCAGTATCTCGGGGGTTACACTCAGTGGATGCGCTGGCGCACCCCCACTGGAAGCATGTAGCTCTTGGCATGAAGTCTCCAGCCGGTCTGGGCGAGGCAGAGTTCATCAGAAGCAAGATCATAAGGAAAGAAAGAAAGAGAGAACAGTAAGATTGTAAGGAAATAAAGAAATAGATAAAAGTTAGATTGTAAGGAAAGAAAAGTAATATAGAAAAGGCTCAAGCCAATTAAGATCGTGAATTAGCTCGGTCTTGGATGCAGTTTATCTTGTCCGATTAAGTCAGGTCAGTTGGCTAGGCAAGGCATATGAGGAATGCAAGTTCATCAAGATTCTAAGCACCTTGCTACACTAGCTACTTCGAATCTCGGGGGTTACACCCAGTGGGTGCGCTGGCACGCCCCCACTGAAAGTGTAGTTCCTCCCGGATGAAGTGGTTTAGCGAGAGAAATGGAGGAATCACGAGTGAGCTCGGTACGGATGCAGTTTCTCTCATCCGTCTAAAGGCAGGCCAATCAGCTGCGTAAGGCGTTGAAGCAAGGACAAGTAAGAAAGATTCAAAGCACCGGCTGCGCCAGCTACTTTGAATCTCTGGGGCTACACCCAGTGGGTGCGCTGGCGTTCCCCCATTGGAATTGTAGTTTCTCCTAGACGAAGTGACTCAACCAGAAGAAAGGCAAGAAGAACCAAGCTACCAACTGAAGGTGATCAGTCGGGCATAAGGAATCGGCAGGGCATGAGGTCAAACAAACCAAAACAAGACAAGGCAAATGAATCATCATTAAGGAGCGGGGGGCAAAGCCCCCGCAGATCCACGAGTTCAAGTGCATGACATCAAAAGCATATAACTTTTTTACAATTCCACCTGACATCCCGGGGATCTCATCAGGCGGCTAGGGCCTTACCATGCGGGCATACCTAGTCAACAGCTCCACCGGTCGACCCGCCTGGCACTACGGGTCTAGCTTCCGGCTGTGAGGATGCCTCCGTCCCGTCCTCTGGCTCCGCTTGCGCCTCCGACTCGGTGAGCACCTCATCAACGTCGGTGTAAGCGACGATCTTGATGGTGGCAGCGTAGAGACCCGAATGGGCTTGGCGCATGGCGGCGTGGTCAGCACTAGCACGGAAACCTCCCTTGAGCTTCTCAAGTCGGGCGTCCTTGTACCAGCTTAGCATCACCGCTAGAGCTATTTAGGCTCTGACGCGAGCGGCCAGGTCACGGAGCCGGTTGACAGCAACCGGCGTGTCAGAGACCTTGGCAGCGAGGGCAGGCACCATTTCCGGTATGAAGTCATCCGACCACAGGAAGTCGAAGACGTAGGTGGCGGATTTGCGCAGCTCCAAGGCATCCTTGCCTAGCTAGGCGACAAGGTCTTGCATGCTGGCCTTCTCGCCTGGCGCTATCTGCTAGACCTGGTCGTATGCCAAAGCATCTACCTTCAGATATAGAAAAGAAAGTCAAAACGAATCTGGCTAGGCAACCCAGATGAAAGAGTGGAAGCATAACTAACCTTTGGCAATGCGGCCGATGTCCATCAGTTCCTTCAGCAGGAACACCTTGTGTTCCTTCAGCCATTTGGCGTCCTTATCTAGGAGGTCAAAAGCCTTAGCCCGGATGGAAAGGACCTTCTCGTCCTCCACAGAGGCTGCCTCTAGCCAGTTGACCTTAGAGTGGAACTCCTTGTTATGAAGGCGGAGGGCGAAGTTGTCCTGGATGAAGCATTAGTTTGATCGTGTTTGCCGGTCCAATCTCGCATTGCACGCAGACCAAGATGTCTACAAGTACAATGCACACATCAAAAAGAGAGAGAGTAGGCCGGAGAGATCAAGTGGAAAATCAAGAACGCAAAGATAATGATTATGAAAACTTACTCGGGGCCATCCCCTGCACGGTGGAGAGTTGTTCCGCCGCCGCCTTGTTGGCCTCCTCCAGCATTGTCTAGAGTAGCTGGCACCCCTTCAAGCCGGTCTCTAGATTGGTCACTAGATCCTTGGGGGAGGCAGCTGCTAAAGGGGGCAGGGGCGCGGCAGATTCAGCAAGGGAGCCAGGAGAGTCACGGGCCACGACGCACCAGTACTCAGCCAGCTCTCCCTCCTCATCCTCGTCCACCACCACCACCTGATTGTCAGCCGCAGAGCCCCAAGCCCCCGCAGAGGAACCCCCACCCGAACCGGACGGCGCGGCATCCGGCCAGGAGGCGGCATCTAGCCGCGCTACTGGCTGTAGCAGGGGAGGGAGAAGCGGTCGAGGCAGGGTCCTAGAGGACGAGAGAGGTGTGAGGCGGTGGAGGTGCGGGCCGAGCTCATGGCGCTAAACGAGACAACAACACTAAGAAAATAAGAAGAACAGGAGTGAAATCATGGTGTGAAGGAAAAACAGAGAAGAGACAAAAGCAAACAAGGAGCGGCATACTTATCCCTCCATGACAGGGGCCCCAACCTTCTTCCGTCAGCCATCTCGGCCGGAGCGGGGGATGCCGCCACGGCTCTGCTTGGTTGTCGGCTTGTCGGTCGCGGGGGCATGGTTGGAGCCGGCCTCTGTTGCCCTCTTTAGTTCACCTCTGTGGCCGCGACACCGTCACCCTCTTCCGGCTCGAGGCCATCACCCTCTTTCGGCTCTTCCTCAATGTTTCTATTAATGAATGTTGTTTTGACATCCATCTGCCAGATTTCATAATCGAAAATGCAGAAATTGCTAACATAATCCTAACAGACTTTATCATCGCTACATGTGAGAAAGTATCATCATAGCCAACTCCTTGAATTTGTCAGAACCCCTTCGCGACAAGTCGAGCTTTATAGACAGTCTAATTACCATTAGCGTCTGTTTTATTTTTGAAAATCCATTTATTCTCAACGGCCTTTCGGTCGTGAGGTAAATCTACCAAAGTCCAAACTTGGTTATCATACATGGATTCCATCTCGGATTGCATGGCTTCTAGACATTTGTTGGAATCTAGGCTTATCATCGCTTCATCATACGTCGCAGGGCCATCATTTCCATCTATCATGAAATTGAGGACTAGATCATAGTACAATTTAGGAGATGGACGTATCCTGCCTGACCTGTGAGGTATGGTAGTACTCTCTCTTGGAGTTTTATGAGGATTGGTGAGTACCTCATCATCATTTCCTTCTTCCATTGGTGGAGTCAACAATGGAACAAATTCTTGTGCTGCGCTACTCGCCACTTCAGGAATGGGCGGTTCAATAACCTTGTCGAGTTCTACTTTCCTACTACTCACATATTTTGATAGAAATTTTTTTTTCTAAAACGGATCCATTCTTGACGACAAACACTTTACCTTCAGATCGTTGATAGAAGGTGTACCCAATTGCTTCTTTTAGGTATCCTATGAAGACACATTTCTCCGCTTTGGGTTCTAGCTTATCAGGTTGAAGTTTCTTCACATAAACATCACATCCCAAAGTTTTGGAAATAACAGCTTAGATTTGTTGCCAAACCATAATTCATACAGTGTCTTTTCAACGGATTTCGAGGGTTCCCTATTTAAAGTGAATGCAGCAATCTATAATGCATGACCCCAAATGATAATGGAAAATCTATAAGGGACATCATAGATCGTACCATAAGGTTCGATTACGATGTTCGAATACACCATTACGCAGAGGTATTCCGACATGAGTGAGTTGTGAAACAATTCCACATTGTGTCATGTGTGTGCCAAACTCGTAACTAAGATATTCTCCTCCACGATCAGATCATAGAAACTTGATCTTTCGGTTACGATGATTTTCGACCTCACTCTGAAATTCTTTGAACTTTTAAAATGTTTCAAACTTGTGTTTCATTAAGTAAATATACCCATATCTAATTAAATCATTTGTGATGGTTACAAAATAACGATATCTGCCATGTGCCGACACACTCATTGGACCACATACATCAGTATTTATTATTTCCAACAAGTCGGTCGCACGCTCCATTCTTCCTGAGAACAGAGTTCTAGCCATCTTGCCCATAAGGCATGGTTCACATGTTTCCAATGATTCATAATCAAGTGATTCAAGCAGTCCATCAGAATGGAGCTTCTTCATGCGCTCTACACCAATATGACTTAAAGGCAATGCCACAAATATGCAGCAATATTATCATTCAACTTAATTATTTTGGCATTCACATTATGATTATGTGTACTACTAGTATCAAAATTGAAGACAAATAAACCATTCAACAAAGGTGCTTGACCATAAAAGAAATTCTTCATATATAAGGGACAACCATTGTTCTCCGATACAAATGAATAACTGTCTTGCATTAAACATGATTCAGACATGATGTTGATGCTCAACACAGGCACATAATAACAATTATTAAGGTTTATTGTCAATATCGATGGTAGATCAAGTGGAAACATGCCGATGGCGATCACATCAACCTTAGATACATTGCCTACTTGCATTGTCACTTCATCCTTTGCTTGTGTCGACTATTTGTTCGTCCCTGTTTCGAGTTACATATATTAGCAACCGAACCGCTATCGAATACTAGTTACTACTTTGACTACTAGTAAGGTACACATCAATAACAAGTATATCATATATACCTTTGTTCACTTTCCCGGCCTTCTTATCTGCCAGGTACTTTGGGTAGTTCCGCCTCCAGTGACCAGTCTCCTTGCAGTAAAAGCATTCAGAATTAGGCTTCGGGCCTCCCTTGGTTTTCTTTCTAGGCACGGCTATAGGTTTTCCGCCCTTCTTGAAGTTAGCTTTGGGCTCACCTTTTTCTGTAGAGGTGATGATCTTATCATCCATCTCCTCCTGGTGCCTTTTCTTTATGTCTACTTCGGCAAGCATTAACATGGAAGCGAATTCGGTGAGCGATCTATTCGGATCACTCATCTTGTCATTCAGTACAAACTCTTTGTAACTCGGTGGGAGCGACTTCAGAACTCTATCTATCATAAGATCAGCTGGATATCACATCCTAGTTTCTTAAGACATTGAACATATCCCATCATCATCATGACGTGCTCATTCATAGTGCTGTGTTCCTTCATATTTGCACTGAAGAACTTGTTGGATATCATATATCTCTTGGCTCAGATCTGGCTCTCAAACATGGTTTTGAGTTCCTTCACCATAGCATCAACACTGCTAAGTTCAAAGCGATTTTGGAGTTCTGGCTCCATCAACTGACAGACCACATACTTTACAAGAGTGTAGTCATCAGTACTATCGGGAGCGTCACCTAGCGGACCTATTAGTACACAAGACTTCCTTACGGCCATGAGAAAAATCCTCAAGTTGCAAAACTAGTTGGTGAAGTTATACACATTATCTTGTAGTTTTTATTTCTCAAGGAATGCATTGAAATTGAATGCAGGGTATGCCATGATCTACAATGTATTTACAAAGGCTATTTATACTAGGTTTATAACAGATAGAGTTCAAGCTAATGCAAAATTACTTATATGAACTCCCACTCAAAATGACATCCCTCAAGTCATTTTAGTGATTACACGAACCAAATTCACTACGCCACGACCGATCATCACGAATGGTGGCGCAGCTCCAATGGCGAGCATCGTATCGGTCATCATATCTCCATATGACTCGTGCTTTACCTTTCGATACATGTTTCGAGGCCATGTTTGTACATGATAGGATCGTCAAGTAAGAACCTTAGTATTCATGTGTGTAAAACTTTTTTACACCCATTATATGCGAATGTAGAATATATCACACCCAATCATCACATGGTGCTTCGAGACGATGAACTTTCTTAACAGTGCATACTAAGAAAGAACATATTATTATCTTTATATTTAGTGGGAGGGATCATCTTATAGTTCTACCAAGGCAATCAAATACTACCTAGGCAATCAAATCAATGCAAAATAAGATGCATCAAAGGATAAACATCACATGCATATATAATGTGATATGATATGGTCCTTCTTACATTCGATCTCCATCTCGTGCGTCATTGCCTGGTCTCCATCATTCCACCGGCGTGTCACCAAGGTCCATGGCACCAACATCAAGGTTGTTCTCCACTAATCTAATTAGATGGATTTCCATTTTTAGGCACGCAGGCCATAAAATAAAATAACAACCATATGGCTCATGCTAGTTGTTTACAATAAAACACATTGCATACAATAGCATTTTTATCAAATACCATATCACATCACATGACCTGCAAAAACAAGTTAGATGCCTCTAGTTTATTTTTGCATATTTTACACGGCTGTGGGCTTTCTAGGATATAACCTTTAAACCTATGAACTTCAGCCAAAACGGTTATTACCAAGTTAGTAAGCAGACCGTTGTAAATCATATATCAACTATAGTGGGAGAGACAGACACCCGCTAGCCACTTATGCAAAATGAGTTGCATGTCAAGCGTGGAACATGCCGCTTCATCCCACTAAGCCACCAATATTCGAAATACAAGAGATTTGTAATAACAGTACTTACCAATGCCCACATCTCCATGTGTTCTAACCGTATAAATCATCTACGCATAAACATAGCTCTAATACCACTGATGGGGTTCGTTGCATAGAAAACAAAAAAATCCTATGGTTTCCAACTATCAAGGTCGAATCTAGGAAATACTTTGTAACGGTTACAGATGGACTCACTCTCGTAGACCATAAGCGGGATAACATTCCTGAAAAAATGTGGTTGATGTAGATGGTACATGAATGTTCTCAAGGACGTGCAGATGATCAGCTCTACAGATGGGCAGTGCCTTTGTAATCGGTCACACGTCTGGTGTGCTGACGAATCCTGATCCCTTGCTCAAGCCGGGCAGCGGATCCCTGGGAATCCCAACAGAGCTACGCCATGGTAGTGGTGGTGGAAGGGTAGGTTTACAGCAGGGCTTCGCCAAGCACCTTTTTTAGTGGCAATGGACAAGGCAAGCAAGGGGGGAAGATGCCAACCTTGGGGCATATGAGAGAGCTTGTGAGAGAGTGTGTGGAGAGGAGGAGGAGGCCATCGCCTTTTATAGGCTCCATGGGGTTGCACCCGCCGCTCCTCTCATTCAATCTCCATTAAAGCACTTTAATTCCCTTAAAGGTCTATTAAAACACTTTAATTCCCTTAAAGGCCTTTCCATTAAAGCACTTCCATTTCATTAAAGCATTTTAATTCCCTTAAAGGTCTATCCATTAAAGCACTTTAATTACATTTTAGTGCAACTCAATTTAATGAACACTTCATTTAATGAGTACATCATTTAATGAACACATTAACATGTTGATCCCTTGCTTTGTTTCGATACCTCAAAACTATTTCGGCAGATTCGGCAGAACAATTTTATGCGATGTCCATTGACTTCCCCTGTGTTTCCTATTTGCTCAAACGCATAGTTTAACCTTAAGTGTGTCTCCCTACGGGTTCGGGAACTAAGTAGACATGATCAAGACTTTCTCCGATCAATAATCATTAGCGGGACCTAGAGATCCATAATGACTCCCACTAGTTCCTCGAAGATCTCATGATCAAATCACTTGCTTGCAAGGCCATGTTAATGTGATATCACCGAGAGGGCCCTAAGTATATCTCTCTGTTATCTAGATGGAGAAATCACAATCTTGATCCACGATCCTCAATTGACACTTTCCAAATACCTAATGACACCTTTATAATCACCATGTTATGGTGTGACGTTTGATGTAATCAAAGTACTCTTTCGATGAAATTAATTGACGTGATATCATGGTCTAAGGACATTGAGTTACTACGAATGTGATAGCAATTTAAACTTGATGACATGATCGTATTTCTACATCTACTTAAGATGACTGTTCATCATATCATTCTCCATTGTTATGACCCTGTTATTAACAACATCCAATGTTATGATCAAGAAAACTTTGATCATCAGTTAATCAACAATTTAGTATAAAGAGAGGCTTTACTAGGAACCATTTGTGTTTATAAATCACACATTAATTAATGTTTTCCTCTTAATACAATTCTATCATGGAAAATAAACATCTATTATAAACCTGGAATAGCATAATAACCCCTTTATTATTTCCTCTCGGGCATATTCCTTTCATAGCCGGTGGGCCAGGACCCAGTCAACTCTTCAGTACATGGGACAACGCTACAATGTCCAGGCGCCAGAGCTTTAGGCATCACCTGACACTTTAGAGGTCAGTCGGCACTTTAGCGGTCAGTCGACAATTTTACGCTCAGCCGTCAGCTTTGCCCAGCTTAGTGTGGTCGTCGTGTAGAACCGTATTGGTGTCGCGCTAGCCTGCCTAGTGATGGAAGGAGACAGAGGCGTTCTCTACAAGGAGAATTACTCCCTCAGTATCCTCGCCACCGAATCTGAGGCGGCCAGGTGGAGCCGTCCACCCAACCGGTTCTTCTGGTCATCTGGCTAGACGGTCCAGTTAGGGAATCTTGAGGGCGGACCAGTTGGAGCGGTCCACCCGGCAGCAAGTGTTCTATCTTGCGGCCATTCGACCTGATATCTCTGGAGCCGACCAGTTTGGACTGCCTTACTCCACCCGAGGGTCATGCACCCGACAAGAAGGGTAGGATGGCATCATAGGAGGGGATTCCATCTTCTTCTACATCAGGAACCCTAGCTTTCTCCTAGCTAGGAACCATAGATCTTATCGCCTAATAACCACCTTGTACTGTAACGTCGCCAAGCAGTATAAGCACTTTTGATTTGCAAGAGTAGTGTTTTACACCGCACGGTGGCCTGGACATAGGTAAACTATATGTGTCCCTCTATCATGTTTGATGTTGTTTCCTCGCCGAGGTCACTGAGGGTTTTGTGGAGATCGTGTTGAAGCCCTAGTGTTTGATTTCATCCTACTTCAAGAGGTACCCCTATTCGTTCATAGGGAATATCTCTAACATTTGGTGCGCTAGGTAGGGGCTGAGGCGTATCTCCCACTCCTTCGTCGAAATGGCCGATGAGACCCACTGCGACCGCTCTCATTGCCGGGCTACTGCCCGAGCAAAACCCGTCGCCATTGACAACCCTTGCTGCTCCAACAACAATCCTCCCCACTAGGAGGGCGGGGCGGGAGACGACAATGCGCACTCCTCCATCTCAGTCATGCAACAATAGCAGTAGCGCACCCACACATGCACCGCATCTGTCTCCAGGGGCGGGCGCAACAGAAACCCCTCAGTGTAGGCTTTTTGCTCCTAGTGCACGAGCTGCTAGGCTACAGGCCTAACCGGGCTACGCATGATATGTGGCTCCAGCACATCAATGAGCTCGCCAACGCCACCGGTGTTGCTCCAGCGCACTCCCAATCCATGGTGCCACCACTTACACAGATCCCGCAAGTGAGCCAAGTCTCCTATGGTGCTCCCACCACCACCTACGGCTAGTGGAGGCTCGGGGAATATCCATGCACCACAAGGGCCAGGAAGGGTTCCGCCTCGTTCCCATGATGCTTCCTCGCTGCATGTCACTCCTAGGCCAACAAAGGTGTAGCACCCTGGGTAAACCCTAATTATAATATAATGCATCATTTAACTATGCAAAATGATTATGCAATAATGTAATGCATCATTTAACTTGATATGCATTTAGCCCATTATTATAAAAAGTTCTTTTTAGTAATAAAGGATTTATAAATATTACTTTTTAATATTTATAACATATATTGAATTATTTTATTTTATTTTCCTTTTATTTGACCTTTATTGATGTAATAATTATTTTAGTAATTATCAATTATACATTAAAAATTGTTATTAAATATTTATTTAGTATTTTTCAAAAATACTACAATATTAATATATGATGAAAGTGTTTTTATTTATTTTTATCGTCTTTCAATAATTTTGTAAAATTCCATAAGGAATATATAAATTACAAAATTCTTATAAAAATTTAAATGTCTAAAATTTTATATCCTATTTCATTTGGATAGTGCGGATTATTGTGAATCCAAAAATATTTTACTTATAATTTTTGGACTTTTATTTTATTTTCTAGGATTTAATTAAGTCCAGGGGTATTTTGGTCTTTTCCTTTTTATTCAAACAGGCCTGAAAGGATTTCTGGGCTGGTTTAATCCTATTGGGCCCTAGTGGCCCATTAGTCATAGACAAAAGAACCACCCCGAAGGGTCTGGCCCAACTCGACCCACTCCTCACTGCCCCTCTCTCTCTCTCTCCCTCGAGCTCATCCTCTCCTCTTCTGACCCCGACCCGGTGGCTGGTGATGCCGCCGCTGACGATTCCCGCTGCCATGGGCCGTTTTGGTCGTCGCCATGGTGCAACAGGGGGTTGTCGATGATGCTTGTCCTTTCTATCCAACTGGATTCGAGCCTGGGGCTCTCCTGCGACAGATCGATGCCGTCCCGAACCCTAGGGTTTGGGGGTTAGCGTGGATCCTGGTGCTGCAATCGCCACCGTGCGTCATGGTGATGATCCTCGCCTCTATGTGTGTTCATGGTCACCGTCGTGGCGTCGTATGGGTTGCAACGCCCCTACTGGGGTGCTCCCCGTGCCACCATGGTCGTCGGCCCCTCTGCTTCCTCTTCTACTCTTCAGCGAGGACCTACGGTGAGTTCGATTCCTCTCCCCTGGTACTCTCTATGCTTTCTGATTGGATGCTAGATGCTGGCAGTGACCTCTCTGGTTACTGTCTGGTTCTGATTAGGATGATTTATCCATTTAGGGTTCTTATCATGTGGTTGATCATATAATGGATGAATTAGATTATGTCTGGATGGTCTGTAAACATGCTAAATGAGTATTGTCCTGAGGCTTGTTGCTTGAGATGAACTATGATGGTTCTGGTGGCTTATTAGATGCTTTTATGTTTGGATTGCATATGATTCAGATGATATATTTGCTTGAGAAACATGCTTGGTAAAGCCAATGACTTGATAACTTTCCACTGTTATTTGATTTATGATCATGATTATGATATGATGAAACCACTATCTTAGTGCCGTTGTCTTGGGAATTAACATGCATGATCTCAAACAGTGAAGATGAACATAGGAATATCCTAGTTATGATTCCTGTATTAGCAGGAAAATGATTAGTAAGTTAATTGATTGAAGCTGTGATGATTAAATGTTTATCCTGGTTCATGTAGGAGTTGTTCTTGTGACACCATCTTGATATGGTACACATGTTTGATCCTAATCCATGGATTGGGTTGGCTTAAGCTAAATACAAACTTGGCTTTATAAGATAAATAGAGATGCTCTTCTCTGAACTCCCTAAGACCAATGATGTTGGTCTGAGGCTTATGGATTCAGATCTTATCTAGTTGATTCATATCGATAGTCCTGGTAGTGGTACCAGCTATTGTTTCTTGAATCAAAGCTTGGAAAAATGATAGTAATCTTGATCATGATCTGGATCCAAAGGATAAGTTTCTCAGGTGCTACCCTTTCTTTAGGGATGTGCCTAGAAATAGATCATAGATATATTTATGCTTGAATTGTAAGATATAATCTAACAACCAGAGAAATGATGTTGCTCTGAGCTCTGGCTAAGATATAACCTAACTTTGTTGTTTGCTTTTAGAGTTTTAAAAAAATCCCTATGATGGAGTCACCCCACTTGGGTGCTTTCTGAGGGTTTGTTTCATAAAACAACACATGCTTCTGTCTAAATGATATGATTAGATCATGTAAAGGTTTTATGAAACTCACCACAGAATCTGATGTTTGTGGAGTAAGGTGGTGATGATGATCTTGTTTTGTTGTGCTTCTGTGCTTGACCTTAAGCTAGCCTGCTCCTCCTAGCTCCTGGCCTTGGCCTTGCTGTCCACCTGATCCTTTCCCCTCCTTATGTCACCATCATGGTGATTTTTGGTTGATCTTTGGAGGTTTGGTTTGGATGTTGTGCTTGGTAAGCTGCTGTCTAAGCTGGCTGTTCTTGTGTGCAAGCAGTGGAGAGATGCACTAGTTCCTCTCCACGGCTGTGCTGATGGTTTTGTGAGTTTGGGGCTGTGCTGTGAGGCTGACAGCACACCACATGCATGTTGGTGTGTGTCCTGCCTGTGTGCTTGCTATGGACTTGTGGATATGTTCAGAATTTTGAAACTTACTGTTATCTGGTTACTTTCACCTGGCTGGTGAAATTTGCCCCTCTTGGCTGTCATTTGACTTCTGGGTTGAAATTTATGAAAGATAAATTCTTTCATATTTGGTGAAACTTGCCCCTTCAATAAATTTCTCAATGATGAACTTGTTCAGTGCACTTCACTGACATGTCTGAGAGGAAAAATAATACTAACCCTATCTTTCTTTTTTTCTATTTAGTCTTTGTTTGTTTTGGCAAGTACAGATCTAAAGTGAAGATTTAGTTTAGGTGTAGTTATAGAACAATTCAATGTAATCTTATTTATATTTTTGTAATTTTTATTATATTATTTTGTAATCTTCATTTTATTCTTTTGTAATAAAGATTACATTATTATCAACAAAGAATATTCTTATTCTTATTTATTTACTTTGGTGGAGTGTGTGGATGATTTCAATAAACTTATTTATATATATGAAATAAGTTATTATATTCTAATTATTTTCTTTAGATAAAGTTTTGAGTTAAAATAATTAACTCATAATTAAATCAAGATTCAAACCTTATTCCTAATTCATTTGAATTATAATTCAAACACTCAAGTTTAAAATTCAAATTCATTTTAAAACACATAATTCCTTAAAGATCATATCAAAGTCTATAGCAATAACCCTTTAAGACTAAACCTAGTCTCAAAGTATGAAAGAAACATTGATCACCTAAGGTTTTTATTTGGCGAAAATTTTACCCACATTTTCACAGATGAATGCATGTAACATTCCAAATTCCTAGATCTACCCTTCGTTAGTTCCTAAATGCTGGGATGTTACAGACTTCCCCCCTTAAATTAAACTTCGTCCCAAAGTTTGCGGATATGTACCTGAATAGTTCTGGATACGCTTTTCTTAAATCCTCTTCTTTCTCCCATGTGGCTTCCCTTTCAGGGTGATATTCTAATTGTACCTTGCAATATTTGATTGCTTTGTTCCTTAATCTTTTCTAGTTTTCTTCTAGAATCTTACAGGGCTTTTTGATATAGGTCAGGTCTGCTTGTAGTTCTATCTCCTGGTGTGTAATTGCATCATCTGGGACTTTCAAACATTTATGAAGTTGTGACACATGGAAAACATTATGCACTTGAGCCAATCTTGATGGTAACTCTAAAGCATAAGCTATAGTTCTGTTTTGACTCAGTATCTTGAATGGTCCGATGTATCTTGGACTCAGTTTCCCTTTAACTCCGAATCTTTTCACCCCTTTCATTGGACTTACTTTCAAATAGACCATATCTCCTACTTCTGGATGCCTGATCTTCGACTTTGATCTGCATAACTTTCCTGCCTGCTCTAGGCTATTTTCAGTCTATCCTTGATCTTATCAATGATATCTTGTCTTTCCTTGATATAATCTGGTGCAAATTCTTTGCTGCTTCCAGGCTCATACCAACATATTGGTGATCTACACCTCCTTCCATACAGAACTTGGTATGGAGCTACCTTCAGACTACTCTGATAGCTATTATTATAAGAAAATTCTGCCAATGGTAGGTGATCTTCCCATGTTCCTCCAAAATCTAATGCACAAGCCCTTAACATGTCTTCTAGTATTTGATTTGTTCTTTCAGTTTGACCTCCTGTCTCAGGATGATATGATGTGCTGAAATCTAACTTTGAACCAAGTGCTTCATGCAATTGCTTCCAAAATGCTGAAGTAAACACTGATCCCCTATCAGTTATGATCTTTTTGGGTACTCCATGCTTACTTACTATCTCTTTGACATATACTTCAACTAACTTCTCGACATTATCCTTTTGATTCACCAGAATAAAGTGTGCACTCTTAGTGAGTCTCTCCACAAATACCCATATCATATCCTTCCTTTTTGGTGTCATGGGCAATCCTGTAATGAAGTACATACCTATTTCTTCCCACTTTCATTCAGGAATTTCCAAGGGTTGTAATGGTCCTGCTATACTTTGATGTTCAGCCTTCACCCTTTGACAAGTATGGCATTCAGATACATATTTAGCAATATCTCTTTTCATGTTATTCCACCAGAATAGTTCTTTCAAATCCAGATACATCTTAGTACTCCCTGGATGTATAGAATATGGTGTTTCATGTGCTTCCTTGAGTATGAAATTTCTAATCTTAGTCACATCTGGAACACAAAGACGGTCTTGAAACCATAAAGACCCATAATCTCCAAGGCGAAAAACTGATTTTTGCCCTTGAGATATCCTCCGAATTTCCTCAGCAATAAAAGGATCTTCTTTTTGATGTCTAAAAATGTCTTGCTTAAGATCACTGTCCTGCTCTGCAACTACCTGCATAGTAGCTAATCCTCCAAGAACCTCTGTTCTGATGAATTGAAGCTCTAATCTTTCCAAGTCCATTTGTAACTCTTTCGGTAGCTCCCTATTGCTTGGCTGAATATCTGCACTCTTTCTGCTTAAAGCATCTTCTACAACATTTGCTTTCCCTGGGGTGTAGTTGATTGTTAAATCATAATCCTTGATTAGTTCCAACCAACGCTTCTGTCTCATATTCAATTCCTTTTGAGTGAAGAAATATTTGAGACTTTTATGGTCAGTGTATAACTCACATCTGGCTCCATAAAGAAAATGCCTCCATCCTTTCAGCGCAAAACTACTGCTGCTAACTCTAAATCATGAGTTGGATAGTTGACTTCATGTGGTTTCAGTTGTCTTGAACCATAAGCAATCACTTTTCGATCTTCAATTAATACACAACCCAAACCTTCTTTAGATGCATCATAGTATACAGTGAAGTCCTTCCCTGTTTCAGGAACTTCTAAGATTGGAGCTGTGGTTAATCTAGTCTTCAACTCTTGAAAACTTTCTTCACATTTCTCATCCCATTTGAATGGCGTATTCTTCCTTAATAATTTGGTCATTGTTCTGGCTATTTTGGAGAAACCTTCAATGAATCTCCAATAAACCAGCCATTCCTAAGAAACCTTGAATTTGCTTCACATTGGTCGGTGCAGTCCACTCTAGTACTGACTGAACTTTAGATGGATTCATAGCAATTCCATCCTTACTGACCACATGTCCGAGGAATTCTACCTCATCAAGCCAAAATTCACACTTACTGAACTTAGCATAGAGTTTGTGTTCTCTTAAAGTCTACAATGCTATTCTCAAATGATCAGCATGATCTTCCTTATCCTTGGAATATATCAGAATATCACCAATAAAGACTATGACGAACTTGTCCAAATATGGCATGAAGATCTTGTTCATCAAATTCATGAATATTGCCGGTGCATTGGTCAAACCAAATGGTACTACCAGATATTCATGGTGTCCATATCTTGAGATAAATGCTGTTTTTGGAACATCTTCCGGTTTGGTTTTTATTTGATGGTATCCAGATCTTAAATCGATCTTTGAAAATACTCCAGCTCCTTTCACTTGATCAAACAATTCTTGAATTCTTGGTATAGGATACTTATTCTTGATTGTAACGTTGTTTAGATTTCTATAATCACCACACATTCTTCTTCCACCATCTCTCTTATCCTCAAAGATTACTGGTGTCCCCATGGGGATACACTTTCCTGAATAAATCCTTTTCTAGCTAACTCATCAATTTTCTCTTTGAGTTCTTTCAACTCTTTGGGTCCCATTTTATATGGTGCTTGATCTATTGGTGATGTACCAGGAATTAGGTCATTAGTAAACTCTATCTCCCGGTCTGGTGGCATTCCTGGTAGCTCTGCTGGAAAAACATCTTGAAATTCATTTACTATAGGAATCTCTTCCAATTTGACCTCTTTCATTGAGTTCAACTACAGATCCACCATGATATGACTGTGTTTATCTGCTTGGTAAACTATCCTTACTCCACTTGGAGTTTTGATTGAGACAGTTTTCTCCTCACAATTTATCTGAGCTCCGTGTTCCATCATCCAATCCATTCCCAGCACTACTGCAATTCCCTTCAAAGGAATTACATAAAGGTCTACGAAATGTGTACAAGCACAGATCGGGATAACCTGATCTTGTTTTATGTGGCGTACAATCACATTCCCTCCTTCCATAACTACGGTCATAGGACTTTCTAACGTTGCCCTTCTAATCCCGAACTTATCACAAAATTCTTCAGAAATGAATGAAGTAGTTGCACCAGTATCAAATAGAACTTTGCCGGGATTGGTAAGGATATTGAGCGTACCTATCACTGCATGCTCCGAATTATCCACCTCCTCGAGGGTTGCACGGTTCAGTTTCCCAGTAGGTCGGTTCCTCTTGCCATTGTTGTTCTTGCCATTATTTCTTCCTTTATTGGGTTGTCCATTTCCTCCACTGCCTTGTCCTCCTCCCTTGGTAGGCCATCCTCCATGTGGTTTGCTCGGACAATCTAGCTTGATATGCCCCTTCTGACCACAAACGTAACAGATGACTACAGGCTTTTTGCATTCCCTCTAGAAATGCCCTGGAATTCCACAATTGTTACAAATAACATTCCTTCTCGGATTGGATTGATTTCCACCACTACCCTTGTTATTGTTACCATAATTCCTATTCCGAGGTTTGAACTCCAGGTTATTTTTAGGTTTGCTTGCCTGAATTCTCTTGGTTTCCTTATTGGCTCTCTTCCTCCGGTCCTCTTGGACATTCTTGTAGTCATCTTCAAAAGTAATGGCTGCATCCAGCAACTGCTGATAAGTTTGCTTATTGGCTCACCTTAGTTGCATCTTCACAAATGGATTTAATCCACGCAGGAAACGCTTCTTCTGCTTCTCTTCAGTGTTGACATCCTCCTCAGCATAACGAGAGAGTTGGCTAAACTCCCGGATGTACATCATGACACTAGTATATCCTTGCTGAAGCTCCTCAAATTCTCTCCGCTTCAACTCCATAACACTTTCCGGAACATGATATTCACGGAATCTCTGCTTGAACTCTTCCTAGGTAAACTCCCTTCCTAGTGGTTGCATGGCTAACTGATTCTCCCACCATGATGCTGCAGGTCCAGTCAGAAGATGAGTTGCATACCTCAATTTCTCCTCATCATTGCAACCTACAGTTTTCAGCTTCCTTTCAGTATCTGCTAGCCAGTCTTCTGCATCCATTGGTTCAGGAGCTGATGCAAAAGGTAACGGTCTAGCATTCTAGAAATCAGATAGACTCACTCCTCCACCTTCAGGTTCCCTCTGATTTGCTCATCCCAGCAGCTTTTCCATGAACTTGTTCTGGGTCTCTTGCATCATTTGCATGCATTTCATAAAATTCTGCTCCATTAACGACCTCATTGGTGGTGGTGGTAATGCTTCCTGGTTTGCTGCATTTGCATCGGCCTTTTCCTTGGCCTCTCGCTCCATCTGCTGCTGCTCAGTTTCCATTCCTACACCCCATGACCCTCTAGTCCTGCAACATAAAGCGAATACTCATAATTACATCTTGCACATGTGTTCTGAGCTCGACTTTACGCACAGAACTAGTCACACAATGAAGATCCAAAGAAAATCCAAATATGCATTTCACATATTTTGCATAATATCATAATGATACAAAGTCATTACAACATATACCATATAGGTATAATCACAAAACTACCTTATTACTTGGGGTACAAAACACGGTACTTGATACTACTAACTAATTGCCTCCTTCTAGTAGTAACTACCCTCATCGTACATGCCTGATGTCCAACCGTGATGACGTGTTGTTCGTCGCACAGTTTGTGGAACATATGGCCTTCCAGAAGGAACATACTCTGTATCTGAAGTGTCAGGACTTGAGTCATTAGTCAATCTGAGCGCATTCACTCCCTCCAGCTCAGCTGAAAAGTCTTTAGAAACAAATTCAACATTATCTCCAGCCTGCATCTCCTGAGCTCCATTTCTTGAGTTGTCAACAGGATACGCAGATCCTGCTGCTTCCCAGGTGCTCTCATGGGCAAGATAATTAAACACTTGATAATGTATATTCCCTGGGTTTTGAGAAGATGTTGATGATTCAAACACTCTCTCCTCAGGATCTTCTTCTTCATCCTGATTATCTATTGACATGGTATTTCTACTACTATTATTAGGGTTCATTCTTGCACCCATCCAACTAGATTGTCCAACATTTCTGTCAGAACCATCAGTGGACATCTGGTGTTCATGAGATCCATTATATGATCCCATTCTCCAACCATCCGAATTCTCAACAGGAAGTTCTGAGTCAGAACTATCCTCTGAGCCTTGTGGTACTGCATACCTCATATCCATAGTAGGATCATGTATAGGTTCAGGTCTTGGTGAATAAGGATGGTATTAAAGTTTCAGGATCTATAGGTATATCCTTAAAGATAGGTGTTGCACTACTACTTGCTTCTTTCTCTAACTGGAATGCTAACTGCTTCCTCCTTTCCGGATCAGTTAGATTTTCTAACGTATCATTTTTGTCTTCAACAATCACTTGATGTGTCTTATAAAAATACGCAACGAGTGTTTGATATCTATCCATAAACTTGGAAGCTAACTTAGGATGCTTGTTAACCAAAGTAAGATGATCCGGTATAGGCTTCGAGTCTATAGAATCATGAGGTATCACAGAGAATGTGCTACCTTCTAGCTCCTTGGTTTTCTGCTCCCGGATATTAGCTATCGCCTCCACAACAGCAACATGATATGCTGCTAAATGACTCCTACCTTCTCCTATAGGTAGATCATGATATAATCCAAGCTTCTCTGGAAGTTGGATACTCACACGATACTTGGATAACATCCGGCCATCAAGGTAAGTGATAGTGTTCACTGGAATTCTAGTTGGACAACTAAAGTGCTTTAAAAGTTGACGAAGTTGGTCTGTGAATGATCCATGATAATCATCAAGAGTCTCCTCTTTCCTTACCGAAGTCTGTTTTGGAAACTTTGGTGCCATATCTCTGTATATCAGAAAAATAATTTTTGATTAGTATCCAATGATATATTGCATCATAACAAAGAATTATCGCACTAAAATATATAACGGAATATTCTCATTTGAATACCCATTATATTACTTTTAGAGAATTCTTTATCGTTGCTAAATTTTCCTACAGGTAATACGCTTTACTAGGTTTCCAACCTAAGGTCAAAGCAATTTGCTCTGATACTAACTGCGGTGACCCAGCATACCACTGCATGTGTAGTATACTATAGTCATTGACATGACATCCACAGAACACCGTTCTGTAATATCACATCTCTCAGAGTGGTACAACAGAAACATTGTGGGTCCATATTACAAATGTACACACCTTATTATTACTACAATACCGGAAGTTCAAGACTTCAAAAGGTTCAACTTACAAACCAAAATATAAAGTGTTTCAGCGGAATATAAAAGTAGCAACTCCGACTAGGAGTTGAGCTCATCAGCTTATTCTATAGAGTTCATGCTGCTCGGCTCCGGTGGTTACTACTAACTCGGGATACTTAGTTGGATTCGTTATCATCGACACCGTAGCGGATCTCGTAATCCACTCCTTCAACACCTCCGGATAGATCAGGTTCCTCGTAGAACACATCTTCTTGGCATTCGGCTGCATACATTGGCATGTCTTCGGGATCTTCTGATGAGTCTAAGCAAGGGATCAAAGGAAAGAATGAGTAACAACGTTACCCAACAAGTTCATTATATGCAAGGTGGGAAGTTTGATGCTCTAACTACCACCTCAGATTATAAATCCTTGGCACTATGCAGTTTTTGTAAATCTTTCTTCAAAGATTGATTTTATTCTGAAAAACTATGACAATCAGCCTTCACAAGTTGACCAGAACTTTCATGGAGTTCCTTTCCTACCGTGTTCATAGCTCCTTCCCGGAAGAGGGAGTAACAAGTTACAGTTCTTACACTCTAGAGAGGTGCGTTACTTTACCCATGAGAGATCAACTCCTTATTGCACAACCGGGCGTACTTTCCCGTCCACAATTCCATGATGTGGGGCCCAGTAGTTGGTCCAAGCCAATCACTGCCCCCTTCGCGACCCCGCATGCCTCCTTGGTGTACACCATGCCCACATAATGAATTACGGCAATGGTTTGTACAAACCGTTAGATGCCAGAACTATCGTGGGACGATGAGGATTCCCATCCATATGCTGCATATCCTCTACGAATTACCAATTAATATGCACGCTACAAGTATAAAAGCCACGACCTACACATCCGTCTTAATGCGAGAGGAAGAAGATACAGCTGACTTCTCTGTCCCATTCCAAATCTCATGGGTAACGCGTAATATACGGCGCTAGAATCACTGATGTCAAGGGTTATTAAGTCCCTACTTGATCATCATTGTTGTAATTAGAACTCCAAGTTCTATTGCTCCATTATATCACCACTTAGGATGATATCTATAATTTCTTTATTTGTGAAAATATTATTTTGTTTCTTTCTTAGTATAAATGATAACACACAATTTGCAAATACTTTGATAAATACTCTTCAAAGGACATGAGCAAGTGATGAACTTGCCTTGTGATGGCAAGGTAGTGAAGTCTGATGCTTGCACTGGACCTTGAGCTTCTATGTCTACAAAATCATCATTATTGCCTGGTAATAAGGACAATATTTAAAGAAGCAAAATGATTATGCAATAATGTAATGCATCATTTAACTTGATATGCATTTACCCCATTATTATAAAAAGTTCTTTTTAGTAATAAAGGATTTATAAATATTACTTTTTAATATTTATAACATATATTGAATTATTTTATTTTATTTTCCTTTTATTTGACCTTTATTGATGTAATAATTCTTTTAGGAATTATCAATTATACATTAAAAATTGTTATTAAATATTTATTTAGTATTTTTCAAAAATACTACAATATTAATATATAATGAAAGTGAGTTTTATTTTATTGTTATCATCTTTCAATAATTTTTTAAAATTCCATAAGGAATATATAAATTACAAAATTCTTATAAAAATTTAAATGTCTAAAATTTTATATCCTATTTTATTTGGATAGTGTGGATTATTGTGAATCCAAAAATATTTTACTTATAATTTTTGGACTTTTATTTTATTTTCTAGGATTTAATTAAGTCCAGGGTATTTTGGTCTTTTCCTTTTTATTCAAACAGGCCTGAAAGGATTTCTAGGCTGGTTTAATCTTATTGGGCCCTATTGTCCCATTAGTCATAGACAAAAGAACCACCCCGAAGGGTCTGGCCCAACTCGGCCCACTCCTCACTCCCTCTCTCTCTCCCACGAGATCATCCTCTCCTCCTCTGACCGTGACCCCGTGGATGGTGATGCCGCCACCGAAAATTCCCGCCGCCGTGGGCCGTTCTGGTCGGCGTCGTGGTGCAACAGGGGGTTGTCGATGACGCTTGTCCTTTCTATCCAACTGGATTCGAGCCTGGGGCTCTCCTGCGACGGATCGATGCCATCCCGAACCCTAGGGTTTTGGGGTTGGCGTAGATCCAGGTGCTGCCGTCGCCGCCGTGCGTCATGGTGATGCTCCTCTCCTCTATGCGTATTCATGGTTGCCGCCGTTGCGTCATATGGGTTGCAATGCCCCTACTGAGGTGCTCCCCGTGCCGCCATGGTCGTCGGCCCCTCTGCTTCCTCTTCTACTCTTCGGCGAGGACCTACGGTGAGTTCGATTCCTCTCCCCTGGTGCTCTCTATGCTTGCTGATTCGATGCTAGATGCTGGCAGTGACCACTCTGGTTACTGTCTGGCTCTGATTAGGATGATTTATCCATTTAGGGTACTTATCCTGTGGTTGATCATATAATGGATGAATTAGATTATGTCTAGATGGTCTGTAAACATGCTAAATGATTATTGGCCTGACGCTTGTTGCTTGAGATGAACTATGATGGTTCTGGTGGCTTATTAGATGCTTTTATGTTTGGATTGCATCTGATTCAGATGATATAGTTGCTTGGGAAACATGCTTGGTAAAGCCAATGACTTGATAACTTTCCACTGTTATTTGATTTATGATCATGATTATGATATGATGAAACCACTGTCTTAGTGTTGTTGGCTTGGGAATTAACATGTGGTTTGAGATTCTCAAACAGTGAAGATGAACATAGGAATATCCTAGTTATGATTCCTGTATTAGCAGGAAAATGATTAGTAAGTTAATTGATTGAAGCTGTGATGATTAAATGTTTATCCTGGTCCATGTAGGAGTTGTTCTTGTGACACCATCTTGATATGGTACACAAGTTTGATTCTAATCCATGGATTGGGTTGGCTTAATCTAAAGACAAACTTGGCTTTATAAGATAAATAGAGATGCTCTTCTCTGAATTCCCTAAGACCAATGATGTTGGTATGAGGCTTAGGGATTCAGATCTTATCTAGTTGATTCATATCGATAGTCCTGGTAGTGGTACCAGCTATTGTTTCTTGAATCAAAGCTTGGAAAAATGATAGTAAGATTGATCATGATCTGGATCCAAAGGATTAGTTTCTAAGGTGCTACCCTTTCTTTAGGGATGTGCCTAGAAATAGATCATAGATATATTTATGCTTGAATTGTAAGATATAGCCTAACAACCAGAGCAATGATGTTGCTCTGAGCTCTGGCTGGATCCAGGTACTTTTTTGTTTTCTTTTAGAGTTTAAAAAAAATCCCTGTGATGGAGTCACCCCACTTGGGTCCTTTTTGAGGGTTTGTTTCATAAAACAACACATGCTTCTGTCTAAATGATATGATTAGATCATGTCAAGGTTTTATGAAACTCACCATAGAATCGGATGTTTGTGGAGTAAGGTGGTGATGATGATCTTGTTTTGCTGAGCTTCTGTGCTTGACCTTGAGCTAGCCTGCTCCTCCTAGCTCCTGGACTTGGCCTTGCTATCCACCCGATCCTTCCCCCTCCTTATGTCACCATCCTGGTGATGTTTGGTTGATCTTTGGAGGTTTGGTTTGGCTGTTGTGCTTGGTAAGCTCCTGTCTAAGCTGGCTGTTCTTGTGTGCAAGCAGTGGAGAGATGCACTAGTGCCACTCCACGGCTGTGCTGATGGTTTTGTGAGTTTGGGGCTGTGTTGTGAGGCTGACAGCACACCACATGTATGTTGGTGTGTGTCCTGCCTGTGTGCTTGTTGTGCGCTTGTGGATATGTTCAGAATTTTGAAACTTACTATTATCTGGTTACTTTCACCTGGCTGGTGAAATTTTCCCCTCTTGGTTGTCATTTGACTTCTGGCTTAAAATTTATGAAAGATAAATTCTTTCATATTTGGTGAAACTTGCCCCTTCAATAAATTTATCAATGATAAACTTGTTCAGTGCACTTCACTGACATGTCTGAGAGAAAAAATAATACTAACCCTATCTTTCTTTTGTTTCTGTTTAGTCTTTGTTTGTTTTTGCAGGTACAGATCTAAAGTGAAGATTTAGTTTAGGTGTAGTTATAGAACAATTCAATCTAATCTTCTATATTTTTGTAATTTTCATTATATTATTTTGTAATCTTCATTTTATTCTTTTGTAATAAAGATTACAATACTATCAACAAAGAATATTCTTATTCTTATTTATTTACTTTGGTGGAGTGTGTGGATGATTTCAATAAACTTATATATATATATATATGAAATAAGTTATTATATTCTAATTATTTTCTTTAGATAAAATTTTGAGTTAAAATAATTAACTCATAATTAAATCAAGATTCAAACCTTATTCCTAATTCATTTGAATTATAATTCAAGCACTCAAGTTTAAAATTCAAATTCATTTTAAAACACATAATTCCTTAAAGATCATATCAAAGTCTATAGCAATCACCCTTTAAGACTAAACCTAATCTCAAAGTATAAATGAAACATTGATCACGTAAGGTTTTTATTTGGCGAAAATTTTACCCACATTTTCACAGATGAATGCATGCAACATTCCAAATTCCTAAATCTACCCTTCGTTAGTTCCTAAATGCTAGGATGTTACACCCGAACACCGCCTCGTCGTCCATCCCGGAGCCCGCGCGGGCCGACCTCGCCAGCCCTTGTGCCGTCCTTGTCCACCGTCGCCTGGCCACCTCCCTCCGTCGGCGTGCGCCCAACACCTCTGCCTGCTCGCCCGTGCTTGCCGAGAAGTGAAGCAAGCAGGTTGCTGTGCTCCTTTTATTTTTTCCTCGTTGTGCTAGACGATGTGTGACCCGATGCTAGTGATGTTTCTGTTCGGATGACTCAGAGTGTTGATCTGGTCAAGTGGTGATGATGTGGTACTACATGTATGGCATTTGGTGACCATTGAACAATTTCTTCAACACGGTTTGACCACTCTCGAAGATCGACCACATGGAAACCCGAAGACCCGATCCCCGATCCCGATGCCGAATCCGAAGATTGATCCAGGCGAGATCGAACCTCGTCGAACCCCCGGAGCCCAAGATCTTCGACCGCCATGTGTGACCCTTTTCCCGAAACACCTATTTTATAAATGATATAAATTGTTGCATATTAAATTGTCATGATTGCATTCTTAACACGTGGTTTTGGGGGCATTATGTCGATTCACCTCATAATTAAGTATGGAGTCCACATGGGAGCGAATCTAGTCTAATATGAGCTCTATTTAAATTTGTGTAGCGAACCGGTTACATATTTTGTCTTGATAAGACAACATTTAAACTGCGGGTATCTAAACAACTAGAACTATATATTTAATTGTCGGGACCCTGGTTCCCCTTAATATTGCGTAATTGCATCGCATTCTTGCCATGCCATACATCATACATGCATCATGCCTGATCTTTTGCCGTAGTATTAAATACTGCATCCGATGTTTCTTCTAGTGCTTTGTTTCTTTGAGGACTAGGTCACTGAGTTCATGCGAGTGTCGACCCGACCTTCGGATGAATCTTCAACAATGTTTTCCAGGCGAGCATTCTCCCCTTTTCTACCTATTTTACATTTATAGTCTTTATTTCCTCCTGTTGATCTATTGCTATCTATGTTGTGATGCTATAGATTTCGTACCCCCTTATACTTCCCTGTATCCCTTATATTGCCATGGACACATCCTATTACCTATTGTTTGGTAGATAGTCGGCCTTGCGAGTCGTAGTTGCTTGCGCAGGTGATGTGTCGCGTCGTTGATCTTCCACGGTTGTTGGAGTAATGACGCATATTTAATGTTGGAGATGATCATGGCTTTAATTACCGTTTAATAACTAAAATTGAAGTAGGTAAATAATGCAGAGGCACAGGTGGGCAATAGATGTTATTTGGTTTTTAACCGTCCACTTGTGTCCTGTAGGACCCCTAGTACTTGATACCTGTTCTTTGAATATTCGCACTAGCCGCATGTGGGACCATGAATCCCCCTAACCCTAGATTGAGTCATATTTAATTCCTGGGGGCCACAAAGTAGTTTGGGGCTTTATTACTATCCTGTACTTATGCCATGCTTTACTGCTTTAATTACTATTGCGCGTGGAGCGCCTGTACTGTTTAGGTAAGTGGAATTTTTCCGCGGTATCGACACGCCTAGTAACACTTTCAGGTTCCTAGTCGTTTACAGCCGTTGACAAAAACCTCTAGGTCCGTCTCAGAGCCGGCCAACTTCGTCGCAGGTTACTTAGTGAGGTGGCCCCCTGAAATCAAATATGAATCTTGTGAATGTTCTGTCGTGATGCCTCATTGGGTTTTCATTTGGTTTTTTCCGAGGTTGATCGTGCGTGTGTTGCTATTTGTGCCCCCTGCAGGGTAAAACTTTCTGAAAGCCGTGTCCGCGGTTATGGACGACTTGGAGCACAGTATCTCGATCATAGACAACTATTAGTAAAGTAGTGCTATAAATTTGACTTTATAATGACTAGTAATCAGCTTCACTACAATGGAATGGCTAAATAAAAGTACCCACAACTGTTGGTTTTGGGATGCCTCATGCTATATGTATCTGACTAGTAAGTATTGCAACTACAATAGAATGGTTAACTAAAAATGCCCACTGTTTATAATATCAGGATGACTCATGCTATCTATATCTGACTAGTAATTGCCGCAACTATAACGGAATGAATAAAACTGTCAGCTGTGTGAGTTCCTCGGTTGACTTCCTCGTTTGGTCTCGAGGGGAAAATATCAGGATGGGTATGCTTGGTGATAGTTTTAGGTTGGATCCGAATAGGTCTTTCTTATCCCTATCTGATAGCCGCCAGTTGTATTGAGTCTCTATAGTTTGTTTAGTGCATGTTGCGCTGCCGCTTCAGTCCACCATACATATGTAGGCGAGGACTGCCGAATTCTAGTCTCGCCGTGTACTAGCCTCAGTACTGACCGCTCTCTTTTTCCTTTTCCCTTTGTCGGCACCACTTTTGTTTAAGCAGGTTTTGAGATCGCCGTTGTTAGCAGGGTTACCTTCCATCTTGTCCTGGGCAGGTTTATGGACGCCATTGCTTATTCTTCATGGCTCTTAGCTCAATTTGCATCTTGTCCGTACTCAGACGCTGTATAGTTTTAAAGGTGATTTGGATCTTTGTATTGTATATCTGTATTCTTGACTCATGGAGTCGTTGTTGTATATATATGTTCTATGGGTTCCATCGTGGACTATTGTGTAATGATATTACTTCTTTTTCCACCCGCACGCAAGTTCCTGGTGGGAACCTTTGAATCGTTTCTATGCGGGTTTGGCGGGAATCTCTAAAACTTGCGTAGGGCCGATTCTGAGGGTGTTACAGAGTGTTATGAAAGCTCAGCAGTTACGATACCCCACTGGTCTAGCATGTAGGATAACCTAGCTAACGGCCATTGTAGTGTGTCAAAACAATTTAAAAAATCGGTTGGATAAATATGATTAAGTCTGCTTTTACTCCTTACCCTCTACTATTATCCTCTTACCTCTACGTGTTTTGAATCTCCTCTCTTATCTTTTCTTCAAGTCCAGGAATTCTCGTGGTTGGGTTTTCATCGTACCTTCAGGGTTTCAGTTCCATCCTTTTGTTAACGGTGCTTCGGCAACTGGTCTTCATGCTATCCGATGGATCTTTCATCTGTTGTACCTTTTAGTGGACCAGAAATTCACTAAAAAATTCTTTCTATCCTCCTGTGTTTTCTGATACGACGAAGTCATCTACATTAGATCTGATGAGAATCTCCATCCCTCCTTTGTTTCCATACCTCGATTATCGAGATCTTCAGTCGGATTCCAAGAGTTGGTTGCATAGTTCTCATATTCATGTGCAGAGTAATGCTTTGGGTGCGCGATGGACTGATCACCATCCGAATACTTTTATCATTCGCTCTTGTACATTGAGTCGGTGGATCGATGCAATTATACTCATTATGTGGAAGTTAGAGGTGGCCTTACCTTTTGAGATCTCTGCCTTCGTCTTTTGTTTATATGGAGTGTTCTCTCAACAAACGTGATCAACGACATTGTTAGTGGTGTTGCAAGGATCTACACGAAGCGAGAAGATTCAGATCGTCGGCCTTCTTCCCGGTACCATGTGGCGGATCTCGAGGGAGAGATCCATTGTTAGTGGTGTCGAATTGTAGCACCCTGGGTAAACCCTAATTATAATATTGCATGTTGTCATCTGTTTTGTGCATCATCATTGCATCATGCATTTATTTTTTCTCTCAGAATGTTTTAACTAAAGCTATTTTGTTTACTACAATACCTCTCCTCTTGTTTCAAAACAAAATCTTATATTTTTCTGCTAAACTATTTGTCTAAACAATATTTACTAAAAATATATAACTCAAAATAAATATAATATTTTATTGAAATAATAACCCTAAAACCTAGACCTAAACCGTCCAGGCGCAAAGGCCCAACCGGTTGGACCAGACCCTAAACCTACTAGTCCATAAAAACCCTAACCCTAATCTACCACCTAGTCCTACCCAATCCCACCAATTTCCCTGTGTTGCCGCCATCCCCACACATCGGACACAACACCACGCACGCGGTTGACCCACCCACCCCGTGCCGCATGCGACAGCCCCGCCTTGGGATCCTCTACCATACCCGGTCCCACCCCGACCCCAGCGCCTCCCAGGTCGCAACCACCCCGCCTCCCGATTCCTCCTCACCCAACACCGACGACGCCCTCTCTCTGATCTGCCGCCGCTTGTGTCCGACCCCCTCTTCCCGCAGCTTCCTACGTCGCCGCCTCTCCTTGCCTACCTCTGCCACCGTGTGGCAGTGCTGTGCCCCTCCCTTGCGGTCGCCCTCACCGACTGTGCCTCCAGCGAACCCCTCTGCCGCCGCCTCGCTTCCTCTCACCGAGGCCCACGAACCTCGCCGGCTGCGCCTCTCCGTCGATATCCGACCACTCCCCTGCGTCCGGCCTCCGTCGCCCTGGGCCTCCTCTTCCATGCCCTCACCCCGCCGTCCTCTGCATCACCAGACCTATGCCAGGCCGTCGTCGGCCTCTTCCCCCTGCAGGCTTTGCCTCCCCGTCGCCTCCCCGCGTCACTGGCTCGTCCTCCTCGCCTCGCCAGCTTCCCATGGCCTCCAGAACATTGTGTAGCCGTTGCTGCCTCCGGTCGCCCCTCCGCCGACATGGCCGCCGTCTACACCTTGCAGCGTCCTAGTCTCCTTTGTCGCCAAGTCCGCCCGCCTGCACCTCTGCCCGTCACGAGCAGCCATCCCCGACCACCGCCTCGTCGTCTAGCCCCGGAGCCCGCGCGAGCCGACCTCGCCAGCCCTTGTGCCGTCCTTGTCGACCGTCGCATGGCCACCTCCCTCCGTCTTCGCGCGCCTAGCACCTCTGCCTGCTCGACCGTGCTTGTCGAGAAGTGAAGCAAGCAGGTTGTTGTGCTCCATTTATTTTTTCCTCGTTGTGCTAGACGATGTGTGACCCGATGCTAGTGATGTTGCTGTTCGGCTGACTCAGAGTGTTGATCTGGTGAAGTGGTGATGATGTGGTACTACATGTATGGCATTTGGTGACCATTGAACAAGTTCTTCTACACGGTTTGACCACTCTCGAAGATCTACCACATGGAAACCCGATCCCCGATCCCGATGCCGAATCCGAAGATTGATCCCGGCGAAACCGAACCTCGTTAAACCCCCGGAGCCCAAGATCTTCGACCGCCATGTGTGACCATTTTCCCGAGACACCTATTTTTATAAATGATATAAAATATTGCATATTAAATTGTCATGATTGCATTCTTAACACGTGGTTTTGGGGGCATTATGTCGATTCACCTCATAATTAAGTATGGAGTCCACATGGGAGCGAATCTAGTCTAATATGGTCTCTATTTAAAATTGTGTAGCGAACCGGTTACATATTTTGTCTTGATAAGACAACATTTAAATTGCGGGTATCTAAACAACTAAAACTATATATTTAATTGTCGGGACCCCGGTTCCCCTTAATATTGCCTAATTGCATCGCATTCTTGCCATGCCATACATCATACATGCATCATGCCCGATCTTTTGCCGTAGTATTAAATAGTGCATCCGATGTTTCTTGTAGTGCTTTGATTCTACGCGGACTAGGTCGTTGAGTTGATGGGAGTGTCGACCCGATCTTCGGATGAATCTTCAGCAATATTTTCCAGGAGAGCATTCGCCCCCTTTCTACATATTTTACATTTATAATCTTTATTTCCTCCTGTTGATCTATTGCTATCTATGTTGCGACGCTACAGATTCCGTACCCCGTTATACTTCCCTCCAGCCGGACACATCCTATTACCTGTTGTTTGGTAGATAGTCGGCCTTGCGAGTCGTAGTTGCTTGCGTAGGTGATGTGTCGCGCCGTCGATCTTCCACAGTTGTTGGAGTGATGCCGCATATTTAATGTTGGAGATGATCATGGCTTTAATTGTCGTTTAATAACTAAAATTGAAGTAAGTAAATAATGCAGAGGCACAGGTGGGCAATAGATGTTATTTGGTTTTTAACCGTCCACTTGTGTCCCATAGGACCCCGAGTACTTGATACCTGTTCTTTGAATATTCACACTATCCGCATGTGGGACCATGAATCCTCCTAATCCTAGCTTGACTCATATTTAATTCCTGGGGGCCACAAAGTAGTTTGGGGATTTATTATTATCCTGTACTTATGCCATGCTTTACTGCTTTAATTACTATTGCGTGTGGAGCGCCTGTACTGTTTAGGTAAGTGGAATCTTTTCGCGGTATCGACAAGCCTAGTCACACTTTCGGGTTCCCAGTTGTTTACAGCCATTGACACAAACCTCTGGGTCTGTCTCGGAGCTGGCCAACTTTGTCGCGAGTTGCTTAGTGGGGTGGCCCCCTGAAATCAAATATGAATCTTGCGAATGTTCTGTCGTGATGCCTCGTTCGGTTTTCATTTGTTTTTTTCTGAGGTTGATCGTGTGTGTGTTGCTATTTGTGCCCCCCTACAGGGTAAAACTTTCTGAAAGCCGTGTCCGCGATTATGGACGACTTGGAGCATAGTATCTCAATCATAGACAACTATAACTAAAGTAGTGCTATAAATTTGACTTTATAATGACTAGTAATCAGCTTCACTACAATGGAATGGCTAAATAAAAGTACCCACAACTGTTGGTTTTGGGATGCCTCATGCTATATGTATCTGACTAGTAAGTATTGCAACTACAACAGAATGGTTAACTAAAACTGCCCACTGTTTATAATATCAGGATGACTCATGCTATCTATATCTGACTACTAATTGCCACAACAATAACGGAATGAATAAAACTGTCAGCTGTGTGAGTTCCTCGGTTGACTTCCTCGTTTGGTCTCGAGGGGAAATTACCAGGATGGGTATGCTTGGTGATAGTTTCAGGTTAGATCCGAATAGGTCTTTCTTATCCCTATCTGATAGCTGCCAGTTGTATTGAGTCTCTATAGGTTGTTTAGTGCATGCTGCGCTGCCGCTTCAGTCCATCATACCTATGTAGGCAAGGACCGCCGAATTCTAGTCTCGCCGTGTACTGGCCTCAGTACTGACCGCTCTCTTTTTCCTTTGCCCTTTGTCGGCACCCCTTTTGTTTAAGCAGGTTTTGAGATCGCCGTCGTTAGCAGGGTTACCCTTCCGGCTTGGCCTGGGCAGGGTTATGGATGCCATTGGTTATTCTTCAGGGCTCTTAGCTCAATTTGCATCTTGTCCGTACTCGGACGCTGTATTGTTTTAAAGGTGATTTGGATCTTTGTATTGTATATCTGTATTATTGACTCATGGAGTCGTTGTTGTATATATATGTTCTGTGGGTTCCATCGTGGACTATTGTGTAATGATATTACTTTTTTTTCCACCCGCATGCAAGTGCCTGGTGGGCACCTTTTAATTGTTTCTATGCAGGTTTGGAGGGAATCGCTAAAACTTGCATAGGGACGATTCTGAGGGTGTTACAAAAGGCATTGAGATATCTCCAAAGGATGCCCGCATCTCCATCGAGAAGCACTGCAAGAGTCAGGAGTGCATCGTCATGGAGGCCACCGTAGCGGGCAATAACAACTGTCTTTCTCTCACAGGCAGCACCCCTTGTATCGCAACGGCTGCCTCGCCTTCACCAAGGAATTGTGCACCATGGTGCGACCCTCAAGTTCAAGCCATATCTTCCCCCATTCTACGACGGCAAGGAGAATCCCATCGAGTTCCTGCAACTCTATAGCATGGGTGTTGAGGACGCGGGATGCGATGCCAAGGTCATGTCCAATTGGTTCCCAATGGCCCTCAAGGACGCGGCTTGCTCCAGGATGATGAATAACCTCCATGAGGAATCCGTCACTACGTGGAAGGATCTGTGCGAGAAATTCGTTGCAAACTTCAAGGGCACGTATCAGCGCCCTCTCATTCTCAACGATATTTGTGGCGTACATTAGTAGCCTGGTGAGTCGCTGCTCAAGTAAATCCAGTGGTTCAGTTAGGTGTGCAACAAGGTTCCGCGGGTCACTGACACATTTTTCATCTCCATATTCTCGGCAGGCGTCACTGATGTAAGGATTCTCGAGACTCTATCCATGAACGAAAAGGTCACTTCGGTTGTCATGGTGGTGTCACGGCAGATACCATGGTAGGCTTAAGTTGGGTTCGTATGGACACAAGAGGAATCCGAGGATGGAGAGTGGTGGATCTGCACATGAATAACAGTGAAGAACCATAGAGCCAATCGATGTGCCTTGAGCTGGATCTCGTATTCCTTCTATGTATTGTGGTTACAAGTGCTCCATAAGATATTTTTCAAGTTTCTACCAAGAGCTAGAGGAAGAATAATAAGTGTCCAGACCTCCTATAACCCTATGTCTACCCTCCTTATGTACTGGATGGGAGAGGCTAGGTTACAATGTGGGTTCTACGGTTTATAGAATGTGCTTCTAGTTTACCCAATTGGCCGGGTCTTAGGGCATGTCCTCTGGTCCATGACCCAGTCAGCAAAGTGGTGCATACCAACGGTACTATAGTAAATGGGCGCCAATGATTTAGGATTTATCCAGCGCTTTAAGTGTCACCTGGCACTTTAGCCGTCACCTAGCAATGCTCTCATCATCGTTCAGCTTTGGCCCACTTGGTACAGTGTCCCTGTAGCACTGTTAGAGCCATGCACTAGCATGTTTGGTGATGCATGGAGCCATAAGCATACGCTAGACAGACCATCTCTCCCTTCATGACTCGGCTCTACCTCGATGACTAGGCCTTGGTGTACCTGCAAGTAAGAATCACACATATGCTTGTGCCGACATAAATTATATGTCAGCTAAGACTTGCCATTGTTACTCCGCTATTAATAACTCGGCCTATGTTGGCCTAACTCGGATAAGATCATTCCAAGTCAACCTTAACTATAACCTCTTATGACCCTACCGGGGGTTATCACCCTGACATTAGTCCCCGAAGCTGTTAAGTTCTAGCAATTTCAACTGATAGGACTTGGCAGGTTCCTTTAGTGATTTTGGAACATCTCTTTTTTATTTCACATATAAGATGTCGGCTGTCGTGGTATTGTCGACGAGTACGCCATGGAGGGGTCCTCACAGAGCGTGTTTAGAGACGTGGGGTAAGGCGGGAGGTTGGGGGGTGTGAGGTAACATAGCTTACCCAGGTTTAGATCCCACAACGATGGCGGAATCCTACTCCTGGTATAAATCACTATAATGGCAATATGCCGAGTTACAGGGATCGGTTCGCTGTGCGTGATATGATTTGTGTCGTGCTCTAAAATCTCCCATAGGTCTGGCTTATATATACGCCAGATACTAGGGTTACAGGCAAAGTCCTATCCGGATAGGTTACAGAGTCCTACACGGTATACAACTAGTCTAACGTGTCTTATACTCCAAGACTCCGGGTACGCTGGTGAATCCTCCGTAGCCTTCCTTTATCCGTCCTGGGCCTCCCTTCTCGATCCATCTACATGGGCCGCCCAGCAGGCCATGGGCCTTGCTACCAACTGTGGGCCACCAGGGTTATCCGGATTAGATACATGCAATGGTGGTACCCATTTAGCATATCCCCAATAGTAGCCCCCGGAGAATTCTGAGATCTTGCCCTGTCTTGCCTCTTCAGGTTGAATGCGCCGTCTAGATGAATGTCGGCAAATCTTCAAGCAACATCTTGTAGTCCTCCCAAGAACCCTGCAATGGTCTCCGTCTTTATAGTAAGTCGGAGAGCTGCTGAATCTTCCATCATACTCTTCTCGTAGACGGACTGAATCTTTCTATGCCGGAATCTTCAGATGGGATGGTTCACCTGCCTATGTCAGTAGATCAACGTAGACCATAGGTCAGCGACGCCTCGTAACTCACACATGTAGAGAACACAATCATAACCATTTTTCCCATGCAAAGGATGCAAAACATTGGCGGCGGCGGTGGGGACGTGGCGAAATTTCCGCGCACGCGCACACACGTGTTATCCACTGTAAGATCCCTCCTTTGTAAAGGAAAAAGGATCCCTGTGACTGCAATGCTAGTCCCTGGATCATTGCTAGCATCCACAGTTTAAGATAAAGTACACAGATACAAAGGTCATTTATTACATCCATTCCAGAGATAAAATATAGTCTTTTACAACTCAAGGCCACAGGCCTAATACAAGAGTTTTGGAATAAGTAAATAAACATAAGTCTTCATCTTCATGTGCCACAGGCAAGCATGTTGAGTGTAGACTCATGACACCTAATCATCATCGGAGTAACCTGCAACATCACAAGTTACAGCCACAGTGGGTCAATACTTTGGAATAGTATTGGCAAGTGATACCTTAGTAAATTTTTAAGTGGACTATATTACTATATGAATTTTGGCTAAGTGTAGCTTGGCTTGCTTTGCTTGAAAATAGGTTTTTCCTATTAGTTGAAATCACTAAGTATTTCTTTGTCAAAACTTTCCCAAGAAACCACCAATAGACATTGGGGTCCTTCATCCTTGTTCACCCACAAGTTTTACTTAGAAGTTGGAGTGATGAGATTCTTGTAGCTTCCATGTCTTGATGCTCAAGTTGTCCATTGCCATGGACTTGGCTAAGTACTTAGATTTTCCATCTGCAGAGGTTGTGCACTTTCCCCACCAGACTTGGTTTCCCAAGACAGGACCTTTCAGAAGCCTTTCCTTAGCCAAATGGACGCGCTCCAACCTATCATTCCCACTACCACCAACTGTCCAAAAGGCTAAGTTCTAGCAACCTATATGATCAAGGCAGAGCCCATATTGCCAAGTGGTTGCACTATAAGCTTCTCAACACTTGGCCTCCAAATCCCTTTGTGCCTGGGTGGCATACCACAAGTGTGATACACAAGGTAAACCATGTCCATGGGCCTTGTGTAACCACTCAACCAAAAACCACCATTCAAGTCCCATTCCACCCAGGAGGTTCATTGACTTAGTTGTTTTATTAAGAAAAACATAAGTCCAAAAGACTTAGAAATATTTTCATCATAGCATGTATATACTTTACTAACCCTTGTTTTCTACTAGCTAGGCTAAGCATGGCATAGTAACTTAACTTAGGAAAATCCCTAGCAATTCTACAATTCTACCACTACTTAGGATTTCCCAACATAGCATTTAGCAAAAGGTAACATGCAAGACTTAGCAAAATATTTCTAATGCTTAAACAAAATATAGGGATGGAAATATTCATGAAGTACCACTTGCCTTGGTAATGGGGAGAGTAGCACTCTTCACAATCACAGTCACTAGCAAAATCTACACAAAATTTGTAGCACAAAAATTACACACAATTCATATACAAACAAAAATAATATGAATGCATGCATGCAAGAAAATGCTAAGTGATGATTTTTGAAAACTCCACCAAGCAAGTGCATGATACAGAAACATAACCAAGTCAAAAATCTTGCTAACTAAACTTATTTAGCACTAAAACTATTTCCCAAACAAAATCTATACTCAAAATAGTCCTAAACAAGTTTCTGCATAAAAAGTCATTTTACCAGAAACTTTTTGTTAAACACATTGCAGATTCAGAAAGGGCTTGTCTCCCTGATTCCAACGGTATAAAGTTTGCAAAAATCTAACGTGGGAATCAAAAGTTATAGCCTTTTGAAATTTGGATCTAAATCTGTTTTCAAATTCTGTTTTAATTCAAACCCTAGCCACGCGTCTTATTTCTATTGGTCGATACCGATTTGCTCCGGATCACGCTCGCGAGCCGTAGGATCTATTTAAAACGCACGGTCCAGATCTAGCATAACGGTTCGATTAGTGATTCTATCGTAAGCGTTGGATCTCGATCCAACGGCGCTCGAGCATGCGACCCTGTTCTGGCGGCGCGCGGCGTCAGCGAGCGGCGGAGCGCTCAGTCAGCGGCGGCGCTGG
The DNA here is from genome assembly GCA_916181665.1 of Avena sativa. Classification (NCBI taxonomy): domain Eukaryota; kingdom Viridiplantae; phylum Streptophyta; class Magnoliopsida; order Poales; family Poaceae; genus Avena; species Avena sativa. The sequence continues at coordinate 134,456,932 of OV702280.1, forward strand.
CGTTCTAGGTCGTGCGCGAGAGGGAGAAGGATCTTACCAGAACCGCGGTGGCGTGCTGAAGCTCAACGTGGCGCTGGTTTGCGGAGGGGCGCACAGGAATGGTCTCTGGAGCTCGTCGGAGTTGCGGGCGGCGTCGGTCGCTTGCAGACGTGGTCACTGGCGAGGTTTGGCGTCGCCTTAGCACGAACCAGAGGGGTCAGGAGTTGCGCAAGACGCAGGCGAACAATCTCGCGTGAAGGAGGGCGCAAGGGGCGCTCGGATTTTACCTTAATTGGTCGCCGGAGTCTGTCGGCGGCGCAGGTGGTTTCAGTCGTGAACGGAGACGACGTCCTGGGTCACGAGCAGGCAAAAGAAAAGTATCAGGGGGTGCGCAAGATCATGCTGAGCATCATCGTTTGAACCAGGGAGAGGGGGGCGGTCGAGGCTCACCGGAATCGATCGCCGGAGTCGTCGGTACCGCGGGGCTTCGAGAGCAAATGCGTGCAGCCTGGTGGCGGAGTGAGTGAGGAGAGTGGGGGAAAATGCTCGCGGTGCAGAGGGGATTAAATAGGCCCAGGCGCGACAAGAAACGCCTGCGGCATTAAGTCTAATTACGCCGCGCCATTACCGGCCTTGAAAGCAGCGGCGACGTGGTCGCGGGCGAAGTTTGGGGAAGACGAGGGCGACGTGGAGAGGGCCCGCTCGTCAGCTAAGCACGCGAAGGGGAGGTAGGGTCTGGCTGTCAGCGGCTGTGTGGGTGCGCTCGCACGTGTGAGAGAGAAAGAAATGCCCTGGGTGGGCTAGCTGGGCCTGTTCTGATGCTGGGCCAGATTGGTGGCGCCTGGCCCTTTTCTTTTGTTTTACTCCTTTTCTTTTTCTGTCTCGATTTTCTGAATTGATTTTCAAATGAATTCAAGTTCCATTTGAATTCAGATCTTCTTGGGATTTTTGCAGTGAGCAGTAGTCTCAAATATAGGCATACAATCATGTGGTTTCTTTGCAAAGGCTTGGTCAAGCTTGGAGAACAAAATATCAGAGACTTGGCACTTAGTTTGTATAATTTGAGAAATGGTTTTTGAATCCATTTCCAATTTGTAAATCTTGGTCCAAAAACCACACTCAATCCTTTCTATAAGGAAGACAAACAAGCTAGGTTTGAAATCTTTCAAACTTTCAAATGGGGTGGCCATTTGATTTAAATCTGCTCACATAAAATCATAGCACTATGCGCTTCTGTTTTTCTGAAATGAGTTTGAAATTGATCTCAAATCTATATGCATGCATGAATGATATGCAAACTTTGAAATTATGATTTTAGGGATGTTACAAATCTAACCCCCTTAAGGTGAATCTCGCCCTCGAGATTCGGATTGGCTAGCAAATAGGTGAGGGTGGTCTTTCCGAAGATCATCTTCTCTTTCCCATGTTGCTTCTTCTTCGGAATGATGATTCCATTGCACTTTGCAAAACTTGATAGTCTTTGTCCTTGTGACTCTTTCTGCAGTCTCAAGAATCTTGATAGGTTTCTCCTCATATGTGAGGTCACTTTCTAGTTGAACTTCTTCCAAAGGTATAGTATCCTTCAAAGAAGTTTCTTCCATTTCTGGGTGACATTTCTTAAGCTGACTCACATGAAACACATTATGGACTGCTGATAAAGATGCTGGCAGTTCAATTTCATAAGCAACTTCTCCTTTGCGACTCAGAATTTTGAATGGCCCAACATATCTTGGTGCCAACTTTCCTTTGACTCTGAATCTTTTCACTCCACGGAGTGGTGATACTCTAAGATAGGCTCTATCACCAACTTCGTAGGTGACTTCTCTACGCTTAGGATCTGCGTAGCTTTTCTGTCGGGACTGTGCTATCTTCAACCTGTCCTTAACCAATTTGACTTTCTCTTCGGCTTCTTTGATAAGATCTAGCCCGAATAAACTTCTTTCTCCCATACCATTCCATAACAACGGGGTGGTACACTTCCTTCCGTAGAGAAACTCAAATGGTGCCATCTCAATGCTGGCTTGATAGCTATTGTTATAAGAAAATTCTGCGTAAGGCAGACTTTCATCCCAACTGGCTCCATAGTCTAGGGCACATGCCCTCAACATGTCTTCTAGAATTTGATTTGTCCTTTCTGTTTGTCCATCGGTTTGAGGATGAAAAGCAGTGCTGAATTCCAACCTCGTTCCCAATGACTCATGTAGTTGTCTCCAAAAATGGGAAGTGAATTGAGTTCCCCTATCAGACACAATACTCTTAGGCACACCATGAAGGCATACAATTCTACTCATGTAGATTTTGGCTAACTTGGCACTAGTATAAGTTGTCTTCACGGGTATGAAATGAGCCACTTTAGTTAGGCGATCCACTATTACCCATATGGAATCATATCCTGATCTAGTCCTTGGTAATCCGGTAATGAAATCCATACCAATTTTGTCCCATTTCCAATCAGGAATAGGTAGTGGTTGAAGCAAACCTGCTGGTTTCTGATGCTCCGATTTTACTCTACTACACACATCACACAAAGCAATATGTTCGGCGATGTCTCTCTTGAGATTATTCCATCAAAATCTTTCTTTCATGTCCATGTACATTTTGGTGTTACCCGGATGAATAGAATACGGAGAGTTGTGCGCTTCTTGCAAAATCAGTTTCCGTAACTCCAGATCTTGTGGAACACAGATACGTTTCCCATGCCATAATGTACCTTGTTCGTCTTCATGGAAATTTTTAGCTCTCCCTTGGCCAATATTTTCCTTAATCCTTTCAATTTCCTTATCGGTCTTTTGAGCTTCTCGGATCTTGTCCAACAAAGTGGGTTGAACATCCAAAGACATGAGATGTCCTTCAGGCACAATCTCTAATCTGAGTTCTCTGAATTGAGTACACAAATCATCTGGCAATTCTCCTTTGGTAAGGCCATTTACAAATACCTTACGACTTAGAGCATCTGCTACAACGTTTGCTTTACCTGGGTGGTATTGCAAACTTAAGTCATAATCCTTGATAAGCTCTAACCATATTCTTTGTCTCATATTGATTTCCTTTTGGGTGAAGATGTACTTCAAACTTTTGTGGTCCGTGAACACTTCACAACGCTTTCCCAAAAGATAATGTCTCCATGTTTTGAGTGCGTGGACGATAGAGGCTAACTCTAAATCATGAGTAGGATAGTTCACCTCATGAGTTTTGAGTTGTCTCGAGGCATAGGCCACAACTTTTCCGTCTTGCATAAGTACGGCCCCCAAACCCTGATGAGATGCATCACAATATACTTGTAAATCCTTTTCCAAATCTGGCAGACATAGAACTGGTGCTGTCACAAGTCTCTTCTTCAATTCTTGAAAGCTGACTTCACAACCTTCAGACCAAGCAAACTTCTTGTCTTTCTTCAATAATTCAGTCATTGGCTTAGCTACTTTAGAGAAATTCTCGATGAACCTTCTGTAGTAACCTGCTAAGCCAAGGAAACTACGAATTTCTTTCACATTCTTGGGAGATTTCCATTCAGTCACAGCTGAAACCTTAGCAGGATCAACTGCTACACCATCCTTTATCATAACATGACCAAGAAAACCAACTTCTTCTAACCAGAACTCACACTTGCTGAATTTGGCATAAAGCTTATGCTCTCTTAACTTCTCAAGTATCAAACGCAAGTGCCCTTCATGCTCTTCTTTGCTCTTGGAGTAGACTAAGATGTCATCGATGAATACGACAACAAACTTGTCTAGAAATTCCATGAACACCTTGTTCATCATATTCATGAACTATGCTGGAGCATTGGTCAAGCCGAAAGGCATTACGGTATACTCATACAATCCATATCTTGTGGTGAATGCTATTTTAGGTATGTCTTGCTCTCTTATCTTGAGTTGAAAATAGCCTGACCGGAGATCAATTTTTGAGAACACACAGGCTCCTTCTAGCTGATCAAACAAGTCAGATTCTTGGCAAAGGATATTTGTTCTTGATAGTTACCTCGTTGAGTAAACGATAATCTATGCATAATATTTGACTTCTATCCTTCTTCTCCACAAACAAGACTGGGGCTCCCCAAGATGAAGAACTTGGTTGAATAAATCCTTTCTGCAACTGTTCTCCTAGTTGCTTCTTGAGCTCCTTCAGTTCATCAACTGACATTTTGTATGGTCTCTTTGCTATTGTCCAGAACCTGGTACCAAATATATCAGGAACTCTACATCTCTATCTGGTGGCATTCCTGGTAATTCTTCCGGAAATACATCCGGATACTCACATACAATTGGCACACTGTCCAAGCTAACCCCCTTAAGAGAATTTAGCTTACTCCCTTTGGACTCAAAGTTTGACTTGAATTTTATTCTTTTTCTTTCCGGGGTTGTGAGTGCAACAGTACGATTAGCACAATCTAGTACTCCTTCATACTTAGCCATCCAATCCATTCCCAATATTACGTCCAGTCCTTGGGAATCTAGGATTATCAGACTCACTGGGAACTTATGTTTTCCAAACTCTATTACTAGATCCCGGCATCCAAGACTTACTATCATATCTCCACCCGGAGAACTAACTTTTATTGGACACCCAATGTTTTCAGACGGAAACCCATTTCTATCAACAAATGCCTTTGATATGAATGAATGCGATGCACCAGTATCAAAAAGTACAAATGCTGGAGTGGAATTGAGTCTGAACTTACCAGCAACAGCGTCAGGTTCCTCATAGACCTCCTCCACATTAATGTGGTTCACCTGACCTTTCTGGAAAGGATTGGGCTTGACAGGTCCTTCAACTTTCTTTTCGGGGCACTCATTGCATAGTGTCCCATCTTATTGCATTTGAAGCACTCAACCTGACTGATGTCCCTTTTAGAAGGCTGACTTCCACTTCCACTACCATTCCCACTGTGGTGGCTCTTATGTCCACTCTTGTGGTTCTTGCACTTGTCATTGTCATGACTGCAATGATGCTTGTTGTCATGACGGTTGTGGTTGTGGTGCTTGTTGAATTTCCCATGCTTGTGGGATCCTGAGCTTCCACTATCATCATAGTGAGATCGTTTGTGAGACGATCCCGAGCTGTGCTTGTCGAAGTGTTTCCTCTTCCTACTCTCGACTTGCTTCATTTTGTTCTCCAATATAGCAGCCTTGTCACAGAGCGACTGATAAGTGGGAACATATGCCACAGCCAGCTGCAGATTCAGCTCGTCATTCAAGCCTTCCAAAAATTTTTCCTTTCTTTTGGCATCTGTGTCAACCTCATCCGGTGCATAACGCGCCAGATTGTTGAACTCTTCTATGTATTCAGCCACGCTGCGGTGGCGTTGCTTCAGGTTGTGGAACTCTTTCTTTTTCAGGCTCATTATTCCTAACGAGATATGAGCAGTGCGAAAGCCATCCTCAAAGATCGCCCAAGTCACCTCATCTATAGGAGTGGTGATTTGGAAGTTGTCCCACCAAGTGGCGGCTGGCCCTTCCAGCAGATGTGCTGCGAACCTGACCTTTTCAGCATCCATGCAGCCCACGGTCACTAAGTCCTTGTTCACAAAACGTAGCCAATCATTGGCCACCATGGGATCAGTCGTCCCCGAGAACTTAGCTGGCCTCAAACACAGAAATCTGGTGAGCATATCGAAGCCCGGAGGGTTGTTGTTGTTATTGTTGTTGTTATTGGGGTTGTTGTTGTTGTTATTATTCTGGTTCTGGATGAATGTTGTCATCATCTGCATAAGCTGTGTTTGAGCATTCATCATTTGCTGCATTTCTGGAGTGATGTTGTTGGGGTTGGGGTTTGCGCGACGGGGAGGCATCTGTGGTTTGTTCAAATAGAGATAAGAATGAGATACCCATAGATGTTTTATGCACATTACATCACAAGCAAAAACACAAGCATGCAACAGAAGATAAAAGTTCAACAACCAAATAACAAGTTCTCAAAATAAAACACACAAGTGAAAAGCCATCCACATGCCCGGATGGTTCAATAATAAGTTCACAAATAACAAGTACGATAATAAAAGATAAACGAGTAGTCAAGTCTACTCATCCGCATCAATCTCCTCCTCGAAAAAGGTAAGACCTGCGTTCTCCATCGCGGTCTTGTTCTCCTCAATAGTAGTGGTCAAGGACTCAATCTTGGTCTTGAGAGCCCTCTTCTGGGAGCGAAGCCTCTCGATCACCATCTGCTGCTACTCTAGCTCGAAATCCGTGGACTTCAGTTCTTCAGTCATGTCCCGGATCTTCTTGTTCCTATCCTGGACGCGTTTCTCCTGACTCTTGAACTTCCGGTCCTGGGTCTCGAACTTCGCCTCCATTTCCTTGACTATCTCGTCCTGCTGTGCGAAAAGCTTGTCCTTCTCGCGAAGCTGCACCTAGAGCTCGTCATTACTGAGCATGACATTGGTCCTGTCCATGTCCACGTGCCTAATGAGAGACTCTAAGTCCTGGAGATACAGACGTATCGGCTCTGCTGCGTCCCTTGAGTCGTCCTCGAAGTCGATGGACTCTCCATCCTCATCACGTCTTCCGAAGACGTGGAAGTGGGTGCCTCTAACCTGTCGGGAGTGACGGCCTAGTAGACGTCCTATCAGGTCCTGCATGACTACCTCCATGCCTCTCTCCCTGTCATCATGCATAAGCTTGAAGACGATGGCCTCCGTAGTAGGCTCTGTCTGGCGTCCGGGCTGGTTCACCTTGAATCCCCAGAGGTCCTTCCTCTCGAACTTGGTGAGTGGATGGTGAGTGGATGCACCATGATGGTGGGAAGAGGGAGATCGAGCAAAGTGGTAAGCTCAACGATACGAGGACCAAAGCGGGTAACCTGGAACTCCTCAACAGTGCTGATGGTAATAGGCATCTATTTATAAGATAGAAAAGTTAGGTCAACACAATTTAAGACAAAACAAAGACAAACAACACATACACATCCTTGGAACACAAAATCACACAAGTCATGCATACATGAATCCATTACATCATTCAAGGTCCAAACTTATTTAAGGTATCATTTTGGAAAATAAGGTGATAGGTGGTGGTCCAACTAACGAAGTGCGTTTACAATCCTATCTCACTGGATCTGTTGGCTAACACAATGTTCCTAGAGGCAATCAGCCTATCTTGTTCACATGATTCCATAACTAAGTCTATAATATCTCCCCTTAAGGTTTGGTTGGTGGCTTCCAACTCTTGGGTATGTTCCTTCTCTTTCTCTAAGTCTTTTTGGAGGTTGAGCATTCTGCACTTGACTCTAGCACTAAGTTCTTTGATAGTCCTCCAAGCTGCTTCTCTTGCTGACTCAAAGAATGTGGTGTGCATCACAGTGTTGGTGTACATGCAGAATCCTCTTTCTTTGTGGTTGTCTTCCTTGTTTTTGTACAAGTGAAGTTGCACCCACCAGTACTCCACTCCTTCATCCATCACCGGAAAGCCTTTGTACACAGCTGCACCATGTGCTTCCATTGCCACCATGAGGTCCTTGAGAATTTTGGGAAACTCAGTTTCACACTCCAAGGTCATGGTCATGAGTGGTCCTTTCTTCACGGCTTCGTTGATGGAGTTCAACTACAAATAGAGATGAGAATGAGAAGATTAGAAAAGTTTACAAGAAGAATAGACAAGTGTAGAAGTAGTTGAAATTTTTTCCTTAGTGGTTTTCCAATCCTAGGGTCATAATCCTACAGGCAACACAGTGCTCTGATACCATCTGTAAGATCCCTCCTTTGTAAAGGAAAAAGGATCCCTGTGATTGCAATGCTAGTCCCTGGATCATTGCTAGCATCCATAGTTTAAGATGAAGTACACAGATACAAAGGTCATTTATTACATCCATTCCAGAGATAAAATATAGTCTTTTACAACTCAAGGCCATAGGCCTAATATAAGAGTTTTGGAATAAGTAAATAAACACAAGTCTTCATCTTCATGTGCCACAGGCAAGCATGTTGAGTGTAGACTCATGACACATAATCATCATCGGAGTAACCTGCAACATCACAAGTTATAGCCACAGTGGGTCAATAGTTTGGAATAGTATTGGCAAGTGATACCTTAGTAAATTTTTAAGTGGACTATATTACTATATGCATTTTGGCTAAGTGTAGCTTGGCTTGCTTTGCTTGAAAATAGGTTTTTCCTATTAGTTGAAATCACTAAGTTTTTCTTTGTCAAAACTTTCCCAAGAAACCACCAATAGACATTGGGGTCCTTCACCCTTGTTCACCCACAAGTTTTACTTAGAAGTTGGAGTGATGAGATTCTTGTAGCTTCCATGTCTTGATGCTCAAGTTGTCCATTGCCATGGACTTGGCTAAGTACTTAGATTTTCCATCTGCAGAGGTTGTGCACTTTCCCCACCAGACTTGGTTTCCCAAGACAGGACCTTTCAGAAGCCTTTCCTTAGCCAAATGGACGCGCTCCAACCTATCATTCCCACTACCACCAACTGTCCAAAAGGCTAAGTTCTAGCAACCTATATGATCAAGGCAGAGCCCATATTGCCAAGTGGTTGCACTATAAGCTTCTCAACACTTGGCCTCCAAATCCCTTTGTGCCTGGGTGGCATACCACAAGTGTGATACACAAGGTAAACCATGTCCATGGGCCTTGTGTAACCACTCAACCAAAAACCACCATTCAAGTCCCATTCCACCCAGGAGGTTCATTGACTTAGTTGTTTTATTAAGAAAAACATAAGTCCAAAAGACTTAGAAATATTTTCATCATAGCATGTATATACTTTACCAACCCTTGTTTTCTACTAGCTAGGCTAAGCATGGCATAGTAACTTAACTTAGGAAAATCCCTAGCAATTCTACAATTCTACCACTACTTAGGATTTCCCAACATAGCATTTAGCAAAAGGTAACATGCAAGACTTAGCAAAATATTTCTAATGCTTAAACAAAATATAGGGATGGAAATATTCATGAAGTACCACTTGCCTTGGTAATGGGGAGAGTAGAACTCTTCACAATCACAGTCACTAGCAAAATCTACACAAAATTTGTAGCACAAAAATTACACACAATTCATATACAAACAAAAATAATATGAATGCATGCATGCAAGAAAATGCTAAGTGATGATTTTTGAAAACTCCACCAATCAAGTGCATGATACAGAAACATAACCAAGTCAAAAATCTTGCTAACTAAACTTATTTAGCACTAAAACTATTTCCCAAACAAAATCTATACTCAAAATAGTCCTAAACAAGTTTCTGCATAAAAAGTCATTTTAACAGAAACTTTTTGTTAAACACATTGCAGATTCAGAAAGGGCTTGTCTCCCTGATTCCAACGGTATAAATTTTGCAAAAATCTAATGTGGGAATCAAAAGTTATAGCCTTTTGAAATTTGGATCTAAATCTGTTTTCAAATTCTGTTTTAATTCAAACCCTAGCCACACGTCTTATTTCTATTGGTCGATACCGATTCGCTCCGGATCACGCTCGCGAGCTGTAGGATCTATTTAAAACGCACGGTCCAGATCTAGCATAACGGTTCGATTAGTGATTCTATCGTAAGCGTTGGATCTAGATCCAACGGCGCTCGAGCATGCGACCATGTTCTGGCGGCGCGCGGCGTCAGCGAGCGGTGGAGCGCTCAGTCAGCGGCGGCGCTGGCGTTCTAGGTCGTGCGCGAGAGGGAGAAGGATCTTACCAGAACTGCGGTGGCGTGCTGAAGCTCAACGTGGCGCTGGTTTGCGGAGGGGCGCACGGGAATGGTCTCTGGAGCTCGTCGGAGTTGCGGGCGGCGTCGGTCGCTTGCAGACGTGGTCACAGGCGAGGTTTGGCGTCGCCCTTGCACGAACCAGAGGGGTCAGGAGTTGCGCAAGACGCAGGCGAACAATCTCGCGTGAAGGAGGGGGCAAGGGGCACTCGGATTTTACCTTAATTGGTCGTCGGAGTCTGTCGGCGGCGCAGGTGGTTTCGGTCGTGAACGGAGACGACGTCCTGGGTCACGAGCAGGCAAAAGAAAAGTATCAGGGGGTGCGCAAGATCATGCTGAGCATCATCGTTTGAACCAGAGAGAGGGGGGTGGTCGAGGCTCACCGGAATCGATCGCCGGAGTCGTCGGTACCGCGGGGCTTCGAGAGCAAATGCGCGCAGCCTGGTGGCGGAGTGCGCGAGGAGAGTGGGGGAAAATGCTCGCGGTGCAGAGGGGATTAAATAGGCCCAGGCGCGACAGGAAACGCCTGCGGCATTAAGTCTAATTACGCCACGCCATTACCGGCCTTGACAGCGGCGGCGACGTGGTCGCGGGCGTAGTTTGGGGAAGACGAGGGCGACGTGGAGAGGGCCCGCTCGTCAGCGAAGCGCGCGAAGGGGAGGTGGGGTCTGGCTGTCAGCGGCTGTGTGGGTGCGCTTGCGCGAGTGAGAGAGAAAGAAATGCCCCGGGTGGGCTAGCTGGGCCTGTTCTGATGCTGGGCCAGATTGGTGGCGCCTGGCCCTTTTCTTTTGTTTTACTCCTTTTCTTTTTCTGTCTCGATTTTCTGAATTGATTTTCAAATGAATTCAAGTTCCATTTGAATTCAGATCTTCTTGGGATTTTTGCAGTGAGCAGTAGTCTCAAATATAGGCATACAATCATGTGGTTGCTTTGCAAAGGCTTGGTCAAGCTTGGAGAACAAAATATCAGAGACTTGGCACTTAGTTTGTATAATTTGAGAAATGGTTTTTGAATCCATTTCCAATTTGTAAATCTTGGTCCAAAAACCACACTCAATCCTTTCTATAAGGAAGACAAACAAGATAGGTTTGAAATCTTTCAAACTTTCAAATGGGGTGGCCATTTGATTTAAATCTGCTCACATAAAATCATAGCACTATGTGCTTCTGTTTTTCTGAAATGAGTTTGAAATTGATCTCAAATCTATATGCATGCATGAATGATATGCAAACTTTTAAATTATGATTTTAGGGATGTTACATCCACGCACCAATCGTTCCATCAACTTGCACGAATATTGACGCTGAGTGCTATAAATTATAACCATGGTAATTCTTATTCTTTCACCTCATTCTTCCTCACATCGTCTTCTTCCTCCAGGAAGCGCCTCCTTGAGCTCTTCGTGCACATCGAGGGAAAATCCATAGCTTTTCCCGAATCCCACAGTCACCTTCTTCCACACACCAATGGCAAGCAGCAACGCCACCCCATCCATAACAGCGACGAGCGATGCCGTGGCCAAGGCGGTGGGCTGGGTTCACGTGCCTCCAGAGGGCGTGGTCGTACCATGCACTGCGGTGGTGGAAACCACCGGCGGTGACCATATTCCAGCGGGGTTGGAACTTCTAGAAGAGGAGGGTGATTCCCATAAGGGAGAGTGGCGCGTCTCCGATATCACCAAGAGCGATCTCAAGGATATAATTGCCGAAGGGTACCTTCCCACGACAGAGGGGCTGGTCTGGTAGGCGGTGCCGGCCGGAGAGGTCATCCCTTCTCCCCAAGCCAGAGAAAAGGTGTACCTCAAAGCACAACCGGTACGCGGCGTCTCCCTCCCAACCTTCGACTTCTTCATACAAGTCCTTAGACACTACCGGGTTCAACCTCAGAACCTTTCTCCGAATAGCATCCTTGCGCTTAGCAACTACGCGACGCTTTGTGAGGGCTACCTAGGAATAAGACCAAGGTTAGATCTGTTTATATACTTTTTACCGTCAAGAGGGAAGCCAGAGTGAGCAAGGATGAGCTTAGAAATTGTGGAATCAGTAGCTTCAATATTTGGCATGGCCAGCGGTTCCCCGACATTGTAGGCCACGAGTCCTGTAAGAACTGACAGAGGACGTACTTCTACGGCCTAGACATCCCTCTGGATGGCCGAGAAGGAACGTACCCGAACTTTGTCGATGGAGCTGCCACTGAAGCCCCGACATGGAGATCCCAAGCCCTCCTTCCCTCCGACGATGAATCCTCCCGCGCTGTTTGGCGGATCGAGTGGCTCCTAGACACGGGTCTGACCAGGTTGGACCTAGCCATGTGCTGGTTCATCAGGCGGATCCAGCCTCTGCAGCACCGCGCGAAGCTCATGCACCAGTATGTTGGAGATATGCCCTAGAGGCAATAATAAATGTAGTTATTATTATATCTTTGTGTTTATGATAAATGTTTATATTCATGCTATAACAGTATTAACCAGAAACATTGATACTTGTGTGATTTGTAAACTAAATTAGAGTCCCTAGTAAAGCCTCTTCATAATACTAGCTTGTTGATTAATAGATGATCATGGTTTCTTGATCATGAACATTTGAGATGTTGTTAATAACAAGATCATATCATTAGGATAATGGTATGGTGGACATACTCCTTTAGATAAGCGTAGCATAAAGATCAAGTCATTTTAAATAGTTCAATTGCTATAAGCTTTCTGATACATAGTAACCTAATTCCTTTGACCATGAGATCATGCTTATCACCATCACCGGAAGGATGCTTTGATGACATCAAACACCACACCGTAACTAGGTGGCTATAAATGTGGCATTGAGTGTTCGGAAAGTATGGGTTGAGACACAAGAATCAAGAGTGGGATTTGTCCATCCATATGACGAATAGATATACTCTGATACCTCTCGGTGGAATGTCATCCAATTATCTTGCAAGCATGTGACTGGCTCACAAGGGAACACATACCACGGGAACGAGAAAAGAGTACTTATCGGTAACGTGGTTGAACTAGGGTATGCAGATATACCGACGATCAAAACCTCGGATAAGTAAACTATCATGAGACAAAGGGAAATTGGTATCGTATGTAAGTGGTTCATTCGATCGCAAAGTAATTGTAGAAATATGTGGGAGCCATATGAATTTCCAGATTCCTCTATTGGTTATTGATCGGAGAAGTGTCTCGATCATGTCCCTATAATTCACGAACCGTAGGGAGACACACTTAAGGATTCGATGTTGTTGAGTAGTTATGGAATGATGAGTAAGAGACTGAATGTCGTTCGGAGTCTCGGATAGGATCCGGGATATCACGAGGAGATACGGAATGGTCCGGAGAATAAGATTCATATAAGGAAAGTCATGTTTTGGAGTTGGGGAATGATTCCGGTGTTTTCATCAGGAATGTTTTAGAAGGTTCCGGAAGGTCCGGCACTCTGGAGGGGAAGGGTACATGAATGTGTCATGACAATGTGGAATGGTTGCATCATGTACTAGGTATCATTGCTGGGCAAAATAAAGGGAGAAATCAAATCCTAATTTGAAAAGTCAAACGCCAATTTGAAAAGTCAAACGACAGTTTTGCTTGGTGGAGGGAGAGTGGGAAACCTACTTGGGGAGGAGTTCCTCTCCCTCCACCCGCTGGACAAGGAGGCCGACTTGGGGGAGGACTCCCTCCCCCTTGGCCGCGCTCTCCCACCTATAAAAGGAAGGGCTGCCCCTCTTCCTTACACCCAACACCACCCAAACCCTAGACCTAGCCGCCGGCCACCACAAGTCGCCGCCGCCCTAGGGTTTCCTCCTAGCCGCCGAGTTGGGGCTCTCCCCAAGCCCTAGCCGCCGGCCAAGCTTCCTCCCTTGGTGCCTCTAAACCCTAGATCGCCAAGGTCTCTCTCATAGTCCACCATACTCGCTCCGGCTTAAGGCGAAGCCCTGCGAGATCTCCCCTCTACTTCCGGTACCACGCCCTCGTACTGCCGGAATCGCGACGAGAGTGCTACAACCTCCGCTGCCTGCTGGAACAAGGGAGAGGAAGGTATGTATCGAGTACCGAACGTGTGACCGACTGTGGAAGCGCTACCGGAACACAGCGCCGGAAGGATCGTCTATGCGATCTTGAGATCGGCAAGAGTACGACTACATCACCCACGACAATCTACTCTCGTTAACCGCTTTGGAATCTTCGAGGGTGAGTTCCTCTAACGACTCGTTGCTACAATATATTAGATAGATCTTGGCTTGTTTTTTGCATGCGGTAGAAACTTTTTGTTTTCCATGCTACGAACCCCTACAGTGGTATCAGAGCCGTGTCTGTATGTAGATCTGTTGCACGAGTAGAACACAATGGTCATTGTGGGCGGTGGTGCTTTTATTATCAATTGCTTCTTGTGTACTTTGCATCTTGCGGTATGATGGGATGAAGCGGCCCGGGCTAACCTTACATGACATCATTCATGAGACTTGCTCCATGCTCAACATGCAACTTGTATTGCATAAGTGGCTCTGCGGGTGTCTGTCTCTCCCATTATAGTATAGATCCAATTTACAACGGGAACTTGATAGTTCAAACATCAACGTTGTGGTTCTTGTTCGTAAGTTAGATCGACACTTATTGAAAGCCCCAAACCACGTAAAATATGCAAAGAAAATTAGAGGCGTCTAACTTTGTTTTGCAGGGGTGTGCTGTGATGTGATATGGCCATGATTGTGATTATATTTGATGTATGCAATGTTCCTTATTGTAAGTTGGCAACCGACAAGAGCCATATGGTTGTCTTTAATTTCTGTTAAGACCCGCGTGTCTATTCAAAGTAGTTGTAATAGTTGGAGGTGGTGGACGACAACCATGAAACGGCGCCATTGACCTTAACGCTATGCCGATGATGATGGAGATCATGTTCGTGCTTGAAGATGGAGATCGGAAGCACAAGAAGAATGGCCATATCATATCACATATTATGAATTGCATGTGATGTTAATCCTTTATGCATCTTGTATTGCTTAGTTAACGACGATAGCATTATAAGATGATCCCTCATGCACATAAATTTCAAGTTTTAAAGTGTTCATCCTTAGTAAGCACCGTTGCTAAAGCTTGTTGTTTCGAAGCACCACGTGATGATCGGGTGTGTTAGATTATGCAAGTGTATACAACGTGAGCAAGCCAGATTTGCTCATGCGGAAGCTAAGGTTTGATCTTGACGAGCCTAGCATGTACATACATGGTCTCGCAACACGGATTACCGAAAGGTAAAGCATGAGTCATATAGTAGATATGATTAACATGTCGATTATTCGCCATTGAAGCTACATCAACTCTCGTGATGATCGGTTTTGATGTGGTGGATTTGGTTCGTGTGATCACTAAAACAATGTGAGGGATATTGTTTTGAGTGGGAGTTCACCTAGATTAATTTAACTATTAATTAGAACTCAATTTGTCATAAACTTAGTCTAAACTATTGCAAATATGTTGTAGATCAATGGCGGTCCCTACCATCAATTTTAATGCGTTTCTAGAGAAAGAAAAGTTGAAAAACAATGGAAGAAACTTTGCGGATTGGTTCCGCAATTTGAGGATTGTCCTCAATGCTGGTAATTTGACCTATGTGCTGGATACACCGCTGGGTGACCCGCCTGCAGCTGATGCTACCGATGAAGTAAAGAAAGTTTACCTCACTCGGAAGAATCAGTACTCCACAGTTCATTGTGCTATCTTGTATGGTTTGGAATCGGAGCTTCAGAAAATGTTTGAGAACCATGACCCACATGATATTGTCCGTGAACTCAAAATGATATTTGAGGCTCACGCGGCAGTTGAGAGTTATGAGGCTTCTGAAAAGTTCTTTAACTGCAAGATGGAAGAGGGCAACTCCGTCAGTGAGCATGTGCTTAAGATGTCTGAGCACGCAAACAAACTCCAAAGTTTGGGTATAGTGATTCCTAATGCTTTGGGAATTTAACGTGTCCTCCAATCACTGCCACCAAGTTACAAGAACTTTGTGATGAACTACAATATGCAAAACATGAACAAGACGTTGCCAGAACTCTTCTCCATGTTGAAATCTACAGAAGTGGAGATCAAGAAAGAGCATCAAGTGTTGTTGGTCAATAAGAACACTAAATTCAAGAAAGGCAAGTCTAAGCAAAAGGGAAACTTCAAGAAGGGTGGTAAGAAAGTTGCCGCACCGGCGAAGAAGACCAAGGCTGGACCTAAGCCTGATACTGAGTGCTTTTACTGCAAGGGAGAGGGTCACTAGAAGCGGAATTGCCCAAAGTACTTGGCGGATTTGAAGAACGGCAACATCAAGAAGAAAGGTATATCCGATATACATGTTATTGATGTGTATCTCACCAGTACTCATAGTAGTGCCTGGGTATTTGATACTGGTTCGGTTGCTCATATTTGTAACTCGAAACAGGTACTATAGAATAAACGGAAGCTAGCGAAGAACGAGGTGACGATGTGCGTTGGAAATGGATCAAAGGTTGATGTGATCGCGGTCGGCACGCTACCTCTTCATCTACCATCGGGATTAGTTTTATACTTAAATAATTGTTATTTGGTGCCTGCGTTGAGCATGGACATTATATCGGGATCTTGTTTATTGCAAGACGGTTACTTGTTTAAGTCCGAGAATAATGGTTGTTCGATTTATATGAGTAATATATTTTATGCACATGCACCTTTGATAGATGGTCTATTCTTATTGAATCTCGATAGTGGAAATACACATATTAATAACATTGAAGCTAAACGTTTGAAATTGAGCGATGACTCGACCTATATGTGGCACTGTCATCTTGGTCACAATGGAGTGAAGCGTATGAAGAAACTCCATTCCGATGGACTTCTTGAATCACTTGAAAGATGCGAAGCATGTCTGATGGGTAAAATGACTAAGACTCCAATTTTTGGTATGATGGAGCGAGCTACGGACTTATTGGAAATCATACATACCGATGTGTGTGGTCCAATGAGTGTAGCATCACGCGGTGGTTATCGTTATGTTCTTACCTTCACGGATGACTTGAGTAGATATGGGTATATCTATTTCATGAAACATAAGTCCGAAACTTTCGAGAAGTTTAAGGAATTTCAAAGTGAGGTGGAGAATCAACGTAACAAGAAGATTAAATTTCTATGTTCTGATCGTGGAGGTGAATATCTAAGTTACGAGTTTGGCGAGCATTTAAAGAAATGCGGAATACTTTCACAATTGACACCGACAGGAACACCACAGCGTAATGGTGTGTCCGAACGTCGTAATCGAACTCTCTTAGATATGGTTCGTTCTATGATGTCACTTACAGATTTACCGCTATCATTTTGGGGTTATGCATTAGAAACAACCACATTCACTTTAAATAGGGAACCATCTAAATCCGTTGAAACGACACCGTATGAATTATGGTTTGGGAAGAAACCTAGATTGTCGTTCCTTAAAGTTTGGGGTTGCGAAGCCTATGTAAAGAAGTTACAACCGGACAAGCTTGAACCCAAAGCGGAAAAATGCGTCTTCATAGGATACCCGAAGGAAACTATTGGGTATACCTTCTATCATAGATCCGAAGGCAAAATCTTTGTTGCCAAGAATGGATCCTTTCTAGAGAAGGAATTTCTCTCGAAAGAAGTGACTGGAAGGAAAGTAGAATATGATGAGGTTGTTGAACCTTCTCTCGAACTTGCGAGTAGCGCAGCACCGGAAGTTCCTGTGGTGCCTACACCAATAAGAGAGGAAGCTAATGATGATGATCATGAAACTTCGGTTGAAGTTGCTACAGAACCTCGCAGGTCAACGAGAACTCGTACCACTCCTGATTGGTAAGATCCCGTTATGAGTGTCATGTTGGTGGATAACACCGATGACCCTGCGACATATGAGGAAGCGATGATGAGCCCAGATTCCAATAAATGGCAAGACGCCATGAAATCCGAAATTGGATCCATGTACGAAAACCAAGTATGGACTTTGGTGGACTTACCGGATGGCCGGAAGGCTATCGAGAACAAATGGATTTTCAAGAAGAAAACAGATGCTGATGGTAATGTTACTGTCTATAAAGCTCGACTTGTCGCAAAAGGGTTTCGACAAATTCAAGGAGTTAACTACGATGAGACTTTCTCACCAGGCGAAGCTAAAGTCCGTGAGGATTATGTTAGCAATCGCTGCATATTACGATTATGAGATATGGCAAATGGATGTCAAAACGGCGTTCCTCAATGGAGACATTGATGAAGAGTTGTATATGATGCAACCCAAAGGTTTTGTTGATCCTAAAGATGCTAACAAGGTATGCAAACTTCAACGGTCCATATATGGGTTGAAGCAAGCATCCTGAAGTTGGAATCAACGTTTTGATAAGGTAATCAAAAGTTTTGGTTTTATACAAACTTATGGAGAAGCTTGTATTTAAAAGAAAGTGAGTGGGAGCTCTGTAGCATTCTTAATACTATATGTAGATGACATATTTTTGATTGGGAATGATGCAGACCTTCTTAATAGTGTCAAGGAATATTTGAATAATAGTTTTTCAATGAAAGATCTTGGCGAAGCAGCTTACATATTAGGCATAAAGATTTATAGAGATAGATCGAGACGCCTAATATCATTATCACAAAGTACATATTTGGACAAAGTTCTAAAGAGGTTTGGAATGGAATATAGCAAGAAAGGGTTCTTGACCATGTTTCCCAATACGACGTTGAGTAAAACTCAAAGTCCAGCAATGGCAGAAGATAGAGAAAGAATGAGTAAGACTCCCTATGCCTCAGCCATCGGATCTCTAATGTATGCCATGCTATGTACTAGACCCGACATTGCATATGATGTTAGTTTAACTAGCAGATATCAAAGTGATCAAGGAGTGGATCATTGGACAGCGGTCAAAAACATCCTTAAGTACTTGAGAAGAACTAAGGATATGGTTCTTTCTTATCTATGTGATGAACAACTCGTTGTTAATGGTTACACCGATGCTAGTTGGAACACCGATCCGGATGATTCTAAATCTCAATATGGATACGTATTTACTTTGAATGGTGCAGCCTCTAGCTGGCGGAGTGCAAAGCACAGCGTTGTGGCGAGATCTTCAACTGAATCGGAATACATAGCTTCTTCGGAGGCTTCACAAGAAGCGATATGGATGAAGGAGTTCATTAAAGAGCTCGGTGTGGTTCCAAGTGCGCTGGACCCAATGTCTATCTACTGTGATAACATGGGCGCCATAGCCAATGCGCAAGAACCAAGGTCACACAAGAAGCTGAAGCACATCAAGCTGCGTTTTCACGCTATTCGAGAACATGTCCAAGATGGTGACATAAAGATTTGCAAAGTACACACAGATCTGAATGTGGCGGATCCGTTGACTAAACCTCTCCCGAGGGCAAAACATGACCAACACGAAACTGCCATGGGTGTTCGGTATATTACCATGTAATCTAGATTAGTTGACTCTAGTGCAAGTGGGAGACTGTTGGAGATATGCCCTAGAGGTAATAATAAATGTAGTTATTATTATATCTTTGTGTTTATGATAAATGTTTACATTCATGCTATAACAGTATTAACCAGAAACATTGATACTTGTGTGATTTGTAAACTAAATTAGAGTCCCTAGTAAAGCCTCTTCATAATACTAGCTTGTTGATTAATAGATGATCATGGTTTCTTCATCATGAACATTTGAGATGTTGTTAATAACAAGATCATATCATTAGGAGAATGGTATGGTGGACATACTCCTATGGATAAGCGTAGCATAAAGATCAAGTCATTTTAAATAGTTCAATTGCTATAATCTTTCTGATACATAGTAACCTAATTCCTTCGACCATGAGATCATGCTTATCACCATCACCGGAAGGATGCTTTGATGACATCAAACACCACACCGTAACTAGGTGGCTATAAAGGTGGCATTGAGTGTTCGGAAAGTATGGGTTGAGACACATGAATCAAGAGTGGGATTTGTCCATCCATATGACGGATAGATATACTCTGGGCCCTCTCGGTGGAATGTCATCCAATTAGCTTGCAAGCATGTGACTGGCTCACAAGGGATCACATACCACGAGAACGAGAAAAGAGTACTTATCGGTAACGAGGTTGAACTAGGTATGCAGAGATACCGATGATCAAAACCTCGGATAAGTAAACTATCGTGAGACAAAGGGAAATTGGTATCATATGTAAGTGGTTCATTCGATCGCAAAGTAATCATAGAAATGTGTGGGAGCCATATGAATTTCCATATTCCTCTATTGGTTATTGATCGGAGAAGTGTCTCGATCATGTCCGCATAATTCACGAACTGTAGGGAGACACACTTAAGGATTCGATGTTGTTGAGTAGTTATGTAATGATGAGTAAGAGACTGAATGTTGTTTGGAGTATCGGATAGGATCCGGGATATCACAAGGAGATCCGGAATGGTCCGGAGAATAATATTCATATAAGGAAAGTCCTGTTTCGGAGTTGGGGAATGATTCCGGTGTTTTTATCAGGAATGTTCTAGAAGGTTCCGGAAGGTCCGGCACTCCGGAGGGGAAGGGTACATGAATGTGTCATGACAATGTGGAATGGTTGCATCATGTACTAGGTATCATGGCTGGTCAAAATAAAGGGAGAAATCAAATCCTAGTTTGAAAAGTCAAACGCCAATTTGAAAAGTCAAACGACAGTTTTGCTTGGTGGAGGGAGAGTAGGAAACCTACTTGGGGAGGATTTCCTCTCCCTCCACCCGCCGGCCAAGGAGGCCGACTTGGGGAGGACTCCCTCCCCCTTGGCCGCGCCCTCCCACCTATAAAAGGAGGGGCAGGACTGCGGAAGCGCTGCCGGAGCGCAGCGCCGGAAGGATCGTCTACGCGATCTTGAGATCGGCAAGAGTACGACTACATCACCCACGATAATCTGCTCTCGTTAACCGCTTTGGAATCTTCGAGGGTGAGTTCCTCTATCGACTCGTTGCTACAATCTAGTAGATAGATCTTTGCTTGTTTGTTTGCATGCGGTAGAAATTTTTTGTTTTCCATGCTACGAACCCCTACACAATATACCAAGGATAGGAAGGATAGCCTCCGCATATCCGAGGACAACTTCTCGAGTGACTCCATCAAGCTCCGGCTCAAGGACATAGTCAAGGTGAAGGACAGGAAGCGTGGCTTGACCATCACCTATGACATGTTCGAGGGCAGCACCTCTGAAGCTGCCAACGGAGGCAAGAAGAAGAAGAAGAATATGGAGGGTGGAGCCTCCAAGAGATCCACCGCCTCCCTGGAGGCGGAGAAAAGAAGAATCACCGGTATCCCGTTTACTAAGGCACCAACCATTGTGTAAGCTTCTTAACATCCGACATTGTCCCTTGCTCATCTTGTTCCTGTACTTATACTTTTGCATGTTTCAGGAAGAATTCCAGTATGAGTTTGAAGAAGACCTCCAAAACATCGGGGGCTTCTAAAAACATCAAAGAAATGTTTCACCAAGCATCTCCCGCCATCGCCCCTCCAACTCCGAACGTCCAGCCTGCTACCTCACCAACAAGCTCTCGAGCAAAGGTAACGTCTGAACCTTCCGCCATGGAATTGGTCCTAGATGTTGCCGTGGAACTTGCTATCGTTGGCGAGCAGGCGACAAAGAAAGCACCGCATCCAAAGTGGCTGAAGCCCCAGCTAAGTATGCCACTGTTAGAGGTAAGGCGATGGTGGAAGGCGGAACTTCTGCCGCAGGCAGCGCCACTGCACCAAGGACACCAGCAGAGTTTCCGAAGATCGTCTACCCGGTGCTTACACCGAGTGGCTCAACGCTGGTTCCTGATGCTGTGTTGACTTCTCCAACATGTGTTCTTGAGGAGCTGATCAAGCAGGCGGATATCCTGCGCGGAAATAGCCTTGCCTTCAGCAAGATACTTGCCGAGAGCGCCACCAACCTCAAAATCATTGCACTTGTAAGTTTTTTATGCCTTTTGCATTTCATATGTAATATCCCACTGTGCCCAGAGGAATTAGAAGGAAAACCATAGGTCTTTGTGTCTGAATGCTCTAAGAGTGACTAAGCTAGAAAACTTCGCACTATAGCCCCCAAGTATGTAGTTTGAATGAATTATTCTGACTAGATACTTTTTAGAGTAGCACAAGCAGTGTTTGTAAATTTCAATACTGTAGCCCCCAAGCCTCTAGTTGAAACAAAATTAGTTTCGACTAGATGCTTAAAGAAAGACTAAGCATATTGCCGAGTTAAAAAACTCTCACTGTAGCCCCCAAGACTCTAGGTGGATAATTTATCCGGCTAGATGCTCCAAGTAGACTAAGTAATTTTTATCTTTTTCACTGAATGAGAATGCTCGGAGAGGCGTCGCCAACGATAAGTTTGACAAGATGCGTGCTGACCTTGAAGCTAAAAAGGGTAAAACTGCCTTCTTGAAGGATCAAATCACCAAGAGAAAGAGTATGTTTTTCTTTTCAATTTCGCACTCAATCTTGGTCTTGCGCCATTAACCTCCGACTCATCATCGTGTGCTGTCATTTCTCCGTCATGCAGGAACTATCGCCAAGGCAAAGGATATTGTCGAGCAATCCAAGCACATAGAACTGCTGGATAGCAAAAACAAAATCCTCAAGAAGGAGAGGGATGATACACTGAAGAGGCATGAAGCATCTATGAAGGCCGTGCAGGAGTCTGCCAACACGGAGATCAACCGTCTGAAGGAGGAAATTGTAATCCTAAAGAAGCAGAAGAAATCTACCGAAGAGCAGAATAAACGCAACCTTGAGGCTTATAAGGTCCTCCGACAAGAACGGGACTCCATGGCGTATACGCTCCAACAAGCCGAGGCTAGCATCTTTGGTAAGCAATCTCCGTCTTGTACTTCTGTAAGACAGGTACTTTGAACTTTTATATTGTTGAACTCACGTATTCCATTGCTTGGCTGGAAATGCAGCTCCTATTGGTTTAACCAATACTCCTCCTCCACCAAAGGAATGCATGGTTCTTGGTGGCAACTTCATCAGTACCGCCATCAAGCAAGCCAAGGAAATTGCAAAGCCCCTGAAAATCAACATCAAGGCGGTGGATTCCGTCATGAAGTACTCGAATATTCTATGCCAATCCCCCAAGCGTATCGTAAACTGGAAAGATTCATGTACCCGGGCTGGTGCAAGAATGTCACTGGCGATGGTCAAGGCCCACTACGAGAATGCCGACATTGACAGGTGACCTCGGGTCTGCCCGACGTAGACAATGACGGCCAGAAGATTGATCACAAAGCTATCTGGTCATAGCTCGCCGGCTACCTCCAGGGTTGCCGACTTGGTCGATCCAAACTCCTTTCTGCATGATACGTCGGAAACGTATCTATAATTTTTTATGTTCCATGCTTGTTTAGTATCTACTTTGCTTTGCTTTGTCTACACTTTGAGGTGTTTTTATATGTTTTCTGGTACTAACCTATTAACAATATTCCATACTGCCAATTGCCTGTTTTCTTTTGTTTTTGGTTCCAGAAGGGCAGAAAATCAATATTCTCGGAATTGGACGGGACAAAAGCCAAAGTCAATATTTTACCGTGGGGAACGCGAAGTCGGAATACGAGACAGAGGAGATTCACCAGGGTACCACACCCCCTGGTCGCATGGGTGGGCCCACCCCGCGCCTAGGGGGTGTGGCCGCCCTGGCGACCACCCTACCTCACCTCTTCGCATATAAAGACCCCCTGATGCCTAAACCCTAAGTACCCGATCAATATTCCACGAAACTGTCTGTAGCCGCCGCCACCATCGTCCCTAGATCGGGGGGGATCTGAAGCTCTTCCCGGCACCCTGCCGGAGGAGAGATCATCCCGGAGGCCTTCTTCTTCATCATGCCAGCCTCCGGTATGAAGCGTGAGTAGTTCGACCTTGGATTACGGGTCCATGTAGTAGCTAGATGGTTGTATCTCCTCCTTTGTGCTTTCATGTCTAGATCTGGTGAGTTCCGTTAATGATCAAGATATCATCTATTTGTAATCATGCATGTTGTGTTTGCGGGGATCCGATGGATATTGAGATTACTATGTCATATTGGTTAGTGATTTTGTCTTATTGATTCTATCATGTCTGTTGATACGCCCAATTTGCATCACCATTCTAAATCATAATCTACCTCTATTCATTGATATTTGTCTTATTATGAGGTATTACTTATGTCTTTTCCACTGTTTATGCATGTTGGATGATTCTTGGAGGATGGACGGCCGGAGTATGGATTATGATGGAAAAGAGGGTGTTTTGATGCAATTTAGCGAAGATTAGAAAAATACCAGAAAAATATGGGAAAATATTATATTTACAGAAGATTGAGGAAGCTAGAAGGAGGGACAAAGAAGGGCTGCAGGGGGCCCACACCCCCCTAGGTGAGGGCCCACCTGACCCCGCTCCTAGGGCAGGTGTAGACCACCTTCCCGGCTCCTGACTCCGACCCTTAGCATATATCTTCCCTACGGAACCCTAAGCCTCGGGGAGCGACCATAGATAGATTTCCGCCGCCTCTGGGGCAAAAACCACCGAGAGAGAAAGATCTCTCCGGAAGACAGATTTCTGCCGGGGGAATTCCTTCCCGGAGAGTGGATATCGTCGCCATCAACACCGTCATCAAGCTAGGCTTCATCAGGATCATCATCATCATCAGCCACACCATCATCTCCACCAGCACCATCATCACCACTCCGTCCCGATGTAACAATTGTGTTGATATTGCTTTAGTTATTAGGGAAAACTTTCCCGGTGTTAATTACTATTGTAGTTGATTCTTGTGAGTGGAACCATTGGTTATTTTTTATGCCCAGATTGTTATCCATTATCATATCATCTTTGATCTTGATCCATATGATGTCCTTTGAGTAGTTCGTCTAGTTCTTAAGGACATGGGAGAAGTCATGTTGTTATTAGTGGATTTTCGTTGAGTTATTATTCAATGGTTTAGTATTTAAGTTGTGGTGCTATTCTTCTAGTGGTGTCATGTGAAAATCGACTACATGATACTTTAACATTTATGGGCCTAGGGGAATGCATTGTGTATTTGGCTACTAATTGTGGGGTTGTCGGAGTGACAGAAACATGAACCCCTATTAGGACACCTTTGAACAAGGGTGTGTAGGATCTCAGAGTTTAAGGCTGTGGTTAGATTTATATCTTAATTACTTTCCTGTAGTTACGAATGTTTGCAGGGGGTTTAATCACAAGTATGTATTAGTCCAAGTATGGTCGATACATTAGCACAGGTTCACCCACACAACACTTACAACACCAGAGAAGAGTACTCAGCTATATAAAGCGACAGCACTTGACAGAATTCCCATGTGTCCTCGAGAACGTTTGGTCTTTGTAAGTATTTCCACCGGCTTGTCCTTTGCTAATTAAGGATTGGGCCACTTGCTACGTTTGTTCTTTATTACTTGCACTTTGTTTTGTTGCCTTATCAGAAAACCACTAAAAATCCGTTTGCTAAGTATTCATAGGGATTTCCTGCTCCATACCACTATTCAGCACCTTCTGCTCCTCATTGGGATCGACACTCCTATTTATCAAAAGTACTACAATACACCCCCTATACCTGTGGGTCATCAAGACTATTTTCTAGCGCGGTTGCCGGGGAGTGAAGCGCTATTGAAGAGTGGAACTGGTAAAGTAAACTTCTACTATGAGTATTTATTTTATTAATGCTTGTTACTTTATTTCTACTTTGAGTGTTATGGATAATTATTATTTTTGGGATGGAACTGTCCATCCTGGTGATCACTTGCTTTTTATCCATGAATTATGCGCGTTGTTTAAGTGGGCAAGTATCACAACTGAACAGGTGAAGAAGAAGTTACTCTCCATATCCTTGAAAGGGAGAGCTGAAGAATGGTATAAGCTACTGAGGAATGGACGATCCATGGAATGGGAGGAGATGGCACCTCTCTCCCAGTGAGATTCATAAGGATAGAAATCTGATATATAAATTTTGGCCTCATGATGGAGAGAGTATAACTCAAGCTTGGGGGAGATTGAAGTTAGTAATGCTTAAATGTCCTATTCATGAACTCCCTAACAATATTATTCTCAATAACTTTTATGCTAGGATTTCTCTTCATGATAAAGATTTACTAGATGCTTCCTGTGCTAGATCATTCACATGTATGAGGGAAGAAGCTAAATGGGATCTACTAGACCGTATTCAAGAGAACACTGAAGCTTGGGAGAAGGACAAAGGAAGAAAGTCAGGTATAAACTATGATTATGAATGTATTAAATCTTTTAAGGGAATTGATGACTTCTATGATATTAGCAATGAGTTTGGTCTTGATCCTCAAGTTCTTGCAAAATGTTTTAATGCCTTTGCCTCTTATATTGAAATTCCCAAGAAAGAGTGGGACAAGTACCATGCTCCTTATAAAGACATTGTCACCCATGTTCCTCCTAGCATAGAGGTTTGTACTGTTGAGCCTATGTTGCCAGAACCTTATGTGGAGAAAATCCCTTTCCCTGCTAAGGTAAGGGAACATTCTATTATAGCTAATGTGGTTAGCAAAAGCGCAAAGAAAACTGTGGGGTCCGATGAGCTTATTGATATTGAGCCTGTGGTAGCTATTGTGAAAGACCTTGTCACTAGAAATATAGAGGATGAGCATATTTTCTTCTATGAAGACGCCACTGATATTGTTTCTCATCCTAAGAAAGTTAGAAAAGCTAGTGTCCCTATGCTTTCTGTTATAATTGGTAGCCATAGCTATTATGGTGCTAGTTCTAGTGCTATTCCTTATGAGCTTTACAGGGAAATTATGCATGAGATTGGTCCTTGTGATCTTGAAGACATTGATGTGGTTATTCACCTTGCCAATAGGGATCAAGTTTTACCCATTAGCATTGTAAGGGATGTGGAGGTCCTTTGTGGTAAGATTAAATATCCTGCTGATTTTCTTGTACTTGGTAAACAAGCTAGTAAAACCTATCCTATTATCTTTGATAGACCCTTCTTGAATAATTGTGGGGCTATTATAGATCGTAGGAAGGAAAAAGTTTTGACTAATTTTGATGGAGAGTCTTATGAGTTTAATTTTTCCAAATTTGCCAAAACTCCTTATGAAAATGAATTGCCTAATGATGATTTCAGGGTTGAACAACTTTCTGCTATTTCTCTTGCTCCTAACAATGACTTGCAGCAGTTCATGGAAGATCATGAAAGTGATGTCTTCATGAAGGAAAGAAATGAGATTGACGAGGTTTTCCTTCGTCAGCCTGAGTTACTTAAGCATAATCTACCTATGGAAGATTTGGGTACCACACTACCACCTAAATAGGACCATGTATTCGAATCAAAACCTTTACCTGATGATTTTAAATATGCTTATCTTAATAATAAGAAAGTGTATCTTGTTATTATTAGTTCTAAACTTTTAGGAAAGGAAGAAGAACGGTTATTGGAAGTATTGAAAAGACACCGAGGAGCTATGGGTTATACTCTTGATGATTTAAAAGGAATTTCTCCTACTATATGTCAGCATGCTATTAATATTGATCCTGATGCAAAACCAATTGTTGAGCACCAACGCCGTCTAAATCCTAAGATGAAGGATGTGGTAAGAAATGAGGTATTAAAACTCCTTGATGCTGGTATTATTTATCCTATTGCTGATAGTCAATGGGTTAGTCCTGTTAATTGCGTTCCCAAGAAAGGGGGAATAACTGTTGTGCCTAATGAAGATAATGAGCTTATACCTCAAAGAGTAGAGGTTGGGTATATAATGTGCATTGATTTTAGAAAGATTAATAAAGTTACTAAGAAATATCATTATCCTTTGCCCTTTATTGATCAAATGCTTGAGAGGTTGTCCAAAAAGACCCACTTTTGTTTTCTTGATGGTTATTCTAGGTTTTCTCAAATTGCTGTGAAAGCACAAGAACAAGAGAAAAATACTTTCACTTGTCCTTATGGTACTTATGCTTATAGGTGTATGCCTTTTGGTTTATGTAATCCTCTTGCTACCTTGCAAAGATGTATGTCTGCTATCTTTCATGGTTTTTGTGAAGAAATTGCGGAGGTTTTCATGGAGGATATTTCCATCTATGGAACTTCTTTTGATAGCTGTTTGCACAACCTTGATAAAGTTTTGCAGAGATGTGAAGAAACCAACCTTGTTCTTAATTGGTAGAAATGTCATTTCATGGTTAATGAAGGGATTGTTCTTGGACACAAGATCTCTGAAAGAGGCATTGAAGTGGATAGAGCCAAAATTGAAGCAATTGAGAAGATGCCTTGACCTAGAGGTCATAAAGGTATTCGTAGTATCTTTGGTCATGCTGGCTTCTATAGGAGGTTTATTAAAGATTTCTTCAAAATTTCAAAGCCCCTTACTAATCTTCTTCAAAAAGATGTACCTTTTCTTTATGATGATTGTAAGGAATCTTTTGAAACTTTGAAGAAAGCTTTGACAACTGCTCCTATTGTTCAACCACCTAATTGGAGTTTACCTTTTGAAATTATGTGTGATGCTAGTCATTTTGCTGTGGGTGCTGTCCTTGGACAACGTGTTGATAAGAAGTTGAATGTTATTCATTATGCTAGCAAGACTCTAGATGCTCCTCAAAGGAATTATGCTACTACTGAAAAAGAGTTCTTAATTGTAATCTTTGCATGTGATAAGTTTGGGCCTTATATTGTTGATTCAAAGGTTACTATTCATACTGATCATGCTGCTATCAAGTACCTTATGACAAAGAAGGACGCTAAGCCTAGACTTATCAGGTGGGTTTTTATTTTACAAGAGTTTGATCTACATACTGTAGATAGGAAAGGTGCTGAAAATCTCGTTGTTGACAATTATCTCGTTTGGAAAACATTTCTTTTGACCCATTTCCTGTTAATGATAGTTTTCCAAATAAGCAGTTGGCTGCGATAAGGGTAAGTCCGCATGAGAGCCCTTGGTATGATGATTATGCTAAATTTATTGTTTCCAAGTATTTGCCTCCAACCTTTAAAGCTCAGCAGAGAAGGAAATTATTTTACGATATAAGGCATTACTTTTGGGATGACCCACACTTATCATGTGATGAATGTCAACGAGAAGGTAACATTTCTAGACGCAATGAAATGCCTATGAATTATTCTATTGTTATTGAACCATTTGATTGTTGGGGATTTGACTTTATGAGTCTTTCCCCCTTAAAAAGGGTACACTCATATTCTTGTTGCTGGAGACTATGTTACAAAGTGGGTAGAAGCCATACCCACGAACAGTGCTGATGGTAAGACCTCTTTGAAAATGCTTAAGGATGTTATTTTTCCTAGGTTCGGTGTGCCTAGATATCTCATGACTGATGGAGGCTCTCATTTTATTCATGGGGGTTTTAGAAAAACTCTCACTAATTATGATGTAAACCATAGAATTTCTTCAGCTTATCAACCCCAAACTAGTGGGCAAGTAGAACATTCCAATAGGGAAATTAAATCTATCTTGCAGTAGACTGTCAATAGATCTAGAAAAAATTGGGCTAAAAAGTTGAAATGACGCTTTGTGGGCTTACATAACTGCTTATAAAAATCCTATGGGGATGTCTCCTTACAAAATGGTCTATGGGAAAGCTTGTCCCTTGCATTTATCATTAGAACACAAAGCCTACTGGGCAGTGAAAGAATTGAATAGGGATTTTAGATTTGCAGGTGAGAAAAGACTGCTCGACTTAAGTAATCTAGATGAGTGGAGAGGTGAAGCTTATGAAAATGCTAAGCTTTTTAAGGAAAAATTAAAAATATGGCACGATAGGAGAATTCTCAAAAGGGAGTTCCATGTTGGTGAGAAATTTCTTTTGTATAGGTCTTGTCTCAGATTTTTTGCAGGGAAACTACTCTCAAAATGGGAAGGACCTTTTGTTATCAAGGAAGTATACCGTTCAGGTGCCATCAAAATTTCTTCTCTGAAGGATGACACAACACAGGTGGTTAATGGGCAAAGACTAAAACATTATATTTCTGGAGATTCTTATAATGAAGATGTGGATGTTATTCGAATGGTGACTCCAGAAGAATTTATCAGAAGACAAACACCAGAGTCTGCAGAGTTCGTCATCGAATAGGTAAAAGTGGTGAAAACAGAAGGTTCATGAAACCCCAATCTTTTTATATTTTTGATGTTTTTAATACATAAGGAAAGCTACGAGACATAACTGAAGAGGAAACAGAGTCTGGGGTGGAAAAACCCACCCCAGGCGCGGTCCCAGCCTGGCCGCGCCTGGAGGGGGTTTGACTCCCCCGAACTCCATCTTCGCCTCGTTTCCATGTCAAAACTTTCCTTATGCTTTGGAACTTCATAATATATAACCCCCCGGATTCCCCGAGGTTCTTTCATCAAGTTCTCATCGTGTTTTTGTTTCAATCTGTTTCTGTCAGGCAAATTTATCAGTTTTGGAGCTACAATGTCTTCCTCTGGATCACCCATGGAGGATTCCTCTGCAGATGTCCTCAACCCATACATGTATGAGTTGAAGATCCATCCCAAGGAGCTGATTCTAAAAGATGGGAAGGTACAGATGAAAGAAGTTCAAGGCCCCCAGGGAGAAGGAAGTCTGGAAGACAAGATGGAAGCATTGGAGCAGGAGGTTTTCAGGTACAAGAAGCTGGCAGAACGCAAAGTGATGTTATTCACAAGATATGTTCACAACTAATCGCCAAGCACGAGGAAGAGGTGGGTGAATTCCGAGAAGAAATCTTCTCGTTCCATCAGACCACCAACCAATTACAAGCACAGCTCTACGACACTCAAAATCAAAACTATGAGTATGAGGCTAGATTTTCTCGCATAAGCTCCGTTGCTAGTTTCAGGATTGCATAGACAAGGACATCCTTTTTGGATAGGGAACCTTTTCCTTGGAAGTTTGATGATGACAAGAGAACACCACTACCACCGAAGGAGTAATTCATCATCAGGTTTCACATCCCCTTGGATTATTCCAAGCTTGGGGGAGTGCCGCAGTATCACCACCATTATCTTTTATCTTTTACATTTTTAGTGGATTCATATCTTTGGTATAGAGGTTATCTTATAGTTTGGTTTGCATGTGGAAGTATCTCTCCTTTAGTTGATTATCTATGTATCCCTTGGTGTGAGTGCCTTTTTTGGAATATTAATGAGAAGTGTCATCATTTACTTTTTGCACTTCTTATTTTAGTTTGCAATATCTATTATATGATGGATCTTGTTGATCAGTATTGGCACCACTTTGGGAGCATCAAGTGGATCTAATTTTGTTTTGGAAAACCGAGTTCTGGTCAGTAGCAATACTCTTTTGAGTTTTGAAAGAAAAAGAGAAAAAGCTTACAGGTATTTTGTATCTTTTATTTTTCTTTCTTGTCGGCTCATAAGCTTAGTATTCTTTATCTAAGATCTTTTGTGTCTTCAAGGAAGATTGCATGTTTGGCTTTATTACTTGTATGTTTTCTTGTTTCTTTCAACTCTCTTGCTTGCTACCCAGCCTTGCTAGCCAAAGACCTGCTTTGAGAAGGCATACTTCTCATGTTTCCAATCCCTTTGAAACCAAAACCTTTGCCACTAAGTCCACCATATCTACCTAGTGGAACTTTTGTTATTCCAAGCAAATTCTCAAGTTTCATTTACCTTTCGAATTAAAAAGTATTTTGTTATGTGAAAACTAGTTAGTAAAGCTCTCATGAACTTGACGACACACCTTATTTTCTTGCCCCTAATAGACTTGAACCATTGTGCCATCAAAGTTGTATATGCTTGAATCTATACGTTGGAATTAGCAGAACCGTGCAGTCACGGGGCACATTTTCAACATTGCACTTTTACTTTGTACTTAGTTGATATCGTGCTCTTTTGTCTATGGATGTCAATGGTGTGAAATAAAGAGGGAACTTGGAAGTCCATGGAGTCTGTATTTTGTGTTAGAGAAACGCCTGGGCCGCTAGCCTAAGCCATGCCTAATCATGGTGGAAACTTACAGCATCACCATAGTGAGCTATATATGAAGCATCCTCAATAAAAAGCTATGCCCATAGTAAATAAAAAGATCGCTGAGATGCTCATTGTCTGCTTGCCTTGTCATTTTGGTTATGGGAAAGCTCCTGTACCATGTGCAAGGGGTACCCCGTTGGCGGTTCTCTATGATACGCATGTACTTACAATGACAAGAACCTACCGGTGACCAAAGTTGAGTAGCATGAGGAGTGGCCCTCATATTCAAGGGACATGAGATTGCCAACTTATATTTTGTCAAGTATATACTCCATCTTTGTGCACTTTAACCTTAATCATCTCAAGGTTCCTATGATAGGGGCAATGAGGGCTCAAAGCTAGTAAGTACCATAATCTTTTGGAAGCTCTTGATGACTTGTAATCCCTGTTACCCTTTATGAAGGGACCTTTCTCCTAGTTACCAGTTTGAGTCAGTAAACCTACTTACTCTCTATCTCCAGCAAGCATTTGAGTTGTTGTGTTTCAAGAATTCATATGGTGATTTATTCAATCATGTTATTTATCTTCCTTGTTTGCACAAAACTCTTATCTATTGAGTATTACTTTGAAAGCCTTCATTGAAAATCCTTTTTGAGCCAAGAGTGCTGATGTTGAAAACTTCTACAAAAAGCTTTTTGAGAAACTGTTTGCCAGGTGTTCTCTAACCAAGAACAAGTTTGCCAATTCCAATTAAGATTTATCTTTATGCATCTCTATTGTGACTGTTGTACTTGGTTGCAAGCTAAGTTATATAATGGTGAGTTGCTTTCTTCTATGAGTTGTGCCATGGTAAGTGTGATGCTTCTTGTTCGTATTCTTTTATCAACACTTCACTCCATAAACCTGTGGACATGTTTACTGAGCTCAGTTTTCGCTTGGGGACAAGTGAAGGTCTAAGCTTGGGGGAGTTGATACGCCCAATTTGCATCACCACTCTATATCATAATCTACCTCTATTCATTGATATTTGTCTTATTATGAGGTATTACTTATGTCTTTTCCACTGTTTATGCATGTTGGATGATTCTTAGAGGATGGACTACCGGAGTCTGGATTCTGATGGAAAAGAGGGAGTTTTGATGCAATTTCGCGAAGATCAGAAAAATAACAGAAAAATATGGGAAACTATTATTTTTCCAGAAGATTGAGGAAGCCAGAAGGATGGACGAAGAAGGGCCGCAGGGAGCCCACACCCCCTAGGCATGGGCCCACCTGACCCCACTCCTAGTGCAGGTGTGGCCCACCTGCCCGGCTCCCGACTCCGCCCCTTTGCCTATATCTTCCCTACGGAACCCTAAGCCTCGGGGAGTGACCACAGATAGATTTCTACCGCCTCTGGGGGACGGAAAACACCAAGAGAGAAAGATATCTCTGGCATACATATTTCTTCTAGGGGAATTCCTTCCCGGAGAGGGGAGTTCGTCGCCATCAACACCGTCATCAAGCTAGGCTTCATCGGGATCATCATCATCATCCACACCATCATCTCCACTAGCACCATGATCACCACTCCGTCCTGCTGTAACAATTGTGTTGGATATTTCTTTAGTTCTTAGGGGAAACTTTCTCGGTGTTAACTACTATTGTAGTTGATGCTTGTGAGTGGAACCATTGGATTATTGTTTATGCTAAAATTGTTATCCATTATCATATCATCTTTGATCTTGATCCATATGATGTCTTGTGAGTAGTTCGTCTAGTTCTTGAGGACATGGGAGAAGTCATGTTGTTATTAGTGGATTTGTGTTGAGTTATTATTCAATGGTTTAGTATTTAAGTTGTGGTGCTATTCTTCTAGTGGTGTCATGTGAACGTCAACTACATGATACTTCACCATTTATGGGCCTAGGGCAATGCATTGTGTATTTGGATACTAATTGTGGGGTTGCCGAAGTGACATAAACCTGAACCCGCGTTAGGACACCTTTCCACAAGGGAGTGTAGGATCTCAGAGTTTAAGGGTGTGGTTAGATTTATATCTTAATTACTTTCCTGTAGTTACGGATGTTTGCAGGGGGTTTAATCACAAGTATGTATTAGTCCAAGTACGGTCGGTACATTAGCACAGGTTCACCCACACAACACTTACAACACCAGAGAAGAGTACTCAGCTATATGAAGAGAAAGCACTTGACAGAATTCCCATGTGTCCTCGAGAACGTTTGGTCTTTATAAGTATTTCAACTGGCTTGTCCTTTGCTAAGAAAGGATTGGGAAACTTGCTGTGTTTGTTCTTATTACTTGAACTTCGTTTTGTTGCCTTATCATAAAACCACTAAAATTCCGTTTGCTAAGTATTCACAGGGATTTCCTGATCCATACCACTGTTTAGCACCTTCTGCTCCTCATTGGGATTGACACTCCTATTTATCGAAAGTATTACAATACATCCCCTATACTTGTGGGTCATCATCTGTGTTGTTTGTGATCTTGCATGCTCTCCGTTGTTAGTAGCTATCTTGGCCAAGTAGATGCTAGTGACTCCAAGAGGGGGTATTTATGCTTGATAGTTGGTTCATGCCTCTATTTAATCTAAGGGAAGTGAAAGAAATCTCTAAGGTTGTAGATGTGATGTTGCCACTAGGGAGAAAACAACGGTCTCTTGTTCATGGAACAAGTGGATTGTTTACCTTACACACTTTGCTTAAAGCAGTTATCTGTTGCTTGAAACTTAATACTAGAGGGGGTTCGGATGATAACCTGAAGGTGCATTTCTAGTCATAGATGCAGTTGGATGGCGGTCTATGTATCTTGTTGTATTGCCCAATCAAATGTCATGGTATCATGATGATTAATATTCCATTGTTATGCCTTGCTCAGTCCTGTCAATTGCCCTGCTGTAATTTGTTTACCCAGCATGCCATGTTTGTTTTAAGGAGAACACCTCTAGTGAACTATGGACCCCGGTCCAATCTTTACCATTGATACATCTTCCACTGTTACTTGTTGCAAACCACCATTACCTTCCACACCATATAGTTAATCCTTTATTAGAGCAAACCAGTGAGATTGACAACCTCACTATTCATTGGGGCAAAGCCTTGAGTTTGTCTTGTGTAGGTCTCCAAGTTTCTAGCAACACCTTTGAGTCGTTTCCTTCCTCCTACTGGTTCGATAACCTCGATTTCTTACTGAGGTAAAACTTCTGTTGTGCTCATCACACCTTTCTCTTGGGGTCTCCCAACGAGGCGTTGACAGCACGCCATCAATCTATTTCTGGCGCCGTTGCCGGGAGGCTAAGGACGTCTTCACAAGGGGAGTCCTTCATAACCTTTCTCTTTACTTTGTTTTTGTTTTGCTTAGTTTCTTTTGCTTGGTTTTGTTTGCCTATTTTTTATCAAAAGCTCCAAAAATATTAGTTTAGTTTGGTTTGTTTTCCCTTATCAAAAACACAAAAAATTATCTCCTGCTCTAGTTGTTGCTGTGTTGGCTTGCTCCACTTTTGCCAAAATGAACTCCGCCAAGAACACCAAGTTGTGTGACTTCACTAGCACAAACAACAATGATTTCATTAGCACTCCTATTGCTCCACCTGCTCCTGATGCTAACTTTTATGAAATTAAGCCCGCTCTGTTGAATCTTGTGATGAGAGAGCAATTTTCTGGTGCTAGTTCTGATGATGCTGCTGCCCACCTCAATAACTTTGTTGAACTTTGTGAGATGCAAAAGTATAAGGATATAGATGGAGATATTATGAAGCTCAAGTTGTTTCCTTTATCCTTGAGAGGAAAAGCTAAAGAATGGTTGCTATCCTTGCCTAGAAATAGTATTGATTCTTGGATAACGTGTAAAGATGCTTTTATTGGAAATTACTATCCTCCTGCTAACATTATATCTATGAGAAGTGATATTATGAAATTTAAACAACTTGATAATGAACATGTTGCTCAAGCTTGTGAAAGAATGAAATCTATGGTTAAGAATTGTCCCACTCATGGACTTACTGCTTGGATGATTATCTAGACTTTTTATGCAGGTTTGAACTTCTCCTAAAGAAACATGTTTGATTCGGCTGTGGATGTACCTTTATGACCATCACCTTGGGTGCTGCAACAAAACTCCTTGATAATATGATGGTTAATTACTCGGAATGGCACACTGAGAGAGCTCCACATGGTAAGAAGGTAAATTATATTGAAGAAACCTTGTCTTTGAGTGATAAGATTGATGTTATTATGGCTATGCTTGTTAATAGGAAAGCTCCTTTATATCCATATAATGTTCCCTTAGCCTCTTTGGTTGCTCAAGAAGAGCAACTTGATGTGAACTTCATTAGAAACAACAATTTCAGCAACAATGCCTATAGGAATAATTTTGGTAGTAACAACAATTATAGGCCTTATCCTCCTAATAATGGCAATACCCATGGAAACTTCTACAACAAAACTAGAAGTGCCCCCTCTGAACATGAAGTCATGCTCAAAGAATTTATTAGTAAACAAACCACTTTCAACAAGACTGTGGAGGAAAAGCTTTTGATTGTTGAGAACAATATTTCCTCTTTGTCTGAAGAACAGTCCTCTTTGATTAATAAAATGGCTGCTAAACCTGAAACTTTGGAAAATACCTTTGCTGCCACTAATGCCATACAAGTTACTATTGATGAAAATGTTAGACTGTTATCCCAACTTCATGCTAAGTGGGAAAGAGAAGCTGAAATTGCTAGAAACAATAGTGTGTGCACCATCACCACCAATATGGGTGCCACTAAACCACAAGAAGTCCCTATTCCTCCTCCTAGAATGCCTAAGCCCAATAAGTCTATTACTAGTGATGCTAAGTTTGATTTTGATCTTGATGGTTGCAATATTTCTGAAGTGATTATGTTCCTACAAAAGCTTGCTAGAAGTCCTGATGCTAGTGATATGCATGTAGCTTTCACCAAATGCATTAGAGATGCTCTTATTAAAATTAAGGAAGAGAAGTTGAAACACAAATCCTCTATTCCTAGGAAAGTAGAAGATAGTTAGGAACCCATTATTAATATGAAAGTGAATGACTTTGATCTCAAAGCTTCATGTGACCTTGGTTCTAGTGTCTCTATTATGCCTAGAAAGATTTATGAAATGCTTGATTTGCCACCTTTGGAAGATTGTTATTTGGATGTCCCACTTAATAATAATGCTAAAAAGAAACTCATGGTGAGTATTAATGATGTTCTTATTATGGTTAACAATGCTTATGTCCCAGTTGATTTCTATGTTTGGATGTTGGATACAATGCTTCTTATCCAATTACTTTGGGAAGACCTTTTCTTAGAACTGTTGGTGCCATTATTGATATGAAAGAAGGCACCATTAAATATCAATTTCCATTCAAGAAAGGTATTGAACACTTCCCTATGAGGAGAGATAAGTTGCTTTTTCTTCTCCTTTGAAAGCAAGGTTTGATGTTAATGCTTCTTCATTTGAAAATACTTGATTCTTGCTTCTTGTGCCTAACTTAAAGGCGTTAAAGAAAAGTACTTGTTGGGAGGTAACCCAAGAGTTTTCTTGAGTCATGGAAGTTATTACTTCAGTAATGACCTCTCCTTATCCTTTTTGTTTGCTTTTTGTGCAAAGAATGACCTCTAATGAGAGGGAAATAAGATTTGGGGAGTTGTTGTCCCGAAACAAATTTTTGTGCTCCACCGTAAAAATTCGTGAGGAATCTATATAAGTCCTATTGAGCTGATATTTTACAAATAAATCCCCTAGTACGTTAGATAACTTTCGTTAGGTCAACACATTTTGATTTCAGCAAAATAAGGTCTTCGAAAAAATCGGTTTCTACCTGCTATTCTGTTTTGACAGATTTCTGCCATTATTTGCATTTGCTTCTTATTGATTCCTTTTTGGGTTATTTTTGGGAAATGGAACTTTTTTAGGAAATTTCTACAGTATCTTGTGTTTTTAGTGAAAGTTTTGCTGTTCCAAAGCTAAGCATAAAGGTCTATTATCTTTTGAATACACTAATGTTGCTAATGAAGATTGTGTGAAGTTTTGTATGAAGGAAAATTTTCAGGTGTAGAGAGAGGATGATGTAATGAGATGAAGAATGGACAAAATCTCAAGATTGGGGATGACACCCCGGTGTCACCCCAATAAATATTCAAGAGGTACAAGCGTCAAAGCTTGGGGATGCCCAAGGCATCCCCTTCTTCATCAATAAAAATCTCAGGTCTTTCTAGACACTTCGTTTTTTTGTTTTATGCACTGTTGTGTTGTTCTTGGAGCATCTTAGTTTTCGTTTGGTTTGCTTAGTTTGCTTAGTTGCTTGAATAAAGTAGTTTGGACCCCCTTTCTCGCTGTGTTGTTTCAAATAAGTTGATTGGTGTTGGAAAGGAGTAGAAGTTCTTGCTTGAGTAGTACAAGAGGAGCTTTCTTTGACTGTGACTTAGACTTTATCATGTCATGTTAGGTGTTGTTTTGACCTTATGCTTAGTAATTATTGTTGTAGCATGACTTGTTCCAAACAATTGGGATTGCTTAGTGTGCCTTGAAGGAATCATGCGTTGTTTTAGCATACAAAAGCATAATATTGTGGTATTCTCCTTTGATGCTTTGTTTGGGTTGACTTGGCACATGCTCACACCATGTTATGACTATGAACAAGTCACCATATCCTCTATGATCATTTAGTCCTTGACTTGTAGTACCACTTTATGCATTAGTAATGTTTTGTCGCTCTACATGATTATGGCCATTATTGTTCTCTTAGTTGGTCGCTCCCAGTCTTTTGATAGCCTCCACTTGTATGAGTAACCTCTACTCATGCATCCAACTCCCAAGAAACCAAGTTATTCCAAAGTGTCCTCTATAAATTCCTATGCATGGTGTGTTACACCATTCCAAGCATATTCTTGTTTTCATCTATTTTCCAATTAAAAAGTATTTTGTTATGTGAAAACTTAGTGATTAAAGCTCACAAACTTGATGGCACACTTTATATTTCTTGCCCCTAATAAACTTGAACCATTGTGTCATCTATGTTGTATATGCTTGCACTTATACGTTGGAATTAGTAGAACCGTGCTGTCATGGGGAACGCTTTTAACATTGCACTTGTACTTTGTACACAATTAATATCATGTTCTTTTGT
The DNA here is from genome assembly GCA_916181665.1 of Avena sativa. Taxonomy (NCBI): domain Eukaryota; kingdom Viridiplantae; phylum Streptophyta; class Magnoliopsida; order Poales; family Poaceae; genus Avena; species Avena sativa. The sequence continues at coordinate 134,495,631 of OV702280.1, forward strand.
CTATGGATGTCGCTGGTGTGAAATAAAAGGGGAGCTTGTAAGTCCATGGAGTTATGTATGTGTGTTAGAGAAACGCCTGGACCGCTAGACTAAGCCATGCCTAATCATGGTGGAAACTTGCAGCATCACCATAATGACATCTATGAAGCTTTATTCTTATAAAAAAGAGGCATATTGAAAGGAGGAAAGAGAGAAAAAAGCACCATATTCCGATGGTAAATAAGAAGATTGCAGAGATGCTCATTGTCTGCTTTCCTTGTCATTTTTATTATGGGATAGCTCTTGTATCATGTGCAAGGGGTACCCCGTTGGCGGTTCTCTATGATATACATGTACTTACTATGAAAAGAACTTACAGGTAACTAAAGTTGAGTAGCATGTGTTGCGGCCCTCGTATTTCAAGGGACATGAGATTGCCAACTTATACTTTTTCAAGCATATACTCCATAGTTTGCTCACTTTAACCTTAATCACTTCAAGATGCTTATGATAGGGTCAATGAGAGCTAAAAGCTAACAAGTACCATAATTTTTGGAAGCTCTTTTTGAGACTTGAAATGCCTGCTTCCCTTTATGAAGGGACTTTCTTCCACCATTATATTGAGTCTCCACCTTCTACCTTTAGGCACCAGTTAAGAGAGCATAGTTGCCATTCTTAGTTCTATGTGCATTGTCCCAAAACTTATTGATTGATGCGTATTGTTGATATTATTTGTTCTTGTGCTATTTGTATCTTGTCACTCTTATGAACTTTGAAGGTGTCCTACTCATATATTTGCTACCCTATGACGGACAAGCTGAATGCCACTATGCCATGTTTTTTGTATGTGAAACAAACAAACGTTTTTCAATGCATGTTATTCATGATCTTCGTTTGTAACCTTTCTTGTTGCATTCATAGTTACTTTGTCTTACTGTTAGAACTCCATCTTTCATGCTCATGTTTAGAGTTCTTTGATCCTAGATTTCAATTCTTCCAAATGGTTTGATCTTGATTTGGATGGTGCATGTCACCTTAAAAATTATTCTTTTTATCACTTACCTACTCGAGGACGAGCAGGAGTTAAGCTTGGAGATGCTTGATACGTCGGAAACGTATCGATAATTTTTGATGTTCCATGCTTGTTTAGTATCTACTTTGCTTTGCTTTCTTTACACTTTGAGGTGTTTTTATATGTTTTCCGGTACTAACCTATTAACAAGATGCCACAATGTCGGTTGCCTGTTTTCTTTTGTTTTTGGTTCCAAAAAGGCAGAAAATCAATATTCTCGGAATTGGACGGGACAAAAGCCAAAGTCAATATTTTACCATGGGGAACACGAAGCCGGAATACGAGATGGAGGAGAGTCACCAGGAAGCCACACCCCCTGGCCGTGCGGGTGGGCCCACCCCGCGCCTAGGGGGTGTGGCCGCCCTGGCGACCCCCTACCTCGCCTATTCGCCTATAAAGACCCCAAGATGCCTAAACCCTACGTACCCAATAAATATTCCACGAAACCGTCTGTAGCTGCCGCCACCATCGTCTCTAGATTGGGGGGATCTGAAGTTCTTCCTGGCACCCTGCCGGAGGGGAGTTCATCCCGTAGGCCTTCTTCTTCATCATGCCAGCCTCCGGTATGAAGCGTGAGTAGTTCCACCTTGGACTACAGGTCCATGTAGTAGCTAGATGGATGTATCTCCTCCTTTGTGCTTTCATGTCTAGATCTTGTGAGCTCCGTTCATGATCAATATCTCATCCATTTGTAATCATGCATGTTGTGTTTGCGGGGATCCGATGGATATTCACTACTGCAGAAAGGTTTATAGCCACCAGGTGGTTAGTGACGGGCAAAATTATGCCAGTCACTAGTAAGTATATCCAGTGACAGGTGGGGATAAGCCTGTCACTAGTATATAACACTAGTGACAGGCGTATAAATGCGTCTGTCACTAGTATTTTTTAGAAGGCCGGTTAAAATTGCTTAGTGACAGGCGTCTATAAATACATGTCACTAAAAATTCTATAAGTAGCGACGAACGCAAAATATGCCAGTCACTAGTATTTTCCACAAAGACCAACTAAAAGTATAAATTTCATTTAAACTAGACCTGGCGGTGCCATCGCGCTTCCGCCGGTGGCTAGCCCAGCCAAGTACTCTCATCTACATAACACTACACTTAACTTGCAGGAACATAGTACGGAATTGATCTTATGGGCTTTAGTGAAGGCTAGCTAGGCCAAACTTCTGAACATATGTTGCTAGCGGGAGTCTGGAATTTTCAACCGAAAATTTTGGTTTGGCCCGAAACGTGCGGCACGAATATTTTTGGAGATTCAAAAAAAATTTGGCTAAGACCTAGCCCGGACGCCAGCCGACCGTACAGAACGTGACTCTCCCTCGCGACCTCCACCTCCCCTTCCAACGCCGCCTCCTCTCGTTCTCCTTCCGTGTTCGACGGATTCCGCCCAAGTCCGGCTAGCCCATGCACTGGAGACCACCGCCCCAACACCCCCTCCTTTCGTCCTCTCCACTCCATGGCGTAGAACCGTCCATCCACAACCTAGACCACAAACCCTAGCCCGGGTATTTTGGCATCCATGGCGCGCGGCGGCGTGACAACGATTGGTGGCGCTGAACGGTGACCTCCTCTCCCCCAACTTCTCATAGCACTCTACACCTCGGAGGCCATAGGCCAACTTGCAGGCTGCAGCGCAACCTGTGTCGTCGTTGTGGCACGGCAGATGCCATGGGTAGGCTAAAGTAGGGGGCCAATGGATGCTAGTGGGATCTGGGGAGGGAAGATGCAACTGTCTCTACACTCAAGCTGCCAAAGTGATGATCTTTATTTCTCTCTTTCTCTATTACAAGTGCTCCTTGAGCTGTATACAGGGGGACAAGATGAATCTCCCCAGCCTAACGGTCCTTCAAGAATCGATCCCTCCCTCAGGGTCCAAGCCTCTCCTTATAAAGGAGCGCCTTGGGTGCCCTTAGGGCTGACGAGGCAAGCATATTCGTGGAATATGCTTGTCCCAAATTGGTAGTTCGGCGGCCTCCTTTCCCTGCCGCCCTTCTAATGACGGCAAGGTTCCAGTGGCCCCCTCCTGCGTGCCTCGGGCTCCAGGACTGTCACCTCCGTGACCTCCTTCTGCCCCTCTGACGCTGTGCATCCTTGTTTCTTGTTCTTGGCTCTGCTCTGATTCCTTCTAGCCTGCAGCTATAGTTTGACCTTGGGCTTCTCCTTCTCCCGCAAGCTTCGTATCACTCGGCCTTACCTTGTGTTACTCGGCTCGTTCTTCACCTGCATCAAGATCACTTGGGTAACCCGGCCGATTCTCTCATCAGCTCGGCCGGGTAACTACTTGATACATATACGTGGGCTTCTTGCCTCCGTTCATCGGCCGACATATCCATGATTCGGCCGACTTGGACCGTAACTCGGAAACTAGACGGGGATAGTACCTCTGTCTTTCCCCGTCTCTGACCTACCCGAGGTTAACCCCCCGACATTAGTCCCCGAAGCTGGTGTGGCCCTGTCAATAGCTTTGGCCGGGTTATATCAGCTTCATTATATTCTTCAGTCTTGTTTCCGAGTTATGGCCTCGTCCGAGGTTTCCTCGTTCCTTCCCTCGTACGCCATGTCCTACGTGTCATCCCATCATTGTTCTTCTAGTTTTTAGGTCCTTCTACAGTGCTTACTGACAAGCTACAGTGAACCCTGTACCTGCTGTGACGCCTCGTGTGCCGTTCCCCTTGGGGATTGTGACGACCTTTCTTCGTGTGTGGCCGTTGGTGTGGCTCCACTCACCATCGTGCGTTCGTGCTGCTCCCACGATCTACACGGGTAACTGCCACACCCACGATCCCACTTCCCTGTTCATGGCTTGACTATAAAGAGGGAAACTGCGCTCGTGGGATTCACCTTTCCCCTTATCGCTCGCCTCCGTTCTTCTTCTTCCTTTCGCCGGTGCGTTCTCCTGCAGTTCCTCCGCCGCTCGTCAACCAGAGCCTCCGCCGGCGAGGATTCCGCCGCGTCGTTCTGCCTTTCTTGCCCGCGCTCTGCGGCTTTGGCTCCGCCGCCGGTGAGTCCTTTCCGGCCGTCTTGCCCCGATCTTTCCCTAGATTCATCTGCTTCGTTTTCGCGCTTAGGCAATGGTTCCTCCGTTTCTTCGCCATTGTTTTCGTGCAAAGTTCCGACGGGGCCTTGCAGTTCAAAACTCCCCTCCGCCACCAGTTTTTCCTCAGGCGATCTTTCCGGTGCACATATGTCTAGTTCGTTTAGCGGCGCTCTTGTTGAGGACGACGACGCTGGCTCCGGGCCCGAGCGAGGCTCGTGGCAGGGCTCTTCAGTCACGCGCCGTGAGATTGAATGGCTCATCCGGACTCGACGGATTCCCGCCGAGGTTTCTTGCCGTTTACCCGGCAGCGAATCCTCTCCAGATATCAGAGAGGGCGAGTATGTGGTTTTCATGTCTCACTTCGCCCGCGGCTTCGGTCTCCCTCTTAGCGATTTCGCTAGAGAATTCCTCGATTACTTCGGCCTTCAGCCGCATCACCTTCCTGCGAACGCCATAGCTTCTCTTTCTCCTTTCATCTCCGCCTCGGAGGGTTACTTCGGCCTGTGGCCGTCAGTGCATGTCTGGTCGAAGTTCTTCCAGATCCGCTCCAACGTTATTCCTGACAAATCTCTGCACCCCTCCGAGAAGTTGCTCACCCAATGTGGGGCGGCGTCTATCACACCTCGGAGGAAATCCGTGTTCCCTCGCGTCACTGGGTTGGAGTCGTGCAAGAAGTGGCACAAGTCATTCTTCTACGTCAAGAACAGAGGGGCGGAAGATAAGATTCGGCTCCCCCCATTCTCAATTGGCCCACCCTCTAAAGTGAACTGGCTCTACAATCCGAGGAAAACTCATGCCTTGGCCGAGGCCTTCGAGATTCGGCTAAAAGAGTTGATCCGGGCCGGGTTATGCGGTGAAGATCTGATGGCAACCTTTATTAGTAGCCGGATCTGCCCCTTCCAGCAGCGGACCCACAAGCTGTGCTACATGAGTGGTCCCCTCGACCCTAACCGAGTCTCGACCGTGGAGCTGGATAATTATCTTATTCATAAGCGCGTCCGAGCTATCTTCAAGACTGAGATGCCTGAGGATTGGTCTTGGGGGTTAAAACCATTCACCCGCGATCGTCCGCCTCCCGAGGTAAGCTTGATCAGTATTGCTCTGTTATTCCCCAGTTTTTAGAAACTGGTTTACAAGATTTTCTTTCTCCTTGTCCTGCAGAGGTTCGCAGAGCAAAAGAACGAGGACGCCGAAGTTCTGCAGCTCCCTTGGCCCGCAGACAGGAGTACCCCGGATACTGGCGAGCCGGACTCCGAGGAGTTCGTCCCTAAGTCGGATCCTGCTCCGGCTCGAGCTCGTGGCAAAACTTCAGCGCATGAGGAGGAAGGTGATTCGGACGAGGTCCAAATTCTTGAGGTAGTTGCCGCCATGCCTATTTCTTATGCATTTCCGGCTTCTACTTTCCCAGCTAATCCGGCCGATCAGGTTCACGACGCCGAGCCTATTGCTTCCCGGCCTCCCGTTACCTCGGGGAAGCGCGGGGCTCCTGCTAGTGCCTCGGAGGCGGTTCCTAAGAAGCGAATGAAGAAATCCGCTCCGAACCCTCCCAGGCGTAAGACTATGCCTGGGGTCGCCGGGTAAGTTCCTTTGCCTATATTTCTTGTTTCTCTCTTTCTGTTTCTCATACTGACAAATCTTCCTTCTTATTTTTGCAGTGCTCCTCTTTCTGTTAAACCCGGCGGTCCTAGTATGACTAGCCGTCCGATTCGGCCGCCATCTCCTCCTCCCGCTGATGATACCAGGATGCCTAGCCCTATTCGTCCTGCTTCTCCTCCAGCTCCGAATACGCCGCCTGTTCGTCGCGATGTCCCTGAGACCCCTTCCATTGACCTGGATCCGATCCGGCCCTCCGAAGTTTTCGTTGATCCCGCCGCCCCTTCTATGGGCCCCAGCGCTACTACTGAGCCTCCATCTACTCCGGCAGTTTCTACGGCCATCCCGACCTCGGTCGAAAAGGTCGTTATCCCGGCGCCCTCTGCGACCTTATCCTCCGCTGCTCCTAAGGACTCCGTCCCCACTTCGGAGGCGCCACTTCCTGCTGATGCCTCTTCTAAGGCGAAAAAAGTTATTGCCGTCAAGACTCCTTCTCAGAAAGGTCTTGCCGGCTCTTCTCAGCCGAGTATTGCCGACGTGCTGCGCAAGGGAGCTGCGCCTACCAAAGTCCCCGTTACCTCGGCCACCGGCAGCCAGCTTGCTCTTCATAAGAGCCCTGCGACTGCCGTGGTCGGACTGCCTGCCCGGGGTAAAGTTTTAACTCGGACAGCTAGTGGGAATAGCCTTGGAGCGCTGGTTGAGTATGCCAATAACTGGAATGCTGCTGATCAGTTTGAGGGTAATCCAACAAACCAGCCTTTTCAGCTTTCTGACATCAGCGGCCGTTTTGACCATGCTGCCCAGTTCATCATTGATACCAACAAGATGAATGAGGTAATTGTTTTTTCTCTGAGTCTTAAATTATTCTCCAGATGTTACCATATGCTCTAGTCCCCGAAACTTGCAAGGAAATAACTTGTTGTATACTTGGAAGTTTGACTTAAATTTATTTCTAAGGTTCGTTAGTCCGGCCATCTAGTTCGGAGTTTAGTTGTGTTTTATTCGGACTTGGTTTAGCTTTGAATATCCAGCCATCTAGATCCGAGTTAAGTTTCACTTGATTTGGATCTAATTTAGCTTTGAATATCCGGCCACCTAGATCTGAGTTAAGTCCTTCATGACTCGGATCTGGTTTAGCTTTGAATATCCAGCCACCTAGAGCCGAATTAAGCTTTGCTTGATTCGGATCTAATTTAGCTTTGAATATCCAGCCACCTAGATCTGAGTTAAGTCCTTCATGACTCGGATCTGGTTTAGCTTTGAATATCCAGCCACCTAGAGCCGAATTAAGCTTTGCTTGATTCGGATCTAATTTAGCTTTTACTCGTTGATTTATCATTTTGCCTCATTACACAGGTTACACATGACCGGTGGACTGCCGAGTTCCAGAGGTTGCTTTTTTCTCACCGCAAGCTGGAAGAGAAGTACGAGAAAGTTCTGCCCGTGGCGAAGAAAGCTGGTATGTCGATAGTTCCTTTTCCTTATTCCCAATTTTCTCATGTATTCGTCCACGGAATGCCGGCTTACTTCTTGTTGAATAGGTAATATTAATAACCTCAATATTCGCCTTGAAAAGAAGATCAAGAACTTGGAAGGTTAGCTTCCTTTCCATTTTACTCCTTCTTCTTCTTAATATATATGCTAAGGTTTCTTATTGCGTTTGGCTGTGGTAAAGCCGAGTTGCAAGACTTCGCAGTGTTGCATCAAGATTGCATGCCCATGCCTGACGTGATGCTGCATTTTTTAGAACAAAATGCGGTTCATTCGGCGCAACTACAAGAAAAAGACGATGAGATAGCTCGCCTGCGATCCGAGGTGGACACCCTTAAGCTCTCTCAAAAATCCGAACTAGAGAAGGTTGACCAAGAATTTTCCGAGGAAAAGAATCGGCTGACTCTGGATCTACAGAAGAACAAAGAACTCCTTGAAGCTGCCGAACTTAAAAACCGGGGTTTGAGCGAGGAAATTGCTCGTTTTGAGAAGAGCAAGGCTGACTGGGCCAAAGATCTTCAGATAACGATGAGCTACATTCATCGTAAGCTACTTGCCATGGCCGAATTATACTTTTCTTTTCTGTCCCTGCTACCCTTTGACACGTTCGTGCTTTGCGCAGATCATTTCCCCGAGGCCAAGCCCGTGAGTTCTAAAGCAGTTCTTGCAGCTCGTGCGCGCCGAGGTGAACCTGTTACTGTTGATTCAGAATATTCCATGGAGGATTACTTGGTTGCTGTTGGTGCCGCCGTTGGTCCGATGAAAATTATGGGCCGGGACTTGGTGCAGGCCGCTATCCGAGCTTACCATGTACTCTGGCCGAATACCTCGGGGACTCCTGATATCAACGAAATCAAGTTATTGGTGACAAGGCTGATGGCATCTGAGAGGCAGTTGAGTCTTTGGAGAGAGTCGGCTGGGCGTGCTGGTGCCGACATGGCCCTTACTGTTATCATGTCATGGTACGAAGATATCTCTTTGGACATCCTTAGAAATTTGCGCACTGGCTCCCGCTGGGTTGAAGATCCCACTTTTGTTGCTCTTCGGCAAGCTCGGGCGTTCCAACTCGTCGAGTACGCCGACGTGCACACTTGGAATGAAGGGCCGAGTTTCCTCCCAGACCCGGATCAGGAGGTTGCGGCTGAGGGTGCCTCGGATGATGATTCAGCGGAGCAGAGGGAAGGCGAAAATGATTCGGCCGCATCTGATAGCTCTAGCTCAAGCTCGGACAGCAACGGCGATGCGCGGTCCTCTTCCAAAGGTACCGGGCATTCTACTGCACGGACTGATGCTCCTGAACAACCTCGGACTTCCGCCGAAGTTGCCCCTGGGTCAGCGGATGGTGAGGCAACCTCAGTCGAGGTCCCTCCTACCTCGGAGTGCCCCGCACCTGAGCAAGTAGCTGCCTCTCCAAGGAACAATGCCTAAATTATTTCCGATCCCTGGTATGCCGGGCGTGTGATGTAGCCGAAAAAATTTGTTAACTCGCTGTGTGATCTGAATTTCTTTTGCCATGTATTGTTGAGACATTTGGTTAAGTGGATGCTCGTCCGAATTCTTGCTTCTCTGGTCCTTAATTTCTTGACCTTTTAGGGCTTAACTTTGCTGTTATTTTTTATGGTCTTATCCAGGCACGAGCGCTGAATACCTATGATATTGATCTGTTGTGAACATAAGTTAACTACTTCGTTGTGGAAGTATATAGCGATCGCTGGATCGTTGTTTATTGTTCGAAACTTCCTCATGTAAATCAAATTTTAGAGGTAGTATAAAACTGATATGAGTGCGTTTAGCATAAGTTTGGGGTAGCATACGGTAGTCCCCGAGTCGCTGCTTTAGTTGCCGAAGTTTTTAAGTATCAATACGAAATTGATATATCATATGATAGTCCCCGAGTCACTGCTCTGGGCACCAAGGTTCAAGCGCGTAACACGAAAGAAATAAATATAACATATGGCAGTCCCCGAGTAACTGCTCTGGGTGCCGAGGTTAAAACATATAACACGAAATAACATAACATATGGCAGTCCCCGAGTAACTGCTCTGGGTGCTGAGGTTCAAACACGAAATAACATAACATATGGCAGTCCCCGAGTAACTGCTCTGGGTGCCGAGGTTCAAACACGAAATAACATAGCATATGGCAGTCATCGAGTAACTGCTCTGGGCGCCGAGGTTCGAATACATAATACGAAATAAATATATCCTAAGGCAGTCCCTGAGTCATTGCTCTGGGTGCCGAGGTTCAGATACATCACTGGATTTTGACCTTGAGATATAATGCTATGAGTAGAATGGCCGAAGTAAAGCCACATTCCAGGGGCGCTTCGTTTCTTCACCAGCTTTGTCTGCCTTGTTCTTTCCAGGGTATTGAGCATCGATCAGATAATATGCATCGTTGTGCAATGCTTTGCTCACAATAAATGGTCCTTCCCATGGGGGTGACAATTTGTGCATGCCGGCCGTGCGTTGCACTAGCCGGAGGACCAAATCTCCTTCTTTGAATACTCTTGGATTCACTTTCTTGCTGTGATACCGCCGTAAGTTTTGTTGATAAATAGCCGATCGTGATAATGTCAACTCTCTGGCTTCTTCCAATAGGTCTACGGCATCTTGCCGAGCTATCTCATTTGTCTCTGAGGTTGTGTACTGAGCAACTCTTGGCGAGTCATATATTATGTCGGCTGGGAGTACGGCCTCCGCCCCGTACACCAGAAAGAATGGAGTGTAACCTGTTGATCTATTCGGAGTAGTCCGAAGGCTCCATAACACGGCTGGGATTTCTTCGATCCAACAACCTGCCGACCTTTGCAAAGGTTCAACAAGTCGTGGTTTTATTCCTGATAGCACCAGTCCATTAGACCTTTCCACTTGTCCATTGGATGCTGGGTGAGCCACCGAGGCAATATCTAGTCTTATGTGCTTCTCTTGGCAAAATCTAGCGAAAGCTCCTTCTGCAAAGTTTGTGCCATTATCCATAATAATACTATGTGGGTACCCGTATCTCAAGATAATATCCTTGAGAAATTTCACTGCTGTGAGCCCATCACACTTTTTAATCGGTTTTACTTCAATCCATTTTGTGAACTTGTCTACCATAACCAACATGTGGGTCATTCCTCCTCTCGCCGGCTTGAACGGTCCCACCATATCTAGACCCCATACAGAAAATGGCCAAGTGATTGGTATTGTTTTTAACTCGGCCGACGGCATATGTATTCTGGTTGCATATCTCTGACATCCATTGCATTTCTTAACTAATTCTTTCGCCTCTTTTAACGCCGTTGGCCAGTAAAATCCATGCCTAAATGCCTTGGCTACTAAAGCGCGAGATGAAGCATGGTGCCCACATTCTCCTTGGTGTATGTCTAGAAGGATTTCCTGACCTTCTGTAGAACTCACGCACTTCTGTAATACGTTTGTGACGCTTCTCTTATATAACTCATTGTTTATGATTGTATAGGCTTTTGCTCTTCTTATGGTTTGTCTAACTAATACCTCATTACCCGGCAATATCGCGTCTTTTAAGTAAGAAAATATGGGTTGCGCCCATATCGGTGTTACTTTTTCTGCAGTGATCTTACTGTCTATCTCCATGTTTTCTGCCGACGTATATACCTCGGCTCTCTCCATGATTGTTATTGCCTCGGCTGTCCCCCTCTTTATGGGTTCCGAATCTTTCTGCGGATCTACCTCCATTGGCGTGTGATTTTCTGCAGAACTTGCTGGGATAAAGATTGATTCGGATTCTGGTGATGGTTTTATTGATGGTTTCCTGAGGTGCTCCAAGGCAACACCTGGTGGAATTGACTGCCGAGTTGATCCTAATTTTGACAATGTGTCGGCAGCGTCATTTTCTGCTCGTGGTATGTGGTGGAATTCACATCCTTCAAAGTATCCACTGATCTTTTGCACATGGAATCTGTATAAAGCCATATTAGCATCTAATGCGTCCCAACTGCCCGATACTTGCTGTACTACTAGATCCGAGTCACCGTAGCATAGGATTCGGCGTATACCAATTTCTTTTGCCACTTTTAATCCATGGACTAGTGCTTCATATTCAGCTACATTGTTGGACGCAGCAAAATGTATTTGCAGTACATATTTCAATTGATCTTTTTTAGGCGAGGTTAGCACTATTCCTGCTCCCAAACCATTCCTTAGTTTGGAACCATCAAAATGCATTGTCCAGTAATTTGGATCTGGCAATGGTGGCTCATACTGCACCTCGGCCCAGTCTACGAGGAAGTCGGCGACAGCCTGAGATTTGATTGCATCTCTTCTATCAAATTGTGGAGCATACGGTGATAACTCGATCGCCCATTTTGCTATTCGGCCACTTGCATCTTTGTTGTTCAATATGTCGGCTATGGGTGCCTCACAGATTACTTTGATGGGATGCTCTTCAAAGTAATGCTTAAGCTTTTTTGCCGACATATATACTCCATAAGCCATCTTCTGAAAGTGCGGATAATTCTGCTTTGAAGTGGATAATACTTCACTTAGATAATACACTGGCCTCTGAACTGACTTACCATCTTCCAGTCGTTCCACTACAACCACAGTACTAACTACTCGATTGGTAGCCGCTACATAGAGTAGCATTGGTTCTTTCGATAATGGAGAAGCTAAAATGGGTGCCGTAACTAGCATCTTTTTCAACTCATGAAATGCCAGGTCCGCCTGCGGAGTCCAGCTGAATTTGTCCGACTTTCTCATCAGTTGATAAAGTGGCAGTGCCTTTTCTCCTAGTTGACATACAAATCGACTAAGCGAGGCCAGGCAGCCCGTGAATTTTTGTACATCGTTCAAACATCTCGGCAATTCCATTCTTTCTACTGCTCTTATCTTTGTTGGATTAGCCTCGATACCTCGGCTAGACACAAGGAAACCGAGTAGTTTTCCTGCCGGTACGCCAAATGTGCATTTCTCTGGATTAAGTTTCATTCGGAACCTCCTCAGGTTCGCGAAAGTTTGCCGTATATCTTCTAGCAAGGTTTTGCTCTCCTTAGTTTTGATGACTACGTCATCCACATACACTTGTACATTTTTTCCTATCTGATCATGTAGGCATTTTTGCATACATCTTTGATATGTTGCTCCTGCATTTCGCAGGCCGAATGGCATTGTGCGATAACAATAAGCCCCGTACGGGGTAATAAATGCAGTCTTTATTTGATCGGCCAGATTTAACGGTATCTGGTGGAAACCAGAATACGCGTCTACAAATGATAACAGCTCACAGCCAGCGGTCGAGTCAATGACTTGGTCTATTCTAGGCAATGGAAAAGGATCTTTCGGACATGCCTTGTTCAGGTTAGTGTAATCAATACACATTCGCCACACAATGGCTACATTGGGGTCATCTTTTTTCTTTTCTACTAGCACCGGATTTGATAACCAATCCGGATATAACACCTCCATGATGAACCCGGCTGCGAGGAGCCGAGCTATTTCATCCCCTATGACTTTTCTCCTGTCTTCGGCGAAGCGGCGGAGAGGTTGCTTCACCGGCCTTGCTCCTGGCCTGACGTTCAAAGAGTGCTCAGCCAACTCCCTCGGAACACCTTGCAGATCTTGAGTTGACCATGCAAATATGTCCCGATTCTCACGGAGGAAGTTGGTGAGCTCGCCTTCCTATTTAGCGTCAAGGCCTGCACCAATAGTAACTGTGCGCTCTGGGAATTGCTCATCAATCTGAAATTTCTTCGTCTCTTTGGTTGGCTGGAAAGAAACACTGCCATGAGGGTTGGCCAGTGCCGGCATGTTTAACTGTGCTGACTGAGCGAGGGCTGCTACCTCCTGAATCCTTTTCTTTTCTCTTGCTATAACCAATGACTCGGCCAAATTTGACCCGGCCGAAGCACACTCCATTGACTTCTTGTAATCCCCTGCAACTGTTATCACCCCTTGTGGTCCGGGTAACTTCATCTTTAGATAACTTATATGACAGCTGCTCATGAATTTGGCCAGTGCGGGCCGTTCGAGTAGAGCATGATAACAACTTTCCAGATCCACCACTTCAAATTCCAAGTTTTCTGCTCTGCAGTTGTCTCTCGTACCGAATAACACGTCCACTCGGACTTTACCGATGGGCTCACATGAAAGCCCTGGCACTATCCCATGGAAAGTTGTCCTTGTGGATTGCAGCATATTCTGCGATATTCTGAGTTTATGCATGGTATCTTTGTACATGATGTTGATACTGCTCCCATTGTCGATGAGTACTTTTGAAAATTTCACATTGATACTTGGTCCAACAAACGTCGGATCCAACACAAGTGCATATGATCCTGGATTCGGCATTATTCTGGGGTGGTCTTTCATGCTCCAGGTCACCTCCTGATCGGACCATGGCTGGTATCTTGGCACCGCCGGCACAACCGCATTCACTTCCATATGCCGGCGCTGCACACTTTGCTTGTCCTGCTGTTCTGTCGTGAACACACAATAAGACTGGTGATGCTCCCTGTAATCATTACGTCCAGTATTTGCCGGATTCATCCTTCCGTCCCGGCCCTGGTTCATTACTTGATGCACTGCATCCCTCCGATCCGAGTTATCATACCTAGGGGGAGGGGGCGGTAGCATCAGTTGCTGTGTATTTGCTCCAGTTAATTGCAGCTGATGCTGCTGTTGCACCTGATGGGGAGCCTGAACTCCTGCTGGATTCCCCATCGCATTTTTCATCCAGGCACATTGGCGGGTTGTATGATTGGCTGGTCTGGATGGGTTTGATGTGTGAAATTTGCACGGCTGATCTAACATGGATTCGAATGTATACTTCGGCCTCTCTTGCCATTGCTTCTTTTGCTCTGGGGTCCATTGGCTTTTTCCCTCATTTCTTGATGTCCACTGTTGAGGTCCGTTTTTCTGTCGTTGAGTTGCTCCTTGACTCGGCTGCTCTTGTGCTACCGCCGCCACCTGGGCCGAATTATATCTATAATCCGGCCTCTCTTCCCTTCTTCTTCCTCTGAAATCACGCCTGGATGACCTGGCCAATTCTCTCGCGTACTCGTCCTGTTGCTCACGATGATCTGCCGACATTAATTCCGGTTGGGTTGGGTCGCCCAATGCATAGGAGTCTGCTATTCTGATAGTTTCTGCCAGTGTGGTCGGCATATCTCTTTGCAGGCGCTGCCACAACACACTGGCATAACGGCAGCCTTGCGCGAACCAAGCGATTGCTTGTGATTCGATAACTCCCTCACATGAGTTTCTCAGGTTACACCATCGAGTTAAAAACTCTCTATCCGTTTCATTCGGCCTCTGCTTGCACATGGCTAGCTGTTGTGGTCTATTTGGTCTCTTGTATGTGCTGGTAAAGTTGCTGACAAACATTTCTTCGAAATCTAACCAGCAGTTGATACTGCCAGCTGGTTGATTATTCAACCATACCCTGGCTGGTCCTTCCAGCATCTGCGGGACATACCGCACTGCCCATCTTAGGTTACCACCCGCTATCTTCACAGCGGTGGCATAATCAATCAACCAGTCTTGTGGCTTGGTACTTCCATTGTACGTTTTTGTGCCCCTTGCCAACTGAAAATTCGGCACTGGTGGTTCGCCCATGATTCGTGGTCCAAAACATGTCGGACCTGGTGGACCTTGCTCTTCCAACAACTCGGACCGGTATAGCCGATCCAACTTTACTCTTGCATCATTTGCTGGCAGATCTCTGTACAGGATTCTGTCCTGCATCCCATAATGATTGTTTCCACCCTGGTTTGCGTATTCCACCTCGGAATATCCATCATTATACCTTTCATTCATCTGATTGTGGCGAGCTGGCCTCACTTCTCTTTCCTGCCGAGGCTCATGTCTTGGTTGCGGGTTGGGCGACACTTCTCTTCTTACTTCGGCCGGGGTTGGGTTTTCATGATTATCTCTTGCGGGTTCTCTCCTGCCGAGATCCCCATTGCCTCGGCCGCCGCCGTCCTTTTCCATACGGCCGTAGTTTCTCTCCCCACTGTTACCTCGGCTGGCATTGCCTCTGTTCTCATTTGCCTTTCCAGCTGTTGCCGGGTCATATGGAACAATTTGCTTGTTCCTCTTCCCTGAGGTTACTGCTCTCTCTTTCCGAGCGTTGTTTCCGGGTGAAGATGCCGCTGCCGCGGATAAAGCAGGTGCTGCCCCCGCCGAATTAACCATCCGCGAAGCCCCTGGTCTTGCCGGGTTAGTTCTGAGTATTTCCTCATTTTGCTGGTTCGCGATGCGCACCAGCTCATTCACTCTTTCTTGTTGTTTCTGCCGAGCTTCCCCGGTCAACCCCTCTAATTCCAATGCTGCGGCATTTGCCGCTCTCAGGTTTTTCGCCGGGGTATTGTACCTCGGCAAACCCAAATCACCTGACTCTGCTCTGTGAGCTTCATGCTCTTTGTTAATGTCATTCATGAGGTTCTTCCCTCTTAACCTTAGTTCGTCCAGCCGCTCAGGCGCGATATCAAGCTTATTAGCTTTTGCATATTCTCTCAGGGTCCTGTTCAAGGATTCCCGCAGAGCTGATACTTTTTTGGCCTCTACCAGCACCTTTTGCCTGGTTTTTTCTAACTCTACCTGAGCATTTGCCGGATCAAGTATCGGCGCTACAGGTGTGGTCAAGTTTTCTATAGTCACCTGAAGAATGTTCTCTGGTCTTTCCAGAGGTGGCCCTCTCACCCTTGGTGCCTTTGGGGTGGTTTCATGCAGCTCGGCCTGGTTTGTCACTGGCGGAATTACCTCGGCGGTTTGCAGTGTGATCTGCTTGGGCGGACCCTGTGTGCCTGCGGCGGGTTCTCTGCTTGACCCGGCTAACGCTGCTCCCGCTTGAGCTCCTGCTGCGACCATCACCTCGACGCTGCCTGCAAGATGCTCTCCTGATGGACAGCTCGCCGCGCTTCGAGGTGGTTCTCCTGCAATAACAACCTGGTGAGGATAAATGCCGGTGATGTCGACGCCGACGTAGACCATGTGCTCGCCCAGGCCGATGAAGATCCCGTTGCGCGGGGGGTTTTTCCCCCTGAAGCTCCCTGCATTGTCTCTGACATAGTCGCAAAGACCAAATCTCTGGACCAAGCCAGAAACAACGCGCTCGCCGGTGTTCATGAAGTTTCCCGTCCGGATCACAACTCCAGCTAGTACCGCTGCTGGCCCCACGGTGGGCGCCAACTGTCGTCGTTGTGGCACGGCAGATGCCATGGGTAGGCTAAAGTAGGGGGCCAATGGATGCTAGTGGGATCTGGGGAGGGAAGATGCAACTGTCTCTACACTCAAGCTGCCAAAGTGATGATCTTTATTTCTCTCTTTCTCTATTACAAGTGCTCCTTGAGCTGTATACAGGGGGACAAGATGAATCTCCCCAGCCTAACGGTCCTTTAAGAATCGATCCCTCCCTCAGGGTCCAAGCCTCTCCTTATAAAGGAGCGCCTTGGGTGCCCTTAGGGCTGACGAGGCAAGCATATTCGTGGAATATGCTTGTCCCAAATTGGTAGTTCGGTGGCCTCCTTTCCCTGTCGCCCTTCTAACGACGGCAAGGTTCCAGTGGCCCCCTCCTGCGTGCCTCGGGCTCCAGGACTGTCACCTCCGTGACCTCCTTCTGCCCCTCTGACGCTGTGCATCCTTGTTTCTTGTGCTTGGCTCTGCTCTGATTCCTTCTAGCCTACAGCTATAGTTTGACCTTGGGCTTCTCCTTCTCCCGCAAGCTTCGTATCACTCGGCCTTACCTTGTGTTACTCGGCTCGTTCTTCACCTACATCAAGATCACTTGGGTAACCAGGCCGATTCTCTCATCAGCTCGGCCGGGTAACTACTTGATACATATACGTGGGCTTCTTGCCTCCGTTCATCGGCCGACATATCCATGATTCGGCCGACTTGGACCGTAACTCGGAAACTAGACGGGGATAGTACCTCTGTCATTCCCCGTCTCTGACCTACCCGAGGTTAACCCCCCGACAACCTGTCTCCACAGGCAGCTCCTGATCGTCATTTCTTATAGTCACCAATCGACGGACAGTACAAAAATCATCTCCTACATGATCACAATGGAGTACATATGTACCAGCTTCTTAGATTTTTTTCTTATAATGGTTCAGCCACTCTCGGGAAATAAAATATGCTAGATCATAGTGTTTGTTTCAGAGATTTTGTGTGGTCGAGCTGAGCATCACCGGTCACGCCCTCTGCTTGTGAGAACTGTCAAGGCCGGCCATCCAATTTCATTGCCTGATTGCAAATTTATCATGTTTTCATATATCGATCGGTCCATAAGGTGAACACATGTGCTGAAACCCATTTGTTTTATGTAGATTTTTATTATTGAAGTCTTACGTTTTTCTCTTATCTGTGTTCTGTTCTGAATAGGTTTGTAGTTGAACTATATTTTCTATCATATAGCAAAAGCATACATACAGTGAATTAAAAAAGAGTAGACTCAGGTGAGTTTTTTTATTTATCCTTTTGGTTTTATATATGTCGCTTTTCTAAAATGTAACCTCCATAGAGAAGGAATTTGATTTTCCGTTTCCTAATTAAGTATGCAGGCTACTTATTTGTTGCATGCAACATAGCTTATAGTTAAAAAATCATGACTCATTATGAATTCTCTAGATTCGTAATAGCTTTGACCAAACCAAAGGTATGCCTAGCACAAAAAACTCAAAGAATGGTACCCCGCTAGGCATTAGCAGTAACCATATGATAATATTCTAAGAAAAATGGGATGTCAATTGTCATGTTGTTAACAAAAACTTGGATAAGAATACCGGCATGTTTATTCTTAATAGAAATATCTTCAACAAATTACCTTATTATTAGTTATAATATAATATGGAATTATATTATATATCCTATCATTACAATATGTCTCAAATGTTTACACAATTTTCATGTCAATTAAATTGAGACTCTCAACTATTGTGACCTATTGTCAGGCACATTTTTCCTGCGTTATATACCTTTTCATTTACATAATAAAGATCTTAAAAATATTCCCGCTGCAACGCCAAGGAATCCTATTAGTTATTCTACAATATACACGAACCATTCCATAAAAATTAAGTTGGATCCTCTCTGTTCTGCTGATGCTCATGCAGTAGTTACTCATTCTGACTAAACACATGATTTTAGATTCTATGTATTAATCAGTATACATGATGAGGTGGACACGGAGTTTTCTATAGGTCTATACTTGTGGCAAAGGTAATCAAGTGACTCTTTGTTGAGTATATCTTCTTGATTTATTTAGAACAAAAGAGTTTCCAATAAACATACAAAGAAGAACCACTCCCGGAAGGTCATTTTATCATATATTAGTTGTCATGTAAATGCATAATATCTTCCTAAAGTGGTGTTTATAAGATCCAATGAGATTTAATAGAAGTTGTTTTGTTAGTCCATATTTAAAATTATGTTGGTAATAAATAATCGTTCTTCATGCTTGATTGATCATGTAGATTTTATATCCGAAATTATTCTGTTATGCCTGCACTAATGTATGGGGTATCAATTAGTAATAGAGTAAGCGTCTTTGGTGCCACTATTTGATTTCTTATTTTGAATCTCTTTATTCTCCAACAATTGCTTATCCACTTGATGACATTGCTCATAATCATATGACCATTTCATTTTTTATCAGGTTGAGGACGTCATCAGTGCCTTGCACGATTTAGGTCCATACAAGGAAAGACGTAATGAAAGAATTTGTACATCAACAAGATGATGGAAATGTAAAACAGTGAAAGGAACTTGTAGCTATGCACATGACCATAATGCGTGTACCGTGGTGTTGTTGTTCTTTGAAGTTCAAACATCTTGCTAGCTGATTGATGAAGAAAGTATCCATCTGCTTGCTAGATAAGAAACTATCCAATGCTAGTTTATGATATATGTCAAGTTCCTATGCGAGTGTGTTATCCGTGCAAATATTATGTCATATTGGGTTATGTAAACGTGTCGTATACAACACCTTATTATGCTATTTGAAATATTTGTGGAAAATGTATTTAATCTTTTATCATATCTTATTATGCTGTTTTTATTACATAAATTCATAATAGTGACGGACAAAATAACGGGTCTCTCACTACAAAACTACAAAATCCCACAGGGATGCGTCCTTTGATTGTAACCAGTGGCATTCATGTCTTCTGCGTGTCACTAGTATACACATACTAGTGACATGCACACGTTAATGCTTGTCTGTCACTAGTAACCTCATAACAGTGACTAGTCATTAGTGACAGGCGCTTTGCCTATCACTAATGGCCCTTTTGAGCCTGTCACTGATTGGCTATTCTGCAGTAGTGATTGAGATTACTATGTCAGATTGATTAGTGATTTTGTATTATTGATTCTATCATGTGTGTGTTGTTTGTGATCTTGCATGCTCTCCGTTGTTAGTAGCTATCTTGGCCAAGTAGATGCTAGTGACTCCAAGAGGGGGTATTTATGCTCTATAGTGGGTTCATGCCTCTATTTAATCTAAGGGAAGTGACAGAAATCTCTAAGGTTGTAGATGTGTTGTTGCCACTTGGGAGAAAACAACGGTCTCTTGTTCATGGAACAAGTGGATTGTTTACCTTACACACTATGCTTAAAGCATTTATCTGTTGCTTTCAACTTAATACTAGAGGGGGTTCGGATGATAACCTGAAGGTGGATTTCTAGTCATAGATGTAGTTGGATGGCGGTCTATGTAACTTGTTGTATTGCCCAATCGAATCTCAAAGGATCATGATGATTAGTATTGCATTTTTATGCCTTGCTCAGTCCTATCAATCGCCCTGCTGTAATTTGTTTACCCAGCATGCCATGTTTGTTAATATAAGGAGAACACCTCTAGTGAACTATGGACCTCAGTCCAATCTTTACCATTGATACATCTTCCACTATTACTTGTTGCAAACTACCATTACCTTCCACACCATATAGTTAATCCTTTATTACATCAAAGCAGTGAGATTGACAACCTCACTGTTCGTTGGGGCAAAGTCTTGAGTTTGTGTTGTGTAGGTCTCCAAGTTGCTAGCAACACCTTTGAGTCGTTTCCTTCCTCCTACTGGTTTGATAACCTCGGTGTCTTACTGAGGGAAAACTTGCTGCTGTGCTCATCACACCTTGCTCTTGGGGTCTCCCAACGAGGCATTGACAACACGCCATCAATGCCTCTCGAGATCATTGATGGCGACCAACCCAGTTCCTCTGAGTCCCTCAAGACCAACGACTTTGTTGATGATCAGGATGACTCTCCTGCCGCTGACGACGTTACCTCAAAGTCTCCTGTACCAGAGGAATTAAAAACACTTTGTAATATTTGTTTCCTCTGGATGTATGTATGCGGAAAAACTACGGTTTTAATCTTAAGGCGGAAAACAATAGTTATATGTTTCCTGCTACTTAAGTACTAGTTCCAGCATGTATATATTTTTTAAGCAAGTGTTGGCTTATCCATTACTTTGGTTTTTATGCTTGACTTTTCGTGAGTCGGAAGACTCGTAGTCGGAACCATGCGCTCAGGTGATGATTCCCAATGGCACCGTAAAAAACCTAAGCACAAAATCGCCGACTTTGAGTGCCAAAAGTCACTACTCCAGAATCCACATAAAAACGACAAAGAACGTTTAGACCAGAAAACTTAAGCTAACGCCCGTAGGCGGAATTTTCTAGGTCATATCGCTTACAGGTCATATCGCCCGTAAGCTCTGGGTAGTCATTATCCAGGTCATACGCTTACACTTATGATCATCGTTTGGTCTATCCTCAAGTTCATGATTGTCAACGAGGTATTAAGACCCATTGAGTAGTACTTTCGTATGATGAACGGTCCTTCCCATGGCGGGGATAATTTTTGTGACTTCTTCTGCTTAAGTCGGAGCACTAGATCCCCCTCTTTAAACGAGCGATGCCGAATGCGGTGACTATGGTAGCTGCGTAGCTTCTGCTGGTAGATGGCAGATCTTTGTCATGCCAATACGTTCTCTTCCTCGAGAAGGTCCACATCTAGGTGTCTGGATTCTTCAGCGTCATCTTTGTCATAAGCGGCAACTCTCGGTGAATCATGGAAGATGTCGGAAGGCAGGATGGCTTCTGCTCCATATACCATGAAATAAGGGGTGTAGCCGATAGAACCGGCTGGTGTAGTTCGTAAACTCCACAGAAGAGATGGTAATTCCTCCGCCCAGGCTCCAGCTGCTCTATGTAGAGGTGATTCTATACGTGGCTTGATTCGCTGCAGAATTAATCCATTGGCTCGCTCAACTTTCCCATTGGACTGTGGATGTGCCACAGATGCTAAGTCAAGTCGGATGTCCTTCTCCCAACAATAGGCTTCCTCTTCTCCGAGTGACAAGTTGATGTCGTTGTCGGTGATAATGCTATGTGGGAGACCAAATCTCACCACTAGATCCCGAACAAACCTAAGGGCAGTTGCCTCATCAAGGTATCTAATGGTTTTATCTTCTATCCATTTGGTGAATTTATCAACTTATACTAGTAGATGCGTAAACGCACATGGTGCCGTCTGTAATGGACCAACCATGTCTAGACGCCAGACTGCAAACGGCCAAGTTATTGGTATTGTTTGCAATTCCTGAGCTGGAACATGTGCTTGTTGGGCATAGTACTGGCATCCCATGCATGTCTCAACCAGCTTGCCGGAAGACTTTGGAGACCAATGATCGAGGAGCGACGTGATGCCCACAATCTCCAAGATGGATGTCATGAAGGATTTCAATACCTTCTTGCTGGGAAACACACTTGAGGTTTACACCAGTGGTGCTTCTTTTATAGAGCTGTCCATTGATTATGGTATAGCCCTTTGCTCGACATACTATTTGCCGACTTTCGACCTTGTCAATGGGCAAAGTTCCGTGTACGAGGTACTCCATGAACGGTTTTGTCCAAGCCGGAGGGGCCTTTGTCACTGTGTGAACAAAAGAGTGAACTTTATATGGGTTCTCGGGGTCTGCTACCTTCACGGATGGTATCCGTAGATGCTCCAGAAAAATGCCAGGTGGAATTTGTTTGCGCCCTGATTCAAGCTTTGACAGCAGATCAGCCGACTCATATTCCTCCCTTTTGACAATACTTGACTTCATAGCCAAGAAGCTTTTAGCTATGACATCTACTTCGTCTCGGTATGCCGCCAACATAGGGTTCTGTGCGTTCTAGGTTCCAGCCACCTGCTGGGCAACCAAGTCGGAATCTCCACAGCAAACTATGCGCTTGATGCTAATATCCTTGGATATGCGGAGTCCGTGTATGAGTGCTTCATATTCCACCATGTTGTTTGTAGCCTCAAAGTGGATCTGAAGAACGTAGTGCAACTTTTCCCATGTTGGTGACTGTAGCAGCACACCAGCCCCTGAGCCGTTGAGTAGCTTTGATCCATCAAAGTGCATCACCTAGTATTCTGGTTCTGTTACAGGGGTAGCATCTGGCATCTCTGTCCAATCTGCAATGAAATCCGCCAAGACTTGTGATATGATAACGTCGCATCTCTTGTAGGTGATCTCAAAGGAGGCAAGCTCAATGCCCCCACTTCACAACCCTTCATGTAGCGTCGCTGTTATTGATGATGTCGGACAGTGGAGCTTTGCTCACAACTGTGATGGGGTGCTCCTGGAAATAGTACCTTAGCTTCCGAGAAGCAAGGAATACTCCATAAGCTAGCTTCTGGTAATGCAGGTAATGCTGCTTGGACTCCGTCAAGACCTCGCTTACATACTAAACTGGTCGTTGCACTCTATACTCACGCCCTGGTTCTTTCCGCTCTACCACGACGAAGATGTTGATTACCCGGTCACTAGCCGCCATTGTTGGAGATATGCCCAAGAGGCAATAATAAATTAGGTTATTATCATATCTTCATACTTATGATAAATGTTTACATACCATGCTATAATTGTATTAAAAGGAAACATTAATACTTGTGTGATTTGTAAACATAAAAGAGTCCCTAGTAAAGCCTCTTGTTAAACTAGCTTGTTGGTTAATATATGATCATGGTTTCCTGATCATGAACATAGAGATGTTATTAACAACAGGGTCATATCATTAGGAGAATGATGTGATGGACATACTCCTATAGTTAAGCGTAGCATAAAGATCAAGTCATTTAAAATAGTTCATTTGCTATAAGCTTTCTGATACGTAGTAACCTAATTCCTTCGACCATGAGATCATGTTAATCACCATCATCGGAAGGATGCTTTGATGACATCAAACACCGCACCGTAACTGGGTGACTATAAAGGTGGCATTGAGTGTTCAGAAAGTATGGGTTGAGGCTCATGGATCAAGAGTGGGATTTGTCCATCCATATGATGGATAGATATACTCTGGGCCCTCTCGGTGGAATGTCATCCAATTAGCTTGCAAGCATGTGACTGGCTCACAAGGGATCACATACCACGGGAATGAGAAAAGAGTACTTATCAGTGACGAGGTTGAACTAGGTATGCAGAGATACCGATGATCAAAACCTCGGATAAGTAAACTATCATGAGACAAAGGGAAATTGGTATCGTATGTAAGTGGTTCATTCGATCGCAAAGTAATCGTAGAAATATGTGGGAGCCATATGAATTTCCAGATTCCTCTATTGGTTATTGATCGGAGAAGTGTCTCGGTCATGTCCGCATAATTTACGAACCGTAGGGAGACACACTTAAGGATTCGATGTTGTTGAGTAGTTATGGAATGATTAGTAAGAGACCAAATATTGTTGGAGTCTCGTATGGGATCCGGGATATCACGAGGAGATCCGGAATGGTCCGGAGAATAAGATTCATATAAGGAAAGTCCTATTTCGGAGTTCGGGAAAGTTTTCGATGATTTCATCGGAGAGGTTCTAGAAGGGTCTAGAAGGTTCACCGGTCCGAAAGGAGAATGGTCCATGAATGTGTCATGGGTAAGTGGAATGATTGGATCATGTCCAAGGTCACTTGGTGTTGGCATATGCAAGATAGAAATAAAGCCCTAAATTGAAAGTCAAACGGGAAGTTTGAAAAGTCAAACTGGAACAATAGTTTCCTAGTGGGACAAGAAGCAAGTACTTCTCTCAATCCAACTTGGGTTTGGGTTTGGATTCAAACCCACCCCTCCCAAGGCTGCCCCTCCCTCTCATAAATAGAAGGGGAGGGCTGCCCCAAACAACACAAGTTCCAAGCCCTCTCAAGCGCCGCCGCCAGACGCCGCCACTCGCCGCCGCCACGCTGCCGTGCCGCCGCCGGTCCGTCGCCGCCGCCTTAGCCGCCGCCAACATCTCCTCCTCCTCCCGGATCTCTAAACTCTAGTTTTTCGGGAAACCCTAATCCACCATACTCGCTTCGGCTTAAGGCGAAGCCCTGCGAGATCTCCCCTCTACTTCCGGTACCACGCCGTCGTGCTGCCGGAATCACGAGGAGAGTGCTACAACCTCCGCTGCCTGCTGGAACAAGGGAGAGGAAGGTCTTCATAGAGTACCGAACGTGTGACCGACTGCGGAAGCGCTGCCGGAACGCAGTGCCGGAAGGATCGTCTACGCGATCTTGAGATCGGCAAGTGTACGACTACATCACCCACGAGAATCTGCTCTCGTTTACCGCTTTGGAATCTTCGAGGGTGACTTCCTCTATTGACTCGTTGCTACAATCTAGTAGATAGATCTTGGCTTGTTTGTGTGCATGCGGTAGAAATTTTTTGTTTTCCATGCTACGAACCCCTACAGTGGTATCAGAGCCGTGTCTATATGTAGATCTGTTGCACGAGTAGAACACAATGGTCATTGTGGGCGTTGATGTTTTTGTTGTCGATTGCTTCTTGTGTACTTTGCATCTTGCGGGATGGTGGGATGAAGCGGCCCGGGCTAACCTTACATGACATCGTTCATGAGACTTGCTCCACGCTTGACATGCAACTTGTATTGCATAAGTGGCTTTGCGTATTCCTGTTTCTCCCAACATAGTTAAGATTCAATTTACAACGGGTGATTAACAATACTAGTATCAATGTTGTGGTTCTTGTTCGTAAGTTAGAACGACACTTATTGAAAGCCCCAAACCACGTAAAATATGCAAAGAAAATTAGAGGCGTCTAACTTTGTTTTGCAGGGGTGTGCTGTGATGTGATATGGCCATGATTGTGATTATATTTGATGTATGCAATGTTCCTTATTGTAAGTTGGCAACCGGCAGGAACCATATGGTTGTTTATAAATTCTGTTAAGACCCGCGTGTCTATTCAAAGTAGTTGTAATAGTTGAAGCTGGTGGAATACAACCATGGAGCGACATCATTGACCTTTATGCAATACCGGTGATGATGGAGATCATGTTCGTGCTTGAAGATGGAGATCGGAAGACCATAGAAGAAAGGCCATATCATATCACATATTATGAATTGCATGTGATGTTAATCCTTTTATGCATCTTGTATTGCTTAGTTTACGATGGTAGCATTATAAGATGATCCCTCAAGCACACAATTTCAAGTTTTAAAGTGTTCATCCTTAGTAAGCACCGTTGCTAAAGCTCGTTGTTTCGAAGCACCACGCGATGATCGGGTGTGTTAGATTCTGCGAGTGTATAAAATGTGAGCAAGCCAGATTTGCTCATGCGGAAGCTAAGGTTTGATCTTGACGAGCCTAGCATGTATAGACATGGTCTCGGAACACGGATCACCGAAAGGTAAAGCATGAGTCATATAGTAGATATGATGAACATGTTGATTGTTCGCCATTGAAGCTACATCAACTCTCGTGATGATCGGTTTTGATGTGGTGGATTTGGTTCGTGTGATCACTAAAACAATATGAGGGATATTGTTTTGAGTGGGAGTTCAACGGAAATATGATTAAAAGTTGAACACTATTTATCATAAATTAAATCAAAGTGAATTTGCATAGTTGTTATAGTCAATGGCATCCGTTTACCACCTTGCGCTTAGTTTTAATTGAGATGATAGAACTATAGAATTCTGGTTAGTTACTTTAAGAACTGGTATCGTATTGTTTTGAAGTGTTAATCTAAAGTTTAAAAGTCCTATTGCAAACTTTCAGTAAAGTTCCGGTTACTCCATGAAGTTTAATAATTGGTATTAAAACAAGAGTAACAATTCCAAGTGTTAGTGTATAAGTATCATGTTTGTCTCCAGGATTCTTGATATTCAAAGGATTGTCTTAATATCAAGGTTATCTAGGATCTGAAAGAGTTGTTTCAGAAACCATGATGTGTGGAACATATTGTGATATCTGAAATGAAGTTTTGGTTGCAACATGACAGAGTATAATATGGAAAAATTCATGTTCTCATATTTGATGAGAATTTACAAAGGGTTGGAGACACTAGTTGTCCTAATCCACCAAAAGGTTTTGGATAGCAACATTATACTCGCGATTCATCTTTATAAGCTAAAAGTAGCTTGATCATGAATAATTCCATGATAAGGGTGAATATTTGATGTAGGTAAAATATTTACCACACCAAGAGATTACTAAAGAATGGAATTTGAAAGCGCACCAAACATTTGATGATGGTGATCTACTTCAAAGTGCAAGTCCAAAGACATTGGTATTTAATTATACACGCTTTGGACTATGTGTCATATGTATGACTCCACTATTGATGTTGATAGATTCTTTCAAACAGAAAAGGAAATACTGAAAGAGAATCTCATAAATATATGGCAGAAAAGAAAAGACTAGAATTGTTCAGTTTAAGTATATAGATGATATACATGTTATGGCTATATTCTTTG
The DNA here is from genome assembly GCA_916181665.1 of Avena sativa. Lineage (NCBI taxonomy): Eukaryota > Viridiplantae > Streptophyta > Magnoliopsida > Poales > Poaceae > Avena > Avena sativa. Next base: position 134,522,526 of record OV702280.1, read on the forward strand.
CTTATTAAACAATGTGGTTCTTAAGTATTTGATACTGAATTTGTTGGTGTGAATCGTCATACGAAACAACACAATTCATGAACTACAATGGCCTAAGTAACTAGCAAAAGAATATGTGATGATGTTCATCGAGAACAAATAAAGGGTTATTGTGCTGCTTGTTAAACATCAAAGCTTGCCTTCAAGATTTGTTTTATCAGGTATTATGAGAACAAAAGGGTTGTTCAAATAATTGTCGCAATCCATAAAAGATGGATGATTCACAAATCTAGTTGGAGAAATCACATCCATAAAACTAGTGCTAAAAATGTCGAAAGAAAAATTGATTGAAAGATCACTTAGGAAGTGACATCGCCGTTTAAATTATATTGGAAAGAAAACATGAAGAAACTCCATGTGGATGGAATTTTGGAGTCTTTTGATTTTTGATCAAATGATGCTTGTGAAACTTTCCTAGAGATAATTAAAACTTCGTTCATAGGCCAAAAGGGAACGAATGACTAGCTTATTGGAACTTGTGCATATTGTTGTACGAAGTGCATTATGTGTAGTCAAGAGCGATGGATTTCAACTTCATATGCTTTCTCCGAAAATTTGAGTGAATATATGAATATTTACTTAATAAGGATGAAGTATGAAACATTTGAAAAGTTCAAAGACTTTCAAGATCAAGTGCAAGATCATTGTAACAAGAATATAAATAGTTTATGATAAGATCATAAAGGAAGATATTTGAGTTACAAGTTTAGCATAATACCTAAGATTTAAGGAATCGTTCCGTGGATTTGCATTTCCCGAAACACCATAAGAGTATGGAGCGGTCGAGATATGTAATTAAACCTTGTTTGACATGGTAAGATCAAAGGTGTAATTCATAAAACTGCCATTATATTTTAAATATTAAAAGCTTGAGAGACTACCGTTTTTCCACTGAAAAGAGCTTCATCATAATCCGTTGAAATGACACCATATAAAGTTATGGTTTGGGATAAAACCCAAGTAGTCCTTTCTTAAACATTGGTATGCTATGCATAAGAAAGATGTTTGCAACCAAAGTCGGATGAACTGTCTTTGTATGTTATTTCGAATAACTGTTCCTCCATAACATCGGAGACAAAAGTGTTTGTTGCTTAGAACGTCAAGTTTCTTTGAGAAGGAATTTTCGTGAAAAGATAAGTGGGAGGACAATAGAACTTTGATAAAGTTAAAAGAACCTTAACTATATGTGCAAAGTTGCGCAACGCCGAAAAGTGTTCCGGAGGCAGCAACAATGCTCATGGCTAACGTGCCTCAAAGGTTGTGGTCACAGAGATCTAAGTTCCTATTGAAACAAGTAGGTCGGGTAAACAATCAAATACCAAGATTTGAGAGTTAAATCATTATTTTACAATAATGATCCGACTACATGCAAAGAAGCGATGATGAGCCCTGACTCCGTCAAATGGCTTGAAGCCATAAAATCCGTGATAGTTCCATACACGAGAAATCAAGTTTTGAACTTGAAGGACCCTCGAGAAAGGTGTAGGACCTTACCGTTGTGTTTGGATCTATAAAATAGACATGGATGTTTCACATCTATGAAATAGTCGACATGTTGGAAAGAGTTCACAACAATGTTCAAAGGTTGACTATGACAAGATTTGATCTTTCATAGCGATATTTAGTCTAGATGGATTAATGTAGCAACCACTACATATAATTTTGTTGGGTCGTAGTTGAATAAACAAAACAAGTTCTTCTAATAGAATTGTTACCTAGGACATGTGCATAACACGGTCCATAGGGTTTTGTTAATTCAAAGGATGATAAAAGCATATGCAGTTGAAGTGAGCATCGCGGAGTTGGAATCTTCACTATGATGAAACTGTTAAAAGAGTTTAATTTCATCAGAGACTATGAAGATGCTTGCATTTGCAAGAAATTAAGTGGGAGCGCTAAGACATGTTTCTAATACATTGTGTGCAAGACATATTGTTGATTAGAAATGATGTATCTTTTATTAACACATATTAAGAATTTCATCCCGATGAAAGACTTAGGCAAAACCCAAATATTTGGCATCAATAGACGCTAATATGGTTGTGCCGAAAGTACATAGATGATGTATTGAATGAGTTCAATATAGAAACTACAAGAAAGGTTCTTGTCACACAGAAAGGATTGAATGAGTTCAATATTGATGTTATATTCAAGTGTATTGACACTTGGTAAGTGAAACAAAGATTCAAGTATAGATTGATACTTGATGTATGAAATCACAAAGAGTATTTATATCAATCATACTGTTATATGTACAAATCCAGATATGTCCTATGCTCTAAATGTTATGAGCATATACCAGAATTATTCATCAGATGATCATTGGACGATAGTAAGGATATTCTTATGATCTTTTGGAAGAACTAAGAGTATATTATTTTTTAGAAGTGGCAAATAGATGGTTAGTTCATTGTAAAAGTATTACATTGATACTAGTTTTGTCACAAAGTACAAATTAAGTTTATCTCAATCTAAACTAAGGGTGGCACAATATTATGGAAAGTAAGTTCCATAATGGATTTCGATGAGTTCCAAAGTTAAAACATTGTGACAGATACTACAACAAAAGGCTAAGTATATGACTTCTATAATAGTAGCTAAAGAGGGCATTTGTGTCAAGTAGTTTGTTATCAAACTAGGTGTAGTTCACAGCGGGATAATACTATGAAGATATATTGTACGACAATATTATCAACATGTTTTAACCCCAAAGAACTAAAGGTCTCACCAAAGGACCAAATTTATACAAAGCCATCTCATTAGAGAATCAGTGATGCGTACAGACGCAAAGACATGCAATTACACACGAACCTGGAAGTGTCAGATACGGAGATCAGTTGACCACTAGCAAACGTGTACTTACAACACCGGAAAGCCATAGGTGTTGAATACACAAAGTTTTGAAACTAGATTTTTGACTCTAGTGCAAGTGGGAGACTGTTGGAGATATGCCCAAGAGGCAATAATAAAGTAGGTTATTATCATATCTTCATACTTATGATAAATGTTTACATACCATGCTATAATTGTATTAAAAGGAAACATTAATACTTGTGTGATTTGTAAACATAAAAGAGTCCCTAGTAAAGCCTCTTGTTAAACTAGCTTGTTGGTTAATATATGATCATGGTTTCCTGATCATGAACATAGAGATGTTATTAACAACAGGGTCATATCATTAGGAGAATGATGTGATGGACATACTCCTATAGTTAAGCGTAGCATAAAGATCAAGTCATTTAAAATAGTTCATTTGCTATAAGCTTTCTGATACGTAGTAACCTAATTCCTTCGACCATGAGATCATGTTAATCACCATCATCGGAAGGATTCTTTGATGACATCAAACACTGCACCATAACTGGGTGGCTATAAAGGTGGCATTGAGTGTTCAAAAAGTATGGGTTGAGGCTCATGGATCAAGAGTGGGATTTTTCCATCCATATGACGGATAGATATACTCTGGGCCCTCTCGGTGGAATGTCATCCAATTAGCTTGCAAGCATGTGACTGGCTCACAAGGGATCACATACCACGGGAACGAGAAAAGAGTACTTATCAGTAACAAGGTTGAACTAGGTATGCATAGATACCGACAATAAAACCTCGGATAAGTAAACTATCATGAGACAAAGGGAAATTGGTATCGTATGTAAGTGGTTCATTCGATCGCAAAGTAATCGTAGAAATATGTGGGAGCCATATGAATTTCCAGATTCCTCTATTGGTTATTGATCGGAGAAGTGTCTCGGTCATGTCCGCATAATTCACGAACCGTAGGGAGACACACTTAAGGATTCAATGTTGCTGAGTAGTTATGGCATGATTAGTAAGAGACCTAATATTTTTGGAGTCTCGGATGGGATCCGGGATATCACGAGGAGATCCGGAATGGTCCGGAGAATAAGATTCATATAAGGAAAGTCCTATTTCGGAGTTTGGGAAAGTTTCCGATGATTTCATCGGAGAGGTTCTAGAAGGGTCTAGAAGGTTCACCGGTCCGAAAGGAGAATGGTCCATGAATGTGTCATGGGTAAGTGGAATGATTGGATCATGTCCAAGGTCACTTGGTGTTGGCATATGCAAGAGAGAAATAAAGCTCTAAATTGAAAGTCAAACGGGAAGTTTGAAAAGTCAAACTGGAACAATAGTTTCCTAGTGGGAGAAGAATCAAGTCCTTCTCTCAATCCAACTTGGGTTTGGGTTTGGATTCAAACCACCCCTCCCAAGGCTGCCCCTCCCTCTCATAAATAGAAGGGGAGGGCTGCCCGAAACAACACAAGTTCCAAGCCCTCTCCACGAGCCGCCGCCGCCAGCGCCGCCGCCCGCCGCCTTGCCGCGCCGCCGCCGGTGTGTCGCCGCCGCCTTAGCCGCCGCCGACACCTCCTCTTCCTCCCGGATCTCTAAACCCTAGTTTTCCGGGAAACCATAATCCACCATACTCGCTTCGGCTTAAGGCGAAGCCCTGCGAGATCTCCCCTCTACTTCTGGTACCACGCCGTCGTGCTGCCGGAATCACGAGGAGAGTGCTACAACCTCCGCTGCCTACTGGAACAAGGGAGAGGAAGGTATTCATCGAGTACCGAACGTGTGACCGACTGCGGAAGCGCTGCCGGAACACAGCGCCGGAAGGATCGTCTACGCGATCTTGAGATCGGCAAGTGTATGACTACATCACCCACGAGAATCTGCTCTCGTTAACCGCTTTGGAATCTTCGAGGGTTAGTTCCTCTATTGACTCATTGCTACAATCTAGTAGATAGATCTTGGATTGTTTGTGTGCATGCGGTATAAATTTTTTGTTTTCCATGCTACGAACCCCTACAGCCATATATATCAACATAGGCTCCATAGGCTCGGGTGCTGCAAGTATAGGTGCTGAGGAAAGTATCTCCTTTAGCTTCTTGAGTGCAGCATTTGCTTCGTCCGTCCATGTAAATTTGTCTGCCTTCTTCAGCAACTTGTACAGCGGCAGAGCCTTCTCTCCAAGTCGGCTGACGAACCGTCTTACTGCTGCTACGTAGCCCGTGAGCCGTTGGATATCCTTCAGGCATGTCAGACGGTTTATGTTTAAGATGGCCTTGATCTTCTCCGGGTTGACCTCGATTCCGCGCTGGGAAACTATGAAGCTCAACAATTTGCCGGCTGGAGCCCTAAAGACGCACTTCTTACGGTTAAGCATCATGTTGTATTTCCGGAGATTATCAACCAATTTGACTTTTTAGACATCACCGCTATATCGTCTACATAGGCGTGAACGTTCGAACCAATTTGATCGTGTAGGCAACGCTGCATAGTCCGCTGGTACGTAGCACCTGCATTTTTTAGCCCAAAGGGCATTGTGACGTAGCAAAACTTGACGTAAGGTGTGGTGAACAAAGTGACCAATTGGTCCGACTTCCTCATCTTTATCTGGTGGTATCCTGAGTATGCATCAAGAAAACACAAAAGTTCCGAGCCAGCCGTCGAGTCAATGAGTTAGTCAATCCGAGGCAAAGCAAATGGATCTTTTGGGCATGCCTTATTCAAGCCGGTGTAATCAACACACATTCTTAATTCTTTGGTTCCCTTTTTGCGGACAAGTACAGGATTGGCCACCCATTAGGTGTGAAGGACTTCTCAGATAAAACTAGCCTTAAGTAACCTAGATATCTCTTTTCCTATGGCGCTTCTCTTCTCATCTCTGAAGCATCGTAGAGGTTGTTTCACCGGTTTACATTTTGGACCAATATTCAAGATGTGCTCGTCAAGTTCCATAGGTACACCGTTCATGTCGGTAGGTTGCCAGGCAAAGATGTCCATATTCTCACGAAGGAACTCGACGAGCGTGCTTTCCTATTTAGGGTCCAGGTTCATCCCAATGGCGGTGGTCTTGTAGGCATCGCCTACCACAAGTTCCACCGGATTGGTATCGATGGCGGCCTTGAAGGTGGGGTCGGAGTCAGAAATATGCTTCTTCGACACCGGCATCTCTGTGGCATCGACCTTGCTCTGGATCTCCTTGAATTCTTCGCTGTAGAAGACATCTTCTGCAAAGGCTGCTTCTCTAATCTCGCTGTCTCTTGCCTTTGTAAAGCTTCCGGATACGATGATGACGCCGTTTGGTCCGGGTATCTTTAGCTTGTTGTAGACGAAGCATGGCTTAGCCATGAAGGCGTGGAAGATGTCGCGTCCTAATATGACGTGGTACACGCTCTTGAAGGGGACCACCTCGAAGGCCATGCGTTCTTGGCGGTAATTATTAACATCGCCAATAGCGACCTGAAGCGTGATACACCCAAGGGACCGAGCCTCCTGGCCAGGAACTACGCCATGGAACACGGTGTTGATCTGCCTTAGGCCATGCGTGGAATATGTCGCGTCCTAATATGACGTGGTACACGCTCTTGAAGGGGACCACCTCGAAGGCCATGCGTTCTTGGCGGTAATTATTAACATCGCCAATAGCGACCTGAAGCGTGATACACCCAAGGGACCGAGCCTCCCGGCCGGAACTACGCCATGGAACACGGTGTTGATCTGCCTTAGGTTGGCCTCCGTCAAGTTTATCATGTGCAGCGTATCTAGGTACATGATGTTGATGCTGCTTCCACTGTCCACCATGCATTTGGTGAACTCGTTGCCGTCAATCAGAGGGTTGATGACCATGGCGTACTGGTTCTCTGTAGGTATGAGGTCTGGTTGATCCTTCCTGTCCCAAGTGATTGGATCTTCCGACTAGTGCAGGTACTGAGGGACTGGAGGTAGGGTGTCCATCAATATCCTCAGCTATATTTTCTATGCCCGGACAGTTGGGATGCCAAGGAAAGTGTGGTATACGGGGGCCTTCTTCTCGAAGGGGTTCTTGCCTTTTCCATCGCCCTTGTCGGCGTGCTTGGGGTCAACATCCTCGTCCATGTCACTTGAATCCTTGGACTCCTCTTACTTCTTGTTCCCTTTTCCCTTGCCTCATGTTCTGTTCTTCCGTCTTTTCTTGTAACCAGACTCCGGGTCCTCCTTGAGGTTGTTGACGAACTTGCAATGGCAATTGGTGTGAGTGGCCATGTCGTTGGCGTCGAGGTGTACAAGGCATGGCATATCCCGGTATTCCTCTTATGTTTGGGGAACATGGAGCGCTGCCGGGGTAGTTTCACTACCTCGCTGCTGCCCACGACTAGCCCCCCATCCTTGGCCATGCTGTCCGCCATCACCTCGTCCTGCAAATATCATGGCTACCATGTCGGAGGTTTGCTTTTCTGCTGGCGGGCTCTTCCGCTTGGTGTTGTTGTTCCTCTTAGCTTGGGTTATAACGGCTATTGCCGGCAAGGAGCCGCGAGCATCGTCATCGGCAGTCGCGAACTCACTGGCCAGCTGGATCATCTGGTTGAGATAGAGCCTGTGGTTGTCCTTCAGGCGCTTCAACTTATGTCGGAGAAACGTACCTTTTTCCAACCCATAGATGAAGGCGGCCATGGCGGTCTGATCATGCACTCCTGCGCAGGAATTCTTCATATTCAGCTAGCAGGAGAGGTAGGCTCGAGATATCTCGTCTTTCTCTTGCACGCACCGCTGTAGATCACCAACAGTGCAGGGACGCTTATACGTACCCTCAAAGTTTTTGGTGAACGCTTCTTGCATGTCCAACCAGTTGCAGATGGACTTCTCCTGCAAGTCATCAATCCATTGGCGGGTCGGGCCTGTCAAAATCAATGGGAGGTACTTGACGGCAATGTTGGGGTTACCCTCGGCGATCTCCACCGGTTTGCCGTAATTCTGCAACCACGTAGCTGGTTTGGCGGTGCCGTCATAGGGCTTGATTGTCTTGTCAATCCGAAAACCCTTGGGTAAGTTGCGTTCCGTATTATAGGTCCAAAGCAATGTGGTCTCAGGTAAGGTCCTTCCCGGGCCGCGTGAATCTTGTCTAGGTGTGAATGTGCATCGTATGGCTCGGGGCTTGCTCTTTCCTTCTTGCCACCAGGGGATGGGCTGCGTGAACGACACGGGCCCTGATGGGGATATGCCTACCGGGGTATACCCAGCAGGAAGTTTCCTATTGGCCCAGGTACTAGCGAGTGGGCCTGCAGGACGGCGACTGGATCAAGATCTGGCGTGGACTCAAGCGACTGGAAGCTGAAGGCCCAGAAGCGTAGATAGGCCCTGTCGGATTAGGTTAAAGAATCGCTGAAACCTTAACTGATTCGGTTGAGATCTGTAAACCCTAGGGAGGTGAGTCTATATAAACCTCCCTAGAGGACGCATAGAGGATACGTTCCATCATACACCCAAGCGACTCGCTGCCTAGTCGCCGAGCTCGCCCCATTGTACTCTCACCATAATGCAATCTAGCAGGAGTAGGTCTTTAACCTCCGGGGGGCCAAACCTGGGTAAATCCTTGTGTCTCAGCCCTCATCTCGCACCGCAGATGGCTGGCCGCCCTTGCCCCATGTTCTACTACTCGCTGCCGATTGCAGCATCTGCCGTGGTCATTCCCACGACAGTGGCGCCCACCGTGGGGCCTAGCCGGTCAGGCCGGTGTTCTGCGGCGAGATCCAATCTGCCCATCAACGAGTTGATCGCCACCGGCCGCATGATTGCGATCGGCGAGATGCTCCAGATCTTGCCGAGCAGCTACGTCCCGGCAGCGCGACCCGTCACGCGCAGCATGATCCCGCCGGTCGACATGATCAACCTCTTCGTCGGCCTCACCGACGTCATCGTCTCAGAGGACTCAGCTCGCATCCGCGAGTCGCCGCCATGCGACCGGATCTCTGAGAGCCAGGTCCGCACGATCCATCGCCTCGCCTCCGAGTACGACTCGGCCCACAGCAACGCGTCCGAAACCACCGCGGCCGCGGAAGACGCGGCCCTCAACGATGACGCCGATTCGGCGACCCCGGCGTCACTTGTCGGGTCCATTGTCACCGCGTCACCCGCGGGCTCCATCACCCAGGTCTCCAATGTTGGAGACTTCGAGGATCCCTCTATCCTTGGGATCTTCGACTTCGACTCCGGGTCGAAGAACTCCGCTGACCTCCGTGACGGAACCGGCCGCCACACCGCGACCTACATGGCGACTGGCGCTGACCCGCCGGAAGATCCATTCTCCACGCCGATCCCCCCAATGCGACGGCAACGAAGGTCGAGGAACTCCGCCTGAAACTGGCGGAAGCAGTCCGCAAGGAACAAGCCGAGCACGAAAATTTTTGCCTCGAGCAGGTAACAGCGCAGGAGCTGTCACTCTACCACTAGCTCCGAATCAGGTCGCGCCTGAACCCCACTGTCCAGGGGCGCGCCCTGAATTTCGCCGACGAGAACGACCCGGCCCGTGCGGCTGAGCGCGCGATCTGCGAGAACGCGCCACCAGGAGGAAGCACTCGGCCCCCACCTGGGTCAACGGCCAATGGCGCCCCGCCACCACCCAACCGCGCACTCCCAGGGACCAGCCGCGGATCGTGGTCTCCTCACGGGAGCGAGACGCGAACGGCCTACCGCTGTTATCCACCCCAATGGACAACCTCGTCGCGGGCCGAGCAGCAGTCGACAACATCGCAGCCACTGGTGAAGGCGCCTTGCAGATCCAGTACGCCAAGGCCCTACTCGCAAAAGCGGTCGAGCAACAAAACGCAGGCGTCGACTCACAGGGTCGGATGTACTCGCGTTCATCGGGCAACAGAGCGGCCTCAAGCGGCCGCCCCGTGGCGGCAAACACCCTCAACTGCCCTCTACCCGAACCACTACAGCTCCAACACCGACCCGTGAACGTGGCACTCTCCACCAACGACCCCCGGCCGACGACCAACTTCGTCGCCGCCAACGGTCAACCCGTCGACGCCCGCACCCACATCATCAACAACCAGAGCTGGCGCGCATGCCAGCCCGACGACCTACGGCATACCCTCACCAACCACCGCGATGGTGATCCGAGGGGGTCGTTAAGCCGACTCGGGCCCCGGTGCTTCGGACCGATAATCCGAGGCGAGAGATACCCGGCGAATTTCAAAGCGCCGAAGGAAATAGAGAAGTACGACCCCTCGTACGATCCCTCCGTGTGGCTGGATACCTACCTCATGGTGATGGGAATCGCCGGCCACACCGATCTACTAGCCGCCCGCTACCTTCCCCTGATGATGGAGGGAGCGTGGAGGCAGTGGATCAACACTCTTCCCGCGGATAGCATCGACTCCTGGGAAGAGATGCGTGAAGCCTTCGTCAGGCACTTCGAGGGTTCTTACACCCGCGCCACCACCATCGAGGACCTGGAACGATGCGTCCAGGGACCTGGCGAGTCAACCCGCAGCTGGGTCCAACGGTGCCAAGAACTGTGGTACAACATGGTCGGTATCCACCCAGACACCGCGATCCACTGCTTCAAGACCTCGTGCCGCTACGAGCCCCTGGTCGCCAAACTCAACTGAGCGTACCGCACACTCGACAACATACCTGATCTCCTGGAGATCGCCAAAAGGTACGCGGAGGAAGACCCAAACCAAGAAACCGACGACGAGTCAGGAGGACAACACCGCACGAGCGGCAATGACAACGGAAGACGATCCGATCTACGCTACAGCAACACTCGCCTCACCGGCAAGCGCCGCAGTGACGGGCGAGTCGACTTCGTCGCCAACGCTGGATACGCGCAGCGCGAGCCCAAGAGCTTCCGCCGCGACGGGGGGCAACGTCGCGACGGTGGCAACTACAAGGCGAAGCCGAGGTTCGACCCCGCGGCCCTTCCTAACCAACCTTGTGTATTTCACAGCAGGGAAGGAAAGCCCGCTACGCACACGACCGCCGACTGCCATTCTCTCAAGGAATCGAGAAGGCACGGCGCGCGCGGGAAGACCCTGACAACAACCCGCCAAACGGCGGAAAATTCGGCAGCATGGCCGGATCGCTGCGCACCTTCACAGGCTTCAACACGAAGCGCGAGAAGAACATCATCGCCCGCTCCTTCGTCGTCAACGCGGTGGCCCAGGTGGACATCCCCCAGTTCCTCAACTGGTCTGAGCAACCAATCACTTTGAGCCGCCAGGACCACTCACCACGAATCGAGTACCCAGGCCGAGTCGCCCTGGTAGTCAAGCCCAAGATGGGAGACTATTGTCTCCCCAAGTCATTGATGGACGGCGGCAGCTCCACCAACATCCTGTACCTGGACACCTTTAGGCGACTGCGGCTCCCGTAGTTGATGGTCGAGACGACCTACACCACTTTGCACGGCATCGTCCCCGGTCGGAAGGCGTACCCGATTGGCAAGGTCATGCTGCCAGTCACCTTCGGCACACCGGCAAACTTTCGCACCGAGCGGATCGTCTTCGAGATGGTGCCCTTCGACAGCCCCTATCACTGCGTCCTGGGGCGCCAGGCGTTCACCAAGTTCATGGCGGCGCCCATTACGCGTACAACGCGATGAAGCTCCCCAGACCGCGTGGCGTCATCACCATCCACGGCGACCCCGACATGGACGCCTAGTGCAAGGACAAAGGAGCTGAACTCACCGACGTCGTCATCGCGACAGAGGCTAACCACGCCGACGAGCTTGCCAAGTACGCGAGCGGGGTCAACAACGACGACCCCACCATACTCAAGAAGCCCAACTCGGAGGGCGGCAACACCTCAGCCTTCGAGGCAACGACGCATACCCGCACCGTCGAGCTGGTCCCAGGCGACTCCAGCCAGACGGTGACGATCGGGACGGGCATGAGCCCAGCATAGGAAGACGCGATCATCGAGTTCCTCCGTGAGAACAGGGACATCTTCGCATGGAAGCCCTCTGACATGCCTGGTGTCCCTAGGGAACTTGCAGAGCACAAACTCAACGCCGACCCAAAAGTGCGACCTGTCAAACAGTCGCTGCGGCCCTTCAATGAAGAGCACCGCCGAGCGAGGTGCAGCGTCTACTCGCTGCAGGCTTCATCCGACCAATCAAGTACTCCAAGTGGCTGGCAAACCCAGTCCTGGTCGAGAAGAAAAATGGGACCTGGAGGATGTGTATCGATTACACAAACTTAAACAGCGCCTGCCCGAAGGAGCAATTTGTCCTCCCGCGGATCGACCAAATAATCGATTCCACCGCGGGCTCGGAGTCGCTGTGCTTCCTCGACGCCTACTCTGGGTACAACCAGATCAAAATGGCCGTTGAGGACGAAGAGAAGACAACATTCATCATGCCATTCGGAGCTTTCTGCTACACTGACATGACCTTCGGCCTCAAGAACGCCGGGGCGACCTACCAGCGGTGTATGCAGGAGTGCCTTGCGAGCCAAATTGGTCGCAATATCCACGTCTACATAGACGACGTGGTGGTGAAGTCCGCTCGCCAGAGCGACCTACTCGCTGACCTGGCGGAAACATTCGCCAACTTGCGGAAATACAAGATAAAGCTAAACCCAGGCAAATGTACCTTCGGTGTACCAGCAGGACAGCTACTGGGATACGTCGTCTCCAAGCGCGGGATCGAGGCGAACCCCACCAAGATCGACACGATCTCTCGACTCAGAAAACCCGAGTGCCTGCGCGACGTCCAGAAGCTGGCCGGGCGAGTCGCGGCTCTCAGTCGCTTCATCCCTCGATTGGGCGAAAAGGCGATGCCCCTCTACCGCCTGATGCGCAAGAATCCCACCTTCCAGTGGGACAAGGAGGCGGACGATGCGCTCCGCGACCTCAATAAGGTGCTACTGGCAGCACCGCTACTCGTCGCCCCCGTCGACAAGGAACCCATGCTGGTCTACGTCGCGGCTTCTGAGCGCGTCGTCAGCGCCGTCATGGTCATCGAGCGACCAGAGGAAGGAAAGGAGCGCCCGGTGCAGCGACCAGTGTACTACATCAGCGAAGTCCTCACCGAGTCGCGCCAGCGCTACTCGCAATACCAGAAACTGGTATACGCGGTCTTCAGAGCACAGCGGCGACTGCCACACTACTTCCAGGAGCACCCGATAACGGTCGTCTCCTCAGCACCGTTGCAGGACATCATCCGCAACCGTGAGGCGACCGGGCGAGTCGCCAAGTGGGCCGTCGAGATCGGCGTCCACAACATCCAGTACGAGCCACGCAAAGCAATTAAGTCGCAGGCTCTCGCGGACTTCATCGCCGACTAGGAAGAGGCCCAGCAGCCAGAAAAGCTGCCATACCTCCATTACTTGAGCTTACACTTCGACGGCTCCAAGAACGCGGACGACACAGGAGCAGGGATCTTGCTAACTTCTCCAAATGGCGACAAGCTCCGCTACGTCCTCTGCCTCAACTTCACCCCCTGAACCAATAACATGGCCGAGTACGAGGCGCTACTCCACGGCATGCGAGCTGCCAAGGAAATGAACGTCAACCGCCTGCGCTGCTACGGAGACTCCGACCTTGTCGCCGGGCAGGTCGCTGGCACCTGCGACGCCGTCTCCCCCAACATGGCGGCATACCGCCAAGCAGTGGACAAGCTGGGTGGACACTTCGCAGGCTACTCCATCGAGTGGATTTAAAAGCGGAAGAACGAGGAGGCCGACGCACTCTCTCGCATCGGCTCGGCTTGACTCGCACCACCCGCCGGCGTCTTCCTCGACACCATCACCAAGCCTTCCGTCTCTCCCCCAAGGGAGATCGACATCGGAATCCCGCTGCAACCAGAGGCAGTCCTGGTCGCACTTATCGCCGAGCCAGACGACTCGACCGCGCCGTACACTGCCTACTTGGAGGGAGGAACCCTGCCAGCAGATGAAACGGATGCCCGGATGATATCACGCCGCTGCAAATCCTTCGTCATCATCAATGGCGAGCTCCACAAGCGCAGTGTGACTGGCGTGTTCCAACGCTGCGTTCAACCCGCCGAAGGACGCAAAATCCTCCAAGACATTCACTCCGGCGACTGTGGACACCACGCCGGCGCCCGCTCTCTGGTCGCCAAGGCTACACTACTAGGAAAACGGCCTTTAGTGGCGCACCTGAAAACATCATCTGTGGCGCACTAGCAGTGCGCCATGCGCCTTGCGCTACGGCTATCTCTCAGCCGTGGCGCACTGCTGTAACATCCCAAAAATACCAAACTTAGATCATCAAACACTAATCATCAAGATTAGGGTTAACAAAAACTTTTCTAAATAAACTCATGAATGCATGTATATGTGTATGCATGGATTTTGAATTTCTTTAAAAACCACCTTGTTTGTGTGATCCATTGCTTGTAAAATGTTTCTTAGGTGAAATGAACATCATCTAAAACATTTCCCACACTTTCCTTAAAGACAAGTAAATCAAAACAAATATATTAAGTGAATGGTCATTTTGACCAATTTAACTCCCATGCCTACTTTGGCTGTCTCAAACTTTCAGAACCTAACAAACACTTTTCTGGATCTTTGCACCCCTTGAATGTACGCCTAACAGAGTATCAAGGCCCACTTTGTGATCATCCAGAAACTTTCAAATGCATAGTTTAAATGACAATTCAAAATTGAATCTTCTTCATATGGGAAGATCCCACCTTTTCAAAACCCACTCAAACATGCTCAACTTTCAAAACCCAAGCATCTGCCGACTCACCAGCACCAATCTAGCAAACCCACCAAAAATCATTTCAAAATTCAAAACTTGATTTCATGCGGCCATTTCATCAAACAGGTTGCAGACACAAATCAAACAAAACATCAAACACTATAGTGTGCAGTGATTCTTGCCTAACTTGTTCCCTAGTTAGCTCACACACAGCTCAGTAGATCATCTAGAAAGATTAGCCCAACACTAGCACCCATGTGAGCTTGCCATTGCCATTAATGGTGAACAGCCGAGCACCCCAATGTCACCCCATTGTGGACAGCAAGCTAGAGGAAGAACTAGCCGTGCCAACCTTGTCTAGGAGGCAGCCCACCGTCCACCGCTACTCACTGTCCCAGCCGCAAGCGTTGCCAAGCCCTGGACCACGCGCACAAGCCGCGCCCATACCATGCCGAGCGTGCGCTAGAGCGCCACCCTCGACCAGCATCCACAGACCGCGCGCCGCCCTCGCCGCGTACATACACGATCGCCATCAACCCAGGAGACCGCCAGACATCCCCATTTTCCGCCCCATGTCGCATAGCCACCGTCCGCCGTCGAAGACGCCGCCTCTGCCGCGCAGAGCACCGGCCGTTCCAGACCAAACCACACCGCCCCATGCCTCGCGACCATGTCGTTGAGCATTGCCAGGAGACACAGCACCGTCCCCTACCCTTGCCCATGCCAATAGCCTCCTGTAACGTCGCCCCCGACGAGCTCACCGTGCGCCCCGACGGTCCCCTCGCTCGACTATAAATAGAGGCCACCCCCGCTCGATTTATTCACACCATCTCACTCCCCTCTCCTCACCGATCGTGCCACACCATTCTCAGAGCAAGGCGAGCACCACCTCGCCGGAATTTCACTAGAGCCTGCCGCTGCCGGAGAAGAAAGGAGCCAGCGATTGGAGCCGCCCCAGGAGCTGCCGCGACCACCCCTGAGTTCGCCATCGTCGACTTCGTCGTTCGCCCGCCTCGCCGACCCTCGCCAGTAACCCGGTGAGCCCCCAGCGACCCTCATTGGCCGCGCTAGGTTTCGTTCTCGCCGGAGTTGTCTCGTGTCGACGATGACTCCTAGCCGTTAGATTAGAACTAGATCGAACGATCCACATTGCCCCATACCGCTTCGCCCAACCCCGTGTCACTTACGAGTGGGGACACGCACTTAAGTAGCCCGCGGGAGCACTGCGCTTAGCAGGCCGGCCCGTTAGAATTTCCCGCGCAGCCCAGTTATTCAAATTAAATCTTTTTCTATTTCAATTCAAACACACTTGTGTACTCAACTTAAAAAATCAACCCAGATAGATTCAGTGCACCAATTTGAATGAAACCAATTTTGTTGGAAAGGCCTGTGAATGCTGAATCCAAGCCGTTGGATTCAAGTCATTTGGATCTATAGATCACCCCTGGTAAAAATAACAAGGCAGAAGCTTTTCTGCATTCAAACATTTTTCAAATTTAAACCATAATAGCTTTTGAGTTGATTCCAACTGTCAAAAATCACATTTAACCATACCTTTCAGAATATATAAAAATATATAAGTTTACTTGCAGAAATATTGTTCAAGTAATAAAAGAATGCTTCATAAGCATTTCTAGCCACTTTAATTAATTAAAATAAAAGGGTAAAACCTTATTAAATTGTGACACCACTTTAAATCACATTCCCATGGACTACAATATGTGGTGATGACATGTGTCAACATGATCCCATGTTTAGTTTGGAGAATATTAAATCTTAAGTAATTTTTCAATGAGTAGAAATTACTTTTCTAAAAATAAAAAGATTTAAACCAAGCCTTAACCTTGTAATGTTAGAGATGATGCTATATCATCTATAGGACCCTTGTGTATGATGATTGCAAGTATTTAAGTATTGTTTGGTGATTGTGTACCTCGTATTTATTCATAGACGCTAGTACCGACCAAGGATACGAGGAGGAAGGAGGATACTACGAAGAGGAAGCCGAGGAGAACTTCAACCACTGCTCTGCACAAGGCAAGCTTATATTGACACTGATGCAAGCTAGTAACTATGCAAGCTTATACTGATATTGATGCAAGAAAACCCTTGCAAGATACCCTACAGATGCCACAAACCCATACTTGTGATATGACTACTATATGCCTTAAGCATATGTGATCATACCCACTTGATAAACCAAATCCTAGTTTTATGTGCAAGCTTCTTACTTTATTTCTTTATCTAAGCTTACTTAGAGTCTACCTAAGAGTTTGGTAGATACTAGACAGTTGTGCTGAAGGTTGCATAAAGAGCATAAAATTTGGCCTAAGCTAGATAACCTTGATGTCATCCTAAGGCATGAGTTTGAACTTAGTTAAAACCCCACAAGTTTACCACCCCTCATCAGTGCTTACCCCCACCTGTAGATGCTAGTGCTAAGCATAAAACTTGATCAACTTTAGATGGGAATACTTGGTGGAAAAATGGTTATGAACACCTTGGAATGATGGATCATTCTATTGAAATGTTTTGGACATGTGTTTCCAAACACTTGATGATTTTGGTGATGAAAATGTTGAGGCATGAGCCTTAGCCCTTTATAAAACTGATGGTTGTCTGGATGCGATACCATTCCAATTTTATCGTACAACCACAATACCCGAAGATTGGGTAGGGCTTGACTAGAAACTTATATTCCTTAGTATTAGTTCCCTCACGGCCAAGGTCTGAGCTAAGGCTACCTTGTGAAGATTGTCCACCTGTGCAGTACCCAAGATGACAGTTGGTCATGGTTGGGAGGCCAAACTCACAGGAGAGGTGCTTATACTAGGGCGTGTAATCGGAAGGTTAGGATTGATAATCCGCATACTAAGTATGTGAATTCAGGATTTGTTCCTGACGGATGTATCGAATGTTGTGGTGAAAGTGTACAATCTCTGAAGAGTGTCAAACTATTCGAATAGCCGCATCCTCGGTTATGGACAGTTGGAGTGGCCATATTGTTCCCCCGTCAGACTTTTCAAAATGACTTGTGAAACGAATTGAGACTTTAACTTGACCACAACAGAGTTGTGACCTGAATTACAAGATCCCACTTAGGAGTTATAAAATTGTGACTAGCTTTGGAACTGAGTAGAGATAAACCTGGCTTTTGGCAAAACAACCCTAGAGCCTAGTGTCCTATTATCCAAAAACCCCTTACCTGTTAGTATTAGTTTGCGAGTACTTAAAGAGTACTCATGGCTTTGTCCCTGGCTATTCCCATGGCCAGACTATGAAGAGGAGTACCTGGAAGATGGACCCCAGGAAGGTTACGACAACTAGGATCATCTCCCATCGTCAGCATTGCCTGTGACCCTGAAGATGGAGCTTCGCCTACGCTACCGTTATTATTACGTATTCCGCTGCTTGAAGTTGTATTAAGAACTGGATCATGAGATCCCTATTTGTGTAAGAACTTATGTATCGTTGTAATGGATGATGTACTATGGTATCCAATTCTGTTATGTCTCGCAAAAATGGTAATCCTGGGATTGCGATGTATGGCATAACAGGCATCTAGGATTGAAAAATCCGGGTGTTGACAAGTTGGTATCAGAGCCATCCTGACCATAGGAGACCCTAGTTAGACTGGACGTTGAACCAAAAACTTAGTTTCAAAACCAAAGAAAAACATATAATTACAAAAACCTATTATCATTCTTATCTCTTTGATTCTTTCATAAAAATTCATGTTCCTCAAAACTCTTGCAAAATACATAAAAGTTTGACACACTTGATCACTCTGCTAATCTACTCATCCTCTATTTTTATAGATGGACGTGAAGTACATCAAGTTTTATCAGTTGGGGAATGGAGGAGACCTTATCTTTGAGAGGGATCTGGATCAGCTTTCGGAACTTCTGGATTTGTCCACACCCCGAGTTCTTCGGAGCTCAGCTGAATGATCAAGGAGGAGAAGATCTGCAGTGGTTAATTGTTGCAAGTCTCCGAGGAAAGATTGAACGTCCCACTGCGGAAGAAATTCAGTTTACCTTAAGAGAGAACAACTGGCTCGATGGACTTGCCAGAGTAATGCAGGAATCTCTCTCCCGTCTGTGTGGGCAGAGAATCAATCAGATCAAGGGAACCCGCTTTGAGTTTTTCCCAAGGCGTGATGCAAATGGACAACCACTGGAAGCCCCATACCACCCCGAGCCGAAGACTCAATTGGACCACCTTAGCTTCATGATGTATGATCGTCAGCAGGAGTTGGACAACTGCCGTGACTATTGCAACCACAAGTCTGCCATCATCAAGACGAAGGATCAGACCATAGCCATGCTAGGAAAGGATCGCAAGTCTTGTCACCGTCAACTCGACAAGAAGGAGCGCATTATTGCCCGTCCTCGCCACCGCATCTCATCTCTGGAAGAGACCATCCACGAGAGGGACATGCAGTTGGAGGAAAGGGAGAATGACGGAGAGGATCTTCGTGGAGACCCTTACTCTTATCTCAGTGATGACGATGATTTTCTGGAGGATCAGGCCATGGACTTCTTCACCGATGAGGATGATTTCTCCTTCATCGATGATAATGAAGATGATAAAGCCACAGACTCCGAGGAGTAGTATCACTGAGCACTAGCGTAGTGAGTAGTAGTCGGTCCCACTGTATCGTAGATTTCAGAATGGTTCTTAAAACCATCTGTTTTTCCTTGTTGTGGTGTGTGTTGTACTGTGTGCTATGAATGAATGAATGAAAAAGCAAGTTGCTAGAAAAATCTGAGTCAAACCTTTAAAACTTTTCAAAGACCCCAAACCTTAGAAAATTTCCCTCTTTTCTCATGATTTATCTAAATCTTCAGATGCCACGTGGAGGAAGTGGTTCAGCCCCGGATCCGATGTTGCAGATTCTGCAAATGTTGACCTCTGACCGCGAAGCTGAAAGAGCGGAACGTCAAGCCAACCTAGCCACTCTGCAACAGATAGCCCAGCTAGCCCACAACAACCAAGGCCATGGAAATCAGGACAACCATGGATCTAAGCTCAAGAATTTTCAGAATACCAACCCACCTGTTTTCACCAAGCAGAAGAACCCCTAGACGCCGATGATTGGCTGCAAACCATGGAAAATAACTTAGAAGTAGCGGGAGTCGAAGCCAACGAGAAAGTTTTATTTGCCACCCACTATCTAGCCGGAGATGCCAGGGCATGGTGGAACAGTGTTCATGCCATGACCGGAGGCCAGATGATGACCTGGGAGGAATTCAAGGTCAAGTTTAGCAGAACCCATGTGCCACCAGGTTTGATCAAGAGAATGAGAGACGAGTTCAGAGAGCTGAAGCAAGGGAGGATGACTGTAGTGGAATACCGTGACAAATTTTTGTCATTAGATAGGTATGCCCCGGACGAGATAGACACCGAAGCCAAGAAGAAAGAAAGATTCCTGAATGGTCTGCATGACGAGATGCAGACGGTGTTAGTCAATATCCCCTTTGCTGATATTGAAGCCCTTGTCGATTCAGCCATCCAGATGGAAGGAAAGATCAACCAAGCCAATGAGAACCGCAAGCGTCGTATGATGCATCAGCCAGGAACCCATCAGACCCCAAAGTATCGCCCCAACCCATCTCCAGGATTTGCCCCAAGATCCAACAGACCCCCTATGACCCGTCCAACCTATCCCAACCGTGGAAACCCTAGAACCGGAGGAAATCACACCAACCCCGGCAACTCTAGCAATTTCACCCGTGCCCCACTCAAGTTCAACACCAACAATGCTACCACCAATCCCAACACTGCCCCGAGGACTGGAAGCAATGTTGTGCCTGTCCAACCAAGGACAAGTCACAAGTGACCTGTTATGACTGTGGAAATAAAGGCCACTATTCCAAAGAGTGCCCCAACAAGAAGAATGCTATAGCCCCTAATGCCAATACCCCAGCTCAGCAACAGCGTCGTGTTCAGCCAGAAGGAGATTTTCCCTAGGAAATTCACTCAACCGCAATGGCCGTCTTTTTCTCATGCATGCTGAAGAAGCTCAGGAAGAGCCAGACGTCGTGCTGGGTATGTTTTCTGTTAATTCAGTACTTGCAAGAGTGTTGTTTGATTCTGGTGCATCGCATTCATTTGTCACCGAAGAATTTGCCTGCACTAGTAAAATTCAACCAACCAAACTGAAGCATGTTATGATTGTGCAAATCCCCGGATCCACCACCAAGGCTAGGCAAATTTGCAAAGCCGTCCCTATCCGAATCCATGGCATAGATTTTTATGCTAATCTAATAGTACTCGGAACTAAAGGTTTGGAAGTAGTACTAGGAATGGATTGGATGTGATTGATTGACTATGCTAAGAAAGCCATCACCATGACCAGTACCACTGGAATAACAGTCAAGCATATATATCTGAAACCTTACCTCGCCAATTCAAGTGTAACAAGAGTCTAGCCCAACCTACCATTGACCAAGTTCCGATAGTCTATGAATACCCCGATGTATTTCCAGATGTTTTGCCCGGTATGCCCCCAGATCGGGATATCAAGTTTATCATTGAACTAATCCCCGGAACAGGACCCATAGCCCAGAGACCCTATAGTATGAACCCATCGGAGTTAGAAGAACTGAAGAAGCAACTGGATTCCATGCTAGAAATCGGACTAATTCAACCAAGTGCGTCACCATGGAGATCACCTGTCTTATTTGTGGACAAGAAAGATGGAGGTAACCGTTTATGTATGGATTATAGAAAGTTGAATGATGTCACCATCAAGAACAAGTACCCCTTGCCCAAGATAGAGGATTTGTTTGATCAGTTGACCGGTGCCCAGGTGTTTTCTAAGATTGATCTTAGAACTGGCTATCATCAACTCAAGATTCGTGTAGAGGATATTCCAAAGACTGCCTTTACCACCAGATATGGATTGTACGAGTATACAGTCATGTCTTTTGGATTAACCAATGCCCCCGCTTATTTCATGAATCTCATGAATAAGATTTTTATGGACTTCCTGGATAAGTTTGTTGTTGTTTTCATCGATGACATTCTGATTTATTCCAAATCATAAGAAGAACATGAGCTACACCTAAGGACCATTCTTGGAACCCTTAGAGAGCATCAGTTGTATGCAAATTTTAGCAAATGTGAATTCTGGTTATAGGAGGTAGGATTCCTCGGTCACATTGTATCAGTAGGAGGAATTGCCGTTGACCCTGCCAAAGTGAAAGATGTAGAAGATTGGCAAGTCCCAACCACTCAAACCCAAGTTCGTGCTTTTCTCGGATTGGCGGGATATTACCGCAAATTCATAGAAGGATTCTCGAGTAACGCCCGACCCATGACCCAATTGCTGAAGAAGGACAAGAAGTTTGAATGGACAGATAAGTGTGAAGCGAGTTTTCAAGAACTCAAGAGGAGATTGATCTCAGCCCCAATCTTGATCATGTCGGATATCACGAAGCCCTTCGATGTGTATTGTGACGCATCCAAGATTGGTCTCGGATGTGTTCTAATGCAAGAAGGCAAAGTTATATCTTATCTATCTCGACAATTGAAGCAACATGAGCAAAACTACCCAACCCATGACCTCGAACTCGCTGCAGTAGTTCTAGCCCTGAAGACATTGAGACATTACCTGATGGGAAATCGTTGTGAGATTTACTCGGATCACAAGAGCCTAAAGTATATATTCACTCAGAAGGAGTTGAATATGAGGCAGAGAAGATGGATTGAGCTAATCAAGGATTACGACCTAGACATTCACTATCACCCTGGTAAAGCCAATGTGGTAGCCGATGCCCTTAGCAAATTGCCGTGCCTCTTGAACTCCATGATTTTAGAGGATCAACCAAGTCTGCACAAGGAGATGGAAGATTTTCGAATAGAATTAGTAAGTGAAGGATTTTTGGCTAGCATAGAACTTCAGCCCACTTTGATCAGTCAGATTAAAGAGGTGCAGAAGGGAAATGCTAGTATCGACGGAATCAAGCGTCGTATCGGTACAGGCAAAGTACCCGGGTTCACCGAGGACGAAGAAGGAGCTCTGTGGTACAAAGGACGCCTTTGTGTACCAGCAGATTCGGAGGTGAAAGAAGTTATCTTGAAGGAGGCTCATGATACTCTTTATTCTATCCATCCCGGAGGAACGAAGATGTATCAAGATTTGAAAGAGCAATTTTGGTGGCATAAGATGAAGAGAGAAATAGTTTGCAAATTCCGGAATGGAAATGGGATTCTATAGGAATGGACTTTATCACTGGACTACCTACTTCTAGTAGGGGAAATGACTCTATCTGGGTCATAGTGGACAGATTGTCCAAAGTCGCCCATTTCTTGCCCGTCAAAACCACCTATCAGAGTTCGAAGCTAGCGGAGTTGTACATCGCTAGAATAGTTAGTTTGCACGGAGTCCCCAAGAACATAGTATCGGATCGAGGAACTCAGTTTACCTCGAGATTCTGGAAGAAAGTCCAAGAAGGTTTAGGAACCCACCTAGATTTCAGTACCGCGTATCACCCTCAGACCGATGGACAAACGGAGCGAGTAAACCAAATACTCGAAGATATGCTTAGAGCATGTGTGCTAGAATATGGATCCAAGTGGGAAGACTGTCTGCCGTTTGCAGAATTTTCTTACAACAATAGTTACCAAGCCAGTTTGCAAATGGCCCCATTTTAATTCATGTACAGAAGAAAGTGTCGCACCCCTTTGAACTGGTCGGAAGTAGGAGAGAGTCAGATCTTCGGACCCGACATCCTACGAGAAGCAGAAGAGAAGGTTCACAAGATTCGTGAGCACCTCAAGACCGCCCAATCCCGACAGAAGAGTTATGCCGACAAGAGACGTCGAGACCTCGCCTTCAATATCGGAGATTTTGTTTATCTGAAAGTGTCGCCATTGAAGGGAATGCAGCGTTTCCAACTCAAAGGAAAGTTAGCCCCTAGATATATCGGACCTTTCAAAATTTTTAACCGTCGAGGAGAAGTATCTTATCAACTGGAACTACCTGAAGTGATGTCAGCTGTGCACAATGTGTTCCATATCTCATTACTTTGCAAATGTCTCGAAGTCCCCGAGAAGACCGAAGTGTTCAAGAATATCGATCATCGGACCATAGAGATCAACGATGACCTGACCTATCCCGAAGTGCCCATCCGCATTTTGGAAGAAGCTTTTCGAACTACCCGAACCCGAAGCATCAAGTTTCTCAAGATTTAGTGGAGCAACCACACAGAAGAGGAAACTACCTGGGAACGCGAAGATCACATCAGGACGGAGTTTCCCGATCTCTTCAAATCCTAGGTAATCTTTTCGTCCTTTTTCAAATCTCGGGACGAGATTTTGTTTAAGGGGGGAAGGTTTGTAACATCCCAAAAATAACAAACTTAGATCATCAGACACTAATCATCAAGATTAGGGTTAACAAAAACTTTTCTAAATAAACTCATGAATGCATGTATATGTGTATGCATGGATTTTGAATTTCTTTAAAAACCACCTTGTTTGTGTGATCTATTGCTTGTAAAATGTTTATTAGGTGAAATGAACATCATCTAAAACATTTCCCACACTTTCCTTAAAGACAAGTAAATCAAAACAAATATATTAAGTGAATGGTCATTTTGACCAATTTAACTCCCATGCCTACTTTGGCTGTCTCAAACTTTCAGAACCTAACAGAAACTTTTCTGGATCTTTGCACCCCTTGAATGTACTCCTAACAGAGTATCAAGGACCACTTTGTGATCATCCAGAAACTTTCAAATGCATAGTTTAAATGACAATTCAAAATTGAATCTTCTTCATATGGGAAGATCCCACTTTTTCAAAACCCACTCAAACAAGCTCAACTTTCAAAACCCAAGCATCTGCAGACACACCAGCACCAATCTAGCAAACCCACCAAAAATCATTTCAAAATTCAAAACTTGATTTCATGCGGCCATTTCATCAAACAGGTTGCAGACACAAATCAAACAAAACATCAAACACTATAGTGTGCAGTGATTCTTGCCTAACTTGTTCCCTAGTTAGCTCACACACAGCTTAGTAGATCATCTAGAAAGATTAGACCAACACTAGCACCCCTGTGAGCTTTCCATTGCCATTAATGGTGAACAGTCGAGCACCCCAATGTCACCCCATTGTGGACAGCAAGCTAGAGGAAGAACTAGCCGTGCCAACCTTGTCTAGGAGGCAGCCCACCGTCCACCGCCACTCACTATCCCAGCCGCAAGCGTTGCCAAGCCCTGGACCACGCGCACAAGCCGCGCCCAAACCATGCCGAGCGTGCGCCAGAGCGCCACCCTCGACCAGCATCCACAGACCGCGCGCTGCCCTCGCCGCGTGCATACACGATCGCCATCAACCCAGGAGACCGCCAGACATCCCCATTTGCCGCCCCATGCCACACAGCCACCGTCCGCCGTCGAAGATGCCGCCTCTGCCGCGCAGAGCACCGGCCGTTCCAGACTAAATCACAGCGCCCCATGCCTCGCGACCATGTCGTTGAGTATTTGCAGGAGACATAGCACCGTCCCCTACCCTTTCCCATGCCAATAGCCGCCTGTAACGTCGCCCCCAACGAGCTCACCGTGCGCCCCGACGGTCCCCTCGCTCGACTATAAATAGAGGCCACCCCCGCTCGATTTCTTCACACCATCTCACTCCCCTCTCCTCACCGATCGTGCCACACCATTCTCAGAGCAAGGCGAGCACCACCTCGCCGGAATTTCACTGGAGCCTGCCGCTGCCGGAGAAGAAAGGAGTCAGCGATTGGAGCCGCCGCAGGAGCTGCCGCGACCACCCCTGAGTTCGCCGTCGTCGACTTCGTCGTTCGCCCGCCTCGCCGACCCTCGCCAGTACCCTGGTGAGCCCCAGCGACCCTCACTGGCCACGCTAGGTTTCGTTCTCGCCGGAGTTGTCTCGCGTCGACGATGACTCCCAGCCGTTAGATTAGAACTAGATCGAACGATCCACGTTGCCCCATACCGCTTCGTCCAGCCCCGTGTCACTGACGAGTGGGGACACCCACTTAAGCAGCCCGCGGGAGCACTGCGCTTAGCAGGCCGGCCCGTTAGAATTTCCCGCGCAGCCCAGTTATTCAAATTAAATCTTTTTCTATTTCAATTCAAACACACTTCTGTACTAAACTTCAAAAATCAACCCAGATCGATTCAGTGCACCAATTTGAATGAAACCACTTTTGTTGGAAAGGCCTGTGAATGCTGAATCCAAGCCCGTTGGATTCAAGTCATTTGGACCTATAGATCACCCCTGGTAAAAATAACAAGGCAAAAGCTTTTCTGCATTCAAACATTTTTCAAATTTAAACCATAATAGCTTTTGAGATGATTCCAACTCTCAAAAATCACATTTAAACATACCTTTAAGAATATATAAAAATATATAAGTTTACTTGCAGAAATATTGTTCAAGTAATAAAAGAATGCTTCATAAGCATTTCTAGCCACTTCAATTAATTAAAATAAAAGGGTAAAACCTTATTAAATTGTGACACCACTTTAAATCACATTCCCATGGACTACAATATGTGGTGATGACATGTGTCAACATGATACCATGTTTAGTTTGGAGAATATTAAATCTTAAGTAATTTTTCAATGAGTAGAAATTATTTTTCTAAAAATAAAAAGATTTAAACCAAGCCTTAACCTTGTAATGTTAGATATGATGCTAGATCATCTATAGGACCCTTTTGTATGATGATTGCAAGTAGTTAAGTATTTTTTGGTGATTGTGTACCTCGTATTTATTCATAGACACTAGTACCGACCAAGGATACGAGGAGGAAGGAGGATACTACGAACAGGAAGCCCAGGAGAACTTCAACCACTGCTCTGCACAAGGCAAGCTTATATTGACACTGATGCAATCTAGTAACTATGCAAGCTTATACTGATATTGATGCAAGCTAACCCTTGCAAGATACCCTACTGATGCAACAAACCAATACTTGTGATATGACTACTATATGCCTTAAGCATTTGTGATCATACCCACTTGATAAACCAAATCCTAGTTTTATGTGGAATCTTCTTACTTTATTTATTTATCAAAGCTTACTTAGAGTCTACCTAAGAGTTTGGTAGATACTAGACAGTTGTGCTGAAGGTTGCATAAAGAGCATAAAATTTGGCCTAAGCTAGATAACCTTGATGTCATCCTAAGGCATGAGTTTGAACTTAGTTAAAACCCCACCAGTTTACCACCCCTCATCAGTGCTTACCCCCACCTGTAGATGCTAGTGCTAAGCATAAAACTTGATCAACTTTAGATGGGAATACTTGGTGGAAAAATGGTTATGAACACCTTGGAATGATGGATCATTCTATGGAAATGTTTTGGACATGTGTTTCCAAACACTTGATGATTTTGGTGATGAAAATGTTGAGGCATGAGCCTTATCCCTTTATAAAACTGATGGTTGTCTGGATGCGATACCATTCCTATTTTATCGTACAACCACAATACCCGAAGATTGGGTAGGGCTTGACTGGAAACTTATATTCCTTAGTATTAGTTCCCTCACGGCCAAGGTCTGAGCTGAGGCTACCTTGTGAAGATTGTCCACCTGTGCAGTACCCAAGATGACAGTTGGTCATGGTTGGGAGGCCAAACTCACAGGAGAGGTGCTTATACTAGGGCGTGTAATCGAAAGGTTAGGATTGATTATCCGCATACTGAGTATGTGAATTCAGGATTTGTTCCTGACGGATGTATCGAATGTTGTGGTGAAAGTGTACAATCTCTGAAGAGTGTCAAACTATTCGAATAGCCGCATCCTCGGTTATGGACAGTTGGAGTGGCCATACTGTTCCCCCGTCAGACTTTTCAAAATGACTTGTGAAACGAATTGAGACTTTGACTTGACCACAACAGAGTTGTGACCTGAATTACAAGATCCCACTTAGGAGTTATAAAATTGTGACTAGCTTTGGAACTGAGTAGAGATAAACCTGGCTTTTTGCAAAAACAACCCTAGAGCCTAGTGTCCTATTATCCAAAAACCCCTTACCTGTTAGTATTAGTTTGCGAGTACTTAAAGAGTACTCATGGCTTTGTCCCTGGCTATTCCCATGGCCAGACTATGAAGAGGAGTACCTGGAAGATGGACCCCAGGAAGGTTACGACAACTAGGATCATCTCCCATCGTCAGCATTGCTTGTGACCCTGAAGATGGAGCTTCGCCTACGCTACCGTTATTATTACGTATTCCGCTGCTTGAAGTTGTATTAAGAACTGGATCATGAGATCCCTATTTGTGTAAGAACTTATGTATCGTTGTAACGGATGATGTACTATGGTATCCAATTCTGTTATGTCTCGCAAAAATGGTAATCCTGGGATTGCGATGTATGGCATAACAGGCATCTAGGATTGAAAAATCCGGGTGTTGACAACTGCCTAGTGCGCCACGGTTGTGTAGAGACAGGCGTAGCGCACCTGCTAGTGCGCCACAGATGTTTGGGCAGGTGCGCTACCCCTAGGATCTTCTGTGGCGCACTACCTAGTGCGCCACTAAGCTTCCATAGTGCGCTTTAGGTGTAGTGCGCCACAGAAGGTAGATCATGTGCGCCACAGATGTACTTTTTGTTTTTTTTTAATTTCCGAGCCAGATTATATACAATACAGATTATATACAATATTACAGCAGATATACACACACAGGTACAATATATACAATTATATATATAAATACACAATATGAAAAACAAGATTGAAACAAATACATATAGATAAGTCTCATACATGAATACATAGTCTAAGTTACATTGTTTCGATCAAGTTACAAAGTAGTAGTTGGTGACATGCGAATACATGTGTCGATCGAACAAGTTAGAGCTCGGAAGCTCGCCTAGACATCTAAACTAGCTAGACACAAATGCGGGATAAATAACCAAAGAAGATAAGCATGATCACCGCCGCGACGAAGGTGTAGGTCTTCATCCGGTTCCTTGTCCTAACTCCCGCTAGATAGCGCATGTATCTAACTTCCTCCTCCGCCATAGTGTTGTACCCTTTGTAGCTATTGCCGCTGAAACGGTGCACCTGTCTCCGGCAGTCTTCCCAATCATCGTAGACTCCGGGAACCTGTCCCTTGTACACGACGTACCACGTCATCTATAAGTTGACAATAATAATTAACCGGTGATTGAAAAAAAATAATATAATTAAAGTCGCATATGAAGATACACTTATAGAAAGTACTCCTAAATCAAAAAGACCAAACTCAAAAAGCATGCCTCATATATAACTAGGTTGTTCGACACAGGAATATGCTACGATGGAACTGTTCGCCAAGTAGGATGCACAACACCTGGACCTATGCATAGCACAAGGCGAACAATCCCATCGCAGCACATTCACATAAAGTGTGCCACGACATTTCAATCATCGGCATTATTCTCGAAAAAGACCAAAGTAACTCAAAAATCATGCCTCATATATATACATAGGTCGTTGGACACAGGAATATGCTACGATGGAACCGTACGCCAAGTAGGATGCACAACACCTGGACTTGTGCATAGCACAAGGCGTACAATCCCATCGTAGCACATTCACATATATAGTGTGCCACGACATTTCAATCATCGGCATTATTCTTGAAAAAGACCAAAGTAGCTCGAAAAGAATGCCTCATATATAACTAGCTAGGTCGTTGGGCACAGGAATATGCTATGACGGAACAGTTAGCCAAGTAGGATGCACAATTCCTGGACTTGTGCATATCACAAGGCTAACTATCCCGTCATAGCACATTCACATATATATTGTGCCACGACATTTCAATCATCGGCATATTCTCGAAAAAGACAAAAATAACTCGAAAAGAATGCCTCATATATATACATAGGTCGTTGGACATAGGAATATGCTATGATGGAACCGTGAGCCAAGTAGGATGCATAAGACCTGGACTTGTGCATATCACAAGGCTCACAATCCCATCATAGCACATTCACATATTTAGTGTGCCACGACATTTCAATCATCGGCATTATTCTCGAAAAAGACAAAAATAACTCGAAAATAATGCCTCATATATATACATAGGTCGTTGGACACAGGAATATGCTACGATGGAACGGTGAGCCAAGTAGGATGCACAAGACCTAGACTTGTGCATATCACAAGGCTCACAATCCCATCGTAGCACATTCATATATATAGTGTGCCACGACATTTCAATCATCGGCATTATTCTCGAAAAAAGAGTAAGGAAAAAAAGAAGGACCAAAGTGAGCGAAGGACCAAAGAGTAAGCAAAAAAACCAAGCATTGATTGATATATAATAATAATAAGCAAAATAAGTAAGCGATGATTCATAAACCTAATAAGATAAGTACACTTGTCCACACACACACAAAGGTCATCTATAGTTTGTAACTACACAACTAGGCCAACATCAAGCCTTCTGGCTCGGCTTAGGGAACGGGAGGACGCCTTGTCTCGTCATGAACTTCCTATAGTCACCCTGCATCTCTAGGCGATCTTCTATGTCACGGTTATTCGGGATATTTCCTCCGTAGAAGATCCCCCCCCCGAAGTCATGACATCACGAAATATGATTGCCCCAAACTGCTGCTGGATGCGATACATCTCTTGTCTAATATCCGAATCATTGATCTTGGCCTTTGCTTCGGCCCACTGTTTGAGATGATCTGGCAGCGTATAATTCTGCTGGTCAAGTAGGAAGGCCCTCATGTGATGGAGTGCGTAGTAGGCTTCCTTCTTACTGTTTTCCGGCTGCTTCACGCAGGGGAACTCCGTTACGTGGTTGAAGACGTGCCTGCCGAACTTGACCTTCGTACGCACGAAGGTGGTGCCTTCCGTCGAGGCAAAGCCAGTGAGAGCATCATCCAGAACTTCCTTGATCTTGTCGTAGTTTTTCTTCTTTTCTAGACTCCCCGATTTCGAAATACGTGGCGTGGGAATGCTTCGGCGATAAGGAGATGAGCATGCAGTGTTCATCTCTGCGCAAAAAATTCAAATGGAATGTGTTCGAAAAAGAATGATGATGATCTAATAAAGCCAATCGACGGTGGCGAGTGAATAACGACTTACTCGGGAAAGTAAGGCACGAGAATGTATTCCTTTGTCTTGTTCGCCACAACGATTCTTTTTAGGTACGAGGCCACGATACGTCGTTCGGCGGGGGAACCCAAGCAGCCGTCACGCATGTAGTATGGGTCCACTATAGCGATGCCCGGTGTGTTCTCTCTAATGATCTGCATGGCCAGGCTGAGAGAAAACAGACGGACCATGGTATAGTGCAGCGGGTATAGGTGGAACATATTGAAGATGTCGTCGAACCGCAGGAAGAACAGATCTGCAGGGGCATTGTTGACGAAGCCCAAGCCTGGTGGCACCTTAACCACGAATACCGGGTGCGAGGGATCTTTCTCCGATAGAAGGCGTCTCTCTATCATCAGCACGCCGTCATGCACACTCTACAGTTCCAAACTGGCGAGCTTCCGCAAATTCTTAGGTAGCATGGGCTCACCCGCCACATGAATCCTCCACATAATACCCTCGGGTCTTGGTGGCCCGTCCCGAAACCTGATCGGATTCGCAGTTGTTGACGCCACCGGCTGGCTCGAGTTGCTAGATTTTCTTTTCCTGCCCTTTTTTCCTTTTGGAGAGCGGGCAGGCACCGCAATCTGAGTACCGGCCACCCTATGTAGTGTGTCAGGGCTTAGAATAAAGGGCCGGTTGGTTGTATCAGCTGGCTCTGTAAAAGCGCAAGCTGGAGGCATCTCCTGAGAACCAAACAGACGCTTGGTGATAGTGGATTTCTCTGTGGGGCCACCAGCTAGGTCTTCTTCGTTGCCAAACTGAGTGCTGAAGAAGTGATCATTCCAGTCTTCGTCGTCCTCGGCCGGATCCTGCGCCATGTGCATATCATCAACATGATCATCCGACCCACCGCGTGGAGGTGACGGCGAGGGAGGTAAGGGGGCCTTGCCACCGCTTGTCGCTGGCACGACATGCGGTGCTGTTGTCTGTGGCGTGATGGCCCCCGCCGTCCCCAAACGGATCATGCTCTTTGGCCATAGCAAAAATAAGCCGAAGCAAGTTCTGAGGAAAGATGACTCTTCTTCATCCGCTCCTGGGGGTTGAATGGGAGGTTCCAGGTCGTCGCAGCCCCTTAGCACCCGACTAATTTTAACCCTATGCACACTATCTGACATCGGCCTTGAGTGGAACGTGCGCTGCAAGGGTTGAACGATGGTACCCTTGGCAACATCCCTCAACTCGTTGTTCACGTAGCATAAGAGAGTGCAAGGAACATCCGTCTGCGGAAAACATGTACGGCGTCGTCAGAGATGTCATAAGAGTAATAGATGGCATGAAAGGCGGTAATTAAAGCAATTTGTTTACCGTGATGGCGTCGAAATCGGCTAATGTCGACGCACCGCATACGGCGACGGGCGTGCAAGAGACGGAAGGGCTGCTTGATGGTGCGGTGCTGGCCGCCGGTGTATTCTCCCTACCGACGGGTGCTTGGAGCTCCGGTGCCGCCGCGATGATGGCAGGGGGCACCAACATGTACTCCGGCGCCGCGGTGATGGCAGGGGGAGTCACCTACACTTGCGGCGCCGCGGTGCTAGCGGGCGGAGTCATGAACACGTAGTTCGCCTGATTTGTCGGCGCCGCGTTGTTCGAGTGGCTGCTGACCATGCTTGGAATCGGGCACGGCCCTACTCGACCACCCGCACTCCAGTTCGCTATTGACTCCACCAAGGTAGGCAGGAAGGACATGAGGGTGATTGCGAGGTTGTCTTGGACGATCTGCGGGATCCGCGCCACTTGTTCCTTAAGTTCTTGAACCTCGCGGTTTTCCTCCTCGCTCCTTACCGACGGTGCCACATGCGTCCTCGGCGACGGACCAAAATGATCCACCCAATTCTTACCCCCAGGCTGGCCAGACGGCCAGCCGACGACGGCTTCTTCGTAACCGGCTCTATTTTCTTGGCCCGATTCATTGCCCTGTTAAAATGGTTATCCCACCGGGTAGCCGCCGTCGACCCCTGGGATGAGGAACCCTGGGATCCATGACTAGCAACAATTTCCTCCTCCTGCAGAAGAAGTAACAGTGAATCATTTAGATCATCGATTAGATTGCAATCGAGTTGATCTGCGGTAATAAGATTATACTTACCACAATTTCCTCGAATTCCTTCACCGCAGGATCCGCGGTGAGTTGTTTTGGTTTTTGGGTCCACATGGTAACGGGCCCTGATGAAGTTTCGAACCTTCCCGGGTTCAAATTTAGCAAAGGGGTTTTCTATCCCCTTGTATTTATGCTCTTCGTCCTCCTTATTCCATTTGGCCTCCGCGGTTCTGTATCCACCAGATCCGAGATGGTGATGACCTATATTCATCGCCAGCAGCACCTTTCCCCGATTACTATTGGCCAGGGCTCTTTCAGATTCACACCTCTCCTTGAACTCCCGGAACTGATCTTCGGTGATCTGCGGGTCAATCTTCTAGATCTCCTCGAGACTTTTGCCTTCTTTATAGATCTTCTTCTTTATCCGGGTTCTCCAGCTGGCCAGGGCGGTGCTCATCTTGTGAGGGCGGATTTGTTTACTTCGTTCCCATGATAATTTGTGTTCTGATACTTAGCGGGGAACTTGTATCTTGCGTGCAGCTTCTCGAAGAGGAGTGTGCGCAAGTGGCCATTATCTTTATGCCGTAGATTCTCGGTGTTGATCGAGATGGTTGTCCGGGTGATCGCCGCCACTTTCCCACCGTACCCTTTGACGACAAGGGCGGGCTCCAAAGGAACCCCTGATGGGCTCACTTCGGTAATTTCCTCCCTGACCGTGCCGACCGTGTTCAGGTTTGGACTTAGCAGTTTCAGGTTTGGACTTAGCAGTTTCAGGTTTGGACTTAGCAGTTTCAGGTTTCAGCAAGCATAAAATGGCTAACTATAATGCTGAATAAGAAGTTTCACATAGGATAAACAACAGTTTCAGGTTTGGACTTAGCAGCACATAAGAAGTCCTAAACTGATGTTCAGGTTTGTACAAGCTACAAGCTAACTGCTACAAGCTACAAGCTACCAAAGCTTAAGCAACTGAAACAAAATACAAAATACTAGGAATATGAAAACACATTGAGTGATTCATAAAAACTCACCACAAAAACATCTAGGTAGAAAACACATTGGTTAAGAATGCATCAACATGCCCAGCCACATCAAGCAATGGGCATTTACAGTTATCATCTGGATTCACCAGGCACCAAGCATATGATGGAAAGAAAATAACTAAAGCCTGCTAGGTCTCTTGAAAAAAGAAAATAACACATATGAGCATACACGGCAGCAACTAAAACCCAAGCATACATGTTTCTGTCAACTAAAGCCTGCTAGGTCTCTTGAAAAAAGAAAATAGCATTCAGTTGTGCTCATATGATGGAAATGACCTGAACAGAGAAAATAACTTATTCTTTTAGTTCCCAGATGCTAATTCATGCCACTACTTCTACTCTCTTTCTAATTACTCCACCACTTATCAACCATCATTAGTATTATAATCCACCTATATGGGGTGCAAGATGTTGATCAGATACACGAGAGAAATCTCAAAGCAATTTCAATGCAACGAACAGTAGTAGGAAGGTCATCATGGAAAAAGAGAGAAAATTCAGAATCTTTCTACTCTTCCCCGGGTTGTTGCAAAACTTTGGAAGGTTCTTTTTATCAAACTTTGGAAGTTTGATTAAAGCTAATTGCCTACATATGTGAGCAATATCATGAGTCTGCTTTTCACCTAGTACTAGCATTTGGAAAATCTTGATTTCTAAATCACATTTCTGCATCTGTGGAGAATCCATGGTGACTTCGTCCTGCTCACCAGGAGGAAAACATCGCGCCTGCCAGTGTGGTTCCTTCCTTTGTACGTTTTGCAAAACATGGGAAGGTCCTTTTACTGTAACCAATGGAGATCTTGCTACTGCTGGAGACCATGAACCATGCTACTGCTTACTCTGAACCCTAAGCTATCTACCAAGCTTACTCTGAACCCTAAGATATGAACCAAGCTTACTCTTGACCTTGTCAACCAAGCTACTCTATCTACCAGGCAATGTACTATTCTAGCACTTGTGGTCTTAATCAAATTCAGCAATGACTAGAGCACCATGTACTGCCTTCTTGCAAAGAAACCGGGGATGGTAAGGAGCAATGACTAGAGCATCATGTCTATTATCTTGTTATTATGCTCTCAATTTCTCAGGACGTTTTCTCTTGGCAACATATCAGATGTTAACAAATCTGACAAACTCCCTTCCTTCCCTGTCAACTACGCTAAAGGCAGAGCCGTCGGCATTGCCCCTGGCGTGCGCATCGCCGTCTACAAAGCATGCTGGAAAGGCTGCGCGAGCTCAGACATCCACTCCGGTGTGTCCGAGGCCACCATATAG
Source organism: Avena sativa (assembly GCA_916181665.1). Taxonomy (NCBI): domain Eukaryota; kingdom Viridiplantae; phylum Streptophyta; class Magnoliopsida; order Poales; family Poaceae; genus Avena; species Avena sativa. The sequence goes on from OV702280.1 coordinate 134,557,464, forward strand.
AGGGAGAGAGAGGGACAGAGGGAGAGAGAGAGAGGGAGAGAGGAAGAGACAGGGGAGGGGCGACGCTCACCTCTGACGGGAGGACGACGGGCGGACGACGGCGGGCGGACGACGGCGACCTCCACCTCCTCGAGCGGCACGAGATCCTCCTCCTCCACAAGCGGCGCGGGCCTCCTCCTCCTCCACGGATCGGCAGTGGTGCGGGCCTCCTCCTCCTCGAGAGCGCAGCACGGCAGTGGCGGATCGAGAAAGCAGCGGCGCGGTGGCGGATCGAGAGCGTAGCGTGGCGGTGGCGGTGTCTGTGAGATGCGAGGATGAGAGAGGTGGACGTGGCATGCGCGGTTGACTAGTCCAACACACATAGGCGTAGCGCACCCTGGCCAAGTGCGCTACGGATAACCGTAGCGCACTTGGCCAGGGTGCGCTACGCCTATGTGGGTTGGACTATCAGATAAGAGGGCGGCCACCCCACTAGTTAACACTAGTACTGCCTTATCCCACTGGTTCTGCCCCTTAGCTCTATTCTAAACTATGAGCACCCAGGTTCGAATCCTGGTGCTCCAGTTTTTTATTTTTATTTTAAAAATACTTTTAAATGTTCCAAAAAATGCCCAAAAGTGGTGATATATGCCATACAAGTTTTGTTTTGTTTTTAAAATACTTTTAAATATTCCAAAAATGCCCAAAAGTGGTGATATATGTCATAAAAGTGTTACAAATATGATTCAAAGTATAACTAAATTTCATAATAATTTGTCCATGAATATTACAATCTTTTTCGACGACGCGTTTTACAATATTTTTTGAGCTAGCGTTTTACAATCTTTTTTCCCTTCTTTGTCGCGGTTGAATAATTTAGCCCCAGCACTTTAATGTTTCTTCTTTCGAACGGGCTACCTTTTTTGGGTAGGGTTGTCCTTTTTCTTCTTGTGATGTATGTTGCTGCATCGTAGTCGTCATCATCTTCAATCTTTGGATCGCCGTACTGGTCGAAGTCTGGCTCGTTGGCGACTCCATCCATTCTAATGATGTTTCTTTTTCCTCTCCTCACGACAACACGGCTAGGCTTTGTCGGGTCGGTAATGAAAAAATATTGGTCCACTTTGGTAGCCAGTACCCACGGTTCATTTTTCGCGGCCACGTTAGCACCGGAGGCCTTGGATTTGGCTGCTTCGGGTATAACCATGGTTGTGAAATACCGGTCTTCTCTTTCGACGCTCTTTGACCATCTGACACGGAACATCGGCACCTTTTCTCCATAGTAGTCGAGCTCCCAGATCTCCTCGATTCTTCCGTAGAATCTTTCCTTCACGTTGTCATCGGTGTAGAATTCCGACGTTACGCCTGAGTTCTGATAATCACACTTGTTGTCCTATTCCTCCGTGTAGAATGTGTAGCCGTTGATATCATACGCCTGATAGGTCACCAGGTTTTGCATCGGTCCCTGCGACAAAGTGAATATGATCTTTTCCGTGTCAGAAGAATGCGATCGCGGGGGATTATCAAGGAGCGTCTGCCTAAACCAACGCGTGAAATCTGAGTTGTGCTCTTTGATTATTTCTCCCTGCGTCCTCTGTATGCCCCGGTCACTGTACTTCTTCTCGATTAACCTTTTGTGCTTCTGTACCCAAGGATCGACCAGTTCTAAATGCTGTAGCGCAACAAGGTTTGCTCGATCAAAGTCTGCGCGTCGAAAATCAAAGTCTGCATGCAGTATGCGACGACCCTCTCGGTGACCAGATCCGTCGAGCTTGCCAAGGTTCCTGTTGACGGGAAGACAGACAGGGTTCTCGATGTCTAGATAATTCGTGCAGAAAGAGATGCACTCTTCGGCCAGAAAGCCCTTGGCTATGCTTCCATCTAGACGGGACCTGTTGCGAACGTATCCTTTGATGTGTCCGTTCATCCTTTTGAACGCCATCATGCTGCAGAGGAACATCGGCCTGAGTTGTACGATGTCCTCCACGACATGGACCAGCAGATGCACCATAATGTCGAAGAATGCGGGTGGGAAGTAGACCTCAAGCTCACATAGTATCACCACGATCTCCTCCTGTAGCCTCCCGAGCTGATTCACGCCAATCGACTTCCTAGAGATGACGTCGAAAAACTTGCATAGGCCAAATAACATTTCACGGACGTGCTCGTCCATTATCCCTCTTAGTGCGACCGGAAGTACCTGCGTCATTAGCACGACACAGTCGTGAGACTTCATGCCACTGAACCTCTGCTTCCCCTCGTCTAGGTATCTGCTTATCTTGCCCGCGTAGCCGTAAGGAAATTTGACTCCTAGAAGGCACTTGAAAAACTGTTTGATCTCATCCTGGCTTAGAGTGAAGCAAGAAGGAGGGCAGTAATATTCGTTCTTCTTGAACTTTTTACCCTTCCGACGACCTTGTGTCGTCTCCGACTCATGATCATCGTCATCTTCCTGATCATCAGGAGTAGTGCGTCCTCCGTGAAGCTCCTTCCGGATACCCAAGCATATCAGGTCGTGCCTTGCTTTCGGACCATCTTTCGTCCTATCTGGCATGTTGATTATGGTGGCGACCAGACTCTCGCACACGTTTTTCGTGATATGCATGATGTCGAGGCTATGAGGCGTGCGGAGAAACTTCCAGTATGGCAACTCCCAGAAAACATTCCTTGTTTTCCATACCTTCATCAGCGGCTTGTCTTGTTGCTGCCTCTTTCGCTTCTTTCCAGGCTTAGGACAATCTTTCCAGTTTTTCAGCAACTCTTCCACTTCTTCGCTGCTCCTACGCTCTAGGATTCCTCGGGTCTCTGATTTGCCATCGAACAGGTCTCCACGTTTTCTCCATGGATCATTCTTGCCGAGCCACCTCCGGTGCGCCATGAACATGGTTTTCGATGACCCTAGATCTTTCTCTAGTTGGAGATAGCTTGTGTTATCCATGCACCTAACGCATGTGCAGAATCCTTGGATAACCTGCCCCGAGATATACCCGCAACCTGGATAGTCTTGCACCGTAGTGACCAACGCGGCTCTCATAGTGAAATAATCTTGTGCGACGGCGTCGTAAGTATTGGCTCCAGATTCCCATAACGTGGCTAGCTCCTCTTTCAACAGCGCGAGATACAGATTGATGTCGGTACCAGGTTGTTTCGGCCCTTGAATTAGCATACTCATTTTTATGTACTTCTTCTTCATGCACAACGATGGAGGGAGGTTGTACATCCATACAAACATGGGCCAAGTGCTATGCGTGCTTCTCTGGCTACCGAACGGATTGAGTCCATCGATGCTCGCACCAAGCCTTATGTTCCTCGAATCTCCACCGAATTCTGGGAATTCGAGGTCCAATGCTTTCCACTGGCTAGCATCTGAAGGGTGCGTCAGCACCTCATCCTTTTCGGGGTCATCATCATCATCTCCTGGCTTCTTCCTTTTCGCATGACATCGCATGAGCTTCGCTTCCTTAGGGTCCGCGAAATAGCGCTGCAGACGAGGAGTGATAGGAAAGTACCATACCACTTTTCGAGGTGCTTTCTTCCCTTTCTTGTATCGACTCACGCCGCACACCGGACATGTGGTTTTCTCCGCGTCCTCGCCCCGATAAATGATGCAATCATTGATGCATACGTGATATCTAACGTGCGGTAGATCGAGAGGACAGACGATTTTCTTGGCATCCTCGATACTAGTTGGACATGTGTTCCCCTCCGGGAGACGATCGTGCCAGAATGCCATCATATCGTCGAAGCTTGCGTCGCTCAATTTGTGTTTTTCCTTCATCTCCATAGCCTTGAGCGTTACATTCAACCGGGTATCATCGGGCCTGCATCCTTCATACAATGGAGTAACCGCGTCTTTCTCAAGTTGCGCAAGCTTGGCTTTCTCTCTAGCGGCAGCCCTGGCGTTACTCGTCTTCTTGAGAAGCAGCTCTTGCACATAAGGGTCCCGCACCCAGCCTGACATTGTTCCATCGTCGTCTGCTCCTCCGGCATCTAGATCATCATCATCCCGGTCTGCTTCCGCGCCTTCACCATCTCCAGGAGACTCTTCATCATCTCGCCCGTTCTCGGCGTGATGATGATCATCGTCATGTTGGCCACCTTCACCGTCTCCATCGTCTACGTCATCTCTTATCCAACGAGTGTATCCATCCATGAAACCATGGCGGAGCAGGTGCGCCTGCAGATTCCCGGAATCTGGGTCGATCACCCAGTTGAGTTTGCATCTTCTGCACGGACATCTTATATCTATCTTGTTATTTCGTATCATGTCGGCCCTCGCACATTTCAAAAATCTATCCACAATGCCTTCGCTCATTATGCGGACCATTTTTGCCTGCACGGTGTACACGGTGCAATTTTAAAGTCTATTAGAACCACATAATGTATCCATGCATGCAATGGTCGATAGAAAATTTCGGCATGACCTATCCTAAAATTAGTACCTTTGCGAAATGCCAAAGTCTTGCCAAAATGGAAATGAATAAACATTTTGGCAAAACAAATGGCAACTTGTTCACATACAAACACAAGAGAGAGAGAGACCGATCCATACACACATGAACATATCATTATCCTCTCCATACACACATGCATGAGCATCATCGATACTCTCCATATACACACACATATATGACCATCGATCCTCTCCATACACACATCATGAGCATCGATCATCTACATACATATGAGCACATCATCCATATACACATGAACACATCCTTACATGGACAACTTACCGATATGAGAGACCGATCGCGAGAAAGATGGAAAGGAGAGGTGCACGCGTCGACCGGAGAAGGAGATGAGAGACCGGAGACCTTCCTCTATTACTTATGTAACATCCAAAGCAAGTTTTACATGCTAAAAATGGTGAATGGATGGAGAAATTGAGGTGGGAAGGAGAAGATCCCGACTAGATCTAAGGAGGAAGAAGAAGGGGAAAGTGAAGTGTGGGGTGGTGGATGTGGTTACACATGTGCACATAAAGTGTTGTCCTAAAAAAATCGACACATCCGTGGCGCACGGGGCCCTAGTGCGCCACAGGGAGTAGAAACATCCGTGGCGCACTATGCCAAGTGTGCCACGGATGTTCCTACTACCTGTGGCGCACTAGGGAGAGTGCGCCACAGATGTTTGTGGCCGTTTCACAGCAGAGGGGGGCATGCGCTTAGGCGTAGCGCACCCCCCAATGTGCGCCACGGTTGGAACTAACAACCGTGGCGCACATGACTATAGTGCGCTACAGATGTTTGGCGTGCGGCCAACAGGGCCCTGGCCCACACATATCTGTGGCGCACTATAGTCATGTGCGCCACGGTTGTTCTAGTTACTAGTAGGGCACTGCCCATAGGTGAGCCACGCCTGTTTTAGCCGTGGGGCACTTCAACCATGTGAGCCACGGATGTGCTGATTACCTATAGCCGTTTTCCTAGTAGTGCTATGCGACACGGCTGCTACCGGCCCACCGTGCACGCAGACGCTGTCGACATTGTCCAGCGGTCCGTCGGATGCCAGAAGTACGCCAACCAGACCCACGTGCCGAGCTCGGAGCTCAAGACAATCCCCATCATCTGGACGTTCGCCGTGTGGGGCATGGACATGGTAGGCCCTTTCAAGAAGGCCCCCTCCGGCTTCACCCACCTCCTGGTCGCATTCGACAAATTCACAAAATGGGTGGAGGCTAAGCCAGTCCGCAAGTGCGACAGGAAGACCGCCACCAAGTTCCTATGCGAGCTCATCTATTGCTACGGGTTCCCAAACAACATCATCACGGATAATGGCACCAACTTTGCCAAAGGATCCATGGCCGAGTTCTGCGAAGAACATCACATCCGACTCGACCTCGCCTCCGTCGCCCACCCGGAGTCCAACGGCCAGGCGGAACGAGCCAACCAGAGCATCCTCCATGGCCTGAAGCCACGGCTACAAGTACCACTCGAGCGCACCGCTGGGTGCTGGGTCGAGGAGCTACCCTCCGTCATTTGGGGCATTCGCACCTCCGTCAACAGGTCGACAGGATTTACACCCTTCTTCATGGTGTACGGTACCGAGGCAGTCATGCCCACCGACCTCGAGAACGACTCGCCAAGGGTGGTCAACTACACGGAGGCTGCAAACGAACTCGCACGACAAGACGGAGTCGACCAGCTCGACGAGGCACGCGACCTAGCTCGCTCCCGCACCGCCATCTACCAGCAAGGGCTCTGCCGCTACCATAGCCGGCGAGTAAGGACTCGCACTTTCCAGGAAGGCGAGCTGGTACTACGCCTGATCCAGGACAAGAAGGGCATGCACAAGCTCTCCCCCCTGGGAGGGACCATTCGCCATCGGGCGAGTCCTAGGCAACGACGCCTACTACCTCACCGACGTCCGAGAAGACGGGAAACTCGACGTCAAGCGACCGTGGAATGTAAACCTCCTACGGAAGTTCTACTCCTAGAACTCCATACATGTACCCTCCACCTGCTATGAAATAAAACAGACCGGTTACCGCAAATTGCGTCTACTGTGCATGTCTTGTGCCACTCGCACTTGTAATAACAATGTTAAGCTATTCACAGAAGTCAACCTTTGGTAAAGCGACCAGCACGACCAAGTAGTGCGGTACAAGGGCACTGGGAGACCCCAGGCCTTGTAACGTCCACGAAAAACGCCAACCCGGAGCCCCATTGGAGTCGCCTAGCCCGACTGGCTTACCGAGCCAAGACAAATCACTACTAGGAAATCCTTCTTCAGTGGCTCATCAGTATTGATCTTCTGTGGCGCATGGCTGGGACGCCACTGTTACGTCGCCACTGATGAAAACTTTTGTGGCCGGTTTGGGTCCCACCAAACTTCTGTGGCGCGTTGCTCTGGAAGGTGCGCCACAGAAGGTTGGTGGTTCTGTGGCGCATGTCTACGGATGCGCCACTGGGTAACTTTTGTGGCGCATGGTCAGGACCATGCGCCATAGAAGCTATGTCTATCTATAGCTCATTTCCTAGTTGTGACTGTCCTCGCTCCTCACAGCAACCAAAGTCATCTGCATCCTCGGCACAGTGACTCGAACGGCCAAGTACCACGCTCGGGGACTGACGTCCAGTCAAATATGAGCGGCTAGGGAAAAACGCCCAGTATGAGAGCGTGCCCAGGACTCGCCATGCGACTGATCCTTCGGGTTAGGCAGGAGTGACGCGCTTACCCTAACACGCTTAGTCCTCACCTACCTTGGAGCTGCGACTAGAACAACCAAGTACCATGCTCGGGGACTCGGCTACCCGACCTCGTTCGCGCCCGGGAAAACGGTCAAGTACAGAGCACCCATGGGAGTCGCCCTACGACTGGCTCTCCGAGCTCTGGCGAGTCGACATCAATAGCGAAACAATTGACAAAACATCTTAAATCGCAAACACATAACAAACGAGGTAAACCCCATAAAAAGGGCGGACGCGCTTGGGGACTCGTCCAATCAACATTCAAAATCGCGAAACAATTCACAAAACAACATGAATTCCCGTTACAGCAGAACAAAGTCGTTCCAAAATACAAGATAAGTCCAATGGCTATTTGTTACTAACGCCCAGGGCACAATGCTTCTACTCCACAGGTTTCGATGCCGACTCGCTGCCACCCCTGCGGTAGCGAATGAAGGGCACGTAAGGGTTTGACGGGTACATCATCAACTCACCCGCCATCGCCGCACGGAATGGCTGCTCGACTTTGAAGTCCAGATGCTTCGGTTCGGGATCGTTGGGGGCGACAGTCGTCTCCCGATAGGGGAGAAGGTCGCCCATCGCCCAAACGCGATCGGAATACATCGCGGCCCGGTCCGTTAGCTTCAGCACTTCGGCAATCTCCACAGAGCCCGTCGACGAGGGGTAGCCACTCGTCACATCATCAAGGTCGAAGTCCTCCGAGAAATGGGCAAGCCCAAGGCTGAGCGCCGTCGCCGCCCCACGCCGGAAGGCCGACCGCATCATGAACTCGACGACTGACGGAGCCTTCTCCAGATAACGCCATACCTCGACGAGGTCGCCGGGAATCACTTCCGTGGGTGATATCTCCTGAAGATATGCTCGAATGCATGTCGCGGACAACGCGGCCGAGTCGACCAGAGTGGTCACCTCCTCCGAGCTATCAATAATCCGGCCTGTGGACAGAGGTAGGCAGTGAGTATACCAGCGATTCCACAACACGGCTGTTGCAGGCAGAGGAAGATAAGTTTACCAATTAGCGGACGGCAGAGGCCCGTGATGAAGCTTTGAAGTGAGGAGAAGTCATTCTGCAGCCCAACAACGAGTGCGTCAGACACTTTCCGCTCTTTAGCGGCAGCCGTAACAGCAGCTTTCGCTCGCCCCTCCGCCGAGCTCACCTCCGCCTTCGCTTCCTTGAGCTCACGCTCCAGATCAGCGATCCGCTTCTCGGCCGTGCTCAGAGCAGATTGAGCCGTCGTCAGGTCACCTGCTGGGACAAGGCCCCGGCGGACCTCCTCCGCCTCGGCTGCAATTGTTTGGAGTCCCTTGTTCGTCTCCTGGACGGCAACGGGTTCCTTCTCCATGCGACACTTTGCTGCAAGCCGATCGGATGATTCGCGTTGCAGGCCCTGCGCACAAACTAAACCGTCAACAACATCGAAAATACTAAGTGCCCACCCGCTGAAATTCAGCGACTAGGCACTCGGGGACTGGAGATCAAAAATCCTAAGTGCGCACCCGCTGAAATTCAGCGACTAGGCACTCGGGGATTGGAGATCAAAAATCCTAAATGCCCACCCGCTGAAATTCAGCGACTAGGCACTCGGGGACTGGACGCTACAAAAACACTAAGAATCCGACCACTGAAATTCAATGGCCCGATCCTCGGGGACTGGACATACCTGGATGGCTGCGCCCAGCATGCCGTGAAGCTGCAGCGCATCCACAAACGCAAGCACGACCAGAGTGTGTCTGCGACGCTGCTCGACCTCCGTCTCGGTGACCCCAGGCGTCTGGCTCGTTGGCGCCGCGCCACTCGCTGTGGCCGCCTTGGCCATGAAGCGGGGGAAGTCGCAGCGGACGCCGCGGTGCCACTAGGAGCCGGCTCGGCCACTTCGGGCGAGGAAACAGCCTCCTTGGTCTTCGAGGCCACTTCCGCCGCAGTCGGAGGTTCGCTCGGAGAAACTGACGTGTCATCAGAGACCGTGATGACATAGTCGCCTTTCGCCCTCTTGGCACCGTCTGCGGGAGAAGCGACTTTGTCAGTTTTCCTCTTCCGTGAGGGGTCCTCCTCGGTGACGACTGGCGGAACCTTGGCCACGGAAGGATGGCCGATCTTTTTAACTCCAGTCCTGTGAAACAACGATATGAGTAAAACTGTCCGATTACAACGGAAGGCAAGCAGGTGAACAAGACTTACTTGGCGACTGGTATGAACCGCAGACTGGTGCGGATGCTGGCCGGCTTTTCTAGCTCGGGCCCCAACTTTCGAATGAGGCCCATTTCGAACACACCGTGTTCCCAAGACACAGAGGGCCTCTTCGAAGAAGAGGCCGCGGCAGGAGCCTCCGTGATGACAGCTGCGGGAGCTTTCCTGGGAGGCGAAGCTGCTGCGGCTGGAGTAGCCCCTAACCCAAAGACCGGGGCGAATGGGGGTGGAAGCGATGCTAGAGGCACCTCATCCAAGGGAGCGGCAGCATCCGGTGCTACGGTCGTGCGCGCCGCTTCGCCCTTAGCCGAGTTGGTGGCGTCAGAGCTGGTCGCAGATCGGGGCGGAGACGTTGGCTTCATCTTCTTCCTCGGCGGAGCCTTCACCTCATTCTTCTTCTTCTTTGACGTCGTGACCTCATGATGTGAGGTGTGCTCGGGAAGCTCGTCGTCATCGTCATCGTGAGGTTCGAGGCTTCTGCTCGCCTCGAGCTCGCGCTGATGTTGCCCGCGAGTCTTGCGAACTGTCGGGGCAGCATCTTCCATGGGCTCGTCTTCGTTGTCGTCGTCGTCATCACCCTCGTCGCTCCCGACGTCGCATTTGGCGGGTGGAGACTTGTTCCCGTCCTGGACGGACGAGCTCGAGTTCTCGTCGTCTGCGGGTGGGAGCCACCCTTCCACCACTTGGAACAACTACAATAAGCATAAGCTAATGTTAGCATAACCGCGAATGCATCATCTGCGACTGCGAATGAAGGCGAAAATGGCGACCTACCGTCAGAGCTGGGCGCCTTGCAGTATACGGGGCGACCCCGGCCTTTGCATCCAGGTACGCCGCCTGGGTAATCTTCTTCAGGGCCAGGGTGTAGTCTTCGAGTCTCCACTCAGCGAGGCAGGACTTCGTCGGTCATCCTTACCCGTATACTCGTACATGTAATGGTCGCGGTGGGCCAAAGGCACGAGCCGCCGCCCGATCAAGCAATTGTAGAGGTTGATGGTTTGGAGGCCCTTCTTCTTCAGACCGCGGATGGTTTGCAACATTTCATCGACAACCATCCGCTGATCCAGCGGGAGCTTGCCAACCTGGAGCCGACGCGGTTCGGGCCGGTCGGCGGAGTACCTTGGAAGCGCCACCTCGCCGTCTGGAGTCGACTCGGTGACGTAGAACCAGGATTTCTTCCATTCGTTTGCCGCCTTGGCGGGCAGCAACAGGTCGAAGAACGACGCCTTCGACTTCAGCTGAAAATGTCAGGACACCCACAGCCAACATCGGGCCGCCTGATTCTTCGCGGCTGATCCTCCCATGAAACAGATCTTGCCACAAGGGGAAGTAGGGCCTGCAGCCCAGATAGCACTCGCAGAACGCCACAAAAATGGCGAGCTGCTGGATGCTGTGCGGGCCTAGGTCCGAGGGCTGGATCCCGTAGTAGGCGCAGAAACGCAGGAAGAAGAGAGAAGTGGGAAACCCAAGCCACCGCTCCAGGTGGCTGGTGAAGCAGATGAATTCTCCCTCGCGCGGGTCCGGATTCACTTCTCTGGCCGCGGGGATGCGCCATCTGCCGGCGCGCAGGATCCCGCCCTCCTCGAAGGACGCTAGTAGCGCCCTGGTACACTTGGATCTGCCCCATGGTTCGGTGGAGAGGCCATTGGTTGGAAGTTCGCGGAGGTCGGGGCTCTCTGGATTGGTTGGATCGCGATGCGGAGTGGAAAACGAAGATGGAAGAGATCAGAGGAAGGACGAAGGAGTCTTTCCCCGTTCGCTTGTCATTCTCCTTATATAGCGGTTGCTACCCGCCAATTTTGGGAGCCGTTACTACGCGGTAATTACGCCGAAGTTACCGTTGGATTACCCCAATGGCTAGTTTTGACCTCACTTGACGGTCCAACTTCATCCATTCAACTCGTCGCTCCGCGCGACTCGACGATTCGCCGACCCAATCACTATAACAGTGACTGAGTACTCGCCGACCCGATCGCCGAGATGCGACCCGATTGGTCGCGGTTATTGCGACTGTGATAACTAGTTTTTCCTTTATTCAGGAGTCCTCCGCCGATTCGACTGGGCGTACGCACTGGAACCGTATACTCCGACTGCCAACGAACGCCTGCGAACCATCAACGACGGCCTCGGGGACTACTGATGGGGATATGCCTACCGGGGTATACCCAGCAGGACGTTTCCTATTGGCCCAGGTACCAGCGAGTGGGCCTGCAGGACGGCGACTGGATCAAGATCTGGCGTGGACTCAAGCGACTGGAAGCTGAAGGCACAGAAGCGTAGATAGGCCCATTCGGATTAGGTTAAAGAATCGCTGAAACCTTAACTGATTCGGTTGAGATCTGTAAACCCTAGGGAGGTGAGTCTATATAAACCACCCTAGAGGATGCATAGAGGATACGTTCCATCATACACCCAAGCGACTCGCTGCCTGGCCGCCGAGCTCGCCCCATTGTACTCTCACCATAATGTAATCTAGCAGGAGTAGGTCTTTACCCTCCGGGGGGCCGAACCTGGGTAAATCCTTATGTCTCAGCCCTCATCTCGCACCGCAGATGCCTGGCCGCCCTTGCCCATGTTCTACTACTCGCTGCCGATTGCAGCATCCGCCGTGGTCATTCCCACGACAGGCCCCCGCCGCCATGGTGGCTGGTAGGTGGCGACAGAGGCGGAGGTGGCGGTGGGTTAGCCTTGTTGCTGTTACCCTCCTACGACGCCTCGCGCTTGTTGCGGTTGCTTGTCGGACGTGGAGGGTCATGGCGTGACCTGATCTTGTGTCCTTGGTTGCGCTCTCCATCGTGATGGGGCTTCTCTACGTTGTCGCGGATGATGATGTCGCCCTGCTTTGGCAGAGGCATGCTTGTATGATAATGAGCCTTTGGGTCTTCGCGATGTCGTGGAGACCTGGACGGTGGAGATGGGCGACAAGGATGAGCCTTGCCTCCATGGTCAGAGGATATGTGGATAGCGTCCTTCCTGTTTCGTGCGTACCTCCGTCTTCGTTCTGATGAATCCGTATGAGACCCGACATCCTGAGGAGATCGGTCCCTTGGCGGCTTAGGATTGCTAGAATGGCAATATGCTAGGTCAGACTCGAGCCTCTGAGAGGTAGCCTTTTCCTTCTGTTTGACTGACTTTGCTACAAGGTCATAGACCTGTTCCACAACTGCGGGTGATCTATCATGCTCCAGAAGGGTCTCGGCGATGGCTAGGTTGAGAATAGGAGTGGGCATGACCTGCCTGCCCTCGCTGTAAATGTATGGCTTGGCTTGCGGCGGCTTCGGGGAGCCCATCCTAGGTTTCGCCATACACCAGGATCCTTGATGATGAGAGCCGGATCTTTCTTAGCCTTCTGCTTCTTGAGCAGAGTCTTGTACTCGGCCTCCATGGCTCTAGCTTTCTCTATGGACTTCTGCGCCTTGGCCAGATCTTGATCTAGCTTTGCGCCTTGCTCCGTGATGGCCTGCGCTTCCTCCAACAACTGCTAGCTCTTCTCGTACGCTGGACTACGTTCCGTATATGAGCCACAATCATGGGCTCAATGAGCAAATTGCCGTACATGACTCTATCAGCTGGAGTGATTTGGGCAGCCACAGATATAGATGCCAGAGGCGGCAGGTTTGTGGTGTTGTTGTTACTCGGACCGATGTTGAGTTCCTGCGGCTGCTGCACTAGGTTAGGCGGAGGGGCATGGCCTTTGCGCAATCATTGTCGGCAGCAACAAGTGGTCCCTTCCCCTTGTCCGGGTTGATCTTCCTCTATTACAATCCCAATAGAGACGAATACCTCTCGGGATGTGATGGCCTTGTCGGCCTGCTCGTCGCGTATGATGTCCTCCTCCATCTCTTGCATAGCAGAGTCGAGTTACTCCAGGCTGAAGTTTATTTCCTCCGAGTCCGCGCTGATGTCTGTGTAGAGCGTGTCCAAAATGGAGTCAGAGGGTGCCGGGGCCTCCTCAATAATGGGTGGTTGTGGCTCGGCTGCCGGGACATTGACTGGAGGTGGTGGTGGCGGTGGCGGTGGCGGAGGAGACGGGGTGCCGGGTATGGCTGTGAGCACTGCCTGAGCTTCTGCTTTAGCAGCCGCGTAGTTATTGACGGTGTGAACCATGCCCTCGAAAGTGAGGAGACCCGCAGCCTGGTGCCGTATTAGCGTATGCCGGAGAAGTGTACCGCGGTCCAGTCCTTCCAAAAAGTGACAGATAGCATCATCATTGGGGTAATGCTCCAGATCGGCCCATATACGGAGCCACCTGGCTAGGTAATCGCTAGGGGTTTCGCCCTCTCTCTGAACCCAACGCGCCAGATCAAAGATAGTCACCACACCGACAAACTTTGATCTCTGCTGTCCAGATGCACGGGCGAAGCCGGCGGACTTGTAGCGATCTTCCACCATTATATCCTGCACAGGGGCGGTTTGGGTGGGCCTTGAATTTTTTCGATCTATGTCGGCAAACTCCGAAGAGAGATCCGACTTTGATCCTTCCGCGAACGTGTCCTGCCCATAGGCGGTCCATGCGGGCCTTGACGATCCTCCGACTTCCAGGGAACTAGTGCCCGAGTCGATTTCGCTGATGAAGAGGTGGATGTCCCCGATTGGGATGATAGAGCAGCGGGTGGGGTTCATCTTCTCCGGGATTCAGAACTCGTCGAGAGGGATGATCGGAACATTGCCACAGAAGTGAACAAGGCCGATGGCTACGGTTTTGCCGATTCCTGCGAAGAGCTTGGACCTCGCCCATTGTAGAGCCTGAAACGCCATCGAGGGGTCCTCATAGAGCGTGTTTAGAGACGTGGCGTAAGGCAGAAGGTTGGCAGGTACGAGATAACACAGCTTACCCAGGTTCAGATTCCACGATGGTGGCAGAATCCTACTCCTTCTATAAATCACTATAATGGCAATACGCGATTTACAGGTATCGGTTCACTATGCGCTCTATGAATTGTGTCATTCCCTAAAGGCTCCCATAGGTCCGGCTTATATAGTCGCTAGATCCTAGGGTTGCAGGCAAAGTCCTCGCCGGACAGGTTATAGAGTCCTACATGGTATACAAATCATCTAACGTATCTTGTACTCCAAAGCTCCGGGTACGCTGGTGACTCCTCCGTAGCCTTCCTTTAACAGGCATGGGCCTCCCTTCTGGATCCATCTAACTGGGCCTCCCAGTAGGCCATGGGCCTTGATACCAACTATGGGCCACCCGGGTTATCCATATTAGAGACATGCAATGGTGGTACCCATTTAGCATATCCCAACATCGACTCAACTCTTTGGATTCGACATTGGTAACTGCCAACATCTTTCCGAGGTACAGTCTATTTCCTTGTGTCGAGTCTTATCTCGGTCTTCACTCATTGCTGATTTCCTTGGGGTCTCCGATATTTTCTGAGTCTCCCTTAGATTTATATTATTTTATTATGGGTGGTGCATAATCATACTTTGCCACATTTTTTCCCAAATCCTGACATGCTGCATTGTTACTGCTACGCAGTGTCAACCGTCAGTACAGCGGTCACATTGCGTAGCATCTTGGTTAACGCGTTGACCGATCCTCTGCGGACTGACGAGCGGTTTGTGTGCACGTGTCACAACCTCACGCGGAAATTGCTCGTGTACATGGCCACACTGTGGCCCCGACGCACAACTGATCCCACTAGGGCGGTTTCTACCGCACCCTTAAGTAGGGGGTGGGGGAAGAAACCCCCATCACCTCTTCACTTTCTCCTTCATCTTCCTCACGCCACCGCTCTATACCCCAGTTCTTGCACTTCTCCTTCAATACCTCGAGTTTTCTGCACCGCCTCTGTTATTCTTCTCACCCCTAGGAGAAATCCATTTTTTCCAAGTCTAGGTCCTAGATTCTTGTAAGAAGTGGCAGAGAATATTTTTCTATGTCAAGAATTCTGCCGACCATTATTTGATTCTGCTACCTGCCTTCAATGTTTACATGTCTGACAAACACAACTGGAAGTTTGATCCGAGACAGAAATACCCGACCGTTAATGAGGCCCACGCTATTTTGGAGAAACTGGTGGAGGAGGGTGTAGAGAAGAGACTAACCTGGGAGGACCTCATGTGCACTTTCATCAATCGCCTAGTCAGCCCCCTCCAGCTTCGCACCCACAAGATCTGCTTCATGAGTGGTCGTTTTGACCCGACGCACCACTCGACTTATGATCTCGACAAGGCGCAGGTCGCCAGGAGAGTCAACTCCATATTCAAATTGACGATGGCGTCTAACTGGGAATGGGGCATTGCTCCATTTGACCACATCAACCTCGTGCCTTGGGTAAGATTATGAGTAATTTACTTGGCCAATTTTCTTCATTCGGTTTCCATTTCTATTAACGCAAATTATTCGCTCTTTGTAGAAGTTCACTCAGCAAGAATATGACAATGCTAACCCGGCGCTTCCTAGGATGACGACCGGGACACCTCTGACTCTATGGAGTTTGACTCAAAGAATTTCATGCCCATCCCGCATGCAGGCGCTGGACCATTTCTGGGTAAGACTCAAACTCGCGAGCCTCTAAGGGATTGGACGGATGATGATGATGATTGTCAGATTATAGAGGTACTTGATCCTAGGTCGATATCCTTTGCTTATCATCTTGATTATGCATTTGCTGATGTAGCCGTCTAGGTGCACAAGGATGCGCCTCTCGCTATTGGGGGCTAGGCTAAGGGGAAGAAGTGCGGTGCAGCTGTTGAGGATGTGGTGGACCAAGGAAAGACCACCAAGAAGCGCAAAGTTTCCAAGAGAGTTTACCGCCCGCCCGTCGTAGTCGGGTAACTTCCATTGTTTCTAGATTCGTCCTCTCCATTTTCTTGTTTCTCCTTTTCTTTCTTTCATCTTATATATATGGATTTTCTATGTTTCTCAAATCTTCCATGAACACCCCTCAGTCTATGAGTTGAATTGCATCTGATATTCCTTCTCCTTCTCCATCTCTAGCCGGAGCTCGTGTTCCAAGTCTGGTCCGAGTCTCCTCTTCTATGACGGATATAGTTGTATCCCAGCCTAAAGAGGGTCCCAGAGCTTGGAGGGAGGAGGAGCCAAACGAGAAAACCTCTGCCCCCAAGAAGGAGAAGAGATCCGGCGCCAGCAGCACTATCGACGGGACTGTTAATATTGATAACCCCGTAACCCAACAGAAGAAGAAACCACCTCCGCCAACATAGATAGTTCCATCGCAGAAGAAGCCGAGCCAGACATCTTCCTCAGGCCAGCAAAAGCAAACCACTCCACCACCAAAGCAACCAAACTAGAAACCGTCTCACCTGGCTCAGTCGGGTCAATTGCATACAACAGGTCTAAGACAGCAGAAGCTTACCTTTGGTGGGATTTGACTTAGTCAGAGAAGTAAACAACAACAAAGACATCGACATATGTGCCCAAACCCGGGCATGTTGCGTATTTTCTAAAATAGATAGCAACTACTGCGGGTAAATCGTCACTGACAGGCGGCTTTCCCTTCATGTTAGCCCTGCTACGGCCAAGAGGAGCAGTGCTCCATCTGCCAAGGAGAAAAGTCTTGTCTTGACCCAGACGCTTAGTGGCCAAAGTCTCGGCTCTACCAAGCAATTTGTGATGGACTGGAATGACACCAATAGCTACGAGATTACTTCCAATAACCCTCACATGCAAGTGCCAACAGGAATGGAACTAGGTCCTCATACAGTTTCTGAGTTAATGATCGCGGACATCACCATGATGATAGGCGCTGATAAAGTCAATGAGCTATGCATGCTTCACTTTTTTGTGTTTTGAGTGTGTATATATATCTCCTATTTCCCAAGGTTACGACTGAGTGAAGAATTTACTCGGTCGTAAGCTCATAGATCAACACCGGATTACAAGCCCTTTGTTACTCATCAAATTCGATCCTCATTTTCTGAGGTTTGAGTCGAGTTTTACTCGACTTGAAATGCATAGACCCATGTCCTTATTCCTTGTCATTCTTTGTAGATCTCCTCCAACACTCACATGAAGACCTTCCAAACATTGCTCATGAAGTACATGAAGCTCTCTGCTGAGCACAAGGAGCTGCAGGCCGAGATTAAAGGCAAAGGAACTTTCTTCTAACTAACTGACTCGCTTGTCAACTTTTGGCTCTTTGCCGGGTTAACCCCTTTCTCTTTATTCATTTCAGCAACTGTTGAATCCAACATTGAGGAGCTTCACAAGAAACTCTCAGAAGCTAAAGGTATTCCCTTTCCTCTATGATTTTATCTTTGTATTGCTTGAACCCATCTCTCTATGGTTTTATATCTCGCCGTAGTCGAGAAATCCTTGCTCGCAGAAAAACTTCAAGAGAGTGTTCCTACGTCGGAACTGATGATTCACTTTCTTGAACAAGCAGGGTGTAACACCCTCAGAATCGACCCTATGCAAGTTTTAGCGAAACTCGCCAAACCCGCATAGAAACGATTCAAAGGTGCCCACCAGGCACTTTCGTGCGGGTGGAAAACGAAGTAATAACATTACACAACAGTCCTCGATGGGACCCACAGAACAGATATATATACAGCAGCGACTCAATGAGGCAAGAATACAGATATAATATACAAAGATCCAAATCACCTTGAAAATGATATAGCGTCCAGCTACGGACAAGAGGCAAATGGGGCTAAGAGCCCTGAAGAATAACCAATGGCGTCCATAACCCTGCCCAGGCCAAGACGGAAGGGTAACCCTGCTAACGGCGTCGATCTCAAACCTGCTTAAACAAAGGGGGTGCCGGCAAAGGGCAAAGGAAGAAGAGGAGCGATCAGTACTGAGGCCAGTACACGGTGAGACTAGAATTCGGCGGTCCTCGCCAACATAGGTATGGTGGACTGAAGCGGCAGCGGCAGCATGCACTAGACAACCTATAGAGACTCGATACAACCGACGGTTATCAGAGAGGGATAAGAATGACCTATCCGGATCCAACCTGAAGCTAACACCAAACAATCCCATCCTGGTGTTTCCCCCTCGAGACCAAACGAGGAAGTCAACCGAGGAACTCACACAGTTGGCAGTTTTATTTATTCAGTTATCGTTGCAGCAATTACTAGTCAGGTATAGATAATCATCCTGATAAAGTAAGCAGTGGGCCGTTTTAGTTAACCGTTCCATTGTAGTTGCGACACTTACTAGTCAAATACAATTAGCATGAGATAAGCCAACACCCAGCAGTTGTTGGTACTTTTATTTAGCCATTCCGTTGTAGTTGCAATACTTACTAGTCAGGTACAATGGTCGCAAGCGACACCCAAACAAGCAATTTTTGGCAGTTTTATTTAGCCATTCCATTATAGTGAAGCTGCTTACTAGTCATTATAAAGTCAAATTTATAGCACTACTTTAGTTATAGTTGTCTATGATCGAGATACTGTGCTCCAAGTCTTCCATAACCGCGGACACGGCTTTCAGAAAGTTTTAACCCGGCCGGGGTGCACAAATAGCAACAAACACACGATCAACCTCGGAAAAACCAAATCAAAACCCAACGAGGCTTTCACGACAAAGCAATCACAGGATTCAGAAATATTTCAGGGGGCCACCCCATTGAGTAGACCCGCAACGAAGCTAGCTGACTCCGAGACGGACTCAAGGTTTGCGACAATGGCTGTAAACGACTGGGAACCCAAAACTGGGCTTGTCGATACCGCGAAAACATTCCGCTTACCTAAACAGTATAGTGTGCTCCTCGCATAATCGTAAATAAAGCAGTAAAGCATGGCATAGGTACAGGATCGTAAATAAAACCTCAAACTAGTTTGTGGCCCCAAGAAATAAGACTGAATCACGCTCTGGCTAAGGGGGGCCCATAATTCCCCGTATGTGGATAGCGCGAATATTCAAGGAACAGGTATCAAGTACTCGGGGTCCTACGGGACACAAGTGGGCGGTCGGAAACCAAATATTATCTATCACCCACCGATGCCTCTGCTTACTTACTTCAATTTTAGTTGTTAAACAGGAATTAAAGTGAACGAGGGGTAAAGCCATGATCATATCCAACACCAAACAGACGGCAATACACCAACAACTGTGGCACTTGACGACACGCAACAGCACTTGAGCAAGCGACTACGACGCGCAAGTCCAACTACCTACCAAACAACAGGTAATAGGAGGTGTCCAAGGCAATATAAGGCTGCGAGGGATATCACGGGTACGAAACTAGAGCATCGCAACACAGATAGCAATAGATCAACATGAGGGAATAAATACTATAAAAGTAAGATAGGTAGAAAGGGGGGAGATGCTCGCCTGAAAACATTGTCGAAGGTTCAACCGAAGATCGGGTCGACACTCGCATCAACTCAACGGCCTTATCCGCGAAGAAGCAAAACACTAGAAGAAACACCGGATGCACTATTTAATACAACGGTAGAAGATCGGGCATGATGCATGTATGATGTATGACATGGCAAAGATGCGATGCAATTAGGTCATATTAAGCGGAACCGGGGTCCCGGCAATTAATTAGGTGACTTGTTTTGTTTAGAAGCCCCGCAATTTAAATGTTGCATTATCAAGACAAGAGATAGCACCGGTTCGCTACACAAATTTAAATGAGGCCAACATAAGACTAGATTTGTCCGCATATGGGCCCCATATTTAATTATATGGTGAATCGGCATAAGGCCCCCAAACCAATGATATGCATGCGAGTATGACAATTTAATATGCAACAAGTTTATGATATTATAAAATAGGGTTTCGGGAAGGGGTTCACACATTAGAGGGTCTCGACGAACTTGGTTCCGGGGTTCGACGGGGTCCGGGGTCGGTCTCAGGGTTCCGGGGGTTCGACGGGATCGGGGAAACGGTGGAACATTCTCGGACAACGGAGTAGGTCTTGTTGCATCCGACAAGAAGGACTTGGTTGGCGTCGGGGGGGGGGGGGGGGGAGGGCGCATCGGTCTCGCCCTGGTCGGTGTCGATCTTGTCGGGCCCGTGTATCTGGTCGATCTTGGCGTACGGGATGAAGAGCTTCGCGGTCTCGAGGAAGTACTTGGCGTTTCCATGTCGACGACCTTGGCGTCCGGGAAGAAGCACTTGTCGCATCTGGGTCTCGGTGTCCTCGGGGCATCGGGCTACTCGAGTCCGCGTGGGTGGTCTTGTCGTTCCGTGTTCTCGGGCACCGGATCCGTGACGGATGTCATGGCGGTTCCGGGAGGAAAACTTGGTGTTCCGCATCACCGGATCCATGATGGAGGGCTCGGAGTCTTCGGGTCCTCGGTCATCGGATTCGTGAGGGAGTCATTGAAGTACACGGTGAAGATTTTGTTGCGGTTCTCGTCTTTGAGATCGATGGTGACTTGCGACGATATCCTCGGAGCAGACCACACGCAAGAACTTGTCGAGGACACGCTGCGGCCAGGGTAGCAGGTAGGCGATGACGGGTGGCCGCGAGACCTGCTGCCGGAGACGGGGAGGAGGGTCGCTGTCTCCGGGCGGCGCTGGAGAAGGCGGACCCGCGAAGGAGGATGGCACGGTGAGGGGGGCCTCGAGGCGGCCGGGCACAACGGCGCGAGGGGGGTCGTCGTCGGCGGCCATGGCGGCCGGAGACAGCAGGCGCGACGGAGAGGATCCGCGCCGACGGCGCTGGGCGCGGGCTCGGGGCGAGCTCGAGGGGGCCGGCGGCGGGGAGGCAAAAGGAGGACGGCGACGGCCGGTGGCGCCATGGTCGAGGCGGCGGGGCACGCGGCGGCAGCGCCGGCGGGGAGACCAGGGAGGAGGAAGGCGGACCAGCGGAGGGGGGTCGCTGCGGCGGCGGCGCCCGTCGGGGCGAGCGCGGGAGGAAGGGAGCGGTCGCGGGCGGCGCGGCCGCGCGTCGGTGAGGAGGAGGGGAGGGAGCGGCGAGCGGAGGGGAGCGGAGGGAGGAGCGGCGCCCGCCGGAGCTGAGCGAGGAGGGGATGGGGCCGTCGGGTGGTTGGTGCGGGGAGGGAGAGGAGCGCGTGAGGGAGGGCGCATGGGGCCGGGGGGGACAGCTGGTGGTGGGGCCCAGGCACGGGGACAGGCAGGTGTGGTGGGTTGAGTGGGTGGGTCCCGCGGGACAGGGGGAGAGGCCAGGCGGGTGGGGTCGGGTTGGCAGTGAGGGAGAGATAGAGTGGGTAGGTGGGATCTGGGTGAGAGAAGGAGTTGGTGGGTGAGGTGGCAGCGGTTTGGGGTGATGTGGCGGTTGAGGATTGGTTAGAGTGGAGGGAGAGGGTGAGGTGGTAGCCAGGGATTGGGTGGGGTGAGGTGGCTGGAGGGTGGGTAGATAGGACTGGGGTAAGAAAAGATTTGGGGTGGGGTCTATGCTGGACCGATTTTTATTCTGGGGGTGGTCGTTCGGGTCGAATCGGCCCGTTCGACAGCCCTACTAAAAAAATAATTAACTATTTTATTTATTTCAAACAGGACTTTTGCAAACCGATAGCAGACAAAACAAAATAATCCGGAGACCCGGGTTTTGCGTTTGAATTAAGACGGGCGTTTAGGAAACAAAACCAGGCTTTTCAAAAATAGTTTTATGCGAACAGATGCAAGATGATGACGATGCTCAAATGCAATGTGGCATGATGACATGAGCATGCGGTCATGATGATGCAATGCACAAGAACAACGCGATTTTCTAGTAGTGGTTTTTGCGGGATGCCACAATTCGACACCACTAACAATGGATCTCGCCTTCGAGATCCGCCTCATGGTACTGGAAAGAAGGTCGGTGATCTGCATCTTCTCGCTTCGGGTAGATCTTCGCGACACCACTAACAATGATTCTTCATCCGTCTTGAAATTGGCGACACCACCAACAAAGGGTCGTTGATCCTGTTCGTCAAGAGAGCACTCCGGATAAACAACGGACGAAGTTAAAGGTAAGGCCACCTCTAACTTTCGTGGAAGGAGTTAAACTGCTGGATCCACTGATTCGATGTACAAGAGCGAATGATAAGAGTAGTCGGATGGTGATCAGTCCATCGCGCACCCAAACCATTACTCTGCACACGAATAGGCGAATTATGCAACCAACTCTCAGAATTAGACTGAAGATCTCGACAAACGAAGGTCGGAACAAAGGAGTGATGCAGACTCTGCATCGGATCTGACGTAGATGATGTCGTCGCGTCAAAAAACACCGGAAGGCACGAGAAGGAACAAAGAGAAGTCCACCAGACGAAGGATTCCTCGGATAGCATGAAGACCAGATGTAGCAACACCGTTACCAAAAGAGGAAACGAAACCCTGAAGGTACGACGGAACCCAACCGCGAGAAATCCTGGACTCGAAGAGAGAGAAGAGAGTGGATTCAAAACACGCAGAGGTGAGAGGAGAGCAGCAGAGGGGTAAGGAGTCAAATCAGACCTAGTCAGAACTATCCAACCGATTTTTGAAAAATAGTTTTGACACTCTACTTCGGCCGTTAGCTAGGTTATCCTACAGGCTGGACTTGTGGGGTATCGCAACTGCTGAGCTCTGATACCACTCTGTAACAACCTCAGAATCGACCCTATGCAAGTTTTAGCGAAACTCGCCAAACCCGCATAGAAACGATTCAAAGGTGCCCACCAGGCACTTTCGTGCGGGTGGAAAACGAAGTAATAACATTACACAACAGTCCTCGATGGGACCCACAGAGCAGATATATATACAGCAGCGACTCAATGAGGCAAGAATACAGATATAATATACAAAGATCCAAATCACCTTGAAAATGATATAGCGTCCAGCTACGGACAAGAGGCAAATGGGGCTAAGAGCCCTGAAGAATAACCAATGGCGTCCATAACCCTGCCCAGGCCAAGCCGGAAGGGTAACCCTGCTAACGGTGTCGATCTCAAACCTGCTTAAACAGAGGGGGTGCCGGCAAAGGGCAAAGGAATAAGAGGAGCGGTCAGTACTGAGGCCAGTACACGGCGAGACTAGAATTCGGCGGTCCTCGCCTACATAGGTATGGTGGACAGAAGCGGCAGCGGCAGCATGCACTAGACAACCTATAGAGACTCGATACAACTGACGGTTATCAGAGAGGGATAAGAATGACCTATCCGGATCCAACCTGAAGCTAACACCAAACAATCCCATCCTGGTGTTTCCCCCTCAAGACCAAATGAGGAAGTCAACCGAGGAACTCACACAGTTGGCAGTTTTATTTATTCAGTTATCGTTGCAGCAATTACTAGTCAGGTATAGATAATCATCCTGATAAAGTAAGCAGTGGGCCGTTTTAGTTAACCGTTCCATTGTAGTTGCGACACTTACTAGTCAAATACAATTAGCATGAGATAACCCAACACCCAGCAGTTGTTGGTACTTTTATTTAGCCATTCCGTTGTAGTTGCAATACTTACTAGTCAGGTACAATGGTCGCAAGCGACACCCAAACAAGCAATTGTTGGCAGTTTTATTTAGCCATTCCATTATAGTGAAGCTGCTTACTAGTCATTATAAAGTCAAATTTATAGCACTACTTTAGTTATAGTTGTCTATGATCGAGATACTGTGCTCCAAGTCGTCCATAACCGCGGACATGGCTTTCAGAAAGTTTTAACCCGGCCGGGGTGCACAAATAGCAACACACACACGATCAACCTCGGAAAAACCAAATCAAAACCCAACGAGGATTTCACGACAAAGCAATCACAGGATTCAGAAATATTTCAGGGGGCCACCCCATTGAGTAGACCCGCAACGAAGCTAGCTGACTCCGAGACGGACTCAAGGTTTGCGACAATGGCTGTAAACGACTGGGAACCCAAAACTGGGCTTGTCGATACCGCGAAAACATTCCGCTTACCTAAACAGTACAGTGTGCTCCTCGCACAATCGTAAATAAAGCAGTAAAGCATGGCATAGGTACAAGATCGTAAATAAAACCTCAAACTAGTTTGTGGCCCCAAGAAATAAGACTGAATCACGCTCTGGCTAAGGGGGGCCCATAATTCCCCGTATGTGGATAGCGCGAATATTCAAGGAACAGGTATCAAGTACTCGGGGTCCTACGGGACACAAGTGGGCGGTCGGAAACCAAATATTATCTATCACCCACCGATGCCTCTGCTTACTTACTTCAATTTTAGTTGTTAAACAGGAATTAAAGTGAACGAGGGGTAAAGCCATGATCATCTCCAACACCAAACAGACGGCAATACACCAACAACTGTGGCACTTGACGACACGCAACAGCACTTGAGCAAGCGACTACGACGCGCAAGTCCAACTACCTACCAAACAACAGGTAATAGGAGGTGTCCAAGGCAATATAAGGCTGCGAGGGATATCACGGGTACGAAACTAGAGCATCGCAACACAGATAGCAATAGATCAACAGGAGGGAATAAATACTATAAAAGTAAGATAGGTAGAAAGGGGGGAGATGCTCGCCTGAAAACATTGTCGAAGGTTCAACCGAAGATCGGGTCGACACTCGCATCAAATCAACGGCCTTATCCGCGAAGAAGCAAAACACTAGAAGAAACACCGGATGCACTATTTAATACAACGGTAGAAGATCGGGCATGATGCATGTATGATGTATGACATGGCAAAGATGCGATGCAATTAGGTCATATTAAGCGGAACCGGGGTCCCGGCAATTAATTAGGTGACTTGTGTTGTTTAGAAGCCCCGCAATTTAAATGTTGCATTATCAAGACAAGAGATAGCACCGGTTCGCTACACAAATTTAAATGAGGCCAACATAAGACTAGATTTGTCCGCATATGGGCCCCATATTTAATTATATGGTGAATCGGCATAAGGCCCCCAAACCAATGATATGCATGCGAGTATGACAATTTAATATGCAACAAGTTTATGATATTATAAAATAGGGTTTCGGGAAGGGGTTCACACATTAGAGGGTCTCGACGAACTTGGTTCCGGGGTTCGACGGGGTTCGGGGTCGGTCTCAGGGTTCCGGGGATTCGACGGGATCGGGGAAACGGTGGAACATTCTCGGACAACGGAGTAGGTCTTGTTGCATCCGGGAAGAAGGACTTGGTTGGCGTCGGGGGGGGGGGCGCATCGGTCTCGCCCTGGTCGGTGTCGATCTTGTCGGGCCCGCGTATCTGGTCGATCTTGGCGTATGGGATGAAGAGCTTTGCGGTCTCGAGGAAGTACTTGGCGTTTCCATGTCGACAACCTTGGCGTCCGGGAAGAAGCACTTGTTGCATCTGGGTCTCGGTGTCCTCGGGGCATCGGGGTACTCGAGTCCGCGTGGGTGGTCTTGTCGTTCCGTGTTCTCGGGCACCGGATCCGTGACGGATGTCATGGCGGTTCCGGGGAGGAAAACTTGGTGTTCCGCATCACCGGATCCATGATGGAGGGCTCGGAGTCTTCGGGTCCTCGGTCATCGTATTCGTGAGGGAGTCATTGAAGTACACGATGAAGATTTTGTTGCGGTTCTCGTCTTTGAGATCGATGGTGACTTGCGACGATATCCTCGGAGCAGACCACATGCAAGAACTTGTCGAGGACACGCTGCGGCCAGGGTAGCAGGTAGGCGACGACGGGTGGCCGCGAGACCTGCTGCCGGAGACGGGGAGGAGGGTCGCTGTCTCCGGGCGGCGCTGGAGAAGGTGGACCCGCGAAGGAGGATGGCACGGTGAGGGGGGCCTCGAGGCGGCCGGGCACAACGGTGCGAGGGGGGTCGTCGTCGGCGGCCATGGCGGCCGGAGACAGCAGGCGCGACTGAGAGGATCCGCGCCGGCGGCGCTGGGCGCGGGCTCGGGGCGAGCTCGAGGGGGCCGGCGGCGGGGAGGCAAAAGGAGGACGGCGACGGCCGGTGGCGCCATGGCCGAGGCGGCGGGGCACGCGGCGGCAGCGCCGGCGGGGAGACCAGGGAGGAGGAAGGCGGACCGGCGGAGGGGGGTCGCTGCGGCGGCGGCGCCCGTCGAGGCGAGCGCGGGAGGAAGGGAGCGGTCGCGGGCGGCGCGGCCGCGCGTCGGTGAGGAGGAGGGGAGGGAGCGGCGAGCGGAGGGGAGCGGAGGGAGGAGCGGCGCCCGCCGGAGCTGAGCGAGGAGGGGATGGGGCCGTCGGGTGGTTGGTGCGGGGAGGGAGAGGAGCGCGTGAGGGAGGGCGCATGGGGCCGGGGGGGACAGCTGGTGGTGGGTCCCAGGCACGGGGACATGCAGTTGTGGTGGGTTGAGTGGGTGGGTCGAGTGCGTGGGTCCCGCGGGACAGGGGGAGAGGCCAGGCGGGTGGGGTCGGGTTGGCAGTGAGGGAGAGATAGAGTGGGTAGGTGGGATCTGGGTGAGAGAAGGAGTTGGTGGGTGAGGTGGCAGCGGTTTGGGGTGATGTGCCGGTTGAGGATTGGTTAGAGGGGAGGGAGAGGGTGAGGTGGCAGCCAGGGATTGGGTGGGGTGAGGTGGCTGGAGGGTGGGTAGATAGGACTGGGGTAAGAAAAGATTTGGGGTGGGGTCTATGCTGGACCGATTTTTATTCTGGGGGTGGTCGTTTGGGTCGAATCGGCCCATTCGACTGCCCTACTAAAAAAATAATTAACTATTTTATTTATTTCAAACAGGACTTTTGCAAACCGATAGCAGACAAAACAAAATAATCCGGAGACCCTGGTTTTGCGTTTGAATTAAGACGGGCGTTCAGGAAACAAAACCAGGCTTTTCAAAAATAGTTTTATGCGAACAGATGCAAGATGATGACGATGCTCAAATACAATGTGGCATGATGACATGAGCATGCGGTCATGATGATGCAATGCACAAGAACAACGCGATTTTCTAGTAGTGGTTTTTGCGGGATGCCACACAGGGCAACACCAACTCGAGCTCCAGAAGGAGCGAGAGGACATATCTCGGCTTAAGAGGCAGATTTCTGATATGTAGAGTAAGCATGAACCCAATATAGAAGGTGTTCGCCAGGAGTTCACAGAGGAAAAAGATCAGCTACGAGGCAAAGTCGAGAAGACTGAGGAGATGCTCCATACCGGCGAGTCTTTGTTCGCTTCAGCTTAACAGGACCAGGAAGCGCTTTAGAAGAAATCTGGGACTTGGCAGTTAGAGTTTGGCTGAATCAATGCCTATCTCAGTAATGAGTTCTTGCTTTTATTTTGCTTTCCAACATTCCTTCATAACTTAGTCATTTCCTCACATTTACTTGTTTTCTCTAGAGAGATTTCCTGAAGTCACAATGTTTTCCATCAAATCTATTAAGAACGCCAGGTCTGAAGCGGGCGAACCTACCTCCTCCACCACTGAGTATACCATTGACGAGCATCTGATCGCCCTATCTTCTTGAACCAACACGATGAAATCTTACGAGGTGGATCTTCTCAAGGCCAACATTCACGTTTTTAGAATGTTGTGGCCCAAGTAGAAAACCCCCAAGACAATCCTAGAGCTGGCCGAGAGATTGATGCTTGTTGAGGAGAGACTCGACCAGTGGCGTGAGTCAGCTGGTCGTGTTGCCTCCGGTAGAGCTCTTTCCTTTGTGCTCTCCTAGTACGAGACCATCAATCTCGACATCCTACAGAATATGTGGGAGGGTGCCAAATGGACCAATGACCCGGAGCTCATTTCATAGCGCCAAGACAGAACTTATGCTTTCATGCAATATGCTGATGTGCATGCTTGGTGCGAAGGTTTGAGTTTTCTAGACTTGGTGGAGGCAGTTGATTGGGAGTTCTCCGAGGAATAAGATATGGGCAATGAATATGCCGAGACAGACGCTCCTACAACAACTAATGCGTCTATCTCGGTTGCCGACACTCCTACTCCGAGGTCAGGCCCTATCGACTCATCTTCTTGTCCTACAACCTCTTAGGTTAAAAAGTTATAAATTTGTTAAATCCCTGGTATACCGGGTGCATATGTAAGATATACTTTGATCCTTTTGGTGGTCCATTGCACGATGCTAAACTTTCAAGTTTTGTCTTGATGCGGAATCACTTTGGGGCAAGTCCCCGAGTTTATTTTCTTGTTCTCCCAATTTCATAAACTTGGATCTTTTCTACCTTTTTTGGCGTTCGAGTTATGAGTCGCAAGGTCATAAAAATTAAGTTAATAATACTCGAAACTTTGATATTTGACATAAAGTCATCCGACATAAAATCTGACATATCCTACAAGGGGTTAGTCAAAAACAAATGTTGGCTCACTTATTTTTCCTTTTCTTAGTCATTTTTCATGTTTATTCACCTCTTGCCTTTTGCTCTTGCTTGCCATGAATCTAGGTTTCAAACAGCAGCTAAGTCGTAGAGTTTACCCTTGGTGTTTATACATTCTAATCCGAGGTAAGAATAGGAGATAAAAGCCAGCCGACATAAAAAAAATGAAGTACTGAAAGTAAAAATAGACAATGTTACAACGAGGGAGTCCCTAAGTCAGTTTTCGGGCTCCGACATTTTCATTGATGGCACATAGCCGACATACATGTTTACATATGAGAGTTTATAGATACATACACTACTCCCCTAGGTATAGAAAGGGAGAATGGCCTCTTGGTTTCCTCACCCGACCTATCCGCCTTGTTCTTTTGTGGAGCTTGAGCATCTATGAGGTAATATGCATCATTGTGAAGAGCCTTTCTCACAATAAATGGTCCGTCCCATGGGGTTGATAATTTGTGGATCCCAGCAGTGCATTGCACTAATCTTAGCACCAAATCCCCTTCCCTGAACACACGAGGGTTTATTTTCCGCCTATGATAGTGTCGCAATCTTTGTTGATATATTCTGGATCTGGACAATTCCAATTCTCTTTTCTCTTCGAGTAACTCAATATTATTCTCCCGGGATTCTTTTACCTCGGCCTTAGTGTATTGAGTAAAGCTTGGCGAGTCATCCTCTATGTCGGCTGGTAATATAGCTTCTGGCCCATACATGAGGAAACATGGTGTATGGCCAGTTGAACAATTCAGAGTGGTTCTCAAACTCCACAGTACTAGGGGTAGTTCCTCTATCCAATAGCCAGGTGTTCTCTAGAGTGGTTCTATCAGCCGATGTTTTATCCCGGATAGGACGAGCCCATTTTCTCTTTCAACATTCCCATTTGATTCTGGGTGAGCGACTGATGCAACATCGAGTCTTATTCATTTGTCCATACAGAATCGATAAAATGATCCTTTAGCAAAGTTTGGGCCATTGTATGTTATTATGCTGTGTGGATAGCCATATCTTAGGATTATATCCTTTAAGAATGTTGCAGCTATTTTCCATCACATTTCTTGATAGGCTTTACTTTTATCCGCTTGGTAGATGACCAATATATGAGTCATATTGTCTCTTGTAGGCTTGAATGGTCCCACCATATCCAAGTACCACAGAGCAAATGGCCAAGTGATAGGTATAGTTTTGAGCTCATATGCCAGCGTATGTATCTTACTCGAATACCTTTGGCAGCCATCACATTTTTTCACTATGTCCTCTGCTTCTTGCAGTGCACTAGGCCAGTAAAACCCATAAAGAAATGGTTTAGCCACTAAGGCTCTGGATGAGGCATTGTGCCCATATTCCCCTTGGTGAATATCTAGAAGTATTTCTTGACCTTTCTCTAAGCTAACACAGTGTTGTAGTACACTAGTTACAGTCCTTTTTAAAAGCTCACGATTGATGATGGTATAAGCCTTTGCCCATATATGTACTCGCCTGGCCGAGGTTTCATCACTCAGCAAGGTTCCATCTTTCAGGAAATCGAATATTGGATGTTCCCAAGTTGGTATAACCAAAACTAGTAAAAACTCCTCATCAATTTGCATTGGCTCGACCGACATTGCTTCTACCCACATATTCTGGCTAGTCCCCAGGTTTGATTCGATAATCCCGTAGTTGAATGGAACAGTCCCCGGATTACTAGGATCTACCCCCACATCTATATCCATTGGTACCACATTGGGCTCTTGACCTGCCGGGATAAAGATTGACTCGGATTCTAGGGATGTCTTGATTGAAGGTTTCCTGAGGTGTTCCAGTGCTATACCGGGCAGGATTAACTACCAGGATGAGCCTAGCTTGGACAAAACATCAGCTGCTTCATTTGCAACCCGAGGTATATGATGCAATTCACATCCGTCAAAATATCCCGAATTTTGTTGGACGTGGAAGCGATATAATGCCATGTTTTCATATAAAGCATTCCAATGATCTAACACCGACTGAATCACTAGATCCGAGTTACCAAAACATTGAATTCTCTTGAAGCCAATTTGTTTCACCACATTTATCCCATGGACAAGTGCTTCATACTCGGCCACATTGTTTGATGCTGCAAAATGGATTTGCATCACATATTTTAACTGGTCCTTTTTGGGCGAGGTGAAGACTATGCTGACACCTGGACCCTTTTTCATTTTTTACCTATCAAAGTGTAATCTCTAGTACTTCGAGTCAGGCAATGGAAGCTCATATTGCATTTCTTCCCAATAAACAAAAAAATCGGCCAGTGCCTGAGACTTGATTGCTTATTTCCTGTCATCTTGTGGAGTATATGGGGTAGTTATATGGCCCATTTTGCCACTCTTCCACTTGCATATTTACTGTCCAAGGTATCCGAGATAGGTGCTTCACGTATCACTCGGATTGGTGCTCTTGGAAGTAATGTTTTAGCTTCATGGCTGCCATATAAACACCATAGGTCATTTTTTGGTAATGGGGGTAGTTTTGTTTCGATGTAGAGAGTACCTTGCTTAGATAATATATTGGCCTTTGTACATATTTTCCGTCTTCATCGCGCTCAACTATCACTATAGCGTTAACTACTCAGTTAGTCGCTACAACATAAAACAACATTGGCTCTTTGGATAGTGGTGACGCTAGAGCTAGTCTTGTGGCCAACATATTTTTAAGCTCATGGAAAGCGCTATCATCTTGCTGTGTCCATGTAATATTTGTATGACTTTTTCATCAGTTGATACAATGCAATGCTTTTTGGCCTAGCCGACTAACAAATTGACTCAATGATGCTAGGCATCCAGTGAACTTATGGACATCATTGAGGGTCTTTGGTAGTTCCATTTTTTATATTGCCCTGATTTTAGTCAGATTTGCCTCGATGCCTCAGCTGGACACGAGGAAACCAAGTAATTTTCTAGACGGGACACCGAATGTACAATTTTCCAGATTGAGTTTCATTTAGAATCTCCTTAAGTTTGCGAATGTTTGCCGCAAGTCATCAATGAGAGTATGACTCTTCTTGGTTTTTATTACCACATCATCAACATATACTTGGACATTTTTGTAAATTTGATCATGCAACCATTTTTGCATGCATCTCTGATATGTGGCACCAGGATTTCTCAAGCCAAATGGCATAGTGTGATAGCAATAAGCCCCATACGGGGTAATGAAAGTCATCTTTATTTGATCATCCGGGTTTAGCGGTATCAGGTTCGTGTAATCTATACACATATGACATACCATAGTGACATTTAGATCATTTTTTTTCTTCTCAACTAGAACTGGGTTTGACAACCAGTCTGGGTGTGGTACTTCCATGATAAACCCGGCGGCTAGGAGCTGATCTATCTCGTCATCAACCACTTTTCTCCTATCCTCGGTGAAGTGGCAAAGAGGTTGCCTCACCGTCCTTGGATCTAGCCTTACATGGAGAGAGTGCTTAGCCAACTGACTTGGTACACCATGCAAATCAAGTGTGGACGATGCAAACATATCCTGATTCTCACGGAGGAAGTTGGTGAGCTTGATTTCCTATTTCTCAGCTAACCCGACGCCAATGGTAACGGTGTGCTCTAGGAAAATCTCATCAATCTGAATCTTCCTTTTCTCTTTTTATTCCTGGAAAGAAACATTACCATGTGGGTTAGTCAGCGGCGGCATAGACAACTAAGCCGACTTAGCTAGAGATGCAACTTCCATTATCTTCTACTTCTTGTGAGCTATGACCAATGACTCGGAAAGTGACGAGCCAGCCAGGGCACACTCCATAGAGCTCGTGTAGTTGCCCTTAATAGTGATAACGCCATTTGGACCTGGCAGCTTCATCTTAAAATATGCAATATGAGTGGAGGCCATAAACTTTGCCAATGCTGGCTTTCCGAGTAATGCATGATAGGAGCTGGCAAGATCTACTACCTCGAACTGTATAGACTGAGTTCGATAGTTTTCTCTGTTTCCAAACAGAACGTCAACCCAGACCTTTCCGATTGCCTCACATGACAATCCCGACACAATGCCATAGAATGTACTCTTAGTCAGCTCCAACATGTTTTGAGTGATCCCCAAATTTTGCATCATGTCCTTATACATGATATTGATGCTGCTGCCATCATCTATCAGTACCTTGGAGAACTTCACATTGATATCCGGACCCATGAATGTTGGGTCTAGCACTAGGGCATATCCTCCTGGGTTTGGCATAACCTTGGGGTGATCCTTTATACTCCAAGTTATCTCTTGCTCCGAAAAATACATGTAATTTGGCACAACCGTCATAGTGGTGTTCACTTCCATCATTCGCTGTTACTGACTCTTCTTGTCATTTGGCTCAATTACAAACACTATGTATCTCTGATGATGCTCTCTGTATGCATTCCGATCTCGTTGGTCGACATGCCCACCATCATCTCTTGGGTTATAAACTTGATGCATAGCTTCCCTCCGGTCCGGGTTATTGTACCTCGGTTGTTGATTCTCGTATCTCGGTTGTGCGACCACAATTTGAGTGTTCGCTCCAGTGAGTGGTAGAGGTGGAGGTGGAGGGAGTTGATTCGTTGCCTATCTTTTCTCGGCCCTTTGAAACAAATTGCAATTCTGAGTCATGTGATTCGCCGGCTTACTTTGATTAGGAGTATGGAACTTGCATGGCTGATCCAACATCATCTTGTAGGTGTAATTTTTCTTCTGCTGCCACTGTTTGTTTTCATATGGCTTTTTGCCATCATTTCTCGGCACCCATTGTTGTTGTTTCCCCCTTAACCTTTGACCCTGGCTATTGTCGATGTCAAGATGACCTTGACTTACCGCAGCTACTTGACTTGAACCATATCTATAGTCCGTCCTTTCTTCCCTTCTTTTTCCTCTGTATTCAGTGCGTTCATGGCGATCATGTCTCCTTTGTGACCCGGCTCCATCATACGCGGGATTTTCCAAGCTCCCATCAGCCAACATTAGCAGAGGTTGAGTCGGATCTCCTAGCGCATATGAGTCAGCAATTTTATTGTCTCATCCAGACTTGCTGGCATATCTCTCTGCAGCCTTTGCCACAGCACACTTCCATGTTGGCATCCTTGCGTGAACCATGCAATGCCCTGTGACTCGATCACACCTTCACAAGAGTTGCGCACTGCGCAACACATGGTAAGTAATTCTCTATCTATTTCATTTGGCTTTTGTTTGCACATTGCCAACTACTGTGGGTGATTAGGCCTCTTGTACATGCTAGTGAAGTTGCTGACAAAGGCCTTCTCGAAATCAATCTAGCTGTTGATACTTCCTGGTGCAAAGTTATTCAGCCATAGTCTTAATGGCCCTTCCAACATAGTTGGAACGTACCTCACTATCCATCTCAGGTTTCCATGTGCTACGTTCACAGCAGTGCCGTAGTAAATCAACCAATCCTCAAGCTTCGTGCTGCCATCATATGTCTTGGTGCCCCTTGCCAGCTGATAGTTTGGCAAAGGAGGTTCTCTCATGATTCTTGATCTAAAACACGCTGGACCCAGCGGACCTTGTTCCTCAATGAGTTCTGCCATTTTGATCCTATCCAGCTTCAACCTTGCATCATCCGGCTGAAGGTTTCTGTTTCCCAGCAAAGATCCCAGCTGAAGGAATTTGGATCTTCTTGTTGTTGCACTATATGCCCAGTGCTTTGTTGTGGCCTTAGAGGTTGCACTTGTTGATGATTCAGAGGTGGATTTCCTCCTCATGCTGAGTGATGGTTGTGCCGAGGTTGCGGTGGGTAATTCGTGCTGGCATTGCCACACCCCATGTTTCCTTGGCCAGCATTGCCTTGGTTTGCATTTCCTTGGCCGACATTTTTCTGGTGTCGTTCCCTTGACCAACATTGCCTTGAGCAATTACTGGGTCATAAGTGACAAGCTGTTTATTTTTTACAGAAGTGGCACTTCCTTCTCTCCTCTATCCCGACGCGACATGTGGAGACGATGCTGTGTTGCCGGCTGATTTTGCCGGGTTAGGTGCTACCGAGTAAACCGCTTGTGCTCCATCTGCTACATCTGGGTTTGCCCAGTAATAGGCTTCGTTCATCTCACCCGCTGCACGCACTAGCTTATTCACTCTTTCTTGTTGATTCCTCTTTGATTCACCCATTAACTTTGGTAACTCGGCCATCACAGCCTCGACAACCCTAAGATTTGCTGCAACAGTGTTATACTACGTCGTCACTACAGTCATATGGATGCTTATTGATGGGCCACATTTTGAAATAGCATCTACTGCCATCTTGTTGTTGAGGTTTCTACCTCTAATTTTTGTAGCATCTAGCAGAGTTTTGTGCCCCTTAATTATGTTTGCCGAGTTATACTCTTGGAGAGTGATTTCTAGCTCTTGCTGGGCACGTGCTATATCTTTAGCTTTTACCAGCACTTTTTTCCTGTTGCCTCTAACTTGGTATGAGCCTGAGTCGGGTCAGCTACTGGATATACTGGCTCAGCCAACTTATCTAGCCTCTTGCAGCTCTCTCGCCCTACATGGAACCTTACCGGTTCTTGTCGGCCTAGGAGTTACATTCGGCTCATCCTCATCTTCCATCTCATTCACTACAGGAGCTATTGGAGCACTTACAGGAGCATGAGAGGGAGCGTGGGCAGTCATCATCACCTCTGCAGAGCCAGCGGTGTGTCGGCCGCCAGCAATGCGAATAGGAGGTAGATCTTCCGCCAGTATGACCCACTCAGGATACACGCGTTCGACACGTAGTGCGACATAGAATTGATGTTCTCCGAAGTTGATGAAGAAACCGCCCCTAGGGAGCGGCCTGGTGCCGAAACACCCAGCGTTGTCGCTGATGAATTTGAGTGCGCCGAACCTCTGGACAAGGCCAGAGAGGATGCGCTCGCCTAATGATCCAATTATGTTTCCCGTACAAATGAACACTCCAACAAGCGCCGCTGATGGACCCATGGTGGGCTCCAACTATCGTGGTGGTGTCATGGTAGATGCCATGGGGAATCTTAAGTTGGGGCCATATGGACACAAGAGGAATCCAGGGAGGGAGAGTACACTGGCTCTGCACACAAAGAAAGGTGAAGAACCATAGAGCCAATCAATGTTCTTTGAGCTAGATCTCTTATTCCTTCTATGTATTGTGGTTACAAGTGCTCCGTGAGCTATTTTTCAAGTTGCTACCAAGAACTAGAAGAAGAAGAAGAAGAAATGTTAGCCCTCCTGTAACCCTAGCTCTACCCCTCCTTCTATATTGGATGGGAGAGGCTAGGTTACAATATGTGGGTTTTAGGGTTTACAGAATGGGCTACTACTTTACCCAATGATCCGGGTTTTAGGTCCTATACTCTGGTCCAAGACCCAGTCAGCAAAGTGGTGCATGACAACGGCACTATAGTACATGGGCTCCAGTTCTTTAGGCGTCATCCAGCTCTTTAAGCGTCACCCGACACTTTAGGCGTCACCCGGCAACGCTCTCCTCATTGTTCAGCTTTGGCCCACTTGGTACAGTGGCCCTGTAGCACTGTTAGAGCCATGCACCAGCTTGGTTGGTGACGCATGGAGCCAGAAGCATAAGCTGGAAGGATCATCTCTCTCTTCATGACTCGGCTCCACCTCGATGACTCAGCCTTTTGTGTACCTAGAAGTAAGAATCACACATATGCTTGTGCCGACATAAATTATATGTCGTCTGAGCCTTGCCGTTATTACTCGGCTATTAATAACTTGGCCTATGTAGGCCTAACTCATATAAGATCAGTCTGAGTAAACCTTATCTTTCACCTCTTATGACCCTACCGGGGGTTATCCCCCCGACATTGATGGTCAAGCTCTTCGAGTAGTTGTCAGGCTAGGGACATAGGGAGCACCCTGGACCACTAAAGGCTAGGACGCCAGCCAGCCTGGCAAATCAGCTCACAAGGATATTGCCAGACCTAGTGAAGGCTCGATGAGAGGATCTTCGTGAACAACCTCTTGAGATGGATTCTCACCCGCCATCCTCCTCTAGAGGTTTTGTGGATCACCCCAGTCCCACTAAGGACAACCCAATAATCTGCTTACCCCGGACAAAGACGATAACCCAATGGGAGCATTGGATGCTGCCCGGGTACGACCTCATATGCTTCTCTTTGGCTAATGGAAGGGCTGAAGAAGCCCCAACATCGGAGGTAGTGTCCCCCCTTTTGGTGCAAGGGGCCAATGGATGGTGTGCCCCCGTGGAAGGACGTCATCCATGAATGCAACCCCCAGAAGACCTCTGCGACCAAAGGTCATGGACCTAGTGCATGTAAAGTAGTCTCGTAGATCAGTATTCCTTGGTTTAGCCCTTCCCGCCTAAATAATTGGGGGAAGAGGCCCGACGCACTATTAAAGGGGAGCTACCCCTAACTTATAAGGGGATCTATCCTTGCGATCTCAACCCTAATTTTACATCCACCATTGTATCCTTGCAAAGAACCACGAGCAATACAACAAAGAAGGAGTAGGGACTTTACCTCCTCACGAGGGTCCTAAACCAAGGTAAAAAAACACCATGTCCACTCTCTATCATGTGTGAGCTTTGTCGCAGCCATCATCACCGAGAAGATCCGAATGGGTGTTCTCCGCCTCACGAACTCAGGGCTCGTTGGACCCCTTGTTCCTTCACGGGACACAAGTCTCCAACATTTGGCATGCTAGGTACAGGCTGAGGCATGCTTCTAAGAACTCCACCAACCCCGTCGGCATGGCGCCATGCACCGAAGCGTGCATCGAGATGGTAGAGAGATCCCATGGCGCATTCCCAAAGGCTGCTTCTCTACACGCCAAAAGAGACCGAAAGGACGGCCTGGAATGCTCGCCTTGTCGATCTCCTCGGCGACAAAGGCCCCGCTCCCATGCCTCTAGCGGCAGTAATGAACGGTGATCCCACCATTGGAGCCTAGAGAGTGCGCTGACTTCTGCCAGAGGAACCTAGGGGCCATCACCTGCATACTCGGTGGGTCCCAAGCTCCTGCCTCTAGGCCACACTTCAAGCAGCCCTCTTGAGCACTCGCGGCGGCAAGGACCAGCATTACCGCCTCACGGCTCAAGTCGTTGCAACAACCGGTCTCCATCAGCCTTGAAGACCATCCCAGATCCAGTCGGGCGGTGGGTGTCATACCAATGGTGTGTACTCCCACCATCAACGACCTCGCCATCACCAAAACATTTATAGATGGTGGCTCCGAACTGATCATGCTCTCAGAGGATATGTTCAGGGGGGTGTAGGTGCCCCAAGCTTATTTGATGCCAGTGCTGCCATTATCCGCGGTGACGAAGGGAACCGCTGTGCCCATCGGGCAAGTGCAGCTACCTGTCATGTTTGGAACATGCAGAAACTACCGCACCAATCTCATCGACTTTAATGTCACCACATTGGATTGCCGTACAATGCCATTCTAGGCTGACCAAGTTCATGGCAGTCTACCACAACGCCTACAACATCATCAAGGTGTCGGGCGACAACGGGGGTACCATCTCGATCCGCTGTGACGAAGGGAGGCCATGCGCTACTTGGAATAGGCCTACAAGGGAACCACGACAGTGTGCCTTGAGGAGAAAAGAGCTTCTGATGATTGTGGGGCCTCTGTGATGGCGCCCACCACTTGGCGTGGGACGCTTCGTTGGAAACCCCAAGAGCAAAGTATGAAGCAGCATAGCAGCAAGTTTACCTCAGTAAGAAACCGAGTTATCGAACCAGTAGGAGGACTGAAATGTCACACAGGTGTTGCAAGCAACGCGGAGACCTACACAACACAAACTCAAGACTTTGCCCCAAAGAATCAGTGAGGTTGTCAAGCTCACCGGTTTGTTGTAACAAAGGATTAAACGTATGGTGTGGAAGGCAATGGTTTGCAGCAAGTAAACAAGTAATAGTGGAACATGTATCAATGGTAAAGATTGGACCGGGGTCCATAGTTCACTAGAGGTGCTCTCCTTAGATAAAAACATGGAATGAAGGGTAAACAAATTACAGCAGGGCAATTGACAGGAACTTAGCAAGGCATAACAATGCAATTACTAGTCAGAAAGATCCTATGAGATTCGATTGGGAAATACAACAAGATACATAGACCACCATCCAACTGCATCTATAACTAGAAGTCCACCTTCACGTTATCATCCAAACCCCCTACAGTATTAAGTTGCAAGCAACAGACAACTGCTTTAAGAAAAGTGTGTAAGGTAAACAGTCCACATGTGCCATGAACAAGAGACCGTTGTTTTCTCCCTAGTGGCAACAACACATCTACAACCGAAGAGATTTCTGTCACTTCCCTCGGAAACTAGAGGCATGAACCCACTATTGAGCATAAATACCCCCTCTTGGAGTCACTAGCAACTAGTTGGCCAAGATAGCTACTAACAACGGAGAGCATGCAAGATCACAAACAACACAGACATGACAGAATCATAAAGACAAAACCATTAATCAATCCAACATAATAATCTCAATATCCATCTGATCCCCGCAAACACAACATGCATGATTACAAATAGATTAGATCTTGATCATGAATGGAGCTCACAAGATCTATACATGAAAGCACAAAGGAGGAGATACAACCATCTAGCTACTACATGGACCCATAGTCCCAGGTGGAACTACTCACGCATCATACCAGAGAGAAGGCCTCCGAGATGATCTCCCCTCCGGCAGGGTGCCGGAAGAACTTCAGATCCCCTTGATCTAGGGACGATGGTGGCGGTGGATACAGACGGTTTCGTGGATTTCTGATTGGGTACTCAGGGTTTCTGCATCGGGGGCTTCTTATAGGCGTAGGGGGAGACCGATGAGGCATCCAGGGTCACCAAACCCTAGCCAGGCGCGGGGTTGGGCCCACCCGCCCCTGGGGTGGGTCTGGCCCCCTGGCTGGCCCCTCCGACTCCCTTCTAGACTTCTTGTTCCCCACGGAAAGTAATTGACTTTGTCCTTTGTCCCGTACAATTCCGAGAATATTTCTTTACTAACTTTTCTAAAACCAAAAACAGCAGAAAACAAGCATCTGTCACTGTTGCAACTTGATAGTAGGTTAGTACCAAAAAACATGTAAAAAGCACCTCAAAGTGCGGACAAGTAAAGCAAAGTAGATACTAAACAAGCATGGAGCATCAAAAATTATAGATATGTTTCCAATGTATCAACATCCCCAAGCTTAAATCCTACTCGTCCTCGAGTAGGTAAGTGATAAACAGAATAATTTTTGAGGTGACATGCACCCTCACAATAAAGATCCAACCATTTGCAAGCATTGAAAGCCGGGATCAAAGAACTCTAAACATGTGCATGAAATATGGATTTCTCGCAATAGGATATAGTAACTATGCATGCAACATGACAGGATACAAACAAAGATCATGAATAACATGCATTGAAAAACGTTTGTTTGTTTCACATGCAGGAAACATGGCATAGAGGCAATCAGCTTGTCCCTCATAAAGTATCAAATATATGCATAGCACACCTGCAAAGTTCACAAGGGTGACTAGAAACAAGTAGCACAAGAACAAGTAATAACACAATATGTATCAATTAATAAGCTTTGGAACACTGCACATAGAATGACAACTATGCTCTCTTAATGGTGCCTAAAGGTAGAAGGTGGAGACTCAATAATGGTGGAAGAAAGGCCTTTTGTAAAGGAAGCAGGGATTACAAGTTTCAAAAAGAGCTTCCAAAAATTATGGTACTTGTTAGCTTTCATCCCTCATTGCCCCTATCATAAGCATCTTGAACTGGTTAAGGTTAAAGTGGGAAAGCTGGAGTATATGCTTGACGAAGTATAAGTTGGAAATCTAAAGTCCCCTGAATATGAGGGCCACACCTCATGCATACTCAACTTTGGGTCCAGGTAAGTTCTTGTCACTGTAAGTATTTGCATATCATTGAGAACCGCCAACGGGGTACCCCTTGCACATGGTAAAGGAGCTTTCCCATAACCAAAATGACAAGGCAAGCAGACAATGAGCATCTCAGCAATCTTTTTATTTACCATATGCATAGATTTTTATTGAGGATGCTTCATAGATAGCTCATTATGGTGATGCTGAAAGTTTCCACCATGATTAGGCATGGCTTAGGCTAGCGGCCCAGGCGTTTCTCTAACACAGGATACAAACTCCATGGACTTACAGGTTCCCTCTTTATTTCACACCGGTGACATCCATAAACAATAGAACATGATATCAACTGAGTACAACAAGGTACAAGTGCAATGTTGAAAATGTTCCCCGTGACAGCACGGTTCTGCTAATTCCAACTTATAAGTGCAAGCATATACAACAAAGTTTTCACAATGGTTCAAGTTTATTAGGGGCAAAGAATAAAGTGTGCCATCAAGTTCGTGAGGTCTTTAATCACTAGGTTTTCACATAACAAAATAGTTTTTAATTGGAAGATAGTTGAAAACAAGAATATACTTGGAATGGTGTAACACACCATGCATAGGAGTTTATAGTGGACACTTTGGAAAAACTTGGTTTCTTGGGAGTTGGAGGCATGAGTAGAACTTACTCATACAAGTGGAGTCTAGCAAAAGACTGGGAGCAACCAACTAAGAGAGCAATAATGGACATAATCATGCAATGCAACAAAGCATACTAATCAAAGCAAAGAGTGGTACTACAAGTCAAGGACTAAATGATGATAGAAGCTAATGGTGACTTGTGAGAGTCATAACATGGTGTGAGCATGTGCCAAGTCAACCCAAGCAAAGCATCAAAGGAGAATACCACAATACTATGCTTTTGCATGCTAAAACAATGCATAATTTCTTCAAGGCACACTAAGTAATCCCAATTGTTTGGAACAAGACATGATACAACAATAATCACTAAGCATAAGGTCAAAACAACACCTAGCATGTCATGCTAAAGTCTAAGCCACAGTCAATGCAAGCTCCTCTTGCACTTCAAGCAACAACTTACTACTCCTTTCCAAACACCAAGCAAACTTATTTGCAAAACAACACAGCGAGAACGGGGGTCCAAACTACTTTATTAAAGCAAACTAAACAACCTAAGCAAAGCAAATGAAAACTAAGACTCTCCAAGAACAACACAACTGTGCATGAAATAATAAAAAACAAAGTGTCTAGACAGACCTGAGCTTTTTATTGATGAAGAAGGGGATGCCTTGGGC
This sequence comes from Avena sativa, assembly GCA_916181665.1. Taxonomy (NCBI): domain Eukaryota; kingdom Viridiplantae; phylum Streptophyta; class Magnoliopsida; order Poales; family Poaceae; genus Avena; species Avena sativa. Next base: position 134,599,062 of record OV702280.1, read on the forward strand.
ATCCCCAAGCTTTGACGCTTGTACCTCTTGGATATTTATTGTGGTGAAACCATGGTGGCATCCCCGAGCTTTAGATTTTGTCTATTCTTCATCTCATTGCATCATTCTCTCTCTACACCTGTAATTTTTCCTTCATACAAAACTTCACACAATCATCATTAGCAACATTAGTGTATTCAAAAGATATTAGACCTCTGGCAAAGATTTGGAAAAGCAAGACTTTTCACTAAAAACACAAGCTACTGTAGTAACTCCTTCAAAAATCTCAATTCAATTAAAGAGACCTAAAAAAGGAACCAATATGAAGCAAATGCAAATAATAGCAGAAATCTGTCAAAACAGACCAACACGTAGAAACCGATTTTTTTGAACATCTTATGTTGCTCAAATCAAAACGTGTTGAACTAACAAAAGTTATCTAACATACTGGGGGATTTATTCGTAAATTTTGAGCTCAATCCTACTTACAGAGCCTCCTCACGATTGTTTTTGGTGGAGGACAGAAATCTGTTTCGGGACAGAAACTCCCCAAATCTTACTTCCCTCTCATTAGAGGTCATTCTTGGCACAAAAGGCAAACAAAAAGGATAAGGAGAGATCATTAATGAAGTAATAACTTCCAAGACTCAAGGAAACTCTTGGGTTATCTCCCAACAAGTACTTTTCTTTAACGCCTTTAAGTTAGGCACAAGAAGCAAGAAGAATCAAGTATTTTCAAATGAAGAAGCATTAACATCAAATATTGCTTTCAAAGGGGGAGCAAAGAGCAACTTCTCTCCTCTCATAGGGAAGTGTCCAATACCTTTCTTGAATGGAAAATGATATTTAATGGTGTCTTCTTTCATATCAATGATGGCTCCAACTGTTCTAAGAAAAGGTCTTCCCAAAGTAATAGGACAAGAAGCATTGTATTCAACATCCAAAACATAGAAATCAACAGGGACATAAGCATTGTTAACCATGATGAGAACATCATTAATACTCCCCATGAGTTTCTTCTTAGCATTATCATTGAGTGGGACATCCAAATAACAATCTTCCAAAGGTGGCAAATCAAGCATTTCATAAATCTTCCTAGGCATAATAGAGACACTAGAACCAAGATCACATGAAGTTTTGAGGTCAAAGTCATTCACTTGCATATTAATAATGGGTTCCCAACTATCTTCTACTTTCCTAGGAACAGAAGCTTTATGTTTTAGCTTCTCTTCCTTAATCTTAACAAGAGCATATGTAATGTGTTTGGTAAAGGCAACATGCATATCACTAGCATCAGGACTTCTAGCAAGCTTTTGCAAGAACATAATCACTTCAGAAATATTGCAACCATCAATATCAAAGTCAAACTTGGCATCACTAGTAGTAGTCTCAATAGGAGTAGGAATATGGGCTACTTGTGGTTTAGTGGTGATGGTGCACACACTATTGTTTCTATCAATTTCAGCTTCCCTTTCCCCCTTAGCATGAAGTTGAGCTAATAACCTATCATTTTCATCAATAGTAACTTGTATGGCATGAGCAGTAGCAAAGGTGTTTTCCATGGCTTCAGGTTTAGCAGCCATTTTATTAATCAAGGAGGACTGAGTTTCAGACAAAGAGGATATATTTTTCTCAATAGTTAAAAGCTTTTCCTCTATAGTCTTATTGAAAGTGGTTTGTTTACTAATAAAGTCCTTGAGCATGACTTCAAGATCAGCGGGGGCACTTCTAGCATTATTGTAAGAGCTTCCATAGGAATTTCCATTATTAAGAGGATAAGGCATATTATTATTGTTGCTACCAAAATTGTTCCTATAGGAATTTTTGTTGAAATTGTTGTTTCTAATGAAGTTCACATCAAATTGCTCTTCTTGAGCAACCAAAGAGGCCAAGGGAACACTATTAGGATCTAGAGGAGATTTCCCATTAACAAGCATATCCATAATAACATCAATCTTTTCACTCAAAGAGGAAGTTTCCTCAACAGAATTTACCTTCTTACCATGTGGAGCTCTCTCAACATGCCATTCAGAGTAGTTAACCATCATATTATCAAGGAGCGTTGTTGCAGCACCCAAAGTGAGGCCCATAAAGGTACCTCCAGTAGCTGAATCCAACAGATTTCTTGAGGAGAAGTTCAAACCTGCATAAAAGTCTGGATAATCATTCAAGCAGTGAGTCCATGAGTAGGGCAATTTTTAACCAAAGACTTCATTCTTTCCCAAGCTGGAGCAACATGTTCACTATCAAGTTGTTTAAATTTCATGATATCACTTCTCATAGATATAATCTTTGCATGAGGATAGTACTTTCTAATAAAAGCATCTTTGCACTTAGTCCAAGAATCAATACTATTTTTAGGCAAAGAAAGCAACCATTCTTTATCTTTTCCCCTCAAGGAGAAAGGAAAAAGCTTGAGCTTAATAATATCTCCATCTACATCCTTATACCTTTGCATCTCACAAAGTTCAACAAAGCTATAGAGATGGGCAGCAGGATCATCAGAACCAGCACCAGAAAATTTCTCTCTCATCACAAGATTCAACAAAGCAGGCTTAATGTCATAAAAGGTAGCATCAAGAGCAGGTGGATCAATAGGAGTGCTTAGGAAATCATTGTTATTGGTTCTAGTGAAGTCACACAACTTGGTGTTCTCAGCAGAGTTCATTTTGGCAAAGGTGGGCAAAACAAAAACAGCAGAAGCATCTAGAGCAAGAACTAATTTTTGTGTGTTTTTGAATAAAGCAAGCAAACCAAACTAGACTATTTTTTTTTTGGTTTTTTTGAAAACAGGCAAAAAAAACCAAGCAAAAGAAACAAAGAAAACTAAAAACAAAGTAAAGAGAAAGGAAGTGAAGGACTCCCCTAGTGAAGACGTCCTTAGCCTCCACGGCAACGGCGCCAGAAAGAGCTTAATGGCGCCCACCACTTGTCGTGGGACGCTTCGTTGGAAACCCCAAGAGAAAGGTATGAAGCAGCACATCAGCAAGTTTCCCTCAGTAAGAAACCGAGGTTATCGAACCAGAAGGGGGAAGGAAACGTCACACAGGTGTTGCAAGCAACGCGGAGACCTGCACAACACAAACTCAAGACTTTGCCCCAACGAATCAGTGAGGTTGTCAAGCTCACCGGTTTATAACAAAGGATTAAACGTATGGTGTGGAAGGAAATGGTTTGCAGCGAGTAAACAAGTAACAGTGGAAGATGTATCAATGGTAAAGATTGGACCGGGGTCCATAGTTCACTAGAGGTGCTCTCCTTAGATAAACAACATGGAATGAAGGGTAAACAAATTATAGCAGGGCAATTGACAAGAACTGAGCAAGGCATAACAATGCAATTACTAGTCAAAAAGATCCTATAAGATTCGATTGGGTAATACAACAAGATACATAGAACGCCATCAAACTGCATCTATGACTATAAGTCCACCATCAGGTTATTATCTGAACCCCCTCCAGTATTAGGTTGCAAGCAACAGACAACTTCTTTAAGAAAAGTGTGTAAGGTAAACAGTCCACATGTTCCATGAACAAGAGACCGTTGTTTTCTCCCTAGTGGCAACAACACATCTACAACCGAAGAGATTTATGTCACTTCCTTTGAAAACTAGAGGCATGAACCCACTATCGAGCATCAATGCCCCCTCTTGGAGTCACTAGAAACTACTTGGCCAAGATAGCTACTAACAACGGAGAGCATGCAAGATCACAAACAACACATACATGATAGAATCATAAAGACACAACCATTAATCAAACCAACATAATAATCTCAATATCCATCGGATCCCCACAAACACAACATGCATGATTACAAATAGATTAGATCTTGATCATGAACGGAGCTCACAAGATCTATTCATGAAAGCACAAAGGAGGAGATACAACCATCTAGCTACTACATGGACCCATAGTCCAATGTGGAACTACTCACGCATCATACCGGAGAGAAGGCCTCCGGGATGATCTCCCCTCTGGCAGGGTGCCGGGAAGAACTTCAGATCCCCTAGATCTAGGGACGATGGTGGCAGCAGCTACAGACGGTTTCGTGGATTTCTGATCGGGTACTCAGGGTTTCTCAATCAGGGGCTTCTTATAGGCGAAGGGGGAGACCGAGGAGGCGGACAGGGTCACCAAACCCTATCCAGTCGCGGGGATGGGCCCACCCATGCCTGGGGTGGGTCTAGCCCCCTGGCTGGCCCCTCTGTGTCCCTTCTGGACTTCTTGTTCCCCACAAAAATTAATTTACTTTGTCCTTTTTACTGTCCAATTCCGAGAATATTTCTTTACTAATTTTTCTGAAACCAAAAATAGCAGAAAACAGGCATCTGGAACTGTTGCAACTTGTTAGTAGGTTAGTACCAGAAAACATGTAAAAACACCTCAAAGTGTGGACAAGTAAAGCAAAGTAGATAGTAAACAAGCATGGAGCATAAAAAAATTATAGATACGTTTCCAACGTATCAGCCTGCGAGGAAAAAGAGGACACCTGCCGAGGAAGCCACGGGAACTAAAGGAACCATGTAGATCATCCTCGCCGAGGAATGTATTAGATAATCCGCTAGCACGGCCGATAAAAAGAAGCCATTATTCTCACATCAATGCCTGGTGACCAAGAAGGTTCCTCTAGACCCCATCGACCTGGGGGTTACCTGTAGGGGTTCGCAGCATAGAAAACAAAAAATTTCCTACGATGGGAAATAAGTACCAAGATCTATCTACTAGATACAAACAACGGGCGGATGTATATCCGTAGAGAACATACCCTTGAAAACCGACAAAGCTTAACGAGTTGAACTCGTGGTTAATGTAGACGATCTCTTGTTGATCTCAAGATCGAGAGGAAGTCCTAGCGTCGCAAAGAAGCAGCGCATCCATGCTCGCACACACGTACAAGTCACCGAGCAACTTCCGCCTCCTCGCTCCAGCGATGCAGCGGAAGCGCAACCCTTTCTTGCCGAATAGCCATCGGGAACATGTATCTCGCTAGTCCAAGACCATGGGGAATAAATTCTAGAGGGGGAGAGAGATCCTTCACGAGGAGGTGTGAGTGAGAGATAGGGAGAGGGGTGCCTTTTATAGGAGAGGGGGGAACCCCAAGGGGGTGACCGGCGCATGGGGCTGCCCCCTTTCCCTCCCCTCATTCATGTGGGTGGACACTCCACTCACAAAATTCCTTTAAATTCCCTCCACTCAAAATTGCTATTATATTTCCACCAAATTTAATGCAAACTCTCATTAAATAAAACTCTTTTTATTTATTCAGAATTTTGTCAATTACTTTAATGACAAACATTCACATATAACCCCTTGCTAGAATTCCATTTCACATGCAAAAACACTTTCTGCAATTTCACCCGAAAACCTGTTTCGGTATCTAGTGAAATAAATTCCTGCGCTTGTTATCCTTTCCGGCATGAAACTTTTGCTCCAATTGGATGTCAGTGTCCCTTAAGTATGTCACCCTATGGTTCGCAAATAATGCGGACATGATCGAGACCCTTCTCCGATCAATAATTAGAAGCGGGACCTGGAGATCCATACTGACTCCCACACATTCAACGATGACTTTCCTGTGATCATTAGAACCTTTTACGCTAGTATCTTAATCCCTTTGTTTCACGCTATATTACATGTCCGAGATTCGATCATCGGTATCTCCATACCTATTTTGATCTCGTTACCGACATGCACTCTTTTCTCGTTCCCGTGATATAACATTCTAGTGATCAAATCACATGCTTGCAAGCTAACCAATGTGATATCACCGAGAGGGCCCAGAGTATATCTATCCGTCATTGGGATGAACAAATTCCACTCTTGATCCATGATCCCCAACATAACACTTTAGTAGTTTTGAAGCCATCTTTATAATCACCCAGTTACGGTGTGATGTTTGATGTCATCAAGAAACTCTTCTGGTGTTAGTGATTGACATGATCTCATGGTATAAGGATTAGGATCACTTCGTAAGTTGTTTATAGCATAATAAACTCAATGAATTTGATCATAATGCTATACTTCGGATGACTGTTCATCACATCATGACACTAATGTTGTGATATCGTTATTAACAACATCCAATGTCTATCATCAGGAAACTGTGATCATCTTGTTAATCAACGAGCTAGTTTATGTGAGAGGCATAACTAGGAACTTTTTGTTTGTTTATTAAACGCACATGTATTAACGTTTCCATATTAATACAATTATAGCATGCAAAATAAACATCCATCATACACTTGGAATACACATAATAAACACTTTATTATTGCCTCTCAGGGCATATTCCCTTCATTACCATCACAATAGGGGCCACCTCTTGGCCGAACAGGAGGACGCACTCGTAACCTTCTTGCGGGAGAATGCTAATATGTTCGCCTAGATGTCGTCAGACATGACGGGGGTACCGTAGGAGGTAATCGAGCACCACCTGGCGGTGTGCCCCACGGTGCATTCAGTGAAGTAGAAGGTGAGCCGCCAGTCCCCCGAGAAGCAGCAGTTCATCATCACAAAGAAGGATAAACTCATAAAGGTGAACCTATTCCGTGAAATCCTTCACACCGACTGGACTCTAATCCAGTTGTGGTCCCGAAGGTCACCGGTAGTCGATGACTCTGCATCGACTTCACAGACCTCAGCAAGGCCTTCCCTAAGGATCCACACCCGCTTCCCAGGATCGACCAGATAGTGGTTTCCATTGCGGTATGCGACCTCTTATGCTTCTTGGACACCTTCTCAGGCTACCACCAGATCCATATGGCCAAGGAAGACTTGGAGAGGACAACCTTCATCACCCCCTACATAGTCTTATACTACACCTGCATGACATTCATCCTCAAGAACGCCGACACGACCTTCTATAGGCTAATGCCTATTTCCCTAGGGACGCAGATGGGAAAGAATGTGGAGGCCTAGGTCAAGAACATCATGGTCAAGACCCACAAGAAGGAAACATTGGTGGCGGACCTTGAGGATACCTTCACCAACCTGCGAATGGTCAACGTTAAACTTAACCCGGCCAAGTGTGTATTAGGAGTCCCGTTGGGCAAGATCCTGGGTTTCTTGGTGTCACATCATGGCATTGAGCTGAACCCCGATAAATTCAGGGCCATCAAGGAGGTTCTACCTCCCAAATGGAACAAAGGCTTGCAGCGCCTGGCGAGGTGCATCATGGCACTAGGAAGATACATCTCCATGATCGGCGAGAAGGCCTTACCTTTCTTCAAGATTATGAAGCGGTCAGGAAATTTTTCAGTGGACGCCCGAGGCTGCCAAGGCTTTTGAAGGCCTCATTGCGGGCCTCAAAGCGGTGATCACCCTTGGCATCAAGTGCATCACTGTTCAAGGAGATTCCTTTCTCCTCGTCAACTTCTCCAACAAGAGCTACAAGCCTAAGGACGAGCACATGGTGGCTTACTTGGAAGAGGTGCGTAGGCTAGAGAAACACATCCTAGTCATGGAGCTATTCCACATTCCTCGAGGAGACAACTAGAAAGCCAATGATATCACCAAGTGCCTGTGTCACCGAGAGCTCCAGATTGCGGGCCACCTTAAGGCAACCGACTCGTCATGGATCTCACGCCTCAAGAGACATTCTGGATAACCTAGTTCAAGGAGTACCTGAAAGATGGCACCCTCCCTGAGGATGACGAGGTAGCCGCAGAAAACCTCCTTCGTCGCTCCAAGAACTAATGTCTAGTGGACGGAGACCTCTACTACCGGCACCATAGAGTAATCGCGCTAGGATGCATTTTTTCCAAAGAAGGTCACGAGCTGCTCGCCGATATCCACGCAGGAGAGTGCAGCCACCACGCCTCAGCATGCACCCTCATGGGTGAGGCCTTCCATAGTGGTTTCTACTGGCTCATGGCACTGGATAATGCTACCGAACTCATCAAGTCCTGTGAGGCATGCCAGTTTCACGCCAAGAAGATACACCAGCCTTCTCAGCAGCTCCAAACCATCCGGCTCTTGTGGCCGTTTGTGGTCTGGCGGATGGCCATCTTGTAACCTTTTCCTAGAGCGTTGGGGGTCTACTGCTACCTCTACATCGCCAAGTTCATAAAATGGGAAGAGGAGGATCTAGTACGAACCATCCTGGCAAGGTTGGCGGTCAAGTTGATACAAGGCTTGGTATTCAGTTTTGGCGTGCCCAATCGCATAATTACCAACAACGGTAGCCAATCCACCTATGGAATTTTTTCAAATCTTACTATGATAACATAGGCACCAAGATGTGCTATGCCTCTGTCATCCATCCAGAAAGAAATGATCAAGCCGAATGGGACAATGCTGAGGTTCTCAAAGGCCTAAAAATAAGGATTTTCCACCACAAGCTCAAAACATGTGGCAGAGGGTGGCTCGACGTGATTATGGGTGTGCTATAGTCCATCTACACCACTACGACCAAGCCAACTCGTGAGATCCCTTTCTTCCTTGTTTACGAAGATGAAGCAGTCATCCCCGTAGAACTCAAGCATGGCTCCCCGCGAGTCTTGTGTTGGGAATATGCCCTAGAGGCAATCATGTATGACGTAATTACCAGTGTATTTGTAAAGTTATTGAGTTATCCTTGTATGAACATCTGATATGTATCATTGAATATGTGATTCAGTTGTGCAACTATACATTCATGTTATTCATACTAAATATCCTTGGTCACTGAGGTTGTGCTGGACACACAACTTAGACTAATGTGAAATTCGGCTGATGACTCGGTTCCACTTGTAATGGGCATGGTGATACCATTACGACTTACACGGATTTGGCTAAAGAGTTTAGTGAGTCGGATTGACCCATATTGAGATACAATAAACAAGTCGTAATTTGAATGTCTCAATCAATGTAATCCTTAGACCTGAGGTTATTGCATCCGAGTTGAGGATCACCGACTTTGGTTCTATCAAGCGTTGTTCCGTAATAGGGAAGTTATAAAGGCAGAGTTTTGGTTGACTAAGAATCAAGCTGCGTGATGTGGATAATCAAGATGGAATTATGCCCCTCCAACTGGAGAGATATTCTCTAGGCGCTCTCATAAGATATGATTAGGAAATAATGGTCATGCACGACCCGGTTAAGTGTTAACCGAGGTGATCAACTAAGAGTTAGTCGGATGAATCACTTACTCGAATCGAGAAGAGAGTCGAACTATTTAAGGGATGACAATTATGCGCCTATAGTTCGATAAGGTATATCGTGTTGCAAAAGGGACTTGAACGCAAGTCACATTGAAAAGGAATGTCATCATGACTCTTTGGTACTTGGGAGTCGGAATGTTCTGCTAGGATCCACTACTGATTGATCGATAGAGAGTTGGACTCCAATCGTGTCCAAGTTGCCATGAGCCTATGGGGTCACACACTTAAGATAGGGAGCAAGTTCAGATTGGATCTAAACCAGAAATCTATTTTGGGTTGGACCCAAACCGCATATGTACTAAGTCAGTGTGTCGGACTCATAGTGACTGATATGGGATTTAGTGAATGTATCCCACTTTCACTCCATATATATAATGGGGCACACATACCTAGAGAGGTGCTACGGTTAGGTCATTCCATGCATTGGAAACCCTAGCTCTAGTTCAGTCCTGCTTCCATAACGAACCTAGCAGTACAAGGCCAGCGCTCCTCCTTGTACGCGTGGACACCAGCAGCAATGTTGTACGATCAGCACCACACAAATCGTAATTGGATCGGATCATGAGGACCGCACTGCATCAACTGATGTGCTACATTAGTAATTCGCAATTGCGTGTCTAGTGGTAATTCTCGTGGCTTATCACCTCAGCTAGATCTTGGCATAACCGCATAGGGGAAAAGGTTTTGTTTTATCTCTACATGGCCCAATAGTGGTATCAGAGCGATAGCTTCTGGTTTTAGGCTCGAGGTCGCACATATGTGATATGCAGTTGGCATTAGATTGGATCTTTTTTATGTTTTGGTGGTTGATCTATGAGAGAGATTGGTTTTGTACGAAGTTGATTGGATCAACTGTACTCAAGGAATGGATGATCTTGTTTCCGTGATCATACTGCTGAGGTCGTGGAGCGACATACCCCTACCGATCGGTTTCTGCCATCGAGGTAGATTGTGACACATAAATCTAGAAGAAGTGATCAAAGATCAAAAGAGTTTGATCGAATCAGAAAAATGATCGGAATCCATGTCCGGAATGTAGATGAGATCTACGTTTTCAAAAAAATCATCGCGCGCTACCCCTACGATCCCCGCCCACTATCCGTCTAGGGGGCACCACTGACTTCGCCCTATCATAGTGCCTTAGATGTCATTGCAAGTTTGACAACACCGGTAGATGTCGTATCTATGCATAAATTGTTTTTGCAGAAAGTTTTGAATGGTATGGCTTATGTGCATGTGATTTGTGTAATCCATACGTGATCTGTGAATCATGGTTTTGTCAGCCGGCTGGAGCCTAGGTGCTATCATATAATTGTATAATGACCTGTTTTTCGGATTCTCTATGTAATTTAGCTAGTGTAGCTATTTGGAGAATCAAGATGGCATGCAAGTCAATGTACGATTCAGCGACATGGGGTAATACGGCAGGTGACAAGAGTTGGCACAAGTCGGATTACAGGCTTTGTTGAGATGGAGATCACCATGAAGAAATCCATACCATTTCACATTATAATTGCTTTATTTTGTGTTACTCTGTTTTACCTCTATTAGATAGTCAGTAAAATTTAATCCCTCAAAGAAGGTCTAGTAGGTTTTCCTACCAGTGTTAGTGGGCTCAAGAAATTGAGGTGCTATCAATTCTTTCCGACTAGGTGGGTTTGAGTGGGACTCTTACAGCGGATGCACTCGGTAAGCTACAGATCAATCACAATAGTTGTGGGACTCGGGGAAAAGTCGAACAGGAGCCGGGGCATGTGATGCCACCTGACCAATAGGAGTCATATGAGATACGATTGACAAGGAGTTGTCTACCTAGATCACTTGGCAGCCAAAGGTGATGCGAAAGCTCACTAGCTGACTTGCTTATTTAGGATCCTAAATCACTAAGTAACCATCGGAGGGGTGTTGGTTCTAGTGGGAGCATAAGTATTAAAGTGTTTAATATGATTGCTCTTTTATGAATACATTTCTTATGTGTTTTGCATATTTTTTGTTATAGATCATGGCACCAAGTAGCAGTAACCCTCAGATATCCGATTTTGCATTGAGAAGCATTCTCGAGAAAGATAAACTGAATGAAACTAATTTTTCCAACAGGTATCAAAATCCGTGAATTGTTCTGAAACAAGAAAAGAAGGACCATGTCCTAGACAACTCACTTCCAGATAATACAAAATAGAATGCGACTATCGCTGCCACAAATGCCTACCGTTGAACTAAGGATGAGTCCATGGAAATAAGATATCTTATGCTTGCTCACATGGAACCGGACGTGCCACAGCAGTTCGAGAATGTTGAGTCCTACGATATGATCGAAAGCCTCAAAAGTATATTCTAGGCTCAGGCAAAGACCGAGAGGTATCAAGTCTCTTAGGTTTTGTTGAGTTGCAAGCTTAAGGATGGTAATCCACTGAGTGCACGTGTGATCAAGATGGTTCCTTATGTGTAGTCTTTAGAGAGGCTTGGCTACCCTATTAGTGAAGAGTTCACTACAGATATAATTCTGAACTCTCTTCCTACTGCACATGCTCAGTTCATTTCGAACTACCACAGACATGGTATGGATAATAAGTTCACTGAATTACATGGGATGCTTAAGCAGGTAGAGGAGGATCTCAAGAAAAGTCAAGTGTTGATGGTGTAGAATAAGGCTAAGTTTAAGAAAGGTTCTTGGACTAAGAAGAAGGATAAGTCGGGAGGCAAGGCTCTGGACACGGTCCAAGCGCTTCCTCAGGGACTAAGACGTCTCCTTCAACCGGATCCACTTGCTTCGACTACAAGATGGATGGCCACTGGAAGAGGAATTGCAGAAAGTACTGGGCCGACAAAGCCAAGAGGTGTGACTTCTTGCTCAGGTACACTTATTTGCAATGTTATAGACATTTATCTTGCCGATGCACCTAATAGTTCTTGGGTATATGATACCAGATCAGTTATTCACATCTGCAACTCATTGCGGGGACTGGTAAGAACTAGGAGAGTAGTAAGAGGCGAGGTTGATATTTGAGTCGACAACAAGGCGAGAGTCACTATGTTGGAAGTCGGCATGATGCAACTTCATTTACATTCAAATTCATAATGGAGCTAAATAATTTTTATTATGTTCCACTGCTTAGTCGAAACATTATTTCTGCCTCATGTTTGATGAGACAAGGCTATGAGTCGAATTTTAAGAATAATAGTTGTTCTTTATATTTTAATGATATGTTTCATGGATTTGCACCCATCCTGAACGGGTTATTTATTTTGAATCTTGATGGTGAGTTGGTTTACAACATAAATATGAAGAGGTTGAAACCAAATGTTTTGAATATGACTTACTTTTGGCACTGTCGTCTTGGTCATATAAGTTGGAAACATGTGAAGAAGCTTCATGCTGATGGACTCCAAACTTTGTTCGACTTGGAGTCGTTCGAGACATGTGGATCTTTCCTACTCGAAAAAATGACCAAGACACCTTTTGAAAAGAGTTGTGAGAGGGTGTCCGACATGTTGGGACTATTACATAGTGATGTATGTGGACCAATGAGCACGATAAACAAGGGTGGTTATGAGTACTTCATTACCTTCACTGATGATTAGATTCGGTATGGATATATCTACTTGATGAAACATAAGTCGAAAGCCTTTGAAAAGTTCAAAGAATTCTAGAATGAAGTACATAATTAACTCGGCAAGAGAATAAATTTACTTCGATCGGACTAAGGGGTCGAGTACATGAGCCATGAGTTTGATGACCATCTGAAGATTTGTGGAATAGTTGTAACACCCCGAAAATATTAATGAGGATCATTCCCTAATTAATCAAGATTATGGTTAACAAAAGATTTTATTAATTAATTTCAAATCTTAATGCTTGTGTGTATGAATGCTTGCAATGCCATGTTTGATTGTTGTAAATGATGAGAAATGGTTTAAAGATCAAAACTATATCATCTAGGTCACTATCTAACCAGATCAAAACAAAAGAAAATTAAAATATGAACCCTAAGACCTAATGGTCATTTCCGACCAAGTTAACCATTAGCTCACTTTGATCCTCTCTAGCAACTAATGGAGCTTTCCAACCTTGTAGAAACATTTTCAAACTCTTTTGAGAGGCAATTCAAATTTGAATCTATCTTATGTATCAAGATAGCCATTTTTGGAAAACCACTCAAACCATCACCACTTAGCAAACCATTGCACCCAGAGACTACCAAGATTAGTATCAGAACACCCACCAAAAATCACTAGAAAATGTGATGGTTTAGTTGTTGCGGCCATTTGATCGAACACTTGGTGATCACAGTACAAACTCAACAACTATTCACTGCTTTGATCAATCCTTTGCTCACCATTGTGACCTAACCGAGCTCACACGTCGTGCCCTTAACTCACCCAGTACCATCATGTGCAATGGAGATCCTATCACTCGCCGTTTGACCCGTGAAAATGGTACCCGAGCTCACCTTGCCACCCTGACATGGACACGATGCCATAGACTGCGCTGCCCTCTCCCACGATTTCTAGGAGGTAGCCCTGACCTCACCGCCTCTGCCTGTGCATGCCCCGACCAAAGATAGCTCGAGTAGACGCCAGCAATGTCGTGCCCATTTAACACTGAACCATGCCGGTCTTCGCGCCAGAGCGCCGAGCAATCCTGCGCGCACACGGCTCGCCTCGCCCTCACCTTGTGCCACTACGTCCGCCGTGACTCCAGCAAGCTCCCAGACACGATCATTTGACCGTGCGATTGCCATGGCCACCATACGCCGTGACGAATGCAGCTGGTGTAGTCACAAAGCATGGATGTTCTACAACGATTTAGACCTCGTCGTGCCACTATGCGTATGACGTTCGCCCTGAAGCACCGCGTCGACCTATGCCCTTTACCATGCCTATAACTCACTATAACTGTGTCGCCAGCGTGCCCGAGCCATGCCACCGTGCCACCTTCGCTGCAGTATAAATAGAGCCCTCCCCCGACCCCAAAATGCAAACCATTCCACTCCTCTCTCACCCAGGAACCTCTCTGACCCAACCCTGGAGCAAGGCGAGCACCACTTTGCCGAAATTTCACCAGAGTTCGCCGTTGTAGAGGAAGGAAGGAGACGAAGCTAGGAGACTCCCCAGGAGCTGCCGCGACCACCGTTCGAACCGCCGTCGTTGACTCATTCGTTTGTCCCCATCGCCGCACCTAGCTGGAGCCCTGGTAAGCCCCCGATGACCCCCGCCATAGTACTAGGGTTCTGACTCGTGTGTGCCCTGCGACGGAGACGACGACTCTCAGCCGTTGATGGCACTCTAATCATAAGGCCTAGATTTAGTGATACTGCTTCACGTGTTGTTAGTCGCTGACAGGTAGGACCAGCCCCGGAGTAGCCCGCTGCGCGCGCGTTGCGTAGTTGGGCCAGCCCATTAGCGTTCCCGCGCATAGCCCATCAGTTCAAACTTAGTTTTATCTTTTAATTAAAAATCCCATTCTATAGTTAACTTTAAAAATCAATGCAAGAAGATTCACTACATCAAATTGAATGAATCCAATTTTGTTTGAAAGTAGATGAAAATCTCTAATCACTCCTGTTGGATTCAAACAGTTGGAAACTATGGATCACCCTTGGTAAAAATAACAATAAAGATTCTTTTAGCACTTCAAACATTTTTCTAAAATCAACCATAAGTGATTTTGAGTTGATTCCAACTCTCAAAAATCACACTGGACAAGACCTTTTTGAATATGTAAAAATCTACATACTTACATACAGTAGTCCTGGACCAAAATTAAAGAATTGCTTTCTAGTCATTTTTAGCCACTTAAATATTATTAAATAATAGTGTTAAGCTTTATAAATTAGGCCAACCACTTTAAATCACATTCTCAAGTATTGAAATATGTGGAGAGGACATGTGTCCATATGATCCCCTATTTTTAATTGGAGAATATTAAATCTTAAGTAACTTTTCAATCAGTAGAAATTACTTTTATAAAAATAAGATAAATAAAATCGTATCACCTTTTCTTGTAATGATAGAGATGATGCTAGATCATCTAGTGTGACCCTTGTGTGATCAATAGAAGTAGTTAAGTATTTTTTGGTGATTGTGTACCTCGAATTTATTTATAGACGCTAGTATCAATCCGGGCTACAACGAGGAGGAATTCTACAAAGACGAGGACGAGAACTTCGACCACCTTACCAATCAAGGCGAGCTACATTATGCAAGCTATTCTATGATAGCTAAGCTAAACCATGCAAGGCTCACTTGCAAGAAATTGTGATACCTCCTTTGATTATACCAAATCCCAGTTTTACTTAGAAGCTTTACTTTTGGCAAAATTGTTACGTAGTTAATTAATTGATGATTAGTGGAAATTTAGGAAAGTGCCATCAAGAGCTTAGATCTTGATGTAGGTAGAAGCACTAGTTGATACCCCTCAAATAGTGACACCCCCATTTTATAGATGCTAGTGCTAAACTAAACTTGATCACTAGATGGGAACAAATGATTATTAAAACCTTGGAATGATGAGTCATTCTATTGAAATGTTTTGACATGTGTTATGGACACAATGATTTGAAGATGATGGTGAAGGAAGTATGTGACTTACTTTGATAAAAACTGATGGTTGGATTCAGATGCGATACCATTCCAATTTTTACCGTACAACCACAATACCAGAATTTGGGTAGGGCTTGCCTGGAAGTTTATGTGTCTTAGTATGGGTTCCCTCGCAGAACGAGGTGAGCTGAGGCTACCTTGTGAATGTGATTGTCCACCTATGCAGTTCCTAAGATGACAGATTGTCATAGTTGGGAGGCCAAACTCATAGGGAAGGTGCCTATACTAGGGTGTGTAAATAAAAGGTTAGGATTGATTATCCGCATACCAAGTATGATGATTCGGGATTGTTCCTGACAAATGTATCAAATGTTGTGGTGAAAGTGTACCACCTCTACAAAGTGTCAATCTATTCGAATAGCCGCGTCCGCGGTTATGGACAGGTGGATGGACATACTGTTCCGTTGTCAGATGTTTTCCAAAACGACCCGTGACTTGAATGATGACTTTGACTTGACCCCACAAGTTGTGGAGATGAAGCTAGGTTCCCACTTAAGTAACTTAGACAACTAAAGTTAGGTTTTTACTACTAGATACTGGTTGAAATAAAATTGGCTTGTGGCAAACAAACCTAGAGCTTAAGATTAATATTAGAATGGTCTTACTGCTTTAGTGATAGTTTGCGAGTACCTCAAAGTACTCATGGCTTTGTCCCTGGCTATTTCCATAGCCAGACTATGAAGGAGACTACGAGGAGGATGGACATCAGGACGCTTACGATAACTAGGATCATCTCCCATCATCGGCATTGCATGTGACCCTGAAGATGGAGCCCCGACCATGCTACTACTATTATTATTATTCCGCTGCTTTAATTGTAATCAGACTTGATCATGAGATCAACTATTTGTAAGACTATTATGGTTTGTAATGGATGATGATCTATGATACCAATATGTTATGTCTCGCAAAAATGGTAACCCTGGGATTGCGATGTACTGCATAACAGGCATCTGGGATAAAAAATACGGGTGTTAACAAAAGTTCCTGAACTCACTCCACCGGGAATGCCGCAAAGGAACGGTGTCTCAGAACGGAGGAATCCGACCTTGTTGGACATGGTACAATCTATGATGAGTCGAAAATATTTGCCTTTATATTTTTGGGGTTATTGTCTACAAACTGCAGCGTTCACACTAAACAGAGTACCATCAAAGTCGGTAGATAAGACACCGGATCAGATGTGGACACGCAAAAAGCCGAGTTTGTCTTTTCTTAAGATTTGGGATTGTGAAGCTTTTGTCAAGCAACTTCAGTCGGACAAGCTCATGGCCAAGTCGGCTAAGTTTATTTTCATGGGGTATTCGAGGGAAACATTGGGTTATTACTTCTAGAACCAAGCAGATGGCAAAGTGTTTGTCACTCAGAATGGTGTCTTCCTTGAGAAAGAGTTTCTCAGTCTGGGAGTCAGTGGGAGCATAGTGTAGCTTGAAGAAATTCGAGAGGAACCTGCTAGTAGCATGTCAGCAAAAATCCTTAGAGGCTGAGCTAGTCGTGGTAGCTAAGCCGGCAACTACACCCGAACCATGAAAATCTGCCAGATTGCAAATTGTTCGTGATGGATTACTGTTAGACACTGATGAGGTGGCAACTTATTTTGAAGCGATGGTGGGATCTGATTCCGAGTCATGGCTTGGTGCCATGAGATCCAAGTTAAATTCCATGGATGAAAATCAAGTTTGGAACTTGGTTGATGTAGCATCCCAATTTTCTAACAATTGCAATGCTACCTACCTATTGTATAATGCTACTTCCTACATGCCATTCATTGCATAATTATTATTCCATGCTCGTGTCACCATGCCACCTTGAATTTGAGCATTATATAAAACCCCTCTATTTGGTTCTTATCCCATATGCATTATATATTGTATCACTTGTATTTGCCTCTTGATATATTGTATTTGCTTCTTGATAAATTGTTTCATTCCCAAGTTGAGTTGGGGGCATATATCTTTTGCAACTCCTCCACCTTTCATGTCACCACCTTATCACTCCACCATCGCAACTATATATGAGCACTTGCATTTATTTTAGCATTTATCTAGCTCATATGTAATAAGATGGATCCAATTCTAAATCCACAAGATCCCATATATGTTCTCTATTGTTTTCACAATATTAAATTATGAGGAGCCTCATATCCACCTTTGCATGCCATGTGGGTAGAATTATCTATGGTAAGCTTCTATATGGTTTTATTCAGTTTATGCTAATGTATAATGCCATATTTACTACAAGTGAATCTAGTGGAAAAATACACACTACCATTTTCATTGGGTTTCATATGTATGCATAGTTCAAATAGTCTCATATCACAACCTAGCCTCATTCTTTCATGGGATCTAATTCAAATCTTTGTAGTCCATGCATGAATATGTGCCCATATTAAACTATATTTTTTCACCAAATATAGAGGTGGCATTCAAACCACATGCATGGCCCATGGAAACTAACCACAAATATATCACCTCTTGTTTTTTTGGATTTATGGGGCTAATTTGAATTTGGTAAAAACCATTTGAAACAATTCAAATAGTTCCTCAAGGCCCAATCCCTTTTGTTTTTCCCTCATGCTTCATTTGGTTCTTACTTGAGATTGTATTTGTATGAGGTTTCTTCTATTTCTTTCAGATTATTCAAAATCAAACCAATCAAATAATTCAAATAAAACCCTATCTATCTAGTACACCCTTCTTCCTTTAAAGATAGGTATGCTATCTACCTAATTTATCTACCTCTCTTTCTTTCCTAAATCCCAAGTGTAACAACCCTAGTCTCATTAAATATTAATTAGGTTTTGATTTGTGCATTCATGAGCATTATCTTAAAAATGCATGAAATAAATAATAGAAAAACCCTAATCCTAACTCATTTACTCTTCATTTGAAATGTGTTCAAATGATTTTGAATATTTTTGAAAAGCCAAAATGTGTGGAGCCCAAACTGTTCTGAGGGCCCCTTACTGTTTTTAGATATTTTTTCAAACCCTCTAGTATTCTCAAATAATTCAAATCAATATTCAAATTGAAAATATAAAGAGAGTATAGAGAAAACTAAAAGAAAAAAAGGTTACAGAAAATAAAACTATCCCTAACCCTAACCTAGATCGCATCCCAGCCAGCCCAGTTCCTCTTCTTTCTCTATCTACTGCCCTGCGCATCGCCTGCAGCCCATCCTGAAGTCCACGCGCAGCCCACCCCGGCCCAATACCTCTTCGTTGTCGTTTACCCATCATATGCCTTGCCGACGGATCGAGAAAGCTCCTCGGTGGCTGTCGCGCCGCCATCCGCATGTGCCACGATATGCGCCACCGCTCTGGAGTGGAGATAAGAACCGCGCCGGCGTCCTCCCTCTTTTCCTCTGATCTTATCCTCTCATTTCCCCCCCAGGTGCTCTCCCCCCTCACCATTAATTCCGGCGTCTCCTGACCTCGCCTGCCCTCCCGGACCCCATCGTCGTCATCACGGTGAGCTCACGGTCCGGAAGGACCTCTCTGCTGCCTCCCTTCCTCCCTGTACCGCGGTCTCGCCGTTGCTCCGCCGTCGATGCCATAGTTTCTTGTCCCTGGCGGCGCTCCGACGACCGAAACGGGGCGGCGCCACCACCCTTTGGCTCGCCCTGGCCTTCTCGATCCTACACGCACGCTCACGCGCCCTCGCTCGCGCTCCTGCGTCGTCGCTGGTCGTCATCTGCACGTGCTCACCGGCGAGCAGACGTGGCGCGGACGTGGCATCCACGTGGCCCTGACCCCACCCATCAGCCACTGAGGCTAGATCTCACCCGGTGTAAATGTTTGAAACCCCCTGGTGACATCAGCAATGCATCATGCTGATGTAGTATCCCCTTTTTCTTTTATTTAAATGTCTTGTAAATTGTTTTCTGTAATTAATAAATACCTGACAGGTGGGTCCACCCTATAAGTGAGATAAATATTTTCAGAAATGTTTCTGATTAATAAATTTTTTTAAGTAATTCTAAAATGTAAATTATTTATAATATTCCAAAAATGATTTAAAATGAATAAAAATTGGGAAAATCATAACTAATTCATTTTAAATCAGAAAAATACAAATAATATATCAAAATATTCAGAAAAATGAGACCTATCTCATAACATTATAATCCTACATTGTTAAACAACTTCCATTGCAAGTTAGTTAGAAGAACTAAATGCACCCTCTCATATACATCCGGAGTTTTCCCGAATTAGGGTTCGTAACCCTCGGACTCCGATTAAAATGAACAAGCATGTATTAGGGTTTATTTCAATGCAATTTAACTTGTCATGTGATCATCCTCAATTGAGCATTGCATCGATGACATGTGTTGATTTTCTCCTTTCTTTCCGGTATTTGGTTCTTCTCCGGTAGAGTACGATATCGAGATCAAGATCGAAGCCTGAGATCAACACTGTCGAAGCTCGAAGACCAATACTTGACCAAATATAATCAAGCCAAGTACCAGATGTCTGGAACTCTGATTTCTGGATATCAACTAGCAAAGGCAAGCGAAGCCCCACACATGATATAATCCTATGATTTCAAAGTATTTACATTCTTGCCATGTGCATACGATTCTAAAGTATTTTATCGATAGATAGAGTAATACTATCTTATGCATGTTCCTTTGTAGCCTATATTCCCTGATCTACTGCTCCTAGCATAACTAGGGTTTGACTTGTGAAGTGTTTCTAGAGTTGTTACATTTGTTGTTCTTAGCCACGCTTAGCTGTTACCGCTGATCCATCCGGTTGATGAATCAGAGATGCGAATGAACCTAGTATGACAGGATGACGTGGTGTGATCAGAGATGGATAAGAAACATGTTAAGGCTTGTATGGGAGGCCACATGGGTTGTGGTTTTTGTAGTCCCATACTTGCCACCCTTAGGACCCGATGTTCTTGCCTCTTGAACCAAGACGAGCGTATAGCCACACGGGGGCCTGGAAACCCCCTCGACCAACTAACTTTCCTAGTAGATTCCATGAGTCACATAGTTTTGGCTTTCCATTCGACATAGGCATCTTGGATGTTCTTGAATGGAGGTGAAGGAGGTGCATTCATAACAGGTAGGTAAGCGTGGCCGAGAACAAGAGATTCCCGGCATCCGTAATCTTGAACCCCGCACACATCATTAGGGACCGGCTTCACGACTCGGCCCGTTACGGCGGCATCTCCCTAGTGCGTGGCTCATGGTCTCGGCGAAAGAAAGGTAAAGGTAGTGTCTAACCACCCTCTGTCGGCCTTCCAAGGAAGAGGGCTTATCTAGTGTCATTAAGAGAAGGTTAGTACGTGTGGGTAAAGTTGTACACCCTTGCAGGGTTATTAATCTTTTCGAAAATCCGCGTCCGTGGTTATGGACGAACTTGGGAACGGACGTGAAGATCATAGAGAACTTGAAACTTATCGTAAAACTTGGCAAGTTAAGTAATGTGTGTTTAAGGATGCTTCCTCGGGGATTGAGGGGGTGATCCTAGATAGGTTCAGCTGATGGTGATTCGGTGGATATCAAAATATGATCAAAGCTAGTGATACCGCTCTCTTATCCCCTTTTAAAATATTTTGATTAGTCGAGATGCTTCTCCCTCTTGTTTTACAAAACAAAGATGGCTTTATGCAAAATAACTCCACCAGCCATAAGTCTTGCGCAGTACACCCTGTACTCACCCTTGCTTCGTTGATTCTTTTGTAGCAGTGTAAGTGTTACCATATAAGATGAGTTCTTCATGGCATCGACATCGACGAGTAGTTTGGAGTTCCCAGTCGGCAGTCTGGGATCTATGGATGGTACGCCATCGTTATTCTTGAGGCCTCTTAGTCCATTTGTTAAGTTTGATATACTTAATAGCATAAATTGCCTTTTGTTGTTTGATGTTTGTGGTCAGTGACCTCTGCTTGTAATATTTTGGTTCTCTGCTCAATTATGAGCTCGCTGTAATAATTTTTGTGTCGTAGGGTCACTGTTATGTTACCGATTTTCTCTCTGTACGCTTTCTAGATTAGGTTAGGCTTATGCTCAGAGATTGGTCTGGGATTTGTCTAGCCTTAATCCCGGGGGTGTCACAGGTTTTATTATCAGAGCAGTACCGACTGAGGAAACCCTTTCTATTGGTCGATGTTGAGTCTAGTGCTTGTGAAAACTATTTTCAAAGATGAAAATTATGTGCAAAAACTCTGGTATGCTTCTTTTCTCCTTATCCAGTTTTGCTCTAACTCTGGGTCATCTTATCTTCTGTTGATCTGGAAAAGTTTTGCTATCACGTCCAGTCTTTCAAAACATAGGTGCCTTCTCAGGCATGCCGGTTCTCAAACATTTGACCTAGTGTTGAGTTCTCTAGAGTCATTTGTGTGTGTTCCTTGTTTCCCTTTGTTCTGATTCTTTCGAAATATTTCTTCACATCATGATCTCTCTGTTTCATGGGTCCACAACATCATGTTTATGGTTCCATAATGTTCTGTTCCAGGACTCTAGGTTTCCTTTCGTCTCGTGTGCATCCTTTTCACTTGTTTGGGTACTTTAGAAGTAGTATCTTCTTTTGCAAGATACCTCGTGATTACTACCTTCTAGTGTACTCTTTGTCACTCAAGTAGTAGTTATTCTTTCTTTGGGTTTTAACCCTTGGACTTGAATCGAAGATCCCTGATTGTGTTGGATTCCGGTGTTGTGAATCTTGTACATGAAGCTGGCCTTTAAACCAAGATCCATTTTGTTGACCCCTGTGGTTAATGTTTACACATTACCTCAGAATGGCTATTACCTTCTAGTATAGCCTTCAAGCTTATGGATATTGTCGCTATTGAACAGTGACGATAAAGGATTTCCCCTACCACATGCTTCGGCAGATGTTCTTTAATGGAACCAAATAGATCACGACAAGAGTGCTCCTCATGAGTCTCACTTCTATGCTCGTGACTCTGCCACACCTTCCTATTCTATGCATTGGTTTTCAGAAGATTGTTGACTTATGCATCCACATCTCAGGATTCTATCCTGAGCATGATCCTTTCCCCTTGTTGTTTTCGACCTTTGTCTACCAGTTGGTATCCAAGTAGTAAATGTGCATTGGTATCTTCCAATGCAAGATACTCTTGTGGTTCGTCATGACAAACCAGTTCGGGATGTCAGGAGAAACAAACTCCAGTACCTCGTCATATCCAGGACTGGGTCAAAGTGTTGTAATCCACAGATCAAGAAGTATTGATTAGCTTCTGATCTGTTCTACCTTAAAGTATCACACTCATTCTATATTAAGAGGTCATGCTGAGTTCCATGACTCTTAATGGAGTGATGCTCTTACACATATTAACCACCCTTCCTCTGAGTTTTTGCGCTCAGGAATGTCGCGAGTGCGTAATAATGTGGTCATCTAAGATTCTTAGCAATTGTCATCGCTTTGAACTCTAAGGACTTTTGTGTCATTCTTAGCGTGATTGGTTAACCCTATCACTAAGCAAAGGATGATTTTGCTACTAAGTCCGCTATCCTAGTGCACTCTCTTCGGTCAAAGAGTTAGGCTTGTGCCGAAGCTCCGAGACTACATCTTCTTTCCTTACCAGGTAAGTTTCCTCTCGAACTAAGTGACATATCGGTGGTTTGTGATATTCTAGATGTCTACTATAAGTTTCGCCATGTTGCCACATGACCGTATTGTCAGGTTCTTGAGTGAGCTGTTTCTTTAAACCGCTCATTTCTCCAAGGATCCGTACTGGATACCCCTGAACTAGTTGGTTGAGCCTAAACAACAACTTGGAGAGTTGTAAGATGTCACATCCCAAATTTTAGATTTGGTCTTGCATATCATTCATAGCATTGCATCATATCTTTCCATGCAAAACCGTCGAGTAGAAAGGTTCGGCGAAACGCCTATTGCAAAACCCTATTTTGTTTCGATCCAAGTTTCCTACGGGGAGCTCTAGTAAGACTTGCGACAACCACCCCTATAGGTTCGAGTTTTCGCTCAAACTTCGACTGAAGGTTGTTCCCCTCGACGATACGAACCCGTAGGCGCGAGAATCGCTCCAATCGGAGTTCGTATGCAAAAGACTCGGACGTTTTAGTAAACCGCCGGAAAACGGTCCGAAAATCCGGACCGATTTCCGAAACGGAGTCCAACCGTGGACCGATTCTGTTTCAGTTTTTTTTCCTTCTTTCCGCGCATGAGAGACCAATTAAAAGGGGGCCCCACCGCCTCGGAAGTCGTGCCCGACAACGCCTCCTCCCAGACCCCGCGCGAGCCGCCTCCCTGGGCCTCGACACCGCCCGCCGCCGCCTCGCCTGGCGCCCGCCGTCGCCGCCTTCCGCGCCGCGCGCCGCCGCCTCCGTCCGTCGCCGTTCGTCGCCGTGTCTGTTGCCGGGTTCGTCTCGATCTCCTCTTTCCGTTTCCGTGCTCCGCGTCTCCATCCGCCGCCGCCATCTGCGCCCTGCAGATCGCCGCGTACGCGCGTTATTGCATGTACGAGTACACGCACGTACGCGCGTCGCCTCGCGCGCGCGTTTATTATGCCGGGAGTCGTAGTTGACCGTGTGTGTACGTGCAGGTAGAACCACGACGCCGGAACCGATCGTCGCCGCCGTCCAGAGTTCGCCGGAGTTCGATTCGCGGTCCGTTTCCGGTAAGACAGCAGCCACCGTCAGATCTCAGATCAGCGGCTTAGATCGTTCGTTGACTGGTCAGCACTCCAGACGTTGACTAGTCAGATGTCCCAGACGTTGACTAGTCAGATGTCCTAGACGTTGACTGGTCAGACGCCCAGTCAGCGCCCAGTCATCACACACAGTTGACTGGGTCAATTTCGTTAATCCTATTAGTTGGCAGATTTCGGTGGAATCTTGTAAATTGCGTAGAAATTAAACCGCTTGGCCAAAAATTGTAAATAAAATATGTATGCATTCAGTGAGTCGTGTAGAATCTCTCTGTAGCTTTGGTTCAGACTTTTAATGTCAGGTTTAGTACAGTTTAATCAAACTAGTTAGTGGCCTTTTCGGAGTAATAAATTCATAGAAAAAGATCCGTAGCTCCAAAAATCGCGTGTGATATGTCCCTGAACTCGTGTGAACGAGGGAAATCTCATCGTGTATTGAAAAGGTAGGCTTACAGTAAAAACTTCTGCAGTATTTGTCTAATGGCTTTCTGCAGTGTTTTAATTACTCGGGATGTTTTATAACTCCTTTTTGAGTAATTCCAATTGGTACTGTTTCTTATCAGCGATGACTATGCGGTAGAATTTTTCCAGGATTTTACGAACTGTTTAATACCGGTAGTGAATTATTTAAGTTCTAAGCTCTAGTAGTGATCACTACTTTTGGTTAATAGTTTCCCTTGCGCCAAATCTATTTTCCATGCATGTATTCGGTAGTAATATGTATTAGTATTATGTGGTGCAGCTGTAGCACCAATTCACTTGCCGTTCTTGCATTCATGCATCATCTTTGTTGCATATGTTTGTAAATTGTTTGTTTATGAATGCAATTGTGTCGTGTAGATTGTGTGGAGTGCAACCCTTGCTCGTGTGTGGATTGTTCCTCCGACCGCTACAACCAAGGCAAGTAGATGCTACTTTGTTTATGATATCGTCCTACTATTTTCTATGCATTGTCGTGTATTTTGTAGATGCATGTGTAGGATGATACTATCGCTATGCTATGTCCTATTATTGTGGTAGGGCTTTCCTTGTAGATGAACCACCGTTGTAGATGTGCTTAGCCATGCTTGTTGAACAAGGGCTGGGTTACATCATTGATACTTGTTTTCTCAAAGTATTGGTTTGTGAAAACTAAAACAACTTAATCAATGAACCCCCTGGGTGTGATGGTATTGATAAATTTTGGTGGTTTCATTGCGGAAAGGCACCCAGGTATCAAGAGAGAATGATTGGCTTCTTTATTGTGTAGCTTACGTGTACAACCATGTGCCAATAATGAAATGGGCGGTTGGTTGGACTTAGTAGGTTGTGGTAACTCGAACCCGCGTATCCAGAGATGTAGAATTTTGGTAGGTTGGACCGGTGCGCGTCGGGATTGAGGAGCTACTTCCCGAACAGTCTCTTCTTGGTCTTCTCCCTATCATCACCCAAAATGAGAGTGATGGTACGAGCTGGGATGGCCAAGTCACATGGGTAAAGTGTACTAACCTCTGCAGAGTGTATAATCTAATCGATTAGCCGTGTCCCCGGTTATGTACATCTGAGTTGCTAGATATTGATTCCATGACATGTTTCACGCTCATTCTAATTTCATAATTGTTTTAATATTGTTGGGTTAACTTAATTGGGATCTTTTCAAAGAAAATTCAAAACTGTTTATGAAAGTAGGACAAAGATATTTGCAAATGCAAGCCAGACACAGCTCCACTTGCCAAATATGCATGTAGATGTTAGTACTATTGTCTCCATTACTAGCTCTACTTGCCATACATTCCATGTATTGACCCTTCGGGGCTGTTGCGTTTTATGCTACAGGTTATTCCGATTCTGATTAATCGTTATAGGCCACGGTACTCCACTCGGCACTTGTTCACTTGTGGGCAATTTGAAGATTGGAGGATTTACTCGCTTTTGTTGCTACCTGAACAATTTGAGCTAGCTTTATGCTAAGCTTTTATATTGTAATAATGGTACTCTGGATCTTTATAGATCATGATACACGGTTATTTGCTATGATTATCTATCTTACTCTATCGTGGGCCAATGAACCGATCCAGGGATTGCATGTCACATAGAGGCCACGGTCTTATCAGAACCGGGGTGTCACATAAGACAAAAGTTCTACCCAACTTTGTTCTCCTTAAAGGGATGTCTAGTTTTGGTCATGAAGCCCTGTCTCGCCAGTGCCACTATGTCCGACACCTACTGCCTGCAGATTCACCCTACCGTGACTATGGAAGGCGTGATGAAGAAGGGAACATTGTGATTACCCCGGGCGACAGGAACAACATGCCGCCCCGTCGGAGGCACATAGAGGACATGGAAAGGGAGAATAGAGCTCTAGCAGAGAAGGTGAGGATGTTGAAGGAGATTGCAGACTTTACTAGCAATGGAATGGTGGTCCAAGGACAGGAGATTGACACTTTGCATGAAGCTGTGGGAGTTCTGGAGACTGCCCTGATAGCCAGAGATGAGACCATAGCCCATATTCATGGCACTGTGCAAGAGAATGCCCAGAACATACAACAATTGCAAGGGACCGTCCAGGAAAGGGACCAAACCATTGAAGCTATGACAGCCCAGATTGCCGCTCTCCAAGCACAGCTGAATCCACCCTCTGATGATGACAATGGAGATGATGGCAACAATGGGGATGATGATGACAGTGGAGATGATGATGATGATGAGGACGAGGATGATGATGATGGAGACGATGATGGTGGAGGAGATGAAGCTGTTGCTGTAGCAGCTGAAGATGAAGAAGAAGAGGAGGATCCAGAAGAGGTGAAATTTGAAGTCTCAAGTGATGGTTCAGGAGAGGTGTACACTCCGCCGCCATGGTTGTACCGCGAACCGAAGCGCCAACGCATGACCGCAAGGACCTACCTCAATCTCTTCAAGAAGTAGATAGAAGTCCACCAATTAGTCCACGTTAGGAGAACTCGTTAAGATTAGTCTCGATCGTTGTGAAGCTTAGTTCGTGTTAGTTTAAAAGTGTTTAGTTGCTTATTTGTGTACTCCAATATTCCAAGATTTATTTGTGCGAATTTTAATGAAAGAGTTATGGCAATTTGGTTACTATCTGTGTGTTTTTCGCTGCAGTTTTTCTGCTGATACAGCAGTACTGCGCGATTTTTCATATTTTTCTGGTAACTCGGAAAAATCTGAAACAAATTGGGCTGATGCGAAACTCTCTGTTCCATATGCAAAAAAATTGGCTAATTTTTATGACGAGTTTAAGTCAGGCGGAAAAATTCGTGAACGCTGCTGGACTGTTCTGGCAGAATTGCTGTTTTGATGATTAGTTGATCTATTGTTTAGTTAACCATTGCCAACTCTTGCAAAACTATTTTAGTAGTTATATACTGCTAGGATAACACCTGGGATGTCGCTGGACCGCTTGTTTGTTGATGTGTTGCTTGCTTGTGATTGTCTGCTATTGTTTGTTGTGGTTGATCATATGCATGGGTAGAATCCTATTGTCGTAGTTGATTCTTTCTAAACTTACCTATGCTGAACCGCAGATGCCTCCCCGTCGCCAACCCACTGAGATGGAGCAGCTCATGGCAGCTCAGGCATAGCTGACCCAAGTGATGACTCAGTTCATGGCGAACCAGAACAACAACAATGGAAACAATCAGCCTCAGGGAGATGCTCTCACCAGATTTCTGAGGTTAAGGCCAGCTAAGTTTTCTACTGCAACGGAACCAATGGTTGCTCTCGATTGGTTGCGTTTAGTCAACAAGGATCTAGTAACTGTCGGATGCACTGATGCTGAGAAGGTGAGGTTTGCCGCTCACCTACTGGAGGGACCAGCCGCCTCTTGGTGGGACACATTTCAGATCACCCACCCGCTGGATACCGTGACTTGGGCAATGTTTGAGGAAGGTTTCAGGACAAACCACGTGTCTTCAGGAGTTCTGAGCCTGAAGAGGAAGGAGTTCCGCAACTTGCACCAAACCAATCGCACCGTGGCCGAGTACATTGAGGAGTTCAACAACTTGTCCCGTTATGCACCTGAGGATGTTGACACTGATGCCAAAAGGAGGGAGAGATTCCTGGATGGCCTCAGTGATGAGCTTTCAGTACAACTACTAGTGGTTTATTGCCCCACTTTCCAGGAGCTTATGGACAAGGCCAGAATCTTGGAGGGGAAGCACAAGCAAGTGGAGAACCGCAAGAGAAAGAACAACAATCACCACTCTGGTTCACACCACAAGACTTGCACTTCATATGATGGATACTCCAAGCATGGAGGAAGTGACCATGGGAGCCATGACCGCCGCGATGGACATTGCCATGACAACCATAGGAGCAACCACCACAACCATAAGGGAGGACACTCTCACCACTCTGGAGGACACGGTGTACATGACCGCAACCGTGATCGCAACTTCGTGAAGAAGGATCTGAGTGAGGTGACGTGCTTCAAGTGCAAGCAGAAGGGACACTATGCTGACAACTGTCCGGAGAGGAAAGGACTGAAGCCAACCAACGGTGAGAAGGCCACAGTGAACCACATGAATGTGGAGGAGATTCCAGATGAGCCTGACCATGTGATTGGTAAGTTCCCAATCAACACTCACCCTACACTTATACTTTTCGATACTGGTGCATCGCATTCATTCATATCAAGGGCATTTGTGGATAAGTATAAGCTACCTACTGAGTCTATGAAGAGGTCTATTAGAGTGAGCTCACCTGGAGGAGATATGATAGCTAGTGCGGGATGCCGCGACTTGACTGTGAGGATTGGAACACACAACTTTATTGCACATCTAGTAGTGTTGGATTCACAGGGATTAGATGTCATTCTGGGTATGGATTGGATGTCTATGCATGGGGGACACATAGATTGTGCACAGCGAGCTGTTTCGCTCAAAACCCCGGATGGTAAGAGGATTAGATTCAAGTCGGCTGCACGACCGAGAAGGTGTAAGTTGAATTCTCTTAAGGGGTTAGCATGGATACTGTGCCAGTGATTAGGGATTACCCTGACGTGTTTCCGGAAGAGCTACCAGGGATGCCATCTGACAGAGATGTAGAGTTTCTTATCGACCTGATGCCGGGAACAGGACCCATAGCAAAGAAGCCATATAAGATGGATGTGGATGAGCTGAAGGAATTGAAAAAGCAGTTGAAGGAGAAGATGGAAAAGGGATTCATTCAGCCTAGTTCGTCGTCATGGGGTGCACCTGTTCTATTTGTGGAGAAGAAAGACAGCACCAAGAGATTAGTGGTAGACTATCGTTCGCTGAATGAAGTAACCATTAAGAACAAGTACCCTCTGCCGAACATAAATGACTTGTTTGATCAACTGGAAGGAGCAAAGGTGTTCAGCAAGATTGATCTGCGATCAGGCTATTTCCAATTGAAGATCCGAGAGGAGGAGGTACCGAAAACCGCCTTCACCACTAGGTATGGTTTATATGAGTATAGGGTTATGTCTTTTGGACTAACAAATGCCCCGGCATACTTCATGACCATGATGAACAAGGTATTTATGGAGTATTTGGACAAGTTCGTGGTGGTGTTTATTGATGACATACTGATATATTCCAAGGATGATGCCGAGCATGAGAAACATCTGAGAATGATTATGGAGAAGCTGAGGGAACACAAGCTGTATGCCAAATTCAGCAAGTGTGAATTCTGGATTAACACCGTTGGGTTTCTTGGACACGTAGTGTCAGGAGAAGGAGTCGCTGTTGATCCAAGCAAAGTGACTGCAGTGACAGAGTGGGAAGCGCCCAAGAATGCGGGAGAGATTCGAAGCTTTTTGGGACTTGCTGGATATTACCGGAGGTTCATAGAAAACTTTTCCAAGATTGCTAAGCCGATGACTGAACTTCTGAAGAAGGAGAGGAAGTTTGAATGGTCAGATGTATGTGAAGCCAGCTTTCAGGAACTGAAGCGTCGATTAGTGACCGTGCCTGTTCTATGTTTACCAGATCTTCAGAAGGATTTCCAAGTGTACTGTGATGCTTCACGACAGGGACTTGGGAGTGTGCTGATGCAAGATGGGAGAGTAGTGTCATATGCCTCGCGACAACTCAAGCACCATGAGCGGAATTACCCCACACACGACTTGGAGTTAGCGTCAGTGGTTCATGCGCTCAAGGTATGGAGGCATTACTTAATGGGAAAACACTGTGATGTGTACACCGACCACAAGAGCCTGAAGTACATATTTACGCAGAAGGAATTGAACATGAGACAAAGGAGATGGTTGGAACTTATCAAGGATTATGATATGAATCTACAATACCACCCAGGAAATGCCAATGTAGTAGCAGATGCTCTGAGCCGGAAGGTTTATGCCAATGGATTGACAATTGGTGAATTGCCTGAGGATTTGTGCAAGCAATTCCAGGACCTTAGACTGGAGGTAGTATCTGAAGGATACTTGGCTACAATGGAAGTCCAACCAACGCTTCAAGACAGAATCAAGAAGGCTCAAGTGGGAGACAAAGAGATAGATGAAGTTAAGGAAAAGATGAAGGAAGGTCGAGCAAGGGAATTCCGCGAGGATGAGCAAGGTACCTTGTGGTATGGAGATCGTTTGTGCGTTCCCAACGATCCCGAGATAAGGAAGTTGATTCTACAGGAAGCTCATGACTCGCCGTACTCAATACATCCGGGCAATACGAAGATGTATATGGACCTAAAGGATAGATTCTGGTGGAACAACATGAAGGGAGACATCGCGGAGCATATTGCCCTATGTGATGTATGCAGCCGAGTGAAGGCAGAATACCAGAAGCCAGCAGGACTGCTACAGCCATTGCCCGTGCCGGAATGGAAGTGGGATAGAGTGGGAATGGACTTTATCACAGGACTGCCCAGGACCAGGTCAGGATATGACTCTATTTGGGTAGTGGTCGACCATTTGACCAAGGTAGCCCAGTTTATACCGGTGAAGACGACCTATACGAGTGCAAAGTTGGCCAAGATTTACATGGACAAGGTTGTGTGCCTACACGGAGTCCCCAAGAGTATCGTATCTGATAGAGGCACCCAATTTACCTCACACTTCTGGCGCCAGCTGCACGAGTCACTTGGTACTAGATTGGAGTTTAGCACAGCATTTCACCCACAGACTGATGGACAGACCGAGAGGGTGAATCAGATTTTGGAAGACATGCTAAGAGCTTGCGCCTTGGCTCATGGTTCTAGTTGGGATGAGAATTTGCCGTATGCGGAGTTTTCCTACAACAACAGTTATCAAACCAGCATCAAGACGTCACCGTTCGATGTGTTGTATGGGAAACGGTGCCGAACACCATTGCTATGGGATGGAGTAGGAGAACGTCAGTTGTTTGGACCTGATTTGATCAAGGACGCTGAGGAGAAGGTCGCCTTGATTAGAGACAGACTGAAGGTAGCACAATCTAGGCAGAAGAGCTACGCTGACGCCAAGCGCAAGGAAGTGGTGTATGAGGTAGGTGATAGAGCATACCTCAGAGTATCGCCGCTTCGTGGAATCAAGAGATTTGGTATTAAGGGTAAGCTGGCACCTCGATTTATTGGACCGTATCGAGTCTTAGCACGCAAAGGAGAGGTTGCTTATCAGTTGGAGTTGCCAGAGGCTCTGTCTGCTGTTCACAACGTGTTCCACGTGTCCCAGCTGAAGAAGTGCCATCCGGAGATGGTGGATACACCATTGAGAGACACTATACCGCTAGAGGAGGTTCAGCTTGAGAATGATTTGACCTATGAGGAGAAACCGGTCAAGATTCTGGAGACAGCATAAAGGACTACCCGTACCAAGACAATCAGGTTTTGCAAAGTACAGTGGAGCCACCACACCGAAGAGGAAGCCACTTGGGAGCGTGAGGATGACATCCGAGAGGACTACCCACACCTATTTGCTAGCCGCGCCGAATCTCGAGGACGAGATTCATCTTAAGGGGGTTAGTCTTGTCACATCCCAAATTTTAGATTTGGTCTTGCATATCATTCATAGCATTGCATCATATCTTTCCATCAAAACCGGCGAGTAGAAAGGTTCGGCGAAACGCCTATTGCAAAACCCTATTTTGTTTCGATCCAAGTTTCCTGCGGGGAGCTCTAGTAAGACTTGCGACAACCACCCCTATAGGTTCGAGTTTTTGCTCAAACTTCGACCGAAAGTTGTTCCCCTCGATGATACGAACCCGTAGGCGTGAGAATCGCTCCAATCGGAGTTCGTATGCAAAAGACTCGGACGTTTTAGTAAACCTCCGGAAAACGGTCCGAAAATCCGGACCGATTTCCGAAACAGAGTCCAACCGCGGACCGATTCTGTTTCAGTTTTTTTTCCTTCTTTCCGCGCGTGAGAGACCAATTAAAAGGGGGCCTCACCGCCTCGAAAGTTGTGCCCGACCCCGCCTCCTCCCAGACCCCGCGCGAGCCGCCTCCCTGGGCCTCGACACCGCCCGCCGCCGCCTCGCCTGGCGCCCGCCGTCGCCGCCTTCCGCGCCGCGCGCCGCCGCCTCCGGCCGTCGCTGTTCGTCGCCGCGTCTGTTGCCGGGTTCGCCTCGATCTCCTCTTTCCGTTCCCGTGCTCCGCGTCTCCATCCGCCGCCGCCATCTGCGCCCTGCAGATCGCCGCGTACGCGCGTTATTGCATGTACGAGTACACGCACGTACGCGCGTCGCCTCGCGCGCGTGTTTATTATTCCAGGAGTCGTAGTTGACCGTGTATATACGTGCAGGTAGAACCACGACGCCGGAACCGATCGTCGCCGCCGTCTGGAGTTCGCCGGAGTTCGATTCGCAGTCCGTTTCCGGTAAGACAGCAGCCACCGTCAGATCTCAGATCAGCGGCTTAGATCGTTCGTTGACTGGTTAGCACTCCAGACGTTGACTAGTCAGACGCCCCAGACGTTGACTGGTTAGACGCCCAGTCAGCGCCCAGTCATCAGACACAGTTGACTGGGTCAATTTCGTTAATCCTATTAGTTGGCAGATTTCGGTAGAATCTTGTAAATTGCATAGAAATTAAACCGCTTACCAAAAATTACAAATAAAATATGTACGCGTTCAGTGAGTCGTGTAGAATCTCGCTGTAGCTTTGGTTCAGACTTTTACTGTCAGGTTTAGTACAGTTTAATCAAACTAGTTAGTGGCCTTTTCGGAGTAATAAATTCGTAGAAAAAGATCCGTAGCTCCAAAAATCGCGTGTGATATGTCCCTGAACTCGTGTGAACGAGGGGAATCTCATCATGTATTGAAAAGGTAGGCTTACAGTAAAAACTTCTGCAGTATTTGTTTAATGGCTTTCTGCAGTGTTTTAATTACTCGGGATGTTTTATAACTCCTTTTTGAGTAATTCCAATTGGTACTGTTTCTTATCAGCGATGCCTATGCGGTAGAATTTTTCCAGGATTTTACGAACTGTTTACTACCGGTAGTGAATTATTTAAGTTCTAAGCTCTAGTAGTGATCACTACTTTTGGTTAATAGTTTCCCTTGCGCCAAATCTATTTTCCATGCATGTATTCGGTAGTAATATGTATTAGTATTATGTGGTGCAGCTGTAGCACCAATTCACTTGCCGTTCTTGCATTCATGCATCATCTTTATTGCATATGTTTGTGAATTGTTTGTTTATGAATGCAATTGTGTCGTGTAGATTGTGTGGAGTGCAACCCTTGCTCGTGTGTGGATTGTTCCTCCGACCGCTACAACCAAGGCAAGTAGATGCTACTTTGTTCATGATATCGTCCTACTATTTTCTATGCATTGTCGTGTATTTTGTAGATGCATGTGTAGGATGATACTATCGCTATGCTATGTCCTATTATTGTGGTAGGGCTTTCCTTGTAGATGAACCACCGTTGTAGATGTGCTTAGCCATGCTTGTTGAACGAGGGCTGGGTTACATCATTGATACTTGTTTTCTCAAAGTATTGGTTTGTGAAAACTAAAACAACTTAATCAATGAACCCCCTGGGTGTGATGGTATTGATAAATTTTGGTGGTTTCATTGCGGAAAGGCACCCAGGTATCAAGAGAGAATGATTGGCTTCTTTATTGTGTAGCTTACGTGTACAACCATGTGCCAATAATGAAATGGGCGGTTGGTTGGACTTAGTAGGTTGTGGTAACTCGAACCCGCGTATCCAGAGATGTAGAATTTTGGTAGGTTGGACCGGTGCGCGTTGGGATTGAGGAGCTACTTCCCGAACAGTATCTTCTTGGTCTTCTCCCTATCATCACCCAAAATGAGAGTGATGGTACGAGCTGGGCTGGCCAAGTCACATGGGTAAAGTGTACTAACCTCTGCAGAGTGTATAATCTAATTGATTAGCCGTGTCCCCGGTTATGGACATCTGAGTTGCTAGATATTGATTCCATGACATGTTTCTCGCTCATTCTAATTTCATAATTGTTTTAATATTGTTGGGTTAACTTAATTGGGATCTTTTCAAAGAAAATTCAAAACTGTTTATGAAAGTAGGACAAAGATATTTGCAAATGCAAGCCAGACACAGCTCCACTTGCCAAATATGCATGTAGATGTTAGTACTATTGTCTCCATTACTAGCTCTACTTGCCATACATTCCATGTATTGACCCTTCGGGGCTGTTGCGTTTTATGCTGCAGGTTATTCCGATTCTGATTGATCGTTATAGGCCACGGTACTCCACTCGGCACTTGTTCACTTGTGGGAAATTTGAAGATTGGAGGATTTACTCGCTTTTGTTGCTACCTGAACAATTTGAGCTAGCTTTATGCTAAGCTTTTATATTGTAATAATGGTACTCTGGATCTTTATAGATCATGATACACGGTTATTTGCTATGATTATCAATCTTACTCTATCGTGGGCCAATGAACCGATCCAGGGATTGGCATGTCACATAGAGGCCACGGTCTTATCAGAACCGGGGTGTCACATAAGGCAAAAGTTCTACCCAACTTTGTTCTCCTTAAAGGGATGTCTAGTTTTGGTCATGCTGAAGCAAGATAGTATGTCCTTTGTGGATATGTTATCTTTCCTCCTTTGATTTGATTTGGGCAATCATCAAATCAAACTCAGTTCTAAGGACTATCTTGATGGTGTATCCACTAGTGATGCCTCACTTAAGTACATCTTCTTGTCCATTGGTCTGACCAATGTCTATGCCTTATTCATACAACATGTGAGTCTTTCTTCTTGGAGTGTATAGATAAGTTTGTTATTGAGACCATCAATGACATCCTTATCCTCACCTTGTTATACCAGATTCATACAGAACATTTGGCATTAATGTTGGAAACTTTTGAGAACCAGCTTCTTGTTATCTCGAAGTATGTGTTCTGGATGTTAGAAGTAACCTTCTCTAGTTCACGCGCAAAATGTTGAAAGATGTTGCCATGGATTCGAGTAGAATTGTCTTTGTTTTCTCAGGAATCATTCCAAGTTAGTCAAGCATGTGCGAGGTATTCTTGATATGGTAGGTTGATACCTTCACATCTCGAGAAGATCCTCCAAGCACCCCAAGCCACTGATTGATTTGTTCACAAAAGATAAGAAGTACTTAAAACTTTGATATCCTCCTAAATGTTTCCCAACAAGGATTCAGTTGTGTTTCATTGCAAAAAATTCATGTAGATGCAATTATATTTTGATAACTTGCTATCACATGGGTTCTGCAATCTAGCTCATCTTTTGGATCTTGACATTGAAGTACATGTCTTAAGAATCTAGTAACTTTACCTTGTGGTAAATGTTGCACCCTTTCTATTCGGACATGTTGAGTCTGAAGTATCTCTACACTTAATCGAAGTTGAATCTCAAGAAGCAATAATGATTGGTGTTCCTCAAGGTTAAGAAATAGGTCTATTGTAATTCTGGCAAGGTTGATGTAATGGTTGCCACAAACAGTCGGAAGACCTTTTGTCATATTCTCTTGATTCAGCAATAAAAACCACTCTTCATGAGGCATCTTCTATGATTTATTATGGGAGTTGTTCTTATGGTTTCCTTTGTAAACGAAGTCTGACCTTTACTTGATGTCTGGTTAAAGGCTTGTCAGTAGCCTACTATATGTGTTCCAAACATCAAGGAGAACATTTAAAGTAGAGTTTCTAAATGTCTCTTGGTCGATCCTCTAGATCCTTTTACGATGGAAAACATCTTGTTATGCCAAGTACTTGGAGTCTGAGAATGAAGTTTCTTTCTTCTCGTTTCATCAGGAATCTTCTAAACTATTCATCTTGGTGGTGTAAAGTGAAATCATGATCTTTGGCAAAGATTTTGATCGTCCTGAATGAATAAAGAGTTTCCTTTCCGCTTTCTTAAACATGTTCGAAGAGCGATTATTATTTTAGTAATCAAAAGTTCCTCTTGTTACATGCTCCTTGTGAATCTTGTGAGTCCTCCCCACCAAAACACCTTTCTTTCTTGGCCTTCTGTTGAACAAAAGAATGACCTTTTGTGTCAAAAGTAGTTCAACATCTTGGTTTTATTGGTGTCTATCTTCTCTAACTGTAAAGCTCTAATTAAGTTGTTTAGTAGAGGTTTACTTCCCAAAGTTTGTGTTCCTTTTCCATCTGTTGGAAGTCTCCTTCCCTCAGAAGTTAAACTCTTCTGCAAGATCCATGGTCTCAATCCTTACGAAGACACATTACCTGTTACCTTGAAACCATCTCTTTATGTCTCCTCTGATACCTTGACGTGTTTCATGTCATTGGCTTTAGAGATGTTTGTGAAACATCTATCCATGAGTTAACCATGAGATACTTAGTTTGTGGTTCCATGTCATTCCCTCTCTTCCTTAGTGTGAGCAGCCACCTCGAAGATTACGAAGCGCTTCGTCCATTCGTCATGGTGGCATGGATTAACCTCTTCGAGAAGATCGTCGAAGTTTAGTGTAACCCTGTTCCTTCTATCTTTCTACCTAGGAATCTCGGGACGAGATTCTTCTAAGGGGGATAGAATTTTAACAACCCTAGTTTCATTAAATATTAATTAGGGTTTGTTTTGTGCATTCATGAGCATCATCTTAAAAATGCATGAAAGAAATAATAGCAAAACCCTAATCCTAACTCCTTTCCTCTTCATTTGAAATGTGTTCAAATGGTTTTGAATATTTTGGAAAGACAAAATGTGTGGAGCCCAAACTGTTCCGAGGGCCCCTTACTATTTTTAGATATTTTTTCAAACCCGCTAGTATTCTCAAATAATTCAAATCAGTATTAAAATTGAAAATACAAAGAGAGTAAGAGAAAACTAAAAGAAAAAAAGGTTACAGGAAATAAAACTATCCCTAACCCTAACCTGGACCACAGCCCAGCCAGCCTAGTTCCTCTTTTTTCTCTATCTGCTGCCCTACGCATCGCCTGCAGCCCATCTTGAAGTCCACGTGCAGCCTACCCCGGCCCAATACCTCTTCGTTGTCGTTTCCCCATCGTCTTCCTCGCCGATGGATCGAGGAAGCTCCTCGGTGGATGCCGCGCCGCCGTCCGCATGCGCCACGATCTGCGCCACCGCTCCAGAGTGGAGATAAGAACCGCGCCGGCGTCCTCCCTCTTTCCCTCTGATCTTATCCTCTCATTTTCCCCCAGGTGCTCTCTCCCTCACCATCAATTCCAGCGTCTCCTGACCTCGCCTTCCCTCCCCGACCCCATCGTCGTGATCACGGTGAGCTCACGGTTCGGAAGCACCTCTCTGCTGCCTCCCTTCCTTCCTGTACCGCAGTCTCACCGTTGCTCCATCGTTGTTGCTGCAGTAGCTAGTCGCCGCCGGCACTCCGACGACCCAAACGGGGTGGCTCCACCACCCTTTGGCTCGCTCTGGCCTTCTCGATCCTACACGCACGCTCACGCGCCTTCACTCGCGCTCCTGCGCCGTGGCCGGCCGTCGTCTGCACGTGCTCACCGGCGAGCAGACGTGGCGCAGACGTGGCATCCACGTGGCCCTGACCCCACCCATCAGCCACTGAGGCTAGATCTCACCCCGGTGTAAAATGTTTGAAACCCCCTGGTGACATCAGCAATGCATCATGCTGATGCAGTATCCCCTTTTTCTTTTATTTAAATGTCTTGTAAATTGTTTTTTGTAATTAATAAATACCTTATAGGTGGGTCCATCCTGTAAGTGAGATAAATATTTTCAGAAATGTTTCTGATTAATAAAAATGTTTAAGTAATTCTAAAATGCAAATTATTTATAATATTCCAAAAATGATTTAAAATGAATAAAAATTGGGAAAAATCATAAGTAATTCATTTTAAATCAGAAAAATACAAATAATATATCAAAATGTTCAGAAAAATGAGACCTATCTCCTAACATTATAATCCTGCATTGTTAAAAATCTTCCATTGCAAGTTAGTTAGAAGAACTAAATGCACCCTCTCATATACATCTGGAGTTTCCTGAATTAGGGTATGCAACCCTCTGACTCCGATTAAAATGACCAAGCATGTATTAGGGTTTATTTCAATGCAATTTAACTTGTCATATCATCATCCTCGATTGAGCATTGCATCAATGCCATGTGTTGATTGTTTCCTTTCTTATCGGTATTTGGTTCTTCTCCGGTAGAGTATGATATCGAGATCAAGATCGAAGCCCGAGATCAACACCGTCGAAGCTCGAAGACCAATACTTGACCAAATATAATCAAGCCAAGTACCAGATGTCTGGAACTCTAATTTCTGGATATCAACTGGCAAAGGAAAGCGAAGCCCCACACATGATATAATCCTATGATTTCAAAGTATTTACATTTTTGCCATGTGCATACGATTCTAAAGTCTTTTATCAATAGATAGAGTAATCCTATATTATGCATGTTCCTTTGTAGCCTATATTCCCTGATCCACTGCTCCTAGCATAACTAGTGTTGCTAGAGTTCTTACATCTGTTGTGCTTAGCCACGCTTAGCTGTTACCGTTGATCCATCCAGTTGATGAATTAGAGATGTGAATGAACCTAGTATGACAGGATGACGTGGTGTGATCATAGATGGATAATAAACATGCTAAGGCTTGTATGGGAGGCCATGTGGGTTGTGGTCTTTGCAGTCCCATACTTTCCATCCTTAGGACCCGATGTTCTTGCCTCTTGAACCAAGACGAGCATAAAGCCACACGGGGGCCTGGAACCCCCCTCGACCAACTTACTTGCCGAGTAGATTCCATGAGTTACATAGGTTGGGCTTTCCATTCGACATACGCATCTTGGATGTTCTTGAATGGAGGTGAAGGAGGTGCATTCTTAACAGGTAGGTAAGCGTGGTCGGGAACAAGAGATGCCCGACATCCGTAATCTAGAACCCCGCACACATCATTAGGGACCGGCTTCGGGACTCGACCCGTTACGGCGGCATATCCCTAGTGCGTGAGTCATGGTCTCGGTGAAAGCAAGGTAAAGGCCGTGTCTAACCACCCTCTGCCGGCCTTCCAAGGAAGAGGGCTTATCTAGTGGCATTAAGAGAAGGTTAGTACGTGTGGGTAAAGTTGTACACCCCTGCAGGGTTATTAATCTTTTCGAAAAGCCGCGTCCGCGGTTATGGACGAACTTGGGAACGGACGTGAAGATCATAGAGAACGTGAACCTTATCGTAAAACTTGGCAAGTTAAGTAATGTGCGCTTAAGGATGTGTAACACCCTCAGAATCGGACCTATGCAAGTTTTAGCGAAACCCGCCAAACCCGCATAGAAACTATTCAAAGGTGCCCACCAGGCACTTTCGTGCGGGTGGAAAACGAAGTAATAACATTACACAACAGTCCTCGATTGGACCCACAGAACAGATATATACAACACGACTCCATGAGTCAAGAATACAGATATAATATACAAAAATCCAAATCACCTTGAAATCGATATAGCGTCCGAGTACGGACAAGATGCAAATGGGGCTAAGATCCCTGAAGAATAACCAATGGCGTCCATAACCCTGCCCAGGCCAAGCCGGAAGGGTAACCCTGCTAACGACGTCGATCTCAAAACCTTCTTAAACAAAAGGGGTGCCGACAAAGGGCAAAGGAAAAAGAGGAGCGTCAGTACTGAGGCCAGTACACGGCGAGACTAGAATTCGGCGGTCCTCGCCTACATAGGTATGGTGGACTGAAGCGGCAGCGGCAGCATGCACTAAACAACCTATAGAGACTCGATACATCTGGCGGCTATCAGAGAGGGGTAAGAAAGACCTATCCGGAACCAACCTGATACTAACACCAGACAAACCCATCCTGGTGTTTCCCCCTCGAGACCAAACGAGGAAGTCAACCGAGGAACTCACACAGTTGGCAGTTTTATTTATTCAGTTATTATTGCAGCAATTACTAGTCAGGTGTAGATAATCGTCCTGCTGAAATAAACAGTGGGCCGTTTTAGTTAACCATTCCGTTGTAGTTGCAACACTTACTAGTCAGATACAATTGGCATGAGATAACCCAAAACCCAACAGTTGTTGGTACTTTTATTTAGCCATTCCGTTATAGTTGCAATACTTACTAGTCAGGTACAATGGTCGCAAACGACAACCCAAGCAAGCAATTGTTGTCAGTTTTATTTAGCCATTCCATTATAGTGAAGCTGATTACTAGTCATAATAAAGTCAAATTTATAGCACTACTTTAGTTATAGTTGTCTATGATCGAGATACTATGCTCCAAGTCGTCCATAACCGCGGACACGGCTTTCAGAAAGTTTTACCCGGCCGGGGTGCACAAATAGCAACACACACTCGATCAACCTCGGAAGAACCAAATCAAAACCCAACGAGGCTTTCCTGACAAAGCAATCACAGGATTCAGAAATATTTCAGGGGGCCACCCCATTGAGTACACCCGCAACGAAGCTAGCTGACTCCGAGACGGACTCAAGGTTTGCGTCAATGGCTGTAAACGACTGGGAACCCAAAACTGGGATTGTCGATACAGCGAAAACACTCCGCTTACCTAAACAGTACAGTGTGCTATCCATCGCACAATTTAAATAAAGCAGTAAAGCATGGCATAAGTACAGGATAGTAAATAAAACCTCAAACTAGTTTGTGGTCCCAAGAAATAAGAATGAATCAAGCTCTGGCTCAGGGGGGTCCCATAAGCCTCCCGGATGTGGATAGCGCGATAAATCAAGGAACAGGTATCAAGCACTCGGGGTCCTACGGGACACAAGTGGACGGTTAACAACCAAATAACATCTATTGCCCACCTGTGCCTCTGCTTACTTACTTCAATTTTAGTTGTTAAACAGTAGTTAAAGTGAACGATAAGTAAAGCCATGATCATCTCCAACATTAAACATGCGGCAATGCTCCAACAAATGTGGTACTTGTCGATACGCAACAGCACTTGAGCAAGCGACTACGACGCGCAAGTCCAACTATCTACCAAACAACAGGTAATAGGAGGTGTCCAAGGCAATATAAGGCTGCAAGGGATAACACGGGTACGGAAACTAGAGCAACACAACACAGATAGCAATAGATCAATAGGAGGGAATAAATACTATAAAAGTAAGATAGGTAGAAAGGGGGAGATGCTCGCCTGAAAGCATTGCCGAAGGTTCAACCGAAGATCGGGGCGAAGCTCACATCAACTCAACGGTCTTATCCGCGAAGAAGCAAAACACTAGAAGAAACACCGGATGCAATATTTAAGATTACGGCAGAAGATCGGGCATGATGCATGTATGATGTATGACATGGCAAGGTGCGATGCAATTGGGCAAGATTAAGCGGAACCGGGGTCCCGACAATTAATTAAATGGTTCATGTTATTTAGAACCCCCGCAATTAAATGTTGTCTTAACATGGCAAAATATAGCACCGGTTCGCTACACAAATTTAAATGAGGCCAATATAAGGCTAGATTTGCCCGCATATGGACCCCATATTTAATTATATGGTGAACCGGCATAAGGCCCCCAAACCACACAAATATGCATGCGAGTATGACAATTTAATATGCAGCAATTTGTTATTACATTTATAAAATAGGGCTCGAGAAAAGGGGTCACACATTAAGGTCGAAGATCTTGGTGGTTCCGGGATTCGGGGTTGGTCTCAGGGTTCGACGGGATCGTTCTCGGGGTTGGACGCAAGGTGAAGAGCTTGGCGTTCTGGGAAGAAGGACTTGATTCGGTGTCGGGGGCGCATCGGACTCGCCCTGGTCGATGTCGATCTCGTCGTCGCGCAGATCTTGTCGTGTCCTCGTGTCGGGTCGGTCCTGGCGTTCGGGGTGAAGAACTTGGCGTTCTGCGTCGGTGTCCTTACCGTCCGTGTTCTCGAGTATCGCATCCGGGAAGGGGCACTTGTCACCCATGTGGTCTTCGGGTCCGGGGTCCCAGTCATGGCGTCCCATTGTAGATCTTGTGGATGGCCCAGCAAAAGCCATCGGGTTCGGTCTTGGTTCCGTTGTCGACGGCGATCTTGGCGGAACACTTCGAGTGGCGAAGGTCTTGAGGTTCCCAGAGTTTGGTTCGGTCTTCGAACACCGGGATCGATCTTCGGATCGAGGCGTCGGGGTTTGGGTGCGGTGTTCGGTTTGGCCTCGGGGACGGCTAAGGAGATCTTGGGGATTTTCCGTGATGGAGTTCTTGATGTACCGTGCCGTAGATCTTATCGTCGATGACAAACATGGTTTCCGACTTGAAGGTCTTGTCCATCGAGAGGGTTCGGAGATCTTGCTGCAACCTTGTTGACCTTCGGTTCGATGCAGAACAACACATGGTGGACGCACGGCATAGCGGTCGGAGAAGGGGCCGGCTTGGGAGGACGGCGCCGGAACAGAGGTGGTGCGCGAGAAGCCGGGCAGCGGCGCCTGGCCTGACAGGAAGACAGCGGGCGGCCAGAGTAGGGGCCTCTGGCGGCGGCAGATGCAGGGCAGCGCTGGCGAGGTCGGGCCGGCCGGAGGAAGCGGCCACGGAGGGGGGGTGCCGGCGGGCAGAGGCGGAGCCATCGGGGCGACGCGGGCGAGGCCTGCCGCAGAGGAGGCCGGACGGGGCGGCGCTGCTCAGGGGGACACCGCGGCGGGGGGGGGGGGGGACGACGGCGAGGTCGCGGGCCGGGGGCGGGCTCGCCGGCGACGGCGAGGGCGTGGCCGACGGGGAGGAGGAGCAGAGCGGTGGCCGGAGGGCGGCTCGGGCCAGAGGAAGGGGCCGGGGGCGCGCGGGTGGCGTCGGGGGTGGAGAGCGGGGCGAGGAGGAGGGCGGCCTGAGCGGCGGTGGAGGCGACCGCCAGAGGAGGTGAGGCGGCCGGCGGTGGAGGCGGCTGCCGGAGACGAGGAAGAGGGCGAGCGGCGCGAGGAGGAGGGAGAGAAGCGGGGTCGGGGAGAGAGAGAAGGAGGTGGGCGCGCGGGAGAGCGGGCAGGAGGTGGGGCCAGGGGTGGGGTCCAGGGGACAGGGAGAGGGGGTCGGGGTGGGGCAGGTGGCGGTGGGCCAGGGCGTGGGGCAGGCCAGGGGTTGGTGGGGGGTGTGGGCCGCGCGG
This sequence comes from Avena sativa, assembly GCA_916181665.1. Classification (NCBI taxonomy): domain Eukaryota; kingdom Viridiplantae; phylum Streptophyta; class Magnoliopsida; order Poales; family Poaceae; genus Avena; species Avena sativa. Next base: position 134,642,846 of record OV702280.1, read on the forward strand.
GTGGAGGGAGTGGGTCGGTGTGGGGTGGGGCCCGGGTGTCGGTGGGGAGAGAGAGAGGGAGGGTAGATGGGGTTGTGGTGAGAGAAAGAGGGGGAAGAGAGGGTGGATTGATGAGGTGGCAGGTGGGTAGGGATTGGGTCCAGGGGGTGAGGTGGCGGGCTGCGGTTGGTGGGTAGAATAGGATTGGGTAGGTATAGGATTTAGAGTTTAGGTTTTATTAGTTTTGTAAATATGTGTTTGTTTTGTTTTGTTTATTTTAAAACAAGGCTACTTTGCAATTAGTTTATAGGTAAATAAAATATCCGATACGATCGGGGTTTTGCATTTGAAATAAAGAGGGGTATTTGTATAAAGCAAAACTAGGCTTTTCGAAATAGTTTCAGACAAACAATGCATGATGATGACGATGCAATGCACAAAAACAACGCGATTTTCTAGTAGTGGTTTTGCGGGATGCCACAATTCGACACCACTAACAATGGATCTCGCCCTCGAGATCCGCCTCATGGTACCGGAAAGAAGGCCGACGATCTGATCCTTCGCGCTTCGTGTAGATCCTCGCGACACCACTAACAAGAGGTCGTTGTCCGTGATTGTCGAGAGAACACTCCGGGAACAAAAGGTCGAAGGTAGAGGTATCAACAAATAAAGCCACCTCTAGCTTCCGTGGACAGAGTAAGATTGCTGGATCCACTGATTCGATGTACTAGAGCGAATGATAAGAGTAGTCGGATGGTGATCAGTCCATCGCGCACCCAAACCATTACTCTGCACACGAATAGGCGAATTATGCAACCAACTCTCGGAATTCAGACTGAAGATCTCGACAAACGAGGTTGAGAAACAAAGGAGTGATGCAGACTCTGCATCGGATCTAGCGTAGATGATGTCGTCGCGTCGGAAAACACCAGAAGGCACGAGAAGGAACAAAGGGAAGTCCACCAGACGAAGGATTCCTCGGATAGCATGAAGACCAGATGTAGACACACCGTTACCAAAAGAGGAAGCGAAACCCTGAAGGTACGATGGAAACCCAACCGCGAGAAATCCTGGACTCGAAGAGAGAGAAGAGAGTGGATTCAAAACACGTAGAGGTAAGAGGAGAATAGCAGAGGGGTAAGGAGTAAAATCAGACCTAATCAGAACTATCCAACCGATTTTGCAAAAATAGTTTTGGACACTCTACTTCGGCCGTTAGCTAGGTTATCCTACAGGCTGGACTTGTGGGGTATCGCAACTGCTGGGCTCTGATACCACTCTGTAACACCCTCAGAATCGGACCTATGCAAGTTTTAGCGAAACCCGCCAAACCCGCATAGAAACGATTCAAAGGTGCCCACCAGGCACTTTCGTGCGGGTGGAAAATGAAGTAATAACATTACACAATAGTCCTCGATTGAACCCACAGAACAGATATATACAACACGACTCCATGAGTCAAGAATATAGATATAATATACAAAGATCCAAATCACCTTGAAATCGATATAGCGTCCGAGTACGGACAAGATGCAAATGGGGCTAAGAGCCCTGAAGAATAACCAATGGCGTCCATAACCCTGCCCAGGCCAAGCCGGAAGGGTAACCCTGCTAATGACGTCGATCTCAAAACCTGCTTAAACAAAAGGGGTGCCGACAAAGGGCAAAGGAAAAAGAGGAGCGTCAGTACTGAGGCCAGTACACGGCGAGACTAGAATTCGGCGGTCCTCGCCTACATAGGTATGGTGGACTGAAGCGGCAGCGGCAGCATGCACTAAACAACCTATAGAGACTCGATACATCTGGCGGCTATCAGAGAGGGGTAAGAAAGACCTATCCGGAACTAACCTGATACTAACACCAGACAAACCCATCCTGGTGTTTCCCCCTCGAGACCAAACGAGGAAGTAAACCGAGGAACTCACACAGTTGGCAGTTTTATTTATTCAGTTATTGTTGCAGCAATTACTAGTCAGGTGTAGATAATCGTCCTGCTGAAATAAACAGTGGGCCGTTTTAGTTAACCATTCCGTTGTAGTTGCAACACTTACTAGTCAGATACAATTGGCATGAGATAAACCAAAACCCAACAGTTGTTGGTACTTTTATTTAGCCATTCCGTTATAGTTGCAATACTTACTAGTCAGGTACAATGGTCGCAAACGACAACCCAAGCAAGCAATTGTTGTCAGTTTTATTTAGCCATTCCATTATAGTGAAGCTGATTACTAGTCATAATAAAGTCAAATTTATAGCACTACTTTAGTTATAGTTGTCTATGATCGAGATACTATGCTCCAAGTCGTCCATAACCGCGGACACGGCTTTCAGAAAGTTTTACCCGGCCGGGGTGCACAAATAGCAACACACACTCGATCAACCTCGGAAGAACCAAATCAAAACCCAACGAGGCTTTCACGACAAAGCAATCACAGGATTCAGAAATATTTCAGGGGGCCACCCCATTGAGTACACCCGCAACGAAGCTAGCTGACTCCGAGACGGACTCAAGGTTTGCGTCAATGGCTGTAAACGACTGGGAACCCAAAACTGGGATTGTCGATACCGCGAAAACAATCCGCTTACCTAAAGAGTACAGTGTGCTATCCATCGCACAATTTAAATAAAGCAGTAAAGCATGGCCTAAGTACAGGATAGTAAATAAAACCTCAAACTAGTTTGTGGGCCCAAGAAATAAGAATGAATCAAGCTCTGGCTCAGGGGGGTCCCATAAGCCTCCCGGATGTGGATAGCGCGATAAATCAAGGAACAGGTATCAAGCACTCGGGGTCCTACGGGACACAAGTGGACGGTTAACAACCAAATAACATCTATTGCCCACCTGTGCCTCTGCTTACTTACTTCAATTTTAGTTGTTAAACAGTAGTTAAAGTGAACGATAAGTAAAGCCATGATCATCTCCAACATTAAACATGCGGCAATGCTCCAACAACTGTGGTACTTGTCGATACGCAACAGCACTTGAGCAAGTGACTACGACGCGCAAGTCCAACTATCTACCAAACAACAGGTAATAGGAGGTGTCCAAGGCAATATAAGGCTGCAAGGGATAACACGGGTACGGAAACTAGAGCAACGCAACACAGATAGCAATAGATCAACAGGAGGGAATAAATACTATAAAAGTAAGATAGGTAGAAAGGGGGAGATGCTCGCCTGAAAACATTGCCGAAGGTTCAACCGAAGATCGGGGCGAAGCTCACATCAACTCAACGGTCTTATCCGCGAAGAAGCAAAACACTAGAAGAAACACCGGATGCAATATTTAAGATTACGGCAGAAGATCGGGCATGATGCATGTATGATGTATGACATGGCAAGGTGCGATGCAATTGGGCAAGATTAAGCGGAACCGGGGTCCCGACAATTAATTAAATGGTTCATGTTATTTAGAACCCCCGCAATTAAATGTTGTCTTAACATGGCAAAATATAGCACCGGTTCGCTACACAAATTTAAATGAGGCCAATATAAGGCTAGATTTGCCCGCATATGGACCCCATATTTAATTATATGGTGAACCGGCATAAGGCCCCCAAACCACACAAATATGCATGCGAGTACGACAATTTAATATGCAGCAATTTGTTATTACATTTATAAAATAGGGCTCGAGAAAAGGGGTCACACATTAAGGTCGAAGATCTTGGTGGTTCCGGGGTTCGGGGTTGGTCTCAGGGTTCGACGGGATCGTTCTCGGGGTTGGACGCAAGGTGAAGAGCTTGGCGTTCTGGGAAGAAGGACTTGATTAGGTGTCGGGGGCGCATCGGACTCGCCCTGGTCGATGTCGATCTCGTCGTCGCGTAGATCTTGTCGTGTCCTCATGTCGGGTCGGTCCTGGCGTTCGGGGTGAAGAACTTGGCGTTCTGCGTCGGTGTCCTTACCGTCCGTGTTCTCGAGTATCGCATCCGGGAAGGGGCACTTGTCACCCATGTGGTCTTCGGGTCCGAGGTCCCAGTCATGGCGTCCCATTGTAGATCTTGTGGATGGCCCAGCAAAAGCCATCGGGTTCGGTCTTGGTTCCGTTGTCGACGGCGATCTTGGCGGAACACTTCGAGTGGCGAAGGTCTTGAGGTTCCCAGAGTTTGGTTCGGTCTTCGAACACCGGGATCGATCTTCGGATCGAGGCGTCAGGGTTTGGGTGCGGTGTTCGGTTTGGCCTCGGGGACGGCTAAGGAGATCTTGGGGATTTTCCGTGATGGAGTTCTTAATGTACCATGCCGTAGATCTTATCGTCGATGACAAACATGGTTTCCGACTTGAAGGTCTTGTCCATCGAGAGGGTTCGGAGATCTTGCTGCAACCTTGTTGACCTTCGGTTCGATGCAGAACAACACATGGTGGACGCACGGCATAGCGGTCGGAGAAGGGGCCGGCTTGGGAGGAAGGCGCCGGAACAGCGGTGGTGCGCGAGAAGCCGGGCAGCGGCGCCTGGCCTGACAGGAAGACAGCGGGCGGCCAGAGCAGGGGCCTCTGGCGGCGGCAGATGCAGGGCAGCGCCGGCGAGGTCGGGCCGGCCGGAGGAAGCGGCCGCGGAGGGGGGGTGCCGGCGGGCAGAGGCGGAGCCATCGGGGCGACGCGGGCGAGGCCTGCCGCAGAGGAGGCCGGACGGGGCGGCGCTACTCAGGGGGACACCGCGGCGGGGGGGGGGGGGACGACGACGAGGTCGCGGGCCGGGGGCGAGCTCGCCGGCGGCGGCGAGGGCGCGGCCGACGGGGAGGAGGAGCAGAGCGGTGGCCGGAGGGCGGCTCGGGCCAGAGGAAGGGGCCGGGGGCGCGCGGGTGGCGTCGGGGGTGGAGAGCGGGGCGAGGAGGAGGGCGGCCTGAGCGGCGGTGGAGGCGACTGCCGGAGGAGGCGAGGCGGCCGGCGGTGGAGGCGGCTGCCGGAGACGAGGAAGAGGGCGAGCGGCACGAGGAGGAGGGAGAGAAGCGGGGTCGGGGGAGAGAGAGAAGGAGGTGGGCGCGTGGGAGAGCGGGCAGGAGGTGGGGCCAGGGGTGGGGTCCAGGGGACAGGGAGAGGGGGTCGGGGTGGGGCAGGTGGCGGTGGGCCAGGGCGTGGGGCAGGCCAGGGGTTGGTGGGGTTGTGGGCCGCGCGGGTGGAGGGAGTGGGTCGGTGTGGGGTGGGGCCCGGGTGTCGGTGGGGAGAGAGAGAGGGAGGGTATATGGGGCTGTGGTGAGAGAAAGAGGGGGAAGAGAGGGTGGATTGATGAGGTGGCAGGTGGGTAGGGATTGGGTCCAGGGGGTGAGGTGGCGGGCTGCGGTTGGTGGGTAGAATAGGATTGGGTAGGTATAGGATTTAGAGTTTAGGTTTTATTAGTTTTGTAAATATGTGTTTGTTTTGTTTTGTTTATTTTAAAACAAGGCTACTTTGCAATTAGTTTATAGGTAAATAAAATATCCGATATGATCGGGGTTTTGCATTTGAAATAAAGAGGGGTATTTCTATAAAGCAAAACTAGGCTTTTCGAAATAGTTTCAGACAATCAATGCATGATGATGACGATGCAATGCACAAAAACAACGCGATTTTCTAGTAGTGGTTTTGCGGGATGCCACAGGATGCTTCCTTAGGGATTGAGGGGTGATCCTAGATAGTTTCAGCTGATGGTGATTTGGTGGATATCAAGAGATGATCAAAGCTAGTGATACCGCTCTCTTATCCCGTTTTAAAATATTCTGATTAGTCGAGATTCTTCTCCCTTTTGTTTTACATAACAAAGATGGCTTTATGCAGAATAACTCCACCAGCCATAAGTCTTGCGGAGTACACCCTCTACTCACCCTTGCTTCGTTGATTCTTTTGCAGCAGTGTAAGTGTTACCATATAAGATGAGTTCTTCATGGCATCGACATCGAGGAGTAGTTTGGATTTCCCAGTCGGCAGTCTGGGATCTATGGATGGGACGCCATCGTTATGCTTCAGGCCTCTTAGGCCATTTGTTAAGTTTGCTATACTTAATAGCATAATTTTCCTTCCGTTGTTTGATGTTTGTGGTTAGTGACCTCTGCTTGTAATATTTTAGTTCTCTGCTCAGTTATGAGCTTGCTATAATAGTTTTTGTGTCGTAGGGTCACTGTTATGTTACTGATTTTCTCTCTGTACGCTTTCAATATTAGGTTAGGCTTATGCTCAGAGACTGGTCTGGGATTTGTCTAGCCTTAATCCCGGGGGTGTCACACCAAGGCTAACCGTGAGCACCATGTGTTGGCTGCATGCATGTGAGTGCTCCCTCCCATCTTTCCCACTCTCCCTTGATCAGCACCACCACGCAGCACCCCCCTCTCCTAGTCCCCTCCCCCTCTCTCTTTACCATCAAGGAAAGAGACCAAACGAAACCATCCACTCCCCTCTCTTTTGCAAAATCAAAACCTCCCATGTGCTCTCCCAGCTGCCCTTCTTATCCCTCCAGCATACTGGTGTATCCACATATCACCTACCAGAACATATCCTCCGTCTCCCCTTCCTCCTTGCTCAAGCAAAACCTTCCATTTCCATGGTCACCTCTTGGAAAAAACCCTAGCCCTACCACCTACTGCTCGTCGACCTTGCACTCCCCGCGGTCATCCAGTAGCACCAGCGGCCTCGCCTGCTTCCTCTTCATCGACCAGATTCGGAGCCCGTCCCTAGAACCCGCCGGATGGAGCCCAGTAGCGTCGTACTGCAGGCATCTGCAATCTTATGTCCATGAGCCTCTCTCGAGATCGCCAGTGTGTCGGCTACCGAAGCTAGACCAACGACATCCTGGTGAGCACCCAAAGTCCCTTAATATGTTCCTATGCATCATTTGTTCCTTCAGCACGCATACGTTCTAGCGAGCGCTCTCCATGCACCGCCGCCTCCTGCAGATCGCCTTCGAACCCGTCGTTCTAGCCCATCAACCATGCCTTTGATGTGTTCCTCGTCAGGCTGCAGCTGCCCTTGCTCGCATCCTTCTAGGACCCCCACCAGCGCCGTCTCCCAGTCGCCATGCGTGCCCGCTGGATGAGCACGAGCTTGCTCAGTAGCCGTGCGTGTACTACAGCAATGTTAGAACACACGTCTGGCAGGCAGCAGAACCGCAACTTGTCATTGCAGACCTCTATTCTCCCCCGTTTTCTGGCTTCCTCCGACCACCTCCGGCAAGACCCTCAACACGAAAGATGTTCTCCGTTGACCAATCTTTCTGTAGCTTCAAACCCCGATAAAATATGTGGAATATCGGGTTCTCAATCGACACCGAAATTCAAGCTCAAACCGCAGGTGCATCTGATAGAAAATATTAGTCCTGCGTTAGCTGATCTTCCCTGTATTAATCGTTTTTTATCTAGCATTAGGCTCGTTTTTGGTGGAGGTTCATTGACAAAATATGAAGCGCTTGACCCACTCCACATGTTTGCTCTTTACGGTGTCACAAGATTCCTCCTAATTTGTCCGCCATCTTCATTCGAAAATCAGCACGAGCTAGCAGTTTTCACGGTTTAGTTCAGTTCATCCCACTCCTCCTTTACACCTTTGCAAAAACCACCTTGTGTTTTGTTCGAGATCAACCCGCAGCCCCCGCCTTCGCCACATGTTGCCACCCCGCTGGCCTGCGTGCGAGTGGCCCCGTGCCGTCTGTTGGCCCACATGTTTTTATCCTAGGGTAGCAGCAGCCTGAGTAACTAAAGGGCCTGCCTTTCTCTAAGATGAAATCTGAATATAAACAAATTGATACATAACTTTCAATTACATTTGAATTTGAACAAATGTTTAATATGAAATATGTTTTATTTTTGTACATGAATTCAATTATAAATTCAAATCTTTTTATAACTAATTCAAACTAGTGAAACGTATACATTTAACCGTATTTAATATAATTTGAATATAATATTATTTTAAATTCATAAATTCAAATAATATGTATAGTATATAATTTTGAATCATAAAAACATGATGAATATGAACATGCTATTTAAAATATATTTTGGGAAAATAAAGTTTTTTAAATATTTAATTCTATTTAAATGCCATTTTTCAATATTACATAACTTAATTATGTATCTCCGAATTCGACAAATGATATGTCTAAAATAATCAGTGCGATGAGACTGTTCTAACTACGCATTCCATGATATAAATGGAAGCATGAATCATATAAATACTAAGTATACAACAATTATTATGGGAGCAAGACATGATTAAAAACTTAATAAGATGCTTTAGTCTTGTAACCCACACTTTGCTCATGCCATGCTATGTTATGCCATGTAAAATGTGCATCATTCCATCATGGCATCCTTATTTGCTTGTTGCATATGATTTATACGTTTGTGCAATGTATTTACTATGGCCCTATGTGTGTTTGGTTTCTATCCGAATAGACGCCGTGCAAGGAGAATATGAGGAGTCATAGGACTTTTACCGGATCCTTCCTATTCTACAACTGAGCTTCCAGGCAAGAATGACCCCATGCTTGCACTACTTATAGCACATGTTGCATCTATCTTATTCTTGCATCATATGTGTCACATCCCAGAATTTTCCAAATTTTGAAATGTGAAAAATAAATAAACAAAATAAATAATTATTGAAATTTAGGGTGAAAAGAAACTTTGTTTTGAAGTGGAAACATCAAAACCCATCTTGAACAAAACTTTGAATAAAATTTGAATCCAACAAATTTCAAAACAAGTGAAATGCATTCATCAATATTGTATTGAAATTTGAACACTTAGAAAAGTTAAACCAAAACTCTAAAAACCTAATGGAAGAATCATTTCCAAGATCTCTCTAAGACTATGGAATTGATCCATATATAAATCTAGCAACAATCATTTTAAAATGATCAAGAATGATAAATAGAAATATTGTAAAACCATAGAAATTGATTCTATTCAATTTGGAACCATGGATAAAAACTTATGAATTTAATAAGTTAAAAAGAAATAATTTCCAAAGCTAATAAAGCTCCTCTCTAAAATCCATACCAAATTGTGAGCAAAATAATCCTCAAGAGATTTAAAAGGATAATGAAACATTAAATGAAATTATACAAATTGGAATCACCAAGTTTGGTTCTATAAATAAAAAGATATGGATTTTATAAGGCAAAGGAAGGAATAAATAAGGAATATCTAAAAGCCAAATAAAATCTTTGCCAAATCCATAAGCAAATGAAATAAAGATAATCCAAATAAAATATAGGGATAAATATTATTCCAATAAAATTATATGGCATTAAACCATATTCTAAATATATATGGATCAAGACAAAATCCCTAATAGAAATGATTAATTAAATCATGAGAGAATAATAAATGGAATTTTCCCAAGTGGAATAAAAGTTATTTAATTAACTTAAATGAAATAAAAGAAACATTTAAATAAAATTATATGGAATTAACACCATATTTGATTTTATATGAATAAATACATACCCAATTTAAAATGGTTAATAAAACATATTAAAAATAATTCAAAAAGAATTATTTGCCACCCTATTGAATAAATAAAACTTACTAAAAAGGGTTTGATAAAATATTTGAATTTAAAACAGAAAGTTAAATCATTCGAATAAATAATATGGATTAGAATCATATTTTAAATCCTATTTAATAAAGACAAAATTTCTATTTTAAATAAATAATTAAACCATGTGGGAATAAAAGAAATATTCCAAAATTTTCTTTAAATACATGTTTAAACAGTATAGAAACTACTGAAAAGTTTTGAAAAGATTTGGTAAATAAATATGATTCAAATAAGAGTTTGAATTTGAAAACAGAAAATCAAAATGGAAAAAGAAAAGGAAAACAGAAGAAGAAGAAGAAGAAGAAGAAGAAGAAGAAGAAGAAGAAGAAGAAAAAGCCCAACTAACCTAGCCCATCAGGCCCAGCTAGCCCATTTCCCCACTCCCTCGCAGAAAACGGTTCACACCGCAAACTTGACCCTCTCAGACGCTGACTACCCGACCCCACTGAACCCCCTTTCTACTCGCTGACAGCATAGCCCCACTGCCCCGTCATCGTCGTCAACCCCGCGACTCCTTCATCCTCAAATCACGCCGGCTGTGTCTAGTCGATTAAAACTCGCTTGAATTCGAATCAATGCGCCAGTAATTCCTCCCCCTGATCTTGCGTACTTAATCGCCCGTGTCTTCTCTACTTTTCCCCTCAGACCCCATTTCCCCTCCACCACCAGGCTGCGCTGATTTTGCCCGAGACCACGCTCTTCTCCGACGAGACTCCGAGCAAATTCCGGCCAGGAACCGCATTCCCTTACCCCCTAGCCACCACGAAACTACTCCCCATCGCCAGGCGCACCTCCTGGTACCTCCCTCTTGCCCGAGCGTGCCTCACAGCATCGGCAACATTAACGACTGAACTCCGCCGTCTTCTGCTCCAACTCCATCAAGCTTTCCTGGTAGCTTCTGACATCCCCTCTCTCTCTCTCCTTGACACACACATACTCGCCTCTGCCTCACGCATCTAATGTGACCAGCAGCTCGCCTTCCGATGCCTTATAGCCTCGCCCCCGTCGACAATAGGACGCGCATGACGCCGGGAACTTTTCTGATGAGCAATCGCTGGCAGTCTCGTGCGCCCCTGTCCCTGCGAAGACGACGCTGAGCACCTACACGCTTCGACGAATCTGGTGATCATCCCCCTTCTCTCCTTTGCTTCATGATAGCACTGTACCATTGTAGGCGAGGGAGCCGCCGCTCGCTGTCGCCCAGCGCCGCCAGATCTAGGTTGTTTTGCTGTGAGCCAATAGATCACGATCCTATGGGCACGATAGAATCGCTAAATGAAGAGGTACGCAATGATCTAAACCGCACAGATCTAATTAAATCCAATGGCTGTAACTGCTTGATCCAGCCGAAGCGGTGTGCGCCAGTTAGATCACGCCACGTGGCCTGAGTTTTGTTTTAAAAACAGAAAAGGTTCTATTAGATGTTTGATTTTGTAAAATTCATAACTTTTAATCTACACGTCCAAATTTTGCAAATTTTATATCAATAGAATCATCAAGAATAATTCTATCTAACTAAGTACTTTGTTTAATAATTTGCTTCTGGAAAATTAGTTGTTTTTGCAGAAACTTGTGTAGGCATATTTTGTGTATAAAATTCATTCTAAAAATGTTTTTGAGATAAAAACTTTTGTAAATGGATTGTTTTGAACCCACTGACCATAGAAACCAACTTGTGGATTTGAAAACATATTTTGTGATACTAAAGAATAAATCTTTGAATAAGAACATTTCTAGTCAAATAAAAATATTGTTTATGTGTTAAAAATGCTTTTTGAGTAAAACCTTTGGAAAATGATTTGATTTAAACTCTCTGACCCTAAACACCAAGTTATAGGAATTAAAAATATATTTGGTGAACTCTAGAAAATTATTACTTTGTTTAAAGGCATTTCTAATGAAATAAAATGTTGTTTGATTTAAAAAATGGTTTATAGGTAAAACCTTTTGCAAATGGTTTTAATAATAAACACTTGACCATAAAACACTAACATTTGTGTTTAAAAAATATATTTGTCAAACACTAGAAAATATTACTTTGATTAAATCATTTCTAGCTAAACAAAAATGATTTAAAGTGGCCATTTTCACTAACTTAATATCAAATGGCTTTGCCACTTTTACAAATGACCAATAGATGTTTTAGAATGTTTATAACCTATTAGAAACCACTTTTCCAAATAAAACAATCTTTGGCATGCTTGCATGCATTGCTTTGTTTTTATTATTCTATGTGATGAATTGCTAGAATGGTAGATTGAATTTATGCCTTGATTGAATTGTAGTGAAAATTGAAGAGTGTGACTATTGCAAGAGCAAGGAGTGAACTTATATTATCTACCAAAAAGGCAAGTGGTGCTTCATACTTTTGTCCCATTATTTTCACTATGAATTAGTGATACTTCTAAGTAGGACTTGCATGGAGTTTTCTAAGTATAAACTATGCCATGGGAAATCCTAGTATATGAAACCTTAGTAGAATTTTCCTAAGTTAAGATTCCTACTACTATCATTCTTAGCCTACCTAGTAGAAAACAAGGGTGTATTATATTCATGCTATGAAATATTTCTAAGTCAAGGACTTGTGTTTTGTTTAATAAAACAACCATGTGAATGAATCACCTGGGTGGAATGGAAAGAATGGTTTGTGTTGAGTGGTTACACAGGGCCCATATTTATGGCTTACCCTAGTGTGTCTCACTTGAGGAATGCCACCCAGGAACAAAGATATTTGAGATGTCAAATGTTGAGAAGCTTCAAGTGCAGCCACTTGGCATTATGGGCTCTGCCTGGATCATATAGTTTGAAATAACTTAGCCAAATGGACAGTTGGTGGTAGGGGATGATAGGTTGGAACGCGTCCATTCTGGTCTAAGGGAAGGCTTCTGAAAGATCTTGTTTCGATGCATGTACAGTCTTGTGGGGAAATTGCACCACCTCTCGAGAGAGTAAAATCTAAGTACTTAGCCATGTCCCCGGCAATGGACAATTTGAGCATCAAGACATGGAAGCTATCAAGAATATCCTTATCCCATTTTCTAAGTTCAAAACTTGTGGTTGAACAAGGGTTAAAGGATCACCAATCTCTATTGGGAGATGCCTTGGGTGATTTTGACAAACAAAAACTTAGTGTTTTCAAATGATAAGGAAAATCTATTTTGAGCAAAGCAAGACTTAGCTCCACTTAGCCAAATGCATATAGATGATAGATACCACTACTATACCATAGTACCACTTGCCAATACAAATCAAATGTATTGACCCTTGTGGCTGTAATTTATTATGTTGCAGGTTTGTTTGATGTTAGTGAAGTATGTTGATTAGGATTACAAGTCTACAACCAACATGATTTCCTATGGCACTTTGAAGATGAAGGACTCCATGCTATAGTTATTTCTACTGCATTGTAATGAGATAGCCAAATGAGCTATGTAAGATGTAATGAATTATTTTATTCCTGGTTATAAAATTGTATTATGACCTTTGTTTCTTGATATTACATCTTAACTGTGGATGCTAGCTATTGATCCAGGGACTAGCATTGCAATCACAGGGACCTCTACCTTATTAAAGGTTGGGACCTCTACAATATGTCTCGATCCGAATTAAATTGATTCCCAAGTATTGCATGGCCTTTACTTTTAAACTCCAACAAAGATTGTTCCCCCATCCTATGAGACATTACTATAGGAGTTGTTTGGGCCATGCGAGTCATAGAATTTCATGTGAAGGGGTTGTGAGTGTCTTTGGATAATGAGGTAGCTAACAAATGAATTGAGTAGTAATGGGATAACTAAAGAAAGAGGCACTAGTGGGCAATATTTGATATTTGGTTCTTTATGCTCACTTGTGTCCCATAGGACTCCGAGTACTTGATACCTATTCCTTGAATATTGCACTATCCACAGGTGGGACCATGAATCCCCCTATTCCTAGATTGAGTCACATTCATTTCTTGGGGCCACAATTATTTTGGCCGTTATTACTATCGTGTACTTATGCCATGCTTTAATAATTTATTTACTACTATTGCTCAAGGAGCGTTTACTACTATACTATTTTGGAACGTGGAATGATTTCATGGTATCGACAAGCCTAGTAACATTTTCGGGTTCCCAGACATTTACAACCATTGACACAAACCACTAGGTCCATCATGGAGCCGGCCAACTTCGTAGTGGGTAGCTTAGTGGGGTGGCCCCTAAAATCATCTATGAATCTTGTGAATGCTTTGTCGTGATGCCTCGTTTGGTTTTAATTTGATTTTTCTAAGGTTGATCGTGCGTGTGTTGCTATTTGTGCACCCTGCAGGGTAAATCTTTTTGAAAGTCGTGTCCGTGGTTATGGACGACTTGGAGCACAGTTTCTCGATCATATACAAGCATAACTAAAGTACCTCTTTTAAATTGACTAAAACTTGACTACTAATAGCACAATATTCATGGAATGATTAATGAAACTATCAACGGATGGGATGTTATTCTTCTTTCTCGTTAGGGAACAGGGATGTGGGCGAGCGATGTTTATTTATGTTGAGATATATATATCGGTTGGGTAATTAACTGTTGTTTAATTAATGAACATCCATATATCATTGGTTAGGCGAATGTTGTAGCATGTCTCTATAGAACTGCTAGGATTTATTTTTTCTGCTATTGCGTCACACTCACTTTGTTCCCTTTAGATGCATAAAGACTTGCTGAGCCCCCTAGGGTCTCACATGATAAAATATTGGTTTAGATGGATAGGTATATCCGCAGGAAGGCTACTGGGTCGAGGATACCGATGGAGGTGGCAACGACCTTCTAGTGTAGAGATGCTGGGGATGGAGATCCATGAGATCTATGGGCAGGATGTGCTTATTTTCGGGGCATCTTATGCCAATTTGCTTCTTATCCATACTTGAATCTTGTTTTCCGCTTCCACTTGATTGATGTGTGATGTATGAGGATGTATCCTAAACTATTATCTCTATCTAGGATATTTGGATGTTGCCGTATGGCGTTGAATATTTATATTTATTTTAGATAGTTTGGATCTGATGCACTCTTGTATGTCGTTGGCATACATACTCATTTGTGTATGCTTGACTCGCATTCTATCCGGCTACATCTCTCGCACTTGAGGCTATAACCATGAGAAGTGGGTAGGGTGGTTGGTCTATATTGTGCCATGTTCCACTCAGATGGGACCTACATGTGAGTGGCCCTTGGGCCTCCTCGGTTGGGCATGTTATGCAGTTTTGGGTTATACCGGCTTGTTATTTAGAGTGTAGGGTCCATGGGATTACATCTGGTATCGGAGCCATCCCGCCCTTCAAGGTCTCAGCCGAGATGATCGTTGTCAATCTAGAAAATATTTTTGGTAGTTATGTATATTAGGGAAAAACTAAACATGAGAGTATGACTACTTCCATTTTTCTTCTTACCCTCCCACCCACCCTTTTCTGGTAAGGAAGTGTAACGTTTATCAATCCTCTTCTAAAAAATCAAATTAGGATTCACGTGTTTGGGGTTTCTGTAGTACCATAGGATGTGTGTTAAATCCTTTGTTGATCTGATGCATCCAACTTTGCTTCGCAACCTGCCTTTGGTTATCAACTGTTGGTACATTCCCTACTGACAGGGTTTGTGTAAACCGACGCGATCTACCAACTCCTTGTAAACCGACACAATCTTGTTAAGGGTGTTCGTCCTTCCTGCATGTTTTCCGGAATGTGGAGTTGCTAATATCTACCTGTTAAGTTGTTTTTCACATCTATTGGTATTTTAATGCCAAAAAATGTGGAAAATGTTTCTTTGATACATCTGTGTTTCCACACCCCTATTCAGTCTTGTGTGATACACTATTTACCTTCTTGTTGTCAGAATGTTCATGCTAACTTTATCTTTTGCTACCGACACTTCAATCTGGAGTTTTTACTTCATCTTCAAATTCTTTTGGGATCAATACATAACATGTGTCGATCTGATGAATGTGATTGTTATGTGATCCTCAGTATATCTACATGACACTTATCATGAGTGGAATATGGTCAATGCTATCATTCTTATCCGTCAATGGCCATGGTTATCTCGTGTGATTTTGAGTTATACCGAGATTATATCTATGTTAAACTCAAGTATCTATGGCAATCCAGAAGTTTCTTAAGGCACTACAGTGGTCTATCATCTGTGTATCATGCTTCACCTATTTTTAAATTCCATATCTGCAAAGGTTAGCTTTGATTCGAGAGAATCTCATCATTTCATCTATGACAACTTTTCTTAAATGTATGAGTTATCATTGCTTATTTATCCAAGATCTCTTTGTCTTTTCAACCGGTGATCCGATCAACAAGGTGAACAAGTCAGTATCTCTTTTCTTATCCGAAGGGCTAGATAATCTATTATTTCAATAAATCCTTCTAAACACCAATCCTTGTCCTTTATGTTGATATTTCGTGGTGTTATATCTTAACGATATTCATGTTTATTCTATATCAATGGAAGAACATCATCTTTTCATACTCTCAAGCTTCGAGAACACCGCATCTATGCAAAGTTCTCAAAGTGGGAATTCTGACTCTTTGAAGTCACCTATCTCGACCACGTCCTTTGGCTAAGACATAGCTACAATTCTGGAATCATCAAATCAATTATTAATTCCATCCTCCAAACTTCAATCAACTCATGAGCTTTTCCTCGGTTTGACAAGTAATCATTGTTGCCTTGTTGAAGACTTCCTCAAGACAATTAAATCTAACTCGGATCTTCCCAAGAAGGACAAGAAATTCGTTTGGTCTTCGTTCATCAAGAAATATTTTGAAAACCTCTCGCTTGATCTTCTATCATCAATCCGAAGGATGCCATGAAGATTTTACAGATTTTTACAATTTGAATGGATTTTTTTAACTAGAAATAGATTTATTTGAACCCACTGACCATAGAAACCAACTTGTGGATTTAAAAACATATTTTGTGATACTAAAGAATAAATCTTTGAATAAGAACATTTCTAGTTAAATAAAAATATTGTTCATGTGTTAAAAATGCTTTTTGAGTAAAACCTTTGGAAAGTGATTTGATTTAAACTCTCTGACCCTAAACACCAAGTTATAGGAATTAAAAATATATTTGGTGAACTCTAGAAAATTATTACTTTGTTTAAAGTCATTTCTAATGAAATAAAATGTTGTTTGATTTAAAAATGGTTTATAGGTAAAACCTTTTGCAAATGGTTTTAATAATAAACACTTGACCATAAAACACTAACATTTGTGTTTAAAAAATATATTTGTCAAACACTAGAAAATATTACTTTGATTAAATCATTTCTAGCTAAACAAAAATGATTTAAAGTGGCCATTTTCACTAACTTAATATCAAATGGCTTTGCCACTTTTACAAATGACCAATAGATGTTTTAGAATGTTTATAACCTATTAGAAACCACTTTTCCAAATAAAACAATCTTTGGCATGCTTGCATGCATTGCTTTGTTTTTATTATTCAATGTGATGAATTGCCAGAATGGTAGATTGAATTTATGCCTTGATTGAATTGTAGTGAAAATTGAAGAGTGTGACTATTGCAAGAGCAAGGAGTGAACTTATATTATCTACCAAAAAGGCAAGTGGTGCTTCATACTTTTGTCCCATTATTTTCACTATGCATTAGTGATACTTCTAAGTAGGACTTGCATGGAATTTTCTAAGTATAAACTATGCCATGGGAAATCCTAGAAGATGAAACCTTAGTAGAATTTTCCTAATTTAAGATTCCTACTACTATCATGCTTAGCCTAGCTAGTATAAAACAAGGGTGGATAATATTCATGCTATGAAATATTTCTAAGTCAAGGACTTGTGTTTTGTTTAATAAAACAACCATGTGAATGAATCACCTGGGTGGAATGGAAAGAATGGTTTGTGTTGAGTGGTTACACATGGCCCATATTTATGGCTTACCCTAGTGTGTCTCACTTGTGGAATGCCACCCAGGAAGAAAGATATTTGAGATGTCAAATGTTGAGAAGCTTCAAGTGCAGCCACTTGGCATTATGGGCTCTGCCTGGATCATATAGTTTGAAATAACTTAGCCAAATGGGAAGTTGGTGGTAGGGGATGATAGGTTGGAACGCGTCCATTCCGGTCTAAGGGAAGGCTTCTGAAAGATCTTATCTCGATGCATGTCGAGTCTTGTGGGGAAAGTGCACCACCTCTCGAGAGAGTAAAATCTAAGTACTTAGCCGTGTCCCCGGCAATGGACAATTTGAGCATCAAGACATGGAAGCTATCAAGAATATCCTTATCCCATTTTCTAAGTTCAAAACTTGTGGTTGAACAAGGGTTAAAGGATCACCAATCTCTATTGGGAGATTCCTTGGGTGATTTTGACAAACAAAAACTTAGTGTTTTCAAATGATAAGGAAAATCTATTTTGAGCAGAGCAAGACTTAGCTCCACTTAGCCAAATGCATAAAGATGATAGATACCACTACTATACCATAGTACCACTTGCCAATACAAATCAAATGTATTGACCCTTGTGGCTGTAACTTATTATGTTGCAGGTTTGTTTGATGTTAGTGAAGTATGTTGATTAGGATTACAAGTCTACAACCAACATGATTTCCTGTGGCACTTTGAAGATGAAGGACTCCATGCTATAGTTATTTCTGCTGCATTGTAATGAGATAGCCAAATGAGCTATGTAAGATGTAATGAATTATTTTATTCCTGGTTATAAAATTGTATTATGACCTTTGTTTCTTGATATTACATCTTAACTGTGGATGCTAGCTATTGATCCAGGGACTAGCATTGCAATCACAGGGACCTCTACCTTATTAAAGGTTGGGACCTCTACAATATGTGGCGATCCGAATTAAATTGATTCCCAAGTATTGCATGGCCTTTACTTTTAAACTCCAACAAAGATTGTTCCCCCATCCTATGAGACATTACTATAGGA
Source organism: Avena sativa (assembly GCA_916181665.1). Taxonomy (NCBI): domain Eukaryota; kingdom Viridiplantae; phylum Streptophyta; class Magnoliopsida; order Poales; family Poaceae; genus Avena; species Avena sativa. The sequence continues at coordinate 134,661,292 of OV702280.1, forward strand.
GTTGCTTGGGCCATGCGAGTCATAGAATTCCATGTGTAGGGGTTGTGAGTGTCTTTGGATAATGAGGTAGCTAACAAATGAATTGAGTAGTAATGGGATAACTAAAGAAAGAGGCACCAGTGGGCAATATTTGATATTTGGTTCTTTATGCTCACTTGTGTCCCATAGGACTCCGAGTACTTGATACCTATTCCTTGACTATTACACTATCCACATGTGGGACCATGAATCCCCCTATTCCTAGATTGAGTCACATTTCATTTCTTGGGGCCACAATTATTTTGGGAGTTATTACTATCGTGTACTTATGCCATGCTTTAATAATTTATTTACTACTATTGCTCGAGGAGCGTTTACTACTATACTATTTTGGAACGTGGAATGTTTTCATGGTATCGACAAGCCTAGTCACATTTTCGGGTTCCCAGACATTTACAACCATTGACACAAACCACTAGGTCCATCATGGAGCCGGCCAACTTCGTAGTGGGTAGCTTAGTGGGGTGGCCCCTAAAATCATCTATGAATCTTGTGAATGCTTTGTCGTGATGCCTCGTTTGGTTTTCATTTGATTTTTCTAAGGTTGATCGTGCGTGTGTTGCTATTTGTGCACCCCTGCAGGGTAAATCTTTCTGAAAGCCGTGTCCACGGTTATGGATGACTTGGAGCACAGTTTCTCGATCATATACAAGCATAACTAAAGTACCTCTTTTAAATTGACTAAAACTTGACTACTAATAGCGCAATATTCATGGAATGATTAATGAAACTATCAACGGATGGGATGTTCTTCTTCTTTCTCGTTAGGGAACAGGGATGTGGTCGAGCAATGTTTATTTATGTTGATATATATATCGGTTGGGTAATTAACTGTTGTTTAATTAATGAACATCCATCTATCATTGGTTAGGCGAATGTTGTAGCATGTCTCTATAGAACTGGTAGGATTTATTTTTTCTGCTATTGCGTCACACTCACTTTGTTCCCTTTAGATGCATAAAGACTTGCTGAGCCCCCTAGGGTCTCACATGATAAAATATTGGTTTAGATGGATAGGTATATCCGCAAGAAGGCTAATGGGTCGAGGAGACCGATGGAGGTGGCAACGACCTTCTAGTGTAGATATGCTGGGGATGGAGATCCATGAGATCTATGGACGGGATGTGCTTATTTTCGGGGCATCTTATGCCAATTTGCTTCTTATCCATACTTGAATCTTGTTTTCCGCTTCCACTTGATTGATGTGTGATGTATGAGGATGTATCCTAAACTATTATCTCTATCTAGGATATTTGGATGTTGCCGTATGGCGTTGAATATTTATATTTATTTTAGATAGTTTGGATCTGATGCACTCTTGTATGTCGTTGGCATACATACTCATTTGTGTATGCTTGACTCGCATTCTAGTCGTCTACATCTCTCGCACTTGAGGCTATAACCATGAGAAGTGGGTAGGGTGGTTGGTCTATATTGTGCCATGTTCCACTCAGATGGGACCTACATGTGAGTGGCCCTTGGGCCTCCTCGGTTGGGCATGTTATGCAGTTTTGGGTTATACCGGCTTGTGATTTAGAGTGTAGGGTCCATGGGATTACATCTGGTATCGGAGCCATCCCGCCCTTCAAGGTCTCAGCCGAGATGATCGTTGTCAATCTAGAAAATATTTTTGGTAGTTATGTATATTAGGGAAAAACTAAACATGAGAGTATGACTACTTCCATTTTTCTTCTTACCCTCCCACCCACCCTTTTCTGGTAAGGAAGTGTAACGTTTATCAACCCTCTTCTAAAAAATCAAATTAGGATTCACGTGTTTGGGGTTTCTGTAGTACCATAGGATGTGTGTTAAATCCTTTGTTGATCTGATGCATCCAACTTTGCTTCGCAACCTTCCTTTGGTTATCAACTGTTGGTACATTCCCTACTGACAGGGTTTGTGTAAACCGACGCGATCTACGAACTCCTTGTAAACCGACACAATCTTGTTAAGGGTGTTTGTCCTTCCTGCATGTTTTCACGGAATGTGGAGTTGCTAATATCTACCTCTTAAGTTGTTTTTCACATCTATTGGTATTTTAATGCCAAAAAATGTGGAAAATGTTTCTTTGATACATCTGTGTTTCCACACCCCTTTTCAGTCTTGTGTGATACACTATTTACCTTCTTGTTGTCAGCATGTTCATGCTAACTTTATCTTTTGCTACTGACACTTCAATCTGGAGTTTTTACTTCATCTTCAAATTCTTTCGGGATAAATACATAACATGTGTCGATCTGATGAATGTGATTGTTATGTGATCCTCAGCATATCTACATGACACTTATCATGAGTGGAATATGGTCAATGCTATCATTCTTATCCGTCAATGGCCATGGTTATCTCGTGTGATTTTGAGTTATACCGAGATTATATCTATGTTAAACTCAAGTATCTATGGCAATCCAGAAGTTTCTTAAGGCACTACAGTGGTCTATCATCTGTGTATCATGCTTCACATATTTTTAAATTCCATATCTGTAAAGGTTAGCTTTGATTCGAGATAATCTCATCATTTCATCTATGACAACTTTTCTTAAATGTATGAGTTATCATTGCTTATTTATCCAAGATCTCTTTGTCTTTTCAACCGGTGATCCGATCAACAAGGTGAACAAGTCAGTATCTCTTTTCTTATCCGAAGGGCTAGATAATCTATTCTTTCAATAAATCCTTCTAAACACCAATCCTTGTCCTTTATGTTGATATTTTGTGGTGTTATATCTTAACGATATTCAAGTTTATTCTATATCAATGGAAGAACATCATCTTTTCATCCTCTCAAGCTTCGAGAACACCGCATCTATGCAAAGTTCTCAAAGTGGGAATTCTGACTCTTTGAAGTCACCTATCTCGACCACGTCCTTTGGCTAAGACATAGCTACAATTCTGGAATCATCAAATCAATTATTAATTCCATCCTCCAAACTTCAATCAACTCATGTTCTTTTCCTCGGTTTGACAAGTAATCCTTGTTGCCTTGTTGAAGACTTCCTCAAGACAATTAAATCTAACTCGGATCTTCCCAAGAAGGACAAGAAATTCGTTTGGTCTTAGTTCATCAAGAAATATTTTGAAAACCTCTCGCTTGATATTCTATCATCAATTCGAAGGATGCCATGAAGATTTTATAGATTTTTACAATTATTCTATTCTATTCTCATTGGGGTCCCTAGGAAGCTGCTGCTGCTCCAGTTCAAGGCCCTGTCATTGCTCCTAGAGAAGATATGCCTGTTGACAATCAGCATCTGCCACCTCAAGATGTTAACAGTGGAGTTACAGGTGCTATCATTGTCCAAGACTGGGAGTCTGATGATGATGAGTCTATCAATGAACCTGAGGCTGTGGAGGAGCAGGGTGTGGCTGTTGAACCACAAGGGGTTGGCATTGGTGAAGGCCTGCAAAACATTTTTCAGAACTATTTGGCTGATGATGATGAGGCCAACTCTGATGCTGAGGAGGGGGTGGGAAGCCCTATGGACTCAAGTACTGTGGCTCATAATGATGATTGGATGTTGGAGGATCAGCACCTTCTTTCGCCAAATGAGGCTCATCTTCAGGTTGGGATGGTGAGAACTTTTATCTCCATTCCTGATGTGCATGCTGCTAAACAGGGATTTTCCCAACAAGGCTTGGAGCTCTGGGAGAATTATTTTGCCCCCCATATTCAGAAGGACACTTCTTCAATGGGCTCTCTTAAGTGTGATATCCCTGTAAGTTGGTTTAACTTTATTACTCTCATGCTTGCTACCCCTGAGAAGTTTAATTGGGTCAAGGGCTTTCTTACTTCTCCTTTATGGGAAATTATTAAAGAACCTATTGCTGAGGAAAGTTCCATTTCTTTCATCATCCCTAATGAGAGCTTTTCCCAGATGGCTCCTTCTTGTCTGGGTATTGAAACCAATAAATCTTCATGCTCTCCCTCTACCCCTACCAGAAAGAGAAAGGGCAAGGAACCTCTTGTTGACACTGAGGTGAGAAGAAGCCCTAGAATTGTTGAACTGAAAGGGGGCTTTAAAAGTCACATAAATTGTCTAATTGCTGATTGTCTGGTTTGTAATGCTGTTCCTCCTTGTCTGAATTCTAAAGTGGTTAAAAATCTTGCTGCCTCATTCTGCAAGGTAAAAGATGGGGACCTGGAGAAGAGGTTGCTCAAGAAAGGGAAGGCCAATGAAGTGGCAGTTAAGGCTCCTCCAAAAGGCAGCATTAAAGGAGGTGCCTCCTCAAGCTTGGGCATTGGTGGCAAGAAGAAACCTGGGGCTGCTGGTACCTGTGGACAGCAAGCCAAGAAGAAGCCCTCCTCTTAGTGTTTAAATGTATCAAACTAAGTCTTTTGATGGAGTCTTGTTGACTCCCTGTCATGTGATCTGTTCTTGTGATTTTGTCATGTGTTTGGTACTTGTTGTGGAATATGTCTGTGGTGCCTTGATATGGATTGCCTTTTCCCTATGTGATTGTTGTTTCTTCTCCTGGGTGATTACATTATTTATATCACCCCATATCTAGCTTCTGGTTTCCTAATGAATAACAAAAGAATTTGGAAGATCTTGAATTGGAATATCAGGGGTATCAATTCTGAAAAAAAATGGATTGCTCTCAGAAATAAAATTGAGGAGTCTAGTTGTGACATTATTTGTCTTCAAGAAACTAAGCGAGAGGATTTTGATAGATCTTACATCAAAAAATTCTGCCCCCCCCCCCCCCCCAAATTTACCAATTTTGAATTTCTTCCCTCCAGAGGCGCATCTGGAGGTTTGATCACCATTTGGAATAGTTCCTTGTTCTCTGGACATCTTTCCTTCCTCAATGAGTTTTCCATCTCCATCACCTTGACATCTCTCTTGTCCAATGAATCCTGGATCCTTACCAACATTTATGGGCCATGTTTACCTGAAAAAAAGGCTGAATTTTTGGACTGGTTAGGAAGCATTGATATGCCTGATGATTTGGACTGGCTCATTGTGGGAGATTTCAACTTCTGTAGACAGCCTTCTGATAGAAACAAATTGGGTGGAGATGTGAATGGTATGCTTCTCTTTAATGAAGCCATTAATAATTTGGGTCTCATAGAGTTACCACTTAAAGGTAGAAAGTTCACTTGGAGTAACATGCAGAAAGACCCCCTTTTGGAAAGGTTGGACTGGTTTTTTACTTCTGCTTCCTGGACTCAGAGTTTCCCCTCAACTTTTGTTGCTCCTCTTGCACAGCCCACCTCTGACCATCTTCCTTGTGTCATTTCCATTGGCACAATGATTCCCAAGGCTCAGGTGTTCAGATTTGAAAATCATTGGATGCATCATAAGGAATTTAAAGCTATTGTTCAAAATGCCTGGAATATTCATGTGGGTTTTCTGGATTCTGCAAAAAAAATCAATGTTATTCAAAAATGTGAGAAGGGGGCTGAAGATCTGGGCCAAAAATCTGCCCTGCCTGAAATCAAAAATCTGTAATGTTAATGCCACCATTGACTTTCTGGATATCATGGAGGAAATGAGAACTCTTACTATCCAAGAATGGAATCTCAGGGATATCCTGAAAAGTCTTATAATTTCTCTATTACAGGATCAGAATACTTATTGGAAACAGAGGGGGAAAATTAAATGGGTTAAGCTGGGGGATGAAAACACAAAGTTCTTTCACTCCAGAGCTACCATAAGCTTTAGGCATAACTACATTCCCATGCTCAAGGATGCTTCTGATCTTGAGGTTTATGATCATGATGGCAAAGCTAATCTCCTTTGGAACTCCTTTAAAAATAGAATGGGTACTTCTGATAAGCCTGAAATGCACTTCAATCGTAATGACTTGGCTGGGGAGTGCTTAAGTCAAGATGAAAGGGATGCTTTGGAAAAACCTTTCTCTGATGATGAGATTGATGAGGTCATTAAATATCTGCCAAATGATAAATCCCCTGGCCCTGATGGTTTTAATAATGAATTCATGAAGCATTGCTGGCCTATTATTAAGGATGATGTGAAACATCTCCTTGTGGATTTCTATGAGGGGCAAACTTCCTTGGAAAGCATTAATGCCTCTTTTATCACCCTCATTCCAAAAATTGCAGCTCCTTTGACTCCTGCTGACTTTAGGCCTATTTCTTTGCTAAATAGTGTCTTTAAGATTGTCACCAAAATTCTGGCTAATAGACTGCAGAAAGTCATCCTTAAACTTGTTCACAAGAATCAATATGGTTTCCTCAAACAAAGATCTATCCAAGACTATTTAGGTTGGGCATTTGAATTCCTTGATCAATGTCACAAGTCAAAGGAAGAAATTTTAATTCTTAAGCTTGATTTTGAAAAGGCTTTTGACAGAATTGAGCACTCTGCAATCATCAATATCCTTAAAGCCAAAGGTTTCAGAGATAAATGGATTTCTTGGATTCAGTTGATCTTTGGTTCACCTTCTTCCTCTCTGCTTTTAAATGGAGTGCCTGGGAAAAAAATTACTGCAGAAGGGGTGTTAGACAGGGGGATCCTTTATCTCCTTTACTGTTTGTTTTGGCTGCTGATCTCCTTCAAAGTATCCTCAATAAGGCAATGAACCTTGGTCTTCTTTCTCTACCCACTGAAGATGTGTTCTGTCCTGATTTCCCTGTGGTTCAGTATGCAGATGACACTTAACTAATCCTTAAAGCTGATTCTGAGCAACTTTTGTGCCTTAAGGCCATTCTTCATACTTTTGCTCTCTCCACTGGACTCAAAGTTAATTATTCTAAATCCAGTATGATGCCAATTAACATGGACTCTGAGAGGCTTGGACACTTTTCTAATACTCTTTCTTGCCTCACTGGCACTTTGCCTTTCACCTACCTTGGTTTGCCTCTGAGTTTGAATAAACCTGCTGTGGAACATTTACTGCCTATTGTTCAGAGAGTTGAGAGAAGGTTGTGTGGGATTGCTGACTTTCTTAATTATGGGGGGAAACTACAGCTAGTTAAATCTGTTTTTTCTTCCCTTCCCATATATTACATGAGTTGTTTTGATCTTCCTGTCACTATCAAGGAACAGTTGATTAAATATATGAGACAATGTCTGTGGAGAAAGAAAACTTCTGATGTTCAAGCTAGAGGTAATGCTCTTGTAGCATGTAAGAAAGTTTGTAGACCCAAGAACCAGGGGGATTGGGAGTTTTAGACCTTAATATACAAAACTCTACACTTCTTTTAAAGAATTTGGATAGATTTTATAATCACAAGGATATCCCTTGGGTTCACCTTATATGGAACACTTATTACTGTAATGGTAAGCTCCCTGGAAGAAGTCTTGAGGGATCCTTTTGGTGGAAAGCTCATCTGAAATTGATTGACATTTTTAAAGGACTTGCAAAGTGCTTGGTTGGAGATAGAAAATCCACACTTCTCTGGTCTGATATGTGGAATGATAGGTGTCTTCAACATAAGCTTCCTCATCTCCTCTCCTATGAAAAAAACCCTCACATCTCTGTCAGTGAGTTCCTGCATACTGAAAATACTCAGGATCTTTTTTACCTCCCTCTGTCACAGCAAGCTTACCAGGAATATCAAAATCTTGAGAAAATTCTTAATACTGGCAGGCAGGGGGAAACTGATAACTAGAGTTACATTTGGGGTAGTAATTTTTCGGTCAAAAAGGCTTATTGTTCCTTATCTGGTTGCCAACCTGTACAACCACATTTCTCTTGGTTGTGGAAATCTTCCTGTCAGCAAAAGCACAAATTCTTCTTCTGGCTCTTACTGCTTGATAGGCTCAACACAAGAAACCTTCTGAAAAGGAAATGTTTTTCTCTGGCATCTTATGAATGTGTGTTCCATGGCTGCATCAATGAATAAACCATCCTACATTTATTTTGGGACTGCCCTTTTGCAAGAGCTTGCTGGGCCGAAATTTCGCATGTCCAAGTGGCTGATCAAAATCTTTTTGAAGCTTTAGCCAGTATTAAAAATGATCTTAATGTCCCTTTTGCAATGGAAATTCTTATATTTGGAGCTTGGGGCCTTTGGATTTGCAGAAATAATGAAATCTTCAATAATCAGCATGATTCGCTTGAGGAATGGAAATGAAATTAAAACCAGATGTAGCTCAGGAATTAAGATGGGTCCTGTATAGAATTAAGAAGAGTTATTATCAGGGCCTCAAAGATTGGATTGAAATTAATTTAGACAGGAGATAGCTGCTTAGAATGTTATCCCTCTTATTTGAGGTGGATTGAGTTTGTAAATACTCTTTTGTAGCTCTCTATAATATATAAAAATTGCAGTGGGGTTTTTTGCCCTACTGTTTTACCCTCAAAAAAAGTTTGTGTGTTACCCTTAATCTATCTGTTGAACCTTTTATCTGTGTCCGTGATCTTCATTCATATATTTTCTGATGGCTTGCGACCTCCGAAATGATGACAACATCATCATCTTTATCTACTTTGGATTTGACGAATCGTTTGCATGAAATCCTTGTTATCTTACGGCACTTCATGAATTCTAATTGTCTAGATCTTTAGTATAAATTTCTTAGAGTTGGGTTGCTCGAGTCTCCTATTCATGTACGGAGTAGTGCTTTGGGTGCTGGATGGAGTAGCTACCATACCACTACTCTTATCATTCACTCTTGTACATTGAATTGGTGGATTAATGCGATTTCACTTATTCCACAGAAGTTAGAAGTGGCCTTTATCTATTGATACTTTCACTTTCATCCTTTTTTTAGAGTGTTCTCTCAAGAACATAATCAATAATCTCTTGTTGGTGATCTCGTCTATTTCAAGATGGAGAAAAATATTCAACAATATGGTGGAAACAAATGCAAAATCTTTCCCCGATACTCTTCATTCTACCGATGTTCTACATTGTCATACAAGATCGATGGAAGTTATATCTAACTTATTTTCGGAAATTATTTTCTCTTGGTAAAGACAATTATGGTTGATGCCATGAATCGCGACTATTGCGATAACCTCATGGTTAAGGAAAGCAATAAGCATCTATGCGATAACTCCATATCTTCAATTTCTTTTTCAGGATCCCACCATAAACTCGTGTCACTCTTTCTCGAGGAGATAAATCTAGACACCTCCATCGCATGATCCTTTGGTCCTTACCCGGCGCAAGAAGAATCTAATCCGAGAATTCAATAACCCAAACCTTCCCTTCCTGTCCGTGATGATGAAGCCTGGAGGATGTGCCACGTAGACCTCCTCTTGGAGCTCTCCATTAGGAATGCCGATTTGACATCCATATGGTGAACGGCCCAGCCTTCCTGTGGAGCAAGGGCAAGCAATAGCCAAACAGATTTGATATGCACTATAGGGGAAAATACCTCCTCGAAGTCGATCCCTTGCTGCTGCACGTACCCTTTTGCGATGAGCCGTGCTTTATGCTTGACAATGGCGCTGTGTCGTCCCTATTGACCTTGAAGACCCACTTCAGGCCAATTTCCTTGTGCCCGCGCGGGAGATCAACAAGCGACCAGGTCGCGTTGTCCTCGATGCTTGTCATCTCCTCCAGCATCGCCCTTCGCTAGCACTGTTCATGCTTAGCGTGTTCCACACTCGCCGGCTCCTCTGACGACATGAGGAAGAGGCGTTCCGCCAGTCCTGGTGCCACCGCATCAGGCCCAACAAGGTTAGCCACCCGTCGGTAGCGGTGAGGATCTCTAGTCGCGTCGCCGGCGTCGAACAGCTCAGATTCTGGGGCGCTTGGTGGTGTGGCTAACTCGATCACGTCCTTGGAGGGCTCTTCTAATGTGGGAGATCTCTCTGTCCTAGAAGAAGTCGCGGCAGGAGGCGTGGCTGGAATAGTGGACGCGGTCGACGTTGGCTCTGGCATGGTGGAGCATGTTGTTGGGTCACGTAGAGATAATACAAAAACTTTTGCCCTCTAACATGGTGATCCCAAGATCCAGCTGAGGTAGAAGGCAACGAAGTTTACCACTAGACACGCAGTTGCGGATTACTAATGAAGCACATCTGTTGAATGTAGTGCAGTCCTTATGATCCAATCGTCCTGGTGCTGATCGTACAACACCTCTGCTGGTATCCACACGTACAAGGAGTAGCACCGACGGCGAACTTCTAGGTTCGTGATGACGGCAGGACTGTTGTGGCGCTAGGGTTTCCAACACATGGAATGACCTAACTGATCAATGATTAACCCTCTTGGGTTACTGTGCTCCACTATATATAGGGAGTGAACATGGACTCCTCTCACGTGGCCCATTCACTAAAGCCCATATAACATTAGTCCCTGTGAGTCTGACTCACTGACTCAATCCAAATCCGGCTCAGGTCCAACCCAACCAGATTTCAGGTTCAGATCCAATCCGAACTTGCTCCCGCTCTTAAGTGTGTGACCCCACATGCTCATGGCTACTTGGACACGGTTGGAGTCCGACTCTCAATCGATCAGTCGGTAGCGGCTCCTAGCAGAACGTGCCGACTCCCAAGAACCAAAGAGTCATGATGACTTTCCTTTCTAATGCGACTTGTGTGCGAGTCCCTTTTGCCTCACGATATACCTTGTCAGACTATAGGCGAATATTTGTCATCCCTTAAATAGTCTAACTCTCTTCTCGATCTGAGATAAGTGATTCCCCCGACTAACTCTTAGTCGATTGCCTCGGTTAACACTTAACCGAGTCGTGCATCGCCATGATTTCCGAATCATATCATCCGAGAGGGCCCAGAGAATATATCTCCAAGTGGAGGGGCAAAATCCCATCTTGGTTATTCACATCACGCAGCTTGATTCTCAGTCGATCTGAACTCTGCCTTTATAATTGCCCAGTTACGGATCAGCGTTCGACAGAACCTAAGTCGGTGATCCTCAACTCGGACTGTGCAATAACCTTAGGTCTAAGGATTATGTTGATTGAGATATAAAAACGACAACTTGTTCATTGTACCTCAATATGGGTCAATCCGATTCGCTAAACTCTTTAGCCAAATCTTTGTAAGTCGGAATAGCATCACCATGCCCATCACAAGTGGAACCGAGTCATCAAGACGACTTTCACATTGTTCTAAGTTGTGTGTCTAACACAACCTCAATGACCAAGGACATTTAGTACAAACAACATGAATGTATAGTTCCACAACCGACTCACATATTCAATGTTATACATCAGATGCTCATACAAGGACAACTTAACAACTTTATGAATACAATGGGAAATATCATCATACATGATTGCCTCTAGGGCATATTCCCAACAGTCTCCCACTTACACTAGAGTCAATCTTCCGACATCACATGTCTAGGCATCTAATGCCCATGGCTCTCAAGTGCGCCTCATGCTTCGGCTGTGGTAACGGCTTAGTCAATGGATCCGCAATATTTGCATCCATGTGTACCTTGCATAACTTGATATCACCCTGATCCACGAACTGGTGAATCAGGTGGTATCGCATGAGTATGTCCTTGTTATTCTGGTGTTGTCTAGGTTCCTTGGCTTGTGCAATAGCACCATTGTTGTCACAATACACGTCTAATGGATTGGACGAGCCCTGAACCACACCAAGATCCATGAGGAAATTCCTCATCCAAACTGCTTCCTTTGCTGCCTCCCAGGCGGCAATATACTCATCCTCTATTGTATATGCAGACACGGTCTCTTGCTTGGAACTCTTCCAGCTCACAGCACCTCCGTTTAGAATAAACACATATCCGGATTGCGAATGAGAATCATCAGAGTCGGTAAGATAACTCTCATCCGTGTAACCCTTTACACTGAGTTCATCTTCACCACCATAAAACAAAAACATATCCTTAGTCCTTCTCAAGTATTTTAGTATATTTTTAGCCGATGTCCAGTGGATTTCTCCAGGATCAGCCTAGTATATGCTCAAAACACTTAGAGCATATGAAACATCCGGCCTAGTACAAATCATGGCATACATGATGGATCCTGCTGCAGAAGCATATGGAATCGCACTCATCCGACTTCGCTCATCAGTCTTCGAAGTACACTGAGTCTTGCTAAGTTTTACACCTTGGAACATCAGTAAGAACCCCTTCTTAGTCGATTCCATGTTGAACTTCTTCAACACTTTGTCCAAATAAGTACTCTGACTCAATCCAATGATCTGTCTTCATCTATCTCTATAGATCCGGATTCCAAAAATATATGTTGCCTCACCCAAGTCTTTCATTGAGAAACTCTTTTCCAATGATTCATTGGTTTCTTGAAACATCGGGACATCATTTCCAATCAACAATATGTCATCCACATATAAGATTATAAAGTTTACTTTGCTCCCACTAAACTTCTTGTATAAACAAGAATCATGATCACTCTTGATGAAGCCAAATGATTTGACTACATCATCAAAGCGAATATTCCAACTCCGAGATGATTGCTTCAACCCATAAATGGATTTCTGAAGTTTGCACACTTTGTCATCATTATCCAGATCAACAAAACCCTCGGGCTATATCATATACACGTCCTCGGTTAAATTTCCGTTAAGGAAAGCCATTTTGACATCCATCTTCCATACCTCATCGTCGAAATAGGTCGCAATATCTAACATGATCCGAAGCGATTTAAGCATCGCTACAGGCGATAATGTCTCGTCATAATCAAATACTTGAACTTGTTAGAACCCCTTAGCGATAAGGCGTGCTTTATAGCCGGAAACATTTCCATCCATATAAGTTTTCTTCTTAAAAACACATTTGCACTCGACGGGTCTTGCACCATCTAGCAGATCAACCAAGTTTCAAAATAGATTTTCATCCATGGACTTTTAACTCGGATGTCATGACTCCAAGCCATAACTCGGAATTAGATCCCACCATCGCTTCCGAATAATTTGCTGGCTCATCACTGTCTAACAGTAATACATCACGAACACTTCGTAAGCTCGCCGATCTTCGTAGTACAGGTGCTGCTGTCGGCTCAGATACCACGACCGGCTCAACCTCCAAGGTTTTGCCGACTCGCCGGTTCCTCTCGAATTTCTTCGAGTTGCACCATACTCCCACTGACTCGCCGACTGAGAAACTCTTTCTCAAGGAAGACACCGTTCCGAGCGACAAATACTTTTCCCTCTTCTCGGTTGTAGAAGTAGTAACCCAAAGTTTCCCTTGGATACCCCACGAAAATACACTTTTCAGACTTGGCCGTAAGCTTGTCCGACTGAAGTCACTTGACAAAAGCTTCACAACCCCAAATCTTAAGAAAAGACAAACTCGGCTTTTTGCCTGTCCACATCTTATGCGGTGTCTTCTCTAACGACTTTGATGGTAATTTGTTTAGTGTGAACACCGTTGTCTCTAGACAATAACCCCAAAATGATAAAGGCAGATCTATCCGACTCATCATTGATCGTACCATGTCCAACAAGGTCCAATTCTTCCTTTCCGATTTATGTTTCATCAAGTAGATATATCCATACCGACTCAAATCATCAGTGAAGGTAATGAAGTAATCATAACCACCCCTGGCGGTCGTGCTCATTGGTCCACATACATCACTATGTACTAGTCCCAACAAGTCAGATGCCCTTTCGCAACTCTTTGCAAAAGGTGTCTTGGTAATTTTGCCGAGTAGGCAAGATTCGCATGTCTCCAACGACTCCAAGTCGAACGAAGTTAGGAGTCCATCATCATGGAGCTTCTTCATGCGTTTCCAACTTATATGACCAAGCTGACAGTGCCAATAGTAAGTCATATTCAGATCATTTGGTTTCAACCTTTTAACATTTATGTTATAAACCGACTCACCATCAAGATTCAAAATAAATAACCCATCCTGGACGGGTGCAAAGACGTGAAACATATCATTCAAATATAAAGAACAACCATTATTCTTGATATTCGACTCATAACCTTGCCTCATCAAACATGAAGCAGAAATAATGTTCCGACTAAGCACTGGAACATAATAAGAATTATTCAGTTCCATAATGAATCCGAAAGGTAAATGAAGTTGCATCGTGCCGATTTCCAACGTAGCAACTCTTTCTTTGTTGCTGACTCGAATATCAACTTCACCTCTTGCTATGCTTCTAGTTCTTACCAGTCCCTGCAACGAGTTGCAAATGTGAATAACTGATCTGGTATCATATACCCAAGAACTATTAGGTGCATCAGCAAGATATATGTCTATAACATTGCAAACAAGTGTACTTGAGTCGGAAGTCATACCTCCATTCTTGGCTTTGTTGGCCAAGTACTTGCTGCAATTCCTCTTCCAGTGGCCATCCGCCTTGCAGTAGAAGCAAGTGGATCTGGCTGAAGGAGATGGCTTAGTCCCTGAGGAAGCGCTTAGGACCGGGTCCTAAGTCTGCTTTCCTCCCGATTTAGACTTCTGCTTAGTCCAAAAACTCTTCTTGAACTTATCCTTATTTTGGACCATCAACACTTGACCGGCGCCATTCTTGAGATCCGCCTCTGCCTGCTTGAGCATCCCATGTAATTCAGTGAGCTTCTTATCCATACCATGCATGTGGTAGTTCAAAATGAACTGCCCATATGCACTAGGAATAGAGTTCAGAATTATATCCCTAGCAAACACTTCGCTAATGGGGTAGCCAAGCCTCTCTAGAGACTGCACGTAACCAACCATTTTGATCACAGGCGGACTCAGTGGATCACCATCCTTAAGCTTGCAACTCAGTAAAGCCTGAGAGACTTGATACCTCTCAGTCTTCGCCTGAGCCTGGAACATACTTTAGAGGCTTTCGATCATATCGTAGGCGTCAACATTCTCTAACTTCTTTGCAAGTCCGGTTCCATGTGAGCAAGCATAAGACAGATAATATCCGTGGACTCATCCTTAGCCCGACAGTAGGTATTGGTGGCAGCGATAGTCACATTCTCATTCGGCTCATCTGTAAATGGGTTGTCTAGGACATGGTCCTTCTTTTCTTGTTTGAGAACAATTCTCAGATTTTGATACCAGTTGGTAAAATTAGTGTCGTTCAGTTTATCTTTCTCAAGAATGGTTCTCAACGCAAAACCGGATATCTGAGATTGACTGCTACTTTGTGCCATGATCTACAACAGCAAATATGCAAAACACTTAAGACATGTATTCATAAAAGAGCAAGCATATTAAACACTTTAATATTTTATGCTCCCACTAGAACCAACACCCCTCCGATGGTTACTTAGTGATTCAGTATCCTAAATAAGCAAGTCGGCTAGTGAGCTTTAGCATCACCGTTAGCCGCCAAGTGATCTAGGTAGACAACTCCTTGTCAATCGCATCACATACGACTCCTGTTGAACAGGTGGCATCACATGCCCCGTCTTCCATCCGACTTTTCCCCGATCCCCACAACCGTTGTGATTGACCCATCTTGCTTACCGAGTGTCTCCGCAGTAAGAGTCCGACTCGAACCCACCTAGTCGAAAATAATTGGCAGCGCCTCAATTTTATGAGCCCACTATCAAAAATGTCCGACTTGTGATGGTGCAAACACAGGCGGGAAAACCGACTAGACCTTCTTTGAGGGATTAAATTTTATCGACTATCTAATAGAGGTAAAACAGAGACATATCAACAACACAAAAGAAAGCAATAATAATGTGAAACGGTATGGCTCTCTTCATGGCGATCTCCATCTCCACAAATCCTGTAATCCGAATCGTGCCAACTCTTGTCACTTGTCATATTACTCCATGTCGCCGACATGTACATCTCCTTGCATGCCATCCGGGTTCTCCACACAGCTACGCTAGCTTAGTAAAGTAAATTACATGGAGAATCTGACACACAGGTCGTTATACAATAAACTGACAGCACCTAGGCTCCAACTGGCTGACAAAACCGTGATTCGCAGATCACGTATGGATTACACACATACAACACATGCACATGAACCATACCATTCACAACTCACTGCAAAAACAAGTTATGCATAGATACGCTATCTATCGGCGTTGTGAAACTCGCAACGACATCTACGGCGCTACGACAGAGAAAAGAGGGCGGTCCCGCTAGCCGGATAGCAGGCGGCGATCGAAGGGGCATCACCCGACGATTTTTCCAAAAATGTAGATCTTATCTACGATCCAGACATGGATTTCGACTGTTGTTCCGATTCAATCAAACTCTTTGATATTCGATCACCGCTTCTGGATTTACGTGTCATAGTATACCCCGATGGAGGAAACCGACCGGTAGGGGTATGTCGTTCCACGACCTCAGCAGTATGATCACGGAAATCAGATCTACCATTCCTCGAGTAGAGTTAATCCAATCAACATCGTACAAAACCAATCTATCTCATAGATCGACCCCCCAAAACAACATATAGATCTCATCTATTGCCAACCGCATATCACATATGCGAGATCTGGAGCCTAAAACCAGAAGCTATCGCTCTGATACCACTATTGGGCCACGTAGAGATAAAAAAAACTTTTTCCCTCTAACGTGGTGATCCCAAGATCCAGATGAGGTAGAAGGCAACGTAGTTTACCACTAGACGCGCAATTGCGGATTACTGATGAAGCACGTCTGTTGAATGCAATGCAGTCCTTATGATCCGATCATCCTGGTGTTGATCGTATAGCACCTCTGCTGGTATCCACAATTACAAGGAGGAGCACCAATGGCGAACTGCTAGGTTCGTGATGACGTCAGGACTGCTATGGAGCTAGGGTTTCCAACACATGGAACGACCTAACCGATCAATGATTAACTCTCCTGGGTTACTGTGCTCCACTATATATAGGGAGTGAACATGGACTCCACTAACGTGGCCCATTCACAAAAGCCCATATAACATTAGTCCCTGTGAGTCTGACTCACTGACTCAGTCCATATCCGGCTCGGGTCCAACCCAACCAGATTTCCGGTTTAGATCCAATCCTAACTTGCTCCCGCTCTTAAGTGTGTGACCCCACAGGCTCATGGCTACTTGGACACGATTGGATTGTGACTCTCAATCGATCAGTCGGTAGCGGCTCCTAGCAGAACGTGCCGACTCCCCAGAACCAAAGAGTCATGAGTAGTTGCATTTCCAATGCGACTTGTGTCCGAGTCCCTTTTGCCTCACGATATACCTTGTCAGACTATAGGGGAATATTTGTCATCACTTAAATAGTCCGCCTCTCTTCTTGATCCGAGATAAGTGATTCACCCGACTAACTCTTAGTCGATTGCCTCGGTTAACACTTAACCGAGTCGTGCATGGCCATGCTTTCCGAATCATATCATCCGAGAGAGCCCAGAGAATATCTCTCCAAGTGGAGGGGTAAAATCCCATCTTGGTTATTCACATCACGCAACTTGATTCTCAGTTGTTCCGAACTCTGCCTTTATAACTGCCCAGTTACAGATCAGCATTTGACAGAACCTAAGTCGGTGATCCTCAACTCGGACCGTGGAATAACCTCAGGTCTAAGGATTACATTGATTGAGATATACAAATGACAACTTGTTTGTTGTACCTCAATATGGGTCAATACGATTCACTAAACTCTTTAGCCGAATCTATGTAAGTCGGAGTAGCATCACCATGCCTATGACAAGTGGAACCGAGTCATCAAGCCGACTTTCACACTGGTCTAAGTTGTGTGTCCAGAACAACCTCAATGACCAAGGACATTTAGTACAAACAAAATGAATGTATAGTTCCACAACCGAATCACATATTCAATGATATACATCAAACGCTGATACAAGGACAACTTAACAAATTTATGAATACAATGGGAAATATCATCATACATGATTGCCTCTAGGGCATATTCCCAACACGTGTCACGACGATGGGCGTAATGAGGTACTCGTCAGTGAATCTGTCCTCGTTGCGGGCTGCCGCATCTCCTTCTCCCTCGCAGGTCTAGACCTTTCCCTCGTCGAATACCATGTCGCGCGTCACATGTGCACGCTTCCCAACAGGATCATACACATGGTAGTTTACCCTGTTCTCCTCATAGCTGATGAAGATCATCAGCTTGGACCTGTCCTCGAGCTTCTTCTGATTTGGCTTGACGATCTTGACGTGTGCCAAGCAGCCGAAAGTGCGGAAAAAGTGGACAGGTGGCTTCATGCCGTAATAGGCCTCGTACGGGGTTTTCCTGGACACGGCGCATGACTGTGGTCTTTTGAGGATGAAGACAGCCATGGTCATGGCCTACCCCCAAAATCGACCTGGCAGCTTCGACGCTTTCAGCATGCTTCTCTCCATCGCCACCACGGTCTGATTCTGGCGTTCGACAACGCCGTTTTGCTGCGGAGAGTAGGGTGCCGTGAGCTGCCGCTGCATGCCACGCTAGGCGCAGTACTCACCAAAATCGATGGAGGTGAATTCTCCACCACGGTCCGTGCGTAGTGCGCGGAGTTTCCGGCCGGTCTCCACCTCCACCCGGGCCTAGAACAGTGCGATCTCCGCTGCAGCCTCGTCCTTGGTGCGCAGCAAGCGAAGCCACATGTACCACGACATGTCATCGATGAGCAAGAGAGAGTAACGGCGCCCTCCTAGCGTCGCTGGTGCGATTATTCCGCAGAGATCTCCGTGGACGAGATCAATGCACTTCTCGGCGCAATACTTGGCCTCGGCAGGGAATGGTGCCCGCCGATGCTTGCCGGCGAGGCAGCTGTCGCACAACTCGTCGACATGGTCGACCGTAGGCAAACTGGTCACCATCTGCGTGGCTGCCAATCTTCTGAGCGCATGGAAGTTGAGATGGACGTACCTCGCATGCCAGCGCCACGCATCGTCGATAGCTCACCGTGCGGCAAGGCTCACAGGTCGAGCCATATTCAGCTCGTAGGGATAGAGGCTATTCCCGGCGCGCTTGACCTTGGTGATGAAGCGGCCCCTTCGATCACAGAGGGTGAAGAAGCCTTCCTTGATTCGCGACTCGCAGCCGCTTTCATCCAGCTGCCCCATGCTGATGTTGCTGCTCTTAAGGCGGGGTATGAAGTAGACCCCATTGAGGACGTGGTCGCCGCCGTCTTGGTCAAGGAAGATGAATTTCCCACGACCGTGAATATCTACGACTGACCCATCACCGAACTTGACCGTGCCGCCGACGCGCCGGTCCATGTTGGTGAAGCTCGCCTCGACGCTGCTCATGTGGTTGCTGGCCCCTGTGTCAAGGAACCAACGCTTGACATGGTCGCCTTCCACCTGGTTCAGATGCACTTCCACGCGCTCCTCGATCAGCTCGACACGCACGTGGTCAGAGCCGATCGGCTCTGTGACCTCGACTACGCGTGCCATGAGCATGTGTGCGTCATCATCGGCACCAGCGTCCTCGGCCTATGCCAAGTGCGCCTCCTTGTCCCACTTCTTCTTGTGGCACTCCCGGGACCAGTGGCCCTTTTTCTTGAAGTACCTGCAGCGGTCGTGGTCGATGTCGTCGCCGCCATGTCCGCTGTTGACCTGCTACTTACCCCTCCCCATCTTGGGCATGGCCTTGCCACCACTGCTACTGCCGCCTGAGGGATAGTGCCCCCCATTCTTCTTGCATCAACGATGGTGTCACCTTGGTTTCGCAAAAGTGCTTCGATTGCACAAAGCACTCTACGTGTTGCGCCAGGCCCCGCGCACATGGAACGCCAAGTTGGATGCCACCATGGTGTCACTTGGGTTTCAGCGGAGCAAGTCCAAGCCCGCCGTATATGTGTGCGACAAGCTGTTGGTTGGGGTGTACGTCGACGATCTCATCATCACCAGCGCCAGCAACAACGACATCAAGCAATTCAAGGAGGAGATGAAGAGCTATTTCCGCATGAGCGATCTTGGCATGCTCAACTACTACCCAGGGAGTGAGGTGTGCTAGGATACGGACGACATCACCCTCTCCCAGACGGCGTATGCCAAGGCCATCCTGGAGAAGACATGCATGCAGGGGTGCAATCTCTACATTGTGCCCATGGAGGCCCACCTCAAGCTTAGCAAGACAAGGGCGGTGTCGCTGGTGGACGCCACCCACTACCGCAACATAGTTGGAATCCTGCGGTACCTGTTTCACACTCGCCCCGACATCGCGTATGTGGTGGGCTATTTGAGCAGGTTCATGGAGCATCCCATGGAGGAGCACTGGTGCGCTGTCAAGCACCTCCTCCACTATGTCGCAGGCACCCTTGACTACAGGTACATTCTTAGGCGATGTTCGGGCGGACCGGCAGGGCTCATAGGCTTCAGCGATAGTGACATGGTCCGCGACATGGACACTAGGAAGAGCACGAGCGGGGTGCTGTTCTTCCTTGGTGGTAGCCCCGTCAGCTAGCAATCCATGAAACAGAAGGTCGTGGCGGTTTCGTCCTGCGAGGCGGAATACATCGTAGCCACAACCGCGGCGTGCCAAGGAATTTGGCTCGCTAGGCTGCTCGGGGACCTCGTCGGAGAAGCTCCGAAGGCAGCAACGCTCCTGGTGGACAACAAATCTGCCATCTCTTTAATCAAGAACCCGGTGTATCACGACAGGAGCAAACACATCGATCTTCGCTTCCACTACATCCGTGGGTGCGTGGAGAACAATCAGATCCTCTTCGAGTTCACTAGTACAGAGAAGCAGCTCTCCGACATCTTCACAAAGCCTCCTGGTCGCGTTAAGTTTCAGGAGCTATGGGAGAAGATCGGCATCATCAAAATAAAGTAAGAAGGCGCAGAGATTAGGGGGAGTATGTTGGCTAATAAACCCTGCACCTGGCTGTATCTGTCCGTCAGTCTGTTTTAGCTGTTTCGACAGAGGCTTAGTCTGTCAGTTAGGGTTAGGTTCAGTTTAGGCTAGATATTTTCTTTTTGTTTGTAACAACAGAGACGGAGTCAGGTGGCTGCACGATTCCTCGTGGGATGGCGCGAGATCCATGGATCGTGGAGGTTACCCACGTTCTTGTAATCAAAATAAAAGCAAGAAGAGAAAGCAGAAAAGCTTTGATGTTTCGCGCAGTGCTAATCATTGTGTCTAGTTCACCGGCGAGCTGAGAGATCGAGGGTGACACACCATTCCTTAGATGTGTGCCTCGTCAGGCTGCAGCCTGCCTTGCTTGCCTCCTTCTAGAACCCCCATCGGCGCCATCTCACATTCGATGTGCGTGCCCACCGTGCGCACACGAGCTTTCTCAGCAACCACACGCATACCGCAGCAACATCAGAACGCATGTCTGGCAGGCAGTAGAACCACAACTTGCCACTGGAGACTACTGTTCTCCCCCGTTTTCCGTCTTCCTCCGATCACCTCCGTCGAGACCCTCAACACGAAAGTTGTTCTCCATTGATACATATTTATGTAGCTTAAAAATCCAACCAAATCCATGGAGTATCGGGCTTGCAATTGAAGTCGAAAGTCGAGCTCAAACCGCAGGTGCATCTGACAGAACAGTTCAGTCCCGCGTCAGGTGTTCGTCCCTCTATTCGTCGCGTTTTACCCGGCCCTAGGATCGTTTTCCGGCGGAGGTTCCTTGACAAAAGATGAATCCCTTGACCCCCTCCACATTTGTACTCTTTGCAGCGTCGCAAGACTCCCCCTAGTTTGTTCGCCATCTTCATTCAAAAAACAGCCCGAGCAAGTAGTTTTCGCGATTCAGTTCGTTAGACTCCTCCGCACCTTTACAAAAACCACCCTGTGCTTTATTTGAGCTCAACCCGCAGCCTCCGCCTCCGCCACATGTTGCCACCCTGCTGTCATACACGTGAGTGGCCCCGCGACATCTGTTGGCCCACCTGTCTATATCCCTAGGTAGAAGCAGCCTGAGTAAGTAAAGTACCTCCCTTTCTCTAAGCTCAAATTTGAATATAAAAAAATTGATTTATAACTTTCAATTACATATGAATTTGAACAAATTTTTAATATGAAATATGTTTTATTTATGTACATGAGTTCAATTTTAAATTCAAATTTTTTTAAAACTAATTCAAACTAGTCAAACCTATAACATTTGACCATATTTAATATAATTTGAATTTAATATTGTTTTAAATTCATAAATTCAAATAATATGTATAGTATATAATTTTGAATCAGAAAAACATGATGAATATGAATATGCTATTTAAAATATATTCTGGGAAAATAAAAATTTCGAATTATTTAATTACTGTTTAAATGTCATTTCTTAAATATTGCATAACTTTAATTCCGTAACTCCAAATTCGACAAATTATATGTCTAAAAATATCAGAGTGACGGGCCCATTCTAAATATGCATTCCATGATATAAATTGAAGCATTCATCATATAAATATTATGTATACAACAATTATTATGGGAGCAAGACATGACTAAAAACTTAATAAGATCCTTTACACTTGTACCCCACACTTCGCCCATGCGATGTTATGCTATGCCATGTAAAATTTGCATCATTACATCATGGCATCCTTGTTTGCTTGTCATATATGATTTATATGTTTGTGTAATGTATTTACTTTGGGCCAATGTGTGTTTGGTTTTTATCCGGATAGACGTCGTGCAAGAAGAATATTAGGAGCCACTAGAGTTTTACCCGGATCCTTCCTATTATACAACTGAGCTACCAAGCAAGCATTTACCCATGCTTGCACTACATATAGCACCTATTGTATCTACCTTATTCTTCCATGATATGTCGTGATCCACCAAAGCTTGTTCCCTCCATCCTATCAGACATTACTACAAGAGTAGTTTGGACCATGTGAGTCGTAGAATTGCATCTGTAGGGTTTGTGAGTGTCTTCGGATAATGAGGTACCTAACAGCTAAATTTAGTAGTAATGGGATAACTAAAGAAAGAGACGCCGGTGGGCAACATCTTCTATTTGGTTATTTATGCTCACTTGTGTCCCGTAGAACCCCGAGTACTTGATACATGTTCCTTGACTATCACACTATCTGCATGTGGGAACATGAATCCCCTTAGTACTATATTGAGTCACATTTAATTTCTTGGGGCCACAATTAGTTTGGGGCATTATTACTATCATGTAATTATGCCATGATGTACTGCTTTATTTACTACTGTTTCTCGAGGAGCATTTACTACTGTACTATTTTGGAACATGAAATGTTTTTGTGATATCAAAAAGCCTAGTGTCGACGTAATGGGATCGGGGGACCCTAGATTTGTGCCTTGGCGCATGGGCCTCATACCCACCAGGCAGCGACTCGGTAGTGGCGAGGCAGAGTCGCCGGGAACATCGTCACAAGTGTGCAAGCACCATGCGCTCCAAGTAGGTATGGTCTTGACATGACGAAACCTATGGAGGCTAAAATTCATATATGATGTAGGTTCCTAAGTATGAGACGGGAACTACGAGACGAATCTTGCTCTGCCAGCCGGGCGAAGACAAGGAGGAGAAGACGATGATGCATGGGAGGTGGCCTAGTCCCTCCTTCCAGGGGCTGCCCTGGAAGGGGGGTAGGGCCTGATCAAGGATGGCGAGGCTAAGGATTAGCCTTTAATACGCCCCAGGAGGACCTTGGGAGCACTCCCCTGGGCCAGGTGCGGACCGGGAACCAGAGTCAGCTAAGCCTGACAGGACATGTCTGGTCCAGCCTTGGGAACCGGCGATGCGCTAGTGCTGCTGGACATCATCATGGCAATGCAGTCCACTAAAGCGTGCCACCGACAAGAGTGACAGCTCAGAGCCTGACCTGTCACTCAACCATCAAATGCACCTATGCATCACCCTTGGCCATTTGTAGGCCACATGCGTTGCCCACCTGCCCGAAGACCGTGTGGAGCATCGTGATTGCGCCTAGGAACGCTCCTGGCAGTGCTCCGCGTTAGCACTTGTGGTGACCCCTTGGAGTATAAAAGGAGGCACTTGGCCTCGAGGATGGGGGTTGGAGTTCCTAGAGATCAGAAGCTCTGAGAGTCAGAAGAGAACACTCGAGATGGGTAGATAGCCTTATAGAGAGAGAGAGAGTGAGAAGAGAAAGAAAGAGGATGCCCGGGGAGTGTATAAGATAAGGTAGAAATATGCTCCTCGGCACCAAAGATATCATCTTGTACTCCGATACACCCCAAATAATCCACCAAAGTATGCCGTAGGGTTGTTAGCCGAAGAGCGGCCCGAACCTGGGTAAAAAATGCATGTGTGTTCTCTTTCTGTGATGTGAGCTCTTTTCAGCAGGTTCCTACACCGTTGTTGAGGTCTAAGTGCCTTCGTGCCTACTACCAAACAATTAGAAGGTGCCTAGCATCCTCGATGTTCGTGTTGGCGAGAAGAGACAACTGGCTCGCCAGGTAGGGGGTGCTCGTGTTTTCGGCTTCGACAATCAACTTCAGCATCAATGACTCCGTGAGTTTCGTCATCGACATCGACTGCCTCACCGCCTCCGCTCATGGCTGCAGGGAAAGCTCCTGACAACGGGGCCAGATCCCCTGTGGTGTATGCGCTCAGAGCGTGGGCTCATTCTCACGAGCTTCCCGTGACTGGGGGCTCGGAGCTCGAGCCTCATCCATGGTGCGCCAACACCGCCGTGGATGTTGATCCGTGTCCAGGGCCTAGCATTGCTGCTTCACCGTAGCCCCAACCACATTTCGTGGCTCAGGAAGGCGAGCACGTCAGCAAAGGTCTGGCCGCTCATGTGACCCCACCATTAAGTGACACAGGAGGCATCACCAGTGAAAGCCTGGGGGAAAAGGCCACCGGCGTGGCTGCAACCCCCAGGAAGCAGAGGATCAAGGGCGAGCCTCATCTCATCAAGAAAGTGCCGTTGGGTGATGACCCAGCCGCCACTGGGAACCATCTATCTCCTGAGAAGGAGGATAGGCTCATTGCTTTCCTGCAGGAAAATGTTGATGTCTTTGCCTGGGATCCCTCGGATCTCCACGGAGTTCCGCGGGAGGTCATTGAGCACCACTTAGCAGTATGCCCTGGGGCCCGACCGGTCCGACAGAAGGTTAGGCGCCAGGATCAAGACCGCCAAGACTTCATCGTGAAGGAAGTACACAAGCTGGCGAAGGCCGGTACCATACAGGAGGTCCTCCACCCTACATGGACGGCCAATCCTATTGTGGCGCCTAAGCCAAATCTAAAGATGAGGCTATGCATCTACTTCACCGACCTAAACCGGGCCTGCCCAAAAGATCCTTTTCTGCTCCCGTGGATTAATCGGGTTGTGGCCTCAATCGCAGGTGTGACCTCCTCTACTTCCTTAACGCATTCTCGGGCTACCATAAAATCCGGATGGTAGTCGAGAATAAGGAAAAGATAGCATTCATAACCCTGGTGGGGTGCTACTGCTATACCTACATGCCCTTTGGTCTCAAGAACGCTAGGGCCACTTTACAACGGGTGCAACATGGAGGCCTACATCAACGACATAGTGGTTAAGTCTCGTGACAAAACCACTTTGATTGAAGACTTGCGGGAAACCTTCGATAACCTTGAAATGGTGAACCTGCGCCTTAACCCCGAGAAGTGTGTTTTTGGCGTGCCTTCTGGGAAGCTCCTCGGATTCCTGGTTTCGCACCGGGGAATCGAATCTAACCTAGATAAGGTCAAGGCCATATAGGACATGCAACCTCCCTGTAAGATAAAGGACGTGCATCACCTTAATGGGTGCATCACGACCTTGGGGCGCTTCATCTCCCGCTTGGGTGAGCACGCCCTCCCATTTTCAAGCTCCTAAAGAAGACGGGGGCCTTTGAGTGGACCCCAGAGGCAGAGCAGACATTCCTTAACCTCTGTAAGATCCCTCCCTTTATAAAGGTAAGGAATCCCTGTGATTGCAATGCTAGTCCCTGGATCAATGGTAGCATCCACAGTTTAAGATGAAGTACACAAAAACAAAGGTCACTATTACATATCATTCCACAGACAAACATAGTCTTTTAAAAACTCCATAGCCACATGCCTAATACAAGAGTTCAAATATATAATAAGATAAATAAGTCTTCATTTTCATGTGCCACAAGCAAGCATGTTGAGTGTAGACTCATAACCCCTAATCATCATCAGAATAACCTGCAACATCACAAGTTACAGCCATAGTGGGTCAATACATTGGAATAGTATTGGCAAGTGATACCTTAGTAGAATATTAGCAACCTAGATACTATATGCATTTGGCTAAGTGTAGCTTAGGCTTGCTTTGCTCAAAATAGGTTTTACCTATCAGTTGAAAACACTAAGTTTTTCTTTGATAAAACTTTCCCAAGGAATCACCAATAGACATTGGTGATCCTTCAACCTTGTCCAACCATAAGTTTTAACTTAGAAATTGTGATGAGGAGATTCTTGATAGCTTTCATGTCTTGATGCTCAAGTTGTCCAATACCAGGGACATGGCTAAGTACTTGGATTCTTCCATCTGCAGAGGTTGTGCACTTTCCCCACAAGACTTGATTTTCACCAAGACAGGACCTTTCAGAAGCCTTCCCTTAGACCAAATGGACGCGTTCCAACCTATCATCCCACTACCACCAACTGTCCAAATGGTTAAGTTATTGCATCCTATGTGATCCAGGCAGATCCCATATTGCCATGTGGCTGCGCTAGAAGCTTCTTAACATATGGCATCTCAAATCCCTTTGTTCCTGGGTGGCTTTCCACAAGTGAGATACACAAGGTAAACCATAGAAATGGGCCTTTTGTGTAACCACTCAACACAAACCATTCTTTCCATTCCACCCAGGTGTTTCATTCACTTAGTTGTTTTATTAAGCAAAAACACAAGTCATATACTTAGAAATATTTTCACATAGCATGAATATATAACCACCCTTGGTTGCTACTATCTAGGCTAAGCATGGCAATGGTAAGCATCTTAACTTAGAGAAATTTATAACAATTCTACAACTACTAGGATTTCCCAAGCATAGTAGATACTTATCAAAAATATTCATGCAAGTCCTATACAAAATACTTCTAGTGCATAGTTGAAATATATAGGAATAAAATCATGAAGCACCACTTGCCTTGGTAGTTTGGGGGGTAGCAACAATCTTCACAATCACAATCACTATTTTCACCAAAATCTACACATAAAATATTGGCACAAAAATCACATAACAATTTATACAAAAAAAAATATATGAATGCATGCAAATGCCATGTGATGGTTTTTCTACACCAAACAAGTCAAGTGTGCAGTACTGAAACATAAACAAGTCTAAGATACTCAAAATAGTTTTTATTTGATCTTTAAAACATTTTTCAAATTATTTTTATAACCAAATTAAGCCTACACAAGTTTCTGTAAAAACAACCATTTTTACAGAGGCAAAACATTAAACACATTGCATAAACAGATAGGATTTTCTCTCCTGATTCCAATGATATAAAATTTGTAATTTGAACGTTTGGATCAAAAGTTATGAATTTAACTCGTACCCCTTCGCTTAAGTCATCTATCAGATGCGTTGGATCTAGATCCAACGGTCCAGATCTAACAGACCTAAAACAGGCGGCACTGCGACGGCGGCTGGCGGCGGCGCGCTCGGGCGGTGATGTTGCCGACCATACAGGAAGCAAGGAAGGCAGTGGAATAGCTCACCGAGTTCACGTGATGATGCTGGTGCTCGAGGTGGTTTTCGTTGGCGAAGGGGCGCACCGTGGAGGTCGCTGGGGCTCGTTGGAGTCGTGCATGGCGTCGGGTGTTCCCTGCTGGAGATGGAGGCGACGTTCTACGGTGCAATGAGATGAATGAAAGGCATTAGAAGATGCACAGAAGCAAGGCGAACACGGTCGTAAGATTTAGGGTCAAGGGGCAGTCTGGTTTTACCGTGATTGTTCGCCGGAGTCGGGCGGCGCTTCGGTCGTTCGTGGGGCTCGACGGAGACGACGACCTGGGGTGATATAGAGCAAACCGAAAGTGTGAGAAGATGCGCACGGTCAAGACAGTCAAGCTCGTATGAACGAGAGGTGAAGGGGAGCACGGGGTTCACCGGAATAGGTCGCCGGAGTGCGTCGGGCAGCAGCGTTGCAGCTCGAATTGCCAGCAGCCTGGTGGCGGAGTGGGGGTGCTGAGTGAGGGGAAAGACTCGCGGTGCGGAGGGGTTTAAGTAGGCAGGGGCTTGACAGGAAACGCCTGTAGAATCAATGGCAATTATGCCGCGCGATCAACGCCAGCAACGGCAGCGGCGACGTGTTCTTCGCTGGATTTGGGGAAGACGACGGTGACGTGGACGGGGCCCAGTAGTCAGCGAGGGGGGGGGGTGGGTTCTGCGCGGGTTAGGAAAGACAGAGAGAGGAGTGGCCCGGGTGGGCTGTTTTGGCTGTTGGGCTGAAAAGCTGGCGCTAGGCCCAGTTCTATTTCTAATCCCTTTTCTTTTTCCAAATCGATTTTCAGGAATCTTTTTCAAACATATTCAAAAGCATTTGAATTCCAAATCTTTCTGGATTTTTGTAAAGTGTAACCTGCATACTTTTGAATATAAAACCATGCTGTCTCATTATACTTGCTTGGTCCTTTTGAAAATTCAAAATAAACAGTGCCTTAGCACATGATTTGATAAAGATTTGAAAATGGTTTTAATACCAAATTTTGTTTGGAAAAATTTGTCCAAGCTTGGAACTCAACCTACCAATCCTATGAACTCACAACAATGGTTTCAAAACAAATATTCCCTCACTAGAGAGTGGCATTGAATCAAAGCTTGCTCACATAAAATCATAGCACTCAAAGTT
The DNA here is from genome assembly GCA_916181665.1 of Avena sativa. NCBI lineage: Eukaryota > Viridiplantae > Streptophyta > Magnoliopsida > Poales > Poaceae > Avena > Avena sativa. The sequence continues at coordinate 134,689,827 of OV702280.1, forward strand.
TCTGTTTCTTTCAAATGAGTTTGAAATTGAACCCTAAATGAGTATGCATGCATGGATGATATGCAAAGCTTTGAAAACATGATTTTAGGGATGTTACAAATCTAACCCACTTAAGGTGAATCTCGCCCTCGAGATTCGGATTGGCTAGCAAATAGGTGAGGGTGGTCTTTCTGAAGATCATCTTCTCTTTCCCATGTTGCTTCTTCTTCGGAATGATGGTTCCATTGAACTTTGCAGAATTTGATAGTCTTAGTCCGAGTAACTCTTTCTGCAGTCTCAAGAATTTTGATAGGGTTTTCCTCATAAGTAAGATCACTTTCCAATTGAACTTCCTCCAAAGGTATAGTATCCTTCAAAGAAGTCTCTTCCATCTCTGGATGGCATTTCTTAAGCTGACTCACATGGAACACATTGTGAACGGCAGACAATTACTCTGGCAATTCAATCTCATAAGCTACTTCTCCTTTACGACTCAGAATCTTGAATGGTCCAACATATCTTGGGGCAAATTTTCCTTTGACTCCAAATCTCTTCACTCCACGAAGTGTTGACACTCTAAGATAAGCTCTATAACCCACTTCATAGGTGACCTCTCTACGCTTAAGATCTGCGTAGCTTTTCTGTCGGGACTGTGCTATTTTCAATCTGTCCTTAACTAGCTTGACTTTTTCTTCAGCCTCTTTGATTAGTTCTGGTCCGAACAAACTTCTTTCTCCCACACCATTCCATAGTAATGGGGTGGTACACTTTCTCCCATAGAGAAACTCAAATGCTGCCATCTCAATACTGGCTTGATAGCTGTTATTGTAAGAGAATTCTGCGTAAGGAAGACTTTCATCCCAACTTGCCCCATAGTCTAGAGCACATGCCCTCAACATATCTTCAAATATCTGGTTGGTCCTTTCTGTTTGTCCATCAGTCTGAGGATGAAAAGCAGTGCTGAATTCCAATCTCGTTCCCAATGACTCATGTAGTTGCCTCCAAAAATGAGAAGTGAATTGAGTTCCCTATCAGACACAATACTCTTGTGTACTCCATGCAGACATACAATCCTACTCATGTAGATCTTGGCTAACTTAGCACTTGTGTAGGTTGTCTTCACAGGTATGAAATGAGCCACTTTAGTTAGGCGATCCACTACTACCCAAATAGAATCATATCCTGACCTGGTCCTTCGCAGTCCAGTGATGAAATCCATGCCAATCTTGTCCCACTTCCAATCAGGAATAGGTAGTGGTTGTAACAATCTTGCTGGCTTCTGATGTTCCACTTTCACTCTACTACATACATCACACAAATCAATATGTTCGGCGATGTCTTTCTTGAGATTATTCCACCAAAATCTTTCCTTCATATCCATGTACATTTTGGTGTTTCCCGGGTGAATAGAATATGGTGAGTTATGTGCTTCCTGTAAAATCAGTTTCCGAAGCTCCGGATCTTGTGGAACACAGATACGTTTTCCATACCATAAAGTACCATGTTTGTCTTCATGAAATCCTTTGGCTTTTCCTTTGCTAATATTTTCCTCAATCTCTTCAATTTCTTTATCTATCTTTTGGGCTTATTTGATTTTGTCCAACAAGGTGGGTTGAACATCCAATGACATGAGATGTCCTTCAGTCACAATCTCCAATCGGTGATCTCTAAATTGGGCACACAGATCATCTGGCAATTCTCCCTTAGTAAGGCCATTCACAAATACCTTACGGCTTAGATCATCCGCTACAACATTTGCTTTACCGGGATGGTATTGCAAACTCAAGTCATAGTCCTTGATGAGTTCTAGCCATCTTCTTTGTCTCATGTTGATTTCTTTCTGGGTGAAGATATACTTCAAACTTTTATGATCTGTGAACACTTCACATCGCTTTACCAAAAGATAATGTCTCCATGTTTTGAGTGCATGGACAACAAAGTCTAACTCTAAATCACGAGTAGGGTAATTTACCTCATGAGTTTTGAGTTGTCTCGAGGCATAAGCCACAACTTTCCCTTCTTGCATTAACACTTCACCTAATCCATGATGAGATGCATCACAATACACTTGGAAATCCTTCTCCAAATCTGGCAGACATAAGACTGGTGCTGTCACTAGTCTCTTCTTCAATTCTTGGAAACTGAGTTCACATCCTTCCGACCAAGAAAATTTCTTGTCCTTCTTTAGCAACTCTGTCATTGGCTTAGCTACCTTGGAGAAATTCTCAATAAATCTTCTGTAGTATCCTGCCAAGACAAGGAAACTGCGAACTTCTTTTACTGACTTAGGGGATTCCCATTCAGTTACAGCTGACACTTTAGCAGGATCAACTGCTACACCATCTCCTGACACAATGTGTCCAAGAAATCCAACTTCATTTAACCAAAATTCACACTTGCTGAATTTGGCATACAGCTTATGCTCTCTAAGCTTCTCAGTATCAAACGCAAATTTCCTTCATGATCTTCTTTGCTCTTGGAGTATATCAAAATGTCATCGATTAAAACGACAACAAACTTGTCAAGGAACTCCATGAACACCTTGTTCATCATATTCATAAAGTATGCTGGTGCATTGGTCAAACCAAATGGCATCACGGTATACTCATACAATCCATACCTAGTGGTGAAAGCTGTCTTAGGTATGTCTTGTTCTCTTATCTTGAGCTAGAAATATCCTGATCGGAGATCAATTTTTGAGAACACACAGGCTCCTTCTAGCTGATCAAACAAGTCATTGATTCTAGGCAAAGGGTATTTGTTCTTGATAGTTACCTCATTGAGTGAAGGGTAATCTATGCATAACCTTTGACTTCTATCTTTCTTTTCCACAAACAAAACTGGTGCTCCCCAAGATGAAGAACTTGGTTGAATAAATCCTTTCTGCAACTGTTCTCCAAGTTGTTTCTTGAGTTCTTTCAACTCATCAACTGACATCTTGTATGGTCTCTTTGCTATTGGTCCAGATACTGGTAGCAAATCAATCAGAAACTCCACATCTCTATCTGGTGGCATTCCTGGTAATTCTTCCGGAAACACATCCGGATATTCACTCACAATAGGCACACTTTCTATGCTAACCCCCTTAAGAGAATTTAGCTTACTCCCTTTCGGTTCGAAGTTAGTCTTGAATCTAATCCTTTTGTTTTCTGGAGTTATGAGTGTGACAGTATGATTGGCACAATCTAGCACTCCCTTGTGCTTGGTCATCCATTCTATTCCCAATATGACATCCAATCCTTGAGAATTTAGGATTATCAGATTAACGGGAAGCTTATATTTCCCAAACTCTATGACTAGATCATGACATCCTGAGTTAACTATCATTTCTCCGCCAGGAGAACTTACTTTTATAGGACACCCAATAGTTTCTACAGGTAGTTCATTTCTTTCAACAAATGCTCTTGATATGAATGAATGAGATGCACCAGTATCAAAGATAACAAATGCTGGAACAGAATTGAGTTTGAACTTACCAGCAACGGCATCAGGTTCCTCATAGATCTCTTCCACATTGATGTGGTTCACTTGTCCCTTTTGGAAAGGGTTGGGCTTGTTGGGTCCTTCAACTTTATTTTCTGGGCATTCATTTGCATAATTCCCCATCTTCTTGCACTTAAAACATTCAACCTGACTAAGATCTTTCTTGACAGGCTGGCTTCCACTGCCACTTCCACTTCCATTGTGGTGGTTCTTGTATCCACCCTTGTGATTCTTGTACTTGTCCTTGTCATGACTACGATGATGTTTGTTGTCATGATGACGGTTGTGGTTGTGGTGGTTATTGTACTTTCCATGCTTGTGGGATCCAGAATTCCCACTATCATCATAACGGGAACGCTTGTGAGACGATCCCGAGCTGTGCTTGTCAGAGTGTTTCCTCTTCCTGCTTTCAACCTGTTTCATCTTGCTCTCCAAGATGGCAGCCTTGTCACAAAGAGACTGATAAGTGGGGACATAGGCCACAAATAGTTGCAGGTTCAGTTCATCGTTCAATCCTTCGAGGAACTTCTCTTTCCTCTTAGCATCAGTGTCAACTTCATCCGGGGCATAACGCGCCAGATTGTTGAACTCCTCAATATATTCAGCCACGCTGCGGTGGCGCTGCTTCAAGTTATGAAATTCCTTCTTCTTCAAACTCATCACTCCGGATGAGATGTGAGCAGTACGGAAACCATCCTCAAAGATAGCCCATGTCACATCCTCAATGGGAGTGGTGATCTGGAAGTTATCCCACCATGTAGCTGCTGGTGCTTCCAACAAATGTGCTGCAAACCTGACTTTCTCCTCATCAGTACAGCCAATAGTTACCAAATCCTTGTTCACTGAGCGTAGCCAATCATTGGCCACCATAGGATCAGTAGTTCCTGAGAACTTTGCTGGCCTCAGTCTTAGGAATCTGGTGAGCATGTCAAAACCTGGTGGATTGTTCTGATTGTTGTTGTTGTTGTTGTTATTATTGTTGTTGTGGTTATTGTTGTTGTTCTGATTCTACATAAAGGTGGTCATCATCTGCATCAGCTGTGTCTGAGCTGTCATCAGCTGCTACATCTCTGGGGTGACATTGTTGTTGTTCAGGTTGGGATTGGCACGTCGAGGATGCATCTGTGGTTTTCAATAAGGATAAGAATGAGATACCCATATATGCTTAACATGCACAATACATCACATATACAATCACCAAGCATGCATAAAAATGACATAAAGTTCAACGACATAACAACAATTTTGAAAAGTAAACACACCAATAGCAAGCCATCCACATGTTGGATGGTCATTGCGACTCAATAATCAAAAGTATGGTAAATGATAGATAAACGAGTAGTCATCACTACTCCTCTGCATCAACCTCCTCATCAACAAGTGTAAGACCTGCATTCTCCATAGAGGTCTTGTATTCCTCGACATTGGTGGTCAAGGCCTCTACCTTGTCTTTGAGAGCCCTCTTCTGTGAATGAAGTCTCTCAATCACAGTCTGCTGATGCTTGAGCTCGAAGTCCTTGGTCTCTAGTTCTGTAGTCATCTCTCGAATCCTCTTGTTCCTATCTTGGACTCTTTTCTCTTGACTCTTTAACTTTCTATCCTGACTTTCAAACTTGGCCTCCATTTCCTTGACTATCTCATCTTGCTCCACGAACAGCTTGTCCTTCTCACGAAGCTGCACCTAGAGTTCGTCATTGCTAAGCATGACGTTGGTCCTATCAGTATCTAGGTGCCTAAGAAGAACCTCTAGGTCCTGGAGGTATAGACGAATTGGCTCTACCGTCTCTCTAGCAGTGTCCTCGAAGTCAATGGCCTCACCGTCCTCGTCACGTCTACCGAAGGCGTGGAAGTGAGTACCTCTAATCTCCCGAGAGTGTCTCCCTAACAGACGTGCAAGTAAATCCTGCATGACTACCCATAGGCCTCTCTCCCTGTCGTCATGCATAAACTTGAAGATGATTGCCTCCGTGGCTGGCTCAGTCTGGCGTCCTGGCTGATTAACCTTGAATCCCCAAAGGTCTTTCCTTTAAAACTTGGTGAGGGGAAGCACCATGATGCTAGGAAGCGGAAGATTGAGCAGACTAGTGAGCTCAATAAGACGAGTGCCAAATCGAGTTCCCTTGAACTCTTCAGCCGTGCTGATAGTAACATTAGGCATCTATTTTATAAGATAGAAAAAGTTAGAATCAACATACATAGAGATGAATCACAAGACAAGGCATCACATGCATATCTTTGACAATCAAAACACACAAGTCATGGCATACATAAATCCATTATAAGCATCCAAGGTTCAACTTATTTTAAACAACATTTTTGGGAAATAAATGATAAGTTTGGTGGTCCAACTAACGAAGTACGTTACAATCCCTCTCACTTGCCAAGTTGGCTAACAGGGCATCCCTAGAGGCAATCTGTCGATCCTGATCACATGACTCCATTGCTAAGTCTATGATGTCCTCTCTTAAACGTTGGTTGGTAGCCTCTAACTCTTGGGTATGCTTCTTTTCTTCCCTAAGGTCATTTTGGGTGTTTAGCATTCTGCACTTGAGTCTATCACCAAGCTCCTTGATGGCCTTCCAAGATGCATCCCTTGCAGAGTCAAAGAATGTGGTGTGCATCACTGAGTTGGTGACCATGCAGAATCCTGATTCCTTGTGGTTATCTTCCTTGTTTTTATACAAGTGAAGTTGCACCCACCAGTACTCCACTCCTTCATCCATCACTAGGAAACCTTTGTACATTGCTGCACCATGTATTCCCTTGGAAACCATGAGGTCCTTGAGAGCCTTGGGGAATTCTGTCCCACACTCCAAAGACATAGTCATGAGTGGTCCCTTCCTCACGGCTTCATTGATGGAGTTCATCTACAAATAGAGATGAGAAAGAAGATTAGAAAAGCTTACGAGAAGAAAAATACAAGTGTGGAAGTTGTTGGAAATTTTTCCTTAGTGGTTTCTAATCCATTCCTAGGGTCATAATCCTACAGGCAACACAGTGCTCTGATACCATCTGTAAGATGCCTCCCTTTATAAAGGTAAGTAATCCCTGTGATTGCAATGCTAGTCCCTGGATCAATGCTAGCATCCACAGTTTAAGATGAAGTACACAGAAACAAAGGTCATTATTACATATCATTCCAGAGACAAACATAGTCTTTTACAAACTCCATGGCCACAGGCCTAATACAAGAGTTCAAATATATAATAAGATAAATAAGTCTTCATCTTCATGTGCCACAGGCAAGCATGTTGAGTGTAGACTCATAACCTCTAATCATCATCAGAATAACCTGCAACATCACAAGTTACATCCATAGTGGGTAAATACATTGGAATAGTATTGGCAAGTGATACCTTAGTAGAATATTAGCAACCTAGATACTATATGCATTTGGCTAAGTGTAGCTTAGGCTTGCTTTGCTCAAAATAGGTTTTACCTATCAGTTGAAAACACTAAGTTTTTCTTTGATAAAACTTTCCCAAGGAATCACCAATAGACATTGGTGATCCTTCACCCTTGTTCAACCACAAGTTTTAACTTAGAAATTGGGATGAGGAGATTCTTGATAGCTTCCATGTCTTGATGCTCAAGTTGTCCAATACTAGGGACATGGCTAAGTACTTAGATTCTTCCATCTGCAGAGGTTGTGCATTTTCCCCCACAAGACTTGATTTTCACCAAGACAGGACCTTTCAGAAGCCTTCCCTTAAACCAAATGGACGCGTTCCAACCTATCATCCCACTACCACCAACTGTCCAAATGACTAAGTTATAGCATCCTATGTGATCCAGGCAGAGCCCATATTGCCATGTGGTTGCGCTAGAAGCTTCTTAACATATGGCATCTCAAATCCCTTTGTTCCTGGGTGGATTTCCACAAGTGAGATACACAAGGTAAACCATAGAAATGGGCCTTGTGTAACCACTCAACACAAACCATTCTTTCCATTCCACCCAGGTGTTTCATTCACTTAGTTGTTTTAATAATCAAAAACACAAGTCATATACTTAGAAATATTTTCACATAGTATGAATATATAACCACCCTTGGTTGCTACTAGCTAGGCTAAGCATGGAACGGTAAGCATCTTAACTTAGAGAAATTTCTAACAATTCTACAACTACTCGGATTTCCCAAGCATAGTAGATACTTATCAAAAATATTCATGCAAGTCCTACACAAAATATTTCTAGTGCATAGTTGAAATATATAGGAATAAAATCATGAAGCACCACTTGCCTTGGTATTTTGGGGAGTAGCAACAATCCTCACAATCACAATCACTATTTGCACCAAAATCTACACATAAAATATTGGCACAAAAATCGAATAACAAATTATACAAACAAAAATATATGAATGCATGCAAATGCCATTTGATGGTTTTTCTACACCAAACAAGTCAAGTGTACATTACTGAAACATAAACAAGTCCAAGATACTCAAAATAGTTTCTATTTGATCTTTAAAACATTTTTCAAATTATTTTTATAACCAAATTAAGCCTACACAAGTTTCTGCAAAAACAACCAGTTTGGATAAAAAATTATGAATTTTACATGTTTGGTTAACTAATAGATCAAATTTCTGTTTTAAATTTAAACTCAGGCCACACGGCGCTTTCTGATTCGTCGGTACCTCTTTGCACGGATGGACCAGCATGGACCGCACGATCTAAATGAAATCGCACGGCCAGATCTAACTCGTACCCCTTCGCTTAAGTCATCTATCAGATGCGTTGGATCTAGATCCAACGGTCCAGATCTAACAGACCTAAAACGGGCGACGCTGCGACGGTGGCTGGCGGCGGCGCGCTCGGGTGGTGATGTTGCCGGCGATACAGGAAGCGAGGAAGGCAGTGGAATAGCTCACCGGGTTCGCGTGATGATGCTGGTGCTCGAGGTGGTTTTTGTTGGCGAAGGGGCGCACGGTGGAGGTCGCTGGGGCTCGTCAGAGTCGTGCGTGGCGTTGGGTGTTCACTGCCGGATATGGAGGCGACGTTCTACGGTGCAATGAGATGAATGAAAGGCATTAGAAGATGCACAGAAGCAAGGCGAACATGGTCGTATGATTTAGGGTCAAGGGGCAGTCTGGTTTTACCGTGATTGTTCGCCGGAGTCGGGCGGCGCATCGGTCGTTCGCGGGGCTTGACGGAGACGATGACCTGGTGTGATATAGAGCAAACCGACAGTGTGAGAAGATGTGCACGGGCAAGACAGGCAAGCTCGTATGAATGAGAGGTGAAGGGGAGACGGGGTTCACCGGAATAGGTTGTCGGAGTGCGTCGGGCAGCGACGTTGCAGCACAAATTGCCGGCAGCCTGGTGGCGGAGTGGGGGTGCTGAGTGAGGGGAAAGACTTGCGGTGCGGAGGGGTTTAAGTAGGCAGGGGCTCGACAGGAAACGCCTTCAGAATCAATGGCAATTACGCCGCGCGATCAACGCCAGCAACGGCAGCGGCGACGTGTTCTTCGCCGGATTTATGGAAGACGACGGTGATGTGGACCGGCCCCAGTAGTCAGTGTGGGGGGGGGGGGGGGGTTCTGCGCGGGTGAGGAAAGACAGAGAGAGGAGTGGCCCGGGTGGGATGTTTTGGCTGTTGGGCTGAAAAGCTGGCGCTAGGCCCAGTTCTATTTCTAATCCCTTTTCTTTTTCCAAATCGATTTTCAGGAATCTTTTTCAAACATATTCAAAAGCATTTGAATTCCAAATCTTTCTGGATTTTTGTAAAGTGTAACCTGCATACTTTTGAATATAAAACCATGCTATCTCATTAGACTTGCTTGGTACTTTTGAAAATTCAAAATAAACAGTGCCTTAGCACATGATTTGATAAAGATTTGAAAATGGTTTTAATACCAAACTTTGTTTGGAAAAAATTTTCCAGTCTTGGAAATCAAACTACCAATCCTATGAACTCACAACAATGGTTTCAAAACAAATATTCCCTCACTAGAGAGTGGCATTGAATCAAAGCTTGCTCACATAAAATCATAGCACTCAAAGTTTCTGTTTCTTTCAAATGAGTTTGAAATTGAACCCTAAATGAGTATGCATGCATGGATGATATGCAAAGCTTTGAAAACATGATTTTAGGGATGTTACAACCTCAATAAATACTTTTCCTCTCTCCCCATTCAAGTCTCTCCGCGGCCTAGAGAACCACTGCTACTCTATGTTGCTGCTACCACTTAGGTGGTTAGTGCGGCGTTAGTGGTGGAGCGGCCGAAGGGCCTCAGAATGGACAAACCCGTCAATGAGAGGGAAAGCCTGATTTCCCCTTTGTTAGGGGAATGAGGGGCCTCACCTAGCCCGAAAGCTCGGAGAAGGAAAAGGACTTGGGGTTGGAACAACGTCGTGTCTACTTTGTCAGCACGGTGTTGCGCGATGCCCGGGAAAGGTATCCCCCGGCCCAAAAGATGCTATTTGGAGTCCTAATCGCTTCATGGAAGTTACGTCACTACTTCCAGGATCACCTTGTCACTGTTGTCAGTGACTATGAGCTTGAGAGTGTGTTGCACAACCAGGAAGCCACGGGACAAATCGCAGAGTAGGCAACTAAGCTCTCCAATTTTGAGATGCGCTTTTCCCTTACCAAAGCTATCAAGAGCAAGACCCTTGTTGATTTCATCAATGATTGGACACCTACACCCTACAAGGAAGCAGAGGAATACTCCATCCTCCCAGGAAGTAAGGACCAAGGAAGATGGATCATGTACTTCGACAGCTCCTTTGGCTACCACGGGGCTAGAGTAGGAGTTGTTATTGTGTCTCCCTCTGGAGAACAACTCAAGTACGGTCCAACTTGACTTCAAGGACAAGGAGAAGAGCTCCAACAATGTGGCAGAGTATGAAGGACTACTTGCGGGGCTACGAGCTACTACCGGTCTTGGCATAAAACAGCTGGTGGTGCGAGGTGACTATCAACTAGTGGTTAACAAAGTCATCAAGGAATATGACTACGCGAAAATGTTGGCCTATATTGATGAAGTAAGGCGGCTGGAGCACCACTTCTGCGAGCTACAGCTAGAGCATGTTTCGCGGGGGGACAACCTCGTGGAGGGCGAGATTTCCAAGCTTGCGGCGCAAGGAGGGTTGGTTCCTCCTGGGACCTTCCTATAAAGGTTCAAAAAGGCTTATGTGTCCTTCTTGCCCGGGAACGGAGCCCCTCTTGTCAACTCGGCAAGAGCTACCGGGAAGGGGAAGCCTTGGAATGGTCAGGCCGTGATGCCCGGTAAGGACCCGATCCCGGAGAAACATGTGGTAGAAATTGTCGAAGACGCCTCTCCACCCTGGGCGGATGAGATTATGAGCTGCCTCAAGGACCGGGACTTACCTGGGAAGGACATGCGGGCCAATTGCATAGTACGATAGGCCACCATGTACTGTCTCATTGCTAGGGAGTGCAGGGTTAAAAAACGCTGTATTTCAAGGGAGCAAGGACAAGCACTGTTGGACGACATCCATGAGGGAACCTGTGCGCCAACCACATCACCTCGCGAGTGCTTGCTGGGAAGGCCTTCTGGCAATGTTTTTACTGGACTACCACTTTGGCCGACGCAGAGCACTTGGTTCGCACCTGTGACGCCTGCCAGTTCCATGCAAAAAGCATCTGGCAGCCCATTCAAGCTCTACAAACGATCCCAGCTTCTTGGCCGTTCGTGACCTCGGGGCTGGACAATGTCGGGAAATTTCCCAGGGTGGTCGGAGGATACGAGTACTTGATGGTGGCCGTTGAGAAGTTGTAACATCCCAAAAATCATGATTTGTTAAAGTTTGCATTTCATTCATGCATTCATAGCATTTGGTTTTTCCAAACAAAACTTCAAAATAAAAAACCATGTTATGGCTATTATTTTATGCAAATAAGGCAATGGCTTTATGATCAAATTAAGAGAGTGCTTTTGATTGATCAGTGAAGTTTTAAATTGGATTGAAGGCTTGCACAAAAATTCAAAACAAAACCGTTTATATGCCTAATATATATATATATATATATATATATATATATATATATCAATAAAGGCATGGTTTTATTTTATTTTTCAAAGTGTCAAAGTAGTTTTGGCTAGGAAGTGGTGTTTTAAACACAATATGGTGCAAGGATTACACTACAAATATCTAGAGGTGGTTTGAATTCAAACTTATTTGAAAATGGTTTGAATTTGGTTCCTGAAAATCAAATGGAAAAATGAAAAAAAAGAAAAAAAAGAAAAACTGTCGCTGCCCATTTGGCCCAACACCAGAACTGGCCCAATAAGCCCACCCGGGGTATCCCCTTTCGCCTCTCTCTCTCAACGCGCAAACCTACCCCTCTGACACTGCCCGGTGGCCCCGTCCAGCTCAGCACCTTCTGACCCACCCCACGCGCAGACACAGTCGTCGGACATTTCTTCCTTATTCACCTCCGCATGATTTCGGGCTTGATTGCCATTGATTCGCAACACAATTCCCTCACCCCCGCTGGCTACTTAAACCGCTCAGCACCACGGCCATTTCACCCCAATCAATTGCACTCAATCGCTGCCAGGTTGCTCGCTTTTCGACTCGCACCGCCGCTGCCCGAGCAACTCCGACGAGGTATTCCGGTAAGTGTCATGCTCGCACCCATCCCTCATTCATTCGATGATGATCCTCTGCTTCTTGCGCACAATCTCATACCCTTGGTTCATCTTCTCGTGACCCAGAACGTCGACTTCGACGAGCACCATGAGCATCTGACGTCGTCCCCAACTCCGACGAGAAATCTCGGTGAGATAGGACCGCCCGTCGCCTTCTAGTTCATGCTATCTTGTTCGCATGTTCTTTGTGCACATGCTGATGCCTTTGGCTTATGGTAGGGGTGGCCCAGGTTGTTTCCTCCGTCGCCGTCCACACAAACTTGACGCTGCCCGCAACTCCGACGAGCCCCAGCGACCACTACAGCACGCCCCCGCCTACGCCAGTGAAGCCTTGAGCATCCTCATGTCCTCGCGAGTCTGGTAAGCGTCTCCGCCAACCCAGTCCCCTCCGTAGCCGCCGGAACTCCACTGGCAGTGTGTCGCCGCATCGTCGCCGTCACCAGCACCGCCAGGCTTTGGTCGAGTGAGCCAGCGCCGTTAGATCTGGATCGTAGGGTATAGATTAGATCTGTATCGAATCATTTTTGTTAGACCTGGCGCGTTGGATCTAACTTTATCCAACAACGCGGAAGCGTGATCCCGCGCGAAGCGATACCATCCAATCAGAGCACGCCACATGTGTGTGCTTTGTTTAAATAAAATCCATAATAGGTTTTTGAATGTTTAAACTTGTAAAATTCATAACATTTGATCTGTTTATCGAAAAAATTCAAATAATATATCAATGGATTCACAAAAATAAATCCTACACTTCTGTCGGATTAGTTTTGTATTTTCCTTCTGTAAAAGTGGAATTTTATGCAGAGACAAATATAGGCTTATTTTGAGTATATAAATTATTTTGGAAATGTTTATAAGGCCAAACTAAGTTTATTTAGTCTATAAATGTTTCGTTTGGTGTTTAGTACTGTTGTCTTGTCTTGTTTAGTTTAAGAAAATTTATCACATGGAATTTGCATGCATTCATGTATTTTTGCTTGATTATTTTGAATGTAATTTTGGTGCTATCATTTTATGTGTAGATTTTGGTGCTAGTGGTGATTGTGATTGTGATTGTGATTGTGAGGATTGTTGCTACTCCCCCAACTACCAAGGCAAGTGGTGCTTCATGTATTTGTCCCATTATTTTGACTATGCACTAGTGATATTTTGTATAGGGCTTGCATCAAATTTTTCTAAGTATCTATATGCTATGCTATGGAAAATCCTAGTAGTTGTAGTCTTGGTAGAATTTTCTCAAAGTTAAGATACTCGTTATATTGTCATGCTTAGCCTAGCTACTAGCAAACAAGGGTGGATTATATACATGCTATGGAAATTTTGTTAAGTCTTTGACTTATGTTTTTGCCTAATAAAACAACTAAGTGAATGAATCACCTGGGTGGAATGGTATGTTTGGGTTATGTTCAGTGGTTAAAGAAGGCCATATCTATGGTCTACCTTGTGTATCAAACTTGTGGAAATCCACCCAGGATCAAAGGGATTTGAGATACTTAGTGTTTAGAAGCTTCTAGTGCAACCACATGGCATATGGGCTCTGCCTTGATCATATAGGTTGCAATAACTTAGCCAGATGGTGGTAGGGTGATAGGTTGGAACGCGTCCATTTGGTCTAAGGGCAGGCTTCTTAAAGATATCGTATCGATGCGTGTCGAGTCTTGTGGGGAAAGTGCACCACCTCTCGAGAAGGAAAAATCTAAGTACTTAGCCATGTCCCCGGCAACAGACAATTTGAGCATCAAGACATTGAAGCTATCAAGGATCTACTCATCCCAATTTCTATGTTAAAAACTTGTGGTTGAACAAGAGTAAAGGTTCACCAATGTCTATTGGTGGTTCCTTGGGAGTTTTTGTCAAACAAAAACTTAGTGTTTTTCAACTGATAGGCAAAACCTATTTTGAGCAAAGCAAGCCTAAGCTACACTTAGCCAAATTCATATAGAAGCTAGAAACTAATATTCTACTAAGGTATCACTTGCCAATACTATTCCAATGTATTGACCCATTGTGGCTGTAACTTGTGATGTTGCAGGTTACTCTCATGAGGATTAGGGTTATGAGTCTACACTCAACATGTTTGCATGTGGCACATGAAGATGAAGACTTTACTTTATTTACTTATGTTTGAACTCTTGTACTAGCCTATGGCTATGGAGTTGTAAAATACTATGTTATCTCTGGAATGACGATGTAATAAAGACCTTTGTATCTGTGTACTTCATCTTAAACTGTGGATGCTAGCATTGATCCAGGGACTAGCATTGCAATCACAGGGACCTTTACCTTTACAAAGGTGGGGTCTTACAGATGGTATCAGAGCACTATGTTGCCTGTAGGATTATGACCCTAGGTTGGATTAGACTAAGAAACCACTAAGGAAAACTACAACACTTTGTAAAATTCCACACTTGCCTTTTCTTCTTGTAAACTTTTCTAATATTCTTCCTCATCTCTATTTGTAGATGAACTCCATCAACGAATCCGTCAGGAAGGGACCACTCATGACCATGAATTTGGAGTGTGAGACGGAGTTTCCCAAAGCACTCAAGAACCTTATAGTTACCATGGGGATACATGGTGCAACTGTGTACAAGGGATTCCCTATGATGGATGCGGGAGAAGAGTATTGGTGGGTGCAACTTCACTTGTACAAAAACAGGGAAGACAACCACAAAGAGTCGGGATTCTGCATGGTCACCAACTTTGAAATTCACACAACATTCTTTGACTCTGCAAGAAATGCAGCTTGGAATGCCATCAAGGAGCTTGGTGATAGGCTCAAGTGTAGAATTCTCAACACTCAAAATGACCTTAGAGAAGAAAAGAAGCATACCCAAGACTTAGAGGCTGCCAACCAACGTTTAAGAGAAGACATCATAGACTTAGCATTAGAATCTTGTGAACAAGATCGACAGGTTGCCTCTAGGGATGCCCTGATTGCTATCTTGTCAAGTGAGTGAGAATTGTAACATACTCCATTAGTTGGACCACCAAAATTTTCGTATTTTCTAAAAAAATTGTCTAAGTTGTGTTGAACCTTAGTGTTGTGATACATTTGTATGCCATGACTTGTATGTTTTATGAATGATGTATTCTTTTGTTTTCAATGTACTGTCTTGTCTCTTCTACCTGTGTTGTTCTAATATTTCTCTATCTTACCTTAGATGACTAGATTTGAGATCAGCACTGCCGAGGAGTTCAATGGAACTCGTTTTGGTTCACGTATCGTGTAGTGTACTAGTGTGCTCAATCTCCCACTTCTTAGTATCAAGGCCTTTCAGCCCACCAAGTTTGAGAGGAAGGATCTTTGGGGTTTTAGAGTCTCGCGGCCGGGACAATAGACGAAGCCACTCATGGAGGAGATTTCCTTCAAGCTGATGCACGATGACAAGGATAAGGGTCTAGATGTAGTCATGCAGGAGCTACTCGGACGCCTCTACGGACGCCACTCCACTGAGCTTAGAGGCCTCTACTTCCACCCGTTCGGGAGACGTGATGAGGAGGGAGAGGCATTGGTGTATGAGGGTGCTACTAGAGAGACGATTGAGCCAGTTCTTCTCTACCTCCAGGACCTAGAGGGCCTTATTAGACACCTTGACACCGATAGGACCAACGTCATGCTTAGCAATGACGAGCTCTAGGTTCAGTTGAGGGAGAAGGACAAGCTCTTTGCGGAGAAAGACGAGATCATCAAGGAGATGGAGGCCAGATTCAAGAGCTAGGACAAGAAGTTCAAGAATCAGGAGAAGAGAGTTCAGACAGAAACAAGAAGATCAAGGAAATGAAGGATGAGATTGAGGCCAAGGACTTCGAGCGCGAGACCCAGCAGGGAGTGATTGAGAGGCTTCGCTCATAGAAGAGGGCCCTCAGGGCAAAGATCGAGGCCTTGAACACTAGTGTAGAGGAGTACAAGGTTGCCATGGAGAATGTAGGTATTGCCCTTGTTGACATGGAGGTCGACATGGAGGAGTAGACTATCTTTTATGTATCATACTTTGATTATTGAGTCGTAATGACCATCCAACATGTGGATGGCTTGCTATGGTGTGTTTACCTTTCCAAAAACTTGTTGTTTACTTTGTTCAAACTCTACATTATTTTGAGCTTGGTTTTTATGTGATGTATTGTGCATGTTAAGCATCTACGTGTATCTCATTTCTTATCCTTATTGGAACCACAGATGCTCCCCCCCGTCGTGCCAACCCCAACCCAAACAACAACAATAACGTCACTCCCGAGATGAAGCAGTTGATGACAACTCAAGCTCAACTGATGCAGATGATGACATAGTTCATGCAAAATCAGAATCAGAACAACAATAACAATAAAAATAACAACAACAACAATCAGAACAACCCTCCAGCATTTGACATGCTCACCAGATTCCTGAGACTAAGGCCTGAAAAGTTCTCGGGAACCACTAATCCGATGGTAGCCAATGACTGGTTACGCTCAGTGAACAAGGACTTAGTCACCGTTGGATGCACAAACGAGGAAAAAGTCAGGTTTGCAGCACATCTGCTCGAAGGAACGGCAACCACCTGGTGGGACAACTTTCAGATTACCACTCCCCTTGAGGATGTGACTTGGGATATCTTTGAGGATGGTTTCCGCACAACTCACATCTCATCCGGAGTGATGAACTTGAAGAAAAAGGAGTTCCACAACCTGAAACAACATCAACGTAGTGTAGCTGAGTACATCAAGGATTTCAACAATCTGGTGCGCTATGCATCGGATGAAGTTGATACTGATGCTAAGGCGAAAGAGAAATTCCTCGAAGGACATAATGATGAGTTGAACCTGCAGCTGTCCGTTGCCTATGTACCAACCTATCAGTCACTTTGTGACAAGGCTACCATCTTGGAAAACAAGATGAAACAGGTTGAGGGCAGAAAAAGGAAACATAACTTTGATAAGCACAGCTCGGGATCATCTCACAAGCGTTCCCATCATGATGATAGTGGAAGTTCTAGATTCCACAAACATGGGAAGTACAACAGCCACCACAATCGTCATCATGACAACAAGTATCATCGCAGTCATGACAATGACAAGTATAAGGACCACAAGAGTGGACACAAGAGCCACCACAGTGGAAGTGGAAATGGAAGTCAGCCTGTAAAGAAAGATCTCAGTCAGTTTGAGTGTTTCAAGTGTAAGAAGATGGGGCACTATGCAAATGAGTGCCCATAAAGTAAAGTAGAAGGTGCCAACAAGACCAATCCCTTCCAAAAGGGACAAGTGAACCACATTAATGTGGAAGAAGTATATGAAGAGTCTGATGCTGTGGCTGGTAAGTTCAAACTCAATTCTTTTCCAGCACTTATTATTTTTGATACTAGCGCATCGCATTCATTCATATCAAGAGAATTTGTTGATAAAAATGGACTTCCAACTGAAAATATTGGGTGTCCTATAAAAGTAAGCTCTCCCGGTGGAGAAATGATAGTGAACTTTGGATGTCATGATCTAGTGATAGAATTTGGGAAGTATAAGTTTCCCGTTAGCTTGATAATCCTAGATTCCCAAGGATTGGATGTAATTTTGGGAATGGATTGGATGACTAAGTATGAAGGAATACTAGATTGTGCCAATCGTACTGTCACACTCACAACCCTGGATAAGAAACGGATTAGATTCTAGTATAATTTTGAATTTAAAGGAAGTAAGCTAAATTCTCTTAAGGGGTTAGCATAGACCGTGTGCTAATTTTGAGAGAGTATCCGGATGTGTTTCCGGAGGAATTGCCTAGAATGCCACTAGATAGAGATGTTGAGTTCATGATTGACTTACTGCCAGTATCAGGAGCAACAACAAAGAGACCCTACAAGATGTCGGTAGATGAGTTAAAAGAACTCAAGAAACAACTTGGAGAACAGTTGCAGAAAGGATTTATTCAACCAAGTTCTTCATCTTGGGGTGCACCAGTTCTGTTTGTTGAGAAGAAAGATAGAAGTCAAAGGTTATGCATAGATTACCGTTCACTCAATGAGGTGACTATCAAGAACAAGTACCCTTTGCCTGGAATCAATGATCTGTTTGATCAGTTAGAAGGATCCTGTGTGTTCTCAAAGATTGATCTCCGATCAGGCTACTTTCAGCTAAAGATCAGGGAGCAAGACATCTTAAGACTGCTTTCACCACTAGGTATGGTTTGTATGAGTACACCGTGATGCCATTTGGTTTGACAAATGCACCAGCTTATTTCATAAACATGATGAACAAAGTGTTCATGGAGTTTCTCGACAAGGTTGTTGTTGTATTCATCGACGAAATTTTGATCTACTCCAAGAGAAAAGAAGAGCATGAAGATCATTTGAGTTTAATAGTTGAGAAGCTCAGGGAGCATAATCTGTATGCCAAATTCAGCAAGTGTGAATTCTTGTTGAATGAAGTGGGATTTCTTGGACATATTGTGTCAGGAGATGGTGTAGCTTTCGATCCCGCCAAAGTGTCACCTATAACTGAGTGGGAACCTCCTAAATCAGTGAAAGAAGTACGTAGTTTCCTCGGCTTGGCAGGATACTATAGAAGATTCATTGAGAATTTCTCAAAGGTAGCTAAGCCGATGACGGAATTACTTAAGAAAGACAAGAAATTTGATTGGACTGAAGGATGTGAACTCAGTTTCCAAGAATTGAAGAAGAGACTAGTGACGGCACCAGTCTTATGTCTGCCAGATTTGGAGAAGGATTTCCAAGTATATTGTGATGCATCTCACCAAGGATTAGGTGGAGTTTTGATGCAAGAAGGGAAAGTTGTGTCTTATGCCTCGAGACAACTCAAAACTCATGAAGTGAATTATCCTACTCATGACTTAGAGTTAGCCTCTGTTGTCCATGCACTCAAAACATGGAGACATTATCTTTTGGGAAAACGATGTGAAGTGTTCATAGATCACAAAAGTTTGAAGTATATCTTCACTCCGAAAGAAATCAACATGAGACAAATAAGATGGCTATAACTCACCAAGGACTATAACTTGAGTTTGCAATACCACCCCGATAAAGCAAATGTTGTAGCAGATGCTTTAAGCCATACAGTGTATGTGAATGGCCTCACTAAGGGAGAAATTCTAGATGATCTATGTGCTCAATTCAAAGATCTCAGATTGGAGATAGTGCCTGAGGGACATCTCATGTCATTGGATGTTCAACCCACCTTGTTGGAAAAAACCAGGGAATCCCAAAAGATGGATAAGGAAATTGAAGAGAATAAGGGAAAAATGAGAAGAGGGAAAGCTAAAGGATTCCATGAAGACGAACATGGTACTTTATGGTATGGAAAACGTATAGGCATTCTGCAAGATCCAGAGCTTCGGAAACTGATTTTACAAGAAGCACACAACTCACTATATTCCATCCATCCGGGTAACACCAAAATGTACATGGATGTGAAGGAAAGATTTTGGTGGAATAATCTCAAGAAGGACATCGCATAACATATTGCTTTGTGTGATGTGTGTAGTTGAGTGAAAGCGGAACATCAGAAAATAGCAGGATTGTTACAACCACTCCCTATTCCTGATTGTAAGTGGGACAAGATTGGCATGGATTTCATCATCGGACTGCCAAGGACTAGATCAGGATATGATTCTATTTGGGTCGTGGTAGATCACCTAACTAAAGTAGCTCATTTCATACTCGTGAAGACAACCTATACAAGTGCTAAGTTATCCAAGATTTATATGAATAAGATCGTGTGTCTACATGGAGTACCCAAGAGTATTGTGTCGGATAGAGGAACTTAGTTCACTTTGCATTTTTGAAGACAACTTCATGAATCATTGGGAAGAAGATTAGACTTCAGCATGGCTTTTCACCCTCAGACTAATGGGCAGACGGAAAGGACCAATCAGAATTTGGAAGATATGTTAAGGGCATGTGCCCTAGACTATGGTGCTAGTTGGGATGAAAGTCTGCCTTACGCAGAGTTCTCTTACAATAACAACTATCAAGCAAGCGTAGAGATGGCTCCGTTTGAATTTCTCTATGGAATGAAGTGTACTACACCATTGCTATGGAGTGGTGTTGCAGAAAGAAATTTGTTCGGGATAGAGTTAATCAAAGAGGCTGAAGAGAAAGTAAAATTGGTAAAGGATAGATTGAAGATAGCGCTGTCCCGACAGAAGAGCTACGCATACCAAAGAGTAGAGAAGTCACCTATGAGGTAGGTGATAGAGCCTATCTTAGAGTCTCACCACTCCGTGGTGTGAAGAGATTTGGGATCAAAGGAAAGTTAGCTCCAAGATATATTGGACCATTTAAGATTTTGAGTCGCAAAGGAGAAGTGGCCTATGAAATTGAATTGCCTGAGTCACTGTATGCCATTCACAATGTGTTTCACGTGAGCCAGTTGAAGAAATGCCATCCGGAGATGCAAGAAACTTCTTTGAAGGATACAATACCTTTGGAAGCGGTTCAGTTGGAGAGTGATCTCACGTATGAAGAGAAACCTATCAAGATTCTTGAGATTGCAAAAAGATTTACTCGTACTAAGACTATCAAATTCTGCAAAGTTCAGTGGAATCATCATTCCGAAGAGGAAGCAACTTGGGAAAGAGAAGATGACCTTTGGAAAGATCACCCTCACCTTTTTGCTAGCCAATCCGAATCTCGAGGGCGAGATTCATCTTAAGGGGGTTATATTTGTAACATCCCAAAAATCATGATTTGTTAAAGTTTGCATTTCATTCATGCATTCATAGCATTTGGTTTTTCCAAACAAAACTTCAAAATAAGAAACCATGTTATGCCTCTTATTTTATGCAAATAAGGAAATGGCTTTATGATCAAATTAAGAGAGTGCTTTTGATTGATCAGTGAAGTTAAATTGGATTGAAGGCTTGCACAAAAATTCTCAAAACAAAATTCAAAACAAAACCGTTTATATGCCTAATATATATATATATATCAATAAAGGCATGGTTTTATTTTATTTTTCAAAGTGTCAAAGTAATTTTGACTAGGTAGTGGTGTTTTAAACACAATTTGGTGCAAGGATTACACTACAAAAATCTAGAGGTGGTTTGAATTCTAACTTATTTGAAAATGGTTTGAATTTGGTTCCTGAAAATCAAATGGAAAAAAGGAAAAGCAAAAAGAAAAAAGAAAAACTATCGCTGCCCATTTGGCCCAACACCAGAACTGGCCCAACAAGCCCACCCCGGGTATCCCCTTTCCCCTTTCTCTCACGCGCGCAAACCTACCTAGCTGACACTGCCCGGTGGCCCCGTCCAGCTTAGCACCTTCTTCCCCACCCCGCGCGCACAGACACAGTAGCCGGTCGTTTCTTCCTTATTCACTGCCGCATGATTTCGGGCTTGATTGCCATTTATTCACAACACAATTCCCTCGCCCCCGCTAGCTACTTAAACCGCACATCACCACGGCCATTTCCCCCAATCAATTGCACTCAATCGCTGCCAGGCTGCTCGCTTTTCGACTCGCATCGCCGCTGCGCGAGCAACTCCGACGAGGTATTCCGATAAGTTCCGTGCTCACGCCCATCCCTTATTCATTCGATGATGATCCTCTGCTTCTTGTGCACCCTCTCATACCCTTGGTTCATCTTCTCGTGACCCAGAACGTCGACTTCGATGAGAACCGTGAGCATCTTATGCCGTCCCCAACTCTGACGAGAAATCTTGGTGAGATACGACCGCCGCTCGCCTTCTGGTTCACGCTTGTTCACATGTTCTTTGTGCACACGCTGATGCCTTTGGCTTACGCTAGGGAGGCCCAGGTCATCGCCTTCGTCGCCGTCCGCACAAACCCGACGCTGCCCGCAACTCCAACAAGCCTCAGCGACCACTACAACACGCCCCCGCCCACGCCAGCGACGCCTTGAGCATCCTCATGTCCTCGCGTGTCTGGTAAGCATCTCCGCAAACCCCAGCCCCTCTGTAGCCGCTGCAACTCCACTGGCAGTGCGTCGCCGCCGCATCGCCGTCGCTAGCGCCGCCAGGCTTTGGTCGAGTGAGCCAGCGCCGTTAGATCTGGATCGTAGGGTATAGATTAGATCTGGATCGAATCGTTTTCTTTAGATCTGGCGCGTTGGATCTAACTTGATCCAACGGCGCGGAAGCGTGATCCCGCGCAAAGCGTTACCGTCCAATCAGAGCACGCCACGTGTGTGTGCTTAGTTTAAATAAAATCCAGAATAGGTTTTTGAATGTTTAAATTTGTAAATTCATAACTTTTGATCTGTTTATCCAAAAAATGCAAATAATATATCAATGGATTCACAAAAATAAATCCTACACTTATGTGGGATTAGTTTTGTAATTTTCTTCTGTAAAAATGTAATTTTATGCATAGACAAATATAGGCCTATTTTGAGTATATAAATTATTTTGAAAATGTTTACAAGGCCAAATTAAATTTATTTAGTCTATAAATGTTTAGTTTCGTGTTTAGTACTATTTAATTGTCTTGTTTAGTTTAAGAAAATTTATCACATGGCATTTGCATGCATTCATGTATTTTTTCTTGATTATTTTGAATGTAATTTTGGTGCTATTATTTTATGTGTAGATTTTGGTGCTAGTGGTGATTGTGATTGTGAGGATTGTTGCTACTCCCCCAACTACCAAGGAAAGTGGTCTTTCATGTATTTTTCCCATTATTTTGACTATGCGCTAGTGATATTTTATATAGGGATTGCATGAAATTTTGCTAAGTATCTATATGCTATGCTATGGGAAATCCTAGTAGTTGTAGTCTTGGTAGAATTTTATCTAAGTTAAGATACTTGTTATATTTTCATGATTAGACTAGCTAGTAGAAAACAAGGGTGTATTATATACATGCTATGTAAATTTTGTTAAGTATTTGACTTATGTTTTTGCCTAATAAAACAACTAAGTGAATGAATCACCTGGGCGGAATGGTATGTTTGTGTTATGTTGAGTGGTTACACAAGGACATATCTATGGTCTACCTTGTGTATCACACTTGTGGAAAGCCACCCAGGAACAAAGGGATTTGAGATACTTAGTGTTTATAAGAATCTAGTGCAACGATATGGCATATGGGCCCTGCCTTGATCATATAGGTTGCAATAACTTAGCCAGATGGACAAATGGTGGTAGGGTGATAGGTTGGAACTCGTTCATTTGGTCTAAGGGAAGGCTTCTAAAAGATCTCGTCTCGATGCATGTCGAGTCTTGTGGGGAAAGTGCACCACCTCTTGAGAAGGAAAAATCTAAGTACTTAGTCGTGTCCCCGGCAACGGACAATTTGAGCATCAAGACATTGAAGCTATCAAGGATCTCCTCATCCCAATTTCTAAGTTAAAAACATGTGGTTGAACAAGGGTAAAGGTTCACCAATGTCTATTGGTGGTTCCTTGGGAGTTTTTGTCAAACAAAAACTTAGTGTTTTTCAACCGATAGGCAAAACCTATTTTGAGCAAAGCAAGCCTAAGCTACACTTAGCCAAATTCATATAGAAGCTAGAAACGAATATTCTACTAAGGTATCACTTGCCAATATTATTCCAATGTATTGACCCACTGTGGGTGTAACTTGTGATGTTGCAGGTTACTCTGATGAGGATTAGGGGTCTAAACTCAACATGTTTGCCTGTGGCACATGAAGATGAAGACTTTACTTTATTTACTTATGTTTGAACTCTTGTACTAGCCTATGGCTATGGAGTTGTAAAAGACTATGTTATCTCTGGAATGACGATGTAATAAAGACCTTTGTATCTGTGTACTTCATCTTAAACTGTGGATGCTAGCATTGATCCAGTGACTAGCATTGCAATCACAGGGACCTTTACCTTTACAAAGGTGGGGTCTTACAGAAGTTCACCAAGTGGGTGGAAGTGCAGCCAATGAGTGCGGTAACCGCACTAGCGGCCATAAAATTTAAGCACAGAATTGTTTGCCGTTTCGGGGTGCCTCACAGCATCATCACAGATAACGGCACACAGTTCACTAAAAAGTCCTTCAAGGCATACTGTGAGGAGATAGGAACCAAAATTTTCTATGCCTCTATCGCTCGACCAAGGGGCAACGGGCAGTTGGAGCGTGCCAACGTGGAGGTACTTCGGGGGCTTCAAACCAGAACCTTCGACCCATTCAAGAAGAGCGGGAGGAACTGGATTGAAGAACTCCCGATGGTCCTGTGGGCACTACATATGACGCCTAACCGAGCGACCGGCGAGACACCCTTCTCCCTTGTCTATGGGGCGGAGGCCATCCTGCCAAAAGAGCTTAGATACGGATCCTAGAGGGTCCGCACCTACGACGACACCATCCAGCATGCGGAAAGGATCGATGACGTCAACTTCCTGGAAGAGGTACTTTGTCGAGCAGCGGTACGACAAGCCCGTTACCAACAAAATTTACGTTAGTATCATACCTGGTGGGTTCGTTCTCGTGAACTGGAGCCTGGGAACCTAGTCCCCAGGCGAAGGTTGTATACCAATTGTGCAACTTTTACTGCTAGACAGAATAAACACAAGGAATCTTCTGAGAAGGAAAAATTGCTCTCTACCTGAATACAATTGTGAAACTTTGAATTGGAACACTGAAGAAACTCTGGTTTCACCTATTCTAACATGTCCATTTGCCTCTGAATGTTGGGATTATATTTGTCCATGGAGATATCAAGGATTGTCTGTTTTTAAGCATTCCAAGATATCAAAAGAAACCTGAACCTTCCCTTTGCCATGGAGATAATGATCATGACTACTTGGGGAATTTGGATCTACAGAAACCAAAAAATCTTTGAAGATATAAGGCCAGACTTTAGAAACTGGAAAGCAATTTTTTACAGGAAATGAGGTGGGACAAATTCAGAATCAAAATCAAATTTTCCCTTCAGTTCAATGGTTGGATACGAAGACAAGTTCACTAAGGGGTTCCATCTTGTAACCTTACAGTCTTGTAACTTGTAATCTATAAATTGTAACTTTACTTTATATTAATGAAGGAAAAAAGATGAAGTGGGGGTCTTTACCCTACTCTTTTCCCCTAAAAAAGGTTAGATCCAAACACCCAACCATCTGAAGAGTAGTTATGTTCACAACCTTTTAAAAAAGGCCAAGGAACAAGAGTTTTTCGGCAAAATAGGTTAATTAAGTGGGCACGATAGGCAGACCCATATAAGGTGCCCTGGTGGTCATATAAGCTGTCGTAGAAAGACCGGGAACATGAGTTTTCCCGGCAAATGCGATAGTACGGTGTTATGGGGTCTGGCCAGCCAATGTATACTGCTGTAACCCCGAGGCAATGCCTCACCTTTATCAATGACAAGATTCCGCAATTAGAACCTCCCAGAGTCAGAACATCTGAGAACATTGTCATTCATAACCTCATAATGGTGCAGGGAGTAATTGAAGTTGAGTGTGGGCAGGAGGTAGGGTGCGGGGGACGCCTCGTTACACCCTACTTGTTGTGCCCCACTCAACTCCAACCTCCCTGTTACTAGTGAGGGAGTTGTCTTATGCAGGATTGATATGCATCCAGATGCTGCACGGTGCACTCTTCTTTTTTCAAAGAAAAGAGCGCAAGGCAAAAAGGAAGCTTGCTCGGCATAATAAGAGGTAAAAGGGTAAAACAGTTTATTATTACAGACTAACGGCATGGCAAGGATGTTTGTTTCAGGTAAATTAATGATCAAGGGGAAGTAC
This sequence comes from Avena sativa, assembly GCA_916181665.1. Lineage (NCBI taxonomy): Eukaryota > Viridiplantae > Streptophyta > Magnoliopsida > Poales > Poaceae > Avena > Avena sativa. The sequence continues at coordinate 134,715,558 of OV702280.1, forward strand.
GCGACGAACATCATGTGTCACGCTTCGTCCCGGCTACTATGGCAGCAACATACGGGGTGACAACCTTCTCCGCACCAAGCTGCGCCAGCCTGTCATCGAAGGGCTCCAGCAGTTCTAAGAAGGGGAAGTTGGGCGCCAAGGCATACACACATGGGAGGATGACCACCAGGGCTCCAGCAGTTTTGAGAAGGGCTCCACCATCCGCGTGCAACACCTCATCCACCCTCGGATGCAGGGCCCAGAGCTCCGTCACCAGGTGATCAAAGAACGGAATGAGGAACAAAACTTCCGTCATGTCCATGACCGTTGGCTACATATCTAGCTTATGCATTAGAATCACTGAGGTGCGTGTGATTCTAGCTAGTGTGCTGGTTTCAGCTTGGCAGAGGGCTGAAAGCTGATCTAGCCCACTGGCACAATCAAGGCATGTCGCCTTGGCCTCATCGCGCAACTTGCAAAGGCGTGCAATTTGGTGATCCCGCCGGGTGATTCTCTCTTCAGAGTGCATGGCGGACTCAAGAGCATCGTCAAGATGCTACTGAAGAACCACCTCTCTGAAGGGTTTTGTAGCATAGTAAATCAAAAAAATGCTACGGATGCGGATGGGAAAGCCAAGATCTAATCTAGGAGATGCAAACAATGAGGGGGAATAGATGAGATCTTCATACCCTTGAAGATTCGCATAGCGGAACGTTCAACGGAACGTGGTTGAAGTAGTCGTACTAGCCTTCTCCTCATCGCGATCCGATCCGATCCAAACCCCGCAAGTGGCGATGCCTTCGAGAGATGCACACGTACGTCCTCGGTCCAGCAAGTGGGGTGGAGAGATAGATTGGATCTACAACACGACAGCGTGGTGCAAAGGTGGAGAGTTTCTGCGGCAGGGCTTCGCCTACGCGTAGTCGGGAGAGAGAGAGGAGGGCAGCAACTAGGCGGCTAGGGTTTTAGTAGGTGTGGGGGAGGGTGCGCCCCTGCCCTCTTTATATAGAGGGCTGGCCGGCTTCCCCCTTGCCCCTCCTCCAAGCCTAGGGCTGGCGACCACATGGGAGGAGTGGGGGGCAAGTTCCCCCCTTCTAGAAGCTCTCCCTAGGGTTTCCCCTAGGGCTTGGCCGGCTGGGCCTATGGGGCCTTGTTACGATGGTTTTCCACTTTGTTCTGAAATTCTTTGAACTTTTCAAATGTTTCAGATTTATGTTTCATTAAATAGATATACCCATATCTACTTAAGTCATCAGTAAAAGTGAGGAAATAGCGATAACCACCGCGTGTCGAAACACTCATTGGTCCGCATACATCGGTATGTATGATTTCCAACAAGTCCGTTGCTCGCTCCATTATTGCGGAGAACGGGGTTTTGATCATCTTGCCATGAGTCATGGTTCACACGTGTCAAATGATTCAAAATCAAGAGACTCCAAAAGTCCATCAGAATGGAGTTTCTTCATGCGTTTTACACCAATATGACCTAGACGGCAGTGCCACAAATAAGTCGTATTATCACTATCTACCTTGCATCTATTAGCCTCAATGTTATGGATGTGTGTTTCATTTATTTCGAGATTCAGAAGAAATAAACCATTCATAGCAGGTGCATGATCATAAAAGATGTTACTCATATAAATAGAACAACCATTATTCTCCGATTTAAATGAATTACCGTCTTGCAATAAACACGATCCAGATATGATGTTCATGCTCAACGCAGGCACATAATAATATTTATGGAGGTTTAAAACTAATCCCGAAGGTAAAACTAAGGAGAGCGTGCCGACGGCCATCACATCAACTCTTCATCCGTTGCCAACGCGCATCGTCACCTCATCCCTTGCTAGCCGCCGTCTATTCCGTAGCTCCTGTTTCGAATTACAAATGTTAGCAACTGAACCAGTATCAAATACCTAGGCACTACAACGAGGGCTAGTAAGGAAAACATCAATAACATGTATATCAAATATACCTTTGATGGTGCCAGCCTTCTTGTCCACTAAGTACTTCGGACAGTTGCGCTTCCAGTGACCCTTGTCCTTGCAATAGAAGCACTTAGTGTCCGGCTTAGGTCCAGACTTGAGCTTCTTCTCAGCAGGGGCAACACGCTTGTCGCTGCCCTTCTTGAAGGACTTCTTTGCACCCTTACCTTTCTTAAAGCTGGGGGGCTTGTTGACCATCAACACATGGTTATCTTTCTTGATGTCCACCTCCGCAGCTTTCATCTTAGCGAAGAGCTCAGTGATCATATCAGTGGAACCAATCTTATTATGAGAAACTACAAAACCTTTGTAGCTAGGAGGGAGTGATTGCAGAACTCTGTCAATCTTGAGCTCCTCTGGAATCTTGCAGTCCAGTTGCTCAAGGCGTTGAGTGTAGCCCGACATCTTAATGGCGTGCTCTAACGGAACTCCCTTCCTCCATCTTGCAGTTAAAGAATCTCTCATAGATCTCCATCTTGCAGTCCGAAACATAGTTTTCAGTTCCTCAAGAATCTCAAAGGGCCCGGGGAACTCCTCAAAACGATTTTGAAGGTCCAATTCCATAGCAAACAACATGGTGCTCTTAATCACACCATAATCATCCTTGCGTGACTGATAAACAACTTTCTCATCAGCCGGCGCATCTACAGCAGGGGCGTCACCTAGCGCTTTCTCAAGGACATAGTACTTTTGTTCGCCAGAGAGAATGATTCTCAGATTGCGGAACCAGTTGGTGAAGTTAGACCCATTGTTCTTAAGCTTTTCTTTCTCAGCAAAAACGTTGAAGTTGAAGTTGGACTTAGCCATTTGATCTACAAAATTTGCAAGTACAATTTAGACTATGTTCATGATAACTAGTTCAACTTAATCAAATTACTAGATGAACTCCCACTAAATTCAACATCCCTCAAGTTGTTTAGTGAACATGATCCAAATTCACCACACCTAATCCGATCTTCACGAGAAGAGATGTGGTTTCAATGGTGGACAACAAAGTGTCGATCATATCATTCATATGACTCATGTTTAACCTTTCGGTTCGTGTGTTCCGAGGCCATATCTGTACATGCTAGGCTCGTCAAGTCAAACCCAAGTATTTCCGCGTGTGCAAAACTGGCTTGCACCCGTTGTATGTGAATGTAGAGTTTATAGCACCCAATCATCACGTGATGCTTGAACACGACGAACTTTTGCAACGGTGCATACATGGGGAGAACACGGTTTTATCTTGATCTTTAAGTGAGGAATCATCTTATAATGCTACCGTCGCGATCTAAGCATAACAAGATACATAAAAGGATAAACATCACATGCATATAATTTTATGTGACATGGTATAGCCAATCTCCGCGCAATGATCTCCATATTGTGCGTGCCAGCATGATCTCCATCACTCCACCATGATTGCCTCCACCGCGAATAGCAACTACAACTATTGCTAACTACTTAGCGATAAAGTAAAGCTATTACATGGCGTATAAGAAGTTGACACACAGGTCATACACAATTATAAAGACAACCATATGGCTCCTGCCGGTTGTGTACTCAATGACATGCAAGTCGTGAAACATTACAAAACATGATCATTGCATACAACATACACATCACATCTTGGGCCATACCATATCACAAAAACACTCCCTGCAAAAACAAGTTAGACGCCTCTACTTTGTTGTTGCATGTTTGACGTGGCTTATGGGAGTAACGAGCTAAGAACGATTCTTACCTACGGAAAGCCACAACGGTGATATTATGGTTGCCAACATCCGGTGTAAAACCCATGACAACTATAGTGAGAGAAACTGGCATTCACCAGCCGCATGTGTGGAACAAGCCACACGTCAAGTGCGGAGCCGGTCTCGCGAACGAGGTCGCGTAAAGTTGGCCTGGACCACTTCGATCTTACTATCCGCGTCATAAGAAGTACACAAACAAGAGGCTTGCAATAGAAAACATCAACGCCCGCAACAAGCATGTTGCGTTCTACTCGCGAAACACATCTACGTATAGATCTAGCTCTGATACCACTGAAGGGTTTCATAACATAGTAAATCAAAAATATTCTACGGATGCGAACGGGAAAGCCAAGATCTAATCTAGGATATGCAAACAACGAGGGGGAATAGATGAGATCTTCATACCCTTGAAGATTCACACAGTTGAACGTTCAACGGAACATGGTTGATGTAGTCATACTAGCCTTCTCCTCCTCGCGATCCGATCCGATCCAAACACCGCAAGTGGCGATGCCTCCGAGAGATGCACACGTACGGCACCTCGACGTCTCCTCCTTCCTCGGTCCAGCAAGTGGGGTGGAGAGATAGATTGGATCTACAACACGATGGCGTGGTGCAAAGGTGGAGAGTTTCTGCGGCAGGGCTTCGCCTACGCGTAGTCGGGAGAGAGAGAGAGGAGGGCATCAACTAGGCGGCTAGGGTTTTAGGAGGTGTGGGGGGAGGGTGCGCCCCTGCCCTCTTTATATAGAGGGCTAACCGGCTGCCCCCTTGCCCCTCCTCCAAGCCTAGGGCCGGCGGCCACATGGGAGGAGTGGGGGGCAAGTTTCCCCCTTCTAGAAGCTCTCCATAGGGTTTCCCCTAGGGCTTGGCCTGCTGGGCCTATGGGGCCTTATGCCTGTCACATCCCAAAATTTTCCAAATTTTGAAATGTGAAAAAATGAAGAAACAAAATAAAAATTTGTTGAAATTTAGGGTGAAAATAAACTTTTGATTTCCAATTGGAAACATCAAAACCTATTTTGATCAAATAAAATCCTAAAGGGATTTAAAAAGATAAACAATTAATAAAGAAAGTTTTAAAAGTTGGAATCACCATTTTTGGATATTTTAATAAAAAGATATGGTTTTCAAAAGAAAAGGTAGAAATATAAATATGGACTATTTTAAAGAGTCAAATTTAATCTTGGCCAAGCATTTAAAATAAAATATTTTGTTTGATAAAAATAGTAAAGGTTTATTTAAATAAAACCATGAGAATTTATTTATATCCAAATTTCATTCAAGTATAGACATTTTCCTATTTTGAATGATCATTAAAAAAAACTTATTAAAGTATTTTAAATTATATTTCAAAGTGTTATGTTTTTAATAAAACCTACTGAAAAGATTTTTGTAGAAATTTAGATTTCAAATAGAGTTTTTAAAATATATTAAATCCTATTTGAATTAAAGACTAATGTCTATTTATTTAATTATTAATAGATCCTAAAAAAATAAAAAAATATTTATTTTGGACTTTGGAATATGTTGTTAAATAGAATTAAACTATACCTAAAGTTTGGTGAAAGTTTTGAATTCATTTGGAGTTTTGAATTGTTTGAATTAAAATCAAAACAGAAATTCAAAATAGAAAAAGGAAAAGCAATTCAGTATAAAAAATATGAAACAGATCAACCCAACCCATCTGGCCCAACTAAAGCCCAGCAGCGCAGCCCACTCCTTTTCCCACTCGCGAACCGTTTTTTAACCACAGGAACACACCCGCCACAGTCGCTGATCGGTGGCCCCACTCTCTCTCTCTCCTCTCTCTTCTCTCTCTCTCTCTCTCTCTCTCTCTCTCTCTCTCTCTCTCTCTCTCTCTCTCTCTCTCTCTCTCTCTCTCATCTCTCTCTCCTCTCTCTCTCTCTCATCTCTCTCCTCTCTCTCATCTCTCTCTCTCTCTCTCTCTCTCCTCTCTCTCATCTCCCTCTCTCTCTCGCAGACAGCCGGACCCCACCTGCCAGGTCGTCGTCTTCACCCGCGTCGACCGTTTCCCCCACGCTCATTGCCGTTCTGCCTCGATTGATTTCGCGTAATTCGAGTTATTGTCGGCGTTAATTCCTCCAGACCACGCTCGATTAAACGCATCGCCCTCCTCTCTCTTTTCCCCCAAGCGCCCGCCTCCTCTTTGCCTCCAGGCTGCCCCAAATTTGAGCTCGAGCACCACAGCCTCAACGAGCTTCTCTAGTCGATTCCGGCGTCGTCCAACCGCCCCTCGCTCTCCCATCCCTGCACGCAAGCCTGCTCCCCATCTCCTGGTGCATCTTTCAGTACCAACCGCTTGGCCACTCCTGCTCCACAACGTCGGCAAGCAATCCACCCTGCTTCGGTGCGCCCCTCGACAAGACGACCACACCTCGAGCTTCTCACACTCCCACGAGCACGGTGAGCTACTCCTCCCTCTCCCTCGCTTCCTGAATCATCAGCAAGCTCACCGCCTGAGCGTGCGCCGCCGTCCGCCGCCTCTAGCACCGCCTAGTTAGGGTCTGGCTACTGTGATCCGTAGGATACAAATCGTCTGGCTGAGATTAGATTTCATCGAAGGGGTATCATGTGCTATGTGCCACACGATCTTATTTAGATCCAACGACTCACAGAGAGAGATCCGTGCGAACCATTTTCAGCCAGTTATATTAAGACATGTGGACGAGGTTTGAACTAAAACAGGAATTAGAATCTATTAGATATGCAAACTTGTAAAATTCATAACTTTAATTCTACACGTCCAAATTTTGAAAAATTTATATCAATGGAATCATCAGAACAAGTACTTTGCAACCATGCACTTTTTTTAATGTTCTGCTTCTGGAAAATTGGTTGAAATTGCAGAAACTTGTGTAGGCATAATTTGAATATAAAATTTGTTCTAGATATATTTTTAAGTTGAAATCTTTGCTAAATGGATTGTTTTGAACCTATTGACCATAGGAACCAACTTATGGATATAAAAATGTATTTTGTGAAGTTAAGGAATAAATATTTGAGTTAGCACATTTCTAGTCAAATAAAAATATTGTTTATGGTTTAGAAATGATTTTTTGAGTAAAGCCTTTGGGAAATGATGTGATTCAAACCTTCTGACCCTAAACACCAAGTTTTGTGATTTAAGAACATTTTTGATGAACCATATAAATTTATTACTTTGCTAAAAGATATTTTCAACAACATAAAATATCACCTTAACATAATATTTGTTTTATGAGATGAAACCTTTGGCAAATGATTTTACCACTTTTGTAAATGACCAATGTGAGCTTGAAAATGTTTAGAGCCTAGTAGAAACCACTTTTCCAAATAAAACTATCTTTTGCATGCTTGCATGCATGACCTTGTTTTTGTTATTTTATGTGTGATAAATTGTTTGAATGCTAGTTGATTATGTGTTTGCTTGATTGAATTGTAGTGAAGTTAGAAGAGTGTGATATTTGCAAGATCAAGAAGTGAACCAACATTCTATACTAAAAAGGCAGGTGACACTATCATCCAAGTCCTACTATTTTCATTACACTTAGTGGATTTTGTAACATGCATGGAAAGGACTACTATATTTTATGCTATGCTAAATCCTAATAGGATACCCTTATATCTTCCTTAGTGAAAACATTGTAGTTGTAGTAAGCTTAGCCCTGCTATATATTTGGGATGGGATACATGATATGATTATATGAAGTGTTGGAAAGATGTATGTTTTATATAATAAAACAAGTACTCAATGAACCACCTGGGTGGACAAGGATACTCAAGACAAGAAAAGGTGGCAACAAAGGGAGCCATGTTTATATGGCTATCTTTTTGTGTGTGCACTAGAAGAAAACCACCCAGGAACTTAGAGATTGAACATGTTTCTCGTACAGTGGCTTCCGTGTACAGCCACATGCTAAATGGGCTCTGGCTTAGTCAACTCCATAGTGGAAGACCCATGCATTGGCATATTCAGGTTAACTAGAATTGTGTATTGGAAATATATCCTTACATTGGTGCCTGGTAGACAAGCTAGAATTGTGTATTGGGAGGACTTCTATGGAAAGACTTTGTCACATTCTCGATCTGCCGGTACTCTATTTGGTGTGTACTTATCCAGCGGCCACTGGTGGTGTCAAGAAGAGATTGTGTCATGTGGGTAAAGTGTACAACTTCTGCAGAAGATCAAATTCTAAGTACTTAGCCGTGTCCCCGGTTATGGACAACTCTGAGCAACTAAGGCCTGAAGCTATGGAAGATCTCGACATTCCAATTTCTCAAAGTAAAACTTGATGGTGACAACAAGGGATTAGAAGCACTTGGAGTTTTCCAAGTAGTTCAGAAAGATTTGACAAAAGATCAAAACTATTTTGAAAAGATAGGATAAAACTATATTGCTTTCTGCAAAAGAGCCTAAACCCTACTGAGCCAAATATGCATGTAATGATAGAATCCACTTACTTCTACATAATAGTGAAACTTGCCAATACAATTCAAATGTATTGACCCTTGTGGCTGCAACTTATTATGTGGCAGGTTTGTTTGATGTTAGTGAAGTGTGTTGAATAGGATTACAAGTCTACAACCAACATGACTGCCTGTGGCACTTTGAAGATGAAGGACTCCATGCTATATAGATATTCTGCTGCATTGTAATGAGATAGCCAAATGAGCTATGTAAGATGTAATGAATTATTTTATTCCTGGTTATAAAGTTGTAATATGACCTTTGTTTCTTGATATTGCATCTTAACTATGGATGCTAGCTATTGATCTAGGGACTAGCATTGTAAACACAGGGATCTATCCCTTATTAAAGGTTGGGAACCTTACAGTGCCCCTGGCCCAATGCGGCCAGGGCACTCCCTCGTAGGCCCACGCCCCCTCCCGACAAGTGGGGCCACGTTGGTCCCACTCCGGAAGGTTCTAGAAGCTTCCGGTACAATATCGAACAATCCGAAACAATTCCGAAATCCAAAAACTGCTTTCCCTTATATGAATCTTATTCTTCGGACCATTCCGGAACCTCTCGTGATGTCCTGGATCTCATCCGAGACTCCGAACAAAAACTCATAAACCAATTATCCATTCTATCCTAGCGTAGAGACATGTTAAGTGTGTGACCCTACGGGTTCGAGAATATGCAGACATGATCTTCTATCAGTAATCAACAGCGGGGTCTGGAAACCTATATTGACTCCCACGTACTCATCGATGATCATATCGGATGAATCACGATGCCAGGATTCAATTAATCCCATATATATATTCCCTTCGTCACGCGATATTTTACTTGCCCGAGATTCGATTGTCGGTATCGGCATACCTAGTTCAATCTCGTTCACAGCAAGTACTTTACTCATTCCGTATCCGATATCACTTTGTGATTAACTCCTTAACCACGTGCTTGAAAGCGGTGTTGATATCGATTACCGAGTGGGCCCGAAGTATATCTCTCCGACTTTGGAGGGACAAATCCCATCTCGATACATACAACCCAACCGATACTTTCCGATCACCTGAGAGACACCTTTATGATCACGCTCTCATAGGATGACGTTTGATGATCTCAAAGCTTTCTTCCGATACCAGGGAGTTGCATTATCTCATGGTCTAAGGAATACAATATTTGACATAAGAAAAAGCTTCGCAAAGATGAACACGATGACACGATCTAATTGCTCTGCTTGATTTGGGTCTGTCCATCATATCATTCTCCCAATGATTTGATCTCATTATTAATCGACAACTCATGTCTATGGTTAGGAAAGCTTAACCATCATTAATCAATGAGCTAGTCCATAGAGGCGTAATAGGGACACGGTGTTGTTCATAAACCACACAAGTATCAAAGTTTTCGCTTAATACAATTCTAGCATGGAATATAAACTTTATCATGAACAAGAATTATAATAATAACATCTTTATTATTGCCTCTAGGGCATAATTCCAACACTCTCGAGCGGTGGCTTACTGTTGGGCGGCCACGAACTGTTGGAATAAAGTTTCTTCTTTCTCCGCTTCGCTGGTTTCGCGGTGCCTTATCTCTTGGAGTTGAGATAATGACACCGCCTATGAGGCTCGTTGGACTTCTTCGCACTCGCAAATTTGGCCCTGAAGAGTCTCCGCAATGGATAAATTCGCCGCTTCATCGGAATTCCTCTCTTCCATGGCCCGCATCAGCTCGCACTCGTAAAAGATCTTTTGCTCTTCCATGCGCCCTTGCGACGCCAGAACGGAGGGAGTGGAACCACCCTGGAGTTCTTTCCTGCCCTTCCATGCCGCGAGTAGGACGCGTTCGAGCTTACCCTTCGCCTGGGAGGCTGATACCTCCTCCGTGCGAAGGAGAACTTGTTCGCAGGCAATATATTGACGCAGTTCATCCAGCTCGTGGCGCTGTTGGGCTTGGATCTCCTTGGTCCTTCTTTGCCTCTCCTCCATGCGCATCGTGTGGAGCGTGAATTGGCGTTGCTGGGATTCTTGCCTAGCTAGAGCCTAGCGAGATTCTTCAAATACTAATGGATTCTTGCCTACCTAGAGCCTAGCGATCTTCTTCTGTGGCATGGGCATACTTGTGGGAGATAACATCTAGATGGGGAGGATCCATCCTGTCTGTGACAGACATTTGGGGAAGATCGTCATGGCTCCGGCGTGCCACTGAAGACCAACTCGGCTAACGATCAGGAGAAAGTTTGACATTGGCACCCGTTCCCATCGGCGAAGGGCAGCCGGGGTTCTAAGGGACACCACCATCGCTGGTTTCTGAATCGGAGGCCTCCATCACAGAGTCCTTTGCCAGGGCGGCCTTGGAGGGGTACCCGATGCCTGAAAAAGAAATGTCAAAAGTGAGGCAACGGTTGCCTAAAACTCCAAGCAAGAGCAAGTTTGAAGGGGATAAGGAGGGCTTACCAGTGCCCGAAGGGTCTGCTACTGTGGTGGACACGGCTTTGGTGGAGGTACTCCTGGCTGCATCCGGCGAGGAAAGTAGGGGCTGAAAGGTTGAGGCTTTCCCCTAGCCATCCCCTCGGAGTCGATGCCTCGCCCGAAAGTTCGCCCGAAGGTGGGGGACACATTGTCATGTCGTCACCACCTTCGTTTCCCAACGGATGCCTTCTCCGGTATCCTGGGAACCGGGCCAAGAACAATGGTCACAATAGGGCATTAAAGAGGGCAGTAGGGATTAAATGGTTTTCTAAAGCTTCCAAAAATTATGGTACTTATTAGCTTTAAGCTCTCATTTCCTCTATCATAAGCATCTTGAAGTGATTAAGGTTAAAGTGAGGGAAAATATGAGTTATATGCTTTAAAAATCATAGGTTGAAAATCTCATGCCCCTTGAGTACGAGTACCTAGACCTCATGCTACTCAACTTTGGTCCCAGGCAAGTTCTTATCATTGTAAGTATACGTGTATCATAGAGAACCACCAACGGGGTACCCCTTGCCCCATGACACAGGAGCTATCCCATATCAAAATGACAAGGAAACAGACAGTGAGCATCTCAAAAATCTTTTTATTTGCTATTTGCATAGTTTTTTATTGAGGATTCTTCATAGAATGCCACTATGGTTTTGCTGCAAGTTTCCACCATGATTAGGCATCTCTTAGGCTAGCCGCCTAGGCGTTTCTCTAACACATATACAAACTCCATGGACCTGCAAGTTCCCATCTTATTTCACATAAACGACATCCATAATCAAAACAACATGATATCAACTAAATAGAATAAGTGCAATGTTGAAAGCATGCCCGATGACAACATGGTTTTGCTAATTCCCAACTTACAATTTGCAAGCATATAATCATCATAAGATAGTCACAATGGTTCAGGTTTATTAAGTGCAAGAAATAAAATGTCTCTTCAAGTTCGTGAGACCTTTAATCACTAATTTTCACATAACAAAATTTTAATTTGGAAGATATATAAAAACATGAATATACTTGGAATGGTGTAACACACCATACATAGGAATTTATAGTGGACTCTTTGGAATAACTTGGTTTCTTGGGAGTTGGATGCACGAGTAGAGCTCATACTCAGTACAGGTGGAGGCTAGGAAAAGACTGGGAGCGACCAACTAAGAGAGCAATAATGGCCATAATCATGCAGAGCGACACAACATTATTAATCAAAGCATAAAGTGATATCACAAGTCCAAAAGAATTGTTCTAGGATCCAACCAACTTATTGCAGCAAACAAAGAAAAAGAAAACTAAATACAAAAACAAAGACGCTCTAAGAACAACACAAAGTGCATGAAGCAATAAAAATGTAGTATCATGAAAGAAGACTTGAGTTTTTTGTTGATGAAGAAGGGGATTTCTTGGGCATCCATAAGATTTTATGCTTGTACCTATTGAATATTTCTTGGGCTGATACGGGTGGCATCCCCAACCTTGAGATTTTTTCGATACTTCATCTCATTTCATCATTCTCTCCCTACACTTGAAAACTTCCTTCATACAAAACTTCACACAATCTTCATTAGGAACATTAGTGTATGCAAGATAATAAACCTTTGGGTTCAGTTTCAACTCAAGTAAATCATCCATTAAAACATAAGCTACTACAGCAACTTATTTTAAAAGCTCAGGTGATCAAAAGAACTCAAAAAGAAAGAGATTAAGAGGCAAATGCAAATAGTGGCATAAATCTGCCAAAACAGAACAACAGTTAAAGATCGATTTTTTCGAAAATCTTCTGTTGCTCAAATTGAAAAGTCCAAAACTAACGGAAGTTAGATAATAACCTGAGGCATGTGCACAAAACGTTGCAGATCATTACAATGTTCTAGGATGTTTCACAACTTTTTATAGGAAAGCATAGAAATCTGTTTCGGAACAGCAACTTCCCCAAATCTTACCTTCTCCATATTAGAGTTTAATATTGGCACAAAAACCAAACAAAAAGGATAAGGAGAGGTTATTATAGAGGCAATAACATCCAAGATTCAAAGAAACAAAAAATACGCCGAAAGCAAAAATATAATGGGTTGTCTCCCAAAAACTCTTTCTTTATAGCCATTAAGATAGGCATGATAATTTTGATGATGCTCACATAAGAAATATGAATTTAAGTAAAAGAGAGCATCAATAAGAAAATATAAAACAAATTTAAGTCTTACCCACTTCCTATGAAAAATAATCTTATAAATAAACAAGTCATGAAAGCACAAAGCAACAAGCATAGGAAACCAAACAAGTGCAACTTCAAAATTTTCAACATAAAGAGGGGAAACTTAATATTGTTGGGATACATAAAACCATGTTTCCCTCTCTCATAATAACTTTCAGTAGCATCATGAATCAAATTAACAATATAACTATCACAGAAAACATTCTTATCATGAGCCACATGCATATAATAATTATTACTCTCCACATAAGCATAGTCATTCTTATTAATTATAGAGGGAGAAAATTCAACAAAATAGCTATCATTATTATTCTCATCACCATAATCATCAAATATAGTAGGCATATTGTAATCATAATTATTTTTTTCCTCAATAGTAGGTGGACTGAAAATATTATATTGATCATTGTAATCATCATATATTGGAGGTATAGTATCATCATAGCAAATTTTCTCCTCTAAAGCTGGGGAAATAAAAAGATCATTTTCATAAAAACTATATTCCCCGAGCTTAGACGTTTCCATAGCATTAGCAATAATGGTGTTCAAAGAATTCATACTAATAACATTGCTATTAGCATGAAAATAATGTTCCATAGGTTTTTTAATTTTATCTTCAAACACTTGATGTCCTAACTCAAGATAAATACTATAAAGCTCTCTAAATTTGTTGTTGTTTTCCATTAAGCCTAACTAGTGAAAATAAAAACAAGAAACAAAAATATATAATTGCAGAATCTGAAGGAAATAACTTCGAGCACTCACACACTAGCAAAAATACTAGAAGATAGCTTAGTAGCCAGAGGATGTGAGTACCTTTTACCTTAACTCCCCGGCAACGGCGCCAGAAAAGAGCTTGATTTCTACGCACGCTTCTATTCTTGTAGACAGTGTTGGGCCTCAAAGTGCAGAGGTTTGTAGAACAGCGGCAAATTTCCCTTAAGTGGATCACCCAAGGTTTATCAAATTCAGGGAGGAAGAGGTCAAAGATATCCCTCTCAAGCAACCCTGCAATCAAGATACAAGAAGTCTCTTGTGTACCCAACACACCCAATACACTTGTCAGTTGTATAGGTGCACTAGTTCGACGAAGAGATAGTGAAATACAAGTAATATGGATGATTATAAGTGGTAATTGCAATCTGAAATGAAAATGGCAGAAAGCAAACATGTAGCAGGACTGATTTTAAATGGTGTTTCAATGCTTAGAAACAAGGCCTAGGGATCATACTTTCACTAGTCGACACTCTCAATAAACACATAAATATATTCTCTTTACTATGCTACCCTAAACTAATCTCCGGTTGGACGGTGTAGGGCTATAACAACACTCCCTAAAGTTCGCATTCCCCATCTAGGTAAACCCTCACTGTCACCTTGAGCGCTAGATGGTTCCAACAAACACCACTATTTCATAGAGACATCCAACTCAAATTATACTCATGATAAGTATTTCTGCAACCTTTAGCCTAAGTGCCACACGGTGTGCACAATGTCAACTTCACAAACATGGGGATAAGCGGAGATTACATTAATTAAAGCACTTGATTAGCAGAGTAGCATCTACTTATTCAACTAGATTACAAAGCTCATAATCACAATAAGATCACACCATGGAGAGAGAGATGAACATATAGCTACCGGTAGAGCCCTTAGCCTCTGGGGAGAACTACTCCATGCTCATCATGGGAGTCAGTAATGGCGATGGAGATGGCGGTGGAGTCGATGGAGATGGCTCTGGGGGAAATTCCCCATCCCCGCAGGGTGCCAAAAAAGAGACTTTTGTCCCCCGAATCTCGTCTTCGGTGGCGGCGGTGCTGCAGAACTTTTCGTGGAATTCTGATCTGATCATTAGTGTGTTCGTCTCGGGGGGTTTATATAGGCAAAGGGTCGAGGTCGGTGGATGCCCGAGGGGGCCGCACCATGGCCAGGCGCGGCAAGGGGGACCCTCGCCACCCTATGGTTTGGCCACCTCAGTGCCCCCCCCTCGTCTCTGCTTTGGACTCCGTCTTCATGTCAGGAAAAATAGGAGGTTTGGTTTTTGTTTCGTCTAATTCCGAAAATATTTCCTTTGTTAGAAACCTGGAATAGAAAAATAGCAGAAAACGGGAACTGGCCCCGTGGCATCTTGTTAATAGGGTAGTTCCAGAAAATGCATAAAAATTCCACGAATTGCAAGAAAAACATAAGGCAATTGTTGTAAAACAAGCATGGAGCATCAAAAGTTGTAGATATGTTTGCAACGTATCAATGACCGCCACTCGGCCTCCTGCCGCTCACACTTGTTGAGATGGGCTGGATCGCCCTTCCATCTGGATGGAGCGACGGAGCTCTTCTTGCCTGCTGGCACTAGGGATGAGATCTTCTTCTTGGGCGTCCTGGATCTGAAAGAAAGGGAGAATGAGGAGGAAGGAATGAAGATTTGGGAAAAGGGGTTGGTGACTCCACTTTTTGGTATGTGAGAAGTCACATATAGTACAAAAGGGGATCCCCATGTAAAGGTCCCAACCTGATAAGGTAGAGATCCCTGTGTTTACAATGCTAGTCCCTGGATCAATAGCTAGCATCCACATTTTAAGATGTAATATCAAGAAACAAAGGTCATATTACAACTTTATAACCAGGAATAAAATAATTCATTACATCTTACATAGCTCATTTGGCTATCACATTACAATGCAGCAGAATATCTATTTAGCATGCAGTCCTTCCTCTTCAAAGTGCCACAGGCAATCATGTTGATTGTAGACTTGTAATCCTATTCAACACACTTCACTAACATCAAACAAACCTGCAACATAATAAGTTACAGCCACAAGGGTCATTACATTTGAATTGTATTGGCAAGTGATACTATGGTAGAATAGTGGTATCTATCATCTATATGCATTTGGCTAAGTGGACCTTGGGTTGCTTTGCTCAAATAGATTTTCCTTATCATTTGAAAACACTAAGTTTTTGTTTGTCAAAATCACCCAAGGAACAACCAATGAATATTGGTTAACCTTTACCCTTGTTCAACCACAAGCTTTTAACTTAGAAATTGGGATGAGGAGAGCCTTGATAGCTTCCTTGTCTTGATGATCAAATTTTCCATTGTCGGGGACATGGCTAAGTACTTAGATTTTACTCTCTCGAGATGTGGTGCTCTTTCCCCACAAGACTCGACATGCATCGAGACAAGATCTTTCAGAAGCCTTCCCTTAGACCAAAATGGACGCGTTCCCAAACCTATCACCCCCTACCAGCAACTGTCCATCTGGCTAAGTTATTGCAACCTATATGATCCAGGCAGATCCCATATTGCCATGTGGCTGCACTTGAAGCTTCTCAACATTTGACATCTCAAATCTCTTTGTTCCTAGGTGGCATTCCACAAGTGATATGCACTAGTGTAGGCCATAAATATGGGGCCCTGTGTAACCACTCAACATAATCCAAACAAGTCCCATTCCACCCAGGTGATTCATTCACATAGTTGTTTTATTAAACAAAACACAAGTCATTGACTTAGAAATATTTCATAGCATGAATATAATCCACCCTTGTTTTCTACTAGCTAAGATAAGCATGATAGTAGTAGGGATCTTAACTTACGGAAATTTTACTAAGGCATCATCTACTAGGATTTCCCAAGGCATAGCATACTTAGTAAAAATTCCATGCAAGTCCTACTCAAAATATCACTAGTGCATAGTGAAAATAATAGGACAAAATATATGAAGCACCACTTGCCTTTTTTGTAGAGAATATAGGTTCACTCCTTGATCTTGCAATAGTCACACTCTTCAAGGTTCACTACAATTCAATCAAGCAAGGCACAATTCAAAACTAGCATTCAAACAATTCATCACACATAAAATAATGAAAACAAAATAATGCATGCAAAAGATTATTTTATTTGTAAAGGTGGTCTTTAATAGTCTATAAACATTTTAAAACACCTATTGGTCATTTATAAAAGTGGCAAGGTCATTTGAAAACAAGTTAGTGAAAATGGCCATTTAAATCATTTTTGTTTTTCTAGAAATGATTTAAATAAAAATAATAATTTCTAGTGTTTGACAAATATATTTTTAAACAAAAAATTCTAGTGTTTTGAAATCAAGTGTTTAATATTAAACCATTTGCAAAAGGTTACACCTAAAAACCATTTTAAAATCAAAGCAATATTTTATTTTGTTGGAAATGCCTTTAAACAAAGTAATAATTTTCTAGGGTTCACCAAATACATTTTTAAATCATAAAACTTGGTGTTTAAGGTCAGAGAGTTTAAATCAAACCATTTTCAAAAGGTTTTACTCAAAAAGTATTTTTAAACCATAATCAATATTTTTATTTAACTAGAAATGCTTTTATTCAAGGATTAATTCCTTAGTGTCAAAAAATTTACTTTTAAATCCAAATGTTGGTTTTTATGGTTAGTATGTTAAAAAAACCATTTTACAAAATATTTTACCCTAAAATCATTTTTAGAATAAATTTTATAACAAAAATAGGCCTACATATGTTTCTGCAAAAATAATCAATTTTACGGAAGCAAATCACTAAACAAAGGGCATGGTTGGAAAGTATTCTTTTTTCTGATTCCACTGATATAAAAGTTGTAAAATTTGGACGTGTAGATTTAAAGTTATGAATTTTACAAAATCAATCTACTAATAGACAAGTTTCTGTTTTTACATCAAAAACTATGCCATGCGGCTGTTTTTTATTCGCTGGTACCGGTTCACGTGGATCAAGTGCTGTGGATCGTTGGATCTAATGTAAATCGCACGACACAGAATGCTACGTACCCCTTCGATTAAGTCATCTATCCTAGCCTTGCGATCTAAATCCGACGGACATAATCGCTTTGACTACGAGTGTCGGCGCGGCTCTGATTGCGGTGGTTCTAGCGGAACAGGAAGCAAGGGAGAAGGGGAATACGCTCACTAGATTTGCCATGGAGCGCTAAATCTCAGGGTGGTCTCTGTCGACGGAGGGGCGCACGGTGACGACAGGGATTGCTCGCCGGAGGAGCTTCTGGCGACGCGTGCGTCTGTTCATCGACGGAGGCGACGATGTAGGGCGTGCTAGGACAAACCGAAGGCGCCGTTAGATGCGTGAGATCGTGGAGAGTACGAGGGATTCAATGATAAAAAGAGGGGCGGACAGAAACTACCTGGAGAGTTCGCCGGAGTTGGAGAAGTAATCGGTGGCGCTCGAGTGATGAAGAAGCCAAGCTTCTAGCGTGCGCGGGCGAGCTGGGGCTGTGGGCAGGTGCGCCTGACGATATGGAGCAAGTTAGTGGGTTCCAGGGAGTGGGAGGTGGCCGGGTGTCGCCGGAATCGGTCGGTGAATTCGTCGGAGACATGGGAGGTCTCGAGCAAAATCAGAGCAGCCTGGTGGCGGTGAGGAGTTGGTGACCGAGGGGAAAGATAGAGGGGAGAAAGGCTCTTATGAGGGTGAGGTCGCGGGGATGTTTAACCGCGGTGTTACTGCTAATTTATGCCAGAAATCAACGGTAGTAAACGGTCGGGGAGGGGCGTGGTCAGCGGTCGGGTGAGGACGATGCCTGCGTGGCAGTGGGGCCTGGCGTCAGCGAGGTAAGGGGTTGCGCATGGGGTCAGGAGGTCAGCGACTGCACGGGTCATTTAGTGAGTGAAAGAAAAACGGATTGGGGGAGGAGAGAGGTGGGCTCCTGCTGGGCTAGTTGGGCTGGTTGGGTTGGGCTGGATTGTTTCCCTTTTTTTATTCTGTTTTCTTTTTTCTTTTTCTGTTTCATTTTTCTGTTTTGAACTTCAACCTTTTATTTAAACCTCAATTTGAATTCAAACTTTTCCCAACTTTCAGTAATCTTTTAATCATGTTTATTAATATATTCTAAAGTCCATTTTAGAATATTTATTTTATTCTCATATGGTTTGTAAAGGTCCCAACCTGATAAGGTAGAGATCCTGGTGTTTACAATGCTAGTCCCTGGATCAATAGCTAGCATCCACAGTTTAAGATGTAATATCAAGAAACAAAGGTCATATTACAACTTTATAACCAGGAATAAAATAATTCATTACATCTTACATAGCTCACTTGGCTATCACATTACAATGCAGCAGAATATCTATTTAGCATGGTGTCCTTCCTCTTCAAAGTACCACAGGCAATGATGTTGGTTGTAGACTTGTAATCCTATTCAACACACTTCACTAACATCAAACAAACCTGCAACATAATAAGTTACAGCCACAAGGGTTAATACATTTGAATTGTATTGGCAAGTGATACTATGGTAGAATAGTGGTATCTATCATCTATATGCATTTGGCTAAGTGGATCTTAGGCTTGCTTTGCTCAAAATAGATTTTCCTTATCATTTGAAAACACTAAGTTTTTGTTTGTCAAAATCACCCAAGGAACAACCAATGAATATTAGTTAACCTTTACCCTTGTTCAACCACAAGATTTTAACTTAGAAATTATGATGAGGAGATCCTTGATAGCTTCCATGTCTTGATGCTCAAATTGTCCATTGTCGGGAACATGGCTAAGTACTTATATTTTACTCTCTCGAGAGGTGGTGCACTTTCCCCACAAGACTCGAAATTCATCGAGACAAGATCTTTCAGAAGCCTTCCCTTAGACCAGAATGGACGTGTTCCCAAACCTATCACCCCCTAACACCAACTGTCCATCTGGCTAAGTTATTGCAACCTATATGATCCAGGTAGAGCCCATATTGCCATGTGGCTACACTTGAAGCTTCTCAACATTTCTCATCTCAAATGTCTTTATTCCTGGGTGGCATTCCACAAGTGATATGCACTAGGGTAGGCCATAAATATGCGGGCCTGTGTAACCACTCAACATAATCCATACAAGTCCCATTCCACCCAGGTGATTCATTCACATAGTTGTTTTATTAAACAAAACACAAGTCATTGACTTAGAAATATTTCATAGCATGAATCTAATCCACCCTTGTTTTCTACTAGCTAATCTAAGCATGATAGTAGTAGGGATCTTAACTTAGGGAAATTTTACTAAGGCATAATCTACTAGGATTTCCCAAGGCATAGCATACTTAGTAAAAATTCCATGCAAGTCCTACTAAAAATATCACTAATGCATAGTGAAAATAATAGGACAAAATGTATGAATCACCACTTTACTTTTTGGTAGAGAATATAGGTTCACTACTTGATCTTGCAATAGTCACAGTCTTCTAGGTTCACTACAATTCAATCAAGCAAGGCACAATTCAAAACTAGCATTCAAAAAATTCATCACACATAAAATAATGAAAACAAAATAATGCATGCAAGCATGAAAAAGATTATTTTATTTTGAAAGGTGGTCTTTAATAGTTTATAAACATTTTAAAACACCTATTGGTCATTTATAAAAGTGGCAAGGTCATTTGAAAACAAGTTAGTGAAAATGGCCATTTAAATCATTTTTGTTTTGCTAGAAATGTTTTAAATCAAAGTAATAATTTCTAGTGTTTGAAAAATATATTTTTAAACAACAATGCTAGTGTTTTAAGGTCAAGTGTTTAATATTAAACCATTTGCAAAAGGTTTCACATAAAAACCATTTTTAAATCAAAGCAATATTTTATTTTGTTGGAAATGCCTTTAAACAAAGTAATAATTTTCTAGGGTTCACCAAATATATTTTTAAATCCTAAAACTTGGTGTTGAAGGTCAGAGAGTTTAAATCCAACCATTTTCAAAAGGTTTTACTCAATAAGCATTTTTAAACCATAATCAATATTTTTATTTAACTAGAAATGCTTCTATTCAAGGATTAATTCCTTAGTTTCACAAAATTTACTTCTAAATCCAAAATGTTGGTTTTTATGGTCAGTAGGTTCAAAACAAACCATTTTACAAAATATTTTACCCTAAGATCATTTTTAGAATAAATTTTATAACAAAAATAGGCCTACACATGTTTCTACAAAAACAACCAATTTTATAGAAGCAAATTAGTAAACAAAGGGCATGGTTGGAAATTATTCTTTTTCCTGATTCCAATGATATAAGATTTGTAAAATTTGGACGTGTAGATTTAAAGTGATGAATTTTACAAAATCAATCTACTAATAGACAAATTTCTGTTTTTAAATCAAAAACTATGCCACGCGGCTGTTTCTTATTCGCTGGTACTGGTTCACGTGGATCAAGCGTTGTGGATTGTTGGATCTAATGTAAATCGCACGGCAGAGAATACTACGTACCCCTTCGGTTAAGTCATCTATCCTAGCCTTGCGATCTAAATCCGACGGACAGAATCGCTTTGACCACGATCTGGTGGCGATGGCAACGGCGAGCGGCGGTGCGGCTCTGCTTGCGGCGGTTCTGGCGGATCAGGAAGCAAGGGAGAAGGGGAATACGCTCACCAGATTTTCCGTGGAGCGCTGATTCTAGGGGTGGTCTCTGTCGACAGAGGGGCGGACGGTGACGACGGGATTTGCTCGCCGGAGGAGCTTCTCGCGACGGGTACGTCTGCTCGTCGATGGAGGCGACGATGTAGGGCGTGCTCCGACAAACCGAAGGCGCCGTTAGATGCGTGAGATCGTGGCAAGTACGAGGGCTTCAATGAGAAAAAGAGGGGCAGACGGAAACTACCTGGAGAGTTCGCCGGAGTTGGAGAAGTTCTCGGTGGCGCTCGGGTGATGACGAAGCCGAGCTTATAGCGTGCACGGGCGAGCTGGGGCTATGGGAAGGTGCGCCTGACGATGGGGAGAAAGTTAGTGGGTGCCAGGGAGTGGTAGGTGGCCGGGTGTCGCCGGAATCGGTCGGTGAACTCGTCGGAGACAGGGGAGGTCTCGAGCAAAATCGGAGCAGCCTGGTGGCGGTGAGGATTTGGCGACCGAGGGGAAAGATAGAGGGGAGCGAGGCTCTTATGAGGACAAGGTCGCGGGGCTGTTTAATCGCGGAGTTACTGTGAATTTACGCCGGCAATCAACGGCAGTAAACGGCCGGGGAGGGGCGTGGTCAGCGGGCGGGTGAGGACGATGCCTGCGTGGCAGTGGGGCCTGGCGTCAGCAAGGTAAGGGGATGCGCATGGGGTCAGGAGGTCAGCGACTGCACGGGTCGTTTCGTGAGTGAAAGAAAAACGGTTCGGGAGAGGAGAGAAGTGGGCTCCTGCTCGGCTAGTTGGGCTGGTTGGGTTGGGCTGGATTGTTTCCCTTTTTTTATTCTGTTTTCTTTTTCCTTTTTCTGTTTTCATTTTCTCTTTTGAAATTCAACCTTTGATTTAAACCTCAATTTGAATTCAAACTTTTCCCAACTTTCAGTAATCTTTTAATAATGTTTATTAATAGATTCTAGAGTCCATTTTACAATATTTATTTTATTCTCATATGGTTTGTTATTTATTTTAAATAGAAATTTTGCCTTTATTAAATAGGATTTTAAATATGGTTCTAACCCATATTATTTATTCAAATAATTATTTTATTCTTTTTAAGTCAATTAGATAACTTTTAATCCACTTTGGTACATTCCAATTTGGGATTTTGTCATGATTTAAATTAATCATTCTATTAGGGATTTTGTCTCCATTTTAATTTAATTAGAATATGGTTTAATCCCAAATGTTTTTATTTGATTATTCTGTATCCCTTTATTTTATTTGAATTTTCTTTATTCCATTTGCTTATGGATTTAGCCAAGATTTAATTTGGCTTTTTAAATATTCCTTATTTATTTATTTTCTTCCTTTGCCTTATAAAATCCATATCTTTTTATTTATAGATCCAAAATTGGTGATTCCAATTTGTATAATTTTATTTAATATTTGTTTATCCTTTTATTATTTTGCTCAGAATTTGGTTTAGATGTTAGATAGGAGCTTTATTAGCTTTGGAAATTATTTCCTTTCATCTTATTTAATTCACAAGTTTTTATCCATGGCTCCCAATTAAGTGAAACCAATTTCTATGATTTTATAATATTTTTGTTTATCACTTTTGATCATTTTAAAATGATTGTTGCTGAATTTTTATATGGATCAAATCCATAGTATTTGAGAGAACATGGAAATGATTTCTTTTATTAGGGTTTTAGGGTTTTGGTTTAACTTTTCCAAATGTTTAAATTTCAACATACATTCATTGATGAATGCATTTCACTTGATTGAAATTTGTTGAATTCCATTTTATTCAAATTTGTTCAAGAAGGGTTTTGATGTTTCCATTTAGAAACAAAAAGTTTCTTTTCACCCTAAATTTCAACAATTATTTATTTTGTTTATTTATTTTTCACATTTCAAAATTTGGAAAATTTTGGGATGTGACACCCCCAACTTAACAACAACGCACCCCACTTGGCAAAGCAGCCCAAGGCGGTTGTGCGCTCGCTTTTACTTTTTGCAGGAATCTAGGACGATGCCATCAATATGCGGGACTGCCAAGGCCAGACCTCGGCACCGCAGATTCGTGGAGGCATGAGTACGCACCCCCGCGTGCTAGATCAGAATGAGTTGTCACTTCACGTGCCGTGCATCGTTTGATATCCCCGCGCTATTGAAGGGCAAAGCCCGGCGGCCACCTCTTTGTCAGGTCATGGTGAGCTTAACTCAAAGGTAGTCAAACAAATAGCCGGCCCTCACCTGGGGGCTTCTTACAGCATAATGGGATCAGGGGACCCTAGCATTGCTCCTTGGCGCGTGGGCCTCTGACCCACCAGCCAGTGACTCAGCAGCGGTGAGGCAGAATCGTCGGGAACATCACGGTTGCAAGCACCATGCGCCAATCAGGTATGGTCTTGACATGATGAAACCTATGGAGGCTAAAAGTCATCTATGATGTAGGTACCTAAGGATGAGACGGGAACATAGAGAAGAATCTTGGTCAGCCAGTCGGGCGTAGACAAGGAGGAGAAGACGATGATGCGCGCGAGGTGGTCCAATCCCTCCTTCCAAGGGCTGCCCCGGAAGGGGATAAGGGCCCGATCAAGGATGGCGAGGCTAATCAGTAGCCTCGAATATGCTCCGGGGGACCTTGGGAGCACTCCCCCTGGGCCAGGCGTGGTCGAGGAACCGTAGTCATATGATCCTGACAGGACATGTCAGGCCTAGCCTTGGGAACTAGGGACGCGCTAGTGCTGCTGGACATCATCATGGTGTTGCAGTCCACTACAGTGCGCCACCGATAGGAGTGACAGCTCGGAGCTTCGAGCTATCACTCAACCATCAAATGCACCTGCCACCGCCCTTGGCCATCTGTCTGCCATAGGCGCTGCCCACCTTCCTGAAAACCGCGTGGCGCACCGCGATTGTGCCCGGGAATGCTCCTGGTGGTACTTTGCGTTGGCCCTTGTGGTGACCCCTTGGAGTATAAAAGGAGGCACTTGGCCACGAGGATGGGGGTTGGAGTTCCTAGAGATAAGGATTTCTGAGATTCGGAAGAGAACACTTGAGAGGGGCAGATAGCCTTATATATATAGAGAGAGTGAGAAGATAAAAAAAGAGGAAGACCGGGGAGTGTAGAAGCTAAGTTAGAAAGCGGCTCCCCGGCGCCGAAGGGATCATCATCTTGTACTCCGATCCACCCCAGATAATCCGCCAAAGCAGGACATAGGGTTGTTAGCCGAAGGGGGGCCTAAACCTGGGTAAAAAATGCATGTGTGTGCTCTGTGTGTGCTATGAGCTATTTTCAGCAGGTTCCTACACCATCGTTGAGGTCAAGCGCCTCATGCCCACTACCAAACAAATAGGGGTGCCTAGCATCCTCGATGTCCTTGTTGGCGTGACTCGACACCAAGTCACACTT
This sequence comes from Avena sativa, assembly GCA_916181665.1. Taxonomy (NCBI): domain Eukaryota; kingdom Viridiplantae; phylum Streptophyta; class Magnoliopsida; order Poales; family Poaceae; genus Avena; species Avena sativa. Next base: position 134,740,158 of record OV702280.1, read on the forward strand.
TTGGGTTCCCAGTCGTTTATGGCCATTGACACAAACATCTAGGTCTGTTACGGATCCTTCAACCTTATTAGGGGGTAGCTTAGTAGGGTGGCCCCCTGAAATCATCTTTGAATCTTGCGAATGCTTTGTCGTGATGCCTCGTTGGGTTTTCATTTGGTTTTTCCAAGGTTCATCTTGTGTGTGTTGCTATTTGTGCACCCCTATAGGATAAGTCTTTCTGATAGCTGTGTCCGCGGTTATGGAAGACTTGGAGCATAATTTATCGATTATAGACAAGCATAACTAATGTACTGCTTTTAAATTGACTAAAACTTGACTATTAATAGCGTAATATTCATTGAATGATTAATAAAACTACCAACGGATGGGATGTTCCTCCGCCTTCTCATTAGGGAACGGGTAGGTGGGCAAGCGATGTTTATTTATGTTGATATATATATATACATATGTTGGGTAATTAACTGTTGTTTAATTAACGAACGTCCGTCAATCATTGGTTAGGCGGATGTTGTAGCGTGTCTCTATAGAACTGCTAGGGTTTATTTTTGCTGCAATTGCGTCACCCTCAGGTTGTTCCCATTAGATGAATAAAGACTTGCTAAGCCCCCTAGGGTCTCACACGGTAAGATATTGGTTCAGATGGACAGGTATATCCACAGGACGGCTACTAGTTCGAGGAGAGCCATGGAGGTGGCAACGACAGTCTGGTGTAGAGATTCGGGGGATAGAGATATAAGGGCGGTATGTGCTTATTTTTAGGGTATCTTATGCCAATTTTCTTTTTATCCATACTTGGATCTTGTTTTCTTCTTCCGCTTGATACTCTAATGTGTGATGTATGAGAATGTATCCTAAACTATTATCTCTATCTATGATATTTAGATCTTGCCGTATGGCGTTTAATATTTCTATTTATTTTAGATGGTTTGGCTTTGATTTACTCTTGGATGTCGTTGGAATGCATACTCATTTGTGTATGCTTGACTCGCAGTCCAGTCGGCTATGTCTCACACACTTGAAGCTATAACCACTTGAAGCTAGAAAAATGACAAGTGTATATGATACATCTCGAGGGTTTTGTAGATCCGGCTAATGTTGACAAGGTATGCAAACTTCAGAAATCCATTGATGGGTTGAAGCAAGCATCTCGGATTCGAAACATTTTCTTTGATGAGGTAGTCAAATTGTTTGGCTTCATCAAGAGTGAGCATTACTCTTGTTTATACAAGAAGTTTAGCTGGATCAAAGTGAACTTTCTGATCTTATATGTGGATGGCATATTGCTGATTGGAAATGATGTCCAGTTGTTGCAAGAAACTAAGGAATCATTGGAAAGGAGGTTCTTAATGAAAGACTAAGGTGAGGCAACTTACATTCTAGGAATCCAGATCTATAGAGATAGATCAAGGCGGCTCATTGGATTGAGTCAAAGTACATATTTGGACAAAGTGTTGAAAAAGTTCAACATGGAATCGTCTAAGAAGGGTTCTTACCGATGTCCCATGGTGTAAAACTTAGCAAGACTCATTGTCCTTCGACAACTGATGAGCAAAGTTGGATGAGTGGGATTATGTATTCTTCGGCAATCGAATCCATAATGTATGCCATGATTTGTACTAGGCCAGATGTTTCTTATGCTCTAAGTGTTGTGAGAAGATACCAGGCTGACCCTGGAGAAATCCACTAGGCAGCGGCTAAAAATATCCTTAAGTACATGAGAAGGACTAAGGATATGTTCTTAGTTTATGGAGGTGAGGATGAACTCAGTGTAAAGGGTTACACGTATGCGAGTTATTTCACAGACTCGGATAATTCTCGTTCGCAATACGGACATGTGTTTGTAATAAATGGAGGGGCTGTGAGCTACAAGAGTTCCAAGCAAGAGACTATGTCTGTGTCTACAATAGAGGCTGAGTATATTGCCGCCTCAAAGGCAGCAAAGGAAGCTGTTAGGATGAGGATTTCCTCATGGATCTTGGTGTGGTTCAGGGCTCATCTAATCTATTAGACATGTATTGTGACAACAATGTTGCTATTGCTCAATCCAAGGAGCCTAGACAACATGATGGCTCAGATATGTAGAGCTCATTAGGAAGCCCAAGAGGAAGGTATGATGAGCACAGCAACAAGTTCCCTTAGTTATGAAACCAAGGTTATCGAACCAGTAGGAGTAAGGAAACAACTCCAAGGTGTTGTTAGCAACTTGGAACCTGCACAACACAAACCAAAATACTTTGCCTCAACTTACAGTGAGGTTGTCAATCTCACCGGTTTACTGAAAACAAATGGTTAAACATATGGTGTGGAAGATAGTAATTGCTTGTAGAAAGTAAACGGTAAACAGATGGTATATCAATCGTAATGAATGCACCTTGGTCCAGAGTTCACTAGAGGTGTTCACCATAAGATAAATAGCATGCTAGGTGAACAAATTACAATGGGGGAATTGACAGATTGAGGATGCATAACAATGCTTATACTAGACATCTTGATCTCTACGAGATTTGATTGGGCATTACAACATAATACATAGACCGTAATCCAACCGCATCTATGACTAATAATCCACCTTCGGGTTATCATCCGAACCCCTTCTAGTATTAAGTTGCAAGCAACAGATACTTGCATCAAGCAAAGTGTGTAAAGTAAACAATACAATTGCCCCATGGACAAAGTATTATTTTTTTCTCCCTAGTAGCAACAACACATCTACAACCTTAGAAGTTTCTGTCACTCTCCCAGATTACTAGAGCCATGAACCCACTATCGAGCATCTACTTGGCCAAAGTATCTACTAGCAACGGAGAGCATGCACGATCACAAATAACATAGACATGATAGAATCAATAATCAATCTGACATAGTATCTCAACATCCATCGGATCCCCGGAAACACAACATGTATGATTACAAATAGATGATCTTGATCATGAATGGACCTCACAGGATCTAAACATGATAGAACAAAGGAGGAGAAACAACAATCTATCTACTATATGGACCCATAGTCCAAGTATGAACTACTCACGCATCACTCCGGAGCCTGGCATGGTGATGAAGAAGGCCTCCGGGATGATCTCTCCCCTCCGGCAGGGTGCCAGGAAGAGCTTCAGACCCCCCTTGATCTAGGGATGATGGTGGCGGCGGCTACGGGCTGTTTCATGGATTTCTGACTGGGTCCTTACGGTTTCTGCATCGGGGTGCTTATATAGGTGAAGGGGAAAGGTCGGTGGGCGCCCGAGGGGCCCACACCATGGGCTGGAGCGGCCTAGGGTGGGCCCGTGCCACCCTATGGTGTAGACGCCTCGTGGCCCCTCTTCGTCTGCCGTTTTGACTCCGTCTTTGCTCTGGTAAGATATCGACTTTGTCTTTTGTTCTTTCCAATTCCGAGAATATTTCCTTACTAGCTTTTCTGAAACCAAAAACAGCAGAAAACAGGTAACTGGACTGCGGCATCTGTTAATAGGTTAGTTCCAGAAAATGTATAAAAATGCCTCAAAGTGTAGACAAGACATAAGAAAGTTGATACAAAACAAGCATGGCGCATGAAACATTATTGATACGTTTATGATGTATCAAGCATCCCCAAGATTAACTCCTGCTCGTCCTCGAGTAGGTAAGTGATAAAAAGAATAATTTTTGAGGTGACATGCACCATCACAATCTTCATCAAACTATTGTAAATCATTGATAGCTGGGATCAAAGTACCCTAAAATGAGCATGAAAGATGTAGTTCTAACAATAAGACATAGCAACTAAGTTGTAACATGAAAAGGTACAAACAAAGGATCATGAATAACAATGCATTGAAAGAAATTTGTTTGAGTTTCACATATAGAAAACATAGCAATAGTGGTATTCATCTTGTCCCTCATGGAAAAGCAAAACATAAATGCATAGGACACCTTAAAAGTTCAAAAGGTTGACTAGATACAAATAATTTAAGAACAAGCAATACCAAAATTATGAATCAATCAATAAGTTTTGGGACAATGCACATTAAACAAAGAATAACAACTATGCTATTTTAATTGGTGCATAAAGATAGAAGATGGAGACTCAACAAAAAAGCAAAAAGAAAGGCCCTTCATAGAGGGAAGCAGGGATTTCAAGTTTTATAAAGAGCTTCCAAAAAGAGGCTTGATTCCATAGACCCGCGTGCTCTGAAAAGTTATAAAGTTCACAGGGGTAGAATTGTCTCTGTGCGTTTTCAGAGGAGGACGCGCGAGGGTAGCCCCTGAAGCCCATGTCTAGGCCCGTATTCCCATGTATCCGCATACGTACTATTTACTTCCACGGTGTCAACCATTGCCATGTCGCCACTCTATTAGATTTGACCATTCATTGCCACGTTGTCAACCATTGCCACGTCGCCACGACATTATTAGTTTTGATCACAAAATTTATCACGGCCACCATTCCCCAGACACCGCTCTAACCCTAAATTTTCAATCATCCTCCTGGCTCCGGCGGCGACATGCGTCGGCAAAGGATCCAGATTGGCAATGTGAATCCGGTGGCCAGCCTTCTAATCCTCCAACCACGAGCCTTCCCGACTCCGGGGGCGATGTGGCTGTCCGCACCGTCGGCCGAGATCTAATCCTCTACCTATGAACATGCCCGGCTCCGGTGGCGACGTCTCCGTCCATGCCAACGATATCCGTTCCAATCCTACATCTCCAGATCGAAGGCCTGATACGTCCAATTTGCATCACCATTATATATCATAATTTGCCTCTATTCATTGATATGTTTCTTATTAAGAGGTGATACTTATGTCTTTTCATCTATTTTTGCATGTTGGGTGATTCTTGAAGGATGGACTACCGGAGTCAGGATTCTGATGGAAAAAGCGGCGTTTTGATGAAATTTCACGAAGATCATAAAAATACTAGAGAAACTACAGAAAATTATATTTTCCTAGAAGACGAAGGATGCCAGAAGGGGAGGAGGAGTTGGGCCACAGGGGGGGCCACACCTCCCAGGCGCAGGCCACCCTGGGCCGCGCTTATAGGGGGTGTGGCCACCCTGGCCAACCTCTAGTTCTGCCCTCTCGCCTATATCTTCTCCTCAAAACTATAAAGTCAAGAGGAGCGACCACAGAAAGATTCTGCCGCCTCTGCGGGGTGGAAAACACCGAGAGAGAAAGAGCTCTCCGGCAGACATATTTATGCCGGAGAAATTCCTTCTCGGAGAGGGGAGATCATTGCCATCAACATCGTCATCAAGCTAGACTTCATCGGGATCATCATCGTCATCCACACCATCATCTCCACCAGCACCATCATCACCACTCCATGCCGTTGTAACAATTGTGTTGAATCTTGCATAGTTCTTAGGGGAAAATTTCCCGGTGTTGATTACTATTGTAGTTGATGCTTGTGAGTCGAACCATTGAATTATTTTTTATGTTCAGATTGTTATCCATCATTATATCATCTCCGATCTTGATCCATATGTTGTCTCGTGATTAGTTCGTTTAGTTCTTTAGGACATGGGAGAAGTCATGTTGTTACTAGTGAAATTGTGTTGAGGTATTATTCGATGGTTTAATATTTAAGTTGTGGTGCTATTCTTCAAGTGGTGTTATGTGAATGTCGACTACATGATACTTCACCTTTATGGCCCTAGGGGAATGCATTGTGTACTTGGCTACTAATGGTGGGGTTGCCGGAGTGATAGAAACCTGAACCCCCATTAGGAAACATTTGCACAAGGGAGTGTAGGATCTCAGAGTTTAAGGATGTGGTTAGGTTTTTATCTTAATTGCTTTCTTGTAGTTGCAGATGCTTGCAAGGTGTTTAATTACAAGTATGTATTAGTCCAAGTAAGGTCGGTACATTAGCATAGGTTCACCCACACAACACTTATAAAACCAAAGAAGATTAATCAGCTATATAAAACGAAACCACTTGACAGTATTCCCATGTGTCCTCGAGAACGTTTGGTCCTCATTACTATTTCCACCGGGTTGTCATTTGCTAAAAATGGATTGGGCCACTTCTGCAATTATTTGTTGTCTTTATTTACTTGCACTTTATTTCCTTGCTAATCAGAAAACCCCTAAAAAATCCGTTTGCTAAGTATTTACAGAGATTTCCTGCTCCATACCACTAGTCAACACCTTCTGCTCCTCGTTGGGATCGAAAGTAATACGATACATCCCCTATACTTTTAGGTTATCAAGACTATTTTCTGGCGCTGTTGTCGGGGAGTGAAGCGCTATTGAAGAGTGGAACTAGTAAAGGAAGCTTCTACTGTGAGTATTGCTTTTTATTTCTATTTGTTACTTTGTTTCCAATATGGATAACCCACTTGGTTTCCGATTTGGGAAAACTACTACCACTGTTAGGGTAGTAGATGAACAACCACCTGTTGAGATAGATTCTTTTAAGATACCTACAAGTATTGTTGATCATGTTATGGATAATTATTATTTTGGGGATGGAACTGTCCATCCTGGTGATCACTTGATTTTTATCCATGAATTATGCGGGTTGATTAAGTGTGCAGGTATCACAACTGAACAGGTGAAGAAGAAGCTACTCTTTATATCATTGAAAGGAAGAGCTGAAGAATGCTATAAGCTGCTGAAGAATGTATAATCCATGGAATGGGAGGAAATAGTACCTCTCTTTTATTCTAAATTCTATCCTCCTAGTGAGATTCATAATGATAGGAAACAAATATATAACTTTTGGCCTCGTGATGGAGAGAGTACAGCCCAAGCTTGGGGGAGATTGAAGTTACTAATGCTTCAATGTCCTATTCATGAACTCCCTAATAATATTATTATCAATAACTTTTATGCAAGGCTTTCTCTTCATGATAAATATTTATTACATGCTTCTTGTGCTGGGTCATTCACACGTATGAAGGAAGAAGCTAAATGGGATCTCCTAGACCGTATTCAAGAGAACACTAAAGCATGGGAGAATGACAAAGGAAGAAAGTCAGGTATAAACTATGATTATGAATGCATTAAATCTTTTATGGGAACTAATGACTTCCGTGATATTAGTACAGAGTATGGTCTTGATTCGTAAGTTCTTGAAATTTTTTTAAGGCCTTTGCCTATTATATTGAAATTCCCAAAAAGGAGTGGGACAAGTACCATGCACCTTATAAAGATATTGTTACCCATGTTCCTATTAGTATTGAAGTTTGTACTGTTGATCCTAGTTTGCCTCAACCTTATGTTGAGAAATTCCTTTTTACTGCTAAAGTAAATGAACATTCTATCATAGCTAATGTGGTTAGCAAAAGTGCAAAGAAAACCGTGGAACCTCATGAACAAATATACATTGAACCTATTGTAACCCTGGTAAAAGATCTTGTCACTAAAAATATAGAGGATGAGAACATTGTCTTCTGTGAAGACGCTTCTAATATTGTCTCTCATCCTAGAAAAGCTAGAAAAACTAGTGTTCTTGTGCTTTCTGTTAGAATTTGTGATCATTGCTATTATGTTTTATGTGATATTGGTGCTAGTTCTAGTGCTATTCCTTATGAGATTTATAGGGAAATTATGCACGAAATTGGTCCTTGTGAACTTGAGGACATTAATGTGGTTATTCACCTTGATAATAGAGTGTCAGTTTGTCCAATTGGCATTGTAAGAGATGTGGAGGTTCTTTGTGGTAAGATTAAATATCCTGCTGATTTTCTAGTACTTGGTTCAGAAGCTAGTAAAACCTGTCCTATTATCTTTGGTAGAACTTTCTTGAATACTTGTGGGGCTATTATAGATTGTAAGAAGGAGAAAGTTTTAACTAAGTTTGATGGAGAATCTTATGAGTTTAATTTTTCCAAATTTGCTAAAACCCCTTATGAAAATGAATTTCCTAATGAGGATTTCAGGATTGAACAACTCTCTGCTATTTCTCCTGCTCCTAACAATGCCCTGCAGTAGTATATGGAAGATCATGAAAGTGAGGTCTTCATGAAGGAAAGAAATGAGATTGACGAAGTTTTCCTTCGTCAGCCCGAATTACTTAAGCATAACCTACCTGTGGAAGATTTGGGTACCACACTACCACCTAAAGGGGACCCTTTTTTTGATTTAAAACCTCTACATGATGATCTTAAATATGCATATCTAGATGATACGAAAATATATCCTGTTATTATTAGTTCTAAACTTTTAGGGAAGGAAGAGTAAATATTATTGTAAATATTGAAGAAACACCGAGGAGCTATGGGGTATACTCTTGATGATCTAAAACGGATTTCTCCTACTATATGTTAGCATGCTATTAATATAGAACCTGATGCAAAACCAGTTATTGAACATCAACACCCTTTAAATCCTAAGATGAAGGATATGGTAATAAATGAGATATTAAGGCCCCCTTCTTTTCAGCTTCTTGGCCAGCTTCTCCCAGAAGCTACCCTCGACCAGCTTCTCCCAGAATCTCATAGAATAAGTAGTGACTCAACAAAATTGTGAAAATGGTTTTGTGAAGGTTTGAAAGGCTTCCCAATGCTGAAAGGAAGGTACTCATTAGCTTTTGTGCTCTCATTGCCCCTATCATAGGCATCTTCATGTGGTTAAGGTGAAAGTGAGGTCCACTCTGAATCATATGCTTGACAGACCATAGACTAGAAATCCCAAGTCCCTTGAGTATGAGGGTCACTCCGCATGCTTCTAAACTTTGGTCACCTGAAAGTTCTTGTCATTGTAAATACATGCATATCATCGAGAACCGCCAATGGGGTACCCCTTGCACATGGTACAGGAGCTTTCCCATAAACAAAATGACAAGGCAAGCAGGCAATGGACATCTCATCAATATTTTTATTTACCATATGCATAGCTTTTTAGTGAGGAAGCTTCATAGATGCTCATTATGGTGATGCTGCAAGTTTCCACCATGATTGAGCATGGATTAGGCTAGCAGCCCAGGCGTCTCTCTGACACAATGTATAAACTCCATTAACTAACAACTTCCCCTTTTATTTCACATCGTCGACATCCGTAAACAAAAGAGCAAAGTATCAACTGGATATAATTATCCACAAAGTGTTGAAAGCGTTCCCCATGATGGCACGGTTCTGCTGATTCCCAGTATATACTAAGCAAGCATATAACTTTCATGGACTAGTCATAATGGTTCAGGATTATTAAGTGCAAGGAATAAAGTGTGCCATCAAGTTCGTGAGAGCTTTACTAACTAACTTTCTCAAAACAGACATACATTTTATTTTGGAAGAAAACAAGGCATATGGAATATGCGCTGAAGTAGAAAATGATGTTAATAGGTAGGTATGGTGGACACAGTTGGCAATATTGGTTTTGGGGAGTTGGAAGAACAGGTAGAGCACGTACTTAGTGCAAGTGAAGGTTAGCAAAAGAGAGGGCGTGACAAACGAGAGATCAATAACTGTCATGATCATGTTTGCAACAAAACAAGACTAAATATGGCATGAAAGTGATACATGAACTCTAAGGAAAAATAAATCATCGAGGCTTACTGACTATTGATTAGTCATATGCATGCGTGAGCATGTGCCAAGTCGATTCACATGAACAGTCAGAGGAGGATACCACAATGTCATACCAAAGTATGAATAAAACAATGCAAGCAAACATTCATATGACATGCTACAAACTATTAGTATGATGGAGCTAATCATAGACAAGCAAGAACTACTAAGCATCCATAATGACATATACCTTATACAAACAGGCTAAGCATGCTCACAATGATGAGTATATGTACAAAAATGAAACAAATAGAGTTTGTTACCAGCCTCTTACCACACCTCGAGTTGTCTTAATCTTCATTGTTGCCCTTCACTTGTGTGACTTGAATAATTAACATGAAACCGAAATCCACTGAGGACGGCTAAACCCTGCAAAGAACTCACAAAACCAAAGAAGAACAACAAATATTTATGGTGTTTTCAATTTTTTAGAAACAAGCAAACAAAGAAAAACCAAACAAAAACAAAGCAAACCAAACAAAGCAAAAGAAAACCAAAAACAAAAACTAAGACGCTCCAAGAACAACACAACTGTGCATAAAACAATAAAAACGAAGTGTCTTGAAAGACCTGAGATTTTTATTGATGAAGAAGGGAATGCCTTGGGCACCCCCAAGCTTTGACGCTTGTACCTCTTAAATATTTCTTGGGGTGAAATGGGGTGGCTCCCCCCAAGCTTGAGATTTTGTCCATTCTTCATCTCATTACATCATCCTCTCTCTACACCTGAAATTTTTCTTTCATACAAAACTTCACACAATCTTCATTAGCAACATTAGATTATTCAAAAGATATTAGACCTCTGGCAAAGCTTTGGAACAGCAAGGATTTTCATCAAAAACACAAGCTACTGTAGCAACTCCTTCAAAAAGCTCAATTTCCTAAGAAGAACCCAAAAAGGAATTAATAAGAAGCAAAAGCAAATAATGGCAGAAATATGTCAAAATAGACCAGCAGGGAGAAACCGATTTTTCTGAAGACCTTTTGTTGCTCAAATAAAAAAAGTGTTGAACTAACGAAAGTTAGCTAACATACTGGGGGATTTATTTGTAAAGTTTCAGCTCAATCTGACTTATAGAGACTCCTCACGCATTTTTATGGTGGCGGACAGAAATCTGTTTTGGGATAACAACTCCCCAAATCTTACTTCCCTCTCATTAGAGGTCATTCTGGGCACAAAAAGCAAACAAAAAGGATAAGGGGAGGTCATTACTGAAGTAATAACTTCCAAGACTCAGGGAAACTCTTGGGTTATCTCCCAACAAGTACTTTTCTTTAATGCCTTTAAGTTAGGCACGATGAAGAGCAAAGATTGGACAGGAGAAAAAATAAAAGTGAGCAAGTATAACCATAGTGGAAACATTATTTTGTTCATTAAAATCCTTTTGTTAACAAGGTTGATCAAGTCTTGTTACCAAAACAATCTTATATGAAACAAAACTTTGCATTCCACAAGGTGATTATGTTACCTCATACTTTATAGCAATGGTCCCAATCATAATAGTTTCAAAATTTTCTTGTGGAATGGGACAATATATTTCTCCAACCTTGATGCCCTCAATATTTTCAATGGAATTCAGGAAATAGCTTATGACAACCTTCTTGGGGAAATAGACAGTGTGCTCTTTGTCATTAATATTGAATGTTACTTTTCCTTGATTACAATTGATGACAACACCTGCAGTATTAAGAAAAGGTCTTCCAAGAATAATAGACATGTTATCATCTTCAGGCATTTCAAGCACAACAAAATCAGTTAATACCATTCAATTATGAGCAACTTGAACAGGAACATCCTCACATATACCAACAGGGATAGTAGTTGACTTATCAGCCATTTATAAAGATATATCAGTTGGTATCAACTTTTCTAGTTGGAGTCTCTTGTAGAGAGAAAAAGGCATAACACTAACTCCATCTCCCAAATCACATAAAGCAGTTCTAACATAATTATTATTAATGGAGCAAGGAATAGTTGGTATACCTGGATCACCAAGTTTGTTTAGAACCTTACCATTGAAGGAGTAATTAGCAAGCAAAGTAGAAATCTCCTCATTAGGAATCTTCCTTTTATTAGTGACAATATCCTTCATATACTTTGAATAAGGAGGCACCTTAATAGCATCAGTCAAAGGAATTTGCAAGAATAAAGGTTTCATCCACTCACAAAACTTGTTGTAGTGTTCTTCCTCCTTTGACTTGTGTTTCTTGCCTAGAAAAGGCATAGGTTTCTACACCCAAAGTTCTCTCTCTTTACCATGTTTATTAGCAATAGAATCTTCCTTTGTGTACCTAGTGTTCTTAGTGTGCTTCTCAGGTTCTTCGTCAACTTCCTCCCTATCAGGAGACTCATCAATATTACCACTCTCAGTTTCAGCATCAGAGACAGATATACTATTAGGATCTACAGCAGGTTCAAGTGGTTCCTCAACTTTCTTATGTTTCTTTTTCTTCCTCTTACGAGGACTACCACTATCCTCACCTTGTTGGGAATCCTGCTCTATTCTTTTAGGGTGTCCTTCAGGATATAAAGGATCTTGAGTAGTTGCACCACTCCTAGTTCTAATTCCATAAGCATGTTTATTTCCTGAAGAATTAACTAGCATATCCTTTTGCACCTTAGCAAGTTGATCAAGTTGGGTTTGAACCATTTGAAAGTGTTTACAAAGAATTTTAATATCATTAGAAGTTATTTCCACAATATCTTTCAAATCATGGATAGCTCTGGAATTTTCCAATAAATGATTCTGAACTTGTTTATTAGAATTACCTTGTTTAACAATAAATGTGTCAAGTTCCTCTAAGCATTGATCAGGAGGCTTACCATAAGGAATATCACCTTCATTAAATTGGAGAGAGTGTACCTCAATAGTAGATGAGTGGGGATTTGGCTTACATAATTCTTCTATAGGAGGTAGATTCTTCACATCTTCAGATCTAATACCTTTCTCCTTTAGACACTTTTTAGCTTCCTTCATCACTTCATCATTTAATGCAATAACTCCCCTCTTCTTTGTTATTGGTGTTGGAACTGGTTCAGGAGTAATAGGCTCAGGTGTATTAAGCTCAGTTAAAGTAAAATCATCATAATTCTTACTTATATTTTTCATTAATTCTTCAGCATCTGTAGGAGTCCTTTTCCTGAAAACACAATCAGAAAAGCTATCTAGGTAGGTCCTAGAATCATCAGTTAGTCCATTATAATAAATATCAAGAAGCTCATTCTGTGGTAATGGACATCCAGGATATGCATGAATCAGGGAACATAATCTTTTCCATGACTCAGGCAATTTCTCTTCTTCTCCCTGTTTAAAATCAAAAAGTCTATGCAAAGCAGCATGTCTAGCACTGGGAGGAAAATATTTATGGAAGAAAGAAGCAATCAACCAATCAGGGGTATCAATGGAACCAGGAGGTAATCTAATAAACCAAGACCTAGCTTCTCCTTTTAGTGAAAAAGGGAAGATCTTAGCAACAAAGTACTTGCGCATTTTAAAATCATCAGAGAACAAAGCACTCATAGTAGAAAGCTCATTCATATGAGCCACATCACTCTCATTTTCAGTACCACAAAAAGGTTCTTTATCAACAATATATAAATAAGATAAATCAACAGAGAAATCATAATCTTTATCTTTAATATCTATGGGAGAGGTGGCAAACTTAGGTTCATAAGACTTCTTGGGCATAATAGTACATCTAGCAAGGAGACTCTTAATAGCACTTGCACCATGTGTGTTTTGGCACTCTTCAACAAATTCATCAGTGATCTCTATGTAACGATCATTAATATCAAAACTCTCACTAGCAGGTGAGCTAACAGGTGTAACAGTGTCTTCACTAGGAGTTTCGGTATTTCCTAGACTAGCCATAGTAGCATATAGAAAAGGACCTAATGAACCAGTCGCATCAAGCACAGTAGAAGTAACATCATGAACATCAAAAGAAGTTTCAGATTCAGCAGCAGTAGTAGTGTGTGTAGCATGAGCATGTGGTGGTGGTGTGACAAGCTTACTTACAACAGACGGTGAATCAAGAACAGCAGAGGTGTTTAGGACTGTACCTCTTCTTGTAGTGGATGGTAAAATAGGGAACTTTCCATCGCGAGACTTCCCCATGATGAAAGGAGTAGTAGTGAACAATAATAGATCCAAGTGAACTTACAAATAAATCTATGCTCCCCGGCAATGGCGCCAGAAAATAGTCTTGATGACCCACAAGTGTAAGGGATCGCAACAGTCTTTGTAGGTAGTATTATCCAATTTATTGATTCGGCACAAGGGGAGCCAAAGAATACTTGCAAGCCTTAACAATTGAGTTGTCAGTTCAGCTGCACCTGGAAATAGTTCTTGCTCACAGAAGTTTATCAGTAGCATCAGCAAAGCAACAACAACAGCAAAATAGTAGCAGTAGTAATAGTAACAGCAACAGTGAAACAGTAGGATTCTAGTGCGGTAGGCATAGGGATGGACGGACGGGCATTGCATGGACGAGTCTAAACATGTAACTTCAAGATCTAGGGCATTGCAGATAAATAATAATAAGCATCCAAGTACTAAACAATCCTAGGCATGTGCTCCAAATATAGTCATACGTGCTCGTAATGAGAACTTGCACAACATCTTCTGTCCAACCAGCCCGTGGCAGCGGGACCTCTAGGGAACTAATGGCTATTAAGGTGCTCCTTTTAACATAGCACCGGAGCAAACCATTAACACTCCGTGAACACATGTGATCCTCACACCATAGCCATCCCCTCCGGATGTCCCAATTATTGTCACTTTGGGGCCTTTGGATCCGGACAATGATATATGTATACAACTTGCAGATAATATCATAAACAATACTATCATAATGATTCAATAATAAGTTTAGATCTGAGATCATGGCACTCGGGCCCTAGTGACAAGCATTAAGCACAACAAGTTGCAACAAAGTCAAATAGCACTAATAGAGATACTAGGCACTATGCCCCTAACAGATCTTATTCGATTACATGATAGAACTCATCCAATACCTACCATCCCCAAGCCTAGAGTGGGGGATTACTCACTCATGGATGAGGGAAACATCGATGGTTGATGGGTGATGACGATGGCGATGATCCTCTCCAAATTCCCTGTCCCTAGAGGGTGCCAGAACGGAGTTTCTGGATCCGAATCATGGTTTCTCATGGCGGCGGCAGAGCGGAACTCTTTCTGGAAAACTATCGACCCCCCCTATTTTTAGGTCAGAAGGAAACTTATAGGCGCGGAGGGAGGCCGAAGAGCTGCCTGGCGTGGCCAAACTTCCCACGGGCGCGGGGTTAGTGGGACCGCACCTGGGGTTGGTCTGGGGCCCCCAGACCTCCCCTCTGTTTCCCCTTCTGGCTCCATGGATCTTCTGGTGAAATATAATTTTTGGCATATTTTCCAGGATTTTTCCTGATAGTTCATTTTCTGTACAAAAACATGACACCAAGGTAATTCTGCTGAAAACAGCGTCAGTCTGTGTTAGTTGTATCCAAATCACACAAGTTTAGAGGAAAAACAATAGCAAAGTTTTCGAGAAAGTGGTTACGTTTTGGGTGTATCAGGTTTTGGAAGGCTCCGCCGACGAACTCCCATGGGCGTATCATGCCTGTAGATTGCTGGATCGGATGGTATTCGGTTGTGCGCACTTTGTTTTTCTGGCCGTTTGGTTTCAGCGGGAGCGTTGCGAAGATCTGTTGTTTGCTCCCACCAAGTGCCATTCTTAGAGCCATGGTGAAGTCAGATGCGGAGAATGTCAGGGAAGCGGAAATATGAGGGTAGCAATGGTGATTTTTGTTCTTGTGGCGACGGGGAACTGGCTGCATGATCTGGGACTCGTTGCAGCGACTGGTGGTGCGGGAAGACAACACAAGGGGAGTTCCTAGTCTTATCTTGCAGGGTGAGGCATTGTTTTGTGAGCATGGACTTTCTCCAGGGTGAAAACCTATCATATTTGATCAGGCAACGACGGCGCTTGGGGACTGTTTCCTTCTTAAAGGCATTGTTATTGGAGTGGAGGACTACTGGTATTGTTCTGATGGTGTCAGTGTTGTTGCTTTGAGGATTAGTTCTCTGTAGCGGGACATTTATTTTTTGTAATTCTTCTCTATTTTTTTCTGAGCTGTGTGCATCCGTAGAGCCGCTAGGGCATGCGTGGTTGCAGAGGCTGGGTGTAATTGGTATCCCTGTGATATTAATATATACACTTTTCCAAAAAAATATGTGAATGTTTGTCATTAAAGTAATTGAAAAAATTCTGAATAAATAAAAGGAGTTTTATTTAATGATAGTATGCATTAAATTTGGTGGAAATGTAATGGGAACTTGAGTAGGTTTTTGAACGCATAAAATTGAAGGGGCATTTTTTGAGTGTATCTTCCACCCACATGAATGGAGGGAGGGCAAGGGTCAACCCCATGCGCCGGACACCCCCTTGGGGTTCCCCCCACCTCCTATAAAACCAGCCTCCTCCCTTACTTCTCACTCACACCTCCTCGTGAAGGATCTCTCTCCCTCTCTAGTATTTATCCCCCATGGTCTCGGATTAGTGAGATACATGTTCCCGGTGGCCTTTTGACAAGAAAGAGTTGTGCTTCCGCTGCATCGCTGGAGCGAGGAGGTGGAGGTTGCTCGGTGCCTCAGACGTGTGTGCGATCACGGATGCGCTGCTGATTTGCAGCGCTAGGACTTCCTCTCGATCTTGAGATCGGCAAGAGTTCGTCTACATCAACCACGAGTTCAACCTTGTTAAGCTTTGTCGGTCTTCAAGGGTATGTTCTCTACGGATGTATATCAGCCTGTTGCTTGTATCTAGTAGATAGACCTTGGTACATAGTTTTTCCCATCATAGGAAATTTTTTGTTTTCTATGCTGCGAACCCTACACTTACTATGACAAGAAATTACCGGTAACTAAAGTTGAGTAGCATGAGGAGCGTCCCTCGTACTCAAGGGACATGATATTGCCAACTTATATTTTGTCAAGCATATAGTCCATCTTTGTTCACTTTAACCTTAATCACCTCAAGATGCTTATGATAGGGGCAATGAGATCTCAAAGCTAGTAAGTACCATAACATTTTGAAAGGTCTTTATGAACTTGAAATCCCTGCTTCCCTCTAAGAAGGGCATTTCTTCTACTTCTAAGTTGAGTCAGTAAACCTACTCCTATATATCTCCAACAAGCATTTGAGTTGTTGTGTTTCAAGCATTCATATGATGATTTATTCAATCATGTTCTTTATCTTCCTTGTTTGCACAAGACTCTTATCTAAATGAGTATTACTTTGAAAGCCATCATTGTGAAAAGCCTTTTATGTTTGAAAGAAAGGGGGCACTCTTGTTATAAACTTCTTTACAAAAGCTTTGCTTGAAACTGTTTACCAACTGTTCTCTGACCAAGAACAAAGTTTGCCAATCCCAATTAAGATTTATCTTTATGCATTGTGATTCCCATACTTGTTGCAAGCTAAGTTATATAATGGTGAGTTGCTTTCTTCTATGAGTTGTGTATTGGTAAGTGTGATGCTTCTTGTTCGTATTCTTTTTATCGACACTTCACTCCATAAACATGTGGACATGTTTACTAAGCTCAGTTTTCGCTTGGGGACAAGCGAGGTCTAAGCTTGGGGGGAGTTGATACATCCAATTTGCATCACCATTCTATATCATAATTTGCCTCTATTCATTGATATATTTCATATTAAGAGGTGATACTTATGTCTTTTCATCTGTTTTTGCATGTTGGATGATTCTTGAAGGATGGACTGCCAGAGTTAGGATTCTGATGGAAAAAGTGGTGTCTTGATGCAATTTCGCGAAGATCAGAAAAATACCAGAAAAACTACAGAAAATTATATTTTCCAAAAAAATGAATGATGCCAGAACGGGAGGCAGAGTTGGGTCACAGGGGCCCACCCCCACCAGCACCATCATCACCACTCCATCCCGCTGTAACAATTGTGTTGAATCTTGCATAGTTCTTAGGGGGAACTTTCCCGATGTTTATTACTATTGTAGTTGATGCTTGTGAGTGGAACCATTGAATTATTGTGTATGTTCAGATTGTTATCCATCATTATATCATCTCTGATCTTGATCCATATGATGTCTCGTGAGTAGTTCGTTTAGTTCTTGAGGACATGGGAGAAGTCATGCTGTTAGTAGTGGAATTGTGTTGAGGTATTATTCGATGGTTTAATATTTCAGTTGTGGTGCTATTATTCTGGTGGTGTCATGTGAACGTCGACTACATGATACTTCACCATTTATGGGCCTAGGGGAATTGATTGTGTACTTGGCTACTAATTGTGGTGTTGTCGGAGTGATAGAAACCTGAACCCCCCTTAGGAAACCTTTACACAAGGGAGTGTAGGATCTCATAGTTTAAGGTTGTGGTTAGGTTTTTATCTTAATTGCTTTCTTGTAGTTGCGGATGCTTGAAAGGGGTTTAATCACAAGTATGTATTATTCCAAGTAAGGTTGGTACATTAGCACAGGTTCAGCCACACAACACTTATTAAACCAAAGAAGATTAATCAGCTATATGAAACGAAAGCACTCGACAGTATTACCATGTGTCCTCGAAAACGTTTGGTCCTCATTAGTACTTCCACCATCTTGTCCTTTGCTAAGAAAGGATTTGGGCCACTTCTGCAATTATTTGTTGTCTTTATTTACTTGCACTTTATTTCCTTGCTTATCAGAAAACCCCTAAAAATCCGTTTGCTATGTATTTACAGAGATTTCCTGCTCCATACCACTAGTCAACACCTTCTGCTCCTTGTTGGGATCGACACTCCTATTTATCAAAAGTACTACGATACACCCCCTATACTTGTGGGTCATCAAGGCCAGCCAGATCTTTAGGCCGCATCAACCAGTCCCATGTCCCATCTCGCCATCGACGCCCGGAAGATGTGAGTAGCTGCCTCTCTAACCCACGTTCTTTCCATCACCCTTAGCATAGCGGCTCAGGGTTCATCTTCGCATCTACGAGTCCTCCACATATACATCACTCATTAGATTAGCGTTTTTGGTTTTCTTTGCTTGAACAGATGGAGGACTCTATGCCAACTGGGAGTGAAAATGAGAGCATCCCTATGCAAAATGGTGATTCAAGTTCGGATGATAGAGATATGTCTTTGTCTGAATATGAGCTTACTGAGAACGACCTCTTTGAAGAAAATGAATTTGAGGATGATAAGGTCTAGTGAAGTTTCTTTTTTATTTTGTACGCACACCTAGAGCATGCAAATTTATACACATACTTTTTAAATTGTTCAGATGGACATCGGTTGTGGAAACAAGGAGCGCCATTGGAAATAATCGATCTCGAAAAGCATTAGTAATGTATGTCTACTGCTACATTATTTTTATAAGAATTGAATAGCCATGTTATATAACTTTGTGCTACAATGCTACAAGTTGTACTATTCTCTCAGAGTGACCATGATTATTTTGGGGATTCGGACTTAGAAACCTAGGATAAAGAGACGATGGAAGAATCACAAGAACCTGAAGGATCAAAATCTGAATTCAAGAGTGATGTAAGTTGCTTATTATTGTATGACAAGGCATATATAGGATCAACCATATGACCACCACTTACATTTCTTTGCTTTTAATTGTCTAGGTTATAGACAGTTCACATCATGAGAACAAACATCATCCAGTGATGCTAGAGAAGGATTTTCAGCATGCTCATGATAAGCGTGAAAGGCATCAGATTGTAAAGGAGATGACCTTCACTACCGAAGCGGCAACATTCGCTTACTACAATGCATATGCCAGAGAACGTGGTTTCAGCATAAGGAAACAGAAGGTGAGGCGAGCTCCTAATGGAGAAATTATATACATGAGGTTTCTCTATTCCAGGGCAGGGGAACGTGAGGAAAAGTATGTGCACATGGAGCACCGCAAGAAGAGGCTACGAGCTCTGTCTCGCTGCGACTGTCGAGCCTATCTCAGCGTGTCGTATAACAAATCCAAGGGGAATTGGAAAGTTCTGCAATTTGATGACAACAACCATGTGCTACCTAGACCTGATGAAGTCCCGTTTCTTTGGTCCCATCGAAAGATCAAGTCTTATCAGAGAGCTGAAATCATGTCACTGAGCATGAACATTGTATCCGGATCATTTCAGCTACCTCTCCACTTACCATCGGGATTAGTTAAAAACTTGAATAATTGTTATATGGTGCCAGCACTGAGCTGAACATTGTATCTGGATCATGTTTGATGCGTAGTAGTTATTAATTTAAATCCGAGAAAAATGGTTGTTCGATTTATATGAATAAAATCTTTTATGGTCATTCACCGATGTTGAATGGTTTATTTCTGTTGGATCTCGATAATAGTGTTACACATATTCATAATGTTGATTCTAAAAGGATTGAACTTAATGATGATATATCCGCATATACATGGCACTACTATCTAGGTCATATTGTCGTTAAATGCATGAAGAAGCTCCATTCGGATGGAATTTTGGAATCACTTGATTTCGAATCATTTGATACATGTGAGCCATGCCTTATGGGAAAGATGACTAGAACTGCCAGCCTTCGGTATGAAGCGTGATTAGTTCCACCTTGGACTATGGGTTCATGTAGTAGCTAGATGGTTGTATCTCCTCCTTTGTGCTTTCATTTCGAGATCTTGTGAGCTCCGTTCATGATCAAGATCTCATCTATTTGTAATCGTGCATGTTGTGTTTGTGGGGATCCGATGGATATTGAGATTACTATGTCAAATTGATTAATGGTTTTGTCTTATTGATTCTATCATGTCTGTGTTCTTTGTGATCTTGCATGCTCTCCGTTGTTAGTAGCTATCTTGGCCAAGTAGTTTTTAGTGACTCCAAGAGGGTGTATTTATGCTCGATAGTGGGTTCATGCCTCTATTTAATCAAGGGAAGTGACAGAAATCTCTAAGGTTGTAGATGTGTTGTTGCCACTAGGGTGAAAACAACGGTCTCTTGTTCATGGAACAAGTGGATTGTTTACCTTACACATTTTGCTTAAAGTAGTTGTCTGTTGCTTGCAACTTAATACTAGAGGGGGTTCGGATGATAACCCAAAGGTGGACTTCTAGTCATAGATGCAGTTGGATGGAGGTCTATGTATCTTGTTGTATTGCCCAATCGAATCTCATAGGATCTCTATGTCTAGTAATGCATTGTTATGCCTTGCTCAGTCCTGTCAATTGCCCAGCTGTAATTTGTTTTCCCAGCATGCCATGTTTGTTTATCTAAGGAGAACACCTCTAGTGAACTATGGACCCCGGTCCAATCTTTACCATTGATACATCTTCCACTGTTACTGTTTACTTGCTGCAAACCACTTTCACTTTCCACACCATACAGTTAATCCTTTGTTACAGCAATCGGTGAGATTGACAACTTCACTATTAGTTGGGGGAAAGTCTTGCGTTTGTGTTGTGCAGGTTTCCATGTTTTTGCAACACCTTTGAGACGTTTCCTTCCTATTACTGGTTCCATAACCTCAGTTTCTTACTGATGGAAGACTTGCTTCTATGTTGTATCACACCTTGCTCTTGGGGTTTCCCGACGAATAGCTCCCACGTTGACGCAGCGCCATCAAGATTTTCTAGAGTCGTTGCTGGGGATGATAAGGACATCTTCACAAGGGGAGTCCTCCACAACTTTTCTATTTACTTTTTTTTGGTTTTCTTAGTTTCTTTTTCTTGGTTTTGTTTGCCTCTTTTTATCAAAAACTCCAAAAAAATTAGTTTAGTTTGGTTTGCTTTCTCTTATCAAAAACCAAAAAAATTAGTTCCTGATCTAGTTTCTACTATGTCTGGTTTTGGTCAAATCCATGTGTCACTTATGGAAAGGATCTTTACTTTCAAACAAGGAAGTGGAGAGAGTTTTAAAGAAGCTTGGTCTAGAATCTCTGCTTTACAAAGGGAAAATGAGCCTAAGATGAGTCTTAGCTTGGTTATTAATAGTTTTTACCACGGTATTGCTCTTTGTTATAGATATGCTTTGGATGTTGTGGCTGAGAAAGATATTTTTCTTTCTACTAAGAATGAAGCTTTAGATGCTATAAATAAGTTGATTATAATCTATAATATGCCTGGCAAGTCTGATTCTTCTTTTATAGACATTTATGCTAGGTTGAACACTCTTGAGTCCAGTACTGCTACTTTGAACAGTTGCCATAACACACTTAGAGAGCATCATGGTTATGTTCCAATAAATTCTGAGCCTTCAAAGTGGTTTCCCACAATCAAAGTTTCTATAAATAGTGCAACTTTTGATGCTCGTTGTGATATCATGTCTGAATTTTGCCTTATGCCTAAAGATATTTACGAGTCTTTCAGTATTTAGGGACTTTATAAAGGAGGAGAAGAAATATCTCTTACCAATAATGAAACTTTATTACCCATTGGAATAGCTGAAGGTGTGTTTACAAAATTCTCAAGGAAAATGGTGTCTACTGATTATGTTGTTATTGAATGTGTAGGCAAAGGATAGATTACACTCGGAAGATCCCTGCTGAAACACCTTGGAGCAATAATAGATGTGGGAAAAGGCATTATGAATTTTGATCCTCCAGTAAGCAATCATATTTTCCCTAAAGAGAAGAATAAATATAAGAAAGGTAGGAGCAAGAGGTTTGATGTTAATGCTTCTTCATTTGAAAATACTTGATTTCTTGCTTCATGTGCCTAACTTAAAGGCGTTAAAGGAAGTACTTGTTGGGAGATAACCCAAGAGTTTTCTTGAGTCTTGGAAGTTATTACTTCAGTAATGACTTATCCTTATCCTTTTTGTTTGCTTTTTGTGCCAAGAATAACAGGGAAGTAAGATTTGGGGAGTTGCTATCCCGAAATAGATTTCTGTCCTCCACCATTAAAATTCATGAGGAGTCTCTGTAAGTCGGATTGAGCTGAAACTTTACAAATAAATTCCCTAGTATGTTAGATAACTTTCGTTAGTTCAACACTTTTTTGATATGAGCAACATAAGGTCTTCGAAAAAATCGGTTTCTACCTGCTGGTCTGTTTTGACAGATTTCTGCCATTATTTGCATTTGCTTCTTATTGATTCCTTTTTGGGTTATTTTTCGGAAACTGAGATTTTTGAGGGTATTTCTATAGTAGCTAGTGTTTTTAGTGAAAAAATTTGTTGTTCTAAAGCTAAGCCTAAAGGTATATTATCTTTTGAATACACTAATGTTGCTAATGAAGATTGTGTGAAGTTTTGTATGAAGGAAAAATTTCAGGTGTAGAGAGAGAATGATGTAATGAGATGATGAATGGCCAAAAGCTCAAGCTTGGGGATGCCAACCCAGTATAAACCCAAGAAATATCCAAGAGGTACAAGCGTCAAAGCTTGGGGATGCCCAAGGCATTCCCTTCTTCATCAATAAAAAGCTCAGGTCTTTCTAGACACTTCGTTTTTATTGTTTCATGCACTGTTATGTTGTTCTTGGAGCGTCTTAGTTTTTGTTTGCTTTGATTAGTTTTCTTAATTTCTTGAATAAATTAGTTTGGACCCCCGTTCTTTTTGTGTTGTTTCAAATAAGTTGATTGGTGTTGAAAGGAGTAGAAAGTTCTTGCTTGAGTAGTGCAAGAGGAGCTTGCTTTGACTATGACTTAGACTTTAGCATGCCATGCTAGATGTTGTTTTGACCTTATGCTTAGTGATTATTTATGTAGCACGACTTGTTCCAAACAACTAGGATTGGTTAGTGTGCCATGAAAGAATCATGCGTTGTTTTAGCATACATAAGCATAGTATTGTGGTATTCTCCTCTGATGCTTTGTTTGGGTTGACTTGGCACATGATTACACCATGTTATGACTATGAATAAGTCACCATAGCCTCTATGATCATTTAGTCCTTGACTTGTAGTACCACTCTATGCTTTGATTAGTAATGTTTTGTCGCTCTGCATGATTATGGCCATTATTGCTCTCTTAGTTGGTTGCTCCCAATATTTTGCTAGCCTCCACTTGTATGATTAAGCTCTACTCATGCTTCCAACTTCCAAGAAACCAAGTTATTCCAAAGTGTCCACTATAAATTCCTATGCATGGTGTGTTACACCATTCCAAGTATATTCTTGTTTTCAGCTATCATCGAATTAAAAAGTATTTTGTTATGTGAAAACTTAGTGATTAAAGCTCTCACAAACTTGATGGCACACTTTATATTTCTTGCCCCTAATAAACATGAACCATCTTGTCATCTATGTTGTATATGCTTGCACTTATACGTTGGAATTAGCAGAACCATGCTGTCATGGGGAACGTTTTCATAATTGCACTTGTACTTTGTACATAGTTGATATCATCGATGTCGCTGGTGTGACATAAAAAGGGAGCTTGTAAGTCCATGGAGTTATGTATTTTGTGTTAGAGAAACGCCTGGGCCGCTAGCCTAAGCCATGCCTAACCATGGTGGAAACTTGCAGCATCACCATAATGAGAAATCTATGAAGCATCCTCAGTTAAAACCTATGCAAATAGCAAATAAAAAAGACCGCTGAGATGCTCCTTGTCTGCTTGCCTTGTCATTTTGGTTATGGGATATCTCATGTACCATGTGCAAGGGGGTACCCCGTGGGCGGTTCTCTATGATACACATGTACTTACTACGACAAGAAATTACAGGTGACTAAAGTTGAGTAGCATGCGGTGCGACCCTCATATTCAAGGGACATGAGATTGCCAACTTATACTTTCTCAAGCATATACTCCATAGTTTGTTCACTTTAACCTTAATCACTTCAAGATGCTTATGATAGGGGCAATGAGGGTTGAAATCTAACAAGTACCATAATTTTTGGAAGATCTTTTTGAAACTTGAAATCCTTGCTTCCCTTTTGTGAAGGGACTTTTTTCCACCTTTATATTGAGTCTCCACCTTCTACCTTTAGGCACCAGTTAAGAGAGCATAGTTGCCATTCTTAGTTGTATGTGCATTGTCCTAAAACTTATTGATTGATGCATATTGTTGATATTACTTGTTCTTGTGCTATTTGTATCTAGTCACTCTTATGATCTTTGAAGGTGTCCTATGCATCTATTTGCGACTCTTTGAGGGACAAGCTGAATTCCACTATGCCATGTTTTCTGTATGTGAAACGAACAAACGTTTTTCAATTCATGTTATTCATGATATTTGTTTGTAGCCTTTCATGTTGCATGCATAGTTACTTTGTCTTACTATTAGAACTCCATCTTTCATGCTCATGTTTAGCGTTCTTTGATCCCGGCTTTCAATGCTTGCAAATGGTTTGATCTTGGTTTTGATGGTGCATGTCTCCTCAAAAATTATTATTTTTATCACTTACCTACTAGAAGACGAGCATGATTTAAGCTTGGGGATGCTTGATACGTCGGAAACGTATCTATAATTTTTGATGTTCCATGCTTGTTTAGTATCTACTTTGCTTTGATTTGTCCACACTTTGAGGTGCTTTTTATATGTTTTCTGGTACTAACCTATTAAAAAGTTGCCACAGTGCCAGTTGCCTATTTTCTGCTATTTTTGGTTCCATAAAATCTAGTAAGGAAATATTCTCGGAATTGGACGGGACAAAATCCAAAGTCAACATTTCATCGAGGAAAACACAAAGTCCAGAGGAGATACAGAGGGAAGCCATAGGGCGGCAGCACCCCCCAGGCATGAGCCCACTCTAGGCCGCGCCTGGGCAGGGTGTGGGCCCCCTAGCCGCCCTCCTGCCTCGCCTCTTCGCCTATAAGAAGACCTCGATGCCTAAACCCTAAGTAGCCGATCAATATTCCACAAAACCGTATGTAGCCGCCGCCACCATCTTCCCTAGATCAGGGGGATCTGAAGTTCTTCCCGGCACCCCGCCGGAGGGGAGATCATCTCGGAGGCCATCTTCTTCATCATGCCAGCCTCTAGTATGAAGCGTGAGTAGTTCCACCTTGGACTACGAGTCCATGTAGTAGCTAGATGGTTGTATCTCCTCCTTTGTGCTTTCATGTCTAGATCTTGTGAGCTCCGTTCATGATCAAGATATCATCTATTTGTAATCATGCATGTTGTGTTTGCGGGGATGCGATGGATATTGAGATTACTATGTCAGATTGATTAATGGTTTTGTCTTATTGATTCTATCATGTCTGTGTTGTTTGTGATCTTGCATGCTCTCCGTTGTTAGTAGCTATCTTGGCCAAGTAGTTGCTAGTGACTCCAAGAGGGGTATTTATACTTGATAGTGGGTTCATGCCTCTATTTAATCAAGGGAGGTGACAGAAATCTCTAAAGTTGTAGATGTGCTGTTGCCACCAGCAAAAAACAACGGTCTCTTGTGCATGGAACAAGTGGATTGTTTACCTTACACACTTTGCTTAAAGAAGTTGTCTATTGCTTGCAACTTAATACTGGAGGGGGTTCGGATGATAACCCAAAGGTGGACTTCTAGTCATAGCTGCAGTTGGATTGCGGTCTATGTATCTTGTTGTATTGCCCAATCGAATCCCATAGGATCTTTATGTCTAGTATTTCATTGTTATGCCTTGCTCAGTCCTGTCAATTGCCCTGCTGTAATTTGTTTACCCAACATGCCATGTTTGTTTATCTAAGGAGACCACCTCTAGTGAACTATGGACCCCGGTCCAATCTTTACCATTGATACATCTTCCACTGTTACTGTTTACTTGCTGCAAACCACTTTCACCTTCCACACCATACAGTTAATCCTTTGTTACAGCAACCGGTGAGATTGACAACCTCACTGTTAGTTGGGGCAAAGTCTTGAGTCTGTGTTGTGCAGGTTTCCATGTTGCTTGCAACACCTTTGAGATGTTTCCTTCCTCCTACTGGTTCGATACCATGGTTTCTTACTGAGGGAATACTTGCTGCTATGCTGCATCAAACCTTGCTCTTGGGGTTTCCCGATGAAGTGCTCCCACATTGACGCAGCGCCATCACCCTCATCAAACGTGAAGGTGATAGAATGTTTCGACCCATACTTGGAATGTAATAACAATTATTCAACTCCATAATAAATCCTGACGGAATGTGATGTTGCATGACGCCGACAAACAATGTAGCAACCCTTTCTTTATTTCCGACGTGAAAATCCACTTCGCCTTTCTGCACTTCTCTAGTCCTTATTAGCCCCTGCATCGACTTGCAAATATGAGCAACCGATTCGGTATCAAATACCCAAGAGTTAACATAAGAATCAGCGAGAAGAATGACCACAACATTTACAACAAACGTACCTGAGTGGGAAGTACTCTTACTTCCACTCTTCTTCAAAGAAGCCTAGTACTTGTTGCAGTTTCTCTTCCAGTGGCCATGTTCATGACAAAAGAAGCACCCAATGTCATCTGCAGGTCCAGCCTTTTGCCATGGTGCAGGTTTAGGGATTGCATCCTTATCCTTGCCCTTCTTCTTCGACCAAGAAGTACCCTTTTTCTTAAAGCTAGGCTTGTTCTGCACAGCCATCACATGGCTATGCCCTAAACACTTCTTCATGTCACTTTCTGCTATTTTTAGCATCCCATATAACAAGTTAAGGACCTTCTCCACCCCATTCATATGGTAGTTCAAAATGAACTGCCCATAGCTAGATGGAAGAGACGCCAAAATGAAATCAGTAGCCAACTCTTGGCCTATTGGAAAACCAAGCTTTTCCAAAGTCTGACTGTAACCAACCATTTGGATCACATGGGGGCCTACACCTTCTCCCTCTGTGTAACATTCCAGCATTAGAGCTCAGGAAATAATTTGAACCCGGATGTGTGCATTGCATTCATGCATAGAAAATCCGAAGAATTTTCGCGCTTTTAAAACAAAATTTGTCAATGTGATTGAAGCTTCTCTCAACTTGATGGCAATAAAGTAGATCATCAAGTTGATTGTGGTAAGTTTCAATATAACCTTTTCTAAAACATTATTTGGGTAAACATGATTTGATCTAAGGGTAGATCAGATATAATAAAATGTTACCCATAATACATTGCTTAAAAAAAACTAATCTATGATTCTTAAGGGATCATATCATAATATTCAACACAACAACTCATAAATGCCAAGTAAAGATTACAACTAAAGTAATCTAAATGTAATGACTAATCCTGACCTATCTTATTCTTATCTATTCTTCCTATGATTATCATAGTAATACCTAACTTTAACTCTTTAATGGGTTTGATTTGGAAAGAAACTAAGTCGAGATCATTCACCATATATCTTTCTTTCCATATCAATCTTTATGGAACCTATCTTAATATCTGTTATTCATCAATGATTGAGTAATCAACCATTGATTCACAAATTCTTTAACTATCAATACTTGATCTACTATTTTTGATCTTATCATAGCATCTAATTAAATCTTTTAAAGAGGGCATAGTCCATGAATAAAAGCCTTAATCCAATATGAGATACTAAGAAGATAATTTCAATACAATTGAAAAGTTGTATTGATGAAGTCTTGAATAGCCAATTGAAAACCTAAGCTATAAATGATTAAAGGATTATAAGAATCATACTTGCTCACCAAGATAGGATACTTATATCAAGTATAAGTGATATTGGTGTGTAGAACATGATTGAATCCCTAGAAGAGATAAGTTATCCTAGAATAGTCATTACAAGCCACATTAATATAATGTAGGGTTGGAGTGTGAGTTATGGGAGTAAAGTAAATGTAGGATGATATTATTCAATTAAAGATAGTTTAGCATAGAGTTATGGAAGAAGTGTTATTCATCTTAAAGGATAGTAAGCCTTTGAGAAAGGTAGTTGGATACATACATACATCTGATGAAGAAATATTAGTGATGGATGATTAAGGAAGATTATGAGTGGAGTTTAGAAGACTAAAAGGTGAATAAGAACACTCTTGTGAAGTAAAGCTCATCATACTAACCATGGTGGTGGATGGGAAGAAGTACTCTATCTAGGAAAGGAATTCCTTAATTAAAGGTCTAGGATTATGAATTATGGAAAATAGACATTCTTGGAAAACATCCAACTCTAAATCTTAAACCAAATATAATACCATTTCAAGTTATTAATCCATCATTTTATGTCTATTTCACTTTATAGGAATATTATCCTATAGCAAATCACATAAGCACATCCCTATCAATTCCAACCACCATAATTATATGTGCTTAAGAGTATCTTTACCAATTCCTTTCTGTAAAACATTCTAGATATGATTTTCTATTCTAAAAGGTGATATCATCATATATCACAAACATAGTACAATATGATTAGTTGTTAAATCTTTCCTCACATCCATAAAGGAATCTAAGTATATCAAAAACCCTAAACTCTAGGGTAAATATTCATAATTCAAAACCCTAAACTTCTTTGTTTATCATTATAGAATATATACATTGCCATTTTCCAAATTAATGGAAGTAGTAATAACCATATTAATTTTTTTTTACATTTCATACAGCAAATAATGATATACAGTCATTAGATACATATAAAAAATTCTATTCAAAACTATGAGTCAACTAGAGTTAAGTTTTATAAACAAATAAGAAGGTATCATTTAATAAATCCATGGTTAAAAGAGGAAAGAAAAATAATAAGAAAAGCTTCTACAAAATATTTAAAGGGGTTCATATAGAGAAAATAAAAGAAATATAAAAAGATTATATAATAAAAGTTTACAAATGATACTAAATATATTTTAGTATTACTACAATTATCCAGCAAATAATTCTACAAAGAAAAGTTCAAATTAAAGAGAATATACAAATCTGAAAAGGAAAACAGAAAATAGAAAAATGGAAAACAAATAAAAAACAAGACCTGGCCGTTGCCCAACTCATATCTGTTATCCTATCGCCCTGTGCAGCGCACTAAGGCCCAGTAACCAGCACAGCTCATTCTCATCTCTGGCTGACAGGTGAGACCAATGAGGGACTGCGGGTTGAGAAGAAAGAAACGCCAGGGGGTTTTCTGCAAAATAGACTTTGTCGTCTACCTCGCCTACTGGAAGCAGCTCGCTGGCCGGAGCTCCGCCGTCGATCGACCGTCGCGCTACGATGTGTGCGACTGTCTCTGGGAGGAGTAGATAAGATCTCCGCGTCCTACTCTATCCTCTCATACCAATCTCATCCTCAATCGCGCTGTCCAGAACCACTTTCCTTCCTCACCCGAAACCCTAGTTCGTTGGAGTTCGTCGTTCCGGTCAACTCCGACCACCCCTCGCCTTGTGGTAGCCACCGTTGGAAGCGCCATCGTGGACTTACTCACCTAGGACCAAGCAAGGAAGCCCACATGCCGGGAATCATGTGAAATAGAGAATTCCTTTTCCTCGGCCACCGTGGCATTATCGTCAATTCGCCGTCGTCACGCCTCCCCAAGCCTGCTCGACCTCTCTATCATCATCAGGGTAAGCTTGCGCATCTCTGGACCCTATTTTCGCTTGCTAATTCTCACTGTAGGCCTATTTTCTTTGAGCACTGCCGTTGGCCGCCGCAGAAGCTTGTCGCCGATGCAGTTCCGGTGACCATTAGGTAGCGGCGCCACCACCCATAGGTTCGCCTTGATCTCCTCTGTCCAACGCACCTAGTCACAGCCCCGTGCGCGCACCAGATCGATCGATCGAGCCTCAACCAGTGAGGATCAACCCAGCTGACGTCATGCCTACGTCAGATTCAAACCCGTCAGCGAGTTTGACCAGTCTTTGCTAGCGTGGCGTGTGACATGGCCTAGGTCCCATATGTCATTGACTCGGGGTAGCAAATCAGTCGGTAACAAATACATTTTCTAACCTGAAGAGCTGAGGTGGACATAGGCCCACTGGTCAGTGACTTAGGCTAGCTGTGAGTGTGGTGTAAAATTATTTCCTATTTAAGAAATAAATAAAATGTCATAACTCAATTAATAATATTCGAGAAATCAAATAAATGATTAAATCTTGTTTAATCAATAACTTTTCATTTATAATTCAGAAAAATGTGTATAATATATGAAAATTTGTAGAAAAATAAAACCTACAACTTAAAATTATTATCAAATATTATTATGATGATTATTTTAATAAATATTATTTAATAAAGGTTTTATAAGTAATAAAACTTTGATAAATCATATTTTAATAATGGTAAATGTTAAGAATATAAATAAAATACCAAAAATATTAAAAAATAAAAATTATAATTTAAAACCATAGTCATGTATTATTATTTCATTCAATTAAATATTTATTATTTATTAAGTAATTATAAAGTAATAAGAATTGTTAAAATCGTATCTTATTATTTATCAATCAAAAAAATAAATGTAATATACCAAAATGATCACAAAAATAAAATTTACATATTAAAAATATAATATTCCAGTTTTGAGTTAAATAACAATTTAAATACTTTAATAACTCAAATTTAAACTTATTTACTTAATTAATAATTCATATAAGGAATAAATATAATCTGTTAATATTTCTAAAATAAGTAAATTAAGTTTAATAAATAGTATTAGCCTTAAATAGTAATAATATGAAGCCATAATGGTTTAAAACATTATAAATACCTTTTTATTAAATTATCTTCAGCCTTAAGTGAAGATCATATTCTAAAAGGATTCCTATTCATAATAAAAACCTTAAAGAACAACTTGTGAATAAATCAGATCCTTTCTATCTACTTTAACCACCAGATTACAAAAACTACCACCACACTATAGTAAATCCATAAGTAGTTAAGTAATATTATATCTTGGTTTATAAACTATAACCACTCCACTATAAAAAGGTAAATGATGTTACCCCATTATAAACTCAATAAACCACTACACCAAGTAAAAGTATAACCATACTTAAGTAACCTTAAGGAAACATTACCAGGTACACAAGATACAAATATCATAAGCATTATACTTTCAAACTATCTTTGTTTTAAAGTTAAATTTAGTCTACAAGAATCTAAATATAACACTATAAGCATTATTATATGTTTTATAGTTAACTTTGGTCTAAACTAGTTAAGTGATAAAGCATCTCAAGCCAAAACTATTCAAGCAAACACAAATAATATCAACCACCACTAACTAACCACAAAGATTGTTTAAACCTTATAAATGGAATCTTTTCTTCAAAAGTTATTTGTTTTGCCACTTTAGAAAATATATGACAAATAATCAAGATCACATTACTTCATACTTCACTCATATACCGAGGAGAAATAACACTTAAGCTATTTATAAGTGACTCTACTTATAAAGTAAAGTTTGGAGATAGACTATTAAAGTATAAACAATCTTGAATAATATTTCATAGATATATATTTTTTATTGCAGCATAAATATGTGCTGCTCACACACACTCACAAGCCCTAATAAGAAGCACAGGTGTGAAACTTAGCTAAAATAACAACACATTCTAAAGTAATCATTTCCGGAATCCAAACCCTAGAACAACATTATTCTCGGGATTCGCGTTTATAACGTGCATCACATTACTTATGCATAAAAGCATATTGCTTCTTTGAACATTAGTCCTTACCGGACCAATGATGCTGATTTCAGATTTTGGGTCTTATACTGACTCGAAGACCGTGAGTGCATAATCTTGCAATCACAAAAGGCAAGTTCACACTTGCTCATGTCCTTTGGTTATTTTCTGTAAAGTATTTTATAAATCCAATGTGGACATCACCTGCATTTGAAAAAGGTTCGAAAACACTATTTTCATAATAATGTGATTATAAGTTATTACCATGAGGTAATAACTTACTATAAAGAGTTCCGGTGGTAAAGGAACATAATATCTAGGACTTAACAACCAATGTCGCTAGTGATTCTTGCGCCGTATATTACGTGTTAACCATGAGATTGGAATGGGACGGAGAATTCAGCTGTATCCTTTTCCTCTTGTATGGACGCAAGACAGCCTTAACGTGACGTTGTGATTTCTTGTGTGGATCCTACATATGGGTGGGCACCCTTATGACCCACACTTTTGGTGTCTAGATTATCTATGAATGGTGTTTAGGGAGATAGTCCATGTAAATGGTACTAATCCGGGCATCACTAGGTCATAGAGTCTTCGGGAAATCCTCAGGGTTTTAGCCTGCCCGTAAGGGGGCTTAACGAAGATGAGCCAGCCTGAAGGATCATGCAGACATATGAGGTTGCGGAGAGGGCAGCGATTGGCTTGGACCAACTACTGGGCCCCATAACATGGAATTGTGGACGGGTTAGCTGCCGGGTTGTGCAACAAGGAGTTGATCTCTCATGGGAAAAGTAACGAACTGTAACTTGTTACTCCCTGTTCCGGGAAGGAGCTGCGAACGTTGCGGGAAAGGAACTCCATGAAAGTTCTGGTAAACCCGTGAAGGCTGACGGACATAGTTTTTCAAAATAAAAGCATTCTTTGAAGATATGTTTTATGAAAACTTGCATTGCCTACGACCTACGGTCTATGGCTATAGTTATAGTGTATCAAACACTCCTTTTCTAGTGAATTTGCTGAGTACGCTCGTACTCAAAGTATCTTCTAAACCCTTGCTAGATTCTGAAGCCGGGATAGACAACATCTACATCCACTACACCACAGCACTGCATTCCCAACTGACATTGGTCGGTAAAGTTCAACATTTACAATAGAACGTTGGTCGGCATAGTTTATATCGGATGGTTGGTCGGCAATTTCTTTACGTAACGACAGACTATCGGTCAGAAATGTATCAAACTTTGGAGTCAAACGGTTAGTCGGTATTTCCTCCATACATGTCAGATCGTTGGTCGGTAACGAATCCCGACCAACTGTCTGTCGATAAGTGGGACGGCTCGCGCGGAGCAAAAATATTAGCGCCAACATTTTGGCCCAACGCGCGAAAACTAACCCTAAATCCCCAAATTGCTTCCTATCGCTCCCACTCGTTCACCCTCTTTCTAGCCGCCACCATCTTCCTACCGCCCCATCTCACTCACTCAACCTCTCCTGGACGATTTGCTCTCTCGGGCGGGGCACTCCGGCCAGCACGACTAGCCCCACGCGCTCCCATCTGTTGGCCTGGAGACCTGCCGCCCCCAAGCGCTCAACCTCTCCTGGCCGCCAGATTTCTTTCTCCGCTGGCGCGGCGCACTCCAGCGAGCAGGGCCTGCCTCAGGTTCTCCCATCGGTTGCCAGGAGATCTGCCGCCGCCACCACTGCCCACACCCGTGGGGGATTTCGTGTTAGTTCGACCGATAAGGTGACCTCCCTTCTCTCTCTGCGTGCGTTTCGGGCTGAAGCCGCTTCCATCCGCTCCAGATAAATTAAGTCTCGTTGCGGTCTAATGCTCACTGTCGGCATGAGGATCTAGGCCGCCTCTCCATCTTCCAACCTTTTGTGGTATTCTGCCTCGCCAGCCCCTCTCTAGCGAGCAGAGCAAATCTGTTTGTTGCCCCTTTGTTGGAACCGGGGACGGTGGGAGGAGCTAGTGGAGCAGCGGTCGGAGAGCTAATGGTGGAGTTGTGGTCAGGTAGCTAGTTCATAGAAGACAGAAGCGATCGATGCCTTCTTGCACACATGATCCAAGAACCATGTTGTTATTTCATTTGATTTATGGATCTTTGTGCAAGGGCGTGCGTTTCCAGTGTGTTCCTGTGTATGCCTAGGTGTCATGTAAGATCATGTGACTGAATGAAATAGTACACGTATTTTCCTAAAAAACATTACACAAGGATTTGAGGTACTAATGTTTCTGTCCAATATTGGCTTTGTGCTATTTGGCAAGTTTTACTTGTTGAATACAACATATTTTAGTGTTGGGTACATGGGACTTTTAAAAATCTAGTCGATTAATAGTCGACCGATTAAATTAGTTAATAGGCCGATTTCCGATTAATATCTACCGCAAAGCCGACCGAGCAGTTAACGATTATCGATTTTCTGAACATTGGACCCAGGTGAAGTTGAGAGGATTAGTTAATTTCTGTGATTAAGGGTTTCAGTCGGAATTGTCATGCAATTCTTTGCCATTAAGCAGCTTAAACAAGTATGCACTGCAACAAATCAAATAACTTTAGTCTATTGTTGGTCGTTGCTTACTAGAATATTTTTTGTTTGGCGCTAATTTATTAATATTACTTGAGCCTAATTTATATTGTATAATTTTTTATTATTAGGATTCTTGATCCCAGCGACTCACAACTTCGTGGCGGCGGCGCAACTATCCTTTATTTTTCTTAATGTGCAGAGATCACTACCAAGCTTGTTGATGGTGAGAAAGGTGGTCGAACGATAACTAAAAAGGTTAACATATACGCAAGGATGAATAAGCTGAAAATCAAAATTCCACTCAATGAGCATGGCCAACCAATTGGGCCAGATGCAACTGAATTTGCCAATTTCATTGGTACTCTGGTCAGGAAGCATATACCACCCAAAACTATAGATTGGAGAGATGCAACTGAATTTTCCTGAATTCGAAGTAAGTAAGGCTTCCCATTTTCTTGCAGGTTCAAATATAAATGCAAATGTGTGTACATTTGAATGCAAATGCAAATTCTTGCAGGCTCGCAGTTCTATAGCCAAAGAGAACCGCTCCAATTCAACCGTGCCTCATACAGCTGGCAGCAAAAGTCATGCCCGTGTTACCCAAGAAATGGTAAGAATATTCTCCCAATTAGAAAAGAAAGGTGACAATGTGTTTGAAGAACTAATACATAGTGGGAAACAACAGATGTTTGTAGGATGAAGAACTTGGTTATGCCCCTCGAAGGGACGAAGTGTTCATCAGAACACATACGCTCAAGAAAGGACCAAACAAAGGACAACACGTGCCACAGGCAGCTCCAGTTATTGTATGTCTCTTTTGATCTCTATATTTTCTATCATTTAGAAACTATATTATAGTAAGTGCAATTCACTATGCAGAGTGAGCTCCTACGGGCAGCTGATGACCACCCTGACTGGAAGGAAATGAATTTGAAAGAAGGCGATCTTTTTGCACGAGTTGTTGGAATTAAAGAGCTAAGGGGTCGTGTCCGTGTGTTAGGTCTAGGGCCAACACCTCAAGATGTGGGCACACCTGGACGGGGTAAAGTGAGCACAAGGGTTCTTCTTGAAATGGTAGCACACCGAGAAGCTGGACACCACATGAGCACTTTGGAGGAGCAGATGCAACAAATGAAAAAAATGCAAGAAATGATGTCAGCTTCACAAGGAGGGCATAATTTGGAGGCTCCTAGCACACAACATGGTTCTACCTCTCGACAAGTAATAAACTGTTTTGCACATACCTAATCTATTCATTGCATTAAATATTCATCATGCATATAGTAAGTTGCATATTATTTTTGGCAGACCTGAAGAGCTGAAATTGAGGAAGAAATTGATGGAGAAGATGGAGATGAAGAGGACGGTGAAAATGACAATGTTCAGAGAAGAAAATTTGTTGCAAATCCAAGAAACTCTTCAACCCAGGAAGATGAAAGCCTGTAATCTTCTCATGCATCCTTAGTGTATATTTAAATTTATTTCCTTCCATGTTTCTGTAATTTTCTCATGGATCCTTGTTGCATATATATATATATATATATATATATATATATATATATATATCATTCTTTTCAGATTGGGATGGATGTGCTTCTTTATGCATGGACTCGTCCTGAAACTCCTATTGCTAAGGAAACAGTTCTCTCGGTCGATACAGACACAATTGTGGGTGGGGAGCCCCTTGGACCTGGCACTTATGAGGCTATTGTGAATGTTGCCATTAAAAAGGTTACTATTTTGCCATATCAGTATGAGGATGTACTATACATTAGCTATGCTGTCACAAGGTCCATTGCATGGCCATCTAGCAAGGTAATCGCCATGCATGCATGTGTGTTTTGTGTAAATCCTTAGCTGTTTTTGTTATGCTCACTTGTGATAATTTTGCTAGACGAAGCCCTACAAACCACCTGTGTCTGGCTCATCTCGTTGCTGAGATCTTTCAATTCAAAATCAGTTCACACATGAAGATGATGTGAGTAAAACTTCTATACTTGTGTTGTTCAAAGTACTGCTTGTGTTGTTCACACATGAAGATGATGTGAGTTGCTCCTAGGAGCATATATATCACTGTATTGGCACTTTGGCGGTACTCCTTTGTCCCCTTTCCACTCCCAGCCCAGCTATGTAGAATTTATCAAAAAACATGGCTGTGGTACAATCATTTGTCTGCCCAATTTTTCTGCACATATAATTTTTGAGCATGCTGCTATCAAATCATTTTAGTCATTACGGAGAAAAACCTGCATATGCTGGAGTTAGTCACTCCATGTTTTTCTCAGTATTCAGCATTTTAGTCTTTCTGGAGAAAAACCTGCATCTTTTACATACATTTAACTTTCCCTGTAAGAACATTTAGAAACAATATATATTTGTTTGCATTTCCTTCAGCATCCTTCAATGAAAATAGATTCGGCCACTATTAAAATTGAAAGATTAAACTATTAAAAACTGTAAGCGTTTTATTTTGATGAACCCAATTCAGAGAAATAACATATTCAAAAACATAATTTAGTAGGAAGCGTTGCACGTAATTAGAGGAACTGTCATGCAGAACTGCCTATCCTAAACTATTTATGTACCAAGATATCAAAAAAAGAACCTATTTGACAAGGCGACAAGGCATCTCAAAGTACTTAACTTATATATTGTGCAACATTTTTATCCATCCCGGAAACAACACGATTCCATGTTTAGATTACTGGAACATAGCACAACAGGTCTTGGCTGCGACACTGAAACAACATCTAAGCAAGGACCACTTATACTCCCTCTAGGAAAAAAGCAGTGTTCAAAGTTTAATCTTAGCCACTAGAGAAGATCTCTCCAAAAATATGTTAGCTTCTGGGCACGGAGATCTGGCTCATAAGTTGACAGAATTTTACTTCTCATTTAACAAACAGTGCGGTGCATGCTATATGCCTATTTAACATGTACTTAGTATTCCAGGAACAAGATATTATGCATCTTACATCTATCAGCAACTAGCATACCATATAAACACGTCATGGTATACTCATATTGCAAGAGTACAAGTAAATACAAATGGCATATAAAGAGAAGGTATGACTCACACCTGTTGGCAGCGTCATCATACATGTAGTTTGTTCACAACAATCACGATATATTAGGTGGTGATTGATCAGGGCCTTGCCTGTTTCTCCACGATCCTGCTAACGTAAAAACATATAAGCTGGAGCGAATCGCTGCTTACTCTTTGTGTCCTTTTCAATGTTAAGTGCGTCCGGCTCGACCTTGTCTTTGAAAATTAGCTCTTTTTTCATTGACATCAGAACTATTTGTCGATTTTGGTCAATCTTCACCATTGTTTGATTGTGTGGTGGCGTTGTTGTGTGCTGTTGCGCTAATGATGCGCCGAGCCGGTCACAGCTCGTGTTGGGTTGGGTGACGCCATGACAATGATTTGTCGGCTGGCGGGCATCTATATATCATATCTGTACTTTTTGAACCCTTCTTCTGTATCATGTCTGTATATATATCATAGTTGCAACTCACAAATACTGCTTATTTGCCTCTCGACTGAGTTAGTGTGGCAGATTTTGATTGCTTTTCTAGTTGGTCATGTAGGATGTCTTTGTATGCTTCAGTTCATGTTAGCATATTTTGTAGGAGTAACAATCTTCCATTTGTATATGGTTGTGCAGGTGTCATCTGAAATAAGAACTAACATGCAGAACTTGTGTCTCACTCCACCAAGTAGACGTCGGTTTCACAACAACATGATACCTTTTGTAATGGACTCAATTCTGTCTTAGTGGACTCCTTTTTGCTACCATTTGATAAACCTGAATGTAATCATCTGGCTATCGGTTTGTAAACCTGATTGTGTAATTAGACAACTACCATTTGTAAACCTGGATGTGGGTTGAGAACAGATTAACACTCGGTTTTGTAGTGAATCAATGCATATGTCAATATCTATTGTTATGGATTATTCCTCTATATTTGGATGATATGCTTATATATTTGTGTGAATATGTGATTTTGGCTGTCAATAACGTAAATGTATTTAGACCTCAGCTATGTAGCTGAAAGTCGGTCATACCGTCACATAGATGTTCGAGAAAAGCGAACCGTAAACGTCGACCAACAGGTTGACGCTGAAGTTCTATGCCCGGGCATGCATGGGCCCATGGAAGGTTGGTCGGCAAAAGTCGACCCCATCCGCTAGTTTGTCGGGAAAAAATGTCGGTCGGTAAAGAAATATCTGTCGGCAAAGAAAACGTCGGTTGGGAAAGATTTAGAAGTGGTGTCGAACTGTTGGTCGGCAAATATATGTTGGTCGGGAAAGGGCTTTGCCGACCGGACTTACGGTGACAGACGATGTTGGTCGGCAATACTTATTCCCAACCGACCTTCTGTCGATGAAAGTGGTATTTCCGACCAACCTGTCTGTTGGCAATATAATGCTGTGGTGTAGTGATCAAGTTATGCTCCAGGACTCATTATCCAAAGCTAAAGCTCTTCAATGAAGTCAAGGAAGTCAACATATACATCAACTCAAATGAAGACGAAGTTACTGATAAGATAGGAATATAATCTCTAGCCAAAGAACCTAATTCTGTAGTGTATTGCAATAGCAGCAATGCCAATCCCTTAATTAAATTACTAGTTTTAATAGTATAATAGTTCTTGAATTGTTTATCTTTGATTATTTTCGGTAAGAAGTTCTTTCTCTCTCTTTAACCTAGAGTGTTCTCTAGATCTTGCGTAAAGAGTGAGTTGTAACCTTTAGCCATGTATTGGACCCGCTGTGTTTCTGTTGTGCCATTCTGAGGGATGTAATACTAGTGAACGGTGTTTCATTGGTGTTATGTCAATGACTATAGTATACTACATCATGTAGTGGTATGCTGGGTCACCGCACTCTACCAACTTGCATTCCACAAAGAACTTGGCGACATTGTACCTCTCAGTCCCGGCCTGAGTCTAGAACATGTCCCTAAGCGCGAAAATCGTATCGTATGCTTCCTGATCCTCAAACTTCTTTTGGAGTTCAGGTTCCATGCAAGAAAGCATAAGACAACTAACCTCAAGATAACCATCACATGCTCTCTTATAGGCATTCTTGAGGGCAGAAGATGCATTATCAGTAGGTTCATCGTGGATTGGGGTATCCAGAACCGTTTCCTTTTTATCAGACCTAAGAACAATTCTCAGGTTATAGACCCAGTCCGAATAATTTGTTCCATTTAGTTTATTTTTGTCAAGAATCGAACGTAAATAAAAAGGTGATGTGGTTTTTGGTGCCATTGATCTACAACAGAAAACATGCAAAATACTAAGTCATGTAACCACGAAAGAGTAAAACATATTAAAAAATTTAATAGAATATACTCCCACTTAAATCAATATCCCTCTATTGATACTAAGTGATTCAAGATCCACAATTAACAAGTCGACTAGTAAGCTTTAGCATCACTGCTAGAAGACAAGGTAAATCGGTAAGCAACTCTTGCT
The DNA here is from genome assembly GCA_916181665.1 of Avena sativa. Taxonomy (NCBI): domain Eukaryota; kingdom Viridiplantae; phylum Streptophyta; class Magnoliopsida; order Poales; family Poaceae; genus Avena; species Avena sativa. Next base: position 134,780,107 of record OV702280.1, read on the forward strand.
AATCATATCACATATGACTCTTGTTGTTGGGTGACATCTCTATGTCTAAACTGAGCCCAACCTTTATGCCCCAAGGTCCTTAACTATTAAGATGAACTTGTCAAGCTCACCAACCCTTATGCGTGTAGGTATCCCATACAAACCCATCCAGCCAAGGAAAACCGTCGCAACCTAATTTCATAGGCCCACCAACGATTGTACAGGGCATAGGATGGTGCAAGGTTTGGTTGGGAGGGCATGGTTTAACTTAAACTTTATGAGGGATCGTTCTACTTCTATCATCTAAGCATGCATAATAGTAAAACGCATAAGAATAACATTCACATAGATGTGACACAATATGGACCATTTTCTCATGGTGATCTCCATTGCCATGGAACCTGTCCACCATGATGATCTCCATCTTCATGTTCCATGTGAGCCATCCTCCAAGTGATGAGTCCTCCAAGGACTAATACAAGATATTACTCCTAACAACTAGTAATCAAAATTACATAGTATTGGGATCATCACAAGTTGGCACGCAAGCCAATACAATAAATGACAATAGATTTGGCTCCAGCCATGTTGCCGTACTCACGACACGCAGGTCATGAAATTTTTCATACATGCATCACATACATATATGGGCCATACAGATCACATACATCATACGAAAACAAATTATGCGTAGAATCGCATTTACCGGATCATGTGACATCGCATCACCTAGTTACCTTAATGAGATACGAAAGGGGCTATGACTAAGGGGGTCTAGTGGGTCTCCTCCTGCAGGGTTCGAAGGGGCATCGCCCCTTGTGGTATATATACAATTTTCTTTAAGGATTTTGATCGGAAAATCAAATTTACCATAAACCGACTATTGTTCCGAATCGACCAAACTCCTTTGATCACGGTACATCGATTTTAGATCTAGGTTCCTATTCGATCAATCATATTGATCTTTGCATAATTCAACATGACTTATGTGTCACTATCTACCCCGATGGAGGAAACCGTTTGGTAGGGGTAAGTCGTTCGACGACCTCAGAACGATCACGGAAAGCAAGATCATAGATCAATCCTGAACCACCGCCTTATAAACGATCACATCATTCATATCAATCTACATATCACCATATGCAAACTTCCCGAACCTATAACTGAATAGCATCGGCTCTGAGACCACTGAAGGGATACGGGTAGGAAACACTTGCGCAAATCAAAAATTTCTACCACGTAAACCAGGAATACTGGTCTCATAGATCACGGGATTACCACTAGACGCACAGTTGCGGAACTTGATGAAGCGCATTGAGGCAGTGTAGACGTTCTACGTCTCGTCCTTGTCCTCGTCCCACGAGCAGCTCCCCTTGCGCGGCTCGTCTAAGTGCCACAGATGTAGCACCTCCGAGGTATCCAGACGTGTGGGGTGAAAGCGTCAGACGCCGGACTGCTAGGTCCGCGCGTGCAACACAGGCGTGAGGAGTGACGGTTGGGTGGAATGGTCTAACCCTGGTCAGCTCGCCCCACCCTCTCTTATATAGGCGTCCCTAGTGGTCCTCTATATTAGCAACCCATTAGTAGCCTAAGCCTGGTCTAATTCGGATCTAATCCTCATTAGGCTTCCAGTCCCTTAAGTGTGTGACCCTATAGGTTCATATACGTATAGACATGACACGTGTACACTTATTATGTCAATAGTTGGTAGCGGCCTCTAGCAAGATGTTCTAACTCCTAAACGCACACAAAAATCATTCGGACGAACCATCAAAAGGTTTAGTACATGTCTTTCCCTTTGCCTAACGATATTATTTCTAGCTCCAAGCTGACCTCCCTTTCTTGATACTGTGATTTGGAATCCCTTTCCTAGGTTAACTCTTAACCATATGTAGCATGGCCATGCATTACTGGAGCTGCTCACTCGTGGGGCCCGGAGAAATCTCTCTCAAGTAGATAGGGTCAAATCCCATATTGATTGACCATTCCTTGCAGCATGCTTCAGGACAAACCCAAAAGCTACCTTTATAACTATCCAGTTATGGATCAGCGTCTGATAGCCCCAAAGTAGGTCGATCCACATATCAAGTACATGCGACAATCTCAGGTCTAAGGACAAAACATACATGATGTGTAGAGAGAGCTGCAAGTCTAATTGCCAGTCTCAAGTTGGGTCAGTCCAACTCCATGTTCATAACATTTGTCCACATCATTGGTTTGACATCTCCATGTCCATGACCTGCGAAACATAGTCATCAACCAATCGATATGCTAGTCTAATATTCACGTGTGTCCTCACATGAACTCCAACTTGGGATAACTATTAGATAACCATACACGTATAGAGTTTCACATACAATTCACATAATTGCCAATCAATACAAGTTGTCTAATATGGATATTCAAGAAACATTACAATAACTCATGGATAAATAAGAAATATAATCATCTCTCTGACTGCCTCTAGGGTATATTTCCTTCAATATGAGCAAAGTTTATGAATTAAGGGCAATGTATAGTTTTCTGCTACCTCCACATACCTGCATGCATAACAATAAGAAGCAATTAGCTATTGACAATTTCAATGAAAGTTTTGATAATGCTTTTTAGTTGTACTCAAGGAATGACTTACTGCTGATGTAGTTTGCATAATTTAGCGTTTCGTCTGTTATGACCAGCAGTATTTCATGCACTGCACAGGTGGTGCCCCTCCTTCTTCTTATTATTATTTTTCATCGTATGATAGTGGTCTGCCATTTATACTCAAGGGTGGTTTAGCACCGTCAGCTCCAACTCCTTTGTTTTTCTTAGGCGCGCCTTTGTGTCACATCCGAAAATTCTCCTAATTTTGCAATGTGAAATAAATAAAATAAACTAGATTGATTGTTTGACTTTGTTAAAAAATTCTCAAAGAAAAGAAACTTTTTGAATGGAAAACCCTCTCAACCTTGAATTCAAAACCGCATATACTTTTGTTATGACCTAAGTAGCCATATAGGCAAAAGGGCATGGATTGATTCCGGATTGTAGAATTGGTGTGCAAGATTTCAAAATTTAAAATCATGAAGCATGCATGAGCATCATCGCATTAAACCCTAAGGAAATATTTCTATCGTCTAAAAGATTATCCAAAACCCCTAAATGGGATTTTCCATCCTAAGATCAAAATGATCTATGCATTTTTCTCTACTATAGTTGAAAAAATGTTACTAAATAACAAAGAATGATTTTTCAAAACCATAGATACTAGTTTTAGATGATTTGGAGTCCAAGTCCAAAAGCTATGAAGTATATAAAAGGAAAAGGAATAAGATAAATAAAGTAAAAGTCCTATAAACCAAAATCAACTTTTAATAGTTGAATCATTTGAATTATATGAAAAATAGGTTAATTATTGTCCTAAAATAAACCTTGTCAAATTAAAAATTTCTAGAAATTTGTTTGACCTAAATTGGGTACCTACAACTAAATCTACAAAGGAAATATAGAAAAAGAAATAGAAAAGAAAAAAAAACCTAAACCCTACCCTGCCGATCCACCCGGCCCAGACCACCTCGCCCGACTACCTAACGTGCGTGCGCGCAGCAGCACGCATAGGCCCACCTAGAACTAGCACGTCTAGCCCAACAGCAAGCCTGCTTCCCTCCTCTGTGCCACCGACAGTTGGGGCCCGCACACCATCTTCTTCCCGTCGCCAAGACCCAGGAACGAACACGGAATCCTTACCGATCCCATCTCCGAAAAAATCTTGCCGTCTCGACCAATTTTTCCTGCCCTCCGCATGCCCCCACTCCTATAAATCCCCCGCCTCTCCCAGTCTTGTTTTTTTCCCCGAAAAATAGAAATCCTAGCCTCGCTCGGGAATCCTGATTCTGCCGCCGCCGAATCTCACATCGCGAGCACGAACGCGAGGTTTCTGAGCTGCCTGTGTGTCCCCTTTACCTTTCGATCTCTTCGCCTCGTTCCTCTGCATCGCCTCACTGTTTTCCCCGTCTTGCAGGAGCAACAGAGGGCGCCCGATTGCTCGTCGGAACCTGTAGCCGCTCACCATCTCCGGTCGTCCCTCCTCGTCGGTCCAGGAAATGATCGGTGACGCAGGGAGCATCACCGACCTCCCCTCATCGCGCCGTACCCAGTAGGTGTATTCGCAACCGACGAAGATCACAGGAGCCGTCGCCACCGACAGCACAAGAGCGCTGCCGCTCGCCAACATCACCATTGTCACCGCTGGTTCGCCATCATCGCCCTTGTCCGTCGGATCCCTCTCGGATGTCCCAGATCACTTCAAGCCGGAACCGAGCCACGGAGCCTGAGCTGAGCCTGGACCCAAGCCAAGCCGAGCCAAGCCGCGCATGATGCGCTGCCAGATCTTGATCTAGTGGCTGCGAAAGCTCCACTTAAATGAAGGGGTATGGCCCAATCAGATCTCGTCGCGTTGCAGATCATTTTCTATTAATTTGATATTCACTTTTAAATAGACAGAAATTTTGTTAACCTTGTAAAATGCATATAAAAAGATTTGTATGTCCAAAAATTATGAACAATATATCGTTGGATTCAAAGAAGGATGAAGAATATTAATATGAGATTATATGGAACTTTTACAGTATAAATTTACTGTAGTAATTTAAATGATTTAATGTCCTAATTGGAGTAAATAAATCATAGTAAATTATTTATAGATCATAAAAATACAAATAATATGTCTATGGAATCCCTATTTCATGAAGAACACTAATATGGCCTTAGATATAATTTTTGTTGAAGAAAATAAATTAAATGATTTAAACCCTTCTAACTAGTATTTAAATCCCATAAAATTTACCAGAACTCCAAAATTAGTGAAACCAATTGGTAATGTTTTGTATTGATAATATATATCCAAATAAATTGCATGCCAAATTATTTGGTACAGTTAGAATAGAAATTCTTGTAGAAAGCTTTAAACTGATTGCAATAGTGTGTAATCATAAGAAAATATCTATAATTCATTTGTAGGTGATTCAAATTCCTAGTGTTTACAAATTGCATTACCTATCCAGTAGCATTCACTTCACAATTGAATATGACACAAACCATCAATAGTTCTATTAAAGTGAGATAAACCATATTAAATCGATATAACTTTAATAATAAATGCTTTAATGCATTAAATAATTTTCCACTAGCATCATGTGATCTAATAATGTTCATACCACTAAATACAACAAGAGTGACCTATTAAATCCTCATGCATGCATTTTTTCATCATTATTTTATTGTATTGTTGCATTGTTGCATGGTTGCAATGTTTTGAATGGTGAGTTGTTTTGCTTGCTTCAAACGTTACATGCGAGGAGTGCGACTACTATGTTTGCAACTACTATGATTGAAAGCATTATGGTTATGGCGAGTGCAACCATTATATCTATGAGGATTGTGAAGATTATCTAATCGACTACATCTACAGCAAAAGGCAAGTGGTGCTATCTTGGTCATAAATGTCCTACAATTTTCCAATGCATTATAGATGTTTTTCGTAGAATTGCATATGTAGGAATTGATGTGTATATGCTATGCTATGTCCCATATTATTCCCTAGTATTCCTTGTTTATGAGCCATCATATTGGTAGAATGCTTAGCTATGCTATTTCGACGAGGAAGGGAATCACACCTTGAAAAGTTATATGTTTTGGAAGGCTTGTATTTTGCTAAATGACAAACCAACATGATTTTAATGAACCACCTGGGCAGAATGGCATTGATTGGGTCATCAAGTGTGGATTTATGGTGGGGAATGCTGCCCAGGGTGGCTTTCGTGCGCAACCATGTGCCAATAAGAGTGGGTGGCTGGCTGGACTTAGTAGGTTGTGGCGACCCGAACCCTATGTAGCTAGAGATGTAGATAGTGTAGGTTGGTACGACACATGGATGGGTTTGGGAAGCTCTTCCCGAATTGTCTCGTCTTGGACTTATCCCTATCATCACACAATATGAGTGTGGTGGTCCGAGCTGGGTTGGCCAAGTCACATGGGTAAAGTGTACAAAGCCCTGCAGGGTGTATAAACTAATCGATTAGCCGTGTCCCAGGTTATGGACAATTTGAGCAACCTAATACTGATGTTATGATATATTTCTCACTCATCCTTATTTCTCAATTATTTAAAACTTGTTGGGTGAACATAATTGGGTAGGAGAACCTAGGAGTGAACCAGAGTGTCCTATTTATCGTATTGGAAAACTACCTTGTTATAAATGCCAGGATAAAACTAATGCTTTATGCAAATGAGCCCGAACTCCACTTGGCCAAATAATCATGTAGTTGATAGATCTGTTGTTAACCACTTTAGCCTACTTGCCATATATTCAATGTATTGACCATTCATGGCTACAAAATTTCATGTTGCAGGTTATATTGTATCTGAGTGATCGTTCATAGGTCGCGAGACTCCACTCAACAATTGTTCGCCTGCGGCACATTTGAAAGATGGAGATCTACCTTGTAATTTATTTTCGTTGTAATATAATGTAAATCATGGATCATATTCGTTGTATTTATGATGCATAGTTATATTTGTTATCATTTTGTACTGTGTGTGCCAGTGAACCGATCCAGGGATTGGCACTATACAAATTAACTCAGCCCTATCTGGCGAGGGTGTTACACTTTGGATTTAACTTTTAGTGGATCACCAACTTGAGGTGCTTTTCCCTTGCTGCTATGTGCATTTGTATCGAAGTAGCTTGTTTGAATATTGTTGAGCTCCTTTGTCCTTTGCATTATTCGATCCATACATTCCTAGTATTCATGACGAGACTTTTCATCATGGCATACCACTGCAATAACTTCTTGAGATTGTACATTCAAGTCGGAAAAAATTGTCCTCTCGGTTGCACTTGACCATCCATATCCGAACATATCGCTCTCGCGCTTCGCAGACAATCCAAATCTTGCGTTCTTTGAGAAGCGCTGAAGGACACAACAAGTTGGTATTTTTCTAGTCGCAGGTTAGTCAATATGTAGAGGATGTTCTTGCAAGGTAGCCCCTTCCTAGCCATTCTTCTACAGGAGCACTTTATAGTTTCCTCACTGTCAGGCGTGTAGGTCACGTCAAACTGCCTAGTAGCTTTATCTGCCCATACCATAGTGTACTTATCATTGGTATCACCTTGCGCATATGCAACAATCTTGAGTCCATCAATCCTTTTGAGCTTCGATTGCAAGATATAGAAGTTTTCTGCAGTGAATACTTTCATAGCAGGCAACTCAATATCTTTGTATTTAGTAACTGCAAAAGGTAATCTCTGCGAGTCCTCATAGTCCTGTCTCGCATCTTCCTTACGGATATGGTTAATGGCGTTCTCGTAGTGCACGATCAAATCCACCAGTGTTATTTTAGTGTCAAGGTGAAGGTGTAGGCACGAGTTCAAACTCTCGCTCCTCTGATTGCTTTTCATTACGAGAAAAAAGCCATTGGCTAGATACGCGGTGGCCCACCATCTCTTATTTTTATACATTCTACTCAACCACTCTTTGGTTTCCTTCGACTGCCATTTCTTAATAAAGGCGCTCCATCTCTGCTCAAAGACCTCTTCTAAGATGTTGTAGTCTATCAATGACCTGAATTCATTCACATAATTGTGATAGAGGTGTTTTTCATATTATTTTCAATGTCTCACGTACATACACGGTGCCACACATCCTTGAAGACAATGCCAATTGCTTTCATCATTGAACCATCTGCATCAGTGATAACCCCTTTTGGCTTCATTTGACACATAGCTTTCAAAAATGTTTGAAGCAGCCATACATATGTTTATGTGTTCTCATTGGAGACGATTGCGCATGCGAAAACATTAGTTCTATGGTGATGGTTCAACCCGACGAAAGGAATGAATGGCATTCCATACCGATTCTTTTTGTACATACTATCGAACACCAGCACATCACCCAAATCCTCATAGTCCTGACGTGACTGAGAGTCACACCAAAACATGGTTTTCAAATTTCCTTCTTGATCTAGCTGGTAATCGAAAAAGAATCCAGGATCACGCTCCTGCTGGTTCTGCATAATGCGGATGGATGTGTTAGCGTCACCTGATGCAATGAGCTTTCTGTTCTCCCGAGAACATATGTTGTAAAGATCCTTAGAGATGAACCCAACCTTGCTCCACCTTCCACTTTTGCTGATAAAGGTTTTCATAATCTCGAACTTTCGCATCCCAGTTGCTGCCAGTGACATGATTTTAGCTCTCTGATAAGACTTGATCTTTCGGGATTAGTTATAAATGACGTCAGACTTGATCTTTCGGTTTTCACACACTCATTGGACCACACACATCAGAATGTATGATTTCTAATAAATCTGTTGCCCGTTCCATTGAACCAGAAAATGACGTTAAGAAGAAGTCCTCCGCGATGGTCTCCCCTCTGGCAGGGTGCCAGGAAGAGCTTTAGATCCCCGGATCTAGGGACGATGGTGGCGGCGGCTACATACGGTTTCATGGAATATTGATCGGGTGCTTAGGGTTTAGGCATCGGGGGCTTCTTATAGGCGAAGAGGCGAGGCAGGAGGGCGGCCAGGGGGCCCACACCCTGCCCAGGCGCGGCCTAGGGTGGGCCCGCACCTGGGAGGGTGCGGCCGCTCTATGGCTTCCCTTCGTCTCTCCTCTGGACTCCGTGTTCTCCTCGATGAAATATTGACTTTGGCTTTTGTCCCATCCAATTCCGAGAATATATCCTTACTAGCTTTTTTGGAACCAAAAACAGCAGAAAATAGGCAACTGGCACTGTGGAAAGTTTTTAATAGGTTAGTACCAGAAAACATATAAAAAGCACCTCAAAGTGTGGACAAAGAAAAGCAAAGTAGATACTAAACAAGCATGGAACATCAGAAATTATAGATACGTTTCCGACATATTAGAGGGATGGTTATTCATTCGCGAGTGCAAACAATGTGTAACACCCTCGCCTAATAAGGCTGAGTTCATGTGTATAGTGCCAATCCAAGGATCGGTTCATTGGCACACACAGTACAAAATGATACCAAATATAACTATGCATTATAAATACAACGAATATGATCCAGAATTTACATTATTTATTCAAGTGCACAGCGGAAAACGAATACAAGGTAGATCTCCATCCTTCAAATGTGCCACAGGCGAACAATTGTAGAGTGGAGTCTCGCGACCTATGAACGATCACTCAGAAACGATATAACCTGCATCATGAAATGTTGTGGCCACGAATGGTCAATACATTGAATGTATGGCAAGTAGGCTAAAGTGGTTAACAACAGATCTATCAACTACATGCTTATTTGGCCAAGTGGAGTTCCGGCTCATTTGCATAAAGCAACAGTTTTATCCTAACATTTATAACAAATAGTTTTCCAATACGATAAATAGGACACTCTGGTTCACTCCCAGGTGCTCCTACCCAATTATGTTGACCCAACAAGTTTTAAGTAATTAAGAAATAAGGATGAGTGATAAATATCATAGCATCAGTATCAGGTCGCTCAAATTGTCCATAACCGGGGACACGGCTAAATACTTAGTTTAGACACCCTACAGGGATTTGTACATTTTACCCATGTGACCTGGCCAACCCAGCTCGGACCACCACACTCATATTGTGTGATGATAGGGATATTTCCAAGACGAGACAATTCGGGAAGAGCTTCCCAAACCCATCCATGCACTGTACCAACCTACACTATTCTACATCTCTGGCTACGTAGGGTTCGGGTCACCACAACCTACTAATTCCAGCCAGCTACCCACTCTTACTGGCACATGGTTGCACACGAAAGCTACCAAATAAAGAAACCAATCCAAGCTACCAAATAAAGAAATCAATCCAAGCTACCAAATAAAGAAACCAATCCTTTCTCAGTGTCCTGGGTGGCATTCCCCACCAATATCCACACTCGATGACCCAATCAAAGCCATTCCGCCCAGGTGGTTCATTAAAATCATGTTGGTTTCTCATTTAGCAAAATATAATCCTTTCAAAACATATAACTTTTCATGGTATGATTCCCTTCCTCGTCTATATAGCATAGCCAGGCAATCTACCAATACGATGGCTCATAAACAAGGATTGCTATGGAATAATATGGGACATAGCATAGCATATACACATAAATTCCTACATATGCAATTCTACAAAAACATCTACAATGCATAGGAAAACAGTAGGATATTTATGATCAAGATAGCTCCACTTGCCTTTGTTGTAGATGTAGTCGATTAGATAATCCTGACAATCCTCATAGATATAATGGTTGCACTCGTCATAACCACAATACTTGCAATCATAGTAGTTGCAATCACACACGTTGCACTCCTCACAATCTATCGATCAAACAATTGCATACAACATAAACAATAGCACATAGAGATCAAACAAATACAACAAATGCATGCATGACAATTTAATAAGTCACAATGGTTGTTATTTTAGTTCTCTAAACAATACTGAAGTATATGATGCATGAAAGAGACCAATTAATGCAATGGAGTACTTGTTATTAATAATTACTTGCCGATATAGGGGTTTTAATAGTTCTATTGTAACACATGTTCTAACTATCGAATTAAATTTGTTTCTTGGGTTCACTGGATAGAGGACGTTAATACGAACCAGTAGGCGTTGGATTCAACCTAATCGGAGTTATAGATCTTTTTGTATGATTTAAATAGTGTTTAATGGGTATTAAATGATTCATATAGTTTCTGTTGCCTACAAATCAAACTAAAATTATATCTGTAATCTCCGCGGAATTGTGATTCCAGGGACATATTATTTGTAATTTTCTAAGCAGTATTCGAATTACTATGATTTTAACACTCTAAATAAGCCATTAATCTATTTATTTAATTGTTGTGAAACCTTATAGTATTTGCCTGAACCATTTGCAGATTGATGATCTACATGGAACCAGCTTTCCCTATGAATTTAATGAATTATAAATCCATTAAAACTAATTAAATTGCTACGGGGTAAATAATCTGCAAAAGCTAGATCCAACCAGGTATTATTAATCTACATTATAGTTGCTTCAATTTGATATATTGTTCATATTTTTCGGAGTTACAGATAATTTCCTATGAATTTATTAACCTAAAAGACCATTAAAAATAATTAAGTTACAGCAGTAAACGCATACTTTAAAGGTTGAATCTAATGTCATATTAATATTCTACACATTTTTCTGAATTCACTGATATATTATTTGTTATTTTTGGATCTATGAATCTTTTTATATGATTTTTGCAAGTTTGCACAATTTTCTGCAAATTAAATTCAATTTCAAATCTACAGGGAATATTACCTGGGAATATTCTATACTGACTGGGACGCGGGGCTGACCTGGCGTTGACACGTGGCGAAATCTGGTTGGCTCGTACCCCTTCGCGGAATCGATCTAATCCTGGCTGTTGGGATGAGATGCAGTGGTTAGGAGAGGACATTGACCCGATTTTGGCTCAGAATAGACAAGAAATAGATCTATGTTAGAGAGAAAAATCCATAGATCAAACTGAAAAACTTACAACATGAAAGTTGTGGGGAATCATTTGTCCTACCTTCTCACCAAAGGAATTTGGACTTGAAGAAACAAGCGCGAGTACATCTTGGATTTACATCGTCATATCTGAAATATTGTGGTGTGAAATTCTCCGGCTGTGGTGGATAAAAAGAGGTGAGGTTTGTCGGGATTGAAATATTTCGATGAGATCTACAATATTCGTTTTTTGGCTGAAGGCAAACGACGAAGTCTAGATGGGTGAATAAACGAAATAAGATTCGGGCATGTGTAGATTCGGGATTTCGAGAAGGGAAACTCGTATAGCTATGGCTCCACGAGTTTATATGGAGATTTAGGATGGTGTAGAGATAGATCTTGGAGTAGGGAACAAGTAGAAACAAACGGAAGTCGATTCGTAGTTGTAGATAAAAAGATATAGGAGTTTGAATAGAGATAGGTGTATAAAACTGATGTTTGCATGCTTTTTAAAGCACCTCGACACAATCCGTTCTTCACGTACGATGGCTGGTTGGTCGGCTGCTTGCTGGGCTGCCGGCTGGCCCGTTAGTTTTTTTCTTTTTTCTAGTTTTGTATTTTATTTATATATTTTGCATACGAACTCCAAATGATATGATTCTTGTTTCTAAATTTTTCTAAAATCAAATAGATCATTGTAGGATCATATTTATAATTTTTACTAGTTTGCAAGTAGTGGATTTATAAATCCTTGTATATTTCATTTTATTTATATCTTTATTTGTTTGTATTCATTCCATAACTTTTTCATAATAGCTCCAAATGAGCTCAATTTTGTTTCTAAAATTTTGTAGTATTAATTGGATTTTTTAGACTATAATTTAGCAATAATATCTGCCATAGCAATAGTGGGTTTTTATAAAAACAATTTAATTCCCTCTAGGGACAAAGTGGCACATACTATTTGGGGTTTTAGTCCTTTATTTTTATTTAGGATTTTTTCTTGATGCAAATATGCAATGCAATGCTGATGAATATCATGAAAATGCAATTTTTTTCTAGTCCAAATTTCTAAAATCTTGGGATGTGATAGACTAACCCCCTTAAGATGAATCTTGTCCCGAGATTCGGAATGGCTAGCAAACGTATGGGTGTTGATGTCGAGGCTAACCCCCTTAAGAAAATTAAACTTGCATCTCCAAGGATAGTTGATAAGCTATATCTTGTTCTTCCTCCCTCTAGGATTGTGAGTGTAGTATCAAGTTGTGCACCAACAATTCGAGCTTCTTATTTAACCATCCATTCTATGTCTACTATTACTACTATGTCATATGAATCCAATATAATCTATCTAGTGGGAAATTTTTATGTTCTCCAATCTCTATGGTTTAAGCTCAATGCCGGCTCTTTGATATGGTTGAAAGGCACTCGAGATTCGCAAAGCCAACAATACAAGAGCGAATAACAAGAGTAGTAGGAATGGTGATCAATCCATCCTACACCCAAATCATTACCCTGTATGAGGATAGGTGAATCACGTTTTTCAATCACTCGGGCATCCTCACTTGCCTTGAAGAATGTTTCCATGGGCACGAACTAATGCTCTATATAGACTCCCATGTATTCAATCGACAAAGATACTACTAAAACTAAACTATCGATACTTCAACTTTCAGGTTGCATAATCTACTACATAACATCATTTCAACACTTCATACTCCCACATCTTTTTTTTCCATTATATAAAGCATTCTCCTTCCTCAATGCATTGTGTTGTCAAAACTTTCACTTAACACATTATTATATCTCCAAGGGTTCAAGATAGGGAAGAATAGATTCTATAGGAAAGAAACGACTAAGAAAATAATCCTACCCATAACTATATGAAGCAATCAATGTCACAAACAAGGAAACAATCATAGGCGATCAACACACAATCAAACACTTGTATAATAACATTACAGGGATCTAAATATAGCAGTATATCACCAAAAAATAGTTTGAAAGCATTGGAAACAATACTAGAGTAAAACATAGCAACATATAAGCACTAAACTAAATCTGTCAAAACGGTACAACAGACTTCACGAATATTTCTGACCGACTTAAACTCGTCAGGAATTTTAGCCAATTTTTGTGCATATACTATAGGTAATTACGCTCCAGATACAATTTTTTTTAGAGTTTTCTGAGGTACCAAAAAAATATCAAAAATCGCGCGGTACAACAGGTCAGGCAGAATACTACAGCAGTAATCTCACGAATTTCAATCAAATTACACCATTAAAATGATTTTAAAACCACACGAAAACTCCAGAAACTTTAGAGTTTCAAAATAACAGATCCTAAACAATACATCACACAATATGGTTCAATACAAACAAGCAAGCAACCTATATTGTCATACTTTATTAGTTGGTAAGATCAATATGCTAACACGATAGCGATGACCTCCTAAATAGGTAAAATATGGTGGTCCAGACCTACCCAAACTTGGTGAGATATTTATTTATGCCGTATTATTTGTTCTTTTACTTAGCTAACTCTCATATAGCTATCATAAGAATGGGAAACTACAAATTTTGAAGAAGAGATTATAGAAAAGATAGACAAGGAATATAAGAGCTCTAATAAGTAGAAAATATGATAGTTCTCCTAATAGAGGTCTCCTATTGCTAATCCATTTTCTAAGGTCACGATCCTATAGTCAACACAGAGCTCTGATACCATCTTGTAACACCCTCGCCTGATAAGGCTGAGTTCATGTGTATAGTGCCAATCCCTAGATTGGTTCATTGGCACACACAGTACAAAATGATACCAAATATAACTGTGCATTATAAATACGACGAATATAATCCAGAATTTACATTATTTATTCAAGTACACAGCGGAAAACGAATACAAGGTAGATCTCCATCCTTGAAATGTGCCACAGGCGAATAATTGTTGAGTGGAGTCTCGCGACCTATGAACGATCACTCAGATATGATATAACCTGCAACATGAAATGTTGCAGCCATGAATGGACAATACATTAAATGTATGGCAAGTAGGCTAAAGTGGTTAACAACAGATCTATCAACTACATGCTTATTTGGCCAAGTGGCGTTCGGGCTCATTTGCATAAAGCAACAGTTTTATCCTAACATTTGTAACAAAGTAGTTTTCCAATACGATAAATAGGACACTCTGGTTCACTCCCAGGTGCTCCTACCCAATTATATTCACCCAACAAGTTTTAAGTAATTAAAATTAAGGATGATTGAGAAATATCATAGCATCAGTATCAGGTCGCTCAAATTGTCCATAACCGGGGACACGGCTAAGTACTTAGTTTAGAAACCCTCCAAGGGTTTGTACACTTTACCCATGTTACCGGGCCAACCCAGCTTGGACCACCACACTCATATTGTGTGATGATAGGGAGAATTCCAAGACGAGACAATTCGGAAAGAGCTTTCCAAACCCATCCACGCACCGTACCAACCTACACTATTCTACATCTTTGGCTATGTAGGATTCGGGTCACCACAACCTACTAAGTCCAGCCAGCCACCCACTCTTACTGGCACATGGTTGCACATGAAAGCTACCAAATAAAGAAACCAATCCTTTCTTAGTGTCCTGGGCGGCATTCCCCACCAATATCCACACTCGATGACCCAATCAAAGCCATTCCGCCCAGGTGGTTCATTAAAATCATGTTGGTTTGTCATTTAGCAAAATATAATCCTTTCAAAACATATAACTTTTCATGGTATGATTCCCTTCCTCATCTAAATAGCATAGCTAAGCAATCTACCAATACGATGGCTCATAAACAAGGATTTCTAGGGAATAATATGGGACATCGCATAGCATATACACATCAATTCCTACATATGCAATTCTACAAAAACATCTACAATGCATAGGAAAACAGTAGGACATTTATGACCAAGATAGCAGCACTTGACTTTTTTGTAGATGTAGTCGATTAGATAAACCTGACAATCCTCATAGATATAATGGTTGCACTCATCATAACCACAATACTTGCAATCATAGTAGTTGCAATCACACACGTTGCCTTCCTCACAATCTATCGATCAAACAATTGCATACAACATAAACAATAGCACACAGAGATCAAACAAATACAACAAATGCATGCATGACAATTTAATAAGTCACAATGGTTGTTATTTTAGTTCTCTAAACAATACTGAAGTATGTGATGCATGAAAGAGACCAATTAATGCAATGGAGTACTTGTTATTAATAATTACTTGCCAATATAGGGGTTTTTATAGTTCTGTTATAAAACCTATACTAACTGTAGAATTAAATTTGTTTCTTGGGTTCACTAGATAGAGGACGTTAATACGAACCAGTAGGCGTTGGATTCAACCTAATCGGAGTTATAGATCTTTTTGTATGATTTAAATAGTGTGGGTTTTAAATGATTCATATAGTTTCTATTGCCTACAAATCAAACTAAAATTATATCTGTAATCTCCAAGGAATTATGATTATAGGGACATATTATTTGTAATTTTTGAGCAGTATTCTAATTACTATGATTTTAACACTCTAAATAAGCCATTAATCTATTTATTTAATTGCTGAGAAACCTTACAATATTTGCCTCAACCATTTGCATATTGATGATCTACATGGAACCAGCTTTCCATCAGTATATCATTTATATTTTTGTGACAAGCAATTAATTTACTATGAATTTAATGAATTATAAAGCCATTAAAACTAATTAAATTGCTACGGGGTAAATATTCTGCAAAAGCTAGATCCAACCAGATATTATTAATCTACACTTAGTAGCTTAAATTTGATATATTTTTCATATTTTTCGGAGTTACAGATAATTTCCTATGAATTTATTAACCTAAAAAGCATTAAAAATAATTAAGTTTCTGCAGTAAACGCATACTGTAAAGGTTGAATCTAATGCCATATTAATATTCTACACATTTTTCTGAATCCATTGATATATTATTTGCTATTTTTGGATCTACGAATCTTTTTATATGATTTTTGCAAGATTGCACAATTTTGTGCAAATTAAATTCAATTTCAAATCTATATCGAATATTCAGGGAATATTCTATGCTGACTGGGACGCGGGGCTGACCTGGCGTTGACACGTGGCGAGATCCGGTTGGCTCGTACCCCTTCACGGAATCGATCTAATCCTGGCCGTTGGGATGAGATCCAGTGGTTAGGAGAGGAGATTGACCCGATTTTGGCTCAGAATAGACAAGAAATAGATCTGTGTTAGAGAGACAAATCCATAGATCAAATTGAAAAACTTACAACATGAAAGTTGTGTGGAACCATTAGTCCTACCTTCTCACCAAAGGAATTTAGATTTGAAGAAACGAGCATGAGTACATCTTGGATTTACACCGTCATATCTGAAATATTGTGGTGCGAAATTCTCTGGCTATGGTGGATGAAAAGAGGTGAGGTTTGTCGGGAATGAAATATTTCGATGAGATCTACAACTTTTGTTTTTTGGCCGAAGGCAAACGACGAAGTCTAGATGGGTGAATAAACGAAATAAGATTCGGGCATGTGTAGATTCGGGATTTCAAGAAGGGAAACTCATACAGCTGTGGCTATACGAGTTTATATGGAGATTTAGGATGGTGTAGAGATAGGTCTTGGAGTAGGGAACAAGTAGAAATAAACGGAAGTCGATTCGGAGTTGTAGATAAAAAGATATAGGAGTTTGAATAGAGATAGGTGTAGAAAACTGATGTTTGTACGCTTTTTAAAGAACCTGGACACGATCCGTTCTTCACGTACGCTGGTTGGTTGGTCGGCTGCTTGCTGGGCCGCCGACTGGCCCATTAGTTTTTTTCCTTTTTCTTTTTCTTTTTGTAGTTTTATATTTTCTTTATATCTTTTGCATACGAACTCCAAATGATATGATTCTTGTTTCTAAATTTTTATAAAATCAAACAGATCATTGTAGGATCATATTTAAATTTTTTTACTAGTTTGCAAATAGTGGATTTATAAATCCTTGTATATTTCATTTTATTTATATCTTTATTTGTTTGTATTCATTTCATAACTTTTTCATAATAGCTCCAAATGAGCTCAATTTTGTTTCTAAAATTTTGTATTATTAATTGGATCTTTTTAGGCTATAATTAATCAATAATATCTGCCTTAGCAATAGTGGGTTTTTATAAAACCAATTTAATTCCCTTTAGGGACAAAGTGGCACATACTATTTCGTGTTTTAGTCCTTTATTTTTATTTAGGAATTTTTCTTGATGCAAATATGTAATGCAATGCTGATGAATATCATGCAAATGCAATTTTTTTCTAGTCCCAATTTCTAAAATCTTGGGATGTGACACAATGGTTGTGTAATCTCTAAGAATGCTATGTTTATGGATGACACTCTCATTGTGAATGGGTTATTTATTTTACATCTTGATGATGCATCTGTTTACAATGTTAGTGCTAAAAGGCTTCGGCCTAATGATTTGATTCCTACCTATTTATGGCATTGTCGTTTAGGGCATATAAGTGAAAAGAGCATGAAGAAGCTCCATCGTGATGGTCTTCTAACTTCGTTTGATTTTGAATCATACGAGAAATGTCAAGCTTGTTTACTTGGAAAGCTGACCAAGTCACCTTTTTCGGGTTTACCCGAGAGAGCGACAGACTTGTTAGAGCTCATACATACTGATGTATGTGGACCAATGAGCACGACAGCCAGAGGAGGATATCAGTACTTCATTACTTTCACTGATGATTTCAGTAGATATGGTTATATCTACTTAATGAAGGATAAGTCTGAAACTTTTGAAAGGTTCAAGGAGTTTCAGAGTGAGGTAGAGAATCAACGTGGCAATTAAAAAAAGGCATTGAGATCTGATCGTGGAGGTGAATATTTGATTCATGAATTTAGCAATCATCTTAAGAGTTACGGAATTGTTCCAGAGCTCACGCCGCCCAGAACGCCTCAAATAAACGGGGTCTCTCAATGGCGCAATCGAACTTTGTTGGACATGGTTCGATCGATGATGAGCTAGTTGGATTTACCATTATAATTTTGGGGTTACGCTCTAGAAACGGCAGCTTTCACACTTAACAGGGTACCATCTAAATCTGTAGTTAAGACACCATATGAGATGTGGACTGGAAAGAATCCCAGTTTACTTTTCTAAAGACTTGGGGTTGTGATGCATTTGTCAAGCGACTTCAGTCGGACAAGCTAACACCCAAATCGGATAAGTGCATTTTCATGGGATATCCAAGGGAAACCTTAGGGTATTACTTCTACAACCGAGAAGAGGGCAAAGTGTTTGTCGCTCGTAGCGGTGTTTTCCTAGAGAACAAGTTTCTCACAAAAGGAACGAGTGGAAGGTCGGTGCGACTTGAAGAAGTTCAAGATGAGACAATCGGGGATGCTTCTAGAAGTGATGCTATTGTAGTAGAACAAGTTGAGGAACCCGTGGCAATAGAAGCACCACAACCACGAAGGTCGGTGAGGCTCCACGAAACGTAGGAATTATTATTGTTAGATAATGATGAGCCTGCGACCTATGCAGAAGCGATGGTGGACCCAGACTCTGAGAAATGGCTGATCGCCATGAGATCCGAGATAGAGTCCATGGGAGACAATCAAGTTTGGAACTTGGTTGACCTGCCTGATGGTTTTAAAGCCATCGAGTGCAAATGGATCTATAAGAAGAAGATTGATATGGATGGAAATGTTCACATCCATAAAGCTTGACTTGTTGCAAAATATTTTTGACAAGTTCAAGGAGTTGACTACGATGAGACTTTCTCGCCCGTAGCGATGCATAAATCTATACAGATCATTCTAGCCATTACTGCACATTTCGACTATGAAATATGGCAGATGGATGTCAAGACGGCTTTCCTAAATGGAATCCTAAATGAGGACGTGTATATGATGCAGCCCGAAGGTTTTGTTGATCCAAACAATGTTGGAAAGGTATGCAAACTTCTAAAGTCTATTTATGGGCTGAAGCAAGCATCTCGGAGTTGGAACATTCGATTTGATGAAGTTGTAAAGGATTTTGGCTTCATAAAAAATGAACAAGAACCTTGTGTTTACAAGAAGGAAAGTGGGAGAGCACTGGTATTTCTAATCTTATATGTAGATGACAGATTGCTGATTGGAAATGACATTCCCATGGTCAAGTCTATTAAGACCTCATTGAAAAATAGTTTTTTGATGAAGGACTTAGGAGAAGAGGCATATATTCTGGGCATCAAGATCTATAGAGATAGTTCAAGGAGGCTAATTGGATTAAGCCAAAGTACATACATTGACAAAGTGTTGAAACGGTTCAGCTTGGAAGAGGCTAATAAGGGGTTTTTGCCCATGTCTCATGGCATTAAACTCAGCAAGACTCAATGTCCTTAGACTACTGATGAGCATGAGCGCATGATCAGGGTTCGATATGCTTAGGCTATTGGATCCATCATGTATGTGATGATATGTACTCGCCCAGATGTTTCCTATTATGTAAGTGTTAGGGGCAGATACCAGGCTGATCCAGGTGAAGGTCACTCGACGGCGGTAAAGAATATCCTTAAGTACTTGAGAAGGACTAAGGATGTGTTCCTAGTTTATGGAGGTGAGGATGAACTCAGTGTAAGGGGTTACACATATGCGAGTTATCTTAACGACTCAGATGACTCCAGATCGCAATCTGGTTATGTGTTTGTCATGAATGGTGGTGCTGTGAGTTGGAAAAGTTCCAAGCAAGATACGGTGACCTCCTCTTCAACAGAAGGTGAATATATTGCCACCTCAGAGGCTGCAAAGGAAGTTGTTTGGATTAGGAATTTCCTGATCGCTCTTTGTGTGGTTCAGGGCGCGTCCAATCCCATGGACATTTATTGTGACAACAATGGTGCTATTGCACTAGCCAAGGAGCCTAAACAACACCAGAAGAACAAACATATTCACATGCGTTACCATCAGATTCGTGCGTTTGTTGAGGATGGTAGTGTCATGGTATGCAAAATACATATGGACTCAAATGTTGCTGATATCTTTACAAAGCAATAGGTATTAGATACAATCTAGATTGACTTTAGTGCAAGTGGGAGACTAAAGGAAATATGCCCTAGAGGCAATCATAGAGATGATTATATTTCTTATGTATCCATGAGTTATTGAAATGTTCCTTGAATATCCATATCAGGCAAATTGTATTGATTGGCAATTATGTGAATTGTTTGTGAAACTCTATACTTGTATGGTTATCTAATAGTTGTCCCTAGTCGGAGTTCATGTGAGGACACACGTGAATATTAGACTAGCACATCGATTGGTTGATGACTATGTTTCGCAAGTCATAGACATGGAGATGTCAAACCAATAATGTGGACACATGTTATGAACATGGGGTTGGACTGACCCAACTTGATACTGGCAATTAGACTTGCAGCTCTCTCTACACATCTTGTACGTTTTATCCTTAGACTTGAGATTGTCGCATGTACTTGAGATGTGGATCAACCTACTTTGGGGCTATCAGACGTTGCTCTGTAACTATGTAGTTATAAAGGTAGCATTCGGGCTTGTCCTGAAGCATGCTGCAAGGCATGGTCAATCAAGATGGAATTTGACCCTCTCTACTTGAGAGAGATATATCTGGGGCCCTCGAGTGATCGGATCCATAAATGCATGTTCGTGCTACATATGGTTAAGAGTTAACCTAGGAAAGGGATTTCGAATCACAGTATCGAGAAAGGGAGGTCAGCTTGGAGTTATACCAAATATCGTGAGGCTAAGGGAAAGACATGTACTAAACCTTGTGATGGTTCATCCGAATGAATTTTGTATGCGTTTAGGAGTTGGCATGTCTTGCTAGAGGCTGCTACCAACTATTGACAAAATAAGTGTATTCATGTCATGTCTATACGTATATGAACCTATAGGGTCACACACTTAAGGGGCTAGAAGCCTAATAAGGATTAGATCCGAATTAGACCAGGATTAGGCTACTAATGGGCTGCTAATGTAGAAGCCCAATAGGGACGCCTTTATAAGAGAGGGTGGGGCGAGCTGACCAGGGTTAGATCATTCCACCCAGCCACCACTCCTCACGCCTGTGTTGCACGCGCGGACCTAGCAGTCCGGCGTCTGACGCTTCCACCCCGCACGTGTGGATACCTCGAAGGTGCTGCATCTGTGGCACTTGGACGAGCCGCGCAAGGGGACCTGCTCGTGGGACGAGGACAAGGAGGATACGTAGAACGTCCACACTGCCTCGACGTGCTACATTAAGTTCCGCAACTGCGAGTCTAGTGGTAATCCCGTGATCTATGACAACGGTATTCCTAGTTTATGCGGTAGCAATTTTTGATTTGCGCTAGTGTAGCCTACCTGTATCCCTTCACATACTACTACAAGTTGGTCAGTTGTTTCTAGACAACTCAGATTGTTTAATTTTATATCCCATGCAATGTTGTTGTGGGTCCATAATTGCCGCAAGCATCATGGCTAGGTCAAATTTAGGCCAAAATGCAAGGTGTCTAGTAAGGATGCCTAGGGGTTAGACCTTTGTGATGTGAGAGTTGCTCCATGCTGAAACATGGCATCCTCTACCTAGAAGTAATTCTTAAATGTGTCCAAGGTTTCACACAACTTTGATTTTTTTTGAATTTTTAGTGGCCTGGTCAAATTTAGGTCAAAACTCTATGTGCCTGGTAAGGATGTGAAACTAGGTCCATGTTGTAACATAGAATCCTCTACCTATAAGTGAATTTTTATGATGTGAAACTAGGTCGATGTTGTAACATGGCATACAACCACAAGTTGGTTAAAGTGTTTCTAGCCAACTAAGAGAGGTCTAGATCTCATGCATTGTTGGCATGGGTCCACATCTGCCACAAGTGTGTGTCATGGCTTGGCATAACACTCTTATTCTTAGATGTATCAACTAGGTGGGATCATGTTAGATCTTGGTGGGACAAGGTGCAATCAATAACATTTATGTTAGAGCTTGGTGGGACAAGGTGCCAAGTGTTATTAGTCAAAAGAGCATCATATTCATCTTGCATAACACACTTCCAGTTTGTATCTGTTTTAGCTTCATGCAAGTTTTATGGTTCTCCTGTAGATGTTAACAGTGCCCACTGAATTGTTCCCTCAGTACGAATTTTTGGGTCCTTTATACTTCCTTCGTTTCACAATATAAACCTTTTTAGCAAGCTGTTTTAGCTTGCTAAAAAGGCTTACATTTTGGAACGGAGGTAGTACCTTTTTTGTAGTTGAGTGCGGGGCTCAGCAGCAGTAGATACATCAGCAACAAGAGCTGCAGAAGATCCTTGCGCTTAATATTGTACAGGTGCAGAATGTTCCTGGGCACCAGCGCTCGACGACGTGCCGATTGGATCTCCTGGCGAGGCGTCACTCCCGAAGCCGTCAGAAGAACCACGGGGAAGACGTGTCAGTCTCCTCATGGCCGCCATAGTTACGCGCAGAACGCGACGCAAGGGAGGGCCCAGACCTTGGGGACATGGAGTGAGGGGACTGGCGGGGATCGATACGCCTAGGTGACTGCGTGTCAGAGTCGTCGGGGGCGTATCCGAGGGAAATTTTGCCCCCGTATCATGCTCAGAGTCCGTGTTTTCTTTGCTTCTAGCGGTGTTTTCTTCAGCCTCATGATCTGATGTGTTGTCATCAGTATTTTTGGTAGAATTTTGCGTGACTAGTTCGGTAGAGCTTGTGGGTAGGGTGTCAGCTGTGGCCTGCATAGGATCAATGACAGAAACAATCGGCACCTATTGGTTATTAGTATGCACGCCTCTAGTATTATTTCTACCGAAGAGGGATTGTCTAAAGGAAGAAAACGAATTTCACCATGGAGACGACGACCCGCAATTTGGATGAAGTGTAGCAAAGGGAAAACCATTTTCATCAAAAACTACATCCCTTCACATGTAGACAAGGCCAGTAGTAGTATCAAGGCATTTTACTCTTTTGTGACTATGTGAGTCACTACACCTGGCCAATATGATCGGATTGATTAGTGTCTCAACATATTAGTCTTATGGTTAGATTGATTAGTGGCTGTGTGAGTCACTACACCTAGCCAACATGATCCCACCCACTTGATAAATCTAGCTATAAGAGTGGTATGCCAAGCCATGACAGACACTAGCTTGTTGCAAATGTGGGGTCATGCCAACATTGCATGGGGTCTAGACCTCTCTAGATGGATAGAAACACTTCACCAACTTGTTGTTGTATGAGTCATCACACCTGACCAACATGATCTTACCTACTTGATAGATCTAACTATAATTTTGCTATGCCAAGCCATGACACACACGTCTGTGGTAGATGTGGGCCCATGCCAACATTGCATTGGTTATTGACCTCTCTGGGTTGGCTAAAACACCATCATCAACTTAGTGGATGTGTGAGTCTCTACACCTGACCAACATGATCCGACCCACTTGATAGATCTAGCTATAAGAGTGCTATGCCAAGCCATGACACACACTTGTGGAAAATGTGGGGCCATGCCAACATTGCATGGGATCTCTAGATCTCTCTAGGATGGATAGGAACACATTCACCAACTCGTTGTTGTATGTGTCATCATAACCTGGCCAACATGATCCTACGTAATTGCTAGATCTAGCTAAAAAATTTCTATGCCAAGCCATGACACACACAACTGTGGTATATGTGGGCCCATGCCAACATTGCATGGGCTATTGACCTCTCTAGGTTGGCTAGAAACACCGTCATCAACCTAGTGGCTGTGTGAGTCACTACAGCTGACCAACATGATCCCACCCACTTGATAGATCTAGCTATAAGAGTGCTATGCCAAGCTATGACACACACTAGCTTGTGGCAGATGTGGGGCCATGCCAACATTGCATGGGGTCTCTAGACCTCTCTGGGCTGGATAGAAACACATTCACCAACTTGTTTTTGTATGAGTCTTCACACCTGATAGATCTAACTATAATTTTGCTATGCCAAGCCATGCAACACACAACTATGGTAGATGTGGGCCCATGCCAAAATTGCATGGGCTATTGACCTCTCTGGGTTGGCTACAGACACCGTCATCAACTTAGTGGTTGTGTGACTCACTACACCTGACAAACATGATCCCACCACTTAATATATCTAGCTATAAGAGTGCTATGCCAAGCCATGACACACACTATCTTGTGGCAGATGTGGGGCCATGCGAACATTTCATGGGGTCTCTAGACCTCTCTGGGCTGGATAGAAACACCTTCACCAACTTGTTTTTGTATGTGTCATCACACCTGACAAATATGATCCTACCTACTTGATAGATCTAGCTATAATTTTGCTATGCTAATCCATGACACACACAATCGTGGTAGATATGAGGCCATGCCAACATTGCATGGGATCTAGACCTCTCTGGGTTGGCTAGAAACACCATCATCAACTTAGTGGTTGTGTGAGTCACTACACCTGGCCAACATGATCCAACCCACTTGATAGATCTAGCTATAGGACTCGCCGGCATATCCATCGACATCAGCTCCCGCAGAGCACACATTGCCGGCAGCGTCATGCTCGGGCATCGAGCTAGCCTTTCCGACACCCGAAGCTGAAGCCGCGCCGCCATCACATCTGCCTCGCCGCGAGGCGAACCCGATGACCACGCGCACCATGGACGGCATCATGCAGCCGAATACCCGCCTTGCCTCGCCGCCAAAAGGGATATGTGCAGCAGCAGGGCATCGACGTCGTGGAGGCCTTTGTGCCTGTTGCACGGCTGGAGTCCGTGCGGCTCCTGCTGGTTCTCGCCGAGCACCACGGGTGGGCTGTGCACCATATGTACGTCAAGTCTGCTGGCCAGGGTTCCTCGTGGCTAGCCAGGAGCGCAATGTGATGCGCCTGCACAAGGACCTCTACGGACTCCGTCAGGCACCTAGAGGCTAGAGCCTAGAACGCAAAGTTGGATGCCACGCTCGACGCGCTCGGCTTCAGTTTAGGTGTTAGTCTGTTAGAGTTTCAGTTCCTCAGGTTAGCACTTGGTCATTTTAGTTGGTTGATTTAGTCACTTAGTAGTCCTACACTTACTTAGTGCATCCACATCCATAATACTTACATGCACTTAGCATTAGCTTGATGCTAAGAAGAAACATTCTGACGGAAGCTCTTCCATCATGGGGCTTTATAAATGGAGGGAAACCGAAGGGACTCGGTTCAGTTCTTCCACCGACCCCCACCCCCCTCTTCCACTGTGCACATCCAGAGCAGTTCCCGAGAACAGTTCCTCAGGGCAGTTCATCTCCTCTGATTGAGATTTATCCTCTAACCCCCTCTCCCTTCCCTTTTATTTCTTGGTTTCAGTTCTAATCCTTCTTTGTTTCTTCATTTGAAGAAGCTTTGTTCTTTGTTTTGCATATCCCTTCCATTCTCTCTCTACAACTCGTGGGTGAGTTTTGCATCTCCCTTCAATTCTCTCTCTTGATTTCCCTGTAATCCTTCCTGTGTTCTTCCTATCATCTTCTCCCCTCTAGATTTATTGTGATTATGGCTCGATTAGATTTGAGTTCCATCGATTTACTAGTTATGGATTAGGGTTTTGTACTACTCAGACTAGAGTTGTTTATTATAGTGTAAATGAATTGTTTACAGAACATTATGATTTTCGAACACACGACTGGACATTATATATGATTTAGTGGTTATGGATTAGGGTTTTTTAATTTTTTTAGATTGTGCATGCTTGATAACTGAATGCATAGTGTGCTGTAGTTTATGCCTGATAATTGATCTATTTTCACTTTCTAGATTCGGGTTCTACACTGTTAAATGCATATACTGCCCTCTAGTTTTAATGCACAGTTCATTCCTTTAGTGAAGTGTTACTTTTTTCAGGTGTTTCTTGGAATGGACTGTGCCGTGTGTCGGCAGACTACCCACAAGTGTGGTAGGATATAGAGGAGAGCAGCCAGCTTCCAAGTAAACATTGTTAATGGTTTTCCCATCAACGGTGTGGTAAGTTTTTACATGTTTCCATTTTATGTAATGTTTCTTTTACTGTGTTGTTTTCCCATGAACTGAACTGTGTTTTTTACCTTCAGGTAGTGCCATGCTCATTTAGGGAAAGACTGAATGATTTCACTTCAAAAAATTGGATGGTTGCGAATAGTGAAGTGTTAAGGAATTTTGATTTGTTCCTGAAGAAGTCTAATGTTAGGACAATTATCTGTGGTCCATACTAGAAGTCCTTGATGAGGGTTTATGATATAGGACTTGGAGATGTAGTGTGTTTTGAATATGATGATGATGACCCCCTTGATCATGTTGGTTTCAACTTGACCAACTTATTTCATGTCACTGTTTACTCTAATGGTGAAGAGAAACAGGTTCATGAAGCAACTGGTATTTCCCTTATTTACTGTAAATAATTTGCACTTATAGTTTCTCCTTGTCCTACTACTAGATCATCATAATGATATTGTTTAATAATTAACATGTATTTCCCCTCATTTATCAGAGCTTGGAGATGTGCCTAGTTCCATCAGAATCATTCTGCACAAGACCATTTCTCAGACATAAATGCAATCACTGAGCAGGAAATGGCTTTCATATTATTTGCCATTTACAAAGATGTTTATGTCACTGAACATGAATTTTTTAAAAGTAAAGATGAAAAGCATTTTTGGGTACACAAGATGGATATGCAAAACTATGAACATAATGCACTATTTATTTTCCACATGATTCATTATATGTTATTTTTAGTTTCCACATAGAATTGAATGCATTTGTTAGTTTAGAATGCTTGTTCGAATACTAACTTAAAACTTAATTGAAGTTCATGCCAATTGAGGTTGTATATGGCTTCAGGTACCCAACTCAGGGCATAGCACATCTGTACAGGAAGGGACATGATCTTGAAGGAGAAGAAGATAATTTCATTGCATGTGCTTATATTGTACAGAGGGACCATGGACATGTCAGGTTCACCATAGGGTGGAATGACTTCACATTTGCGGCTGATGTTGGATGTGCGTCTCTACTGAAAGGATCGTATGGGCACCTAGAGGGGGGTGAATAGGTGCTACTTCAAATTTCCTTCTTTTTCAATTTAGGGTTTGACAAGAAAGGTAAATTATCTAGATTATGCAACTAAGGTGAATTTACCTATATGTCACCCAAGCAACAACTATCACAACACTAAGCAAGAACAAGTAAGTAAAGTGCGGTAAAGGATAGAAGTAACCGAAGTGGTGGACGAGGAGACACAAGGATTTGTTTCCCATAGTTCCTTCCTTTTGAGGGGAAGTACATCTACGTTTGGAGAGGGGGTGGTTTGAAACCACCAACATCACGAGAGGCCTCCCTTGTTCTCCGATGAACCTCACCCCAAGGGGATCGATTCACCTTCCACTATATCGACAACCTTCGAGGTGGAAGCCGGAACCTTTACAACAAGTTCGGGGCACACATCCACAACTTAATTGGAGGCTCCCAAATACAAGCAAGCTGTCAAAACAATCAAAGACAAGCTTGTAAGAACCGAATCAAAGTTAGGGTTTCCAAAGAAACACTAGAGCTTGGGGGCCCTCAAGTGAATGAGGGGGAAATGAAGATCTCTCTTGGTGAAGCTGTAGATCAAGGCCTCCTCCTTCGATTCTCCAAAGATCAATGACTTTGGATGGTTGGATGGATAGATCTTGTGTATTTGGTGGCTCTAATGGAGTTTGTGTTCTTAAGAAGCTCGAGCAACTGGAGTAAGGGGATAAGGGTCCCTATTTATAGGTAGCCCCCTCCACGAACCAATTTCTGAACATTGGAGAAGAACCAGACCGGAGACTCCGGTCTGTACACCAGAGACTCCGGTCTACACCAAAGATTCTGGCCAAACTCCGGACTAGCCTCTGGATTGCCCATCTGAATGACCCGGGCCAGGCACGACCAACTTGGCCGGAGACTCCGTTCCTCCAGCACCGGAGACTCCGGTCTGAGCCAAGACCGGAGATTCCGGAGAAGCCTCCGGACCTTGCTCCGCACCCCTATATAGAATGTCCCAGCTATGATCCTGAAGCCTCCACCGGGGACACATCCGGAAACTCTGGACCACACCGGAGACTCCGGTCTAGGCAGACTGGAGACTCTGGTCTGGAATTTCTAGAACTGTGTCACACTTCGCAGGAATCTTTCCAAAGTGTGAGGGTACTTTTCACTTATCATAATACCAACCTGTGGACAGTGACAAACTATAAAATGGTCTACTTGTTGTTAACGAACACCAAAAGTGATTATGACAATAAATGTCCTTTCAATCTCCCCCTTTTGGTGTTCGATGACAACAAGTGATTTTGCATGGAATAAATTATATGGGGCTCCCCCTGACTTATGTGCAATAAGGTAAATAAGTAAATCATGCAAGGTAGATAGTACCAATGATAGCACACATAGATCTCACATGAGTTACAATAAATAGTGCACAAGCACATAGTCACACACATAAAACGGCAAATAACACACATGATGTTCAAAGTTCGAATATGTCAAATGAAAGTAGATAATAGCAAATCCAAAGCCCAAAGCCCAAACGCCGAAAAATGGAAAAGACCTAAGCTAGCGCCCCAATAACTCAGTAGTCATCGTCATCCTCGTCATCCTCATCCTCAACAAAGTCATCATCATCATCAGGGACTGCAGGCCCTTTGCCGTGAGGGTGAGAAGAGGAGGTACCCTGGTACCCGTATCCAGAGGTGATATCGAAGAATGTCTTCCAGTCAACAAGACTGTCCTGCTGGGCATTCCATGCCCCAAAGGAGAGAGTGTGATCTGACTTCGTAGACTCCTGAGCACCATGCTCATCATTGTACTCGCCCTCTCCTTCCTCATCATCAGCTTCGCCTTGTGCCTTGATTTCCTTCAGGAGCTTCTCAATACGCCGGTTGCTTTGCTAGGAGATATGCTGCTGCTTGCGGATGTAAACATTCATGTAGCACAGAGTCCTTTCCCAGAAAGTGTCCTTCTTGACCCTCTCATGAACATAGTCCCTAGTCATGGAAGGCATAGGTGCATTGGAGGCATTCTTCCTCCGAACTCTAGGTGGAGATGGTGCCCTCTCAGTCTCAATCTCCTCATCATCATCACCATAGCGACGCCTAGGAGCAGGCCCCATATGCCACTTCTGCTGTAGTGAGACCAAAGTGTGCTCAGTGAGATGCGCTGCTATGCCAAGTGGAGAATTATGCTCCTTGGATTTGATGAGCCTCATAACAAAAGGTGCATATGGAGGAGACTTCCTGTAAAGAATATCATGGAACATCTCCTCAAAAATAAAATCCATCACAGCAATAGGTTCAACATCTGCCTCTGGTCCAGCATTTTAGATCTGGTGGGTGTGGTAAAGAAGGTTGACTAGCCCACCCCTAATAGCATCGTCATTCCCAGCACTTGGTGCGATGGTATGACAGAATATCCTCAACATTAGGTTGTAGAGAGTCTTGAGTCCCTTGGACCCCCCTACAACACCCTCACTGCCATACAGAGGTGCAAGCTTCATCTTGTTCTCACCAAGAGCCGCAGAGTGCATACGCATCCCAACGGGAGTGGATACGCCATGAAAGGTCTCAAAGATGACGTTGGCAAAGTCATGGAATGTAGCTATGAAGCGAGTGGTGCCAGACATCCAAGTCATGGTCATGTATTGATCAGACCCAAACACAATGGTGGCATAGAACTGTTGTACTAGGTAGACATAGTAGTCTTCACGAAGCTCCATCAAGTTAAATAGTCCCAGCTTCTCACAGATCCACAAAGCATCATTGAAGTAGTGTCTGAGGCGCATCTGCTCAACACTCATGAACTTCTGAGGGCAGACAGGTGATTTGGTGCGAACACCATACACATCCTTCATGAACACAGCTTGTTCCTTCCCCCAGAAACGAGGGTTATCACTGGTACGAGGTAGCCCATAAAAATCAGCCTTTCTCAGTTCACGGTACTCCTGTTTTGACATTTTGGACAAGGACTGAAGGTTGTCATATTTGGCCTTCTTGGCACGGTCCTCTCGTTCAGTCCTTTCCTGGTCCCTCCTCAAATGGGCTGCATCACGTGCCTGCTGTCTTCGGTTGGAAGGAGGCGCGATAAACTGACCCTGAGCTTCATCATAAGCGATGAGTGCCCCTTTGTGACTTGGCCTTGGTACGACGAGGATGACTAGAACCATGACCTGTGAACAACAGTGAGGGAGATAACATGGAGGTGAGTATATATGTCCCATAGATGATGTACAAAAGCTTTGATGCATTTCTGATATGTTTTGATTCAACCAACACCGGAGTCTCCGAACCTCATACCGGAGTCTCCGATCCTAGGGACTGGAGTCTCCGGCCTGGACCGGAGTCTCCGGACCTGGGTCCAGAATCTTTGGTCGGAGGCTCGGGCATGATATGGGGAGATGCTGGTGGGGGTGAATTTAGCATATCGGGCAATGCAACAAGGCTAAAGTACAAGAGTGCACGCAAACAAGTGAATCCAACGGATAAATCGACACCAATCCTCGAAAACACATCTAGAGATGAACCCTAGGAGGAAAGAGAGGAGGAGATGTACCAGATCTGTCCATGGGACCGATTCCTCCGGTGGGAATGACCCAATGGAGGAGAGGAGAAGGTTGGCTGGTGGCACGGCGGATCCCGGGAGCTTCTTGACCTCCGGGAAGGAGTTTTGGAAGAGGATGCAACGGGTTGGGAGGAGGGGGACGGGGTAGAGAATGAAGAACTATTGTTTCAGTTCACCCCGTTCCCTTCCTATAAGTGGGAGAACCGTTTGTATCGGAGACTCCGGTCTACACCGAAGACTCCGGTGCAGATGCACCGGAGACTCTGGTCCTCCTCGACCAAAAGCTCCAGGATATGTGTTTGGGGACATATATGAGAGATAGATAGGTTTAAGATAGGGAAAAGGCTTGGGTTGAGACATCAAACTGTGAAGAACCAATAAGAGCCATAGGAATTCACAAAAACATTCAGGAAATCTCCAAGAGACTAAAATCAAGCAAATGACAAACCCGAGTAAGCGCCAACCTCTCTAGTCTGAGAGGGCAGTGGCCTAGGACACCATATTTGATTATACTCGGCTTCACGCCATGAAGATATATATTGGGTCCATTACCAAAACTCATCATTTAAGCTCACATATCACAGAATGATATTAACAGAAATGACTTTGATTTCTTTGGGAATAATGGGGGGGGGAGGGGTAGTCCAATCAATTAGGACCGCACTCCCCGTATATCTATGCCTACACCTAAACCAAATAAGGGTCAAGACATAGGTGAGAATGTAAGATAGTCAAGTCAAGCTCCTTCAATCAATGATATTTAGTTCATTCCTCAAATAGCAAAACCTTGATTCATCAAGTGGCTTCGTGAAGATGTCGGCAAGTTGGTCTTTGGTTGACACATATGATAGATCAATATCACCTCTAGCAACATGATCTATAATGAAGTGATGGTGAATCTCAATGTGCTTTGTCCTTGTGTGATCCACCGGGTTGTAGGCATCTTGATAGCACTTTCATTGTCACATAGAAGAGGTACTTTGTCACAATGGACACCGTATTCCTTTAAAGTTTGCCTCATCCATAGCAATTGGGTGCAAGCACTAGAAACTGCCACATACTCGGCTTCGGCGGTGGAGAGACATGCAATTTTGCTTCTTAGACGACCAACATACCAAGGACCTACGAAGGAATTGGCAAGCCCCGGATATTTATTTTCTATCATCCTTATCACCAGCCCAATCCGAGTACGTGTATCCACTCAGAGCAAATGTTGACCCTCGAGGATACCAAAGACCATAAAATGGGGTATGAACTAAATATCGAAAGATTCTCTTGACCGCCATTAAATGGATTTCTTTAGGAGCCGCCTGATATCTTGCACACACACCTACACTCAACACAATATCGGGTCTATATGCAAAAAGGTAAAGCAAAGAACCAATCATGGACCGGTATACCTTTTGATCCACATCTTTACCATTTGGATTTTGTTCTAGATGAGTCTTTGTAGCCATGGGAGTAGGAGCTCCATTTAGATCTTGCATATTGAATCTCTTGAGCATATCTTGAAGAATGTCCCTCCTCTAACTTGCTTGATCTCAAAACCAAGAAATACTCTGAACTCCCCCATCATAGACATCCGGAACCTACTAGTCATAAGCTTTGAGAATTCATCATTAAAAGCTTTGTTAGATGAGCCAAAGATAATATCATCAACATATATTTGGCATACAAAAAGCTCCCCATTAACCTTCTTAGTAAAAAGAGTGGGATCGATTTTCCCAACCTCAAATCCACGGTCAAAAAACAGCTCTCTAAGGTTCTCATACCACGTGTGTGGGGCTTGCTTGAGCCCATAGAGCGCCTTATCAAGTTTTTAGACATGGTTTGGGAAGTTGGGATCCTCAAATCCCGGGGGTTTCTTTACATATACCAACTCATTTAATGGACCATTAAGAAATGCACTTTCTACATCCATTTGTTGCAATTTAAAGTTGTGATGTGCCGCATAAGCAAGAAGGATACAGATGGACTCAAGGCGAGCCACGGGTGCATATGTCTCTCCATAATCAATGCCTTCAATTTGAGAGAACCCTTGTGCAACCAATCTTGCCTTGTTCCTTACTATAATTCCATGCTCATCTTGCTTGTTCTTGAATATCCACTTCATGCCAATAACATTGCGGCAATCCTTTGGCTTCTCAACTAACATCCATACTTTGTTTCTCTCAAAGTTGTTGAGCTCTTGGTGCATAGCTTCCAACCAATCCGAATCTTCAAGAGCTTCCCACACTTTCTTTGGTTCAATCATGGAGATGTGTGCTTGGTGTTCACTAAACCTATTCAATTGACCTCTTGTGGAAATGCCTTTCCTTAGGTCACCAACCACATTTTGGAGAGAGTGGTCTCTCAATTCCAACATTCTCTCCTTTCTAGCTTCACGACGAGCATGGATCTCCAAGTTGTTTCTTGGGAGACCCTCTTCATCATTTTGGTCCTCGTCTTGACCATCAACTTGACCTTGATCATCACTGGTATCATTCTCTTCATTGAGAGGCAAAGATTGACCTTGGTCTTGATCAAGCGCTCTTCTAGCATCGATTTGAGCTTGTATCAAGGCAGTTTGTATGGATCTTCCTTGAACAATTGACTTGGAACCACTTGACATCCTAGAGAATGAATCAAGCTCCTCTTGACTAGAGTCGTCACTATGATCAACATGTTGAGGGTTCACATCTTGTCTTTGGGTTGAGTCATTTCCCTCCTCGGTGGATGGAGCATGTTGAGGTTGTGAACATGAGGGCTCCACTTGATTGGAGCATAGTTCTTCTCGATCCGCCATAAGGGGTTCCTCAACAGGGCGGATATATCCCACACCCATTCTTCCTATGGCATCCTGAGGCATTTCATCATCTGCATCACAAGCATCAACATGCCCCCCTTGGGGACCATCATATTCTTCGAAGGTCACACTACAAGATTCTATGACGGCTCTGGAGAGCTTATCATAGATTCTATAAGTGTGAGATTCGAGACCATAGCCAAAAAAATACCCTCTAATGCTTTAGACTCGAATTTGGACAAACGAACACCTTTTATGAGATAGAAACACTTACAACCGAACACCCGGAAGTAAGATATGTTGGGATTGTTACCGGTAAGTATCTCATATGGAGTCTAGTTGATTTCTTTGCGGAGGTAGAGCCGGTTTGATGCATGGCAAGAAGTGGAGATGGCTTCGTCCCAAGTTGTATGGAGATTTAAACTCCGCCAACATGGTCCTAGCCATCTCAATAAGAGTCCGGTTCTTCCTCTCGGCCACACCATTTTGTTGAGGGGTGTATGCAGAGGAATATTGATGTTTTATCCTCTCATCACTAAGGAAATCATTCAAGGTGTAGTTATTGAAGTCGGTGCTGTTGTCACTTCTTATAATCAACACGAGAAGATTGTATTGACGTTGAACCATGTTGATGAAGTCGATGAAGGTCTTTTGGGTCTCACTCTTCAACTTGAAGAAATATACCCAGGAGTATCTTGAAAAGTCATCAACATTCACCAAAAAATATTTCTTTCCACCAAGACTTGCATGAGATGGAGGACCAAAGAGATCGACATGAAGGTGCTCCAAGATCTTGGTAGACTTGATGCGGTTCTTTGGATTGTGGGGAGCATCATGCATTTTTCCTAGAACACACGCCCTTCAAACACGATCTTTGGCAAAGGAAACATTTTCTTTTAGTCCAACAATATGGCCCTCCATATGGAGACTTTGAAAAGTTCTCATATTGACATGGGCTAGTCGGCGATGCCATAACCAACCCACATCGGCCTTTCCGAATAAGCACATCGCACTTGTAGTGGTTTGCCCCGAAAATTCCACCACATACAAGTCGTGTTCGACATACCCAACGAAAGCGACCTTGAGAGACTTGCTCCACATGAGGACCACAATATCATTATCAATAGAGATGGCAAAGCCCATCTTTCCAAGAGCACAGACTGAAAGTAAATTGTAACCAAGGGTTTCAACAATCATGACGTTCACGAGTGTAATGTCGTGAGCAACCACAACCTTGCCGAAACCCATTACCTTAGACTTTGACTTTTCGGCATATGTCACGGTGATTTGATCATCATTTGGCTTTAAGTCCTTGACTATAGATGAGCTTTTGGTCATATGACTTGTGCAACCACTATCAAGCACCCACTTTGACCCTCCGGAAGCATAAGTGTACAAAAGATCAAGCTAGTTTTTAGGTACCCATTTTTAATGGGTCCTCTTTTGTTAGCAACAAGGGTCTTGCGGACCCAAATAGACCAAGCAATATAACCATCATATGGGCCAACATATTGTGCCTACACATCACCATAATAATCACGCATTAGAACATAGTGAGGGTTAGCACTTCCCGCAAAATCATTGTGAGACATAGTTTTACCACTTGTGTTCTTACTCTCCACAATGGCCTTGTTCTTCTATTATGCGGCCTTGGCCTTCTTCTTGTGGTTCTTCTTCTTGGCCTTGGAGACAAAACCAATGCCCCCTTTTTCACCACTAGGCCTTTGCTTACTCAAGAGATCATCAATGGACTTGTTACCTTATGGAAATGTGGCCTTGGCTAGCTCCCCCTTCAACCTAGTATTTTCTTCAAGAATAGTTGTACTACTAGATGGAATGAAGTTACTAGGTGAAGGAATATTGGCTAATTGAGTTTGAAGCATTTCATGGGACTTTGTGAGTAACAAGATTTCACTTTCCAAGGCCTTGTGAGCCTTCTCAAGCAACCTAAATTCCTCGGCAAGTTTTTCATGAACCACACCAAAATCAATCTTGTTCTTTTTAGATATTTTGCATTTAGAAATAGCATGATCATGTTCTTTGATGAGTTTATTAAAAATAATGTCATTGGACTGATCAAGACCTTCAAGTTTTAGATCAAGGTACATCCTAGTATCTTGTTCTTCTTCTAGAGCATTGTTTAAGGCCACTATCTCAATCATGTGTTCATGCCCAAGTTTACATCTTACATCTAGGAGCTCTTGTGTGTGTGAAAGTTGATCTAAGATGTTCCCAAAATGTATCTTGGCCTCCCCTTTTAAGTTAGTCACAAACTCATCGAAAGAAATTAATTCCCTTTTTACATCAAGAGACATCTCATCATCACTTTCATCATTAACTAAGGGAGTAGAGTGAGATGATGAGGATAACTTTGTTCCCCTTGCCATAAGGCAAGTGACGTTCTTGATGGGAGTGTTCTCATTTGGAGAATCGAAGAGTGAGAATGTCGGAGTATAAGTAGTGCCTAGAGCAGCCACACCACTAGATGTTTCCTCTTCCTCATCTTCATCATCTTCATTGTCGGAGGAGTATTCTTCATGAGTGATCAAGACAATTTCTCCCGACTTCTTGTTGATGGGATTATTCTAATGGTTTCTTGTAAGGTGCTTTTGGAGTTTTATTCAACACGAGCTTACCCCCATGATCTGCTATCTTCTCATAGGGGAAACTCGCCACAAAGTGATAGCGGTCACCACAGTTGAAGCAAGTTCTCAATCTAGTGGTGTTTTCTCTTTTCCCATTTGGGTTGCTTCTTCGTTGCATTTCCATCTTGGCCTTGGCGGGGTTCTTCCAAAAGTTCTTTGCATAGAAGGACATATATTGACTATGAGCAATCTTGACATCATCGGGGTGGTCCATGGAGAGACCTTCATCACTATCATCTTCATCTACATGTCCCACAACTTGGGACTTCAAAGCAACGTTGAAAACATTGCTCATACCAAGGGCATGAGCATAGGCATCTTTGGCATTCTTGGCGGCAACCTTGAATGAAGCCATTTCTTGCATAACTTCATTGGAGGTCATGAGATGGTAGTTGTGTCTTCCTTGTAAGCTCTTCAAGTCGGTGGGATCAAAGGGCATGATTGCACTCACATATTTCCTTTTTATCCAAGCATCATCCACATATTTCCTTTTATTTCTGAAAGCGGTGGCGGTGGTCTTGAGCCTACGGTACATGTCTTCATGATTTTCACCTTCCATCATGTAGAAGCCTTCGGCTTCATTGCTTAGTGCATCATGCAGGTTCCTCCTCATGCTCTTA
The DNA here is from genome assembly GCA_916181665.1 of Avena sativa. Lineage (NCBI taxonomy): Eukaryota > Viridiplantae > Streptophyta > Magnoliopsida > Poales > Poaceae > Avena > Avena sativa. The sequence continues at coordinate 134,817,241 of OV702280.1, forward strand.
TTCCCAACAAACAACACCGTGAGTGCATCCCAAGCTTCCTTGGCAATGCTGAGGTGCTCAATGTGTGGGTAATCCTTTGTACCCAATCCTTGTTGAATCATGTGCAAGGCAGTGGCATTGAGTTGACTATTGACAACTTCTCTTCTTGTCAAGTTGTTTGGATCCCCAATAAAGAGTCCATGTTCAATGATGTTTCATAGTTCAATGCAAGAGCTGCGCACATGAGTTTTCATTAGAAATTGCCATTGAGAAAAAGTAGTAGATGCTTCAAGCTTAGGTGGGTCACCTCTGTTGTATACATGAGGGTGAGGGATTGGAGGGTCGGGAGATTACCAAGAATCACGGTGCTCACCCTTCCCACCATCATTTTGTGTGGAGGAATTAGTGTTGTCTTGTTTTCCCCCCACCAACATACCCTCGGGGGATAACGGAGCATTCCCTTTAGGTAAAACGGATGGAGGCTCCTCTTGGGGAGAGAGGGATGATGAGCCATCTTTGTCTTTAAGAAGTAGCTGAAGCATTCCCTTGACTTTGTTGACCAAGGAAGATCTCAACCTTGTTTCCAAGTTTTTGAGATCTTCCATGGTCACCGTGGTGTGCTCACCACCACCTTCCCCATAGTGGCTACCCATATTCTCTTAGGCGGTAAAGCCTGAATAAAGAGCCAAGTCTCTGATACCAATTGAAAGGATCGTATGGGCACCTAGAAGGGGGGGTGAATAGGCGCTGCTTCAAATTTTCTTCTTTTTCAATTTAGGGTTTGACAAGAAAGGTAAATTCTCTAGATTATTCAACTAAGGTGAATTTACCTATATGTCAACCAAGCAACAATTATCACAACACTAAGCAAGAACAAGTAAGTAAAGTGCGGTAAAGGATAGAAGTAACCAAAGTGGTGGACACGGAGACACAAGGATTTGTTTCCCGTAGTTCCTTCCTTTTGAGGGGAAGTACGTATACGTTTGGAGACGGGGTGGTTTCAAACCACCAACGCCACGAGAGGCCTCCCTTATTCTCCAATGAACCTCACCCCAAGGGGATCGATTCACCTTCCTCTATATCGGCAACCTTCGAGGTGGAAGCCGGCACCTTTACAACAAGTTCGGGGCACACATCCACAACTTAATTGGAGGCTCCCAAATACAAGCAAGCTGTCAAAACAATCAAAGACAAGCTTGTAAGAACCAAATCAAAGTTAGGGTTTCCAAAGAAACACTAGATATTGGGGGCCCTCAAGTGAATGAGGGGGAAATGAAGATCTCTCTTAGTGAAGTTGTAGATCAAGGCCTCCTCCTTCGATTCTCCAAAGATCAATGACTTTGGATGGTTGGATGGAGAGATCTTGTAGATTTGGTGGTTGTAATGGAGTTTGTGTTCTTGAGCAGCTCGAGCAACTGGAGGAAGGGGATAAGGGTCCCTATTTATAGGCAGCCCCCTCCACGAACCGTTTTATGACCGTTGGAGAAGAACAAGACCGGAGAATCCAGTCTGTACACCAGAGACTCCGGTCTACACCGGAGATTCCAGGCAAACTCTGGACTAGCCTCCGGACTGCCCATCTGAATGACCCGAGCCAGGCACGACCCAACTTGGCCGGAGACTCCGGTCCTCCAGCACCGGAGACTCCGGTCTGAGCCAAGACCGGAGATTCCGGAGAAGCCTCCGGACCTTGCTCCGCACCCCTATATAGAATGTCGCAGCTATGATCCTGAAGCCTCCACCGGGGACACATCCGGAAACTCCGTACCACACCGGAGACTCCGGTCTAGACAGACTGGAGACTTCGGTCTGGAATTTCCAGAACTGTGTCACACTTAGCAGGAATCTTTCCAAAGTGTGAGGGTACTTTTCACTTATCATAATACCAACCTGTGGATAGTGACAAACTGTAAAGTGATCTACTTGTTGTTAACGAACACCAAAAGTGATTATGACAATAAATGTCCTTTTATCTACTTCTAATGAAACTAGAGCATATGCAGGAGCACCTTGGTCTCAACTTTGTTGAGATTACCATGTAGTGTTTCACCTTGGAAGAAGATTGTTCAGATAGTCATCTTTTCTTGTTTCATCTAGAGCTGAAGTCTAATGTAGTCATGTTGTTTAGTAAAGTTTAACATATTGTATCTAGTGTAATGTGTTACTGAATTTATTCAGTATGTTTAGGATGTTGTTTCTACCGTAATGTGTTACTGAATGTAAGTTGAACATGTTGATCATCTTGTATGTATTGCATATGTGTATCTTGAATGTTGAATGTATTGCATCTTGGATCATCTTACTGTGATGTACTCACAAGTATACCAGAAGATTCAAAAATGCAGGAATCTGTTACATAAGGAATTCAAGCAACAACCAAACAGAAGAAGAAGAGGAAACTTGATGAAATAGTTCAAGATGTGGTTTCATGAGTCATCACTTGATAGCATGATCCTACCCAGTTGATAGATCTTACTATAACACTTATATGCCAAGACATGATGAGACACTTTGTCACAAATGTGGGCCCATGCCAACATTGCATTGGCTATAGACCTCTCTAGGTAGGCGTGAAACTCGTTATCTGCACTGCACCATACCTCGGACATGAGGGGTCAGAGGTTGTACTGGAGTTCGACGTCTATCTTTGGCGTACGGAATAGATAAAAAACATGAAAAATTAACTAAAAATACGAAATATATTACAAACTTCGACCCCACAACCACTTATTTTGAAACTACCCTAAACTACATGGAATGCCAGTTGAAATCCGACGAGCCCAGAGTCATCGACGACACCGGAGTGGATGTCCACTCGAAGGAGGAGGAGGAGGAGGAGGAGAGGACGATCATCGATGGGCCGACGCCTTTTTCTTCTCCTCCACCTTCCTCGCGGCCTTCTCCTTCCTCTCCTTCTTCCTCGCGGCCAACTTTGCCCTCCGCTCCTCGCGATCCGCCTTCTTTGCAGCCTTCACTGCCGCCTTCTCCTCTTCCTTCTTCTCATAGAATGCCTCCATCGCGGCGACGTCCTCCGGGAACTAGCGTGCCCACTCAAGGTGGAGGCGCTTGTCGAGCTCCTCCTTGACGAGCCGCTGCACGATCTCGTGTTGGCGCTATTGCTGCTCGCACGTGATGTCTGGAGGCAGCGGCGCGAGATATTCCGCCTATTCCCGTGTCCACACGTCATGGAAGTTCATCGTCCGGCGGGAGCGGCCAATGCGCCAGGAGACCGCGTCGTAGGCGCGCGCCGCCTCATGCGATGTCTCGAATGTGCCAAGCCCGATGCGCTCATTGCCGCTGCGGATCTCGGCGTAGAACGTGCCGCTCGGCCGCGCACAGACGCCACGGTAGCCGGAGGTCGAGCAGCGGCAGTGCGGCATCTTGTAGGGAGGCGGAGCGATGCGTGGGCAGCGAAGCGACACGCGGGGGATGTGAAACTTTCGGACGGTTGGGTGCGCACGCGCGTGGCAGTCGACGCAGCAAGTTTGGCACGCAGGATGGCACAAAATCACGCGCGCGTAGAGGTTCGTGCGGGCTCACGCGCGCGCCAAATCAGCGGTTGCTGTGTGCATGTGGTCATTTCCTTTTCAGATGCTTCCCTTGGCATTCCCAGGCCTTCTTCAATAAATAATGTCTGTCTCTAGAACCGCTACCTCTGCCATTCGACGGGACCGAGACCATGAACACCATCATCCATGGACGGCAACAAGAAGCAGGATTCTCTGTGGGCTGATCTCCCCGAGGGAGTCATGTAGAAGATAGGTGACATCTTCCTGTCGACGGACGACTTGGACTACTACGCCTCCTTCTGGGAAGTCTGCAGCGCCTGGCGTGGCTTCATGGAGGAGCACTTTATACCAGCCAACTGGATTGTTCTAGAGCACCAGTTGTCAGAGGAGTATCAGGTAGACGACGCCGCCATCACGTTGATGAACGTGAGAACCGGCTGCTACCTTGAGAAGAAGATTAGTCGGGTTATTCGCAGGTGCTTTCTTGATATTCATCTATATATGTGCGATTCTTTTTTGTGTTCACCTCCTATATGATATGTTTTTCAAGTTTTGTTTCTTCATCTACTTGTTTATCTTGATTGAATCTCTGTCTTTTTACCTTGACTTAATCTTTGCCTCTTTGTCTCTCTCCCTCTTTGTGTCTCTGGAAGGTACTTTTATGTCGGTAGCACAATCGGTGGCCTCCTTGTGGTTGGACAGAGGGTGCAGCCGTATAAGACACGGTTGTACAACCCCTTCTCAGGTGCCCTCAAGCGCCTGAGGGTGGAGATACCGACCGAGCAGGTGGCTTCTGTCACTGTGACGATGTTCCCGTCGTTGATGGTATTTACATCAAACCTTGGGAACACCATCATTCGGTGGGCGGATGAGTGCACGGAGGAAGGCAATTGCCCGGTCGTTGGTGAAGGGTGGTACACGCCGAATGACTTCGTGGAACTCCGGAGCATGACTTCTTACGCCGGTGATGTTTTCATCGCAGACATATACGGGTCTGTCCCCTCGACTATGTCTGATGCTTCTCATGGAGATTTCCAGATGCAGCGCTTCGCGTGGACCCTAAAGATGCATGCCACCGTCGCAGGCCCTGTTCCGGGCTGCCGGTACCCGAAGAATCATTTTTACCTCGTCGAGACTGACGGGCAGTTGTTGTTCATTGTGAGTGGACCGGTCTACGGCGGGAGGCCCTTTGTTTACCGGGTTGATATACAGAACCATGTCCTTCGGCCGTTCAGAGGCATCGACAGTCGTGCTCTCTTCGTTGCTAACAATCGGTGCATCTCGTTGATAGAGCCAGGGTACCCATGGTGCAGGCCGGCAATATGTACTATCCGGACCTATCCCAGATTAGATATTACAACTTTGAAGCTCTTGCGTGGGAAGAGGAGCCAAGGGTTGACCATGGGTATGGAGTAGGAGGGTTATGGATCAATGGCCGTCCTTTCGAACTCGATCGATTGCTGGCGGAGTATTGCAGAATCGTCGAGCATTCTGAACTGCAGCTGGTGGCGCCTTATGGCGAATATGGTACCACCCACTACGATTACTATGACGGCTACCCGTCAGATTAGATTGATGGATCATGTTGGTCTGGTCATGTTGTATTCTCTAACTGTGAATTATATGAAAGTGCAAGTTGTATAGTGTGCCTGTAGTATAATGGATACTCTATGTTTCAACAAGATCATGTGTTGTACCTCAATTTCGCTGTTTTTCTATGTACATGCAGTGGCGGATCTACGGGGTATGCCCGGTATGCCGCGGCAAACCCCGCGATGTCCGGCTCGTTTCCATCTAGCTGATCAATTTGTCGATGCTTCGCTTCTACCTTTCCACGTACGCACGCTGTCGTGAGCCGCGCGTGCAACAGGCCATGTGTATCGACTAGTTCCTCACGGCCCATTAGCGTTCACATAGGCACCCTGAGTAGTTGGGCTACTTAATTACATATAGCTAGCTAATCGCCATATATTTAGCTAATTTGTCATCTATTAGCCCATAAGTTAGTATCTTTGTGTTTTTTCCTGAACGTGGATATATACACCTCACTATATTCTGAGTACATTACTATAAAATATCTTTAAAAATTGGAGCTAACATTACCACATACGTGCATGCTTTTGATCCATTGAGAAATCTTCATTTTGGAGAGTTGAGCAAAAAAAAATAAGAAAACCGAAAATCTAATGTTTCAAATATTTATCGAGTTGAAACTGAAGAACAAGCACAGTCAATAACAGGAATACAAAATAATAAAAAAACAGTTTTACAAACTATGCATCATAAATTTTAGTGCGGCATACCCTATGTTAAAATCCTAGATCTGCTACTGTGTACATGTAGTAATTCTGATACATGCTCGCTTTGTAAAAATCCATGCCAACATTGCATGGGATCTAGACCTATCTTAGTTGTCTAGAAAAACCTTGATCATCTTGTGGATGTATATATCATCCTACATACTTGATAGATCTAACTATAATTTTGTTATGCCAAGCCATGACACACACAACTATGGTAGATGTGGGCCCATGCCAACATTGCATGGGCTATTGATCTCTCTGGGTTGGCTAGAAACACCATCATCAACTTAGTGGTTGTTCAAGTCACTACACTTGACCAACATGATCCTACCCACTTGATAGATCTAGCTATTAAAGTGCTATATCAAGCCATGACACACTTGATGATGGTGTTTCTAGTCAACTCATATGGGTCTAGAGCCCAATGCAATATTGGGATAACATGATCCCACCCACTTGATAGATCTAAGTGATATCATGAATTTTGAATTATTTCTAAAAATTAGTTGAATTGAATCTAAAATAAAAAACTACTATGGAATTAATTAGTATGTTTTTTCATGTAAAACAAATTGGAAATGATTTTCAGCAAACAAACAACAGGCTTGTATATATAAGATGCTAAGTAATTAAATTCATGCAGACTTATTCAAAATGCAAAATATTATTGTAGTATAGAAGGGAATGAAATTTTTTTGCCTACCTCCACATTTCATGCTCAACGGCCTGCATACGACTAGAAGACCATTGTTGGCCCATGATGCAGGCCCGCGTAGAGCAAAATTTTCATTTGTAGTCCACCAGGCATGTAAGTGACAGCAGTATGTCTGAGGTTGATTTGTTGAGAGTAGCTCATGCCGATGTCATGAATGCAGGGTATATACGCTGGTCAAATCGTTTCTCGCTCCGTGATGTGGGACTAAACTCCAACCCGCACTAGTCCTTCCCGCTATGGTTTTCCGTTGGGCCCGAAAGAGCCCATTACTGTTTGATGTCCGGGATTAATATGGCCCGCTCCAATTTACTTGACGCCCGGACGTAGCCGTGACACGGGTGCGGGAGTAGGAGTTTGGCTGGCTTGTTGCCTGCACGCCAAGTCTTACTTTTTCTTCTAACCTATATTCCTTTTTATTTTCTATTTAAAAAGTTGAACAAAATAGCTATTTTAAAATTTTGAATTTTTTCAAATAAATCACATATTCTTGACAGGCACCATTGGTATAGCATGTGCAAAAATTTTGGGATCATTTAATGAACATCGAAAATTTGAGAAATTTACGAACACCCTTTTGGTCTCAACTAGGCCTCTTTTCCTAGCATTGTGTTTTTTCGAATTTCGGAAAACAACCTGGATTTTTTTACAGATGTTAACATACAAAAACTAAGACACATGTACAAGGTTTCACACAAATTTGAATGTCTATGAATTTTTGGTGGCCCGGACAAATTTAGGCCGAAAATCAAGGTGTATAGTAAGGATTCCTAGGGGTTAGACCTTTGTGATGTGACACATGCTCCATGTTGAAACATGGCATCCTCTACCTAGAAGTAATTTTTAAATGTGTCAAAGGTTTCACACAATTTTGATTTTTTTCAATTTTTGGTGGCTCGGTCAAATTTTGAATTTTTGCATGGGCTATAGACCTCTCTAGGGTGGCTAGAAACACCTTCACCAACTTGTGGTTGTGTGACTCAGCAGTTGGCCAACATGATCCTACCTACTTCATAAATCTAACTATAATTTTGCTATTCCAAGCCATGACACACACAACTGTGGTAGATGTGGGCCCATGCCAATATTGCATGGGATCTAGACCTCTCTGGTTGGCTAGAAACACCATCATCAACTTAGTGGAATATCTCCCCGATCTAGGGACGATGGTGGTGGCGGCTACAGACAGTTTTGTGGAATATTGATCGGGTGCTGAGGGTTTAGGCATCAGCGGTTTCTTATAGGAGAAGAGCAAGGCAGGACGGCAGCCAGGGGGCCCACAACCTGCCCAAGCACGACCTAGGGTGGGCCCGCGCCTGGGGGGTGTGGCCGCCCTGTGGCTCCCCTCCATCTCTCCTCTGGACTTCGTGTTCTCGTCGGTGAAATATTGACTTTGGCTTTTGTCCCGTCCAATTCCGAGAATATTTCCTTACTAGCTTTTCTGGAACCAAAAACAGAAGAAAACATGCAACTCACACTGTGGCATCTTGTTAATAGGTTAGTACCAGAAAACATATACAAACACCTCAAAGTGTGGACAAAGCAAAGCAAAGTACATACTAAAAAATCATGGAACATCAAAAATTATAGATATGTTTCCGACGTATCAAGCATCCCCAAGCTTAACTCCTGCTCGACCTCGAGTAGGTAAGTGATCAAAGAATAATTTTTGAGGTCACATGCACCATCAAAACCAAGATCAAACCATTTGCAAGCATTGAAAGCTGGGATCAAAGAACTCTAAACATGAGCATGAAAGATGGAGTTCTAACAGTAGGACAAAGTAACTATGCATGCAACATGAAAGGCTACAAACAAAGATCATGAATAACATGCATTGAAATTTTTTTGTTTGTTTCACAAACAGAAAACATGGCATAGTGGCATTCACTTTTCCCTCATAGAGTAGCAAATAGATGCATAGGACACCTTCAAACTTCATAAGAGTGACTAGATACAAATAGCACAAGAACAAGAAATATCAACAATATGCATCAATCAATAGTTTTGGGACAATGCACATAGAACTAAGAATGGCAACTATGCTCGCTTAACTGGTGCCTAAAGGTAGAAGGTGGAGACTCAATATAATGGTGGAAGAAAGGCCCTTCATCAAGGGAAGCAGGGATTTCAAGTTTCAAAAAGAACTTCCAAAAATTATGGTACTTGTTAGCTTTCAGCCCTCATTGCCCCTATCATAAGCATCTTGAAGTGATTAAGGTTAAAGTGAACAAACTATGGACTATATGCTTGACAAAGTATAAGTTGGCAATCTAATGTCCCTTGAATATGAGGGTCGCCCCTCATGCTACTCAACTCTAGTCACCTGTAAGTTCTTGTCATAGTAAGTACATGTGTATCATAGATAACTTCCAACGGGGTACCCCTTGCACATGATACAGGAGGTATCCCATAATCAAAATGACAAGGCAAGCAGACAATGAGCATCTCAGCAATTTTCTTATTTACCATGGGAAAATGGTGCTTTTTTCTCTCTTTCCTCTTTTCAATATGTCTATCTTTTTTATAAGAAGAAAGCTTCAAAGATGCCATTATGGTGATGCTGCAAGTTTCCACCATGATTAGGCTTGGCTTAGGCTAGCGGCCCAGGAATTTCTCTAACACACATACATAACTCCATGGACTTACAAGATCCCCTTTTATTTCACACCGGCGACATCCATAGACAAAAAAGCATGATATCAACTGTGTACAAAGTACACGTGCAATGTTGAAAGCGTTCCCCATGACAACACGGTTCTGCTAATTCCAACATATAAGTGCAAGCATATACAACATAGATGACACAATGGTTCAAGTTTATTAGGGGCAAGAAAAATAAAGTGTGCCATCAAGTTTGTGAGATATTTAATCACTAAGTTTTCACATAACAAAATACTTTTTAATTGGATGATAGCTGAAAACAACAATATACATGGAATGGTGTAACACACCATGCATAGAAATTTATAGTGGACACTTTGGAATAACTTGGTTTCTTGGGAGTTGGAAGCATGCGCAGAGCTTACTCATACAAGTGGAGGCTAGCAAAAGACTGGGAGCGACCAACTAAGAGAGCAATAATGGCCATAATCATGCAGTGCAACAAAACATTACTAATCAAAGCATAGAGTGGTACTAAAAGTCAAGGACTAAATGATCATAGAGGCTATGGTGACTTGTTCATAGTCATAACATGGTGTGAGCATGTGCCAAGTCAACCCAAACAAAGTATCAAAGGAGAATACCACAATACTATGCTTTTGCATGCTAAAATAACGCATGAATCTTTCAAGGCACACTATGCAATCCCAATTGTTTGGAACAAGTCATGCTATAGCAATAATCACGAAGCATAAGGTCAAAACAACATCTAGCATGGCATGCTAAAGTCTAAGTCACAGTCAAAGAAAGCTCATCTTGCACTACTCAGGCAAGAACTTTCTACTCCTTTCCAACACCAATCAAATTATTTGAAACAACACAACGAGAACGGGGGTGTCACATCCCAAAATTTTCCAAATTTTGAAATGTGAAAAATTAATTAAACAAAATAAAACTTTGTTGAAATTCAGGGTGAGAAGAAACTTTTTGATTCCAATTGGAAATATCAAAACCTATTTTGATCAAATAAAATCCTAAATGGATTTAAAAAGATAAATAAACAATAAAGTTAAAATAATTGGAATCTCTATTTTTGGATCATTTAATAAAAAGATTTGGTTTTCAAAAGAAAAGGTAGAATTATAAATAAAGATTATTTTAATGAGCCAAATTAAATCTTGGCCAAGCTTTTGAAATAAAATATTTCTATTTGATAAAAAGAGTAAAGGTTTATTTAAAATAAATTAATGAGGATTTATTAATATCCAATTTTATTAAGGTAAAGGCTTTTCCATTTTAAATACAACACTAAAACTTGTTAATTTAATTTAAATAAGTTTTCCAAGTGTTTTATATTTCAATTAAAACCTACTGAAATGGTTTTGATATTATTTTGATTTCAAATGGAGTTTTTAAATAAATTAAACCCTATTTGAATTAATGACTAAGGTCTATTTTATTTAATTATTAAATAGATCATAAAAGAATAAAAGCATTATTTTATTTGGACTTTGAATTGTGTTGTTAAACAGAATTAAAAACTACACAAACTTTGGCAAAGGTTTGAATTCATTTAAGTGTTTGAATTGTTTGAATAAAATCAAAACAGAAAATCAAATGGAAAAAGAAAAAGCAATCTGTATAGAAAAAGAAACAGACCTAGCCCAGCAAACAAGCCCAGCAAGGCCCAGTCGCAGCCCAACTCCCCCCCCACGCGTGAAACGTTTTTCACCCACACGCGCACCCGCAGAGTCGCAGACAGGTGGACCCCGTGCCCTCTCTCTCAACCTCACTGTCAGCCCGGCCCCACGCCATCACGTCGTCGTCTCCACTCGACCGTTCCCCCCTCGCCGTTTCTGGCAGTAACTCCGGCGATTGAATTCGCGTTGATGATGGCCTTAACTCCTCCGGTGACCACGCACACTTAAGCGCACGCCTCTCCTCTACCTTTCCCCTCACTCGCCTCTCCCTCTCTACCCCTAGGCTGGGTAAATTTCGAGCTCGAGCAGCTCTGTCTCCGACGAGGTTCTTCGTCGATTCCGTCCACACCTCACCACCCCTCGCCCCCCACTGCAAACTAGCATACTCTCTAGTCCCTTGCGCGTCTGTCCATAGCCCCAGCTAGCTCCCGCGCACGCTGGAAGCTCAGCTTCGCCGACCACAACTCGCCACCGCCGTCTATTCCGCCTCCGACGAACTCCCCCGGTAAACTCCGTTTGCCCCAGCACCTCTTGATGATGCACCTATCTTCCCCAGATCAGTACGCTTCTAACTGTGCCCCTACCTTGCCTTAGGGCGAGCTCCGACAACAAACAGAGCCGCCCGTCGTCAGTAGCTACTCCGGCGAGCAATCGTCGTCGTTCCTGAGTGCCCCTCGCCAAGCCAGCGCCACCTCAAGCTTCACCTAGACCACGCGAACGCTGTAATCCCTTCTCCCCTCTCCCTCGCTTCCTGCAACGTCGGCAAGCACACCGCCAGAGCGTGCACCGCCGCTAGCCGCCGCGCAGCGCCGCCAGTCCTTGGTCGAACCAGCTGAGCCCGTTGGATCCTGATCCTGCGGCTGTGATTAGATTTAACTGAAAGGGTATGAGCGCATCTGAGCCGAGCGATCTCACTTAGATCCAACGATCCAGAGAGGCCGATCCGCATGAAACGGTACCGGCCAGTAGAAATGCGCCACGTGGACATAGTTTAGTTTAAAAACAGAAATAGAATCTGATTGAATTGCAAATTTGTAAATTGCATAACTTTTGATCCACACGTCCAAAAATTGGAAATTTTATATCAATGGAATCACTAGAACAAGTAATTTGCAACCATGCAGTTTGTTCAACGTTTTTCTTCTGGAAAATTGGTTGAATTTGCAGAAACATGTGTAGGCTTATTTTGAATATAAAAAAACTTCTAGATAAAATTTTAATGTGAAATCTTTGCAAAATGGATTGTTGTGAACCTACTGACCCTAGGAACCAACTCATGGATTTAAAAATGTGTTTTGTGAAGTTTAGGAATAAATATTTGAATTAGCTCATTTCTAGTCAAATAAAAATATTGTTTTTGATTTAGAGATGATTTTTGAGTGAAACCTTTGGGAAATGATTTGATTCAAACCTTCTGACCCTAAACACCAAGTTTTGAGAATTAAATTATAATTGGTGAACTCTTTAAAGAATATTGCTTTACTAAAAGCATTTTCAATCACATAAAATATTGATTTGACTTAGAATTGGTTTGTAGATAAAACCTTTTGCAAATGGTTTTACCACTTTAGTAAATGACCACTTTTGAACTTTATAATGTTTAGAGCCTAGTAGAAACCACTTTTGCAAATAAAACTATCTTTTGCATGCTTGCATGCATGACCTTGTTTCTATTATTTTATGTGTGATAAATTGGTTGGAATGCTAGTTGAATTTGTGTTTGCTTGATTGATTTGTAGTGAAGTTAGAAGAGTGTGTTATTAGCAAGATCAAGAAGTGAACCAACATTCTCTACTAAAAAGGCAAGTGACACTATCATCCAAGTCCTATTATTTTCATTAAACTTAGTGGATTTTTGAAACATGCATGATAAGGATTTCTATATTTTATGCTATGCTAAATCCTAATAGGATACCCTTATATATCCCTTAGTGGAAACAATGTAGTTGTAGTAAGCTTAGTCCTACTATATATTGGGATGGGATACATGATATGACTATATGAAGTATTGAAAAGATATATGTTTTATATAATAAAACAAGTACTCAATGAACCACCTGGGTGGACAAGGATACTCAAGCTTTTGGACAAGGTGGCAACAAAAGGAACCATGTTTATATGGCAATCTCTTTTTGTATGTGCACTAGAAGAAAACCACCCAGGGACTTAGAGATTGAACATGTTTCTCGTACAGTGGCTTCCGTGTACAACCACATGCTAAATGGGCTCTGGCTTAGTCAACTACATAGTGGAAGACCCATGCATTGGCATCTTCAGGTTAACTAGGATTGTGTAAGGGAACTTGAAACCCTACATTGGTGCCTGGATGACAAGCTAGCATTGTGTATTGGGAGGACTCCTATGGAAAGACTTTGTCACATTCTCAATCTGCCAGTACTCCATCTTGGTGAGTACTTATCCAGCGGCCACTGGTGGCATCAAGATGAGATTGTGTCATGTGGGTAAAGTGTACAACTTCTGCAGAAGATCAAAATTCTAAGTACTTAGCCGTGTCCCCGGTTATGGACAACTCTGAGCAACTAAGGCTTGAAGCTATGGAAGATCTCGACATTCCAATTTCTCAAAGTTAAAACTTGAGGGTGACAACAAGGTATTTGAAGCACTTGGAGTTTTCCAAGAAGTTCAAAAAGATTTGACAAAGATCAAAAACTATTTTGAAAAGATAGGATAAAACTATATTGCTTTCTGCAAATGAGCCTAAACCCCACATAGCCAAATATGCATGTAATGATAGGATCCACATATTTCTACTTAGTAGTGAAACTTGTCAATACAATTCAAATGTATTGACCCTTGTGGCTACAACTTATTATGTTGTAGGTTTGTTTGATGTTAGTGAAGTTTATTGATTAGGATTACATGTCTACAACCAACATGACTGCCTGTGGCACTTTGAAGATGAAGGACCCCATGCTTATAGATATTCAGCTGCAATGTAATGTGATAGCCAAATGAGCTTTGTAAGATGTAGTAAATTATTTTATTCCTGGTTATAAAGTTGTATTATGACCTTTGTTTCTTGATATTACATCTTAACTGTGGATGCTAGCTATTGATCCAGGGACTAGCATTGTAAAAACAGGGATCTCTACCTTATTAAAGGTTGGGAACCTTACAGATGGTATCAGAGCACTGTGTTGCCTATAGGATTGTAACCCTAGGATTGGACAAAACCCCTTAGAAAAATAGGTGTTGAATTTGTTTCAAAAACTTATTTACAAACAATCTTGTAAACTCTTTCCTCAACCATTTTTGTTTTGATTCTACATCTCTTCCTTTTCAAATTGATGGACAAAGCCTACCCCATGGCCAAAGACTTCACCATGTGCAAAAGATTTCATCAACTCTAATGACTTCAACATCTTCAAGTGATTTCAACTTTAGTTTCACCAAAGATTTTAATTTAGACATCACTAAGGACTACAAGTGAAAACCAAGAGACATTAGATTGCCTACCAAAGACATTGATATCAAGTTAGAGTATGGATCATATTGACCTATGAGGTATGACTATACCAAGTTATTATTTTTAAGAAAACTTGTTGTTTCCTTCAACTCATGAGTTAAACTCATAAGTTGATAAGTGAATAGTTGCTTGATGATTGCTTGATTGTTTGATTGAACTTGGTTGGTTTTGATTTGTGTGTTAGAACTTCTTAAAAACCTATCCACCAATACTTATCCCTACCAAACCAACGGATGCCTCCCCTTCGTGCCAACCCCAACCAAAACAACAACATTCCCCCTGAGATGCAACAAATGTTGGCAGTTCAGACACAGTTGATGCAGGAGATGACCACATTCATACAGAATCAGAACAACAACAACAACAACAACAACAATAACAATAACAATCAGAATAATCCTCCAGCACTTGACATGCTCACCAAGTTTCTGAAACTTAGGCCTGCAAGATTCTCTGGAACAACTGATCCAATGGAAGACAATGATTGGTTACGTTTAGTGAATAAGGACTTAGTGACTGTTGGCTGCACCGATGAAGAAAAAGTTAGATTTGCAGCATTTCTGCTTGAAGGACCGGCAGCAACATGGTGGGACAACTTTCAAATCACCACTCCCCTTGAAGAAGTAACTTGGGCTATTTTTGAGGATGGATTCAGAACCACTCACATCTCACCTGGAGTGATGTACTTGAAGAAAAAGGAATTTCACAACCTGAAACAACGTCACCTTAGTGTGGCTGGGTACATTGAAGAATTCCACAGTCTGACACGCTATGCACCGGATGAAGTTGATACAGATGCTAAGAGAAAAGATAAATTTCTTGAAGGAATTAATGATGAGTTGAACCTGCAGCTAGCTGTTGCCTATGTCCCAACTTATCAATCACTCTATGACAAAGCCACTATTTTGGAAAACAAGGTGAATCAAGTTGAGAACAGAAAGAGGAAGCATAAACTCAAGAATCACTCAGGATCATCAAAAAAGAAGCGTTCATTCAAAAAGAACAATGAAGATTCTGAACCACATCAGTATCATCACAACAACAATGGAAGTGATAATAATGGGAATGATACTGACAATGGAGATGACCTTGGTCAAAACCAACATGACAATTTCAGGAAGAAATACATTAGCCAGTTGCAATGCTATAATTGTAAGGAACTTGGACACTATGCATCAGACTGTCCTGGGAAGAAAAAGAAAAAGGATGCTAGAAGAGCCCATGGAAATGACTCCAAAGTGACCCAGAAAGGACATGTGAACCACATTGACATGGATGGAAACTTTGAAGAGATAGAAGAAGTGGATGTCAGAAACTAGTTAACTCAGTTGAGTCAAATAAGGATTCCTTGTCTAGATATTAAGTGTTGAACCCATAGTCAAGTGAACCATCAATGTAACCCTATGAGACTTTATTTTTAAGGGTGGTAGTACCCTAGTTGCCTTGAAGCCAACTTGTAACCTTTAGCCTTCCCAAATCTCGGGACGAGATTTATTTTAAGGGTGGTAGCCTATCACATCCCAAAATTTTCCAAATTTTGAAATGTGAAAAATTAATTAAACAAAATAAAACCTTGTTGAAATTCAGGGTGAGAAGAAACTTTTTGATTCCAATTGGAAATATCAAAACCTATTTTGATCAAATAAAATCCTAAACGGATTTAAAAAGATAAATAAACAATAAAGTTAAAATAATTGGAATCACTATTTTTTGGATCATTTAATAAAAAGATTTGGTTTTCAAAAGAAAAGGTAGAATTATAAATAAAGATTATTTTAATGAGCCAAATTAAATCTTGGCCAAGCTTTTGAAATAAAATATTTCTATTTGATAAAAAGAGTAAAGGTTTATTTAAAATAAAATAATGAGGATTTATTAATATCCAATTTTATTAAGGTAAAGGCTTTTCCATTTTAAATACAACACTAAAACTTGTTATTTTAATTTAAATAAGTTTTCCAACTGTTTTATATTTCAATTAAAACCTACTGAAATGGTTTTGATATTATTTAGATTTCAAATGGAGTTTTTAAATAAATTAAACCCTATTTGAATTAATGACTAAGGTCTATTTTATTTAATTATTAAATAGATCCTAAAAGAATAAAAGCATTATTTTATTTGGACATTGAATTGTGTTGTTAAACAGAATTAAAAACTACACAAACTTTGGCAAAAGTTTGAATTCATTTGAGTGTTTGAATTGTTTGAATAAAATCAAAACAGAAAATCAAATGGAAAAAGAAAAAGCAATCTGTATAAAAAAAGAAACAGACCTAGCCCAGCAAGGCCCAGTCGCAGCCCAACTTCCCCCCCCCCACGCGTGAAACGTTTTTCACCCACACGCGCACCCGCAGAGTCGCAGACAGGTGGACCCCGTGCCCTCTCTCTCCCTCTCACTGTCAGCCCGGCCCCACGCCAGCACGTCGTCGTCTCCACTCGACCGTTCCCCCCTCGCCGTTTCTGGCAGTATCTCCGGCGATTGAATTCGCGTTGATGACGGCCTTAACTCCTCCGGTGACCACGCACACTTAAGCGCATGCCTCTCCTCTACCTTTCCCCTCACTCGCCTCTCCCTCTCTGCCCCCAGGCTGGGTAAATTTCGAGCTCCAGCAGCTCTGTCTCCGACGAGGTTCTCCGTCGATTCCGTCCACAACTCGCCGCCCCTCGCCCCCCACTGCACACTAGCATACTCTCCAGTCCCTTGCGCGTCAGCCCATAGCCCCAGCTAGCTCCCGCGCACTCTGGAAGCTCAGCTTCGCCGACCACAACTCGCCACCGCCGTCTGTTCCGCCTCCGATGAACTCCCCCGGTAAACTCCGTTCGCCCCAGCACCTCTTGATGATGCACCTATCTTCCCCAGATCAGTACGCTTCTAACTGTGCCCCTACCTTGCCTTAGGGCGACCTGCAGCCTCACCTCCGACAGCAAACAGAGCCGCCTGTCGTCAGTAGCTACTCCGGCGAGCAATCGTCGCCGTTCCTGAGCGCCCCTCGCCAAGCCAGTGCCACCTCGAGTTTCACCTAGACCACGCGAACACTGTAAGACCTTCTCCCCTCTCCCTCGCTTCCTGAAATGTCGGCAAGCACACCGCCAGAGCGTGCACCGCCGCTCGCCGCCGCGCAACACCGCCAGTCCTTGGTCGAACCAGCTGAGCCCGTTGGATCCTGATCCTGCGGCTGTGATTAGATTTAACTGAAAGGGTATGAGCACATCTGAGCCGAGCGATCTCACTTAGATCCAACGATCCAGAGAGCCCGATCCGCACGAAACGGTACCGGCCAGTAGAAATGCGCCACGTGGACATAGTTTAGTTTAAAAACAGAAATAGAATCTGATTGAATTGCAAATTTGTAAATTGCATAACTTTTGATCCACACGTCCAAAAATTGCAAATTTTATATCAATGGAATCAGCAGAACAAGTACTTTGCAACCATGCAGTTTGTTTAACGTTTTGCTTCTGGAAAATTGGTTGAATTTTCAGAAACATGTGTAGGCTTATTTTGAATATAAAAAATTTTCTAGATAAAATTTTAATGTGAAATCTTTGCAAAATGGATTGTTGTGAACCTACTGACCCTAGGAACCAACTCATGGATTTAAAAATGTGTTTTGTGAAGTTTAGGAATAAATATTTGAACTAGCTCATTTCTAGTCAAATAAAAATATTGTTTTGGATTTAGAAATGATTTTTGAGTGAAACCTTTGGAAAATGATTTGATTCAAACCTTCTGACCTAAACACCAAGTTTTGAGAATTAAATTATAATTGGTGAACTCTTTAAAGAATATTGCTTTACTAAAAGCATTTTCAACCACATAAAATATTGATTTGACTTAGAAATGGTTTGTAGATAAAACCTTTTGCAAATGGTTTTACCACTTTAGTAAATGACCACTTTTGAACTTTATAATGTTTAGAGCCTAGTAGAAACCACTTTTGCAAATAAAACTATCTTTTGCATGCTTGCATGCATGACCTTGTTTCTATTATTTTATGTGTGATAAATTTGTTGGAATGCTAGTTGAATTTGTGTTTTCTTGATTGATTTGTAGTGAAGTTAGAAGAGTGTGTTATTAGCAAGATCAAGAAGTGAACCAACATTCTCTACTAAAAAGGCAAGTGACACTATCATCCAAGTCCTATTATTTTCATTACACTTAGTGGATTTTTGAAACATGCATGATAAGGATTTCTATATTTTATGCTATGCTAAATCCTAATAGGATACCCTTATATATTCCTTAGTGGAAACAATGTTGTTGTAGTAAGCTTAGTACTTCTATATATTGGGATGGGATACATGATATGACTATATGAAGTATTGAAAAGATATATGTTTTATATAATAAAACAAGTACTCAATGAACCACCTGGGTGGACAAGGATACTCAAGATTTTGGACAAGGTGGCAACAAAAGGAACCATGTTTATATGGCAATCTCTTTTTGTATGTGCACTAGAAGAAAACCACCCAGTGACTTAGAGATTGAACATGTTTCTCGTACAGTGGCTTTCGTGTACAACCACATGCTAAATGGGCTCTGGCTTAGTCAACTACATAGTGGAAGACCCATGCATTGGCATCTTCAGGTTAACTAGGATTGTGTAAGGGAACTTGAAACCCTACATTCGTGCCTGGATGACAAGCTAGCATTGTGTATTGGCAGGACTCCTACGGAAATACTTTGTCACATTCTCAATCTGCCAGTACTCCATATTGGTGAGTACTTATCCAGCGGCCACTGGTGGCATCAAGATGATATTGTGTCATGTGGGTAAAGTGTACAACTTCTGCAGAAGATCAAAATTCTAAGTACTTAGCCGTGTCCCCGGTTATGGACAACTCTGAGCAACTAAGGCCTGAAGCTATGGAAGATCTCGACATTCCAATTTCTCAAAGTTAAAACTTGAGGGTGACAACAAGGGATTTGAAGCACTTGGAGTTTTCCAAGAAGTTCAAAAAGATTTGACAAAGATCAAAAACTATTTGAAAAGATAGGGTAAAACTATATTGCTTTCTGCAAATGAGCCTAAATCCCACTTAGCCAAATATGCATGTAATGATAGGATCCACATATTTCTACTTAGTAGTGAAACTTGCCAATACAATTCAAATGTATTGACCCTTGTGGCTGCAACTTATTATGTTGTGGGTTTGTTTGATGTTAGTGAAGTTTATTGATTAGGATTACAAGTCTACAACCAACATGACTGCCTGTGGCACTTTGAAGATGAAGGAGCCCATGCTTATAGATATTCAGCTGCAATGTAATGTGATAGCCAAATGAGCTTTGTAAGATGTAATAAATTATTTTATTCCTGGTTATAAATTTGTATTATGACCTTTGTTTCTTGATATTACATCTTAACTGTGGATGCTAGCTATTGATCCAGGGACTAGCATTGTAAACACAGGGATCTCTACCTTATTAAAGGTTGGGAACCTTACAGGGGGTCCAAACTACTTTATTCAAGAAAACTAAGCAAACTACCCCTGTAAGGTTCCCAACCTTTAATAAGGTAGAGATCCCTGTGTTTACAATGCTAGTCCATGGATCAATAGCTAGAATCCACGGTTAAGATGTAATATCAAGGAACAAAGGTCATAATACAACTTATAACTAGGAATAAAATAATTCAATACATCTTACATAGCTCATTTGCTATCATATTACAATGCAACAGAATATCTATATAGCATGGAGTCCTTCATCTTCAAAGTGCCATAGGCAATCATGTTGGTTGTAGACTTGTAATCCTATTCAACACACTTCACTAACATCAAACAAACCTGCAGCATAATAAGTTGCAGCCACAAGGGTCCATACATTTTAATTGTATTGGCAAGTTTCACTACTATGTATAAATAAGTGGATCCTATCATTACATGCATATTTTGCTCAGTAGGATTTAGGCTCTTTTGCAGAAAGCAATATAGTTTTATCCTATCTTTTCAAAATAGTTTTGATCTTTTGTCAAATCTTTCTGAACTCCTTTGGAAACTCCAAGTGCTTCTAATCCCTTGTTGTCACCATCAAGTTTTACTTTGAGAAATTGGAATGTCGAGATCTTCCATAGATTTAGGCCTTAGTTGCTCAGAGTTGTCCATAACCGGGGACATGGCTAAGTACTTAGAATTGGATCTTCTGCAGAAGTTGTACACTTTACCCACATGACACAATCTCGTCTTGACGCCACCAGTGGCCGCTGGATAAGTACTCACCAAAATGGAGTACTGGCAGATCGAGAATGTGACAAAGTGTTTCCATAGGAGTCCTCCCAATACACAATGCTAGCTTGTCTACCAGGCACCAATGTAGGGATATATTTCCCTTACACAATTCTAGTTAACCTGAAGATGCCAATGCATGGGTCTTCCACTATATAGTTGACTAAGCCAGAGCCCATTTAGCATGTGGCTGTACACGGAAGCCATTGTACGAGAAACATGTTCAATCTCTAAGTCCCTGGGTGGTTTTCTTCTAGTGCACACACAAAAAGATAGCCATATAAACATGGTTCCCTTTGTTGACACCTTGTCCAATCTTGAGTATCCTTGTCCAACCAGGTGGTTCATTGAATACTTGTTTTATTATATAAAACATATATCTTTCCAACACTTCATATAATCATATCATGTATCCCATCCCAAATATATAGCAGGGCTAAGCATACTAAAACTACGATGTTTTCACTAAGGATGATATAAGGGTATCCTATTAGGATTTAGCATAGCATAAAATATAGTAGTCCTTATCATGCATGTTACAAAAATGCACTAAGTGTAATGAAAATAGTAGGACATGGATGATAGTGTCACTTGCCTTTTTAGTAGAGAATGTTGGTTCACTTCTTGATCTTGCAACCATCACACTCTTCTAACTTCACTACAATTCAATCAAGCAAACACATTTTCAAACCAACATTCAAACAATTTATCACACATAAAATAATAGAAACAAGGCAATGCATGCAAGCATGCAAAAGATGGTTTTATTTAGAAAAGTTGTTTCTATTAGGCTCTAAATGTTTTAAAGCTCATTGTGGTCATTCATTAAATTGGTAAAACCATTTGCAAAAGGTTTCATCTCATAAACCAAATATTATGCTAAGGTGATATTTTATGTTGTTGAAAATATCTTTTAGCAAAGTAATAAATTTATATGGTTCATCAAATATGTTCTTAAATCACAAAACTTGGTTTTTAGGGTCAGAAGGTTTGAATCAAATCATTTCCCAAAGGCTTTACTCAAAAATCATTTCTAAACCATAAACAATATTTTTATTTGACTAGAAATGTGCTAAGTCAAATATTTATTCTTTAACTTCACAAAATACATTTTTAAATCCATAAGTTGGTTCCTATGGTCAGTAGGTTCAAAAAAATCGATTTAGCAAAGATTTCACCTTAAAAATATATCTAGAATAATTTTTATATTCAAATTATGCCTACATAAGTTTCTGCAATTTCAACCAATTTTCCAGAAGCAAAACATTAAACAAAGTGCATGGTTGCAAACTACTTGTTCTTCGGATTCCATTGATATAAAATTTTCAAAATTTGGACGTGTAGAATTAAAGTTATGAATTTTACAAGTTTGCAAATCTAATAGATCAAATTTCTGTTTTTAAACCAATCTCTGGACACGTGTCTAATTCTTACTGGCGCGTACCGGTCCACGCGGATCGCTCTCTGTGAGTCGCTGGATTTAACTAAGATCGAGCGACACTGATCAACTCATACCCCTTCGTCTAAATCTAATCTCAGCCAGACGATTTAGATCCAACGGGCACAGCGCGTCTGACCAAGGACTGGCGGCGCTGGTGGCGGCGGACGGCAGCGCACGCTCAAGCGGTGGCGTTGGCGATGATTCAGGAAGCGAGGGAGAGGGAGGAGTAGCTCACCGTGCTCGTGGGAGTTCGGAAAAGCTCGAGGTGTGGTCGCCTTGGCGAGGGGCGCACCGGAGCAGCGACGATTGCTCGTCGGAGTCAGTGGCGGCGTCGGGCGTCTATGTTTGTCGTCGGAGGCGGGGCTACAGGCCACCCGAAGGCAAGAGGAGGGTGTAGTTAGACGCGGACAAGTGTGGGGATTACAGGAGCATCAACGAGCGAGTTCGGGGCGGTCTGATGTTACCTGGGAAGTTCGCTGGAGAGGTGGCAGACGACAGTGGTGCTCGGTGTCGAGGTTGCCGACGCTAGGGGACGTGCGCGGGTGAGTGGAGCACACGGGCAGGTGTGCACGGGACTGGGGAGTAATCCTGCGTGCTCTGGGAGGTGAGGGGTAGTTGGACGGCATTGGACTCGATTGGTGAAGCTCGTCGGAGAAGTGTTGCTCGAGCTCGAAATTGGAGCAGCCCGGTGGCAGAGAGGAGATGCTTCTTGGGGGGAATGGAAGAGAAGGGCAAGGCGTTTAAAGGCGCGTGGTCACGGCGAAGAGTAACTCAGCCATCAACGCGAATTAACACCATTGATTCGCGGCAGAAACGGCTAGGGGGCGTGGTCGCGGTGGAGACGACGAATGGCGATGTGGGACCGTGCTGTCTACGAGAGAGAGGGGCGTGGGGTCCGCAGCTCAGTGACTGCGCGGGTGTGACTCTGGGTGAAAATGGTTCACAAGTGGTAAAGGAGTGGGCTGTGCTGCTGGGCTTGCTGGGCTGGGCCAGATGGGTTGGGTTAGTTTCATTTTTTTATACTGAATGCTTTTTCTTTTTCTGTTTTGATTTTATTTCAAACAATTCAAACTCCATTTGAATTCAAACCACCACCAAACTTTTGGGTATAAATCAATTCTTTTTATCAACATATTCCAAAGTCCAAAATGGAACAATTATTTTTAGGGTTTATTATTTATTAAAGAACAATAAATAGTCTTTAGTCTTTATTTCAAATAGAATTCAAATATGTTTAAAACTCTATTTGACTTTCTAAATTTTTCCAAAACCTCTTTTCAGTAAGTTTTATTAAAAACATAACACTTTGAAATATAATTTAAAATACTTTAATAAGTTTTTAATGATCCTTAAAAATAGGAAAATGTCTATACTTGAATGAAATTTTGATATAAATAAATCCTCATGGTTTTATTTAAATAAACCTTTACTATTTTTATCAAACAAAAAATATTATTTTAAATGCTTGGCCAAGATTAATTTGGATCTTTTCAAAAATATTCCTTATTCATTATTTCTATCTTTGTTATAAAAACCATACCTTTTATTTAAAGATCCAAAAATGGTGATTTCAACTAATATAACTTTATTTATTATTTGTTTATCTTTTTAAATCCCTTTAGGATTTTATTTGATCAAAATAGGTTTTGATGTTTCCAATTGGAATCAAAAAGTTTCTTCTCACCCTAAATTTCAACAATTATTTATTTTGTTTATCTATTTTTCACATTTCAAAATTTGGAAATTTTTTGGGATGTGACACAAACAACACACAACTGCTTTAAGGAAAGTGTGTAAGGTAAACAATCCACTTGTTCCAGGAACAAGAGACCGTTGTTTTCTCCCTAGTGGCAGCAGCACATCTACAACCTTAGAGATTTCTGTTACTTCCCTCGGATTAAATAGAGGCATGAACCCACTATTGAGCATAAATACCCCCTCTTGGAGTCAATAGCAACTACTTGGCCAAGATAGCTACTAACAACGGAGAGCGTGCAAGATCACAAACAACACAGACATGATAAAATCAATAAGACAAAACCATTAATCAATCTGACATAGTAATATCAATATCCATCGGATCCCTGCAAATACAACATGCATGATTACAAATAGATGAGATCTTGATCATGAATGGAGATCACAAGATCTAGACATGAAAGAACAAAGGAGGAGATACAACCATCTAGCTACTACATGGACCTGTAGTCCAAGGTGGAACTACTCATGCTTCATACTGGAGGCTGGCATGATGAAGAAGAAGGCCTCTGGGATGATCTCCCCTCCGGTAGAGTGATGGTGAGAGCTTCAGATCCCCCCAATCTAGGGACGATGGTGGCGATGGCTATAGACGGTATTGTGGAATATTGATCGGGTGCTTAGGGTTTATGCATAGGGGGATTCTTATAGGCGAAGAGGCGAGGCAGGAGGGAGGCCAGGGGCCCACACCCTGCCCAGGCGTGGCCTAGGGTGGGCCAGCGCCTCGGGGGTGTGGCCGCCCTGTGGCTCCCCTCCGTCTCTCCTTTGGACTCCGTGTTCTCCTCGATGAAATATTGACTTTGGCTTTAGTCCCGTCCAATTCCGATAATATTTCCTTACTAGATTTTCTGGAACCAAAAATAGAAGAAAAGAGGAAACTGGAACCGTGGCATCTTGTTAATAGGTTAGTACCAGAAAACATATAAAAACACCTCAAAGTGTGGACAAAGCAAAGTAGATACTAAAGAATCATGGAACATCAAAAATTATAGATACGTTTCCGACGTATCAGCACGCTGCTCCACCTAGATGTTGGTCGACACGATGTCTCCACCATCCTGTACTGCATACACTTCACCACGGAACGGGGTCATGCATTGCACATGCACATCATTGGACGACAGATAAATTCCTTCTCCAAATACTCCAATGAAATCCCCTGTCGGGGTGGCCTCATTGGCCCAAGCAATAGAATACTCATAATTTGCGGAAACAAACACCATCATGGGGGACTTCGTGACGTCTACTGATGCCATAATATCTGATGGTATATGCGCCTGAAACTCAGTGTTGGACTTACATGTGAGTGGGTTCAGAAGGTGAATCTTGTGCGGATCTTCCCTCTGAGCAATAAACACCGATGAAGTAGAACCTTTTGATGAAGAGAAGAGTTATCCCTAAGATATATGTATAATGGAAAATACTCCCGTTGTTCACTAATATAAGACAGAGCTTCTAGATATTTCAAAATGTACTAGATATATATATCCTAAAATGAGTGAACCTATACAATTAAACATGTATGTCTTGTGAACCTACATGTTTAAGTATAACTTTGCTTAAGAATGTTCAAGAACATGCATGTTTAAGAACCTACACAATTAAACATGCATGTTTAAGAATAACTTTGTATCCAAATAATAAATGAATATTAGATCGGATAAATTGTGAACCTGCATTGAACTTCCATTAGATTCGTCATGAAGCAATGACCTATGGCGAGGTTGAGGAACGTGAAGTCGCCGACGTCTGGAAGTGTGTGGTATACCATGATCCAGTTGTTGAGATGGAACTCGAGTTCTTTTAATGGGCGACACCAATCGCCGCAGACTCTCCGACAAGTAGCGCAGGCATCAACGTACTCCTCATTCTCCAGGAAGGATTCGCCGATCTTGGCAAGTGGTCCGTCGGCTGGGAGATCAGACTAGCTCAGCTTCATTCGGCTGCTTGCCATGCCTTCCTATCGAGGAATAAAGAAGACCAAGAGATGACGAGGAGAAGAACAAGGATAGGAGGAGTTGAAGAGGGAAGCACTGCGCCGGAACAAGGTGGCGAGGAGATGGAATGGAACTGCCACTAGGACACTAAGCGGTCGAGGAACTGACAAATTTCTTTTCTTGTAGTGTATAAGGACGTCGGCTAACCATGCTGACAGGTGGGGTCATTTCATCATGGATAGCGTGTTCATTACAAAAAACTGATCCTACCTACTCCCTCTGTTTTAAAATATAAGATGTTTTAGGTTTGCGAAGCAAATGTACATAGACTTATTTTAGTGTGTAGATTCATTCCAATGCTATAGGCTTCTTTGGGTTGGCTAGAGACTCCATCAACTTGTGGTTGTGTGAATCAACACTTGGCCAACATGATCCCAATGAGTTGATATCTAAGTATAAGAGTGCTATGACACACACTTGTAGCATATGTGGGCCCATGCCAACATTGTACGGGATCTAGACCACTAGCTGTCCAGAAACACCTTCATCAACTTGTTGTTGTATATGAGTCAACACTTGGCCAATATGGTCCTACCTACTTTACAGATCTAAGTATAAGACTGCTATGCCTAGACATGATGAGACACTTTACGCCAAATGTGGGCGCGCATGCCAACATTTCATGGGATGTCCATAAAATCGTTCATCAACTTGTTTTTGTATATGAGTCAATACTTGGCCAACATAATCCTACCTAGTTAATAAATCTTAGTATAACACTATATGCCAAGAAATTATGATGAGACACTTTATGGCAAATGTAGGCCCATGCATCATTGCATGGGCTATATACTTCATCAACTTGTGGTTGTATATGAGTCAACACTTGGCCAACATGATCCTACCTACTTGATATATCTAAGTATAAGACTACTATGCCAAGACATGATGAGACACTTTGTGGAAAATGTGGGCCCATGCCAACATTGCATGGGCTATAGAACTCTCTCAGTTGGCTAGAAACACCATAATCAATTTGTGGTTTTGTGACACAACACTTGGCCAACATGATCCCACCCAGTTGATACATCTAAGTATAAGAGTGATATTGCCAAGCCATGACACACACACTAGTGGCAGATGTGGGCACATTCCAACATTGCATTGCATCTACTCCTATCTTAACTATCTAGAAACACCCTCAAATTTCTTTAGAGTCGACATGTGTTATCTGTGTTATCCATGGAGGATTGAGGGTGCCCGGAGGCCGTGAAGATGATGCTGATGCGCAAGGGGTCCATTTTACCCATGTTATCCATGTCTATTGTAGAATAATTAAGTAAAAACGGTTTGGATTAATGTATGAAAAGCAAGCCAGCATACGAAATGTTTTTATCTACTCCCTCAATCTCAAAATAGATATCTCAAATATGTCAAAAATTGAATGAATCTAGACACTATTTAGTATATAGATTCATCCAAATTTTGAAAAACCTAAGACATCTATTTTGAGACAGAGGGAGTATTTTGTTACATGAACATGTGCATAAAGAGAAGCAAACAGAGAAAACTTGGGCAAATCCGTGATGCTTTTTATTCAGGGCTTGCAAAGCATGAGGAAGCTAACTGATACACTTATTACATTGTCTACTGCTTAATGATCAGTACATAGACCAACCCAAGAGCAACTGCACAAAAATAAAATACATCATTCTTCATGTTGGCCTGCTTCTTGAAATTGATAATCTGCCTTAACCGCTTGTTGAGTTTCTTTAGTTCTCCCTTAACTTCTGCATCACCCATCGTAGCAACGATTTCAGAGCCCAAGATCTCGACCGTATGAGGGTAATTGAGCTCAATCGATGAGCCCCCTTCCGATCAACTGCGCCCTCTGGTTTAATCCTCTCAATGTACTCATCCATCCACTCAAAATGCCAACAATTCTTTAGATCGTGATATTGGATGGGAAAGATGAACCCTGATTCAAATCCCAAATCCGGGGAAGAACCAAAATTTGCAAACGAAATCAACAAATTGACTTAAGAAGAACTTAGATCTAACCTTCCCCTCCTCTGGCTTGCTCTCGCATTTCACAAATTCTCGCCCATAGTTGCCATTTTCCTCGTTCTTAGTGACCAATCGTTTCAGTGGCGTGATGCATGGGCAGTCAGGGCACCTCGTCATCTGCACTGCACCATACTGCGGCCATGAGGGGCCGGTGGTTGTACTGGAGTTCGTCATCTATCGCTAGCGTTTCGGGGAAGAAGAAGAAAGGCACCCGAAGAAGAAAGATAAAGAAAGGGAAGGCAATGGCGGCTCGGGATCCTGTTCCCCCCTTTTCTAAAGGTAACGCTGAGGTGTATATGTAGTGGGTCCCGTGCTGTTTAGGGCCGGTGGCTGCATCAGGACGGGATGCCATATGAGCGCGGCATACGCATCAAACAGTGTATGTGTAAGTCGGAGGAGCGCATGACGCCAGAGGTGGACGAGAGAAAGGAGACTGTCCAATAAAATCAACTACGTCAAGTTTCATGGCTTCTACGACTACCATTGAGCGACATCATCCGCACCATAGAAGCATCATGGAGTACATTCTAACAAAGTTTTCTATGCACTTACACTACAAAATATAAGATGTTTCAGGTTTCTGAAGAAAATGAATCTAGACTTCTTTTAATGTTTAGATTCGCCCCAAAGTTGAGTGAACCTACATCCTAAAACAAGTCTAGATACATTTTCTTCACAAAGCTAAAACCTCTTATATTTTGAAACGTAGGGAGTAATTCCCATTCATTTATATGTCTGGTCCGTTACTATTTTGGCGAGCATTGTATTTTAAGCATACACACTACAACTAGTCCTATGAACATTGCTCATCAAATCCACAAATTGGCGAACATAAACAACCAAAACTTTAGATTACAATCGTAAATTAAGCAAAACGATAAAACCATAGTCATGAAACATTCTTCTGACAAAAACACAGCGCCATGCGCGAACTGTTTAGGAATCAAACGACCAAACTTTGCGTAAATTGTTTAATGTTATACCAACATTCTTCAGGAAATCGGTAGTAGGAATTTTTGTTTCTTGAGTTTTCAAGAATCTGCCAGCAGCACCATGATCTCAAGAACTCTACTTTTTACCTTTTAGAGTTTGTTTGTCTTCGACAGAATAATTTCTGTTGTCGGATTGTCGACAAGTACACCATAGGGGGTCCTAGTGGCTTTGGAAGGATGGGGTGTGAGACGTCGATTGTTCTAGGAGCGGTGAGCACAAGTTTATCCAGGTTCAGATCCGATTGCGGTGATCGGATCCTACTGCTGCTAGCAACCCAGTAATATATCAGCGTAAGCCGGATGTTACAACGGATTACAAGAGAGGTTCGCCTGTGCGAGTTGATTATGGTTGTGTGTGCCCTAAAGGCTCCCATAGGGATGGTTTATATAGTCACCGGGGCCTAGGGTTATAGGAGATACCTAACCGGCTACGTTACAGAGTCGCTAACTAGATACAGCTTGGACTACAAGTAATACTACATGCCTAAGTTGGTAACTCTTCTGGGCCTTGTCGTAGACAGAACTGGCACCTCCTCTTTCTCTGACTGGGCCGCCCATGAAGCAAAGCTCTAACCCGTTGGTGGGCCACCCTGGTCAGTGATTCTTGTGGGTATACCCAGAAAGTTTATCCCCAATAGTAGCCCCCGGAAGTCTCCAAGATGCAAAATCGGATAAATCGTCTAGCTTGATGGTTTCTTCATCTTGAGAATCTTAAAGGGTTCCTGAAAACTTCATTCAGTAATGTAGGATTCCGAGTCAACTGAGTCGGATATGTTTTGTTTTGACTTTAGTCTTCTCCTTGCTCAGTTTGAAACATAAGCTGGATTTTTCAGCGACGTGCGGACTGACAACTTTTCAGACCAGGTCCTGTCACTGACAGGAGTCCTATCAGCACGACCGTCGGTGGGTCCGCTCGTTACAAAATAGAACGCCGTTTCAATGCCTACGCGAAAATATAGGGGGCGGAAGAGTCGCGAGGAAGCTAACTCCCACTCTCCTATACGTGTGGCGCTAATCGCGCGTGTTAACGCACGAATCTTGACACAGAGACAAATAAAAGACAGGAGAAAACCCTTTCTCTCAGATTTATCCCTCCATCGATTCATTCAGTGCATCCTCGTACTCCTCGAGCACTCTGCACTAGTTCCCATATGCACACCGTGAGAAAAATCTCTCCCCCACCAGTTCTTTTCCTCCAAGATCCATGGCATCTGCCTCGACCTTAGGAGCGGCGGTGGGTTCGTCGACAATGGAGGAGAATAAGGTGCAGGGCCTCTGGATTCCCACTGCCATGGACAACGCTGAACTTCAAGTCATGGAGGACGAAGGATTCATCATCGCCGGCGTGGTAGAACGTGTTAGGGCACGCTGTTCCCACCCCGGGCGATGGCGAGAGGGTGCTGTTCGGCACACACGTCGACCGCGGCCTCAGATTGCCACCATCGGACTTCCTTGTCGAGGTCCTCAACTACTACGGTGTGCAACTTCATAATTTTCCTCCCAACTCTCTGCTTGAGCTTAGTACACATGCAGCTTTGTGCTGGGGGTTTCTTGGCATTAGGCCAAGTCTCACCCTTTTCTGGTACTACTATGGTACTCGGAAGAATTCCATTAGCGCCGGTGAGCCTTACATCACCGGAACACTTTGCTTAGTCCTTAGGAGAAACCGAGTCTATCCTAGGATTAATGCTAGTGAATCCATCAAACGCTGGGCCAGAACCTTCTTTTATCACAAGGATATTCCGGCTCCTGGAAAGGCAGAAGGTCTTCCGGCATTCGCCTATGGCGCCGCTCCCCACTAGAATTCATGGGACGCGGAGGCGCCGGAGCTATCGGATATCTTGATCCTTGCCAAGAGGCGGACTGAGTTTCTGATGAAGCATGAGGGCCTTCGTGGATCCGAGTTGATCCACTGCTGGTTGGAGCGCTGGATTCAGACTCTCTAGCACCATGGAGATCGCCTCATGCACCAGATCATGAGCAACAAGAAGGACAAGATGCGGGTCAGTTCGGTCCAGATTCTGGCGAAGGACTACAAGACCCTTATGCAATATTTGATCAAGGAAAGAGTGGAACGAAAGGTTCCAAAGGTCTCCATGAAGATGTATACGACCAACCGTCCTCTGACTTCGGTAAATATTTCGACTCTGCTTTTGTGTTTCGTCGTTCTTTTCTGTACTTTCTCTGACTATATTTATGGATGCCTTTTGACTTTGTTAGCTCGACAAACTCTCTGAGTTTGAGCCAGCTCCGGAGGCGACGAAGGATGATGAGGTGCAAGAAGTTGCCGCCCCGGCCTCCAAGAAGCGAGGAGAAAGAAGTTGTTGTTACTACTGGTAGCGAAGTGCTGCCAGTAGTTAAAAAGTAAGCACCCTATTTTTTATTTTCAGTACTTTTGTACCTTTATTTCTTTCTAGAGCACACCTGATATTTAGGATTTTCGTGTTCTAGAGCTAAATCAGCTTTGAATAGTAAGATTAAGCCGGACAACAAGTCGGGCAAGCAGATGAAGCTTGTTAATTCCCCTGCCGTGCCGCCATCAACTCCATCCAGTACTCCATCAGCACAGGAAGCTTCTGCCTCTCGTGGTGCTGGTAACGTCTCGAAAGCCCTGGTCACCATTGATGATCAGGCAACTAACAAGGGTGAACCTGTCAAGGGTAATGATCCCATGGTAATATCTATAGGAACAATGGATAAAGTGGCCGGCTCCGCTGTCTCTGGCCTAAAGAGGAAAGAGAAGGAAGAGATCCTCAGACTGGCTCAATCCAGTCTTGAGAAGCCAACCTTGACCCCAGAGGCAGCGAGCCAGGAGGAGGAGGAGGACGTCAAGATGGTCAGCCTCCTGGACCAAATTTTGGTCCGGGATGCTAAAGTCGAATCTGGCGAATTACCAGCGACGGATATTCCTTCCCTCACGCTTACCAAGAAGGTGTTTCACAACACCAAGCTCGGATTTGAAAAGTTGCACCTCGAATAGATTGTAAGTTTCCGATTCTTATTTGCATTTATTATCATGTCCTTTATCCCCCAAGCATAAATCCGGATAAACATCGTTGGATCCGAGTTGATTTTTTTAGGTTGCAAAAAATGATGTAGTGTAGTCCCCAAGGCTCATGCTGTAATTTTACTTAGTTAAATTTGCATCCCGAGTCTTAGTAGACGTCTGACGGTATACCATCTCTAAACTTATAAAAAAATTCATCTTCCAACTAGGAATTGCTCAAGAACATTTGCAATAAACACAAAGAAATCAAAGCTTTGCGCCTTGAGAATTCAAAGTTGAAAATTGAGAAAGATGAAGCAGAAGGTAGACTTTTCCGACTTCCTCTTTGTTAGTAAACATTTTGTCATAGTCAAACTTATTTTGTCCGACTGATATTTTTCCTTTGCAGAACTGTTTTGCCAGTCCAGCAAGATGGTGGAGCAATCCGAGAACTTCAAGGTATTGGAAATATAGAATGTTGAGCTCCGGGATAAGCTTGAGAAACTAACTTTAGAATTGGAGAAATCCATAGCTCTTGTCCTGGATTCAAGCAACCATGATACTGTGAGGCTCGAGAAGCTCATAGCCCTCCGAGATAAAGAACTAGCTGATCTCAAGAAGGACTTTGATATTTAGAGGGATCTTGCCCAGGCCATAGCTAGTGAACTAAACAGCCTCCGCAAGGAGCATGCTGAATGGAATCACTTTCTGCTAGGTAAGATTTCCGAATCTTTCTTCTTGTTGATTTTTCGACTTTCTTTTTAGTTGAATATTGACTTTTTGGTTCTTTCCCATCAACCCTTAATCTTTCCGACTCTCCTACCCCCAAACCTCGCCTCGAGGCCATTAAGCTTGTCGAAGATGTCTTGTACAACTTCTGCCAAACTCTTGAAGAGGCTGGCGAGTCCGTCAAGCTTTCCGACTTGAACACAATGTCAGTGCATGAGGTGAGGGACAAGGTTAAGGAGATTCCGAAGCTTATCAAAGATGGGAAGATATCCTACGCTCGTACTGCTTCTCATACTGCTCTTACCATGGTGATGAGCCACTACAGCGAGATAGAAATCTGGCATATCACCAAGGGTATTGCCGAGGAGGATGATGAGGGTAACCCACAGGTCATCAAGGCCATCCAAGAGTCTTGTGTAGGTTATGCTTGTCGTGTGGCGGAGAGGACCAACTATACGATTCCGTTCTTCGAATCCGTCGTCGTGCCTCCCTCGCCCCAAGAGCCAGAATTCAGCATTGCTTCCGAGTCTGAGATCGAGGGCGACAATGTTGTCGACTCCAGCACTCCACCTGCTTCATCACCACCGCCTGATTCTACATCATAGATAATTTTTATGCATTATTCTGAACTTATGGCAATGTAATGATGGAAACAATGTTTTATTTTTGGCTGGTCTTGTCAAAATTACTGCTTTACCTATCGTAGCACTTTATGCTTATATATTTTTTATGCATGTGCTTGAAAATTTCCGAAGCACCTTGTGTGTTTATGCCTATACCTGTCATTTTATCTTGCTCTCTGCCTCATCCCTTTCATGGGTCGTCCAACCTTTAGCACTAAAACTTTGCCGAGCAACGGAGCGCAATTGCTAAACCAGTTTAAAATCGGAAACAAAGCCGGCTTCCAGTACCAACAACTCATTACTCGGAAAATGCCGCGTCTAAGCAATCAGATAAAAAACCAAAGTATAAACAATAAATTAAATTTTTGTACCCTAAGGTAACACTTTTATATATTCAAAAATCGTAACCAGAATGAACATGAGCATAAAGTACTTTCAAGCATTCTGTGATTTTTGAAAAAATTACATGCTCTTTTGGAAATAAGATGGCAAAAACTTCTCAAAGATAACATATGAGGAAATAAACACTTTATTTCACTTTGAACATGTACATATATGATTACAAGGAAATATAACTAAGAATAGAAGGGACATAGCTGTGCAATATTCCATGGATGGTCTATTTCATCCGGGTCCGTGCTGCCACCAGCTCTCTTTCTCTTCCGAGTATCAAGTGTTTCCTTGGTCTTATATCGGTTAAATAATATGACCCATAATGCAGAACTCTGCTAACCATAAACTGTCCTTCCCAAATCGGGGAAAGTTTGTGCTTTCTCTTTTGCACAAGTTGGAGAACCAAATTGCCATTTCTGAAAGAACGGTTTTGCACTCTTTGACTATGATACTTTCCCAACTTCTGCTGATAGGATGTAGATCTCTGCTTGGCAACGACGCGTACTTCTTAGATTATATTGAGATCATCTTGTCAAGAAACTTGTGCATATTCTTTGATATACACTTTGACTCATGGAGACTGATGAATTAGATCACTTGGAAGAACTACTTCTGCACCATAGACCAAGCAGAAAGGTGTATAGCTGGTTGATCTGTTAGGAAATGTACATAAGCTCCATATCGCAGACGGTAATTCTTCCACCCAAGCCCCTGCGGCCCGATGAAGCGGTGCCTCGAGGCAAGGTCGGATTCCTTGTAAAATAAGACCATTAGTTCTTTCGACTTGTCCATTAGCTTGTGGATGTGCGACTGATGCAATATCGAGTCGGATCCCTTGTTCTTCGCATAATTCGGCAAGTTCGCCCATGGACAAATTGCTCCCATTGTCAGATACTGTGCGAATATCCGAATCAGATGATTACGTCCTCGACGAACTTTATGGATGTGGCTCCATCACAACTTGTTATGGATTTAGCCTCAATCCACTTCGTAAATTTATCCATCATCACTAGTAGGTGAGTAAATCCACATTTTGCCGTGCGAAACGTTCCTACCATATCAAGCCCCTAGACCGCGAACGGCCATGTAATAGGGATTTTTCGCAGTTGTTCAGCCGGAACATGTGCCTGATGAGCGTACTTTTGGTAGCCTATGCACGTTTTGACCAGTTTATCGGCATCTGCCTTAGCTATAAGCCAAAACAATCCATGTTGAAAAGCTTTTGCCACTAAGGATCTGGCTACAGCATGATGACACACTCGCCTTTGTGGATTTCTCTTAAGATTTCCACTCATTCTTCGGAAGAAATACATCGCTAAAACATGCCAGAAACACCCCGTTTATAGAGCTCACCATTTATTTTAGTCTAGGCTTTTGCTCGTCGGACAATCTGCCGGCTCAAGACTTCGTCTTCGTGTAGTTTTCCGTCTATCAGGAAATCCACATAGGGTTTTCTCCAGCTAGGAATTACAGCCAGAACTGCTATTAAAGGTGAGTCGTATTTTATCGGATAGTCCTCATCAACTCCTACTATGGAGGAGACCCTTAAATGATCTAAAAAAGCGCCATCCAGGACTTGTTTCCGCGCAGAGCCTATCCTTGATAGACCATATGCTTCCTTATTTTCTGCTCGAGGGATGTGTTAAACCTCAAAACCCTCGAACTATTTAGTTAGTTCATCCACAATAACTTTGTATGCTGCCATGTGCTTGTTTGCGTTGCAGATATCGGATACTTGCTGAGCAACTAAATCAGAGTCTGCGTAACACATGAGTCTTTATATGCCAATGTTTTTGGCCATGCGTATTCCATGCAGCAATGTTTCATACTCGGCAATATTATTGGTTGCCGTGAAGTGTATTAGCAACACATAGAACAGCTTATCTCCTTGGGGTGATTTGAGCACCATTCCAGCCCCCAAGCCTCCACGTGCTTTTGATCCGTCAAAGTGAAGGGTCCAAAATTTCGAGTCTTGAGGACCTATGTTTTCTGTCGTCTCTGTCAAATCAACAACAAAGTCAGCAAGTATTTGGGACTTGATTGTTGTACATGGTTTGTACTCAATGTCAAAAGCTGCAAGATCTATTCCCCACTTTGTGACCCGTCCTGTGGCGTCGCGGTTATTGATTATATCTCGTAGGGGAGCGGTGCTCACCACTGTGATCTTGTTCTCTTGAAAATAGTGGCGTAGCTTTTTGGATGCAAAGAACACTCCATAGGCTAGCTTTTGATGGTGTGGATACCGTTGTTTTGATTCTGTGAGGACCTCACTCAGGTAATAAGTTGGCCGCTGCACCTTATGCTCGTGGCCTTCTTCCCCGTGCTCGACTACTGTTACCACACTTATGACCTTGTTGGTCGCTGCAATGTAGAGTAACATAGGTTCCTGAGGTTCTGACGCTGCGAGAACTGGTGGGTTTGAAATTATATCTTTCAAACTTTGCAGGGAAGCTTCGGCTTCCAGAGTCTAGACAAATTTCTCGGTTTTCTTCAAGAGTTTGTACAAAGGTGCGGCTCTTTCGCCGAGCCGGCTGACGAACCGACTCACCACTGCAATGCAACCAGTGAGACATTGTACGTCCTTCAGGCGAGACGGCCTGGTAATATTTAGTATAGCCTTGATTTTGTACCGGTTCACCTCTATACCTCGCTCAGAGACGATGAAACCTAACAATTTTCCGGCTGGAATTCCAAAGCAACACTTTCGGAGTTAGCATCATATTGAATTTTTGTAGACTAGAAAATGTTTCATCCAAGACGGAAATTAAAGTTTCCTTCTTTTTGGACATAACTGCTATGTCTTCTATGTATACATGGACGTTGCGTCCAATTTGGTCGCTGAGACAATATTGCATAGTACGTTGATATGTTGCTCCTGCGTTCTTTAAGCCAAAAGGCATAGTTTTGTAGCAGAAGGTTCCAAAAGGAGTGACGAAAGATGTCTTAATTTGATCCGACTTTTTCATCGGTATTTGGTGATATCCGGAATATGTGTCGAGAAAATAGAGTAGTTCTGATCCTGTTGTTGAGTCGATGACTTGATCGATTCGTGGCAAAGGAAACGGATCTTTTGGGCATGCCTTGATCAAAGCGGTATAATCAACACACATCCTTAAATTAATGGTGTCATTTTTAGGGATGAGTACAGGATTTGCCACCCAATCTATATGAATGACCTCTGTTATAAAATCCGCTAATTCTAGTCGGGCTAATTCCTTGGCTATTGCTTTTCGCTTTTCATCACCAACCCGTCGTAAGGACTGTTTGACGGGTTTAGCGTTAGGGTACACATTAAGAGAGTGCTCGACAAGTTCCCTAGGTACTCCGATCATGTTAGAAGGCTGCCATGCAACGATATCACTATTAGCTTTGAGGAACTCGACGAGCGCACTTTCCTATGCGTGGCCTAAGCCTACCCCTATGTGCGTCGTCTTGGAGGGATCATCTTCATTCAACGACGTTTCTTCGTCTCTTCCGATGCCTTGAACTGCAAACTTGGCTTTAGCACCTCGTTCTTCGTAGCGGGCATCTCGGACGGATTGATGGTCTTCTTGATCTCCTGGTACTCCTGGGCGTGCAGCACGGCTTCGGCAAAAGCAGCAGATCCTTCGTCCCACTCTTGCGCCTTCCTCGGATTTCCCCGTACGGTGATTACGCCCTTTGGACCTGGAAGTTTGATCATGTTGTAGATGTAACATGGACATGCCATGAACGCCCAGTAAGCCGGACGTCCGAAGATGGCGTGGTAAGCACTTTTG
Source organism: Avena sativa (assembly GCA_916181665.1). Classification (NCBI taxonomy): domain Eukaryota; kingdom Viridiplantae; phylum Streptophyta; class Magnoliopsida; order Poales; family Poaceae; genus Avena; species Avena sativa. Next base: position 134,854,453 of record OV702280.1, read on the forward strand.
AACGGTACCACCTCAAAAGAGAGTGGCTTGGTCCGGTAATTGTCTCGGGTCCCGAATGTCACGTCTAGAGTAATCTCACCCACAGAATCCGCCTGTCTCCCTAGTACAATGCCATGGAAAATTACACTGCTGTAACTCAACTGGCTCTCGTGTAGCTTCATGCGGTGGAGCGTCTCGATGTAGAAGATGTTGATGCTGCTTCCACCGTCCATGAGTGTTTTAGAGAACTTATAGCCATCAATAAGAGGATTGATGACTAGAGGGTACTTTCCCCGACGATGTATTTTCCTCAGGTGATCTGAGCGATCAAATGTGATGGTTACCTTCGACCAATCCAGAAACTGTGGAACAGCCGGAACCGTGGCATTGAGCTCACGGAGAACCGCCTTCCTGACTTTAGCAGGTTGTTCTCCAAGGAAGCAGATGTATGCGTCTTTCTTAGTCGGAAAAGTCTTCTTTCCATCCAACTTGGGCTCTATAGTGGCTTTCGCTTCTTCCATGTCTAAATCTTCCTTGGGCTCCTTTCCTTTCTGGGAATTTTTCTTTCCTTTTCATCGCTTGGCTCTGTAGCAAGTGGATTCTTCCTTGTTGATGTCGTCATTGAAACGACACTCGGATTTGTGTGGGTAGATCCTCCGTTACTATCCAAGTGGTGGACACAGGGAACATTGGCAATGTCGGCCTAGGTATAGGTTCTTCCGGGTTGCTGGTCTCCTCTGCCCTGGATTCAGGAAGTTCCACGGCCGCTACCCCAGCCGCCTCCACGCCCTCCTCGTCCTCCATATCTGAACGTTGCATTAACAGCTGCGTTGTCCAGAGCCGGCTTTTCGTCCGAGGTGTTCTTGTGCTCTTGAGTTTGTTTTGGCTGTTTGGCCGCATTGGGATTGGCGAAAATAATTAGCAGCCCTTCTGAATCATCATCGGCATCAGCATACTTGCTTGCCGTTTCTACCATTTCTCCCAAATCTGTGACGTGGTCACGCTTCAGTCTATGACGTAAAAGTCCGACTGGGAGTCCTGCAATAAAAGCTTCTATCGTAGTTTGTTCGTTTACTCCTTCGCAGGAGTTCTTCGTTTCGATCCATCGTCCGAGGTAATCCCGGCAAATTTCTCTGGGTCTTTGTGTGCAACGCTGCAAGTCTGCGACTATGCAGGGCCTCCTTTATGTTCCCTCGAAGTTTGAAAAGAACAAACTTTGCATATCATACCAGTTGTGAATTGAATTCTCTAGCAGTTCATTGAGCCATGATTTAGCCGTCTTCCTCAACATGAGCGGGAGATATCAGACTGCAACCAGGCTGTTTCCTCCTTTGGCGATGTGGCAGGCCTGGAAGAAATCCTGGAGCCAGGTATCTGGCCAAGCTGCGTCGTCATAGGGCTGAATGTGTTTGGCAATACCAAATTCTACCAGAAATTTGGTCTAACGTATGCGTGGTCCAAAACACTTGGGTCCCATATACACGTCATCTTCCTCGTACTGTCACGCTTCTATGTTTGATTCAATGCGATGTCGAGCATCATTTGGCGAGAGAGATCTGCGCCTTGGAGGCTTACGGCTTCTACGCGGCAGAGTCGGATTTCCGCTTCTTCTTTCACCATTGTCGCCTCCACCCCTGTGGCTTCCATGGTTGCGTCTGGATCCTTCATGGTCGCTCTAGGAGGCGATGGTGGCCCTGGTGGATTGTTTCCAGCTAGATTGCATGGTGGTGGCGGTGGAGCCTCATTATGCTGACTCCGATGCCTCTTTCTTCGGGCATCGTCCCTAGTTGATTCAGGGCGATCCGGATCATCTCTTCGTCTGGCATTGCCATCCGGACAGCTCGGTGGTGGCATCCTTAGCCGATCTTGCTCCTCTCGCTGGCGGCATGTTTCCGGGTCTTCTCTATAGCGGTTTTTTTGCCGATGATGGTCCTGATGAGAAACCATTGCCCTGATGGCGTCTTCAGAGGCATCCGGAATAACTCTTGCCCAGTCACGTGCCGGCCAGCGGGAGTGGCTGTTTGAGCCAGTTCTTAAATTCTCTTCTTCTCCAAGGAGACGATAGCGTTGAGTGGTATCCCTGTGAAGCCTTACGTCAGCGCTTTGGTCAGCACCAGTCTGGCAAAACTCAGACTTTGAGGCCAGTTTGCCACTAAATGACGCGGCCGTTTTCTGCTGCTTTAATCCTTTGTCTAGCAACACGACGCACTGCTGGACCTGCTACGGAGACGGATTATTGGCGAGTATGGCTCGAGCTGCAGCAGCGTTTTCCAACGGCGTGCTGTAGACTCGGATCTTATCTCCATCTTTTCTGTCAAATAAATCTTTGTGGATATCCGGATTCTTGTTAGCAGAAACGGACCCCCCCTTGTCTTGTTTGGATGTCGCTTGAAATCTGACTGATATTTGGCAGGATCACTGTCTAACTGCTGCCTCATCTAGACGATGTGTGTGGACTCTTCGAGTAGAAAGAAGCGGTGCTTTTCTAGGTCCTTAGCCATTTTCTCCAGCGCCTCCATCGTGAGATCCGAAGCCGTTGGGATTGGAATCGTGAGAGCATCTCCGTAAATTTCACGTGCACCCTTGGTGACGAAGTGTCCATCCATAGGAGGGTCGATCGGGGTGGTATTAATTGGATCTCCGTCCTGATTCTCCATCTCGATCTCTTCATCAACTTTTTCTTCATTGGTTTCCTCGACGTCTGGCTCTTTCGGTTTTGGATTTTTATTTTTCTTCTTCTTCTTTGACCACCCAGTAGCCTTAACGTGCGTACAAGGGCAAAGACAGCTTTCGGTCCGGTACCGAGGGATAAACTTCCATCGGTACTTTCTGTCATGGTTGTCTTGTGGACCTCAGAGGAATCTCCGGTATCCATATCATCCTGCGAGGTGTAGCTTGCATCCATGCTATCATATGGACTAGGAGAATTTTCCGGCTCACCTTGCATCCATAAGCATGTAGATACTCCTCCATCTCTTTGTCGAAGCCTCGAAGTTCCTGCAACGTGATTGACTCCTGAGGGAGCCAGGTGAGTCGGCATTTTCTTTGATTACGTCTAGGACCAAATCGCTACCAGCTCCATGTCACATCCCAAGATTTTTGGAAATTGGGACTAGAATTATTTTTTTGCATTTTCATGACATTCCCCGAGCATTGCATTGCATATTTGCATCAAGAAAAATCCCTAAATATAAATAAAATACTAAAACCCTAAATAGTATATGCCACATTGTTCCTAAAGGGAATTAAATTGGCTTTATAAAAACCCATTGTTGCTAAGGAATCAATTATTGATAATTATAGCCTAAAAAGATCCAATTAATATTACAAAATTTTAGAAACAAAATTGAGCTCATTTGGAGCTATTATGAAAAAGTTATGGAATAAATACAAACAAATAAAGATATAAATAAAATGAAATATACAAGGATTTATAAATCCACTATTGCAAACTAGTAAAAATATTATAAATATGATCCTACAATGATCTATTCGATTTTAGAAAAAATTATAAACAAGAATCATATCATTTGAAGTTCGTATGCAAAAGATATGAGAGAAACAAGTAAATAGAAAAAAGAAAAAGAAAAAAATCTAAGCGGGCCGGCCCAGCTAGCCAGCCGACCGGACCCAACCAGCCACGCACGTACAGATCGATCCCAGGTCTGCATTAAAAAGCATGCAAAACAGTTTTTGTCAAACCTATCTCTATTCAAACTCCTATATCTTTTTATCTACAACTCCAAATCGACTTCCGTTTGTTTCTACTTGTTCCCTACTCCAAGACCTATCTCTACACCATCCTAAATCTCCATATAAACTCGTGGAGCCACAGATATACGGGTTTCCCTTCTTAAAATCCGAAATCTACACATGCCCGAATCTTATTTCGCTTTTTAACCCATCTAGACTTCGTTGTTTGCCTTCGGCCAAAAAACGAAAGTTGTAGATCACGTCGAAATCTTTCAATCCCGACAAACCTCACATATTTTCATCCACCACAGCCGGATAATTTCGCACCGCAATATTTCAGATATGACGGTGTAAATCTAAGATATACTCGCGCTCGTTTCTTCAAATCCAAATTCCTTTGGTGAGAAGGTAGGACTAATGATTCCCCACAACTTTCATGTTGTAAGTTTTTCAATTTGACCTACGGATTTGTCTCTCTAACATATATCTATTTCTTGTCTATTCTGAGTCAAAATCGGGTCAATCTCCTCTCCTAACCACTGGATCTCATCCCAATGGCCAGGATTAGATCGATTCCACGAAGGGGTCTGAGCCAACCGGATCTCGCCACGTGTCAACATCAGGTCAGCCCCGCGTCTGAGTTAGCATAGAATATTCCCAGGGAATATTCCCTGTAGATTTGAAAATTGAATTTAATTTACAGAAAATTGTGTAAACTTGCAAAAATCATATAAAAAGATCCGTAGATCCAAAAATAGAAAATAATATATCAATGGATTCAGAAAAACGTCTAGAATATTAATATGGCATTAGATTCAACCTTTACAGTATGCATTTACTGCAGTAACGTAATTAGTTTTAATGGTCTTTAAGTTAATAGATTTATAGGAAATTATCTGTAACTCCGAAAAATATGAAAAATATATCAAATTGAAGGTACTATAATGTAGATTAGTAATATCTTGTTGGATCCAGCCTTTGCGGATTATTTACCCCGTAGTGATTTAATTAGTTTTAATGGCTTTAGAAATCATTAAATTCATAGTAAATTATTTGCATATCACAAAAATATAAATGATATACCGATGGAAAGCTGGTTCCATGTAGATCATCAATATGCAAATGGTTCAGGAAAATACTATAAGGTTTCCCAGTAATTAAATAAATAGATTAACGGCTTATTTAGAGTATTAAAATCATAGTAATTCGAATATTGCTCAGAAAATTACAAATAATATGTCCCTGGAATCACAATTCTGTGGACATTACAGATATAATTTTATTTTGATTTTTAGGTAATAGAAACTATATGAATCATTTAAAACCCATTAAACACTAATTAAATCATACAAAAAAATCTACAACTCCGATTAGGGTGAATCCAACGCCTGCTAATTCGTATTAACGTCCTCTATCCAATAAACCGAAGAAACAAATTTAATTAGATAGTTAGACTAGGAGTTACAATAGAACTACTAAAAACCCTATATTGGCAAGTAATTGTTAATAACAAGTACTCCATTGCATTAATTGGCCTCTTGCATGCATCATATACTTCAGTATTATTTATAGATCTAAAGTAACAACCACTGTGACTTATTAAATTGTCATGCAAGCATTTGTTGCATTTGTTTGATCTCTATGTGCTATTGTTTGTGTTGTATGCAATTGTTTGATCGATAGATTGCGAAGAGTGCAACGTGTGTGATTGCAACGAGTGCTTGAACGACTTCACTAACTATCAAGGCAATTCGATGCTATTTTGTTCATGATATTATCCTACTATTTTCAATGCATTGTCGTGTATTTTTTAGATGCATGTGTAGGAAAGTACTATCGCTATGCTATGTCCTACTATGTGGTAGGGATTTCCTGTAGATGAACCACCGTTGGTAGATGTTCTTAGCTATGCTATGATGAACGAGGGCTGTGTTACATCACTGAAAGTTGTTTCTAAATGTGTTGGTTTGCGAAAACTAAAAACAACTTAATCAATGAATCTCCTGGGTGTGATGGGATTGATAATTTTTGGTGGTATCATTGCGGAAAGGCACCCAGGTATCAAGAGAAAATGATTGGCTTCTTTATTTTGTGGCTTACGTGTACAACCATGTGCCAATAATGAAATGGGCGGTTGGTTGGACTCAGTAGGTTGTGGTAACTCGAACCCACGTATCCAGAGATGAAGAATCTTGGTAGGTTGGACTGGTGCATGTCGGGTTTGGGGAGCTACTTCCCGAATGGTCCCTTCTTGGACTTATCCCTATCATCACCCAATATGAGAGTGGTGGTACGGGCTGGGCTGGCCAAGTAACATGGGTAAAGTGTACTAACCCCTGCAAGGTGTATAAAGTAATCGATTAGCCGTGTCCCTGGTTATGGACATCTGAGTTGCTTGATATTGAGTTCATGACATGTTTCTCGCTCATTCTAATTTCCTAATTGCTTTAATGTTGATGGGTTAACTTAATTGGGATCTTTTCAAAAAAACTGTTTATGAAAGTAAGGCAAAGATATTTGTAAATGCAAGATAGCCACAGCTCCACTTGCCAAATAAGCATGTAGATGCTAGGATTATTGTCTCCTTTAATAGCTCTACTTGCCAAATAAGCATGTAGATGCTAGGATTCTGAGTGATCGACTAGGTTGCGGTACTCTACTCAACAGTTGTTCGCCTGTGGCATAATTGAAGATGGAGCCTATCAATTGTTTATGCTTCCATATGCTACTTGATATTGAGCTAGACTTGAGCTAAGCATTATTGTAATAATTGCAAATTCTGAATCAATTCGTTATTTATGATGCACTATTAAATTCTTTGGTATTCATCTGTACTGTGTGTGCCAGTGAACCGATCCAGGGATTGGCACTATACACATGAACTCAGCCTTACCAGGCGAGGGTGTTACACTCCAGCATCGACAGAGTCGGATCCAGTGCTTATGTGGTACACGAAACAGTGCTTCTTCTTGTTCATGTTCTTAAGGTAGTTGTATAACTTGGTTTCCGCTTAGATGTGGTAGAGCTGGATCCATAGCGGATGTATTCTTCATCCGTGTACCCGATCTCATCAGGGAGATCTGATCCGGATTTTTGTTCCACCTTTTATTCCACTACAAGTACGCCATAGGGGGTCCTAGTGGTGTTGAAAGGATGGAGTGTGAGACGTCGGATGTTCCAGGAGCGATGAGCACAATTTTACCCAGGTTCAGATCCTATTACGATGATCGGATCCTACTCCTTCTAGCAACCCAGTATTATATCGGATTACAAGATTGGTTCGCCTGTGCGAGTTGATTGTGTTTGTGTGTGCCCTAAAGGCTCCCATATGGCCAATTTATATAGGCACCGGGGCCGGGTTACAGGAGAGACCTATTCGGCTACGTTACAGAGGAGGTAACTAGATATAGCTTGGACTACAAGTAATACTACAGGCCTAAGTCGGTAACTCTTCTGGGCCTTGTCGTAGCCAGGACTGGCTCCTCCTCTTTCTCTGACTGGGCCACCCGTGAAGCAAAACTCTAACCTATTGGTGGGCCATCCTGGTCAGCGAGTCCTGTGGGTATACCCGGAAAGTATACCCCCAACAATTTCTGCAACAGTACATCTCCTAGAATCATTTATCCTTTCCTGTAACAAAATACTAACAGGGTTAATAAGGTCACATGCTAGTGTATATATATGCAAATGCCAAATAGAAATTTTGAGTACCTGCGAGACTACATCTATGAATTTATCTCCGTCAAAGTGCTCCATATAGCGTAGCACGAACATTCCACATGAGTTCCTGATCATAACGAATCTAAACTTGAATAACAGTACTAACACATAAAAATAAATGACATCAGTTCAACTAGAAACTCACGAATCATTTTGCTGTGGTGTTTCGCAGTGTACGATCTCCCAATTAGAAACATCATCAAACTTATACTCCATATGTTTGTTAGCCACTTGTATGTCTTTCAAAATTTGCTCTCTCTATGAAACAACGAGGTTTAGTGTAATGCTTGTAGTAACCATATTGTCACTAAATGTATAGAAAAAACATACCAGAGCTTCGACAATTTTCTGGACCCTTTAAAATTCAAACAACGAGTCGAGCACTTGAAATATCTTCTTTGGTCTATTCAGGACGATAGTGCACCAGTGGCAATCGCTTATATTCAACACTAAATATGCCTACCAAAAAGAGACAAGTATTATCACATTATATAATCTGGTTATACCCTCCATTTTCTTGTACAAACAGTAATTACCTTATCAGCACGAAAATATTCTTCAATGCATCTTTCAAAGCATCCTGATATATCATACACAATTTTTGAATTTTTGTCCAAGGCCTCTTTCTTATGCTGGGATCTAGATTTTCTTCTTGGTGGAGTACGTATTTGAGCATTTGCCCTCCATGTAGGGCACAAGTTTTGGTCATTCCCCAGTCGAAGAGACAATTCTGCCATGTAAGAACCTATAACCTACAGAAAAATTTAATAATATGTGATAAACGATCCTTCTTGTTTGCAAAAAATAACAAAACCGTTGTACTTGGACTTATATTGCCACCCAGCCATTGATAATCAAGGATATCACTAATGTGGTTGGCAGTGACCTGAGTGTCGGTCTTGTTATCATAGACACTTTTATTCTTAAAATCTCTACTTTTCTTTGCTATTGCAATGTACAAACCTGCAGCATCTATTTGTTGTGGTATCAACTCATTTAAACCTTCTGGGACTTCTAGGTCTTTGAAAAGACATGCATACACAAAAACAAATATTAATACGTGCATGTAACTGTTACATGCACAACCACGCAATTCAATGATGTTGCACTACCTTTTCTAACATCATTTTTTTTGTTTTTACCCTTTTTGTCCGCCGACCTGCGCTTGCGCTTCTCGCTAACGTCTTCTCTCTTCTCACCATTAATAGCCCTCCGAAAAATGGTATGTAGGCTATTAAATGAGTCAGATTCATTTGACAGAGTGTCTCCTATCTCACCTTTTTTCCTCCCCGCCCCTTTTTCAATGCAGCTGTGAATGCTTCTAATGGAATCGGCTTTGGGTCCTGTCCCGTCGATGAAGGACCCCTACCATCAATTAGTATCGATGACGCTTGGGTACTGCCGAGTTTCGCTGGTGCGGTGTGGCAAGCATCAGTAGCATCCATTTCCTTCTTGTATGTGGGTAACATGAATATGTCGCCATCAACCTCTTTCTCTTTACTATTTAAATCCTTTTTTAAATCATCATGTGCAAAGTCAAAGGAGTTACTTATTGAGGTCTCTGAACGCTCCATAAAATATTTTGGCGTATATTTGGTGTTAGTAGAGGTGTTTCTTTCATCCTTCTCTACCTCCTTGTCTACCTCCTCCTCTACCTCCTCTTTATTCTCATTATCAGACATTTTTTCTTTAGATGGTCTATACACGACTCCTGCCGAGTTCATCATAATAAGAAGTTTTTGCAAGATTGAAAATAAATGAATTATCATGTTATGTTAAAAAAAGCATTTTTTAACTCAGAGCAGATGACACATAGGGTGTATCACCTTAGCACAAAATTCTGAGAAGACCTCCATCTTTCTATGAATGGTTTATTCAATGGTTCTATCAATATGTTCTGTTAGATTCTTCGTCATCTGTTCCTTCTTTAGGCACCGCTTTGTTGGATGTTGAACCTCCATCCTTCTTCTTATAGGGCCCTCTACAACGTTTCTTACCACATACAATTTTCGGGTGTATCGAGAACCTCTTCTCGATGCTTTTGAGTTATGTCATCGTCAATCTTTAAGATATGTGTATATAAACCAACTAATATTGACAACCTAGAACCGTTAGCAGAACAAAAAATAAGCCAAGGTATCACTTGTATTTACGTACCTTCCCCAAAGCATGGCCCTTTTTTAAGGCGTCTCTCGTAGAAGCCACATCTTCCGTCCAGTTCCTCATCAAAGGCCTTCTGGACGTATACTCGGCGCCATCTGGGATATCTTCTCATAGTACAGCTACTTCAAATATCATAATAAAATTATATTAAAACAAAGAAAAATATATTGTAGATAATTATATACTCCCTCCAATTCAAATTATTTAACTTAGATTTATCTAGATTTGGATGTATCTAGACATGTTTTAGTGCTAGATATATCCGAAGCTAGACAAAACTAAGTCAATTAGTTTGAATCAGAGGAAGTATGTAAGTTGAGAATGGAATTTACCTGTAACAAGATAGTGCTTCCTGTCGTCCATTGCCTCATCTCATATGCATTGCCTACTTGTTTTAGGCTAGCAATGAGGTATGTCCGTACGTACTCATTGAAATTCACCTTTTTTATGTGTCTCATATCTTCTACTAGTGTATAGTAGTGTTTTGGGACGATCTTCTAGTTCTGTGGGGCAAGGACTATCCCAAAAATAACTAGAACTACCTTAAGTCGTCATCCGCGACTTTATCCTTGATGACGTCGGCAATTAGGTCATCAATTACAAGATTACCCGTCTTTTTACCTACAAAGCTATCAGGTATGCGGTTCTTTGCGGTATCATCTTCCTCATAAAGAATGTTCGATATATTCAATCCATGATTTTCTAAACCATATATGCACTCAAGGTCCACTCCTGTAATGGATATTTCACCATGATTCTTGCGTACATTAAATTTTTCTGTCTTTGGATCAAATTTTTCAGTCATAAATTTGATCACCAGACATCTTGACTTCAATGCTAGAATCTCAAACATGCACTACAAGTCGGTTTCTGAAATTTTGGCACATTGTGCCGGTGTTATATTTTTCACGAAATGACACCACTTCTCAACAGCACAACACATTTCTCCGAGTCTGTCCATTTTGTTGAAAAATAACTACATTTATTTAGGTGTTTTGTTGGCATCTGAAGAAATAATACTATTCATAACACACATAGACTAAGATGGATAACACTAAGAGTACGTTATACTAAACCATGTCAGGTAAATCTCTGGACGCGCCTAACTACCGATAAATCGAGCGGGATTTTGAACTTGTTTACACGTTACAAATATACTTACACATAAAATATAATTACAAATCTCTGCATGTGCAATATAGTATAAAAATGTTTACACTTATACTTATTTTTAAAAATGTTTATACATATATACAATTACAAATAAAGAGTTTGCACACATAGTTTTTATGTAGTGCATGTGTTTACACACCTTTTATTGCAAACATATATGGACAATATTACACATAACCAGCTAAATTGAATAACATCATGAGAATTAAACGTCTTGTTTTTTATCAAAAGGGACTTCTAAATCATTCAGTTTTAAACACCAAACCAGCTAAATTGCATCTCAACACCGCATGTAGGCCTGAGAAGCGATGTCTAACATAGAACCAACACAAGAAAATTACAACAGAATTAACAGGCAACATCCTACCAAACGATTTCCCGCTATGAAACAGAGCCCAACAACAGGAATTCCTAACGAAGATCCACTAACAATTCTTTGACATAATGACGACTACCCTTGGGCGGAAAATCTAACGACTAAACAAACGGATCCATATGGATCGATCTCTAATCGAAGTTCTGCTGAACTTAGAGCTAGTAATAATGTATGATAAATCTACAGTGCGTACAAAAATACCTGCAACGGTAGTGCGTGTGCTGCGATTATGAAGCTCCTAAAAAAGAAACGACGTTTCCTCGATGTAGCTCTCCCGTAGGACAGGACGAAAAAAATTCAGATATCGTCGTTGGCGGCGACGGGTGGAGTCGAGGCAAACAAGAAAATCCCGAGATACGGTTTACGTCCCCTCTGATAAGATAGTTTCCTCTTTACACACGTACAACTTGGGAAGTCTGTGTGGTGGGTGGGGGGTTTAGGGTTTAGGTCCATGGATTAAAATAACGTGGGAGTATGATGCATGGGCTTTGGCCAGCCCGTATGCCAGTCGACCTGTCGGCTTTAGTCGGCCTTTCTCGGGCCAATTGTGGAATCAGGAAATCGTGTCTATGCTTCTGACGAGTAATTATGAGTGGCTAACCAGTGCATTAGTGGGTCTACACGTGGCTTCATGCATCGAAAGTAGTCATTATTAGTGCATTGAAAGTTACTTACGTAATCACGACAAGGTTTGTATTGTGAATAAATTTAGAATTACAACGTTACATAGTAACACATTAGGAATATTTGAAGAGAATATTAAAAATGTATACATCGCTAGGTTCGAAGGGAGAATATTAAAGATGTATACATCACTAGGCCAATAACGTTAACTCGTCGGAATCATAATGTTCTCACATATGGCGGCGAAATAGATAAATAATTGTTCTAGAATAGCTACAAACGAATAAACATCGATCTTAAGAGATAAGTAGCTAGATGATGTCGATGATAAACATAATGTTCAGTTCAACTTGTTTTGTGGTCCTACAAGTAATGAGCAAGGCTTTTCCAACTTGTAGATCATATTCTTTCGTATGGAACTCCCTCCATCCCTTTTGTTGAATATCAGCTGGCCATCATTGTCAATCGTGTAGGCAATGTTGCTGACTTCAAAATCTCCAACCCGCAGCCCAACCAAGCCTTTTGGGAATGTTAAGGCAGGCAACAATTTTTTTAGGTGTTTTCTGTGATGCCTTCATGGATGAGGAAATCAAAAGAGTAACGATGTCAGACGATTGCCACAAGTTATGCATATATAAGGAGGAACAACATAATTATAACTACCCCCTCCGTCTCATAATAGATGTCTTAGGTTTAAATTTGGATGAATCTATATACTAAATTGTGTCTAGATTCGTCCAAATTTTGACAATTTTTGATAAAATTGAGACATCAATTTTGAGAAGGAGGGAGTACGAGGATAGCATACCATGTTTTGTTTTGCAATATTGGTGCATGTTAGACGGGTTACTAATGGAACCCCAAAAATAGTACTTCCTGCATGTATTATATTTAAGAGGTGCCCATGCTCATCTTCGCTCAGTTGGCATACTTGGGAGATGATGGTAGAGTCATACTTGTCTTTCTCGCCACCTCTGAAATAGATAATACTGATACTCAGTGTTTTTCCTCCCAACGAAAACACAATCATTTGATCTCCCCCAAACACATGGTTCTGTCTAACGAATTCTTTCAATCCATCACCATCCATGCGGGTCAACCCTTCTCTTTCACCACATCAACGTCATATGTATGCCCAAGTGCTAGAAAGCGCACACTAGTCCTATCTTCTATATTTTCATTGAACATGAACCTTGGATTGCACGGAATAATCTATGCACAATTAACCGTATATACACATGTTTAAAAAAATTTAGAGCGCCGCCAAAAAAGGTTACAAGATAGCAATAGTGCAAGGAAAAATAGTGTGTTTCGTACCAATGAATTTTCAAACTCTTCATGCATAAAGACACTAAATAATAATTCCGAGGTCAAGGAGTCGCACACACTCTTGCATTTTCCGCACAACGTCATGTCTCCTAAAACAATAACATAATCATATAAATCCATTACACACGTCATACACTAGTACACACATCAAAAACATCAGTCATGCACATGTTCAACAAATACAAATAATGTATAGTGAGAGATTTAAATAAATCAGCTACACAATTAATATATTTTCTACTACGTAGTTCATCTAGACAATGAATTCAGAGCTAGACTCCAAATTTAATGTAAACGTACGAGCAATAGTGAGTCTAGGGCTCACGGACGATGGCGGATCGAAGTCACGAACGGGAGTAGAGACATTGAGAGAAGATGGACGTGGGGCGGCGGCGAGAGGAGAGGATAGGCGCGGCGGTGGGACGAGTAAACCTATTTATGCAATTTATAGGAAACTAATGTTGAGCCAGAAAGGCCACCGTGTGACGCTTCCATCGGCAAACTCATGGGCCACCTTGTAGGCAGCTGACGAATTGGCCCATCTCCTCCCCGCTCTGCTCATCCGCGAGCGCTATACAACGGGTCCAGATACAATTTTATTATTTTCCTTTTCTTTTTCTTCTGTTTGTCCCTATTTTCTTACTTCCGTACTTGATAATCCCTCCATTCCGTTTACATTCATTTTACAAAACTAAAACGTCTTAAATTTTGGAATGGAAGGAGTATGTTGGCATGAATAATTGTTTGTATACATGGCATTTTGAACTTAATAATCGAGCATTCACGTAGATATATGAACATATGTCGTGTAGGCTTAAAAACTTGAAACCAGTATGACCAAAAAGAAAATAGGATAATATAATTCGGGTGTCCACTAATAGAGCAAGTGCAACATTCGATACGAAAAATAACTATAAGGCATCATCAAGAAAACGGGAAACAAACAAGTAAGCTCCTTTTTCGACTTGGTACAGCAAGAACATCATCTTGACACCCAATCCAAGCCTACGCTCCTTGTACATGAAATTCTTCCAGCTACTCACACAGAGACGACCATCCTTGTTTGAAATGGTGTATGACCCCTTCACCATTGTCTGAGGATAACACACAATGGTCATGCCACCTTCTTTGTCCATTGTATTTGGACAAGACGTTTTGGGAGTTTCTGATTTAATAATAAAGTAGCATGACACCAAACAAATTGTCCAATTAAACTTGGAATGGAACAGAAATGATACTCTCTACATTCACTAAATATAAGCCTTTCTGTTCACTAATACTCCCTCCGTTTAGAAATATAAGACGTGTTAGAGCAAGCTTTGTGAAACAAATTTGGCTAGACAACTTTTGTACTCCCTCCGTCCAAGAATAGATGTATTAGGTTTTTCAAATCTTGAATGAATCTATATACTAAATAGTGTCTAGATTCATCCATATTTTGACAAATTTGAGACATCTATTTTAGGACAGAGGGAGTATATAGATTCAGAGTGAACCTATACACTAAAATACATCTAGATACATTCTTTTCACAAAGCTAAAACATTTTATATTTCTGAATGGTGGAGTATCTTATATTAGTGAACGGAGGGAGTAACAAATAAGACCAGTTTTACATTCACAATAAACTTAAAAAGAAAGAAACAGGTTGCTAATGATTACCAGGTATTTGGTTTGGCTGCGACAGTTAGTCCAGTTTAGGGTATGGACCATGCTACCGTTGATCCTGGTACATAATCTCCAACAATAACGTGATAGCCTATAGTATAAAGTCTCTACGGTTTCTATGATTGTCTTCATCATCCTCCAGTTTATCTTGGTTCCGTCGGTGGCCTTGATAGAGTCAACAATGTCATGTCTTTCAGGCGAGAGTCGGAAATATGCTCCAATTTATGATTTGAGAAAATTAAATGTAAAAATGATTACATTAAAATATGATATTATTGGTACAAGATGAATTATGTTGGAACACTACTTGGATGGATTACTGGGAGCTTCGCAGTTGTGACACGATTCCAAGGAACTTTGGTGATCATAGTGAAGTACATTTTCTGGCCAACTTGAATATTGTAGATTATTACAACTTTCTGCCATGCTCTGCCACTAATGTAGGTTAGACCTGGTTGGTTTGTGACATCAACATCAAATTCGAAGTCCACCTTGGTCCTTAGAACAACAGTGAAACTATCCGTGTCGTCCTTGCGCATGAAATATAGCATAAGGAAACATGCTCTCACATAGCACGGGATGACCTAACAGCAAATATGTGATTAAAATTAGATTACCACGTCAAAGAAGGTCTAAGAGTCATGAAATTATATATATGCCTTACCTTGATTTTTTTAGCAGTAAGAGCTAAGATCCATGTAGTGCAATTTATTGTCTTCAAACTTTTCATAATACTAGACTTTATCAAATTTATATTACGACTAAAAAGAGCAATTACTCTTAATATCAAACATGCACATAAAATTTGAAAAATTACATGCAGGTCCAAGACACTAACATGCATTAATGACTCAAATAAACAACAAAATCTGCCAAACACATAATAAGAAAGAAATAAACATGATATACTCGTTGGTAGCTGAATACCATGGTGTCCACAAATCCCTCTTGAAACGTCAAATCAAAGTTGGTCATGTAGATATCCCCACTTCCGCACAAACCATTTGTGTCAAAACAAGTGGGACACTACGATAGAATATAGATCTGATCAGTAATATTAATCGGGAGATATTTAGTGGTAGGAAGAGACCAAACATGTATGGTACCTCTTTGGTGCCAGCCATCCTTGTTGACGACGACGAGTGTGGCGGGTAAATCTACCGTAAGAGAGCAGTTATCTTTCTATGGAGACACGGACGATGTCTGCGATACTAGAGCGGTGACGGCGCTGCACGGAGCCGTGTCACAAAGATGGGATCGTTTGTTTGAGGAGGAATAGAGACTAGGTATTTGGCAAAACCCTACACTCATGGCTGGGCCACTGTTGGTCCGGCCTGTTAAATGGCTGACGCGCATCCGCCCTAAACGGCTAGCCCAGTTGCGTTTCATGTGCTTTTGTTTTACTATATTGACATTGACAAACTACTGAGTGTGACATATCATCATTATGTTGTATTAAAATGGGTGAAGCACAAAACAGTAATTAAGCCACATCCAAGAAGTATTGAGTCTATATTTAGTTAAGCAAATGATATTATCTAGTTAAAACTCGAATACATCATAGAAGATTCTAGAATTAAGCAAACAAAGGGAATTCAAATTTTTCCACTTAAAAAAAGGAAAATGTGTGTTTTTACAAACAAACCCCATAATTCTTGTGTCCCAAAGATACACTAGTGTGCCAAATATGGCCTCATTCAGAAAAAATAAGTTTTGGGAAGGGGATTGAGTCGAAAGCCACACATCTTCATAGCTACTAGCTCATTTTGAGAAGTGATATTATGACCAGCATTTCTTATTTTTCCTTGGAGGTAGGATACATAACAAGACTCCATGCCAAGATGCCACTATTTTTTGAATTTTTTTAATTAGTCGTGCCTAAAATGACTCACCAATAACCATATTTGTGCCACTAGTAATATCAAGGCTTTCTTAGGAAAACATTGACATCTCATCATGACCTGTTATATCAACTAATAGATCTAAGCAAAAGACTGCTATGCCAAGACATGTTGATAAACTTTGTGGCAGATGTTGGCCCATTGCCAATATTGCAATGGATCTAGACCCTTTGGGTAGGCTAGAATATCCCTCATCAACTTATAGTTGTGTGACTCAGCACCTGGCCAAAATTATCAAACCCAGTTGATACATCTAAGTATAAGAGTGTTATGCCAAGCCATCACACACTCGTGGCAGATGTAGGCCCATACCAACATTGCATGAGATCTAGACATCTTTGGGTAGGCTAGAATATCCCTTATCAACTTGTAGTTATGTGACTCAGCACCTGGCCAAAATGATCAAACCCAGTTGATATATCTACGTATAAGAGTGATATGCCAAGCCATGACACACACTCGTGGAAGATGTCGGCCCATGCCAACATTGCATGGGATCTTGACCTCTTTGGGCTGGCTAGAAACATATTCACCCACTTGGACAACATGATCCTTGGAAAATTTTAAAAATCACTTATAGGTAGAAGATGCTTTGTTATAGCATGGACCTAGTATCACATCAGAAAGGTCTAATGCCTAGACATCCTTACCAGAAACCTAGATTTTTGGCCTAAATGTGTAGGTAGGCATATTTTTTTATTCCCTTCTATACTACAATAATATTTCGCATTTTAAATAAGCAACACGAATTTAATTACTTACCATCTTATATATACAAGCTTGTTGTTTGTTTGCTGAACATCTTTTCCAATTTTTTTACATGAAAAACTTACTAATTAATTCCGTAGTAGTTTTTTATTTTAGATTCAAAATTCAAATAATTTTTAGAAACAATTCTCTAATATTTTTTGAATAGACTATATTTTACCAATATTTTGCTTAACTTTTCTAGCCAAATTGTGTACATTTTGGACACTCCACATTGTCTCAATAATTCAACACAACAAGATCGCTAGGAGCAAACTGGAGCTCAAAACAAGATTAATGAAGTACCTAATTTGCACATATGATTAGCTATGTAGAATAATTAGAAAGGATGAAAATACCAACTAGAGATTCATACTTAATTAACTTTGTTGCCACAAAAAAGTGAAGGGTGAAGGTTTTTCTATCCAGCCCAGAGAGGTCTACATCCCGTGCAATGTTGGCATGGCCCCACATCTGCCACAGGTGTGTGTCATGGCTTGGTGTAACACTCTTATACTTAGACCTATCAAGTGGGTGGGATCATGTTGGTCAAGTGTAGTGACTCACACAACCACTAAATTGATGATGGTGTTTCTAGCACAGTTGTGTGTGTCATGGCTTGGCATAGTAGTGTTATAATAAGATCTATCAACAGTGTGGCATCATGTTGGTCAAGTGCTAAGGCACACAAACACTAGGTTGATGATGGTGTTTCTAGCCTATCCAGAGAGCTCTATAGCCCATACAATGTTGGCATGTGCCTACATATACCACGAGTGTGTTTCATGGCTTGGCATAACAAAATTATATTTAGATCTATCAAGTAGGTAGGATCATGTTGGCCAACTGATGACTCATACAATAAGTTGGTGAAGGTGTTTTTATCTAGCCCAGAGAGGTCTAGATCCCATGCAATGTTGGCATGGCCCCACATCTGCCACACATGTATGTCATGGCTTGTCATAGCACTCTTATACTTAGATCTATCAAGTGGGTGGGATCATGATGGTCAGGTGTAGTGACTCACACAACTAGTAAGTTGATAAAAACACATTGATAGGAAAAGCGGCCTAGATCCGACCAAAAGGGTTGTTCGTAAATTTCTCAATTTTTCGATGTTCATCAAATGATCACAAAAATGTTGCAAATAATATCAATGGTGCTTATTAAGAATATGTAATTTATTGGAGAAAATTCAAAATTGTAAAATAGCTATTTTGTTTAAATTTTTAAATAGGGAAATAAAAAATAATATAGGATAGAAGAAAAAATTAAGACTCGGCGTGCAGGCGCCCAACTCCTACTCCCATGCCCGCGTCACGGCTGCTTCCGGGCGTCAAATAGATTGGGACGACCCATCTTAATCTCGGGCATCAAACAGTAATGGGATCTTTCGGGCCCAACGGAAAACCATAGCGGGAAGAACTGACGCGGGTGGGAGTTTAGTCCCACATCGCCGAGCGTGGAACGATTCGACCAGCTTATATACCCTAAATTCATGACATTGGTATGAGGTTCTCTCAACAAATCAACATGACACATACTTCTTTCACTTATCTCCCTGTTGGCCTACACATGGAAAACATGAGCTTCACGGGCCTGTATTCTGGGCCTTAAAATGGTCTTCTAGTCATATACAAGTATTGATCTCAAAATGTGTAGGTAGTCATATTTTTATTTCCCTTATGGAATATAATAATATTTTGCATTTTGAATAAGTTTGCAAGAAATGTGTAGGTAAGCATATTTTTTATTCCCTTCTATAATAAGTTCGCCGATGCCAATAATATTTTGCATTTTAAATAAGTTTGCATGAATACATACAACGACTATTTCAACATCAATACTAAAATTAGTAAACCAAAAGAAATATCATCATACACATACCGATGATGTAATCCTTCACAAGCTCACCACAGCCCTAGTCAAAGTACTCCATGACCTTGAGAAGGGCAGAATGGTTAGCCTTGTACACTTGTTTGTAATATATTTGCCGGTCGAATAAAGATTTTCATTGCAAATGGCCAATTTCTACATTGATACATCATACATGGCGCGTGCATAGCCTAGATTACTCATCAGATTCGGAGGAGGAGTCGGAGTGGTAGCAGCGACGTCACATGGTGTGATCGAAGACGCTGACGCCAAACTTTCCTTCGCCATCGTACCTGAAGATGAGGATGTTACCCGCTTCGATCTGGTGGGAGCGGGAGAGGTGCTCCCAGCCGTTGCCGAGGTACATCTGGCCGAGGTGGTCGGACTGCAGGTCGACTGGGTACCTTCCTGTCCTGAAGCCGTTTGCCCACAGCATGGCGAGCGGGGGCGGCTCGTCGTCGATCAGTGACACAAACCCGCGGGGAAGGAGTAGCCTGTCACGCGGCATGCCGAGGTGAATGGGCACGACGAAATCTTCGGGCGACGATGGCGGTGAGGGAGAGCGTGGTGGCGTGGTGATTTGGTCGCGTCCTCCACACCTCCCTCAACGTCCACATCCGCCGCGCCCTCCCCTCGATCCAGCGCCGCCGACCATGGCTAGCTATAGGTAGTGGAGAAAGAAAAGGAGAAGTACGAGAGGATGTGGTTCTGTGGGGAGAAAATGGTTGCGGATGGCCAGTTAAAAAGGGTTGGCATCGGATGCCGGCACGGAGGCCGAGGATACAACATTGAAGTGTCTAGCTAGTCAGTGTGCAGTCTCGTCGCCAGTGATGGCGCAGGCTGCCGCCGGTGAGCGGTTGCGTCTGATATGGTACCTATACGCTGAATCAACACCGCGGTGGCTGACAGGTGGGCCAGCGGCACCAACGGGCAGGACGAGTTGTCCGCGCGTGTCCGGTAGGAGATGCGTCGACCCGGTGGAGATGCACGGACGGGATACGTCAGCCCAGTGGACGAGTTCGGACACGCTGGTACGTGATGCGTCGTCCCGGTGGAGATGCCCTGAGGTGCTACCAGGTCCCAGCGCTAGGGCACGCGGTTGGACCGGCCCAGCGCTCACATTCATTGAGATAAAACCCTAATTCCTCAGGCTGCAGGACTGCACACCATGATACCACCCTCCTCCCTTCGTATGCCATGAAGCCATTCTATGGTGATGAGCCGAAGCTACAGCCAAGTGGAGGATCAGAGGATGCCCCTGCGGCGGTCGTGGTTGTAGGGGTCGGCGTTGATGCTCCGAGTAGTCCGGACTCTCCAGGCCCCGCCATAATTGCTCTGGCTTCCGACGCAGCGAAGGACGATTGGTGACCACGAGGATCAGGTGAAGGACGTTTTCTTGGCTCCCTCTACATATCGGGACAAGAAGCAGGCGAAGCGCATGGAAGTCTTCGATTTCAAGGCGGAGGACTATGACCCGGATGCAAATGTCGAGGAGGACTACGAGGTGTACCCGGATGCAAACGTTAAGGATGACTACGAGGTCCCAGAGAATGCGATGAGTTCGAGGTTAAGGTCAGTGACGAGTACAAGTTGTTTCTCTGTTAGAGTATTAGTTGATTACTTTTGGCATGTTTTGCTCTCGGTATAGATTGATTTGATCTGCCACCAAGTTGATTTAGCCATATTTTATTTTAGGGTTGTTGGTTTCATTGTATTGTATATTGATTTGATCCACGAGTTAGTAATTTTATTCATATCTAATCATATTACTTAATTATTAATAATGATAGAATACTAATTTTATAATCAACGTGATTAAGTACCAACTGATTTTTGTACGTCGTAACCATGAATTTGTAATCAAAGTTATTGCACTTGTTTTCATGAAGGCATATCTTTATTGTGTACTACCTAAGTAATGCACTTGGTAGTAACCATATCAGATGCATGCAAGTTGATTAGATACACACTTTTATTAATGTAGATTAGTACCAATATGATGATTCCATATTATGATGCATACCCTTTATATTATATTTTCAAATTGCCAGATGCATGTTACATACCAATCGATGTATTGCTAAGATGAGATGCATGCCCGTTTTATCTTATAATTCAAATTCTTACATATGATTTTATTCATGACGATAATAATTTTTGAAATCTTGAATTTATATTTCAAGTAAATTAATTTTCTCACTTCTTCGTATTTAATAAATCCAGGAGTATGACAACATGGGAGATGACAAGGAGGCCAGGGAAAACAAAAGCATGAACATACTTAAGAAGCTCAAGTATGTCAACACTGATACGGTGCCCCTCGACGCTGATCCTAAGGCCAAGATTTGATTGTGCTACCGGTGCTTTGGTCGCCTATAAATTTTAGTTGTTCTCGTTGAAACTATTTGTTGCAAAAACTAATGTTATTTTGTCGTTTGTGATGGAATCTCGTTTAATCCATATATATGCCTTACGAGTGTTTGCCACTTCGTGAGATGTAGTTTTGGTTCGTGTTCATGCACACTAAATTGTTTAGATGGTTGTTTATTCATGCACACCAAAATTCTTGGAGTATTAGATAGATTGGTCTGATCCAACTATTTTCTACAAATTACAATGGAGAAAAAAATATGGTATACCTTATTATTTCAATATTCCAAATGTTACATTTTTATGGAAAATAGGACACCAATTACAAAGACAAAATGCGAAAGGGTTTCTAGCCAACTCAGATTAGTCTAGAGCCCATGCAATGTTGGGATGAGGCTATGTGAGGTACAAGTGTGCCTCATAGCAGTTATTTAGTTAATTAGAATTAACAACTAGGTGGGATCATGTTTGAGAAAGTGTTGGCTCATACTACTACAAGTTGGTCAGTTGTTTCTAGACATCTCAGATTGGTTAATTTTAGATCCCATGCAATGTTGTTTTGGGTCCTTATTTGCCTATAAACATCTTCATAAAATTGTGGTTGCATGAGTCATCACTTGGATAACATGATCCTTCCCGGTTGATAGATCTTATTATAACACTTATAAAAACACCTTCACCAACTTGTTGTTGTATGAGTCATCACTTGGCCAATATGATCCTACCTACTTGATAGATCTAATTATAATTTTGCTATGCCAAGCCATGACACACACAACTGTGGTAGATGTGGGACCATGCCAACATTGCATGGGATCTAGACCTCTTTAGGTTGGCTAGAAACACCATATTCAACTTAGTTGCTCTGTGAGTCACTACACCTGACAAACATGATCCCACCCACTTGATAGATCTAGCTATAAGAGTGTTATGCCAAGCCATGACACACACTTGTGGCAAATGTGGGTCCATGCCAACATTGTATGGGGTCTCTAGACCTCTCTAGGCTGGATAGAAACACCTTCAACAACTTGTTATTGTGTGTGTCATCACACCTGGCCAACATGGTCCTACGTACTTGCTAGATCTAGCTATAATTTTGCTATGCCAAGCCATGACACACACAACTATGGTATATGTGGGCCCATGCCAACATTGCATGGGCTATTGACCTCTCTGGGTTGGCTAGAAACACCGCCATCAACTTACTGGCTATGGGATTCACTACACCTGACCAACATGATCCCACCCACTTGATAGATATAGCTATAAGAGTGCTATGCCAAGCCATGACACACACTAGCTTGTGGAAAATGTGGGTCCATGCCAACATTGCATAGGGTCTCTAGACCTCTCGGGGCTGGATAGAAACACCTTCACCAACTTTTTGTTGTATGAGTCATCACACCTGATAGATCTAACTATAATTTTTCTATGCCAAGCCATGAAACACACAATTGCCGTAGATGTGGGCCCATGCCAACATTGCATGGGCTATTGACCTCTCTGGGTTGGCTAGAAACACCTTCATCAACTTAGTGGCTGTGTGAGTCACTATACTTGATAAACATGATCCCACCCACTTCATAGATCTAGCTATAAGAGTACTATGCCAAGCCATGACACACACTAGCTTGTGGTAGATGGCCCCTATCCCAAGCCATGACACACACTAGCATGTGGCAGATGTGGGACCATGCCAACATTACATGGGGTCTCTAGACCTCTCTGGGATGGATAGTGTAACATCCCAAAAATGTTGAACAATGATTATGAAAATCCAATCACCAAAATTAGGGTTAACAAAAACTTTTCTTAATTCAAATCATTATGAATGCATGTGTGTATGTGATGATTGTATAAATGAATGAATGGACTTGTGTGATTGATCTAAATAGAAAGGAATGGTTTGAGGATGAAAACAACATCATCTAAAACATTTCCAAGCAGAACCAAATCAAGAGATAATCAAAAACAAAACAAATAAAGCAAATGGTCATTTTTTCCAATCTTGCTCACTAGACCACTTTAGTGTTTCTAGTCCAAGATTTCAAACATAAACTTTTCCATTTCTTTTCACCCCTTGTAAGACCAAGTAAAAGTGATTCAAATCCCACCTTTCAAACTTGCAGAAACATTTGGCAACTTGATTCAAATCACATTTCAAAATTGAATCTGGTTCATATGTGAAGGTCACCCCTTTTTCAAAAACCAACCAAACCAACTCCACTTGACCAATCCCACTAACCAGAGACTCCCTAGTATGCAACCAACACATCCACCAAGTTTGAATTCAAAATTCAAATTTGAATCTCTTGCGACCATTTCATCAAACACCTTGTAATCACCAAACCAACAAACCACAAACACTATGGTGAGCAGTAAATTTGGCCTAACTTGTTCCCTCTATATCTCACACTACACTCTCAGTTGATTATCTAGCTCAATTAACAAGCTTTAGCACCACTGTGAGCATGCCATAGCCATCAATGGTGACCTTGCCGATCCTAACTTGCCACCCCCATGTCGACAGCAAGCTAGGAGAAGCACCAAGCCTAGCAAGCATGTTTGGGACACTCAC
The DNA here is from genome assembly GCA_916181665.1 of Avena sativa. Classification (NCBI taxonomy): domain Eukaryota; kingdom Viridiplantae; phylum Streptophyta; class Magnoliopsida; order Poales; family Poaceae; genus Avena; species Avena sativa. Next base: position 134,878,652 of record OV702280.1, read on the forward strand.
CACCGTCCACCGCCACCACCTGTCCAAGCCTCGAGTGCACCCAACCCCTGGACCACACAGCCTGAGCATGCCAATCCTCTTTGCGAGCGAGCCGAGAGCGCGCGAGTGCGCCACCCGCGACACACGCCCAAAAACCGTGCGCCGCCCTCGCTGCGTGCAAGCAGGATCGCTAGCACCATAGTAACACCGCGGACATGCCCATTCGCCGCCACGTGGACCATAGACGTTGTGCTCCATTAAAATTGCCGTCGGACCCGCCTAGAGCGCCACAACGTTCTGAACATTCCGTACCACCCCATGCCGCGTAGCCATGCCGTTGAGTTTCGCCAGGGAGCACAGCACCACCCCTATTGTCACCCATGCCTTTACCTCACTAAACCGACGAGCACGACGAGCTCAGCCCGCGCCCGTCTGTCCCCTTCATGCACTATAAATAGAGGACACCCCATCATGAATTCTTCACACCATCTCACTCCCCTCTCTCTCAAAAGCAACCCACCTCACTCCCAGAGAAATGCGAGCAGCGCATCGCTGGAATTTGGCCGGAGTCTGCCGCTGCTGGAGGAGAAGGGCGCCGTTGATTGGAGCCTCCCGAGGAGAAGCTACCGGTACCAAGAGGATCACCATCGTCGACTTCATCGTTCACCCCCATCGCCGACCATCGCCTGAGCCCCGGTGAGCCTCCCACGACCCCCACTATCTGCGCTAGGGTTCTGTCTCTCCGGATTTGCCCGACGTGGACGATGAACCGCAGCCGTAGGATTAGAGCTTGATCGTACGGTCCAAATCCCACCATACCACTTCGCACCCCTCTGCCTCACTGACGAGTGGGACAGCCACTTAACCAGCCCACGCGCGCTGTGCATAGTGGCCCGGTCCAGTTAACCTCCCACGCGACCCAGTAATTCAAATCTAGGATTATTCTTTTAGTTTCAAACTCAGTTCTGTACCTAGATTCAAAAATCAACCCAGCTCGATTCACTGAACAAAAATGCATGAAACCAATTTTGCTAGAAAGGTACTGGAATGCTTAATCCAAGCCCGTTGGATTCAAACCAATTGGATTTGTAGATCACCCATGGTAAACATAATAAGGCAGAAGCTTTTCTGCATTCAAACATTTTTCAAAATTCAACCATAAAAGCTTTTGAGTTGATTCCAACTCTCAAAAATCACATTTAACCATACATTTAAGAATATATAAAAATATATAGGTTTAGTTGCAGAAATAAAGATCGAGTAATAAAAGAATGCCCTATAGGCATTTCTAGTCACTTTATTTAATTAAAATAAAAAGTTTAAACCTTATTAAATTTTGACACCACTTTAAATCACATTCGCAAGTATTAAAATATATAGTGATGACATGTGTCAACTGATACGTTAGAAACGTATCTATAATTTTTGATGCTCCATGCTTGTTTAGTATCTACTTTGCCTTGCTTTGTCTACACTTTGAGGTGTTTTTATATCTTTTCTGGAAATAACCTATTAACAAGTTGCCAGAGTGCCAGTTGCCTATTTTCTTCTGTTTTTGGTTCCAGAAAGGTAGGAAATCAATATTATCGGAATTGGACGGGTCAAAAGCCAAAGTCATTATTTTTCCCGGAGCAACACGGAACCACGAAGCAGAGCCGGAGGGGGGGCCACAGGGTGGCCAAATAACCCCTAGGCGTGGGCAAGCCCTAGAGGCGCCTGGAGGGGGTGTGGGCCCCCTGGACCCCCACCGAGTTTGATTCTTATTCCTATAAGAAGCCTCCTACCCAAAAACCCTAGGGCATCCATAAGAAATCCACGAAAACCTCTATAACGCCGCCGCCACCGAAGGGGAGATTCGGGGGACAGAAATTCTCTGTTCCAGCACCCTGCGAGGATAGGGAAGTGCCCCCAGAGCCATCTCCATCAATCTCCATCGCCATCTTCATCACCGTTTCTGATTCCCATGATGAGGAGGGAGTAGTTCTTCCTCGAGGCTAAGGGCTCTACCGGTAACTATATGTTCATCTCTCTCTATGCATGATCTTGTGGTCATGAGCTTTGTAATCAAGTAGATCTACCTTTCTACTCAAGTGCTTTAATAGATCTCTGCTCTCCCCATGTGTGTGAAAGTGACAGCATGCACGCCATGGTGGCACTTAGGTTTGAGTCTACATAAATTCTCTTTATTCTTTAATAGATCTATGCTTTTCCCCATATGTGCGAAAGTGATAGCGGGCATACCGTGTGTGGCACTTTGGCTATATTGAATATTTGTTATGATTTATATATGGAGTTGGATGTCTCTATGAAATTGTGGTGTTTGTTGGAACCATCTAGCGCTCAAGGTGACAGTGTGGGGTTATCTAAATTGGGGAAGGCGGACTTTGAGGTGTGCTGTTATAGCCCTACCATGGATTAGAGTGTCCAACTGGAGAGTAGTTAAGAGTAGTATCATGAAGAGAGGATATTTATATGAGAGTGTTCACTAGTGAAAGTATGATCCCTAGGCCTTGTTTCTAAACATTGAAACACTGTTTGCATCTAGATATGTTGCATGTTTGCTTGATTTAGTCTTTACCTCACCATCAAGCTCTTTTCTAGCACCGTTACCACTTGTAATTTACTATCTATTTGCCGAACTAGTGCACCTATATTGGGTGTGTTGGGGACACAAGAGACTTCTTGTATCTTGATTGCAGGGTTGCTTGAGAGGGATACCTTTGACCACTTCCTCCTTGAGTTCGATAAACCTTGGGTAATCCACTTAAGGGAAACTTGCTACTGTTCTACAAACCTCTGCACTTGGAGGCCGAACAACTGTCTACAAGAATAGAAGTGCGTAGACATCAAGCTCTTTTCTGGCGCCGTTGCCGAGGAGGTTTTGGGCGTTTACCTTTCCTCCATGTCAAGCTCCATCAAAGTATTTTCTGGCGCCGTTGCCGGGGAGGTAAGGTAAAAGGTACTCACATCCTCCGGTGTGAGTGCTCGAAGTTATTTCCTTTAGATTCTGTCGTTTTGTCTTTTTGTTTCTTGTTTTCACTAGTTAGGCTTAAGGGAAAACAACAACAAAATTAGAGAGCTTTATAGTGTTTATCTTGAGTTAGGACATGAAGTTCTTGAAGAGAAAATAAAAAAACCTATGGAACTTTATTTGCATACTAATAGCAATGTTATTAGTATGAACTCTTTGGACAACATTATTGCTAATGCTATGGAAACATCTAAGCTTGGGGAAGCTAGTTTTTATGAAAATGATCTTTTTTGCTCCCCGGCTTTGGAAGATAGCTATTCTATTGCTTATGATGATACCAAACCTCCCATTTATGATGATTATAATGATGAATATGATATTTTCAGTCCACCTACTATTGAGGAGAAAATTGATTGTGATTACAATATGCCTCGTATATTTGATGATTATGGTGATGATAATAGTAATGCTAGCTATTTTGTTGAATTTTCTCAAGCTATTTTGTTGAATTTTCTCACACTACAATTAATAAGAATGACTATGCTTATGTGGAGAGTAATAATTTTTTTATGCATGTGGCTCATGGTAAAAATGTTTTATGTGATAGTTAGATTGTTAATTTTATTCATGATGCTAATGAAAGTTATTATGAGAGAGGGAAACATGGTTTTATGCATCTCAGTAATATTAAGTTTCCCCTCTTTATGTTGAAAGTCTTGAAGTTGCACTTGTTTTGCTTTCCTATGCTTGTTGCTTTGTGCTTTGAATACTTGTTTCTTTACAAGATTCCCCTGCATAACAAGTGGGTTAGACTTAAATGTGTTTTTAATTTGCTTCTTGATTCTCTCTTTTGCTTCAATTCATATTTATTATGAGAGCATCTTCTCAAACTATCAAGCCTAACTTAAAGGCGTTAAATAAAAGTACTTGTTGGGAGATAACCCAAGAGTTTTCTTGAGTCTTGGAAGTTATTACTTCTGTAATGACCTCTTCTTATCCTTTTTATTTGCTTTTTTGTGCCAAGAATGACCTCTAATGAGAGGGAAGTAAGATTTGGGGAGTTGCTGTCCCAAAACATATTTTTGTCCTCCACCATAAAAATTCGTGAGGAGTCTCTGTAACTCGGATTGAGCTAACAATTTGCGAATAAATTTCCCAGTATGTTAGAAGATGTTCGAAAAAATCGGTTTCTACCTGCTGGTTTGTTTTAACAGATTTCTGCCATTATTTGCATTTGCTTCTTATTGATTCCTTTCTGAGTTCTATTTAGGTTAAATGAGCTTTTTGAAGGAGTTACTACAATAGCTTGTGTTTTTAGTGAAAAGCCTTGCTGTTCCAAAGCTTTGCCAGAGGTCTAATATCTTTTGAATACACTAATGTTTCTAATGAAGATTGTGTGAAGTTTTGTATGAAGGAAAATTTCAGGTGTAGAGAGAGAATGATGTAATGAGATAAAGAATGGACAAAAGCTAATATTGGGGATGCCACCCCGGTGTCACCCCAAGAAATATTCAAGAGGTACAAGCGTCAAAGCTTGGGGATGCCCAAGGCATCCCCTTCTTCATCAATAAAAATCTCAGGTCTTTCTAGACACTTAGTTTTTATTGTTTCATGCATAGTTGTGTTGTTCTTGGAGCGTCTTAGTTTTAGTTTTTGGTTTTTGTTTTCTTAGTTTTATTGAATAAAGTTGGTTGATCACAACACACCTTTTTGGAGAGAGACACACTCTGTTTTCATTGCCTAGAACACTCTAGTTTTCACTCTTATTGTTCTATGAGTGTTCTCTTTTGCTAGCACTGTGTTTAGCCTTAGTTTTCTTGAGCTTTCAGCTTAGAACTTTTTAGTTTTTCTTTGTGGATTTTTGATACAAGCTCACTGATCTTTATTGATCGTTATCTTTGTGAGTTGTTTCAAATAAAGTTGTTTGGTGTTGGGAATGAGTAGGAAGCTTCATGCTTAAGTGGTACAAAAGGGAGCTTGCATTGACTATGACTTAGACTTTAGCATGACATGCTGGTTGTTGTTTTGACCTTATGCTTAGTGATTATTGATGTACCATGTCTTGTTCAAAAAAATTGGGATTGCTTAGTGTGCCTTGAAGAAATTATGCGTTGTTTTAGCATGCAAAAAGCATAGTATTGTGGTATTCTCCTTTGATGCTTTGTTTGGGTTGACTTGGCACATGCTCACACCATGTTGTGACTATGACAAGTCGCCATTAGCCTCTATGATCATTTAGTCCTTGACTTGTAGTACCACTCTATGCCTTGATTAGTAATGCTTTGTTGCACTGCATGATTATGGCTATTATTTCTCTCTTAGTTGATTGCTCCCAGTCTTTTGCTAGCCTCCACTTGTATGAGTAAGTTCTACTCATGCTTCCAACTCCCAAGAAACCAAGTTATTCCAAAGTGTCCACTATAAACACCTATGCATGGTGTGTTACACCATTCCAAAGTATATTCTTGTTTTCAGCTATCTTCCAATTAAAAACTATTTTGTTATGTGAAAACTTAGTGATTAAAGCCCTCACAAACTTGATGGCACACTTTATATTCTTTGACCCTAATAAACTTGAACCATTGTGTCTTCTATGTTGTATATGCTTGCACTTATATGTTGGAATTAGCAGAACCATGCTGTCATGGGGAACGTTTTCAACCTTGCACTTGTACTTTGTACTTAGTTGATATCATGCTCTTTTGTCTATGGATGTCACCGGTGTGAAATAAAGAGGGAACTTGTAAGTCCATGGAGTTTGTATCTTGTGTTAGAGAAACGCCTGGGCCGCTAGCCTAAGCCATGCCTAATCATGGTGGAAACTTGCAGCATCTCCATAGTGACATCTATGAAGAATTCTTCTTATAAAAAAGAGACACTTTGAGAAAAGAGGAAAGAGAGAAAAAATCACCATATTCCCATGGTAAATAAGAAGATTGTTGAAATGCTCATTGTCTGCTTGCCTTGTCATTTTGGTTATGGGAAAGCTCCTATACCATGTGCAAGGGGTACCCCGTTGGCGGTTCTCTATGATATGCAAATACTTACAATGACAAGAACTTGCAGGTGACTGAATTTGAGTAGCATGAGGTGTGGCCCTTGTATTCAAGGGACTTGAGATTGCCAACTTATACTTCTTCAAGCATATACTCCATATTTGTTCACTTTAACCTTAATCACTTCAAGATGCTTATGATAGGGGAAATGAGGGCTTAAAGCTAACAAGTACCATAATTTTTGGAAGCTCTTTTTGAAACTTGAAATCCCTGCTTCCTTTATAAAAGGTCTTTCTTCCACCACTATTGAGTCTCCACCTTCTACCTTTAGGCACCATTAAGAGAGAATAGTTGTCATTCTATGTGCAGTGTTCCAAAGCTTATTGATTTATGCATATTGTGATATTACTTGTTCTTGTGCTACTTGTTTCTAGTCACCCTTGTGAACTTTGAAGGTGTCCTATGCATCTATTTGCTACTCTATGAGGGACAAGCTGATTGACACTTTGCCATATTTTTGTATGTGGAACAAACAAATGTTTTTCAATGCATATCATTCATGATCTTTGTTTGTATCTTAGCATGTTGCTTTGATAGTTACTATGTCCTATTGTTAGAACTCCATCTTTCATGCACATGTTTAGAGTTCTTTGATCACTGCTTTCAATGCTTGCAACTGGTTTGATCTTTATTGTGAGGGTGCATGTCATCTCAAAAATTATTATTTTTATCACTTACCTACTCGAGGACGAGCAGGAGTTAAGCTTGGGGATGTTGATATGTTGGAAACATATCTATAATTTTTGATGCTCCATGCTTGTTTAGTATCTACTTTGCCTTGCTTTGTCTACACTTTGAGGTGTTTTTATATCTTTTCTGGAACTAACATATTAACAAGTTGCCACAGTTCCAGTTGCATGTTTTCTTCTGTTTTTGGTTCCAGAAAGGCAGAAAATCAATATTCTCGGAATTGGACGGGACAAAAGCCAAAGTCATTATTTTTCTCGGAGCAACACGGAACCACAAAGCAGAGCCGGAGGGGGGGCCACAGGGTGGCCACACCCCTAGGCGCGGGAAAGCCCTGGAGGCGCCTGGAGGGGGTGTGGGCCCCTTGGACCCCCCCACCGACCTTGATTCCTGTGCCTATAAGAAGCCTCCGACCCAAAAACCCTAGGGAATCCAGAAGAAATCCATGAAACCCTCTATAGCGCCGCCGCCACCGAAGGGGAGATTCGGGGATAGAAAGTCTCTATTATGGCACCCTGCCGGGACGGGGAAGTGCTCCCAGAGCCATCTCCATCGCCATCTTCATCATCGTTGCTGATTCCCATGATGATGAGGGAGTAGTTCTTCGTCGAGGCTAAGGGCTCTACCGGTAGCTATGTGTTCATCTTTCTCTCTATGCATGATCTTGTGGTCATGAGCTTTGTAATCAAGTAGATCTACCTTGCAACTCAAGTGCTTTAATAGATCTCTGCTCTCCCCATGTGTGTGAAAGTGACAGCGTGCACTCCATGGTGGCACTTAGGTTTGAGTCTACATAAATACTCTTTGTGCTTTAATAGATCTATGCTTTTCCCGACTTGTGTGAAAGTGACAGTGGGCATACCGTGTGTGGCACCTTGGCTAGATTGAATATTTGTTATGAGTTATATTTGGAGTTGGATGTCTCTATGAAATTGTGGTGTTTGTTGGAACCATCTAGCGCTCAAGGTGACAATGTGGGGTTATCTAGATTGGGGAAGGCGGACTTTGAGGTGTGCTGTTATAGCCCTACCATGGATTAGAGTGTCCAACCGGAGAGTAGTTAAGAGTAGTATCATGAAGAGAGGATATTTATATGAGAGAGTGTTCACTAGTGAAAGTATGATCCCTAGGCCTTGTTTCTAAACATTGAAACACCGTTTGCATCTAGATCTGTTGCATGTTTGCTTGATTTAGTATTTACCTCACCGTCAAGCTCTTTTCTAGCACCGTTACCACTTGTATTTTACTATCTCTTCGCCGACTAGTGCACCTATATTGGGTGTGTTGGGGACACAAGAGGCTTACTGTATCTTGATTGCAGGGTTGCTTGAGAGGGATACCTTTGACCAGTTCCTCCCTGAGTTCGATAAACCTTGGGTAATCCACTTAAGGGAAACTTGCTGCTGTTCTACAAACCTCTGCACTTGGAGGCCCAACAACTATCTACAAGAATAGAAGTGCGTAGACATCATCAACATGATCCCATATTTTAGTTGGAGAAAATTAAATCTTAAGTAGTTTTTCAATGAGTATAAACTACTTTTCTAAAATAAAGGAAATAAAACTATTTTCCTTAATGGTTGTAATGCTTGTGATGATCCGATATCATCTAGTGAAAACCTTAAGTGATAAATAGAAGTAGTTAAGTATTGTTTGGTGATTGTGTACCTCATATTTATTTATAGATGCTAGTACCAACCAAGGATACGAGGAGGAAGGAGGATACTACGAGGAAGAAGCCGAGGAGAACTTCAACCACTGCTCTGCGCAAGTCAAGCTAACACTTGCAACTTAGCAAGCTTATACTACTATGTTAGCAAGCTACTATCTTAGCAAGCTAAACCATGCAAGTTTTACTTGCAAGCTTACACCACTTGATACCCAGTCCTAGTTTTATTTGGAAGCTTAGTTATTTTATTTCTTTTATCAAAGATTTCTCTTAGGGTTTATTTAGTGACTTGTAGATAATAGAAGGATATTTGGAGGTAGCATAAAGAGCATAAAACTTGACCTAAGTTAGATAAATCTTGATTTCATCCTGAGGCATGAGATTGAACTTAGCTAATTCACACCTGTTTACCACCCCTCATTAGTATTTACCCCCCACTAAGCATAAAATTTGATCAACTTTAGATGGGAATACTTGGTGAAAATGGTTATGAAAACCTTAGAATGATGAGTCATTCTACTGAAATGTTTTGACATGTGTTCTTGAACACCAGATGATTTTGATGATGAAAATGGTGAGGCATGATCCTAAGCCCTTTATAAAATAGATGGTTTTCTGGATGCGATACTATTCCAATTTTACCGTACAACCACAATACCCGAAATTTGGGTAGGGCTTGACTGGAAATTTATATACCTTAGTATGGGTTCCCTTGCGGCCAAGGTTGAGTTGAGGCTACCTTGTGAAGTTTGTCCACCTGTGCAATTCCCAAGATGACAGTTGGTCATGGTTGGGAGGCCAAACTCACAGGAGAGGTGCCTATACTAGGGTGTGTAATTGAAGGGTTAGGATTGATTATCTGCATACCGAGTATTGTGAATTCAGGATTGTTCCTGATGGATGTATCGAATGTTGTGGTGAAAGTGTACCACCTCTGCAGAGTGTCAAACTATTCGAATATCCACGTCCGCGGTTATGGACAGTTAGAGTGGCCATACTGTTCCGTCGTCAGATGTTTTCAAAACAACTTGTGAAATGATTTGTGACTTTGACTTAACCACAATAGAGTTGTGATATGAAATTCAAGTTCCCCTTAGGGTTATAAAACTTTCAACTAGTTTTCTTTGCTTCTGAACTCAGTAGAGATAAATCTGGCTTTTTTCAAAACAACCTAGAGCCTAGCAATTCCTACTCAAAACCACTTCACTTGTTAGTATTAGTTTGCGAGTAATTAAAGAGTACTCATGGCTTTGTCCCTGGCTATTCCCGTGGCCAGATTATGAAGAGGAGTATCAGGAGGACAGACAGCTGGAAGGTTACGACAACTAGGATCATCTCCCATCATCAGCATTGCATGTGACCATGAAGATGGAGCTTCACCTACGCTATCGTTATTATTACATTATTTCCGCTGCTTGAATTGTATTAAGACTGGATCATGAGATCCTTACCTGTGTAAGACCGTATGTATGGTTTGTAATGGATGATGTACTGTGATATCAAATCTGTTATGTCTCGCAAAAATGGTAATCTTGGGATTGCGATGTATGTCATAACAGACATCTAGGATTAAAAATCCGGGTGTTGACAGATAGAAACACCTTAACCAACTTGTTGTTGTATCAGTCATCACACCTGATAGATCTAACTATAATTTTGCTATGCCAAACCATGACACACACAACTATGGTAGATGTGGGCCCATGCGAACATTGCATGGGCTATTGACCTCTCTTGGTTAGCTAGAAACACCGTCATCAACTTAGTGGTTGTGTGAGTCACTACACCTGACCAACATGATCCCACCCACTTGATAGATCTAGCTATAAGAGTGCTATGCCAAGCCATGACACACACTAGTTTGTGGCAGTTCTGGCGCCATGCCAACTTTGCATGGTGTCTCTAGACCTCTCTGGGCTGGATAGAAACACCTTCACCAACTTGTTGTTGTATGTGTCATCAAACCTGGCCAACATGATCCTACGTACTTGATAGATCTAGCTATAATTTTGCTATGCCAAGCCATGACACACACAACTGTGGCAAATGTGGGCCCATTCCAACATTGCATGGGATCTAGACCTCTCTGGGTTGGCTAGAAACACCATCATCAACTTAGTGGTTGTGTAAGTCACTACACCTCTCTGGGTTGGCTATAAGAGTGCTACTCCAAGCCATGACACACACTAGCTTATGGAAAATGAGGGGCCATGACCTCTATGGGCTGGATAGAAACACCTTCACCAACTTGTTGTTGTATGTGTCATCACTTGGCCAAGATGATCCTACCTACTTGCTAGATCTAAGTATAACTAGGTGGGATCATGTTTGAGCAAGTGTTGGCTCATACTACTACAAGTTAGTCAGTTGTTTCTAGACAACTTAGATTGTTTAATTTTAGATCCCAATGAAATGTTGTTTTGGGTCCATATTTGCCAGAAGCATCATGGATAGGCGTAGCAATGATATAATTACATCTAGCAACTAGTTGGGATCACTTTGACCCATTGTTGACTCATCAACCAGAAGGTGATCAAGGTGTTTCTAACTAACTCAGTTATAGGTCTATAATGTCACCCTAGACTAGGAAGTTTGAGCAGCACAAAATACTTGTCTATGTTCGTTATCTCACAATCACACTCGCTCTGAATTTGCTAGTGAAGCCTTTCTCTGCAACGAGGAGCGTGTGCCGTGGTGAAGCCTACGCTTGATGTCGATCACCAGGGCCTCTCCCTGGTTCCTGGACTCTGTTCTGTTCACCATCGACGAGGGTGCGCACCGCACCTTCACGTCGTCCACCGAGGACCAAGCTACAGTGGAGATGGAGAGCGCGCGCAAGCTCCGAGTACTGCGCATGGACCGCGTCGGCGAGTTCACGTGTTGGCCACGTTCGCCGTGCATAGTGCGCCGACACCAGCGTCAAGCGTCACCTCATGGCTCTGTATTCACCCCAGAAGAACGGGGTGATCGTGCAGCGCAACCATACGGTCGTAGAGGCGGCTAGAAGCATGTTGAAGGCGAAGGGCATGCCAAATTACTTCTAGGGCGAGACCGTGCTGACAGCGGTCTACGTGCTGAACCTGAACCGGGCGTTCTCGTGCAGTGTCACTGGCATGACACCATATGAGGCTTGGTATCTGCGGACCTTCGGCTGCGTCGCGCATGTACGTGAAGAGCGCCCGTCCTCACCTGAAGAAGCTGGACGACCAGAGCATGCCAATGGTCTTCATCGGCTACGAGAGCGGCACCAAGGGCTACCGTGTATACGATCCCATCGCCAAGCGTGCACACACACATGGAACATAGCATTTAACGAGGAAGAGAGATGGGACTGGAGCACGCACGAGGACATCCCTGTGAGCATGGCGTTCATGGTGGACTGCTACATGCATTCGACTCCACTGCGTACCGCTAAACCTGAGGTGGCAGGCTAGGACTCGCCGACATCTCCATCGACACTAGCTCCCGCAGAGCACACGTCGCGGGCAGCGTCATCCTCGCGCACCGAGCTAGCCTCTCCGACACCCGAAGCTAAAGCTGCACCGCCATCACATCTGCCTCGCCGCAAGGCACACCCGATGACTACGCGCACCATGGATGGCATCGTGCAGCCGAACACCCACCTCGCCTTGTCGCTAAAAGGGATATGTGCAGTAGCATGGCATCGACGTCGCGGAGGCCTTTGCGCCTTTTGAATGGCTGGAGTCCGTGCGGCTCTTGCTGGCGCTCGCCACGCACCATTCAAAGGCATAGCATGGCATGAGGCTATACATGCTACAAGTGTGCATCATCCAAAGGCATGGCACACTTGTGGCAGATCTAGACCTATCTCAGCTGTCTAGAAATACCTTCATCAACTTGTGGTTGCATGAGTCATCACTCTGGACAACATGATCCTACCTATAGTTGATTGATCTAAGTATAACACTGCTATGCCAAGACATGATGAGCCACTTTGTGGCAGATGTGGGTCCATGCCAACATTGCATTGGCTATAGACCTCTCTGGGTACAATGCTAGCATCATTAGGCTACATACAATGCTAGCATCATTAGGCACGTGGTGATACACCCTTGTGCCAAATTTGAGTCCATTTAGCTAGCATCAATACATCAAAACATGGCTTATGAATTTGTAATTTAAACAATATGTATATTTCACTATTCTTAGTTATGATTTAGGGAAGGGTAATGTATGCATCATTCATGTATAACACTAGTACTTTTTAATGTAATATTAAGTCATAAAAATGAGATAAGACTTAACTTATAAATTACAGTACTATTCTATCATCACATAAGCACTAAGTTGATGAAGGAATTTCTAGCCAACCTATAGAGGTCTATATCCTTGGCTAGAAACTCCTTCGAAGGACTTTGAATTCATCAACTTAGTGCTTACTAAGTTGGCTAGAAACACTTTGTGGCAATTGTGGACCCATGCCAACATTGCATGGGCTATAGACCTCACTCTATTGGCTAGAAACACCATATACAATCAACTTTTGCTTGTGTGACTCAACACTTTTAGGCTCCAAACAAGTCGATTTGTCATGTATCTACTCTTAATTATGAAGTCTCATCCCATAGACATGCATGGTCTACATGTTGATTTCACAGACGATTAATAAGGAGCTTGAGGCCAGCCGAGCTACCACAGAACCAAAACACATAGATGTTACCAGCTCTCATATCAAACTTGTTCACAACCTCCATCCACTTTGATGTTATCATGGCACCACATTTCAGTTTGCCTCTAGTGTTTGACTTGGTCATCACCATTTTAACTCTTGCAACTTCCATATTGTTCCAAAATACTTGAATGTCTGTTGGTAGTTCAATATATGGAACAATATGCTCCATGGTGAAGCTCCTCAAAAAGTACTGCATATAGATTACACCAATATATATACAAATGTCAGTACCTAATAGTAGTAATGTAACAATAATTTTTAAAATTGTTACTAGTTCAAAAGTTTTACCATTTTTTTTCCCTTTCAAGGTGTTTGATTTATTTATGGTGCATACATAAAATGGTCTTTTTGGGAGGTTCTTATCAACTCCATACTTCAGTACATTAATTTCAGTATCATCCATCACTACACGGTTGCCATAATGGCACAAACATTCAAATTCTTTCTCGAAATTTATTCCGGGACCTGCATGTAACAAATACATACATAAGAAGCAATATTATAACTGCATTGATTTTTTTATTTGACATTACATACCTCTTATATGCAGAGGTTTATTCAACTTAAGAGCGGCACGGACATGACGAGTGCGAGCATACTCCTCGACATAACCAGAAAGTGCCATGTACACAAACTTTTGAGAATTTAAAGAAATCTATATTCTACCACCTCTTATTTTAGATACTTGAACATGGTTTTTATGTTCATAAACACGCATGATATTCCAAATCACCAAGTAGTGTCCATTAGATAATACAATTTTCTTAATAGTATATATAGATCTGACATGACATGCTTTCAGTGCTAACATAGAATAGAGTGTTATTGTACTAGTACATATGTAGATCTGATCTACACAATTATGATCGTCGTGCATTTTTAAAATTTGATCGTATTTCCTCTAGATCTGATGAAATTTCTGTACATCGCTCGTTCTAGATTTTCATATAGGAGTTGGCAAAAACATACCTGATCCTTGAATCTCCGATCCATGAACCCGTGTCATCGCAGTCGTTAAATACTAGAGGCGGTCCTCGATTGAATTTTTGAGGTTGTTGTCGTGGAGGCGCTCGTGTGAGGAAGGATAGGAGCCGAGTCGTGGGCGGAGGCGACCGTGGAGTGACTAAATACCTAACGCGTCTACGCCGTCATACCCGCGCGCGTCTGCTGGGCGTGGTTGGGCCTGCCCAAATAAGCAAGCAGCCGATGCAGTGATAACACGGGCAAAGGAACACGAGCTGGGCTAGGATAAGTCTGCGTATTTTAGAATGTGTAAAAAATATTGAGGTTATTTCATGAAGGAAAGAGGCTCAGGTGAGACAAAACAGGCTATTTGGAAATTTTTTATTTTTTGGAAAAAGAGGATCAGGTGAGACAAAACAGGCTTGTTTGTAAATCAAAAACTATATGTAAAAGGAAAGAAGAGCAAAATAAGGCTACAATAGGGCAACGCAACCAACCAGCCCAATTTGGCAACAAATTAAACAACCCTCTCTCTCTCCCCCTTTCAAGAAAACAAATCCATGCACCACTTTCTGTCTATCTCTACCCGGCTCACCTCATTCATTCCTTTTTGCCCAATTTGGTAGCAAATCTATACCAACTTCTCTTTCTCAATTGCTTAACTATTTCCCTTGAACCTTTTCAAAATAGGAAATCCTACCACACACCAGCATGTACAAAAAGAAATGTACATAGTAAACATCTAGAATGTAGAAACATAACAAGCAACTAATTAAGCAAGGTTCAACACAAACTTGATAAGGCAGAGGTTCAACACAAACTTGATAAGGCAGAGGTTCAACACAAACGCTGATAACCAGCCAACATAAACACAGTTCAACAAAGCATGCTTCTTAAAGCAGCATCACACAGAAACAACACATCATTACATCACTGCCTCCTCGCCACCTCCTCCTAGTCCTGCTCCTCCTGGTCCCTTTTCCTCTGCCTTGTGCTGCCCATACCCGGAACCTTCGGTGGCTTGGTTTTGGGAGCAGGCACATGACCGAGATCTATGACTCGGTGATATGTCCAAAATGTATCTACTTTCCCGAACACTTTTGCTATTGTTTCTTCTCTAAACTTGTGTAATTTGGATACAACTAACACGGACTGATGCTGTTTTCAGCAGAATTACCTTGGTGTCTAGTTTTTGTGCAGAAAAACAACTATCAGGAAAAATCTCGGAAAATATGCCAAAATTTGTATTTCACCAGAAGACTCACGGGGCCAGAATACGAGACGGAGTGGAGGCCTGAGGGGCCCACACCCCCTGCCGCACGGGCCAGGCCTGGCCACGCCTGGAGGGGGTGTGGCCGCCTCAGGCACCCCCTCGGCCTCCCTCTTCTCCTATAAGTTTCCTTCTAACCTAAAAACTCCCGCGCCTGGAGGGGTTTTCGACGTTTTTCTAGAAAGAGTTCCGCCTGTGCCACCACCACCAGAAACCGCGATTCGGAACCAGAAACTCCGTTTTGGCACTCTGCCGGGATGGGGAATTTAGAGAGGATCATCGCCATCATCATCAACAACGCCTATCCATCAACCATCCATGTTTCCATCATCCATGAGTGAGTAATCCCCGCTGTAGGCTATGGGAATGGTAGGGATTAGATGAGTTCTATCATGTAATCGAATAAGATTGTTAGGGCATGGTGCCTAGTATCTCTATTAGTGCTTCAGGAAATAAACATGCTTATGGAATTAGAACTAGGAGTGGTATAGCTTATTGGGGATATGCTATATGGTATCCTCATAGCATGTCTCCTATCCGGATAACCCGGGTGGCCCACAGTTGGTAGCATGGACCATGGCCTGCTGGGTGGCCCAGTTAGATGGATCCAAAAGGGAGGCCCATGCCGGACAAAGGAAGGCTACGGTGGAGTCACCAGCATACCCGGAGCCTTAGAGTACAAGACACGCAAGGCTAGTAATAGGCGGTGTAGGACTCTGTAACCTGTACGGCTAGGACTTTTCCATGTAACCCTAGGACCTGGCAACTATATAAGTCGGGCCTATGGGAGCCTTTAGGGCGCAACTTCACATAACCTCGCACAGCGAACCAATCCCTGTAACTCAGCGTATTGCCCTTATAGTGATTTATAGCAGGAGTAGGATTCCGCCACCGTTGTGGGATCTGAACCTAGGTAAGCTGTGTTACCTCGTACCCGTCAACCATCCGCCTTTCCCCACGTCTCTAAACACGCACTGTGAGGACCCATCCATGGCGTACTCGTTGGCAATACCACGACAGTTGGTGCCCACCTTGGGGCAAGAGGCGCTTCACGCTCTTCAGCGGGCGAGGACCAAGATCTTCGCGGGAATCGGCAAAACCATAGCCATCGGTCACGTTCTCTTCTCCGGCAATGTTCCAATCGTCCCTCCCGACGAGTTCTGGATCCCAGCAAAGACGAACCATATGCGGTGCTCGATCGTTCCTATCGGATACATCCACCTCTTCATTGGTGAAACCGACTCGAGCACTAGTTCCCTGGGAGTCGGAGGAGCATCAAGACCCGCACGGACCGCCTACGGGAAGGATACATTCGCGGAAGGATCGACGTTGGATCTCTCTTCGGAGTTTGCTGGCAAAGATCAAAAAAATTCAAGGCCCACCCAAACCACCCCTGTGCAGGATATAACGGTGGAAGATCACTGCAAGTTCGCCGGCTTCGTCCGTGCGTCTGGACAGCAGAGATCCAAGTTCGTCGGTGTGGTTACCATCTTCGATCTGGCACGTTGCATTCAGAGAGAGGGCGAAAACCCCCGTGATTACCTTGCCAGGTGGCTCCATATACGAGCCGGTCTGGCCCAGTACCCCAATGATGATGCTATGTATCACTTTGTGGAAGGACTGGACCATGGCACGCTTCTCCGGCATTCCCTAAGACGGCAGTAGGCGTCGGGATGCCTTACCTTCGAAGGCATGGTGAACACCATCAACAACTACGCGGAGGCTGAAGCGGCAGCTCAGACAGCGCTTGCTCTCATTGACGGAGCCCCTCGAATTCAGCCACCGCCATCACCGCCTCCGGCCGCCATCGCCGCAGCTGCGCCGCCACCTCCAGTCATCGTTGCCGCTGTTGCACCTCAACCCCCCGCCATCGAGGAAGTCCTGGCACCCTCTGACTCTGTGATTGACGCGCTATACGCCGACTTTAGTGTAGATTCAAAGGAGATAGATTTCAGTCCAGACGAACTAGACTCCGCCATGCAGGAGATGGAGGAGGAGTACACGCGCGACGAGCAAGACAACAAGGCCATCACATCTCTAGAGGTGTTCGTCACCATTGGGACGGCGATGGATGAAGATCAACCCGGAAGAGCTCCGCCTACAGCTCTAGACAAAGGGAAGGGACCACCTGTTGCTGATGACATTGATCGCACAAAGGTCATGCCCCCTCCGCCTAATCCAGTGCAATAGCCGCAGGAACTCGGTACCGGCCCGAGCAACAACAATACCGCAAACTTGCCGCCTCCGGCATCTACGTCTGCTGCTGCCCAAGTTACTCCAGCTGATACAATGATGTACGGAAATCTCCTCGTCGAGCCACTGACCATAGCTCATATCCAGAACGTGACCCATCTTGACGAGAAGCGACAGCAGCTGCTGGAGGAAGCGCAGGCCATCGCGGAGTAAGGCGCTAAGCTAGATCGAGATCTGGTCAACGCACAGAAATCCATAGATAAAGCTAGAGCAATGGAGGCCGAGTACAAGACTCTGCTACAGCAGCAGAAGGCCAAGAAAGCTCCGGCTTGCATCATCAACGATCCTGGTGTACGACGAAACCTAGGATGGGCCCCCTGAAGCCGGCACAGTCCAAGCCATACATTAACAGTGAAGGCAGGCAGGTGATGCCCACTCCACTCATTAACCTCGCCGTCGCCAAGACCCTTCTAGAGCAGGATAGATCGCTTGAGGCAGTGGACCAGATCTATGACCTAGTGGCCAAGGCGGTGAAGCAGCAGGAAAAGACCACCTCTCAGAGGCTCGAGTCCGACCCATTGTTTTTCCAGTCTAGACAGTATAAGCCGCCAAGGGACAGATCTCCTCTTGATGTCGGGTCTCAGACGGGTTCATCAGAACAAAGACGGAGGGATACGCGCAACAGGAAGGATGCTATCCCCATATCCTCCAACCATGGAGAAAAGGCCCGACCTCGCCGCCCATCGCCACTACCCCGCTCCCCGCGACATCGCGAAGAACCCAAGGCTCACCATCGTACGGATATGCCCCCGCCAAGGCAGACCGGCATCGTCATCCGCGACAACACGGAGCAGACCAGTCATGAGGGAGAGCGCAACCAAGGACACAGGAGCAGGTCGTGCCATGACCCTCCGAGTCCGGCAAGCAATCGCGACAAGCGTGAGGCGTCGCAGGAGGGTAATAGCAAGAAGGCTAACCCAACGCCACCTCCGCCTCTATCACCACCTAGCAGTCACCATGGCGAAGGAGGGCCGCGTCATTCACACAGCCCATCCCCTGTTGACAAGAAGAAGAAAAACCCAGAGCAGTACGATGCACGTTCGCAGATCGATAAGATCCACGAGGCCCGGGAAGGACCATACATGGGACCACGTTGCTTTGGACCTGCGATACGGTCCACAACTTACCCCAAAGGTTTCCGAATTGACAAGACTATCAAGACCTATGACGGCACCGCTAAGCCATCTACATGGTTACAGGACTACAGCAACGCGGTAGAGATTGCCGGGGGTAACCCCAATGTTGCCATCAAGTACCTCCCATTGATGTTGGCGGGCACAGCCTGTCAATGGATTGATGACCTGCCAAAGAAGTCCATCTGCAATTGGTTGGACATGCAAGAAGCGTTCACCAAAAACTTCGAGGGTACGTACAAATGTCCCTGCACTGTTGGCGATATACAGCGGTGCGTGCAAGAGAAAGACGAGACATCTCGCGCCTACCTCTCCCGCTGGCTGGATACGAAGAATTCATGCGCAGGAGTGCATGCTCAGACCTCCATGGCCGCCTTCATCGATGGGTTGGAAAGGGGCAAACTCAGACTGCCATGGCAACAGCCGTTCCAACTCAAGCTCAGAGGAACAGCAGCACAAAGCGAAAAACCGCTCCAGAAGAAAAGCAAACTCCCGACATGGTCGCCATGAACTTTGCAGGACGAGGTGATGGTGGACAACGTGGCCGAGGACGGGGAGCTGGTCGTGGGAAACAGCGAGGAAGTGAAACTACCTCGGCAGCGCTCCGCATTCCCCAAACCTACTAAGAGTACCACGATATCTCGTGCCTCGTACACCTCGATGTCAATGGCAATGCCACCCATACCAATCGACACTGCAAATTCGTCAATGACCTCAAGGAAGACCTGGAGTCCGGCTACAAGCGAAGTTGGAAGAACAGACCGCGTGGCAAGGGAAAGGGGAAGAAGAAGGAGGAGGAGTCCAAGGATTCAAGTGACATGGACAAGGATGTTGACCCCAAGCACGCCGCCGACAAAGGCAAGAACCCCTTCGTGAAGAAGGCGCCAGTCTACCACACTTTCCGTGGCACCCCCACCGTCCGACAACAGAAGACCTCTATGAGGATACTGATGGATACTCTACCCCCAGTTCCCCAGTACCTGCGCTGGTCGGAGGTTCCAATTACTTGGGACAGGAAGGATCACCCAGACCTTATCCCTACGGAGAACCAATACGCCATGGTCATCAACCCCTTGATTGACGACGTGGAGTTCACCAAGTGTATGGTGGATAGTGGAAGAAGCATCAACATCATGTACCTGGATACACTGCAGAAGATGAACTTGACAGAGGAAAACATAACGGACCAACACCATCTTCCATGGCGTAGTTCCTGGTCGGGAGGCTCGGTCCCTTGGGTGCATCATACTTCAGGTTGCCTTTGGCGATGTTAATAATTACTGCCAAGAGCGCATGACCTTTGAGGTCGTCCCCTTCAAGAGCGTGTACCACGTCATATTCGGCCGCGACATATTCCACACCTTCATGGCCAAGCCATGCTTCGTCTACAACAAACTCAAGATACCCGGACCAAACGGTGTCATCACCGTATCCGAAAGCTTTACCAAAGCAATGGACTGCGAGATTAATGAAGCAGCCTACGCGGAAACTGTCCTCTATAGCGAAGAATTCAAAGAGATCCAGAGAAAGGTCGATGACTCAGAGATGCCCGCGTCTAAGAAACAAATCTATGAATCCACTCCAGCATTCAAGGCCGCCATCGAGACCAATCCGGTGGAACTTGTGGTAGGCGATGCCTCCAAGACCACCGCCATTGGGACGAACCTGGATCCCAAATAGGAAAGCGCGCTCATCCAGTTCCTCCGTGAGAACAGGGACATCTTTGCCTGGCAACCTGTCGACATGAAAGGTGTACCTAGGGAACTTGCCGAGAACAGCTTAAACATTGATCCAAAATGCAAACCAGTGAAGCAACCTCTACGACGCTTTGGAGATGAGAAGAGACACGCCATAGGCAAAGAAATAGCTAGGTTACTTCAGGCTAGTTTTATCCGAGAAGTCTTTCACACCCAATGGGTGGCCAATCCTGTACTTTTCCGCAAAAAGGGAACCAAAGAATTAAGAATGTGCATTGATTACACCGGCTTGAACAAGGCATGCCCCAAAGATTCATTTGCTTTGCCTTGCATTGACCAAGTCGTTGACTCGACGGCTGGCTCGGAACTTTTGTGTTTGACCGATGCATACTCAGGATACCACCAGATCAAGATGAGGAAGTCGTACCAATTGGCCACTTCATTCACTACCCCATACGGGACATTTTGCTATGTTACGATGCCCTTTGGGATGAAAACGCAGGTGCTACGTACCAGCGGATAATGCAACGTTGCCTGCACGAACAAATTGGTCGGAACGTTCACGCCTATGTGGACGATATAGTGGTGATGTCTAAAAAGTCAAATGACTTAATCTCCGACATAAAATAAATACAACATGATGCTTAACCCTAAGAAGTGCGTCTTCGGGATTCCAGCCGGAAAATTGTTGGGCTTAATCGTTTCCCAGCGTGGAATCGAGGTCAACCCGGAGAAAATCAAGGCCATCTTAAACATAAAACGTCCGACATGCCTAAAGTACATTCAACGACTAACAGGTTATGTTATACCAGTTAGTCGGTTCGTCAGCCGACTTGGAGAAAAGGTCCTGCCGTTGTACAAGTTGCTGAAGAAGGCAGACAAATTTACGTGGATGGACGAAGCAGATGCAACATTGAAGCAGCTCAAGGAGATTCTTTCCTCAGTGCCCATCCTTGCAACACCCAAGCCTAGAGATCCCATCTTAATTTACATGGCGCCAACCAACCGGGTAATCAACATCGTCGTCGTGGTAGAGCGGAAGGAACCAGGCTATGAGCACGGAGTTCAACGACCAGTTTACTATGTAAGCGAGGTCTTGACGGAGTGTAAGCATCATTACCCGCACTACCAGAAGATAGCTTATGGAGTATTACTTGCTTCTCGGAAGCTGAGGCATTACTTTCAGGAGAACCCTATCACAGTGGTGAGCAAGACTGCACTGTCCGACTTTATCAACAACAGCGACGCTACGGGAAGGGTCGCGAAGTGGGGCATTGAACTTGCCGCCTTCGATATCACCTTGGTGGATTTTATCGCAGATTTGACGGAGATGCCAAATGCTACTCCGTTGCCGGAACCAGAGTTCTGGGTGGTGCACTTTGACGGATCAAAGCTGCTCAATGGCTCGGGGGCTAGTGTATTGCTACAGTCACCAACTGGCGACAAGCTACACTACGTTCTACAGATCCACTTCGAGGCTACGAACAACATGGCGGAGTATGAAGCACTCATTCACGGATTACGCGTAGCCAAGGATATTGGCATCAAGCGCATAGTTTGTTGTGGAGATTCCGACTTGGTTGCCCAGCAGGTGGCTGGCACCTGGAATGCGTGGAACCCTATGATGGCGGCATATCAAGACGAAGTGGACGAGATAGCCAAGTGCTTCTTGGTCTACGAAGTCAAGTATGTACCTAGGGAACAAAACAAGGCGACTGATCTTTTGTCTAAGCTTGGATCAGGGCACAAGCGAATTCCTCCAGGAGTCTTCCTAGAGCATCTACGGACACCATCCGTGAAGGGAGCCGACATCGAAAACCCAGATAGGGTTGACTCTTTTGTCCACATTGTGGAAAAGGTCCCTCCGTCTTGGACAAAACCGTTCATGGAATATTTCAAACACGGAACTTTGCCCGACGACGAGGTCGAAAGACAGCAAATAGTACGACGAGCAAAGGGCTATACCATAATCAATGGACAGCTCTACACAAGGAGCACTACTGGTGTATACCTTAAGTGTGTTTCCCAGCTAGAAGGTATTGAAATCCTATGCGAAATCCATCTCGGAGATTGCAGGCATCACGCCGCTCCTCGATCGTTGGTCGCGAAAGCCTTCCAGCAAGGATTCTACTGGCTGACCGCGAAGGCGGACGCCGACAAACTGGTTGAGACATGCATGGGATGCCAGTATTATGCCCGACAACCACATGTTCCTGCTGAAGAATTGCGAACAATACCAATAACTTGGTCATTTGCAGTCTGAGGGGCTAGACATGGTGGGACCGTTACAGACGGCACCATGTGGGTTTACGCATCTGCTAGTAGCAGTTGATAAATTCACTAAATGGATAGAAGCTAAACCCATTAGAAAGCTTGATGGGGCAACTGCCTTTAGGTTTGTCCGGGATCTAGTGGTGAGATTTGGTCTCCCACATAGCATTATCACCGACAACGACAGCAACTTGTCACTCGGAGAAGTGGAGGCTTATTGTTGGGAGAAGGGCATCCGACTTGACCTTGCACCTGTGGCACATCCACAATCCAATGGTCAGGTTGAGCGAGCCAATGGATTAATTTTGCAAGGAATAAAGCCACGTCTTGAGGCACCGCTACCTAGAGCAGCTGGAGCCTGGGCGGAAAAATTACCATCTGTGCTGTGGAGTTTACGAACTACACCCAACAGATCCACCGGCTACACCCCTTACTTCATGGTATATGGAGTAGAATCCATCCAGCCTTCCGACATACTTCACGATGCACCAAGGGTTGCCGCCTATGATGAAGATGACGCTGAAGAATCCAGACGCCTAGATGTGGACCTTCTCGAGGAGGAGCGTGTTTTGGTATGCCAAAGATCCGCCATCTACCAGCAGAAGCTACGCAGCTACCATAGTCGCCACGTTCGGCATCGCTCGTTTAAAGAGGGGGATTTGGTGCTCTGACTTAAGCAGAAGAAGTCACACAAATTATCCCGCCATGGGAAGGACTGTTCATCATAATCAAGGCGCTACTCAATGGGTCTTACTACCTCGTTGACAATCGTGAACTGAAGGATAGACCCAACGAGGATCATAAGAGTAAGCGACATGACCCGGATGATGACTACCCGGAGCTTGATCGGCCATGGAACATAGCACAGCTACGTCCTTTTTACACTTAGCATTTTTTATCTAATTGTGTACCTCTTATATGATCAATGAAATAAAGCACTCTGGTTCACTCATATTTTTGAGTCTTTTACCTCCTTTAGTGTTCATTTTTGGATCATATAAAACCTTTATGCACAAGCTTTGCGATTGCACTTGTGAAATTTCCGCTTACGGGCGTTAGCTTAAGTTTTCTGGTCTACACGTTCTTTGTCATTTTTATGTGGATTCTGGAGTAGTGACTTTCGGCACTTATTGTCGGCGATTTTGTGCTTAGGTTATTGACGGTGCCATTGGGCATCATCACCTGAGCGCATGTTTCTGACAACGAGTCTTCTGACTCACAAAAATTCAAGCATAAGAACCAAAGTAATGGATAAGCCAGCACGTGCTTAAAAAATATATACATGCTAGAAATAGTTCTTAAGTAGCAGGACATACATCATTGTTTTCCGCCTTAAGTTAATACATAGTTTTTTCGGCATACACATCATAGAAGAAACAAATATTACAAATTGTTTTTCATTCCTCTGGTGCAGGCGACTTGGAAGCAACATCATCGCCATCAGGAGAGTAACCCTCGAAGTCGGCAGTGTGAAGGGACTCAGAGGAGCTTTGGTTGCCGCCATAGATGGTATTCATCAGCACGAAGATGTTGACGTCGACTAACTCGGCAACTCTGGTGTCATAACCCACGAGTGACGACAAGATAGATTCGTGATTTATCTCTTTGCCTTCGTCATCTACATCGGGAATGCCAGAGGTTACCGTGTCGATGTCGGCATCCTTGTAGTGTGCCTTTACCATGGACAGCGCCATCCTTGCACCGACCCGTGCACATGAAGCTTTCCAGCTTGTGATACGCTCAGGGGCTCGGCGCAGGATCTCCGAGAACTTCGCCACAGAGTCCGATGCCTTGATATTGATCTGGAGGGGCTTGGCAATCTCTTTGAATTGCGTGATGGCGGTGTTGATGAAGTTGCCGACAAGAACCATGCTTTCCTTTGCCGGAGGAGGCGACCGGGTTAAACCCATAGGAGCTGCGAATTTCCAACAAAGGAGCACATGAGTTCAAAAATTCAGAGTATCCAGACTACAGAAATCCAAGACAGATAATCACTTACTAAAGATGCTAGCCTCAGCTTGAGAGAGGGTATCCGCCAAGGAGTCCCGTCCTTGTTGGAGGAGCTTGTACGCTTCATGATGGCGTTGATTCTGCTCATCGGCAGCATTCTTCTGATCTCTTAAGATCCAGATCTCCTCCTTCAAGCTGTTCATCTCCTCGGTGGAGGAGTCCTGCAGGGCTTTCATTGATTCTTCATGCATATTCAACATGTCCTTCCTCTCCTGCTTAAGGATCTTGTTCTTGCTATCCAGCTCCTGAATATGCTTGGATTGCTCGACAATGTCCTTAGCCTTGGCAATGGTTTCTGCAAGTTGGAGAAAGTAAAGTAAACAGTGAATACTCGGAGAATACACAAGTTCAAGTCGGAATACGAAAAAGAAAGGAAAAACAGATGGTTTCTCTTGATGATCTGTTCCTTCAAGAAGGTAGTTTTACCCTTTTCGGCTTCCAAGTCCGCGCGCATCTTCTGGTACTTGCCTTTGGCCATGCCCCTCCGAGCATTCTCAATCTATGGAAAAAAATAAAAGTTAAACGTTGTTTGGTCTACTTGGAGCATCTAGTCAGAAAATTTCCACCTAGACGCTCGGGGGCTACAGCGAGAGTTTTTAACTCAGCAATATGCTTAGTCTTTCTTTAAGCATCTAGTCAGAACTAATTCAGTTTTCGATTAGAAGCTTGGGGGCTATGGTATAAAGTTTTTAACTCGGTTGTATGCTTAGCTTCTCTTTGAGCATCTAGTCGGAACTAATTCAGTTACAACTAGACGCTTGGGGGCTATAGTATTGAAATTTATAAACACTGCGTATGCTACTCTTAAAGCATCTAGTCGGAATAATTCATTCCACCTATATGCTTGGGGGCTATAGTGAGAAGTTTTCTAGCTTAGTCACTCTTAGAGCATCTAGACGCAAAGACCTATGGTTTTCTGTCTAAATCCTCGGGGGCTACAGTGGGATATTCATGTGAAATGCAAAAGGCAAATAAAACTTACAAGTGCAATGATCTTGAGGTTGGTAGAACATTCAGCCAGCAGCTTGTCGAAGGATACACTGTTTCCTTGCAAGATCTCTGCATGCCGGAGAAGCTCCTCTAGACCGCACGTCGGAGATGTCGGCGCCGCACCAGGCACCAGAGCAGTGCTACCCGTTGTAAGTACCGGATAGACTATCTTCGGATACTCTATGGTTTTCTTGGGTGCGGGGGCGCCGCCTTCAGTAGAAGTACCAGCTTCCACCACCTCCTTATCATTACCGATGGCATCCTTAGCCGGAGCTTCAGCCATTTGATGTGTGGCACTCTCCTACGTCGCCTGCTCGCCGACAACAGCGAGCTCGGTAGAAGCACCTGAGTCCACTTCCATGGCGGAAGGGCCAGCTGCTTCCTTGGCTTGAGAGCTTGTCGGAGGGGATGAGGGCTTGACAATGCGAGTGACAGGGGCGATGGCGGGAGATGTGTCGTGATGCAGCATATCCTTAATGGTTCTAGAAGCCCCTAATGTTTTGGAGGTCTTCTTCAACCTGGTCGTGGCTTTCTTCCTGAAATGTGCAAAATTCATAAGTACAGGAACAAGACAGATAAATGGACAATGTCGGAGAGAAAGAAGCTTACACAAGAGGGGGTGCTTTGGCAAAGGGGATCCAGTAGTCTTTCTTTTCTCCACATCCAGGGCGGCGGTAGTATTTTTGGAGGCTCCACCCTCCGTCTTCTTCTTCTTGCCTCCGTCGGCAGCGTCAGAGGTGGAGTTCTTCCGCTTTCGCGACAACGGAACATCGTCGTCGGACACGACCGTGACTTCCTTCATCTTTGGATCATAGATTTGGACAGCCATGCTATCCTCATCTAGATCGCTAAGCTGTTA
The DNA here is from genome assembly GCA_916181665.1 of Avena sativa. Classification (NCBI taxonomy): domain Eukaryota; kingdom Viridiplantae; phylum Streptophyta; class Magnoliopsida; order Poales; family Poaceae; genus Avena; species Avena sativa. Next base: position 134,905,153 of record OV702280.1, read on the forward strand.
AGTGAGAAGTTACCGTGTTAGACAAGATGGTAATGGTTAGACGGAAGAACTGAAGTATATGTCATACACGAAAGATATATAGTTACCTTTGGGCACTTGCTCTCTAAAAACATGCCGTAGGTGATGGCAAAGCCACGCTTCTTGTCCTTCACCTTGACGATGTCCTTGAGGCGAAGCTTGACGGAATCGCTCGAGAAGTTGTCCACGGAGATGCGGAGGCTATCCCTTCTATCGTTGGTATACTCGTGCATCAGCTTCGAGCGGTGCTGCAAAGGCTGGATTCGCCTGATGAACCAACACATGGCTAGGTCCAAGACGGTCAAACCCTTCTCTACAAACCACTCTATCCGCCTTATAGCGCGGGAAGCATCGGTGTGAGACGGAAGGGAGGCCTGGGATCTCCATGTCGAAGTTTCAGCGGCGGCTCCATCGACAAAGTCCGGGTACCTTTACTTCTCGGCTAGCCAGAGGGATATCTGGGCTGTAGAAGTAAGTACGCTGCTAGTTCTTGCAGGACTCATGGACGACGATGTCGGGGAAGTGCCGGCCAGGCCGGATCTTGAAGCTAATAGTGCCACAATTTCTAGTTCATCCTTGCTGGCGCCGGCTTCACGCTTGATGGTGAAGAAATAGATAAAGAGGTCTAGCCTAGGCTTAATCCCTAAGTAACCCTCGCAAAGCGCCGCGTAATTGCTAAGCGCTAGGATACTACTGGGAGAGAGGTTTTGGGGCTGAACTCGGTAATGGTTCAAGACGGCAAGGAAGAAGTTAGAGATGGGCACGGAGACGCCGCGTACCAATTGTGCTTTGAGGTACACCTTTTCTCCGGCTTGGGGAGAAGGTGTGACCTCGCCGGCCGGCGCCGCCCGCCAGGCGAGCCCCTCCATTGCGGGGAGGTAGCCCTCGACGATCAACTCTTTGATGTCGCGGTCCGTGATGTCCGAACCGCGCCAGTCACCTTTGTGTGAGTCGTTTTCCTCCTCCAGCAGCTCCAGCGCCGCTGGATTATGGTCGCCGCCGGTGGCCTCGACCACCGCGGAGATGGGGATGACCAGGCCCTCTGGGGGCACGACGACGGAGCTCGCCAGCTTCGCCGCTGCTTTGCCCGACACCGCCATCGAAGGAGAAGAGCTGCTGCTGGCCATTGCGAGCGTTTGGAAGTGACTGGCGAGATTGGGAGTTAGGGTTTTTCATGCGAGGCGCGGAGAGCTCGAGGAGACGCTTGCAGGGGAGAATGAGGTGAAAAATTCAAATTTCCACCGCAGTTACTATTTATGATACCCAGCATCAAGATTCGTGCAGCTTGATCGGACGGTTGCCGTGTAGACAACTTGTGCGGAAACATGCGCGAAAATTTCGCCACGTACCAACCGCCGCCGCCAACGGTTCGTATCGCTCGCGCAAGAAAAGTGGACATGATTGCGTTCTCTACATGTGTGAGTTATGAGGCATTGCTGACCTAAGTCTACGTCGCCCTAGCTGACATAGGCAGATGAACCATCACATCAGAAGATTTCGGCATGGACGGATCCAGTCTGGCTATGGAAGAGTACGATGGAAGATTCAGCAATTCTCCGACTTACAAGTTGAAGATGGAGAAAACCTTGCAGGGTTCTTTGGAGGACTATAAGATATTGCTTGACGATTTGCCGACATCCATTTAGACGGAGCATTCATGTGAAGAGGCATGGCGGCGCAAGATCTCGGAGTTCTCCGGGGGCTACTATTGGGGATATGCTATATGGGTATCCTCATAGCATGTCTCCTATCCGGATAACCCAGGTGGCCCACAGTTGGTAGCATGGCCCATGGCCTGCTGGGCGGCCCAGTTAGATGGATCCATAAGGGAGGCCCATGCCGGATAAAGGAAGGCTACGGTGGAGTCACCAGCGTACCCTGAGCCTTGGAGTACAAGACATGCAAGACTAGTAATAGGCGGTGTAGGACTCTATAACCTGTACGGCTAGGACTTTTCCCTGTAACCCTAGGACCTGGCGACTATATAAGTCGGGCCTATGGGAGCCTTTAGGGCGCAACTTCACATAACCTCGCATAGCGAACCAATCCCTGTAACTCGGCGTATTGCCCTTATAGTGATTTATAACAGAAGTAGGATTCTACCACCGATGTGGGATCTCAACCTAGGTAAGCTATGTTACCTCATACCCGTCAACCGTCCGCCTTCCCCCACGTCTCTAAACACGAATTGTGAGGACCCCTCCATGGTGTACTCGTCAGCAATACCACGACATAGCTACTCAAGATCCTTTATATCCTGACGGACACCCTAAAAGAATTGATCAGGATTCTCAACAAGATGAAAGTAGTGGTAGCCCTCATAATAGAAAGAAAAAGAAACACAAAATAGTAGAGGAACCACCTGAACCTGCTGTAGATCCTAACAGTATATCAGTCTCTGATGCTGAAACGGAGAGTGGTAATGATAAAAATGATGCTCCTGATAAGGAAGAAGTTGAGGAAGAACCTGAGAAGCACACTAAGAACACTAGGTACACTAAGGAAGATTTTGTATCTCATAATTGTTTGGTTTAACTGATTTTGTTGTGCTTGAAATGTCTGAAGATGATAATATGTCCATTATTCTTGGGAGACCTTTTTTAATAATGCAGGTGCTGTCATCAATTGTAATCCAGGAAAAGTGACTTTTCATATTAATGACAAAGAGCATACTGTCTATTTCCCCAAGAAGATTGATAAGAGCTATTTACTGAATTCCATTGAAAATATTGAGAGCATCAAAGTTGGAGAAATATATTGTCCCATTGCACAAGGAAGTTTTGAAACTATTATGATTGGGACTATTGCTATCAAGTTTGAGGTAACATAACCACTTTGTGGAATGCAAAGTTTTGCTTCATATAAGATTGTTTTGGTAACAAGACTTGATCAACCTTGTTAACAAAGGGATCTTAATGAAGAAAACAATGCTTTCACAGTGGTTATACTTGCTTACATTTACTTTTCTCCTTTCCAGTCTTTGCTCTCCTTCTTGTTAGTCTTAGTTTTGGTAGTTGTTTTCTTTTTAGAGTGTCTTAGAACTTCTGTAGTTGTAGTTTGGTTTGCTTTTTGCTTCTTCTAAAAAAATCTCTTTTTGCGAGAAAATCAATTTTCATACTCTGAAAATTGGCCAAAAATAGTCTCCCGAAAAATCCTAGAAAATTGATATTAAATTTTTCCTCAAAAAAAGGGGCAGAGGGACACCTAGAGTGGCCCAAGGGGACCCACCAGGCCAGCACACCCCCTGGTTGTGCGGCCAGCCCCTAGGGTGCGCCTGGCCTAGGTGGGGCCCACCTGTGTCTCTCCAAGTTGCCTCCTCCCAGCCACATCTTTATCTCTCCCGAAAACACCGAAAAACTTTATCAAGATCGAGTTCCTGTAGTTCTTGCTCCCAATTTTCGATATCCTTGATCAGCCCATCTTTGCTGCTGATTTTTGGAGAGATTGCTCCTTGGTATGTGCCTCCTCCGCTTGTCCAACTAGATTTGTGATTGGTAGATTGTATCTTGAGTATTTTGCTGCTATAGGTGTCAGGTTGTGTGAGCTTAAATGCTTGTTCTATGCATAGAGATTTCATTTGAAGCATGTTTAGCCCTCTAGCAAGTTCCTATAGTAGTTTCTCATCATTTATCAACTTGGAAATCACTTGGTTTGATGTTTGTCTAAAATTTTCAGAAAAAAATGGACCACCACACATTTGGAGAGGTGTTTGAGAGTGATGCACCAAGGAGGACAAGACCTTCAAGATCATACTCCCGTGCTAGGCCATCATACGATGAGGATCTCATTACACCATGTTTTGGCGACGAGGGAGATGAGGGGTATGCGCACCCTTCTACCTTCCCTTATTCTACCTTTTTGCAGGCTGCATGGATTCTCAATGATTTCCTAACCTTGGTTCGGAGGGTTGGACTAACTAGTTATATGCAGGATGAGAGTGTGCAGTACGCTATGCTCACCAAAACCTTTGTCGAGAGCTTATCTTTTTCTAACATCCCTTTCAAGACAAATGTGTCGTTCAAAATCTATAATAGGCCTATCTCCATGACATTGAAGAAATTTTGCGAAATCTTGGGTATTGGCACGGCTAGGATGGTGAAGAAGATTCTAGCCCAACCCGCTGATTTGTTGGAGCTCTACCACGGGATAACCAATGATGATGACCGCAGAGCCCAGCACGGAAAGATAAGAAATATTCAACTCCCAGCTATCAGATATTTTGCTTATTACCTTTCCACTAGTATTCTTGGTAGGGAGAACACTAGCAATATTTCCAACTATCATTTGGCGTTTCGAATTGTTGCACTCAACAATGAAACCAGGTATAATCTTGGTTCTCTTATTGATCGTCGCTTAGCTGCTAAGGGACCCATTTATGGGGGTATTATTGTTGCACGTGTTGTTGCTGCCTTAGACTGTTGATCCAAATGATATAGTTTTGGGTCCTTAGAGGCTTGATTTAGATGCCATGAAAGCGCATCACTTTGTCACTGCTAGCTATACCCTTGATAGTTTGGTTTATAGGATGATGTTTATTGACAGGGAAGAGAGGGAAATTGCTTTGCCCCAAACCAATTTGTTCAGTATTTCCCAGGGACCTTTGTCACGCTCCAAGGAGGAGATGGACGAGCAGATATGCATTCATGGGTTCCACGGGCAATACCAGGGGGACGCGCCCTCATACGACCCCTTTGTGCACTACACAGGGGTGACCTCGAGCTCGTACCAGGACGAAGGGGCCTCTTTGTCGTATTATGGAGGTGCACCTTCTTGGTCACCATGGAGTTGAGCCGCACTTAGGCCAAAAGCCTAAGCTTGGGGGGAGGTAAACCGACATCACACTCATATATATATATATCATGTTTCGTCAGTTCTTTGTATATCCATGTTTCGCTTTCTTGGTATTTTGTGTCTGCTTTCTTAAAACACAAAAGGACCAAAAATATTTTCGTTGTTTCTCTTGGTTTGCTTCTTTGCTTTTTAGCTTTGGTTTGCCTTAAATAAAATTCAAAAATATTTTGCTTTGTGTGCTTGCTTTAAAAATTGAAAACACCAAAAATATTTGTTGTTCTTCTTTGGTTTTGTGAAGTTCTTTGCAGAGTTCAGAAGTCCTCAACGAGTTTGGTTTCATGTTATTATACAAGTCACACAAGTGAAGGGCAATAATGAAGATTAAGACAACTTGAGGTGTGGTAAGAGGTTGGTAACGAACTCTATTTGTTTTTATTTTTGTACATATACCCATAATTGTGAGCATGCTTAGTCTGTTCCTGTGAGGTGTATGTTATTTATGGATTCTTAGTAGTTCTTTCTCTCTTATGATTAGCTCCGGCTTGCTAATAGTTTGTAGAATGTCATATGAATGCTTGCTTGCATTTTTCTATTCATAACTTGGTATGATATTTTGGTATCCTCCTCTGAATGTTTCATGTGAATCGACTTGGCACATGCTCACGCATGCATATGACTGAACAATAGTCAGTAAGCCTTGATGATTTATTTTGCCTCAGAGTTCTTGTATCACTTTCATGCCATAATTATTCATGTTTTGTTGCAAGCATGATTATGACAGTTATTGCTCTCTCGTTTGTCGCTACCTCTCTATTGCTAGCCTTCACTTGCACTGAGTATGAGCTCTACTTGTGCATCCAACTCCCCAAAACCAATATTGCCACAGTGTCCACCATACCTACCTACTAGCATCATTTGCTATTCCGCTCATATTTATTATGCCTTGTTTTCTTCCAAATAAAATGTTTGATTGTTAGTTAGTAAAGCTCTCACGAACTTGATGGCAAACTTTATTTCTTGCACTTAATAAACCTGAACCATTGTGATTGTCCATGATAGTTATATGCTTGCAAATTATAAGCTGGGATTTAGCAGAACCGTGCTGTCACGGGGAACGCTTTCAACACTTATGGATACATATCCAGTTGATATCATGCTCTTTTGTTTATGGATGTCGTCGGTGTGAAATAAAAGGGGAGCTTGTGAGTTCATGGAGTTGTATGTATATGTGTTAGAGAAAGGCCTAGGCCGCTAGCCTAACCCATGCCTAATCATGGTGGAAACTTGCAGCATAACCATAATGAGCTATCTGTGAAGCATCCTAAATAAAAAACTATGCAAATAGCAAATAAAAAGATCGCTGACATGCTCATTGTCTTCTTGCCTTGTCATTTTGATTATGGGATAGCTCTTGTATCATGTGCAAGGGATACCCCGTTGGCGGTTCTCTATGATACGCATGTATTTACTATGACAAGAACTTACCGGTAACTAAAGTTGAGTAGCATGAGGAGCGGCCCTCGTATTCAAGGGACATGAGATGTCCAGTTTATGGTCTCTCAAGCATATAACTCATATTGGACCTCACCTTCACCTTAACCATCTCAAGATGCCTATGATAGGGGCAATGAGAGCTCAAAGCTAATGAGTACCTTACTTTCAGCATTTGGAAGCCTTTCAAACTTTTCAAAACCTTTTCACTTCCTTGTTGAGTCACCACTTATTCTATGACACTACTAGGAAAACATCTATAGGTAATCAGCACATCCGTGGCTCACATGGTTGAAGTGGCCCACGGCTAAAACAGGCGTGGCTCACCAGTGGGCAGTGCCCTACTAGTAACTAGAACAACCGTGGCGCACATGACTATAGTGCGCCACAGATGTGTGTGGGCCAGGGCCCTGTTGGCCGCACGCCAAACATCTGTAGCGCACTACAGTCATGTGCGCCACGGTTGTTAGTGTCAACCGTGGCGCACATGGGTGGGTGCGCTACGCCTAAGCGCATGCCCCCCTCTGCTATGAAACGACCACAAACATCTGCGGCGCACTCGGCATAGTGCGCCACGGTTGTTTCTACTCCCTGTGGCGCACTAGGGCCGTGTGCGCCACGGATGTGTCGATTTTTTTAGGACAGCACTTTATGTGCACATGTGTGACCACATCCACCACCCCACACTTCACTTTCCCCTTCTTCTTCCTCCTTAGATCTAGTCGGGATCTTCTCCTTCCCACCTCAATTTCTCCACCCATTCACCATTTTTAGCATGTAAAACGTGCTTTGGATGTTACATAAGTAATAGAGGAGGTCTCCGGTCTCTCATCTCCTTCTCCGGTCAACGCGCGCACCTCTCCTTTCCATCTTTCTCGCGATCGGTCTCTCATCTCGGTAAGTTGTCCATGTAAGGATGTGTTCATGTGTATATGGATGATGTGCTCATATGTATGTAGATGATCGATGCTCATGATGTGTGTATGTGGAGAGGATGGTCATATGTGTGTGTATATGGAGAGTATCGATGATGCTCATGCATGTGTGTATGGAGAGGATAATGATATGTTCATGTGTGTATGGATCGGTCTCTCTCTCTCTTGTGTTTGTATGTGAACAAGTTGCCATTTGTTTTGCCAAAATGTTGATTCATTTCCATTTTGGCAAGACTTTGGCATTTCGCAAAGGTCCTAATTTTAGGATAGGTCATGCCGAAATTTTCTATCGACCATTGCATGCATGCATTCATTATGTGGTTCTAATAGACTTCAAAATTGTACCGTGTACACCGTGCAGGCAAAAATGGTCCGCATAATGAGCGAAGGCATTGTGGCTAGATTTTTGAAATGTGCGACGACCGACATGATACGAAATAACAAGACAGATATAAGATGTCCGTGCAGAAGATGCAAACTCAACTGGGTGATCGACCCAGATTCCGGGAATCTGCAGGCGCACCTGCTCCGCCATGGTTTCATGGATGGATACACTCGTTGGATAAGCGATGACGTAGATGATGGAGACGGTGAAGGTGGCCAACATGACTATGATCATCATCATGGCCAGAATGGGAGAGATGATGAAGAGTCTCCTGGAGATGGTGAAGGTGCGGAAGCAGACCGGGATGATGATGATCTAGATGTCGGAGGAGCAGACGACGATGGAACAACGTCAGGCTAGGTGCGGGACCCTTATGTGCAAGAGCTGCTTCTCAAGCAGATGAGTAACGCCAGGGCTGCCGCTAGAGAGAAAGCCAAGCTTGCGCAACTTGAGAAAGATGCGGTTACTCCATTGTATGAAGGATGCAGGCTCGATGATACCCGGCTGAATGTAACGCTCAAGGCTATGGATATGAAGGCAAAACACAAATTGAGCGACGCAAGCTTCGACGATATGATGGCATTCTAGCACGATCGTCTCCCGGAGGGGAACACATGTCCAACTAGTATCGAGGATGCCAAGAAAATCGTCTGTCCTCTCGATCTACCGCACGTTAGATATCACGTATGCATCAACGATTGCATCATTTATCGGGGCGAGGATGCGGAGAAAACCACATGTCCGGTGTGCGGCGTGAGTCGATACAAGAAAGGGAAGAAAGAACCTCGAAAAGTGGTATGGTACTTTCCTATCACTCCTCGTCTGTAGCGCTATTTAGCGGACCCTAAGGAAGCGAAGCTCATGCGATGGCATGCGGAAAGGAAGAAGCCAGGAGATGATGATGACCCCGAAAAGGATGAGCTGCTGACGCACCCTTCAGATGCTAGCCAGTGGAAAGCATTGGACCTCGAATTCCCAGAATTCGGTGGAGATTCGAGGAACATCAGGCTTGGTGCGAGCACTGATGGGCTCAATCCGTTCGGTAGACAGAGCAGCACGCACAGCACTTGGCCCGTGTTTGTATGGATGTACAACCTCCCTCCATGGTTGTGCATGAAGAAGAAGTACATACAGATGAGTATGCTAATTCAAGGGCCGAAACAACCTGGTACCGACATCAATCTGTATCTCGGGCTGTTGAAAGAGGAGCTAGCCACGTTATGGGAATCTGGAGCCAATACTTACGACGCCGTCGCACAAGATTATTTCACTATGAGAGCCGCGTTGGTCACTATGGTGCAAGACTATCCAGGTTGTGGGTATATCTCGGGGCAGGTTATCCAAGGATTCTGCGCATGCGTTAGGTGCATGGATAACACAAGCTATCTCCAACTAGAGAAAGATCCAGGGTCATCGAAAACCGTGTTCATGGCGCACCGGAGGTGGCTCGGCAAGAATGATCCATGGAGAAAAAGTGGAGACCTGTTTGATGGCAAATCAGAGACCCGAGGAATCCCAGAGCATAGGAGCAGCGAAGAAGTGGAAGAGTTGCTGAAAAACTGGAAAGATTGTCCTAAGCCTGGAAAGAAGCGAAGGAGGCAGCAACAAGACAAGCCGCTGATGAAGGTATGGAAAACAAGGTCTGTTTTCTAGGAGTTGCCATACTAGAAGTTTCTCCGCACGCCTCATAGCCTCGACATCATGCATATCACGAAAAACGTGTGCGAGAGTCTGGTCGCTACCATAATCAACATGCCAGATAGGACGAAAGATGGTCCAAAAGCAAGGCACAACCTGATATGCTTGGGTATCCGGAAGGAGCTTCACGGAGGACGCACTACTCCTGATGATCAGGAAGATGACGATGATCATGAGTCGGAGACGACACAAGGTCGTCGGAAGGGTAAAAAGTTCAAGAAGAACGAATATTACTGCCCTCCTTCTTGCTTCACTCTAAGCCAGGATGAGATCAAACAGTTTTTCAAGTGCCTTCTAGGAGTCAAATTTCCTTACGGCTACGCGGGCAAGATAAGCAGATACCTAGACGAGGCGAAGCAGAGGTTCAGTGGCATGAATTCTCATGACTGTGCCGTGCTAATGACGCAGGTACTTCCGGTCACACTAAGAGGGATAATGGACGAGCACATCCGTGAAACGTTATTTGGCCTATGCAAGTTTTTTGACGTCATCTCTAGGAAGTCGATTGGCGTGAATCAACTCGGAAGGCTACAGGAGGAGATCGTGGTGATACTATGTGAGCTTGAGGTCTACTTCCCACCAGCATTCTTCGACATTATGGTGCATCTGCTGGTCCATGTCGTGGAGGACATCGTACAACTCGGGCCGATGTTCCTCCGCAGCATGATGGCGTTCGAAAGGATGAACGGACACATCAAAGGATACGTTCGCAACAGGTCCCGTCTAGATGGAAGCATAGCCAAGGGCTTTCTAGCCGAAGAGTGCATCTCTTTCTGCACGAATTATCTAGACATCGAGAACCCTGTCGGTCTTCCCGTCAACAGGCACCTTGGCAAGCTCGACGGATCTGGTCACCTAGAGGGTCGTCGCATACTTCATGCAGACTTCGATTTTCGACACGCAGACTTTCATCGAGCAAACCTCGTCGCGCTACAGCATTTAGAACTGGTCGATCCTTGGGTACAGAAGCACAAAAGGTTAATCGAGAAGAAGTACAGTGACCGGGGCATACAGAGGACGCAGGGAGAAATAATCAAAGAGCACAACTCAGATTTCACGCGTTGGTTTAGGCAGACTCTCCTTGATAATCCCCCGCGATCGCATTCCTCTGACACGGAAAAGATCATATTCACCTTGTCGCAGGGACCGATGCAAAACCTGGTGACCTATCAGGCGTATGATATCAACGGCTACACATTCTACACGGAGGAAAAGGACAACAAGTGTGATTATCAGAACTCAGGCGTAACGTCGGAATTCTACACCGATAACAACGTGAAGGAAAGATTCTACGGAAGAATCGAGGAGATCTGGGAGCTCGACTACTGTGGAGAAAAGGTGTCGATGTTCCGTGTCAGATGGGCAAAGAGCGTCGAAAGAGAAGACCGGTATTTCACAACCATGGTTATACCCGAAGCAGCCAAATCCAAGGCCGCCGGTGCAAACGTGGCCACAAAAAATGAACCGTGGGTATTGGCTACCAAAGTGGACCAATGTTTTTCATTACCGACCCGACAAAGCCTAGCCGTGTTGTCGTGAGGAGAGGAAAAAGAAACATCATCGGAATGGATGGAGTCGCCAACGAGCAAGACTTCGACCAGTACGGCGATCCAAAGATTGAAGATGATGACGACTACGATGCAGCAACATACATCACAAGAAGAAAAAGGACAACCCTGCCCAAAAAAGGTAGCCCGTTCGAAAGAAGAAACATTAAAGTGCCGGGGCTAAATTATTCAACCGCGACAAAGAAGGGAAAAAATATTGTAAAGCGCTAGCTCAAAAAATATTGTAAAACGCGTGGTCGAAAAAGATTGTAATATTCATGGACAAATTATTATGAAATTTAGTTATACTTTGAATCATATTTGTAACACTTTTATGACTTATATCACCACTTTTGGGCATTTTTGGAATATTTAAAAGTATTTTAAAAACAAAACAAAACTTGTGTGGCATATATCACCACTTTTGGGCATTTTTTGGAACATTTAAAAGTATTTTTAAAATAAAAATAAAAAAGTGGAGCACCAGGATTCGAACCTGGGTGCTCATAGTTTCGAATAGAGCTAAGGGGAAGAACCAGTGGTATAAGGCTGTACTAGTGTTAACTAGTGGGTTGGCTGCCCTCTTATTTGACTAGTCCTACGCACTTAGGCGTAGCGCACCCTGGCCAAGTGCGCTACGGTTGGCCAGGGTGCGCTACGCCTAAGTGCGTAGGACTAGTCAACCGTCGCCCTCGATCCCCATCTCCTCAGACACACAGATCGATCCCCGCCGGCAATCTCCTCATACACAGACGCGCCGCCGCCCCTATCCCCATCCCCATCAACGCGCCGCCTCCATCCCCATCGACGCGCCGCCGCCATCCCCATCCCCATCGACGCGCCGCCGCTGCCGCCGGAGGTCAGGAGGAGGAGCAGCGATCAAGCCACGCCAGGAGGAGGAGCAGCGAGCCACGCTAGGAGGAGGAGGAGTTCGCCACGCCAAGAGGAGGAGGAGGCCGCCACACCGCCGGGCACGCACCGCCCGATCCAAGCACTCCACCGCGGCTCCACACAGATGCAGGTAAGCTGCTGCGATGTCTCCCCCAGCTTTTGCTTGCTTCCATTACCCCTGCTGCGAAGCCCTAATGCCCTAGGAAAATGGGGGAAGAAAGGATGCTGATGAATCGACATAAAAAAAGTCACTGCGATTTGGAGTAGATTTTATCAGACATATCACTGGTAAACCAGCTGGGAGATAATCAGGAGTAGATTTTGTTTACTTTCGCACACCAATATAATCAGGGGTAGCTGACCAGACCAAACCAGCTGGGAGATAAGTAGCAGAGTACTAAAGTAGTAACTAAAGATTCCAGTGATGGTGTGTTGCATAGTTTAGTTTGCATGTGGATCAGCTAGAATGCGTGTAGCGCGAGTGGCTATGCAAAGACCCGGCCTTGTCGTCCGATGGGAACGTGCAAGCGCGCGTTCATATTAACTGGGCGACAACAGCAGCAGCCTGTAGTTTACAGCTGTCTCTGTATTTTTATAGTTTCGTAAGTTTAGAGAAGAGGAAAAACATCGAAGCAGAAGTTTTTTTTCTAAGCCTGGCCAGTGCGCGCTACTTCGTACTAGGTTGGAAGTAGGAGTAGTAACGAACAAGCCGCGAGAATATGCGGTTAGAACATCCGTTTGCAGTCATCACATCATCTTGGCATTGATTTTCTAGGATTTACTATATTCATGTAAGGGCTGATGGTGAAATTACCAGTACTCCTGTATTAAATGCTATTGGTGTAGTGTTGGCATGCTATTATTAGAAATGACAGGCAAACACTGATCGTGTGGCCTCATTTCTTCTTATATGCATATCACTGGTTACTTCCTCTGTTGTGTTTATTTTGCTTACACAGTTTATCCCTTTATTGTCTCCACTGTTTGTTACCATACTTAATGTGGTTCGGCTTATTCTTATTCTTAATAATAGTACCTTGTCCAGATACTGATGCAATGTGGGGTCTGTGGTTCTTCTTTTAGTGTTGCATCCAATATGCATTTGTTGTAAATAACTGATGGAAAAGCTCCCCTCTGAAATATTCATATATTGTCCTAATGTTGGATTGTCATTGTTGTAGTTCTAGTTGCGGTCTGTTATGCTATGATGCATTTGTCGAACTTTTATGCCTCACATTATGTTGTGGTAGTCTGGCAAGATGTATGGTTGATAGAAAATTTAGTGTAGCTTGGTTGATAAGGTCAAGAGTAAGCTTGGTTCATAGCTTAGGGTTCAGAGTAAGCTTGGTAGATAGCTTAGGGTTCAGAGTAGCAAGGGTTCAGAGTAAGCTTAGGGTTCAGATCAGTAGCAAGGTTCAGAGTAGCAAGGTTCAGATCAGTAGCAAGGTTCAGAGTAGCAAGGTTCAGAGTAGCAAATTTCTGCAATCTAAAGCTAAGCAAATTACTAGTTCATATTCCTAGTATTTTGTATTTTGTTTCAGTTGCTTAAGCTTTGGTAGCTTGTAGCTTGTAGCAGTTAGCTTTTGTAGCTATTTTATGTGAAACCTGAAACTGAAACTATAGTCCAAACCTGAAACTGTTTTAGGTAGCTTTGCACCTGTAGTTGCTGTCAAGTTAGATGTCGAGCTTGTGCTTGCCAAGGTGAACTGAATTGAACTGTGTATACTTGTCATTTGCTGTCATTTGTTCACAGAACTAAAAATTATGTTGCCGTCATTTGCTTGCTGAACTTGTGCTTGTTATGGTGTATGGTGTATTCTCATTTTCTTATTGCAAGAAAATGACAACAAGGATTGTTGTTATTGTTGTAGCACTTGAAATTGTGCTTGTGCTTGTATATGAAGCACTTTATTATGTCGTGTATGCAGGTTCTTGTATGAAATGAGTCCCGATTTTTGCCGGAATGTTGATTAACTTCCGTTTCGGCAGAAATCGAGCACTCCTAGTTTAAGAAAATTAGCAAAGGTCATGCCGGATTTTTCCGTGCATTTAACCAATTATTTGTTTTTTATTAGTGCAAAGATGTGTGACAACGACGAGGCTGGATGTTCTAAGCGCATCAGCGCTGAAGGAGAACTCAGACCTCCGAATAAACAATTGACATTCTGGGAGGCGGCCCAGCAGCTAGAAGACGATGAAGAATACCATCCTTCAAAGAGCGAGGATGATGAGATGGAAGACACGGAGGAAGAAGCCGAAGGAACGGCGGACGATGAAACCACTGATGGCGGCGAGGGCACAGGGAGTGGTAGCAACCCTCCTAACAAGAAGAAGAAGAAGCCGAAGGACCGGCGCCCGAACACGGTCGGCACGGTCAGGGAGGAAATTACTGAAGTGAGCCCAACTGGTGTTCCTTTGGAGCCCGACCTTGTCGTCAAAGGGTACGGTGGGAAAGTGGCAGCGATCACCCGGACAACCATCTCGATCAACACCGAGAATCTTCGGCATAAAGATAATGGCCACTTGCGCACACTCCTCTTCGAGAAGCTGCACGCAAGATACAAGTTCCCCGCTAAGTATCAGAACACAAATTATCATGGGAACGAAGTAAACAAATCCTCCCTCACAAAGATGAGCACCGCCCTGGCCAGCTGGAGAACCCGGATAAAGAAGAAGATCTATAAAGAAGGCAAAAGTCTCGAGGAGATCCAGAAGATTGACCCGCAGATCACCGAAGATCAGTTCCGGGAGTTCAAGGAGAGGTGTGAATCCGAAAGAGCCCTAGCCAATAGTAATCGGGGAAAGGTGCTGCAGGCGATGAATATAGGTCATCACCATCTCGGATCTCGTGGATACAGAACCGCGAAGGCCAAATGGAATAAGGAGGACGAAGAGTATAGATCCAAGGGGATAGAAAACCCCTTTGCTAAATTCGAACCCGGGCAGGTTCGAAACTTCATCAGGGCCCGTTACCATGTGGACCCAAAAACCAAACAACTCACCGCGGATCCTGCGGTGAAGGAATTCGAGGAAATTGTGGTAAGTATAATCTAATTACCGTGGATCAACTAGATTGCAATCTAATCGATGATCTAAATGATTCACTGTTACTTCTTCTGCAGGAGGAGGAAATTGTTGCTAGTCATGGATCCCAGGGTTCCTCATCCCAGGGGTCGACGGTGGCCACCCGGTGGGATAACCCTTTTAACAGGGCGATGAACCGGGCCAAGAAAATAGAGCCGGTTACAAAGAAGCCGTCGTCGGCTGGCCGTCTGGCCGGCCTCGGGGGTAAGAATTGGGTGGATCATTTTGGTCCACCGCCGAGGACGCATGTGGTGCCGTCGGGAAGGAGCGAGGAGGAAAACCGCGAGGTTCAAGAACTTAAGGCACAAGTGGCGTGGATCCCGCAAATCGTCCAAGACAACCTGGCAATCACCCTCACGTCCTTCCTGCCTACCTTGGTGGAGTCAATAGCGAACTGGAGTGCGGGTGGTCGAGTAGGGCCGTGCCCGATTCCAAGCATGGTCAGCAGCCACTCGAACAACGCGGCGCCGACGAATCAGGCGAACTACGTGTTCGTGACTCCGCCCGCTAGCACCGCGGCGCCGCAAGTGTTGGTGACTCCCCCTGCCATCACCGCAGCGCCGGAGTACATGTTGGTGCCCCCCTGCCATCGTCGCGGCGGCACCGGAGCTCCAAGCACCCGTCGGTAGGGAGAATACACCGGCAGCAAGCACCGCGCCATCAAGCAGCCCTTCCGTCTCTTGCACGCCCGTCGCCGTATGCGGTGCATCGACATTAGCCGATCTCGACGCCATCACGATAAACAAATTGCTTTAATTACCGCCTTTCATGCCATCTATTACTCTTATGGCATCTCTGACGACGCCGTACATGTTTTCCGCAGACGGATGTTCCTTGCACTCTCTTATGCTACGTGAACAACGAGCTGAGGGATGTTGCCAAGGGTACCATCGTTCAACCCTTGCAGCGCACATTCCACTCAAGGCCGATGTCAGATAGCGTGCATAGGGTTAAAATTAGTCGGGTGCTAAGGGGCTGCGACGACCTGGAACCTCCCATTCAACCCCCAGGAGCGGATGAAGAAGAGCCGTCTGTCCTCAGAACTTGCTTCGGCTTATTCTTGCTATGGCCAAAGAGCATGATCTGTTTGGGGACGGCGGGGGCCATCACACCACAGACAACAGCACCGTCTGTCGTGCCAGCGAGAAGCGGTGGCAAGGCCCCCTTACCGCCCTCGCCGTCACCTCCACGCGGTGGGTCGGATGATCATGTTGATGATATGCACATGGCGCAGGATCCGGCCGAGGACGATGAAGACTGGAATGATCACTTCTTCAGCACTCAGTTTGGCAACGAAGAAGACCTAGCTGGTGGCCCCACAGAGAAAGCCACTATAACCAAGCGTCTGTTTGGTTCTCAGGAGACGCCTCCAGCTTGCGCCTTTACAGAGCCAGCTGATACAACCAACCGGCCCTTTATTCTAAGCCCTGACACACTACATAGGGAGGCCAGTGCCCAGATTGTGGTGCATGCCCGCTCTCCAAAAGGAAAAAAGGGCAGGAAAAGAAAATCTAGCAGCTCGAGCCAGCCGGTGGCGTCAATAACTGCGAATCCGATCAGGTTTCGGGACGGGCCACCAAGACCCGAGGGTATTATGTGGAGGATTCATGTGGCGGGTGAGCCCATGCTACCTAATAATTTGCGGAAGCTCGCCAGTTCGGAACTGCAGAGTGTGCATGACGGCGTGCTGACGATAGAGAGACGCCTTCTATCGGAGAAAGATCCCTCGCACCCGGTATTCGTGGTTAAGGTGCCACCAGGCTTGGGCTTCGTCGACAATGCCCCTGCGGATATGTTCTTCCTGTGGTTCGACGACATCTTCAATATGTTCCACCTATACCCGCTGCACTATACCATGGTCCGTCTGTTTTCTCTCAGCCTGGCCATGCAGATCATTAGAGAGAACACACCGGGCATCGCTATAGTGGACCCCTACTACATGCGTGACGGCTGCTTGGGTTCCCCCCGCCGAACGACGTATCATGGCCTCGTACCTAAAAAGAATCCTCGTGGCGAACAAGACAAAGGAATACATTCTCGTGCCTTACTTTCCCGAGTAAGTCGTTATTCACTCGCCACCGTCGATTGGCTTTATTAGATCATCATCATTATTTTTCCAACACATTCCATTTGAATTTTTTGCGTAGAGATGAACACTGCACGCTTATCTCCTTATCACCGAAGCATTCCCACGCCACGTATTTCGACTCGGGGAGTCTAGAAAAGAAGAAAAACTACGACAAGATCAAGGAAGTTCTGGATGATGCTCTCACTAGCTTTGCCTCGACGGAAGGCACCACCTTTGTGCGTACGAAGGTCAAGTTCGGCAGGCACATCTTCAACCACGTAACGGAGTTCCCCTGCGTGAAGCAGCCGGAAAATAGTAAGAAGGAAGCCTACTACGCACTCCATCACATGAGGGCGTTCCTACTTGACCAGCAGAATTCTACGCTGCCAAACAGTGGGCCGAAGCAAAGTCCAAGATCAATGATTCGGATATTAGACAAGAGATGTATCGCATCCAGCAGCAGTTTGGGGAAATCATCTTTCGTGATGTCATGACTTCGGGGGGATCTTCTACGGAGGAAATATCCCGAATAACCGTGACATAGAGATGCAGGGTGACTATAGGAAGTTCATGATGAGACAAGGCGTCCTCCCGTTCCCTAAACCGAGCTAAAAGGCTTGATGTTGGCCTAGTTGTAGTTACAAACTATAGATGACCTTTGTGTGTGTGTGGAAAAGTGTACTTATCTTATTAGGTTTATGAATCATCGCTTACTTATTTTGCTTATTATTATTATATATCAATCAATGCTGGTTTTTTTTGCTTACTCTTTGGTCCTTTGCTCAATTTGGTCCTTCTTTTTTTCCTTACTCTTTTTTCGAGAATAATGCCGATGATTGAAATGGCGTGGCACACTATATATGTGAATGTGCTACGATGGGATTGTGAGCCTTGTGATATGCACAAGTCCAGGTCTTGTGCATCCTACTTGGCTCACTGTTCCATCGTAGCATATTCCTGTGTCCAACGACCTATGTATATATATGAGGCATTCTTTTCGAGTTATTTTTGTCTTTTTAGAGAATATGCCGATGATTGAAATGTCGTGGCACAATATATATGTGAATGTGCTATGACGGGATATTTAGCCTGTGATATGCACAAGTCCAGGAATTGTGCATCCTACTTGGCTAACGGTTCCGTCATAGCATATTCTTGTGTCCTACGACCTAGCTAGTTATATATGAGGCATTCTTTTCGAGCTACTTTGGTATTTTTCGAGAATAATGCCGATGATTGAAATGTCGTGGCACACTATATATGTGAATGTGCTACGATGGGATTGTGAGCCTTGTGATATGCACAAGTCCAGGTCTTGTGCATCCTACTTGGCTCACAGTTCCATCGTAGCATATTCCTGTGTCCAACGACCTATGTATATATATGAAGCATTCTTTTCGAGTTATTTTTGTCTTTTTCGAGAATATGTTGATGATTGAAATGTCATGGCACAATATATATGTGAATGTGCTATGACGGGATAGTTAGCCCTGTGATATGCACAAGTCCACGAATTGTGCATCCTACTTGGCTAACCGTTCCGTCATAGCATATTCCTGTGTCCAACAACCTAGCTAGTTATATATGAGGCATTCTTTTCGAGCTACTTTGGTCTTCTTCGAGATAGTGCCTATGATTGAAATGTCGTGGCACACTATATATGTGAATGTGCTACGATGGGATTGTACGCCTTGTGCTATGCACAAGTCCAGGTGTTGTGCATCCTACTTGGCGTACGGTTCCATCGTAGCATATTCCTGTGTCCAACGACCTATGTATATATATGAGGCATGCTTTTTGAGTTACTTTGGTCTTTTTCGAGAATAATGCCGATGATTTAAATGTCGTGGCACACTATATGTGAATGTGCTGCGATGGGATTGTTCGCCTTGTGCTATGCACAGGTCCAGGTGTTGTGCATCCTACTTGGCGAACAGTTCCATCGTACCTGTGTCGAACAACCTAGTTATATATGAGGCATGCTTTTTGAGTTTGGTCTTTTTGATTTAGGAGTACTTTCTATAAGTGTATCTTCATATGCGACTTTAATTATATATGTTTTTTTTCAATCATCGGTTAATTATTATTGCCGGAGACAGGTGCACCGTTTTAGCGGCAATAGCTACAAAGGGTACAACACTATGGCGGAGGCGGAAGCTAGATACACGCGCTATCTAGCGGGAGTTAGGACAAGGAACCGGATGAAGACCTACACCTTCGTCGCGACGGTGATCATGCTTATCTTCTTTGCTTATTTATCCCGCGTTTGTGTCTAGCTAGTTTAGATGTCTAGGCGAGCTTCCGAGCTCTAACTTGTTCGATCGACACATGTATTCGCATGTCACCAACTACTACTTTGTAACATGATCGAAACAATGTAACTTAGACTATGTATTCATGTATGAGACTTATCTATATGTATTTGTTTCAATCTTGTTTTTCATATTGAGTATTTATATATATAATTGTATATCTTGTATCTGTGTGTGTATATCTGCTGTAATATTGTATATAATCTGTATTGTATATAATCTGGCTTGGAAATTAAAAAAAAAACAAAAAATACATCTGTGGCGCACATGGTCTACCTTCTGTGGTGCACTACACCTAAAGCGCACTATGGAAGCTTAGTGGCGCACTAGGTAGTGCGCCACAGAAGATCCCAGGGGTAGCGCACCTGCCCAAACATCTGTGGCGCACTAGCAGGTGCGCTACGCCTGTCTCTACACAACCGTGGCGCACTAGGCAGTGCGTCATGGCTGAGAGATAGCCGTAGCGCAAGGCCCGTGGCGCACTGCTAGTGCGCCACGGATGATGTTTCCAGCTGCGCCACTAAAGGCCATTTTCCTAGTAGTGTGAGAACCTTCTTGAGAGCATAGTTTTCATTCTTACTATAATGTGCTTGTCTCAAAACTTGGTTAATTATGTCATGACTTTGATGCTTGTATCTCTGATATCTTTACTTCTAGTCTTCACTTGAACTTCATAGGTGCCTTGGCATTTATGTTATGCTCTTCAATCAAAGGCAAGCGAGATACCACACTATCATACCTTCTTATGATAATTGCAATGTTCCTTATGTTTATGTTTCATGCTACTTATTATTATTGAGTTGTAATCTCTTCATAGCTTGTAATGACTATTGAGTAGACTTAGTTGCATACTCCTTATTATGAATTTTATAAGTATCTACTCCTTTGCTGAGAATATTTACATCATATGAAGCAAATGTGTTCGTGAAAGTTCTTTTATCGCACTCTATTTTCAACTGAATTGTTTGAGGACAAGCAATAAGCTAAGCTTGGGGGGAGTTGATACGTCCAAAACGTATCTACTTTCCCGAACACTTTTGCTATTGTTTCTTCTCTAAACTTGTGTGATTTGGATACAACTAACACGGACTAACGTTGTTTTCAGCAGAATTACCTTGGTGTCTAGTTTTTGTGCAGAAAATCAACTATCATGAAAAATCCTGGAAAATATGCCAAAAATCCTATTTCACGAGAAGACTCACGGAGCCAGAATACGAGACGGAGTGGAGGCCTGAGGGGCCCACACCCCCTGCCGCGCGGGCCAGGCCTGGTCGCGCCTAGAGGGGGTTTTGTCTGCCTCAAGCACCCCCTCAGCCTCCCTATTCGCCTATAAGTTGCCTTCTGACCTAAAAAATTAGTGGGTTTTCGAAATTTTTACAGAAATATTTCCGCTGCGCCACCACCACCAGAAACTGCGATTCGGAACCAGAAACTCCGTTCTAGCACCCTGTCGGGACAGGAAATTTGGAGAGGATCATCACCATCATCATGAACAACGACTCTCCATCAACCATCCATGTTTCCCTCATCCATGAGTGAGTAATCCTCCGCTATAGGCTATGGGGATGGTAGGTATTGGATGAGTTCTATCATGTAATCGAATAAGATTGTTAGGGCATGGTGCCTAGTATCTCTATTAGTGCTATTTGACTTTGTTGCAACTTTTTGTGCTTAATGCTTATCACTAGGGCCCGAGTGCCAGGATCTCAGATATGAACTTATTATTGATTCATTATGATAGTATTGTTTGTGATCGTATCTTCATGTTGTGAACACATATCATTGTCCGGATCCAAAGGCCCCGAAGTGACATAAATTGGGATAACCTGAGGGGATGGTTGTGATATGAGGATCACATGTGTTCATGGAGTGTTAATGCTTTGCTCTGGTGCTCTATTAAAAGGAGCACCTTAATTTCCAGTAGTTCCCTTGAGGCCCCGCTACAACGGGATGACAGGAAAAAAGATGTTCTACAAGTTCTCATTGCGAGCACGCAGGACTATATATGGAGCACATGCCTATGATTATTTAGTACTTGGATGCTTTATCTTATTTATCTGCAATTTTCCTAGATCTTGAAGTTACATGTTTAGACTCGTCCATGCAACGCCCGTCCATCCATCCCTATGCCTACCGCACTCATGTCCTACTGTTTGCTACTACAATTACTATTGCTCTTGTTTTACTGCTGCTGTTATTTTGCTATTCCTACTACAAAATTGTCGCTACTGATAAACTACTGTGTTCAAGAACTATTTCCAGGTGCAGCTGAATTGACAACTCAGTTGTTAAGGCTTGCAAGTATTCTTTCGCTCCCCTTGTGTCGAATCAATAAATTGGGTAATACTACCCTCAAAGACCGTTGCGATCCCCATGTGATTGGCCATGAAGCCATGAACGTTGACAGTTTCCCCAACATTGACACAACTAGATCCATAGCCTTCAGCATGCTGCAGGATGCTTTGGAAGTCCATCTTTATGCTCCTTTTGCAGAAGGGGCAGTTGTTCATGACATCAGTCTAGGGTTCACTCCAGAACCCGTCGAACCTCCTCGCTTTATGCTTGTTGAGAGTGGCCCTTGTCTTCCTTTGACGCGAGTCGACATCGCTGTCAACATCATTAGTAGCCTCCTGAAATATGCAAAATACACATGTGAAGCAAATATGTAGAAAATGCAACTAAAATTGAATGCTTAACAAAGGAAGCAACAGATAACAGTCTCTAGCTAGCAATAACAGAAAGTAATCAAGGGATCAAGCATATAATCCAATTCCGTCGTTCAATAAGCTAGCATTAATCCACAGGTATGAAAACAACAATCCATAGATCCACAAATATTAATCGATTATGTCCATAATCGAACCCTAGCTAGAAATAATCCATAGATCCATTAATTACACATCAATCATAACAGATATCAAACGAATCTGACGCTAAGTGAAAACCGTAGGCCACAATCTTAAAAGTTATTAATTCGAACTTACCTCCTCCTTGTCATCGATGATGTTCTCGTCGAAGGCCGGCGACATCGGCCTGATGATGAGCTCGACCTCCTCTTCGTCATCATGCGGCTGCTTCCCAAGATTGTACACATATCTACTTATAGCGGTGGGAGCCGATGAGGGACCGATGGGCCGCCCTTCAGCAATGGCCTCCACTTCATCTTTCGCATCCACTGTGGCTGTGATTGCCGCCCTTGCGGCATTGTGTGCCTCTGTCGCAGCTGTGGCCACCTCCTCCGTGTATAACGCCAGCGTCGTGGACTTCCCCTTCGTTGCGGCGACAGCATCGGATGGGTGCTCCATCGCCGGAATGGGAAGTGGAAGGGAAGAGGGTTTTTTCCGGGTCGGCGAAGAGAGAGAGGAGTGGGGAAGGGGAGTGGGTAGGGGGAGTTGGGCAGCGGTGGCGTGATGGAGTGAATGAGGGGAGGTGGAGAGAGTGGAATGGGCTCTATATGGTGAGACACCGACGTTTCGTGCTCCCGCAGTTCACATGTGTATGGTTCAGCAGCGTACGCACGCGCACCTGCTCTCACAGTGCATCGTGGACATGAAAATGGTACTATACAGTTCACACACGCACGGTACGCCTCGGACACACCTATTGTACATGCATGGTTCTCACGCGCAAGGTGGCCCCATTCGCCAGCAATCTCTCATTCTTTTGACGAATCTCACTCTCTCTCTCTACGGAACCCCACCAGTGGCCCACCCACTCTTTTCTGATCGTGGCTACCTCCTTTTGCAACTATTTGAATTTGAGTGTGGAATACACAATTTGAATTTTAATGCACGGTTGAGTGTGTGTAATATCTAAGTTTAAGGTTTTCTTACAAAAAAATTGACACTTGTCCAACATGATCCCACCTAGTTGATATATCTAATAAGTACGAGAGTGTTATGCCAAGCCATCACACAAACTTCTGTTTGTATGATTCACCACTTTGTCAACATAATCGTACCTAGTTGATATATCTATGTAAAAGACTGCTATGCCATGGTGTACCACTTTTACACTTAGAATCAATGTCATGGTTTGGCATAGAAGTTGTATAGTTTTATCTAACAACTAGGTGAGATCATGTTGACGAAGTGTTGTGTGAGTCACTACAACTGACCATCATGATCCCACCCAGTAGATACATCTAAGTATAAGAGTGATGAGCCAAGCCATGACACACACTTGTGGCAGATGGTGGGGCCATGCCAACATTGCATGGGATCTAGACCTCTCTGGGCTGGATACAAACACCTTCACCAACTTGTTGTTGTATGATTCATCACTTGGCCAACATGATCCTACCTACTTGATAGATCTAGGAATGAATTTTCTATGCCAAGACATGATGAGACACTTTGTGGCAGATATGGGCCCATGCCAACATTGCATGGCCTATAGACCTCTCTGGGTTGGCTAGAAACACCATCATCAACCTAGCGGTTGTGTTCCTCAGCACTTGGCCAAAATGATTCCATCCCGTTGATAGATCTTAGTATAACACTACTATGCCAAGACATGATGAGACACAACTATGGCACATGTGCGGCCATGCCAACATTGCATGGGCTATAGACCTCTCTAGGCTGGATAGAAACACCATCATCAACTTAGTGGGTGTGTGAGTCACTACACATGACCATCATGATCCCACCCAGTTTGATACATCTCAGTATAAGAGTGCTATGCCAAGCAATGACACACACTTGTGACAGATTGTGGGCGATGCCAACATTGCATGGGATCTAGACCTCTCTAGGCTGGATACAAACACCTTCACAAACTTATTGTATGAGCCATCACTTGGCCAAAATGATCCTACCGACTTGATAGATATAAGTATGAATTTGCTATGCCAAAACATGATTAGAAACTTTGTGGAATATGTGGGCCCATGCCAACATTGCATAGTCTATAGACCTCTCTGGGTTCGCTAGAAACACCATCATCAACCTAGTGGTTGTGTTCGTCAGCACTTGGCCAACATGATGCCACCCTGTTGATAGATCTTAGTATAACACTATTATGCCAAGACATGATGAGACACAACTATGGCAGATGGTGGGCCATGCCAACATTGCATGGGCTATAGACCTCTCTCGGCTGGATAGAAACACCATCAGCAACTTAGTGGGTGTGTGAGTCACTACACATGACCATCATGATCCCACCTAGTTGATACATCTAAGGATAAGACTGCTATGCCAAGCCATGACACACACTTGTGGTAGATGGTGGGGCATGTCAACATTGCATGGGATCTAGACCTCTCTGTGATGGATAGAAACACCTTCACCAACTTGTTTTTGTATGAGTCATCACTTGGAAAAAATGATCCTACCTACTTGATATATCTAAGTATGAAATTACTATGCCAAGACATGATGAGATACTTTGTGGCAGATGTGGGATCATGCTAACATTGCATTGTCTATAGACCTCTCTGGGTTGGCTAGAAACACCATCATCAACCTAGTGATTGTGTGCATCAGCACTTGGCCAGCATGATGCCACCCTATTGATAGATCTTAGTATAACACTACTATGCCAAGAGATGATGAGACATAACTATGGCAAATGTGGGGCCATGCCAACATTGCATGGGCTATAGACCTCTCTAGGTTGGATAGAAACACCATCATCAACTTATTGGGTGTGTGAGTCACTACACATGACCATCATGATCAAACCCAGTTGATACATCTAAGTATAAGAGTGCTATGCCAAGCCATAACACACACTTGTGGCAGATGGTGGGCCATGCCAACATTGCATGGGATCTAGACCTCTCTGGGCTGGATAGAAACATCTTCACCAACTTGTTGTTGTATGAGTCATCACTTGGCCAACATGATCCAACCTACTTGATAGATCAAAGTATGAATTTGCTATGCCAAGACATGATGCGACACTTTGTGGCAGATGTGGGCCCATGCCAACATTGTATGGTCTATATACCTCTCTAGGTTGGCTAGAAACACCATCACCAACCTTGTGGTTGTGTGCCTCAGCACTTGGCCAACATGATGCCACCCTGTTGTAATATCTTAGTATAACACTAGTATGCCAAGACATGATGAGACACAACTGTGGCAGATGGTGGGCCATGCCAACATTGCATGGGATCTAGGCCTCTCTGGCTTGATAGAAACACCTTCACCAACTTGTTGTATGAGTCATCACTTGGCCAACATGATCCTACCTACTTGATAGATCTAACTATAATTTTGCTATGCCAAGCCATGGAACACACTTGTGGCAGATGGTGGGCCATGCCAACATTGCATGGGATGTAGACCTCTCTGGCTAGATAGAAACACCTTCACCAACTTGCTTTTGTATGAGTCATCACTTGGCCAACATGATCTTACCTACTTGATAGATCTAAGTATGAATTTTCTATGCCAAGACATGATGAGACACTTTGTGGCAGGTGTGGGCCTATGCCAACATTGCATGGTCTATAGACCTCTCTAGGTTGGCTAGAAACACCATCATCAACCTAGTGGTTGCGTGCCTCAGCACTTGGCCAACATGATACCACCATGTTGATAGATCTTAGTATAACACTACTATGCCAAGACATGATGAGACACAGCTGTAGCAAATGTAGACCCATGCCAACATTGCATGGCTATAGACCTCTTCGGGCTGGATAAAAACACCATCATCAACTTAGTGGGTGTGTGACTCACTACACCTGACCATCATGATCCCACCCAGTTGATACATCTAAGTATAAGTGTGCTATGCCAAGCCATGGCACACACTTGTGGAAGATGGTGGGCCATGCCAACATTGCATGGGATATAGACCTCTCTGGGTTGGATAGAAACACCTTCACCAACTTGTTGTTATATGAGTCATCACTTGGCCAACATGATCCTACCTACTTGATAGATCTAAGTATGAATTTTCTATGCGAAGATATGATGAGACACTTTGTGGCAGATGTGGGCCCATGTCAACATTGCATGGTCTATAAACCTCTATAGGTTGGCTAGAAACAACATCATGAACCAAGTGGTTGTGTGCCTCAGCAGTTGACCAACAAGATGCCATCCTGTTGTTAGATCTTAGTATCTATACTATTAAAAAGATTGGGATCGTTCGTTGCCTTCAATTTTTTTCCGTCTGCCAGTGAATCGTTCGCTTCGGCCGTGTGGGGAGACAAAGGACATCCACTTGATCGAAATCCCGAGCGAGCGACCTTCCGCCGCCGCCAGGATGGCCGTCGCGTGCTCTTTCCACCACGAAGCCATGGCTTGCGGGGAAGGGCGGTGGGATGCGGGATGCGATCCTGGACATGCTCTACAGGCGAGGTCAACGGCGGCCTGGAGTTTCCCTAAGCACTTCACCAACGAGTACAACCGCGGGCCTGCCCTTTCTCAGCCGGCCTATGCGTGCCCTTGGGGACGAGCAGGCGCTCTAAGCCGTCCGCTCCATGTTCTCCCTCTCCCCCGCCTAGAGTATTCTCGGACAGCAAGATGACTACAGACTCTCTCAATCTGGAGTAATCGCTTTTATTGTTCCCTAATTAGCGCCCCCGATCCATGCGATTTTGACAATTTTAATTTTCTTTCAATCCTTTAGGACGCTCGGTGATTTCCTAAGCTTCTATTCCTAAGAACCTGAATTGATGAATTTTCTTATCAATTTTCCCGTCGCTGTACATTGTGCCTTTTAATTGCGGGTGTTGAAAGCAAATGTAGAAACATGACCTTCGGTTTCCTTGTACTGTATGCAGTTTAGTTTTATCTACTATTTGTCTGGCTTCTTCGATCTCTCTTCCTACAAAGCTATGCAGGAGGCATGGGCAATGCAGGGTTCGTCATGTGCTTTTCAGCATCCATTGAGAACGTTAAGCCTTTTGATTCCGGTGTGAGTTGTTTTCCGTCTAAACTTTGAACATAACGCATCTGTTGTTTGTCTTGTGTACGATTTCAGAGTACGGCAAAGAGCAACGGAACATTCTTTCCACATCCTTCCATTGATTTTCTTTGATCTAATTGATGTATACGCATATTGTGTACATATACAATCGGACGCGGATATGCTGCGCCTTGGTGGCTGTTGGATGGTCTTCCTCGACTAACCAATGCGCCGTCGCGTTACCATGTAGAACAGCATCAGATTTTGCATCTAACCTTCAATATTCTTTCATGTGGTTTCTAAAGGGATCAATTAGCATGCCTGCAAAAAACAAATTGATGACATACGATGTAAGAGTTGTACGGAAAATTTGACTGCCTTACGATTAGATAATCTTTTACAGATTATTTTGAGCTATCCTAAAGCTTTTCTAAGGAATTCCAAGATGGCATTTACATACAAATACAAACATATTTTCCATCTAGGGACGTCAAGATGATATGTGCTGATATAGATTAGGATCAGTTTTAGTGCCAGTCTTATATCTATTTGGTTTTATTAGCAGCATTTTATTACTAAAGCAATTTTCTAGCAACTTCGAGGTTTTCCCTTTCTTTTCTGAATATGAAGAGGGACGCTATCAGTTTTGAAGTTGTAGGTCTGATGGATTTGGTGGTCAATTCTTTGGAAGTGAAAGAGGAGGCAAAAGAATATGTCTGTGGAGGGGATGGAGTTGCAGCCGCGGGGGTCTCAAATGTCCAGTGTGTTTGATTCAATTCAGCAGAAAGCCACGGCTATCACGACCATCCAAAGATTACAAGGCACCCATTTATTTTTTGTCTACTTTTGCATTCAGTAAATTATCAGAAAAAATAGAAGCATAACGATGGCATGTTGTAATATATGCACATGCAACAAAATTATGTAAGAATATATTTACATGTTTACTATGGAGGTACATAAATTCCAGCACATCAAGTACTTCAAATGTTGTATTTTTCTTCAAACATGGAATACTGAACAAAGTCCACGCAACTCAGATCATCTGATCTAACGATGGTGGTCGGGCCGACAACAACAACGAGATCATCTTGAAAGAAGTGGTCGACTTCATCAAGTCAATGTTGAAGGCATGTGCGCCACGAGAAACAAGCTCAAGGCGTCGGCCGTAGAGGCGAAGGAGGCAGCCAAGCGTGAGGAGGAGAAAAAGCGCGCACCCATCCAAGCGGTAGCGGCGCTGTAGGAGAGGGAGCGGGAGGCGGCGACACGCCGCATCAAGGTCGAGCTCGTCGAGCTAGGGGGTCATTATCCTCGACTCTGATGAGTAGTAAGTACCGCACCGACGCAAGTCGCAAGCTCTGGTGTGGGACCCCAAACGATTTTTGGTTCTTTTTAGGGTTAGGGTTGGAGATAGATGTTCTTTTGTGCATGGTCCGATGTACAGAGACCTCAAAATGATCCTATGTATGATCGGTTCATCATATTTATCATTTGAATTTTGTCGTGTAGGCATCGATACCGGTGGTGAGATGGACAAACTAGACGAGGCCAACAACGCGAAATTGACATTGCAAAGGGATCTTCAAGACAGAGAGGAAACAACGTGAAATTGACATTGCAAAGGGAGCTTCAAGACAGAGAGGAAGCACACGCACTTATACAAACTCAAGGATGATTTGATCAGGAACATTGGGTGTACTAAGTGCAAATTATTGCCATAGAGACGGACTACATACTTGGTACTTCGACGAGATCGGATAACAAGATAGTGTGCTATTGAGAGTGGGAAGTAAACTACCAAGAAAGTATTGTCATTCTTAATAATAGTATGAAAAGTTGGAGTCAACTCGTATGTCTAAAATGTACTCTGACCGTTTTGTCCTTATAAATTCAGCAATATTCAACAAAATGCAACCAATGCACGAACATATATCATGAGAGAGATGGGGCCACAAAAGCAATGATAAGAGCAAGGTCCGTCGTTTGAGTAACTAAAATCACATAATCTTCTTTACCTACTACCTTCGTTCCGGTTTATAAGGCAAATACGTATTTTAAGAAAATAGTTTGACCGTAAATTTGGTCAACAAAATACAAAGTATATTTAACAAAAATTATACCATTAGATTCATATTTAAAATACGCTTCCAATGATATAATTTTTGTGACATATGATTCATATATTGTTGATTAAATTTAAAGTTAAACTATTTTGTTGAAGTACGTATTGGCCCTATAATCCGGAATGGAGGGAGTAGAAAAAAATGATGTTGAATGTTAGAATACTAAGTGTTATTATGTTTACATGTGCATTGGAAAATAAAATTTCAAAACCCGTGGCAACGCACGGGCATTCAACTAGTAAAACTAGTATGCCAAGACATGATGAGGCACATTTGTAGAAAATGTGGGGCCATGCCAACATTGCATGGGATCTAGGCCTCTCTGGGCTAGATAGAAACACTTTCACTAACTTGTTGTATGAGTCATCACTTGGTCAACATGATCCTACCTTTTTGATAGATCTAACTATAATTTTTCTATGCCAAGCCATGCAACACACAACTCTGGTAGATGTGGGCACATGCCAACATTGCATGGGCTATTGACCTCTCTAGGTCGGCTAGAAACAACATCATCAACTTAGTGGTTGTGTGAGTCACTACACTTGACCAACATGATCCCACCTAGTTGGTACTAAAAGTCATGTAGGATATTCCACTCTATTTCTCTACAGTCCTGGTTGAGCATCAGCAGATGCTCATCTGCAAGTTGATGTAGATTTTATTATGTTTAGTTTGTTACTTTGTTTTTTCTTCTGTTGGTACTTCCTGAACTTAGATTGATTCTCTATTCCAAAAGTGTGATGGTTCATGTATTGAAACTTAAAATGATAGTGGATGTATAAGTTTGTTGACAACTTTTAGATTTCATTCAGTTTCATATAACACTTGTTTAGGTCGTCGTTTGATCCATTCTTTCAGTGTACATGACGAACTAGATCGAACGGGATGTAATAAGGGCACCTAGTCCGGGCCCTGCATGTTCGATTCGCGGGATGTCACTAGTAGTGCGGAGCAGATTTTCACCTAGTCCGGGCCCTACACGTTCAATTCGCGGATGGCACTAGTAGTGCGGAACAGTTTCATATAACACTGGATCGAACGTTCTATCTGGTCATGCGGAGCAGATTTTCACACTATAACTCGGAACCTTTGTTGAGCATCTGTAACTCTGAATAAATAGATAGAAACAGCAGGAAAGCAGATAGTTTTTGGACTGCGCAAAAGGTCTCTCCTGTTGCAACTCATTGTTCGGATAGTTCAGTTTACAGTTGCAAAATAGAAACACATAGTTCAATTTAGCAGAGCAGCACCGAGGAAAGTCTACTACATTAATGTCATAGCCTGGCGAGGAGCTGCTCGTTTTCCTCCTCAATCTCTTCAAGTCGTAGGCGACGTACGAGCATGTCCTGACTGATCTTTACCTTCTCACTGAGCGAAGCCTCGAGCTTCCGAAACAGGTCCATGTTCTCGACACGGAAATCAACGTTAGCATCTTTTAGCCTCGCATTATCCTTCTAGAGCCCCTCGTTGATGGCTGTATTCTGTCGGTTCGAGGCTTGGATCTTCTTATGCAGTTTCTTACAGGAAGCATTGTCCCTTTTCATTTTGTCGCGCTCGTCAGTAAGGGTATTAACAGCTAATTTGAGCCGTTCTAATTCTAGTTCTTGTGTTTTCATTTTCTCCCTGTGGCTGCTTATTCATGCATTAAGCCAAGCATCCACCTTATTGTTGAGTTTTGGATTCTTTTCCTGGGACAAAGAATACGCGGTTTCAGTCCTACCACGGAACGGGAACAACACTAACTAAAATTATAGCACCGAGCTTTATGAAAAAATGGGCGGTGTGGAAAAGAACCAAGAGAGCCCAAACCCCGGTCGCAAAAACCCTAGTGTATAGTGTTTACCTCGCTGATCCAGTGATCTAGGGCGAACATGTCTGCGGGTGAACCGACGGCTCTGAAGAAGGAGAAGTAGGTGAAGATTAAGGAGAAGAAGAATGCTGGATAACACTATTAAGGAGAAGAAGTACATTACCTACCCGGAGGATCCCTTGTCTGCGGGCACAACCATGGTGAGCATATGTTGTGAATCTTCAGTGCGTAAAGCATCGTGACGAGCTCTCTCTTTTCTCTCCTCGCGCCTTGTCACTGCGGCACGCTTCCAAGAGGGAGCCATGCCTGCATAGAGGGAGGGAGCAGGAGCGGGATGAGCAGGAGGAAGAAGAAAGGGAGGAGGGCTATAGTGACGAGTGGAGGTAGATAGTCAAAAAGGCTAGGTAGACCAGTCTTATGCACAACACCGACCTCTCCCCTACTGTGAGATATGCCTTCTCAAAGAAGTTTTTTGCACACGTGGCAGGCAAAGAACTGCAACAATGCGACTAATTGGATGCTCCATTAAGTTGATTGACAATTCAATGACACTTCGGCGCTGATACAATTGTGCATGTGTCCGGCCTGCACGCGTCATGATGACACAGTCCTGCGTCGTCACGATCACATTTACAAGTTATGTCTAGTTTTGTTTCTGGATCCGAATTGTGGCATCCCGCTAAAACCACTACTAGAAAATCGCGTTGTTTTTGTGCATTGCACCATCATGACCGCATGCTCATGTCATCATGCCACATTGCATTTGAGCATCGTCATCATCATCATGCATTTGTTTGTCTGAAACTATTTTCTAAAAGCCTATTTTGTTTTCTAGATATTCTCCTCTTTGTTCAAATCCAAACCCTAGATTTGTCCGGAACTTTGGTTTGTCTAAAACCCTTTTACAAATGTTTTGATTTAAAACAAAGAAAAATAATAAAATATAATAAATCTGTTTTGTCCGGGGAAGGCCGCCACCGGCCAGGCCCAAAAGGCCCAGCTGGCAGCAGTCTACTACCCCAAATAAATATCTAAACCAGTCCCCCCTAAACCCTTTTCTACCCAATCCTATTCTACCCACTCTGCCTCCACCTCACCCCACCCAATAGTCTGCCGCCACCTCACCGCTCTCTTCCCCCTATCCTATCCTATGCCGCCACCTCACCAACCCCCGGCCCACCTCCTCTACACCCACACAACCCCTGCCACCCTGGCCCCACACGCACACAACGCACACCGACCACCATCCCCACCTCTGTTCACCCCCACTCCATCTCTCACCACCCCGACCACACCCAACACACAAACACACCCGACGCACACCCCTGGCCGCTCCCTGCCAGGCCAACCACACCCTGGCCCCACCCCGGCCCCACTGCCCTCTCTCTCCCCTCTCGCCTCCATCCCCAACCTCGCGCCGCACTCCCCGACTCTCTCCTTCCCTGTCCCGCAGCAGCCGCCGCCACCAACCGCCTCTCCTTCCTGGCTCTCCCTCCTCGCCGCCGGGCTGCGCCCCCGTCATCCTCTCACCCGGCCCGCTTCTCCGGCCCCCTCCCTACCTTGGCCGCCTCCCTCGGGAGCTTCCTCGGCCGCGAGCTCCACCCCCGAGCACCTCCTGCAGCGTCGGCCGCCCTCCGCCGTCGGGCCGCTCCTCTGTCCCGACCTCAACCGCCCCGCCGGGACCCCCGCCCCCTGAGCCCGCCTCCGGTCGTCCTCGCCTCCGCCGCCAGCAACCGCGGTACCACCGCTGCCGCTGCTGCGCCCCCCGTCGTCGGCCGCCACCTTCCCCGCCGCCGGTACCCCGTGGCTCTTCCTCCTCACCACCGCCGTCGCCAAGGTCTCCCTCCCCGCAGAGCTCCTCCCGCCGCCGACCTTCTTCTCCCGCGGTCGTGCCCTGGGAGCACCGCCGCCACCAGCGCGTCCTCCGGCCCTGCAACGTCCTCGCCCTCCCCTCTTCGACGTGAGGTCCAGCGAGGTCGTCACCAAGCTGCATCCACCTCATCCTCCAGCCGTGCCAGCGCTCCCCTCCGCCCCGCTGCTAGGACATCCCCCTAGCAGAGCCCGCTGCCGAGCCCTGCCTTGGCGCATCGTTCGCGACCCGCCCGTCGTCCTCGGCTCTGCTCCGGGTCGGGTCTCCTGCGAGCCATGTCCTCTCCTGCCTCTGGTGTTCTGCGGCTGCACGAGACAGTACCAGGATCACCCCGCGTGTGCGCACGAGTGCAAGCCGGGAGATGAAGGAACCTTCTTGGAGCTATGTGTGCTTCTCTGTTTGGGGAGTACACTATGCAGATCGGTGGCTAATTTTGGTTGGGGAACCTTGAAGTTTGATAACCATCTACATGGAAAGCTGAAAGATCATCTACACCTGAACGCCTTGGATTGTCAAGATCTTCGTCATGGACCCCGATGGCCGTGGCCGGGCCGAACCTCTCGGACGTCAAGCTCTTCCTCCCAGAACCCGAAGACCCTGAGACCGAACCCGGTGGCTTTTGCTGGACCATCAACAAGATCTACAATGGGACGCCATGACTGAGACCCCGGACCCGAAGACCACATGTGCGACAAGTACTCCTTCCCGGATGCGATGCTCGAGAACACGTACGGTAAGGACACCGACGCAGAATGCCAAGTTCTTCTTCCCGGACACCAAGATCGACCCGATACGCGGGCATGACAAGATCTGCACCGACCAGGGCGAATCCGATGTGCCCCCCGACGCCAACCAAGTTCTCCTTCTCGGATGCGACAAGATCGACCTCCGTTATCCGAGAACGATCCCGCCGAGACCGACCCTCCCGAAGATCCGAAACCCTGAGACCAACCCCGAACCCCTCGGAGCCCAAGTTCGCCGAACCCTAAAGTGATTCCCTAACCGAGACCCCACTATTTTTATAATATGACATTCTCAACTGGTGCATATTAAATCATTCATGCATGCATGCTTGTCTGTGGTTTGGGGGCATTATGCCGATTCACCGCATAATTAACTATGGAGTCTATATGCGGGATATCTTTGTCGTATTCCGGACTCCATTTAAATTGGTGTAGAGAACCGGTGCTATCTTTTGCCATGTTAAGACAACATTTAAATTGTGGGGTATCTAAACAACATGAACCTATCAATTAATTGTCGGGGCCCTGGTTCCGCTTAATTTTGCCTAATTGCATCGCATCTTTGCCATGGCATACATCATACATGCATCATGCCCGATCTTTTGCCGTAATATTAAATATTGCATCCGGTGTTTATTCTAGTGTTTTGCTTCTTCGCGGATAAGGCCATTGAGTTGATGCGAGTGTCGACCCGATCTTCGGATGAACCTTCGGCAATGTTTTCAGGCGAGCATCTTCCCCTTTCTACCTATCTTACTTTTATAGTATTTATTCCCTCCTGTTGATCTATTGCTATATGTGTTGCGTTGCTCTAGTTTTCCGTACCCGTGATTTCCTTGCAGCCTTATATTGCCTTGGACACATCCTATTACCTGTTGTTTGGTAGATAGCTGGACTTGCGCGTCGTAGTCGCTTGCTCGAG
Organism: Avena sativa; assembly: GCA_916181665.1. Classification (NCBI taxonomy): domain Eukaryota; kingdom Viridiplantae; phylum Streptophyta; class Magnoliopsida; order Poales; family Poaceae; genus Avena; species Avena sativa. The sequence continues at coordinate 134,939,713 of OV702280.1, forward strand.
GGCCGTTGCGTGTCGTCGAGTACCACAGTTGTTGGAGTATTGCCGCATGTTTATTGTTGGAGATGATCATAACTTTAATTATTGTTTAATAACTAAAATTGAAGTAGGTAAGCAGAGGCACAGGTGGGCAATAGATGTTATTTGGTTGTTGACCGTCCACTTGTGTCCCGTAGGACCCCGAGTTCTTGACACCTGTTCCGAGATCGAGCGCGCTAACCACATGTGGGATGTATGGGCACCCCATCGATTTAGTACCTGATTTCAAAGTACTATACTGGGGGCCACAATTAGTTTGGGGCTTTATTACTATTCTGTACTTATGCCATGCTTTACTGCTTTATTTACGATTGTGCGAGGAGCACCTGTACTGTTTAGGATCGGGACACGATTTCCCAGTCGTTTACAGCCGTCCACCCAAACCCTGAGTCCGTCTCGGAGACCGGCCGACTTCGTTGCGGGTGTACTTAGTGGGGTGGCCCCCCGTGCTTGCTTTGGGTCTGGGAAACGTCATGACTTAGGCCCCGCCGACATACCGATGGGTGTATGTTAACTGATCTGGCAAAAAGGGTCGAAGTGCGTGTGGATACTTTGGTGCACCCCTGCAGGGTTTAATCTTTTCGAGAAGCCGTGTCCACGGTTATGGACGACTTGGAGCACAGTTCTTGATCATAGACAACTATAACTAAAGTTTATTGTTATAATTTGACTTGTATCCGATATGACTAGTAATCAGCTTCACTACAACGGAATGGCTAAATAAAAGTACCAACAACTGCTGGGTTTTTGGGATATCTCATGCTATTTGTATCTGACTAGTAATTGTTGCAACTACAACGGAATGGTTAACTAAAAGTGCCCACTGCTTATTATATCAGGATGACTATCTATACCTGACTAGTAATTGCTGCAACGATAACTGAATAAATAAAACTGCCAACTGTGTGAGTTCCTCGGTTGACTTCCTCGTTTGGTCTCGAGGGGGAAACACCAGGATGGGTTTGTTTGATGGTAGTATCTGGTTGGTTCCGGATAGGTCTTTCTTACCCCTCTCTGATAGCCGCTAGATGTATCGAGTCTCTATAGGTTGTTTAGTGCATGCTGCGCTGCCGCTCAGTCCACCATACCTATGTAGGCGAGGACCGCCGAATTCTAGCCTCGCCGTGTACTGGCCTCAGTACTGACCGCTCTCTCTTTTTCCTTTGCCCTTTGTCGGCACCCCTTTTGTTTAAGCAGGTTTTGAGATCGACGTCGTTAGCAGGGTTACCCTACCGGCTTGGCCTGGGCAGGGTTATGGACGCCATTGGTTATTCTTCAGGGCTCTTAGCCCCATTTGCATCTTGTCCGTAGTCGGACGCTCTATCGTTTTCAAGGTGACTTGGATCTTTGTATTGTATATCCGTATTCTTGACTCATTGAGTCGCTGTTATATATATATCTGTTCTGTGGGTCCCATCGAGGACTGTTGTGTAATGTTATTACTTCGTTTTCCACCCGCACGAAAGTGCCTGGTGGGCACCTTTGAATCGTTTCTATGCGGGTTTGGCGGGTTTCGCTAAAACTTGCATAGGGCCGATTCTGAGGGTGTTACAGAGTGGTATCAGAGCCCAGCAGTTGCGATACCCCACAAGTCCAGCATGTAGGATAACCTAGCTAGCGGCCGAAGTAGAGTGTCAAAAATATTTTCGCAAAATCGGTTGGATAGTTCTGATTAGGTCTGATTTTACTCCTTACCCCTCTGCTGCTCTCCTCTCACCTCTGCGTGTTTTGAATCCGCTCTCTTCTCTCTCTTCGAGTCCAGGATTTCTCGTGGTTGGGTTCCATCGTACCTTCAGGTTTTCGCTTCCTCCTTTGGTAACGGTGTTGCTACATCTGGTCTTCATGCTATCCGAGGAATCCTTCGTCTGGTGGGCTTCTCTTTGTTCCTTCTCGTGTCTTCCGGTGTTTTCCGACGCGATGACATCATCTACGCCAGATCCGATGCAGAGTCTGCATCACTCCTTTGTTTCCGAACCTCGATTGTCGAGATCTTTAGTCTGATTCCGAGAATGGTTGCACTCTTTTCTACTGATTGTGCAGCGTAATAGTTTGGGTGCGTGATGGATTGGCCCCCATGCCGACTACTCACTCTATTCGCTTGTGTACATTGAAGTCGATGAGAATGCATCGGTTCTCTCTTTCTATCGGAGTTAGAGGTGGCTTTATTTGTTGATACCTCTACCTTCGACCTTTTGTTCCCGGAGTGTTCCCTCGATGATCACGGACAACGACCTCTTGTTAGTGGTGTCGCGAAGATCTACACGAAGCGAGGAGATTCAGATCGCCGCCCATCTTCTCGGTACCATGAGGCGGATCTCGAGGGCAAGATCCATTGTTAGTGGTGTCGAATTGTGGCATCCCGCTAAAACCACTACTATAAAATCGCGTTGTTTTTGTGCATTGCACCATCATGACCGCATGCTCATGTCATCATGCCACATTGCATTTGAGCATCTTCATCATCATCATGCATTTGTTTGTCTGAAACTATTTTCTAAAAGCCTATTTTGTTTTCTAGATATTCTCCTCTTTGTTCAAATCCAAACCCTAGATTTGTCCGGACCTTTGGTTTGTCTAAAACCCTTTTACAAATGTTTTGATTTAAAACAAAGAAAAATAATAAAATATAATAAATCTGTTTTGTCCGGGGAAGGCCGCCACCGGCCAGGCCCAAAAGGCCCAGCTAGCAGCAGTCTACTACCCCAAATAAATATCTAAACTAGTCCCCCCTAAACCCTTTTCTACCCAATCCTATTCTACCCACTCTGCCTCCACCTCACCCCACCCAATAGTCTGCCGCCACCTCACCGCTCTCTTCCCCCTATCCTATATTATGTCGCCACCTCACCAACCCCCGGCCCACCTCCTCTACACCCACACAACCCCTGCCACCCTGGCCGCACACGCACACAACGCACACCGACCACCATCCCCACCTCTGTCCACCCCCACTCCCTCTCTCACCACCCCGACCACACCCAACACACAAACACACCCGACGCACACCCCTGGCCGCTCCCTGCCAGGCCAACCACACCCTAGCCCCACCCCGGCCCCACTGCCCTCTCTCTCCCTGCTCGCCTCCATCCCCAACCTCGCGCCGCACTCCCCGCCTCTCTCCTTCCCTGTCCCGCAGCAGCCGCCGCCACCGACCGCCTCTCCTTCCTGGCTCTCCCTCGTCGCCGCCGGGCTGCGCCCCCGTCGTCCTCTCACCCGGCCCCCTCCCTGCCTTGGCCGCCTCCCTCGGGAGCTTCCTTGGCCGCGAGCTCCACCCCCGAGCACCTCCTGCAGCGTCGGCCGCCCTCCGCCGTCGGGCCGCTCCTCTGTCCCGACCTCAACCGCCCCACCGGGATCCCCGCCCCCTGAGCCCGCCTCCGGCCGTTCTCGCCTCCGCCGCCAGCAACCGCGGTACCAACGCTGCCGCTGCTGCGCCCCCGTCGTCGGCCGCCACCTTCCCTGCCGCCGGTACCCCGTGGCTCTTCCTCCTCACCACCGCCGTAGCTAAGGTCTCCCTCCCCGCAGAGCTCCTCCCGTCGCCGACCTTCTTCTCCCGCGGTCGTGCCCTGGGAGCACTACCGCCACCAGCGCGTCCTCCGGCCCTGCAGCGTCCTCGCCCTCCCCTCTTCGACGTGAGGTCCAGCGAGGTCGTCACCAAGCTGCATCCACCTCATCCTCCAGCCGTGCCAGCGCTCCCCTCCGCCCCGCTGCTAGGACATCCCCCTAGCAGAGCCCGCTGCCGAGCCCTGCCTTGGCGCATCGTTCGCGACCCGCCCGTCGTCCTCGGCTCTGCTCCGGGTCGGGTCTCCTGCGAGCCATGTCCTCTCCTGCCTCTGGTGTTCTGCGGCTGCACGAGACAGTACCAGGACCACCCCGCGTGTGCGCACGAGTGCAAGCCGGGAGATGAAGGAACCTTCTTGGAGCTATGTGTGCTTCTCTGTTTGGGGAGTACACTATGCAGATCGGTGGCTAATTTTGGTTGGGGAACCTTGAAGTTTCATAACCATCTACATGGAAAGCTGAAAGATCATCTACACCTGAACGCCTTGGATTGTCAAGATCTTCGTCATGGACCCCGATGGCCGTGGCCGGGCCGAACCTCTCGGACGTCAAGCTCTTCCTCCCGGAACCCGAAGACCCTGAGACCGAACCCGGTGGCTTTTGCTAGACCATCAACAAGATCTACAATGGGACGCCATGACTGAGACCCCGGACCCGAAGACCACATGTGCGACAAGTACTCTCTTCCCGGATGCGATGCTCGAGAACACGGCCGGTAAGGACACCGACGCAGAACGCCAAGTTATTCTTCCCGGACGCCAAGACCGACCCGATACGCGGGCATGACAAGATCGGCACCGACCAGTGCGAATCCGATGTGCCCCCCGATGCCAACCAAGTTCTCCTTCTCGGATGCGACAAGATCGACCTCCGTTATCCGAGAACGATCCCGCCGAGACCGACCCTCCCGAAGATCCGAAACCCTGAGACCAACCCCGAACCCCTCGGAGCCCAAGTTCGCCGAACCCTAAAGTGATTCCCTAACCGAGACCCCACTATTTTTATAATATGACATTCTCAACTGGTGCATATTAAATCATTCATGCATGCATGCTTGTCTGTGGTTTGGGGGCATTATGCCGATTCACCGCATAATTAACTATGGAGTCTATATGCGGGATATCTTTGTCGTATTCCGGACTCCATTTAAATTGGTGTAGCGAACCGGTGCTATCTTTTGCCATGTTAAGACAACATTTAAATTGTGTGGTATCTAAACAACATGAACCTATCAATTAATTATCGGGACCCTGGTTCCGCTTAATTTTGCCTAATTGCATCGCATCTTTGCCATGGCATACATCATACATGCATCATGCCCGATCTTTTGCCGTAGTATTAAATATTGCATCCGGTGTTTATTCTAGTGTTTTGCTTCTTCGCGGATAAGGCCGTTGACTTGATGCGAGTGTCGACCCGATCTTTGGATGAACCTTCGGCAATGTTTTCAGGCGAGCATCTTCCCCTTTCTACCTATCTTACTTTTATAGTATTTATTCCCTCCTGTTGATCTATTGTTATCTGTGTTGCGTTGCTCTAGTTTTCCGTACCTGTGATTTCCTTGCAGCCTTATATTGCCTTGGACACATCCTATTACCTGTTGTTTGGTAGATAGCTGGACTTGCGCATCGTAGTCGCTTGCTCGAGGGCTGTTGCGTGTCGTCGAGTACCACAGTTGTTGGAGTATTGCCGCATGTTTATTGTTGGAGATGATCATAACTTTAATTATTGTTTAATAACTAAAATTGAAGTAGGTAAGCAGAGGCACAGGTGGGCAATAGATGTTATTTGGTTGTTGACCGTCCGCTTGTGTACCGTAGGGCCCCGAGTTCTTGACACCTGTTCCGAGATCGAGCGCGCTAACCACATGTGGGATGTATGGGCACCCCATCGATTTAGTACCTGATTTCAAAGTACTGTACTGGGGGCCACAATTAGTTTGTGGCTTTATTACTATTCTGTACTTATGCCATGCTTTACTGCTTTATTTATGATTGTGCGAGGAGCACCTGTACTGTTTAGGATCGGGACACGATTTCGCGGTATCGACAAGCCTGAGTTTTCGGGTTCCCTGTCGTTTACAGCCGTCCACCCAAACCCTGAGTCCGTCTCGGAGACCGGCCGACTTCGTTGTGGGTGTACTTAGTGGGGTGGCCCCCCGTGCTTGCTTTGGGTCTGGGAAACGTCATGACTTAGGCCCCGCCGACATACCGATGGGTGTATGTTAACTGATCTGGCAAAAGGGTCGAAGTGCGTGTGGATACTTTGGTGCACCCCTGCAGGGTTTAATCTTTTCGAGAAGCCGTGTCCGCGGTTATGGACGACTTGGAGCACAGTTCTTGATCATAGACAACTATAACTAAAGTTTATTGTTATAATTTGACTTGTATCCGATATGACTAGTAATCAGCTTCACTACAACGGAATGGCTAAATAAAAGTACCAACAACTGCTGGGTTTTTGGGATATCTCATGCTATTTGTATCTGACTAGTAATTGCTGCAACTACAACGGAATGGTTAACTAAAAGTGCCCACTTCTTATTATATCAGGATGACTATCTATACCTGACTAGTAATTGCTGCAACGATAACTGAATAAATAAAACTGCCAACTGTGTGAGTTCCTCGGTTGACTTCCTCGTTTGGTCTCGAGGGGGAAACACCAGGATGGGTTTGTTTGATGGTAGTATCTGGTTGGTTCCGGATAGGTCTTTCTTACCCCTCTCTGATAGCCGCTAGATGTATCGAGTCTCTATAGGTTGTTTAGTGCATGCTGCGCTGCCGCTCAGTCCACCATACCTATGTAGGCGAGGACCGCTGAATTCTAGCCTCGCCGTGTACTGGCCTCAGTACTGACCGCTCTCTCTTTTTCCTTTGCCCTTTGTCGGCACCCCTTTTGTTTAAGCAGGTTTTGAGATCGACGTCGTTAGCAGGGTTACCCTTCCGGCTTGGCCTGGGCAGGGTTATGGACGCCATTGGTTATTCTTCAGGGCTCTTAGCCCCATTTGCATCTTGTCCGTAGTCGGACGCTCTATCGTTTTCAAGGTGACTTGGATCTTTGTATTGTATATCCGTATTCTTGACTCAGTGAGTCGCTGTTATATATATATCTGTTCTGTGGGTCCCATCGAGGACTGTTGTCTAATGTTATTACTTCGTTTTCCACCCGCACGAAAGTGCCTGGTGGGCACCTTTGAATCGTTTCTATGCGGGTTTGGCGGGTTTCGCTAAAACTTGCATAGGGCCGATTCTGAGGGTGTTACAGAGTGGTATCAGAGCCCAGCAGTTGCGATACCCCACAAGTCCAGCCTGTAGGATAACCTAGCTAGCGGCCGAAGTAGAGTGTCAAAAATATTTTCGCAAAATCGGTTGGATAGTTCTGATTAGGTCTGATTTTACTCCTTACCCCTCTGCTGCTCTCCTCTCACCTCTGCGTGTTTTGAATCCGCTCTCTTCTCTCTCTTCGAGTCCAGGATTTCTCGTGGTTGGGTTCCATCGTACCTTCAGGTTTTCGCTTCCTCCTTTGGTAACGGTGTTGCTACATCTGGTCTTCATGCTATCCGAGGAATCCTTCGTCTGGTGGGCTTCTCTTTGTTCCTTCTCGTGTCTTCCGGTGTTTTCCGACGCGACGACATCATCTACGCCAGATCCGATGCGGAGTCTGCATCACTCCTTTGTTTCCGAACCTCGATTGTCGAGATCTTCAGTCTGATTCCGAGAATGGTTGCACTCTTTTCTACTGATTGTGCAGCGTAATAGTTTGGTTGCGTGATGGATTGGCCCCCATGCCGACTACTCACTCTATTCGCTTGTGTACATTGAAGTGGATGAGAATGCATCGGTTCTCTCTTTCTATCGGAGTTAGAGGTGGCTTTATTTGTTGATACCTCTACCTTCGACCTTTTGTTCCCGGAGTGTTCCCTCGACGATCACGGACAATGACCTCTTGTTAGTGGTGTCGCGAAGATCTACACGAAGCGAGGAGATTCAGATCGCCGCCCTTCTTCCCGGTACCATGAGGCGGATCTCGAGGGCGAGATCCATTGTTAGTGGTGTCGAATTGTGGCATCCCGCTAAAACCACTACTATAAAATCGCGTTGTTTTGTGCATTGCACCATCATGACCGCATGCTCATGTCATCATGCCACATTGCATTTGAGCATCGTCATCATCATCATGCATTTGTTTGTCTGAAACTATTTTCTAAAAGCCTATTTTGTTTTCTAGATATTCTCCTCTTTGTTCAAATCCAAACCCTAGATTTGTCCGGACCTTTGGTTTGTCTAAAACCCTTTTACAAATGTTTTGATTTAAAACAAAGAAAAATAATAAAATATAATAAATCTGTTTTGTCCGGGGAAGGCCGCCACCGGCCAGGCCCAAAAGGCCCAGCTGGCAGCAGTCTACTACCCCAAATAAATATCTAAATTAGTCCCCCCTAAACCCTTTTCTACCCAATCCTATTCTACCCACTCTGCCTCCACCTCACCCCACCCAATAGTCTGCCGCCACCTCACCGCTCTCTTCCCCCTATCCTATCCTATGTCGCCACCTCACCAACCCCCGGCCCACCTCCTCTACACCCGCATAACCCTTGCCACCCTGGCCCCACACGCACACAACGCACACCGACCACCATCCCCACCTCTGTCCACCCCCACTCCCTCTCTCACCACCCCGACCACACCCAACACACAAACACACCCGACGCACACCCCTGGCCGCTCCCTGCCAGGCCAACCACACCCTAGCCCCACCCCGGCCCCACTGCCCTCTCTCTCCCCGCTCGCCTCCATCCCCAACCTCGCGCCGCACTCCCCGCCTCTCTCCTTCCCTGTCCCGCAGCAGCCGCCACCACCGACCGCCTCTCCTTCCTGGCTCTCCCTCGTCGCCGCCAGGCTGCGCCCCCGTCGTCCTCTCACCCGGCCCGCTTCTCCGGCCCCCTCCCTGCCTTGGCCGCCTCCCTCGGGAGCTTCCTCGGCCGCGAGCTCCACCCTCGAGCACCTCCTGCAGCGTCGGCCGCCCTCCGCCGTCGGGCCGCTCCTCTGTCCCGACCTCAACCGCCCCGCCGGGACCCCCGCCCCCTGAGCCCGCCTCCGGCCGTCCTCGCCTCCGCCGCCAGCAACCGCGGTACCAACGCTGCCGCTGCTGCGCCCCCCGTCGTCGGCCGCCACCTTCCCCGCCGCCGGTACCCCGTGGCTCTTCCTCCTCACCACCGCCGTCGCTAAGGTCTCCCTCCCCGCAGATCTCCTCCCGCCGCCTACCTTCTTCTCCCGCGGTCGTGCCCTGGGAGCACCGCCGCCACCAACGCGTCCTCCGGCCCTGCAGCGTCCTCGCCCTCCCCTCTTCGACGTGAGGTCCAGCGAGGTCGTCACCAAGCTGCATCCACCTCATCCTCCAGCCGTGCCAGCGCTCCCCTCCGCCCCGCTGCTAGGACATCCCCCTAGCAGAGCCCGCTGCCGAGCCCTGCCTTGGCGCATCATTCGTGACCCGCCCGTCGTCCTCGGCTCTGCTCCGGGTCGGGTCTCCTGCGAGCCATGTCCTCTCCTGCCTCTGGTGTTCTGCGGCTGCACGAGACAGTACCAGGACCACCCCGCGTGTGCGCACGAGTGCAAGCCGGGAGATGAAGGAACCTTCTTGGAGCTATGTGTGCTTCTCTGTTTGGGGAGTACACTATGCAGATCGGTGGCTAATTTTGGTTGGGGAACCTTGAAGTTTGATAACCATCTACATGGAAAGCTGAAAGATCATCTACACCTGAACGCCTTGGATTGTCAAGATCTTCGTCATGGACCCCGATGGCCGTGGCCGGGCCGAACCTCTCGGACGTCAAGCTCTTCCTCCCGGAACCCGAAGACCCTGAGACCGAACCCTGAGACCGAACGCCATCGAGGACTGTTGTGTAATGTTATTACTTTGTTTTCCACCCGCACGAAAGTGCCTAGTGGGCATCTTTGAATCGTTTCTATGCGGGTTTGGCGGGTTTCGCTAAAACTTGCATAGGGCCGATTCTGAGGGTGTTACACGAATTTTACACGGGTGGTGTCAGACGTGCACCGCATCGGAGGTGACTGGTGGTTTCAAGGGACGGCTCTCGATGGGATGAAAATGAAATAGACCTGCGGGGTTCGTGTTGTTTATAGGGCTATACGGGTCGGAAATCAGTAGGAGACAGAAAAAATTGAACGAACCAAGTAGCAATACTGGTCTTGGGCCGAAATTGATTTGGGTCCGACAAAAACAAAGGTTTCGGGCTAATTTCCAGCAAAACAAGAAGGTACCCGAACAAGCATTGACATCCACAACATAGTTGTTAAAAACACTACTATGTATATAGAAGGACGAAAAAATATTGTAGCAAGTTAAGCATGAACGGAAGACATAATCCACAACCAAGGACATCACAAACTTATTACACTAGTAGCGTGAATGTTCTACCCATCCATCATCGCAAGGGTTGGGTCATGCTGGGGGCATTTGTTGATCACTTCGCACATGCTGTAGTCGTAGATGGTTACCCTGAATAGATCTCCCTTCATCATCTCGAAGGTCAGGAAGTACCCGATCATGATCTGGTGGGCAATGGCGAAGCCAGGCCACCCCTGGTCAAGGCAAATCCTGCCGCCAACATCCCTGAGCTTCACCATCTAGCTACATCCTGTGTTGGTCTTGAGCACGATCATCCTAGGCACAGTTCCGAGGAAAGGCCTCAATCCCTCAGGAAATGGTAGCAGGTCAAACGCATCTTACAACATGACCCTGGCGAAATGGGTTGAAGCTCCCTGATCGAGGACATGTCCAATCTTAATCATCTTCGAGCATTGAAAAAAGAATCAACACATGTCAGCACATACATTGTGGTGATAAAAAATGAACAAGCATGGCCTCTAACAGAAATGAACTATCAACATGGCCTCATGTGCAATGGCACAGTTGCAAACGGATTCTCCTCATGGTCAAGCCAAATGAACAAGAAATTTGGTTAGCACACAAGTTTGGGCATGAAGAGGATCCCTTTGCGTTTCATTGTGTGATAGTGTAATCATCGGCCAAATTAATCAAACACAATGACCTAACCTGATCTAAGCACTTTTGAGCTTCAGAATAACTATCACACCAATGGTATAGCTCCTGCTATGGTGCAACCCATTGGGCTCTTGGCTAGACAACGTGAACTAATCATCGACGTAGAAGAAGAACGTGAACAGTGCGAAAATCACCAATATTTTCCACGGGGAAACCCTAAAGACAACATCTGCCTAAATCTAGCCACTTACAAGCAAATATTGAACCAAAATTGCGGTAGATCTAGTGCTTACAATGGCACAACATGCAGTACAAAAGAAGCAAAGACCCCAACCTTTCAAATCAATGAAAACAACCACATACCAATAAAGATTGGGCGTGCATGTCAATGATACGCGCGATACTAGACGCAAACATATAGATCAATGATGTTAAGGCATAGAGAGGGGGATTCGAGGCCTTGGCGCCATTGATGCAGGTCGGGAGCTTCAGGTGAGTCGAGGAGAAGTGTTGTGCTTGCCCTCTATCTACCACCGTGTGCTGCCCTTGCGGTGGTCGTTGATCTGCCGGCGGTAGAGGAACGGTCGACGGTGAGACGGGAGAAGAAGGGGCGATGGTGAATGGGGAGAGTGTGCCTTCCCGATGCATCGCGAGCCCCCGCTCTTATCCACGCGTGCAACACAAATGGCCCACCGGTTGGAATAGAAATGCGGCCCAGCAAACCACGTAGACGTGTTGCCACGTTAGACTCCTGAGTTGGACAACGGGAATCCACATCGCATCATAGAATACACCCGTAATGATACGCTTCGGGCCCGTACGGGCTTTCGCGGGCTCTACGCACGCGATCTAACCTTTTCATATGCCGAACCTACTCCCAGGCGTGAAGAGGTATCCGCCCATCCCAGCCCTCGATCGCGCCTGAATTTTTTTTCTTTCCTTGACGGGTCTATTGAATCAGAAGTCTTCCAAAAATTATGGTACTTATTAGCTTTCAGCTATTATTGCCTCTATCATTGGCATCTTGAAGTGATTAAGGTAAAAGTGACACAAATATGAGTATATTCTTGACAAGTTATAAGTTGAAAATCTCATGCCCCTTGCGTACGACTACCGAACCTCATGCTACTCAACTTTCGTTACAAGGAAGTTCTTGTCATTGTAAGTATATGTGTATCATAGATAACATCCAACAGGGTACCCCTTGCCCCATGAAACAGGAGCTATCCCATATCAAAATAACAAGGCAACAGACAATGAGCAGCTCAGCGATCTTTTTATTTGCTATTTGCATAGGTTTGTATTGAGAATGCTTCATAGAATGCTCATTATGTTTACGATCTAAGTTTCCACCATGATTAGGCATGCCTTGGACTAGCCGCCCAGGTGTTTCTCTAACACATATACAAACGCCATGAGCAGACAAGCTCCCCTTTTATTTCACACTGCCGGGATCCATAAACAAAATAACATGATATCAACTGAATAGAATAAGTGCAATGTTGAAAGCATTCCCCATGAAAACTGTTGGGCCACGTAGAGATAAAACAAAACTTTTTCTTCCAACACGGTGATCCGAAGATCTAGCTGAGGTGGAAGGCCACGAGGATTACCACTGGATGCGTGGTTGCGGATTACTGATGAAGCGCGTTAGTTGATGCAGTGAAGTCCTTACGAGAATTTTAATATGCGTCCTGAAAGTTCAGACGCCAAGGCAACACGGGGTCCAAGTTGCGTGTAATCTCGCAGAAGGGCTGTAATAGCTTCGCCAATTGTCGAGAGGGGTCAAATTGGGGTAAATACAATTGTAATAGCTAAATGATCGTTTGAACCAGTAAAAAATGGTTGAACTCAAATCCCTCCGTTAGGTCAACTCTTCTTGCATTGACCCGTCAGTATTTCTTGTTATCCTTTGCGGTCATGGACTGGTTTACACCTGCGAGGACTAGATCTTATTCTTTGCTCTACTCTTCTCCCCTATTTTTCCCCTCTCCATTACCTTGCTTAGCTCCGGCTACTGGTCTCCAGATCGGAGCTTGCCGTTGCTCTCCTTGCGTCCCCGCCATGGCCGGTCAACCTCCCACGCCCTTAATCGAAGCTCGCCGCCATCGCCATCGCTTTGTTTTTCCTAGTCAGTGTGTCGGAGCTTCGTGTTCCCACCCTAGAATCTCGCCTCTACCTAGACCTTATCGCACGGCAGAGCGCGTTCGGTCGGGCAATCCGGACCGGCAACCGGCCTCGGGCGGTTGCGTGCTTTCGCGCACCCCAGGCATGGTAGCCCTGGTAGGAGTTCAACGACAACGCTCTCATGACCACCGTGCTGGGCCTGCGTACCGTCGTGTCGTCAGCAGACTGGCTGTCGGCTTTCATGTCTCATTTTGGGATCATACGAAAAGTGGTTAATATTGAGGTATGCGCGCCGCCATTCGATTTCTTCGTCCGTTCACCCACAGCTCGAACAGCGAGCGCGTTCTTCATTCTTCCCGTTCTTTCGTGTCATATGGGGATAAAATGAGCTTCCTACGTTGGCATCGCGCCTGTGGGTGGGACGATCGCTTGGGGAAGCTTTGTTTCTTCTCTAAACTCGGCTTTGACGGCCTCCCTTTGCATGCTTGGGAACCGGAGGCTCTTAAGAAGGTCGTCAATAGCCTTGGCGGCGAGCTGGTGGAGATTGTGCCACCGAGAGACAGATGGATCATCGAGGTAAAAGCGTGGCTGAAAGATCGAGACACCATTCCTAAGATGTATGAGATGGAGATTCCAAGCAGGCCAAGAGGACAGATTTGCTGGAAGCACCCGGTGATCATCCACCTACAGGAGGTTCTGGATCCGGTACATGGCATTCAGGACCCTTACGAGGCGGCCAAAAAGCATCCTCGTCTCCTGCAGTGTTGGCCTGGAAGGATCAATGGCACAGGAGCACCATCGTTCCGCGATGGAGCGCACGGTTTCGGTGGGGGGACCAGACATGGACATGCTAGTGGTTCTGATTTCCCTTGAGTGAAGACGGAGGTTTAGTGAATCTGAAAGATTGCTGACTTGAGAGTCGAGCACGTAGTACGCCTTATGTAATAGTTTGAACTGCTGTAGTATGTGTGGCTACTGAATTTGTAATGTGTGGCTACTGAATTCGTAGTATGTGTGGCTAATGATTTGTAGTTTGTGTGGCTAATGATTTTGTAGTACATGTGTCTAATGATTTGTAGTTTGTGTGGCTAATGAATTTGTAGTATATGTGGCTAATGAATTTGTGTGCATAACCAAGGTTAGCCTCCTGAAAAGAGGGTGGGCTAGCAATGATCAATATCACCATTGCCGGGAAAATACTGCTGGTGAGCGATCCGAAAGGCACAAAATGCTGCTGGTTTGTATTCCTCGAACAATTTTTGCCTCGAACAAGTTTTAGATATATTTGTTCGATCTGGTGCATGATTCTGCATGGAACTTGCATGAATAAACCACCCAAGATCATTTCATAAAATATTGTCTGAATCTTGTCTGCCTCGGATAAGTATGACAGTAAACTGAATTTAACCGTCGGTAGTAATTGAATAAATATATACATCTTGATAGTATTTGGTTACTTCCGAACTAGTTCCATACTATAGTATGGGATAGCTGCACAAAAGGGGGCTATTGCCTCTACAAAAGGCATTCTATAGAGTTAGTCTCTGAACTTAACTGTTCTACACTGAAGAAACTGCAGATCTCCACCATAAACGTTGTCCAGCCAATTTCCTAGAGAGGATGTAAGTTCAACGATTGTTCAACCACAACTAATCTTTTTCCTTACCGCCAAATATCAAGAGATCTGCAATATTCATGCACTAGTTAACGCGCTTGAACCTGCCCCTGTTTAGTACGAACAGCCACGCCGTCGCAACGATTTCTTCAAAGGTGAACTCCAACTTCTCGTGGCAGGGATCGTAGGTCCCTGTGAATCTTAACCTGAATTCCGGCGCTGAGTTGTTGCCCGTCGTCATCTCTAGCTATCGAATACTCCAACAAGATGAGTGTAGATGGATGCACGCTGCCGTGGTGTGGCTGCCGATGGTACGTAGGATGGATCGTCTTTGCCGCTGACGGCATGTGCCCTGATTGCCCCACAGTAAGTTTGCCCGCACCGAGGCATGGAGGCGAGAGTTTGTTGACCTTGGCGTCGTCCTGTTCGGGGGTTTGTTTCCTCGGCGGCAAGCTTGCAGGAACGTACCTTCTTTCTCGTGCATAGAGCACACGAAAATGTCACCGCACGCATTCTCCATGACGCTCGGTTGGCCCTTCTCAATGCCGCGGCGTCCTTCGCCGTTGCCACCGCCGCCGCCGTAGATACAGCACATTCTGCGAAATCAATCGTCTCCAATGGCAATGGAAGACCTGCCTTGTAGTACAGCTGCATGGCCTGCCTCAGAAGGGCCAAAAAGCCAAGTTTCGGTGGAGGCTTCTGCTCAGGAAGGGCCATAGCTAAGCTTCCTCGGAGTGTATCTTATTTATTCGAAACTAGTTCGACTAACTGCTGAATCTTTATTTCCCTTCGCAGCATAAGAGTGCTAAGATATTAAAAATACAGGTTGTGGCTAGCACCCGGATCGGGCAATGTACCAGGTCAGGATTCTATTTTAAGTATATTTACGAGTGTGTCCTTAGTTGTGTCCAGAAATTTTGCCCGTGTCACTACGATCGTAGAATTGTAGCAACACCATCAGAAACTGGGGAAGAGGACATGGTGTTTTACTGACTGGTGGGACCCGCAACCTCGACCGTTGACGGGGCGCATCCCAGGGTTGAGGATTAGTGCTCCCCATTATTTTTCCATATTCTATTGCTCGCTCGCAGCTCCGCTCCGCTCCACCGCTCAGATCTTGCACGCTGCCACACCGTCCCCTCCGGCAACACTCTCGTCCTCCCGGGATCTCCTACCCTCCCTGCCTTGCCTATCTCCTTGCCTTCGTCGCCGCCCAAGCGCATCTGGGAACGAAAATCATTTGGTGGGCGCTAGGTTCTCATGCAACGATGGTGGCTTTGATCTGGATCCCGCACGAAAATGGATCCTGCGTGGCCGGAGAACACGGAAATGGGTCCTTCCCGGACGGAGAGCGAGGAGATGGACACTTCAAGGCTGGAGAACATGGAGGAGCACAAAACAGGGGAAGAGGACGCAGGGTGCAAAGCTTTGGTGCTCTGGAGCTCTTTGAACGTGTCGTACATCCTCCCTAAAGGGTAAGAACTGCAATTCCATATTTGCATCTCCCAATTAGCGTTTCTAGTCCCGTGTTGATGGAGAGGATCTGTGTTAGTGACCGTAGGATGTCTACTTCATCCAGATTTCTTTTGAAGATTCAGCATGGGTGTCGGACCGAAACCTTGTCCGACGGTAGAATCGCAGTTACCAGTGCATTTGATTATTGGATGACACTAGACGCAGAGGACATAACTCTAAATGACTTGCACATGCAATTTGGCAAGTTTCCCATTGGCCAGCATGATGAATTCATAATCAGGTATTACGACACAAATTCTTAGACTTTCTGCAATGTTAGAACTGAGGAGGCTTTGGACATGATGTGGAGTAAACACCTCGACACGGGGACTTTGCTGATGTTTGTGCACATCGTTAACAAAGATACTGGGAAAGAGACTGTCATGAATGATGTTGGGCCGTGTGGAACACTAATAGAGTAGGCTCTATTTTCGATACCGAGCACGACCGACCAGCCTTTCGTTGAGCATGAAGACATCGAAATGTGTGGCGGTCAGGGTGATTTTGTGCTCGAAGATTATGATGATGATGAGAAAGCATATCCAGATGTGGCTGCTGACCCTAATAGGATGGAGTGTAGGGAATATTTGGTTGATTCGAACTATGAGCCTGACTATGGGACTGATGAGGATGTGGAATATGAGGATGGGGAAATGGGATGCAGATACGATGACGAAGACGAGGACATGCCAGTGATACACTTTGACATGGATAACCCTACAATTGATGGGGGACAGTCTTTGATACTGTGGTGGAATGCAGATATGCCATTGCTACCTATGCAATAAGAGTTGGGTTCGAATTTATCGTTGAAAAGAGTGACCAAAAGATATTTAGGGTGCATTGTAGGGAAAGTAATTAAGTTGTGTAAATGGAGATTGCATGCATCTCCAATGCTGGGTGGTGTAACATACCACCTTTTGTGTAATATTAATAAAGCCATGTTTGAGCATTGCATGCATGCATAATACTTGCACTTTGGTTTAATCAAATAAGCACAAACAAAACCCTTAAATTTTCCCTCTCAAATCATTCAAATGGTTTTTATATTTTGAAAACTACCCAAAAGAGTGGAGCCCAAATTGACAAAAAGGGGTTTCCACATTATTTTATTATGTTTGGACAAACTCTAGTATTTTGGAAATATTCAAAATAGAATTTGAATTCAAAATACAAAGATAAATTGAAAAACAGAATTATAAAATGTTTCTAGAAATAAAAACTGACCCTAACTCTATCTAGGCCGCAGCCAAGCAACCTCCCTCTCTCCTCTCCCTTTTCCTTCCACCCACGCGCGTCCGCAGCCAGCCCACCTTGGACCAGCAACGGCCCACCCGGGCCTATACCGTTTCATCGCGCCTATCGCCATCGTCTACCTCGCGCCTCGCCCGAAGATGTTGCGTGTCGCCTCGCCACCGGCCGCCGCGCGCCAAGATCCGTGCTACCGCCCCCGAGCGCCTACAAGTACCGCTGGTCGCCGCCGGACAACCCTAGCCATTCCCCACTTCTGCTCTTCCCCTCCCTCTCTCGCTTCAGCGCCATGGCCGACGAACCCTATCTACTACCGACGTTCGTCCTCGCCGTCTCCGGCCACCCTAGCTCAAGACAACGCCACCACTGGAACCGCCATGCTCGACTCTCTCTTCCTATCCCCTCCTCTCGCTCGCACGTGAACCCAATTGGCCGAATCGAGAGCTTCGGTCATCGTCAGTCGATGTCGATTCCCGCCACTCCAGAGCTCGCCTCGCCTCGCCGTCATGCCCGACATGCTCACGGTGAGCTCCTCAGCACTATGGTGCCCTCCGTTTCCTCCCTCTCCCTCTGTACCATCCTCCCCGCATGAGCCCGACACCACCACCGTTGTTCGTCATCGTGCCGCCGTCTCCGGTGACCTCCCGCTAGCGGCGCCTCTAGATTCTGGTCGCCCACGACGCCCTCTTTCCAACGACCCCAGCCGCGCATCTAGGCGCGCACGGGATCAAGAGATCCGTGCTCGATCTGGAGTTCCTCCATTGATGACATCGACATGATGTCATGTTGGTGTCATATCTCCTTTTCTTTTCTTTTATTAATTTTTGTAAATATTTTTTGGAAATATTATATGAAATGTGGGCCCTACCTGGAAGACATTTAACCGTTTCTTAAATGTTTTCTAGAATTGTTAAACTTATGACATGTGGGCCCAAGTTGGAAATTAATTTAAATATTCCAAAAATGATTTAAAATGAATTAAAAATGGATAAATTCATAACTAATTCATTTTAAATCAGAAAAATACAAATAATATACCAAAATGTTCAGAAAAATAATACCTATACAATAGCAATATAATCATACATTTGCTAACCAACTTTCATGACAATTTTAATTATAAGAACCAATTGAACCCTATAGGTGATTTCGAGGATCCCCCTGTTCTAGGGTTTGGACCTCTCGGACCCCGTTTAAAATGACCAAGCATGATCTAGGGTTCATTTAAACACTACTTAACTTGTCATATCATCCATATTGTATGAGAATTGCACATGCCATGTGTTGAATTTTTATTTTCCTTTTCTGGTGCTTGGTTCTTCGCGAATAGGAACCGAAACCGAGGCTGAAGTCAACACCACCGAAGAGCAGTACCAGTCCAACAACAGACAAGGCAAGCGAAGCCCCACTCATACATATGAATCCTATGTTTACAAAGTATTTCCTTCTCGCCATAAGCATTAGGTTCAACAGTCTTTTATCAGTAGATAAAGTAATCCTATCTAATGCATGTTTCCCTTTGTGAACTATATTACCCGATCCACCACTCCTAGCATAACTAGGGTTTGGCTTATGAGCATCGCTAGTGCCATAATTCAGTTGAGCTTAGCCATGCTTAGTAGTCCAGTACCGATCATCCAGATGATGCACTGGAGATGCGAATGAACCTAGTATGGTAGGATGTTGTGATATGACCAGAGATGGATAATAAACATGCTAAAGCTTGTATGAGATGCCACGTGGGTTGTGGTTTTTGCTGTCCCATACTTGCCACCCTTAGGAACCGATGTTCTTGTCTCTTGAACCAAGACGAGCGTACAACCACACGGGGGCCTGGAAACCCCCTCGACCAACTAACTTGCCTAGTAGATTCCATGAGTCACATAGTTTGGGCTTTCCACTCGACATACGCATCTTGGTTATTCTTGAATGGAGGTGGAGGAGGTGCATTCATAACAGTTAGGTAAGCATGGACGGGAACAAGAGATGCACGTCATCCGTAATCTTGAATCCCGCACACATCTCTAGGGACCAACTTCGAGACTCGACCCGTTACAGCGGAATCTCCTTAGTGCATGACTCATCGTATCGACGAAAGCAAGGTAAAGGTCGTGGTCAACCACTCTCTGTCGGCCTTCAAAGGAAGAGGGCTAATGATTTGGCATTAAGAATCGGTTGGTACGTGTGGGTAAAGTTGTGCATCCCTGCAGGGTATTAATCTTTTCGAAAAGCCGTGTCCATGGTTATGGACAACTTGGGAACGAACGTGATGATCATAGAGAACTATGACCGAATGATAAAACTTGGCCAACTAATATGAGATCCGGAATACTTCCTCGGGGTTGTTTGAGGGGGTAGTCCAGGAAGAGAGGTTCAGTTGATGTTTATACTTGGTGGATATCAAAGGTGATTCTAAGAGCTAGAGTTGTAGTCTTCTTATCCCCTTTGAAAATGATCTGACTAGACGAGTTTCTTCTCCTTCTTTTTTTGAAAACAAAAGATGGATTTATGCAAAATAACTCCACTAGCCATAAGTCTTGTGGAGTACACCCTGTACTCAGCCTTCCTTCGTTGATGTTTTTCTACAAATGAAGCTACTCCAACTGTAGGTGGTTTCTACATCAAAGTCGACGAGTAGTTGGTATTCCCGGGCAGCAGCCTAGGATCTATGGAAGGGTCGCTACTTCTGTTTAAGGCCTCTTAGGCCCTTTGATAAGTTTGTTGTTTAGAACAACTTGTTTGCTTCCATTGTTTGTTGTAATGATGGGTCTGTGACCCCTGGTATGTATGACTGGTTTGTAACTCTCTTAAGAGTTTACCTTATTAATGTATGGTTTGTATGTTCTGTAATGTTACCGATCATTCCCTGGGCGCTTCGGAATTTAGGTTAGGCTTATGTCATATGAAGATCTGGTATTTGTCTAGCCCTGATCCCTGGTCGTGACAGATTTTGGTATCAGAGAAGGACTGCATGTACGAAACCATTCTAGCTGTTCGATGTTGACTCTAAAGTTTGATAAAACTATTTGAAAGCTAAAAACTATATGCAAAATTCTGAATAGGACTCTTTTTACTCCTTATCCAAGGTTGTTCTATTGCTGAGTTATCTTACCTCGTTTGTTTTGCAAAGGTTTCCCTTATCGTCTATCATTCCAAACTTTTAGGATATACGGGTTTGGGTTGTTTATCCTAGTACTCCGTACTCAATTGCAAGGCTCAGAGTTTCCAAGATATATCTGTGCACCTGAGCATTGTTTTTCAACTTTGCTAAGGATGCCTATAATCCTACTCTCTATTCTTTTGTGACTTGTTGGTATGATATCATGCTTGCATTCCATCGTTATGGTTTGTATCTAAGTTAGTAGTGTATACGTTTCGTATACTTGTTCTACTTCCATACTTAATGCATTGATATAATCTTCATCCACATGTTCACCTCTACCATGATCTTTAGATATGGTTTTCGTCATCTTTTGATGTTCTCTTTTTGGTGAATCCATTCTCATGGTTTCTGTTTTCTCCTCGGGATGTCGTCTGGTACTCGTGGTTCTGTTGGCCGTCGAGGAAACAACAATGCTGAACAGGAACTTCCGCCACCTCCCACAATGGTTGAGGTTCTCAATAACATTGAGACCAACCGTCTGAGGAATGAACGCCTTCTGGAGCGTGTGGCGCAGAACACTGAACGTCGTCCTGATGACTGTGTGACACTTGGAGATTTCGTCCACTCTTTTCCTCCAATATTCACCCACCCCAAGGATCCCCTTGAAGCTGATGATTCCCTTCGCACCATAGAGCGCAAGTTCAGTGCTCTCCGTGTCCGTCCCGATGACCGCGTCAACTTTGCCACCTATCAACTGGAAGGTGAGGCTAGTGTTTGGTGGGAAGGTTTCCTGAATTTGCAAGCTCAAGGACATGTTGTTACTTGGGAAGAGGTTTTTTGCAGCATTACGTGCCTCTTATATCCCTAAGCCCATCATGGATCTCAAAAGGAGGGAGTTTCTGGATCTGACTCAGAGGCACAGGGATACTGAAACATATGGGCGTGAGTTTACTCGCCTGACTCGTTATGCAACCAGGGATGTGACCAATGATGAAGATAAGCAAGAGTTGTTACGTAAGGGACTTAACCCTACACTTTGCTATGAGTTGTTGCCCTTCAAGTTCTAGTCTTTCCAGGAACTGCACAATCAGGCTCTTACTCTGGAGCATGGAAGGAAGGATACGGAGGTTTCTCAGAAGCGTGAAGAAGGAAATTCTCATGCTTCTTCCTCTGGTAACAAGAAGCGTCGTGTCTTTGTTCCATACAGTGATGTGCCTCATGCTCCTTATGCACCCAAGTCTTCTAGCAATACTTCTCGTCAGCCACAGTCAAATACTGGTGGAACAAATTATCGTCCTCCTGCTGGTTCTTACACTGGAGTTACCTGCTACTCCTGTGGACAGCCTGGTCACTACTCAAGGGAGTGTTCCCAAAGGGCTGTCGGTCGCAATGATCAACCGGCAAAGAAGAATGATAAATCCCAAGGTGCTAGATGTGGTCGCCTGACCCATGTCACTGCTGAAGAAGCTCATGAAGATCCACATGTCATTCTAGGGACGCTTCGTGTCAATTCAATTCTTGCAACAGTCTTGTTTGATTCTGGAGCATCGCATACATTCATATCACAAGATTTTGCGCAAATGCATGATATCATCTTTGAATCTATGGCCTCTCCTCTAGATATTAGAACTCCAGGATCTCGTTGGCATACCATTTGGGTTACTCATGGGGTTGAGATAGATATAGCATATCAGAAGTTTCCCACTTATCTGTCACATCCCAAAATTCTCCTAATTTTGGAATGTGAAATAAATAAATAAGTTTGATTGATTTTTGACTATGTTGAAAATTCTCAAAGAGAAGAAACTTTTTGAATAGAAAATCCTCTCAACCATGAATTCAAAATCTTATATTCTTTTGTTAAGACCTAAGTAGCCATATAGGCAAAAGGGCATGGATTGATTATGGATTGTAGAATTGGTGTGCAAGATTTCAAAATGAAAATCATGAAGCCTTCATAAGCATTTCATTACATCCATGCAAAGTTCTCACAAACTAAATCCAAATCCTGGTATCTAAATCCTATAGTTGATTTGCCCAAATGTTCCAAAGGGTAATTAAATTGACTTATTAAAACCCATTGTTGTTAAGGCATAAATTATTGATAATTATAGCCTAAAGAGATCCAATTAATACTACAAAATTTTAGAAACAAAATTGAGCTTATTTGGAGCTAGTATGAAAAAGTTATGTATCAAATACAAACACATAAAGATATAAATAAAATGAGATATACAAGGATTTATAAACCCACTACTCCCAAACTAGTAAAAATATTACAAATTTGATCCTATAATAATCTATTCGATTTTAGAAAAATTTAGAAACAAGAATCATGTCATTTGGAGTTCGTATGCAAAAGATATAAGGAAAACAAGTAAATAGAAAAAGAAAAAGAAAAAAAAGAAAAAAATTCCTAACGGGCCGGCCCACCCGGACCGACCGAGCCAGGCGAGCCAGCCACCTACCGATCTGTTCCAGATTTGCTTTAATTTCCGTGCGAAATCTGTTTTCTAAAAACTTATCTCTACTCAAACTCTTCTAACTTTTTATCTACAACTCCGAATTGACTTCCGTTTGTTTCTACTTGTTCCCTACTCCAATACCTATCTCCCCACCATCCTAAACATCCATATAATCTCGTGGAGCCATAGCTGTACGAGTTTCTCTCCTCGAAATCCCGAATCTACACATGCCCGAATCTTATTTCGCTTTTTAACCCATCTAGACTTCGTCGTTTGCCTTCGGTCAAAAAACGAAAGTTGTAGGGATCGTCGAAATCTTTCAATCCCGACAAACCTCACCTATTTTCATCCACCACATCCGGAGAATTTTGTATCGCAATATTTCAGATCTTACGGTGTAAATCCAAGATGTACTCGCGCTCGTTGCTTCAAATCCAAATTACTTTGGAGAGAAGGTAGGAATAATGATTCCCCACAACTTTCATGTTCTGAGTTTTTCGATTTGACCTACGGATTTGTCTCTCTAACACAGATCTATTTCTTGTCTATTCTGAGCCAAAATCGGGTCAATCTCTTCTTCTAGCCACCGGATCCTATCCAGACGGTCGAGATCCAATCAAACCGGTGCGTGCCTTGTCGTCATCCCGGTCATCCTCCTCATCAACGCCACGTCAACGTCAGGTCAACATCTAGTCCCAGTCAGCATGCAAAGTCAACCTGTCCAGTCAGCGGAATATTCCCTGGAATATTCCCTTCGAATTTAAAATTGCATATTATAGATCTAACTTGTAAAATTCATTAGAAATTCATACCATGTCCAAAAATTGCGTATAATATATCAAATTGAAGATAATTTCACGTAGAATCATCTTATTAGAATAGATCCAACTTTTACTGTACGTGGTTACTGCAGTAATTTAATTAGTTTTAATGGTCTTTTAGGTTAATAAATTCATAAGAAATTATCTGTAACTCCGAAAAATATGAACAATATATCAAATTGAAGCTACTATAATGTACATTAATAATATCTGGTTGGATCTATCCTTTGCTGACTATTTAACCCGTAGCAATTTAATTAGTTTTAATGGCTTTATAAATCATTAAATTCATTAAAAATTAATTGCTTGTCACAAAAATATAAATGATATACCGACGGAAAGCTGGTTCCATGCAGATCATCAATATGCAATTAGTTCAGCATTTTACTGTAAGGTTTTGCCGTGAAGATTTAAATGGTTTAATGACATATTTAGAGTAATAAATTCATAAGAAAATAAATACTATTCAGAAAATTACAAATAATATGTCCCTAAAATCACAATTCCGTGGAGATTACAGATATAATTTTAGTTTGATTTTTAGACAACATAAACTATATGAATCATTTAAAACCATTAAACACTATTTAAATCATACAAAAAGATCTATAACTCCGATTAGGGTGAATCCAAGTGCTAAGGTTTTGTATTGACAGTATCTATACAGAGAAATTGCATGACAAATTATTTGGTACTGTTAAAACAGAAATTCATACAGAGATATTTAAACCCATTGAAATAGTGTTTTAATCATAAGAAAATATCTATAACTCCTTTTTAGGTGATTCAAATTGCCACTGTCTCTAAATTGCATTATCTATCCAGTAGCATCTAGTTCACAATTTAATACGACATAAACATCTTTAGTTCAATTAAAGTGGTATACGCCATATTAAATCGATACAACTTAGTAATAAAAGCTTTAGTGCATTAAATGACTTTCCACATGCATCATGTAATCTAACTATGTTTAGAACACTAAATGCAACCATTGTGACTCATTAAATCGTCATGCATGCATCTGTTCATCATTGTTTTCTTGTAATGTTGCACTGTTGCATGTTTGCAATGTTTTGAATGGTGTTTGTTGTGTTTGCTTCAAACGTTAGATTGCGAGGAGTGCAACTACTGTGATTACAACTACTATGATTGCAAGTATTGTGGTTATTGCGAAAGAGGCCATTATAATTGTGAGGATTATCTAATTGACTACATCTACAACAAAGGCAAGTGGTGCTATCTTGGTCATAAATGTCCTACTGTTTTCCTATGCATTGTAGATGTTTTTGTAGAACTGCATATGTAGGAATTGATGTGTATATGCTATGCTATATCCCATATTATTCCCTAGTATTCCTTGTTTATGAGCCATCGTATTGGTAGATTGCTTCGCTATGCTATTTAGACGAGGAAGGGAATCACATCATGAAAAGTTATATGTATTGAAAGGCTTATGTTTTTCTAAATGACAAACCAACATGTTTTAATGAACCACCTGGGCGGAATGGCATTGATTGGGTCATCGAGTGTGGATTTTGGTGGGGAATGCCGCCCAGGACACTGAGAAAGGATTGGTTTCTTTGTTTGGAAGCTTTCGTGTGCAACCATGTGCCAATAATGAAATGGGCGGTTGGTTGAACTCAGTAGGTTGTGGTAACTCGAACCCGCGTATCCAGAGATGTAGATAGTGTAGGTTGGACCGGTGCGCGTCGGGATTGGGGAGCTACTTCCCGAACGGTTCCTTCTTGGACTTTCCCTATCATCACCCAATATGAGAGTGGTGGTACGAGCTGGGCTGGCCAAGTCACATGGGTAAAGTGTACTAACCCCTGCAGGGTGTATAAACTAAGTGCTTAGCCGTGTCCCTGGTTATGGACAATTTGAGCGACCCGATACTGATGCTATGATATTTCTCACTCATCCCAATTTCTCAGTTACTTAAAACTTGATGGATGAACATGGGTTTAGGAGCATACGAAAGTTGAACTGTCTTGTATCTACATGGGTTTATGCTGGTATGTCCTTAGAAGATTGTTTTTGAAGAAAGAAAAGTATTTTGAAAGTAGGGAAAAGTTGTATTGCTTTATGCAAATAAGCCTGAACTCCACTTGGCCAAATAAGCATGTAGTTGATAGATCTGTTGTTAACCACTTTAGCCTACTTGCCATACATTCAATGTATTGACCATTCATGGCTGCAACGTTTCATGTTGCAGGTTATATCGTATCTGAGTGATCGTTCATAGGTCACGAGACTCCAATCAACAACTGTTCGCCTGTGGCACATTTGAAGGATGGAGATCTACCTTGTATTCGTTTTCCGCTGTGTACTTGAATAAATAATGTAAATTCTGGATCATATTCGTTGTATTTATCTATCTACTAATTTACACAGAGGTAGGTTGGTCTGCATCTTTTTTGGTTCCGATTTTTCGTTGGACCTTTTTACCCCTGCGTGTTTGCACAATTTACATGGTTTGCCACCGCAAAGTTAATACGCCAGTAGGAACAGACAAGCGGTCGGTCGGGAAATCCCCTTGTCCATTGCGGGCGCCGCTGCCCTCCCCTTCCTCCTGATCCACCTGTAAGCTCCAACCTCGCCTTCGCTTGAGGAGTTCGATGCAGCGCACTGGAGAGCGACACTGGCAGGTTCGACGGGCTTCCGTCCACACGGATGAACGCGACCTGGCCCTAGCGCCTGCACCCCGACCCGTCGATCCTCGCCGCCTCTATAGCGCGTGGCTGCCGCCACCGCTCGAGCGCGTTCTGGTCGATGGCAGCCCCCATTCCCGGAGCTCCTGGCTGCGTGAAACAAAAAAAAATCCCCAAACTCCGCATCTCGATGGTCAACTGTCCCTTCCACAGTTCCACTCCCGCCGCCCGTCCCTAAAGCCGCGTCGCCCTGAATCCCCGCCACCACCCGTTCCCAACGATACATCGTCCCTCCCCGTCGCCGTTGCCCGTCCCCAACTCCATGCCAGCGGGTACTAAAGTGCCGCACCGCTCCAGGATGAGGCATGGGGAAGAAAAGTGGAGTGGGATGTGAGTGGAGGAGGAGAGCAGCCACAGGGGAGGGGCAGGGGCGGAGAAGGTGGGGGCCTTGCCGCTAGGAGGACAGTCGCCGGAGTCACCTATGACCGTCGCTGTGGATCCCGTCCATGGCTGGCTGCAAGAAGCACGCGGATTAGGGGATCTGACCTTCAGCACAAACGCAAGAAAGGAGAGGGAGGGAGGAAATTATAGTTACAGAGGGGATGAATCTGTTAGGATTGAATTGGAACCCGAGAAAAGGAGTATCTACCTTCAGTCGTGGGGATTTCAACCAAGTCAGCGATTTTGAGATAAGAAGAGGAGAAGCTATGAAAAGGAAAAGTTATTCTTACTGCAATGTGGACCTAGGCCTATTCTTTTTTTTTTACTTGTCATGGCCGATTCTAGACGACACCAGAGGAAATTCCAGTAGGTGCTTTCCCATGTATAAGCTCGTACTACTGTATCATTACGTGCTCTCTGAGTTGATAGTATTTGGTAAAGCTACATTGGGCCATGAACCTAGCTACATTGCTACTATATTTTCAGGTGCACCACTAATGCTAAACACTATAAATTATCACCCGTAGTAGCAATAAAAATACAGGCTAGATTTATGTTTACAAGTTCATCGCTAACGATCTCTGTAGTTTCATGCCTCCCATGTATTCACATTTTAAAATATATGTGTGTATATTCAGAATTTTAGAGAAAATAAACTCCGACAAAAGAAAATAAAATAAAAAGTGTGATTCGTGTTTCCATTTGAGTTGGGTCAGTGTTTTGGTTAAGTTAAGAGGCTCGACTCTAGAGGCTACTTCGAGATGCCGTGGCAACGCACGGGTATTCATCTAGTGATGCATAGTTATATTTGGTATCATTTTGTACTGTGTGTGCCAGTGAACCGATCCAGGGATTGGCACTATACACATGAACTCAGCCTTATCAGGCGAGGGTGTTACATTATCTCATTGCACTCAAGTCAACTGACATTGATGTCATTCTAGGCATGGACTGGTTAACCAAGTATCAAGCCGTCATTGATTGTGCACTTAGAACAGTTACTGTGACCTCTCTTGCTGGCATAACTGTCAAGTATTGGGCTGAAGGTTGAAAGTCTCCATCTGCAGTCCTTAAACCTTTCTTAGAGTTGTATGCCATGGATGTCCTACCTAGTCTCGAGGTCCAAGATGTCCATGTAGTCTGTGATTTTCTGGATGTCTTTCCCAAAGAGTTGCCTAGCATGCCACCTGATCAAAGTGTGGAGTTTGTCATAGAGTTAGTTCCTGGAACTGCTCCTATCTCCAAAATACCTTACCGCATGCCTCCTCATGAGTTGGTGGAGGTGAAGAAGCAACTGGAAGAGCTAGAAGGCCTAGGCTACATCCAAACTAGCACGTCCTCTTGGGGTTGCCCTACCATCTTTGTCATGAAGCGGGATACAAATATTCCAAGATCGGTTGTTGATTACCGCCCACTCAACGCGGTGAAAATCAAGAATAAGTACCCACTTTCCCGGATAAATGACCTCTTTGATCAATTAAGTGGTGCCACTGTCTTCTACAAAATGGATTTAAGATCAGGGTATCATCAAATCAAGATCAGAAAGGACGATATCCCGAAGACAACATTCACAACTCGTTATGGTCTTTATGAGTATACAGTGGTGTCCTTCGGGTTAACCAATGCCCCTGCCACATTTATGAGGCTCATGAATTCCGTCTTCATGGAATATCTCAACAAGTTCGTCGTGGTATACGTTGATGATATTCTAATCTACTCCAAGACCGAAGAAGAGGATGCCGATCATCTATGTTTGGTGTCGACTAAACTTCGTGAACATCGTATTTACGCCAAGTTTTCCAAATGTGAGTTTTGGTTACAAGAGCTCATCTTCCTTGGCCATGTTGTGTCTGCAAGTGGTGTTGCTATCATACCGGATAAGGTACAAACTATTATGGAATGGAAGTCACCTACTTTAGTCAAGGAAGTCCGAAGTTTTCTTGGAATGGATGGATATTACCGCCCATTCATCGAGAACTTCTCCAAGATAGCCAAGCCTATGACTAATCTTCTTAAGAAAGATAATAAGTTTGAATGGTCAGAACAGGCAGAAGAAAGCTTCCAAGCTTTGAAAACTAAGCTAACCACCGAGCTTGTGCTTGTCCTTCTGGATACAAGCAAGGATTTCGTCATCTATTGTGATGCTTCTCTTCAAGGTCTTGGTTGTGTGTTGATGCAAGATGGTCATGTAGTGGCCTACAATTCTCGGCAGTAGAAGCCACATGAGTAAAATTACCCAACCCATGATCTATAACTCGCTGCTGTTGTTCATGCTCTTAAGAAATGGCGACATTACCTCATCGGTAACTGTTGCGAACTTTACTCGAATCAGCAAATCCTGAAGTATCTCTTTACCCAGCCAGATCTGAATCTCAGGCAAAGACGATGGTTGGAACTCATCAAAGATTATGATTTGGGTCTCAACTATCAACCTGGCAAAGCCAATGTCGTTGCTGATGCACTAAGTCAAAAGTCTTATTGCAATAATCTGATGATTTCACAAGCCCAACCTGCTCTCTATGAGGAAATTAAGCGTCTTAACCTTGAAGTAGTTCCTTGTGGATTCCTTGCTAACCTTGAAATAAAATCTTTTCTCGAGGACCAAATCAAGGAAGTTCAAAAACAAGACGGTGAGATCACCGTAATTAAAGAACTTGTTGCAAGTGGTGAAGCTAGATGTTTCTCCACCAATGATCAAGGTACCCTTTATTTCGGTAACCGGCTAGTGGTTCCAAACAGTCGGAAAATCAAAGATCTAATCCTACTAGAAGCTCATGAATCCCCTCTGTCTATCCATCCTGGTGGTACCAAGATGTACCGAGATCTCCTTCAAAGATTCTGGTGGAGTGGAATGAAACCAGAGATTGCTCGCTTTGTTGTGGAATGCGAAGTTTGTCGTCGTGGATGAACATCAAAGACCTGCTAGACTTCTGCAGCCATTGAAAATTCCTGAGTGGAAATGGGATGAAATTGGTATGGATTTCATTACTAGACTCCCAAGGACACAAGCATGAAATAATGCTGTAACATCCCAATTTCAGCAACCCCGATTAAATGTCCAAAAGGCAAAAATCAGGGGGAACAAAAACTTTTTCTTGCATTGAGTGCTTACTTGCTTGCTTGTGCTCAAGCAACTGTTTATGTACTAGTTGTGTACTCCTCATCTCAACCCTAGTTTACAAAAGAGATGTCTTGGCTCATCTTTCATATTCTCAAATGTTCTGGCATTGCAAAAACCTGAGCCAAGATGACTTTGACACAACCAAATACTTTACTATTCTCTATTGCCAAGACTATGGAGACATATATATACTCTCCTTATGTTTTCAAGACAGAACCTTCAACTACCCTTATCTCTAGGCTTTCCAAAAACCTTTATTAAAAACCTTTTATTACAATCTTGGTAGTAATACCAAGATAATCCTTATCTTACTCCCAAGAAAAACCCCTTTCCAAAATACCCCTCCTTACCTCAAGCTAGGCTTGATGGTAACCCTAGTAGTAGTTAGATGAATTGCCTTGATCTGTTGGTTGATGAATTGCCTAGATCTGATGTCTGATGAATTGCCTTGATCTGCTGACTGCATTGTTTGCTTAGGAACTAGAGTGAGCTAATATAGTAGCTCATCCCTTAGGAACCAATCCTTGCTTGTGCTCATCAACCTCAAATCAAGCATCCAAGTATGGATCTATCCTAAGCCACTCAATGATCATCCCATCTCATGCTTATCTCATTCCAAGGATAATCCCTCTTGATGGTTTCCAACTCAGTGGAGACCCAAGCTAAGCATGAATCTTATCTACTTGGTTATTACTTCAACATCATCTCCTTGATCATGAGTTTGGAACCTAGCATTCTCTCAAAACCATCTACACTTGCACTCTAGTCTAAAACCCCAAATCTGCCAAAATGGTTGTCTAGATTTCTTATCTAGATACAATCTTTGGAGCTCTACCTTTTCCAAACTATGTGCATTCTGGAGAATGTACTTGAACCATATTGTAGTACATCTTTAGTAATACCAAGGTGTACTCTTGCCCTTGGCTAAGCCATTCTAATTCCCACGCATCCATGATGGTTTTGTAGTCAAGATAATAATCTTTTCTCCAAATCTTATCATCTTGCCTACTTTGGCACAAGCTCACTTCTATATGCTACCTCCCCTTGACCAAATATTTTCAAGGTTATGATCTACTAATCATGGAATATCAGCCCCCACTTCACTTTTTTCCATTCGATCCTTGTGCTTCTTAAACCCACATGGTTTAGGAGGCTACCTGATATGTATCTGCTATGGCAGCCTTATTTTCAACAAAGTTTGCCATCTCCCCTACACCACCTCAAATGCAACCAAGCCCAACTATTTCTTCCATAATCATCTATATGACATGGTATATATATCCATATAACCCTTGTACAAAGGTGAGCTCTGAGATCCCTAATCCAACCCTATTTGGGTGGCATCAGACTAACCAAACCCTAGATCCTCCTGAATCCAGGTTCCATCCTTTTCACCCCTTTTCTTCAAAACCAAGGTTGACATTGATGCATACATCAAGTCTACATCATCTACCTTGTATATAAGCATCCCCAAATAATTTCCCAAAATTATTTGGATTATTAAACTATTTTATTTCCCTTTACTTACCAATTTCTCAGCAACCTTGTCCTCAAAGGCAAGTTTGTTTTTCTCCACATCACCTTGACAACTCAAGGCACATTTGATGCATATCTATCATATCCCATCTTTGCAACTAAAAAATAACTATTTTTGAGATTCTTTATTATTTCCTTTTTGCCCTTTTTCTTAATGGAATAAACAAGAAATACTTCCCTAAAAATACTTTTACAACTCAATAAATCCCAATAAAATCCTCCAATGTGTGATATGGTATTTAGGACCATATCCCATGAAAAACAAAGATTTCCCAATGTAAAAATATCATATTAGCTTCCATAATATACTTCTGCACTTTTTGAAGAAGTGCATTTAAATGGGATTATAATCATTAGAAAAATCCCATTTAAATCATGAAGTGATTATTTGACCTAATCCACCTACCAGTACCATTTCCACACTTTTCCCAATGCAATTCTTTCAACTTACTTCACAAGCCTCCACTTGATCAATTTTGCTAAACTAAGCAAAACTTGATTTCCAACCAAGGTCAAACCAACTCCAATCTTCCCTAGCACTCCACCTCAGCAGCACACACGCCTATGGTCGACCAGAACTGTAGCATATCCCCCTTCTCTTTGTCCCTAGTGCTGGTAAGAGAGAGAGACCATATCTTGAAAAATCTTTGTATTAAAGAGGCAGCATCTACACCCCTCCCCTCTGCCCTCTCTGGTCGTGTCAGGCCCCACCTCACCCCCAGCACTTCCCCTCCTGCCCAACCAGCAGCCAGCACCATGGCCCTTGTCCAAATGGACTTGTAACCACCCACCACCAGCTCTCACTTGTTTATAAGGCCCCAGGCCAGTACAACTCACCCCTGCCCTCTCATTTGCCCCCTCTCCCTCCCACCTACCACTCCTAGGCTCCACTCCTCCTCCTCTGCCCTGTCTTGGCCGAAACAAGAAGAGAAAGAGCTCTCGGTTTCATCCCAAAAACCAGCGTAGCTCCTGCTCCCTTGCCTCCCCCTTGTTGCATGCTATATTGCCGGAATCCCCTTGTCACAAGGAACCTGACCCACCCCTTTTTACTGTTCAGGAAGGTAGGCAGCAAACTCATCCAGCGAGGACCAGCGAGCTCCTCTCGGTCGACCTCACGCGAGCACATTATTACACATCACCAACATCCCTATCTAGTGTTGTGTTTTTCTTCTGTGCCGCAACCATGGAGAATCTTCATCATTTAACATGATGCTTGGGTCAGTTTTCACTTTGAAGGGCAGGATTTCATGAAACTTATTATAATATTCTGACATGTCTATCTTGTCATCCACTCCCATGATGTTTCTTTTCCCTGAAGAACTATGTGGCACTTTGGCTCATCAGACGATGTATTCTTTTGCCGAGTTCTTTTTATCGGTTTGTTAGACATGTCCTTCACATAGAAAACCTGAGCCACATAGTTGGCTAGGACGAATGGTTCGTCCATGTATTCAAGATTGTTGAGATCCACTATTATCATGCCATACTTTTCATCTACATGTACCCTGCCTCCTGTCAGCTTGACCCATTTGCACCGAAAAAAGGGACCTTAAAAGTAGGTCCATAGTCAAGTTCCCATATCTCCTCGATGTATCGATAATATGTGTCCTTCTTCCCGTTGTCATCTATTGCATCAAAGCAGACACCACTATTTTGGTTGGTGCTCTTTTTATCTTGGGTGATCGTGTAAAATGTATTCCCATTTATCTTGTACCCTTGGAAACTACATATAGTCGAAGATGGTAACCTGGACAACAAGTACAACTGATCTCCCATGGTGGTATTATTCATGAGATGTGTCCAAAAGTAGACTCGAGTTCTACTTTAATCTAGGAGTCAGGTTTCTCCGAGTTTTTGGAGCATAGAATATTCTTGTGTTTCTCGATATACGGAGCCACCATGGTGGAATTGTGTAGAACTGTGTAGTGTGCTTCACTGAAAGAATCTCCGTCCCTACATGTCGTTGCTTTCTTTCCTTGTGTAGAACTGTGTGGAGTGTAGCATCCCAATTGTCTAACAATTGCAATGCTACTAGCCTAGTCTATATAAATGCTACTTCATATATATAATTGTTGCATCATAATTATATCATGCTCCTGTCATCATGCCACCTTTCATTTGAGCATCATATAAAACTCTTTTTGTTTTGGATCTTCTCTCATATGCATTATTAATTGTATTTGCTTCTTGATATTGTATTTGGTTATTGATATATTGTTTAATGCCCAAGTTGAGTTGGGGGCATATCTTTTATTCAACTCCACCACCTTTCTTGTCATCACCCCATCATTCCACCATTCCACCATATATGAGCATTGCAACTTATTTGGTTTTACATCTAGATCATGTGGGTTGGGATGGATCCAATTCTAGCTCCACATGCTCCCATGTATGCACCATGTTGTTTTCACATTATTGGTATATGAGAGCCACATGGCCACCTTTGCATGCTATGTGAGTGGAACCCCTTGTCAAGCTTTCATATGGTTTAAATATGAATATAAGCTCATGTAGGAATACCATTGGGGTCATGTTGGCTAGTGGCACATACACACAAGCTTGGCCACCTTATATTCATGCATGATCTTTTATTTAATCCATGTGGTAAACAAGCTCTCTTTTCTTTTGTTGGGCCTTATTCCAAAATTTGGGAAGCTTGCTTATACAAATGCCATGAGATAATCTAGTGGTTTTCACTACTAGAGGAGGCATTTATTATTTATGCATGGCCCATGCGAGAACCATCACATTCTAGTCTTTTGGATTTTATTTGGTTCTTTTCTTGAGTGGATCATCTCTCATCTCTCTCCCTCCTTTGGCTTGATCCAGTTGGTCTTGCTAAAAAACCACCACCATGAGCTACTCCCACAAACCTCACCACCTTTTATCCCATCCTCTCTTTTGACTAGATCTTGTTTGAGCTTGGCTTGATTTTGCTTGGTCTTGTCAAAAGAGAACACTCCACCTAATCTCTCTCTCTAAACCCTAAGACCCCATCTCTCTATCTTTCTCGAATCTCTCACCTAAGCTAAACCCTAATCCTTATTCCTTAATGCCCAAGGAACATGTATGTGGGCATCTCCTCCCCTTTGTGCCTTTTCCTCTCTATTTCTATTTGCATACCACAATCCCCTACTCAAATTCTCCTACAAAGTTCAAAAGGTTTTGAATTAGTAACTTGTGTGGATTTGAGACAAACAAACAACAACAAATAAAGGAAAATGTAAGGGCATAAAAAAAAGAAATAGTGAGAGAGGAGCAGCAGCAGCCACCTAGCCCAGGCGGCATCCAGCAGAAGAAAGGCCCACTCGGGGTCCTTCTCTCCCTCTTCTCGGCCCAGTACCCCTTCACCCCGACGCCGTCTCTGTTCATCGTCTCTGTCCCCGTTCTTCTCCTCTCTGCTTTGCTAACGGAAGGAAGCAGGTGGCCGTCGCCTCCCGTCAGCCGCGTCACCAGCCCTCCCCTTTATCACCCAAGCCGAGAGGCCCTGGAACCCTAGACCCTTCCTTCCGTTTTCCCCAGTGCCGCCACCTTCCATCCCTCCTTTCCCCACGGTCTGAGAGGGAGACCGAGAGGTAGGCGCGGCAAACGAGCATTTCCATGGGCGACACCAAGAGCTCCTGAGTGCGGGAGTCGCCTAGGATCGCCGTCTCCATCCTCCACCCGAAGCACCAGAGCCGGACCTGTCGATGACTACTTCCTCGTATCTGTTGCGGTCGTGACCGAGCATGCCGCCCTGTCGCCACCGCCCTGACCATATTCCTCCGTCCCTACCCCAATTCTTGCGGGAATTGGTCGAGGTGAGTGCCACCTCCTTTCCCCCCTTCTTTTTCTCCACCTTCCCGCATCATGCCGCCTTGAATCGCCGTCGCCGTCGTCGGTAACCACCGCCGCGTGCACAGCATCCGCAGATAGCAGCAGCAGCAGATCACCGCTGCGCCTCTGTTCCTGATAGTTTTTTTGGCCCTCTCCAACCACCTCCAGTGGCGCACTATACATACCTGCAAAGAGGGAACTTCCAGCTTTCAGTAGGATCAAACGGCGCATGAAGCTGAGTAGTAAATCTCTCGAAATCATCCTCCAAAATCGAGACTATCTCGCAGAAAATCAGTTAGATATTCAGTGACGCCAGGTTCAGTTTTGACCAACTTTCGCCTCCTGTTCGTCGCTATTTTACCGTCTCTAAAGCCCTCCTGTAGAAAAACTTCCTGAACCAATATTGTAGAAATTGACCCCCTCTACAACTTTGCTTTTTGCGCAATATCAAGATTCGGAGCGGATTGCTCGCCATCGTCATTCAAATATTGGAGCAGCTAGCCTATTTCGCGAACCGATCTTCAGTTTCGTCAGGCTCTTAACCGACAGCTCCTAGATGTTTTGCAAAAAGCCCCTTTCCATTTTCCAATCTCAACCCGCAGTCCCCTCCTTCTGCCATTTGTCACCACCTCGTTCGCTCGCGCGTGTAGTGCTTCCCCACTCGCTGGCCCACTTGTCTGTGACCCCGGCTAGCTCGCCCCGCGGTGAGAAAAGTCAGTTCTGTGCGCGTGTGTCCTAGTCATCCTTGGCCCACTTGTCTGTGACTGTGGCTAGGACTGGCTGAGTGATAGAAGACCTTCTGTTTTTCTGTTTTAATTTAAACTTTTTCAAATTAATTCAAATTCAAATTGAAATCTGTTTTCAAATAACTTTAAAAATATAAATTCAAATTAAACATGTAATATATGTTTTGAAATCAGAAAAATGTGAGGAATTCAAATATGCCCTTCAAAATATATTTCGAACATTTTAATTTTCAAGTTGATTAAAATTACAACAAATGCCCTTTTTCCTTAATAAATTAATAACTTTTGTTTTATAACTCCAAATTTGACAAATAATATGTCTAAAATGATTAGCTCGACGAGACCTTTCTGTTTATGCATTCCTTGTTCTGTTTTGCAGCATGCATCATATAAATATAATGTAATCAGCAACTAATATGAGGATAAAATGTGACCCAAACTCAATAAAATGCTTGTTTCTTGTATTCTACACCTCACCCTTGCCATGCTACTTTATTGCCATGCAAATTGTGCATCATTCATCATGGCATGATTGTTTGCTTGTCGCATTTTATTCTTATGCTTGTGCACTTTATTTATGTTGGCCCTTGTTTGTTTGGTTCTTCTTCGAATAGACGCTGAGTAGGGGATATACCAAGAAACCCAGGAGCACTACCCAGATCCTTCTCTCGCTTCAACTGAGCTGCCAGGCAAGCACTACCACATGCTTGC
This sequence comes from Avena sativa, assembly GCA_916181665.1. Classification (NCBI taxonomy): domain Eukaryota; kingdom Viridiplantae; phylum Streptophyta; class Magnoliopsida; order Poales; family Poaceae; genus Avena; species Avena sativa. Next base: position 134,976,255 of record OV702280.1, read on the forward strand.
ATACATATAGTATCTATTGCCTCTATCTTATTCTTGCATCATTGAGTCGCGATTGCATTAAACTGAATCCCAAGTACTGCATAGCCTTTACTTTTAAACTCGACCGAAGCTTGTTCCTCCATCCCATGAGCCATTACTACAGGAGTTGTTTGAGCCATGCGAGTCATAGAACAGCATGTGTAGGGTATGTGAGTGTCTGATGGATAACGAGGTACCTAAAAAACTTAACCTGAGTAGTATGGGATAACTAATGAAAGTGGCACCGGTGAGCAATATCTGCTATTTGGTTTTTCATGCTCACTTGTGTCCCGTAGGACCCCGAGTACTTGATTCCTGTTCCTTGAATATTCACGCTATCCACATCCGGGAGGCTTATGGGACCCCCCCTGAGCCAGAGCTTGATTCATTCTTATTTCTTGGGGCCACAATTAGTTTGGGGCTTTATTACTATTCTGTACTGTTTAGGTAAGCGGAGTGTTTGCGTGGTATCGACAAGCCCAGTCACATTTTCGGGTTCCCAGTCGTTTACAGCCATTGGCGCAAACCTTGAGTCCGTTTCGGAGTCAGCTAACTTCGTTGCGGGTAGCTTAATGGGGTGGCCCCCTGAAATATTTCTGAAACCTGTGATTGCTTTATCGTGAAAGCCTCGTTGGGTTTTGATTTGGTTTTTCCGAGGTTGATCGAGTGTGTGTTGCTATTTGTGCACCCCTGCAGGGTAAAACTTTCTGAAAGCCGTGTCCGCGGTTATGGACGACTTGGAGCACAGTTTCTCGATCATAGACAAGTATGACTAAAGTACCGCTTTTAATTTGACTAAGTAACTGACTAGTAAATAGTGCAACACTCATGGAATGGATAATAAAACTGCCAACGGATGGGGGGTTGTTCGTCCGCTTCCTCGTTGGTAAGCGAGGAGGAGGATGGATCTGTTAATATTACTATTATAACTGTTGTTATTAATTCACGGACATCCGTCTATATTTGGTTAGGCGGATGGTTAGCGAGTATCTATAGAATTGTTAGGGTTTATCTTTTGCTGCAATTGCGTCACCCCAGGTTGTGTCCCCTTTAGAGGCATAAAGACTTGCTGAGTACCCCTAGGGTCTCACACGATAAATTATTTGATTCAGCTGAACAGGTACACTCACAAGATGGATACTGGGTGGAGGAGACGGACGATGTGGGCAACGATCATTGGGTGTAGAGATTCCGGGAATGGGGATCCGTGAGATCTGTGGGCGGGATGTGTTTATTTATGGGGCATCTTATGCCGATTTGCTTCTTATCCGTACTCGGATCTTGTTTTCCGCTTCCGCCTGATACTCTGATGTTTGATGTATGAGGAGATATCCTAAACTATTATATCTATCTAGGACATTTGGATCTTGCCGTATGGCGTTGCAATATTTCTATTTTTTTTAGATGGAATGGCTCTGAGGACTGTTGTATGGTGGCTTGCATACATACTCATTTGTGTATGTAGTTGATCCCTTCGCCTGCCGATTACGCCGCCCGTTCTTGTCCCGATGTTTGGAAATGGTTAGGACGGCCGAAAGGTCTACCTGTGAGTGGCATTTGGGCCCCACCGTACTATTTTAACCATTTCCGCTCATCCAGGCTTGTAACTAGGAGCGTAATTCACCGAGGTAGTTACATATGGTATCAGAGCCATCCCGCCCTTCAGGGTCTCAGCCAAATGGTCGTTGTCAGTCTAGCAATTATTTTTGGTAGCTATGTATACTAGGGGAAAACAAAACGCGAGAGTAGGACTGCTTCCACTTTTCTTCTTACCCACCCATCCACCTTTTTCTGGTAAGGAAGTGTAACGTTTTCAATCCTCTTCTTAAAATTCAAACTAGGATTCACGTGTTCTGGGTTTCTGTAGTACCATAGGTTGTGTGTGTGTGTGTGTGTGTAATTCCTTGTCTATCTGTTGCATCCAACATGTTATCTTTATCTGCCTTTGGTTATCAACTGTTGGTACATTCCATACTGACAGGCTTTTGAATACCGGCGTGATCTATCTGACTCCTTGTTAACCGGTGCCATCTTCTTAAGGGTGTCCTTCCTTCTAGCAACTCCACATTCTGTGAAACCATCAGTTGCTAATCTCTACCTGATAAGTGTTTTTGCGCATCTATTGGTATTTTAATGCCGAAAAATGCGGAAAAATTTTCTTTGATACATCTGTGCTTCCACACTCCTTTTTAGTCGTGTGTGAAACATTATCTATCTCCCTTTATCAGCATGTCCATGCTAACTCATTCTTTTGTCACCGGCGCTTAATCCTAGAGTTTCTTTTCATCTCCAATTCTCTTGGGCTAATTACATAACATGTTTCGATCCGATACTGGTGATTGTAATTTGGTTCTCGGCATAGCTATATTCCACTCATGATAAGTGTCATATCGGTCTGGATGATGGAGTGGAATATGGAAAATGCAATCACCACTATCCTCCAAATGGTGACGGTTATCTCCTGTGATTTTGAGTACACCGCGATCATATCTATGCATATTCAAGCATCTTTGGCAATCCGGAGTTTCTCAAAGCACTACGGCGGGCTATCATCTGTCCATCATGCTGCACATCCTTTTGAACCCCATATCTGCACAATTCTCCTGGATACGAGGGAATTGCATCTTTTCGTCTCTGATAGCTTTGCTTAAGGTATGAGCTATCATCGGTTCTTATCCAAGATCTCTTTATCTTTGTAACTGGTGCTCCGATCGACAATGTGAACCAGGTGACATCTCTTTTTCTTCCGAAGGACCAGATAATCTATTCTTCCAGTGCATCTTCTTCAACACGAACCCGTGCTCTTAATATTGATCTTTCTAAGAGCGTCGAGCTCAGAAAGTGTTTCGAGCATTTGTTCGTTCTCCCGCCTCTTGAACTTGGTATTCTGGGAATATCTTGTTAATCCATGGTGGTATATGTTGATAATATGCTTGCCTATTCAATATCTATGGAAGGACATGGAAGATCATCTGTGTCTCTTTCTCTCGAGCTTCGTGAGCACTGCCTGTGTGCAAAGTCTCAAAGTGAGAATTCTGACTTTTTGAAGTCACATATCTCGACCACGTCCTTCTGCTAAATACATTACTTCAACTCTGGAATCAGCAAGTCCATTGTTAATTCCATCCTCCATCTTCAACCAATCCGGAGTTGTTCCTTGTTGGCAAGTTATCATCGTCGTTCCGCTGAAGATTTCCTCAAGGCTGCTAAATCTCTCTCAATCATTTCAAGAAGAACATGGAGTTCTTTCACCTCAATCTCGTTAAGTAATCTCTTGAAACCCTCTCGCTCTATCGTCTATGCTCAATCCACCGGAGGCCATGAAGACCTTCCAGATCTTGTATTCCTTTCGCTCAAGTTGGTGCTATCTTTTCTGTAGCTGTGGAATCTTGCAGTTCTTCTCCGTAACCTTCCTTCATATCTTTCCGGTGGCTTGGTACTTCCGACATGGCGACAACATCATCATCGTTATCTATCTATGAATCCGGCGAATCGTTTGCATCTATCCTTGTTTTCTAACGGAGTTCTATGAGTTTTTGCCAACACCTTCAGTCTGTTTCGGTAGTTGGGTTGCATGGTTTTCTTATTCATGTGCGGAGTAATGCTTTGAGTGCGGGATGGAGTAGCTACCATACCACTACTCTTATCATTCGCTCTTGTACATTGAATTGGGGAATTAATGTGATTTCACTCATTCCACGGAAGTTAGAAGTGGCCTTTATCCCTTGATACTTTTACTTCCGTCCTTGTTTTTCCGGAGTGCTCTTTGGAAGAAAGTAATCAGTAATCTCTTGTTGGTGATCTCACCCTTTCTACACGGAGCAAAATTCTCAATTATCTGGTGGAAACAAACGCAAACCTTTTTCTATCCTCGTCTTTCTACCGATGCTCGATATCCCCAAACAAGATTAAAGGAAACTATCTCTCTCTTTGTTTCATCAATTCTTTTTCTGTGGTAAAGCCAATTATGGTTGATGCCATCAGCCGCAAATCTATTGCGTTAGCCTCAAGGCCAAAGAAAGCAATAAGTATCTCTACAATAAACTCCAGATCCTCCATATCCTTTGCTTCTCGGGATTCCACCATGATCTGGCTTCACATCCATCTTTGGAAGTTATATCTGCGCACTTAAACTGCGTGATCCTTGGTTCTTACCGGCGCAACAAGAATCTAATCCGACGATGTCTAACTAAATCTTTCTGTTGTTATCAAGGGACTCTATTGTTTGAAGGCAATATTGTTTCCGAACTTCTTTTCTCAAATCCGAGAGAAGATACGATGCTATTGTAATAGTGGTTCAAAACCTCTCCAATCTAGCTCCTTTCTTCCGGCGAGATAAAGATTCATCCTCTCTCGTATCGGTAAATCTTTAATCTTAACGGTGTGTCTTTCTTTATCCATGATACATCATCTTCTCCTTTTCTTTCACAAGTGGTTATATTCTTTTATCATGATTCTTGGAAAAACCGGAGCTATGCCCATCCTATCCTTCTTGTCTCACGACAATCCTTCAACTCTTCTAACCCGTTGTTTCTCAAGCAAAACGCAAGACTCACAACAAGTCTAGCAAGTTTTGCAAGGTGTAGTGGTCGCACCATTCCGTTGTTCATCAACTTGGGAACGTGAGGGTCACCTTCGTTCGGACACCACCTCTCCTTGTGTTGTTTTCTTTTTCCTAGGAATCTCGGGGCGAGATTCTTGTTTAGTGGGGGAGAGTTGTAGCATCCCAATTGTCTAACAATTGCAATGCTACTAGCCTAGTCTATATAAATGCTACTTCATATATATAATTGTTGCATCATAATTATATCATGCTCATGTCATCATGCCACCTTTCATTTGAGCATCATATAAAACTCTTTTTGTTTTGGATCTTCTCTCATATGCATTATTAATTGTATTTGCTTCTTGATATTGTATTTGGTTATTGATATATTGTTTAATGCCCAAGTTGAGTTGGGGGCATATCTTTTATTCAACTCCACCACCTTTCTTGTCATCACCCCATCATTCCACCATTCCACCATATATGAGCATTGCAACTTATTTGGTTTTACATCTAGCTCATGTGGGTTGGGATGGATCCAATTCTAGCTCCACATGCTCCCATGTATGCACCATGTTGTTTTCACATTATTGGTATATGAGAGCCACATGGCCACCTTTGCATGCTATGTGAGTGGAACCCCTTGTCAAGCTTTCATATGGTTTAAATATGAATATAAGCTCATGTAGGAATACCATTGGGGTCATGTTGGCTAGTGGCACATACACACAAGCTTGGCCACCTTATATTCATGCATGATCTTTTATTTAATCCATGTGGTAAACAAGCTCTCTTTTCTTTTGTTGGGCCTTATTCCAAAATTTGGGAAGCTTGCTTATACAAATGCCATGAGATAATCTAGTGGTTTTCACTACTAGAGGAGGCATTTATTATTTATGCATGGCCCATGCGAGAACCATCACATTCTAGTCTTTTGGATTTTATTTGGTTCTTTTCTTGAGTGGATCATCTCTCATCTCTCTCTCCCTCCTTTGGCTTGATCCAGTTGGTCTTGCTAAAAAACCACCACCATGAGCTACTCCCACAAACCTCACCACCTTTTATCCCATCCTCTCTTTTGACTAGATCTTGTTTGAGCTTGGCTTGATTTTGCTTGGTCTTGTCAAAAGAGAACACTCCACCTAATCTCTCTCTCTAAACCCTAAGACCCCATCTCTCTATCTTTCTCGAATCTCTCACCTAAGCTAAACCCTAATCCTTATTCCTTAATGCCCAAGGAACATGTATGTGGGCATCTCCTACCCTTTGTGCCTTTTCCTCTCTATTTCTATTTGCATACCACAATCCCCTACTCAAATGCTCCTACAAAGTTCAAAAGGTTTTGAATTAGTAACTTGTGTGGATTTGAGACAAACAAACAACAACAAATAAAGGAAAATGTAAGGGCATAAAAAAAAGAAATAGTGAGAGAGGAGCAGCAGCAACCACCTAGCCCAGGCGGCATCCAGCAGAAGCAAGGCCCACTCGGGGTCCTTCTCTCCCTCTTCTTGGCCCAGTACCCCTTCACCCCAACGCCGTCTCTGTTCATCGTCTCTGTCCCTGTTCTTCTCCTCTCTGCTTTGCTAACGGAAGGAAGCAGGTGGCCGTCGCCTCCCGTCAGCCGCGTCACCAGCCCTCCCCTTTATCTCCCAAGCCGAGAGGCCCTGGAACCCTAGACCCTTCCTTCCGTTTTCCCCAGCGCCGCCACCTTCCATCCCTCCTTTCCCCACGGTCTGAGAGGGAGACCGAGAGGTAGGCGCGGCAAACGAGCATTGCCATGGGTGACACCAAGAGCTCCTGAGTGCGGGAGTCGCCTAGGATCACCGTCTCCATCCTCCACCCGAAGCACCGGAGCCGGACCTGTCGGTGACTGCTTCCTCGTATCTATTGCGGTCGTGACCGAGCATGCCGCCCTGTCGCCACCGCCCTGACCATATTCCTCCGTCCCCGGCCCCAATTCTTGCGGGAATTGGTCGAGGTGAGTGCCACCTCCTTTCCCCCCTTCTTTTTCTCCACCTTCCCTCATCATGCCGCCTTGAATCGCCGTCGCCGTCGTCGGTAACCACCGCCGCGTGCACAGCATCCGCAGATAGCAGCAGCAGATCACCGCTGCGCCTCTGTTCCCGATAGTTTTTCTGGCCCTCTCCAACCACCTCCAGTGGCGCACTGTACATACCTGCAAAGAGCGAACTTCCAGCTTTCAGTAGGATCAAACGGCGCATGAAGCTGAGTAGTAAATCTCTCGAAATCATCCTCCGAAATCGAGACTATCTCGCAGAAAATCAGTTAGATATTCAGTGACGCCAGGTTCAGTTTCGACCAACTTTCGCCTCCTGTTCGTCGCTGTTTTACCATCTCTAAAGCCCTCCTGTAGAAAAACTTCCTGAACCAATATTGTAGAAATTGACCCCCTCTACAACTTTGCTTTTTGCGGAATATCAAGATTCGGAGCGGATTGCTCGCCATCGTCATTCAAATATTGGAGCAGCTAGCCTATTTCGCGAACCGATCTTCAGTTTCGTCAGGCTCTTAACCAACAGCTCCTAGACGTTTTGCAAAAAGCCCCTTTCCCTTTTCCAATCTCAACCCGCAGTCCCCTCCTTCTGCCATTTGTCACCACCTCGTTCGCTCGCGCGTGCAGTGCTTCCCCACTCGCTGGCCCACTTGTCTGTGACCCCGGCTAGCTCGCCCCGCGGTGAGAAAAGTCAGTTCTGTGCGCGTGTGTCCTAGTCAGCCTTGGCCCACCTATCTGTGACTGTGGCTAGGACTGGCTGAGTGACAGAAGACATTCTGTTTTTCTGTTTTAATTAAACTTTTTCAAATTAATTCAAATTCAAATTGAAGTCTGTTTTCAAATAACTTTAAAAATATAAATTCAAATTAAACATGTAATATATGTTTTGAAATCAGAAAAATGTGAGGAATTCAAATATGCCCTTCAAAATATATTTCGAACATTTTAATTTTCAAGTTGATTAAAATTACAACAAATGCCCTTTTTCCTTAATAAATTAATAACTTTTGTTTTATAACTCCAAATTTGACAAATAATATGTCTAAAATGATTAGCTCGACGAGACCTTTCTGTTTATGCATTCCTTGTTCTGTTTTGCAGCATGCATCATATAAATATAATGTAATCAGCAACTAATATGAGGATAAAATGTGACCCAAACTCAATAAAATGCTTGTTTCTTGTATTCTACACCTCACCCTTGCCATGCTACTTTATTGCCATGCAAATTGTGCATCATTCATCATGGCATGATTGTTTGCTTGTCGCATTTTATTCTTATGTTTGTGCACTTTATTTATGTTGGCCCTTGTTTGTTTGGTTCTTCTTCGAATAGACGCTGAGCAGGGGATATACCAAGAAACCCAGGAGCACTACCCAGATCCTTCTCTCGCTTCAACTGAGCTGCCAGGCAAGCACTACCACATGCTTGCATACATATAGTACCTATTGCCTCTATCTTATTCTTGCATCATTGAGTCGCGATTGCATTAAACTGAATCCCAAGTACTGCATAGCCTTTACTTTTAAACTCCACCGAAGCTTGTTCCTCCATCCCATGAGCCATTACTACAGGAGTTGTTTGAGCCATGCGAGTCGTAGAACAGCATGTGTAGGGTATGTGAGTGTCTGATGGATAACGAGGTACCTAAACAACTTAACCTGAGTAGTATGGGATAACTAATGAAAGTGGCACCGGTGAGCAATATCTGCTATTTGGTTTTTCATGCTCACTTGTGTCCCGTAGGACCCCGAGTACTTGATTCCTGTTCCTTGAATATTCGCGCTATCCACATCCGGGAGGCTTATGGGACCCCCCTGAGCCAGAGCTTGATTCATTCTTATTTCTTGGGGCCACAATTAGTTTGGGGCTTTATTACTATTCTGTACTTATGCCATGCTTTACTGCTTTATTTAAATTGTGCGAAGTACTGCACCTGTACTGTTTAGGTAAGCGGAGTGTTTTCGCGGTATCGACAAGCCCAGTCATATTTTTGGGTTCCCAGTCGTTTACAGCCATAGGCGTAAACCTTGAGTCCGTTTCGGAGTCAGCTAACTTCGTTGCGGGTAGCTTAATGGGGTGGCCCCCTGAAATATTTCTGAATCCTGTGATTGCTTTGTCGTGAAAGCCTCGTTGGGTTTTGATTTGGTTTTTCCGAGGTTGATCGAGTGTGTGTTGCTATTTGTGCACCCTGCAGGGTAAAACTTTCTGAAAGCCGTGTTCGCGGTTATGGACGACTTGGAGCACAGTTTCTCGATCATAGACAAGTATAACTAAAGTACCGCTTTTAATTTGACTAAGTAACTGACTAGTATATAGTGCAACACTCATGGAATGGATAATAAAACTGCCAACGGATGGGGGGTTGTTCGTCCGCTTCCTCGTTGGTAAGCGAGGAGGAGGATGGATCTGTTAATATTACTGTTATAACTGTTGTTATTAATTCACGGACATCCGTCTATCTTTGGTTAGGCGGATGGTTAGCGCGTATCTATAGAATTGTTAGGGTTTATCTTTTGCTGCAATTGCGTCACCCCAGGTTGTGTCCCCTTTAGAGGCATAAAGACTTGTTGAGTATCCCTAGGGTCTCACACGATAAATTATTTGATTCAGCTGAACAGGTACACTCACAAGATGGATACTGGGTGGAGGAGACGGACGATGTGGGCAACGATCATTCGGTGTAGAGATTCCGGGAACGGGGATCCGTGAGATCTGTGGGCGGGATGTGTTTATTTATGGGGCATCTTATGCCGATTTGCTTCTTATCCGTACTCGGATCTTGTTTTCCGCTTCCGCCTGATACTCTGATGTTTGATGTATGAGGAGATATCCTAAACTATTATATCTATCTAGGACATTTGGATCTTGCCGTATGGCGTTGCAATATTTCTATTTCTTTTAGATGGAATGGCTCTGAGGACTGTTGTATGGTGGCTTGCATACATACTCATTTGTGTATGTAGTTGATCCCTTCGCCTGCCGATTACGCCGCCCGTTCTTGTCCCGATGTTTGGAAATGGTTAGGACGGCCGAAAGGTCTACCTGTGAGTGGCATTTGGGCCCCACCGTACTATTTTAACCATTTCCGCTCATCCGGGCTTGTAACTAGGAGCGTAATTCACCGAGGTAGTTACATGGAGCCAGCATTTCCTTTTCCAGTCAGCCTCCCCTCATACCAAGCTTCAGGAACACCAATCGGCTTAAGGTCAGGAAGAAAGTCAACATAAAACTAAATGAACTCCTCTGTTCCATATCCCTTGGATATGCTTCCTTCTGGCCTAGCACGACTATGGACATATTTCTTTAAGACTCCCATGAACATCTCAAAGGGGAACATATTGTGTAGAAACACAGGACCGATAATTCTAATCTCTTTGACTAGGTGAACTAGGAGGTGCGTCATAATATTGAAGAGGGATGGAGGGAACAACAAATCGAAGATGACCAGACATTAGACCACATCAATCTGTAACCCTGGTAGACTTTCTAGATCGATTACCTTCTGAGAAATTGCATTGAGTAATGCACATACCTTCACAATGGCCAATCAAACATTTTCTGATAGAATTCCCCTCAATGCAACCAGAAGAAATTGCGTCATAAGAACGCGGCATTCATGAGACTTTAGGTTTTGGAATTTTTTATCTTTCATATTTACTATTCCCTTTACATTCAACGAGAAGCCAGACGAGACCTTGATACTAAAAAGTACTTCAAAATAGATTTCCTTCTCTTCCTTGGTAATAGTGTAGCTAGAAGGCCCTTCAAACTGACCTGGATGCATGTCGTCTCGTCCTTTATGATATTTCTGGTCCTCCCGTGCTTCCGAGGTATCTTTTGAATTCCCATACAAGCCTAGGAAGCCTAGAATATTCATACAAACATTCTTCATCAGGTGTATCACGTTGATTGTAGAGGGGACCTCATGGACTTTCCAATAGGTTAGCTCCCAAAATATAGATTTCTTCTTCCATATGGGTGCGTGTCCATCGACGTATTTCGGAATAGGTTTTCCTCCAGGACCCTTTCCAAATATTACATTTAAATCCTTGACCATACCAAATACATCAGCACCATTATGGGGGACATGCTTCGTCCAGGTTTCTGCCTTGCCATCGAAATACTTGCCTTTTTTTCCTTAAGGGATGCCTGGGTGGAAAAAATGACGATTGTATGGTTACATATTCTTCCTACATTTTTCCAGATATATACTTCCAGTCTCATCTAAACAGTGCGTGCATGCATTGTATCCCTTATTCATATGTCCTGAAATGTTACTAAGAGTAGGCCAATCATTGATGGTTACGAACATCAACACTCGTAGGTCAAATTCCTGCTGTTTGTGCTCATCCCACACACATACACCTGGTTTGGCCCACAACTGTAAGAGTTCATCAACTAATGGCCTTGTGCACACATCAAGGTCATTGTCGGGTTGCTTCGAGCCTTGGATGAGCACTGGCATCATAATAAACTTCTGCTTCATGCACAACCAAGGAGGAAGGTTGTAGATACATAGAGTCACGGGACAGGTGTTGTGACTACATCTCTGCTCCCCAAAAGAATTCATGTCATATATACTTAGACCAAACTATATGTTCCTTGCGTCACCAGCAAAGTCCGGAAAGTCTCTCTCGATTTTCTCCACTATCGACCATCAGCGGGGTGCCTCAACATCCCATCTTTCTTATGGTCTTCCATGTGCCATTGCAACAACTTGGCATGCTCTTTGTTTTTGAACAAATGTTTCAATCATGGTATTATAGGATCATACCACATCACCTTTGCAAGAACCCTCTTCCTGGGTGGCTCGCCCTCAACATCACCAGGTCATCTTTTCTTATCTTATACCGCAATGCAGTGCATACCGAACATTTATCCATATTCTTGTACTTCTCACCACGGTAGAGGATGCAGTCATTAGGGCATGCATGTATCTTATGCACATCTAATCCTAGAGGGTAGACAAGCTTCTTTGCTTTATACGTACTGCAAGCAATTCGTTCTTTCTTGGAAGCATCTTCTTCATTAGTACCAGCAACTTCTCAAATCCCGAGTCAGTCACATAGGTCTCTGCCTTCCACTTCAGCAATTCCAGTGTGCTACCCAGCTTCTTCTGGCCATCTTCACAAGTTTGGTACAACAATTTGTTGTGGTCCTGTAACATCTGCTGGAACTGCAACCTCTCATTTTTATGTCGCATCCTCGCTTTCTATCAGAAATGACCCGGCCAAGATCATCAGTGGACTCATCTGGTGCCCGTTCTTCACCTACTTATTCTTCATTGTCTTCCGTTGCAGTATCAGCTTATTCAGGGAACATAGATAGGTCATTGTCATCATCGTCCTCTTCTTCATCGCCATCTTAATCATAACCCCTCTTTCTCCGTGCTTGGTACAAACATTATAGCCGGACAAGAAACCGAACTGAAGCAGGTGGCTCTGAATGACTATCGAGGAAGTTGAGCCTTCTCATTATGACATTCAGCACATAGACAAAACATAAAACCATCCGGCCGCTTGTTTGCCTCGGCCACAAGGAAAAAAGAACACACGCCTTCTCTGTAAGCGCTAGAGCATCGATCACCGTACATCCATGGATGGCTCATGTGCATCATACAACTATATATCAAACGCAATCATGTGCTAAAATTAGTACCACACGGTCTAATAAATGATAAAATAGTTGCTAACCTTTTAGGATACTTGGAAACAAAGATGAGAAAACTTAAGTGTGGCTCGTACACCTCATATCATTTTTGTATTGTGTGAACTCAAGTCGCATCCCTCTGACATGCATTTCATCGAACACCTCTAGTGCATATCAAAAAATGGCACAAACCTATACCACCTCCCACCAGGAAAAAAACATGAGTGAGGGTTGGGGGTTGTGCCATATATATTGGGCCAGCCCATTTGTCCCGGTTTGAGATACAAACCGTGACTAATGGGGCTGCCCGCAGCGCAAAGCAAGCTCCAGACCCATTAGTCCCAGTTTGTATCACAAACCAGGACAAATGAGATCTAACGGGCTGGGAAAATTGGTTTGGGGAGGCGGGGGTTTGGGTTGTCCGGTTCGGACCATTAGTCCCGGCCCCAGCCACGGCTGGGACTAATGGCCCGAACCAAAGGTCCATTTTCTACTAGTGGCTGGTCGAGAGGGGCGGGATATCATGGAGTCACGGTGGGCTGCAACGGTGAATGGAACAGGAAAAGTGAAAATAAGAATTGAAAAAGAGGAAAGAGGTTATTTGATTGTGTGAGAGAGGAGCTAACATGTGGGATTCACAAAAAAATTACAGAAAAACCCCATTTTAAAAGGGATTTCTATTTTCGTGCCCCTGGTTTGTTAGTTGTACTCAGTTTTCTCCAGTCGCTTACCTTTTCCTCACTTTTCCCCTAACCATGTTATGAAACCCTCGCAGGCACTCGCAGGCGCTCGGACGGAGGGATGTCGTCAGGTTAAATACTTGACTGTTACATGCTGACTGGTGGGACCGCGTTGGAGCGGGTCCTTCCGTGGTTGTTACATGCTGACGGGTGGGGCCAGGATACACGTCAGGCCCGCTATCCATCTCTCGCTGACTTGCGGGCCGATTTTTTCCTGATTGGGTGGCCGGTGCAGCCAATGACAAATGAGGCCGTTCTGTGGGGCCATCGAAGCCAATGAACAATGGGGTCGTCATGTGGGGCCGTTGAAGCCAATGACCGATGGGGCCGTGATGCGGGGCTGGAGGGGGATTTGCATATTTGCCATGTTTTACGTTGCAACTTGCATATTTTCCATTTTGTGTCTCACTAACATGTGGTGGTCATATGACAAATTTGCAAATTTTAAAGAAAAAGTTTAGCAGATATGCAAAATTGGCAAATATGCAAAAATCACGAAGCAGCTAACCCCCCAAACATTGACGGGTGGGGCCGTGGATGACACACGTGAGGTCGGATCTCTCTCTCTCTCATCCACTCCCAGCCCCGAGCAGCTCCTATCCCACCGGTGGATAGAGCAGCCATTGTCGGTGCGTCGGCAGCTCCGTCCTACGGTGGCGTCAGAAGGACTGCCACGCTGCACCTCAACCATGGCTCCAGCACCTGTTTCGTCTGCACACATTGTACATTGAGGCAGTACCGACCACAGGCAGGTCCGCCGCCCACGACGACCAGGATTTTTTCCCGCCGCCATAGGAGCAATTGCTAGTAGTGCTTGGTAAGACCTTCGCTCCTGCTCTGCCCACCCTAATCGATTTGGTTCTAGTAATTTCCTCGATATTGCAGGGGTAAATTAGTCTTCGATGTCTGGTCGTAGTGGGTACACCAGCGAGGGTGGGTATTCGATTATGTCGTGGCCACATTCTCCTTCTCCTACCATGTCGAAAGTGTAGGTAGCTCCTTCTCTTTGTACTACCGTTGAATTTGAAGTGCCGCCATGGCCTGTCGGACTGATTTTATTTCGGTTTGTATTGGGATTGTTACAGTGTGCTATGTAGGCCGATGATCCATGGTACATTGCATATCAAGATGAATCAACCCATTGGTCTAGCCAGAGGATGGATTTGGAGGAGATGGTTGCCAATTTAGGTGATGAATTGGCCCATAAAAACCTGTTGATATTAGAGCTGAAGCATACTATCGAGAAAGAAAAGAAGAACTCAGAGCTTATTCACAAAGAGAAGTTGACACTTGAGGCTGATCTTGACCGTATCTGATCAAGTGGTCGAAAATCTAAAACATGAACTTCAAGTGAAGGGGGAGGAGAATAGTAGATTCATGTGTTAAGTTTTAGTAGTTTTCATCCCAGTCCTAATAGTTGAAGTATGGGGTTGTGGTGAAGGTGCCACATGTAATGATTATTTGAATTTATAGCTAATTTAGAGAGCAAATTTGTTATTCAATGAATGGTTGTGAGTTCCTGCTAATTTAGTCACTCTACGGTCCCAAAGTTGTCAAGAGAATGCATTGCGGGGCCTGAGTTGCTTGCCTTTGGATCTAGCTGCCCATAGTTGGCGTGACAATTTCCTAGAGGGTCAAGTTGGGGTCCCTATCAGTTATGACCGTTGTGTCGCTGCCATCATGGTTGCCATGTAGACTTGCAGCGTTGAAGGCAACATCCATTCTCCGTTCTTCTTGACGCCGCATTCTTCTCTAGAGAGGCGATCTGTCAAAGAAAGTACTACTCCCTCCGATCCAAATTAGTTGACTCAAATTCGTCAAGATACAGATGAATTTAATACTAATTCATGTCTAGATACAATCGAATCTAGAAAAATCTAAATCAACTAATTTGGGTCAGAGGGCGTACTACTTATGAATCAGTTTTAGAGCATATCTCTCCAATCCATATTACGACTTGTCACTGAAATAGATGTATCTAGACATGTTTTAGTGCTAGTTACAACCATTTCAAAGAGAAGTAGTATGAATCGGAGGGAGTATCAATTTTGATTGAAATGATACATATTTTTATCAAATTTGTATAAACCCACCGGAGATTGTCAAAGCAAGTATTGCTACTTATGAATCAGCTTTAGAGCATATCCACCGGTCTCATAGCTCAAATACATACTCCCTCCAACCCATATTAGAACGAAAACTTGACTAGGTACGTTCATATCTAGATGAATCTAAGTCAACTAATATGGGTTGGAGGAAGTATCAAATTTATTCAAATCATACATATATTTTAAGTCACAGAATTTTGGTTCAAATTGGGCTCAAATTTATCCCAATATTAAGTGTACGGTGAGATAGCCTCCCTCCCTGCCGCATCCATCCAGCCATGAGGTACATACGACCTTCACCATCGAAGTGCACCTCGACGTGCCAGCCGCGGCCTGCCTCCCACATCATCGGTTTATGAGGGCTTGATCTGCGCTATTGCGGTGATGTTGCGTATGATGGCTTCAATCGTCATCGCATCGATGACAACTGTCGGCATCGCCGCCGCCTCAATGTCTTTCATCATTAACGGATCTGAGGAGGTGAATAGGAGTGAG
The DNA here is from genome assembly GCA_916181665.1 of Avena sativa. NCBI lineage: Eukaryota > Viridiplantae > Streptophyta > Magnoliopsida > Poales > Poaceae > Avena > Avena sativa. Next base: position 134,991,829 of record OV702280.1, read on the forward strand.
ACGGATAGAGATAGAAATTTCAGACGCTTAGATCCTCACCGGCGCACGCTGTTCCAGCCGCCACGCTTGGATCTACGCCGCTGCAAGCTGTTCTGACCCCCACGCTTAGGTTCGTGCCTCTGCACGCCGTTCCGACCGCCAGGCTTAGATCCGCACCGCCACAGCCATTCCGACCCCCACGGTTAGGTCCATGCCGGTGCACGCCATTCGGACTGCCAGGCTTAGGTCCGCACCACCGCACGCCATTCGTACCGCCATGCTTAGAACCGCGCCGCCACACGCCGTTCGGACTGTCGCGCCGCCATACGTCGATAGGAGGGGAGGAAGATGCGGATGGTATACATGTGTCGGGGAAAGGGAGGGAGAGACATCCATCCCATCTGGCTCTCCTCTGTGTACAAGGTAGGTGCACTCATCGGGAGAGAGAGACCTCCAGCCCGTCGGATCATGATATATCCAATGGTGGTTGGCCAAGACCTGTGTGACATACATCTCGACCAATCATAGCATAGCCAAACTTTTGCGGCTGGTATACGTGCGGCAGGGAAAGGGAGGGAGATACATCCAGCCTGTCAGGCTCTCCTCTTCGTACAAGGTAGGTGCACCCATCAGGAGAGAGAGACCTCCAGCCCGTCGAATCATAATGTATCCAATGGTGGTAGACCAAGATCCGTGTGACATACATCTCGACTAATCAGAGCAGCAGCCAAACTGAGCGCATGTTGAGCTATTGTGAGGGTTTGAGTCAAGAGAGAGGGGAAAAGTGAGGAAAACTTTAGAGGGAGGGGAAAAGTGAGGAAAACTTTATAGGGAGGGGAAAGCTGAGTAGAGCTAAGGACAATAAGGGCACTCATATAAAAAATGAGTAAGGGAAATTCAAGTTTTTTGCATAAAAAATGGAAAATGTGTTATTTTAACGAAATAATTCATCTTGGATAATATTATATTTTTTGCAATTCAAAGATACACAAGTGTTCCAAATTTGGCCTCATTTAGACAAAGTATGTTTTGGGATGGTTTATTTTGGAGGTCGATCGAGTAGGAAGCCATGCATCTTCATAGCTAGTAGCTCATTCCAAGAAGTGGTTTAGGGGATAAGTCCATTTCTCTTTATTTCCTTTTCCTTTATTATTCATGCTAAGTTGGAGGCAACATAACAAGACTCCATTTGAAGGTTGCACTATGTTTTGACATTTTTTAATTAAACTAACCCTAAAAGCATTTTTTGAATTTAATCACTTAGAAAAATAAAAATGTGGCTGATTACAAGTTAATCTAAAATTTCCAATTTCATATGGTAAATCAATCCAAGATACACAAGTGTGCCAAATTTTGTATCAATTGGTCAACATTTAAGCCATGAACTAGCTAAACCCCATGTGTTGACCACATGTTGAGGGCAAAACTAAGAAGTCCTCAGCAACTAGGTGCATGACCATAGAAACTTGCAATAACACATATATTATGGGATTATCCAACATACAAACTTGGGAGCGTCACACTAGTTTGAATTCAATACAAACATTGACACTAGTTCAAATTTATCATACAAATTCAAATTAATAATTCAAATCCATTTTTTCTTGCTCCTAGTTTTTTCGCTGGGTTCACCACCTTGCTCCTGGTGATCCTAGTTGGAATATTCTCGGAGTCTACCATCAGCTTCTTCCGTTTTTCCCTTTGTTCTTTTTCTCTGCATCCAATGAATCAAGTGCTTCAGTGTGTCGTACAATTGGTTCAATCATGTTTCGATACTCTGGTTCATACGATTCAAACCTTTGCCTCCATTTCGTTAATATCTACTCCTGTTGAACTCTACTTCAATCTCCCACGCAGTTGATGTAATCTCCTCTCGATCGACTGGATCAACCTCCCCTGCATTTGGTTCAATCTCCTCTCCATTTGTTTCAATCTCCTCTGAATCCATTGGTTCAATCTCTCCTACATTTGGTTCAATCTCCTCTCGATCCATTGGTTCAATCTGCAATTTATCCATTGCTTCATTCTCCTCTCGTTCAAACACTTCATTCTCATCTGCATTTGCTGCTCCCACCTGATCATCCATTCCATAATCTAGGTCCACTGTATTTTTACAAAGCCTAGCAATATGCCCTAGGATCCCACAATGTTTGCACTTACGTCGTCGAGGTGGTGCACCACCCTCTGCACTAGCTCTTATCAAATTCTTCCTTGGCCTACCTGCTGGTCTAGTAAAAACTGGAGGGTATAGCTTGAAGCCTGGATCCACTTCCATCCATTGGTCTTTTCTCAACAAGGCTGGAACATTCTGAGTATATGCTGCCCTAAATTTGACAACGGAGAAATACTCCGACACGTACTGATCAACTTCACCCTCTTCACCTCCTAGAACACCCCATGAAAAATAATGCATGTATGAAGGGTTTCCCACGGAGCTTCCATTGCCTGCAATGGCATGTCCTATCCACCAAACTCACTGGATACCTCCATTGCCTATCTTTACTATCAGTGTACATTACGTCAACCTCCATTCCTCTTCTAATGCATTTCATCTTCCATTGTTATTCCCTGGCATGCAAAGCCTTAATCAAAGATGGGAGGATGAGATGGCCAGCATATACCGTTGATGCAATTCTTTGATGCAAATTGATCTTTATCAGGATCATCTGCCTAATCTTATCAAATATTTGCCACATCATAAGCCCTTTAAATGACTTGACCTTTGCACTGAAACTCTCTGCAAGTTACTTTTTACATAGTCTACCTTGCAAATTTCATTGAATCGTTCTTGACCACACCATTCCATGATGTTCATCCAAGTACTCCTTCACCGTAGGCTTTTGTTTATACAATACTTCCAAATGATACATATGCTTCCTCAAACTGTATGTGTATGAAGCTGGACATAGGTTGTCAGTATAAACTTTACCCTTGAATTTCTTTGTAAGATTCTGCACTAAGTATCGCATACATTCCCTATGCTCCACTCCAAGGAATACTGCTTCTACAGCTTTCTCCAAACCTTTGCAAGCGTCAGTGTGGATAGTAAGTCCTGGTGGATGACCTATAAGGTCACGCAAATTCTCTAGAAACCAAGTCCAACTTTCCTCTGACTCAATATCCAAAACTCCATAAGAAACAGGGAACATCCAATTGTGGCCATCAAATGTCGTAGCAGCTACTAGCTGTCCTTTAAATCTTCCATGAAGATTTGTTGCATCCATGACCAAATAAGGCCCGCAACCATCCAGAAACCCTTTCCAGCAAGCTTTAAAACAAACAAAATCTCTTCTAAAGCACTCCTTATCCATTATCTTCCCTCTTATTTTTTACTGAACTTTATGCCTGTCTATCTGTATAACACTACCTGGACTAGCCATCTCCACTTCAACTTTGAAGCTGTAAAGCAACTGCAAACTTTCATTCCATGGACCATTGATCCTCTCAAGAGCCATTCCTTTGCATAGAACATCCTCATGTAGGGTACTGTAATATCAAACTTTTTAGAAACATCTTTTGTGAGCGCTGTTGCACCAAGTGATGGGTTCGCTCTCATCCAATCCATGATTGCATTTGCCAACCACCTAGTATTTGCTAGTTTGTTTTGTCCTTTGGCTGTCCCCCTTGAGGTGGAAAAGAATGTTCGAGCTGGTTAATTTTTATCTGAAACATAATGAAAATGTCAGGTACAACTAACAAACTCTACACAATGATATAAAATACACAACTCGTTGTAATACCTGAACCAAACTGCTCCTGAGCATAACTTATGCATGCATCCTCCATCTACACCTGTTGTATGGGAACTTCACTATGAACCTTGCTGGCTCACTCTTAATAACATCATAATCATTATTGGTGCAAATGCAATATGTAGTAAGGGTATTACGACAGTCCTGCATCGTTTCAAATACGATGCCTTCTGAAATCTTAGGATCGTCCCTGTCCCACTCAATTACTGGCAAGTTCTCACCATCGTACTCGGCTAAAACGAGGTTGTTATTGTTCTCCTCGTTCTCTTTGTCATCAGTGTCTTCAAATCTGGAACCCTGGGAAATTTCATCCGTGTATTGATCCTCTAGTGCCTGTTTACTGAATCTATCTACAAATTCAGGAAACATCAAGTCACCCTCATCATCTAGTGGAGGCGCTCCCTCGTCAGGCTCTGCCTTGTCCTCCACATCGTGCACATGAGCGGTTTGGCTTACACTCGCAGTGGGAGCAGATGGTACTGCTGTGGACCTACAAGGATCGCCGGGACACACACTATTAGTAGAGACAGCAGAGACACATGATGCCTGACCACCTAATGATACGTGACCACCAGATGGTGATTTAACACTATTTACCGTGTGCTCAACTTTAGGTTGCACATGGAGATGTATTCGACCAAAACGTTCGGCAGCATTCAAAGATAAAAACATTACCAGATCATCTTAGCTAGTTAATGGGAGCAATCTTTGCTCGCTAATGTTAAAATTTTGCAAATCAACTGACTCACCTCTGCTCCAGGGGAATTTACAATAGATTTTATCTATCAAATATCTGAGAGTTATGGAGGTTGCAACCACCGCTGGGAAGTAAAATCCAGAGAGATATTGTTCACAACCACGAATTACGCTAGTATCTAGTCTAATCGCCAGCCGAAATGCTAGCACTAGATCAATCCTATTTGAAAAGCAAGGCAGTTAGTTGAGCACTAGCGATTCATGCTCAAATACTGCCAATAATTAACCCACAAAGGGAAACAATGCTTACCTAGATGGAAGCCATGCGTTAGATCCCTCCTATTCCATCCAATCTTCTCCGTGCTCGACGCGGATGGACGGTACACTAACCGGCGTTGCATACTGTTCCGCGAAAGGGGTAGATCTAGCGGTGGCTAGAGCGGAGCCAGAGGTGGACTGGGCTCTGCCTCTAGGGGGAGGAGGCAGCTCTAGGGCCGAGGACGACATAAGGTAGGACGGCACGATGGCAGGATAGCGGAGGGGCGGTGTGGGAGTTGTTCCAGACTCGGCGGAAAGCGAATGCTTTGGGTGAGCGAGAATGGCCGGTCCGACGTGTCTCCATGCGGCCCCACCCTTCACCACGTATGCAAGACCCGTACCAACATGGCCCCATCCTTCACCACGTATGCAGGACCTATCGCAACACGAACCCACCCGTCAGCATGTAACAGTCGAGGCCACATAACATAACGCTCAACGCACGAGCCGCTCCAACGCAGTCCCACCAGTCAGCATGTAACGGTCAAGCCTTTGACCTGACGGCATCGCTCCGTCCGAGCGCCCGCGAGCGTCTACTAGTGTTCTGTAACATGGTAAGGGGAAAAGTGAGAAAAAGTTAAGCAGCTGAGGAAAACTGAGTATAATTAACGAACCAAGGGCACGAAAATATAAATCTCATTTTATAATACGTCTCACTTTTCTCACCCTCTGCAGCTTGATAGTGCCCTCCATTCCACTCGTTAGAAATTTGTTCAGCCATGCTAAATCTCAGCATGAGTGCATCTTGTAAGCCACCAGCGTATTGTTGGCGGATTTTTGTACAAGTTGAAAACAAGGTGGTTTTTTTTAAACTTGTTGCTAAAATGTCATAAACCATTTTCAATTAACTCCACTTTTGACAAAGGGGGCCTAAAAACTAGGATGGACGGAGTTGCTTTGCAAAACGACTTTTTTCACGCAATATACAAATATCCCCAAATTACTAGGGACATTCAATTTGCATCCAATGCTGGATATAATCTCTATGCATTTACAACCTCTAGCTCGAACACGTTTATAGTTCTTGTAGTTTTTTTCTATGAAAAGAATATGAATGAATTGTTTATTTGATACTGATGTATGTACGAAATGTTTGGAAATGATATGTACGAAATATTACTTTGATCATGTATATAATTTTTGGTAAGAATATGTATGAAATGTTTGACCCAACATGATCAGAAAATAGAGCCGAGTAATGTAGCACATACAAATTAGGGATTTCTATTTTCGTGTCCTTGGCTCACTAGTTGTATTCAGTTTTCCCCTACCGCTTAATTTTTCTCACCTTTTCTCATTTTCCCTCATTTTTCCTATCCTTCTATTCTAAAACCCACACAGGACCTCGGACGGAGGGTTGCCGACATGTCAAAGATGTTTACTAACGAGGGGTGACCTCGGCAAATGCCATTGTTATGGACTTAGGGTTTTATGGAAAAAAGAGTTAGGGATTTTGTCGGCTAATCAGACAACAAGAGAGTCGATGTAGTCTAATTATTAGAAAAGCTCGGTTACAAATTCGCCATTTTTCTAGTTGCGATCTAGCTCATGGTGGATTGCAGAAAAATGGTGTCCTCCCCGTCGGGTTCTCCTAGCTTTTATATGAGAGGTTAGGTCCTGGATCCATAGCCGGAAAGGTTATAAGCTTATCTTTACAATACTAACTCTATGTCGGTTTTTGATTATTCCTTAGCAGATAAGGAAAGCCTTTATTCGTCGGGTGACTCTTTGGACTTCATTGGGACTTCGTGGGCCATAAGATAATATGTGCCTAGGGTAGCTAATCATAGGGACCCGATAGGTCAAACCCATGTCAGAGCCCCCAAGATTCTATCTGGATCATAGATTCGGGTCAAGTCTCAAAACTCTATTTAGTTGTTTAGCCAAAGTTTTTTCTATAAGCAGATATTCTTTTTATTCAAGTATCATAGTGATTCAGTACAACGAGTCTGATGCATCTGACGGGTCGAGAATCAGTTAATCGCACTTGGTAAAAAACAACGTGAACCTAAATAAAATTCAAGTCCCCAGGCTTGAACTTGGTATTTACTGGCGTAATTCAGTTCGGACAATGGAGGACTTATCAAATACTAAATCCTAGTGCTTTTATTTTGGGTACACGACACGTCTGTCGGTACTTTTCATCGTATCGTAGATACGGATTTAATACTGCTAGAGAACATGATAGATCCTGGGGTCTTATCTTTATGTCATGGATACGTCATTCAAACATGTTATCATGGCGAACACGGTCTGAGTAAAGTTTATCGGCTACCTTGTTTGGTTGTTGGAATAGCCGAAATTATCGACTTCTTTGATACTTTTATCGGGTGCTCCTGATAGAAGTAGCCATATGAGGATACAAGATTGTAATACTCATACGGTTTGCTTCAGATTCTATCGGGTGCGTGACGGCGCTCTCGATGGGAGTAGCCCCCAAGGCTACATACGAATACTTGGATTCGAGTGTAGGCTCAAGTTTTATGCTTTTTTCATGCTGGAATGTTGACTACTGTGGGAGGATTTGTTCTATCATGTGTGCGACAGCGCTCCCGATGGGAGTAGCCCCCGAGGCTATGTTATGGTTGAATGGATCGTATGGGCACCTAGAGGGGGGGTGAATAGGTGCTACTTCAAATTTTCTTCTTTTTCAAATTAGGGTTTGACACGAAAAGGTAAATTCTCTAGATTATGCAACTAAGGTGAATTTACCTATATGTCAAACTAGCACAATACTAAGCAAGAACAAGTAAAGTAAAGTGCAGTAAAGGATAGAAGTACCCAAAGTAGTGGACGCAGAGGCACAAGGATTTGTTTCCCGTAGTTCCTTCCTTTTGAGGGGAAGTACGTCTACGTTTGGAGAGGCGGTGGTTTCAAAACACCTATGCCATGAGAGGCCTCCCTTGTTCTCCGATGAACCTCACCCCAAAGGGTTTGATTCACCTCTTCCACTATATCGGCAACCTTCGAGGTGGAAGCTGTCACCTTTACAACAAGTTCTGGGCACACATCCACAACCTAATTGGAGGCTCCCAAATACAAGCAAGCTGTTAAACAAACAGAGACAATCTTGTAAGAACCAAATCAAAAGCTCGGGTTTCCAAAGAAACACTAGACCATGGGGGACCTCAAGTGAATGAGGGGGAAATGAAGGTCTCTCTTGGTGAAGCTGTAGATCAAGGCCTCCTCCTTCGATTCTCCAAAGATCAATGACTTTGGATGGTTGGATGAAGAGATCTTGTTGATTTGGTGGCTCAAATGGGGGCAGTGATCTTGAGTGGGTCGAGCAGCTGAAGGAAGGGGATAAGGAGCTCTATTTATAAGCAGCCCCCTCCACTGAACCGTTTTCTGACCGTTGGAGAAAAGTCAGACCGGAGACTCTGGTGTGCAGACCGGAGACTCCGGTCTACACCAGAGAATTCGGCCCACCTTCGGACCAACATACAGACTGTCCCTGCCCTTCTGTGAGCCAAGTGGACCGGAGTCTCCGGTCCAGCCAGACCAGTGACTCCGGTCTGAGGCATGGACAGGAGACTCCGGACTTTCTCCAGACCTTGCTCTAGACCCCCTATCAGACTGTCCCAGGCAGAATTCTGTAGCCCCCTCTAGGGATTCCTGCGGAAACTCCGGTCCACACCGGAGACTCCGGTCCACACCGGAGACTCCGGTCTGGAATTTCCAGAAACATGTAAATCTTGCAGGAATCTTTCTATAGAGTAAGGGTCCTTTTCAGTTTGCATTATATCGACCTGTAGACAGTAACATACTATAAAATGATCTACTTGTTGTTAAGGAACACCAAAAGTGATTATGATAGTAAATGTCCTTTCAGTATCCCCCTTTTTGGTGTTCGATGACAACGAGTGATTCTGCATGGAATAATTTTCATTAAGATAATAAAGCTCCCCCTGACTATGTGCATTAAGGTAAACAAGTAAAACATGCATGATAGGAGGTTCATAGATAAATCACATAGTTCTCACATGAGTTACAATAATATAGGTGCACAACCACATAGTCACACACAAATAGCAAATAGTCTTGCAAGAACATAATAAGGCAAATAAAACATGAAGTTAGAGATAGCAAATAAACATCAAATCCAAGCCCAAACCCATGCAAAATCCAGATGACAATGTCTTCTCCCCCTTTGGCATCGAAACGCCAAAAAGGGAAAAGACCTAAGCTAGCGCCCCAACAAATTAGTAGTCCTCGTCATCCTCATCCTCATCCTCCTCCTCATCCTCATCACCCTCATCATAGTCATCATCATCAACACCATCTGGAGCTGCAGGCCCTTTGCCGTGAGGGTGAGAAGAGGAGGTACCCTGGTACCCATATCCAGAGGTGACATCAGAAAAAGTCTTCTAGTCTACCAAGCTGTCCTATTGGGCATTCCATGCCCCAAAAGAAAGAGTGTGATCTGACTCAGTGGACTATTGAGCGCCATGCTCATCATTGTACTCATCCTCTCCTTCCTCATCATCCTCTTCTCCCCGAGCCTTAATTTCCTTGAGGAGCTTGTCAATGTGCCATTTGCTCTGGTAGGAGGCATTTTGTTTCTTGCGGATGTCTACCTTCATGCAACACAGGGTTGATGACTCCTTGATGGCGCCAGAGAACTTGGTGCTTGATGTGGAGTCTTGTTGGGAACCCCAAGAGCAAGGTGTGAAGAGCACAACACCAAGTGTTACCTCCGTTGAGACCGAGGTTATCGAACCAGAAGGGGGAAGGAAACGTCACACAGGTGTTGCAAGCAACGCGGAGACCTACACAACACAAACTCAAGACTTTGCCCCAACGAATCAGTGAGGTTGTCAAGCTCACCGGTTTGCTGTAACAAAGGATTAAAGGTATGGTGTGGAAGGTAATGGTTTGCAGCAAGTAAACAAGTAATAGTGGAGGATGTATCAATGGTAAAGATTGGACCGGGGTCCATAGTTCACTAGAGGTGCTCTCCTTAGATAAACAACATGGCATGAAGGGTAAACAAATTATAGTAGGGCAATTGACAGGAACCGAGCAAGGCATAACAATGCAATTACTAGTCAGAAAGATCCTATGAGGTTGGTTGGGCAATACAACAATATACATAGACCGCCATCCAACTGCATCTATGACTATAAGTCCACCTTCAGGTTATCATCCGAACCCCCTCCAGTATTAAGTTGCAAGCAACAGACAACTGCTTTAAGAAACGTGTGTAAGGTAAACAGTCCACATGTTTCATGAACAAGAGAGCGTTGTTTTCTCCCTAGTAGCAACAACACATCTCCAACCGAAGAGATTTCTATCACTTCCCTTGGAAACTAGAGGCATGAACCTACTATCGAGAATAAATACCCCCTCTTGGAGTCACTAGCAACTACTTGGCCAAGATAACCACTAGCAACGTAGAGCATGCAAGATCACAAACAACATAGATATGATAGAATCATAAATACAAAACCATTAATCAAACTAACATAATAATCTCAATATCCATCGGATCCCCGCAAACACAACATGCATGATTACAAATAGATTAGATCTTGATCATGAACGGAGCTCACAAGATCTATACATGAAAGCACAAAGGAGGAGATACAACCATCTAGCTACTACATGGACCCATAGTCCAAGTTGGAACTACTCACGCATCATACCAGAGAGAAGGCCTCCGGGATGATTTCCCCTTCGGCAGGGTGCCGGGAAGAACTTCAGAACCCCCGAATCTAGGGACGATGGTGGCGGAGGCTACAGACGGTTTCGTGGATTTCTGATCGGGTACTCAGGGTTTCTACATTGGGGGCTTCTTATAGGCGTAGGGGCAAGACCAGGAGCCGGCCAGGGCCACCAAACCCTAGCTAGGCGCGGGCCCACCTGCCCCTGTGCCTGGGGTGGGTCTAGCCCCTTGGCTGGCCCCTCCGGCTCTCCTCTGGACTTCTTGTTCCCCACGGAAAGTAATTGACTTTGTCGTTTGTCCCGTCCAATTCCGAGAATATTTCTTTACTAACTTTTCTGAAACCAAAAACAGCAGAAAACAGGCATCTGACACTGTTGCAACTTGTTAATAGGTTAGTACCAGAAAACATGTAAAATGCACCTCAAAGTGTAGACAATCAAAGCAAAGTAGATACAAAAATATCATGGAGCATCAAAAATTATAGATATGTTTCCAACGTATCAGCATTCCCAAGCTTTACTCCTGCTCGTCCTCGAGTAGGTAAGTGATAAAAAAGAATAATTTTTGAGGTGACATGCACCCTCACAATAAATATCCAACCATTTGCAAGCATTGAAAGCTGGGATCAAAGAACTCTAAACATGTTCATGAAAGATGGAGTTCTAACAATAGGACATGGTAACTATGCATGCAACATGACAAGATACAAACAAATATCATGAATAGCATGCATTGAAAAACGTTTGTTTGTTTCACATGCAGAAAACATAACATAGTGGTAATCATCTTGTCCCTCATAGAGTAGCAATATAAATGCATAGAACACCTGCAAAGTTCACAAGGGTGACAAGAAACAAGTAGCACATGAGCAAATAATAACACAATATGCATCAATTAATAAGCTTTGGAACACTTCACACAGAATGACAACTATGCTCTCTTAATGGTGCCTAAAGATAGAAGGTGGAGACTCAATAATGGTGGAAGAAAGGCCTTTTTGTAAAGGAAGCAGGGATTACAAGTTTCAAAAAGAGCTTCCAAAAATTATGGTACTTGTTAGCTTTCAGCCCTCATTGCCCCTATCATAAGCATCTTGAAGTGGTTAAGGTTAAAGTGGCAAAGCTGGAGTATATGCATAATGAAGTATAAGCTGGCAATCTCATGCCCCTTGAATACGAGGGCCACACCTCATGCATACTCAACTTTGGGTCCAGGTAAGTTCTTGTCACTGTAAGTATTTGCATATCATTGAGAACCGCCAATGGGGTACCCCTTGCACATGGTACAGGAGCTTTCCCATAATCAAAATGACAAGGCAAGCAAACAATGAGCATCTCAGCAATTCTTCTTCTGTACAATGGGAATATGGTGCTTTTTTCTCTCTTTCCTCTTTTATCAATGTGTCTCTTTTTTTATAAGAAGAATGCTTCATAGATGTCACTATGGTGATGCTGCAAGTTTCCATCATGATTAGGCATGGCATAGGCTAGCGGCCCAGGCGTTTCTCTAAAACATGATACAAACTCCATAGACTTACAAGTTCCCTCTTTATTTCACACCGGTGACATCCATAGACAAAAGAACATGATATCAACTGAGTACAACAAGGTACAAGTGCAATGTTGAAAACGTTCCCTGTGACATCACGGTTCTGCATATTCCAACTTATAAGTGCAAGCATATACAACAAAGTTGTCACAATGGTTCAAGTTTATTAGGGGCAAAGAATAAAGTGTGCCATCAAGTTCGTGAGGGCATTAATCACTAAGTTTTCACATAACAAAATAGTTTTTAATTGGAAGGTAGATGAAAACAAGAATATACTTGGAATGGTGTAACACACCATGCATAGGAGTTTATAGTGGACACTTTGGAATAACTTGGTTTCTTGGGAGTTGGAGGCATGAGTAGAACTTACTCATACAAGTGGAGGCTAGCAAAAGGCTGGGAGCAACCAACTAAGAGAGCAATAATGGCCAAAATCATGCAGTGCAACAAAGCAAACTAATCAAAGCAAAGAGTGGTACTACAAGTCAAGGACTAAATGATCATAGAGGCTAATGGTGACTTGTCATAGTCATAACATGGTGTGAGCATGTGCCAAGTCAACCCAAGCAAAATATCAAAGGAGAATACCACAATACTGTGCTTTTGCATGCTAAAACAACGCATAATTTCTTCAAGGCACACTAAGCAATCCCAATTGTTTGGAACAAGACATGCTACAGCAATAATCACTAAGCATAATGCTAAAACAACACCTCATGCTAAAGTCTAAGTCATAGTCTATGCAAGCTCCTCTTGCACTTCAAACAAGAACTTACTACTCCTTTCCAAACACCAAGCAACTTATTTGCAAAACAACACAGCAAGAACGGGGCTCCAAACTACTTAATAAAACTAAACAAAATAATCAAAGCAAACTAAAACTAAGACGCTCCAAGAACAACACAACTGTGCATGAAACAATAAAAACGAAGTGTCTAGACAGACCTGAGCTTTTATTGATGAAGAAGGGGGTGCCTTGGGCATTCCCAAGCTTTGACGCTTGTACCTCTTGGTTATTTCTTGGGTTACACCATGGTGGCATACCCAATCTTGAGCTTTTGTCTATTCTTCATCTCATTGCATCATTCTCTCTCTACACCTGAAATTTTTTCCTTCATACAAAACTTCACACAATCTTCATTAGCAACATTAGCTTATTCAAAAGATATTAGACCTCTGGCAAAGCTTTGGAACAGCAAAGCTTTTCACTAAAAACACAAGCTACTGTAGTAACTCCTTCAAAAAGCTCAATTTACCTAAAGAGAACTCAAAAAGGAATCAATAAGAAGCAAATGCAAATAATGGCAGAAATCTGTCAAAACAGACCAGCAGGTAGAAACCGATTTTTTTAGAAGACCTTATGTTGCTCAAATAAAAAAGTGTTGAACTAACGAAAGTTAGCTAACATACTGGGGTATTTATTTGTAAATTGTGAGCTCAATCCGAGTTACAGAGCCTCCTCGCGAATTGTTTTCGTGGAGGACAGAAATCTATTTCGGGATAGCAACTCCCCAAATCTTACTTCCCTCTCATTAAAGGTCATTCTTGGCACAAAAATCAAACAAAAAGGATAAGGAGAGGTTATTACAGAGGTAATAACTTTCAAGATTCAAGGAAACTCTCGGGTTATCTCCCAACAAGTACTTTTCTTTAACGCCTTTAAGTTAGGCCCAAGAAGCAAGAAGAATCAAGTATTTTCAAATGAGGAAGCATTAACATTCATACTTGCAAAATCTTCAACTATGAAATGTATCTCATCCAAATGGGTTTTGTAGGATCCTTCCTCATCTCTCTTTGGATTACTACCTTCATCAAAAAGATTTTCAGGGCTAATCCAATCAAAGTTCTTTTCAAAGGCTTCCTGCATTCCAACAAGCTTAAAGGGTATGGGTATATTGAATTTCTCTCTTGGTTTAGTTTTATCATAAATACCCACAACATCTACACTTGAACCTAGCATATTGAAACGTTCAAAAACCTTTTTGGCATCCCTAGCAACATCATGGAATTCTTTTGATAAAGTTTCAAGGATGAATTCCCTTTTTTCAATATTCTTCTCTTCTTTTAGTTTTAGGAACAAGAATTGTATGAAGGGGTTAAGGCTAACAAACCTAGCCTCCAACATATGAACTAAAGAAGCTGCAGCAATCTCATAATTAGGAGCAAGTTCAGCTATAGATTTATCCTCAATATACTCATTCTTGCTAACATAATTAAAGAATTCTTCAATATTATCTTTCCCAATTATGGAGCCACTACCTATTGCAAGATCTTCCAGGGAAAACTGGGGGAGCAACATGGTGAGCTAGAGCGGGAACTAATTATTTTTGTGTGTTTTTTGAATAAAGAAAGCAAACCAAGGTAGACTAATTTTTCTGGGTTTTTTGAAAAGAGGCAAACAAAACCAAGCAAAAGAAACAAAGCAAACTAAAAACAAATTGAAGGACTCTCCTAGTGAAGACGTCCTTAGCCTCCCCGGCAACGGCGCCAGAAAACTTGTCGATGACTCCTTGATGGCACCAGATAACTTGGTGCTTGATGTGGAGTCCTGTTGGGAACCCCAAGAGCAAGGTGTTAAGAGCACATCAACAAGTATTCCCTCGTTTGAGACCGAGGTTATCGAACAAGAAGGAGGAAGGCAACGTCACACAGGTGTTGCAAGCACGCGGAGACCTGCACAACACAAACTCAAGATTTTGCCCCAACGAATCAGTGAGGTTGTCAAGATCACCGGTTTACGGTAACAAAGGATTAAACATATGGTGTGGAAGGTAATGGTTTGCAGCAATTAAACAAGTAACAGTGGAGGATGTATCAATGGTAAATATTGGACCGGGGTCTATAGTTCACTAGAGGTGCTCTCCTTAGATAAACAACATGGCATGACGGGTAAACAAATTACAGCAGGGCAATTGACAGGAACTAAGCAAGGCATAACAATGCAATTAATAGTCAGAAATATCCTATGAGGTTGATTGGGCAATACAACAATATACATAGACCGCCATCCATCTGCATCTATGACTAGAAGTCCACCTTCAGGTTATCATCCGAACCCCCTCCAGTATTAAGTTGCAAGCAACAGACAACTGCTTTAAGCAAAGTGTATAAGGTAAACAGTCCACATGTCCATGAACAAGAGACCGTTGTTTTCTCCCTAGTAGCAATAGCACATCTACAACCGATGAGATTTATGTCACTTCCCTTGGAAACTAGAGGCATGAACCCACTATCGAGCATAAATACCCCCTCTTAGAGTCACTAGCAACTACTTGGCCAAGATAACCACTAGCAACGGAGAGCATGCAAGATCACAAACAACACATACATGATAGAATCATAAAGACAAAACCATTAATCAAACCAACATAATAATCTCATCCATCGGATGCCCGCAAACACAACATGCATGATTACAAATAGATTAGATCTTGATCATGAACGGAGCTCACAAGATCTATACATGAAAGCACAAAGGAGGAGATACAACCATCTAGATATTACATGGACCCATTGTCCAAGGTGGAACTACTCATGCATCATACCGGAGAGAAGGCCACCGAGATGATCTCCCCTCTGGCAGGGTGCCGAGAAGAACTTCAGACCCACCCGATCTAGGGATGATGGTGGCGGCGGCTCCAGACGGTTTCGTGGATTTCTGATCGGGTACTCATGGTTTCTTTATCGGGGGCTTCTTATAGGCGAAGGGGTGAGACCGGAAGGCGGCCAGGGCCACCAAACCCTATCCAGGCGCGGGCCCACCTACCCCCGTGCCTCGGGTGGGTCTGGCCCCTCCAGCTCTCCTCTGGACTTCTTGTTCCCCATGGAAAGTAATTGACTTTGACGTTTGTCCCGTCCAATTCCGAGAATATTTCTTTACTAACTTCTCTGAAACCAAAAACAACAGAAAACATGCATCTGGCACTGTTGCAACTTGTTAATAGGTTAGTACCAGAAAACATGTAAAAAGCACCTCAAAGTGTTGACAAGCAAAGCAAAGTAGATACAAAACAAGCATGGAGCATACAAAATTATTGATACGTTTCCAATGTATCAAGGGTCCTCTCCCAGAAGGAGGCCTTCTTGACCTTATCATGTACATAATCACATGCCATTGGAGGTAGAGGTGCATTGGAGGCACTCTTCCTCTGAGCCCTAGTAGGAGAGGGGTCCCTCTCAATCTCAGTGATCTCCTCCACCTCATTGCCATAGGAGCGTCTAGGAGGAGGCCCCATGCGCCCCTTCTTCTGCAGTGATACTAGAGTGTGCTCGGTAAGGTTGGGAGCCAAGCCAAGTGGGGAACCATGCTCCTGGGAGTTGATGAGTCTCATAACAAGTGGTGCATATGGAGGAGACTTCTTGTATAGAATGTCATGGAACATCTCCTCAAATAATAAATCCATCACATCAATAGGATTAGCATCTGCCTCAGGGCCAACATTCTGAATCCTGTGGGTATGATATAGTAAATTGACCAGCCCACATCTAATGGCATCATCATTTCTAGCACTCGGTGAGATGGTATGATGGAATATCCTCAACATCAGATTGTAGAGGGGCTTGAGTCCCTTGGATCCCCCCACAACACCCTCGCTGCCATACAAAGGTGCAAGCTTCATCTTGTTCTCCCCAAGAGCCACTTAGTGCATGCACAACCCAACATGAGTGGATACTCCATGCAAGGTATCAAAGATGAGATTAGAAAATTCATAGAAAGTTGTCGAGCAGAGGGTGGTTCCAGTCATCCAAGTCATGGTCCTGTCTTGGTCAGATCCAAACACAATAGTGGCGTAGAACTATTGCACAAGTGTGATGGTGTAGTCTTCACGGACCTCCATCAAGTTGAACAACCCCAACTTCTCACAAATCCATAGTGCATTAGAGAAGTAGGAGATGGTCCTCATCTGCTCAACACTCATATATTTCCGAGGGCACACATGTGACTTCTTGAGCACACCATAAACGTCTTGCATGAACACATCCTGCTCCTTCCTCCAAAAACATGGATCCTCGCTAGTGTGTGGCAAGTCATAGAAATCAGTCTTCCGTAGCTCACGGTACTCACTCTTTGACATGTGGGCCAAAGACTGAAGATTGCCATACTTTTCCCTCTCGGCACGGTTCTCTTGATTAGCTTTTTCCTGCTCCCTCCTCAAATATGCTGCATCACGGGCTTGATGTCTCCAGTTGGATGGTGGCACAACATACTACCCCTCTGACTCATCAAATCACGGATTAGCCCGCGTTGTTGAGCTCTTAGTGCAAGGAGGACGACGAGAACCAGAACCTGTGAACAACAGAGAGGGAGATAGCATGGAGGTAAGAATATATGTCCCAAAGATGCAGCACAAGAGCCTTGAGGCATTACTGAACCTATTTGAGTCACCCAAACCGGAGTCTCCGCAGCTCAGACCGGAGTCTCCGACCCTGGGGTTGGAATCTCCGGTCGGGAGGCTTTGGCATGAACTGGGTGGCTGCTGGAGGGGGTGATTCTAACAGATCGGGCAATGCAACAAGGCTAAAGTACTAGAGTGCACGCATAAGTGTGATTCCAATGGACAAGACAACACCAATCCTCAAAAACACATCTAGAGATGAACCCTAGGAGAAAAAGAGGAGGATAGGTACCAGATCTGTCCATGGGATCGATTCCACCAGGGGGAATGACCCAATGGTGGAGGGGATAAGGCTGGCCGGTGGCACGGCGGATCCCAGGGGCTTCATGACCTCCGGGGAGGAGTTTTGGAGGAGGAGGCGACGGGTTTGAGAGTGGGGGGTGGGGGTGGATGAATGAAACTGACTGTTTCAGTTCACCCCATCCCCCCTTTAAGTGGCAGAAAACCGTCTGGACCGGATACTTCAGCCTACACCGGAGACTCCGGCCTACACCGGAGACTCTGGTGCGAGCGCACCGGAAACTCTGGTCCTCCTCGACCAAAAGCTCCAGGTTTTGTGTTTGGGGACATATATGAGAGAGAGTCTGTTTTTTAGGACAGGAATATTCTTGGGTTAAGATGACATACTGTGAAAAATCAATAAGAACCATAGAAGTCCACACAAATATTCAAGAAAGCTCCAAATAGACACGAACTAAGAACCAACTCTTCATTACGAAGAGGGCGGTGGCCGAGGCCACCATGTAGGAGTTTGTGGCATGACAACGCGAAGAATTATCCTTGGGTTCATAGCCACTACTCATAAATGAAGCTCACATATCACATGTGATATTAAGAGAATTGAATTTCTTAATTTTGGCATTATGGGGGAGGAATAGCCCAATGTATTAGGACCGCACTCCCCTATCTCCATGCCTGCACCTAAACCAAATAAGGGTCAAGACATAGGTGAGTATGCAAGGTGATCAAGTCAAGCTCCTTGAATCTATGATATTTAGTTCATTCCTCAAATAACAAAACCTTGCTTCATCAAGTGGCTTCGTGAAGATGTTGGCAAGTCGGTCTTTGGTTGACACATATGAAAGCTCAATATCACCTCGAGCAACATGATCCCTAATGAAGTGATGACAAACTCAATATTCTTTGTCCTTGCGATCCACCGGGTTCTAGGAAATCTTGATAGCACTTTCATTGTCACATAGAAGAGGCACTTTGTCATAATGGACACTGTATTCCTTTAAAGTTTGCCTCATCCATAGCAATTGAGTGCAAGCACAAGCAGCTGCCACATACTCGGCTTCGGCGGTGGAGAGAGACATACAATTTTGCTTCTTAGAAGACCAACATACAAAGGACCTACCAAGGAATTGGCAAGCCCCGGATGTTGATTTTCTATCATCCTTATCACTAGCCTAATCCGAGTCCGTGTACCCACAAAAATAAAATGTTGACCCTCGAGGATACCAAAGACCATAGTGTGGGGTATGAACCAAATATCGAAATATTCTCTTGACCACCATCAAATGGCTTTATTTAGGAGCTGCTTGATATCTTGCACATATTCCTACACTCAACACAATATCGGGTCTAGATGCACAAAGGTAAAGCAAAGTACCAATCATAGACCGGTATACCTTTTGATCCACATCTTTGCCATTTGGATTTAGTTCAAAATGAGTCTTTGTTTCCATGGGGGTAGGAGCACCATTTAAGTCTTTCATGTTGAATCTTTTGAGCATATCTTGGGTATACTTGGCTTGGTTGAAGAATGTTCCTCCTCTTAATTGTTTGATCTCAAAACCAAGAAATACTATCAACTCCCCCATCATAGACATTCGGAACCTATTAGTCATAAGCTTTGAGAATTCATCATTAAAATCTTTTTTCGATGAGTGACACTTAATATCATCAACATATATTTGGCATACAAAAAGCTCCCCATTGACCTTGTTAGTAAAAAGAGTGGGATCGATTTTCCCAACCTCAAACCCATGGTTAAACAACTCTCTAAGGTGCTCATACCACGTGCGTGGGGCTTGTTTGAGCCCATAGAGCTCCTTATCAAGTTTGTAGACTTGGTTTGGGAAGTTGGGATTCTCAAATCCTGGGGGTTGCTTTACATATACCAACTCATTCAATGGACCATTAAGAAATGCCACTTTCTACATCCATTTGTTGCAATTTAAAGTTGTGATGTGCCGCATCAGCAAGAAGGATACAGATGGACTCAAGGAGAGCCAAGGGTGCATAAGTATCTCCATAATCAATGCCTTCAATTTGAGAGAACCCTTGTGCAACCAATCTTGCCTTGTTCCTTACTACAATTCCATGCTCATATTTCTTGTTCTTGAATATACACTTGGTGCCTATTACATTGCGGCAATCCTTTGGCTTCTCAACTAATGTCCATACTTTATTTCTCTCAAAGTTGTCGAGCTCTTTGTGAATTGCTTCCAACCAATCCGAATCTTCAAGAGCTTCCCACACTTTCTTCGGTTCAATCATGGAGATGTGTGCTTGGTGTTCACTAAAACTCTTCCATTGTGCTCTTGTGGATATTCCTCTCCTTAGATCTCCAACCACATTCTCTAGAGAGTGGTCTCTTAATTCCAACATCCTATCTATTCTAGCTTCGCAACGAGTATGGATCTCCTTGTTGTTTCTTGGGAGGACCTCTTCATCATATTGGTCCTCGTCTTGACCATCAACTTGACCTTGATCATCATCGAAATCATTCTCTTCATTAAGAGGCAGAGGTTGACCTTGGTCTTGATCAGGTACATTACTAGATTGGAGTTGAGCTGCTCTCATGGCAAATTGTATGGATCTTCCTTGTGTAATAGACCGAGTAACACTTGAGATTATGGTGAATGGTGACTCAAGCTCCTCCTCACTAGATATATCAACTTGATCAACATGTTGAGGGTCCATAGCTTGTCTTTGGCTTGGGTCATTGTCCTCCTCGATTGATGGAGCTTGTTGTTGCTGTGAAGATGAGGGATCCACTTGAGTAGAGCATAGTACTTCTCGATCTGCCATAAGGGGTTCCTCAACGGGTGGATATATCCCACACCCATTCTTCCTATGGCATCCTGAGGCATTTCATCATCTGCATCACAAGCATCAACTCGCCCCTCCTTGGGGACCATCATATTCTTCGAAGTCACACTACAAGATTCTATGACAGCTCCGGAGAGCTTATCATAGATTCTATAAGTGTCACTTTCGAGACCATATCCAAAAAAATACCCTCTAATGCTTTAGACTCGAATTTGGACAAACGAACACCCTTTATGAGATAGTGACACTTACAACCGAACACCTAAAAGTAAGATACGTTGGGCTTGTTATTGGTAAGTATTTCATATGGAGTCTTGATCAATTCTTTGCAGAGGTAGAGCCGGTTTGATGCATGGCAAGCGGTGGAGATGGCTTCAGCCCAAAAGTTGTATGGAGATTTAAACTCCGCCAACATGGTCCTTGCCATCTCAATAAGGTTCTAGTTCTTCCTCTCGGCTACACCATTTTGTTGAGGGGTATATGTAGCGGAATATTGGTGTTTTATCCCCTCATCACTAAGAAATCCATTTAAGGTGTAGTTCTTGAACTCGGTGCCATTGTCGCTTCTTATTATCAACACAGGGACATTGTATTGACGATGCACCATGTTGATGAAGTCGATGAAGGTATTTTGGGTCTCACTTTTCAACTTGAAGAAATGTACCCATGAGTATCTTGAATAGTCATCAACAATCACCAAACAATATTTCTTCCCACCAAGACTTGCATGAGATGGAGGACCAAAGAGATCCACATGAAGGAGCTCCAAGATCCTCGTTGACTTGATGCGGTTCTTTGGCTTGTGGGGAGCATCATGCATCTTTCCTTGAACACAAGCCCTGCAAACACGATCTTTGGCAAAGGAAACATTTATTTTAGTCCAACAATGTGGCCATCCTTGTGGAGACTTTGCAAAGTTCTCATATTGACATGGGCTAGGCCGTGATGCCATAACCAACCCACATAAGCCTTTCCGAATAAGCACATCATAGTTGTAGTGGTTTGCCCCGAAAAGTCCACCACATACAAGTCATTTTTGACGTACCCAACAAAAGTGACCTTGAGATACTTGCTACACATGAGTACCACAATATCATCATCAATAAAGACGTCAAAGCCCATATTTCCAAGAGTACAGACTGAAAGTAAATTGTAACCAAGGGTCTCAACAAGCATGACATCCACGAGTGTAATATCGTGGGCAACCACTACCTTGACAAAACCCATTACCTTATACTTTGACTTGTCGGCATGTGTCATGGATATTTGATCATCATTTCGCCTTAATTCCTTGACAATAGAAGAGCTTCCGGTCATCTGACTTGTGCAACCACTAGCAAGCACCCACTTTGACCCTCTGGAAGCATATGTCTACAAAAGATCAAGCTAGTTTTTAGGTACCCATGTTTCAATGGGTCCTCTTTTGTTAGCAACAAGGATCTTGGGGACCCAATTAGACCAAGCAATATAACCATAAAATGGGCCAACATATTGTGCATACACATCACCATAATAATCACGCATTAGAACATAGTGAGGGTTAGCACTTCCCGCAAAATCATCACGAGACATAGTTTTGCCACTTGTGGTCTTACTACCCACAATGGCCTTGTCTTTCTCTTGTGCGGGATTGGCTTTCTTCTTCTTGTCTTCTTATTCTTCTTCTTCTTCTTCTTCTTGGCTTTGGAGACAAAACAAATGCCCCTTTTCTCACCATTTGACCTTTGCTTACTCAAGAGGTCATCAATGGACTTGTTTCCTTTTGGAAAGGTGGCCTTAGCTAGCTTCCCCTCCAACCTAGCATTTTCTTCAAGGATAGTTGTACTACTATAGGGAATGAAATTACTAGGTGAAGGAATATTGGTCAATTGAGTTTGAAGATTTTCATGGGACTTTGTGAGTGACAAGAGTTCACTTTCCAATGCCTGGTGATCCTTGTCAAGCAAACTAAAGTCCTCGACAAGTTTTTCATGAACCACACCAAACTCAAACTTGTCCTTTTAGCCCTTTTATATTTAGAAATAGAAAGGTCTCATTCCTTAACGATTCTATTCACAATTAAATCATTAGCCCCATCAAGCCCTTCAAGTTTCAGTTCAAGGGACATCCTAGTCTCTTGTTCTTCTTCTAGAGCATTATTTAGGGCTTCTACCCCAATCATGTGTTCTCTTCCTAGTTTACATATTTCATCAAGAAGCTCTTGGGTGTGAGAAATTTGATCTAAGAGGTCCACAAAATGTCTCTTGTCTTCCCCTTGCAAGTTATTCATGAACTCATCAAAAGCAATCATTTCCTTTTTGACCTCAAGAGACATTTCATCATCAATTTCATCACTACTCAAGAGGGTGGAATGATATGATGAAGGTACCTCCGTTCCTCTTGCCATAAGGAAAGTGACGTTCCTTTGGAGAGATCCTCATTTGGAGAGTCGAAGAGGGATAATGTGGGAGTAGAAGTAGTGGAAAGAGCAGCCACACCCCTTGTTGTTTCCTCTTCATCATCATCATAATCTTCATTGTCGGAGGAGAATTCTTCACGAGTGATCAACACAATTTCACCCGACTTCTTGTTGATGGGATTCTTCTTGATGAAGGGTTTCTTGTAAGGAGCTTTGGAAGTTTTCTTCAACACAAGTTTACCCCCATGATCTTCTCTCTTCTCATAGGGACAACCCGCCACAAAGTGATAGCGGTCACCACAATTTAAGCAAGTTCTCAATTTAGTGACATGTTCTCTTCTTCCATTTGGGTTGCTTCTTCGTTGCATTTCCATCTTGGCCTTGGTGGGGTTTTTCCAAAAGTTCTTTGCATAGGAGGCCATATATTCACCATGAGCAATCTTGACATCATCGGGTGGCTCAAGGATAGACCTTCATCACTATCATCTTCATCCACATGCTCCACAACTTTGACCTTTAATGCAAGGTTGACAACATTGCTCATTCCAAGTGCACGAGCATGGGTATCTTTAGCATTCTTGGCGGCAACCTTGAAAGAGGCCATCTCTTGCATAACTTCATTGGAGGTCATGAGGTGGTATTTTTGTCTTCCTTGTAGACTCTTCAAGTCGGTGGGCTCATGTGGCATCCCGCAAAACCACTACTAGAAAATCGCGTTGTTTTTGTGCATTGCATCATCATGGCCGCATGCTCATGTCATCATGACACATTGCATTTGAGCATCGTCATCATCATGCATATTATCTTGCCTAAAAACTATTTGCGAAAATCTATGGATTTCTGAAACTAGTCCTCCTTCTATTTCAAATTAAACCCCCGGATGCTTCCGGATAATTTGTTTGTCTAAAAACTCGTTACAAAATGTATTGCAAAATTAAATAAAATATTAAATTATTTTAGTGGGGGCAGTCGAACGGGCCGATTCGACCCGAACGACCACCCCCAGAAATTTAAACGGTCCACCTAAAATCCTACATCTACCCAACCTAGTCTACCCACCCCTCTGGCCACCTCACCCCGGCCAATCCCCACCCGACACGTCACCCTGCTCCATCTCTCACCCAACCACACAATGCCAACTCAGCCCCCTCTCCCCACCCACACCACTCTCTCTCCCAACACACACCACACAGCACTCACCAGGCACACCCTGCGCGCCGCACGCACCCACCCCACTCCTCCCTGACACCCGGGCCCCATCCCGCGGGCCCACCTGCTCGACCCCACCCGCTCGGCCGTTCCCTCCTCTCTCCTCTTCCTCCCTCCGTCCTCCCCCACGATCCCGCGCCACGTTCTCTCCCTCCTCCTTTTCTTCCTCCTCCGCCCGTCTCTCCCCTGGCAGCCCCGCGGCCCAACCTCCCTCCCCCCCGACGCTCCTCTCCTTCTTCTCCCTCGCCGCCGCCTCTCTCCTTCTTCTCCCTCGCCGGACGCCGCCTTCTGCCCGCACCCTCCCGCGCATCCGCGCTCACCTCCCGCTCCTCCACCCTCTCCGACCCTCCCCACCCCGCTCTGCTCCGCCCGCCTCCGCGCCGGCGAGCGCCGCGCCCGCCCGCGCCTGCGTCTCCCCTCTCGCCGGCGACCCCGCACCTCTCCACCGCGCTCTGCCTCCACCCCGACGCGAGCCGCCACCGCAGCACCTCGCCGCGTCCGCTGGCCCCCTCCTCCCTCGGCCCGCCTCCTCCAACCTCGCCTTCCCCGTAGGCTTCGACGCCTCCGGCGCCGCCCCGCGCGTCCTCCGGCGCTGCCCCGCCAGCAACCACGGCCCCCGCGTCTGCGCCACCGCCGGCGCCGAGCCCCGCCTCCGCCACCTCGGCCAACCGCCTCTCCCCGCCGTCCCCGCTCCGGCTCCCCGTGCACCTCCGCGCGGCCGACCCCGCCGCCTGCGGGCGCCGCCTCCAGCGCGCTGCCACTCGCCCCAGGACCCCCCCTCGCCGCCAGTACCCCGTCCTCCCGCGCCGCCAGGTCCCTTCGCCACCCCCTTCCACCGCAGCGGGCTCCAGGCCACCAAGGCCGAGAACGGCGGCGCCTACCCCAAGGCCAAGAAG
Organism: Avena sativa; assembly: GCA_916181665.1. Classification (NCBI taxonomy): domain Eukaryota; kingdom Viridiplantae; phylum Streptophyta; class Magnoliopsida; order Poales; family Poaceae; genus Avena; species Avena sativa. The sequence continues at coordinate 135,016,746 of OV702280.1, forward strand.
CCAGCCGCGGTCGCTGAGCCAAGTTCCACCCCGCCGTCGACGTCAAGACACGCACCGTCGGTACCCGCAAGCCCAAACCCACCAAGCTCAGGTCGCCCGTCACACCGGTGCGGTGCTGATCCCGCTCGCGGGGAGGCACATGGAGAAGCGCGTGGTGTTCCTCGAGAAGCTCAAGACCGGCCTGCTGCTCATCACTGTATGCATGTACGGCTGATCCTGTCTACCCGGGCCTCTCAAGATCTTCTCGGAACAACACCGGCACGTTGCTAACTACGGGCTTCGTCGACCGATGCGCGAGGTGGAACCCGATGACGCCGGTATCACAATATCTACATCACGGACGCGGAGAAACCCTCGGACGCCAAGTACTGCCTCGGACGCCAACACCCGAACCGAAAAGGAACGCCAAGTCCGACACCGACAACCGAAACCCCGATACCGGACAAGTTCGCCATCGACCTCGAGAACGCCTACACGGAACGGCAAGATCGCCTCACGGAATCCGAAGCGCGGACCCGACAAGATCTTCGCGACAATAAGAACGACACCGACCCGGAAGAATCCGATGCGCCCCCGACACCGACCCAAGTCCTGCTTCCCGGATGCGACAAGATCTATCCCAGTATCCGAGACCGCTTCCGCCGAGACCGGCCCCGTCGAACCCTGGACCCTGAGATCGAACCCCGAACCCCGGAACCCCAAGACCGTCGAGACCCCAATGTGTGCCCCTTTTCCTCGAGCCCTATTTTATAAATGTAAAATATCAAATTGTTGCAGATTAAATCATTCATGCATGCATATTGCCATGTGGTTTGGGGGCCTTATGCCGATTCACCTCATAATTAAATATGGGGCCCATATGCGGGCAAATCTAGCCTTATATTGGCCTCATTTAAAACTTGTGTAGCGAACCGGTGCTATCTTTTGCCATGCTAAAACAACATTTAATTTACGGGGTAGATAAACAACTCGAACCATATATTTAATTGTCGGGACCCCGGTTCCGCTTAATATGACCTAATTGCATTGCACCTTGGCCATGCCATGCATCATACATGCATCATGCCGATCTTCTGCCGTCGTATTAAATATTGCATCCGGTGTTTCTTCTAGTGTTTTGCTTCTTCGCGGATAAGGCCGTTGAGTTGATGTGAGCTTCGCCCCGATCTTCGGTTGAACCTTCGACAATGTTTTCAGGCGAGCATCTCCCCCTTTCTACCTATCTTACTTTTATAGTATTTATTCCCTCCTGTTGATCTATTGCTATCTGTGTTGCAATGCTTTAGTTTCCGTACCTGGATATACCGTGCAGCCCTATATTGCCTTGGACACATCCTATTACCTGTTGTTTGGTAGATAGATGGACTTGCGCGTCGTAGTCGCTTGCTCAAGTGCTGTTGCGTGTCGTCCAGTGCCACAGTTGTTGATGTTTTGCCGCATGTTGATGTTGGAGGTGATCATAGTTTTACTTATCGTTCACTTTAATTCCTGTTTAACAACTAAAATTGAAGTAAGCAGAGGCATCGGTGGGTGATAGATAATATTTGGTTTCCGAACGCCCACTTGTGTCCCGTAGGACCCCGAGTACTTGATACCTGTTCCTTGATTTATCGCGCTATCCACATCCGGGAGGTATATGGGACCCCCCTGAGCCAGAGCTTGATTCAGTCTTATTCCTTGGGGCCACAAACTAGTTTGAGGTTTTATTTACTATCCTGTACTTATGCCATGCTACTGCTTTATTTACGATTGTGCGAGGAGCACATTGTACTGTTTAGGTAAGCGGAATGTTTTCGCGGTATCGACAAGCCCAGCCACACTTTCGGGTTCCCAGTCGTTTACAGCCATTGTTGCAAACCTTGAGTCCGTCTCGGAGTCAGCTGGCTTCGTTGCGGGTCTACTCAATGGGTGGCCCCCTGAAATATTTCTGAATCCTGTGATTGCTTTGTCGTGAAGGCCTCGTTGGGTTTTGATTTGGTTTTTCCGAGGTTGATCGAGCGTGTGTTGCTATTGGTGCACCCCGGCCGGGTAAAACTTTCTGAAAGCCGTGTCCGCGGTTATGGACGACTTGGAGCACAGTATCTCGACCATAGACAAGCATAACTAAAGTAGTACTATAAATTTGACTTTATAATGACTAGTAATCAGCTTCACTATAATGGAATGGCTAAATAATACTGCCCACAATTGCTTGTTTGGTTTGTCGCTTGCGACAATTGTATCTGACTAGTAAATACTGCAACTACAACGGAATGGCTAAATAAAAGTACCAGCAACTGCTGGGTTTTTGGGTTATCTCATGTTAAATGTATCTGACTAGTAAGTGATGTCCCTAAAACGGAATGGTTAACTGAAAGTGCCCACTGCTTACTTTATCAGGATGATTATCTAGACCTGACTAGTAATTGCTGCAACGATAACCGAATAACTAAAACTGCCAACCGTGTGAGTTCCTCGGTTGACTTCCTCGTTTGGTCTCGAGGGGGAAATACCAGGATGGGTTTGTTTGGCGTTAGGATCAGGTTGGTTCCGGATAGGTCCTTCTTACCCCTCTCTGATAACCGCCAGTTGTATCGAGTCTCTATAGGTTGTTCAGTGCATGCTGCCGCTGCCGCTCAGTCCACCATACCTATGTAGGCGAGGACCGCCGAATTCTAGTCTCGCCGTGTACTGGCCTCAGTACTGACGCTCCTCTTTTTCCTTTGTCCTTTGTCGGCACCCCTTTTGTTTAAGCAGGTTTTGAGATCGACGTCGTTAGCAGGGTTACCCTTCCGGCTTGGCCTGGGCAGGGTTATGGACGCCATTGGTTATTCTTCAGGGCTCTTAGCCCCATTTGCATCTTGTCCGTAGTCGGACGCTCCATCTTTTCAAGGTGATTTGGGATCTTTGTATATTATATCTGTATTCTTGGCTCATTGAGTTGCTGTTATATATATCTGTTCTGTGGGTCCCATCGAGGACTGTTGTGTAATGTTATTACTTCGTTTTCCACCCGCACGAAAGTGCCTGGTGGGCACCTTTGAATCGTTTCTATGCGGGTTTGGCGGGTTTTCGCTAAAACTTGCATAGGTCCGATTCTGAGGGTGTTACAGAGTGGTATCAGAGCTCAGCAGTTGCGATACCCCACAAGTCCAGCCTGTAGGATAACCTAGCTAACGGCCGAAGTAGAGTGTCAAAACTATTTTGGAAAAAAAAACTCGGTTGGATAGTTCTGATTAGGTCTGATTTTACTCCTTACCCCTCTGCTATTCTCCTCTTACCTCTACGTGTTTTCAATCCGCTCTCTTCTCTTTCTTCGAGTCCAGGACTTCTCGTGGTTGGGTTTTCTGTCGTATCTTCAGGGTTTCGCTTCCTCCTTTGGTAACGTTGTTCTACCATCCGGTGTTCAAGCTGCCTGAGGAATCCGTCTACGGTGGTACCATCCTTTGCTCCTTCTCGTGCCTTCCGGTGTTTTCCGACGCGACGACATCATCTACGCCAGATCCGATGCAGAGTCTGCATCACTCCTTTGTTCCGAACCTCGATTGTCGAGATCTTCAGTCTAATTTCGAGAATGGTTGCATTCTTTTCTACTGATTGTGCAGAGTAATAGTTTGGGTGCGTGATGGATTGGCCCCCATGCCGACTACCCCTTCTATTCGCTTTTGTACATTGCAGTGGATGAGGATGCATCGGTTCCCTCTTTCCATCGAAGCTAGAGGTGGCTTTATTTGTTGATACCTCTACCTTCGACCTTTTGTTCCCGGAGTGTTCCCTCGATGATCACGGACAACGACCTCTTGTTAGTGGTGTCGCGAGGAACTACACGAAGCGAGAAGACGCAGATCACCGACCTTCCTTCCGGTACCATGAGGCGGATCTCGAGGGCGAGATCCATTGTTAGTGGTGTCGAATTGTGGCATCCCGCAAAACCACTACTAGAAAATCGCGTTGTTTTTGTGCATTGCATCATCATGGCCGCATGCTCATGTCATCATGCCACATTGCATTTGAGCATCGTCATCATCATGCATATTATCTTGCCTAAAAACTATTTGCGAAAATCTATGGATTTCTGAAACTAGTCCTCCTTCTATTTCAAATTAAACCCCCGGATGCTTCCGGATAATTTGTTTGTCTAAAAACTCGTTACAAAATGTATTGCAAAATTAAATAAAATATTAAATTATTTTAGTGGGGGCAGTCGAACGGGCCGATTCGACCCGAACGACCACCCCCAGAAATTTAAACGGTCCACCTAAAATCCTACATCTACCCAACCTAGTCTACCCACCCCTCTGGCCACCTCACCCCGGCCAATCCCCACCCGACACGTCACCCTGCTCCATCTCTCACCCAACCACACAATGCCAACTCAGCCCCCTCTCCCCACCCACACCACTCTCTCTCCCAACACACACCACACAGCACTCACCAGGCACACCCTGCGCGCCGCACGCACCCACCCCACTCCTCCCTGACACCCGGGCCCCATCCCGCGGGCCCACCTGCCCGACCCCACCCGCTCGGCCGTTCCCTCCTCTCTCCTCTTCCTCCCTCCGTCCTCCCCCACGATCCCGCGCCACGTTCTCTCCCTCCTCCTTTTCTTCCTCCTCCGCCCGTCTCTCCCCTGGCAGCCCCGCGGCCCAACCTCCCTCCCCCCGACGCTCCTCTCCTTCTTCTCCCTCGCCACCGCCTCTCTCCTTCTTCTCCCTCGCCGGCCGCCGCCTTCTGCCCGCACCCTCCCGCGCGTCCGCGCTCACCTCCCGCTCCTCCACCCTCTCCGACCCTCCCCACCCCGCTCTGCTCCGCCCGCCTCCGCGCCGGCGAACGCCGCGCCCGCCCGCGCCTGCGTCTCCCCTCTCGCCGGCGACCCCGCACCTCTCCACCGCGCTCTGCCTCCACCCCGACGCGAGCCGCCACCGCAGCACCTCGCCGCGTCCGCTGGCCCCCTCCTCCCTCGGCCCTCCTCCTCCAACCTCGCCTTCCCCGCAGGCTTCGCCGCCTCCGGCGCCGCCTCGCGCGTCCTCCGGCGCCGCCCCGCCAGCAACCGCGGCCCCCGCGTCTGCGCCACCGCCGGCGCCGAGCCCCGCCTCCGCCACCTCGGCCAACCGCCTCTCCCCGCCGTCCCCGCTCCGGCTCCCCGTGCACCTCCGCGCGGCCGACCCCGCCGCCTGCGGGCGCCGCCTCCAGCGCGCTGCCACTCGCCCCAGGACCCCCCCCCTCGCCGCCAGTACCCCGTCCTCCCGCGCCGCCAGGTCCCTTTGCCACCCCCTTCCACCGCAGCGGGCTCCAGGCCACCAAGGCCGAGAACGGCGGCGCCTACCCCAAGGCCAAGAAGCCAGCCGCAGTCGCTGAGCCAAGTTCCACCCCGCCGTCGACGTCAAGACACGCACCGTCGGTACCCGCAAGCCCAAACCCACCAAGATCAGGTCGCCCGTCACACCGGTGCGGTGCTGATCCCGCTCGCGGGGAGGCACATGGAGAAGCGCGTGGTGTTCCTCGAGAAGCTCAAGACCGGCCTGCTGCTCATCACTGTATGCATGTACGGCTGATCCTGTCTACCCGGGCCTCTCAAGATCTTCTCGGAACAACACCGACGCGTTGCTAACTACGGGCTTCGTCGACCGATGCGCGAGGTGGAACCCGATGACGCCGGTATCACAATATCTACATCACGGACGCGGAGAAACCCTCGGACGCCAAGTACTGCCTCGGACGCCAACACCCGAACCGAAAAGGAACGCCAAGTCCGACAGCGACAACCGAAACCCCGGTACCGGACAAGTTCGCCATCGACCTCGAGAACGCCTACACGGAACGGCAAGATCGCCTCACGGAATCCGAAGCGCGGACCCTACAAGATCTTTGCGACAATAAGAATGACACAGACCCGGAAGAATCCGATGCGCCCCCGACACCGACCCAAGTCCTGCTTCCCGGATGCGACAAGATCTATCCCAGTATCCGAGACCGCTTCCGCCGAGACCGGCCCCGTCGAACCCTGGACCCTGAGATCGAACCCCGAACCCCGGAACCCCAAGACCGTCGAGACCCCAATGTGTGCCCCTTTTCCTCGAGCCCTATTTTATAAATGTAAAATATCAAATTGTTGCATATTAAATCATTCATGCATGCATATTTCCATGTGGTTTGGGGGCCTTATGCCGATTCACCTCATAATTAAATATGGGGCCCATATGCGGGCAAATCTAGCCTTATATTGGCCTCATTTAAAACTTGTGTAGCGAACCGGTGCTATCTTTTGCCATGCTAAAACAACATTTAATTTACGGGGTAGATAAACAACTCGAACCATATATTTAATTCTCGGGACCCCGGTTCCGCTTAATATGACCTAATTGCATTGCACCTTTGCCATGCCATGCATCATACATGCATCATGCCGATCTTCTGCCGTCGTATTAAATATTGCATCCGGTGTTTCTTCTAGTGTTTTGCTTCTTCGCAGATAAGGCCGTTGAGTTGATGTGAGCTTCGCCCCGATCTTCGGTTGAACCTTCGACAATGTTTTCAGGCGAGCATCTCCCCCTTTCTACCTATCTTACTTTTATAGTATTTATTCCCTCCTGTTGATCTATTGCTATCTGTGTTGCGATGCTTTAGTTTCCGTACCTGGATATACCGTGCAGCCCTATATTGCCTTGGACACATCCTATTACCTGTTGTTTGGTAGATAGATGGACTTGCGCGTCGTAGTCGCTTGCTCAAGTGTTGTTGCATGTCGTCCAGTGCCACAGTTGTTGATGTTTTGCCGCATGTTGATGTTGGAGGTGATCATAGTTTTACTTATCGTTCACTTTAATTCCTGTTTAACAACTAAAATTGAAGTAAGCAGAGGCATCGGTGGGTGATAGATAATATTTGGTTTCCGAACGCCCACTTGTGTCCCGTAGGACCCTGAGTACTTGATACCTGTTCCTTGATTAATCGCGCTATCCACATCCGGGAGGTATATGGGACCCCCCTGAGCCAGAGCTTGATTCAGTCTTATTCCTTGGGGCCACAAACTAGTTTGAGGTTTTATTTACTATCATGTACTTATGCCATGCTACTGCTTTATTTACGATTGTGCGAGGAGCACATTGTACTGTTTAGGTAAGCGGAATGTTTTCGCGGTATCGACAAGCCCAGCCACACTTTCGGGTTCCCAGTCGTTTACAGCCAGTGTCGCAAACCTTGAGTCCGTCTCGGAGTCAGCTGGCTTCGTTGCGGGTCTACTCAATGGGGTGGCCCCCTGAAATATTTCTGAATCCTGTGATTGCTTTGTCGTGAAGGCCTCGTTGGGTTTTGATTTGGTTTTTCCGAGGTTGATCGAGCGTGTGTTGCTATTGGTGCACCCCGGCCGGGTAAAACTTTCTGAAAGCCGTGTCCGCGGTTATGGACGACTTGGAGCACAGTATCTCGGCCATAGACAAGCATAACTAAAGTAGTACTATAAATTTGACTTTATAATGACTAGTAATCAGCTTCACTATAATGGAATGGCTAAATAATACTGCCCACAATTGCTTGTTTGGTTTGTCGCTTGCGACAATTGTATCTGACTAGTAAATACTGCAACTACAACGGAATGGCTAAATAAAAGTACCAGCAACTGCTGGGTTTTTGGGTTATCTCATGTTAAATGTATCTGACTAGTAAGTGATGTCCCTAAAACGGAATGGTTAACTGAAAGTGCCCACTGCTTACTTTATCAGGATGATTATCTAGACCTGACTAGTAATTGCTGCAACGATAACCGAATAACTAAAACTGCCAACCGTGTGAGTTCCTCGGTTGACTTCCTCATTTGGTCTCGAGGGGGAAATACCAGGATGGGTTTGTTTGGTGTTAGGATCAGGTTGGTTCCGGATAGGTCCTTCTTACCCCTCTCTGATAACCGCCAATTGTATCGAGTCTCTATAGGTTGTTCAGTGCATGCTTCCGCTGCCGCTCAGTCCACCATACCTATGTAGGCGAGGACCGCCGAATTCTAGTCTCGCCGTGTACTGGCCTCAGTACTGACGCTCCTCTTTTTCCTTTGTCCTTTGTCGGCACCCCTTTTGTTTAAGCAGGTTTTGAGATCGACGTCGTTAGCAGGGTTACCCTTCCGGCTTGGCCTGGGCAGGGTTATGGACGCCATTGGTTATTCTTCAGGGCTCTTAGCCCCATTTGCATCTTGTCCGTAGTCGGACGCTCCATCTTTTCAAGGTGATTTGGGATCTTTGTATATTATATCTGTATTCTTGACTCATTGAGTCGCTGTTATATATATCTGTTCTGTGGGTCCCATCGAGGACTGTTGTGTAATGTTATTACTTCGTTTTCCACCCGCACGAAAGTGCCTGGTGGGCACCTTTGAATCGTTTCTATGCGGGTTTGGCGGGTTTTCGCTAAAACTTGCATGGGTCCGATTCTGAGGGTGTTACAGCTCAAAGGGCATGAGTGCACTCACATATTTCCTTTTATCCAAGCATCATCCACATGTGAGGCACTCACATTCCTAAAAGCGGTAAAGCCCGAATAAATAGCCGAGGCTCTGATACCAATTTAAAGGATCATAGGGGCACCTAGTGGGGGGGGTTAATAGGTGCTACTTCAAATCTTCTTATTTTTCAAATTAGGGTTTGACACGAAAGGTAAATTCTCTAGATTATGCAACTAAGGTTAATTTACCTATATGTCGAACTAGCACCAACTAGCACAATACTAAGCAAGAACAAGTAAAGTAAAGGACGGTAAAGGATAGAAGTAACCAAAGTGGTGGACGCGGAGACACAAGGATTTGTGTCCTGTAGTTCCTTCCTTTTGAGGGGAAGTACGTCTACGTTTAGAGAGGGGGTGTTTCAAACCACCAACGGCACGAGAGGCTTCCCTTGTTCTCCGATGAACCTCACCCCAAAGGGTTCGATTCACCTCTTCCAATATATCGGCAACCTTCGAGGTGGAAGCCGACACATTTACAAAGTTCGAGGCACACATCCACAACCTAATTGGAGGCTCCCAAATACAAGCAAGATGTCAAACAATCAAAGACAAGCTTGTAAGAACCAAATCAAAATCTAGGGTTTCCAAAGAAACACTAGAGCATGGGGGCCCTCAAGTGAATGAGGGGGAAATGAAGATATCTCTTGGTGAAGCTGTAGATCAAGGCCTCCTCCTTTGATTCTCCAAATATCAATGACTTTGGATGGTTGGATGAAGAGATCTTGTTGATTTAGTGGCTCAAATGGGGGTAGTATTCTTGAGTGGGTCGAGTAGCTGAAGGAAGGGGATAAGGTTCTCTATTTATAAGCAGCCCCCTCCACTGAAACGTTTTCTGACCATTAGAGAAAAGTCAGACCAGAGACTCCGGTCTACATCGGAGAATCCGGCCCACCTTCGGACCAGCATACAGACTGTCCCAGCCCTTCTGTGAGCCAAGTGGGCCGGAGTCTCCGGTCCAGCCACACCGGAGACTCCGGTCTGAGGCATGGACAGGAGACTCCGGAATTTCTCCGGACCTTGGTACAGACCCCCTATCAGACTGGCCTAGGCAGAATTCTATAGCCCCCTCCGGGTATTACTACGAAACTCCGGTCCACATCGGAGACTCCGGTCTAGACAGACCGGAGACTCTGTCTGGAATTTCAGAAACATGTAAATCTTACAGGAATCTTTCCGTAGAGTAAGGGTCCTTTTCACTTTGCATTATATCAAACTGTAGACAGTAACATACTATAAAATGATCTACTTGTTGTTAACGAACACCAAAAGTGATTATGACAGTAAATGTCCTTTCAGTGGTGCATCCATCCGGAGCATATAATCCAAGATTTTTTATTCGGATGGACTTTACCCTATCCCTTTTTAACCACTCATGACGTAATTTATGAAGAAGATGGCATGCCGTAGTTCTATTGATGGGACGTGAAAATAGTAGGCCGCACTATTCCATTACATGCTGATGTGTGGGCGGCATAGCGTTGTTACTATTACCGCGTGGACCCATGTCCTGCGCGATAACCAAGGTGTCCTGCGGCCGCCGCCGGATTTACCGTGATATTTTTTAACTACGCGAGATTTTTCCCTTTCCTATTGAAGCCACGGGTCAGCATCTTGTTCCTTCTGGTGCTTCGTTGCTCTTGACCAATGCCTTGTAATCACTCCACATTTATTTATATTGAGTGGGTTAGCGATTTTACTGCCCTTCTCCCTCTTTGCCATCGTCTTCCTTCTCTATTCCACCGATCTGAGCGCTCCATCGTTCTTCCGCTCCCTATCTCCTTTCTGCTTATTTGCGCTGCTCCCCTAGCGAACCATCATGGGTAGGTCCAAGGGAGCTTCCTCCGCTGCTGATACGACCTCGAGGAAGAAGCGCGTTGTATGGTGTGTGGCTTTCAAGTGCACGCCATGCGATCTGCGCGAAGCTCATAATTTCAATCTTATGGTGTAGGGCACGTTCAAGCTCCCTGGCGACGAGACCACGCCAGCGCCGTAAGTGGGATAGCGGGTAATGTTCCTCTCCTTCCTTATTCACGGCTTATCTCTCCCCACCCATGAATTTCTTCATGGGATTCTGTTTGTCTACGGCGTGCAGCTTTATCAGCTCACGCCAGACTCCATCCCCCACATTGCTTTTTTCATTACTCTTTGCGAGTGTTTCCTCGGGATCCATCCCCACCGGGGCCGGTGGAAGCACTTCTACTTTCTTCACCGCAATGCCACTGACACTGTCGTTGACAACGTCGGAGGAGCAATTATTTTTGTTCGTTCTGATGTAGATTACTTCGGCTTGAAAACTGCAGACTCCGTCCAAGGTTGGAAAAAAAAGTGGTTCTATATTAAGGGCCCGCAAGTCAAAGGTCAGAAGTTTGGGTTAGCCCCCTTGGACCTGATAAAAATGTAAGGTTCGTAGCATAGAAAACAAAAAATTTCGTACGATGAGAACAACTAAGTACCAAGTCTATCTACTAGATACAAGCAACGGATGGACATACATCCATAGAATACATACCCTCGAAGACCGAATAATGTTAACGAGGTTGTACTCATGGATGATGTAGTCGAAGGCTTGCCGATCTCAAGATCATGATGAAGTCCATCTACTCCAGCCGTTCCAGCACCATCTAGTCCAGCACTGCAAAGCAGTGGTGCATACGTGATTGCACACACGTCCAGGTACCCTAAAAACCTCCGCGCCCTCGCTCTAGCGAAGCAGCGGAAGCAAAAAATCCTTCCATAAAAATCCACTGGGAACATGTATCTCGCTGATCCGAGACCATGGGGAAATTCTAAAGGGGGGAGAGAGATCCTTCACGAGGAGGTGTGAGAGTGGAGGAGGAGGTCCTTATATAGGGGAGGGGGGCATCCCAAGGGGGCATGGCCTCCGGCCATGGAGGGTGCCCCCACCTCTCCCTCATTCATGTGGTGGAAGCTCCACTCACATTAAGATGGCCCTCCATTTTCTCCACTCAAATTCCCATTAAATTTCAACCAAATTTAATGTAATCTCTCTTTAAATAAAACTCCTTTTATTTAAATATTCATTATTTTGTTAATTACTCGAATTAACAAAAATTCACATAAAACCCCTTACAACATTTTAATTTCACATGTAGAACCAGTTTCAGCAATTTCAACCGAAACACTTCCGGTGTCTAGTAAAATAAATTCAACACTTCCGGTGTCTACTGAAATAAATTCCCGTGCTTTCCTTTTTCTTTCTCTGGCATATTATTTGCTCCAAATGGCTTCGGTATCCCTTAAGTGTGTCACCCTACGGTTCGTGAATAATGTAGACATGATCGAGACCCTCTCTGATCAATAATCAGCAGCGGGACCTAGAGATCCGTACTAACTCCCACACATTCAGCGATGACTTCTGTGATCGTGTGAACCTTATACGCATTTAACTCAATCCCTTTTGTCTCGCAATATGTTACATGTTCGATATTCGATCATCGGTACCTTCATACCTAGTTTGATCTCGTTACCAACATGTACTCTTTTCTCGTTCCCGTGATATAACATTCTAGTGATCATATCACTTGCTTGCAAGCTAACTAATGTGATATCACCGAGAGGGCCCAGAGTATATCTTTCCGTCATCGGGATGGACAGATTCCTCTCTTGATCCATGAGCCTCAACATAACACCTTCGTAGCACTGAACCCATCTTTATAGTCACCCTGTTACGGTGTGACGTTTGATGTTATCAAGATACTCTTCCAGTGTTAGTGATTGACATGATCTCATGGTCTAAGGACTAAGATTACTTCATATGATGTTATAGAAATATAAACACAATGACATTGATCGTAATGCTATACTTCGGATGAATTTTCATCACATCATTCCAACAATGTTGTGACCTCGTTATTAACAACATCCAATGTCCATGATCAGGAAACCTTTGATCATATTGTTAGTCAACTAGCTAGTTTATAAGAGAGGCATAACTAGGAACTTTATTTTTGTTTATTAAACACACATATATTAACGTTTTCATATTAATACAATTATAGCATGCAAAATAAACATTTATCATAAATAAGGAGTATGATAATAACCACTTTATTATTGCCCTCGGGCATATTCCCTTCAGTCTCCCACTTGCACTAGAGACAATAATCTAGTTTAGAAACTTTGCGTATTGAACACCTATGGCTTTATGGTGTTCTATATACGCGATTGCAAGTGGTTAACATAATCTACGGATCTGACGCTTTCAGGTCCATGTGTATTTGCATGTCTTTGCGTCTTCACGCATCACTCATTCTCCAATGAGATGACATTGTATAAATTTGGTCTTTTGGTGAGACCTTTAGTTCCTTGGGGTTAAATCATGTCGATACTATTGTCGTACAATATATCTTTAGTGTTATCCCGTTGCGAACCACACCTTAGTTTGATAACAAACTACTTGACACAAATTCCCTCCTTTGCTTCTACTATAGCAGTCATATACTTAGTCTTTTGTTCTAGTATCCGTAACAATGTATTAACTTTGAAATTCATCCAAATCCGTGATGGAAACTTTTTTCCATTTCATTGTGCCACCCATAGTTTAAATTGAGAAAAACTTAATTTGTATCTTCTGACAAAACTAGTATCATTTTTCAATGAAATATTTGTCTCTTATACAAATGAAATATATTCTTAATTCTTCCAAAAGATTATAAGAATATCCTTACTATAGTCTAATGGTCATTTTATGATTCATTCTGGTATATGCTCATAACACTTAGAGCATAGGACATATCTTGATGTGTACATATCATGGTATGATTGATCAAAATATTCTTGTGATTTCACTCACCAAGTGTCAAAGCACTTGAATCTTGTTTCACTTACCAAGTGATAGTACACTTGAATTTTGATTCAATTCTTATCCATGCGATAAGAACCTTTTCTCGTCGTTTCTATAATGAACTCCTTCAATATCTCATATATGTATGTTTGGCACAACTATATTAGCGTCACAGTCCATCCATTTAGACATTCATGCTAAATATTCGGGTTTTGCCTAAGTATTTCATCGAAATGAAATTCTTAACCTTTGTCAATAAAAGATACACCATTTCCAATCAACGAGATGTCCTCCACATAATGTATTAGAAATATGTCTTAGTGCTCCCACTTAATTTCTTGCAAATCCAAGCATCGTCATTGTCTCCTGATGAAAACTCCTTTAACAGTTTCATCACTGCGAAGATTCCAACTCTGCGATGCTTACTTCAACCATTGAAGTTTGCATGCTCTTTTTAGCATCCTTTTAATTAACAAAACCCTTTGGATCGTGTGATGCACATGTCCTAGGTAACCATTCTATTAGAGGAACTTTGTTTTGTTTATTCATCTACCATGTACCAAATTATATTTAGTGAATGCTACTTTAATCCTTCCAGACTAAATATCGCTTATGAAAGATAAAATCTTGTCATAGTCAACTCCTTGAACATTGTTGTAAAATAATTTACGACATGTCGAATATTTCATAGATGTGAAACATCCATGTCTGTTTCTTTATAGATCCAAATATGCCTGATAGGTTTTTACACCTTTCTGGAGGGTCTTCCAAGTTGAAAAACTTGATTTCTCGTGTATGGAACTATCACAAATTTTATGGCTTCAAGGCATTTGACGGAGTCAGGGACCATCATTGCTTCTTTGCATGTAGTCGGTTCATCATTGTCAAACAACAATGATTTACTCTCAAATCTCAGCATTTAATTGTTTATCTGACCTACTTGGTTCAATAGGAACTTAGACCTCCATGATCACAACCTTTGAGGCACGTGAGCCATGAGCATTGTGGTTGCCTCCGGAACATTTTCCGGCGCTACGTAACTTATCACATATAGCTAAGCTTCATTAACCTTATCAAAGTTCTATTGTCCTCCTACTTAACTTTTGCGGAAAAAATCCTTTTTCAAGAAACTTCATGTTTCAAGCGCAAACCCTTTTGTCCTCGGTGTTATGTAGGAATACCCAATGGTTATTCTAAATAACCTACAAAGACATGCTCATCTGACTTTGGTTGTAAACATCTTACTTATGTTTAGCACACCAAAATTTAAGAAAGGACAACTTCGGTTTTATCCCAAACCATAACTTACATGGTGTCATTTCAACGGATCAAGATGGAGCTCTTTTTAGTGTAAAAGCGTTAGTCTCTAAAGCTTTAATATTTTAAAACATAATGACAGTTTTATAAATAACACCTTTTATCCAACCATGCCAAACAAGGTTTCATTACAAATCTCAAACACTCCATATTCCTATGGTGTTTCAGGAGATGTAAATCTAGGTGTTTTGCTAAACTTGGAACTCAAATAAATCCCTTTATGATAAAATCATAAATTATTTATTTTCTTGTTATAATGATTTAACACTTCATCTTGAAAGTCTTTGAACGTTTTCAAATATTCCATACTTCTTTCTTATTAACTGAATATTCACTCAAATTTCCGGAGAAAGCATATGAAGTTGAAATTCATCGCTTACGACTACACATAATGGACTACATACATCGATATGTATAAATTCCAATAATTTAGTCGTCGTTCTTCTTTGGCCTTTGAACGAAGTTTTAATTATTCCGAGGAAAGTCTCACAAGCGTCACTTGATCAAATAAAAGACTCCAAAAATCCATGAAGCTGGAGTTTCTTCATGTTTTCTTTCCAATATAATTTAAACAGTGATGTCACTTTGTAAGTGATCTTTCAATCATTTGTCTTCCGACATTTTAGCATTAGTTTTATGGATGTGATTTCTCCAACTAGATTTGTAAATCATCCATCTTTTATGGAATACGGTAATTATTTGAACAATCTTTGTTATCATTATACCTGATTGAAATACCTATTATTAAAACAAATCTTGAAGGAAAGCTTTGATGTCAATGAGAAATACAAACTACGGTTTGTTTGTTTTCGATGAACATCATCACATATTCTCTTGCTAGTTACTTAGGACATTGTGGTTCATGAATTGCGTCGTTCTATATGAAATTTCATACAAACCAATTCGGTATTACATACCCAAGAACCACATTGTTTAACAAGCAAAGAATACAACCATAACATGTATATCATCTATATACCTAAAATGCATATTTCCAATCTTATATTTTCTGACAAATATATTTTATAGATTCTCTTTCAGCATTTCTTTTTCCTTTTAAAAGAATCTATCAACATCAAAAGTGGTGCCATATACATGACACATAGTCCAAAATGTGTATATTTAAATACTAATACCTTTGGACTTGCACTTTGAAGTAGATCACCATCATCAAATGAATGGCGTTCTTTCAAAATCCATTCTTTAGTAATCTTTTAGTGTAGTAAACACTTTACATACATCTTCAATTCATCCTTATCATGACGACTTTCATGATCAAGCTAATGATTTCCAAAAACCTTTTAGATGATTAGGATGTCTAGCATCTCCAACCTTTACAAATTCTCATCCAATTATGATAACATACATTATACTCTATCATGTTGCAACCAAAACATTGTTTTAGATATCGTCATATATGCAACACATGATGGTTTCTGAAACAATTCTTTTAGCTCCTAGATAATCTCTATATTTAAATCAAGAATCATGGAGGAAAACATGATACTTTAGATACTAACACTGGAATTGTCACTCTCGATTTAATACTAATTATTAAACTTCACGGAGTAAACATAGTTTGTTGAAAGTTTGCAATAGGACTTTAAACTTTAGATTGACACTCAACACAATACGATACCAGTTCGTAAAGTAAATATCCAGAATTCTTTAGTTCTATTATCTCAATTACAACTACTCATAAGGTGGTGAACGAATGCCAATGACTACAACAAATTATGAAGATTCACTTTGATTTAATTTATGATAAATTGAGTTATACTAATCCAAATTAGAAATGAACTCCCACTCAAAAACGACATCCCTCGTGTCTTTTTGGTGATTACATGAACCAAATCCACTACACCAAGTCCGATCATCACGTGAGTTGGTGTAGGTTCAAAGGCGAGCATCTATATGGTCATCATATCAAGCATATGACTCATGCTTAATCTTTCGGTATGTGTTCCGAGGCCATGTTTGCACATGCTAGGCTTGTCAAGTAAGAACCTTAGTATTCGCGTGTGTAAAACTGTCTTACACCCGAGATATGCTCGTGGATTCAAGTACACCCGATCATCACATGATGTCTTGAAGCGGCAAAACATTGTCGGTGCATACTTAAGTAATAACACATTTTTTATCTTGATATATAAATGAGGGATCATCTTATTATGCTAATAAAACGCCAAACAAGCAATATAAGATGCAACAAACATCACATGTGAAAAATGAAATGATATGGTCCTTGCACTTGATCGTTATCATGTGCATCGTGGTATAATCTTCACCATTCATTTATGTGTCAGGCCAAGGTCTATGGAACTTACACGTTATGTTTCCTGTAAGAGTATCGACTTATACTTTTACTTACAACATCACCATATCATGACACTAGCCCAGCAACAATCTAAACTAGACGCTTCTAATTTATCCATTGCAAGTTTTATGTGGCTGAGGGCTTTCGGAGATAGAACTGTTCTTACCTACGAACATGGAACCACAATGATGATAATCAAATTATTGACAACATGTTTTAAATCAGATATTGACTATAATAGGAGAGACAGACACCCGCAAGCCAATTATGCAAAAGTAGTTGCATGTCAAGCGTGGAACAGGTCTCATGTGCGAGGACATGTAAAGTTTGTCCGGGCCGCTTCATCCGACTATGCCACCAAAATCCAAAGTACAAGGAACAAGTAATAACATGACCATCAGGACCCACATACTCATATGTGTACTAACTGTGCAAAGCATCTACGCTTTTTTCATAGATCCGGCTCTGATACCACTGTAGGGTTCGCAGCATAGAAAACAAAAAAATTACTACGATGGGAACAACTAAGTAAAAAGATCTAGATACAAGCAACAGGTGGATATACATCCATAGAATACATACACTCGAAGACCGAATAGCATTAATGAGTTTGTACTCGTGGATGAAGTAGTCGAACGCTTGCCGATCTCAAGATCGTGATGAAGTCCATCTGGTCCAGCCAGTCTAGCACCATCTAGTCCAGCACCGCAAAGCAGTGGTGCATCTGTGATCGCACACACATATGGGTACCCGGATAACCTCCGTGCCCTCGCTCCAGCAAAGCAGTGGAAGAAACAAATCCTTCCAGAAAAATCCACCAGGAACATGTATCTCGCTGATCCGAGACAATGGGGAAATTCTAAAAGGGGGATAGAGATCCTTCACAAGGAGGTGTGAGACTGGAGGAGGAGGTCCTTATATAGGGAAGGGGGTGCAGCCCAAGGGGGCAAGGACGCCGGCCATGGAGGGTCCCCCCACCTCTCCCTCATTCATGTGGTGGAAGCTCCACTCACATTAAGATGACCCTCCATTTTCTCCACTCAAATTCCCATTAATTTTCCACCAAATTTAATGTAATCTCTCTTTAAATAAAACTCCTTTTATTTATTTATTCAGAATTTTTTTTATTACTTGTAGCATCCCAATTGTCTAACAATTGCAATGCTACTAGCCTAGTCTATATAATGACTACTTCATATATATAATTGTTGCATCATAATTATATCATGCTCATGTCATCATGCCACCTTGCATTTGAGCATCATATAAAACCCTTTTTGTGTTGGTTCTTCTCTCATATGCATTGTAAATTGTATTTGCCTCTTGATATTGTATTTGGTTCTTGATATATTGTTTAAATGCCCAAGTTGAGTTGGGGGCATATCTTTTATTCCACTCCACCACCTTTCTTGTCATCACCCCATCATTCCACCATTCCACCATATATGAGCATTGCAACTTATTTGGTTTTACCTCTAGCTCATGTGGGTTGGGATGGATCCAATTCTATCTCCACATGCTCTCATATATGCACCATATTGTTTCCACCTTATTGGTTTATGAGAGCCACATGGCCACCTTTGCATGCCTTGTGAGTGGAATCTTTTCCTAGCTTCCATATGTGTTGTTTTGGGGTTATTATCATGTTGGGATATTTTTGGGCTTACTAGATACCTAGTGGCACATACACACTAGCATGTCCCATTTTTATTCAAATATGGTCATCTCCAACTACTCCACATGGGGCATCCTTTCACTTCTTTTGCTTGGCTTTTATTCCACTTTTGGAAATGCATAAGAATAATGCCATGTTTATTATTTTGTTCTCACAAGGTCAGAACATGGCATTTAATGTCTTTGCATGGGCCATGCAAAGCACCACCATTCATTCTCCTTTGGTTTTGAGTGGATCCTTTCTTTTGTGAGCTTCCCTTTCTCTCTTATTCACAACCCCATCATCTTGATCTTGTGTTTGGATCATGTTAAAACCCTCACACCACCTCTTCTCTCATCTCACTCTCCTTATCCATCATCACATCCTCCACCTTTTGCTTGATCTTAGTGGATCACCTAATCTAACCCTAACCCCCCCTCTCTTCTCACCCTCTCCTCTAACCATGCCGAGCCTCCCCTTGCAGGCCCCACCTGGCCACCCTGGCCCACCTAGCTGCCACCCAAACCAAGCCCTAACCCGAGCCATACCCCCTCTCTCCAAACCCTAGCTCCAACCCTAGCTACACCCGAGCCTACCCCTCTCTCTCTAGCTCTCTCTCTACCTTGCATGCCCCACCAGACCGAGCCTCCCCCTGCCTACCTGGCCTTGCCCTGACCCCACCTGCAGCCCCATGCGCCTGCCCTGCTCCTGCCCCGACCCGAGCATGTGAAGGAGGAGGAGGAAAAGTGGCCGAAGCCACCTTTCTCTGCCCCACTCCCCACGGCACCCCCTCTCCTCTCCCGTCCCTATCTACCCCTCTCTCTCTCGCCTGCTGCCTTCCCCGGATCCGCCCCAGGGCCCTGCCCTCTCCCCTCTCTTCTCCATCGCCACCACCTACCCCAACGCCGGCCACCGTCGGCCTCCACCGTCCCTTCTTTTTCCAGCCGGTGGCATGGCGAACTCTGGTGTCGAGGAAGACCGCACGGTACCCCTGCTTCGCCCTGGACCCGCCAGCGAGGAGGAGAAGCACCAGGCCACCAGAACCATCGTCGCTCCGCCGCAAACCCTAGATCTGGGTGCGCCAGCTCCGTCGACGGTCTGCTGCTCCCCGTCTCGATCCAAGCCCTCCAGCGAACCCTCGGTGAGCTATCCAACCTCCCAGACATCCTCGTCGTTGCAGTCGTGCCCTGGTCGCGCCGGACGTTCCATCGAACGCTCTATGCGCGCCGGTGTTCGCGCTCGTTTTCTAGACCGTGGCGTCGCCTAGGTAGATCTAGCCGCCCAGCTGCTTCCTGTCAGTAACCCCCACACCTACCGCCGCGGCTCCGCCCACCGCGCGCGTGTCCCGTGTCGTGGGTTCGATCCCCGCGCCCTGCGCTCTGTCGTCGCGCGCTGTTTTCCGTCTGATGTCCGTTCGACAGGGAAGATCCACAGTGGCCGTGGCAGTTTAGCGAAAACCCCCCACCTTTTTGATCTCGTCAACCCGCGCTCCCCTCCGACCCCACCTGTCAGCCTATGTGGTTGTTTTGCAAGGAAGCACCCGCAAAGTCCGGGCCTCAACCCGCCGTCCCCGTCCATGCCACGTGCCCGCCGCTCTCTCGTCCACTGGCGCGTGGGTCCATCCGCAGCACGGACCCGCTTGTCAGCGGCTGGGGCTGGTTAAGCCGCGGTGTAAAACGTTTCTCCGTCGCGCTGCTTCACCCAGTCAGCATGGTTCCACATGTCTGTGGCTGAGGCTAGTTCAGTCTGGGTATAAAATGTTCTGACGATTTTGTGTTTAAAATAAAACAATTTCTTAAATGTTTAAATATGTTTTAAATTCTGTTTTAATAACTTTTAAAATATTATTCCAAATAATACAAATAATATGTGTTTTTGAATCAGAAAAATGTGAGGAATTCAAATATGCCCTTCAAAATAATGTTTGAACACTTTAAATTTCAAGTTGATTAAAATTACAATAAAATGCCTTTTTCTTAATTAATTAATAACTTTTGTTTTATAACTCCAAATTTGACAAATAATATGTCTAAAATGTTTAGCTCGACGAGACCTTTCTGTTTATGCAATCCATGTTCTGTTTTGCAGCATGCATAATATAAATATAAAGTATACAGCAACTTATTGAAGTATAAAATGTGATCAAAACTCAATAAAATGTTTATTTCTTGTATTCTACACCTCACCCATGCCATGCTACTTTAATGCCATGCAAATTGTGCATCATTCATCATGGCATAATTGTTTGCTTGTCGCATTTTATTCATATGCTTGTGCACTTTATTTATGTTGGCCCTTGTTTGTTTGGTTCTTCCTCGAATAGACGCTGAGCAGGGGATATATCAAGAAAACCAGGAGCACTACCCAGATCCTTCTCTCGCTTCAACTGAGCTGCCAGGCAAGCACTACCACATGCTTGCATACATATAGTACCTATTGCCTCTATCTTATTCTTGCATAATTGAGTCGCGATCGCATTAAACTGAATACCAAGTATTGCATAGCCTTTACTTTTAAACCCCACCGAAGCTTGTTCCCCCATCCCATGAGCCATTACTACAGAAGTTGTTTGAGCCATGCGAGTCGTAGAACAGCATGTGTAGGGTATGTGAGTGTCTGATGGATAACGAGGTACCTAAACAACTTAACCTGAGTAGTATGGGATAACTAATGAAAGTGGCACCGGTGAGCAATATCTGCTATTTGGTTTTTCATGATCACTTGTGTCCCGTAGGACCCCGAGTACTTGATTCATGTTCCTTGAATATTCGCGCTATCCACATCCGGGAGGCTTATGGGACCCTCCTGAGCCAGAGCTTGATTCATTCTTATTTCTTGGGGCCACAAACTAGTTTGAGGTTTTATTTACTATCCTGTACTTATGCCATGCTTTACTGCTTTATTTTAAATTGTGCGAGGTACTGCACCTGTACTGTTTAGGTAAGCGAAGTGTTTTTGCGGTATCGACAAGCCCAGTCACATTTTCGGGTTCCCAGTCGTTTACAGCCATTGGCGCAAACCTTGAGTCCGTCTCGGAGTCGGCCAGTTTCGTGGCGGGTAGCTTAATGGGGTGGCCCCCTGAAATATTTCTGAATCTTGTGATTGCTTTGTCGTGACTGCCTCGTTGGGTTTTGATTTGGTTTTTCTGAGGTTGATCGAGTGTGTGTTGCTATTTGTGCACCCCTGCAGGGTAAAACTTTCTGAAATCCGTGTCCGCGGTTATGGACGACTTGGAGCACAGTTTCTCGATCATAGACAAGTATAACTAAAGTACCGCTTTTAATTTGACTAAATAACTGACTAGTAAATAGTGCAACACTCATGGAATGGATAATAAAACTGCCAATGGATGGGGGGGGTGTTTGTCCGCTTCCTCGTTGGTAAGCGAGGAGGAGGATGGATCTGTTAATATTACTGTTATAACTGTTGTTATTAATTCACGGACATCCGTCTATCTTTGGTTAGGCGGATGGTTAGCGAGTATCTATAGAATTGTTAGGTATTATCTTTTGCTGCAATTGCGTCACCCAGGTTGTGTCCCCTTTGGAGGCATAAAGACTTGCTGAGTACCCCTAGGGTCTCACACGATAAATTATTTGATTCAGATGAACAGGTACGCTCACAAGATGGATACTGGGTGGAGGAGACGGACGATGCGGACAACGATCATTCGGTGTAGAGATTCCGGGAACGGGGATCCGTGGGATCTGTGGGTGGGATATGTTTATTTATGGGGCATCTTATGCCGATTTGCTTCTTATCCGTACTCGGATCTTGTTTTCCGCTTCCACCTGATACTCTGATGTTTGATGTATGAGGAGATATCCTAAACTATATATCTATCTAGGACATTTGGATCTTGCCATATGGCGTTGCAATATTTCTATTTCTTTTAGATGGAATGGCTCTGAGGACTGTTGTATGGTGGCTTGCATACATACTCATTTGTGTATGTAGTTGATCCCTTCGCCTGCCGATTACGCCGCCCGTTCTTGTCCCGATGTTTGGAAATGGTTAGGACGGCCAAAAGGTCTACCTGTGAGTGGCATTTGGGCCCCACCGTACTATTTTAACCATTTCCGCTCATCCAGGCTTGTAACTAGGAGCGTAATTCACCGAGGTAGTTACAATTGGTATCAGAGCCATCCCGCCCTTCAGGGTCTCAGCCAAATGGTCGTTGTCAGTCTAGCAAATATTTTTGGTAGCTATGTATTCTAGGGAAAAACAAAACGCGAGAGTAGGACTGCTTCCATTTTTCTTCTTAACCACCCACCCTTTTCTGGTAAGGAAGTGTAACGTTTTCTATCCTCTTCTTAAAATTCAAACTAGGATTCACGTGTTCTGGGTTTCCGTAGTACCATAGAAAGTGTGTGTGTGTGTGTAATTCCTTGTCTATCTGTTGCATCCAACATGTTATCTTTATCTGCCTTTGGTTATCAAATGTTGGTACATTCCATACTGACAGGCTTTTGAAAATCGGCGCGAGCTATCTGACTCCTTGTTAACCGGTGCCATCTTCTTAAGGGTGTCCTTCCTTCTAGCAACTCCACATTCTGTGAAACCATCAGTTGCTAATCGCTACCTGATAAGTGTTTTTGTGCATCTATTGGTATTTTAATGCCGAAAAATGCGGAAAAAAATTTCTTTGATACATCTGTGCTTCCACACTCCTTTTCAGTTGTGTGTGAAACATTATCTATCTCCCTTTTATCAGCATGTCCATGCTAACTCATTCTTTTGTCACCGGCGCTTAATCCTAGAGTTTCATTTCATCTCCAATTCTCTTGGGCTAATTACATAACATGTGTCGATCCGATGCTGGTGATTGTAATTTGGTTCTCTAGCTATATGACACTTATCTTGAGTGGAATATGGAAAATGCAATCACCACTATCCTCCAAATGGTGACGGTTATCTCCTATGATTTTGAGTACACCGCGATCATATCTATGCATATTCAAGCATCTTTGGCAATCTAGAGTTTCTCCAAGCACTACGGCGGTCTATCATCTGTCCATCATGCTGCACATCCTTTTGAACCCCATATCTGCACAATTCTCCTGGATACGAGGGAATTGCATCTTTTCGTCTCTGATAGCTTTGCTTAAGGTATGAGCTATCATCGGTTCTTATCCAAGATCTCTTTATCTTTGTAACCGGTGATCCGATCGACAATGTGAACCAGGTGACATCTCTTTTTCTTCCGAAGGACCAGTTAACCTATTCTGCCAGCGCATCTTCTTCAACAGGAATCCTTACTCGTAACGTTAATCTTTCAAAGAGCGTTGAGCTCAGAAAGTGTTTCGAGCATCTGTTCGTTCTCCCGCCTCTTGAACTTGGTATTCTGGGAATATCTTGTTAATCCATGGTGGTATATGTTGATAATATGCTTGCCTATTCGATATCTATGGAAGGACATGGAAGATCATCTGTGTCTCTTTCTCTCGAGCTTCGTGAGCACTGCCTATGTGCAAAGTCTCAAAGTGAGAATTATGACTTTTTGAAGTCACATATCTCGACCACGTCCTTCTGCTAAATACATTACTTCAACTCTAGAATCAGCAAGTCCATTGTTAATTCCATCCTCCATCTTCAACCAATCCGGAGTTGTTCCTTGTTGGCAAGTTATCATCGTCGTTCCGCTGAAGATTTCCTCAAGGCTGCTAAATCTCTCTCAATCATTTCAAGAAGAACATGGAGTTCTTTCACCTCAATCTCGTTAAGTAATCTCTTGAAACCCTCTCGCTCTATCGTCTATGCTCAATCCACCGGAGGCCATGAAGACCTTCCAGATCTTGTATTCCTTCTGTTCAAGTGGTGCTATCTTTTTCTATATCTGTGAAATTTTGCAGTTGTCTCCGTGATCTTCCTTTATATCTTTCCGGTGGCTTGGTACTTCCGACATGACGACAACATCATCATCTTTATCTATCTATGAATCCGGCGAATCGTTTGCATCTATCCTTGTTTTCTAACGGAGTTCTATGAGTTTTTGCCAACACCTACAGTCTGTTTCGGTAGTTGGGTTGCATGATTTTCTTATTCATGTGCGGAGTAATGCTTTGAGTGCGGGATGGAGTAGCTACCATACCACTACTCTTATCATTCGTTCTTGTACATTGAATTGGTGAATTAATGTGATTTCACTCATTCCACGGAAGTTAGAAGTGGCCTTTATCCCTCGATACTTTTACTTCCGTCCTTGTTTTTCCGGAGTGCTCTCTCGAAGAAAGTAATCAATAATCTCTTGTTGGTTGTCTGTCTATTCTAGATGGAGCAAAATCTTCAATTATCTGGTGGAAAACAGACGCAAACTCCTTTCTGTCCTCGTCATTCTACCGATGCTCGACATCCCCAAACAAGATTAAAGGAAACTGTCTCTCTCTTTGTTTCATCAATTCTTTTTCTATGGTAAAGCCAATTATGGTTGATGCCATCAGCCGCAAATCTATTGCGTTAGCCTCAAGGCTAAAGAAAGCAATAAGTATATCTACAATAAACTCCAGATCCTGCATATTCTTTGCTTCTCGGGATTCCACCATGATCTGCCTTCACATCCATCTCTGGAAGTTATATCTGCGCACCTAAATTGTGTGATCCTTGGTTCTTACCGGCGCAACAAGAATCTAATCCGATGATGTCCAACTAAATCTTTCTGTTGTTATCAAGGGACTCTATTGTTTGAAGGCAATATTGTTTCCGAACTTCTTTTCTCAAATCCGAGAGTAGATACGATGCTATTGTCATAGTGGTTCAAAACCTCTCCAATCTAACTCTTTTTCTTCCGGCGAGATAAAGATTCATCCTCCCTCGTATCAGTAAATCTTTAATCTTAACGGTGTGTCTTTCTTTATCCATGATACATCATCTTCTCCTTTTCTTTCACAAGTGGTTATATTCTTTTATCATGATTCTTGGGAAAACCGGAGCTATGTTCATCCTATCCTTCTTGCCTCACGACAATCCTTCAGCTCTTCTAACCGTTGTTCCTCAAGCAAAACGCAAGACTCGCAACAAGTCTAGCAAGTTTTGCAAGGTGTAGTGGTCGCACCATTCCGTTATTCATCAACTTGGGAACGTGAGGGTCACCTTCGTTCGAGCACCCGCCTCTCCTTGTGTTGTTTTCTTTTTCCTAGGAATCTCGGGGCGAGATTCTTGTTTAGTGGGGGAGAGTTGTAGCATCCCAATTGTCTAACAATTGCAATGCTACTAGCCTAGTCTATATAATGACTACTTCATATATATAATTGTTGCATCATAATTATATCATGCTCATGTCATCATGCCACCTTGCATTTGAGCATCATATAAAACCCTTTTTGTGTTGGTTCTTCTCTCATATGCATTGTAAATTGTATTTGCCTCTTGATATTGTATTTGGTTCTTGATATATTGTTTAAATGCCCAAGTTGAGTTGGGGGCATATCTTTTATTCCACTCCACCACCTTTCTTGTCATCACCCCATCATTCCACCATTCCACCATATATGAGCATTGCAACTTATTTGGTTTTACCTCTAGCTCATGTGGGTTGGGATGGATCCAATTCTATCTCCACATGCTCTCATATATGCACCATATTGTTTCCACCTTATTGGTTTATGAGAGCCACATGGCCACCTTTGCATGCCTTGTGAGTGGAATCTTTTCCTAGCTTCCATATGTGTTGTTTTGGGGTTATTATCATGTTGGGATATTTTTGGGCTTACTAGATACCTAGTGGCACATACACACTAGCATGTCCCATTTTTATTCAAATATGGTCATCTCCAACTACTCCACATGGGGCATCCTTTCACTTCTTTTGCTTGGCTTTTATTCCACTTTTGGAAATGCATAAGAATAATGCCATGTTTATTATTTTGTTCTCACAAGGTTAGAACATGGCATTTAATGTCTTTGCATGGGCCATGCAAAGCACCACCATTCTTTCTCCTTTGGTTTTTCCTTTGGTTTTGAGTGGATCCTTTCTTTTGTGAGCTTCCCTTTCTCTCTTATTCAAAACCCCATCATCTTGATCTTGTGTTTGGATCATGTTAAAACCCTCACACCACCTCTTCTCTCATCTCACTCTCCTTATCCATCATCACATCCTCCACCTTTTGCTTGATCTTAGTGGATCACCTAATCTAACCCTAACCCCCCCTCTCTTCTCACCCTCTCCTCCAACCATGCCGAGCCTCCCCTTGCAGGCCCCACCTGGCCACCCTGGCCCACCTAGCTGCCACCCAAACCAAGCCCTAACCCGAACCATACCCCCTCTCTCCAAACCCTAGCTCCAACCCTAGCTACACCCGAGCCTACCCCTCTCTCTCTCTATCTCTCTCTCTACCTTGCATGCCCCACCAGACCGAGCCTCCCCCTGCCTACCTGGCCTCGCCCTGACCCCACCTGCAGCCCCATGCGCCTGCCCTGCTCCTGCCCCGACCCGAGCACGTGAAGGAGGAGGAGGAAAAGTGGTCGAAGCCACCTTTCTCTGCCCCACTCCCCACGGCACCCCCTCTCCTCTCCCGTCCCTATCTACCCCTCTCTCTCTCGCCTGCTGCCTTCCCCAGATCCGCCCCAGGGCCCTGCCCTCTCCCCTCTCTTCTCCATCGCCACCACCTACCCTAACGCCGGCCACCGTCGGCCTCCACCGTCCCTTCTTTTTCCAGCCGGTGGCGTGGCGAACTCTGGTGTCGAGGAAGACCGCACGGTACCCCTGCTTCGCCCTGGACCCGCCAGCGAGGAGGAGAAGCACCAGGCCACCAGAACCATCGTCGCTCCGCCGCAAACCCTAGATCTGGGTGCGCCAGCTCCGTCAACGGTCTGCTGCTCCCCGTCTCGATCCAAGCCCTCCAGCGAACCCTCGGTGAGCTATCCAACCTCCCAGACATCCTCGTCGTTGCAGTCGTGCCCTGGTCGCGCCGGACGTTCCATCGAACGCTCTATGCGCGCCGGTGTCCGCGCTCGTTTTCCAGACCGTGGCGTCGCCTAGGTAGATCTAGCCGCCCAGCTGCTTCCTGTCAGTAACTCCCACACCTACCGCAGCGGCTCCGCCCACCGCGTGCGTGTCCCGCGTCGTGGAATCGATCCCCGCGCCCTGTGCTCTGTCGCCGCGTGCTGTTTTCCGTCTGATGTCCGTTCGATAGGGAAGATCCACAGTGGCCGTGGCAGTTTAGCGAAAACCCCCCACCTTTTTGATCTCGTCAACCCGCGCTCCCCTCCGACCCCACCTGTCAGCCTCTGTGGTTGTTTTGCAAGGAAACACCCGCAAAGTCCGGGCCTCAACCCGCCGTCCCCGTCCGTGCCACGTGCCCGCCGCTCTCTCGTCCACTGGCGCGTGGGTCCATCCGCAGCACGGACCCGCTTGTCAGCGGCTGGGGCTGGTTAAGCCGCGGTGTAAAACGTTTCTCCGTCGCGCTGCTTCACCCAGTCAGCATGGGTCCACATGTCTGTGGCTGAGGCTAGTTCAGTCTGGGTATAAAATGTTCTGACGATTTTGTGTTTGAAATAAAACAATTTCTTAAATGTTTAAATATGTTTTAAATTCTGTTTTAATAACTTTTAAAATATTATTCCAAATAATACAAATAATATGTGTTTTTGAATCAGAAAAATGTGAGGAATTCAAATATGCCCTTCAAAATAATGTTTGAACACTTTAAATTTCAAGTTGATTAAAATTACAATAAAATGCCTTTTTCTTAATTAATTAATAACTTTTGTTTTATAACTCCAAATTTGACAAATAATATGTCTAAAATGTTTAGCTCGACGAGACCTTTCTGTTTATGCAATCCATGCTCTGTTTTGCAGCATGCATCATATAAATATAAAGTATACAGCAACTTATTGAAGTATAAAATGTAATCAAAACTCAATAAAATGTTTATTTCTTGTATTCTACACCTCACCCATGCCATGCTACTTTAATGCCATGCAAATTGTGCATCATTCATCATGGCATAATTGTTTGCTTGTCGCATTTTATTCATATGCTTGTGCACTTTATTTATGTTGGCCCTTGTTTGTTTGGTTCTTCCTCGAATAGACGCTGAGCAGGGGATATATCAAGAAAACCAGGAGCACTACCCAGATCCTTCTCTCGCTTCAACTGAGCTGCCAGGCAAGCACTACCACATGCTTGCATACATATAGTACCTATTGCCTCTATCTTATTCTTGCATAATTGAGTCGCGATCGCATTAAACTGAATCCCAAGTATTGCATAGCCTTTACTTTTAAACCCCACCGAAGCTCGTTCCCCCACCCCATGAGCCATTACTACAGGAGTTGTTTGAGCCATGCGAGTCGTAGAACAGCATGTGTAGGGTATGTGAGTGTCTGATGGATAACGAGGTACCTAAACAACTTAACCTGAGTTGTATGGGATAACTAATGAAAGTGGCACCGGTGAGCAATATCTGCTATTTGGTTTTTCATGATCACTTGTGTCCCGTAGGACCCCGAGTACTTGATTCCTGTTCCTTGAATATTCGCGCTATCCATATCCGGGAGGCTTATGGGACCCACCTGAGCCAGAGCTTGATTCATTCTTATTTCTTGGGGCCACAAACTAGTTTGAGGTTTTATTTACTATCCTGTACTTATGCCATGCTTTACTGCTTTATTTTAAATTGTGCGAGGTACTGCACCTGTACTGTTTAGGTAAGCGGAGTGTTTTCGCGGTATCGACAAGCCC
The DNA here is from genome assembly GCA_916181665.1 of Avena sativa. Lineage (NCBI taxonomy): Eukaryota > Viridiplantae > Streptophyta > Magnoliopsida > Poales > Poaceae > Avena > Avena sativa. Next base: position 135,045,991 of record OV702280.1, read on the forward strand.
AGTCACATTTTCGGGTTCCCAGTCATTTACAGCCATTGGCGCAAACCTTGAGTCCGTCTCGGAGCCATCCAGTTTCGTGGCGGGTAGCTTAATGGTGTGGCCCCCTGAAATATTTCTGAATCTTGTGATTGCTTTGTCGTGACTGCCTCGTTGGGTTTTGATTTGGTTTTCCGAGGTTGATCGAGTGTGTGTTGCTATTTGTGCACCCCTGCAGGGTAAAACTTTCTGAAAGCCGTGTCCGCGGTTATGGACGACTTGGAGCACAGTTTCTCGATCATAGACAAGTATAACTAAAGTACCGCTTTTAATTTGACTAAATAACTGACTAGTAAATAGTGCAACACTCATGGAATGGATAATAAAACTGCCAATGGATGGGGGGTGTTTGTCCGCTTCCTCGTTGGTAAGCGAGGAGGAGGATGGATCTGTTAATATTACTGTTATAACTGTTGTTATTAATTCACGGACATCCGTCTATCTTTGGTTAGGCGGATGGTTAGCGAGTATCTATAGAATTGTTAGGTATTATCTTTTGCTGCAATTGCGTCACCCAGGTTGTGTCCCCTTTAGAGGCATAAACACTTGCTGAGTACCCCTAGGGTCTCACACGATAAATTATTTGATTCAGATGAACAGGTACGCTCACAAGATGGATACTGGGTGGAGGAGACGGACGATGCGGACAACGATCATTCGGTGTAGAGATTCCGGGAACGGGGATCCGTGGGATCTGTGGGCGGGATGTGTTTATTTATGGGGCATATTATGCCGATTTACTTATTATCCGTACTCGGATCTTGTTTTCCGCTTCCGCCTGATACTCTGATGTTTGATGTATGAGGAGATATCCTAAACTATATATCTATCTAGGACATTTGGATCTTGCCGTATGGCGTTGCAATATTTCTATTTCTTTTAGATGGAATGGCTCTGAGGACTGTTGTATGGTGGCTTGCATACATACTCATTTGTGTATGTAGTTGATCCCTTCGCCTGCCGATTACGCCGCCCGTTCTTGTCCCGATGTTTGGAAATGGTTAGGACGGCCGAAAGGTCTACCTGTGAGTGGCATTTGGGCCCCACCGTACTATTTTAACCATTTCCGCTCATCCAGGCTTGTAACTAGGAGTGTAATTCACCGAGGTAGTTACATTACTCTAATTAACAAACATTCACATAAAACCCCTGAAAACATTTCAATTTCACATGCAGAACCAGTTTCAGCAATTTCAACCGAAACACTTCCGGTGTCTAGTGAAATAGATTTCTGCGCTTTCCTTTTTCTTTCTCTGTCATATTATTTGCTCCAAATGGTGTTGGTATCCCTTAAGTGTGTCATCCGACGGTTCAAGAATAATGTGGACATGATCGAGACCCTCTCTGATCAATAATCAGCAGCAGGACCTAGAGATCCGTACTGACTCCCACACATTCAACGATGACTTCTGTGATCGTGTGAACCTCATACACATGTAACTCAACCTATTTGTCTCGCGATATGTTACATATACAAGATTCGATCATCGGTATCTTCATACCTAGTTTGATCTCGTTACCGACATGTAGTCTTTTCTTGTTCCCGTGATATAACGTTCTTGTGATCAAATCACTTGCTTGCAAGCTAACTAATGTGATATCACTGAGAGGGCCCAGAGTATATCTTTCCGTCACCGGGATGGACAAATTCCACTCTTGATCCATGATCCTAAACATAGCACCTTCATAGCACTGAACCCATCTTTATAGTCACCCTGTTATGCTGTGACGTTTGATGTTATCAAGATACTCTTCCAGTGTTAGTGATTGACATGATCTCATGGTCTAAGGACTAAGATTACGTCATATGATGTCATAGCAATATAAACACAATTACCTTGATCGTAATGCTATACTTCAGATGAATGTTCATCACATCATTCCAACAATGTTGTGACCTTGTTATTAACAACATCCAATGTCCATGACCAGGAAACCTTTGATCATCTTGTTAATCAACGAGCTAGTTTATAAGAGAGGCATAACTAGGAACTTTCTTTTTGTTTATTAAACACACATGTATTAACGTTTCCATATTAATACAATTATAGCATGAAAAATAAACATTTATCATAAATAAGGAATATGATAATAACCACTTTATTATTGACTCTCGGGCATATTCCCTTCAAAAAACTTGCCGGAGGCTTAGCTCCTGGGATCAGTGCCCCTCTGCCAAAGAGATGAAGGATGTACAACCGCTGCTAGATCGGATCGAAGAACCGTGCACCAACCAATTGTCGGGTCTTCAGATCCTGACTTACTTTCTGTGGATTTGTGTCCAACTCCTTCAAGCGAGAGTAAATTGCATGTGGACCTATCTTGGCCGCAAGGATCCAATGATGAGTACACTCGAGGATCTGAAAATTAAAGTTCTAGATAAAAGGGTGTGCTCTTTAACAACGCTGACGAAGAAAAGCCCAGTTCCTAATGAGTGTTTTTGGGGATGTACTTTCCAGGTATACCCATAGGACTCGCTGACCAGGGTGGCCCACCAATGGGTTAGAGCTTTGCTTCACGGGCGGCCCAGTCAAAGAGAGAGGAGTTAATTACGACTATGACTAGGCCCAGAAGACTTATTGACTTAGGCTTGTAGATTACTTGTAGTCCAAGATGTACTTAGTTACCCACTCTGTAATATAGCCGGATAGGTATCTCCTATAACCCTAGGTCTCGGTGGCTATATAAACCGGACCTGAGGGAGCCTTTAGGGCATAACACCAACCAGATCATAGATCAACCACAACCAACTTGCATAGGCGAACCTCTCTTGTAATCCTCTATAACATCCGGCTCTCGCTGATATATTACTGGGTTGCTAGCAGGAGTAGGATCAGATCACCACAGTCAGATATGAACCTGGGTAAACTTGTGCTCACCGCTCCTGTAACACCATACGGCTCAAACCCCATCTTCTCAATGCCTTCAGGACCCCCTATGGTGTACTTGTCATCAATCCGACGATAGTTGGCACCGACCATGGGGCAAGTGACCCTCGGAGCCTCATTCAGGCGGAATTTGCGCATGCAGGAATGGGCGAAACAATCTCCATCGGTCGCGTGGTCTACGCAAGTGATGTCCCCATCGTTCTACTTGACGATACCTGGATTCCGGCTAAGGATCCCGTGACGACCTTCTCAATAATGCCAATCGGCGAGATCGATATCTATCTTAGTTTCGCTGATCCCTCCCAACCCACCCCTGAGGTGATGACTATGGCGGATGAACAATTCGAATCTACTTTGTCCACAGAGGTGGAAGAGTTTATGATGCTGGAAAAACCTGAACCCACCCAGCCGCTCCTATAGTGGAAGAAGTGGTGGAAGAAAAATCCGGATCTGATCTCCCTTTTGAGATCGGTTACACGGATGAGGTGTATATTCGCTTCGGATCCGGTTCTACCGATGCTAGAGCAGGAAAATCGCTCGAGGCATAGGATAAATCATATGATGAAGCACCCCTACATTGACTACAAAGCAATCGCCGAGATCAAGAAGAGCTTTGATGAAGCGGAGACAGAAACTTAACTGTACTACTACCTCAAGTCCATGAAGAAAAATAAGCATTGCTTCATGCGCTACGTTGGCTCTGGATCTGACTCTATCGATTGTGGAGCCAAAGACAACTCAGTCCTCGATACGATCGGAGAATATGCTGATCCACCTGCTTCCTGTCAAGAATCATTGACGTCGCAGGAACTCCGGGAATTCGAGAAGGAGATGGAAGCGTACGAAGAAGATTACAAATCCAAGCAAGATGCAGAGGAGACACCTCCAACTCCATATGATAGCATGGACGAAGACTACACCTCACAAGATGACATGGATACTGAAGATTCTTCTGAGGTCAAGAAGCCAACCATGACAGAAGTTTATCTCCCAGTACCGGACCAAAAGCCGTATTTCCCCCTGGTACACGCGTCAAGAACACCGGGCGGACAAAGAAGAAGAAGAAAAAACCTGACACCGATAGAGCCGGTGATGGAAGCCAACAACAAAGAAGTCGATGAAGAATTGGAGATAGAGGACCTGGATGGAAAATTGGTCAATCCCATTCCGATGGATTCTCCGGTTGATGGACACGTAGTCACCCAAGGTGCACGCGAAATCTACGGAGATGTACTAACATTACCAATCCCAACTGCTTTGGATCTTAGTCCAGAGGAGCTGGAGAAAGGGGCCAAGGATCTGGAGAAGCATCGCTTTCTTTTGCTCGATAAAGTTGCATGCATCGTTGAAATTAAGCTGCAGATAGACCGCAATCCTGCCCAGTACCAGTCAGAATTCAAGCGACTGCTAAACAAGATAAGAGGTGGCCTAGTTCTTTCTAACAAGAACCCGGATATCCACAGGGATTTATTTGACGGTAAAACTAGAGAGAAGATCCGAGTCTACAACACACCAGTGGAGAATGATGCAGCTGCTCGAGCTATCCTCACCAATAATCCGTCTCCAGAACACGTCTAGCACTGCGTAGCATTGCTCGACAAAGGTCTGCAACAGCAGAAAACTACCAAGTCGTTTAGCAGGAAACTGGCGTTAAAGTCGGAGCAGTCCGCCACTGACACAAACGCTAATGTATGACCCCAAAGGGATACCAACTTGCGTCATCACGTCGCCCCTAGGGATTAAAAAAACTCAAGGGCCGGATCAAATAGTCATCATCGCAGGCCCGTGTGTGGCTGGTCGAACGTTGTTCCGGCTACCTCGCAGGACGCCATCAGAGCATTGGCTCCTCACCAACCCCATTGTCGGCATAATAATTTCCATAGGGACGAAGAAGAAGCTTGGTTCCAGCAAGAACATGACATGCAAAGGATACCACCTCCCAGGCACACTAGCCATCCTGCTGAACCTCATCGCAAAAATGATAATGCTGGACGAAGGAATGACTAGGTTCATCCCGGAACAAGTCGGGATGGTGGCCGACGTCCTGAAGGCCCACCTCCGAGCCAACAGAATGAAGCTCCGGGACCCCGTCGCTCAGACGGAAATGACCCACTAGAGCCACCATCACCACCTAGTAGTGAACATGAAGGATCTCATCGCAGCCTTGGAAGCCTTAGGGATGGAGGAGGAAATGGCGGAAGAAGGAGCAGGAATCTGACTTCGTCGCCACGCAGGAACATCGAGCACCTGAGGCGCAGATCGCTCTCGCCCAATGATGCTCGCCATCACATCGAGTCTAACATGGAAGCAAGGCGGTATGAGGAGGAACATATGTACGTGGGACCCAAGTGCTTTGGTCCACATATCCGTCAAACATTTCCGGTTGACTTCGGCATCGCTAATCACATTCAACCCTACGACAGTCCGGATTGGCTAGATATTTTCCTCCAGGATTTTTTCCAGGCTTGCTGCAACGCTAAAGGAGGAAACAGCCTGTCGTAGTACGGTATCTCTAACTTATGCTGTGGAAGATGGCTCTATCATGGCTCGGTGAAATACCAGAGAGCTCGATTCACAACTGGTATGATATGCAAAGTGCGTGCTTTTCGAACTTCGAGGGTACATACAGGAGGCCCTGCACAGTCGGAGACTTTCAGCGTTGCACTCAAAGACCCAGAGAAACTTGACAGGATTACCTCGGGCGATGGATCGACACGAATAACTCGTGTGAAGGAGTAAATGAGCAAACCGCAATCAAAGCTTTCATTGCAGGGCTCCCAGTCGGATTACTGCGTCATAGGATGAAGCGTGACAAAGTTACTGACTTGGGAGAGATGATAAAAATGGCGAGCAAGTATGCTGACACCAATAATGATTCAGATGGACTGCTGAATGTTCTGGCCAACCCAAATGCGGCCAAGCAGCCAAAGCAGCAAACTCAGAAGCACAAGAATACCTTGGAAGACAAGCCTAATTCGTATAATGTTGCTGACAATGCAACTTTCGGATCTAGCGAACGAGGAGGCCGCGGAGGCGGCCAGGGACGAGGCTGCAGAACTTCCTGAATCTTTGGGTAGAGGAGAACTGTAGCCCAGAAAATCTTATTCCTGGGTCGACATTGCCAAAAAGGCAAAGAGGCCAAGCAAGATTCTGACATAGAAGAAGCGGATGCCGCACAACCCAAGTCAGATGCAAAGAAGGATTATCCTACAAAGAAATACTCTTATGTCTGCTTCCTTGGAACTCGGCTAGCTAAGGTCATAAAGGCGGTTATCCATGAGCTCAATGCCACGGTTCTGGCTGTTCCCTAGTTTCTGAATTGGTTGGATGTAACCATCACCTTCGACCGAAGCGATCACCCAAACAAAACACATCATCGGGGAAAGTACCCTTTGGTCGTCAATCCTATTATTTATGGCTATGCGTTCTCTAAAACTCTCATGGATGGTGGCAACTGCATTAACATCCTCTACATCGAGATGCTCCATCACAGGAAGATCCACGAAAACCAGCTGAATCATAGCAATGTGATTTTTCATGGTATTGTACCAGGAAGACATGCACATTGGACGTGACATTCAGAACTCTGGACAAATATCGGACCGAGCCGCTCTCTTTCGAGGTGGTACCGTTCAAAAATGCCTACCACGCCATCTTCGGACATCCGGCTTACTAGGCGTTCATGGCCCGTCCCTGCTACATCTACAATATGATGAAACTTCCGGGTCCCAACAGCGTCATCACCATCTGGGGAAACCCGAAGAAAGCATGATACTGCAAAGATGGATCTGCCGCGTTTGCCGAAGCCGTGCTGCATGCCTAGGAGTACTAGGAGATCAAGAAAAACACCGACCCGTCCGAGATGCCCGCGATGAAGAACGAGGTGCTGAAACCGAGTCTGCAGTTCAAGACATCAGAAGAGACGAAGAAGACACAGTTTATGGAAGATGATCCCTCCAAGGAGACCAATATACTGATAGTCTTATATCTTAAATAGGAAAGTGCACTCGTCAAGTTCCTAAAAGCTAATAAAGATATCTTCGCATGGCAAAATTATGACAAGACCGGAGTACCTAGGGAACTCCCCGAGCACACTCTCAATGTTTATCCATATGCTAGACCAGTCAAACAGACCTTACGACGATTTGGTGATGAAAAGCGCAAAGCTATAGCTAAGGAATTAGATCGACTAGTATTAGATGGATTTATCGCAGAGGTCATCCACACAGAGTGGGTGGAAAATCCTATACTTGTCCCTAAAATGGACACTATTGATTTAAGGATGTGTGTTGATTATACCGCTTTGAATAAGGCCTATCCTAAAGATTTGTTCCCTCTGCCAAGGATCGATCAAATTATCGACTCCATGACAGGGTCGGAATTACTTTGTTTTCTTGACGCATATTCCGGATATCACCAAATACCGATAAAAAAATCAGATCAAATCAAGACGTCTTTCATCACCCCTTTCGGAACCTTCTGCTACAAAACTATGCCTTTTGGATCAAAGAACGAAGTATCAACTTATTAACACACTATGTAGTGTTGTCTCAACGACCAAATCGGGTGAAACATACATGTATACGTGGATGACATAGCAGTTATGTCCAAAAAGAAGGAATACTGATTTCCAACTTGGAGGAAACATTTCCTAGCCTACGAAAATTCAATATGATGCTTAACCCGAAGAAGTGCTTCTTCGAAATCCCAGCCAGAAAATTGTTGGGTTTCATCGTGTCTGAAAGAGGCATAGAGGTGAACCAGGACAAAATCAAGGCTATACTAAACATTACTAGGCAGACTCGCTTGAAGGACGTACAACGACTGACTGGTTGCATCGCAAGAGTGAGCCTGTTTGTCAGCCGGCTCGGAGAAAGAGCCGCACCTTTATACAATCTCTTGAAGAAAACTGATAAATTTTTCTGGACCAAGGAAGCCAACGTTGCCCTGCAGAGTTTAAAAGTTCTACTTTCAAACCCACCAAGCCGTGCTGCACTAGAGCCACAAGAGCCTATGTTACTTTACATTACATCGACAAACAAAGTCGTGAGTACAGTAACATCAATGGAGCATGAGGAGGAAAATCATGAGCATAAAGTGCAACGTCCAACCTACTATCTTAGCGAGGTCCACATAGAGTCAAAACAAAGGTTTCCATATTACCAGAAGCTAGCCTATGGAGTATTCTTTGCTTCCAGAAAGCTACAACATTATTTTCAAGAGCACAAGATCACAGTGGTGAGCACTGCTCCAATGCGATATATAATCAACAGCCGTGATGCCATAGGATGTGTCACAAAGTGGGGAATAGAGCAGCTTTCGACATTGTGTACAAGCCACGAACACCAATAAAATCCCAAATACTTCCTAACTCTATCGCTGATTGGACAAAGACAGCAGAAAATACAAGTCTTGAATACCCCAAATTTTGGACCCTTCACTTTGATGGATCAAAAGCACGGGGAGGCTCGGGGGCTTGCATGGTGCTCAAATCACCCCAAGGAGAAAAGATGTTATATGTGTTACAGATTCACTTCACGGAAACCAATAATATTGCCGAATATGAAGCACTATTTCATGGAATACGCATGGCCAAAGACATTGGCATTACCCGACTCATGTGTTATGGAGACTCGGATTTAGATGCACAACAAGTATCCGATATCTATAACGCAAATAAACACATGGCAGCATACAAAGTTGTCGTGGATGAACCATCTAAATCATTCGAGGGTTTTGAGGTTCAATACAACCCTTGAGTAGAAAACAAGGAATAAAATGCTCTATCAAGAATAGGCTCTGCCCGAAAACAAGTCCCGGATGGTGCTTTTCTAGAGCACTTAAAGGTTCCCTCCATTGTAGGAGTTGATGAGGACTATCCGACGAAATCCGATTCACCTTTAGTAGCAGTTCTGGATGTAATTCCTAGCTAGACACAACCCTATCTAGATTTCCTGATAGACAGAAAATTACCCGAAGACAAAGTTCTGGGCCGACAGATCGTCCGACGAGCAAAAGCCTATAGAATTATCAATCGTGAGCATTACAAGCGAAGTGTTTCCGGGGTTTTTTAGCACTGTATTTCTCCGGAAGAAGGAGTGAAAATATTATGAGAGATCCATGAAGGCGAATGCGGTCATCGCATTGCAGCCAAATATTTAGTGGCAAAATCTTTTTGACACGGATTCTTTTGGCTCGTAGCTAAGGCAGATGCCGAGAAACTGGTCAAATCATGCAAAGGCTGTCAAAAGTACGTCCGTCAAGCACATGTTCTGGTAGACCAACTGAGAACAATCCCTATTACATGGTCATTTGCGGTCTGGGGGCTTGATATGGTAGGGCTATTTAGGACGGCAAAGTGTGGATTTACCTATCTCCTAGTGATGGTGGATAAATTTACCAAATGGATTGAGGCTAAACCCGTAACAAATTGTGATGGAGCCACATCCAGAAAGTTTCTCGAGGACATAATCATCCGATTCGGATATCCGCACAGTATTATTACCGACAACAGAAGCAACTTTTCCATGGGAGAATTAGCCAATTTCTACGAATATCAAGGGATCCGACTCGATATTGCTTCAGTCGCACATCCACAAGCCAAAGGACAAATCAAAAGGGAAACACATTTTACAAGGACTCCGACCTCATCTCGAAGCACCACTTCATCATGCTGCAGGGGCTTGGGCGGAAGAATTACCGTTTGTGATATGGAGCTTACGAACAACTCCTAACAGGTCAACTGGATATACTCCTTTCTTCTTAGTCTATAGTGCAGAAGCAGTTCTTCCGAGTGAGTTAATCCATCAATATCCTCGATTCAAAGCATATATCGAAGAAGATGCAGAAGTTTCTCGACAATATGATCTCGATATAATCGAGTAAGTTTACGTTGTTGCTAAGCAGAGATCTACAGCCTATCAGCAGAAGTTGCGCAAGTACCATAGTCATAGAGTTCAAAATAATTCTTTCAGAAAGGGTGATTTGGTTCTCCGACTTGTGCAAAAAATAAAGAACAAACTTTCCCCTATTTGGGAGGGACCTTTTATGATCAGCCGTGTTCTGCATAACAGGTCATATTATTTAACCAATATGAGACCAATCAACGAAAGACCAGACACTCAGAAGAGAAAGCGAGCTGATGGTAGTACAAACTCAGATGAATTAGACCGTCCCCGGAATATTGCACAGCTACGTTGTAACATCCCAAAAATATTAATCAAGATTATCAAGTTCCAATCACCCAAGTTTAGGGCTAACAAAAACTTTTGTTATTAAAATCAATATGAATGCATGTGTGTATGTGATGAATGCTTGTATTGCCATGATTGATTGCTATGAATGCTAAGGATTGGTTTAAAGATGAAAACAACATCATCTAAATCATTTCCATGCAGAATCAAATCAAGAGAAATTCAAATATAAACATTATAAGCAAATGGTCATTTGACCAAAGTTAACCACTAGACCACTTTGAGTGTTTCTAGTCCAAGTTTTCTAACAGAAACAAATCCAATTATTTTCAACCCTTGCTAGAACAAGTACAAGTGAACCCAATCCCACTTTGCAAACCAACAAAAATAGATTTCCAATCTATTCAAATGACAATTTAAAATTGAATTAAGTGTAGGTACTAAGATCACCATTTCTCAAAAACTACTCAAACCAGTTCACCTTGACAAACCCAAGCAGCCAGACACTACCAAGCATGTGACCAGAGCACCCACCAAATTTCATTCAAAAATTTCAAACTTGAATTCTTTCAACCATTTCATCAAACACCTGGAGACACATTTCAAACTCTGCCTAACTACACTATTTTGAGTAGTGATCATTCAAACCCTTGTCCCCAAGTATCTCCCTTTGTCTCCCCAGTGACTACCAGTGCAATTAAGGAGCTAGCCCTCTACCCCTTTGCACCATGCCATGCCACCCAAGCCCCCCTTGCCAGCCAACCATGGCCAGCATGCTAGAGCGAACGCCACGCCCGTCCACCATGTCCAGGAGGCAGATCATCGTCCACCGCCACCCCTTGTCCAGCCCTTACACGCAGCCAGGCCCTGGACCACAGAGGAAACACCGCGCCCATCATCTCTGCGCCGTGCCGAGAGCGCGCTAGAGCGCCGCACCCTACCAGCTCGCGTACGCCGTTCCTCACCCTCACCGCGCGTGCACACACTTGCCTTAACCCCGGCTAGCTCCCATACATCCTGTTCGCCGCTGTGCGAGCCGTAGCAACTATGCATCGTCAAAATTGTCGTTGGTGCCACTCAGAGCACCGGCCCGTTCCGATCAACCTCGACCATCCCTTGCCACGCCATTATGCCCTTGAGCATCGCCAGGAGACCGCGCACCGTCCTACACCCTCCGCCATGCCATTAGCTCGTTGTATCGTCGACCCCGACAAGCTCTGCCCATGTTGCACTGCCTCTCTCTCGCTCGGCTATCAAAGGAGGCCACCCCACCCTCAGTTCGCCACACCATCTCACTCCCCACCTCTAACATAACCTCCCACACCCTTCTCCAGAGCAAGGCGAGCTCCGCATCGCCGGAATTTCACCGGAGTCTGCCGCGGAGGAGGAGAAGCGGAGCCGTTGATTGGAGCCGCCCCAGGAGACGCTGCGTCCACCATTCAAACCGCCGTCGTTGACAATGTCGTTCGCCCCCAACGCCGACCCTAGATGGAGCCCTGGTGAACCTCACACGACCCCCACCACCGCATTAGGGTTTAGACCTTGTCGGAGCTGTTCGTCATCGACGATGAACCTCGACCGTTAGATTAGATTCTAATCGTAGGGCCTGAATTGAAGGATACCGCTTCGCATAACTAGAGCCGCTGACATGTGGGGCCATCACTTAAGTCAGACCGGGCGCTGGACTGTGCATAGTGGGTCGTCCCATTTAGTTCCTGCACAACCCAGTAGATTCAAATATAGATTTTTCCAATTCAGTTCAAACCTAGTTCTGTCAGTTGATTCAAAAATCAATTCAGAGAGTTTTACTAAACCAAATTGCATGAAACCAATTTTGTTAGAAAGGTATTTAAATTATTAATCGAAGCCCGTTGGATTCAAACCATTTGGAATTATAGATCACCTATAGTAAAAATAACAAGGCAGAGACTTTTCTGCATTCAAATATTTTTCAAGAATCAACCATAAATGATTTTGAGTTGATTCCAACTCTCAAAAATCACATTTGATAAGAGATTTCTGAATATGTAAAAATATCTAGGTTTACTTGCAGTAATAATGGACAAGTAATAAATGAATGCCCCATAGGCATTTCTAGTCACTTTAATTAATTAAAATAATAATGTTAAACCTTATTAAATTGTGACACCACTTTAAATAACATTACCAAGTATTAAAATATGTGGTGATGACATGGTCAATATGATCCCATATTTTAATTGGAGAATATTAAATCTTAAGTAGTTTTCAATGAGTAGAAATTACTTTTCTAAAATAAAATAAATAAGACTAGGCCTTTATTTTAGGTAATGATTGTGATGATGTTAGATCATCTAGTGTGAACCTTATGTGCCTAATATAAGTAGTTAAGTATTGTTTGGTGATTGTGTACCTCGTATTTATTTATAGACGCTAGTACCGACCAAGGATACGAAGAGGAGGAGTACGACTACGAGGAAGAATGAGAGGAGAACTTCAACCACTGCACTACTCAAGGCAAGCCATCCTAGCAAGCAATCTGATGCAAGCTAATACTTGCGAGCCCCACAATACCAATTAACCTATGCAATGCCTTAGGCATATTTGGTTATACCACTTTATTACACCAAATCCTAGTTTTACTTGCAAGCTTTATTTTTTTATTTCTTTATCAAAATTCTTTATTACTTTTATTTAGTGACTTGTGAATTTTGGAAAGATATTTGAAGGTAGAAAAAAGAGCATAAAACTTGGCCTAAGTTAGTTAGAACTAGATGTCATACTGAGGCATGAGATCTAGATTTGGATAAGTCACAATTGATTAGCACCCCTTATTAGTGATTATCCCCAACTTTAGTGGCTAGTGATAAGCATAAAAGTTGATCACTTTAGATGGGAATACTTGGTGAAAATGATTATGAAAATATTAGAATGATGAGTCATTCTAATGAAATGTTTTGACATGTGTTATGAACACCAGATGTTTTGATGATGAAAATGATGAGGCATGAGCCTTAGCCCTTTATAAAACTGATGGTTGGGTTCGAATGCGATACCATTCCAATTTTACCGTATAACCACAATACCTGAATTTGGGTAGGTCTTGACTGGAAGTTTATATATCTTAGTATTGGTTCCCTTGCGGAAGAGGTTTGAGCTGAGGCTACCTCGTGATGATTGTACACCTGTGAAGTTCCCAATATGACAAATGGTCATGGTTGGGAGGCCAAACTCATAGGGGAGGTGCCTATACTAGGGTGTGTAATTGAAAGGTTAGGATTGATTATCTGCATACGAAGTATGGTGATTCGGGATTGTTCCTAACAGATGTATCGAATGTTGTGGTGAAAGTGTACCACCTCTATAGAGTGTCAAACTATTCGAATAGCCGTGTCCGCGGTTATGGACAGTTGGAGTGGCCATACTGTTCCATCGTCAGATGTCTTCAAATGACTCATGAAATGAACTATGACTTTGACTTGACCACAACAGAGTTGTGAACATGAAAACTAAGTTCCCACTTAGGTGTTGTAAAACATTAAACTAGTTTTTATTTACTTCTAAAATCAGTTAAAGATAAACCTGGCTTTTTGCAAATACACCTAGAGCTTAGGATTACTACTTGAACTACTTGACTTGTTAGTGATAGTTTGCGAGTACTTAAAGAGTACTCACGACTTTGTCCCTGGCTATTCCTATGGCCAGACTATGAGGAGGACTACCGGGATGATGGACAGCAGAAAGTCTATGACAACTAGGATCATCTCCCATCGTCAGCATTGCCTGTGACCCTAAATATGGATCTTCGACCACGCTATCCTTATTATATTATTCCGCTGCGTTGATTGTATTAAGACTTGATCATGAGATCCTTTATTTGTAAGACCTTTATTATGGTTTGTAATGGATGATGAACTATGATACCAATCTGTTATGTCTCGCAAAAATGGTAATCCTGGGATTGCGATGTATGGCATAACAGGCATCTGGGATTAAAAATCCGGGAGTTAACATACGTCCCTTTTATTCTTAGTTATGTTTCCTTGTAATCATATGTACATGTTCAGAGTGAAATAAAGTATTGGTTCCTTCATATATTTTATGAGAATATTTTTACCATCTTATTTCCAAAAGAGCATGTCAATTTAAAAATCCCAGGATGCTTAAAAGTACTTTATGCTCATGTTCGTTCTGGATATGATTTTTGAAAATATATAAAAATGTTACCTTCGGGTGTAAATCTTATTTTATTTTTATACTTTAATTTCTAAATTAATTGCTTACATGGGGGCATTTTTATATTAATGAATTGTTGGTACTGGAAGCTGACTTTGTTTCTGAGTTTAAACTGGTTTAGCAATTGCGCTCTATTGCTTGGCAAAGTTTCCGTGCTGAAGGTTCGCCGGCTCATGAAAGGGGACGAGGCAGAGAGCCAGATAAAACGAAAAGTGTAAACACAACTGCTTATGCAATTTTCGAGCACACATTCAAATATCTAAAAAGTTCTAAGTAGTAAGCATTAAGTTCTTACATACTAGCACACATAGAAACACAAAATATAGTATCAATCATTAGAGACCATATGAATGTTTCAGGATAATGCATCAAATGTTTTATGCTGTAGATTTAGGTGGAGGTGGTGGAGACTTTGGAGCGCTGGAGTCGATATCGTCATCTCCTCCACGGGATAAGCATAGCCGGCACAAGATTCTTGGATGGCCTTGATGTCTTTTGGGTTACCCTCATTGTCCTTGTTGGCGATGCCCTTGGTGACGTGCGAAATCTGCATCTCGCTATGGTGACTCATCACCATAGTAAGGGCGGTTTGCACCGCAGTCCGGGCATATGAGATCTTCTATTCCTCAATAATACTTGGAATCTCCTTCGCTCTGTCCCTCATTTCGAGAACTGGCAAATTATGTAGGTCGGGAAGTTTCACCGACTTGCCAGCCTCTTCAAGAGTCTGGCATAATTCGAAGAGAACATCTTCGACTGATTTGATGTGCTCCGAATGAGAGTTGGAGGAAGGAGAGTCAGAAAGATGCAGATGATCTCGAAAAGAACAAAATCAAAAAATCTAACCAATAAATGTCAGAACATAAAAGAGGAAAGATAATGTCGGGGAAATTATCAAGCACGAAGTGGTTCCACTGGGAATGCTCCTCCTAGAGATTCTTTAGCTGTACTTCAGAGGCTTGGGAAAGATCCTTCTAGCTCTCAAAATCTTTCCTCGGATCTTCAAGTTGTTTATCTCAGAGGGCCACCAATTTTGCAAGCCTCTCGGTCTCCATGTTTGCAAGCCTTGGTGCTCATCCTTAAGCTTTTTAAGCTCCTGGCGAAGTTCTTCATTTTCCATTTGGTAGACCTTGAAGTTCTTGGCTTCCTCCACCATCTTGCTGGACTACTGTAGCAAGTCTGCAAAGGGCAAAATATCAGTCGGAAGATTATTAGACTAAGAAATAATTGCGATTGAGGGTCGCAAAAGATTACCTTCTGCCTCATCCTTCTCAATCTGCAACTTGGAATTTTCAAGACACAAAGTTTTGATATCTTTGCGCTTGTTGCAGATGTTCTTGAGCAATTCGTGGTTGTAAGATACAACTTTCTGTAAGTTAAAGACAGAATACCATCAAACGGCTATTAAGACTCGGGCTGCAACTTTAACTAAGTTAAATTCTAGCATGAGCCTTGGGGGCTATTCTACATTGTTCTTTTGCATCCTATAAGCATCAACTCAGATCTTATGCTGCGATATATATCCGACTTTATGCTTGGGGGCTTGAGGATATGATAATAAAATACTACAAACAATAGTTGGAAAACTTACAATATGCTCCAAGTGTAGCTTCTCGAAACCGATCTTCGTGTTGTGGAAGACCTTCAATGAGGGAGAGATGAGAGGTAGTAGTTTTTGGAATTTCTCCGACTTCGATCTTTTGATCTCGGACCTAGATTTGTTCTAGGAGGCTTTCCAGCTTGACATCCTCCGTCTCCTGGCTTGCTGCTTCTGGAGTAAGGACTTGCTTCTCAAGACAGGTTTGCGCCAGCTTGAGAATCTCCTCCTTCTGTTTCCTCTTCAGGCTGGCAGCAGCAGAACTGGCAATCTTGTCCATCTTCTCAGGCGACATATCCATGGGATCATTACCCTTAGCGGGTTCACCCTTGTTAGTGGTCTGGCTACCAGTGGTAACCAGAGCTTGTGAGGTCGTGGTGTGTTCAGGAATGGAAGAGACAGCACACAGAGAGGAAGGAACCTCCGGTGCGGAAGCCTGAGTGGTTGTTAGAGTTGGAGGGGCATGACTGGGGACGTCACAAGCTTCTACTGGTGCAGTTTCTTGACCGGTTTACTCTATGGCTTTGACCTGCTCTTCAAAACAGTTTTTCTCTGAATCACATAAAGAACAAATGTCAGATGTGACTCGGAAAGAATATCATGAGTATTGGAAGATACATGGTACTTAATTTTTAACCATTGGCAGCACTTGTGCGCCAGCAGTGACAACAACTTCCTTGGCCTTACATTTCTTGGAAACAGGGCGGGAACTTACTTCACCTCGTCATCCTCAGTCTCTTCCGAGTCTTCTGGAGGATAAACCTCAAGAGGTGGTAGCTTAGACTAGAGAAGATCCTTGAGCTGATAAGTCATAAAAAATCAGCACAGTTAAAAGCCGGATAACGAGGCAATGAGCAAACATGAAATACAAGTCGAAAGGCTTACTAGAATCAGAGGTCGGTCGGCTATGAATATCTGCATGGATATCTCGGGAACTTTCTTCTTACCCTTTCCTTGATCAGTAGCTGCATTCGGGATTTATAGTCCTTCACAGCAATGCGTGTCGGACAAACCCTCATGCTGTCCTTTCGGTCTGTGGTGACCATGTGCATCATCCAGTCGCCGTGGTACTGCAGCGGCTGAATCTGACTATCCAGCTAGCAGTAAACTAAGTCAGAACCACGGAGGCCCTGGTGCTTCATTAAAAATTCAATCTGCCTCTTGGTGATGATCAAATATTTGGAAAGTTCTGGTGCCTCTGCGTCCCATGCTTCATTGTGGGGGGCAACACCGTCAATGAAAGCTGGAAGACCTTCCGTCTTTCCGGGAGCTGACATGTCTTTGTTGCAAAGGAATGTCGCGGCCCATTTTCTAACGGACTCACTATAAAAGATCCTAGGGTAGACTCGGTCTCTCCTAAGAACTAAGCTAAGAGTGCCGGTAATGTAAGGAATTCCGGCACTGATAGAGTTTTTCCGAGTACCACAATAGTAGCGGAAAAGTGTGAGATTCGACCGAATGCCTAGGAATCCCTCTCTAAGAGCTGTCTGGGTACTAAGATCAAGCAAATAATTAGGAGGGAGGTTATGTAATTGCACACCGTAGTATTGGAGTACCTCGGTGAGGAACTCCAATGTCGGAAAACTGAGACCACAATCGGCATGAGGCCTAGAGAGAAGTCGCACGTCGTTGTGGGGCGCGGGGGCAGTCTTGCCGAAGCCGCTCCACTAGGCACCGATAGTGAGGTATCCCTCGTTCTCCATAGATTGGATATTCTCGTCGTCTAGCGCACTAGGGACCCAGAGACCTCGGTGGATCTTGTCGTCTGTCGCAACCGAAGCCGTCACTGCCGCGCCAGAACTAGATGTTTCCTCCATCATCTCGTCAGAGAGAGTCAAGAAGTGGCGGTGCTGGGTGTTTTGGTGGTATGGAGGAAGATGGAAATGCGAGGAGTAAAACGAGGCAATGGAAGCAGTGAAGAATGAACTTGGGAAGAAGAGAGAAATATCAGGATTAATAACCTCCTCGCCAAGATCCGTGCTAGGTGCGCATGATTTGCGTCACGCATATAGGAGAGAGAGGTGACTTCCTCACGAAGCCTTTTACCCCTCGATCTTCGCGCATACATTAAAATGTTGCTTCAGTTTCGTATAATGCGGAATCACCAACGGTCATGCTGATAGGATATCTGTCAATGACGTGACAGAACCTGAAAAGTGGTCAGGCAAACGTCACTGTTTAAATTCTGGCTCATGTTTGAATCGAGCAAGGAAATGACTGAAGTCAAGAAGACATATCCGACTCATATGAGGCTTGAAATCCTAGACTATTGAATGAAGTTTTCGGGAATCCATAAAGATTCTCAAGATGGAGAAACCATCAAACTAGACGATGATTCTGACTTTGGATCTTGGAGACTTCCGGGGACTACTGTTGGGGATATAATTTCTAGGTATACCCACATGACTCGCTGACCAGGGTGGCCACAAATGGATTAGAGCTTTTCTTCACGGGCGACCTAGTTAGAGAGAGAGGAGGAGTCAATTCTGGCTACGACAAGGCCCAGAAGACTTTCCGACCTAGGCCTATAGATTACTTGTAGTCCAATATGTACTCAGTTACCGACTCTGTAATATAGCAGGATAGGTCTATCCTGTAACCCTAGGTCTCGGTGCCTATAGAAACCGGAACTGAGGGAATCATTAGGGCATAACACCAACCAGATCATAGATCAACCATAACCAACTTTCACAGGAGAACCTCGCTTTTAATACGCTATAACATCCAGCTCTTGCTAATATATTACTGGGTTGCTTGCAAGAGTAGGATACGATCACCGCTGTCGGATTTGAACCTGGGTAAACTTGTGCTCACCGCTCCCGGAACACCATACGGCTCACAACCCATATTCTCAACGCCTTTAGGAGCCCCTATGGCATACTTATCATCGATCCAACGACAATTGTCGGGTAAATCCCTTCCACAAGAAGAACCATATGCCTGAGGTAATAATTTGTAGTGTTCCAATACATTGTTTGTTTCTCCATGTCTTGTTTTGTATTTTGTTGCATTGACTTTTTACTTTGCAATTGGAATTGTTGACAGGTCCATGCGCATTTGTTTTATCTGCCTCCACTACCTGAGGCCGGTGATATTACCGATAGCTCCACCATATCTGAGGGATGCACTGAAGCTCTAGCCGTAGTCGAGGATGATGAGGCTTCAACCGCCAACTATTATGAGATGGTTCCTCCTGCTGGAAAGCGGAAGCGTGCCGAGCCTATTGAAAGGGTCGAAGACTCCAACGATTCAATAGATTCTAAGACGCAAAACATCAAACCCATTTCTGTTGCACCTCCCGCGGGGGATTTGGATGGTGCAAGACATCAACTCGTAAGTTACTTTCGCCTATCTTTACTTATATCGTTGACCCGAAAAAATTCAGTTGATGAAATTTCTTGTTCTTCCAGGAGCGACGAGGATGAGGATGCCTCTCTGAAGTCACCAGTTGTTCTTGCTGCTCAATCTCCCCCTGTGAAATTAGCAGTCCAACCAACGTGCACAACCGATCTTTTGTAAAAAGATGCCGCCAAGCTGGACCCGGAGGATACGGCGTCGCCGCCTCCTGAGCCACCATTTAAGAAGAATAAAACCTCAGGAAAGGGTGTGGCGATAGGTGATAATCCATCAGAGCCTGACATTAAGATGTGAGTAACTTGCTATTTTTATTTCTTGAAATCTTCGTCTGCTGCCCCCGAGTGACTTTGTCATCTTTGTGCAGCCGTTGATGCGCGAGATGGTTGAGATGGACTCTCACTTCATCAAGATCCGCACCGAAGCCGAATAATACAAAGGTTTAACCTCTCACATTTTTACTAGCTTTTTTACCCGAATATTTTATTCACCTGATGATCACCTTTTGACACAACTTATGCCGCCGAATCTATGGTTATTTGGGACCAATCGTTTAAACGACTGAACAAGCTGGAGATGAGCTAAAGAAGACAAAGTTGTTGCTTGAAAAAGCTAAATAAGATGCCACTGCCGAAGCTGAATCATTTCAAAAGAAAACCGAAGCCACCGCTGAGCGGGACAAGGATATTCTCCTTCACGTTGAAGCCTTGAACTCCTCCTTAACCAGTGAGTTGCACCCTACGTCTTTTCTATTGTATATTCGTTATACTTTTTTGCTTTGTCGGATTCTTGAATTATTGTCCTTCTTTGTAAAAATAACCGGCCAATCCTTTACTTTGGAAGAGGATATCGGATTCGATCCATTGTTGGATGCTATTGGTGTTCTGGAGGCAAACAGCGTTCACGGACGCAATCTTTTGATTCGTTCACGCTGCGTTTTAAAGACTCTGCATGCCGAGATCTTCCCTGAAAAGGACGTACCTGCCGATCTAAATGATCCGACGACTATTTTTATTCCCTAAAAAGGACGCTCCTTCGGCTAGCATCATAGCGTCTGCCGACAAATAGATTATGCTAGATCTTTTAGTCTCATGCTATAAAATACTTATTTTCTATTTGCTGTTTGTCGAATTGTGATGTGGAAACGATGTTTTATCCTTGTATATATTTCTCCTCTTTTGGTGGTTCTTCTAGTTGTACCCGAATACATGAGTGTTTGTATTTGTTGTATCTTTTTTCCAGATGATGTCTGATGCTTTTGGTCGCTCAACGGATCCCTCCATGCCTGTTGTATGTGCGATGCCACCCGATAACACAATTACTCGTATAATTGATATTCCTTTGTATGTTGAGAAGATACAACAATTAAAGCGGCTGGAAACTGATCTTTGAGTTGTGCAAGCCATAGTTAATGTTGCCCAGTCGAAAACACGGAAAACCTTGGAGTTTAAAGCTTTTTTTTTTGGAAAAAAATCTCCAGGGTGAGTGAGAAGATGCTCTCTAAGTATCATTTGTAGAACCCCCGATCCTCTTAATGCATAGCCGAAGAAATGGCGTTGGATTTTTGATTTTTCCAGGCATCCGATTAGATGAAGTAGAGGAAGGGAATCGACTGCGTGTTCGAATCAATGCGTTAATAGAAGCTTATCGAGGAACTAGTGCGATCACAAACGCACCTTCATACTTGCACTTCTCTAGGATAGGGTGTCCGAGGTGGACGAATTTGTATAGTGCCGCCGCCAAGCGTTGACTCAGATTTACAATACGATGTTTCCTCGATATCTGCAAACTCAAGGCCTTGCCATATTGATGGCGAAATTTCAGCGAGACTAGAGGATCCACCATTATATCAAGCTTCAATTGGTTGCTGGTGCAAAGTTGGCTTTTGCTTGGGTTCATGCTTATTATCCCACCTTAGATTTAGACTATATATCCCGGCACCTTCCTTCTCCACCAGATGTTGCTTTTATCATGTCTTGTCATTATGAAGCTGCTCGTAGCCCTGCTATTCAGATCATCCGAAGGATGTTGGATGAAGTAACTTCGAGATGTAGTTTAGTACTTGGAAGAACTCCTGCACATTAGGATGTGAAAAATTTGTATGTAAATTCTGTCATGTTCTATACATGGTGTAGACGTATATTCGTGTGTTTTTTTCCAAAATTTATAATTGTTTTCCCTTGTGTAAGACCTTTCTGTTTTTTCTGACACGCCGGGGCCGAGTCAGCTATTCAGGTCAAGGATTTTAAGCTGGGCGACGTAACTGAATATTTGTTGTGCTGTGTAGTGAAGACCCACGAGTATCGGGTGCCATATTTTTACAAATACTTATGTTATGATAAGCCCCCTAGTATCGGGTAGGTGATAAAGACATATTCGAAATATGGACAATGTAGACGGTCGGTGTGATGATCCTCGGGTATCCCAAAAAACACTCGAAAACAGACTAAAACAAACAAGAAACTATATCTTCATCCACAAATACTGATGAAGTCTGGCTGGCATTTTGCTTGGCCAGATGGGCCGTGCATTGGTGCACATGCATGGCCGATTGACTTTTGGCTCATGCATGGCCGAATGGCCTTTGGCTGTTGCATGGACGATTGACCTTTTCGAGCATGCATGATCGTGCATGTACTTGCATACATACCTTTGCATGGCCAACTGGTCCATGCGTGTATGCATGGCCGGCTGGAAATTTGCACATACGACTCCCGGCCGGCTCCATTCTTTCAGTCGGTAGCTGATGTCTCCATCGACAACTGTTTTAGCAGCTTCCTAGCTATCGATAAGTACTAACCAGACTACGAAAGGATAAGAAAAAAGACCTAAATCCATAAGACAAGGAGTAGACAGAGACGTCGACAAGACCAAAAACACTACCACCATGCTGCCTTTGTAGCAAATATTCCCAGACTATACATTATACCTGGTATTATTAGATGACACATGTAATAATATAGTTAGGCCATATGGGCCTGACTTTGTCCCTTGGCCATATTCTATATATTTGAGCATGTGCATTGTTTAGTCCTAGGTCTAAGAAATTCTGTCAGAAAAAACTAATCTTTTGGGCTGGTGCTAAGAGAACAAATTTTTGTAGCGTCGATTTGACACACAAAAGGAGAAAATAATTGCCTTTTTGACATGCATGCACTTCCACGCCATAGAGAGATTAGAGGCTAATAGTGGGCATGGCTAGCAATTCACTTCCTTAGACCTTGAGTCTAATATTAGACTCAACATCTCCACTGTTTAAACTTATGCTAGGCAGAGAAAGATTCCCTTAGACACCGGTTTTTATATAGGCTGTGCTTGCTCTAATTCACCAAAGGAGCTCACGTTGCAAGGGCCCTTATTTTCTCACTTGGAGCCACTTCCTGCTAGCTATAGCTCACACACGCACTAGCACTTGGTCATTTTGATCAGCTAACTAGCTAGCTGGTTCTCTCTTACGAACACACACATACACTCAGTTCATCTTAGATATAGCTTTAGGAGCATCCTTATAGTCCGATTATACTAACATATACAATCTGACATGCAGGAGTAGAAATTTTACCTCTGTACTTTATATGTCTCATCGCACTCGCTTGTACCTAATCCAGCCTGCATACACCATCGCAGTCGTCCTGCTCGCTCTCACACCTCTATCTAGCCTTCTTAGGCAATGTCGTTTCCATAAGAATGATATTTAGCGCCCACCGTAGGGTGAGAATGGCTGCGGCCGGAGTCTTGTTCCACATGGGACCGATTTTATTCATCATCATTGCCGCCGACTCGGTTCCGAAAAATCGCCTAGAGGCTCGTCGCGTCGTCGCGTCGTCGTCACCGACTCTGTTCCGCAATATTCTCGGGGGCTCGCGGCCTCGCCGTTCACGTCATCCCCGTTCGCGCCGTTGCCGGCCTCACTTGTCGCATCATCGACGCCCGTACCATCTCCGTCATCGCCGTCCATGCGTTGACCGTGCCGTCGCGCTTGTCCACGACCATTTCGGCGCGCCTGCGTCCGGGCCTACGACAGCAGCGTCCGTCCGCGCCTCCGGCAAGCTCCCGTGCAAGCTGGCCTCCCCCAGGTGTGCCCATGTGCCTCCGCCGTCCATGCCGGCCTATTCCCTAGGATGCTGCATTTCTATAGCCAGTCCCGCGCACTCGTCGTCGGCATCTCCGCCTTCGATGACCGTGCACCGACCTCTCCTTCATCTAGTTCGTCACCGCGCTCGAGCATCGGCGCCTCTGCTCACCTGCGTCCGCGCGTGCGTATGTGTGTCGGCCTTTCGCGTGCCTCTGCATGCTAGCTCCCTCCCTCGTCGTGCCTCCTCGCATGCGGCAAATCGGAAGTGCGCCGGCGCGAGCTAGCTGCAGCAAGGCGGCGAGCAACCAAGCCAGATGCATCCACAAGCCACAGAAAAATATGCATACGTCTGACCGGGTCCAACTAGCCAAACCGACAATCAAACGGGACGAAGTCGTGTCCAGCTGGCCGAAATGGCAACCAATTGGGCGAAGGCGCGCCAAATCGGTCCGACTCAGCGAGAACGGGGCGCAGTCGAACAGGCTCATCGCGTGCAGCCTTTGCCTCACTGACCGACTGCGCCCAGGCGACCCGCACCAGTTCATCTGCGCCGTACGGCTCCGCCCACGTGTCGTGTTGGCTGCCGCTGGGCCTAGCTCCCGCTCGGCCTCGTCACTCCAGCTGCGCGCATTCGCCCGTAGCGGCTGGCTGGGGGAAAAGGAAAATGTAACAAGAAGAGGAGAGGTGGTGGGCCGGTTGAAAATAAAAGAAGAAAGAAAAGAAAGGAGAAGTAGTTCCGGCTAGGAAAGGGGCTGGTTGAGCTAAACCGTTAAAATAAGGAGGGGCTGGTTGAGCTAACCGTTAAAATAAGGAGGGTATTATGCGTCCCCTGGACGATGGGAGAGCCCCCATCGTCCTGCTCCAACTGCTGCCACGTGTCCACTAAAAACGGTCCAAATTCTGTTTTTACTGCAAAACGGCCCGCTTTTGCTATATATGTACCCGTTTTTGCTTCGGAAGCAAAAAAAAAAACGGTTCGTTTCAGAAATTGAACGTCTCGCCGAAGACCTCACCGGAGACCTCGCCGGAGACCATGCAGCAAAAAAATTGTGCTAATCCAGCAAAACCGACTTCGCCGAAGACATCGTCGGAAACAACTCGTTGATGACCCTCGCCGGAGACAATGCAGCAAAGAAAATTCCGGCGAAGTCGGTTTTGCGACATTAGCACAATTTTTTTGCTGCATGATCTCCGGCGAGATATCCGGTGAGACGTTCTATTTATAAAACGAACCTTTTTTTCTTCGGAAGCAAAAGCGGGGACATATGTAGCAAAAGCGGGTCGTTTTGCAGCAAAAACGAAATTTGGGCGATTTTGGGTACACGTGTGACGCAGGGGGAGGAGGACGATGAGAACCCCCATCGTTCGGAGGATCCATATCATTTTCCTTAAAATAAAGAGAAAGGAAAGTTGGATTGTGGCCAGCCGGTTGAGAGAAAAGCAGAAAGAAAGAAAGACGAGTAAGAAAAGGACAAATTGGCCGGCCGAGGAAGAGATGGGAATAATGAGAAGAAAAAATCTGACTAGAATTAGCCGGTCAAAAAAATGAGAGAAAAAATATAGATTTAAATAAGAAAGAGATCTGCCTGTGTCTGTCCGGCCATTTGGTTTGTCGTCCGTCTGGGCTATCTGACTGGGGACCGGTCTGGCTATCGTCCCGTTTGTCTGTCTTGATTCGTTTGGTTCGATCCCATTCTGGTTGAGTCGGGCCGATTTGGCGCGCCTTCGTCCGTTTGGTTGCCAGTTCGGCCGGCTTTACACGACTTTGTCCCGTTTGATTGTCAGTATGGCCACTTGGACTCGGTCCGGCTGGGCCAGGTCGGCTCGACGCTTCCTAGCGCGTTTGTTTGTCTGGCCGGTTGGGTACGAACCTGGCTACGGCCGCATTTGGTTGCCTGGTCGGCTGGAACGCCATTTGGACCGTTTCGGCGACTGCAATGCCTGCGGAATCGCGTCTTCGAACCTACTGTGCCGGCTGCAGCAATGTGAGTGTTTTTCCGACCTCGATAAACCCTCGAGGGCTCTCGCCAGATGTTCACATGTTTCCTACTTTCAGTTTTCTGGCATCGGTAACCCCAACCAGGGGCTCGCCGGTTGGCCTGACCTGCTAATTCTGTAAACTGACTTAGTAGTGTGTGATGATGTCAGAGGCCCACTCTTCGTCTCAGCTACATATCGCAACCCAGCTGTCCGACAAGCAAGAGAAAAATCCCGAGGCATCCCACACGAAAAACATCGAAAGATTCGACAGATTGGACATTCCTGCCATATGTCTAGTTTGTATTTTCCGACTGCTAAGCCTCTTGTACCATGCATAATGTATTGTCAGCTCCCCCTTCCGTTCCGTCTCCAGACCGTAACCCGGCTGGCCGGTAAAGACATAACGTAAACAGCAGAGCGCATGGAAAAGGGACTAAGCATTCAGAAAAGCACGAGCTAGTTTTTTTAACAATAAAAACCAACATTCTATTGACGGTAGATGTACTGCACGTTAATGTAGTGACTGCAAATTCATTTTGTGTGTGTTTATTGTGCACGACTACACCGAGTCGGATCTCAAGTACAAATAAAGATTCAAAGAACATATCTCTGTTAGTTACTTTGAATCTCGGAGGCTACATCCGATGGGTGTAGCCCCCGAAATTCGAAGTAGCAGACGAAGACAGGTGCTTCGAATCTTTCTCTTTCTTGACCTTTTCAACACCTTGAGCCGGATAGCAAGTTCAAGGTGTTGAAAAGGTCAAGAAAGAGAAAGATTCGAAGCACCTGTCTTCGTCTGCTACTTCGAATTTCAGGGGCTACACCCCATGGGTGCGCTCACGTGCCCCCGCTGAAGTTGTATTACTTTTCAGGCCAAAGGTGTCCAGCCGGACGCCATTCATGCACTTTATCTAAAACGACAACGCCAAGTTTTTTTGAAGCCCGTGCTAATTTCTTCCTTGGGTAAAATCAGCGCGCTCTTGGGGCTAGTGTCGGGATGATGGTCCCTGGTACCCCAAAAATCACCCGAACACAGGCTAAAACAAACAAGAAGTTGTATCTTCATCCATAAATACTGATAAAGTCTGACTAACATTATGCTCGGCCAGATTGGGCATGCATTGGTGCACATGCGTGGCCGATTGGCATTTGGCTCATGCATGGCCGAATGGCCTTTGGCTGCTGCATAGCCGGTTGGCCTTTTTGAGCATGCATGATCGTCCATGCACTTGCATGCATACCTTTGCATGGCCGACTAGTCCATGCGTGTATGTATGGCCGACTGGGAACTTGCACGTATGACTCCCGGCCGGCTCCCTCCTTTCAGTCGGTAGCTGCTGTCTCCATCGATAATTGCTCTAGCGCCAGCTCCCTAGCTATCGATAATTACCAGCCAGACTACAAAGAATAAGAAGGACCTAAAGCCAGAAGATAAGGAGTATACAGAGACATCGACAAGACCAAAGACAGTACCACCATGCTGCGTATATAGCAAATAGTCTCACACTATACACTGTATCTGACACTATTATATGACACATGTAATAGTAGACTTAGGCCATGTGGGCCTGTCTTTGTCCCTTGGGCATATATTCTATAAACGCACCAAGGGAGCTCACGGCGGCAAGGGGATCTCATTTTCTCACTTGGAGCCACTTCCTGCTAGCTAGTTCACACACGTACTAGCAATTGGTCATTTTGAACAGCTCACTATCTAGCCGGCTCTCTCTCATATGAGCACACACATACACTCAGTTCATCTTAGATACAGCTCTAGGATCACCCTTGCAGTTCGATTATACCAACATATACTATCAGACATGCAGGAGTAGGAGTTTTATCTCACCACGATGGCTTCTAACCTGGGCACTTCTTGTGTCTCACCGCACTCGCTTGTATCCAATCCCGCCTGCGGACATCGTCGTAGTCGTCCTGCTCGCTCCCACACCTCTATCTAGCTTTGTTAGGCAATGTTGTTTCCATAAGAACGATATAGACTAAGCTTTAGGAACTTAGCTTTATTTATCTTCGAGTACGGAAGTACATGTGTCATAATCGCCTGTCTGTAGGCCTTATTGCATAAAAAACACGAGTCTTTCGCTAAGAAGCCTGGCCAAAGGACTTATTAACGTAAATTGTGGAAAGTAAAAGATCCTAAGCGTAGAAACATTACAGCTGCGTAACGTTCCACGAGTTGGAGTACTTGATTCCAGTCTTCTTGTCTTGTAGCCGATATGCCCCACCAGGGATTATTTCGGTGACGATGAAAGTCCCTTCCCACGGGGATTATATCTTGCGATGGCCATCTTATTTGAGGCGAAGGACTAGGTCCCCCACGACGAAGGACCTGATACGTAGTCGACGACTATGATAGTTTTGCAGGTTGTGCCGCTATACTATTGCTTTTTGCAAAGAGACGTCTCTTGCTTCATCGAGTGTGTCGACGTCCTCTTCGAGTGCCTCTTGCGACGCTTCTTCGTCATAAGTCACAACCTGAGGAGAGTCATGGGTTATTTCGACTAGAAGCACGACTTCAGCGCTATGGACCAGAAAGAAGGGAGTTTCCTGCGTAGAAGTATTTGGAGTTGTGTGTAGGCTTCATAGGACGGAGGGTAGTTCATCTATCTAGGTGCCTTTTGCTCTATCAAGCGGGGCCAATAGCCTTTTCTTGGGACCGCTGGTGACTAGGCCGTTGGCTTTTTTGACTTTCCTATTTGTTTGCGGGTGATCTACCGAGGCGTAGCTGATATTTATGCCCATCTCCTTGCGGTAATCCCTAAACTCATTGGATGTGAAATTTGTACCGTTGTAAGTGATGATGCTCTGGGGACCCCAAAGTGAAAAACTATCAACTTGATAAAGTTGATGGCTGAAGTTGCATCTTTGCTAGTAACATGCGCTACCTCGATCCACTTTGTAAATTTGTTGACTGCGACTAGCAGAAATACATGGCCAACAGGCAATGATTTATGGTGTTTTCCCACCATGTCGAGGCCCCACTGAGCGATCGGCCAAGACAATGGCATGGGGGAATTTCCACTGCTGGTGCATTGGGCTTTTTTTCGAAGCGCTGGCATACCTCACATGTCCTTACTATGTACTTGGCGTCCTGGACCACTGTAAGCCAATAAAATCCTGCTTGGAAGACCTTTGCTACAATTGCACGGCTGCTGGCGTGATGTCCGCAGATTCTTTCATGTATATCTCTGAGGATGAGTTGCCCTTCTTCGGGTGCGAGACAACACTGTAAAACTCCTAAGATTCTCCTTTTATAGAGTTCATCATTGACAATTATGAAGGCCCTAGTACGTAGGGTGATGCGCCTTGCCTCGACCGTATCTTGAATGCCACATATGGTTGCATCCATATGGTCTGTATCACCATCACTTACGCGGGTTCGTCCATTTCTTCGGGGTCCTCCTCTCTAGGCTCCCCGGTTGGCGCATCCCCCAAGTCCTTTGCTGGTTTGGCCTTTTTGCCTATAGTTTTTGCGGTAGCTTCGACAATATTCTTGGGTTTGACGGAGAGTTCCATGATCTCTTCCCAGAAAACTCCATGTGGTATGGGAAGGCATAAGGATCCAATGTTCGCTAGATTTTCAGCTTCCTTGTTTCTCATTCAGCTGATATGAGATACCTCGCACCCGTCAAAGTGAGCCTCTATGATGTTATATAGATCCCGATATGCGATCATGTTGTCGCTAACAACGTCACACTTTTTCATCACTTTTTGTGCCACAAGGTTTGAGTCACCGAAGATTTTGAGGTGAGTTGCACCGTAGGCTTCGACCATACGCATATCGTGCAACAGGGCGTCGTATTCGGCTTAGTTGTTTCATGCATTGGGGAAGCTCATCCACAAAACATACCACATCATATCGTCTTGTGGAGATTAAGATTACGCCGATTCCTGCTCCTTCTGTTCTCTTGGACCCATCGAAGTACATTGTCCATGCGTTTAATAGGTTTGGGGTACCCGCACATTGGAGCTCTATCCAATCCGTGATAAAGTCAGGCAATACTTAGGATTTTATCGCCTTTTTCTTCTTGCAGGTGTTATCTAGAGGGCATAGCTCGATGCCCCCAAAAAGAGACACACCCCATAGCTTCTAGATTGTTCAATATGTTGGAGAGAGGGGCCTCATTGACTTCCACTATCGGGTGCTCCGAGAAATAATGGCGCAGTTTACATGTTGTCATGAAGACTGTACGGGTCCCTTTGCTTTGAAGTTGATAGAACTTCACTGAGGTAATATACCGACCTCTAGACGCCATGAGTCTTCCCCTCTTCGGGTCTCTCAACCTAAGCAGGCTAGAAAGAGGTGTGGGAGAAAAGCAGGGAAGCGTGCGACGGTGTCCGCATGCGGGATTGGATACAAGCGAGCGTGGTGACACAAGATGTACCCAGGTTCGGAGCCCTCGATCGAGGTAAAACTTCTAGTCCTGCCGGACTGACTATCTGGATGAACACTAAGGGCTACAATGCTCCTGGAGCTGACTCTGATCTGGCTAGTAGTAAGTGAGAGTCCAACCCTTGCCCAGTTGCCCCTGCCTCCTCTTATATAGGCCGAGGCGGCGTGGGAAACGACCTGGCCGACTGGCGGGTCCCAGAGGCGGGCCCCAGCCGGCTATGTCATCTACAATGGCCGGCATGGGAGTATGTACTCACAGTCAAGCCCATGCCGCCACGCACTCTACAGTGGTTGCCGTGCGGGTAGTTGCGCACAGTTCTACCTACTGTCTACTGTTGCAATCTTCATCGATAGAAGTCGTCGGTATGGGCCGAGTGTCTGAGTCTCCTTTCTGTCTTGTCTGCTTTCCCGGTCGTACTACGCACTATGATTTACGTCATCTGGTACTTTGCCTGTCTTGGGTGGCCGGCTAGAGTGACCTAGCCGGCTGGTCTTCATGGGCCGGATGGTTGGATCCATCCGAACACTCTTCTGCCCTTGCTTGATTCATCCGGCTGGTACTTCTGCCGGTTGGCTCTTGATCAGTCCTGCTCCGGCCGGCTGTCTTGGTCCTGCCGGCTGGCGCTCTTGTCGATGGTTTTCATCCGGCTGGCTGGTTTGCCAGTCGGGTCTTGGTCCGTTCCTTCTTCTGATCTGTCTTGGAGATTTTGCGTCCGGCTACTCCCAGCCAGCTGTCGTGCTTGTGCTCTGAATCTTGTCCGGTTAGCCTACCTGGGGTCGAACCCCCCAACACTAGCCCCTGAGCGCGCGTAGATTCCGTCCGCAGGAGAAATGTGCGCGGGCTAAAAAAAGGCTAGGATTTTGAATTTCGTCCGGTCGATTTTGGCGGTTGAGCTGCCCCGGCTGCGTCATCGCCGACGTCAGCCACGTGTGGTGATGGTCATGGGAGAGCGTGCGACGTGGGGTCGCGTAGGCTGTCGCCTCGGGAACCGTCGCCGGTGCCTCGCCTCCCGTGCTGGGATCTTCTGCGCCTAGGGTGTGGCCGCAAATGATCCGGACGTCGCTGGGGCCATGCG
The DNA here is from genome assembly GCA_916181665.1 of Avena sativa. Taxonomy (NCBI): domain Eukaryota; kingdom Viridiplantae; phylum Streptophyta; class Magnoliopsida; order Poales; family Poaceae; genus Avena; species Avena sativa. Next base: position 135,076,816 of record OV702280.1, read on the forward strand.
GAGCCGCCACGTGGAAGGCGACGGTTTGCCTCCCCGGCCCCTACTTAAGGGGGCCGCGGTGCCGCGCCACCCCCCACAAGTCATTTGCCTCCTCTTCCTTCTCCTTCTCTGCTGCCTCTCTGTCTCCGCCTTCTTCGTGTGCCGCCGGAGAGCTCGTGCCGCCCGCTCCACTGGCACCGTCTCTCCTTTTTTTCGCTGGAGAGACGGGCAACCGCTGCTCCTCCGCTGCACCGCCGCCGTCTGAAGGGATACGGGTAGGCTACACTAGCGCAAACCAAAAATTTCTACCGTGTAAACCAGGATTACTGTTGTCATAGATCACGGGATTACCACTAGACGCGCAGTTGCGGAATTGATGAAGCGCGTCGAGGCAGTGCAGACGTTCCACGTCTCCTCCTTGTCCTCGTACCACGAGAATCTCGCCTTGAGTGGCTCGTCCAAGTGCCACAGATGCAGCACCTCCGAGGTATCCACACGTACAGGGTGGAAGCGTCAAACACCGGACTGCTAGGTTCGTGCGTGCAACACAGGCGTTAGAGTGGCGGCTGGGTGGAATGGTCTAAGGTATAACCTTGGTCATCTCGCCCCACCCACTCTTATATAGGCGTCCCTAGTGGGCTTCTACATTAGCATCCCATTAGTAGCCTAAGCCTGGTCTAATTCGGATCCAATCCTTATTAGGCTTCCAGCCCCTTAAGTGTGTGACCCTATAGGTTCATATGCGTATAGACATGACACGAATACACTTATTCTGTCAATAGTTTGTAGCGGCTCTAGCAAGACGTGCCAAATCCTAAACGCATACAAAGATCATATCGGACGAACCATCACAAGGTTTAGTACATGTCTTTACCTTTGCCTCACGATATTTGGTCTAGCTCCAAGCTGACCACTCTTTCTCGATACCGTAACTCTGAATCCCATTACTAGGTTAACTCTTCACCTTATGTAGCATGGCCATGCATTTCTGGATCCGATCACTCGAGGGGCCCAGAGATATCTCTTCCAAGTAGAGAGGGGCAAATCCCATCTTGATTGACCATGCCTTGCAGCATGCTTCAGGACAAACCCGAAAGCTACCTTTATAACTACCTAGTTACGGTGCAGCGTTTGATAGCCCCAAAGTAGGTCGATCCACATCTCAAGTACATGCGACAATCTCATGTCTAAGGACAAAACGTACACGATATGTAGAGAGAGAGCTGCAACTAATTGCCAGTCTAAAGTTGGATCAGTCCAACCCCATGTTCATAACATGTGTCCACATCATTGGTCTGACATCTACATGTCTATGACTTGCGAAACATAGTCATCAACCAATCGACGTGCTAGTCTAATATTCACGTGTGTCCTCACATGAACTCCGACTAGGGACAACACTTAAATAACCATACAAGTAAAGAGTTTCACAAACAATTCACATAATTGCCAATCAAGACAGGTTGCCTGATATGGATATTCAAGGAACATTATAATAACTCATGGATACATATGAAATATGATCATCTCTATGATTGCCTCTAGGGCATATTTCCTTCAGTCTCCCACTTGCACTAGAGTCAATCTAAAATATATCTAATACCAATTGCTCTTGTGTGTGCTTCATGCGCGGGCTGCGGGAGAGACTTAGTCAAGGGATCAGCAACATTTGAGTCTGAATGTATTTTGCATATCATGACACTACCATCCTCAACGAACTCTCGAATGTGATGGTAACGCATGCGAATATGTTTGTTCTTCTGGTGCTGTCTAGGTTCCTTGGCTTGTGCAATAGCACCATTGTTGTCACAATAAACGTCCAAGGGATTGGACGCGCCCTGAAACACATCGAGAGCGATCAGGAAATTCCTAATCCAAACAGCTTCCTTTACGGCCTCCGAGGCAGCAATATATTCAGCTTCTGTTGAAGAGGAGGTCACCGTATCTTGCTTGGAACTTTTCCAGCTCACAGCACCACCATTCATGACAAACACATAACCTGGTTGCGATTTCGAATCATCTGAGTCGTTAAGGTAACACGCATCTGTGTAACCCTTTACACTGAGTTCATCCTCACCTCCATAAACTAGGAACACATCCTTAGTCCTTTTCAAGTACTTAAGGATGTTCTTTACCGCTGTCTAGTGACCTTCACCTGGATCAGCCTGCTATCTGCTCGTAACACTTAGAGCATAGGAAACATCTAGGCGAGTACATATCATTGAATACATGATGGATCCAATAGCCGAAGCATATGGAAACCTACTCATGCACTCACGCTCATCAGTAGTCGAAGGACACTGAGTCTTGCTGAGTTTTATGCCGTGAGACATGGGCAAGAACCCCTTCTTAGCCTCTTCCATGTTGAACCGTTTCAACACTTTGTCAATGTATGTACTCTGGCTTAATCCAATTAGCCTCCTTGATCTATCTCTATAGATCTTGATGCCCAGAATATATGCTGCTACTCCCAAGTCCTTCATCGAAAAACTATTTTTCAATGAGGTCTTAACAGACTCGAGCATAGGAATGTCATTTCCAATCAGCAATATGTCATCTACATATAAGATTAGAAATACCAGCGCTCTCCCACTTTCCTTCTTGTAAACACAAGGTTATTGTTCGTTTTTGATGAAGCCAAACTCCTTTACAACTTCATAAAATCGAATGTTCCAACTCTGAGATGCTTGCTTTAGCCCATAAATGGACTTCAGAAGTTTGCATACCTTTCCATCATTGTTTGGATCGATAAAACCTTCGGGCTGCATCATATACACGTCCTTAGTTAGGATTGCATTTAGGAAAGCCGTCTTGACATCCATCTGCCATATTTCATAGTCGAAATGTGCAGCAATGGCTAGAATTATCCGTATAGATTTAAGCATCTCTACAGGCGAGAAAGTATCATCGTAGTCAACTCCTTGAACTTGTCGAAAACCTTTTGCAACAACTCGAGCTTTATGGATGTGAACATTTCCATCCATATCAATCTTCTTCTTATAGATCCATTTGCACTCGATGGCTTTAAAACCATCAGGCAGGTGAACCAAGTTCCAAACTTGATTGTCTCCCATGGACTCTATCTCGGATCTCATGGCGATTAGCCATTTCTCAGAGTCTGGGTCCACCATCGCTTCTGCATAGGTCGCAGGCTCATCATTGTCTAACAATAATAATTCTCGCGCTTCGTGGAGCCTTGCCGACCTTCGTGGTTGTGGTTCTTCTCTTGCCACGGGTTCCTCAACTTGTTCTGCTACAATAGCATCACTCGTAGAAGCATCCCTGACTGGCTCATCTTGAACTTCTTCAAGTCGCACCAACCTTCCACTTGTTCCCTTTGTGAGAAACTCTTTCTCTAGGAAAATACCGCTACGAGCGACAAACACTTTGCCCTCCTCTCGGTTGTAGAAGTAATACCCTAAGGTTTCCCTCGGATATCCCACAAAAATGCACTTATCCGATTTGGGTGTTAGCTTATCCGACTAAAGTCGCTTGACAAATGCACCACGACCCCAAATCTTTACAAAAGACAAATTGGGATTCTTTCCAGTCCACATCTCATATGGTGTCTTAACTACGGATTTAGATGGTACCCTATTAAGTGTGAAAGCTGCCGTTTCTAGAGCGTAACCCCAAAATGACAATGGGAAATCCAACTGGCTCATCATAGATCGAACCATGTCCAACAAAGTTCGATTACGCCGTTCGGAGACCCTGTTTCTTTGAGGCGTTCCGGGCGGCGTAAGTTGTGGAACAATTCCGCAACTCTTAAGATGATCGCTAAATTCGTGACTTAAATATTCACCTCCACTATCAGATCGCAAGGCCTTTATTTTCTTGCCACGTTGATTCTCTACTTCACTCTGAAACTCCTTAAACTTTTCAAAAGTTTCAGACTTATGCCTCATCAAGTAGACATAACCATATCTACTGAAATCATCAGTAAAAGTAATGAAGTAGTGATATCCTCCTATGGCTGTCATGCTCATTGGTCCACATACATCAGTATGTATGAGTTCCAACAAGCCTGTCGCTCTCTCGGGTAAACCCGAAAAAGGCAACTTGGTCATCTTTCCAAGTAAACAAGCTTGACATGTCTCGTATGATTGAAAATCAAACGAAGTTAGAAGACCATCACCATGGAGCTTCTTCATGCGCTTTTCACTTATATGCCCCAAACGACAATGCCATAAATAGGCAGGACTCAAATCATTAGGCCGAAGACTTTTAGCACTAACATTGTAAACAGATGCATCATCAAGATTTAAAATAGATAACCCATTCACAATGGGAGCATTCGCCATAAACATATCTTTCTTAGAGATTACACAACCATTGTTCATACTCGCAAATGAATATCCATCCCTCATCAAACATGAAGGTGATAAAATGTTTCGACCCATACTTGGAATGTAATAACAATTATTCAACTCCATAATAAATCGAGAGCCAGCTGGACGCGGCATCCGGCCCGGGCGGCTCGTCGGCTGGAGCGGGGGGCTCCGCGGCAGCAGGTATGCGGTCTTCGTCGAGGATGTGGACTCTGACGACGAGGAGACCGCGCAGTGGCAGGCGGCGATCTGCGACGCCCCGACTGCTCTAGCCGGCCCGCTGGCACGACTACTCGCGGAGGCGGGGGCTTCGCTGCAGACCCTTGAGGTCAACCTCGAGGTTGGTCTAGCGGAGGTGAAGTAGCTCCAGGGCACGCTAGCCGGCGCTAACGAGGAGGCCGCCAAGAAGCTAGCCGCGGCCCGCGGGACCACGCGGAGTAAGTTTTCCGAGGCCCCTTTCCTTGCAGTTCTTTCCGTCTTATTTTTCTTCCGGCTTCTGACTTTCTTGTTTGCTTCTCTTCCTCTTACCCTCAGCCATCATGCTTTGCGGCTAGCGGGAAATTGACCGGCTGAAGCGCTCCAACATGCGCCTTAGTTGGGACAATGCCACCCTCCGGCTCCAGAATAGGGAGTGTCATACTAAGGTCAACCAACTGGAGGACACCATCAAGGAGCAGGAAGCGACCCTCGCCAGCCCGTCCAACGCCTTCGACCTTCTGGACAAGGAGGCCACTCGGCTGAAGGAGCACGCCTAGATGCTTGACAACGAGCTGATGTACATTGGCCTTCTGGCGAAGGGTGATTTTCTCTACCGACGCCGTATGATTTTATCCGACTATATTTTCTGGGTCGCATTTTGACTTGCCCTTCTGATCACAAGGCTTCTACCCCCAAGTAGATGCTCTTGCCTACGATCGGGTGCAACAAGTTGCGCCGGGTGAAAAGGCAGCCGTCAAGGACATGGTGGACGGCTTCCGAGCCAACGCGGATCTCGACGCCGTGCGCCGGGCCTACCCGGACCTCCGCTCCGCCGCGATCACGATTGTCGGCTACGCTGACATCGACGATGTGCTCATGGAGGGCGAGGGGAGCTCGGGTGCTGATGGCGCGGGGGTGGATGGCACGGAGGCGTCCTCCCATGCTGGCGGAGCCGGCGCAGCCCATCCTCACGGCAAAGGTCTGACCGCCTGAAGATGAAGAGCCCGGGATGCCGAGTGAATTTGTAAATGCCTTTATGTTTCTCGCACTTGTCTTTTGAACCATCTGGACATGTGGGGGCTTCGTCCCTCAAAGTTTAAGTAATTTGTCTGGTTGGGTTTGCCTTCGTGCACCCGCTTATGCTTGTGTTTTGGTCGACTGGTCTTTCCGGCTGGTCCACTCCAGCCGGGTTCATCTTGCACTTGTCTTGCACTTTATTTCTGACTTCCTGACGATCTGCCGACTTGCCCTGGCCGATTGGCTCATCTTCTAGCCGGACGCTACATCTCTCCAATGGGGGCGTGCCAGCGCACCCACTGGGTGTAGCCTCCGAGATTCGGAACAGTTGGAGTGCCGGCCAGGTGTTTCGAATCTTCAAAAAATTCTTGTTTTCACGTTCCTTTGCTGGATGTGACCGGCTTAGCCGGGCCGGGGAATCTGCACCGTTGTCCGGCTAAGCATGTCCGACTGGCTCTTCTCTATTACTTTCCTTTCTCCTTCTCTTTCCATCTTTCCTTCTTCGTCTTTCTCTTTCTTTCTTTCCTCTTTCTTTCCTCTTTCTTTCTTTCCTCTTTCTTTGTCTTTCTGGTTAGGTTTGCCTGAAGCGTCCGACTAGCTGCGGCTAGCCGGATTGGGCGGGTGGCGTCCTTGAGTTCTGTCCGCCTTTGCCCTTTCTTCTTGTCCGGCTGATGCACCCTTCAGCCGGATATCACATGCTTATGGTGAGGGTGCGCCAGCGCACCCACTGGGTGTAGCCCCCAAGATTTGGACGGGCTACCGCAGATAGGTACTTCGAATCTTCACTGTTCATGATTTTCGACTTGGTGCGGTTTGTGCAAAAAGGAACATACAAGAAATGGTCTTACGTCAATATGCTGCCTTGTTAAATGTCTCTACTATCCGACTAAAGTTTTTCTTTTTTCGAAAACTAGCTCGTGCTCTTCTGGACACTTAGTCACTTTCGCGTGTGGGGTGCTGTTTACGCTGCACCTTGCCGGACAGCCGGGTTGCGGTCTGGAGCCAGAGCCGAAGGGAGCTGACAATACACCACGCACGGTACTAGGGGCTTCGTAGCTAAAAAAGAACCAACTAGGCACATGGACGGAATGTCCGATCTAACGCATCTTTCACCGTTTTTCGTGTGGGATGCCCTCAGGCTTTTGCTCTTGCTAGCCGGACAGCAGGCCTGCGGTCTGTATCTAAGACGAAGAGTGGGCCTCTGGCATCGTCGCACACTACTCAGTCGGTTTACAAAATTGGCAGTGCGGGCCAACCGACGAGCCCGCGAGTAGGGGTCGACGGAAGCCATAAAATCATTAAAGGAAATTAATCGGATAAGAATGACAATCTGGCTATCTGGCAAGGAGCCCACGAGCATCAGCCGGGGTTCCACATCTTTCATTCATTCAGGGATCCGGATACATACACTGATTGTTGCGACTAGGTGTAAAACGGTCGGAGGAGGTCCGCATTTCATGGCCGCTCGATCTCCTCGTCCGACTTGTCCATCTTGTTCTTGCGCGGCTGCTATGAATCGATGAGGTAGTAGGAGTTGTTGTGCAACGCCTTGCTAATGATGAAGGGGCCCTCCCATGGAGGGGACAGCTTGTGCATGCCCTTCGTATCTTGTATCAGCCGGAGCACCAGGTCACCCTCTCGGAATGCGACTGGCCGGATGCGACCGGAGTGATACCGGCGCAGCCCTTGCTGGTAGATGGCCGACCTGGATAAGGCCAGCTCGCGGGCCTCCTCGAGGAGGTCCACGCTGTCCTCCATCGCTTCCTGGTTCTCCTTCTCCGTGTAAAGGAGCTTGCGGGGTGAGTCGAACTCAATGTCCGCCGCGAGAACTGCCTCTGAGCCGTAGGTGAGGAAGAACGGGGTGAAGCCGGTTGATCTGTTCGGGGTGGTGCGGAGGCTCCACAGCATAGCCGGCAGCTCCTCGATCCAGCAACTGGGTGATCGCTCTAATGGCTCGATCAGCCGGGGCTTGATTCCGGCTAGCACCAAGCCGTTGTCTCTTTCCACCTTCCCGTTGGACTGCGGGTGTGCGACGGATGCGAGGTCCAGTCAGATCCCTTTGTTGTGGCAGAACCGGGCGAAAGCCCCCTTGGCGAAGTTCGTGCCATTGTCAGTTATGATGCTGTGGGGATAGCCGAACCGGATGATGATGTCGCGGAAGAAAGTGACGACCGTGGCCCCGTCCATCTTTCGGATCGGCTTCGCCTCGATCCACTTGGTGAACTTGTCCACCGCCACCAGCAGGTGGGTCATGACGGCTCGAGCTCGTTTGAAGGGGCCGACCATGTCCATCCCCCAAACCGCGCAGGGCTAGGTGATCGGTATCGTCTTGAGCACGGAGGCCGACATGTGCCATAGTCGGTCGAGCCGCTGGCCCCCATTGCACGCGCGAACCAGCTGGTCCGCGTCCTCTGAAGCAGTCGGCCAGAAGAATCCATGGCAGATCGCTTTCGACACCAAGGCATGCGAGGAGGCGTGGTGGCCGCACTCCCCCTTGTGGATTTCCTTGAACAGCCGATAGCCGGTATCAGCATCGATGCACCGCTGGAAAACGCACGCGGCGCTACGCTTGTACAGTTCCTTGTTGATGATGGTGTAGGTGTGCGCGCGGCGCCGGATCTGTCTTGCCTCCACCTCATCATCCGGAAGCTCATCGTTGAGGAGGTAGTTCATGAAGGGTTGGGCCCAGGATGGAACTTCCCGGATAGTGAAGATGCTAGCCAGCACGATCTGGAGCTCATCCGGAGGGCGGCCGGGTGGGATACTGCGGTGACCTAGCATACCACTGCATGATGTAGTACACTATAGTCGTTGACATAACACCAATGAAACACCGTTCACTAGTATTACATCCCTCAGAGTAGTACAACAGAAACATAGCAGGTCCAAGACATGACTATAGGTTACAACTCAACTCTTTACACAAGATCCAGAGAACACTCTAGGTTAAAGAGAGAGAAACAAACTTCTTACAAAGAAGAATCAGGAATAAATAACCCATAGCTACCATACTTATAAAACTAATAGCTGAACTACTAGGCTTGCATTGCTGCTATTGCAATACTCTACAGAAGTAGGTTCGATGGTTAGAAATTCTATTCTTATCTAATCAGAAACTTCGTCTTCACTTGAGTTGATGTATATGTTGCCTTCCTTAACTTTATTGAAGAGATCGAGCTTTTGATGATGATTCCTTGAGCATAACTTAATGTAGACATCGTCTGTACTGGATTTAGAACCTAGCAAGGGTTAAGAAGATACTTTGAGTATGAGCGTACCCAGCAAGTCCACTAGAAAAGGAGTGTTTGATGCACTATAGCTACAGCTACAGACCATAGGTCGTAGGCAATGCAAGTTTTCATAAACATTTCTTCAAAGGTTGCTTTTATTCTGATAAACTATGTCCGTCAGCCTTCACGGGTTTACCAGAACTTTCATGGAGTTCCTTTCCCGCCACGTTCGTAGCTCCTTCCCGGAACAGGGAGTAACAAGTTACAGTTCTTACACTCTGTAGAGGTGCGTCACTTTACCCATGAGAAATCTTACCTTTGTTGCACATCCGGGCCGCGAACTCGTTCACACTTCCTTGGTGTGAGGCCCAGACTAAGACCCAAGCCAATCACTGCCTTCTCCATGACCCCGCATGTCTCCTTGGTGTACGCCAGCCCACCTATTGAATTACGGCAATGGCAGTACAGACCGTTCAGATGCCGGAACTATCGTGGGACATTGAGGGATCCCACCCATATGCTGCATATCCTCTACGAATTACCATAAATAATATGCACGCTACAAGTGATAACAGCCACGACCCGCACATCCAGCTCCATGCGAGAGGGAAAAGATACAGCTGACTTCTTCGTCCCATTCGAAATCTCATGGTCAACTCGTAATGTACGGTGCAAGAATCACTGGCGACATTGGTTGTTAAGTCCTAGATAATATGTTCCTTTACCACCGGAACTTTTATAGTAGGTTATTACATCATGGTAAATAACCTATAATCACATTATTATGAAAATAGTGTTTTCTGTCCTGTTTCAAATGCAGGTGATGACAACACTGGATTTGCAAAATACTTTACAGAAATAATCAAAGGACATGAGCAAGTGTGAACTTGCCTTTTGTGATTGCAAGATTATGCACTCACGGTCTTCAAGACAATATAAAAGATCCAATATCTGAAATCATCATCATTGGTCCGCTAAGGACTAATGTTTAAAGAAGCAAGATGCTTTCATAAGTAATGTAATGCAAGTTGATAAACGCGAATCCCGAGAATAATGTTGTTCTAGGGTTTGGATACTGGAAAGGGTTTCCTTGGAATGTGTTGCCCTTTTAGATTAAGTTTCATACATGTGATTCTTATTAAGGCTTGTGAGTGTGTGTGGAAAACAACAGGTATTTATACAACAACAAAATACACAGTATGGAATGCTACTCAAGGTTGCTTACATCTTAATTGTTTATCTTCAAGTTTTACTTGACAAGTAATCTCACTCATAAAGAATTTAAGTATTAACAATCTTATTATACAAGTAAAGTATAAAGTAAGGTGATTGTGATTAGTTGTTATTTGTTTTTCTGAAGTGGAAAAATGAATAATTTTTGAAGAAAATCTTACTCAATTAGGCAGAAGCATTTAAGCTTTTAAGTTAATCTTATGAGGTGTTCTTTCTAGTTATAGTCTTTAAGTCAGAAAGAATTGCCTTTACTGGAATACTGAAATTAGTAGTATTTGAGACTTATCTATCTTGGGTTTTAACTAGGTTTATTTGGTGTTAAGATGCTTTATAACTTAATTATAACAGACCAAAGTTAACTATAAAGCATATAATAAAATCTTTAGCATTATACTTAAAGCTTGGTAACTAGAAGTAACTTTGAGAATGTAGATAGACTTAGGGTGTATTACTTATAAACTCACTTATAGTGTTTTGATTTGTTTATAAACTTGTGGTTACAATACAGGAATAGGTTTTATCTCTTTACAAATTATTCTTGGAGATTTTTATTAGATCTTATGTTTGAAAGATAATTTAATAAAATTGTATTTAAAGTGTGCTAAATCATTTTGGCTTCACACAACAATATTTAAGACTAATACTTTTTATTAGACTCAATTCATTAATTTAAGAAATATTAACAAATTTTATTTAACATAATATGAATTATTAACTAAAGAAATAAGTTTAAATTCAATTTATGAAGGTGTTTAACTATTTATTTAACTCAAAAGTGGAATACCACATTTTTAACATGTAGGTATTATTTTTGTGATCATTTTGGTATATTACATTTATTTTTGTGGTTTATAAATAATAAGATATGATTTTAATAAGGTTTATTACTTTATAAATACTTAATAAATAATAAATATTTAATTAAGAGGAATAATAATACATGATTATAATTTTAAATTATAATTCTTATTTTTCTAAGATTTTTAGTATTTTATTTATATTTTTAACATCTACTATTATTAAAATATGAATTATCAAATTTTTATTACTTATAAAACCTTTATTAAATAATATTTATTTAAATAATCATCATAATAATATTTTATAATAGTTTTAAGTTGTAGATTTTATTTTTCTCAACATTTTCATATATTATATGTATTTTTCTGATTTATAAAACAAAAGATATTAAATTTACAAGATTTAATCATTTTATTTTATTTTTGGAATATTGAAATTTGAATTCATATTGTTTTAATTCTTTTCTAAACAGACATGAAAAATTTTACACTCTGGTGGGATCTACCCATGGTCACAGACATGTGGGGCTTAGGCCACGTCATAAGCCACATCAGCAAAGACTAGTCAACAGGGTGGACCAGGTCAAGGGTGACCTCACCCTGATGTCATGATGACATCAGCAATGGCATTGCTCTCATATGATGCTCGAATTCGCGAATCGGATGCGTGCGCGGGGCTGTGTCTGGCTTAACGGAAAGAGGACGTTGCCGTGAACCTTATAGTGGCGGCGCCGCTCTGTTTTTGTCATCGGAGGTTGGTCGGCGACGAGTGTTTGCGGCAGTACATTCGGCATCCCCGTGGGTTGATAGCTACGGCATGCGAGCAACGAATCGGACATGACCACGAGGTTCAGAGGCTAACCAGGAGCATGATGAAGGGCTCGGCGAGGCCGGAGGTGGTCGGGAGCAATCTAATCGTCGGCAATGAACTTCGTCGAAGTTGGAGAAGATTGTCACGATTCGGTCGATCCTGTACATCCCGGCTCGATTCCTTCCTCCAGGATGATGAGGGCGATGACACGGAGCTCATAGCATCCTCGGACGGCTCCGAGGTGGTCTCTGGACGGCGGCACGCATCGGCAGTTAAAGCTAGGTTTGGCCTTTGAGAGGAAACAAAGAGGAAGAAGGGGATTAGGTTTCTCCGGAGGCGACGCTGGGTTTAAATAGACGACGTCGAGCGGTGGCGCGGATCTTGACGCGGCCGGCGATGGGGTGGCCACCAGCGAGCTGCTTCGCCGGATCGTGAGGTCGCCGGTGGCGCGAGGAAGACGACGCTGTTAGAAGGTCGAAGAGGTACGGGCTTCTGGCAGGCTGATGCTGGGCCAGGTGGGCTACAGTGTGGCGCGTGTGCGCGACGAGTAAGCAAGAGAGGAGATGGACAATGGGCCAGATTTGGTGTGTCCTCTGTTTTTTCCTGGTTTTATTCTTTTTTCATTTTCTGTTTTATTTTTAGCATTGAATTTAAGCAATAACTTTGACTTATCTTTATGGAATTTTATTTGCTGAACATTTGCAGCAACAATGAAATTATTAAGAATCCATTTGTGAACTTTTACTATGTATTGATATTTTCTTTATTTTCTTGATATATATTATTTTCTATACATTGTTTTCACTTTTATGAGAAGTAATTAAGTTTTTAAAATGTTTAATAATATTCATAGGGTTTATTTATAGTTATTTAATCACATAGTATAGGATAGAATGGTTTATACTATTGGATCCCCACTTATTCCATGCTCCTATGGGATGAGTGGTTAGAGAAATGAATTAAAGATTCTGTCTAATGATTATAGATATAATCTTTATGAGATGTTGATGAGAAAACTTATTAATAAGTGTAGATTTCTGAATTGTAATTACTCACCCAAGGGTTTAAGGTACTTACTATACTTATTTTCTTTTGTTGATGTGAATAAAGATTAATGGTTAATCATATTGTCTTCATATTTGTGATCAGAGTGATGTTATTTGGAATGTCTCATGAAAAGGATTTGATAAAGATAACTCCTGAGCACATATGGTTATGATAATTGGAATTGAGAAAAGATGTGCTTAATTGATTTCTTATAGGAAAATGTTCCTATAAAGCATTGTGGAAACAAGATGATAAATCAACCATATAAAATGGATATTAGGTTTGGTCTTAGATTTAGGGTTTAGTGTTTAGCAAGGATTCCTATATTCCATACTTTATAATTCTAGACTTCTGATTAAAGAATTCCTTTCCTAGATATATTACTTCTCTATGTCCATATTCATGTGCTAACATGATGAGTTTTGGTTTACATAATATTCTTGTCCACCTTTTATTCTTCTAAATCCATTTGTAATTCCAATGAGCTTAATACTAAAGATTTCATAATCTTCTTATATTCTTCCTTAATCACCCACCACTAATACTATCCTAGTATATGTTTATATAAAATTCTACTCTCCTTAAGTGTTTAGTATTTCCCAAGAGAAAACTACTACTTCTAAAATCCAATGTTATTTTAACATCATCTTATTCATAATATCTTGTCTCTTCTTAACTCTAGTATCTAACATTACAACCTCACATTATATTAATGTGACTTGTAATGACTAATCTAGGATAATAAATCTATACTATGGTTCAATCATGTTTTATCCACCAATGTCACTTATACTTGGTATAAGCATTCAATATTGGTGAGTAAGGCATGATCATTATGATCCTTTGATCATTTATGGTTCAGGTTTCCAGTTGACTAAACAAAGCTTCTTCAATACAACACTACAGTTGTATTCTAATTATCTTCTGATTAGCTCTATTGTATTAAGAGATATAATTCATTGACTATACGTACTTGATCCATTAGAACTACTCCTGGTAACTATCTTTAGACTTCATTCTTGTAATCTTCTTTGTTACCATATTGATTTGATTTCCTCAAATCACTCCCATCCTATAGATAACATCTAAAACTAGCATCACTATTTACCTCTTCTTACTTCTTTCTTTATAAGCCTTAAGTGAATGCTATAATAAGTACAAGAGTTGATAGGTCAAGAATTGATAGGTTAGAATTGGTGAATCAATAGTTGATTACTCAACATGGATGAACAACATATATTGAGACATGATTCCATAAGGATTGTTATGGAAATAAAGATATATGGTGTATGACCTTGACTTGGTTTCTTTCCTACTCATTCACACTAAAGAGTTAAAGTTTGGTATTACCATGATACTCATGGTATAAGTAGATGAGATTAAGATATAGTTGTTACATTCTTATTATTTGTGTTATATTTATAAGTTGGTATCCATGAGTGATTATAATGAATACTATGATATGATCACCTAATGATCAAATATAAATAATTAAGTAATGTATTAGGGTTTAATTTTATTACATTTGATCTACGCTTAGATCAAATCATGTTTAGCCAAAATAAGGTTTTAGCAAAGGTCATATAGAAACTTATCGCAGTCAACTTGATGATTTACTTCACTTCCATCAGGTTGAGAGAAGCTTCAATCACTTTGACAAGTTTTGTTCAAAAGCGCGAAAATTATTCAGATTTTCTATGCATGAATGCAATGCACACATCAGTGTTCAGCTTATTTCTAAGCTCTAATGCTGGGATGTCACAGACTCTCCCCCTTAAAATAAACTTCGTCCTCGAAGTTCGCACTCTCATGTTTCGGAGTAGGGAATTGTCTTGCAATGGTTGTGATATGTCTCAACTCCATGTTAACCTCAATGGGAATAATTGTAATATCCCATATCCAGATCTTTTCCCTGAAATCCTCATTATACTTGGAATCTTCCAATTTATTGTCTCAATCTTCCAAATTCCTTTTTCTTTACTCCCTTGGAGATTTTTCCTTATTATTAACTCCTTAATTTGGGGTTTCTTATTTAGTTCCTTATCCTAATTAGGTATCCTAATCCAACTCTTTATCTTAATCATTAATATTCTTTATTATGCTCTGTAAGGTATAGGGAGTCTCACTAAAACAGGGTTTTTCAATTCTATCACACACTAGTTATAGTCAAAAGACTAATCTTTAATTTATCATTGTATGAGTTGTATTGGTAGTCCTTCCGAATATTGATTTTTTGAACACATTTAGTCCAAACCCCATTGAAATTTCTTATTTCTCTATTCATGACCAATTAAATGTGTTTTATTCCCTCTTAAGGATTACTTAAGAGTTGTTTCTTCAAGAATTAGTCTGTTAGGCTTAATATTTTATCACCTTCAAGCTTTTACCTTATTAAGATTAAGATAATCTTTCATTATCACCTATAGTACTTCTTCAACTTTCATTTATAATGTTTACTCTCCCCCTTAGGGTTTACTAATAGTCTTCAAACTGCCTATTTAGTATTTATTGGCTTTATAAGTAGAATATTGGTCTCTATCCATCTTATACTCTACCTGGTTAGAGTTTGATGAAAGATTGTACGGTGTATCCACACAGTTGTGGATCTCCGAAGCAAATCTTTCAGCACTATATGTCGTACTTACTATTGGACATTTTTGCTTTGATAGGTCAATTTTCACGAAGAGTCTCGAAAGACGATCGCTTAAGTTTTATACTCCTTTAGGTCTTACTTAGCTTAGGCCAAATTTTAAGCTCTTTATGTAACCATTAAGATGATCTGGTTAACTATCTCAACCAACACCGGCTGCGAACAAGATACCAACTGTGGGTTAATTACCATTATGGATCAAATATCAATTGTGGATTATCCTTGGGTGTAATTATTACCCTACGGTTTCCGACATGCTTCTAGCATTCTCTCTGAATTGTCAGAGCTTGAATACCATTTTGGATTCCAAAACTTCTTCTTTGCACTTATTCATGATGCTTCCATGAACTTGGTACAACTACTTTGTTAACTTCTTAGCAACTTACCTACTTTAAATGAACTTTAAGTTTATTACTCCTTGTTGCTCCAAGTATTTTCTCTAATAATTTTCCTTCTTATTGCTATTTAGCAATGATCAAACTTGGTTCAACCTTCAAATTGTTTTGATACACCTTACACTTGGCTTCATTCTTCATGTAAATCTTCATCTTGGTCTTTGGAACTCGTCACTCCCTTACAAAAATTCCCATTCCTATCTAGGTCTATAACATCCAGTAATAATTGGACGTTGCAACATGCATTTGCACACCAAGTCAATCTTGATGTACAGATCTAGTCAATCAAAAAGATCCAAGAAAAACAAATAAATCCGAATGTGGTACATATAACACACAATATTCTAAGCCCAAAATATAGTAGTTGAGTATAATATCTCTAGAATTTAGGATTAGTTGTGTAGTATATGACACCTCCTCACATATGGTTACATCGTGACACTTAGCACATAGAGTCAAATTATACTTTGTCTCAATATTTACCCTAATTGCTCAATTGCAATAGGATAATCTTAAACAAAGTGGTCTCACTTTTGAAATGATTAATATAACCAACCTATCATTATTTAGTAACTAACCTCACATGATCACTCCAAACGACTAATTAGATTCTATTTGCTAACTTTAAGCCAAAGATTATTGGGAATTTCTAGCACCTATGACTTCTATCATAGTTCTACCATGTTACTTTCTTACTGTACCTAAAGATAATTTTACTAATTCCTTATCATAATTATACTATCATCATGGTTTCGGAGCTAATCTCACCATGATTTGGTTATGTTTTACCTGTACATTATGATTTAAGAGTTAATCTAGCCATGATGACTTTATTTCTCATGACTCTATTATTAAGTTTTAGCATAATATCACTTCATCACGTAGAATTCCCAAGTGAATCCCACATGATTACTACTCATTACATCAACATTTATCCTAATGACATTCATCATGTTATCTTTGGTTATTAATTAACACTAAGATTTTACTGTTCTTACTTAAATTCTAGAATTAGGCTACACCGATAAGACTACTTCAATTGATGGCTTACACTTTCCTACAGTCTCTTGGTGGTTTATGTCTCCCTCGGGAAACACTAAAGAGCACTATACTTGAGAAAAGATAAATAATTACTCCTAAGAAAGAATGTCTTAACATCTGACCTAGGTGTGACAAGGTTTATCCTCAAGTGGATACTCATCACAAGTCATAAGAATATTTGGTTTAGATAAGATGGCCCCTATAGTTACTATCCAACCTACAGATCTTCTTGAAAGGTTTTAATCCTAAGGTCAAAGCATATGCTCTGATACCAACTGCGGTGACCCATCATACCACTGCATGATGTAGTACACTATAGTCGTTGACATAACACCAATGAAACACCGTTCACTAGTATTACATCCCTCAGAGTAGTACAATAGAAACATAGCAGGTCCAAGACATGACTATAGGTTACAACTCAACTCTTTACACAAGATCTAGAGAACACTCTAGGTTAAAGAGAGAGAAAGAAACTTCTTACAAAGAAGAATCAAGAATAAATAACTCATAGCTACCATACTTATAAAACTAATAGCTGAACTACTAGGCTTGCATTGCTGTTATTGCAATACTCTACAGAAGTAGGTTCGATGGTTATAAATTCTATTCTTATCTAATCAGAAACTTCATCTTCACTTGAGTTGATGTATATGTTGCCTTCCTTAACTTTATTGAAGAGCTCGAGCTTTTGATGATGATTCCTGGAGCATAACTTGATGTAGACGTGTCTGTACTGGCTTTAGAACCTAGCAAGGGTTAAGAAGATACTTTTAGTACGAGCGTACTCAACAAGTCCACTAGAAAAGGAGTGTTTGATGCACTATAGCTACAGCCACAGACCATAGGTCGTAGGCAATGCAAGTTTTCATAAACATTTCTTCAAAGGTTGCTTTTATTTTGAAAAACTATGTCCGTCAGCCTTCAAGGGTTTACCAGAACTTTCATGGAGTTCCTTTCCCGCCGCGTTCACAGCTCCTTCCCGGAACAGGGAGTAACAAGTTATAGTTCTTACACTCTGTAGAGGTGCATCACTTTACCCATGAGAGATCTTAGCTTTGTTGCATATCCGGGCCGCGAACCCGTTCACACTTCCTTGGTGTGAGGCCCAGACTAAGACCCAAGCCAATCACTGCCTTCTCCGCGACCCCGCATGTCTCCTTGGTGTACGCCAACCCACCTATTGAATTACGGCAATGGCAGTACAGACCGTTCAGATGCCGGAACTATCGTGGGACGTCGAGGGCTCCCACCCATATGCTGCATATCCTCTACGAATTACCATAAATAATATGCATGCTACGAGTGATAACAGCCACGACCCGCACATCCAGCTCCATGCGAGAGGGAAAAGATACAGCTGACTTCTTCGTCCCATTCGAAATCTCATGGTCAATGCGTAATATACGGTGCAAGAATCACTGGCGACATTGGTTGTTAAGTCCTAGATAATATGTTCCTTTACCACCAGAACTTTTATAGTAGGTTATTACCTCATGGTAAATAACCTATAATCACATTATTATGAAAATAGTGTTTTCTGTCCTGTTTCAAATGCAGGTGATGACAACACTGGATTTGCAAAATACTTTACATAAAATAATCAAAGGACATGAGCAAGTGTGAACTTGCCTTTTGTGATTGCAAGATTATGCACTCACGGTCTTCAAGACAATATAAAAGATCCAATATCTGAAATCAGCATCATTGGTCCGGTAAGGACTAATGTTTAAAGAAGCAAGATGCTTTTATGCATAAGTAATGTAATGCAAGTTGATAAACGCGAATCCCGAGAATAACGTTGTTCTAGAGTTTGGATACTGGAAAGGGTTTCCTTGGAATGTGTTACCCTTTTAGATTAAGTTTCATACATGTGCTTCTTATTAAGGCTTGTGAGTGTGTGGAAAACAACAGGTATTTATACAACAACAAAATACACAATATAGATGCTACTCAAGGTTGCTAACATCTTAATTGTTTATCTTCAAGTTTTACTTTACAAGTAATGTCACTCATAAAGAATTTAAGTATTAACAATCTTATTATACAAGTAAAGTATAAAGTAAGGTGATTGTGATTAGTTGTTATTTGTTTTTCTGAAATGGCAAAACGAATAAATTTTGAAGAAAATCTTACTCAATAGGCATAAGCATTTAAGCTTTTAAGTTAATCTTATGAGGTGTTCTTTCTAGTTATAGTCTTTAAGTCAAAAAGAATTGCCTTTACTGAATAATGAAATTAGTAGTATTTGAGACTTATCTATCTTGGGTTTTAACTGGGTTGGTTTGGTATTAAGATGCTTTATAACTTAATTATAACAGACCAAAGTGAACTATAAAGCATATAATAAAGTATTTATCATTATACTTAAAGCTTGGTAACTATAAGTAACTTTAAGAATGTAGATAGACTTAGGGTGTATTACTTATGAACTCACTTATAGTGTTTTAATTTGTTTATAAACTTGTGGTTACAATAAAGGAATAGGTTTTATCTCTTTACAAATTATTCTTGGAGATTTTTATTAGATAAGAATACTTTTATAAAAAAAATTATACTTATGTTTGAAAGATAATTTAATAAATTGTATTTAAAGTGTGCTAAATCATTTTGGCTTCACACAACAATATTTAAGACTAATACTTTTTTATTAGACTCAATTCATTAATTTAAGAAATATTAACAAATTTTATTTGACATAATATGAATTATTTACTAAAGAAATAGGTTTAAATTCAAGTTATGAAGGTGTTTAACTTTTTATTTAACTCAAAAGTGGAATACCACATTTTTAACATGTAGGTATTATTTTTGTGATCATTTTGGTATATTACATTTATTTTTGTGGTTTATAAATAATAAGATATGATTTTAATAAGGTTTAATACTTTGTAAATACTTAATATATAATAAATATTTAATTAAGAGGAATAGTAATACATGATTATAGTTTTAAATTATAATTCTTATTTTTCTAAGATTTTTAGTATTTTATTTATATTTTTAACATCTACTATTATTAAAAAATGAATTTTCAAAGTTTTATTACTTATAAAACCTTTATTAAATAATATTTATTTAAATAATCATCATAATAATATTTTATAATAGTTTTAAGTTATAGATTTTATTTTTCTCAACATTTTCATATATTATATGTATTTTTTTGATTTATAAAACAAAAGATATTAAATTTACAAGATTTAATCATTTTATTTTATTTTTGGAACATTGAAATTTGAATTCATATTCTTTTAATTATGTTCTAAACAGACATGAAACTTTTTACATTGAGGTGGGATCTACCCATGGTCACAGACATGTGGGTCTTAGGCCACGTCATAAGCCACATCAACAAAGACTACTCAACAAGATGGACCAGGTCAAGGGTGACCTCACCCCGATGTCATGATGACATCAGCAATGGCATTGCTCTCAGATGATGCTCGAATTCGTGAATCGGCTGCATGCACGGGGCTGTGCCTGGCTTAATGGAAAGAGGACGTCGTCGTGAACCTTATAGTGGTGGCGTCGCTCTGTTTTGGTCATCGGAGTTTGGTCGGCGACGAGTGTTTGCGGCGGTACATTTGGCATCCCCGTGGGTTGATAGCTACGGCACGCGAGCAACGAATCGGACAGAACCACGAGGTTCAGAGGCTCACCATGAGCATGATGAAGGGCTCGGCGAGGCCGGAGGTGGTCGGGAGCGATCTAATCGTCGGCGATGAACTTCGTCGGAGTCGGAGAAGATTGTCACGATTCGGTTGATCCTGTACATCCCGGCTCGATTCCTTCCTCCAGGATGACAAGGGCGACGACACGGAGCTCATAGCATCCTCGGACGGCTCCGGGGTGGTCTCTGGACGGCGGCGCGCATCGGCAGTTAAAGCTAGGGTTTGGCCTCTGAGAGGAAACAAAGAGGAAGAAGGAGATTAGGTTTCTCCAGCGGCGATGCTGGGTTTAAATAGACGACGTAGAGCGGTGGCGCGGATCTTGACGCGGCCGGCGATGGGGTGGCCGCCAGCGAGCTGCTTCGCCGGATCGTGAGGTCGCCGGTGGCGCGAGGAAGACGACGCAGTTAGAAGGTCGAAGAGGTACGAGCTTCTGCCAGGCTGATGCTGGGCTAGGTGGGCTGCAGTGTGGCGCGTGTGAGTGACGAGTAAGCAAGAGAGGAGATGGGCCATGGGCCAGATTTGGTGTGTCCTCTGTTTTTTCCTGGTTTTATTCTTTTTTTCATTTTCTGTTTTGTTTTTAGCTTTGAATTTAAGCAATAACTTTGACTTATCTTTATGGAATTTTATTTGCTGAACATTTGCAGCAACAATGAAATTTTTAAGAATCCATTTGTGAACTTTTACTATGTATTGATATTTTCTTTATTTTCTTTATATATATTCTTTTCTATACATTGTTTTCACTTTTATGAGAAGTAATTAAGTTTATAAAATGTTAATATTAATAGGGTTTATTTATAGGTATTTAATCACATAGTATAGGATAGAATGGTTTATACTATTGGATCCCCACTTATTCCACGCTCATATGGGATGAGTGGTTAGAGAAATGAAGTAAAGACTTTGTCTAATGATTATAGATAGAATCTTTATGAGATTTTGATGAGAAAACATATTAATAAGTGTAGAGTTCTGAATTGTAATTAGTCACCCTAGGGTTTAAGGTACTTACTATACTTATTTTGTTTTGTTGATGTGAATAAAGATTAATTGTTAATCATATTGTCTTCATATTTCTGATCAGAGTGATGTTATTTGGAATGTCTCATGAAAAAGATAACTCCTGAGCACATATGGTTATGATAATTGGAATTGAGAAAAGATGTGCTTAATTGATTACTTATAGGAAAATGTTCCTATAAAGCATTGTGGAAACAAATGATAAATCAACCATAGAAAATGGATATTAGGTTTGGTCTTAGATTTAGGGTTTAGTGTTTATCAAGGATTCCAATATTCCATACTTTATAATTCTGGACTTCTGATTAAAGAATTCCTTTCCTAGATATATTACTTCTCTATGTCCATATTCATGTGATAACATGATGAGCTTTGCTTTATAGAATATTCTTATCCACCTTTTATTCTTCTAAATCCATTTGTAATTCCAATGAGCTTAACACTAAAGCTTTCATAATCTTCTTTTATTCTTCCTTAATCACCCACCACTAATACTATCCCAGTATATATGTTTATATCAAATTCTACTCTCCTTAAGTGTTTAGTATTTCCCAAGAGAAAACTACTACTTCTATAATCCAATGTTATTTTAACATCATCTTATTCATACTATCTTGTCTCTTCTTAACTCCAGTATCTAACATTACAACCTCACATTATATTAATGTGACTTGTAATGACTAATCTAGGATAATAAATCTATACTATGGTTCAATCATGTTTTATCCACCAATGTCACTTATACTTAGTATAAGCATTCAATATTGGTGAGTAAGGCATGATCATTATGATCCTTTGATCCTTTATGGTTCAGGTTTCCAGTTGACTAAACAAAGCTTCTTCAATACAACACTATAGTTGTATTCTAATTATCTTCTGTTTAGCTCTATTGGATTAAGAGATATAATTCATTGATTATACCTACTTTATCCATTAGAACTACGCCTGGTAACTATCTTTAGATTTCATTCTTCTAATCTTCTTTGTTACCATATTGATTTGATTTCCTCAAATCACTCCCATCCTATAGATAACATCTAAAACTAGCATTACTATTTACCTCTTCTTACTTATTTATTTATAAGCCTTAAGTGAATGCTATAATAAGGACAAGAGTTGATAGGTCAAGAATTGATAGGTTAGAATTGGTGAATCAATAGTTGATTACTCAATATGGATGAACAACATTTATTGAGACAGGATTCCATAAGGATAGTTATGGAAATAAAGATAGGTGTATGACCTTGACTTGGTTTATTTCCTACTCATTCACACTAAAGAGTTAAAGTTTGGTATTACCATGATACTCATGGTATAAGTAGATGAGATTAAGATATAGTTGTTACATTCTTATTATTTGTGTTATATTTATAAGTTGGTATTCATGAGTGATTATAATGAATACTATGATATGATCACCTAATGATCAAATATAAATCATTAAGTAATGTATTAGGGTTTAATTTTATTACATTTGATCTACCCTTAGATCAAATCATGTTTACCCAAAATAAGGTTTTAGCAAAGGTCATATAGAAACTTATCGCATTCAACTTGATGTCTACTTCAATTCCATCAGGTTGAGAGAAGCTTCAATCACTTTGACAAGTTTTGTTCAAAAGTGCGAAAATTATTTAGATTTTCTATGCATGAATACAATGCACACATCGGTGTTCAGCTTATTTCTAAGCTCTAATACTGGGATGTTATAGATACCCGAGCCGGTGGCCCTCGGGCCTTTTGCCTTGCTCGCTGATGGCTTGCTCGAGGAAGAGGAAGCCCTCGGGTCTTTCGAGTCGGAGGTCACAACAACGGGACCCGGCTCTTTCAAGCCGGCAGCCCCCGGGTCTGCTACCCATATGAGGGACTCAGACTCAGGAGAGTGAGTGATGCTGGGCTTGCGGAGATGCTCCAAGGATACTCCAGGCGGAATGGCTGCTCTGGTGGATCCGACTCGCACGAGCGCTTCGACCGCCTTGTTGTTGGTGCGGGGGACGTGGTGGAATTTGTTGGAGATATGCCCTAGAGGTAATAATAAATGTAGTTATTATTATATATCTCTGTGTTTATGATAAATGTTTACATTCATGCTATAATAGTATTAACAAGGAAACCATTAATACTTGTGTGATTTGTAAACTTAATTTGAAGTCCCTAGTATAGCCTCTATACTTCACTAGCTTGTTGGTTGATTGATGATGTGGTTTCTTTGTCATGAACATTGAGATGTTATCAACAACAAGATCATATCGTTAGGAGAATGATATGGTGGACATACTCCTATAGACAAGCGTAGCATAAAGATCAAGTCATTTCAATAGTTCAATTGCTATATGCTTTCTGATACATAGTAACCTAATTCCTTCGACCATGAGATCATGCATATCACCTTTACTGGATGGATGCTTTGATGTCATCAAACACCACACCGTAACAGGGTGGCTATAAAGGTGGCATTGAGTGTTCGGAAAGTATTGGTTGAAACACATGGATCAAGAGTGGGATTTGTCCATCCACATGACGGATAGATATTCTCTGGGCCCTCTCGGTGAAATGTCATCCAATTAGCTTGCAAGCATGTGACTGGGTCACAAGGGATCACATATCACGGGAACGAGAAAAGAGTACTTATCAGTAACGAGGCTGAACTAGGTATGCAGAGATACCGACGATCATAACCTCGGATAAGTAACATATCGTGAGACAAAGGGAAATTGGTATCGTATGTAAGTGGTTCATTCGATCGCAAAGTAATCGTAGAAATATGTGGGAGCCATATGAATTTCCAGATTCCTCTATTGGTTATTGTTCGGAGAAGTGTCTCGATCATGTCCGCATAATTCACGAACCGTAGGGAGACACACTTAAGGATTCGACGTTGTTTGAGTAGTTATGGTATTATGAGAAAGAGACCGAATGTTGTTCGGAGTCTCGGATGGGATCCGGGATATCACGAGGTGATCCGGAATGGTCCGGAGAATAAGATTCATATAAGGAAAGTCCCGTTTCGGAGTTCGGGAATGATTCCGGTGTTTCCATCGGGAACATTCTAGAAGGTCCCGGATTGTCCGGCACTCCGGGGGGGAAGGGGTACATGAATGTGTCATTGCAAGATGGAATGATTGCATCATGTACTAAGTGTTCTCGCTGTCCAAAATAAAGGGTTTATTTAATTCCTAAATTGGAAAAGTCAAACGGCTAGTTTGAAAGTCAAACTGCCAGTTTTGGAAAGTGGGAAGAGGAGGAGAAGAGGAGACCGACTTGGGGAAGGAGTCCCCAAGCCGGCGGCCAGCCCTAGGCCGAGTTGGGGAGGGACTCCCTCCCTCCCCTAACGCGCCAGCCCTCCCACCTATAAAGGGAGGGGCAGGGCTCCCCTCCCAAAACACACAAGTTCCTATCCTCTAAACTAGAAACTAGACCTAGACCCCGGTTTAGAGCTGTTTCGGTTTAGAGCCTTCTAATTGGTTTAGAGCCCTCTAATTGGTGTGTCTAATTACTAGACCACTAATAGCCTCTCTCATAAGCTCCACCATACTCGCACCGGCTTAAGGCGAAGCCCTGCGGGATCTCCCCTCTACCTCCGGTACCACGCCGTTGTGCTGCCGGAATCGCGAGGAGAGTGCTACAACCTCCGCTGCCTGCTGGAACAAGGGAGAGGAAGGTCTTCGTCGAGTACCGAACGTGTGACCGACTGCGGGGGCGCTGCTGGAACGTGGCGCCGGAAGGATCGTCTACACGATCTTGAGATCGGAAAGAGTACGACTACATCACCCACGAGAATCTGCTCTCGTTAAACACTTTGGAATCTTCGAGGGTGAGTTATTCCATCGACTCGTTGCTACAATCTAGTAGATAGATCTTGGCTTGTTTGTTTGTATGCGATAGAAAATTTTTGTTTTCCATGCTACGAACCCCTACAGTGGTATCAGAGCCGTGTCTATATGTAGATCTGTTGCACGAGTAGAACACAATGGTCATTGTGGGCGTTGATGCTTTTATTGTAGATTGCTTTTTGTGTACTTTGCATCTTGCGGTATGTTGGGATGAAGCGGCCCGGGCTAACCTTACATGACATCGTTCATGAGACTTGCTCCACGCTCGACATGCAACTTGTATTGCATAAGTGGCTTTGCGGGTGCCTGTTTCTCCTAGCATAGTTAAGATCCAATTTACAACGGGTAATCAACAATGCTAGTATCAATGTTGTGGTTCTTGTTCGTAAGTTAGAACGACACTTATTGAAAGCCCCAAGCCACGTAAAATATGCAAAGAAAGTAGAAGCGTCTAACTTTGTTTTGCAGGGGTGTGCAGTGATGTGATATGGCCATGATTGTGATTATATTTGATGTATGCAATGTTCCTTATTGTAAGTTGGCAACCGGCAGGAGCCATATGGTTGTCTTTAATTTCTGTTAAGACCTGCGTGTCTATTCAAAATAGTTGTAATAGTTGAAGCTGGTGGACGACAACCATGAAGAAGCGTCATTGACCTTGATGCTACGCCGGTGATGATGGAGATCATGTTCGTGCTTGAAGATGGAGATCGGAAGCACAAAGAAGAAAGGCCATATCATATCACATATTATAAATTGCATGTGATGTTAATCCTTTATGCATCTTGTATTGCTTAGTAGACGACGGTAGCATTATAAGATGATCCCTCATGCACATAAATTTCAAGTTCTAAAGTGTTCGCCCTTAGTTAGCACCGTTGCTAAAACTTGTTGCTTCGAAGCACCACGTGATGATCGGGTGTCTTTGATTCCACGGGTAAATACAACGTAAGCAAGCCAGATTTGCTTATGCGGTAGCTAAGGTTTGATCTTGACGAGCCTAGCATGTACAGACATGGCCTCAGGAACACGGATCGCCGAAAGGTAAAGCATGAATCATATAGTAGATATGATGAACATGATGATTGTTCGCCATTGAAACTATATCAACTCTCGTGATGATCGGTGTTGATGTAGTGGATTTGGTTCATGTGATCACTAAAACAATGTGAGGGATGTTGTTTTGAGTGGGAGTTCACCTAGTTTAATTTCATTAATTAATTTGAACTCAATTTGTCATAAACTTAGTCTAAACTATTGCAAATATGTTGTAGATCAATGGCAGCCCCTACCATCAATTTTAATGCGTTCCTAGAGAAAGAAAAGTTGAAAAACAATGGAAGCAACTTCGCGGATTGGTTCCGAAATTTGAGGATTGTCCTCACAGCTGGTAATTTGACCTATGTGCTGGATGCACCGCTAGGTGACCCACCTGCAGCTGATGCTACCGATGAAGTAAAGAATGTTTACCTCGCTCGGAAGAATCAGTACTCCATAGTTCAGTGTGCTATCTTGTATGGTTTAGAATCGGAGCTTCAGAAAAGGTTTGAAGAGTCAGATCCATATGATATTGTCGAGGATCTCAAATTAATTTTTGAGACTCATGCGGCAATTGAAAGTTATGAAGCTTCTGAAAAGTTCTTTAACTGCAAGATGGAAGAGGGTAGCTCCGTCAGTGAGCATGTGCTTAAGATGTCTGGGCACGCAAATAAACTTCAAAGTTTGGGTATAGTGATTCCTAACACTTTGGGGGTTTACCGCATCCTCCAATCACTACCACCAAGTTACAAGAACTTTGTGATGAACTACAACATGCAGAACATGAACAAAGAGTTACCAGAACTATTTGCTATGTTGAAATCTGCAAAAGTGGAGATCAAGAAAGAGCACCAAGTGTTGATGGTCAATAAGACCACCAAATTCAAGAAAGGCAAGTCTAAGCAAAAGGGACACTTCAAGAAGGGTGGTAAGAAAGCTACCATGCCGACGAAGAGGACCAAGGCTGGACCCAAGCCTGATACTGAGTGCTTTTACTGCAAGGGAGAAGGTCACTGGAAGCGGAATTGCCCAAAGTACTTGGCGGATTTGAAGAACGGCAACATCAAGAAGAAAGGTATATCTGATATACATGTTATTGATGTGTATTTCACTAGTATTCGTAGTAGTGCCTGGGTATTTGATACTGGTTCGGTTGCTCATATTTGTAACTCGAAACAGGAGCTGCAGAATAAACGAAAGCTAGCGAAGAACGAGGTGACGATGCGCGTGGGAAACGGATCAAAGGTTGATGTGATCGCGGTCGGCACGCTACCTCTTCATCTACCATCGGGATTAGTTTTATACTTAAATAATTGTTATTTGGTGCCTGCGTTGAGCATGAACATTATATCGGGATCTTGTTTATTGCGAGACGGTTACTTGTTTAAATCCGAGAATAATGGTTGTTCGATTTATATGAGTAATATGTTTTATGCACATGCACCTTTGATAGATGGTCTATTCATATTGAATCTCGATAGTGGAAATACACATATTAATAACATTGAAGCTAAACGTTTGAAATCAAGCGATAACTTGACCTATATGTGGCACTGTCGTCTTGGTCACATTGGAGTGAAGCGTATGAAGAAACTCCATTCCGATGGACTTCTTGAATCACTTGATTTTGAATCACTTGAAATATGCGAAGCATGTCTGATGGGTAAAATGACTAAGACTCCATTTTCTGGTATGATGGAGCGAGCTACGGACTTATTGGAAATCATACATACCGATGTGTGTGGTCCAATGAGTGTAGCATCGCGCGGTGGTTATCGTTATGTTCTTACCTTCACGGATGACTTGAGTAGATATGGGTATATCTATTTCATGAAACATAAGTCCGAAACTTTCGAGAAGTTTAAGGAGTTTCAAAGTGAGGTAGAGAATCAACGTAACAAGAAGATTAAATTTCTACGTTCTGATCGTGGAGGTGAATATCTAAGTTACGAGTTTGGCGAGCATTTAAAGAAATGCGGAATACTTTCACAATTGACACCGCCGGGAACACCACAGCGTAATGGTGTGTCTGAACGTCATAATCGAACTCTCTTAGATATGGTTCGTTCTATGATGTCACTTACAGATTTACCGCTATCATTTTGGGGTTATGCATTAGAAACAGCCGCATTCACTTTAAATAGGGCACCATCTAAATCCGTTGAAACGACACCGTATGAATTATGGTTTGGGAAGAAACCTAAATTGTCGTTCCTTAAAGTTTGGGGATGCGAAGCCTATGTAAAGAAGTTACAGCCGGACAAGCTTGAACCCAAAGCGGAAAAGTGCGTCTTCATAGGATACCCGAAGGAAACTATTGGGTATACCTTCTATCATAGATCCGAAGGCAAAATCTTCGTTGCCAAGAATGGATCCTTTCTAGAGAAGGAATTTCTCTCGAAAGAAGTGACTAGAAGGAAAGTAGAACTCGACGAGGTTGTCGAACCTTCTCTCGAAATTGCGAGTAGCGCAGCACCGGAAGAAGTTCCTGTGGTGCCTGCACCAATAAGAGAGGAAGCTAATGATGATGATCATGAAACTTCGGTTGAAGTTGCTACAGAGCCTCGGAGGTCAACGAGAACTCGTACCACTCCAGATTGGTATGATTCCGTTATGAATGTCATGGTGGTGGACAACACCGATGACCCCGAGACATATGAGGAAGCGATGATGAGCCCAGATTCCAATAAATGGCAAGAAGCCATGAAATCCGAGATTGGATCCATGTACGAAAACCAAGTATGGACTTTGGTGGACTTACCGGATGGCCGTAAGGCTGTCGAGAACAAATGGATTTTCAAGAAGAAAACAGATGCTGATGGTAATGTTACTGTCTATAAAGCTCGACTTGTCGCAAAAGGGTTTCGACAAATTCAAGGAGTTGACTACGATGAGACTTTCTCACCAGTAGCGAAGCTAAAGTCTGTGAGGATTATGTTAGCAATCGCTGCATATTATGATTATGAGATATGGCAGATGGATGTCAAAACAGCATTCCTCAATGGAGACATTGATGAAGAGTTGTATATGATGCAACCCAAAGGTTTTGTCGATCCTAAAGATGCTAACAAGGTATGCAAGCTTCAACGGTCCATCTATGGATTGAAGCAAGCATCCCGAAGTTGGAATCAACGTTTTGATAAGGTAATCAAAAGTTTTGGTTTTATACAAACTTATGGAGAAGCTTGTATTTACAAGAAAGTGAGTGGGAGCTCTGTAGCATTCTTAATACTGTATGTGGATGACATATTGTTGATTGGGAATGATGTAGACCTTCTTAATAGTGTCAAGGAATATTTGAATAATAGTTTTTCAATGAAGGATCTTGGCGAAGCAGCTTACATATTAGGCATAAAGATTTATAGAGATAGATCGAAACGCCAAATATCATTGTCACAAAGTACATATTTGGACAAAGTTCTAAAGAGGTTTGGAATGGAAGATAGCAAGAAAGGGTTCTTGCCCATGTTGCCCAATACGACCTTGAGTAAAACTCAAAGTCCGACATCGGCAGAAGATAGAGAAAGGATGAGTAAGACTCCCTATGCCTCAGCCATAGGATCTCTAATGTATGCCATGCTATGTACTAGACCCGACATTGCATATGCTGTTAGTTTAACTAGCAGATATCAAAGTAATCCAGGAGTGGATCATTGGACAGCGGTCAAAAACATCCTTAAGTACTTGAGAAGAACTAAGGATATGGTTCTTTCTTATGGAGGTGATGAACAGCTCGTTGTTAATGGTTACACCGATGCTAGTTGGAACACCGATCCGGATGATTCTAAATCACAATCTGGATACGTATTTATTTTGAATGGTGCAGCAGTTAGCTGGAGGAGTGCAAAGCAAAGCGTTGTGGCGAGATCTTCAACTGAATCGGAATACATGGCTGCTTCGGAGGCTTCACAAGAAGCGATATGGATGAAAGAGTTCATTACAGAGCTGGGCGTGGTTCCTAGTGCGCTGGACCCAATGTCTATCTACTGTGATAACATGGGCGCCATAGCCAATGCGCAAGAACCAAGGTTACACAAGAAGCTGAAGCATATCAAGCTACGTTTTCACGCTATTCGAGAACATATCCAGGATGGGGATATAAAGATTTGCAAAGTACACACAGATCTGAATGTGGCGGATCCGTTGACTAAACCTCTCCCGAGGGCAAAACATGACCAACACCAAACTGCCATGGGTGTTCGGTATATTACCATGTAATCTAGATTAGATGACTCTAGTGCAAGTGGGAGACTGTTGGAGATATGCCCTAGAGGTAATAATAAATGTAGTTATTATTATATATCTCTGTGTTTATGATAAATGTTTACATTCATGCTATAATAGTATTAACAAGGAAACCATTAATACTTGTGTGATTTGTAAACTTAATTTGAAGTCCCTAGTATAGCCTCTATACTTCACTAGCTTGTTGGTTGATTGATGATGTGGTTTCTTTGTCATGAACATTGAGATGTTATCAACAACAAGATCATATCGTTAGGAGAATGATATGGTGGACATACTCCTATAGACAAGCGTAGCATAAAGATCAAGTCATTTCAATAGTTCAATTGCTATATGCTTTCTGATACATAGTAACCTAATTCCTTCGACCATGAGATCATGCATATCACCTTTACTGGATGGATGCTTTGATGTCATCAAACACCACACCGTAACAGGGTGGCTATAAAGGTGGCATTGAGTGTTCGGAAAGTATTGGTTGAAACACATGGATCAAGAGTGGGATTTGTCCATCCACATGACGGATAGATATTCTCTGGGCCCTCTCGGTGAAATGTCATCCAATTAGCTTGCAAGCATGTGACTGGGTCACAAGGGATCACATATCACGGGAACGAGAAAAGAGTACTTATCAGTAACGAGGCTGAACTAGGTATGCAGAGATACCGACGATCATAACCTCGGATAAGTAACATATCGTGAGACAAAGGGAAATTGGTATCGTATGTAAGTGGTTCATTCGATCGCAAAGTAATCGTAGAAATATGTGGGAGCCATATGAATTTCCAGATTCCTCTATTGGTTATTGTTCGGAGAAGTGTCTCGATCATGTCCGCATAATTCACGAACCGTAGGGAGACACACTTAAGGATTCGACGTTGTTTGAGTAGTTATGGTATTATGAGAAAGAGACCGAATGTTGTTCGGAGTCTCGGATGGGATCCGGGATATCACGAGGTGATCCGGAATGGTCCGGAGAATAAGATTCATATAAGGAAAGTCCCGTTTCGGAGTTCGGGAATGATTCCGGTGTTTCCATCGGGAACATTCTAGAAGGTCCCGGATTGTCCGGCACTCCGGGGGGGAAGGGGTACATGAATGTGTCATTGCAAGATGGAATGATTGCATCATGTACTAAGTGTTCTCGCTGTCCAAAATAAAGGGTTTATTTAATTCCTAAATTGGAAAAGTCAAACGGCTAGTTTGAAAGTCAAACTGCCAGTTTTGGAAAGTGGGAAGAGGAGGAGAAGAGGAGACCGACTTGGGGAAGGAGTCCCCAAGCCGGCGGCCAGCCCTAGGCCGAGTTGGGGAGGGACTCCCTCCCTCCCCTAACGCGCCAGCCCTCCCACCTATAAAGGGAGGGGCAGGGCTCCCCTCCCAAAACACACAAGTTCCTATCCTCTAAACTAGAAACTAGACCTAGACCCCGGTTTAGAGCTGTTTCGGTTTAGAGCCTTCTAATTGGTTTAGAGCCCTCTAATTGGTGTGTCTAATTACTAGACCACTAATAGCCTCTCTCATAAGCTCCACCATACTCGCACCGGCTTAAGGCGAAGCCCTGCGGGATCTCCCCTCTACCTCCGGTACCACGCCGTTGTGCTGCCGGAATCGCGAGGAGAGTGCTACAACCTCCGCTGCCTGCTGGAACAAGGGAGAGGAAGGTCTTCGTCGAGTACCGAACGTGTGACCGACTGCGGGGGCGCTGCTGGAACGTGGCGCCGGAAGGATCGTCTACACGATCTTGAGATCGGAAAGAGTACGACTACATCACCCACGAGAATCTGCTCTCGTTAAACACTTTGGAATCTTCGAGGGTGAGTTATTCCATCGACTCGTTGCTACAATCTAGTAGATAGATCTTGGCTTGTTTGTTTGTATGCGATAGAAAATTTTTGTTTTCCATGCTACGAACCCCTACAGAATTCACATCCCTCGAAGCCAGCACTTAGCAGCTGCACGTGGAACCGGTATAGAGCCATGTTGGCGTCCCTTGCGTCCCACTCGCCGGATACTTCCTGCACCACTAGGTTCGAGTCACCGAAGCAGAGGATCCGGCGGATGCCGATGTCTTTTGCGAGCCGGAGCCCATGTGCGAGGGCCTCGTACTCAGCGACGTTGTTTGACGCGTTGAAGTGGATCCGCAACATGTACTCCATCCGGTCTCCCTTGGGCGAGGTGAGCACGATGCCTGCTCCCAAGCCCCCGCGCATCTTCGATCCGTCGAAGTGCAACCTCTAGTAGTCGGAGTCTGGGACTGGCGGCAGGTATTGGCTCTCTGCCCAGTCGACGAAGAAGTCCGCCACTGCCTGAGACTTTATGGTGATCCGGGGCTCGTACCAGATGCAGTAGGCGGCCAGCTCGATGGCCCACTTGGCTACCCGACTCATGGCATCTTTTTTGCCAAAGATCTCGCCCAGCGGCGCGATGGACACGACGGTGAGCGGGTGCTCCTGGAAGTAGTAGTTGATCTTCTTGCAGGCCAGGTACACCCCGTTGCATTTGTTTGATCTCTATGTGCTGTTGTTTATGTTGTATGCAATTATTTGCTCGATAGATTGCGAGGAGTGCAACTACTATGATTGCAAGTATTGTGGTTATGATGATTGAAACCATTAAATCTATGAGGATTGTGAGGATTATCTAATCGACTACATATACAACAAAGGCAAGTGGTGCTATCTTGGTCATAAATGTCCTACTGTTTTCCTATGCATTATAGATGTTTTCGTAGAATTGCATATGTAGGAATTGATGTGTACATGCTATGATATGTCCTATATTATTCCCTAGAATTCCTTGTTTATGAGCCATAGTATTAGTAGATTGCTTAGCTAAGCTATTTAGACGAGGAAGGGAATCACACCATGAAAAGTTATGTGTTTTGAAAGGATTATATTTTTCTAAATGACAAACCAACATGATTTTAATGAACCACCTGGGCGGAATGGCATTGATTGGGTCATCGGGTGTGGATTATGGTGGGGAATGTCGCCCAGGACACTGAGAAAGGATTGGTTTCTTTGTTTGGTAGCTTTCGTGTGCAACCATGTGCCAATAATGAAATGGGCGGTTGGCTGGACTTAGTAGGTTGTGGCGACCCGAACCCTACGTAGCCAGAGATGTAGAATAGTGTAGGTTGGTACGATGCGTGGATGGGTTTGGGAAGCTCTTCCCGAATTGTCTCGTCTTGGACTTCTCCCTATCATCACACAATATGAGTGTGGTGGTCCGAGCTGGGTTGGCCAAGTCACATGGGTAAAGTGTACAAACCCCTGCAGGGTGTCTAAACTAAGTACTTAGCCATGTCCCCGTTTATGGAAAATTTGAGCGACCTGATACTGATGCTATGACATATTTCTCACTCATCCTTATTTCTTAATTACATAAAACTTGTTGGGTGAATGTAACTGGGTAGGAGCACCTGGGAGTGAACCAGAGTGTCCTATTTATCGTATTGGAAAACTACTTTGTTACAAATGTTAGGGAAAAACTATTGCTTTACGCAAATGAGCCTTAACTCCACCAGCCAAATAAGCATGTAGTTGATAGATCTGTTGTTAACCAATTTAGCCTACTTGCCATACATTCCATGTATTGACCCTTCGGGGCTGCTACATTTTATGTTGCAGGTTATATCGTATATGAGTGATCGTTCATAGGTCGCGTGACTCCACTCAACAATTGTTCGCCTGTGCACATTTGAAGAATGGAGATCTACCTTGTTATTGTTTCCGCTATGTACTTGTGTAATATAATGTAAATTCTGGATCATATTAGTTGTATTTATGATGCATAGTTATATTTGGTATCTTTTGTACTGTGTGTGCCAGTGAACCGATCCAGGAATTGTCACTATACACATGAACTCAGCCTTATCAGGCGAGGGTGTCACAATGCTCGCCTGAAAACATTGCCGAAGGTTCATCCAAAGATCGGGTCGACACTTGCATCAACTGATCGGCCTAATCCATGAAGAAGCAAAGCACTAGAAGAAACACTGGTTGCACTATTTAATACTAAGGCAGAAGATCGGGCATGATGCATGTATGATGTATTACATGGCAAAGGTGCGATGTAATTAGGCAATATTAAGTGGAACCGAGGCCCCGACAATTATTTAGAAGGTTCACATTTTTTAGATACCCCGCAATTTAAATGTTGTCTTAACATGGTAAAATATTTCACCGGTTCGATGCACAAATTTAAATGGGGCCAATATTAGAATAGATTCGCCCGCATATGGTCTGCATATCTAATTATGAGGTGAATAGGCATAATGCCCCCCAAACCACAAAATATGTATGCAAACATGAAAATTTAATATGCAACAGATGTATATTATATATTATAAAAATATGGGTCAAGATAGGTAGGGGTCACACATGGAGGTATCGGCGATTTTGGGGCTCGACGGGGTCCGGGCTTGGTCGAGCGGTCTTCGGTTTCCAGGATCAGTCTTCATTCTCCGAGTTCGGTCATCCATCCGGGAAGGAGAACTTGGAGTTCTGAAATAGATCATTGATGGCAGATTGAGACGATAAAGCATCGGAGGGTCTTGGTTTCCCATAACATCACCGTCTTGCAGCACTGGAGCCGAAGTAGAGTGGCTAGGCACCATCTTCACACGACCATCTACCAATGCATCTCCGCACCCGTGACCTCAGTACCAAAACAGCAGCCGAAAAGATGCATCAGAAATGGTGCATGGGCAGCAGGACAGAAAACTAACAAGGACACATGAGCATTACACGGGCCATGTCCCAATCGGACATTATATCGAGCAGCTTATGGGAACCACAGAAGTGAGCGGCAAAGCGCACGCGGGAGTCCCCAGACAGGAGGAGGTGACAAGGTACAACACACAGGTGGATATCAAGGTTAAACAGAAGGTGACGGCAAGGTGCAGGCCGCGGGGTCGTGGGGTCTGCAGTGGGCGCACACGGGCGATGGTGGGGTCATTGTAGGCGCGGCTCGCGGGGTTGCGCGGGATGCTGAGGGAGGTCAGGGCAACGTCGGAGGAGACGGGGAGGATGTAGACTATGCTGTCTCTGGCGACAGGAGGGAGAGCAGGGATTCGGGACCGTGACGGTGAGGTCGGCTTGCGAACGGGGTGGGGCAGCCGCAGTCGAGGAGGAGGGCGACGGTGCTCACGGGAAGGAGCTTGGGCTCCTGATGACGAAGGACGGCGACAAGGGCCGAGGCGCTGCTGGGGCGAGCGGCGACTCCCAGGGCCTAGCCAGGGCGTTGGGGATCAAGAGGGGAGAGACGAAGATGGAGGCAGGGATTGCGGCCGAAGGGAGCGGGTGGGTCGCGCGATCGACAAAGAGGTGGGGTCGGGTGAGAGAGAGGTTACGGGGAAGGAGTGGGTCGCAGGGTGTCGTTGGGGTGGGTCTGTTGGGTGGGGCCGGGGTTTGACCGCGTGAAGTGGTTCAGGAGTGGGCAGCGCCAGGGGAGCGAGGCACACTGCTTCTTGCTTGGCGGGGCGGGGTAGGAACTAGGTGGGGTGTGGGGTGGTTAGGGTTTGGGTAGAAAGATCTAGGGTTTGGGGTAGGTGGGATCTGGTTAGGGCTAGGGTTTTCCTAGGGTTGTAGCCCAGCTACTGGCTGGGCCCTTGGGCCTTGTCAGTGGCGACCTCCCCTAGGTTTTTTTAAATAATTTTATTTTAAATATATAGTTGTTTGATATATTTTATAAAATACTTTTATAAAAAGGTTTTAGACAAAAGAAAATATCCGGACCACCTCGGGTTTTTAATTTGAAATAAAAGACAGGGATATTTAGAAAATAAATACAGGCTTTTGGTGAAAATATTTAAAGGATATAGATATGCATGATGATATGATGATGCACAAGATAAAGACATGCAATTTCTAGTAGCGGTTTCACCCGGGGTGTTACATGAGGATAATGAGCTTATACCCCAAAGAGTAGTGGTTGGGTATAGAATGTACATTGATTTTATAAGGATTAATAAAGTTACTAAGAAAGATCATTATCCTTTGCCCTTTATTGATCAAATGCTTGAGAGGCTATCCAAAAAGAATCACTTTTGCTTTCTTGATAGTTATTCTGGGTTTCCTCAAATCGCTGTGAAAGCACGGACCAGGAGAAAACCACTTTCACTTGTCCTTATGGTACTTATGCTTATAGGCGTATGCCTTTTGGTTTATGTAATGCTCCTCCTACCTTTCAGAGATGTATGTCTGCTATCTTTCATGGTTTTTGTGAAGAAATTGTGGAGGTTTTCATGGACGATTTTTTAGGTTTATGGAACTTCTTTTCATAACTGTTTGCACAACCTTGATAAAGTTTTGCAGAAATGTGAAGAAACCAACCTTATACTTAACTGGGAGAAATGCCATTTCATGGTTAATGAAGGAATTGTTCTTGGACATAAGATCTCTGAAAGAGGCATTGAAGTTGATAGAGCCAAAATTGAAGCAATTGAGAAGATGCATTGTCCTAGAGATATCAAAGGTATACGTAGTATCCTTGGTCATGTTGGTTTCTATAGGAGGTTTATTAAAGATTTCTCCAAAATTTCAAAGCCTCTTACTAATCTTCTTCAAAAATATGTACCTTTTGTTTTTGATGATGATTGTAAGGAAGATTTTGAAACTCTAAAGAAAGCTTTGACAACTACTCCTATAGTCCAACCACCTGATTGGAGTTTACCTTTTGAAATTATGTTTGATGCTAGTGATTTTGCTGTGGGTGCTATCTTGGGACAACGTGTTGACAAGAAGTTAAATGTCATTCATTATGCTAGCAAGACCTTGGATGCTGCTCAAAAGAATTATGCTACTACTGACTCAGGAAATCTACTAGGCAAGTTAGTTGGTCGAGGGGGTTTCTAGGCCCCCGTGTGATAGTACGCTCGTCTTGGTTCAAGAGGCAAGAACTCAGGTCCTAGTAGTGGCAAGTATGGGACTATAAAAACCACAACCCACTGTGGCCTCCCATACAAGCCTTAGCATGTTAAACATTCATCTCTAATAATACCACATCATCCTGTCAAACTAGGTTCATTCGTAGCTCTGATTCATCAACCGGATGGACCAGTAGTAACAACTAAGCATGCCTAAGCACAAAAGATATAATAGCTCTAGCTATGCTTCACAAGCCAAATCCTAGTTATCCTAGGAGCAGTGGATCAGGGAATATAGGCTACAAAGGGAACATGCATAAGATAGGATTACTTTACCTATCGATAAAAGACTTTGGAATTGTATGCACATGGCAAGAATTATAATACTTTGAAGCCATAAGATTATATCATGTGTGAGGCTATGCTTGCCTTTTCCTGTTGATACCCAACTATAGATCTTTAGGTACATTAGCTGGATTGTTTGTCAATGATCCATTACTTCTCTTTGATGGTGTTGATCTCGGTCTTTGATCTCGATCTTGATATCGTATTCTACCGGAAAGAACCAAAACATCGGAAAGAAAGAGAAAAAACTTAACAAATGGCATTGATGCAATGCTTAACCAAGGATGAGGATATGACAAGACAAAGTGTATTGAAATGAACCCCTAGACAAGATCATCACATTTTAAATGGGGTCCTTAGGGTTAAACCATAGTATTTGGAAAGCCCCATATGCATATGAGAAGGTTGAAATGTTCTTCTAACTAAACTTGACATTTTAGTTATTGAACAATCCATGATTTTGATGCTATGAGATAAATCTCATTTTTCTGAATATTTTGATATATTATTTGTATTTTCTAATTTAAAATGAATTAGTTATGAATTTATAATTCATTTTTGGAATATTATAAAATAATTACACATTTTGGAAATACTTATACATTATATTTATTCAGAAAAAATTTCTAAAAAATTTTATATCATTTAAAGAGGGGACCCACATGTCATACATTTAATAATTACAGAGATGATTTACTGAAAATGTTAAAATTAAAGAAAAGGGAATATTGCATCATGCTGACATCATGCTGACGTCAGCAATGGAGATGCTCTTAGGTGGTGGTCGAATCCGACACTAGGGCGATGCGCGCTTGCGCGGTTGGGGGCATCCGAAAGAGGGTGACACGGGGAGTTGAACGGTGGTGGCGCCGCTCGGTGATGGTCAACGGAGAAGAACCGACAACGAGGTGATGTGGTGGCGGTAATGGGTGCATGGCGGCAGAGATATGGGGTTATAGGGACATGATGGGGAGGACCAGGAGGACCAGGAGCTCACCGCGAACACGATGGAGGTGTCAGGAAGGCGAGGCGAGCTCAAACAACGATGAATCAAAACGGTGACTACGGCGGCCGGTGGTGTGTCGAGCTTGATTACGGCGCACAGAGGGCTCCCCAGCATGCGCGCTTCATGGATGAGGTAGAGGGAGACAAGGCGGTCACGGTGGTGTCCTCGCCTTAGCCCGATACAACCACAACAGCGGCGATAGGCGACGGCGTCCGGTTAGGGTTTCGGCCATGGTGGAAACGGGGAGAGAAGGATAAGTGGGGGCATGCTAGGTCTTCTCGGCGGCGAGGCGGGGTCCTTATAGGAATCGACGGGCGGGGACACGAATCTTGGAGCATGCCGGTGGAGAGGGCGCGGCCAGCGAGCTTCTTGCGCCGATCGGGAGGTCGACGACGTCCGGAGGAAGACGACGAACAAGGGGAAAGGGTATCAGGCTGCATGGGACGAGTTGGGCCGGCTGCTGGGCTGCAGCAAAGCAAGGGTAGCGGGCTGCTGGCGGCTGCGTTTGCGGCAGAGAAAGAAGGGAAAATAAATGGGTTGTGTCCGAGGTTAGGTTAGAGATAGTTTTTATTTCCTGAACACATTTTTCTATTTCTATTTTCTTTTATCTCTTCATATATTTGATATGTCGGAAACGTATCTATCATTTTTGATGTTCCATGCTTGTTTAGTATCTACTTTGCTTTGCTTTGTCTACACTTTGAGGTGTTTTATATGTTTTCTGGTACTAACCTGTTAACAAGATGCCACAGTGCCAGTTGCCTGTTTTTTTTTCTGTTTTTGGTTCTAGAAAAGGCAGAAAATCAATATTCTCGGAATTGGACGAGACAAAATCCAAAGTCAATATTTTACTATGGGGAACACGGAGCCAAAGTACGAGACGGAGGAGAGCCACCAGGGGGCCACAACCCCTGGCCGCGTGGCTAACCCTAGCCCGCGCCTGGGGGGTGCACCCACCCTGGGTGCGCCCTGCCTCGCCTCTTTGCCTATAAAGAGCCACCGATACCAAAACCCTAAGTACCCGATCAGTCTTCCACGAAACAGTCTATAGCCGCCGCCACCATCGTCCCTAGATCAAGGGGATCTGAAGTTCTTCCCGGCACCCAGCCAGAGGCGAGATCATCCCGGAGTCCTTCTTCTTCATCATGCCAGCCTCCGGTATGAAGCGTGAGTAGTTCCACCTTGGACTACGGGTCCATGTAGTAGCTAGATGATTGTTTCTCCTCCTTTGTGCTACCATGTTTAGATCTTGTGATCTCCGTTCATGATCAAGTTCATCTATTTGCAATCATGCATGTTGTGTTTGCGGGGATCCGATGGATATTGAGATTACTATATCAGATTGGTTAATGATTCTACCTTATTGATTCTATCATGTTTGTGTTGTTTGAGATCTTTCATGCTCTCCGTTTCTAGTAGCTATCTTGGCCAAGTAGATGCTAGTGACTCCAAGAGGGCGTATTTATGCTCGATAGTGGGTTCATGCCTCTATTTAATCTAGGGAAGTGACAGAAATCTCAAAGGTTGTAGATGTGTTGTTGCTACTAGGGAGAAAACAACGATCTCTTGTTCATGGAACAAGTTGATTGTTTACCTTACATACTTTGCTTAAAGCAGTTATCCGTTGCTTGCAACTTAATACTGTAGGGGGTTCGGATGATAACCTGAAGGTGGATTACTAGTCATAGATGCAGTTGGATGGCGGTCTATGTATCTTGTTGTATTGCCCAATCGAATCTCATAGGATCATGATTGTCTAGTATTGCATTGTTATGCCTTGCTTAGTCCTATCAATTGCCCTGCTGTAATTTGTTTACCCAGCATGCCATGTTTGTTTATCTTAAGGAGAACACCTCTAGTGAACTATGGACCCCGGTCCAATCTTTACCATTGATACATCTTCCACTATTCCTGTTTACCTTTCTGCAAACCACCATTACCTTCCAAACCATACAGTTAATCCTTTGTTTTCAGCAAACCGGTGAGATTGACAACCTCACTGTTCGTTGGGGCAAAGTCTTGAGTTTGTGTTGTGCAGGTTTCCAAGTTGCTAGCAACACCTTTGAGTCATTTCCTTCCTCCTACTGGTTCGATAACCTTGGTTTCTTACTAAGGGAGGACTTGCTGTTGTGCTAATCACACCTTCCTCTTGGGAACTCCCAACGAAGCTCTATAGTGATCCGAGCTGCCATCAATATTTCATATATAATTTGTTTTGTATAATTTCAGAAATACCAGAACTTTTGTAAACATTTAAAATACTGCAAGGGCCCAGATAAACAACTTGGCTGCTCAATTTTGTTAGTTTTCAAAATTATCCAAACCATTTGAATTGATTTCAAAAAGAGGGGGTTAGGGTTTAGGGTTTTGATTCATTTGTTGCATGTATTTAAAGTATATGATGCTTACGAATGCACATCAAACCCTAACTACTATTTAGTAGAAGTTGGGGTGTTACACCTGCAAAGGAAAGCGCGCTCATCGAGTTCCTCCGTGAGTGCTGGGAGATTTTTGCATGGGTACCATTTGACATGCCAGGAATCCCTAGGGAACTCGTTGAACATGCACTTGATTTATATCCTGATGCCAGACCTGTGAAGAAATTACTCTGTTGTTTTGTGAAACCCATCCTGATGCCAGACCTGTGAAGAAATTACTCTGTTGTTTTGCGAAACGCAAAAGAAAGGCCATTGGACGAGAAATCCATCGCCTCATGGACGCCAAGTTCATCAAGGAAATAAAACAAGCACTATGGGTCACTAATCCCGTTTGTGTCCCGAAGAAAAACACTAAAGAGCTATGTATGTGCATCGACTTCACCGTACTCAACAAACATTGTCCACAGGATCACTTCCCACTACCACAAATCAATAAAATTATTGATGCAAGCACCGGATGTGAACCTATTTCCTTTCTGTACGCATACTCTGGGTATCATCAGATCCAGATGAAAGGACAGGACCAAGACAAGACATCATTTATAATACCTTATGGTGTATTCTGCTACACAATGATGTCATTCGGCCTAAAAAACGTGGGTGCTACGTACCAGCGGATGATGCAAAATTTCCTTGGAAGCCAAATTGGCAACAACATCCAAGGCTACATCGACGACATCATCATCACCACGAAGCAAGAGTCGACTTTTATCAGTGACCTACGGGAAACATTTGATAATCTCGACAAGTACTACATTAAACTCAACCCGCTAAAGTGTTTATGTGGAGTCCCAGTGGGAAAACTCCTCGGATACCGAGTGTCGGCAAGAGGGATAGAGGCAAAGCCTGAGAAGATACAAGCTATACTGACAATGAAGAAGCCGAAGAATCTACGAGATGTCTAGCAATTGGCCAAACGGTAGCCGCACTGAGCAGATTCATCACTCAGCTTGGATAAAAGGCGCTCCCTTTCTATGCTCTCATGAAGAAATCAAAAAAATTCGAGTGGACTAATGAGGCTCGGCAATCATTCCAAGCACTCAAGAAAACAATTTTGACATCACCTGTCGTCGTGTCTCCTAAAGAAAAAGTACCTTTGCTGCTCTACATAGCAGCCACAAATCAAGTGGTCAGTACAGTTTTGGTTGTTGAGAGACCCGAAGAGGGGAAGACTCATGGAGTCTAGAGGTCGTTATATTGCCTCAGTGAAGTTCTATCACCTTCAAAGCCAAGGGACCCGCATTACCATAAACTCGTATATGGAGTCTTCATGACTACACGTAAACTGCGCCATTATTTCTCGGAGCACCCCATAGTGGTCATCAATGAGGCCCCTCACTCCAACATATTGAACAATCTAGAAGCTATGGGGCGTGTCTCTCTTTGGGGGCATCGAGCTATGCCCTCTAGATATCACCTACGAGAATAAAAAGGCGATAAAATCCCAAGTATTGCCTGACTTTATCATGGAGTAGATAGAGCTCCAATGTACGGGTACCCCAAACCTATCCAGCGCGTGGACAATGTACTTCGATGGGTCCAAGCGAACAGAAGGATCAGGAATCAGCGTAATCTTAATATCTCCACAAGACAACATGATGCGGTATGTTTTGCGGACGAGCTTCCCCAATGCATCAAACAACGAAGCCAAATACGATGTCATGTTGCACGATATGCGTATGGTCGAATCCTACGATGCAACTCGCCTCAAAATCATCGGTGACTCAACCTTTTGGCACAACAAGTGATGAACAAGTGCGACGCTGTTAGTGACAACATGATCGCATATCGGGATCTATATAACATCATAGAGGCTCACTTTGACGGGTGCGAGGTATCTCATATAAGCCGAATGAGCAACAAGGAAGCTGAAAATCTGGCGAACATTGGATCCTTATGCCTTCCCATACCACCTGGAGTTTTCTGGGAAGAGATCATGGAGCGCTCCGTCAAACCCAAGAAGATTGTCGAAGCTACCACAAAAACTATAGGCAAAAAGGCCAAACCAGCAAAGGACTTGGGGGATGCGCCAACCGAGGAGCCTGGAGAGGAGGACCCCAAAGAAATGGAGGAACCCGCGTAAGTGATGGTGATAGAGACCATAAATATCAGCTATGCCTCGGTAGCTCACCCGCAAACAAATAGGAAAGTCAAAAAATCCAACGACCTAGTCACCAGTGGTCCCAAGAAAAGGCTGTTGGCCCCGCTTGATAGAGCAAAAGACGCCTAGATAGATGAACTACCCTCCGTCCTATGAAGCCTACACACAACTCCAAATACTTCTACGCAGGAAACTCCCTTCTTTCTGGTCCACAGCGCTGAAGTCGTGTTTCCAGTGAAATAACCCATGACTCTCCTCGGGTTTTCGCTTATGACGAAGAAGCATCACAAGAGGCACTCGATGAGGATGTCGACACACTTGACGAAGAAAGGGACGTCTCTTTGCAAAAAGCAATAGTATATCGGCAGAACATGCAAAACTATCATAGTCGTCGACTACGTCTCAGGTCCTTCGTCGTGGGGGACCTGGTCCTTCGCCTCAAATAAGATGGACATCGCAAGATATAATCCCCGTGGTAAGGGCCTTTCATCGTCACCGAAATAATCCCCGGCAGGGCATATCGGACAAGACAAGAAGACTGGAATCAAGTACTCCAACCCGTGGAACGTTACGCAGCTATGATGTTTCTACGCTTAGGATCTTTTACTTTCCACAATTTACATTAATAAGGCCTTTGGCCAGGCTTCTTAGCCAAAGACTTGTGTTTTTTATGCAATAAGGCCTATGGACAGGCGATTATGTCACATGTACCTTCGTACTCAAAGATCAATAAAGCTAAGTTCCTGAAACTCAGTCTATATCGTTCTTATGGAAACGACATTGCCTAAGAAAGCTATATAGAGGTGTGGGAGTGAGCAGGGTGACTACGACGGTGTCCATAGGCAGGATTGGGTACAAGCGAGTGCGGTGAGACACAGGAAGTACCCAGGTTCGAAGCCATTATGGTGAGATAAAATTCCTACTCCTCCATGTCTGATCGTATATGTTGGTATAATCGGACTACAAGGATGATCCTAGAGCTGTATCTGAAATGAACTGAGTGTATATGTGTGCTCGTATGAGAGAGAGCCGGCTAGCTAGCGAGCTGTTCAAAATGACCAAGTGC
Organism: Avena sativa; assembly: GCA_916181665.1. Lineage (NCBI taxonomy): Eukaryota > Viridiplantae > Streptophyta > Magnoliopsida > Poales > Poaceae > Avena > Avena sativa. Next base: position 135,121,182 of record OV702280.1, read on the forward strand.
TAGTGAGTGTGTGAACTAGCTAGCAGGAAGTGGCTCCAAAGTGAGAAAATGAGGTCCCCTTGCCACCGTGAGCTCCCTTGGTGCGTTTATAGAATATGCCCAACGAAGAAAGATGGGTCCACACGGCCTAAGTCTACTATTACATACATGTGTCATCTAATAGTACCAGCTATCACTACAGGAATGGGAAGCTACGCCGACGGCCGGTCGCTACGCCGACGGCCAAACGTCGGGGCCGTCGGCGTAGCCATCGTCTAGGCCAGCTCCGCCAAACAGCCATCGGCGTAGAATTGCCCTCGGCATATCCTATGCTACGCCGACGGCTGCCCTCGGCGTAGCTATTTTTTATTTTATCTCATTAAACTTTGAAAAATCATAACTAAATCATTCTAATTCGGAAAAATACAAATAATACATCAAAATTTGCAGAAAAATAAGACCTATCTATCTACACTCAAATAATACACATTTGTAAATAAAAATTAAGTAAAACATAAAACATTATATATAGTTTAAAATGGGCATAAAAAAATAAAAAATGATCGAAACAATGCGAAACCTTCGCGTCGTGTTATATTATGTGACATAGTTAGAAGGAAAAATATAAAACTTGGTATATTGATTATGTCTCAAAGAAACCTTCACAAAATGACCTATCTCATTCGAGGTTTATTCTTGGCTTTCTGGTCAAATGACCAATGTTATGGCTAGAATCAAGGCATAGTTTGTGATAATATGCCCATATTGTGCATACACATGCATCATGGGATAGCGAACAATGTTGCAGGAGGAAACTTTCCTTTTTGTCGCACCAAAAAGGCATTTTCCATTTTCCGAGCATAAAAAACGGACGGTTTTGTGAACCAACCACCAAATGGTTAATTCAAAATGGTACCACCACATTTTACAAAAATACTATACCACCTTATATGGACAATGTCCCAATAAGGGGATCCGAAACCTTTCCGTCCACCTCTGGTGAAAAAGACAAATTCCTGCCGAATCGGCAGGAAGTGGGTCAGATATGGACTACATGTACATGATCCGATGCTCATGTTTTTTTACAAAAATCATTTTTAGGTTCACAATATGCTATTTTATCAAAGATCCAATGCAAGTTTAGCAAGGCTCGGCCCCGAGCTAAGAATCTTCATGCCCGGCGTTCGACAAAGTTTGACGATAGTTTAAAACGGACATAAAAAATTCAAAAACGATCGAAACAATGCGAAACCTTCGCGTGGTGTCATATTATGTGACATAGTTACAAGGAAAAATATCAAACTTGGTACATTGATTATGTCTGAAAAAAACCTTCACAAAATGACCTATCTCATTCGAGGTTTCTTGGCTTTCGGGTCAAATGACCAATGTTATGGCTAGAATCAAGGCATAGTTTGCGATAATATGCCCATATTGTGCATACACATGCATCATGGGATGGCGAACAATGTTGCAGGAGGAAGTTTTCCTTTTCGTCGCACCAAAAAGACATTTTCCATTTTCCGAGCATAAAAAACGGATGATTTTGTGAAGCAACCACCAAATGGCTAATTCAAAATGCTACCACCACATTTTACAAAAATACAATACCACCTTATATGGACAATGTCCCAACATGAGTATCCGAAACCTTTCCGTCCACCTCTGGTGAAAAAGACAAATTCCTGCCGAATCGGTAGGAAGTGGGTCAGATATGAACTACATGTACATGATCCGATGCTCATGTTTTTTTACAAAAATAATTTTTAGGTTCACAATATGCTATTTTATTAAAGATTCAATGCAAGTTTTTCTTTTCATCGCACCAAAAAGCCATTTTTCATTATCCGAGCGCAAAAAGAGAATTTTCTAAAGCAACCACCAAATAGATAATTCAAAAAACGGAGGGTTTGTGATTAGTTGATATGGATCTCATATTTGGATTCCTCTCATTTTTCTGATCAATTTAGACATATTATTTGTTAAATTCCGATTTACAGATTTAAAGATATTAATTATTCCATATTAAATAGAAAAATAGAAAAAAGTAAAATTATTATATTTTTATTTGAATTCAATAATATTTTTTACTTATTTATTATTGTTTACTTAGATAATTGTTTGTAATTTCAAAAAATACAAACATGTGACATGTTGATATAAGGGTTAATAGGATTGATATCATAGTATTGAGAACAATGTATGAATTACTTTGCGGAAACAGATTCTGAAGGAACGAGGAAGTTAAGCGTGCTGGAGCTGTAGTAGTATTAGGATGGGTGACCCGCCGGAAAGTTTGACCAAGACTGCAATTTAATTAAATATTAAGTGTAATTAGTGTTAAAAATGTTCAAAGTGAGAAATTAACGAGCCAAACAATTCAAAGATTCAAAAATTGAGAAAAAATAAAAATAAAAAATTATCTTTTAAAAAAACAAATTTTGCAACCTGTCGACAAGCTATGCCGACGGCCGCTACGCCGACGGCATTGCCCTCGGCGTAGCATACGCCGACGGCATTTTGATACGCCGACGACCTCTACGTGCTCAGCCGAGGGAGACCTTTGCCGAGGAGGCTACGCCGAGGGCAGCCGTCGGCGTACCATACGCCGAGGGCATTTTAGCCTACGCCGACGGCTTTTTGCCCTCGGTGTAGCGCGCGTGTCCCGTAGTGTATAGTGTATAGTGTGAGTGTATAGTGTGAGACTATTTGCTATATACGCAGCATGGTGGTAGTGTCTTTGGTCTTGTCGATGTCTCTGTCTACTCCTTGTCTTCTAGCTTTAGGTCCTTCTTCTTATTCTTCGTAGTCTGGCTGGTAATTATCGATAGCTAGGGAGCTGGCGTTAGAGCAATTATCGATGGAGGCAGCAGCTACCGACTAAAAGGAGGGAGCCGGCCGAGAGTCATACGTGCAAGTTCCCAGTCGGCCATGCATACTCGCATGGACCAGTCGGTCATGGCAAAGGTATGCATGCAAGTGCATGTACGATCATGCATGCTCAAAAAGGCCAACCGGCCATGCATGTGCACCAATGCATGGCACATCTGGCCGAGCACAATGCCAATCAGACTTCATCGGTATTTATGGATGAAGATACAACTTTTTGTCTGTTTTTGCCTAACTTCGGGTGATTTTTGGGACCCGGGGACCATCGCCCCGACACTAGTCCTAAGCGCGCGCTGATTTCACCTGAAGGAGGAAATTAGCACGGGCTCAAAATAATTTGATGTTGTTGTTTTAGATAAACTGCATGAATGGCATCCGGCTGGACACCTTGGGCCTGGAAAGCAATACAACTTCAGCGGAGGCACGTGAGCGCACCCACGGGGTGTAGCCCCCGAGATTCGAAGTAGCTGACGGAGATCGGTGCTTCGAATCTTTCTCTTTCTTGCCTTTTTCAACACCTTGAACTTGCTATCCGGCTGAACGCCTTCAGCCGGATGGGAAGCACTTAATTATGTCAGGCACGCACGAGCGCACCCGATGAGTGTAGTCTCCGAGATTTGAAGTAGCTGACGAAGATATATTCTTTGAATCTTTATTTGTATTTGAGATCCGATTCGGTGTAGTCGTGCATAATAAACACACACAAAATGAATTTGCAGTCACTACATTAACATGACATTAACATGCAGTGCATCTACCGTCAACAGAATGTTGGTTTTTATTGCTAAAAAACTAGCTCATGCTTTTCTGAATGCTTAAAAGAAGTCACTTTTCCATGCCCTCAGCTGTTTACGTTGTGTCATTACCGGCCAGCCGGGTTACGGTGTGGAGCTGGAACCGAAGGGGTAGCTGATAATACATTGTGTACGGTACTAGAGGCTTAGCAGCCGGAAAATACAAACTAGACATATGGCAGGTATGTCCAATCTGTCGAATCTTTCGATGTTTTTCATGTGGGATGCCTCGGGCTTTTTCTCTTTCTAGTCGGACATCTGGGTTGTGATCTGTAGCTGATACGAAGAGTGGGCCTCTGACATCATCACACACTACTAAGTTGGTTTACAGAATTAGCAGGTCGGGCCAACCGGCGAGCCCCCGGTTGGGGTTATCGGTGTCGGTAAACTGAAAGTAGGAAAGATGTGAACATCTGGCGAGAGCCCTCGAGGGTTTCACATTGCTGTAGCCGGCACAATAGGGTCGCAGAAGTATTTTCGCAGGCATTGCAATCGCCGAAAATGTCCAAATGGCGTTCCAGTCGGATGGCCTGGCTCCAGCTGGCCAGGCAACCAAATGCGGTCGTAGCCGGGTTTGTACCCAGCCGACCAGACAAACAAACGCGCTAGGAAGCGTCGAGCTGACCTGGCACAGCCGGACCGGGTCCAACTGGCCAAACTGACAACCAAACGGGACGAAGTCGTGTCAAGCCAGCCAAACTGGCAACCAAACGGGCGAAGATGCGCCAAGTCGGTCCGACTCAGCCAGAACATGACCGAACCGAATAAATTAGACAGACAAACGGGACGACAGCTAGACCGGTCCCCAATCGGACAACCCAGCCGGACTACAAACCAAACGGCCGGACAAGCACATGCAGATATCTTTCTTATTTAAATCTATATTTTCTCTCTCATTTTTTTATCAGCTAATTCTAGTCGGAATTTTTTATTCTCATTTTTCCCATCTCTTCCTCAGAGGCCAATTCTCCCTTTTTCTTACTCGTCTTTCTTTCTTTCTGCTTTTCTCTCAACTGGCTGGCCACAGCCGACCTTTCCTTCCTCTTTATTTTAATGGTCTAGCTCAACCAGCCCCTTCCCTAGTAGTTTGAATTTAGTTTTTTCCATTTAATTTTAAATTTAGTTCTATACCTAGATTTAAAAATCAACCCAGGTCGATTCACTAAACAAAATTGCATGAAACTAATTTTTTAAAAAGGTACTGGAATCCTTAATCCAAGCCCATTGGATTCAAACCATTTAGAACTGTAGATCACCTATAGTAAAAATAACAAGGCAGAAGATTTTCTTCATTCAGACATTTTTCAAAATTCAAGCACAAAAGCTTTTGAGTTGATTCCAACTCTCAAAAATCTCATTTAACAAGACCTTTCCGAATATATAAAAAATATCTAGGTTTACTTGCAGAAATATTGGTCAAGAAATAAAAGAATGCCTCATAGGAAATTCTAGTCACTTTATTTAATTAAAATAAAAGGGTTAAACCTTGTTAAATTGTGACACCACTTTAAATCACATTCCCAAGTACTGAAATATGTGGTGATGACATGTGTCAACATGATCCCATGTTTTAGTTGGAGAATATTAAGTCTTAAGTAGTTTTTCAATGAGTAGAAATTACTTTTCCAAAATAAAATAAATAAGACAAGTGCTTTGATGATTGTCATGTTTGTGATGATGCTAGATCATCTAGTGAAAACCTTGGTGTGATAATAAAAATAGTGAAGTATTGTTTCGTGATTGTGTACCTCGTATTTATTTATAGACGCTAGTACCGACCAAGGATACGAGGAGGAAGGAGAATACTACGAGGAAGAAGCCGAGGAGAACTTCAACCACTGCTCTACACAAGGCAAGCCTCACTATACAAGTTGACTTAGCAAGCCTATGCTTGCAACTTTGCAAGATAACCCTTGCAACTGTGGAAGTTAGATAACCTATGCAATGCATTAGGTATGCTTGGTTAGATAAATTTAATTATACCCAATCCTAGTTTTATTTGCAAGCTTAATTATTTTATTTATTTATCAAAGCTTTCTATTAGAGTTTACTTAGTAACTTGTAGATTTTAGAAAGATATTTTAAGGTAGCATAAAGAGCATAAAACTTGGCCTAAGTTAGATAATCGTGATGTCATCTTGAGGCATGAGATTGAACTTAGATCATTCACACTTGTTTACCACCCCTCATTAGTGTTTACCCCCACTTATAGATGCTAGTGCTAAGCATAAAACTTGGTCACTTTAGATGGGATTACTTGGTGAAAATGGCTATTAAAACCTTAGAATGATGAGTCATTCTACTGAAATGTTGAGGCATGAGCCTTATCCCTTTTATAAAACTGATGGTTGTCTGGATGCGATACCATTCCAATTTTACCGTACAACACAATACCTGGAATTTGGGTAGGGCTTTACTGAAAATTTATATACCTTAGTATGGGTTCCCTTGCGGCCAAGGTTTGAGCTTAGGCTACCTTGTGAAGATTGTCCACCTGTGCAGTTCCCAAAATGGCAGTTGGTCATGGTTGGGAGGCCAAACTCACAGGAGAGGTGCCTATACTAGGGCGTGTAATTGAAAGGTTAGGATTGATTTTCCACATACTGAGTATGGTGAATTCAGGATTGTTCCTGACGGATGTATAGAATGTTGTGGTGAAAGTGTACCACCTCTGCAGAGTGTCAAACTATTCGAATAGCCACGTCCGCGGTTATGGACAGTTGGAGTGGCCATACTATTCCTTTGTCAGATGTTTTCAAAATAACTTATGAAATTAATCATGACTTTGACTTGACCACAACAGGGTTGTGATATGAAACTTAATACTGGAGGGGATTCGGATGATAACCTGAAGGTAGACTTCTAGTCATAGATGTAGTTGGATGGCGGTCTATGTATCTTGTTGTATTTCCCAATCGAATCTCATAGGATCTTTCTGACTAGTAATTGCATTGTTATGCCTTGCTCAGTTCCTGTCAATTGCCCTACTATAATCTGTTTACCCTTCATGCCATGTTGTTTATCTAAGGAGAGCACCTTTAGTGAACTATGGACCCCGATCCAATCTTTACCATTGATACATCTTCCATTTTTACTTTTTTACTTGCTGCAAACCATTACCTTCCACACCATATGTTTAATCCTTTGTTACAGCAAACCGGTGAGCTTGACAACCTCACTTATTCATTGGGGCAAAGTCTTGACTTTGTGTTGTGCAGGTCTGCGCAGTGCTTGCAACACCTGTGTGACATTTTCTTCCTCCTTCTAGTTCGATAACCTCGGTCTCTACTGAGGGAAAACTTGCTGTTGTGCTCATCACACCTTGCTCTTGGGGTTTCCAACAAAGTGCTCCACGTCAGCACCATCAACAAGTTTCCTGGCGCCATTGTCGGGGAGGCTAAGGACGTCTTCACTAGGGGAGTCCTTCACTTCCTTTCTCTTTACTTTGTTTTTAGTTTGCTTTCTTTCTTTTGTTTGGTTTTGTTTGCTTCTTTCCAAAAAACCCAAAAAAATAGTCTAGTTTGGTTTGCTTTCTTTATTCAAAAACACAAAAAAGTTAGTTCCTGCTCTAGCTGTTGCTGCTGTTTTTGGCTTGCCCACCTTTGCCAAAATGATCTCTGATGAGAACACCAAGTTGTATGACTTCACTTGCGCCAACAACAATGATTTCCTAAGCACTCCTATTTATCCACCTGCTCCTGATGCTACCTTTTATGAAATTAAGCCTACTTTGTTGAATCTTGTGATGAGAGAGCAATTTTCTGGTGCTGGTTCTGATGATCATGCTGCCCATCTCAATAGCTTTATTGAACTTTGTGAGATGCAAAAGTATAAGGATGTAGATGGATACATTATTAAGCTCAAGATTTTTCCTTTCTCCTAGAGCGGAAAAGCTAAAGAATGGTTGCTTTTTTGCCTAAAAATAGTACTGATTCTTGGACTAAGTGCAAAGATGCTTTTATTGGAAAATACTATCCTCCTACAAAGATTATATCTATGAGAAGTGACATTATGAAATTTAAACAACTTGATAGTGAACATGTTGCTCCATCTTGGGAAAGAATGAAATCTTTGGTTAAAAATTGCCCTACTCATGGACTCACTGCTTGGATGATTATCCAGACTTTTTATGCAGGTTTGAACTTCTCCTCAAGAAATCTGTTGGATTCAGCTGCTGGAGGTACTTTTATGGGGCTCACTTTGGGTGCTGCAACAAGGCTCCTTGATAATATGATGGTTAACTACTCTAAATGGCATGTTGAGAGAGCTCCACATGGTAAGAAGGTAAATTCTGTTGAGGAAACTTCCTCTTTGAGTGAAAAGATTAATGTTATTATGGCTATGCTTGTTCATGGGAAAGTTCCTTTAGATCCTAATAGTGTTCCCTTAGCCTCTTTGGTTGCTCAAGAAGAGCAAGTTGATGTGAACTTCATTAGAAACAACAATTTCAACAACAATGCCTATAGGAACAATTTTGGTAGCAACAACAATTATAGGCCTTATCCTCCTAATAATGGCCATTCCTATGGAAACTCTTACAATAATGCTAGGAGTGCCCCCTCTGAACTTGAAGTCATGCTCAAATACTTTATTAGTAAACAAACCACTTTCAATAATACTATAGAGGAAAAGCTTTTAACTGTTGAGAAAAATATATCCTCTTTGTCTGAAGCTCAGTCCTCCTTGATTAATAAAATGGCTGCTAAACCCGAAGCCATGGAAAATACCTTTGCTACTGCTCATGCCATACAAGTTACTATTGATGAAAATGTTAGGTTGTTAGCTCAACTTCATGCTAAGTGGGAAAGGGAAGCTGAAATTGATAGAAACAATAGTGTGTGCACCATCACCACTAAACCACAAGTAGTCCCTATTCCTCCTACTACTATGACTAAGCCTATTGAGCCTACTACTAGTGATGCTAAGTTTGACTTTGATATTGATGGTTGCAATATTTCTGAAGTAATTATGTTCTTGCAAAAGCTTGCTAGAAGTTCTGATGCTAGTGATATGCATGTTGCTTTCACTAAACACATTACAGATGCTCTTGTTAATATTAAGGAAGAGAAGCGAAAACACAAAGCCTCTATTCCTAGGAAAGTAGAAGATAGTTGGGAACCCATTATTAATATGCAAGTGAATGAATTTGATCTCAAAGCTTCATGTGATCTTGGTTCTAGTGTCTCTATTATGCCTAGGGAGATGTATGAAATGCTTGATATGCCACCATTAGAAGATTGTTATTTGGATGTCCCACTCAATGATAATGCTAAGAAGAAACTCATGGGTAGTATTAATGATGTTCTCATTATGGTTAACAATGCTTATGTACCTGTAGATTTCTATGTTTTGGATGTTGAATACAATGCTTCTTGTCCTATTACTTTGGGAAGACCTTTTCTTAGAACAGTTGGTGCCATCATTGATATGAAAGAAGGCACCATCAAATATCATTTTCCATTCAAGAAAGGCATTGAACACTTCCCTATGAGGAGAGAGAAGTTTCTCTTTGCTCCCCTTTTGAAAGCAAGGTTTGATGTTAATGCTTCTTCATTTGAAAATACTTGATTCTTCTTGCTTCTTGTGCCTAACTTAAAGGCGTTAAAGAAAAGTACTTGTTGGGAGATAACCCAAGAGTTTCCTTGAGTCTTGGAAGTTATTAATTCAGTAATGACCTCTCCTTATCCTTTTTGTTTGCTCTTTGTGCCAATAATGACCTCTAATAAGAGGGAAGTAAGATTTGGGGAGTTGCTGCCCCGAAACAGATTTCTGTCCTCCACCAAAAAAATTCGTGACGAGTCTCTGTAACTCGGTTGGAGCTCAAAATTTACGAATAAATCCCCCAATATGTTAGATAACTTTCATTAGTCCAACACTTCTTGATTTGAGCAACAGATGATGTTAGAAAAAATAGGTTTCTACATGCTGGTCTGTTTTGACAGATTTCTGCCATTATTTGCATTTGCTTCTTACTGATTCCTTTTTGAGTTCTCTTTAGGTGAATTGAGCTTTTTAAAGGAGTTACTACAGTAGCTTGTGTTTTTTTGTGAAAAGCCTTGTTGTTTCAAAGATTTGCCAGAGGTCTAATATCTTTTGAATACACTAATGTTGCTAATGAAGATTGTGTGAAGTTTTGTATGAAGGAAAAAATTTAGGTGTAAAGAGAGAATGATGCAATGAGATGAAGAATGGACAAAAGCTCAAGCTTGGGGATGCCACCATGGTGTCGCCCCAAGAAATATCCAAGAGGTACAAGCGTCAAAGCTTGGGGATGCCCAAGGCATCCCCTTCTTCATCAATAAAAAGCTCAGGTCTGTCTAGTCACTTCGTTTTTATTGTTTCATGCACAGTTGTGTTGTTCTTGGAGCGTCTTAGTTTTTGTTTGCTTTTCTTAGATTGTTTAGTTTGCTTGAATAAAGTAGTTTGAACCCCTGTTCTCGCTGTTTTGTTTTGCAAATAAGTTGCTTGGTGTTGGAAAGGAGTAGTAAGTTCTTGCTTGAAGTGCAAGAGGAGCTTGCATTGAGTGTGACTTAGACTTCAGCATGACATGCTAGGTGTTGTTTTAGCATTATTCTTAGTGATTATTGTTGTAGCATGTCTTGTTCCAAACAATTGGGATTGCTTAGTGAGCCTTGAATAAATTATGCGTTGTTTTAGTATGCAAAAGCATAGTATTGTGGTATTCTCCTTTGATGCTTTGTTTGGGTTGACTTGGCACATGCTCACACCATGTTATGACTATGAAAAGTCACCATTAGCCTCTATAATCATTTATTCCTTGACTTGTAGTACCACTATTTGCTTTGATTAGTATGCTTTGTTGCACTGCATGATTATGGCCGTTATGCTCTCTTAGTTGATTGGTCCCAGTATTTTGCTAGCCTCCACTTGTATGAGTAAGTTCTACTCATGCTTCCAACTCCCAAGAAACCAAGTTATTCCAAAGTGTACACTATAAAGTCCTATGCATGGTGTGTTACACCATTCCAAGTATATTCATGTTTTCAACTATCTTCCAATTAAAAACTATTTTGTTATGTGAAAACTTAGTGATTAAAGCCCTCACAAACTTGATCACACACTTTATATTCTTTTCCCCTAATAAACTTGAACCATTGTGACAACTTTGTTGTATATGCTTGCACTTATAAGTTGGAATTAGCAGAACTGTGTTGTCACGGGGAACGTTTTCAACATTGCACTTGTACTTTGTACTCAGATGATATCATGCTCTTTTGTCTATGGATGTCACCGGTGTGAAATAAAGAGGGAACTTGTAAGTCCATGGAGTTTGCATCCTATGTTAGAGAAACGCCTGGGCCGCTAGCCTAAGCCATGCCTAATCATGGTGGAAACTTGCAGCATCACCATAATGAGCTATCTATGAAGCATCCTCAATAAAAAGCTATGCATATGGTAAATAAAAAGATTGCCGAGATGCTCATTGTCTATTTTCCTTGTCATTTTGGTTATGGGAAAGCTCCTGTACCATGTGCAAGGGGTACCCCGTTGGAGGTTCTCAATGATATGCAAATACTTACAATGACAAGAACTTACTTGGACCCAAAGTTGAGTATGCATGAGGTGTGGCCCTCATATTCAAGGACTTGAGAATGCCAACTTATACTTCGTCAAGCATATACTCCATCTTTGCCACTTTAACCTTAATCACTTCAAGATGCTTATGATAGTGGCAATGAGGTATGAAAGCTAACAACTACCATAATTTTTGGAAGCTGTTTTTGAAACTTGTAATCCCTGCTTCCTTTACATAAAAGACCTTTCTTCCACCATTTATTGAGTCTCCACCTTCTACCTTTAGGCACCATTAAGAGAGCATAGTTGTCATTCTGTTTGCAGTGTTCCAAAGCTTATTAATTAATGCATATTGTGATATTACTTGTTCTTGTGCTATTTGTTTCTAGTCACCCTTGTGAACTTTGAAGGTGGCATATGCATATATATTTCTACTCTATGAGGGACAAGATGATTGCCACTATGCTATGTTTTCTGTATGTGAAACAAACAAACGTTTTTCAATGCATGTTATTCATGATCTTTGTTTGTAGCTTGTCATGTTGCATGCATAGTTACTTTTTCCTATTGTTATAACTCCATCTTTCATGCACATGCTTAGAGTTTTTTGATCCCAACTTTCAATGCTTGCAAATGGTTGGATCTTTGTGAGGGTGCATGTCACCTCAAAAATTATTCTTTTTATCACTTACCTACTCGAGGAAGAGTAGGAGTTAAGCTTGGGGATGCTGATACGTTGGAAACGTATCTATAATTTTTGATGCTCCATGCTTGTTTAGTATCTACTTTGCTTTGCTTGTCTACGCTTTGAGGTGCTTTTTACATGTTTTCTGGTACTAATCTACTAACAAGTTGCAACAGTGCCAGATGCTTGTTTTCTGCTGTTTTTGGTTTCAGAAAAGTTAGTAAAGAAATATTCTCGGAATTGGACGGGACAAACGTCAAAGTCAATTACTTTCCATGGGGAACAAGAAGTGCAGAGGGGAGACGAGGAAGCGGGCCAGGGCAGCCAGACCCCCCCCCCCCAGGCACGACCAGGGTTGGCCATGCCTGGTTAGGGTTTCCCTCCTGGTCGCCTCCTCGGCCTCCCCCTTCGCCTATAAGAAGCCCCCGATGCAGAAACCCTAAGCACCCAATCAAATCTCCACGAAACCGTCTGTAGCCGCCACCACCATCGTCCCTAGATCGGGGGGATCTGAAGTTCTTCCCGGCATCCTGCCGGAGGAGAGATCATCCTGGAGGCCTTCTCTCTAGTATGATGCGTGAGTAGTTCCACCTTGGACTATGGGTCCATGTAGTAGCTAGATGGTTGTATCTCCTCCTTTGTGCTTTCATGTATAGATCTTGTGAGATCCGTTCATGATCAATATCTAATCTATTTGTAATCATGCATGTTGTGTTTGCGGGGATCCGATGGATATTGAGATTATTCTATCATGTCTGTGTTGTTTGTGATCTTGCATGCTCTCCGTTGTTAGTATCTATCTTGGCCAAGTAGTTGCTAGTGACTCCAAGAGGGGGTATTTATGCTCGCTAGTGGGTTCATGCCTCTAGTTTCCAAGGGAAGTGACAGAAATCTCTTCGGTTGTAGATGTGTTGTTGCCACTAGGGAGAAAACAATGGTCTTTGATCATGGAACATGTGGACTGTTTACCTTACACACTTTGCTTAAAGCAGTTGTCTGTTGCTTGCAACTTAATACTGGAGGGGGTTCGGATGATAATCTAAAGGTGGACTTCTAGTCATAGATGCAGTTGGATGGCAGTCTATGTATCTTTTTGTATTGCCCAATCGAATCTCATAGGATCTTGCTGATTAGTAATTGCATTTTTATGCCTTGCTCAGTTCGTGTCAATTGCCCTGTTGTAATTTGTTTACCCTTCATGCCATGTTGTTTATCCAAGGAGAGCACCTTTAGTGAACTATGGACCCCGGTCCAATCTTTACCATTGATACATCTTCCGCTGTTACTTGTTTACTTGCTGCAAACCATTACCTTCCACACCATGCGTTTAATCCTTTATTACAACAAACCGGTGAGCTTGACAACCTCACTGATTCGTTGGGGCAAAGTCTTGAGTTTGTGTTGTGCAGGTCTCCGCGTTGCTTGCAACACCTGTGTGACATTTCCTTCCTCCTTCTAGTTCGATAACCTCGATCTCTACTGAGGGAAGACTTGTTGCTGTTCTCATCACACCTTTCTCTTGGGGTTTCCAATGAAGTGCTCCACGTCAGCACCATCAATGCCCGCACTGCCCGTTCGACTATGGGTGCGCGACCGATGCTAGGTCTAGGTGGATGCCCTTCTCTCCGCAGAAACGGGTGAAAAACCCCTAGGCGAAATTGGTGCCATTGTCTATGATGATGCTGTGCGGGTAGGCGAATCGAATGATGATGTCCGTGAATAACTTGATCACTGTTTCTCCATCCAGCTTCTTGATGGGCTTTGCCTCGATTCACTTGGTGAACTTGTCTATGGCTACGAGGAGGTGCGTCATACCGGATCGGGCTGTTTTGAATGGCCCAACCATGTCTAGCCCCCATACTGCAAATGGCCAGGTGATTGGTATCATCTTGAGTGCCGCAGACGGAATGTGCTTCAGCTGGCTGAATCGCTGACAACCGTTGCATGCTTTGACCAACTCCTGAGCGTCCTTTAGTGCTGTCGATCAATAGAAACCATGGCGGAGAGCCTTGGCTGCTATTGCCCTTGATGAAGCGTGGTGGCCACATTCACCCTGGTGTATGTACGCTTGGATCTTGATTCCTTCCTCTTGTCTTACACATTGCTGATAGATACCCCCGACGCTGCACTTGTACAGATCGTTGTTGATGATGGTGTATGCGCTTGCTCTTCATCGCACTTGTCGTGCTGCCACTTCTTCCGTTGGGAACTCGTCTTTGGCCAAGAATTTCATGAATGGCTTCGCCTAGTCAGGTATTTACCGAATGGCGTACACCGTCTGCATGATGAGCCTAATCTTCTCACGGGTGGCTGGCTCTAGGACGTCATGAGGTTTGTCGGGTGGGAGCTTGATGGTGTCGACCACATGCTATTGTGGAGCATTCCCCGGGTGCAACGCGGCAGTCCCGGGTGCGGCACGGCAGTCCTCGGGTGCGACGAGGCAGTTCCTGGGTGCGGCCGATAGTCCCCGGGTGCGACGAGGCAGTCCCCGGGTGCGGCGCGGCAGTCCCCGAGTGCGACAAGGTAGTCCCCGGGTGCGACGAGGCAGTCCCCAGGTGCGGCGCGACACCGACTGTTCCTGGGTCTACGTTTAGTACGATGGAGTCGGATTCCGGCGACGGGGTGATGGAGGGCTTGCGCATGTGCTCGAGGGAGACTCCAGGCGGTATGGCCTGTATTGTCGAGCCGACCCTGGCCAAGGCGTCAGCAGCTTCGTTGTTGTCCCTTGGTACGTGATGGAACTCGCATCCTTCGAAGCAAGCGCACAGCTGCTGAACAAAGAAACAGTAGAGGGCCATGTTCGCATCCCTTGCGTCCCCTCCGGAGACGTGTTGCACCACCAGGTCCGAATCTCCGAAGCATAGTGATAGGGCAAAGGTGTCCGATCTTTCGATGAGATGGCGATAATCGATTTGGTGGAGTTCGGGCTTGACGATCCGACTACACGTGCGAGCACGAGCGCCAATGCAATCGCTAGGCCAATCTCCTGGAGGTTACCGATCCTGCGTGAAGACGATCAACCTGACCAGCGAGGGTCTTAATTCCTACCTAAAATCGAGAACAAGTAAGAACCAATATTGCAATCAAGATATTGCGGATTAAGAGGAAAGCTTTATTGAAGAGGTGGGATCCTGAATAGGTGCGAAGTACAAGAGGCCTCTGCGATGCTCGAGCCTTGGCGAAGTTGCGACTATGGCTAACTTAATGTCTAAACAAAATCCGAGTCTAGGGGGTCGGCTATGGGGAGTATTTAAGGGCGAAAAGGTGGGGTTTCAGCCAGCCATGGAAGTGGTGGACGAATCCAACCCTAAAAGTCCTTTTCCCCTCAAATACGGACTCTAAAAAGTGGCTAATTAAAATCCTGCGAAAATTACATGGGCCTGGCCCAAAATAAAGGTGTCGCAGCACCATATTAAGCTATGGACGAATTCGTAAAGTATTGATCTTGAAATATTTCGTCCAAGCCTTCTTTCTTCATTATGGTGGCCTCAAAGTTCTGAAATCTTCATCCGTGGCCATCTCTTGGATCATCACATGCTTGCTGCCATCTCCATGCATGGCCATGCTCCAATGCTTGTCCCTCTCATCCATGCTTGGTCCATCATTCCTAAGAGTAAGAAATATATCTGATTTAGGCAGCATCATATTCTCATGTATGTGAGGAATAGTTCCAAGAAACGAAAGTACCTGATAGTTAAGTTGTTTGGCACGAGATCTTGTGATGGGTCCTTGTATGTGTGTTGCTGTAGGTACAACGGTTGTATCAATAGTAGGGATGTCCACATCATGCTCCCCTTCTTGAATTGAAGTCGTCCTCGACGCAATCTCATCTTCCTCACCAAAGTAAGGCTTCAAATCTGCAATGTTAAATGTAGGACTAACCGTACCAAAGTCTGCAGGCAACTCAAGTTTATATGCATTATCATTGATTTTCTCTAACACTTTAAAGGGACCAGCAGCACGTGGCATTAACTTAGACTTGCGTAAATCAGGAAAACGATCTTTACGCAAATGTAACCAAACAAGATCGCCAACATCAAACACAACATGCTTCCTGCCTTTATCCCCAGCAAGTTTATACTTAGCATTCATGTGTTCAATGTTATCTTTAGTAGTCTTATGCAAGTTTAATATCATTTCAGCGCGTTGTGTAGAATCCAAATTATGTTGCACCGAAGAAGGTAAAGGCAATAAATCAATAGGTGAACGAGGAACAAAACCATACACAATCTCAAATGGGCACATCTTTGTGGTAGAATGCAATGACCGATTATAAGCAAATTCTATATGAGGTAAACACTCTTCCCACAATTTTAAGTTCTTCTTTAAAACAGCCCGTAACATAGTAGACAAAGTTCTATTTACTACTTTAGTTTGACCATCAGTTTGGGGATGACATGTAGTACTAAAGACCAATTTAGTCCCCAACTTAGCCCATAAACATCTCCAAAAGTGGCTAAGAAATTTAGTATCACGATCAGAAACAATAGTATTTGGCACACCATGCAAACGAACAATTTCACGAAAGAACAAATCAGCAATATGCGCAGCATCATCCGTTTTATGACAAGGAATAAAGTGTGCCATCTTAGAAAACCGATCCACAACAACAAAAATACTATCCCTCCCCTTCCGTGTTCGTGGCAATCCCAAAACAAAGTCCATAGAAATATCCTCCCAAGGAACACTAGGAACAGGAAGAGGCATATATAAACCATGTGGATTAAGGCGAGACTTAGCTTTTTGACAAGTAGTGCAGCGTGCCACAAATCTCTCAACATCTCGACGCATACGTGGCCAAAAGAAGTGTGCAGCAAGAACATCCTCCGTCTTCTTGACACCAAAGTGTCCCATCAATCCTCCTCCATGCGCCTCCTGTAACAACAAAAGACGAACAGAGCTATCTGGAATGCATAGTTTGTTAGCACGGAACACAAATACATCATTGAAGACGAACTTGTTCCAAGTTCTACCATCTCTACAATTCTGCAACACATCTTTAAATTCAGCATCATGCACATATTGTTCCTTAATAGTTTCCAATCCAAATATTTTGAAGTCAAGTTGAGATAACAAAGCATAACAACGTGACAAAGCATCAGCAATAACATTATCTTTACCCTTTTTGTGTTTGATAACATAAGGAAAAGACTCAATAAATTCAACCCACTTTGCATGACGATGATTCAACTTAGCTTGACTACGAATATGCTTCAAAGATTCATGATCAGAATGAATAACAAATTCCTTAGGCCATAGATAATGTTGCCAAGTTTCTAATGTCCGAACCAACGCATATAATTCTTTATCGTAAGTAGAATAGTTCAGACTAGCCCCACTCAATTTCTCACTAAAATATGCAACAGGTTTTCCCTCTTGTAATAACACCCCTCCCAAACCAATTCCACTAGCATCACATTCAAGCTCAAAAGTCTTAGTAAAATTAGGAAGTTGGAGTAAGGGAGCATATGTTAGCTTATCTTTCAATATGACGAAGGCCTGTTGTTGTCCATCGCCCCAAACAAAGGGCACATCCTTCTTGGTAAGCTCATTCAGCGGCGCGGCAATTGATCCAAAGTCTTTGACAGAGCGCCTATAAAAACCAGCGAGGCCAAGAAAACTCCTCACTTGTGTGACCGTCTTGGGCTGCGGCCAATTCTCAATAGCTTCAATCTTGGCTGGATCCACTTCAATACCCTGTGATGTAACAACATAGCCAAGAAACGCAACTCGATTGGTGCAAAAGGTGCACTTCTCAAGGTTACCAAACAAACGTGCATCACGTAAAGCATTGAAAACAACACGTAAATGGTCCAAATGATCCTCTAAAGATTTGCTATAAATCAGAATATCATCAAAGTAGACTACCACAAAACGTCCAATGAAAGCACGTAAAACTTCGTTCATTAATCTCATGAAAGTGCTAGGTGCATTAGTTAAACCAAACGACATTACTAACCACTCATATAAACCGAACTTAGGTTTAAATGCTGTTTTCCATTCATCTCCTAATTTCATACGAATCTGGTGGTAACCACTACACAAATCAACTTTATAAAACATGGTAGAGCCACTCAATTCATCAAGCATGTCATCTAAACGTGGAATAGGATGACGATATCGAATAGTAATATTATTGATAGCTCTACAATCAGTACACATGCGCGAAGAACCATCTTTCTTAGGTACCAAAATAATAGGAACAGCACAAGGGCTAAGGGACTCACGAATATGATCTCTGTCGAGTAGTTCCTGAATTTGGCGTTGTATCTCCTTTGTCTCCTCTGGATTGGTTCTATATGGCGCGCGGTTGGGAAACGTGGCACCAGGAATTAGATCAATTTGGTGCTCAATTCCTCTAATAGGAGGTAGTCCTGGTGGCAGCTCAGCGGGAAAGACATCCTCATATTCCTGCAAAAGGTTAGCAATAGCGGGTGGCAAAGAAGGAGGCATATCCTCAAATGAAAACAGAACCTCTTTGCAGACAATTGCATAACATTGAGTATTGTGTACATCTCGTTCAGCAATATCAATTTTATTTGCAAGCATACATGGACTCTTCAAACGAATTTCAGTAGCATGTGTAGAATCAGATTTAGTGTTCTTTGGTGGTATAAAATCTGCAGCAACAATCTGATTCTCACTTTTATTTTTCTCCTCAGTTTTAGCTCTACTAGCTCTAGCAAGATCATCTTTTAAAATCTGTTCGGGAGTCATAGGTTTTAGACCAATTTTCTTTCCATCATGCATAAGAGAATAGTGATTAGTTTTGCCATTATGAACAGATTCTCTATCAAATTGCCATGGTCTACCAAGTAACAAAGAACAGGCTTGCATAGGTACAACATCACAATCAACAAAATCAGAATATGTACCAATAGTAAAATGCACGCGTACCGTTCTTGTTACCTTGATCTTGCGAGAACTCTCAAACCATTGGATGTAATATGAATGTGGGCGTTGTCTTGTTGGAAGCGCAAGCTTCTCTACCATGTCAACACTGGCCAAATTATTACAACTCCCTCCATCAATGATGATCCGTATAGCTCTTTCCTTGACAACACCATGTGTTTGGAACAGGTTGTGGCGTTGATCTTGCTCAGATTTGCTCAATTGCACACTCAACACACGTTGTAAGCTCCTGTATTGATCAGCAGCTTCAGCTCCCATTACCTCTGTCTCTTCATCAGCATCAAAATTGTCTCCATCTCGAGCAGAAATAAGGGCTAGTGTATCTTCATCAAAGTCACTTGCTGAATCGTACTGACCATCTTCTCGCACCATCATCACACGTTGTGTTGTGCACTGTCTCTCAATATGACCAAAACCCCAACACTTGCGGCATTGTATATCCTTTGTCTTACCCGTGGAAGCCATAGAAGATGCACTACGAGCAGGAGCATTGGATGATGGTGGAGGAGCAGCTGGAAATCTTGTGGTGGCCTTGGATGTGGTAGTAGCTGGTGGCGAATCACGAGGAGGCGCTGATTGTCGGGATGTCCAAGTGGATGTGCGACCTGCAGAATTATTAGTCCTCCTCCATGGTGTTTGGCGATCCTGCACTTCACGTTCAGCTTTGCAAGCAAGATGAAACAAACGAGTGATAGAATTATATTCCTTATAATCTAAGATGTGCTGAATGTCCTTGTTTAATCCACCAAAGAAACGTGCAAGCATTTGTTCATTAGATTCAACAAGACCACACCAAACCATCCCCGTTTGCAATTCCTGATAATACTCTTCTACAGAATTTTTCCCTTGCTCTAAACGTGTCAGATTCTTTAGTAAATCACGTTGATAAGTAGGAGGTACAAAACGAACACGCATAGCAGTTTTTAAAGTAGTCCAAGTACTAGGAATAGTAGTAGGATTTAAGCGACAATACTCAGACCACCAAAGGGAAGCAAATTTAGTAAATTCACATGTAGCAGCACTAACACGCATATTCTCAGGATATTTTAAGCATGCAAAACGTTGTTCTACTTCCATCTCCCATGTAAGACATGCATCAGGATTATATTTACCCTCAAAAGATGGAATATTTAATTTAAGCTTTGCAACATGATCATCATCACGTACCGGTGGTCGAGCGTTGCGGTAGTAATGTCGGGGACGACCAGCAGGTACCTATGGAGGTTGTTCAACCTCCTCGTCAAACAGATCGTCGTCGTCGGGGTCGTAGTAGTACCCATCGTCTGTCCCCAATGTCGCAGCAGCAGCCGCGGCGGAAGTCTGAGGAGCGTCAGCCGCAGCCTTAGCCGCCGGGGGTGCGGCGGCAGCCGAACCAGCAGTCCGACCCGTGATCGGAATGCGCCGTGCGCCATGTGTGGGTGCCAGTGCGGGTGCGGGCAATCGGTTCAAAAGCTCCTTGAACCGAACATCAAGCTTGGCGTTGAAGGATTTCTGGAGTCCATCGATCTTGTCCACGGCGTTGGTGAGCTTGGTGTCAAACTACCCGAGGCGCGTATCCACGTCTTCAGCGCGACTGACCAAGAGCGCGGAGAAGTGGGCATGTAGTTCTTCGTTCGTCATTGTGGCAGGGTTCCGCGAAGTATCTGTCATGGTTAGTCCTTAAAAAGCACAGGTATATAGTACGGAAATATGGTGGAAGTCACGTGTAATCCGTCAAGCAATATACGAAGCTCTTACAAGTTCTTACCAAACAGCAGGAAAAGGCGATGTGCAACCACGAGGATCAGTGGGTCCAGAGATTGAACCAAGCGATTACCAGGAGTCGAAACACCGCACGTGGAGAGTATCTGTGAAGCTCTGGGAAGGCTTAGCAAAGGGGGTTAGCAATTATCAAAACAGCAATGCAAAAGTTGAAAGAATGCTCAACGATGGTACTGTGCTGGTCCTAGGCTAGACCGTACTAGAGACGCGAGCCTAGATCACCAACGATGTCACGACGCGACACAACAAGCAATGTATGATGATATGGCACCCTGAAAAGCGAACCGAGAGGTGAAAAATCACTATGATGGCGAGTGTCTAGAACTGATCTACGGGGTCTAAAAATAGGTTAGCCCCAAAAAAATGAAAGCGCGCAGACGCCAAAATAATATTGCTATAACGGCCGATGGAGAAAAGTGATCCCCGGGGTCGAAAAATAGTATAGCCAATTTTTTTTTTTTGCTCTCCTTCTGGACTTACGACCGGACTCTTAGCGCGACACGGACTTTAGCTGAGTACGGAAACAACAAAGAAGGAAAGTCAAAAGAAATAACTAGGAAACAGTAACTCTACTCGGACTCGTACCGCAGCAGGAAAACTGATCGGATCTGTGTCGCGGTAGGAAGGCGGTGGCGGAGTATTAGGGTTTATGGTGGCTGGGTATATGGCGGCGGAATATGGTGGCGGAATATGGTGGCGGTGATCGGCGAGTGTGGCGGTGACTAGTATGATTAGAACTCGAAACTCTAAGGGACGAGACACTAAGACCAGCAACTCGACGCGACGATGTAGACACAAATTCAATAATGCAAAAACTGAAAAGATAATGCGAGGCGTAGATTGGTTATGGGATGGATCTAAATTCTAACTGTGTTTTTGGCTTTTTCATGGGTGATAGGTAAAAACAGATCTAATCTACGAAAAACAGTAAAATCTCACCGAGCAACCTGAAATCTGATACCACTTGATAGGGCAAAGGTGTCCGATCTTTCGATGAGATGGCGATAATCGATTTGGTGGAGTTCGGGCTTGACGATCCGACTACACGTGCGAGCACGAGCGCCAATGCAATCGCTAGGCCAATCTCCTGGAGGTTACCGATCCTGCGTGAACACGATCAGCCTGACCAGCGAGGGTCTTAATTCCTACCTGAAATCGAGAACAAGTAAGAACCAATATTGCAATCAAGATATTGCGGATTAAGAGGAAAGCTTTATTGAAGAGGTGGGATCCTGAATAGGTGCGAAGTACAAGAGGCCTCTGCGACGCTCGAGCCTTAGCGAAGTTGCGACTATGGCTAACTTAATGTCTAAACAAAATCCGAGTCTAGGGGGTCGGCTATGGGGAGTATTTAAGGGCGAAAAGGTGGGGTTTCGGCCAGCCATGGAAGTGGTGGCCGAATCCAACCCTAAAAGTCCTTTTCCCCTCAAATACGGACTCTAAAAAGTGGCTAATTAAAATCCTGCGAAAATTACATGGGACTGGCCCAAAATAAAGGTGTCGCAGCACCATATTAAGCTATGGACGAATTCGTAAAGTATTGATCTTGAAATATTTCGTCCAAGCCTTCTTTCTTCATTATGGTGGCCTCAAAGTTCTGAAATCTTCATCCGTGGCCTTCTCTTGGATCATCACATGCTTGCTGCCATCTCCATGCATGGCCATGCTCCAATGCTTGTCCCTCTCATCCATGCTTGGTCCATCATTCCTAAGAGTAAGAAATATATCTGATTTAGGCAGCATCATATTCTCATGTATGTGAGGAATAGTTCCAAGAAACGAAAGTACCTGATAGTTAAGTTGTTTGGCACGAGATCTTGTGATGGGTCCTTGTATGTGTGTTGCTGTAGGTACAATGGTTGTATCAATAGTAGGGATGTCCACATCACATAGTATTCTCTAAATGCCAATCTGCTTGGCCATCTTGAGCCCGTGGATGAGTGCTTCATACTCGGCGACGTTGTTGGACGCCTTGAAGTGGATCTGGAGGACGTACTCCAGTCGATCACCTTTGGGCGAGGTTATCACGATTCCGGCTCCAAGTCCTCCTCGCATCTTGGAGCCATCGAAGTGTAGCTTCCTGTACGTTGAGTCAGGGACCGGTGGCATGTACTACGTCTCTGCCAATTGACGATGAAGTCGGCCAGCGCCTAGGATTTGATTGATGTTCTTGGCTCGTGCTAAATGTTGTGTGCACCAAGCTCTATGGCCCATTTTGCCACGCGCCCGGTGGCTTCCTTGTTTCCTATAATCTCCACAAGCGGGGCCAATGCCACCACCCGGATGGAGTGTTCTTGGAAGTAGTGCTTGAGCTTCTTGGCTGCCATGTACACGCCATACACCAGCTTCTGGTAGTGGGGGTAGTTCTGTTTGGAGAGCGACAATACTTCGCTTAGGTATTACACGGGACGTTGGACCGGCTGGGCCTTCCCCTCTTCTGGCCTTTCCACTACCAGTACCACGCTGACCACTCTGTTTGTGGCAGCGATGTACATCAGCATTCGCTCCTTTGCGGGTGGTTCCGCCAATAGGCGGTGAGGTGAGCATGCGCTTGAGATCCCGGAAAGCTTCATCCGCTTGAGTTGTCCAGACGAACTTGTCCGTTTTCTTCATGAGTTGGTACAAGGGGAGGGCCTTCTCACCCAGCTAACTGACGAACCGGCTGAGGGAAGCCAGGCACCCGGTGAACTTCTACATGTCGTGTAGGCTTTGTGGTAGCTCCATGAGCTCGATGGCTCCAATCTTCTCTGGGTTCACCTCGATTCCTTGCTCGGAGACGAGAAAACCAAGGAGCTTGCTGGCTGGGATGCCGAAGACACACTTCTCTAGGATTATTTTGATCTAGAAATGGCAGAGATTGTCGAACGTTTCCTTCAGGTCCTCGAGCAGTGTGTGCCGCTCCTTGGTCCTGATGAAGACGTCTTCAACGTAGGCGTGCACATTTTTACCAATCTGAGTCTGTAGGCATTTTTGCATGCAAATTTGGTAAGTTCCTCCCGCATTCTTCAGACCGAAGGGCATGGTGGTGTAGCAGTAAGCCCCATACGGGGTTATGAATGATGTCTTTATTTGATCGGTTACATTGAGATTAATCTAGTGATAACCCGAGTAAGCGTCCAGAAAAGACAACAAATCATACCCAGCGGTGGAGTCAATGAATTGATCTATCCGCGGCAGAGTGAAGGGATCCTTGCGGCATGCCTTGTTGAGGTTGGTGTAGTCAACACACATGCGCCACGTCTTGTTCTTCTTGAGTACCAGCACCGGGTTGGCCAGCCATTCCGGGTGGAAAACTTCCATGATGAAGTCGGTTGCGAGCAACCGTGTGATCTCCTCACCAATGGTTCTTCTTTTTTCTTCTGCGAAGCGGTGTAAAGATTGTTTGACCGGCTTCGCATCCGGACGAACATGAAGAGAGTGCTCGGAGGAAGTCGATGAGCGCGCTTTGGGGCACCATGCGAAAATGTCCCGATTCTCACGGAGGAAGTCGATGAGCGCGCTTTCCTATTTGTTGTCCAGGCCGTCTCCGACCGGGACGAACTTTCTTGGGTCCTCCTCGTTTAGCAGGATCTTCCTTGTGCCCTGCGAGGGCTTGAACTGTGATTCTCCAGCTAGCTTAGGCTCTCCAGCTGGCATATCCTTCTGCAGAGCCACCACGTTCTTCATTATGACGCGCTTCTCCTCAGCGATGATCATCGCTTCGGCTAGCTTGGAGCCGTCTGTGGCGCACTTGATCGAATGCTTGTAGCAACCCTCGACAGTGATCACTCCCTTTGGGCCTGGCAGCTTCATTTTGAGGTACGTGTAGTGCAGCACTCCCATGAACTTGGTGAGGGCTGGGCTCCCTAGTATGGCGTGGTAGGCACTGGAGAGGTTCACCACCTCGAACCAGATCGGCTCGCGGCGAAAGTAGTTTTCGTTGCCGAAGATGATGTCCAGACGGATCTTGCTGATTGGCGAGTGCGACGGGCCCGGTACTGCCCCGTGGAACGATGTGCTTGAGGGATGCAACTAGGACTCGCTGATGCCGAGCCACTCAAGGCTGCTGCAGTACAGGAGGTTGATGATGCTGCCTCCGTCGATGAGTACACGGGAGAAACGGCACGAGTGTTTCTTGGAGACGATGATGGATTCGAGTACTAACGCCTAGCTACCAGGGCTTGGTAGCATAGCCGACTGGTCTTCCTTGCTCCAGGTGATTGCATGGTCCGACCAATGTAGGTATTGGGGGACGGGGGGAACGATTGCGTTCACCCTCGCCTCGCGCCTCCACTTGGCGTGCTTTATCTCTGGCTCCTCAAGGAAGATGTGGTAGTTTCCCACTTGTCGTGGGTAACCGTCCTCGTCGTCCTCTTGGAGGTTGCGCCGCTCCCTGTTGTCCGGTGGGACTCTGGCCTTCATTGGAGGTGATGGTGGTAGCCCACCGGCTTCAGACATCTTCTTTGTCCAGCTGCACTGGCACGTTGCATGGTTCGCGGGCTTGCTGCCGCCGCTGTGGAACTTGCACTGCCCATCAAGCATGTACTTCGTGGTGTACTTGGGCCGAGGCGGCCTGTCATCTGGTCTCTGCCTCCGGCTGCCGCCTGCAGCCG
The DNA here is from genome assembly GCA_916181665.1 of Avena sativa. NCBI lineage: Eukaryota > Viridiplantae > Streptophyta > Magnoliopsida > Poales > Poaceae > Avena > Avena sativa. Next base: position 135,146,330 of record OV702280.1, read on the forward strand.
GGTCCTCATGCACATCAGCTACTTGCTTGGTGTCGTACCGGTTGTCTGGTTGGTCGTCTTTCCTCTTTCCATGGCGTTTGTCGTGGTCGTGCCGCCTGGGGAGATGGTCGCCCGTCTGGCGGCGCTCCGCCTGCTTGTCCGTGACGATTTGTCCTTGGTCGTTCACCACGATGGGCTTCTTCATAGCCGTGTCGGCGGTGGCGTACTTGTCCGCAATGGCCATGACCTGGGCCATGGTTTGCGGGTCTGCCCGGCTGAGCTTATTCTTCAACATGGTGCCGTCTCGGCAACCGTTGGTGAAGAAGTCAATTGCCTGGTTCTCGCGCACTCCTTCACACGAGTTGTGCATGCTGGTCCACCGGGTGAGGTAGGCGCGGTCGGACTCGTCTTTTCCTTGCATACAGAGGGCAAGCTCACGAGGTCGACCCAGCTGCTTGTATGTTCCGGTGAAGTTGCGAATGAATGCTTCTTCGAAGTCCATCCAGGCGTTGATGCTGTTGTCAGGGAGGTTGTTGAGCCATGTTCTTGACGAATCGACGAGCATGAGGGGGACGTAGCGGACGGCCAGGCGGAGATTTCCGTTGGCGATTCCCACTACGGTAGTGTAATCCACTAACCAATCCTCAGGCTTGACCGTGCTGTTATATTTTGGCGTGTCCCTTGGAAGCGAAAAACCCTTTGGAAACGGCTCGTTCCGGATGCGCGGACCAACACACTTTGGGCCAACCAGACTTTCCTCCTCCAGCGTGTGCGACTGCACTAGGAGGTCGATGCGCTCGCGCGCGTCAGCCTGTTCCCGGGGGCCGAGTCGGCCCTTCAGGCGTGACATGGGCGGGTCCTTGTTTGCATCTGCTCCTTCATCCGGGGCGCGCGTCTTCTTTCCTTGGGAAGCTCCTGCTGCCAGGGCGCGGTTTATGCTAGAAGCAGCGGCGTCTCGGTTGTGGCGGCCATGATTTCCGGACTCGCCACGCGGGCGGATATTTTTCCCAACTCCTCCTGGGGAGGACGCCTGCTGGTGCTTTCTTCCCCGTGCACTGTCTGGTCCACGCCTTTGCGAACGACGATGTCTCGGGAGTTACCCATCTGGCTGGGAGTGTCGTCGGCCTGCTGCTTGTTAGCGGTGGCGACGAGGAGCTGGACACGCTCCTAATGGCGACGAAGCTCCTCTCCCTCGAGGTGCTTCAGCTCCGCGGCCACCGCTTCGGCCGCTCTCATGTTCTTGGCGGGGGTGCTGTAAACGGGCTACGCCACGCCTGCATGCGACTCGGCGGCGCTATCCAATTACGATGCGAGGTCACGCCCCCCATGCTGGATCTTCCTGACGAAGCCGTGGGCAGCGTTGTACTCATGCACGGTGGCGTTTATCCGGCGCTGGTTAGCGGCAACCTTGGTGGCTTCCTCTAGGAGCTTCTGGCGTGTAGCTTCGAGCGCGGCCGCGGCAGCTGCCGGGTCCGCTTCGACCATGACCCGAGCGCGTAGGTGCTGGATGGAGGCAGTGAGAAGATATTACTCTTGCTCGAGCGCGGAGCTCTCTCCTCCCGCTTGGCGCTCCTGAGGCGGGCGGTGGTTTTCGCGGGCGTTTACCACCATGACTTCGACGCAACCGCTCGCTGTGGCGAGGTCGTTGGCGAGGCGCCTAAGAGGCACGTCGAGGATGGAGGTGACCACGCTGGGGAAGACCTCAGCGATGGTGGCGACATAGACGCGGATGTCCCCGAAGTGCATGATGGAGCCGTTGGCAGGGAAGGTGTTCCCGGCGAAGCACGTGGCGTTGTCGATGACGCAGTCGAAATCACCGAACGTGAGAATGAGGCCGGAGGCCACGCGTTCACCGGCGACGAGCGAAAGTCCCGTGTGGAAGATGATCCCAGCCGAAGCGTTGTGCCCCACGGTGGGCGCCAACTGTCATGGTGTGGAACATGGCAGTGCCATCGGGGATGGCTAAAGAGGGACACTCGGATGAAATCGGTGGCTCACGCAACGGGTTGGGCACGGTAAACTGCAAACACAGCGACATACCCAAGTTCAGGGCCCTCTCGGCGAGGTAACACCCCTACTCCTGCAAGATGAACTATACGAAGGGGCGAATGCGCAATACAGATGCTCCTGGAGATGTTTCCTTAGCTACTCTCGAGAGCTAGAGGAAGATGAAAACTAGATCCTAACACTTCTCTCCTTCTATCCTTGCTTACCTAGAACCCTAGCTCTGCCCTCCCTTATATACTGGTCTGGGGGGCAGATTACAATTTGGGCTCTAGGGTTTACTGTTTGGATACGGGTTTACCGGGAAGGGCCGGCTGCAGGGCCCAACCGGTGTGCCAGGACCCAGTTCGCCCTTCTTTTAGCGTCACCCTCTTCTTTAGCGGTCACCCGGGATTCCTTTGGGGCATCACCCTTGCTTTAACGATCACCCGGACTGCTTTTGCTAGTCAGCCGACCACTTTGCTTATAGCAATTGAACCATTGACATGACTTGATCTTTATGCTACGCTTATCTATAGGAGTATGTCCATCACACTCTTGTTGTTAATAACATCTCAATGTTCATGATCAGGAAACCATGATCATCTATCAACCAACAAGCTAGTATTATAAAGAGGCTTTACTAAGGACTCTTAACAAGTTTACAAATCACACAAGTATTAATGTTTCCTGTTAATAAAATTGTAGCATGAATGTAAACATTTATCATAAACACGGAGATATAATAATAACTACTTTTATTATTGCCTCTAGGGCATATCTCCCAACAACTCCACCACCATGGAAATTGGCACCGCCACCCCCTCCGGTGGGACGTGCACTATGCTTGAGGGCTTATCCAAAGCCTCAGAAGATGCCGCCATGGAGGAGGGAGTAATACTTCTGGCCATTAGGGGGAGGAGGAGAGCTGGAGATTGGAGATGGGCTAGGATTTTTCTCTATGCGCGAGGAGCTCGAGGAAAATCTTGGCGAGAGGAAGAAGATGATGCGAGAGAGAATGAGGTAAAAAGAAAATTACCTACGCCATGAAAACTTTATAGTCCCAACATCAAGGTTCGTGCTAGACAATCCAAAAGTTGACGCCTGGACAACGTGTGAGCGAGCGTGCATGGATATTTCGCCATGTTCCCACTGCCGCCGCTTGATGTTTCAGATTTCTCACGTGGGAAAATTGCTATCACTATGTTTTATGCATGTGTGAGTTACGAGGCAACACTAGCTACAACCTACGTCATCTTACTGCCAAATGCAGACGAGCAGTCTCATCTGAAGATTCTGGCATGGACGGATCCTGTTCGTCTATGAGAAAGAGTAAGGTGGAAGACTCGGTGATTCTCCGACTTACGTATTGAAGACGGAGAATATTGCAAGGTTCTTTAGAGGACTACAAGATATTGCTTGACAAATTGTCGACATCACCTAGATGGAGCAATCAAACTAAAGATGCAAGATGGCGCAAGATATCGGAGTTCTCCGGGGGCTACTGTTGGGGATATGCTAAATGGGTATCACCATTGCATGTCTCTAATCTGACTAACCCGGGTATCCCACAGTTGGTAACAAGGCCCATGGCCTGCTGGGCGGCCTAGTTAGATGGATCTAGAAGGGAGGCCCATGCCGGATAAAGGAAGGCTACGGTGTAGTCACCGACCAACCCGGAGCCTTGGAGTGCAAGACACGAAGACTAGTTAGTATTAGTGTAGGACTCTGTAACCTGTCCGGATAGGACTTTTCCCTGTAATCCTAGGTCCTCGCGCCTTTATAAGCAGGACCTCTGGGGCCTTTAGGGAATGACTCAACACGTACAACTCAACACCTCACATAGCGAACCAATCCCTGTAACTCGGCGTATTGCCCTTATAGTGATTTATAGCAGGAGTAGGGTTCCCCCACCGCCGTGGGACCTGAACCTGGGTAAGCTATGTTACCTCGTACCCGCCAACTTGTCGCCTTCCCCCACCTCTCTAAACATGCTCTGTGAGGACCCCCTCCATGGCGTATTCATCGGCAATACCACGACAAAGTTCCCCGTCCTCAACCGTGGCAACTCTGGAACAACCACCAAGAGCGCCACCATGATAGCTCAGATGATGAAGATCACCAATGCCATCACCATAATTACAACCATCACCAACGACAAGATGAAGAAACATTCGTCAAGCTCAAGTTCACCATGCCCAAATTCACCGGTTCCAATGATCTCGAGTAATATCTCTCATGGTCACTCAAGGAGGATAAGATCTTTCGGATGCACAACTATAGCAATGCAAAGATGTTGGCTATGGCATGATGGCGCTGCGTCAACATGGAGCGCTTCATCGGGAAACCCCAAGAGCAAGGTATGTTGCAGCATAGCAGTAAGTCTTCCCTCAGTAAGAAACCAAGGTTATCGAACCAGTAGGAGGAAGGAAACGTCTCAAAGGTGTTGTAAGCAACGTGGAAACCTGCACAACACAAACTCAAGACTTTGCCACAACTAACACTGAGGTTGTCAATCTCACCGGTTGCTATAACAAAGGGTTAACTATATGGTGTGGAAGTTGATGATGGTTTGCAACAAGTAAACAGTAACCGTGGAAGATGTATCAATGGTAAAGATTGGACCGGGGTCCATAGTTCACTAGAGGTGTTCTCCTTAGATAAACAAAAATGACATGTTGGGTAAACAAATTACAGCAGGGCAATTCACAGGACATCTACAACAAGAGACCGTTGTTTTCTCCCTAGTGGCAACAACACATCTACAACCTTAGAGATTTCTGTCACTTCCCTTGATTAAATAGAGGCATGAACCCACTATCGAGCATAAATACCCCCTCTTGGAGTCACTAGCAACTACTTAGCCAAGATAGCTACTAACAACGGAGAGCATGCAAGATCACAAACAACACAGACATGATAGAATCAATAAGACAAAACCATTAATCAATCTGACATAGTAATCTCAATATCCATCGGATCCCCGCAAACACAACATGCATGATTACAAATAGATGAGATCTTGATCATGAACGGAGCTCACAAGATCTAGAAATAAAGTATAAGGAGGAGAGACAACCATCTAGGTACTACATGGACCCGTAGTCCAAGGTGGAACTACTCACGCTTCATACCGGAGGCTGGCATGATGAAGAAGAAGGCCTCCGGGATGATCTCCCCTCTGGCAGGGTGCCGGGAAGAGCTTCCGATCCCCCCGAACTAGAGACGATGGTGGTGGCGGCTATAGACGGTTTCGTGGAATATTGATGAGGTGCTTAGGGTTTAGGCATCGAGGGCTTCTTATAGGCGAAGAGGCGAGTCTGTGAGGCGGCCAGGGGGCCCACACCCTGCCCAGGCGCGGCCTAGGGTGGGCTCGCGCCTGGGGGGTGCAGCCACCCTGTGGTGCCCCTCCGTCTCTCCCCTGGACTCCGTGTTCTCCTCGGTGAAATATTGACTTTGGATTTTGTCCCGTACAATTCCGAGAATATTTCCTTACTAGCTTTTCTGGAACCAAAAACAGCAGAAAACAGGCAACTGGCACTGTGGCAACTTGTTAATAGGTTAGTACCAGAAAATATATGAAAAGCACCTCAAAGTGTGGAAAAAGCAAAGAAAATTAGATACTAAACAAGCATGGAACATCAAAAATTATAGATACGTTTCCGACGTATCAAGCATCCCCAAGCTTAACTCCTGCTCATCCTCGAGTAGGTAAGTGATAAAAGAATAATTTTTGAGGTGACATGCACCATCAAAACCAAGATCAAACCATTTGCAAGCATTGAAAGCTGGGATCAAAGAACTCTAAACATGTGCATGAAAGATGGAGTTATAACAATAAGACAAAGTAACTATGCATGCAACATGAAAGGCTACAAACAAAGATCATGAATAACATGCATTGAAAAACATTTGTTTGTTTCACATACAAAAAAGATGGCATAGTGGCATTCAGCTTGTCCCTCATGGAGTATCAAATATATGCATAGAACACCTTCAAAGTTCATAAGAGTGACTAGATACAAATAGCACAAGAACAAGTAATATCAACAATATGCATCAATCAATAAATTTTGGGACACTGCACATAGAACTAAGAATGGCAACTATTCTCTCTTAACTGGTGCCTCAATATAATGGTGGAATAAAGGCCCTTCATAAAGGGAAGAAGGGATTTCAAGTTTCAAAAAGAGCTTCTAACAATTATGGTACTTGTTAGCTTTCATCCCTCATTTCCCCTATCATAAGCATATTGAAGTGATTAAGGTTAAAGTGAACAAACTATGGAGTATATTCTTAACAAAGTATAAGTTGGAAATCTCATGTCTCCCTTGAATACGAGGGTCGCGCCTCATGATACTCAACTTTAGTCACCTGTAAGTTCTTGTCATAATAAGTACATGTGTATCATAGAGAACCACCAATGGGGTACCCCTTGCACATGGTACAGGAGCTATCCCATAACCAAAATGACAAGGCAAGCAGATAATGAGCATCTCAGCGATCTTTTTATTTGCTATTTGCATATTTTTTTATTGAGGATGCTTCACAGATTGCTCATTATGGGGATGCTGCAAGTTTCCACCATAATTAGGCATGGCTTAGGCTAGCGGCCCAGGCGTTTCTCTAACAAAAAATACATAACTCCATGGACTTACAAGATCCCTTTTTATTTCACACTGACGGCATCCATAAACAAAAGAGCATGATATCAACTGTGTACAAAGTACAAGTGCAATGTTGAAAACATTACCCATGACAACATGGTTCTGCTAATTCCAATGTATAAGTGCAAGCATATACAACATAGATGACACAATGGTTCAAGTTTATTATGGGCAAGGAATATAAAGTGTGCCATCAAGATTGTGAGAGCTTTAATCACTAAGTTTTCACATAACAAAATACTTTTTAATTGGAAGATAGCTGAAAACAAGAATATACTTGGAATGGTGTAACACACCATGCATAGGATTTATAGTGGACACTTTGGAATAACTTGGTTTCTTGGGAGTTGGAAGCATGAGTAGAGCTTACTCATACACGTGGAGGCTAGCAAAAGACTGGGATCAACCAACTAAGAGAGCAATAATGGCCACAATGATGTAGAGCGACAAAACGTTACTAATCAAAGCATAGAGTGGTACTACAAGTCAAGGACTAAATGATCATAGAGGCTATGGTGACTTGTTCATAGTCATAACATGGTGTGAGAATGTGCCAAGTCAACCCAAACAAAGCATCAAAGGAGAATACCACAATACTATGCTTTTGCATGCTAAAACAACGCATGATTCCTTCAAGGCACACTAAGTAATCCCAATTGTTTGGAACAAGTCATGCTATAGCAATACTCACTAATCATAAGGTCCAAACAACTCCTAGCATGACATGCTAAAGTCTAAATCACAGTCAATGCAAGCTCCTCTTGCACTTTCAAGCAAGAACTTTCTACTCCTTTCCAACACCAATCAACTTATTGGAAACAACACAGCAAGAACGGGGCCCAAACTAATTTATTCAAGCAAACTAAACAAACTAATCAAATCAAGTGAAAACTAAGACGCTCCAAGAACAACACAACAGTGCATGAAACAATAAAAACGAAGTGTCTTGAAAGACCTGAGCTTTTTATTGATGAAGAAGGGGATGCCTTGGGCATCCCCAAGCTTTGACGCTTGTACATCTTGGATATTTCTTGGGTGACACCAGGGTGGCATCCCCAAGCTTGTTTGTCCATTATTCATCTCATTACATCATTCTTTCTCTACACCTGAAAATTTTCCTTCATACAAAACTTTACACAATCTTCATTAGCAACATTAGTGTATTCAAAAGATAATAGACCCTTGGGTTTAGCTTTAGAACAACAAACTTTCACTAAAAACACAAGCTACTGTATAAGCTCCTTCAAAAATCTCAATTTCCCAAAAATAACCCAAAAAGGAATCAATAAGAAGCAAATGCAAATAATGGCAGAAATCTGTCAAAACAGACCAGCAGGTAGAAACCGATTTTTTCGAAGACCTTCTCTTGCTCAAATCAAAACATGTTGAACTAAATGAAGTTAGCTAACTTACTGGGGGATTTATTCGTAAATTTTTAGATCAATCCAATTTACAGAGACTCCTCATGAATTTTTATGCTGGAGGACAAAAATCTGTTTCGGGACAACAACTCCCCAAATCTTACTTCCCTCTCATTAGAGGTCATTCTTGGCACAAAAAGCAAACAAAAAGGATAAGGAGAGGTCATTACTAAAGTAATAACTTCCAGGACTAAAGGAAACTCTTGGGTTATCTCCCAACAAGTACTTTCTTTAACGCCTTTAAGTTAGGAACAAGAAGCAAGAAATCAAGTAATTTCAAATGAAGAACCATTAACATCAACTCTCTTGCTCCTACCTTTATTACCTCTCTTATTTTCTTTAGGGAAAATATGATTGCTTACTGGAGGATAAAAATGCATAATGCCTTTTCCCACATCTATTATTGCTCCAAGGTGTTTCAGTAGGGATCTTCCGAGTGTAATATGTCCTTTGCCTACACATTCAATAACAAGATAATCAGTAGACACCATTTTCCCTGAGATTTTTGTAAACACACCTTCAGCTATTCCAATGGGTAATAAATTTGAATTATTGGTAAGACATATTTCTTCTCCTCCTTTAGAAAGTCCCCAAAGACTCAAAGAATCATAAATATCTTTAGGCATAAGGCAAAATTCGGACATGATATCATAGCGAGCATCAAAAGTTGCACTATTTATAGAGACTTTGATTATGGGAAACCACTTTGAAGGCTCGGAATTTATTGGAACATAACCATGGTGCTCTTTAAATGTGTGATAGCAACTATTCAAAGCAGCAGTACTGGACTCAAGAGTGTTCAACCTAGCATAAATGTCTATAAAAGAAGAATTAGACTTGCCAGGCATATTATAGATTATAATCAACCTATTTATAGCATCTAAAGCTTCATTCTCAGTATAATGAAAAAAATCTTTCTCAGCCACAACATCCAAAGCATATCTATAACAAAGAGCAATATCGTGGTATAAACTATTAATAACCAAGCTAAGACTCATCTTAGGCTCAGTTTCCCTTTGTAAAGCAGAGATTATAGACCAAGCTTCTTTGAAACTATCTCCACTTCCTTGCTTGAAAGTAAAGATCCTTTCCGTAGGTGACACAGGGATTGGACCAAAACCATACATAGTAGCAAATAGAGCAAGAACTATTTTTTGTGTGTTTTTTATAAGAGAAAGCAAACCAAAATAACTTTTTTTTGAGTTTTTGATAAAAAGAGGCAAACAAAACCAAGCAAAATAAACTAAGCAAACCAAAAACAAAGTAAAGATAAAGGTTGAGGAGGACTCCCCTTGTGAAGACGTCCTTAGCCTCCCCGGCAACGACGCCAGAAAATCTTGATGGCGCTGCGTCAACGTGGAGTGCTTCATCGGGAAACTCCAAGAGTATGATGCAGCACAGCAGCAAGTCTTCCCTCAGTAAGAAACCAAGGTTATTGAACCAGGAGGAGGAAGGAAACGTCTCAAAGGTGTTTCAAGCAACGTGGAAACCTGCACAACACAAACACAAGACTTTGCCCCAACTAACAGTGAGGATGTCAGTCTCACTGGTTGCTATAACAAAGGATTAACTGTATGGTGTGGTAGGTGATGATGGTTTGCAGCAAGTAAACAGTAACAGTGGAAGATGTATCAATCGTAAAGATTGGACCGGGGTCCATAGTTCACTAGAGGTGTTCTCCTTAGATAAACAAACATGGCATGCTGGGTAAACAAATTACAACAGGGCAATTGACAGGACTAAGCAAGGCATAACAATGCAATACTAGACATAAAGATCCTATGAGATTCGATTGGGAAATACAATAAGATACATAGACCGCCATCCAACAGCATTTATGACTAGAAGTCCACCTTTGAGTTATCGTACGAACCCCCTCTAGTATTAAGTTGCAAGCAACAGACAACTGCTTTAAGCAAAGTGTGTAAGGTAAACAATCCACTTGTTCCATGAACAAGAGACCGTTGTTTTCTCCCTAGTGGCAACATCACATCTATAACCTTAGAGATTTCTGTCACTTCCCTTGATTAAATAGAGGCATGAACCCACTATCGAGCATAAATACCCCCCTCTTGGAGTCACTAGCAACTACTTGGCAAAGATAGCTACTAACAACGGAGAGCATGCAAGATCACAAACAACACAGACATGATAGAATAAATAAGACAAAACTATTAATCAATCTGACATAGTAATCTCAATATCCATCGGATCCCCACAAACATAACATGCATGATTACAAATAGATTAGATCTTGATCATGAATGGAGCTTGCAAGATCTAGACATGAAAGCACAAGGAGGAGATACAACCATCTAGGTACTACATGGACCCGTAGTCCAAGGTGGAACTACTCACGCTTCATACCGAAAGCTGGCATGATGAAGAAGAAGGCCTCTGGGCTGATCTGCCCTCCCACAGGGTGCCGGGAAGAACTTCAGATCCCCCCGATCTAGGGATGATGGTGGCGGTGGCTATAGACGGTTTCGTGGAATATTGATCTAGTGCTTAGGGTTTAGGCATCGAGGTCTTCTTATAGGCGAAGAGGCGAGGCTGGGAGGTGGCCAAGGGGCCCACACCCTGCCTAGGCGCTGCCTAGGGTGGGCCCGTGCCTGGGGGGTGCAGCCGCCCTGTGGCGCCCCTCCATCTCTCCCCTGGACTCCGTGTTCTCCTCGGTGAAATATTGTCTTTGGCTTTTGTCCCATCCAATTCCGAGAATATTTCCTTACTAGCTTTTCTGAAACCAAAGACAGCAGAAAACAGGCAACTGGCACTGTGGCAACTTGTTAATAGGTTAGTACCAGAAAACATATGAAAAGCACCTCAAAGTGTGGACAAAGCATAGATACTAAACAAGCATGGAACATCAAAAATTATAGATACGTTTCTGACGTATCATGGCATCACTCGAGTTCGATGATTATGCCAACCTTTGGTGGGAACAAGTCCAAGTTGCTAGAGCCACAAGGGAAGAGCCACCCATTACTACTTGGTAAGCCATGAAGGATCACATGCATTCTCGCTTTGTTCCATCACATTACATGCATGACCTCTTCAATAAACTCCAAAATTTTACTCAAGGAACCAAGAGTGTGGAAGAGTACTTCAAACAAATGGAACTCCAAATGATTCGCGCAAACATAGAAGAACGAGTGGAGAAAACCATGGCTTGTTTTCTCATGGGGTTGAATCACCCCATCAAGCACATCGCGGAGTTCCAAGCTTATCGCAACATGGTGGACTTTGTGAATATTGCCACCAAGGCCAAGAGTTAAGTGCAAGAGGACCTCAAATATAGAAAGACGAATACCTACTTCACCTACAAGTCCTCTACTCCCGCTCCTACACCAAGTCCCAAAGCGATCACTCCAAGTATCTTCAAGCCACCATTCAAGTCAACAACGTATCAAGGCAAACCACCCCCAAGTGACAAGCAACCTTTGGAATCCAACTCCATGTTCCAAGTAGAATGCTAAAATTGTGGGGGAGAAGGACACAAGTCGTACGAATGCGAAACACCAAAGTCTTGTTTGTTAATGACCATGGCTATGATGAATACTTGAGTGAGGAAGAGTTTGAAGCAAGAGTCAAGGAGGCAATGTGTAACGCCCCCGAATCGGATCTATGCAGATCTTAGTATTTCCCGCCAAAACCCGCATAGAAGTGATTCAAAGATGCCCATCAGACACTTTCGTGTAGGTGGGATTTGATTACAAGTAGTTACATCACAGTAGTTTACAACAGAGTTCATACGAACTTATATATACAACAATGAATCAACGAGTCAAGAATACAAATGATGATACAATTCAAAGAGAAAGCAAAATAGTATCCGAGTACGGATAAGAACCAAATGGGACTAAGAGTCCTCAAGAATAACCAAGAGGTGTCCATAAACACCTTGCTAATGTCGTCAATGAAATACCTGTCAAAGCCAAAGGGTGCCGACAAAGGGAAAAAGAAAATAGAAAGGGAGCGGTCAGTACTGAGGATAGTACACGGCGAAACTAGAATTCGGCGGTCCTCGCCTACAAGGTATGGTGGGCCCAGTGGGATCAAAGCTTGCACTATCTAACTTATAGAGACACGCTACAACTTCGGCCATTAGAGCAAGATAAGAGAGCATTATACGATAATTATAATATAACACCAAACATAACCCATCCAAAGATTTCCCCTCAAAGACCAGCCGAGGAATTCCCGTTGCGGAACACACATGGTGGCAATTTTAGTTAAGTAGGTGTTTAGTTGATAAGGATAATTACAAGTCATATTATTAAAGAGGCAAAACATTAGTGGCGTTGCATATGATCATGACACTGTACTCCTGAGGCTTCCATAACCGTGGACACACTACTTCTCGAAATATTTACCCTGCAGGGGTGCACTACTGTACCCAAACGCATGCTCAACCCTTTAGGCAACATATCACGTGTGCCATCCGAATCTCACAACAAGAACTATCCATTAACTACGCACATATACAGAGGCATCACCTATTGTGTTGATCCAACCAAGCGGTACGATGATTCTCAAGGGAGGCACAGCATCTGCGTCTACTATACCGAATGTACCTGGAAGATAACTTGTAGAGCTTCCCTTGGAACGTCCGACATGTACCTATTTTATGAATGCAAGCCATGTGTGACACCCCCAGGATCAGGGCTAAACAAATCCCAGACCTCCGTCTGACATAAGCTTAACCTTGAGCTCGAGGATATACAATGAAGAATCGGTAACACAATCGACACAAAATTTATTATAGCAAGCTCATAACTGAGCAAAGAACCAAATATTACAAGTAGAGGTCATTGACCACAAACATCAAACAACGGAAGGCAAATTATGCTATTAAGTATAGCAAACTTAACAAATGGCCTACGAGGCCTGAAGCATAACGATGACGTCCCAGACCATAGATTCTAGGCTGCCGGCCGGGAACCCCAAACTACTCGTCGGTGTCGATGTCATACGGAACTCATCTTCAGGGGGAACACTTACTCTGCTACAAAAGTATCAACAAAACAAGGGTGAGTACTGGGTGTACTCCGCAAGACCTATGGCTGGTGGAGTTGTTTTCCATAAAGCCATCTTTGTATATAAAAAAGGAGGGATAACAATCTCGTCTAATCAGAGTATTTAAAAAGGGGATAAGAGAGCGACATCTCCAAAGTATTGATCATAATATTTTGATATCCACCAAATCATCATCATATACCAACTAGGATCACCCCCTCGTACCCATGAGGAAGCATCCTTAAGCACGCGTTGATCTACCAAGTTTTATGATTAGGTTATAGTTCTCTATGATTATCACGTCCGTTCTCATGCCGTCCATAACCGCGGACACGGCTTTTCGAAAAGATTAATACCCTGTAGGGGTGTACAACTTTACCCACATGTACCAACCTACTCTTAGTGCCACTTGACACACTTCCTTGGGCTGGCAGAGGGTGTGGTTGGATGTCGTCGGATTGTCGACAAGTACGCCATAGGGGGTCCTAGTGGCGTTGGAAAGATGGGGTGTAAGACATCGGATGTTCAAGGAGTGGTGAGCACAAGTTTACCCAGGTTCAGATCCGACTGCGGTGATCGGATCCTAGTCCTGCTAGCAACCCAGTAATATATAGGCGTAAGCACAAGTTTACCCAACTTCTTCATGTCGATCCATCATCCGAGGTAATCCCGGCAGGTTTCTCCGGGTCTTTGTGTGCAACACTGCAAGTCTCTGACTGTGCAGGGCCTCCTGTATGTTCCCTCGAAGTTTGAAAAGAACGCACTTTGCATATCATACCAGTTGTGAATTGAATTCTCTCGCAGCTCATTGAGCCATGATCGAGCCGTCTTCCTCAGCATGAGCGGGAGATATCGGAATGCAACCAGGCTATTTCCTCCTTTGGTGATGCAGCAGGCCTAGAAGAAATCCTGGAGCTAGGTATCTGGCCGAGCTACACCGTCATAGGGCTGAATGTGTTCGTAAATACCAAAGTCAACCGGAAATTTGGTCTAGCATATGCGTGGTCCAAAACACTTGGGTCCCACATACACATCTTCTTCCTCGTATTGCCGCGTTTCTATGTTTGATTCGATGTGATGGCGAGCATTGTTTGGCGAGAGAGATCTGCGCCTTGGAGGCTCACGGCTTCTGCACGGTGGAGACGGATTTTTGCTTCTCCTTTCACCATTGCCGCCTCCACCATGTCGGGATCCTTCATGGTCGCTTCTATGAGGCGATGGTGGCCCTGGTGGGTTATTTCCGGCTGGATTATGTGGTGGTGGCGGTGGAGCCTCATTATGCTAACTCCGATGCTTGTTTCTTCGGGCATCATCCCTACTTGATTCAGGACGATCTGGATCATCTCTTCGTCCGGCATTGCTAGCCGGACGGCTCAGTGGTGGCATCCTTAGCCGATATTGCTCCTCTCTCTGCGGCGTGTTTCTGGGTCTTCTCTATAGTGGTTGTTTTGCCGGTGATGGTCTTGGTGAGGAACCATTGACATGATGGCGTCTTCGGACGCAGCTGGAATAACTCTTGCCTAGTCACGTGCCGGCCAGCGAGAGTGTCCGTTTGAGCCGGTTCTTGAATTCTCTTCTTCTCCACGGGGACGATAGCGTTGATTTGTATCCCTGCGAAGTCTTATGTCAGTGCTTTGGTTAGCGCCAGTGTGGCAAAACTCGGACTTTGAGGCCAGCTTGCCACTAAATGATGCGGCCATTTTCTGCTGCTTTAATCCTTTGTCCAGCAACGCGACGCACTGCTGGACATGCTGCGGAGACAGATTTTTGGCGAGGATGGCTCGAGCTGCAGCAGCGATTTCCAACGGCATGCTGTTGACTCGGATCTTCTCTCCATGTTTTCCGTCGAATAGATCTTTGTGGATATCCAGGTTCTTGTTAGCAAGAAATGGACCTCCCCTTGTCTTGTTTGGATGTCGCTTGAAATATGACTAATACTTGGCAGGATCACTGTTTAACTGCTGTCTCATCTTTACAATGCACACGACCTCTTCGAGTGGAAATAGATGGTGCTTTTATAGGTCCTCAGCCCTTTTCTCCAGCGCCTCCGGGGTAAGATCCGAGGCCGTTGGGATTGGAATCGTGAGAGCATCTCCAAAAATTTCACGTGCGCCCTTGGTGACGATGTGTCCATCCAATGGAGGGTCTATCGGGGCGGTATTAATCAGATCTCCGTCCTGATTCTCCATCTCGATCTCTTCACCAACTTTTCTTCGTTGGTTTCCTCGACGTCCGGCTCTGCTGGTGTCAGATTTTTGTCCTTCTTCTTTGACCGCCCAGTAGCCTTAACGTGCGTACCGGTGGCAAAGACAACTTTCGGTCCGGTACCAGGGGATAAACTTCCGTCAGTACTTTCCGTCATGGTTGGCTTGTGGACCTCGGAGGAATCTCCGGTATCCATATCATCCTGCGAGGTGTAGCTTTCATCCATTCTATCATATGGACTAGGAGAATTTTCCGGATCACCTTGTGTTTGCTTGGAGACGTGCTCTTGTTCATACTCCTCCATATCTTTGTCGAAGTATCGAAGTTCCTACGACGTTATTGACTCCTCAGGGGAGCCATGTAAGTCGGCGTTTTCTTCGATTGCGTCTAGGACCGAGTCGCTACCATCCCCAGCATCGATAGAGTCAGATCCAGTGCTTATGTGGTACACGAAATAGTTCTTCTTATTTTTCATGTTCTTGAAGTAGTGGCACAGCTGGGTTTCCGCCTCCTCCATCTCAAAGTTCTCCTTGATGTCGGCGATTGCTTCGTAATCGATGTAGGGGCGTTTCATCATCTCCTTTATCCTGTGCTTCAAGGGTAGTTTTTCTGCTACGACGTCCGGTAGGACAGAGCCGTAGCGGATATATTCCTCGTCTATGTATCCGATCTCATCAGGGAGATCGGATCCAGATTTTTCTTCCACCTCTTCTTCCACTACAGGAGTTGGCTGGGTGGGTTTGATTTTCTCCGTTACCATGAACTCTTCCGCCTCTGTGGACAAAGTAGATCCTAATTTTTCTTCCGCCATGGTCATCACCTCAAGGGTGGGTTGGCCGGGTTCAGCGAAACCGAGATAGATATCGATCTCACCGATGGACATGATCATGTAGGTCGTCACGGGTTTGGAAGCCAGAATCTAGGTCTTGTCGAGAAGGATGAGAGGGACATCACTGGCATAGACCACGCGACCCATGGCGATAGTTTTGCCGATTCCTGCAAAGGTCACCTAGAACGATGCTCCAAAGGTCACCTGCCCCACGGTGGGCGTCAACTATCGTCGGATTGTTGACAGGTACGCCATAGGGGTCCTAGTGGTGTTGGAAAGATGGGGTGTGAGACGTCGGATGTTCCAGGAACGGTGAGCAAAAGTTTACCCAGGTTCAGATCCGACTGCGGTGATCGGATCCTACTCCTTCTAGCAACCCAGTAATATATCGGTGTAAGCCGGATGTTACAGCGAATTACAAGAGAGGTTCTCCTATGCGAGTTGATTATAGTTTTATGATTGATTGGTTGCCCTAAAGGCTCCCATAGGATCAGTTTATATAGGCACTAAGGCCTAGGGTTACAGGAGAGACCTATCCAGCTACATTATAGAGTGGGTAACTAGATACAACTTGGACTACAAGTAATACTATAGACCTAAGTCGGTAACTCTTCTGGGCCTTGTCGTAGCCGGAACTGGCACCTCCTCTTTCTTTGACTAGGCCGCCCGTGAAGCAAAGCTCTAACCCGTTGGTGGGCCACCCTGGTCAGCGAGTCCTGTGGGTATACCTGGAAAGTATATCCCCAACATTGGACACGACCTTTACCTTGCTTTCGCCGAGACCAGGAGTCATTCCCTCAGGATGATTCCCCCGTAACGTGTCAAGTCCCAAAGCCGGTCCCTAGAGATGTGAGGCGAGGTTGGTTTACCAGGGGTGCTATCTACCCCAAGCAACTCGGTCCACGCTTCCTGTTGGGGATATGCTATATGGGTATCCTCATAGCATGTCACTTATCCGGATAACCCGGGTGGCCCATAGTTGGTAGCATGGCCTATGGCCTGCTGGGCGGCCCAGTTAGATGAATCCAGAAGGGAGGCCCATGCCGGATAAAGGAAGGCTATGGTGGAGTCACCAGCGTACTCGGAGCCTTGGAGTGCAAGATACATAAGACTAGTAATAGATGGTGTAGGACTCTATAACCTATCCGGCTAGGACTTTTCCCTGTAACCCTAGGACCTGGCGACTATATAAGTCGGGCCTATGGGAGCCTTTAGGGCACAACCTAGTATCGATTCATACAACCTCGCACAGCGAACCTATCTCTGTAACTCGGCGTACTGCCCTTATAGTGATTTATAGCAGGAGTAGGATTCCGCCACCGTCGTGGGATCTGAACCTGGGTAAGCTGTGTTACCTCGTACCCGTCAACCGTCCGCCTTCCCCCACGTCTCTAAAAACACACTGTGAGGACCCCTCCATGGCGTACTAGTCGGCAATACCACGACAGTTGGCGCCCACCGTGGGGCAAGAGGCGCTTCAGGCTCTTCAGCGGGCGAGGAGCAAGATCTTCGTGGGAATCGGCGAAACCGTAGCCATCGGCCGTGTTCTCTTCTCCGGCAACGTTCCGATCGTCCCTCCTGACGAGTTCTGGATCCCAGCGAAGACGAAACCTACGTGGTGTTCAATCGTTCCTATCGGAGACATCCACCTCTTCATCGGCGAAACCGACTCGGGCACTAGTTCCCTGGGAGTCGGAGAATCATCAAGGCCCGCAAGGACCGCCTACGGGAAGGATACGTTCGCGGAAGGATCGATGTCGGATCTCTCCTCGGAGTTTGCCGGCAAAGATCGGAAAAACCCAAGGCCCACCCAAACCGCCCCTGTGCAGGATATAAAGGTGGAAGATCACTGCAAATCCGCGGGCTTCGCCCGTGCGTCTGGACAGCAGAGATCCAAGTTCGTCGGCGTGGTTACCATCTTCGATCTGGCGCGCTGCATTCAGAGAGAAGGCGAAAACCCCTGCGATTACCAGGCCAGGTGGCTCCGTATACGAGCCAATCTGGCCCACTACCCCGATGATAACGCTTTGTATCACTTTGTGAAAGGATTGGACCGTGGCACGCTTCCCCGACATTATTTAATACGGCAGCAGGCAACAGGGCATCTTACCCTCGAAGAGATGGTGAGCACCGTCAACAACTACGCGGAAGCTGACGAAGCTGCCCAGATGGCGCTTGCGCTCAAGGACGGAGAACCTCCGATTCAGCAACCGTCACCACCGCCTCCTGCCGCCATCATCGCAGCAGCACCACCACCTCCAGTCATCGTCGAGGCCGTTGCACCTCCACCGCCCGTCATCGAGGAAGTCCTGGCACCCTCCGACTCTGTCATTGACGCGCTCTATGCTGATTTCAGTGCAGATTCAGAGGAGATAGATTTCAGTCCAGAAGAGCTAGACTCCGCTATGCAGGAGATGGAGGAGGAGTACTCGCGCGACGAGCAAGCCAACAATGCCGTCACGTCTCGAGGGGTGTTCGTCACCATTGGGACGGTGATGGATGAAGATCAACCCGGACGAGCACCGCCTACAGTGCTGGAAAAGGGGTAAGGGCCACTCATTGCTGCTGACAATGATCGCGCAAAATTCATGCCTCCTCCGCCTAATCCATTGCAGTAGCCGCAGGAACTCGGCACCGGCCCGAGCAACAACAACACCGCAAACTTACCGCCTCCAGCATTTACGTCTGCAGCATCCCAAGTTACTCCAGCTGATAGAGTGATGTACGACAATCTCCTCGTCGAGCCACTGACCGTTGCTCATATACGGAACGTGATCCAGCTTGACGAGAAGCGCCAGCAGCTGCTGGAGGAAGCGCAAGCCATCGCGGAGCAAGGCGCTAAGCTAGATCGAGATCCGGTCAATGCGCAGAAGTCCATAGAGAAAGCTAGAGCAATGGAGGCCAAGTACAAGACTTTACTGCAGCAGCAGAAGGCTAAGAAAGCTCCGGCTCGCGTCATCAACGATCCTGGTGTGCGGCGTAACCTAGGATGGGCCCCCTCGAAGCCGGCACAAGCCAAGCCATACATTGACAGTGAAGGCAAGCAGGTGATGCCCAACCCACTCCTTAACCTCGCCGTCGCCAAGACCCTTCTGGAGCAGGATAGATCGCCTGAGGCAGTGGAACAGGTCTATGACCTAGTGGCCAAGGTGGTGAAGCAGCAGGAAAAGGCAACCTCTCAGAGGCTTGAGTCTGACCCATCACTCTGCCAATCTAGCTAGTACAAGCCGCTAAGGGACAGATCTGCTCTTGATGTCGGGTCCCAGACGGGTTCATCAGAACGAAGACGGAGGGATGCGCGCAACAGGAAGGATGCTATCCCCATATCCTCTGACCATGGAGAAAAGGCCCGGCCTCATCGCCCATCGCCACCACCCGGATCCCCCCAACATCGTGAAGATTACAAGGCTCACCATCGTACGGATATGCCCCCACCAAAGCAGTGCGGCATCGTCATCCGCGACAACACGGAGCAGACCCGTCATGACGGAGAGCGCAACCAAGGACACAAGAGCAGGTCATGCCATGACCCCCCGCGTCCGACAAGCAACCATGACACGCGTGAGGCGTCGCAGGAGGGTAACAGGAAGAAGGCTAACCCACCGCCACCTCCGCCTCCGTCACCACCAAGCAGTCACCATGGCGGAGGAGGCCCGGAGCCGTATGACACACGTTCGCGGATCGATAAGATCCACGAGGCCCTGGAAGGACCATACCTGGGACCACGTTGCTTTGGACCTGCAATACGGTCCGCAACTTACCCCAAAGGTTTTCGGATTGACAAGACCATCAAGCCCTATGACGGCACCGCCAAGCCAGCCACATGGTTGCAGGACTACGACAACGCGGTAGAGATTGCCGGAGGCAACCCCAACGTCGCCTTCAAGTACCTCCCATTAATGTTGCAGGCATAGCCCGTCAATGGATCAACGACTTGCCGGAGAAATCCATCTACAACTGGTTGGACATGCAAGAAGCGTTCACCAAGAACTTTGAGGGTACATACAAGCGTCCCAGCACTGTGGGAGATCTACAGCGGTGCGTGCAAGAGAAAGACGAGACATCTCGCGCCTACCTCTCCTGCTGGCTGGATATGAAGAATTCCTGCGCAGGAGTGCACGCTCAGACCGCCATGGCGGCCTTCATCGACGGGTTGGAAAGAGGCACGTTGCTCCGACATAAGCTGAAGCGCTTGCAGGACAATCACCAGCTTGACTTGAACCAGATGATTCAGTTGTCTAGTGAGTTCGCAGCTGCCAACGATGATGCTCGCGGCTCCTTGCCAGCAATAGCCGTTCCAAATCAAGCTCGGAGGAACAGCAGTACAAAGCGGAAAACCGATCCAAAAGAAAAGCAATCTACCGACATGGTCGCTATGACTTTTGCAGGACGAGGTGATGGCGGACAACGTGGCCGAGGAAGGGGAGCTGGCCGTGGGCAGCAACGAGGCAGCGAAACAACCTCGGCGCCGCTCCGTGTTCCACAAACCTACGAGGAGTACTGCGATATGCCGTGCCTCGTACACCTCGAAGCAAACGGCAAGGCCACCCATACCAATCGACACTGCAAGTTCGTCAACGACCTCAAGGAAGACCCGGAGTCTGGCTACAAGCAAAGTCGGAAGAACAGACCGCGAGGCAAGGGTAAGGGGAAGAAGAAGGAAGAAGAGTCCAAGGATTCGAGTGACATGGACGAAGACGTTGACCCCAAGCACGCCGCCAAGAGAGACGACAAGGGCAAGAAACCCTTCGCAAAGAAGGCTCCAGTCTACCACACTTTCCTTGGCACCCCCACCGTCCGACAACAGAAGACCTCTCTGAGGATCCTGATGGCTACTCTCCCCCCAGTTCCCCAGTACCTGCGCTGGTCGGAAGTTCCAATCACTTGGGACAGGACGGACCACCCAGACCTTATACCTACAGAGAACCAGTATGCCATGGTCATCAACCCCTTGATTGACGGCGTGGAGTTCACCAAGTGTATGGTGGATAGTGGAAGCAGCATCAACATCATGTACCTAGATACACAGCAGAAGATGAACTTGACGGAGGCAAACGTAAGGCGGACCAACACCATCTTCCATGGCGTAGTTCCTGGTCGGGTGGCCCGATCCCTTGGGTGCATTACACTTCAGGTTGCCTTTGGCGATGTTAATAATTACCGCCAAGAGCGCATGACCTTCAAGGTGGTCCCCTTCAAGAGCGTGTACCACGTCATATTCGGCCGCAACATATTCCACACGTTCATGGCCAAGCCATGCTTCGTCTACAACAAACTCAAGATACCCGGACCAAACGGCGTCATCACCGTATCCGGAAGCTTTACCAAGGCAAGGGACTGTGAGATCAATGAAGCAGCCGTTGCAGAAGATGTCCTCTACAGCGAAGAATTCAAAGAGATCCAGAGGAAGGTCAATGACTCAGAGATGCCCGCGTCGAAGAAGCAGATCTCCGACTCCGCTCCTGCTTTCAAGGCCGCCATCGAGACCAAGCCAGTGGAACTTGTGGTAGGCGATGCCTCCAAGGTCACTGCCATTGGGACGAACCTGGATCCCAAATAGGAAAGCACGCTCGTTGAGTTCCTCTGTGAGAATAAGGACATCTTTGCCTGGCAACCTGCCGACATGAAAGGTGTACCTAGGGAACTTGCCGAGCACATCTTAAACATTGATCCAAAATGTAAACCAGTGAAACAACCTCTACGACGATTTGGAGATGAGAAGAGACGCGCCATTGGCAAAGATATAGCTAGGTTACTAGGCTAGATTTATCCGAGAAGTACTTCACACCCAATGGGTGGCCAATCCTGTACTTGTCCCCAAAAGGGGAACCAATGAATTAAGAATGTGCGTTGATTACACCGGCTTGAATAAAGCATGCCCAAAGATCCGTTTTCTTTGCCTCGCATTGACCAAGTCATTGACTCGACGGCTGGCTCGGAACTTTTGTGTTTTCTCGATGCATACTCAGGATACCACCAGATCAAGATGAGGAAGTCAGACCAATTGGCCACTTCGTTCACTACCCCATACGGCACATTTTGCTATGTCACGATGCCCTTTGGACTGAAAAACGCAGGTGCCACGTACCAGCGGACAATGCAATGTTGCCTCCACGACCAAATTGGTCGAAACGTTCATGCCTATGTGGACGAGATCGCGGTGATGTCTAAAAAGTCAAATGACTTAATCTCCGACTTAAAAGAAACCTTTGATAATCTCCGGAAATACAACATGATGCTTAACCCTAAGAAGTGCGTCTTCGGGGTTCCAGCTAGCAAATTTTGGGATTCATCGTTTCCCAACGCGGAATCGAGGTCAACCCAGAGAAAATCAAGGCCATCTTAAACATAAACCGCCCGACATGCCTAAAGCACATTCAACGACTAACAGGTTGTGTTGTAGCAGTTAGTCGGTTTGTAAGCTGACTTGGAGAGAAGACCCTGCCGCTGTACAAGTTGCTGAAGAAGGCGGACAAATTCACGTGGACGGACGAGGCAGATGCAGTATTGAAGCAGCTCAAGGAGATTCTTTCCTCGGCGCCCATCCTTGCAGCACCCGAACCTGGAGAGCCCCTGTTAATCTACATGGCGGCAACCAACCGGTTAATCAGCATCGTCGTCGTGGTAGAGCGGAAGGAACCAGGCTATGAGCACGGAGTTCAACAACCAGTTTACTATGTGAGTGAGGTCTTGACGGAGTCCAAGCAGCGTTACCCGCACCACTAGAAGATAGCTTATGGAGTATTCCTTGCTTCTCGGAAGCTGAGGCATTACTTTCAGGAGCACCCAATCACAGTGGTGAGCAAGACTCCACTGTCCGACATTATCAATAACAGCGACGCTATAGGAAGGGTTGCGAAGTGGAGCATTGAGCTTGCCGCCTTTGATATCACCTACAAGAGACGCGACCCTATTAAGTCACAAGCCTTGGCGGATTTTGTTGCAGATTGAACGGAGATGCCAGATGCTACTCCGTTGCCGGAACCAGAGTGTTGGGTGATGCTCTTTGACGGATCAAAGCTGCTCAACGGCTCGGGGGCTGGTGTATTGCTAGAGTCACAAACAGGAGACAAGCTACACTACGTTCTGCAGATCCACTTCGAGGCTACAAACAACATGGCGGAGTATGAAGCACTCATTCACGGATTACGCGTATCCAAGGATATTGGCATCAAGCGCATAGTTTGCTGTGGAGATTCTGACTTGGTTGCCCAGCAGGTGGCTGGCACCTGGAATGCGCGGAACCCTATGATGGCGGCATATCGAGACGAAGTGGACGAGACAGCCAGGAGCTTCTTGGGCTGTGAAGTCAAGTATGTACCTAGGGAACAAAACGAGGCGGCTGATCTGCTGTCTAAGCTTGGATTAGGGCGCAAGCAAATTCCGCCAGGAGTTTTCCTAGAGCACCTACGCACACCATCTGTGAAGGGAGCCGACATCGACAACCCGAATAGAGCTCACTCTTTCGTCAACATGGTGACTAAGTTCCCTCCATCTTGGAAAAAACCGTTCATGGAATATCTCGAACACGGAACTTTGCCCGACGACGAAGTCGAAAGACGGCAAATAGTACGACGAGCAAAGGGTTATACCATAATTAATGGGCAACTCTACAAAAGGAGCACTACTAGTGTATACCTAAAGTGTGTTTCCCAGCTAGAAGGTATGGAAATCCCGCGCGAAATCCATCTCGGAGATTGCGGGCATCACGCCGTTCCTCGATCGTTGGTCGCGAAAGCCTTCCGGCAAGGATTCTACTGGCTGACCGCGAAGGCGGACGCCGACAAGCTGGTTGAGACATGCATGGGATGCCAGTATTATGCCCGACAACCACATGTTCCTGCTAAAGAACTGTGAACAATACCAGTAAATTGGCCATTTGCAGTCTGGGGGCTGGACATGGTGGGACCGTTACAAACGGCACCTTGTGGGTTTACGCATATGCTTGTAGCAGTTGACAAATTCACTAAATGGATAGAGTCTAAACCCATTAGAAAGCTTGATGGGGCAACTGCCCTTAGGTTTGTCCGGGATCTAGTGGTGAGATTTGGTCTCCCACACAGCATTATCACCGACAACGGCAGCAATCTGTCACTCGGAGAAGTGGAGGCTTATTGTTGGGAGAAAGGCATCTGACTTGACCTCGCATCTGTGGCACACCCACAATCCAATGATCAGGTTGAGCGAGCCAATGGATTAATTCTGTAGGGAATCAAGACATGTCTTGAGGCACCGCTACATAGAGCAGCTGGAGCCTGGGTGGAAGAATTGCCTTCTGTGCTGTGGAGTTTATGAACTACACCCAACAGATCCACTGGCTACACCCCTTATTTCATGGTATATGGAGCAGAAGCCATCCTGCCTTACGACATCCTTCATGATGCACCAAGAGTTGCCGCCTATGACGAAGATGACGCTGAAGAATCCAGACGCCTAGATGTGGACCTTCTCGAGGAGTAGCGTGTTTTGGCATGCCAAAGATCCACCATCTACCAGCAGAAGCTATGCAGCTACCATAGTCGCCGCGTTCGGCATCGCTCGTTTAAAGAGGGGGATTTGGTGCTCCGATTTAAGCAGAAGAAGTCACACAAATTATCCCCTCCATGGGAAGGACCGTTCATCATAAGCAAGGCGCTACTCAATGGGTCTTACTACCTTTTTGATAATCATGAACTGAAGGATAGACCCAACGAGGATCATAAGCATAAGCGACATGACCCGGATGATGACTACCCGGAGCTTGATCGGCCATGGAACATAGCACAGCTACGTCCTTTTTAAACTTAGCATTTTTTATCTAATTGTGTACCTCTTATATGATCAATGAAATAAATCTCTCTAGTTCACTCATATTTCTGAGTCTTTTACCTCCTTTAGTGTTCATTTTTGGATCATGTAAAAACTTTATGCACAAGCTTTGCGTTTGCACTTGTGAAAATTCCGCCTACCGGCGTTAGCTTAAGTTTTCTGGTCTACATGTTCTTTGTCGTTTTTATGTGGATTCTGGAGTAGTGACTTTCGGCACTTATTGTCGGTGATTTTGTGCTCAGGTTATTTACGGTGCCATTGGGCATCATCACCTAAGCACATGGTTCCGACAACGAGTCTTCCGACTCACGAAAAGTCAAGCATAAGAACCAAAGTAATGGATAAGCCAGCACTTGCTTAAAAAATATATACATGCTGGAAGTTAGTTCTTAAGAAGCAGGAAATAAACAACCATTGTTTTCCGCCTTAAGTTACATCAACAAGTTTTTTCCGCATATACACCAAAGGTGAAACAAATATTACAAAAGTTGTATTTCACTCCTTTGGCGCAGGTGACTTGGAGGCAGCATCGTCACCAGCTGGAGAGCCACCCTCGAAGTCGGCGCTGTGGTGGGACTCAGAAGAATCTTGGTTGCCGCTGTCGATGATGTTCATGGGCACGAAAACATCGATGTCCACCAACTCGGCAACTCAGGTGTCATAGCCCGCGAGTGACGACAAAATGGCTTCGTGATTAATCTCTTTGCCATCATCGTCAACGTCGGGGATGCCAGAGGTCACCGTGTCGATGTCGGCACCTTTGTAGTGTGCCTTCACCATTGATATCGCCATCCTCGCGCCAGCCCGTGCACACGAAGATTTCCAGCTTGTGATACGCTCGGGGGCTTAGCGTAGAATCTCCGAGTACTTCGCCACGGAGTCCGATGCCTTGATGTGTATCTGGAGGGGCTTGGCAATCTCCTTGGCTTGGGTGATGGTGGTGTTGATGAAGTTGCCGGCAAGAACCATGCATTCCTTGGCTGGAGGAGGTGATCGGGTTAAACCCATTTGAACTGAAAATTCTGACAAGGAGCGCATGAGTTCAATAAATAAAAGTATCCAGACTACATAAATCCAAGATGGAGAAAACTTACTGAAGATGCTGGCCTCATCTTGCCAGAGGGTATCCGCCAAGGATTGTTTCTCTTGTTGGAGGAGCTTGTACGCCTCGCTATGGCGGTGATTCTGCTCATCGACGGCTCACTTCTGATCTTTTAAGATCGCGATCTCCTCCTTCAAGCGGTTGATTTCCTCGGTGGCGGAGTCCTGCAAGGCCTTCATCGACTCCTCATGCATTTTTAGCATATCCTTCCTCTCCTGCTTAAGAATCTTGTTTTTGGTATCCAGCTCTTCAATGTGCTTGGATTGCTCGACAATATTCTTGGCCTTGGCGATGGTTTCTGCATGTCGGAGAAAAGAAAAGTACACAGTGAGTACTCGGAGAATATAGGCACAAAACCAAGTCGGAATGCACATTAGAAAACAGACGCTTGCTCTTGGTGATTTGTTCCTTCAAGAAGGCAGTTTTACCCTTTTCGGCTTCAAGATCAGCGCGCATCTTCTGGTACTGGTCATTTTCCATGCCCCTCCGAGCATTCTCATTCTGTGGAAAAAAGGACAAAGTTAACCGTTGTTTAGTCTGCTTGGAGCATCTAGTCGGAAATTTTCCACCTAGACGCTCGGGGGCTACAGCGAGAGTTTCTAACTTAGCAATATGCTTAACTTTTTGGACATATCAACTCCCCCCAAGCTTAGCTTATTGCTTGTCCTCAAGCAATTCAGTTGAAAACTGAGTGGGATAAAAGAACTTTCACGAACACTTTGCTTCATATGATGTAAATATTCTCAGCACAAGAGTAGATGCTTAGACAATTCATAATAAGGAGTATGCAACTAAGTCTACTCAATAGTAATTGCAAGATATGAAGAGAAACCAACTCAATAATAATAAGTAGCATGAAACATAAACATAAGCAACATTACAATGCTCATAATAAGGTATGATAGAATGGTATCTCGCTTGCCTTTGTTGAGGCACCTCTGAAGTTCACTTACAATATAAATGCTGAGGCACCTCTGAAGTTCACATGAAGACTAGAGATAAAGATATCAGATATACAAGCATCAAAGTCATGACTTAATGTCACATCCCAAAATTTTCAAATTTTGAAATGTGAAAAATAAATAAACAAAAGAATTAATTGTTGAAATTTAGGGTGAAAAGAAACTTTTTGTTTCTAAATAGAAACATTAAAACCCTTCTTGAACAAAATTTGAATAAAATGGAATCCAACAAATTTCTGTCAAGTGAAATGCATTCATCAATGAATGTATCTTGAAATTTAAACACTTGGAAAATATAAACCAAAACCCTAATGGAATAAATCATTTCCAAAGATCTCTCTAAGACTATAGATTTGATCCATCTAAAAATTCATCAACAATCATTTTAAAATGATCAAAAACGATAAACAAAATATTATAAAACCATAGAAATTGGTTTCATTCAATTTGGAGCCATGGATAAAAACTTATGAATTTAATAAGGTTAAAAGACATAATTTCCAAAGCTAATAAAGCTCATAACTAAAATCCATACCAAATTGTGAGCAAAATAATCCTAAAGAGATTTAAAAGGATAAACAAATATTAAATAAAATCATACAAATTGGAATCACCAATTTTGGATCTATAAATAAAAAGATATGGATTTTATGAGACAAAGAAATAAATAAATAAGGAATATTTCAAAGCCAAGTTAAATCTTGACCAAATCCATAAACAAATGGAATATATTAAATAATAAAAATAAATAAAAGATTATTTAAATAAAACTATATGGGCTTTGAACCATATTCAATTTTATTTAAATAAAGACAAATTGCCTAAATAATAAATTCCAAGAAAGTTATTTAAAAGACAATTTAAAATTTGAAATTAAATCCATAAGAAAATGGAATAAAGATAATCCAAATAAAATAAAGGGATAAAGAATATTCAAATAAAATTATATGGCACTAACCAAATTCAATTCCATTTAAATGGAGACAAAATCCCTAAGGTAAAAGATGAATTAAATCATGAGAAAATAATGAATTGGAATCTGCCAAAGTGGATTAAAAAGTTATCTAATTAACTTAAAAAGAATTATTTGAATAAAATTTATATGGGTTTAAAACCATATTTGATTTTATTTGAATAAAGACAATTTCCAATTTAAATGAACATTAAATCATATTAAAATATTTAAAATAATTCAAATGAATTATTTGCACTAATGAATAAATAAAACCTACTGAAAAGGTCTGGTTAAAATTGGAATTTAAATAGAAGTTTCAAAATATATTTAAAATCTTATTTGAATAAAGACAAGTGTCTATTTTAAATAGATAATAAACCATAAAAAGAATATAAGAAAATATTCAAAAATTGATTCTAAAATACATTGTTTAAACAATATTAAAACGTACTGAAAGTTGGGAAAAGTTTGAATCCAAACAAGTGCTTGAATCATTTGAATAAATTCAAAATAGAAAATAAGAAAAGGAAAAAGAAAAAGAAACAGAATGAAAAATGGAAAAGAACCAGCCTAGCTAACCAGGCCCAGTCCAGCCAAGCGCAGCCCACTCTCACTCTCTCCCCGAACCGTTATTTCTCAGTCGCGCACCTACCCTCCTCCCTCATTGACCCGCGGACCCATGCCACATCAGCGCCACGCGAGCATCTTCTCTCCCACCCGCGACCAGTTCCTTCCCCCTCTCTCGCATGTTTCTTCCTTTGATTCCGCAGGTTTAATTCGCTGTAATGACGCGTTGATTCAGCCCTGCAACCATGCCCTCGTAAGCGCTTCCCTCTTCCCTTCCTTTCTCCTCAGACCCCATCCCACCGGAGCCACCAGGCTGCTCGAATCGCTGCCCACACCACCACTGCCTCCGGCAAGCCTTCCGGCCAATTCCGGCCAACACCGCCAGCCCATTGCCCATAGAGAAAACGAGTGAGATCCCCAGTACCAGGCGCATCTCTCGGTACCTCCCTCTCGCCCGCGCGTGCCTTACAGCGTCGGCAACATCAGCCAAAGCACCGCCACGGTCTTCTCCAACTCCGTCGAGCCCCACTGGTAGTTTCCGACCGCGCCTTCCCCTCTCTTTGACGCACACATGTTCTCCTCTCTCGCGCGCGTCTGACGCACTCGGTGTCTTGCCTTTCTGTGCCATGCAACCTCGCCAACAACGATGCCGAGATCGCCCGTCGCCAGGACCGTCTCCGGTGAGCGATTCACGTCACCCTCGTGCGCCCCTTGACCTGCGACAACAATGTCGAGCTTCCCCACATCACTGCGATCACTGTGAGCCTCTCCGTTCACTCCCTCGCTAACTGTAGCCGCTGCAACGCTTCTACCCGAGCGCACCGCTCGCCGTCACCAGCGCCCCCAAACTTAGGTCAGTGCGCTGTAGCCGTTAGATCTTGATCGCTTGGTTGAGATTAGATTTTAAACGAAGAGGTATCATGTGTTGTGTGCCGTGCGATGCACTTTAGATCCAACACGCTGTGTTAGTCAATTCAGACGAACCGGTATGGACCAGTTAGATTAGGATGTGTGGTAGGCCTGTCTGTTAAAATTTCTAGAAAATGAATTAGATTGATTAAACTTGTAAAATCTATAACTTTAGATCTACACGTCCAAATTTTGCAAATTTTATATCACTGGATTCAGAAAAATGAAACCTTTGCAACCACGCCCTTTGTTTAGTGTTTTGCTTCCGGAAAATTGATTGTTTTTGTAGAAACTTGTTTAGGCCTATTTTGGTTATAAAATTTATTCTAAAAATGATTTTAGGGTAAAATCTTTTGCAAATGATTTGTTTTGAACCTACTGACCATAAAAACCAAATTTTGGATTTAAAAATGTATTTTGTGACACTAAGGAATTATTCCTTTGAATAAAAAGCTTTTCTAGTTAAATAAAAATGGTGCTTGATGTAAAAATGATTTTTGAGTGAAACCTTTTGGAAATGGATTTGTTTTAAACACTTTAACCATAAACATTAACATTTGTGTTTAAAAATATATTTGGCAAACACTAGATATTTTTACTTTGATTTAAATCATTTCTAGCAAAACAAAAATGATTTAAAGTGGCTATTTTCATTAACTTGATTTTAAATGGTTTTGCCACTTTTATAAATGACCAATAGGTGTTTTAAAATGTTTATAACATATTAGAAACCACCTTTACAAATACAACAATCTTTTTGCATGCTTGCATGCATTGCCTTGTTTTATTATTTTGTGTAATGAATTGTTTGAATGTTAGTTTGAATTTGTGCCTTGATTGAATTGTAGTGAACTTTGAAGAGTGTGACCATTTCAAGATCAAGGAGTGAACCTATATTCTCTACTAAAAAGGCAAGTGGTGCTTTATACTTTTATCCCATTATTCTCACTATGCATTAGTGATATTTTGAGTAGGACTTGCATGGAATTTTTACTAAGTATGCTATGCCATGGGAAATCCTAGTAGATGATGCCTTAGTAGAATTTTCCCTATGTTAACATCCCTAATACTATTATGCTTAGCCTAGCTAGTAGAAAATAAGGGTGGATTATATTCATGCTATGAAATATTTCTAAGTCTATGACTTGTGTTTTGTTAATAAAACAACTATGTGAATGAATCACCTGGGTGGAATGGTGTGAAAGGTTTATGTTGAGTGGTTACAAAGGGCCCCATATTCATGGCCTACCCTAGTGTATCTCACTTGTGGAAAGCCACCGAGGAACAAAGAGATTTGAGATGTCAAGTGTTGAGAAGCTTCAAGTGCAGCCACATGGCAATATGGGCTCTGCCTGGATCATATAGGTTGCAATAACTTGGCCAGATGGACAGTTGGTGGTAGGGGGTGATAGGTTTGGAGCGCGTCCATTTTGGTCTAAGGGAAGGCTTCTGAAAGATCTTGTCTCGATGCATGTCGAGTCTTGTGGGGAAAGTGCACCACCTCTCTCGAGAGTAAAATCTAAGTACTTAGCCGTGTCCCCGGCAATGGACAATTTGAGCATCAAGACATGGAAGCTATCAAGGATATCCTCATCCCAATTTCCAAGTTAAAAGCTTGTGGTTGAACAAGGGGGAAGGATCACCAATGTCTATTGGTAGTTCCTTGGGTGATTTTGACAAATAAAAACTTAGTGTTTTCAACTTATAAGGAAAACCTTATTTTGAGCGAAGCAAGCCTAAGATCCACTTAGCCAAATGCATATAGATGATAGATACCACTATTCTACCATAGTATCACTTGCCAATACAATTCAAATGTATTGACCCTTGTGGCTGTAACTTATTATGTTACAGGTTTGTTTGATGTTAGGGAAGTGTGTTGAATAGGATTACAAGTCTACAACCAACATGATTGCCTGTGGCACTTTGAAGATGAAGGACTCCATGCTATATAGTTATTTCTGTCGCATTGTAATTAGATAGCCAAATGAGCTATGTAAGGTGTAATGAATTATTTTATTCCTAGTTATAAAGTTGTATTATGACCTTTGTTTCTTGATATTACATCTTAAACTGTGGATGCTAGCTATTGATCCAGGGACTAGCATTGTAAACACAGGGATCTCTACCTTATCAGGTTGGGACCTCTACAGATGGTATCAAAGCACTGTGTTGCCTATAAGATTGTAACCCTAGGATTGGACAAATCCCCTTAGAAAAATAGGAGTTGTATTTCTTCCAAAACTTATTTACAAACAATCTTGTAAACTCTTTCCTCAACCTTTTTATTTTGATTCTACATCTCTTCCTTTTAAAACTTGATGAGCAAAGACTCCAACATGAGCAAAGGACTTCACCAACTCAAATGACTTCAACTTTAGTTTCACCAAGGACTTCAACTTGGACATCACTAATGACTACAAGTGAGACAAGAATGTTACTCGAGATGTGAAGACTAAGGAAACACAACTTAGAATGAACCATCGTCACCTTTGAAGTTTTGTGACCAAGATGCAAGAATTTCTCCAAGGATACAATGATCTTATTATGAAGAAACAACCAAGAAGAAGGGAATGATCTCACGTGATAACCATAGTTGGACCACCATACTAGTGTTTAGTTAGATCAATCAAACCAACTTATGTGGTGTAGCAAAGTATTTTGTTGCCTAAAAATGTGCTTGAACCTTATTGTTTGAGTGGAATGTTTGTTTGTGATTGCTTGCACATTGTTTGTGTGAATTGTTGTGTGTGATTAGAATTCTTCCTCTAGAAATATTTTGCCTACTCTAATCCCAATCCAACCAAACAGATGACTTCTCCAAGAGACTCCAACATCAAGAATGGTGACAACAACAACCAAGAGATGCACATGAGAGAACAACTTCTAGCAACCCAAGACCAGTTGAATCAAGTGACAACTCAGTTTTTAACCAACAACAATGGGATAGACCCAACCATGCAAAAGTTTTTAGAAACCCAATCTCAGTTGTTGCAAAGGATGACCAATTAAATGATCAACATGAGAGACAACCTTTCCCAAGGAAATTGTGACATCAATGATATCAAGGATGATATTATAGAAGGAACTCAAGCTTGCAATATTTGTGGAGACATAGGACACACTTATAAAGAGCATGTGGATCAATGCCCTAATTGTGAAGAGAAACATCCAACTGGACAATGCCCCACATCTCAAGTGACTTGTTTCCTATGTGAAGGAAATGATCATGTCCCTATCCAATGCCCCATCTATCCTATAGTTCAACAAATGAAACAAGATGGAATGCATCAAATGTTTCAAAAACTCCATAAAGGAACAACTTCTACCAAGAAGGATGAAGGCAAAGTCAGAACCATGCCTCATAGAGCCACATCCAAAGTGACCACAAAGTGTTGCTACTCTTGTGGAGAAGAAGGTCATATCTCTAGTAACTTCCCCAAGAAGAGAGAAAGATTTCCCAACTTTGTGTTCAAATATGAAGAGCATGAAATACAAGAACTCCTAGCTTTGGAGAGACCCAAAAATAAGAAGAAGGACAAAAGCCAAGTGCAATGTTACAATTGCAAAGATATGGGACACTATGCCAGTGAATGTCCAGAAAAGAAGAAGAACCAAGGAAACAAACAAGAGGCAATGATACCAAATGAAAAGAAGGATATTAGCCAAGTGATGTGTTTCAAATGCAAAGAGCTAGGCCATTATGCAAACAACTGTCCAGAGAAGTTACATCAAGATCCCAAGTAAGCCAAGATGTAATCTAGTTGAAAATATTTTAAGGGTGGTAGTACCCTAGTTGCCTTAAGCCAACTTGTAACCTCTAGCCTTCCCAAATCTCGGGACGAGATTTCTTTTAAGGGTGGTAGCCTGTCACATCCCAAAATTTTCCAAATTTTGAAATGTGAAAAATAAATAAACAAAAGAATTAATTGTTGAAATTTAGGGTGAAAAGAAACTTTTTGTTTCTAAATAGAAATATTAAAACCCTTCTTGAACAAAATTTGAATAAAATGGAATCCAAAAAATTTCAATTAAGTGAAATGCATTCATCAATGAATGTATCTTGAAATTTAAACACTTGGAAAAGATAAACCAAAACCCTAAAACCCTAATAATGGATTAAATCATTTCCAAATATCTCTCTAAGACTATGGATTTGATCCATATAAAAATTCAGCAACAATCATTTTAAAATGATAAAATATGAAAAACAAAATATGATAAAACCATAGAAATTGGTTTCATTCAATTTGGAGCCATGGATAAAAACTTATGAATTTAATAAGGTTAAAGGAAATAATTTCCAAAGCTAATAAAGCTCCTAACTAAAATCCATACCAAATTGTGAGCAAAATAATCCTAAAGAGATTTAAAAGGATAAACAAATATTAAATAAAATCGTACAAATTGGAATCACCAATTTTGGATCTATAAATAAAAAGATATGGATTTTATGAGACAAAGAAAGAAAGAAATAAATAAGGAATATTTAAAAGCCAAGTTAAATATTGACCAAATCCATAAAGAAATGGAAGATATTAAATAATAAAAACAAATAAAATATTATTTAAATAAAACTATATGGGCTTTGAACCATATTCAATTTTATTTAAATAAAGACAAATTGCCTAAATAATAAATTCCAAGAAAGTTATTTAAAAGACAATTTAAAATTTGAAATTAAATCCATAAGAAAATGGAATAAAGATAATCCAAATAAAATAAAGGGATAAAGAATATTCAAATAAAATTATATGGCACTAACAAAATTCAATTCCATTTAAATGGAGACAAAATCCCTAAGGTAAAAGATGAATTAAATCATGAGAAAATAATAAATTGGAATTTGCCAAAGTGGATTAAAAAGTTATCGAATTAACTTAAAAAGAATTATTTGAATAAAATTTATATGGGTTTAAAACCATATTTGATTTTATTTGAATAAATACAATTGCCAATTTAAATGAACATTAAATCATATTAAAATATTTAAAATAATTCAAAGTGAATTATTTGCACTAATGGATAAATAAAACCTACTGAAAAGGTTTGGTAAAATTTGGAATTTAAATAGAAGTTTGAAAATATATTTAAAATTGTATTTGAATAAAGACAAGTGTCTATTTTAAATAGATAATAAAACATAAAAAGAATATAAGAAAATATTCAAAAATGGATTCTAAAATACATTTTTAAAACAATATTAAAACATACTGAAAGTTGGGAAAAGTTTGAATTCAAACAAGTGTTTGAATCATTTGAATAAATTCAAAACAGAAAATAAGAAAACGAAAAAGAAATAGAATAAAAAAATGGAAAAGAACCAGCCCAGCAAACCAGGCCCGGTCCAGCCCAGCGCAGCCCACTCTCACTCTCTCACCGAACCGTTATTTCTCAGTCGCGCACCTACCCTCCTCCCTCACTGACCCGCGGACCCATGCCACATCAGCGCCACGCGAGCATCTTCTCTCCCACCCGCGACCAGTTCCTTCCCCCTCTCTCGCATGTTTCTTCCTTTGATTCCGCAGGTTTAATTCGCCGTAATGACGCGTTGATTTAGCCCTGCAACCATGCCCTCGTAAGTGCTTCCCTCTTCCCTTCCTTTCCCCTCAGACCCCATCCCACCGGAGCCACCAGGCTGCTCGAATCGCTGCCCACACCACCACTGCCTCCGGCAAGCCTTCCGGCCAATTCCGGCCAACACCGCCAGCCCCATTGCCCATAGTGAAAACGAGTGAGATCCCTAGTACCAGGCGCATCTCTCGGTACCTCCCTCTCGCCCGCGCGTTCCTTACAGCGTCGGCAACATCAACGCCAGAGCACCGCCGCGGTCTGCTCCAACTCCGTCGAGCCCCACTGGTAGTTTCCGACCATGCCTTCCCCTCTCTTTGACTCACGCATGTTCTCCTATCTTGCGCGCGTCTGATGCACTCGCTGTCTTGCCTTTCCGTATCGTGCAGCCTTGCCAACAACGACGCCGAGCTTGCCCGTCGCTATGACCGTCTCCGGTGAGCGATTCACATCACCCTCGTGCGCCCCTTGACCTGCGACAACAACGTCGAGCTTCCCCATGTTACTGTGATCATTGTGAGCCTCTCCGTTCACTCCCTAGCTAACTGTAGCCGCCGCAACACTTCTGCCCGAGCGCACCGCCGCCGCTCGCCGTCACCAGCGCCCCCAAACTTAGGTCAGTGCACTATAGTCGTTAGATCTTGATCGCTTGGTTGAGATTAGATTTCAAACGAAGAGGTATCGTGGGATGTGTACCGTGCGATGCACTTTATATCCAACGCGTTGTGTTAGTCGATCCAGACGAACCGGTATGGACCAGTTAGATTAAGACGCACGGCAGGCCTGTCTTCGAGAAAATGAATTAGATTGATTAAACTTGTAAAATCTATAACTTTAGATCTACACGTCCAAATTTTGCAAATTTTATATCACTGGATTCAGAAAAATGAAACCTTTGCAACTAGGCCCTTTGTTTAGTGTTTTTATTCTCAAAAATTGATTGTTTTTGCAGAAACTTGTTTAGGCCTATTTTGGTTATAAAATTTATTCTAAAAATTATTTTAGGGTAAAATCTTTTGCAAATGATTTGTTTTGAACCTACTAACCATAAAAACCAACTTTTGGATTTAAAAATATATTTTGTGACACTAAGGAATTATTCCTTTGAATAAAAAGCTTTTCTAGTTAAATAAAAATGGTGCTTGATTTAAAAATGATTTTTGAGTGAAACCTTTTGGAAATGCATTTGTTTTAAACACTTTGACCATAAACACTAACATTTGTGTTTAAAAATATATTTGTCAAACACTAGAAATTTTTTACTTTGATTAAATCATTTCAAGCAAAACAAAGATGATTTAAAGTGGCCATTTTCACTAACTTGATTTTAAATGGTTTTGCCACTTTTATAAATGACCAATAGGTGCTTTAAAATGTTTATAACCTATTAGAAACCACCTTTCCAAATAAAACAATCTTTTTGCATGCTTCCATGCATTGCCTTGTTTTTTATTATTTTGTGTGATGAATTGTTTGAATGTTAGTTTGAATTTGTGCCTTGATTGAATTGTACTGAACTTTGAAGAGTGTGACCATTTCAAGATCAAGGAGTGAACCTATATTATCTACTAAAAATGCAAGTGGTGCTTCATACTTTTATCCCATTATTTTCACTATGCATTAGTGATATTTTGAGTAGGACTTGCATGGAATTTTTACTAAGTATGCTATGCCATGGGAAATCCTAGTAGATGATGCCTTAGTAGAATTTTCCCTAAGTTAAGATCCATACTACTATTATGCTTAGCCTAGCTAGTAGAAAAGAAGGATGGATTATATTCATGCTATGAAATATTTCTAAGTCTATGACTTGTGTTTTGTTAATAAAAAAACTATGTGAATGAATCACCTGGGTGGAATGGTGTGAAAGGTTTATGTTGAGTGGTTACACAGGGCCCCATATTCATTTCCTACCCTAGTGTATCTCACTTGTGTAAAGCCACCCAGGAACAAAGAGATTTGAGATGTCAAATGTTGAGAAGATTCAAGTGCAGCCACATGGCAATATGGGCTCTTCCTGGATCATATAGGTTGCAACAAATTATAGGTTTGGAACGCGTCCATTTTGGTATAAGGGAAGGCTTCTGAAAGATCTTGTCTCGATGCATATCGAGTCTTGTGGGGAAAGTGCACCACCTCTCGAGAGAGTAAAATCTAAGTACTTAGCCGTGTCCCCGGCAATGGGAAATTTTAGCATCAAGACATGGAAGCTATCAAGGATCTCCTCATCCCAATTTGTAAGTTAAAAGCTTGTGGTTGAACAAGGGAGAAGGATCACCAATGTCTATTGGTAGTTCCTTGGGTGATTTTGACAAATAAAAACTTAGTGTTTTCAACTTATAAGGAAAACCTTATTTTGAGCAAAGCAAGCCTAAGCTCCACTTACCCAACTGCATATAGATGACAGATACCACTATTCTACCATAGTATCACTTGCCAATACAATTCAAATGTATTGACCCTTGTGGCTGTAACTTATTATGTTGCAGGTTTGTTTGATGTTAGGGAAGTGTGTTGAATAGGATTACAAGTCTACAACCAACATGATTGCCTGTGGCACTTTGAATATGAAGGACTCCATGCTATATAGTTATTTATGCTGCATTGTAATAAGATAGTCAAATGATCTATGTAAGATGTAATGAATTATTTTATTCCTGGTTATAAAGTTGTATTATGACCTTTGTTTCTTGATATTACATCTTAAACTGTGGATGCTAGCTATTGATCCATGGACTAGCATTGTAAACACAGGGATCTCTACCTTATCAGGTTGGGACCTCTACACATAATTAACCAAGTTTTGGAACAAACACAAAAATGACAACTATGCTCTCAAGAAGGTGCTCATAGAATAAGTGGTGACTCAAAAAGGTTGTGAAAACGGTTTTGTAAAGATTTGAAAGGCTTCCCAATGCTGAAAGGAAGGTACTCATTAGCTTTGAGATCTCATGGCCCCTATCATAGGCATCTTCATGTGGTTAAGGTGAAAGTGAGGTCCACTCTGAATCATATGCTTGATAGACCATAGACTGGAAATCCCAAGTCCCTTGAGTACGAGGGTCGCTCCGCATGCTACTCAACTTTGGTCACCTGAAAGTTCTTGTCATTGTAAATACATGCATATCATCGAGAACCGCCAACGGGGTACCCCTTGCACATGGTACAAGAGCTTTCCCATAACCAAAATGACAAGACAAGCAGACAATGAGCATCTCAGCAGTCTTTTTCTTTACAATATGCATAGCTTTTTATTAAGGACGCTTCATATATTCTCATTATAGTGATGCTGCAAGTTTCCACCATGATTAGGCATGTCTTAGGCTAGCGGCCTAGGCGTTTCTCTAACACAATGTATAAACTCCATGAACTCACAACCTCCCCTTTTATTTCACATCATCGACATTCGTAAACAAAAGAGCAAGGAATCAACTGGATAAGATATCCAAAAAGTGTTGAAAGTGTTCCTCGTGAAAGCACGGTTCTGCTGACTCCCAGTATATAATTAGCAAGCATATAACTTTCATGGACTAGTCACAATGGTTCAGGATTATTAAGTGCAAGGAATAAAGTGTGCCATCAAGTTCGTGAGAGCTTTACTAACTAACTTTCTCAAAATAGACAAACATTTTATTTTGGAAGAAAACACGACATATGGAATATGCATTGAAATAGCAAATGATGCTAGTAGGTAGGTATGGTGGACACAGCTGGCAATATTGGTTTTGGGAAGTTGGAAGCATAGGTAGAGAACATACTCAGTGCAAGTGAAGGCTAGAAATAGAGAGGGAGCGAAAAACGAGAGAGCAATAACTGTCATAATCATGCTTGCAAAAAAATAGGACTAATTATGGCATGAAAGTGATACAAGAAGTCCGAGACAAAATAAATCTTAGAGGCTTACTGACTATTGATTAGTCATATGCATGCGTGAGCATGTGCCAAGTCGATCCACATGAACAGTCAGAGAAGGATACTACCATGTCATACCAAAGTATGAAGAAAACAATGCAAGCAAACATTCATATGACATGTTACAAACTATTAGCAAGCTGGAGCTAATCGTAGACAAGCAAGAACTACTAAGCATCCATAATGACATACACCTTACACAAACAGGCTAATCATGCTCACAATGATGAGTATATGTACAAAAATGAAACAAATAGAGTTCGTTACCAGCCTCTTACCACACCTCGCATTGTCTTAATCTTAATTATTGCCCTTCACTTGTGTGACTTGAATAATTAACATGAAACCAAAACCCACTGAGGATGGCCGAACCCTGCAAAGAACTCACGAAACCAAAGAAGAACAACAAATATTTTTGCTGTTTTCGATTTTTTAGAAACAAGTAAACAAAAAAACCAAACAAAAACAAAGCAAACCAAA
Organism: Avena sativa; assembly: GCA_916181665.1. Lineage (NCBI taxonomy): Eukaryota > Viridiplantae > Streptophyta > Magnoliopsida > Poales > Poaceae > Avena > Avena sativa. The sequence goes on from OV702280.1 coordinate 135,185,696, forward strand.
CAAAGCAAAATCTTTTTGGATTTTTCTTTCAAGGCAAACCAAAGCAAAGAAACAAACCAAGAGAAACAACGAAAATATTTTTGGTATTTTTGGGTTTTTAGAATGAAGAAACAAAAACCAAAAAGAAAGCAAAACAATGGATATACAAAGAACCGACTAAGCATGATATATAGATGAGTGTGATGTCAGTATACCTCCCCCCCCAAGCTTAGGCTTTTTCCCTAAGTGGGGTTCAATCCCATGGTGCCCAAGTAGATGCACCTCCGTAGTATGTCAAGGAAGCTCCCCCGTCCTGGTACGAGCTCGAGGCCTCCCCTGTGTACGCAGGGGGGTCGTATGATGGTGCTTCCTCCTGATAGTGCCCATGGAAATTCAGAGAGCGCAACTCGTCATCCATCTCCACCTTCAAGTGTGACCAAGGTCCCTGAGAAATACTGAGCAAAGTGGTTTGGGGTAGAGGGATCTCTCTCTCTCTCTCTTCCCCGTCCGTAAACAGCATTCTATAAACCAGGTTATCAAGAGTAGAGCTAGTGGTGACAAAGTGGTGCGCCTTCATGGAAATAAGATCAAGCCTCTGAGGAGCCAAAACTGTATCATGAGGATCAACAACAATGTCCAAGGCAGCAGCAACACGAGTAGCAATAATCCCCCCCATAAATGGGTCCCTTAGCAGCTAGACGACGAGCAATGAGAGAACCAAGATTATACTTGTCCTCACTGTTGAGCGCAGCATCTAAGAAGGCCAATTGATAGTTGGAAATATTACTAGTGTTCTCCCTACCAAGAACACTGGTGGCAAGATAATAGGCAAAATACCTGATGGCTGGAAGTTGAATGTTCTTTATCTTCCCTCGTTGAGCTCTACGGTCATCATCATTTGTTATTCCTCGGTAAAGCTCTAACAAATCAGCGGGTAGAGCTTGAATCTTCTTGGATGACCCTGTTGTACCAAGTCCCAGGGCCATGCAAAATTTCTTCAATGTCATAGAATGATCCCTGCCATAAATTCTGAAAGACACAAAAGGATTGAACATACTATTGGTAAAGTAGAAACTCTCCACAAATGTTTTAGTAAGCAAAGCATATTGTGCACTCTCATCCTGCATGTAACTTGTTAGTCCAGCTCTCTGCACCAAAGTCATGAAATCATTAAGAATCCCAGCAGCTCGCAAGAAAGTTTGACAAGGAAAGGTGGAGGGGTGTGCATACCCTTCATCTCCCTCATCACCAAATCGCGGACTGATGAGATCCTCATTGTATGAGGGTCTAGTACTGGTAGATGACCTTGGAAGCCTTGCCCTTCTAGGTGCATCACTCTCAAAAATGTCACCAAAGGTGTGGTGGTCCATGAGTTCCCTATTCTGAAATTTTTAAACAACCATCAAACCAAGTGATTTCTAAGTTGATAAATGATGAGCAACTACTATAGGAACTTGATAGAGGACTACAAATGCATCAAAACAAAGTTTCTAAGCAAAGAACAAGCATGCAAGCTCAAACAACCTGTCACCTATAGCAGCAAAATACTCAAGATACAATCTACCAATCACAAATCTAATTGGACAAGTGGAGGAGGCACATACCAAGGAGCAAACCCTCCAAAAAATAAGCACTTGAGATGGGCTGAACAAGGAGATCGAAAATCGCGAGCAAGAACAGCAAGAACTCAAGCTTGAGCAAGTTTCCGGTGTTTTCGGGAGAGAGAAAGAAGGTGGCTTTGAGGAGGCAGCCTAAAGGGGCCCAGGTGGGCCAGACCTCCCCAGGCGCCGCCACCTGGTAGGCCGCGCCTACCAGGGGTCTGGTGGCCTAGGGTGGCCCCCTAGGTCATCTCAGGTCCACTCTGCCCCTTTTTTCGAGGAAAAATTTATTTTGAATTTTCTGGGATTTTTGGGAAACTTTATTTTTGGCTAATTTTCAGGGTATGAAAATTGATTTGCTCGCAGATACAGTTTTTTCAGAATAAGCAAAAGCAAACCAAAAGCCAAACTAGATGAGCTCTAAGAAACTCAAACAAGCAAACAACTAGCAAAACTAAAGCTAAAGCAAATACTAGGGAGGAGAAAGGAAAAAAGAAAGCAAGTGTAACAACAGTGGAAACATTATTTTGTTCATTAAAATCCTTTTGTTAACAAGGTTGATCAAGTCCTGTTACCAAAACAATATTATATGAAACAAAACTTTGCATTCCACAAGGTGATTATGTTACCTCATACTTGATAGAAATGGTCCCAATCATAATAGTTTCAAAATTTTCTTGTGGAATGGGACAATATATTTCTCCAACCTTGATCCTCTCAATATTTTCAATGGAATTCAGGCAATAGCTCTTAACAACCTTCTTGGGGAAATAGACAATGTGCTCTTTGTCATTAATATTGAATGTTACTTTTCCTTGATTGCAATTGATGACAGCACCTGCAGTATTAAGAAAAGGTCTCCCAAGAATAATAGACATATTATCATCCTGAGGCATTTCAAGCACAACAAAATCAGTTAGAACCATGCAATTATGAGCAACTTGAACAGGAACATCCTCACATATACCAACAGGAATAGTATGTATCAACCATTTGCAAAGATATTTCAGTTGGTATCAACTTTTCTAGCTGGAGTCTCTTGTAGAGAGAAAAAGGCATAACGCTAACTCCAGCTGCCAAATCACATAAAGCAGTTCTAACATAATTATTCTTAATGGAGCAAGGAATAGTTGGTATACCTGGATCACGAAGTTTCTTTGGAACCTTACCATTGAAGGAATAATTAGCAAGTAGAGTAGAAATCTCCTCATTAGGAATCTTCCTTTTAATAGAGACAATGTCCTTCATATACTTTGAATAAGGAGGCAACTTAATAGCATCAATCAAAGGAATTTGCAAGAATAAAGGTTTCATCCACTCACAAAACTTGTTGTAGTGTTCTTCCTCCTTTGTCTTGTGTTTCTTACCTGGAAAAGGCATAGGTTTCTGCACCCAAGGTTCTCTCTCTTTACCATGTTTATTAGCAATAAAATCTTCCTTTGTCTACCTAGTGTTCTTAGTGTGCTTCTCAGGTTCTTCCTCACCTTCCTCCTTATCAGGAGACTCATTTTTATCATTACCACTCTCAATTTCAGCATCGAAGACCGATATACTATTAGTATCTACAGTAGGTTCAAGTGGTTCCTCAACTATCTTATGTTTCTTTTTCTTCCTCTTACAAGGACTACCACTATCTTCAACTTGTTGAGAATCCTGCTCTATTCTTTTAGGGTGTCCTTCAAGATATAAAGGATCTTGAGTAGCTATACCACTCCTAGTTCTAATTCCATAAGCATGTTTATCTCCTGAAGCATTAACTAGCATATCCTTTTGTACCTTAGCAAGTTGATCAAGTTGGGTTTGAACCATTTGAAAGTGTTTACAAAGCATTTTAATATCATTAGAAGTTCTTTCCACAATATCTTTCAACTCATGGATAGCTCTAGAGTTTTCCAATAAATGATTCTGAACTTGTTTATTAAAATACCCTTGTTATACAATAAATGTGTCAAGTTCCTCTAAACATTGATCAGGAGGCTTACCATAAGGAATATCACCTTCATAAAAGTGTTGGAGAGAGTGTACCTCAATAGTATATGAGTGCGGAATTGCCTTACATAATTCTTCTATAGGAGGTAGATTCTTTACATCTTCAGCTCCAATACCTTTCTCCTCTAGACAATTATTAGCTTCCTTCATCACTTCATCATTTAATGTAATAACTCCCATCTTCTTTGTTGTTGGTTTTGGAACTGGTTTAGGAACAACTGGTTCAGGAGTAATAGGCTTAGGTGCATTCATCTCAGTTGAAGTCCAATCATCATAATTCTTGCTTATCTTGGTCATTAATTTTTCAGCATCTGTAGGGGTCCTTTTCCTGAAAACACAATCATCAAAGCTATCTTGGTAGGTCCTAGAATCATCAGTTAGTCCATTATAATAAATATCAAGAAGCTCATTCTTAGGTAATGGACATCCATAACCATGTCCATGACTCAAGCAATTTCTCTTCTTCTCCCTGTTTAAAATAAAAAAGTCTCTGCAAAGCAGCATGTGTAGCACTGGGAGGAAAATATTTCTAGAAGAAAGAAGCAATCAAGGCTATCAATGGAACCAGGAGGTAATCTATTAAACCAAGCCCTAGCTTCTCCTTTTAGTGAAAAAGGGAAGATCTTATCAATAAAGTACTTGCGCATCTTAAAATCATCAAAGAACAAAGCACTCATAGTAGAAATCTCATTCATATGAGCCACATCACTCTCATTTTCAGTACCACAATAGGGTTCTTTCTCAACAATATCTAAACAAGATAAATCAAGAGAGAAATCATAATCTTCATCTTTAATATCTATGGGAGAAGTGGCAAACTTAGGATCAGAGGACATCTTAGGATCAGAGGATCAGAGGACATCTTAGGAATAACAGTGTCTTCACTAGGAGTTTCAGTATTTCCTAGACTAGCCATAGTAGCATCTAGAAAAGGACCTAATGAACCACTCGCATCAACCACAGTAGAAGTAACATCATGAGCATCAAAAGCAGTTTCAAACTTAGTAGTAGTAGCAGTGTGTGTAGCATGTGTATGTGGTGGTGGTGTGACAAGCTTACTTATAACAGACGACGAATCAAGAGAAACAGAGGTGTTTAGGACAGTACCTCTTCTTGTAGTGGATGGTAAAATAGGGAACTTTCCTTCACGAGACTTCCCCATGATGAAAGGATTAGCAGTGAACAATAATAGATCCAAGTGAACTTACAAATAAAGCTATGCTCCCCGGCAACGGCGCTAGAAAATAGTCTTGATGACCCACAATTATAGGGGATCGCAACAGTCTTTGTGGGTAGTATTACCCAATTTATTGATTCGACACAAGGGGAGCCAAAGAATACTTGCAAGCCTTAACAACTGAGTTTCCAGTTCAGCTGCACCTGGAAATAGTTCTTGGTCACAGAAGTTTATCAGTAGCAGCAGTTTGTAGTAGCAACAGGAAAGCAACAGCAACAGTGAAACAGGAGCAATAGTAACAGTAAGGGTAACAGTAAGATTCGAGTGCGGTAGGCATAGGGATGGATGGACAGGCGTTTCATGGACGAGTATAAACATGTAACTTCAAGATCTAGGGCATTGCAGATAAATAATAACAAGCATCCAAATACTAAACAATACTAGGCATGGTCTCCAAATATAATCATACGTGCTCGCAATCAGAACTTGCATAACATCTTCTGTCCAGCTAGCCCGTGGCAGCGGGGCCTCTAGGGAACTACTGGCAATTAAGGTGCTCCTTTTAATAGAGCACCGGAGCAAAGCATTAACACTCCGTGAACACATGTGATCCTCACACCACAGCCATCCCCTCCGGTTATCCCAATTATTGTCACTTTGGGGCCTTTGGATCCGGAAAATGATATGTGTACACAACTTGTAGATAATATCACAAACAATACTATCATAATGATTCAATAATAAGTTTAGATCTGAGATCATGGCACTCGGGCCCTAGTGACAAGAATTAAGCACAACAAGTTGCAACAAGGTCAAATAGCACAAGAGAAACTAGGCACTATGCCATAACAGATCTTATTCGATTACATGACAGAACTCATCCAATCCCTACCATCCCCAAGCCTACAGCGGGGGATTACTCACTCATGGATGAGGGAAACATCGGTGGTTGATGGAGATGCGTTGGTGATGACGATGGCGATGATCCTCTCCAAATTCCTCGTCCCGACAGGGTGCCAGAACGGAGTTTCTGGATCCAAACATTGGTTTCTGGTGGCGGCGGCGGAGCAGAACACTTTCTGGAAAACTATCGACCCCCCCCCCCGGTTTTGTAACACCCTCAGAATCGGCCCTATGCAAGTTTCAGCGCTTCCCGCCAAACCCGCATAGAAACGATTCAAAGGTGCCCACCAGGCACTTTCGTGCGGGTGGAAAACTAAGTAATAACATTACACAACAGTCCTCGATGGGACCCACAGAACAGATATATATACAACAGCGACTCAACGAGTCAAGATTACAGATACAATATACAAAGATCCAAATCACCTTTAAAACGATAGAGCGTCCGACTACGGACAAGATGCAAATGGGTCTAAGAGCCCTGAAGAATAACCGATGGCGTCCATAACCCTGCCCAGGCCAAGCCGGAAGGGTAACCCTGCTAACGACGTCGATCTCAAAAACCTGCTTAAACAAAAGGGGTGCCGACAAAGGGCAGAGGAAAAGAAGGAGCGTCAGTACTGAGGCCAGTACACGGCGAGGCTAGAATTCGGCGGTCCTCTCCTACATAGGTATGGTGGACTGAAGCGGCAGCGGCAGCATGCACTAAACAACCTATAGAGACTCGATACAACTGGCGGCTATCAGAGAGGGGGGGGTAAGAAATACCTATTCGGACCCAACCTGGTGCTACCATCAAACAAACCCATCCTGGTGTTTCCCCCTCGAGACCAAACGAGGAAGTCAACCGAGGAACTCACACAATTGGCAGTTTTAGTTATTCGGTTATCGTTGCAGTAATTACTAGTCAGGTATAGATAATCATCCTGATAAAATAAGCAGTGGGCCGTTTTAGTTAACCATTCCGTTGTAGTTGCAACACTTACTAGTCAGATACAAATAGCAGGAAAAATCCCAAAACCCAGCAGTTGTTGGTACTTTTATTTAGCCATTCCGTTGTGGTGAAGCTGATTACTAGTCATATCGGATACAAGTCAAATTAGAACAGTAAACTTTAGTTATAGTTGTCTATGATCAAGCACTGTGCTCCAAGTCGTCCATAACCGCGGACACGGCTTCTCGAAAAGATTAAACCCTGCAGGGGTGCACCAAAGTATCCACACGCACTTCGACCCTTTTTGCCAGATCAGTTAACATACACCCATCGGTATGTCGGCGGGGCCTAAGTCATGACGTTTCCCAGACCCAAAGCAAGCACGGGGGGCCACCCCACTAAGTACACCCGCAACGAAGTCGGCCGGTCTCCGAGACGGACTCAGGGTTTGCGACAGTGGCTGTAAACGACAGCAAATCCCCAAACGGGGACTGTCGATACCGAGAAAACACTCCGCTTCCAAAACAGTACAGCGTGCTCCTCACACAATCGTAAATAAAGCAGTAAAGCATGGCATAAGTACAGGATAGTAATAAAGCCCCAAACTACTTGTGGCCCCCAGTACAATACTTTGAAATCAGGTACTAAATCGATGGGGGGCCCATATCTCCCCACATGTGGTTAGCGCGCTCGATCTCGGAACAGGTGGCAAGAACTCGGGGTCCTACGGGACACAAGTGGGCGGTCGGAAACCAAATATTATCTATCACCCACCGGTGCCTCTGCTTACCTACTTCAATTTTAGTTATTAAACAATAATTATAGTGAACAATAATTAAAGCCATGTTCATCTCCAACCTTAAACATGCGGCAATTCTCCAACAACTGTGGTACTTGACGACACGCGACAACACTTGAGCAAGCGACTACGACGCGCTGGTCCAACTATCTACCAAACATCAGGTAATAGGATGTGTCCAAGGCAATATACGGCTGCAAGGGATTTCACGGGTACGGAAACTAGAGCATCGCAACACAGATAGCAATAGATCAACCGGAGGGAATAAATACTATAAAAGTAAGATAGGTAGAAAGGGGGAGATGCTCGCCTGAAAACATTGTCGAAGGTTCATCCGAAGATCGGGTCGACACTCGCATCAACTCAACGGCCTTATCCGCGAAGAAGCAAAACGCTAGAAGAAACACCGGATGCAATATTTAATACTACGGCAAAAGATCGGGCATGATGCCTGTATGATGTATGGCATGGCAAAGGTGCGATGCAATTAGGTCAATATTAAGTGGAACCGGGGTCCCGGCAATTAATTAAATGGTTCTAGTTGTTTAGATACCCCGCATTTTAAATGTTGTTTAACAAGGTAGAATATATCACCGGTTCGCTACACAAATTTAAATGAGGCCAATATGAGACTATATTTGCCCGCATATGGGCCCCATATTTAATTATATGGTGAATCGGCATAAGGCCCCCAAACCACATGACAATGTGCATGCGAAATGAATGATTTTAATGCAACAATTTATATAGTTGACAATTTATAAAATAGGGTTCTCGGATAAGGGTCACACATTAGGGTTCGGAAGATCTTGGGGTTCCGGGGTTCGGGGTTCGGCCTCGGGGTTCAGGGTTCGACGGATCAGCGGGAGCGGATACAAGACGGAGAACTTGACGTGACGTGCCGGGGATCTCGGGTCCAAGCGGTCGCTCTTGTCGGTTCCGCGGATCAGCCGGTCTTGTCGCATTCGTGGACTTCGGGTCATGTCGACGATCATGGCGTTCGGGAAGAAGTACTCCGCGTTTCGTGATGATCTTGTTGATTCCATGTCGGAGGCCTTGGCGCTTCGGATCGGTCTTCGGATCGGGGCATCGGGGTCTTGGGTTCGCGTCCGTGTGGAGATCTTGTCGTTCCGTGTAGGCGTCCTCGGTGTCGGGGAAAATCTTGGGGTTCGGCGGGATCGGTCTTCGCCTCCGGGAACGGGTCTTCGGGTTCTTTGGGTTTTCCATGTGGCGGTCTTGACGTCCGGGCATCGGATCCTCGAGACCGGGGTCGTCGGTGCCCACTCGACAACTTGACAAAACAAAGTACCACAGGATGAAGCCGTCGAGTAGATTACACACGCAGCAACCTCTTCTCCTCAGTGCACATAGCCGTTCTTGATTTGATCACACACGTCTTCACGAGCCCGTTGTAGTACCGTCAGCACCGGGATGCAGGCAGCAAGCATGAGCGGTGTTGAGCGACGAGACACAGCGGACGTGGCTCATGGCTCGGGGCCGTGGTACTCGACCTGGAGGTTGATGGAGGAGGACGGGGGCACGGCGACATGGGGCGTGGGAGGCCGTGGTGGCCAGAGGGAGGAAGGGCGGCCGGCGGTGGTCGCGGGAGAGGACGCCGGCGATGAGGGAGAGGGAGGAGGCCGGCGGTGGCGCTGGGTTGGGAACGAGGAGAGGCACGGGGAGACGAGGAGGAAGACGGGGCCAGGGGGTGGGGCGCGTGGTGGCCAGAGGGGGTGGGGTCCAGACGGGGGGGGGAAAGGGAGTGGAGGCTGCGGCCTGCAGGCGGGACCCAGGGGCGGTGGGGGCCGGGTGGAAGGGAGAGGGGGCGCCGCGCGTGGTTGTGCTTGTGTGCTGCGTGCTTGTGTGGGTGGGGAGGGTGTGTCCAGGTGGAGTGAAGGTGAGGGAGTGGGGGTGGGTTTAGTCTAGGTGGCAGATGGGGATTGGTTGAGGGAGAGAGATGGGGTGAGGTGTCACGAGGGGAGTGGTCGGGGTGAGGTGGAGAGGGGTTGGGTAGGAATAGGTTGGGTAGAAAAAGGGTCTAGGTTGGACCGTTTTAATTTCTGGGGGTGGTCGTTCGGGTCGAATCGGCCCGTTCGACTGCCCCCACTAAAATAATTTAATATTTTATTTATTTTAAATGCACCGTTTGCAAACCGATAGCAGACAAACAAAAATAATCCGGAGACCCGGGGTTTTGCGTTTGAATTAAGACGGGCGTTTAGAAAATAAAACCAGGTTTTTCCGCCAATAGTTTTATGCAAACAAATGCAAGATGATGACGATGCTGAAATGCAATGTGGCATGATGACATGAGCATGCGGTCATGATGATGCAATGCACAAAAACAACGCGATTTTCTAGTAGTGGTTTTGCGGGATGCCACAATTCGACACCACTAACAATGGATCTCGCCCTCGAGATCCGCCTCATGGTACCGGAAAGAAGGCCGACGATCTGATCCTTCGCGCTTTGTGTAGATCCTCGCGACACCACTAACAAGAGGTCGTTGATCCTGATCACCGAGAGAACACTCCGGAAGCAAAAGGTCGAAGGTAGAGGTATCAACAAATAAAGCCACCTCTAGCTTCCGTGGACGGAGTAAAATTGCATCGATCCACCATTCAATATACAAAGCAAATGATAAGAGTAGTGGTATGGTCGCGACTCCATCCCGCACTCAAAGCATTACTCTGTACACGAACAGATAGGTTATGCAACCAACCCTCAGGATTCAGACTGAAGATCTCGACAAGCGAGGTTCGAGAACAAAGGGGTGATGCAGACTCTGCATCCGATCTGGCGTAGATGATGTCGTCACGTCGGAAAACACCGGAAGGCACAAACAAGGAACAAAGAATGGTACCACAGACGAAGGATTCCTCGGATGGCATGAAGACCGGATGTAGCAACACCGTTATCAAAGAAGGAAGCGAAACCCTGAAGGTACGACGGAAACCCAACCACGAGAAATCCTGGACTCGAAGAGAGAGAAGAGAGCGGATTCAAAGCACGCAGAGGTGAGAGGAGAACAGCAGAGGGATAAGGAGTAAAATCAGACCTAATCAGAACTATCCAACCGATTTTGCAAAAATAGTTTTGGACACTCTACTTCGGCCGTTAGCTAGGTTATCCTACAGGCTGGACTTGTGGGGTATCGCAACTACTGAGCTCTGATACCACTCTGTAACACCCTCAGAATCGGCCCTATGCAAGTTTCAGCGCTTCCCGCCAAACCCGCATAGAAATGATTCAAAGGTGCCCACCAGACACTTTCGTGCGGGTGGAAAACGAAGTAATAACATTACACAACAGTCCTCGATGGGACCCACAGAACAGATATATATACAACAGCGACTCAACGAGTCAAGATTACAGATACAATATACAAAGATCCAAATCACCTTTAAAACGATAGAGCGTCCGACTACGGACAAGATGCAAATGGGGCTAAGAGCCCTGAAGAATAACCGATGGCGTCCATAACCCTGCCCAGGCCAAGCCGGAAGGGTAACCCTGCTAACGACATCGATCTCAAAAACCTGCTTAAACAAAAGGGGTGCCGACAAAGGGCAGAGGAAAAGAAGGAGCGTCAGTACTGAGGCCAGTACACGGCGATGCTAGAATTCGGCGGTCCTCGCCTACATAGGTATGGTGGACTGAAGCGGCAGCGGCAGCATGCACTAAACAACCTATAGAGACTCGATACAACTGGCGGCTATCAGAGAGGGGGGGGGTAAGAAAGACCTATTCGGACCCAACCTGGTGCTACCATCAAACAAACCCATCCTGGTGTTTCCCCCTCGAGACCAAACGAGGAAGTCAACCGAGGAACTCACACAATTGGCAGTTTTAGTTATTCGGTTATCGTTGCAGTAATTACTAGTCAGGTATAGATAATCATCCTGATAAAATAAGCAGTGGGCCGTTTTAGTTAACCATTCCGTTGTAGTTGCAACACTTACTAGTCAGATACAAATAGCAGGAAAAATCCCAAAACCCAGCAATTGTTGGTACTTTTATTTAGCCATTCCATTGTGGTGAAGCTGATTACTAGTCATATCGGATACAAGTCAAATTAGAACAGTAAACTTTAGTTATAGTTGTCTATGATCAAGCACTGTGCTCCAAGTCGTCCATAACCGCGGACACGGCTTCTCGAAAAGATTAAACCCTGCAGGGGTGCACCAAAGTATCCACACGCACTTCGACCCTTTTTGCCAGATCAGTTAACATACACCCATCGGTATGTCAGCGGGGCCTAAGTCATGACGTTTCCCAGACCCAAAGCAAGCACGGGGGGCCACCCCACTAAGTACACCCGCAACAAAGTCGGCCGGTCTCCGAGACGGACTCAGGGTTTGCGACAGTGGCTGTAAACGACAGCAAATCCCCAAACGGGGACTGTCGATACCGCGAAAACACTCCGCTTCCAAAACAGTACAGCGTGCTCCTCACACAATCGTAAATAAAGCAGTAAAGCATGGCATAAGTACAGGATAGTAATAAAGCCCCAAACTACTTGTGGCCCCCAGTACAATACTTTGAAATCAGGTACTAAATCGATGGGGGGCCCATATCTCCCCACATGTGGTTAGCGCGCTCGATCTCGGAACAGGTGGCAAGAACTCGGGGTCCTACGGGACACAAGTGGGCGGTCGGAAACCAAATATTATCTATCACCCACCGGTGCCTCTGCTTACCTACTTCAATTTTAGTTATTAAACAATAATTAAAGTGAACAAAAATTAAAGCCATGTTCATCTCTAACCTTAAACATGCGGCAATTCTCCAACAACTGTGGTACTTGACGACACGCGACAACACTTGAGCAAGCGACTACGACGCGCTGGTCCAACTATCTACCAAACATCAGGTAATAGGATGTGTCCAAGGCAATATACGGCTGCAAGGGATTTCACGGGTACGGAAACTAGAGCATCGCAACACAGATAGCAATAGATCAACCGGAGGGAATAAATACTATAAAAGTAAGATAGGTAGAAAGGGGGAGATGCTCGCCTGAAAACATTGTCGAAGGTTCATCCGAAGATCGGGTCGACACTCGCATCAACTCAACGGCCTTATCCGCGAAGAAGCAAAACGCTAGAAGAAACACCGGATGCAATATTTAATACTACGGCAAAAGATCGGGCATGATGCCTGTATGATGTATGGCATGGCAAAGGTGCGATGCAATTAGGTCAATATTAAGTGGAACCGGGGTCCCGGCAATTAATTAAATGGTTCTAGTTGTTTAGATACCCTGCATTTTAAATGTTGTTTAACAAGGCAGAATATATCACCGGTTCGCTACACAAATTTAAATGAGGCCAATATGAGAATAGATTTGCCCGCATATGGGCCCCATATTTAATTATATGGTGAATCGGCATAAGGCCCCCAAACCACATGACAATGTGCATGCGAAATGAATGATTTTAATGCAACAATTTATATAGTTGACAATTTATAAAATAGGGTTCTCGGATAAGGGTCACACATTAGGGTTCGGAAGATCTTGGGGTTCCGGGGTTCGGGGTTCGGCCTCGGGGTTCAGGGTTCGACGGATCAGCGGGAGCGGATACAAGACGGAGAACTTGACGTGACGTGCCGGGGATCTCGGGTCCAAGCGGTCGCTCTTGTCGGTTCCGCGGATCGGCCGGTCTTGTCGCATTCGTGGACTTCGGGTCATGTCGACGATCATGGCGTTCGGGAAGAAGTACTCGGCGTTTCGTGATGATCTTGTTGATTCCATGTCGGAGGCCTTGGCGCTTCGGATCGGTCTTCGGATTGGGGCATCGGGGTCTTGGGTTCGCGTCCGTGTGGAGATCTTGTCGTTCCGTGTAGGCGTCCTCGGTGTCGGGGAAAATCTTGGGGTTTGGCGGGATCGCTCTTCGCCTCCGGGAACGGGTCTTCGGGTTCTTTGGGTTTTCCATGTGGCGGTCTTGACGTCCGGGCATCGGATCCTCGAGACCGGGGTCGTCGGTGCCCACTCGACAACTTGACGAAACAAAGCACCATAGGATGAAGCCGTCGAGTAGATTACACACGCAGCAACCTCTTCTCCTCAGTGCACATAGCCGTTCTTGATTTGATCACACACGTCTTCACGAGCCCGTTGTAGTACCGTCAGCACCGGGATGCAGGCAGCAAGCATGAGCGGTGTTGAGCGACGAGACACAGCGGACGCGGCTCGTGGCTCGGGGCCGTGGTACTCGACCTGGAGGTTGATGGAGGAGGACGGGGGCACGGCGACATGGGGCGTGCAGGTCGCCGACGAGGCCGGACGCAGAGATGGGACGGTCGGCGGCGGTGCTCGCGGGGTTGGAGACGGAGGCGGGCGGCAGCGGGAGGAGGGGAGGCGCGGGCCAGTGGCGGTGGCCGGAGAGAGGAGATCCGAGGCGGCGGAAGGAAGCGGGGAGGCAGCTCGGGGGGCACGGCGCAGGACGGCGAGGCGGGGCTCGCCGGCGGGGCCGACGGGGACGCGCGGGCCGGAGCGGGGAGGCACGGCCGGCGCCGAGGGGGAGGCGACCGGGCGGAAGAAGGGGCGGAGGAGGCGAGGTGGGGAGGTGGCGACGGGGCGGAGTGGAACCTGGCAGCGACGCCATGGGAGGCGAGGGAGCACGCAGAGAGGGGAGGAAGAGAGCTGTGGGGCAGGAGGTGGGGATCGGGGAGGCGCGTGGGAGGCGGTGGTGGCCAGAGGGAGGAAGGGCGGCTGGCGGTGGTCGCGGGAGAGGACGCCGGCGATGAGGGAGAGGGAGGAGGCCGGCGGTGGCGCTGGTTTGGGAACGAGGAGAGGCACGGGGAGACGAGGAGGAAGACGGGGCCAGGGGGTGGGGCGCGTGGTGGCCAGAGGGGGTGGGGTCCAGACGGGGGAGGGAAGGGAGTGGAGGCTGCGGCCTGCAGGCGGGACCCAGGGGCGGTGGGGGCCGGGTGGAAGGGAGAGGGGGCGCCGCGCATGGGTGTGCTTGTGTGCTGCGTGCGTGTGTGGGTGGGGAGGGTGTGTCCAGGTGGAGTGAAGGTGAGGGAGTGGGGGTGGGTTTAGTCTAGGTGGCAGATGGGGATTGGTTGAGGGAGAGAGATGGGGTGAGGTGTCACGAGGGGAGTGGTCGGGGTGAGGTGCAGAGGGGTTGGGTAGGAATAGGTTGGGTAGAAAAAGGGTCTAGGTTGGACCGTTTTAATTTCTGGGGGTGGTCGTTCGGGTCGAATCGGCCCGTTGGGTGGGGAGGGTGTGTCCAGGTGGAGTGAAGGTGAGGGAGTGGGGGTGGGTTTAGTCTAGGTGACAGATGGGGATTGGTTGAGGGAGAGAGATGGGGTGAGGTGTCACGAGGGGAGTGGTCGGGGTGAGGTGGAGAGGGGTTCGGTAGGAATAGGTTGGGTAGAAAAAGGGTCTAGGTTGGACCGTTTTAATTTCTGGGGGTGGTCGTTCAGGTCGAATCGGCCCGTTCGACTGCCCCCACTAAAATAATTTAATATTTTATTTATTTTAAATGCACCGTTTGCAAACCGATAGCAGACAAACAAAAATAATCCGGAGACCCGGGGTTTTGCGTTTGAATTAAGACGGGCGTTTAGAAAATAAAACCAGGTTTTTCCGCCAATAGTTTTATGCAAACAAATGCAAGATGATGACGATGCTCAAATGCAATGTGGCATGATGACATGAGCATGCGGTCATGATGATGCAATGCACAAAAACAACGCGATTTTCTAGTAGTGGTTTTGCGGGATGCCACAGGTTTTTAGGTCGAAAGACAACTTATAGGTGTAGAGGGAGGCCGAGGAGCTGCCTGGGGTGGCCTCACCCCCTCCAGGCGCGGGGTCAGGTGGGCCCGTGTCTGGGGTGGGTCTGGGCCCCCCAGGCCTCCTCTATGTCTCCCCTTCTGACTCCGTGGATCTTTTGGTGAAAAATAGTTTTTGGCATATTTTCCGGGATTTTTCCTGATAGTTGATTTTCTGCACAAAAACAAGACACCAAGGTAATTCTACTGAAAACAGCATTAGTCTATGTTAGTTGTATCCAAATCACATAAGTTTAGAGGAGAAACAATAGCAAAGTGAGAAAGTAGATATGTTGTGGACGTATCAACCATCTGTCATCTTGGGAACTGCACAGGTGGACAATCATCACGAGGTAGCCTCAGCTCAAACCTCTTCCGCAAGGGAACCAATACTAAGACATATAAACTTCCAGTCAAGCCCTACCCAAATTCGGGTATTGTGGTTGTACGGTAAAATTGGAATGGTATCGCATCCGAACTCAACCATCAATTTTTAGTAAAAGGGCTAAGGCCGATGCCTCAACATTTTCATCATCAAATCATCTTGTGTTCATAACACATGTCAAAACATTTCAATCGAATGAATCTTCATTCCAAGGTTTTCATAATCCTTTTCACCAAGTATTCCCATCTAAAGTGATCAACTTTTATGCTTAGCACTAGCCACTAAGGTTGAAGGTATTCACTAATGAAGGGTGCTAATCAAGTGTGACTTTCCAAATCTAGTCTCATTCCTCAGTATGACATCTAGTTCTAACTAACTTAGGCCAAGTTTTATGCTCTTTATGCTACCTATAGTAAGTTTCCAAAATTCACAAGTTACTAAGGGAAGGTAAAGAACTTTGATAAAGAAATAAAAGAATAAAGCTTGCAAGTAAGACTTGGGATTGGTATAATCAAGGTTGCATAACCAAAGCATGCCTAATGCATTTCATAGGTTGGCTTGCAAATTTGAAAGTGTTAGCTTGCTAGGATGGCTTGCATTAGATAGCTTGCCTTGATTGGTGCAGTGGTTGAAGTTCTCTTCTTCTTCGTAGTACTCCTCCTCCTTGTAGCCTTGGTCGGTACTAGCGTCTATAAATAAATATGAGGTACACAATCACCAAACAATACTTAACTATCTCTATTTAGCACACAAAGGTTCACACTAGATGATCTAGCATCATCACACTCATCACATGATATAAAGACCTAGTCTTATTTATTTTATTTTGGAAAAGTAATTTCTACTCATTTAAAACTACTTAAGATTTAATATTCTCCAATTAAAATATGGGATCAGGTGGACACATGTCATCACCACATATTCTAATACATGGGAATGTGATTTAAAGTGGTGGTCATAATTTATAAAGTTTAAAATTACTACTTTAAATAATTAAAGTGACTAGAAATGCCTATGGGGCATTCTTTTAATACTAGTCCAAGATTACTGCATGTAAACCTAAATATTTTTACATATTCAGTTAGATCTTGTCAAATGTGATTTTTGAGAGTTGGAATCAACTCAAAAGCATTTATGGTTGATTTTTGAAAAATGTTTGAATGTGAAAGAGTCTCTGTCTTGTTATTTTTGGTATAGGTAATATATAATTTCAACTGGTTTGAATCCAACGGGCTTGGATTGATAATTTCAATACCTTTCTAACAAAATTGGAATCAAGCAATTTGGTTTAGTGAATCTCTTTGAATTAATTTTTGAATCTACTGACATAACTAGGTTTGAACTAAAATGGAAAAAGGTTATTTGAATCTCTAGGCTGAGCGCAGGAATGTTACTGGGCCGGCCCAACTGCACAGCACGCGCAGCTGGCTGCTAACAGAGGGGTCCCATGCGTCAGTGGCTCAGTCTAAACGAAGGGGTATGTTTCAATCTGAGCCGTACGATTAGACTATGATCTACGGCTCACGTTCGTCGTCTCCATCGAACTGCTTGCTGGGTATATGCTATATGGGTATCATCATAGCATGTCTCTAATCCGGATAACCTGGGTGACCCACAGTTGGTAGCAAGGTCCATGGCCTACCGGGTGGCCCAGTTAGATGGATCCAGAAGGGAGGCACATGCTGGATAAAGGAAGGCTACGAAGGAGTCACCGACGTACTCGGAGCCTTGGAATGCAAGACACGTTAGAATAGTTCTGTATTGTGTAGGACTCTGTAACCTATCCGGGTAGGACTTTACCTATAACCCTAGGATCTGGCGACTATATAAGTCGGACCTATAGGAGCCTTTAGGGCATATCATAGACACCTCAACTCATATCGCACACAACGAACCAATCCTTATAACTCGGCGTATTGCCATTATAGTGATTTATAGAAGGAGTAGGATTCCGCCACCGTCGTGGGATATGAACCTGAGTAAGCTATGTTACCTCGTACCCGCCAACCTTCCTCCTTACCCCACGTCTCTAAACACGCTCTGTGAGGACCCCTCCATGGCGTACTCATCGGCAATACCACGATAGTTGGCGCCCACCGTGGGGCAAGAGGCGCTTCAGGCTCTACAATGGGCGAGGACCAAGATCTTCGCGGGAATCGACAAAACCATAGCCATCGGCCATGTTCTCTTCTCCGGCAATGTTACGGTCGTCCCTCCCAACGAGTTCTAGATCCCGGCAAAGACGAACAACACCCGCTGCTCGATCATCTGAATCAGGGACATCCACCTCTTCATCAGCGAAACCGACTCGGGCACTAGTTCCCTGGAAGTCGGAGGAGCGTCAAGACCCGCACGGACCGCCTACAGGAAGGATACATTCTCGGAAGGATCAAAGTCGGATCTCTCTTCGGAGTTTGCCTGCAAAGTTCGGAAAAATTCAAGGCCCACCCAAACCGCCCTTGTGCAGGATATAATGGTGGAAGATCGCTGCAAGTCCACCGGCTTCGCCCGTGCTTCTGGACAGCAGAGATCCAAGTTCGTCGGCATGGTGACTATCTTCGTTATGGCGCGCTGCGTTCAGAGAGAGGGTGAAAACCCCCACGATTACCTAGCCAGGTGGCTCCGTACATGGGCCGACCTGGAGCATTACCCCAATGATGATGCCATGTATCACTTTGTGGATGGACTGGACCTCGGTACACTTCTCCGACATACTTTAAGGCGGATACAGGCTTCGGGAAGCCTCACTTTCGAAGGCATGGCGAACACCATCAACAACTTCGCGGCCTCAGATGCAGAAGCTCACGCAGCACTCGCGGTCCTACCCGGCGCCCCTCTTCCTCAGTCACCGCCACCACCGCCTCCGGTCGTCGTCGCTGCATCCCCACCACCGCCTCCAGTCATCATCGCCGATGTTGCACCACCACCCTATCTTCGAGGAAGCCCCGACACCCTCTGACTCTGTTCTTGACGCACTCTACGCCGACATCAGCACTAACTAGGAGGAGATAGACTTCAGCTCGGAGTAGCTAGACTCTGCAATACAGGAGATGGAGGAGGATTTCAAACACGACGAGAAGGCCGACAACGCTGTCACGTCCCGAGAGGTGTTCGTCTCCATTGGGACCGTGATGGAGGAAGATCAACCCAGACAAGCTCCGCCTAAAGCGATGGACAAGGGGAAGGGACCACCTGTTGCTGCCGACAATGATCGTGCAAAGGCCATGCCCCCTCCGCCTAACCTAGTGCAGCAGCCGCAGGAACTCAACGTCGGTCCGAGTAACAACAACACCGCAAACCCGCCGCCTTCGGCATCTACGTCTGCTACTGCCCAAGTCACTCCAGCTGATAGAGTGATGTACGACAATCTACTCGTCGAGCCCATGACTGTGGCTCATATTCGGAATGTAGTCCAGCTTGACGAGAAGTGCCAGCAGCTGCTGGAGGAAGCGTAGGCCTTCGCGGAGCAAGGAGCAAAGCTGGATCTAGATCTGGCTAACGCGCAGAAGTTAATAGAAAAGGCTAGAGCCATGGAGGCCGAGTATAAGAATCTGCTCCAGCAGCAGAAGGCTAAGAAAGCTCCGGCTCGCATCATCAACGATCCTGGTGTACGGAGAAACCTAGGATGGGCCCCCTCCAAGCCGCCACAAGCCAAGCCATACATTGACAACGAAGGCAGGCAGGTTATGCTCACTCCTATTCTCAACTTAGTCGTCACCAAGACCCTTCTAGAGCAGGATAGATCACC
This sequence comes from Avena sativa, assembly GCA_916181665.1. Classification (NCBI taxonomy): domain Eukaryota; kingdom Viridiplantae; phylum Streptophyta; class Magnoliopsida; order Poales; family Poaceae; genus Avena; species Avena sativa. Next base: position 135,204,989 of record OV702280.1, read on the forward strand.
CGCAGCTGTGGAACAGGTCTATGACCTTGTGGCAAAGGCGGTGAAACAGCGGGAAAAGGCCAGCTCTCAGAGGCTTGAGTCTGGCCCAGCATTTTGCCAGTCTAGCATTCCTAAGCCTCCAAGGGACCGATCTCCTCATGATGTTGGGTCCCAGACGGCTTCATCAGAACAAAGACGGAGGGATGCACGCAACAGGAAGGACGCTATACCCATATCCTCTGACCACAGAGGCAAGGCTCATCCTCGTCGCCCATCTCCATCGCCCCGGTCTCCGCGACATCACGAAGACCCCAAGGCTCACCATCGCACGGACATGCCTCCGCCAAGGCAAAGCAGCATCGTCATCCGCGACAACACGGAGCAGCCCCGTCATGATGGAGAGAGCAATCGAGGACACAAGAGCAGGTCGCGTCTTGACCCTCCGCGTCCGACAATCAACCGCGACAAGCGTGAGGCGTCGCAGGAGGGTAACAGCAAGAAGGCTAACCCACCGCCACCTCCACCTCCATCACCCCTAGCAGCCACCATGGCGGAGGAGGCCCCTGTCGTTCACGCAGCCCATCCCCTGGTGACAAGAAGAAAAGAACAAGCCCGGAGCCATACGACGCACGTTCATGCCTAGACAAGATTCACAAGGCCCGGGAAGGACAATACCTGAGACCACATTGCTTTGGACCTGTAATACGGACCGCAACTTACCCCAAGGGTTTCCAGATTGACAAGACCATCAAGCCTTATGACGGCACCGCCAAGGCATCTACATGGTTGCAGGATTACAACAACGCGGTGGAAATCATCGGGGGTAACCCCAATGTCACCGTCAAGTACCTCCCACTGATTCTGGCGGGTACGGCCCGACAATGGATCAACGACTTGCCAGAGAAGTCCATCAGCAACTGGTTGGACATGCAAGAAGCGTTCACCAAGAACTTCGAGGGTACGTATAAGCGTCCCTGCACTGTTGGCGATCTACAGTGGTGTGTGCAGGAGAAAGACGAGTCATCTCGCGCCTACCTCTCTCGCTGGCTGGATATGAAGAATTCCTGCGCAGGAGTGCACGCCCAAACTGCCATGGCCACCTTCATCGATGGGTTGGAGAAAGGTAGGTTGCTCCGACATAAGTTGAAGCGCCTGCAGGACAATCACCGGCTAGATCTCAAAAAAATGATCCATTTGGCCAGTGAGTTCACGGTTGCCGATGAGGATGCTCGCGGCTCCCTGCCAGCAACGGCCATTCCAACTCAAGCTAGGATGAACAGCAGCACCAAGCGGAAGAGCCCGCCAGAAGAAAAGCAAACCTCCGACATGGTCGCCATGACGTTTGCAGGACGAGGTGATGGCGGACAGCGTGGCCGAGGACGGGGGGCTGGTCGTGGGCAGTAGTGAGGTAGTGAAACTACCCCAACAGTTCTCCGCGTTCCCCAAACGTATGAGGAGTACCGTGATATGTCGTGCCTTGTAGACCTCGACGCCAACAGCAAAGACACTCACACCAATCGCCATTGCAAGTTTGCCAACGATCTCAAGGAGGACCCAGAGTCCGGCTACAAGCAAAGTCGGAAGAACAGACCATGAGGCAAGGGCAAGGGAAAGAAGAAGGAAGAGGAGTCCAAGGATTCAAGTGACATGGACGAGGATGTTTGTAGCACCCCGGGTAATTCCACTACTAGAAAATCGCATGTTGGTTTTAGTTTATGCATCATCATACATGTTTTAACCTAAAACTATTTTCAAAAAAGTCCCTCTTTGTTTTCTACATATTCCCGTGTCTTCATTTCAAATCAAAACCCCGATCATCCAGATATTTTATTTTGTCTAAAAACTATTTGCAAAAAGTTTTATCAAATAAAATAAATAAAAATGTTTTACCATGGGAGGCCGTCAGCCTGCCGGGCCTAAGGCCCAGCAAACCAACAGCCTACCACCCCGGTTAAATCATGACCCTAGATCACCCTAACCCTATATACCTAGCCAAACCCTAATCTACCTACCCCAAATCCCCACCTAGACCTAACCCGCCGCCACACCCATAACCCACCGTGGTCAACCACGAACACCACTCACGCGCGCGCAGCCGCGCGACTCACGCAGCCCGCCCTCTCTCCCCTCTCTATTTGATCTCGGTCCTACCCCACCGATCCCTACCCTCCTAGCCCCACCTCCCGAAGATCGAGCCTCGCTCGCGTCCACCTCTTCACCCACGACCCCATCTCCCCTGCATCTCGCTAACCGCCATTGCCGCCCTGCTCTCCCTCCTCTACTTCTCTGGTCGACAACCGCCTCTCTCCCTTACCTGCAGGCACCGCCGCCTCCTTCCTCCTCTTCGGCAACCGCCGCCGTCGCCATCCCTAGCCATGCAGAGCTCCGCCGTCCACCGAACATCGCCTCGCGAGGCCTCCCCTCGCCAATCTCTAAAGCTCGCCCCGACCATGGCTCCCTCGTCGCCGCCCCCGTGCGCCTCGCGCGTGCAAGCCCGTCGAGCTGACGTGCCGCTCCTCTCCGCCTCCCCGCCGCCGGACGCCGCCCTGCTCCAGCCGCACGATCTCGCCGTACCGCATCGCAAGCAAGCCGACACCGCTGCCGTTGGTCCTGGTTTCCTCGTGGGTTGGACACAGCATGACCACGACCCCTACCCGTCTCTGCCTGCCGACCTGGTGCTTTCCTTTATTTCTGTTTTCTAGTTTCAATGGGCACGTGAGGTGCTTAGATGAAGTATACATGGTGCATACTGAAAAAACCGAAGACAATTCCTTACATATGTTGAAGTGGCGATGATGCTGGCCTCGATTAGATCGGCTCCGACAAGCCACCACGCATCACTTACCCAATATCGTCCATGGAACTCCAAGGTCTTCTTCATGGATCCGAACTTTGAGACCCCGAACCAAGAACCGAAGATCGATCCCAGCGTCGAGACCAAACCGAACCACCTCGGAACCCCAAGATCGTCGATCCGATGTGTGACCCTTTTCCGAGCACATTAAATTGTTCATACTTGCATACATTGTGTGGTTTGGGGGCCATTATGCCGATTCACCTCATCATTAAATATGGAGACCATATGCAGGCAAATCTAGTCTAATATTAGTTCCATTTAAAATTTCTGCATCAAAGCGGTGAAATATTTTGTCTTGATAAAACAACATTTAAATTGCGGGGTATCTAAACAAAATGAACTTAATAATTAATTGTCGGGACCCGGTTTCGCTTAATATGGCCAAATTGCATCACATCTTTGTCATGTCATCCATCATACATGCATCATGCCCGATCTTTTGCCGTAGTATTAAATAGTGCATCTGGTGTTTTTGCTAGTGCTTTGCTTCTTTACGGATTAGGCTGATGAGTTGATGCGAGTGTCGACCCGATCTTCAGATGAATCTTCGGCAATATTTTCAGGCGAGCATTCTCCCTCTTTCTACATATTTTATATTTCTAGTCTTTATTTCCTCCTATTGATCTATTGCTATCTGTGTTGCGATGCTCTAGTTTTCGTACCCGAGATATCCCTTGCAGCCATTATATTGCCTTGGACACCTCCTATTACCTATTGTTTGGTAGATAGTCGGCCTTAAGAGTCGTAGTTGCTTGCTCAGGTGCTGCTTCGCGTTGTTTATGTTCCACCGTTGTTGGGTGGTTGGCACATGCTTAATGGTGAAGATGATCATGGATTTAATTATCGTTTAATAACTAAAATTTGAAGTAGGTAAATAATGCAGAGGCACCGGTGGGTAATAGACAATATTTGGTTTTTAACCGCTCACTGGTGTCCCGTAGGACCCCGAGTTCTTGACACATGTTTCGAGATCGAGCGCGCTAACCATAGGTGGGGTGTGTAGGCACCCCCATCGATTAGTACCTAATTTCAAAGTACTGTATCGGGGGCCACAAAGTAGTTTGGGGCTTTATTACTATCATGTACTTATGCCATGATTTACTGCTTTATTTACGATTGCGCATGGAGTGCCTGTACTGTTTTGGAACAAATGTGGAATATTTCGCGGTATCGACAAGCCCGGTCACACTTTTGGGTTCCCAGTTGTTTACAGCTATTATCAAAAACCTCTGGTTCCGTCTTGGAGACCGGCCGACTTTGTTGCGGGTAGCTTAGTGGGGTGGCCCCCATGTTCTTGCTTTGGGTCTAGGAAACGTCGTGTCCGAAACCCCGTCGACATACCGTTGGGTGTATGCGTTTGTGATCTTGTACCTACCTGATCTCACAACAAGGGTGTAGGTGCGTGTGGGAACTTTGGTGCACCCCTGCAGGGTTTAATATTTTCGAGAGGCCATGTCCACGGTTATGGACAACTTGGAGCACATTTCTCAATCATAAACAACTATAAGTAAAGTTTACTGTTATAATATGACTTGCATCTGATATGACTAGTAATGGATAATCACCATGGAATGAATGAATAAAACTGCCAACTGTGTGAGTTTCCTCGGTTTGACTTCCTCGTTTGGTCTCGAGGGGGAAATATCAGGATGGGTATGTTTGGTGGTAGTATCAGGTTGGTTCCGAATAGGTCTTTCTTATCCCTCTCTGATAGCCGACAGTTGTATTGTGTCTCTATAGGTTGTTTAGCGCATGCTTTGCTGCCGCTTCAGTCCACCATACCTATGTAGGCAAGGACCGCCGAATTCTAGTCTCGCCATGGCCTCAGTACTGACCGCTCCCTTTTTCTTTTGCCCTTTGTCAGCACCCCTTTTGTTTGAGTAGGTTTTTGAGACCGACGTCGTTAGCAGGGTTACCCTTCCGGCTTGGCCTGGGCAGGGTTATGGACGCCATTGGTTATTCTTCAGGGCTCTTAGCCCAATTTGCATCTTGTCTGTACTCGGATGTTGTGTATATTTAAAGGTGATTTGGATCTTTGTACTGTATAGTTGTACTCTTGACTCGATGAGTCGCTGTTGTATATATCTGTTCTGTGGGTTCCATCATGGACTATTGTGTAATGATATTACTTCGTTTTACACCCGCATGAAAGTGCCTGGTGGGCACCTTTGAATCGTTTCTATGCGGGTTTGGCAGGAATCGCTAAAACTTGCATAGGGCCGATCCGAGGGTGTTATAGAGTGGTATCAGAGCTCAGTAGTTACGATACCCCACTGGTCCAGCCTGTAGGATAACCTAGCTAACGGACGTCGTAGAGTGCCAAAACTATTTTGGAAAAATGGTTGGATAGATCTGATTAGGTCTGCTTTTACTCCTTACCCCTTTTCTATCCTTATCTTACCTTTGCGAGTTTTGAATCTACCTCTTATCTTTTCTTCGAGTTCAGGATTTCTCGTGGTTGGGTTTTCGTCGTACCTTGAGGGTTTTGCTTCCTTCCTTTTATAACGATGGTGCTACAAACATCTTATATGCATCCCATTTGATGTACCCTTCATCCAATCTTTTTGTTCTTAAACTCTTTATCTATATGTGTACCTTGCTGGATATCCGTATCGTTGAAAAACATATGAGAAGGACAAGCATTGGTGAAGTTAGAGTATACCTTGAGCATGTGTTGTTCATGCCAATGGAACCATCGCGAAACCTAATAGTTATGTATTTTCATAAAAAATTCTTTTGTATCTTCCAGTGTTTTCCAATGTGATGACCTCATCTACATCAGATCCAATGCAGAGCTTGCAGCACCCCTTTGTTCCGAATACCACTTATGAAGATCTTCATTCTAAATTTTGAGAGTTGTGTTGCACGATTTTCCTATTCATGTATGGAGTTAATAGTTTGGGTATGGGATGGACTGATCACCCTACCGGACTCTTACTGTTCACTCTTGTACATCGAACTAGTGGGTCAATGTAACTTTTCCTCTTCTCATGGAAGTTAGAGGTGACCTTATCTTTTGATAACTCTACCTTCGTCCTTTGTTTCTCCGGAGAGTTCTCTCGACGAACATGAGCACATACCCTTGTTAGTGGTGTCGCAGATTTCAAGATGGAGAAAGAACCCTTGTTAGTGGTGTCGCAAGGATCTACATGAAGCCAGAAGTTTTAGATCGTCGGCCTTTTTCCATGTACCATGAGGCGGATCTCGAGGGCGAGATCCACTGTTAGTGGAGTCGAATTGTAGCACCCCGGATAATTCCACTACTAGAAAATCGCATGTTGTTTTCAGTTTATGCATCATCATGACATCATCATACATGTTTTAACCTAAAACTATTTTCAAAAAAGTCCCTCTTTGTTTTCTACATATTCCCCTTTCTTCATTTCAAATCAAAACCCCGATCGTCCAGATATTTTGTTTTGTCTAAAACCTATTTGCAAAAAGTTTTCTAAAATAAAATAAAAAAAATGTTTTACCAGGAGAGGCCGTCAGCCTGCCGATCCTAAGGCCCAGCAAACCAACAGCCTACCACCCCGGTTATATCCTGACCCAAGATCCCCATCCCTCCAAACCCTAACCCTATATCCCTAGCCAAATCCCCACCTAGACCTAACCCGCCGCCACACCCAGAACCCACCGCGGTCAACCACGCACACCACTCACATGCGCGTAGCCGCACGACTCACGCAGCCCGCCCTCTCTCCCCTCTCTGTTCGATCTCGGTCCTACCCCACCGATCCCCACCCTGCTAGCCTCACCTCCCTGAAGACCGAGCCTCGCTCGCGTCCACCTCTTCCCCCGTGACCCCATCTCCCCTGCATCTCGCTAACCGCCGCCGCCGCCCTGCGCTCCCCCTTTACTTCTTTGGTCGACAACCGCCTCTCTCCCTTACCTGCAGGCTCCGCTGCCTCCTTCCTCCCCTTCGACAACCGCCGCCTTCGCCATCCCTAGCCCTACAAAGCTCCGTCGTCCGCCGACCGTCGCCTCGCGAGGCCTCCCCTCGCCAAGCTCTAAATCTCGCCCCGACCATGGCTCCCTTGTCGACGCCCCCGTGCATCCCGCGCGCACGAGCCCGTCGAGCCGACGTCCCTCTCCTCTCCGCCTCCCTGCCGCCGGACGCCGCCCTGCTCCGACCACACGAGCTCGCCGTCCCACATCGCAAGCAAGCCGACACCACTATCATTGGTCCTGGTTTCCTTGTGGGTTGGCTACAGCACGACCACGACCCCTGCTCTTCTCTTCCTGCCGACCTGGTGCATTCCTTTATTTCTGTTTGCTAGTTTCAGTGGGCACATGAGGTGCTGAGATGAAGTATACATGGTGCATACTGAAAAACCCGAACACAATTCCTTACAGATGTTGAAGTGGCGATGATGCTGGCCTCGATTAGATCGGCTCTGACAAGCCACCATGCATCGCTGACCCAATATCATCCACATAACTCCAAGGTCTTCTTCATGGATCCGAAGTTTGAGACCCCGAACCAAGAACCGAAGATCGATCCCGGCATCGAGACCAAACCGAACCCCCTCGGAACCCCAAGATCGTCAATCCGATGTGTGACCCTTTTCTGAGCCCTTATTTTTATAAATGACATATACTTGTTGCACATTAAATTGTTCATACTTGCATACATTGTGTGGTTTGGGGGCATTATGCCGATTCACCACATAATTAAATATGGAGACCATATGCGGGCAAATATAGTCTAATATTAGTCCCATTTAAAATTTGTGCATCGAACCGGTGAAATATTTTGCCTTGATAAAACAACATTTAAATTGTGGGGTATCTAAACAACATGAACTTAATAATTAATTGTCGGGACCCGGTTTTGCTTAATATGGCCTAATTGCATCGCATATTTGCCATGTCATCCATCATACATGCACCATGCCCGATCTTTTGCCGTAGTATTAAATAGTGCATCTGGTGTTTTTGCTAGTGCTTTTCTTCTTTACGGATTAGGCCGATGAGTTGATGCGAGTGTCGACCCGATCTTCGGATGAATATTCGGTAATATTTTCAGGCGAGCATTCTCCCTCTTTCTACCTATTTTATATTTTGAGTCTTTATTTCCTCCTATTGATCTATTGCTATCTGTGTTGCGATGCTCTAGTTTTCGTACCCGAGATATCCCTTGCAGCCATTATATTGCCTTGGACACCTCCTATTACCTGTTGTTTGGTAGATAGTCGGCCTTGCGAGTCATAGTTGTTTGCTCAGGTGCTGCTTCTCGTTGTTGATGTTCCACCGTTGTTGGGTGGTTGGCACATGCTTAATGGTGGAGATGATCATGGATTTAATTAACATTTAACAACTAAAATTGGAAGTAGGTAAATAATGCAGAGGCATCTGTGGGTAATAGACAATATTTGGTTTTTAACCACTCACTGGTGTCCCGTAGGACCCCGAGTTCTTGACACCTGTTCCGAGATCGAGCGCGCTAACCACATGTGGGGTAAGTGGGCACCCCCATCGATTAGTACCTGATTTCAAAGTACTATACCGGGGGCCACAAAGTAGTTTGGGCTTTATTACTATCCTGTACTTATGCCATGATTTACTGCTTTATTTACGATTGCGCGTGGAGCGCCTGTACTGTTTTGGAACAAATGTGGAATGTTTTTCGGTATCGACAAGCCCAGTCACACTTTCGGGTTCCCAGTCATTTACAGCCATTGTCACAAACCTCTGGGTCCGTCTCGGAGACCGGCCGACTTTGTTGCGGGTAGCTTAGTGGGGTGGCCCCCATGTTCTTGCTTTGGGTCTGGGAAACGTCGTGTCCAAAACCGCGTCGACATACTGTTGGGTGCATGTTTTGTGATCTTGTACCTACCTGATCTGACAACAAGGGTGTAGGTGCGTGTGGGAACTTTGGTGCACCCCTGCATGGTTTAATCTTTTCGAGAAGCCGTGTCCGCGGTTATGGACGACTTGGAGCACAGTTCTCGATCATAGACAACTATAACTAAAGTTTACCGTTATAATATGACTTGCATCTAATATGACTAGTAAGTTTGATAATCACCATGGAATGAATGAATAAAACTGTCAACTTGTGAGTTTCCTCGGTTTGACTTCCTCGTTTGGTCTCGAGGGGGAAATATCAGGATGGGTATGTTTGGTGGTAGTATCAGGTTGGTTCCGAATAGGTCTTTCGTATCCTTCTCTAATAGCCGACAGTTGTATTGAGTCTCTATAGGTTGTTTAGCGCATGCTTCGCTACCGCTTCAGTCCACCATACCTATGTAGGCGAGCACTGCCGAATTCTAGTCTCGCCGTGTACTGGCCTCAGTACAGACCGCTCCCTTTTTCTTTTTCCCTTTGTCGGCACCCCTTTTGTTTGAGAAGGTTTTTGTGACCGACGTTGTTAGCAGGGTTACCCTTCCGGCTTGGCCTTGGCAGGGTTATGGACACCATTGGTTATTCTTCAAGGCTCTTAGCCCAATTTGCATCTTGTACGTACTCGGACGTTGTATCGATTTAAAGGTGATTTGGATCTTTGTATTGTATAGTTGTATTCTTGACTCGATGAGTCGCTGTTGTATATATCTGTTCTGTGGGTTCCATCATGGACTATTGTGTAATGATATTACTTCGTTTTCCACCTGCACGCAAGTGCCTGGTGGGTACCTTTGAATCGTTTCTATGCGGGTTTGGCGGGAAACGCTAAAACTTGCATAGGGACGATCCGAGGGTGTTACAATGTTGACCCCAAGCACACTGCCAAGATCAATGGCAAGGGCAAGAACCCCTTCGAAAAGAAGGCCCCGTCTACCACACTTTCCTTGGCACCCCAACTGTCCGGGCACTGAAAACCTCACTGAGGATACTGATGGCCACCCTACCCCAGTCCCCTAGTACCTGCGATGGTCGGAGATTCCAATCACTTGGGATAGGAAGGATCACCCAGACCTCATACCTATGGAGAACCAGTACACCATGGTCATCAACACCCTGATTGACGGCAACGAGTTCACCAAGTGTATGGTGGACAATGGAAGCAACATCAACATTATGTACCTAGATATGTTGCACAAGATGAACTTGATGGAGGCAAACCTAAGGCGGACCAGCACCGTGTTCCATGGCGTAGTTCCTGGCCGGGAGGCTCGGTCCCTTGGGTGCATCACACTTCAGGTCGCTTTTGGTGATGTTAATAATTACCGCCAAGAACGCATGACCTTTGAGGTGGTCCCCTTCAAGAGTGTGTACCATGTCATCTTCGAACGCGGCATCTTCCACGCCTTCATGGCCAAGCCATGCTTCTTCTACAACAAACTCAAGATACCCGGACCAAACAGCATCATCACCGTATCCGGAAGATTTACCAAGGCAAGGGATGTGAGATTGGAGAAGCAGCCTTTGTAGAAGTTGTCCTCTATAGCGAAGAATTCAATGAGATCCAGAGAAAGGTCGATGCCACGGAGATGCCGACGTCGAAGAAGCAGATTTCTGACTCCGCCCCAGCTCTCAAGGCCGCCATCGAAACCAAGCCGGTGGAACTTGTGGTAGGCGATGCCTCCAAGACCACCGCCATTGGGATGAACCTGGATCCCAAATAGGAAAGCGCGCACGTCGAGTTCCGCCGGGAGAATAGGGACATCTTTGCCTGGCAACCTGCCGACATGAAAGGTGTACCTAGGGAACTTGTCGAGCACATCTTGAATATTGATCCAAAATGCAAACCGGTGAAACAACCTCTACGATGCTTCAGAGACGAGAAGAGACGGGCCATAGGCAAAGAGATAGCTAGGTTACTTAAGGCTAGTTTTATCCGAGAAGTCCTTCACACCCGATGGGTGGTCAATCCTGTACTTGTCCCCAAAAAGGGAACCAAAGAATTAAGAATGTGCGTTGATTACACAGGCTTGAACAAAGTGTGTCCCAAATATCCGTTTGCTTTGCCTTGTATTGACCATGTCATTGACTCGACGGCTGGCTCGGAGCTTTTGTGTTTTCTCGATGCATACTCAGGATACCACTAGATTAAGATGAGGAAGTAGGACCAATTGGCCACTTCGTTCACCACATCTTACGACACGTTTTGCTATGTCACGATGCCCTTTGGGCTAAAAAACGCAGGTGCTACGTACCAGCGGACAATGCAACGTTGCCTACATGATCAAATTGGTCAGAACGTTCATGTCTATCTGGACGATATAGCAGTGATGTCAAAAAAGTCAAACGACTTAATCTCCGACTTAAAAGAAACCTTTGATAATCTCCGGAAATACAACATGATGCTCAACCCTAAGAAGTGCGTCTTCGGGGTCCCAGCCGGCAAATTGTTGGGCTTCATCGTTTCCCAGCGTGGAATCAAGGTCAACCCGGAGAAGATCAAGGCCATCCTAAACATAAATCGTCCGACATTCCTGAAGGACATACAAAGGCTTACAGGCTACATTGTAGAAGTTAGCCGGTTCGTCAGCCGACTTGGAGAGAAGGCTCTGCCGCTGTACAAGTTACTAAAGAAGGCAGACAAATTTACATGGACGGACAAAGAAGATGCAGCACTGAAGCAGCTAAAGGAGATACTCTCCTCGGCACCTATCCTTGCAACACCCGAGCCTATCGAGCCTATGTTAATTTACATGGAGGCCACCAACCGGGTAATTAGCATCGTCGTCGTGGTAGAGCGGAAAGAACCAGGGCATGAGTATGGAGTTCAACAACTAGTTTACTATGTAAGCGAGGTCTTGACGTAGTCTAAGCAGCGTTACCCGCACTACCAGAAGCTAGCTTATGGAGTGTTCCTTGCTTCTCGGAAGCTAAGGCACTACTTCTAGGAGAACCCTATCACAGTTGTGAGAAAAGCTCCACTATCTGACATCATCAACAAAAGCGACGCTACAGGAAGGGTCGCGAAGTGGGGGCATTGAACTTGCCGCCTTCGAGATTACCTACAAGAGACGCGACGCTATCAAGTCACAGGCCTTGGCGGATTTCATCGCAGATTGCATGGAGATGCAAGATGCCACCCCTATACCAAAGCCAGAATACTGGGTGATGCACTTTGACAGATCAAAGCTACTCAATGGATCGGGGGCTGGTGTACTGTTACAGTCACCAACCGGGGAAAAGCTACACTATGTTCTACAGATCCACTTCGAGGGTACAAACAACATGGCGGAGTATGAAGCACTCATTCACGGACTATGCGTAGCCAAGGATATTGGCATCAAGCGCATAGTTTGCTGTGGAGATTCTGACTTGGTTGCCTAGCAGGTGGCTGGCACCTGGAACTCACGGAACCCTATGATAGCGGCATATTGAGACGAAGTGGATGAGATAGCCAAGAGCTTCTTGGGCTACGTGGTCAAGTATGTCCCAAGGGAGAAAAATGAGGCGGCTGATCTACTATCAAAGCTTGGATCAGGGTGCAAACAAATTCCACCTAGCATTTTTCTGGAGCATCTACGGACACCATCCATGAAGGGTGCAGACCCCAAGAACCCGGATAGAGTTGACTCTTTCGTTCACACAGTGACAAAGGTCCCTCCGACTTGGACAAAACCGTTCATGGAATATCTCGTACACGGAACTTTTCCCGACAACGAGGTCGAAAGACAGCAAATAGTACGTCGAGCAAAGGGCTATACCATAATCAATGGACAGCTCTATAAAATAAGCACTACTGGTGTATACCTAAAGTGTGTTTCCTAGTAGGAGGGTATTGAAATCCTTCGTGAGATCCATCTTGGAGATTGTGGGCATCACGCCGCTCCTCGATCTTTGGTCTCCAAAGCCTTCCGGCGAGGATTCTGCTGGCTGAGCGCGAAGGCGGATGCCGACCAGCTGGTTTAGACATGCATGGATGCTAGTATTATGCCCGATAACCACATGTTCCAGCTGAAGAATTGCGAACAATACCAATAACTTGGACGTTTGTAGTCTGGGGGCTAGACATGGTTGGTCCGTTGTAGACGGCACCATGTGGGTTTACGCATCTGCTAGTAGCAGTTGATAAATTCACCAAATGGATAGAAGCTAAACCCATTAGAAAGCTTGATGGGGAAACTAACCTTAGGTTTGTCCGCGATCTAGTGGTGAGATTTGGTCTCCCACATAGCATTATCACCGGCAACAACAGCAACTTGTCACTCGGAGAAGTGGAAGCTTTTTGTTGGGAGAAGGGCATCCGACTTGACGTAGCATCTGTGGCTCATCCACAGTCCAATGGCCAAGTTAAGCAAGCCAATGGATTAATTCTGCAGGGAATCAAGCCACGTCTTGAGGCACCACTACATAGAGCAGCTGGAGCCTGGGCGGAGGAATTACCATCTGTGTTGTGGAGTTTACGAACTACACCCAACAGATCCACCGGCTACACCCCTTATTTCATGGTATATGGAGCAGAATCCATCCTACCTTCCGACATCCTTCACGATTCACCAAGAGTTGCCGCCTACGACGAAGATGACGCTGAAGAATCCAGACGCCTAGATGTGGACCTTCTCGAGGAAGAGCGCGTATTGGCATGCCAAAGATCTGCCATCTACCAGTAGAAGCTACGCAGCTACCATAGTCGACACGTTCAGCATCGCTCATTTAAAGAGGGGGATCAGGTGCTCCGACTTAAGCAGAAGAAGTCACACAAACTATCCCCGCCATGGGAAGGACCGTTCATCATAAGCAAGGCGCTGCTGAATGGGCCTTACTACCTCGTTGACAATCGTGAACTGGAGGATAGACTCAGCGATGATCATAAGCGTAAGCGACATGACCCGGATGATGACTAATCGGAGCTTGATCAGCCATGAAACATAGCACAGCTACGTCCTTTTTACACTTAGCATATTTTTTATCTATTGTGTACCTCTTATATGATCAATGAAATAAAGCTCTATGGTTCACTCATATTCCTGAGTCTTTTACCTCCTTTAGTGTTCATTTTGGATTGTATAAAACATTTATGCGCAACTTTTGCATTTGCACTTGTGAAAATTCTGCCTACGGGCATTAGCTTAAGTTTTCTGGTCTACACGTTCTTTGTTGTTTTTATGTGGATTCTGGAGTAGTGACTTTCGGCACTTGAAGTTGGCGAATGTGTGCTTAGGTTTTGACGGTGCCATTGGGCATCACCACTTGAGCGCATGGTTCTGACTACGAGTCTTCCGACTGATGAAAAGTCAAGCATAAATACCAAAGTAATGGATAAGCTAGCACTTGCTTAAAAATATTTACATGTTGGAACTTGTACTTCAGTAGCAGGAAATTACAGCTATTATTTTTCTGCCTTAAGTTAACACAGTAGTTTTTCCGCATACATAAATCCAGAGGAAACAAATATTACAAAGTGTTTTTTACTCCTCTGGCGCAGGAGACTTTGAGGCAGCATCGTCGGCAGCATGAGAGACATCCTGATCATCTTCAAAGTCGGTGGTCTTGAGGGACTCGGAGGAGCTTTGGTGGTCGCAGTCAATGATCTCCAGAGGCACGAAGACGTTGTGATCGACCAACTCGGCAACCCTAGTGTCAAAACCCGCGAGCAATGCCCAGATAGCCTCATGGTCTATCTTCTGGCCTTCATCGTCTATGTCGGGAAGACCTGAGGTTACCGTGTTGATGTCGGCGTTCTCGTAGTGGGCCTTGACCATTGCCAGCGACATCCTTGCACAATCCCGGGTACATGAAGCTTTCCAGCTTACGATAGGCTTGGGGGCTTGGCGCAGAATCTCTGAGTACTTCATCACGGAGTCCACCACCTTAATGTTGATGTCCAGGGGCTTGGCAATCTCTTTGGCTTGCTTGACGGCGGTGTTGATGAAGTTGCCGGCGAGAACCATGCATTCCTTTAGCAAAGGAGGCGAATTGTTCAAACCAATAGTTGCTGCATTTCCGACAAATAAAGGAGCACATGAGTTCAACAACACAAAAGGTTCAGAGTACCTGGCTTACAGAAGTACAACATGGAGATCGCTTACCAAAGATGCTCGCCTCCGCTTGCTGGAGTGTCTCCGCCATGGAGTCCCGCTCTTGATAGAGAACCTTGTAAGCCTCAAGGTTGCGGTGATTCTTCTCATCGGAAACTTTCTTCTGCTCCTTCAGGATTGCAATTTCCTCCTTTAGACGGTTCATCTCCGTGTTGGCAGACTCCTGCAAGGCCTTCATGGATTCCTCGTGCATATTCAGAGTCTCAGCCCTCTCCTTCTTGAGGATCTTGTTCTCGCTATCCAGCAGCTCAATGTGCTTGGATTGCTTGACAACGTCCTTGGCCTTGGCGATAGCTTCTGCAAGTCGGAGAAAAGACAACACACAATGAGTAGTCGGAGAGTGATGGCACAAGACCAAGTTTGAGTACAAATTCGAAAGGAAAAAAGACTCTTGCTCTTGGTGATTTGTTCCTTCAAGAAGGCAGTTTTACCCTTTTCGGCTTCCAGCTCAGCGCGCATCTTGTAGAACTTCTCATTGACGACGCCTCTCTGAGCATTCTCATTCTATGGAAAGAAGGTCAAAATTACTTAGTCTACTTGGAGCATCTAGCCGGATAAATATCCACCTAGAGGCTTGTGGGCTATAGTGAGAGTTTTTTAACTCGGCAATATGCTTAGCCTTTTTCTTTAAGCATCTAGTCGGAACTAGTTTCAACTAGAGGCTTGGGGGCTACGGTATTGAAGTTTACAAACACTGCGTATGCTACTCTAAAAAGTATCTAGTCGGAATAATTCATTCAAACTAAGTACTTGGGGGATATAGTGAGAAGTTTTCTAGCTTAGGCACTCTTAGAGCATTCAGATGCAAAGACCTATGTTTTTAGTCTAAATCCTCGGGGGCTACAGTGGGATACTACTTATGAAAAGAAAAACTTACAAGTGCGATGATCTTGAGGTTGGTGACGCTCTCGGCAAATATCTTGCTGAAGGAAAGGCTATTTCCTCGCGGGATATCCGCTTGCTTGAGAAGATCCTCAAGGCCGCAAGTCGGAGAAGTTGGAGCTACACCAGGAGCTAGAGTTGAGATACTCAGCATGAGCGTCGGGTAGACAACCTTCAGGAGCTCTGTTGACGTCCTGTGTGCAGTGGCGCCGCCTCTGGTAGACGTTTCTCCTTCCACTATCGCCTTACCGCTACTGATGGCATCCTTAGCCGGAGCTTCATCCATTTTGGTCGTAGTGCTTTCTTGTGTCGCCTGCTCGCCGACAACGACAACATCCGCGGTAACACCTGGATCCACTTCCATGGCGGAAGGGCTAGACATTACCTTAGCCAGAGAGCTTGTCGGCGCGGGTGCAGGCTGGACGCTGGGAGTAGTAGGGGCGATGGAGGGAGATCCTTGGTGCAACATATCCTTGATGTTTTGGAGGTCTTCTTCAAACTTAAACTTACCTTCTTCCTGAAACGTGCAAAAGTATAAGTACAGGAATAAGACGAGCAATGGACAATGTCGGAGGATAAGAAGCTTACACAACAGTGGGTGCCTTGGTGAAAGGTATGCCGGTAATTCTTATTTTCTCCACCTCTAGGGCGGCAGTGGACTTCTTGGAGGTTCCACCATCCGTCTTCTTCTTCTTGCCTCCGTCGGCAGCATCAGAGGTGGAGCTCTTCCGCTTACGCGCCAACGGCACATCGTCGTCGAAAACGACGGTGACTTCCTTCATCTCGGGGTCATAGATTTGGATAGCCATGTTATCCTCCTCTATACTTTTAAGCTGTTAAGTGAAATCCTGAAGTGTTAGATAAAATGGTAATGGTAGACGGAAGAACTGGAGTATATGTCATACATGGAAAATAAAACAGGAACCTCTGGGCACTTGCCCTCTACGAACATGTCGTAGGTGATGGTGAAGCCGTGTTTCCTGTCCTTCACCTTGATAATGTCCTTGAGGCAGAGCTTGATGGAGTCACTCGAAAAGTTGTCCTCGGAGATGCGGAGGCTATCCTTCCTATCCTTGGTATACTGGTGCATCAGCTTTGTGCGGTGCTGTAGAGGCTGGATCCGCCTGACGAACCAGCACATGGCTAGGTCCAACCCGGTCAGACCCGTCTCTACGAACCACTTGATCCACCTTATGGCACGGGAAGCGTCATTGTCGGAGGGAAGGATGGCCTGGGATCTCCATGTCGGGGCTTCAGTGGCAGCCCCGTCGACAAAGTCCGGGTACGTTCCTTCTCGGCCGGCCAGATGGATATCTGGGCCGTAGAAGTACGTCCTCTGCCAGTTCTTGCAGGACTCATGGCCGACTATGTCGGGGGACCGCCAGCTAGGCCGGAGCTTAATGCTAATTGTTCTGCAGTTCCTAATCTCATCCTTGCTCGCTCCGTCTTCCCTCTTGGCGGTGAAGAAATAGATGAACAGATCTAACCTAGGCCTAATTCCTAGGTAGCCCTCGCAAAGCGCTACATAGTTGCTAAGCGCTAGGATGCCATTCGGAGAAAGGTTTTGGGGTTGAACCCGGTAATGGTTGAGGACAGTAAGGAAGAAGTCGAAGATCAGGAGGGAAACGCCGCGTACCATCTGTGCTTTGAGGTACACCTTCTTTCTGGCTCGGGAAGAAGGGGTGACCTCGCCGGCCGGCGCCGCCCGCCAGACTAGCCCCTCCGTCGTGGGGAGGTATCCTTCGACGAGCAGCTCTTTGAGATCACTTTTAGCGATATCAGAGCCGTGCCACTCTCCCTTATGGGAGTCACCCTCCTCCTCCAGCAGTTCCATCCCCGCTGGAATATGGTCGTCGCCGGTGGCTTCCACCACCGCAGACCATGGCAGGACCTCGCCCTCTGGAGGCACATGGACGGAACCTGCCGGCTTGGCCGCGGTCTCGTTCGTCGCCGCCATGGATGGAGTGGAGCCTCTACTCGCCATTGGAGCAGAGAGAGGTGACTGGGAGATTGGGGATAAATTAGGGTTTTTCGCGTGTGCGCGGAGAGATCGAGTAGGTGCTCGCAGGAGGAAGACGATGACACGGGGGAGAATGAGGTGAAAAGATAAAATTCCACCACGGTTGTAATTTATAACCCCCAGCGTCAAGATTCTTGCAAGTCGATCGAATGGTTGCTGCGTGGACAGCGCGTGTGTGTACTGCGCGGAAATTTCGGCACGTTCCCAACGCCGCCGCCAACGGTTCATATCCTTCGCCGAGGGAAAACGGACATGATTGTGTTTTGTGCATATCTGACTTATGAGGCGTCGCTGACCTATGGTCTATGTTGCTCTAGCTGACACAGGCAGGTGAACCATCCCATAGGAAGATTCCGGCATGGACGGATCCAGTCTGGCTACGAGAAGAGTACGATGGAAGATTCAGCAGTTCTTCGGCTTACAAGTTGAAGACGGAGAGCATTGCAGGGTTCTTGGGAGGACTACAAGATATTGCTTGACGATTTGCCGACATTCATCTAGACGGAGCGTTCAGCCTGAAGAGGCAAGACGGCGCAAGATCTCGGAGTTCTCCGGGGGCTACTATTGGGGATATTCTATATGGGTATCATCATAGCATGTCTCTAATCCGGATAACCCGGGCGGCCCACAGTTGGTAGCAAGGTCCATGGACTGCTGGGCGGCCCAGTTAGATGTATCCAGAAGGGAGGCCCATGCCGGATAAAGGAAGGCTACGGAGGAGTCACCGACGTACCCGGAGCCTTGGAGTGCAAGACACGTTAGACTAGTTCTGTATTGTGTAGGACTCTGTAACCTGTCCGTCTAGGACTTTACGTGTAACCCTAGGATCTGGCAACTATACAAGTCGGACCTATGGGATCCTTTAGGGCATAACATAGATAACTCAACTCATATCGCGCACAGCGAACCAATCCCTGTAACTAGGCGTATTGCCATTATAGTGATTTATAGCAGGAGTAGGATTCCGCCACCATCATGGGATATGAACCTAGGTAAGCTGTGTTACCTCGTACCCGCCAACCTTCCACCTTACCCCACATCTCTAAACACAATCTGTGAGGACCCCTCCATGGCGTACTCGTCGGCAATACCACGATGATGAGGTTTCGACTCGTCAATGCCCATTGTTATGGACTTGGGTTTTGGAGAAGATGGGGATGCTGGAGATCACTAAACGGTTAGAAAACAAGCAACACGGGGACACGAGGTTTACCCAGATTCAGGCCCGTGGAGGGAAAACCCTACTCCTGCTTGTCTGCTCTTGATTATGGCGGAACCGAAGGTTACAGGGTGCACAGATGCAATCTGGCGTGAGGTGCGTAAGGGGTGAGCTGATTGTCCTCCTCGCCGTGCCCTCCTAGCCTTTATATAGATTGGTAGGTCCTAGGCGTAGGTCGATTCGGTTACAGATTAGGGTTTATCCCTTTGAATTTCTATCTATTCTAGTCTTGTTCTCCAAGGATCTAAAGGCGTCATGGGCTTGGGCCACCCGAAACCTTCACAGGCCGCGTATCTTGTCGTGGGACTTCCTTGGGATGGACTAGGTATGCTGATGTCGTGTACCCGTGGGGTATAACCATGTCAGTAGCCCCCGAGTGCTCAGTCGAATCGCAGATTCGGCTGAGGACTCTTCAGTCTTTTAGGTGCGGTTCTAGGCATGTTTATAAGAGAAAATAATTTAGTTCGTAGGGATTGTTGACGCGTGTGCCTGACTCTCCTGACGGATCAGGGCCAGTTAACTGTCATAGGACAAAACAACACGATCTTCTTCAGACTCGAGTCCCCGGACTTGAATCTGGAATAGATGTTGGCGTAATTCGGCTCATGTTGTTGAGGTCTTACAGAAGCTGAATCCCAGTGGTTTTCAAGTGATGTACCTAACGCGTCCGTCGGGATTTTTCATCGTGCCTATTGACATGGTATCTTACTGGCAGAGCGCAGTCAGGTGTGTTACCAGGCCATCAGATGATATATGTAGGTCTTATCCTTGTGTCTCAAACACAGCATCCGAAAATGTTATCACCGCGGAGGTGTTTTGGGTGGCAAAGGAGTAGGTCTCTCACTTAGTGTTTATTTGGGCAAAGTTGCCAGAAAAAGTTTGTATTTTGATCCGAAAGATCGTAGTCGAAGAAATCATAGGGTGCGCGGTCAGCGCTCCATATGGGAGTAGCCCCCGAGTGTCTGTTCAAGTCGTAGACTCGAGCAGAGACTTTAGTTCAGCTGTTGACATGGTTATACCCTACGGGTACATGGTCTCAGCATACCTGGTCTAGCCCAAGGAAGGCCCACGGTAGATATACGCCGGCCCATGAAGACTTTCGGGTGGCCCAGGCCCATGACGCCTTCGGATCCTTGGAGAGCAAGACTAGACTAGATAGGAAATTCAAAGGGGAAAAACCCTAGAACCTGTAACCGACTAGGACTATGCCCGGGACCTGCCTAAGTCTATATAAAGGCCAGGAGGGCACGACCTAGATCTCTCAACTCATACTTTCGCATACTCACCTCCACGCCAGATCAAATCTGCGCACCCTTGTAATCTTCGGTTTCGCCGTAATCAAGAGCAGACAAGCAGGAGTAGGGTTTTCCCTCCGGGGGCCTGAACCTGGGTAAATCTCGTGTCCCCTGGTTGCTTGTCTGTTAACCGTTCCATGATCTCCAGCATCCCCATCTTCTCCAAAACCCAAGTCCATAACAATGGGCATTGACGAGTCGAAACCTCGTCAATTGGCGCCGTCTGTGGGAATCGGGGCTGCTGATTGTGTGATCGTGACGGTCTCGACCCGATCGATCTACAACTCTGCGGTGACGGAGAGTCACCTCCTCTTCGGCGCTTTCGACTTCACCGCCCACTCGCCGGCCACCATGAAAGATTTCGAGTCCGTAGGCGACGGACTCGAGATCCTGTTCGGGAGTTTCTGCTTCCTGGTGGGTCAGACTGGCACCCTCTGCCTTCCTGAGCGGGTGCCCTACCATCAATTAGGCCCGCCTCATGGGCCCCACACCCCGTGCTACGCACAACATCATCAGCAGATGATTCCTATGACAGCAGCAGCTGCAACTCCGATCTGTGCGATCCGCCATCGGACGCAGGGACCTACGGTTCTGGATCTGAAAGCTGCGGCAGCAGCGGACCGATCTACAAGCGCTACCAATGCGCCGCAGTCATCCAGGAACAGCAATGTGGAGAAGAGAATTAGGCGAAAGATGATGAAGTTGGATGCCATAGAGAAAGAGCAGCCCACGGAGGAAGTTGTGGACTGGAAAGGAAAACCCACGCATAACGAAGGCAAGAAACATAACCCGATACCCAGCTGGGGGACGGGGGATTACCTCGTTGCCGGGGAGTCTGACGGCCTCCCTATCTTGTGGGATCAGACCCCGCTCGCGAAGCTTGCGGAGATCGCTCTCCCGCGTCTCTGATCGCCGCCAGCCACCGTCGGTGACACTGGTAGCGGTGGCGCCTTTCTTTCCTCCGACGGCGCTGGTCCCAACTGCAGATGACGATTTCTTCGGTTTCCCCATCGCGCTGCGGCGGCGCCGGTGGTGAAAGCGTAGAAAGGAAGATGGAAATATGGAAGGAAATCCCAGCACGCAGCAAGAATCACTAGAGCACAAGGAGGCAGTGAAAAAAAGAACTGATGCGGTGAAAACAAACTGCAGCTTTCCCCAATGATTATAACGACGAAGACGATACACGGCAGCCGTCCATCCAGAAGACCTAACGCCAACGGAAGATCTGACCATACATGTGTCAGCATCGCAACGAACCGTCGTTACCACGCCGTCCACTACGCGCGGAAATCAAGGCAACACCGTAATTATCTCCATGCCGCGCGTGACCGGTCAATTCAAGGTCAGCAAGTGGGACCCATGTTTCGTCCAGTCAAGTCGTCTCTGGCGTAGCAGACGCTTGAGGTCATTGATCGTCAGCACGGACGTCATTAAAAGCTATACTAGCACCAACTACAATTCTTCGTCTCCATAGCTAAGAGTACTCACTCGAATCTTCGATTCAACTAAATACTCGGGGGCTACTCCTATCAGGAGCGCTGGCCGCGCACCCGAAAGACGGATAAAGACAAACTATTTCTTTGAGTCCTACGTCGAGTCTACGACTCCACTACGGACTCGGGAGCTACTCCCATAGGGAGGATGGATTTAAGCATCCGAATTTTTTTTGTGTCCTACGGACTTAAAAATAAACAAAGTACTTGAACTAAAGTCTCCGCTCGAGTCTACGACTCGAACAGACACTCGGGGGCTACTCCCATAGGGAGCGTTGTTCGCGCACCCTATGAAATCTTCGACTGCGATCTTTCGGATCAGCATGCAAAAACTTTTCGGCAACTCTGCCCCAACAAAACTCTGAGTGAGCAACGATCTCCTTGGCCACCCAAAACACCTCTGCAGTGACAAACATTCGGATTCTGTGTCTGCGACACAAAGATAAGACCTACAGATATCATCTGATGGCCTAGCAACGCACACGACTGCGCTCTGCTAGTAAAAACCCGCGCTAACAGGTGCGATGAAAAATCCCGACGGACGCGTTTGGTACATCAATTAAAACCACTGGAATTCCTCTCTTGTAAGTCCTCCGCGGCCTGAGTCGAATTACGCCAGCATATGTTCTAGTTTCGAGTTGAGGGACTCGAACCTGAGGAAGATCGTGTTGTTTCGTCCTAAGACAGTTAACTGACCCAGATCCGTCGGGTGAGTCAGGCACCCGCATCAACAATCCCTACACACATACTGTTAATACATAGTGGCACCCAAAGGATTGAAGAGTCCTCAGCCGAATCTACGATTCGACTGATCACTCGGGGGCTACTGACATGGTTATACCCTACGGGTACGTGGTCTCAGCATATCTGGTCTAGCCCAAGGAAGGCCCACGGTAGATATACGCCGGCCCATGAAGACTTTCGGGTGGCCCAGGCCCATGACGCCTTCGGATTCTTGGAGAGCAAGACTAGACTAGATAGGAAATTCAAAGGGTAAAAACCCTAGAACCTGTAACCGACTAGGACTATGCCCAGGACCTGCCTAAGTCTATATAAAGGCCAGGAGGGCACGACCTAGATCTCTCAACTCATACTTTCGCATACTCACCTCCACGCCAGATCGAATCTGCGCACCCTTGTAATTTTCGGTTCCGCCGTAATCAAGAGCAGACAAGCAGGAGTAGGGTTTTCCCTCCGGGGGCCTGAACCTGGGTAAATCTCGTGTCCCCTGGTTGCTTGTCTGTTAACCGTTCCACGATCTCCAGCATCCCCATCTTCTCCAAAACCCAAGTCCATAACAATGGGCATTGACGAGTCGAAACCTCATCAGTTGTTTTTAACTTCAGGTCCGAAGCACACAATTTTTTTGGATGCTTTGAACAATCCTCCCTATGGGAGTAGCCCCCGAGTCCTTAGTGGAGCCGTAGATTCTACGTAGGATTCGGAGATTGGTTAGAAGTGTAGTACCTTGATCATATTTTAGGTGGGTGACCAGCGCTCCTGGTAGAAGTAAACCCCGAGTAGTTGCTCGAATCGTAGATTCGAGTGAGTACTTTATTCATCAGCCGAAGATTTTCAACCGCTGCTAGGTTTTTCTTGATGACGTCAGTGCTGACGATCGGTGATTTCAACCGTCTGCGGCGCCAGAGATGACGTGACAGGACGAACGTGGGTCCCACTTTCTAACTTGGAGTTGATTAGTCATGCGTGACGTGGCGAGAATTATGGCGTCTCCTCGGTTTCCGTGCATAGTCGACGGCATGTTGGCAACAATTTGTTGCTGTGCTGACACGTGTACGTTGGATCTGGCTTTAGCGCTAGGGCTTCTGGATCGACGGATCTTGTTTATCTTCTTCATCTTTTATAACCGTGGGAAAACAGTTATTATTTTTCACCCTTTGCCATTTGCTTTCGCCATTGTCTCCCTTTCCTCGAGCACCACATCTTTCGCCCTTGCGCACTAGACGTTCTTCGCTCATTTCCTTCGTCGTTTCTCTGCGCTCATCGCCGCACTCACCGCCGCGCCATGGGCAAGTCAAGGAAGGGCGTTGCGGGAGCTAGATCGAGTGCCGCCGTCGGCGCCAAGAAGGGTGCCACCGCTGTTCGCATCATTGATGGCGGGTGGAGGCGTACGGAGGCGCGTGATGGTGACTTGCGCAAGCTGTGCGACTGATACGTCCAAAACGTATCTACTTTCTCGAACACTTTGCTATTGTTTCTCCTCTAAACTTGTGTGATTTGGTTACAACTAACACGGACTGACGCTGTTTTCAGCAGAATTACCTTGGTGTCTTGTTTTTGTGCAGCAAATGAACTATCAGGAAAAATCCCGGAAAATATGCCAAAAATTATATTTCACCAGAAGATCCACGGAGCCAAAGGGGAGACAGAGGGGAGGCCTGGGGAACCCAGACCCACCCCAGGCGCGGGCCCACTGACCATGCGCCTGGGGGAGGTTTGGCCACTCCAGGCAGCTCCTCGGCCTCCCTCCACGCCTATAAGTTTCCTTCTGACCTAAAAACAGGAGGGTTCGATAGTTTTTCCAGAAAGAGTTATGCGCCGCCGCCACCAGAAACCAAGATTCGGATCCAGAAACTCCGTTCTGGCACCCTGCCGGGACGGGGAATTTGGAGAGGATCATCGCCATCGTCATCACCAACGCATCTCCATCAACCACCGATGTTTCCCTCATCCATGAGAGAGTAATTCCCCGCTGTAGGCTTGGGGATGGTAGGGATTGGATGAGTTCTATCATGTAATCGAATAAGATCTATTAGGGGAATAGTGCCTAGTATCTCTATTAGTGCTATTTGACTTTGTTGCAACTTGTTGTGCTTAATGCTTTTCACTAGGGACCGAGTGCCATGATCTCATATCTGAACTTATTATTGAATCATTATGATAGTATTGTTTGTGTCTTATCTGCAAGTTGTGTACACATATCATTGTCCGGATCCAAAGGCCCCAAAGTGATAATAATTGGGACAACCGGAGGGGATGGCTGTGGTGTGAGGATCACATGTGTTCACGGAGTGTTAATGCTTTGCTCTGGTGCTCTATTAAAAGGAGCACCTTAATTTCCAGTAGTTCCCTAGAGGCCTCGCTGCCACGGGCTGGCAGGACAAAAGATGTTGCGCAAGTTCTCATTGCGAGCACGTATGACTATTTGGAGCACATGCCTAGGATTGTTTAGTACTTGGATGCTTATTATTATTTATCTGCAATGCCCTAGTTCTTTGAAGTTACATGTTTAGACTCGTCCATGCAACGCCCGTCCATCGATCCCTATGCCTACTGCACTCAAATCCTACTGTTACCGTTACTGTTACTACTGCTTTTGTTTCACTGTTGATGTTGCTGTTACTGTTGCTTTGTTGTTTCTACTACAAACTGTTGCTACTGATAAACTACGGTGAGCAAGAACTATTTCTAGGTGCAGCTGAACTGACAACTCAGTTGTTCAGGCTTGCAAGTATTCGTTGGCTACCCTTGTGTCGAATCAATAAATTGGGTAATACTACCCGCGAAGACTGTTGCGATCCCCTACACTTGTGGGTCATCAAGACTATTTTCTGGCGCCGTTGCCGGGGAGCATAGCTTTATTTGTAAGTTCACTTGGATCTATTATTTTTCACTGCTACTCCTTTCATCATGGGGAAGTCTCGTGATGGAAAGTTCCCTATTTTACCATCCACTACAAGAAGAGGTACAGTCCTAAACACCTCTGTTGCTCTTGATTCACTGTCTGTTATAAGTAAGCTTGTCACACCACCACCACATGCTCATGCTACACACACTGCTACTACTGCTGAATCTGAAACTGCTTTTGATACTCATGATATTACTTCTACTTTGCTTGATGTGAGTGGTTCATTAGGTCCTTTTCTAGATGCTACTATGGCTAGTCTAGGAAATACCGAAACTCCTAGTGAATACACTGTTACACCTGTTAGATCACCTGAGTCTAGTGAGAGTTATGATATTAATGATGGTTACATAGAGCTCACTGATGAATTTGTTGAAGAGTGCCGAAACACACATGGTGGTAGTGCTATTAAGAGTCTCCTTGCTAGACGTACTATTATGCCCAAGAATTCCTATGATCCTAAGTTTGCCACCTCTCCCATAGATATTAAAGATTAATATTATGATTTATCTCTTGATTTATCTTATTTAGATATTTCTGAGAAAGAACCTTTTTGTGGTACTAAAAATGAGAGTGTTGTGGCTCATATGAATGAGCTTTCTACTATAAGAGCTTTGTTCTCTGATGATTTTAAAATGCGCAAGTACTTTATTGCTAAGATCTTCCCTTTTTCACTAAAAGGAGAAGCTAGGGCTTGGTTTAATAGATTACCTCCTGGTTCCATTGATAGCCCTGATTGTTTGATTGCTTCTTTCTTCCATAAATATTTTCCTCCTGGTGCTAGACATGCTGCTTTGTAGAGACTTTTTGATTTTAAACAGGGAGAAGAAGAGAAATTGCCTGAGTCATGGAAAATATTTTGTTCCTTGATTCATGCATATCCTGGATGACCATTACCTCAGAATGAGCTTCTTGATATTTATTATAATGGACTAACTGATGATTCTAGGACCTACCTAGATAGCTTTGCTGATTGTGTTTTCAGGAAAAGGACTCCTACAGATGCTGAAGAATTAATGAACAAGATAAGCAAGAATTATGATGATTGGACTTCAACTGAGCTGAATACACCTGAGCTTATTACTCCTGAACCAGTTGTTCCTGAACCAGTTCCAACACCAACAACAAAGAAGAGGGGAGTTATTGCATTAAATTATGAAGTGATGAAGGAAGCTAAAAAGTGTACAAAGGAGAAAGGTATTAGAGCTGAAGATGTGAAGAATCTACCTCCTATAGAAGAATTATGTAAGCCAATTCCCCACTCATCTACTATTGAGGTACACTTTCTCCAACACTTTGATGAAGGTGATATTCCTTATGGTAAGCCTCATGAACAATGCTTAGAGGAACTTGACATTTTTATTGTTAAACAAGGTAATTTTAATAAACAAGTTCAGAATCATTTATTGGAAAACTCTAGAGCTATCCATGAGTTGAAAGATATTGTGGAAAGAACTTCTAATGATATTAAAATGCTTTGTAAACACTTTCAAATGGTTCAAACTCAACTTTCTCAACTTGCTAAGGTGCAAAAGGATATGCTAGTTAATGATTCAGGAGATAAACATGCTTATGGAATTAGAACTAGGAGTGGTGCAGCTACTCAAGATCCTTTATATCATGAAGGACACCCTAAGAGAATAGAGCAGGATCCCAACAAGGTGAAGATAGTGGTAGTCCTCGTAAGAGGATGAAAAAGAAACACAAGAAAGTTGAGGAACCACTTGAACCTGTTGTAGATCCTAATAGTATATCTGTCTCTGATGCTGAAACTGAGAGTGGTATTGATAAAAATGAATCTCCTGATAAGGAGGAAGTTGAGGAAGAACCTGAGAAACACATTAAGAACACTAGGTACACAAAGGAAGATTTTATTGCTAATAAACGTGGAAAAGAGAGAGAACCTTGGGTGCAGAAAACTATGACTTTTCTAGGTAAGAAACACAAGTCAAAGGAGGAAGAACACTACAACAAGTTTTGTGAGTGGATGAAACCTTTATTCTTGCAAATTCCTTTGACTGATGCTATTAAATTGCCTCCTTATTCAAAGTATATGAAGGATATTGTCTCTAATAAAAGGAAGATTCCTAATGAGGAAATTTCTACTTTTCTTGCTAATTACTCCTTCAATGGTAAGGTTACAAAGAAACTTGGTGATCCAGGTATACCAACTATTCCTTGCTCCATTAAGAATAATTATGTTAGAACTGCTTTATGTGATTTGGGAGCTGGAGTTAGTGTTATGCCTTTTTCTCTCTATAAGAGACTCCAGCTAGAAAAATTGATACCAACTGATATATCTTTGCAAATGGATGATAAGTCAACTACTATTCCTGTTGGTATATGTGAGGATGTTCCTGTTCAAGTTGCTCATAATTGCATGGTTTTAACTAATTTTGTTGTGCTTGAAATGCCTGAAGATGATAATATGTCCATTATTCTTGGGAGACCTTTTCTTAATATTGCAGGTGCTGTCATCAATTGCAATCAAGGAAAAGTAACATTCAATATTAATGACAAAGAGCACATTGTATATTTACCCAAGAAGGATGTCAGAAGCTATTGCCTAAATTCTATGGAAAATGTTGAAGGCATAAAGGTTGGATAAATATATTGTCCCATTCCATAAGAAAATTTTGAAACTATTATGATTGGGACCATTGCTATCAAGTATGAGGTAACATAATCACCTTGTGGAATGCAAAGTTTTGTTTTATATAAGATTGTTTTGGTAACAAGACTTGA
Organism: Avena sativa; assembly: GCA_916181665.1. NCBI lineage: Eukaryota > Viridiplantae > Streptophyta > Magnoliopsida > Poales > Poaceae > Avena > Avena sativa. The sequence goes on from OV702280.1 coordinate 135,233,064, forward strand.
TCAACCTTGTTAACAAAAGGATTTTAATGAACAAAACAATGCTTTCACAGTGGTTATACTTGCTCACTTTTATTTTTCTCCTTTCCAATCCTTGCTCTTCGTCGTGCCTAACTTAAAGGCGTTAAAGAAAAGTACTTGTTGGGAGATAACCCAAGAGTTTCCTTGAGTCTTGAAAGTTATTACATTAGTAATGACCTCTCCTTTTCCTTTTTGTTTGCTTTTTGTGCCAAGAATGACCTCTAATGAGAGGGAAATAAGATTTGGGGAGTTGCTATCCCGAAACAGATTTCTGTCCTCCACTATAAAAATTCCTGAGGAGTCTATGTAAGTCGTATTGAGCTGAAAATTTACGAATAAATTCCCCAGTATGTTGGATAACTTTCGTTAGTTAAACACTTTTTAATTTCAGCAACATAAGGTCTTCGAAAAAATCGGTTTCTACCAGCTGGTCTGTTTTGACAGATTTCTGCCATTATTTGCATTTGCTCCTTATTGATTCATTTTCGGATTCTTTTAGGGAAATTGAGATTTTTGAAGGAGTTGCTACAGTAGCTTGTGTTTTTAATGAAAAGTATTGCTATTCCAAAGCTTTGCCAGAGGTCTAATATCTTTTCAATAAACTAATGTTGCTAATGAAGATTGTGTGAAGTTTTGTATGAAGGAAAAATTTCAGGTGTAGAGAGAGGATGATGTAATGAGATGAAGAATGGACAAAAGCTCAAGCTTGGGGGGGGGGCACTCCGTGTCACCCCAAGAATTATTCAAGAGGTACAAGCATCAAAGTTTGGGGGTGCCCAAGGCATCCCCTTCTTCATCAATAAAAATCTTAGGTCTTTCTAGACACTTCATTTTTATTGTTTCATGCACAGTTGTGTTGTTCTTGGAGCGTCTTAGTTTTTTTTTGGTTTTCTTTTGCTTTGTTTGGTTTTGTGTTGGTTGCCTTCTAAAAAAACGAAAGAACCAAAAATATTTGTTGTTCTTCTTTGGTTTGGTGAATTCTTTGCAGGGTTCAGCCGTCCTTAGTGGATTTTGGTTTCATGTTAATTATTCAAGTCACACAGGTGAAGGGCAATAATGAAGATTAAGACAACTCGAGGTCTGGTAAGAGGCTGGTAATGAACTCTATTTGTTTCATTTTTGTACATATAATCATCATTGTGAGTATGCTTAGCCTGTTTGTGTAAGGTGTATGTCATTATCGATGCTTAGTAGTTCTTGCTTGTCTATGGTTAGCTCCCGCTTGCTAATAGTTTGTAGCATGTCATATGAATATTTGCTTGCATTGTTTTATTCATACTTTGTTATAATATTGTGGTATCATCCTCTGATTGTTCATGTGAATCGACTTGGCACATGCTCATGCATGCATATGACTAATCAATAGTCAGTAAGCCTCGATGATTTATTTTGCCGCAGAGTTTTTGTATCACTTTCATGCCATAGTTAGTCCTGTTTTGTTGCAAGCATGATTATGACAGTTATTGCTCTATCGTTTGTCGCTCCCTCTCTATTGCTAGCCTTCACTTGCACTGAGTACGTGCTCTATCTGTACTTCCAACTCACTAAAACCAATTTTTCCAGCTGTGTCCACCATACCTACCTATTAGCATCATTTGCTATTCCAGTGCATACTCCATATGCCGTGTTTTCTTCCAAAATAAATGTCTCTCTGTTTTGAGAAAGTTAGTTAGTAAAGGTCTCACGAACTTGATGGCACACTTTATTCCTTGCGCTTAATAATCCTGAACCATTGTGACTAGTCCATGAAAGTTATATGCTTTCTTATTATATGCTGGGAGTCAGCAGAACCGTGCTGTCACGGGAAACACTTTCAACACTTTTTGGATATCTCATCCAGTTGATTCCTTGCTCTTTTGTTTATGGATGTCAACGATATGAAATAAAAGGGGAAGTTGTTAGTTCATGGAGTTTATACATTGTGTTAGAGAAACGCCTGGGCCGCTAGCCTAAGCCATGCTTAATCATGGTGGAAACTTGCAGCATCACTATAATGAGCATCTATGAAGCGCCCTCAATAAAAATCTATGCATATGGTAAATAAAAAGATTGCTGAGATGCTCACTATCTGCTTGCCTTGTCATTTTGGTTATGGGAAAGCTCCTGTACCATGTGCAAGGGGTACCCCGTTGGTGGTTCCCGATGATATGCATGTATTTACAATGACAAGAACTTTCAGGTGACCAAAGTTGAGTAGCATGCGGAGCGACTTTCGTACTCAAGGGACTTGGGATTTTCAGCTTATGGTCTGTCAAGCATATGATTTAGAGTGGACCTCACTTTCACCTTAACCACATGAAGATGCCTATGATAGGGGCAATGAGATCTCAAAGCTAATGAGTACCTTCCTTTCAGCATTAGGAAGCCTTTTAAACCTTTACAAAACCATTTTCACAACTTTTTTGAGTCACCACTTATTCTATGAGCACCTTCTTGAGAGCGTAGTTGTCATTATTGTGTTTGTTCCAAAACTTGGTTAATTATGTCATGACTTTGATCCTTGTATCTCTGATATATTTACTTGTAGTCTTCATACGAACTTCAGAGGTGACTCGGCATTTATATTATGCTCTTCAAACAAAGGCAAGCGAGATGCCACTCTATCATACCTTATTATGAGCATTGCAATGTTGCTTATGTTTATGTTTCATGCTACTTATTATTATTGAGTTGGTTTCTCGTCATAGCTTGCAATAACTATTGATTAGACTTAGTTGTATATTCTTTATTATGAATTGTCTAAGCATCTACTCCTGTGCTGAGAATATATACATCATATGAAGCAAAGTGTTCGTGAAAGTTCTTTTATCGCACTCAGTTTTGAACTGAATTGCTTGAGGACAAGCAATAAGCTAAGCTTGGGGGGAGTTGATACGTCCAAAACGTATCTACTTTATCGAACACTTTGCTATTGTTTCTCCTCTAAACTTGTGTGATTTGGTTACAACTAACACGGACTGACGTTGTTTTCAGCAGAATTACCTTGGTGTCTTGTTTTTGTGCAGAAAATGAACTATCAGGAAAAATCCCGGAAAATATGCCAAAAAATATATTTCACCAGAAGATCCACGGAGCCAGAAGGGGAGATAGAGGGGAGGCCTGGGGGCCAAGACCCACCCTAGGCGCGGGCCCACTGACCCCGCTCCTAGGGGAGGTTTGGCCACCCTAGGAAGCTCCTCGGCCTCCCTCCACGGCTATAAGTTGCCTTCTGACCTAAAAACAGGGGGAGTTCGATAGTTTTTCTAGAAAGAGTTCCGCTCCGCCGCCGCCACCAGAAACCAAGATTTAGATCCAGAAACTTTGTTCTAGCACCCTGCCAGGACGAGGAATTTGGAGAGGATCATCGCCATCGTCATCACAAACACATCTCCATCAACCACCGATGTTTCCCTCATCCATGACTGAGTAATCCCCCGCTGTAGGCTTGGGGATGGTAGGTATTGAATGAGTTCTATCATGTAATCGAATAAGATCTGTTAGGGCCATAGTGCCTAGTATCTCTATTAGTGCTATTTGACTTCGTTGCAACTTGTTGTGATTAATGCTTGTCACTAGGGCCCGAGTGCTATGATCTCATATCTGAACTTATTATTGAATAATTATGATAGTATTGCTTGTGATCTTATCTGCAAGTTGTGTACATATATCATTGTCCGGATACAAAGGCCCCAAAGTGACAATAATTGGGACAACCGGAGGGGATGGCTGCGGTGTGAGGATCACATGTGTTCACGGAGTGTTAATGCTTTGCTCTGGTGCTCTATTAAAAGGAGCACCTTAATTGCCAGTAGTTCCCTAGAGGCCCCGCTGCTACGGGCTGGCAGGACAAAAGATGTTGTGCAAGTTCTCATTGCGAGCACATATGACTATATTTGGAGCACATGCCTAGGATTGTTTAGTACTTGGATGCTTATTAATATTTATCTGTAATGCCCTAGTTCTTTGAAGTTATATGTTTAGACTCGTCCATGCAACGTCCGTCCATCCATCCCTATGCCTACCGCACTCGAATCCTATTGTTACCGTTACTGTTACTATTGCTGATGTTTCACTATTGTTGTTGCTGTTACTGTTGCTTTGCTGTTGCTACTACAAACAGTTGCTAGTGATAAACTTCTGTGAGCAAGAACTATTTCCAGGTGCAGCTGAACTGACAACTCAGTTGTTAAGGCTTGCAAGTATTCTTTGGCTCCCCTTGTGTCGAATCAATAAATTGGGTAATACTACCCGCAAAGACTGTTGCGATCCCCTACACTTGTGGGTCATCAGCGACGCGGGTCTGATCCCGCAGAACAAGGAGGATGTCAAGCTTCCTGGCGACGAGGTAATTCCACGTCCACCCGTAGGGTTTCGGGTGATGTTCGTCTCCTTTATTCTTCGCGGTCTTTTGCTCCCTGTCCACGATTTTCTTCGTGGACTTATTTTCTTCCACGACATCCAGCTTCATCATTTTTTCCCCAATTCTCTCCTCCACATTGCTTGTTTTATCACTCTCTGCGAGTGTTGGCTCGGTATCGAGCCGCACTTCGGCCTCTTCCGGAAGCTCTATTCCATGAAGAGGCAGTCTAGCACCGGCGGAGTCTATCCGCTTGGTGGCTGCGTCATTTCCATCCGTTCTTCTGTTCTTTTGTTTTCCTTTTCCATGTGCGAGTCTGCCAATACTGGCGGAAGAAGTGGTTTTATATCCGCGACTCCGCAGTGGACGGACAAGATTTTGGCCTTGCTCCCTTTGACTCCTCCCAGGATATCCTTCCGAAGAGATCCAGGAAGAACCACGTCTTGGAGGGCGAGGTGGCGGAAGTGGAGGAGATCTACCGTCGGGTGGAGGCGCTCCAGATGGTTGCTAAAAAGGAGGTCAATGGTGTGGATATCATCCGCACCTTACTCAAACGTCGGGTGCAGCCGCTCCAAGCGAGGGCGCATCCGATCTTTATTTACACTGGCTGCAACGACCCGACGAGGGTTTCGACCGAGGAGCTGTCCAGGGGAGACCTCGATAGGGCTCTTCGGCCGCTGCTGAAGTTCAAGGCTGATGAGGACCTCTCGAAGAAGTCCTTGATTGCCCCCTTCAGTTTTTCGAATCTAGTTCCTCAGGTGTAGAACTCTATCATGCGCGTTGCGCCTTTTTTCGAGTACTGTTTACATATGAGTAGTGTTGCTAATCACGTTCTTTGTCTTCTTTGGTTTGTAGGAGATCAAGATAGCTGGCATGATGCCTTCGTTGCCTGAAAAATATCCGATTGCGCCTGACAACGAGGTTGTGGACTCTAAGTCTGAACTTCCGCCGGCGCAATCTCCAACCCAGGAAGCCGTCGAGTCGAGCGAGGGGCAGACTCGAAAGCGCTCTCAGAGCGAGTATTCGGATGCGTCGACTCCGCTGACTCCCCGGGGACCTTCCTTCTTGGAGCTGCATGATGAGGATGAAGGTGCCTCGACTGCACCATTCCCCACTGTGCCGCTTCGGGCGATGGCGCCGTAGCCGCCGGCCAAGAAGAAGAAGGAGAAGACAGCGTCGGTCTTCAACTTGTCAGACATTGACTCGTAAGTAGTTTCGGCTGCTTTTTGTTCCGTTATTTTGCGTGTGCAATGTTGCTTCATGTCTTGATCAATCTTTTCTTTGCAGCTACTCCTCGGAGGGTTCTCTTAGTGAGGGCACTCAACAGTCCGTAGGGGAGTCGAAGCCTACGGTTCATCCCTCTTAGGTGGTGGCCGACTCTGAGGACGACGAGTCGAATATCTCCAAGCGAGAGGCTCGGGTAGTTGTGACTTAGAAGACCGCATGCGGAACTTTGGAGTCTCCGCCTGAGCACGTAAGTAATTTGCATCTTTATCTTATAGGAGGGAGCCCCGGGGCCCTTTTTCGGATGACCTGTTGGTCATTTTCTGCTCTTGTGGGGCATAGCCCCCGAGCCCTTTCTTATGGTTGTTTTGTTTTTATTTTGCAGCCCTTCGTGCATAGCGTTAATCTCCTTATCCAGTAGCACCTGGCGCTAGAGGCCAACATGCGATAGCTGCAGGGTGCGTGTTTTGATCATCTTGCTTCGGCTATCTCTTTCGTCTGTGCTTCTGTTGATCCTTTTATTCTTTGATGTTTGCAGATGAAAATAATGCGGATCTCCATCGGCTGGACGCTCTTGAAAAGAGCCTTGGTCGTGCGGAGAAAAAGCTGCAGATGCCATGGAGGCGAAGGAGCGCCTACAGAAGGAGGTAGCTGACGCTGCCGAAGCTCAGGAGCGCCTACGGAAGGAGTCTGCTGATCGCGAGGAGCAGCTTGCTGCTGCGGCTACTACTCGCGAGAGGGAGATTGCCAATAGGCTGATGGCTGCGTCCAAAGCTGTAACACCCCATTTTTACCTAATTACTATTTAGGGTTGATTGTGCATTCATGAGCATCATATTGAAAATGCATGCAATAGAAAATAAATCGAACCCTAAAACCCTAGTTTCCCCTCTCTCTATGAAAGCAATTTCAAATGGTTTTGATATTTTGAAAAATACAAAATATGTGGAGCACAAATAGTATGGAGGGCCCCTATGTGTTTCAAATAATCTTATAAACCTTCTTGTATTTCTGAAATAGTTCAAAGCAGTTTAAAATTTGAAATTACAAAGAGAAATACAAAACAGGAAAGAAAAAGAGGTTGCAAATAAAAAATAGAGTAGCAGCAACCAGCCAGGCCGGCCCATTCCTTTCCTCTCCCTATATGTCGCTCAACCGCGCAGCCAGCAGCTTTCCACGGCCATATTGGCCCAACCGAAGCCCAGCGCCAGGCCCATACCCCTTTGTTTCATTCCCCTTTCTTCTTCCTCGATGACAGAAGGACTCCGGCGACCAAAGCTGCTACGTGGCGATGCCGACACTATTCCTGCCTCGCTGTGATCCCTGCCACGAGGAGATTCGTGCTGCCGACACCTCTGGTGCCTATAAGAACCCTCCCCGCCACTTGGATGAACCCTAACCCCCTACTTTCCCCATTTCTATTCCTCGGCCGGAACCGAGCTCACATGTGCTCAAGGTTGCCGCCACTCGTCTCCTTCCCTCGCCTTTCCGAGACCACAGGAGTGACCGCCTTGCCCGACTCTGTTGATTGACGCCACTCGCGTACGTAGGAGAAGTCCTTGGAGCACCAATCAACATCTCCCTCACCGACGCCGTCCACCGTCAATTCATCACCGTCCGACCTCCTCGTGCCTCGTCGTCACCTATGTTCGATTAGTGGTGAGCTTCTGGTCCGCAAGGACCCTCCCCCTCTTCGTCCCGCGCTTTGTGTTGCTGTGCCGATGAACGTCGCCGCCGCTCGCTGTCAGATGTCGTCGTTGCCGAAGCTCTGCTTGCCAAAACAGGGCGGCGCCGCCACTATAAGGTCGGCCGCGTCACACTGAGACAGATGTGCCCTTCCCCGTTGCCCCGCGTGCTCGCGGCCGTCGTGACCGCGGTCATCTGCGCCGCTTCCGTCGTTCAGCCTAGGTGGCGCTCATGTATCACTGACGTGGCTTCTGCGTGGCAACGATGTGGCGCCCTCCTCAGCACTGCGCAAGTGTTGCCTGCGTGGCGTGCCGACGTGGCCTCAGCCCCACCCGTCAGTTGCAGTGGGTAGCCTCTGCCTCGGTGAGAAAAGGTTTAGGGTTAGGTTGTGCTGACGCCATAGTGACGCAATAAATCAATTAAATTGTTTAATAATTTTAGAAAATGGTTTAAATCTTATAAATTCAATAACTAATGATTTATAAGTCAAAAAAATATGAATAAGATATCAAAATGTTCATAAAAATGAGATCTATCTATTTACACTATAATCATGCATTGTTCAACAACTTTCATGACAAGTTTAATTATAAGAACTTAGTAACCCCTCACAGGTATTTCCGGAGTTTCCCCGAGATAGGGTTTTCACCCCTCAAAACCCCGATTAAATTGTTGAGCATGCTTTAGGGTTACATTTCAATACAATTTAACTTGTCATAACATCATCCTTGCTTGAGCATTGCATCGATGCCATGTGTTGATTGTTTCCCTCTCTTTCCGGTATTTGGTTCTTCCCGGTATCAATATCGAGATCGAAGTCAAAGATCAACACCGTTGAAGCTTGAAGACCAATACTTGACCAACTGTAACCAAGTCAAGTGCAAGACTTCCGAAGATCTGCTTATTGGTTATCAATTGGCAAAGGCAAGCAGAGCCCCACCATGATATAATCCTATGATTTCGAAAGCATTTCAATTCTTGCCATGATGCATACGATTCTACTGTGGTCTTTTGTCGATAGATAGAGTATCCTATCTATTGCATAACTCCCTTCGAGCTTATATTATCTGATCCACTGCTCCTAGCATAACTAGGTTTGGCTTCTGTGCACTGCTAGAGCTTATATCGGTGTCTTGCTTAGCCATGCTTAGCTGTTGAGTCTGGTTCGTCTAGATGATGTATCAGATGCAGATAATCTATTATGACAGGAGAATGTGATGAGATGAGATCAGTGATATGAGGTTAAACATGCTAAGGCTTGTATGGGAGGCCACGGTGGGATGTGGTTTTTCTAGTCCCATGCTCGCCACCACTAGGACCCGAGTTCTTGCCTCTTGAATCAAGATGAGCCTACAACAACACGGGGCCTAGAAAACCTCACGAGAAACTAACTTGCCTAGTAGATTCCATGGATTTTGGGCATTCCATTCGACATACGCATTGAAAACCTTTTGAAAGATTTGGCGGGTGAAAGGTGCATCATAACAGGTAGGTAAGCGTGGCCGGGGCTGCTTGGGGTCGATGGAGCCCCTGGTAAACCAACCTCGCCTCACATCTTTAAGGACCGGCTTCGAGATTTGACCCGTTCCGGCGGAACCATCCTTAGGGCGTGACTCATGGTCTCGATAAAAGCAAGGTAAAGGTCGTGTCTAACCACCCTCTGCCAGCCTTACAAGGAAGAGGGCTTATCTAGTAGCATTAAGAGAAGATTAGTACGTGTGGGTAAAGTTGTACACCCCTGCAGGGTAATAATCTTTCAGAAAGTCGTGTCCATGGTTATGGACGACTTGGGAATGGACGTGATGATCATAGAGAACTATAACCTAATCGTAAAACTTGGCAGATCAAAGTGTGCTTAAGGATGCTTCCTCATGGGTACGAGGGGGTGATCCTAGTTCAGGTGATGATGACTTGGTGGATATCAAAAGATGATGATCAATATTTTGGAGATGTCGCTCTCTTATTCCTTTTTAAATACTCTGACTAGACGAGCTTCTTCTCCCTCTTGTTTTATAAACAAAGTGGCTTTACGCAAAACAACTCCACCAGCCATAAGTCTTGCGGAGTACACCCTATACACACCCTTGCTTTGTTGATAATTTTGGCAGAGTAAGTGTTCCCTTGAAGACGAGTTCCGTACTACATCGACATCGACGATTAGTTTGGGGTTCCCGGCCGGCAGCCTGGAATCTATGGGCTAGGACGTGATCGTTATGCTTCAGGCATCTTAGGCCATTTTTTAAGTTTTCTACATTTAATAGCATAATTTTCCTTCCGTTGTTTGATGTTTGTGGTCAGTGACCTCTGCTTGTAATAATTTGGTTCTCTGCTCAGTAATGAGTTTGCTGTAATAATTTTTGTGTCATAGGGTCACTAATGTATTACCGATTCTTCACTAGATATCCTCGAGCTCAAGGTTAAGCTTATGTCAGACGGAGGTCTGGGATTTGTTTAGCCCTGATCCCGGGGGTGTCACAGGTTTTGGTATGAGAGAAGTACCGACCGTAGGAAAACCTTGCTATTGGTCGATGTTGAGTCTAGTGTTTGTGAAAACTATTTTAAAGATGAAAAGTATTTGTGAAAACTCTAGTATGCTTCTTTTACTCCTTATCTAGTTTCGCTCTAACTCTGGGTTATCTTATCTGGTGATGATTTTGGAAACATTTTGATATCTCTTCTGGTCTTTCAAAGCATAGGTGCCTTTTGGGCATGTCGTTTCTCAACTAGTTGACCTAGTGTTGAGTTCTCTAGAGTTGTGTGTGTTGTGAATTCCTTGTTCCCCTTTGCTCCTATTCACATGAGATATTACTTTATATCATGATCTCTCTATTTTATGGGCCACAACATCATGTTGATGGTTCCACAATATTTTGTTCTAGGCTTCGAGGTTTCCTTTCGCTTCGACTGCCTCCTTTTTATTTGTTTGGGTACTTCAGAAGTTATTTCTTCTTTTGGAAGCTACCTTATGGTTACTATCTTGCAGTGTATGTTGTGTCACTCAAGTAGTAGTTGCTTCCTTTCTTGGGTTTTCACCCCTGGACTTGAACCTAAGATCCTAGATTATGCTGGATTCTAGTATTGTGAATCATGTACATGAAGCTGATCTTTGAACCAAGATCCATTCCTTTGACCCCTGATGTTAATGTTCACGCATTACCTTAGGATGGATGGTATTACCATTCTAGCCTTCAAGCTTGTGGTTATTGTCGCGATTAAATTGTGATAGCTAAGGACTTCCCCTACCACATGCTATGGCAGATGTTCTTTAATGGAACCAAACAGATCACGACAAGAGTACTCCTCGTGAGTCTCACTTCTATATTCGTGACTCTACCACACCTTACTTATTCTATGCATTGGTTTTCGGGAGATTGTTGACTTATGCATCCACATCTCGGGACTCTATCCTGAGCATGTTCCTTTTCGCTTCGTTGTTTTCCGACCTTTATCTACCAATTTGTAGCCAAGTAGTAAATGTGCATCTATGTCTTCCGATGCAAGATACTCTTGTGGTCCATCATGACAAACCATTTCGAGATGTCAGGAGAAACAATCTCCAATACCTCGTCATATCTAGGACCAGGTAAAAGTGTTGTAATCCGCAAATCAAGAGGCATTGAGTGTCTTTCATCTGTTTTACCTTAAAGTATCACACTCTTTTATACTAAGAGGTCACGCCGAGTTCCATGACCCCTTAATGAAGTGATACTCTCACACATGTTTACCCACCCTTCCTCGAGCTTCCGTGCTCATGAGTGATGTGTGTGCATAATAACGTGTCCATCTGAGATTCTTAGCAATTCTGATTTCTTTGAACTCAAAGGACATTTGTGTCATTCTTAGCGTGATTGGTTAACCCTATCACTAAGCGAAGTTTGACTGTGTTACCAAGTCCGTTATTCTGGTACACTCTCTTCGGTCAAAGAGTTAGGCTTGTGCCGAAGCTCTGAGACTAAGTCTTCTTGCCTTACCAAGCAAGTTTCCTATCGAACTAAGTGCATATCGGTGGTTCGTGATATTCTGGACGTCTTTCTAGAAGTATCACCAGGTTGCCACATGACCGTATTGTCAAGTTTTTGAGCAAGCAAGTTCTCTAAACTACTCTTTCCCCAAGGATCCATAACTGATACCCTTGAACCGGTTGCATGAGCTTAAACAATAACTTGGAGAGTTGTAAGAAAAAAGTTTTATCCGACTTTGTTCCTTCTTTAAGGGATGTCTAGTTTTGTTCGTGTTGAAGAAAGATAGTATCTCCTTTGTGGATATGTTATCGTCCCCCACCTTTGATTTGATTTGGGTTATCGTCAAATCAAACTCAGTTCCAAAGACTATCTTGATGGTGTTGCTAGTTGTGATGTTTCACTTTAACACATCCTCATGTCCTTTGGTCTGACCAATACATTTGCCTGGTTCAAGCAGCATATGAGTCCATCTTCTTGGAGTGTCTCGATAAGTTTGTTGTTGAGCCCATCGATGACATCCTTATTTTCTCCATGCTAGATTAGATTCATATGGAACACTAGGCATTAATGTTGGAAACTTTCGAGAACCGTCTTCGAGTCATCTCGAATTATATGTTCTGGATGTTAGAAGTAACCTTCTCTGATTCACGTGCAAATGTTGAAACATGTCGCAATGGATTCGAGTAGAGTTATCCCCGTTCCTCAAGGATACATGTGTGTTCTATTGTTAGTACCTTATGTGTGTGCAACTATCTTTCGACAAGATGCTAAATACATGTGTCTAGCAATCTAGCTCAGTCTTTTGGAGGTTGACACTGTAGTCCATGTCTTGAGAATCTAGTAACTCTACCTTGGTGGTAAATGTTACACATTTTCTATTTGGACATGCTGAGTCTGAAGTATCATTTCGACTAACCAAAACTGAATCTCAAGCAGCAATGATGGTTGGTGTTTTTCAAGGTTTTGACATAGGTCTCTGTAATCTGGCAAGATTTTTGTAATGGTTGACACACTTAGCTGGAAAGACCTTTCGCCACACTCTCCTGAAATCTTCAATAACAACCCTTCCTCATGAGACTTCTTCTATAAGTTATTATAGGAGTTGTGCTTATAGTTTCCTTTTTATCTGAAGTCCGGCCTTTACTTGATGTCTGTTATCCCAAACATCAAGGAGAACATTCAAAGTAGTGTTGCTAAATGTCTCTCGGTCGATCCTCTAGACCCTTTTATATTGTCAAGCGTATGGTTATGCCAAGTAACTAAAGTCTGAGAATGAAGTTTCTTTCTTCTCGTGTCATCAGGAATCTTCTTAACTATTCATCTGGTGGTGTAAAGTGATATCATATCTTTGGCAAAGATTTTGATAAACCTGGATGAATAAAGAGTTTCCTTCATTTTCTCAACCATGTTTTAAGAATGACTAGGATTTTGGTAATCAACAGTTTCTCTTGCTACATGTCCGTTGTGACTCTGACGAGTCCTCTCCACAAAACACCTTTCTGTCTTAAGCCTTCTGTTGAATGAAAGAGTGACCCTTCTATTTCAAAAGTACTTCAACATCTTGGTTTTGTTGATCCATATCTCTGCAATCCGAGATCTTTACTTAATCTGTTTAGTAGAGGTTCATATCGAAGTCTATAGGTCATGTTCTCTCTGTTGGAACCTTCTTTCTCAGAAGCTTCAAAACTCTTCTAAAGCTCCATGGTCTCAATCCTTATGAATACCAGTTCTCTAACAACTTGAAACCTTCTCCTCTTGTTTACTCTGTTACCTTGACGTGTTTCATGTCGTCATCTTAGAGTTGTTTTGAACACTCCATCCATGAGTTGACCATGACATACTCTATGTGTTGTTTAGTGTGTTTCCCTCTTATACTTAGAGTGTCCATGTTTCTTTATCTCTCCGTCACTCTTCCTACCTTTGGAATCTTGGGTCGAGATTCTCGTAAGGGGGATAGAGCTGTAACACCCCAGTTTTACCTAATTACTATTTAGGGTTGATTGTGCATTCATTAGCATCATATTCAAAATGCATGCAATAGAAAATAAATCGAACCCTAAAACCCTAGTTTCCCCTCTCTCTTTGAAAGCAATTTCAAATGGTTTTGATATTTTGAAAAATACAAAATATGTGGATCCCAAATAGTATGGAGGGCCCCTATGTGTTTCAAATAATCTTATAAACCTTCTTGTATTTCTGAAATAGTTCAAAAAAGTTTAAAATTTGAAATTACAAAGAGAAATACAAAACAGGAAAGAAAAAGAGGTTGCAAATAAAAAATAGAGCAGCAGCAGCCAGCCAGGCCGGCCCATTCCTTTCCTCTCCCTATCTGTCACTCAACCGCGCAGCCAGCAGCTTTCTGTGGCATATTGGCCCAACCGAAGCCCAGCGCCAGGCCCGTACCTCTTTGTTTCTTTCCCCTTTCTTCTTCCTCGATGACAGAAGGACGCTGGCGACCAAAGCTGCCGCGTGGCGATGCCGACACCATTCCCACCTCGTTATGATCCCCGCCACGAGAAGATTCATGCTACCGACACCTCTGGTGCCTATAAGAACCCTCTCCGCCGCTTGGATAAACCCTAACCCCCTACTTTCCCCATTTATCTTCCCCGACCAGAACTGAGCTCATAGGTGCTCAAGGTTGCCGCCGCTCGTCGCCTTCCCTCGCCTTTCCGAGACCACAGGAGTGACCGTCTTGCTCGACTCTATTGATTTACACCACTCGCGTACGTAGGAGAAGTCCCTGGAGCGCCAATTGACATCTCCCTCCCCGATGCCATCCACCGTCGATTCGTTGCCGTCTGGCCTCCTCGTGCCTCGCCGTCACCTCTGCTCGATTAGTGTTGAGCTTCTGGTCCGCAAGGACCCTCCCCCTCTTCCTCCCGCGCTTTGTGTTGTCGTGCCGATGAACGCCGCCGCTGCTCGCTATCAGATGTCGTCGTTGCCGAAGCTCTGCTTGCCAAAACAGGGCGGCGCCGCCACTATAAGGTCGTCAGCGTTGCACTGAGCCTGATGCGTGCTTACCCGTTGCCCCGCGTGCTTGCTACATCCGTGGCCACGGTCATCTGAGCCACTACTGCCGTTGAGCCTAGGTGGCGCTCCCGTATCACTGACGTGGTGTAACATCCCAGCATTAGAGCCTAGAAATAAGCTGAACCCAGATGTGTGCATTGCATTCATGCATAGAAAATCCGAATAATTTTCGCTTTTTTAAATAAAAACTTGTCAAAGTGATTTTAGCTTCTCTTATCTTGATGGAATTGAAGTAAATCATCAAGTTAACTGCGATAAGTTTCAATAAGACCTTTGTTAAAATCTCATTTTACGTAAGAGAGATTTGATCTAAGGGTAGATCAAATGTACTATAAGTTAAACCCTAATATAATGTGAATTATATTGATCATTAGGTGATCATATTATAGTATTCATTATAACCATTCATAAGTACCAAGTTAAGGATATAAAACAAATAATAAGAATGTAACCACTATATCTTAAATTCCATCTGCATACATTCTGAGAATCATAGTAACACCTAATCTTAAAAACTCTTTTGATGAGTTAGAGTTAGAAAGAGATTAAGTCAAGATCATCCACTATATATATATATATATATATCTTTCTTTTTGTACAATCTTTATGGAACTTATCTCAATATCTGTTGTTCATCAATGTTGGATAATTCCCCATTGATTCACAACTTCTTTAACTATCAGTCTTTGATCTATTATTTGACCTTATCAGAACATCTACTCAAATCTTCTAATAAGGGCATAGTCCATTAATAACCTTAATCCAATATAAGATACTAAGAAGATAATTTCCAGACAATAAAAGGTAGGGTTGATAAATCCCTGCTTAGCCAACTAAGAACTTCAGTAAAAATGATTAAAGCATTATAAAGGTAATGTTTTGGCCACCATCATGGAATGCTCCTATTTAGTATAGGTAATACTGGTGGGTAGTACATGGTTGGAACCTTAGTAAAGATAAGTGATCCTAGAGAAGTCTTTGCAAACCACATAAATATAATTCAGGGATTGAAGTGTAAGTTATGAGGGTTAAGTAATTATAGGATGGTGTTATTCAACTAAAGCTAGTGTAGCATAGAGTCATAAAATTGGTGTTATTCATCTTTAAGGATAGTTTACTTTAGAGAAATATTAGTGATGGAGGATTAAGGAAGATTGGGAGTAGAGTTTGAAGGAACTACTGGTTGGATGTAAGATTATCAACAGTAGAATAGTAAATACAACCAAGCAAGGATATGAGAAAGCTATGAAGTATCTTTGTATCAAACTCATTGGATTCATCCATAAGTTTAGAAGAATGATATATTGAATAAGAAGATTTTAATAATTAAGCCCATCAAACTAACCATGATGATGGATAGAAAGAGGTCTTATATCTAGGAAAGGAATTCCTTAATTAGAGAGTCCAGATTGTGAAATATAATTTTATGTTATAGATCATTTTCCTATTTAATCTTGGTAAGCAATCAACTCTAAATCTTAAATCAAACATAATATCCATCCATACTGTTGATCCATCATCTGATGCTTATAACACTTTATAGAAATATTTCCCTATAACAAATTACATATGCATATCTTTGTTAATTTCAACCATCATCACCATATGTGCCTAAGTATAATTTTATAAGTTCACTTCTATAAAACACTCTAAATATAACTTCTGTTAAAAAGGGAGATTTCATCCAATACTATATACATATGGTAATATGCTTAGTTATTAAATCTTAACTCTTAAAAGGAATCTAAGCTTATACAAAACCCTAAAGCCAAGGGTAGTACTCATAATTCAAAGCCCTAAACTTCTTTGTTTATAACATACATTGCTATTTTCCAACTTAATGGGAGTAATAATCATCATATCACTGTCTTTATATTTCTTGCATCAAAGAATGGTATAGAATCATTATACATATATATAAAGTTTCTATTCAAACTATAAGCTCACTAAAAGTTGAGTTATAAACAGATAAGAATATATCATTCAAGAAATCCCTAATTAAAAATAGAAGAGAAAAATAATAAGAAGAAGTTTCTTCCAACTATTAAAAAGGAGTTCTTATTGAGTAAATAAAAGAAATATAAAAAGAAGGCATAATAAAAGTTCACAAAGGTTACCAAATATATTTTAATATTACTACAAATATCCATCAAATAAATTATACAAAGAAAGGTTCAAAATATAAATCAAATTCAAATCTGATTAAGAAAACAGAAAATAGAAAAAGGATAAAACAACTAAAAACCAAACCTGGCCGCGGCCCAACAACCCTACACCTATCTGACACCCTGTGCAGCCCACAACAGCCTAGTAACCAGCCCAGTTCTTTTTCTATCTGTGAATGACAAGTGGGGTCAAGGGAGGACCATGGGTTGAGTTGAAATATTTGCCAGGGGTTATCCGCAAAACGACCATCGTTGTCATCACCACGCACACAGACAGCTCGCTGTCGGAGATCGCCGCTGCCCGATGCCGTCATCGCCGTCATTGCACCAAGATACTTGCCGCCGCTGCCAGGAGGGGATAAGAAGGCCACCGCGACGCATTGCTTCCATCCCTATCTCCAATCCCTCCTTATCCTCTCAAATACGAACGAGACCAAATCCCTAGCTCGTCGGAGCCACCTCTCGCCGTCGAACCACGTCTCCCCACACCATTCTGAGACGTCATGGAGAAGCGCCTTCCTTCGTAGATCCTCTAGGTAGAAGCTTGCATCAAGGAGAGCACTGGAGCTGGTGAATTTGGTTGTTTTCCTTCGCAGCAGTTCGTCGGAATCCTCGTCGGGAAGCTCGATTCCGAACGCGCCTGTCCTCGTCGACCGCTCTATCGTCATCAGGGTAAGATTGCGCATCTATGGACCCTAGTTTCGTTTGTTGATTCACACCGAAGGTCTAGTTTTGTTGAGCATCGCCGCTGGCCGCCACAGTAGCTCGTCGCCGATGACCCTCCGATGACCATTTCCAAGCGGCGCTGCCACTATTAGGTTCCGTAGGTCGCGCTGATTCGAACTAGATCCATTTCATTTGCTAGGGCGCTGTAGATCGTCGCCGATGACGACTCACCGACGGCGGTGGTGATGCTGACGCCATGCTTACCTCATTATCGAGCCACGTCAGCTCGTTTCACTGGTCTCTGCCTCGCGTGGTGGATGACATGGCCCAGGGCCCACATGTCATCGACAGTGAGTAAAGAGGAGGTCGGTAACAAAAGCATTTCTAGACCTGAGTGCTGAGGTGGACAATGGCCCACAGGTCAGTGACTGGGGCTAGCTCTGGTCGTGGTATAAAAATTATTTTCTGTTTAGAAATAAATAAAATGTTATAATCCAATTAATATTATTCCAGAAATTTAATAAATGATTAAATCTTGTTTAATTAATAACTTTTGATTTATAATTCAGAAAAATGTATATAATATATGAAAATTTGTAGAAAAATAAAATCTACAACTTAAACTTAATATCAAATATTATTATGATGATTATTTAAATAAATATTATTAAATAAAAGTTTTCTAAGTAATAAAACTTTGATAATTCATATTTTTATAATAATAAATATTCATAATAGAAATCAAATAGCAAAAATCTTAGAAAAATAAGAATTCTAATTTAAAACTATAATCATGTATTATTATTTCACTTAATTAAATATTTATTATTTATTAAGTAATTGTAAAAAAGTAATAAGAATTATAAAAATCATATATTATTGTTTATAAATCACAAAAATAAATATGATATACCAAAATGATCACAAAAATATTATTTACATGTTAAAAATCTAATAATCTCCTTTTGAGGTAAATAAGAAAATTAAATATTTTAATAACTCACATTTAAACATATTTACTTCATTAATAATTCATATAAAATTAAATAAAATTTACTAATATTTCTAAAATGAGTTAAATAAGTCTAATAAATCTTATTAGTCTTAATTATTAATAATCTAATGCCATAATGGTTTAAAACATTATAAATGTTCTTATTTTAGAAGAATCCACAACCTTAAATGAAGATTATCTCTAAAAAGAATTCCACTAATAATAAAATACTTAAAGAACAACTTGTGAACAATCAAATCTTTTCTAAACCATATTAATCACCAAATTACAAAAACTACTACAACATTATATAAACCCATAAGTAGTTAAGTAACATTCTGTTGGGTTCATAAACTATACTCACTTATCTATAAAAGATAAATGATATCACTCCATACTCACATCAAGAAACCATTACTCAAGTAACAGAATAAACATTCTTAAGTAACTTAAAGAAAACATTTCAGATATACAAGATACCAAGGTATAAGTACGATACTTTCAAAACTATCTATACTTTAAAGTTAACTTTAGTCTACAAAATCTTAATATAACACTATAAGCATTATTATATGTTTTATAGTTAACTTTGGTCTGAAGTAGTTAAACTATAAAGCAACTCAAGCCAAACCATTTGAGCAAACAAATGACATCAACCACCACTAACTAATCACAAAGTTTGTTTAGACCTTTGAAGAGAAACTTTTTCTTCGAAGGTTATCCTTTTTGCCACTTTAAATAAGAAACCTGGTATAAGTAATCCTAACTAGTATGTGATAAGTATTTATACTTTACTCCTACATATGTGCTGTCTACAACCACTCAAAAACTCTAATAAAACTACAATTATGAAATTTATCCAAAAGGACCACACATTCCAAAGTAACCACTTCCGGAATCTAAACCCTAAGACAACGTTATTCCCAGGATTTGCATTTAGAACGTGCATCACATTACTTATGCATAAAAGCATATTGCTTCTTTAAACATTAGTCCTTACCGGACCAATGATGCTGATTTCAGATTTTGGATAGTATACTGACTCGAAGACCGTGAGTGCATAATCTTGCAATCACAAAAGGCAAGTTCACAATTGCTCATGTCCTTTGATTATTTTCTATAAAGTATTTTACAAATCCAGTGTTGTCACCACCTGCATTTGAAAAAGGGACATAAAACACTATTTTCAATAACAATGAGAACTATTGATTACTGGTCCAGGGTGATCAGCTAATCTATTAAATCTGACAGTTGGGATACCACTGTTCAGAACTATATCACCTAGGACTTAACAACCAATGTCGCCAGTGATTCTTGCGCCGTTTATTAAGCGTTGACCATGAGATTTGGAATGGGACGAAGAAGTCAGCTGTATCTTCTTCCTCTCACATGAAGCCGGATGTGCAGGTCGTGGCTTTTATCCTCGTAGCGTGCATATTAATTGGTAATTCGTAGAGGATATGCAGCATATGGGTGGGAACCCTCATTGTCCCACGATAGTGCTGGCATCTAATGGTTTGTACAAACCATTGACGTAATTCTTTATGTGGGCATGGTGTACACCAAGGAGGAATGCGAGGTCACGAAGGGGCAGTGATTGGCTTGGATCATCTTCTAGGCCCCACATCATGGAATTGTGGACGGGAATAAGCTGCCCGGTTGTGCAACAAAGAGTTGATCTCTCATGGGTAAAGTAACGCACCTCTGCAGAGTGTAAGAACTGTAACTTGTTACTCCCTGTTCTAGGAAGGAGCTACGAACGCGGCGGGAAAGGAACCCCATGAAGGTTCTGGTAAACCAGTGAAGGCTGACGGACATAGCTTTTCAGAATAAAAGCAACCTTTGAAGAAATGATTTTGAAAACTTGCATTGCCTACGCCTATGGTATGTGGCTGTAGTTATAGTGCATTAAACACTTCTTTTCTAGTGAACTTATTGAGTACACTCGTACTCAAAGTATCTTCTTAACCCTTGCTAGATTCTGAAGCCAGTAAGAAGATGTCTATATCAAGTTATGCTCCAGGAATCGTCAAGAGCTAAAGCTTTTCAATAAAGACAAAGAAGACAACATATGCTCAACTCAAGTGAAGACGAAGTTATTGATTAGATAGAAATAAAATCTCTAGCCAAAAAAAAACTATCTCTGTAGTGTGTTGCAATAGCAGCAATGCCAATTCCTTAATTAAATACTAGTTTTAATAGTATAATAGTTTTGCGATATTTATCTTTGATTCTTCTTCGTAAATAAGTTATTTCTCTCTCTTAAACCTAGAGTGTTCTCTGGATCTTATGTAAAGAGTGAGTTGTAACCTTTAGCCATGTATTGGACCCGATGTGTTTCTGTTGTGCCATTCTGAGGGATGTAATACTAGTGAACAGTGTTTCATTGGTTTTATGTCAACGACTATACTATACTACATCATGCAGTGGTATGCTGGGTCACCGCACGTGGCATCTGCGTGGCGACGGCGTGGCGCCCTCGTCAGCACTGCGCAAGCGTTGCCTGCGTGGCATGCCGATGTGGCCTCGGCCCCACCCGTCAGTTGTAGTGGGCAGCCTCTGCCTCGGTGAGAAAGGTTTAGGGTTAGGTTGTGCTGACGCCATAGTGACGCATATAATCAATTAAATTGTTTAATAATTTCAGAAAATGGTTTAAATCTTATAAGTTCAATAACTAATGATTTATAAGTCAGAAAAATATGAATAAGATATCAAAATGTTCAAAAAATGAGATCTATATATTTACACTATAATAATGCATTGTTCAACAACTTTCATGACAAGTTTAATTAGAAGAACTTAGTAACCCCTCACAGGTATTTCCGGAGTTTCCCCGAGATAGGGTTTTCACCCCTCGGAACCCCGATTAAATTGTTGAGCATGCTTTAGGGTTACATTTCAATACAATTTAACTTGTCATAACATCATCCTTGCTTGATCATTGCATCGATGCCATGTGTTGATTGTTTCCCTCTCTTTCCGGTATTTGGTTCTTCCCAGTAGGATACGAGATCGAGATCGAAGTCAAAGATCAACACCGTCGAAGCTCGAAGACCAATACTTGACCAACTATAACCAAGTCAAGTGGAAGACTTCTGAAGATCTGCTTATTGGTTATCAACTGGCAAAGGCAAGCATAGCCCCACCATGATATAATCCTATGATTTCGAAAGCATTTCAATTCTTGCCATGATGCATATGATTCTACTGTGGTCTTTTATCGATAGATAGAGTATCCTATCTATTGCATAACTTCCTTCGAGCTTATATTATTTTATCCTCTGCTCCTAGCATAATTAGGTTTGGCTTGTGTGCACTTCTAGAGCTTATATCGGTGTCTTGCTTAGCCATGCTTAGCTGTTAAGTCTGGTTCGTCCAGATGATGTATCAGATGAAAATAATCTAGTATGACAGGAGAACGTGATGAGATGAGATCACTGATATGAGGTTAAACATGTTAAGACTCGTATGGGAGGCCATGGTGGGATGTGGCTTTTCTAGTCCCATGCTCGCCACCACTAGGACCTGAGTTCTTGCCTCTTGAATCTAGACGAGCGTACAACCACACGGGGCCTGGAAAACCTCACGAGCAACTAACTTGCCTAGTAGATTCCATGAGTCACATAGTTCGGGCGTTCCATTTGATAAACGCATTGAAAACCTTTTGAAAGATTTGGCGGGTGAAAGGTGCATCATAACAGGTAGGTAAGCGTGGCCGGGGTTGCTTAGGGTCGATGGAGCCCCTGGTAAACCAACCTCGCCTCACATCTTTAAGGACCAGCTTCGGGATTTGACCCATTACGGCGGAACCATCCTTAGGGCGTGACTCATGGTCTCGACGAAAGAAAGGTAAAGATCGTGTCTAACCACCCTATGTCGGTCTTCTAAGGAAGAGGGCTTATCTAGTGGCATTAAGAGAAGGTTAGTACGTGTGGGTAAAGTTGTACACCCCTACAGGGTAATAATCTTCGGAAAGTCGTGTCCACGGTTATGGACGACTTGGGAATGGACGTGATGATCATAGAGAACTATAACCTAATCGTAAAACTTGGAAGATCAATGTGTGCTTAAGGATGGTTCCTCATGGGTACGAGGGGGTGATCCTAGTTCAGTGATGATGACTTGGTGGATATCAAAAGATGATGATCAATATTTTGGAGATGTCGCTCTCTTATTCCTTTTTAAATACTCTGACTAGACGAGCTTCTTCTCCTTCCTGTTTTACAAACAAAAGTGGCTTTACGCAAACCAACTCCACCAGCCATAAGTCTTGCGGAGTACACCCTGTACTCACCCTTGCTTTGTTAATACTTTTGGCAGAGTAAGTGTTCCCCTGAAGACGAGTTCCATACTACATCGACATCGATGATTAGTTTGGGGTTCCCGGCCGGCAGTCTGGAATCTATGGGCTGGGACGTCATCATTATGCTTCAAGCCTCTTAGGCCATTTGTTAAGTTTGCTACCCTTAATAGCATAATTTGCCTTCCGTTGTTTGATGTTTGTGGTCAGTGGCCTCTGCTTGTAATAATTTGGTTCTCTGCTCATTTATGAGCTTGCTGTAACAATTTTTATGTCATAGGGTCACTGATGTGTTACCAATTCTTCACTAGATATCCTCGAGCTCAAGGTTAAGCTTATGTCAGACGGAGGTCAGAGATTTGTTTAGCCCTGATCCCGGGGGTGTCACAAAAGCTTTCTCTAGTGAGTATCTTTGGCTTGCTCTAGTATTCTACTTGCTTTGGTTGTTCCTTGTCCTTATTCTTATTCGGGTCCTTTCTTGTCTTAGATGCATCAGGCATCGCGTTTGATCGCGGTGTGCTGGATCATGGAAATGCTCTCGATGATGCCACCGCAGCGGTCGAAGATCACTGCAGAACTTCTGTTGGCGCCTTGGCGAAGGCCAAAGGAATGCTCCGACGCTTCTACAAGGAGAGCGTCCCTAAGGGCGCTTCTCTTGAGGATGTTGACGCTTTGGCGGATGCTCTGTCGGAGGATGCTCCGGCGGCCTACAAGCACAAGAAGAAGGGCATCGGCGCCTCCATGGGGCTGGCCATGGCCATGGAATCCAGAGCGGAGCTGGACCTGCCGCACATCACCTCCCAGATGACAACTATTGCCGATGGCTCAGAGGTAGCTTTCGCTCTCTTCGCCTCCTGTTGTAAGCGTTATGGGTCGAAGCTCATTAACCTATTGGCGGAGTACACGGGGAAGCAGCAAGAGGAGGTCAAGAACAGGAAGTCTGGCTTTGAGGCCACTCCGGTTGCGGGTTCCTAGGCTCGGGTGTTGTAGTTTAGGATAGTTTATCCTCTTCCTTTTGTGATGTACGCTTTTGCTGATGAACAATCTCGCCTTATGCCATGAGGTGGCCTTTATGATGTATATAAATTATATTTCGAGCTATCGCTAGAGATGTGTGTGATGTTCATATCCTTACTTGTTTGCCTTTAGGGTCCTTCGGGTGAGATTCTCGTGGAGACTTTGACTGTCCCTGAGCCGCGACCATCTCTGGATGATGCGTCACAGCTTGTTTTCCTTCGTGCCCGTGTCCGCGGCCTGGAGAAGGATATTCTTGGCATTCGAGGCCACGCGGATGTGTGAAAGTTGAAAGCTGAGCGAGCCACTGCCATGGAGGAATTTTTTATGGGGGAGGTACGGCAGATCGGCGAGCATCTTCAATGTAAGTCTTCGTGTGTTGTTGCTCTTTTCGGATGCACTGTTCTTATGTGACATCTTCTTCTTGTGTTTGGTGGAGGTGTAAATCTAGTTTCGAAGGAGGAGAAGGAGCACGTTGCTGTTCGGATGAATTGCCTGACCCAATAGGACTTGGAGGTTGGCGGCTTCTTCTGGATGGACCATGATCAGGCCATCGTCCTCGCGACGGTGCAAGATCGCGCGCACCAGGTTTCTCGGGTGCTGAGGCAGGCGAGGATTTCCCTGGCATCCACTTGGGCCGCCATGTTTCCCCTGGACAAGGCACCTTCCAATCTTTGGGGTCTGCTGGCGAAGTTTCGGGATGTGAGCCACGTCAAGGAATTGGTGCGGTGTCAGCTGGTTGCTGGGGTGAAGGCCTCTATTTCACTTGTTTGGCTTCATCGTCGTGACGTCGATCTCGCGGCAGTGGCGACTAGGCCACCCTTCTACCAGATGGTAGTCTTTGGGATATGTGTCTGCATTATGCGGCTGTGAGGCAGTATGCCAAAAATATTGTAGATCTGTTCGAGCAACGGGTGAGTGTGATACTCCAGAATAGGTAGGTCCTGTAAAGAAAAAAAAATTGATGTAAAATTGGTATGTATTCGAGTGGGCTTGTTGTGCCCTTTGTAAAGTTTTATTTGTATGAGCATGTTGTGCCTTATTTTATGCATGTCCTTTTCATTAGCCTGACGTGGTCAGCTACTCAGGTTGTATGCTTTTGTTCTCAGTTGACGAAGTCGTGGGGTGAGGCATAGCTCCCGAGTATGTTATAGCGAAAAGTAAGGGAAAGAAATTTCGGCCGAAGAACTTAGCTTTTATTCATATCGTAACGACGAGGTACAATGTTTGGCTGAGTAGCCTTGGCTGAGTAGCCTTATTGAAAGTAAAAGGGGTAAATAGGGGTAGAAGCGTCGTAGCTGTGCGACGTTCCATGGGTTGGAGTATTTGACTCCTGAGTTGACGTCCATGAGGCGGTAGGCGCCACCTAGGATGACTTCGGTGACGATGTAGGGTCCTTCCCAGGGTGACTCGAGCCTCTTCGGCCGCTCTTGCTTGAGTCGTAGGACGAGGTCTCCTTCGATGAAGGACCTTGGGTGCAGCCGACGGCTATGGTAGTTGCGGAGGCTCTGCTGGTAGACCGTTGAGCAAGCCGCGGCGATGTTGCGTGCCTCATCGAGCATGTCGACGACATCTTCGAGTGCGGCCATTGATTCGGCTTCACTGTAGGTGACGACCCGAGGGGCCTTGTGTCGTACTTCTGCGGGCAGTACGGCTTCGGCTGCGTGCACCATAAAGAAAGGTGTGTAGCCAGTTGCACTGTTTGGCGTTGTACGCGGGCTCTAGAGTATGGAGGGTAGCTCCTCCACCCATGCTCCCGCGAGCCTTTCGAGTGGGCGTAGCAGGCGTTTTTTGATGCCGCTCCCGATGAGGCCGTTGGCCTTTTCGACCTGTCCGTTGGTCTGCGGGTGCGCCACGGAGGCGTATGATATGTTTATTCTGAGGCCCTCGCAGAAGTCCTGGAATTCCTTCGAGATGAAGTTCGATCCGTTGTCCGTGATGATGCTGTGCGGCACCCCGAACCTATAGACTATGGACTTGAAGAATTTGATGGTTGTTTTGCCGCTTTGGTTGGTGACGGGCATGGCCTCGATCCACTTGGTGAATTTGTCGACTGCGACCAGGAGGTAGACGTGGATTCCCTTTGAAGATTTGGGCAGTTTGCCTATCATGTCGAGGCCCCATTGGGCGAAGGGCCAGGCCAGTGGTATGGGCCTTAGCTCTGATCCTGGTGCGTGCAGTTTGTCCGCATACCTTTGGCAGGCGTTGCATCTTCGGACAATGTCTTTGGCATCGTTCATGGCCTTTGGCCAATAGAATCCAGCTCGTAGAGCTTTGGCGACTAGGGCGCGGCTGTCTGCATGATGGCCGCAGATGCCCTCGTGGATGTCTTGGAGGATGGTTTTGCTGTCACCAATGGTGACGCACCATTGGAGTACACCCGAAATGATGTGCTTGTACAGCTCGCCATTGATTATGGTGAAGGCCTTGGACCGGCGAGATATGTGTCGGGCGTCTGTCGGTTCATCAGGTAGTTCTCTGTTTATCAGGTACCGAAGGTACGACTGCGTCCATGTTTCTTCGATTTCCATGGCCTGCATCAGGCTGACCAGCTCAGCCTCGGTGTCGAGCTTTTCGGGTCCTTCCTGGCCTTCGGGTAGCGCAGCCCCCGAGTGCTCTGCTTCTTCGGGTGATTCCTTGGGGAATTTCCTTTTGATAGAAGGTACGTAGATTTATTCGAGGAACACACCTGGTGGCACCCGTGCACAGGTGGAGCCGATGTTGGCGAGTCTATCAGCCTCCTCGTTGCTTTCTCTTCGGACGTGCCGGAGCTCACAGCCGTCGAAATCCCCTTCGAGTGAATTGTAGAGCATGCGGTACGCAATCATGTTGGCGCTATGAGCGTCACACTCGTTCATCGTCTGCTGGACGACAAGGTTTGATTCACCATAGATGACCAGGCGGGTTGCGCCACAGATCTTGGCCATCCTCATGCCGTGGATGAGGGCCTTGTATTCGGCCTCGTTGTTGGAGGCCTGAAATTTCATCCGAAGGACGTGTTTCATCTTGTCCCCTTATGATGCCAGCTTTGGCTCCGGCCTCGCGCTTGGATCTGTCGAAGTGCATCGTCCACAACTGCGTCATGTCCGGAGTGTCTGGTAGTTGGAGCTCCATCCAGTGGACGAGGAAGTTAGGGAGGACCTGAGATTTGATGGCCTTGCGCCGCTCATAGACTATGGCCACGCGTCCCGTGGCTTCGGGATTGTTCATGATGTTGGACAATGGTTCCTCGTTAACGACCATTATCTGGTGCTTCTGGAAGTAGTGGCTGAGTCGTCGAGCCGTCATGAATACGCCGTAGGCCAGCTTCTGTGTAGCATCCCGGAAAATCCCTAACTAGAAAATTGCTTGTTATTTTATTTTCTCCATCATCATGACATCATCATCATATTCATCATGCCACCTTGCATGGTTCAAATAAATTGTTACATTGTTTAAATTGCATTGCATTTGATTGACTTGCTTTTATGTGCTTGTCCATGTTTATAAATCTCTATCTAATCTTGCAATCACATTAATCTCCCCTCTCTTTTCTAATTCTAGTTGGAGCCTTTCTTTCCTCTCTTTAAATCTTAATATCACTCTATGTTGGTTCACTCTTCCTCTCTCTATATATTTATATCCCTCATCTTTGTTTCTATTCCACTTGGGATCATCCTCGTGCTAGAAAGCCTAACCTTTTGCTAAAATCATTTTTGCTCTTCTCCAATTCAATCACTCTTGTTTCTTATTTTCTACTTAGAGCATCTCCACTCGCCTACCCAGGACGCCGGCCCGGACGCCGAATTTCGGTCCGGGCGCCGAAAATCGGCCCAGTCGCGTACCTAGGGACCTATTTTCGTCCGGATTTTGGCGTGTTTTGGTCCGGCCTACCCAGGCCGTACCCAGGATCCCGGGTACGCCCTGGGAACACCGGACTCAGCGAAAACGGGCATGGGCCAGCTCTGTCGGCGAGAGAAGGCACCACTCCCGCCAATTCGCCGAGCTCCCGTCCTTTTCTTTCCCCATCCCGCCTTTCTTCCCCATTCCCCCACCCCCGATGCTCTGCCGATCACCCCGCCCGATATGCCTCCCAAGAGCTTCTCCCAACCCAGATCGATCCTCGGCAAAGATCCGGCGGAGAAGAAGGCGAGGAAGCCGAGAGCGCCGCCGACCAAGCCGGAAGGCATGTCCTCAGCCAAGTGGGAGAAGAGGAAGCATGCCAGGCAGATCTCGTCGGCCGAGCAGAAGGACAGGAAGGAGAGGGCGAAGCTCCGGCAACATCAAGCGGAGGAGGAGAAGGCGATGGTGAAGGCGGCGGCGGAATAACAGGCGATGGTGAAGGCGAAGCGGGCGGCGGTGATGCGTTCGGCGTTGATGGCCGCGCTGTACCCACCACACTAGGGAAGCCAGGAGAGCGTCGGCTCACCCGCCGGATTCTCGCCGATCTCTCCGGCCAGCTTCCAGGAGAGCCAGGCGAGCGTCGGCTCACCCGCCGGATTCTTGCCGATCTCTCCGTCCAGCTTCTAGAAGAGCCAGGCGGCTGCTTCAACCCCGATGTGCTCTTCCCCTGCCTGGCGACGTGCCCTCCTTCGGCCTTCGGCGTCGACATCAACCTCTCCTACTCCGTCTCTCCGGCGTACGCAAGCCCCGCTCTGCGCGACAGACCGCTGCCTTTCAGCGGAAGCTGGGCGCCCTTCGGCGAGGCCGACGCGCGCAACCTGTTCGGTGGAATGTCGGGCGCCCTTCCGGTCGGCATGACGGCCGAGGCGTACATGGAGGACCTGATCGCAACAGGCTCGGCGATGAACCACCCCTCCTTCTTCACGGAAGAGCAAACCCGGACCAACGCCGAGCACGACATCGAGTCCCAGGACCTCGCCGACACCAACGCCGAGGAGACACAGGCCGAGCAGACGCATCCAGAGGACGCCGAGGCTGAGGCGAAAGGCAAGAAGGGGAAGAAGAAGTCGGGCACTTCGGCGGACGCTTGGATCAAGTGGACCGTGGCCGAGGACACCTGCCTCGCCGAAGCATGGAAAACGGTGAGCATGGATCCTATCACCGGTGCTAACCAGAATTCAGACAACTATTGGCGACGCGTGAAGGCAGCATTCGACGAGCGAAGCATGTGCGACCCAAAGTATCGCAAGATCCATATGGAGCGAGGGGAAAAGGCTATTACCAATCACTGGGCGATCATCCAAACTGCCTGTAGCAAGTGGCACAGCTGCGTGGAAGAGGTCGACCGCACACAAGCCAGTGGAGAGAACATAGACAACAAGGTACTCGCGAACACTTGTCGTGCACTCTCTTCCATTTTGAAAAACTTGACACACTTCCATTTTGCAGCTGCGTCGTGCACTTGCTCTGTTTTGAGAGGACATGAAGATGGAGTTCAAGTTCCATCATGTCTTCGAGAAAATCGAGCATTGCGAGAAGTGGCGGGACACTCGCCTGAGTATCTCCAAGAGCAAGGGCGGCGTCTACAACCCCAAGGCCCTGGCCGCTGCTGCCAGCGAAGGAAGACCTGACCTCGGCCAGAAGAAGGCGAAGATGCTCAAGGCCGCCGGACCTCCCGCCGAGCGTCTCCAGGCTTCGATCGAGAAATGCCTCGCCGACACGAAGGCGCAGGCCGAGAAGAGGGTTGAGAAGAGCGAGGAGCGCTGGAAGAAGCTGATCGAGACAAAGGGGAAAAGGTGGCCCTCATCAAGGCTAACCTCGCCGAGAAGAAAGCCAACCTCGCCGAGAAGAAGGCCAACTACGCCGCCAAGAAGCGCAACACGGACCTCAAGTTCCTCATGGGCGGCGAGGACACGTCGAAGATGAGATCGCCTGTCAAGGCCTGGTACATGGCGCAACGTCAGGCCATCCTGGAGGGCATGATCACGGCTTCCCCTTCCTCTGTGCCGAACATGCCTGCGCCGAACGCTCCCACGCCGAGCTCTGCTTCGACTTACTCGAACCCGGGGGCCTTCACCGGCGAGATGGACGACAACGTCGCGTCGGCCACGCCGCAGGAGCCCATCCCCATCGACGACTGAGAGTTGTTTCCCCTGTTATGTAATAAAAATCTGTCGCCGAACTTGTGGGCGTACCTGTCGAACATCTTGTGGCCGAGCACTCGCCGGCGGAAACGATAAAGATTCAAATATATAGACGTTTTGTGTTCGCCTGGGTACTCGGCCTGGGTACGCGAGTGGGAAACTGGACGTACCCAGGCCGAAAACTTGCGTCGTCCGGCCCAAAAAAGGTCCGAATTTCGGCCTGGGTTCGGCCAACGAGTGGAGATGCTCTTACAAATGCCTTTTCCACACATGTATAATATCTACCGGTTCATGTCCTTTCAAACCTCTCCCTATTTCAAAATGTTTCCTTCTCTGTTTTAAAATTGTGCATCTATTCAAATTATAGACAAAACATGAGGGTTGATGCAGTTTGTAAACTTCTGGGAAGAATCCAGTCAACATCTTCAGTTAACGGTATGTTGCAAGATCAGCAACAGCCTGGGCCGGTTGTCACGTACGCTGGGAGCCATCCGGTTCTTTTCCGCCCTATTGTTTTAGCCCAAGCCCATCACCTAGTTCCTTTTTTTTTATCGATCTGGAGAGGAAATATACTGTTGTCGTCTTCCTCCTCACACGCGGAGAGCGTGAGCACTTGCAGCCACCACACACGCCTCCACCTGCTCCCTTCCCCTCATCTTTTAATCGCCGCCGAAGCAGCCCCGTCGAACCCTACCTTGTCTCCTTCGCATCTCACGCCGCCATCTCGCCTTTCCCCTCTTCCTCCACCTACCGAGAGAGAGCCATGGTCGGGGATTAAGAAGCCCGACCTTGCCGACGCCACGATCACCGCCAAGCACAACGAAAGACGGGAATCAATTCGTTGTACCGCTGGGGATTGGTTGGAGCCCGCAGGAGGAGCCGTATGTGTGCCTCGTCTTCCCCTTTTCCTCCCACCGGGGGACCTTCGCAGTACCTTGTTGTCGCCGTCGACTCTGTCCTCCCCCGTCCAAGCTAATGTCGCCATGATCATCAGGGTGAGTTTCTCCTCTGTCTTCCTTCTTCCCCTGTCTTATTCCATTCCCTTTCCGAGCCCCGCGTCAACATCGAGTTTCTGCCGCCGGATGTCGTAGTTGGTTCCCCTCCAGTGTTCTTCTGATGGGTTACAGCACGTAGACGAGTTCCAGGTTGTTTCTTGCATCCAGCGCTGCCGAACGAGGTCGCTGTCGTGGTCATCTGTGCTCTCGCATGACCTGCCCCGAACGTAGAGGCTCAGAGTCTTGTGTCGGCATTCTTTTTTTTTTTTGGTTCGTCAGAGAACACAAATCTCGTCCGTGATCTGTTTAAAAGGATTTCACGCCACGTCCTGTGCATAATTCGAACATCAATCTAGTGGCTAGCACAACACGCCATCTTGTTCCTGATCAGAGGTTCATATCCCTGCATTTTTGTTGGTTAAAAACCAGATCGTGGTCGTCTGCCGTGCATGCAACAGTTCAGGTTCTGCATGTAGAACTGTAGCTCGCGTATATATACGTCCCTTAAACTTGGAATCAAATCCCCACTGCTACGAGATTTCCACCTTTTATTCTTCTTCTCACCACAATTTGACAGGTTCAAAACGCTGACACTTCATTTGTTTCCAAATCCGACCTGTAGCCTCATACACGATTCGACACTTTGCCTCTGTATCAAAGATCCTGTGTTCAATTCTGTATGGCTATTTCTTCTATAAGCCAACATCTTTTGCAATTCTTGACTGCCAATTCCACCGTCAGATTACTTCCACTCTGTCACTGTGACTAACTTCATTTCTTATATTCTATAGCTCAAAATTGGACACATTATATCTGAAAAGTTATTAGAAAAGGGTACGCACATATTTATACCTTACATATACATTCTTGCCATGGTTATCCCGCGGGTTAGGTAATTTCACCTAACGTATAAATATGGAATACGCGAGTGATACAATTTAGATGTTGTTCCGGTTCCATTTAAATTGTATAGCTCACTAATTTCATGTTTTGTCTTGATAATTTGATATTTAAATTGTGGGTAGATAAACAAGTTAAACCATTTAGTTAATTGTGGTATTCTGATTCCGCTTAATATTGTCTAGCTGTATCGCATCTTTATTATGCCATGCATCATATCATCATTGCCGATTCTTCCGTATTAGTTGTAATTGTTGCATTGCTTGTTCCTTTTTAGTGTTTTACTTCTTCCCGGATAGGACGATGAGATGTTGTGAGCTTCGATAAGTTCTTTGGTTATAAAACTTCGGCAATGTTTTTAGGCGAGCATTCTCCTTCTTTCTACCTATTTTTTCTTAGTCTTTATTTCCTCCTATTGATCTATTGCTATCTGTGTTGAGATACTATAGATTTCGTACCCCTTTATTTTCCCTTGTAGCCCCTATATTGCCATGGACACATCCTATTACCTGTTGTTTAATAGACAGTCGGCCTTGCGAGTCGTAGTCGCTTGCTTAGATGCTGCTTCGCGTCGTTGATATTCCACTAATGTTGGGGGGTTGTCATATGCTTAATGGTGAAGATGATCATGACTTTAATTATTGTTTAATAACTAAAATTGAAAGTAGGTAAATAATGCAGAGGCACTGGTGGGTAATAGACAATATTTGGTTTTTAACCGCCCACTTGTGTCCCGTAGGACCCCGAGTTCTTGACACCTGTTCCGAGATCGAGCGCGCTAACCACAGGTGGGGTGTTTGGGAACCCCATCGATTTAGTACCTGATTTCAAAGTATTGGGGCCACAAAGTAGTTTGGAGCTTTATTACTATCATGTACTTATGCCATGCTTTACTATTTTATTTACGATTGCGCGTGGAGCGCCTGTATTATTTTGGAACAAATGTGGAATGTTTTCGCGGTATCGACAAGCCCAGTCACACTTTCGGATTTACAGTCGTTTATAGCCATTGTCACAAACCTCTAGGTCCGTCTCGGAGACCGGCTGACTTCGTTGCGGGTAGCTTAGTGGGGTGGCCCCCATGTGTTGCTTTGGGTCTAGGAAATGTCGTGTCCGAAACCTCGTCGACATACCGTTGGGTGTATGTTTTGTGATCTTGTACCTACCTGATCTGACAACAAGGGTGTAGGTGCGTGTGGAAACTTTTGTGCACTCCTGTTGGGTTAAATCTTTTCGAAAAGCCGTGTCCGTGGTTATGGACGACTTGGAGCGCAGTTCTCGATCATAGACAACTATAACTAAAGTTTACTGTTATAATATGATTTGATATGACTAGTAAGTTGGACAACCACCATGGAATGAATGAATAAAACTGCCAACTGTGTGAGTTTCCTCGGATTGACTTCCTTATTTGGTCTCGAGGGGGAAATACTAGGATGGGTATGTTTGGTGGTATCAGGTTGGTTCCGAATAGGTATTTCTTATCCCTCTCTATTAGCCGACAGTTGTATCGAGTCTCTATAGGTTGTTTTAGTGCATGATGCGTCGCCGCTTCAGTCCACCATACCTATGTAGGCGAGGACCGCCGAATTCTAAAACTCGCCGTGTACTGGCCTCAGTACTGACCGCTCTCCTTTTTTCTTTGCCCTTTGTTGGCACCCGTTTTGTTTAAGCAGGTTTGAGGTCGAAGTCGTTAGAAGGGTTACCCTTCCGGCTTGGCCTGGGCAGGGTTATGGACGCCATTGGTTATTCTTCAGGGCTCTTTGCTCGATTTGCATCTTGTCCATTCTCGGACGTTGTATCTTTATCAAGGTGATTTGTATCTTTGTACTATATATCTGTATTCTTGACTCATGGAGTCGCTGTTATATATATATATGTTATGTGGGTTCCATCGTGGACTATTGTGTAATGATATTACTTCGTTTTTCACCCGCACGAAAGTGCCTGGTGGGCACCTTTGAATCGTTCCTATACGGGTTTGGCGGGAATCGCTAAAACTTGCATAGGGCCGATCCGAGGATGTTACATTCTGGTAGTGAGGGTACCTCTGTTTTGTTGGTGTTAGTACCTCGCTGAGGTAGTAGATTGGTCGTTGGACCCCGTGGGTCTTGCCTTCTTCGGGTTGTTCGACCACGAGTACGGTGCTTACCACTTGGTGCGTGGCTGCGATGTATAGCTGCAGTGGTCCTCGTTCCTTTGGCGGGACCAGAACATGCGAGGTGGAGACCAGACGCTTGAGGTCTTCGAGTGCGTCGTCGGCTTCGGGTGTCCACTCGAACTTGTCCGCCTTGCACAACAGTTGGTAAAAGGGAAAGGTCTTCTCGACCATGCGGCTGATGAACCTGCTCTGCGCTGCAATGCATCCGGCTAGCTGCTGGACTCCTCTGAGGTTCTTTGGCTTCTCCATGATCAGTATGGCCCGGATTTTCTTCGGATTCGCCTCTATCCCCCGCTGGGAGATGAAGTAGCCAAGTAATTGGCCAGATGGGACACCGAAGGCGCACTTTTCTGGGTTCAACTTGATCTTATATTGATCAAGGTTGTCAAACATCTCGCGGAGATCGTCGATTAGTGTCTTGGCTTCCTTGCTCTTAATGACTATGTCGTCGACATAGACTTGGATGTTACGATCAATCTGGTTTTTCAGACACGCCTGCATGCACCTCTGGTATGTGGCGCCTACGTTCTTCACCCGAAGGGCATGGTGTTGTAGCAGAACACTCCGAACGGCGTGATGAACGTTGTTTTCTCCTGATCTTCGACCTTCAGTCGAATTTGGTTGTAGCCTGAGTAGGTGTCGAGGAAGGAGAGTTTCTCACATCATGTAGTCGAATCGATGATCTGATCGATCCGCGGTAGAGGGAAGTGGTCCTTGGGACAATACTTGTTGAGTGATGTAAAGTCTACGCACATCCGCAGGATGTCCATGTCCTTCTTGGGGACCAGCACAGTGTTTGCTAGCCACTCGCTCTCCTTGATTTCTCGGATGAAGTTGGCATCGAGCAGTCTGTTGACTTTGATTCCAACAACTTCAACTCTTGGTTCGGACAGTCGTCGGATCCACTGTTTGACTGGTTTTGCGTCGGGGAACACATTGAGTGCATGCTCGGCGAATTTCCTGGGAACTCCTGGCATGTCCGCAGGACACCAGGCGAAGATTTCCCAGCTCTCACGGAGGAATTCGACGAGCGCGCTTTCCTATGTGGGGCTGAGGTCGTTGGTGATCAGCGCCATCTTGGAGGCATCCGTTGGGTGGACCTGCACCTTTTTCGTGTTGACTGTGGAGTCGAATGACATGTCAGGTGAGTTTTGCCTGGAGACTGGGAGTGCCCCGCTGTCCGTTACTTCTCGGAGCCTTGTGAGTTCCTCCTGCATGCCGAATGACTGGGAGATTCTGTTGAAGTCTCTATCGCAGTGGTCCGATCGGGTGAAGCTTCCCTGGATGATGATGATGCCCCTGGGCCCCGGCATTTTGAGTAGAAGGTACGCGTAGTGCGGTACTGCCAGGAATCTTGCAAATGCCACGCGCCCGAGGATGGTGTGGTACTGTGATGGCCAGTCCACCACTTCGAACTCCAGTCGCTCGCGCCTGAAGTTTTCGGGCTGGCCGAAGATGACATCGAGCCATATGTTTCCCAGGGGATATATGCCCTTCCCTGGGACTATGCCGTGGAACGTCGTGTCGGATTGTTCCACGCTACACAGCGGGATCCGCATCGCTACGAGGGTGCTGGCGAACATCAGGTTGATGCCGCTGCCGCCGTCCATGAAGACACGGCCCATCTCGAATCCCCTGATCTACGCCTCGAGCACTAGGGTAGCATGACCTGGGCGAGGGATCTGGCGAGGGTGATCTGAATGATCAAACGTGATGAGGACTCCGAGCCACTGAGGTACTCAGGGATGGCAGGTGGAGCGGTTACGGCTAAGCTGGCCTGTCGGGTGACCTTCTTTTGCACCCTGTTGGTAGGGCATCCCTTCTGGATCATCAGGGCCCCTTTTGGCGATGGGTATCCTCCTGTACCATTGTTTGGTGCAGGTGCGATTGCTGGATTCGATGGTCCCACAGGTGGTGGTGGAGGAGCTCCGTGGGTGATGTCACCTGGTGCTGGTGCGGGCCCGAACTCGGGGTTCACGATCTGGCGCCGCATTTGGGTGAGACCCTCGCTGAGTTTCTAGAACTCGCGACAGTCCTTGAGCATGTGAATGGCCTTCTTTTTTCCATCCTGCTTGTCGATGTAGAAGCGGATGGTGCAGGGACTAGACAACTTGTCGTATGCTGAGGGTTCATCATCACGGCTGCGACACTGCCATGTTTGTGTAGGGCGCCCTCCATCACGGTAGTTGCCTCCTCGGTATCCACTGTTGCGGTTGCCGTCATTGCGCCGGTCGGCGTGGCTAGCCGCAACCATGTCGACTCCGTCGCGATCATTGTAGATGCGCGATATTTGCTTGCTGCGGCATTCACGCCTGTGGCCGTAGTCGTCCTCGTCATTCGAATGCATTCGATGGAGGGAATCTTCGCCATCTTCCCACCTGTTGGCGATGTCCATGAGGTGGTCGAGCGTTTTCGGCTTGACGCGCCCAAGTTCTTCCTTGAAGTCCGGGCGCTTGACACCATCCTTGAAGGCATCGATCGTCCTTTCCTTAGAGATGTGCGCGGCGGAGTTCTTGATATGGGACCAGCGTAGGATGTACGAGCGAATGGATTCGCCTATATGTTGAGTGCAGGCCTGTAGCTCCTCGATCGACGCTGGCCTCTTGCTGGTGCCTTTGATGTTGCGGATGAAGTTGTACGCTAGCTCCTCCCAGCTTCGGATGGATCCTAAGGACAGTCTGCTGAGCCAGATCCGGGTTGCGCCTATCAGTTGCAGCTAAAGGCATTGCAGGGCGGTGTTCCTGTTACCACCGTGCAGCTTGACGAACGAGAGGTGATCGCTGAACCAGGCCTTCGGGTCCTGCGTGTCGTCAAACTTCGGAGTGTCCGAAGGGAGCTTGAAGTTTTTCGGCATCCGTGTGCGCCGAACAGATCTACTGAAGCATCGGGCTCCGCACACCTCTTCGTCATCATCCTCGTCGGATTTGGTTGAACATGTGCGTTTGGCGTGTGCCTTGTCGACCTTGCGCTGGGCGAGGTCGTTTAGAGCGTCGTAGTCGCTGCTGCGACGCCTTGGGCTCTTGTGACGTCGAGTTAGATCGTGCTCATCCTTGTCGGAAGAGGGTGTGGGGGTGTGGTTGAATCTAACCGCAGCTTTCTTTTTCGGCTCCGCAGGAGCTTCCTCGTGGAGCGCATCTCCGACGAGTCCGAGTCCGGCTAGCACGGACTTGTGCATGGCACTCTTCAGGTCACCCACCGAAGGTGGATGGGACGCGAGATACATTGTAGCTGCCATGATCGCAGCGTGCGGCGTCTTCGGTATGATGTTGTCGTTGACGTCCATCGCCATGAAGGACGTGTTGGGGGTTCTGGTGACCTCGCGTCGTGCGGTAGGGTCCATGTGCTATGTGCGAGAGCGATGCTTGTCGGCATGGTTTTCGTGCGAACTGGAGCCACCAGCGGCGGAGAGCGTAGCTCGCTACGCGCTAGACTCTGAAGCTGTCTGCTTGCGTTTGTCGAGTTCCTCCTGCAGTTTTACCTGCCGGTTATGCTCGCTCATACGTTGGAAATGTATCTATAATTTTTGATGCTCCATGCTTGTTTTGTATCTACTTTGCTTTACTTGTCCACACTTTGAGGTGCTTTTTACATGTTTTCTGGTACTAACCTATTAACAAATTGCAATAGTGCCAGATGTCTGTTTTCTGTTGTTCTTGGTTTCAGAAAAGTTAGTAAAGAAATATTCTTAGAATTGGACGAGACAAAGGACAAAGTCAATTACTTTCCATGGGGAACAAGAAGTCTAGAGGAGAGCCGGAGGGGCCAGCCAGGGTGGTAGACCCATCCCAGGCGTGGGGACATGTGGGCCCGCGCCTGGCTAGGGTTTGGTGGCCCTGGCCGCCTCCCTGTCTCGCCCCTTCGCCTATAAGAAGCCCCCAATGCTGAAACCCTAAGTACCTGATCAGAAATCCACGAAACCGTCTGTAGCCGCCGCCACCATCGTCCCTAGATCGGGGGGATCTGAAGTTCTTCCCGGCACCCTGCCGGAGGGGAGATCATCCCGGAGGCTTTCTCTCCGGTATGATGCGTGAGTAGTTCCACCTTGGACTATGGGTCCATGTAGTAGCTAGATGGTTGTATCTCCTCCTTTGTTCTTTCATGTATAGATCTTGTGAGCTTCTTCATGATCAAGATCTAATCTATTTGTAATCATGCATGTTGTGTTTGCAGGGATTCGATGGATATTGAGATTATTATGTTGGTTTGATTAATGGTTTTATCTTTATGATTCTATCATGTCTGTGTTGTTTGTGATCTTGCATGCTCTCCGTTTTTAGTAGCTATCTTGGCCAAGTAGTTGCTAGTGACTCCAAGAGGGGGTATTTATGCTCGATAGTGGGTTCATGCCTCTAGTTTCCAAGTGAAGTGACCGAAATATATTTGGTTGTAGATGCGTTGTTGCTACTAGGGAGAAAACAACGGTCTCTTGTTCATGGAACATGTGGACTGTTTACCTTACACACTTTGCTTAAAGCAGTTGTTTGTTGGTTGCAACTTAATACTGAAGGGGGTTCGGATGATAACCTGAAGATGGACTGCTAGTCATAGATGCAGTTGGATGGCGGTCTATGTATATTTTTGTATTGCCCAATCAGCCTCATAGGATCTTTCTGACTAGTAATTGTATTGTTATGCCTTGCTCAGTTCCTGTCAATT
Source organism: Avena sativa (assembly GCA_916181665.1). Taxonomy (NCBI): domain Eukaryota; kingdom Viridiplantae; phylum Streptophyta; class Magnoliopsida; order Poales; family Poaceae; genus Avena; species Avena sativa. The sequence continues at coordinate 135,271,200 of OV702280.1, forward strand.
GCCCCGCTGTAATTTGTTACCCTTCATGCCATGTTGTTTATCTAAGGAGAGCACCTCTAGTGAACTATGGACCCAGGTCCAATCTTTACCATTGATACATCTTCTACTGTTACATGTTTACTTGCTGCAAACCACCATTATCTTCCACACCATACGTTTAATACTTTGCTACAGCAAACCAGTGAGCTTGACAATCTCACTGATTCATTGGGGCAAAGTCTTGAGTTTGTGTTGTGCAGGTCTTCGCGTTGCTTGCAACACCTGTGTGACGTTTCCTTCCTCCTACTGGTTCGATAAGCTCGGTTTCTTACTGAGGGAAACTTGCTACTGTGTTGCTTCATACCTTGCTCTTGGGGTTTCCAACGAAGCGTCCCATGACAAGTACTGGGCGCCATCAAGCTATTTTTTTGCGCCGTTGCCGGGGAGGCTAAGGACGTCTTCACTAGGGGAGTCCTTCACTTCCTTTCTCTTTACTTTGTTTTTAGTTTGCTTTGTTTCTTTTGTTTGGTTTTGTTTGCCTATTTAAAAAAAACCCAAAAAATTAGTCTAGTTCGGTTTGCTTGAATTATTCAAAAACACAAAAAAATAGTTCTTGCTCTAGCTGCTGCTATTTTTGGCTTGCCCACCTTTGCCGAAATGAACTCTGCTAAGAACACCAAGTTGTGTGACTTCACTAGCACCAAAAACAATGATTTCCTAAGCACTCATATTGATCCACCTGCTCCTGATGCTATCTTTTATGAAATTAAGTCTACCTTGTTGAATCTTGTGATGAGAGAGCAATTTTCTGGTGCTGGTTCTAATGATCCTGCTGCCCATCTTAATAGCTTTGTTGAACTTTGTGAGATGCAGAAGTATAAGGATGTAGATGGATATATTATTAAGCTCAAGCTTTTTCCTTTATCATTGAGAGGAAAAGCTAAAGAATGGTTGCTATCCTTGCCTAACAATAGTAATGATTCTTAGACTAAGTGCAAAGATGCTTTTACTGGAAAGTACTATCCTCCTGCTAAGATTATATCTATGAGAAGTGACATTATGAAATTTAAACAACTTGATAGTGAACATGTTGCTCCTCCTTGGGAAAGAATGAAATCTTTGGTTAAAAATTGCCCTACTCATTGACTCACTGCTTGGATGATTATTGTAACATCCCAAAAATACTAAACTAGAATCATCAAACTCTAATCATCAAATTTAGGGTTAACAAAAACTTTTCTAAAATAAAATGAGAAAGCATTCATGTGTGTATGCATCCCATTTTGAATTCTTTTGAATTGCCTTGTTTATGTGTTTCTTTGGTTGTAAAAGGATTCTTAGGTGAAATAAACATCATCTAAACAATCCCCACACTTTTCCCAAAGACAAATAATTCAAAACAAAGAAAATAAAGGAATGGTCACTTTTGCCAAATTAACTCCCATGCCTACTTTGGTTGTCTCTAACTTTCAGAACTTAACAGAAACTTGTTTGGATCTTTGCACCCCTTGATAGTACTCATAAAAAAGTATCAAGCCCCACTTTGTGATCATCCAGAAACATTCAAATGCATAGTTTAAAGGACAGTTTAAAATTGAATCTATATCATATGGGAAGATCCCACTTTTTCAAAAACCACTCAAACAAGCTCAACTTTCAAAACCCAAGCATCTGCAGACTCACCAGCACCAACCTAGCACACCCACCAAAAATATTTTCAAAATTCAAAACTTGAATTCTTGCGGCCATTCCATTAAACACTTGGAGGCAACAAATCAAACTGGCCTAACTTCACTGTTTTGAGCAGTAATTTGGCTAAGCAATGTTCACCATTGATCACCCTTGTCTCCCTCAGTACCAACCAGTGCTTGTACAAGCCCTAGCCCCTACCCTTTGCCTCATACCATGCCAACCCGAGCACCCCCTTGCCAGCCGACCATGGCTAGCTAGCCAGAGCAAGCACCAAGCCTAAACAACATGTCTAGGACACAACCCACCGTCCACCGCCACCCCCTGTCCAGCGCTCGAACCTTGCCAACCCCTGGAACACACGCACAGACCATGCAAAGCTCGCCAGAAACCATGCCGAGCGTGCGCCAGAGCGCCACCCTCGACACACGCCCACAGACCGCGCGCCGCCCTCGCCGCTTGCATACACGATCACCACCGTCCCAGGAGACCGCCAGACATCCCCGTTCGCCGCCCCATGCCTCACAGCCACCGCTCGCCGTCGAAGACGCCGCCTCTGCCGCGCAGAGCATCACATGTTCCAGACCATTTGCCACCGCCCCTACATGCACATTAAAGCCATAGAGCATCGTCAGGAGACCACTGATCGATCGCCACCACCGGCCATGCATCTAGCAGCCCGTAGCCATGTCGCCACCGATGTCTGCCCATCCCGTTCGGTCTCACCGTCGAGCCTATAAAAGGAGACGACCCCCAGCCGAATTGAGCACACCATCTCACTCCCCTCTCCTCACTGATCGTTCCACCCCGTTCCCGGAGCAAGGCGAGCAGCGCATCGCCGGAATTTGGCCGGAGCAGGCCGCCTCTGGAGAAGAAGGGCGTCGTCGATTTCGTCCACCCCAGGAGAAGCTGCTAGTACCAGGAGGTTCGCTGTCGTCGAGTTCGTCGTTCGCTCGCTTCGCCGACCCTCGCCTGAGCCCCGGTGAGCCCCCGACGACCCCCACTGCGCCGCTAGGGTTCGAGCTCGCCGGTGACTAGTTCATCGTCGACGACGACCCTCAGCCATTGATCTTACTTCTAATCCAACGCACCACGTTGCCCCTTACCGCTTCGCACCCCCCTGTCTCACTGACGCGTGGGGACATCAAATTAACCAGCCCGCGTAAGCGCTGTGCTTAGCAGGCCGGCCCAGTATCGTTTCCCGCACAGCCCACTCGTTTGAATTCAACTTTTTCCATTTTAATTCAAACACAGTTCTGTACCTAGTTTCAAAAATCAACCTAGCTCGATTCAGTAAACCAAATCGAATGAAACCAATTTTGTTAGGAAGCTCTTGAAATGCTTAATCCAAGACCGTTGGATTCAAATCATTTGAATCTATAGATCAACCTTGGAAAAAATAACAAGACAGAAGCTTTTGATCCCATGTTTGGTTTGGAGAATATTAAATCTTAAGTAGTTTTTCAATGAGTAGAAATTACTTTTCTAAAAATAAAAGGAATTAAACCAAGCTTTAATCTTGTAATGTTAGTGATGATGCTAGATCATCTATAGGACCCTTTTGTGTGATGATTGAAAGTAGTTAAGTATTGTTTGGTGATTGTGTACCTCGTATTTATTTATAGACGCTAGTACCGACCAAGGATACGAGGAAGAAGGAGGATACTACGAAGAAGAAGCCGAGGAGAACTTCAACCACTGCTCTGCACAAGGCAAGCCTTACTAATCAAGTTGACCTATGCAAGCCAATACTTGCAAGCTATTAACCTTGCAAGCTAACACTTGCAATTTAGCAAGCTTATACTGATATTGATGCAAGCCTAATACTACTAGTTGAATGTGCAAGCAAATACTTGCTTGTTACCATGCCAACTATATACCTTAAGCATATATGATCATAACCACTTGATAAACCAATCCTAGTTTTACTTGCAAGCTTTATACTTTATTTCTTGATCAAAACTATTAATTATAGTTTACTTAAGTGAATTGTAGATACTAGAAAGATAATTGAAGGTTGCATAAAGAGAATAAAACTTGGCCTAAGCTAGATAATCTTTATGTCATCCTAAGGCATGAGATTGAACTTAGTTAAACTCCACTAGTTTACCACCCCTCATTAGTACTTACCCCCACTTGTAGATGCTAGTGCTAAGCATAAAACCTGATCAACTTAGATGGGAATGCTTGGTGGAAAAATGGTTATGAAAACCTTGGAATGATGGATCATTCTATTGAGATGTTTCGACATGTGTTTCCGAACACTAGAGGATTTTGATGATGAAAATGTTGAGGCATGAGCCTTAGCCCTTTATAAAACTGATGGTTGTCTGAATGCGATACCATTCCAATTTTACCGTACAACCACAATACCCGAGAATTGGGTAGGGCTTGACTGGAAACTTATATACCTTAGTATTGGTTCCCTCACGGCCAAGGTCTGAGCTGAGGCTACCTTGTGAAGATTGTCCACCTGTGCAGTACCCAAGATGACAGTTGGTCATGATTGGGAGGCCAAACTCAGAGGAGAGGTGCTTTTACTAGGGCGTGTAATTGAAAGGTTAGGATTGATTATCCGCATACTAAGTATGGTGAATTCAGGATTTGTTCCTGACGGATGTATCGAATGTTGTGGTGAAAGTGTACAATCTCTGTAGAGTGTCAAACTATTCGAATAGCCGCGTCCGCGGATATGGACAGTTGGAGTGGCCATACTGTTCCCCCGTCAGATGTTTTCAAAATGACTTATGAAATGAATTGAGACTGTGACTTGACCACAACAGAGTTATGACATGAGATACAATTTCCCACTTAGGTGTTATAAAACTTCAACTAGCATTCGTTGTTTCTAATCTTAGTAGATGTAAATCTGGCTTTTTGCAAAACAACCCTAGAGATTAGTGTCCTACTACAAAAACGCCCCTTAACTTGTTAGTATTAGTTTGCGAATACTTAAAGAGTACTCATGGCTTTGTCCCTGGCTATTCCCGTGGCCAGACTATGAAGAGGAGTACCTGGAGGATGGACCCCAGGAAGGTTACGACAACTAGGATCATCTCCCATCGTCAGCATTGCCTGTGACCCCGAAGATGGAGCTTCGCCTACGCTACCGTTATTATTACGTATTCCGCTGCTTGAGTTGTATTAAGAACTGGACCATGAGATCCTTATTTGTGTAAGACCTTATGTATGGTTTGTAATGGATGATGTACTGTGGTATCCAATTCTGTTATGTCTCGCAAAAATGGTAATCCTGGGATTGCGATGTATGGCATAACAGGCATCTGGGATTAAAAATCCAGGTGTTGACAAGTTGTTATCAGAGCCATCCTGACCATAGGAGACCCTAGTTAGACTGGACGTTTGGAATCAAAAACTTAGTTTCAAAACCAAAGAAAGCAAATATTTACAAAAACTTATTCCCATTCTTATCACTTGATTCTTTCATAAAAATTCATGTTCCTCAAAAACTCTTGCAAAATACATAAAAATTGACACACTTGATCACTCTACTAACTTACTCATCTTATATTCTTTTATATGGACGTGAAGTACAGCAAGTTTTACCAGTTGGGAAATGGCGGAGACCTTCTCTTTGAGAGGGATTTGGACCAGCTTTCGGAACTTCTAGAGCGTCCGCACCCTGAGTTCTTCGGAGCTCAGCTCAATGATCAAGGAGGAGAAGATCTGCAGTGGCTAATTGTTGCAAGTCTCCGAGGAAATATTGAACCTCCCACTGCCGAGGGAATTCAGTTCACCTTAAGAGAGAACAACTGGCTCGATGGACTTGCTAGGGCCATGCAGGAAGCTCTTGCCCGTCTGTGTGGGCAGAGTATCAACCAGATCAAGGGAACCCACTTTGAGTTTTGTCCAAGGCGTGATGCTAATGGACAGCCACTGGAAGCCCCATACCACGACGAGCTGAAGACTCAGTTGGACCACCTCAGCTTCATGATGCATGATCGTCAGCAGGAATTGGACAATTGCCGTGACTACTCCAACCACAAGTCCGCCATCATCAAGACGAAGGATCAGACCATCGCCATGTTAGCAAAGTATCGCAAGTCTCGCCGCCGTCAGCTCGACAAGAAGGAGCGCATCATTGCCCGTCTTCGCCACCGTATCTCGTCTTTGGAGGAGACCATCCACGAGAGAGACATGCAGTTGGAAGAAAGAGAGAATGCCGGAGAGGATCTTCGTGGAGACCCCTACTCCTATCTCAGCGATGATGATGATTTTCTGGAGGATCAGGTTATGGATTTCTTAACCGATGAGGAGGATTTCGCCTTCATCAATGACGACGATGATGATGAGGATGACGACTACACCGACTCCGAGGAGTAGTAGCACTTGAGCACTAGCGTAGTGAGTAGTATTCGGTCCCACTGTATCGTAGTTTCCAGAATGGTTCCTAAAACCATCTGTTTTCCATTGTTGTGGTGTGTGTTTGTATCGTGTGCTATGAATGAATGAATGAAAAGCAAGTTGATAGAAAAATCTGAGTCAAACTTTAAAAACTTTTCAAAGTTCCAAAACCTTAGAAATTTCCCTCTTTTCTCATGATATATCTCAATCTTCAAATGCCACGCGGAGAAATTGGTTCATCCCCGGACCCGATGTTGCAGATCCTGCAAATGTTGGTTTCTGACCGCGAAGCTGAAAGAGCCGAACGTCAAGCCAACTTAGCCACCCTTCAACAGATAGCCCAGCTAGCCCACAACAATCAAGGCCACGGAAACCAGGACAACCATGGATCTAAGCTCAAGAATTTCCAGAACACCAACCCACCTATTTTCACTAAGTCGGAGGAGACCCTAGATGCCGATGATTGGATGTAGACCATGGAAAATAACCTAGAAGTCGCCGGAGTGGAAGCCAACGAGAAAGTTCTGTTCGCCACCCATTATCTAGCCAGAGATGCCCGAGCATGGTGGAACAGTGTTCGTGCCATGACCGGAGGAAAGATGATGATGAAAGGATACGGATGTCGCCTAGAGGGGGGTGAATAGGCAATTAAAACTTTTCCTAGAGTGGCTCAACAAAGGCGGAATAAAACTAGTGTTTACTTTGTAAAGCACAACCTAGAAACAACTAAGGTTTACCTATGTGCACCAACAACTTATGCTAAGCAATACAAACAACAAAGTGATAGCAAGATATATATTAATTCAAGAACGAAGGCTATCACAATGTAAAGTGCATAAGTAAAGAGCTCGGGTATAGAGATAACCGAGGCACGCGGGGACACCGATATTTTACCGAGTTCCTCCCAACATGGAGTACGTCTCGTTTGGAGAGGGGGTGGTATCAAACCACCAACGCCACAAAAGGCCTCCCTTATCCTCTGGTGAATCTCACCCCAATGGGATCAATCCACGCTTCCACTATCGGTGCACTTGTCAGTGGCAACCGGAACCTCTCACAAGGTTGGGGCACAACTCCACAACTTAATTGAAGGCTCCCAACAAACGCCACAAAAGGCCTCAACAAATGCCACCAAGGCCACAAAACCGTCTAGGGTTCCAAGAACCCAAGAGGGACAAGCTCCAATGAGCAATTCAAACCAAATCCTCCGAGGAGAACTCAAACCGATGCAACAAATGCAAATGGCAAGAACACCACAAAGATGCTCAAATCCCTCACTCTCAAGTTCCAACAAAGCTACTAAAGCTATTGGGGGAACAAGAGAGGAGGAATCAAAGAGAGACACAAAATCCCCCAAAATCTAGATCCCCAAAGATACACTCACAAAGAGATGAATCGGTTAGGTCAAAACGTGGGTTTAGATCTCCTCCAACTACCCCTCAAACATATGCAAGAATCAATGGAGGGGTGAGTAGAAATCAAGCTCAAAGAGTAAAGCGAATGGGGGCAAAGCTTGGACAAGAGGAGGAAGAAGAAGTAACCCTAAATGAAAATGGACAAAAGACTTATATAGGGCTAGCCAAAATATGGCCGTTGGGACATTTTTTTTGGGCTGACCGGTAGTACCAGAGACCGAACACAAACGCATACAGCGAGCGAGCCAGAGAGAGAAAGCAGCAGCAGGGCAGTGCACGCGCGCGCAGGGGGGCGGGCGGCAGGCGTGCAGCGGCAGCATGCGCAGCAGCGCGCAGTGAGCAAGCAAGCCAGCAGCAAGAAGCTAGCAGCAGCGCAGCGTGGCACGCAGCCAGCTCAGCAGCAGCACGCAGCGCAGCAGAGCAGGGGCCCGCGGCGGCAGAGCTGCAGCCAGCAGCGCAAGCGAGCAGCGCGGCGCAGCAGCAGAGCGAGCGGCAGTGCGCGCACTCGAGCGCACGCGAGCGAGCGACAGCGGCCCACCACGCGAGCGGGCGAGGTGGGCGGCGCGAGTCAACGCGGCAGCAGACTCGAAAAATTAGTCTAGCTAAAACTGGATCTGGATCTAAACTGGACAAATAAACTGGGAAAAAGTTTCTGGGCCGACCGGTACTACCGGCCCACCCGAGCTGTACTACCGGGCCGTCCGGTAGTACCGGATCTGGGTACCTAGCGAGACAGAATGAAAACGGGCCGTTTTCAGGCCCGGGCGGTATTACCGGCCCGTCCGGGCGGTACTACCGCTTGGCCCAAAAAACAGACTAAGAGGCAAATATTCAAACGGCAATAACTTTTGACTGGAAGCTCCGATTGACCTGATTCAAATTGCGTTGGATAGAGGACAACAAGGGCTTTCCAATAAAGTAGAAAGTAGAATAATGTGAAATACCTCACTTGGTGAGAAACCGAAAAACCGCATAAATCAAAATCACAACAAGATATATATGGGAGATCCGATTTTGATGAACAAGAGCTTGTTATGAAGATTACCACAAGCTCTATATCCTCACATGGATAAGAACAAATAACAACCAACAACGATGATGCAAGTATGCAAAGGTTTGAGCTCTCTCCGAACGATGTGACCGAATAACTCATTCGAGAGCCCCTCTTGATAGTACGGTTATCTATCCTAAACCCGGTCTCACACACACAACACGAGACCGGAAAAAGGGAAAACCTATCAAGATTATACCTTTGCCTTGAGAATTCCACTTGAGCTCGATGTAGACGGTCTTGCCCTTCTCAAGATGGAACACCTTTCTTAATTCCTCATCATCGACCTCGCATATTGAGCTTGCCCGACATATCTTATTTGCATTTCATCGACCTTGAAGCCAACACATGCTCCAAGCGATGCCAATGGACAAATCCTACAAGTATAACTTAATACACACATTAGTCCATAAAGATTGTCATAAATTACCAAAACCACACATGGGGGCCCAACATGTTCTTTTAGATGACCTGGGAGGAATTCAAAGTCAAGTTCAGCAGAACCCATGTGCCACCAGGTTTGATCAAGAGGATGAGAGATGAATTCAGAGAACTGAAGCAAGGACGGATGACAGTAGTGGAATACCGTGACAAATTCTTGTTATTAGCTAGGTATGCCCCGGATGAGATCGACACCGAAGCCAAGAAGAAGGAGAGATTCTTGAATGGTCTGCACGATGAGATGCAGACGGTGTTAGTCAATATCCCCTTTGCTGATATTGAATCCCTTGTCGACTCTGCCATCCAGATGGAAGGAAAGATCAACCAAGGCAATGAGAACCGTAAGCGTCGCATGATGCATCAACCAGGAACCCATCAGACCCCAAAGTACCGCCCTAACCCATCTCCAGGATTTGCCCCGAGAACCAACAGACCCCTGATGAACCGTCCGACCTATCCCAGCCGTGGAAACCCTAGGCCCGGAGGAAATCACAACAACCCCGGCAACTCTAGCAATTTCAACCGTGCCCCACCTAAGTTCAACAACAACAATGCTACCGCCAACACAACACTGCCCCAAGGACTGGAAGCAATGTTGTGCCTATTGCGGTAAAGGACAAGTCGCTAGTGACTTGTTATGACTGTGGAAATAAGGGTCACTACTCCAACAAGTGCCCCAACAAGAAGAATGTCGTAGCCCCCAATGCAAATGCCCCAGCTCAGGAGCAACGTCGTGTTCAGCCCGGAAGAAGATTTGCCCCAGGGAATTCGCTCAACCGCAACGGCCGTGTTTTTCTCATGCATGCTGAAGAAGCTCAGGAAGCGCCAGACGTCGTTCTGGGTATGTTTTCTGTTAATTCAGTACTTGCAAGAGTGTTGTTTGAATCTCGTGCATCGCATTCATTTGTCACCGAAGAATTGGCCTGCACTAGTAAGATTCAACCAACAAAACTGAAGCATGTTATGATCGTCCAAATTCCCGGTTCAACCACCAAGGCTAGGCAAATTTGCAAAGCCGTCCCTATCTGAATCCATGGCATAGATTTTTATGCTAACCTGATAGTACTCGAAACTAAAGGTTTGGAAGTAGTACTAGGAATGGATTGGATGTCCAAACATAAAGGATTGATTGATTGTGACAAGAAAGCCATCACCATGACCAGTACAGCAGGAATATCAGTCGAGCATATATCTGAAGCCTTGCCTCTTCAATTCAAGTGCAACAAGAGTATAGCCCAACCTACCATTGACCAAGTCCGGATAGTCTGTGAATACCCCGATGTATTTCCAGATGTTTTGCCCGGTATGCCCCCAGATCGGGATATCGAGTTTATCATCGAACTAATCCCTGGAACAGGACCCATAACCCAGAGACCCTATAGTATGAACCCGTCGAAACTAGCAGAACTGAAGAAGCAACTAGATTCCATGTTGGAAATTGGATTGATTCAACCAAGTGCGTCACCATGGAGATCACCTGTCTTATTTGTGGACAAGAAGGATGGAGGTAACTGTCTGTGTACGGATTATCGGAAGTTGAATGATGTCACCATCAAGAACAAGTACCCCTGCCGAAGATAGAAGATTTGTTTGATCAGTTGACCGATGACAAAGTGTTTTCTAAGATTGATCTTAGGACTGGCTATCATCAACTCAAGATTCGTGCAGAGGATATTCCAAAGACTGCCTTTACCACCAGATACGGATTATATGAGTATACCGTTATGTCCTTTGGATTAACCAATGCCCCCGCTTATTTCATGAATCTCATGAATAAGATTTTTATGGACTTCCTGGATAAGTTTGTCGTTGTTTTCATTGATGACATTGTGATTTAATCCAAATCAGAAGAAGAACATGAGCTACACCTAAGGACCATTCTTGGAACCCTTAGAGAGCATCAGTTGTATGCCAAGTTTAGCAAATGTGAATTCTGGTTACAGGAGGTAGGATTCCTCGGCCACATTGTATCAGCCGGAGGAATTGCCGTTGACCCTACAAAAGTGAAAGATGTCGAAGATTGGCAAGCCCCAACCACTCAAACTCAAGTTCGTGCATTTCTCGGATTGGCGGGATACTACCGCAAGTTCGTAGAAGGATTCTCAAGTATCGCCAGACCCATGACCCAATTGCTAAAGAAGGACAAGAAGTTTGAATGGACCGACAAATGTGAAGCGAGTTTTCAAGAACTCAAAAGGAGATTGATTTCAGCCCCAATCTTAATCATGCCGGATATCACGAATCCGTTTGACGTGTATTGTGACACATCCAAGATAGGTCTCGGATGTGTGCTAATGCAATAAGGCAAAGTTATATCTTATCTATCTCGACAACTGAAACAACATGAGCAAAATTACCCAACCCATGACCTCGAACTCGCAGCCGTAGTTCTAGCCGTGAAGACATGGAGGCACTACCTGATGGGAAACCGTTGTGAGATTTATTCGGATCACAAGAGCCTGAAGTATATATTCACTCAGAAGGAGTTGAATATGAGGCAGAGAAGATGGATTGAGTTAATCAAGGATTACGACCTAGACATTCACTATCACCCCGGTAAAGCCAACGTTGTAGCAGATGCCCTTAGCAGATTGCCGTGCCGCTTGAACTCTATGATTTTGAAGGACCAACCAAGCTTGCACAAAGAGATGGAAGATTTTCGAATGGAATTAGTGAGTGAAGGATTTTTAGCTAGCATAGAACTTCAACCCACTTTGATCAGCCAGATCAAAGAGGCGCAGAAAGGAAATGCTAGTATTGACGGAATCAAGCGTCGTATCGGTACAGGCAAAGCACCCAGATTCACCGAAGACGAAGGAGTTCTGTGGTACAAAGGACGCCTTTTTGTACCAGCAGATTCTGAGTTGAAAGAAATTATTTTGAAGGAAGCTCATGATACTCTTTATTCTATCCATCCCGGAGGAACTAAGATGTATCAAGATTTGAAAGAGCAATTTTGGTGGCATAAGATGAAGAGATAAATCGGAAGCTATATCGCCAAGTGTGATATATGTCAGTGAGTCAAGGCCGGACATCAAAGACCCGCTGGATTGTTGCAACCATTGTAGATTCCGGAATGGAAATGGTATTCTGTTGGAATGGACTTTATCACCGGATTGCCTACTTCTAGTAGGGGAAATGACTCTATCTGGATCATAGTGGACACATTGTCCAAAGTCGCCCATTTCTTACCCGTCAAGACCACTTATCAGAGTTCGAAGCTAGCGGAGTTATACATCGCTAGAATCGTTAGTTTGCATGGAGTCCCCAAGAACATCGTATCTGATCGAGGAACTCAATTTACCTCGAGATTCTGGAAGAAAGTCCAAGAAGGTTTAGGAACCCGACTAGATTTCAGTACCGCGTATCACCCTCAGACCGACGGACAAACGGAGCGAGTAAATCAAATACTCGAAGATATGCTGAGAGCATGTGTGTTAGAATATGGATCTAAGTGGGAAGACTGTCTTCCGTTTGCAGAATTTTCGTACAACAATAGTTATCAAGCTAGTTTGCAAATGGCCCCATTTGAATTCATGTACGGAAGGAAGTGTCGCACCCCTTTGAACTGGTCGGAAGTAGGAGAGAGTCAGATTTTTGGACCCAATATCCTACGAGAAGCAGAAGAGAAGGTTCACAAGATTCATGAGAACCTCAAGACAGCCCAGTCCAGACAGAAGAGTTACGCCGACAAGAGACGTCGAGACCTCGCCTTCAACATAGGAGATTTTGTATATCTAAAAGTGTCGCTATTGAAGGGAATGCAGCGTTTCCAACTCAAAGGAAAGTTAGCCCCCAGATATATCGGACCTTTCAAAATTTTGAACCGTCGAGGAGAAGTGTCGTATCAATTGGAACTACCCAAAGAGATGTCAGTCGTGCACAATGTGTTCCATATCTCATTACTTCGCAAGTGTCTCGAAGTCCCGGAGAAGACTGAAGTGTTCAAGAATATTGATCACCGGACCATAGAGATCAATGATGACCTGACCTATCCCGAAGTACCCATCCGTATTTTGGAAGAAGATTTCCGAACCACCAGAAACCGAAGCATCAAGTTTCTCAAGATTCAGTGGAGCAACCACACAGAAGAAGAAGCTACCTGGGAGCGCGAAGATCACATCAGGACGGAGTTTCCCGATCTTTTCAAATTGTAGGTAATCTTTTCGTCCTTTTTCAAATATCGGGACGAGATTTTGTTTAAAGGGGGAAGGTTTGTAACATCCCAAAAATACTAAACTAGAATCATCAAACTCTAATCATCAAATTTAGGGTTAATAAAAACTTTTCTAAAATAAAATGAGAAAGCATTCATGTGTGTATGCATCCCATTTTGAATTCTTTTGAATTGCCTTGTTTATGTGTTTCTTTGCTTGTAAAAGGATTCTTAGGTGAAATAAACATCATATAAACAATCCCCACACTTTTCCCAAAGACAAATAATTCAAAACAAACAAAATAAAGGAATGGTCACTTTTGCCAAATTAACTCCCATGCCTTCTTTGGCTGTCTCTAACTTTCAGAACTTAACAGAAACTTGTTTGGATATTTGCACCCCTTGATAGTAATCATAACAAAGTATCAAGGCCCACTTTGTGATCATCCAGAAACATTCAAATGCATAGTTTAAAGGACAGTTTAAAATTGAATCTATATCATATGGGAAGATCCCACTTTTTCAAAAACCACTCAAACAAGCTCAACTTTCAAAACCCAAGCATCTGCAGACTCACCAGCACCAACCTAGCACACCCACAAAAAATCTTTTCAAAATTCAAAACTTGAATTCTTGCGGCCATTTCATCAAACACTTGGAGGTAACAAATCAAACTGGCCTAACTTCACTGTTTTGAGCAGTAATTTGGCTAAGCAATGTTCACCATTGATCACCCTTGTCTCCCTCAGTGCCAACCAGTGCTTGGACAAGCCCTAGCCCCTACCCTTTGCCCCATACCATGCCAACCCGAGCACCCCCTTGCCAGCCGACCATGGCTAGCTAGCCAGAGCAAGCACCAAGCCTAAACAGCATGTCTAGGACACAACCCACCGTCCACCGCCACCCCCTGTCCAGCGCTCGAACCTTGCCAGCCCCTGGACCACACGCACAGACCATGCCAAGCTCGCCAACAACCATGCCGAGCGTGCGCCAGAGCGCCACCCTCGACACACGCCCACAGACCGCGCGCCGCCCTCGCTGCTTGCATACACGATCACCACCGTCCCAGGAGACCGCCAGACATCCCCGTTCGCCGCCCCATGCCTCACAGCCACCGCTCGCCGTCGAAGACGCCGCCTCTACCGCCCAGAGCATCACATGTTCCAGACCGTTTGCCACCGCCCCTACATGCGCATTAAAGCCATAGAGCATCGCCAGGAGACCACCGATCGATCGCCACCGCCGGCCATGCCTCTAGAAACCCGTAGCCATGTCGCCACCGACGTCTGCCCATCCCGTTCGGTCTCACCGTCGAGCCTATAAAAGGAGACGACCCCCAGCCGAATTGAGCACAACATCTCACTCCCCTCTCCTCACTGATTGTTCCACCTTGTTCGCGGAGCAAGGCGAGCAGCGCATCACCGGAATTTTGCCGGAGCAGGCCGCCTCTGGAGAAAAAGGGCGCCGTCGATTTCATCCACCCCAGGAGAAACTGCCGGTACCAGGAGGTTCGCCGTCGTTGACTTCGTCGTTCGCCCTCCTCGCCAACCCTCGCCTGAGCCCCGGTGAGCCCCCGATGACCCCCACTGCGCCACTAGGGTTCGAGCTCGCCGGTGACTAGTTCATCGTCGACGACGACCCTCAGCCGTTGATCTTACTTCTAATCCAACGCACCACGTTGCCCCGTACCGCTTCGCACCCCCTGTCTCACTGACGCGTGGGGACAACAACTTAACCAGCCCGCGTAAGCGCTGTGCTTAGCAGGCCGGCCCAGTATCGTTTCCCGCGCAGCCCACTCGTTTGAATTCAACTTTTTCCATTTTAATTCAAACAAAGTTCTGTACCTAGTTTCAAAAATCAACCCAGCTCGATTCAGTAAACCAAATTGAATGAAACCAATTTTGTTAGGAAGTTCTTGAAATGCTTAATCCAAGCCCGTTGGATTCAAATCATTTGAATCTATAGATCAACCTTTGTAAAAATAACAAGGCAGAAGCTTTTCTGCATTCAAACATTTTTCAAATTTAAACCATAATATCTTTTGAGTTGATTCCAACTCTCAAAAATCACATTTGATCATACCTTTCAGAATATATAAAAAACATTTGGGTTTACTTACAGAAATAATGTTCAAGTAATAAAAGAGTGCCACATAGGCATTTCTAGTCACTTTATTTAAGTAAAATAAAAGGTTAAACCTTATTAAATTGTGACACCACTTTAAATCACATTCCCATGGACTAAAATATGTGGTGATGACATGTGTCAACATGATCCCATGTTTAGTTTGGAGAATATTAAATCTTAAGTAGTTTTTCAATGAGTAGAAATTACTTTTCTAAAAATAAAAGGAATTAAACCAAGCTTTAATCTTGTAATGTTAGTGATGATGCTAGATCATCTATAGGACCCTTTTGTGTGATGATTGAAAGTAGTTAAGTATTGTTTGGTGATTGTGTACCTCGTATTTATTTATAGACGCTAGTACCGACCAAGGATACGAGGAAGAAGGAGGATACTACGAAGAAGAAGCCGAGGATAACTTCAACCACTGCTCTGCACATGGCAAGCCTTACTAATCAAGTTGACTTATGCAAGCCAATACTTGCAAGCTATTAACCTTGCAAGCTAACACTTGCAATTTAGCAAGCTTATACTGATATTGATGCAAGCCTAATACTACTAGTTGAATGTGCAAGCAAATACTTGCTTGTTACCATGCCAACTATATACCTTAAGCATATATGATCATAACCACTTGATAAACCAATCCTAGTTTTACTTGCAAGCTTTATACTTTATTACTTGATCAAAACTATTAATTAGAGTTTACTTAAGTGAATTGTAGATACTAGAAAGATAATTGAAGGTTGCATAAAGAGAATAAAACTTGGCCTAAGCTAGATAATCTTTATGTCATCCTAAGGCATGAGATTGAACTTAGTTAAACTCCACTAGTTTACCACCCCTCATTAGTACTTACCCCCACTTGTAGATGCTAGTGCTAAGCATAAAACCTGATCAACTTAGATGGGAATACTTGGTGGAAAAATGGTTATGAAAACCTTGGAATGATGGATCATTCTATTGAGATGTTTCGACATGTGTTTCCGAACACTAGAGGATTTTGATGATGAAAATGTTGAGGCATGAGCCTTAGCCCTTTATAAAACTGATGGTTGTCTGAATGCGATACCATTCCAATTTTACCGTACAACCACAATACCCCGAGAATTGGGTAGGGCTTGACTGGAAACTTATATACCTTAGTATTGGTTCCCTCACGGCCAAGGTCTGAGCTGAGGCTACCTTGTGAAGATTGTCCACCTGTGCAGTACCCAAGATGACAGTTGGTCATGATTGGGAGGCCAAACTCAGAGGAGAGGTGCTTATACTAGGGCGTGTAATTGAAAGGTTAGGATTGATTATCCGCATACTAAGTATGGTGAATTCAGGATTTGTTCCTGACGGATGTATCGAATGTTGTGGTGAAAGTGTACAATCTCTGTAGAGTGTCAAACTATTCGAATAGCCGCGTCCGCCGTTATGGACAGTTGGAGTGGCCATACTGTTCCCCCGTCAGATGTTTTCAAAATGACTTATGAAATGAATTGAGACTGTGACTTGACCACAACAGAGTTGTGACATGAGATACAAGTTCCCACTTAGGTGTTTTAAAACTTCAACTAGCATTCGTTGTTTCTGAACTTACTAGATGTAAATCTGGCTTTTTGCAAAACAACCCTAGAGATTAGTGTCCTACTACACAAACCCCCCCTTCACTTGTTAGTATTAGTTTGCGAGTACTTAAAGAGTACTCATGGCTTTGTCCCTGGCTATTCCCGTGGCCAGACTATGAAGAGCAGTACCTGGAGGATGGACCCCAGAAAGGTTACGACAACTAGGATCATGTCCCATCGTCAGCATTGCCTGTGACCCCGAAGATGGAGCTTCGCCTACGCTATCGTTATTATTACATATTCCGCTGCTTGAGTTGTATTAAGAACTGGATCGTGAGATCCTTATTTGTGTAAGAACTTATGTATTGTTTGTAATGGATGATGTACTGTGGTATCCAATTCTGATATGTCTCGCAAAAATGGTAATCCTGGGATTGCGATGTATGGCATAACAGGCATCTAGGATTAAAAATCCGGGTGTTGACAATTATCCAGACTTTTTATGCAGGTTTGAACTTGTCCTCAAGAAACCTGTTGGATTCTGCTGCTGGAGGTACTTTTATGGGCCTCAATTTGGGTGCTGCAACAAGGCTTGTCGATAATATGATGGTTAACTACTCTGAATGGCATGTTGAGAGAGATCCACATGGTAAGAAGGTAAATTCTATTGAGGAAACTTCCTCTTTAAGTGAAAAGATTGATGTTATTATGGCTATGCTTGTTAATGGGAAAGCTCCTCTAGATCCTAATAGTGTTCCCTTAGCCTCTTTGGTTGCTCAAGAAGAGCAAGTTGATGTGAACTTTATTAGAAACAACAATTTCAACAACAATGCCTATAGGAATAATTTTGGTAGCAACAACAATTATAGGCCTTATCCTCCTAATAATGGCAATTCCTATGGAAGCTCTTACAATAATGCTAGAAGTGCCCCCTCTGAACTTGAAGTCATGCTCAAGGAATTTATTTGTAAACAAAACACTCAATAAGACTATAGAGGAAAAGCTTTTAACTGTTGAGAAAAATATATCCTCTTTGTCTAAAACTCAAACTTCCTTGGTTAATAAAATGGCTGCTAAACCTGAAACTATGGAAAACACCTTTGCTACTGCTCATGCCATACAAGTTACTATTGATGAAAATGTTAGGCTGTTAGCTCAACTTCATGCTAGGTGGGAAAGGGAAGCTGAAATTGATAGAAACAATAGTGTGTGCACTATCACCACTAAACCACAAGTAGCCCCTATTCCTCCTCCTACTATGCCTACCACTAGCGATGCTAAGTTTGACTTCGATATTGATGGTTGCAATATTTCTAAAGTGATTATGTTTCTGCAAAAGCTTTCTAGAAGTCCTGATGCTAGTTATATGCATGTTGCCTTTACCAAACACATTACATATGCTCTTGTTAAGACTAAGAAAGAGAAGCTAAAACACAAAGCTTCTATTCCTAGGAAAGTAGAAGATAGTTGGGAACCCATTATTAATATGTGATACGTCCAAAACATATCTACTTTCTCGAACACTTTGCTATTGTTTCTTCTCTAAACTTGTATGATTTGGATACAACTAACACGGACTGACGCTATTTTCAGCAGAATTACCTTAGAGTCTTGTTTTTGTGCAGCAAATGAACTATCAGGAAAAATCCCGGAAAATATGCCAAAAACTATTTCTCAACAGAAGATCCAAGGAGCCAGAAGGGGAGACAGAGGGGAGGCCTGGGGACCCAGACCCACCCCAGGCGCGGGCCCACTGACCCCGTGCCTGGGGGAGGTTTGGCCACCCCAGGCAGCTCCTCGGCCTCCCTCCACGCCTATAAGTTGTCTTCTGACCTAAAAACAGGGGGTTCGATAGGTTTTCTAGAAAGAGTTTTGCTCCGCCGCCGCCACCAGAAACCAAGATTCGGATCCAGAAACTCCGTTGTGGCACCCTGCCGGGACGGGGAATTTGAAGAGGATCATCGCCATCGTCATCACTAACACATCTCCATCAACCACCAATGTTTCCTTCATCCATGAGTGAGTAATCCCCCGCTGTAGGCTTGGGGATGGTAGGGATTGGATGAGTTCTATCATGTAATCGAATAAGATCTGTTAGGGGCATAGTGCCTAGTATCTCTATTAGTGCTATTTGACTTTGTTGCAACTTGTTGTGATTAATGCTTGTCACTAGGGCCCTAGTGCCATGATCTCATATCTAAACTTATTATTGAATCATTAGGATAGTATTGTTTGTGATCTTATCTGGAAGTTGTATACACATATCATTGTCCGGATCCAAATGCCCCAAAGTGACAATAATTGGGACAACCGGAGGGGATGGCTGTGGTGTGAGGATCACATGTGTTCACGGAGTGTTAATGCTTTTCTCCGGTGCTCTATTAAAAGGAGCACCTTAATTTCCAGTAGTTCCCTAGAGGCCCCGCTGCCACGGGCTGGCAGGACAAAAGATGTTGTGCAAGTTCTCATTGCGAGCACGTATGACTATATTTGGAGCACATGCCTAGGATTTTTTAATACTTGGATGCTTATTATTATTTATCTGCAATGCCCTAGTTGTTTGAAGTTTCATGTTTAGAATCGTCCATGCAACGCCCGTCCATCCATCCCTATTCCTACCGCACTCGAATCCTACTGTTATCGTTACTATTACTACTGCTGTTGTTTCACTATTGTTGTTTCTATTACTGTTGCTTTGCTATTGCTACTACAAACTGTTGCTACTGATAAACTTCTATGAGCAAGAACTATTTCCAGGTGCAGCTAAACTGACAACTCATTTGTTAAGGCTTGCAAGTATTCTTTGGCTCCCCTTGTGTCGAATCAATAAATTGGGTAATACTACCCGTGAAGAATGTTGCGATCCCCTATACTTGTGGGTCATCAAGACTATTTTCTGGTGCCGTTGCCGGGGAGCATAGCTTTATTTGTAAGTTCACTTGGATCTAATATTGTTCACTGCTACTCCTTTCATCATGGGGAAGTCTCTTGATGGAAAGTTCCCTATTTTACCATCCACTACAAGAAGAGGTACAGTCCTAAACACCTCTGTTGCTCTTGATTCGCCATCTGTTATAAGTAAGCTTGTTACACCACCACCACATCCTCATGCTACACACACTGCTACTACTTTTGATGCTCATGATGTTACTTCTACTGTGCTTGATGCGAGTGGTTCACTAGGTCCTTTTCTAGATGCTACTATGGATAGTCTAGGAAATACCGAAACTCCTAGTGAAGACACTATTACACCTGCTAGCTCACCTGAGTCTAGTGAGAGTTATGATATTAATGATGGTTGCATTGAGTTCACTGATGAATTTGTTGAAGAGTGCCGAAACACACATGGTACTAGTGCTATTAAGAGTCTCCTTGCTAGACACACCATTATGCCTAAACTGTCCTCTGATCCTAAGTTTGCCACCTCTCCCATAGATATTAAAGATAATATTATGATTTATCTCTTGATTTATCCTATTTAGATATTGTTGAGAAAGAACCTTTTTGTGGGACTGAAAATGAGAGTGATGTGGATCATATGAATGAGCTTTCTACTATGAGTGCTTTATTCTCTGATGATTTTAAGATGCGCAAGTACTTTGTTACTAAGATCTTCCCCTTTTCACTAAAAGGATAATCTAGGGATTGGTTTAATATATTACCTCCTGGTTCCATTGATAGCCCTGGTTGCTTGATTGCTTATTTCTTCCAGAAATATTTTCCTCCCAGTGCTAGACATGCTGCTTTGCAGAGACTTTTTGATTTTAAACAGGGAGAAGAAGAGAAATTGCCTGAGTCATGGACAAGGTTCTGTGCCTTGATTCATGCACATCCTGGATGTCCATTGCCTAAAAATGAGCTTCTTGATATTTATTACAATGGACCAACTGATGATTCTAGGACCTACCTAGATAGCTTTGCTGATTGTGTTTTCAGGAAAAGGACTCCTACAGATGCTGAAGAATTAATGACCAAGATAAGCAAGAATTATGATGATTGGACTTCAACTGAGCTGAATACACCTGAGCCTATTACTCATGAACCAGTTGTTACTGAACCAATTCCAACACCAACAACAAAGAAGTGGGGAGTTATTGCATTAAATGATGAAGTGATGAAGGAAGCTAAAAAGTGTCTAAAGGAGAAAGGTATTAGAGCTGAAGATGTGAAGAATCTACCTCCTATAGAAGAATTATGTAAGCCAATTCCCCACTCATCTACTATTGAGGTACACTCTCTCCAATTTAATGAAGGTGATATTCCTTATGGTAAGCCTCCTAATCAATGCTTAGAGGAACTTGACACATTTATTGTTAAACAAGGTAATTTTAATAAACAAGTTCACAATCATTTATTGGAAAACTCTAGAGCTATCCATGAGTTGAAAGATATTGTGGAAAGAACTTCTAATGTTATTAAAATGCTTTGTAAACACTTTCAAATGGTTCAAACTCAACTTGATCAACTTGCTAAAGTACAAAAGGATATGTTAGTTAATGCTTTAGGAAATAAACATGCTTATGGAATTAGAACTAGGAGTGGTGCATCTACTCAAGATTATTTATATCCTGAAGGACACCCTAAAAGAATAGAGCAGGATTCCCAACAAGGGGAGGATAGTGGTAGTCCTTGTAAGAGGAAGAAAAAGAAACATAAGAAAGTTGAGGAACCACTTGAACCTGCTGTATATCCTAATAGTATATCTGTCTCTGATGCTAAAACTAAGAGTGGTAATATTGATGAGTCTCCTGATAAGGAGGAAGGTGAGGAAGAACCTGAGAAACACACTAAGAACACTAGGTACACAAAGGAAGATTTTATTGCTAATAAACATGGTAAAGAGAGAGAACCTTGGGTGCAGAAACCTATGACTTTTCCAGGTAAGAAACACTAGTCAAAGGAGGAATAACACTACAACAAGTTTTGTGAGTGGATGAAACCTTTATTTTTGCAAATTCCTTTGATTGATGCTATTAAGTTGCCTCCTTATTCAAAGTATATGAAGGATATTGTCTCTAATAAAAGGAAGATTCCTAATGAGGAGATTTCTACCCTACTTGCTAATTATTCCTTCAATGGTAAGGTTCCAAAGAAACTTGGTGATCTAGGTATACCAACTATTCCTTGCTCCATTAAGAATAATTATGTTAGAACTGCTTTATGTGATTTGGGAGCTGGAGTTAGTGTTATGCCTTTTTCTCTCTACAAGAGACTCCAGCTAGAAAAGTTGATACCAACTGATATATCTTTGCAAATGGATGATAAGTCAACTACTGTCCCTGTTGGTATATGTGAGGATGTTCATGTTCAAGTTGCTCATAATTGCATGGTCTTAACTGATTTTGTTGTGCTTGAAATGTCTGAAGATGATAATATGTCTATTATTCTTAGGAGACCTTTTCTTAATACTGCAGGTGCTGTCATCAATTGCAATCAAGTAAAAGTAACATTCAATATTAATGACAAAGAGCACACTGTCTATTTCCCCAAGAAGGTATTTAAGAGCTATTGCCTGAATTCCATTATAAATTTTGAGGGCATCAAGGTTGGAGAAATATATTGTCCCATTCCACAATAAAATTTTGAAACTATTACGATTGTAACCATTGCTATCAAGTATGAGGTAACATAATCACCTTGTGGAATGCAAAGTTTTGCTTCATATAAGATTGTTTTGGTAACAGGACTTGATCAACCTTGTTAACAAAAGGATTTTAATGAACAAAATAATGTTTCCACTGTGGTTATACTTGCTTTCTTTTACTTTCCTCCTTCCTATTCTTTGCCTTTCTTTTGCTAGCTTTGGTTTTGCTAGTTGTTTGCTTGTTAGTTTGTCTTAGAAATTATGTAGTTTGGCTTTTGGTTTGCTTTTGCTTCTTCTAAAAATCTGTTTCTGCGAGAAAATCAATTTTCATACCCTGAAAATTGGCCAAAAATAAATTTTCCCGAAAAATCCCAGAAAATTCAAAATAAATTTTTCCTCGAAAAAAGGGACCGAGGGACACCTTAAGTGACCCAGGGGCGAACCCCAGGCCACCACACCCATGGTGAGCGCGGCCTTCTAGGTGGCGGTGCCTGGAGGGGGGTTTGGCTCACCTGGGCCCCCTCTAGTCTGCCTCCTCAAAGCCATCTTCTTTCTCTCTCCCGAAAAACACCGGAAAACTTGCTCAAGCTCGAGTTCTTGTTGTTCTTGCTCACAATTTTCGATCTCCTTGCTCAGCCCATCTTTGCTGCTGATTTTTGGAGAGATTGCTCCTTGGTATGTGCCTCCTCCACTTGTCCAATTAGATTTGTGATTGGTAGATTGTATCTTGAGTATTTTGCTGCTATAGGTGAGAGGTTGTTTGATCTTGCATGCTTGTTCTATTCTTAGAAACTTTGTTTTGATGCATGTGTAGTCCTCTAGCAAGTTCCTATAGTAGTTGCTCATCATTTATCAACTTAGAAATTACTTGGTTTGATGTTTGTCTAAAAATTTCAGCAAGGAAGATGAGTACCTATCCACTGAATCAATATGACTTGATGGTGTCTGAGCCAATGAAGATTCATCGTGAGGAGGCAGTTTTTCCTTCCATATATCCATGCCATGAATTTATGAGAACCGCGGGAATCCTCCAGGATTTCCAAACCTTGATTGCCAATGCATGATTGGAACACTTTGTTGAAGGTGAACCATTTCAATTTGTTAAGATAACCATGGATTTTGTGCAGGACTTCCGGTTCACTTGGTCTACATCTAATCCCATGGTCCATTACAAAATATATAATATACCTGTCGACCTGCCTTTTGCTGATTTCTATGCAGCAATTAGAGTACCTCAGTGGGGATCTTGTGAGAAGATCAAGGAGAGGCCCAAGTCACTTGTTGATTTGTATGCTGAGATTTGCCAAGGTTTCGACTTCTCAAAGGAAAGTGGTAAAATTCGGAACATCCAGCTCCCAGCTATTAGATACTTTTCCTATGTCATTACCAAGTGTGTTCTTGCTAGAAAGACTGCTAGAAAGTTGTATTCTTTTGATCTAGCTTTTATTGTAGCTGCTCTGAATAGGAATAGTTCTTATAGTTTGGGTGCTTTCATATCTCACCGTCTCACCACCAACCGTGAGAAGGGTGAAATTTTTGGAGGTCTCATTGCTTCTAGGTTGCTAGCTTTCCATGGTTTAGAGCCTCACTTTTCAGATTTTTAGTTCCCCATAGAGAGGCTTGATATTGAATCTATGATTCAGCATGGTTTTGTTTCTTTGGGAGCTAATGTGAGAAGTTTTCCATTTGAACTATCTTTTGCCCAGCAAGGTCGGAGAAAGGGTAGGAGTGAGAAAATAGTTTATTTGCCAGCACCTGCTTTGTTTAACTTTGATAACAGGCAAGGATGGTCACTTACGGAGGAGGAGGTTAACACTTATGTGGGGGAACTCCCCCAGCAAGAGGAGAATGTTGAAGAGGATGCCGAAGAAAATTCGGTTCAACCCTCCAACTTGGGAGAGTCTTCATACCAGCAGCCCTCATTTGATTGGGGAACGTCTTCTTCTTCATCACAGGTGCCTGACTATGATCATTCCTATGATGACCCACCAGCATGGGGTTACTATCCGCGCTATTGAGCCCCACTTAGGCCAAAAGCCTAAGCTTGGGGGAGGTATACCGACGTCACACTCATATATATATATATCATGTTTGGTCGGTCCTTTGTATATCCATTGTTTCGCTTTCTTTTTAGTTCTTGTTGCTTCTTTCTCAAAAACCCAAAAATACCAAAAATATTTTCGTTGTTTCTCTTGTTTTGTTCCTTTGCTTTGGTTTGCCTTAAAAGAAAAATCCAAAAAGATTTTGCTTTGTTTGGTTTGCTTTGTTTTTGTTTGCTTGTTTCTAAAAAATCGAAAACACCAAAAGTATTTATTGTTCTTGTTTGGTTTTGTGAGTTCTTTGCAGGGTTCAGCCGTCCTCAGTGGATTTTGGTTTCATGTTAATTATTCAAGTCACACAAGTGAAGGGCAATAATGAAGATTAAGACAACTTGAGGTGTGCTAAGAGGCTGGTAACGAACTCTATTTGTTTCATTTTTGTACATATACTCATCATAGTGAGCATGCTTAGCCTGTTTGTGTAAGGTGTATGTCATTATGGATGCTTAGTAGTTCTTGATTGTCTATGATTAGCTCCAGCTTGCTAATAGTTTATAGCATGTCATATGAATGTTTGCTTGCATTGTTTTATTCATACTTTGGTATGATATTGTGGTATCCTCCTTTGAATGTTCATGTGAATCGACTTGGCACATGCTCACGGATGCATATGACTAATCAATAGTCAGTAAGCCTCGATGATTTATTTTGCCTCAGAGTTCTTGTATCACTTTCATGGCATAATTAGTCCTGTTTTGTTGCAAGCATGATTATGAAAGCTATTGCTCTCTCGTTTGTCCGCTCCCTCTCTATTCCTAGCCTTCACTTGCACTGAGTATGTACTCTACCTGTGCTTCCAACTCCCCAAAACCAATATTGCCAGCTATGTCCACCATACCTACCTATTAGCATCATTTGCTATTTCAGTGCATATTCTATATGCCGTGTTTTCTTCCAAAATAAAATGTTTGTCTGTTTTGAGAAATTAGTTAGTAAAGGTCTCACAAACTCGATGGCACACTTTATTCCTTGCGCTTAATAATCTTGAACCATTGTCACTAGTCCATGAAAGTTATATGCTTGCTTATTATATGCTGGGAGTCAGCAGAACCGTGCTGTCACGGGGAACGCTTTCAACACTTTTTGGATAATTCTATCTAGTTGATACTTTGCTCTTTTGTTTACGGATGTAGACGATGTGAAATAAAAGGGTAAGCTGTTAGTTCATGGAGTTTATACATTGTGTTAGAGAAACGCCTGGGCCGCTAGCCTAAGCCATGCTTAATCATGGTGGAAACTTGCAGCATCACTATAATGAGCATCTATGAAGCGTCCTCAATAAAAAGCTATGCATATGGTAAATAAAAATATTGCTGAGATGCTCATTGTCTGCTTGCCTTGTCATTTTGGTTATGGGAAAGCTCCTGTACCATGTGCAAGGGGTACCCGTTGGCGGTTCTCGATGATATGCATGCATTTACAATGACAACAACTTTCAGGTGACCAAAGTTGAGTAGCATGCAGAGCAACCCTCGTACCCAAGGGACTTGAGATTTCCAGTCTATGGTCTATCAAGCATATGATTTAGAGTGGACCTCACTTTCACCTTAACCACATGAAGATGCCTATGATAGGGGCAATGAGAGCTCAAAGCTAATGAGTACCTTCCTTTCAGCATTAGGAAGCCTTTTAAACCTTCACAAAACCGTTTTCACAACTTTGTTGAGTCACCACTTATTCTATGAGCGCCTTCTTGAGAGCATAGTTGTCATTCTTGTGTTTGTTCCAAAACTTGGTTAATTATGTCATGACTTTGATGCGTGTATCTCTGATATCTTTATATCTAGTCTTCATGTGAACTTCAGAGGTGCCTTGGCATTTATACTGTGCTCTTCAAACAAAGGCAAGCAAGATACCACTCTATCATACCTTATTATGAGCATTGCAATGTTGCTTATGTTTATGTTTCATGCTACTTATTATTATTGAGTTGGTTTCTCTTCATAGCTTACAATGACTATTGAGTAGAATTAGTTGCATACTCTTTATTATGAATTGTCTAAGCATCTACTCCTATGCTGAGAATATATACATCATATGAAGCAAAGTGTTTGTGAAAGTTCTTTTATCGCACTCAGTTTTCAATTGAATTACTTGAGGATAAGCAATAAGCTAAGCTTGGGGGAGTTGATACGTCCAAAACGTATCTACTTTATCGAACACGTTGCTATTGTTTCTTCTCTAAACTTGTGTGATTTGGATACAACTAACACGGACTGACGCTTTTTTCAGCAGAATTACCTTGGTGTCTTGTTTTTGTGTAGAAAATGAATTATCAGGAAAAATACCGGAAAATATGCCAAAACTATTTCTCACCAGAAGATCCACGGAGCCAGAAGGGGAGACAGAGGGGAGGCCTGGGGGGCCCAGACCCACCCCAGGTGCAGGCCAACTGACCCCGCGCCTGGGGGAGGTCTGGCCATCCCAGGCAGCTCCTTGGCCTCCCTCCGCGCCTATAAGTTGCCTTATGACCTAAAAACTCAAGGGGGGTCGATAGTTTTCCAGAAAGAGTTCCGCTCAGATGCCGCCACCAGAAACCAATATTCGGATCCAGAAACTCCGTTCTGGCACCCTGCCGGGATGGGGAATTTGGAGAGGATTATCGCCATCACCATCACCAACGCATCTCCATCAACCACCGATGTTTCCCTCATCCATGAGTGAGTAATCCCCCGCTGTAGGCTTGGGGATGGTAGGGATTGGATGAGTTCTATCATGTAATCGAATAAGATCTATTAAGGCATAGTGCCTAGTATCTCTATTAGTGCTATTTGACTTTGTTACAACTTGTTGTGCTTAATTCTTGTCACTAGGGCCCGAGTGCCATGATCTCAGATCTGAACTTATTATTGAATCATTATGATAGTATTGTTTGTGATCTTATCTGCAAGTTGTGTACACATATCATTATCCGGATCCAAAGGCCCCAAAGTGACAATAATTGGGACAACCGGAGGGGATGGCTGGTGTGAGGATTACATGTGTTCACCGAGTGTTAATGCTTTGCTCCGGTGCTCTATTAAAAGGAGCACCTTAATTGCCAGTAGTTCCCTAGAGGCCCTGCTGCCACGGGTTGGCTGGACAAAAGATGTTGTGCAAGTTCTCATTGTGAGCACCTATGACTATATTTGGAGCACATGCCTAGGATTGTTTAGTACTTGTATTCTTATTATTATTTATCTGCAATGCCCTAGTTCTTTGAAGTTACATGTTTAGACTCGTCCATGCAACGCCCGACATCCATCCCTATGCCTACCGCACTCGAATCCTACTATTACCGTTACTGTTACTATTGCTATTGTTTCACTGTTGATGTTACTGTTACTGTTGCTTTGTTGTTGCTACTACAAACTGTTGCTACTAATAAACTTCTGTGAGCAAGAACTATTTCCAGGTGCAGCTGAACTAATAACTCAGTTGTTAAGGCTTGCAAGTATTCTTTGGCTCCCCTTGTGTCGAATCAATAAATTGGGTAATACTACCCGCGAAGGCTGTTGTGATCCCCTATACTTGTGGGTCATCAATATGCAAGTGAATGACTTTGATCTCAAAGCTTCATGTGATCTTGGTTCTAGTGTCTCTATTATGCCTAGGAAGATTTATGAAATGCTTGATTTGACACCACTAGAACATTGTTATTTGGATGTTCCACTCAATGATAATGCTAAGAAGAAACTCATGGGGAGTATTAATGATGTTATCATTATGGTTAACAATGCTTATGTCCCTGTTGATTTCTATGTTTTGGATGTTGAATACAATGCTTCTTGTCCTATTACTTTGGGAACACCTTTTCTTATAACAGTTGGTGCCATCATTGATATGAAAGAAGGCACCATTAAATATCAATTTCCATTCAAGAAAGGTATTGAACACTTACCTATGAGAAGAGAGAATTTGATTTTTTTCTCCTCCTTTGAAAGCAAGGTCTGATGTTAATGCTTCCTCATTTGAAAATACTTGATTCTTCTTGCTTCTTGTGCCTAACTTAAAGGCGTTAAAGAAAAGTACTTGTTGGGAGATAACCCAAGAGTTTCCTTGAGTCTTGGAAGTTATTACTTCTGTAATAACCTCTCCTTATCCTTTTTGTTTGCTTTTTGTGTCAAGAATGACCTCTAATGAGAGGGAAGTAAGATTTTGGGAGTTGCTGTCGCGAAACTTCGTGAGGAGGATATGTAACTCGGATTGAGCCCAAACTTTATGAATAAATCCCCCAGTATGTTAGCTAACTTTCGTTAGTTCAACACCTTTTGATTGGAGCAACATAAGATGTTGGAAAAACATCGTTTCTACCTGTTGGTCTGTTTTGACAGATTTCTGCCATTATTTGCATTTGCTTCTTATTGATTCTTTTTTGAGTTCTCTTCAGGTAAACTATGCTTTTTGAAGGAGTTACTACAGTAGCTTGTGTTTTTAGTGAAAATCCTTGTTGTTCCAAAGCTTTGCCAGGGGTCTAATATCTTTTGAGTAAGCTAATGTTGCTAATGAAGATTGTGTGAAGTTTTGTATGAAGGAAAAATTTCAGGTGTAGAGAAAGAATGATGCAATGAGATGAAGAATGGACAAAAGCTCAATCTTGGTGATTCCACCATGGTTTCACCCCAAGAAATATCCAAGAGGTACAAGCATCAAAACTTGGGGATGCCCAAGGCATCCCCTTCTTCATCAATAAAAAGCTCAGGTCTGTCTAGACACTTCGTTTTTATTGTTTCATGCATAGTTGTGTTGTTCATGGAGCATCTTAGTTTTCGTTTACTTTGCTTAGGTTGTTTAGTTTGCTTGAATAAAGTAGTTTGGACCCCCGTTCTTGCTGTGTTGTTTTGCAAATAAGTTTGCTTAGTGTTTGGAAAGTAGTAGTAAGTTCTTGCTTGAAGTGCAAGAGGAGCTTGCATTGACTGTGACTTAGACTTTAGCATGACATGCTAGGTGTTGTTTTAGCATTATGATTAGTGATTATTGCTGTAGCATGTCTTGTTCCAAACAATTGGGATTGCTTAGTGTGCCTTGAAGAAATTATGCGTTGTTTTAGCATGCAAAAGCATAGTATTGTGGTATTCATCTTTGATGTTTTACTTGGGTTGACTTGGCACATGCTCACACCATGTTATGACTATGACAAGTCATCATTATCCTCTATGATCATTTAGTCCTTGACTTGTAGTACCACTCTTTGCTTTGATTAGTTTGCTTTGTTGCATTGCATGATTTTGGCCATTATTGCTCTCTTAGTTGGTTGCTCCTAGTCTTTTGCTAGCCTCCACTTGTATGAGTAAGTTCTACTCATGCCTCCAACTCCCAAGAAACCAAGTTATTCCAAAGTGTCCACTATAAACTCCTTTGCATGGTGTATTACCATTCCAAAGTATATTCTTGCTTTCAACTATCTTCCAATTAAAAACTATTTTGTTATGTGAAAACTTAGTGATTAAAGCCCTCACGAACTTGATGGCACACTTTATTCTTTGCCCCTAATAAACTTGAACCATTGTGACAACTTTGTTGTATATGCTTGCACTTATAAGTTGGAATTAGCAGAACCGTGCTGTCACGGGGAACGTTTTCAACATTGCACTTGTACCTTGTTGTACTCAGTTGATATCATGTTCTTTTGTCTATGGATGTCACCGGTGTGAAATAAAGAGGGAACTTGTAAGTCCATGGAGTTTGTATCCTGTGTTAGAGAAACGCCTGGGCCGCTAGCCTAAGCCATGCCTAATCATGGTGGAAACTTGCAGCATCACCATAATGAGCTATCTATGAAGCATCCTCAATAAAAAGCTATGCAAATGGTAAATAAAAAAGATTGATGAGATGCTCATTGTCTACTTGCCTTGTCATTTTGGTTATGGGAAAGCTCATGTACCATGTGCAAGGGCTACCCCGATGGCGGTTCTCAATGATATGCAAATACTTATAGTGACAAGAACTTGCCTGGACCCAAAGTTGAGTATGCATGAGGTGTGGCCCTCGTATTCAAGGGACTTGAGATTGCCAACTTATACTTCGTCAAGCATATACTGCAGCTTTGACACTTTAACCTTAACCACTTCAAGATGCTTATGATAGGGGAAATGAGGGCTGAAAGCTAACAAGTACCATAATTTTTGGAAGCTATTTTTGAAACTTGTAATCCCTGCTTCCTTTACAAAAAGGCCTTTTTTCCACCACTATTGAGTCTCCACCTTCTACCTTTAGGCACCATTAAGAGAGCATAGTTATCATTCTGTGTGCAGTGTTCTAAAGCTTATTAATTGATGCATGTTGTGTTATTACTTGCTCTTGTGCTACTTGTTCTAGTCACCCTTGTGAACTTTGAAGGTATCCTATGAATCTATATTGCTACTCTATGAGGGAAAAGTTGATTGTCACTATGCTATGTTTTCTGTATATGTGAAACAAACAAACGTTTTTCAATGCATGTTACTCAAGATCTTTGTTTGTAGCTTGTCATGTTGCATGCATAGTTACTATGTCCTATTGTTAGAACTCCATCTTTCATGCACATGTTTAGAGTTCTTTGATCGCAGCTTTCAATGCTTGCAAATGGTTGGATCTTTATTGTGATGGTGCATGTCACCTCAAAAATTATTCTTTTTATCACTTACCTACTCGAGGATGAGCAGGAGTTAAGATTGGGGATGTTGATACGTTGGAAACGTATCTATAATTTTTGATGCTCCATGCTTGTTTTGTATCTACTTTGCTTTACTTGTCCACACTTTGAGGTGCTTTTTACATGTTTTCTGGTACAAACCTATTAACAAGTTGCAACAGTGCCAGATGCCCGTTTTCTGTTGTTTTTGGTATCAGAAAAGTTAGTAAATAAATATTCTCGGAATTGGACGGGACAAAGGACAAAGTCAATTACTTTCCGTGGGGAACAAGAAGTCCAGAGGAGAGCCGGAGGGGCCAGCCAGGGGGGTAGACCCATCCCAGGCGCGGGGGCATGTGGGCCCATGCCTGGCTAGGGTTTGGTGTCCCTGGCTGCCTCCCGGTCTCGCCCCTTCGCCTATAAGAAGCCCCCGATGCTGAAACCCTGAGTACATGATCAGAAATCCACGAAACCGTCTGTAGCCGCCGCCACCATCGTCCCTAGATCGGGGGGATCTGAAGTTCTTCCCGGCACCCTGCCGAGGGGAGATCATCCTAGAGGCCTTCTCTCTGGTATGATGCGTGAGTAGTTCCACCTTGGACTATGGGTCCATGTAGTAGCTAGATGGTTGTATCTCCTCCTTTGTGCTTTCATGTATAGATCTTGTGAGCTCCTTCATGATCAAGATCTAATCTATTTGTAATCATGCATGTTGTGTTTGCAGGGATCCGATGGATATTGAGATTATTATGTTGGTTTGATTAATGGTTTTGTCTTTATGATTCTATCATGTCTGTGTTGTTTGTGATCTTGCATGCTCTTTGTTTTTAGTAGCTATCTTGGCCAAGTAGTTGCTAGTGACTCCAAGAGGGGGTATTTATGCTCGATAATGTGTTCATGCCTCTAGTTTCCAAGGGAAGTGACAGAAATCTCTTCGGTTGTAGATGTGATGTTGCTACTAGGGAGAAAACAACGGTCTCTTGTTCATGGAACATGTGGACTGTTTACCTTACACACTTTGCTTAAAGCAGTTGTCTGTTGCTTGCAACTTAATACTGGAGGGGGTTCGGATGATAACCTGAAGGTGGACTTCTAGTCATAGATGCAGTTGGATGACGGTCTATGTATATTTTTGTATTGCCCAATCAGCCTCATAGGATCTTTCTGACTAGTAATTGCATTGGTATGCCTCCGCTGTAATTTGTTTACCCTTCATGCCATGTTGTTTATCTAAGGAGAGCACCTCTAGTGAACTATGGACCCCGGTCCAATCTTTACCATTGATACATCTTCCACTGTTACATGTTTACTTGCTGCAAACCACCATTATCTTCCACACCATACGTTTAATCCTTTGTTACAGCAAACCGGTGAGTTTGAGAACCTCACTGATTCGTTGGGGCAAAGTCTTGAGTTTGTGTTGTGCAGGTCACCGCGTTGCTTGCAACACCTGTATGACGTTTCCTTCCTCCTACTAGTTCGATAACCATAGTTTCTTACTGAGGGAAACTTGCTGATGTGCTACTTCATACCTTGCTCTTGGGGTTTCCAACGAAGCGTCCCACGACAAGTACTGGGCGCCATCACTCACCGATGAGGAGGAGGTGGTATGCCATCAGTAGATCCCGTGAAGCATTCACAGGTAGGATCCGGTTGCCCGCCATGGCTTCGCGTGCCTGGCGCCATCCGTCTTGTTGAGGTTGATCTTCTGGTAGGCGTTAGTGTCGCCCTCGTTGGGTTGAAGGGGTGGATTTAACCCGTTTCCTCTGTTCCCAGCCTGTGGGTTGGGTGGTGGGTTGGGTGTACTCGAACCTGGTGGCAGTTCCGATTCACCCTGGATGACCACGGCGCATTGGTAACGCCCGCGGACCGGGTCACCGCAGCCGCAGCTTTCGGATCTGGAACCTTAGGTTCCTTCCTCTGATGGAGGGCCACACAGATCTGAGTTGCAGCTGCTGCTGTCATAGGACTCATATGTCAGCGTCGATGTGTGTAGTACACCGATGGGCGAGACCCACGAAGCGGGCCTGATGGATGGCGGTGGCACCCGCTCTGGGAGGCAAAGGGTGTCGGTCTGCCCCACCTGGAAGCAGAAGCTCCCGAACAGAATCTCGAGCCCGTCGCCTACTGGCTCGAAATCTCTTATGGTGGCTGGCGAGTGGGCAGTGAAGTCGAAGGTGCCGAAGAGGAGATGGCTCTCTGTAGCCGATGAGTTGTAGATCGCTCCGGATGGGACCGTCACGATCGCACAACCAGCGCCCCCAATTCCCACAGACGGCGCCAATTGACGAGGTTTTGACTCGTCAATGCCCATTGTTATGGACTTGGGTTTTGGAGAAGATGGGGATGCTGGAGATCGCGGAACGGTTAGCAAACAAGCAACACAGGGACACGAGGTTTACCCAGGTTCAGGCCCCCGGAGGGAAAACCCTACTCCTGCATGTCTACTCTTGATTACGGTTGAACCGAAGGTTACAGGGGTGCGCAGATGCAATCTGACGTGAGGTGCGTAAGAGGTGAGCTGGTTGTCCTCCTCGTCGTGCCCTCCTAGACTTTATATAGATAGGCAGGTCCCGGGCGTAGGTCGAGTCGGTTACAGATTAGGGTTTGTCCCTTTGAATTTCTATCTATTCTAGTCTTGTTATCCAAGGATCTGAAGGCGTCATGGGCTTGGTCCACCCGAAACCTCCACAGGCCGCGTATCTTGTCGTGGGTCTTCCTTGGGCTGGACTAGGTATGCTGATGTCGTGTACCCATGGGGTATAACCATGTCACATGACACTACTCTAACGAGACCGAACCCTAACAGCGATGGTGGGGGTACGCGGCGGCTTACCAGGGCTCCAGCTAGGGTCGGTGATGGGGGCGAACGACGTTGTCGATGAAGGCGGTTCGAACGATGGTCGCGGCGGCTCCTGGGGTGGCTCCAATCAACGGCTCCTCTCCTCCTCTGCGGTGGCAAACTCCGGTGAAATTCCGGCGGGCTGGAGCTCGCCTTGCTCCGGGGAGAGGTGGGAGGTTCTGTGAGAGAAGGGAGTGAGATGGTGTGAAGAATTGAGGCAGAGGGGGCCTCTATTTATACACGGGCGAGAGGGGCAGCGCGGGATGGTTAGGTTCCTCTGGCGACATCAGTACAACAAGCTAACGGCATGGCGAAGGGCGTAGGACGATGCGGTGTCTCCTGGTGATCATCACTGGCTTAATGGCACGGCACGAGGCGGTCAAGAATGGTCGGAACGGGTCGACGCTCTATGCGGAACCAACGACGTTTTAGACGATGTACAGTGGCTACTGGCCGCGCAGCGACGAACAGGCATGTTTGGGGAGTAGCTAGGATCATGGCGCATGCGGTTACAAGCGGTGAGGGCGAGGCGCGGCGTGTGCACATGTGTCGGCTGTGGCGCTCTGGCGTGCTCTCGGCATGGTAGAGAGAAAATGGGCGCGGCTGTTCTTAGTGGTCCATGGCTTGGCTAAGCTCGAGGGTTGGACAGGGATGGCGGTGGACGGCGGCCTGCCTCCTAGACATCATGGACAGGCACGGCGTGCACTCCAGCGTGTTGTCCACGGTCGGCCGGCGAGTGAGCTTCGGGCGGCATGGCACTGATGCAATGGGTAGAGGGGTAGCTTGTTCAATGTAGTGTTGGGTTCTGGGGAGAGAATTGGGGGAAATGGGGGAACAAGGCATTGATCAAGAATAGTGAAAGTTAGGTAGTTTGATCTGTGCTCACCAAGTGTTTGAAGAAATGGTCGCATGAAATTTGAATTTGAATTTTTGGCTGAATTTTGGTGAGTGCTCTGGTCACATGCTTGGTAGTCTCTGGTTTCTTGGGTTTTCCAAGGTGAACTGGTTTGAGTGGTTTTTGAGAAATGGTGATCTTAGTACCTATTAAGGATTCAATTTTGAATTGTCCTTTGCATAGATTTGGAATTTGTTTCTGCTAGTTTGTAAGGTGGACTTGGGTTCATTGTCACTTGGTCTAGCAAGGGGTGAAAAGAATTGGATTTGTTTCTGTTAGAAAACTTGGGCTATGAATACTCAAAGTGGTCTAGTGAACAAGTTTGGCCAAAATGACCATTTGCTTATATTGCTTATTTTTTTATTTTCTCTTCATTTGATTCTTCTTGGAAATGATCTAGATGATATTGTTAAACCAATCCTTATCATTCATAACAATCAAACATGGCAATTGCAATCATTCATGCATTACTCACACACACACATAGGCATTCATATTAATTTTAATAACAAAAGTTTTTGTTAACCCTAAACTTGGGTGATTAGAACTTGGTAATCTTGATTAATATTTTTGGGATGTTACACACCACCTCATCCCAAAGGTTAGATCCAAAAAAAAGACTTAGTCCTAGTGTGGTCCCCGTGATTCTTGTGCCAAAAACGGATGATACGTTGCGGTTGTGCGTGGATTTTCATCATATAAATGCTATTACCATATGTTATGGACATCCTATACCTCATCTCGATGACATGCTTGATGAATTGAGTGGATCCACAATTTTCTCCAAAATTGATCTTCGTAGTGGCTATCACCAAATACATATGGCCGAGGGTGATGAGTGGAAAACCACCTTCAAGACCAAACTTGGTCTCTATGAATGGTTGGTCATGCCTTTTGACTTATCTAATGCCCCATCCGCCTTCATGCGCCTTATGAATCATATTTTGCGTTCTCTTATTGGCATGAGTGTTGTTGTTTATTTTGATGACATCCTCATGTATAGTAAGTCACTTGATGTGCATGTTATTCATGTCAAGGAAGTTTTGGAAATTCTTCAAAAGGAAAAGCTATCTGCAAATCTTCCAAAATGTTCATTTTCTAAAGTTTAGATTGGTTTTCCTTGGATTTGTTGTTTCTTTGAATGGTATTGGAGTTGATACTTCTAAAGCCATACATAAGAGATTGGCCTATTCCAAAAAATGTGGGTGAACTTCGAAGCTTTCATGGGCTTGCTGTCTTTTATCATTGCTTTGCGAAGGACTTTTGTACCATTTCTTTCCCTTTAAACAATTTGACTAAAAAGAATGTCACTTTTGTTTGGGGAAAATCACAACAAAAAGCATTTGATGAGCTTAACAAGCGACTCACCGAAGCACCTCTTCTCGCATTACCAGATTTCACAAAAACTTTCGATATAGAGTGTGATGCTAGTGGTCGTGGCATTGGTGGAGTCCTTATGCAAAACGGACGTCCCGTAGCCTACCATAGGGAGAAACTTGATGGAGAACGTCTTAACTATCCAATTTATTACAAAGAATGATCTAAAAAAGTTATGACAAAGAAATTTTTGCTTTGGTTCATGTTTTACAAGTTTGGCATCATTATGTTTGTCCAAAAGGGTTTATCATACACTCCGACCATGAGTCGTTGAAGTATCTTAAGGGTCAAGCTCATTTAAGCAAAATGCACGCCAACTGGGTTGAATTTATGGAGTCCTTTCGCTACCTTGTCAAGTATAATAAGGGTAAACTATTTTCATAATGGTTTTCTCTTTAAACAAAACAAGATTTGCATTCCGAAGTCGTCTCTCTAAATTTTTCCACTCCAAGAGTCTCACGGTGGAGGTTTGATGGGTCACTTTCGGCATGACAAGACATACGACATGTTGGCTACCCACTAGTATTGGCCAAAGATGAAGCGAGACGTGGAGCGCCTTGTCCAATGGTGCACAGCGTGCTTACAAGCTAAGTCCAAGTCCAAGTCTAACCCGTTTGGTCTTTATATGTTGTTGTCTATTCCATATGCACCTTGGTCGGACATAAGCATGTATTTTGTGTTAGGATTGCCTAGATCAAAGCATGGCCACGACTCAATCTTTGTAATAGTGGATCGTTTCTCCAAAATGGCACATTTCATTCCATGCTATAAGACCTATGTTGCTTCACATGTGGCAAATTTGTTTTTCAAGGAAATCGTCCGTATTCATGGTGTGATAAGAACCATTGTAGAAGACACTTATGGCCAAGCTCGACATCAAGCTCCTCTTCTTATCTGCTTTGCACCCTCAAAACGATGGTCAAACTGAGGTTGTCAATCAAAGCGTTGGCACTCTGCTACGAGTATTGATCAAGAAGAACCTAAAAGATTGGGAGGAAAACATTCCCCACGCCTAGTTCACCTATAAACGCACCAAGCACTCTACGATAAACAAGAGTCCCTTCATGATCGTCTACGGATTTGATCCCTTGACCGCGCTCGATATGCTACCTCTACCGCTTCATGAACACACAAACATGGACATCAACAAACGCACCCAAGCCATGAAGAAACTACATGAAGATACATGAGAGACTATTGAGCAACAAGTTCTTTGTCAAGAATCAAGGCTCAACAAGAACAAGAAGGAGATGATCTTCAAATAAGGTGACCTCGTGTGGATCCGCTTGCGCAAAGACCGCTTCCCAAATGAGCGTGACTTGAAGCTAAAACCACGAGGAGATGTCCCCTTCAAAGTATTGAATAAGATCAACCACAACGCCTACGTTATCGGTAGTACCACCTCCAAGTACCCTGTGAGCAATACATTCAACGTGGCGGACCTCGCACCATTCCATGGAGTCAATGAAACTCAAGATGATGAAGAGTCGAGGACGAATCTTTCCCAAGGGGGGAGCTGATGCAACCCCTCCTACGGACGCTCCTCCATCCTCACCACCAAGTCCCCCAAGTGGACCGATAACTAGAGCTCGAGCCAAGATTCTTCATGATAAGGTTAACTCCCTCCTTTCTATGTGTGATTTCAACACCTCTTTGAATGGCCTGCCACTTCATGCCAACACCTTGTGTATCCTTAGATATGATCCCCAAGAAGCCACGCTAAGAGAAGTCATCAAGTACACGCAGGAGGGAGGAACTGCGAAGTCGGCGGCCAATCTGGTGTTGCTGGACCTGGCGCCAAACCATACGGCGCCCCGCCAAAATGCACCTCAGTACACCACTCCGGTGGCCCACGGGCGAACCGGCATGCCGACGAAGCATCCGGCGCCTAGGCCGGCTCGTCGACTTAACCGCCAAACATTCTGGTGCCTAGGTCGGTGCCGTCGAACTACCCAACGAACTACTCTGCCTGCGCACATCTATGGTTTGATGCCCTACAATATTCCCTTTTCCTACCCTTTCGCCCCTAACACTATAAATAGCCCCTTGGGCTCTCACTTTTGACCTAGACTTGATATTAGGCAACAAGAAGACTCCCTCTTGAGGATTATCTCCTAGGTAGTCTCATGATCCTCCACGAGGGGCACCTATTATCACAAACCTCTCAGATCTAGCTTAATAGCGTTAGGTTGTACAAGATATTTGTATTGGGATTTTCCTTGCAAAGTTATCAAGATTTCATCAAGTTTATTTTGCGCGATACGAATCCTGAAGGATTGTATTGGACCGGTAGCCATTGGTGTGAGCCAAAGGTGTTTCAATTGTGTTTTTGTTTGCGTGTGTGTTCCTCGTGTTCTTCATGGTTCAAGATCATCAGGTTCATCCTCTTCCCCTTTCCCTCACTCCACCACGAATTCCCCTTGAAATCGTGAAAGATCGGCTACCTAAGGGTCATACCCTAGAATAATAGCTATGGATAATGGAGAGGATGGAAGATGAAGGGGATGAAATATGGTATGGATCTCTTTTGGTGGTGTTGTGATGCAATCTGAGAATGATGACCCTCTGCATGGCAGTTGGGACCTTAAAATATATAGGCATCTTCACGAAAGTTGTAGGGTTTGACGAGACAAGGTTGCCGCCACATGGTACGGGCTGGCCGTACGGGAAAGTCGTGCCCGTACCAGTGGTCGTTATGGCCCCTGATGCCTAGTAATTTCTCCAGGATTACTAGGTCGTGTGGACTTTCTCAAAATATTCATTTATGACTCCTGATTTCGCATTAAAAAGCGCTATTTTCTGCACAACACAATTCAAAGCAATGGTTTGCATATCTTTGCAATAATAAGTCATTAGTGGAAAGACTAAAGAGATTCTTGTCAATTGCTTGACTAAAAACAATGTTTAAACATGAAAAATATGGCTATTTTTAGAGCCATCACCGAGCTTTCGAGATGCTTCCATGTCACCGCGGCCCCTTGTGCACCTCCGGCTTCCGCGTCGTGCGCGCCCGACCGGCGGGCAACTTCTACATGGTGAACCGCACTGTTGGATACCGCCTTCCGCCGAGGACATTCGACACAGCGCACGAGGCCACACGTGTGTATGACGTGGCATCTTGGAGGCTTAGTCGTCCGCTCCACGACATGCACTTTGACGATGTTAACTGTCTCGAAGAAGTGCATATGGTGGCGCTAATGCCTCGCCTCCTCACGCGCGAGGACCAACAGCGCCACCACGCCTGTTAGCGGCGGCTCTCCATTGTCGAGGCAGACGAGCACACCATAACAATGTGGAAGGTTAATTTTCTGGAGGATGTGCAGAGCAAGGAAGAGTTCTACGTAGAGAGGACACATAGGAGTGCATAGAAAGCACAGATTAGGACCCAAAGGGCATAGAGGAAAGCGTTTATGGAAGCGCGGCTCGCCAGTCCGTGCACCATCAGCTCGGATAATGAAATGTGGGGCTACCTCTTCTCGTTGGACCACACGAGTACTTGAGAAGAGGACGAAGAGTAGTTTGTGTTTACTTCACTATTTTATGCACCTTGTTTGTTAAACTAAGTTCTATGCAATAAAATTTTATTTAATCTATTTTATTGCTTTGTTTGATACACTTGTTGGAAAAAGTGTCAGCAGCGTCATGTTTTAGCTCGTCAGATGAAGCGCTACTTAGAGCAACTCCAGCAGACGCTGTATATTTTGGTGGCTAAAATGTGTATGCAGCACGCGCGATACAGGTATAGCGCGTCGCACACGAATCTCCTCCAACAAAGGCGCTAAACGTGCACGCTAAATTTATAGCCCAAACCCCTCCAACAAGCACGCTAAATTGGAACGCTTGTGATCACTGCAAGTGCACAGATAGTTTGTAGCTAGTTTTAAAATAAAGATCTCGATCCCACAGTTAGCAGGAGTCTGAAGTCTCAGAACTCTTAAAGTAAATACTAAAATAGAAATTCTAAAATAAAGTTCTAAGTAACAAGATAGAATGTGATTGTTGTGTAAAAAGGTGTTTTTGTGTTTTTGGTATAAGAGAACACTAATTAAAGTAAAACAAAGTGAATACAGAAATAAGTATTGTGTATGTAAAAGAGATTTAAAACTGTAATGGGGAAACGCGTTCTCAGGGAGTAGCGGATACACCTCTAGCATTTATAAAAGGTTTAAGGTATAGATTATTATCATGAACATTTTCAACTATGTAGGTGCAGGAGGAACTCTGTATTTGGAAAAATAGGTAGCAACCACTGCTCACATCATCCTCATAACCATAGCAGATAGAAATCAACATCAATTGAATTACTGCAGTATTAAGGGACTTGATCCCGTAGGACGTATCCCATGGCATGAATAGTGTTCCGTGAGTTTCCTCGATTCCCAATTTGATACGTACGGAATTGTCAACACCCAGATTTTTAATCCCAGATGCCTGTTATGTCATACATCGCAATCCCAGGATTACCATTTTTGCGAGACAAAACATATTTGGATACCACAGTACATCATCCATTACAAACCATACATAAGGTCTTACACAAATAAGGATCTCATGATCCAGTTCTTAATACAACTCAAGCAGCGGAAATACGTAATAATAAAGGTAGCGTAGGCGAGGCTCCATCTTCGGGGTCACAGGCAATGCTGACGATGGGAGATGATCCTAGTTGTCGTAACCTTCCTGGGGTCCATCATCCTGGTACTCCTCTTCATAGTCTGGCCACGGGAATAGCCAGGGACAAATCCATGAGTACTCTTTAAGTACTCGCAAACTAATACTAAAAAGTGAAGGGGGTGTTTGTAGTAGGACACTAAGCTCTAGGGTTGTTTTACAAAAAAGCCAGATTTACCTCTACTAAGTTCAGAAGCAAGAAAAGCTAGTTGAAATTTTATAACACCTAAGTGGGAACTTGAATTTCATATCACAACTCTGTTGTGGTCAAGTCAAATTCTCAATTCATTTCACAAGTCATTTTGAAAACATCTGACGGGGGAACAGTATGGCCACTCCAACTGTCCATAACCGCGGACGCGGCTATTCGAATAGTTTGACACTCTCCAGAGATTGTACACTTTCGCCACAACATTCGATACATCCGTCAGGAACAAATCCTGAATTCACCATACTCAGTATGCGGATAATCAATCCTAACCTTTCAATTACAAGCCCTAGTATAGGCACCTCTCCTGTGAGTTTGGCCTCCCAACCATGACCAACTGTCATCTTGGGTACTGCACAGGTGGACAATCTTCACAGGTAGCCTCAGCTCAGACCTTGGCCGTGAGGGAACCCATACTAAGGTATATAAGTTTCCAGTCAAGCCCTACCCAATTTTAGGGTATTGTGGTTATATGGTAAAATTGGAATGGTATTGCATCCAGACAACCATCAGTTTTATAAAGGGCTAAGTCTCATGCCTTAGCATTTTCATCATCCAAATCATCTGGTGTTCGGAAACACATGTCAAAACATCTCAATAGAATGACTCATCATTCTAAGGTTTTCATAACCATTTTCCACCAAGTATTCCCATCTAAAGTTGATCAAGTTTTATGCTTAGCACTAGCATCTACCAGTGGGGGTGAGTACTAATGAGGGGTGGTAAACAAGTGGAGTTTAACTAAGTTCAATCTCATGCCTTAGGATGACATCAAGATTATCTAGTTAGGCCAAATTTAATGCTCTTTATGCAACCTTCAATTATCTTCCTAGAACCTAAAAGTCACTTAAGTAGACTCTAAGTAATAGCTTTGATAAAGAAATAAAGTAGAAGGCTTGCAAGTAAAACTAGGAGGGGGTATCAAGTGGGTATGTTCACATATGCTTAAGGCATCTAGTGGTCATGGTAACAAGAAAGTATTAGCTTGCATCAGTATCAGTATAGGCTTGCTAAAGTAGAGTAGATTGCAAGTGTTAGCTTGCTCAATTAACTTGTAGTATTAGGCTTGCCTTGTGCAGAGCAGTGGTTGAAGTTCTCCTCGGCTTCTTCTTCGTAGTATCCTCCTTCCTCCTCGTATCCTTGGTCGGTACTAGCGTCTATGAATAAATACGAGGTACACAATCACCAAACAATACTTAACTACTTTCAATCATCACACAAAAGGGTTCTATAGATGATCTAGCATCATCACTAACATTCAAGATTAAAGCCTTTGTCTTATTTATTTTATTTTTAGAAAAGTAATTTCTACTCATTGAAAAACTACTTAAGATTTAATATTCTCCAAACCAAACATGGGATCATGTTGACACATGTCATCACCACATATTTCAGTACATGAGAATGTGATTTAAAGTGGTGTCACAATTTAATAAGATTTAACCTTTTATTTTAAATAAAATAAGTGACTAGAAATGCCTATGTGGCATTCTTTTATTACTTGAACATTATTTCTGTAAGTAAACCCATATGTTTTTATATATTCTGAAAGGTATGGTCAAATATGATTTTTGAGAGTTGGAATCAATTCAAGCTATTATGGTTGAAATTTAAAAAATGTTTGAATGCAGAAAAGCTTCTGCCTTGTTATTTTTATCAAGGTTGATCTATAGATCCAAATGATTTGAATCCAACGGGCTTAGATTAAGCATTTCAATACATTTCTAACAAAATTGGTTTCATTCAATTTGGTTCACTGAATCGAGCTGGGTTGATTTTTGAAACTAGGTACAGAAATGAGTTTGAATATAAATAGAAAAAGCTAAATTCAAACGAGTGGGCTGCGCGGGAAAGGTTAATGGGCCGGCCCAGTGTCACTCCGCAGC
This sequence comes from Avena sativa, assembly GCA_916181665.1. NCBI lineage: Eukaryota > Viridiplantae > Streptophyta > Magnoliopsida > Poales > Poaceae > Avena > Avena sativa. The sequence goes on from OV702280.1 coordinate 135,314,130, forward strand.
GCGGGGCTCAGCTGACAGGGGGTTCCACCAGTCAGTGTCTCATAACACGCGAAACGGTACGGGGCGATCTCGGCCGCACGATCTAAGTCTAATCGCACGGCTATGGCTCATCATCCGCGTCGGCAAGACAGAACCCTAACGCGCCAGGTGGGGGTCGTGGAGGCTCACCGAGGCTCAGGCGAGGGTCGGCTATGGGGGCAAACGACATAGACGACGACGGCGATTCTCCTGGCACCGGCAGCTCCTCCTGGGGCGGCTCCAATCGATGGCTTCCTTCTTCTCCAGCAGCGGCGGGCTCCGGTGAAATTCCGACGATGCGCTGCTCGCCTTGCTCTGGGAGTGAGGTGGGGTGGTTCTGGGTGAGAGGGGAGTGGAATGGTGTGAAGAAATCGAGCGGGGGAGGCCTCTATTTATAGTGGCAAGAGGGGACCGACGGGCTCGGGCTGAGCTCGTCGTGGTTGACGGCACAGAGGGCTATCGTCGTGGGCGACGGTAGGGGACGGTGCTGTGCTCTCTGGCGAAGCTCAACGGCGTGGTGGCGAGGCGTGGGGCAGTGCTGATCGGTCGGAACGCTTCGGCGCTCTGAGTGGGTCCGACGGTGGTTTTGATGGCGCATAGCGCGCGTGGTCCGCGCGGAGGCGAACGGGCGTGTTTGCGGGGTTGCTGGGGTGGTGGTGATCACGCGTGCACTCGGCGAGGGCGGCGCGCGGTCTATGGGCGTGTGTTGAGGGTGGCGCACGGGCGCGCTCTCGGCATGCTCGCATAGAGGCTTGGCATGGCTTGGGCATGTGGTCTAGTAGCTGGCATTGCTCGAGGCTGGGACAGGGAGTGGCGGTGGGGTGCTGGCTAGCTCCGAGACAAGGTTGGCACAGCTAGTTCTTCTCCTAGCTTGTTGTCCACACTAGGGTGACAAGGGTGCTCTCGGCCTGCTCACCATTGATGACAATGGCCAGCTTACAGTGGTGCTAGAGGTTAGTTAAGGTTGCTAGATGATCTACTAAGGCTAGTTGTAACCAGAGAGGGAGCAAGTTAGGCCCAAAACACTATTAAAAACAGTGAATTTGATTTGGTTGATTTGAATCTGCAACCTGTTTAATCAAATGGCCGCATGAACTTGAGTTTTGAATTTTGAAAATAATTTTGGTGGGTGTGCTAGGCATGTGCTGAGGATTCTGTGGATGCTTCGGTTTTGAAAATTGACCTTGTTTGAGTGGTTTTTGAAATAGTGGGATCTTCCCATATGAAATAGATTCAATTTTAAATTGTCATTTAAACTAAGCATTTAAATGTTTTTGGATGATCACAAAGTGGGCCTTGGTACCTTGTTATGAGTACTATCAAGGGGTGCAAAGATCCATACATGTTTATGTTAAGTTCTAAAAGTTAGGAATAGCCAAAGTAGGCATGGGAGTTAATTTGGCCAAAGTGACCATTCACTTAATTTGTTTGTTTTGACTTGTTTGTCTTTGGGAAAAGTTTGGGATTGTTTAGATGATGTTTATTTCACCTAAGAATCATTTTACAAGCAAAGAAACACAGAACCATGGCAATTCAAAAGAATCCAAATTTTAATACATACACATATGAGTGCTTTCATATTTTTAATTGGAAAAGTTTTTGTTAACCCTAATTTTGATGATTAGAGTTTGATGATACAAGTTTAGTATTTTTGGGATGTTACAAACCTTCCCCCCTTAAACAAAATCTCGTCCCGAGATTTGAAAAAGGACGAAAAAGATTACCTAGGATTTGAAGAGATCGGGAAACTCCGTCCTGATGTGATCTTCGCGCTCCCGGGTAGCTTCCTCTTATGTGTGGTTGCTCCACTGAATCTTGAGAAACTTGATGCTCCGGGTTCTGGTAGTTCTGAAAGCTTCTTCCAAAATACGGATGGGTACTTCGGGATAGGTCAGGTCACGTTGATTTCTATGGTCCGGTGATCGATATTCTTGAACACTTTAGTCTTCTCTGGAACTTCGAGGCACTTGCGAAGTAATGAGATATGGAACACATTGTGCACGGTTGACATCTCTTCGGGTAGTTCCAATTGATACGACACTTCTTCTCGACGGTTCAGAATCTTTAAGGGGCCGATATATCTGGGGGCTAACTTTCCTTTCAGTTGGAAACGCTGCATTCCCTTCAATGGCGACACTTTCAGATACACAAAATCTCCTATGTTGAAGGCGAGGTCTCAACGTCTCTTGTCGGCGTAACTCTTCTGCCTTGACTGGGCTGTCTTGAGGTGCTCACGGATCTTATGAACCTTCTCTTCCTCTTCTCGTAGGATATCAGGTCCGAAAATTTGACTCTCTCCTACTTCCGACCAATTCAAACGGGTGCGACACTTCCTTCCATACATGAATTCAAATGGGACCATTTGCAAACTGGCTTGATAACTGTTGTTGTACGAAAATTCTGCAAATGGCAGACATTCTTCCCACTTAGATCCATACTCTAACACACATGCTCTCAGCATATCTTCAAGTATTTGATTTACTCTCTCCATTTGTCCATCGGTCTGAGGGTGATAAGCTGTGCTGAAATCTAGTCGGGTTCCTAAACCTTCTTGGACTTTCTTCCAGAATCTCGAGGTAAACTGAGTTCCTCGATCTGATACGATGTTCTTAGGGACTCCGTGCAAACTGACGATTCTAGCGATGTATAACTCCGCTAGCTTCGAACTCTGATATGTGGTCTTGACGGGTAAGAAATGGGCGACTTTGGACAATCTGTCCACTATGACCCAGATAGAATCATTTCCCCTACTAGAAGTAGGCAATCCGGTGATAAAGTCCATTCCAACGGAATCCCATTTCCATTCCGGAATCTGCAATGGTTGCAACAATCCTACGGGTCTTTGATGTCCAGCCTTGACTCGCTGACATATATCACACTTGGCGATATAGCTTCCGATTTCTCTCCTCATCTTATGCCACCAAAATTCCTCTTTCAAATCTTGATACATCTTCGTTCCTCCGGGGTGGATAGAATAAAGGGTATCATGAGCTTCCTTCATAATAAATTCTTTCAACTCAGAATCTGCTGGTACACAAAGGCGTCCTTTGTACCACAGAACTCCTTCTCCGTCTTCGGTGAATCCGGGTACTTTGCCTGTACCGATACGATGCTTGATTCCGTCGATACTAGCATTTCCTTTCTGCGCCTCTTTGATCTGGCTGATCAAAGTGGGTTGAAGTTCTATGCTAGCCAAAAATCCTCCACTTACTAATTCCATTCGGAAATCTTCCATGTCTTTGTGCAAGCTTGGTTGCTCCTTCAAAATCATGGAGTTCAAGCGGCACAGCAATCTGCTACCACGTTGGCTTTACCAGGGTGATAGTGAATGTCCAGATCGTAATCCTTGATTAGCTCAATCCATCTTCTCTGTCTCATATTAAGCTCCTTATGAGTGAATATATACTTCAGGCTCTTGTGATCTGAATAAATCTCACAACGGTTTCCCATCAGGTAATTCCTCCATGTCTTCAGGGCTAGAACTACGGCTGCGAGTTAGAGGTCATGGGTTGGGTAATTTTGCTCATGTTGTTTCAGTTGTCGAGATAGATAAGATATGGCTTTGCCTTCTTGCATTAGCACACATCCGAGACCGATCTTGGATGCATCACAATACACGTCAAAGGGCTTCGTGATATCCGGCATGATTAAGATTGGGGCGGAAATCAATCTCCTCTTGAGTTCTTGAAAACTTGCTTCACATTTGTCCGTCCATTCAAACTTCTTGTCCTTCTTCAGCAATTGGGTCATGGGTCTGGCGATACTCGAGAATCCTTCTACGAACTTGCGGTAATATCCCGCCAATCCGAGAAATGCATGAACTTGGGTCTGAGTGGTTGGGGCTTGCCAATCTTCGACATCTTTCACCTTTGCAGGGTCAACAGCAATTCCTCCGGCTGATATAATGTGCCCGAGGAATCCTACCTCCTGTAACCAGAATTCACATTTGCTAAACTTGGCATACAACTGATGCTCTCTAAGGGTTCCAAGAATGGTCCTTTGGTGTAGCTCATGTTCTTCTTCTGATTTGGAATAAATTAGAATGTCATCGATGAAAACAACGACAAACTTATCCAGGAAATCCATAAAAATCTTATTCATGAGATTCATGAAATAAGCGGGGGCATTGGTTAATCCAAAAGACATGACAGTATACTCCTATAATCCATATCTGGTGGTAAAGGAAGTCTTTGGAATATCCTCTACACGAATCTTGAGTTGATGATAGCCTGTCCTAAGATCAATCTTAGAAAACACTTTGGCACCAGTCAACTGATCAAAACAAATCTTCTATCTTGGGCAATGGGTATTTGTTCTTGATAGTGACATCATTCAACTTCCGATAATCCGTACACAAACGGTTACCTCCATCCTTCTTGTCCACAAATAAGACAGGTGATCTCCATGGTGACGCACTTGGTTGAATCCATCCAATTTCCAACATGGCATCAAGTTGCTTCTTCAGTTATACTAGTTCAGACGGGTTCATACTATAGGGTCTCTGAGCTATGGGTCCGGTTCCGGGGATTAGTTCAATTATAAACTCGATATCCCGATCTGGGAGCATACCGGGCAAAACATCTGGAAATACATCAGGGTATTCACAGACTATCCGGACTTGGTCAATGGTATGTTGGGCTATACTCTTGTTGCACTTGAATTAACGAGGTAAGGTTTCAGATACATGCTCGACTGATATTCCAGCTGTACTGGTCATGGTTATAGCTTTCTTGGCACAGTCAATCAATCCTTTATGTTTGGACATCCAATCCATTCCTAGTACTACTTCCAAACATTTAGTTCCGAGTACTATCAGATTAGCATAAAAATCTATGCCATGGATTCAAATAGGGACGGCTTTGCAAATTTGCCTAACTTTGATGGTTGAACCGGGGATTTGAACAATCATAGCATGCTTCAGTTTGGTTGGTTGAATCTTACTAGTGCATGCAAATTCTTCGGTGACAAATGAGTGCGATGCACCAGAATCAAACAACACTCTAGCGAGTACTGAATTAACAGAAAACATACCCAGCACGACGCCTGGCGCTTCCTGGGCTTCTTCAGCATGCATGAGAAAAATACGGCCGTTCCGGTTGAGTGAATTCCCTGGGGCAAACCTTCTTCCCGGCTGAACACGACGATGCTGCTAAGCTGGGGCATTTGCATTGGGGGCTGCGGCATTCTTCTTGCGGCACTCATTGGAGTAGTGACCCTTATTTCCACAGTCATAACAAGTTACTTGCGACTTGTCCTTTGCTGCAACAGGCACAACATTGCTTCTAGTCCTCGGGGCAGTGTTGGTGTTGGCGGTAACATTGTTGTTTTTGAACTTGGGTGGTGCACGGTTGAAATTGCTAGAGTTGCTGGGGTTGTTGTGATTTCCTCCGGGCCTCGGGTTTCCACGGTTGGGATAGGTCGGACGGTTCATCGGGGGTCTGTTGGTTCTCGGGGCAAATCCTGGAGATGGGTTAGGGCGATACTTTGGGGTCTGATGGGTTCCTAGCTGATGCATCATGCGACGCTTGCGGTTATCATTGGCTTGGTTGATCTTTCCTTCCATCTGGATGGCAGAGTCGACAAGGGCTTCAATATCAGCAAAGGGGATATTGACCAACACAGTCTGCATCTCATCATGCAGACCATTCAAGAATCTTTTTTTCTTCTTGGCTTCGGTGTCGATCTCATCCGAGGCATACCTAGCTAATGACAAGAATTTGTCGCGGTATTCCACTAAGGTCATCCGTCCTTGCTTCTGTTCTCTAAACTCATCTCTCATTCTCTTGATCAAACCCGGTGGCACATGGGTTCTGCTGAACTTGACCTTGAATTCCTCCCAGGTCATCATCTGTCCTCCGGTCATTGCACGAACGCTGTTCCACCATGCTCTTGCATCTTCGGCTAGATAGTGGGTGGCGAACAGAACTTTCTCGTTAGCTTCCACTCCGGCGACTTCTAGGTTGTTTTCCATGGTTTGCAGCCAATCGTCTGCATCTAGGGGCTCTTTCGACTTAGTGAAAACAGGTGGGTTGGTATTCTGGAAATTCTTGAGCTTAGATCCATGGTTGTCCTGATTTCCTTGGCCTTGATTGTTGTGGGCCAGCTGGGCTATCTGCTGAAGGGTGGCTCGGTTGGCTTGACGTTCAGCTCTTTCAGCTTCGCGGTCAGAAACCAACATTTGCAGGATCTGCAACATCGGGTCCGGGGATGAACCACTTCCTTCGCGTGGCATATGAAGATTGAGATAGATCATGAGAAAAGAGGGGAATTTCTAAGGTTCAGGGACTTTGAAAAGTTTTAAAAGTTTGACTCAGATTTTTTTGCAACTTGCTTTTCATTCATTCATTCATTCATAGCACATGGTACAAACACACACCACAAATCAAGAAAAACAGATGGTTTTAAGAACCATTCTGGAAACTACGATACAGTGGGACCGAATACAACTCACTACGCTAGTGCTCAAGTGCTACTACTCCTCGGAGTCAGTGTAGTCGTCATCCTCATCATCCTCATCATCATAGATGAAGGCGAAATCATCCTCATCGGTGAAGAAGTCCATAGCCTGATCCTCCAGAAAATCATCATCATCGCTGAGATAGGAGTAGGGGTCTCCACGAAGATCCTCTCTGGCATTCTCTCTTTCCTCCAACTGCATGTCTCTCTCATGGATGGTCTCCTCCAAATCCGAGATACGGTGGCGAAGACGGGCAATGATGCGCTCCTTCTTGTCTAGCTGACGGCGGCGAGACTTGTGATCCTTTGCTAGCATGGCGATGGTCTGATCCTTCGTCTTGATGATGGCAGACTTGTGGTTGGAGTAGTCACGACAATTGTCCAATTCCTGCTGACGATCGTACATCATGAAGCTAAGGTGGTCCAACTGAGTCTTCAGCTCGTGGTGGTATGGGGCTTCTAGTGGTTGTCCCATAGCATCACGCCTTGGACAAAACTTAAAGCGGGTACCCTTGATCTAGTTGATACTCTGCCCACACAGACTGGCAAGAGCTTCATGCATGGCCCTGGCAAGTCCATCAAGACAGTTCTTTTCTCTTAAGGTGAACTGAATTCCCTCGGCAGTGGGAGGTTCAATCTTTCCTCGCAGACTTGCGACAATTAGCCACTGCAGATCTTCTCCTCCTTGATCATTGAGCTGAGCTCCGAAGAACTCGGGGTGCGGACGCTCCAGAAGTTCTGAAAGCTGGTCCAAATCCCGCTCAAAGATAAGGTCTCCTCCATTCCCCAACTGATAAAACTTGATGTACTTCATGTCCATCTATAAGAATATAGGATGAGTAAGTTAGTAGAGTGATCAAGTGTGTCGAATTTTAGGTATTTTGCAAGAGTTTTTGAGGATCATGAATTTTTATGAAAGAAACAAGGTGATAAGAATGGGAATAAGTTTTTCTAAATATTTGATTCCTTTGGTTTTTGAAACTAAGTTTTTGATTCAAACGTCCAGTCTAACTAGGGTCTCCTACGGTCAGGATGGCTCTGATACCAACTTGTCAACACCCGGATTTTTAATCCCAGATGCCTGTTATGCCATACATCGCAATCCCAGGATTACCATTTTTGCGAGACATAACAGATTTGGATACCACAGTACATCATACATTACAAACCATACATAAGGTCTTACACAAATAAGGATCTCATGATCCAATTCTTAATACAACTCAAGCAGCGGAAATACGTAATAATAAAGGTAGCGTAGGCGAGGCTCCATCTTCGGGGTCACAGGCAATGCTGACGATGGGAGATGATCCTAGTTGTCGTAACCTTCCTGGGGTCCATCATCCTGGTACTCCTCTTCATAGTCTGGCCACGGGAATAGCCAGGGACAAATCCATGAGTACTCTTTAAGTACTCGCAAACTAATACTAAAAAGTGAAGGGGGTGTTTGTAGTAGGACACTAAGCTCTAGGGTTGTTTTGCAAAAAAGCCAGATTTACCTCTACTAAGTTCAGAAGCAAGAAAAGCTAGTTGAAATTTTATAACACCTAAGTGGGAACTTGAATTTCATATCACAACTCTGTTGTGGTCAAGTCAAATTCTCAATTCATTTCACAAGTCATTTTGAAAACATCTGACGGGGGAACAGTATGGCCACTCCAACTGTCCATAACCGCGGACGCGGCTATTCGAATAGTTTGACACTCTCCAGAGATTGTACACTTTTGCCACAACATTCGATACATCCGTCAGGAACAAATCCTGAATTCACCATACTCAGTATGCGGATAATCAATCCTAACCTTTCAATTACAAGCCCTAGTATAGGCACCTCTCCTGTGAGTTTGGCCTCCCAACCATGACCAACTGTCATCTTGGGTACTGCACAGGTGGACAATCTTCACAGGTAGCCTCAGCTTAGACCTTGGCCGTGAGGGAACCCATACTAAGGTATATAAGTTTCCAGTCAAGCCCTACCCAATTTTCGGGTATTGTGGTTATATGGTAAAATTGGAATGGTATTGCATCCAGACAACCATCAGTTTTATAAAGGGCTAAGTCTCATGCCTTAGCATTTTCATCATCCAAATCATCTGGTGTTCGGAAACACATGTCAAAACATCTCAGTAGAATGACTCATCATTCTAAGGTTTTCATAACCATTTTCCACCAAGTATTCCCATCTAAAGTTGATCAAGTTTTATGCTTAGCACTAGCATCTACCAGTGGGGGTGAGTACTAATGAGGGGTGGTAAACAAGTGGAGTTTAACTAAGTTCAATCTCATGCCTTAGGATGACATCAAGATTATCTAGCTTAGGCCAAATTTAATGCTCTTTATGCAACCTTCAATTATCTTCCTAGAATCTACAAGTCACTTAAGTAGACTCTAAGTAATAGCTTTGACAAAGAAATAAAGTAGAAGGCTTGCAAGTAAAACTAGGAGGGGTATCAAGTGGGTATGATCACATATGCTTAAGGCATCTAGTGGTCATGGTAACAAGCAAGTATTAGCTTGCATCAGTATCAGTATAGGCTTGCTAAAGTATAGTAGCTTGCAAGTGTTAGCTTGCTCAATTAACTAGTAGTATTAGGCTTGCCTTGTGCAGAGCAGTGGTTGAAGTTCTCCTCGGCTTCTTCTTCGTAGTATCCTCCTTCCTCCTCGTATCCTTGGTTGGTACTAGCGTCTATGAATAAATACGAGGTACACAATCACCAAACAATACTTAACTACTTTCAATCATCACACAAAAGGGTTCTATAGATGATCTAGAATCATCACTAACATTCAAGATTAAAGCCTTTGTCTTATTTATTTTATTTTTAGAAAAGTAATTTCTACTCATTGAAAAACTAATTAAGATTTAATATTCTCCAAACCAAACATGGGATCATGTTGACACATGTCATCATCACATATTTCAGTACATGAGAATGTGATTTAAAGTGGTGTCACAATTTAATAAGATTTAACCTTTTATTTTAAATAAAATAAGTGACTAGAAATGCCTATGTGGCATTCTTTTATTACTTGAACATTATTTCTGTAAGTAAACCCATATGTTTTTATATATTCTGAAAGGTATGGTCAAATATGATTTTTGAGAGTTGGAATCAATTCAAAAGCTATTATGGTTGAAATTTGAAAAATGTTTGAATGCGGAAAAGCTTCTGCCTTGTTATTTTTATCAAGGTTGATCTATAGATCCAAATGATTTGAATCCAACGGGCTTAGATTAAGCATTTCAATACATTTCTAACAAAATTGGTTTCATTCAATTTGGTTCACTGAATCGAGCTGGGTTGATTTTTGAAACTAGGTACAGAACTGAGTTTGAATATAAATAGAAAAAGCTAAATTCAAACAAGTGGGCTGCGCGGGAAAGGTTAATGGGCCGGCCCAGTGTCACTCCGCAGCACGGGCTCAGCTGACAGGGGGTTCCACCAGTCAGTGGCTCATAACACGCGAAGCGGTACAGGGCGATCTCGGCCGCACGATCTAAGTCTAATCGAACGGCTATGGCTCATCGTCCACGTCGGGCAGCGCCAGCGAGACAGAACCCTAACGCGGCTCAGGTGAGGGTCTGCGATGGGGGCAAACGATGAAGTCGATGACGATGATTCTCCTAGCACTGGCAGCTCCTCCTGGGGCGGCTCCAATCGATGGCTTCCTTCTTCTCCAGCAGCGGCGGGCTCCGGTGAAATTCCGGCAATGTGTTGCTCGCCTTGCTCCGGGAGTGAGATGGGGTGGTTCTGGGTGAGAGGGGAGTGGAATGGTGTGAAGAAATCGAGCGGGGGAGGACTCTATTTATAGTGGCGAGAGGGGACCGACGGGCGCGGGCTGAGCTCGTCGTGGTTGCCGGCACAGAGGGCTATCGGCGTGGGCGACAGTAGGGGCGGTGTTGTGCTCCCTGGCGAAGCTCAACGGCGTGGTGGCGAGGCGTGGGGCGGTGCTGATCGGTCGTAACGCTTTGGTGCTATGAGCGGGTCCGATAGAGGTTTTGATGGCGCACAGCGCGCGTGGTCCGCGCGGCGGCGAACGGGCGTGTCTGTGGGGTTGCTGGGCTGGTGGTGATCACGCGTCCACGCGGCGAGGGCGGCGCGCGGTCTGTGGACGTGTGTCGAGGGTGGCGCACGGGCGCTCTCTCGGCCTTCTCGCAGAGAGGCTTGGCATGGCCTGGGCGTGTGGTCCAGTAGCTGGCATTGCTCGAGGCTGAGACAGGGAGTGGCGGTGGGGTGCTGGCTAGCTCCCTGACAATGTTGGCACGGCTAGTTATTCTCCTAGCTTGTTGTCCACATTGGGGTGACAAGGGTGCTCTCGGCCTGCTCACCATTGATGACAATGGCCAGCTTAAAGTGGTGCTAGAGGTTAGTTAAGGTTGCTAGATGATCTACTAAGGCTAGTTGTAACCAGAAAGGGAACAAGTTAGGCCCAAAACACTATTAAAAATAGTGAATTTGATTTGGTTGATTTGAATCTGTAACCTGTTTGATGAAATGGCCGCATGAACTTGAGTATTGAATTTTGAAAAGATTTTTGGTGGGTGTGCTAGGCATGTGCTGAGGATTCTGTGGATGCTTGGGTTTTGAAAATCAAGCTTGTTTGAGTGGTTTTTGAAATAGTGGGATCTTCCCATATGAAATAGATTCAATTTTAAATTGTCATTTAAACTAAGCATTTAAATGTTTTTGGATGATCACAAAGTGGGCCTTGGTACCTTGTAATGAGTACTATCAAGGGGTGCAAAGATCCATACATGTTTCTGTTAAGTTCTGAAAGTTAGGGATAGCCAAAGTAGGCATGGGAGTTAATTTGGCCGAAGTGACCATTCACTTAATTTGTTTGTTTTGACTTGTTTGTCTTTAGGAAAAGTTTGGGGACTGTTTAGATGATGTTTATTTCACCTAAGAATCATTTTACAAGCAAAGAAACACAAAACCATGACAATTCAAAAGAATCCAAATTTTAATACATACACATATGAATGCTTTCATATTTTTAATTGGAAAAGTTTTTGTTAACCCTAATTTTGATGATTAGAGTTTGATGATCCAAGTTTAGTATTTTGGGGATGTTACAGGAATTCCAACAGCTTTATAGTTACTGTAAGTGCTGACACACCTATGTCTACCAACAAGTGGTTCCCTCCATCAAGTCCCCACAAGAGGCAAATATTGAGAGGTCAAATTCTCCCAACATCAAGATGAAGACAATCAAACACATGGTAATAGCGATGAATACCATAATAAACTTTATCTTATTTCAATCTCATGCTAGGGTTTCTTCATCTCCCCAAGAACTAATGATCTACTCAGACATTGAGGCAATCAACATCATGGCAAAGATAATAAAATCTATCATAGATGAATACTACTTGTATAAATTCACAACGAGTACGGAAATTACAACAAGATCTAGACACGATGTAGATGGGATGAATGGAGATGGTGGTGATGCAGCGGTTGATGATGAAGATCGATGCATTAGCCTCCTGGATCTGCGTAGGGCGAAGATGGATCCCCGGTGGATGAGTTCCCCCTCCATATGCCTTCTAGAGGTGAGGTTTCGGCGATTTCTAGGTGTTTTGTATGTCGTCTCACTGATCCAGTCGCATGGGGTGAAACTATTTGAGGAGGCGGTGTCGGTGCCAACTATACGGCTGGAAAATTTATTCCTGCCGTATAGTTGGTCATTAAACCTTCTACGTCCTCCAATCGCTTCGGGTGTTCTTCTGGTGTTATTAATATTTTCCAAATTAGCGATTTACATAGTTTTTGACTCATTTTCGCTCCAATACAACTAGTCCAAGAATTGTGTCCATCGTATCCATCATGTTTCGTGATCTTGGTGAAAATAAACATAAAAGGTGCACGCGAACGCCATAAAATACCAAGATCCTACATCTATAATGCAAAATAATAATATAAAACATGATGCAAATGTGCACTCTTTCAACTTCTCCAAGCTTAGACTCCTACTTGTCCCGAGCAAGTTTAGCTTAATGGATGTGATCCTCATATTTATGAAGCTGAGTCCATAAAATAAATGAGGCAGTTGCCGCATATGTTTATCATATATGATATATAGGAATAAGTTCATCAATAGTACCTTACTCGAACCATCCGAATAATATTAGCAGGATTTCACACCTCAGCATTTAACAGTTCATAAAACAGTACCCTCAACATGATGTAAAAGTATTTGGTCGACCAAATGAGTTAGAGAGGTAGTCCCAAGTGTTTTAGGATTAACACATTCAATTGGGATTCAAAATCTCAACCGTTTCTTTGTCTTACTACAATATAGTGGTATATGCCTACTTGCTCTTTGCACATTCACTCTTTTCTTCTTTATTTATATATATATATGCTCACACTTTTGTTTAAGTGTTGTGCAAAGGAGCTAGCCATACATTCCACTTCATGTAGGAATTCAAAGTTTAACGATCTCAATTATCAAATTCTAATTGTATATGAAGCATCTTTTATAGCTTGAATATTCTACCTCGTCGTGTTATCACTCTAATTTGATAGCACTTTTAATTTTCCGTTGTTCAAGGTTTCTTTTGTAAATCTAGTTCATTAGATAATTTTTCCTTTGTAAATCAAACCATGAACTTACAACATATTGACCAAATTATCTTTGTATGTTCCATTAATACCAATGGTGTGGAAGACTCCTATTGCTATCATCAAGTGCAAGTAAAATTATACTCAAGCCATTAATATATCTAATAAGACAAGCACAAACTCAGTAATGCTCCATATATTATAATAAACTCAGAATTTCATAAAAAGGATCGACTATTCCTGAAGGAAATTCTAATGATGCAAACTTTATTTCTAAACTCGAACTAATGCAAATCTTAAAATAGTAATGTAAACTTATAAGATAGATTACAAGGTCTTAAAGATCTCTCCAAGCTTGAAATCAAGCCTGGCGGGATCAAATAATCCCTCGCGATTATTTGATACCATGATTATTGTAGATCACTATGGAGCCATGGCATATGGTATCTTCTCTTAACGGGACAGCCTGAGACAGAGGGGTTGATTGACATCCTCCAGTTCTTTAGTACGCAGCTTGTAGAAAAGATTATTCTGCTCCATCACTTTAACTTGTTCTTTAATGAGCTTATTGTTACTTTGGAGGGTTTGTATGGCCATAAGAATCATAGAAAAACCTGCTTCGGTGGTCTGTTTGATATCTTCATCAAATTTATCAAGATAAAATCATAGCCACCGAAGATGCCTGGGTGTCCCCGGCGTCTCCTTATCCATCACTGCGATCTTCAGCTCGAGAGATTTCAACTCCCTCTTCTGGCGTCCATGGTCGGCGTCGAGAAACTCCATAGGGATGACCTTGATCTCCTTATCATGCTTGCTATTGCTCCCACCCTCCATAGGAGCTTTTCTCCTTGGCTTCCTGGCTCTAGCCTCACGTAAGAACAAGAGGTAGATTTGTTCCTAGTGATTATGATTAGAGAGAGGCACAATGGCAGTATATAAGAGGAGTTAGAGGTCGATAAAACTCGCGAGAAACACCAAATTTACGTCCAAGAAAATAATCTTAATAAAACAGGGAAATAAATCACGAATTTGGAGAAGTCTTGCCGCGTAAGACCAACTATACGGGCGCGGCTCATATACCTCCGGCCTTATAGTTAGTTTCGGAAAGATATTTCCAAATACCTCGAGTCTAGGTCGATTAAGTTACCGACTTGGAACCGACAAAACCATTTTTTAGATGAATAAAAATAGAAAAAGTTCGAACCATCCAGAAGGTTTAACGACCAACTATACGGCGTGAGATTTTTTTCTCCGGCCGTATAGTTTCCAGAGACCAGAATTTTTTTTGCGAAGGGGATACAGTACCTTTAATGACCAACTATACGGCGGGAGATTTTTCTCCAGCCGTATAGTTGTGCCCGTATAGTTAGTAAAACCTCTCAAAAACTTTAGAAAAACAAGAGGAATTCAAAGGTAAAAAATTTAGAAGTATAAACTGTGAAGACAAATCACTTACTAGAGAAATAAAACTTACCTTCCACTTACCGTTTATTTAGTCGGGAGTGACAAGCTCCTCCAACAACAAGGACTTCTTATCTTTGGGAGAAATTAACCTTAGTTCATCTAATAATTCTTGTAAACGATAATCACCAGGACTAAAGTTCCTCTCAATAAGATTGGTGTCTTGCTAGGTAAATATGGACACTGCATCCAACATCTTTATTTCTTGCCTCTGCATAATCTGCAACTCAATTCTTGAAGTAAAAGGATCCAACGGATCAGTCTTGGCTTATGATTTTTCCTCTCAAGTAGTTCTTTTAAGCCATCACGATCTGTATGAACTCTTACTTTTGCATCAACTATATAAGAACGAAATTTATCACAGGAGAAAAATACAGCAAAAAGTTTTGGTTCTTCCTTAGGATAATTCTTTTAAGCACTATTAAGAGTTCTACTAGCATGATGTATAATATTAAATTTGCGACCTATATGTTGTCCCAGAGTTACCCCTACAACATCATCACTAGCTTCACATATTAAATCAAAAGCCATATCCCAAATAGGTGGTTTAATAATAGGAGCATGGGATAAAGCATATTGGAGTTTATCAAAGGCAATAAGGCATTTATCATCAAAATTAAATCTTACTCCCTTTTGCAATGGGTTAGTTGAAGGTTTGCAAATCATAGAGAAATTTCTAATGAACCTTCTATAAAAACCCACATGACCAAGGAAACTTCTTATACCTTTTATATCCCTAGGTTTGTGGCATTCTCTCTATCGCTTCAACCTTATCTCTATCTACTTCAATACCCTTACCTGAAACCTTATGTCCAAGGACTATGCCTTCTTTGACCATAAAATGGCACATCTCCCAGTTTAGAAAAAGACTTGTTTCTTTGCAACGCTGCAAAACTCTTTTGAGATTATCCAAGAAACTAGTAAATGAAGTTCCATAGACAGAGAAATCATCCATAGATACTTCCATTTTCAGTTCTATAAAATCTGCAAAAAAGCAGTCATGCATCTTTGAAAAGTATCTAGAGCATTACATACACCAAAAGGCATGTGTCGGTAAGCATGTAAACCGTAAGTACTAATGAAATTTGTTTTAAGTTGGTCATCAGGATGAACAACTATTTGGGAAAAACCAAAGTATCCGTCCAAGTAGCAAAAATGAGTATGGTTTGCTAACCTCTCTAAAGTTTGATCTATGAACGGTAAAGGATAGTGATCTTTCCTAGTTTCTTTATTCAATTTCCTAAAATATATGCACATACTATGTCCAACAATAGTTCTTTATTAATTAGAAACAACAGTAAAACCGCCCTTCTTGGGAACACAATGAACAGAACTTACCCGCTCACTTTCTTTTACAGGATAGATTATACCTGCATCCAGTAGGCGTACTATTTCTTTTCTTACCACTTCCTTCGTCTCGGGCTTCAGCCGTCTATTGAATTCTGCAACTGGTTTAGCGCCTTCCTCCATGATTATTTGATGGACAGTTATCATGGGACTAATGCCCTTCAAATCATCTATCGAGTACCCAAAGGCCTTGTGATGCTCCTTAAGTAGTTTCATGAGTTCTTCTTCTTCATCCCCTGAAAGTTTAGCACTAATAATAATAAGGAATTTATTAGTATTGTCCAAAAATCTATACTTAAGATTATCTGGTAAAGTTTTCAATCCTGGGGGTGGTAATTCTTCATCCCCTCTATTTTATGGCTCTTCAAAAGCCTCATCAGTTGGAGGCCCTAAAATGGGAAGTGAATCAAATTCACTTTCTAATTCTTCTAGAGACCTGTCTTCCATAATTATTTCTTGATAATTTGAGTCTCCATTTGTTTCTTCTTCTTGATTACTAAAGAAGAGAGTTGCCATCTCCTCAATAGTTTTTTTATTTCTCTTCTTCTTGTATATGTAGAGGTTTGTCTTTAAATTTGGAAAAGTGGAATTCTTTTTCCGCTTCCCCAAGCTTAAGAGATACAATATCCTTTTTTAAATCAACTGTGGAACCTACATCGTTCTAAAAGCTTCTTCCAAAAATAATCGGGCAAAGAGTGTCAGCTGGCATATCAACAATTACAAAATCAAAAGGAAAAATTTTATTGCCAATTGTGACAGTTGCATCTTCAACTACTCCCATTTGAATTCTAAGAGTTTTATTTGCTAACATGATTGTCATATCAGTATTTTCTATTGTAGCCGGTAATATCTCTTCTTTTATTTATAAATAGAAACATAAGATATAACATTAACTGCGGTGCCAATATAAGATAAACCATAATGCGAGATCTTTTTAAATATGTAGGGAAGAATAGGTTTACCCACATCTTATACCTTAGTTTTACCTTCAACCAAAACAGAAGTCTGTTTATCAAGTTCAACTATGTTGCAATGTGCATACATATCCATAATTGCTTCCTTGGTTACCTCTTCATCTTTGGTTTCATCAAGATGTTCTTAAAATTCTGGCACACTTTCCTCTTCCTTCTTCTCTTGTACTTCTTTGACTTGTTCATATTCCAAAATATGCTTTTGCACAGTGTTAGCGAAAGGTATCTCATACATTGGTTCTAGGGAGGCCAGTGTTGCTTTAACTTCTTTTTTATTTACAGGTTCGGGTGGTGGATCATACTTGACCGGACCCACTTTTGGAGATTTGATGTGTTCTATAAAAGCTTTAACAACAAGCAACATAAGTTCTGAATCTAAGTAAAGTTCTTTAGATAATTCATGAACATGGCCCTTTTATTATAGTCATGAATACAATCATAATCTATTTCTATGCCTCCTTCGCTTCCTAGACCAAGATTCCATGAAACTCTATGACCGCGAATTCTATTAGGTAAAGCCCAATCTTTAGTTATGGGTAGATTCATAAAAGCTCCTCTCGCTCTAGAGTCTAGTTCGATTTATTAGGTTCAATTAAACTGTCATAAAGATATGCAATAAATACCATTCAGGCAAATTGATACGGGCACGAAGGAGGAGGTGCAGCCCAATTTTAGGACTCCACCAAGCTAGGCGTGTCATTAGTTGTGTCGTGTGAGTTTTATTTGTATCGTACTATTTTTAATAAGTTTTATATGTGTGTGTTCGGTTTGGGCTTGTCCAACCGAACCAGGTCGAGGCCCATTAGTGGGGCGCCCAACCCTCATATAAGGAGCTAGCCGAGTTAGGGTTGAGGAAGTTCAACTATTTAGTCTAAAAACTATATTGTGTTCCACCGTGTATCATCCCTCCTGGGACAGAGATGTCGTTTATCATATTCTTATAGAGATTGCTGCGGAGGTTTTTGTGTTCATCAAGGATTGTCGTGCTCAGGTTTGAGGCGTGGTGATCTTCATCACGTTACTTGCTGGATTCGTTCCTCTTCTTAAGGTGACGTCCATTGGCGTTGTTGGAAGGATTACAATCCGGTGACTTGCTGTGAAAGATCGGGACAAAACTATTGGATCATCGGGACGATCCGTATCATGTGGTATCAGAGCTCTCGTTGATCACAGCGTATTTTGAGGTTATCTGCGGACTGTTTTTCTACAAACAGTTTACATATTGGCTGTGGAGAAGAGATTGAAAGTTGAAGTTTTGATCTGCGCAGTTTTTAGATCGTTATTGAAGTTTCATCGGCGTCGAGTTTAGCCAGATCGAGCGGTGTCGAGCGAGATCCCCATCAATCTCGTTCTGATCCGCTTGGATCGATTGGCAGAGTCCACCAGCTTCACGATTTGTTCAGATCCAATCGGAATTGGATAAAAAAAGGTGCAGCGGGAGTCCTCCCGCACAGCGCTTGGCGTCGCACGCGCTCGCGATCACAACCGCCCGCCCGCGCAGCGTCTGGCGTCGCACGCGCTCGCGATTGTACCCGCCTGCCTGCGTGTGCCTGGAGATCGTGCTATTTGCCTAGTGGGCCAAGCCAATAGTGTAACTACCGGGATTGCAGCGATCGAGAGCAGTTTAAAAAAGGAAAAGGAGTCCACCCAGAGGATGCCAACTTCCCTGGGCGATCGGAATCCTTCAGTTTTCATGACGCACTTGTGACCCTCTTTTTGTTGGGAAACTGGACCGGCAGAGGCTCACTCGGTGTGGCCTTTACCAGGCTAGGGTTGACCCATGTGGGTATCGTATCCTCTTTAGTCTATAAATAGAGGAACAATCATTGTACGTGAGCTTACCGAAAGAAAGTTTAATAAAGTTCCCTTTTGTTTCCTGTGTCATCTACTACTGTAATCTGTGTGCCTTCTACTAGTCTTCTTCTCGGGTGTGGAACAGCCTCGGGACCGGCCAGTCGGCAGGGGGTGTTCCAACACGTTATCAGCACGAGTCTCTCCGTCGAGCCTCCGTCGAGCCTGCATCACGCAGGCTTTAGTTGAAGGTAACCCCGATCTGACCGCAAAAATGGATTCGTCTTGCAATTTCCTTTCAAGATTTGCGTTTAGATCTTAGATCAGATCTCATCTAAGGTGCGGATTTTTCTTCCCGGGAGTCGAGCTGACCTGCTGTCGCCGACCAATGTCGATCTAATCACTCCCGGATTAGAATTTTGTTGACTGTATCGTCGATGCAGACACCTGTTGTGCCGATCTAGATTTTTATAGAGTAGATTGGACTGATCTTGCCCGTTTTAATTAAGTAGATCGGCTCGATCTACAGTTTTTTTATATATATTTTTTTAGCAACAGCACGTGTACACGCACTTGCTGCGAGCTGTTGCGCCATGGTGCTGTCGGCCGCGCTGCCGCCACGGCCCTGCTGGCCGCTACACGCCGCCGCGCCGCGCGCCTGCTGCGCTGCCTGCCGCGCGCCGCGCTGCCTCTAGCCGCCGCCGCCACTGCCCATGCGCCCGCACGCGCGCCCGCCGGCCTGCTACCGCCGCCGCACCCCCTCCCCCCCCCCCCCCCCCCCCCGCCACCTGACCGTGGTCGTCGGCCTGCTGCCCGCCACCACCCCGCCCTAGTCGGGAGCAACCAGCTCCGTCCACCCCACTAGCCGGGCTGGACAGTCTAGGGTGGGCCGGTCCAGTTGGGCCGTTTTCTTTTTCGTCCCAGGCGGTATACAAAAACGATAAAAAAATAGAGGGGCGTGGGAGCACGCGTTTGCTGGGCTGTTGGGCCATTTTGGTCCTGTTTTCGGTCCGATTTTATACAAGCTTTTAAACTATGTTTTACTATAGTTATTAATTATCGCATGTTTTTAATACTTTGTATCTCATAGATATCTTGTACCGTTTTTATATTAAATTTTGGAATGCCGTCATATTTGAATTATTGTATCGATTATCGCATTTATGCAACCGATTACCTGCTGTAGTCTTACACACTTTGCATAAATTGCAGATGACTGGAATCGTCAGCCGCGAGTCCCCGGAGTTGACCCAGGATGGGCTTAACTACCTGACTTGGTCCTCGGACGTTGAGATCGTCCTCGAGGGCCGATGCATCAAGGATGCGTTGATTGCGGGGACCCCGACGGCCCCCAGCAAAACCATCCCGGCGGACAACGCCAAAGCCCTGCACTTCCTCCGCCATCACATGTGTGAGACTCTCAAGAATGAGTACATGGCAGAACGGAGTGCTTCTGTCCTTTGGATCGCCCTCAACAAGCGGTTCTCTAGGCTGAAGTACACCATTCAGCCACAGGCGGAGGCAGATTGAATTCGTCTGAGGTTTGCGGACTTCAAGACGATGGGAGAGTACAACTCCAGGTTGCACCGGATTTGTACCATTCTTCGGCTGTGTGGGACCAGTACCACCGATCAGCATAAGATAGACAAAACCCTCTCCACATTCCATCCGGACAACATCCAGTCCTCGCGAAACTTTCGCCAGGAAGGATTCACGGAATATGCAGCGCTTATTGATGCTCTCCAGGTGGCCGAGGCGCAGGATAATGTTCTGAAAAAGAACTTCTCCGTGCAACCCTTCGCGGGGGGCCCAAGTCATGAGGCTAATGCCGGTGCCTACAAGGTGCGCAAGCCCATCCACAAGAAGAGAGGCAAGAAGGGCAAGAAGGGCCCCAACTCCTCTACCCCGGCCAAGCAATGCAAGGCGGGCAAGGGGGAGGCAAGGCCCCAGGACTGCTTCCGCTGTGGCTCCAAGACTCACTTCTCTAGGCAGTGTTTGGCCCCTAAACATGTCGTGGACGCGTTCAAGTCCAACAAGAAGGCGCGCGAGGCACACCTTGTCTAGGTTGAGGCACCACTGGCGCCCGGAGCGGCGCCTGTGCAAAACGTCACGCCCGTAGTGGCGCAGGACGTAGCACAAGTGGCAGCACCCTCGGCGGTTCCCACGAACGCCGTTGTGCCCATGGAGGTTGAGCACGTTGTGCCCCCCCCCTCCCCCCCCCCCCGCCTCAGCTAGACATCTCCGTTGCCTCGATGATGATAGCCAACGAAGAGAAGCTCACTGACCTTGAGATACAGGCTGAGCTTGATGGTTTCTTTGCAGAATCCACCTGAGCTCCTTTTTGTTGTGATGATTTCTTTTCCGCAAATAATCAGATACAATTTTTCGATATGGTTGTAAGCTCTATGAGAGCATAACATTTATTTGTTTTCAGCGATTGGATGACATTTATTTCATTCATTTATTCCATTATTTGGTTGTGTGATGTTCTGAAATGTTTATGTGTTTTACTTACTTGATGTAGCATCTTCCTCGCTCCATTATATTAATTAGGCACTATATTTTAGAACGCGTGTGGCGCCCAAATGGAGGAAACGTGCCTTGCTGATAGCGGAACCACAAATACCATCTTGAGAGAAACAAAGTATTTTGAGTCCATTACCAAAAACCCTGGTAACATAATGACGATCGTCGGCTGCGGTCCGAATGTAGTTGGCTCCGGAAGAGCAACTATCATACTCCCAAATGGAACAACTCTGATCATTGAAGAGGCATTGTTGTATCCAGAGTCGACTCATACTCTCTTAAGTTTTAGAGACATCCGCGCAAATGGTTTCCATGTCGAAACCGATGATGATGAGAATGGAAAGGAGTTCCTACTCATTACCAAGCGCGATGAAAATGGTAAACATGTTGTTGGAAGACTCCCTTCATTAGCTACTGGGCTGTACTACACTAAGATAGTAGCACCACCTATTTACACTACCCTTAAGACTGTCTTTAGAAGCTCCGAACTATTCTGCCTTTGGCATGATAGGTTAGGCCACCCCGGTCTTAGGATGATGAGAAATATAATTAACAAATCGAACGGTCATAATGTTAATGTAAAAAGTTTCCCGAATCCCGATGATTTCGTGTGCTCCGCATGCGCTACGGGGAAATTGATCATTAGACCCCCCCCCCTAAAGGTGAAGGATGAACTCCCCGCGTTCTTGGAACGCATTCAAGGGGATATATGTGGTCCAATTCAGCCCCTCTCAGGGCCGTTTCGGTACTTCATGGTGCTCATCGATGCTTCCTCTAAATGGTCCAATGTTTGCCTGCTGTCAACAAGGAACCATGCTTTTGCAAAGTTGATCTCCCAGATCATATAAATAAGGAATAAATTCCCTGATTATCGTTTAAAGTCTATTCGAATGGACAATGCCAGAGAATTTACTTCAAAGGCATTCGATGATTATTGCATGGCAACTGGAATCAAACTTGAGCACTCGGTACCGCATGTCCACACTCAAAATGGACTTGCGGAGGCATTGATTAAAAGGATTAAATTCATTGCCAGACCACTCCTTCAGGGTTGTAATTTACCAACTACATGTTGGGGACACGCGGTGTTACACGCCGCTAATCTCATCAACTTTCAACTTTCGACCATCGGCCTACAACATTCACTCTCCCATCCAACTTGCGCAAGAGTCGGCACCGAAAATTTTCCACCTACGTAGGTTCGGCTGCCAGGTATATGTACCTATACCACCACCCCAGCGATCAGCAATGGGACCGCTCCGTAAGTCGGGGATATACGTTGGTTATGAGACTGTGTCCATAATCAGGTTCTTGGACCCCTTGACAGGTGACTGTCACACGGCCCGTTTTGCTGACTGCATTTTTTACGAGGATCTTTTTCCGACTTTGGGGGGAGGTAATCAACCCCTGGATGACAAAAGTCGAGAAATCACGTGGAAAGCCACGGGGATCCATGCTCATGACCCGCACACTGTTGAGACTAATAGATAAGTCCAAAAGATACTAGATTTGCACTCCCTAGCGAATCAACTGCCCGATCATTTTAGTGATTTAAAGACTGTGACAAAGTCGCATGTGCATGCACGCAATGCACCGGAAAGGGTTGAAATACCAAAGAAAAATGATGGTATACCCGCTCCTGCTCCAAGGCCTAAGAGGACGCGGATTTCGGTTTCTCAAATCCCAAGTACCCGGGGACGCCCAAAGAAAAAGGATAAGAGAGATTTATTACAATCTGCTCCTGTTGAGGGGAGCCAGTTGAGACCTGGCACAAGTACGGATATTTCAGTGCACGAAATTCCGGACTTGAACTTTCCTATATCGGAAATACCCAGCGAAGTTGTGTGCGCACACATTGGAGCGGGAAAGCTAAAGGACCTAGCTCCTGGATTGGGAAATCCGGTGGAGCAAGAGGATGTGCCTGATGCACTCCATGACGAAATTAGATACTTGATCTCAATGGCAGTAAACATGGACTTAAGAATGAAACTAATGGATGTTGTCACCGCTTACCTATATGGTAACTTGGATTCGGACATATACGTGAAAGTACCAGAAGGTATCCCTGTCCTGAACCAGGATAGAGCAAACAGGAGCTTATACAATGTTCAGCTTAAGAAGTCATTGGATGGACTAAAACAGTCAGGTAGGATGTGGTATAATCGTTTAAGCGATTCCCTTCATCAGAAGGGCTACGCGAGCAATGAATATTGCCCATGTGTTTTTATACGGAGATCCCAGGATAGTTTCTGTATTATCTCGGTGTACGTGGACGATTTGAATATAATCGGTACACCTGACGATATTGAGGAAGCGAGTTCCTACCTGATGTTGGAATTCGAGATGAAAGACTTAGGCAAAACCAAGTTCTGCCTCGGTCTGCAACTTGAGCATTCCCCTGCTGGGATTCTAGTTCACCAGTCGGCCTACAACCAGAAGGTGTTGGAACGATTTGGGTTTGAAAAGGCATATCCTTCTAAGACCCCGATGGTCGGAAGATCTTTGCAGCAAGACAAGGACCCGTTCAGACCTAAAGAAGAGGGGGAGGAAATTATGGGACCGGAATTCCCCTACTTAAGTGCAGTTGGCGCACTTATGTACCTCGCAAATTGTACACGGCCGGATATTGCATTTGCCGTCAATTTGCTTGCAAGGTACAGTTCTGAGCCTACCAAGAGGCATTGGAAAGGCGTTAAGGACATATTTAGGTACATACAAGGGACAAAGGACCTTGGCTTGTTTTACCAAAAGAACCAAGACCTATCTTTTGTAGGCTATGCAGATGTTGGGTACCTTTCGGACCCGCATACATCCAAGTCGTAGACTGGATATGTTTTCCTTTGTGGTGGAACGGCAATTTCCTGGAAATCGTCTAAGCAAACTCTTGTGTCAACTTTGATGAACCACTCGGAAATCATAGCATTATATGAAGCATCACGAGAATGTGTATGGCTTCAACGAGTAGTTAGCCATATCCAGATGTCATGTGGACTGAACACCGTACAAACCCCAACAATTATCTATGAAGATAATGCCGCTTGTGTTGCACAAGTCCAGACGGGTTATGTGAAGAGCAATCTCACAAAGCATATAAACCCCAAGTTCTTCTATGCACATGAACTGCAAAAGATGAACGAAGTGAAAGTCTTGCATACTAAGTCGTGTGAAAATCTCGCTGATTTGTTCACTAAATCATTGCCAGCATCTTCTTTCGAGAGATGTGTCCGTGGGATCGGCATGATGAGACTTAGGGAGATGCAAGGTTCAGGGGGAGAATCTTCACAAACTCATCGCTGAAATCTTGATCCCGATGATTGAGTGCTTAACTTTATAGTTAAGTGAATTGTACTCTTTTTCCCTTAGTGAGTTTTTATGAAGTTTCTCACATCAGGTTTTTAACGAGGCAATTCGTGCAACATAGCAAGAAGTATACCGTGTGCATTTCTCCATATTTTTCCCACTGGGTTTTTTGGAGTTTTAATCCATGGTTATACAGATAAGATACCCAGGGGGAGTGTTGGGAAACTGGGCCGGTAGAGGCCCACTCGGTGTGGACTCTACCAGGCTAGGGTTGGCCCATGTGGGTATCGTATCCCCCTTAGTCTATAAATAGAGGAACAATCATTGTACGTGAGCTTACCGAGAGAAAGTTTAATAAAGTTCCCCTTTGTTCCCTGTGTCATCTACTGGTGTAATCTGTGTGCCTTCTACTAGTCTTCTTCTCGGGTGTGGAACAGCCTCGGGACCGGCCAGTCGGCAGGGGGTGTTCCAACACTTTTGTCCCCTGCCGCACGTGGTGCTCGATCGGATCGTGGCAACCGTGCGCCGCACGACAGGCGTTACTTTGTCCCCTGGCGTTATTCCGTCTGTGCTTGATACTTGTGCCGGAATTCATCTATTTTGTCCAGAATATTTTTGGTGTAGCACCATTTTGTCCAGAATTTCCTGAAACGGTGCATAGATATCACCAAACAGTCTACGAATAAAGTTTTTCTGTGAAGGATTAATATGGGAATAGCAAAGGAAGTTCGTCAGATAGACATAGCGGTTGATGTGTACTTTGACTACACTACTATTGTTGTGGGATCATCGCTTAATTCTGCAGATATAAAATAGAAGTTGGACGGTTTTGCCACATATGTGGAGTTTAGATCTTGGAGGTCTGACATGGATGATGGTTTCGCCAAATGCCGTTCTATCGATTCCAAGTTTGGTGGTTGCACTAAATTTGCTCTTGCACACCGGTGTGTGGATGATACTGTGGCTAGTTGGTGGAACGAAGAGAGGGCCGAAAAGGGCACAACAACACCTAGTTGGGCAGATTTGAAGCAATTTCTGCGCACTAGATTTTGGGAGAAGTCCAAGGAGATGGACAAGGTGGTTAGTTCTGAGGATGGTGTACCATTGAGTGGGCTGAATTTGCAACTCAAGACAGTACAAGGTGATACTTGCATGAAAGTTGACAAGGGCCATCATTGGAATTTAGTTCAAGCATAGTGTATGTGTAGGGTTCTCAGCACAGAAAAAACTTTCCTATGATGGGAACAATTATGTACCAAGATCTATCTACTAGATACAAGCAACGGGCGGATATACATCCGTAGAAAACATATCCTTGAAGACCGACAAAGCTTAACGAGGTTGAACTCATGGTTGATGCAGACGAACTCTTGCCGATCTCAAGATCGAGAGGAAGTCCTAGCGCCGCAAATCAGCGGCGCATCTGTGCTCACACATATCTCCGAGGCACCGAGCAAGCTCCGCCTCCTCGCTCCAGCGATACAGCGGAAGCACAAGTCTTTATTGCCGAAAAGCCATCGGGAACATGTATCTCGCTAGTCCGAGACCATGGGGGATAAATACTAGAGGGGGAGAGAGATCCTTTACAAGCAAGTGTGAGTGAGAAGTAAGGAGGGGGCTCTTTTTATAGGAGGAGGGGGCACCCAAGGGGGTGGACGCCGGCCATGGGGGCTGCCTCCTCCCCTCCTTCATTCATGTGGGTGGAAGCTCCACTCACAAAATGCCCCTTCAATTTTCTCCACTCAAAATCTCATTAAATTTCCACAAAATTTAATGCAAACTCACATTAAATAAAACTCCTTTTATTTATTTAGAATTTTGTCAATTACTTTAATGACAAAATTTCACATATAACCCCTTGCTAGTATTTCATTTCACATGCAGAAACACTTTCTGCAATTTCACCCGAAACCAGTTTCGATATCTAGTGAAATAAATTCCTGCACTTTGTTATTCTTTTTAGCATGAAACTATTTGCTCCAAATGGTGTCGGTGTCTCTTAAGTGTGTCACCCTACAGTTCGCGAATAATGCAGACATGATCAATACCCCTCTCAGATCAATAATCAGAAGCGGGACCTGAAGATCCATACTGACTCCCACACATTCAACAATGACTTTCTTGTGATCATGAGAACATTTTACGCTAGTATCTTAATCCCTTTGTCTCGCGATATATTACATGTCCGATATTCGATCATCGGTATCTCCTTACCTAGTTTGATTTTCTTACTGACATATACTCTTTTCTCGTTCCCGTGATATAACATTCTAGTGATCAAATCACTTGCTTGCAAGCTAATCAATGTGATATCACCGAGAGGGCCCCAGAGCATATCTATCCGTCATCGGGATGAACAAATTCCACTCTCGATCCATGGGCCTCAACATAACACTTTAGTAGTACTGAACCCATCTTTATAATCACCCTGTTATGGTGTGACATTTGATGTTATCAAGATACTCTTCCAGTGTTAGTGATTGACATGATCTCATGGTCTAAGGATTAGGATTACTTCATATGATGTTATAGAAATATAAACTCAATGACTTTGATCATAGTGCTATACTTCGGATGAATATTCATCGCACCATTCCAATAATGTTGTGACCTTGTTATTAATAACATCCTATTTCCATGATCAGGAAACCTTGATCATCTTGTTAATCAACGAGCTAGTTTATAAGAGAGGCATAACTAGGAACTTTCTGCTTGTTTATTAAACACACATGTATTAACGTTTCCGTATTAATACAATTATAGCATGCAAAATAAACATCTATCTTATACATGGAATATACATAATAACCACTTTATTACTGCCTCTTAGAGAGTTCTGGTGTTGATCATGTTTTGCTCTAGGGAGAGTTTTAGTCAACGGATCTGCTACATTGATATCCGTGTGTACTTTACAAATCTTTATATCTCCATCCTTGACATGCTCGCGGATGGAGTGAAACCGGCGCTTAATATGCTTGGAATTCTTGTGAGACCTTGGTTCTTTGGTATTGGCTATGGCACCATTGTTGTCACAATAGATCACCATTGGGTCCAACGCGCTTGTAACCACACCTAGTTCGGTTATGAACTCCTGCATCCAAACTGCTTCCTGAGCCGCTTCCGAAGCAGCAACATATTCGTCCTCCGTTGTTCATCCCGCCACCACGGGTTGTTTGGAACTCCTCCAACTAACCGCTCCACCATTCATGAGAAATACGTATCCGGATTGAGACTTAGAGTCATCCGGATCGGTTTCAAAGCTAGCGCCGACATAACACTTAGCGACGAGCTCTTCTTCACCTCCGTACACAAGAAACATATCCTTAGTTCTTCGCAAGTACTTAAGGATATTCTTGAACTCTATCCAGTGTTCTGATCCTGGATCAGATTGGTACCTACTAGTCAAACTAATAGCATGTTCCACATCTGGTCTTGTACATAGCACGGCGTACATTATAGAGCCTATGGCTGAATCATAGGGGACTTTGTCCATTATCTCTCTTTCTTTCGCCGTAGCCGAACTTTGAGTCTTACTCAATGTCTTTCCTTGTAAGATAGGTAAGAACCCCTTCTTACTTCCATCCATTTTAAACTTCTTTAAAATCTTATAAAGGTATGTACTTTGTGATAGCCCTATTAGGCGCCTAGATCTATCCCTATAGATCTTTATGCCTAATATGTATGACGCTTCACCTAGGTCCTTCATTGAAAATTTGCTGTTTAGATAACTTTTAACACTGTTTAAAAGATCTATATCATTTTCGATCAATAATATGTCATCCACATATAATATCGGAAATGCCACATTGCTCCCACTCACTTTCTTGTAAATACAAGCCTCTCCATAATTTTGGACAAATCCAAACTCTTTGATCACCTCATCAAAGCGGAGATTCCAACTCTGGGATGCTTGATTCAGTCCATATATGGATCGTTGAATCTTGCATACCTTGTCAGCATCCTTAGGATCGAAAAAACCCTTTGGTTGTATCATATACAACTCTTCTTCAATGTTTCCATTGAGGAACGCAGTTTTGACATCCATCTGCCATATTTCATAGTCGAAATATGCAGCAATTGCTCACATAATCCTAACTGACTTTAGCATCGCTACGGGAGAGAATGTCTCATCGTAGTCAACTCCTTGAATTTGTCGAAACCCCTTTGCGACAAGTCGAGCTTTATAGACGGTTACATTACCCTCAGCATCAGTTTTCCTTTTGAAAATCCATTTATTCTCCACGGCATTTCGGTCGTGAGGTAATTCCACCAAGGTCCAAACCTGGTTTTCATACATGGATTCCATCTCGGATTTCATGGCTTCTAACCATTTGTTGGAATCCAGGATCATCATCGCTTCTTCATACGTCGCAGGGTCATCAATTTCATCGACCATGAAATTCATAACAGGATTTCTATATAGCTCGGGAGCTGCACGCGTCCTACTAGACCTGCAAGGTTCGGTAGTATTCTCTTTTGGAGCTTCATGATCGCTATTATTAGTTCCCTCCTCATTTGGTGAAGCCAACTCCAGAACGACTTCTGGCACTGCGCTACTCGCCATATTATGAAGAGAAGGTTCTACAACCTCTTCAAGTTTTACCTTCCGACTACACACACCTTTCGCGAGAAACTCTTTCTCTAGAAAGGATCCATTCTTGGCAACGAAAACCTTGCCCTCGGATCTATGATAGAAGGAATACCCAATATTTTCCTTAGGGTATCCTATGAAGACGCATTTTTCCGCTTTGGGTTCGATTTTATCTGGTTGAAGTTTCTTCACATAAACATCGCATCCCCAAACTTTAAGAAATGACAGCTCAGGTTTGTTTCCAAACCACAATTCATATGGTGTATTTTCAACGGATTTAGATGGTGCCCGATTTAAAGTGAATGCAGCAGTTTCTAGTGCATAACCCCAAAATGATAGTGGCAAGTCCGTCAGAGAAATCATAGATTGAATCATATCTGGTAAAGTACGATTACGATGTTCGAACACACCATTTCACTGTGGTGTTCTGGCAGGTGTGAGTTGTGAAACTATTCCACACTCTTTCATATGTGTGCTAAACTCGTAACTTAGATACTCACCTCCACGGTCGGACCGTAGAAATTTGATCTTTCTATTACGATGATTTTCCACTTCACGCTAAAACTCCCTGAATTTCTCAAAGGTTTCAGACTTGTGTTTCATCAAGTAGATATAACCGTATCTACTCAAATCATCCGTGGAAGTAACAAAATAACGATATCCACCTCACGCCGACACACTCATTGGACCACACACATCAGAATGTATGATTTCCAATAAATCTGTCGCCCGTTCCATTGAACCGGAAAACGACGTTCTAGTCATCTTGCCCATAAGGCATGGCTCACATGTATCAAATGATTCAAAATCAAGTTATTCCAAAAGTCCATCCGAATGGAGCTTCTTCATGCGTTTAACGCCAATATGACCTAGACGGCAGTGCCACATATATGCGAATATATCATCATTAAGTTTAATCCTTTTAGCATCAACATTATGAATATGTGTAACACTATTATCGAGATCCAACAGAAATAAACCATTCATCATCGGTGCATGACCATAAAATATTTCATTCATATAAATCGAACAACCATTGTTCTTGGATTTAAATGAATAACCACTGCGCATCAAACATGATCCGGATACAATGTTCATGCTCAGTGCTGGTACCAGATAACAATTATTCAAGTTTATAACTAATCTCGATGGTAAGTGGAGAGGTAGCGTTCCGACGGCGATCACATCAACACTTGATCCATTGCCGACACGCACCTTGATCTGCTAGCGGTCGCTTGTTCCGCAGCCCCTAATTCGAGTTACAAATATTAGCAACTGAACTGGTATCAAATACCCAGGTGCTACTGCGAGTACTAGTCAAGTACACATCAATAACATGTATATCATATATACCTTTATTTGCCTTGCCAGCCTTCTTGTCTGCCAAATACTTGGGGCAGTTGTGCTTCCAGTGGTAAGTCCCCTTGCAATAATATCACTCGGTATCAGACTTAGGCACGGCAACCGGCTTGCCGCCCTTATTTCCCTTCTGTTTACCCTTCGTGTCTTTCTTGAAACCAGTGGTCTTATTGATCATCAACACTTGATGTTCTTTCTTGATCTCCACTTCTGCAGTTTTAAGCACTGACAGAAGCTCGGGGAGAGACTTCTTCATGCCTTGCATATTATAGTTCATCACGAAGCTCTTATAGCTGTGTGGTAGAGACTGAAGAACACGATGAATGCCTAAGTCAATGGGAATCGTTATTCCCAAGGACACAAGCGTATCGGCATAACCCGACATCTTGAGTACATGCTCACTTACGGAGCTGTTCTCTTCCATCATGCATCTAAAGAACTTCTCTGAAACATTATAACTCTCTACAGCAACATGGGTGTCAAAAATCATTTTTAACTCACCCATTGTATCAAAAGAATTGCCGTTTTCGAAATGCTTTCGAAGTTCTGGCTCTATCCCATACAATATGCCGCAATGAACTAAGTTCTGGTCCTCCTGACGAGTCTGATAGACATTATTTTCCTCATCAGGGGAATCATCGAATGGTGGGGGGCCTAGCGGCACTTCTAGCACATATTGCTTTTGTGCAGCAGTGGGGAAAATCCTCAAATTCATGGCCCAGTCGGTAAAGTTGCTACCATTCGTTGCAAGTTTCTCTTTCCCCATGAACACATGGAAATTAAAAGCAGGCGGTGCCATCTACAATAGAATTTGTAAAGTTTAGACTAATTTTATGATAGATTGAGTTCAACTAATCCAAATTAAGAATGAACTCCCACTCAAAAACGACATCCCTCGTACCTTTTTGGTGATTACATGAACCAAATCCACTACACCAAGTCCAATCATCATGTGAGTCGGTGTAGCTTCAAAGGCGAGCATCAAATGGGCATCATATCTTTCATATGACTCATGCTTAACCTTTCGGTCCGTGTTCCGAGTCCATGCATGTACATGCTAGGCTCTCCAAGTAAGAATCTTAGTATTCCCGTGTGTAAACTGTCTTACACCCGAAATATGATCGTGGACCCAAGAACACCCGATCATCACGTGATGTATTGGAGCGACGAAACATAATCGGTGCATACTTAAGGGAGAACACATTTTTATCTTGATATCTAAATGAGTGATCATCTTATTATGCTAGTAAAACGCCAAACAAGCAATATAAGATGCAATAAACATCACATGTTAATAAGTGAAATGATATGGTTCTTGCACTTGATCTCCATCATGTGCATCGTGGTATGATCCTTATCATTCCTTTATGTGTAAGGACAAGGTCTTCGGAACTTACACGTTATGTGTGTTGTAAGAGTATCGACTTATACTTTCACTTACAACATCACCATATCATGACACTAGCCCAACAACAATCTAAACTAGACGCCTCTAATTTATCCATTGCAAGTTTTACGTGGCTTAGGGCTTTCGAATCTATAACCGTTCTTACCTACAAACATGAACCACAACGAGGATAACCAAATTGTTGAAAACTCATTGCAAATTAGATATTGACTATAGTAGGAGAGACAGACACCCGCTAGCCACTTATGCAAAAATAGTTGCATGTCAAGCGTGGAACAGGTCTCATGTGCGAGGGCATGTAAAGTTTGTCTGGGCCGCTTCATCCCACTATGCCACCAATATCCAAAGTACAACTAAGAATAAATAACATGATCATCATCGCCCACATATACATATGTATACTACCCGTGCAAAGCATCTACGCATAGATCCGGCTCTGATACCACTGTAGGGTCTGCAGCATAGAAAACAAAAAAAAATCATATGATGGGAACAACTATGTACCAAGATCTATCTACTAGATACAAGCAACGGGCGGATATACATCCGTAGAGAATATACCCTTGAAGACCGACAAAGATTAACAAGGTTGAACTCATGGTTGATGTAGACGAACTCTTGCCGATCTCAAGATCGAGAGGAAGTCCTAGCGCCGCAAATCAGCGGCGCATCCGTGCTCGCACACACGTCCGAGGCACCGAGCAACCTCCGCCTCCTTGCTCCAGTGATGCAGCAGAAGCACAACTCTTTCTTGCCGAAAAGCCACCGTGAACATGTATCTCGCTAGCCTGAGACCATGGGGGATAAATACAAGAGGGGGAGAGAGATCCTTCACGAGGAGGTGTGAGTGAGAAGTGAGGAGGGGGCTCCTTTTATAGGAGGAGGGGGCATCCAAGGGGGGGCACCGGCCATGGGGGCTGCCCCCTCCCCTCCTTCATTCATGTGGGTGGAAGCTCCACTCACAAAATTCCCCTTCAATTTTCTCCACTCAAAATCCCACTCAAATTCCCATTAAATTTTCACCAAATTTAATGCAAACTCTCATTAAATAAAAATCCTTTTATTTATTCAGAATTTTGTCAATTACTTTAATGACAAACATTCACATATAACCCCTTGCTAGTATTTCATTTCACATGAAGAAACACTTTCTGTAATTTCACCTGAAACCAGTTTCGGTATCTAGTGAAATAAATTCCTGCGCTTTGTTATTCTTTTCAGTATGAAACTATTTGCTCGAAATGGTGTCGGTGTCTCTTAAGTGTGTCACCCTACGGTTCGCGAATAATGCGGACATGATCGAGACCCCTCTCAGATCAATAATAAAAAGCGGGACCTGGAGATCCATACTGCCTCCTACACATTCAACGAGGACTTTCTTGTGATCGTGAGAACCTTTTACGCTAGTATCTTAATACCTTCGTCTCGCGATATATTACATGTCTGAGATTAAATCATCGGTATCTCCATACCTAGTTTAATCTCGTTACTAACATGTACTCTTTTCTTGTTCCCGTGATATAACATTCTAGTGATCAAATCACTTGCTTGCAAGATAATCAATGTGATATCACCGAGAGGGCCTAGAGCATATCTATCCGTCATCGGGATGAACAAATTCCACTCTCGATACATGGGCCTCAACATAACACTTTAGTAGTACTGAACCAATCTTTATAATCACCATGTTACGGTGTGACGTTTGATGTTATCAAGATACTCTTCCAGTGTTAGTGATTTACATGATCTCATGGTCTAAGGATTAGGATTACTTTGTATGATGTTACAACAATATAAAATCAATGACTTTGATCGTAATGCTATACTTAGGATGAATGTTCATCACACCATTCCA
The DNA here is from genome assembly GCA_916181665.1 of Avena sativa. Lineage (NCBI taxonomy): Eukaryota > Viridiplantae > Streptophyta > Magnoliopsida > Poales > Poaceae > Avena > Avena sativa. The sequence continues at coordinate 135,347,782 of OV702280.1, forward strand.
ATAATGTTGTGACCTTGTTATTAACAACATCCAATGTCCATGATCAGGAAACCTTGATCATCTTGTTAATCAACGAGCTAGTTTATAAGAGAGGCATAACTAGGAACTTTCTGTTTGTTTATTAAACACACATATATTAACGTTTCTGTATTAATACAATTATAGCATGCAAAATAAACATCTATCATATACTTGGAATATACATAATAACCACTTTATTACTGCCTCTCAGGGCATATTCCCTTCAGTATGATCAAAGGAAAAGCATGCAAGTTGATTATTGTTGGAGGAAGTTGTACTAATGGCATGAGCAAGACGATGGTGTCAGCGTTGGGGTTGTCCAGATGGCATATTCCTGAATCTAAACATCTATAGTGGTTAAATAGTTGTGGTGTGGTGAAGGTAACTCATAAGATGCGTGTGACATTTACAGTTGGTGATTATGTTGATGAGATTGAGTGCGATGTGTTTCCATTGGAGGTATGTGGGATGTTACTTGGTCGTCCATGGAAGTATGATCGCAACGTTACACATGATGTAAGAGAAAATACATATTCTTTTTTGCATGGTGGCAAACAACAGACTTTGAAGCCGATGTAGGATGTTCACATACAGTCTGATGTAGAGCTGGTGGTACATAAGGATAAGGTGCGCAAGGCTAAGCCAAAATCTGGGCTAGCTATGCCGCAACCTGAGGAGCATGATGCGAGGAGCGTTAGTATTGATAGTGTTTCAGCCATGCCTGTAGATGACAAGTCAGTTGTTAGTGACAAGCCGGTTGAAGTTAAGCCTCTGATTGATGAGAAGAAGGATATTCCAGTTTGTGTTGACACATGTGTTCAGACCGATGATAGTGGTGCTAATCCAGTTCCAGTGCATGTGGTGCCACGGATTTATGATCATCGTTGTTATATCAGCACACCTATGAGGCGTTTTGTTGGAGCAGCAGTCTGGATGCATACATGCAACCATGGACGTGTTCATCAGTTGTGTGGCCCGGGCATTACTCATCTTTTGCGGGGTCATGCAACGCAAGTTCATGTTCAACACCGCAATGTTCCAGAAAGAGTTGAGAAGAAGAAGAAGACAGTGGCGCCTAGGTCCAAGCTCGTATGGAGACGCAAGAAGGTGCAGCCACCCAGGGTTGTATCAAGTCGATCAGGCCAAGAGGGAGGATGTGGTGTGGAAGGCAGGCAAGACTTGAAGACGACGACATCGCGTGATGATTGCTTTCATATCACGACACCTTTCTAACCCGACCCGCACGCGTTGGGTGTTGGGGAGGTGACCCCGGATAGGGTCAAGACAGGGGAAAGACGAAAGGAGTCTCCCTTGTCATGAGCCGAGTTACTGTTTATATCGGCCGAGTCATGTAAGAGTCGGCCGAGATAAGCAAGGCCATGACAGCTACAGAAGGAGAAACACCTTATCCAGCCGACATATGAGTTAAGTCGGCCGAGTGAGTCTGACTAACTTGAATGCAGGTGAAGGCCGAGCCGAGTTATGCGAGACAAGGCTGAGTAACACGAAGCTTGCAGGAGAAGGAGGTGCCTATAGTCAAACCCTAGTCGCTAGCTAGGGGGAATCTGAACAGAGCCAAGCATAAGGGACAAGGAGTAGAGCAGCAGAAGGGCAGAAGAAGGTCACGGAGGTGACAGTCAGGGAGCCCGAGGCACGCATGTGGGGCTCTCTGGAACATTGCCGTCGATAGAAAGAGGACACGGAAAGGAGGTCGCCGAGTTACCATATTGGGACAAGCATATTCCTCGAATATGCTTACCACATCAGCCCTAGGAGGAACCAAGGCACCCCTTTATAAGGGGAGACGCGGGATCCTGAGAGGGGATCGATTCATTCTACGTCGTAAGGCTCGTGTAATAGCTCTCTTCTTCCTCCAAACAGCTCAGGGAGCACTTGTAGTCCTTAAGAGGAGAAATAAAGATCTGCATGTTAGTCATTTGAGTGTAGAAATCACTACATCTTCCCTCCCCGGATCCCTCTAGCATCCATTGGCCCCATACTTTAGCCTACCCATGGCATCTGTCGTGCCACCACCACGACAGTTGGCGCCCACCATGGGGCAAGCAGCGGTGCTAGCTGGAGTCAAGATCCGGACGGGAAACTTCATCCACATCGGCGAGCGTGTTGTCTCTGGCTTAGTCCAGAGATTCGATCTCTGGGACTATGTCAGCGATAACGCAGGCAGCTTCAAGAGGAAAGTGCCTCCGCGTAACGGCGTCTTCATCAACTTGGGCACGCACAAGGTCTACGTCGGCGTCGACATCTCCTGCGTTTATCCTCACCAAGTTGTTGATGCAGGAGAACCTCCTCTCAGTGCCGCTAACGGTCCGCGTGGAGCACGCCCCGTCGGCAGCGTCGAGGTGATGGTCACAGCCGCGGTACAGGCGGCAGGAGCAGGCGCCGGATCAAGCAAGGACCCGGCGGCAGGGGGACATGTGACCATAAAGCAAGCAACTCCACAGCCCACCGAGGTAGATCCGTCAGCAGCCAAGTCAGCCGAGGTGCAGGAGACAACCCCAAAGGCAGCAAGGGTAAGATGGCCACCTCTGGAAAGACCAGAAAATATTCTCTAGGCAACTATAGATAATCTGACCACGCCTGTGGCGCCGATACTCGATCCGGCTAATGCTCAGGCTGAGTTAGAAGAGACTAGGCAGAAAGTACTGGTTGAGGCAAAAAAGGTGTCGGCCTTGTGGGAGTCCTTGAACAGGACCCTGCGAGAGTATGCCAAGGCAAATAAACTAGATGTTGCCCCCGAGCGGGTAGATGAATTAAGATTGAGAGGAAAAAACCTCATGAATGATATCAACAAAGAGCATGAGACTCATAAGGCAGATTCAGTTGATCTAGGCTTGCTGAGGTATAGCACCCCGGCAAAGAACCTAAGGGCGGCAAATGCCGCTGCATTGGAGTTAGAAGGATTAACCGGCGAAGCCCGGCAAAAAGAGAAAGAAAGAGTGAATGAGCTGGTACGCATTGCGAACCAGCAGAATGAAGAAATGCTTAGGGCCAACCCGGCAAGACCGGGAGCCTCGCGTATGGTTCATTCGGCTGGAGCAGCGCCCGCATTATTAGTGGCAGCAGCATCTTCACCCGGAAACAACGCACGAAAAGATAGAGCAGTAACTTCAGGAAAAAGAAATAAGCAAATTGTTCCATATGATCCGGCAGTAGCCGGAAAGGTCAATGAGAACAAAGGCAATGGAAGCCGAGGTAACAGTAGCGAAAGAAACCACGGCCGTGCCAACCAAGGCAACCGAAGCCGAGGTAATGGAGACCTCGGAAGAGGAAATCATGAGAACAATAACCCGGCAGAGGGAAGGAGAGACCTGTCGCCCGATCCTCAGCCGAGGTATGAGCCTCGGCAGGAGCGAGAAGTGAGACCAGCTCACCATAATCAGGCGAGCGAGAGGTACAATGATGGTTACTCAGATATGGAGTATGAAGGACATGGTGGAAATAACCATTATGGAATGCAGGAGATAATCATTTATAGAAACTTGCCATCAAATGATGCAAGATTAAAATTAGACAGGTTGTATCGGTCCGAGTTGTTAGAGGAACAGGGTCCGCCTGGTTCGGCGTGTTTTGGACCTCGGATCATGGGCGAGCCACCAGTGCCTAACTTTCAACTGGCAAGGGGCACGAAAACATACAATGGGAGCACAAAACCACTAGACTGGTTGATTGACTATGCCACTGCAGTGAAATAGCTAGTGGAAACTTGCGATGGGCAGTGAGATATGTCCCGCAAATGCTGGAAGGACCAGCCAGAGTATGGCTGAACAATCTGCCAGCGGGCAGTATCAACTGTTGGCTAGATTTTGAAGAGATGTTTGTCAGCAACTTCACCAGTACCTACAAAAGGCTAAATAGGCCACAACAGCTCGCTATGTGCAAGCAAAGGCCGAATGAGACAGATAGATAATTCTTGACTCGGTGGTGTAACCTTAAAAACTCATGTGAAGGGGTTATAGAATCTCAAGAGATAGCTTGGTTTGCTCAAGGCTGCCGATACGCAAGTGTATTGTGGCAGAGGCTGCAAAGAGATATGCCGACCACCTTGGCAGAAACCATCAGGATAACAGATTCGTATGCATTGGGGGATCCGACACAACCAGAACTAATGTCGGCAGAGCATCGGGAGCATCAAGATCAATATGCAAGAGATGCAGATGGATCATCGAGGCGCAACAAGTTCAGAGGTAGAAGAAGAGAGGAAAGACCAGAGTACAGATATGCATCCAATCAGGTGGCAGCAGTAGTGCAAGATCAGCCGAGTCACGGAAACAGTCAGCGGCAGAAAAATGGTCCTCGGCAGTGGACACCGAGGAACGAAGGGAAGAGACAGTGGACACCAGAACAGAAGAAGCAGTGGCAGGAAAGGCCGAAATACACGTTTGAGTCCATGTTGGATCAACCGTGTAAGTTCCATACTCCAAATCCGGCCAGGCCGGCTAATCATATGACTCGGCAGTGTGCTTGGATGAAAAACGCAATGGGGAACCCGACGAGCATGCAAGCGCATCCTCATCAAGCGCATCAACAGCAGCAGCCACAGTTAACTAGAGAAAATGCGCAACAAATAATGTTACCCCCACCTCCTCCGAGGTATGATAACTCGGACCAGAGAGATGCAGTGCATCAAGTGATAAATCAAGGTCAAGATGGAAGGAAAAACCCCGGAAATAATGGACGTAATGATTACAGGGAGCATCATCAATCATATTGTGTGTTCACAACAGAACAGCAAGACATGAAAAGTGTACAACGGCGGCATATGGAGGTAAATGCGGTTATGCCGGCGGTACCAAGATATGTGCCTTTGTCAGATCAGGAAATAACCTGGAGCATAAAGGATCACCCGAAAATAATGCCGAATCCAGGGTCGTACGCACTCATACTAGATCCGAGATTTGTTGGGCCCAACATTAATGTGAAATTTTCAAAAGTACTCATTGACAATGGGAGCAGTATCAATATCATGTACAAAGATACGATGCATAAACTCGGAATAGCGCAGAATATGCTGCAATCCACAAGAACCACATTCCATGGAATAGTGCCGGGACTTTCGTGCGAACCCATTGGGAAAGTTCGAGTAGATGTATTATTCGTCACAAGGGAGAATTGCAAAGCGAAAAATTTGGAGTTTGAAGTGGTGGACCTAGATAGTTGCTATCATGCTTTACTCGGACGGCCAGCATTGGCAAAATTCATGAGCAGCTGCCACATTACTTACTTGAATGAAGTTACCCGGACCACAAGGGTGATAACAGTAGCCGGAGATTACAGGAAGTCGATGGAATGTTCTTCGACTGGATCAAACCTGGCCGAGTCATTGGTGATTGCAAGAGAGAAAAGAAGGATTCAGGAGGTAGCGGCTCTCGCTCAGTTGGCATAACTGAATATGCCAGCATTAGCCAACCCACATGGAAGTGTTTCTTTCCAACCGACTAAAGAGACAAAAAAGTTCCAGATAGATGAGCAGTTCCTAGAGCGCACCATCACGATTGGTGTTGGCCTCGATGCCAAATAGGAAGGCGAGCTCACCAACTTCCTCCATGAGAATTGGGATATCTTTGCATGGTCAACTCAAGACCTGCAAGGTGTGCCGGGGGAGTTGGCTGAGCACTCTTTGCATGTAAGGCCAGGAGCAAGGCCGGTGAAGCAACCTCTCCGCCGCTTCGCCGAAGACAGGAGAAAAATAATAGGGGATGAGATAGCTCGGCTCCTTGCGGCCGGGTTCATCATGGAAGTACTTCATCCGGATTGGCTATCAAATCCGGTGTTAGTAGAAAAGAAAAAGGATGACCCAAATGTAGCCATCGTATGGCAAATGTGTATCGACTACACGAACCTAAACAAGGCATGTCCCAAAGATCATTTTCCTTTACCTAGGATAGACCAAGTCATTGATTCGACCGCTGGTTGTGAGCTGTTTTCATTTGTAGATGCGTATTCTAGTTTCCACCAGATACCGTTAAATCCAGCCGATCAAATAAAGACTGATTTTATTAGCCCTTACGGGGCTTATTGCTATCGCACCATGCCATTCGGCCTGCGTAATGCAGGAGCAACATACCAGAGATGCATGCAAAAGTGTCTACATGACCAGATAGGAAAAAATGTACAAGTCTATGTAGACGATGTGGTTATAAAAACCAAAGAGAGCAAAACGCTCCTGGAGGATATTTGGCAGACGTTCGCAAACCTGAGAAGGTTCCGAATGAATCTTAACCCGGAAAAATGTACCTTCGGTGTGCCGGCTGGGAAATTACTCGGTTTTCTCGTATCCAGCCAAGGTATAGAGGCAAATCCAACTAAAATCCGAGCAGTTGACAAAATGGAATTGCCGAGGTGTCTAAATGATGTACAAAAATTCACGAGCTATCTGGCCTCGCTGAGTCGATTTGTATGTCGACTGGGGGAAAAGGCATTACCTCTGTATCAACTGATGAAAAAGTCTGATAAGTTCACTTGGACACTGCAAGCAGATAATGCATTTAATGAATTAAAAAGATGTTGGTCACAGCACCAATCCTGGCCTCTCCACTGTCAAAAGAACCTATGTTACTTTATGAAGCTGCCACTAACAGAGTGGTAAGTGCGGTGGTTGTCGTGGAACGGAATGAAGATGATAAGTCAATACAAAGGCCGGTATATTACCTAAGCGAGGTACTATCAGCCTCAAAACAGAACTACCCGCACTACCAGAAGATGGCCTATGGAGTATACATGTCGGCGAAAAAACTTAAACATTACTTCGAAGAACATCCGATAAAAGTGATTTGTGAAGCGCCCATAGCCGAGATATTGAGCAACAAAGATGCAAGTGGCCGAATAGCAAAATGGGCAATCGAGTTATCACCTTATGCTCCGCAATTCGATAGGCGAGATGCAAACAAATCTCAGGCAGTGGCCGACTTCTTTGTGGATTGGGCCGAGGTACAATATGAACCACCATTACCAGATCCGAATTATTGGATAATGCATTTCGATGGATCCAAGCTGAGAAATGGCTTGAGGGCAGGGATAGTGTTGACTTCACCGAAAAAAGATCACCTGAAATATGTGCTGCAAATACATTTCACCGCATCAAACAATGTAGCCGAGTATGAAGCACCCGTCCATGGGTTAAAGGGTGGCAAAGGAAATTGGTATACGTCGTATCCTATGCTACGGGGATTCTGATCTAGTAGTATAGCAAGTGTCAGGCAATTGGGACGCACTAGATGCGAATATGTCCCTATATAGATTCCATGTGCAAAAAATCAGTGGATACTTTGATGGATGCGAGTTTCATCATATACCTCGGGCGGAAAATGATGCTGCGGACACACTGTCAAAATTAGGATCAACTAGGCAGTCAATTCCCCCAGGTACTGCCCTAGAGCACCTGAGAAAACCATAGATTACACCATCACCGGAGTCCGAGTCAATTCATATCTCGGCAGAATTGAAAGAAGGAAGTGTGCCAATGGAAATCGACAAAGAATGCAACCCGGGTTTTCTGAAAATGAACCCGGCCATCGCACGAATGAATACAGAAAAATCCAAAGCTGTTATGTCGGCAGAAAACATGGAAATCGACAGTGAGATTATCCCAGAGAAAATCACGCCGACATGGGCGCAACCCATATTTTCCTTCCTTAAGGACGCAACTTTGCCGAGTAATGAGATACTGGCTAGACAGACAATAAGAAGAGCAAAAGCTTACACAATCATAAACAATGAGCTGTATAAGAGAAGCGTCACAAGCGTGCCGCAAAGATGTGTTGACTCGGCAGAAGGCCAGGAAATACTCCTAGATATACATCAGGGGGAATGCGGGCATCACGCCTCGTCCAGAGCTTTAGTAGCCAAAGCATTCAGGCATGGATTTTATTGGCCGACAGCGTTGAAGGAGGCAAAAGAGTTAGTAGAAAAATGTAATGGTTGCCAGAGATACGCCAGCAAGATACATATGCCCTCGTCCGAATTAAAGACAATACCAATTACTTGGCCATTTTCTGTATGGTGCTTGGATATGGTAGGTCCGTTCAAGCCAGCATGGGGCGGTATGACCCACATTCTAGTCATGGTGGATAAATTCACAAAGTGGATCAAAGTAAAATCAATAAGAAAATGTGATGGACCAACAGTAGTAAAATTCCTCAAAGATATTATCTTAAGATACGGTTATCCACACAGTGTAATTACAGACAATGGCACAAATTTTGCTGAAGGAGCCTTTGCTAGATTCTGCCAAGAGAAACACATAAGACTAGATGTTGCCTCGGTGGCTCACCCAGCATCAAACGGGCAAGTAGAGAGATCAAATGGGCTGGTATTATCCGGAATAAAACCCCGACTTGTCGAACCTTTGCAAAGGTCGGCATGATGCTAGATCGAGGAACTACCAGCAGTACTGTGGAGCCTCAGGACTACACCAAACAGGTCGACAGGATATACCCTATTTTTTCTGGTATATGGGGCAGAAGCCGTGCTTCTAGCCGACATAATGCATGATTCGCCGCGAGTGACCCAGTACACAACTGCTGAGGTAAATGAGATAGCTCGGCAAGACGATGTCGATTTACTAGAAGAAGCCAGGGAATTGGCACTATCAAGATCAGCTATTTATCAGCAAGACCTACGACGATATCACAGCAAGAAAGTCAATCCAAGAGTTTTTAAAGAAGGAGATTTGGTTCTTCGGCTAGTACAGCTCACAGCCGGCATGCACAAACTATCACCCCCATGGGAAGGACCATTCATCGTGAGTAAAGCAAAAGCACAATGATGCATATTACCTAATCAATGCTCAGTCACCAGAAAAGAACAAGGCAAACAAAGCCGACGACGAATCAAAAAGACCGTGGAACATAGCTTTACTTCGCCCATTCTACACTTAGGAGCTATATGTTCTACGTCGTAATATGACGCATCAAGTTGGAGTATCAAGCGTGAATTGGACCTCGGCACCTCGAGCAGCGACTCGAGAACTGCACAATGTTGTTTCTATTTTTTAAGACTATGTAGTAAACCTCGGCATCTCGAGCAGTAACTCGGGGACTGCCCTGTGTTATTTCTTATTTTGAATTATGTGTTAAACCTCGGCACCTCGAGCAGTGACTCGGGGACTGTACCGTGTTATTTATTATTCCTAAATTCTGTATTAAGTTTCAGCGCCTCGAGCAGTGACTCGGGGACTGTACCGTATTATCCCTTATTTCGGATTATGCATCAAAACCTTGATACCTTGAGCATTGGCTCGGGGACTGCCCCATGATGGTTTCTTGTTCTAAAATGCGTATTAAACTTCAGCACCTTGAGCGATGACTCGGGGACTACCCCGTAGTATTCTGTGCGTTAACCCATGAATTATGCTTCGGTAACCCAGTTCGTAACTCGGGGACTGCCGCATGATCCGAGATAAATCTTTAAGCACACGCAAGAACTCGATGACCCGAGTGATAACTCGGGGACTAACTTGTATTACCCACAGTTTGTCACCAGACACATAAAGGCTCCATAGCTCAGCTACAGACTCAGAGACTCCCAAAAATTGAGGATCATAATTTGATATAAATTTGTCTCAATAATCAGAGGAATAGCAAAGCGAAAACAAACAAAGATTTCTAAGGATAATGCAAAAAAGAATAACAAACCGAAGTATGATAAGGGATGCAACCTATTGTATCACTTTACCAGATATGGGCTTCGGGCTTTGTACTTCAGATAGAAGTTGAAAACACAACAGCTACGCTATCGAGTTTATAAAGGGAAGGCAAGATAAATGCCGAACTAAGGTCAGCCACATGGGAAAATACAATCCGAACCTACGAAATCAAAGTTCGCCAAAACAAAGATATAAAGCAATGAGACTTGTTTAAACAAAGTAATAATAATTACCATCACCCATGCCTCAGCGGCGAAAGGCAAAAAGGTTCGCACCACAACAAAAGCCGGACAATTGTTCCACAGACATCATACGCCCGGCATACCGGGGACTGAAAATAACTTAAGAGTTTTCTGAATCCAAACAGCGAAAAGGGCCAGAGCACCCTTAAGGGGCAGCAGCAGCATGATCAGGAGCATCGGGAATGGCTTTCTCGGATGATGGCGGGGCGACCTCGGTCTCCTGGGCAGAAATATTTTCAAGAACTGGGCGCTCCGAGGTAGACGGCACCTCAGCCGAAGTTACTTCGCCTTCAACAGAAGAAATGGTAGCCTCAGGGGAGAGCCTCGGCTACTGAAAAACATTAGCTTGAGCTCGAGAATGCTCAGTCCCTTTAGACGAAGATCGCGCATCGCCATCCTCATCCGAGCTTGCATTGGAGTCACGGGAGTTGTCCGAGTCACCCTATGCCTCATCCTGATCGGTCGAATCATCGTCAGAGGCATCTTCAACTTCGACATCATCCGCTGGATTGGGAAGAAAACTCAGCCCTTCAATCCAATTATGTATGTCAGCATACTCAACAAGCTGGAAGGAACGAGCTTGGTGGCAAGCGATGAACTCTGGATCCTTAACCCAACGAGAGCCAGTGCACAAATTCATCATAGTGTCGAGCGAGATGTCCTCGTACCAAGACAGAACGGCTGTAAGTGCCATATCAGCACCAGCCCTCCCAGCAGATTCCCTCCAGAGGTTTAACTGGGTCTGAGATGCCATTAATCTCTCCACAAGTATTTTGACCTCGTCAATATCAGGAGTTCCAGAAGTATTCGGCCAAAGAACATGGTAGGCCCGAATGGCTGCTTGCACCAGATCCCTGCCCCTAATATTCATTGGTCCAATAGCAGCGCCGACGGCAACCAAGAAGTCTTCCATTGAGTATTCTGGACTCGAATCTGCGGGGACACCTCGGCGCTGACGAGCAGAAATCACTGCCTTAGAGCTCACTGGTCTAGCTTCCAGAAAATGATCTACGCGAAAGGAAAACATATCAGTTAAAAATAAAAAGAGAGAAGAATATAACTCGGCCACAGTCGGAAACTTACGATGAATATAACTCAACATTTTCTGGAGATCCTGGGTCCAATCGGCCTTATTCTTCTCAAAGCGAGTGATTTCCTCGCCCATCATCCGGTTCTTCAGCTCAGCAGCATCGAGGAGTTCCTTGTCTTTCTGCAATTGTAGGCTTAGTCGATTCTTTTCTTCAGAGAACTCATGATCAACTTTTTCCAATTCGGATTTCTGCGAGAGCTTGAGAGACTCAACCTTGGCACGTAACCGGGTTATCTCATCATCCTTTTCCTTACGCTGCGTTGAATGAGTGGCGGCTTGTTCTAAAAAATGCAGCATCATATCAGGCAGGGATATGCATTCTTGATGCGACGCTGCAAGTGTTTGTAACTCGGCTATACCAAAGTCAGAAGGTTATAAGAAATCCAGGATTAGTCTCGAACGAAAATCAGTAGACGAGAATAATAACTAACCTTCCAGAGCTTTGACCTTCTTGGTAAGGCGGATATTAAGATTATTGATATTAGCTGCATACCAGCAAAGAATGAATTAGCACATCAAGTCGAAAATATTAAGAACTCAAGGAACAATACAAAGATTTATTAAATTACCAGTTTTCTTCACCACGGGGAGAACTTTCTCATATTTCTCTTCCAATTTCTTGTGTGCAAAGAGCAACCTTTTAAATTCGGCTGTCCGCCGATCATGGGCAACCTAAGTACCAAAATGAATTACACAACTGGATATTCAAAGCTAAGACAGATCCGAATCAAGCAAAACTTAACTCGGATCTAAGTGTCTGGATATTCAAATCTAAGACAGATCTGAATCAAGAAAAACTTAACTCGGATCTAAGTGTCTAGATATTCAAAGCTAAGACAGATCCGAATCAAGCAAAACTTAACTCGGATCTAAGTGGCTGAATATTCAAAGCTAAGACAGATCTGAATCAAGCAAAACTTAACTTGGATCTAGGTGGCTGAATATTCAAAGCTAAGACAGATCCGAATCAAGCAAAACTTAACTCGGATCTAGGTGGCTGGATATTCAGAACTAGAACAGAGCCGAATCAAGTGAAACTTAACTCGGATCTCAGTGGCGGGATAATCAAAGCCGAAGTAGATCCGGATTAAGCAACTTCGGAATATGGATGAACCACGATCAATCCAAGTCATACAAGAAATTAACTTAGCAAATAACGCATTTGAAGCCTAACAAAGCTTCCAAACGAACAACAAGTTATTCGGTTGCAAGCTTCGGGGACTAGTGTATATATACTATCATTTGAATAACAGACAAAATATCAACAGAAGCGCTTACCTCGTTCATCTTATCACTGTCAAGAACAATCTTAGCAGCCATATGCAAACGACTACTGATGTCGGAAAGCTAAAATGGCTGGCTACTCGGATTGCCCTCAAGCTGATCGGCGGCATTCCAATTGTTGGCGTATTCCACCAAAGAGCCGAGGCTGTTCCCACTCTCAGTACGGGTCAGCACTTTACCTCGGACCCGTTGGGTAAATACTGCCGCCGCGGGACTCTTATGAAGAGTAAGCTGAGTATCAGCGACCGGGGTGACAACAGGCTTAGCAGAGGAAGCCCCCTTGCGGAGTGCATCAGCTATGTTGGGTTGAGAAGAGCTAGTCAGCCCCTTCTGAGATGCTGAAGGTTTGGTGACAACAACCTTCCTAGTCTTAGAAGAGGTTTCCGCAGGGGCAGAAACCTCGGCACTAGGAGTGGCATCCTTGGATGCAGGAGGAACTATGGTTTCCAAGGGGGCCGAGATGGTGATATCCTCGGCTAGATTTGGAGTAGCAGCTGGAATTGTGGTGGTCGAAGGAATATCAGGGGAAACCTCAGTGGTCATAGCAGGGGAAACAGGCTCAACAGAATGATCTACTGGCGGAGTTATGTCGGCGTTAACGGAGGGAGCTGTGGGTACGTCTCGCCGAGGCGATGTCTGAGTCGGCGCAGGAGGAGAGTCAACACGAGAGGGACTAGGAGCCCGAGTATCTTCAGGGGGCGGAGGAGAAGGCTGCCGAGTTGTATGGCTTGTCATACTCGGACCACTTGGCTTGGCAGAGAGAGGAGCTCTGCAAAGGACAAAAGGTTGAATCAAAAGACAGAAAGAGAGAAACAAGAAATACGAATGAAAATAAACTCACCCAGTAACCCCGGGCATGGTCTTATGCCTCGGAATATGCTTGGAAGACTTCTTCACTCGCTTCTTGGGAGCAGCGTCGGAGGGGCCTGCCGGAGCAGTGCGCTTCTTCAAGGCAGCAGGAGCTCGAGAAGCAAGAGGCTCGGCGTCGTGCACCTGACCAGCTGGATTAGCTGGGAAAGTAGGAGCCGGAAATGCGTAAGAGATAGGCATCGCGACAACTACCTCAAGAATTTGGACGTCGTCCGAGTCACCTTCATCCCCGTGGGCCGAGGTCTTGCCACGGGCGCGAGCCGGAGCAACATCCAACTTAGGGACAAACTCTTCCGAGTCAGGTTCCCCGCTATCCGGGGAATTCCGATTTGCAGTCCACGGAAGAGCCAGTACCCCGGCATCCTCGATCTTTTGCTTCGCAAACCTCTGCGAGAAAAGAAACAAAGTAGAGTTAGCAAAAGAATGGTCACAAACACGACTCGGAAACAAACACCAATACGTAAATTTACCTCAGGAGGGGGAGTCCCGCGAGTGAACGGCTTCAGTCCCCATGTCCAGTCCTCCGGCATATCAGTCTTGAAGATAGATCGGACACACTTATAAATAAGATAGTCGTCGAGCTCAACCGTCGAGACTCGGTTGGGATCGAGAGGACCACTCATGTAACAGAGTTTGTGAGAGAGAAGCTAGAAAAGGCAGATTCGGCTGCTGACGAATGTGGTCATCAGATCCTCACCGCGGAGCCCGGCGCGGATGAACTCCTTGAGCCTAATCTCGAATGCCTCGGCCAAAGCATGGCTCTTCCTGGGATTGTAATTCCAATTCTTCTTGGAAGGGGTGCCAATAGAAAAGGTAGGGAGCCGAATCTTGTCTTCTTTTCCAGTGTTCTTGACATAGAAAAATGATCTATGCCATTTCTTGCAAGACTCGAGGTCGGCGACACGAGGGAACTCGGAGTTTCTTCGAGGTGTAATGGACGCCGCTCCACACTGGGTAAGAGATTTCTCGGAGGGGTGAAAAGATTTGTCCGGAATGACATTAGATCGGATCTGGAAGAATTTAGACCAGACCGGCACGGAGGGCCAGAGTCCGAAGTACCCCTCTGAGGCTGAGATGTAAGCAGACAAGGAGGCGATAGCATTAGCCGGAAGGTGATGCGGCTGGAGGCCGAAGTAATCAAGGAACTCCCTAGCAAAATCGCTAAGGGGGAGGCCGAACCCACGAGCAAAGTGGGACATGAAAACAACGTACTCGCCTTCATTGAGTACATGAGAGGATTCATTGTCGGGCAAGTGACAGCTTACCTCGACAGGAATCTGACGTGTCCTAATCAGCCACTCAATCTCACGATGGGTGACAGAGGAGCCCTGCCAAGAGCCCCATTCTGGACCGGACGCAAGGTCATCATCTTCGACGAGCGCTCCACTGGCAGAACTAGACATGGGCTCGCCGGAGGAATCAACGGAGGAGAAACTAGTGGCGGAGGGAGGCCTAGAAGCGCAGGGCCCCGTCGTGATTCTAACGAATGCGGCGGCACAACAAAGGAGAACCATCGCGAGGAATCTGGGAAACCGAAGGATAGCCTAGGGCGGAAATCTAGAAGCAGCGCTGTAGAATAACTCACCCGCGGAGGCGGCGAAGGAGCGCACGGCGGTGAGTTCGTCGAAGCAGAATAACTACAATGTCGCCGTCGAGGAGATCGGCAATGGCACCGCCACCAGCACACGAACAGAGGCATGGGCGCGAGAAAGAAGAAGAAGAATGGTGAGCGAAGGGGGAAACAAAATCCTCTAGCCCCGCACCCCTCCTTATAACCGCACAGTCCTAGCGGTAGTGGGATCGTGGGTGCGCAAGCTAACCGTGTAAATCACGTGTGCGGCGGAACTGCTCGCATCTGAGTGGAGCCACACCGAAGACCACACGACGTAGGAGAGGATCAGGCCTCCTGGCCGATGCGGTACTCGAGGCATCACTGCGCCGACGCGATGGGCGCAGTAATCACTGTAGCTTGTCAGTGGGCACTGTAGAGGAACAAAAAAACTAGAAGAATAATGATGAGTGGTACACGTAGGACGAGGCGTGCACAGGAAGCTGTGCGGATACCTCGAATGGGAAAAAGTAACTCAGAAATAAGGAGAGACGTATGTTGGGAAACTGATGTGGCCCGGCCGAGGTTACGGGCAGGACCACACCAGCTTCGGGGACTAATGTTGGGGAGGTGACCCCGGATAGGGTCAAGACAGGGGAAAGACGAAAGGAGTCTCCCTTGTCATGAGCCGAGTTACTGTTTATATCGGCTGAGTCATGCAAGAGTCGGCCGAGATAAGCAAGGCCATGACAGCTACAGAAGGAGAAACACCTTATCCGGTCGACATATGAGTTAAGTCGGTCGAGTGAGTCTGACTAACCTGAATGCAGGTGAAGGCCGAGCCGAGTTATAAGAGACAAGGCCGAGTAACACGAAGCTCGCCTCCCCTCGGCTGGCGCGCGAGCCGCCGTCGCCGGCCACCTCTCCAACCGCCGTCGCCTCAAGCCGCAAGCTCCGCAGCAGCGGGCCCTGTCGCCGCTGTCGGCCCCGTCCTCAAGCCATCGATGTCGGCAGCGAGCCCGCCGCCCGAGGCCGTCCTCCTCCGGCCGACCTTCTTCCTGAGCTCGCCCGTCGCCGTCTTCCGTCCTTGCGAACCCAACATCGGCCAGGAGCATGCGACGCATCACCTGGAGTTTTTCCTGTCGCTTCCTGCATGCCTCCTCTCTGTAGTTGAGCACATGACTGCGTGTATGTTTGTGTCCGTCCTCCGTTCTGTTTCTGCTTCTGGGTTGTGCTGCTGCCTGGCAACGAGCCCGTCTCCTCGTTCTGTACTCTGTCGGCAAGATGTATGTGCTGTTGTTCTAACAAGACAAGGTCGCCGTGAACCGCCAAGTTCGTCCACCACTAGGGCCACTCGAGACCGACAACGACAACGGTCGTCGGAACCCCAAGATCTCCTTCACAGATCTGATGACCGAGACCCGCGAAGACCGATCCCGGCGTTCGAGACCCCGAAGGCCGATCTCGCCGAACCCGAACCCTGGAACCCCGCCAAGATCTTCATCGAAACCCGAGAACTCCGCCGCGGTACCCGGGAATCTCCTACATGGAACCATCGGGCCATGTGAGACCATCGACGCCACACCCGAGTCCGGCACCGACACCCGACAACCTCAACATATGACGCCAAGGTCTTCTCCCCGGAACGTCGAGTGCTCCTTTCCGGATCCGAAGCCGCCAAGATCGCCATGGAACGACAAGCACTTCACCCCGGACGCCAAGTCCGACCCGACCCGCGGACCCGACAAGGTCTTCTTGACGACAAGATCGGCACCGACCAGGGCGGATCCGATGCGCCCCGACACCGAACCAAGTCCTTCCCGGATGCGAGATCGATTCCCGTCGAACCCTGAGACCGAATCCCGAACCCCGGAACCAAGATCTTCTGAACCCCGATGTGTGAACCTTTTCCCGAGCCCCTATTTTATAAATGCTATATGTAAACTTGTTGCATATTAATTGTTCATCTCGCATGCATGTCATGTGGTTGGGGGCATTATGCCGATTCACCATATAATTAAATATGGGGCCCATATGCGGGCAAATCTAGTCTTATATTGGCCTCATTTAAATTTGTGTAGCGAACCGGTGCTATCTTTTGTCTTGTTAAGACAACATTTAAATTGTGGGGTAGCTAAACAACATGAACCATTTAATTAATTGTCGGGACCCCCGGTTCCGCTTAATATTGCCTTATTGCATCGCATCTTGCCATGTCATACATCATACATGCATCATGCCCGATCTTCTGCCGTAGTATTAAATAGTGCATCCGGTGTTTATTCTAGTGTTTTGCTTCTTCGCGGAGAAGACCGTTGAGTTGATGCGAGTGTCGACCCGATCTTCGGATGAACCTTCGGCAATGTTTTCAGGCGAGCATCTTCCCCTTTCTACCTATCTTACTTTTATAGTATTTATTCCCTCCTGTTGATCTATTGCTATCTGTGTTGCGTTGCTCTAGTTTCCGTACCCGTGATTTTCCTTGTAGCCTTATATTGCCTTGGACACATCCTATTACCTGTTGTTTGGTAGATAGCTGGACTTGCGCGTCGTAGTCGCTTGCTCGAGTGCTGTTGCGTGTCGTCGAGTACCACAGTTGTTGGCGCATTGCCGCATGTTTAATGTTGGAGATGATCATGGCTTTAATTATCGTTCACTTTAATTATTGTTTAAAAACTAAAATTGAAGTAGGTAAGCAGAGGCACAGGTGGGCAATAGATGTTATTTGGTTGTTAACCGTCCACTTGTGTCCCGTAGGACCCCGAGTACTTGATACCTGTTCCTTGAATATTCGCGCTATCCACATACGGGGGAATTATGGGACCCCCCTAAGCCAGAGCTTGATTCATTCTTATTTCTTGGGGCCACAAACTAGTTTGAGGTTTTATTTACTATCCTGTACTTATGCCATGCTTCACTGCTTATTTACGATTGTGCGAGGAGCACATGTACTGTTTAGGTAAGCGGAGTGTTTTCGCGGTATCGACAAGCCCAGTTTTGGGTTCCCAGTCGTTTACAGCCATTGACGCAAACCTTGAGTCCGTCTCGGAGTCAGCTAGCTTCGTTGCGGGTGTACTCAATGGGGTGGCCCCCTGAAATATTTCTGAACCCTGTGATTGCTTTGTCGTGAAAGCCTCGTTGGGTTTTGTTTTGGTTTTTCCGAGGTTGATCGAGTGTGTGTTGCTATTTGTGCACCCCTGCAGGGTAAAACTTTCTGAAAGCCGTGTCCGCGGTTATGGACGACTTGGAGCACAGTATCTCGATCATAGACAACTATAACTAAAGTAGTGCTATAAATTTGACTTTATAATGACTAGTAATCAACTTCACTATAATGGAATGGCTAAATAAAACTGCCAACAATTGCTTGTTTGGGTTGTCGCTTGCGACCATTGTACCTGACTAGTAAGTATTGCAACTATAACGGAATGGCTAAATAAAAGTACCAACAACTGCTGGGTTTGGGTTTTTCTCATGCTATTTGTATCTGACTAGTAAGTGTTGAAACTACAACGGAATGGTTAACTAAAAGTGCCGACTGCTTATTTTATCAGGATGACTATCTATACTTGACTAGTAATTGCTGCAACGATAACTGAATAAATAAAACTGCCAACTGTGTGAGTTCCTCGGTGGACTTCCTCGATTGGTCTCGAGGGGGAAATACCAGGATGGGATTGTTTGGTGTAAGATTCAGGTTGGATCCGGATAGGTCTTTCTTATCCCTCTCTGATAGCCGACAGTTATATCGAGTCTCTATAGGGTGTTTAGTGCATGCTGCCGCTGCCGCTTCAGTCCACCATACCTGTGTAGGCGAGGACCGCTGAATTCTAGCCTCGCCGTATACTGGCCTCAGTACTGACCGCTCTCTCTTTTTCCTTTGCCCTTTGTCGGCACCCCTTTTGTTTAAGCAGGTTTTAAGATCGACGTCGTTAGCAGGGTTACCCTTCCGGCTTGGCCTGGGCAGGGTTATGGACGCCATTGGTTATTCTTCAGGGCTCTTAGCCCCATTTGCATCTTGTCCGTAGTCGGACGCTCTATCATTTTCAAGGTGATTTGGATCTTTGTATATTATATCTGTATTCTTGACTCATTGAGTCGCTGTTGTATATATCTGTTCTGTGGGTCCCATCGAGGACTGTTGTGTAATGTTATTACTTCGTTTTCCACCCGCACGAAAGTGCCTGGTGGGCACCTTTGAATCGTTTCTATGCGGGTTTGGCGGGAAGCGCTGAAACTTGCATAGGGCCGATTCTGAGGGTGTTACAGAGTGGTATCAGAGCCCAGCAGTTGCGATACCCCACAAGTCTGGCCTGTAGGATAACCTAGCTAACGGCCGAAGTAGAGTGTCAAAACTATTTTTGCAAAATCGGTTGGATAGTTCTGATTGGGTCTGATTTTACTCCTTACCTCTCTGCTGCTCTCCTCTCACCTCTGCGTGTTTTGAATCCGCTCTCTTCTCTCTCTTCGAGTCCAGGATTTCTCGTGGTTGGGTTCCGTCGTACCTTCAGGGTTTCGCTTCCTCCTTTGGTAACGGTGTTGCTACATCTGGTCTTCATGCTATCCGAGGAATCCTTCGTCTGGTGGACTTCTCTTTGTTCCTTCTCGTGCCTTCCGGTGTGTCCGACGCGACGACATCATCTACGCCAGATCCGATGCAGAGCCTGCATCACTCCTTTGTTTCCGAACCTCGATTGTCGAGATCTTCAGTCCGATTCCGAGAGTTGGTTGCATAATTCGCCTATTCGTGTGCAGAGTAATGGTTTGGGTGCGCGATGGACTGATCACCATACGACTACTCTTATCATTCGCTCTTGTACAACGAATCAGTGGATCCAGCCATTTGCTCCGTCCACGGAAGCTAGAGGTGGCTTTATTTGTTGATACCTCTACCTTCGACCTTTTGTTTCCGGAGTGTTTCCCTCGACGGTCACGGACAACGACCTCTTGTTAGTGGTGTCGCGAGGATCTACACGAAGCGAGAAGATTCAGATCGCCGCCCTTCCTTCCGGTACCATGAGGCGGATCTCGAGGGCGAGATCCATTGTTAGTGGTGTCGAATTGTGGCATCCCGCAAAACCACTACTAGAAAATCGCGTTGTTTTTGTGCATTGCATCATTATGACCGCATGCTCATGTCATCATGCCACATTGCATTTGAGCGACGTCATCATCTTGCATTTGCTTGCATAAAACTATTTTCGAAAAAACCTATTTTTGTTTTCTAAACGCCCCGTCTTTGTTCAAACACAAACCCGAGTCTCCGGAATATTTTGTTTCGTCTACCAACGGTTTTCAAACGCCCCATTTTAAATAATAAAATATTTATTTTATTTTTAGGGGGCAGCCGAACCGGGCCGATCCGACCCAGTTGGCCACCCCCAGTATAAAACCAAACGGTCCACCTAAACCCTTTCCTACCTAGTCCTAATCTACCCACCCTCCAGCCACCTCACCCCATCCAATCAGTGCTCGCCACGTCACCATGGCCCCAATCCCCACCAACCAGACACCGCCACCTCACCCCACTCCCTCCCTCTTCCCTGCCCACACACCACACCAGCCCCGCCGCCTGGTCCCACCCGTCAGCCCCACCTCTCCCTCAACCACACAGCAGCACACACCCCACGCACGCCTGCCGCCCGGTCCCACCTCCCCATCTCGCGTCTGCCCCGTCTCCCCCACGCTCCTATCTCTCTCTCTCGACCCCACGCGTGCCCTGCTCCGCTCCGCTCCTTCCTCCCGTCGCCGCCGCTGAGCCGGAGCCGCCCTCGCCGCCGCAAGCCCCCGCCGCCCTCCTCCGTTTCTTCCCCGACCCCGAGCACCTCCCGCCGCCCTCCTCCGTTTCGTCCCCGACCCCCCTCCTCCCGCCGCTCTGGCTCGCCCCGCCGCCGGCGCGCCCCTTCCACGTCGGCCTCCTCCACCGCCCTGCAGGCCCGGCCCGTCTCTCGACCGCCCTGTCCCCTCCACGCGCGGCCGCCCTCGCCTCCGTCGGCGCCCCTCCTTCCTCCTCCCGGCGAGCCGACGCTGCCTCCCTCTCCTTCTGCGCCGCCGGCCGTCTGCGAGACCGCCTCTGCTCGCCTCCCCTCGGCTGGCGTGCGAGCCGCCGTCGCCGGCCACCTCTCCAACCGCCGTCGCCTCAAGCCGCAAGCTCCGCAGCAGCGGGCCCTGTCGCCGCTGTCGGCCCCGTCCTCAAGCCATCGATGTCGGCAGCGAGCCCGCCGCCCGAGGCCGTCCTCCTCCGGCCAACCTTCTTCCTGAGCTCTCCCGTCGCCGTCTTCCGTCCTTGCGAACCCAACATCGGCCAGGAGCATGCGGCGCATCACCTGGAGTTTTTCCTGTCGCTTCCTGCATGCCTCCTCTCTGTAGTTGAGCACATGACTGCGTGTATGTTTGTGTCCGTCCTCCGTTCTGTTTCTGCTTCCGGGTTGTGCTGCTGCCTGGCAACGAGCCCGTCTCCTTGTTCTGTACTCTGTCGGCAAGATGTATGTGCTGTTGTTCTAACAAGACAAGGTCGCCGTGAACCGCCAAGTTCGTCCACCACTAGGGCCACTCGAGACCGACAACGACAACGGTCGTCAGAACTCCAAGATCTCCTTCACAGATCTGATGACCGAGACCCGCGAAGACCGATCCCGGCGTCCGAGACCCCGAAGGACGATCTCGCCGAACCCGAACCCTGGAACCCCGCCAAGATCTTCATCGAAACCCGAGAACTCCGCCGCGGTACCCGGGAATCTCCTACATGGAACCATCGGGCCACGTGAGACCATCGACGCCACACCCGAGTCCGGCACCGACACCCGACAACCTCAACATATGACGCCAAGGTCTTCTCCCCGGAACGTCGAGTGCTCCTTTCCGGATCCGAAGCCGCCAAGATCGCCATGGAACGACAAGCACTTCACCCCGGACGCCAAGTCCGACCCGACCCGCGGACCCGACAAGGTCTTCTCGATGACAAGATCGGCACCGACCAGGGCGGATCCGATGCGCCCCGACACCGAACCAAGTCCTTCCCGGATGCGAGATCGATTCCCGTCGAACCCTGAGACCGAATCCCGAACCCCGGAACCAAGATCTTCTGAACCCCGATGTGTGAACCTTTTCCCGAGCCCCTATTTTATAAATGCTATATGTAAACTTGTTGCATATTAATTGTTCATCTCGCATGCATGTCATGTGGTTGGGGGCATTATGTCGATTCACCATATAATTAAATATGGGGCCCATATGCGGGCAAATCTAGTCTTATATTGGCCTCATTTAAATTTGTGTAGCGAACCGGTGCTATCTTTTGTCTTGTTAAGACAACATTTAAATTGTGGGGTAGCTAAACAACATGAACCATTTAATTAATTGTCGGGACCCCCGGTTCCGCTTAATATTGCCTTATTGCATCGCATCTTGCCATGTCATACATCATACATGCATCATGCCCGATCTTCTGCCGTAGTATTAAATAGTGCATCCGCTGTTTATTCTAGTGTTTTGCTTCTTCGCGGATAAGGCCGTTGAGTTGATGCGAGTGTCGACCCGATCTTCGGATGAACCTTCGGCAATGTTTTCAGGCGAGCATCTTCCCCTTTCTACCTATCTTACTTTTATAGTATTTATTCCCTCCTGTTGATCTATTGCTATCTGTGTTGCGTTGCTCTAGTTTCCGTACCCGTGATTTTCCTTGTAGCCTTATATTGCCTTGGACACATCCTATTACTGTTGTTTGGTAGATAGCTGGACTTGCGCGTCGTAGTCGCTTGCTCGAGTGCTGTTGCGTGTCGTCGAGTACCACAGTTGTTGGCGCATTGCCGCATGTTTAATGTTGGAGATGATCATGGCTTTAATTATCGTTCACTTTAATTATTGTTTAACAACTAAAATTGAAGTAGGTAAGCAGAGGCACAGGTGGGCAATAGATGTTATTTGGTTGTTAACCGTCCACTTGTGTCCCGTAGGACCCCGAGTACGTGATACCTGTTCCTTGAATATTCGCGCTATCCACATACGGGGGAATTATGGGACCCCCCTAAGCCAGAGCTTGATTCATTCTTATTTCTTGGGGCCACAAACTAGTTTGAGGTTTTATTTACTATCCTGTACTTATGCCATGCTTCACTGCTTATTTACGATTGTGCGAGGAGCACCTGTACTGTTTAGGTAAGCGGAGTGTTTTCGCGGTATCGACAAGCCCAGTTTTGGGTTCCCAGTCGTTTACAGCCATTGACGCAAACCTTGAGTCCGTCTCGGAGTCAGCTAGCTTCGTTGCGGGTGTACTCAATGGGGTGGCCCCCTGAAATATTTCTGAACCCTATGATTGCTTTGTCGTGAAAGCCTCGTTGGGTTTTGTTTTGGTTTTTCCGAGGTTGATCGAGTGTGTGTTGCTATTTGTGCACCCTTGCAGGGTAAAACTTTCTGAAAGCCGTGTCCGCGGTTATGGACGACTTGGAGCACAGTATCTCGATCATAGACAACTATAACTAAAGTAGTGCTATATATTTGACTTTATAATGACTAGTAATCAGCTTCACTATAATGGAATGGCTAAATAAAACTACCAACAATTGCTTATTTGGGTTGTCGCTTGCGACCATTGTACCTGACTAGTAAGTATTGCAACTATAACGGAATGGCTAAATAAAAGTACCAACAACTGCTGGGTTTGGGTTTTTCTCATGCTATTTGTATCTGACTAGTAAGTGTTGCAACTACAACGGAATGGTTAACTAAAAGTGCCCACTGCTTATTTTATCAGGATGACTATCTATACTTGACTAGTAATTGCTGCAACGATAACTGAATAAATAAAACTGCCAACTGTGTGAGTTCCTCGGTGGACTTCCTCGATTGGTCTCGAGGGGGAAATACCAGGATGGGATTGTTTGGTGTAAGATTCAGGTTGGATCCGGATAGGTCTTTCTTATCCCTCTCTGATAGCCGACAGTTATATCGAGTCTCTATAGGGTGTTTAGTGCATGCTGCCGCTGCCGCTTCAGTCCACCATACCTGTGTAGGCGAGGACCGCCGAATTCTAGCCTCGCCGTGTACTGGCCTCAGTACTGACCGCTCTCTCTTTTTCCTTTGCCCTTTGTCGGCACCCCTTTTGTTTAAGCAGGTTTTGAGATCAACGTCGTTAGCAGGGTTACCCTTCCGGCTTGGCCTGGGCAGGGTTATGGACGCCATTGGTTATTCTTCAGGGCTCTTAGCCCCATTTGCATCTTGTCCGTAGTCGGACGCTCTATCATTTTCAAGGTGATTTGGATCTTTGTATATTATATCTGTATTCTTGACTCATTGAGTCGCTGTTGTATATATCTGTTCTGTGGGTCCCATCGAGGACTGTTGTGTAATGTTATTACTTTGTTTTCCACCCGCACGAAAGTGCCTGGTGGGCACCTTTGAATCGTTTCTATGCGGGTTTGGCGGGAAGCGCTGAAACTTGCATAGGGCCGATTCTGAGGGTGTTACAGAGTGGTATCAGAGCCCAGCAGTTGTGATACCCCACAAGTCCAGCCTGTAGGATAACCTAGCTAACGGCCGAAGTAGAGTGTCAAAACTATTTTTGCAAAATCGGTTGGATAGTTCTGATTGGGTCTGATTTTACTCCTTACCTCTCTGCTGCTCTCCTCTCACCTCTGCGTGTTTTGAATCCGCTCTCTTCTCTCTCTTCGAGTCCAGGATTTCTCGTGGTTGGGTTCCGTCGTACCTTCAGGGTTTCGCTTCCTCCTTTGGTAACGGTGTTGCTACATCTGGTCTTCATGCTATCCGAGGAATCCTTCGTCTGGTGGACTTCTCTTTGTTCCTTCTCGTGCCTTCCGGTGTGTCCGACGCGACGACATCATCTACGCCAGATCCGATGCAGAGCCTGCATCACTCCTTTGTTTCTGAACCTCGATTGTCGAGATCTTCAGTCCGATTCCGAGAGTTGGTTGCATAATTCGCCTATTCGTGTGCAGAGTAATGGTTTGGGTGCGCGATGGACTGATCACCATACGACTACTCTTATCATTCGCTCTTGTACAACGAATCAGTGGATCCAGCCATTTGCTCCGTCCACGGAAGCTAGAGGTGGCTTTATTTGTTGATACCTCTACCTTCGACCTTTTGTTTCCGGAGTGTTTCCCTCGACGGTCACGGACAACGACCTCTTGTTAGTGGTGTCGCGAGGATCTACACGAAGCGAGAAGATTCAGATCGCCGCCCTTCCTTCCGGTACCATGAGGCGGATCTCGAGGGCGAGATCCATTGTTAGTGGTGTCGAATTGTGGCATCCCGCAAAACCACTACTAGAAAATCGCGTTGTTTTTGTGCATTGCATCATTATGACCGCATGCTCATGTCATCATGCCACATTGCATTTGAGCGACGTCATCATCTTGCATTTGCTTGCATAAAACTATTTTCGGAAAAACCTATTTTTGTTTTCTAAACGCCCCGTCTTTGTTCAAACACAAACCCGGGTCTCCGGAATATTTTGTTTCGTCTACCAACGGTTTTCAAACGCCCCGTTTTAAATAATAAAATATTTATTTTATTTTTAGGGGGCAGCCGAACCGGGCCGATCCGACCCAGTTGGCCACCCCCAGTATAAAACCAAACGGTCCACCTAAACCCTTTCCTACCTAGTCCTAATCTACCCACCCTCCAGCCACCTCACCCCATCCAATCAGTGCTCGCCACGTCACCATGGCCCCAATCCCCACCAACCAGACACCGCCACCTCACCCTACTCCCTCCCTCTTCCCTGCCCACACACCACACCAGCCCCGCCGCCTGGTCCCACCCGTCAGCCCCACCTCTCCCTCAACCACACAGCAGCACACACCCCACGCACGCCTGCCGCCCGGTCCCACCTCCCCATCTCGCGTCTGCCCCGTCTCCCCCACGCTCCTATCTCTCTCTCTCGACCCCACGCGTGCCCTGCTCCGCTCCGCTCCTTCCTCCCGTCGCCGCCGCTGAGCCGGAGCCGCCCTCGCCGCCGCAAGCCCCCGCCGCCCTCCTCCGTTTCTTCCCCGACCCCGAGCACCTCCCGCCGCCCTCCTCCGTTTCGTCCCCGACCCCCCTCCTCCCGCCGCTCTGGCTCGCCCCGCCGCCGGCGCGCCCCTTCCCCGTCGGCCTCCTCCACCGCCCTGCAGGCCCGGCCCGTCTCTCGACCGCCCTGTCCCCTCCACGCGCGGCCGCCCTCGCCTCCGTCGGCGCCCCTCCTTCCTCCTCCCGGCGAGCCGACGCTGCCTCCCTCTCCTTCTGCGCCGCCGGCCGTCTGCGAGACCGCCTCTGCTCGCCTCCCCTCGGCTGGCGTGCGAGCCGCCGTCGCCGGCCACCTCTCCAACCGCCGTCGCCTCAAGCCGCAAGCTCCGCAGCAGCAGGCCCTGTCGCCGCTGTCGGCCCCGTCCTCAAGCCATCGATGTCGGCAGCGAGCCCGCCGCCCGAGGCCGTCCTCCTCCGGCCAACCTTCTTCCTGAGCTCTCCCGTCGCCGTCTTCCGTCCTTGCGAACCCAACATCGGCCAGGAGCATGCGACGCATCACCTGGAGTTTTTCCTGTCGCTTCCTGCATGCCTCCTCTCTGTAGTTGAGCACATGACTGCGTGTATGTTTGTGTCCGTCCTCCGTTCTGTTTCTGCTTCCGGGTTGTGCTGCTGCCTGGCAACGAGCCCGTCTCCTTGTTCTGTACTCTGTCGGCAAGATGTATGTGCTGTTGTTCTAACAAGACAAGGTCGCCGTGAACCGCCAAGTTCGTCCACCACTAGGGCCACTCGAGACCGACAACGACAACGGTCGTCAGAACTCCAAGATCTCCTTCACAGATCTGATGACCGAGACCCGCGAAGACCGATCCCGGCGTCCGAGACCCCGAAGGACGATCTCGCCGAACCCGAACCCTGGAACCCCGCCAAGATCTTCATCGAAACCCGAGAACTCCGCCGCGGTACCCGGGAATCTCCTACATGGAACCATCGGGCCACGTGAGACCATCGACGCCACACCCGAGTCCGGCACCGACACCCGACAACCTCAACATATGACGCCAAGGTCTTCTCCCCGGAACGTCGAGTGCTCCTTTCCGGATCCGAAGCCGCCAAGATCGCCATGGAACGACAAGCACTTCACCCCGAACGCCAAGTCCGACCCGACCCGCGGACCCGACAAGGTCTTCTCGATGACAAGATCGGCACCGACCAGGGCGGATCCGATGCGCCCCGACACCGAACCAAGTCCTTCCCGGATGCGAGATCGATTCCCGTCGAACCCTGAGACCGAATCCCGAACCCCGGAACCAAGATCTTCTGAACCCCGATGTGTGAACCTTTTCCCGAGCCCCTATTTTATAAATGCTATATGTAAACTTGTTGCATATTAATTGTTCATCTCGCATGCATGTCATGTGGTTGGGGGCATTATGTCGATTCACCATATAATTAAATATGGGGCCCATATGCGGGCAAATCTAGTCTTATATTGGCCTCATTTAAATTTGTGTAGCGAACCGGTGCTATCTTTTGTCTTGTTAAGACAACATTTAAATTGTGGGGTAGCTAAACAACATGAACCATTTAATTAATTGTCGGGACCCCCGGTTCCGCTTAATATTGCCTTATTGCATCGCATCTTGCCATGTCATACATCATACATGCATCATGCCCGATCTTCTGTCGTAGTATTAAATAGTGCATCCGCTGTTTATTCTAGTGTTTTGCTTCTTCGCGGATAAGGCCGTTGAGTTGATGCGAGTGTCGACCCGATCTTCGGATGAACCTTCGGCAATGTTTTCAGGCGAGCATCTTCCCCTTTCTACCTATCTTACTTTTATAGTATTTATTCCCTCCTGTTGATCTATTGCTATCTGTGTTGCGTTGCTCTAGTTTCCGTACCCGTGATTTTCCTTGTAGCCTTATATTGCCTTGGACACATCCTATTACCTGTTGTTTGGTAGATAGCTGGACTTGCGTGTCGTAGTCGCTTGCTCAAGTGCTGTTGCGTGTCGTCGAGTACCACAGTTGTTGGCGCATTGCCGCATGTTTAATGTTGGAGATGATCATGGCTTTAATTATCGTTCACTTTAATTATTGTTTAACAACTAAAATTGAAGTAGGTAAGAAGAGGCACAGGTGGGCAATAGATGTTATTTGGTTGTTAACCGTCCACTTGTGTCCCGTAGGACCCCGAGTACTTGATACCTGTTCCTTGAATATTCGCGCTATCCACATCCGGGGGAATTATGGGACCCCCCTAAGCCAGAGCTTGATTCATTCTTATTTCTTGGGGCCACAAACTAGTTTGAGGTTTTATTTACTATCCTGTACTTATGCCATGCTTCACTGCTTATTTACGATTGTGCGAGGAGCACCTGTACTGTTTAGGTAAGCGGAGTGTTTTCGCGGTATCGACAAGCCCAGTTTTGGGTTCCCAGTCGTTTACAGCCATTGACGCAAACCTTGAGTCCGTCTCGGAGTCAGCTAGCTTCGTTGCGGGTGTACTCAATGGGGTGGCCCCCTGAAATATTTCTGAACCCTGTGATTGCTTTGTCGTGAAAGCCTCGTTGGGTTTTGTTTTGGTTTTTCCGAGGTTGATCGAGTGTGTGTTGCTATTTGTGCACCCTTGCAGGGTAAAACTTTCTGAAAGCCGTGTCCGCGGTTATGGACGACTTGGAGCACAGTATCTCGATCATAGACAACTATAACTAAAGTAGTGCTATAAATTTGACTTTATAATGACTAGTAATTAGCTTCACTATAATGGAATGGCTAAATAAAACTGCCAACAATTGCTTATTTGGGTTGTCGCTTGCGACCATTGTACCTGACTAGTAAGTATTGCAACTATAACGGAATGACTAAATAAAAGTACCAACAACTGCTGGGTTTGGGTTTTTCTCATGCTATTTGTATCTGACTAGTAAGTGTTGCAACTACAACGGAATGGTTAACTAAAAGTGCCCACTGCTTATTTTATCAGGATGACTATCTATACTTGACTAGTAATTGCTGCAACGATAACTGAATAAATAAAACTGCCAACTGTGTGAGTTCCTCGGTGGAATTCCTCGATTGGTCTCGAGGGGGAAATACCAGGATGGGATTGTTTGGTGTAAGATTCAGGTTGGATCCGGATAGGTCTTTCTTATCCCTCTCTGATAGCCGACAGTTATATCGAGTCTCTATAGGGTGTTTAGTGCATGCTGCCGCTGCCGCTTCAGTCCACCATACCTGTGTAGGCGAGGACCGCCGAATTCTAGCCTCGCCGTGTACTGGCCTCAGTACTGACCGCTCTCTCTTTTTCCTTTGCCCTTTGTCGGCACCCCTTTTGTTTAAGCAGGTTTTGAGATCGACGTCGTTAGCAGGGTTACCCTTCCGGCTTGGCCTGGGCAGGGTTATGGACACCATTGGTTATTCTTCAGGGCTCTTAGCCCCATTTGCATCTTGTCCATAGTCGGACGCTCTATCATTTTCAAGGTGATTTGGATCTTTGTATATTATATATGTATTCTTGACTCATTGAGTCGCTGTTGTATATATCTGTTCTGTGGGTCCCATCGAGGACTGTTGTGTAATGTTATTACTTCGTTTTCCACCCGCACGAAAGTGCCTGGTGGGCACCTTTGAAGCGTTTCTATGCGGGTTTGGCGGGAAGCGCTGAAACTTGCATAGGGCTGATTCTGAGGGTGTTACACTTAGGTTTGAGGCATGATGATCTTCATCGCGTTACTTGTTGGATTCGTTCCTCTTCTTCAGGTGACGTCCATTGGTGTTGTTGGAAGAATTACTATCCGGGTGACTCTCTATGAAAGATCGGGACAAAACTATTGGATCATCGGGACGATCCGTATCACAAATCATAATGAGGACATTGATTAAGCAAATATTTAAATCTTATATAAGCTCTTACTAGTCCTTTATTAGGATGGTTCCTCCAAGTCATTATAAGACGCCTGATTCCAAAAGATTTTGATAATGGATAATATTTGGATAAAAATTCACAAGCTAAATTATCCCGGGTAGTAGTGATTCTGGGGGTAAAGATCTATACCATGAGAGAGTTGTGCTGGTCAAAGTCTGACTAAAGAGTTTCAGCCTTACCTCCTTAGCAGTATACCCCGGTAATCGAAAAGTGCCACATATATTTTTGAAGCATGCAATATGCTCATATGGATCAGGATCTTCTTCATCTCCAGTAAATTGCTTCTTGTGTAGAATACCAAGTAGTAGAGGATTTATTTCAAACCAACTTGTCTTCTCGTCGGAGTTGTCCCTTTTATTAATATCATAGGGCTTCCCAAAGTGGCTGAGTGGGTTAGCACTAGTCAAACACTCAAACTCCATCATGTTGGTGAAAACCTGTAACTCAAAATAAAACTTAGCAGGACTAACATAAATAAGCAAAAACTAAAAGACCTACAACGCTTAGCTCCCGGCAATGGCGCCAGAAAATAGCTTGATGACCGCAAGTGCACAAATCTTTTGTAGCTAGTTTAGAAATAAAGATATCGATCCCATAGGGAGCAGGAGTCTAAAGTCTAATAACTCTTGAAGTAAATACTAAAATAGAAATGCTAAAATAAATATCTAAGAATAAGATAAAATGCGATTGTTGTTAAAAAGGTGTTTTTTGGTTTTTGGTATAAGAGAACAATAATTAAAGTAAAACAAAGTGAATACAAAAAATAAGTATCGCGTATGTAAAAGAGATTTGAAACTGCAATGGGGAAAAGCGTTCTCAGGGAGTAGCGGATACGCCTCTAGCATTTATACAAGGTCTAAGGTAAAGATTATTACCATAAACATTCTCAACTATGTATGTGTGGGAGGAACTCCATATTTGGACAAATATACAGTACCCACTGCTCACATCATCCTCATAACCTAGCAGACAGAAATCAATATCAATTGAATTACTATGCTATTAAGGGACTTGATCTTGTAGGACGTATCCCATGACATAGATAATGTTCCGTGAGTTTTCTCGGTCCCCAAGTTGATACCTATGGAGTGCCAACAGCTTTATAGTCACTGTAAGTGCTAACACACCTCCATCTACCAACAAGTAGTTCCCTCTATAAAGTCTCCACAAGAGGCAAATATTGAGAGGTTAACTTCTCTCAACATCAAGATGAAGACAATCTAACACATGGTCACAACGATGAATATCATAATAAACTTTATCTTATTTCAATCTCATGCTAGGGTTTCTCCATCTCCCCAAGAACTAATGATCTACTTTAGACATGGAGGCAATCAACATCATGGCAAATACAATGGAATCTATCGTAGATGAATATTACTTGTATAAATCCACAATGAGTACGAAAGTTATAACAAGATCTAGACAAGATATAGATGAGATGGATGGAGATGGTGGTGATGCAGCGGTTGATGATGAAGATCGATGCCTTAGCCTCCTAGATCTGCGTAGGGCGAAGATGGATCCCCGATGGATGAGCTCCCCTCTAGATGCCTTCCGGATGTGAGGTTTCGGTGATTTCTGGGTGTTCTATATGTCGTCTCACCGATCCAGTTGCATGGGTGAAACTATTTAAGGATACGGTGTCAGCGCCAACTATACGACGGGAACTAAACGGCCAAAAAATTTATTCCCGCCGTATAGTTGGTCGCTAAACCTTCTGTATCCTCCAATCGTTTCGGGTTTTCTTCTGATGTTATTGATATTTTCTAAAATAGCGATTTACGTAGTTTTGACTCATTTTTGCTCCAATGCAACTGGTCCAAGAATTGTGTCCATCGTATCTATCATTTGTCCTGATTCTAGTGAAAATAAACATAAAAGGTGCACGCGAACGCCATAAAATACCAAGATCCTATATCTATAATGTAAAATAATAATATAAAACATGATGCAAATATGCACACATCAGCGTGCAAACAATATTTTGCAACAAACATGACAAAAAATCGATCTAGAAATTAGGCGAAAATATATTACATAGAATAGGAAAAAAACTATACATAGATCGTAGTGCAGAAAATAGTAGGAAATAGTGCCTCCGCGCCTTGTCCACCCGGCGCTCGAGGCGGTTCTCGTGCTTCGACGCTATCACCGCTGCCTTGGTCAGGGCCTGCTTGGCATCGTTCTTGCGATGCACTTCGACGTCTTCGGGGTAACGCCGGTACCAGTCATGCCGTAGGCACTCGGCCAAGAGGAGGAGGCGCTCCATGTGACGCCCGTGGCGGCGCTCCTCCTCCATCAGGAGGAGAGGCAGCGACACGATCACCTCGGCCTGCTCGCGTGTCCATACGTCCTGGAAGTTCATCAACACGTGCGGGCGCCCTAGCCGCCACGCCACAACGTCATAGGTGCGCGCGGCCTTGTTCGCGGTCTTGAATGTGCCGAGGCCAATGCGATCATCATTGAATCGGATCTCCCCGTAGTAGGTTTCGGTTGGGTGCGCACGCACACCTCGGTACCCGGAGCTTCCCGACGCGGTGGCATGGCGGCGGTAGCGCGGGCGCGACGCGTCGATAAAGAAGCGGTAGGGAGGGGAAAGAAGAGTCTACGCACGCGCCGAAGTGGCAATAGTTGGGTTTGACGTGTGGCGCGCGATTTAACGAGCGCGCTGAGCGGTGAGTCAAAAGAAGTGCGCCCAACCGCTCACGGGGCAAAGATTTTCCCGCTCGCGAGAAAATAGCGTGTCTGTTGGAGGGCGCGACACGGGCTCTCGCGCCAAAAAAATAGTTTTTAGCGCGCGTGAGGTTTTCAGCGACAGCTGGAGTTGCTCTTACCGACATTTTACCGCACCTGGAACTGATTTCACTAAGGCACGCGCTGTAACACCCTCAGAATCGGCCCTATGCAAGTTTCAGCGATTCCCGCCAAACCCGCATAGAAACGATTCAAAGGTGCCCACCAGGCACTTTCGTGCGGGTGGAAAACGAAGTAATACCATTACAAAATAGTCCACGATGGAACCCACAGGACAGATATATATATACAACACGACTCCATGAGTCAAGAATACAGATATACAGTACAAAGATCCAAATCACCTTGAAAACGATAGAGCGTCCAGCTACGGACAAGATGCAAATGGGGCTAAGAGCCCTGAAGAATAACCAATGGCGTCCATAACCCTGCCCAGGCCAAGCCGGAAGGGTAACCCTGCTAACGACGTCGATCTCAAAACCTGCTTAAAACAAAAGGGGTACCGACAAAGGGAAAAGGAAAAAGAGGAGCGTCAGTACTGAGGCCAGTACACGGCGAGGCTAGAATTCGGCGGTCCTCGCCTACATAGGTATAGTGGACTGAGCGGCAGTGGCAGCAGCAGCATGCACTAAACAACCTATAGAGACTCGATACAACTAGCGGCTATCAGAGAGGGGTAAGAAAGACCTATTCGGAACCAACCTGATACTACCACCAAACATACCCATCCTGGTGTTTCCCCCTCGAGACCAATCGAGGAAGTCAACCGAGGAACTCACACCGTTGGCAGTTTTATTTATTCAGTTATCGTTGCAGCAATTACTAGTCAGGTATAGATAATCATCCTGATATAATAAGCAGTGGGCAATTTTAGTTAACCATTCTGTTGTAGTTGCAACACTTACTAGTCAGATATAATTAGCATGAGATATCCCAAAACCCAGCAGTTGTTGGTACTTTTATTTAGCCATTCCGTTATAGTTGCAATACTTACTAGTCAGGTACAATGGTGGCAAGCGACAACCCAAACAAGCAATTGTTGGCAATTTTATTTAGCCATTCCATTATATTGAAGCTGTTTACTAGTCATTATAAAGTCAAATTTATAGCACTACTTTAGTTATAGTTGTCTATGATCGAGATACTGTGCTCCAAGTCGTCCATAACCGCGGACACGACTTTCAGAAAGTTTTACCCTGCAGGGGTGCACAAATAGCAACACACACTCGATCAACCTCGGAAAAACCAAATCAAAACCCAACGAGGCATTCACGACAAAGCAATCACAGGATTCAGAAATATTTCAGGGGGCCACCCCTTTGAGTACACCCGCAACGAAGTTAGCTGACTCCGAGACGGACTCAAGGTTTGCGTCAATGGCTGTAAACGACTGGGAACCCACAACTTGGCTTGTCGATACCGCGAAAACACTCCGCTTACCTAAACAGTACAGGTGCTCCTCGCACAATCGTAAATAAAGCAGTAAAGCATGGCATAAGTACAGGATAGTAATAAAACCTCAAACTAGTTTGTGGCCCCAAGAAATAAGAATGAATCAAGCTCTGGCTCAGGGGGGTCCCATAATCCTCCCGGATGTGGATAGCGCGAATGTTCAAGGAACAGGTATCAAGTACTCGGGGTCCTACGGGACACAAGTGGACGGTTAACAACCAAATAACATCTATTGCCCACCTGTGCCTCTGCATTTACCTACTTCAATTTTAGTTGTTAAACAGTAATTAAAGTAAACGATAATTAAAGCCATGATCATCTCCAACATTAAACATGCGGCAATACTCCAACAACTGTGGTACTTGACGACACGCAACAGCACTTGAGCAAGCGTCTACGACACGCAGGTCCAACTATCTACCAAACAACAGGTAATAGGAGGTGTCCAAGGCAATATAAGGCTGCAAGGGATATCACGGGTACGAAAACTAGAGCATCGCAACACAAATAGCAATAGATCAACAGGAGGGAATAAATACTATAAAAGTAAGATAGGTAGAAAGGGGGAGATGCTCGCCTGAAAAACATTGCCGAAGGTTCATCCGAAGATCGGGTCGACACTCGCATCAACTCAACGGCCTTATCCGCGAAGAAGCAAAACACTAGTACAAACACCGGATGCACTATTTAATACTACAGCAAAAGATCAGGCATGATGCATGTATGATGTATGACATGGCAAAGGTGCAATGCAATTAGGCCACATTAAGCGGAACCGGGGTCCCGACATTTAATTAGATGGTTCATGTTATTTATCTACCCCGCAAATTAAATGTTGAATTAATAAGGCAAAGCATGGCATCGGTTCGTTACACAAATTTAAATGAGGCCAATATAACACTAGATTTGCCCGCATATGGGCCCCATATTTAATTATGAGGTGAATCGGCATAATGCCCCCAAACCCACAATATGTATACAAACATGACAATTGATTTAATATGCAACAATTTGATATTACATTTATAAAATAGGGCTCGAGAAAAGGTTCACACATTAGGGGTCGAAGATCTTGGTCCGGGGGGTTCGGGGTCGGTCTCAGGGTTCGGATCTGGGGTTCGGTCTCGGCGGGAGCGTTCTCGGATAACAGAGTAGATCTTGGCGCATCCGTGGTCTTCGGGTCATGTCGACGGTCATGGCGTTCGGGATGAAGTACTTGTCGTATTCGCATCGGCGACCTTGGCGTCCGGGTTCTCGACGAACTTGGCGTCCGAGATGAAGGGCTCGTCGTCCGGGGATCCTCCGAGTCCGTGTTGACGACCTTGGGGTTCCGACTTTGGTTGTTGGCCGTGAACTTGTTCCGCAAAGGTACGGTCTTCGGGTCCGGGAGGTAGATCTTGAGGTACCGGCGGGTTCGTTGCCGGTGGTCCCTTGGGTCCTCGTCTCGGCCTCTCGAAGGGCACCGGGGATCTTGTCTACCAAGGGGGCTCGAAGATCTTGTGGCAGTATCACCGCCCGTCCTCATCACCACCACACCAATAGCTCAGAGCACACTGCCGCCCACCGAACCACATACACACGACGTGCATAGGCAGAGAAAACAGGGCACACACGCACAAGCAGCAGATGCAGATGGCCCCGGGAGAAGCATGACAGAGGCGGGACCGAAGCGGACAGGCGAGGCCGGCATCGAGGACGGTGGCGCCTGGGGCCGGGGCGTGGGGCCTGGGGTGTGGCGTGGGGGACGCGGGGCAGGTGGGTGGTGGGCCTGAGAGGGTGGGTCCAGGCTGTCGGGGCGAGAGAGAGAGAGAGAGAGGGGGTAGGTGGGGGGCTGTGTGTGTGGGTGTGGGGCGGTGGGCAGAGGGAGGGAGTGGGGATGAGGTGGCAGCGTGTGATAGGTTGGGAGGGAGATGAGAGATGAGGTGGCGAGAGGGCATTGGTCAGGGTGATGTGGCTGGGGACTGGGTAGGTTAGGTGTAGGTAGGATTAGGAATTAGACCGGCTGATTGTACTGGGGGTGGCCGACTGGGTCGGATCGGCCCGGTTGGCTGCCCCCTAAAAAAATAATTAAATATTTTATTCAATTAAAACCGGACTTTTGCAAACCGTTGGCAGACAAAATGAAATAATCCGGAGACCCGGGTTTTGTGTTTGAACAAGGACGGGGCGTTTAGAAAACAAAAATAGGTTTTTCCGCAAATAGTTTTATGCAAGCAAATGCAAGATGATGATGATGATCAAATGCAATGTGGCATGATGACATGAGCATGCGGTCATGATGATGCAATGCACAAAAACAACGCGATTTTCTAGTAGTGGTTTTGCGGGATGCCACAATTCGACACCACTAACAATGGATCTCGCCCTCGAGATCCGCCTCATGGTACCCGAAGGAAGGTCGGCGAGCTGCGTCTTCTCGCTTCGTGTAGATCCTCGCGACACCACTAACAAGGATTGTTGCTCATGTTCGTTGCGAGAACACTCCGGAAAACAAAGGACGAATGTAGAGGTATCAAAAGATAAGGCCACCTCTAACTTCCACGGAATGAGTATAATTGCATCGATCCACCGACTCAATGTACAAGAGCGAATGATTAGAGTAGTCGGATGGTGATCAGTCCATCGCGCACCCAAAGCATTACTCTGCACATGAATAGAAGAATTATGCAACCAACTCTTAGAATTCAGACTGAAGATCTCGACAAACGAGGTTCAGAAATAAAGGAGTGATGCAGACTCTGCATCGGATCTGGCGTAGATGATGTCGTCGCGTCAGGAAGCACCGGAAGGCACAAGAAGGAGCAAAGAGAAGTTCACCAGACGAAGGGTTCCTCGGATAGCATGAAGACCAGCTGTAGACACACCGTTACCAAAAGAGGAAGCGAAACCCTGAAGGTACGACGGAAACCCAACCACGAGAAATCCTGGACTCGAAGAAAGATAAGCGAGCAGACTCAAAACACGCAGAGGTAAGAGGAGAATAGCAGAGGGTAAGGAGTAAAATCAGACCTAATCAGAACTATCCAACCGATTTTTCAAAAATAGTTTTGACACTCTACTTCGGCCGTTAGCTAGGTTATCCTGCAGGCTGGACTTGTGGGGTATCGCAACTGCTGAGCTCTGATACCACTCTGTAACACCCTCAGAATCGGCCCTATGCAAGTTTCAGCGATTCCCGCCAAACCCGCATAGAAACGATTCAAAGGTGCCCACCAGGCACTTTTGTGCGGGTGGAAAACGAAGTAATACCATTACAAAATAGTCCACGATGGAACCCACAGGACAGATATATATATACAACACGACTCCATGAGTCAAGAATACAGATATACAGTACAAAGATCCAAATCACCTTGAAAACGATAGAGCGTCCAGCTACGGACAAGATGCAAATGGGGCTAAGAGCCCTGAAGAATAACCAATGGCGTCCATAACCCTGCCCAGGCCAAGCCGGAAGGGTAACCCTGCTAACGACGTCGATCTCAAAACCTGCTTAAAACAAAAGGGGTGCCGACAAAGGGCAAAGGAAAAAGAGGAGCGTCAGTACTGAGGCCAGTACACGGCGAGGCTAGAATTCGGCGGTCCTCGCCTACATAGGTATAGTGGACTGAGCGGCAGCGGCAGCAGCAGCATGCACTAAACAACCTATAGAGACTCGATACAACTAGCGGCTATCAGAGAGGGGTAAGAAAGACCTATTCGAAACCAACCTGATACTACCACCAAACATACCCATCCTGGTGTTTCCCCCTCGAGACCAATCGAGGAACTCACACCGTTGGCAGTTTTATTTATTCAGTTATCGTTGCAGCAATTACTAGTCAGGTATAGATAATCATCCTGATATAATAAGCAGTGGGCAATTTTAGTTAACCATTCCGTTGTAGTTGCAACACTTACTAGTCAGATATAATTAGCATGAGATATCCCAAAACCCAGCAGTTGTTGGTACTTTTATTTAGCCATTCCGTTATAGTTGCAATACTTACTAGTCAGGTACAATGGTGGCAAGCGACAACCCAAACAAGCAATTGTTGGCAATTTTATTTAGCCATTCCATTATATTGAAGCTGATTACTAGTCATTATAAAGTCAAATTTATAGCACTACTTTAGTTATAGTTGTCTATGATCGAGATACTGTGCTCCAAGTCGTCCATAACCGCGGACACGGCTTTCAGAAAGTTTTACCCTGCAGGGGTGCACAAATATCAACACACACTCGATCAACCTCGGAAAAACCAAATCAAAACCCAACGAGGCTTTCACGACAAAGCAATCACAGGATTCAGAAATATTTCAGGGGGCCACCCCTTTGAGTACACCCGCAACGAAGTTAGCTGACTCCGAGACGGACTCAAGGTTTGCGTCAATGGCTGTAAACGACTGGGAACCCACAACTGGGCTTGTCGATACCGCGAAAACACTCCGCTTACCTAAACAGTACAGGTGCTCCTCGCACAATCGTAAATAAAGCAGTAAAGCATGGCATAAGTACATGATAGTAATAAAACCTCAAACTAGTTTGTGGCCCCAAGAAATAAGAATGAATCAAGCTCTGGCTCAAGGGGGTCCCATAATCCTCCCGGATGTGGATAGCGCGAATGTTCAAGGAACAGGTATCAAGTACTCGGGGTCCTACGGGACACAAGTGGACGGTTAACAACCAAAAAACATCTATTGCCCACCTGTGCCTCTGCATTTACCTACTTCAATTTTAGTTGTTAAACAGTAATTAAAGTAAACGATAATTAAAGCCATGATCATCTCCAACATTAAACATGCGGCAATACTCCAACAACTGTGGTACTTGACGACACGCAACAGCACTTGAGCAAGCGTCTACGACGCGCAGGTCCAACTATCTACCAAACAACAGGTAATAGGAGGTGTCCAAGGCAATATAAGGCTGCAAGGGATATCACGGGTACGAAAACTAGAGCATCGCAACACAGATAGCAATAGATCAACAGGAGGGAATAAATACTATAAAAGTAAGATAGGTAGAAAGGGGGAGATGCTCGCCTGAAAAACATTGCCGAAGGTTCATCCGAAGATCGGGTCGACACTCGCATCAACTCAACGGCCTTATCTGCGAAGAAGCAAAACACTAGTACAAACACCGGATGCACTATTTAATACTACGGCAAAAGATCGGGCATGATGCATGTATGATGTATGACATGGCAAAGGTGCAATGCAATTAGGCCACATTAAGCGGAACCGGGGTCCCGACATTTAATTAGATGGTTCATGTTATTTATCTACCCCGCAAATTAAATGTTGAATTAATAAGGCAAAGCATGGCATCGGTTCGTTACACAAATTTAAATGAGGCCAATATAACACTAGATTTGCCCGCATATGGGCCCCATATTTAATTATGAGGTGAATCGGCATAATGCCCCCAAACCCACAATATGTATACAAACATGACAATTGATTTAATATGCAACAATTTGATATTACATTTATAAAATAAGGCTCGAGAAAAGGTTCACACATTAGGGGTCGAAGATCTTGGTCCGGGGGGTTCGGGGTCGGTCTCAGGGTTCGGATCTGGGGTTCGGTCTCGGCGGGAGCGTTCTCGGATAACAGAGTAGATCTTGGCGCATCCGTGGTCTTCGGGTCATGTCGACGGTCATGGCGTTCGGGATGAAGTACTTGTCGTATTCGCATCGGCGACCTTGGCGTCCGGGTTCTTGACGAACTTGGCGTCCGAGATGAAGGGCTCGTCGTCCGGGGATCCTCCGAGTCCGTGTTGACGACCTTGGGGTTCCGACTTTGGTTGTTGGCCGTGAACTTGTTCCGCGAAGGTACGGTCTTCGGGTCCGGGAGGTAGATCTTGAGGTACCGGCGGGTTCATTGCCGGTGGTCCCTTGGGTCCTCGTCTCGGCCTCTCGAAGGGCACCGGGGATCTTGTCTACCAAGGGGGCTCGAAGATCTTGTGGCAGCATCACCACCCGTCCTCATCACCACCACACCAATAGCTCAGAGCACACTGCCGCCCACCGAACCACATACACACGACGTGCATAGGCAGAGAAAACAGGGCGCACACGCACAACCAGCAGATGCAGATGGCCCCGGGAGAAGCATGACAGAGGCGGGACCGAAGCGGACAGGCGAGGCCAGCGTCGAGGACGGTGGCGCCTGGGGCCGGGGCGTGGGGCCTGGGGTGTGGCGTGGGGGACGCGGGGCAGGTGGGTGGTGGGCCTGAGAGGGTGGGTCCAGGCTGTCGGGGCGAGAGAGAGGGGGTAGGTGGGGGGCTGTGTGTGTGGGTGTGTGGTGGTGGGGAGAGGGAGGGAGTGGGGATGATGTGGCAGCGTGTGATAGGTTGGGAGGGAGATGAGAGATGAGGTGGCGAGAGGGCATTGGTCAGGGTGATGTGGCTGGGGACTGGGTAGGTTAGGTGTAGGTAGGATTAGGAATTAGACCGGCTGATTGTACTGGGGGTGGCCGACTGGGTCGGATTGGCCCGGTTGGCTGCCCCCTAAAAAACTAATTAAATATTTTATTCAATTAAAACCGGACTTTTGCAAACCGTTGGCAGACAAAATGAAATAATCCGGAGACCCGGGTTTTGTGTTTGAACAAGGACGGGGCGTTTAGAAAACAAAAATAGGTTTTTCCGCAAATAGTTTTATGCAAGCAAATGCAAGATGATGATGATGCTCAAATGCAATGTGGCATGATGACATGAGAATGCGGTCATGATGATGCAATGCACAAAAACAACGCGATTTTCTAGTAGTGGTTTTGCGGGATGCCACACGCGCCTGTTCGAGCTCTTAGAGCATGACTAACAACGCGCATAAACATGTTAAAATCGTATTTTTCTGGCGAGTATACGAGTTATGGTCCACGTGGGCGAGTTAATAGAGCCCGTATAGGGCCCAGCCCATAGACTAAATTCATGGGGCCCTATTAACGGCCCGTGGCAACCCCTACTAGTACCGTCCCGGGCAGCTGACACAGGTCAGAACCCGTATCCCTCTGTCGTGTCCAAACCCTACCCTCGCGCCGCCGCCGCTCACATCAATCTCCTCCGGCGAGCGATTCGCGCGGCTCTGGCGCCAGATTGGCACGATCGACGAGCACATGTCATCCCTGCGCCATGGATGCGGCCTGGGGGTGGCCATAGCGGTGGGGAAGGAGGTAATCGTCGGCCGCCTAGGAGGGCCTCGCCGCATCCATGCAGCGACGAGGCGGCAAAGGCGCTGGTTAGGTCCATCGGGGCTAAGCGGCGCGGCTCGGCGCTGGACCAACTGGGGGCTCCATCCCTCGCCGTCGCTCTCCCCCTACATGGACGGAGCCCGCACTACGCCATCGTCGCGAGGTCCCACTCCGCAAGCTCGCACTCTGCCATTCGCCATCGACGAGGCTTCGTCATCGGCCTCGTCCTCACGCCGATGCCGTGACGATGACGAGGAGATGGAGCAGCTCCACAAGGCTCTCGCCGCCTTTGCGGCTGACCAGAAGGAGAAGAGGTGCCGCAAGGAGGAGGAAGAGGTAGCGGCTGCCATCTCCGCTATGGAGACGACCAAGCGATAGAAGGAGCTGGAGGAGTCCATCGCGGCGATTCGCGTCGTGGAGGAGGAACATGCCGGACCCTGCACCATGGAGATGGACATCGTCTTCCTCGATGACTAGGTTGATGGCGATACACTCCGACAAGGCGCTAAAGAGCTCGGATTTGGCCATTTGAGGACGCGGCGGTGTCCTCCGACAAGCTCTCCACTTCTATTTTCGTTTTTAGGTGTAATTTTTCTATGTATTGTATGTATGAACGATGATCAACAAACGCACGAGTTCGATCTTCCCGGGGATTTTTGATTTTCGATTTTACAGGTTGATTTAAGGACGCTGATCTGTATAGGTCGATTTTGATGCATGCTACCTTGTCTCTACTCCATTGAAAAAACGCTTCGCCCCGCTCCTGTCTCTTCCCCCGCGCGGGCGGGCAGGAGACCATCACAGCCGAACCTCCCACCACCCATACCCATCTCCACCTTCGCCGCCGCTGGCGCGAGCTGCCG
The DNA here is from genome assembly GCA_916181665.1 of Avena sativa. NCBI lineage: Eukaryota > Viridiplantae > Streptophyta > Magnoliopsida > Poales > Poaceae > Avena > Avena sativa. The sequence continues at coordinate 135,389,642 of OV702280.1, forward strand.
GGCGCGGCCCGAGCGGTGCCGGCGGCGACCCCCCTTCCTTCCCCCCCTCGCGACGAGGGCACACGTGGGCGCTTCTCAGACGAGCGGTGCTGCTCGGGTGGCAGGGGCGCGGTTCCGGCCGAGGAGCGAGGACACGACAACACTTCTTCTGTGGATGGCGCTAGGAGTAGCGGGGCGGCACTGGGATCGACTGGGTGGCGGCTGGTCGCCCCAGATCTAGGGCCCTGCAGGGCCTCTTGGCCGGTGGCGGGCCGGCCTTCTCGTGACAATGCAGCTTCCATGATGGCAGTGACTATAGCATGATGCGGGGATGGCGGCCACGACGGCCATCCAGTTGCAGCGTGGCATCAGACTTTACGGGCCCAAACAGGTCCCAACCGGACCCTATTGGGACTGGTGTGCCCCGAAGGGGCTTTACGGGTTCTATGGACCTGGCCGGATCCAACTGGGAATGCTGTGTCCGGCTGTCGCGTCCGGTCGACTACCGCCTCCGGCGGTGGACGAAGTTCCCTCCCGCATGGCCGCGGTACTGTCAGCCCTAATTAGGGCTATTGTTCTCTTCTATTTGGCCACGTGATGGTAGCTTCGGTGAGACGACGACGATGGTAGCTTCATGACCGTGGTGGTGCATGCTCGTGGACAACAAGTTTTGGTGGTGGCGAGGCCTCGTCCTCGCGGGGCTACTGTGCAACGACTCGTCTGAGGGTTGTGGATAGGATTCTCAGGAGAAATCCTTGTCGGCTTGCCCGATACCGACGAGGTGCCGCCTGCGGGTGGCACCATGCCTTCTTGAAGGGTGTTGTGGCTACCCTTCATCCACCTCCCTCTATGAGGTTGGGGAAACCCTATGACCATCTCTGGTCCGGGCAACAGCGGTTGTTTTCCCTCTTGAGGGTGTTGCTTGGTGCTCGACGAGTTGGAAAAAGGAGCATGGTGGTAATTCTCTAGAGGGCGCAGCGGTTGCGAGTTACCAGTGTTTAGTTGATCCGTCTCCGTCTCTATTCATTTTTGTTTTTCTTTGTTTTCGTTCGGGCATGTGTCTGCTGCTGCCCAGCATCTTGTTTCATGTTGTATCTTTTCTTTTAGACGTTGTGCTATCTGCCCACCCGTGATCTCACTTAGTTACTAAAGCGGCATATGCCTGTTTCGAGACAATAGCCTCTACTCGCGTTTTACGGGTCGTGCTTAAGGGTGCTGTTGGTTATGCTCTTAGAGCATCACTATTAGTACCCCTAAACCCCTAAACCCTCAAACCCTCAAAAAACTACAAGGTCATGAACAATGAGTACTCAATGGGATACTATCTCACCGATGGCATTTATCCCGAGTGGGCAACTCTTGTGAAGTCCATCAAAGAGAAAAATGGGATGGCATTAACCAAAAAAGAGGCTCATTTCACCAAGGCACAAGAGGCAGCCCGCAAGGATATTGAGAGAGCTTTCGGTGTTTTGCAAGCAAGGTTTGCCATAGTTCGGGGTCCAGCTCGTTTTTGGGACAAAAAAACCTTGAAGAACATCATGAAATGTTGTGTGATTCTACACAACATGATCCTCGAGGATGAGAGAGGGTTAAACCTGCCTTGTTTCTATGACAATGTTGGTACCCGTGTGCAACCGAAAAGAAACAGTTCTCGCGTACAAGATTTTCTTGAAGCACATCGTCAGATTGAGAATGAAAAGACTCATGTCCAGCTCCGGGATGATCTAGTAGAGCACCACTGGCAGTTGGATGGGCGGCGCCAAGGCCAATGATCTAGCTTTGTTTTTTTACTTTTCTATGTCCTATTTGATTCGAAATATTATTGTTATTTGCAAAAACATTGTTGTAATAACTTGAATGATTCTATTATGTGCTTGAAAGTACTATTCGGTGTTGTAATAATAATTAGAATGATTATTATTTCCTTCAAACTGTTATTGAGATGATGAAATTTGTGATATGTCATATGACAGTTTGAAGGGTTGGGGTTGGGGCAAAGACTAGAACCCTTTGCCTCAGTTTTTCAACCTCTAAAAGTGTCAAAAAAAAATCTCATTCTCAACCCTTAAAATGGTCTGAGGGTTTGGGTTTAGGATACTACTAGTGATGCTCTTATGACTGTCATCCGGCTGCCGAAAATAAAAGGTCATCCCCCTCGAAAACCATATCCCCGAGAAAACCCTAAACCCAACGTCGCCGTCGGCGACCGTGGTTCCTTTTGTCGCCCGCCATGTTCGGGACTCCCAGCTCGTCCCCCCTCTTCGGGACGCCGTCCTCTGCATCCTCCTTCGGAAATTCCTCCACCACCCCTGCCTTCGGCACCCCTTCTTCCACGCCGGCATTCGGCGCCCCTTCGTCCACCCCGTCTTCCAGCCCCGCCTTCGGGACGCCGTCATCAACCCCGGCATTCGGCGCACCCTCTCCGACGCCGGCGTTTTGGACGCCCTCTTCGAGCCCAGCTTTTGGCACGCCCTCGTCGACCCTGGCGTTCGGAGTGGCGCCGTCCCCATCGCCATCGCCGTCGCCGTTTGGTTTCCAGCAGCAGGCGACTCCGTCCCCTTCGTCTTTTGGGTTCGCCGGCTTGGCCGGTGGGCAGATCACAACCCAGATGGCCCCAGTTGCGCCGCTACCGCTCTCGCCCTCCGACCGCGACATTCAGGTTCGCAACCCTTGCAGGAATGTTGGTCTTTTTCATTGTTTGAGGAACGAACGGTTCGAAAACTTGGTATTTTGGGGTGCTTATAGGCTATCGTGGATGCTTACAAGGAGGAGCCAGTCAACCCTCGCTATGCTTTTAGGGTGAGATTCGCCTTGCAAGTTTTGTATTTGTGTTTCAAAGATTATGGTTAATACGACTTGTTGACACTTTTTTGTCTGTTTTGAGGGCAGCATCTGTTGTTTAGCGTGACTGATCCTTCACAAAGGGTGAAGCCTGTAGCAGCATCTGATGTGCGTAGTTGGATAAACTAGTTCAATCAATGTGTTTACCCTCTATTTTGTGGTGCTGTTCCTGGCATCATTATGTGTTTGTGTTAACTGTGGCTGTGGGTGTAGATCATGTGGGCAGAGGCGATGGGGAAGCTTGAGTGCATGGACAGTGCGGACAGGGAGAGGCTGTGGCCTCAACTTGTGCAGGGGTTTAAAGATCTCTCCTGCCGGCTTAAGGTATAATAACACTAATTGGAACTAGATGCCTTTTATTGGATGTAACAAATTTATCTTCCGTGATAAATCCCTGATTTTTACAGCCTGAATATGTAGTTATGATAAATAACATACAACAGTGTTGCACTGCTACGACTCCACATTAGGTTAGTTTTATTTCCTGGCATGCCAATTTGCCTCATAATAGGTAGCATGCCAATGCAGATGTTGCACCTAAAGGTTTCTATTGTGTTGATTTTGTTTTCATTGTAATTCAAGCATTATTATTTTCCCTGCTAGTTTTAGACCAATTTTATGATATACTGTGATGCAGTAGTAGTGTTCATCAATTATCAATACAGCAAGCCCCGATCATTTAATTACTGGTGTTGACTTTATAGCATCTTCACTATTTTCGAAATAATGAAGTTCTGTAAATACTGCAAAAGCTTAATTTAAATTGTTGTCAGGTATAATTGTTATTTTTTCATCGAGTATATGAAAAAACAAAAATATACAGTTAAGGGCTAAGAGTATCTAAGAAACTCAAGGAGAAATAACAGTGTTATTTTAAGCGGACGCTTAAGCTCGCTTTAGCGCTAAGCGGAGGGTGAACGCTCAGGCCGCTTAAGCGTTTAATTGCGCTTTAAGCGTGCACTTAGCGCTTAAGCCTTTGTTGTGTGAAAAAGCGGCAAGAAAATGCTCGCTCAGCGCTCAGCGCTTTTTTGAACCTTGAGAAATACATTTATTTATCTTGACATTATCCGTCACTCTGTGGTACCCTTCCTTGAGATCTATGGAGATCTTACAACGTGAGTAAAAATACAGATCATGGGATGCATGGTCTGCATTGTGAATGTATACGTTTTTATGCATCTTTCTGGACTTGGGCCATTGATTATTCGTTCGCCAAATTTGAACGTCCATTAATTCTGATGCCTTTACTGTGCATATGCTATAAAATATGGAACATATGAACACTTACCACTCTGATGAACGCCATGGTCATGTACTGATCTTTGTAAAAACGTTGCAAATTACATGAAAAAAATCTCACCTATAGTCCATGATCTATAGCACACTACAGCACAATGTCTCTTTCCTGTTCGTTTCTCAATTACCTACTTGAGTTTGCTCCCAAATATTCAACATGGATACAACATATATACCATGACACCGCCAATAGCTGAGGTACTCCTATGTGTAATTTCCAAGAATTTGGCAAACATTTCACAAAATGTCCTGTAGAATTAGGTGAAATTGAACTTAAGAACAGAGCACAAATTTTCAATTGGTACGTTATCAGTTTTAGGCTGAAAGTATCAACACGGAGTTTTGTAAATATCATGATTTGAGGTGTGCTGAGCTTTTTCTTTCAAATTTGTAAATTTCATAGATTGTTTTTTTCTGCATGTCCTTTTGACCAATCAAGATGGATCTTTGCTTGCATAAATGTGCCTGGTTCATCAGACACATAAAGTACTATTTTCCTTCCATTTTCTCGCGAGAAACTATTTTTTTTCAAGATGTAATCAGCCTGTAGGCTTGTAAATACTCTCTATACCTTTTCAGTGAAGAAACAATTTTTTTCAGTAACCAACAAAGTTGATTGTTGGGCCCTTTTGTTGGCTGTTTTGAGTGTTTGCTCTCGCTTGCCCAGTTATTTTTTGTTAGCAGTGCTAAGGTAGGTATTGCTTACTTGTATGTAATATGTGTCCACATAACATGTCTGCATTGGCCGTATACTGAGTTGTACTGTGTTTTTTCTGTTATACTGATGGATTCTATCCCCATCTCCATTATTTCCTTGTTTCTCCATTCTTTTCCTTTATGTATTGGTAAAAGTACTCGTACCTGCAATATTGTTGCCAAGCTGTAGCAGTGTAGTTAAAATTGTTCACATTGACAAGATATGTTCACTGTGTAGTCCCTTGTTCTTATGCAGCTTCAAGATGAAGTTCTTGTTTCAGATACTGAAAGATTGAGCATGACCCACTCCAATGTTAGGAAGGTATAATCATACAGCGTCATTTTCATTTATTTGTCCAGGAATTTTAGTTTTATGTAACAACGATTTGAATGTAGCTGCAAAGACATTTCCAAGCTGACACATATCCTTGGATACAACGGTTGAAGCATCAAGAGCTTGTTATTGAGAGGCGACTCTTAAGGGTGATTTTTCTTCATGTATTTCATAATGACAAATGTGGATGGTAAATGCTAATTCGATTTTCATATCTATTTATCTAACAATTAAGTTTTTTGGAACTCCTGGTAAGATAATGAGAATAGTGGAGGCACTGGAGAATCGGGGTTTCCGTGTTCCGTTAACAAAAGAAGAAGCTGATTTATATGAAAGATTGGTTGCTATAATAAAGCAGGTTAGTTTTCTTTTGCCCTCCTATTATTTCTGCAGGTTATGGATTTATGTAGTTGAATCTTCTGTATACAGATTAAAGGAACTGGTGGTGATCTGTCCAAGAGAACCTATAATCTTCTTTCAACCTCACGTCTTCTTGCAAGCACCGGTGGTGCTAGTGGTCCCATTTATATTCCTAATTCAGCCAAAGTTGATGAGCAGAGTATTACCGAGCTTCTTGAGGTAAGAGCTGTGGGGTTTTAATCCTTGTTTGTTTGTTTGTATGGCCCGGTCTTCTGTCAAGCTTAGAACTTTTACTGTGCAAAATAGGCCTTGCAGCAACAGACAGAAGCAGTTGCGAAGTTAGGCAATGTACTAAAAAGGGACACCAGGGACGTGGAAATTGTGCTTTTGGAAGACACGGATATGGCAGAAGACGCTGCTCGAAGAAGTGTATTGAAGATGTAAAACCGATGCATGGTCTTCATTTTACCAACAATCAGAAGGTCAAAGCCTCTAGATGTTGGGAGTTTGTTCTGTGTAGTCTGGATCAACTTCGATCTTAACTTTTGTTGTGGTGAAGCTAAATCTGTGAATGGTTTTTGATTAACCAGGTTAAAACAGTTTGAATTCTTGTTCTGGGTTTGACTGCTTCAGGTCGTTATGGGCCGAGGTTGCTATCATTTTGTTTTAGTTTGGGTTTACAGCTGAAAGGGTTGGTACGGTTGGGTTTGTATAAATAGTTTGTCCAGAAGCGGTTTTTGGATTGGTTACAAATTGCATATGTTGCCTCGCCCTTGTGATGGCGTCCGTGTTAGGGATTCACGGGGAAGATGGGGATGGTGATCCAATGGTTACCGGCTCAACACAATTCCAAGGATTGGTGTTGAGCAAGACTCTCTTGAACCCAATCGGCGAAGGATAAGAACCTTGACGAGTACTAGAGCAAATTCAATAAAGATCTTGTACAACTTGGGAGCACTAAGGGCAAAATCTAAAAAGGTTGGGGATAATAGGTCCCCTTATCAAGAAAGATGAGACCAAAACTAGATAGAATTCTCTTAATGGTTTTTTTTTCTAGTTCTATTATAAAGTCTAAGTCAAAGAGGTGAGTCATAGGAGCTAGGAGCGAAAGGGGATCTAAAAAGATTGGGGATAATAGGTCCCCTTATCAAGAAAGATGAGACCAAAACCAGATAGAATTTTCTTAATGGTTTTTTTTCTAGTTCTATTATAAAGTCTAAGTCAAAGAGGTCAGTCATAGGAGCTATTTATAGCGCTAGGAGCGAAAGATGTAAAGAAAATATTCTATGACATCAAACCCAGATTTGTGCTTTTTGATGGTAAGTCCGCCCGCGTCGGATTTGGGGCCAGAAGTTTCTGGCGGTCGCCGGGTTGGTGTACTGAATGCGTTTTCGATGGGGCGCTGGAACAAGGGGGTGTTTGCCGGATTGTCTTGGCAATTCCGGCAACATTTTCGGTTGGCTGGGTTTGGTGCCGAATTGAGCCGAGGCTCCTTCTTGTGTGCACTGGACTCCGTCTTCTCTTGTCGTTCTTTCTCGGCATAGTCCTTGGGGTTCATAGCTGAGGATACACAATGTATTGTCATGAAGTAGCATACCATTCATTGGGGAATCAAAGTCACACATGGAGAGGAGCGAGTTCACCTTATCATGTAGGAGCTTGGATCGAGCATGGGTCAATGGTCCACTTGGGAGACTTGGCGTTGTAGATGTAGTACTGTTCGTAGGACAGGCTGCATCAGCTCTCTCCCTTGGAAAAGAGTCGTCCTCGACTCTTCATCTTTGTCATCTCCATGGAATGGGAAAAGGTTCGCTACGTTGAACGTGTTCCTTAAGAGGTACTTGGACATGGGGATGTCAATGACGTAGACGCTATTGTTGATCTTCTTGAGGACTTTGAAGGGATCATCTCCTCTTGGATTGAGCTTAGAGTCTCGCTCTTTAGGGAAAGCTGTCTTTGCGAAGGTTATTCGAAGATCATCTCCTTTTTGTGCTTGTTGAGCCTTGGCGCTTGACGAAGGACCTATTACTCAATTGTAGCTCTTTTTTCATCATGGAGTTTCTTCATTTGTTCGGCTCCCTTGTCGATGTTCATGTTAGCGAGTTCATGAAGAGGAAGCGGTGGATGTCAAGCACAGTCATGGGCTCGAATATTTGGGAACACGCTATACAAAACAAAAAATTCTAGCATATAACCAGGATCATATGCAAGGGGAGAGGTAACCTATCATATCCTCGAAGATCTATCTAGCGGAAGTTGTTGATGACGAGGTTGGTCGTGCGCCGATCCCAGCAACAAGACTTAGCGAGTCACGATGAGATATATTATCCCACGGACGGTTCCCACGAACATGCACCAATGAAGACGCCATTGTCGAAGTATTCGGTACGTCGATTCCCGAAGCTAGTCGATTAGTCGCGAGAATATTTCTCCTTGTGAAGATCCCCATGATCAAGTGCTCCAAGTGTCGCACCTCGACTGGTATCCACACATACAAGATCAGCGGCACCGCGTCGAGGTGTGATCAAGAACACACGGTTGAAGCGGGAACATGCCAATGAAGATCCGGCAGCGCTTCCGCAATCTCGTCTAGATTAGATCCAAACGAAGGTAAAACTCGGGCAGCGCTCCAGCGTCATAGTAGAATAAGAAGTGCCTAGGGCACACCCACCCTAGGGTTTTGCACCATGCCATGGAGGTGGAGAAGAGAGGAGGGAGGCAGCGGCGGTGCGTCAGGCGGCAGCGTGGCTAGGGCGCGCGGCCGGAGTGGACGCAAGGTGGCGACGGCTGGGGTTTTGGAGCGGCGGAGGTGCTACGGCTTGGGGAAGGTAAGGCCACGACTTGAACCACCCTTGGGATGTCCCTTGGTGCCTTTTAATACGTGGCAAGACCCCTTGGGTCGTCCTAAATCCAGCCCCCAAGTTTGAGTGAGTTCCGATACGTGTAGGTCAAATCAATCCTACTCCAAAACTCGCTCCCTTGACCAATCCGAATTGAGGTAGGGGACATCTTCTTGCCCCTCAAGACAACGTGGTTGCACCTCTTATGAAACCTTTCGGACATCCTAAGATGGCCCGAGACATTTCAGTACCTTTCCAAACCTTTCATATCATTCTAGAACCTTCCATAGTATTCTGGAACCTTCCGCTCCTTCCAAAATCTTCCATATATGTCCGAAAGCATTCCGAACACTTCCGAACCATTTCGAACACTTCCGGGATCATCCGGGACCTCTTGGAACCATTCCGAGACCATCCGAGTCACTCTCGGAACCCTTATCTCATCTAATTAATGCTCAAAACTTATTTTGAATACTCTCGACAATATTATGGACACCTCTAATATATTCCAAGACACTCTGAACACCTTCAGAATTACTTCTCTACTAAATCTTCATTCACACTCATATTCTAAATGCCATTAAACTCTTAAGTGTGTGACCCTATGGGTTCGGATATTTGTGGACATGTCCGGAACTCATTCCGCGACAATGATTACTATCGGCGTGTTGATACACGTAGTAACCAACACGAGGATCTTTATCATGTGAACCATTGTATTATGTCCTATACATATCGTATTGCTCCATCGATACTTTACATTGCACGAGATGAAACACTAGGTTATTATCCTTACCCGATATATACTCTTTACTCATACCGCACTATCGATGTTCATGTTGAAAGATTGGTATAAGCGACTAGAGGGGGGAGAGGGTGAATAGGCGCTACCCAATTTTAAACTTATTTTCAAATTAAGTCTTGACACAAAGTAAGTTCTCTAGATATGAAACTAGGTGAGAGAACCTATATGACAAGCAAGCATGCAACAACAATAATAAGGAGTAAAGGATAGAAATAACCAAGAGTAGACACGGAGATGTTTTTACGAAGTTCCTTCCTTTTGAGGGGAAGTACGTCTCCGTTGGAGGGGTGGGTGGTACTAAGACCACTAGCGCCAGAGAAGGTCTCACCCTATTCTCCCGCGCACCCGCCGCAAGGCAAGCACACGATGCACTATACAGTGGCCTTGAAGGTTACTACCGAAACCTCTACAACACCTTTGGGCACTTCTCCACAACTGAATTGGAGTCTCCCAAGACGAACGCGAAGATCCGACACACAAGGATGAGCTATGAAGGGCGACCTCTTCAAGTTAGGGTTTCCTAAAATCCTAGAGCAACAACTTCTTACACAAATGGTGGGGAGACACAAATCCCCTTGGTGGAAAGCTAGATATAGGTATCCTCCCTTGATTCCCCAAAGGGCATCAAGTTCTAGTGGCTAGGGTTGGATATCTTGAAGGTTTGAGCTCAGCAACAATGGAGGTGAGAGTGTGGAAGCCATAGTTTGCACTTGGGGAAGAAGGGATCATTATATAGCATTCCCTAGAAAAGAGCCATTGTAGGCGACTAACCTCAGAGTCTCCGGTCTCTAGGGTCGGAGTCTCTGGGGTGAGAAAGGATTCCGGCCCAGACTCCGGGGCAGTATACTGGGAGCAACTCTGGGAGGCCTGAGACTAGGCCGGAAACATGACCGGAGTCTCCGGGGGGGGGGGGGGGGGGTGATCGACTCTAGGCCACACTCCGGGGGTGCATACTAGGAGAAATCCTGGGAGGGCTGGAGACTAGGCCGGAGACCAGGCTAGGGTTTTCAGCCAAGCACACAGGAGTCTCCGGACCTGGACCCTGGAGTCTCCAGACCCAGGGTAGCTTCTGACCTTCCTTTCCATTTCAGTAAGCCTCTTCTTAATTCATTTTCAAACTTTTCTCCATTGCGATATAAAACACCGTCTCATGCCTTTTTAAAGTTAAGACCTGCAAGATACTTAGCACATGGTAAAAACTCACTTGTGTTGACAACAAACACCAAAACATCATTAAGGAAGGAAATGCCCTTTCAATCTCCCCCTTTTTGGTGTTTGATGACAACACAAGGATTTGCATAGCAGAAAGGACAATAAACAACATGCAAAAAAATGTTCATAAGAAGTAGAGATGCTCCCCCTAGAAATGTGCACATTCGAGATTTTTCCTTTAAATACAAGTGCACAAATGGAAAGGAAGAACACTCCCCCCTAGATTTTACAAACTAACCCAAGTGCAAAGAATTAAGAATGTGAAATGATACTCATACCTTTGCACCAACTAATGTGGTGAAGAATTATAGATGGGCAACAATTTATAGAAGTCTTCACCACACAAGAGATATAAATCCTCAAGATACAATATCACATAGTATCCACTTACATAGTGGCACAAGTAGATATCACATAAGCTTCACACAAAATACGAGGCGAAAAGAACAAGTTCACAAGTAATGAAATATCAAATGAAGAACGAGCTTGTGACTTCCCATGCACAACCTAATAGACCAGCTTCTCCCCCTTTGGCATCAAGACACCAAAAAGGGGGAAATAGCAAGTCTCCATGCCCCAACCGGATCACTCGTCATCCTCTTCTTCTTCAGAGCTCTCCTCAGAATACCGAGAAACATCAGCAGTGGGGCCCTTGCCATGGTGAGAAGAGTAGGCATCATCCTCAAACAAACTCTAACCGACATGGCCTTGAGCCCAAGAACCATAGGAGAGAGTGTGAGAGGGTTGTTGTTGAGCCGATCCTTCTGAATGGCTATCATCCTGTTGGTACAACTTCCGTACAATCTTGTTATCCCTCTTATATGCCTCATACTAGACCTTGCGGGTGTCAATGTTAATGCTGATGCAGACCGTCCTACGGATGCCCCTACATCTTCACCAGCAAGTCCCTCAAGTGGACCAATGACCCATGCCCGAGCTAGGCTAATTCATGATAAGGTCAACTCACTCCTGTCTATGTGTGACTTTGGTGCCCCTTTGAATGGTATGCTACTTCACATACCTTGTGTATCCTCATGTATGAACCCGAAGAAGGAATGCCTAGATAAGCCATCAAGTACATGCCAAGAGAAGGAACTGCCAATTCGGCAGCCAATCCGGCGCCGCCGGACCTGGCGCCGACCCATCCAGCACAACATCCAGCAGAACAATCCCAAACAAAATACCCTTTCGGTAGCCCATGGATGAACCGGAGCCCCACCGAAACTTATCCGGCGCATGTTCTGGTTCGCCGAATTCACTGTCGAACCATCCGGTGCCCAAGCCGGCTCCGCGGGACTGACAACCGGATTACTCTATTTGCGCACAACTTTTGGTTTGATGCCCCAGAATATTTCTTTCACCTACACTTTTGCCATTAGCACTATAAAGATTCCTCAAGGCTTTCCCCTTTGACCTAGACTTGATATTAGGATAGAAGAAGACTCCCTCTTGAGGATCTCTATCTAGTTAGTCTCATGCTCCTTCATGAGGAGTACCTAGTATAGCAAACCTCTCAGATCTTACTTAATATCATTCAGTTGTACAAGATCTTCATATTGAGTTTCCTCTTATGATGCTATCAAGACCTCATCAAGATTATCTTGCCCAATACTGATCCCATCGGATTGTATTGGACCGATAGCCACCGGTGCGAGCCAATGGTGTATATTTGTGTTTGTGTATTGCGTGTGTTCACCATGTTCTTCGTGTGTCTAGTTCATCGAGTTCATCCTCTCCCTCTACCCCTTAGAATTCACCATGAATCCCCGAGAATCGTGAAATCTTGGCTATCCTAAGGGTCACCCCCTAACATATTGGTATCAAGAGAAAATGTTGATCACGATTTTCGCCCCCAAATTTTCTTCTCTCCATCATAATTTTGAAAATCTCCCCAAAAAAGAGCCCCACAACCTTCAAATCGATCTCTAGTTTTGGTGAGTTTTTGTGACTTTGATCTGTAGATATTTTGCTTTCGGTGGAGATCTACCTTCCTTAACCTTTCCCCAGACTAATTTTGACCAATTTTCGAAGAATTTCTCAGATTGACTTTTTTGTGTTCGTCACAAACACATTTTGACGAGCAATCCGGCGAACCGACCCTGCCGCCGAACTTTTCAGCGTGAGATCTGGCGCAAGACAAACTCACCGCCAGAACGATCGGTACCAGGTCCGGTGACGCCGGTTTGGCCGCCAAAATCTAAAGTGTTCCATTTTCGACTTTAATCCTCTTGTTTTGTTCATGTTTCATGTGCGTGTCGCCAAACTAACTTCAAGCTTCCACAAAATTTCGTCATCCCCGCGCTCTTGACACCGCGACACCTGAACATCTTCCCCAACACCGATTGCAAGTCGTCACCAAAGGTATAACTTGGTCCGCCTTGTTAACCCCATATCTTCCTTTGTGTGTATCCATGCTATGAAATTAGCTCCTTTTGTGTTTTCCTAAGCATTGTGCACTTGTCCTTGTAGAGTGAGTGATATGGGGTGGCCTGATCTTCTTAGTAAGCGAGGGTGGTATATGATGATAATCAGTGGAGATAACTTGTATGACGCTCACGAACCTCTTGATCAATCCCTGATGCCAATGCAACTCAAGCCTTGTAGATATTCACAATTTCACACACTTGCGCACGTAGCCGCTGACCACGAAGCGGTAATTGCAATCTTCTAATTCCCAATGGAATAGCAGATCACACAAAACTGACAATTGGATAATTCCCAATAGAACAGCTAATCACACTTGATTGATAGTATCAAATACACCAGATCGATACAAATTGGTGTAGGGGTTCAGTTGAATGTAAGTAGAAACTCAACGTATCAAGGGTTTACTTTAAACGTGGTCTAAACTGAGCTAACGGGGTGTCCTAGGGATTATATGGGCGGCTGGAATGACCAAAAACCAAAACAAATATGTGTCTGGCTCAAACTAATACAATCCGACTCGGACCATAATCCGTTGGTGGCCGGAAATTCTGGTCCGTATGGGTCGGACACTCTGGGTAATGTAAGCCAAACATTCTGGTCCGCGTAGAAAATTCAAAGTTTCCGGGTGGCTTCCGGTTTGGGCTTCTGGTTGGCTGCCACCTTGACACGTCTAGAGGTAGATCGGATTGTTCAGTTGATACCGGCCAGACACTCTGGTCTTTGCACATGTTTTCGCGCTCTTCTTGATGATCTCCTCCTCGTCCATTGCACTTGCCTCCCACTCCTCCCTCGCGCATCCTTGGATGATCATCACACCCGGCTACTCTTGCAGCAACCCTTATCCTCCTTGCACCATGCTTGCTTCCTCAACGAACCTGATCATACACAAGTGCATAGACTTAGGTAGTACAAAATTCTCATCAATAAAAACACCAGATTCATTTAGGAGTTAATTCTCCTGTTGTTCAAGTAGCTTGGCACGAGCTCGAGTAATGGGTCCAATCCTGATCTCATTGGACTTGGTCTTGGCATCAACATTGACAACTTCACTAGGCGTTGGAGATAGCAAGTCAGTAGGGTTCTCCTCATCATCTCCCCCTTTAAAAGGCGTCGATATCGATGCTCCAAGGTCTTCTCCATCATATGGTGTCAAATCAGCAACATTGAAACTATCACTGACCCTCCAAACACATCTTGAGGAATATCTATCTTCTAGGCATTATCATTGATCTTGGCAATCACTTCATAAGGATCAGCACCGCGTGGAAGTAACTTGGATTTATGGAACTCCAAAAATCTGTCCTTGCGAAAGTGTACCCAAACCATATCTCTCGGCTGAAACAATACCCCCTTGCACTTCTTGTTAGCTCATTCAGCAATGTTCTTGCCCTTATTTTCAATAACCTCTTTATTCTTCGTATCTATCTTCCTCACAAAATCTACTCTCTTTGATGCTTCCATGTTAACTCTCTCTTGGTTAGCAAAAGGCAGCAAATCAAGTGGTGTAATAGGTTTAAATCCATAGACCACCGCAAAGCTGAGTGGGAGAGTGAACCGCCCGGTTGTATGCAAACTCCACATGCAAAAAAGACTCCTCCCGTTCATTAAGATTTTTCTTGATCATAGCTTGCAGCAATGTCGAAAATGTTCGGTTCACCACCTCCGTTTGACCATCAATTTGGGGATGACAAGTTGTGCTGAAAAGTAACTTCGTCCCTATATTTCCTCGAAGTGTCTTCCAGAAGTAGATCATGAACTTCACATCCCTGTCAGGAACAATCATCTTGGGTACTGCATGTAGACAGACGATGTACCTGCATCGTTTTGTGGTAGGCAATAAAATGTGACATTTTTAGAGAATCTATCCACTACCACAAAAATTGAATCATGGCCTCTTTTTTTAGGAAAACCTAATACAAAATACATACTTATATCTTCCCATGGTGTAGCAGGTGCAGGTAATGGCATATACAAACCGTGAGGCTTCAACTTGGACTTTGACTTGTTGCAAGTAATGCATATCTTTACAAACCTGTCCACATCATTCCTCATCTTATGCCAGTAAAAATGATCAGCAAGCATGAGTAGTGTCTTCTCACGCCCAAACTGACCCATCAAACCTCCAACATGTGATTCCTGCAACAATAACAAATGGATCGACAACTCTGGAACACACAATTTGTTAGAATGAAACAAATACCCATCATGGATGTGAAATTTATCCCATGCCCTCCCAATAGCACACAAATGATATGGTTCAGCAAAATCATGACCAGTTGCATACAAATCACATAAAATCTAAACGAGGAACTTTGATATCCAATTGTGTTAACACCATGTTCTTCCTAGATAGAGCATCAATAACAATATTATCTTTTCCTTTCTTATGTTTAATAATGTATGGAAAAGACTCAATGAACTCAACCCACTTAGCAAGACGCCTATGCAAGTTAGATTGGGATTTCTGATATTTTAATGCCTCATGATCAGAATGTATTATAAATTCCTTTGGTCACAAATAATGTTGCCAAACCGCAAGAACTCTAATAAGTGCATACAATTTTTTAATCATAGATAGGATACTTTAACTTTGCACCAGAAAGTTTCTCATAAAAATATGCAAAGGGACGACCCTCTTGCATCAACACACCTTATGGAGAGGCTTGTATTTACAAGAAAGTGAGTGGGAGCAATGTGGCATTTCTGATATTATATGTGGATGACATATTACTGATCGGAAATGATGTAGATCTTTTAAACAATGTTAAAAGTTATCTAAACAACAAATTTTCAATGAAGGACCTAGGTGAAGCATCATACATATTAGGCATAAAGATCTATAGAGATAGATCAAGACGCCTAATAGGGCTATCACAGAGTTCATACCTTGATAAGATTTTAAATAATTTTAAAGTGGACGAAAGTAAGAAGGGGTTCTTACCTATGTTGCAAGGCAAGACATTGAGTAAGACTCAAAGTCTGGCTACGGCGAGAGAAAGAGAGATAATGGATAAGATCCCCCATGCTTCAGCCATAGGCTCTATAATGTATGCCATGCTATGTACAAGACCTGATGTGGTACATGCTATTAGTTTGACTAGTAGATACCAATCTGATCCAGGTTCGGAACACTGGATAGCGGTCAAGAATATCCATAAGTACTTAAGAAGAACTAAGGAAATGTTTCTCGTGTACGGAGGTGAAGAAGAGCTCGTCCTAAATGTTATGTCGACTCTAGCTTCGACACTGATCCGAATGACTCTAATTCTCAATCCGAATATTTATTTCTCATGAACGGAGGAGCAGTTAGTTGGAGGAGTTCCAAACAACCCGTGGTGGCGGGATCAACAACAGAGGCCGAATATGTTGCTACTTCATAAGCATCTCAGGAAGCGGTTTGGATGAAGGAGTTCATAACCGAACTAGGTGTGGTTCCTAGTGTGTTGGACCCAATAGTGATCTATTGTGACAACAATGGAGCCATAGCCAATGCCAAGGAACCAAGGTCTCACAAGAATTCCAAGCATATTAAGCGCCGGTTTCACTCCATCCGCGAACATGTCAAGGATGGAGATATAAGGATTTGTAAAGTACACACATATCTCAATGTAGTAGACTCGTTGACTAAAAATCTCCCTAGGGCAAAACATGATCAAAACCATAACTCCATGGGTGTTAGATTTATCACTATGTAGCTAGATTATTGTCTCTAGTGCAAGTGGGAGACTAAAGGGAATATGCCCTGAGAGGCAATAATAAAGTTGTTATTATGTATATTCCAAGTATATGATAGATGTTTATTTTGCATGATATAATTGTATTAATACGGAACGTTAATACATGTGTGTTTAATAAAAAATAGAAAGTTCCTAGTTATGCCTCTCTTATAAACTAGGTCGTTGATTAACAAGATGATTAAGGTTTCCTAATAATGGACATTGGATGTTGTAAATAACAAGGTCACAACATTATTGGAATAGTGTAATGAACATCCATCCAAAGTATAACATTACGATCAAAGTCATTGTGTTTATATTGCTATAACATCATACGAAGTAATCCTAGTCCTTAGACCATGAGATCATGTTAATCACTAACACTGGAAGAGTATCTCGATAACATCAAACGTCACACCGTAAAAGGGTGACTATAAAGATGGTTTCAGTGCTATCAAGGTGTTATGTAGAGGCTCATGGATCAAGAGTGGAATTTATCCATCCCAATGACGGAGAGATATACTCTGGGCCCTCTCGGTGATATCACATTAGTTAGCTTGAAAGCAAGTGATGAGATCACTAGAATATTATATCACGGGAACAAGAAAAGAGTACATGACGGTAACGAGATCAAACTAGGTATGGATATACCGATGATCGAATCTCGGACATGTGATACGTTGTAAATGTATCTATAATTTTTGATGTTCCATGCTTGTTTTGTATCAACTATCTTATGTTTTGTCTACACTTTGAGGTATTTTTATACATTTTCTGGAATGAACCTATTGACAAGATGTCGTAGTGCCAGTTGCCTATTTTCCGCTGTTTTGGTTTCAGAAAAGGTAGTAAATAAATATTCTTGGAATTGGACGGAAAAAAGCCAAATTCAATATTTTACCCGACACGACACGGAGACCGAAGGGGGGACGAAAAGGATCCACGAGGCAGCCACACCATAGGGTGGCGTGGGCCCACCCTAGGGCGCACCAGCCTATGGTGTGGGCCCCTCGGACATCCACCGACCTTGCCCCTTCGCCTATATAAGCCCCCCGAGGCAGAAACCCTAAGAACCCAATCAGAAATCCACGAAAAAGTCCGTAGCCACCGCCATATCCATCGCTAGATCAGGGGGGGGGGATCCGAAGCTCTTCCCAGCACCCTGCCAGAGAGGGGGGATCATCCCGGAGGCCTTGTTCATCACCATGCCAGCCTCCAGAGTGATGCGTGAGTAGTTCACACTTGGACTATGGGTCCATACAATAGCTAGATGGTTGTTTCTCCTCCTTTGTGCTATCATGTTTAGATTTTGTGAGCTCCGTTCATGATCAAGATCATCTATTTGTAATTTTACATGTTGTGTTTGCGGGGATCCGATGGATATTGAGTACTATGTAAGATTGATTATTGATTCTATCATGTCTATGTTGTTTGTGATCTTGCATGCTCTCCGTTTCTAGTAGATGATTTGTCCAAGTAGATGCTTGTAACACCAAGAGGGAGTATTTATGCTCGATAGTAGGTTCATGCCTCTAATAATCTGGGGAAGTGACATAAATTTCTAAGGTTGTAGATGTGTTGTTGCTACTAGGGAGAAAACAACAATCCTTTGCCCAAGGGAAATTGTATTGTTTACTTTACACACTTTGCTTAATGCAATTATCTGTTGCTTGCAACTTAATACTAGAAGGGGTTCGGATGATAACCTAAAGGTGGATTATTAGTCATAGATGTAGTTGGATTACGGTCTATGTATCATGTTGTAATGCCCAATCAAATCTCGTAGAGATCAAGATGTCTAGTACATGCATTGTTATGCATTCTCAATCTGTCAATTGCCCCACTGTAATTTGTTTACCCAACATGTTATTTATCTTAAGGAGAACACCTCTAGTGAATCGTGGACCCTAGTCCAATCCTTCCCATTGATATACCATCTACTGTTTACCGTTTACCGTTTACTTTCCGCAATTACCACAAGTCATTACTATCTTCCACACTATACATTTAATCCTTTGTTTTTAGCAAATCGGTGAGATTGACAACCTCACTGTAAGTTGGGGAAAAGTATTGTGGTTTGTGTAGGTTCCAGGTTGCTAGCAACACCTTGGGAGTTGTTTCCTTTCTCCTACTGGTTCAATAACCTTGGTTTTATAACTGAGGGAAACTTGAAGTTGTGCTCATCATACCTTCCTCTTGGGGTTCCCAATGATCTCTACATTATTTGAGCCATCAAGCACTTTTATGGCGTTGTTGCCGGGGAGATAAGGACAACTTCAATCTCTTCCTCCCCGTCAAATCACTTTTCTGGGAGAAAGAAGATTCCTGCAAGGGGAGTCTCTCACAACCAATCTATTTACTTTGTTTTTGTTTTTCTTTGTTTCTTTTCCTTTGTTTTGCTTTCTTATTTCTATCAAAAACATAAAAAAAATAGTTGTACTGGTTTGTTTCTTTTTATCAAAACACAATTTTTTAGCTCTTTCTTTAGTTGTTACCTTGTTCTTATCTCATTATGGCAATCCCTAAGTTCACCCTGGAAGACATTTTAATAGGTAGTGTCTCTATAATTGGGAAAGATAATATTGAAGAATTCTTTAATCATGTTAGTAAGCATGAGGATATCGAGGATAGATCCTTAGCAAAAATTGCTCCAAATTATGAAATTGCTGCAGCTTCTTTAGTTCACATGTAGGATGCTAGGTTTGTTAAACTTAACCCCATGATACAAGTAATGTTTCTTAAACTTAATGATATTCAGGATACTGAAAAGAGAGAATTTATCCTGGAAACTCTGCTTAAAGTATTTAATAACATTGCTATAGAAGCTAGAAAGGTCTTTGATCGTTTTAATATGCTAGGCTCATGTGTAGATGTTATTGGTACACTAGAAATGTTGGACAAAACCAAACCCAAAAATGGAGAGGAAATAAAAATACCGATACCTTTTAAGTTAGTAGGAATGCATGAAGCCTTATAAAAGAATTTTGATTGGATTGTTCTTGAAAACCCGTTTGATGAAAATAGTGAACCTAAGAGTATTGAGAAAGGATCCTCTAGAAATTATTTGGATGAGATACCCTGATTTGTTGAAGATATTTCTGGTATTGATGTCAATGCTTCTTCATTTGAAAATACTTGATTCTTGCTTCCTATGCCTAGCTGAAAGGCGTTAAAGAAAAGCACTCTTGGCAGATAACCCGATTTTTTATTCAGTAAGTTTTTATTTTGTTGAGTCTTGGAATTTATTTCCTCTGTAATAACCTCTCCTTATCCTTTTTGTGTGGTTTTTGTGCCAAGAATAACCTCTAATGAGAGAGAAGTAAGATTTAGGAAAGTTGCTGTCACGAAACAGATTTCTATGCGTCACTGTAAAAAATAGTGAAAAATCCCAGTATGTCGGATTGAGATGAAATTTTTTGAATGCATGACCCTGTTATTTACCCAACTTTAGTTAGTTTTGAACTTTTCGATTTGATCAAAGTAAGATTTTCGAAAAAATCTATCTTTACCTGCTAGTCTGTTTTGACAGATTTCTGCCATTATTTGCATTTGCCTCTTAAGCTGTTTCTTTTTGAGTTCTCTTTGATCACTTGGATTTTAAAATGAATTGCTACATTAGGTTGTGTTTTAATGGAAGTTTTACTTGTGTTGAAACTAAACACAAAAGTCTTACTATCTTGAATACACTAATGTTGCTAATGAGATTGTGTGAAGTTTTGTATGAAGGAAATTTTCAAGTGTAGGGGAAGAATGATATGATGAGATTAAGATTGGACAAAAGCTCAAGATTGGGGATGCCACCTGTGTCACCCCAAGAAATATTCAAGAGGTACAAGCGTCAAAGCTTGGGGATGCCCAAGGCATCCTCTTCTTCATCAATAAAAAACTCAGGTCTTCTTTCAACACTCTTCATTTTTATTTGCTTCATGCACTATATGTTGTTCTTGGAGCGTCCTTTTCTTTGTTTTTAGTTTTATTTTGCGTGGTTTTCTTCAATAAATTAGTTGGTACCCCGCATTCTTCTTTTGGAGAAGTCATACGTAGTTCTTCATTGCCTAGAACAATTTAGTTTTCACTATTATTGTTCTGTGAGTGTTCTCTTTCCTAGCACTGTGTTTAGCTTTAGTTTTCTTGTGCTTTCTTCTTAGAACTTTTTAGTTCTCCTTTGTAAGTTTGTGAGACAAGCTCACTGGTCTTTATTGATTATTAACTTTGTGATTTGTTTCAAATAAGTCGATTGGTGTTGGAAGATAGTAGGAAGTTGCATGCTTATAGTGGTACAAAAGGAAGCTTGTTTTGACTGCGACTTAGACTTTATCATGTCATGATATGTGGCTTTGACCATATGCTTAGTAATTATTGCTGTAGCATGACTTGTTTCAAACAATTGAGATTGCTTAATGTGCCTTGAAAGAGTCGTGCGTTGTTTTAGCATACAAAAGCATAATATTGTGGTATTCTTGTTTGATGCTTTATTTGGGTTGACTTGGCACATGCTTACACCATGTTATGACTATGAACTAGACACCCTAGCCTCTATTATCATTTAGTTTTTGACTTGTGATATCACTTTATTATTTGATTAATAATGTTTTATCTCTTTGCATGACTATGGCCATTATTGCTCTCTTAGTTGGTCGCTCCCAGTCTTTTGCTAGCCTCCACTTGTACTGAGTATGAGATCTACTCGCGCATCCAACTACCAAGAAACTAAGTTATTCTAAAGAGTCCACTATAAATTCCTATGCATGGTGTGTTACAACATTCCAAGTATATTCATGTGTTTATCTATCTTCCAAATTAAACTTTTTATGTTAAAATTAGTGATTAAAGCTCTCACAAACTTGATGACACACTTTATTTCTTGCACTTAATAAACTTGAACCATTGTGCCCATCTATGTTGCTTATATGCTTGCAAATTATAAGTTGTGAATTAGCAGAACCATGTTGTCATGGGGAACGCTTTCAACATTGCACTTATTCCATTCAGTTGATATCATGTTCTTTTGTTTATGGATCCCGACGGTGTGAAATAAAAGGGGAGCTTGTAAGCTCCTGAAGTTTGTATATGTGTTAGAGAAACGCCTGTGAGGCTAGCCTAGGCCATGCATAATCATGGTAGAAACTTGTAGCATAACCATAATGAGCATTCTGTGAAGCATCCTCAATAAAAACCTATGCAAATAGCAAATAAAAAGATCGTTGAGATTCTCATTGTCTGTTGCCTTGTCATTTTGATATGGGTAGCTCCTGTGTCATGGGGAAAGGGGTACCCTGTTGGCGGTTCTCTATGATACACATATACTTACAATGACAAGAACTTGATTGTGACCAAAGTTGAGTAGCATGAGGTTCGGTACTCGTACGCAAGGGGCATGAGATTTTCAACTTATAATCTATCAAGCATATACTCATATTTGTGTCACTTTAACCTTAATCACTTCAAGATGCCAATGATAGGCGCAATGTGATCTCAAAGCTAGTAAGTACCATAATTTCTGGAAGCTCTTTCTGAAACTTGAAATTCCTACTTCCCTCTGTGAAGGGCCTTTATTTTTTACTTTTTGTTGAGTCTCCATCTTCTATTTTTAGGCACCAATTAAGAGAGCATAGTTGTCATTCTTAGTTCAATGTGCATTGTCCCAAAACTTGTTGATTGATTCATAATGTTGGTATTTCTTGTTCTTAAATTATTTGTATCTAGTCACCCTTATGAACTTTCAAGGTGTCCTATACATTTATGTTTTGTTACTCCATGAAGGACAAGCTGAAAACCACTCTTGCTATGTTTTCTATATGTGAAACAAACAAATGTATTTCAATGCATTGTTATTCTTGATCTTTTGTGTGTACCTTTTCATGTTGCAACTTACTTGCTATGTCTTATTGTTAGAACTGTATCTTTCATGATCATGTTTAGAGTACTATGATCACAACTATCAATGCTTTACAACACCTTGATCAAGATTGTGATGGTGCATGTCACCTCAAAAATTATTCTTTTTATCACTTACCTACTCGAGGAAGAGCATGAGTTAATCTTGGGGATGCTTGATACGTCGTAAATGTATCTATAATTTTTGATGCTCCATGCTTGTTTTGTATCAACTATCTTATGTTTTGTCTACACTTTGAGGTATTTTTATACATTTTCTGGAACTAACCTATTGAAAAAATGCCGTAGTGCCAGTTGCCTATTTACTTCTGTTTTTGCTTTCAGAAAAGCTAGTAAAGAAATATTCTCGGAATTGGACGAAACAAAAGTCAAAGTCAATATTTTACCCGACACGACACAGAAACCAAAGGGGAGACAAAGAGGAGCCACGAGGCGGCCACACTATAGGGTGGCGCGGGCCCACCCTAGGGCGCGCCAGCCTATGGTGTGGGCCCCTCGGGCATCCACCAACCTTGGTCCTTTGCCTATATAAGCCCCCGAGGCAGAAACCCTAAGCATCCGATCAGAAATCCACGAAAAAGTCCGTAGTCGCCGCCATCTCGATCCCTAGATCAGGGGGGATCCGAAGCTCTTCTCGGCACCCTGCCGAAGAGGGGAGATCATCTCAAAGGCATTCTTTATCACCATGCCAGTCTCCAGAGTGATGCGTGAGTAGTTCACCCTTGGATTATGGGTCCATACAAAAGCTAGATGGTTGTTTCTCCTCCTTTGTGATGTCATGTTTAGATATTGTGAGCTCCGTTCATGATCAAGATCATCTATTTTAATGCTACATGTTGTGTTTGCGGGGATCCGATGGATATTGAGTACTATGTCAGATTGATTATTGATTCTATCATATCTATGTTATTTGTGATCTTGCATGCTCTCCGTTGCTAGTAGATGCTTTGGCCAAGTAGATGCTTGTAACTCCAAGAGGGAGTATTTATGCTCGATAGTAGGTTCATGCCTCTAGTAATCTGGGGAAGTGATAGAAATCTCTAAGGTTGTATATGTGTTGTTGCTACTAGGGAGAAAACAACAATCCTTTGCCCAAGGGAAATTGTATTGTTTACTTTACACACTTTGCTTAATGCAATTATCTGTTGCTTGCAACTTAATACTAGAAGGGGTTCGGATGATAACCTAAAGGTGGATTATTAGTCATAGATGAAGTTGGATTACGGTCTATGTATTATGTTGTAAGGCCCAATCAAATCTCGTAGAGATCAAGATGTCTAGTACATGCATTATTATGCATTCTCAACCTGTCAATTGTCCCGCTGTAATTTGTTCACCTAGCATGTTATTTATCTTAAGGAGAACACCTCTAGTGAACTGTGGACCCCATTCCAATCCTTCCCATTGATATACCATCTACTATTTACCGTTTAATTTCTGCAATTACCACAAGCCATTACTATCTTCCACACTATATGCTTAATCCTTTGTTTTTAGCACATCGATGAGATTGACAACCTCACTGTAAGTTGGGGCAAAGTATTGTGATTGTGTTGTGCAGGTTCTAGGTTGCTAGCAACACCTTGGGAGTTGTTTCCTTTCTCCTACTGGTTCGATAACCTTGGTTTCATAACTGAGGGAAACTTGCTGTTGTGCTCATCATACCTTCCTCTTGGGGTTCCCAACGAGCTCTACATTATTTGATCCATCAACATGTAATATACGAGACAAAGGGATTAAGTTACTAGCGTAAAAGGTTCTCACAATCACAAGAAGTCATCATTGAATGTGTGGGAGTCAGTATGGATCTCCAGGTCCCGCTTCTGATTATTGATCCGAGAGGGGTCTCGATCATTTCTGCATTATTCGCGAACCACAGGGTGACACACTTAAGAGACACCGACACCATTTGGAACAAATATGTTCTAGACGAAAGAATTGCAAAGCGCTGGAATTATTTCAATTGACACCGGAATTGTTTCGGGCGAAATTGCAGAAACTAGTTCTGCATGTGATATTGAAAAGTAGCAAGGGGTTTTATATTAATGTTTGTTAATTAAAGTAATTAACAAAATTCTGAATAAATAAATAGAAGGAGTTTTATTTAAAGAGAGATTACATTAAATTTGGTGGAAATTTAATGGGAATTTGAGTGGAGAATATGGAGGACTTTTGGTGAGTGGACCTCCACTCACATGAATGGAGGAAGGGGTGGGAGCAGCCACCATGGCTGCCGGCCACAACCCTTTAGGTGCGCCCCTCCTCCTATAAAAGGCGCCCTACTCCCTCTCTCACACTCACACCTCCTCGTGAAGGATCTCTCTCCCCCTCTAGTTTATCCCCCATGGTCTCGGACTAGCGAGATATGTGTTCCTGGTGGCTTTTCGTTTGGAAAGAGTTGTTGCTTCTGCTGCATCGCTGGAGCGAGGAGGTGGAGGTTGTTCGGTGGCTTGAACGTGTGTGCGAGCACGGATGCGCTGCTGATTTGCAGCGCTGGACTACTTGATCTTGAGATCGGCAAGCGTTCGTCCACATCATCCACGAGTACAACCACGTTAAACTTTGTCAGTCTACAAGGGTATGTTCTCTATGGATGTATATCCACCCATTGCTTGTATATAGTAGATAGATCTTGGTACTTAGTTGTTACCATCGTAGGATTTTTTTTTGTTTTCTATGCTGCAAACCCCACAATAATATGTCGGTGAGTGCCGGATGTTACAACGGATTACAAGAGTGATTCGCCTGTGCAAGTAGGTTGTGGTTCATCTATGATCCGGTTCCCTAAAGGCTCCCATAGGACCGGTTTATATAGTCACTAGGGCCTAGGGTTATAGGAGAGACCTATCCGGCTACGTTATAGAGTCGGTAACTAGATACAACTTGGACTACAAGTAATACTACAGGCCTAGTCGGTAAATATTCTAGGACTTGTCATAGCCGGAAGTGACACCTCCTTTTTCTCTGACTGGGCAGCCTGTGAAACAAAGCTCTAACCCGTTGGTGGGCCACCCTGGTCAGTGAGTCATGTGGGCATACCTAGAAAGTATATCCCCAACAGTATCCCCCGGAAGTCTCCAAGATCCAAAGTCGAATAAATCATCTAGCTTGATGGTTTATTCGTCTTGAGAATCTTGAAGGGTTCCACAAAACTTCTTCTAGTATTGTAGGATTCCGAGTCTTGTCCGAGTCGGATATGTCTTTTTGACTTCAGTTATTTTCCTGCTTATTTCAAAACTTGAGCTGGATTCAAACAGTGTCGTGCTGTCTGACAACTTTTTTAGAAAGTCGAATAAATCATCTAGCTTGATGGTTCATTCGTCTTGAGAATCTTGAAGGTTCCACAAAACTTCTTCTAGTATTGTAGGATTCCGAGTCTTGTCCGAGTCGGATATGTCTTTTGACTTCAGTTATTTTCCTGCTTGTTTCAAAACTTGAGCTGGATTCAAACAGTGTCGTGCTGTCTGACAACTTTTTTAGGCCAGGTCTTGTCACTGACAAGCATCCCGTCAGCACTACCGCTGGTGGGTCCATCCTTTACGGAGCAGAACACAGTTTAAATGCCCGCGCAAGAATTGAGGGGGCGGAGGCATCGTGAGGAAGCCACCTATCTCTCTCCTATACGCATGGCGCAAATCGCGCGGATTAACAGAATCTTGGCACGGAGGTTAATAAAAGAAGATATCTCTTTCACCCAGATTCATTCCTCGCCGTTCTTCATTGCCTCCTCATACTCCTCGAGCGTGCCGCATCTACTCCCATCTGCGCACCAAAAAACCCTTAGCGCCGCCAATCTTTGACCTTCTTCGGTGAGATGGAAACGCCATCCAACTCTGGAGCGGCAGCGGCGATAGGCACGGCGGTGGCGGACGAGAGGAAGATGTAGGGCCTTTGGGTCCCAAGAATCATGGACAACGCCGAGCTCCAAGTCATGGAGGATGAGGTTACCTTGTCGCGGAGCGGTGTTGGAGATGCCATTCCCGCACCACGCGACGACGAGCGAGTCCTCTTCGGTACACACATAGACCATGGCCTTAGTATTCCACCATCAGAGTTCTTCACCGAAGTTCTCCAACATTACGGTGTGCAACTTCACAATCTCCCTCCCAACTCTCTGCTTGAGCTTAGTTCTCATGCAGCTCTCAGCGAGGGGTTTCTTGGCATTAGGCCGAGTCTCACCCTTTTCCGGTACTACTATGGTACCCGGAAGAACTCCATCAGTGCTGGTGTTCCTTACACCACTAGCACTCTTAGCTTAGTCCTTAGGAGAAACCGAGTTTATCCTAGGATTAACGCTAGCGAATCAGTAAAAAGATGGGCCAGAATCTTCTTTTATCATAAGGATATTCCGGCTCCAGACAAGGGGGAAGGTCTTCCGGCCTTCGTTGACGGTGCCGCTTCGCACCAAGAATCATAGGACGCAGAGGCGCCTGAATTGTCCGAAGACTTGGTCCTCGCCAAAAGGCAGATTGAGTTTTTGATGAAGAACAAGGGGCTCCATGGATCTGACTTGATCCACTACTGGCTGGATCACCGGATTCAGCCATTGCAGTATCACAGAGACCGCTTGATGCATACGGTCACCGGAGACCAAAAATACAGTCTGAGGGTCAGTCCAACTCGCATCCCTGCGAAGTACTACAAGACTCGGATACAGTTTTTGATTAAGGAGTGGATGGAGAGGAAGATCCCTGAAGTCTCCATGAAAATGTTTACTGCCGACCGTCCTTTGACTATGGTAAATATTTTGACTTTGTTTTAAGATTTTCTCTCTTTTCTGCTTCGTCGTCCGGCTTTATTTTTACTAATGTTCTTAATACTTATCAGCTCGAGAAACTCCCCGAGTCTGAGCTTGCCCCTATTGAGTGTTATCTCTCTGACGACTCGGAAGCGATGGAGGATGACGAGGTGAAAGAAGTTCCTGCCTCTGCTTCCAAGAAGCGTAAGGCCAATGAAAATATTATTACTGCTGGTTCACAAGTATTGCCAGTGGTTAAAAGGTAATCACCATGTGATCTTTAGTACTTTGTACATAGTTTCTTTCCAAATCACACCTAACATTCATTCTTGTGTGTTTTAGAGCTAAGTCTGTTTTGAAGAGTAAACTGAAGTTGGAAAGCAAGTCAGCCAAGCAACTGCGCCAGCAGAAGCTTGCATTATCTCCAGCGATGCCTCCTCCAACTCCCAGTAGTACTCAAACCTCTGTCTCTCCTAGTGCTAGTTATGTCATCCCTTACGCTGCCACGACCTCACAAGCCCAGGTTACCATTGGTAGCCAGGCAACTGACAAGGGTGAACCCGTCAAGGGTAATGATCCCATGGTAATGTCGCTAGGGAAGACCGATAAAATGGCTGGCTCTGCTGCTTTCAGCCTGAAGCAGAAGAAGGAGGAGATTCTCAAGCTAGCGCAATCTAGCCTTGAGAAGCAAGTCCTTACTCCAGAGGAAGCGAGACAAGAGACGTAGGATGTCAAGCTGGTGAACCTCATGTACCAAATTTTGGTCTGGGGTAAAAAGATCGAGTTTGGCGAGCTTCCAGCGACAAGCATTTCTCCCCTCTCCCTTGCCGAGAAAGTGTTCCACAACATGAAACTCATATTTGAAAAGCTGCACTTGGAGCACATTGTAAGTTTTCCGAATCTCATTTGCAGTATTTATTATCATACCCTCTAGCCCCCAAGCAGGAAGTCGGATAATCTACTACTTTGAAGATCAAAACATGCATAGTAGAAAAACTGGGATAAAAATACGAACAAAGGTGTAACTTGCCTTGATCCGAACAACACTCTAAGCAACAATCCTCCTTAGCACACTCCGGGCAATCTATCTCAGTACCAAACAACAGATCTAATCAAAATAATGCACAAACATAGATCTAATCACAAATTGTACATAAACATTGCCACAAAGGAAATATGCATGCATGTATGCAACATGGTAATATGCAAGGATGATTTTTAATTTGACCCAGAATACTATTCAGGGGTTGTATTACGTTCGAGGATGTCGTTGGTAACAATTCCCCATAGGTTTCAATTAATTCGGATTATTAATACCCTAGTTATACTCATAAAGGGATCTACTCTTTGAAAAAGCCACGAAACAAATCCGAAACCTCTAAGCAAGATATCATGTCTCCAAGTATTAGATCTCGTAAATATGAAGCCAACACAACAAGAATCAATTAAAACGGGTTTGTAGATATTTTTCTAGAATTAAGATACACCAATAAAGAGTTTAAATCCGATAAAGTAATTACTTTGGCAAAATTGAAATTTTATTATAGATATGTAATCTACACAATTTTATGAATCCAACGGTATATTACTTGCAAATTTGGACAGTGTAGATAATATTCTATGAAATTTTGAAGATTGCAACAATTTCTGTTTTTTATATTTAAATTCAAACCGAAATCCTGACTGGGTTGTTGACTTGTAATTGACTGAGTTGACATCGTGATGATGTGGCGCTGACACGGAAAACGACTAGGTTGTTGAGTGGTTTACACACGACACTCTCTTATTGGCCAATACGGTTGGGCATGGATCTAATCTAGATCATACATCGATGATCGGACGACTGCGACCGAAGCTTTGTGAACTCACCGGGAAGGTGAACGATGGCGATGGCGGTGAGGCTCGAAAGTCGACGTGGGCTATGCTTAGACAGTCTCCGGTGAAATTGGAGTAGTCCACGACATAGAGGAGATCAAGGGGGCTCGTGGGTGTCCTCGGTGACGTCTCCTCCTTCCTGGAATGACAACAATGCGCGGCTGGTCGTCATGAACTCCGGTGAAGCTCCGACGATCAATTGATGGCGTTGTATTGTGTTTAACAAGGGGAAAAGTAGATGAGTTGAAGCGGTTGATTGATAGGGTGATAAAAGAGCAAAAATTCGATAAGGGGAAGCTATGAATCGAAGATTGCTCATCCTTCCAATACTTTTGACGGCGGCGCAGATCGGTTGAGTTCGAACCTGAGCTAGGATTTCGAAAAAAATCAAAATGGCGATAGGGAGATGCGGGAGTATATATGGGGTTCTTTTTGTGTCGTGAGGAGCAAGGATTCAAACGGAAATCAATGGAAATTTCCTAGATTTTGAAACAGACAATGAACTCGTGTTCGTGATGGACTCCGGCCGGGGATTGAAGATGTCCTGGTGGGGCCAGCATATCAGCAAAAGCGGGAGGAGGGGAAAACAGACGGGGAGAGGATCTGTCCGGGTGGCCTCATAGAAGGATTGGGTCGGCCCGTTGCTGAGTGTTGCTCGCATGCGGGAAGGGAGCGGAGGAGTAGAGGTTTGGTGGGCTAGGCTGGCTTGGCCAGTGGTTAGGTTAGTCATTTTTCTTTTTCTTTATTCCTTTACTCTTTGTTTGTTCATAATTTTTTCATGGTAAATCAAAATTACATGATTTTGGTCTCTAAATTTTTGTAAAAAATCAACACATCATATTAGGAGCATTTTTGCAACATTTAGTTAGTTTAACATATGGTATTTTCAAACCTCTTAATAATCCCTTATAGGAACATTAATAAAATCGAATGGAATCTGAAGCTAGGTTTATTTTTTAATTCAAATTTTTACATGGATGCAATGAAATGCTCAAGATAACATGAGAATGCAATTTTTCCCAATTTTCAATATTGGGATGTTACAGTAAACAATATATTCACAATTTATTTTATTACCATAATTTGTGTTGAATTTCATTCATAATTTTTGTTATGATGATTGATATGTTTATAGTGATCTCCTTCTTTATATATAGTTGGATGTGATGCGGGATAAACTCCTATCATGGAACGCCTACTAGCAATTCAAAAGGAATTATCAGGATTTTTCTTCAGAAGATCATAGACCTAAATGGAGAATACAATATAGATAGAGTGTAACGCATCCATGTAATTTAATGATCTCTATGTAATCAAATAGACGGACTCTAGTCCTGGTTGGGACTCGTATAACAAGTTGTATATATATGTCTGTATGCTCATGAGAGAAATTATATTATATATGCATCAACGTGTACAGTATGTACTACGTAGAATATGTATATGAAAACTTGTTTAAAATAAAAATACAAAATGAAAAATAATTGAACACAAAAAAGAAAATACAAAACACTAAAACCCATCTCTTGCCGCGGTAGCTCGTTGCCTCAAAACGCTGTCATGGCAGAACACATTTAGTCTCTATTTGTATTACCAACCGGGACTAAAGGTCCTACATCCCAGCGCACTCCACTGAGCCACTTGGAAGACCTTTTGTCCCGATTTGTATCAGAATCAGGACTGAAGATAGGACCTCTAGTCCTGATTTGGCAGTCCCTAATGTATAATCGGGACTAGAGGCCGTACCGAACCGAGACTAGAGGCCTATTTTTTACTGGTGTGAAATAAACAATCATGACTCCATGGGGAAAGAGCAATTAATAAAATAAGGAACAAAGAAATAAAGTAGTGACTAAGGAAAAAAGATTTAAAACCGATAACAAAAGATATAGACCAAGCGGAATAAAAAACACAGTACCAACCTAGACAAAAAATATAGCACCGAAGGGAAATAACAAACCTCAACTGCATGATGAATGATATATGTCGACCAAATGGAACAAAACCATGACTACTGCATCAAGAATTTTAGCGCAAGCAACAAAAATCACATCTTGGCGGAACAAAATATCTTATGTACAAGAAACAAACAATTAATATCCGTATGACAATTCACAACTACATATGAACATGAATCTTGTTTACTGGAGGAATAAAATAGATAGAACAAATGGAACAAAAATGCGACTACGATTGGAGAAGAGTTTCAGTGTCTGTGAAACAAAAATCACATCAACATGGAACCAAAAAATTAGATGAGTGCAACAAAATTAGTTCTGTACAAATCATATGTATAAAGTGAACTAGGCTACATGGAATGAAAATTTAGTACACATGGAACGAAGCATGATTATAAGCAGAACACAAATTTGGACCAAATGGAACAAACCATGACTATAAGCAGAACACAAATATAGACCAAATGAAACAAAATATTAGTGCCCGTGGACCAAAATAACAACTACAGATAGAACATAAATTTAAGAGTAAGTAAAATTATTAAATATAGCGTGTATGGAACAAAACAACACCACTAGTGGAACTCAGCCAAAAAATAAAATAGCACTAGCTTAAATCACAAACTTACATGAACTATGAAAATAAGCGTTTGTGGAACACACCTGTGGTACAAGAGAAAGAAATTTTATAATAAATGGAAAAAATAAAAACATTTTCCAAGGATACGTCCTAGGAGACGTATCATTTTCATAGAAGGAGGGCCAAGAGGCCAAAGTTATACAACGTGGCATGGCACATGCGCCACGAACGCAACCCCACTCTGCCCAAAGGGCATCAAGCAAGCACTAGCTAACTACTCGCGGCATCTCCACATGTCCACTTGGCTTAGGCAGTCACGGAAAATCCATGCACCTCTCTATAGCTCGGCCTCCGTGGATATCCTCTGAATGACCAAGGCATAAGAAGGGGTGGCACCCACAAAGATGACATCATTAAGGTGACACCAGAGCATCCATCAAACTAGTGAGATACCAGTCCAGATGTCGCGCTTGTGGCCCTTGCCCCCGCGCCTGCCCTGGAGCCAGGTGACAAGCTTCGTGTCGTGCTCTGGCGTCCAATGACCCTTGCCGCACCAGCTGAGGCAAGCCCGTCCGCACCTCTCGTGCTAAGACACATCCCATGAGGAGATGATCAATAGTCTCTCCATACTGGTCGCAGAAGGGGCATGCCGCCGGGTGTTGCAGCCCGCGGCGCTGCAACCTATTGGCCGTCCAGCATCTGTTTCGCACTGCAAGCCAGAGCGGCTCTGCAGCTTGCAGGGGCTCAAGAGCGCCAGATCTGTAGCGCTTCGGCCATCGACGTACGACCCACAAACATGGCTCTGTAGCAAGACTTCACAGAGTAGCAGCTTGTGGGGTCCTAGCTCCACTTGAAAACATCATGTGATCGTTCTGTCAGGGTAATCTCCTCCAACCGGTCTGCCACCTCAAGAAGCTCTCTCATGGCCACCGCACTTAGGTCAGGGGGAACGTCATGCAACTAGGCCCTGTCCAGGCCCTCGCGCACCCGGCGTGTCGAGATCGCATTTGCTGGGACTGCCGCGAAGAGGTTTAGTGCCATGTCCTTGATCTATCCACACGGCAGCCATTTATCAGAACAGAAGAGAGTAGCAGCACCATCTCCCAGCATCGAGGCCATCACAGCGTCAAACAGTTGTTCAACAAGCCCTAGAACCCAGAAGTTGAGACCGTGCCAAGGCCTATACACCTCCACTCGCTTCAACCACGACCATCTGGCCCTAAGCGCGACATTCATGAGTCGCAAGTTAGGGATGCAAAGCCCTCCTAGATCCTTGGGCATGCATATGCTGTCCCATGCCACCAGGCAGTAGCCACCATGGACGTATTTCCTTCCTTTCCAGAGGAAACCCCGCATTATCTTCACAATGGCAATGATGGTCTCTATGGGAATACCGAGGGACATCATGGCGAAAATTGGGATGGCCAAAAGAGTTGTCTTTATCAATTAGGGACGCCCTCCTCGGTTGAGCATGGAGGCTTTCCACGATGGCAGTTTCGCTGCCAGTAGGTCGATAAGGGATCGGAGCTGTGCTGCGGAAGGCTTTCGCAGGGAGAGCGGCAACCCCAAGTAGCGGAGTGGGAAAGGCATGATCGGACATTGCAGCTCTCGTGAGACTAGGTCCCTATATTTGGCGGAGCACATGATCAGGCTAGCCGAGCACTTTTCAAAATTGGTCCGTAGACCTGACGCTGCGCCGAAGTCCTCGATGATCCCAGAGATCACCCGAAAATCCACTCTCGATGGCCGTAGGAAGGTGACCATGTCATCTGCATAGATCAAGGTCCGATGTTGGAGTCCTGTGGCTGTGAGCCTGGTGAGAAGGCCCAGACTTTCTGCTTTCATGGTCAATAGATGAAAAACCTCCATGATTAGGATGAATAACTGCGGGGAGATGGGGTCCCCCTATCGGAGACCACGCCTGTTCGCCACCTTTGCTCCAAGGCAACCATTCATCAGGACGAGCGTCGTGGCCGTGGAGAGCAGGGCACATATGCACGACAGGAGACGCTCTCCAAAGCCAAGCTTCCTTAGGACTTCCAAGAGAAATGCCCAGTCCACTGTATCAAAGGCCTTCGTGATGTCCAGCTTGAGCAGCACGGCTGGGGTCTTGATGGTATGAAGCTTGCGGGCTGTCCCTTGTACCATCATGAAGTTGTCATGTAGGCATTTTCCACGCATGAATGCACTCTGATGCACCCCCACCAACTGCGAGAGAACAGTTGCCACCCTGTTCGCGATCACCTTGGCCACCCACTTAGCAATCCTGTGGATTAGGCTGATCGGGCGGTAATCCCAAATTTCTTCTGTGCCCAGCTTCTTTGGAAGGAGCAAGATCAAGGCACCATTGAGCGCTCCAAATCCCTAGCAGTTTCTCCTAGAGAGCAAGTTGAAGGCATCCATGACATCGTTTTTTATGATACCCTAGCAGGTCATGAAAAAACGGGTGGAGAAACCGTCTGGCCCAGGGCACTTGTCCAAAGGCATCCCATTGATGGCTGCCAAAACTTCCTCCTCTGAAAATTCGCCGTCTAGGTGTTGCAGGTCCACCGACTGCATTCCCAAGAAGTCTATGTCAAGTGAGAAAGGTCGGTCACCCGATGTCCCCAGAAGTTATTCGAAGAAATGGTCCACAGCCTCAGCCTTATCCTCATGTTCTGAGATCCGAACATTATCCACTAGGAGATGGCCGATGAAGTTTATCCGCCTATGGTGGCTAGCGTGGGTGTGGAAGAAACGCGTGCATGTGTCACCTTCCCGAAGCCAAAGGGTCCTCGATATCTGGCGAGCTATTGTTCTCTCAATAGAGGCAAGTCCCAGGAGCTTCTTTTTTAGCAAACACCGCAAACCACGCTCCTCAGGAGAGAGCTGTCTACTCTCCATGGCTACATCGAAATGAAGTATTAGCTCTGTGGCCTATAGAATCTGCATCTTGACATTGCCAGTGAATCTAGAGCTCCATGTTGAAAGCCTTTTCTCCACGGCTCTGAGCTTAATATCAAGCCTTTTGAATGGGTTGGGTTCCCATGGCTGCGAGGCCCATGCCTCTTGAACTACTTCCATGAATCCATCCACCTTGGGGAAAAAGGATTGGAATTGGAAATGGCGCCTGCGCTGCAGGTCCGGCGCCAAGCAGAGCGGCAGGGGAAAGTGGTCGGATGGTCCTGATGATAACACCGACAGTAAGGCATCCGGGTAGCAAACTTCCCAGTTCACTGTCACGAACATCCTATCAAGTCTCTCCATGGTCGGCTGCGCTCGCTCGTTTGTCCAGGTGAATCTGCGCCCGTTAAGGTATAGCTCCTTGAGCTCCTTGGCCATCATGCAGCGGTGGAGGGGGCCCTGGTTCTTGTCCTCAGGGTTGATTATTAGGTTGAAATCGCCATCAACGATCCATGGGCCAGGATGGAGGTACCGGATGTCCTGCAGCTCCTGGAGGAAGTCCCTCTTGTCATCCTCACGCTAAGGCCCGTATATGCCTGTGAACCACCAGCTATGATCCACACCCGTCAAAATGTGGGACATGATTGCTGGAAAGGTGTGGGTGGGTCACTGAAACCAGGCTAGACTGCCAGGCAAGCAGGATCCCCCCACATGTTCCATCTGTGGGCAGGAAAAAGAAACTATCGAAGGATGCGTCGAGGCACTCCCTCACCAAGCGGTCTATGATGACTGCCATCTTGGTTTCCTGCAAACAAACCACCGCAGCTCTGGAGGGATCCAGAACACGAGATACAACAAGGCATCGAGCCGAGGAATTAAATCCATGCGCATTCCAAATGCCAATATAGAAGTCAGGGTCATCCATCACAGAAAGTTACAACAAATGTCTGGAGGGAAAGCAACTCAACACTGAGGAAGATTAACTCACACTAGGCACTCCACTGGTGCATCATCGCATAAGGGCAAGGCATCTGGCATCCAGCCGAACATGCGATGGACCACATCAATGTGCTGCTGGCATAGGGGTCTTGCGAACATGTCTAGATAGGCGTCCAAAGCCTAATCACCAATCACCTCGCCCTCCCGGGCAATCCCCAGCCTGGTGATGAGGGTGCGCTGCTGCTGCCGAATCGGCGTGCCAGGGGCAAACCGGCCCTGGATCCGCCCACTCCTTCTCACTGGCACAACGTACTTCTTATTGTTCCGGCATTGCTTGGCGACTGGCCGGCTAAGGACGGAGTTGATCGGCATCTTGCAGGCCCCATGAAAAGTAGCTGAATATTGCAAAGCCACGAGCGTCTCGGCCGACACTCCGTCATCAGTCCCATGCAGCTGGCTCGAGCCGTCATCCACTAGGGAGAGATGAATTGAGAAAACATCCAAAATATCCAGAACCGATTTTGGAGAGTCCAACTGGTCAGGAGATGGCTGCCAGGTTGCCTCAGATGAAAAGTCCACATGTGACAACAACCCTGGAGAGGGAAGCTGGCATGCTCCACTCTGGCGCTTAGGGGAAGAGAAGAGCCCTCTTGATTCAAAATTCAAACCCAATCCCAAGCACTGGCCATCTTCTGGCGTTTTCCCAGGAGACGGGAGAGGCTCTCCCACCAAGGCAGGAGTTCTCACGCAGGAGGGAGAACGGTCCATGAAGGCAGCTGGATCCTCCCTGGTCGAAGAGCTGGTGGGCGGGCCTGATCCTTGGCACAGTGCGACGAGTAGTCCACCTGGGCTCGGGAAGGAGGGGATCCCGAGATATGCAGACCCAGGCCACCAGCCACGCTGGCGAAGAGACGAGCTCGAACTAGGTCAAAAGAAGCTTCCATGACGTGAGCCCGGCCCCGCAGCCTCCTCGCTTTTTTGGTTGACAGCGGCTCTAGGCGGGCCCCACTAGCGACGACCTCATCAGCATCGTCGTTATATTCCCCCTCCACCTCCAGCCAAGGCAGGACATCTACCGGCGAGTTGACGATGACGCGACGGCTGCCGCTCCAGCTAACACCGGAGGCATAACGGTGATGACGCGCATGATCTCCTGCATCCCACGAGCCACTAGATCCCTGGCGGTGGCTCGATCCCCGCTCATGGCCACCACCACAGCCATCATCACGGCCATGACCCTTGCCATGGCCATGGTCGCCATCGTCGGAGCTATAGCCGCCCCTACCTCCAGGCGCCGAGCCAAAACCGCCTGAAGACATATCCTCCACCCGCACTAGCCGGAGCTTGATCACATACCGCAACATGTATTTCTCAAGCGAAATCAACACATCGTCGGGCAGCACCAATCCCTCGTCCTCCTCCATCAGGTCATCGGGCTCCTCGATGAGCAGAGCTTTCTCACGCGGCAAGTGCTCCGGGCCATCGATCCAGGCCACCACCTGGAAACGGCCGAGGTCTTCACGATTGGCAGTCGTCGCGCCCAAACGCTCCACCCATGCCGTGGAGCCGAGTAGGGCCACCACGGTGGAACGGTTCCAGGCGTGCGCCGGGATTCCCGTAAGCTTGAGGTGCGCACGGAAACGAAGCGGTCGCCGCACCACTTGGATCTGCCGGTTCCAGGGCAAGTAACAAAGGGAGAAGCCTCTCCCGTCCACGACATCGGTGGCCATCATGTCGTCACGAACTCGGCGGCTGCTGCAGATGAACAGAAAATCCACGGGCCACAAGCGATGAACCGAGAAGTTGTCTTATGCCCGCAGCACTTGTGCCGCCACCGCCTCCTTGGCCTCGATCAGTGACACATTGGTCCTATCCCTAGAGACGAAGGCAACCAAAGCCCACCGGAGTGCGCCCTTCGCCGCGGCGATCTCTGCCGAGCATGGGCGGGGGCAGGGGAGAGCTCACGCTGGGGATCGGACCGTAGGTCACCGTCACACCTGGGAACACCCAGCCCAAGATCTCCACGCAACTCGCCATGACTAGCATGATCCTCCTGCCTGTCCTGCGTGCCGCACCGAGGCGAGGAGGCACTTCTTCCATGCCCAATGATGAGGGTTCGACTCGTCAATGCCCATTGTTATGGACTTGGGTTTTGGAGAATATGGGATGTTGGAAGTCGCGAGATGGTTAACATGCAAGGAACACGGGGACACGAGGTTTACCTAGGTTCAACCCCCCAGAGGGAAAACCCTACTCCTAATTGTCTGTTCTTGATTACGGCGGAACTGAAGGTTAGAGGAGGTGCGTAGATGCAATCTAGCGTGAGATGTGTGTATGATTTGGATGATCCTCCTCGTCGTGCCCTCCTGGCCCTTATATAGATAGGCCAGGTCCCGAGGGTAGGTCGAGTCTGTTACAGGTTAGGGTTGAACCCTTTGAAATTCTATCTACAACTAGTTGTGTCCTTCTTGGAGTCGAACTTTTAATGGGCTTGGGCCACCCGAAATCTTCTTGGACAGCAAGTCTTCACGTGGGCCTTCCCTGGGCTGGACAGGGTATACCGATGTTAGGTATCCATAGGGTATATCCATGTCAGTATCCTCGGAGTGTTCAGTCTAATCATAGATTCGACTAGAGACTCTATAATCTTTCGGGTGCTTCTCATTCGAACCTATCTTTAGGAATAAGCATGCCAGTTCATAGGGATTGTTGATATGTGTGCCCGACTCACCAGACGGATTATGGTCAGTTAACTATCATAGGACAAAACAACACGATCTTCTTCAGACTCGAGTCCCCGAACTCGAATTCAGAACAAATGCTGGTGTAATTCGACTCAGGCTGTTGAGGTCTTGCAGGAGTCGAATTCCAGTGACCTTTAAGTGATGTACCCAACGCGTCCGTCAGGATTTTCATCGTACCTGTTGACATGAGAGTTTACTGGCAGAGCGCAGTCTAGTGCATTACCAGGCAATCAGATGATATCTGTAGGGCTTATCTTTGCGTCGTAGACACAACATCCGAATTTTTATCACCATGGAGGTGTTTCGGGTGACCAAGGAGGCTGCTTCTCACTTGGCGTTAATTAGGGCAAAGTTGCCAAAAATATTTTTATCGTACTTGATCCGAAGGATCTCATTCGAATAGTTCATGGGGTGCGCGACCAGCGCTCCCTATGGGAGTATCCCCCGAGTGTCTGTTCGAGTCATAGACTTGAGCGGAGACTTTAGTTTATTCATTTGCGTATGCTTCGATTATCTTTCCAAAGGACGCATTTTTTCGAATGCGCGATCAGCGCTCCCTATGGGAGTAGCCCCCAAGTCCATAGTGGAGTCGCAGACTCGACGTAGGACTCGCAGATTTCTTCGAGGTGCTGTTACCAGTGTAATTTCATAGGTGCGTGGCCAGCGCTCCTGATAGGAGTAGCCCCCAAGTAGTTGGTTGAGTCGAAGACTCGAGTAAGTACTTTATGTTCAGTCGAAAAGTTCAAGCCGTTGCTGGCTTTGCTTTGATGTTGTCATTGCTGACGATTGGTGAGCTCAAACGTCCGCGGCATCAGAGACGATGTGACGGGACAATCGTTGGTCCCACGGCCTTACTTGAATTTGACTAGACACGCGTAATCATGGCGAAAATTATGACGTCTCCTTGATTTCCGTGCATAGTCAGCGACATGCTTGCGACGGTTCAGGTTGGTGTTGACACTTGGACGGTGAGATCCAGGACACGCATTAGGGCTTCTGCATCGACGGATCCACTTCATCGTCTTTGCCCTTTTATACCGTGGGGAAAAACAGAGAAGTTTACCCCTTTGTCATTTGCTTCTATCTTCCAACATTGCTGCCATTTCTTGAGCTCTTGCGCACTGGACATCCTCCGTGTCTTCGCTCGCACCGCCATGCTCATCGCTCCTCGATGGGAAAGCCAAAGAGAAGCTCATCCGCCGCAGCGGGTTCAAGCGCCGTTGGCGCCGCCAAGGTTGCCGCTCCGAGCCGGACCACCGATGGCGGGTGGCGGCGCACAGAGATGAGGGAGTCGGACTTGCGCAAATTGCGTGAGGATGGCTTGATTTCCAAGACCAATGGCGACGCCATCCTGCCTGATCAGGAGGTAATCCCGCGCCCACCCGAAGGGTTTCGGGTTATGTTATTTGCGTTTGTCATCTGCGGTCTCTCTTTGCCTGCCCATGAATTTCTTCGTGGGCTCCTAATTCTCTATGGGATTCGGCTTCATCATCTATCTCCCAATTTTATTCTCCACATCGCTTGCTTCATTACCCTCTGCGAGTGCTGGCTCGTTATCGAGCCTCACTTTGGCCTCTTCTGGAGACTCTACTCCATGAAGAGGCAATCTGGCACTAGTGGTGTTTATCCACTGGGAGGGTGAAGGATTTCCATTCGCTCCTCAGTCCAGTTCTTCTGTTTTTATCTTTGTGAGTCCGTCCAGCAGTGGCGGAGGAAGTGGTTCTATATCCGCAATGTCAAGCTAGACGGTCATCATTACGGGCTCGCTCCTTTTGACTCCACCCAGAAGATCATTCGAAAGCGTTCGTGGTCAAACGACATTTTGGAGGGTGAATCCGAAGAGGTGGATAATATCTACAAGCGGGTGGAGGCACTTCAGCTGGTGCCAGGCAAAGAGGTCAATGGTGTTGACATAATTCGCACCTTCCTCAAGCTTCGGGTGCATCCGCTCCAAGCGAGGGCACACCCGATGTTCTTGTATGCTGGTGCTAGCGACCCGACAAGGGTTTTGTTGGAGGATATGTCTTCTACTGACCTTGATTGGGATCTTTGGCCCCTGCTGAAGCACAAGGCCGAAGAGGATCTTCCGGGGAAGTATCTGACTCCTCCCTTCAATGCCAAGAAAGTAGTCCCCTAGGTGAAACCTGTAGTTGCATGTAATGCTTTTCGAGTGTTTGTTGTTTGTTACCATTTCTTAACTTGTTTTGTCTCTTGTCTTTAATTTGCAGGACTATAAGGTAGCAGGAATGATGCCCCGTCCACCTGAAAAGTACTCGCCTGCACCGGACAATGAGGAGGCGGAGTCTGAGTTCGAGTTCCCCCTGCACATTCGCCTTCCTTGGAAGCCCCCGAGCCTAGCAAAGGGCGCACTCGAAAGAGGTCCCAAAGCAAAACTTCGGATGGAACGATGCTGCCAATGCTGAAGGGGCCCTCCTTCCTCGAGCATCATGGCTGGGATGAGGGTGCGACCTCCTCCCCATTGCGGTCGTTCCTATTCGGGCGATGGCACCTCAGCCGCCAGCCAAGAAGAAGAATAAGAAGAAGAAGAAGAAGAAGAAGAAGAAGAAGAAGAAGAAGAAGAAAGAAGGAGAAGGAGCCTCCTCTCTTCAACCTATCAGACATGCCATTGTAAGTTACTCTGATCAGCCTTTGTTATTTTGTTGATATGCTAAGTATTAGCTTGTTGTTGATTTGGCTCCTTGTAAATGCTAGCAGTAATCACTCGGAAGAGTCCCTTGAAGAGGAGCTCGAAGAGATGTATGCGGAATCGAAGCCTGCCTCTTCGTTCCCCAAGATGGTGGCCAACTCTGACGACGATAATTTGAGCTCCCTGTGGCAAGGGGCTCGTGCGCTTGTCGCTCGGAAGATGCAAACAAAACCTTTGGAGTCCACGGCTGACCATGTAAGTGTTATTCTTCGTTTGTGTGGGCGAGCCCCCGAGCCCTTTATTCATCAAGTGTGTTGTTTTCTTCGCAGCCCTTTGTCCGTGACACCAATCTTCTGATCCAGCAGCACCTTTCTCTGGAAGGCAACCTCAAGAAGCTCCAAGGTATAGGTTTCTTCTTGTTCGATTGTAAGTGCTTGACATAATATTTTCTTGTGTTCATCTTTTTTTCCCAATTCTGTAGATGAGAACAATGATGCCCTCCACAAGCTGAACACACTCGAAAAGAATCTGGGCCAAGCGTAGAAGAAGGCAGAGGATGCTGCAGAGGCACTCTAGCGGCAGCAAAAAGAGGCTGAAGACCTTGAGCAGCAGCTCACGGCCGTCGCAACGACTCGGGAGAAAGCCATGGCTGAAAATCTTACGTCTGCTGCCAAAACTATATCCGGTAAACCACCTTCTTCTACTTTTTGAGTTTTGTATGCTTCAGGTGCGATTCCTTGTTCCTCATCCGAAGGGTTTGCCATTTTTCTTTGTAGATTCTTCTGGTTTTACGTTTGATCGTGACGCCCTGGAGCATGGGGATTACCTGGCAGATGCTGTTGCAGTGATCGAAGATCACTACACCTCTGTCATGGAGTCACTCGTCAAGGCCAAAAAGGTGCTCGCTCGCTTCTACAAGGAGATCAACCCGAAGGGCGTTACCCTTGAGGACGTCGACTCCCTCGCGGACACGCTGGCGGATGATGCTCTAGTGAAGTACAAGCGGACGCAGAAGAGGGTCGGCACTGCAATGGGATTGGCGGTGGCGACGGCGTCCGGTGCTCAGCTAGATCTGCAACAGGTAATGTCTAGGATGCCAACAACAGCAGATGGCACTGTGGTAGCGTTTGCTTCCTTCGCCTCTCGCTGCAAGAATTTTGGTCCTAAGCTCATCGACCTTCCAGCCAACTACTTGATGTAGAAATAGCGAGTGGCCAAGGCTAGATAGTCTGGATCCGAAGTTGCTCCGGATGCTGATGCCTAGGTCCCTCTGCCTTGTAGCTTGCCTAGTCTTAGTTTCTCTCTTTTGCGTATGTAATGCCTTTGGGATAAGCAAGTGTCGCTATGCCACATAGTGGATTTATTTGTGTAAATATGAATGCATCTTTTGATTGTTGTCAAATTTTGTGATTTTGATGTTTGCTTGTGCACCCTTAGGGTCCTTCAAGTGAGGATCTAGTGCTTACACCTTCTCCTGCGCCTGGCACTCGCCCATCATTGAGCGAGTCGTCGCAGTTTCCATTTTTTCATGATTGCGTCTGAATCTTGGAGAAGGACATCGTCAGCATCCGTGGTCATGCGAATGTGTGGAAGTCCAAGGCTGAGCGAGCCATTGCCAGGGAAGATTTTCTGCTTGAGGAATTTTGGCAGGTTAGCGAGCAACTGCAATGTAAGTCATCCCGATCCTTTATCCCTTCGATTGCGCCACGCTTTTTATGTCACCTTGCTTACTGTATTGTTCAGTTGTAAATCTTCTTCCAAAGGAAGAGAATGAGCGTGTTGCAATTCGAATGAATTGCTTGACGCAATAAGAGTTGGAGGCCATCGGCTTCTTCTGGATGGACCACGACCGGGCGATTGTCCTTGCGATGGTGCAAGATCGCGTCCATCAGGTACTTTCGGGTGCTGAAGCGGGCGAGGTCGTCACTCGCATCGATCTGGGCCACAATGTTCCCCCTAGACTCTACACCTGCCATCTTTCTAGGCTTGTTTGGAAAGTTCCGAGATACAGGTCATGTGAAGGAGCTGGTGCGCCATCAACTAGTGGCGGATGTGAAGGAAACCTTTGTCACTTGTTCGATTGCATCGACGCGATGTCAATATTGCGGAGATAGCAGTCAGGCCGCCTCCTCCTCCAGATGTTATGGCGTGGGATATGCGTCCACAGTACTCGGCGGTGGCACAATACGCTGAAGAAATTGTAGATGTGTTTGAGGAGCGGACTAACGGTCTGCTCCAATATGGTTAAGTCCTGTAAATGAAAAAAACACGGTGATGTAAAGTTTGTATATTTTTAGTGGGCGTGTAATGCCCTTGTAAAGTTGTATGTATTGGCAAGTAGTGCATTGTTTGATTATAGAGTGTGCACGTCCTTTTCGTTAGCCTGACGTGGTCAGCTACTCAGGTTATATGCGTTGTTGCCAATCGGCGAAGTCATATGGTGAGGCGCAGCCCCCGATCATTTTTTAGCGATAAATAATATAAGGGAGAAAGATTTGGGCCAAGGAACTTATCTTTTATTCATCGTAATGTAGGAGGTACAGTGCTCGGATGAATAGCCTTATTGAAAGTAAAAGACAACTAGGGGTAGAAGTGTTGCAGTTTTGCGACGTTCCAAGGGTTGGAGTATTCGACTCCTGACTCGGCGTCCATGAGGCGGTAGGCGCCACCTGGGATTACATGAGTGATGATATAGGGTCCTTCCTAGGGTGACTCGAGCTTCAGGTGCCCTTCCTACTTGAGTCGTAGAACGAGGTCTCCTTCGACGAAGGACCTTGGATGCAGCCGACGGCTGTAGTAGTTGCGAAGGCTCTGCTGATACACCGCTGAGCGAGCCGCGACGATGTCGCATGCTTCGTCCAATGTGTCGACTACGTCTTCGAGTGCGGCCGATAATTGTCTTCGCTGTAGGCGATGACCCGTGGGGGCTTGTAGCGTACCTCAGCAGTCAGCATAGCTTCGGCTCCGTGCACCATGAAGAAGGGCATGTAGCCAGTTGAGCTATTTGGCGTTGTGCGTAGGATCCAGAGAATGGAGGGTAGCTTATCCGCCCAGGCTCCCACAAGCCTTTCGAGTGGGTGTAGAAGACGCTTCTTGATGTTGTTGCCGATGAGACTATTGGACTTTTCGACCTGACCGTTGGTCTGCGGATGCAACACAGAGGCATAGGTGAGGTTGATCCTGAGATCTACGGAGAAGCCTCGGAACTCCTTTGAGGTGAATTTCGAGCCGTTGTCCGTTATGATGCTATGGGGTACTCCAAACCTGTATACAATGGACTTGAAAAACTTGACGATGGTAGCGCCACTTTGGTTAATAATAGGCATGGGCTCGATCCACTTCGAGAATTTGTCGACTACTACCAGGAGGAAGACATGCCCTCCTGGTGAGGACTTTGGCAGTTTGCCGATCATGTCGAGCCCCCACTGGGCGAAAGGCCATGCCAGCAGTATGGGATACAA
The DNA here is from genome assembly GCA_916181665.1 of Avena sativa. Classification (NCBI taxonomy): domain Eukaryota; kingdom Viridiplantae; phylum Streptophyta; class Magnoliopsida; order Poales; family Poaceae; genus Avena; species Avena sativa. Next base: position 135,433,871 of record OV702280.1, read on the forward strand.
CTCTGAACCGGGCGCGTGTAGCTTGTATGCGTACCGCTAGCAGGCGTTACACCTCTGGACTATCTCCTTGGCGGCGTTCATTGCGGTTGGCCAGTAGAAGCCAGCTCGTAGAGATTTGGCGACCAGAGCACGACTGCCTGCGTGGTGGCCGCAGATACCTCATGGATGTCTAGGAGGATGATTTTGCTATCGCTATTGGTGACGCATCGTTGGAGTACACGCGAAATGTTGCGCTTGTACAACTCTCCATTTCTAATGGTGAAGGACTTTGAGCGGCGGCATATGCGTCGGGCGTCTGTCAGGTCCTAAGCTAGCTGCTTCCTTATCAGGTAGCGGAGGTACGGTTGGGTCCATGTTTGCTCGACTGACATGACCTACATAAGGCTTACTAGCTCGACCTACATTCGGCTTCGGTTGTGCCCTTTAGAAATTTCCGCTTGATGGAGGGTACATAGATCTGTTCGACGAACACACCTGGTGGCACTGGGGCGCAAGTGGAGCCAATGTTGGTGAGCTTGTCGGCCTCTTCGTTGCTTTCCCTGCCAACATGCTGAAGTTCGCAGCCATCAAAGTCCCCTTCGAGTGAGTTATAGAGGGCATGGTATGTGATCATGTTGGCGCTATGGGCATCACACTCATTCATCGTCTGTTGGAGGACGAGGTTGGAGTAACCGTAGATGACGAGGCATGTGGCGCCGCACACCTTGGCCATCCTCATGCCGTGAATGAGTGCCTCGTATTCGGCCTCGTTGTTGGATGAACGGAACTTCATCCAAAGGACATATCTCATCTTGTCCCCTTGAGGGGACGTAAGTATTACGTCGGCTCCTGCTCCAGCTTCACGCTTGGAGCCGTTGAAGTGCATTGTCTAGGACTGTGACATGTCTGGAGTGTCCGGCAACTGGAGTTCCATCCAGTGGATGAGGAAGTCAGGGAGGACCTGAGACTTGATGGCGGTGCACCGCTCGTAGATTATGTCTCGAGGAGACAACTCGATTCCCCACATGGCTACTCGCCCCGTAGCTTCAGGGTTGTTTAGGATGTTCGACAGCAGGGCGTTGTTGACGACCACGATCTGATGCTCCTGGAAGTATGGCTCAACTGACATGTCGTCATGAATACGCCGTAGGCGAGCTTCTGGTAGTGGGGATACCTTTGTTTTGTCGGGGTCAGTACCTCACTAAGGTAGTAGATCGGGCGTTTCACCCCGTGGATTTTTCGTCTTCGGGTTGTTCGACCACGAGTGTTGTGCTGACCACCTGATGTGTGGCTGCTATGTATAGCAGCAAGGGCTCCCTTTCCTTTGGCGTGGCCAGGACAGGTGATGTGCAGAGCAGCCGTTTGAGGTACTCAAATGCTTCTTCTACTTCGGTCGTCCACTTGAATTTTTCGGCCTTGCGCAGCAGCTGATAAAAAGGGAGGGCCTTTTCGCCCATGCGGCTGATGAACTTGCTGAGTGCCACAATTCGCCCAGCCAGCTGGTGGACTCCCTTGAGGTTCTTGGGCTTCTCCATGGCTAGTATAGCCCTGATTTTCTTCAGGTTTGCCTCGATGCCACGCTGAGAGATGAAGTACCCAAGTAATTGTCCAGACGGGACGCCGAAAGCGCACTTGTCTGGGTTTAGCTTGATCTTGTATCGATCAAGGTTGTCAAATGTTTTGCGGAGGTCGTCGATGAGCATCTTGGCCTCCTTGCTCTTGATCACTATGTAGTCGACATAGACCTGAACGTTGTGACCAATCTGGTTCTTCAGACATGCCTACATGCATCTCTGGTAAGTGGCGCCTGCGTTTTTCAGCTCGGAAGGCATTGTGTTGTATCAGAACACCCCGAACGGCGTGATGAACACCGTTTTCTCCTGATCTTCGGCCTTCAGCCGAATTTGGTTGTAGCCTGAGTATGCATCGAGGAAGGATAGTTTCTCGCATCCTGCAGTGGAGTCAATAATTTGATCGATTCTTGGTAGCGGAAAGTGGTCCTTGGGACAATGCTTGTTAAGAGATGTGAAGTCCACACACATCCGCAGGATGTCCGTGTCCTTCTTGGGGAGCAGCACGGGGTTGGCGAGCCACTCGGTTTCCTTGATCTCCCTGATGAAGTTGGCATTGAGGAGTCTGTTGACTTTGATGCTGTAACACCCTCAGAATCGGACCTATGCAAGTTTTAGCGAAACCCGCCAAACCCGCATAGAAGCGATTCAAAGGTGCCCACCAGGCACTTTCGTGCGGGTGGAAAACGAAGTAATAACATTACACAGCAGTCCTCGAAGGGACCTACAGAACAGATATATACAACAGCGACTCAACGAGTCAAGAATACAGATATACGATACAAAGATTCAAATCACCTTGAAAACGTTAGAGCGTCCGACTACGGACAAGATGCAAATGGGGCTAAGAGCCCTGAAGAATAACCAATGGCGTCCATAACCCTGCCCAGGCCAAGCCGGAAGGGTAACCCTGCTAACGACGTCGATCTCAAACCTGCTAAAACAAAAGGGGTGCCGACAAAGGGCAAAGGAAAAAGAGGAGCGTCAGTACTGAGGCCAGTACACGGCGAGACTAGAATTCGGCGGTCCTCACCTACATAGGTATGGTGGACTGAGCGGCAGCGGCAGCATGCACTAAACAACCTATAGAGACTCGATACAACTGGCGGTTATTAGAGAGGGGTAAGAATGACCTATCCGGTTCCAACCTGAAGCTAACACCAAACAAACCCATCCTGGTATTTTCCCCTCGAGACCAAACGAGGAACTCACACAGTTGGCAGTTTTATTTAATCAGTTATCGTTGCAGCAATTACTAGTCAGGTATAGATAATCATCCTGATAAAATAAGCAGTGGGCACTTTTAGTTAACCATTCCGTGATAGTGGCAACACTTACTAGTCAGATTCATTTAGCATGAGATAACCCAAAACCCAGCAGTTGTTGGCACTTTTATTTAGCCATTCCGTTGTAGTTGTCATACTTACTAGTCAGGTACAATGGTCGCAAGCGACACTCCAAACAAGCAATTGTGGGCAGTATTAATTAGCCATTCCATTATAGTGAAGCTGATTACTAGTCATTATAAAGTCAAATTTATAGCAATAAACTTTAGTTATGCTTGTCTATGGTCGAGATACTGTGCTCCAAGTCGTCCATAACCGCGGACACGGCTTTCAGAAAGTTTTACCCGGCCGGGGTGCACCAATAGCAACACACACTCGATCAACCTCGGAAAAACCAAATCAAAACCCAACAAGGCCTTCACGACAAAGCAATCACAGGATTCAGAAATATTTCAGGGGGCCACCCCTTAAAGTAGACCCGCAACAAAGCCGGCCGGCTCCGAGACGGACTTAAGGTTGTGGGGACGGCTGTGAACGACTGGGAACCCGAAAGTGTGGCTGGGCTTGTCGAAACCGCGGAATCGTGCCACGATCCTAAACAGTACAGTGTGCTCCTCGCACAAACGTAAATACAGAAGTAGCATGGCATAAGTACAGGATAGTAAATAAAACCTCAAACTAGTTTGTGGCCCCAAGAAATAAGACTGAATCAAGCTCTGGCTCAGGGGGGTCCCATATACCTCCCGGATGTGGATAGCGCGATAAATCAAGGAACAGGTATCAAGTACTCGGGGTCCTACGGGACACAAGTGGGCGTTCGAAAACCAAATATTATCTATCACCCACCGATGCCTCTGCTTACTTCAATTTTAGTTGTTAAACAGGAATTAAAGTGAACGATAAGTAAAACTATGATCATCTCCAACATCAACATGCGGCAATACACCAACAACTGTGGCACTTGACAACACACCACGACACTTGAGCAAGCGACTACGACGCGCAAGTCCAACTATCTAACAAACAACAGGTAATAGGGTGTGTCCAAGGCAATATATGGCTGCAGGGGATTTCACGGGTACGGAGACTAGAGCATCGCAACACAGATAGCAATAGATCAGCAGGAGGGAAATAAATACTATAAAAGTAAGAGAGGTAGAAAGGGGAAGATGCTCGCCTGAAAACATCGTCGAAGGTTTTCCCCGAAGTTCGGGTCGACACTCGCATCAACTCAACGGCCTTATCCGCGAAGAAGCAAAACACTAGAAGAAACACCGGATGCACTATTTAATACTACAGCAGAAGATCGTCATGATGCATGCGTGATGTATGGCATAGCAAAGATGCGATGCAATTAGGTCATATTATGCGGAACCGGGGTCCCGACAATTAATTAATTGATTCAAGTTATTTATTTACCCCGCAAATTAAATGTTGTTATAACAAGGCAAGATAAGATACCGGTTCGCTACACAAGTTTAAATGAGGCCAATATAAGGCTAGATTTGCCCGCATATGGGCCCCATATTTAATTATAAGGTGAATCGGCATAAGGCCCCCAAACCACACAAATATGCATGTGAGATGAATGATTAATGCAACAAGTTTATATTTCATTTATAAAATAGGGCTCGAGGAGAGGGGTCACACATTTGGGTTCGGCAGATCTTGGGTTCCGGGGTTCGGGGTCGGGTCTCGGGGTCCAGGGTTCGACGGGGTCGTTCTCGGACAACAGAAGTAGATCTTGTCGCACGAGCGTCAATGCTTCCGGGAGGGGGAACTCGTCGTTCAGGGTCTCGGTGTCCGGGGTACAGTGCTTGATGTCCTTGGCCTCCGGGAAGGAGATCATGGCTCGAGGCTGCGGATCCTCGAGATCGGGGCCTTCGGATCCGCGACGTAGGCCTTGGTGTCCCTGTCGGAGTACTCGGGTTTCAATGCCGGACTTGGATCGGCAGCGGTTCGTCGACTAACCCCAGAGGTCCCGATGGTGGCATCGTTCGGAGTCGTGCGCCTTGGGGTGGTCATCTCACTCTTCGGTTATGACGGCCTTGACGATTCCGAAGATCTTGGCGTCCCGCGGCGAAGTGCTTGTCGCACCGGGATGGAGACCTTGGGGTGCCCATCTCGTTCACCGGTCAACTCGTTGGATGTAGAACTTGGCGTGCTGTGGTTCGGGTTCGGTCTCGGGGTCTCGGACGCCAGGATCGGTCTTCGGGGGGGTCAACAAGGTCGGCCTCCACGAGGAAGATCATGACATGCCGACGGGTTCGGTCTCCGTGAAGGTCTTGTGGTTCTGGCTTTGGTACCGATGACAGCTTGGGTAGGCACCAACGGTCTTCCTGTGCACTTGTACTTGGTGTAGCGGCCTTGATATCCGTCGATCTTGAGAAGGGCCCGGTCTAGCTTCTGGTCTTGAGTCGGAGGAGTAGCACAACTACATCACCACCAATCCATCTTGACAACCATCGTCGCCACACCATCTGAATATCGGAGGGGCTCGAGCGAGGAGAGACGGATGCCACGGTCGGTGCTACGCAGGGTCGACAGCCGCCGGGGAAGAGGAACTCGGCATCGGTACTGCAGAAGCGCCCGCAGCGGCTGCCGGCGACTAGAGGAGCGTCGGGACGAGGAAGGCGAGGGACGGCGCGTGCCGGGCCCGCAGCGGAGGAGGCCGGACGGCGGCGCTGCGCAGGGGGGCCGCGGCGGCGACGGGACGGCGAGGGTCGGCGTGGCGCGGACTCCGGCCAGAGGCGGCGGCGAGCTTGGAGGAGAGGGGGAGGGTCGCGGCGGCGAGGCAGCTCGGGGCCTCCCGTGGAGGCGGAGATGAGAGCCAGGGCGGCACGGTCGGGGAGACGTGGCCGGGGATGGAACCGGCGAGCGGCGGGGCTCGGGCCGGTGCGGGGCGGAGCGGCGAGGCGTGCAGGTCGACGACGGGGAGGAGCCGGGGCGCCTGGGAGGCGGAGCGGCGAGGCGAGGAGGAAGGAAGGGGGCCGGCGGCGCGCGGATGACTGGGGCGGCGAGCACGGGGAGGTCGAGGTGCAGGCGGCGACGGCGGCCACGCTGGAGGGGTGGGGAGGCCGGCCGGACGAGGGGAAAGGGGGCGGGACGCGCCGGCGGGGAGGATGCGGGGAAGGGGCGGCGGCACGCCTCCAGAAGAGGGTGAGGCGACGGCGAGGCGGTCCGCGGGCGGGGCTACCGGCGGGGTGCAGAGAGGATGGAGGAGGAAGAGAAACAGGGAGGGGGCGAGCGCGAGAGGAGGGAGATGGGGGCAGCGCGTGGGGAGGTGGGGAAGCGGGCCCGGTGTCAGTGGGGAGTGGGGGGGGGGGTACGGTGCGTGCGTGGTGTGTGTTGTGTGAGTTTGGTGTGCGGGTCTAGGTGGTTCGGCTGGGTGAGTGGGTCCAGGGAGAGAGAGGGGGGAAGAGAGAGAGGGAGTGGTTGGTGACGTGGCAACGCATGGTTGGCTGGGGGAAGGGAAAAGGGTGAGGTGGCAAGAGGAGATTGGGTGGGGTGAGGTGGAGGGGGTGTGGGTAGAATAGGTTGGGTAGTTTTAGGATTAAGGAGTGGACCGTTTTGAACTGGTCTGGACCGAATGTACTGGGGGTGGTCGTTCGGGTCATTCGGCCCGTTCGACTGCCCCACTAAAAATAATTAAATCTTTTATTTATTTTTTAAATGCACCGTTTGCAAACCGATAGCAGACAAACAAAATATCACGGCGACCCGGGTTTGCGTGTTGAACAAAAACGGGGCGTTTGGAAAACAAAACTAGGTTTTTCCGAAAATAGTTTTGTGCAGGCAAATGCAAGATGATGAAGATGCTCAAATGCAATGTGGCATGATGACATGAGCATGCGGTCATGATGATGCAATGCACAAAAACAACGCGATTTTCTAGTAGTGGTTTTGCGGGATGCCACAATTCGACACCACTAACAATGGATCTCGCCCTCGAGATCCGCCTCATGGTACCGGATAGAAGGTCGGCGATCTGCGTCTTCTCGCTTCGTGTAGATCCCCGCGACACCACTAACAAGAGGTCGTTGTCCGTGATCGTCGAGAGAACACTCCGGGAACAACAGGTCGAAGGTAGAGGTATCAACAAATAAAGCCACCTCTAGCTTCCGTGGACGGAGTAAAATTGCTGGATCCGCTGATTCGATGTACAAGAGCGAATGATAAAAGTAGTCGGATGGTGATCAGTCCATCGCGCACCCAAACCATTACTCTGCACACGAATAGGCGGGTTATGCAACCAACTCTCGGAATTAGACTGAAGATCTCGACAAGCGAGGTTCAGAAACAAAGGAGTGATGCAGACTCTGCATCGGATCTGGCGTAGATGATGTCGTCGCGTCGGAAAACCACCGTAAGGCACGAGAAGGAACAAAGAGAAGCCCACCAGACGAAGGATTCCTCGGATAGCATGAAGACCCGATGTAGCAACACCGTTACCAAAGGAGGAAGCGAAACCCTGAAGGTACGACGGAACCCAACCGCGAGAAATCCTGGACTCAAAGAGAGAGAGAAGAGAGCGGATTCAAAACACGTCGAGATAAGAGGAGAATAGCAGAGGGGTAAGGAGTGAAATCAGACCTAACAAGAACTATCCAACCGATTTTGCAAAAATAGTTTTGACACTCTACTTCGGCCGTTAGCTAGGTTATCCTACAGGCTGGACTTGTGGGGTATCGCAACTGCTAAGCTCTGATACCACTCTGTAACACCCTCAGAATCGGACCTATGCAAGTTTTAGCGAAACCCGCCAAACCCGCATAGAATCGATTCAAAGGTGCCCACCAGGCACTTTCGTGCGGGTGGAAAACGAAGTAATAACATTACACAGCAGTCCTCGAAGGGACCTACAGAACAGATATATACAACAGCGACTCAACGAGTCAAGAATACAGATATACGATACAAAGATTCAAATCACCTTGAAAACGTTAGAGCGTCCGACTACGGACAAGATGCAAATGGGGCTAAGAGCCCTGAAGAATAACCAATGGCGTCCATAACCCTGCCCAGGCCAAGACGGAAGGGTAACCCTGCTAACGACGTCGATCTCAAACCTGCTAAAACAAAAGGGGTGCCGACAAAGGGCAAAGGAAAAAGAGGAGCGTCAGTACTGAGGCCAGTACACGGTGAGACTAGAATTCGGCGGTCCTCGCCTACATAGGTATGGTGGACTGAGCGGCAGCGGCAGCATGCACTAAACAACCTATAGAGACTCGATACAACTGGCGGTTATCAGAGAGGGGTAAGAATGACCTATCCGGTTCCAACCTGAAGCTAACACCAAACAAACCCATCCTGGTATTTTCCCCTCGAGACCAAACGAGGAAGTCAACCGAGGAACTCACACAGTTGGCAGTTTTATTTAATCAGTTATCGTTGCAGCAATTACTAGTCAGGTATAGATAATCATCCTGATAAAATAAGCAGTGGGCACTTTTAGTTAACCATTCCGTGATAGTGGCTAGTCAGATTCATTTAGCATGAGATAACCCAAAACCTAGCAGTTGTTGGCACTTTTATTTAGCCATTCCGTTGTAGTTGTCATACTTACTAGTCAGGTACAATGGTCGCAAGCGACACTCCAAACAAGCAATTGTGGGCAGTATTAATTAGCCATTCCATTATAGTGAAGCTGATTACTAGTCATTATAAAGTCAAATTTATAGCAATAAACTTTAGTTATGCTTGTCTATGGTCGAGATACTGTGCTCCAAGTCGTCCATAACCGCGGACACGGCTTTCAGAAAGTTTTACCCGGCCGGGGTGCACCAATAGCAACACACACTCGATCAACCTCGGAAAAACCAAATCAAAACCCAACGAGGCCTTCATGACAAAGCAATCACAGGATTCAGAAATATTTCAGGCGGCCACCCCTTAAAGTAGACCCGCAACGAAGCCGGCCGGCTCCGAGACGGACTTAAGGTTGTGGGGACGGCTGTGAACAACTGGGAACCCGAAAGTGTGGCTGGGCTTGTCGACACCGCGGAATCGTGCCACGATCCTAAACAGTACAGTGTGCTCCTCGCACAAACGTAAATACAGAAGTAGCATGGCATAAGTATAGGATAGTAAATAAAACCTCAAACTAGTTTGTGGCCCCAAGAAATAAGACTGAATCAAGCTCTGGCTCAGGGGGGTCCCATATACCTCCCGGATGTGGATAGCGCGATAAATCAATGAACAGGTATCAAGTACTCGGGGTCCTACGGGACACAAGTGGGCGTTCGGAAACCAAATATTATCTATCACCCACTGATGCCTCTGCTTACTTCAATTTTAGTTATTAAACAGGAATTAAAGTGAACGATAAGTAAAACTATGATTATCTCCAACATCAACATGCGGCAATACACCAACAACTGTGGCACTTGACAACACGCCACGACACTTGAGCAAGCGACTACGACGCGCAAGTCCAACTATCTAACAAACAACAGGTAATAGGGTGTGTCCAAGGCAATATATGGCTGCAGGGGATTTCACGGGTACGGAGACTAGAGCATCGCAACACAGATAGCAATAGATCAACAGGAGGGAAATAAATACTATAAAAGTAAGATAGGTAGAAAGGGGAAGATGCTCGCCTGAAAACATCGTCGAAGGTTTTCCCCGAAGTTCGGGTCGACACTCGCATCAACTCAACGGCCTTATCCGCGAAGAAGCAAAACACTAGAAGAAACACCGGATGCACTATTTAATACTACAGCAGAAGATCGTCATGATGCATGCGTGATGTATGGCATAGCAAAGATGCGATGCAATTAGGTCATATTAAGCGTAACCGGGGTCCCGACAATTAATTAATTGATTCAAGTTATTTATTTACCCCGCAAATTAAATGTTGTTATAACAAGGCAAGATAAGATACCGGTTCGCTACACAAGTTTAAGTGAGGCCAATATAAGGCTAGATTTGCCCGCATATGGGCCCCATATTTAATTATAAGGTGAATCGGCATAAGGCCCCCAAACCACACAAATATGCATGTGAGATGAATGATTAATGCAACAAGTTTATATTTCATTTATAAAATAGGGCTCGAGGAGAGGGGTCACACATTTGGGTTCGGCAGATCTTGGGTTCCGGGGTTCGGGGTCGGGTCTCGGGGTCCAGGGTTCGACGGGGTCGTTCTCGGACAACAGAAGTAGATCTTGTCGCACGAGCGTCAATGCTTCCGGGAGGGGGAACTCGTCGTTCAGTGTCTCGGTGTCCGGGGTACAGTGCTTGATGTCCTTGGCCTCCGGGAAGGAGATCATGGCTCGGGGCTGCGGATCCTCGAGATCGGGGCCTTCGGATCCGCGACGTAGGCCTTGGTGTCCCTGTCGGAGTACTCGGGTTTCAATGCCGGACTTGGATCGGCAGCGGTTCGTCGACTAACCCCAGAGGTCCCGATGGTGGCATCGTTCGGAGTCGTGCGCCTTGGGGTGGTCATCTCACTCTTCGGTTATGACGGCCTTGACGATTCCGAAGATCTTGGCGTCCCGCGGCGAAGTGCTTGTCGCACCAGGATGGAGACCTTGGGGTGCCCATCTCGTTCACTGGTCAACTCGTTGGATGTAGAACTTGGCGTGCTGTGGTTCGGGTTCGGTCTCGGGGTCTCGGACGCCAGGATCGGTCTTCGGGGGGGTCAACGAGGTCGGCCTCCACGAGGAAGATCATGACGTGCCGACGGGTTCGGTCTCCGTGAAGGTCTTGTGGTTCTGGCTTTGGTACCGATGACAGCTTGGGTAGGCACCAACGGTCTTCCTGTGCACTTGTACTTGGTGTAGCGGCCTTGATATCCTTCGATCTTGAGAAGGGCCCGGTCTAGCTTCTGGTCTTGAGTCGGAGGAGTAGCACAACTACATCACCACCAATCCATCTTGACAACCATCGTCGCCACACCATCTGAATATCGGAGGGGCTCGAGCGAGGAGAGACGGATGCCACGGTCGGTGCTACGCAGGGTCGACAGCCGCCGGGGAAGAGGAACTCGGCATCGGTACTGCAGAAGCGCCCGCAGCGGCTGCCGGCGACTAGAGGAGCGTCGGGATGAGGAAGGCGAGGGACGGCGCGTGCCGGGCCCGCAGCGGAGGAGGCCGGACGGCGGCGCTGCGCAGGGGGGCTGCGGCGGCGACGGGACGGCGAGGGTCGGCGTGGCGCGGACTCCGGCCAGAGGCGGCGGCGAGCTTGGAGGAGAGGGGGAGGGTCGCGGCGGCGAGGCAGCTCGGGGCCTCCCGTGGCGGCGGAGATGAGAGCCAGGGCGGCGCGGTCGGGGAGACGTGGCCGGGGATGGAACCGGCGAGCGGCGGGGCTCGGGCCGGTGCGGGGCGGAGCGGCGAGGCGTGCAGGTCGACGACGGGGAGGAGCCGGGGCGCCTGGGAGGCGGAGCGGCGAGGCGAGGAGGAAGGAAGGGGGCCGGCGGCGCGCGGATGACTGGGGCGGCGAGCACGGGGAGGTCGAGGTGCAGGCGGCGACGGCGGCCACGCTGGAGGGGTGGGGAGGCCGGCCGGACGAGGGGAAAGGGGGCGGGACGCGCCGGCGGGGAGGATGCGGGGAAGGGGCGGCGGCACGCCTCCAGAAGAGGGTGAGGCGACGGCGAGGCGGTCCGCGGGCGGGGCTACCGGCGGGGTGCAGAGAGGATGGAGGAGGAAGAGAAACAGGGAGGGGGCGAGCGCGAGAGGAGGGAGATGGGGGCAGCGCGTGGGGAGGTGGGGAAGCGGGCCCGGTGTCAGTGGGGAGTGGGGGGGGGTACGGTGCGTGCGTGGTGTGTGTTGTGTGAGTTTGGTGTGCGGGTCTAGGTGGTTCGGCTGGGTGAGTGGGTCCAGGGAGAGAGAGGGGGGAAGAGAGAGAGGGAGTGGTTGGTGACGTGGCAACGCATGGTTGGCTGGGGGAAGAGAAAAGGGTGAGGTGGCAAGAGGAGATTGGGTGGGGTGAGGTGGAGGGGGTGTGGGTAGAATAGGTTGGGTAGTTTTAGGATTAAGGAGTGGACCGTTTTGAACTGGTCTGGACCGAATGTACTGGGGGTGGTCGTTCGGGTCATTCGGCCCGTTCGACTGCCCCACTAAAAATAATTAAATCTTTTATTTATTTTTTAAATGCACCGTTTGCAAACCGATAGCAGACAAACAAAATATCACGGCGACCCGGGTTTGCGTGTTGAACAAAAACGGGGCGTTTGGAAAACAAAACTAGGTTTTTCCGAAAATAGTTTTGTGCAGGCAAATGCAAGATGATGAAGATGCTCAAATGCAATGTGGCATGATGACATGAGCATGCGGTCATGATGATGCAATGCACAAAAACAACGCGATTTTCTAGTAGTGGTTTTGCGGGATGCCACAGATGCCAACGGCTTTAGCTCTTGGCTCGGACAGTCGACGCATCGACTGTTTGACTGGCTTCGCATCTGTAAACACATTGAGTGCATGCTCGGCGAATTCCCTCGGAACTCCTGGCATGTCCGCAGGACACCAGGCGAAATTTTCCCAGCGCTCATGAAGGAATTCGACGAGTGTGCTTTCCTATGCGGGGCTCAGGTCATTGGCGATCAACATCGTCTTGGAGGCGTCCGTCGGGTGAACCTGCACCTTCTTAGTATTGACTGTGGAGTCGAACAACATATCATGTGCGTTTTTCCTGGTGACTGAGGGTGCCCTGTTGTCGATGACCTCCTTGAGCCTTATTAGCTCCTCCTGCATGTCGAACGATTGGGAGATTCTGTTGAAGTCCCTGTCACAGCTATCCGAACTAGTGAAGCTTCTTGGGACGGTGCTGACGCCCCTGGGTCCTGGCATCTTCAGTAGAAGGTACGCATAGTGCGGTACGGCCAGGAACCTTGTGAATGCCACACGTCCGACGATGGCGTGGTACTGTGAGGGCCAGTCCACCACTTCGAACTCCAGCCACTCATTCCTGAAGTTTTCGAGCTTGTCAAAGATGACGTCGAGCCATATCTTGCCCAGGGGGTATATTCCCTTTCCTGAGACGATGTCGTGGAACGTTGTGTCCGATGGCTCTAGGCTGTATAGCGGGATCAGCATGGCTGCGAGTGTGCTAGTGAACATTAGGTTAATGCCGCTGCCGCCATCCATGAAGAAGCTGCTCATCTCGAACCCTCTGATCTGGGTCTCGAGCACCAGGGAAGAGTGACATGGGCGAGGTATCTGGTGCGAGTGATGCGAACGGTCGAATGTGATGCAAGACTCCGAGTTGCTGAGGTACTTGGGTATGGCTGGTGGGGAGGTCACAGCCAGGTTGACTTGGCGGGTGATCTTCTTCTGCACCCTGTTGGTTGGGCGCCCCTTATGTATCATCATAGACCCTATCGGTGGCGGATATCCTTCTACACCATTATTCTGCGCTGGTGCAGCCGTAGGTTGCGAGGGTCCTCTAGTTGGTGGTGGTGGAGCCTTGTGAGCTACGGCTCCTAGAGCCGGTGTGAATCCTAGGTTCACCGTCTGGCGTCGCATCTGGGTGAGGCCCTCACTGAATTTCTGTAACTCCCGGCAGTCCTTGAGCATGTGGCTGGCTTTCTTCTTACCATCTTGCTTGTCTATGTATAAGTGGATGGTGCAGGGACCTGATAGCTTCTCGTATGCCAAAGGTTCGTCGTCGTGGTTGCGACGTTGCCATGTTTGGGTGGGCCTCCCACCATCGGGGTACCCTCTGTTGCGATTGCCATCATCGTGGCGATCAGCGTAGCCAGCCACAGCCATGTCGACTTCCTCGTGATCGTCATAGACGCATGATCTTCTCTTTCCGTGGCAATCGCGCTTGTGGCCAAAGTCGTCCTCATCATCCGAGGTTGCTCGGTTTATGGCATCTTCGCCATTTTCCCAGTGATTGGCGATATCCATCAGGTGATCGAGGGTTTTGGGCTTGACGCGCCCGAGCATGTGATGGCATCCTTGAATTCACGGCGCCTGACACCGTCCTTGAAGGCATCGATTGCCCTCTCCTTAGAGATGTCCGCAGTAGAGTTCTTGATGACAGAACAGCATAGTATGTACGAGCGGATGGACTCGTTGGTCCGTTGGGTGCATGCCCGCAGCTCTTCGATTGAGGCTGATCTCTTGCTGGTGCCCTTGAAATTGCGTATGAACCTGTACCCCAGCTCTTCCCAGCTGTGGATGGAGACAGAGGGGAGGCTGCTGAGCTAGGCCCTGGCTGCACCTGTCAGCTGCAGCTGGAGGCACTGCATGGTGGTGCTTTTATTCCCGCTGTGGAGCTTGACTGATGACAGATGGTCGTTGAGCCAGGTTTTTGGCTCCTGCACGCCGTCAAACTTCGGGTTGTCTGAAGGGAGCTTGAAGTTTTTCGGCATACGTGATTGCCGAATGGACCTGCTAAAGCCCCTGGCTACGCACAGCTCTCTGTCGTCCTCTTAGGACTCAGTTGGGCACGTGCACTTAGCGCGTGATTTTTCGATCTTGCGCCGTGTGAGATCGCTATGAGCAACGTAGTTGCTGCTCCTGTGATGTGGGCTCTGGCGGCGTAGAGGCAGGTCATGCTCTTCCTCCTCGTATGAGGGTGTGCGACTTCAAGTGAACCTCACCGCGGCCTTTTTCTTCGGCTCTACGGGTGTTTTGTCGTGGAGCGCAGCTCCGACGAGTCTGAGGCCTGCTACCGCAGACTTATGGATTGTGTTCTTCGGGTCCCCCGCCGGTGGCGGGTTGGACGCGAGGTAGGTGGTGGCTTCCATGATTGCAGCCCGTGGCATTTCAGGCATGATGTTTCCTTGTGAGTCCATCGTCATGAAGGATGTGTCGAGTGATTTGGTGACCTCGTGCCGTGCGGCAGGGTTCATGCGCTCCAGGTGAGAGCGGTACTTGCGGGCGTCGTTGCCATGTGAAGAGGAGCCACCAGCGGCGGAGAGCGTAGCTCGCCGCATGCTTGATTCGTCAGCTGCCCGCTTGCATTTTTCGAAGTCGCCTTGTAGCTTGACCTGACGATTGTGTTCCTCGATCAGGAGCTAGTGATAGACCATCAGCATGTCGCGGGAGGCATCAACAAGATGTGATTTCCCCATACAGCTTCGCGTGCGATCTCCCAGCCCTCATCGTTGAGGTGGATTTCGTTGTGGACACGAGTTATGCCCTCAAAGCCACGAGCTCCCCTATTCCCGTTGGGATTTGGCGGGTTCACCATGTTTCCTCCGTTCTCGACCTAAGGGTTGGCAGGGGGATTGGGCGCCTGATCCAGCGGTGGATCAGCTCCGTTGTTGACGTCTCCGGCATGGATGAAAGTGCACAGGTAGCGCTTGCGGAAAGGGTCGTGCTCCTGCAGCTTTCAGATCCAGAACTGTAGGTTCCTTCATCCAAAGGGGGATCGCACAGATCGGAGTTGCAGCTGTTGCTGTCATCCGAATCGTCTACTAGCGATGACGTGCGCGGAGCGTCGATTGGTGGGACCCAAGAGGTGGGCCTGATTGATGGCAGTCGCACCCGCTTTGGGAGGCGGAGGGTGCCGGTCTGCCCCACCTGGAAGCAGAAGCTCCTGAACAACATCTCGATTCCGTCGCCTACAGACTCGAAATCTTTGCGGGTGGATGGTGAGTGGCCGGTGAAATCGAAAGCGCCGAAGAGGAGGTGATTCTCCGTCATCGGGGAATCGTAGATCGCTCTGGATGGGACTGTCACCACCGCACGATCAGCGCCCCCAGTTCCCACAAACGGCGCCAATTTACAAGGGTTCGACTCGTCAATGCCCATTGTTATGGACATGGGTTTTGGAGAAGATGGGGATGTTGGAAGAAGCGAGACGGTTAACATGCAAGAAACACGGGGACACGAGGTTTACCCAGGTTCAGGCCCCCCGGAGGGAAAACCCTACTCCTGCTTGTCTGTTCTTGATTACGGCGGAACCAAAGGTTCTAGGGGCTGCGTAGATGCAATCTGGCGTGAGGTGTGTGTATGAGTTGGATGATCCTCCTCGTCGTGCCCTCCTGGCCCTTATATATATAGGCCAGGTCCCGGGGGTAGGTCGAGTGGGTTACAGGTTAGGGTTGAACCCTTTGAAATTCTATCTACAACTAGTCGTGTCCTTCTTGGAGTCAAACTTGTAATGGGCTTGGGCCACCCCGAGATCTCCTTGGATAGCAAGTCTTCACGTGGGCCTTCCCTGGGCTGGACCTGGTATGCCAATGTTAGGTACCCGTAGGGTATATCCATGTCACCTGGACTCTCTATGCCTAGGAGATCCACGTTGCTCACCGTGACTAGCACAAGCATCACGCTCATTCTGGACGCCGTGCTCCCTGTGCCCGCCGTTTTCGCCAAGGCCACCTGCATGCTCGTGCGCACCACGCTCGCCTGGCGCCGCGCGCCCCACGGCCAACAGGCCCTGCGTGCTCGTCACGGTAGCCACGACCACGGTCGACATGTGTGTCGTCGACACTCTGGGAGTCGACCGACCCTTCTCCATGCCCCGCCCATCTGGAGCCAACGGAGCTAGGACGGGGGAGGGGGAGGGTGCCGCACGGCCAGACGTTGTCGGGCCAAAATGCGGAAGGTGCCGCCCGTTGGAGAAGGGACGGGCGCCGAAGCCGACGTCGTCGGCGAGGGCGCCGGCCGGATATGGCTGCCAATCCTCTCCTGGATGTTACCGCGTCACCCATCCGCCTCACGAATGTGCCCGAACTCGCGTCGCACGTCCCTCGGAGGCGCCGTCGGGCCTGGCGCGCGCGCCCCCACTGGCGTCCGATCTCCCTGAAGAAGCTGCTCACTGGCTCCACGCGGTCTTGGCCGCTGCCGCCCTCCACGCCTCTTCGGGCAGTCACAGGCGTGATGGCCCTCCTCCCCGCACCGGAGACAGACGGTCTCAAAGGTGCAATATTTTGATATGTGACATGTCCCCAAGCAGTTGAAGCAGCAGCCCGTCAAGTTCGCCGGCAGGTCGTCGCGGATGTGAAGCACGGGGAGCTCGGCACCTCTACCACGCCATCTCTTCTGCCCACCCACACGTTGCCACTGGCCCTGCATCTCGCGCAGTTCACCGCAACGGCCAACGCCCTCCGTCGGGGCCGTCCTTGGCGAAGCCGAGGCCGTCCTAGGTGGAGCGGCTCGGGAGGCGCCGGTAGGGCGGGGTCGGCGACTTCGCTGGAGAGGCTTGGCGAGCCACTGGCGAGGGGGTGCCGCTGCAGAGGACCTCGCAGTAGAACCGAGGGGAGCGCTCGTCGTCTTCGTCGTCGGTGTAGTCCGCCCACCGTTGCGCCTGGGAAGAGGTGGGGGTGGAGAGGGAGGGGTGAGGAAGGGGCTTGGGAGGGGGAAGCCATGGCGTCTGGGAGGCCGCATGGGTCGGAGTGACCGCCGGCGTGGGGCTATGGACACCGTCGCCGGAGTGGCGTGCGGCGGGAGGGCGCTCTCTCACCTACGCTCTCTGATTTTCTTGTGACCGAAAGTCAAAAAAATCAAAACATGGGAAAAAAACATAACTTAAAATTGAAACTAAACCATGGAAAGAAAAAGTGAAAAAGAAAAGAAGAAAAATGAATGTAGAAAGAACACGTCGTGCTTTTTCCTTCATGTGATTGATGAAGAAACCATTATAGCTGACTTCGCTGGACAAACGATCCAGAAAAATCAAACCAACGGAACCACGTCCTAGGTACGAACAAAAAATAACGAGCAAAACGGTAATTGGTACTCCCTCCGTTTTAAAATATAAGATGTTTTAGGTTTGTGAAGAAAATAAATCTAGACTTTTTTTAGTGTGTAGATTCATCCAAAAGTTGAATGAACCTATATATTAAAACAAGTCTAGATTCATCTTTTTCACAAACCTAAAACATCTTATACTTTAAAACGGAGGAAGTAAATGGGCCAGCCTAAGATGCAAATCCTTCCGCTAAACAAAAGCGACCTGACGCCCTAGCGCTACCGAGGAAAAGTTGTCCTGGTTTGGGGGAGCTGGATAGGTCTAGCTTTTTGGCCTGTTAGCTCTTGTCCGACCTGCCCATGGACTGGCCACCCATCCACCGGACCTATTTTCTGTCTTCGTAAACCCAAATTTGCTACTCTCTTCGTTCACAAATACTATGTATTTTGGGTTTAGTCAAAGTTAAATTTTATAAGTTTGACCAATTATTTAGACAAAAATATTAATATTTATAATATAAAATTTATAGTATGAGAATTATCATAAAGTATATTTTCATATTATATACAGATATTATAGTTATTAATAATTTTTTGCTATATTCTTGGTCAAACTTTAAAATGTTTGACTTTGACTAATCTCAGAACGCGAAGTAAATAAAAACGGAGGGAGTATGGTTTTGGGGGAGCTGGATAGGTCTGGCCTTTTGGCGTGGACTGGCCCATCTCGCAGCCACCCATCCACCGGACATATATTCTGTCTGTATAGAGACTCATTCAATTACACTAGTTAAATGTCCGTGCGTTGCTACGGGCTTTCAAAGTTTATATAAATATAATACAATAAAAAATACGGATCGGTGAATGAACCACTATAATTTGAAGAAATTACTATTTTGTGAGTTGCTCTCTATCAAAACATAGAACTACAAAGACACCGCTAGTCCCTTCTCCTTCTGCTTTTCCACCAGTGTCACCCCTACAACATTGTGACGTCATCATGCTAGATGTCAATGTACTTCATAGTCACCCATCTCTATGTTACTGTTGGCGTGTCAGGAACCATCGTACTCATTCACACAACAAATGAGTTCAGCTCTACCTCCTAGCTAAACTAACCCACAAAAAAGATTAACATAACACATTTTGTTCTTCTAATTTATCTACTCTACCTCTACCACAACCATCTAAATTAGGGCTTGTTCGGTTGTCAGGGTCTATTTCCCAGCGGAGAGCTAGTAACCATGGGGTTTGAGTGTAACCCGGTGTGTCAATCTAACCCCTAAGAGGTTCAGACGCTCTCCCCTCCACAAACCTGACCGTTCGGTTATTCTAGGGTTTGCAATAACTACACAACAAGCCAGAAATGAATATTAAGAAATATGCATGGTGTAGTTAAAAGGGATTTTTTGCGATCAATCTAAAGGAAAATCCAATCACATAGCATCACATTAACATTGTGAGAAACAGAACTCTTCCCATAGGCTTTCTCAAATATATTAACAACCTGATCTTGCTCAAATGAATGAGAAGGCCTGCATAGACTAATAGAAAGTCTACTGGACAAAACATATCCATGTGAGTGGTAGCTAACAATTCCTTGCACCGAGAAAAACAAACTTATCAAAAAATAGGATCTGATACAACTATCCAACATGAAATAATTCTTGGCGATAAATGAGAAATTTTCCATCTACAGCCTCTTCCCACCTCCAACCACTCTTCTTGCAAGTGTTGTCACGAGCAATATAAGCCACATCCTCTGCAACATAATCAAAGATAGAATTAATTGATCGGGCATAAGATAGTCCATGAGCAAGTACAAGATGCAACGCCAAGCGGCAGATTAATTAGACATAAACAACAAAATTTTATTAGCTTGTACATTCTAACAAAGCTAGAAATATTATATAGTTTCACAGAAAGGTCTTGCAAGTGAAAATAATTGATGTTAAATCTCTAGACAACCTAGAAGCTACAAGAGTTAAACAATTGCAGATGAAAGCAATACATACTTTTGGAAGAGCATTCATAGACGCTTATGAAAACATAAAAAATAGGACATGAATGCACATGCTTTGTCACGGCCTACACAAGTATTATTTGTATGACCCATGAAAACATTATACATTGTATATGTAAAAGCAACAATCCAATATTAAGGTACCATTGCATTGCTATGTAGCATCACAAAGACAAGAAGATACCTTGTTTTGTAGACATTCTATTTTGCAAAGATACCGCCTAGCAAGGTTGTTGCATGTCAGCAAAATCTATGCCATATCTGATCAAATCCAAATTAGTGCTTCTTCATAGAATAATGTAATATACAACGCAGAAACACATTTTTTGTAGTGATAGAGGTGAGAAGAGAAATAAATAATGTATAAGAGATTTAATATCTGGAGAAATAATTGCAAGATTCATGCCTCACCAAAGTAATGTTTTCGCATAGAGATGTATCTAATGCAGTGTTTTCAAGGTTAAATAGAACAAAAACTATTACCGAGGAAGATAAAAGTAGAATGCACATTTCTTATTGGCAAAGGTTGTTGTGGCTTCACATAGTTGGAAACTTGGAATACAACGATATCATGATTTGTTTTTTCAAATAAAGACATATCTCTGGATATATGTTTCACTGAAACACCACTAAAAGATGACACAAGCCAACAAAATCCCCAAGCAAGAACCATATAGTGTGTATATTTTGCAAGACTTTGCAAGACCCAAGCTTAAACGATAAAATATAATGGGGGTAGTGTTCTACAGTTAGAACTCTGGTTTACATAATGGAAC
Source organism: Avena sativa (assembly GCA_916181665.1). Lineage (NCBI taxonomy): Eukaryota > Viridiplantae > Streptophyta > Magnoliopsida > Poales > Poaceae > Avena > Avena sativa. The sequence continues at coordinate 135,454,100 of OV702280.1, forward strand.
CATAGCTTCAAAGAAAGGGATTATGCTTCACCACATCATCGATTACGCCAGACCAAAGTGATATGCCAACATAAGTACCCCTAAATTCATTTGCTTATCCTCGGTGGAATTTAAGTACCATGTCGTACTTAAAAGTGTGAGTATAGTGAAAACAAGAATAAATAAAGATATGTTCATGAAATATTATGTATATAGTAGCAAAATTGATGGAGGGGTTAACCTCTTGGGTGCCCGATCTTCACGGATCTCGTGGTCAAATCGATGGGAAAGCGAGGGGAAAGGGAGAAGGTAGCGGAAGCGAACACACACCTCGCGAAGAACACGATGAACACACGCAAAACTCACACGATACAAGGCCGATTGCTCCCGAACGGCGGCCACCGGTCCGATAGAATCCTCGCAAGGAAAGATCGGTCAACGTGCTCCCTCAAATCCACATCGGAGAGGGAAGAACACCTTGAGGAGGGTCTTGACGACTTGGGGGCGAGAAACCGAGAACCCAAGGCCTTGTTCAACGATGGATGCGTGATGCAAAGTCCAATCGAGGTTGGTGACGATAGTCGGTCCCCTTGGTAAAGGGGATGAGGCAAAACTAGAGATTCCACAATGGGGGTTTTCTTTAGTCTATCATCTATGCCTAAGGGATACATGAGGGGTGGGGGCTCTATTTATAGGCCAACCACTAAACAAGGGTAGTTTGGGGATAAAACTAGGGTTTGGACGAGCTAAAGGGGTACATGGGCCAAAGGCCCAACAGGTGCGCGCAGGCACACAGGACCGGTAGTACCGGACTTGGGTCCGGTAGTACCGGTCAACACCGGTAGTACCGCTCTGGGACCGGTAGTACCGCTTGCGGTCCTGGAGCGTCAGCTGGAGCCGTCTGTAGCGGGCGGTAGCAGGGGGCGGTAGTGTCGTAGACCAGTAGTACCGGTTCCAGGTCCGGTAGTGTAACACCCTCAGAATCGGACCTATGCAAGTTTTAGCGAAACCCGCCAAACCCGCATAGAAACGATTCAAAGGTGCCCACCAGGCACTTTTGTGCGGGTGGAAAACGAAGTAATAACATTACACAACAGTCCTCGATGGGACCCACAGAACAGATATATATACAACAGCGACTCAAAGAGTCAAGAATACAGATATAATATACAAAGATCCAAATCACCTTGAAAATGATAGAGCGTCCGACTACGGACAAGATGCAAATGGGGCTAAGAGCCCTGAAGAATAACCAATGGCGTCCATAACCCTGCCCAGGCCAAGCCGGAAGGGTAACCCTGCTAACGACGTCGATCTCAAAACCTGCTTAAACAAAAGGGGTGCCGACAAGGGCAAAGGGAAAAAGAGGAGCGTCAGTACTGAGGCCAGTACACGGCGAGACTAGAATTCGGCGGTCCTCGCCTACATAGGTATGGTGGACTGAGCGGCAGCGCAGCATGCACTAAACAACCTATAGAGACTCGATTCACTGTCGGCTATCAGAGAGGGGTAAGAAAGACCTATTCAGAATCAACCTGATACTACCACCAAACATACCCATCCTGGTATTTCCCCCTCGAGACCAAACGAGGAAGTCAACCGAGGAACTCACACAGTTGGCAGTTTTATTTAATCAGTTGTCGTTGCAGCAATTACTAGTCAGGTGTAGATAATCATCCTGATAAAATAAGCAGTGGGCCGTTTTAGTTAACCATTCCATTGTAGTTGCGACACTTACTAGTCAAATACAATTAGCATGAGATAACCCAAAACCCAGTAGTTGTTGGTACTTTTATTTAGCCATTCCGTTATAGTTGCAATACTTACTAGTCAGGTACAGTGGTCGCAAGTGACAACCAAACAAGCAATTGTTGGCAGTTTTATTTAACCATTCCATTATGGTGAAGCTGCTTACTAGTCATTATAAAGTCAAATTTATAGCACTACTTTAGTTATAGTTGTCTATGATCGAGATACTGTGCTCCAAGTCGTCCATAACCGCGGACACGGCTTTCAGAAAGTTTTAACCCGGCCGGGGTGCACAAATAGCAACACACACTCAATCAGCCTCGGAAAAACCAAATCAAAACCTAACGAGGCCTTCACGACAAAGCAATCACAGGATTCAGAAATATTTCAGGGGGCCACCCCTTGGAGTACACCCGCAACGAAGTAAGCAAGCTCCGAGACGGACTCAAGGTTTGCGACAATGGCTGTAAACGACTGGGAACCCAAAACTGGGATTGTCGATACCGCGAAAACATTCCGCTTACCTAAACAGTACAGTGTGCTCCTCGCACAATCGTAAATAAAGCAGTAAAGCATGGCATAGGTACAGGATAGTAAATAAAACCTCAAACTAGTTTGTGGCCCCAAGAAATAAGACTGAATCAAGCTCTGGCTCAGGGGGGTCCCATAAGCCTCCCGGATGTGGATAGCGCGAATATTCAAGGAACAGATATCAAGTACTCGGGGTCCTACGGGACACAAGTGGGCGGTCGGAAACCAAATATTATCTATCACCCACCAATGCCTCTGCTTACTTACTTCAATTTTAGTTGTTAAACAATAATTAAAGTGAGCAATAAATAAAGCCATAACCGTCTCCAACATTAAACATGCGGCAAGGCTCCAACAACTGTGGTACTTGACGGCACGCAACAGCACTTGAGCAAGCGACTACGACGCGCAAGTCCAACTATCTATCAAACATCAGGTAATAGGATGTGTCCAAGGCAATATAGGGCTGCAAGGGATATCACGGGTACGGAAACTAGAGCATCGCAACACAGATAGCAATAGATCAACAGGAGGGAATAAATACTATAAAGGGAAGATAGGTAGAAAGGGGGAGATGCTCGCCTGCAAAACATGCCAAAGGTTCAACCGAAGATCGGGGCGAAGATCACATCAACTCAACGGCCTTATCCGCGAAGAAGCAAAACACTAGAATAAACACCGGATGCAATATTTAATACTACGGCAAAAGATCGGCATGATGCATGTATGATGCATGACATGGCAAAGGTGCGATGCAATTAGGTCATATTAAGCGGAACCGGGGTCCCGACAACAATTAAATGGTTCAAGTTATTTAACTACCCCGCAATTTAAATGTTGTTTTAACAAGGCAAGATATGACAACGGTTCGATGCACAAATTTAAATGAGGCCAATATAAGACTAGATTTGTCCGCATATGGGCCCCATATTTAATTATAAGGTGAATCGGCGTAAGGCACCCAACCCACACAAATATGCATGCAAGTATGGCAATTAGTATGCAACAAGTTGTTATGATATTATAAAAATAGGGTTTCGGGAAGGGGTTCACACATCTGGGTCGGAAGATCTTGGGGTTCCGGGGGTTCAGGGTTGGTCTCAGGGTTCAGGGTTCGACGGGATCGTTCTCGGACTCCGGGATCTAGGGTCTTGTCGCATCCGTGGTCTTCGGGTCATGTCGACGGTCATGGCGTTCGGGATGAAGTACTTGTCGCACCGGGGTCTCGGGTCGAAGAACTTGACGCGCCCGGGTTCGGTCTCCGGATCCGGGAAGAAGGCCTTCGGATCCTCGGGTCCGTGAAGGAGTACTTGGCGTCCGACGGTAGATCTTGTTGGTTTCACTCCGAAGGGCTTGTTGTTCTGCAGTGCGGATCGTGGTTCATCGGGGTTCGGGTCTTCGGGGTACATGAGGCAATCTTGGCGTTCCGAGGGGTTCGGTCTTCGAGGTTTGTCCATCTACGCCATGTCGGAGATCTTGAGGTTTCGGCTCGATCGAGGTGCAGTGCTTGAGTTTCGACGCAGGCGATCTTCGGGTGGTACTCCGGTGGTCACGACGATCTTGAGAGGAGCTTGGGGAACGCAGGGTTTTCTCCCTGGACTTGGCCAGCCCAACCTCACTCTACGACGAACATATGCCAAACATATAAAAACAAGACACACCGATCAACACCGGTGGTTAGCGATGCCTGGGAAGCTGGAGGTCGGGCTCGCAGAGCGGACAGGACGGCACGAGAGCGGCGGTGCCTGGGCCGGCGAGGTCGAGCTTGGCTGGTGGAGGGCGCCGGAAGGGCCGGGAAGAGGTCGTCGTCGTACGACCGCGGGCGCGAGCTCGACAGGGATGGCACGGGCGGCGCCTTGGCCAGGGGGCGCGGCATCTGGCTTGAACGGCGGGGACGAGGACGCGTGGAGGTGTCGCCGGGGATGGCCACGGCGGCGTGGACGATGGTCCGGCTCCGGGCGGCGGAGGCGGCCGAAGGCAGAGCTCGGCCAGAGCCTGCCGGCGACGGCGAGGTCGCAGGGGGCAGACGGAGGCGGGGCCGCGGAGGCGGGCGGTCGCGAGGCGAGGCTGCAGGGCGAGCGGCGGCGCGGGGTCGGAGAGAGAGAGCGGACGCGGGCGGGCGCGGCCGCGCGTCGGAGAGGTTGAAGGCGGGGCGAGCTCGGATGAGAGGGTGCACCCGACGGCGATGGTCGGAGGGGGAGGGGCAGCGCCGGCGGGGGCTGGTCGCGGGGAGGGGGAGGATGCGGGGCCAGGCGGTGGAGCGGAGGTTGGAGGGATGGGGGGGCGGCACCGGCGAGGGACAGAGGGGGCTCGGGCTTGGTGGATGCAGGGAGGGAGCGAACCAGGGGAGCGGGGTGGGAGGATGGGGACGACGGGGCGGGTGCGTGTGTCCTGCGGGTGGGGCCAGGGGTGAACAGGGTCAGGGGGTGGGACCCAGGGGCAGCGGCAGGTTGGGTGGGTTGGGCGCGCGCGCGTGTGTGGGTTTGGGGTGAGAGGGAGGCTGCGGTTGAGAGGGGTGGGTGGTGAGGTGGCAGAGCATGGTTGGCTGGGGGATTTGGGTAGGCTGATGTGGCGAGCTGCGATTGGGTGGGACGATGTGGCTGGGGTGGGTAGGATTAGAGTTGGGTAAGAAAAGATTTGGGGTGGACCGTTCTAATTCCTGGGGGTGGTCGTTCGGGTCGAATCGGCCCGTTCGACTGCCCCCACTAAAATAATTTAACATTTTATTTGTTTAAAACAAGGCTTATGCAGACTGATAGCAGACAAAACAAAATAATCCGGTGACCCGGTGTTTGCGTTTGAATAAGGACGGGGCGTTTAGAAAACACAACCAGGTTTTTCCGCAAATAGTTTTATGCAAGCAAATGCAAGATGATGACGATGCTCAAATGCAATGTGGCATGATGACATGAGCATGCGGTCATGATGATGCAATGCACAAAATCAACGCGATTTTCTAGTAGTGGTTTTGCGGGATGCCACAGGTAGTACCGCTGGAGACAGAGAGTATTTGGCCTCTGTTGGCGTCGTCTGTTGGTGGCGGTAGCAGGGGGCGGTAGTGCCGCCGGGCGGTAGTACCTGTCGCCAGGTCCGGTAGTACCGCTGGCGACAGAGAGCATTTGGCGATCTGTCTTCTTCCGCCTCCTCTTCCAAGCCTCCGTCTTGTCGGGATTGATGCTCCGGGCTTCCTCCCTTGCCTCCGTACTTGTCAATGTGAACCTATCATGCATATGTGACGGAGTATGAAGTAGCATACCATTCAATAGGGTAGGAAGGGGGCTCGCATAGAGGAATGGATTCACCTTTGGAGTCCATGACGACTTGGCATAAGTTGGAGACCAAGATGTGGTGACGACCGTAGGTCGGGCTACATCAGCTCCCCCCCCTTCAAAAAGAGTCGTCCTCGACTCTACATGCTCATCACAAAGTAGAAGCGGTCGAGAGACCTTCTTGATCCTGGGGTTCACCATATAGTCGTCCTCGTGAAGATTGACTTGACAACACTTCAATGTTCCTTCACCTTCCTTGAAGCCTACAAAGCTCACAACAAAAGCAAAGCAACACTCAAAGCGTAGCCAATTCATGAAGATTATAGCATGAGTCCTCAAGTAGAAGGAAGTCACCTTAGCTTGTAATGATAGCTCGATGAAAGGTAGCCATAGGTAACTCTCTTCGGTTCTTCTTGTCAACACATGGTTGGGAGAGGTTGACGTGTAAGCATTTGTACCTTCATACAACAAAGACCAAGCAACATATGTTTGTGTGTGATAGAGGAGCATGTCATTTGTGGCATGTCCATTCTTGTTCACAACACGATTAGCACAACTCAAGTATAGCAAACGGAATGCATATGCATGGTCAAAGTGCATGGAAGTCGTTGCAAAATCATCCAAATGTGGTAACTCAAAAACTCCATATAGCATCTTATTGTGGCATTCAAAGCAATCGAATAGAAATTTGATCAACATCTTTGATGCAAAACTAGGAGAATTTGGCAAAAACACAAAAGGAAGAATGTCCAAAGCAACATCATTATGTGTGCAAACCAACCATTGGAAAGAGAAATTGTTCGACATGTTGGATGTCACACACAAATCATCAAAAGCAAATATCATGGGAATATGAGTATCCCAAGCGGAAGCAAAAACAATATATTTGCAAACAAACCAAATTAAAGAGCAAATGGTCCTTATGTTTGTTGCAACAACAAGACGAGATTCTTGGAAGCTCTCCTGACAATACATGTTCTTAAAGGAATTGTGGTTGCACACAAAACATCGAGAAGGTAAATTGTTCAACATTTTTGTTGCAACACACAAAGCATCATTATCTAAAAGCGACGAAACATGAATGTCACAAGGGGAGATAATACCATTAACATGCTTGCAATCAAACCATAGGAAAGAGCAATTTGCCAACATGAAAGATGCAAAGCATGCAAAAGGTATCAGAGCTGGGTTCGATCTTGAACTCACTTGTGGGATGCTCTCAAGAGCTCTTTTTGTCAACTCGTGCTCAACCGAGGTTGACATTCTCATGTGGGTACCTACACACATCATATGTAAAAGGAAGAACGTGTGTGCATGGTAGAGATACACATCATCCATCATGACGTATCTCTTCTTGTGCACATCACCATTAATGTCAATCAAGTACGCCATAGATGCATGGTGAGTATGCAAGTGGGGAACATGCTTATCATGGCAATCATCAAAATCTCCAAAAATTGAGAAAGCTATGGGGGCCATCTCATTATAACGCATATAATCAATATTGTTGCAAGCAAAGCGAGTGAAATAGCAAGCATTCATCTTATTGCAAGCAACGGGAGAAATTGAATGACTAGCATGACAAGGCAAGTCCAAAGCAATTGGAGGATACACACAAGATGCATAGCATGGCATGTTTATGGCAATGATATCACAATCAAACAATTCCACATGATCAATATTATGCAAAGGCAAAGCATCACATGGGAAAGCGGATGAAGCATATGTAATGTCACAAGTATCATCCATAGCATGCATATCCTCACAATTCATCATGTCCACTAGTGGGATCATGGCATCATCAACACCCTTATTGTTACCTTGTTCATACCTCTCATATGAAGTGGGTGTTGTGGAAGTAGTGGCCTCCTTGTGGACGACTTCGTCTTCTTGATGTAGCCATGGCATAGCATCATCTTCGTGCACCATGTACATCTTCTCCAATTGAGGCATCATTGCTTCATGGCTTGGCGCTTCTTCATCCATGGAACCTAGCACAACACAAGAGAACACACTAGAGGTAGAGGGTAAGTTGTTAGAAATCGAAATGGTCTCACTTGACCTATCAACTACCACTCTCAACTCACTAGTAGTATCGCTCATGCCCTACAAGTGGAAGCACTCAATCTCACATAAGGTGGAGTCACTCTTCTCACTCTTGTTCTCACTCAAGTGGGCTAAGTGGCTCTCATACTCACAAGGGATTGGTACCACATCATCACTCAAGCATATGGGGATAGGCTCGGTTTCCTCAACTCCATGCGCCTCCTTTGGTGAAGGGAAAATCCCATGCTCACCATTCTTGACCTTGTCGCCTTCAAAGTTGGATGCCATAAGATGGGCATCATCACTCTCCTCCATGGTCGAAGGGAAAATCCCATGCTCGACCGTCTTGTGGCCATCTCGTAGTAGTGGTGGAGGTAGGCTCATGCTATCCAACTTGGCGAAGTAGAGGTCTACATTTTCCTCGTTGGCGAGGTTGTGGAAGTCAAGCATAGGCATTGAAGCTTGATGGCGTGGAGGAAGGCTTGCTCTTGGTGCCATTGTGGTGGTGGCACGAGTAGTTGAAGGTGCCCTATGATGGTGTCGACGGAGGTCATTGGCGTGCCTTGCCGAAGGTTGATGTAGGTGGCGCACTTGGTCGTCCACATGACACTCGCGACGGTGATCATTTGCCTTGGCACTCTTCTTGTGCTTGTGGTGCCTTCTTGATCTTGATTGAGCATTATGGTTGGTGCTCATCTTGAATTCTTCGTCTTGGTGGCGAAGATGCCTTAGACGATTTCTTGTATCCTCTTTATGGTGGCGATGCTCATGAGAGGATGTTTGTCGATGAAGATTCTTGTTTCTTGGCGCCTCTTGATGTATATGATGTTTGGACGCCACTCTTGTTTGGATAGGAGGTGGATCTTGGCGCCTTGGAGGTGATGTAGCTTGGCGCCTTGGAGATGGTGGAGCTTGACGCCTTGGAGGTGATGGAGCTTGGCGCCTTGGAGATGGTGGCGCTTGACGCCATCTAGGTGGTGGCACTTGTCGCCTTGGAGGTGAATCATCGAAGTAGGTGGTGCCCTTTGGTGTGGCACGCTTGGCCTTGAAGGTCATGGAATCTTGATGATGCGCCTCCTCTTGCTTGGCGTAGTAGGCTTCCATCTCCACACGGTGGAGGAATTCTTCATGGCTCGTGGAGGAGCCATCAAACTCGATGAAGTTCTCCGTGTCCTCCATGTTTGGCGAGGCGTCGTCGATGTCGCACTCGAAGTCATCCATGCTTGGGGAGTAATTGTTGGTGTAGTACTCCATATCACCCAAGCATGTGGAGCCATTGTCGGTGTAGTGCTCCATAGTCTCCATGCATGAGGAGCCATTATCGACATAGAGCTCCATGTCTTCCATGCATGTGGAGTCGTTGTAGGTGTAGTGCTCCGGGTCCTCAAAGCATGCGGAGCCATTGTCGGTGTTGTGCTCCGTCATGTCCTCTATACTTGTGGAGTCGTCGTCATGGTGGCTCATCATGGATTCTTGATAGATATCATCCTCGGTTCTGGAGTCCCTAGACATGATGCACAAGACCAAGCGGTGTATATGGAAGTGGTAGTGGGAGTTAGGGATACAACGTCAAACCTTACTTTACCTTGGAAGATCATATCGTACAAGTGGCCACACTTGAGAGCAATAAACCAAGCAAAGTGAAGTTCACGCGGAACACCAAAACCAACTACGAACCAAAAAACACGCACACACAAGGCCTATGGTGGATAGGTATGGAAAGTGGCATGTCAAGAACCAATCCGAAATCAAGATGTTGTAATGGCAAGTAAAGAACCACAATGATCACCAAGCAAACAATTCAATCCACAAGATAGGAAATATGTACAAGGAAACACACACGGTGGGATAAATGGGACTTGTGCGACGGAGAAAGTGAGCTAAGAACCAAATGATTACCTAGCGAAGACTATAAGCTCGTGTCACACAAGTACAAGGAGAGACGCTAGTTCGATTGCACAAAATTGGTGGGCTACAAGATATGCACAATAAGTACCACCTATATGATGTTCATCGAGCTTGCGCTTCCTATTCTATGAGGCACATGTGTATCTCTTTTTTTTTCTTTTTTTTTCTATTTTTTTCTTTTTGTATCACTCTTTTTCTTTTTATTTCTTTTTCACTTGCCTCTTCCTTGTGCCAACAACTATACAAGATAACTATATGAGATAGCGCTCACAATGTTTGCTCGGAATTCTACAAGGTATCAAATGTGCATAGCCCAAGCAATCATAAGAGGAACTAGTCTCAATAGGTGTTTGTTGCTCGCAAAGATAGTGGGGTTCACAAAGGAATGCAAGTGGGGAGAAGTCGCGGAATGTTTATACCTTTCGTCGACGATCTTCACCCTTTATTGTTGGATTCCGCCTTTCTCACAGAATTTGGATGGAGTAGATAGCATGAACAACGTGGATGATGATGTAGAGCTCCTTCTCCTCTTCGAAACGAGCTAAAGAAAACCAAAATCCGAGTTCGAATGCAAAAGTTATGCTCAAAACGGTGAGAGGCTGAAATCTGGGAACCTGCTGTTTTCTTTCTGTACTAGGCGGTAGTACCGGATTTTGGGCCCGGTAGTACCGTAAAAGGGCGGGAGTACCGTAGATTTGGAGCGGTAGTACCGCTCGAGACAGAGAAGTCCAGATCTGACGCGTTTTCGCGAGTTTGGGGCGATTTGGGCGGAAAATCTTCAAGAAAAACACCAAATCGAAGGGGGAAATCAAGGAATTAGGCCATGGGAACGCAAAGGAAGGTAGATCAACAAGTTTAGCAAGTAATCCACGGATCAAAACCTACCAAAACGCACTCAAATCACAGATCGATCCAAAACATGAATTGGGGCTATTTTGGTGGAATTTTCGAATTTATGGGGAAAAGATCAAATCGATGAGAAATCCGTGGCAACCAAAAGCTGCTGATACCAGATGATGGAGGGGTTAACCTCTTGGGTGCCCGATCTTCACGGATCTCGTGGTCAAATCAATGGGAAAGCGAGGGGAAAGGGAGAAGGTAGCGGAAGCGAACACACACCTCGCGAAGAACACGATGAACACACGCAAAACTCACACGATACAAGGCCGATTGCTCCTAAACGGCGGCCACCGGTCCGATAGAATCCTCGCAAGGAAAGATCGGTCAACGTGCTCCCTCAAATCCACATCGGAGAGGGAAGAACACCTTGAGGAGGGTCTTGACGACTTGGGGGCGAGAAACCGAGAACCCAAGGCCTTGTTCAACGATGGATGCGTGATGCAAAGTCCAATCGAGGTTGGTGACGATAGTCGGTCCCCTTGGTAAAGGGGATGAGGCAAAACTAGAGATTCCACAATGGGGGTTTTCTTTAGTCTATCATCTATGCCTAAGGGATACATGAGGGGTGGGGGCTCTATTTATAGGCCAACCACTAAACAAGGGTAGTTTGGGGATAAAACTAGGGTTTGGACGAGCTAAAGGGGTACATGGGCCAAAGGCCCAACAGGTGCGCGCAGGCACATAGGACCGGTAGTACCGGACTTGGGTCCGGTAGTACCGGTCAACACCGGTAGTACCGCTCTGGGACCGGTAGTACCGCTTGCGGTCCTAGAGCGTCAGCTGGAGCCGTCTGTAGCGGGCGGTAGCAGGGGCGGTAGTGCCGTAGACCGGTAGTACCGGTTCCAGGTCCGGTAGTACCGCCGGAGACAGAGAGTATTTGGCCTCTGTTGGCGTCGTCTGTTGGTGGAGGTAGCAGGGGGCGGTAGTGCCGCCGGGCGGTAGTACCGGTCGCCAGGTCTGGTAGTACCGCTGGCTACAGAGAGCATTTGGCGATATATCTTCTTCCGCCTCCTCTTCCAAGCCTCCGTCTTGTCGGGCTTGATGCTCCGGGCTTCCTCCCTTGCCTCCGTACTTGTCAATGTGAACCTATCATGCATATGTGACGGAGTATGAAGTAGCATACCATTCAATAGGGTAGGAAGGGGGCTCGCATAGAGGAATGGATTCACCTTTGGAGTCCATGACGACTTGGCATAAGTTGGAGACCAAGATGTGGTGACGACCGTAGGTCGGGCTACATCAAAAATGATGAATACCATGATTAGAGACATTTACACCATTTACTAAGGGAAAAATCTACTTTAGGTGAGCACATTAGCAGATGACAAAACCAAATACGGAATCTCAGTGCAACATAATCTCCTCAAACTCTCAAAGCTCACTCCCATAGGTATTGTACTTTAATAACAACTGATTGGATCATTATGTTCTCATTACAACTCAATACTATCTTTCTTACATATGTAATACTCTATCCGTCCATAAATAATTGACTTGGATTTGTCAAAATTTGGATATATATATATACACTAAAACATGTCTAGATACATTGGAATCTAGAAAAATCCAAGTCACTTATTTATGGACGGAGAGAGTATATTAATTAAATAAAAATTAAATCAGTTTTTCTATAGACAACTGTTAATATTCATTTTCTGTAATTCGAGGAACAAAGGCAAGGAAGAATTCTTGAATTGTCACTGTACCTGCATTTTTTACTAAAAAATGACCTTAGAGCATCCCTACCAGTACCCGTATTCCACCGGCCTTTATACCACGGATACAGGTCGACGAAATCGTGATTTGCAGTATCAAACTTCATCGCACATATGTGACACCCCTGGGATCAGGGCTAAACAAATCCCAGACCTCCATCTGACATAAGCTTAACCTTGAGCTCGAGAATATCCAGTGAAGAATCGATAACACAACAGTGACCCTACGATACAAAAAATATTACAGCGAGCTCATAACTGAGCAAAGAACCAAATTATTACAAGCAGAGGTCACTGACCACAAACATCAAACAACGGAAGGCAAATTATGCTATTAAGTATAGCAAACTTAACAAATGGCCTAAGAGGCCTGAAGCATAACGATGACATCCCAGCCCAAAGATTCCAGGCTGCCGGCCGGGAACCCCAAGCTACTCGTCGGTGTCGATGTAGTACGGAACTCGTCTTTAAGGGAACACTTACTCTGCCAAAAGAATCAACAAAGAAAGGGTGATTACAGGGTGTACTCTGCAAGACTTATGGCTGATGGAGTTGTTTTAAGTAAAGCAATCTTTGTTTATAAAATAAGAGGGAGGAAAAGCTCATCTATTCAGAGTATTTTAAAAGGGGATAAGAGAGCGACATCTCTGAAATATTGATCATCATCTTTTGATATCCACCAAGTCATCATCATCTGAACCCTAACTAGGATCACCCCCTCGTACCCATGAGGAAGCATCCTTAAGCACACGTTGATCAGCAAGTTTTACAATGGTTAAAGTTATCTATGATCTTGAGTTCGGTCGCCAAGTCGTTCATAATCGTGAACACGGCTTTTCAAAAGTATTATTACCCTGCAGGGGTGTACAACTTTACCCACACGTACTAACCTTCTCTTAATGCCACAATGATTATCCCTCTTCCTTGGAAGGCCGGCAGAGGGTGGTTAGACACGACCTTTACCTTGCTTTCATCGAGACCATGAGTCACGCAATAAGTATGGTTCCGTCGTAACGGGTCAAATCCTGAAGCCGCTACTTAAACATGTAAGGCGAGGTTGGTTTACCAGGGGCGCTATCAACCCCAAGCAACTGCGGCCACGCTTCCCTACCTGTTATGAATGCACCTTCACCCGGCAAATCTTTCAAAAGATTTTATATGCATATGTCAAATGGAACGCCCGAACTATGTGACTCATGGAATCTACTAGGCAAGTTAGTTGCTCGTGAGGTTGTATAGGCCCCGTGTGGTTATACGCTCATCTTGGTTCCTAAGGCAAGAACTCAAGTCCTAGTGGTGGCGAGCATGGGACTAGAAAAACCACATCCCACCGTGGCCTCCCATACAAGCCTTGGCATGTTTAATCTCATATCATCTCTGATATATCATCTCATCACGCTCTCCTGTCATACTAGATTCTCTGAATCTGATACATCATCTGGATGAACCAGCACTGACAGCTATGCATGGCTAAGCAAGACACAGATATAAGCTCTAGCAGTGCACACAAGCCAAACCTAGTTATGCTAGGAGCAGTGGATCAGGTAATATAAGCTCAAAGGGAGTAATGCAATAGATAGGATACTCTATCTATCGATAAAAGACCACAGTAGAATTGTATGCATCATGGCAGGAATTGAAATGCTTTCGAAATCATAGGATTATATCATGGTGGGGTTATGCTTGCATTTGCCTGTTGATAACAAATAAGCAGATCTTCGGAATCCTTGTACTTGACTTGTTATAGTTGGTCAAGTATTGTTCGTCGATATTCGATCTTCAATGGTGTTGATCTCGGTCTTCTATCTTGATCTCGATATCGTATTCTACTGGGAAGAAAAAAACACCGGAAATAAAGGGGAAACAATCAACACATGGCATCGATGCAATGCTCAAGCAAGGATGATGATATGACAAGTTAAATTGCATTGAAAAGTAACCCTAAGGCATGCTCGACAATTTAATCGGGGTTCCGAGGGGTGAAATCCCTAACTCGGGGAAACTCCGGAATCACCTATGAGGGGTTACTATGTTCTTCTAAAAAACATGCTATGGAAGTTGTTGAACAATGCATGATTATAGCTTAGATAAATAGTTCTCAATTTTCTGAACATTTTGACATATTATACATATTTTTCTGACTTATAAATAATTAGATATTGAATTTACAAGTTTATATTAATTTCTGGAAATATTAAACCAAATTATTAAACTTTTATTGCGTCAGCACGTCACAAGGCTGACATCAGCAAGGGGATTGGGTTGTTTCTTACTAGGGCTGTATCTAGCCCCAGTCACTGACTAATGGGGCCCTAGGCTAGGTCGGCGGGCTTGGTCAGCGCCCACGTCATCGACACATGGACGCCACGGTGGCGCCATGTCGGCGACACGCAAGTCCCACATAGGCTCGCCGGAGAGCGCGTCGGGATGGCACCAAGGGTGACGGAGAAGGGAGAGCTAGGGCTTGCGACTAGGCCTAATCGAACCGGGGCTTCACTACGAACCTAAAGAGGGCGGCACCGCTCGATCTGGGTCACCGGAGCACGGGTTACGACAGCAAGCGGCGGCGAGGCTCACGGGTAACGGCGCACGGCGAATCTAAGAAAACGAGGCGTCAGAAGGCGCTGTGAGCACCAGAGGCTCATCGGGAGGGTGTTGCCGGTGATGGCGAGGGCTGAGGAGGACTAGAACGACGGCAAGGTCGGCGGCGGTGGTCGTCGGTGACGAAGAAGGTGGCGTCGAGGGCGACGATTCAGAGTGTCGTGGCTCGATTCCTTCTGCAGGTCGAATCAGGGGACCATGGTGGTGCGGGTGGCTTGCTAAGACGGGCACGGGGAGGCGTAGAATGACGGCGAGCCGGAGCTAGGGTTTCGGGAAGCTTGGCTCAGGGAGGGGGAGAGGAAGAGCGAGCGTGGGGGAGAGTGAGAGGAGAAGGAGAATATGGGCATGGCTCGGGGCGACCTTATCTTCGCCCAGTGTCGTGGGAATGACCACGACAGATGCTGCAATCGGCAGCGAGTAGTAGAACATGGGGCAAGGGCGGCTAGCCATCTGCGGTGCGAGATGAGGGCTGACACACAAGGGTTTACCCAGGTTAGGCCCCATGGAGGGTAAAGACCTACTCCTGCTAGATTGTATTATGGTAAGAGTACAATGGGGCGATCTCGACGGCTAGACGGCGAGTCACTTGGGTGTATGATGGAACGTATCCTCTATGCGTCCCCTAAGGAGGTTTATATAGGCTCACCTCGCTAGGGTTTACAGATCACAACCGAATTAGTTAAGGATTCGGAGATTCTATGACCTAGTCCGACTGGGCCTAGCTACGCTTCTGGGCCTTCAGCTTCCAGTCACCTGAGTCCACGCCAAGTCTTGATCCAGTCGCTGTCCTGCAGGCCCACTCGCTGACGGCTTGGGCCAGTAGGAAACGTCCTGTTGGGTATACCCCGGTAGGCATATCCCCATCAGTAGTCCCCGAGGCCGTCGTTGATTTGTCGCAGGTGTTTGCTGGCAATCGGAGTATGCGGGTCCAATGCGGATGCCTAGTCGAATCAGCGGCGGACACCTGAACAAAGGGAAAGAACTAGTCATTTCGGTTGCAATAACAGCGACCAATTGTGTCACAGCTCGGCGAACGGGTCGGAGAATACTTAGTCGCTGTTATAGCGAGCGGGTTGGCGATTACTTTGTCGCTGTTATAGCAATCGGGTCGACGAGTCGTCAAGTCGCTGGGAGCAGCGAATCGAGTAGATGAAGTTGGACCGTCAACTGTGGTCAAACTAGCCGTTGGGTAACCCAACTGTAACTTCGGCGTAATCACCGCGTAATAACGGCTCCCGGAAATGGCGGGTAACAACCGCTATATAACAGGAGCGAGGGACGACCAGGGAAACACTTCTTTCATTTCCTCCGATCTCGCCTACCTCCGTCCCCCCATTCCTCGCAGCGATCGGAACACTCCCGAGAACCTCGACCTCCGCGAATTTACAACCGATGGCCCCCACCACCGAGCCATGGGACAGATCCAAATGCACTAAGGCGCTACTAGCATTCTTCGAGGAGGCTGGGATCCTCCGCGCCAGCAGATGGCGCATCCCCGCGGCCGGAGAAGTGACTCCAGATCCGTGCGAGGGGGAGTTCATCTGCTTCACTAGCCACCTGGAGCGGGGGCTGGGCTTCCCAACTTCCCTCTTCTTCCGGCGTTTCTGTGCCTACTACGGAATCCAACCATCGGATCTAGGTCCGCATAGTATCGAGCATCTCGCCATCTTCGTGGCGTTCTGCGAGTGCTATCTGGTCTGTAGGCCCTATTTTCCCCTGTGGCAAGACCTGTTCCACGGGAGAATCAGCCGCGAAGAGACAGGCAGCCCGATGCTAGCCGCGGGCGGCCTGACATTCCAGTTGAAGTCGAAGGCATCGTTCTTCGATCTGATGCTGCCCGCCAAGGCGGCGAATGAATGGAAGAAGTTCTGGTTCTACGTCACCGGGTCTACTCCAGGCGACGAAGTGGCGCTTCCAAGGTACTCCGCCGACCGGCACGAACCGTGTCGGCTCCAGGTCGTCAAACTCCCGCTGGATCAGCGGATGGTTGTCGATGAAATGTTACAAACTATCTGTGGCCTGAAGAAGAAAGGCCTCCAGACCATCAACCTCTACAACTGCTGGCTCGGGCGGCGGCTCGTGCCCCTGGCCAGCCGCAACCACTACATGTATGAATATACGGGTAAGGACGACCCGACGAAGTCCTGCCTCGTTGAGTGGAGACTCAACGACTACACCCTGGCCCTGAAGAAGATCACCCAGGCGGTGTATCTTGACGCGAAGGCCGGGGTCGCCCCGTATACTACAAGGCGCCCAGCCCCAACGGTAAGTTGTCACTCTGTTAATACTCGCAGTCGCAGCTTGTGCGTTCGCGGTCATGTTAAATTTGTTTGTTCTTGTTGCAGCTGTTCCAAGTGGTGGAAGGGTGGCTTCCACCCGCAGATGATGAGAACTCGAGCTCATCCGTCCAGGACGGAAGCGAGCCACCACCCGCCAAGGATAACACCGAGAGCGACGGAGGCGACGACGACGACGGAGAAGACGAGCCCGTGGAGGTTGCTGCCCCCACGGTTCACAAAACCCGCGGGCAACACCAGCGCGAGCTCGAAGCGAGCAAGAGCCTCGAGCCCCACGATGACGACGACGACGAGCTTCCCGATCACACCTCACATCGAGAGGCCACGCTGTCGAAGAAGAAGAAGAAAGCTCCGCCGAGGAAGAAGACGAAGCCAGCGAAGAAGATATCTCCGCCCCGATCTGCGAGCAGCTCCGACACCACCAGCTCGGCTGAGGATGCAGCGGCGGACGCGACCGTGGCTACAGGCGCCACCGCCCCTAGGGAGGAGGCGCCGCTGGCATCATTGCCACCGCCATTCGCCCCAATTGTTAGCTTGGGGGCTGCTCCAGCCGCAGGGGCCTCGCCACCAAAGGGTGCTCCCGCGGTTGTTATCACGGAGGCTCCTTCCATGGCTTCATCTTCGAAGAAGCCATCAGTGTCTTGGGCACACTACGTGTTCGAGGCGGGCCTTACTCGAAGGTTAGGGCCCGAGCTGGAGAAGCCGGCCAGTATCCGCACCGGCCTACGGTTCCTACCAGTCGCCAAGTGAGTGCTGCTTGTTCTGTGTTTTGATCAGACGGTCTCATTCACCAAACCGTTTCGCAGGACTGGTGTTAAAAAGATCGGCCATCCTTCCGTGGACAAGGTTCCGCCAGTCGCCTCCGAGGTGTCGGCCGATTCCTCCCGGAAAAGGAAAGCCAGTGACGTCGCTGCTCCCTCCGAAGGCGTCAAGAGGACGAAGGGGGACGAAGTCGTCACGGTCTCTGATGATCAGGCGGTTGCTCCTAGCGATCCTCCGGCCGCAGCGGAAGTTGACTCGAAGGTCAAGGAGGATGTCGGGTCATAGCATATGGTGATCGCGGACTCACCCGACGTGGCCGAGCCGACTCCGAGTGGCGCAGCCGCATCTGCGGCGACCTTTCCTCGCTTCATGGCGAAGGCGGCCGCAGCGAGTGCCTCGGTGCTAGCGAGCCGAATGCCTGGGGCCACCGAAGCGGAAGTTGAACAACGCCGCAGCCATACTCCGGTCGTGCTTGCGTCGGTGGATGCGCTGGAACTCCACGGCATGCTAGGCGCTGCCATCCAGGTATGTCTAGTCCCCAAGGATCGGGCCACTAAAATTCAGTGGTCGGATTCTTAATGTTTTTATATCATCCAGTCCCCGAGTGCCTAGTCGCTGAATTTCAGCGGGTGGGCACTTAGGAATTTCATTGTCCAGTCCCCGAGTGCCTAGTCGCTGAATTTCAGCGGGTGGGCACTTAGGAATTTCATTGTCTAGTCCCCGAGTGCCTAGTCACTGAATTTCGGTGGGTGAGCACTTAGGAATTTCATTGTTGTTGACGCTACAGTTTGTGCGTAGGGCCTGCAGCGTGAATCGGCCGATCGGCTTGCTGCGAAGTGTCGCTTGGAGAAGGAGCTCGTTGCCGTCCAGGATACGAACAAGGAGCTTCAAGTAGTTGCGGCCGAGGTGAAGGAGGCCCACCGAGGCCTTGTCCCGGTGGGTGATTTGACGGCGGCTCAGTCCGCTCTGAGTGCGGCCGAAAAACGAGTCGCTGACCTGGAGCGTGAGCTTAAGGAGGCGAAGGCGGAAGCGAGCTCAGCGGAAGGGCGAGCTAAAGCTGTTGTTGTTTCTACCACTGAAGAGCGGAAAGTGTCTATTGCGCTCGTTGCTGGGCTGCAGAACGACTTCTCTTCTCTTCAAAACTTCATCACGGGCCTCTGCCAACCGCTAATTGGTAAACCTTCCTTCTTCTTCCTTCTACCTGCAATGGCTGTATTGTGATGTCGTTGGTTTGCTCATTGCTCGCTTCTATGCCGCAGGTCGGATCACTGATAACGTGGAGGAGGCGCAGTCGTACGATGCGCGGCAATGTGTGGCCACCCTGGTCGACTCGGCTGCGTTGTCCGCGACTTGCCTTCGAGCGTATCTTCAGGAGATATCGCCCACGGAGGTAATCCCCAGCGACCTTGTTGAAGTATGGCGCTACCTGGAAAAGGCTCCGTCAGTCGTCGAGTTCATGATGCGGTCGGCCTTCCGGCGCGGGGCGGCGACGGCGCTCAGCCTTGGGCTTGCCCATTTCCCGGAGGATTTTGACCTCAACGATGTCACGAGCGGCTACCCCTCGTCAACGGGCTCTGTGGAGATTGCCGAGGTGCTTAAGCTGACGGACCGGGTCGCGGTGTACTCCGATCGCGTTTGGGCGATGGGCGACCTCATCCCCTATCAGGAGACGATTGTCGCCCCCAATGATCCTGAACCGAAGCATCGGGACTTCAAGGTCGAGCAGCCGTTCCGTGCGGCGATGGCGGGCGAGCTGACGACGTACCCGTCGAACCCGTACGTGACCTTCATCCGTAGCCGCAGGGACGGTGACGCGTCTACGTCAGAACCTACGGAGTAGAAGTGTTTTGCCCTTGGGCGTTAGTGCAATATAACGATTGAACTTTCCTTGTACTTGGAACAACTTTGTGCTGCTATAAAGGAAACTCGTGTTATTTTGTCATTCGTTTTGTGATTTTGTTTTTTGGTTGAGTGAGTCCCCGAGCGCGTCCACCCTTTTAATGGGGTTTACCTCGTTGTTATATGTTTGTTAACTTTTAATGAGTTGAGGTCGACCCGCCATGGCTCAGAAAACTAGTCGTATGGCGACTCCCAGGGGAGCTCTTTACTTGACTGTTTTCCCGGGCGCGAACGAGGTTGGGTTGCCGAGTCCCCGAGCGTGGTACTTGGTGGTTCTAGTCGCAGCCCCAAGGTAGGTGAGGACTAAGCGCGTCGTTGTAAGCGCATCGCTCCTGCCTGATCCGAAGGATCAGTCGCGTGGCGAGTCCTGTGCACGCTCTCATACTTGGCGTTTTTCCCTAGTCGCTCGTATTTGGCTGGGTGTCAGTCCCCGAGCGTGGTACTTGGCCGTTCAAGTCGATGTGCCGAGGATGCGGAGGACTTTGGTCGCTGTGAGAAGCGAATGCAATTTGTCGTGGGAATGGTCATGGCAGATGCTGCAATCGCCAGCGAGTAGTAGAACGAGGGGCAAGGGCGGCCAGCCATCTGCGGTGCGAGATGAGGGCAGAGACACAGGGTTTTACCCAGGTTCGCCCCCCGGAGGGTAAAGACCTACTCCTGCTAGATTGTATTATGGAGGTGGTACAATGGGCGAGCTCGGCGGCTAGGCGGCGAGTCGCTTGGGTGTATGATGGAACGTATCTCTACACGCCCTGCAGGGAGGTTTATATAGGCTCACCTCCCCTAGGGTTTACATATCTCAACCGAATCAGTTAAGGCTTCGGTACTCGTTTAACCTAATCCGACTGGGCCTATCTACTCGCCTGGGCCTTCAGCTTCCAGTCGCTTGGATCCACGCCGGGCCTTGATCCAGTCGCCGTCCTGCAGGCCCACTCGCCAGGTCTTGGGCCAGTCGGAAACGTCCTGCTGGGTATACCCCGGTAGGCGCATCCCCATCAGTAGTCCCCGAGGTCGTCGTCGATTAGGCGTAGGTGGCTGCTGGCAGTCGGAGTATACGGCTTCAGAGTAGACATCCAGTCGAATCGTCGGCGGGCTCCTGTATAAAGGAGAAAACTAGTCATCCAGATCGCAGCTTTGGCGAGTCGAGTCGGCGCAACGCTGTCATAGTGATCGGGTCGGCGAGCCGAGTGGCTGAAGTTGGACCGTTAAACGTGGTCAAACTAGCCGTTGGGGTAATCCAACGGTAACTTTTGGCATAATCACCGCGTAGTAACGGCTCCCTGATTTGGCGGGTAACAACCGCTATATAAGGAGAATGGCAGGCGATCAGAGAACAACCTTCTCGCCATTTCCTTCGATTGCGCGCACTTTCGCCTCCCTTCGCATCGTGATCCAGCTGACCCGAAATCCTCCGACCCCCCACAGATCCTTCCGCCATGGCCCTCTCCACCGAACCTTGGGGTAGATCTAAGTGTACGAGGGCGCAACTGGCTTCCTTCGAGGAGGCCGGGATCCTGCGCGCCGGCTGCTGGCGCATCCCCGCGGCCGGAGAGGTGACCCCGAGCCCGCGCGAGAGGGAATTCATCTGCTTCACCAGCCATCTAGAACGGGGGCTAGGATTCCCCACGTCCCTATTCTTCCGGCGCTTCTGCGCCTACTACGGGATCCAACCATCGGACCTGGGTCCTCACAGCATCGAGCAGCTCGCCATCTTTGTGGCGTTCTGTGAATGCTACTTGGGCTGCCGGCCCTACTTCCCTCTATGGCAAGATCTGTTCCACGGACGGATCAGCCGCGAGGAAGCGGGCGGCCCAATGCTTGCCGCGGGCGGCCTAACTTTCCAGCTGAAGTCGAAGGCTTCGTTCTTCGACTTGATGCTGCCCGCCAAGGCGGTGAGCGACTGGAAGAAATCTTGGTTCTATGTTGCCGAGGCGACCCCGGAGGGCGAGGCGGCGATCCCACGGTACTCCGCCAACCGGTCCGAACCGCGCCGTCTTCAAGTCGGCAAGCTCCCCAGCGACCAGCGGATGGTCGTGGACGAAATGCTCCAAACCATCCGCGGTCTAAAGAAGAAGGGCCTCCAGACGATCAACTTATACAACTGCTGGCTCGGGCGGCGGCTCGTCCCTCTGGCTCGGCGCGAGCACTACATGTACCAGTACACCGGCCGGGAGGACCCGACGAAGTCCTGCCTCGCCGAGTGGAAGCTCGAGGACTATACCGTAGCACTGAAGAAGATCACCCAGGCGGTGTACCTGGACGCACAGGCTGGGGTCGCCCCCTACACCGCAAAGCGTCCAGCCCCAACGGTAATCACCTCGCTTCATTCGCAGTCGCTTTTGCAGTCGCGGTCATTCTAACTTTATCTTGCGTTCATTGCAGCTGTTCCAAGTGGTGGAAGGATGGCTCCCGCCTTCGGATGACGAGAATTCGAGCTCGTCCGTCCAGGACATGGGCGAGTCGCCTCCCGCCAAGGGCGATGCCGGGAGCGACGAGAGTGACGGCGACGACGATTCCGAGGAGGAGGTCGCCCCGCTGGTCCGCAAGACCCGCGGGCAGCGTCAACGTGAGCTTGAGGCGAGCAAAAGCCTCGAGCGTTATGAAGACGATGAAGAACTTCCGGAGACCACCTCGCGCCGCCAGGCTACTCCGTCGAAGAAGAAGAAGAAGAAGAAGAAGAAGAAGAAGAAGAAGGAAAAGGAGGTGAAGGCGCCTCCGAAGAGGAAGACGAAGCCGACGAGGCCGGCCTCGCCACCGCGCTCGGCGAGCAGCTCCGACGCCCCTAGCCCGGCCAAGGACGAGGTGCCACCGACGGCAACCACGCTGGACACGGCCGCTGTCGAGGTCCCACTGGCTTCGATGCCTCCGCCATTCGCCCCAGTTTCTGGGCTGGGGGATATTCCAGTCGCCAAGTGAGTTTACTCACCTACCTTTGTCTTCCATAGCAGGTTGAATTATCTTGCTTACATGATTGATGTAAAGGACCGGAGTGAAGAGGATGGGCCACCCGACCGTGGCTAAGGTGCCATCCGTCGTCAGCGAGGAGGATCCTTCCCGTAAGAGGAAGGCGGACGAGGTCGTCGTCCCTACGGATGGCGGCAAGAAGGACAAGGGCGATGACGTCGTCACGATTTCTGACGACATGGCGGTCGCGCCGACTGAACCCATAACAGAGGCGGCCGCGTCCACGAAGGAGGGCACTCCCTCGCCTGGAGCGGCCGAGCCGACCTCCTTTGGTGCGGGTGCCTCCATCGCGACATTCCCGCGCTTCATGGCCCAAGCGGCCGTGGCGAGTGGAACTTCGCCCTCGAGCCGTGCACCTGGGGTCGCCGATGCGGAAGTCGAACAACGTCGTGGGTACACGCCAGCTCTCCTCGCGTCCGTGGACGCGATACAACTCCATGGCATGCTTGGCGCAGCCATCCAGGTATGTCTAGTCCCCGAGGATCAGGTCGGTGTTTTGCAGCGGTCTGATTCTTTTAGTGTCTTGTTATTATTTTTCGCATCCAGTCCCCGAGTGCGTACTCGCTGAATTTCAGCGGGTGGGCACTTAGGATTTCTTGATTTCCAGTCCCCAAGTGCGCACTCGCTGAATTTCAGCGGGTGGGCACTTAGGATTTCTTGATTGCCAGTCCCCGAGTGCGCACTCGCTGAATTTCAGCGGGTGGGCACTTAGGATTTCTTGATTGCCAGTCCCTGAGTGCGCATTCGCTGAATTTCAGCGGGTGGGCACTTAGGATTTCGCTTTGGTTAACTGTTTGAATTGTGTGCAGGGTCTGCAACGTGAGTCAGCTGACCGATTGGCAGCGAAACACCGTGCGGAGAAGGAACTGGACGCCATCCAAGAGGCGAAAAAGGGGCTTGAGGCAGTTTCCGCGAAGGCCGAAGAGGCTCGCCAGGGACTTGTCCCCGTGGGTGAGTTGGCAGCGGCGCAATCGGCACTGAACTCGGCGGAGAAGCGGATCGCCGAACTCGAGCGCGAGCTGAGGGAGGCGAAGGAGGAAGCGAACTCGGCGGATGGGCGAGCCAAGGCCGCTATTACCGCCGCCGCAGAGGATCGCAAAGTGTCCGACGCCCTTGTTGCTGGGCTTCGGGACGACTATACTTCGCTTCAATGCTTCATCACGGATCTCTCCCGCCCCTTGATTGGTAAGTGTACCTGCCTCTGCCAATAACATGTGTTCTGTTGTGAAGCCCGACATACTCATTGTTGTCTTCTATTCGTAGGTCGCATTCTTGATAGCGCGAAAGAGGCGAGCTCGTTCGACGCGCGGCAGTGTGTGGCCACACTCGTCGACTCGGCGACGTTGTCGGCGACGTGCATCCGAGCCTACCACCAGGAGATATCACCCACGGAGGTAATTCCCAGCGACCTCGTCGAGGTGTGGAAGTACTTGGAGAAGGCGCCCTCGGTCGTTGAATTCATGACGCGATCGGCTTTTCGGCGCGGAGCGTCCACGGCGCTTAGCCTTGGACTTGCTCACTTCCCGGAGGACTTCGACCTCGACGACGTGACGAGTGGCTACCCGTCGTCGACTGGCGCAGTGGAGCTTTCCGAGGTGCTCAAGTTGACGGACCGCGCCGCGATGTACTTCGAGCGTGTCTGGGCAATGGGCGACCTCCTTCCGTACCAGGAGACGGTCGTCGCGCCCAACGACCCCGAGCCGCAGCACCGGGATTTCAAGGTCGAGCAACCCTTCCGCGCGGCGATGGCGGGTGAGCTGACGACGTACCCGTCAAACCCGTACACGTCGTTCATCCGCAATCGCCGGGGTGCTGGCGAGTCGTCGTCGAAGCCTGCAGAATAGGGCCGTTTGCCCTGGGGCGTTAGTAGTAGGTCTGCCGTATGGGCATATTTTGTAATTTGAGACAATGCTACATGCTATTGAATGAGACATCGTGTCTGTTTTGGGATTTGTCATGTGTTTTGTGATTGAGGTTTGAACAAGTCCCCGAGCGCGTCCGCCCTTTTGTGGGGTTTACCTCGTGTGTGATATGTTTGTTGTTTTTGAATGTTTTGTTATTGTGGTCAACTCGCCCAAACTCGAAGAGCCAGTCGCTAGGCGACTCCCTTGAGCGCTCTGTACTTCGCCGTTTTCCCTTGCGCGAATGAGGTCGGGTGGCCGAGTCCCCGAGCGTGGTACTTGGTTGTTCTAGGCGCGACTCGAGGGTGGGTGAGGACTTGGCGCGTTAGTTTGAGCGCATCACTCCTGCCTGGCCCGTGGGGTCAGTCGTGTGGCGAGTCCTGGGCATGCTCTCATACTTGGCGTTTTCCCGAGCCGCTCGTGCTGAACTGGTCATCAGTCCCCGAGCGTGGTACGTGGCCGTTCGAGTCGCTATGTCGAGGATGCGGAGGATCGTTGTCGCTGTGAGAAGCGAAGGCAGTTGTCTTGGCTCATAGAGCCAGTCGGGCTAGGCGACTCCAGTGGGGCTCCGTGTGGCATCCCGCAAAACCACTACTAGAAAATCGCGTTGTTTTTGTGCATTGCATCGTCATGACCACATACTCATGTCATCATGCCACATTGCATTTGAGCATCGTCATCATCTTGCATTTGCTTGTATAAAACTAATTACGGAAAAACCTAGTTTTGTTTTCTAGACGCCCCGACTTTGTTCAAACACAAAACCCCGGGTGCTGCCGGATATTTTGTTTGTCTAAAAACTACTTGTAAAAGTTCATTGCAAATTAAATAAAAGTTTAAATTATTTTTAGTGGGGCAGTCGAACGGGCCGAAATGACCCGAACGACCACCCCAGGAAAATAAAACGGCCCACCCTATTAATCCTACAGCTACCAACTAACTTACCCAGCCCTCCCCTCCACCTCACCCCAACCAATAGCCCCTCGCCACCTCATCTCCCCTCTCTCCCTCACCCAATCCCCAACTGCCACCTAATCCTACCCCTCTCCCCACCTCTCCCTCTCATCCCACACAACCCACACCACACACACGCATCACACACACACACAGCCCCTCTGCCAGCGCCACCTCCCCATCTAACCCACACCCGACCCCACGGGTCCCACCCGTCAGCGCCCGACCCCACGCCACCACCTGTCCCGCTCGAGCCCATCCCCCCACCTACCACGCACGCGCCTCCCGTCGTCTTCCTCCTGGCGCCCTTCCCTCGCCCCATGCTCCCCTTCCGCTCGCCCTCTCCCCTCAGCCTCCCGCCGTCCCGTCGCCGCCGCAGACCCCAGCAGCGCCGCTCCCCTCCGCCGCCGGCCTGCGCACGCCGCCTCGGGCCTCCCCGCGTCGCCTCCCCCTCCCTCTGCTTCTCCCAGCCGCCAGCCCCGCCGGCCGCGCCCCGCAGCTCCGCCCGCCTAGCTCGCCGCCCCCGTCGCCCGGGCTCTCTTCCCCCCGCTCCGGCCTGGCCCGCGCGGCGCCCCTCCTTCCTCCTCCGGCCACCCTCGGCTCGCCCCCTCCGTGCCCGCGTCCGCCCGAGCTCCGCGCCCCCCTCCGGCCGTGCTCCGCGCCGCCCCGACCCGTGCTCGGCCCGGCCGCCGCCCTCTTCGCGTCCTCCCGCGGCCGCCTCCGCGAATCCCGCCGCCGCCGCGACCCTAGGCCCCGCCCTGAGGCCGCCCCTGCTCTGGCCCGTCCCCGCCGCGTCGTCGAAGGCCGCCCCTGCTCTGGCCCGTCCCCGCGGCCCGCGTCTGCGCCACCTTGGTTTTTCCTCTTCGTCGGCCCCGACGAGTCTGCCTCCGCCCGTGTCGGTTCCTGTGCAGTACCAAGTCGCTGCCGTGTTGTGTTATCTGTTTGTAACCTCCTGGAAGTTGTAGCAGGGCAGTGACCAGATCCTGTCGTGCAGGCTTTTGTGCTGCTCAACCAAGTGGGTTCCAGTTCGAGTTGCTGTACCCAATAGGTGCTCCACATGATGTTTTCTCCAAGCCCAAGATCTGCGAGCCGTGTTTGTACATCCGTACTGCTGCCTGAAGATCTACGCCAAGATCTACCCTCGGACGCCGAGACACCCGAACCCGAAGGCCGATCCCGTACCCGGTGCCGCGTCAAGATCTCCTTCTCGGACCCCGATGACGCTAAGTTCTTCGCCATAGAGCAACAGGGACTTCGACAAGACAAGGAACGTCAAGAACTTTACCCCGAATGCCAATACCGAACCGACACGAGAACCCGACAAGTTCGACACCGGCCAGGGCGAGTACGATGCCCCGACGCCAGACCAAGTACGCCCTCCCGGAACGCCAAGGTCCCCGCAAGAGACGACAAGACCGACAACATGACCCGAAGACCACGGATGCGCCAAGACCTACCTCTGTTATCCGAGAACGTTTCCGTCGAACCCTGGACCCTGAGACCGAACCCCGAAACCCGGAACCCCAAGTTCATCGAGACCCCCTAAAGTGTGAACCCTTTTCTCGAACCCTATTTTATAATATAATAACAACCTGTTGCATATTGAATTGTCATACTCGCATGCATATTTGTGTGGTTTGGGGGCCTTATGCCGATTCACCTTATAATTAAATATGGGGTCCATATGCGGGCAAATCTAGTCTCATATTGGCCTCATTTAAATTTGTGTAGCGAACCGGTGCTATCTTTTGCCATGCTAAAACCACATTTAATTTGAGGGGTAGATAAACAACATGAACCATATATTTAATTGTCGGGACCCCGTTTCCGCTTAATATGACCTAATTGCATCGCACCTTTGCCATGCCATTCATCATACATGCATCATGCCCGATATTTTGCCGTAGTATTAAGTATTGCATCCGGTGTTTATTCTAGTGTTTTGCTTCTTCGCGGATAAGGACGTTGAGTTGATGCGAGTGTCGACCCGATCTTCGGTTGAACCTTCGGCAATGTTTTCAGGCGAGCATCTTCCCCTTTCTACCTATCTTACTTTTATAGTATTTTTTCCCTCCTGTTGATCTATTGCTATCTGTGTTGCGATGCTCTAGTCTCCGTACCCGTGAAATCCCCTGCAGCCATATATTGCCTTGGGCACACCCTATTACCTGTTGTTTGTTAGATAGTTGGACTTGCGCGTCGTAGTCGCTTGCTCAAGTGCTGTTGCGTGTCGTCCAGTGCCACAGTTGTTGATGTATTGCCGCATGTTGATGTTGGAGATGATCCTAGTTTTACTTATCGTTCGCTTTAATTCCTGTTTAACAACTAAAATTGAAGTAAGCAGAGGCATCGGTGGGTGATAGAAAATATTTGGTTTCCGAACGCCCACTTGTGTCCAGTAGGACCCCGAGTACTTGATACCTGTTCCTTGATTTATCGCGCTATCCACATCCGGGAGGTATATGGGACCCCCCTGAGCCAGAGCTTGATTCAGTCTTATTTCGTGGGGCCACAAACTAGTTTGAGGTTTTATTTACTATCCTGTACTTATGCCATGCTACTGTTTATTTTACGATTGTGCGAGGAGCACACTGTACTGTTTAGGTAAGCGGAATGTTTTCGCGGTATCGACACGCCCAGCCACACTTTCGGGTTCCCAGTCGTTTACAGCCATTGGCGCAAACCTTGAGTCCATCTCGGAGCTTGCTTACTTCGTTGCGGGTCTACTCAATGGGGTGGCCCCCTGAAATATTTCTGAATCCCGTGATTGCTTTGTCGTGAAGGCCTCGTTGGGTTTTGATTTGGTTTTTCCGAGGTTGATCGAGTGTGTGTTGCTATTGGTGCACCCCGGCCGGGTAAAACTTTCTGAAAGCCGTGTCCGCGGTTATGGACGACTTGGAGCACAGTATCTCGACCATAGACAAGCATAACTAAAGTTTATTGCTATAAATTTGACTTTATAATGACTAGTAATCAGCTTCACTATAATGGAATGGCTAATTAATACTGCCCACAATTGCTTGTTTGGAGTGTCGCTTGCGACCATTGTACCTGACTAGTAAGTATGACCACTACAACGGAATGGCTAAATAAAAGTGCCAACAACTGCTGGGTTTTGGGTTCTCATGCTAAATGAATCTGACTAGTAAGTGTTGCCACTATCACGGAATGGTTAACTAAAAGTGCCCACTGCTCATTTTATCAGGATGATTATCTATACCTAACTAGTAATTGCTGCAACGATAACTGAATAAATAAAACTGCCAACTGTGTGAGTTCCTCGTTTGACTTCCTCGTTTGGTCTCGAGGGGGAAATACCAGGATGGGTTTGTTTGGTGTTAGCTTCAGGTTGGAACCGGATAGGTCATTCTTACCCCTCTCTGATAACCGCCAGTTGTATCGAGTCTCTATAGGTTGTTTAGTGCACGCTGCCGCTGCCGCTCAGTCCACCATACCTATGTAGGCGAGGACCGCCGAATTCTAGTCTCGCCGTGTACTGGCCTCAGTACTGACGCTCCTCTTTTTCCTTTGCCCTTTGTCGGCACCCCTTTTGTTTAAGCAGGTTTTGAGATCGACGCCGTTAGCAGGGTTACCCTTCCGGTTTGGCCTGGGCAGGGTTATGAACGCCATTGGTTATTCTTCAGGGCTCTTAGCCCCATTTGCATCTTGTCCGTAGCTGGACGCTCTATCGTTTTCAAGGTGACTTGGATCTTCGTACCTTATATTTGTATTCTTGACTCATGGAGTCGTGTTGTATATATATCTGTTCTGTGGGTCCCATCGAGGACTGTTGTGTAATGTTATTACTTCGTTTTCCACCCGCACGAAAGTGCCTGGTGGGCACCTTTGAATCGTTTCTATGCGGGTTTGGCGGGTTTCGCTAAAACTTGCATAGGTCCGATTCTGAGGGTGTTACAGAGTGGTATCAGAGCCCAGCAGTTACGATACCCCACAAGTCCAGCCTGTAGGATAACCTAGCTAACGGCCGAAGTAGAGTGTCAAAACTATTTTTGAAAAATCGGTTGGATAGTTCTGATTAGGTCTAATTTTACTCCTTAACCCTCTGCTATTCTCCTCTTACCTCTGCGCGTTTTGAATCCGCTCTCTTCTCTCTCTTCGAGTCCAGGACTTCTCGTGGTTGGATTTTCCGTCGTATCTTTAGGGTTTCGCTTCCTCCTTTGATAACGGTGTTGCTACATCTGGTCTTCATGCTCTCCGAGGAATCCTTTGTCTGGTGTACTTCTCTTTGTTCCTTCTCGTGCCTTCCGGTGTTTTCCGACGCGACGACATCATCCACGCCGGATCCGGTGCAGAGTCTGCATCACTCCTTTGTTTCCGAACCTCGTTTGTCGAGATCTTCAGTCTGAATCCTGAGGGTTGGTTGCATAACCTATCTATTCGAGTATATAGTAATGCTTTGAGTGCGGGATGGAGTCGCGACCATACCACTACTCTTATCATTTGCTTTGTATAATGAATAGTGGATCGATGCAACTCTTACTCCTTCCATGGAAGTTAGAGGTGGCCTACCTTTAACTTCGTCCGTTGTTTATCCGGAGTGCTCTCTTGACGAACAGGATCAACGACCCTTTGTTAGTGGTGTCGCGAAGAGCTACACGAAGCGAGAAGACGCAGATCGCCGACCTTCCTTCCGGTACCATGAGGCGGATCTCGAGGGCGAGATCCATTGTTAGTGGTGTCGAATTGTGGCATCCCGCAAAACCACTACTAGAAAATCGCGTTGTTTTTGTGCATTGCATCGTCATGACCACATACTCATGTCATCATGCCACATTGCATTTGAGCATCGTCATCATCTTGCATTTGCTTGTATAAAACTAATTACGGAAAAACCTAGTTTTGTTTTCTAGACGCCCCGACTTTGTTCAAACACAAAACCCCGGGTGCTGCCGGATATTTTGTTTGTCTAAAAACTACTTGCAAAAGTTCATTGCAAATTAAATAAAAGTTTAAATTATTTTTAGTGGGGCAGTCGAACGGGCCGAAATGACCCGAACGACCACCCCAGGAAAATAAAACGGCCCACCCTATTAATCCTACAGCTACCAACTAACCTACCCAGCCCTCCCCTCCACCTCACCCCAACCAATAGCCCCTCGCCACCTCATCTCCCCTCTCTCCCTCACCCAATCCCCAACTGCCACCTAATCCTACCCCTCTCCCCACCTCTCCCTCTCATCCCACACAACCCACACCACACACACGCATCACACGCACACACAGCCCCTCTGCCAGCGCCACCTCCCCATCTAACCCACACCCGACCCCACGGGTCCCACCCGTTAGCGCCCGACCCCACGCCACCACCTGTCCCGCTCGAGCCCATCCCCCCACCTACCACGCACGCGCCTCCCGTCGTCTTCCTCCTGGCGCCCTTCCCTCGCCCCATGCTCCCCTTCCGCTCGCCCTCTCCCCTCAGCCTCCCGCCGTCCCGTCGCCGCCGCAGACCCCAGCAGCGCCGCTCCCCTCCGCCGCCGGCCTGCGCGCGCCGCCTCGGGCCTCCCCGCGTCGCCTCCCCCTCCCTCTGCTTCTCCCAGCCGCCAGCCCCGCCGGCCGCGCCCCGCAGCTCCGCCCGCCTAGCTCGCCGCCCCCGTCGCCCGGGCTCTCTTCCCCCCGCTCCGGCCTGGCCCGCGCGGCGCCCCTCCTTCCTCCTCCGGCCACCCTCGGCTCGCCCCCTCCGCGACCGCGTCCGCCCGAGCTCCGCGCCCCCTCCGGCCGTGCTCCGCGCCGCCCCGACCCGTGCTCGGCCCGGCCGCCGCCCTCTTCGCGTCCTCCCGCGGCCGCCTCCGCGAATCCCGCCGCCGCCGCGACCCTAGGCCCCGCCCCGAGGCCGCCCCTGCTCTGGCCCGTCCCCGCCGCGTCGTCGAAGGCCGCCCCTGCTCTGGCCCGTCCCGCGGCCCGCGTCTGCGCCACCTTGGTTTTTCCTCTTCGTCGGCCCCGACGAGTCTGCCTCCGCCCGTGTCGGTTCCTGTGCAGTACCAAGTCGCTGCCGTGTTGTGTTATCTGTTTGTAACCTCCTGGAAGTTGTATCAGGGCAGTGACCAGATCCTGTCGTGCAGGCTTTTGTGCTGCTCAACCAAGTGGGTTCCAGTTCGAGTTGCTGTACCCAATAGGTGCTCCACATGATGTTTTCTCCAAGCCCAAGATCTGCGAGCCGTGTTTGTACATCCGTACTGCTGCCTGAAGATCTACGCCAAGATCTACCCTCGGACGCCGAGACCCCCGAACCCGAAGGCCGATCCCGTACCCGGTGCCGCGTCAAGATCTCCTTCTCGGACCCCGATGACGCTAAGTTCTTCGCCGTAGAGCAACAGGGACTTCGACAAGACAAGGAACGTCAAGAACTTCACCCCGAATGCCAATACCGAACCGACACGAGAACTCGACAAGTTCGACACCGGCCAGGGCGAGTCCGATGCCCCGACGCCAGACCAAGTACGCCCTCCCGGAACGCCAAGGTCCCCGCGAGAGACGACAAGACCGACAACATGACCCGAAGACCACGGATGCGCCAAGACCTACCTCTGTTATCCGAGAACGTTTCCGTCGAACCCTGGACCCTGAGACCGAACCCCGAACCCCGGAACCCCAAGTTCGTCGAGACCCCCTAAAGTGTGAACCCTTTTCTCGAACCCTATTTTATAATATAATAACAACCTGTTGCATATTGAATTGTCATACTCGCATGCATATTTGTGTGGTTTGGGGGCCTTATGCCGATTCACCTTATAATTAAATATGGGGTCCATATGCGGGCAAATCTAGTCTCATATTGGCCTCATTTAAATTTGTGTAGCAAACCGGTGCTATCTTTTGCCATGCTAAAACCACATTTAATTTGAGGGGTAGATAAACAACATGAACCATATATTTAATTGTCGGGACCCCGTTTCCGCTTAATATGACCTAATTGCATCGCACCTTTGCCATGCCATTCATCATACATGCATCATGCCCGATCTTTTGCCGTAGTATTAAGTATTGCATCCGGTGTTTATTCTAGTGTTTTGCTTCTTCGCGGATAAGGACGTTGAGTTGATGCGAGTGTCGACCCGATCTTCGGTTGAACCTTCGGCAATGTTTTCAGGCGAGCATCTTCCCCTTTCTACCTATCTTACTTTTATAGTATTTTTTTCCCTCCTGTTGATCTATTGCTATCTGTGTTGCGATGCTCTAGTCTCCGTACCCGTGAAATCCCCTGCAGCCATATATTGCCTTGGGCACACCCTATTACCTGTTGTTTGTTAGATAGTTGGACTTGCGCGTCGTAGTCGCTTGCTCAAGTGCTGTTGCGTGTCGTCCAGTGCCACAGTTGTTGATGTATTGCCGCATATTGATGTTGGAGATGATCCTAGTTTTACTTATCGTTCACTTTAATTCCTGTTTAACAACTAAAATTGAAGTAAGCAGAGGCATCGGTGGGTGATAGAAAATATTTGGTTTCCGAACGCCCACTTGTGTCCCGTAGGACCCCGAGTACTTGATACCTGTTCCTTGATTTATCGCGCTATCCACATCCGGGAGGTATATGGGACCCCCCTGAGCCAGAGCTTGATTCAGTCTTATTTCTTGGGGCCACAAACTAGTTTGAGGTTTTATTTACTATCCTGTACTTATGCCATGCTACTGTTTATTTTACGATTGTGCGAGGAGCACACTGTACTGTTTAGGTAAGCGGAATGTTTTCGCGGTATCGACACGCCCAGCCACACTTTCGGGTTCCCAGTCGTTTACAGCCATTGGCGCAAACCTTGAGTCCATCTCGGAGCTTGCTTACTTCGTTGCGGGTCTACTCAATGGGGTGGCCCCCTGAAATATTTCTGAATCCTGTGATTGCTTTGTCGTGAAGGCCTCGTTGGGTTTTGATTTGGTTTTTCCGAGGTTGATCGAGTGTGTGTTGCTATTGGTGCACCCCGGCCGGGTAAAACTTTCTGAAAGCCGTGTCCGCGGTTATGGACGACTTGGAGCACAGTATCTCGACCATAGACAAGCATAACTAAAGTTTATTGCTATAAATTTGACTTTATAATGACTAGTAATCAGCTTCACTATAATGGAATGGCTAATTAATACTGCCCACAATTGCTTGTTTGGAGTGTCGCTTGCGAACATTGTACCTGACTAGTAAGTATGACCACTACAACGGAATGGCTAAATAAAAGTGCCAACAACTGCTGGGTTTTGGGTTCTCATGCTAAATGAATCTGACTAGTAAGTGTTGCCACTATCACGGAATGGTTAACTAAAAGTGCCCACTGCTCATTTTATCAGGATGATTATCTATACCTAACTAGTAATTGCTGCAACGATAACTGAATAAATAAAACTGCCAACTGTGTGAGTTCCTCGTTTGACTTCCTCGTTTGGTCTCGAGGGGGAAATACCAGGATGGGTTTGTTTGGTGTTAGCTTCAGGTTGGAACCGGATAGGTCATTCTTACCCCTCTCTGATAACCGCCAGTTGTATCGAGTCTCTATAGGTTGTTTAGTGCACGCTGCCGCTGCCGCTCAGTCCACCATACCTATGTAGGCGAGGACCGCCGAATTCTAGTCTCGCCGTGTACTGGCCTCAGTACTGACGCTCCTCTTTTTCCTTTGCCCTTTGTCGGCACCCCTTTTGTTTAAGCAGGTTTTGAGATCGACGCCGTTAGCAGGGTTACCCTTCCGGTTTGGCCTGGGCAGGGTTATGAACGCCATTGGTTATTCTTCAGGGCTCTTAGCCCCATTTGCATCTTGTCCGTAGCTGGACGCTCTATCGTTTTCAAGGTGACTTGGATCTTCGTACCTTATATTTGTATTCTTGACTCATGGAGTCGTGTTGTATATATATCTGTTCTGTGGGTCCCATCGAGGACTGTTGTGTAATGTTATTACTTCGTTTTCCACCCGCACGAAAGTGCCTGGTGGGCACCTTTGAATCGTTTCTATGCGGGTTTGGCGGGTTTCGCTAAAACTTGCATAGGTCCGATTCTGAGGGTGTTACACTCCGGGTAGGCGTTTTTCGTGGACGATGTACAACCTGAGGTGACCCAGTGCTTGTGCATCGCACTACTTAGCCGTGCCGATCGCTTGACCAAAGGTTGACTTCTGCGGTTGGCTTGACGCTGTTATTACGAGTGCGAGTGGCACAAGACGCGGAGAGTAGGCGCAATTTGCGGTAACCGATTTTTTTTATTTCATAGCGACTGGAGAGTACATATGTGGGGTTCTAGGGGTAGAACTTCCGTAGGAGGTTTACATTCCATGGTCGCTTGACGTCGAGTTCGCCGTCCCCGCGGACGTCGATGAGGTAGTAGGCGTCGTTGCCGAGTACTCGCCCGATGGCGAATGGTCCCTCCCACAGAGGGGAGAGCTTGTGCATGCCCTTCTTGTCCTGGATGAGGTGCAACACCAGGTCGCCTTCTTGGAAGGTACGAGTTTTCACCCGCCAGCTGTGGTAGCGGTGGAGTCCCTGCTGGTAGATGGCGGTGCGCGAGCGAGCTAGGTCGCGTGCCTCGTCGAGTTGATCGACTACATCCTGTCGTGCGAGTTCGTTCGCATCCTCTGTGTAGTGGACGACCCTCGGAGAATCGTGCTCGAGGTCGGTGGGCATGACTGCCTCGGCGCCGTACACCATGAAGAAGGGGGTGAATCCTGTCGACTTGTTAACCGAGGTGCGTATGCCCCAGATGACGGAGGGTAGCTCCTCGACCCAGCACTCGGCGGTGCGCTCGAGTGGTACTTGGAGTCGCGGCTTCAGGCCGTGGAGGATGCTTTGATTGGCCCGTTCCGCCTGACTGTTGGATTCTGGGTGGGCGACCGATGCGAGGTCGAGCCGTATGTGGTGTTCTTCACAGAATTCGGCCATGGCTCCTTTGGCGAAGTTGGTGCCATTGTCCGTGATGATGCTTTTTGGGAACCCGTAGCGATATATGAGCTCGCGTAGGAATTTAGTGGCAGTCTTCCCATCGCATTTCCGGACTGGCTTGGCCTCCACCCACTTTGTGAACTTGTCGACCGCGACCAGGAGGTGGGTGTAGCCGGAAGGAGCCTTCTTGAAGGGGCCTACCATGTCCATGCCCCATACGGCGAATGGCCAGGTGATGGGGATGGTCTTGAGCGCTGAGCTTGGCACGTGCGTCTGGTTGGCGTACTTTTGGCACCCGGCGCACCACTGTACAATGTCGACGGCATCGGCGTGTGCGGTGGGCCAGTAAAAGCCATGCCGCATAGCCTTGGCGACCAGAGAACGGGCGCCGGCGTGGTGGCCGCAGTCACCGGAGTGGATGTCATGGAGGATCTTGCGTCCTTCTGCGGGTTGGACGCAGCGTTGGAACACGCCGGTGACGCTGCGCTTGTGGAGCTCGCCGTCGATGATGGTGTAGGACTTGCATCGGCGTGCGATCATCCGAGCGTCCGTCTCGTCTGTCGGCAAGGTGCCGCCCTCCAGGTATGAGATGTAGGGCTTGGTCCAGTCGTCTGGCTCGATGACGAGTGCGACCAGGGCTGCCTCCGGTTGTAACGGGACTCCGATGTCGATCTCCCTCGGGGGGAGACTGATGGCTTGGTGATTGTGTCGAGGAAGACGCCGGCGGGTGGTGCGAGTCGACCCGACCCAATGCGAGAGAGTGCGTCGGCCTCTTCGTTCTTCCGCCTGTCGATCCACTCGACGGAGTAGCCTGTGAAGTGTCCGCCCAGCTTGTCCACTGCCTGGCGGTACGCCGCCATGGTGGGGGAGACGGCGTCGCAGGTGCCGGCGACTTGCCCAGCAACGAGGTCGGAGTCTCCGTAGCAGCGTAGGCGGTTGACATTCATCTCCTTGGCAGCTCGCATGTCGTGGAGTAAGGCCTCGTACTCGGCCATGTTGTTGGTGCAGGGTGTGAATCGAGGCAGAGGACGTAGCGGAGCTTGTCGCCCTTCGGTGAGGTTAGCACAATCCCTGCGCCTGCGCCGTCCGCGTTCTTGGAGCCGTCGAAGTGCAGGCTCCGGTAGTGGAGGTATGGCAGCTTCTCTGGCTGCTGGACCTCTTCCCAGTCGGAGATGAAGTCCGCTAGGGCCTGCGACTTGATCGCTTTTCGTGGATCGTATTTGATGTTGTGGACGCCGATCTCGACGGCCCACTTGGCGACCCGCCTGGTCGCCTCGCGGTTGCGGATGATGTCCTGCAGTGGTGCTGAGCAGACCACCGTGATCGGGTGCTCCTGGAAGTAGTGCGGCAGGCGCCGCTGAGCTCTGAAGACCGCGTATACCAGCTTTTGGTACTGCGGGTATCGCTGGCGCGACTCGGTGAGGACCTCGCTGATGTAGTACACCGGTCGCTGTACTGGGCGCTCCTTTCCTTCCTCCGGTCGCTCGACGACCATGACGGCGCTGACGACGCGCTCGGAAGCCAAGACGTAAACCAGCATGGGTTCTTTGTCGGCGGGGGCGGCGAGTAGCGGTGCGGCGAGAAGCACCTTCTTGAGGTCGCGAAGCGCGTCATCTGCCTCCTTGTCCCACTGGAAGGTGGGGTTCTTGTGCATCAGGCGGTATAGGGGCATCGCCTTTTCGCCCAGGCGGGGGATGAAGCGACTGAGAGCCGCTACTCGCCCGGTCAGTTTCTGGACGTCGTGCAGGCACTCGGGTTTGCCGAGCCGGGCGATCGTGTCGATCTTCGTGGGGTTCGCCTCGATCCCTTGCTTGGAGACGACGTACCCCAGTAGTTGTCCTGCTGGTACACCGAAGGTGCATTTGCCTGGGTTAAGCTTTATCTTGTATTTTCGCAAGTTGGCGAATGTTTCCGCCAGGTCGGCGAGTAGGTCACCCTGGCGAGCGGACTTTACGACCACGTCGTCGATGTAGACGTGGATGTTGCGGCCAATTTGGCTCGCGAGGCATTCTTGCATGCACCGCTGGTAGGTCGCCCCGGCGTTCTTGAGGCCGAAGGTCATGGCGGTGTAGCAGAAGGCTCCAAATGGCGTGATGAACACCGTCTTCTCCTCGTCCTCGACGGCCATTTTGATCTGGTTGTTCCCAGAGTAGGCGTCGAGCAATCACAGCGACTCCGAGCCCGCGGTGGAATCGATTATTTGGTCGATCCGCGGGAGGACGAACTGCTCCTTTGCGCAGGCGCTGTTCAAGTTTGTGTAGTCGATACACATCCTCCAGGTCCCGTTCTTCTTCTCGACCAGGACTGGGTTTGACAGCCACTTGGAGTACTTGATTGGCCGGATGAAGCCTGCAGCGAGTAGACGTTGCACCTCCTCGGCGATGGCTCGGCGGCGCTCTTCATTGAAGGGCCGCAGTGACTGTTTGACGGGTCGCATTTTGGGGTCGGCGTTTAGCTTGTGCTCAGCGAGCTCCCTAGGGACACCAGGCATGTCAGAGGGCTTCCATGCGAAGATGTCCCTGTTATCACGGAGGAACTCGATGAGCGCGCCTTCCTAGGCTGGGCTCATGCCCGTCCCGATCGTCACCGTCTGCCTGGAGTCGCCTGGGACCAGCTCGACGGTGCGGGTGTGCGTCGTTGCCTCGAAGGTTGAGGTGTTTGCGCCCTCCGAGTTGGGCTTCTTGAGTATGGTGGGGTCGTCGTTGTTGACCCCGCTCGCGTACTTGGCGAGCTCATCGGCGTGGTTGGTCTCTGCCGCGATGACGGTGTCAGCGAGTTCGGCTCCTTTGGCCTCGCACTCGGCGGCCATGTCGGGGTCGCCGTTGATGGTGATGACGCCGCACGGCCCGGGGAGCTTCATCGCGTTGTACGCGTAGTGGGGCGCTGCCATGAACTTGGCGAACGCCTGGCGCCCCAGGACGCAGTGGTAGGGGCTGTCGAAGGGCACCAGCTCGAAGACGATCCGCTCGGTGCGGAAGTTTGCTGGTGTGCCGAAGGTGACTGGCAGCGTGACCTTGCCGATCGGGTACGCCTTCCGACCAGGGACAATGCCATGGAACGTGGTGTGGGTCGTCTCGATCATCGACTGCGGGAGCCGCAGCCGCCTGAAGGTGTCCAGGTACAGGATGTTGATGGATCTGCCGCCGTCCATCAATGTCTTGGGGAGCCAGTAGTCGCCGACCTTAGGCTTGACCACCAGGGCGACTCGGCCTGGGTACTCGATGCGTGGCGAGTGGTCTTGGCGGCTCCAGGTGATGGGCTGCTCCGACCAGTTGAGGAATTGGGGAACGTCCACCTGAGCCACCGCGTTGACGGCGATGGCGCGGGCGATGACCTTTTTCTCGCGCTTCGTGTTGAAGCCTGTGAAGGTATGGAGCGAGCCGGCCACTTTGCCGAATTTTCCGCCGTTTGGCGGGTCGTTGTCGGGGTGCTCCCGTGCTAGTCGTGCCTTCTCGATCTCCCGGAGGGTGTGCCAGTCGGCGGTTGTGTGCGTTGCGGGCTTCCCTTCCCTGCTATGAAACGCACAAGGTTGGTTAAGGAGGGCCGCGGGGTCGAACCTTGCCTTGGCCTTGTAGTGGCCGCCGTCGCGGCGTTGTCCTCCATCGCGGCGGAAGCTCTTGGGCTCGCGTTGTGCGTGCCCGGCGTTGGCGACGAAGTCGACTCGCCCATCACTGCGGCGTTTGCCGGTGAGGCAAGTGTTGTTGTAGCGTAGGTCGGACCGTCGTCTGCTGTCGTTGCCGCTCGTGCGGCGTTGACCTCCTGACTCGTCGTCAGTTTCCTGGTTTGGATCTTCCTCTGCGTACCTTTTGGCGATCTCGAGGAGGTCCGGTATGTTGTCGAGTGTGCGAGAGTGTCGCTTGAGCTTGGCGACCAGAGGCTCGTAGCGGCACGAGGTCTTGAAGCAATGGATCGCGGTGTCCGGGTGGATGCCGACCGCGTTGTACCAGAGTTCTTGCCACCGTTGGACCCACTTGTGGGTCGACTCGCGGGGTACCTGGACGCATCGCTCCAGGTCCTCGATGGTGGTGGCGCGGGTGTAGGAGCACTCGAAGTGCCTGACGAAGGCGTCGCGCATCTCCTCCCAGGAGTCGATACTATCTTGGGGAGGGTGTTGATCCACTGCATGCACGTCCCCTCCATCATCAGGGGGAGGTAACGGGCGGCTAGCAGGTCGGTGTGGCCTGCGATCCCCATCGCCATGAGGTATGTATCGAGCCAGACGGCGGGGTCGTACGAGGGGTCGTACTTTTCTATCTCCTTCGGCGCCTTGAAGTTTGGCGGGTACTTCTCGCCTCAGATCATTGGTCCGAAGCACTTGGGGCCGAGTCGACTGGACGACCCCATGGGCTCGCCGTCGCGGCGATTGGTTAGGGTGTGTCGCAGGTCGTCGGGCTGGCGTGCGCGTCAGCTTTGGTTGTTGATGATGTGGGTGCGGGCGTCGATGGGTTGACCGTTGGCAGCGATGAAGTTGGTCGCTGGCCTGGGGTCGTTGGTGGAGAGTACCGCGTTCACGGGTCGGTGTTGGAGCTGCAGTGGCTCCGGTGGCGGGCAGTTGAGGGTGTTTGCCGCCATTGGGTGGCCTCTTGAGGCTGCTCTGCTTCCCGAAGAACGCGAGTATACTCGACCCTGCGAGTCGGCGCCCGCGTTTTGCTGCTCGACAGCCTTTGCGAGCAGGGCCCTGACGTACTGGATCTGTAGGGCGCCGTCGCCCGTGGCCATGATGTTGTCGGCTGCTGCTCGGCCTACCACGAGGTTGTCCATCGGGGTGGAGAATAGTGGGAGGCCGTTTGCGTCTCGCTCCCGTGAGGAGACTACTATCCGCGGCTGGTCCCTGGGAGGTGTGTGGTTGGGTGGAGGTGGGGCGCCCATCGCCGTCGACCCTGGCGGGGGCCGGGCGCTTCCTCCTGGTGGCGCGTTCTCGCAGATCGCGCGCTCGGCCACGCGGGCCAGGTCGTTTTCGTCGTCGAAGTTCAGGGCGCGCCCCTGAACGGTGGGGTTCAGGCGCGACCTGATCCGCTGCTGGTGGTAGCGCGATAGCTCCTGCGCCGTTACCTGCTCGAGGCGAAATTTTTCGCGCTCGGCTTGCTCCTTGCGCACTGCCTCCTCCAGTTTCAGGCGGAGTTCCTCGACCTCCGTCGCCGTGGCGTTAGGAGGGATCGGGGTGGAGAAGGGGTCCTCCGGCGGCTCGGTGCCTGTCGCCATGTAGGTCGCGGCGTGGCGACCGGTGTCGTCGCGGAGGTCGGCGGAGTTTTCCGACCCGGAGTCGAAGTCAAAGATCCCGAGGATGGAGGGGTCCTCGAAGTCTCCCACGTTGGAGACCTGGGTGATGGAGCCCGCGGGTGAAGCCGCGGTGATGGATCCGGCGAGTGAAGCCGGGGTCGCCGAGTCGGCGTCGTCGTTGAGGGCCGCGTCTTCTGCGGCCGCTGAGTTTTCGGCCACGTTGCTGTGGGCCGAGTTGTACTCGGAGGCGAGGCGATGGATCGTGCGGATCTGGCTCTCGGAGAGCTGATCGCGTGGCGGCGACTCGCGGATGCGAGCCGAGTCCTCCGAGACGATGACGTCGGTGAGGCCGACGAAGAGGCTGATCGTGCCGACCGGCAGGATCACGCTGTGCGTGACAGGTCGCGCCGCCGGGACGTAGCTGCTCGGCAAGATTTGGAGCATCTCGCCGATCGCTATCATGCGGCCGGTGGCGACCGTCTCGTTGATGGGCAGATTGGATCTCGCCGCAGAACACCGGACAGACTGGCCAGGCCCCACGGTGGGCGCCACTGTCGTGGGAATGGTCACGGCAGATGCGGCAATCGGCAGCGAGTAGTAGAACGAGGGGCAAGGGCGGCCAGCCATCTGCGGTGCGAGATGAGGGCGAAGACACAGGGTTTTACCCAGGTTCGCCCCCCCCCCCCCCCCCCGGAGGGTAAAGACCTACTCCTGCTAGATTGTATTATGGAGGTGGTACAATGGGCGAGCTCGACGGCTAGGTGGCGAGTCGCTTGGGTGTATGATGGAACGTATCTCTACACGCCCCGCAGGGAGGTTTATATAGGCTCACCTCCCCTAGGGTTTACATATCTCAACCGAATCAGTTAAGGCTTCGGTACTCGTTTAACCTAATCCGACTGGGCCTATCTACTCGCCTGGGCCTTCAGCTTTCAGTCGCTTGGATCCACGCCGGGCCTTGATCCAGTCGCCGTCCTGCAGGCCCACTCGCCAGGTCTTGGGCCAGTCGGAAACGTCCTGCTGGGTATACCCCGGTAGGCGCATCCCCATCACAATTGTCGTGGCTCGGTGAGCCAGTCGGTCTAGGCGACTCCAATGGGGCTCCGGGTTGGCGTTTTTTGTGGACGTTACGAGGCCTGGAGTTTCCCAGTGCCCTCGTACCGCACTACTTGGCCGTGCCGGTCGCTTTACCAGAGGTTGACTTCTGCGAATAGCATAACGCTGTTATTATGAGTGTGAGTGGCACAAGACACGGAGAGTAGACACAATTTTTGGTAACCGGTCTATTTTATTTCATAGCGGGTGGAGAGTATATGTATGGAGTTCTAGGAGTAGAACTTACGTAGGAGGTTTACATTCCATGGCCGCTTGACGTCAAGTTTTCCGTCTCCTCGGACGTCGGTGAGGTAGTAGGCGTCGTTGCCAAGGACTCGCCCGATGGCGAATGGTCCCTCCCAAGGGGGGAGAGCTTGTGCATGCCCTTCTTGTCCTGGATTAGGCGCAGTACTAGGTCACCTTCCTGGAAAGTGCGAGTCCTTACTCGCCGGCTATGGTAGGAGCGGAGCCCTTGCTGGTAGATGGCGGTGCCGGAGAGAGCTAGGTCGCATGCCTCGTCGAGCTGGTCGACTCCGTCTTGTCGTGCGAGTTCGTTTGCGGCCTCCGTATAGTTGACCACCC
The DNA here is from genome assembly GCA_916181665.1 of Avena sativa. Taxonomy (NCBI): domain Eukaryota; kingdom Viridiplantae; phylum Streptophyta; class Magnoliopsida; order Poales; family Poaceae; genus Avena; species Avena sativa. Next base: position 135,496,339 of record OV702280.1, read on the forward strand.
TTGGTGAATCGTGCTCGATGTCGGTGGGCATGACTGCCTCGGCGCCGTACACCATGAAGAAGGGGGTGAATCCTGTCGACCTGTTGACGGAGGTACGGATGCCCCAGACGACGGAGGGTAGCTCCTCGACCCAGCACCTGGCGGTGCGCTCAAGTGGGATTTGGAGCCGTGGCTTCAGGCCATGGAGGATGCTCTGATTGGCGCGTTCCGCCTGGCCGTTGGACTCCGGGTGGGCGACTGAGGCGAGGTCGAGTTGAATGTGGTGTTCCTCGCAGAACTCGGCCATGGCTCCTTTGGCGAAGTTGGTGCCGTTGCCCGTGATGATGCTGTTTGGGAACCCGTAGCGATAGATGAGCTCGCGTAGGAACTTGGTGGCGGTCTTCCCGTCGCATTTGCAGACTGGCTTGGCCTCCACCCATTTTGTGAATTTGTCGACTGCGACTAGGAGGTGGGTGAAGCCGGAGGGGGCCTTCTTGAAGGGGCCTACCATGTCCATGCCCCATACGGCGAACGGCCAGGTGATGGGGATTGTCTTGAGCGTCGAGCTCGGCACGTGGGTTTGGTTGGCGTATTTCTGGCAGCCGATGCACCGCTGGACAATGTCGACGGCGTCAGCTTGTGCGGTGAGCCAGTAGAAGTCGTGTCGCATAGCGTTTGCGACCAGAGAGCGGGCGCCGGCGTGGTGACCGCAGTCGCCGGAGTGGATGTCTTGGAGGATTTTGCGTCCTTTAGCGGGTTGAACGCAGCATTGAAACACGCCGGTCACACCGCGCTTGTCGAGCTCGCCGTTGATGATGACGAAGGATTTACAGCGGCGCGTTAGCATCCGGGCCTCCGTTTCATCCGCGGGCAGGGTGCCCCCCTCTAGGTAGGCGACGTATGGCGCGGTCTAGTCGTTTGGCTCGGCGATTAATGCGACCAGGGCTGCCTCTGGTTGCAGCGGGATTCCGATGTCGATCTCCCTTGGGGGAGAGACAGAAGGTTTGGTGATGTTGTCAAGGAAGACGCCGGCGGGTGGTGCGAGTCGAGCCGAGCCGATGCGAGAGAGTGCGTCGGCCTCCTCATTCTTCCGCCTGTCGATCCACTCGACAGAGTATCCTACGAAGTGTCCGCCTAGCCAGTCCACTGCTTGGCGGTATTGCCGCCATGGTGGGTGAGACGGCGTCGCAGGTGCCGCCGACTTGCCCGGCGACGAGGTCAGAATCTCCGTAGCAGCGCAGGCGATTGACGTTCATCTCTTGGGCGGCTCGCATGCCGTGGAGTAGCGCTTCGTACTCGGCCATGTTATTGGTGCAGGGGGTGAAATCGAGGTAGAGGACATAAAGGATTTTGTCGCCCTTCAGAGATGTTAGAACGATCCCTTCTCCTGCACCGTCCGCGTTCTTGGAACCGTCGAAGTGTAAGCTCCAGTAATGCACGTATGGCAGCTTCTCTGGCTATTGGGCCTCCTCCCAGTCGTCGATGAAGTCTGCGAGAGCCTGTGACTTGATCGCCTTGCGTGGCTCGTACTTGATGTTGTGGACGCCGATCTCGACGACCCACTTGGCGACTCCCTCAGTCGCCTCACGGTTGCGGATGATGTCCTCCAACGGTGCTGAGGAGACGACCGTTATCGGGTGCTCCTGGAAGTAGTGCGGCAGTCAAGGCTGTGCTCTGAAGACCGCGTATACCAACTTTTGGTATTGGGGGTAGCGCTGGCGCGACTCGGTGAGGACCTCGCTGATGTAGTACACTGGGCGCTCCTTTCCTTCCTCTGGCCGTCCGACGACCATGACGGCGCTGACGACGCGTTCAGAGGCCGCTACATAGACCAGCATGGGCTCCTTGTCGACGGGGGCGGCGAGTAGCGGTGCTGCGAGTAGCACCTCTTTGAGGGCGTGGAGCGCGTCGTCTGCCTCCTTGTCCCACTAGAAGGTGGGGTTCTTGCGCATTAGGCGGTAGAGTGGCATCGCTTTTTCGCCTAACCAGGGGATGAAGCGACTGAGAGCCGCGACTCGCCCGGCCAGCTTCTGGACGTCGCGCAGGCACTCGGGTCTACCGATTCGGGCGATCGTGTTGATCTTGGTAGGGTTTGCCTTGATCCCGCGCTTGGAGACGACGTATCCCAGTAGTTGTCCAGTTGGTACACCGAAGGTGCACTTTCCTGGGTTTAACTTTATCTTGTACTTCCGCAGGTTGGCGAATGTTTCCGCCAGGTCAGCGAGTAGATCGCCTTGGCGAGCGGATTTCACCACCACGTCGTCAATGTAGACATGGATATTGCGGCCAATCTGGCTCGCAAGGCACTCCTGCATGCACCTCTGGTAGGTCGCCCCGGCGTTTTTGAGGCTGAAGGTCATGGCAGTGTAGCAGAAGGCTCTGAATGGCGTGATGAACGCCGTCTTCTCTTCGTCCTCGACGGCCATTTTGATCTGGTTGTACCCAGAGTAGGCGTCGAGGAAGCATAGCGCCTCCGAGCTCACGGTTGAATCAATGATTTGGTCGATCCGCGGGAGGACGAATTGCTCCTTCGGGCAGGCGCTGTTTAAGTTTGTGTAATCGATACACATCCTCCAGGTCCCGTTTTTCTTCTCGACCAGGATTGGGTTTGCCAGCCACTTGGAGTACTTGATCGGCCGGATGAAGCCTGCAGCGAGTAGACGCTGCACCTCCTCTGCGATGGCTCGGCGGCGCTCTTCATTGAAGGGCCGCAGCGATTGCTTAACAGGTCACGCTTTGGGGTCGGCGTTGAGTTTGTGCTCAGCGAGTTCCCTCGGGACACCAGGCATGTCGGATGGCTTCCATGCGAAGATGTCCCTGTTCTCACGGAGGAACTCAATGAGCGCGCATTCCTATGCTGGGCTCATGCCCGTCCCGATCGTCATCGTCTGGCTGGAGTCGTCTGGGACCAGCTCGACGGTACGGGTATGCGTCGTTGCCTCGAAGGAGGTGGAGTTTCCGCCCTCCGAATTGGGATTCTTGAGTATGGTGGGGTCGTCGCTGTTGACCCCGCTCGCGTACTTTGCGAGCTCCTCGGCGTGTTTGGCCTCTGCCGCGATGACGGCGTCCACGAGTTCGGCCCCTTTGGCCTCGCACTCTGCGGCCATGTCGGGGTTGCCGTGGATGGTGATTACGCCGCACGGCCCGGGTAGCTTCATCATGTTGTACGCGTAGTGGGGTGCTTCCATGAACTTGGCGAACGCCTGGCACCCCAGGACGCAGTGGTACGGGCTGTCGAAGGGCACCAGCTCGAAGACGATCCGCTCGGTGCGGAAGTTTGCTGGTGTGCCGAAGGTGACTGGCAGCGTCACCTTGCCGATCGGGTACGCCTTCCGACCGGGGACGATGCCGTGCAAAGTGGTGTAGGTCGTCTCGATCATCGACTGCGGGAGCCGCAGTCGCCTGAAGGTGTCCAGGTACAGGATGTTGATGGAGCTGCCGCCGTCCATCAGTGTTTTGGGGAGCCAGTAGTCTCCCACCTTCGGCTTGACCACCAGGGCGACTCGGCCAGGATACTCGATCCATGGCGAGTGGTCCTCGCGGCTCCAGGTGATTGGTTGCTCAGACCAGTTGAGGAACTGGGGGATGTCTATCTGGGCCACCGCGTTGACGGCGACGGCGTGGGAGATGACCTTCTTCTCGCGCTTCGTGTTGAAGCCTGTGAAGGTGTGGAGCGAGCCGGCAACGCTGCCGACTTTTCCGCCATTTGGCGGGTTGTTGTCGGGGTCTTCCCGCGCGCGTCGTGCCTTCTCGATCTCCTTGAGAGAGTGGCAGTCGGCGGTCGTGTGCGTGGAGGGCTTCCCTTCCCTGCTGTGAAACACACAAGGTTGGTTAAGAAGGGCCGCAGGGTCGAACCTTGGCTTTGCCTTGTAGTTGCCACCGTCGCGGCGGAAGCTCTTGGGCTCCCGCTGCGCGTATCCAGCGTTGGCGACGAAGTCGACTCGCCCATCACTGTGGCGCTTGCCGGTGAGGCGAGTGTTGCTATAGCGTAACTCGGCGCTTGCCGGTCATGGCCGCTCGTGCGACGGTGTCCTCCCGACTCGTCGTCGGTTTCTTGGTTTGGGTCCTCCTCCGCGTACTTCTTTGCGATCTCCAGGAGGTCCGGTATGTTGTAGAGTGTGCGGTACACTTGTTTGAGCTTGGCGACCAGGGGCTCGTAGCGGCACGAGGTCTTGAAGCAGCGGATCGCGGTGTCCGGGTGGATCCCGGCCGCGTTATACCACAGATCTTGCCACCTAGCTGCGGGTCGACTCGCGGGGTCCCTAGACGCACCGCTCCAGGTCCTCGATGGTGGTGGCGCGGGTGTATGAACCCTTGAAGTGCCTGACGAAGGCGTCGCGCATCTCCTCCCAGGAGTCGATGCTATCCGCTGGGAGGGTGTTAATCCACTGCCTGCACGCCCCCTCCATCATCAGGGGGAGGTAGCAGGCGGCGAGTAGGTCGGTGTGGCCGGCGATCCTCATCGCCATGAGGTAGGTATCCAGCCACACAGAGGGATCGTACGAGGGGTCGTACTTTTCTATTTCCTTCAGCGCTTTGAAGTTCGTCGGGTATCTTTCACCTTGGATCATCGGTCCGAAGCACGGGGGGCCCCACTCGGCTCAGCGATCCCCTTGGTTCACCGTCGCGGCGGTTGGTGAGGGTGTGCCGCAGGTCGTCAGGCTGGCGTGAGCGCCAACTCTGTTTGTTGATGATGTGGGTGCGGGCGTCGACGGGTTGTCCGTTGGCGGCGACGAAGTTGTTCGCCGGCCGAGGGTCGTTGGTGGAGAGTGCCACGTTCGCGGGTCGGTGTTGGAGCTGCAGGGGTTCGGGTGGCAGGCAGTTGAGGGTATTCGCCGCCATTGGGCTGCCGCTCGAAGCCACTCTGCTGCCTGATGAACGCGAGTACATTCGACCCTGTGAGTCGACGCCTGCGTTTTGTTGCTCGACCGCTTTGGCGAGCAGAGCTCTGGCATACTGGATCTGTAGGGCGCCTTCCCCGGTGGCTTCAATGTTGTCGACTGCTGCCCGGCCCGTGACGAGGTTGTCCATTGGGATGGAGAACAGCGGGAGGCCGTTCGCGTCTCACTCTCGTGAGGAGACCACGATCCTTGGCTGATCCCTAGGGGGCGCGCGGTTGGGTGGTGGTGGGGCACCATTGGCCGTTGCCCCTGGTGGGGGCCGACTGCTTCCTCCTGGCGGTGCGTTCTCACAGATTGCGCGCTCGGCCGCGCGGGCCGGGTCGTTTTTGTCGTCGAAATTCAGGGCGCGCCCCTGAACGGTAGGATTCAGGCGCGACCTGATTCGGAGTTGGTGGTAGCGTGACAGCTCCTGCACTATCACCTGCTCGAGGTGAAATTTTTCGCGCTCGGCTTGTTCCTTGCGGACCGCCTCCGCCAGCTTCAGGCGGAGCTCCTCGACCTCCGTTGCCATCGCGTTTGGTGGGATCGGCGTGGAGAAGGGGTCTTCTGGTGGGTCGGCGCCAGTCGCCATATAGGTTGCGGCATGGCGACCGGTTTTGTCGTGGACGTCGGCGGAGTTCTCCGACCCGGAGTTGACGTCGAAGATCCTGAGGATAGAGGGATCCTCGAAGTCTCTGACGTTGGAGACCTGGGTGATGGAACCCGTGGGTGATGCGGCGATGATGGATCCGGCGAGTGACGTCGGGGTCGCCGAATCGGCGTCGTCGTTGAGGGCTGCGTCATCCGCGGCCACGGTGGTTTCGGCCACGTTGTTGTGGGCCGAGTCGTACTCGGAGGCGAGGCGGTGAATCGTGTGGACCTGGCTCTCAGAGAGCCGGTCGCGTGGCGGCGACTCGCGGTTGCGAGCTGAGTCCTCCAAGATGATGACGTCGGTGAGGCCGACGAAGAGGCTGATCGTGCCGACCAACAGGATCACGCTATGCGTGACGGGTCGCGCTGCCGGGACGTAGCTGCTCGGGAAGATCTGGAGCATCTCGCCGATCGCGATCATGTGTTCGGTGGCAATCGACTTGTTGATGGGCAGATTGGATCTCGCCGCAGAACACCGGCCTGACCGTCCAGGCCCCACGGTGGGCGCCACTGTCATGGGAATGACCACGGCAGATGCTGCAATCGGCAGCGAGTAGTAGAACATGGGGCAAGGGCGGCCAGCCATCTGCGGTGCGAGATGAGGGCTGAGACACAAGGGTTTACCCAGGTTAGGCCCCCCGGAGGGTAAAGACCTACTCCTGCTAGATTGTATTATGGTAAGAGTACAATGGGGCGATCTCGACGGCTAGACGGCAAGTCACTTGGGTGTATGATGGAACGTATCCTCTATGCGTCCCCTAAGGAGGTTTATATAGGCTCACCTTGCTAGGGTTTACAGATCACAACCGAATTAGTTAAGGATTCGGAGATTCTATGACCTAGTCCGACTGGGCCTAGCTATGCTTCTGGGACTTCATCTTCCAGTCGCCTGAGTCCACGCCAAGTCTTGATCCAGTCGCCGTCCTGCAGGCCCACTCGCTGATGGCTTGGGCCAGTAGGAAACGTCCTGTTGGGTATACCCCGGTAGGCATATCCCCATCACCCAGAGCGCGGTGTACGGCGGCGACCGAGCGGCGCGGATCGACGGCGGCGACGCGGGCACGCAGCAACTTCCAGCTGGGGAAGACGACGAGCAATTTGCAGAAACCCCCTGGGAAAAACAGGAAACAACCAGGGGTGCCTCTCTATAGAAGATTTTGTTAAAAACTCCCTGGACTTTTATAAAACAGAGGAAACAACTAGAGAGACTCTAAATTCATTTTATTTTGAATTACTTTCACCCTTTTTAGTAGTTTGCAATAATTTGGTGATCCCAAAATATACCAAACTTGCACAAAACTTTAATAAAATAGTTGTGTCTTTCCTTAGCCAATTTGGAAGGATCACAAGGATCATTTGAAATGTTTTGAGAGGATTTAAAACAGAGAGCACTCATAAGTAGATTTGGGTTTTAGGGTTTGATTTATTTTCTTCAATGAAATTTTAAGATAATGATGCTCATGATGCACAAACAAACCCTAATATAATATTTACTAGAAACTGGGGTGTTACAGCTCTATCCCCCTTACGAGAATCTCGACCCGAGATTCCAAAGGTAGGAAAAGAGAAAGAGAGAGAAAGAAACAGGGTCACTCTAAAGATAAAAGGGAAACACACTAAACAACGCACAGAGTATCTCATGGTCAACTCATGGATGGAGTGTTCAGAAACAACTCTGAGATGACGACATGAAACACATCAAGGTAACAGAGGAAACAAGAGGAGATGGTTTCAAGTTGTTAAATAGATGGTCCTCATAAGGATTGAGACCATGGAGCTTACAGGAGGTTTTGAAGCTTCTGAGAAAGAAGGCTTCCAACAAAAAGATCACAACACAGACTTTGATGAGGGACCTCTACAAAATGACTTAAGTAGAGATTTCAGGTTGCAGAGATATGGATCAACAAAACCGAGCTGTTGAACTACTTTTGACACAAAAGAGTCACTCTTTCATCCAACAAAAGGTCAAGACAGAAAGGTGTTTCGTGGAGAGGACTCATAAGAGTCACAAAGAACATGTAGTAAAAGAAACTATAGATTACCAAAATCATAGTAACTCTTAAAACATGGTTGAGAAGATGAAGGAAACTCTATATTCATTCAGGTATATAAAGATCTTGGCCAAAGATCATGATATCACTTTACACCACTGGATAAATAGGTAAGAAGATTCCTGATGACACGAAAAGAAAGAAACTTCATTCTCAGACTTCAATTACTTGGCACAACAAAACGATTACCAACATATAAGGGTCTGGAGGATCGACCGAGAGACATTTAGCAACACTACTTTAAATGTTCTCCTTGATGTTCGAGAAATCAAACATCAAGTAAAGGTCGGACTTCGTAGACAAAGGAAACCATGAACACAACTTCTATAATCAAATTATAGAGGAAGCCTCATGAAGAGTGGTTGTCATTGCTGAATCAAGAGAATGTAACAAAGGGTCTTTCCGGCAAAGTGTGTCAACCATTACTCAATCTTGCCAGAATTGCAAAGAGACCTGTGTCTAAACCTTGAGGAACACCAACCATCATTGTTTCTTGAGATTCAACTTTGGTTAGGTGGTATGATACTTCAGACTCAGCATGTCTGAATAGAAGGTTTGCAACATTTACCACGAAGGTACAGTTACTAGATTCTCAAGATATGGACTATAGTGCTAAGCTCCAAAAGGCTAAGCTAGATTTCTATACCCATGTATTAGCATCTTGTCGAAAGACAAATGCATACATATAAATTACTAACAATAAAACACACATGTGTCCTTAAGAAAATAAAGATAACTCTTCTCGAATCCACGGCGACATATTTCAATAATTGCACGTGAACCGGAGAAGGTTACTTCTAACATCCAAAACTCATACTTTGAGATGACTCGAGGATGGTTCTCGAAAGTTTCCAACATTAATGCCAATTGTTCCATATGAATACAATCTAACATGTAGAAATAAGAATGTCATTGATGGGCTCAACAACAAACTTACCAAGGTACTGCAAAAGGATGAACTCATATGTGGCATGAACAAAGCAAGAATACTGGTCAGACCAAAGAACATGAAGATGTATTCAAGTGAAACATCACAAGAAAAAACACCATCAAGATAGTCCTTGGAACTGAGTTTGATTTGACGATAACCCAAATCAAATCAAAAGAGGCGAAGATATCATATCCACGAAGGAGATAATATATTTCTTCAACACGAACAAAACTAGACATCCCTTTAAGGAGGAACTGGGTCGGATAGAACTTTTGTCTTACAACTCTCCAAGTTGTTATTTAAACTCAACCAACTAGTTTAGGGTTATCTAGTACGGATCCTTGGAGAAAGATGCAGTTCAGATAACTTGCTCAAGAACTTGACAACATGGTCATGTGAAAACATGGTGATACTTCTAGGAAGACATCCAGAATATCACGAACCACCGATATGTCACTTAGTTCGAGAGGAAACTTGCTTGGTAAGGCAAGCAGACATAGTCTTAGAGCTTCGGCACGAGCCTAACTATTTGACCGAAGAGAGCGTACCAGAATATCAGACTTGGTAGCACAATCATCCTTTGCTTAGTGACAGGGTTAACCAATCACGCTAAGAATAGCACAAATGTCCTTAGAGTTCAAAACAATTATAATTTCTAAGAATCTCAGATGGCCACATTATTACACACACGCATCACTCACGAGCGCGAAAGCTCGAGGAAGGGTGGGTAAATATGTGTAAGAGCATCACTGCATTAAGGGGTCATGAAACTCAGCACAAACTCTTAGTATAAAAGAGTGTGACACTTTAAGGTGGAACAAATAGAAGCTATCAATGACTCTTGATCTGCAGATTTACAACACTTTGACCTGGTCCTAAATATGACGAGGTACTGGATTTTGTTTCTCCTAACATCCCAGAATGGGTTGTCTTGACGGACCACAAGAGTATCTTACATCGGAAGACACCGATGCACATTTACTACTTGGCTACCAACTAGTATACAAAGGTCGGGAAGCAACAAGGGAAAAGGAACATGCTCAGGATGGAATCCCGAGATGTGGATGCATAGTCAACAATCTTCCGAAAACCAATGCATAGAAGAGATAAGGTGTGGCAGAATCACGAGTATAGATGCAAGACTCTCAAGGATTACTCTTGTCGTGATCTATTTGGTTCCATTAAAGAACATCCGCCATAGAATGTGGTAGGGGAAGTCCTCAATTGTCACAATTCAATCGCGACAGAGACCACAAGCTTGAAGGCTAGAATTGTAATACCATCCATCTTGAGTAATGTATGACATTAATAACAAGGGTCAAAGGAATGGATCTTGGGTTAAAGGTCAGCTTCATGTACAAGATTCACAACACCAGAATCCCCAATACAATCAGGGATCTTCGGTTCAAGTCCATGGGTTAAAACGCAAAGGAAGGAGTAACTACTATTTGAGTGACATAGTGTACACAGCAAGATAGTATTCACGAGGTAGCTTCCAAGAGAAGAAATGACTTCTGAAGTACCCAAACAAATAAAAGGAGGCACACGAGGTGAAAGAAAACCTCGAAGCCTAGAACAGAACACTGTGGATCCAACAATATAATATTGTGGGTCCAAAAGATAGAGAGATCATGATAGAAAAGAATCTCTCAGACGAACAAGAGCAAGGGGAACAAGGAATTCACAACACACACAACTCTAGAGAACTTGACACTAGGTCAAATGGTTGAGAACGTCATGCCCAGAAGGCACCTAAGCTTTAAAATACTAGAAGAGATATCAAAACTTTTCCAAATCAACACAAGATAAGCTAACCCGGAGTTAGAGCGAAACTGGATAAGAAGAAAAAGAAGCATACTAGAGTTTTCGCAAATACTTTTCATCTTTAAAATAGTTTTCTCAAACACTAGACTCAACATCGGCCATAGCAAGGTTTTTCTACGGTCGGTACTTCTCTGATACCAAAACCTGTGACACCCCCGGGATCAGGGATAAAAAATCCCAGACCTCCATCTGACATAAGCTTAACCTTGAGCTCGAGAATATCCAGTGAAGAATCGATAACACAACATTGACCCTATGACACAAAAATTATTACAGCGAGCTCATAACTGAGCAGAGAACCAAATTATTACAAGAAGAGGTCACTGACCACAACGGAAGGAAAATTATGCTATTAAGTATAGCAAACTTAACAAATGGACTAAGAGGCCTAAAGCATAACGATGACGTCCCAACCCAAAGATTCCAGGATGCCGGCCGGGAACCCCAAGCTACTCATCGGTGTCGATGTAGTACGGAACTCGTCTTCAAGGGAACACTTACTTGCCAAAAGTATCAACAAAACAAGGGTGAGTACAGGGTGTACTCCGCAAGACTTATGGCTGATGGAGTTGTTTTGCATAAAGCCATCTTTGTTTATAAAACAAGAGGGAGGAAAAGCTCGTCTATTCAGAGTATTTTAAAAGGGGATAAGAGAGCGCCATCTCTGAAATATTGATCATCATCTTTTGATATCCACCAAGTCATCATCATCTGAACCCTAACTAGGATCACCCCCTCGTACCCATGAGGAAGCATCCTTAAGCACACATTGATCAACAAGTTTTATAGTGGTTAAAGTTATCTATGATCTTGAGTCCGGTCGCCAAGTCGTTCATAACCGTGAACACGGCTTTTCGAAAAGATTATTACACTGCAGGGGTGTACAACTTTACCCACACGTACTAACCTTCTCTTAATGCCACAATGATTAGCCCTCTTCCTTGGAAGGCCGGCAGAGGGTGGTTAGACACGACCTTTACCTTGCTTTTGCCGAGACCATGAGTCACGCAATAAGTATGGTTTCATCGTAACGGGTCAAATCCCGAAGCCGGTACTTAAAGATGTGAGGCGAGGTTGGTTTACCAGGGGCGCTATCAACTCCAAGCAACCGTGGCCACGCTTCCCTACCTATTATGAATGCACCTTCACCCGGCAAATTATTCAAAAGGTTTTCTATGCATATGTCGAATGGAACGCCCAAACTATGTGACTCATGGAATCTACTAGACAAGTTAGTTTCTCGTGAGGTTGTCCAGGCCTCGTGTTGTTGTACGCTCGTCTTGGTTCCAAAGGCAAGAACTCAGGTCCTAGTGGTGGCGAGCATGGGACTAGAAAAACCACATCCCACTGTGGCCTCCCATACAAGCCTTAGCATCTTTAATCTCATATCATCTCTGATATCATCTTATCACGTTCTCCTGTCATACTAGATTCTCTGCATCTGATACATCATCTGGATGAACCAGCACTGACAGCTATGCATGGCTAAGCAAGACACAGATATAAGCTCTAGCAGTGCACACAAGCCAAACCTAGTTATGCTAGGAGCAGTGGATCAGGTAATATAAGCTCAAAGGGAGCAATGCAATAGATGGGATACTGTATCTATCGATAAAAGACCATAGTAGAATCGTATGCATCATGGCAGGAATTGAAATGCTTTCGAAATCATAGGATTATATCATGGTGGGGCTATGCTTACCTTTGCCTGTTGATAACCAATTAGCAGATCTTCGGAATCCTTGTAATTGACTTGTTACAGTTGGTCAAGTATTGTTCGTCGATCTTCGATCTTCAATGGTGTTGATCTCGGTCTTCGATCTCGATCTCGATATCGTATTCTACCGGTAAGAAGCAAACACCAGAAATAAAGGGGAAACAATCAACACATGGCATCGATGCAATGCTCAAGCAAGGATGATGATATGAAAAGTTAAATTGCATTGAAAAGTAACCCTAAGGCATGCTCGAAAATTTAACCGGGGTTCCGAGGGGTGAAATCCCTAACTCGGGGAAACTCCCGAATCACCTATGAGGGGTTACTATGTTCTTCTAATTAAACTTGCTATGAAAGTTGTTGAACAATGCATGATTATAGATTAGATAAATAGTTCTCAATTTTATGAACATTTTGATATATTATACATATTTTTTTGACTTATAAATAATTAGATATTGAATTTACAAGTTTATATTAATTTCTAAAAATATTAAACCAAATTATTAAACTTTTATTGCGTCAACATGTCACAAGGCTGGCATCAGCAAGGGGATTGGGTTGTATCTAGCCCCAGTCACTGACTAATGGGGCCCTGGGCTAGGTCGGCAGGCCACGCTGGCGGGCTTGGCTAGCGCCCACGTCATCGACACATGGACGCCAAGGTGGCGCCACGTCGGCGACACGCAAGCGCCACATAGGCTCGCCGGAGAGCGCGTCAGGATGGCACCAGGGGCGACGGAGAAGGGCGAGCTAGGGCTTGCGACCAGGCCTAATCGAACCGGGGCTTCACTACAAACCTAAAGAGGGCGGCGCCGCTCGATCTGGGTCACCGGAGCACGGGCTATGACGGTGAGCCGCGGCGAGGCTCACGGGTCAACGGCGTGCGGCGAATCTAGCAAGCAAATGAGGCGTCAGAAGGCGCTGTGAGCACCAGAGGCTCACCGGGAGGGTGTTAAGGCACGATGAGGAACTACTGATAATCGGTGACGGCGAGGGCTGAGGAGGACTAGAACGACGGCAAGGTCGGCGGCGGTGGCCGTCGGTGACGAAGAAGATGGCGTCGAGGGCGACGATTTAGAGCGTCGTGGCTCGATTCCTTCTGCAGTCGAATCAGGGGACCGTGGCGGTGCGGGTGGCTTGCTCATACGGGCACGGGGAGACATAGAACAACGGCGAGCCGAAACTAGGGTTTCGGGAAGCTTGGCTCAGGGAGGGAGAGAGGAAGAGCGAGCGTGGGAGAGAGTGAGAGGAGCAGGAGAAGATGGGCACGGCTCGGGCGACCTTATCTTCGCCCAGAGCGCGGTGGACGGCGGCGGCGCGGGCACGCAGTAGCTTCCAGCTGGGGAAGACGACGAGCAATTTGTAGAAACCCCCTGGGAAAAACAAGAAACAACCCGGGGTGCCTCTCTATAGAAGATTTTGTTAAAAACTCCCTGGACTTTTATAAAACAGAGGAAACAACTAGAGAGACTCTAAATTCATTTTATTTTGAATTATTTTCACCCTTTTTAGTAGTTTGCAATAATTTGGTGATCCCAAAATATACCAAACTTGCACAAAATTTTAATAAAATAGTTGTGTCTTTCCTTAGCCAATTTGGAAGGATCACAAGGCTCATTTGAAATGTTTTGAGAGGATTCAAAATAGATAGCACTCATAAATAGATTTGTGTTTTAGGGTTTGATTTATTTTCTTCAATGAAATTTTAAGATAATGATGCTCATGATGCACAAACAAACCCTAATATAATATTTACTAGAAACTAGGGTGTTAAGTGATTTGATCGATCTGTGGTAGGGGAAAGTAGTCCTTGGGACAATGCTTGTTAAGTGATGTGAAGTCCACACACATCCGCATGATGTCCATGTCCTTCTTGGGGACCAGCACGGGGTTGGCGAGCCACTCGCTTTCCTTGATCTCCCTGATGAAGTTGGCCTTGAGGAGTTTGTTGACTTTGATGCCAACGGCTTTAGCTCTTGGCTCGGACAGTCAACGCATCGACTGTTTGACTGGCTTCGCATCTGGAAACACATTGAGTGCATTCTCGACGAATTCCCTGGGAACTCCTGGCATGTCCGTAGGACACCAGGCGAAAATTTCCCAGCGCTCATAGAGAAATTCGACGAGCGCGCTTTCCTATGCGGGGCTCAGGTCATTGGCGATCAACACCGTCTTGGAGGCGTCCATTGGGTGAACCTGCCCCTTCTCAGTGTTGACTGTGGAGTCAAACGGCATATCATGTGCGTTTTTCCAGGTGACTGGGGGTGCCCCGTTGTCTGTGACCTCCTTGAGCCTTGTTAGCTCCTCCTGCATGCCAAACAATTGGGAGATTCTGTTGAAGTCCTTGTCGCAGCTGTCCGACCTAGTGAAGCCTTCTGGGACGATGCTGACGCCCCTGGGTCCTGGCATATTCAGTAGAACTTACGCGTAGTGCGGTACGGCCTGGAACCTTGCGAATGCCACACGTCCGAGGATGGCGTGGTATTGTGAGGGCCAGTCCACCATTTCGAACTCCAGCCGCTCACGCTTGAAGTTTTTGGGCTTGCCGAAGATGAGGTCGAGCCATATCTTGCCCAGGGGGTATATGCCATTCCCTGGGACGATGTCGTGGAACATTGTGTCCGACGGCTCTAGGCTGCATAGTGGGATCGGCATGGCTGCGAGTGTGCTAGCGAAGATTAGGTTGATGCCGTTGCCGCCGTCCATGAAGACGTGACTTATCTTGAATCATTCGATCTGGGCCTCGAGCACCAGGGAAGAGTGACCTAGGCGAGGTATCTGGTGCGGGTTATCCGATCGATCGAATGTGATGTAGGACTCCGAGCCGCTGAGGTACTCGGGTATGGCTAGTGGGGAGGTCACAGCAAGGTTGACTTGGTGGGTGATATTCTTCTGCACCCTGTTGGTTGGGCGCCCCTTCTGTATCATCATAGACCCTATCGGTGGCGAGTATCCATCCGCACCATTATTCTGCGCTGGTGCAGCCATAGGTTGCGAGGGTCCTCCAGGTGGTGGTGGTGGAGCCCCGTGAGCTACGGCTCCTGGAGCCGGTGTGAATCTTGGGTTCATTGCCTAGCGTCGCATCTGGGTGAGGCCCACACTGAGTTTCTGGAACTCCCAGTAGTCCTTGAGCATTTGGCTGGCTTTCTTCTTACCATCTTGCTTGTCGATGTAGAAGTGGATGGTGCAGGGACCTGATAGCTTGTCGTATGCCGAAGGTTCATCGTCGCGGTTGCGACATTGCCACGTTTGGATGGGACGCCCACCATCGTGGTACCCGCTGTTGCGGTTGCCATCATCGTGGCGATCGGCGTAGCCAGCCGCAACCATGTCGACTTCCTCGGGATCGTCATAGATGCACGATCTTCTCTTTCCGCGGTGATCGCGCGTACGGCCAAAGTCGTCCTCATCATCTGAGGGTGCTCGGTTGACGGCATCTTCACCATCTGCCCAGCGATTGGCGATATCCATCAGGTGATCGAGGGTTTTGGGCTTGACGCGCCCGAGCTCCTCCTTGAATTCATGGCGCTTGACGCCGTCCTTGAAGGCATCAATTGCCCTCTCCTTAGAGATGTTTGCGGCAGAGTTCTTGATGTTGGACCAGCGTAGTATGTATGAGCGGATGGACTCATTGGTCCGTTGGGTGCATGCCCGCAGCTCTTCGATTGAGGCTGGTCTCTTGCTGGTGCCCTTGAAATTGTGGATGAATCTGTACGCCAGCTCTTCCCAGCTGCGGATGGAGCTAGAGGGGAGGCTGCTGAGCCAGGACCTGGCTGTGCCTGTCAGCTGCAGCTGGAGGCACTGCATGGCGGTGCTTTTGTTCCCACCGTGGAGCTTTACTGACGACAGATGGTCATCGAGCCAGGTTTTCGGCTCCTGCACGCCGTCAAACTTCGGGTTGTCCGAAGGGAGCTTGAAGTTTTTCGGCATCCATGATTGCCGAATGGACCTGCTAAAGCACCTGGCTCCGCACGGCTCTCCGTCATCCTCTTCGGACTTAGTTGAGGCACGTGCGCTTAGCGCGTGATTTGTCGATCTTGCGCTATGTGAGCTCGCTACGAGCATCGTAGTTGTTGCTCCTGCGCTGTGGGCTCCGGCGGCGTGGAGGCAGGTCATGCTCTTCCTCCTCGTATGAGGGTGTGCGACTTCGAGTGAACCTTACTGTGGCCTTTTTCTTCAGCTCTGCGGGTGTTTCATCGTGGAGCGTAGCTCCAACGAGTCTGAGGCCTGCTAGCGCAGACTTATGGATTGCATTCTTCGGGTCCTGCGCTGGTGGCGGGTTGGACGCGAGGTAGGTGGTGGCCGCCATGATTGTAGCATGCGGTGTTTTAGGCATGATGTTGCCTTGTGATTCCATCATCATGAATGACGTGTCGAGTGCTTTGGTGACCTCGCGCCATGCGGCGGGGTTCATGCGCTCCAGGCGAGAGCGGTAATTGCGGGTGCCATTGCCATGTGAAGAGGAGCCGCCAGCGGAGGAGAGCGCATCTTGCCACATGCTTGATTCCTCAGCTGCCTAGTTGTGTTTTTTGAGGTCGCCTTGTACAGCTTCACGCGGATCTCCCAGCCCTCGTCGTTGAGGTGGATTTCGTTGTGGGCACGATTTACGCCCTCAGTGCCTTGAGCTCCTCTATTCTCATTGGGATTTAGCGGGTTCACCCTGTTTCCTCCGTTCTCGACCTGAGGGTTGGGAGGGGTATTGAGCGCCTGATCTAGCGGTGGATCGGCTCCATTGTTGACGAAGGGGGATCACACAGATCGGAGTTGCTGCTGCTGCTGTCACCCAAATCGTCTACCAGCGACGACGTGCATGAAGCGTCGATTGGTGGGACCCACGAGGTGGGACTGATTGATGGAAGTGGCACCCGCTCTAGAGGCAAAGTGCCGGTCTGCCCCACCTGGAAGCAGAAGCTCCTGAACAGCATCTCAATTCCGTCGCCTACGGACTCGAAATCTTTGCAGGTGGCTGGTGAGTGTGCGGTGAAGTCGAAAGCGCCGAAGAGGAGGTGATTCTTCGTCACCAAGGAATCATAGATCGCTCTGGATGGGACCATCACGACCGCACAATCAGCGTCCCCAGTTCCCACAGACGGCGCCAATTGACGAGGGTTCAACTTGTCAATGCCCATTGTTATGGACTTGGGTTTTGGAGAAGATGGGGATGCTGGAAGTCGCGAGATGGTTAACATGCAAGCAACACGGGGACACGAGGTTTACCCAGGTTCAGGCCCCCCGGAGGGAAAACCCTACTCCTTCTTGTATGTTCTTGATTATGGCGGAACCGAAGGTTACATGGGGTGCGCAGATGCGATCTAGCGTGAGGTGTGTGTATGAGTTGGATGATCCTCCTCACCGTGCCCTCCTGGCCCTTATATAGATAGGCCAGCTCCTGGGGGTAGGTCGAGTGGGTTACAGGTTAGGGTTGAACCCTTTAAAATTCTATCTACAACTAGTCGTGTCCTTCTTGGAGTCAAACTTGTAATGGTCTTGGGCCAACCGAAATCTTCTTGGACAGCAAGTCTTCATGTGGGCCTTCCCTGGGCTGGACCAGGTATACCAATGTTAGGTACATGTAGGGTATATCCATGTCACCCGGACACTCCATGCCCAGGAGCTCCACGTTGCTCGCCGTGACTAGCACAAGCGTCACACTCATTCTGGACGCCGTGCTCCCTACGCCCGCTGCTTTCGCCAAGGCCACCTGCTTGCTCGCGCGCACCACGCTTGCCTGGCGCCGCACACGCCTGACGGCCAACACGCCCTGCGTGCTCGTCACGGGAGCCACGACCACGGTCTCCATGTGCGTCGTCGATGCTCTGGGAGCCGACCGGCCCTTCTCCATGCCCCGCCCATCTGGAGCCATTGGATCTGGGATGGTGGAGGGGGAGGGTGCTGCATCCCCAGACGTTGCCGAGCCGGAACGCGGAAGGCGCCGCCCGTTGGAGATGGCTCAGGCGCCGAAGTTGACGCCGCCGGCGAGGGCGCCTGCCGGATATGGCTGCCAATCCTCTCCTGGATGTTACCGCGTCTCCCATCCGCCTCACGCACGTGCCCGAACTCGCACCGCACGTCCCTCGGAGGCGCCGTCGGGCCTGGCGCGCGCGCCCCCACTGGCATCCGATCTCCCTGAAGAAGTTGCTCGCCGGATCCACGCGGTCCTGGCCGCTGCCGCCCTCCACGCTTCTCCGGGCAGTTGCGGGTGTGATGGCCCTCCTTCCCACACCGGAGACATACGATCTCAAAGGTGCAATCTTTTGATATGTGGCATGTCCTCAAGCAGTTGAAGCAGCAGCCTGCCAAGTTCGTCGGCAGGTCGTCGTGGATGTGAAGCGCAGGGAGCTCGGCACCTCCACCACGCCGCCTCTTCCGCCCACCCACGCTTTGCCACTGGCCCTGCACCCCGCGCAGTTCACCGCCGCAGCCAACACCCTCCGTCAGGGCCGTCCTTGGCGGAGCCGAGGCCGTCCTAGGTGGAGCCGCTCGGGAGGCGCCGATAGGGGCGGGGTTGGCGACTTCGCTGGCGAGGCCTGGCGAGCCACCGGCGAGGGGGTGCCGCTGCGGAGGACCTCGCAGTAGGACCGAGGGAAGCACTCGTCGTCTTTGTCGTCGGTGTAGTCTGCCCACCGTCGCGCCTGGGAAGAGGTGGGGGTGGAGAGGGAGGGTGGGAAAGGGGCTTAGGAGGGGGAAGCCATGGCGTATTGGAGGCCGCCTGCGTCGGAGTGACTGCCGGCGTGGGGCTGTGGACGCCGCCACCGGAGTGGCGTGCGGCGAGAGGGCGCTCTCTCACATACGCTCTCTGATTTTCTTGTGACTGAAAATCAAAAAAATCAAAACATGGAAAAAAGAAAACATAACTTAAAATTGAAACTAAACCGTGGAAAGAAAAAGTGAAAAAGAAAAGAAGAAAAATGAATGTAGAAAGAACAACATAGACGTGGAAGAAACACGTCGTGCTTTTTCCTTCACGTGATTGATGAAGAAACCATTATAGCTGACTTCGCTGGACAAACGATCCAGAAAAATCAAACCGGAACCACGTCCTAGGTACGAACATAAAATAACGAGCAACACGGTAATTGGTAAATGGGCCAGCGTAAGATGCAAATCCTTCAGCTAAACAGAAGCGACCTGACGCCCGAGCGCTACAGAGGGAAAATTGTCCTGGTTTTGGGGGAGCTGGATAGGTCTAGGTCTAGCTTTTTGGCCTGTTAGCTCTTGTCCCGACCTGCCCATGGACTGGCCACCCATCCACCGGACCTATTTTCTGTTTGCATAAACCCAAGTTTGCTCTGGTTTTGGGGGAGCTGGATAGGTCTGGCCTTTTGGCGTGGACTGGCCCATCTCGCAGCCACCCATCCACCGGACCTATATTCTGTCCGCATAGAGACTCGTTCAATTACAAATCGGACAAATTTTATGTTCAAATTGGTCAACCCTTACGGCTTGCAGAAAGCAGAAACAACTATATAAAAGATACTGTACGTTACTTGTGATCACTTCCTCAAGTAAGATTCAAAATAATAATATCCATCAACCCAACCAACGAGGCAAGATCGAACTGTCGGGTTATTACGCACATCAACTGATCATGCCATTGAATTGGCAGGTTACATTAATCCTTGTCGAAAGTTAGCAAACATAAAAATTCTAAGCTCTATGTAGTTTGTTACAATAGCTACACCAATCAGTTTACAAAAAACACGCACAAACAAACACATTCTTCTCAGCAACGAGCCATAAATAATACATGGCTGCGACGGGGCAGCTCTACAGGAGCCCCGGTGAGCTGTGATGAAGAGGACTAAAACAACTTCTTTGCTAAAAGCACACTGAATCGATGATGGGTGTTGGTTAGATAAAGGAACACCTCATCTCATCTCTGTCACTTCCTCCACTGTGGGGTCCTCACCTAGGGTTAGCCTCCGGTTTGCGGCTGCCACCTACGCACTTCCCGTTGCTGTTATTATTAGCCTTCTTATGAAGCTTGCCCTCATCATCGTGCTGCTGCGCCTTTGGTGCCTCGATGCTCATCCCCAGTGTGGTTGTGACAGTGGGTTCCTGGGACTGAATCATTTCGCCCTTCACAAAGTTAGAATACCGCGAGGGCATGTGTCGAGAAGAAATTAGCATTCCTCATCTCAACAAAAGGCAAAGTATGGTTGGGGGTGTGTGCTCACCATCAATCGTGTATTCTGAACGGCCATATCTTCGCAAGCCTTCTTCAGCTGGTCAAGCTCGGTTCTGAGGGCGTTGTTTTCTGTTGTCAGCTCAGCAACCTTCTTGGATAATTCCTCGCATTCTTGCTGATAAATAGTGGAAAAAAGTACATCAAATGCAATACTTACCTTTTTCTGGAAATGCATAAAAGTACCAAGATGCCACTGCACTACAAAGGGACTAAATTATAATCATAAGGCCAACCAAGTTAATAGGTCCAGTTGTGCCATAGTCTCCAACAAGAAACATATACCATGTGGTTGCTCTGTGTATTGGCATCAAGGTTTACATGTCGACCTGTCGCAAGTTGTCGCTAGGGTACCGACAAGTAGACAAGTCTTGACAAGGCTCGACAAGTGCTAGACTTGTCGATGTGCTGTCGACAAGGAACTACTAAAAAATATCAAGTAACTAGCCTATTAATACCAAGTAACTACTAAAAAATATCAAGTAACTAGCCTATTAATACCAAGTAACTACTAAAAAATACCAAGCTCATAACCAAATAAGTTCAGATGCCCAAGGCCACAACCACACATCCACAAGCAAGTAAATAAGTTCAAGAGAACAAGTTCCAGGGGAGGGGCGGAGGCGACGGCGAGCCGGCTGCGGCCAGAGGAGAGGGAGCGGCAGGGGAGGGGCACCCGGGGAGAGACGGCTAGGGGAGGGACTCACGGGTGTAGGGTTTCACGCAAGGCTTCTTATATCCCAGCCTTTAAAGTTGTCGATCGATTAGTTCACAGAGACAAGTCTAGGTTTGTCGCCGACAAGTCAAGTTGTCGCTCGACAAGTTAAACTTTTCTTGTCGTTCCACCTTGTCGACATCAGGATTGCGACAGGTAGACTTGTCGAGACTTGTCGAACGACACTTAATCCTTGATTGGCATACAAGAGGACAGTACCTGCCGACATGCTCAGCCTTACTTTATGAAGCTGATTTCACGAGATCAAGTCATAGATATTCCAATTTCAGCATCTAATTTCTGAATTTTTTTCCAACTTACAAGATTCAACTTGGTGGACATCCATTCATTCCTTTTCTAGCTCACATCTCAACCTTGACACATGCGACCATACAAACCTACGAGCGTAGAAGCAAACTAATGTATCTGCCGCCTCCGGTAAATAAAACATCAAAGTGAATTAATTTGGAGTTTTGCTTCGTTGTCCTCCCCCTCCTCCCAAATTTAGAAAACTAAAAACACAGGGACGGCCAGGATTGGTCAATAACCCTTCATGTCCTCCGAACCAAAGGGGTATTGATCAATCCTGGTCCTCCTTGTGTTCTCAATTTCCTAAGATTGGAAGGAGGGGAGGACACTGAAGCACACCTCGTTGGTTTGGCATACAACATGAGTAAACTAGGTGTCACATCGTTTTTTTGTTTCCGAAGTGTAGCACGAGTGTCCTCTAGTTCCTCGCTGACAGACAGCACGCCATGAGTGAAAGCATGCAAGTGTGGAATCAACATAAAGTATGTTGACATGGTTAGCTAAACAACAAAGCTAGTGGTCAGATGGGTGAACTGAGGGCTGTTGCCAATGAGGACATATTTGACAAGTATGAAGTAAAAAAACTGCAAGAAACATCAAGAAATAGGTGGAACAACTACACCAGTTTTTGACACCTCGTGATAATTTTTTATAGAAAACTAGAAAAGGCCATTTCAGAGCCACACATAAGCAATTCCTGTGTTATTAGAGGGGAAGCATTGCTCAGAAATGGCTATGCCTTCCAAAAAGAAATATAACTACATGTCTATATCTATAACTATCGAACAGAAATGGTAATCAGATCAGAAGTAAACAAGAACTGTGAGCAAAATAGAGGTAATGATCATATAGCATGGATCAGTTGGAAAAACTAGAATTTAATATTTCAGTATCAGGTCACACAAGAAGAAACCAAATATTAAGTTGAAGTGGCAGGCCATCAAACATCCTTCCTTTTCCTTTCAATTTGTACACTGCTCTGATTAAAAGTGTTCTGCAAGCAATAGATCATAACGCCTATGGCCCTTACAAAATCTCCGGCCAGCCAGCCTCAAACAAACCCCAAATATACCACATCCAGAAGAAATTTAGGCAGTACCCACTTGCTAAGAAGCTAGCATATCCCCAATAACGGCATCATGCAACTGAAAGCAGAACCATAGATGTCAAAACTAAGTGGAGCACAGCAGAACTATGGAGGACATTTAGCTGCTTAAACCAAATTATATGGAAAATTATGTACTCCCTCCGATCCATATTAAGTGACTTAGATTTGTCTAGATGTATCTAGCACTAAAACATGTCTAGATACATTCAAATCTAGACAAATCTAAGTCAATTAATTTGGATCAGAGGGAGTAGTAATAAATATGCAACTATCACAAACAGATGGAGTCCACTTTACTCCCTTGAGATATCATGAATATTTGACTTAACCCCTTTAACTACTGTTGGTCCCCTTGACACCCTGAAGTTCTAATACTTGAACACCTGGCACTGGCTTTGGATATATGATGGCCGCATTATTAAAACCATTCTCTGAACCAGCCTCAAAACAATATTAATGTTGAAAATATAGCATAAAAGGTATGGATTATGTGGCTATGCCAAAACTGGTATCTGTCCCTAAAAGGATATACCGACCAGATTTCAATAAAATATTTCAAAAGCATGTGTGAAGGATAGGGATGTAAGTCATACCGCTCAGTATTTCTGAATTCATACGAAAAATGTGGGGTTTGGAAGGATAGGGATGTAAGTCATACCGCTCAGTATTCTTCTTTCATACAAAAAATGCCGGGTTCGGGATTTAGTGTTCAGCTCATTTTAGTAAGAGAAACCGGTTTGACCAAAATACAGGTATATATCAGGCAACCTACATAGATGGCGGTAACAGCAATTGCAACAAGGATGTCCCAGGAAACATCAGGTGGAAAAAAAGTCAGTCAAGTACCCCCCCCCCCCCATGGGGCCAAACAACAACAGAGGGCGGTACGACAGCAAAAGACCGATCTAATGGAAAATGGTAGGCAATCCACTTATACACTTCATCACTAGTTTCTTGTACAGAAAAATAAATATTTACTAGGTTCACTGATACTGCCATGAAAATGCCTTGACATTTTTGAGAATATATTGTTTCCGATATTACCTGCTTGCGTAACCTTGATCTCCTTGCAGACTCTCTGTTAGATTGTTTCCGCCTCTCCCGCTTAATTTCACGCTCATCTTGCTAAAAAAGGAACTAAGAGTCAGGCACAAACATGGTATTTGAAAATGTATAGCAAGACACAAAAGAACATGTGTGGTAAATGTTGAAGCATTCAAAAACAGGCAGCTGCACATGGAAAAGAACATTTTCTGCATGTCGGCATAAGCTTTGGCAAGAGCAATCCATACCAGCTGGCCAACGACATCGCCTCGGGCAAGCGCCAACCCGGGACTTGCTTCGGCCTGCACTGGGATCACAGCTATGGGTTGAGAAGCACTCCAAAGATCAATCCCTATGTTCAGATTCGGCGTGGCATTGGGGAGCGCTGCCCGTCCAGGCGCAGAAACTGGAAGCTTTGCGGCAGACCTCCCCTTTAACTGATAGGCCGACTCGGCAGCAGCAGCATATGGAACAGCAGCAGCTTGAGACGGTTCACCTGGCAGAAACCGATCTAATCATTCAATTTCCCCAATGAAACTGCCTGAGCTACCACAGAGTTAAGCATTCCAATGACCCACCTTCTGCTGAAGTATTACCAGATTTCCTCTTCTTGGGTGCAGAGGAATCCTGAAGGGAACCAATATGAACCACACAAAGTCAGCAGCATACCAATTACAGAAAAACAAGCAACTTAAAAATGGTCCCTTCCGTCACAGCAAGTTGTCGGGTACCTTATTGTCAGTGTCATAATCTCTGGTGTCTGAAGACTCGTCGCTGCCGCTGTCACAGCTGCACAGAAAAATTTAAGGAAAAGCCCAAAAGAAACCAAAAATAAATAAAAACACAGGAACAGAAAAGGGAAGGAGAAAAGGAAATCGTACCTCCGGGAAGCGTCGTCGCCAGAGGGCGCAGCAGAGCTGCCCTTCTCAGGCGACATGCCACCGCCCTTACCCTTGCCCTTGCCCTTCCCTTCCGTGACAAGAGGCGCAGCCGCGGCGACTGCTTCAGCAGTCGGGTAAGGAACACCCTGCACGGAGGCGGCAACGATTTAAAACCCCGGCAAATGGAAGCCGAATTCCCCCAATTGGGCACGAAAACGACCAGAAAAGGAGACTCACCGCGGCCATGGAAGCGTGCGCGTAGTACGCCATCGCGGCCCCCGGGTGGTACATGGGGAACGGCACCGGCGTGCCGTACGGAGCCCCTGAGGCCGCCGCTGCCATCAGGTGCTGAAAAGCAAAATCTAGTCAGAACCCCCGGCGTTTCCCCTCCGCACCCAAAATTGGGCCGACTAGTACCTGCGCGGGCCAGGCGGCGTAGGGATGCCCCCCGGAGGCGTAGAACGCCTGCACCGAGGCGGCCCACTCTGCGTGCGACTGCGGCAGGGCGGTGGCCACCGCCAGGGCGGCCGCGGGAGGCTCGGGCGGCTTGGGCTGCTCATCGGAGGAGGACGCCATGCGCTCGGCGGCGAGGAGAGAGATCTAGGGGTTTCCACGCCTCCCCTGCAAGAGAAGGCGGGGGTGGTGGGTGTAACGAGTCGCCGGCGGTGAGGCTACCGGGACGGTGTGGGGAAGCAGCAGACGAGCAGGAGAGGCGAGCAGCGGTGGGGAAGCAAAAAGGCTAGGGTTTGGTGCCCTCTCTGCGCGTCCCGGGTACACATAGCAGGTGAACCACGTGCCTCTCTGTGGTTGGCTCCGGCCCGAAGGCTGGCCCTCAGAAGCATAAAACGAAGGACACGTGAAAGGACCTTTTTTAGAAGGGTCCACGTGTCGGTGTGCTTTGATGCGAATTGGTGTGTGAGGTGGGGGTGCGTCAAAGTGAGTAGAAAGCCCCGACGGTGCCAGTGTAAGGACAACTAGCCCGTTTCGGTGGAGGGGGAGGAGGCGCTGGTACAGGTGGTGCTTGGTTGGTGGGCTGTTTCTGGTCTCGTGGGTCAGTGGGTGTGGAGGAGGACCGGGCTGAGTTGGTAGTATATTAGTTAAATAGATTTAGGGGTGCGTCTTGGCGCACGATCCTGTAATATCCATCTTAATTTATCTCGTATGTTCTGTAACACCGAGTAGAGAAAAAACATTTACATTGTGATGACATGTGAGCATAAACTTGCCGGACACAACATGCTAAAACCTAAATCCTAAGTCGTGATAAAAGGTGTTTCAGGGGTTCGCCGGCGAACGACCCTGTGATCTCTGCTCGTGACCTTTAGGCGCCTGGTGTTAAAAAGGCTGCGCCACAAGGCCGTTTTGGTTCTGTAAGAAAACACTATGTCGTTTTTGTTCCTACTTTCGTCCGAATAGTTTCGTTTACGGTTTTGTATTTCCATTTCATCTCTACCCCTAGAAGAAATGGAAAGTATCCACCACCTTTTTATCCCGAATGAATGCCATTAGCGGGTCCTCCAACCAGTTTTAGGATCGACAGCTATAGTCCTCCAACCAGCTTCGGCCGTCAGAACTATATTTAGTTGTTTAACCATTTTTTGGATAGGATTCAGGCTTTATTGTTGACGCTTCCATGAACCGTTCTGTTGCATGGATCTTGCCCACGGACTATCGGCACAAGCTTATTGTCCGGCTTTGTTCCACGTAGCTCCACACCCTCCGCTTGGACACCACGTGCCCACAATCAAGCACCGTTGTGTCTCGCGGGGTTGCATGCGACGATCCAACACAAGTAATCGATGAGTAGCACTGCAGAGACATCAAACCAAATAGACACTTAAGACCGGAACCAAAATCATAATAAAACTATGTAATCACATAGCAATAGGTATTTCTTGATCAACAACATATAAACGTCTAGAGAAGAACAGTCCTGATTTGAAGAAAAAGTGTTTATGATTCATCATTACAGATGTCCTGATCGAAAACCGCTGGCTAGGACCAAACATAGGACAATACAGTTCAGCATGTAGGAATAAGTAGTACTTAAATAACAGGGGGTAAAGGTCTTGGAGAGGACTGTCTTAGCTCATAGCATAAGCATCTGTGATTTATTAGACATAATTTAACCGGAGATAATGGTCTAAAAGAAGGTTGTAGCTGCAGCAATATTAATCAGATGTGGAATCATCGCAGTTGTGAAGACGTCCATCAGAGTCAAAGTCATAAATATCAGACTTACAATGGTGTGCGTCCGAGTCGTGGTATTCAGAGGAATTGTCACACTCAGTTCCACATTCACCATAAGGATGTACCTTGACAGCCTTGAACTCTTCGATGATCTCAACCGAATGTTGAGCAAGATAGATGGCCATAGCATTGATCTCAAAAAGTGCACGAGCATATTTTTTATACTGAGAGCCGCCAGAACCTGAAGATGAACCTTCTGAACCTATTTCTGGATTTGATCAGTACAAACACAATTTTTTTCGATGTAGGTATTTGAAGCATGCACGATATCTTTCATCTGCATACTCTTCTTGATAAGCTCTGCGCACGCGCATTTTAGCTTGCAGAGGAGCCCCCGGACTCTTTTCTTCTCTTTCTCCAGCATATCAGTTTGAATCTCTTTAGGAACTTTCTTTTCGACCGTCTCTATATACTTGATTGCTCGTCACGCAGCGCTATCAGCTGCAACTTT
Source organism: Avena sativa (assembly GCA_916181665.1). Lineage (NCBI taxonomy): Eukaryota > Viridiplantae > Streptophyta > Magnoliopsida > Poales > Poaceae > Avena > Avena sativa. The sequence continues at coordinate 135,523,318 of OV702280.1, forward strand.
AAAATACTCTTCTAGATAACCTAACATTGAGTGACGAGCTGGCGAAGTTTGCAGAAAAAGCACTGAAGGATAGAATCGCACTTCGGTTCCATAATTTCCATAAGCAACATCCCTGCTTTTGTACCGATGACACGGCAGCCATAGCTTTTTCATCATGGATCCTAGAGCGACTGTAGCTGGTATCTCCACATACTCCATGCCGTCAACTACCATGCATAGAAAAGATAATCATCATTGAATTAGTTAACCGGTCGAGAAGAACCAAGTCTTTAATCTTGAATATAGCTATGGGGAAAATGGATATATTGCAATAGTATACTTTAATAAGGAATGCACGTCTATATTAAACCACAGGAATTCTGTGATACTACAGAGAACTAAAAATAAAAGAAGCTAACAACAGAAAAAATGCATATCCAGCAAGGAATGCCTTAGTTGGTTTGCCTCTGTAAAAAAAGTGCATATCCGGCGAGGAATGACTTAGTTGGCTTGCCTGTATAAATATCGAATCGAGTTGAAAGAAAAGACACGGGTAAAATTCCTACATGCATGTCAAGTAGAGAAGAACATGTTTAGATAAAAACATCAACACGACAACTCCAGTTCATCTGATTTTCTACAGGCTGTAAAAGTGAAACACCAAAACCATTTCGTCTGTGTCTGACACAAACAAAGCCATAGTTGGAGATTAGGAAAAAGTAGCTTAGATTAGGTTCCTAATTCTATTTTGGAATCAAAATAATCATTGAAAATACGCAAACTTGGTTCATTGATTTACTGATCATAGATTTCTCGCTATATTGTACATTGGCACAAATAGAGAAATAGTGCCATTACTGAAGAGAAAAGTAGTACAATTTCAGATTCTAATTATATTTAGGGATCAGCATCTGCACCTGCTGTTAATTATAAGAAGCCAACAGGGATTCATTACTGAAGAGAATAACTAAAGTACAGAAATTCAAATAAGCAACTTGATTTCGTATCAAGAAAATGTCATGTTGTTCATTTAGCCATAGAAAATGGTTACTGATTTCAATATTTACCTTTCTTTAACTAATATATGAACGACACTTTCCGACTTTGCTCTTCTCTGAATCCTGTCCCATGCCCTGATAAAAACGAATTCCTTTCTGTCTCCACCTTTGAAAATTATATCATATGATCTAATTCATCATTGGGAAATGCTCAAAAAACAGTTTAACCAAAAAAAGAGCAATGGAATTACATGCAAGTTTACAGTGAGCACACCACAATGGCAATTATAAGCAGATCCAGATTAAATATTCAACATGGTAGAACGATATGTGTGTGAAGGAAGGATAAATGGAAGACCCAAATTAAGCTTTGCATAAATCCTACATGGTAATGTTAAAACCAAGTCTTTTACACCTGCAAGTACATCCGGTGCACCATACAATCTTCTTATATGAAACAATACTGAACTGAACCATCATAGTTACTGAAAAGACCGCGTGTTGCTAATCATACAAATACATGATGAAAACCTGATTATATAGTATAATAAGAGAAACCAAAAGAAGCATCCACTTGTCCTTATAAGAGACAACAATAAACTGTAAAATAGTTTTGGAACTAAAACCTTTGTATGTAGCAGCAGCCAGCCAGCCTTGTGGCTCCAGCGAGCCGCCGCCGTACTCTTCTTGCTGATCCATACGCATGTTAGAGGCATTGGTTTTTTATAAGCCAGTAATCTGCAGAATATGAAAGACTGGAAATATTCATATCTTAGCGTCTTTGTTTTTCCAGTGTAAACCAATTAGCATGTTCTGACATAGATATCACGGCTTGCATGAGTTCCAAAACGAACCTGGGTGTACTTTCTTGTATCATGCACTGAAAATAGCCTACTCCTTTGCTGAATATAGCTAAGAAGACTAGTAGTGCAACTGTGTATCTGACGGCTGTTTGTTGAATCCACCAAAAGAAGAGGACTGAATAGAGCAGATACTAAAGCTGTTAGACCTACATATCAACATTAAGCTTGATCTTGTCTTTGCAAATCTGGGAACACGTGAATGTAAATAAGTAGATTTAAAAAATGCAGTGATACGCGTAGTAAGAAAATACCAAGTCTAGTGAGCATTCACCATTCTTATATAAGAACGAGAAGGAGTGAGATTCCTTTTCTGACCAATGCAGACGCAAAAGCTTTGTCTGTGAAAACAAACATTTTCAGAATATGGGTGCCCTCATGTATATATTACGGATAAATTATAATTATAACAATATGTGTTATATAAAAGAAAACTGCAAACCATTTTCTGTCCTAGAACTACAGTAGAGACAGAATCAAAGCTCGAACGTTTTTCCCTCTCTTTGGAGAACCATGGCAGCACTGTCCATAACCTACCATGGTCTCTATCTAGCAGCACATAACAGTAAACTGAAACAAATTCCCAAATGGCACACTCCTATTAGAAAACAGAGCGCGTCAATATGTGAATGAACAAAACGTGTATAAAGGAAAGATAAACAAGATATGCTATAGGGCAAAGAAAGACAACTACCTCCTAGAAGAACAGCCGCAGCAACGGCCTGCAACAGTAGACAACCTGAAACAAAGCAAAACAGACAGTACTCGTTCTTCACATGTTATGTCTTCAGTAAGCCTGCATTGTACCAGTAACACAATTATATGAGCACACTTCAGAGTTACACAAAAAGACTTCAGCTATATATCTCAGGTAAAAAGTAATAATAGCAGAAGAATAAATCATTGTGCAAAATAGAAATATAGCTGTCTTTTTTCACTAACCCAAAGAAGTAAATCACCATCAAACTAAAAGTAGCTGTCTTATTTCCTTGTAGATGCTACATTATAAAAAAAATAGGAAGACATATGTAGTCTCTTATCTCAATTGGGTTATATTCAACCCTAAAACCAAGGCTATTAGCCTATCCATGTATTATGAAGAAAAAATAAATGGATTTCCTAATAAAACTAACATTTCATATGGGAAAATGTATAAAACCAATCAGAACCCTTTCTTTGGAGGAAGACAACCAGAACCTTGAATTCCATAACCTGCACAATTGCTTGAGAATGCATCAACTCATAGGCTGGAAATCAACGCAAGGGAAATGGACCCTTTGCATCAGCACGAACTAAAAAAAGAGGCACACACAGAGGCAAATAATCGGTTGAAATTATGGAGGCAAGCAACCAAAACCAGATTATATATAAATCACTGTTAAAAACATAAATTTGCATACCTAACAAATCATATAGATGATCGGCCTCGACAACATATTTTAGAACACTGAAGCACTCAACCTGTTCATCTAGGAGAGGAAACAACCAAGCATATGGTCAAACAATAAATTGACTTTGAAGAATAAGATGGTGAAAACTGAAGTAAGCACCCCATGTAGGAAACGCTGACTAAGGCTCATCTACTAAATTTCTTTATATACAAAACCTGATGATTGCTAGTCTACATTTTCATATTGACTGATATTTAAAATCACAATAGTACACGAGCAAGGTACATGACTGAAAATTGCAGACTTGGTCTACTTACCATCAATATGAATATTGAAGGATCCATAATTCATCCGTGGGTCAGTTCTGGGGGTAGTCTATATTTTCATCCCGTCTGATATTTAAAATCACAATAGCACACGAGCAAAGTACATGACTGAAACATGATATTGTAGTAAGCAAATTGAATTACCTTGCGACTGGTAGGATGATCCTGGAGCGGTGATGATGCACTTGTCGGTGACACCACCTGCGAGCAAAAGATAAAAAAATGAAACATTTAGACTAAATGACAAATGCTTGTGCATGGCAAGACCCAATTAGCTCATTTATTTTTCGAGGCGGCCATAAAATTGTAGAATCTTGGTACAACTAAGCAGCATATGCAAATGTATAATTCATCAAATGCTACTCACATGACAACCACGTGGACACAACCAAGCATCAAGCTGGATCAAAATACACAATGAAGGAGTCAGATAGAAGAAAGGATGTGTACCTGCAAGCCAAAGAAGCCATCTAGCTACAGCAACCACATAGACAGTAGCAGGACAGGCGTGGATGGAACCACCACCTCACTGAAAAAACATCTAGCGATTAGACACAGGTTAAATTTCCTAGGATCAACAATACCAAATGTCTAGGTGAAGAGCAATGTTAGGAAATCATATAATACAATACTACCAATAGAATGGCTAGATATTGCTCAAGTTGTTGAACAAACAACTCACTTTTGATTCTATAACCTGCGTACGTGAGTATTTCTGATTTTTGTCAAACCCCTTGCAGGCACATATCAAACAACATCTAGATGAGGATTTGTGGGGGATTAAATCAAGACATAGTCAAAAGAGAGATGAGGAGGCAAATAAGGAGGAAGAGAGAATCACCTCGTTTCAGCATCATTTATGCCTCCATGCACCATGAAGATAGCCACTTGACGAACACCGCCTCTGCTACCTTTCTCTCCACTCGCTGCCACCACTGATGCCTTGCCTCCACATGTTATCAACGAAGGAAGAGCCGCCAAGAAGAAGTTTTTCTCCCGCTTAGTTCTCCTCGCAGGGTGTAAGCCGACAGAAGGTGAAACATGACCAAATCCACACCAGTACTGTGCAAGCTCCATGAACAACTGGCCTTCTTTGCCGAGGACCAGGGGCACGACGCCGTGCTCCTCCTACCTAGTCCAGAGAGGAAAGGGTGGGAGGAAACCTGCAAATATAGACGCTAACAAGCCGTCCCTGACCCTGCTCGTCGTCTTTTCCCCACGGCCTGCTCGCCGCCTTCGCCGCGCGCCCTGCTCGATGTCGCCGCGCCACCTGCTCGAGGCCGTTATGGAGGCGAGGATGCGGGCGGGGCCGTGCCCCCGCGGGATGCGGTCGCGTCCGCGGCGGAGCTCCTGCTCGTGTCAATGAGCGGCGGCGGCCACATCAGGAGAGGTGGAGGAAGGATGCAGCGCGACGACGCTGCTCCTGGCGCTGGCGCGAGGCGGCGCTACTGCCGAACGGGGCTAGATAGGGCGGAGCCGGGCCGGCCCGAAGGAGATCGAGGAGAGGGAGGGCGCAGGTGTGGGAGGCGGCTAGGGTTGGCTGGCTTGGGTGAATCGGGGCACTGATAGGGTAGGAGCGAGGGCATATTATCTCTCCAATCTAGCTCTAAAACCCGGGGTCCCCAACTAAATCGCCCCAAAATGAAAATTATGGACGCTAACAAGTAGGCCCTGGAACCATCGGCATAGTAGCAGTGTACGGGCAAACGCATCGGTGTGCAACTATGGGTGCCAGTAGGAAATCAAGCGACGAGGGCAAATAAGGCTAAACAGGAATCTACAGTCCAGATCCACCCTGAGAGCTCGATCCAAGGGCCGAAATGCTCTAATCGCTGTGGTAACCTCTAGGGGGTGCCCCTATTATACTTTTAGATGCTTAAGTGTAAGATGCAGGGAGCGTCGAGAGCGTTTCTATCGTGCGCATGGTGATGTTATGTCTCTCTTTATGGGCCTTTTATTTAACTATCGCTATAGGTGGGCTGTTGTGTTTGGTCGGCGTTAGGGTTGGACTATCGAGCAGCTCGACTCGTTAAGGCTCGGCTCGTTAAGGCTCATGCTCGTTAAGGCTCGGATCATTAAACTCGTTAAGGATAACGAGCTAAAAGTAAAGCTCGGCTCAGTTCGTTAGATGTTATCGAGCGCTCACGAGCTGCTCATTAAGAAAATGCATAGACAAAGGCATACCGATAATTAAAAACGACAATTATAACCACATATATACCTGTATCAAAATACGATAGATAATTATCGATAGCAGTGCTTGGATGGCATCTTACGCTTATCCATGTGAATTGGTGTGAGTAGGGAGGCCTGGAACAAACGAGAAGGACCCCAGCTGGCAGGGCTCGGTCGGTGCCATGGTCAGGAGATCTAGATCGAGAAGGTGAAGATGGGGTATTCCTCAATGGGCCAGTTGTTTGTCTTAGATGGGCTGCCGGATTAGACATGTAGCAACATAAGTGGGCCATACCTTGGTTGTTACCGAGCTTAACGAGTAGCTCACGAACATCGTTAACTCGATCATTTAGCTCGTTAAGGATATCGAGCAAAAACTGCAGCTCGGCTCGAATCGTTAAGGAAACGAGTCGATCTCGAACGAGACGAGCAAACGAGTGCTCATTAAACTCGTTGAGTTTCGAGTTTTATGTCCAGCCTAGTCGGCGTGTCTTTTTTTACCATCTTTTGTCACGCGCTGCCTGAGGATTACTTAAATGCTGTGGTGGCCCGTTCTGTATGAACCCGATTTGTCATTGACTGTATTTTCGGTTGTTGTTTTTTCTTTGCGTACGAGTCTGTCCATATGGTCAAAGCTGTGCTCATGTTCCACGATGGAATCATCGAGTAGCTTCAGGCCGCGAACCGAGCGGTCAATTTACCCCCAATTTCTTCTCATCTGATCTCTTCCATCTCATTCCCAACGCCGCCGCCCACATCATTCCGGACGTCCTCCTCTCCCTCTCTGATCACCCTGCTATCCCGTGCCGGGAGGAGCAGCGTCGGGGCGTCGGCGGCGGCTCAACACCGGGCCAGTCACACAAGCTTCATGGTGATTCCAGTACGAAGGGAATGTCAAGCATGATGGGGCGGCCAGTCCGAGCATGGACAACTCCGGCCGTATGTTGTCCAGGTGGCATGTTCCTCTCCCAAATTTCTCCTTCCTCCCGAACATATTCTCCATACTTTCTAGCGATTTTTTGCCGCTGATCTTTAGATTTTCGTTCATCCTCTCAGATTCTAATTCACAAGTTTCGGTTGATTAGGGTGTGTTAGGTTTCCCGTTTCTTGTTTTTTGGGCTTAGCCCTCGCATGTCCTATAGCATCAACAACGTCGGTGGGTGCGGTGGCGGTTGTAGGGATGAGTCGGCCGCTGCGGGAATGGGTAAGGCGAGTGCTCACCCAGTTCCTCCTCGCTAGGTGCTCCGTCTCCACCACTCTTTGGTCCACTCCTTCGCCTTTGGTGTATCGGAATGTTGGGTCGTCACCGTCGGTGCAAGATGAGGCTGTGTGGACATCCTCTTCGTCCAACCGCTAGGAGGCATTGTGGGGAGGTGGTCTCGGCGAGGTAGAGGAGAGATCTGCTCCGGCTGCGGAAGCAGCACTCTTCGTTGTCCATTGGGATGAAACTGCTCCTCTGCCAGGAATCAATCTATTTGAGATCTGCTCCGGCTGCGAAGCAGCACGCTTACTTTTCTTAATCTTTAGTTAACTCTGATCCAATTATTATCCAATAGTTTGTATACATGACCATAGAATGTGAGAGCTTCAATTGTATTCTCAGATTACTCCTCAGGGCAGGTTAATTGGTCTGCATACCATGCTAAGTTGAGGTTTTGGTGATTTATTATGATTATTGTAGAACTGCTTTTGTTCAGTTCTTGCACTCTAGGTGTTTGTTGATTAGTTCCGCACATTTGTTGCACTATGCATGCTCGTCTTAGTCACATTTGTTGAACCGTACATGCTCACCTTAGTCTTTTTTGAACATGTTATTTTACCCATAAAGGTGATTCCTGAGTTTTATAAAGGTGACCTTTTACCCCAAGATTGGCTCATCTATTTTTGGAGAAGGGCTAAATGCCTAAATTCCATAATGTGGAAGAAGATATTGCATGCTTCTAATTCTTTTTACTCTTCTTCCGATATTCTTACAGCGTGTGAGTGCCTATGTTCTTTTGCGGATGCTATTATATTCTTATGTTCTTCAGGTGTGTCTGTTCATCTGTTGTCCATCCCCAAGTTATCACCTTAAGAAATGCCCTTTTATATCGAGATCACTTGGGATGTCTCATCTAGCTAATGATCAATCTCATTCATCCTATTTACACGTACTCCAGATTTGCAGACAAAATCTGAAGTCCAAATATTCGTTTCTATTATTTCGTAGGTTAATTTGAGCTAGAATACGAGTGCTAATGTCATAATGCACGCTTGTGCGCCTTGTGGTTCAGGGGTGGAGAGTGACAAGGAGATGCATCAGCTTTCCCTCTCCGGTTATAGTGCTGTGCTTGCTTCTGCTTCAAGGATATCTGAACCGGTGAGGTATTAGTTAAATGCTTAAGCGTGAGATGCACGGAGCGCGGAGAGCGCTCCTGTCGTGCGCGTGGTGATGTTATGTCTCTGCTTATGGGCCTTTTATTTGACTATCGCTGTAGGTGGGCTGCTGTGTTTGGTCGGCGTGTCTTTTTTTACCGTTTCTTGTCACGCGCTGTCTAAGGATTACTTAAATGCTGTGGTGGCCCGTTCTGTACGGACCCGGTTTGTCATTGACTGTATTTTCAGTTGTTTTTTTCTTTGTGTACGAGTTTGTCCATATGGTTAAAGCGGTGCTCATGTTCCATGATGGAACCATCGAGTAGCTTCAGGCCGCGAACCAAGCGGTCAATTTACCCTCAATTTCTTCTCATCTAATCTCTTCTGCCTCATTCCCAACGCCGCCGCCCACATCCTTCCGGACGTCCTCCTCTTCCTATCTGATCACCCTGCTATCCCGTGCCAGGAGGAGCAGGGCCGGGGCGTCGGTGGCGGCTCAACACCGGGCCAGTCACACAAGCTTCATGGTGACTCCAGTACGAAGGGAATGTCAAGCATGATGGGGCGGCCAGTCCGAGCATGGAGAACTCCGGCCGTCCGTTGTCCAGGTGGCATGTTCCTCTCCCAAATTTCTCCTTCCTCCCGAACATATTCTCCAAACTTTCTACCGATTTTTTGTCGTTGATCTTTAGATTTTCGTTCATCCTCTCAGATTCTAATTCACAAGTTTCGGTTGATTAGGGTGTGTTAGGTTTCCCGTTTCTTTTTTTTGGCTTAGCCCTCGCATGTCCTATAGCATCAACGACGTTGGTGGATGCGGTGGCGGTTGTAGGGATGAGTCGGCCGCCGCGGGAGTGGGTAAGGCGAGTGCTGACCCAGTTCCTCCTCGCTAGGTGCTCCGTCTCCACCACTCTTTGGTCCACTCCTTTGCCTTTGGTGTCTCGGAATGTTGGGTCATCACCGTCGATGCAAGATGAGGCTGTGTGGACATCCTCTTCGTCCAACCGCTAGGAGGCGTTGTGGGGAGGTGGTCTCGGCGAGGTAGAGGAGAGATATGCTCCGGCTGCGGAAGCAGCACTCCTCGTTGTCCATTGGGATGAAACTGCTCCTCTGCCAGGAATCAATCTATTTGAGATCTGCTCCGGCTGCGAAGCAGCACGCTTACTTTTCTTAATCTTTAGTTAACTCTGATCCAATTATTATCCAATAGTTTGTATACATGACCATAGAATGTGAGAGCTTCAATTGTATTCTCAGATTACTCCTCAGGGCAGGTTAATTGGTCTGCATACCATGCTAAGTTGAGGTTTTGGTGATTTATTATGATTATTGTAGAACTGCTTTTGTTCAGTTCTTGCACTCTAGGTGTTTGTTGATTAGTTCCGCACATTTGTTGCACTATGCATGCTCGTCTTAGTCACATTTGTTGAACCGTACATGCTCACCTTAGTCTTTTTTGAACATGTTATTTTACCCATAAAGGTGATTCCTGAGTTTTATAAAGGTGACCTTTTACCCCAAGATTGGCTCATCTATTTTTGGAGAAGGGCTAAATGCCTAAATTCCATAATGTGGAAGAAGATATTGCATGCTTCTAATTCTTTTTACTCTTCTTCCGATATTCTTACAGCGTGTGAGTGCCTATGTTCTTTTGCGGATGCTATTATATTCTTATGTTCTTCAGGTGTGTCTGTTCATCTGTTGTCCATCCCCAAGTTATCACCTTAAGAAATGCCCTTTTATATCGAGATCACTTGGGATGTCTCATCTAGCTAATGATCAATCTCATTCATCCTATTTACACGTACTCCAGATTTGCAGACAAAATCTGAAGTCCAAATATTCGTTTCTATTATTTCGTAGGTTAATTTGAGCTAGAATACGAGTGCTAATGTCATAATGCACGCTTGTGCGCCTTGTGGTTCAGGGGTGGAGAGTGACAAGGAGATGCATCAGCTTTCCCTCTCCGGTTATAGTGCTGTGCTTGCTTCTGCTTCAAGGATATCTGAACCGGTGAGGTATTAGTTAAATGCTTAAGCGTGAGATGCACGGAGCGCGGAGAGCGCTCCTGTCGTGCGCGTGGTGATGTTATGTCTCTGCTTATGGGCCTTTTATTTGACTATCGCTGTAGGTGGGCTGCTGTGTTTGGTCGGCGTGTCTTTTTTTACCGTTTCTTGTCACGCGCTGTCTAAGGATTACTTAAATGCTGTGGTGGCCCGTTCTGTACGGACCCGGTTTGTCATTGACTGTATTTTCAGTTGTTTTTTTCTTTGTGTACGAGTTTGTCCATATGGTTAAAGCGGTGCTCATGTTCCATGATGGAACCATCGAGTAGCTTCAGGCCGCGAACCAAGCGGTCAATTTACCCTCAATTTCTTCTCATCTAATCTCTTCCGCCTCATTCCCAACGCCGCCGCCCACATCCTTCCGGACGTCCTCCTCTTCCTATCTGATCACCCTGCTATCCCGTGCCAGGAGGAGCAGGGCCGGGGCGTCGGTGGCGGCTCAACACCGGGCCAGTCACACAAGCTTCATGGTGACTCCAGTACGAAGGGAATGTCAAGCATGATGGGGCGGCCAGTCCGAGCATGGAGAACTCCGGCCGTTCGTTGTCCAGGTGGCATGTTCCTCTCCCAAATTTCTCCTTCCTCCCGAACATATTCTCCAAACTTTCTACCGATTTTTTGTCGTTGATCTTTAGATTTTCGTTCATCCTCTCAGATTCTAATTCACAAGTTTCGGTTGATTAGGGTGTGTTAGGTTTCCCGTTTCTTTTTTTTGGCTTAGCCCTCGCATGTCCTATAGCATCAACGACGTTGGTGGATGCGGTGGCGGTTGTAGGGATGAGTCGGCCGCCGCGGGAGTGGGTAAGGCGAGTGCTGACCCAGTTCCTCCTCGCTAGGTGCTCCGTCTCCACCACTCTTTGGTCCACTCCTTTGCCTTTGGTGTCTCGGAATGTTGGGTCATCACCGTCGATGCAAGATGAGGCTGTGTGGACATCCTCTTCGTCCAACCGCTAGGAGGCGTTGTGGGGAGGTGGTCTCGGCGAGGTAGAGGAGAGATATGCTCCGGCTGCGGAAGCAGCACTCCTCGTTGTCCATTGGGATGAAACTGCTCCTCTGCCAGGAATCAATCTATTTGAGATCTGCTCCGGCTGCGAAGCAGCACGCTTACTTTTCTTAATCTTTAGTTAACTCTGATCCAATTATTATCCAATAGTTTGTATACATGACCATAGAATGTGAGAGCTTCAATTGTATTCTCAGATTACTCCTCAGGGCAGGTTAATTGGTCTGCATACCATGCTAAGTTGAGGTTTTGGTGATTTATTATGATTATTGTAGAACTGATTTTGTTCAGTTCTTGCACTCTAGGTGTTTGTTGATTAGTTCCGCACATTTGTTGCACTACGCATGCTCATCTTAGTCACACCTGTTGCACCGTACATGCTCACCTTAGTCTTTTTTGAACATGTTATTTTACCCATAAAGGTGATTTCCTGACTTTTATAAAGGTGACCTTTTACCCAAGATTGGCTCATCTATTTTTGGAGAAGGGCTAAATGCCTAAATCCCATAATGTGGAAGAAGATATTACAGGATTCTAATTCTTTTTACTCTTCTTCCGATATTCTTACAGCATGTGCGTGCCTATGTTCTTTTGCGGATGATATTATATTCTTATGTTCTTCAGGTGTGTCTGTTCATCTGTTGTCCATCCCCAAGTTATCACCTTAAGAAGTGCCCTTTTATATCGAGAGCACTTGGGATGTCTCATCTAGCTAATGATCAATCTCATTCATCCTATTTACATGTACTCCAGATTTGCATTCAAAATCTGAAGTCCAAATATTCGTTTCTATTATTTCGCAGGTTAATTTGAGCTAGAATACGAGTGCTAATGTCATAATGCACGCTTGTGCGCCTTGTGGTTGAGGGGTGGAGAGTGACAAGGAGATGCATCAGCTTTCCTCTCCGGTTATGGTGTTGTGCTTGCTTATGCTTCAAGTATATTTGAACCGGTGAGGTATTCTTCTTACATGTGCTATACATCTTCCTCTTCTTTTCTTTCCTTCAATTTTCTGTTCGTGCTTATTTATCCCCACATTTTTCAGAAGAAATCAATCTCCTTGCATATTGTATTGTTAGATCTTCAGTCCTTGGTGTGCCACCCACGATTCTCTGCTGAACATTCTCGCTTAAATTATGATTGAAGAACGTTAAACATGCAAATCTTGCTGCTAAATTTTTTATCGCCCTGAGGATTCAACTAGAAGATTTTTGTGAGCGGTGGTCAAATCTAGGAGTGCAAGGATCAACAAACAAGGTAGAATGTCTATGGCCATGAGGTGTTGTTTTACAAATGTTAAATTTTCTATACTTATCTATTCATCCGTATATTGCACCGTTTTACATTACTTACACCGTCTCCTGTGTTGTTCTCTTCTTTTTTGCCCCCTGCTATCTTAAAATGTTTCCTTCATGGACACAGATAAATTGGTGATTTTATATCTGAACTCCTTGCATATCAAACATATTTTCCATGGCATTATGATTAAACTCATGTTTCCTATTTTGTATAATTTATTTTCATATGTAATAAATGCACGGGCTGTCTAATCTTTGGACATATATTTTGCATACACTTCCTATTAACTAGTATAGAGACCTCCTGGATTTTGTTTTGCATACATTCTTCTTACATGTGCTATACATCTTCCTCTTCTTTTCTTTCCTTCACTTTTCTGTTCGTGCTTATTTATCCCCACATTTTTCAGAAGAAATCAGATCTCCTTGCATATTGTGTTGTCAGATCTTCAGTCCTTGGTGTGCCACCCACGATCCTCTGCTGAACATTCTCGCTTAAATGATGATTGAAGAACGTTAAACATGCAAATCTTGCTGCTAAATTTTTTATCGCCCTGAGGATTCAACTAGAAGGTTCTTGTGAGCGGTGGTCAGATCTAGGAGTGCAAGGATCAGCAATCAAGGCAGAATGTCTATGGCCATGAGGTGTTGTTTTACAAGTGTTAAATTTTCTGTACTTATCTATTCATCTGTATATTGCACCGTTTTACATTACTTACACCATCTCCTGTGTTGTTCTCTTCTTTTTTGCCCCCCTTCTATCTTAAAATGTTTCCTTCATGGACACGGATAAATTGGTGATTTTATATCTGAACTCCTTGCATATCAAAAATATTTTCCATGGCAGTATGCTTAAACTCATGTTTCCTCTTTTGTATAATTTATTTTCTTATTCATATGTAATAAATGCATGGGCTGTCTAATCTTTGGACATGTATTTTACATACACTTCCTATTAACTAGTATGGAGACCTCCTGGATTTTGTTTTGCATACACTGCCTACAAGTCACAGTGGATGATCCCACCAAGGAGTGTCTTTGATTATTTATATATTCATCGGTATACTGCACTCACTTATATCATATGCACTGTCTTCCATGTAATTTTTCTGTTCTTTGTCATCAATAACTTAATAATGTTGTCTTATTTGGTAAAGATTAATATATGCTCTTGTGTTTGAACTTCTACCTGCATATCAATTTTTTCTCATGCTAGCACCTTTAAATTTGTGTTTTTTTACATCGTATAAGTTATTTTATCTCGCTATCACCAATGAATATTTTTAATACATGCTATTTCCTGAATATACGTAATCTCCTGAATTATAATTTGCGTACGCATTCTACTAGCCAGCATGGAAATCTCCTGAACCATGTTTTTCGTCATTTTTTATATTAATCAGAGTAGACAAGGTTCTTGAATATTCTGTAAGCCCTGAATGTTGTTTTCTCTTTTCAGACAGTTAATATTAGAATTTGTTCTTAACATGGGGATATACAGTGGAAGGATTAATACCGGGCAACTGTATATATTAGTTCAAGGAGTGGCTAAAAGAAGGTTCACTCTATACCCTATAAAGCTTCATCATTGCAGATGCACGCAAAAGATACAGGACATCGGTCAACAATATAGGATCAAGAGTACTCAACGTACAAAGATGCACGAAATACACATTCAGAACATTCCACGGTTTGAATATAATGCAAAGCCTTTTAACATCTTAGAGGCACCAGCAGAAGACAATACACTTTCGTCGGCTATTCACTCTAAATTATGCTTGTGCTGGCTGTCTTTTACTGTCCTTCTGTGTCTTACACTAATGTCACCATTTTTTATGAAATGGAAGACGTTGTCGGCTTGGTGACAGGACTAACCTAAATAATTCCATCCAAAACAAGCCAAATTTCATGGAGAAATAATCACATTAAAGATGGAGAGTACAATTTATAATTCATTTATTAGTAGCTTCACCATTTCTAATATTGCAAGTGTGCGTTAATATTGCATGTATGGTATCAACAAGATTTTTCTTCAAGTGGCAACCTTGATATTGTTACTTTATAGGGAGAGCATGCAGAAAACTTTGACACTGGTTCCCTCCATAAAAATTCCTCTAAAGATATTGTTGTGATGTTATTTATGTGCATGGTTGTTGCTCACTACTCAGGTGTAATATTATGTTCATATAATAACACACCATTCACTAAATTACTAATTGCATCCATTGATACGATGTTGACTACCTTACAGGGATGTTGTGCTGCCAGAGCACATCTCTGGCACGCTGGGAATCATCCATATGAAATAGATTGGCAGGGATCAGAAAGCATAAGGGATGAACCGATAGAAACAACGTTCTCCTGGTGCCAAAGACCGTCGCCAGACCAGTTCTTGCACTCGCGGTGCCAAAGAAGGAATTCATTGGCATCCCTCTCTTCCTCAACGGATACTATTGACAAGCACACAACCTGCTTCGGTATCCTGCTACCTCTACATATCAGTAACAACATTAGAACCACTAGATGACCCGCATCTCTGTAATGTGACTTGTGGCTCATATGTAATCTAGGAATATCTAGGAACTAGCTACCGGTGCCACCTAAATTATCCCAGTAAGAACATGTGCAATTGTCATCTGGCTGGGTCCAGTATAAGTGTTGTTATCCATTCAAGTACCAGCACTTATATTATGTACCTCATCTCACTTCTAACAAATAGAGACACGATGATATTCAAACTGCTACAATCCAGCAGAGATCAAACTGTTACAATCCAACACCCTGTGAATTATCAGACATGTGTATAAATTTGATTATGTTGTTCATACTTGCTGAAGAGGTAGAGCCTAATTTGATTATGTTGATCATACTTGCTAAAGAGGTAGAGCCACGGGAGGCGTGCGCCGCACCTTATATTTTTCGAAAAAGGATTCGGCTTGCCAAGCAAGAGAGCTTCAGAAAAGATTTCTCAGTAAGTGGGAGAGCTTCAGAAAGAAGAAACACATGGAAATAGAAAATATGTATTAGAGTTTGAACAATGTATGGTTGAGAATCAGTATGTGGAACTTGAGCAAGACATAAGAAGCTGGAGCCAGATTTCCTTTTGAAGATAAAGTGCAATGCTAACCATACATGATCTATGTTTGATCAAAGCTTCAGTTTGCAATATGGTAAGCAAGTAAACAAGTTTCTCTGACTATCTTTACTAGAAAAAAATCTCAATATCATTTTGAATATCTTCCCTCTATGTTTTTTGTATTCATATTTCTACTTATTAATTTGCATGATACATGATCAACATGATCTATTTATTGACGTAATCTCTACTTCATCTTTTTCTTTGAAACTCTATAAATTTTTGACATATCTGTAGAGAACTATATGCAACAGTGTCATATTTTAATTCATGGGTTTCCAATTAGATTATTGGGATGCATTTTATGATTTACATTAAGGGTTTGCATGTATAAGAAAATATACAGTTATACCATCTGGTTGTGAGTGAATAGACTACTACTTTTCATAGTTGTTGCAGACTTAAATCTGGTGTACCTGGGTGATTCATAATCAGCAAATAACAGAAAGCTACTGATAATTTAGGATAATGACTGCGGCACCTATGTTGATGTTGCCCTGATTATGTTCTTATGCTAGACAACATCGGTGTAGCATTTACACGAATATTGTGGTTCATCTTATGTTTTAATGGATGTATGTTCTTACCTTTAGTCTATGGTAGTTACATATATATATATATCTTATAAGATGTTTGTTAGCTTCAAATAAAGTCAATGTATCAACTTTGTTAGCTATGTTTGTTCTACTAGGGACTGCCACAATCACTATCAACAAGAGTCAATGACATACCTTGTGAACTATATGTTTGTCATATATTCCCTACATTCCATAACATAAGACTTTTTTGCAAGCTGTTTTAGCTTGCCGAAATATTTTATATTATCTATAGGATGAAATAAGTATTTGACAAGCCCGGTTTCTACTCATGGTCACTTCTGTGTGCTGGTTTCATGTGTCACAACACCCAATAGTTTGGAAGTGTCAATGTAGAAGGTTGGTAGATCAATGTGCTTAATGCTAAAAATATTGTTCGTCACACAAGTGCCTGCTGATGCACTTAAATTTTATGTGGTTACAATCCCTCTATTATATATAGTGGATCTTTAGTTCTTTTTGTGTTTACAATCCCTCTGTTTTTTCACACCCTTTGTTGTGCCTTTTATGTCAGTTTCGGCATTTACCCCTGACCAAAATATGCATTGTAATTCAGCTTCCAGGTTTCACACTTTTTTGTGTGTGTCAAACAGATTATATTGTTTCTTGGAAGATGTCAATGCTAATGAACATGACCAATGTGAATATCAAGGGTTTGGTAACATTACTACTTGAAGAAGGGCGATCTTAGCCAGTAGATCTGTGTGGTGGGTGAGACGTTGGTTTTTTTATTTTCTCCTTGAGAAGTGATATGAGAAGAGTTAGGTTCAGGTATTCTGGATATTATTTTAATCACCTGGACAAGACTGTGAAGTGTACTTCTCTAGAGATTAAAGCATTAGTTATGCTGGCCACCAGCATGTAGTGGTCGGTGGGAAGTTGGTTTTTAATGATCTTCTTAAGAAATGATATGAAAAAGAGTTAGGTTTATGTATTCTGGATATAATTGTAATCATCTGGTCAAGAAACTGTGAAGTGTACTTCGCTAGAATTGAAAGCATTCCTTTGAAATCGTTTTGCAGTGGAATTCATGGTTGATATACTCAGATACTCATTATAGAGGTTGTTTAGGAAACATTATGTTCTCACCAATCTATAGTCGACATCAAGGGAGGTGGGCATCCTTCTTTTTCTTTTTATTTGTCTCAATCTCACTTTTGTTCCTCTACAAGGTATGGTTAATGTTTTTATCGTTTTGTGTTGACAACATGATTCATATAATCAGTCCATTTTAAAATAAAGACTATTTTACTTGAGATAGTATTTCATCTTTATTTAGTGTATAGTCCTTGATAATTTCTTGTGTTTTGCTTGTTGTCTCTGGCCTGCAGTTTGTATGGTTAGCGTGTAAACCCACCACGTCTCTCATAGAATGCCAAACGGAATGTAAATGGCGCGGTGAAGCGCGCTTTTCCATCTAGTATACTGTATGTGTATGTCGAGTCAGACGCACCAGAATCCACGCACGGGTTCGGTCGGGGACAGAAGACAGAGGGGCGCCGCTGCAACCGAAGCTTTTTGGGCATGCGACCGTAGGCCATGTTGTGGGGTAGCTTCGCTTCCGCACGTCTTGGACTTTCTTCGACCTCATATCATCTATACCTAACTAAGTAGGAAACGAGGCTTGCCGCTCGCTAGCCCGCTTCACGGGCAACACGGTATAAACAACCGATTTAAAAGACAATGAAGATAAGACATTATACATAGGCAATTCTATTAGACAGAGAGTTGTTTTGCATGGTAAGCAAAAGATAAACATGCTTGCAAGGTAACCTTGTGTGTTGGATCAAATACTAACAAGTAGCCTATAAAATTAAGAAGTTCAATTTACAATCAGCCCAAAAAAACTTCTATGAATCACAATGGAGTAATTAGATAACTGACACACATGCATCTGAACAAAAGGTTATGGCTATCCATATCAATGTACATTGGTTTAATATGTTATACCACAAAGCTAGCATCCTCCTAGACCGTAAGGGTCAGCTTCTTCACCGTCTCTACACTTTATAAGAACATGTGAGGCATTAAAATCACCATCCCATCATCATCCATCACACTTTTCTTGTGCTAGCTTCAACCATCTCAGGAATAAAACTTTTTTCAAAATTGATCTTCACCGATCGAAGCTTTTGGTTTTGACTAGAAACTTTTTCGTATTGGTAGAAGAGCAAAAATTTATGATTGAATAGCTTCCAGAATAAGTTTTGCCCTTCCCAGTAACATCCTCTTGTTGTCAGATTTGCTTCAGCTCAACGTCATACTTGAGCAAGAATTGAAGCGATGACTTCACAAAATAGCCTCTTCAGCCAAAAGAAATCTGTTGCACACGTGCCAACTCTGCCACATAACAAGGAGTAATGAGAAAAATAACTCAACTAGAAGTTGGTAAACTATAAGAGCTAGTCTAAACCTGAATAGTGCAGATTCCAGTATGGTGGTAATTCCATCCTCATGCCAGCAGCATGCGTGTGGGAACCGAATGATAGGGTGATATGTATCCTCACCATAGAAACCACATAAATCATATGTAGATATCTTCTCGAGCGTCTGTTTTGGTCCATTTTGTTGGTAGTTGACCCAATTATGATAACAGGAATGAAACTAATAACAGCTCACTACAGCAGTAGTATACACAAACCACATGGAATGCTGAAATTTGTAGACATGTTTTTCTACTCTGTCCAAAAGACCACAAAAAGAAGCTATAGGAAACCCATGTACACTGCAATATAATAATAACCGGAGAGTGAAAATAGTATGTGAGCAATCATAGACAACATATTATTATTTGCGATGCACAAATCAAAAGGACACCATGTTTAAATTTATGCTGAACCAACTCAAGCCTTATGTTGAGCAAAAAAAGGTGTTCAATAAGATAAGATGCAAACTATGCATGGGTAAAAACACATGAACTTTTCTCCTAATGGAAAAAGGTGCAACTATGCAACTAATTTCATACAGTAAAAACACAACTTTTTGAGAGAAACAATTTGATTTTTTTAGCATATATAAGCTCCAAATTTGATATCCACTTATGTAGAATATGTTAATCTTACATAAATGATATATTGAAGATAACTACAAAGTCTTCACTGAAAATTTCAGTTGACTCTATCCAATAGATGACTTGATACATGTTTTTGTTCAAGAGTTAACTATGACTTCCTTATGTAGAATACTTTAAGGAACATTAGAAAGAAATAAATGAATATAACCTCTTAAGACTGTAGAAAGCACAACATCCATGGCAGCCTCACCAAACCTTATTTATTTGTTCTCTTCGTCCAATTCCTAATTGCAATTTTTACTGCTTTCCGCCTCACCAAACACAGTTTAAGGTGGTTTGGGCATGGCCAACGGTGGCCACCAGAAGCACCGATCAACGGTGTGATTCTAAGGGGTTTTGATAATGCAAAGAGGGGTAGAGGACGACCAAAGCTAACATGGGAGGAGGCGGTCAAAAGGGATATGAAGGCGGTCAAAAGGCTGCATGGAAATCAACAATCCATGTGCCTGAACCTTGATTTACTTCTTTTGTTCTTGTTCTCTGTTCTTGTTCTTTTGTACTTGCTTGTTTTTCACTAGTTCTTGTTTGACTTGCACTTTTTACTACTTTTCGCTTGACTTGCACTTTTCTCTAGTTTCCGTTTGGGTTTCATATCTAGCTTGCCCCAACTTGATTGGGACTAATGGCTTGGTTGTTGTTGTCCAATTCCTAATTGCAACAACAAAACCTCTTAGACTGTAGAAAGCACAACAATAACTTGATGGGCGAAAGAAAATGACCATGGGTATCCACATGTAAGTAGGTGGAAGTGGGACTAGCTAGATCATATACAAAATTAAACTCTAGGACCATACCTTGCAAGTTTGAACCTTGTCATGTATCATAGAGCAAACAGTAGCAATGGTATCTGCCTACTTATGAAAACTATGCCCATTTGGTTTGACAATGTATATATTATCTAAGTTTGAAAACAAGAAAATATGTCAGGCGGAGTCCAGTATCCATCAAGCGAAGCTAGAAGTATTGATGCACAACGCTCAACATTTCTTATGGATTCATGGGCACAAACAAGTAAAAATACCATGCTTTAATACACAATGGATACTATTTGGTATTTGCTAATATAGAATGTAGCTTAGCTGCTTCTTAGTATGAAAATCACCAACCATCTAAATGATACGCCCAATTTGCATCACCATTCTATATCATAATCTACCTCTATTCATTGATATTTGTCTTATTATGAGGTATTACTTATGTCTTTTCCACCGTTTATGCATGTTGGATGATTCTTGGAGGATGGACTGCCAGAGTCTGGATTCTGATGAAAAAGAAGGCGTTTTGATGCAATTTCGCGAAGATCAGAAAATACTAGAAAAATGTGGGAAAATATTATTTTTCTAGAAGATTGAGGAAGCCGGAAGGAGGAGCGAAGAAGGGCCGCATGGGGCCCACACCCCCTAGGCGCAGGCCCACCCTGGGTCGCGCCTAGGGCAGGTGTGGCCCACCTTCCTGGCTCCCGACTCCGCCCCTTCGCCTATATCTTCCCTACGGAACCCTAAGGCTGGGGGCGACCACAGATAGATTTCCGCCGCCTCTGCGGGGCGGAAAACACCGAGAGAGAAAGATCTCTCCAACAGACAGATTTTCGCTGGAGGAATTCCTTCCCGGAGAGGGGAGATCATCGCCATCAACACTTTCATCAAGCTAGGCTTCATCGGGATCATCATCATCATCATCCACACCATCATCTCCATCAGCACCATCATCACCACTCTGTCCCACTGTAACAATTGTGTTGGATATTGTTTTAGTTCTTAGGGGAAACTTTCCCGATGTTAATTACTATTGTAGTTGATGCTTGTGAGTGAAACCATTGGATTATTGTTTATGTTCAGATTTTTATCCATTATCATATCATCTTTGATCTTGATCCATATGATGTCTTGTGAGTAGTTCGTCTAGTTCTTGAGGACATGGGAGAAGTCATGTTGTTATTAGTGGATTTGTGTTGAGTTATTATTCAATGGTTAGTATTTAAGTTGTGGTGCTATTCTTCTAGTGGTGTCATGTGAACGTCGACTACATGATACTTAACCATTTATGGGCCTAGGGGAATGCATTGTGTATTTGGCTACTAATTGTGGGGTTGCCGGAGTGACAGAAACCTGAACCCCGTTAGGACACCTTTGCACAAGGTAGTGTAGGATCTCAGAGTTTAAGGCCGTGGTTAGATTTATATCTTAATTACTTTTCTGTAGTTACAGATGTTTGCAGGGGGTTGATCACAAGTATCTATTAGTCCAAGTAAGGTCGATACATTAGCATAGGTTCACCCACACAACACTTACAATACCAAAGAAGTGTAATCAGCTATTTGAAGCGAAAGCACTTGACAGAATTCCCATGTGTCCTCGAGAACGTTTGGTCTTTATAAGTATTTCCACCGGCTTGTCCTTTGCTAAGAAAGGATTAGGCCACTTGCTGCGTTTGTTCTTTATTACTTGCATTTTGTTTTGTTGCTTTATCAAAAAAACCACTAAAAATCTGTTTGCTAAGTATTCACAGGGATTTCCTGCTCCATACCACTGTTCAACACCTTCTACTCCTCGTTGGGATCGACACTCCTATTTATCAATTACTGCGATACACCCCCTATACTTGTGGGTCATAACTAACAGAATTGCATGTTACGTTCAAAAGACAACTTTGGAGTAAGACAATGAAAAAAGGAAATTAAATTCAGTGTTACAATTATACGGTTAAACCTTAAATTTATATGTGCAAACTGCAAATAGAAGAAGCATAAGGTTCAAGGTTTTACATCATCACCCTTCATCCTTTAACCAAACCTAGAAGCACAGTTAAGTGCTAAAGGCAAGTGTTGTCTGTATTAGTTTTCCAGGGGAGGAGTCTACATGTATTTTCCAACTAATGCCACAAGTCATAACACAAGAATGATCATGAAAATGGTGGTGACATGAATCCAATTAACCCATGAATATACCTATAGACTACAGGACTAAAATTGATCAGTGTTACCTTAGTAACATGAACTATAAGCAAATATGCATACTCATAACAAGAAGGAAAATGCCCAAATATGGATTCTCAGAACAAGAAGGACAATGCCGTTATAGATGCGGACAAACAGTGAAGTAATTCTACATCTGTGGAAGGATAGAATGAATCAAAGGGCGATGGTTTCTCCGATTCTTAGTGAAATTACTGAGCTATGCCTTTATTTTAGCAATTTTGAAGTTTGTTTTACAAGGCGGTCAGCTAATTCGGTGGCCCATGAATGTGCTCGGTTTGCTTGCACTAATGGTGTCTCAGCAATGTGGCCACATGATCATCATGCTTTTCTTCTACACAACCTTTTAGCTGATTGTAATTCGGATGCATTCAATGATTAATAAAGCTCACGGTTTAAAAAACAACAATGGCGATCGATTTGGAACTAAAATGCAACATGTAAATAATTTCTATCGACGCCGGCAGTTCTTATCTTAGCCCTAAACACCAGATCAGTTACAGAGAATATATGTAGAAATTTGATTTTCCATGTGAGGAATACAATGATGTATTACCTCTGTTCCAAAATATAAGATGTTTTACCTTTTATAAAACGAATATATTTAGACGTATTTTGTGTGTAGATTCACTCTGAACCTACGCACTAAAATGCATATAGATACATTTTCTTAAGAAAAGCTAAAACATCTTATATTTTAGAACAGAGGGAGTAGCTACTGATGGCTTCAAGCAAGTTATATATATTATTTAATTCTCGTAGTACAACCAGTTAAATAGAAAAATATTTAGTAGATATTATTATGTTTGATGACTTGAATGATCCACCATTGAAATATTTTATGGTTTCCTAGTTTTCGTTGTTTTACAATACCTCTTTTAAATCTCTTAGAAAGAATTACTATATCAATTATGGCCACCTCTTACATCTATATCACACTAAAATATTTAAACCCTTCGGATGTGTCCTTATTTTGGCGTGAACATACAAGAATCCAAGCAAATAGCAACAATAATATATGTAATTAGTGAACCTGGCATTAAAGCATCATTGAGGCTAATGAAAATGATACCTTCAAATTCATTTATTTATGCTGAAAAAGGCACATTTTTAAATCTATAATTAACCATCATTTTAAGCCTGTATCATAACTCATAAGAGTATAAGCATAATAACTCCGGTTAGTTCAAAATGTTCTCAAGGAGTTGTATATTTTGGAGGTGACAATGAGGACTGTGATTGTCAGCTATCTAAGACAACATATTGGCTATACCAAGATAATGGCTGGACAAAAGAACACCTATGCAAATTTGGTTCCACATTTGGAGAAACAACTCTAAACTAGAGGATGTCCTTATGCAACCTTAAGACGCTGAACACATGATATTTTTCAATCTTAATTTGAAATTTCCCATGAAACTGAATTTAGTTTTTATAGAGAGATGAGCATTATATAAAAGGGGGAAATGTAATAGTATAAATAGTATAGCAGATACACACACACCGTATCAGGCAACATGCTTTGCTTTACTAAAATGTTTGAGAAAGATAACCAGTTCTACCAGAACATCTCTCAACAAAGGCATATGAACTGATATGAGGTCTAAACACAAACATGTTGACCAGACGAGAAGCAAGAATGGAGGATCGTACCTTCCCAAGGGTAGGTGGAGCAGCAACAGGGAAGCAAGAACATGACCAGCTAAAAGTGTCGTATAGAAGTCATAAACAAGCAAAAATAGGTTATTGTATAAGGAGACCAGCAAAAAAAACAATAGCAAAGAACATTATATAACCAACGCTGCATAAACAAAACTCCCTTCCTCGTATTCAATCAAGCTCTACTTAAACAAAACTCCCAATAACTATATAACCATGTAGCAGTAAACTGAAAGGCGCTACAAATTATAAAGCTCTGCCTTTAAGCATACTTTCCATGAAACCAAGCGTACAATATAGAAGGAATAATGCATCTAAGAACTGAATCATCAGGCTACAAAATAAATTTAGAAGCAATAATGCATACCATACCTGAGAGGGATGAAGGGCTCGTAGTAATGGATCTTTCAACCAACTCAGAGTATTTACTCTGTGTAATGCCCCTGAATCGGGTCTATGCAGATCTCAGCATTTCCCGCCAAAATCCGCATAGAAGCGATTCAAAGACGCCCACTGGACAGTTTCATGGTGGGATTTGAATACAAGTAGTTACATCACAGTAGTTTACAACAGAGTCCACAAAAACTTATATATAAAACAACGACTCAACGAGTCAAGAATACAAAAAATACAATACAAAGATACAACTCAAGAAGAAAGCAAAGGTGTATCCGAGTACAGACAAGATCCAGATGAGACTAAGAGTCCTAAAGAATAACCAAGCGGTGTCCAACCCTGCCCAGGCCAAGACGGAAGGGTAACCTTGCTAACGTCGTCAATCACATACCTGTCAAGCCAAAGGGTGCCGACAAAGGGCAAAGGAAAAACAGAAAGAGAGCGATCAGTACTGAGGATAGTACACGGCGAGACTAGAATTCGGCGATCCTCGCCTACATAGGTATGGTGGGCTCAGCGGCAGCAAAGCTTGCACTATCTAACTTATAGAGACACGCTACAACTTCGGCTATTAGAGCGAGATAAGAGCACTATACGATAACTATAATATAACACCAAACATAACCCATCCGAAGATTCCCCCTCGAAGACCAGTCGAGGAAGTCCCCTTGCGGAACACACACAGTGGCAATTTTATTTAAGCAGGTGTTTAGTTGATAAGGCTAATTACTAGTCATATTATTAGAGGCAAATCATTAGTAGTGTTGTCTATGATCATGGCACTATACTCCTGAGGCGCCCATAACCGTGGACACACGACTTCTCGAAAAGATTTACCCTGCAGGGGTGCACTACTGTATCCAAACGCATGCTCAACCCTTCATGCAACATATCACGCGTGCCTTCCGAATCTCACAACAAGAACTGTCCCATAACTACACGCATATCCAGAGGCATCACCTACTGTGTTTTACCAACACAAGAGATACAACTGATTCTCCAGGTGGCACAACGTTTGAGTCTATGGTCGGGCGATGATCGCAAGATAACTTGTAGAGCTCCATCCCACCTCCGACATGATATCCCGATTTTATGCAATGCAAGCCATGGCAGTCCACCAAAAACATATCACAACTCAACCCATGTCCGAGGACTTATTATGCGTATGCACCAAATGGAAAACCAATTTTGTAACCCTCTGAATATACGAATAGTGCCGGTAGTTGAGGGGGGGATCCCAGAGGCCCCCACGTTTGGTTAGCGCGATCAACTCAGAACTGGTATCGTAGAACGCACGGGTCCTAGGTCGGCTCAAGCAGTTTCCAAAGGTGGTCCCTGCCGGGGCCTTATCATTAGGTGAAACCATAACCATAACCAACATCACCAATTTAATTATCTTATCACCATCAATATCTAAGTATCATGTTCCACCTGTATGAGAGCAAAACTAAGCATGCCTATGACTCGCAAGGACAGACTAGCTACTCAAACAAGGAAATAGGATAACCAAGGCAACATGGTAGAGCAGGTAATTAAAGGGACAATACTAAAGCATCGACAATAAGGATAGCAGTAGACAAAAGGAAGGAAGTAAAGACTATAAATGCAAAATAGGTAGAAGGGGAAGAATGCTCGCCTGTGAGAGAAAGTCGATAACCAAAGGCTTGTCGTATCTCGCATTAACTCGTCGTCGTCTCCGGTGAAGAAGCAAAGTACTAGAAAGAACACCCGATGCAATATTTAATACTATGCGAAAGATCCGACATGTTTATGATATGATGCATGGCCTGGCAATATGTGGTCCCACTTAGCAATATTAAGGGGAATCGGGATCCCGTCATTTTTTATTAGGTTCAAGTTATTTAGCTACCCCGCAATTTAAATGTTGACTTAACAAGATAAATCATGGCATCGGTTCGCTACTCAATTTTAAATGGAACCGAGAGAAGGCAATTAACGCTCCCATATATTCCATATTTATTTATTAGATGAATCACTATTTAACCCCGAACAACAATATTGTGGCATCCCGCAAAACCACTACTAGAAAATCGCGTTGAATTTGTGCATTGCATCGTCATCATCATGCATTGTTTGCCTCAAACTATTTTTCGCAAAGCCTGTTTTTGTTTTCTAAAACGCCCCGTCTTGTTTCAAATTCAAACCCGGGTCGCCGGAATATTTTGTTGTCTACTATCGGCTTGCAAACGGCGCATTCAAAATTAAATAAAAATATTAAATTATTTTTAGTGGGGCAGTCGAACGGGCCGAATCGACCCGAACGACCACCCCAGAAAAATACAAACGGCCCACCCCATTAATCCTACAGCTACCAACTAACCTACCCAGCCCTCCCCTCCACATCACCCCAACCAACCCCCTGTCGCCACCTCACCCCTCCCCAAACCCCCCACCACTCAACTCGCGCCACCTCACCCCTCTCTCTCCCTTACCACAGCAGCCACCTCCCCTGGTCAAACCCTCCCTCAGCCGGCCACCCCATCTGCTGGCCACCTGCCACACCGATCCCAACCCCAGCCTGGCCCCACCGCCCTTTTCCCGCTCGCGCGCGCGCCCCCACGCTCCTGCACGCCTCCCCATCCCCCTGGTCGCCACCAACCGTCCCTGGCCCCGCGTCCCTGCCCCGTCCTCCACCTCCCGCCCGCCTCTCTCCATCTCCTCCCCGCCTCCCTCGCCGGACCGCCTCACCGCCGCCTCCGCGCCCTGCTCGCCCCTCTCCAGCTCCGCAGCCGCCCCGCCCCTTCCGCCCGCGCGCCGGTCTCCCCGTCCGCCGGCAGCCGCGCGGCGCCCCGCCGCCCAACCTCCTTCTCCGGCCGTCCTCGCCTCTTCCCCTCCTCCGCCGGCGCCCCCCTG
Organism: Avena sativa; assembly: GCA_916181665.1. Taxonomy (NCBI): domain Eukaryota; kingdom Viridiplantae; phylum Streptophyta; class Magnoliopsida; order Poales; family Poaceae; genus Avena; species Avena sativa. Next base: position 135,550,477 of record OV702280.1, read on the forward strand.
CGGCGCCTCCTCGACGTCGACCCAGCCGCCGCCGCCTCCTTCATCTCCGGCCGCCGTCGGGCCCCCTCCTCTGCGCCCGCTTCCCCCGTCCGCGACGACGACGGCCCTCCGCCCGCCGCCGCTCGCCGGACCCCTCTGCTCGCCGCCGCCCTGCCTCTGCTCGCCTTTCGCCGCCCGTCGCCGTCCGACGGCCCCGCTCCGCGCCAGGCTCCGCCGCCCCCCGCCGTCCTCTGCCTCTGGCGCGTGGCAGCACCACCGTCTTCTCTGCGCGGGTCCGCCGGCGACGCCCCATGTCTCGGCTCTTCTCTGGGCCTCTCCCCGCGTTCTCCCTGTCGCACGGAGCCCCGTTCGCCTTGCTGTCCTACGTCGATGCCTTGGCCCTGTCCCCGCCGATGTCCTTGTGGTGAGATACAGACGAGAGGAGCGGTTCACGAGTGTTGTTGCTGGTGCTACTCGTTGTACAGAGAGTACAACAGGCTTCCCACGATCCCTATGCCGCTTAGAAGCCGACGACCCCGACCTTGAGTAGACTGCACGGCAGTGTGGATGCTACGCTACTACCGCAACCTCGACGACAAATTCTTCATCGCTGTCAATCGAAACAAGATCGCCGTCATGGAACCGATGATTGTGGGACCCAAGATCTTCTTTTCAGCATGCCAAGACCTACATCACGGAAACCTCTAGATCCACTTTTGGAGACCCGAAGACCGATCCCGCCGGACGCCAAGACCTTCAATCGGATCCGTGGACACTGAGACCCCGGTGCGACAAGTACTCCGTCCCGGACACCAAGTTCTGCATCCCGAACGCCAAGACCGACCGGTACGCGGTACCGACAAGGGCCTCGCAACGACAAGACCGACACCGACCCGGAAGAATCCGATGCGCCCCGACACCGAACCAAGTTCTCCTTCCCGGAAGCATCGACGCTCGTGCGACAAGATCTACACCCTAGATCCGAAGACCCTAATCCCGAAGTCCGAGAACGCTTCCGTCGAACCCTGAACCCCGAGACCGGACCCCGGACCCTGTCGGACCCCGAACCCCGGAACCCCAAGTTCGTCGAGAACCCCTAATGTGTGAACCTTTTCCCGAGCCCTATTTTATAAATGCTATATATAAACTTGTCGCATATTAATTGTCTTGCATGCATACATTCATGTGGTCTGGGGGCCTTATGCCGATTCACCTCATAATTAAATATGGGGCCCATATGCGGGCAAATCTAGTCTCATATCGGCCTCATTTAAATTTGTGTAGCGAACCGGTGCTATCTTCTGCTATGTTAAGACAACATTTAAATTGCGGGGGTTCTAAATAACTTGAACCAATTAATTAAGTGTCAGGACCCCGGTTCCGCTTAATCTTGACTAATCGCATCGCACCCTTGCCATGTCATGCGTCATACATGCATCATGCCCGATCTTTTGCCGTAGTATTAAATATTGCATCCGGTGTTTCTTCTAGTGTTTTGCTTCTTCGCGGATAAGGCCGTTGAGTTGATGTGAGCTTCGCCCGATCTTCGGATGAACCTTTCGGCAATGTTTTCAGGCGAGCATCTCCCCCTTTTCTACCCATCTTACTTTTATAGTATTTATTCCCTCCTGTTGATCTATTGCTATCTATGTTGCGATGCTCTAGTTCCGTACCCGTGATATCTTGTGCAGCCCTATATTGCCTTGGACACACCCTATTACCTGTTATTTGGTAGATAGTTGGACCCGCGCGTCGTAGTCGCTTGCTCAAGTGTTGTTGCGTGTCGTCAAGTACCACAGTTGTTGGAGAAGTGCCGCATGTCCAATGTTGGAGATGATCATGGTTTACTTATCGCTCACTTTAATTACTGTTTAACAACAAAAATTGAATTAAGCAGAGGCATCGGTGGGTGATAGGTAAGTTTTGGTTTCCGACCGCCCACTTGTGTCCCGTAGGACCCGAGTTCTTGACACCTGTTCCGAGATCGAGCGCGCTAACCACAGGTGGGGAGATATGGGCCCCCCATTGATTATTACCTGATTTCAAAGTATTGTACTGGGGGCCACAAACTAGTTTGAGGTTTTGTTTACGATCCTATACTTATGCCATGCTTTACTGCTTTATTACGTTTGTGCGAGGAGCACACTGTACTGTTTAGGAAGCGGAGTGTTTTCGCAGTATAGACAGTCCCCGTTTGGGGATTTGCTGTCGTATACCGCCACTGACGCAAACCCTAAGTCCGTCTCGGAGACCGGCCGACTTCGTTGCGGGTGTCGACTTGGTAGGGTGGCCCCCATGTACTTGCTTTGGGTCTGGGAACGTCGTGACTTAGGCCCCGCCGACATACCGATGGGTGTATGTTAACTGATCTGGCAAAAAGGGTCGAAGTGCTTGTGGATACTTTGGTGCACCCCTGCAGGGTTAAATCTTTTCGAGAAGCCGTGTCCGCGGTTATGGACGACTTGGAGCACAGTGCTTGATCATAGACAACTATAACTAAAGTTTATTGTTATAAATTGACTTGTATCCGATATGACTAGTAATCAGCTTCATTATAACGGAATGGCTTAATGAAAGTAACAACAACTGCGGGGTTTTGGGGTTATCTCATGCTAATTGTATCTGACTAGTAAGTGTTGTCACTATAACGGAATGGTTAACTAAAAGTACCCACTGCTTACTTTATCAGGATGATTATCTATACCTGACTAGTAATTACCGCAACGATAACCGAATAAATAAAACTGCCAACTATGTGAGTTCCTCGGTTGACTTCCTCGTTTGGTCTCGAGGGGGAAACACCAGGATGGGTTTGTTTGATAGTAGCATCAGGTTGGTTCCGAATAGGTTTTTCTTACCCCTCTCGGTTAGCCGCCAGTTGTATCGAGTCTCTATAGGTTGTTTAGTGCATGCTGCCGCTGCCGCTCAGTCCACCATACCTATGTAGGCGAGGACCGCCGAATTCTAGTCTCGCCGTGGTACTGGCCTCAGTACTGACGCTCCTCTTTTTCCTTTGCCCTTTGTCGGCACCCCTTTTGTTTAAGCAGGTTTTGAGATCGACGTCGTTAGCAGGGTTACCCTTCCGGCTTGGCCTGGGCAGGGTTATGGACGCCATTGGTTATTCTTCAGGGCTCTTAGCCCCATTTGCATCTTGTCCGTAGTCGGACGCTCTATCATTTTCAAGGTGATTTGGATCTTGTATATTATATCTGTATTCTTGACTCTTTGAGTCGCTGTTGTATATATCTGTTCTGTGGGTCCCATCGAGGACTGTTGTGTAATGTTATTACTTCGTTTTCCACCCGCACGAAAGTGCCTGGTGGGCACCTTCGAATCGTTTCTATGCGGGTTTGGCGGGTTTCGCTAAAACTTGCATAGGGCCGATTCTGAGGGTGTTACAAATATGTATGCAAGCATGGATAATTTAAATATGCAACAAGTTATTATATATATTATAACAAAATAGGGGTCTCGGATAGGGGTCTCACATTTGGTTTCGATGGTCTTGTATTTCAAAGGGATGGTCTTCGGATCCGTGTCGTAGACCTTGACATACAGGAGGGCTAACTTGGAGTCTATGATGGAGATCTTGATTATCCGGGTCGAAGTTCTTGAGGGTCGGTGCCAGGCTCAGATCGGCGTCGATGGTTCACCAAGTCTATCTTGGCTGGTGTTTCTCTTGTCATTGGGGATCGTGGTACTCGCATTGCAAAAGGAGATCTGGATCCGAGGCATCGGGTCATCAGTGAAGTGATTGGCCTAGGCTCACCAACACGCGCAGACAACAATGATCAGCAACACATCGCCTGCACCCTCCCTGTTCATTAACATAGGCATCCACAACAACATGAAGAAGGGTCGATGTCCCTGCAGATGGTACTCGGGAAGGCAGCAATGTGGCGTCCGAGGCAAAAAGAACCGGGGCGAGGGGACCTAGCGAGGGCGTGCAGGGGGTGCGTATCGGCAGAGAGGTCGACGACGCGGTGGAGACGGATGGCCGGGGCGTAGGTCGTGCACCGGCGGCGGTGCAGGCGAGCTCGGGAGGAGGACGCTTGCGGCCGTTGGGAACCACACGTCGGGGGTCGAGGACGAGGGCCGCGACGGCACAGGGAAAGAGGAGGCCCGACGATGGGAACCGGCATTGCAGAGGGCGGCCGGTGGAAGGCGCCTGGCGGAGGAGGGGAACCCGCAGAGAGCGGTTGCGCAGGGATGTCGACTACCTGCTAGGGGGAAGGGAAGAGCGGCGAGACAGGGAGGCTCGCGGGGAAGAGGCTTGGCGGCGGCGGGCACGAGAGGGAAGGAGAGAGGCGCGGGGATCAAGGGGTCTCCTGGCAGCGAGGATGCATGCGGCGGCGGGGGTCACGCGCAAGGCTGGGTTCCGCGTACGGGAGAGAGAGAGTAGGGTGAGCGGTTTGTGGCGACCGCGTGCGTGCTGCTTTGCGTGGGGTGTGGGTCGTGTTTGGTGTGGCGTGTGTGTGTGGTGTATGTGTGAGGCGTTGCGTGACAGGGAAAGGTGGGGTGTGTGCGTTTGTTGTGTGTGTGCGTGGGTCTGGCGGCGGCGGGGTGTGGGATTAGGTGTTAGGGTTTGGTTTAGACTAGGGTCGTAGGTGGTCTTCCGACTGGGCCTTTGGGCCTGGTTGTTTGACTGCCTCCCCCACTAATAAAAATATGTTTATTTTATTGTTTATTTTTTAGAAAGACATTTATAAATAGTTTTTAGACAAATAAAGGATGCAGAAAAAACTGGGGTTTAAATTTGAAATAAAGGAGGGACTACTTAGAAAACAAAATAGGCTTTTAACAAAAAGATTTAGAGGAAAAATATGCATGACGACGTCATGATGATGCGAAAAAGAAAATAACAAGCAATTTTATTTCCGAATATTTTCGGGGCATTACAACTCGACACCACTAACAAGGATCGCGTCCCGAGATCCTAGCAAATACACTGGAGGGGAAGAGTTTGATGATTGAATATTCTTGAGTAGGTTTGATGGCCACGACACCACTAACAAGAATTCTAGCTCCGTTCTTCGAAAGAGCACTCCGGAGAGGCAAAGGCGGAAGTAGAGGTATCAAAGATAAGGCCACCTTTAACTTCCGGGGAAGGAGTAAAAGTCACATGGATCCACCACTTCGATGTAACAAGAGCGTATGATAAGAGTAGTGGTATGGTCATGACTCCATCCCGCACCCAAAGCATTACTCTGTACATGAATAGGAGGGTCGTGCAACCAACTCTCGGGATTCACACTGAAGATCTTGACAATCGGTATTAACGAAAGATTCAAGTAGATGATGTTGTCACAGAAGTTATAGGACACCGGGAAACATTTGAAGAGGGATCAAGTAGAATGAAATCCAGATGTAGATCCACTGTTTTAAAAGGAGGAAAAGCGGAACCCTCTACGACGAAAGATCCAACCACGAGAATCCTAGACTTGTAGAAGGTAAGAGATCAGATTCAAACTCCCAAATATAAGAGGAGAAAGAATAGAGGTAAGGAGTAAAATTAGAGCTAATCAGATCTATCCAACGCGTTCTTACCAAAATAGTTTTGACACTAGACATCGACCGTTAGCTAGGTTATCCTACAGGCTGGACCAGTGGGGTATCGTAAACCTTTGCTATGGTACCACTTATAACTCCCCCGAATCGGGTCTATGCAGATCTCAGCATTTCCCGCTAAAATCCGCATAGAAGCGATTCAAAGACGCCCACCAGACATTTTCGTGTGGGTGAGATTTGAATACAAGTAGTTACATCACAGTAGTTTACAACAGAGTCCACAAGAACTTATATATACAAGAACGACTCAACGAGTCAAGAATACAAAAGATACAATACGAAGATACAACTCAAGAAGAAAGCAAAGTAGTATCCGAGTACGGACAATATCCAAATGGGACTAAAAGTCCTGAAGAATAACCAAGCGGTGTCCAACCCTGCCCAGGACAAGCCGGAAGGGTAACCTTGCTAACGTCATCAATCACATACCTGTCAAGCCAAAGGGTGCTGACAAAGGGCAAAGGAAAAACATAAAGAGAGCGGTCAGTACTGAGGCTAGTACACAGCGAGACTAGAATTCGGCGGTCCTCGCCTACATAGGTATGGTGGGCTCAACGGCAGCAAAGCTTGCACTATCTAACTTATAGAGACACGCTACAACTTCGGCTATTAGAGCGAGATAAGAGCACTATACGATAACTATAATATAACACCAAACATAACCCATCCGAAGATTTCCCCCTCGAAGACCAGTCGAGGAAGTCCCCTTGCGGAACACACAGTGGCAATTTTAGTTAAGCAGGTGTTTAGTTGATAAGGCTAATTACTAGTCATATTATTAGAGGCAAATCATTAGTAGCGTTGTCTATGATCATGACACTGTACTCCTGAGGCGCCCATAACCGTGGACACATGGATTCCTGAAAAGATTTACCCTGCAGGGGTGCACTACTGTACACAAATGCATGCTCAACCCTTCAGGCAACATATCACGCATGCCTTACGAATCTCACAATAAGAACTGTCCCATAACTCCGCGTATATCCAGAGGCATCACCTACTGTGTTTTACCCACACAAGAGATACAACTGATTCTCCAGGTGGCACAACGTTTGAGTCTATGGTCGGGCGATGATCGCAAGATAACTTGTAGAGCTCCATCCCACCTCCGACACGATATCCCAATTTTATGCAATGCAAGCCATGGCAGTCCACCAAAATCATATCGCAACTCAACCCATGTCCGGGGACATGTTATGCGTATGCACCAAATGAAAAACCAATTTTGTAACCCTCTGGATATACGAATAGCGCTGGTAGTTGAGGGGGGGATCCCAGAGGCACCCACGTTTGGTTAGCGCGATCAACTCAGAACTGGTATCGTAGAACGAATGGGTCCTAGGTCGGCTCAAGCAGTTCCCAAAGGTGGTCCCTGTCGGAGCCTTATCATTAGGTGAAACCATAACCATAACCAACATCACCAATTTAATTATCTTATCACCATCAATATCAAAGTATCATGTTCCACCTGTATGAGAGCAAAACTAAGCATGCCTATGACTTGCAAGGACATGCTAGCTACTCAAACAAGGCAATAGGATAACCATGGCAATATGGTATAGCAGGTAATTAAAGGGACAATACTAAAGCATCGACAATAAGGATAGCAGTAGACAAAAGGAAGGAAGTAAAGACTATAAATGCAAAATAGGTAGAAGGGGAAGAATGCTTGCCTGTGAGACAAAGTCGATAACCGAAGGCTTGTCGTATCTCGCATCAACTCCTCGTCCTATCCGGTGAAGAAGCAAAGTACTAGAAAGAACACTCGATGCAATATTTAGTACTAGGCGGAAGATCCGGCATGTTTATGATATGATGCATGGCCTGACAATATGCAGTCCCACTTAGCAATATTAAGGGGAATCGGGATCCCGCCATTTATTATTAGGTTCAAGTTATTTAGCTACCCCACAATTTAAATGTTGACTTAACAAGATAAATCATGGCATCGGTTCGCTACTCAATTTTAAATGGAACCGGGACAAGGTAATTAACACTGCCATATATTCCATATTTATTTATTAGATGAATCACTTTTTAACCCCGAACAACAATATGTATGCAAGCATGGATAATTTAAATATGCAAAAAGTTATTATATATATATATTATAACAAAATAGGGGTCTCGTATAGGGGTCGCACATTTGGTTTTGATGGTCTTGGAGTTCAAAGAGATGGCCTTCGGAACCGTGTCGTAGACCTTGAGATACAGGAGGGCGAACTTGGAGTCTATGATGGAGATCTTGATGATCCAGGTCGAAGTTCTTGAGGGTCGGTGCCAGGCTCAGATCGGCGTCGATGGTTCACCAAGTCTATCTTGGCTGGTGTCGCTCTTGTCGTTGGGGATCGTGGTACTCGCATTGCAAAAGGAGATCTGTATCCGAGGCATCGGGTCATCAGTGAAGTGATTGGCCTAGGCTCACCAACACGCGCAGACAACAATGATCAGCAACACATCGCCTGCACCCTCCCTGTTCATTAACATAGTCATCCACAACAACATGAAGAAGGGTCGATGTCCCTGCAGATGGTACTCGGGAAGGCAACGATGTGGGGTCCGAGGCGAAGGGAACCGGGGCGACGGGGACATGGCGAGGGCGTGCAGGGGGCACGTCTCGGCAGAGAGGACGACGTGTTGGAGATATGCCCTAGAGGCAATAATAAATGTAGTTATTATTATATCTTTGTGTTTATGATAAATGTTTACATTCATGCTATAAGAGTATTGACTAGAAACATTAATACTTGTGTGATTTGTAAACTAATTTAGAGTCCCTTGTAAAGCCTCTTTATAATACTAGATTGTTGATTAATAGATGATCATGGTTTCTTGATCATGAACATTTGAGATGTTGTTAATAACAAGGTCATATCATTAGGAGAATTATATGATAGACATACTCCTATAGATAAGCGTAGCATAAAGATCAAGTCATTTTAATAGTTCAATTGCTATATGCTTTCTGATACATAGTAACCTAATTCCTTCGACCATGAGATCATGCTTATCACCATCACCGGAAGGATGATTTGATGACATCAAACACCACACCGTAATCACAGTAGTTGCACTGAGTCTTTGGAAAGTATGGGTTGAGACACATGGTGTAACACCCTGGCCTGATAAGGCTGAGTTCATGTGTATAGTGCCAATCCCTGGATCGGTTCACTAGCACACACAGTACAAAATGATACCAAATATAACTGTGCATCATAAATACAACGAATATGATCCAGAATTTATATTATTTATACAAGTACATAGCGGAAAACGAATACAAGGTAGATCTCCATCCTCCAAATGTGCCACAAGCGAACAATTGTTGAGTGGAGTCTCGCGACCTATGAACGATCACTCAGATATGATATAACCTGCAACATGAAACGTTGCAGCCACGAATGGTCAATACATTGAATGTATGGCAAGTAGGCTAAAGTGGTTAACAACAGATCTATCAACTACATGCTTATTTGGCCAAGTGGAGTTCAGGCTCATTTGCATAAAGCAATAGTTTTATCCTAACATTTGTAACAAAGTAGTTTTCCAATACGATAAATAGGACACTCTGGTTCCTCCCAGGTGCTCCTACCCAATTATGTTCACCCAACAAGTTTTAAGCAATTAAGAAATAAGGATGAGTGAGAAATATCATAGCATCAGTATCAGGTCGCTCAAATTGTCCATAACCGGGGACACGGCTAAGCACTTAGTTTATACACCCTGCAGGGGTTAGTACACTTTACCCATGTGACTTGGTCAGCCCAGCTCGTACCACCACTCTCATATTGGGTGATGATAGGGAGAAGTCCAAGAAGGAACCGTTCGAGAAGTAGCTCCCCAATCCCGACGCGCACCGGTCCAACCTACACTATCTACATCTCTGGATACGCGGGTTCGAGTTACCACAACCTACTGAGTTCAACCAACCGCCCATTTCATTATTGGCACATGGTTGCACACGAAAGCTTCCAAACAAAGAAACCAATCATTTCTCAGTGTCCTGGGCGGCATTCCCCACCATAAATACACTCGATGACCCAATCAATGCCATTCCGCCCAGGTGGTTCATTAAAACATATTGGTTTGTCATTTAGCAAAACATAAGCCTTTCAAAACATATAACTTTTCATGATGTGATTCCCTTCCTCGTCTAAATAGCATAGCTAAGCAATCTACCAATACGATGGCTCATAAACAAGGAGTACTAGGGAATAATATGGGACATAGCATAGCATATACACATCAATTCCTACATATGCAATTCTACAAAAACATCTACGATGCATAGGAAAACAGTAGGACATTTATGACCAAGATAGCACCACTTGCCTTTGTTGTAGATGTAGTCGATTAGATAATCCTCACAATTATAATGGCATCTTTCGCAATAACCACAATACTTGCAATCATAGTAGTTGCAATCACAGTAGTTGCACTCCTCACAATCTAACGTTTGAAGCAAACACAACAAACACCATTCAAAACATTGCAAACATGCAACAGTGCAACATTACAAGAAAACAATGATGAACAGATACATGCATGACAATTTAACGAGTCACAATGGTTGCATTTAGTGTTCTGAACATGGTTAGATTACATGATGCATGTGGAAGGTCATTTAATGCACTAAAGCTTTTATTACTAAAGTTGTATCGATTTAATATAGTGTATACCACTTTAATTGAACTAAAGATGTTTATGTCATATTAAATTGTGAACTAGATGCTACTGGATAGATAATGCAATTTAGAGATAGTGGCAATTTGAATCACCTACAAAGGAGTTATAGATATTTTCCTATGATTAAAACACTATTTCAATGGGTTTAAATATTTTTGTATGAATTTCTGTTTTAACAGTACCAAATAATTTGTAATGCAATTTCTCTGTATAGCTAATGTCAATACAAAACCTTAGCACTTGGATTCACGCTAATCGGAGTTATAGATCTTTTTGTATGATTTAAATAGTGTTTAATGGTTTTAAACGATTCCTATAGTTTCTTTTGTCTAAAAATCAAACTAAAATTATATCTGTAATCTCCACGGAATTGTGATTTCAGGGACATATTATTTGTAATTTTCTGAATAGTATTTATTTTCTTATGAATTTATTACTCTAAATAGGCCATTAAACTATTTAAATCTTCACGGCAAAACCTTACAGTCAAAGGCTGAACTAATTGCATATTGATGATCTACATGGAACCAGCTTTCCAACGGTATATCATTTATATTTTTGTGACAAGCAATTAATTTACTATGAATTTAATGATTTATAAGGCCATTAAAACTAATTAAATTGCTACGGGTTAAATAATCCACAAAGGCTAGATCCAACCAGATATTATTAAAGTACATTACAGTAGCTTCAATTTGATATCTTATTCATATTTTTCGGAGTTACAGATAATTTCTTATGAATTTATTAACCTAAAAGACCATTAAAACTAATTAAATTACTGCAGTAACCACGTATAGTAAAAGTTGGATCTATTCTGATAAGATGATTCTACGTAAAATTATCTTCAATTTGATATATTATACGCAATTTTTGGACGTGGTATGAATTTCTAATGAATTTTACAAGTTAGATCTATAATATGCAATTTTAAATTCGAACGGAATATTCCAGGGAATATTCCGCTGACTACACAGGTTGACTTTACATGTTGACTGGGACTAGATGTTGACCTTACGTTGACGTGGCGTTGATGAGGAAGATGACTGGGATGACGACATGGCATGCACCGGTTTGATTGGATCTCGACCGTCTGGATAGGATCCGGTGGCTAGAAGAAGAGATTGACCCGATTTTGGCTCAGAATAGACAAGAAATAGATCTGTGTTAGAGAGACAAATCCGTAGCTCAAATCGAAAAACTCAGAACATAAAAGTGTGGGGAATCATTATTCCTACCTTCTCACCAAAGGAATTTGGATTTGAAGAAACGAGCGCGAGTAGATCTTGGATTTACACCGTAAGATCTGAAATATTGCGATACGAAATTCTCCGGCTGTGGTGGATGAAAATAGGTGAGGTTTGTCGGGATTGAAAGATTTCGACGCGATCTTCAACTGTCGCTTTTTGACCGAAAGCAAACGACGAAGTCTAGATGGGTTAAAAAGCGAAACAAGATTCGGGATTTCGAGAGGAAAAACTCGTACAGCTGTGGCTCCATGAGTTTATATGGAGGTTTAGGATGGTTTAGAGATAGGTATTGGAGTAGGGAACAAGTAGAAACAAACGGAAGTTGATTCGGAGTTGTAGATAAAAAATTATAAGAGTTTGAGTAGAGATAGGTATAGAAAATCAGTTTTCGCACGCTTTTAAAGCAGTCGGATCGATCCTCCTTCCCGTGCTGGCTCGGTCGGCTTGCTTGGTCCGGTCCGGGTGGGCCGGCCCGTTAGAAAAAAAAATTCTTTTTCTTTTTTTTTTCTTTTTCTTTTTCTATTTACTTGTTTCCCTCATATCTTTTGCATACGAACTCCAAATGACACGATTCTTGTTTCTAAATTTTTCTAAAATCGAATAGATCATTATAGGATCAAATTTGTAATCTTTTTACTAGTTTGGGGGTAGTGGATTTATAAATCCCTGTATATTCCATTTTATTTATATCTTTATGTGTTTGTATTTATTTCATAACTTTTTCATACTAGCTCCAAATAAGCTCAATTTTGTTTCTAAAATTTTGTAATATTAATTGGATCTTTTTAGGCTATAATTTAGCAATAATCGTTGTCTTAGCAATAGTGGGTTTTATAAAGTCAATTTAATTACCCTTAGGAACATTTGGGCGAATCAACTATAGGATTTAGATACGAGGATTTGGATTTAGTTTGTGAGAACTTTGCATGGATGTAATGAAATGCTTCATGATTTTCATTTTGAAATCTTGCACACCAATTCTACAATCCATAATCAATCCATGCCCTTTTGCCTATATGGCTACTTAGGTCATAACAAAAGAATATAAGATTTTGAATTCAAGGTTGAGAGGATTTTCTATTCAAAAAGTTTCTTCTCATTGAGAATTTTCAACATAGTCAAACAATCAATCCAACTTATTTATTTATTTCACATTCCAAAATTAGGAGAATTTTGGGATGTGACAGACTACCACCCTTAAAAGAAATCTCGTCCCGAGATTTGGGAAGGCTAGAAAGAAAGAAAGGTTCGGGATCCATTAGGATGCTACCACCCTTAAAAGAAAATTGACTAGGTCACTTCTTGAGCGTTCACTTAGCTCAGATTGGTTCTCCTTTAGACTTTTATTGGCACAATGTCTCTAGCACATTCTAAACGTCATGATTGATAGTTTCCGATAAAGCACTTCTTAAACTAGCAAAACTCTCATGGTGGTCAATTAGGGGATGTTTACTTCACGGTGCCCATTAATAATGGTTGGAATTCATCCTTACCGTATATTCCTACACTTAGCAATGAATGCTTTTATAGAGGTGGAACAATCTACCATTCTAAGGTTTAGGCTCAACGTCGGCTCTCTGCTAAGGCTGAAAGGCACTCAAGATTCGCAAAGCCAGCAGTACAAGAGCGAATAATAAGAGTAGTAGGAATGGTGATCAATCCATCCTGCACCCAAATCATTACCCTGTATGAGGATAGGTGAATCACGTTTTTCTATCACTCGGGCATCCTCACTTGCCTTGAAGAATGTTTCCATGGGCACGAGCTAATGCTCTATGTATACTCCCTTGTATTCAATCAACAAAGCTACTACTAAAACTAAGCTATCGATACTTCAACTTTCAGGTTGGGTAATCTACTACATGACATCATTTCAACACTTCGTACTTCCACATCTCTTTTTCCATTAGATAAAGCATTCTCCTTCCTAAATGCATTGTGTTGTCAAACCTTCCACTTAACACATCATTATATCTCCAAGGGTTCAAGATAGAGAAGAATAGATTGTAGGGAGAAGAAGCTACTAAGGAAGTAATCCTACATGAAGCAATCAATGTTACAAACAAGAAAACAATCATAATAAATCAACACACAAGCAAACACTTGTATAATAACGTTACAGGTGTATAAACTTAGTATTATATAACCACAAAATAGTTTGAAAGCATTGGGAACAATACTAGAGTAACATAGAGCAACATATAAGCAATAAACAAAATCTGTCAAAATGGTACAGCAGACTTCACGAATTTTTCTGACCGACCTAAATTCGTCAGGAATTTTAGCCAATTTTTTTGCATGTACTACAGGTAATTACGCTCCAGATCCTATTTTATTAGATTTTTCTGAGTTACCAATAAAATATGTAAAATCGCGCGGTACAACAGGTCAGGCAGAAAACTGCGGCAGTAATCCCACGAATTTCAATCAATTCACACCATTAAACTAATTTAAAAACCTCATCACAATTTCAGAAATATTAGAGTTCAAGACTAACTGATCCTAAACAAAGCATCACACGATATGGTTCAGTACAAACAAACAAGCAACCTATATTGTCATACCACATAAGTTGGTAAGAACAATATGCTAACACGATAGCGATGATCTCCAAAGAGATAGAACATGGTGGTCTAGACCTAACCAAACCTAATGAGATGTTTATTTATGTCATACTATTTGTTCTTTTACTTAGCTAACTCTCATATAAGTATCATAAGAATGGACAACTATAAATGTTTGAATAGGAAGAGGTTCTAGAAAAGATAGATAAGAAATATAAGAACATCTAATAAGTATAAAATATGATAGTTCTCCTAATAGAGGTCTTCTATTGCTAATCCATTTCTAAGGTCACGATCCTACAGTCAACACACAACTCTGATACCATCTTGTAACACCCTCGCTTGATAAGGCTGAGTTCATGTGTATAGTGCCAATCCCTGGATCGGTTCACTAGCACACACAGTACAAAATGATACCAAATATAACTGTGCATCATAAATACAACGAATATGATCCAGAATTTATATTATTTATACAAGTACACAGCGGAAAACGAATACAAGGTAGATCTCCATCCTCCAAATGTGCCACAGGCGAACAATTGTTGAGTGGAGTCTCGCGACCTATGAACGATCACTCAGATATGATATAACCTGCAACATGAAACGTTGCAGCCACGAATGGTCAATACATTGAATGTATGGCAAGTAGGCTAAAGTGGTTAACAACAGATCTATCAACTACATGCTTATTTGGCCAAGTGGAGTTCAGGCTCATTTGCATAAAGCAATAGTTTTATCCTAACATTTGTAACAAAGTAGTTTTCCAATACGATAAATAGGACACTCTGGTTCACTCCAGGTGCTCCTACCCAATTATGTTCACCCAACAAGTTTTAAGCAATTAAGAAATAAGGATGAGTGAGAAATATCATAGCATCAGTATCAGGTCGCTCAAATTGTCCATAACCGGGGACACGGCTAAGCACTTAGTTTATACACACTGCAGGGGTTAGTACACTTTACCCATGTGACTTGGTCAGCCCAGCTCGTACCACCACTCTCATATTGGGTGATGATAGGGAGAAGTCCAAGAAGGAACCGTTCGAGAAGTAGCTCCCCAATCCCGACGCGCACCGGTCCAACCTACACTATCTACATCTCTGGATACGCGGGTTCGAGTTACCACAACCTACTGAGTTCAACCAACCGCCCATTTCATTATTGGCACATGGTTGCACACGAAAGCTTCCAAACAAAGAAACCAATCATTTCTCAGTGTCCTGGGTGGCATTCCCCACCATAAATACACTCGATGACCCAATCAATGCCATTCCACCCAGGTGGTTCATTAAAACATATTGGTTTGTCATTTAGCAAAACATAAGCCTTTCAAAACATATAACTTTTCATGATGTGATTCCCTTCCTCGTCTAAATAGCATAGCTAAGCAATCTACCAATACGATGGCTCATAAACAAGGAGTACTAGGGAATAATATGGGACATAGCATAGCATATACACATCAATTCCTACATATGCAATTCTACAAAAACATCTACGATGCATAGGAAAACAGTAGGAAATTTATGACCAAGATAACACCACTTGCCTTTGTTGTAGATGTAGTCGATTAGATAATCCTCACAATTATAATGGCATCTTTTGCAATAACCACAATACTTGCAATCATAGTAGTTGCAATCACAGTAGTTGCACTCGTCGCAATCTAACGTTTGAAGCAAACACAACAAACACCATTCAAAACATTGCAAACATGCAACAGTGCAACATTACAAGAAACAATGATGAACAGATACATGCATGATAATTTAACGAGTCACAATGGTTGCATTTAGTGTTCTGAACATGGTTGGATTACATGATGCATGTGGAAGGTCATTTAATGCACTAAAGCTTTTATTACTAAAGTTGTATCGATTTAATATAGTGTATACCACTTTAATTGAACTAAAGATGTTTATGTCGTATTAAATTGTGAACTAGATGCTACTGGATAGATAATGCAATTTAGAGATAGTGGCAATTTGAATCACCTACAAAGGAGTTATAGATATTTTCCTATGATTAAAACACTATTTCAATGGGTTTAAATATTTTTGTATGAATTTCTGTTTTAACAGTACCAAATAATTTGTCATGCAATTTCTCTGTATAGCTAATGTCAATACAAAACCTTAGCACTTGGATTCACCCTAATCGGAGTTATAGATCTTTTTGTATGATTTAAATAGTATTTAATGGTTTTAAACGATTTCTATAGTTTCTGTTGTCTAAAAATCAAACTAAAATTTTATCTGTAATCTCCACGGAATTGTGATTTCAGGGACATATTATTTGTAATTTTCTGAATAGTATTTATTTTCTTATGAATTTATTACTCTAAATAGGCCATTAAACTATTTAAATCTTCACGGCAAAACCTTACAGTCAAAGGCTGAACTAATTGCATATTGATGATCTACATGGAACCAGCTTTCCAACGGTATATCATTTATATTTTTGTGACAAGCAATTAATTTACTATGAATTTAATGATTTATAAGGCCATTAAAACTAATTAAATTGCTACGGGTTAAATAATCCGCAAAGGCTAGATCCAACCAGATATTATTAAAGTACATTACAGTAGCTTCAATTTGATATCTTATTCATATTTTTCGGAGTTACAGATAATTTCTTATGAATTTATTAACCTAAAAGACCATTAAAACTAATTAAATTACTGCAGTAACCACGTACAGTAAAAGTTGGATCTATTCTGATAAGATGATTCTACGTAAAATTATCTTCAATTTGATATATTATACGCAATTTTTGGACGTGGTATGAATTTCTAATGAATTTTACAAGTTAGATCTATAATATGCAATTTTAAATTCGAACGGAATATTCCAGGGAATATTCCGCTGACTGCATAGGTTGACTTTGCATGTTGACTGGGACTAGATGTTGACCTTACGTTGACGTGGCGTTGATGAGGAAGATGACTGGGATGACGACATGGCACGCACCGGTTTGATTGGATCTCGACCGTCTGGATAGGATCCCGTGGCTAGAAGAAGAGATTGACCCGATTTTGGCTCAGAATAGACAAAAAAATAGATCTGTATTAGAGAGAAAAATCCGTAGCTCAAATCGAAAAACTCAGAACATAAAAGTTGTGGGAAATCATTATTCCTACCTTCTCACCAAAGGAATTTGGATTTGAAGAAACGAGCGCGAGTAGATCTTGGATTTACACCGTAAGATCTGAAATATTGCGATACGAAATTATCCGGCTGTGGTGGATGAAAAGAGGTGAGGTTTGTCGGGATTGAAAGATTTCGACGCGATCTTCAACTTTCATTTTTTGACCGAAAGCAAACGATGAAGTCTAGATGGGTTAAAAAGCGAAACAAGATTCGGGCATATGTAGATTCAGGATTTCGAGAGGAAAAACTCGTACAGCTGTGGCTCCACAAGTTTATATGGAGGTTTAGGATGGTTTAGAGATAGATATTGGAGTAGGGAACAATTAGAAACAAATGGAAGTTGATTCGGAGTTGTAGATAAAAAGTTATAAGAGTTTGAGTAGAGATAGGTATAGAAAATCAGTTTTCGCACGCTTTTTAAAGTAGTCGGATCGATCCTCCTTCCCGTGCTGGCTCGGTCGGCTGGCTCGGTCCGGTCCAGGTGGGCCGGCCCGTTAGAAAAAAAAATTCTTTTTTTTCTTTTTCTATTTACTTGTTTCCCTCATATCTTTTGCATACGAACTCCAAATGACACGATTCTTGTTTCTAAATTTTTCTAAAATCGAATAGATCATTATAGGATCAAGTTTGTAATCTTTTTACTAGTTTGGGGGTAGTGGATTTATAAATCCCTGTATATTCCATTTTATTTATATCTTTATGTGTTTGTATTTATTTCATAACTTTTTCATACTAGCTCCAAATAAGCTCAATTTTGTTTCTAAAATTTTGTAATATTAATTGGATCTTTTTAGGCTATAATTTAGCAATAATCGTTGTCTTAGCAATAGTGGGTTTTATAAAGTCAATTTAATTACCCTTAGGAACGTTTGGGCGAATCAACTATAGGATTTAGATACGAGGATTTGGATTTAGTTTGTGAGAACTTTGCATGGATGTAATGAAATGCTTCATGATTTTCATTTTGAAATCTTGCACACCAATTCTACAATCCATAATTAATCCATGCCCTTTTGCCTATATGGCTACTTAGGTCATAACAAAAGAATATAAGATTTTGAATTCAAGGTTGAGAGGATTTTCTATTCAAAAAGTTTCTTCTCATTGAGAATTTTTAACATAGTCAAACAATCAATCCAACTTATTTATTTATTTCACATTCCAAAATTAGGAGAATTTTGGGATGTGACACATGGATCAAGAGTGGGATTTGTCCATCCATATGACGGATAGATATACTCTGGGCCCTCTCGGTGGAATGTTATCCAATTAGCTTGCAAGCATGTGACTGGCTCACAAGGGATCAGATATCACGGGAACGAGAAAAGAGTACTTATCGGTAACGAGGTTGAACTAGGTAAGTAGAGATACCGACGATCAAAACCTCGGATAAGTAAACTATCGTGAGACAAAGGGAAATTGGTATCGTATGTAAGTGGTTCATTCGATCGCAAAGTAATCGTAGAAATATGTGGGAGCCATATGAATTTCCAGATTCCTCTATTGGTTATTGATCGGAGAAGTGTCTCGATCATGTCCGCATAATTCACGAACCGTAGGGAGACACCCTTAAGGATTCGATGTTGTTGAGTAGTTATGGAATGATGAGTAAGAGCCTGAATGTTGTTCGGAGTCTCGGATAGGATTCGGGATATCACGAGGAGATCCGTAATGGTCCGAAGAATAAGATTCATATAAGGAATGTCCTGTTTCGGAGTTGGGGAATGATTCCGGTGTTTTCATCGGGAATGTTCTTGAAGGTTCCGGAAGGTCCGGCACTCCGGAGGGGAAGGGTACATGAATGTGTCATTGTTGGAGATATGCCCTAGAGGCAATAATAAATGTAGTTATTATTATATCTTTGTGTTTATGATAAATGTTTACATTCATGCTATAATAGTATTAACAAGGAAACATTAATACTTGTGTGATTTGTAAACTTAAATTGAAGTCCCTAGTATAGCCTCTATACATCACTAGCTTGTTGGTTGATAAATGATTGTGGTTTCCCTATCATGAACATTGAGATGTTATCAACAACAAGATCATATCGTTAGGAGAATGATATGATGGACATACTCCTATAGATAAGCGTAGCATAAAGATCAAGTCATTTCAATAGTTCAATTGCTATATGCTTTCTGATACATAGTAAGCTAATTCCTTCGACCATGAGATCATGCATATCACCTTTACCGGATGGATGCTTTGATGACATCAAACACCACACCATAACTGGGTGGCTATAAAGGTGGCATTGAGTGTTCGGAAAGTATTGGTTGAGACACATGGATCAAGAGTGGGATTTGTCCATCCATATGACGGATAGATATACTCTGGGCCCTCTCGGTGAAATGTCATCCAATTAGCTTGCAAGCATGTGACTGGCTCACAAGGGATCACATATCACGGGAACGAGAAAAGAGTACTTATCGGTAACGAGGTTGAACTAGGTATGCAGAGATACCGACGATCATAACCTCGGATAAGTAAACTATCGTGAGACAAAGGGAAATTGGTATCGTATGTAAGTGGTTCATTCGATCGCAAAGTAATCGTAGAAATATGTTGGAGCCATATGAATTTCCAGATTCCTCTATTGGTTATTTTTCGGAGAAGTGTCTCGATCATGTCCGCATAATTCACGAACCGTAGGGAGACACACTTAAGGATTCGACGTTGTTTGAGTAGTTATGGTATGATGAGAAAGAGATCGAATGTTGTTCGGAGTCTCGGATGGGATCCGGGATATCACGAGGAGATCCGGAATGGTCCGGAGAATAAGATTCATATAAGGAAAGTCCCGTTTCGGAGTTGGGGAATGATTCCGGTGTTTTCATCGGGAATGTTCTAGAAGGTTCCGGAATGTCCGGCACTCTGGAGGGGAAGGGGTACATGAATGTGTCATTGCATGTTGGAATGATTGCATCATGTACTAAGTGTCATCGCTGTTCCAAATAAAGGATTAATTTAAATCCTAGTTTGAAAAGTCAAATAGCTAGTTTGAAAAGTCAAACGGCTAATATTGGAAAGAGGAAAAGAGGAGGAAGTGGGAAACCGAGTTGGGGAGGGAATCCCTCCTCCAACCGGCAGCGCCCCCTCCAAGCCGAGTTGGGGAGGGACTCCCCTCCCTCCCCTTGGCCGCCGGCCCCTCCACCTATATAAGGAGGGGCAGGGCTCCCTCCTCTAGACACACAAGTCCCTCTCCTCAAACCCTAGCTTGGCGCCACCACCATAGCCGCCGCCGCCCCCCTAGGGTTTTGCCCTAGCCGCCGACTTGGGGTCCCCGGAACCCTAGCCGCCGACTCTAGCATCCCCTCCTTGGTGTGTCTAAACCCTAGAACATCGAGGACTCTCTCATACTCCACCATACTCGCTCCGGCTGAAGGCGAAGCCCTGCGAGATCTCCCCTCTACTTCCGGTACCACGCCGTTGTGCTGCCGGAATCGCGAGGAGAGTGCTACAACCTCCGCTGCCTGCTGGAACAAGGGAGAGGAAGGTCTTCGTCGAGTACCGAACGTGTGACCGACTGCGGGAGCGCTGCCAGAACGCAGCGCCGGAAGGATCGTCTACGCGATCTTGAGATCGGGAAGAGTACGACTACATCACCCACGAGAATCCGCTCTCGTTAAATACTTTGGAATCTTCGAGGGTAAGTTATTCCATCGACTCGTTGCTACAATCTAGTAGATAGATCTTGGCTTGTTTGTTTGTATGCGATAGAAATTTTTTGTTTTCCATGCTACGAAACCCTACAGTCATGACAATGTGGAATGGTTGCATCATGTACTAGGTATCATGGCTGGGCAAAATAAAGGGAGAAATCAAATCCTAGTTTGAAAAGTCAAACGCCAATTTGAAAAGTCAAACGCCAATTTAAAAAGTCAAACGGTCACACAGATCTGAATGTGGCGGATCTGAATGAGGGAGAAATCAAATCCTAGTTTGAAAAGTCAAACGCCAATTTGAAAAGTCAAACGACAAGTTTGCTTGGTGGAGGGAGAGTAGGAAACCTACTTGGGAGGAAGTCCTCCTCCCTCCACCCGCCGGCCAAGGAGGCCGAGTTGGGGGAGGACTCCCTCCTCCCAACCGACGCCCTTCCACCTATAAATGAAGGGGCAGGGGTGCCCCTCTTCCCGACACCCAACACCACCCAAACCCTAGCCATATCCGCCGGCCTCCTGCAAGTCGCCGCCGTCCCTAGGGTTTCTCCTAGCCGCCGACTTGGGGCTTCCCCAAGCCCTAGATGCCGGCCAAGCTCCGCCCCTTGGTGCCCTCTAAACTCTAAATCGCCAAGGCCTCTCTCATAGTCCACCATACTCGCTCCGGCTTAAGGCGAAGCCCTGCGAGATCTCCCCTCTACTTCCGGTACCACGCCGTCGTGTTGCCGGAATCGCGAGGAGAGTGCTACAACCTCCGCTGCCTGCTGGAACAATGGAGAGGAAGGTCTTCATCGAGTACCGAACGTGTGACCGACTGCGGAAGCGCTGCCAGAACGCAGCGCCGGAAGGATCATCTACGCGATCTTGAGATCGACAAGAGTACGACTACATCACCCACGAGAATCCGCTCTCGTTAACCGCTTTGGAATCTTCGAGGATGAGTTCCTCTATCGACTCGTTGCTACAATCTAGTAGATAGATCTTGGCTTGTTTGTTTGCATGCGGTAGAATTTTTTTGTTTTCCATGCTATGAACCCCTACACGACGACGCGCTGGAGGCGAATGGCCGGGGCGTAGGTCGTGCACCGGCGGTGGTGCAGGCGAGCTCGGGAGGAGGACGCTTGCGGCCGTGGGGCGCCACACGTCGGGGGTCGAGGACGAGGGCCACGACGGCGTAGGGCAGGAGGAGGCCCGACGACGGGAACCGGCGTTGCAGAGGGCGGCCGATGGAAGGCGCCTGGTGGAGGAGGGGAACCCGCAGAAAGCGGTTGCGCATGGACGACGACTACCTGCTGGGGGGGGGGAAGGGAAGAGCGGCGAGACAGGGAGGCTCGCGGGAAGAGGCTTGGCGGCGGCGGGCGCGAGAGGGAAGGAGAGAGGCGCGGAGATCGAGGGGGCTCCTGGCGGCGAGGATGCATGCGGCGGCGGGGGTCACGCGTAGGGCTGGGTTCTGCGTAAGGGAGAGGGAGTAGGGCGAGCGGTTGGTGGCGACCGCGTGTGTGCTGCTTCGCGTGGGGTGTGGGTCGTGTTTGGTGTGGCGTGTGTGCGTGGTGTATGTGTGAGGCGTTGCGTGATAGGGCAAGGTAGGGTGTGTGCGTTTGTTGTGTGTGTGTGTGCGTGGGTCTGGCGACGGCGGGGTATGGGATTAGGTGTTAGGCTTTGGTTTAGACTGGGGTCATAGGTGGTCTTCCGACTAGGCTTTTGGGCCTGGTCGTTTGACTGCCTCCCCCACTAATAAAAATATGTTTATTTATTTGTTTATTTTTTTAGAAAGGCATTTATAAATAGTTTATAGACAAATAAAAGATACAGAAAAGACCGGGGTTTAAATTTGAAATAAAGGAGGGACTAATTAGAAAATAAAATAGGCTTTTAACAAAAAGATTTAGAGGAAAAATATGCATGATAACATCATGATGATGAGGAAAAAAATAACAAGCAATTTTATTTCTGAATATTTCCGAGGCATTACACTCTGCCATAGGGAGTGCGAGCTGAGAAGCGTCTCTCGTCCTCTATGATAATGCAAAGAGTGAAACTTAGATGTGTTGTCCATATATAAGAGAGTTTGGAGGATTAGATTCAACGTATACTTCCAATATAAATCGGTTCCATTCTCAAGCCCTCTTACTCAAAGTCCCATATTCCTTCAGTAGTACATTTTTGTTTTCTAATCACTACCATGATCACTATACTTTTTCACACACGTGCAACACAAATGTTGTTAGATTTTTGCATAGAACAAAGATAAAGAAACTACGTAGAACTTTTTAGGTAGAGCTTGGTAGTAGATGATTACATAGTAATCTAAACACTTGCCTAAACATTGGGGAGATTCATCTATGCCAAGAAGATCTCTTCGTACCCAACGTAACCACAATGTTAATTCAGTTACACATTCATTTTTTCTGGACAGTTTGTATAAGCATTTTCTCCTCACATGCAGTCCAGGTAGTGTGATTAATCAGTATAACATCAAGGTTTAACCATCTAGACGAATAAATTACCGGTTTGTATTAGTAACGACCAACTGAAAATGCAGATAAAACACATGCTATAGAAATAAAACAATATCAGGATGAATCATAGTTGATACTTAATGTAGAAGTTCTCCCATCGCCTTTAAATCTCTTCGGTCCCTGTCGCTGCCAAGCAGGAGAAGAGAAATTGTCCGCTCAATCACAGTGAAATATCAGAAGCTCAAATCATCCCGAAGACAAGTAGAGATAAACAAAAATAAGCAAGTGGAGTAGATTGGAAATTGGCGTGCACGAACAAACAAATAAATGCTTATCACAAAGGTGAGAAATGCATCTGTGTGCGATTTGTACAAATTCTTTTTCTCTCATGTACATGTTGTGCCATGTGTGGCGATTTTCAAATATTAGAGAAGAAATGCCGAGAAGATCTTGTACGAAATCAAGGGGGAAATATATAGGGGAATGGATCACAAACAATGATGATATGCAATACCTCATTCCTGTAAGGTCCCAGGGCTCCTCGTGCCTGCAACCATACACCCCTAGAACAGAAACATGTCAGGCTAATACGGAAAATGCATGTAAACTTATATCTTGAGGTACACATATACTCTGATGACTGCAATGACACAATATTTCACTCATTGCAAGAATCGAGAGATTCTTGAAATGTATGAATACATACTGAATTGCTCGTATATAGTTCCTTCAATTCAGACGTGTTCAAAAAATAAGAATTAAACAGGCTCATCAAGCAAACTTAGTTGCTTCTATATGGTTTTATGGTAGACATACTGCTGATTCACGATCGAGACCGTGCAGTGAAACAATGAGTGAGATAAAATGAACCCCAAAAGTCTATTTCCCTTTCTAGCTTTGACATCAGTTCAGTTTTTTTTGAAAAAAGAGGTAGCGCTGTGATTTCCATTACCAGATACTAAAGAAGTATGTGATAAAACGATAATATACTCCTAAGAAAGTAAAACATAGATACCTCTGGCAAACCGAAGATGACAAATTTATCAACACCATAAAGCCAAATAAGTTGCAATAGCTGTAATTTACTCTGTATCTCTCGTCAAACTCAAAGTTTCTGTAGGAAAGATACAACATCTTTACCCTGGCAGATTGTTGAAGCCAAAGAGAATATATGACAAGAGATGAGATGGGGAACCACCTTCTTGAAAGGTAGGGTCGTTGTACGAGCATATCGCCCATAGGAGCATCAACACGCAGTCCCCGACATCAAGATGCAGCTGCAACCGGTCTCCATGGAGCCACATGATGAGGTCGACCTCCTTGTGCCATCTATGCGTAGTCACCGTCGGCTGCTTAGTGCTCAGACAAAGAGAGAGGAGGTGAGAGAGATAGAGAGAGCAGAGACGGGGGAGGGAGAGACCAGGACACATACCTGCGGGCGAGTGCCGCCGCTTCCGGTCTCCTTAGGGCCTGGAACGTGTCGCCAGAGGTCGAGATGCTCGAGCCCCTCCGGATCAGTGATACGTCATAAACGTATCTATAATTTTTGATGCTCCATGCTTATTTTGTAGCAACTTTCTTATATTTTGTCTACACTTTGATGCATTTTTATACATTTTCTAGAACTAACCTATTGGCAAGATCCCACAGTGTCAGTTGCCTGTTTTCTGTTAGTTTTGGTTTCAGAAAAGCTAGTAAAGAAATATTCTCGAAATTGGACGAAACAAAAGCCGAAGTTACTATTTTCCCCGACACGACACATATCCCGAAGGAGAGACGGAGGAGGGCACCAGGGCGGCAACACCATACGGTGGAGCGGGCCCCCTAGGCACGCGACACATGGTGTGGGCCCCCTGGCGCTCCACCGGCCTTGCCCTTTCGCCTACATATACGTCTACCCGAGACATAAACCCTACACGGATCAGATCTCCATAAAAATTTCCACAATGCTGCTGCCACCAAAAAGAAGATTCGGGGGACACAAGTCTCTGTTCTGGCACCCTGCCGGGACGGGGAATTGCCCCTGGAGCCATCTCCATCGATCTCCACCACCATCTTCATCATCGTTGCTGATTCCCATGATGATGAGGGAGTAGTTCTTCCTCGAGGCTAAGGGCTCTACTGGTAGCTATGTGTTCATCTCTCTCTCTCTCTCTATGCATGATCTTATTGTGGTCATGAGCTTTGTAATCAAGTAGATCTACTCTGCTACTCAAGTGCTTTAATTGTAATCTCCGGTTATCCCCACGTGTGTGAATGTGACAGTGTGCACACCGTGTGGCACTTAGGCTAAAGATTACATAAATACTTATCATGAGTTATATTTTGAGTTGGTTGTCTCTATGAAATTGTGGTGTTTGTTGGAACCATCTAGCGCTTAAGGTGACAGTGTGAGGTTATCTAGATGGGGAATGCGAACTTTGAGGTGTGCTGTTATAGCCGTACCGTGGATTAGAGTTGTAACCAGAGAGTAGTTCAGAGTAGTATCATGAAGAGAATATATTTATATGAGAGTGTCCACTAGTGAAAGTATGATCCCTAGGCCTTGTTTGTAAGCATTGAAACACCGTTTACAACTAGACCTGGCGCCGTTGCCGGGGAGTATATGGCCTTCAATCTCTTCCTCCCCATCAAGCTCTTTTCTGGCGCTGTTGCTTGCTACCATATTTATTTCAGATTGCAAGTACCACTTATAATCATTCATATTACTTGTATTTCACTATCTCTTCGCCGAACTAGTGCACCTATACACCTAACAAGTGTATTGGGTGTGTTGGGGATACAAGAGACTTCTTGTATCTTGATTGCAGGGTTGCTTGAGAGGGATACCTTTGACCACTTCCTCCCTGAGTTCGATAAACCTTGGGTGATCCACTTAAGAGAAACTTGCTGCTGTTTTACAAACCTCTACACTTGGAGGCCCAACACTGTCTACAAGAATAGAAGCATGCGTAGACATTAAGATCTTTTCTGGCGCCATTGCCGGGGAGGTAAGGTAAAAGGTACTCACATCCTATGGCTATTAAGCTATCTTCTAGTACTATTGCTGGTGTGTGAGTGCTCGAAGTTATTTCCTTTAGATTCTGCAATTATATCTCTTTGTTTCTTGTTTTCACTAGTTAGGATTAATGGAAAACAACAACAAAATTAGAGAGCTTTATAGTATTTATCTTGAGTTAGGACATGAAGTGTTTGAAGAAAAAATTTAAAAACCTATGGAACTTTATTTGCATGCTAATAGCGATGTTATTAGTATGAATTCTTTGAACACCATTATTGCTAATGCCATGGAAACGTCTAAGCTTGGGGGAACTAGTTTTAATGAAAATGATCTTTTTAGTTCCCCAGTTTTAGAGGAGAAAATTTGTTATGATGATACTATACCTCCAATATATGATGATTACAATGATGCATATGATATTTTTAGTCCACCTACTATAGAGGAGAAAATTTGCTATGATGATACTATACCTCCAATATATGATGATTACAATGATGAATATGATATTTTCAGTCCACCTACTATTGAGGATAAAATTAATTATGATTACAATATGGCTCCTATATTTGATAATTATGGTGATGATAATAATAATGATAGCTATTTTGTTGAATTTGCTCCCACTACAATTAATAAGAATGACTATGCTTATGTGGAGAGTAATAATCATTTTATGCATGTGGCTCATGATAAGAATGTTTTATGTGATAGTTATATTGTTAATTTTATTCATGATTCTACTGAATGTTATTACGAGAGAGGGAAACATGGTTTTATTTATCTCAATAATAGTAAGTTTCCCCTCTTTATGTTGAAAATTTTGAATTTGCACTTGTTTTGCTTTTCTATGCTTGTTGCTTTGTGCTTTCATGACTTGTTTCTTTACAAGATTATTTTTCATAGGAAGTGGTTAGACTTAAATTTGTTTTATAATTGCTTCTTGATTCTCTCTTTTACTTCAATTCATATTTCTTATGTGAGCATCTTCTCAAATTATTATGCCTAACTTAAAGGCGTTAAAGAAAAGTATTAATTGGGAGATAACCTAAATTTTAGTAGTTTTTTGTTTTTTGAGTCTTGGAAGTTATTTCCTCTATAATAATCTCTCCTTATCTTTTTATGTGGTTTTTGTGCCAAGAATAACCTCTAATGAGAGAGAAGTAATATTTGGGGAAGTTGCTGTCCTCAAACAGATTTCTGTGCTTCACTGTAAACATTCGTGAAAAATCCCAGTACGTCGGATGGAGCTGTAATTTTCTGTGCAGATGCCCGAGGTTATTATCTAACTTTAGTTAGTTCAACACTTTTCAATTTGAGCAACATAAGGTCTTCAAAAAAAATCGGTCTTTACCTGCTGGTCTGTTTTGACAGATTTCTGCCATTATTTGCATTTGCCTCTTATCGGTTTATTTTTGAGTTCTCTTTGATCACTTGAGCTTTAAAAAAAGTAATTGCTACAGTAGCTTGTGTTTTAATGGAAGTTTTACTTGTGTTGAAACTAAACCCAAAGGCTTATTATCTTGAATACACTAATGTTTCTAATGAAGAATTGTGTGAAGTTTTGTATGAAGGAAATTTTCAATTGTAGGGGAAGAATGATGTGATGAGATGAAGAATGGAAAAAATCTCAAGATTGGGGATGCCACCCGTGTCACCCCAAGAAATATTCAAGATGTATAAGCGTCAAAGCTTAGGGATGCCCAAGGCATCCCTTTCTTCATCAATAAAAATCTCAGGTCTTCTTTCTAGACACTTTATTTTTATTGCTTCATGCACTATTGTGTTGTTCTTGGAGCATCTTTGTTTTTGTTTTTAGTTTTATTTTGCTTTGTTTTCTGCAATAAGTTGGTTGGATTACAACACTTCTTTTGGGGAGAGACACGATCCATTTTCATTGTTTAGAACACTCTAGTTTTCACTCTTATTGTTCTGTGAGTGTTCTCCTTTGCTAGCACTACAGTTAGCTTTAGTTTTCTTATGCTTTCATCTTAGAAAATTTTAGTTCTTCTTTGTGGATTTGTGAGACTTGCTCACTGATCTTTATTGAATAGTATCTTTATGAATTGTTTCAAATAAGTTGATTGGTGTTGGAAAAGAGTAGAAAGTTTCATGCTTAAGTGGTACAAAAGGGAGCTTGTTTTGACTATGGCTTAGACTTTATCATGTCATGCTAGATGTTGTTTTGAACTTATGCTTAGTGATTATTGCTGTAGCATGACTTGTTCCAAACAATTGAGATTGCTTAATGTGCCTTGCAAGAATCATGTGTTGTTTTAGCATACAAAAGCATAATATTGTGGTATTCTCCTTTGATGCTTTGTTTGGGTTGACTAGGCACATGCTTACACCATGTTATTACTATGAACCAGTCACCTTAGCCTCTATGATCATTTAGTTTTTGACTTGTGATACCACTTTATGCTTTAATTGATAATGTTTTGTCGCTCTGTATGATTATGGCCATTATTGCTCTCTTAGTTGGTCGCTCCCAGTATTTTGCTAGCCTCCACCTGTACTGAGTAAGCTCTACTCATGCATCCAACTCCAAAAAAACCAAGTTATTCCAAAGAGTCCACTATAAATTCATATGCATGGTGTGTTACACCATTCCTAGTATATTCATGTTTTATCTATCTTCCAAATTAAACTTGTTATGTGAAAATTAGTGATTAAATATCTCACAAACTTGATGGCACACTTTATTTCTTGCACCTAATAAACTTGAACCATTATGTCATCTGTGTTGTATATGCTTGCACTTATAAGTTGGGAATTAGCAGAACCATGCTGTCATGGGGAACGCTTTCAACACTTGTACATATTACCCAGTTGATATCATGATCTTTTGTTTGCGGATGTCGGCGGTGTGAAATAAAAGGGGAGCTTGTAATTCCATGGAGTATTGTATATTTGTTAGAGAAATGCCAGGGCGGCTAGCCAAAGCCATTCCTAATCGTGGTGGAAATTTGCAGCATAACCATAGTGAGCAATCTGTGAAGCACCCTCAATAAAAACCTATGCAAATAACAAATAAAAAGATCGCTGAGATGCTCATTGTCTGTTGCCTTGTCATTATGATATGGGATAGCTCTTGTGTCATGGGGCAAGGGGTACCCCACTGGCGGCTCTCTATGATACATATATACTTACAATGACAAGAACTTGCTTGTGACTAAATTTGAGTAGCATGAGGAACGACCCTCATACTCAAGGGACATGAGATTGCCAACTTATGATTTGTCAAGCATATACTCCATATTTCGTTCACTTTAACATTAATCACTTCAAGATTCTTATGATAGGGGCAATGTGAGCTGAAAGCTAATAAGTACCATAATTTTTGGAAGCTCTTTATGAAACTTTAAATCCCTGCTTCCCTTTGTGAAGGGCCTTTCTTCCCACTTTTATGTTGAGTCTCCATCTTGTATCTTTATGCACCAATTAAGAGAGCATAGTTGTCATTCTTAGTTTTATGTGCATTGTCCCAAAACTTATTGATTGATTCATAATGTTGATATTGCTTGTTCTTGAACTATTTATATCTAGTCACCCTTACGAACTTTGAAGGTGCCCTATGCATTTATGTTTTGCTACTCCGTGAGGGACAAGCTGAATACCACATATGTTATGTTTTCTATATGTGAAACAAACAAACATCTTTCAATGCATTGTTATTCATGATCTTTGTTTGTACCTTTTCATGTTGCAACATAGTTGCTATGTCTTATTGTTAGAACTACATCTTTCATGCTCATGTTTAGAGTACTTTGATCCTAGCTATCAATGTTTTACAAATATTTTGATCAAGATTATGATGGTGCATGTCACCTCAAAAATTATTCTTTTTATCACTTACCTACTCGAGGACGAGCAGGAGTTAAGCTTGGGGATGCTTGATACGTCATAAATGTATCTATAATTTTTGATGCTCCATGCTTGTTTTGTATCAACTTTCTTATGTTTTGTCTACATTTTGAGGCATTTTTACACATTTTTTGGAACTAACCTATTGACAAGATGCCATAGTGCTAGTTTCATGTTTTCTGCTGTTTTTGGTTTCAAAAAACTAGTAAAGAAATATTGTCGGAATTGGACGAAACAAAAGCCGAAGTTACTATTTTCCCGACACGACACATAGCCCAAAGGAGAGTTGGAGGAGGGTACCAGGGCGGCCACAGCATACAGTGGCACGGGACCGCCAGGCCGCGCGACCACATGGTGTGGCCCCCCTGATGCTCCATGACCTTGCCCTTTCACCTACATACACGTCTCTCCGAGACGTAAACCCTATGCGGATCAGATCTCCACAAAAAGTTCCGCAGTGTCACCGCCACCGAAAAGGAGATTCGGGGGACAAACGTCTATTTTTTGGCACCCTTCCGTGACGGGGAATTGCCCCCGGAGCCATCTCCATCGATCTCCACCACCGTCTCCATCATCGTTGCTGATTCCCATGATGAGGAGGGAGTAGTTCTTCCTCGAGGCTAAGGGCTCTACTGGTAGCTATGTGTTCATATCTCTCTCTCTATGCATGATCTTATTGTGGTCATGAGCTTTGTAATCAAGTAGATCTACTATGCTACTCAAGTGCTTTAATTGTAATCTCCGGTTATCCCCACGTGTGTGAAGGTGACAGTGTGCACACCGTGTGGCACTTAGGCTAAAGATTACATAAATACTTATCATGAGTTATATTTTGAGTTGGTTGTCTCTATGAAATTGTGGTGTTTGTTGGAACCATCTAGCGCTTAAGGTGACAGTGTGAGGTTATCTAGATGGGGAATGCGAACTTTGAGGTGTGCTGTTATAGCCGTACCGTGGATTAGAGTTGTAACCAGAGAGTAGTTCAGAGTAGTATCATGAAGAGAATATATTTATATGAGAGTGTCCACTAGTGAAAGTATGATCCCTAGGCCTTGTTTGTAAGCATTGAAACACCGTTTACAACTAGACCTGGCGCCGTTGCCGGGGAGTATATGGCCTTCAATCTCTTCCTCCCCATCAAGCTCTTTTCTGGCGCTGTTGCTTGCTACCATATTTATTTCAGATTGCAAGTACCACTTATAATCATTCATATTACTTGTATTTCACTATCTCTTCGCCGAACTAGTGCACCTATACACCTAACAAGTGTATTGGGTGTGTTGGGGATACAAGAGACTTCTTGTATCTTGATTGCAGGGTTGCTTGAGAGGGATACCTTTGACCACTTCCTCCCTGAGTTCGATAAACCTTGGGTGATCCACTTAAGAGAAACTTGCTGCTGTTTTACAAACCTCTACACTTGGAGGCCCAACACTGTCTACAAGAATAGAAGCATGCGTAGACATTAAGATCTTTTCTGGCGCCATTGCCGGGGAGGTAAGGTAAAAGGTAGCTATGTGTTCATCTCTCTCTCTCTCTCTCTATGCATGATCTTATTGTGGTCATGAGCTTTGTAATCAAGTAGATCTACTCTGCTACTCAAGTGCTTTAATTGTAATCTCCGGTTATCCCCACGTGTGTGAATGTGACAGTGTGCACACCGTGTGGCACTTAGGCTAAAGATTACATAAATACTTATCATGAGTTATATTTTGAGTTGGTTGTCTCTATGAATTGTGGTGTTTGTTGGAACCATCTAGCGCTCAAGGTGATAGTGTGGGGTTATCTAGATGGGGAATGCGAACTTTGAGGTGTGCTGTTATAGCCCTACCGTGGATTAGAGTTATCCAACCGGAGAGTAGTTCAGAGTAGTATCATGAAGAGAAGATATTTATATGAGAGTGTCCACTAGTGAAAGTATGATCCCTAGGCCTTGTTTGTAAGCATTGAAACACCGTTTACAACTAGACCTGGCGCTGTTGCCGGGGAGTATAGGGCCTTCAATCTCTTCCTCCCCATCAAGATCTTTTCTAGCGCCGTTGCTTGCTACCATCTTTATTTCAGATTGCAATTACCACTTATAATCATCCATATTACTTGTATTTCACTATCTCTTCGAACTAGTGCACCTACTGTAACACCCCAAAAATATTAATGAAGTTCATTCCCTAAATAATCAAGATTAGGGTTAACCAAATCTTTTATTAATTAAATTCTTATCTTATTGAGTGATTGTATGAATGCTTGCAATGCCATGTTTGATTGTTGTAAATGATGATAAATGGTTTATAGATCAAAACCATATCATCTAGGTCGCTACCAAATCAAATCAAAACAAAACAAAATGAAAATATGAGGCATAAGACCTAATGGTCATTTCTGCCAAAGTTAACCACTAGCTCACTTTGAGCAATTCTAGCAACTAATCTCAAACAGAAACTTTCCCATTTCTTTTCACCCCTTGTTAGACCTAGTAACACTGAACCAAATGGAACTCACCAACCTTGCAGAATTTTTTTCAAACTCTTTTGAGAGGCAATTCAAATTTGAATCTATCTCATATGTTAAGATAGCCAATTTTGGAAAACCACTCAAACCAACACCCCTTGGAAAACCATTGCACCCAGAGACTACCAAGATTAGTATCAGATCACTCACCAAAAATCATTGAATTTGGTGATGATTATGTTCATGCGGCCATTTGATCGAACACCTAGTGATCACAGTACAGCTACCAACTATCTACTGTTTCTGATCAATCAATTGCTCAGCAATTGTACCCCAAATTACTTTCCCTAGATCACCCATGATCACCCCCGGTACCCAGCCATGCAATCGAGCCATTCATCTTCACTGCCTTGATCAATGCCAATGGTACCCGAGCTCTCCATGTCACTCGGACATGGACAACACATCACAGGACGCGCCTCACTCGCTCGTGATGTCTAGCTAGTAGCCGTGACCTCACCGCCCCACGCTGGCCACCCCTCCACCAACGGCAAGACGCGGAGACTCCAGAACGGCCACACCCATTTAAGGCACGTACATGCCGAGAGCACGACGGAGCGTCGAAGCCGCCTCGCGCAGACACGCCGTGACTCGACCTCTCCGCCCGTACTCGCAACCGCGACATCACCAACCACCGCCCATACATGCCCATTGGCCACAGCGTGACCCCTTGACCACCGTACTCGCTAACGAACACCGCCGTACCCGTACGGAGCGCCAACGTCGCCCGACCAACTGAGACCGCCCCTTGTCGAGCCACCACTCGCATGACGATCGCCACACCCAACCACGTCGACCCATGCCCTTCTCCATGCCTAGCTCGACCTGTGGCAACATCGCCGACGAGCCCTGACCATGCCACACTGCCTCACCCTCGAGGGTATAAATAGAGACCACCCCCAGCCTCAATCGCCACACCATTCTACTCCTCTCTCACTCAGAAACACCCCTGACCTATTCCTAGATCAAGGCGAGCACCCTGTCACCGGAATTTGATCGGAGTCCGTCGCTATAGCGAGGGAAAGCCGCCGTCGATTGGAGCCACCCCAGGAGCTACCGTGATCGCCATTCGACTCGCTGTCATCGACAAGCTCGTTCGCCCACATCGCCGACCCTAGCTAGAGCCCTGATAAGCCCACAGCCACCCCCGCCGTGCCGCTAGGTCAGAATCTCACTGGAGCGCCACAACGTAGACGATGAACCTAGACCGTAGATCGTGTTGTAATCGTAGGGCTAATATTGATCGATACCGCTTCGCGTTAGATGACCCGCTGAAGTGTGGGACCAGCCTGAGTGAGCCTGCTGCGTGCACGCTGTGCAGTTGGGCCAGCCCAATAACGTTTCTCGCGTGAGCCCAGTAATTCAAACCTAGTCTTTTTCTTTTTATTCAAAAACCTTTTCTGTAGTGAACTTTAAAAATCAATTCAGAGAGATTCACTGCACCAAATTGAATGAATCCAATTTTGTTTGAAAGTAGATGAAAATATCTAATCACTCATGTTGGATTCAAATAGTTTGAAACTATGGATCACGCTCAGTAAAAAAACAAGAAAGTAGCTTTTCTAACTTCAAACATTTTTCTAAAATTAACCATATGTGATTTTGAGTTGATTCCAACTCTTAAAAATTACATTTAAAAGACCTTTCTGAATATGTAAAAATCTACATACTTACATACAGTAGTCCTGGACCAAAACTAAAAGAATGACTTTCTAGTCATTTTTAGCCACTTAAATATTATTAAATAATAGGGTTAAACTTTATAAATTAGGCCAACCTTTTTAAAGCACCTTCTCAAGTATTAGAATATGTGGCGATGACATGTGTCAATATGATCCCATATTTTTTTTGGAGAACATTAAATCCTAAGCAACTTTTCAATGAGTAGAAATTACTTTCCTAAAAATAAGATGAATAAAATCTTATCACCCTTTCTTGTAATGATAGAGATGATGCTAGATCATCTAGTGTGACCCTTGTGTGATAAATAGAAGTAGATAAGTATTGTTTAGTGATTGTGTACCTCATATTTATTTATAGACACTAGTTTCAATCCGGGCTACGACGAGGAGGAATTCTACGAAGAAGAGGAAGAGAACTTCAACCATCTTACCAACCAAGGCAAGATACTCTATCTAAGTCAGCAAGCTAAGCTAAACCAAGCAAGTCTTACTTGCAAGCTATAATGAGCATGCTAGACTATGCAAGCCTTATTATGCAAGCCTTTGTGATACCTTTTTTACTATGCAAAATCCCAGTTTTACTTGCAAGCTTTATCTTTCCTAAAGATGTTTCGTAGCTAATTAGTTGGATGATTAGTGGATAATGAGGAAGGTGTCCCAAGATCTTGGAACTTGTTGAGAATAGATACACCGGCTTAGTACCCTACAACTAGTGACACCCCCATGATGACCCACAAGTATAAGGGGTGTATCGTAGTACTTTCGATAAATAGGAGTGTCGATCCCAACGAGGAGCAGAAGGTGCTGAATAATAGTATGGAGCAGGAAATCCCCGTGAATACTTAGCAAACGGATTTTTAGTGGTTTTCTGACAAGGCAACAAAACAAGGAGCAAGTAACAAAGGTAACAAACAAACGGAGCAAGTGGCCCAATCTTTTCTTAGCAAAGGACAAGACGGTGGAAATACTTATAAGGACCAAACGTTCTCGAGGACACATGGGAATTCTATCAAGTGCTTTCGCTTCAAATAGCTGAGTACTCTTCTCTGGTGTTGTAAGTGTTGTGTGGGTGAACCTGTGCTAATGTACCGACCGTACCTAGACTAATACATACTTGTGATTAAACCCCCTGCAAACATTCGTAACTACAAGAAAGTAATTAAGATATAAATCTAACCACAGCCTTAAACTCTGAAATCCTACGCTCCCTTGTGCAAAGGTGTCCTAACGTGGGTTCAGGTTTTTGTCACTCCGGCAACCCCACAATTAGTAGCCAAATACACAATGCACCCCCATAGGCCCATAAATGGTAAAGTGTCATGTAGTCGACATTCACATGACACCACTAGAAGAATAGCACCACAACTTAAATACTAAACCATTGAATAATAACTCATCACGGATTCACTACTAACAACATTACTTCTCCCATGTCCTCAAGAACTAAACGAACTACTCACAAGACATCATATGGATTAAGATCAAAGATGATATGGTAATGGATAACAATCTGAACATAAACAATAATCCAATGGTTCCACTCACAAGCATCAACTACAATAGTAATCAACACCGGGAAAGTTTCCCCTAATGAACTAAAGCAATATCCAACACAATTGTTATAGCGGGACGAAGTGGTGATGATGGTGCTGATGGAGATGATGGTGTGGATGATGATGATGATCCCGATGAAGCCTAGCTTGACGATGGTGTTGATGGCGATGGTCTCCCCTCTTCGGGAAGGAATTCCCCCGGCAGAAATCTGTCTTCCGGAGAGATCTTTCTCTCTCGGTGTTTTCCGCCCCCAGAGGCGGCATAAATCTATCTGTGGTCGCCCCCCAGGCTTAGGGTTCCGTAGGGAAGATATAGGTGAAGGGGCGGAGTCGGAGGCCGGGCAGGTGGGCCATACCTGCCCTAGGCGCGGGGTCAGGTGGGCCCGTGCCTAGGGGGGTGTGGGCCCCCTGAGGCCCTTCTTCGTCCCTCCTTCTGGCTCCCTCATTCTTCTGGAGAAATAATATGTTCCCATATTTTTATGATCTTTGCGAAATTTCACCGATACGCCTTCTTTTCCATCAGAATCCAGACTCCGGCAGTCCATCCTCCAAGATTCATCCAACATGCATAAACAGATGAAAAAGCCATAAGTAATACCTCATAATAAGACAAATATCAATGAATAGAGGTAAATTATGATATAGAATGGTGATGCAAATTGGGCATATCACCCCATTTGATAGATTCTAGTGCTAAATTAAACTTGATCGCTAGTTGGGAACAAATGATTATGAAAACCTTGGAATGATGAGTCATTCTACTAAAATGCTTTGACATGTGTTATGGACACAATGACTTTGAAGACGATGATGAATGAAAGGAGGTGACTTGAACATGATAAAAACTGATAGTTGGGTTCAGATGCGATACCATTCCAACATTTACCGTACAACCACAATACCCGAATTTGGGTAGGGCTTGACTGGAAGTTTGTATGTCTTAGTATGGGTTCCCTCGCGGAACAAGGTGAGCTGAGGCTACCTTGTGAATGTGACTGTCCATCTACGCAGTGCCCAAGATGACAAATGGTCATGTTTGGGAGGCCAAAATCATAGGGGAGGTGCCTATACTAGGTTGTATAATTGAAAGGTTAAGATTGATTATCCGCATACTAAGTATGATGATTCAGGATTGTTCCTGGCGGATGTATCGAATGTCGTGGTGAAAGTATACCACCTCTGCAGAGTGTCAAACTATTCGAATAGACGCATCCGCGGTTATGGACAGTTGGATGGCCATACTGTTCCGTTGTCAGATGTTTTCCAAATGACCCGTGACTTGAAAGATGACTTTGACTTGACCCCACAAGTTGTGGAAATGAAGTTAGGTTCCCGTCTAAGAAACCTAGACAACTAAAGTTAGACTTTTACTACTAGACACTGGTTGAAATAAAATTGGCTTATGGAAAACAAACCTAGAGCTTAAGAATCCCATAGATTGGCCTTACTGCTTTAGTGAAAGTTTGGGAGTACTTCTAAGTACTCATGGCTTTGTCCCTGGCTATTCCCATGGCCAGACTATGAAGGAGACTACGAGGAAGAAGGACAGCAGGACGCTTATGATAACTAGGATCATCTCCCATCATCAGCATTGCCTATGACCATGAAGATGGAGCCTTGACCACGCTACCCTTATTATTATTCTGCTACGTTGATTGTAATCAGACTTGATCATGAGATCAACTATTTGTAAGACTATTATGGTTTGTAATGGATGATGAACTATGGTACCAATCTGTTATGACTCGCAAAAATGATAATCCTGGGATTGTGATGTACGACATAACAGGCACCCGAGATTAAAAATTCGGGTGTTGACACCTATACACCTGACACGTGTATTGGGTATATTGGGGACACAATAGACTTCTTGTATCTTGATTGCAGGG
This sequence comes from Avena sativa, assembly GCA_916181665.1. NCBI lineage: Eukaryota > Viridiplantae > Streptophyta > Magnoliopsida > Poales > Poaceae > Avena > Avena sativa. The sequence goes on from OV702280.1 coordinate 135,588,297, forward strand.
TTGCTTGAGAGGGATACGTTTGACCACTTACTCCCTGAGTTCAATAAACCTTGGGTGATCCACTTAAGGGAAACTTGCTACTATTTTACAAACCTCTGCACTTGGAGGCCCAACACTGTCTACAAGAATAGAAGCGTGCATAGACATCAATCAGTTCCTCCTTGAGGAGAACAACGGCAGCGACCTGGCATCGGTGGCTAGGGTTTTTAGGAGGGGAACGGGAGCTGGACAGGGCAAGGGGAAAAGGATGCACAACCACGATGGAGACCCCTTCTACTTCTTCTCGCCACCGCCACCACTTGCTATCACTCCCCCTCACGAGCACCACTGAGAGAAAGAGGCATCAGGGAGTCGCCGCGCGCTGGTCGTGGTAGCCACGCGCGAGGCGCGGCCGCACGGGAGGGAGGGAGAGAGTAGAGAATCCCGCCGCCGCTAGCTCCTTTCCACCCCGTCGTCGCCCGGCCGCTTCCTATCCACGCGTCGCCACACCATGGCTGAGACGAGAGGAGGAAGGCGAGAGAGAGTGGAACGCATGGGAAAATGGGGACGACTGGAATCCTTCCACAGTGACAAGGTTTAGCTAGCCAAATGACGGCACAAGCACCGAATGACGACGCAGGGGATGCAGGGCCACCACCCATGCCTTCCTCTCTCCTCAGGAGCAGCGACGGGCTCTCGACGACATGGGCGGCGCGGGTCGCCGTACCCGCCGCCCAAGGCGAAGCCGCCATGGGCAATACCCTCCACAGGGGAGAACAGTACATGCCACAGAAAAGACCTAACCGCCCCTCCCCTGCTGAAGGAAATCATGCTCGAGCCACCGCGAAGCTTGTCCCCTCGCACCGGTCGGTCCAGATGAACGCACGGCGAGCCAGCCGCCACGCTCACACGCTCCCTAACGAGTGGGGTTCGCAAAACGCATGCCCCCACCGATCAGGGAGGGTAGCTAGCTTACATAGCAGTACCGGTCCAGATGAACGGGATGAGGGGACGGTCAGGATCGGTTTAGAACCCCAATCCAACGGTGGAGAAGGGTGGTGGCCTCTAAAAGCTCCCTTGGGGGGCTAGAATATTTCTTCCTGATAATAAAGCATGAAGTGTTTCTTACTGGTTCCCTTTTTTTTGAAAATTATGCATCTAAACTTAGACGATTAATTACCGATCCATACCACCCATAAGTCAAAAAAAGGGTTCAACAAAAACTAACAAGAAGAGAAGTACTAGCCCGAAAATCGGGTTTATACCCAGGAGCGCTACATCGTACCACGTTTCGTATAGGTCCCGTTTTCTAGCTCACGCACCCTGCGGTTCTCTCTCTTATATATAACGTGATAGAGGAGACCCGTAAAATCGAGGAGACAAAGAATGATCATGAAGAAAATGACTCTTCTGTCCGCTGGTGGCGGCAGATGCCAGATCGATCAAGACGACGACGAGGTTTGCATGTACGCTTGTGGCGGCGTAGGCCAGATCGATCAAGATAAAGACGGCGTTCTCATGTCCCCAAGTGGCGGCGGCGGCACACGACCAGGCCGATGACAAGGCATCTAAGAAAACTTGACCCTTATGAATTGGCCAAGCAAGGAACCGACGGTGATGCCCATGAATGCAAGGTCATGGGAGCGCACGGCTAAGATCACGACAGATCGATTTCACTGTGTTGTCTGTTCTGACGATGGCGAGTACTCGCCTCAGTGCCAGCACCTAACATCAATAACTTTAGACGTGTTGTTTTCTTCACGTGCACGCGCGCCGAATGCCAGCGAGGTATGCGGCGCAGAGAGCGGCGGCCTCCTGCCTATACGGTCCATGCGGCCGGCCAGTGCCGCGTGAATCAGGAAACGCAGACTAGCATCCAACACACATGCGTACGTGCAAACGACGACCTCGGCAGTGGATCAGTGGCGGCGGCGTGTGCGTGCACCGGTTGCTGGCAGACATGTGATGAACTACCTCAGCACGGAAAACAGTTGATCGATTGAGAAAATCCTTTCCGCCGCCTCCTCCAGCGAGTGCCATCGTCTGAGCGGACCTCGGTCAATGGCATGCGGGGCGCGCTGGAAGCTAGCAACAGAAGCGACGCCTAGAGCTGCTATATTTTTTCCAGGATGTTTCTGCTCTAATGCATTCGTGGTGTTGTGTGGTAACTAGATTTAGTTGTGCGCCCTGACGCACGATCCCGTTTTTTTCGCATTGGTTTCTATTGTATATATGAATACTACTACTAAAACAGGTGGGAGAACAATGTGCCGATGAATTTTCCATTGCAACTATATAGAAAAATGTACAAATCCTACGAGAAGACTATGCCAATAAGTGACATGAATAATAATGAGTAGAAGCAAAAGAAAGATATAGTACTTTCAACGTAGTTAACTGAGCACACAGATCATTTTTGAAATGACCTAAGTATAGAGAGCAACAATAGTCCGAAGACAATAAAAGTGAACACAAAATTAGTCCATATAAAGGGAATATGGCTCTATCAAAAGTAAATACTACATAGAGCATAGAGTTGCTACATAATAGATAGGAACTAAATGCTACATCATCCAAAACAAAATGTTCAGCACTTGAAGCTCTAATCGCCATCCGTAGAAACCTGGGTCAAGTCCGTGAGTCGCAATGACAACATCTTGATCCGCAGAGTCCGTGAGTCACAATGACAACATCTTGATATGTAGCACAATGGTGATAACTTCGCCAAGGTACGACTTCCTGTCATCGATAATTGTCTCGCGTGAATTCACTGATCCAAGGGACCCATCATGTACTCAAGCACTGGTGTTGAATTTATGTTGCACGGTAAAACAGTTAGCTCCAGTTGTGCCTCTGTCATGACCACACTCCCAACTGAACCATATTCAGGCATCCAGTGAATATGAATCCAGCCTACCATTGAAATAGATGACATCTTATACAACGACATAAAATGATAATCCTGATCAATATAAATTAATATGTGTACATTCGACTCGATAAATTCACAAACATGTTCTAAGTCTGTTAAATACGAATTAGGTTTGGGATGCAGAACCACTTCTGTAGAGTAGCTTTAGATAGCATCATGTAATACCGGTGAAATATAGCACTCAGCTGGCCGGAGTACACGTGTTGTAGATACACTGGATGCATCGTCATACCTATATATTTTTTCATTCTATAAAGATACTTTGTCTTCTCAACAACAACAGTACATTTTTTAAGAAAAGAGATGTTGCCAAAGTCTGGTCCATTCTCACCTCAGGAACTTCAGTTGCCATGGCATGATAATTATTATGGATCTGAGGGAGTAGATAATTGGCAAGCCATGAACTCTAATTCTACACAAAGACTCATATGAATTGCCTTTGGTTTCATACGATGTTTTACTCTCTAAAATGTATCTCCGGAAGATGGAAAGATGATTCATAGCATGTTCATACTTCAATGAAATTATGATGTTTAAATATCAACTATATATCCTTGTGTACTCGAACATAGCAAATGTTTCAAATTTATCAGCATGGTAAATGATAGATGGTTCTATTCTTCTCTGGTGTTTCATAATTTCAATTGTGCCATTAAGCACATGGTAAAAGTAATCGGTTAAAAAAAGAAAGTCTAGCCATGCTTAACCTAGACTTTGGACCAAGGCCAAGCACTTAAACTCCAAAACCACCACCATCAACACATCTGCATGCTATATCATATACGTCATGCCCGAAAGTAGTTTCTCATGTTTCTGGTGTTCATGTCAGTAGGGTACAATAATGGGCTCAAATGGAGGATCATTATGCATTTTTAGATGACAAACATGCCTAACTAACCAATCATCGACGCTGAACGTGGATTAACAGTGCTCAAAGTAAACATGGTACTTCACATTCTAAAACCACCGACCAAGGCCATCTTTATTGTCAAACAACAGATAAACCCCCTTCTCCACACGACATGGAGGCCACAATTAAGTAAAAATTAAAACAACGATGAAAACAGAGTACATATAAATAACCTGTGATGTGAATAGTTTTAAAAGGCTAAAAGAAACTCACATCCATGAGAAAGGGAAATCTTTCGCCTCAAAAGAAATGTCAAGTGTTATGAGCAAGATGTACAAGTAAAGTATAGAGGGTGCCTAGGAAATATATGTATTAGAAAATACTGTCCAAGGAAGCACGTACTCATATGAGACAAAACAAATTATCAACAAGTTAGTTACAGGTCCTTCTATAATTTAGAGATCTAATAAAGCATATACATTGTATATTTCTTTGCTGGATCTCGAGAAGGGGAAGAAAAACATACGTTGGCTGCAGCTGGAACATCAACATTTAGTAATTCCATAATCTTCAAACTTAGAAGTAACAACTATGATCGCCTCAATACCCTACCCATATGTATCAAGGAGTCGATCATGTCCCATACAACATCGTCCTACAAGTGAAACGGACCTGGTAAAGAAAAAAAAGGCATTTGCTGAAATAAACGAAAGGAATAATAACTTAGTAATGCAGGTCTGGGAACTCAAATTGGTAAGAGCCTCTTCTGCTTGAAGCAATATTTAATTATTAAGAGAACCAAAATGACCCACTCTACAGTACATCTGCTCATCACAAACATAAACAAAAAAACTTAGATGTCAATAGTGGATAGTCTGCACGCAGTGTACAGAATGTAACACATCAGATCATAATCATAAATTTCTCAAGAAATTAAAGAAGTTGGCGTGACTTCGCTTCATGACAAGCAATCGAGTTCCAGCCTGAAGTCATTTAATTGGTACATATGGGCCAAAATCCTGCTTGTAGGCATATATAATAATGCATGTGTACCAACAAAGATAAAAAAATTGGGATTAAATAAAAAGAGGAGAGTGGAAGGGAGAGGAGGGGAATCAAATAAACAAGGGAGATCGAGTTTCTGTTACCTGCGAGAAAGTGGAGCCAGAGGTGGCCTTCTTTGGTGCGTGCTCCTCTTCCGCTACATCCAGGAAGATGGCTGTCTCGACGGGGGAATGGGGAGGCGGAGCCAGCAGCAACCCACGCTCATCACGACGATGGCAACAGATCGAGGCGGTTTTGTGAGTGGCAGCTGGCATGCAATTCCCTGACGATGGCGCGACCTTCACCTGGGGAGTGACTATAAAGAACATAAAAGAATAACTATAAAGAACATCAACAAAAATGCTTAAAAGGCCAGATCCTATTTGAGAATCTATCATACAAACATAGAAATAGCTGTGAAGGTATCAAATACGTTGTGCCGTGTGGCTTTTTATCGAACAATCTATAGGCATAAATTAAGAAGCTAGGCAAACAGGGGGTGTATACCCAGCGAGCAGAGCTATCGAAGAAGAGGGCCTGAGAGGATCGACAAAACAAAAGAGAAAACCAGCATAACAAACTGCAATGCAAAAAAGGACACGTTTGTAAATAACACAGTGGATCTAGAGTAAAATCCACATAAATAATTCATACTGAAATAGTTGGGAGAGGTTTGTGCTTCACTTTTGTTTACCTTCATTTAGATATCATGTTTACCTTCATTCAGATTAAAATCCACATAAATAATCCATAGCACCAGCATAACAAACTGCAACGCAAAAAAGGACACGTTAGTAAATAAACAGTGGATCTAGAGTAAAATCCACATAAATAATTCCTATTGAAATAGTTGGGAGAGGTTTGTGCTTCACTTTTGTTTACCTTCATTCAGATATCATGTTTACCTTCATTCAGATTAAAATCCACATAAATAATCCATAGCAGGCCTAGCGTCTCGAGTCGGACAAAATCATCTATAAACTATAAATGTTGATCATCGTGTGCTTATCACATTGCTATAGAAGGGCACTGTGGGCTAGGTAAAGAGCCACCCCCTCCTCTGACGATGAAAACAGATAGCACCCAACACTGACAACTTGAAGACATGGGAACAACGACACCGCCCACCGTACAGTGCTGCTTTAGCATCTCTGTTACGCTTTGCTCTCTAGAAAAATGTACGTCATGTAGACCAAGTAGAATCTACGGTCTATGATGTGCTGAGCCTCTCAATCTCTCCTCTTGCCTGCACCACAATAAGAAAAGAAAAAATCATTTTCACATCTAGACATTTTGGTCAACCATCTGGTGTGTGCATGTCATATCAGTAAACTCATGAGGATTCAGTGACCACCCTTCACAACAGTGAAGTAGATCAAGGAGGTGGGAAAAGACATCAAAGGTACAACAGCCCAAATGCAGCAAATACTCCTCCTACCTTCCACCACGGCCATTGGAACACCAGGAAAAACAAGGGATTAAGGAAGGAAATGGACAACCTTACCTTGAGGTCGTTCACCTCCGCATCATCAAATATATAGGGAGAGAGGCAGAAAGAGGGAGAGTACCTGAGAACATGAGGGAGAGATGGAGCGTAGCTGCACCTCCGGTTGACGGCATGGCACGCGGCGGCAGGCTGAGCTGCTCTCGCCGGCTACCCGTCGTTCCTCCGACGATGACCCGGTGCACAACGGTGGTGCTCCCGGCAACGGCGAAAGCGAGTTCGGCGGGAGGACGGCGGCAGTGAGCAGAGAGAGGAACGGTAGAGGAGAAGGGCGAAGGCAGCGAGGAAGGACGGCGGAGCCCGAGAGAATGGCAGCGCAAGAGGGTGGGAGGAGAAGGTCGTGGGGTGGAGCCAATCGGGATGCTTGTGTGATTGGCGGCTGGACCATGGGGAGATTGGTTGCTAGGGTTTCATGGGCTGCCCCTTTTATATGACCATGGTAAAAAGTATTAACGGTTACGATTACTGCGGGAGAGATCTAGTGGCCCATCAAATCTGATTTTTGTGTGACGCCGTAGTACCCCCTCCACTTATAGGTTAGATATTATGTTCTAAATTGTACTTCTCCAACCCATATTAGTTGACTTAAATTAGTCTAGATTAGAGATGCATGATGTATGGATTGTTGGACATAAAAATTCCAAATTCTTTTAATGATCAGCTGAGCACTTCACGTGCAGAGTTTCTTACTGTGCCCGCCATGGTGGTCATTGGCATCTGGTCCCATCCCATCGGCGAGTTGTTCTAACATCAGAGTTTTTTATTAAGTGATTTAGGTTTGTCTAATTTTAAATATATATATCTAGACACATTTTAAACCTAGAGATATGTAAATCTGGACAAACCCAAATCATTAATGGAAAACGCTTGTGTACCTTTGGAGGATGGAACGTCTCCACGCCCTCCGACTCCCGCTTGTGACGCGTGTCCCTGGGCCCACCACGAGCGGTGCGTTATCTTATTCCCCACTTCACGAGAGAACCAGACAACGTGTGGTTGATGCGCCGCCTCCGGTCCGTTGCCCCTTGCACCCCACCACCGCGCCGTCGACGACCGCTAGCTACACCCGGTCACCGCGTTGCCGATGGCCGCTAGCCACATCCGGTCAAAGCGCTGCTGACGACCATGCACTCAAGCCAGCTGCATGCCTCCTGCTGCACGCCGTCGAGATCGTGAGCCACCGGCTCTACCTCGACCCCGCCGTCAGATCCTGCGCCTCCTAGCCCCTCCCTTGGGGGGGGGTCTCCACTCCGTCCTCGACCTCCTAAGCTCCGCTCGCCGGAGATGGTGGCTATCGTCGCTGACACCAATCCTCCGGCAGCCTGGACAACATCACTGTCAGGAATATGCAACTTGTATTTCACTGGAGGCCAAAGGCCACAATATATAATACATGTACAGGTGCAAATATGCAGGAAGCCCCCTAACATATGGGGAGACTACAATATACAATATATACATCTAACACCCCCCCTCAAACTCATGGTGGATCCACAACACTGAGTTTGGAGAGTAAGAAATCATGCTGCGCTCTGGTCTGTGCATTCGTAAAGAAATCTGCCAACTGTAAATCTGAAGGCACATACTGAAACGCAACAACCTGAGCCTGCAACTGAGCATGTGTATAGAAAGCATCAACACCAATATGCTTGATAAGCTCATGCTTGACCGGATCACGTGCAACACTAATAGCACCTGTACTGTCAGACAAAACCAGAGTGGGTGTGGTAATAGAGACCCCAAAATCCGCAAGTCACCACCGTAACCAGGTCACCTCAGCAGTCAACAAGGCCATAGCACGCAACTCAGCCTCAACACTCGAACGGGAGACCGCTGTTTGTTTCTTCGTCTTCCAAGCAATGCGCGAACCACCAAGAAACACAGTAAGCAGAAAGTGAACGGCGATCCGAAGGATCACTCGCCCATGTAGCGTCCGAATAGCACTAGAGCTGGAGGGAACTGGAACGAGGAAAGAAAAGGCGACGAGTGATCGTACCTCGAAGATAACAAAGAACACAGAGAAGATGACTATAATGAACAGTGGTAGGAGCAGAAACAAACTAACTCAGAATATGAACATGATAAGAGATATCAGGACGAGTGACAGCAAGATAAACAAGACTCCCAACAAGATGACGACAACGCTTCGGATCAGGAAGAGGATGTAACACCCTCAGAATCGGACCTATGCAAGTTTCAGCGAAACCCGCCAAACCCGCATAGAAACGATTCAAAGGTGCCCACCAGGCACTTTCGTGCGGGTGGAAAACGAAGTAATAACATTACACAACAGTCCTCGATGGGACCCACAGAACAGATATATACAACAGCGACTCAATGAGTCAAGAATACAGATATAAAGTACAAAGATCCAAATCACCTTGAAAATGATACAGCGTCCGACTACGGACAAGATGCAAATGGGGCTAAGAGCCCTGAAGAATAACCAATGGCGTCCATAACCCTGCCCAGGCCAAGCCGGAAGGGTAACCCTGCTAACGGCGTCGATCTCAAAACCTGTTTAAACAAAAGGGGTGCCGACAAAGGGCAAAGGAAAAGAGGAGCGTCAGTACTGAGGCCAGTACACGGCGAGACTAGAATTCGGCGGTCCTCGCCTACATAGGTATGGTGGACTGAGCGGCAGCGGCAGCATGCACTAAACAACCTATAGAGACTCGATACAACTGGCGGTTATTAGAGAGGGGTAAGAATGACCTATCCGGAACCAACCTGATACTATCATCAAACATACCCATCCTGGCGTTTCCCCCTCGAGACCAAACGAGGAAGTCAACCGAGGAACTCACACAGTAGGCAGTTTTACTTATTCGGTTATCGTTGCAGCAATTAATAGTCAGGTATAGATAATTGTCCTGATAAAATAAGCAGTGGTCCCTTTTAGTTAATCATTCCGTTGTAATTGCAACAATTACTAATCAGATACAGATAGCATGAGATAAACCCAAAACCCAGCAGTTGTTGGTACTTTAATTAGCCATTCCGTGGTAGTTGCAATACTTACTAGTCAGATACAATTGTCGCAAGCGACAAGCCAAACAAGCAAATGTGGGCAGTTTTAGTTAGCCATTCCATTGTAGTGAAGCTGATTACTAGTCATTATAAAGTCAAACTTATAGCAATAAACTTTAGTTATGCTTGTCTATGGTCGAGATACTGTGCTCCAAGTCGTCCATAACCGCGGACACGGCTTTCAGAAAGTTTTACCCGGCCGGGGTGCACCAATAGCAACACACACTCGATCAACCTCGGAAAAACCAAATCAAAACCCAACGAGGCCTTCACGACAAAGCAATCACAGGATTCAGAAATATTTCAGGGGGCCACCCCTTAAAGTAAACCCGCAACGAAGTAAGCTAGCTCCGAGACGGCCTCAAGGTTTGCGCCAATGGCTGTAAACGACTGGGAACCCGAAAGTGTGGCTGGGCTTGTCGATACCGCGTAAACATTCCGCTTACCTAAACAGTACAGTGTGCTCCTCGCGCAAACGTAAATAAAGCAGTAAAACATGGCATAAGTACAAGATCGTAAATAAAACCTCAAACTAGTTTGTGGCCCCAAGAAATAAGACTGAATCAAGCTCTGGCTAAGGGGGGTCCCATATACCTCCCGGATGTGGATAGCGCGATAAATCAAGGAACAGGTATCAAGTACTCGGGATCCTACGGGACACAAGTGGGCGTTCGGAAACCAAATATTATCTATCACCCACCGATGCCTCTGCTTACTTCAATTTTAGTTGTTAAACAGGAATTAAAGTGAACGATAAATAAAGCCGAGATCATCTCCAACATCAAACATGTGGCAATACTCCAACAACTGTGGTACAAGGCGACACGCAACAGCACTTGAGCAAGCGACTACGACGCGCAAGTCCAACTATCTACCAAACAACAGGTAATAGGAGGTGGCCATGGCAATATAGGGCTGCAAGGAATATCACGGGTACGGAAACTAGAGCATCGCAACACAGATAGCAATAGATCAACAGGAGGGAAATAAATACTATAAAAGTAAGATAGGTAGAAAGAGGGAGATGCTCGCCTGAAAACATTGTCGGAGGTTCAACCGAAGATCGGGGCGAAGCTCACATCAACTCAACGGCCTTATCCGCGAAGGAGCAAAACACTAGAAGAAACACCGGATGCAATATTTAATACAACGGCAGAAGATCGGCATGATGCATGTATGATGGATGACATGGCAAAGGTGCGATGCAATTAGGTCATATTAAGCGGAACCGGGGTCCCGACACTTAATTAAACGGTTCAAGTGAATTAGCTACCCCGCAATTTAAATGTTGTTTTAACATGGCAAAATAAGTTACCGGTTCGCTACACAATTTAATTGAGGCCAATATAAGGCTAGATTTGCCCGCATATGGGCCCCATATTTAATTATTAGGTGAATCGGCATAAGGCCCCCAAACCACACAAATATGCATGCGAGTATGGCAATTTAATGTGCAACAAGTTTATGATATTATAAAATAGGGTTTCGGGAAAGGGTTCACACATTGAAGGGTCTCGACGGTCTTGGGGTTCCAGGGTTCGGGGTCGGTCTCAGGGTCCAGGGTTCGACGGAAACGTTCTCGGACTCCGGGATCGTTCTCGGTAGCGGGGCAGATCTTGTCGCATCGGGGTCTCGATGTTCGGGGAGCAGAACTTGGGTCGGTGTCGGGGCGCATCGGCTTCTTCCGCTTCGGTGCCGTTCTCGTCATCGCGAAGGTCTTGTCGGGTCCCCAAGTCGGGTCGGTCTTGGCTTCGGGGTGAAGAACTTGGTACCCGGGCGGAGTGCTTGTCATATCCGTGAAGAAGAGCATGTCGGTCCACGGGGTTCGGCCTTCGGGCGATCTTGGCGTCGGGTTCTCGACTTCGCATCCTCGGGGAAGTGCCTGCCGCACAATTGTCTTCGGGTCCAGGTAAAAGGGGATCGTCGTCCGGGGGTTCTCTGGGTCCGATGAAGATCTTGGCGAGGGGGAACTTGGGGTTTGCGGGGTCCGATTACCGGTGTCGAACTTGACGTCTCCACACCCAACTATTAGCACCACTTGGTACTACACAGAGCGTGCACGGTTGGAGGCAGATGGCAAGGCGTCGACAATGTGGGCCCCGCGGGGGAGGCGGGTCCAGGCGGGGCCGGGCGGCGGAGCAGGCGACCAGAGGGGAGGCGGTCGAGGCCGCGGCGACGGGCGCGCTCTGACGAGGTGCTGCGGTGGGCCGGCGGAACAGGCGACGCGGGGCCCGCTGGCGGCGGCAGCTCGCCGGAGGAGGCGAACGGCAGGGGCGGCGAGGCGGGAAGGCTCGGGGCGCGCGGCGGGAGACGCAGGACGGCGGTGGCTTGCCGGCGGCGGCGGGGCCTGGCGGGGTCGAGGACGAGGCGGGACCGGGCCGGAGATTGAAGGGTGGAGGCGCGGAACGTGGGGGGCGCGGCGGCTCGGGCCGGAGAGGAGGAGGAGCACGGCGGCGCGGGCCGGCCTGGCGGAGCTCACCGGCGCGGGTGCGGCCCAGGCGAGGCGGAGGCGCGGCGACGTCCGACGGGGTGGAGAGCGCGCTCGGGGAAGGTCGCGGGGAAGGCGGGCACGGGGCAGGCGCGCGCCGGGGAGCGGAGGGGACGCGGGACTGGGCGGCAGCCGGCGGGCGTCGCAGAGGCCGGCGGGACAGGCGGCTCGGAGGCGACGGGGGGTCCGGCGAGGCGGGTGCTCGGCTGCGGGCGCAGCCGGCGACGCGGAGATGGGCGGCGGGGCGAGCGCCTGAGGAAGACGGGCCTGCGAGGGAGCTGCGCCGCGGGCGGGGCTGGCGGAGGCGGTGAGCGGGAGCGGCGCCGGCGACGAGCGGCGCTGCGCCGGAGAGGGCCAGGGCGGAGCTGCGCGTGAGTGCGTGCGTGCTGTGCGCGTCGTGTGCGGGGGGGCAGGGGCCAGGGGTGGGGTCGGGCATGGGGATCTGGGCAGGGTGGTTGGTGTGTGGGATGAGGTTTGTGTGTGTGGTGTTGTGTGGCTGCGCGCGCGTGTGTGCTGTTAGGTGTGTGTGGCAGGAGAGAGAGCGAGGGGGAAAGGGAGAGAGGGGTGAGACAAGTGGCAGAGTTAGATTGGTTAGGGGGGGAGGTGAGAGTGAGGTGGCGCAACGGGATTGGTTGGGGTGATGTGGCCAGCGGGTTGGGGTAGATAGTTTGGTAGGTTAGGATTATGGGTGGGACTGGTTGGACCGATTTAAAATCCTGGGGGTGGTCGTTCGGGTCGATCTGGCCCGTTCGACTGCCCCCACTAAAAATAATATAATTTTTATTCGTTTTTTTTTATTAACACAGTTTGCAAACCGATAGCACTCAAACAAAAATAAACCGGAGACCGGGCTTTGCAAAATAGTTTTAAGCAAACAATGCATGATGATGACGATGCAATGCACAAAAACAACGCGATTTTCTAGTAGTGGTTTTGCGGGATGCCACAATTCGACACCACTAACAATGGATCTCGCCCTCGAGATCCGCCTCATGGTACCGGAAGGGAGGTCGGCGATCTGCATCTTCTCGCATCGTGTAGATCCTCGCGACACCACTAACAAGAGGTCGTTGTCCGTGATCGTCGAGAGAGCACTCCGGAAACAAAAAGGTCGAAGGTAGAGGTATCAGCAAATAAAGCCACCTCTAGCTTCCGTGGAAGGAGTAAAATTGCATCGATCCACCATTCAATGTACATAAGCGAATGATAAGAGTAGTGGTATGGTCGCGACTCCATCCCGCACTCAAAGCATTACTATGTACACGAATAGACAGATTATGCAACCAACTCTCAGGATTCAGACTGAAGATCTCGACAAGCGAGGTTCGGATCAAAGGAGTGATGCAGACTCTGCATCGGATCTGGCGTAGAGGATGTCGTCGCGTCAGAAACCACCGGAGGCACAAGAAAGAACAACGAGAAGTCCACCCAACGAAGGATTCCTCGGATAGCAGGAAGATCAGATGTAGCAACACCGTTACCAAAGGAGGAAGCGAAACCCTGAAGGTACGATGGAACCCAACCGCGAGAAATCCTGGACTCGAAGAAAAGATAAGAGGGCAGATTCAGAACACGTCGAGATAAGAGGGGAATAGCAGAGGGGTAAGGAGTAAAAATCAGACCTAACCAGAACTACCCAACCGATTTTCAAAATAGTTTTGACAATCTACTTCGGCCGTTAGCTAGGTTATCCTACAGGCTGGACTTGTGGGGTATCGCAACTGCTGAGCTCTGATACCACTCTGTAACACCCTCAGAATCGGACCTATGCAAGTTTCAGCGAAACCCGCCAAACCCGCATAGAAACGATTTTAAGGTGCCCACCAGGCACTTTCGTGCGGGTGGAAAACGAAGTAATAACATTACACAACAGTCCTCGATGGGACCCACAGAACAGATATATACAACAGCGACTCAATGAGTCAAGAATACAGATATAAAATACAAAGATCCAAATCACCTTGAAAATGATACAGCGTCCAACTACGGACAAGATGCAAATGGGGCTAAGAGCCCTGAAGAATAACCAATGGCGTCCATAACCCTGCCCAGGCCAAGCCGGAAGGGTAACCCTGCTAACGGCGTCGATCTCAAAACCTGTTTAAACAAAAGGGGTGCCGACAAAGGGCAAAGGAAAAGAGGAGCGTCAGTACTGAGGCCAGTACACGGCGAGACTAGAATTCGGCGGTCCTCGCCTACATAGGTATGGTGGACTGAGTGGCAGCGGCAGCATGCACTAAACAACCTATAGAGACTCGATACAACTGGCGGTTATTAGAGAGGGGTAAGAATGACCTATCCGGAACCAACCTGATACTATCATCAAACATACCCATCCTGGCGTTTCCCCCTCGAGACCAAACGAGGAAGTCAACCGAGGAACTCACACAGTAGGCAGTTTTACTTATTCGGTTATCGTTGCAGCAATTACTAGTCAGGTATAGATAATCGTCCTGATAAAATAAGCAGTGGTCCCTTTTAGTTAATCATTCCGTTGTAGTTGCAACAATTACTAATCAGATACAGATAGCATGAGATAAACCCAAAACCCAGCAGTTGTTGGTACTTTAATTAGCCATTCCGTGGTAGTTGCAATACTTACTAGTCAGATACAATTGTCGCAAGCGACAAGCCAAACAAGCAAATGTGGGCAGTTTTAGTTAGCCATTCCATTGTAGTGAAGCTGATTACTAGTCATTATAAAGTCAAATTTATAGCAATAAACTTTAGTTATGCTTGTCTATGGTCGAGATACTGTGCTCCAAGTCGTCCATAACCGCGGACACGGCTTTCAGAAAGTTTTACCCGGCCGGGGTGCACCAATAGCAACACACACTCGATCAACCTCGGAAAAACCAAATCAAAACCCAACGAGGCCTTCACGACAAAGCAATCACAGGATTCAGAAATATTTCAGGGGGCCACCCCTTAAAGTAGGCCCGCAACGAAGTAAGCTAGCTCCGAGACGGCCTCAAGGTTTGCGCCAATGGCTGTAAACGACTGGGAACCCGAAAGTGTGGCTGGGCTTGTCGATACCGCGTAAACATTCCGCTTACCTAAACAGTACAGTGTGCTCCTCGCGCAAACGTAAATAAAGCAGTAAAACATGGCATAAGTACAAGATCGTAAATAAAACCTCAAACTAGTTTGTGTCCCCAAGAAATAAGACTGAATCAAGCTCTGGCTAAGGGGGGTCCCATATACCTCCCGGATGTGGATAGCGCGATAAATCAAGGAACAGGTATCAAGTACTCGGGATCCTACGGGACACAAGTGGGCGTTCGGAAACCAAATATTATCTATCACCCACCGATGCCTCTGCTTACTTCAATTTTAGTTGTTAAACAGGAATTAAAGTGAACGATAAATAAAGCCGAGATCATCTCCAACATCAAACATGTGGCAATACTCCAACAACTGTGGTACAAGGCGACACGCAACAGCACTTGAGCAAGCGACTACGACGCGCAAGTCCAACTATCTACCAAACAACAGGTAATAGGAGGTGGCCATGGCAATATAGGGCTGCAAGGAATATCACGGGTACGGAAACTAGAGCATCGCAACACAGATAGCAATAGATCAACAGGAGGGAAATAAATACTATAAAAGTAAGATAGGTAGAAAGAGGGAGATGCTCGCCTGAAAACATTGTCGGAGGTTCAACCGAAGATCGGGGCGAAGCTCACATCAACTCAACGGCCTTATCCGCGAAGGAGCAAAACACTAGAAGAAACACCGGATGCAATATTTAATACAACGGCAGAAGATCGGCATGATGCATGTATGATGGATGACATGGCAAAGGTGCGATGCAATTAGGTCATATTAAGCGGAACCGGGGTCCCGACACTTAATTAAACGGTTCAAGTGAATTAGCTACCCCGCAATTTAAATGTTGTTTTAACATGGCAAAATAAGTTACCGGTTCGCTACACAATTTAATTGAGGCCAATATAAGGCTAGATTTGCCCGCATATGGGCCCCATATTTAATTATTAGGTGAATCGGCATAAGGCCCCCAAACCACACAAATATGCATGCGAGTATGGCAATTTAATGTGCAACAAGTTTATGATATTATAAAATAGGGTTTCGGGAAAGGGTTCACACATTGAAGGGTCTCGACGGTCTTGGGGTTCCGGGGTTCGGGGTCGGTCTCAGGGTCCAGGGTTCGACGGAAACGTTCTCGGACTCCGGGATCGTTCTCGGTAGCGGGGCAGATCTTGTCGCATCGGGGTCTCGATGTTCGGGGAGCAGAACTTGGGTCGGTGTCGGGGCGCATCGGCTTCTTCCGCTTCGGTGCCGTTCTCGTCATCGCGAAGGTCTTGTCGGGTCCCCAAGTCGGGTCGGTCTTGGCTTCGGGGTGAAGAACTTGGTACCCGGGCGGAGTGCTTGTCATATCCGTGAAGAAGAGCATGTCGGTCCACGGGGTTCGGCCTTCGGGCGATCTTGGCGTCGGGTTCTCGACTTCGCATCCTCGGGGAAGTGCCTGCCGCACAATTGTCTTCGGGTCCAGGTAAAAGGGGATCGTCGTCCGGGGGTTCTCTGGGTCCGATGAAGATCTTGGCGAGGGGGAACTTGGGGTTTGCGGGGTCCGATTACCGGTGTCGAACTTGACGTCTCCACACCCAACTATTAGCACCACTTGGTACTACACAGAGCGTGCACGGTTGGAGGCAGATGGCAAGGCGTCGACGATGTGGGCCCCGCGGGGGAGGCGGGTCCAGGCGGGGCCGGGCGGCGGAGCAGGCGACCAGAGGGGAGGCGGTCGAGGCCGCGGCGACGGGCGCGCTCTGACGAGGTGCTGCGGTGGGCCGGCGGAACAGGCGACGCGGGGCCCGCTGGCGGCGGCAGCTCGCCGGAGGAGGCGAACGGCAGGGGCGGCGAGGCGGGAAGGCTCGGGGCGCGCGGCGGGAGACGCAGGACGGCGGTGGCTTGCCGGCGGCGGCGGGGCCTGGCGGGGTCGAGGACGAGGCGGGACCGGGCCGGAGATTGAAGGGTGGAGGCGCGGAACGTGGGGGGCGCGGCGGCTCGGGCCGGAGAGGAGGAGGAGCACGGCGGCGCGGGCCGGCCTGGCGGAGCTCACCGGCGCGGGTGCGGCCCAGGCGAGGCGGAGGCGCGGCGACGTCCGACGGGGTGGAGAGCGCGCTCGGGGAAGGTCGCGGGGAAGGCGGGCACGGGGCAGGCGCGCGCCGGGGAGCGGAGGGGACGCGGGACTGGGCGGCGGCCGGCGGGCGTCGCAGAGGCCGGCGGGACAGGCGGCTCGGAGGCGACGGGGGGTCCGGCGAGGCGGGTGCTCGGCTGCGGGCGCAGCCGGCGACGCGGAGATGGGCGACGGGGCGAGCGCCTGAGGAAGACGGGCCTGCGAGGGAGCTGCGCCGCGGGCGGGGCTGGCGGAGGCGGTGAGCGGGAGCGGCGCCGGCGACGAGCGGCGCTGCGCCGGAGAGGGCCAGGGCGGAGCTGCGCGTGAGTGCGTGCGTGCTGTGCGCGTCGTGTGCGGGGGGGGTAGGGGCCAGGGGTGGGGTCGGGCATGGGGATCTGGGCAGGGTGGTTGGTGTGTGGGATGAGGTTTGTGTGTGTGGTGTTGTGTGGCTGCGCGCGCGTGTGTGCTGTTAGGTGTGTGTGGCAGGAGAGAGAGCGAGGGGGAAAGGGAGAGAGGGGTGAGACAAGTGGCAGAGTTAGATTGGTTAGGGGGGAGGTGAGAGTGAGGTGGCGCAACGGGATTGGTTGGGGTGATGTGGCCAGCGGGTTGGGGTAGATAGTTTGGTAGGTTAGGATTATGGGTGGGACTGGTTGGACCGATTTAAAATCCTGGGGGTGGTCGTTCGGGTCGATCTGGCCCGTTCGACTGCCCCCACTCAAAATAATATAATTTTTATTCGTTTTTTTTATTAACACCGTTTGCAAACCGATAGCACTCAAACAAAAATAAACCGGAGACCGGGCTTTGCAAAATAGTTTTAAGCAAACAATGCATGATGATGACGATGCAATGCACAAAAACAACGCGATTTTCTAGTAGTGGTTTTGCGGGATGCCACAGAGGATCACCATCAGTAGGTCGAAGCTTAACATTAAGCTCCATAGGGGTCTCAACAGTGCGCTCATCCCCAAGAGCAGAACGAACAAGAAGATCTTGAATATACTTTTCCTAGGAGATGTAAAAGCCATCAGAAGTGGAGGAAACCTCAATCCCAAGAAAATATCGAAGAGGAACAAGATCAATCATAAGAAACTGGTCACGAAGACGAGCCTTAACAAAGGCTATATACTCAGGATCATCACCAGTAATGATCATATCATCAACATAGAGAAGAAGAAGAGTGCGTCCACGAGGAGAAGCGTGAACAAACAGCGCTGGATCATGAACACTAGGAGAGAAACCAACATCAGTCACCACAGAGGCAAAGCGCTCAAACCATGCACGAGGGGCCTGTTTGAGGCCATATAGAGAGCACCGAAGACGACAAACCATCCCAGCAGGAACGGAATACCCAGGAGGAGGCTGCATATAAACCTCCTCACTCAACTCACCATTATGGAATGCATTCTGAACATCAAGCTGAGACACATACCAGTGACGAATAGAAGCGACAGCAAGAAGAGTGCTCACAGTGGTCATATGAGCCACAGGAGCAAAGGTCTCATCATAGTCACGACTGTGCTCCTGCTGAAAACCACGAGCCACAAGACGCGCTTTATAGTGCTCAAGAGATCCATCAGAGCGAGTCTTAATTTTATAGACCCACTTACAAGTGATAGGACGAACACCGGGAGGGAGAGAGACAAGATCCTAGGTGCCAGTGCGCTCAAGCGCAGCAATCTCCTCAGCCATGGCCATCCGCCATTCAGGATAATGCTCAGCATCCCGATAATAAGTCGGCTCAGAGGCAACAGAAAGACCATACTGACTAGGAGAGTAACGGTTGGGGTCACGGCGCTGGCGAACAGGACGAGTAGAGGGAAGCTCATCAGAGGAAGACAACTCGGGAGACGACGAGGAAGAAGAAGGAATAGCAGGAGAAGGCGCCGGAGAACGAGGAGAACTAGGGAAACTAGACGGAGCAGAGGAGGATGGTGTCGAAGAAGAGACATCAGGGAGAGGGGGTCCTGAAGAAGACACGATAGGAGTAGAAGGAGGTGTGTCAGGAAAAAGAACAAAAGAGAGATCTTCCACCGGGTAGGTACCAGCGGTGGGACGAGGATAGAAAGGACGCGTCTCATCAAAGGTAACGTCGCGAGAGATACACATCCGGCGACCAACGGGTTCCCAACAACGATAGCCCTTATGCTCATCACTGTATCCAAGAAAAACACACTCAACAGACTGAGCGGTCAGTTTGGTGCGTTCGCGAGGGGTAAGGAGAACATAGCAAACACAACCAATCAATTGAAGCATGGAGTAGTCTGGAGAATGACCAGATAGGCGCTCAAGAGGGATACCACCCTGCAGAGCGGCAGATGGCTGAATATTGATGAGGTAAGCCGACGTAGCGACAGCCTCAGCCCAGAAATGCGGCGGAAGAGAAGAAGCAATCATCATGGCACGAGTGGTCTCAAGAAGATGGCGGTGCTTGCGCTCAGCAATGCCATTCTGGGCATGTGCGGCAGGACAGGAGAACTGAGCGAGGGTACCCTACTCAACAAGAACACCTCGCAACATCTGGGAGATATACTCACCAGCAGAATCAGCATGAAACACACGAATGGGTGTAGAATATTGAGTACGGACCATGGCCGCAAAACGCTGATATATGGCGAGCACTTCACTGCGAGAGCGCATAAAATACAACCAAGTGTACCGAGAAAAGTCATCGATGAATAAAATATAGTAGCGATGGCCCCCTTTCGAAGCGAAAGGAGCCGGACCCCAAACATCGGAATGAACTAAATCAAAAGGTCGCTGAGATACAGACGCGCTAGTAGGATAGGGAAGCTGAATCTGTTTGCCCAACCTACAGCCCTGACAATGTAAAGACCCATCTCCTAAGACAGACCCCAGAAGACCACAATGAACTAATGACAACAGGCGAGAGTCACAAAGGTGACCAAGACGATGATGCCATTGCTGAAAGGAGCTGGTAGCAGAGGCGACAACCGGAGAAGAACTGGCAGATGAAGTGGCAGCAGAAGGAACACGAAGCCAGTCTAACTCCCAAAGTCCTGAAGAGTCACGGCTGCGAGGGCCATCTCCAACCAGGGCCTGCGTACGACGGTCCTGGACAACACAAGAATCAGCATCAAGAATAACGTGACAACCAGAGTCAGTAAGCTGGCTAGCATAGAACAGATTCATCTTAAGAAGATGGACATGAGAAATATCAGGAACAGAAAAGGAAGAAGTAGAAATGGTGCCCCGACTAGAAACAGGAAGAGAGGAACCATCAGCTGTGAAAACACGGACAGGAGAAGGGAGAGAACGAAGAGCGGACAGAAAAGAAGACTCAGAGGTCATATGAAAAGAAGCTCTAGAATCCAGATACCATGGGGACGTACCTGACTATGTAGAAGGTGGTGGTCGCACAGTGCCTGAAGACTCAGTCACAGAACCAGCAGTGCCTGTCGAAGAAGAGCCTGTAGCAGCAAGCAGACCGCAAAGACTCCTGATAATGTCCTGATCGGAGAGAGCAACTGCTGAAGATCCAGAAGGAGCCGACTGCCCATGAGCCTGGTGCTGCTGACGTAAACTGGGATCCCGTGTATAACAGGTGGACCAAGTGTGACCATCCTTGTTACAGTAAGAGCAGTGACGAAGAGAACCACGACGACCCTGACCACGAGCCTGCTGGTGCTGACTCTGGCCCTAAAACTGCTGGTGCTGACTCTAGCCCTGAAACTGCTGGTGCTGACTCTGACCCTGACCTGGAGGAATGGGTAGTATCGGCGGCGGCACAGAGGACCACGCCTGAGTCGAGGGAATAGACGGCATAGGAGGACCACGAGTAGCAAGCACAGATGGAGCCGCAAGAAGACCAGCACCACGGAGACGAGTATCCTCAGCCCGAAGCTCAGTCAACACCTTAGAGAGAGGAACACGACCACGAGCATTCGGCTGAGCACGCCGGGGCTCAAACTCCTGGAGGAGACGAGACAGAAACTCATAGATACTGTGAAATTCCAAATCCGAGCGCACAATCTGGCAACACGAGCATGTGCCACAAACAGCAGTACGAAGAGAATCACCGTCGAGTAGGAGGCAGGCAGGCAGGAGTAGTCCCGTCGGGCGCCGCGTGGCGTCAGGAAACACCATGCCATGCTCGTGGGCAGGAGCCTGTCGGGCACCGCGTGGCGTCAGGCAGCACCACAGGAGCAGAGGCGGGCTGGGCGGGCTGGCAGGAGCCTGTCGGGCACCGTGTGGCGTCAGGCAGACAAGCAGGAGTGGTCCCGTCAAGGCAGGCAGGACACAGGAGCAGAGGCGGGCTGGCAGGCAGGACGCATGAGCAATCTCGTTGGGGGCCCGTCGATCTGGTCGAGCAGAGGCGCTGACGGGGAGTTGGCTAGGCAGTTTGCAGCGAGATCGATCCGATCTGTGCAGCGAGATCGATCCGATCTGGAGCAGTACCGTCGGGGTGACGGGCGGGTGTAGACCGATCTGGAAAGGAAACGACAACGACGGCCAGGAACAAGGCGGCAACTGGCAGCGGCGACGACGACAAGACCGTCGACGACAGGGACGGTGGCGGCTACAGCGACAAAGTTGCGAGTAGGAGGAGGCTAACCTAGCTCTGATACCATGTAGGAATATGCATCTTGTATTCCTCTGGGGGCCAAAGGCCACAATATATAATACATGTACAGGTGCAAACACGCAGGAAGCCCCCTAACATATGGGGAGACTACAATATGCAATATATACATCTAACAATCACCACCACGTTAAGGCTCCACCATAAGTGTGCAAATCATGGTTGTCGTTGCTGCGGACAACACGTGGTGGTGTTGCCTATCTTGGATGGAGATATCCACCGTTGTTTGAGTGCTACGAGCATCGCCCTGCTACCACAACTTTGTGTATTTTGCATCGCAGAGAATAATTTTGTGCTACAATAGTTCTTTGGTTTTGCATGAATTTGTTTCTGTGCCATACGATCTATGGATTTGCATTTGTATGAAGAACTTTTTTTTTGCTACAACCGTTACATGGTGTTGCTATATTGGTACTATGTTTTTCTACGAGGTCGTCCGCTGAGAGTCTGGTAAGAACGGTTTTTGCTACAATAAAATGTTTTTCTTAGTAGAAGGTCTCCGACGAAGGAGGTTGGTTTTGCTACAATAGCATAATTTTTTTGCTTGATATGTTTTCTGAATTTGTATCATTTGAAGAAATTTTTTGCTATGTGATCTCCGGCGAGGTCTTCTGTGAATTTCTTTTTTGCTACAACCGTTCGGTGATTTTGCTATATTAGCATATCTTTTTTGCTACAAGGATTCCGGCGAGTTCTCCGGTGAGGTCTCCAGCGAAGTCGGTATCCGAAAAACTTTTTCGCTACAACCGTCCAACGATTTTGCTACATTAGTATATCTTTTTTGCTACGAGTATTCCGGCAAGGTCTCCGATGAGGTTAGTCTTTCTTTTATGATTTTTTGATGAACCGATTTTTTGCTACACGCAGCAAAATCTGGAAGATTTTTTGCTACATTAGAAAAAACAATATGCTTATACAACTCCGGCGAGGTCTCCGGCGAACT
This sequence comes from Avena sativa, assembly GCA_916181665.1. Classification (NCBI taxonomy): domain Eukaryota; kingdom Viridiplantae; phylum Streptophyta; class Magnoliopsida; order Poales; family Poaceae; genus Avena; species Avena sativa. Next base: position 135,610,816 of record OV702280.1, read on the forward strand.
TTTACTATTTAATAGGTAAAACTTTAATTTTGCTACATGCAGCAAAAACAGAACATATGTTTTTGCTATATACAACAAAAATAGGATTAGAGGCTAGTTGAACACGTGGCTGCACCAGGACCTGGAGGCTGGGAGGGCACGCATCCTCTGGAGGACGCAGAGTGCTGTCCATCATTTATTTTGGGATGTAGAAAGTGAATAAAATTAAACCCCATAGCAACATGCGGACTCATGTGGAAACAATTTAGGACTACATGTTAGGAGTAGTAAACTATTTGGACTCTTACGTCTTGCCGATGCAAAAGATAAGAAAAACGTCAATCTTGAAGACTGGTGCCATGAGATAAGACAAAACAAATCTCCATACAAATAGGATCGGTTTTTCTGGTATAACGCACGGACACTTTTTCTAGTACTTCCTATAGTTTGAAAACTAGACCAACGACCGAACAAAACCGGTAAGGTGCTCGGTCTGTGATTCACCGGAAATCATAAAAAAAGGCCCGTAAAGGTCTGTATCACACCGTGTCAAGTGACGTCTTTCGCGGTCCGTTTAGTGAGGCTCTGCATGCTTGACAAGTGTCGCAATCAAAATAAAAGTGAAATTAAGATGAGAAAGAGGGAGACACAGGGAGCGAGTATACATGTTTTTTCTTTTATTTTCTCAAATTCAATTATTTAAAATGAAATATTTTGAAAAACCGTTTATCCAAATTATAAACCGTTTTCACTTTTAAACTCCCCGTGCCGGGAACTTTAAAACTAGATCTTATGTTGATTGATTTTGAATAACTTTTTTTAAAAAACCGTTGCGTTCGTACTTTGGATTATTTCAGTTCTGTACTTTTGTAATTACAGGTTCTTAGTGTACTTTATATTTGGATTGCTACACACTTGTACTTTAGCGTACTTTGACAGCGAGTACACTTGTATTTTTCTGTACTTTGGCTCTTAGTACAGTTGTACTTTTATACTTCGGCTGTGAGTAAACTTATATTTTTCACTTTTGCTATAAGTAAATTTGTACTTTTTGTCTACTTTCGCTACGAGTAAATTTGTACTTTTTTGTACTTTAGCTTTCAGTACAATTGTATTTTCATACTTGGATTGTGATTAAATTTGTATTTTCCGTGTACCTCTGATGTGAGTAAAATTATACTTTTTATACTTTGGCTCAAAGAACAGTTATACTTTCGTACTTCAGCGCTGTAAGTAAACTTATACTTTAGCGTGCTTTGATTGCGAGTACACGCGTACTTGCACTCAGGTTTGATTCAAGTTTATGTACAAGAAGAAATTTCCTTCTACGCACGACACGTGGTGCTTTCTTAAAGTATGGGCGCTCTTTAAATAGACCTTTGTGAAAGTCTCCCTTTTTCTAGGGATACTCGTGGTTCATTGGTTGGACCATTGGTCATTGGTTTATTAAAAGCTATTTTTTTATTCATATTAGTTGTAGGTTCATCTAGATATAAATATATCTAGTCAAGTTTTAGTGCTAGATACATTCGTATCTAAATAAATAGAGTCAACGAATATAGATCGTGAGAAGTAGTATAAATGTCCGTACGTTGCTATGAGTTACTTTTTGTTGATTATATTTTATGTCATGGAACTGACACAATTTTTAGGAAACATATCTACCGTCAATAATAGGATAGCTTATCGTCAATCGGGATAACTTATTTGTTGGGTCGTGCAACCATAAGAATGGAAGTTTTTCTTGATATTTTTGTGACTGTCAATAAATGTTGTTCTTTCTTGATGTCTGTGTGTTGTGTGTCCAAATTAAGAAACGGCCCACTCCATTCTTGTTGTCGTCATTAAAAGTTTATAAAATATGGATAGAAGACCGCCAAAAAAGACAGAAAGAAGATAAATAGATAACCATGATGCAAATTTTGTATTTGGGTATATGTATTCCATACTACAAATTAATTTTTGTTCCTGAATACATTACAGTGTAATTCATATCTTATATATATATACCAATCATGCAGCAAGCGTAGGTGCTTTTTCCATCTCAAAGGTTCAGTTCATTTAACACACACTCAACCTAAATGCATGGCACAGAATCTTCTTCGGCCGCTTACCACATTCTACCTGCAAGTAATGAATTTTCTATATTCACGTCATATGTCACCCATTGCTGATTTTGTTTTGCTGTTTTTTTTTGAAAAACACAGTATAAATCATAGACATTCACAACACGTACATGCACCCATCCCTATGAACACATACACACATACCCTACCCCTATAAGCACCTCCGAGTGAATGGGCCGGCGGATTGGGTCTTAAGATTGAAGTCACCACGGACGCCTCGTTCTCGATGAAAACGACGCCTCCCACTAAAAGAATATTACACCTTTTATGCAACACACAATGTCAAATCTGAGATTTAAACTCTGGTGGGCTGGGAGTACACCCATCCTCCTAACCACCCGACCGTGGGTTGGTTTGCCCGTTACTGATAATTCTATTAGTACTAACCTCCACTGTTCATGCAAAAAAGTTTTTTGTTTCTTGTTGGAGCTTCTTGTGCGGCCGCCTCCTTCTTGCTTGCTAATCATCAAATGTAGGATTGGAATTGCTAATCATTTGAAGAATTTTTAGTGAAAAAATCTGTAATTGTAACTTAAAGGTTCTTTTTCGAGCTCGACCATGAGTATAGGCATGCATGGCTGGCGCAGTTCTCTTCATTGTTGAATTTCAGCATTAAGAAAAACACTAAGTACCAGCCCTATCAATTGATTTAGTCACAATACAGATGAACCCATACTCTAGAACCTAGCAAAGCTCGAACGCCGCTGTGCATCCCTAGAATCCCTCCACCGAAACCTTGGTCACGTCCTTTCACTTGTGGTCGCAGTCCGCGCATAATAATGCTGGCTCGCCTCCCCCAGCTGTCGTGCGCTCCACGGCCAGGAGCGCCGCACACCCTGCGACGGACAAAACACCAAAGAAAGGTGAGTTCGTCCCAACCTCCTCACTTACTCACCTCGTTTGCTCTCCCCCTACCCTAAATCCGTCTTGAGGTAACTCAAATCGAATGGATTTGATGTTGCATCACCCGAATCCAGGGATCATCACCTCGTCTGCTCCTTCTTGTACCCCTCAAGGTACCTCAAATCGAATGGATTTGATGTTGCATCAACCGAATCCAGGGATCTTCTCCTCGTCTTCTCATCCCCGTACCCCAAATCCTCCTCGAGAAACCTCAAATTGAATGGATTTGATGTTGGATCGATGAAATTGGGGGATATGGAATGGAGGTGAGAGACATGTTGCCTCGATGCCGCCGCTTGGACTGGGAATCCAAGGTAGAGCGGTCGTCCTTCGGCTTGCTCGGACAGTTCGATGGTGGGGGCAGCACGACAAATCCTCGCCATGGAGGGTGACTTCGTCATAAGAGTCAGGGGGAGCACAGGATTCGGGCGACGCGTATATACTTTTTTTTCAAACCATTATTTTACTTAGGGGTAGCATCAGTGAGTAATATTAGGTTTAGTTGGACGGAAAAATTGTTCAAAAATAATTATGGTTGATAGAAGCGTTGTTTCCTTTATCATTACACATAGATATAGATATAGACTAGATGGTATAGGCACGGTGGCATGTCGCACCCTATTGTTGTAAGATGTATTGCATTGCATGCTTTCAAGTCTTGGAATATATTGAACAAACCATTTTCTATTAATGAAGTAAATGACCATGTGAGTAAAAATGCTAGTAAAGGACCAGACTACCAATCACAAGGGTCACGATACACATTTGGTAACTGACGTTCAAAGAAAACAATAGAACAGTAAGCTAAGGCGAGAACACCGAGCTACTCTGCATTTTGGGGCGTCAACGTTGATAGCCGTCGTCATCATCAGATGAGAGGATAATTCTACTAGTGGAGCTAGGGGCTGGAATGTCTCCTATTCTCTTGGTGGAGGGCTCCACTTCTTCATCACCGGAGATGTGATCTTTCGGGCTGAGTAGCGAGTCGATGGTCTTCTGGCTGGCAATGTAGGGGTCTTGGGCGGCTTCCCTAGCAAGGGTGGACATAAAGGATTCGTCGATGGCGCTTGATGTGCTATTGCTCCTTGGACAATGCTCTGTCGCGTGGTGTAGGGCCCGTGGCTTGTTCTGTCTTCATGTATGTACGATCGATCCTGTGGAAGCGATAAGATGAACTTATGCTAGCCTACCAAAACATATCACATTTAATAATTGAGGTATTAACTTAGAAATGAACTAACCAAAAATTCAACAACAATTAAAAGGCTTGAGAACAGAAAAAATCAACATACTGAACCAAGTTATAGATCATACACGAATGCCTAAACCAAAACACTAGCATACACATTCTAAAGAAAAATGAAATCTCCTTAAGTGAGGTGAATAATCATATTGTATTTCAAAAAATATGGCCAATTGCATCAACTGAGCAAGACAATGGTCCAATTCATATCCTTGTGTTTAACATGTGAACCCATGCATTGGTTGTTTGACGTTGTATCAAATTGAATGAATACTACGAATTTCTAGTAGTACCAATTAGTAAGGAAGATAAAAATATAATGTATTAACTACCTTTGTTGGTCTACGATCTAAGTATAGCAGCCAATCCTTTCAGCTAATGATTTACCAAAGATAAGCAATCTGGAGGCTAAGCAATAATAATCCACGTGTTGGCATAATTTTAATTGGTGACACTCATTATCGGAATTCATAATCATTAATCTAAGGACTCAAACTGAAAAACATAACAAAGCGATTAATTAAATGAGAAATATGCCAACCTAGGGACCCAAACTGAAACTCGCAATCATTAACCTGCAAAATAATTATTATATATAGCCTAGCTAGAAAATCAAGTATTCTAGACAAAGTCATCAAGATAACATTATATTTGAATTCATAATTATATGAATGTACTCAGAGTTTAAATAACCATTTACGCAGGATGATATGGTATCATTTTACTACATAACCATGGCTAAAGAAGGTATATTATAAGAAGATCTTAAACCTATAGACTTCTCCTTTTTGTCCGATTTTTGAGCAGGCCTGAGGATTTATGTGGTATGAACACGTGTTGCCGACTTAAGTTTCGGCAATTCCGTGTTGTAGTGGGTTGTTGTGGTTGACCTAGCTTGGGTAGCATCGTAGTGGCGCTGATATGGACACATGGTAATTTTCCCCTTGTTGTGTTCCCTTTTCCTCTTGGTATGTTCCTTTGTGCCCGTAGCAGTGCATGGGGCTGCCGTTGTAGGGTTCTCGTTATAGTGCCGCACGTTGCACTCGGTTTCTTTCTCATCATTACTTTTTAACGCGCTCGGGTATTGTCGTAGTGTCGCGGGTTCCACTTGGTTTGCTTGTCATCATTACTGTTGTCACACTCGACTGTCATTGCAGTGTCGCGGATTGCACTCGGTTTCATTCACATTTTTTCGCAGCCGGATGTCACAGCGATGTCGACCGCATCACAGCTTGCACACGGTTTGATTCTCATTATTATTCTTGTCTCACTAGCCCGTCGCGCATCATCACTACTTGTCATTATTACCTCCTATGCATTGTGTGCTCTCCTCATGATGCCATATTTTGTCTCTATCTCCATGTTGTGCACTGTTCCCACTCCTCAACATGTTATGTGTCCTGTTTATGCATCATTACTCTTTTGTTGTTGTGCATCATTGCTTTTTTGTTTTTTCTACATGTTGCTTCCTTCTTATTTCCCACTTTGGTTCTTACTTATGTCGGTTGTGCGTTGTCTGCGTGATGTCTGACGCGTGGTACATGTGCGCCATCTAGCGCATGGTATCGAAGTTTCCTTTCACTTCTTTTTATTCTCCTGTGCTTCCGTTGTTCTCTTTAGTTGCCGATGGCTAGCATTTTTTCCGTGGTGCTGGTGCTGGCCACGATGGTCGTCGTGTGCGTGAGCACGGTGGTTCTCTTGCTCGGGGTGTGGTAGGTCCTGGTGGGGTGGACGTGCCTGTTCCTATGCCGGTTTCTTCTTGTGGTTGCGGAGGTGGTCGGGGTGGTTTCCGTCGGTGTGGTCATGGTGGCCGCATGGTGTGTTCTGATGGGCCAGAGCTGTCTGTTCCTCTTCCGGCTTCTTCGTGTGGCGGTGACGGTGGCCGAGTTGGTTATTATCGGCGTGGGCGTGGTGGTTCTCCTGTTGCTATTGCCTTGGATGGTGCGGAGAATGGTCGTCCCCCCCCCCTTTGCTGGATGGCGATGCGTCTTCAAGTTTTGGTATCTTTTGTTTTGCCCTATTTGATCGTGGATGTAGTGTTATGTTCTTTGAAGTTGACGTGTTTTTGTTTGGACATTTTTGTTAGTTCTGCCAGGTTTTCCTTTATCGTCCATTGATTCCCATGCGTGTTCCCGCGGACGTGCGATTAGGCTCGGGAAGCATTCTGCTGTGTCTGGGAGCGGTTAGTTCTGTGTGTTAATATTTATGTGTGGTATTTGTCTGGGAAGCATTCTTGTTGTTTGCAGGTGCTTCTTCTTTGGTGGCATTTTCCTTGCTCGGTGCTTCCCTTTCTGTGATGTCGTCTTCTGCTCCGTCTGCTGTCATGGTGACATGTGATTATTTTTCTTATTTTGTTTATTGCCTGATTTGGTTCTTTCCGTTTTTAATGGTTGGACGTTGGATTTAGGTATGCACCCTGGTCGTTCGGCGGCTCCTTTGACGGTTATTCGTTTGTTACTACATCTGATCTCGTTTTTTCGTGATGCTGACTATTTATCTCGGTCGGCTTCTTGTTCGACGTCGCGTGGTACAAGCAGTGTTTGTTTCAATCCGTTGATTATCATTGCTTCCTATTCTCCTATCTCCCGTGTCCTTTTTTGTGCAGTTTTGTCGGTTCCTTTGTTTTCTCGCGAGGATGCTGCCCTTAGTCGTATTGTTAGGAGGTTTGTGCTCAACTACCGTCATGGGAGAATAAAACGTGAGTTTTAAATCAGTTGTCGCCTCCTCCTGGTCCTCTATTTGTTTTTGTTTACTCCCTATGTTATTTTTATGGGGATATCAGTTTGTGTACAGTTTGTTTGGGGAGCCTGCGTTTTCGAATCAGAGCATTGCCTTGCCAAAACGTAGTCTTTTATTTATTTATTTATTTTGTTTTAGTTGTCCTTTCTCCCCCTCCGGTTTCTTGGTTTCCTTTTTGTCACTATATTGTGTTTTTGTTTTTGACGTGTTGTTTGCTTTGCAGCCCTTTGTCCTAAACGGTCCTATTATGGTGTTCCTCTTATTATTGCAATCGATGTGATGCTTCCTTCTGGTACTTGGAGCGATATCAAAGAGTAATAGGAGGGGAATGGGTTGCATGCCCATTTATTCTGGTTGTTGTTTGCGAGGAAAGGTTTCGTTTCCTTGGTTTATTGATTGGTCTTCTCCTCTTAAGGAGTTTCTTTGTTTTAACGGTGGAACAGTGTCAAATCATTTCCTGCGCCTCATTAGACATTACAATTCTATGTTTTCCTTCACTTTGCTTGGTGCTAATGTTGATAAGAGTGTTAATTTTGGTGGTTCCCCTTATGATTTCAAGTTTTGTGGTGGTGTTTATCATCGAATTGGGTCTCTTCTTCCTTATGGTTTTGCGATGCCTCAGTTTGCTCAGCTCTACATGGTTGACACTGTTGATGAGGTATAGTGCATGATGGATATGTTTGATCCTGATGATGGTGAGTCTATTTCTGTTGATCCTCTCGTTGTCAGGGAGTTAATTGCAATGCTTAACCAGCATAATCCACTGGTTGATAAGTTTAGAGCTGCTCGGCATAGGGTGTAGGATCCTGCCGTTTCTAAAGTTTCTATTCAGTTTTTGGTGATTCTGGTAGGTCCGAGGGTACTACGAATCCTGGTCAAACCGTCGATGAGGTTGTTGGTCTTATTGTTGGAGATTTAACACTGGAGTCTAATATGTTTGATGTTATTATTGACTACTTCTCACGAGCTAAAGCATGTGACTTCTTTCAACCCATCGCTTATAGCATTGCAGTATCCTCTTCTTTTTCCATATGGTCACAATAGTTATTAGCTTGGGATTAAGTACATGCGTAGGTTCTTACCGAGTATCGCACGGTCGCCCCAACAATCTTCTTCTTCTTCTTCTTCTTATGGATCTTCTTGCCATGATGAAGTGTCTATGCTAGAGTTTTACTCTTATTACTTGCATTACCGTGAGGGTAAGCCGAACCCTTACATTTGTAGAGGTCGTCTTAGTCAGCAGATCATTGTTAATGCTTATGGATGTGTGGAGGCTACCAGGCTTGCTTACCATTTTTTCAATCAAGATGCCCTTTGTTCTAAGACTTATCAGGGTATATCTGATACTATGGGGGGAAGGTAGCTCTGCCGGTAAGAATTTGGGAGATCAGTATATATTGAATTCCAGCTTTACTGGTGGTCCTCGCTATATGGTACCGAATTACTAGGATGGTATTGCTTTTTGACGTGTCCATGGTGCTCCGATCTTTTTATTATGTTTACTTGCAATCCGAAGTGGCTAGAGCTTGCTAATGTATTATATTCCGAGTCTAGAAAGACTGCAGCCGATCGGCCAAATATCATTACTCATGTTTTTCACATGAAGTATATGGAGTTTTGGAGGATGTTAAGGAGGAGAACTTGTTTGGTCCTATTAAAGCCTATGAGTGGCTCATTTGCTACTGTGTTTCTTATTTGTTTACTTTTACTTTTTTGTCGTGCCTACTTTCTGTGCCAAGTGTCCTCATGTTGATTTCATTGCAGATCTCTATGTTGTCGAGTTTCAGAAAATAGGATTGTCTCATACTCATACTCTCCTTTGGTTGGATAGGAATACCAAAGAACCTACTGCTTCTTTGATTGATGATATCATATATGTGGAGCTTCCTGATCCTTTGATTGATCCATTGGGTTATTCTCTTGTTGATGGGTTCATGGTTCATGGCCATGTGGTGATCTGAACAAGAATTGTCCTTGTATGAAGGAGGGTATATAATGAGGGGTGACCTAAGCAATGCCCATTGTTATGGACTCAAGGTTTCGTGAAAAAGAGAGCATTAGGGATTTCGTCGGCTGATCAGACAAATAAGGAAGCAGATGTAGTCTGATTATTGAGAAAGCTCGGCTACAAAGTTGTCGGTTTTCTAGTTGTGTCTAGCTCACGACGGATTGCAGGAAAACTAAGGTGTCCTCTCCGTCAGGTCCTCCCAGCCTTTATATGAGAGGCTGGGTCCTGGATCCGTACACGGTGAGGTTACAAGTTAATATTCTTAATACAAAGTCTTTGTCAGTTTCTCGATATTTCTTGTCGGTCAAGATAAATCTTTATTCCGTTGGGTGCCTCTTGGACTTTGTTGGGCCTTCATGGGCCATAAGCTTTTATGCGCCTAGGGTGACTAAGCATAGGGACCCGATTGTTCATACCCATGTCAGTAGCCCCCGAGACTCTATCTGAATCATAGATTCGGGTCGAGTCTCAAAATTCTATTTTGTTTATTTTAGCCGAAGTTTTCATTGTAAGATGAAGTTTACTTTTTAAGATTTGTAGGGATTTGGTACAACGAGTATGATGCATCCGACGGATCAGGAATCAGTTAATTGCTCTTGAGCAAAAACAACATGAACCTACATCAAAATCAAGCCCACAGGCTTGAATTCAGTATCTGCTGGCTTAGTTCAGTTTGAGCCGCGGAGGTCTTATCGAATGCTAAATCCCAGTGCTTATACTTTGGATACACGATGTGTTCATCGGTACTTTTTATTGTATCGTAGATACGGATAAATATTGGCAGAGCACCTTCGTGTGCGGTTACCAAGCCACGTCGGGATTAACCTCGGGGTCTTATCTTCATGTCGTGCACACGGCATTCAGACATGTTATCGTAGCAAACACGGTCTGAGAATATTTTATCGACTGTCTTGTTTGGCTGTTATAATAGCTGAAGTTATCGACTTCTTTAGTATTTTATCGGGTTCTTCCGATGGGAGTAACCGTATGAGGATTCAAGTAGGTAATACTCATAGGTTTGATTCGTAATATCTATTGGGTGCGCGATAGCGCTCTCGATGGGAGTATCCCCCAAGGCTACAGACGAATTCTTAAATTCGATTGTAGGCTCAAAACTTATACTTCTTTTATGCTAAAAATACCGACTCTGTGGGAGGATTTTCTATCGTGTGCGCGACAGCGCTCCCGATGGGAGTAGCCCCCGGGCTATGTTGTGGTGCTTGCATCAGAGCATAGGCTCAAAGTAGATCCTTTGTCACTGTTCAAAAAATAGGCCGAATCAGCGATTAATAGGCCGATTAATCGCTACTAGGGACCCGACCGTGTCGATTATCACTAATAGTTTGTGTTAATCGTTTAACCTGATTAATATGTCTGACACTCCGATTACTAGGTATGTTCCCGATTAACCACTACACTTGGTCTAAAAAGTTGCAAAATTATCAACACATATCGCCCATCCATCCGCTAGCCCGCCCCAATGAAGTAGGTTTTGCGAAGCTCCCGCTCGATCTCTGCCTCCGGGAGCTCTATTTCCGCCATCACCAACCAGTTCCTTGTCGTTGTTGACCAGTTCCTCGTAGTTGCCGACCAGACCTCAGATACAAGTGCTCGAGCGCTTTAGGATCTCACCCGGGAGCTTAAGGCTGCCTTTAATAGGGTAGATGGTTGAGGTGCAAGAGGATTCGTACTTGTTTTAGGTGCTAATTTTTTTAGACTGCACCGATTAATAGCCGACCGATTAAATTAGTTAATCGTCCGAATTTAGATTAGTCGCTACTCCCAAACCAACCGAGCAGTTAACGATTACTGATTTCCTTTATTGAGGAATATACTTTTTTTTTTTTCAAGTTCATGATGAATATTTTTTCAATGGGAGTAGCCCCCGAGGCTATGTTCGGGTGCATGCATATGATCATAGACTCCATGTTTTTTATTCGTATGAGCTAGACCTTACTTATTTTTGGCCGCTCATGACGTCACTGATAACGAAGATGGTGTGCCGCAGTTTCTATTGATTGGACGTATCACTGTATGGGCCCACTATCCAGTGTGACATGTCGGCGGCATGGTTGTGCTGCTGTTACTATGCGGCCCCACCTGTAACACAAAAATCGAGGCATCGTGTGATCGCTAGTGGATTTACCGTGATTGTTTTAACTACACGAGATATTCCCCTTTTTCTTTGCTTCCACGTGGTTGCATCTTGCTCCGTTTGGCACTTCATAACTTGTAATCAATGGTGTATGTTTGCACCGCGTCTCCTTATATTAAAAAGGAAATTAGGGATTTACCACTCTCCCCTTTGTTTGCCATCACCCTCCTCCTCTGTTTCACCGCTCAGAGCTCCTCCCTGTTCTTGCGCTCTTCTACTTCCACTTCCCCCCTTTGCAGCGTGTCATCCATGAGCTGCCATGGGCCGGTCCAAGGGAGCATTGTCTGCTGTTGATGCCACCATGAAGAAGACGCGAGATATGGGGTGGATGCCATCGAAATGCACCGCGCGCGGGCTACGTGAGGCCCATGGCTACTACCTCCTGGAGGAAGGCTCCTGCAAACTTCCCGGCGACGAGAGCGTCCCTGCGTCGGAGGCGGAATGGCGGGTAATGTTCCTATCTTTCCTCTTCCATGGCCTTTCTCTTTCTTCCCACGAGTTTCTTAGTGGGCTTCTCTTTTTTTTATGGCGTACAGCTCTACCAGCTTACTCCTAACTCCATTCTCCACATCGATGTTTTCATCTCTTTGTGTGAATGTTTTATTGGGATCCATCCCCACTGGGGCCTATGGAAACACTTCTATTTTGTTTGTCGCAACACCACCGATGATGTTGTCCATGACATTGGTGGTGCGATAATCTCCGTCCGCTCGGATGTAGAATACTTTGATGTGAAAACTGTGGACTCTGTTCATGGTTGGAAAACAAAGTGGTTCTACATCAAGGACCAGCAAATTGGGGGTTAAAAGTTCGGGCTAGCCCCTTTTGACCCGACAAAAACTTTCTTCGTGGGAGGAATGCCCCTCAGGCAAAGAAATGAAGGAGATAAAGCCATTCCTGGACCAGATTGAGAAGTTGCTACTGATGGATTGTTGGGTATCCAAATCCTGACGTATTTTCTTCGGATCCGCATTCAACCTCTTCAAGATCGACTGGCTGGTATGTGGACCTACGCCGGTCGAAAGGATCCAATAAGGATTACACCCGAAGATATGACACTTAAAATTCTAGAGAAAAGGGTGCGCTCGTTCACGATGTTAACAAAGAAAAGTCCTTTCCCTGCTAATTGTCGGGTGAAACCCTACGAAGAAGCATCCTGCACCTGAGGTAAATTTTTTGTTGCATGCATATCTATTTACCGCTGCTATATTTTCTGTGTGATTCCTCAGATTCACTTTGCAATTTTTCGTTATCAACATGACCATTATCATCTGTTCTTTCTGCCTCCACTTCCCGAAGCTAGAGATCCGCGTGACAGTGCTACTGTATCCGAGGGATATACCGAAATTCCTAGTGTTGTAGAAGAGGCTGATGCTGCATCTGCCAGCTCGTCCCATGACACTGCATCAATTCCTTCGACTCGTTCTGAGGATTACGAGGTAGTCCCCATGGGGGAAAAACAAAAGCATGTTGATCCTATGGAAACGATCAGAGACTCAGATGATTTGATAGGATCCAAGCCACATAATGTCAAACCTGCTCGTGCTGTTCCCCGCAAGGGGATTTTCCGGATAGCGCAAGAGATTAGCTTGTAAGTTACATTTCCCCCTCTTTTTTATTTGTTGCTTTGTAGTTTCTACCCAAGAAAATAATCGACCACTCCTTACTTTTCCAGGAGCGGTGAGGAGCAGGATGCCTCTCCAAAATTGTCAACTGATACTGTTGCTCCAACTCTAAATTTTATGGGCCAACAAGCAAGCGCGACTGACCTTGTGGAAAAGCCCGCTGCTAATTTGGACCCCGACCAACACATCTTCATCACTCTCTGAGCCTCCATTGAAGAAAAAAAATCTTCTGGCAAGGGTGTAGCTATAGCTAAAAATCCTTCAGAACCCGACATGCAAGATGTAAGTGCCTACTACATTTATTTCCTTGGGGTTACCCTCTTGTTCCAGCTCCCGAGTAATTTTGTTCATGTTGGCGCAGCCGCTGATGCGCGAAATGGTCAAAATGTCCTCTCATTTTATCAAGATCCGCCATGAAGTCGAAGAGTTCAAAGGTATGCATGTTTTTCTTCCCACTTGCTTTTTTTGCACCTGATTATTTGCACATGATGACAATTTGCCTTGTGAAACAGCTTCTGCCAATGAATATGCGGTCATTCGCAATCAAGCGCTGAAGCGAGTGGATGAACTAGAAGCTGAGCTAAAGCAAACAAAATTGCTTCTTGAAAAGGCCAAGCAAGATGGTGCTTCAGAAGCCAAAGCCCTCCAAACGAGAAAAAATGCCACAGATATGTGAGACAAGGACCTTCGCCTTTGTGTGGAGGCCTTGAATTCCTCCCTGACCAGTAAGTTTTGCCATTCCCTTCAGTTGCGTGCTTGTGTTCTTTCGAGTTTCTAAAGAAAACCTAAAATATTTTCTATGTTATTGCCTGTAATTTCTTCTCTGCTTATTATTCTTACTCCTGATCTGATACCTGCAAAACAAACATGAAAGGAAACAAGACAGAAATAAAAGAAGATCATGTTGGTTAGTTTTGCTCTCAGTTCTAAACAATGAGATGCATTGTTTAATTTCATCATAGAGTAGCAATTAGGGGCCTAAGTAGAATCTGTGCTTATCAGAATATTAGCCTCAGACTAGGTGCATCATAGGCTGGTATAGGGGAAAGTTTCACCAAGGACATGTAAGTGGCAAAGAGCTAATATTCAAACCAGCCGAGCACATCCACAAAGGATTAGCTTCCAGGCTAGGAAATATCTGGCAATGGGACAAAATACCTGGAACAGGCATGCAGCTTACACACACGGCTGCATGTGATGTGCTGTCGATCAAGCAAGGGAAGTGACCAATATAGAAGAAGCAACTGCAGCCACTACTGGGAGAGGTGCTGCTCACACATTCATTCTCTCCCAGGACAGCACAAGCTAAATTAACCCAAAGCACAAGACCACATCACATATACCTCTAGCTTTGGATCTCAGCTAAACAAACCAATCACACACTAGCTAGATTCCATCACATCTTTAGCTCTGGTTGCTCCCTAGAGCCATCCAAGAGTTGGGCTAAGGAGGAAATCAAGGCAAGGCAGCAGCTCCAGGAAAAGAAATCCAGGCCACAGCTGTAGAAGAAGCTGGACATGGGAATAAGGGGGAGAAGGCCAGACAATAGCTGCTGTAGTGGGTGGAGTAGTAAAAGGAAAGGGGAGTAGGATATCAAGATACAACAGCCACTAATCAAGATCCAACAATAGAACAAGCTCCAGGAAGCCAAGGTAGAGTAGTAGAAACCTTGGAATAAATATAGTGCATTCATATCTGTCATATAGCATAAGAGGCCCAAAGAAAGGAATCTTTAGAGAAAGATTTTCTCAGTTTTGCAAAGAAATGCTTTGCAAAATCATCATAGAAATCTTGAGACCAACATAGTATTCTTTTTAACCAAATAATCCACTTTCAGCTTTTGCATCATAAGTTGGGCCAAGAACAAATTACGGAAATCTGTTCTTATGTCAATTTAAGCCTCAGCTTGTGCATCCTTGGCCTAGGGAAAACATTTCCAGTTGACTGAAACATAGAAGCAAGATATGTTACCCAGCTGTTATTGTGCACACTCTAGGATGAGGCACCACAACAGCAGCTAGGACAGAAGTTGCTACTAGAACCAGAAACAACACCAATTAACTCATGCAACCAAGAAAAGCTAAGTTAATCATCTTCCTAGTCCTCAATCTAGGAATCATTCTGTTCTTAGAAATCATTATTGTAATCTGTCCTGTAGTACAGGAAACACCGTCATAAATTAATATTTCATGTCGAGTAGTAGACATCAAGAGTGGGGTTCAGCTAACCACACATGCCTAGGATGAACAAGTCATCCAGATTGAGGCATTATGTCACAAATGAATCATAAGGTCAAATTAGCAGCACTGCTATCCACCAATAATATAACAAGGTAACAACAATAACTCTTCAATAAACCTGCATGCCAGTCTATCAGTGTGCTGCCAACACAAATATTCAACACAGATAATATGTACAACCATCATATTAGACCTTAAGCTTTAAATCAAACCACACCATTATGCCTTAAAGCATACCAAGAACAATAAGTATATTATATTACAATCAGTAGGTATAAGTCCATATAATAACATTTTTCTCTTCACTAATTCTAAATCACCAGAAACTAGCCACACTCCCATTAAATCCAATAGGTTAAAATTGACATCCTCCACACTTTAAATCAATTTCTATCTATATTAAGTTTAAGTATAAATCCCTCTTGCCATAGTATCTCATCATTTAGTTATAAGGTAAAGGATTAAAACAAGGCCTTGAAACCATCACAAGTAAACTAAGAAGTTAACAGTAGTTAACTTAATCAACTACTGGACATTTACCACTGTGAGGCTAGCAAGTGATGTTGAGTAGAGCACATAATCAGAGTAGTGCACACCAATTTGGTCAGGGAGAAACCAAACATTAGCTCAACCACACTATTCCCCTCCACTCACAATTTAGCACATACTACAGCAAGTGTCTTATTCCAAGTTCATCTACTTCAAGCTAGCTGATGCATAACATCTATACCTAGATTACATCAATAAACCCAAATCAACCCAGGCTGATTTACAAGTTAATCAACCACCACATAGCTAAAAATAATACTAATGTGTCATCGGCCAGTAGCAAGCCGAGGCCAACATATAAATGACCAATCCAGAAGTCATTTAGCTTAAATCAAACTAACCAAATACCCATAGATAATTTCAGCGGTAAAATTAACCCTAGAACAGAGTCTCAGCACTAATACGGATACTCATATCACCACTAATAGAGATCTAGATATAAACCGAGAAGGGAAGAATCAGTATGACTTACAGATGGTCCTTGATAGATACTAGAAGAGGAAGCAGAGATTGGCCAGCGATGAAACACCCGGTGACACGAGGAGCACCCGAGGGCGCTGCAATCCGCGCCAAGCCGTGGTCACGATGGCCATAGGAGAAGAAAGTAGCAACATCACCAGCACCGCACCACCATCAGTACCACCACCATAGGAAAGATGAGCAAGCCAGGTCGAGCAGAAGTACTGGAAGGCGAGACCGTTGGAGAGGGGCTAACGTTCTTCCACGAGCCTCAACCGAAGATGATGGCGCGAGAGCCGCACCGTGACCTTGAGCCATGGCGGCTAGGGTTTTGGCCAAAAGCGCACATAGCCTCGATTGAATCCAATCAACGGATAAAAAGGGGAAGATGGGTCGACGGCGAGAATAAGAGGGAGGTGGTCGAGGCAGAGTTTGGCCGGCGAGTGGCTGCAAAGGAGGCGGCCAAAGAGGCCAAAGTGGCTGGCGGCGACACCGCACAGGAGCAAGGGGGGAGAGGATAAGGTCTATGTGTGTGTGTGTGTGAGGAGTGGGGGGTGGGCCGGGGGTGAGGGGTCTGGCAGGGTCCAGTTGGGCCAGGCCAGCCCACATATACAACTAATGGCCCAGGTTGATTAGGTTTAGAAATAAAAAAATGAATTATTAAAATAACCTCCGAACATTTTTAGCTATAGAAAATTATAAAAAAATCCTAAAAATACATATGATATATCAAAATGACCACAAAAAATATCTACCTAATAAAAATATAATTTTAAGTGTTTAATATAAATTTAAAGTAAAATAATTATTAACACCATTAAATTTTGAATGAAATTTTATAAAATAAAACAAAAACTCTAAAAATAAATAAAAATCATTTTTGTGCATCAAAATAACTTTACTATTTCATAAAAATACTAATTTAGAGTTTCACAAATAAAACATAAAGCAAATATTTAAAGACATTTAATTCTTTGATGAATTTTATAAAAATAAAGATAATACATAAAAATAAATAAAATTCATTTTTTAAGGTCTTGAATAACTATATTACAGTAAAAAAATATTAAATATATTATTAGAAAAATCTTTAATATTTTAAATAACAAATCCTTATCCATTATATATTTTTGAAAATTCTTAAGAACATTTTTTTAAATAAGAAAAAAATTATATTTCTTCAAGAAATATTAATACCCTAAAAAAATCAAATTACTAAAGTTCTAAACCGGAACTAAGATTTATAATAAAAATTAAGTGTAAATTATTAACTGATTAATATATTTTGAAACCTTAAATAAAGATTTAAAACCAGAACCTTAAAAAAAATAATAACTTTATAAGCATTCACTTAAATATAAAGTGAATAATTCCACACCTTAGTTATACCTATCATAAATCTAAAACTTGGGAATAATTAAAATATATTACATCTTAAGTTTACTTAACCTTTTAAAATTAACTTTAGTCTCAAAGCTTATAAACATCATGTCTAATAAACTACTTATGTTTTTATAGTTAACTTTGGTCTATTTCAATTAAGACATAATAAATCTCAAGTCCAAACCAATCAATCAAATACCAGAAGGCATTGATCACGAAGATTGCTTAAACATTATAAAGGAAATCTTTTCTTCAAATGTTATTCTTTTTGCCACTTCAAATAACAATCTTATAATAAGTTCTTCAACTCTTAATAACTCAATCCCAAGGACTTTTATCATAGTCACCACGTGACAACTCACCATAATCACATCATCTTATACTTTACTTACATATTTTGTATTATTAACACTTACGTTCCTTATAAAGATCATTACTTATAAAGTAAAATTTGAAGACAAACCAACTCTTAAAAGAATCACTTGAATTCACTTCACTCAAAGCAATGGGGATTCAATTTGGGAGTTTTACAAAATGCATAGCATTACTTATGCATAACTGCATATTGCTTCTTTAAACATTAGTCCTTACCGGACCAATGATGCAGATTTCAGATATTGGATCTTATGCCATCTCAAAGACCGTGAGTGCATAATCTTGCAATCACAAAAGGCAAGTTCACACTTGCTCATGTCCTTTGATTATTTTCTGTAAAGTATTTTGCAAATACAGTGTTGTCATCACCTGCATTTGAAAAAGGACAGAAAACACTATTTTCATAATAATGTGATTATAGGTTATTTACCATGAGGTAATAACCTACTATAAGATTTCCGGTGGTAAAGGAACATATTATCTAGGACTTAACAACCAATGTCGCCAGTGATTCTTGCGCCGTATATCATGCGTTAACCATGAGATTTGGAATGGGACAGAGAAGTCAGCTGTATCTTCTTCCTCTCGCATGTAGCCGGATGTGCAGGTAGTGGCTGTTATCACTCGTAGCATGCATATTAATTGGTAATTCGTATAGGATATGAATCATATGGGTGGGAACCCTCATCGTCCCACGATAGTTCTGGCATCTAACGGTTTGTACAAACCATTGCCGTAATTCATTATGTGGGCATGGTGTACACCAAGGAGGCATGGGAGGTCGCGAAGGGGGCAGTGATTGGCTTGGATCTTAGACTGGGCCCCATACCAAGGAAGTATGGACAAGGTCATGACTTGGTTGTGCAACAAGGCTAAGGTCTCTCATGGGTAAAGTAACGCACCTCTGTAGAGTGTAAGAACTGTAACTTGTTACTCCCTGTTCCGGGAAGGAGCTGCGAACGCGGTGGGAAAGGAACCCCATGAAGGTTCTGGTAAACCCGTGAAGGCTGACGGACATAGTTTTTAGAATAAAAGCAACCTTTGAAGAAATGTTTATGAAAACCTGCATTACCTACGACCTATGGTCTGTGGTTGTAGTTATAGTGCATCAAACACTCCTTTTCTAGTGAACTTGCTGAGTACGCTCGTACTCAAAGTATCTTCTTAACCCTTGCTAGGTTCTAAAGCCAGTACAGACGATGACTACATCAAGCCATGCTCCAGGAATCATCATCAAAAGCTAAAGCTCTTCAATGAAGTCAAGAAGGTCAAAATATACATCAGCTCAAGTGAAGACGAAGTTGCTGATTAGATAAGAATAGAATCTCTAGCCATAGAACCTATTTATGTTGTGTATTGCAATAGCAGCAATGCAGACCATTAGTTAAGATATTAGTCTTAATAGTATTATAATTTTGGAGTTGTTATTCCCTGATTCTTCTTTGTAAGAAGTTTCTTTATCTCTCTTTAACCTAAAGTGTTCTCTGGATCTTGTGTAAAGAGTTGAGTTGTAACCTATAATCATGTCTTGGACCTGCTGTGTTTCTGTTGTACTACTCTGAGGGATGTAATACTAGTGAACGATGTTTCATTGGTGTTATGTCAACGACTATAGTGTACTACATCATGCAGTGGTATGCTGGGTCACCGCACTCCTTCTGCAAGCGTTACTGCTACCTCCAAGCCTACCACAAATGCTCCTTCGGCTAGTGTCACCACTTCCGCCCAAAAAACTGCTTAGTTGTAGTTTCTTCTTTATTTATCAGTTGTAAAAAACTTCATTCGGTACTTTATTTTGGCTGCATGCTTTTGTTGATTACACTGTTCCATCCTTGTATATACTGCGCCCCCTGTGTGGACTTCTATATTTGTAGCCGAATATCTGAGTTTTTTCTCCTTGTCATATTTTTGTTCTAGATGATGCCTGATATTACTGGTCCTTCGACTTATCCTCCTGAGCCAGATGTGTGTGCAACGTCCAATACGGTCACCCTAGTAGTTGGCCCTCCTTTGTATGCCAAAAAGATCCTGCGCTTAAAACGGCCGGAAGCTGAACTTCGGGCTCTACAGGCTGTGGTTGATGTTGCCCAGTCAAAGACCCAAGAGACTTTGGAACGCGAAACTTTTTATGCTTGAGGAAATTTCTCGTGTGAGCGAGAAGATACTCTATAAGTGTTCCTTGCTGAGCCCCCAAGTCTTTTTTGCCTGAACCGAAGATTGTAACACGAAGATTTCTATTTTCATAGGCATCGGATTGGACAAGGTAGAAGAAGGTCATCGACTATGCACTCGGATGAACGAGTTGATAGAAGCTTCCCGAGGGACTGATAATGATTTTTGGACTAGCCACAAACGTGCCTTCATGCTTGCACTTCTCCAGGATCGAGTGTCCGAGGTGGAGGATTTCATCGATGCTGTCACCGAGCATTGGACATGGTTTATAATGCTATGTTTCCTCGAGATGCACAACCTCAAGGCCTAGCTGAACTGGTGGTGAAGTTTCAGCAGGGTGAGAGGATTGGCCACTACATCAGGCTTCAATTAGTTGCTGGTGCAAAGTTGGCCTTTGTGTGGGTTCATGATACGTCGTAAACGTATCTATAATTTTTGATGTTCCATGCTTGTTTAGTATCCACTTTGCTATGCTTCGTCTACACTTTGAGGTATTTTTATACATTTTCTGGGAATAACCTATTAACAAGATACCGTAGTGTCAGTTGCATGTTTTCTGTTGTTTTTAGTTTTAGAAAATCTAGTAAGAAAATATTCTCAGAATTAGACAGGACAAAAGCCAAAGTCAATATTTCACCGAGACGAACACAGAGACCAAAGGGCGACCGGAGGGGTGCCACAGGGTGGCCACCCCCACGCGCTGGCCCACCTTGGGCCGCCCCTAGGCAGGGTGTGGGCCCCCTGGCCGCCCTCCTACCTCGCCTCTTCGCCTATATAATCCCCCGATGCCAAAACCCCAAGTACCCGATAAGATCTCCACGAAACAGTCCATAGCTTCCGCCACCATCATCCCTAGATCGAGGGAATCTAAATCTCTTCCCGGCACCCTGCCGGAGGGGAGAGATCATCCCGAAGGCATTCTTCATCACCATGCCAGCCTCCGGTATGATGCGTGAGTAGTTCCACCTTGGACTATGGGTCCATACAGTAGCTAGATGGTTGTTTCTCCTCCTTTGTGCTATCATGTTTATATCTTGTGAGCTCCGTTCATGTTCAAGATCATCTATTCATAATCATGCATGTTGTGTTTGTGGGGATCCGATGGATATTGAGATTACTATGTCAGATTAATTAATGATTCTATCTTATTGATTCTATCATGTCTGTGTTGTTTGAGATCTTGCATGCCCTCCGTTTCTAGTAGCTATCTTGGCCAAGTAGATGCTAGTGACTCCAAGAGGGAGTATTTATGCTCGATAGTGGGTTGATGCCTATATTGAATCTAGGGAAGTGACAGAAATCTCTAAGGTTGTAGATGTGTTGTTGCTACTAGGGAGAAAACAACAATCTGTTGTTCATGGAACAATTGTATTGTTTACTTTACACACATTGCTTAAAGCAGTTATCCGCTGCTTGCAACTTAATACCGGAGGGGGTTCGGATGATAACCTGAAGGTGGATTACTAGTCATAGATGCAGTTGGATGGCGGTCTATGTATATTATTGTAATGCCCAATCAAATCTCATAGGATCATGAATGTCTAGTATTGCATTGTTATGCCTTGCTCAGTCCTATCAATTGCCCTGCTGTAATTTGTTTACCTAGCATGTTATGTTGTTTATCTTAAGGAGAAAACCTCTAGTGAACTATGGACCCCGGTCCAATCTTTACCATTGATACACCATCTACTGTTACTGTTTAATTCCGGCAAGCCACCATTACCTTCCACACCATATGTTTAATCCTTTGTTTTCAGCAAACCAGTGAGATTGACAACCTTAGTGTTCGTTGGGGCAAAGTCTTGAGTTTGTGTTATGCAGGTTCCAAGTTTTTAGCAACACCTTGGAGTAATTTCCTTCCTCCTACTAGTTCGATAACCTTGGTTTCATACTGAGGGAAGACTTACTGCTGTGCTCATCATACCTTCCTCTTTGGGTTTCCCAACGAAGATCTATAGTGATCTGAGCCGCATCAAGACATTTTCTGGCGCCGTTGCCCGGGAGTTTAAGGACAGCTTTACAAGGGGAGTCTCTCACAATCATTCTCTTTACTTTGTTTTTGTTTTGCTTAGTTCCGTTTGCTTTGTTTTGCTTGTTTCTTTCAAAAATACAAAAAAATTAGTTCCTACTACAGTTGTTGGTCTGTTATTGCCTTGCTTTGTCATGCTTTCTATCAATGGTTGGTTTCTTTGAAACTAGTTCTTATTGGCAAGGTGGGTTCATG
The DNA here is from genome assembly GCA_916181665.1 of Avena sativa. NCBI lineage: Eukaryota > Viridiplantae > Streptophyta > Magnoliopsida > Poales > Poaceae > Avena > Avena sativa. The sequence goes on from OV702280.1 coordinate 135,632,996, forward strand.
TAAGAACAAAAATATTATTATAAGGAACTCCGCTTGTCGCAAAAAGGGAAACACTTATGGGAACAAATTGATAAATTGAATACTATTGCTAGAGACGTGTGCTCTACTTATAATGTTACTTATTGCTGTGATAAATCTTGTTGCTGTAGGAGGTATAAACACCTCCCTTTTCAATGTGAGTATAATGATAATGTTACCATATCTTCTTATGTTAAAGGAAATTATGACTTTTATGATGTGGAACAAATTTAAGAATTTATTGCTTGGAAGGGTGCATTTGAACTTGCTAGTTTGCTTGAAAATACTGATGATCCACCTTATAAATTTGAGGTTTATGATATACTTAAATTTTTATTTGATAATTACAAGGAATAAAATGGCTATATTCTTGAATATATTAATAGATACTTTCCACAAACAGAAGAGACTAATGCCTTACATGAGCCTATGGAAGAAGAAATTGCTGAAACTGAAAGCCCACTAGATGAAAAAGAGGAGGAGAGTGATGAAAAAAAGGAGGAAGAATGGATTAGCTACCCATTCCTACATTCTAATGAGAGTAAATCTTTATCCCTTACATTATTTGATTGTCCTCCATGCTTACCAAAGGAGGATGAATGTTATGTTACTGTGGATCCTTTTGAAATATCTACTTTGGGTAAAATCTATGATAATAATTGTGCTCCTGTTATCTATGATAATCCTTTATTTGCGCCTAATTTCGAAATGCATGGTACTAAAGAGTTTTGCTTAGAAAATGTTTATGATAAAGCTCTAGATGATGGTCCTATAATGGTTGATAATATTAATAGTACTACTATTGAAAATGAGATTGGAGAGGTCTTGACTTTATCTTGGAACACCATACCTCTTGAGAATGATCAGTCATCTTGTTATAAAATTGTTAAAAGTGGGTTTGAAGGTTTTAATCCCACTATTTTTGAGCTTGATAAAAATTATGTGTTTGTAGATCATAAAAAGCATACTTTATGTGATAGTTATATTGTTGAGTTTATGCATGAGGCTATTGAAAATTATTATGAGAGAGGAAAATATGGTTGTAGAAGTTTTCATGGTACTGAAACACCTCTCTATGTGCTGAAAGTTTTGAAGTTGCTCTTGTTTTATCTACCCATTCTTGTTACAATGTGCTTCTTTGATTTATTTTCTTACAAGATTCCTATGCATAGGAAGTGGGTTAGACTTAAATGTGTTTCAAATTTGATCCTTGATGCTCTCTTTTACTTCAATTCTTATTTCTTATGTGAGCATCTTCTCAAACTATCAATGCCCAACTTAAATGCGTTAAAGAAAAGTACTTCTTGGGAGATAACCCAATAGTTTTCTTGAGTCTTGGAAGTTATTACTTCTGTAATAACCTGTCCTTATCCTTTTTGTTCGATTTTTGTTCCAAGAATAACCTCTAAAGAGAGAGAAGTAAGATTTGGGGAAGTTGCTGTCCCGAAACAGATTTTTGTGCTTCACTATAAAAATTCGCTAAAAATATCTATATGTCGGATTGAGCTGTAATTGTTTGAGTAAATCACCCAGGTTGTTATCTAACTTTAGTTAGTTCAACACTTTTCGATTTGAGCAACAGAAGATCTTCGAAAAAATCAGTTTTTACCTGCTGGTCTGTTTTGACAGATTTCTGCCATAATTTGCATTTGCATCTTTATCGATTTCTTTTTGGGTTCTCTTTGGTAAATTGAGCTTTTTGAGGGAATTGCTACAGTAGATTGTGTTTTTATTTAAAGTTTTCTATTTGAAACTAAACCCAAAGGTTTATTATCTTTTGAATGCACTAATGTTGCTAATGAAGATTGTGTGAAGTTTTGTATGAAGGAAAATTTTCAGGTGTAAGGGAAGAATGATGTACTGAGATGAAGAATGGACAAAAGCTCAAGCTTGGGGATGACACCCCGTGTCACCCCAGGAAATATTCAAGAGGTACAAGCGTCAAAGCTTGGGGATGCTCAAGGCATCCCCTTCTTCATCAATAAAAATCTCAGCTCTTTGTAGACACTTCGTTTTTATTGTTTCATGCACAGTTGTGTTGTTCTTGGAGAGTCTTAGTTTTCATTTTTGGTTTTTGTTTGCTTAATTTGCTTGAATAAAGTAGTTGGAACCCCGCTTTCGCTGTGTTGTTTCAAATAAGTTGATTGGTGTTGGAAAGGAGTAGAAAGTTCTTGCTTATAGTAGTACAAAAGGGAGCTTGCTTTGACTGTGGCCTAGACTCTATCATGTCATGCTAGATGTTGTTTTGACCTTATGTATAGTGATTATTGCTGTAGCATGACTTGTTCCAAACAATTGAGATTTCTTAATGTGCCTTCAAAGAATCATGCGTTGTTTTAGCATGCAAAAGCATAGTATTGTGGTATTCTCCTTTGATGCTTTGTTTGGATGACTTGGCACATGCTCACACCATGTTATGACTATGAACCAGTCACCTTAGCTTCTATGATCATTTAGTTTTTGACTCGTGGTTCCACTTTATGCTTTGATTAGTAATGTTTTGTCGCTTTGCATGATTATGGCCATTATTGCTCTCTTAGTTGGTCGCTCCCAGTCTTTTGCTAGCCTCCACTTGTATTGAGTAGCTCTACTCATGCATCCAACTCCAAAGAAACCAAGTTATTCCAAAGTGTCCACTATAAATTCCTATGCATGGTGTGTTACACCATTCCAAGTATATTATTGTTTTATCTATCTTCCAAATTAAACTTGTTATGTGAAAAATTAGTGATTAAAGCTCTCACAAACTTGATGGAACACTTTATTTTTCTTGCCTCTAATAAACTTGAACCATTGTGTCATCTATGTTGTATATTCTTGCACTTATACGTTGGGAATTAGCAGAACCATGCTGTCACGGTGAACGCTTTCAACACCTGTAAATATCTACCCAGTTGATTGATGGTGCCCGGTGTTGACGTGGGAGCGCTTTGTTGGAAACCCCAAGAGCATGGTGTGAAGAGCACAGCAGCAAGTCTTCCCTCAGTAAGAAACCGAGGTTATCGAACCAGTAGGAGGAAGGAAACGTCGTAAAGGTGTTGCAAGCAACATGGAAACCTGCTCAACACAAACTCAAGACTTTGCCCCAACGAACAGTGAGGTTGTCAAGCTCACCGGTTTGCTGTAACAAAGGATTAAATGTATGGTGTGGAAAGTGATGTTGGTTTGCAGCAAGTAATAGTAACAGTGGAAGATGTATCAATGGTGAAGATTGGACCGGGGTCCATAGTTCACTAGAGGTGCTCTCCTTAGATAAAAACACATGGCATGCAGTGTAAACAAATTACAGCAGGGTAATTGATAGGACTGAGCAAGGCATAACAATGCAACACTACACAAAAAGATCCTATGAGATTCGATTGGGCAATACAACAATATACATAGACCGCCATCCAACTGCATCTATGACTAGAAGTCCACCTTCAGGTTATCATCCGAACCACCTCCAGTATTAAGTTGCAAGCAACAAACAACTGCTTTAAGCAAAGTGTGTAAGGTAAACAATCCACTTGTTCCATGAACAAGAGACCGTTGTTTTCTCCATAGTGTCAACATCACATCTACCACCGAAGAGATTTCTGTCACTTCCCTTGGTAAATAGAGGCATGAACCCACTATCGAGCATAAATACCCCCTCTTGGAGTCACTAGCAACTACTTGTCCAAGATAGCTACTAACAACGGAGATCATGCAAGATCACAAACAACACAGACATGATAGAATCAATAAGATAAAACAATTAATCTATCTGACATAGTAATCTCAATATCTATTGGATCCCCGCAAACACAACATGCATGATTACAAATAGATGAGATCTTGATCATGAACGGAGCTCACAAGATCTAGACATGAAAGCACAAATGAGGAGATATAACCATTTAGCTACTACATGGACCCATAGTCCAAGGTGGAACTACTAACGCTTCATACCGGAGGCTGGCATGATGAAGAAGAAGTCCTTGGGGATGATCTCCCCTCCGGCAGGGTGCCGGGAAGAGCTTTAGATCCCCCGATCTAGGGACGGTGGTGGCGGCGGCTACAGACGGTTTCGTGGAATTTTTATCGGGTTATTAGGGTTTTGGCATCGGGGGGACTTTATAGGCGAAGAGGCGAGGCAGGGGGACACTAGGGCGGCTGCACCCCCCGGGCGCGGGGTGGGCCCACCCACGCGGCCAGGGGGTGTGGCCCTCTGGTGAGCCTCCTCCGTCTCATATTCTGGCTTCGTGTTGCCCATGGTAAAATATTGAATTTGGCTTTTGTCCCGTCCAATTCTGAGAATATTGATTTTTTGCCTTTCTGGAACCGAAAACAGAAGAAAACAGGCAACTCGCACTGCGACATCTTGTTAATAGGTTAGTACCAGAAAACATATAAAAACACCTCAAAGTGTAGACAAAGCAAAGAAAAGTAGATACTAAACAAGCATGGAACATCAAAAATTATAGATACGTTTCCGACGTATCAAGCATCCCTAAGCTTAACTCCTACTCGTCGTCGAGTAGGTAAGTGATAAAAGAATAATTTTTTAGGTGACATGCACCATCAAAACCAAGATCAAACCATTTGCAAGCATTGAAAGCTGGGATCAAAGAACTCTAAACATGTCCATGAAAGATGTAGTTCTAAATATTAGACAAAGTAACTATGCATGCAACATGAAATTCTACAAACAAAGATCATGAATAACATGCATTGAAAAACATTTGTTTGTTTCACATACAAAAAATATGGCATAGTGGCATTCAGCTTGTACCGCATAGAGCAGCAAATAGATGCATAGGACACCTTCAAAGTTCATAAGAGTGACTAGATACAAATAGCACAAGAACAAGTAATATCAACAATATGCATCAGTCAATAAGTTTTGGGACACTACACATAGAATTAAGAATGGCAACTATGCTCTCTTAATGGTGCGTAAAGGTAGAAGGCGGAGACTCAACATAATAGTAGAAGAAAAGGGCCCTTCATAAGGGAAGCAGGGATTTCAAGTTTCAAAAAGAGCTTCCAAAAATTATGGTACTTGTTAGCTTTCAGCCCTCATTGCCCCTATCATAAGCATCTTGAAGTGATTAAGGTTAAAGTGAACAAAATATGGAGTATATGCTTGAAAAAGTATAAGTTGGCAATCTCATGTCCCTTGAATACGAGGGCCGCACCTCATGCTACTCAACTTTAGTTACCTATAAGTTTCTTGTCATAGTAAGTACATGTGTATCATAGAGAACCGCCAATGGGGTACCCCTTTCACATGGTACAGGAGCTATCCCATAACCAAAATGACAAGGCAAGCAGACAATGAGCATCTTAGCGATATTTTTATTTACTATATGCATAGCTTTTTATTGAGGATGCTTCACAGATTGCTCATTATGGTGATGCTGCAAGTTTCCACCATGATTAGGCAGGCTTAGGCTAGCGGACCAGGCGTTTCTCTAACACAAAATACATAACTCCATGGACTTACAAGCTCCCTCTTTAAATCACACCGGCGACATCCATAGACAAAAGAGCATGATATCAATTGTGTACAAAGTACAAGTGCAATGTTGAAAACATTACCCATGGCAGCATGGTTCTGCTAATTCCAACGTATAAGTGCAAGCATATACAACTTAGATGACACAATGGTTCAAGTTTATTAGGGGCAAAGAATAAAAAGTGTGCCATCAAGTTCATGAGGGCTTTAATCACTAAGTTTTCACATAACAAAATACTTTTTAATTGGAAGATAGCTGAAAACAAGAATATACTTGGAATGGTATAACACACCATGCATAGGAGTTTATAGTGTACACTTCGGAATAACTGGGTTTCTTGGGAGTTGGAAGCATGAGTACAACTTACTCATACAAGTGGAGGCTAGCAAAAGACTGGGAGCAACCGACTAAGAGAGCAATAACGGCCATAATCATGTAGAGCGACAAAACATTACTAATCAAAGCATAGCGTGGTATTAAAAGTCAAGGACCACATGATCATAGAGGCTATGGTGATTTGTTCATAGTCATAGCATGGTGTGAGCATGTGCCAAGTCAACCCAAACAAAGCATCAAGGAGAATACCACAATACTATGCTTTTGTTTGGTAAAACAACGCATGCTTCCTTCAAGGCACACTAAGCAATCCGAATTGTTTGTAACAATACATGCTCCATCATAAGGTCAAAACAACACCTAGCATGTCATGCAAAAGTCTAAGTCACAGTCAATGCAAGCTCCTCTTGCACTTTCAAGCAAGAACTTTCTACTCCTTTCCAACACCAATCAACTTATTTGAAACAACACAGTGAGAACGGGGGTCCAAACTACTTTATTCAAGCAAACTAAACAACTAAGGAAAGCAAACGAAAACTAAGACGCTCCCGGAACAACACAACAGTGCATGAAACAAAAAACGAAGTGTCTAGAAAGACCTGAGGTTTTTATTGATGAAGAAGGGGATGCCTTGGGAATCCCCAAGCTTTGATGCCTGTAACTCTTGGATATTTCTTGGGGTGAAACCGGGGTGGAATCCCCAAGATTGAGCTTTTGTCCATTCTTCATCTCATTATATCATTCTCTCTCTACACCTGAAATTTTCCTTCATACAAAATTTCACACAATCTTCATTAGCAACATTAGTGTATTCAAAAGATAATAGACCCTTGGGTTTAGCTCTGGAACAGAAAAACTTTTCTATAAAAACACAAGCTACTGTAGCAACTCCTTCAAAAAGCTCAATTTCCCAAAAAGAACCCAAAAAGGAATCAATAAGAAGCAAATGCAAATAATGGCAGAAATCTTTCAAAACAGACCTTATGTTGCTCAAATCAAAAAGTGTTGAAATAACAAAAGTTATATAACATACTGGGGGATTTATTCGTAAATTTTTAGCTAAATCCGACTTACAGAGACTCCTCACGAATTTTTATGGTGGAGGAAAGAAATCTGTTTTGGGACAGCAACTCCCCAAATCTTACTTCCCTCTCATTAGAGGTCATTCTTGGCACAAAAAGCAAACAAAAAATGATAAGGAGAGGTCATTACTGAATTAATAACTTCTAAGACTCACGGAAACTCTTGGGTTATCTCCCAACAAGTACTTTTCTTTAACGCCTTTAAGTTAGGCACAAGAAGCACGAAATCAAGTATTTTCAAATGAAGAAGCATTAACATCAAACCTTGCTTTCAAAGGAGGAGCAAAAAGCAACTTATCTCTCCTCATAGGGAAGTGTTCAATACCCTTCTTGAATGGAAATTGATATTTAATGGTGCCTTCTTTCATATCAATGATTGCACCAACTGTTCTAAGAAAAGGTGTTCCCAATGTAATAGGACAAGAAGCATTGTATTCAACATCCAAAACATAGAAATCAACATGGACATTAGCATTATTAACCATAATGAGAACATCATTAATACTCCCCATGACTTTCTTCTTAGCATTATCATCAAGTGGGACATCCAAATAACAATCATCCAAAGGTGGCAAATCAAGCATTTCATAAATATTCCTAGGCATAATAGAGACACTAGAATCAAGATCACATGAAGCTTTTAGATCAAAGTCATTCACTTACACATTAATAATGTGTTACCAACTATCTTCTACTTTCCTAGGAATAGAAGCTTTGTGTTTTAACTTCTCTTCCTTGATCTTAACAAGAGCATATGTAATGTGTCTGGTGAAAGCAACATGCATATCACTAGCATCAGGACTTCTAGCAAGATTTTGCAGGAACAAAATTACTTCAGAAATATTGCAACCATCTATATCAAAATGAAACTTAGGATTACTAGTAGTGGACTCATTAGGCTTAGGCATTGTAGGAGGAGGAATAGGGACTTCTTGTGGTTTAGTGGTGATGGTGCACACACTATTGTTTCTATCAATTTTAGCTTCCATTTCCCACTAAGCATGAAGTTGGGCTAATAGTATAACATTTTCATCAATAGTAACTTGTATGGCATGAGTGGCAGCAAAGGTACTTTCCATGGTTTCAGGTTTAGCAGCCATTTTATTAATCAAAGAGGACTGTGCTTCAGACAAAGAGGAAATATTTTTCTCAACATTTAAAAGCTTTTCCTCCACAATCTTGTTGAAAATGATTTGTTTACTAATAAAATCTTTGAGCATGACTTCAAGTTCAGAGGGGGCACTTATAGCATTGTTGTAGGAGTTTCCATAGGTATTGCCATTATTAGGAGGATAAGGCCTATAATTATTGTTACTACCAAAATTATTCATATAGGCCTTGTTGTTGAAATTGTTGTTTCTAATGAAGTTCACATCAACTTGCTCTTCTTGAGCAACCAAAGAGGCTAAGGGAACATTATTTGGATCTAAAGGAGCTTTCCCACTAACAATCATAGCCATAATAACAGCAATCTTATCACACAAAGAGGAGGTTTCTTGAACAGAATTTACCTTCTTACCATGTGGAGCTCTCTCAGTGTGCCATTCAGAATAATTAACCATCATATTGTCAAGGAGTTTTGTTGAAGCACCCAAAGTGATGCCCATAAAGGTACCTCCAGCAACTGAATCCAACAGGTTTCTTGAACAGAAGTTCAAACCTGCATAAAAAGTCTGGATAATCATCCAAGCAGTGAGTCCATGAGTGGGACAATTCTTAACCAAAGATTCCATTCTTTCCCAAGCTTGAGCAACATGTTCATTATCAAGTTGTTTAAATTTCATAATAGGACTTCTCATAGATATAATCTTAGCAAGAGGGTAGTACTTTCCAATAAAATCATCTTTGCACTTAATCCAAGAATCAATACTATTTCTAGGCAAGGATATCAACCATTCTTTAGATTTTCCTCTCAAGGAGAAAGGAAACAGCTTGAGCTTAATAATATCTCCATATACATCCTTATACTTTTGCATCTCACAAAGTTCAACAAAGCTATTGAGATGGGCAGCAGCATCATCAGAACTAGCACCAGAAAATTGCTCTCTCATCACAAGATTCAACAAAGCAGGCTTAATTTCATAAAAGGTAGCATCAGGAGCAGGTGGAGTAATAGGAGTGCTAAGGAAATCATTTTTTTTGTGCTAGTGAATCACACAACTTGGTGTTCTCAGCAAAATTCATTTTGGCAAAAGTGGAGCAAGCCAAAAATAGCAACAGGCAGAGCAGGAACTATTTTTTTTTGTGTTTTTGATAAGAGAAAGCAAACCAAACTAAACTATTTTTTGGAGTTTTTGATAAAAAGAGACAAACAAAACCACACAAAAGAAACTAAGCAAACAAAAAACAAAGTAGAGAGAAAGGTTGAGGAGGACTCCCCTTGTGAAGACATCCTTAGCCTCCCCGACAACGGCGCCAGAAAAACTTGATGGCGCCCGGTGTTGACATGGGAACGCTTCGTTGGAAACCCCAAGAGCAAGGTGTGAAGAGCACATCAGCAAGTCTTCCCTCAGTAAGAAACTGAGGTTATCGAACCAATAGGAGGAAGGAAACGTCTCAAAGGTGTTGCAAGAAACGTGGAAACCTGCTCAACACAAACTCAAGACTTTGCCTCAACGAACAGTGAGGTTGTCAAGCTCACCAGTTTGCTGTAACAAAGGATTAAATGTATGGTGTGGAAAGTGATGATGGTTTGAAGCAAGTAACAGTAACAGTGGAAGATGTATCAATGGTAAAGATTGGACCGGTGTCCATAGTTCACTAGAGGTGCTCTCCTTAGATAAACAAACATGGCATGCAGGGTAAACAAATTACAGCAGGGCAATTGACAGGACCGAGAAAGGCATAACAATACAATATTAGACAAAAATATCCTATGAGATTCGATTGGGCAATACAACAATATACATTGACCGCCATCCAACTTCATCTATGACTAGAAGTCCACCTTCAGGTTTTCATCCGAACCCCCTCCAGTATTAAGTTGCAAGCAACAGACAACTGCTTTAAGCAAAGTGTGTAAGGTAAACAATCCACCTGTTCCATGAACAAGAGACCGTTGTTTTCTCCCTAGTGGGAACAACACATCTACCACCGAAGAGATTTCTGTCACTTCCCTTGGTAAATAGAGGCATGAACCCACTATCGAGCATAAATACCCCCTCTTGGAGCAACTACTTGGCCAAGATAGCTACTAACAATGAAGAGCATGCAAGATCACAAACAACACAGACATGATAGAATCAGTAAGATGAAAAAATTAATCAATCTGACATAGTAATCTCAATACCCATCGGATCCCCGCAAACACAACATGCATGATTACAAATAGATGAGATCTTGATCATGAATGGAGCTCACAAGATCTAGACATGAAAGCACAAAGGAGGAGATACAACCATCTAGCTACTACATGGACCCGTAGTCCAAGGTGGAACTACTCACGCTTCATACCAGAGGCTGACATGATGAAGAAGAAGGCCTCCGGGATGATCTCCCCTCCGGCAGGGTGCTGGGAAGAGCTTCAGATCCCCCCGATCTAGGGATGGTGGTGGCGGCGGCTACAGACGGTTTCGTGAAATTTTTAGCGGGTGCTTAGGGTTTCGGCATCGGGGGGACTTTAGAGGCGAAGATGCGAGGCAGGGGGGCACTATGGCGGCTGCACCCCCCAGGTGTGGGTTGGGACCACCCGCGCGGCTAGGTAGTGTGGCCCCCTGGTGAGCCTCCTCCGTCTCGTATTCTGGCTTCATGTTGCCCACGGTAAAATATTGACTTTGGCTTTTGTCCTGTCCAATTCCGAGAATATTGATTTTCTGCCTTTCTGGAACCAAAAACCAGAAGAAAACAGGCAACTGGCACTGCGGCATCTTGTTAATAGGTTAGTACCAAAAAACATATAAAAACACCTCAAAGTGTAGATACTAAACAAGCATGGAACATAAACAATTACAAATACGTTTCCGACATATCATTGATATCATGCTTTTTTGTTTATGGATGTCGGCAGTGTGAAATAAAAGGGGAGCTTGTAAGTCCATGGAATTATGTATGTGTGTTAGAGAAACGCCTGGGCCGCTAGCCTAAGCCATGCCTAATCATGGTGGAAACTTGCAGCATCACCATAGTGAGCAATCTATGAAGGATTCTTCTTATAAAAAAAGAGAGATAGAAAAAAGAGAAAAAGATAAAAAGAGGAAAGAAGAGAAAAAAGCACCATTGTCCCATGGTAAATAAGAAGATTGCTGAGATGCTCATTGTCTGCTTTCCTTGTCATTTTGATATGGGATAGCTCCTGTGTCATGGGGCAAAGGGTACCCCGTTGGCGGTTATCTATGATACACATGTACTTACTATGACAAGAACTTACTGGTAACTAAAGTTGAGTAGCATGAGGAACGACCCTCATAATCAAGGGACATGAGATTGCCAACTTATACTTTGTCAAGCATATACTCCATATTTTGTTCACTTCAACCTTAATCACTTCAAGATGCTTATGATAGGGGCAATGAGAGCTCAAAGCTAATAAGTACCATAATTTTTGGAAGCTCTTTATGAAACTTGAAATCCCTGCTTCCCTCTGTGCAAGTCCTTTCTTTTTTTACTTTATGTTGAGTCTCCACTTTCTATCTTTATGCACCAATTAAAAGAGCATATTTTTCATTCTTAGTTCAATGTGCATTGTCCCAAAACTTATTGATTGATTCATATTGTAGATATTGCTTGCTCTAGAACTATGTGTATCTAGCCACCCTTATGAGCTTTGAAGATGTCCTATGCATTTATGTTTTGCTACTCCATGAGGGACAAGCTGAATGCCACTATGCTATGTTTTCTTTATGTGAAACAAACAAACGTCTCTCAATGCTTTGTTATTCATGAATCTTTGTTTGTATCTTTTCATGTTGTACCATACTTACTATGTCTTCTTGTTAGAACTTCATCTTTCATGCTCATGTTTAGAGTACTTTGATCCCAGCTTTCAATGCTTGCAAATGGTTTGATCTTGAGTGTGATGGTGCATGTCACCTCAAAAATTATTCTTTTTATCACTTACCTACTCGAGGACGAGGAGGAGTTAAGCTTGGGGATGCTTGATACGTCGTAAACGTATCTATAATTTTTGATGTTCCATGCTTGTTTAGTATCCACTTTTCTATGCTCTATCTACACTTTGAGGTATTTTTATACATTTTCTAGGACTAACCTATTAACAAGATGACACAGTGCCAGTTTCCTGTTTTCTGCTATTTTTGGTTTCAGAAAATATAGTAAGGAAATATTCTCGGAATTGAACGGGACAAAAGCCAAAGTCATCGAGACGAACACAGAGACCGAATGGCGACCGGAGGGGTGCCACAGGGTGGCTACACCCTCCCACACGCGGGCCCACCTTGGTCTGCACCTGCGCAGGGTATGGGCCCCCTGGCCGCCCTCCTGCCTCGCCTCTTCGCCTATATAATCCCCTCGATGCCAAAACCCTAGGTACCCAATCAGATCTCCACAAAACAGTCCGTAGCCGCCGCCACCAGCATCCCTAGATCGGGGAGGGGGAGGGGTCTGAAGCTCTTCCCGACACCCTCCTAGAGGGGAGATATCATCTTGGAGGCCTTCTTCATCACCATTCCAGCCTCCGGTATGATGCGTGAGTAGTAGCACCTTGTAATATGGGTTCATACAGTAGCTAGATGGTTGTTTCTCCTCCTTTGTGCTATCATGTTTAGATCTTGTGAGCTCTGTTCATGATCAAGATCATCTATTTGTAATCATGCATGTTGTGTTTGCGAGGATCCGATGGATATTGAGATTACTATGTTAGATTGATTAATTATTCTATCTTATTGATTCTATCATGTCTATGTTGTTTGAGATCTTACATGATCTCCATTTCTAGTAGCTATCTTGGCCAAGTAGATGCTAGTGACTCCAAGAGGGAGTATTTATGCTCGATAGTGGGTTGATGCCTCTATTGAATCTGGGGAAGTGACATAAATTTCTAAGGTTGTATATGTGCTATTGCTACTAGGGAGAAAACAACAATCTCTTATTCATGGAACAATTGTATTGTTTACTTTACACACATTGCTTAAAGTAGTTATCCGTTGCTTGGAACTTAATTCTAGAGGAGGTTCGGATGATAACCTGAAGGTGGATTACTAGTCATAGATGTAGTTGGATGGCGGTATATATATATATTTTTGTAATTCCCAATCAAATCTCATAGGATCATGAATGTATAGTATTCAATTGTTATGCCTTGCTTAGTCCTGTCAAATGCCCCGCTGTAATTTGTTTACCCAGCATGTTATGTTGTTTATCTTAAGCAGAACACCTCTAGTGAACTATGGACCCCGGTCCAATCTTTACCAATGATACATCATCTATTCTTACCGTTTACTTTCTGCAAGCCACCATTACCTTCCACACCATACGTTTAATCCTTTGTTTTCAGCAAACCGGTGAGATTAACAACCTCACTGTTCGTTGGGGCAAAGTCTTGAGTTTGTGTTGTGCAGGTTCCAAGTTGTTGATGACCCACAAGTATAGGGGGTGTATGATAGTACTTTCGATAAACAGGAGTGTCGATCCCAACGAGGAGCAGAAGGTGCTGAACAATGGTATGGAGCAGGAAATCCTTGTGAATACTTAGCAAACGGATTTTTAGTAGTTTTCTGATAAGGCAACAAAACGAAGTGCAAGTAATAAATAACAAACGCAGCAAGTGGCCCAATCCTTTCTTAGCAAAGGACAAGCCGGAGGAAATACTTATAAAGACCAAACATTCTCGAGGACACATGGGAATTCTGTCAAGTGCTTTCGCTTCATATAGCTGAGTACTCTTCTCTGGTGTTGTAAGTGTTGTGTGGGTGAACCTGTGCTAATGTACCGACCGTACTTGTACTAATACATACTTGTGATTAAACCCCCTGCAAACATCCATAACTATAGTAAAGTAATTAAGATATAAATCTAACCACAGCCTTAAACTATCAGATCCTACACTCCCTTGTGCAAAGGTGTCCTAACGGGGGTTCAGGTTTCTGTCACTCCGGCAACCCCACAATTAGTAGCCAAATACACAATGCATTCCCCTAGGCCCATAAATGGTGAAGTATCATGTAGTCGATGTTCACATGACACCACTAGAAGAATAGCACCACAACTTAAATACTAAACCATTGAATAATAACTCAACACAAATCCACTAATAACAACATGACTTCTCCCATGTCCTCAAGAACTAGACGAACTACTCACAAGACATCATATGGATCAAGATCAAAGATGATATGATAATGGATAACAATCTGAACATAAACAATAATCCAATGGTTCCACTCACAAGCATCAACTACAATTGTAATTAACACCGGGAAAGTTTCCCCTAAGAACTAAAGCAATATCCAACACAATTGTTACAGTAGGACGGAATGGTGATGATGGTGCTGGTGGAGATGATGGTGTGGATGATAATGATGATCCTGATGAACTAGCTTGACGACGGTGTTGATGGCGACGATCTCCCCTCTCCGGGAAGGAATTCCCCCGGCAGAAATCTATCTATCAGAGAGATCTTTCTCTCTCGGTGTTTTCCGCCCCCAGAGGCGGCGGAAATCTATCTGTGGTTGCTCCCTGAGGCTTAGGGTTCCGTAGGGAAGATATAGGCGAAGGGGCGGAAGCGGGAGCCGGGCAGGTGGGCCACACCTTCCCTAGGCACGGGGTCAGGTGGGCCAGCGCCTAGGGGGATGTGGGCCCCATGTGGCCCTCCTTCTGGCTTCCTCAATATTATGAAAAAATAATATTTTCCCATATTTTTCTGGTATTTTTCCGATCTTCGCGAAATTGCATCAAAACGCCTTCTTTTCCATCAGAATCCAGACTCTGGCAGTCCATCCTCCAAGAATCATCCAACATGCATAAACAGTGGAAAAGACATAAGTAATACCTCATAATAAGACAAATATCAATGAATAGAGGTAGATTATGATATAGAATGGTGATGCAAATTGGGCGTATCAACTCCCCCAAGCTGAGACCTTCTCTTGTCCCCAAGCAAAAACTGAGATCGGTAAACATGTCTACAGGTTTATGGAGTGAAGTGTCGATAAAAGAATACGAACAAGAAGCATCACACTTACCATGGCACAACTCATAGAAGAAAGCAACTCACCATTATATAACTTAGCTTGCAACCAAGTACAACAGTCACAATAGAGATGCATAAAGATAAATCATAATTGGAATTGGCAAACTTGTTCTTGGTCAGAGAACACCTGGAAAATAGTTTCTCAAAAAGCTTTTTGTAGAAGTTTTCAACAGGAGCACTCTTTGCTCAAAAAGGTTTTTCAATGAACGCTTTCAAAGTAATACTCAATAGATAAGTGTTTTGTGGAAACAAGGAAGATAAAGAACATGATTGAATAAATCACCATATGAATGCTTGAAACACAACAACTCAAATGCTTGCTGGAGATAGAGAGGAAGTAGGTTTACTGACTCAAACTGGTAACTAGGAGAAAGGTCCCTTCATAGAGGGTAGCAGGGATTACAAGTCATAAAGAGCTTCCAAAAGATTATGGTACTTACTAGCTTTGATCCCTCATTGCCCCTATCATAGGCATCTTGAGATGATTAAGGTTAAAGTGCACAAAGATGGAGTATATGCTTGACGAAATATAAGTTGGCAATCTCATGTCCCTTGAATATGAGGGCCACTCCTCATGCTACTCAACTTTGGTCATCGGTAAGTTCTTGTCATTGTAAGTACATGCGTATCATAGAGAACCGCCAACGGGGTACCCCTTGCACATGGTACAGGAGCTTTCCCATAACCAAAATGACAAGGCAAGCAGACAATGAGCATCTCAGCGATCTTTTTATTTACTATGTGCATAGATTTTTATTGAGGATGCTTCATAGATAGCTCACTATGGTGATGCCGCAAGTTTCCACCATGATTAGGCATGGCTTAGGCTAGCGGCTCAGGAGTTTCTATAACACAAAATACAGACTCCATGGACTTACAAGTTCCCTCTTTATTTCACACCACTGACATCCATAGACAAAAGATAACGATATCAACTGAGTACAAAGTACAAGTGCAATGTTGAAAACGTTCCCTGTGACAGCACGGTTCTGCTAATTCCAACGTATATATGCAAGCATATACAACATTGATGGCACAATGGTTCAAGTCTATTAGGGGCAAGAAAATAAGGTGTGGCATCAAGTTCGTGAGAGATTTACTAACTAGTTTTCACATAACAAAATACTTTTTAATTTGAAAGGTAGATGAAACTTGAGAATTTGCTTGGAATAGCAAAAGTGCTACTAGGTAGATATGGTGGACACAAGTGGCAAAGGTTTTTGTTTCAAAGGGATTGGAAACATGAGAAGTATGCCTTCTCAAAACAGGTTTTTGGCTAGCAAGGCTAGGTAGCAAGTAAGAGAGTTGAAAGAAACAAGCAAACATACAAGTAATAAAGCCAAACATGCAATCTTCCTTGAAGACACAAAAGATCTTAAATAAATAATACTAAGCTTATGAGCCAACAAGAAAGAAAAATAAATGATACAAAATACCTGTAAGCTTTTTCTCTTTTTCTTTGAAACCTCAAAAAAGTAATGCTATTGACCAGAACTCGGTTTGCCAAAACCAAATTAGATCCACTTGATGCTCCCAAAGTGGTGCCAATACTGATCAACAAGATCCATCATATAATAGAGATTGCAAACTAAAATAAGAAGTGCAAAAAGTAAAAGATGAGACTTCTCATTAATAATCTAATAAAGGCACTCACACCAAGGGATACATAGATAATCAACTAAAGGAGAGATACTTCCACATGCAAACCAAACTATAAGATAACCTCTCTACCAAAGATATGAATCCACTAAAAAGGTAAAAGATAAAAGATAATGGTGGTGATGCCGCGGCACTCCCCCAAGCTTGGAACAAGCCAAGGGGATGCCAAACCTGATGACGAATTACTCCGTCGGTGGTGGTGGTGTTTGTTTTGATAAGCTCCTCAATAAGTTTCTTCAAATCTTCCAAATCGAAGGTCAGAGTACGAATCAATTCTGAATTATGTTCAATGCAACTCATGATCAATTCGGACAGAGGATCCCAGTCCTTATTATTCTTTCTCTACTCTTCCCACTTAGAGTGTTCCTTCCCTGCATGGTTAGAGTGAGTGGTACGAGGAGGAGGTGACCGTGGAGAGAGGATATGTCGTGGAGTTTTCCCTCCTGTAGACATCCGTGTTGTCCTCTTAAGCTTGGTAGGTTTTGCCACCAATCCAATGCTTACGATGGTAGCGAGGGTGTACGGTTGCTTGTCCTCCTCCATGTCTCCTTCATAACCTACCAAAATCTCCTCCTCCTTGGGTTTGTGAGGATCATCTTCCTCGGGCTTCTTGCCTTTGTCGTTGGCGGAGACAATGGTGCTCTAAACTTGAGAAGGTTTCTTGACAGAAACAGATCGAAATGAAAACACGACAAGAACACGATGCATGAACCTCGGGGGATCCGGGGGGTTATGTATTACGAAGTTTCAATGCATAAGGAAGGTTTTGACGCGGAAACGAGGTGGAGACGGAGTTCGGGGGAGTCAAACCCCCTCCAGGCGTGGCCAGGCTGGGCCCGCGCCTGGGGTGGGTTTGTCCACCCCCGGACTCCGTTTCCTCTTTAGTTCCCTCTCGTAGCTTTTTTATGTATTAAAAAAATCAAAAATATAAAAAGATTGGGGTTTCACGAACCTTCTGTTTTCACCACTTTTACCTATTCAAAGACGAACTCTACAGACTCCTTTTCTCCTTCTCCTGGAATTTTCCTTTCCTCACATAATCCTTGCACAAAATCAAAGTCAACATTAGTGTAAGTAAAACAACAAACCTTTAGGTTCACACTTCAACTGAAATCTATCAAAACAAAGGCTTCTAAAAGAGGAAAATGCAAATGATAACAGAAATCTGTCAAAGCAGACCAGCAGGTAAAGATTGATTTTTTCGAAAACTTTCTGTTGCCCAAATCAGAAAGTGCAGAACTAATGAAAGTTGGGTAACAACTTGGAGAACAAGCTCAAAAAAATTCAGCTCCATCCGACGTACTGAGCTCCCTCATGAGGTTTTACAATACAGCACAAAAAATCTGTCCCAGGACAGCCACATTTCACAACTCCTCTACTTCACAAAAGTAGTTGGACTAGACACAAAAACCAAAACAAAAAGGATAAGGAGCGGTTATTACAGAGGTAATAACTCCCAAGACTCGACCAAACTCTTGGGTTATCTCCCGACAAGTAATTTTCTTTTATGCCTTTAAGTTAGGCTTGAAACTTTCAAAGATGCTCATATAGGAGGTACATATATCTGGAGTGAAAAAGAGCATCAAGAAGCAAATAACCAACACACTTGAGTCTAACCCACTTCCTATGCATGGGAGTAGCATGAGAAAATGAATTATTGAAACAAAAAGCCATGAGCATAGGAAGACAAAACAAATGCAACTTCAAGGCTTTCAACATAAAACGATGAAACTTAATATTATTGAGATGCATAAAACCATGTTTCCCTCTCTCATAATAACTTTCAGTAGCACTTTGAATAAAGTTGACAATATAATTGTCACTGGCAACAACTTTATCATCTGAGTAAGCATACTTACAGTCACCAAAAAGAGGTCCAAGGTCATAAACCGGATCAATAGAAGCAAGTTGTTCCATCCTTAAATCCTTATTAGGCAAGCTGTTTTCACAAGGAGCTTTAGCAAATTTGGAAAATTTAAACTCATAAGAACCTCCATCAAACTTAGTTAAAACTTTTTCCTTCTTGTAATCAATAATATGTCCACAAGTGTTCAAGAAAGTTCCACCAAAAATGATAGGACAAGTTTTACTAGCTGGTGAATTAAGCACTAGAAAATCAGCAGGATACTTAATCTTACCACAGAGAACCTCCACATCTCTTACAATACCAATGGGGCAAATGGTCTCCTTATTAGCAAGGTGGATAACCACATCAATGTCCTCAAGCTCACAAGGACCAATTTCATGCATAATTTCCCTGTAAAGCTCATAAGGAATAGCACTAGAACTAGCACCAATATCACATAAACCATAGTAGAAATGATCACCAATTTTAACAGAAAGCACAGGAACACTAGCTTTTCTAGCCTTACTAGGATGAGAGATAATATTAGAAGCATCTTCATAGAAGACAATGTGCTCATCCTCTATATTTCTAACGTCAAGATCTTTCACAATAGCTACCACATGTTCAACATTCAATTGCTCATCAGGCTCCATAGTTTTCTTAGTACCTTTGTTATTTGCACTAATAATCATAGAATACTCCTTTACCTTAGCTGGGAAAGGAACTTTCTCAACATAAGGTTTAGGCACATATGACTAGTAGTACAAACTTTAGTACTTCTAAAAGGAACATGACTAACAACATCTTTATAAGGAGCATGGTACTTATTCCACTTCTTCTTGGGAATTTCTATGTAAGAGCCAAAGGCCTTAAAACAATTGGCAATATTTGAGAATCAAGACCAAACTCATTGCTAATATCACGGAAGTCATCAGTTCCCATAAAAGATTTAATACATTCATAATCATAGTTTATACCTGACTTTCTTCCTTTATCATTCTCCCAAGCTTCAGTGTTCTCTTGAATACGGTCTAGTAGATCCCATTTAGCTTCTTCCCTCATACGTGTGAATGATATATCACAAGAAGCATCTAGTAAATCTTTATCATGAAGAGAAAGCCTAGCATAAAAGTTATTGAGAATAATATTGTTAGGGAGTTCATGAATAGGACATTTAAGAATTAGTAACTTAAATCTCCCCAAGCTTGAGCTGTACTCTCTCCATCACGAGGCTAAAAATTATATATCAGATTTCTATCCTTATGAATCGCACTAGGAGGATAAAATTTAGAATAAAAGAGAGATGCCATCTCCTCCCATTCCATGGATCGTCCATTCTTTAGAAGCTTATACCATTCTTCAGCTCTCCCTTTCAAGGATATGGAGAGTAACTTCTTCTTCACCTGTTCAGTTGTGATACCTGCACACTTAAACAACCCTCATAATTCATGGATAAAAAGCAAGTGATCACCAGGATGGATAGTTCCATCCCAAAAATAATAATTATCCATAACACGATCAACAATACTTGTAGGTATCTTAAAAGGATCTATCTCAACAGGTGGTGGTTCATCTACTACCCTATCAGTGGTAGTAGTTTTCCCAAACAGAAAAACCAAGTGGGTTATCCATATTGGAAACAAAGTAACAAGCAGTAACAAAAGAAATACTCAAGTAGAAGTTTCCTTTACTAGTTCCACTCTTCAATAGCGCTTCACTCCCCGGCAACGGCGCCAAAAAATAGTCTTGACGACCCACAAGTATAGGGGGTGTATCGTAGTACTTTTGATAAATAGGAGTGTTGATCCCAACAAGGAGCAGAAGGTGCTGAATAGTGGTAAGGATCAGAAAATCCCTGTGAATACTTAGCAAACGGATTTTTAGTGGTTTTCTGATAAGGCAACAAAATGAAATTCATGTAATAAATAAGAAAACAGCAAGTGGCCCAATCCTTTCTTAGCAAAGGACAAGCTGGTGGAAATACTTATAAAGACCAAATGTTCTCGAGGACACATGGGAATTCTGTCAAGTGCTTTCGCTTCATATAGCTGAGTACTCTTCTCTGGTGTTTTAAGTGTTGTGTGGGTGAACCTGTGCTAATGTACCGACCGTACTTGGACTAATACATACTTGTGATTAAACCCCCTGCAAACATCCGTAACTACAGGAAAGTAATTAAGATATAAATCTAACCATAGACTTAAACTCTGAGATCCTACACTCCCTTGTGCAAAGGTGTCCTAACAGGGGTTCAGGTTCCTGTCACTCCAGCAACCCCACAATTAGTAGCCAAATACACAATGTATTTCCCTAGACCCATAAATGGTGAAGTATCATGTAGTCGACGTTCACATGACACCACTAGAAGAATATCACCACAACTTAAATACTAAACCATTGAATAATAAATAAACACAAATCGACTAATAACAACATGACTTCTCCCATGTCCTCAAGAATTAGACGAACTACTCACAAGACATCATATGGATCATGATCAAAGATGATATGATAATGGATAACAATATGAACATAAACAATAATCCAATGGTTCCACTCACAAGCATCAACTACAATAGTAATTAACACCAGGAAAGTTTCCCCTAAGAACTAAAGCAATATCCAACACAATTGTTACAGCGGGACGGAGTGGCGATGATGGTGCTGGTGGAGATGATGGTGTGGATGATGATGATGATCCTGATGAAGCCTTGCTTGATGACGGTGTTGATGGCGATGATCTCCCCTCTCCGGGAAGGAATTCCCCCGGCAGAAATCTGTCTGTCAGAGAGATCTTTCTCTCTCGGTGTTTTCCACCCCCAGAGGCGGCGGAAATCTATCTGTGGTCGCTCCCCGAGGCTTAGGGTTCCGTAGGGAAGATATAGGCGAAGGGGCAGAGTCGAGAGCCGGGAAGGTGGGCCCGCACCTAGGAGGGATGTGGGCCCCCTGCGGCTCTTCTTTCTGGCTTCCTCAATCTTCTGGAAAAATAATATTTTTTCCCATATTTTTCTGGTATTTTTCTGATCTTCGTGAAATTGCATCAAAATGCCCTCTTTTCCATCAGAATCCAGACTCCAGCAGTCCATCCTCCAAGAATCATCCAACATGCATAAACAGTGGAAAAGACATAAGTAATACCTCATAATAAGACAAATATCAATGAATAGAGGTATATTATGATATAGAATGGTGATGCAAATTGGGCGTATCAGTTGTTAGCAACACCTTGGAGTCGTTTCCTTCCTCCTACTGGTTCGATAACCTTTGTTTCATACTGAGGGAAGACTTACTGCTGTGCTCATCATACCTTCCTCTTGGTGTTTCCCAATGAAGCTCTATAGTGATCTGAGCGACATCATTTCACACCCATTACCCCACTTTATACTTGGACTTCATATCTCGCCATCTTCTTAGTCCGGAAGATGTTTCGTTTACCATGGCTCCTCATTACCAAGCCGCGCATCGACCCGCTATCCGGATCATCCAAAAAATGCTGGAAGAAGACGGAGATTTTTTCCTTAAATTTGACTTGTAATCAATTCATGCACATAAAATTCTATATGTAAATTATTTTTCGTGAAACATAATGCTTGTGATGTATTTTTGTTGTTTTTTCAAAATTTTCGGCTTATTCTGTCTGCATGCGAGACCCTTTTGTTTGCCTGATTCCCTGGGGACGAGAAAGCTATTTAGGTCAAGGCTTTTTAGGCTGGAGGGCGTAGCCAAATGTATTTGTAGCATTTTTTCACGTAGCCCCCAAGTATCGGGTGGCATGATTTTTGTTAAACACTTGTGATATGAGGATCCCCCGAGTGTCGGGTGGGTGATGAAGGATAAATTCGAAATATGGACAGTGTAGACTAGGTTTCAGGAACTTAGCTTTATTAATCTTCGAGTACGGAGGTACATGTGGTGTAATCGCCTAGATATAGGCCTTATTGTATATAAAACATGAGCCTTTGGATGAGAAGCCTGGCTGTAGGCCTTATTGAATATAAATTAGTGAAAATAAATATCCTAAGCGTAGAAAAGTCACAGCTGCGCAATGTTCCACGGGTTGGAGTATTTGACTCTGGTCTTCTTGTCTTGAAGCCGATATGCCCCGCCGGGGATATATAACTATCCAAGAAGACACTCGAAAAAGGAAGGATAAACAAACCTACCCAGTGGACTGCGGAGCTACAACTCCTACGACACATGAGCGGGATAATTTTGGTGATGATGAAAGGCCCTTCCCACGGGGATTCCAGCTTGCGGTGTCCATCTTTCTTGAGGCAAAGGACCAGGTCCCCAATGATAAGGACCTAGGATGCAGTCGACAGCTATGATAGTTGCGTAGGTTCTCCTGGTACAACGTTGCTCGTTGTAGAGCAACGTCTCTTGCTTCGTCAAGTGCATCAACATTATCTTCGAATGCTTCTTGTGAGGCCTAAGTGGTGACCCGGGGAGAATCATGAGTTATTTCGACTAGAAGCACGACATCAGCCCCGTGGATCAGAAAGAAAGGGGTATCTTGTGTAGCGGTATTTGGAGTTGTTCGAAGGCTCCATAGGACGGAGGGTAGTTTTTCTACCCAGGCGCCTTTTGCTCTTTCGAGTGGGGCTAGTAGCCTTTTCTTGAGGCAGCTGGCGACGAGACCATTGGCTTTTTCAACTTGCCCGTTTGTTTGCAGGTAGAAAAGCATAGCTGATGCTTATGCCCATCTCTTTGCAGTAATCTTTGAACTCATTGGATGTGAAGTTTGTGCCATTGTCCATGATGATACTGTGAGGTACCCCAAAGCGAAAAATTATCGACTTGATGAAGTTGACGTCTGAGGTTGCGTCTTCACTAGTGACAGGTGCTACTTCTATCCACTTTGTGAATTTTTCGACTGCGACTAGCAGAAAGACATGGCCACCAGGCGAAGATTTGTGGAGTTTTCCCACCATATCTAGACCCCACTGAGCAAAGGGCCAAGCCAATGGTACGAGGGCCAGTTCTGCTGCTAGTGCGTTGGGCTTGTTTGCGAAGCGCTAGCATGCCTCGCATGTTGTTACGATGTCCTTGGTATCTTAGACTACTGTAAGCCAATAAAATCCTGCTCGGAAAGCCTTTGCTACAATTGCGCGGCTCCTGGCGTGATGTCCGCATATTCCTTCGTGTATATCCTTGAGGATGAGCTACCCTTGTTCGGGTGTAACACAACACTTAAGTACTCCTGAGATGCTCCTTTTATAGAGTTCACCGTTGACTATTCTGAAGGCCTTAGAACGTCGGGTGAGGCGTCTTGCCTTGACTGTATCCTCAGGGAGATCTCCGTTCATCATGAATGCTATGTACGGCTGCATCCATGTGGTTTCCACTATCATTACTTCTTCGGGTTCCCCTGTTTCTTCGGGAGCTTCTTCCATGTATTCTTCGGCTAGCGCAGCCCCCGAGCCCTTGGATGGTTTGGATTTTTTGCTTCCAGGTTCCGATGCATCCTTGACCTTCTCGGGCTTGATGGAACGCTCCATGATATCCTCCCAGAAAACCCTGGGTGGCACAGGGAGACATAAGGATCCGATGTTTGACAGATTGTCGGCCTCCTCGTTACTTCCTCGACCAACGTGAGATACCTCGCATCCGTCAAAGCAGGCTTCCATGATGTTGTATAGGTATCGATATGTGATGATGTTACCGCTAACAACATCACATTTGTTCATCACTTGTTGAGCTACGAGATTTGAGTCATTGAAAATCTTTAGGCGAGTTGCACCATAGGCTTCGGCCATGCGCATGTCGTGCAACAAGGCCTCGTATTCGGCTTCATTGTTTGAAGAATTGGGTAAGCTTATCCACAAAATGTATCGCATCTTGTAGCCTTGTGGAGAGATTAAAATGAAGCCTTCTCCTGCTCCTTCTGTCCACTTGGACCCATCAAAGTACATTGTCCACGTGCTTGACAGATCTAGGGGACCCACGAATTGCAGCTCTGTCCACTCCGTGGTAAAATCAGGCAGTACTTGTGATTTTATCGCCTTTCGCTTCTCATACGTGACATCTCGAGGGGATAGTTGAATGCCCTAAAGAGATACACATCATGTAGCTTCTATATTGTTCAATATGTTAGAGAGGGGGGCCTCATTGACAACCACTATCAGGTGCTCTGAGAAATAATGGCGCAATTTGCGCGCTGTCATGAAGACACCGTATGCGAGTTTCTGATAGTGCGGATACCTTTGCTTTGAAGGCGATAAAACTTCACTAAGATAATATATTGGCCTTTGGACGCCATGAGTCTTTCCGTCTTCTGGTCACTCAACGACCAAGGCCGTGCTAACCACTTGGTTTGTAGCGGCGATGTAGAGTAGGAGTGGTTCTTTCTCTTTAGGCGATACAACGACAGGTGATGTCGAAAGTGTTTTCTTGAGTGCCTCGAACGGTTGTTGAGCCTTGTTGGTCCACTCGAACTTTTTTGACATCTTCATGAGCTTGTAGAAAGGGAGCCAGACACCCTGCTAGTTGCTGAACACCTCAAAGATTCGTCGGCTTCTTCATCGTCAGTATTGCTTGAATTTTCTCCGGGTTTGCCTCTATCCCCCTTGCTGAAACCAGGTATCTAAGGAGTTGTCCTGGTGGTACTCCAAAGGAACACTTTAGCGAGTTAAGCTTGATGCTGTATTTATCGAGATTATCATATGTTTGCTGAAGGTAAAGGTCGACTCCTCTTTGGTGGTGATGATGCCATCATCGATGTAGACTTGCATGTTATTGCCAATTTGGCTCCCGAGGCAATTTTGCATCATACACTGGTAAGTGGCACCAGGGTGTTTGAGGCTGAACGACATCGTCGTGTAGCAGAATACACCGTAAGGTGTTATAAATGATGTTTTATCTTGGTCTTCCACCTTCATCCGAATCTGGTGGTACCCTGAGTAAGCGTCCAGAAAGGAAATACGTTCGCACCTAGCTATTGTGTTGATAATTTGATCGATTCGCAGGAGTGGGAAGTGATCCTTTGGATAGTGTTTGTTGAGGGAGGTGAAATCGATACACATGTGTAGTTCCTTTGTTTTTTGTTCGGGACACACACATGATTAGCGACCCAAAGTGCTTTTTTGATTTCCTTGATGAAGTTGGTGTGTAATAGGCGATGGATTTCTCATCTAGTGGCCTCTTTCTTGGGTTCTGTAAAACCATGGAGTGACTTATTCATAGGCCTGGCGTCAGGATATAAATTGAGTGCTTGATCAACGAGTTCCCTAGGGATTCGTGGCATGTCTGATGGTACCCATGCAAAAATATCCCAACGCCCACGGAGGAACTCGATGCACGCTCCGGCCTATACAGGGCTGAGGTTGGTGGACACCAGGGCCATTATCTTCGGGTCCGTTGGGTGGACCTGTACTTCCCTTGTATCCTTTGCTTGATCTAACGCTAGGTCCGACATTGCGGTGACCCAGCATACCACTGCATGATGTAGTACACTATAGTAGTTGACATAACACCAATGAAACACCGTTCACTAGTATTACATCCCTCAGATTAGTACAACAGAAACATAGCAGGTCCAAGACATGACTATAGGTTACAACTCAACTCTTTACACAAGATCCAGAGAACACTCTAGCTTAAAGAGAGAGAAAGAAACTTCTTACAAAGAAGAATGAGGAATAAATAACTCATAGCTACCATACTTATAAAACTAGTAACTAAACTACTGGCTTGCATTGATGCTATTGCAATACTCTACAGAAGTAGGTTCTATGGTTAGAAATTCTATTCTTATCTAATCAGTAACTTCGTCTTCACTTGAGTTGATGTATATGTTGACTTTCTTGACTTCATTGAAGAGCGTTAGCTTTTGATGAAGATTCCTGGAGCATAACTTGATGTAGACGTCGTCTGTACTGGCTTTAGAACCTATAAAGGGTTGAGAAGATACTTTGAGTACGAGCGTACTCACCAAGTCCACTAGAAAAGGAGTGTTTGATGCACTATAGCTACAACCACAGACCGTAGGTCGTAGGCAATGCAAGTTTTCGTAAACATTTCTTCAAAGGTTGCTTTTATTCTGAAAAGCTATGTCCGTCAGCCTTCACGGGTTTACCAGAACCTTCATGGGGTTCCTTTCCCGCCGTGTTCGCAGCTCCTTCCCGGAACAGGGAGTAACAAGTTACAGTTCTTACACTCTGCAGAGGTGCATCACTTTACCCATGAGAGATCTTTGCTTTGTTGCACATCCGGGCCGCGAACCCGTTCACACTTCCTTGGTGTGAGGCCCAGACTAAGACCCAAGCCAATCACTGCCTTCTCCGCGACCCCGCATGTCTCCTTGGTGTACGCTATCCCACCTATTGAATTACGGCAATGGCAGTACAGACCGTTCAAATGCCGGAACTATCGTGGGACGTTGAGGGCTCCCACCCATATGCTGCATATCCTCTACGAATTACCATAAATAATATGCACGCTACGAGTGATAATAGCCACGACCCGCACATCCAGGTCCATGCGTGAGGGAAAAGATATAGCTGACTTCTTCGTCCCATTCCAAATCTCATGGTCAACGCGTAATATACGGTGCAAGAATCACTGGCGACATTGGTTGTTAAGTCCTAGGTAATATGTTCCTTTACCACCGGAACTCTTATAGTAGGTTATTACCTCATGGTAAATAACCTATAATCACATTATTATGAAAATAGTGTTTTCTGACCTTTTTCAAATGCAGCTGATGACAACACTGGATTTGTAAAATACTTTACAAAAAATAATCAAAGGACATGAGCAAGTGTGAACTTGCCTTTTGTGATTGCAAGATTATGCACTCACGATCTTCAAGACAATATAAGATCCAATAGCGGGAATCTGTATCATTGGTCCGGTAAGGACTAATGTTTAAAGAAGCAAGATGCTTTTATGCATAAGTAATGTAATGCAAGTTTATAAACACGAATCCCGAGGTAATGTTGTTCTAGGGTTTGGATACTGGAAAAGGTTTCCTTGGAATATTTTGCCCTTTTAGATTAAATTTTATATATGTGCTTCTTATTAAGGCTTGTGAGTGTGTGGAAAACATCATGTATTTATACAACAATAAAATACACAGTATGGAATGCTACTCAAGGTTGCTTTACATCTTAATTGTTTTATCTTCAAGTTTTACTTTACAAGTAATGTTACTTATAAAGAATTTAAGTATTAACAGTCTTATGATATAAGTAAAGTATAAGGTAAGGTGTTTACTATTAATTGTCATATGTTAATTGAAGTGGCAAAACGAATAACTTTTGAAGAAAATCTTATTCAACTAAGCAGAAGCATTTAAGCTTTTAAGTTAATCTTATGAGGTGTTCTTTCTAATTAAAGTCTTTAAGTCATAAAGAATTGCCTTTACTGGAATACTGAAATTAGTAGTATTTGAGACTTATCTATCTTGGTTTTTAACTGGGTTGGTTTGGTATTAAGATGCTTTATAATTAATTATCACAGACCAAAGTTAACTATAAAGTATATAATAAAGTTTTTAGTAGTATACTTAAAGTTTGGTAGAATAAAGTTAACTTTAAAACATAGATGGAATTTAGGTGTAATGCTTGTTATACTTATGTCTTCTTCACCTTATAATGTTTCTTTAAAGTTACTTAAGTATGGTATTATTTTGATTTGGTAGTGGTTAAGGTTTATGAATAAGTAGACAATATTATTTATTACTTACGAACTCAATTATAGTGTTTTGATTTGTTTATAAACTTGTGGTTAATATAAAGAATGGGTTTTATCTTATTACAATTATTCTTGGAGATTTTATATTAAATAAGAATCATTTTATAAAAGAATCTGCATTTATGGTTGAAGGATAACTTAATAAAATTATATTTAAAATGTGTTGGACCAATTTGACTTTAAATTATAAATATTAAAGACTAATACTATTTATTAGACTTTAATTAGTTAATTTTAGAATTATTAACAAATTTTATTCACCTTTATATGTATTATCACTTAAGGAAATAGGTTTAAATTCAAGTTATTAAAGTGTTTATCTTTTTATTTAACTCAAAAGTGGAATATCACATTTTTAAAATGTAGTTATTATTTTTGTGATCATTTTGGTATATTATACTTATTTTTATGATTTAAAAATAATAAGATATGATTTTTATAATACTTATTACTTTTTAAAGACTTAATAAATAACAAATATTTAATTAAGTGGAATAGTAATGCATGATTATAGCTTTAAACTCTAATTATTATTTTTCTAAGATTTTTTAGTATTTTATTTAGATTTTTAACATTTACCATTATTAAAATATTAATTATCAAAGTATTAAAACTTTATAAATTATTTATTAAATAATATTTATTTAAATAATCATCATAATAATATTTAGTAATAGTTTTAAGTTGTAGATTTTATTTTTCTAAACATTTTCATATATTATATGTATTTTTCTGATTTATAAAACAAAAGATATCAATTAAAAAAGTTTTAATCATTTTCAGAAATTATTAAACATATTTAATGCGTCACTGCTGACATCATCTCCTCTCTTAAACTTTCTACACTACACCCTAAGCTAGCCCCCAGTCACTGACTGGTGGGGTCATTCCATGTCATACACCACCTCAGCAAAGCAGTACCCATGTGGTTTGACTGGTTGACCTGATGCAAGCATGATGTCATCATGACATCATCTCGCCGGTGATTCTCTGGTGGCAAGCAGCGGCGGCGATTCAGCGAGGATTGGCAAGCGTGGTTGTTATGGTTCGAAAGAGGACACGCCAGGGAACCTACTAGCAGCGCCGCCGCTTGGATATGGTCACCGGAGGATGGCCGACGACGAGAGATGGCGGCGGTGGTTACAGATGAACGTGGTGGAGATGTGTCACATCCCAAGATTTTCCAAATCTTGTAATGTGAAAAATAAAGAAACAAAATAAATTATTGTTGAAATTTTAGGGTGAAAAGAAACTTTTGTTTCTAAATGGAAGCTTAAAATCCCATCTTGAACAAACTTTAATTAAAAGTTTGAATTCAACAAAATCCAAATCAAAAGAATTGCATTCCTCATAAAATGTAGCTGGAAATTTAAACACTTGGAAAATAAATCCAAACCTAAAACCCTAATGGAATAAAGATCATTTCCAAGTTATCACCAAGCCTATGGAATTGATCCATATAAAATTTGTCAACAAACATTTACAAATGATCAAGAAAGACAAATAGAAATATTATAAAACTATAGAATTTGGTTTCACTTAAATTGGAACCATAAATAAAATCTTATGAATATAATAAGATAGGGAAAAGTAATTTCCAAAGCTAATAAAGAACCTATCAATAAACCCATACAAAATGGTGAGCAAATAAACCTAAATATATTTAAAGGGATAAACAAATATTAAATAAGATTTTGCAAATTGGAATCACCAAGTTTGGATTCCTAAATAAAAAGGTATGGATTTTATAAGATGAAGAAAGAAATATGGAATAAGGAATATTTGAAAGACCAAATAAATCTTGGCCTAATCCATTAAGCAAATGGAATGAATATAATCCAAATCCAAATAAAATAAAAGATAAAGAATTTCCAAAATAAAATAATATGGCATTAACCATTCTATCCCTATTTTTTTATAAAGATAAATCTCTAATAAGAATAATTATATAATTCATGTGAGAATGGTATTTTGGAAATTACCCAAATGAAATAAAAGTTGTTTCATTCAACTTAAATAAGATTAAAGAAATCTTCCAAATAAAATTTAGGGAATTAAAACTATATTTAATTCCATTTGAATTAAAACAAATACCCAATCTTAAATGATTAATAAATCATATTAAATTATTCCAAATAATTCAAGATGAATTATTTGACACCCAAATAATCAAATAAAAAACTACTAAAAAGATTTGGAAGGTTTTGGAAAATCAAATGGTGTTTAGAAATATTATTAAATCTTATATGATTTAAAACTAGAGCCTATTTTGTATAATTAAAAGACCTTAAAAAGAATAAGTAAATTATTCTAAAAATGATTTCAGAATGTTTTATTAATCAGTATTTAAACCTACACAAATTATGGCAAAGGTATGAATTCAAATGAGTGTTTCAATTGTTTGATCAAAATCAAAACAGAATTAAAGAAATGGAAAAAGAATCTGAAGAAAAAAAAGTGAATAGATGCAACCCAACTAGCCTAGCCCATTAAGCCCAATGTCAGCCCACTCCCTCTCTCCCCGCGGAAAACGCTTCGCACCAGAGGAACGACCCACTCACTCGCTGACTGCCTGGACCCACCGCACCTCTCTCTTTCTCGGTGTCAAACAGACCCGACCACCAGCTCCCTTCGTTCTCACCCGCCGCTGACCTCGCCCTCTACTGTTTCTGCCGGCGTTGATTGCGAATGAATTGGCATAAACGAGCGATTTAATTCCTCCCCTGACCTGGCTGTCTTAACCGCCTCCTCCCCCTCTCCATTTCCCCTCAGACCCCCTTTCTCCTCCGCCACCAGGCTGCCTCGAATCGACCTTGCACTGTCGCGGCCTCCGACGAACTCCGAAGGCGATTCTGGCCATTCCCCACCGCGCCTCGCCTCCTCGACCATGCTCACATGCTCCCCACATCCTTGCGAACCTCCCCGTAGCGCCAGCTCGCCCCCGCGCGCCCCAGAACTTCAGCAACGACGACACCAAGCACCGCCGCCGTCTGCCTCTTCTCCGGCGACTCATCTGGTAAGAATCTGACCGCCCCTCTCTTTCTCTTTCATGCACGCATCTTCGCCTCGTCCTTGCGCATCTAGCCATACACTCCTCTCCCTCTGGCATGCACCGAAGCCCCGTCTCCGTCGACGTCTGAGTGCAACCGACGACCCCACGAACTCCGGCGAGTGATTCTCATCGACCCCGTGCGCCCCCTTCGCCAGCAAGGACCGCCTTGAGCTTCCCCGTGCCACGGTGATCACGGTGAGCCACCTCTCTACCTTCCTTGCTTCTTATTTTGCCAGCTCCGCCGCTAGCCGAGCGTCGCCGCCGCGCGCTGCCGCTTAGTGCCGCCAGAGTTTGGTCAGATCGTCCCCAGCCGTTAGATGCAGATCGTAGGGATACGATAGATGACTTAACGAACCATTTTTATCGATCTGTGCCGCACAATCGTCATTAGATCCAACGCCTCACACTGCTGATCCACGCGAAACGGTACCGACGAATTAAAACACGCCACGTGTCCCTGTTCGTTTGATTTAAAACAGATTTGATCTATTAGATGCTAGATTTTGTAAAATCTATAACTTTTAATCTACACGTCCAAATTTTGCAAATTCTATATAAATGGATTCAGCAAGATAAGCCCTAGCCAACCATGCACTTTGTTTAGTAAATTGCTTATGTTAAATTGTTTGTTTTTATAGAAACTTATGTATGCATGTTTAGGATATAAAATTTGTTATAAAATGATTTTGGGGATAAAATCTTTGGCAAATGGTTTGTTTTGAACCTACTGACCCTAGAAATCAATTGGTGGTTTCAAAAATGTATTTTCTGAAGCAAAAGAATAAAACCTTGAATTAAAACATTTCTAGCCAAATAAAAATATGATTTAATTGTTAAAAATGATTTTGGAGGAAAACCTTTGGGAAATGTTTTGATTTAAACTCACTGACCCTAAACACCAAGTTTTATGACTTAAAAATATATTTGGTAAACCCTATAAAAATTATTACTTTGCTAAAGGCATTTTCAACCACATGAAATAATGATTTGGTTTAAAAATGGTTTATGAAGTAAAAAATTTTGCATATGGTTTTGCCACTTTATAAAATGACCAATAGGTGTTTCCAAATGTTTATAACCTACTAGAAACCACTTTTACAAATAAAACAACCTTTTGCATGCTTGCATGCATTGTTTTGTTTCTATTATTTTTATGTGATGAATTGCTTGAATGGTAGATTGAAATATTGTTTGCTTGATTGAATTATAGTGACTTGAAGTGTGTGAACATTGCAAAGATCAAGGAGTGAACTTATACCCTCTACCAAAAAGGCAAGTGATGCTTCATACTTTTTTCCCATTATTTTCACTATGCACTAGTGATGTTTCTAAGTAGGACTTGCATGGAATTTTTGCTAAGTATAAACTATGCCATGGGAAATCCTAGTAGATGTAAGCTTAGTAGAAATTTCCTAAGTTAAGATTCCTACTACTATCATGCTTAGCTTAGCTAGTAGAAAACAAGGGTGGAAATATATATTCATGCTATGGAAAAATTTCTAAGTTTGAGGACTTGTGTTTTGTTTAATAAAACAACTAAGTTAATGAATCACCTGGGTGGAATGGAAGGAATTGTTTGTGTTGAGTGGTTACACAAGGCCAGGGGACTGGTGAACCTTGTGTATATCACTTTTGGATGGACACCCAGGAACAAAGAGATTTGAGATGTCAAATTTCGAGAAGCTTCAAGTGCAGCCACTTGGCATTATGGGCTCTGCCTGGATCATATAGGTTGCAATAACTTAGCCAAATGGACAGTTGGTGGTAGGGGAATGATAGGTTGGAGCGCGCCCATTTTGGTCTAAGGGAAGGCTTCTGAAAGATCTTGTCTTGGTGAAACCAAGTCTTGTGGGGAAAGTGCACAACCTCTGCAGAGTGTAAAATCTAAGTACTTAGCCATGTCCCTGGTAAAGGACAATTTGAGCATCAAGACATGGAAGCTATCAAGAATCTCATCATCCCAATTTCTAAGTTAAAAACTTGTGGGTGAACAAGGGTTGAAGGATCACCAATTTCTATTGGGAGATGCCTTGGGTGATTTTTGTCAAGCAAAAAATTAGTGTTTTCAAATGATAAGGAAAATCTATTTTGAGCAAAGCAAGCCTAAGCTCCACTTAGCCAAATGCATATAGATGATAGACTCCACTATACTACCATAGTATCACTTGCCAAGACAATTCAAATGTATTGACCCTTGTGGCTGTAACTTGTTATGTTGCAGGTTTGTTTGATATTAGTGAAGTAGGATTACAAGTCTACAACCAACATGTCTACCTGTGGCACTTTGAAGATGAAGGACCCCATGCTTATAGATATTCTGCTGCAATGTAATGTAATAGCCAAATGAGCTATGTAAGATGTAATAAATTATTTTATTCCTGGTTATATAGTTGTATTATGACCTTTGTTTCTTGATATTACATCTTAACTGTGGATGCTAGCTATTGATCCAGGGACTAGCATTGTAAACACAGGGATCTCTACCTTATTAAAGGTTGGGAACCTTACAGATGGTATCGGAGCATTGTGTTGCCTGTAGGATTTGTAACCCTAGGATTGGACAAAACCCTTAGAAAAATAGGAGTTGGAATTGTTCCAAAACTTATTTACAAACAATCTTGTAAACTCTTTCCTCAACCATTTTGGTTTTGATTCTACATCTCTTCTATTTCAAACTTGATGGACAAAGCCTTTCCCATGGCCAAAGACTTCATCATGTGCAAAGGACTTCATTAACTCTAATGACTTCAACATCTTCAACTCTAATGACTTCAACATCTTCAACCTTGGATATCAACTCTAATGACTTCAACATCTTCAAGTGATTTCAACCTTATTATCAACAAAGACTTCAACTTTGGATATCGCTAAGGACTACAAGTGAGACAAGAAATAATTCTCAAGACTTGAAGACTAAGGAAACACAACTTAGAAGGAACCATCATCACTTTGAAGTTTTTGTGACCAAGAATTTTCCCAAGGAAACCATGATCTCATTCAAGAAGAATCAACCAAGAAGGATGGAAAGATCTCAAGTGAACCATATAGATGGACCACCATATTTTGTTTAAGTCAAACCCACCAACTTATCTGGTGTAACAAAAATATTTTTGGTTGCCTAAAAATATGCTTGAAACTTGTTGTTTGAGTGAAATGTTTGTTTGTGATTGTTTGCACTTTTCTTGTGTGAATTGTGATGTGTGTGATTAGAATTATTCCCTTAGAAATATTTTGCCTATTCTAATCCCAATTCAACCCAAACAGATGACTACTCCAAGAGATTCCAACATCAAGGATGGTGACAACAACAACAACCAAGAGGACAACATGAGAGAACTCATAGTAACCCAAAGCCAGTTGAACCAAGTGACATCTCAATTTATATCCAACACCAGTGAGGTAGATCCAACCATGCAAAGGTTTTTGGAAACCTAAACCCAATTGTTGCATAAGGTGACAGACCAAATGATCAACATGGGAAGCAGCTCTTCCAAAGGAGTTTGTGACAACAAGGATGACAAAGATGATATTCTAGAAGGAACCCAAGCTTGCAATATTTGTGGAGACAAGGATCACACTTCCAAGGAGCATGAAGATCAATGCCCCAATTGTGAAGAGAAACATCCAATTGACCAATGCCCCACATCCCAAGCTACTTGTTACCTATGTGAAGGAAACAATCATGTCCCTATCCAATGCCCCATATATTCCATAGTTGAACAAAGGAAACAAGGTGGAGTGCAACAACTGATTGCAGACTACCATGAGAGATCCAAGTCTATCAAGAAGGATGAAGACAAAGGAAAATCTCAGCTTGTACCTCCCAGCAATATGACCCAATTTAAAGGACCAAAGAGGAGACATATGTATTATCCAAGGAATAATAAAAGGTCAAGGAGACCAGTAAACATTCCTACCTTTGAGATAACATATGAAGAACATGAACTAGAAGCACTCCTAGCTTTGGAGAAACCCAAGAAAAAGAAGGACAAAAGCCATGTGCAATGTGGTCATTGCAAAGAAATAGGACACTATGCCAGTGAATGTCTAGAGAAGAAGAAGTATAAGGATATTAGACAAGTGTGGTGCAACAACTGCAAAGAGCTAGGTCATTATGTAGCAACTTGTCCACAGAAGATACGTGAAGAACTCAATCTTATCACATGTTACAATTGTGGTAACCAAGGACATTATGCAAGCAACTGTCCAGAAAAGATGAAGCACAAGATAAATCCTATGAAGGACCTCAGCCTAGTCACATGTTTCAAATGTGGAAACAAAGGACACCATGCAGATGTTTGCCCAGAGAGATTTCAACAAGATCCCAAGCAAGTCAAGAAGTGATCTAGTTGGAAAATTTTTAAGGGTGGTAGTACCCTAGTTGTTTTGAGCCAACTTGTAACCCCTAGCCTCCTCAAATCTCGGGACAAGATTTATTTTAAGGGTGGTAGCCTGTCACATCCCAAGATTTTCCAAATCTTGTAATGTGAAAAATAAATAAACAAAATAAATTATTGTTGAAATTTTAGGGTGAAAAGAAACTTTTGTTTCTAAATGGAAGCTTAAAATCCCATCTTGAACAAACTTTAATTAAAAGTTTGAATTCAACAAAATCCAAATCAAAAGAATTGCATTCCTCATAAAATGCATCTGGAAATTTAAACACTTAGAAAATAAATCCAAACCTAAAACCCTAATGGAATAAAGATCATTTCCAAGTTATCACCAAGCCTATGGAATTGATACATATAAAATTTGTCAACAAACATTTACAAATGATCAATAAAGACAAATAGAAATATTATAAAACTATAGAATTTGGTTTCACTTAAATTGGAACCAAAAAAATCTTATGAATATAATAAGATAGGGAAAAGTAATTTCCAAAGCTAATAAAGAACCTATCAATAAACCCATACATAATGGTGAGCAAATAAACCTAAATATATTTAAAGGGATAAACAAATATGAAATAAGATTTTACAAATTGGAATCACCAAGTTTGGATTCCTAAATAAAAAGATATGGATTTTATAAGATGAAGAAAGAAATATTAAATAAGGAATATTTGAAAGACCAAATAAATCTTGGCCTAGTCCATTAAGCAAATGGAATGAATATAATCCAAATCCAAATAAAATAAAAAGATAAAGAATTTCCAAAATAAAATAATATGGCATTAACCATTCTATCCCTATTTTTTTATAAAGATAAATCTCTAATAAGAATAATTATATAATTCATGAGAGAATGGTATTTTGGAAATTACCCAAATGAAATAAAATTTGTTTCATTCAACTTAAATAAGATTAAAGAAATCATCCAAATAAAATTTAGGGAACTAAAACTATATTTAATTCCATTTGAATTAAAACAAATTCCCAATCTTAAATGATTAATAAATCATATTAAATTATTCCAAATAATTCAAGATGAATTATTTGACACCCAAATAATCAAATAAAAACCTACTAAAAAGATTTGGAAGGTTTTGGAAAATCAAATGGTGTTTAGAAATATTATTAAATCTTATATGATTTAAAACTAGAGCCTATTTTGAATAATTAAAAGACCTTAAAAAGAATAAGTAAATTATTCTAAAAATGATTTCAAAATGTTTTATTAATCAGTATTTAAACCTACACAAATTATGGCAAAGGTTTGAATTCAAATGAGTGTTTGAATTGTTTGATCAAAATCAAAACAGAATTAAAGAAATGGAAAAATAAAAAGAATCTGAACAAAAAAAATGTGAATAGATGCAACCCAACTAGCCTAGACCATTAAGCCCAATGTCAGCCCACTCCCTCTCTCCTCGCGGAAAACACTTCGCACCAGAGGAACGACCCACTCACTCACTGACTGCCTGGACCCACCGCACCTCTCTCTTTCTCGCTGTCAAACAGACCCGACCACCAGCTCCCTTCGTTCTCACCCGCCGCTGACCTCGCCCTCTACTGTTTCTGCCGGCGTTGATTGCGAATGAATTGGCATAAACACGCGAGTTAATTCCTCCCCTGACCTGGCTATCTTAACCGCCTCCTCCCCCTCTCCATTTCCCCTCAGACCCCCTTTCTCCTCCGCCACCAGGCTGCCTCGAATCGACCTTCCACTGCCGCGGCCTCCGACGAACTCCGACGGCGATTCCGGCCATTCCCCACCGCGCCTCGCCTCCTCGACCATGCTCACATGCTCCCCACATCCTTGCGAACCTCCCCGTAGTGCCAGCTCGCCCCCGCGTGCCCCAGAACTTCGGCAACGACGACACCAAGCACCGCCGCCGTCTGCCTCTTCTCCGGCGACTCCTCTGGTAAGAATATGACCGCCCCTCTCTTTCGCCTTCACGCACGCATCTTTGCCTCGTCCTTGCGCATCTAACCATACACTGCTCTCCCTATGGCATGCACCGAAGCCCCGTCTCCGTCGACGTCTGAGTGCAACCGACGACCCCACGAACTCCGGCGAGCGATTCTCATCGACCCCATGCGCCCCCTTCACCATCAAGGACCGCCTTGAGATTCCTCGTGCCACGGTGATCACGGTGAGCCACCTCTCTACCTTCCTTGCTTCTTATTTCGCCAGCTCCGCCGCTAGCCGAGCGTCGCCGTCGCGCGCTGCCGCTGAGCGCCGCCAGAGTTTGGTCAGATCGTCCCCAGCCGTTAGATGCAGATCGTAGGGATACGATAGATGACTTAACGAACCGTTTTTGATCGATCTGTGCCGCACGATCGTCATTAGATCCAACGCCTCACACTGCTGATCCACGCGAAACGGTACCGACGAATTAAAACACGCCACGTGTCCCTGTTCGTTTGATTTAAAACAGATTTGATCTGATGCTAGATTTTGTAAAATCTATAACTTTTAATCTACACGTCCAAATTTTGCAAATTTTATATCAATGGATTCAGCAAGACAAGCCCTAGCCAACCATGCACTTTGTTTAGTAAATTGTTTGTTTTACAGAAACTTATGTATGCATGTTTAGGATATAAAATTTGTTCTAAAATGATTTTGGGGATAAAATCTTTGGCAAATGGTTTGTTTTGAACCTACTGACCCTAGAAATCAATTGGTGGTTTTTAAAATGTATTTTGTGAAGCAAAAGAATAAAACCTTGAATTAAAACATTTCTAGCCAAATAAAAATATAGTTTAATTGTTAAAAATGATTTTGGAGGAAAACCTTTGGGAAATGTTTTGATTTAAACTCACTGACCCTAAACACCAAGTTTTATGACTTAAAAATATATTTGGTAAACCCTATAAAAATTATTACTTTGCTAAAGGCATTTTCAACCACATGAAATAATGATTTGTTTTAAAAATGGTTTATGAAGTAAAAACTTCTGCAAATGGTTTTGCCACTTTATAAAATGACCAATAGGTGTTTCCAAATGTTTATAACCTACTATAAACCACTTTTACAAATAAAACAACATTTTGCATGCTTGCATGCATTGTTTTGTTTCTATTATTTTTATGTGATGAATTGCTTGAATGGTAGATTGAAATATTGTTTGCTTGATTGAATTATAGTGACTTTAAGTGTGTGAACATTGCAAAGATCAAGGAGTGAACTTATACCCTCTACCAAAAAGGCAAGTGATGCTTCATACTTTTGTCCCATTATTTTCACTATGCACTAGTGATGTTTCTAAGTAGGACTTGCGTGGAATTTTTGCTAAGTATAAACTATGCCATGGGAAATCCTAGTAGATGTAACCTTAGTAGAAATTTCCTAAGTTAAGATTCCTACTACTATCATGCTTAGCTTAGCTAGTAGAAAACAAGGGTGGAAATATATATTCATGCTATGGAAAAATTTCTAAGTCTGAGGACTTGTGTTTTGTTTAATAAAACAACTAAGTTAATGAATCACCTAGGTGGAATGGAAGGAATGGTTTGTGTTGAGTGGTTACACAAGGCCAGGGGACTGGTGAACCTTGTGTATCTCACTTGTGGATGGCCACCCAGGAACAAAGAGATTTGAGATGTCAAATGTTGAGAAGCTTCAAGTGCAGCCACTTGGCATTATGGGCTCTGCCTGGATCATATAGGTTGCAATAACTTAGCCAAATGGACAGTTGGTGGTAGGGGAATGATAGGTTCGAGCGCGTCCATTTTGGTCTAAGGGAAGGCTTCTGAAAGATCTTGTCTTGGTGAAACCAAGTCTTGTGGGGAAAGTGCACAACCTCTGTAGAGTGTAAAATCTAAGTACTTAGCCATGTCCCTGGTAAAGGACAATTTGAGCATCAAGACATGGAAGCTATCAAGAATCTCATCATCCCAATTTCTAAGTTAAAAACTTGTGGGTGAACAAGGGTTGAAGGATCACCAATTTCTATTGGGAGATGCCTTGGGTGATTTTTGTCAAGCAAAAACTTAGTGTTTTCAAATGATAAGGAAAATCTATTTTGAGCAAAGCAAGCCTAAGATCCACTTAGCCAAATGCATATAGATGATAGACTCCACTATACTACCATAGTATCACTTGCCAATACAATTCAAATGTATTGACCCTTGTGGCTGTAACTTGTTATGTTGCAGGTTTGTTTGATATTAGTGAAGTAGGATTACAAGTCTACAACCAACATGTCTGCCTGTGGCACTTTGAAGATGAAGGACCCCATGCTTATAGGTATTCTGCTACATTGTAATGTAATAGCCAAATGAGCTATGTAAGATGTAATAAATTATTTTATTCCTGGTTATAAAGTTGTATTATGACCTTTGTTTCTTGATATTACATCTTAACTGTGGATGCTAGCTATTGATCCAGGGACTAGCATTGTAAACACAGGGATCTCTACCTTATTAAAGGTTGGGAACCTTACAAGATGATTCCAGAAGCAATCGAGAGATTAGAGAGGTTCCTGAGCATCAGCAACTCACCAGCATTGCAGTGGAGGGCTTAGTGTGACCGGAGGTGGTCGGAATCGATGGAGACGACGGCGAAACCCGTCGGAGATGGAGGTGTCGATTGGCCCGATTGGATCTCCTTTGGCCTACGCTTTGTGGGGCAAACGAACTAGATGATCAAGGGGATCCTAACTACGGTCTCAGCGGTTCAAGGGGAGCTCGGAAACATCGGCGACGAGCGGCTCCGGCGAGGCTAGGTTTCGGCTCAGAGGGGAAATGGGGAAAGAGGAGGAGATAGGGTTCGTCTCTGCGCAGGAGGGGATCTTGTAGACGACCAGAAGCGGTGGCGTGGATCTTGGCATGACCGGACGTCATGGCGCGGCGGCGGACGGTGGCGATGCTGATAGCAAGCTGCTTGTGACGTCGGGGAGGAAGAAGACGACGATCATTTCATAGAAAGCCCCCTGGAAAACCTTCAAACTCAACCCGCAGTCCCTCAGCTGGCCCACTTAGACAGCCAGAGAAATTTACTGGATGTTGTCCTAGCTGGGCCGCTACTGGGCTGCTGTAGGTTGCTCGTGAGCAGCAGATAGGGAGAGAGGAAATGGACCACGGGCCAGAAATGTATTCCTCTATTTTTTTCTTGTTTTATTCCTTTTTCATTTTCTGTTTGTTTTCTGGTTTGTATTTTTAGATTTGGTTTGAACTTTTCTTTTTGGAATTTTATTTGCTGAATACTTGAAGCAACAATAAAGTTATTAAAAATCAATTTGTGAATTTTTATTATGTATTGTGATATTTCTTTATTTCCTTTGTATATATTCTTTTCTATAACATTGTTTTCCCTTTTATTTGGAGTAATTAAGTTTTTAAATGTTTAATAATATCCATAGGGTTGATTTATATGTATTTAATCACATAGTATAGTGTAGGATGATTTATAATATTGGATCCCCACTTATTCCATGCTCATATGGGATGAGTGGTTAGAGAAATGAATTAAAGACTTTGTCTAATGATTATAGATAGAATATTTATGAGATGTTGATGAGAAAACTTATTAATAAGTTTAATGTTTTGAATTGTACTTACTCACTCTAGGGTTTAAGATACTTACTATACTTATTTTCTTTTGTTGAAATGAATAAAGATTAATGGCTAAACCTATTGTCTTTATGTTGGTGAATTTAATAATATCACCATTCAAAGTAAAATAGTGGATTTCTTTTCTAGGATAACTTATAAGAAAGAATTGATAAAGTTAATTCCTAAGCACATATGATAATAATGATTAGAAATGACAAAGATGTGCTTAATTGGTTTGTTATGGGAAAATATTTCTATAAAGAATTGTGGAAACAAGATGATATATCAACAGATGGGATGGATGTTAAGCTTGATTATAGATTTAGGGTTTAATGTTTTACCAAGAATTTCTATCTTCTATACTTCATAATTTTGGACTTCTGATTAAGGAATTCCTTTCCTAGATGTATTACTTCTCCTTATCCATCACATGAATATTCTTGGTAAAACATTAAACCCTAAATCTATATTTGGGTATATCAACTACTCTACTGTTGATAATCTCTAATCCAACAAGTGGTTACTTCTAACTCCAATCACACTCTTTCTTAATTATCCTTCACTAATAACACTTCAATAGATGTATACATCAAATCCTACTTCATCTCAAGTGCTTAGTATTTCCAAAGAGGAAACTACTACTTCTTTAATCCAATGTTGCTCTAACATCATTTTAATCATACTATATTGTCTCTACTTGACTCCAATATCTAACATTCTAACCTCACATTAATTTAATGTGACCTTTAATGACTAATCTAGGATAATATATCTATACTATGGTTCAATCATGGTTTTACCCACCAATGTCACTTATACTTGGTATAAGCATTCAATATTGGTGAGTAAGGCATGATCATTATGATCCTTTGATCCTTTTATGGTTCAAGTTTCAAGTTGACTAAACAAGGCTTCATCAATACAACACTACAGTTGTATTCTAATTATCTTCTGTTTAGCTCTATTGGATCAATAGATATAATTCATTGACTATACCTACTTGATCCAATAGGACTACTCCTGATAACTATCTTCAGACTTCATTCTTGTAATCTTCTTTGTTACCATATTGATTTGATTTCCTCAAATCACTCCCATCCTATAGATGACATCTAGAACTAGCATCACTACTTATCTCTTCTTACTTCTTTCTTCATAGACCTTCAGTAGATGCCATGATATGATCAAGAGTTGATAATTTAAGAATTGATAGGTTAAGAATTGGTGAATCAATAGTTTATTACTCAATATTGATGAACAACAAATATAAGGATAGGATTCAGTAAAGATGATAAAGATTGATATGGAAAGAAAGATATATGGTGAATGATCTTAACTTTAGTTTATTTCCTACTCAATATCACTAGAGAGTTAAAGTTAGGTATTTACATGATACACATGGTATAAGTAGATGAGATTAAGATATAGTTGTTACATTCTTATTATTTGTGTTATATTTATAATTTAGTATTCATGAGTGATTATAATGAACACTAAGATATGATCACCTAAGGATCAAATATAAATCATTAAGTAATGTATTAGGGTTTAATTTTATTCCATTTGATCTACCCTTAGATCAAATCATGTTTACCCAAAATAAGGTTTTAGCAAAGGTCATATTGAAACTTATCGCAGTCAACTTGATGATCTACTTCAATTCCATCAGGTTAAGAGAAGCTTCAATCACTTTGACAAGTTTTTATTTAAAAGCGCGAAAAAATTTCAGATTTTCCATGCATGAATGCAATGCACACATCTGTGTTCAGCTTATTTCTAAGCTCTAATGCTGGGATGTTACACACTCTCCCCCTTAAAATAAACTTCGTCCTCGAAGTTTGCACTCTCATGTTTTGGAGTAAGGAAGTGTCTTGCATTGATTACGATAGGTCTCAACTCCATGGTAACCTCAGTGGAAATAATTGTAATATCCCATATCCAAAGCTTTTCCTTGAATCCTTATTATACTTGTCAATCTTCAACTTGTTGTCTCCAACACTCCAAAGTTCCTTTTACTTTAATCCCTTAGGGATATGTCCTTGTAAAATCCTTAAATTGAGGTCTCTCCTTTAGTCGATTTCCCTAATTAAGTATTCTAATCCAACTTCTTTACTTGATCATCGAAGTTCCTTACTATTCTATGTAAGGTCTAGGAAGTCTCACTAAAACAGGTTTTAAAGTTTATTGATCAATAGTATGGTCAAAAGACTAGTCTTTGATTTGTCATTGTATGAGTTGTACTGGTAATACTTCCGAATATTGGTTTTGAACACATTTAGTACAAACCCATTTGAATTTCTTATTTCTCTACACATGTCAAATTAGATGTGCCATGTTACCTCTTAAGGATCACTTAAGAGTTGTTTCCTCTAGACTTAGTCTATTAAGATTAATCTATTTTATCACTCCTCAGCTCTTGTCTTAGCAAGCTTTAGATAATGTTTTCATTATTACATATAGTACTTCTTCAACTTTCATTTATAATGTTTACTCTCCCCCTTAGGGTTTACTAATAGTCTTCAAACTTCCCATTTAGTATTTATTGGCTTTATAATTAGAATGTAGAGTTTTGTCTAGCTTATACTTTACCTAATTTGTTCTTATGAAAGATTGTATGGTGTATCCACACAATTGCGGATCTTTTCAGCATTATTTGTCTTACTTACTTATTCGGATATTATTGCTTTAATGCACCTGACTTCACAAAGAGTCTCGAAAGACGGTCGCTTTCAATTTTTATACTCCTTTGTGTCCTACTTATCTTAGGCCAAATTTTATGCTCTTTATGCAACTTTTAAGATGATCTGGTTAACTATGTCAACCAACATCGGCTACGGTCAAGATACCAACTGTGGATCACATACTAGCTATGGATCAAATACCAGCTGCGGATAATCTTATGGTGTAATTATTACCCTACGGTTTTAGACATACTTCTAGCATTCTCTGAATTGTCAAAGCTTGAATACCATTTTGGATTCCAAAACTTCTTCTTTGCACTTATTCATGGTGCTTCCATGAACTTGGTACAACTACTTTATTAACTTCTTAGCAAAATTACCTACTTTGATTGAACTTTAAGTTTATTACTCCTTGTTGCTCCAAGTGTTTCTATAATAATCTTCCTTCTTATTGCTGACTAATAATGATCTACGCTTGATCCATCCTCTAAATTGAGTTGATAATCCTTACAC
The DNA here is from genome assembly GCA_916181665.1 of Avena sativa. Lineage (NCBI taxonomy): Eukaryota > Viridiplantae > Streptophyta > Magnoliopsida > Poales > Poaceae > Avena > Avena sativa. The sequence goes on from OV702280.1 coordinate 135,677,452, forward strand.
TTGGCTTTATTCTTCATGTAAGTCTTCATTTTGGTCTTTGAAATTCGTCACTCCCTTACACGAATTCCCTTAATCTATCTAGGTCTATAACATCAAGTAGTGACTGGATGTTTCAACATGCATTTGCACACCAAGTCAAACTTCATGTACAGACCTAGTCAATCAAGAAGATCCAAGAAAAACAAATAAATCCAAATGTGGTACATATAACACACAATATTCTAAGCCCAAAATATAATAGTTGAGTATGATATCTCTAAAATTTAGGCTTAGTTGTGTAGTATATGACACCTCCTCATATAGGTTTACATTGTGATACTTAGAACATAGAGTCAAACTATTCTTTATCTCAATATTTACCCAAATTTCTCAAGTGCAACAGGATAATATTAAGCAAAGTGGTCTCGATTTGGTTTTGACTAACCTTTGGTCTCACCTTTGGAATGATTAACTATATTCAACCTTTCTTTGTTAGCCAACTAACCTCACATGATCTCTCCAAATGACTAATCAGATTCTATTTGTTAACTTAAACCAAAGATTATTAGAAATTTTTAGCACCCATGACTTCTATAATTGAAAATTTTCATACTTCTACTCTAAGATAAACCACTAAGTACTTGTCATACTTACACTTACATCATGGTTTCGGAGCTAATCTCACCATGATATGGTTATGCCTACCTATACATCATGATTTAAGAGCTACTCACCTCATGATGACCTTACTTCTTACTGTACTGTCATTCAGTCTTAACCTAATTTCACTTCATCACGTAGAATTCTCAAGTGAATCCCACATGATTACTACTCATTACACCAATATTTATCCTAATGATATTCATCATGTTGTCTTTGGTTATCAACTAACACTAAGATTCCGTTATGTTACTTGAATTCTAAGATTAGGCTACACCATTAGGACTACTTCAATTGATGTCTTAAACTTGATTCTAAACTACCATGACCAATTGGGTTTCCTACAATATCTTGGTGGGTTATGTCTCCTTCGGAAGACACTAAATAGCACCTTACTGAGAAAAATGGATAACTACTTTTAAGAATTATGACTTAATCATTTTGTGATAAGATTTATCCTCAAGTGGATGCTCATCACCAGTCATAAGATTATTTGGTTTAAATAAAATGGCTCCTATAGTCACTATCCAACCTACAGATCTTCCTAAAAGGGTTTTAATCCTAAGGTCAAAGCATATGCTCTGATACCAACTGCGGTGACCCAGCATACCACTGCATGATGTAGTACACTATAGTCGTTGACATAACACAAATGAAACACCGTTCACTAGTATTACATCCCTCAGAGTAGTACAACAGAAACATAGTAGGTCCAAGACATGACTATAGGTTACAACTCAACTCTTTACACAAGATCCAGAGAACACTCTAGGTTAAAGAGAGAGAAATAAACTTCTTACAAAGAAGAATCAGGAATAAATAACTCATAGCTACCATACTTATAAAACTAGTAACTGAACTACTGGCTTGCATTGCTGCTATTGCAATACTCTACAGAAGTAGGTTCTATGGTTAGAAATTCTATTCTTATCTAATCAGTAACTTCGTCTTCACTTGAGTTGATGTATATGTTGACTTTCTTGACTTCATTGAAGAGCATTAGCTTTTGATGATGATTCCTGGAGCATAACTTGATGTATACGTCATCTGTACTGGATTTAGAACCTAGCAAGGGTTGAGAAGATACTTTGAGTACGAGCGTAGTCAGCAAGTCCACTAGAAAAGGAGTGTTTGATGCACTATAGATATAGACACAGACCGTAGGTCGTAGGCAATGCAAGTTTTCGTAAACATTTCTTCAAAGGTTGCTTTTATTCTGAAAAGCTATGTCCTTCAGCCTTCACGGGTTTACCAGAACCTTCATGGGATTCCTTTACCACCGCGTTCGCATCTCCTTCCCAGAACAGGGAGTAACAAGTTACAGTTCTTACACTCTGCAGAGGTGCGTCACTTTGCCCATGAGAGATCTTAGCTTTGTTGCACATCCGGGCCGCGAACCCGTTCACAATTCCTTGGTGTGAGGCCCAGACTAAGACCCAAGCCAATCACTGCCTTCTCCGCGACCCCGCATGTCTCCTTGGTGTACGCGATCCCACCTATTGAATTACGGCAATGGCAGTACAGACCGTTCAGATGCCGGAACTATTGTGGGACGTTGAGGGCTCCCACCCATATGCTGCATATCCTCTACGAATTACCATAAATAGTATGCATGCTACGAGTGATAACAGCCACGACCCGCACATCCAGCTCCATGTGAGAGGGAAAAGATACAGCTGACTTCTTCGTCCCATTCCAAATCTCATGGTCAACGCGTAATATACGGCGCAAGAATCACTGGCGACATTGGTTGTTAAGTCCTAGGTAATATGTTCCTTTACCACCGGAACTCTTATAGTAGCTTATTACCTCATGGTAAATAACCTATAATCACATTATTATGAAAATAGTGTTTTCTGACCTTTTTCAAATGCAGGTGATGACAACACTGGATTTGTAAAATACTTTACAGAAAATAATCAAAGGACATGAGCAAGTGTGAACTTGCCTTTTGTGATTGCAATATTATGCACTCACGGTCTTCAAGATAATATAAGATCCAATAGCGGAAATCTGCATCATTGGTCCGGTAAGGACTAATGTTTAAAGAAGCAAGATGCTTTTATGCATAAGTGATGTAATGCAAGTTGATAAACGCGAATCCCGAGGTAATGTTGTTCTAGGGTTTGGATACTGGAAAAGGTTTCCTTGGAATATGTTGCCCTTTTAGATTAAATTTTATATATGTGCTTCTTATTAAGGCTTGTGAGTGTGTGGAAAACATCATGTATTTATACAACAATAAAATACACAGTATGGAATGCTACTCAAGGTTGCTTTACATCTTAATTGTTTTATCTTCAAGTTTTACTTTACAAGTAATGTTACTTATAAAGAATTTAAGTATTAACAATCTTATGATATAAGTAAAGTATAAGGTAAGGTGTTTACTATTAATTGTCATATGTTAATTGAAGTGGCAAAACGAATAACTTTTGAAAAAAATCTTATTCAACTAAGAAGAAGCATTTAAGCTTTTAAGTTAATCTTATGAGGTGTTCTTTTTAGTTAAAGTCTTTAAGTCAGAAAGAATTGCCTTTACTGGAATACTAAAATTAGTAGTATTTCAGACTTATCTATCTTGGTTTTTAACTGGGTTGGTTTGGTATTAAGATGCTTTATAATTAATTATAACAGACCAAAGTTAACTATAAAGTATATAACAAAGTTTTTAGTAGTATACTTAAAGTTTGGTAGATTAAAGTTAACTTTAAAACATAGATGGAATTTAGGTGTAATGCTTGTTATACTTATGTCTTGTTCACCTTATAATGTTTCTTTAAAGTTACTTAAGTATGGTATTATTTTGATTTGGTAGTGGTTAAGGTTTATGAATAAGTAAACAATATTATTTATTACTTATGAACTCACTTGTAGTGTTTTGATTTGTTTATAAACTTGTGGTTAATATAAATAATGGGTTTTATCTTATTACAATTATTCTTGGAGATTTTATATTAAATAAGAATCCTTTTATAAAAGAATCTGCATTTATGGTTGAAGGATAACTTAATAAAATTATATTTAAAATGTGTTGGACCAATTTGACTTTAAATTATAAATATTCAAGACTAATACTATTTATTAGACTTTAATTAGTTAATTTTAGAATTATTAACAAATTTTATTCACCTTTATATGTATTATCAATTAAGGAAATAGGTTTTAATTCAAGTTATTAAAGTGTTTATCTTTTTTTAACTCAAAAGTGGAATATCACATTTTTAACATGTAGTTATTATTTTTGTGATCATTTTGGTATATTATACTTATTTTTATGATTTAAAAATAATAAGAGTATAATACTTATTACTTTTTAAAGACTTAATAAATAACAAATATTTAATTAAGTGGAATAATAATGCATGATTATAGTTTTAAACTCTAATTCTTATTTTTCTAAGATTTGTAGTATTTTATTTAGATTTTTAACATTTACCATTATTAAAATATTAATTATCAAAGTATTAAAACTTTATAAAGTATTTATTAAATAATATTTATTTAAATAATCATCATAATAATATTTAGTAATAGTTTTAAGTTGTAGATTTTATTTTTCTAAACATTTTCATATATTATATGTATTTTTCTGATTTATAAAAAAAAGATGTCAATTAAACAAGTTTTAATCATTTTCAGAAATTATTAAACATATTTAATGCGTCACTGCTGACATCATCTCCTCTCTTAAACTTTCTACACTACACCCTAAGCTAGCCCCTAGTCACTGACTGGTGGGGTCATTGCCATGTCATACACCACCTCGGCAAAGCAGGACCCGTGTGGTTTGACTGGTTGACCTGATGCAAGCATGATGTCATCATGACATCATATCACCGGTGATTCTCTGGTGGCAAGCAGCGGCGGCGATTCAACGAAGATTGGCAAGTATGGTTGTTATGGTTCGAAAGAGGACATGCCAGGGAACCTACTAGCAGTGGGGCCGCTCAGATATGGTCACCGGAGGATGGCCGGCGACGAGAGATGGCAGCGGTGGTTACAGATGAACGTGGTGGAGATGATTCCAGAAGCAATCGAGAGATTAGAGAGGTGCCTGAGCATCAGCAACTCACCAGCGTTGCAGTGGAGGGCTTATTGTGACCGGAGGTGGTCGGAATCGATGGAGACGACGGCGGAACCCGTCGGAGATGGAGGTGTCGATTGGAGCGATTGGAGCTCCTTCTGCCTGCGCTTTGTGGGGCAATCGAACCAGATGATCAAGGGTATCCTAACTGCGGTCTCAACGGTTCAAGGGGAGCTCGGAAACGTCGGCGACGAGCGGCTCTGGTGAGGCTAGGTTTCAGCTCAGACGGGAAATGGGGAAAGAGGAGGAGATAGGGTTCGTCTCTGCGTAGGAGGGGATCTTGTAGACGACCAGAAGCGGTGGCGTGGATCTTGGCGCGACCGAACGTCATGGCGCGGCGGCGGACGACGGCGATGCTGACAGCAAGCTGCTTGTGACGTCGGGGAGGAAGACGACGATGGTCATTTCATATAAAGCCCCCTGGAAAACCTTCAAACTCAACCCGCAGTCCCTCAGCTGGCCCACTTAGTCAGCCAGAGAGATTTACTGGATGTTGTCCTAGCTGGACCGCTACTGGGCTGCTGTAGGTTGCTCGTGAGCAGCAGATAGGGAGAGAGGAAATGGACCAGGGGCCAGAAATGTATTCCTCTATTTTTTTCTTGTTTTATTCCTTTTTCATTTTCCGTTTGTTTTTTGGTTTTTATTTTTAGATTTGGTTTGAACTTTTCTTTTTGGAATTTTATTTGCTGAATACTTGAAGCAACAATAAAGTTATTAAAAATCAATTTGTGAATTTTTATTATGTATTGTGATATTTTCTTTATTTCCTTTGTATATATTCTTTTCTATAACATTGTTTTCACTTTTATTTGGAGTAATTAAGTTTTTAAATGTTTAATAATATCCATAGGGTTGATTTATATGTATTTAATCACATAGTATAGTGTAGGATGATTTATAATATTGGATCCCCACTTATTCCATGCTCATATGGGATGAGTGGTTAGAGAAATGAATTAAAGACTTTATCTAATGATTATAGATAGAATATTTATGAGATGTTGATGAGAAAACTTATTAATAAGTTTAAAGTTTTGAATTGTACTTACTCACTCTAGGGTTTAAGATACTTACTATACTTATTTTCTTTTGTTGAAATGAATAAAGATTAATGGCTAAACCTATTGTCTTTATGTTGGTGAATTTAATAATATCACCATTCAAAGTAAAATAGTGGATTTATTTTCTAGGATAACTTATAAGAAAGAATTGAGAAAGTTAATTCCTAAGCACATATGATAATAATGATTAGAAATGACAAAGATGTGCTTAATTGGTTTGTTATGGGAAAATATTTCTATAAAGCATTGTGGAAACAAGATGATATATCAACATATGGGATGGATGTTAAGCTTGATTATAGATTTAGGGTTTAATGTTTTACCAAGAATTTCTATCTTCTATACTTCATAATTTTGGACTTCTGATTAAGGAATTCCTTTCCTAGATGTATTACTTCTCCCTATCCATCATCATGTCCTAACATGATGAGCTTTACCTCACATGAATATTCTTATCCACCTTTTATTCTTCTAAATCCACTTGTAAATTCCAATGAGCTTTATTCTAAAGCATTTCCTAATCTCTTCATATCTATATTTGGGTATATCAACTACTCTACTATTGATAATCTCTAATCCAACAAGTGGTTACTTCTAACTCCAATCACACTCTTTCTTAATTATCCTTCACTAATAACACTTCAATAGATGTATACATCAAATCCTACTTCACCTCAAGTGCTTAGTATTTCCAAAGAGGAAACTACTACTTCTTTAATCCAATGTTGCTCTAACATCATTTTAATCATACTATCTTGTCTCTACTTGACCCCAATATCTAACATTCTAACCTCACATTAATTTAATGTGACCTGTAATGACTAATATATGATAATATATCTATACTATGGTTCAATCATGGTTTTACCCACCAATGTCACTTATACTTGGTATAAGCATTCAATATTGGTGAGTAAGGCATGATCATTATGATCCTTTGATCCTTTTATGGTTCAAGTTTCAAGTTGACTAAACAAGGCTTCATCAATACAACACTACAGTTGTATTCTAATTATCTTATGTTTAGCTCTATTGGATTAAGAGATATAATTCATTGACTATACCTACTTGATCCAATAGGACTACTCCTGGTAACTATCTTCAGACTTCATTCTTGTAATCTTCTTTGTTACCATATTGATTTGATTTCCTCAAATCACTCCCATCCTATAGATTACATCTAGAACTAGCATCACTACTTATCTCTTCTTACTTCTTTCTTCATAGACCTTCAGTAGATGCCATGATATGATCAAGAGTTGATAATTTAAGAATTGTTAGGTTAAGAATTGGTGAATCAATAGTTTATTACTCAATATTGATGAACAACAAATATAAGGATAGGATTCAGTAAAGATGATAAAGATTGATATGGAAAGAAAGATATATGGTGAATGATCTTAACTTTGGTTTATTTCCTACTCAATCTCACTAGAGAGTTAAAGTTAGGTATTTCCATGATACTCATGGTATAAGTAGATGAGATTAAGATATAGTTGTTACATTTTATTATTTGTGTCATATTTATAATTTAGTATTCATGAGTGATTATAATGAACACTATGATATGATCACCTAAGCATCAAATATAAATCATTAAGTAATATATTAGGGTTTAATTTTATTCCATTTGATCTACCCTTAGATCAAATCATGTTTAACCAAAATAAGGTTTTAGGAAAGGTAATATTGAAATTTATCGCAGTCAACTTGATGATCTACTTCAATTCCATCATGTTAAGAGAAGCTTCAATCACTTTGACAAGTTTTTATTTAAAAGCGCGAAAATTATTCAGATTTTTTATGCATGAATGCAATGCACACATCTGTGTTCAGCTTATTTCTAATCTCTAGTGCTGGGATGTTACAGGCATAGACCGAACTTCGGGCAAAAGCTCTGTGTCTGCTAATATCTTCAGCTGCTCGAATTCTATCACCATCTCTAAGGATTCAGAAATTTTGTTGAACTCTCGATCGCAATTGTCGGACCTAGTAAAGCTTCCCCTGACTGTTATGATCCCATTGGGTGCTGGCATCTTCATCGTCAGATACGCGTAGTGTGGTACTGACATGAACCTTGCGAAAGCTGGGCACCCTAGGATCACGTGGTACTATGATGGCCATTCCATGACTTTGAATTCAAGATTTTCTCGCCTGAAATTACTTTGGGTTTGACTATGATGGCCATTCCATGAATTTGACTGTGATGGCCATTCCAAGACAACATCAAGTTAGATTTTGCCTAAAGGAATTTTGGGTTTACTTGGGACTATCTCGTGAAAAGACATTTCGGTTGGCGCAAAGTTTGTCAAGGAGATATTCATTATCCGTAGGGTTTTCGCATAGATAAGGTCGATGCTGCTCCCCGCATCCATGAAGACCTTGCTCATGTCGAAGCCACCAACTTGTGCTCAACGATGAGGGCTGAATGACCCAGTCGAGGTACTCAAAGCAGGTGATCGGACCTATTGAAGGTGATTTCCAGCTTTGACCAGTGAAGGAACTCAGGTGTTGGGGGTGGTGCTATTACCGCCATATTAATTTGTAGGATGATCAACTTTTTAATTCGGTTGTACGGGCACCCTTTTTGAATCATCGACATTGCTCTCCTGGATCTCGGATACTCATCGTCCCGATTTCTGTTCTCAGCAGGTTGCGGTTGCCGCGGAGGTGCTGGCCCTGGAGGTGGTGGTGGGGCCGCAAGAGCTAGAGTTCCTGGAGCCATGGTGTGCCCACGGTTTGTGGCATTGTTTATTACTGCCTGTATTCCAAGGAAAGTACGTCAATCCTTCATGAGGTGAGTTGATCGCCATCTTCCCTCGGCATCAACGTAAAAATGCATGTTGCACAACCCCTCTAGTAGTTGCATTGGGGACATCGGAGGTTCCCTTGGTCGATTCGGCTGGCTTGGCCTGCCTTTTCTTGCCTCTTCTCATCTTCCATGATATCCGCTGCCATGGTTGTCTCTCCTTATGTTGTCTTCTCAGACAAAACCAATTTCTACGTAGTTGTGATTGTTGTAGCCGTCAAAGTTGTGCCTCCTTCTATTATCATAATTTCGCCTATTGTTGTCCTCTTCTGGTGAGTGCCCGCGTTTGTTGTGGACGGCGTCTTCGCCATCAACCCAATGGTTCACCATATCCATTAGATGAGATATTGTTTTTGGCTTTACCTGTCCCAGCTCTTCGATGAAATCTTTCCTGTGCAAACAGTCATTGAAGGCATCTATCGTTGTTTCATCGGAGATGTGCTCCGTGGAATTTTTGATGATGTTCCACCTTTGTATGTACGCCATTATAAATTCTCCGAGTTTCTGCTTGCAAGACCTTAACTCCTCAATAGATGCGGGTCTCTTGAACATGGAACTAAGTAGCAGATAAACTTGTCCTCCAAATCTATCCAACTGCTGATTGATTCTGTGGGTAATTGCCTGAACCATGAGCGTGCTGCACCGCTTAAGTGTAACTGAAGGCTTTGCATTGTCGTAGCCTTGGAGCCACCCAGGAGCTTGATGGTTGCAGACAATTAGCCAGCCATGCTTCTGGTTCTTGGAGTCCATCATAATTTTGGCGGTCATGAGGGATTTTGAAATCCTTGGGTACCGAAGTCTTGCATTTTAGGAAATGCACGACAGAAAACTTCACTATTCTGTGGCGCATATAGGGGAACAATGCGCCACAGAAATTTGGTGGGACCCACCACCAGACCTGGGCGAGCAACTTTCTATGGCGCATATGTCCATATGCGCCACAAAAGGTGAAGAGGGGCCCTACCATAGAATTCAGTTGACCAATATTTTGTGGCACATATGTCTATATGCGCCATAGAAAGTGATGTTTCTATGCGCCACAGAAAGGCCGTTCTAGATTTTAAAGATTCTCCAAATTCGAAAAGAGTAAAAAGTTATGGCAAAAAGAAATTTTTTTCCTATAAAAAATAAAAAAGGGGAGAAGATTTTGTGGCGCATATCTCCAATATGAGCCACAGAATTGTTGGGCGGGATTCGAAATTTGAATCCCGCCAGTGCTCCTTCTCCCTCTCCTTTCTCCTCTATACTTCTCCTCCCTCCACTTCTCGTCCCTCCTCCTTCTCCACTTCCCCCTTCTCTTCCTATTCTCCCCTTCTCCCCTCCCCTCTTTCTCCCCTTCTCTTCTCTCCTCCTCTCCTCCTCCTCCTCCTCCGGTGACCTCGTCCTCCTCCGGCGACCTCCTCTTCCTCTGGCGATCTCCTCCTCCTTCGGGGACCTCCTACTCCTCCTCTGGCGACCTCCTCCTCCTCTGGAAACATTCTCCTCCTCCACCTCCTCCGGCGGCCTCCTCCTCTTCCGGTGGCATACACCATCTTCGACGGCCTCCCTCCTCCATCGACCCCCTCCTCTGGCCACCACCATCTCCGACCAGATCTGTCTCGCTTTTTTTTGAATTTTGAAAAAACTTCTGTGGCGCATACTGGCAATATGCGCCACAGAAATTTGAGATATGCCACCTTTTTTTGAAATTCGAAAAGAGAATTTTGTGGCTCATATTGGAAATATGTGCCACAGAAGTTTTGAGATCTCAGTGGCGCATATCAATATGCGCCATAAAATTACAATTCAGTGGCCTGGTATCAGTGGCGCATTCCCATGTACGCCACAGAAGTCCAAAACCCATGCGCCACAGATAGTTGTTTTCCTAGTAGTGTGAGAGTCTTGTTACTATGGAGCCTCCTATTGATGTTGATGCTACAACCCCGGCTATTAATGGGAATGAGGTTCCGTTTGTTGGTCGGAATGAGATCAATGAGTTTTTTAAATGCAGGTACTTATATGTTGGCGTGTGTGTTTTTTGTTTCGCCTTTTTTCTGCGCTTGACTTGGGATTATTTTTCCTAGGTACCTATCTTCCTTATAGGCTTGTTGGTGGTTGTTTGCTTTTGATACATGGTCGCCAGCCATCTATTGAGAGGCTTGTGGTCCAGATGCCTGATATGAATAGGGTGATATTTTGTGAAGATGGTCCTCTTGGTCCATTGCTGGATAATCCTACTGCTTACAAGACTATGATCACTGAGTGGTTTGCTACCAATGAGAATCATGTTGGTGCTAGGTCTCTTACTTATCTTGATTTTCCTTCTCAGTGGGTCTGCGACAACGGGTCTAGGGTGTGGACAAAGAGAAAGCATGCTATGCCCCTTAGTGATAAGATTGGTAGAGTCTATCATGTTCATCCAGAGACTGGTGAGTTGTTCCTTTTTTGCGTATGATCTTTATGGTGGTCCCGAGAGCAACCTGTTTTGATGATCTGTGGCGGCATAATGATATTTCGGCATATCCACCGGGTCGACCCAACCCATCCGAGCGCATCCGAACTCGTCTGTGCGGATGCGCGGGACATGCACGACACCCTAGCGGCCCGACCCATATGGAAAAATGCATCCGACTCGACCCATACGTGCACCAAATCTGGGCCTCGGTTCGGTTAGCCCGGACAACGCGCCTGTCCTTGCGCGTCCTCTCACTAGTTCGCATGTGCCCTCTCGCCAGTGGCACAACAGAAAATCTCCTCCCCCAAACCCTCACCCTCCATATCTCGCGACCAGAGCAGGCGCAACCTTTGCCTCTGCCACCACCCGCTGCCACCGACACCCCTGCAATTTCGAGCAGCACCACATGCCATGCATGTTGCCGGAGTTGTCTGGATGCACCGCAGGCAGTCCCGTAGCCCTGGCCTATACCTATGGACTGGACACGCGACACCCTCTGTGTGGCGCACGACCTGCTCGATCATTTTCCTAAGGTACGTTCGTCGGCCCTTTCTAGGTTATCCGACCCGCTGCGGCAGTTGGCATCACCATTGACGACCATATACTTTACAGATGGGTAGCAGTTGAAGGGCAATGCAGTTCTTCTACAAGAATTTCGTGGAGTCATCGTCCGAGGAGGAGTCCGACGGTGAGACCGAGATTCTGTTGGCAGCTGCACAGATGGTGCACAACCACTACCTCCTGCCACCGCGCAAAGTTGTCTTGTCCAAGCGCCGCAAAGACAACCAGCAGCGCGGCCGAGAAAAAGGCCACATACGCCTTTACAAGGACTACTTCCACCCAAGGTCTTCAAAGAGAAGGCATTCCGTTGCCACTATCGGATGTCGAGGAAACTGTTATTGGACATTCTCAATGGGGTGATGGAGTATGATAACTACTTCGAGGCCAAGTACGATTGTACTAGTAAGATTGTCTTCTCCTCTTACCAGAAATTTTCTGCTTCTATCCGACAAATTGCATATGGAGTGCCCAGAGATCTCCTCGACGACCACATGCCATGAGGCTATGTACCGGTTTTAAAGTGCGGTTATTGCAGTGTTCGACAAAGTTTACCTAAGAGAGCGAAACACCAAAGAAATTACACGCCATTTGCCCATCAACGAGAGAAGGGGGTTTCCTAGTATGCTTGGAAGCATCGACTGCATGCATTGGGAGTGGAAGAATAGTCCCTTTGGTTGACAAGGGCAGTTCAAAGGGCATGCAAAGGGGTGCACCCTCATACTAGAGGCCGTTGCATCACAGGATCTATGGATTTGACATTCCTTTTTTGGCATGTATGGATCAAACAATGACATCAATGTGCTGCAGCAGTCTCCGGTGTTTGCAAGGCTAGCAGAAGGCAATGCCCCACAACTTTTGTTGGGGGGATGACCCCAGGTAGGGTGAATCTAAGGTAAAAGGGGAAGAACCTCAAGGATCTGGACCAGGTCAAAGAATGACCCTGCCGAGTTATAGAGAGATAATCCGAATAAGGCCTTGCTTAACCGAGTCAGGTAACTGAAGCCTGACTCGGCCGACATATGGGTTATGTCGGCATACAAGTAATACTCTTCATATATGCAGGTAAGGGCTTGGCCAAGTAATATAAGGCAAGGCCGAGTCATGGGGAAGCTTACTCGAGAAGGAGAGTGCCAACCCCGAAGTCAACACTATGTGATGTCTCTCCCTCACGAATCTGTACAGTGCCAAGCTCTACAAACAAGAGCCAGAGGGACAGAGGAGCAGAAGAAGGTCACGAAGGTGACAGTCCCCGAGCCCGAGGTTCACATGTAATGGGATCTGGGTTATTTCCACCGATAGAAGGGGGACATGGAAAGACGCCCACCGGGTTACTATTTTGGGACAAGCATATTCGAGCTTGTCTACGTCGGCCCTAGATGTAACCTGGCCGCCCCTTTATAAGGAGGGACAGGGCCTCCTGAGAGGAGGATGTATTCACTTCTTACTTATCACTAGTAGTAGCTCTATATTCTTCCTCTCGCTCAACCAGCTCGAGAAGCAAGTGTAGCTTTACTGGTGTTGAATAAAGATCTAGTTCTTGTGTTCTGTGTGTAGAAATCACTACATCTTCCCTCCCTGGATCCCTCTAGCACAGATTGGCCCCCAACTTAAGCTTACCCATGGCATCTGTCGTGCCACCACCACGACATTTGTCGCCCACCGTGGGGCCAGCAGCGGTGCTAGCTGGAGTTAAGATCCGGAAGGGCAACTTCATCAACACTGGCGAGCGCATCGTCTCCGGCTTAGTCTAGAGATTCGACCTCTAGGACTACGTCAGCAACAATGCAGGCAGCTTCAGAGTGCGGACACCTCCGTGCAATGGCATCTTTATCAACCTTGGCGCCCACAAGATCTACGTCGGCGTCGGCACGTCCCGCGTCTACCTGCGGAGAGTCATCCTCGCGGGAGAGCCTCCCCTTAGCGCTGCTAGCGGTTTGTGCATCACTCGCATTGCAGGCAGCATTGAGGTGATGATGACCGCGCCTGCATCAGTAGCAGGTACAGGAGCCAGACCAAGCAAGAACCCAACGACGACAGATCCGGTGATAGTTAAGCCGACAGCGGCAAAGCAAGCAGCAGCAGATCCACCATCGATAGACGCACCCGAGGTGCATGAGGTAACCCCCAAGGCAGCTAGAGTTAGATGGCCTCCTCTGGAAGGGCCGGAGAATATCTTGTAGGCAGCTATAGATAACCTAACAACACCAGTGGCACCCATTGTAAAACCCGACGAATGCATAGGCCAAGTTAGAAGAGACTCGGTTAAAAATCTTAGAAGAGGCTAAGAAAGTATCTACACTGCAGGAATCTTTTAACCGTACCTTACGTGAATATGCTAGGGAAAACAAGTTAGACACCAGCCTGACTTGGCTGGATGGTATAATAATGAAGGGAAAAAATCTCCTTAGTGATATTAGCAAGGAACATGAGTCTCAGCAAGGTGATTCAGCTAACTCGGGGCTGCCGAGGTATAGTACCCTGGCAAAGAACCTCAGAGTAGCGAATGCTGCAGCCTTGGAATTGGAGGGTTTGACCGGCGAAGCCCGGCAAAAGCAACATGAAAGAGTGAATGAGCCAGTACGCATAGCGAAACATCAAAATGAGGTAATACTCAGGGCTAACCCGACATTATCAGCTGCCGCGGGCAGGAGGAACAAATAGATGGTCCCATATTATCCGGTTGTGGCCAGTAAAGGAAATGAAAACCGATGCACTGGTATTCGAGGTAACAGTGGAGAGAGAAATCTCGATCGCGGTAATAGAGGACAGGGAAATCTCGGGAGAGGAAATCCAGAAGATAATAACCCGGCGGGAGGGAGGCATTACCCCCCGCAAGATCATCAGCCGAGGCTTGAACCTCGGTAGGTACGGGATATAGGACACGTTCGGCATAATCCAGTGAAAAATATATACTATCATGGTTATTCGGAGATGGAAAATGCCGGATTTGATAGGCATAATCACCATGTGGTGGAACAAAGAGAGGCATATAGGGACCTGCATCCAAATGATGTAAGGCTAAACCTTGATAGGTTATACATGTCAGAGTTACTAAAGGAGCAAGGTCCTCCTGGTCCGGCATGTTTTGGACCCCAAATCATGAGGGAACCACCTGTTCCAAACTTCCAGTTGCCTAGAGGCACAAAAACATATAACGGAAGTACCAAGCCACAAGATTGGTTGATCGATTATGCCACAACAGTGAAAATTGCTGAGGGTAACTTGAGATAGGCTGTGAGATATGTGCCCCAGATGTTGGATGGGCCGGCTAGGGTATGGTTGAATAACTTACCAGCAGGCTGTATCAACTGCTGGTTGGACTTTGAGGACATGTTTGTCAGCAACTTCACTAGAACGTATAAGAGGCCGAATAGACCTCAACAACTTGCAATGTGCAAGCAAAGGCTGAATGAGACCGATAGAGAATTCTTGACCCGGTGGTGCAACCTCAGAAACTTATGTGAAGGGGTGATTGAGTCACAAACGATTGGTTAGTTTGCACAAGGTTGTAGATATGAGAGTGTGTTATGGCAAAGGCTGCAAAGAGATATGCCGACTATGTTGGCCGAGACAATCAGAATAGACGACTCATATGCTCTGGGTGATACGACTCAGCCCGAGCTTATGTTGGCAGAACAACATGAGCAACATGAGCATTATGCTCGTGATGGTGTCGGATCATCCATGAGGAATGAGTTCCGGGGTAGAAGAAGAGAGGACATGCCAGATTACATGTACAACTCAAATCAAGTAGAAGCGGTGACTCAAGATGAGCCGGGTGCAGGGAGCAACCAGCCACAGAAAAATAGTTCTCAGCAATGGACACCGAGGAATTATGGTAAAAAGAAGTGGACTCCAGAGCAAAATAAGCAATGACAAGAGAGGCCAAAGTACACGTTCGAATCAATGTTGGATCAGCCATGCAAGTTTCACACGCCAAACCCGGTGAAGCCGGCTAACCACACAACTCGTCAGTGTGCATGGATGAAGAATGCGATGGGAAACTCGGCGGTACCACAAGCACCACAACAACAACCACACCACCCACAACAACCATAGCTTACAGGAGGAAATGCGCAACAATTGATGTTGCCTCCACCACCTCCGAGATATGAGAACCATGATCGAAGAGATGTAGTTCACCATGCGGCTAATCAAGGTTAAGATAGCAGAGGAAACCCTGGCAACAATGGGCGCAATGAGTACAGAGAGCACCATCAGTCGTACTGTGTATTCACCACGGAACAACAGGACAGATAGAGCATCCAGCACCGGCATATGGAACTAAATGTCGTTATGCCGGAAGTTCCAAGGTATATGCATTGGTCGGATCAAGAGATAACTTGGAGCATCAGAGATCATCCCAAGATCATGCCAAACCCCGAGTCATATGCTTTAGTGTTTGACCCAACGTTTGTCGGGCCCAGTATTAATGTGAAGTTCTCAAAGGTGCTGATAGATAACGGCAACAATATCAACATTATGTATAATGACACAATGCGTAAACTCGGCATTTCTCTAAATATGCTTCAGTTAACTAAGACAACTTTCCATGGTATTGTGCCAGGATTGTCTTACGAGCCAATCGGGAAGGTCCGAATATATGTTTTATTCGGCACAAGGGAGAATTGCAGGGCAGAGAATTTGGAGTTTGAGCCGGTGGATCTAGAAAGTTGTTACCACGCATTACTCGGACGACCAGCTTTGTCAAAATTCATGACAAGTTTTCACATTAGTTACTTGAATATGAAGATGCCTGGACCACAGGGTGTAATCACAGATGCTGGAGACTACACGAGATCGATGGAATGTGCTTTGTCTGGTTCAAATCTGGCAGAGTCTTTGGTAATTGCGAGGGAGAAAAGGAGAATTCAGGAGGTTGCAACCCTAGCTTAGTCGGCACAGCTTAATATGTCGGCACTTGCTAACCCACATGGAAGTGTGTCCTTCCAGCCGACTAAGAAGATGAAGAAAATCCAGATTGATGATCAGTTCCCAGAGTGCACCATCACCATTGGAGCCGGCCTGAAGTATAAATAGGAAAGCAAGCTCACCAAATTCCTCCATGAGAATCGGGACATATTTGCATGGTCTACTCAAGACCTTCAAGGTGTACCGAGGGAGTTGGCTGAGCACTCTTTGCATGTAAGGCCAGGAGGAAGGCCGGTGAAGCAACCTCTCCGCCGGTTCGCCAAAGATGGGAGAAAAATAGTTGGTGATGAAATAGCTCGGCTCCTTGCAGCCGGGTTTATTATGGAAGTACTTCACCCGGATTGGCTATCTAATCTGGTGTTGGTCGAAAAGAAGAAAGCTGATCCAAATGTAGCTCTATTTCGGTGAATGTGCACTGATTACATGAGCCTGAACAAGGCGTGTCCCAAAGATCCTTTTCCTTTGCCTAGGATAGACCAGGTTATTGATTCGACCGCAGGCTTTGAACTGTTATCATTTGTAGATGCGTATTCTGGTTTCCACTAGATACCGTTAAACCTGTATGATCAAATAAAGACTGCGTTTATCACCCCATATGGGGATTATTGCTATCGTACCATGCCATTCGTCCTGCGCAATGCAGGGGCACGTATCAAAGGTGTATGCAAAAATGCTTGCATGATCAGATTGGAAAAAAATGCCCAAGTATATGTTGATGATGTGGCGATAAAAACCAAGAGAGCCATACGCTCTTAGATGATATCCGGCAAACATTCGCGAATCTGAGGAGGTTCCGAATGAAGCTTAATCCGGAAAAGTGTACTTTTGGCATACCAGCCGGCAAATTACTCGGTTTCCTCATGTCGAGCCGAGGTATGGAGGCTAATCCGATTAAGATTCGGGAAGTGGAGAGAATGGAATTGCCAAAGTGTCTTAATGACGTACAAAAAATTACCGGATGCTTGGCATCCCTAAGTCGGTTTGTGAGTCAGCTAGGGAAAAAGGCATTACCCTTATATCAGTTGATGAAAAAGTCAGATAAATTTACCTGGACACCTCAGGCCAATAATGATTTTCATGAATTGGAAAAGATGCTAGCCCTAGACTCACCACTATCAAAAGAGCCGACGTTGCTCTACATAGCAGTGACTAACCGAGTCATAAGTGCAGTAATAGTGGTTAAGCGTGATGAGGAAGGAAAGTCGATGCAGAGGCCGATATATTACCTAAGTGAGGTGCTATCAACATCCAAGCAAAATTATCCACATTATCAAAAAATGGCATATGGTGTATACATGTCGGCTAAAAAGCTGAAAAATTATTTTGAAGAACATCCTATCAAGGTGATCTGTGAGGCAACAATAGCCGAGATAATGAGAAAAAAAGACGCAAGCGGACGAATAGCAAAGTGGGAAATTGAGTTATCCCCTTATGCACCGCAATTTGATAGATGAGATACAATCAAGTCACAGGTAGTGGCTGATCTTTTTGTCGATTGGGACGAAATGCAATATGAGCCTCCACTACATGATCCAAATTATTGGACGATGCATTTTGATGGATCCAAACTAAGAAATGGGTTAGGAGCCGGGATAGTGCTAACCTCCCCCAAGAAAGACCAACTGAAATATGTGCTACAAATAAACTTTGCTGCATCAAACAATATGGCCGAATATGAAGCACTTGTTCATGGCCTAAAAATGGCAAAGGAAATTGGCATACGTTAGATTTTCTGTTTCGGTGATTCGGATCTAGTAGTCCAACAGGTATCAGGCCACTGGGATGCGCTGGATGCAAACATGGCCTTATATAGATTCCATGTGCAAAAAATTAGTGGTTATTTCGATGGATGTGAATTTCATCATATACCTCGGGCAGGAAATGATGTCGTAGACACCTTATCAGAACTTGACTCGACCAGACAATCAATCCCACCTAGTATCGCCTTAGAGAATTTGAGAAAACCATCAATCATACCATCCCCAGAATCTAAGTCAATCCATCTCTCGGCAGATCAAGGATTCGAGGTAGTCCCCATGGAGATAGATAAGAGGAACAAACCGAGTAACCCGGGGACTGACTCGGCGAACCCATGGGCTGTTCGAGGTAACTCGGCAGAAATTATGTCGGGAGAAGCAATGGAAATTGATGAAATAGTTACCCCGACGCACAAAGTACCAGAATGGGGACGCCCAATATTCTTGTTTCTCAAAGATGAGATCTTGCCGAGTGACGAAGTCCTAGCTAGGAAAACTATAAGAAGGGCAAAGGCATACACAATAATAAACAATGAACTCTATATGAGAAGTGTAACGAATGTGCTGCAAAGATGTGTTACCCCTGCAGAATGGCAGGAAATCCTTTTAGATATACATCAAGGAGAATGCGAACATCATGCTTCATCCAGAGCCCTATAAGACAAAGCATCCCTGCATGGGTTTTACTGGCCTAGTGCTCTACAAGAGGCACTAGAATTGGTGAAAAAATACAATGGTTGCCAGAGATATGCCAGCAAAATTCACATGCCTTCATCCGAGTTAAAAGCAATACCCATCACATGGCCATTTTTCGTATGGTGCCTGGATATGGTCGGCCCATTTAAGCCGGCTAGAGGCGGCATGACTCACATCTTGGTCATGGTGGACAAATTCACGAAATGGATAGAGGTAAAACCTATAAGAAAATGCGATGGGCCCACGGTTGTGAAATTCCTTAAAGATATTATCTTGAGGTATGGATACCCACACAGTGTCATTACAGATAACAGAACAAATTTCGTTGAGGGAGCTTTTGCTCGCTTCTACTGGGATAAGAAGATAAGGCTTGATGTTGAATCGTTAGCACATCCCGCGTCAAATGGACAAGTAGAAATATCAAATGGACTAGTATTATCCGGAATAAAACCCTGACTCATAGAACAAGATCTTAGACGTTACCACGACAAGATCTTAGACGTTACCACGACAAGAAAGTGTATCAACAAGATCTTAGACGTTACCACGACAAGAAAGTGTATCCCCGAGTCTTTCGGGAGGGGGATCTGGTGCTTCACCTCGTGCAACGCATAGCCGGCATGCATAAATTATCACCTCCATGGGAGGGCCCGTTCATTGTGAGCAAAGCACTGCATAATGATGCATACTATCTCATAGATGCTTAAGCACCAGAGAAGAATAAGGCGGACAAGTCAGGAGACGAATCAAGAAGGCCATGGAATGTAGCATTACTTTGACCTTTTTACAATTAGAGAAAGTGTATTGTATCCCGAATTATCATATGTCAGTTTTATATGTAGGAAATGAATTAATGAATGAAACTTTGGCGACTCGAGCAGTGACTCGGGGACTGCCTCATATTATCTGTCCTTATTTTTTATATATCTTCCACCAAGTCGGCTGGCTTATGTGTCTAATCCTTAAGCCGAGTTAGTAGTGTGTTGACAGCAAAGGCGGAATCTCTGACTTATCATTGTCCAAAAAATGAGTCCATGATAAGCGAGACAAGTGTTGTCAGAAATCAAACACACAAAAAACGACTAACGAGTGGATGGTACACGAGCCGACTCATGTTTTACAATTTTTTCTAACCCATGTGATTGCCGAGTCGTTTGATCCACGCGCTCATTTTAAACTATCGTTCATAATTGCTAAACATAAATAAGTTAGACCTTTTCATTTCAAACCCACTAGGTAAAAATCGCAAATGGTGAACGCATGCCAAATAGTTGACTTAGAAAAGGAAATGACATAAGTTTAAGCACAACATCTGAAAATCACCGAGTCACACAAATAGTACCAGAAGGACCAAATTGTTTTACACAGCATACTCCCGGCAATACCAGGGACTTAACGAATACAGAGTTTTTTGAGCTCAAGCACTAGTTACAGCCGGGTCATCGATAGACGAAGGAACAGTAACAACAGGAGCAGGGGTTTCCGAAGTGGCTGCCTCGGTCACCACCGAAGGAACTTTGGCTTCGGCAGAAGCGACGACTTTGGGAGCATGGGACTCTGAAGTGGGTGCCTCGGTCACCACCGGAGGAACCTCGACCTCAGTAGAAGCAATAACTTCCGAAGCAACCTGGACCTCTGCGGAAGTTACTTCGGCATCGACCGAAGCTACCACGACATCTTGAACATTGGATGCTTGGCGCGAAACCTCGACCGAGCTTGAGAAGCCTCGGTCCCCTTGGAGGAAGACCGGGCCTCGGCCTGTTGCTCCGAGTCGTCACCTGCTTCATCCGAACTTCCGGACTCCTCATCGGTATCCTCTTCATCACTAGAATCTTCCTCGGATTCATCATCTTCTACTGCCGCAACATTCTCTTCGGCCTCATCTTGAAGGAAACTTGGCCCTTCATGCCATTGGTGCACGTTGGCATACTCGACAAACTGGTAAGCACGGGCTTGCTGGCGAGCGATATGGTCCAGGTCAGTGATCCAAGGGGAGCCACTAGACAAGTTCATCAGGATATCGAGAGAGATATTCTCATACCATAACAAAACGGCTGTGAGCGCCATATCAACCCTGACTCGCCCTACGGATTCCCTCCAAATACTCAGTTGAGTTTGGCAGTCCATCAATTTACCAACAAGAACTTCAACCTTGGTAATCCTCGGCACATTCGGCAGGAGTACATGGAATACTCGGATAGCCGCATCCACCAGATCTTTGCCAGTGACCTTCATGGGCTTGATGGCAGCAACAACATCAATTAAGAAATCTTCCATAGAGTACTCCTTATCCGACTTGTTGGGGACACCTCGAAGAGCCCTGTAACATCCCTAAAATCATGTTTTCAAAGTCTTGCTTATCATCCATGCATTCATGGTCATTTTAGAATCCTTTTCAAAGTTATTACAAAAACAAAAGCATTTGTATGCTTATTATTTTATGTAAGCAAGGCAATGGCCATATTGCTACCTTCTAATAAGAAAAATACTTATTTTAATTAGTAAGGATTTGAGCATGAGCTTGAGTGATGTTTCTAAGGTTTGGTCAAGGTTTTCAAAAACAAATTATGAATTAGAAACCATTCATATACTAATTATAAACATTTAATTAAGGCATGGTTTAAATTTCATTTTCAAACCCAATTTGAATTTGAGTGTGAATAGATGTTTTACACACCCCAGGATGCAAGAATCAATAAACAAATGTTTGGAGAAAATTTCATTTGAAACAGATTTGATTTGGGCATTTGAATTCAAACCAGAAATTCAATCAGAAAAAGAAAAAGAGAAAGGGAGAAAAAAATAAAGCAAACTAACTAATCTAACCCAACCCAGCCCAATTAGCCCATTTATCCCAACAGCTTCTCCCCCGTAGAAAACGTTTCGCACCGCAGGGCTAACCCACGCTGTCGCTGACGACTGGCCCCCACTCCGTAACTCTCTCTCTCACTGAACGCCAGGCCCCAGTCGCTAGTCATTGTCTCCACCCCGTGACTCCTTCTTCCCCCAAATCACGCCGGCTGTTTCCGGTGATTAAAACTAGCATCAATTCGATTGATTGCGTTAGTAATTCTCTCCCCCGACCTTGCGTACTTAATCGCCCGCGCCCTCCCCTCCTTTTCCCCAGTCGCCACCCTCTCTCTGCCCCTAGGCTGCTCGGAATCAGCCCAGAACCACCCACTGCTCCGACGAGTTCCAGCTCAAATTCCGGCCAACCACCGTCGCCCCTTGCCTTCCAGACACCACGAGTGAGTTTCCCATAACCCTCTGCACCTGCCAGTAGCCCACACTCAACCGTGCGCTCTCTCTATCGTCGGAAACCTCAACGACGAGCAAGCACCACCGTTTGTCTCGACTCCGGCGACATCTTCTGGTAGTTCCTGACTGCCCCCGCCTCTCTTTTTGTTACTCACATATTCGCTAGACTAGTGCGCATCTAACGCACCACTTGTTTTTCTCTGGCATGATCTACAACATCGGCAACGTCGACGAACATCCATACCCGACGACAGGCTCCACACTGACGAGGAATCCCCATTGTGTCCGTGCGCCCCTTGACAAGTCACTGCCACGTTGAGCTTCAGCACGGCTCTGCGAGTCTGGTGAGCCTCTCCAATCTCATCCTCGCTTCTAGTAGCTGCCGCAACGCCGTAGACCGAGCGCGCCGCCGCTCACCGTCGCCGCGCGCCGCTACTTAGTGGTCGTTTGATCAGCGGCCATTAGATCTGGATCCGTCGGCTGCGATAGAATCACTTACGCGAATGGGTACGCTAGATCTGTGCCGCACGATCTTCTTTAAATCCAATGGCCCGCGTTGATCGATCCGGCCGAACCGGTACGGGCCAATCAGAACACACCGTGTGGCCTGAGTTTAGTTTTAAAACAAAAATTAGATCTATTAGTGATTCAAACTTGTAAAATTCATAACTTTTGATCGACACGTTCAAATTTTGCAAATTTTATATCATTGGAATCAGGAGAAATAATTCTATCCATTTATGCAATGTGTTTAAGGTTTTGCTTCTGTAAAATTGGTTATTTTTGTAGAGACATTTGTAGGCTTATTTTGAGTATAGAAATGATTTGAAAAATGATTTAAATATCAAATAAAGTTTATTTAGTGTACCTTGGTCTTGTTTATGATTCAGTACTGTATACTTGTCTTGTTTGTTGTATAAAATCATCACATGGCATTTGCATGCATCCATATATTTTTTCTTGTATATTTTGATATGTGATTTTCGTGCCATTATTTTATGTGTAGATTTTGGTGCTAATAGTGATTGTGGTTGTGAAGATTGTTGCTACTCCCCAAACTACCAAGGGAAGTGGTGCTTCATGTTTTTATCCCAATATTTTTACCTAAGCATTAGAAATATTTTGTATAGGACTTGCATGATTATTTTGCTAAGTGTCTATATGCTATGCTTGGGAAATCCTAGTAGTTGTAGAAATGTTAGAATTTCCTCTAAGTTTGGATACTTGCTATTGCCATGCTTAGCCTAGCTAGTAGCAACCAAGGGTGGATTATAAAATCATGCTATGAGAAATATTTCTAAGTCTTTGACTTATGTTTTTCTTGATAAAACAACTAAGTGAATGAAACACCTGGGTGGAATGGAAAGAATGGTTTGTGTTGAGTGGTTACACAAGGCCCATTTCTATGGTTTACCTTGTGTATCACACTTATGGAAAGCCACCCAGGAACAAAGGGATTTGAGATGCCAAAATGTTAAGAAGCTTCTAGTGCAGCCACATGGCAATATGGGCTCTGCCTGGATCACATAGGTTGCAATAACTTAGCCATTTGGACAGTTGGTGGTAGTGGGATGATAGGTTGGAACGCGTCCATTTGGTCTAAGGGAAGGCTTCCGAAAGGTCTTGTCTTGGTGAAACCAAGTCTTGTGGGGAAAGTGCACCACCTCTGCAGAGTGAAAAATCTAAGTACTTAGCCATGTCCTTGGTATTGGACAACTTGAGCATCAAGAGATGGAAGCTATCAAGAATCTCCTCATCCCAATTTTATTAGGAAAACTTGTGGATGAAAAAGGGTGAAGGTTCACCAATTTCTATTGGTGGTTCCTTGGGGAAGTTTTGTCACAGAAAAACTTAGTGTTTTCAACTAATAGGTAAAACCTATTTTGAGCAAAGCAATACTAAGCTACACTTAGACAAATTCATATAGTAACTAGATGTTAATATTCTACTAAGGTATCACTTGCCAATACTATTCCAATGTATTGACCCACTATGGCTGTAACTTGTGATGTTGCTGGTTATTCTGATGATGATTAGGGGTTATGAGTCTACACTCAACATGCTTGCCTCTGGCACATGAAGATGAAGACTTTATTTATATTGTTATGTTTAAACTCTTGTATTAGGCATATGGCCATGGAGTTGTAAAAGACTATGTTATCTCTGGAATGACGATGTAATAATGACCTTTGTTTCTGTGTACTTCATCTTAAACTGTGGATGCTAGAATTTGATCCAGGGACTAGCATTGCAATCACAGGGATCATTACCTTTAAAAGGGAGGGATCTTTCAGATGGTATCAGAGCACGGTGTTGCCTGTAGGATTATAACCCTAGGATTGGATTAGAAACCACTAAGGAAAAAATTTCAACAATTTCCACACTTGTCTTTTCTTCTCGTAAACTTTTCTAATCTTCTTTATCATCTCTATTTGTAGATGAACTCCATAAACGAATCTGTAAGGAAGGGACCACTCATGACTATGACCTTGGAGTGTGAGACAGAATTCCCCAAGGCTCTCAAGGACCTCATGGTTGCCATGGGAATACATGGTGCAGCTGTGTACAAAGGTTTCCCCGTGATGGATGAAGGAGTGGAGTACTGGTGGGTGCAACTTCACTTGTATAAAAACAAGGAAGACAACCATAAGGAATCAGCATTCTGCATGGTCACCAACTCAGTGATGCACACCACATTCTTTGACTCTACAAGCGATGTAGCTTGGAAGGCCATCAAGGAGCTTGGTGATAGACTCAAGTGCAGAATGCTTAACACCCAAAGTGACCTTAGGGAAGAAAAGAAGCATACCCAAGAGTTAGAGGCTACCAACAACATTTAAGAGAGGACATCATAGACTTAGCAATGGAGTCATGTGATCAGGATCGACAGATTGCCTCTAGGGATGCCCTGTTAGCTAACTTGGCAAGTGAGATGGGATTATAATGTACTTCGCTAGTTGGACCACCACACTTATCGTTTTTATTTTCCAAAAAATGTTGTCTAAGTTATGTTGAACCTTGGATGCTTGTAATGGATTTATCTATGCCATGACTTGTGTGTTTGATTTCCAATGATATGCTTGTGATGCTTTGTCTTGTGATTTTATCTATTTATGTTGATTCTAACTTTTTCTATCTTGTAAAATAGATGCCTAATGTTACTATCAGCACGGCTGAAGAGTTCAAGGGAACTCGTTTTGACACTCGTCTTATTGAGCTCACTAGTGTGCTCAATCTTCCGCTCCCTAGCATCATGATGCTTCCCCTCACCAAGTTTGAGAGGAAGGACCTTTGGGGCTTCAAAGTTACTCAGCTAGGACGCCAGACTGAGCCAGCCACAGAGGCTATCACCTTCAAGCTTATGCATGACGATAGGGAGAGAGGCCTAGAGGTAGTCATGCAGGATTTACTTGGGCGTCTGTTAGGGAGGCACTCTCGGGAGATTAGAGGTACTCACTTTCACGCCTTCGAAAGACGCGATGAGGATGGTGAGGCTATTGAGTTCGAGGATGCTGCTAGAGAGACGGCAGAGCCGATTTGTCTATACCTTCAGGACCTAGAGGTTCTACTTAGGCACCTAGATACTGATAGGACCAACGTCATGCTTAGCAATGACGAGCTCCAGGTGCAGCTTCGTGAGAAGGACAAGCTCTTCGCAGAGCAAGACGACATAGTCAAGGAAATGGAGGCCAAGTTTGAGAGCCAGGACAAGAAGTTCAAAAGCCAAGAGAAAAGAGTCCAAGATAGGAACAAGAGGATTCGAGAGATGACTGCAGAACTAGAGGCCAAGGACTTCGAACTCGAGCATCAGCAGGGTGTGATTGAGAGACTTCATTCACAGAAGAGGGCTCTTAAGTCCAAGATAGAGGCCTTGACTACCAATGTCGAGGAATACAAGACCGCTATGGAGAATGCAGGCCTTACACTTGTTGATGAGGAGGTTGATGGAGAGGAGTAGTAATGACTACTCATTTATCTATCATTTACCATGCTTTTGATTATTGAGTCGCAATGACCATCCAACATGTGGATGGCTTGCTATTGGTGTGTTTGCCTTTCAAACTTATTGTTTATGTCGTTGAACTTTATGTTGTTTTGATGCTTGTTTGATGCTTGTTTGGTGATTGTCTATGTGTTGTATTGTGCATGTTAAGAATCTATGGGTATCTCATTCTTATCCTTATTGAAAACCACAGATGCCTCCTCGACGTGCCAACCCCAACCCGAACAACAATGTCACCCCCGAGATGGAGCAGCTGATGACAGCACATGCACAGCTAATGCAGATGATGAACACTTTCATGCAGAATCAGAATAACAACAACAACAACAACAACAACAACAACAACAACAACAACAACAACAATAACAATAACAATAACAACAACAACAATCAGAACAATCCACCAGGATTTGACATGCTCACCAGATTCTTAAGACTGAGGCCTGCAAAGTTCTCAGGAACTACTGATCCCATGGTGGCCAATGATTGGCTACATGCAGTGAACAAGGATTTGGTGACTGTCGGTTGTACCGACGAGGAGAAAGTCAGGTTTGTAGCACACTTGTTGGAAGGACCAGCAGCTACTTGGTGGGATAACTTCCAGATCACCACTCCCATTGAGGATGTGACATGGGCTATATTTGAAGATGGTTTCCGTACAGCTCACATCTCATCCGGAGTGATGAGTTTGAAAAAGAAGGAGTTCCATAATCTGAAGCAGCGCCACCGCAGCGTGGCTGAATATATTGAGGACTTCAACAATCTGGCGCGTTATGCACCGGATGAAGTTGATACTGATGCCAAGAGGAAAGAGAAGTTCCTCGAAGGACTGAATGATGAACTAAATCTGCAATTATCTGTGGCCTATGTCCCTACCTACCAGTCCCTTTGTGACAAGGCTACCATCTTGGAGAACAAGATGAAGCAGGTTGAAAGCAGAAAGAGGAAGCACAGCTCTGACAAGCACAACTCGGGATCGTCTCACAAGCGTTCCCATTATGATGATAGTGGGAGTTCTGGATCCCACAAGCATGGAAAGTACAACAGTCACCACAACCACAACCGTCATCATGATAACAAGCATCACCGTAGTCATGACAATGACAAGTACAAGAACCACAAGGGTGGATACAAGAGCCACCATAGTGGAAGTGGAAGTGGTAGTGGAAGCCAGCTTGTCAAGAAGGATCTCAGTCAGGTTGAATGCTTCAAGTGTAAGAAGATGGGGCATTATGCAAATGAATGCCCAGAAAAGAAAGTTAAAGGACCCAACAAGCCCAACCCTTTCCAGAAGGGACAGGTGAACCACATCAATGTGGAAGAGATCTATGAGGAACCTGATGCTATGGATGGTAAGTTCAAACTCAATTCTGTTCCAGCACTTGTTCTTTTTGATACTGCCGCATCGCATTCATTCATATCAAGAGAATTTGTTGAAATAAATGAATTTCCAGTTGAAACCATTGGGTGTCCTATAAAAGTAAGTTCTCCTGGTGGAGAAATGATAGTGAACTCGGGATGTCATGACCTACTCATAGAGTTTGGGAAGTATAAATTTCCCGTTAATCTAATAATCCTAAATTCCCAAAGATTGGATGTCATTTTGGGAATGTACTGGATGACCAAGCACAAGGGAGTGCTGGATTGTGCCAATCATACTGTCACACTCACAACCCTGGATAATAAAAGGATTAGATTCAAGACTAACTTTGAATCAAAAGGGAGTAAGCTAAATTCTCTTAAGGGGGTTAGCATAGAGAGTGTTCCAATTGTGAGAGAATATCCGGATGTGTTTCCGGAAGAATTGCCGGGAATGCCACCAGATAAAGATGTGGAATTTCTGATTGACTTGCTGCCAGGATCAGGACCAATAGCAAAGAGACCTTACAAGATGTTAGTTGATGAGTTGAAAGAACTCAAGAAACAACTTGGAGAACAATTGCAGAAAGGGTTTATTCAACCAAGTTCTTCATCCTAGGGAGCACTAGTCTTGTTTGTGGAAAAGAAAGATAGAAGTCAAAGGTTATGCATAGATTATCGTTCACTCAATGAGGTGACTATCAAGAACAAATATCCTTTTCCTAGAATTAATGACTTGTTTGATCAGTTAGAAGGAGCTTGTGTATTCTCAAAGATTGATCTCCGGTCAGGTTATTTCAAGCTTAAGATAAGAGAACAAGACATACCTAAGACAACTTTCACCACTAGGTATGGATTGTATGAGTACACCGTGATGCCATTTGGTTTGACCAATGCACCAGCTTATTTCATGAATATGATGAACAAAGTGTTCATGGAGTTCTTTGACAAGTTTGTTGTCATTTTCATCGATGACATTTTGATCTACTCCAAAAGCAAAGAAGAGCATGAAGGACATTTGCGTTTGATACTTGAGAAGCTTAGAGAGCATAAGATGTATGCCAAATTCGGCAAATGTGAATTCTGGCTAAATGAAGTTGGATTTCTTGGACATGTTGTGTCAGGAGATGGTGTAGTAGTTGATCCCGCAAAAGTGTTAGCTGTAACTGAATGGGAATCTCCTAAGTCAGTAAAGGAAGTTCATAGTTTCCTTGGCTTGGTAGGATACTACAGATGATTCATTGAGAATTTCTCCAAAGTATCTAAGTCAATGACGGAGTTACTAAAGAAAGACAAGAAATTTGCTTGGCCTGAAGGATGTGAACTCAGTTTCCAAGAATTGAAGAAGAGACTAGTGACAGCACTAGTCTTGTGTCTACCAGATTTGGAGAAAGATTTCCAAGTGTATTGTGATGCATCTCATCATGGATTAGGTGCAGTTTTAATGCAAGAAGGGAAAGTTGTGGCTTATGCCTCGAGACAACTCAAAACTCATGAAGTAAATTACCCTACTCATGATTTAGAGTTAGCCTCTATTGTCCATGCACTCAAAACATGGAGACATTATCTTTTGGGAAAGCGATGTGAAGTATTCACAGATCACAAAAGTTTGAAGTATATCTTCACCCAGAAAGAAATCAACATGAGACAAAGAAGATGGCTAGAACTCATCAAGGACTATGACTTGAGTTTGCAATACCACCCCGATAAAGCAAATGTTGTAGCGGATGCTCTAAACCGTAAGGTTTTTGTGAATGGCCTTACTAAGGGAGAGTTGCCAGATGATCTGTGCGCCCAATTTAGAGACCTTAGATTGGAGATTGTGCCTGAGGGACATCTCATGTCATTGGATGTTCAACCCACATTGTTGGACAAGATCAAGGAATCCCAAAAGACAGACAAGGAAATTGAAGAGATTAAGGAAAAGATTGGCAAGGGAAAAGCCAAAGGATTCCATGAAGACAAACATGGTACTTTATGGTATGGAAAACGTATCTGCATTCCGCAAGATCCGGAGCTTTGGAAACTGATTTTACAAGAAGCACACAATTCACCATATTCCATTCATCCGGGTAACACCAAAATGTACATGGATATGAAGGAAAGATTTTTGTGGAATAATCTCAAGAAGGACATCGCCGAACATATTGCTTTGTGTGATGTATGTAGTAGAGTGAAAGCGGAACATCAGAAACCAGCAGGATTGCTACAACCACTACCTATTCCTGATTGGAAGTGGGACAAGATTGGCATGGATTTCATCATCAGATTGCCAAGGACCAGGTCAGGATATGATTCTATTTGGGTAGTAGTGGATCGCCTCACTAAAGTGGCTCATTTCATACCCGTGAAGACAACCTACACAAGTGCTAAGATGGCCAAGATCTATATGAATAGGATTGTGTGTCTGCATGGTGTACCCAAGAGGTGTCTGATAGGGGAACCCAATTCACTTCTCATTTTTGGAGGCAACTACATGAGTCATTGGGAACGAGATTGGAATTCAGCACTGCTTTTCATCCTCAGACTGATGGACAGACAGAAAGGACGAACCAGATTCTAGAAGATATGTTGAGGGCATGTGCCCTAGACTATGGAGCTAGTTGGGATGAAAGTCTTCCTTACGCGGAGTTCTCTTACAATAACAGCTATCAAGCCAGTATTGAGATGGCACCATTTGAGTTTCTCTATGGGAGAAAGTGTACCACCCCATTGCTATGGAATGGTGTGGGAGAAAGAAATTTGTTCGGACCAGAACTGATCAAAGAGGCTGGAGAGAAGGTCAAGCTAGTAAAGGACAGATTAAAGATAGCACAGTCCCGACAAAAGAGCTACACAGATCCTAAGCGTAGAGAAGTCACCTATGAAGTGGGTGATAGAGCTTATCTTAGAGTGTCACCACTTCGTGGAGTGAAGAGATTTGGAGTCAAAGGAAAATTGGCCCCAAGATATGTTGGACCATTCAAGATTCTGAGTCATGAAGGAGAAGTAGATTATGAGATTGAATTGCCAGAATCATTGTCTGCCGTTCACAATGTGTTTCATGTGAGTTAGCTAAAGAAATGCCATCCAGAGATGGAAGAGACTTCTTTGAAGGATATTATACCTTTGGAAGAGGTCCAGTTGGAAAGTGATCTCACTTATGAGGAAAAACCCATCAAGATTCTTGAGACTGCAGAAAGAGTTACTCGGACTAAGACTATCAAATTCTGCAAAGTTCAATGGAACCATCATTCCGAAGAAGAAGCAACATGGGAAAGAGAATATGATCTTCGGAAAGACCACCCTCACCTATTTGCTAACCAATCCGAATCTCGAGGGAGAGATTCACCTTAAGGGGGTTAGATTTGTAACATCCCTAAAATCATGTTTTCAAAGTCTTTCATATCATCCATGCATTCATGATCATTTTAGAATCCTTTTCAAAGTTATTACAAAAACAAAAGCATATGTATGCTTATTATTTTATGTAAGCAAGGCAATGGCCATATTGCTACCTTCTAATAAGAAAAATACTTATTTTAATCAGTAAGGATTTGAGCATGAGCTTGAGTGATGTTTCTAAGGTTTGGTCAAGGTTTTCAAAAAACAAATTATGAATTAGAAACCATTCATATACTAATTATAAACATTTAAGTAAGGCATGGTTTAAATTTCATTTTCAAACCCAATTTGAATTTGAGTGTGAATAGATGTTTTACACACCCCAGGATGCAAGAATCAATAAACAAATGTTTGGATAAAATTTCATTTGAAACATATTTGATTTGGGCATTTGAATTCAAACCAGAAATTCAATCAGAAAAAGAAAAAGAGAAAGGGAGAAAAAAATAAAGCAAAACTAACTAATCTAACCCAACCCAGCCCAATTATCCCATTTAGTCTAACAGCTTCTCCCCCGCAGAAAACGTTTTGCACCGCAGGGCTAACCCACGTTGTCGCTGACGACTGGCCCCCACTCCGTAACTCTCTCTCACTGAACGCCAGGACCCACTCGCCAGTCATCGTCTCCACCCCGCGACTCCTTCTTCCCCCAAATCACGCCGGCTGTTTTCGGTGATTAAACCTCGCATCAATTCGATTGATTGCGTCAGTAATTCTCTCCCCGACCTTGCGTACTTAATCGCCCATGCCCTCCCCTCCTTTTCCCCAGTCGCCACCCTCTCTCTGCCCCTAGTCTGCTCGGAATCAGCCCAGAACCACCCACTGCTCCGACGAATTCCAGCTCAAATTCCGGCCAACCACCGTCGCCCCTTGCCTTCCAGACACCGCGAGTGAGTTCCCCATCACCCTCTGCACCTGCCAGTAGCCCACACTCAACCGCACGCTCTCTCTATCCTCGGAAACCTCAACGACGAGCAAGCACCACCGTCTGTCTCGACTCCGGCGACATCTTCTGGTAGTTCCTGACCGCCCCCGCCTCTCTTTTTGTTGCTCACATATTCGCCAGACTAGTGCGCATATAACGCACCACTTGTTTTTCTCTGGCATGATCTACAACATCGCCAACGTCGATGAACAGCCATACCCGACGATAGGCTCCACTCCGACGAGGAATCCCCACCGTGTCTGTGCGCCCCTTGACAAGCCACTGCCATGTTGAGCTTCAGCATGCCTCTGCGAGTCTGGTGAGCCTCTCCAATATCATCCTCGCTTCCAGTAGCCGCCGCAACGCCGTAGACCGAGCGCGCCGCCGCTCACCGTCGCCGCGCGCCGCCAGTTAGTGGTCGTTTGATCAGCGGCCGTTAGATCTGGATCCGTCGGCTGCGATAGAATCACTTACGCGAAGGGGTACGCTAGATCTGTGCCGCACGATCTTCTTTAAATCCAATGACCCGCGTTGATCGATCCGGCCGAACCGGTAGGGCCAATCAGAACACGCCGCGTGGCCTGAGTTTAGTTTTAAAACAGAAATTAGATCTATTAGTGATTCAAACTTGTAAAATTCATAACTTTTGATCCACACGTTCAAATTTTGCAAATTTTATATCATTGGAATAAGGAGAAAGAATGCTATCCATTTAGGAAATGTGTTTAAGGTTTTGCTTCTGTAAAATTGGTTATTTTTGCAGAGACATTTGTAGGCTTATTTTGAGTATAGAAATGATTTGAAAAATGATTTAAAGATCAAATAAAGTTTATTTAGTGAACCTTGGTCTTGTTTATGATTCAGTACTATATACTTTTCTTGTTTGGTGTAGAAAATCATCACATGGCATTTGCATGCATTCATATATTTTTGCTTGTATATTTTTGATATGTGATTTTGGTGCCATTATTTTATGTGTAGATTTTGGTGCTAATAGTGATTGTGGTTGTGAAGATTGTTGCTACTCCCCAAACTACCAAGGGAAGTGGTGCTTCATGTTTTTATCCCAATATTTTTACCTAAGCATTAGAAATATTTTGTATAGGACTTGCATGATTATTTTGCTAAGTGTCTATATGATATGCTTGGGAAATCCTAGTAGTTGTAGAAATGTTAGAATTTCCTCTAAGTTTGGATACTTGCTATTGCCATGCTTAGCCTAGCTAGTAGCAACCAAGGGTGGATTATAAAATCATGCTATGAGAAATATTTCTAAGTCTTTGACTTATGTTTTGCTTAATAAAACAACTAAGTGAATGAAACACCTGGGTGGAATGGAAAGAATGGTTTGTGTTGAGTGGTTACACAAGGCCCATTTCTATGGTTTAGCTTGTGTATCACACTTGTGGAAAGCCACCCAGGAACAAAAATGGATTTGAGATGCCAAAATGTTAAGAAGCTTCTAGTGCAGCCACATGGCAATATGGGCTCTGCCTGGATCACATAGGTTGCAATAACTTAGCCATTTGGACAGTTGGTGGTAGTGGGATGATAGGTTGGAACGCGTCCATTTGGTCCAAGGGAAGGCTTACGAAAGGTCTTTTCTTGGTTTCACCAAGTCTTGTGGGAAAGTGCACCACCTCTGCAGAGTGAAAAATCTAAGTACTTAGCCATGTCCCTGGTATTGGACAACTTGAGCATCAAGACATGGAAGCTATCAAGAATATCCTCATCCCAATTTTCTAAGTAAAACTTGTGGATGAACAAGGGTGAAGGTTCACAAATTTCTATTGGTGGTTCCTTGGGAAAGTTTTGTCAAAGAAAAACTTAGTGTTTTCAACTAATAGGTAAAACCTATTTTGAGCAAAGCAAGCCTAAGCTACACTTAGCCAAATTCATATAGTAACTAGATGTTAATATTCTACTAAGGTATCACTTGCCAACACTATTCCAATGTATTGACCCACTGTGGTTGTAACTTGTGATGTTGCAGGTTATTCTGATGATGATTAGGGGTTATGAGTCTACACTCAACATGCTTGCCTGTGGCACATGAAGATGAAGACTTCATTTATATTGTTATGTTTAAACTCTTGTATTAGGCCTATGGCCATGGAGTTGTAAAAGACTATGTTATCTCTGGAATGACGATGTAA
Organism: Avena sativa; assembly: GCA_916181665.1. Taxonomy (NCBI): domain Eukaryota; kingdom Viridiplantae; phylum Streptophyta; class Magnoliopsida; order Poales; family Poaceae; genus Avena; species Avena sativa. The sequence continues at coordinate 135,711,513 of OV702280.1, forward strand.
TAATGACCTTTGTTTCTGTGTACTTCATCTTAAACTATGGATGCTAGAATTTGATCCAGGGACTAGCATTGCAATCACAGGGATCCTTACCTTTAAAAGGGAGGGATCTTACAAGCCCGTTCATAAACCACGGCCTTACTACTCATAGGTTTAGACTCCGGAAAATAATCTATAATACAAAGCATAACATAAGTCAATACAAGCAATGGTCAAGGATAATTCGGCCACTGAAAACAAGATAAAAAGAGAACTTACGATGGATATATCGCAACATTTTCTGAAGATCGCCAGCCCAATGAACTCTTTTCTTCTCAAATCGAGCAATGTCATCCATCTTGGACTTGTTGGTTGACTCGGTTGCATCGAGGAGCTCCTTATTTTTCTGGAGCTGGAGAGTTAGCCGATTATTCTCCTTGGAGAAATCTTGGTCAGTCTTCTCCAACTCGGATTTCTGCGCCAGTTTCAAGGAGTTAACCTCGGCACGATCTCATCATCCTTTTCCTTCAGTTGCACCGAATGAGTTCCTGCCTGTTCTAAAAAATGCAGTGTCATATCAGGCATGGTTATGCACTCTTGATGCGATGCTGCAAAGCTTTGTAATTACGCTGAGCCGAGGGAAGAGTACTATAATATACTCAGCAATAATTCAGGAGAGGAAGGAGATGAATAAAAGAACGTGGATGACTCATCTTCAAGACTAGAAAATTTCTTCTTTAGTGTCGTATTTTGAGTATAAACCTTGGCTAAACAAAGACAAGTTAGAGGTCAATTCGGAAACAAAAATCCGAACCAAAAATTTTCGAGATACATAGAAATTAACTAACCGGTTTTCTTCAGAATAGGCACAATTTATCATATTTGACCTGCAACTTCCTATGGGTGAAGAGCAGTTTTTGGAACTCGACAGTGCGCCGACTATGAGCAACCTGAAAACACAAAGCGTTATACAGGAGAGAAATATTCAAAGTTAAACATACAAGATCCAAGCCGAGTGAAACTTGACTCGGATCTAGGTGGCTGGATATTTGAAGCTAAACCGAAAAGATCCAAGCCAAGTAAAACTTGACTCGGACTAGGTGGTTGGATATTCAAAGTTAAACCTACAAGATCCAAGCCGAGTAAAACTTGACTCGGATCTAGGTTGTTGGATATTTGAAGCTAAACTACAAGATCCAAGCCAAGTGAAACTTGACTCAGATCTAGGTGGTTGGATATTTGAAGCTAAGCCTACAAGATCCAAGCCAAGTGAAACTTGACTCGGATCTAGGTGGATGGATATTTGAAGCTAAACCTAAAAGATCCAAGACAAGTAAAACTTGAGTCGGATCTAGGTGGCTTGATATTTGAAGCTAAACCTACAAGACCCAAGCCAAATGAAACTTGACTCGGATCTAGGTGGCTGGATAACTGAAGCTAAACCTACAAGATCCAAGTTAAGTAGAACTTGACTCGGATCTAGGTGGCTGGATATTCAAAGCTAAACCAATAAGATCCAAGCCAAGTAAAACTTGACTCAGATCTAGGTGGCTGGATATTTGAAGCTAAATCTACAAGATCCAAGCCAAGTGAAACTTGAATCATATCTAGGTGGATGGATATTCGAAGCTAAAACTAAAAATCCGAATCAATTAAAGTCGTCTAAAGTTAGATATCATTCGTTATACGCGTAATTAAAATTTACCAGCAGAAGCTTCTGGCCGAAGGACAAGTCACTCGGTCGAAAGCTCGGGGACTAGTTAGTATACGATACATTTTATGAAAAGACTAAAGCATAGACCGAAGCATTTACCTCGTTCATTTTATCGCTCTCAAGAACAACTTTGGCAGCCAAATGCAAGCGGCTACTGATGTCGGAGAGCTGGAAAGGTTGATTACTCGGATTACCCTCGATCTGATCGGCGGCATTTCAATTGTTGGCATATTCTACTGGAGACCCGAGGCTTTCTATGCTCTCCGTATGCGTTAGTACCTTGCCCTTGGCCTCTCGCACTTGTTGGGAAGCTACCCCGTCCGCTAGGCTCTTATGAAGCACAATTTGTGTGCCAGCGGCGGAGGCAGGCCCAGATTTAGCGACAGAGGATCCCTTGTGAAGCATATAGACTATACGGTTGAGAGGAATTTGGCTTAACCTTCTAGGCTGGCTTGGGCTTGGCAGCACCGTCCTTGCCTTGGCGGAAACCTCGGCCGCAGATTGAGATTGGGCGGGCTGAGCCGAGCTCGGGTCGGAAACCTCTGCAACAGGAACAACAACACCTTCAGCGGGAGCCGAGGTAGCAGGAACTTCGACGGGAATTGGTTCGACGGAGATATTCTTGGAGACCTCGGCGGAAATCACCAAATCAGTCGCTCGATCCGGCATAGCAACGTCAGCACCACCAGAGATGACCTTGACCTCCTCCGACCGAGATGGACTATTAGTCGGCATGGGAGGAGGATCGTTGCGAGCAGGGCTGGGGACCCGGACATCATCTTGAGATGGTGGTGAGGTCGGCCGGATAACCTAAGAGCTATCACTTTGCACTTCAGAGGCTTCTGAGAAGATCTCTTGGTTCGTTTCTTCGGAGCCTCCTCCAAAGGATCTTTTGAGGTGGCCCACTTCTTAGATGGAATTGGATCTTCGGTGGCAAGGGGCTCTGCCTCGTGCACCTGACTAGCCATGTTAGCTGGAGAAAAATGATCCGGGTATGCGCAAGAGATAGGCACCACAACAACTACCTCGAGAACTTGGACATCATCCAAGTCACCTTCGTTGGCACGGGTGGAAGCTTTTCCCCGGGTAAGGGCAGTAGTAGATTCGGGCTTGGGGATAAACTCCTCCGAGTCTGGTTCCCCGTTATCCGAAGTTTCGTGGTCCCCGCTCCAAGGAAGAGCGAGCACCTCGGCATCCTCTGAAGCTTGTTCATAAAATTTCTATAGAATGTGAAAACATAAACTAACTAAGCAATCAACGGGAAAAGCGAAAATAACTCGGATGAGATGATTTAGGTTTAACTTACCCAGGGAGGAGGATTATCACGGGTAAACGGCTTCATGCGCCACTTCCAATCTTCAGCCATATCGGTCTTGAATATAACTCAGACACGTTTCTGAATCTGATCATCTTCAAGCTCGACGGTGGAAACTCGGATGGGGTCAAGAGGGTCGCTCATGTTGCAGAGTTTATGGGACCTTTGCTGGAAGGGAGAGATTCGGCTGCTAATGAAAGTAGCCATCAAATATTCACCATGAAGCCCCGCCCGAATTAGCTCGAATTTGCTAGAAGGGGAGGACCTTTTCTTGAGTCAGAGCTCGAATGCCTCGGCAAGGGTGTCGGTTTCCGGATTATAACTCCAGTTCTTCTTAGAAGGTGTGCCGACTGAAAAGGAAGGCAGCCGAATCTTGTCCTCTTTCCTACTATTCTTCACTTAGAAGAACGACCTTTTCTTGCAATATTCTAGGCCCGTGACTCAGGCGAACAAAGACCTTTTCCGGGGTGTGATAGAGGCATCCCCACATTGGGTCAGATATTTGTCGGAAGGGAGAAAAGACTTATCCGGCACAACATTGGCTCGGATCTGGAAGAATTTGGACCAAACAATTACGGAAGGCCAAAGGCCGAAGTATCCTTCCGAGGCTGAGATAAAGGCCGACAGAGAAGCGATGGCATTAGCCAACAAATGATGAGGCTGAAGGACGAATAACTCTAGAAAGACTTTGGTGAAATCGCTAAGGGGGAGGCCGAATCCCCTAGAGAAGTGTGACATGAAAACTACATATTCGTCGGCCTCGACTATGGGGGCATCCTCTGGGCCGGGTAATCGACACTTACCTCGGCGGGGATTCGGCAGGTCTTGCGAAGCCACTCGATCTCTGGGCGAGTGACCGTAGATCCCTGCCAGGAACCACGCTCTGGGCCCGTCGCGGTGTCTTCTTCCCCAACGATGGCGCCGCTATGCGAGCTCGACATGGGCTCATCAGAGGAATTGATAAAGGAAGAAGCATTGGCGGTGGGGAGAGGTATTTAAGTACAAGGCCCCGTCATGGTGACGAAAGGTCGCAGCGGCAGCAGAGAATAAGGACCGTAGTGGATGCTTGAAAAAAGCGCGCGATGCAGCGAGACGAGACCGAAAAGTGGCGACGCGATCGCGTGAATCAGGGCACGGCGGCGGCGTGAGGAAGAATATGAAGAAGGTAGAAATGGGGAAAGTGAATGAGGATTTGCCCCACTCCCCCCATTTATAACCGCGTACCGCAAGCGGTAGTAGGATCACTGGTGCGCCGCGGTTACCATGTAAACGCATGTACCATGTGCTGGCAGCCAAAGATTAGAGCCACAGGAGAGGTCACACGACACATGACGTGATCCGGCCGCTATAACCGTTGCGGCAACCGAAGAGAGACAGCACTAATATGACTGCGCGCAGTAATCATAGTGCCCATGTCAATGAACACTGTAGCGGTACAAAAAATGAGGAAAACGTGCAATTATTGAAACACGTAGGATGAAACTTACACGAGAAGATAAAGAAATGACCTGGATGAATAGAATTGACACGAAATAACAAGTCATACTATTTAGTAAGTCAAGATAAGTCGGAAAATGACAAGACGTAAAGAGGGGTGCGTCACATAAAGGAAGGCAAGTGAAGAATAGCTCGGCAAACGTTTAAATAGAAACTGAATGTCTAGAACCTGCTATGGCCTTGCCAAAAAAGGTCACCGAGACCGCACCAGCTTCGGGGACTAATGTTGGGGGAGATGACCCCGGTTAGGGTCAAGCTAAGGTAATAGGGGAAGACCCTCAAGGATATGGACCGGGTCAAAGAATGACCCGACCGAGTTATAGAGAGATAGGCTGAATAAGGCCTAGCTTAACCGAGTTAGGTAACTGAAGCCTGACTCGGCCGACATATGGGTTATGTCGGCATACAAGTACTACTCTTCATATCTGCAGGTAAGGGCTTGGCCGAGTCATACAAGGCAAGGCTAAGTCATGGGGAAGCTTACTCGAGAAGGATAGGGCCAACCCCGAAGTCAACACAGTGCGATGTCTCTCCCTTAGGAATCTGTATAGTGCTAAGTGCTACGAACAAGAGCCAGAGGGACAGAGGAGTAGAAGAAGGTCACAGAGGTGACAGTCCCCGAGCCCGAGGCTCACATGTCGTGGGCTCTGGGTTATTGCCACCGATAGAAGGGGGAGAGGGAAAGACGCCCGCCGGATTACTATTTTCGGACAACCATATTCGAGGAATATGCTTGTCCACGTCAGCCCTAGATGTAACCTGGCCACCCCTTTATAAGGAGGGCTAGGGCCTCCTCAGATGGGGATGGATTCACTTCTTACTTAGCACTAGTAGTAGCTCTTTCTTCTTCCTCTCGCTCAACCAGCTTGAGGAGCAAGTGTAGCTTTACTAGTGTTGAATAAAGATCTAGTTCTTGTGTTCTGTGTGTAGAAATCACTACATCTTTCCTCCCTGGCTCCCTCTAGCACACATTAGCCCCCCAACTTAAGCCTACCCATGGCTTCCGCCGTGCCACTACCACGATATATTTCCTATTAAATCAATAGCAATCCATATGATATGGGGTACTATCTAGCTGAAGGTTTCTACCCCTCCCGGGACACCTTTGTGAAGACAATGCGCAACCCTGCAGATGAGAAGTGCAAGAGGTTTGCAAAAGAGCAAGAGGCCGCTAGGAAGTATGTGGAGAGAGCATTTGGTGTGCTTTAGTAAAGGTGGGCTATTTGAAGGGTTTCGCGGCATAGTAAATCTAAATTTTCTACGGATGCGAACAGAGGGAAAGCCAAGATCTAATCTAGGAGATGCAATCAACGAGAGAGATTGGATTAGATCTTCATACCCTTGAAGATTCGCACAGCGGAACGTTCGTCGGAACGTGGGTGATGTAGTCGTACTCGCTTCTCCTCCTCGCGATCCGATCCGATCTAGCACCACAAGTGGCGGTGCCTCCGTGAGATGCACACGTGCAGCACCTCGACGTCTCCTCCTTCCTCGGACCAGAAAGTATGGTGGAGAGATATATTGGATCTACAACACGACGGCGTGGTGTATATGGTGGAGAATTTCTGCAGTAGGGCTTCGCCTACAAACAGTCGGGAGGGAGAGAGGAAAGCTAGCAAGGCGGCTAGGGTTTGGAGGAGAGGTGTAGTGGGTTGGTGCGCCCCCACCCCTCTTTATATAGAGGGGGGGCGCAGCCCTAGCCCCTCCCCCAAGCCCAAAGGATAAGGAGTGGGGGGCATGGACTCTCCCCTCTTCTAGAAACCCTATCTCTAGTTTAAACGATTTAAACTCTCTAGGATCGGCTGGGCCCTATGGGGCCTTGTGCCCCTGGCCCAATGCGGCCAGGACACTCCCTCATAGGCCCATTCCCCCTCCTGGAAGGTGGGGCCACGTTGGTCCCCTTACGGAAGGTTCTAGAAGCTTCCGGTACAATACCGATTAACCCGGAATAATTCCGAACTCCAAAAACTGCATTGCCTTATATGAATCTTATTCTCCGGACCATTCCGGAACCTCTCGTGATATCCCGGATCCCATCCGAGACTCCGAAAAAAATTCATAAACCAATTATCCAATCTATCCTAGCGTCGAGACACATTAAGTGTGTGACCTTGCGGGTTCGAGAATATGCAGACATGATCTTCTATCAATAATCAACAGCGGGGTCTGGGCACCCATATTGACTCCCACACATTCATCGATGATCATATCAGATGAACCACGATGCTAGGATTCAAACAATCCCATATATATATTCCCTTCGTCTCGCGATATTTTACTTGCCCGAGATTCGATCGTCGGTACCGACATACCTAGTTCAATCTCGTTCACAGCAAGTACTTTACTCGTTCTGTAATCCGATATCACTTTGTGATTAACTCCTTAACCACATGCTTGCAAGCGGTGTTGATATCGATTACCGAGTGGGCCCGAAGTATATCTCTCCGACTTGGGAGGGACAAATTCCATCTCGATACATACAACCCAACAGATACTTTCCGATCACCTGAGAGACACCTTTATGATCACCCTCTCATAGGATGACGTTTGATGACCTCAAAGCTTTCTTCCGATACCAGGGAGTTGTATTATCTCATGGTCTAAGGAATACAATATTTGACATAGGAAAAGCTTCGCAACGATGAACACGATGAAACGATCTAATTGCTTCGCTTAGTTTGGGTCTCTCCATCATATCATTCTCCAATGATATGATCTCATTATCAATTGACAACTCATGTCTATGGTTAGGAAACCTTAACCATCATTGATCAATGAGCTAGTCCATAGAGGCGTACTAGGGACACGGTGTTGTTCACAAACCACACAAGTATTAATGTTTCCGCTTAATACAATTCTAGCATGGAATATAAACTTTATCATGAACAAGAATTATAATAATAACATCTTTATTATTGCCTCTAGGGCATAATTCCAACAGTCTCCCACTTGCACTAGAGTCAATAATCTAGTTTACATCTGGCAACAATCTCACACCCATGGCACTGAGGTGTTGATCATGTTTTACACGTGGAAGAGGTTTAGTCAATGGATTTGCGACATTCAGATCTGTATGTACTTTGCTAATCTTCAGATCTCCATCTGCAATATAATCTCGGATTATATGAAACTTGCGGTTGATATGCTTGGTCTTTGGATGATATCTTGGTTCCTTAGCGAGTGCTATGGTGCCAGTGTTGTCACACAATATCTCCAGTGGGTCCAATGCACTTGGAACCACGCCAAGCTCAGTGATGAAGTTTCTGATCCAAACTCCTTCACTTGACGCTTCTGCAGCAGCCATGTATTCCGCTTCTACTGTAGATCCCGCGATCACACTTTGCTTGCAGCTTCTCCAGCTCACAGCTCCTCCATTCAAAATATAAACGTATCCTATCTGAGATTTGGAATCATCCTTGTCGGTGTCAAAACTAGCGTCGACGTAACCTTTTACGACAAGCTGTTCATCACCCCCATAGACTAAGAACATTTCTTTAGTCCTATTTAGGTACTTTAGGATGTTCTTCACGGCTGTCCAGTGTTCCACTCCTGGATCACTTTGATATCTGCTTGTCAAACTAAGAGCATTGGACACATCCGGTCTAGTACACAGCATGGCATACATGATAGAACCTATGGCCGAGGCATAAGGCACTTTGCTCATAGCTTCCCTATCATTTACCGTAGCTGGACACTGAGCCTTGCTCAATATCTTACCTGACAACATAGGCACTGAACCTTTCTTTGCCTTATCCATTCTGAACCTTTTCAGAACTTTGTCTAGGTATGTACTCTGGCTTAAAGCTATCAGGCGTCTTTGTCTATCTCTATAGATCTTGATGCCCAATATATAAGCAGCTTCACATAGGTCTTTCATTGAAAAACACTTGTTCAAATAACTCTTCGCATCGTTAAGCATGTTGATGTCATTTCCGATAATCAATATGTCATCCACATATAGTACTAGAAACATCACCGAGCTCCCACTCACTTTCTTGTAGATGCAAGCTTCGTAGCAATTTGGAACAAATCCAAAGCTCTTGATCACTTGATCAAAACGAAGGTTCCAACTCCGAGATGCTTGCTTCAGTCCATAAATGAAACGCTGAAGTTTGCATACTTTATCAGCATCCTTAGGATCGACAAAACCTTCGGGTTGCATCATATACAACTCTTCATCAATGTTCCCATTGAGGAAAGCAGTCTTGACATCCATCTGCCATATTTCATAATCATGAAACGCAGCAATTGCTAATAAAATCCGAATGGACTTAAACATCGCTACGGGAGAGAAAGTCTCATCGTAGTCAACACCTTGAACTTGTCGAAAACCTTTTGCGACAAGACGTGCTTTATAGACGGTAACATTACCATCCGCGTCCGTTTTCTTCTTGAAGATCCATTTGCACTCAACGGCCTTTCGGTCGCTAGGAGGGTCCACCAAAGTCCATACTTGGTTTTCGCTCATGGATCCCAATTCGGATTTCATGGCTTCCAGCCATTTCTCAGAGTCTGGGCTCATCATCGCTTCCTCATAGTTCGTAGGTTCACTGTCTTCTACTAACAAGACAGTCAAGACAGGGTTGCCGTACCACTCAGGAGGGGCACGCGACCTTGTCGACCTGCGACGTTCAGTAGCAGCATCGTCTGAAGCTTCATGATCCTTGTCATTAGCTTCCTCTATTGTTGGTGCAGGCGGCACTGGAACAATTTCAGGTGCTGCGCTACTCTCCAATTCAAGAGAAGGTTCAATAACCTCATCAAGCTCTACTTTCCTCCCACTCACTTCTTTCGAGAGAAACTCCTTCTCAAGAAAGGAACCGTTCTTTGCGACAAACACTTTGCCTTCGGTTCTGTGATAGAAGGTATACCCAATAGTTTCCTTAGGGTATCCTATGAAGACGCATTTCTCCGCTTTGGGTTCAAGCTTGTCCGGCATCAACTTCTTGACGTAAGCTTCGCATCCCCAAACTTTAAGAAACGACAACTTAGGTTTAGCACCAAACCAAAGTTCATACGGTGTCGTCTCAACGGATTTAGATGGAGCCCTATTTAAAGTGAATGCAGCGGTTTCTAATGCATAACCCCAAAATGATAACGGCAAATCAGTAAGAGACATCATCGATCGGACCATATCTAATAGGGTTCGATTCCGGCGTTCAGACACACCATTGCGCTGTGGTGTTCCGGGTGGCGTGAGTTGTGAAACGATTCCACTTGCTTTAAGATGCGTGAGAAAATCATAACTTAAATATTCACCTCCACGATCGGATCGTAGAAACTTAATCTTTCTGTTACGATGGTTCTCTACTTCATTCTGAAATTCCTTGAACTTTTCAAATGTTTCAGATTTATGTTTCATTAAATAGATATACCCATATCTACTTAAGTCATCGGTAAAAGTGAGAAAATAGCGATATCCACCGCGCGTCGAAACACTCATCGGTCCGCATACATCGGTATGTATGATTTCCAACAAGTCCGTTGCTCGCTCCATCATACCGGAGAACGGGGTTTTGATCATCTTGCCCATGAGGCATGGTTCGCATGTGTCAAATGATTCAAAATCAAGAGACTCCAAAAGTCCATCAGAATGGAGTTTCTTCATGCGCTTTACACCAATATGACCTAGACGACAGTGCCACAAATAAGTAGTATTATCACTATCTACTTTGCATCTCTTAGCCTCAATGTTATGGATGTGTGTTTCATCCCTTTCGAGATTTAGAAGAAATAAACCATTCACAAGAGGTGCATGACCATAAAAGATGTTACTCATATAAATAGAACAACCATTATTCTCCGATTTAAATGAATAACCGTCTTGCAATAAACACGATCCAGAAATAATGTTCATGCTCAACGCAGGCACATAATAACACTTATTAAGGTTTAAAACTAATCCCGAAGGTAAAACTAAGGAGAGCGTGCCGACGGCCATCACATCAACTCTTGATCTGTTGCCAACGCGCATCGTCACCTCATCCCTCGCAAGCCGCCGTCTATTCCGTAGCTCCTGTTTCAAGTTACAAATATTAGCAACTGAACCGGTATCAAATACCCAGGCACTACAACGAGGGCTAGTAAGGAAAACATCAATAACATGTATATCAAATATACCTTTGATGGTGCCAGCCTTCTTGTCCGCTAAGTACTTCGGACAGTTGCGCTTCCAGTGACCCTTGTCCTTGCAATAGAAGCACTCAGTGTCCGGCTTAGGACCAGACTTGAGCTTCTTCTCAGCAGGAGCATTGCGCTTGTCGCCGCCCTTCTTGAAGGGCTTCTTTGCTCCCTTACCTTTCTTAAAGGTGGGCTTGTTGACCATCAACACATGATTATCCTTCTTGATGTCCACTTCCGCAGCCTTCAGCTTTGCGAAGAGCTCGGTGATCGTATCAGTGGAACCAATCTGATTATGAGTCACTACAAAACTTTTGTAGCTGAGAGGGAGTGATTGCAGAACCCTGTCAATCTTGAGCTCCTCTGGAATCGTGCATTCCAGTTGCTCAAGGCGTTGAGTGTAGCCCGTCATCTTAATGGCGTGCTCACTAATGGAACTCCCTTCCTCCATCTTGCAGTTAAAGAACTTCTCGGAGATCTCATATCTCTCAGAACGGGCCTGAGTCTGAAACATGGTTTTCAGCTCCTCGAGAATCTCGAAGGGCCCGGGATACTCTTCAAAACGATTTTGAAGCTCCGGTTCCATAGCAAACAACACGGTGCTCTTAATCACACCATAATCATCTTTGCGCGACTGATAGACAGCTTTCTCATCAGCCGGCGCAGTTGCAGCAGGGGGGACACCTAACGCTTTTCCAAGGACATAGTCCTTTTGTCCGCCAGACAGAATGATTCTTAGATTGCGGAACCAATTGGTGAAGTTAGACCCATTGTTTCTAAGATTTTCCTTCTCAGCAAAAACGTTGAAGTTGAAGTTGGATTTGGCCATGTGATCTACAGTATTTGCAAGTACAATTTAGACTATGTTCATGATAAATAGTTCAACTTAATCAAATTACTAGATGAACTCCCACTAAATTCAACATCCCTCAAGTTGTTTAGTGAACACGATCCAAATTCACCACACCTAATCCGATCATCACGAGAAGAGATGTGGTTTCAATGGTGGACAACGAAGTGTCAATCATATCATTCATATGACTCATGCTTAACCTTTTGGTTCTTGTGTTCCGAGGCCATGTCTGTACATGCTAGGCTCGTCAAGTTAGACCCAAGTATTTCCGCGTGTGCAAAACTGGCTTGCACCCGTTGTATGTGAGCGTAGAGTCTATAGCACCCGATCATCACGTGATGCTTGGAAACGACGAACTTTCGCAACAGTGCATACTTGGGGAGAACACAGTTTTTATCTTGATCTTTAAGTGAGGAATCATCTTATAATGCTACCGTCGCGATCTAAGCATAATAAGATACATAAAGGGATAAACATCACATGCATATAACTTTATGTGACATGGTATAGCCAATCTTCGCGCAATGATCTCCATCTTGTGCGTTCCGGCATGATCTCCATCACTCCACCATGATTGCCTCCACCACAAATAGCAACTACAACTATTGCTAACTACTTAGCGATAAAGTGAAGCTATTACATGGCGTATAAGAAGTTGACTCGCAGGTCATACACAATTATAAAGACAACCATATGGCTCCTGCCGGTTGTGTACTCATCGACATGCAAGTCGTGAAACATTACAAAACATGATCATCGCATACAATATACACATCACATCTTGGGCCATACCATATCACAGAAAACACTCCCTGCAAAAACAAGTTAGACGCCTCTACTTTGTTGTTGCATGTTTTACGTGGCTTATGGGAGTAGATGCTAAGAACGATTCTTACCTACGGAAAGCCACAACGGTGATATTATGGTTGCCAAACTCCGGTGTTAATCCCATGACAACTATAGTGAGAGAAACTGACATCCACCAGCCGCATGTGTGGTACAAGCCACACGTCAAGTGCGGAGCCGGTCTCGCGAACGACGTCGCGTAAGGTTGGCCTGGACCGCTTCAATCTCACTATCCCGCTTCATAAGAAGAACACAAACAAGAGGCTTGCAACAGAAAACATCAACGCCCGCAACAACCATGTTGCGTTCTACTCGTGAAACACATCTACGCATAGATCTAGCTCTGATACCACTGAAGGGTTTCGCGGCATAGTAAATCAAAATTTTCTACGGATGCGAACAGAGGGAAAGCCAAGATCTAATCTAGGAGATGCAATCAACGAGAGAGATTGGATTAGATCTTCATACCCTTGAAGATTCGCACAGCGGAACGTTCGTCGGAACGTGGGTGATGTAGTCGTACTCGCTTCTCCTCCTCGCGATCCGATCCGATCTAGCACCACAAGTGGCGGTGCCTCCGTGAGATGCACACGTGCAGCACCTCGACGTATCCTCCTTCCTCGGACCAGCAAGTATGGTGGAGAGATATATTGGATCTACAACACGACGGCGTGGTGTATATGGTGGAGAATTTCTGCAGCAGGGCTTCGCCTACAAACAGTCGGGAGGGAGAGAGGAAAGCTAGCAAGGCGGCTAGGGTTTGGAGGAGAGGTGTAGTGGGTTGGTGCGCCCCCACCCCTCTTTATATAGAGGGGGGGCGCAGCCCTAGCCCCTCCCCCAAGCCCAAAGGATAAGGAGTGGGGGGCATGGACTCTCCTCTCTTCTAGAAACCCTATCTCTAGTTTAAACGATTTAAACTCTCTAGGATCGGCTGGGCCCTATGGGGCCTTGTGCCCCTGGCCCAATGTGGCCAGGACACTCCCTCATAGGCCCATGCCCCCTCCCGGAAGGTGGGGCCACGTTGGTCCCCTTACGGAAGGTTCTAGAAGCTTCCGGTACAATACCGATTAACCCGGAACAATTCCGAACTCCAAAAACTGCATTGCCTTATATGAATCTTATTCTCCGGACCATTCCGGAACCTCTCGTGATATCCCGGATCCCATCCAAGACTCCGAACAAAAATTCATAAACCAATTATCCAATCTATCCTAGCGTCGAGACACGTTAAGTGTGTGACCCTGCGGGTTCGAGAATATGCAGACATGATATTCTATCAATAATCAACAGTGGGGTCTGGGCACCCATATTGACTCCCACACATTCATCGATGATCATATCGGATGAACCACGATGCCAGGATTCAAACAATCCCATATATATATTCCCTTCGTCTCGCGATATTTTACTTGCCCGAGATTCGATCGTCGGTACCGACATACCTAGTTCAATCTCGTTCACAGCAAGTACTTTACTCGTTCTGTAATCCGATATCACTTTGTGATTAACTCCTTAACCACATGCTTGCAAGCGGTGTTGATATCGATTACCGAGTGGGCCCGAAGTATATCTCTCCGACTTGGGAGGGACAAATTCCATCTCGATACATACAACCCAACAGATACTTTCCGATCACCTGAGAGACACCTTTATGATCACCCTCTCATAGGATGACGTTTGATGACCTCAAAGCTTTCTTCCGATACCAGGGAGTTGTATTATCTCATGTTCTAAGGAATACAATATTTGACATAGGAAAAGCTTCGCAACGATGAACACGATGAAACGATCTAATTGCTTCGCTTAGTTTGGGTCTGTCCATCATATCATTCTCCAATGATATGATCTCATTATCAATTGACAACTCATGTCTATGGTTAGGAAACCTTAACCATCATTGATCAATGAGCTAGTCCATAGAGGCGTACTAGGGACACGGTGTTGTTCACAAACCACACAAGTATTAATGTTTCCGCTTAATACAATTCTAGCATGGAATATAAACTTTATCATGAACAAGAATTATAATAATAACATCTTTATTATTGCCTCTAGGGCATAATTCCAACACTATTGTTTGATACCCTGCTAGAACTTGGAACACAAAGAGGATGTGGGATGTGATGACTGCTTGTGTGATCATGTAGAAAATGATCGTCGAGGACGAGCGTGATGACGGCATCTTGGACGAAGGTTGGGAGTTTCAGGGTCAGTTGGTTGAGCCATAGCCAGGTCTAGCGTGTTGGGAAGATTTCATGCGAGTGCATGAAAATTTGCATCACAGGGAGACCCATGACCGACTTCAACTAGATTTGGTTGTGCATATATGGGCTCGTGCGAGAAACCTCAATGTTTAATCCCTTATTTTTTATTGTAATTTGAATGATGCTTTGGTTGTTTTCTCTCAAACCATGTGATCTTGAACTATTTATATGTAAGCACTATTTTAATTAGATTATCTAATCTAGTTTATTTGCTTGTCAACCATTTATTTTGTGACAAAACCTGCAAACATATGAAATTCCTGGCCAGTTCTGGCCAGCGCAGACAAATGGTCTCTTCGTTGGGCGTGGCTAGCCGGACCCCGACCCAAAAGCGAGCGCGTACCGATCCAAACGGACAAAAATGAACCGTTTGGAGCGACTGGATGGGTCACCCTGTGGAGATACCCTTATGTATGCTACTTTCAAGGGGGCTTGTCAGGCACGAGGTTTGGTTGGTGATGACCAAGAATGGTTTAAGATTTTTGATGAGCCTATGGCATGAGCTCCTCTTTTTCAGTAGAGGCATCTATTTATGACTGTTCTCTTGTTTTGTGAGGTTGCCAGTGGTCGAGCATTCTTTGATCGTTATTGGTCCAGTATAGGATCACTGTCTCTCTCGGTGGTGATTTTTGGCCTATTGTTTCTATTGTTCGTATCTAGGACGAGTTGCTGTGTGATTTGTGTTTGATGTTTGCCAGGAATGGTAATTGTTTGGCATCGTTTAGTCTGTATTCTTGTGTTGTCTCACCTAACAGTGCATTGCATAATCATTTGATTGATGAAGAGAGTCAACATGACAAGGATGATTTGGCTCTTAAAACTTATTATTTGCTTGGGAAAATGAACATTGATTAGAGGCGTATTTATGATGAATTCATGGAGGCTATTGTTGGGGAAGGACCCAAGGTTTTTTTATGTCTGAGCATGGTGGTACTGGGAAGACCTTTTTGTGGAACTGTATTATCATTAGTCTTAGATCAAGGGGTCATATTGTGCTGGAAGTTGCATCTTCTGGGGTGGCATCTATTTTGCTTCCGAATGACAGTACCGCACACTCTCGGTTCGGGAATCCTATTGATATTAATGACCATAGCCACTGTAATATTTCAAGGGGATCTAAGCTGTCTGCCTTGCTTGAGAAGACTACTTTGATTCTTTGGGATGAGGCCCCTATGACGAATTGACACTATTTTGAGGCATTGGATCATAGTCTCAGGGACGTACTTTCTGCTGTGGATGGTAGCATGATGTCTCTCCATTTTGGTGGCAAAACTGTTATCTTTGGGGGTGATTTTAGGCATGTTTTGCCTGTTATAGAGGACGGAACCATGCATGAGATTGTTGATGCTTTGTTGGTTATGTCACCACTCTGGGAGCATGTTCAGGTGAGAAAGCTTGAAATTAATATGCTTCTCTTGAGTCCTGAACTATTTGAAGAGGCTCGCGCAGAGTGGTCTGGATTTGCCCGGTGGGTTATGGACATTAGTAATGGTGATTCTCCAGTTGGTGCCAATCCTAGCAAGGACTATCCTTCTTGGATCTCTGTACCTAATGATCTTTTCTTATGTCCTCAGTATGTTAATTTGCGTGCAACATTCAAGAGTGTGTACGGCTGCTTTTTCTTAAGGTATGGTGCTTCTCCCTGTTTGTCACAGTGTGAATTTATTTGTCTCGGTGATATGGTTACTAACTATATTTTTCATTTTCCTTCAGGTATGCTGATTCTGCCTATCTATCGCAGTGCGCAATAGATAGTCCCATGAATGCAGTTGCTGATGAGATTAATGAGGCTGTGTTTGGTCATGTGTCGGGCTAAGCCGGGACTTATATGAGTTTTGATTCTATTTCTAAGTCAACAGATCATGTTGGCGATGTCGATCTGCTTTATCCACCCGAATTTCTGCATTCTATTACACTCAAAAAATTTTCACACCATAATATCAGTTTGAAGGTTGGTGTTCCTATTATGCTGCTTAGGAATATCAACCAGTCCCTTGGTATTTGTAATGGTACGCGTTTATTCATTACAAGGCTGGGTGAGAGGATTTTAGAAGCAGAGGTTATTCCTGGGTCTAACAAGGGGTCCCATGTATGCATCTCTCGGATATTTATCAATTCTGTTGGTCTGAAGTGGCCTTTCACTCTACGCTTCTATTAGTTTCCTACTCTCCTTTCTTTGTTGTAATCTAGTTTAAGGACCAGAATTTAACATCTAGAACACCTATGCATCTCGCCAATCCCAAGATCAAGTTGACTACACAGCGAAATGAATACCATTTCATAACATTAAAAAAGTAATTTATTACAAAGTTTGAATAGTAATAGCCACATACTATAATGTCTTGTGACATTTATTACAACCAGAAACACAATGGAAATAAAATGTGCAGTGACTCTATCTCAGCCACAAGCAGTCGATATAGTCCACGAGACCTCACTCCTCAGCTTCATCATAGTAGTCGTAGTCCTCCCCTTCATAGTATTCTGAATTTCAATAAAAGTATTGCCATGAGTACAAAAAGTACTCAACATACCCCGTATGCAAAACCTGATATAACTACATGTGGCTTTATGTGGAGGTCATATGGTTCTTTTGCATAAAAGCCAATTTTATTTGCAATTGATAGTAGTTTTGATAAAAGCAGGTTTAGATGAAAACATGTTTTATCATTAATGTGGTATTTATCATCATTATGGTTGTCCTCGACAACTCACCTACTTCATCAGATTCCAAGAGAAGGATAGATGCAAAAAGGGAAATAGCAAGACATGTTCCTGTATGTCAAGAAGGATTCATGTGTCGTCCATGACCGTGGACACGACTATTCTAATAGTTTTAACTCTGCAGAGGTTGTACACTTTTCCCACACGACACAACCCCGTCTTGTTTCCCACCAGTGGCCACTGGTTTAGTACACACCATTTGGTGTACCGGCAGATCGGGATCGTGACAAGGTATTTTAGCTACATCCCCCAAAGATGTGACGAGGACACCGGGTCTGGCGCATGTAATTGAGAGTATGTCCCCAAACCGGTCCCCCATCTATGTCGAAGGCTCCCCCATAGTCATACGCCTCGTCAGCAGTACAATGACATCAACACGTAAGGCTGACCAACCTACTTAACCAAGACAGTGCCTATTATAGCATGTGGTTGTATGGTGGTCACAATCTTTAAATCCAATACTTATTAGGACCTCATGCGGCATAGACGACGGATTGCTCCCTCCATCTAGTGAAGGGCAGCCAATCGCTACTTTCTTTGATCCAGCTATCGCACATGCCACTCTTTAGATGGTAAGTTTCACCCATAGTAGAATAGATTAGAAGGAAGCAACAATGTCTAGCTCAGCGAGCTCATCGAGCTCAGCAAGTTTCAAAAGTGTATATGCGACCTGAGGGTCGTCCAATTCCTCCAAAGAGGGAAGATCAAGGATCCTAAATATTATTGAGCATGGCTAAGCAATCTACTCTAACATGATTAATACATAATCTTTACTCAGGGTAGTGTATGGCGACATGTGTATCAAGGTATGTGTGTAACCAAAATAGCAGTACTATTTGTAAAACAATAAATAACATGCACTTGAAAAACATGGGATAATTATGAAAGGGGCCTTCGTTGTTGTTGTTCTGCTCTTCCTTGTAGTCTTGAGTCTGATCGAAATTGTCACTCCCTACTCATCATAACGATGAACCACACATAAATACAAAAATCCAATACCACAAATAAAATCCAAATAAAAAGATCCAATTAGGTTTGCGACGTTTGGACGGTTTGGGGTATAAGGGTTGGTCTACCATACTCGACTAATAATAATATATTAGAAAAGTAATATATACTTATTATAGTCACTATAGGTGACATAGTTTTTAATATGCGATGCGCAAAATAAAAATAATCTGTATGCCAGCTGGGCATATAATTAAGCATACATGACTAATAATGAATAACGTGCACAAAGCTAGAGAACTGCACACACATGCAATAGTAGTACATGTGAACTAGGATTAGAATGCAATACTAAAGAAGACGGTAACCTGAAATGCAAAATAATATTAACAGTAGCATGATATTATTGTAAAACTAACAGGGTTATGCTAACTAAAGAATTACCCAATAAATTAGTAACCTGCCTGATAAGTAACATGCAAAACTAAATAAAACTCGTATCGATCGTAGCCTACAAACACGACCAACAAGTAACACTGATGACGAAGATGCATGCATCCTAACAAGCTCTACTGATAAACACTGAGCTAGCTACTTTACCTAGTAGAAAAGGGTACACGTGATGATCTAGCAATTAGTCCTACGGCCAGGTACGTGTAATCAACATGCAACAGTTACAGTCTAACTCACGCAATTAGCAGATGACAAATGGTTCTTGGTGATGTACATGTTTCAGATTATGCTGACCTTAAACCTAGATAACTAGCAACCACAATGCAAGATACGGACATGCCCATATGCATGGCGCACATTACTGCAATCACTTATGCGAACTAGACTGATCAATGTCGAACAACTTGCATCTAGCATCACTGCTGGGTACCTAGAGTTACTTGGAACAATTTCTAAGTTGGGACAAAAAGGTCATCGGACATGTCCATGATCTGCCTATGCCACCAAACGGCATTCGGTTCACCGGCAACTGTGGAATCTATGAAACTAGGAGCAGCGGCTATGTCTAGGAGGTAGCCATGAACATAGTTAGTAGATAGGTGCGAGGGTTTCAGCTGATTCTCACCGAGTGCGTCATAATCGTCCGAGGAAGGCGATGGACCGAGTTGGGGCGGCGGCGAAGTACGTTGTCAGTGATCCGCGGCTTGTCCTTCCAGTTCCAGGAATCAGCCCTCCTCCTCCTCTTGTTTCTTGCGGCGCAGCAGATCCTCTCTTGCGTCCGAAATTGTCAGGAACGCGAGCGGCGTTTGGCGGCGGGCTCGCGGAGCTTCGCGAGATTAGATCAATTTTTCGGGCTAGGGTTCAAGATGGCGTGTGTGGGATTGAAAAGAGAGGATGGGGACGGCCTAGGGCCTTTATAAACGGACGGAAGGCGTTGTGCGACTCCCAAAGAATCGGAGACAGACGACCGTGTTCTATACGTACGTGCTGGGCACTCCTTCCCGTGCCGTGCAAGTCGAGGCGAGCGAGGTTGGCACTGCTAGGCTGCCTAAGGTGATTGGGTCTTGATGGGCTAGATGGATGGTTTACAACAATTGGAAAAAATAGAAAGAAGAGATAGTAGGAAACCGATACGTACACGTACATAAATAAAAGAAGAAAAGCACTCAGATCTCATGTATGCACATATTTCATCCATGCATAGCCATGCACGTGCATGTGTGCATGTGCATGCGCATATACTTATGAAAACCAAAATCAAATAGAAATTCAATAAAATACTAATTGAGAACGACTTGGCAAATGAAAACCAGATCCAAATATTTCCTTAACTAAATTAATTCCAAATAGTTTGGAATTAATTCCAGAAACTCCAAATAAAATATTATTTTATTTTATTACACTGCAACATCCTTCGTTTAAAAAAAAATTAGACATGTAAAATCCAGGATGTTACAATTCTGTCCCTTACAAGGAATATTGACCCGAAGATTCGGCCTGGAAAGTCTTCACGGAGAGCATCTTCTCATTCCCATGTCGCTTCCTCCTAAGTGTGATTACTCCACTGAACTTTGCAGAATTTGATCACATTCATTCTAGTTGTCCTTAACTACTCATCGAGAATTTTGACCGGATACTCTTCATAAGTCAAGTCATCTTGAACATCTATGGCATCTAAAGATGTTTTCTGAGCCTCTTCCTATGGCTTAGCAAAACATTTCTTTAACTGGGGTACATGAAATACGTTGTGCACCTTGGATAACTTCTCTGGTAAATCCAACTCATATATGACATCACCACGACATGCGGTGTTTGCAAAGGGTCCAATATATTGGGGTGTCAATTTTCCCTTGAGTCCGAAACAGCGCATCCCGCAAAGTGGGGATACCTTCAAGTACACATCATCACCCTTCTTAAATGCTAAATCATGACGATGTCTATCGGCGTGGACTTTCCGTCTAGATTGGTAGTTCGTAGCCTTTTGTTGAATCATCTTTACTTTCTTATCTACCTCCTTCAGGGTGTCAGGTCCAAACACCTGGTTTTCTCCCACCTCATGAAAATTGAGTGGAGTGCGGCACTTCCGTTCATACAAAAACTCAAATGGGACATTTGCAAGCTTACCTGCAAGCTATTGTTATAAGAGAACTCTGCATATGGCAAACTCTTGTCCCAAGTGCCCTGACAAGTTAATGCACATGCCCTTAGCATGTCTTACAATATCTGGTTCACGCGTTCAGTCTGTCCATCTGTGTGCGGGTGATAAGCTGTGATAAAATTCAACTGTTTCCCTAAGACTTCATGTACCTTCTTCTAAAACCTGGAGGTAAATTACGTACCTCGATCGGACACTATCTTTTTAGGAACTCCGTGTAGGCAAACAATTCTAGCCATGTATAGCTCGCCCAATTTCTCCCCCTTATATGTAGTCTTCACTGGAATAAATTGAGCTGACTTGTTCAATCGATCTACGATTACCCAAATATAATCATACCCTGACGATGTCCTAGGAAGTCTTGTAATGAAATCCATCCCTTTTTCTTCCCATTTTGACTCAGGAACCTTGAGTGGTTGATGTAACCCTGCAGGCTTCTGATGCTCAGCCTTGACACTTCGACATACGTCACACTGAGACACATATTCCGCAATCTTCTTATTCATGCTAGACCACCAGAAACTGTCTCGAAGATCATGGTACATCTTTGTACTCCCCGGATGTATGGAGTATGCTGATTCGTGTGCCTCCTTCATAATCGAATCCTTAAGCTCCTTTTGTCTGGTACCAACAGACGATTTCGAAACCAAATGCTTCCTTTTTCATCCTCCTTGTATTCAAGTGCTTATCCTATCTTGATCTTCGCTCGTATATCTTCGATTGCCTTGTCATTTTTTGAGCTTCTCTAACTTGATATTCTAGAGTAAACTTGATCTCTAGCACCTCTTCATTATCAACAAGGCTCACATTCAGGTTAAACTTTCTGAATTCGTCATGCAACTTTGGTTGAGCTTTCTAAATCATTAGGTTATTGCAATAAACCTTTTTCTCAACGCATCAGCCACGACATTTGCTTTAGCAGGGTGGTAATTCATTCCAATGTTATAGTCCTTGATTAATTCCAACCATCTCCTCTGTCTCAGATTCAAATCGGGCTGAGTGAAAATATACTTCAATCTTTTGTGATCTGTATATATCTCACAATGATTACCAATAAGGTAATGTCTCCAAATCTTCAAGGCATGCACTACAACAGCCAATTGTAAATAATGGGTATAGTTCACCTCATGCAGCCGCAACTGTCTCGATGCATAGGCCACCACTTTGCCCTATTGCATGAGTACACAATCCAAACCTTGTTTGGAAGCATCACAATAAAATTCAAAATCCTTCCGGATATCAGGCAAGATCAGAACTAGAGCAGATGTCAATCTTCTCCTGAGTTCTTGGAAACTAGTATCGCAAGCTAGCATCCACTCAAACTTTTTCTCCTTCTTGATCAACTGTGTCATCGGCCAAGCGATCCTCGAGAAATCCTCTATGAAGCAGCAATAGTATCCGGCAAGTCCGAGGAAGCTGCGTATCTCTGACACGTTCTTTGGTTGCTCCGAATTAAGTACCGATTCCACTTTAGCTGGGTCAACTGCTACTCCTTCAGCTGAGATTACATTGAAGGGAATATGCCCTGAGAGACAATAATAAAGTGTTTATTATGTGTATTCCAAGTATATGATAGATGTTTATTTTGCATGCTATAATTTTATTAATACGGAAACATTAATACATGTGTGTTTAATAAACAAACATAAAGTTCCTAGTTATGCCTCCCTCATAAACTAGCTCGTTGATTAACAAGATGATCAAGGTTTCCTAATCATGGACATTGGATGTTGTTAATAACGGGATCACAACATTAGTGTAATGGTGTGATGAAAATTCATCCGAAGTATAGCATTAATATCAAAGTCATTGGTGGAAATTTAATTGCAAGTTTGAGTGGGATTTTGAGTGGAGGGAAATGAAGAGGTTTTTGTGAGTGGAGTGTCCACCCACATGAATGAAAGAGGGGAGGGGGCAGCCCCCATGGCCGGCGGCACCCCCTTGGGTCCCCCCTCCTCCTATATAAGGCACCCCTCTCCCTCCCTCTCACACACACCTCGTGAAGGATATCTCTCCCCCTCTAGAATTTATCCCCCATGGTCTCGGACTAGCGAGATACATGTTCTTGGTGGCTATTCGGCAAGAAAGAGTTGTGCTTCCGCTGCATCGCTGGAGCGAGGAGGCGGAGGTTGCTCGGTGCCTCGGACGTGTGTGCGAGCACGAATGTGCTGCTGATTTGCGGCGCTAGGACTTCCTCTCGATCTTGAGATCGGCAAGAGATCGTCTACATCAACCACGAGTTTAACTCGTTAAGCTTTTTCGGTCTTCAAGGGTATGTTATCTACGGATATACATTCGCCCGTTGTTTGTATATAATAGATAGATCTTGGTACATAGTTGTTCCCATCGTAGGAATTTTTTGTTTTCTATGCTGCGAACCCTACAGTGGTATCATAGCCGGATCTATGCGTAGATGCTTTACAAGGATAGTACACATATGAGTATGTGGGCGATGATGATCATGTTGTTGCTCCTTAGTTGTAATTTTGGATATTGGTGGCATAGTGGGATGAAGCGGCCCGGACAAACTTTACATGTCCTCGCACATGAGACCTGTTCCACGCTTGACATGCAACTAGTTTGCATAAGTGGCTAGCGGGTGTCTGTCTCTCCTACTATAGTCAATATCTATTTTGCAACGAGTTGTCAACAATTTGGTTATCCTCGTTGTGGTTCATGTTCATAGGTATGAACGGTTCTATCTCGAAATCCCTAAGCCACGTAAAATTTGCAATGGATAAATTAGAGGTGTCTAGTTTAGGTTGTTGCTAGGCTAGTGTTATGATATGGTGATGTTGTAAGTAGAAGTATGAGATGATACTCTTACAACACATATAGCGTGTAAGTTCCATAGACCTTGGCCTTACACATAAAGGTATGATAGTGATCATACCACGATGCACATGATAGAGATCATATGCGGGAACCATATCATTCCACTAATAAACATGTGATGTTTGATAGCATCTTATATTGCTTGTTTGGCGTTTTATTAGCATAATAAGATGATCCCTCATTTAAATATCAAGATAAGAATGTGTTCTTCCTTTAGTATGCACCGATTATGTTTTCGTCGCTCCAAGATATCACGTGATGATCGGGTGTTCTTGGATCCACGACCATTTCGGGTGTAAGACAGTTACACACGCGAATACTAAGGTTCTTACTTGGAGAGCCTAGCATGTACAGACATGGCCTCGGAACACGGACCAAAAGGTTAAGCATGAGTCATATAGTAGATATGATGCCCATTTGATGCTCGCCTTTGAATCTACACCGACTCACGTGATGATCGGACTTGGTGTGGTTCATGTAATCACCACAAAGACATGAGGGATGTCGTTTTTGAGTGGGAGTTCATTCGTAATGTGGATTAGTTGAACTCAATCTATCATAAAATTAGTATAAACTTTACAAATTCTGTTGTAGATGGCACCACCTGGTTTAATTTCAATGTGTTCATGGAGAAAGATAAACTTGCAACAAACGGTAACAACTTTACCGAATGGGCCATGAATTTGAGGATTCTCCTCTCTGATGCACAAAAGCAATATGTGCTAGAGGCGCCTCTAGGCCCCCCACCTTTTGAGGATGCCCCTGACGAGGAGAAGAATGTCTATCAGACTCGTCAGGAGGACCACAACTTAGTTCATTGCGGCATATTGTATGGGCTAGAGCCAGAACTTCGAAAGTGTTTCGAAAACGGCAATGCATTTGATACAATGGGTGAGTTGAAAATGATTTTTGACACACATGCTACTATAGAGAGGTACAATGCTTTAGAAAATTTCTTTAGCTGCATGATGGAAGAGCACAGCTCCGTAAGTGAGCATGTACTCAAGATGTCGGGTTACACCGATAAGCTTGTGTCCTAGGGAATATCGATTCCCATTGAATTAGGCAACCATCGTGTTCTGCAGTCTCTGCCACCTAGCTATAAGAGTTTCATGATGAACTATAATATGCAAGGCATGAAGAAGTCTCTCCCCGAGCTTCTGTCAATGCTTAAAGAAGGAACATCAAGTGTTGATGATCAATAAGAACACTGGTTTCAAGAAAGACAAGAAGGGAAAACGGAAGGGAAGTAAGGGCGGCAAGACGGTTGCCGTACCTGAAAAGAAACCCCGAGTTGGCCCTAAGTCTGATACCGAGTGCTACTATTGTAAGGGGATTGGCCACTGGAAGCGCAACTGCCCCAAGTATTTGGTAGACAAGAAAGCCGGCAAGACAAATAAAGGTATATATGATATACATGTTATTGATGTGTAATTTACTAGTGCTTGCAGTAGCACCTGGGTATTTGATACCGGTTCAGTTGCTAATATTTGTAACTCGAATCAGGGGCTGCGGAACAAGCGACCGCTAGCAAGGGGTGAGGTCAAGATGCGTGTCGGCAATGGATCAAGCGTTGATGTGATCGCCGTCGGAACGCTACCTCTCCACTTGCCGTCGGGATTAGTAATAAACTTGAATAATTGTTATCTGGTGCCAGCACTGAGAATGAACACTGTATCTGGATCGTGTTTGATGCGAAGTGGTTATTCATTTAAATCCGAGAACAATGGTTGTTCTATTTATATGAATGAAATCTTTTATGGTCATGCACCGATGATGAATGGTTTATTTCTATTGAATCTCGATAATAATGTTACACATATTCATAATGTTGATGCTAAAAGGATTAAACTTAATGATGATATATCCGCATATATGTGGCATTGCCGTCTAGGTCATATTGGCGTTAAACGCATGAACAAGCTCCACTCGGATGGACTTTTGGAATCACTTGATTTTGAATCATTTGATACATGTGAGCCATGCCTTATGGGTAAGATGACTAGAACACCGTTTTTCGGTACAATGGAACGGGCGACAGATTTATTGGAAATCATACATTCTGATGTATGTGGTCCAATGAGTGTGTCGTCGCGAGGTTGATATCGTTATTTTGTTACTTTCACAGATGATTTGAGTAGATATTGTTATATATACTGAAACACAAGTCTGAAACCTTTGAAAAGTTCAAGGAATTTCAGGATAAAGTGGAAAATCATCGTAATAGAAATATCAAATTTCTACGGTCCGACCGTGGAGGTGAATATCTAAGTTACGAGTTTAGCACTCACATGAAAGAGTGTGGAATTGTTTCACAACTCACACCTGCCGGAACACCACAGCGAAATGGTGTGTCGGAACGTCGTAATCGTACTTTATTGGATATGGTTCAATCTATGATGTCTCTAATGGACTTGCCGTTTTCATTTTGGGGTGATGCACTAGAAACTACTGCATTCACTTTAAATAGGGAACCATATAAATCCGTTGAAAAGACACCATATGAATTGTGGTTTGGAAACAAACCTAAGCTGTCATTTCTTAAAGTTTGGGGATGTGATGTTTATGTGAAGAACCTTCAACTGGATAAACTCGAACCCAAAGCGGAAAAATGCGTCTTCATAGGATACCCTAAGGAAACAGTTGGGTATTCCTTCTATCACAGATCCGAGGGCAAGGTTTTTGTTGCCAAGAATGGATCTAGAGAAAGAGTTTCTCGAGAAAGGTGTGAGTAGTCGGAAGATAGAACTCGAAGAGGTTATTGAACCTTCTCTTCAAAGTATGGCGAGTAGCGCAACACCGGAAGTTGTTCCGGAGTTGGCTTCACCAGTTGAAGAGGGAACTAATGATAATGATCATGAAACTCCGAAAGAGAGTACTACCGAACCTCGCAGGTCTAGCAGGATGCGTGCAGCTCCCAAGTTGTACGGAAACCCTGTTATTAATTTCATGGTTGATGAAATCGATGACCCTGCGACGTATGAAGAAGCGACAATGAGCCCGGATTCCAACAAATGGTTAGAAGCCATGAAATCCGAGATGGAATCCATGTAAATCAAGTTTGGAACTTGGTAGAATTACCTCACGACCGAAAGGCCGTGGAGAACAAATGGATTTTCAAAAGGAAAGCTGATGCTGATGGTAATGTGACCGTCTATAAAGCTCGACTTTTCGCAAAGGGGTTTCGACAAATTCAAGGAGTTAACTATGATGAGACATTCTCTCTCGTAGCGATGCTAAAGTTAGTTAGGATTATGTTAGCAATTGCTGCATATTTCGATTATGAGATATGGCAGATGGATGTCAAAACCGCGTTTCTCAATGGTAATATTGAAGAAGAGTTGTATATGATACAACCAAAGGGTTTTGTCGATCCTAAGGATGCTAACAAGGTGTGCAAGCTTCAGCGATCCATCTATGGATTGAAGAAAGCATCACGAAGTTGGAATCTCCGCTTTGATGAGGTGATCAAAGAGTTTGGATTTGTCCAAACTTATGGAGAGGCTTGTATTTACAAGAAAGTGAGTGGGAGAAATGTGGCATTTCTGATACTATATGTGGATGACATATTATTGATCGAAAATGATATAGATCTTTTAAACAGTGTTAAAAGTTATCTAAAGAGCAAATTTTCAATGAAGGACCTAGGTGAAGCGTCATACATATTAAGCATAAAGATCTATAGAGATAGATCTAGGCGCCTAATAGGGCTATCGCAAAGTACATACCTTGATAAGATTTTAAAGAAGTTTAAAATGGACGGAAGTAAGAAGGGATTCTTACCTATGTTGCAAGGAAAGACATTGAGTAAGACTCAAAGTCCGGCTACGGCGGAAGAAAGAGATATAATGGACAAAGTCCCCTATGCTTCAGCCATAGGCTCTATAATGTACGCCATGCTATGTACAAGACCGGATGTGGCACATGCTATTAGTTTGACTAGTAGGTACCAATCAGATCCAGGTTCGGAACACTGGATAGCGGTCAAGAATATCCTTAAGTACTTACGAAGAACTAAGGATATGTTTCTCGTGTATGGAGGTGAAGAAAAGCTCGTCGCTAAGTGTTATGTCGACGCAAGATTTGACACCCACCCGGATGACTCTAAGTCTCAATCCGGATACGTATTTATCATGAATGGTGGAGCGGTTAGTTGGAGGAGTTCCAAACAACCTATGGTGGCGGGATCAACAATGGAGGCCGAATATGTTGCTGCTTCGGAAGTGGCTCAGGAAGCGGTTTGGATGAAGGAGTTCATATCCGAACTAGGTGTGGTTGCAAGCGCGTTGGACCCAATGGTGATCTATTGTGACAACAATGGTGCCATTGCCAATGCCAAAGAACCAAGGTATCACAAGAATTCCGAGCATATTAAGCGCCGGTTTCACTCCATCCGCGAGCATGTCAAGGATGGAGATATAAAGATTTGTAAAGTACACACGGATCTCAATGTAGCAGATCCATTGACTAAAACTCTCCCTAGAGCAAAACATTATCTACACCAGAACTCCATGGGTGTTAGATTCATCACTAAGTAACTAGATTATTGTCTCTAGTGCAAGTGGGAGACTGAAGGGAATATGCCGTGAGAGGCAATAATAAAGTGTTTATTATGTGTATTCCAAGTATATGATAGATGTTTATTTTGCATGCTATAATTGTATTAATACAAAAACATTAATACATGTGTGTTTAATAAACAAACAGAAAGTTCCTAGTTATGCCTCTCTCATAAACTAGCTCGTTGATTAACAAGATGATCAAGGTTTCCTGATCATGGACATTGGATGTTGTTAATAACGGGATCACAACATTAGTGTAATCGTGTGATGAACATTCATCCAAAGTATAGCATTACGATCAAAGTCATTGAGTTTATATTGCTATAACAAGTTACGAAGTGATCCTAATCCTTAGACCATGAGATCATGTCAATCACTAACACCGGAAGAGTTTCTTGATAACATCAAACGTCACACCGTAACAGGGTGATTATAAAGATGGGTTCAGAACTAATAAAGTGTTATGTTGAGGACCATGGATCGAGAGTGGAATTTGTTCATCCCGATGACGGATAGATATACTCTGGTCCCTCTCGGTGATATCACATTGGTTAGCTTGCAAGTACGTGATTTGATCACTAGAATGTTATATCACGGGACCGAGAAAAGAGTGCATGTCAGTAACGAGACCAAACTAGGTATGGAGACACCGATGATCGAATCTCGGACATGTAATATATCGCGAACAAAGGGATTAATATACTAGCGTAAAAGGTTC
The DNA here is from genome assembly GCA_916181665.1 of Avena sativa. NCBI lineage: Eukaryota > Viridiplantae > Streptophyta > Magnoliopsida > Poales > Poaceae > Avena > Avena sativa. The sequence continues at coordinate 135,740,493 of OV702280.1, forward strand.
CGACGATCACAAGAAAGTCATCGTTGAATATGTGGGAGTCAGTATGGGTCTCTAGATCCTGCTTCTGATTATTGATCCGAGAGGGGTCTCGATCATGTATGAATTATTCGCGAACCGTAGGGTGACACACTTAAGAGACGACATCCAATTGGAGCAAAAGTTTCATGTCGGAAAGAATAACAAGCGTAGGAATTTATTTCACTAAATACAGAAACAGGTTTTCAGGTGAAATTGCAGAAAGTGTTTTTGCATGTGAAATAGAATTCTAGCAAGGGGTTATATGTGAATGTTTGTCATTAAAGTAATTGACAAAATTCTGAATAAATAAAAAGAGTTTTATTTAATGAGAGTTTGCATTAAATTTGGTGGAAATTTAATTGCAAGTTTGAGTGGGATTTTGAGTGGAGGGAAATGAAGTTGTTTTTGTGAGTGGAGTGTCCACCCACATGAATGAAGGAGGGGAGGGGAAGCCCCCATGGCCGGCGGCCACCCCCTTGGGTGCCCCCCTCCTCCTATAAAAGGCACCCTCCTCATGAAGGATCTCTCTCCCCCTCTAGAATTTATCCCCCATGGTCTCGGACTAGCGAGATACATGATCCCGGTGGCTATTCGGCAAGAAAGAGTTGTGCTTCCGCTACATTGCTGGAGCGTGGAGCCGGAGGTTGCTCGGTGCCTCGGAGGTGTGTGCGAGCACGGATGCGCTGCTGATTTGCGGCGCTAGGACTTCCTCTCGATCTTGAGATCGGCAAGAGATCGTCTACATCAACCACGAGTTTAACTCGTTAAGCTTTGTCGGTCTTCAAGGGTATGTTCTCTACGGATATACATCCGCCCGTTGTTTGTATCTGGTAGATAGATCTTGGTACATAGTTGTTCCCATCGTAGGAAATTCTTTGTTTTCTATGCTACGAACCCTACATACATGACCAAGAAAGTCCACTTGCTTCAACCAAAACTCACACTTGCTAAACTTGGCATAAATTTGATGTTCTCTAAGCCTTTACAGAACTACCCGAAGATGTTTCTCATGTTCTTCTTCATTACAAGAGTAAATCAACACGTCATCAATGAACACCACAACAAACTTATCCAAGCAATCCATGAACACTTTGTTCATCAGATTCATGAAGTAAGCTAGTGCATTTCTGAGCCCAAATGACATTACTAGAAACTCATACAGACCATACCGAGTAACAAAGGCCGTCTTAGGTATGTCTTGTGGTCGGATCTTCAGTTGATGATATCCTGACCCGAGATCTATCTTTGAGAACACTGAAGCTCCCTTCAACTGATCGAATAAATCATCAATCCTTGGCAAAGGGTATTTATTTTTGATGGTTACTTCATGTAGGGCACGATAATCCACACACATCCGCATGGTACCATCCTTATTCTTCACAAACAACACCGCTGCTCCCCGAGGTGAGGTGCTCGCTCTAACATATACCTTCTCTAAAAGCTCCTGAATTTGCTTTTTTTATCTTAGCTAGTTCATTTGCCGGCATTCTATATGGTCTCTTTGCAATAGGTGCGGTGCCTGGAACTAACTCAATAGCAAAATCTATCTCACGGTATGGTGGAAGACCTAGTAAGTCCTCTGGAAAATATTTCGGTATTCCCTGACCACTCTAACATCATCCACATCCATCTCCTTCAAGATGTTCAGCATGCTATCCACTGCAGTTTGGGATGCTAACTCCGGTTTGTAGTCTACCACATTTCCATCAGGACTAGTCAGAGTTACCGCTCTAAGGCCACAATCTAGCATAGCCTTGTGTCTTGTTAACCAGTTCATGCCTAGAATGACATCTAACCCTTTAGAGTCTAACACTATGAGGTTGGCTGGAAACTCTACTCCTTCAATCATTATGATCACTTTAGGACACCTTAAACCCGTCCTAAGAATTCCCCCAGGTGATTGTATTGCCATCTCTCGACTCTTAACCTCAGTTTTCAAATGATGTTTTCAGCAAATTGCTTGGAAACGAACGAATGGGAAGCTCCATAATCAAAAAGTACCAAACCATAGCATGAGTTGATTGGGAACATACCAAGAACAACATTTGAGGCTTCATGAGCTTGTTTGGTTGTGACATGGTCGACTTGACCACACCTTGGTTGTCCTGACGCATGAGCTGTGCCTCCTAGGGTAGGCAGTATGCCTCGTCCACATCCCGATGCTGGTGTCTTGGCTGCAGATCCCAAATTGAACTTCAGTGGTGTCGGCCCCATGTTCTTCTTGCTCGAGCACACAATAACAAAGTGTTCATGTACGCCATAGTTGTAGCATGCCTTTCCAGCAGTGTTGGCATGGTTTCCTCCAACCTCAGCCCTCGGAGTATGATAGTCATTGTGCAAATAGTTGTGATTAGAATTCGCCGGCCTGGGAGCTGGTGCACGATAACATGGGTTGTTATTGTTCTTCTGGCACGAGCTCCCTGCCCCATGACCCTGGGGTGCCTTGCGCTTGCGGTGTTCCTCCAGTTCCCTCTTGGAGTACTCTTGCAGAATTTCCTTGTTGACAAAACTCTAGAAGTTGGGAAAATCATGAGACACCAACCTGTCCTTCAGACCTGGGTTTAGTCCTCTCAGAAACCTTGCAGTCTTGTCTACTTTAGTAGGGATATCTACCTTCCCATCACGATATAACTGTGTGAATCTGCCCCAGTATTCAGAGACCGACATCTTTCCCTGGACTAGAGCTCGGAATTCATCTCTCTTCAGCTCCATGAGACCAGTAGGAATGTGTGTAGTGCGGAAGGCCTCTGCAAACTCATTCCAGGTGATTCCCTTAACATCATCATGTGCATCATAATAGTTCTCCCACCAATCCACAGCTGCACCCTTGAGTTGGTGCGCAGAAAACCTCACACGGTCCTGAGCATTGACATTCACTAGATTGAGCTTCTGTTGGGGATATGCTACATGGGTATCCCCATAGCATGTCTCTTATCCGACTAACCCAGGTGGCCCATAGTCGGTAGCATGGCCTATGGCCTGCTGGGCGGCCCAGTTAGGTGGATCCAGAAGGGAGGCCCATGCCGGATAAAGGAAGGCTACGGTGGAGTCACCAGCGTACCCGAAGCCTTGGAGTGCAAGATACACAAGACTAGTAATAGACGGTGTAGGACTCTATAACCTGTCCGTCTAGGACTTTTCCCTGTAACCCTAGGACCTGGCGACTATATAAGTCGGGCCTATGGGAGCCTTTAGGGCATCGATTTAGACAACCTCGCACAGCGAACCTATCTCTGTACTCGGCGTATTGCCCTTATAGTGATTTATAGCAGGAGTAGGATTCTGCCACCGTTGTGGGATCTGAACCTGGGTAAGCTGTGTTACCTCGTACCCGTCAACCGTCCGCCTTACCCCATGTCTCTAAACATGCACTGTGACGACCCCTCCATGGCGTACTCATCGGCAATACCACGACAGTTGGCGCCCACCGTGGGGCAAGGGACTGCGAGATCAACGCGGGCAATACCACGACAGTTGGCTCCCATCATCACCGTATCCGGAAGCTTTACCAAGGCAAGGGACTGCGAGATCAACGAAGCAGCCATTGCAGAAGCTGTCCTCTATAGCGAAGAATTCAAAGAGATCCATAGCAAGGTCGATGACTCAGAGATGCCCGCATCGAAGAAGCAGATCTCCGACTCCGCTCCTGTGTTCAAGGCCGCCATCGAGACCAAGCCGGTGGAACTTGTGGTAGGCGATTCCTCCAAGGTCACCGCCATTGGGACGAACCTGGATCCCAAATAGGAAAGCGCGCTTGTCGAGTTCAGGGACATCTTTGCCTGGCAACCTGCCGACATGAAAGGTGTACCTAGGGAACTTGCCGAGCACAGCTTAAACATTGATCCAAAATGCAAACCAGTGACACAACCTCTACGACGCTTTGGAGATGAGAAGAGATGCTCCATTGGCAAAGAGATAGCTAGGTTACTTAAGGCTAGATTTATCCGAGAAGTCCTTCACACCCAATGCGTGGCCAATCCTGTAGTTGTCCCCAAAAAGGGAACCAATGAATTAAGAATGTGTGTTGATTACACCGGCTTGAACAAAGCATGTCCCAAAGATCCGTTTGCTTTGCCTCGCATTGACCAAGTAATTGACTCGACGGCTGGCTCGAAACTTTTGTGTTTTCTCGATGCATACTCAGGATACCACCAGATCAAGATGACGAAGTCGGACCAATTGGCCACTACGTTCACTACCCCATACGGCACGTTTTGCTATGTCACGATGCCCTTTGGGCTGAAAAACGTAGGTGCTACCTACCAGCGGACAATGCAACGTTGCCTTCACGACCAAATTGGTCGGAACGTTCACGCCTACGTGGACGATATTGCGGTGATGTCCAAAAATTCAAACGACTTAATCTCCGACTTAAAAGAAACCTTTGATAACCTCCGGAAATACAACATGATGCTTAACCCTAAGAAGTGCGTCTTCGGTATTCCAGCCGGCAAATTGTTGGGCTTCATCGTTTCCCAGCGTGGAATCGAGGTCAACCCGGAGAAAATCAAGGCCATCTTGAACATAAACCGTCCGACATGCCTAAAGGACATTCAACGACTAACATGTTGTGTTGCAGCAGTTAGTCGGTTCGTCTGCCGCTGTACAAGTTGCTGAAGAAGGTGGACAAATTCACGTGGATGGACGAAGCAGATGCTGCATTGAAGTAGCTCAAGGAGATTCTTTCCTCAGCGCCCATCCTTGCAGCACCCGAGCCTAGAGAGCCCCTGTTAATTTACATGGAGGCAACCAACCGGGTTATCAGCATCGTCGTCGTGGTAGAGCGGAAGGAACCAAGCTATGAGCATGGAGTTCAACGACCAGTTTACTATGTGAGCGAGGTCTTGACGGAGTCCAAGCAGCGTTACCCACACTACCAAAAGATAGCTTATGGAGTATTCCTTGCTTCTCGGAAGCTGAGGCATTACTTTCAGGAGCACCCAATCACAGTGGTAAGCAAGACCCCATTGTCCGACATCATCAACAATAGCGCTGCTATAGGAAGGGTCGCGAAGTGGGGCATTGAACTTGCCGCCTTCGAGATCACTTACAAGAGATGCGACGCTATCAAGTCACAAGCCTTGGCGGATTTGGTTGCAGATTGGACGGGGATGCCATATGCTGCTCTGTTGCCAGAACCAGAGTACTGGGTGATGCACTTTGACGGATCAAAGCTACTCAACGGCTCGGGGGATGGTGTATTGCTACAGTCACCAACAGGAGACAAGCTACACTACGTTCTGCAGATCCACTTCGAGGCTACAAACAACATGGCGGAGTATAAAGCACTCATTCACGGACTACATGTAGCCAAGAATATTGGCATCAAGCGCATAGTTTGCTGTGGAGATTCCGACTTTGTTGCCCAGCAGGTCGCTGGCACCTGGAATGCGAGGAACCCTATGATGGCAGCATATCGAGACGAAGTGAATGAGATAGCCAAGAGCTTCTTGGGCTACGAAGTCATGTATGTGCCTAGGGAGCAAAACGAGGTGGCTGATCTGATGTCAAAGCTTGGATCAGGGGGCAAGCGAATTCCGCCCGGAGTTTTCCTAGAGCATCTACGCACACCATCCGTGAAGGGCGCCGACATCGACAAACCGGATAGAGCTGACTCTTTCGTCAACATGGTGACTAAGGTCCCTCCGGCTTGGACAAAACCATTCATGGAATATCTCGAACACGAAACTCTGCCCGACGACGAAGTCCAAAGACGGCAAATAGTACGATGAGCAAAGGGTTATACCATAATCAATGGGAAACTCTATAAAAGAAGCACTACTGGTGTATACCTAAAGTTTGTTTCCCAGCTAGAAGGTATGGAAATCCTACGCGAAATCCATCTCGGAGATTGCGGGCATCACGCCGCCCCTCGATCGTTGGTCGCGAAAGCCTTCTGGCAAGGATTCTACTGGCTGACCGCGAAGGCGGATGCCGACAAGCTGGTTGAGACATGCATGGGATGCCAGTATTATGCCCGACAATCACATGTTCCTGCTGAAGAATTGCGAACAATACCAATAACTTGGCCGTTTGCGGTCTGGGGGCTGGACATGGTGGGACCGTTACAGACAGCACCTTGTGGATTTACGCATCTGCTTGTAGTAGTTGACAAATTCACTAAATGGATAGAAGCTAAACCCATTAGAAAGCTTGATGGGGCAACTGCCCTAAGGTTCGTCCGAGATCTAGTGGTGAGATTTGGTCTCCCACATAGCATTATCACCGACAACGGCAGCAATTTATCACTCGGAGAAGTGGAGGCATATTGCTGGGAGAAAGGCATCCGACTTGACCTTGCATCTGTGGCACACCCACAATCCAATGGTCAGGTTGAGCGAGCCAATGGATTAATTCTGCAGGGAATCAAGCCACGCTTGAGGCACCGCTACATAGAGCAGCTGGAGCCTGGGCGGAAGAATTGCCATCTGTGTTGTGGAGTTTACGAACTACACCCAACAGGTCTACCGGCTACACACCTTACTTCATGGTATATGGAGCAGAAGCCATCCTGCCCTCCGACATCCTCCACGATGCACCAAGAGTTGCCGCCTACGACGAGAATGACGCTGAAGAATCCAGATGCCTAGATGTGTACCTTCTCGAGGAGCGCATTTTGGCATGCCAAAGATCCTCCATCTACCAGCAGAAGCTACGCAGCTACCATAGTCTTCGCGTTCGGCATCGCTCGTTTAAAGAGGGGGATTTGGTGCTCCGACTTAAGCAGAAGAAGTCACACAAATTATCCCTGCCATAGGAAGGACCGTTCATCATAAGCAAGGCGCTGCTCAATGGGTCTTACTACCTTGTTGACAATCGTGAACTAAAGGATAGAACCAACGAGGATCATAAGCGTAAGCAACGTGACCCGGATGATGACTTCCCGGAACTTGATCGGCCATGGAACATAGCACAGCTACGACCTTTTTACACTTAGCATTTTTTATCTAATTGTGTATCTCTTATATGATCAATGAAATAAACCTCTTTGGTTCACTCATATTTCTGAGTCTTTTACCTCCTTTAGTGTTCATTTTTGGATCATGTAAAACCTTTATGCACAAGCTTTGCATTTGCACTTGTGAAAATTCCGCCTACGGGCGTTAGCTTAAGTTTTCTGGTCTACATGTTCTTTGTCGTTTTTATGTGGATTCTGGAGTAGTGACTTTCGGCACTTACTGTCGGAGATTTTGTGCTTAGGTTATTGACGGTGCCATTGGGCATCATCACCTAAGCGCATGGTTCCGACAACGAGTCTTCTGACTCACGAAAAGTCAAGCATAAGAACCAAAGTAATGGATCAGCCAGCACTTGCTTAAAAATATATATGCATGCTGGGAACTGTAACACCCTCAGAATCGGCCCTATGAAAGTTTCAGCGCTTCCCGCCAAACCCGCATAGAAACGATTCAAAGGTGCCCACCAGGCACTTGCGTGCGGGTGGAAAACGAAGTAATAACATTACACAACAGTCCTCGATGGGACCCACAGAACAGATATATATACAACAGCGACTCGAAGAGTCAAGAATACAGATATAATATACAAAGATCCAAATCACCTTGAAAATGATAGAGCGTCCGACTACGGACAAGATGCAAATGGGGCTAAGAGCCCTGAAGAATAACCAATGGCGTCCATAACCCTGCCCAGGTCAAGCCGGAAGGGTAACCCTGCTAACGACGTCGATCTCAAAACCTGCTTAAACAAAAGGGGTGCCGACAAAGGGCAAAGGAAAAAGAGAGAGCGGTCAGTACTGAGGCCAGTACACGGCGAGGCTAGAATTCGGCGGTCCTCGCCTACATAGGTATGGTGGACTGAAGCGGCAGCGGCAGCATGCACTAAACAACCTATAGAGACTCGATACAACTGGCAGCTATCAGAGAGAGGTAAGAAAGACCTATCCGGAACCAACCTGATACTACCACCAAAAATACCCATCCTGGTGTTTCCCCCTCGAGACCAAACGAGGAAGTCAACCGAGGAACTCACACAGTTGGCAGTTTTATTCCTTCGTTATAGTTGCGGCTATTACTAGGCAAATATAGATAGTCATCCTGATAAAATAAGCAGTGGCCAGTTTTAGTTAACCATTCCGTTGTAGTTGCAACACTTACTAGTCAGATACGATTAGCATGAGATATCACAAACCCAGCAGTTGTTGGTACTTCTATTTAGCCATTCTGTTGCAGTGGAGCTGGTTACTAGTCATATCGGATACAAGTCAAATTATAGCAGTAAACTTTAGTTATAGTTGTCTATGGTCGAGACCTGTGCTCCAAGTCGTCCATAACCGCGGACACGGCTTCTCGAAAAGATTTAACCCTGCAGGGGTGCACCAAAGTATCCACACGCACTTTGACCCTTTTTGCCAGATCAGTTAACATACGCCCATCGGTATGTCGGCGGGGCCTAAGTCATGACGTTTCCCAGACCCAAAGCAAGCACGGGGGGCCACCCCACTAAGTACACCCGCAACGAAGTCGGCCGGTCTCCGAGACGGACTCAGGGTTTGGGTGGACGGCTGTAAACGACTGGGAACCCGAAAACTCGGGCTTGTCGATACCGCGAAATCGTGTCCCGATCCTAAACAGTACAGGTGCTCCTCGCACAATCATAAATAAAGCAGTAAAGCATGGCATAAGTACAGGATAGTAATTAAAACCTCAAACTAGTTTCTGGCCCCCATTACAGTACTTTGAAATCAGGTACTAAATCGATGGGGTGCCCATACATCCCACATGTGGTTAGCGCGCTCGATCTCGGAACAGGTGTCAAGAACTCGGGGTCCTACGGGACACAAGTGGACGGTTAACAACCAAATAACATCTATTGCCCACATGTGCCTCTGCATTTACCTACTTCAATTTTAGTTGTTAAACAGTAATTAAAGTCTTGATCATCTCCAACAATAAGCACACGGCAAAACTCCAACAACTGTGGTACTTGACGACACGCAACAGCACTTGAGCAAGCGACTACGACGTGCAGGTCCAACTATCTACCAAACAACAGGTAATAGGAGGTGTCCAAGGCAATATAAGGCTGCAAGGGAAATCACGGGTACGAAAAACTAGAGCATCGCAACACAGATAGCAATAGATCAACAGGAGGGAATAAATGCTATAAAAGTAAGATAGGTAGAAAGGGGGAGGTGCTCGCCTGAAAACATTGCCGAGGGTTCATCCGAAGATCGGGTCGACACTCGCATCAACTCATCGGCCTAGTCCGTGAAGAAGCAAAACACTAGCACAAACACCGGATGTACTGTTTAATACTATGACAGAAGATCGGGCATGATGCATGTATGATGTATGACATGGCAAGGTGCGATGCAATTAGGCCATATTAAGCGGAACCGGGGTCCCGACAATTATTTAGATGGTTCATGTTGTTTAGATACCCCGCAATTTAAATGTTGTCTTAACATGGCAAAAGATAGCACCGGTTCGCTACACAAATTTAAATGGGACCAATATACGACTAGAAAAGCACGCATATGGACCCCATATTTAATTTAGGTGAATCGGCGTAAGGCCCCCAAACCAAATGAAGATGTATGCCATATGATCAAATTATATGCAACAAGTGACAATGTCATATATTAAAAATATAGGGGTCTCGGATAGGGATCACACATTAGGGGTCGAAGATCTTGGTTCCGGGGGTTCGGGGTTCGGTCTCAGGATCGGATCCGGGAAGAAGACCTTGGGGTATCACGGTTCCGTTGTCGGTGTTGATCTTGGCAGCACGATCATCGGGGTTGCGGCATCGGATCGGTCTTGTCGACGAGATGATTTTGTCGCCCCTAAAATTGGCATCGGTTCCTCTTCACGACACTTCTACCTCCACAACACAGGGCATCACCAAAACCATAATGACACTCCTTGTCACTTCCCTGAGAAGATTCTTCACCAGTTAGCAGGGGTAGTACATCGTCAACACACCACATCGCTGCAGCAGATACCCTGGGAAACGCATCGAAGCTAAACAGGGAACCGGGAGCGGACAAAACCATAAACACAAGTCCTGCTGAGGCAGCGACGGCATGCATGGCAAAGATGCGAGGGCCGACGCATGGAGGAACTCCAGGCGGGGCGGCGCAAGGGTCGAGGAAGACCGAAGACGGCCAGAGCTTGGAGGTAGGGCGCGAGACGTGGGCCGGAGGAGAGCTCGCGGCCGCGCAGGGCGTGGCCTCGGGCGTCGAGCGGGCCGGTGAAGCGGCGACCGAGGCGGACGGCCGGAGAGGGGCCACAGGACGGCGGTGCAGACGGAGGTCGAGGCGCGACGGAGAGGGTCAGACCCGGGGAGGGCCTCGCGGCATGGGGGGGCCAGAGGTGAGGCGGCGACGGCGCTCGGGAGAGGGGGCGCCACGGTGGCCGGAGGTCGCTGCGGCGGGGGTACCAGGGAGGAGGCCGACGGAGGAGGAACCTGCATGGGCTGGGGAGCACCGGCAGCCGACGAGGGGGTTGACGCGGGGTTGGGGAAGAGCCCGGCGGCGGCGGCCTCGACGGGGAAGGAGGGGAACGGGCCCCGGGTCGGCGACAAGGAGGCGCAGGGTCGACGGGACGGTGGCGTGCTGCTGGCGGCGAGGTCGGGTCGGGGGCCTCCCGTGGCGGCGGGAGCGAGCAGAGGGGAGCGGAGCGACCGGGGAGGAAGAGAGGGTGCCGTGCGGGCGAGGCGAGAGGGCCAGGGGAGAGACGCGGCCCAGAGGGGTTCCTGGCGGCGGAGGCGGGCGGTGATTGTGGGGATCGAGGGAAGCGAGGTAGTCGGGTGGGCCACGATCGGGACGGGAGGGAGGATTCCGTGAGGGGAGAGATGTGGTCGGGAGGGAGTGGGGGTTCCGGCAGGGCATGTACAGGGAAAAGTGTGGGTCGGTGGTAGGAGCGAGCGTGTCAGGTGTGCGTGTTGTGTGCGTAGTGTGTGCGACGGCGGATGGAGGGAGTGGGTGGCTGGGTAGGGATTAGGGTTAGGCATGGGGTAGGTTTAGGGTTTTATTTTCTGGGTTGTAGGTGGACTTTGGTTGGGCTGTTGGGCCTGACCAGTTGTCTGCCTCCCCTAGGTTTATAAAAATATATTTTTTTCTTATTGTTTTATTTTTATAAAAGATTTAGGCAAACAAAATATCCGGAAGGGTCCGGGGGTTTGATTTGAACTAAGACGAGGGTATCTAGGAAACAAAAATAAACTCTGTAAAATAGTTTGAGGCAAAAATAATAATATGCATGATGATGTCATGATGATGCAATGCACAAAAACAACGCGATTTTCTAGTAGTGGTTTTTGCGGGATGCCACAGGAACTAAGTTCTTAAGTAGCAGGAAATTACAACCATTGTTTTCCGCCTTAAGTTACATCATCAAGTTTTTTCCGCGCATATACCAAAGGGGAAACAAATATTACAAAGTGTTTTTATTCTTTGGACGCAGGAGACTTGGAAGCAGCGTCGTCATCAGCCGGAGAATCACCCTCAGCATCGGCACTTTTGTGAGACTCGGAGGAGTCTTGGTTGACGCTGTCGATGGTGTTCATGGGCACGAAGACGTTGATATCCACCAACTCGGCAACTCTGGTGTCATAACCCGCGAGTGATGACAAGATGGCTTCGTGATCAATTTCTTTGCCGTCATCATCAACGTCGGGGATGCCAGAGGTTACCGTGTCGATGTCGGCATCTTCGTAGTGTGCCTTCACCATAGACAGCTCCATCCTTGCGCCAACCCGTGCACATGAAGCTTTCCAGCTTGTGTTATGCTTGGGGGATCGGCGCAGAATCTCCGAGTACTTCGCCATGGAGTCTAAGGCCTTGATGTGTATCTGGAGGAGCTTGGCGATCTCTTTGGCTTGGGTGATGGTGGTGTTGATAAAGTTGCCGACAAGAACCATGCATTCCTTGGCCAGAGGAGGCGATCTGGTTAAACCCATAGGAGCTGCAAATTCCGACAAGGATCACATGAGTTCAATAATTCCAAGTATCCAGACTGCAGAAATACAAGGCGGAGAAATCTTACTGAAAATGCTGGCATTGGCCTGCCAGAGGGTGTCCGCCAGGGATTCTTTCTCTTGCTGGAGGAGCTTATATGCCTCGCCATGGCGATGGTTTTGCTCATCAGCAGCTTGCTCCTCCTTCAAGCGATTGATTTCCGCGGAGGCGGATTCCTGCAGGGCCTTCATGGAATCCTCATGCATTTTCAGCATTTCTTCCCTCTCCTTTTTAAGGATCTTGTTCTCACTGTCCAGCTGCTGGATGTGCTTGGACTGCTCGACAATATCCTTGGCCTTGGCAACATGTTCTGCAAAGTCGGAGAAAGCAAAGTACATAGTGGGTACTCGGAGATTGAAGGCATAAAACCAAGACGGAATGCGCAAAAAAGAAAACAGACTCTTGTTTTTGATGATCTGTTCCTTCAAGATGGCAGTTTTACCCTTTTCGGCTTCAAGATTTGCGCGCATCTTATGGTACTTGTCGTTGGCCATGCCCCTCCGAGCATCCTCGTTCTGTGGAACAAAGGAAAAAAGTTAAACTGTTGTTTAGTCTACTTGGAGCATCTAGTCGGAATTTTTCCACCTAGACGCTCGGGGGCTACAGCGAGAGTCTTTTAACTTAGCAATATGCTTAGCTTTTCTTTAAGCATCTAGTCGGAGCTACTTCAGTTCTCGATTAGAAGCTTGGGGGCTACAGTATAAAGTTTTAATTCGGAAAATGATTAGCTTTTCTTTAAGCATCTCGTCGGAACTCATTCAGTTACAATTAGAAGCTTGGGGGCTATAGTATTGAAAACTATAAACAATGTGTTTGATACTCTTAAAGCATCTAGTCGGAATAGTTTGTTCCATCTAAATGCTTGGGAGCTACAGTGAGAGTTCTTTCTAACTTAGTCACTCTTAGAGCATATAGATGCAAAGACCTATGATTTTCCGTCTACATCCTCGGGGGCTACAGTGGGATACTCATATGAAATGCAAAAGGCAAAGTAAAACTTACAAGTGCAATAATCTTGAGGTTTGTAGCGCTCTCGACTAGCAGCTTGCCAAAGGAGATGCTATTTCCTCGCAAGATATCCGCTTGTCGGAGAAGCTCCTCAATACCGCACGTCGGAGACGACGGCACTCCTCCATTAACCAGAGTCGTGTTACTCGGCGTGAGCGCCGGGTAAACTATCTTCGGGAACTCAAAGGGCTTCTGGGGAGCGGGGGCGCCACCTTCGGCAGAGGTACCAGCTCCCACTACCACCTTGCCTCCACCGATGGCATCCTTAGCCGGAGCTTCAGCCATTTGTAGAGCAGTGCTCTCCTGCGTCGCCTGCTCGCCGACAATAGTGAGTTCGGTAGAGGCGCCAGAATCCACTTCCATGGCGGAAGGGCCTGGTGCCTCCTGGGCTTGAGAGCTTGTCGGAGCAGAGGAAGGCTTGACGGCAAGAGTAGCAGGGGCGATGGCGGGGGAGGAGTCGTGATGCAGCATGTCCTTGATATTTCTAGAAGCCCCCAAAGTTTTGGCGGTCTTCTTGAGGCTGGTCGTGGCTTTCTTCCTGAGACGTGCAAAATGGATAAGTACTGGAACAAAACAGACAGATAGGCAATGTCGGAGAATGAGAAGCTTACACTAGGGGGGTGCTTTGGCAAAAATCCCGGTGGCTTTTCTCTTTTCCGCCTCCAGGGCGGCGGTAGTCTTTTTGGAGGCTCCACTCTCCGTCTTCTTCTTCTTGCCTCCGTCGGCAGCGTCAAAGGTGGAGCTCTTCCGCTTTCGCGCCAATGGGACATCGTCGTCGGACACGACCGTGACTTCCTTCATCTTTGGATCGTAGATTTGGGCAGCCAGGTTGTCCTCATCTAGATCGCTAAGCTGTTAAGTAAGAAATCACCGTGTTAGATAAGATGGTGTTGGCAAGACGGAGAAACTGGAGCATATGTCGTACACGGAAAATAAATATCTACCTTTGGGCACTTGCCGTCTACGAACATGTCGTAGGTGATGGTGAAGCCACGCTTCTTATCCTTCACCTTGACGATGTCCTTCAGGCGGAGCTTGACGAAGTCGCTCGAGAAGTTATCCACGGAGATCCGGAGGGTATCCCTTCGATCACTGGTATACTCATGCATGAACTTCGCGCGGTGCTGCAGAGGTTGGATTCGCCTGATGAACCAGCACATGGCTAGGTCCAAGCCGGTCAAATCCGTCTCTACGAACCATTCGATCCGCCTTATTGCACGAGAAGCGTCGAGGTCGGAGAGAAGGGAGGCATGGGATCTCCACGTGGAAACTTCAGCGGCGGCTCCATCCAGAAAGTCCGGGTACGTTACTTCTTGGCCCGCCAAAGGAATGTCGGGGCCGTAGAAGTACGTATGTTGCCAGTTTTTGCAGGACTCGTGGCCGACGATGTCGGGGAACCGCCGGCTAGGTCGAATCTTAAAGCTTATGGTGCCGTAGTTCCTAAGCTCCTCTTTACTATGTCCGGCTTCACGTTTAACAGTGAAGAAGTACACGAACAAGTCTAACCTAGGCCTAATCCCTAGGTAACCCTAGCAAAGTGTCACGAAGTTGCTAAGCACTAAGATGCTATTGGGGGAGAGGTTGTGGGGTTGGACCTTGTAGTGGTTCAAGACGGAGAGAAAGAAGTGGGAGATGGGCAAATAAACGCCGCGTACCAGCTGAGCCTTGAGGTACACCTTTTCTCCGGCTTGGGGAGAAGGTGTCACCTCGCCGGCCGGCGCCGCCTGCCAGGCGAGACCCTCCGTCGCGGGGAGGTAGCCTTCGGCGACCACCTCTTGGATGTCGCGGTCGGTGATGTCCGAGCCGCGCCAGTCACCCTTGTGCGAGTCTGGCTCTTCTTCCAGTGGTTCTAGGGCCGCCAAATTATGGTCGCCGCTGGTGGTTTCGATCACCGCCGATGCGGGGATGACCAGGCCCTCTGGGGGCACGATGATGGAGCTCGCCGGCTTCGCTCGACGCCGCCATCGATGGGGAGGAGCTGCTGCTGGCCATGGAGTGTTGGAAGGATGCGACTGACGCAGATGGAAGCTAGGGTTTTCGAGGTTTCTCGTGGAGAGCTCGAGGAGGCATGTGGCTAGAGGAAGAAGAAGATGACGCGAGAGGAATGAGGTAAAAAGTGGAAAGTGTCCCACAGTTACTATTTATCATACTCTGCGTCAAGATTCGTGCAGCTAATCGGACGGTTGCCGCGTAGACGACGTGTTTGTGAACGTGCGCGGTAATTTTGCCATGTCTCCAACCGCCGCCGCCAACGGTTCGTATCGCTCGTGCAGGAAAATCGGATATGATTGCGTTCTCTGCATGTGTGAGTTACGAGGCGTCGCTGACCTAATCCTACGTCGTCCTAGATGACATGGGTAGATGAGCCGTCACACCGAAGATTCCGGCATGGACGGATTTAATTCGACTATGGAAGAGTACGATGGAAAATTCAGCATTTCTCCGGCTTACAAATCGAATACGGAGAAAACCTTTTAGGGTTCTTTGGGAGGACTAAAAGATATTGCTTGGCGATTTGCCGACATCCATCTAGACGGAGCATTCCACGTGAAGAGGCAAGACGGCGCAAGATCTTGGAGTTCTCCGGGGGCTACTGTTGAGGATATGCTATATGAGTATCCCCATAACATGTCTCTTATCCGACTAACCCAGGTGGCCCATAGTCGGTAGCATGGCCTATGGCCTGCTGGGCGGCCCAGTTAGGTGGATCTAGAAGGGAGGCCCATGCCGAATAAAGGAAGGCTACGGTGGAGTCACCAGCGTACCCGGAGCCTTGGAGTGCAAGATACACAATACTAGTAATAGACGGTGTAGGACTCTGTAACCTGTCCGGCTAGGACTTTTCCCCGTAACCCTAGGACCTGGCGACTATATAAGTCGGGCCTATGGGAGCCTTTAGGGCATCGATTCAGACAACCTCGCAGGGCGAACCTATCTTTGTAACTCGGCGTATTGCCCTTATAGTGATTTATAGCAAGAGTAGGATTCTGCCACTGTTGTGGGATCTGAAGCTGGGTAAGCTGTGTTACCTCGTACCCGTCAACTGTCCGCCTTACCCCACGTCTCTAAACACGCACTGTGAGGACCCCTCCATGGCGTACTCGTCGGCAATACCACGACAGCTTCCGACAATGTCCTTCAGCCAAGCATCAGCCTCAATAGGGTCCGCTGACCCTACAAACATCGATGGCTTTGTCATCATGAGCTCCGCTAGCTTGGACTGTGGCGGTGGTTAGTTTTGGTTGTGATTCTGGTTCTGGTTTGCCAAATTAGCGGCCATCTGCTGCAATAACTGGGTTTGCATTAGCATTACTTGCGTCATGTCCGGTGGCGGCGGCGGGTTCCCCTCATCCTCGGTGTCCGTATCAGTATCATGGACTTCACCTTCGGCGAAGTTCTCCTAGAAAGATGGTCCACGACGGCGTCCACGTCCACGTCCTCTACAACCACGACCTCTATTGGCATTCATCATGTTGTCGTTCAAATTAGGATTAAATAAGAGGGAATATTGACTAACCCAACACCAATTATTTTCAAATATGGCAGAGAGACAAATAGGACAACAAAAAAATTCCAATCCAAAAGCCATAATTTCCAAAGCTTGCACACGATGATTCAAATAAGCACACACGATGGTTCAAACTTAACAATAATGATTTAATGCCATAACGTACCGATCGGTATAGTCTGCACACACACACACACGAATACAAGAAAATAGCTAACATATCTCTCACTCATTGGATATTAAACTAAACAAAGGTATTCTCTCATGGTCCCTATAGTACTAGTACTCGTCCGTGTAGCTAGGAACTTCAGATTTTCTTTTCTTTGCATGTTGCCGTTCCACTGTTCGCATGCCTACAGGCCGACAGGCTCAACTGCGGACTCCTCTTCTGAGCTAGCTGAAACTCGATCTTGTGGCTCTGTTTCTTCCTAGGAAGTGTCGGGTAAATCCTGTTGCGCAGATGGCGGCGACGACAAAGTGAGATACGACATCGCTATAGGCGATGCTTCTGTGCACGAAGGCTCTTCTTCGTCTGAGTGACCATCATATGTGGATGGTTCCGGATCCTATGTGGTGCGAGAGGTGCATGTTGCTGTGGTTCCGGTCTCTGTCCTTCGCCGCCATAGACTGCCAGTGCGGTTGGTGTAGAGGCCCCGTCCTCCTGTACCGCTATGATGGCGTCCTACATTGTAGCTTCAGTAATGTCACAAGGGGCTTCATCAGCGTCACGAGCAGCATTAGTCGCGGACAAATATTTGTTGGCATCTGCGAGTTTCTCCCACAGAGTGCCGATTTGATCCTGGTAGCGGTGGCTATGGAGAATTGCTTCATCTAGCATCCTTGTGGTGATGACCAACTAACGTTCTAGTCTGAAATTCAGTGGTGCCATGTGAATGATCATGTGATCATCCTCCCCCTGACGGTACCTCTCGTCTTGGCGTAGCTGTCCTTCATCGTTCTAGCAAGCGAAGTAATGAAATGGAGTGTCATAAAGCTTCTCCCTGTAATCCCATGCCAACTTATGTAGTGCCTCGAGGACGGTGGCAATGGTGCCCTATGTGAAGTCCTCTCCGATCACACTGAACATGTATCCTCTAAGCCTATCACGACATCCAGGTGAGGTTATGTAACACCCTCAGAATCGGACCTATGCAAGTTTGAGCAAAATTCGCCAAACCCGCATAGAAACGATTCAAAGGTGCCCACCAGGCACTTTCGTGCGGGTGGAAATCGAAGTAATAACATTACACAACAGTCCTCGATGGGACCCATGGAACAGATATATATATAACGGCGACTCAATGAGTCAAGAATACAGATATAATATACAAAGATCCAAATCACCTTGAAAACGATAGAGTGTCCAGCTACGGACAAGATGCAAATGGGGCTAAGAGCCCTGAAAAATAACCAATGGCGTCCATAACCCTGCCCAGGCCAAGCCGGAAGGGTAACCCTGCTAACGACGTCGATCTCAAAACCTGCTTAAAACAAAGGGGTGCCGACAAAGGGCAAAGGAAAAAGAGGAGCGTCAGTACTGAGGCCAGTACACGGCGAGACTAGAATTCGGCGGTCCTCGCCTACATAGGTATGGTGGACTGAGCGGCAGCGGCAGCATGCACTAAACAACCTATAGAGACTCGATACAACTGGCGGCTATCAGAGAGGGATGAGAAAGACCTATCCGGATCCAACCTGATACTATCATCAAACAAACCCATCCTGGCGTTTCCCCCTCGAGACCAAACGAGGAAGTCAACCGAGGAACTCACACAGTTGGCAGTTTTACTTATTCAGTTATAGTTGCGGCACTTTACTAGTCAGGTTTAGATAATCATCCTGATAAAGTAAGCAGTGGGCACTTTTAGTTCACCATTCCGTTACAGTGGCAACACTTACTAGTCAGATTCAATTAGCATGAGATAACCCCAAAACCCAGCAGTTGTTGGTACTTTTATTTAGCCATTCCGTTGTAGTGAAGCTGATTACTAGTCAAATCGAATACAAGTCAATTTATAACAGTAAACTTTAGTTATAGTTGTCTATGATCAGGCACTGTGCTCCAAGTCGTCCATAACCGCGGACACGGCTTCTCGAAAAGATTTAACCCTGCAGGGGTGCACCAAAGTACCCACAGGCACTTCGACCCTTTTTGCCAGATCAGTTAACATACACCCATCGGTATGTCGGCGGGGCCTAAGTCACGACGTTCCCAGACCCAAAGCAAGCACGGGGGGCCACCCCACTAAGTACACCCGCAACGAAGTCGGCCGGTCTCCGAGACAGACTTAGGGTTTACGTCAGTGGCTGTAAACGACAGCAGGTCCCCGATCGGGGACTGTCGATACAGCGAAAACACTCCGCTTCCTAAACAGTACAGCGTGCTGCTCACACAATCGTAAATAAAGCGGTAAACATGGCATAAGTACAGGATAGTAAATAAAACCTCAAACTAGTTGTGGCCCCCAGTACAATACTTTGAAATCAGGTAATAATCAATGGGGGGCCCATATCTCCCCACCTGTGGTTAGCGCGCTCGATCTCGGAACAGGTGTCAAGAACTCGGGTCCTACGGGACACAAGTGGGCGGTCGGAAACCAAATCTTACCTATCACCCACCGATGCCTCTGCTTAATTCAATTTTTAGTTGTTAAACAGGAATTAAAGTGAACAACAAGTAAACCATGATCATCTCCAACGTCAACATGCGGCAATCCTCCAACAATTGTGGTACTTGACGACAAGCAAAACACTTGAGCAAGCTACTACGACACGCGGGTCCAACTATCTACCAAACAACAGGTAATAGGATGTGTCCAAGGCTATATATGGCTGCAAGGGATATCACGGGTACGAAACTAGAGCAACGCAACACAGATAGCAATAGATCAACAGGAGGGAAGTAAATACTATAAAAGTAAGATAGGTAGAAAGGGGGAGATGCTCGCCTGAAAACATTGCCGAAGATTCAACCGAAGATCGGGGCGAAGCTCACATCAACTCAACGGCCCAATCCGCGAAGAAGCAAAACACTAGAAGAAACACCGGATGCAATATTTAATACTACGGCAAAAGATCGGCATGATGCATGTATGATGCATGGCATGGCAAAGGTGCGATGCAATCAGGTCATATTAAGCGGAACCGGGGTCCCGGCAATTAATTAGGTGGTTCATGTTGTTTAGCAAGACAGAAGATGGCACCGGTTCGCTACACATGTTTAAATGAGGCCAATATGAGACTAGATTTGCCCGCATATGGGCCCCATATTTGATTATTAGGTGAATCGGCATAAGGCCCCCAAACCACAGATATGCATGCGAGTATGACAATTCAATATGCAACAAGTTGTTATTATGTTATAAAATAGGGTTTTCGGGAAGGGGTTCACACATTAGGGTTCGACGAACTTGGGGTTCCGGGGTTCGGGGTTCGGTCTCAGGGTCCAGGGTTCGACGGGTCGGTCTCGGCGTCCGGGGTTAGGGTCTTCGGATCGGGGAAGTACTTGTCGTATCTACCGTCTTCGGTTTTGCTTCATTTGGGTCCAGGTCGGAGTACTTGTCGTCCCATGTGGCCTTCGGGTCCGGGGTCCCAGTCATGGCGTCCCAGGGAAGTACATGTCGTGTCCGTGACGGAGATCTTGAGGGTCCCTGCACTCGACGAGCTTGGCGTTCAGGGGAGCTCCCGGTGTCCCGAGGAGAAGATCTTGTCGGTCCCACCTCGAAGGCCTTGTTGTTCTGCAGTGGGGATCATGGTCATCGGGGTCCGGGTCTTGGTCATGTTGCCGGTAGCTCTTGGTGTCCAGGGGTCGTCGCTCTGGGCGGTGGATCTTGTCGTCTTGGCGTCATCGCCCCTAGTTTCCGCGGCGAAGTACTCGGGGTTCAGTCCAATCTCGACCATCAGGGTCCAGGACGAAGATCTTGGATTAGGGCGCCACTTTGTTCGCTGTCGATCTTGGCGGTCCCTTGTACACGTGGTCGTTCTGGTTGAGGGGCGGTCTTGGACGCGTAGCGGAGGGGTCTCGTGGCCACGCACGGCGACGGTGCAGGACGAGCTCGGGGCCGCGGCAGGAGGACATGGAGCTCGGCTCGAGGAGGGTGACGGGGTCGGGTCCGCTCACGGCCAACGACGGCGAGGCAGAGGGTGGCACCAGGGCCGGCGAGCGGGGCGGGGGACGAGGCGGCTCCGACGGGGACGGAGATGGGCGGAGGCGCGCCGGCGGCGCTCGGGCTGGCCGGAGCGGACGGCCCGGAGAGGCGGGGCAGAGGGGTGCGGGGCCGGGTCGCTGGACGGCAGGCGAGGCCGGCGAGCGCGCAGGTGGTGGCCGGCGGCGCCGCTGCTGCTTCCGGGGGGGGGGGGTTGGACGGAGTCGAGGTACTCGGGCGGCGCGGGGCCCGGCTCTGGAGGAGAGGGGCCGGCGCGGGCGCGGCCTGGCGGAGCTCGCCGGCGCGGGCTCGAGGCAGCGGGAGGAGGGGGCCGGAGCTTGAGGGGGTGGCGGTCGCTGAGGTCGGCCGGGCGACGCGGCGGCGCTAGGGAGGGGAGACGGGCGCAGAGGCGGAGCGGCGGGCTCCCTGCTGAGGACGCGGGCGCCGGCGGAGGGGGTGCGAGCGAGATGGCGCCAGAGGGGGGGATGGCTGGAGCTGGCGGCGGAGGCGGAGGTGGTGCGGTAGGATGGGGCGGCCGGGGCCGGAGCGGGGTGGTCGGGAAGGGGAGCTCGGTGGGGAAGGGAGGTTGAAGGAGGAGCGGCGAGCGGCAAGGCTCCAGGAGGTGGGTCGCGTGCGGGGAGGAGGAGGGAGGTGGGGCGCGCCAGGGGTGGACCAGGCGTGGGACCC
This sequence comes from Avena sativa, assembly GCA_916181665.1. Lineage (NCBI taxonomy): Eukaryota > Viridiplantae > Streptophyta > Magnoliopsida > Poales > Poaceae > Avena > Avena sativa. The sequence goes on from OV702280.1 coordinate 135,761,842, forward strand.
GCGGGGAGGCGTGGCCTGTGGGGGTTGGGCACTGCGTGCGCGCGCTGTGTGCGTGTCGTGTGTGGCCTGGGTGGGGAGAGAGAGAAGGAGGGTGAGGGTTGAGATTGGGTGAGTGTGAGGGAGGAGGAGGTGGCAGGTGGTGATTGGTTGAGGGATAGGGGAGGGTGAGGTGGCATCTGTTGATTGGCCAGGGTGATGTGGCTGGGGTGTGTGGGTAGGTAGTTTGGTGAACCTAGGAATTAGGGGGGGCTGGTTAGGTGGGGCGATTTAAATCCTGGGGCGGTCGTTCGGGTCGATCCGGCCCGTTCGACTGCCCCACTAAAAATTAATTAAATATTTTAGTTGTTTTAAACGGACGTTTGCAAACCGATAGCGGACAACAAAGATAATCCGGGGACCCGGGTTTGCATTTTGAAAAACAAGTCGGGGCGTTTTAGAAAACAAAACAGGTTTATCTGCAAAAAGTTTTATGCGGCCAGATGCAAGATGTTGACAATGCTCAAATGCCATGTGGCATGATGACATGAGCATGCGGTCATGATGATGCAATGCACAAAAACAACGCGATTTTCTAGTAGTGGTTTTGCGGGATGCCACAATTCGACACCACTAACAAGGGATCTCGCCCTCGAGATCCGCCTCATGGTACCGAAAGGATGGTCGACGATCTGCGTCTTCTCGCTTCGTGTAGATCCTCGCGACACCTCTAACAAGGATGCTTTCTTCGTCTTGAAATCGGCGACACCACCAACAAGATGTCGTTGATCCTGTTCGTCAAGAGAGCACTCCGGATAACAACGGACGAAGTTAAAGGTAAGGCCACCTCTAACTTCAGCGGAAGGAGTAAATTGCATCGATCCACCATTCAATGTACAAAAGCGAATGATAAGAGTAGTGGTATGGTCGCGACTCCATCCCGCACTCAAAGCATTACTATGTACACGAATAACAGATTATGCAACCAACCCTCAGAATTCCGACTGAAGATCTCGACAAACAAGGTTTAGGAACAAAGGGGTGATGCAGACTCTGCATCGGATCTGGCATAGAGGATGGCGTCGTGTCGGAAAACATCGGAAGGCACAAACAAGGAACAAAGAATGGTATCACAGATGAAGGATTCCTCAGGCAGCATGAACACCGGACGTAGCATCACCGTTACCAAAAGAGGAAGCGAAACCCTGAAGGTACGACGGAAACCCAACCACGAGAATTCCTAGATTCGAAGAAAAGAGACGAGAACGGATTCAAAACACGTAGAGATAAGAGGAGAATAGCAGAGGGTAAGGAGTAAAATCAGACCTAATCAGAACTATCCAACCGATTTTGCAAAATTAGTTTTGACACTCTACTTCGGCCGTTAGCTAGGTTATCCTACAGGCTGGACTTGTGGGGTATCGCAACTGCTGAGCTCTGATACCACTCTGTAACACCCTCAGAATCGGACCTATGCAAGTTTGAGCAAAATTCGCCAAACCCGCATAGAAACGATTCAAAGGTGCACTACTAGGAAAATGGTCGTCTGTGGCGCACCTAAAAGGCCCATCCGTGGCGCACCTGTAGTGCGCCACGGGCCTTGCGCTACGGCTATCTCTCAGCCGTGGCGCACTGCCTAGTGCGCCACGGTTGTGTAGAGATAGGCGTAGCGCACCACCAAGTGCGCCACAGAAGTTTGGCGTGGTGCGCTACCCCTTGGATCTTCTGTGGCGCACTACCCAGTGCGCCACTAAACATCCATGGTGCGCTTTAGGCGTAGTGCGCCACAGAAGGTAGAACATGTGCGCCACAGATGTATTTTTTGTTTTTTTTTAATTTCCAAGCCAGATTATATGCAATACAGATTATATACAATATTACAGCAGATATACACACACAGATACAAGATATACAATTATATATATAAATACTCGATATGAAAAACAAGATTGAAACAAATACATATAGATAAGTCTCATACATGAATACATAGTCCAAGTTACATTGTTTTGATCATGTTACAAAGTAGTAGTTGGTGACATGCGAATACATGTGTCGATCGAACAAGTTAGAGCTCGGAAGCTCGCCTAGACATCTAAACTAGCTAGCTAGACACAAACGCGGGATAAATAACCAAAGAAGATAAGCATGATCACCGCCGCGACGAAGGTGTAGGTCTTCATCCGGTTCCTTGTCCTAACTCCCGCTAGATAGCGCGTGTATCTATCTTCCACCTCCGCCATAGTGTTGTACCTTTTGTAGCTATTGCCGCTGAAACGGTGCACCTGTCTCCGGCAGTCTTCCCAATCATCGTAGACTCCGGGAACCCGTCCCTTGTACACGACGTACCACGTCATCTACAAGTTGACAATAATAACTAACCGGTGATTGAAAAAACATGTATAATTAAAGTCGCATATGAAGATACACTTATAGAAAGTACTCTTAAATCAAAAAGAGCAAACTCAAAAAGCATGCCTCATATATAACTAGCTAGGTCGTTGGACACAGGAATTGCTTATGACGGGACTATTAGCCAAGTAGGATGCACAATTCCTGGACTTGTGCATATCACAAGGCTAACAATCCCGTCATAGCACATTCACGTATATATTGTGCCACGACATTTCAATCATCGGCATATTCTCGAAAAAGACAAAAATAACTCGAAAAGCATGCCTCATATATAACTAGCTAGGTCGTTGGACACAGGAATTGCTTATGACGGGACTGTTAGCCAAGTAGGATGCACAATTCCTGGACTTGTGCATATCACAAGGCTAACAATCCCGTCATAGCACATTCACATATATATTGTGCCACGACATTTCAATCATCGGCATATTCTCGAAAAAGACAAAAATAACTCGAAAAGCATGCCTCATATATAACTAGCTAGGTCGTTGGACACAGGAATTGCTTATGACGGGACTGTCAGCCAAGTAGGATGCACAATTCCTGGACTTGTGCATATCACAAGGCTGACAATCCCGTCATAGCACATTCACATATATATTGTGCCACGACATTTCAATCATCGGCATATTCTCGAAAAAGACAAAAATAACTCGAAAAGCATGCCTCATATATAACTAGCTAGGTCGTTGGACACAGGAATTGCTTATGACGGGACTGTCAGCCAAGTAGGATGCACAATTCCTGGACTTGTGCATATCACAAGGCTGACAATCCCGTCATAGCACATTCACATATATATTGTGCCACGACATTTCAATCATCGGCATATTCTCGAAAAAGACAAAAATAACTCACACTTGTCGTCCGAGAACCAAAGAGTAAGCAAAAAAACCAAAGAGTAAGCAAAAAAACCAAGCATTGATTGATATATAATAATAATAAGCAAAATAAGTAAGCGGTGATTCATAAACCTAATAAGATAAGTACACTTGTCGTCCACACACACACAAAGGTCATCTATAGTTTGCAACTACAACTAGGCCAACATCAAGCCTTCTGGCTCGGCTTAGGGAACGGGAGGACGCCCTGCCTCGTCATGAACTTCCTATAGTCACCCTGCATCTCTAGGCGATCTTCTATGTCACGGTTATTCGGGATATTTCCTCCGTAGAAGATCCCCCCCGAAGTCATGACATCACGAAAGATGATTTCCCCAAACTGCTGCTGGATGCGATACATCTCTTGTCTAATATCCGAATCATTGATCTTGGCCTTTGCTTCGGCCCACTGTTTGAGATGATCTGGCAGCGTAGAATTCTGCTGGTCAAGTAGGAACGCCCTCATGTGATGGAGTGCGTAGTAGGCTTCCTTCTTACTGTTTTCCGGCTGCTTCACGCAGGGGAACTCTGTTACGTGGTTGAAGACGTGCCTGCCGAACTTGACCTTCTTACGCACGAAGCTGGTGCCTTCCGTCGAGGCAAAGCCAGTGAGAGCATCATCCAGAACTTCCTTGATCTTGTCATAGTTTTTCTTCTTTTCTAGACTCCCCGAGTCGAAATACGTGGCGTGGGAATGCTTCGGCGATAAGGAGATGAGCGTGCAGTGTTCATCTCTGCGCAAAAAATTCAAATGGAATGTGTTGAAAAAAGAATGATGATGATCTAATAAAGCCAATCGACGGTGGCGACTGAATAACGACTTACTCGGGAAAGTAAGGCACGAGAATGTATTCCTTTGTCTTGTTCGCCACGAGGATTCTTTTTAGGTACGAGGCCACGATACGTCGTTCGGCGGGGGAACCCAAGCAGCCGTCACGCATGTAGTAGGGGTCCACTATAGCGATGCCCGGTGTGTTCTCTCTAATGATCTGCGTGGCCAGGCTGAGAGAAAAGAGACGGACCATGGTATAGTGCAGCGGGTATAGGTGGAACATATTGAAGATGTCCTCGAACCGCAGGAAGAACAGATCCGCGGGGGCAGTGTCGACGAAGCCCAAGCCTGGTGGCACCTTAACCACGAATACCGGGTGCGAGGGATCTTTCTCCGATAGAAGGCGTCTCTCTATTGTCAGCACGCCGTCATGCACACTCTGCAGTTCCGAACTGGCGAGCTTCCGCAAATTCTTAGGTAGCATGGGCTCACCCGCCACATGAATCCTCCACATAATACCCTCGGGTCTTGGTGGCCCGTCCCGAAACCTGATCGGATTCGCAGTTGTTGACGCCACCGGCTGGCTCGAGCTGCTAGATTTTCTTTTCCTGCCCTTTTTTCCTTTTGGAGAGCGGGCAGGCACCGCAATCTGAGCACCGGCCGCCCTATGTAGTGTGTCAGGGCTTAGAATAAAGGGCCGGTTGGTTGTATCAGCTGGCTCTGTAAAGGCGCAAGCTGGAGGCGTCTCCTGAGAACCAAACAGACGCTTGGTGATAGTGGCTTTCTCTGTGGGGCCACCAGCTAGGTCTTCTTCGTTGCCAAACTGAGTGCTGAAGAAGTGATCATTCCAGTCTTCGAAGTCCTCGGCCGGATCCTGCGCCATGTGCATATCATCAACATGATCATCCGACCCACCGCGTGGAGGTGACGGCGAGGGCGGTAAGGGGGCCTTGCCACCGCTTGTCGCTGGCACGACAGGCGGTGCTGTTGTCTGTGGCGTGATGGACCCCGCCGTCCCCAAACGGATCATGCTCTTTGGCCATAGCAAGAACAAGCCGAAGCAACTTCTGAGAACAGACGACTCTTCTTCATCCGCTCCTGGGGGTTGAATGGGAGGTTCCAGGTCGTCGCAGCCCCTTAGCACCCGACTAATTTTAACCCTGTGCACGCTATCTGGCATCGGCTTTGAGTGGAACGTGCGCTGCAAGGGTTGAACGATGGTACCCTTGGCAACATCCCTCAGCTCGTTGTTCACGTAGCATAAGAGAGTGCAAGGAACATCCGTCTGCGGAAAACATGTACGGCGTCGTCAGAGCGAGATGCCACAAGAGTAATATATAGATGGCATGAAAGACGGTAATTAAAGCAATTTGTTTACCGTGATGGCATCGAGATCGGCTAATGTCGACGCACCGCATACGGCGACGGGCGTGCAAGAGACGGAAGGGCTGCTTGATGGCGCGGTGCTGGCCGCCGGTGTATTCTCCCTACCGACGGGTGCTTGGAGCTCCGGTGCCGCCGCGACGATGGCAGGGGGGGCACCAACATGTACTCCGGCGCCGCGGTGATGGCAGGGGGAGTCACCAACACTTGCGGTGCCGCGGTGCTAGCGGGCGGAGTCACGAACACGTAGTTCGCCTGATTCGTCGGCGCCGCGTTGTTCGAGTGGCTGCTGACCATGCTTGGAATCGGGCACGGCCCTACTCTACCACCCGCACTCCAGTTCGCTATTGACTCCACCAAGGTAGGCAGGAAGGACGTAAGGGTGATTGCCAGGTTGTCTTGGACGATCTGCGGGATCCGTGCCACTTGTGCCTTAAGTTCTTGAACCTCTCTGTTTTCCTCCTCGCTCCTTCCCGACGGCGCCACATGCGTCCTCGGCGGTGGACCAAAATGATCCACCCAATTCTTACCCCCGAGGCCGGCCAGACGGCCAGCCGACGACGGCTTCTTCGTAACCGGCTCTATTTTCTTGGCCCGGTTCATCGCCCTGTTAAAAGGGTTATCCCACCGGGTGGCCGCCGTCGACCCCTGGGATGAGGAACCCTGGGATCCATGACTAGCAACAATTTCCTCCTCCTACAGAAGAAGTAACAGTGAATCATTTAGATCATCGATTAGATTGCAATCGTGTTGATCACCGGTAATTAGATTATACTTACCACAATTTCCTCGAATTCCTTCACCGCAGGATCCGCGGTGAGTTGTTTGGTTTTTGGGTCCACATGGTAACGGGCCCTGATGAAGTTTCGAACCTTCCCGGGTTCGAATTTAGCAAAGGGGTTTTCTATCCCCTTGGATCTATACTCTTCGTCCTCCTTATTCCATTTGGCCTCCGCGGTTCTGTATCCACTAGATCCGAGATGGTGATGACCTATATTCATCGCCTGCAGCACCTTTCCCCGATTACTATTGGCCAGGGCTCTTTCGGATTCACACCTCTCCTTGAACTCCCGGAACTGATCTTCGGTGATCTGCGGGTCAATCTTCTGGATCTCCTCGAGACTTTTGCCTTCTTTATAGATCTTCTTCTTTATCCGGGTTCTCCAGCTGGCCAGGGCGGTGCTCATCTTTGTGAGGGCGGATTTGTTTACTTCGTTCCCATGATAATTTGTGTTCTGATACTTAGCGGGGAACTTGTATCTGGCATGCAGCTTCTCGAAGAGGAGTGTGCGCAAGTGGCCATTATCTTTATGCCGGAGATTCTCGGTGTTGATCGAGATGGTTGTCCGGGTGATCGCCGCCACTTGCCCACCGTACCCTTTGACGACAAGGGCGGGCTCCAAAGGAACCCCTGATGGGCTCACTTCGGTAATTTCCTCCCTGACCGTGTCGACCGTGTTCGGGCGCCGGTCCTTCGGCTTCTTCTTCTTAGGAGGGTTGCTACCACTCCCTGTGCCCTCGCCGCCATCAGTGGTTTCATCGTCCGCCGTTCCTTCGGCTTCTTCCTCCGTGTCTTCCATCTCATCATCCTCGCTCTCCGAAGGATGGTATTCTTCATCGTCTTCTAGACGCTGGGCCGCCTCCCAGAATGTCAATTGTTTATTCGGAGGTCTGAGTTCTCCTTCAGCGCTGATGCGCTTAGAACATCCAGCCTCGTCGTTGTCACACATCTTTGCACTAATAAAAAACAAATAATTGGTTAAATGCACGGAAAAATCCGGCATGACCTTTGCTAATTTTCTTAAACTAGGAGTGCTCGATTTCTGCCGAAACGGAAGTTAATCAACATTCCGGCAAAAATCGGGACTCATTTCATACAAGAACCTGCATACACGACATAATAAAGTGCTTCATATACAAGCACAAGCACAATTTCTAGTTCTACAATTATATTACCACAGATCAGTACTACTAGACCATCTCCAGCAAGCAAACCAGTACTAAAACCATCACCAGGATCAGTACTAACACCATACAACATAACTAGGATTTCAGCATGAGCATTTCATCAGTATATACATCATAACTAGGATTTCAGCAGGAGCATTTCATCATTATATACACATTGTTTCATCATAACTAGCATTGCAGTAACAATATAAGATGTACTGCATCCCAGTGGCAGTGCTTGACAATGTCTCTGTTTGGTAGAGTCTTGACACTCTGTTAGGTGGAGGAGTAGTAGTACTGGTACTCTGGTAGGGTTATTACTAGGGTCTGTAGTATATATTGTTCAGGTGTTTGTTTAGGAGATGTTAGCTGGCTGGAACATGTGATGTTGTTTATTGGATTGATTGATGCTCACATGGAGACAGAATATTGGAGTTCTTAATATGAAAGTGCCAACATGCTCAACTCATTTATCCAGTCCATTTCAAGCCAAAAATAGAAGCTACAGGAAAACTACTGCACTGGTTTAACTAGCCCATTTCAAGCCAAAAATAGAAGTGACATGATTGACTGATTTATTAACAGAACATGGAGAGGTCCAGTGTAGTGAAATTGTGGTACCCTAACCCATTTTTGTCTAACATTCTGCAAGCACTAGCACATTTTTGTCTAACATTCTGCAAACACCAAAGTACAATAGCCTAACCCTAACCAGATGCAATGGATTCAGGAAGAAAATAGCCTAACCCTAACCAGATGCAGAGGAGGAGAAGGATAGAGGGGAGGGGCAGAGCTCACCTCTGAGATTGCTCGAGGAGAGAGGGGGAGATGACGACGACGAGGGCTGGCGGACGACTCTGCAGGAACCTCCTCCTCCTGGCGCGGGCAAGGCGGCCTCCTCCTCCTAGCGTGGAGGCCTCCTCCTCCTGGCGTGGCGTGGCGGCCTCCTCCTCCTCTTGGCGTGGCGTGGCGGCCTCCTCCTGGAGTGGCGGCGGCGGCCTCCTCCTGGCGTGGCGTGGCGGCCTCCTCCTCCTGGCGTGGCGTGGCGGCCTCCTCCTCCTCTTGGCGTGGCGTGGCGGCCTCCTCCTGGCGTGGCGGCGGCGGCCTCCTCCTGGCGTGGCGGCGGCGGCCTCCTCCTGGCGTGGCGGCGGCGGCGCCTCGATGCGGGGATGGGGATGGGGATGGACGATGTGTCTGATGAGGACGACGATGGGAGGGCTGGCTCACGCGCGCAGTTGACTAGTCCAACCCACACACGTGTAGCGCACCCTGGCCAAGTGCGCTACGGAGACAGTACTAGTGTTAACTAGTGGGACGGCCAAGTACTTATCTGATAGTCCAACCCACACACGCGTAGCGCACCCTGGCCAGGGTGCGCTACGCGTGTGTGGGTTGGACTATCAGATAAGTACTTGGCCGTCCCACTAGTTAACACTAGTACTGTCTTACACCACTGGTTCTGCCCTTAGCTCTATTCTAAACGATGAGCACCCAGGTTCGAATCCTGGTGCTCCACTTTTTATTTTTACTTTAAAAATAATTAAAATGTTCCAAAAAATACTTTAAAATGTTCCAAAAGTGGTGATACATGCCATACAAATTTTGTTTTGTTTTTAAAATACTTTTAAATATTCCAAAAATGCCCAAAAGTGGTGATATATGCCATAGAAGTTTTATTTTGATTTTAAAATACTTTTAAATATTCCAAAAATGCCCAAAAGTAATAATATTCCAAAAATGCCCAAAAATATGATTTAAAGTATAACTAAATTTCATAATACTTTGTTCATGAATATTACAATCTTTTTTGACCAGGCGTTTACAATATTTTTTGAGCTAGCGTTTTACAATCTTTTTTCCCTTCTTTGTCGCGGTTGAATAATTTAGCCCCGGCACTTTAATGTTTCTTATTTCGAACGGGCTACCTTTTTTGGGTAGGGTTGTCCTTTTTCTTCTTGTGATGTATGTTGCTGCATCGTAGTCGTCGTCATCTTCAATCTTTGGATCGCCGTACTGGTCAAAGTCTTGCTCGTTGGCGACTCCATCCATTCCGATGATGTTTCTTTTTCCTCTCCTCACGACAACACGGCTAGGCTTTGTCGGGTCGGTAATGAAAAAACATTGGTCCACTTTGGTAGCCAGTACCCACGGTTCATTTTTCGCGGCCACGTTTGCACCGGCGGCCTTGGATTTGGCTGCTTCGGGTATAACCATGGTTGTGAAATACCGGTCTTCTCTTTCGACGCTCTTTGCCCATCTGACACGGAACATCGGCACCTTTTCTCCACAGTAGTCGAGCTCCCAGATCTCCTCGATTCTTCCGTAGAATCTTTCCTTCACGTTGTCATCGGTGTAGAATTCCGACGTTACGCCTGAGTTCTGATAATCACACTTGTTGTCCTTTTCCTCCGTGTAGAATGTGTAGCCGTTGATATCATACGCCTGATAGGTCACCAGGTTTTGCATCGGTCCCTGCGACAAGGTGAATATGATCTTTTCCGTGTCAGAAGAATGCGAGCGCGGGGGATTATCAAGGAGCGTCTGCCTAAACCAACGCGTGAAATCTGAGTTGTGCTCTTTGATTATTTCTCCCTGCGTCCTCTGTATGCCCCGGTCACTGTACTTCTTCTCGATTAACCTTTTGTGCTTCTGTACCCAAGGATCGACCAGTTCTAAATGCTGTAGCGCGACGAGGTTTGCTCGATCAAAGTCTGCGCGTCGAAAATCGAAGTCTGCATGCAGTATGCGACGACCCTCTCGGTGACCAGATCCGTCGAGCTTGCCAAGGTGTCTGTTGACGGGAAGACCGACAGGGTTCTCGATGTCTAGATAATTCGTGCAGAAAGAGATGCACTCTTCGGCCAGAAAGCCCTTGGCTATGCTTCCATCTGGACGGGACCTGTTGCGAACGTATCCTTTGATGTGTCCGTTCATCCTTTCGAACGCCATCATGCTGCGGAGAAACATCGGCCCGAGTTGTACGATGTCCTCCACGACATGGACCAGCAGATGCACCATAATGTCGAAGAATGCGGGTGGGAAGTAGACCTCAAGCTCACATAGTATCACCACGATCTCCTCCTGTAGCCTTCCGAGCTGATTCAAGCCAATCGACTTCCTAGAGATGACGTCGAAAAACTTGCATAGGCCAAATAACGTTTCACGGACGTGCTCGTCCATTATCCCTCTTAGTGCGACCGGAAGTACCTGCATCATTAGCACGGCACAGTCGTGAGACTTCATGCCACTGAACCTCTGCTTCGCCTCGTCTAGGTATCTGCTTATCTTGCCCGCGTAGCCGTAAGGAAATTTGACTCCTAGAAGGCACTTGAAAAACTGTTTGATCTCATCCTGGCTTAGAGTGAAGCAAGAAGGAGGGCAGTAATATTCGTTCTTCTTGAACTTTTTACCCTTCCGACGACCTTGTGTCGTCTCCAACTCATGATCATCGTCATCTTCCTGATCATCAGGAGTAGTGCATCCTCCGTGAAGCTCCTTCCGGATACCCAAGCATATCAGGTCGTGCCTTGCTTTCGGACCATCTTTCGTCCTATCTGGCATGTTGATTATGGTGGCGACCAGACTCTCGCACACGTTTTTCGTGATATGCATGATGTCGAGGCTATGAGGCGTGCAGAGAAACTTCCAGTATGGCAACTCCCAGAAAACAGACCTTGTTTTCCATACCTTCATCAGCGGCTTGTCTTGTTGCTGCCTCTTTCGCTTCTTTCCAGGCTTAGGACAATCTTTCCAGTTTTTCAGCAACTCTTCCACTTCTTCGCTGCTCCTACGCTCTGGGATTCCTCGGGTCTCTGATTTGCCATCGAACAGGTCTCCACGTTTTCTCCATGGATCATTCTTGCCGAGCCACCTCCGGTGCGCCATGAACACGGTTTTCGATGACCCTGGATCTTTCTCTAGTTGGAGATAGCTTGTGTTATCCATGCACCTAACGCATGCGTAGAATCCTTGGATAACCTGCCCCGAGATATACCCGCAACCTGGATAGTCTTGCACCGTAGTGACCAACGCGGCTCTCATAGTGAAATAATCTTGTGCGACGGCGTCGTAAGTATTGGCTCCAGATTCCCATAACGTGGCTAGCTCCTCTTTCAACAGCCCGAGATACAGATTGATGTCGGTACCAGGTTGTTTCGGCCCTTGAATTAGCATACTCATTTGTATGTACTTCTTCTTCATGCACAACCATGGAGGGAGGTTGTACATCCATACAAACACAGGCCAAGTGCTGTGCGTGCTGCTCTGGCTACCGAACGGATTGAGTCCATCGGTGCTCGCACCAAGCCTGATGTTCCTCGAATCTCCACCGAATTCTGGGAATTCGAGGTCCAATGCTTTCCACTCTTCATCATCTCGCCCGTTCTCGCCGTGATGACGATCATCGTCATGTTGGACACCTTCTTCACCGTCTCCATCATCTACGCCATCGCTTATCCAACGAGTGTATCCATCCATGAAACCATGGCGGAGCAGGTGCGCCTGCAGATTCCCGGAATCTGGGTCGATCACCCAGTTGAGTTTGCATCTTCTACACGGACATCTTATATCTGTCTTGTTATTTCGTATCATGTCGGCCGTCGCACATTTCAAAAATCTAGCCACAATGCCTTCGCTCATTATGCGGACCATTTTTGCCTGCACGATGTACACGGTACAATTTTGAAGTCTATTAGAACCACATAATGAATGCATGCATGCAATGGTCGATAGAAAATTTCGGCATGACCTATCCTAAAATTAGGACCTTTGCAAAATGCCAAAGTCTTGCCAAAATGGAAATGAATCAACATTTTGGCAAAACAAAAGGCAACTAGTTCACATACAAACACAAGAGAGAGAGAAACCGATCCATACACACATAAACATATCATTATCCTCTCCATACACACATGCATGAGCATCATCGATACTCTCCATATACACACACATATGACCATCGATCCTCTCCACACATACACACATCATGAGCATGCATCATCCATATACACATGAACACATCCTTACATGGACAACTTACCGAGATGAGAGACCGATCGCGAGAAAGATGGAAAGGAGAGGTGCGCGCGTCGACCGGAGACGGATAGATGAGAGACCGGAGACCTCCTCTATTACTTATGTAACATCCAAAGCAAGTTTTACATGCTAAAAATGGTGAATGTATGGAGAAATTGAGGTGGGAAGGAGAAGATCCCGACTAGATCTAAGGAGGAAGAAGAAGGGGAAAGTGAAGTGTGGGTGGTGGATGTGTGGGCACACATGTGCACATAAAGTGTTGTCCTAAAAGAATCGAAACATCCGTGGCGCACACGGCCCCAGTGCGCCACAGGGAGTACAAACTTCTGTGGCGCACTAGGACGAGTGCGCCACAGATGCTCCTAGTCCCTGTGGCGCACTAGGCGGAGTGCGCCACAGAAGTTTGTGGCCGTTTCAGAGCAGAGGTGGGCATGCGCTTAGTCGTAGCGCACCATGCGCACGTGCGCCACAGATGACCCTAACAACCGTGGCGCACATGGCTGTAGTGCGCTACAGAAGTTTGGCGTGTGGCCAACAGGGCCCTGGCCCACACACATCTGTGGCGCACTATGGTCATGTGCGCCACGGTTGTTCTAGTTATTAGTAGGGCACTGCCCACAGGTGAGCCAGCCTGTTTTAGCCGTGGGGCACTTCAACCATGTGAGCCACGGATGTGCTGATTACCTATAGCCGTTTTCCTAGTAGTGGTGCCCACCAGGCACTTTCGTGCGGGTGGAAATCGAAGTAATAACATTACACAACAGTCCTCGATGGGACCCACGGAACAGATATATATATAACGGCGACTCAATGAGTCAAGAATACAGATATAATATACAAAGATCCAAATCACCTTGAAAACGATAGAGCGTCCAGCTACGGACAAGATGCAAATGGGGCTAAGAGCCCTGAAGAATAACCAATGGCGTCCATAACCCTGCCCAGGCCAAGCCGGAAGGGTAACCCTGCTAACGACGTCGATCTCAAAACCTGCTTAAAACAAAGGGGTGCCGACAAAGGGCAAAGGAAAAAGAGGAGCGTCAGTACTGAGGCCAGTACACGGCGAGACTAGAATTCGGCGGTCCTCGCCTACATAGGTATGGTGGACTGAGCGGCAGCGGCAGCATGCACTAAACAACCTATAGAGACTCGATACAACTGGCGGCTATCAGAGAGGGATGAGAAAGACCTATCCGGATCCAACCTGATACTATCATCAAACAAACCCATCCTGGCGTTTCCCCCTCGAGACCAAATGAGGAAGTCAACCGAGGAACTCACACAGTTGGCAGTTTTACTTATTCAGTTATAGTTGCGGCACTTTACTAGTCAGGTTTAGATAATCATCCTGATAAAGTAAGCAGTGGGCACTTTTAGTTCACCATTCCGTTACAGTGGCAACACTTACTAGTCAGATTCAATTAGCATGAGATAACTCCAAAACCCAGCAGTTGTTGGTACTTTTATTTAGCCATTCCGTTGTAGTGAAGCTGATTACTAGTCAAATCGAATACAAGTCAATTTATAACAGTAAACTTTAGTTATAGTTGTCTATGATCAGGCACTGTGCTCCAAGTCGTCCATAACCGCGGACACGGCTTCTCGAAAAGATTTAACCCTGCAGGGGTGCACCAAAGTACCCACAGGCACTTCGACCCTTTTTGCCAGATCAGTTAACATACACCCATCGGTATGTCGGCGGGGCCTAAGTCATGACGTTCCCAGACCCAAAGCAAGCACGGGGGGCCACCCCACTAAGTACACCCGCAACAAAGTCGGACGGTCTCCGAGACGGACTTAGGGTTTGCGTCAGTGGCTGTAAACGACAGCAGGTCCCCGATCGGGGACTGTCGATACAGCGAAAACACTCCGCTTCCTAAACAGTACAGCGTGCTCCTCACACAATCGTAAATAAAGCGGTAAACATGGCATAAGTACAGGATAGTAAATAAAACCTCAAACTATTTGTGGCCCCCAGTACAATACTTTGAAATCAGGTAATAATCAATGGGGGGCCCATATCTCCCCACCTGTGGTTAGCGCGCTCGATCTCGGAACAGGTGTCAAGAACTCGGGTCCTACGGGACACAAGTGGGCGGTCGGAAACCAAATCTTACCTATCACCCACCGATGCCTCTGCTTAATTCAATTTTTAGTTGTTAAACAGGAATTAAAGTGAACAACAAGTAAACCATGATCATCTCCAACGTCAACATGCGGCAATCCTCCAACAATTGTGGTACTTGACGACAAGCAAAACACTTGAGCAAGCTACTACGACACGCGGGTCCAACTATCTACCAAACAACAGGTAATAGGATGTGTCCAAGGCTATATATGGCTGCAAGGGATATCACGGGTACGAAACTAGAGCAACGCAACACAGATAGCAATAGATCAACAGGAGGGAAGTAAATACTATAAAAGTAAGATAGGTAGAAAGGGGGAGATGCTCGCCTGAAAACATTGCCGAAGATTCAACCGAAGATCGGGGCGAAGCTCACATCAACTCAACGGCCCAATCCGCGAAGAAGCAAAACACTAGAAGAAACACCGGATGCAATATTTAATACTACGGCAAAAGATCGGCATGATGCATGTATGATGCATGGCATGGCAAAGGTGCGATGCAATCAGGTCATATTAAGCGGAACCGGGGTCCCGGCAATTAATTAGGTGGTTCATGTTGTTTAGCAAGACAGAAGATGGCACCGGTTCGCTACACATGTTTAAATGAGGCCAATATGAGACTAGATTTGCCCGCATATGGGCCCCATATTTGATTATTAGGTGAATCGGCATAAGGCCCCCAAACCACAGATATGCATGCGAGTATGACAATTCAATATGCAACAAGTTGTTATTATGTTATAAAATAGGGTTTTCGGGAAGGGGTTCACACATTAGGGTTCGACGAACTTGGGGTTCCGGGGTTCGGGGTTCGGTCTCAGGGTCCAGGGTTCGACGGGTCGGTCTCGGCGTCCGGGGTTAGGGTCTTCGGATCGGGGAAGTACTTGTCGCATCTACCGTCTTCGGGTTTGCTTCATTTGGGTCCAGGTCGGAGTACTTGTCGTCCCATGTGGCCTTCGGGTCCGGGGTCCCAGTCATGGCGTCCCAGGGAAGTACATGTCGTGTCCGTGACGGAGATCTTGAGGGTCCCTGCACTCGACGAGCTTGGTGTTCAGGGGAGCTCCCGGTGTCCCGAGGAGAAGATCTTGTCGGTCCCACCTCGAAGGCCTTGTTGTTCTGCAGTGGGGATCATGGTCATCGGGGTCCGGGTCTTGGTCATGTTGCCGGTAGCTCTTGGTGTCCAGGGGTCGTCGCTCTGGGCGGTGGATCTTGTCGTCTTGGCGTCATCGCCCCTAGTTTCCGCGGCGAAGTACTCGGGGTTCAGTCCAATCTCGACCATCAGGGTCCAGGACGAAGATCTTGGATTAGGGCGCCACTTTGTTCGGTGTCGATCTTGGCGGTCCCTTGTACACGTGGCCGTTCTGGTTGAGGGGCGGTCTTGGACGCGTGGCGGAGGGGTCTCGTGGCCACGCACGGCGACGGTGCAAGACGAGCTCGGGGCCGCGGCAGGAGGACATGGAGCTCGGCTCGAGGAGGGTGACGGGGTCGGGTCCGCTCACGACCAACGACGGCGAGGCAGAGGGTGGCACCAGGGCTGGCGAGCGGGGCGGGGGACGAGGCGGCTCCGACGGGGACGGAGATGGGCGGAGGCGCGCCGGCGGCGCTCGGGCTGGCCGGAGCGGACGGCCCGGAGAGGCGGGGCAGAGGGGTGCGGGGCCGGGTCGCTGGACGGCAGGCGAGGCCGGCGAGCGTGCAGGTGGTGGCCGGCGGCGCCGCTGCTGCTGCCGGGGGGGGTTGGACGGAGTCGAGGTACTCGGGCGGCGCGGGGCCCGGCTCTGGAGGAGAGGGGCCGGCGCGGGCGCGGCCTGGCGGAGCTCGCCGGCGCGGGCTCGAGGCAGCGGGAGGAGGGGGCCGGAGCTTGAGGGGGTGGCGGTCGCTGAGGTCGGCCGGGCGACGCGGCGGCGCTAGGGAGGGGAGACGGGCACAAAGGCGGAGCGGCGGGCTCCCTGCTGAGGACGCGGGCGCCGGCGGAGGGGGTGCGAGCGAGATGGCGCCGGAGGGGGGATGGCTGGAGCTGGCGGCGGAGGCGGAGGTGGTGCGGTAGGATGGGGCGGCCGGGGCCGGAGCGGGGTGGTCGGGAAGGGGAGCTCGGTGGGGAAGGGAGGTTGAAGGAGGAGCGGCGAGCGGCAAGGCTCCAGGAGGTGGGTCGCGTGCGGGGAGGAGGAGGGAGGTGGGGCGCGCCAGGGGTGGACCAGGCGTGGGACCCGCGGGGAGGCGTGGCGTGCGGGGGTTGGGCACTGCGTGCGCGCGCTGTGTGCGTGTCGTGTGTGGCCTGGGTGGGGAGAGAGAGAAGGAGGGTGAGGGTTGAGATTGGGTGAGTGTGAGGGAGGAGGAGGTGGCAGGTGGTGATTGGTTGAGGGATAGGGGAGGGTGAGGTGGCATCTGTTGATTGGCCAGGGTGATGTGGCTGGGGTGTGTGGGTAGGTAGTTTGGTGAACCTAGGAATTAGGGGGGGCTGGTTAGGTGGGGCGATTGAAATCCTGGGGCGGTCGTTCGGGTCGATCCGGCCCGTTCGACTGCTCCACTAAAAATTAATTAAATATTTTAGTTGTTTTAAACGGACGTTTGCAAACCGATAGCGGACAACAAAGATAATCCGGGGACCCGGGTTTGCATTTTGAAAAACAAGTCGGGGCGTTTTAGAAAACAAAACAGGTTTATCTGCAAAAAGTTTTATGCGGCCAGATGCAAGATGTTGACAATGCTCAAATGCCATGTGGCATGATGACATGAGCATGCGGTCATGATGATGCAATGCACAAAAACAACGCGATTTTCTAGTAGTGGTTTTGCGGGATGCCACAGGTTATACTAGGGTACACCACTAGAGTCACTCTCATGTATTCCACAATCCAAAGTGACTGTCTGGTACGTCCAGTAGCCTTCGGGTCGCCCTCATAGCCTAACTGTGTGAGCATGTCATGAGACTCCTGTCCTAGGTTACCGAACTCTTCAATCCTACGGGTCAAGAAAATGGCCATCTATGAATATTTGAATAAGAAAAGTATGATTAGTATCAAAATTTGTAAAAGCCAAAATAAGATAGAGAAGTTACATGAAGGAAACATATTTTTATTTGTAACATATAGCTTTAGTATAAAGCACATACTAGATCTTTCCATTCTAACTAAGGCCACCCGACTTAGTCAACGTCGGCTCTGATACCACTTCTTTGAGGACTGGAATTTCACCTCTAGACCTCCTGTGCATCTCGTTAATCCCAATATCAAGTTGATGACATAGCGAAATAAATACCATTGCATAACGTTTAAAAAGTAATTATTACAAAGTTTGAATAGTAATAGCCACATAGTATAATGTCTTGTGACATTTATTACAACCAGAAACACAACAGAAATAAAATGCTCGGTGACTCCATCTCAGCCACAGGCAGTCTATGTAGTCCACAATACCTCACTCCTCAGCATCATCATAGTAGTCGTAGTCCTCCCCTTCATAGTATTCTAAATTTCAACAGAAGTATTGTCATGAGTACATAAAGTACTCAACATACCCCTTATGCAAAACCTGATATAACTACATGTGGCATTATGTGGAGGACATATGGTGTAGGGCTTCATAGCATGGAAAACAAAAAATTCTATCGCATGAACACACACAAGCCAAGATCTATCTACTAGATTGTAGCAACGAGTCGATAGAGTTCTAACCCTCGATGATTCCAAAGTGGTTAACGAGATCGAATTCTCGTGGATGATGTAGTCGTTCACTTGACGATCTCAATATCGCGTAGAAGATACTTCCGGCACCGCGTTCCGGTAGCGCTCCCGCAGTCGGTCACACGTTAGGTACTCGATGAAGGCCTTCCTCTCCCTTGTTCCAGCAGGTACCAAGGTTGTAGATCTCTCCTCGCGATTCCAGCAGAACGACTGTGTGGTGTCGGAAGTAGAGGGGAAATCCCAAAGGTCTTCGCCTAAGCCGGAGTGGGTATGGTGGAGTAGAGAGAGCCTCGGCGATCTAGAGTTTAGAGGGCCGAGGGGTGGAGGTAGCCGGCGGCTAGGGATAGCTAGACGGTGGCTGTTTAGAGATCTAGAGTGGCTGCAACTAGAGAGGGGGGGCAGCCTATCTAGAGTTTAGGGTTTCTTGTGGGAGGCAAGGGGGCGCCCCTCCCCACTATTTATGAGAGGGAGAGGCAGTTTTGGGAGGGGAGTCCTCCCCAAACTTCACCTTGTGGCTGGCGGCAAGGAATATGGAGGAATCCTCCCTTAGGTAGGATTCCTTCCCTCCCTCCACTAGGCAACCATGTTGGGATTTCACTTTTTCAAATTGGCGTTTGACTTTCAAAATAGAGTTTGATTTCTCTCTTCCCATTGCCCAGCCAAGTTACCTAGTACATGATGCAACCATTCCACTTTGTCATGAAACATCCATGTACCCTTCCCACTCCGGAGTGATGGACCTTCTAGACCCTTCTAGAACATTCTAGTGAAAACAACGAAACCATTCCTGAACCCCAGAATTGGACTTTCCTTATATGAATCTTATTCTATGGACCATTCCGGATCTCCTCGTGATATCCCGATTCCCATATGAGACTCCAAACAACATTCGTCTTACTCACATTCCATATCTACTAAACAATATCGACTCCTTAAGTGTGTCTCCCTACGGTTCGCGAATTATGCAGACATGATTGAGACTCTTCTCTGATCAATAACCAATAGAGGAATCTGGAAATTCATATGGCTCCCACATATTTCTACGATTACTTCATGATAGAATGAACCATTTACATATGATACGAATTTCCCTTTGTCTCATGATACTTCACTTATCCGAGGTTTGATCGTTGGTATCTCTACATACCTAGTTTATCCTCGTTACCGAGAAGTACTCTTTACTCGTTCCTATGATATGTGATCCCTTGTGAGCCAAACAAATGCTTTCCAAGATAATTGGATGGCATTTCACCGAGAGGGCCCAGAGTATATCTATCCGTCATATGGATGGACAAATCCCACTCTTGATCCATGTGCCTCAAAACATACTTTCTGAATACTCAATGCCACCTTTATAACCACCCAGTTACAAAGTGGCATTTGATGTCATCAAAGTATCCATCTGGTGATGGTGATTAACTTGATCTCATGGTCGAGGGATTTAGGTTACTATGTATTGAAAGCTTATAGCAAGTGAACTATTTAAATGACTTGATCTTATGCTATGCTTAACTATAGGAGTATGTCCATCACATCATTCTCCTAATGATATGACCTTGTTATTAATAACATTCAATGTTCATGATCAGGAAACCATTATCATCAATCAATCAACAAGCTAGTGTAACAAGAGGCTTTACTAGGGACTCTTTTATGTTTACAAATCACACAAGTATTAAAGTTTCTTATTAATACAATTATATCATGGGATATAAACATTTATCATAAACATAAAGATATGATAATAACCACTTTATTATTGACTCTTGGGCATATCTCCAACAGTCTCCCACTTGCACTAGAGTCAATAATATAGTTTCAAACCTTTATGCATTCAACACCTATGGCTTTTCGGTGTTGTATTTATACGATTGCTAGTGGTCAACTGATCTTCGGATCCGACACTTTCAGGTCGGTGTGTAATTGCATGTCTTTGAATCTCTACACATCACTCATTCTCTAATAAGATGGCTTTGTATTAATTTGGTCCTTTGGTGATACCTTTAGTTCCTTGGGGTTAAAACATGTTGATAATATTGTCGTACAATATATAGAACTATCCCACTGTGAACCACACCTAGTTTGATAAAAAACTACTTTACACAAATTCCCTCTTTTGCTGCTATAATAGAAGTCATATACTTAGCCTTTTGTTGTAATATCTTTCACAATGTCTTAACTTTGGAACTCATCCAAATCCATTATGGAACTTACTTTCCATCATATTGTGCCACCCTTAGTTTAGATTGAGATAAACTTAATTTATATTTTGTGACAAAACTAGTATCAATGTAGTACTTTTACAACGAACTAACCATCTATTTGTCACCTCTACAAAAATAATATACTCTTAGATCTTCTAAAATATCATAAGGATATCCTTACTATTGTCCAATGATCATCTTTATGAATCATTCTGGTATATGCTCATAATATTTAGAGTATAGGACATATCTGGATGTGTACATATCACAGTTTGATTGAAAAATGCTCTTTGTGATTTCATTCATAAAATATCAAAAATACTTGAATCTTTGTTTTACTCACCAAGTGTCGATACACTTGAATTTAGATTTAATCCTTTCTGTGTGGCAAGAACCTTTCTTGTCATTTCCATATTGAACTCATTCAATATTTTATCTATGTACATTTGGCACAACAATATTAGTGTCTCAATCTATCCATATATATATATTGATGCCAAACATTCGGGTTTTGCCTAAGTCTTTCATTGAGATGAAATTCTTAAATTGTGTTAATAAAAGATACATCATTTCCAATCAACAATATGTCTTTCACATAATGTATTAGAAATATGTCTTATCACTCCCACTTAATTTCTTGCAAATGCAAGCATCTTCATCGTCTTCGATGAAATTAAACATTTTAACAGTTTCATCACGGTGAAGATTCCAACTCCGCGATGCTTACTTCAACCATTCAAGTTTGCATACACTTTTAGCATACTTTGAATTAACAAAACCCTTTGGATCGTGTCAGGTACACGTCCTAGGTAACAATTCTATTAGAAGAACTTTTTTTGTTTGTTCAACTACCATATAAAAAAGTTATATGTAGTGGTTGCTATATTAATCCGTCTAGACTAAATATCGCTATGAAAGATCAAATCTTGTCATAGTCAACCTTTGAACGTTGTCGTAAACTCTTTTCCCGACATGTCTACTATTTCATAGATGTGAAACATCCATGTCTATTTCTTTGTAGATCCAAATACGACTGTAAGGTTTTACACCTTTCCAGAGGGTCTTCCAAGTTTAAAGCTTGATCTCTCGTGTATGGAACTATCACGGATTCTATGGCTTAAAGCCATCTGATGGAGTCAGGGCCCATCATCGCTTCTTTGCATATAGTCAGTTCATCATTGTTAAAAAACAATGATTTACTCTCAAATCTTAGTATTTGATTGTTTACCTGACCTCCTTGGTTCAATAGAAACTTAGACCTCCATGACCACAACCTTTGAGACAAGTGAGCCATGCGCATTTTTTGCTACCTCCGAGAAACGTTCTGGTGCTGCGCAACTCTGCACATATAGCTAAGGTTCTCTTAACCTTATCAAAGTTCTATTATCCTCCCACTTAACTTTTCACAAAAATTCCTTCTTAAGAAACTTGACGTTCTAAGCGACAAACACTATTGTCTTCGGTGTTATGGAGGAATACTCAATCGTTATCCACAATAACCTACAAATACATGCTCATCCGATTTTGGTTGTAAACATTTCCTTATGCATAGCATACCAATATTTAAGAAAGGACAACTTGGGTTTTACCCCAAACTATAACTCATATGGTGTCATTTCAACGGATCATGATGGAACTCTTTTTAGTGTAAAAGCGGTAGTCCGTAAAGCTTTAATCTTTAAAATAAAAGAGCATTTTTATAACTCACACACCTTTGATATTACCATGTCAAACAAGGATTTATTACATATTTCGAACACTCCATACTCATATGGTGTTTCAGGAAACATAAATCCATGGAACGATTCCTCAAATCTTATGTGTTATGCTAAAATTGTAACTTAAATATCTCCCTTTATGATCCTATCATAAATTCTTTATTTTCTTGTTACATTGATTTTGCACTTCATCTTGAAAGTCTTCTAACTTTTCAAATGTTTCACACTTCATATATTCACTCAAATTTTTGGATAAAGCATATGAAGTTGAAATCCATCGCTCTCGACTACACATAATGGGCTTCATACATCTATATGTACAAGTTCCAATAAGCAAGTCATTCGTTCACTTTTGGCCTATGAACAAAGTTTTAATTATCTCTAGGAAAGTTTCACAAGCGTCATTTGATCAAAAATCAGAAGACTCCAAAATCCATCCAAATGGAGTTTCTTCATGTTTTCTTTCCAATATAATTTAAACGAGGATGTCACTTCCTAAGTGATCGTTTTAATCAATTGTCTTTCGAATTTTTAGCACTAGTTTTATGGATGTGATTTATCCAACAAGATTTGTAAATCATCCATCTTTTATGGATTACGGAAATTATTTGAATAACCCTTTTGTTCTCATAATACCATATAAAACAAATATTGAAAGCAAGCTTTGATGTCAACGAGAAACACATCAACACTTTATTTGTTATCGATGAACATCATTACATATTCTATTGCTAGTTACTTAGGCCATTGCAGTTCATGAATTGTGTTATTTCGTATGACGTTTCACATCAACAAATTCAGTATCCAATACTCAATAACTATATTGTTTAACAAGCAAAAAATACAACCATAACATGTATATCATCTATATACCTAAGCTAAAAAATTCTAGTCTTTTCTTTTCTGCCAAATATTTCTTGGATTTCTCTTTTAGCATTTTCTTTTCCTTTCAAAAGAATCTATCAACATCAATAGTGGCGCCATACACATGACATATAATCCAAAGCATGTATAGTCAAATACTAATATCTTTGGACTTGCACTTTGAAGTAGACCATCATCAAATGTTTGGTGTTCTTTCGAATTCCATTCTTTAGTAATCCTTTAGTGTAGTAAACATTTTACATATATCTTATATTCATCCTTATCATGGTAATTTCCATGATCAAGCTACTTTAGCATATAGCGGTGAATTGCGAGTATAATGTTGTTCTCCAAAACATTTTGGAGGATTAGGACGACTAGCGTCTCCAACCTTTTGCAAATTATCATCAAATATGAGAACATAAACTTTTCCATATTATACTCTATCGTGTTGTAACCAAAACATCATTTCAGATATTGCAATATCTTCGACACATGATGGTTTCTGGAACAATTCTTTCAACTCCCTGATAACCTTGATATTAAAACAATCTTTTGAATATCAAGAATCATGAAGACAAATATGATACTTATATACTAACACTGGAATTGTTACTCTTGATTTAATACCAATTATTAAACTTCACAGAGTAACCGGAACTTACTGAAAGTTTGCAATAGGACTTTTAAACTTTAGATTAACACTTCAAAACAATACGACATTAGTTCATAAAGTAACTAACTAGAATTCTATAGTTCTATTATCTCAATAATAACTAAGCGTAAGGTGGTAAACGGATGCCAATGACTACAACAACTATGCAAATTCACTTTGATTTGATTTATGATAAATAATGTTCAACTTTTAATCATATTGCTATTGAACTCCCACTCAAAACAATATCCTTCACATTGTTTTAGTGCACACGAACCAAATCCACTACACCAAGTCTGATCATCTCGTGACATGATGTAGTTTCAAAGGAGAACAATCATCATGTTCATCATATCATCTATATGACTCATGCTTTACCTTTTGGTATTCCGTGTTTTGAGACCATGTCTATACATGCTAGGCTCGTGAAGATTAACCTTAGTTTCCGCATGAGAAAATCTGTCTTGATCCCGTTGTATGCACACGCAGAATCGATCACACCCGATCATCACGTGGTGCTTTGAAACAACTAGTCTTAGAAACGGTGCTTACTAATGACAAACACTTTATTTACTTGATATTTTGTGAGAGGGAACATCTTATAATGCTACCGTCGCGATCTAAGCAATACAAGATGCATAAAAGGATTAACATCACATGTAATTAATAATATGCGGTATGATATGGCCTTTCTTCTTGTGACTTCAATCTCCATCTCCAAGCACGAACATGATCTCCATCATCACCGGTGTGGTGTCAAGGTCAATGGCGCCACTCCATGGTTGTCGTCCACCAGCATCAACTATTACAACTACTTTGAATAATAGACACGCATGTCTTAAATGAAATTTAAAGACAACCATAAGGCTCCTTCTGGTTGCCAACCTACAATAAGGATCATTGC
Source organism: Avena sativa (assembly GCA_916181665.1). Lineage (NCBI taxonomy): Eukaryota > Viridiplantae > Streptophyta > Magnoliopsida > Poales > Poaceae > Avena > Avena sativa. The sequence goes on from OV702280.1 coordinate 135,786,408, forward strand.
ATACATCATATATAATCATAATCATGGCCATATCACATCACAACACAAGCCCTGCAAAAACAAGTTAGACGCCTCTAATCTTTCTTTTCATGTTTTACGTGGCTAGGGATTTCGCATAAGAATCATTCTAACTTACGAACATGAACCACAACGTTGATATAAGTATGTCCAAGTGCCCATTGTAAATTGAATCTTCACTATGGTGGGAGAGACAGACACCCGCAAAGCCACTTATGTAATACAAGTTGCATGTTGAGAATGGAGCAAGTCTCATGAACGATGTCATGTAATCTTAGCTCGGGCCGCTACATCCCACCATCCCGCAAAATGCAAAGTACACAAAAAACAATTGACAACAAAAGCATCAATGCCCACAACAACCATTGTGTTCTACTCATGCAACAGATCTACGCATAGACACGGCTTTGATACCACTATAGGGGTTCGTAGCATGGAAAACAAAAAATTTCTATCGCATGAACACACACAAGCCAAGATCTATCTACTAGATTTTAGCAACGAGTTGATAGAGTACTAACCCTCGAAGATTCCAAAGCGGTTAACGAGATCGGATTCTCGTGGGTGATGTAGTCGTTCACTTGCTGATCTCAAGATCACGTAGACGATCCTTCCGGCGCCGCGTTCCGGCAGTTCTCCCACAGTCGGTCACATGTTCGGTACTTGATGAAGACCTTCCTCTCCCTTCTTCCAGCAGGCAGCGGAGGTTGTAGATCTCTCCTCGCGATTCTGGCAGCACAACGGCGTGGTGTCGGAAGTAGAGGGGAAATCCCGCAGGGCTTCGCCTAAGCTGGAGCGGTTATGGTGGAGTAGAGAGAGCCTCAGCATTCTAGAGTTTAGAGGGCCAAGGGGTGGAGGTAGCCGGCGGCTAGGGATTAGCTAGACGGCGGCTGTTTAGAGGAGATCTAGAGCGGCTGCAACTAGAGAGGGTGTGGGTAGCTGATCTAGAGTTTAGGGTTTCTTGTGGGAGGCAAGGGGGCACCCATCCCCTCTATTTATAAGAGGGAGGGGCGATTTAGGGAGGGGAGTCCTCCCCAAACTCCACCTTGTGGCCGGAATCAAGGAAGAGGGAGGAATCCTCCCTTAGGTAGGATTCCTTCCCCACCTCCACTAGGCAACCATGTTGGGATTTGACTTTTTCAAATTGGCGTTTGACTTTCAAACTAGAGTTTGATTTCTCTCTTCCCATTGCCCATCCAAGTGACCTAGTACATGATGCAACCATTCCACTTTGTCATGACACATCCATGTACCCTTCCCACTCTAGAGTGATGGACCTTCTAGACCCTTCTAGAACATTCCGGTGAAAACACCGAAACCATTCCTGAACACCAGAATTTTACTTTCTTTATATGAATCTTATTCTCCGGACCATTCCGGATCTCCTCATGATATACCGTATCCCATATGATACTCCAAACAACATTCTGTCTCTTACTCACATTCCATATTTACTAAACAACATCGAATCCTCAAGTGTGTCTCCCTACGGTTCGCGAATTATGCAGACATGATCGAGACTGTTCTCCGATTAATAACCGATAGAGTAATATGGAAATTCATATGGCTCCCACATATTTCTATGATTACTTCATGATCGAATGATCCATTTACATACGATATTAATTTCCCTTTGTCTCACGATACTTCACTTATCCAAGGTTTGATCGTCGGTATCTCTGCATACCTAGTTCAACCTCGTTACCGATAAGTACTCTTTACTCATTCCTGTGATATGTGACCCCTTGTGAACTAGTCACTTGCTTGCAAGCCAATTGGATGACATTCCACCGAGAGGGCCTAGAGTATATCTATCCGTCATATGGATGGACAAATCCCACTCTTGATCCATGTGCCTCAAAAATACTTTCTAAATACTCAATGCCACCTTTATAACCACCCAGTTATGAAGTGGCGTTTGATGTCATCAAAGTATCCATCCGGTGATGGTGATTAACATGAGCTCATGGTCGAAAGATTTAGGTTACTATGTATTGAAAGCTTATAGCAAGTGAACTATTTAAATGACTGATCTTATGCTATGCTTAACTATAGGAGTATGTCCATCACATCATTCTCCTAATGATATGATGTAACACCCTCAGAATCGGCCCTATGCAAGTTTTAGCGAAAAACCGCCAAACCCGCATAGAAACGATTCGAAGGTGCCCACCAGGCACTTGTGTGCGGGTGGAAAACGAAGTAATAACATTACACAACAGTCCTCGATGGGACCCACAGAACAGATATATATACAGCAGCGACTCAAAGAGTCAAGAATACAGATATAATATACAAAGATCCAAATCACCTTGAAAATGATATAGCGTCCAGCTACGGACAAGATGCAAATGGGGCTAAGAGCCCTGAAGAATAACCAATGGCGTCCATAACCCTGCCTAGGCCAAGCCGGAAGGGTAACCCTGCTAACGGCGTCGAACTCAAAACCTGCTAAAACAAAAGGGGTGCCGACAAAGGGCAAAGGAAAAAGAGGAGCGTCAGTACTGAGGCCAATACACGGCGAGACTAGAATTCGGCGGTCCTCGCCTACATAGGTATGGTGGACTGAAGCGGCAGCGGCAGCAAGCACTAAACAACCTCTAGAGACTCGATACTATTGGAGGCTATCAGAGAGGGGTGAGAAAGACCTATTCGGATCCAACCTGATACTATCATCAAACAAACCCATCCTGGCGTTTCCCCCTCGAGACCAAACGAGGAAGTCAACCGAGGAACTCACACGGTTGGCAGTTTTACTTATTCAGTTATAGTTGCGGCACTTTACTAGTCAGGTTTAGATAATCGTCCTGATAAAGTAAGCAGTGGGCACTTTTAGTTAACCATTCCGTTATAGGGGCAACACTTACTAGTCAGATACAATCAGCATGAGATAACCCCAAAACCCAGCAGTTGTTGGTACTTGAACTTAGCCATTCCGTTGTAGTGAAGCTGATTACTAGTCAAATCGGATACAAGTCAATTTATAACAGTAAACTTTAGTTATAGTTGTCTATGATCAAGCACTGTGCTCCAAGTCGTCCATAACCGCGGACACGGCTTCTCGAAAAGATTTAACCCTGCAGGGGTGCACCAAAGTATCCACAGGCACTTCGACCCTTTTTGCCAGATCAGTTAACATACACCCATCGGTATGTCGGCGGGGCCTAAGTCACGACATTCCCAGACCCAAAGCAAGTACATGGGGGCCACCCCACCAAGTCGACACCCGCAACGAAGTCGGCGGGTCTCCGAGACGGACTTAGGGTTTGGGTAGACGGCTGTGAACGACAGCAAATCCCCAAACAGGGACTGTCGACACCGCGAAAACGTGTCCCGATCCTAAACAGTACAGTGTGCTCCTCGCACAATCGTAAATAAAGCAGTAGCATGGCATAAGTACAGGATAGTAAATAAAACCTCAAACTAGTTTGTGGCCCCCAGTACAATACTTTGAAATCAGGTAATAATCAATGGGGGGCCCATATCTCCCCACCTGTGGTTAGCGCGCTCGATCTCGGAACAGGTGTCAAGAACTCGGGTCCTACGGGACACAAGTGGGCGGTCGGAAACCAAATCTTACCTATCACCCACCGATGCCTCTGCTTAATTCCATTTTTAGTTGTTAAACAGTAATTAAAGTGAACGATAAGTAAACCATGATCATCTCCAACATTGGGCATGCGGCACTTCTCCAACAACTGTGGCAATTGACGACACGCAAAAGCACTTGAGTAAGCGACTACGACGCGCAAGTCCAACTATCTACCAAACAACAGGTAATAGGGTGTGTCCAAGGCAATATACGGCTGCAAGGGATATCATGGGTACGAAAACTAGAGCATCGCGACGCAGATAGCAATAGATCAACAGGAGGGAATAAATACTATAAAAGTAAGATAGGTAGAAAGGGGGAGATGCTCGCCTGAAAACATTGCCGAAGGTTCAACCGAAGATCGGGGCGAAGCTCACATCAACTCAACGGCCTTATCCGCGGAGAAACAAAACACTAGAAGAAACACCGGATGCAATATTTAATACAACGGCAGAAGATCGGCATGATGCATGTATGATGAATGACATGGCAAAGGTGTGATGCAATTAGGTCATATTAAGCGGAACCGGGGGTCCCGACAATTAATTAGGTGGTTCATGTTGTTTAGCTACCCCGCAATTTAAATGTTGTTTTAGCATGGCAAGAGATAGCACCGGGTTCGCTACACAAATTTAAATGAGGCCAATATAAGGCTAGATTTGCCCGCATATGGGCCCCATATTTAATTATAGGGTGAATCGGCATAAGGCCCTCAAACCACACAAGATGCATGCGAGATGAACAATTAATATGCAACAAGTTGTATTGTATTATAAAAATAGGGTTTTCGGAAAGGGGTTCACACATTAGGGGGTCTCGACGATCTTGGGGTTCCGGGGTTCGGGGTCCAGTCTCAGGGTTCAGGGTTCGACGGAAACGTTTTCGGACAACGGAAGTCGTTCTCGGATTTCGGGGGTAGATCTTGTCGCGTCCGAGAAGCAGAACTTGGGTCGGTGTCGGGGCGCGTCGGATTCTCCTGGTCGCTGTCGTTATTGTCGTTACGAAGTTCTTGTCGGGTCCGCGCCAACGAGTCGGTCTTGGCGTCCGGGGGAGTCTTGTCGCCCTTGGGTGAAGAACAGGTCATCCCGTGGGTCCGTGTAGAAGTGCTCGATGATCCATGACGGAGGTCTCCGGGTCCGGCTTCGATTTCCATGAAGGAGATCTTGGGGTTCCTTGTAGATGACCTTCGGATCCTTGAGGGCGATTTGTCGTCGATGGAGAACTTGAAGCTAGGGTCAACGGAAGTTCTTGACACAGGGAACAGTTCTTGTTAGTGGTCCTTCCGTTTCAGCATCGTCGCCTTCTGGGGCGTTGTTGTTCTTCGTGTGGCCCTATACCATATCCTCCCGGTTGCCACCAGGACTTCTCAAAAGAACACCAGGTACTAGCAGCCAACAGAGAGCCTTGACGCGGAAAGGGATCGAGGCAGGGACATCAGGAAGCAGAGGCGGGCCAAGCCGAGCGACAGGGAGGCCCACGCGGCGACGGGGCCAGAGGACGGAGGGGAACTCGACGGCGGCTCGGGGAGGAAGGTCGTTGCGGGGGGACGACCGGCGGTGCTGGGAGGAGCCGCGGTGGAGCCGGCGAGGGGTGGCGGCGTCCGACGGAGGCGCTACCGGCCGAGCTCTGCGGGCGGCGGCTGACGCCAGAGCAGAGGCGGCGGGCGAGGTCGTGGGCCGCGGGCGACGCGGCAGCGGCGTCCTGGGAGGGAGCGCGGGGTACGGCGGCAGACGGGGTCGGGGGAGACGCGGCCGGGCGCGCCGGCGCGGGCGGCGGAGCGAGGCGAGGTGGCGGGACGAGCGCGACGAGGAGAGGAGGGGGGCTTGGCGCGCCGGGCGGGGAGGAGCGGCGGCCGGAACGGCAGAGGCGGGGAGGGGTCCGGCGAGGCAAGCGGCCGGCCGCGGGCAGGGCGCGGCGGAGGTAGGTGGGACACGGGCGGGCGTGGGGACGCGCGGGGCGTGCGGTTGCAGGGAGAGGTCGCGTGCGGGAAGAACGCATGGGGGGGGGAAGAGGTTGGATGGGGACAGGCGGGCCAGGGGGACTGCAGGTGGGCTAGGGTGGGGTTGGCGTGTGTGGTGCAGGGTGTGTGCGTCGTGTGTGGGCAGGGTGGGTGTGAGTGCATGCGTGTGTGGGGCTGGGTTGAGAGGAGAGAGAGGGGGGTGGAGGTGGTTTAGTCTAGGTGGCAGTTGGGGATAGGTTAGAGGGGAGGGAGAGGGTGAGGTGGCGGGCTCCGATTGGTCCGGGTGAGGTGGAGAGGGGCTGGGTAGACTAGGTTGGGTGAACTTAGGGTTTAGAAGGGTGGGTTAGGTGGACCGATTTAGGTTCTGGGGGCGGTCGTTCGGGTCGAATCTGCCCGTTCGACTGTCCCCACTAAAATAATATAATTTTTATTTAATGCTAAATGCACCGTTTGCAAACCAATAGTAGACAACAAAATATTCCGGCGACCCGGGTTTGAATTTGAAAACAAGACGGGGCGTTTTAGAAAACAAAACAGGCTTTGCGAAAAATAGTTTTAGGCAAACAATGCATGATGATGACGATGCAATGCACAAATTCAACACGATTTTCTAGTAGTGGTTTTGCGGGATGCCACAATTCGACACCACTAACAATGGATCTTGCCCTCGAGATCCGCCTCATGGTACTGGAAGGAAGGTCGGCGATCTGCGTCTTATCGCTTCGTGTAGATCTTCGCGACACCACTAACAATGATGCCTTCTTCGTCTTGAAAACGGCGACACCACCAACAAGACGTCGTTGATCCCGTTCGTCAAGGGAGCACTCCGGATAAACAACGGACGAAGTTAAAGGTAAGGCCACCTCTAACTTCAGCGGAAGGAGTAAATTGCATCGATCCACCATTCAATGTACATAAGCGAATGATAAGAGTAGTGGTATGGTCGCGACTCCATCCCGCACTCAAAGCATTACTATGTACACGAATAGACAGATTATGCAACCAACCCTCAAGATTCAGACTGAAGATCTCGACAAGCGAGGTTCGGAAACAAAGGGGTGATGCAGACTCTGCATCGGATCTGGCGTAGATGACGTCGTCGCGTCGGAAAACACCGGAAGGCACAAACAAGGAACAAAGAATGGTACCACAGACGAAGGATTCCTCGGATGGCATGAAGACCAGATGTAGCAACACCGTTATCAGAGGAGAAAACGAAACCCTGAAGGTACGACGGAAAACCAACCACGAGAATTCCTGGACTCGAAGAAAGAGAAAAGGGCGGATTCAAAACACGTAGAGGTAAGAGGAGAATAGCAGAGGGTAAGGAGTAAAATCAGACCTAATCAGAACTATCCAGCCGATTTTGAAAAATAGTTTTGACACTCTACTTCGGCCGTTAGCTAGGTTATCCTACAGGCTGGACTTGTGGGGTATCGCAACTGCTGAGCTCTGATACCACTCTGTAACACCCTCAGAATCGGCCCTATGCAAGTTTTAGCGAAAACCCGCCAAACCCGCATAGAAACGATTCGAAGGTGCCCACCAGGCACTTGCGTGCGGGTGGAAAACGAAGTAATAACATTACACAACAGTCCTCGATGGGACCCACAGAACAGATATATATACAGCAGCGACTCAAAGAGTCAAGAATACAGATATAATATACAAAGATCCAAATCACCTTGAAAATGATATAGCGTCCAGCTACGGACAAGATGCAAATGGGGCTAAGAGCCCTGAAGAATAACCAATGGCGTCCATAACCCTACCCAGGCCAAGCCGGAAGGGTAACCCTGCTAACGGCGTCGAACTCAAAACCTGCTAAAACAAAAGGGGTGCCGACAAAGGGCAAAGGAAAAAGAGGAGCGTCAGTACTGAGGCCAGTACACGCCGAGACTAGAATTCGGCGGTCCTCGCCTACATAGGTATGGTGGACTGAAGCGGCAGCGGCAGCAAGCACTAAACAACCTCTAGAGACTCGATACGATTGGCGGCTATCAGAGAGGGGTGAGAAAGACCTATTCGGATCCAACCTGATACTATCATCAAACAAACCCATCCTGGCGTTTCCCTCTCGAGACCAAACGAGGAAGTCAACCGAGGAACTCACACGGTTGGCAGTTTTACTTATTCAGTTATAGTTGCGGCACTTTACTAGTCAGATTTAGATAATCGTCCTGATAAAGTAAGCAGTGGGCACTTTTAGTTAACCATTCCGTTATAGGGGCAACACTTACTAGTCAGATACAATCAGCATGAGATAACCCCAAAACCCAGCAGTTGTTGGTACTTGAACTTAGCCATTCCGTTGTAGTGAAGCTGATTACTAGTCAAATCGGATACAAGTCAATTTATAACAGTAAACTTTAGTTATGGTTGTCTATGATCAAGCACTGTGCTCCAAGTCGTCCATAACCGCGGACACGGCTTCTCGAAAAGATTTAACCCTGCAGGGGTGCACCAAAGTATCCACAGGCACTTCGACCCTTTTTGCCAGATCAGTTAACATACACCCATCGGTATGTCGGCGGGGCCTAAGTCACGACGTTCCCAGACCCAAAGCAAGTACATGGGGGCCACCCCACCAAGTCGACACCCGCAACGAAGTCGGCCGGTCTCCGAGACGGACTTAGGGTTTGGGTAGACGGCTGTGAACGACAGCAAATCCCCAAACGGGGACTGTCGACACCGCGAAAACGTGTCCCGATCCTAAACAGTACAGTGTGCTCCTCGCACAATCGTAAATAAAGCAGTAGCATGGCATAAGTACAGGATAGTAAATAAAACCTCAAACTAGTTTGTGGCCCCCAGTACAATACTTTGAAATCAGGTAATAATCAATGGGGGGCCCATATCTCCCCACCTGTGGTTAGCGCGCTCGATCTCGGAACAGGTGTCAAGAACTCGGGTCCTACGGGACACAAGTGGGCGGTCGGAAACCAAATCTTACCTATCACCCACCGATGCCTCTGCTTAATTCCATTTTTAGTTGTTAAACAGTAATTAAAGTGAACGATAAGTAAACCATGATCATCTCCAACATTGGGCATGCGGCACTTCTCCAACAACTGTGGCAATTGACGACACGCAAAAGCACTTGAGTAAGCGACTACGACGCGCAAGTCCAACTATCTACCAAACAACAGGTAATAGGGTGTGTCCAAGGCAATATACGGCTGCAAGGGATATCATGGGTACGAAAACTAGAGCATCGCGACGCAGATAGCAATAGATCAACAGGAGGGAATAAATACTATAAAAGTAAGATAGGTAGAAAGGGGGAGATGCTCGCCTGAAAACATTGCCGAAGGTTCAACCGAAGATCGGGGCGAAGCTCACATCAACTCAACGGCCTTATCCGCGGAGAAACAAAACACTAGAAGAAACACCGGATGCAATATTTAATACAACGGCAGAAGATCGGCATGATGCATGTATGATGAATGACATGGCAAAGGTGTGATGCAATTAGGTCATATTAAGCGGAACCGGGGGTCCCGACAATTAATTAGGTGGTTCATGTTGTTTAGCTACCCCGCAATTTAAATGTTGTTTTAGCATGGCAAGAGATAGCACCGGGTTCGCTACACAAATTTAAATGAGGCCAATATAAGGCTAGATTTGCCCGCATATGGGCCCCATATTTAATTATAGGGTGAATCGGCATAAGGCCCTCAAACCACACAAGATGCATGCGAGATGAACAATTAATATGCAACAAGTTGTATTGTATTATAAAAATAGGGTTTTCGGAAAGGGGTTCACACATTAGGGGGTCTCGACGATCTTGGGGTTCCGGGGTTCGGGGTCCAGTCTCAGGGTTCAGGGTTCGACGGAAACGTTCTCGGACAACAGAAGTCGTTCTCGGATTTCGGGGGTAGATCTTGTCGCGTCCGGGAAGCAGAACTTGGGTCGGTGTCGGGGCGCGTCGGATTCTCCTGGTCGCTGTCGTTATTGTCGTTACGAAGTTCTTGTCGGGTCCGCGCCAACGAGTCGATCTTGGCGTCCGGGGGAGTCTTGTCGCCCTTGGGTGAAGAACAGGTCATCCCGTGGGTCCGTGTAGAAGTGCTCGATGATCCATGACGGAGGTCTCCGGGTCCGGCTTCGATTTCCATGAAGGAGATCTTGGGGTTCCTTGTAGATGACCTTCGGATCCTTGAGGGCGATTTGTCGTCGATGGAGAACTTGAAGCTAGGGTCAACGGAAGTTCTTGACACAGGGAACGGTTCTTGTTAGTGGTCCTTCCGTTTCAGCATCGTCGCCTTCTGGGGCGTTGTTGTTCTTCGTGTGGCCCTATACCATATCCTCCCGGTTGCCACCAGGACTTCTCAAAAGAACACCAGGTACTAGCAGCCAACAGAGAGCCTTGACGCGGAAAGGGATCAGGGCAGGGACATCAGGAGGCAGAGGCGGGCCAAGCCGAGCGACAGGGAGGCCCACGCGGCGACGGGGCCAGAGGACGGAGGGGAACTCGACGGCGGCTCGGGGAGGAAGGTCGTTGCGGGGGGGGCGACCGGCGGTGCTGGGAGGAGCCGCGGTGGAGCCGGCGAGGGGTGGCGGCGTCCGACGGAGGCGCTACCGGCCGAGCTCTGCGGGCGGCGGCTGACGCCGGAGCAGAGGCGGCGGGCGAGGTCGCGGGCCGCGGGCGACGCGGCAGCGGCGTCCTGGGAGGGAGCGCGGGGTACGGCGGCAGACGGGGTCGGGGGAGACGCGGCCGGGCGCGCCGGCGCGGGCGGCGGAGCGAGGCGAGGTGGCGGGACGAGCGCGACGAGGAGAGGAGGGGGGCTTGGCGCGCCGGGCGGGGAGGAGCGGCGGCCGGAACGGCGGAGGCGGGGAGGGGTCCGGCGAGGCGAGCGGCCGGCCGCGGGCAGGGCGCGGCGGAGGGAGGTGGGACACGGGCGGGCGTGGGGACGCGCGGGGCGTGCGGTTGCAGGGAGAGGTCGCGTGCGGGAAGAACGCGTGGGAGGGAAGAGGTTGGATGGGGACAGGCGGGCCAGGGGGACTGCAGGTGGGCCAGGGTGGGGTTGGCGTGTGTGGTGCAGGGTGTGTGCGTCGTGTGTGGGCAGGGTGGGTGTGAGTGCATGCGTGTGTGGGGCTGGGTTGAGAGGAGAGAGAGGGGGGTGGAGGTGGTTTAGTCTAGGTGGCAGTTGGGGATAGGTTAGAGGGGAGGGAGAGGGTGAGGTGGCGGGCTCCGATTGGTCCGGGTGAGGTGGAGAGGGGCTGGGTAGACTAGGTTGGGTGAACTTAGGGTTTAGAAGGGCGCGTTAGGTGGACCGATTTAGGTTCTGGGGGCGGTCGTTCGGGTCGAATCTGCCCGTTCGACTGTCCCCACTAAAATAATATAATTTTTATTTAATGCTAAATGCACCGTTTGCAAACCAATAGTAGACAACAAAATATTCCGGCGACCCGGGTTTGAATTTGAAAACAAGACGGGGCGTTTTAGAAAACAAAACAGGCTTTGCGAAAAATAGTTTTAGGCAAACAATGCATGATGATGACGATGCAATGCACAAATTCAACGCGATTTTCTAGTAGTGGTTTTGCGGGATGCCACATATGACCTTGTTATTAATAACACCCAATGTTCATGATTAGGAAACCATGATCATCAATCAATCAAAAAGATAGTTTGACAAGAGGCTTTACTAGGGACTCTTTTATGTTTACAAATCACACAAGTATTAAAGTTTCCGATTAATACAATTATAGCATGGGATGTAAACATTTATCATAAACATAAATATATGATAATAACCACTTTATTATTGCCTCTTGGGCATATTTCCAACATATGGTTCTTTTGCATAAAAGCCAATTTTATTTGCAATTGATAGTAGTTTTGATAAAAGCAGGTTTGGACAAAAACATGTTCTATCATCAATGTGGTGTTTATCATCATTGTGGTTGTCCTCAACAACTCATCTACTTCATCAGATTCCAAGAGAAGGATAAAGGCAAAGAGGAAAATAGAAAGATAGGTTCCTGTATGTCAAGAAGGATTCATGTGTCATCCATGACGGTGGACACAACTATTAGAATAGTTTTAACTCTGCAGAGGTTCTACACTTTTCCCACATGAAACAATCCCGTCTTGTTGCCCACCAGTGGCCGCTGGTTTAGTACACACCATTTGGTATACCGGCAGATCGAGATCGTGGCAAGGTCTTTTAGCTAGATCCCTCAAAGATGTGACGAGGCCACCGGGTCTGGCGCACGGAACTAAGAGTATGTCCCCAAACCGGTCCCCCATCTGTGCCGAAGACTCCCCATAGGCAGACGCCTCATCAGCGGCATGACGACATCGACACCTAAGGCTGACTAACCTACTTAACCAAGCCAATGCCCATTATAGCATGTGGTTATATGGTGGTCACAATCTTCAAATCCAAAACTTATTAGGCCCTCATGTGGCACAGATGACAGATTTCTCCCTCTATCTATTGAAGAGCAGCCAATCGCTCCTTCCTTTGATCCAGCTGTCGCATGCGCCAGTCTTTAGACGATAAGTTTCATCTAGAGTAGAATATAGTAGAATGAAGCGGTAACTTCTATCTCAGCGAGCTCAACAAGTTTCAAAAGTTATATGCGACCCGAGGGTCATCCAATTCCTCCAAAGAGGGAAGATCAAGGATCCTAAATATTATTGAGCATGGCTAAGCAATCTACTCTAAAAGGATTACTACAGAATCTATACTCAGGGTAGTGTATGGCAACAAGTGTATCAAGGTAAGTGTGTAACCAAAATAGCAGTAATATGTGTAAAACAATAAAGACTTCTGATTCAATAGACCCCCAAACGAAAGGAAAGAAGGAGACAGATTAGATCGATGTCTCAGGTCGACCGATACCTCTTCGCATGTGGGGGCATGATCGTGATTAAAAAGATTTAGACCATCTACATACTGTCCGCCAAAGCCCGGACGTGTGCCCTAAGCACGTCCGTACGTGGGTATTCTGTGGATGCGACGTGGAAACATTTGTGTCAAACTCGGATACAACACTTGCACGTGACCGCTGACATGGCAACACCGTCTACATGGTTTAGGGTGAGTTCTTTTGGGCCCCTCGGAGGTCTACGCTCACGCGCCCTCGCTAATACGTACAGGGGAAATTCTATCCTTTGGGACGTTCATAACTTTCTAAAGTTTGGGGTATATGGAATCACACCTCAACAATAAATAACATGCACTTGTAAAATATGGGATAATTATGAAAGGGGCACATGCTTTCGTTGTTGTTGTTCTGCTCTTTCTCGTAGTATTAAGTCTGATCAAACTCGTCACTCTCTACTGATCATAATGATGAACCACACATAAATACAAAAATCCAATAACCACAAATAAAATTCAAATAGAAAGATCAAAATTAAAAGATCCAACTAGGCTTGCGACGTTTGGACGGTTCAGGGTATAAGGGTCGGTCTAACATTCTTGACTAATAATAATATATTAGAAAAGTAATATATACTTATTATTAAGAAACAGTAAAATGGAACCAGCAAGATCCTTCCACAGCGATTTGAGCCTCTCAACCGTCAGATCAGCATATCTAACGGCCTGTAGTTGTCGGTCTGTCCCGAAAAGTCCTCAGCGACCTTTCGCTTCGTCGCTCTCTTCGTTTTCGTTGTTGGGCTGCTATTCTGCAAAATTAGTAGAGCATCCCGACGTGTCTCGGTCCTTCGTGGATTACTGACGGGCCTAGCGAAGCAATCTTTCCTTCCTTATGTACGCAGCGTCGTAGCAAAGCGGTACCTTGTTGGTTCTAAAAAAAACTCCGTCAACACTTCTCGGTTCCGGCTGCGCCGCCAATGCTCATCTCGATTCCGCCCGCGCCGCCACATCTCCTCCGCCCGCGCCGCCACTGCTCGCCCGCCCGCGCCGCCAGTCCTCCTACGCCCGCGCCTAAGCTTCTCCGGCATACCCTAATGGCGGGGGTAGCGCCAGGTCTTGCCAATTGCGACCACGGCGAGGAGCCTAGCTGACGATGAATGGGAGGATATGGCGTAGCCGACAGCTACTTTTCCTCTCCTCACCGAAGCGATAATAGGTGTCCGCAGAAACCTCGCCAAATCCACGGTAATCCTCTGGACGCCCTTCATCTTCATAGTCTCAAATCTATCATCGCTGTACAGATTACACCATATTGCTCTCTTCTCTAACCCGTAATAAATTACAGGAAGTTGGTGTTTTCCTGTACTTTCGGCAGATTATCCATTTAATTTTGCCAACCCATTATATTAGACTACTACCGTGCGTGAGGAATTGAGTCATTTTAAGTCATTGGTTCGTCTGCAATCTCTGATGCCAATGTTTATTTATTGGTTATTTTCAGTAACAGGAGTGATAATCTCCAGTGAGAATATTTTTGTTACTTCAGTTTACAGATTGTGTATTGGTGGACATCTGAGCAGGAGCCAAAACAATTGGTATACTTGACATGACATTTATTCTTCTGATTGCATTTTCTCTGATTTTGAATCTCAATCGTTGAGGATAATCTCTCATAATATTCAATTAAGCTGAGATTGATGTACTGACGGACATGACAGTACCTTTTTTAATGGCAAGTCTGTGGGTCAGCTAAAAATCTTAAGACGGAAGATTTCAAGTGTAAGTATTCCTGATGTTTACAACAATTGGTATGTGTGATGGATATTCTGATTGTCATTTTTGAATGCAGTCTGAAGAAATTAAGGGCAAACAGGTATGATCCTTCACAAGAACATATCTTCTAATGTTCAGGTTATGCAGCATGCCCCTCTCCAAACCACGGTATATTAAGCATTCATGCACACAGTTTATATAGCTTCCAACACTTCATTTGATGCCACTACTCTAAACAGCTACCGTGGAGAAGGCTCTTTTCCATGTAGGATACCAAGACAAGGCATACTAATTTTTATGGTACCCAAAAAAATAGGCACTGATAGTAAACAAGAAAATGATGTCATAAACCCAATAATGGTTGATGAAACTGCTCGAAAATAGAAGAGGGTAAGTAGTTTTTATGTATACTCCATTTCTTTTTACCTATATTCTTCTAGATGAGTTTCTTCGTGGTATCGAGGAAACAGATTATATCTTTGTAGGAAATTAGTTACAAGCATATTTAAATAATAGAACTGCTTTTATTTTACGAGAAAAATAAAGGACTGCATTAATGTTGTGTATTTTTACCTTTAGATTCCAAACCAACTATTGCTGCAATTGCACACATGGGAACCGACAAAATGCTATGTATGTGCTGGATTTCTGTAAATTTTACATTGGCCATCAAGGTTCTCTTATCAAATTTCTTTTTAAGTCCACTGAAATAATTGCCATGAGAAAAAGAACATTGCCCCGATTATTCTATTGCAGTGATTTCTATTTACCTTATTTTCAGTATGATCCTTTTAGGTTGTCCTTGGAATAGAACGTGCATGGTTTAAATGGATTTAAACCCATCTATTTCTAGGAGCAAGTTGTATGGAATAAAATCAAATGTGCATGCATAATTTCATTAGTTTATCAGATTTTTTGTCTTCTTACAGTGACAAAGCGTAATCTAGGAAGCAAGTTGTATGTAAAAAACCTGGATCAGTTGTCTTGAGTTTAAGTCATGAGGCTGATCTTGCAAAATTGAGCCTACCTTCTATAAGGTGCAGGGGTGAACTCTAAAGATATTGCTAATGTACGAATAAATATGTATATAATGTTCCATGCTATTAATCTACTGGAAATTGGTTTCTATGATCTTTGCTACTTGGCCCTGAGCTATTTTAAAAAAATCAATGGCTCTCAGAGTCTATCATAAATAGCAATCCAAGTTAAGATCTGGAACCCAAGAAACAACAGTCCAGCAATTAATTCTTGTAGGTTCATTTTCAGGTGTGCTCATATTTCTCTGATGGTGGTTATTATTTTTGTATATTTGTTAGAGGATGGTTTGTGCTCCGTTCTAGACATTTGTAGTTTCAGTGTTGCACTTTATATTGACATTGAGATTTAGCCAAAATAATTTGCATTAGTTCTCATCAATGCTTTAGAATCTTCAGTTAGATACTTACAATTTATCAACTTACTTATTATTCTCCTGCTAGAAATATTACTACTTGCAAACTGTTATTGACCTGCAACTAGGATGATACAATCCACATATCTTCACAACAAACTTACAAAAAATAATAGATTTCTACGTGTATAAGTATTGAATGATACTGACTAACCATTGAAGGATAGATACTTAGTCGAGAGGATATAAATGTTCTCTGGCAGTCCGCCAGAATTCGAGTATACATTCTTAGGTATGGAAGGTCACATATGTTTTAGTAGGATAGGGCTTCACTTGCATCGGTTCATCTTCTTCAAGAAAAGATTTCTTACTTCTTTTTCGTGTGTTATTAAAGAATTACATTGATTCCTTTTTCTAGAAAATGTGTATGCTCTTGCAGAAGAGAAGCCCTTTATTTGTGAGGGGCATTTCACATGGTTGATGTAGTGATGAATTTTTCTTCTCTCGCCTTGACTGAATGTAGGTTTGATGAATGTTCTTTTATAACACTTTCTTGTCACGATCATAATAGTATTTATATCCCAAACAGTTGATTTTAGAATTTGATGGTTTAGTCTGTACAAATTTAGAAAGATGACCAGTTATATTGGCGCAAGAGTTGAATTCTCGAGAACGCGACCTTCGTATTAGATTTGAATTGTTGAACTATGTTCAAGAGTAGAATATGTGGCCTTTAGAGGACATAAGAATATTATATGCTTTTGCTCTTTCCATGCATCTCCTTTGCATGATGTAATATAGAGAAAATGTGAAAACGAAAAGCATTTATGTGATTGTGATTGTAGACTTGATAAAAATTTGTTTCATGAGTTGTATCAACTCAATAACCTTTTCAAAGTCTACCAAATGTTTGTATTGTCTAAGTTTTTCCAATTTCTATATTTAGTTTTGACAATATGGACGGGCGCGGCAACGCGCGCTTTCAAGGTCTAGTAGTCACTATAGGTGACATAGTTCTTAATATGCGATGCACTGAATAAAAATAACCTATATGCCAACTGGGCATATAATTAAGCATACATGACTAATAATGAATAACATGCACAAAGCTCGAGAACTGCACACACATGCAATAGTAGTACACGTGAACTAGGATTAGAATATTTCACTATAAGAAATGTTTTCTTCGGCAATGACTGGGCCCGTCGGTCGTCGTAGAAGGCACCTCTTCTGCGATAAAAATCTTGGCTCGACCGTGGCCGATGTAAAACTTTTTTTCTAGTTTTGCGCCTCTCTACTACGACGAAACCGCTAAAAACATGGAGGAAGATCGACATGCGCGTGGTAGAAGTAAGATTTACGCTTCCTCGCGAGATGTTGGCTCGCCGAAGTACTTTTTTGCGTGTCTGTCCCGTACATCAGTGACTATAGCGGACCAAACTTTTCGGACGTGCCTCCCTAATTTGAACTCGATAACGTTGTTTGATGCCTCTTCCGTTTAGTCTAGCTGCTAGCTCCCGCATGTGTGCTTCATATTAGAGGAATCGTGTGTATGATGGATTTTTCTCCTTCCCAGTTCCGAACTTGATAGCATCTCTCATGCATCTACCGTTTAATCAGGCTGTTAGGTCCCACATGTCATCTTCACACCATAAGAAACGTGTGCATGATGTATTTTTTTTCCTTGGCTCATGCCTCCCTGATATGAACTCGATAACGTTGCTTGATCTATCTTTCGTTAATCACGATGCTAGGTCCCACATGCCACCATCTCATTACAAGAATTGACAGAATTTTTTCCTTCGCTCCTACTACCATGTTCCGAACTTGATAGCGTTGCTAGATGCATCTACAGTTTAATCACGTAGCTGGGCCCTACATGTCATCCTCACATCAGAAGAAACATGTGCATGATACTTTTTTCCTTGGCTCGTGCCTCCCTGATTTGAACTCGATAACTTTTCTCAAACTATCTGCCATTAATCACGATGCTGGGTCCCATATGCCAGCCTCTCATTAGAAGAATCGTGTGTATGTTGTAATTTTTTACTTTGCTCCTGCTACCTTATTCCGAACTTGATTGCGCTGCCGTTTAATCACGCAACTAGACCCACATGTCATCCTCTCATTAGAAGAAACGTGTGTATGATGGTTTTTGCCCTCGGTCGCGCTATCCTGTTCTGAACTTGATAGCGCGGCCAGATGCATAATCACGCAGCTGGGCACCACGTATCATACTTTTATTAGAAGAAACGTGTGTATGATGGAATTTTTGCCCTCGGTCGCACCTCTGTGTTAACTTGATAGCATTGCTCGCTTCATCAGCCGTTTATTCAGGCTGGTGGGTCCCATATGCCAGCCTCACATTAGAAGAATCGTGCCTTCTCTAACGCTACCCTGTTCTAACTAGATAGCATTGCTCGACGAATCTGCCGTTTGGTTACGCTCCGGGGTCCCACATGTCAGCATTTTATTAGAAGAACATGTGCATGTTGGACTTTTTTTCTCGCTCATGCCTCCGTGTTTCAAACTTGGCAACATTACTCGATGCATCACCGTTTATACAGGCTAGTGGGTCCCGTGTCAGCCTCTCATTAGAATAAACATGTGTATGCTTGACATTTTTCACGCTCGCGCCTCCGTGTTTCGAACTTGGCAATATTAATTGATGCATCAACCGTTTATACAGGCTGGTGGGTCCCCCATATTAGTCTCTCATTGGAAGATACATGTACATGCTAGAATTTTTTCTCACTCGTGCCCCCCTCTTTGGAACTTGGCAATATTGCTCGATGTGGCACCACGTGTATAAGGTCTTGCTGGTGGGTCCCAAATGTCAATATCTTTTTATTTAATGACATGTCAATATCTCTATAAATGAAACGTGTGCATGATGGACTTTTTTTTGGCTGAGTCTGCTGTTTTGACATTGGCTACGTAGCTAGATGTGGCCGTTCTGTATGGTCTTGTTGCTAGAGCCCACATGCCAGCCTCTCTAGTATGTCCTGGTTATTGGGCTCCCGATGCCAGCCTCTTTGTACAAGTCCTTAACTTTTTTTTTCAAACCCGCGCATTAAGAGGGACGCTGCAGGCATGTGGGTCCGCCATTTCAGCCTCTGCGTAAAGAAATACTTGCTAGAAGAAAATTAATAGGGACGCTGCAGGATGGCGGGCCGCCATGTCAGCCTCTCCATAAAGCAATATTGCTAGAAGAAAATTAAGAGGGACGCTGTAGGTTGATGGGTCCGCCAAGTCAACCTCTCCGCAAAGAAATATTGCTAGAAGAAAATTAAGAGGGACACTGCAGGCTGGTGGGTCCGCCATGTCAGCCTCTCCGTAAATGATGGGGGAATACCAATCGGGGTATACCCACGAAGCGGAGTCGCCAGCTGGATCGAACCAACTGAAACCTAGCCCTAAGAGGGTCGACTCACCCAATACGGAGACTGGCGCATGCTGGTCCTAGACGAGTGGCACCGACTGGAGGCCCAAGACGGCGAATTCAATACAAATCCCACCAAATACTTGTAAACCCGAAGTGGCTACATATATAAAGCCACCAGGGACACCCCCATGGGGCATGCTCTCCCACGTCTCGTTAGATCTAGTCTCTCCCTCTGCCTACGGCGGCTTCTTTGTAAACCAATCTATGATCATATACTAGATTGACAGCAGGACGGCGATCCTCCACCGAGGCAACGTGAACCTGGGTACATCGTGTGCCAATCTCGCACCTGGATTCTTCTACATCGCCTTGCTCCCTCTACGTAAGCTATCCCAGTAGCATCTGCCTTGCAATACCACGACAGTTGGTGTCCACCGTGAGAAAAGCGGTGTATGGAAATGATAATCCGGCGGGATCCTCTAGCCTGTGTGGTCTTTCACGCCGGCAGTAGCTTGATTCATACGGTTTCACAAAACCGGCGCATGCAGCCAGATCAGATTCTGGTCTGTCACGTGCGCATGGCCAAGATCAACATGGGAAGAGAGATTGAATCGGATCAAGCTTGGCAGCCTCCACGAGAGGTTATTCCCCCACATCGGAGGTGCTTCGTCAGGCTCACACGCGCTGGATCGTGCGCGGCCATGGCCGACTGTTTTTCTTCTATCCGATCCCATCTCTCTCACTATTGATTATTTTTCAGTCAATTAATATTTTAATATTTTATTTAAGTCTAATTTACGTTGCCTGTTTGCACTATTTGGAGTATTACCTATTACTACAAGATTGGATGACGATTTTCTGATCCGGCGTCGACCGCCCGACGAGGAACATGCGCATGCAATCGACCTGACAAAATCACAGGCGCGTCGGAGTTCGCCTTCGGTTCCATACGGCTAATTGGTTTTGTTTAATCCCCTCTCCCATTGATTTTTTTTAATCTAACCTCCTGAGTGATGTCACCATGTATCGTTTGGAGAAGAAAATTCTTGAGGCAAAACCGGATCAGAACACGTCTCCCAATAAGCTAGCAGAAGACAAGAAAATGGAACGTGAATCAGCCTATGTGGTTTCTCACGTACATACCACGGGAGAATTAATCCATGGAGACGAGGCGCTCATTGCGTCATCGCATACTCGTCATGGTCGCGGACTCGCCTAGCGCGGACTTGCCACACTCGCAGACTCGTCATCACGGAATTGCCATGATAACAGCTAAGTTTCTTTACGCTCGCACATGTTATGGGTTCAAAACATATATGCATATTCATTCATTCTTCAAAGCCGACCATGCTGTCGCATTTTACCCTTTCAGGGACCAAAATCATACTTGGGATCGGTTTCAGTTCTGTCTGCTGTTATTCGCGTCCGTCGAAATAGTGAGACTGGGTACGAAAAGGACGACCTTACCCAACAAGCGTTTGATGCTGGAGGTCTGCATACTCATGAAAAGACATGCATAAACCTTACATACTGCCCATCGATCCATATAACAAAAATACATTTTCTTCAACATCTATAATTTGCACGTCTTATAAATGTTCAATATATTTCATTAATACACCTTATTGCAGTCATACTTTTTTCTCCTTCTTAGCAAAACGGTCTATTTCTCGCCACTCGCGGACCCGGCGCTCGCCGGCCGCTTGGCCTCGTCGCTCTCCGCGCTCGGGAACTCGGCGCTCACCGGTCGCTCGACCTCGCCGCTCGTCGCGCTCGGGGACTTGGAGCTCGCCGATCGCTCGACCTCACCGCTCACCGCGCTCGGGGACTCGGCGCTCGCCGGTCGCTCGACCTCACCGCTCACCACGCTCGGGGGCTCGGCGCTAGCCGGTCTCTCGACCTCGCCACTCGCCGCGCTCGGGGGCTCGGCGCTCGCCGGTCGCCCAACCTCGCCACTCGGAGAGCTCGGGGAATCGGCATTCGCCGGTCGCTCGACCACGCCACTCGCCATGCTTGGCAACAACCACTATTATTTTCAGAATATGCTTCTCTATAGAGCCTCAAGACGCCTCTACAAGCCAACTCCAGCCTCGGGGACTACTCCTAGGCATGCTGCGTGTACGCGTGGTTCCACAATTGTGGCTCGCCCTCGTCGACTCGCCACCGCGGACTCTCCACTCGCGTACTCTCCACGCTCGGGGACTCGCTGCCGCGGACACTCGCCCTCGCCTACTCAACATGCTCGGGGACTCGCCACCGCGGACTCGCCCTCGCGTACTCAAGGCGCTCGGGGACTCGCCACCGCGACTCGCCCTCGCGTACTCAAGGTGCTCGGGGACTCGCCACCGCGGACTTTCCCTCGCGTACTCAACGTGCTCAGGAACTCGGCGCGCTATAGACAGCGCCACTCGCCGGTCGCCCAACATCCCCACTCGGCGCGCTCGGGGAATCGGCACTCGCCGGTCGCTCGACCTTGCCACTCGCCGCGCTCGGGGACTCGGCATGCCCCACGTTCGGGGACTCACCGTAACTGGCGGCTTTAGTGACACCCTGCGTCTTTCGCCAATTGGCCATCACCGACTGGCTCACACCGACCGCCTCCCGCTTCACGGTTCATTTTTCTGTTCAGGAGCTCGTCGCCGATTCGCCACGACCCATCGTCAAGACTCTCCGCGCCCTGCCTCAAGCCCGCGTCGAATCGACAACACGCTCGGGGAGTACTGATGGGGGAATACCAATCGGGGTATACCCATGAAGCGGAGTAGCCAGATGGATCGAGCCGACTGAAACCTAGCCCTGAGAGGGTCGACTCGCCTAATACGGCGACTGGCGCATGCTGGACCTAGACGAGTGGCGCCGACTGGAGGCCATGGCGAATTTAATACAAAGCCCACCAAATACTTGTAAACCCGAACTAGCTGCATATATAAAGCCACCAGGTGCACCCACATGGGGAATTCTCTCCCACGTCTCATTAGATCCAGTCTCTCCCTCCGCCTACGACGGCTCCCTTATAAACCAATCTATGATCATATACTGGATTGACAGCAGGACGTAGCGATCCTTCACCGAGGGGACGTGAACCTGGATACATCGTGTGCCAATCTCGCTCCCGGATTCTCCTACGTCGCCTTGCTCCCTCTATGTAAGCTACCCCCAGTAGCATCTGTCGTGCAATACCACGACAGTAAAGCAATATTGCTAGAAGAAAATTAAGGGGTATGCTGCAGGCTGGTGGGTCCGCCATGTCAGCCTCTCCGCACAGAACGTTTGCTAGAAGAAAATTAAGATGGACGTTGCGGGATGGTGGGTCTGCCATGTCAGCCTCTCCGTAAAGCAATATTGCTAGAATAAAATTAAGAGGTACGTTGTAGCCTGGTGGGTCCACCATGTCAGCCTCTCCACAAAGAAATATTGCTAGAAGAAAATTAAGAGGGACGCTGCAGGCAGGTGGGTCCGCCATGTCAGCCTCTCCGCAAAGAAATATTGCTAGAAAAAATTAAGAGGGACACTGCAGGCTGGTGGGTCCGCCATGTCATCCTCTCTGTAAAGCAATATTGCTAGAAGAAAATTAAGAGGGATGCTGCAGGCTGGTCGGTCCGCCATGTCAGCCTCTCCGCACAGAAATTTTGCTAGAATAAAATTAAGGGGGACGCTGTAGGCTGGTGGGTCTGCCATGTCAGCCTCTTCGTAAAGCAATATTGCTAGAAGAAAATTAAGAGGGACGCTGCAGGCTGGTGGGTCCATCATGTCAGCCTCTCCGCAAAGAAATATTGCTAAAAGAAAATTAAGAGGGATGTTGCAGGCTGGTGGGTCCGCCATGTCATCCTCTTCTTAAAGTAATATTGCTAGAAGAAAATTAAGAGGGACGCTATAGGCTGGTGGGTCCGCCATGTCAGCCTCTTTAGACATCAGTTTTGCTAGAAGAAAATTAAGGGGGACGCTGCAGGCTGGTGGGTCCGTCATGTCAGCCTTTCTATAAAGCAATATTGCTAGAGGAATATTAAGAGCGACGCTGCAGGCTGGTGGGTCCACCATGTCAGCCTCTCTGTAAAGCACTATTGCTAGAAGAAAATAATGTAAACCCCAAAAAATATTTGTCAAGCATAGAGGATTCAAACTCAATACATCACACATATAACCGTGTGCATTGCCACTACAACAAAGAAATCAAAAGATACTAGCTTTCATCTCGTCGTTAGTAAACTCTGCATTCTGCTGTGGATCCTCCAGATTCAGAACAAAGAACTTATCGATGGAGGGGGGAAAGAGTTAATTCTTTTAACAGATATATTCACATAAAATATCAAAAGAACCAGAGTCACACACTGGTGTGCTGGAACTAGTATCGAATGACTTCACTTGGTGAAATCACACTCATCACTATCCAAAACACAACCAACAGTTCTAGTGCAAACAGCCCAACACAGCAACAAAACTGTTCACAAATTCAGTAGCATTTGAATGATTCAGCAGTATAGAATAAGATAGAGAAAATAAACATATTCCTAGTTTATATTCAGTAGCACTTGACCAATTTAGCAGCATTTCAAAATGACGGATTCATCAATACAGACAATGAAATTCATTAGCAGTACAAAGGGAACCAGACCTCACTGACGGAGTGGAAAAATGCGATAATTCTTGTTTTTGACAGATATATTCATGTAAAAATATCTAAAGAACCAGAGACACACACCGCATGAGCCAAAACTGTATCGGTATCCAATAACTTCACTTAGTGAAATCATGCTGTATCTTTACCCTATCTGCCTCTCATCACTATCCAAAATACAACCAACGGTTCCAGTGAAACATAGGCAAAAGCTCTAGTACAATTAGCCCAGCAGCAGCGACATAACTTTTCAAAAATTCAGTAGCATTTGAATGATTCAGCAGTATAGAACTAGAAACAAGAAATATCAACAGATTCCTAGTTCATATTCAGCAGCACTTGACCAATTCAGGAGCATTTTAAAATGACTGATTCAGCAATACAGACACTGAAATTCAATAGCAGTACAGAGGGAACTGGCGATTTCTTGCTTCACCTCTAAAAACCATGCCAACAATCATTTTGCCCTTTTCTCCAAACACGTTCAAATCACTGGAGCAAGAAAAACTGACAATCAATTCTGCTTTTGTGTGCAACCTCCTCCTCCTGACATATTAAGATGGAACACAATCATTGTCATAATAGTTGGTCTTGATCATATAGGGAACCATCATATAGATACAAACATACCATACCAGTATGTACTAGTCATAGCTCCAATCTAGCAAAAGGTTATCACAGTCTTACCACCCATATATGATGAGTGGAGATAAGACAACCACAAAATTAATTACGATAACATGCGACCAAAGAGCTAAACAGCTAGGAACTGCATGACCAGACTGCCGCAATCAAGGTACCGAGATACATCGACCTTGACCAATATTCCAATGGTAAGTTTGGCAGCTTTCCGGAACTTGGTCCACCTAGAAGTAGCTGCCAAGCGCCCATCAGTCAAGTTAATGGCGTAAAATCCCTCGACTAGCACTCCTTCGCTCTACATCATGAAGAATATTATGCCCTTTCGTCTGGCCTCGAGTTGCTTTATGGCACTCTTAGGCAATTTCTGAGCCAAAGCAAGAGATAAATGCATAATTAATAAGAGCAATGAACTGAATCATGTGAAACTTGAGAAGACATTGAGAGAAGTTTATCTGCCGCCGCTCACAAACATAATTTGGTGCGACCTTGAGATGACACATGTGTAGGATACGATCTTACAAGGAGCTTGCGCTGGTGCATGTGTTGGTGCTGGTACAGGAACAAAGACTGGTGGAGGTGATGGTGTCGATACCTGTGCTGGGGCTGGTGCTGGTGCAGGAGTTGGTGCCGATGTAGTTAATTGAAGACGGGCTAGTGCAAGAGCAAGAACCGGTGTCGTCTTGGGCGCCAGTAGCTTGATGCTAGATTTCTTCTGACGTGTAGGTAAGCTGACTGCAGGGATATTATAGGCATGTGAGATGTGTGCAAGAAAAATGGCTCTTATACTCATAAAATTACTCACAAGATAGTGATCATAGGATGTGATGAGTATACAAGAAAATTAAGTTACTACTACCTCCAATCTTTCTTCTTCGGTCAACATGTGTCGGAGTAGGAACTAGGTCCTGTGCTGGTGCCGGTGCCAGCAGATTGATGCTGGTTACCTTCTGGGGGAGGTAAGGGGACGGCAGGAGTGGTCATAGAGGAATATGAGATGTGTACAAGCAAAATGAGTTCTTACACTCCTAGATAGGATCAGAGTATACACGCAAATTAAGTTACTACCTCCATTCTTTCTCTTACTTAGGTCAACAGGTGCTATTGCAGGAACTGGGGCTAGTGCCGGTACCATCAACTTGATGTTGGCACCCTTCTGGAAGTGGACTGCACAAGTGGTAAGAGTCATACGATTGGAAGACAATGGTGCAGAACAGTTAGTCGCAAGAAAGTCATCAGAGGTTGTGATGAGTACAGAAGCAAATTAATTATTAGTACATTTGTTCTTGGCCATTGGGTCTACAGGTGTACGATGGCTTGCAAATATCTGCCCAAGCTTGCTAAAATCGAGTGCTACCTCGTCCCCCTGCTTCAGACCATTCTCACGGACATACTTGGACCAACCCCGGCCACCCAAATAGGTGGTGGCCATCATCAGTGAGACATCCACATCATATAGTTGCCGCAAGCCTTTTGGGTCCTCAGTATACAGAGTTAGAAACTTGTCGTTTATATAGTTTCTGAACAGCTTTTTTATAATGGGGCGAGCGAGATCCTTCATGATAAAATTGATAGACAAGTAAGACGACAACAAGAAAAGTGAGATACAAGATATTACATCAAGTCGTTCTGAACCACTTGGAATCCATACTTGATAGCATGCGTACCCTTCACGAAGGGTGGCCATGCACTATTTTTCTTCCATGTGCCTTTGGAAGGGCATACATGGACCCCTTTCAATCCACAAGTTTGACAAGAGGACGGTAGAAGAACGCGATGAGCAGCTGTTACGTGGTACTGAACGAAATTAAGTGGAAATGTTAAATTATGTAAATATCATGTATATCTAATAAATCAGACAAAATCATTGCCTGAAAGCAAACAACTTTGATGTTTGTGAACTTATGATGAGCTTAAAGATAAGTATAGATGATAATAATAGCCGAAAAATCATAACATATGAAATTGTGGATTTCCAAATTGTACGCACTTCTTAGAGAGGTCAGTGCCAACCTGGGTACTGTGTTTGCACTTCCTCGCCGTGTAGACAATGTCCGCTTTTGGTGGGGGCATTAGCAATCTGCTAGCCTCTACAGTAGCATCAGCCTCCACAATAGCAACTTCAGTCTGAGTAAATAGAAACAAAGCTCAACAGTTCAATGTAATACATAGTAGTCATATATATATGACTGTGTATGATACAATCAGACAAATCCAGATCTGGATTCATATAAACATATGTCTAACTTAATAAAATCACACATGTTTCTGAACATCTGATAAGCATGCATGACACCAAGCGGATAATAATTAAATTATACCGCATCATGGTAAGTGGATTAAGAAAAAAAGTACCCTTCTCTTTAAGCTGGGCCCTCCCAGCTGGGCAGTGGCCTTACGCTTGTTTGGTGAGTAGTGGTACTGGCCGGATCCTCTGGCATATGGGGGTATCATGCTATTTGCCGCATCTGGAGCACCACAAATTTTCAGGTATGTACTACCGTGCTACAAGAAATAAAGAACAAGATGGCGTCATAGAGGCTTCCACAAAAACAGGATACAGAAAAAGACAACTTTTAGCACATGGATACATCCAGGTTGTAGACAACCACTCTCAGCATGGGAAAAATAGAAGAACACAACGAATATGCTGCTCCATTACCTTTTAGGCAACTTTTAAGGGAACTGACGGGACCATCACTGTCCGTAGTGGACGTGCGCGCCACTGGCCCATAATTCTCCATACAGAATCTGACGCAAAATCCATTGCACATTAGTAGAAATTAAAGGTTACAAAGTGAAGAACACCGACTTGGAACCCGACCAAATGCCCCAATCAAAACAGCGGTGACCATTCCCCGATCCCGAATCAAAAGGAAATCAGTCACCCCCGTCCCCACCCCACCTACCCCCACCTCCACCCCCACCCCAATGGTCCAATCGATCAGAGCAGAGGAGGGAAAATACCATGATTAGGTGAACAGATACCGATAGGTGACACTTTCTTTCCTTGCCTGATGATGGGAGGTAGGGATCGGAAGTTGCTGGTCGGAAGAGAGGATGGGCAGCCGGAATAGTAGTACTACTACTAGTAGTAAGGGCAGAAGTCACTACAAGAAATGTATCCTTCCACAACGACTGGGCCCATCGGTCTTCGTAGAAGGTGCCTCTTCTGCGATGAAAATCTTGGCTCGACCGTGGCCGATGCAAAACTTTTTTTTCCGGTTTCGCGCCCCTCTACTACGACGAAACCACTAAAAACATGGAGGAAGATTGTCGGGCGCGTGGTAGAAGTAAGATTTCCGCTTCCTCGCGAGATGTTAACTCGTCGAAGAATTTTTTGCGTGTGGGTCCCGAACGTCAGTGACTCTAGCAGACAAAACTTTTCGGTCACTCCTCCCTAATTTGATCTCGATAACGTTGTTCGATGCCTCTTTCATTTAGTCAGGCTGCTAGGTCCCGCATGTGTGCCTCACATTAGAGGAATTTTTGCCTTCCCTGTTTCGAACATGTTTCCCTATTCCGAACTTGATAGTGTCGCTGGATGCATCTGTCATTTAATCAGGCTGCTGGGTCCCATGTGTCATCCTCACACTAGAATAAACATGTGCATGATGGATTTTTTTCTTGGCTCGTGCCTTCCTCATAAAACTCAATAACGTTGCTCGATCTATCTGCCATTAATCACGATGCCGGGTCCCACATTCTAGCCTCTCATTACATGAATCGTGTGTATGATGGAATTTTTTCCTTCGCTCCCGCTACCCTCTTTCGAACTCGATTGCGCTGCCATTTAATCATGCATCTAGGCCCACCTGTCATCTTCTCATTAGAAGAAACATGTGTATGATAGATTTTTTGCCCTCGTTCATGCTGCCCTGTTCCGAACTTGATAGCGTTGCCAGATGCATAATCACACATCTGGGCCCCACGTGTCATACTCTCATTAGAAGAAATGTGTGTTTGATGGAATTTTTTCCCTCGGTCGTGCCTCCATACTAACTTGATAGCGTTTCTCGCTACATCAGCCGTTTATTCAGGCTGGTGGGTCCCATATGCCAGCCTCACATTAGAAAAATCGTGTGTATATGATTTAATTTTTTTCTTCTCTAGTGCTATCCTGTTCCTAACTAGATAGCGTTGCTCGATGAATCTTCTGTTTGGTCAAGTTGCTGGGTCCCACATTTCAACATCTCATTAGAAGAAATGTGTGCATGTAGGAATTTTTTCTCGCTCACGCCTCCATGTTTCGAACTTGGCAACATTCCTCGATGCATCAGTCGTGTATACAGGCTAGTGGGTCCCATATGTCACCCTCACATTAGAAGTATAGTGTGCATATGATGGAATTTTTCTTCACTAGCGCTATCCTGTTCCGAACTAGATAGCGTCGCTCGATGAATCTGCCGTTTGGTCACGCTGCTGAATCCCACATGTCAGCATCTCATTAGAAGAACGTATATATGTTGGAATTTTTTCTCGCTCGCGCCTACGTTATTCGAACTTGGCAACATTTCTCGATGCAACACCTATATAAGGTCTCTCTGGAGGATCCCACATGTCAGCCTCTCCGTAAATGAAACGTGCTATGATGGACTTTTTTTGGCCGCCTCCGTTGTTCTGACTTTGGTCCATAGCTGGGTCTCATATGTCAGCAACCTCGGTGAAGTAAACATGTCTACGCTAGGTCCCAGATGTCAGCCTCTATTTGAAAGAAACATGTGTATGTTGGACTGATTTTTCGGGCTGAGTCCACCGTTATGACCTTAGTAACATTGGTGGATTTTTTTGAGGGGAAACATGTATATGATGCAGCAACAGTTTACCTGGGCCCTAGATGTCAGCCTTATAGAGTACAATTTTTTTTAATCTACACTCCGATGCTGGGTCCCACATGTAAGCCTTCTATGTACAGGAAACGTGTCTATGCTGGGTCCCACTTTGCAGTCTTCTCTGTACAGGAAACATGTCTATGCTGGGTCCCACATGTCAGCCACTATTTGAATTAAACGTGTGCATGCTGGGTCTCACATGCCAACCTCTATTTGAATTAAAACGTGTGTTTATATGTTGGACTATTTTTTTGGGTCGAGTCCGCCGTCCTGACCTTGCCAATATTGCTAGATGCAGAAGCAGTTTATCTGGGTCCCACATGTCAGTCACTATTTGAATAAACGTGTCCACGCTGGGTCCCATATGTCAACCTCTATTTAAATTAAACGTGTGTATAGGATTCAAACTCGAGACCTGATCACCGGTTGACTGGGTGCCTTGCCACTACGATAGAAATAGCTAATTGAATAGAATCGTTAAGTTTTGATGTTATAAGTTATTAACTTGTCTCCTTAAAAAGACTTTATTTGAACATTTTTATCTCCCATCAAATAATAAGGCGGCGCTCCTGGCAGCTAAACTAAAAACTGCAGGCGTTTCAAAAAATATGGAGGTAGAGTTTTTTTTAAAATATTGAGAGGTGGAGGGCAATGCCCAAAATGCCGAATTAAAAAGAGTTTGACTATTCTACATGGGCTCCTCTACATCGGCTATACTCCATAGGATATTCTCCATGGGCTCGTTTCTCAAATTTTCCTGGGCTGTGGTTAGCAGTCCCCTTATATCCCTAAAAGGACGAATTAAAGAGGGGACGAATGAGCTAGATTTCTTCTCCTGGTATATAAAAATTGCATTTTGCTGTGGCTCGGCCGGATTCAAAACAAAGATCTCAAAGAGGGAGGGAAATAAATTGATAATTTTTTTGACTGATATTTATATAAACTCTGTAGTACAGAATAAGACAAAAAAATTATCGACAGATTCGTAGTTCACATTCAGCAGCACTTGACCAATTCAGCAGCATTTCAAAATGAGCGATCCAACAATACAGACACGGAAATACAATAGCAGTATAAAGAGAACCAGTTCTTCTTTCAGCTCTTAAAACCTTGTTACACGATCAGTTTTTCTCCAAACACACTCGACCATTGGAGCATGCAAAACTGACGATCAAGTATGCTTCGAGTACCTTCTTCTCACATCAAATGCTTGTGCGACCCCCCCTATGCTACCCAAAATGCCCAAGTCTTATCTAGATTGTGCCAAGGCCATGTTTCAAAATAAAAGCAAGACTATCTACTGCCCTTGATTTAAACAAGTACCAGTATATTAGTATTAGTTCCACAAAATTCTTTAGTAATATCAAGGACAAACAGTTGAGAGATTCAGTTGCTTTTCTTCTTGAAATTCAATAGCAGTACAAAGACAATCGGTTCTTGTTTCAGCTCAAAAAACCTTGGCGCACGATCAGTTTGCCCTGTTCTCTGTACAGACTCGATCATTGGAGCAAGCAAAACTTACGATCAAGTATGCTTCTATGTGAATACCTCCTCCTTACGTCAATTCCTATGTGACCCCTATATGCAACCCAAAATTCCCAAGAAGCATCTAGATAGTTGTGACAATGCAAAGTTTCAAAAAGAAAAGCAAGACAATTTGCTGCACTTGATCTAAACAAGTACTCCAATTACATCACAGTTAGTTGTCAAAATATTGTACTAGTAGTAATGACAGAACATTTCATAGATTCGGTAGTACAAAATAAGACCAAAAAATATCGACAGATTTGTAGTTCATATTCAGCAGCTCTTGACAGATTCAGGGGCAACACAAACTGATCGATTCGGAGTACACAGACAATAAAGATAAGAATTGATAGATTTAGCAAGGCCCGAATCAAAAGAAAAGCGAGATCATATTCTACACTCGATAGGTCGATCTGAACAAGTACCAGTATATGGTTATTACTGCAAAATAGATTAGTAGAGGAAGAACTCCATACAAAATACTCAGAACTACCTTAAGCCAGGAACTACTGTTCTTACTAGCATTTGAAAGATTCATTAGTACAAAATAAGAAATAAAAGTATTGACAGATTCCAAGTTCCTAATCAACCACACTTAACATGTTCAGCAACATTTGAAAGTGGCCGATTCAGCAATACATACACTGAAATTCAATAGCAGTACAGAGATAATCAGTTCTTGATTCAGTTTGCCCCTTTCTCCGAACACACTCCATCATTGGAGCATGCAAAACTAACGATCAAGACTGCTTTTCTATGCATACCTCGTTCTTACATCAATGCCAGTGTGACCAACATATATGCAACCCAAAATGCCCAAGCCTCATCTAGATTGTGACAAGGCCATATTTCAAAAGAAAATCAAGACCGACCATCTACTGCCCTTGATCTAAACATGTACCAGTACATCATTACTAGTTCTACAAAATAATTTAGTAATAAAAATGATAGAATATTTGACAGATTGACTAGCATTTGAAATATTCGGCGGGACGGAATAAAATATAAAAATATCAACAGTTTCCCATTACATAATCAGTGGCACTTGACAGATTCAACAGCATTTCAAAGTGACCGATATATCAATACAGATAATGACCAAAATTAATTACAAATTTAACAATGCAGACATTGAAATTCAATAGATATAGCAAGGCCATAATTCAAATGGAAAGAGAGACCATATTTTGGCCCTGTTCCAAAAGAAGAGCAAGACCATCTACTGCGCTTGATCTAAACAAGTACCAGTACACCACTATTAGTTCTAAAAAGTACTCTAGTAATAGAAACAAAACATTTGTTAGATTCACTAGAATTTGAAAGATTCAGCATTATATAATAAGAAAGAAAAATATCGATAGATTCCTAGTTCATATCCAACGACACTTGACAGACTGATCAGCATTTTAAAGTGACCGATTCAGTTTGTTCATTTCTTAGAACACTTGATTATTGGAGCAAGAAAAACCGATGATCAAGTCTGATTTTGTGTGCATACGTCCTTCTCACATCAATGCCTATGTGTGTGACCTCCATAGGCAACTAAAAATACCGAAGCCTCGTCTATATTATGAGTTTTATGACAAGGCCAAGTTACAAAATAAAAGCAAGACAAATCTGCACTTGATCTAAACTATTACGAGTACATCATTATTAGTTCTACAAAATACTTTAGTAATAGCAACAACAGAACAAAGGCAAAGCAGTACCATCTCCTGCCCTTGATCTAAACAAATATAAGTATGTAGTACAAAATACTCCGAAATACAAGACCTAGTACTATACTAGTATTACTTTGTAGACAAAATAGTTCAACAGGGCCAATACCAACTGAACTATCATATCACATAGTTTTACGAGTACTTATGGTAGCTAGGTTCCAATCCCGGGCATGGGCGAAGCTCGGGATGAACCATAATGGAGTCTTCGGAGATTTCTATACAATGTTGGTTGAGAAACTGTAGCATCCCATTTGTCTAACAAATTGTAATGCTACTTGGTTTAGTAATATAATGGCTACTTCCAGTATATAATTGTTGCATCATAATGATATCATGCTCATGTCATCATGCCACCTTGCATTTGAGCATCACATAAAACCCTTTTGTTTTGGTTCTTCTCTCATATGCATTGTAAATTGTATTTGCCTCTTGATATTGTAGTTGGATCTTGATATATTGTTTAAATGCCCAAGTTGAGTTGGGGGCATATATTTTATTCAACTCCACCACCTTTCTTTGACACCACCTTATACTTCCACCATTCCAATAACCCATGAGCATGTAATTCTTTTCCTTGGACTTTATTTCTAGCTCATGTGGGTTGGGTGGATCCAATTCTAAATTCTTTTGCTTGGCCGTGGTTCCACTTTTGGGAATGCATAAGAATAATGCCATGCTATTATTTTTGTTTTCACAAGAATTTAACCAAGGCATTTATTAATTTGCATGGGCCATGCAAGAGTACCATCACCTTTAGCCATTTGCTTTTCTCTTGGTTTATTTGGGTTTTCTCTTTATAAGACCATATCCATCCATCACCTCTATCCCTCTCTTCCACTCCTTTTGTTTGATCTTGTTTGAGTTGGTAAACCCTATACCTCAATCATACCCCTCTCTAGCTAACTCTAATCACACCCTCACCTTCCTCTTCTTTTCACCCTCCATCCATTCATGATCAAGGGTGATCCTAGCTAAGCCCTACCCTAAACCCCCTCTCTTTATTACTACCTCTAAACCCTACCACCACCATGATCCACCCATCTCACCTCTCTCTAAACCTCTCCCTAATCTATACCTAATCTAAAACCCTCCCTCTCTCTACAAACCCTAGCTACCATGCCACCCCTCCCTCTCGGCCCCTCCTCTCTCACCTAGCAGGCCCACCTGTCTACCCCTCTCTCTACCCCAACCCTAAAAACCAAAACCTAGCCCGAGCCCCTCCAACCCTAGCTCCTAACCAAGCTACACCCGAGCCTCCTCTCTCCCTACCCTCTCTCTTCTCTACCTGCCAGCTAGCCCCACCCCGGACCTACCTCTCCTCTCTCTAGCCTCACCCTGACCCCACCTGGCAGCCCATCACCACCTCCCCTGGCCTGCCCGAGCACGTGAGGGAGGGAGAAGCAAAGGTGGCCGAGACCACCTTTTTCCACCCCGAGCCCCCACGGCACCCCCTCTCCTATCCGTCCTTATCTACCCTCTCCCCGTCCTCTGGCCTCTCCCAGATCCGCCCAGAGCCCTGCCGCTCCTCCCCTCCCTCTCCACCGACGCCACCCTCTCTCGCCGGCCGCCGCCAGCACGTCGTCGTCTTCGTCGAGCCGGCCGTCAAGCGCGTCGCGGAGGTGGACTGGAAGACCAAGGGCATCCCTCTGCTTCACCCTGGACACGCCAGCGAGGAGGAGGCGGACCAGAGTCACCAGGCCGACGCCGCTCCGTCAAGAAACCCTAGCTCCACCGGCTTTAACCCCGTCGTCGATCGGCTGCTTCCCAGCCCGAACCACCTCCACCGACGCCCTCACGGTGAGCCACTGACCCCCCTAGACATGCCCCTGTTCCTCTTCGCTTCCTGGTTGCGACGTTCATTTCGTTGAACGCCCACCGTGTGCCGCCGCTCGCTGGCGTCTGCACGCTCGCGCTCCGCGTAGCACCTCACCTAGGCCCCGTCCGCCCTCCTATCACCGTCCCGCAGCCAGCCGCGCCGGTCAGACCCCTCAGCGCGCGCGCCCGCGACCTGGGATCGAATCCCCACCTCGCTGCGTCGCGCTCCGTGCGCGCAAGGAAGAGGAGAAGATCCACAGTACCCCATGGCCGATTTTCAGAAAACCCCCCAAGCTTTTTGATTCCTTAGCCTGCGCTCCCTCTAGGCCCACTTGTCAGCTTCCGTGGCGTTTTGCAAAAAGGCTCCCGGAGTTTTGTACTCCTCAACCTGCAGTCCCTCTCTGTGCCGCGTGGCACGCCCTCTCTCGCCTACTGGCGTGCGGGTCCGCGTGTGCCGTGGTCCCACCTGTCATTCACAGTGGCTGGATCAGCTGCGGTGCAAAAAGCTTTTATCCGCGCGTGTGTCCCCGTCAGCCCTGGCCCCATTTGTCAATGACTGCGGCTAGGTCTGTCTGTGTGAGAAAAGGTTTTCCGTGTGTCTATTTTAATTTAAACCTTTTTTAAATTAATTCAAATTTCAAATTTAAATCTGTCTTTAATAACTTTTGCCAAATAATACAAATGATATATGTTTTGGAATCAGAAAAATGTGAGGATTTCAAATATGCTATCCAAAATATATTTTGAACACTTTAAATTTCAAGTTGACTAAAATTACAACAAAATGCCCTTGGCCTTAATTAATTAATAACTTTTGATTTATAACTCCAAATTTAACAAATGATATGTCTAAAATGATCAGCTCGACGAGACCTTTCTGTTTATGCATTCCATGTTCTGAATTGCAGCATGCATCATATAAATATAAAGTATACATCAACTATTATGAGGATAAAATGTGACCAAAACTCCATAAAAAGTTTATTTCTTGTATTCCACACCTCACCCATGCCATGCTACTTTATTGCCATGCAAATTGTGCATCATACATCATGGCATGATTGTTTGCTTGACGCATTTTATTCATATGCTTGTGCACTTTATTTATGTTGGCCCTTGTTTGTTTGGTTCTTCTTCGAATAGACGCTGAGCAGGGGATATATCAAGAAACCCAGGAGCACTACCCAGATCCTTCGCTCGCTTCAACTGAGCTGCCAGGCAAGAACTACCACATGCTTGCATACATATAGTACCTATTGCCTCTATCTTATTCTTGCATCATTGAGTCGCGATTGCATTAAACTGAATCCCAAGTACTGCATAGCCTTTACTCTTAAACCCCACCGAAGCTTGTTCCTCCATCCCATGAG
Organism: Avena sativa; assembly: GCA_916181665.1. NCBI lineage: Eukaryota > Viridiplantae > Streptophyta > Magnoliopsida > Poales > Poaceae > Avena > Avena sativa. The sequence goes on from OV702280.1 coordinate 135,821,881, forward strand.
CCATTACTATAGGAGTTGTTTGAGCCACGCGAGTCGTAGAACAGCATGTGTAGGGTATGTGAGAGTTTGATGGATAACGAGACACCTATACAACTTAACCTGAGTAGTAATGGGATAACTAATGAAAGTGGCACCGGTGAGCAATATCTGCTATTTGGTTTTTCCTGCTCACTTGTGTCCCATAGGACCCCGAGTACTTGATTCCCGTTCCTTGAATATTCGCGCTATCCACATCCGGGAGGATTATGGGACCCCCCTGAGCCAGAGCTTGATTCATTCTTATTTCTTGGGGCCACAAACTAGTTTGAGGTTTTATTTACTATCCTGTACTTATGCCATGCTTACTGCTTTATTTAAATTGTGCGAGGTACTGCACCTGTACTGTTTAGGGAAGCGGAGTGTTTTCGCGGTATCGACAAGCCCAGTAACATTTTCGGGTTCCCAATCGTTTACAGCCATTGACGCAAACCTTGAGTCCGTCTCGGAGTCAGCTAACTTCGTTGCGGGTGTACTCAAAGGGGTGGCCCCCTGAAATATTTCTGAATCCTGTGATTGCTTTGTCGTGAAGGCCTCGTTCGGTTTTGATTTGGTTTTTCTGAGGTTGATCGAGTGTGTGTTGCTATTTATGCACCCCTGCAGGGTAAAACTTTCTGAAAGCCGTGTCCTTGGTTATGGACGACTTGGAGCACAGTTTCTTGATCATAGACAAGCATAACTAAAGAACCGCTTTTAAATTTGACTAAGTAACTGACTAGTAAATAGTGCAACACTCATGGAATGGATAATAAAACTGCCAACGGATGGGGGGTTGTTCGTCCGCTTCCTCGTTGGTAAGCGAGGAGGAGGATGGATCTGTTAATATTACTGTTATAACTGTTGTCATTAATTCACGGACATCCGTCTATCTTTGGTTAGGCGGATGGATAGCGAGTATCTATAGAATTGTTAGGGTTTATCTTTTGCTGCAATTGCGTCACCCCAGGTTGTGTCCCCTTTAGAGGCATAAAGACTTGCTGAGTACCCCTAGGGTCTCACACGATAAATTATTTGATTCAGATGAACAGGTACACTCACGAGATGGATACTGGGTGGAGGAGACGGACGATGTGGGAAACGATCATTCGGTGTAAAGATTCCGGGAACGGGGATCCGTGAGATCTGTGGGCGGGATGTGTTTATTTATGGGCATCTTATGCCGATTTGCTTCTTATCCGTACTCGGATCTTGTTTGCCGCTTCCGCCTGATACTCTGATGTTTGATGTATGAGGAGATATCCTAAACTATTATATCTATCCAGGACATTCGAATCTTGCCGTATGGCGTTGCTATATTTCCTTTTTTTAGATGGAATGGCTCTGATGTACTGTTGTATGGTGGCTTGCATACATACTCATTTGTGTATGTAGTTGATCCCTTCGCCAGCCGATTACGCCGCCCGTTCTTGTCCCGATGTTTGGAAATGGTTGGGACGGCCGAAAGGTCTACCTGTGAGTGGCATTTGGGCCCCACCGTACTATTTCAACCATTTCCGCTCATCCAGGCTTGTAACTAGGAGCGTAATTCACCGAGGTAGTTACAATTGGTATCAGAGCCATCCCGCCCTTCAGGGTCTCAGCCAAATGGTCGTTGTCAGTCTAGCAAATATTTTTGGTAGCTATGTATACTAGGGAAAAACAAAACGCGAGAGTAGGACTGCTTCCACTTTTCTTCTTACCCACCCACCCACCCTTTTCTGGTAAGGAAGTGTAACGTTTTCAATCCTCTTCTTAAAAGTTCAAACTAGGATTCACGTGTTCTGGGTTTCCGTAGTACCATAGGTTGTGTGTGTGTGTGTGTGTGTGTGTGTGTGTGTGTAATTCCTTGTCTATCTATTGCATCCAACATGTTATCTTAATCGGCCTTTTGGGTTATCAACTGTTGGTACATTCCATACCGACAGGCTTTTGCAAACCGACGCGATCTATCTGATTCGTTGTATACTGCCGCGATATGTCTTACTCTTTGTTATCCGATGTTGTCTTGTTTGGGGTGTTCGTTTCCGTAGTTACCAATCTTTAGGTTCATCGTGAGAAGAAGGGGTTGGGATATGTGTTCTACTTATTCATGTGCGGAGTAATGATTTGAGTGCGGGATGGAGTCGCGACCATACCACTACTCTTATCATTCGCTTTTGTATATTGAATTGGTAGAGTCACTAATCTTGATTCGTTAAGTGATTTTGCGCATCTACTGGTATTTTAATGCCGAAAGTTGCGAAATTTTTTTCTTTGATATATCTCTGTACCACACTCCTTTTCAGTCGTGTGCGATATGCTTAATATCTTCTAGGTGCTTTGAACTTTGTTGATATTTTAATATCATCTTAGTAAATTGTATCCTTTAATCTTGGTTAATTCCATCTTGGTACTATTTTGGATTATTATTATTCTCCATTATAGTACTGACTTGTGTTTTATATCAATCACAGGATGGCACCACCACGCCGTTCTGATGAGGACATACCATCTGAACTGGGGTCCGCGTTGTCAAACATCGCCAATGCCTTGGCAGCAATGCAGCAGAACCAGCAGCGTTTTGAAGAGAGTGTTCGGAGGAATGAGTTTGCTCCGCTACCTCCACCTCCCAAGCGAGGAGACATCAAAAGATTCCTGAAGTTCAAGCCACGTCAATTTGATGTTTCTGATCAGCCATTTGATGCTGATGATTGGTTGCGTGAGATGTCAAGGCTACTGGAGACTGCTGATGTTCCTGAGCAAGAATGGGTAAAATGTGCTACTCACCTTCTGAAGGGAGATGCAGCTCTCTGGTGGGAGAATTACCTGAAGGCAAACTGCATTGGTTTTCAGCCTACTTGGGAACAGTTCACTGGAGCCTTCAAAGAGCAGTATCTATCCGAAATTGTCATGGAGAGGATGAAGGAAGTGTTTCTCAACCTCAAGCAGGGAAATGATAATGTCAATACCTACATCAGGAACTTCATGAACCTTTCTCGTTATGGTGGCGATGAGATCTCTGATGACAAGAAGAAGCAAAAGAGGTTCCGGCAAGGGCTCAATGCATCGATTAAATATGCAATCACACATGCAAGGCCGGCGTCTTTTCTGGAACTTCAGCATACAGCTCTCCAGGAAGAAGCAAGTAGGCAAGTGTTTGAGGAGTCAAAGAAACACAACCGTGATGCAGCAAGCTCTTCAGCTATGTCAACTCCTTCTAAGCGTCGTGTCTGGGTTCCTAACACCCCACCGTCGCTCCCGGCTCCACCAAGACCTGCAAGCTATGCGGCAAGGCCACCAAACTTCCTCACTGCTGCTCCCAGGGGCTACAACCACCACTACCCTGGAGCGCCTGGCGGAGTCCCTGGCTACGTTGCTCCACGTCCACCTGGTGCTTGTTTCACGTGTGGAGACTCTGGGCATTAAAACTGGAACTGTCCGATGAAAAACAAAGCTCTTCCTCCACCACCTCCAAGATCTGCGGCAAGCTCTCCTTTGGTTCGTGCACCGCCACCTCGGGCTCTCAACATCAACACCAAGCCCGGGTCTATTGTTGCTCGTGCCAACTGTGTCAACGCCGCTCAAGCTGAGCATGCACCTGGAGTTGTGATGGGTATGCTTTCCGTTAACTCAGTCCCTGCATGAGTTTTGTTTGATTCTGGTGCATCGCATTCGTTTGTTTCTCACAAGTTTGAAAATGAAAATGAGTTAGCTATGGATCCTCTCCTTAAGCGGTTAATGGTCCTTTCTCCTGGAGCAACAATGGCAGCTGCTAAAATCAGCCATGGCAATCAAATTGAGATTGGTGGCTCTTCGTTCTCGGCATCCTTAATTGTTCTGGGCAATTCTGACATTGATGTCATCTTGGGCATGGATTGGTTGACAGCAAATGCAGCTGTGATTGATTGTGCTGAACGCTCGGTTTCTCTGAAGATTCCTGAAGGCCATATAGTCTTTTCTCCAAGTCTGACTCCTGCTATCCAGCTTTTCTCTTTGGCGGCTCTGAATGATGATGCTATGGAAGCTATTCAGAGTGTTCCGGTGGTCTGTGAGTTCCTGGATGTCTTTCCTGAAGAGTTTCCAGGTATGCCTCCGGATCGTGAGGTTGAGTTTGTAATTGAGCTTGAACCTGGAACGGCTCCTATCTCCAAGCGGCCTTATAAAATGGGTCCTGCTGAGTTGGCTGAACTCAAACGTCAACTTGATGAGCAAGAGAAGTTGGGTTTCATTCAACACAGTACCTCTTCTTGGGGTAGCCCAACAATCTTTGTGAAGAAGCGAGACAGGACTGATAGACTTTGTGTTGACTATCGGGCTCTCAATGCTAAAACCATCAAGAATAAATATCCCCTTCCGCGGATTAATGATCTCTTCGATCAGCTAGCTGGAGCTGTGGTATTCTCTAAGCTTGACTTGAGAAGTGGTTATCACCAAATCAAGATTCGCAAGGAAGATGTTCCTAAAACAGCTTTCACCACCCGCTATGGCCTGTATGAGTACACGGTCATGTCCTTCGGTCTCACCAACGCACCTGCTACCTTCTCGAGGCTTATGAACTCGGTTTTCATGGAGTATCTTGATAAGTTCGTTGTGGTCTATCTGGATGACATCTTAGTCTATTCTAAGTCAAAGGAAGAGCATGAAGAACACCTTCGGTGTGTCCTAAACAAGCTTCGTGAGAACCGCTTGTATGAAAAGTTCTCCAAGTGTGAGTTTTGGCTGCCTCAAGTAACCTATCTTGGTCACGTCATCTCTGCCAAGGGCATTGCAGTCAACCCGAAAACTGTGAAGACAATTGTTGAATGGCTTCCTCCTGTAAATGTCAAAGAAGCGCGGAGTTTCCTTGGTTTGGCTAGTTATTGCCGTCGCTTCGTTCAGAACTTTTTGAAGATAGCGAAGCCTCTTACCGATCTTCTCAAGAAAGGCAAGAAATACCTTTGGACTCCTGCATGTCAAGAAAGCTTTGAGACACTCAAAGAGAAGCTCACTTCCACGCCAGTCTTGGTTCCGCCGGACACATCTAAGCCTTTCCAGATATTCTGTGACGCCTCTTTGCAAGGATTGGGTGCAGTCCTTATGCAAGAAAAACAAGTTGTTGCTTATGCCTCTCGACAATTGAAGACGCATGAGATCAACTATCCTACACATGACCTCGAGCTCGCAGCAGTTGTCTTTGCTTTGAAACTGTGGAGGCACTACTTGCTTGGCAACCGTTGTGAAATCTTTTCTGATCACAAGAGTCTGAAGTATATCTTCACTCAGCCTGATCTCAACCTTCGGCAGAGGAGATGGATTGAAGCAATCAATGATTTTGATTTGACCATCAACTACACTCCGGGCAAAGCTAATGTCATGGCCGATGCTCTCAGCCGCAAAGCTTATGTCAACAACCTCATGATGGAAGAACAACAGCCTCTCTTGTGCGAGGAATTCTGTCAGCTCAACCTTGAAATTGTGGAACAAGGGCATCTCCTGAACCTTCTGGCTACTCCTCTCTTGGAAGAAAAGGTCCGCTCTCGTCAGCTTGGTGATCCGCACACCAGAAAGATCATCTCCAAACTTCAGCTTCCGAAGTATGAGTCCTTCCACGTCGATGATCAAGGCACGCTTTTCTTTGAACATCGGATGTTTGTTCCGAACTACCCGGGTTTGAGAGAGCAAGTTCTCAAGGAGGCGCATGATTCTGTTCTTTCTATCCACCCTGGAAGCACAAATATGTACATGGACTTGAAAACACAATATTGGTGGCCGGGATTGAAACGATATTGTGCCAAGTATGTCTCAGAGTGTGATGTCTGCCGCAGAGTGAAAGCTGTCCATCAGAAACCTTTCGGTCTTCTACAGCCATTGAAACCACCGGAATGGAAATGGGAGAAAGTAGAGATGGACTTCATCACTGGTTTTCCAAGGTCGCAGAAGGGCAACAATGCAATCTTTGTTGTCATTGACAGGCTTTCTAAAGTGGCTCACTTCTTCCCCGTCAAGGAAACAATTTCTGGAATTCAGTTGGCTGAGCTCTATATCAACAGAATTGTCTCTCTGTATGGGGTTCCGCTTGAGATCAGTTCAGACCGTGGGAGCATCTTCACTTCCAAGTTCTGGGAAAGTTTCCAAAATGCTTTGGGAACAAAATTGAACTTCAGCACAGCTTACCACCCTCAGTCGCAAGGACAAGTTGAAAGGATCAATCAGATTCTGGAGGATATGCTTTGTGCTTGCGTCATCTCTTTTGGCATGAAGTGGGAGGAATGTCTTCCTTATGCTGAATTCTCTTACAACAACAGCTTCCAGAAAAGTCTAAAGATGGCACCATTTGAGGCTCTCTATGGTCGCAAGTCTGAACTCCGATTGGCTGGTCGGGTGCAGGAGAAAGAATATGGTTTGGCCCTGACATTGTAACTCAAGCGGAGGAGAAGGTGCACATCATTCTTGAAAATCTGAAGATTGCTCAAAGTCGCCAGAAGAGCAATTATGACAGGAAGCACACGGACATGGAGTATGTCCCTGGTGAGCTCGTTTACCTTCGTGTCACTCCCATGAAAGGAACGCACCATTTTGGTATCAAAGGGAAGCTGGCTCCTAGATACATCGGTCCTTTCAAAATTCGTGGAAGAAGAGAAGTTGCTTATGCTCTTGAGCTCCCGGAAAAACTCAAGGTTCATGATGTTTTCCACATCTCTCAACTCAAGAAGTGCTTCAGGGATCCCGGCAGGACCGTGGATCATGAGCTAATCGATCTCCAAGAAGACCTGTCTTATCAAGAACACCCCACGAAAATCCTTGAAGTCGCAGAAAGAAGGACTCGCAACAAGTCCATCAAGTTCTGCAAGGTGCAGTGGTCGCACCATTCCGTTGATGAAGCCACTTGGGAGCGTGAAGATGAGCTCCGTGCCAACTATCCTACCCTCTTTGAGTCTTCTTCTTCTTCCTAGAATCTCGGGGCGAGATTCCTGTTTAGTGGGGGAGAGTTGTAGCATCCCATTTGTCTAAAAAATTGTAATGCTACTTGGTTTAGTAATATAATGGCTACTTCCAATATATAATTGTTGCATCATAATGATATCATGCTCATGTCATCATGCCACCTTGCATTTGAGCATCACATAAAACCCTTTTGTTTTGGTTCTTCTCTCATATGCATTGTAAATTGTATTTGCCTCTTGATATTGTAGTTGGATCTTGATATATTGTTTAAATGCCCAAGTTGAGTTGGGGGCATATCTTTTATTCAACTCCACCACCTTTCTTTGACACCACCTTATACTTCCACCATTCCAATAACCCATGAGCTTGTAATTCTTTTCCTTGGACTTTATTTCTAGCTCATGTGGGTTGGGTGGATCCAATTCTAAATTCTTTTGCTTGGCCGTGGTTCCACCTTTGGGAATGCATAAGAATAATGCCATGCTATTATTTTTGTTTTCACAAGAATTTAACCAAGGCATTTATTAATTTGCATGGGCCATGCAAGAGTGCCATCACCTTTAGCCATTTGCTTTTCTCTTGGTTTATTTGGGTTTTCTCTTTATAAGACCATATCCATCCATCACCTCTATCCCTCTCTTCCACTCCTTTTGTTTGATCTTGTTTGAGTTGCTAAACCCTATACCTCAATCATACCCCTCTCTAGCTAACTCTAATCACACCCTCACCTTCCTCTTCTTTTCACCCTCCATCCATTCATGATCAAGGGTGATCCTAGCTAAGCCCTACCCTAAACCCCCTCTCTTTATTACTACCTCTAAACCCTACCACCACCATGATCCACCCATCTCACCTCTCTCTAAACCTCTCCCTAATCTATACCTAATCTAAAACCCTCCCTCTCTCTACAAACCCTAGCTACCATGCCACCCCTCCCTCTCGGCCCCTCCTCTCTCACCTAGCAGGCCCACCTGTCTACCCCTCTCTCTACCCCAACCCTAAAAACCAAAACCTAGCCCGAGCCCCTCCAACCCTAGCTCCTAACCAAGCTACACCCGAGCCTCCTCTCTCCCTACCCTCTCTCTTCTCTACCTGCCAGCTAGCCCCACCCCGGACCTACCTCTCCTCTCTCTAGCCTCACCCTGACCCCACCTGGCAGCCCATCACCACCTCCCCTGGCCTGCCCGAGCACGTGAGGGAGGGAGAAGCAAAGGTGGCCGAGACCACCTTTTTCCACCCCGAGCCCCCACGGCACCCCCTCTCCTATCCGTCCTTATCTACCCTCTCCCCGTCCTCTGGCCTCTCCCAGATCCGCCCAGAGCCCTGCCGCTCCTCCCCTCCCTCTCCACCGACGCCACCCTCTCTCGCCGGCCGCCGCCAGCACGTCGTCGTCTTCGTCGAGCCGGCCGTCAAGCGCGTCGCGGAGGTGGACTGGAAGACCAAGGGCATCCCTCTGCTTCACCCTGGACACGCCAGCGAGGAGGAGGCGGACCAGAGTCACCAGGCCGACGCCGCTCCGTCAAGAAACCCTAGCTCCACCGGCTTTAACCCCGTCGTCGATCGGCTGCTTCCCAGCCCGAACCACCTCCACCGACGCCCTCACGGTGAGCCACTGACCCCCCTAGACATGCCCCTGTTCCTCTTCGCTTCCTGGTTGCGACATTCATTTCGTTGAACGCCCACCGTGTGCCGCCGCTCGTTGGCGTCTGCACGCTCGCGCTCCGCGTAGCACCTCACCTAGGCCCCGTCCGCCCTCCTATCACCGTCCCGCAGCCAGCCGCGCCGGTCAGACCCCTCAGCGCGCGCGCCCGCGACCTGGGATCGAATCCCCGCCTCGCTGCGTCGCGCTCCGTGCGCGCAAGGAAGAGGAGAAGATCCACAGTACCCCATGGCCGATTTTCAGAAAACCCCCCAAGCTTTTTGATTCCTTAGCCTGCGCTCCCTCTAGGCCCACTTGTCAGCTTCCGTGGCGTTTTGCAAAAAGGCTCCCGGAGTTTTGTACTCCTCAACCCGCAGTCCCTCTCTATGCCGCGTGGCACGCCCTCTCTCGCCTACTGGCGTGCGGGTCCGTGTGTGCCGTGGTCCCACCTGTCATTCACAGTGGCTGGATCAGCTGCGGTGCAAAAAGCTTTTATCCGCGCGTGTGTCCCAGTCAGCCCTGGCCCCATTTGTCAATGACTGCGGCTAGGTCTGTCTGTGTGAGAAAAGGTTTTCCGTGTGTCTGTTTTAATTTAAACCTTTTTCAAATTAATTCAAATTTCAAATTTAAATCTGTCTTTAATAACTTTTGAATTCTAATTCCAAATAATACAAATGATATATGTTTTGGAATCAGAAAAATGTGAGGATTTCAAATATGCTATCCAAAATATATTTTGAACACTTTAAATTTCAAGTTGACTAAAATTACAACAAAATGCCCTTGGCCTTAATTAATTAATAACTTTTGATTTATAACTCCAAATTTAACAAATGATATGTCTAAAATGATCAGCTCGACGAGATCTTTCTGTTTATGCATTCCATGTTCTGAATTGCAGCATGCATCATATAAATATAAAGTATACATCAACTATTATGAGGATAAAATGTGACCAAAACTCCATAAAAAGTTTATTTCTTGTATTCCACACCTCACCCATGCCATGCTACTTTATTGCCATGCAAATTGTGCATCATACATCATGGCATGATTGTTTGCTTGACGCATTTTATTCATATGCTTGTGCATTTTATTTATGTTGGCCCTTGTTTGTTTGGTTCTTCTTCGAATAGACGCTGAGCAGGGGATATATCAAGAAACCCAGGAGCACTACCCAGATCCTTCTCTCGCTTCAACTGAGCTGCCAGGCAAGCACTACCACATGCTTGCATACATATAGTACCTATTGCCTCTATCTTATTCTTGCATCATTGAGTCGCGATTGCATTAAACTGAATCCCAAGTACTGCATAGCCTTTACTCTTAAACCCCATCGAAGCTTGTTCCTCCATCCCATGAGCCATTACTATAGGAGTTGTTTGAGCCACGCGAGTCGTAGAACAGCATGTGTAGGGTATGTGAGAGTCTGATGGATAACGAGGCACCTATACAACTTAACCTGAGTAGTAATGGGATAACTAATGAAAGTGGCACCGGTGAGCAATATTTGCTATTTGGTTTTTCCTGCTCACTTGTGTCCCGTAGGACCCCGAGTACTTGATTCCTGTTCCTTGAATATTCGCGCTATCCACATCCGGGAGGATTATGGGACCCCCTGAGCCAGAGCTTGATTCATTCTTATTTCTTGGGGCCACAAACTAGTTTGAGGTTTTATTTACTATCCTGTACTTATGCCATGCTTACTGCTTTATTTAAATTGTGCGAGGTACTGCACCTGTACTGTTTAGGGAAGCGGAGTGTTTTCGCGGTATCGACAAGCCCAGTCACATTTTCGGGTTCCCAGTCGTTTACAGCCATTGACGCAAACCTTGAGTCCGTCTCGGAGTCAGCTAACTTCGTTGCGGGTGTACTCAAAGGGGTTGCCCCCTGAAATATTTCTGAATCCTGTGATTGCTTTGTCGTGAAGGCCTCGTTGGGTTTTGATTTGGTTTTTCCGAGGTTGATCGAGTGTGTGTTGCTATTTGTGCACCCCTGCAGGGTAAAACTTTCTCAAAGCCGTGTCCGCGGTTATGGACGACTTGGAGCACAGTTTCTTGATCATAGACAAGCATAACTAAAGAACCGCTTTTAAATTTGACGAAGTAACTGACTAGTAAATAGTGCAACACTCATGGAATGGATAATAAAACTGCCAACGGATGGGGGTTGTTCGTCCGCTTCCTCGTTGGTAAGCGAGGAGGAGGATGGATCTGTTAATATTACTGTTATAACTGTTGTCATTAATTCACGGACATCCGTCTATCTTTGGTTAGGCGGATGGATAGCGAGTATCTATAGAATTGTTAGGGTTTATCTTTTGCTGCAATTGCGTCACCCCAGGTTGTGTCCCCTTTAGAGGCATAAAGACTTGCTGAGTACCCCTAGGGTCTCACACGATAAATTATTTGATTCAGATGAACAGGTACACTCACGAGATGGATACTGGGTGGAGGAGACGGACGATGTGGGCAACGATCATTCGGTGTAGAGATTCCGGGAACGGGGATCCGTGAGATCTGTGGGCGGGATGTGTTTATTTATGGGCATCTTATGCCGATTTGCTTCTTATCCGTACTCGGATCTTGTTTGCCGCTTCCGCCTGATACTCTGATGTTTGATGTATGAGGAGATATCCTAAACTATTATATCTATCCAGGACATTCGAATCTTGCCGTATGGCGTTGCTATATTTCCTTTCTTTTAGATGGAATGGCTCTGATGTACTGTTGTATGGTGGCTTGCATACATACTCATTTGTGTATGTAGTTGATCCCTTCGCCTGCTGATTACGCCGCCCGTTCTTGTCCCGATGTTTGGAAATGGTTGGGACGGCCGAAAGGTCTACCTGTGAGTGGCATTTGGGCCCCACCGTACTATTTCAACCATTTCCGCTCATCCAGGCTTGTAACTAGGAGCGTAATTCACCGAGGTAGTTACAAAAACCAACAACTACTTCAGTATTTGGACTGAAGCAGGATATTTCAGGAAACGACATATATCCAAGTCCTATTGCACAGTGGGAGGTGTAGACACAGTTGCTTCTTGTCAGATATCCTAGGGCAACATCTGCACCATCTACTACAATGTTAATTGGATAGTTCAATCCAATGAAAAGGGAATATTCTCCCAGGTCAGCAATCGGTATCCATGCCAAACCCAGTAGCATAGGTGCCAAAAGTGCGACCGCAGCGATCAATACTATGATCAGCAACAGGATTTCCATGGCCATAATAAGTACCGCCATAAAACTCCTCATCATTTATGCCCTCAGTATGGATAAGAAGAAGGCGAGATTCCTCTGCAGATATTGCTAAAAACCATAAACCAGGTTCGTACTCCTCATCATCTATGTCATCAAGGTTGACCTCCCCAATATGCGCGCTAGGTGGTGCCGGGAGCAGAATAGGACCTTGAAAAAGAAATGACGGCCAAATTAGCCAAAACTAGTTTACATCCATAAAAACTGAAACTAGTGACTAATAGTAAGCTTATAGGCCGAAAGAATGGAAGAGGATTGAGTAGGCCGGTATTGAATATTACAACAGGTGTGGATCAAAATTACCAAAATACAGATGATTCCAGACATAAACACTACCACTATCTGTGGCTGCAAACACCAAACCCTTGTGGATAACTGCATCGCTATATCTGAAAACGTAATGGAACTGGTTCTCATGAACTTTCCATGTATACTCATCGCCATCAAGGGTAGCAATTGAGTAGTCGAAGATAGCGACAAGAGAGAAATCTAAATAATCTGCAGCAGCTCTGGGAGCTCAGCAAATAGCAATCTTCCAGAGGATAATGGTGCGATCATTATGCATAAATGTAAAAGGATCGTTGGTGGGTACAAACTCACAAACTTGTGGGATAGGAATGCATTGATGAGTATACACATTGACAAGCTCCCATGTAACACCCTCAGAATCGGCCCTATGCAGTTTTAGAGACTTCCGCCAAACCCGCATAGAAACGATTCAAAGGTGCCCATCAGGCACTTGCGTGCGGGTGGAAAACGAAGAAATATCATTACACAATAGTCCACGATGGAACCCACAGAACATATATATACAACAGCGAATCAATGATTCAAGAATACAGATATACAATACAAAGATCCAAATCACCTTTAAAATGATACATCGTCCGAGTACGGACAAGATGCAAATTGTCCTAAGAGCCCTGAAGAATAACCAATGGTGTCCATAGCCCTGCCCAGGCCAAGCCAGAAGGGTAACCCTGCTAACGACGTCGATCTCAAAACCTGCTTAAACAAAAGGGGGTGCCAACAAAAGGGCAAAGGATAAAGGAGAGCGGTCAGTACTGAGGCCAGTACACGGCGAGACTAGAATTCGGTGGTCCTCGCCTACATAGGTATAGTGGACTAAAGCGGCAGCGCAGCATGCACTAAACAACCTATAGAGACTCAATACAGCTGGAGGCTATCAGATAGGGATAGGAAATACCTATTCGGATCCAACCTAAAACTATCACCAAGCATACCCATCCTGGTATTTCCCCTCGAGACCAAACGAGGAAGTCAACCGAGGAACTCACACAGTTGGCAGTTTTATTCATTCAGTTATAGTTGCGACAATTACTAGTCAGATATAGAAAGCGTGAGTCATCCTGATATAATAAACAGTGGGCAGTTTTAGTTAACCATTCCGTTGCAGTTGTAGTACTTACTAGTCAGATACATATAACATAAGGCATCCCAAAACCCAGCAATTGTTATTTAGCCATTCCATTGTAGTTGCAATACTTACTAGTCAGATACAATGGTAACAAGGGACAACCCAAACCAGCAATTGTTGGCACTTTTATTTAGCCATTCCATTATAGTGAAGCTGATTACTAGTCATTATAAAGTCAAATTTATATCACTACTTTAGTTATAGTTGTCTATGATCGAGATACTGTGCTCCAAGTCGTCCATAACCGCGGACACGGCTTTCAGAAAGTTTTACCCCACAGGGGGGCACAAATAGCAACACACGCACGATCAAACTCGAGAAAAACCAAATAAAACCCAACGAGGCATCACGAAAGAGCAATTGCAAGATTCATATAAATTTCAGGGGGCCACCCCACCAAGCTACCCGCGACGAAGTTGGCCGGCTCCGAAACGAACCCAGAGGTTTGTGTCAATGGCTGTAATTGACTGGGAACCCGAAAGTGTGACTGGGCTTGTCGATACCGCGGAAACATTCCACTTACCTAAACAGTACAGGCGCTCCACGCGCAATCGTAAATAAAGCAATAAAGCATGTCATAAGTATATGATAGTAATAAAGCCCCAAACTACTTTGTGGCCCCAAGAAATAAATATGACTCAAGCTCTGGCTAGGGGGATTCATGGTCCCACATGCGGATAGTGCGAATATTCAAAGAACAAGTATCAAGTACTCGGGGTTCTACGGGACACAAGTGGACAGTTAAAAACCAAATAACATCTATTGCCCACCTGTGCCTCTTCATTATTTACCTACTTCAATTTTAGTTATTAAACGATAATTAAAGCCATGATCATCTCCAACATTAAACATGCGGCATTACTCCAACAACTGTGGTACTTGACGACACGCAACAGCACTTGAGCAAGCGACTACGACAGGCAAGTCCAACTATCTACCAAACAACAGGTAATAGGATGTATCCAAGGCAATATAAGGCTGCAAGGGATATCACGGGTACGAAAACTAGAGCATCGCAACACAGATAACAATAGATCAATAGGAGGAAATAAAGACTATAAAAGTAAAATAGGTAGAAAGGGGGAGAAATGCTCGCCTGGAAACATTACCGAAGGTTCATCCGAAGATCGGATCGACACTCGCATCAACTTGTCGTCCTAATCCGTGAAGAAGCAAAGTACTAGAAGAAACACCGGATGCACTATTTAATACTACGGCAAAATATCGGGCTTGATGCATGTATGATGTATGACATGGCAAAGGTGCGATACAATTAGGCAATATTAAGCGAAACCAGGGTCCCGACATTTAATTATTAGGTCCGTGTTGTTTAGATATCCCGCAATTTAAATGTTGTCTTAACAAGACAAAAGATAGTACCGATTCGCTACACAAATTTAAATGGAGATAAACTAAGACTAGAATAGCCCGCATATGGTCTCCATATTTAATTATATGGTGAATCGGCATAAGGCCCCCAAACCACACCAATATGCATGCGAGTATGACAATTAAATATGCAACAGTTTATATAGTTGGCAATTTATAAAATAGGGGCTTGGAAAAGGTCACACATCTCGGATCGAAGATCTTGGGGCTCGGAGGGGTTCGGGTTCAGTCTTCGGATCGGGCATCGCGTCTGGGAAGGAGAACTTGATGTTCCATGTCGGAGGCCTTTGGGTTTTCCGTGACGTAGGTCTTGGTAGCGAATGGGTCTCAGGAAGATCTTGGGTGCCCGTTTCAATGGTCGATGAGGATCTTGTATAGGCGTTGGTGGTCTACGATTAACACTGGAGCCAAAGTGATTGGCCAGAGGGCAGCATCACAACAATCCTGAGAGTAGCCAACTCTTCCAGTACCATGTATGCAGCACACAACACCATCACGAGCAGCGGAGCAGTAGCTGCACAAGTTAAGGCAGAAGATGCCAGCGTAGGGCTGGCTGGCACACATACCGCAATTAGACAGGCGAGGAACGGCGACGAGGTGGGGCGAGGAGCTGCTGGCGAGGCGATGAGGAGAACAACACGGTCGCAAGGTCGAGAGACTGCAGACGAAGGGGCAGCTTGGCCAAGGCAAGGAACTCGGACCCGATGTCGCTGCAGAGAGGAGTTCGGGCGGCAGCAGAGGAACTCAACGGGGAGGCGGGGGAAGGCGGCTGGACAGGAGGAGGCCGACGACCACACGGGCGGAGGAGGATGCCGAGGGAAGGACCGCTGCGGCCGGCAAAGCGGACAGGCAAAGCGGTGGCGACGCTCTTCGGCGGGGCCTGCAGGGCGGCGACCTGAGCGGGAGGATGGGCCGCGGGGTAGGGGAGGTCGAGATGCAGGAGAGAGGGCTGACGACAGGAGCGCCAGGGGCTGCCGGTGATGGAAGTCGCAGGAAGGACACCGTGGCAGAGGGCGACGGCGGTGTCCCACGGCGGCGACGCACGGGATCCAGAGGAGGCTCTCGGCGTTGCTGATGGCGACGGAGGATGGCGCGGCAAGGAGGGAAGCTCGAGGAGGCCGGGCGCAGCGACGCGAGAGGGCGCCACCGGTTCCTGGCGGCGGGAGGAGGAAGAGGTAGGATGCGGGGGGGGACGAGGTAGGGGAGAGGAGCGTGGTCGGTAGCGGGCGTGGGGCTAGGGTAGGGTCGTGCGATGCTAGGGCGTCGCTTAACGCGAGGGAGTGTCGAGCAGGGAGTTGGGTGGGGCCAGGCGCCAGGGTCATTGACCGCTGGGGGTGGGTGCGTGAGTGAGTTGTGTGAGTCGTGTGCGGGGTGTTGGAATTGTGGGGATGGCGGTTAGCACTACTAGGAAAACGGCTATAGGTAATCAGCACATCCGTGGCTCACATGGTTGAAGTGCCCCACGGCTAAAACAGGCGTGGCTCACCTGTGGCGGAGGCGAAAGATAGATACACGCGCTATCTAGCGGGATTTAGGACAAGGAACCGGATGAAGACCTACACCTTCGTCGCGGCGGTGATCATGCTTATCTTCTTTGGTTATTTATCCCGCGTTTGTGTCTAGCTAGCTAGTTTAGATGTCTAGGCGAGCTTCCGAGCTCTAACTTGTTCGATCGACACATGTATTCGCATGTCACCAACTACTACTTTGTAACATGATCAAAACAATGTAACTTGGACTATGTATTCATGTATGAGACTTATCTATATGTATTTGTTTCAATCTTGTTTTTCATATCGAGTATTTATATATATAATTGTATATCTTGTATCTGTGTGTGTATATCTGCTGTAATATTGTATATAATCTGTATTGCATATAATCTGGCTTGGAAATTAAAAAAAAAACAAAAAATACATCTGTGGCGCACATGTTCTACCTTCTGTGGCGCACTACGCCTAAAGCGCACCATGGATGTTTAGTGGCGCACTGGGTAGTGCGCCACAGAAGATCCAAGGGGTAGCGCACCACGCCAAACTTCTGTGGCGCACTAGGTGGTGCGCTACGCCTATCTCTACACAACCGTGGCGCACTAGGCAGTGCGCCACGGCTGAGAGATAGCCGTAGCGCAAGGCCCGTGGCGCACTACAGGTGCGCCACGGATGGGCCTTTTAGGTGCGCCACAGACGACCATTTTCCTAGTAGTGTAGGGTAGGCTAGGGGATTAGGGTTAGGGTTCAGTCGGTTGGGCCTTTTGGGCCTGACCGGTTTAGGTCTAGATTTAGGTTTACTATTTATTTATAAAATATTCTATTTGTTTTGTTTTGGTTTAAATCTTTTTATCAAATAGTTTTTAGGCAAATAGTTTAACAGATAACTATAAGACTTGTTTTGAAATAAGAGAAGAGGTATTGTATCAGACAAAATAGTTTTTAGTTAAAATATTCTGAGAGCCAAAGATGCATGATGCCATGATGATGCACAAAGTTTTATTTAACATGTGATTTTCTAGTAGTGGCTTTACCCGGGGTGCTACATCGCACTTAAACGCGCACCCAATAGTGGCGATCCAATATCCATTGGCACCTACCCACTGTTTACCCATACAATTCAGGAACACAACATCGGAGGAGAACCTGTCCAGCGGTGTTAGCTTGCATGTCGTGCCCTTGCCCTCGAAGTACTCATTGCATTCCCATGGTTTCTTAGTTGGGTGAGAATAAAGAACACAGGGGAGGCGAATGGCTGAGAAGGATGTAAAGTTGCACTATATTTTGCCGAGTCAATAAGATGTTTGGATGAACCGGCGAGGCTCGTACCGGTGATGACGTCGCATCTCGTTATGAGTTATTCAAGCGGGCCTTCGGTTAAAACCTCCTGGAACAACTAAGAATCATCACCGCCCTTTCTTGGTCCTTCCATCGCAAGGGAGCTACTGGAAGTTGGGACGATGGCTTGATTTGGTTTTCTAGAAAAGAGGGAAGATCGATGTTGGCAGGCGGGATAGGAAGAATAACAAACACTCTCACACTATGCGATGGACAAGATCGGAAATCGGAATGGTGGAGGAGCATAATGGCAGCGGTTGGCATGGAGGTACGGGAATGGGAAACTGGGGATAGAGAGTAGTATCGGGGAGGTTGAATAAAATGATTAAAATGGATGCATGCTCCTCTTCTCCAGTTTCCTTCAGATTAGTATGAATGCAGGGGTAGCTGTAGGACTAACTCTTGTGTAATTTCTGGTCAAATTTTTAGGTCCTTGATGTAAAATGTACTCCCACCGCCCGTGTAAAATTTTAATCTAAAAGTTTTAAAATTTAAATGAATTTAAGCTTAGTTGTCAATGAGTATGAACATTCTTGGATTTCAAGCCGAAAGACCAAGGCCATGGTCATATCTACAACATACTTTATGTGGATGATCCATATGGCTCGACTATCGAGAAGCTCGACTCGGTAAGGCTCTCACTCTTCAAGGCTAGGATAATTCAACTCGTTAAGGATATGAGAAAAAAGTAAAGCCTGCCTCATTTCGTACTCATTGACAACTAGTAAAATTCTAACCTGAAGATACGTGGTAAAATCAAAACAAAATTAAGCTTAGTTGTCAATGAGTATGAACGTTCTTGGATTTCAAGCCGAACGACCACATCCATGGCCATATCTACAACATACTTTATGTTGATGATCCCATATCCAAGGATTTGCATGTCGACAAATCTGGCCATATTTTGAGAACACTCGAAGAGGAAGTAGTATGAAGAGTATGGCTTGATCATCTGCTCTCTCGAGGAGGCGAACCCGATTGTTTACCTTTCTTGATTATCTTAGGGTCCTTTGTGCTGAATGTATGGACCTCGATGTAATTTTTTCTATTTTTAGGTCCTTGGTGTAAAATGTACTCGCGTCACCCTGTAAAATTTTAACCTAAAAGTAAGTGGTAAAATCTAAATGAATTTAAGCTTAGTTGTCAATGACTATTACCATCCTTGAATTTCAAGCCGAGTGAGAAAGGTGATGGCAATATCTACATCATACTTTCTATTGATGATCCCATGTCTAAGAATTTTCATTCCAACAAATTTGGCCATATTTTAGAAACAATCGAAGAGCTAGTAGTTAGAAGAGTATGGCTCAATCTGCTGGTCTCACGAGAAGGAGCCAAACCCGACTGTTTTCCTTGCTTAACTAATTTAGGGTCCTTTGTGCTAAAATGTATGGACCTTGATGTAATTTTCCCTTTTTTAGATCCTTTATATAGGATATACTCCCATCGCATGTGTAAAATTCTAACCTAAAAGTATGTGGTAAATTCAAAAACAATTTAAGTTTAATTATCAATGAGTATGAACATTCTTAGATTTCAAGCCGAACGACCAGGGTCATGGCCATATCTAATGTTAATGATCCCATATCCAAGAATATGCATGCTCACAAATTTAGCCATATTTTGAAAACAATCTAAGAGGTAGTAGTACAAAGAGTATGGCTCGATCAGCTGATCTTTCGAGAAGGATCTGAACCTGATTGTTTTCCTTGCTCAATAATTTTAGGGATTTGTGCTAAATGTATGGACCTCGATGTAGTTTTACTATTTTAAGGTCCTTGATGTAAAATGTACTCACGCCGCTAGTGTAAAATTTTAACTAAAAGTAAGGGGTAAAATTTAATGAATTTAAACTTAGTTTTGACTAAGTATGTATGAATATTCTTGGATTTCAAGCTGAACAACCAAGGTCATGGCCATATCTACATCATACTTTATATTGATGATCCCATGGACAAGAATTTTCATGTCGACAAATTTGTCCATATATTGAAAACAATCAAAGAGGAAGTAGTATTTAGAAGAGTATGGCTCGATCAGCTGGTCTCTCTAGGAGGAGCCAAAACCGACTGTTTTCGTCCCTTATTTATTTTAGGGTCCTTTGTGCTACATGTATGGACCTCGATATAATTTTCCCTCTTTTTGTGTCCTTGGCATAAAGCATACTCCCACCGCCCGTGTAAAATTCTAACCTAAAAGTACGTGGTAAGATCTAATCAAATTTACGCTTAGTTGTCAACGGATATGATCATTATTGGATTTCAAGCCGGATGACCAAGGTCATGGCCATATCTACAACATACTTTATATTGACGATCCCATGTCCAAGAATTTGCATGCCGACAAATGTGGCTATATTTTGAAAACAATCGAAGAGGAAGTAGTTTGAAGAGTATGGATCGATCAGCTGGTCCCTCAAGGAGGAGCCGAAACCGGCTGTTTTCCTCCCTTAATTATTTTAGGATCCTTTGTGCTACATGTATGGACCTCGATGTATTTTTCCCTATTTTGGGGTCCTTGGAGTAAAACGTACTCCCACCACCCGTGTAAAATTCTAACCTAAAAGTACATGGTAATATCTAATCGAATTTACGCTTAGCTATCAACGGGTATGATCATTATTAGATTTCAAGCCGGACGACCAAGGTCATAGCCATATCTACATCATACTTTATGTTGATGATCCAATGTCCAAGAATTTGCATGCTGAAAAATCTGGCCATATTTTGAAAACAATTGAAGAGGAAGTAGTATGAAGAGTATAGCTCGATCAGCTGCTCTCTCAAGAAGGAGTCGAACCAGATTGTTTTCCTTAATTAATTATTTTAGGATCCTTTGTGCTAAGTGTATGGACCTCGAAGTAATTTTCCTATTTTTTAGGTCCTTGATGTAAAATGTACTCCCACCGCCCGTGTAAAATTTTAACCTAAAGTAAGTGGTAAAATATTAATGAATTTAAGATTAGTTGGCACTAAGTATGAACATTCTTTGATTTCAAGACAAACGAACAAGGTCATAGCCATATCTACATCATACTTTATATTGATGATCCCATGTCCAATAATTTTCATGATGATAAATTTGTCCATATTTAGAAAACAATCAAAGAGGAAGCAGTATTTGGAAGCGTATGAGTTCATCAGATGCTCTCTCGAGAAGGATGTTTTCCTTTGCTTAATTATTTTAGGGTCCTTTGTGCTAAATGTATGGACCTCGGTATAATTTTCTCCCTTTTTTAAGTTCCTTGATGTAAAATGTACTCCCACCACCAGTGTAAAATTTTAACCAAAAAGTAAGTTGTGGTAAAATCTTGTCATGTTAAACAATATTGCCACTAGAAGTTTCCCCTATTGAAAAAATGAGAGCGAGAAGGGACCGAGTGGCGAGAGCATACAGGAGGTAGCCCGAGAGCAATGAAGAGAAGGTTTTGAAGGCGGTGCGATATCAGAGCAAAGCTGATGGGTTCCTGATACGAGGTATGGTGGGTAGTACACTAGTACTAGTACAGTTCATGACCTTTACTAAACGCAATTTTTTTTGTGTTTTCTCCCTCCTTCACTACCTCATCACCATCCATACAGCCCGGCTGGCTGATCTCTTCCTTGTCCACAACGTGGCGCTCCGCATGTGCATCTACCAGCCCCGTGTCTGTGTCTGGCGTGTTCGTCAGCTGCGTTGGTGCGAATCATTTTGGGCCTTGTCTAGAGTAGTAGAGTAGAAATTCAAATTTCCCTGATTTCCAAATTTTTACTTCCTTCCCCAAACATCCGGGGGAAGGATATTTAAAAGATCTCCATTCGTAGTACTAGTACTAGTACTCTAGTAGTACACTACTTAAAATGGTGGACAAGGGGTGTGTTGATACTACCGTACGTCCCATCGCATTGGATTTTGATGCACACCATTATGATCTTTTTATTTTTATTTTTGTGGGGGACACCACTATGATCTCGCCAGCCTTCCTACTCCCAACTAATCCACCTCTATTCGTTCCATTTCACACCCTAGGAAGAGGAAGCACCAAGCACGCACCCAGCAACCTGGTTCTAAAGTGAGGAGCCCTCTTTTTTTATTCGCGAAGCAAAAGTAGCACTCCCTCCTTCCCAAAATATTTAAGCCGATTTGCCAATATTATGTAAAATTTGAAATATGAGTAAGTTGTAGATTTTGCTTAAAGTTCTACAGTTATCTTTTGACGTTATCCACCAGGCAATCAATGTACTGAAAACCTACGAGATTTTTGAAATATTCGATATCTTGCTAAGCATTTGCATGTTGACAATCACGAGTCTTCACACCTTCTGAAAAAATAAATCTACGGATGATACCATATCCAAGAATTTGCATGCCAACAAAATCTAGCCATATTTTGAAAACATTCAAGAGAGGAAGTAGCATGAAGAGAATGACTCGATCAACTGCTCTCTTGAGAATGAGCATAATGTTTTACTTGCTTAATTATTTGAGGGTCCTCTGTGCTAAATGTATGGACCTCGATGTAATTATTCTTCTTTTTAGCTCCTTAATTAAAAATGTACTCACACCGCCCATGTAAAATTCTAACCTAAAAGTAAGTAGTAAAATCTATACGACTTTAAGCTTAGTTGTCGATGAGTATGAACATTCTTGGATTTCAAGCCGAACGACCAAGGCCATGGCCATATCTACATCACACTTTGTGTTGAAGATCCCATATCCAAGATTTTGCATGGCGTCAAATCTGGCCATATCTTGAAAACAATCGAAGAGGAACTGGCGTGAAGATTATGGTTCAATGAGCTGCTCTCTCGAGAAGGAGCCAAACCCGACTGTTTTCCTTGGTTAATTACTCTAGGGCCCTTTGTGCTAAGTGTATGGACCTCGATGTAATTTTGGTTCTTTTTAGGTCTTTGAAGAAAAATGTACTCCTATCGCGCGTGTAAAATTTAACCTAAAAGTAAGTGATAAGATCTAAACGAATTTAAGCTTGGTTGTCAATGAGTATGGACATTCTTGGATTTCAAGCCGAACAACCAAGGTCATGGCCATATCTAGATCTTACTTTATGTTGATGATCCCATATCCAGGAATTTGCATGCCGACAAATCTATCCATATTTTGAAAACAATCGAAGAGGAAGTAGCATGAAGAGCTAGTATGCCTCGAATATTTGCTCTCTCGAGAAGGAGCCAAACCCGGTTGTTTTCCTTGATTTGTTGTTTTAGGGTCCTTTGTGCAAAATGTATAGACCTCAATGTAATTTTCCTTTTTTAGGTCCTTGATGTAAAATGTAGCGCTCCGAACTTGTAGAATTTTAACATAAAAGTAAGTGGTAAATTCTAAACAAAATTAAGCTTATTTGTCAATGAGTGTGAACATTCTTGGATTTCAAGGAGAACGACCAAGGTCATGGCGATATCTACATCATACTTTACATTAATGATCCCATATCAAAGAATTTGTAGGCCGAGAAATCTAGCCATAGTTTGAAAACAATTGAAGAGGAAGTAGCATGAAGAGTATGCCTCGATCGGATGGTCTCTCGAGAAGAAGGATCTGAACCCGATTGTTTTCCTTGCTTAATTATTTTAGGGACCTTTGTGCTAAATGTATGGACATCGATGTAATTTTCCATTTTTTAGGTCCTCGACGTAAAATTCACTCCCACCACACGTGTAAAATTGCAACCTAAAAGTAAGTGGTAAGATCTAAACGAATTTAAGCTTAGTTGTCAATTAGTATGAACATTCTTGAATTTCAATCCGAATGACCAAGGTCATGGCCATATCTACATCATACTTGATATTGATGATCCAAATATCCAAGAATTTGCATGCCGACAAATATGGCCATATTTTGAAAACAATCGAAGAGGAAGCAGTATTTGGAAGACTATGCCTCGATCAGCCGCTCTCTCGAGAAGGAGCCGAATCTGATGGTTTTCTTGCTTAATTATTTTAGGGCCTTTTGTGCTAAATGTATGGAACCCTGATGTAATTTTCCCTTTTTTAGGTCCTTGATGTAAATTGTACTCCCAGCGCACGACTAAAATTTTAACCTAAAATTAAGTGGTAAGATCTAAACGAATTAAAGCTTAGTTGTCAATGAGTATGCACAATCTTGGATTTGAAGCCAAACGAACAAGGTCTTGGCCATATCTACATCATATACATTATATTGTTGATCCCATATCTAAGAGTTTGCATGCCTCGATGTAATTTTAGGGTCCTTTGTGCTAGATGTATGACCTCGATGTATTTTTTCTCCTTTTTAGGTCCTTGGTGTAAAAGGTACTCCTAACACCGGTTTAAAATTCTAAACAAATTTAAGCTTAGTTGTCAATGAGTATGCATATTCTTGTATTTGAAGCTGGACGACCAAGGTCATGGCCATATCTACATCATATACATTATATTGATAATCCCATATCTAAGAATCTGCATGCCTCGATGTAATTTTATGGTCCTTTATGCTAGATGTATGGTCCTCTATGTAATTTATCTCCTTTTTAGGTCCTTGGTGTAAAAGTTACTTCTACCGCCAGTTTAAAATTCTAACCTAAAAGTAAGTGGTGGTAAAATCTTGTCATGGTAAACAATATTGCCACTTGGAGTTTCAACCTATTGAAAAAAAATAGGAGGCAGAAGGGACCGAGAGCATAGAGGAGGCAGCGCGAGAGCAGCAAAGAGGAGGATTTGAAGGTAGTGCGATGTTAGAGCAAAGCTGCGATGAGTTCCTGACACGAGGTAAACGTACAGAAGGTAGTAACTAGTAAATTTCAGGGGGGAAGGATAGTCAAAAGATTACCATTCGCAATACTAGTACAACTTAAAGTGGTGGACAAGGGGTGTCCCATCGCATTGGATGCACACCATTATGATCTTTTATTTTTATTTTTGCATGAGACACCACTATGATCTGGCCAGCCTTCCTACCCCCAACTACTCCACCTCCATTCGTTCCACCCTAGGAAGAGGAAGCACCAGGCACACCCGCAGCAAGCTGGTTCGAAAGTGAGGAGTGCTTTTTTTTCTCGCAAAGCAAGTAGTAGTACTCCCTCCATCCTATAGAATTTAAGCCGATTTGCCAATATTATGTAAAATTTGAAATACGAGTAAGTGGTAGATTGCTCTTAAAGTTCTACAGTTATCTTTTGATAGTTGCCACCAACAAGATTTTTGAAAGATTCGATTTCTTGCTAAGCATTTGCATGTTAACAATCACTAGCCTTCACAACTTTTGAAAAAAATAGATCTGCTTGGCAATATGGCCTACATTGTATGAACATTCTTAGGCTTCAAGACGGACAACATGGGTGAACATATCGCCATATATGTACATAATACTTTATGGAAATGTTCAAATGTTTGGTAGATGGGTGCATCTTGGCATGGTGAACCATTTGCTGCCAATAATGGGAGTTTCCAACTTTTATGAAAAAACTTTTTTGTATTTTCATTGTAAAAAGAATGTGTTTTTCTTTAAATTAAATCAAGTACGAAGAATATGGCTCAGAATACCACAACCCCATTTTTTAGACAAAGTTTGGACCATGTTTCACTTACGTTTACACCAAGTTTAACATGTTCTTAATCTTCCTAGCTAAGTTTGCCCCTTTAAACTAATTTATGCTTTATTCTCAATGTTAGGTGAAATTTTAACATAAAAGTATGTGGTATATTGCTATCAAAGTTCTACAAATAAAATATGTTTTGACGGTAGTACCCACCAAGAATTCTATATATCGAAAACCATGGAGGTTCTTTTTGAAATATTTCACATCTTGCTAATAATTTGCATGTAAAAATTTCTGTCCTTGTTAGGAAAGAAACAAAACATCATACTTTTTGTTGATGACCCCATATCCAAGAATTTTCATGCCAACAAATGTGGCCATGTTTTGAAAACATCCGAGATATGAAGTAGCATGAAGAGCATGGCTCGATCGGCTGGTCTCTCGAGAATGATCCGAACCCGACTATTTTCCTTGCATAAATATCTTAGGGCCCTTTGTGTTAGATATATGGACCTCAATGTAATTCTCCCCTTTTAGGTCCTTGATTAAAATGTACTCCCATGGCCCGTGTAAAATTCTAACTTAAAAGTAAGTGGTAACATCTAAAAGAATTTAAGCTTAGTTGTCGATGAGTATGAACATTCTTGGATTTCAAGACGAATGACCAAGGCCATGGACACATCGCACTTTGTATTTATGATCCATATCATCCAAGATTTTGCATGGCATCAAATCTGGCCATATCTTGAAAACAATCAAAGAGGAAGTGGTGTGAAGAGTATGGTTCGATGAGTTGCTCTCTCGATAAGGATCTGAACCCGACTGTTTTCCTTTCTTAATTACTATAGGGCCCTCTATGCTAAGTGTATGGACCTCTATGTAATTTTGGTTCTTTTGAGGTCTTCGAAGAAAAATGTACTCCCACCACGCGTGTAAAATTTAACCTAAAAGTAAGTGGTAAGATCTAAACGAATTTAAGCGTAGTTGTCAACGAGTATGGACATTCTTGGATTTCAAGCCAAACGACCAAGGTCATGGACATATCTAGATCTTACTTTATGTTGATGATCCCATATCCAAGAATTTGCATGCCGACAAATCTATCCATATTTTGAAAACAATCAAAGAGGAAGTAGCATGAAGAGCTAGTATGCCTCGAATAGTTGCTCTCTCGAGAAGGAGCCGAACCCGATTGTTTTCCTTGCTTTAATGTTTTAGGGTCCTTTGTGCAAAATATATAGACCTCAATGTAATTTTCCTTTTTTAGGTCCTTGATGTAAAATGTAGCACGCTGAACTTGTAGAATTTTAACCTAAAAGTAAGTGGTAAATTCTAAAAAAATTTAAGCTTATTTGTCAATGAGTGTAAACATTCTTGGATTTCAAGGAGAACGACCAAGGTCATGGCGATATCTACATCATACTTTACATTAATGATCTCATATCAAAGAATTTCTAGGCCGAGAAATCTAGCCATAGTTTGAAAACAATTGAAGAGGAAGTAGCATGATGAGTATGCCTCGATCGGATGGTCTCTCGAGAAGAAGGATCTGAACCCGATTGTTTTCCTTGCTTAATTATTTTAGGGACCTTTGTGCTAAATGTATGGACATTGATGTAATTTTCCATTTTTTAGGTCCTCGATGTAAAATGCACTCCCACCACACGTGTAAAATTGCAACCTAAAAGTAAGTGGTAAGATCTAAATGAATTTAAGCTTAGTTGTCAATTAGTATGAACATTCTTGGATTTCAATCCGAATGACCAAGGTCATGGCCATATCAACATCATACTTGATATTGATGATCCAAATATCCAAGAATTTGCATGCCGACAAATATGGCCATATTTTGAAAAAAATCGAAGAGGAAGTAGTATTTGGAAGACTATGCCTCGATCAGCTGCTCTCTCGAGAAGGAGCCGAATCTGACTGTTTTTCTTGCTTAATTATTTTAGGGACTTTTGTGCTAAATGTATGGAACCCTGATGTAATTTTCCCTTTCTTTAGGTCCTTGATGTAAATTGTACTCCCACTGCACGACTAAAATTTTAACCTAAAAGTAAGTGGTAAGATCTAAACGAATTAAAGATTAGTTGTCAATTAGTATGCACAATCTTGGATTTGAAGCCGAACGAACAAGGTCTTGGCCATATCTACATCATATACATTATATTGTTGATCCCATATCTAAGAGTTTGCATGCCTCGATGTAATTTTAGGATCCTTTGTGCTAGATGTATGGCCTCGATGTATTTTTTCTCCTTTTTAGGTCCTTGGTGTAAACGGTACTCCTAACGCCGGTTTAAAATTCTAAATGAATTTAAGCTAAGTTGTCAATGAGTATGGACATTCTTGTATTTGAAGCTGAACGACCAAGGTCATGGCCATATCTACATCATATACATTATATTGATGATCCCATATCCAAGAATTTGCATGCCTCGGTGTAATTTTATGGTCCTTTATGCTAGATGTATGGTCCTCGATGTAATTTATATCCTTTTCAGGTCCTCGGTGTAAAAGGTACTCCTACCGCCAGTTTAAAATTCTAACCTAAAAGTAAGTGGTGGTAAAATCTTGTCATGGTAAACAATATTGCCACTTGGATTTTCTACCTATTAAAAAAACTAGGAGGGAGAAGGGACCGAGAGCATAGAGGAGGCATGTCAACACCCAGATTTTTAATCCCAGATGCCTATTATGCCATACATCGCAATCCCAGGATTACCATTTTTGCGAGACATAACAGAATTGGATACCATAGTACATCATCCATTACAAACCGTACATAAGTTCTTACACAAATAGGGATATCATGATCCAGTTCTTAATACAACATCAAGCAGCGGAATACGTAATAATAACGGTAGCGTAGGCGAAGCTCCATCTTCGGGGTCACAGGCAATGCTGACTATGGGAGATGATCCTAGTTGTCGTAACCTTCCTGGGGTCCATCCTCCAGGAACTCCTCTTCATAGTCTGGCCATGGGAATAGCCAGGGACAAAGCCATGAGTACTCTTTAAGTACTCGCAAACTAATACTAACAAGTGAACGGGGGTTTTGATAATAGGACACTAGGCTCTAGGGTTATTTTGCAAAAGCCAGATTTATCTCTACTAAGTTCCAAAGCTAGTCACAATTTTATAACTCCTAAGGGGGATCTTGTACTCATGTCACAACTCTGGTGTGGTCAAGTCAAAGTCTCAATTCATTTCACGAGTCATTTTTAAAATTCTGAAGGAGGAACAGTATGGCCACTCCAACTGTCCATAACCACGGACGCGGCTATTCGAATAGTTTGACACTCTGCAGAGATTGTACACTTTCACCACAACATTCGATACATCCGTCAGGAACAAATCCTGAATTCACCATACTCAGTATGCGGATAATCAATCATAACCTTTCAATTACACACCCTAGTATAAGCACCTCTCCTGTGAGTTTGGCCTCCCAACCATGACCAACTGTCATCTTGGGTACTGCACAGGTGGACAATCTTCACAAGGTAGCCTCAGCTCAGACCTTGGCCGTGAGGGAACTAATACTAAGGTATATAAGTTTCCAGCCAAGCCCTACCCATTCTTCGGGTATTGTGGTTATACGATAAAATTGGAATGGTATCGCATCCAGACAACCATCAGTTTTATAAAGGGCTAAGGCTCATGCCTCAACATTTTCATCACCAAAATCATTAGGTGTTTGGAAACACATGTCCAAAAAAATTCAATAGAATGATCCATCATTCCAAGGTTTTCATAACCACTTTTCCACCAAGTATTCCCATCTAAAGTTGATCAAGTTTTATGCTTGGAACTAGCATCTACAAGTGGGGGTAAGTACTAATGAGGGATGGTAAACTAGTGGAGTTCTAACTAAGTTCAATCTCATGCCTTAAGATGACATCAAGATTATCTAGCTTAGGCCCAATTTTATGCTCTTTATGCAACCTTCACATATCTTTCTAGTATCTACCATTCACTTAGGTAAAATCTAGGTAAGTGCTTTGATAAAGAAATAAAGTAAGAAGCTTGCAAGTAAAACTAGGATTGGTTTATCAAGTGAGTATAATCACATATGCTTAAGGCATATAGTTGGCATGGTAACAAATAGTGGTTTGTTGCATCAGTAGAGTATATTGCAAGGGTTAGCTTGCACATTAACTAGTAGTATTAGGCTTGCATGATTGTCAATATAAGCTTGCCTTGTGCAGAGCAGTGGTTGAAGTTCTCCTCGGCTTCTTCCTCGTAGAATCCTCCTTCCTCCTTGTATCCTTGGTCGGTACTAGCGTCTATAAATAAATACGATGTACATAATCACCAAACTATACTTAACTACTTGCATTCATCACACACAAGGGTCCTATAGATGATCTAACATCATCTCTAATCATTACAAGATTAAGGCTTGGTTTAATTCCTTTTATTTTTAGAAAAGTAATTTCTACTCATTGAAAAACTACTTAAGATTTAATATTCTCCAAACCAAACATGGGATCATGTTGACACATGTCATCACCACATATTTTAGTCCATGGGAATATGATTTAAAGTGGTGTCACAATTTAATAAGGTTTTACCCTTTTATTTTAATTAATTAAAGTGACTAGAAATGCCTATGGGGCATTCTTTTATTACTTGAACATTATTTCTGCAAGTAAACCTATATATTTTTATATATTCTGAAAGGTATGGTTAAATGTGATTTTTGAGAGTTGGAATTAACTCAAAAGCTATTATGGTTTAAATTTGAAAAATGTTTGAATGCAGAAAAGCTTCTACCTTGTTAGTTTTACCGTGGGTGATCTATAGATCCAAATGACTTGAATCCAACGGGCTTGGATTCAGCATTCCCAGAACTTTCTAACAAAATTGGTTTCATTCAAATTGGTGCACTGAATCGATCTGGGTTGATTTTTGAAGTTGGGTACAGAAGTGAGTTTGAAATAAATGGAAAAGGTTTAATTCAAATAACTGGGCTTCACGGGAAAGGTTAACGGGCCGGCCTGCTAAGCGTAGAGCTTTCGCGGGCTGCTTAAGTGGGTGTCCCCACTCGTCAGTGACACAGGGGGGTGCGAAGCAGTATGGGGCAACATGGGTCGTTTGATCTGATTCTAATCCAATGGCTGAGAGTCATCGTCGACGTTGGGCAACGCCGGCAAGAAAGAAACCCAGCGCGGCCAGTGGGGGTTGCTGGGGGCTCACCGGGGTGCAGGCGAACGACGAAGTCGACAACGGCGAACTCAGGGGTGGTCGCGGTAGCTCCTGGGGTGGACGAAATCGATGGCGCCCTTCTTCTCCAGAGGCGGCGGGCTCCGGTGAAATTCCGGCGAAGTGCTGCTCGCCTTGCTCCGGGACTGAGGTGGGGTGGTTCTGGGTGAGAGAGGAGTGGAATGGTGTGAAGAATTCGAGCGTGGGTGGCTTCTATTTATAGTCGAGCGAGGGGACCGACGGGGCGCACGGTGAGCTCGTCAGGGGCGATGGTACAGATGGCTATTGGCATGGGCAACGGTAGGGGACGGTGCGGTGTTCCCTGGCGATGCTCAACGACATGGTTTCGAGGCGTGGGGCGGTGCGGCTTGGTCTGGAACACTCGACGCTCTGCACGGTAGAGGCGGCGTCTTCGACGGCGAGCGGTGGCTGTGCGTCACGGGGCGGCGAACGGGGATGTCTGGCGGTCTCCTGGGTCGGTGGTGATCGTGTATGCACGCGGCAAGGGCGGCGCGCGGTCTGTGGGCTTTGGTCGAGGGTGGCACTCTGGCGCACGCTCGGCATGGTCGCTGGCGGTCTAGGAGCGGTCCTTGCTTGTGGTCCAGGGGTTGGAAAGGTTCGAGCGGTGGACAGGGAGTGGCGGTGGACGGTGGGCTGCCTCCCAGACATGTTGGCTAGGCTTGCTTCTCCTCCAAGCTTGCTGTCGACATGGAGGTGACATGGGTGTGCTCGGCTGTTCACCATTGATGGCAATGCTTACAGTGGGGCTAGTGCTTGGTTTAACTTGCTAGATGATCTACTGAGATGGTTGTGAGCTAGAAAGGGAACAAGTTAGGCTTCAATCACTGCTCACTATAGTGTTTAGATTTTGTATGATTTGTCTCTACAACCTGTTTGATGAAATGGCCGCATGAATTCTAGTTTTGAATTTTGAAAAGATTTTTGGTGGGTGTGCTAGATTGGTGCTGGTGAGTCTGCAGATGCTTGGGTTTTGAAAGTTGAGCTTGTTTGAGTGGTTTTTGAAAAATTGGGATCTTCCCATATGATAAAGATTCAATTTTGAATTGTCATTTAAACTATGTATTTGAAAGTTTCTGGATTATCACAAAGTGGGCCTTGATACCTTTTTATGAGTACACTCAAGGGGTGCAAATATCCAGAAAAGTTTCCATTAGGTTCTGAAAGTTTCAGACAGCCAAAGTAGGCATGGGAGTTAAATTGGTCAAAATGACCATTCCTTTATTTTATTGGTTTTGACTTATTTGTCTTTAGGAAAAGTTTGGGAAATGTTTAGATGATGTTTATTTCACCTAAGAAACATTTTACAAGCAAGGAAACATACAAACAAGGTGGTTCAAAAGAATTTCAAATTAAATGCATACACATATGCATGCCTTCATAATTTTAATTAGAAAAGTTTTTGTTAACCCTAATTTTGATGATTAGGGTTTGATGATCCAAGTTTAGTATTTTTGGGATGTTACAAACCTTCCCCCCTTAAACAAAATCTTGTCCAGAGATTTGAAAAAGGACGAAAAGATTAACTAGGATTTGAAGAGATCGGGAAACTCCGTCCTGATGTGATCTTCGCGTTCCCAGGTAGCTTCCTCTTCTGTGTGGTTGCTCCACTGAATCATGAGAAACTTGATGCTTAGGGTTCGGGTAGTTTGAAAAGCTTCTTCCAAAATACAGATGGGTACTTCGGGATAGGTCAGGTCATCGTTGATCTCTATGGTCCGATGATCGATATTCTTGAACACTTCGGTCTTCTCGGGGACTTCGAGACACTTGCGAAGTAACGAGATATGGAACACATTGTGCACGGCTGACATCTCTTCAGGTAGTTCCAATTGATATGACACTTCTCCTTGACGGTTCAGAATCTTGAAGGGTCCGATATATCTGGGGGCTAACTTTCCTTGGAGTTGGAAACGCTGCATTCCCTTCAATGGCGACACTTTCAGATAAACAAAATCTCCTATGTTGAAGGCAAGATCTCTACGTCACTTGTCGGCGTAACTCTTCTGTCAGGATTGGGCGGTCTTGAGGTGCTTACGAATCTTCTGAACCTTCTCTTCTGCTTCTCGTAGGATATCGGGTCCAAAAATCTGACTCTCTCCTAATTCCGACCAGTTCAAAGGGGTGCGACACTTCCTTCCGTACATGAATTCAAATGGGGCCATTTGCAAACTGGCTTGATAGCTGTT
This sequence comes from Avena sativa, assembly GCA_916181665.1. NCBI lineage: Eukaryota > Viridiplantae > Streptophyta > Magnoliopsida > Poales > Poaceae > Avena > Avena sativa. The sequence goes on from OV702280.1 coordinate 135,854,268, forward strand.
GTTGTATGAAAATTCTGCAAACGGCAGACAGTTTTCCCACTTGGATCCATATTCTAACACACATGCTCTCAGCATATCTTCGAGTATTTGATTTACTCGCTCCGTTTGTCCATCGGTCTGAGGGTGATACGCTGTGCTGAAATCTGGACGGGCTCCTAAACCTTCTTGTACTTTCTTCTAGAATCTCGAGGTAAACTGAGTTCCTCGATCCGATACTATGTTCTTGGGGACTCCGTGCACACTGACGATTCTAGCGATGTATAACTCTGCTAGTTTCGAACTCTGATATGTGGTCTTGACGGGCAAGAAATGGGCGACTTTGGACAATCTGTCCACTATGACCCAAATAGAGTCATTTCCCCTACTAGAAGTAGGTAGTCCAGTGATAAAATCCATTCCTACAGAATCCCATTTCCATTCCGGAATCTGCAAGGGTTGCAACAATCCAGCGGGTCTTTGATGTCCTGCCTTGACTCGCTGACAGATATCACACTTGGCGATATAGCTTCCGATTTCTCTCCTCATCTTATGCCACCAAAATTGCTCTTTTAAATCTTGATACATCTTAGTTCCTCCGGGATGGATAGAATAAAGAGGATCATGAGCCTCCTTCAAAATAAATTCTTCCAACTCAGAATCTGATGGTACACAAAGGCATCCTTTGTACCACAGAGCTCCTTCTTCATCCTCGGTGAATCCGGGTACTTTTCCTGTACCGATACGACGCTTGATTCTGTCAATACTGGCATTTCCCTTCTGCGCCTCTTTAATCTGACTGATCAAAGTGGGCTGGAGTTCTATGCTAGCCAGAAATCCTTCACTTACTAATTCCATCCGAAAATCTTCTAGCTCTTTGTGCAGACTTGGTTGCTCCATAGAAATCATGGAGTTCAAGCGGCACGACAATCTGCTAAGGGCATGTGCTACTATGTTGGCTTACCAGGGTGATAGTGAATGTCCAGATCGTAATCCTTGATTAGCTCAATCCATCTTCTTTGCCTCATATTCAGCTCCTTCTGAGTGAATATATACTTTAGGCTCTTGTGATCCGAATAAATCTCACAACGGTTTCCCATCAGGTAATGTCTCCATGTCTTCAGGGCTAGAACTACGGCTGCGAGTTCGAGGTCATGGTTTGGGTAGTTTTGCTCATGTTGCTTCAATTGTCATGATAGATAAGATATAACTTTGCCTTCTTGCATTAGCACACATCTGAGACCAATCTTGGATGCGTCACAATACACCTCGAAGGGCTTCGTGATATCCGGCATGATCAAGATTGGGGCTGAAATCAATCTCCTCTTGAGTTCTTCAAAACTCGCTTCACATTTGTCGGTCCATTCAAACTTCTTGTCCTTCTTTAGCAATTGGGTCATGGGTCTGGCGATACTAGAGAATCCTTCTACTAATTTGCGGTAATATCCCGCCAATCCGAGAAAGGCACGAACTTGGTTTTGAGTGGTTGGGGCTTGCCAATCTTCTACATCTTTCACTTTGGAAGGGTCAACAGCAATTCCTCCGGCTGATACAATGTGACCGAGGAATCCTACCTCCTGTAACCATAATTCACATTTGCTAAACTTTGCATACAACTGATGCTCTCTAAGGGTTCCAAGAATGGTCCTTAGGTGTAGATCATGTTCTTCTTCTGATTTGGAATAAATCAGAATGTCATCAATGAAAACAACAACAAACTTATCCAGGAAGTCCATAAAAATCTTATTCATGAGGTTCATGAAATAAGCGGGGGCATTGGTTAATCCGAAAGACATGACCGTATACTCATACAATCCATATCTGGTGGTAAAGGCAGTCTTTGGAATATCCTCTACACGAATTTTGAGTAGATGATAGCCAGTGCTAAGATCAATCTTAGAAAACACTTTGGCACCGGTCAACTGATCAAACAAATCTTCTATCTTGGGCAAGGGGTACTTGTTCTTGATGGTGACATCATTCAATTCCCGATAATCCATACACAAACGGTTACCTCCATCCTTCTTGTCCACAAACAAGACAGGTGATCTCCAAGGTGACGCACTTGGTTGAATCAATCCAATTTCCAGCATGGAATCCAGTTGCTTCTTCAGTTCTGCGAGCTCTGACGGGTTTTAAAGTTCCAGAATTGTCATTTAAACTATGCATTTGAAAGTTTCTGGATGATCACAAAGTGGGCCTTGATACTTTGTTATGAGTACATTCAAGGGGTGCAAAGATCCAGAAAAGTTTCTGTTAGGTTCTGAAAGTTTGAGACAGCCAAAGTAGGCATGGGAGTTAAATTGGTCAAAATGACCATTCCTTTCTTTTATTTGTTTTGCTTTATTTGTCTTTGGGAGAAGTGTGGGAAATGTCTTAGATGATGTTTATTTCACCTAAGAAACATTTTACAAGCAAGGAAACATACAAACAAGGTGGTTCAAAAGAATTTCAAATTCAATGCATACTCATATGCATGCATTCCTAATTTTATTTAGAAAAGTTTTTGTTAACCCTAATTTTGATGATTAGAAATTGATGATCCAAGTTTAGTATTTTTGGGATGTTACAAGGCAGCGCGAGAGCAGCGAAGAGGAGGATTTCAAAGTAGTGCGATGTTAGAGCAAAGCTGCGATGAGTTCCTGACACGAGGTAAACATACAGAAGGTAGTAACTAGTAAATTTCAGGGGGGAAGGATAGTCAAAAGATTACCATTCGCAATACTAGTACAACTTAAAGTGGTGGACAAGGGGTGTCCCATCGCATTGGATGCACACCATTATGATCTTTTATTTTTATTTTTGCAGGAGACACCACTATGATCTGGCCAGCGTTCCTACCCCCAACTACTCCACCTCCATTCGTTCCACCCTAGGAAGAGGAAGCACCAGGCACACCCGTAGCAAGCCGGTTCGAAAGTGAGGAGTGCTTTTTTTCGCGCGAAGCAAGTAGTATTACTCCCTCCATCCTATAGAATTTATGCCAATTTTCCAATATTATGTAAAATTTGAAATACGAGTAAGTGGTAGATTGCTCTTAAAGTTCTACAGTTATCTTTTGATAGTAGCCACCAACAAGATTTTTGAAAGATTCGATTTCTTGCTAAGCATTTGCATGTTAACAATCACTAGCCTTCACAACTTTTGAAAAAATAGATATTCTTGGCAATATGGCCTACATTGTATGAACATTCTTAGGCTTCAAGCCGGAAAACATGGGTGAATATATTGCCATATATGTACATAATACTTTATGGAAATGTTCAGATGTTTGGTAGATGGGTGCATCTTGGCATGGTGAACCTTATGCTGCCAATAATGGGAGTTTCCAACTTTTATGAAAATACATTTTTGTATTTTCATTGTAAAAAGAATGTGTTTTTATTTAAATTAAATCAAGTACGAAGAATATGGCTTAGAATACCACAAGCCCATTTTTTAGACAAAGTTTGGACCATGTTTCACTTACGTTTACACCAAGTTTAACAAGTTCTTAATCTTCCTAGCTAAGTTTGCCCATTTAAACTAATTTAAGCTCTATTCTCAATGTTAGGTGAAATTTTAACCTAAAAGTATGTGGTATATTGCTATCAAAGTTCTACAAATAAAATATGTTTTTACGGTAGTACCCACCAAGCATTCTATATATCGAAAACCATGGAGGTTCTTTTTGAAATATTTCACATCTTGCTAATAATTTGCATGTAAAAGTTTTTGTCCTTGTTAGGAAAGAAATAAACATCATACTTTTTGTTGATGACCCCATATCCAAGAATTTTCATGCCAACAAATGTGGCCATGTTTTGAAAACAACCGAGAGATGAAGTAGCATGAAGAGCATGGCTCGATCGGCTGGTCTCTCGAGAATGATCCGAACATGACTGTTTTCCTTGCATAAATATCTTAGGGCCCTTTGTGTTAGATATATGGACCTCAATGTAATTCTACCCTTTTTAGTTCCTTGATTAAAATGTACTCCCATGGCCCGTGTAAAATTCTAACTTAAAAGTAAGTGGTAACATCTAAACGAATTTAAGCTTAGTTGTCAATGAGTATGAACATTCTTGGATTTCTAGCCGAACGGCCAAGGCCATTGCCATATCTACATCGCACTTTGTGTTGATGATCCCATATCCATGATTTTGCATGGCGTAAAATCTGGCCATATCTTGAAAACAATCAAAGAGGAAGTGGCATGAAGAGTATGGCTCCATGAGAAGCTCTCTTGAGGAGGAGCCGAACCTGTCTGTTTTCCTTTCTTAATTACTCTAAGTCCGTCTGTTCTAAGTGTATGGAACTCGATGTAATTTTGGTTCTTTTTAGGTATTTGAATAAAAAGTACTCCCACTATGCGTGTAAAATTTAACGTAAAAATAAGTGGTAAGATCTAAACGAATTTAAGCTTAGTTGTCAACGAGTATGGACATTCTTGGATTTCAAGACGAACGACCAAGGTCATGCCTATATCTACATCTTACTTTATGTTGATGATCCCATATCCAAGAATTTGCATGCCGACAAATATATCCATATTTTGAAAACAATCGAAGAGGAAGTAGCGTGAAGAGCTAGTTTGCCTCGATCAGTTGCTCTCCCGAGAAGGAGCCGAACCCGATTGTTTTCCTTGCTTAGTTGTTTTAGGATCCTTTGTGCTAAATGTATGGACCTTAATGTAATTTTACTTTTTAGTAAAATGTACTCCCGCTGCACATGTAGAATTTTAACCTAAAACAATGAATGTGAATATTCTTGGATTTCAAGCAGAATGACCAAGGTCATGGCCATATCTACATCATACTTTACATTAATGATCCCATATCAAAGAATTTGTAGGTCGAAAAATATGGCCATAGTTTGAAAACAATTGAAGAGGAAGTAGCACGAAGAGTATGCCTCGATCGGTTTGTCTCTCGAGAAGAAGGATATGAACCCGAAAGTTTTCCTTGCATAATTAGTCTAGGGTTCTTTGTGCTAAATGTATGGACCTCTATGTTATTTTCCTATTTTAAGGCCCTTGATGTAAAATGTACTCCCTCCGCGTGTGTAAATTTAACCTAAAAGTAAGTGCTAAGATCTAAACGAATTTAAGCTTAGTTGTCAATGAGTATGAACATTCTTGGATTTCAAGCTGAACGACCAAGGTCATCGCCATATCTACATCATACTCTACGTTGATGATCCCATATCCAAGAATTTACATGCCGACAAATCTGGCCATATTTTGAAAACAATCAAAGAAGAAGTAGCATGAAGAGTATGCCTCGATCGGCTGCTCTCTTTTGAAGGATCTGAACCCGTCTATTTTCGTTGCTTAATTATTTTTGGGCCCTTTGTGTTAAATATATGGACCTCAATATAATTTCCCCCTTTTTAGGTCCTTCATGTAAAATGTACTCCCACCGCACAAGTAAATTTTAACCTAAAAGTAAGTGGTAAAATCTAAAAGAATTTAAGCTTAGTTATCAATGAGTATGAACATTCTTGGATTTGTAGTCAAATGACCAAGGTCATGGCCATATCTACATAATAATTTATATTGATGATCCCAATATCCAAGAATTTGCATGCCGACAAATATGGACATATTTTGAAAACAATCAAAGAGGAAGTAGTATTTAGAAGAGTATGCCTAGAGCAGTTGCTCTCTCGAGAAGGAGCTGAACCGACTATTTTCCTTGCTTAATTATTTTAGGGCCCTTTGTGCTAAATGTATGGAACCTCGACCTAATTTTCCCATTTTAGGTCCTTGATATAAAATATACTCCCACCGCACGGGTAAAATTTTATCCTAAAAGTTAGTTGTAAAATCTAAACGGATTTAAGCTTAGTTGTCTATGAGTATGCACATTCTTGGATTTGAAGCCAAACAACCAAGGTCATGGCCATATCTACATCATATATTGATGATCCCATAACCAAGGATTTGCATGCCAACAAATAAGGCCATATTTTGAAAATAATCAAAGAGGTAGTAGCATGAACCGAATGGATCTATCTGTTGGTCTCTTGAGAAAGAGCCAAACCCGACTGTTTTCCTTCCTTAATTATTTTAGGGTCCTTTATGATAAATGTTTGGACCTCGATGTAATTTTCCATCTTTTTAGGTCCCTGTCTTAAAAAGTTCTCCCATCGCCCATGTAAAATTCTAACCTGAAAGTAAGAGGTAAGATCTAAATAGTTTAAGCTTAGTTATCAACGAGTATGAACATTCTTGGATTTCAAGTCGAACGATCAAGGTCATGGCCATATCTACATCATACTTTATGTTGATGATCCCATATCAAATTTGCATGCCGACAAATATGGCCATATTTTGAAAACAATCGAAGAGGAAGTGTTATGACGAGTATGGCTCGATCAGCTGCTCTCTCGAGAAGGAGACGAGCCCGACTGTTTTCATTTCTTAATTATTTTATGGTTCTTTGTGCTACATGTATGGACCTCGATGTAATTGCACTTCTTTTTTAGGTTCTTGATGAAAAATGTAGTCCCATCGCCCGTGTAAAATTTTAACCTGAAATTAGGTGGTAAAATCTAAACAAATTTAAGCTTAGTTGTCAATGAGTATGAACATTCTTGGTTTTGAAGCCGAACGAGCAAGGTCATGGCCATATCTACATCATACTTTATATTGATTATCCGATATCCAAGAATTTGCATGCTGACAAATTTGGACATATTTTGAAAATAATCGGAGAGGAAGTAGTAATATGAAGAGTATGGCTCTCTCGAGTCAAAGACAGACCCAAATGTTTTCTTGCTTAATTTTAGGGTCCTTTATGCTAAATGTATGGACCTCGATGTAATTTCCCCTTTTTTAGGTCCTTGATGTATAATGTACTTCCATCGCTTGTGTATATTTTCAACCTAAAAATAAGTGGTAAAATAAAACCATATTTATGCTTAGTTCCTACACCGTAGGAGTATTAGGGTGAAGAGACTATGAGAAAAAATGGTTCCGATTTATGTTCGGCTTGGACAAAAACATGGAACAGAATGGCTAGATTTTTAATTATAATTATTATTTTTTGTCCAAAACTGAGTAGCCAACAGCTAAACAGATATCATCTTGTATCAAAATTGGAATACACATAAGCCAAATCAGATGAATCGAGGCACAAATAGGATCAATGGAGGCAAAATCCGATGGATAGCTATCCCAAAATCAAAATATACTCTATCAAGAAAAATCCACGCCAGTTAATTTGCATCGTAGGGAGTAGCAGAAACTGCCCGTGCATGCTTGCGCCGCCGACCACTCATTGTCAACTGCTGCACCGCCTGCGTGCCTGCTGCGCCTCCACATGTGCAAGTGCCCGCATGCCTACTGTGCCTCCTCGCGTGCTTGCCGCGGCCGTCGGTGGTTAAATAGGCATTTTATTTCCTTTGACAGCCCTCATTAGGTTAGGTTCATCGGTTATCATCTCAAAAGAAACTTCATTCAACCATTAACATAACAACACGAGTTTACATATATAGGACTCGATGATGAACTAGTGTAGGTCCGGCGCCTTCTAACACCTAGTCCCGCGCTGCTAGAGGCAACTTGTTAGACACCGGCAGCAACGACAGCTCTAGCGCCGACGGCGGCTCCTGACCTAGCGGAACCTTTGGATAAGCCGACGACACCTCCTGAGCCATCGGTAGCTCCGGGACGACCCTGTGGATGAAGTTGCCGTTGTTGGGGAACTGGTCTCAATAGTTGGTGAAGATGTTGGTGCGGTGAACACCACCATCTTGCAGCCACAGTGGAAGGCCTGGCCGTAGAGGAGATGGGCGTCCCAGAAGTTGACGAACATGACCATCTACATCCTGCCGTCTGAAGTGCCATGGAATCCGTACATATGGTACTTGCGACGACCGTAGCCAGCGTCGAGGAAAGCGCATGCTAGCTTCCACGATGTTCTCCATGGGGAGAAGTCCCAAATGCGCATGGCATTGTCCTCCTGTGCGGCGATGTCGATGTCTTTCCTCTGCGGTATGGCGGGCGGCAGTCGAAATGACTGACGGGGACAGAGACGGTTGCTGGAAGCTAGGGATTGGAGATGCTTTGGTGCTCTAGGATCGTGGGGAAGGAGAGAGAATAAATAAGAAGGTGTTCGTGGATTAATGTGGCAGATTATCCGAACCGAGGGAGCAATCAATGTCGCTGATGAAACCGATGCATGTGGAAAATGTCGACGATGAAGACTAGGGTAAGTCGATGGGACAAAACGCCGCCTCTGCTTCTCGCACTCGATGGGCACAGTCATAATTTTGGGGTGCCTCCGAGGTGACCGCGACCCGCCTCGTCATCCGCCCTCCACTAGCCATGGCACGGCTTGACATGCACATCATGGCACGGATTCTCCATCCTTCTACAATCTTCCATGCTTAAAATATTCCAACTTACATTTTTAATGCACTTCATCAGGACCTGGCCAGCCTTCCTATATTTTACTCTTATATACTCAAGTTATTCCATTTCTCACCATGCACCGAGGAAGCAACGGCCGCAATCACATGGACCTGGAGTAGGTTGGTACTCTTATATACTCAAGTCCGTTCTTTTTTTTACTCAAGACAGATCAGAGAGTCCGCATTTCCCCCTCCCAAATCGCAATGCTTGGAACACTTAATCTATAGATGGAAGCCACCGTGCTCAACTGTTCCTCCTGCTCCCAGCCCCTCAAGCCCCGACGGGTCTACAAGGTTGCTCCCTTTCTCCCTCACAAAACCATTGATTTTTATTTTGTCGGTTCGTCCGTGCAACTATCTTATTTTTCGAACTTCCATCTCTCCAGTGCATGGATATTCATCTAATCTGCCACAGCTGCAATCACAAGATCACCTCCTTCTAGAAGTGCGAGTACCCTAGCGGCGGTTTCACCCACGAGCCCGCCATGGATGCCTTCCTATCAGCTGCTAGAGTCGAGTGCGCCCACAAAGGCTGCGGGAGCTTGGTACCCTACTACGAACTCCACCATCATGAAATCACGTGCCGATACACCCCCTGCACTAGCACGGAGACAGGCTACGACTTCGTTGCCCCGCCGCCAGCGCTCGTCGACCACCTCACAGCGGTCCACTCAATCCCAGTGCACAAGATCCAGTATGCCACCCACAAAGCGTTGTAGGAGCCGTACAAGTAGCGAGCGTGGCGTCCCGCCGGGTCATCCTCGTCGGGGAGCAGGATGGTGCCATGTTCGTCCTAACGATTTGCATGCTAGACATGATGGTTCTTAGCCCGGCAAATAATATGAAGACACAAGCTAGGGGACGAGAATTCACGGTCTCCCTCGTGTTTGTGGTATGCGTTAGGCCCGCATTGTCCGACTCGCCGATGTACAAGGTGAGGATGTGGGCGGAATGCCCGCCGGTGCTCTCCTGGCCTTACGACAGGAGGATGACTAACACCATGACTGTGGATCTCGAGGCGTGGAGCTCCACAAAGCCAGGTGACGTCGCGATCGAGGACCTTACGTCTTAACTGCTGGCGCTGCCGCATTACCTGCTCGATCCTGCTACCGCAAAGGAGCTTCGTTTCTTCATTCACGTCGACTTATAGTTGCTAGGTAACCTACTATTAATTGTTTTAGTTGCAGAAAGATCGTTGGCTTACGAGGAAGGGTGGATTTTGGAGTAGTAGTAAGCTGTATGGAGTACGTAGTTAATTAGTGATAGTATGGTAGTGGAGTAGTAGGTGTAGTTTGGTTGGAAGAAATCATATCCTTTCCGCAATAGGAATGGTGATTTTTTTGCTAGTAGTAGTAGAAGGTATGTATGTTTATACTCGACATACATTCGGACAATCGTCAAAAGTTCATCTTGCTATACTACTGCTATTAGTTTTTTGTATGAGTCTTCCCTCTTGTACTCCAGTTCACACTGCTATTACTCCTTCAGCAGTATAATAAATGGAATTACTTAAAAAAGTCTCTACCACGAATTAAAAGAAAATGTTGCGATTTCTTGTAGTATGGTGGTGTGCTATGATGCCTAAACCTGTACTCCTAGCACTCTGTAGTGAAATTAAAATAAACTGTTGTGATTCCTTGCATCTAATTCTTACCTCCGCCCCTTGTATAATGTAGTACTACTCATGTAATCCTATTGTACTATATATACTGCATGCATTAACTTGTATGAAGTATCATGCAAGGATAGAGCGAAACATAAATATAGTACTCGTATGTCTCACATGGTGTAACATTCTAAATCTTCATCTTTGGTCTACTTGCGCTTTCCCTTGCCCTTCTTCTTTAGTTTTGCCTTTTTGTTGAACATTTTGAGAGTTTGTTGACCCCCCTCGAAGTTCACTATCCGCACCTATACCTCGTAGGTCACGTAGGCGTCGAGGCCTGCATACTGGATCTGCTCTTCGGTCAGGAGCATGTTCTCCCACTACTTGTGATCCACATCCTTCTCCGGCTCCTTCATGACATTGTAACGGTTGTCTATGAGGGCCACAACATAGTCAGCCAAAGGATCCTTCTCATTCGTGGAGCCGGCAGGCTGCCACCTCTTCTGGATGTCCACGAAGTTTGTCACTGGCACCAGAGAACGCTTGAGCCAGATACTGTCATTGCCGATGTCGACGCCGGCAAAGGAAATGTTAGGTTCCACGAGGAACTCTACTAGCTTGGAGCATGGCTTGTCGGCCTGGCAGATCTGGCAGAGCAGGCAATCCGTTCCCACACATAGTTCGACGACAGCAGCCTTCTGCGTCGATGATTGCTCGTTGGTGTACTCGACATCGAGGCCAACAATATTTTCGTCCTCTTCCTCCAGGAGCGGTAGATTTTTTGATGTAATCATTCACCGTCGATGTTCTGTTGGTATACGCCACCCGTAGTATGGTGGTATTGCGGGGGTCCGAGAAGGAGTACAGCTTGTCGAATGGCAGCGCCATGGACGATGCTTGGAGGCTTCTTTTGTTTTGCAGAGGTTCGGCTGGGTGAGGAAAATGAAAGAAAATGAATGGGATCGAGAAGAAGAAAGGAACCGCTAGAAAGATTGGGAGATACATGCATGCATGAGCGGTTGTGGAAATGAAGGGTATGCAGTTTCCCCCGGCCATGCCCACCTACTCCTGTGGAATATTTACGGATCAATTTTAGGGATGCAGTTTACTGTACATTTTTTACGGAAGCAGTAGTACTCTCTCCGTTTACATTTATATTGCATTCCGGTCAAAACACATCTTATCTTACCACCTAGTATGATTTTATGTAAAAAATGGTATGTCATACTTCTATTATCTGATTCTCACATATGTGCAAGGCATACACAACTTACTAGAGATAAGCATCACATCACATTTTTCAATGGAAAATGTGTCTAGTGTATGAAATACTACTACGTATAAAATACTAGTAGTATGTACCCGCTAACATATGCATACTCCAAGTTACCACTCTTACCAGCCTTAGGCCTTACATCCCAACAATAGGAGTCCCTTAGTGCAGTATCATAGGCTAACTAAGTAACTATAGTTACCGATGAGTACTCACATAGTACTAGTACATTAGCTAGGTATAGACAAAAAACAATTTGTAGTAGCCCAATCACATGCATGCATGTAAGAGATATTAATCCATTAGCGAGTGTAATGACAGAGTGTTACTAGTTCATGTTAGTACTATCTTTATAATGGGTAACATGTGTGTACGTAATTAAGTCGAAGGCTGAGACCCTATTTATGCAGAAATGGGTCCATAAATACTCTGTACCTACAATGTCTAGAACATTACAGTAAACTAGTAGTATTTTTCCAGTCCTTGGAGTAGGTTCTTATTTTTCTATATCTTTTGTATTGTATAGCCAAATTCAAAATCTCAAAGTGCCAAATTCTCCCGCCACACCTATATTGAAATATTTTGAGTTACGAACCAAGTATTAGCCGTACGAAATTCCTTTTCTACCCCAGATAATGGTCTAACTACAAATGTTGGATCGTGGGTATCTTTCATAATTTTTCTCCCCTGGTCCCCACAACTCTGAATCTGGGTAGTTCACCTTCCACCGACGCCATTTCCCCCATGGCACTCTGAAAAACCCTAACCCCTATCTCACCTCTGGCTCCTGCACCACCGCACCGGAGCATCTCGCCGCGCTTCGCCAGCCTACAAGCCACCAAACCCCCTATCTCACCTCCAGCTCCTACACCACCGCACCGGAACATCCCCGCCCCAGTTTGCCGGCCTACTCGCCACCCAACCCTTATCTCACCTCCAACTCCTGCACCACCACACTAGAACATCCCCGTCGTACCCTGCCCTACACGCCACCCAACCCTATATCTCACCTGCAACTCCCGAACTACAGCACCGGAACATCCCCGCCACACTTCACCGGTCCACACCCCACCCCAAACCCCCTATCCCACCTCTGGCTTCTACACCGTCGCACTTCGCCGGCCTGCACGCCATACCTCGCGATGCCACATACTCCTCACCAGTCTACCGGATCATCCGACGTCCTCCTTACCGAACCTAGTTCGCTGACTCCCTCGTCCATAGAACCCGACCTGCTTCACCTATGCTGGTGTGCGCTGCATTCGATCTAATTCAAGGACTCAACAGTCCACTACACCAGATCTGCTTCACCGACGCTCTTGAGCAGATCCTCGAGTCCATAATCGGTACTAACAGATCTGCTCCACCGACGACCTCGTGCACTACACCGGATCTCCTCCAGCGACAACCTTATCAAGCAAGTGAGATTCTTCAACAACCTCCACAGATCTGCTTCACCGACGCCGCCATGATCTATCTACTTCAGAGTGACTCACCACTATCGGGCACACTCGGCGTCCTTGACGTGACCCGCAAAGATGCCGTGTATGCGTAGACGATGCCGTGACCTAGGCAAACCAGATCTGCTTGTTCGTTTCAGTATAGTAGGTATAAGCCCGTGATAGTGAACTGCATTTATTGGTGGTAAATTCCTACCTTAATACTAGCTTAATTAATATCCGACTGTCCCTTAATAAATCCGGTGTAGTCTATGTTAATCCAGGCGTTAAACTACTCCCTTTGTTTCAAGGAATAAGGCATCCTTGTTTCCATGTTTTTTCTTTACCAACAATTACTCTTAATATATAAACAACTTTTGTAGTACAAAACTAGCATCATTGGAGCTCATTGTTGTTATGCAGTAAATGGAAAATATTAATTCACTGAACATCTAAAGTTGCCTACATGTTCTACAAGTTTGCAAGTTATGTCATCATAATGTGCATTTTCTTTGTCCGTAGCTACAACACTAGCTGGATGTAATTTTGGAGTTCAATGGTAGTTTTAAGCCACTAAACATCTAGTTTAGCATTCCCTGCTCTACAAGTTCAAAATTTATGCTATTTTAATTTCAATCTGGTTTGTACTAAGCAACCACAGTAACTGCCTTCTTTTATGTAATTCATCGCAAATTTTATGTCACTGAACTTGTTGGTTTTGCATTCCCTCTGCAAGGTATGCCATTACTATTTCTATCTGATTTCAATTAACCTCTGACAGTAGCTGCCTCCTATTATATATTACATTCGTTCCGTAAAGAAGGCCTATACTTTTTAAAGTCAAACAATGATGACTTTGACCAGGAAGATATAAAATATATTAACGGTTAATTTGTATCATTTGTGACTGAAAATACATGTCCCGATGTATCGAATGGTATTGTTTTGGCATGGTAGATGTTCCTTGTATGTTCTACAAACTTGGTCGAGTTTTGCGTCCACTGACTTGTGAAAATTTTATATTCCTTAGTTTTTGGATTAGATGTAGTATTAGATGGGAAGTTTTAAGGCACTTAACATGGTTATCTGCATGCCCTACTCTATAAATTCAAGTTTCTCAATTATAATTTTTGGAGCAGCGGTATCTACCTTCTATTATGCTGTTCATGGAATTTTAAGTCACTTCACATGTGTTTGCATTCCCTGCTCTGTAGATCATGGCAAATTTTAATATCTATCTTGTTTGTCTATCATGACAAACTTGGTTGAGTTCACGAGGTATACCATTTTAATGTCTATCTTGTTTGTCCTAATGTTAATACAATATATGCCTGCTCCGTAGATCATGGAAAATTTTATGGCACTTCACATATTTGTTTGCAATCCCATTTCACGAGTTAAAACCATTTTCACATATTTGCATTCTATTTTGTCGCCATGGCAAACTTTATGTCATTAAAATGTTTGTTTATATTCCCACCATTCCATTCTCTACTTGTTCACAAGTGGAGAACTGGGCCCTAGCCTGGTAGCTGATACTCCAGGTGTGGAGGCCAGCCCACCTGGGTTCGAGTCCCAACATGGGCAGACTTTCGAGACGCCACTAAGGCATGAATAAACCGGGTGTCTCACCTAACTAACAATGTATCACCAAGGGAGGGATCATTCCCCTGTTGGAAACATTTTTACCTGTTCACAAGTGATTATACTATAATATCTATCTAGATCTTTGTAAATAACAACACACACTATCTGATATTATTTCCTCTCACAGGGAAGACGGAGAATCGTAAAGTGAATCGCCCCTACAATCTTGTTAGTACCTTTTGCTTTCTATTGCTGCATGCAAATCTGTGTTATATTAATGAGTGTCCGGAACCTATATGCAGAGGAGCAACAATAAATTAGATGAATCGGCTATCCAAGTGCTGGATGCGGTGGATATCTTCAACGAACAAAATGACAACTGGATGTCCTCCAACGGGACTACACAAAGAGAAATAGTAAGTCACTTGTTTCTAGCGAGATGTGCTTAGTGTCAGATGCTTATTTGTATGAGACACCACATGAGTCGGCTAACGATTAGAACAAGATTGACCTTAAACAAGACTGGGCAAAAACCAAACATGAATCCCTCGATTATAATTCAATGTGCTCACTCGATCATTACGCTTATCTATTCTTTTTATATTTGACTTATGTTCATCTATCTATCTATCTATCTATCTATCTATCTATATACGTTAACTAGACCATGATTTGGTGGTGGTTATTTATGTATATCTACTTTTTTGCTATATTTTTGTTCTATATAACAAATACCAAATGTAAATATCTCGATTTGTAATTCAATTATCTCACTCTGTCATGGTGATGCTCTATTATTTGCTATATTTAAATAACCATCAATCTATCTATCTGTGCATTAACCTAGACTATTATTAGGTGGTGGTAATTTAAGTATATCCACTTTTATGATAATTTATAGTCTATTGTAGTATTTTTTCTGCAATTAAGAGTTTGTATGAACCCTGGAGGTAGTCACATTGTCTAGTGTTGGCACCACATGAGTTGGCCAATGATTAGAACAAGATGACCATTAACACAATATTCTCCCTGAATATAAAAAGCATAATTAAGCTGCGTATGATACTTAGTTACTATATATATGTACTATAATCATCTTACTATGATCTGGAAGTCTATCGTGCACCTGCTATTTTATTGCTTAATTCATTTCTTCACTAGATACTCGACATGAGGCACATATAGATTCTATTGCCAATTTGATTCTTTAGTTTTCTCATGGTTAAAGCAGTGTCATGATTTTCTTAACTTAAATGATGGCAATTTCTTTGAGAATACAATTTTTGATTACTAAGAAACATGAGACATTATTCATATGTTCTGACTCATGTCTGCTCGATTTAATCTATAGATGATCAGATGATCTTGCTAGTTTAATATTAGCAACCAAATGGTTCAATTGGTTATGAGTCCTTTGCATGTGTTAGTTAACTTGTGATTGCAACAATGCGATATTGTCATGATTTATATGGATATAATTGTGATAACAGAGCTCGTACATGTTTACTTGACATTATATATGTTGGATTGTTTTCAAATAACAATTTATTTGATGCATACGGCGTTGCTACATTTCCTAGCTACCAACTCTGTATGGTGAACAAAGTGCTTCTATTGAAAGAATGTCACATTCTGCTTAATTTGATCTTCCACTTCATACCAGCCATACATTGTTCAAATACTTCATTGATCTTGCAAGGTGCACAATGTATCAGTTGCTTGTTTATCTACTCGATTTTCTTAGTTGCCTGGTTATATGCACAATGATACTGTCAGCAGTTGGAAATACAATAGTTGTAGGCATTATAAATAAGGTTTCTGCTAGTTTTTGGATGCATCCATCTATTGGTTTGGCAGCAAATGACTCATCTCTTTTTTTCTCTTCTTTTTTATATACTGGCGCGACGATCAAAATATTTGAATGATCTGGGTAATGAAAAGTAGTGGTTGGTATCTTGTTTCTCTGAAAATATGCTGGTAGTCTATTTAAGACACACACTTGATGTATTGCTTGTTTTTCTAAGGTACTATCATAGTTCGCTGATGATTAAAACAATGTCACCTTCTGTGGTTGGAGGTCCTACCATAATTTCTCGAACTACACACTGATATGGCTAGTTCGTAAAAAAATCATTTCTAAATTCTATTTTTATATTATAAGTGAATGCATGTTGTCTTGACCAATTCTAAGCAGCTCAAGGGATCTTAGGCACCACTTTTTGTTATATTTTCTATATTTCCATTAGCCAGTGATATGATTTGTTTATGAGGGAAAGAGTAATTTCTTGGTTCACTACATTCACTTCCAAAAAAGTTTAGTCAGACTGCATGAGATACATGTTGATTGCTTGATTTGTTATATTAGGACAATTCTGATTTTGAAAATCTTTGACAACAAACAGTGTTTTTTCGCCTGCTTTGCTGCACTAACTTAATATTTATTTGTTTCGGCCTGCAAATAATCTGTATTGTTTGTTCTACACAGCGGATGTGATACAGGCACATGCTCGCATCGGTCCAGGACGTCGAATTTTCCTATTATTTTGAAAAGAGATGTACGAGGCACATCATTAATTATTCCTTGCCAATGATGTATTACAATTATTTTAAATATAAGTTGGCTGCCAGTTTGCTGGTATGCTGTGCTCACTTGTTTTCTTTGTTTCAGGCTGCACATGAAGCTATGGAGGCAGAAGCGAGGACTCCTACATTAAGTATTGAGGTTATTTCACAAAATAGCAGTGACCGTGGTTATTGCTTGCATCAACCCACTGTTCTAGTTATTCCAGCATAAAGAGGTGTTACATATGCACTCAAAACAATTGATTGAATTGAACAAGAAACATAGGAAACATATACAATAATCACGATTACACGTGAACATATACTGGAACTGAAAGATCGACAAGATTGGACTAACCATCTACTTGATAATCTCTTCTGCAGCTGTCATGGTAAGCCTGTTGTTACTTGTATGGTGATGTAAGCTCTAGCAGAAACCCTGTTCCACCCCATGACTGGCAATGTCTGTGTAATGCATCTTTTTGTTTCTATTGAATTATGGTCTGTAATAAATTTCAGTATTTCCCTATTGATGTAATATGATGATTCTCGCGCCGCATTAATGAGACAAAATATTAACAGACTGTTTTAAAGAAAAATTGTCCCATAATTGTAGAATATGATATCCGACCAGCAGACGGGCTCAATATATAGTAAAGGCATGAATCACGGCAGGCCACATAATCTGCCATAGGCCTTAAATTGTACATGCCAAAAAAAATAACGGGCCAATAGTAAAATAGAAATAGTCCAAAACAGTAACATGCCAAAACAGTAAAATGCCAGAACAGTAACTGGCCACAATAGTAACAGGCCAGAACAGTAACAAACCAGAATATTAACAGTCCTTAACAGTAATTGGCCTGAACAGTACAGAACAGAAAAGGAGCAGACTGGAATAATAGCAGGCCGGAAGAGTAACATGCGGAAATTCCTTCCTGGTTTAGAACAGTAACAGGCCATAAAATGAGCAGGCCGCTTTATGGACCATAACAGTAACGGGCCTTCCTACAAATGGGTCATCAGTTGGTAGCCCATTACGGTCTATAAGAATAGTGTGAGGCCGACCGCAGGCATTAACATTATCGGGCCGACATTGCGCATGCCACCAATGGGATGCACAGTGAGCCCAACGGGCATTCACTAGTCCGAAACAGTGAAGGGCCTGAAAGTATATGGGCCGCGACCGACAACACAAATAGGCCCGATACGAATAGTGTAGAACGTAACAATAATGGACCAGGAAGTTTACGGACCGCCTATGGCTACACCAGTGGGCCCATTTGTTATAGTGCATGACGAAACAGTAACGGGCCACAACCTTGTTGGGATTCCTTAATGGGCCGGCCCACTTAATAATTACCAGGCCATGGTTGGGCCTGTCTTCTATCACGGTTTCATTGACATCTAACGGCGCTCACCACATCGTAGTTTGCATGACATCAGCAGTCAACGTGGCGGGTGAACACATCTACGACAGAATGAATTTTCGTGGCCAAAGGGTGCGATCCGCCATGGTCAAAAAAAACCATGGTAGATTCATTTGTGATGGGGATTTTACCACGAAGGGCATCCCTCGTAGAAGACTTCTTCAGCCACGAAAAATAGACCTTCAACCACGAAAATCATCTGTTGTAAAAGGACATTTTTTTTGTAGTGAGTACTCAAATTTTTCTATAGTGTCAGGCAGCGGCGGGAAGAGATTCCCAGGTTTTTTGCAAAAAAATTTAACACATCGTGGTGTGGGATAATAAATTATGCGGGACCCACATACAACCTCCTCCTTTTTCCCTTGTTGTCCCGTGTTCCTCTCCCAGGACCAAGAAAATCGTCCCGTGTTCCTCTCTGAGGACCGAAAAAATCTCCAAGTATCGAATAAAACAGACTCGGCTCATGGAGAATTTTTTTGAACATAAGAGCTAATATATTAATATCAGAAACAAAGTACATTATAGCTCAGACAATATATACTCTAAAGATCAGCATTTGAGGGAGGGGAAGGGCTGGGAGAGGAAAAGACAGCGTTTGTTCCAGCATAGGGCACCAACTCGATGCCTCTAAAGCCGCTTGGGGGAAGCCTAAAAATCATAAGGTAGCTCCATATCACACTACTACGATAGTAGTAGACGAATCATGGGATAGCTCTACATATATTTCGAGCGATCTTAGGTGCACGCCAAGAGTTTTCCAGCTGGCTGGTGGTCATGAGACTGCACATACGGCACCAAAAGTACACTCCTTATTACGATCAGCAACCCTGCATCGACTCCATCCAGAAATAGAATAGGTCATCATCATTACCATCAATGTCCTCTTCGGTGGTTTGCTTCTGCGATTAGTAGATTAACAGATACATTTAAAGAGAAACATCAAAGACACATAACCTGAAAATTTGCCGTTCTATAGATATAGTACCTTGTCATATGGCATAGCGTAAGTACTTGAAATGAAACCCGTTTCATGCACCTTGTTCCTCTCCTCCCCCTTCTACAAGTTGAGCTAGATACTCAGGAGCTGCCTCTATCAGTTGATCTAGATGACCGACATCTGCTTCCCCTACTTGATCTGGATGATAAAGATTTTCTTCCCCCGGTTCATATGCTTGACCATGAAATAACCATCTAACATATGTGCTTAGTATTCCAAACATATAAATATGGTATTTCACTATACTGAAAGGCAGCACCCTCTGATTCACACACAAGCGGCAGGGGCAATGTACTTCTAAGTTTTCACAATGAGCTCTAAGAAACTCAATAAATCGTACAACACCCAAGATATGTTTAGGGCTTCCTAATGGAGCAACCTGCATCCCAAATATATCCATCTGTTTAATTATGACATACAAGATTGGTTCTTAATTAGTAAAAGAAAATCAAGAAACAAATAGATGGAGTACATAAACTATATATGCCCATGCATTTCAGCAAATATATTGACAGAAATAATGGGCGAAGGTACTTAAGAACATATATCAAGCCTAGAATCAACTATGACCATGTAGACTGAAGACAAATTAAACTACGTATTTGAGGAGGCAGATCTGGTGAAATGGAAATAAATTGCCAACTAGATCGAGCCAGAGATAGAAGGACTACCGTGGGATCCACGTAACCACCGGTGCTTCTCAAGAACACCGACATGTAAGTAAAGATTCTTTGGGAGCATGGTGGTGAGATGAGGAGTGGTGGTGAGCGCGTCTGTTTTGTGGGCTTCCAAGGGGGTGAGGGTCTAGGCGGCGGAGGGTGGATGTTAACATAGCACGAAGGGGTGGGGAGGGATAACTTTGAAATTTTTTACATAACTTGCTTTGGGCACCACCATATACGTCCCCCCCCCCCCCCCCGCGTTAGTGACCATAGATCAAATTGACCAATTTTTGCTAAACCGAGATGAACTAGTTAAAGTGGAGAAATCAACATGAAAAATTGAAAATTCATGAAACTCGTGGATTGTCCATTAAATAAGTAATTTGTGTGAAATTACGGAAGGTGGCATTTTGGGACATATCTTATCTCATCTTACCACTTTGAATATTAACCGTTGGATCAAGACTCGTGAATCCCAACATTGCTAGCCGTCAGATCTTCTTTTCCATTCTATTAGCATCTAATGCTAGAAGATACTATTGATAGTCTTTAGCACAATAAACACTATGCACAAACCTCAAAACACATTTCTCCATCGTTCTAGAGTCTTCTCCATCATTTCTCTAGACCATGTTACCAAAATTGACATGTTTTTAGTAAAGTGCCATATTGTCAATTTATCGCAAAAATCTAGCCAGTAAAATTGATATGGTTTATCCATTAAACATGGTACTTTGTGTGACAATTGGCGCCATGTCATAGTGATCTATAATCTTTGAAGTTGCTTCACAACCAAAAACAATGTTGTCACTTGGAAAAATACAATTGGGTTTTCCCTTTGTAAGCAAAGTTTGATTCGCCAAGATGCATCCAATGTATGAAGTACAAGACATGAACATGGTACCAGCAACTATGGCTATGCAGGTCAAAAAAGTCAACTACGGCTGTGACCCTGGTCATCTTTTTTGAAAGGAGGCATGTGTCTATCAACTCATTAAATGCTCAAAAGCGTATAGGCGTCTGGGTCCATCTGACGGGGACAACATCCCCCAAGTGGGAGTGGGAGTAGCGTACCTTAGAAGCTTCAGCTTCAAAATTTTGATAGAGCACCGAAATATCTCGCCCATCCATTCAAACATCCAGCCCCAAACATACTTCACCTTTTTTAGAATGAAAATTCCTCTTCTATCCCTGCTCCAGAAAAAAGAACCCGAGGAGCAATGCAATAATAGAGGGATATAGGTGGTAATTTTGCGTTCTCCCACGTGTATCACCCCATCGACTTGGTTCCCTGCCCTTCTTCAAGAAGTGTATTGTAACATCCAAAAAATATTGAACAATGATTATCAAATCCCAATCACCAAAATTAGGGTTAACAAAAACTCTTATTAATTAACATCATATGAATGCATGTGTGTATGTGATGATTGTATGAATGCATGAATGGACTCACCTTTCAAACTTACAGAAACATTTATCAACTTGATTCAAATGACAATTCAAAATTTAATCTTTAACATATGTGAAGATCACCCATTTTCAAAAACCAACCAAACCAATTCACCTTGACCTTTCCAAGTAACCAGAGACTACCTAGTATGTATCTAGTACACCCACCAAGATGAAAAAAACATCATCTAAAACATTTCCAAGCAAAAACAAATCAAGAGAAAATAAAAAACAAACCAAACAAGCAAATGGTCATTTTTGCCAATCTTGCTCACTAGGCCACTTTAAGTGTTCCTAGTCCAGGATTTCAAACAGAAACAATTCCATTTCTTTTCACCCCTTGCTAGACCAAGTAAAAGTGAACCCAAGCCCACCTTTCAAACTTACAGAAACATTTATCAACTTGATTCAAATGACAATTCAAAATTTAATCTTTAACATATGTGAAGATCACCCATTTTCAAAAACCAACCAAACCAATTCACCTTGACCTTTCCAAGTAACCAGAGACTACCTAGTATGTATCTAGTACACCCACCAAGTTTGAACCAAAAATTGAAATTCAAATCTCTTTCGGCCATTTCATCAAACACCTTGCAAACAGAAATCAAACAAACAACAAACACTATAGTGAGCAGTGATTTGGCCAACCTTGTCCACCACTGTGAGCTTGCCATTGCCATCAATGGTGACCATGCGGAGCCTTGCCACCCCTTAGTCGACAGCAAGCTAGGAGCAGCACCAAGCCTAGCCACCATGTCTGGGACATTGACCACCGTCCACCGCCATCCCCTGTCCAACGCCAACGATCAGCAAGCCACTGGACCACTCTAGAATCGCCGCGCCCTATGCCTCTGTGCCATGCCGAGAGCGCGCCAGAGCGCCGCACTCGACACGCGCCCACAGACCGCGCACCGCCCTCATCGCATGCAAGCGTGATCACCACCGTCCCAGGAGACCACTAGACAACCCCGTTCGCCGCCGCCCGTAGCCGCGGTGCACCAGTAAAATGCCTGTCGGACCCGCCCAAAGCACACCAGCATTCCGACCGTCTCGCACCGCCCCACGCCTCGAGACCACGCCGTTGAACTTCGTCAGGGAGCACAGCACCGCCCCTATCGTCGCCCATGCCAGTAGCTCACTGTGCCGACGACCACGATGAGCTCCACCCGCGCCCTTCGGTCCCCTCTTGGCACTATAAATAGAGGCCACCCCGCTCGATTTCTTCACACCAACACACTCCCCTCTCTCTCAGAACCACCCCACCTCACCCCCGGAGCAAGGCGAGCAGCAAGTCGCCAGAATTTGGCCAGAGTCTGCGGAGGAGGAGGAAGAACGGAGCCAGCGATTGGAGCCGCCCCAGGAGAAGCAGCCGATACCTGGAGGTTTGTCGTCATCGACTTTGTCGGTCGCCCCCGTCGCCGACCCTTGCCTGAGACCCGGCGAGTCCTCGTAGACCCCCACTAGGCGCGCTAGGGTTCTGTCTCACCGGAGTTGCCCTACGGAGACGATAGGTCACAGCCGTTGGATTAGATGTTGATCGTGCGGCCCACATCACCCCGTACCGCTTCGCACCCCCTGTCTCGCTGACTGGTAGGGACACCCACTTAAACTCACCCGCGCGCATTGTGCGTCGTGGGCCAGCCCATTTACATTCCCGCATGACCTAGTAGTTTGAATTTAGATTTATTCTTTTAGTTTCAAACTCAGTTATGTACCTAGATTCAAAAATCAACCCAGGTCGATTCACTGAACCAAAATGCATAAAACCAATTTTGTTAGAAAGGTACTGGAATTCTTAATCTAAGCCCATTGGATTCAAACCATTTAAATTTGTAGATCACCTATAGTAAAAATAACAAGGCAGAAGCTTTTCTGCATTCAAACATTTTTCGAAATTCAACCACAAAAGCTTTTGAGTTGATTCCAACTCTCAAAAATCACATTTAACTAGACCTTTCTGTATATATAAAAATATCTAGGTTTACTAGAAGAAATAATGAACAAGTAATAAAAGAATGCCTCATAAGCAATTCTAGTCACTTTAATTAATTAAAATAAAAAGTTTAAACCTTATTAAATTGTGACACCACTTTAAATCACATTACCATGTTCTGAAATATGTGGTGATGACATGTGTCAACATGATCCCATGTTTTAGTTGGAGAATACTAAATCTTAAGTAGTTTTTCAATGAGTAGAAATTACTTTTCCAAAATAAAATAAATAAGACAAGTGCTTTGATGATTGTAATATTTGTGATGATGCTAGATCATCTAGTGAAAACCTTGGTGTGATAAATAAAAGTAGTTAAGTATTGTTTCGTGATTGTGTACCTCGTATTTATTTTAGACACTAGTACCGACCAAGGATACGAGGAGGAAGGAGAATACTACGAGGAAGAAGCCGAGGAAAACTTCAACCACTGATCTACACAAGGCAAGCCTATACTTGCAACCTTGCAAGCCTCACTATACAAGTTGACTTAGCAAGCTAATCCTTGCAAACTTACACTACTTGATACCCAATCCTAGTTTTACTTGCAATCTTAGTATTTTATTTCTTTATCAAAGCTTTCTATTAGAGTTTACTTAGTGGATAGTAGATTTTAGAAAAATATTTAAAGGTAGCATAAAGAGCATAAAACTTGATCTAAGTTAGATAATCTTGATGTCATCCTGAGGCATGAGACTGAACTTAGATCATTCACCCTGGTTTACCACCCCTCAATAATGTTCACCCTCACTTGTAGATGCTAGTGCTAAGCATAAAACTTGATCACTTTAGATGGGAATACTTGGTGAAAATGGTTATGAAAACCTTAGAATGATGAGTCATTCTACTGAAATATTTTGACATGTGTTCTTGAACACCAGATAATTTTTATGATGAAAATTTTGAGGCATGAGCCTTAGCCCTGTATAAAAATGATTGTTGTCTGGATGCGATAGCATTCCAATCTACAGTACAACCACAATACCCGAAATTTGGGTAGGGCTTGAGTAGAAATTTATATACCTTAGTATGGGTTCCCTTGCATCCAAGGTTTGAGCTTAGGCTACCTGTGAGGATTGTCCACCTGTGTAGTTCCCAAGATGACAGTTGGTCATGGTTGGGAGGCCAAACTCACAGGAGAGGTGCCTATACTAGGGCGTGTAATTGAAAGTTTAGGATTGATTATCCGCATACTGAGTATGGTGAATTTAGGATTATTCCTGACGGATGTATTGACTGTTGTGGTGAAAGTGTACCACCTCTACAGAGTGTCAAACTATTCGAATAGCCGCGTCCGCGGTTATGGACAGTTGGAGAGGCCATACTGTTCCGTCGTCAAATGTTTTCAAAATGACTTATGAAATGAATCATGACTTTGACTTGACCACAACCGGGTTGTGATATGAAAATTCAAGTTCCTACTTAGGTGTTATAAAACTTTAAACTATATTTCTTTGCTTCTGAACTTAGTTATAAATCTGGATTTTTGTAAAACAACCTAGAGCTTAATATCTCCTACTCAAAACCAGTTCACTTGTTAGTATTAGTTTGCGAGTACTTAAAGAGTACTCATGGCTTTATCCCTGACTATTCCCATGGCCAGACTATGAAGAGGACTATCAGGAGGACGGATCGCAGAATGGTTACGACAACTAGGATCATCTCCCATCGTAAGCATTGCCTATGACGATGAAGATGGAGTCTTGCCTACGCTACCGTTATTATTACGTTATTCCGCTGCTTGAATTGTATTAAGACTGGATCATGAGATCCTTTATTTGTTGTAAGACCTTATGTATGGTTTGTAATGGATGATGTACTATGATATCCAATCTGTTATGTCTCGCAAAAATGGTAATCTTGGGATTGCAATGTATGGCATAACAGGCATCTGGGATTAAAAATCTGGGTGTTGACATGTATTTACCTGCCCGCCCCCTCTGGCCTTACACTAACTTTGTGGACCCACAATGCAAGTGACCCGCTTGTCAGTGACCCAGAATTATGGGAAGTAGAGATCCCCACCGTTTACAGTTCAAAATTCGAACATTTTTCGCTAAATCGAGATAAACTCGTTAAACTCGGCAAAACTGGCTTGTGAACTTGAAAATTTTAAGAAACTTGGGCATTATTCGTCAAATAATTCATACTTTGTGATAAAATTGGTGTGGTGAGACTTTGAACCATATATAGTCTTTGAACAGTAAAATTGGTGCAGTGATAAAATTAGTTACACCATTGTATTCCACGAATATAACCATAAAGTTCCCGAAACACTATACCCTAGAACCCTATAACCCTAAACACTAATAGACCCCTATACCCTGACCAAGAAGGTATCATGCACTTGAATATCAAATTTGAGATAATTTTATTAAATTGGGCAACACCATTCTATTCGACGAATATATGCATAAAGCTTGAACATTACTAAAAATTCCTGAAACCCTAAACAACCCCTAAAACCTAAACCTCAGCCCCTAAATAATAAAACCCTAAACCCCTTAACCCATTATTAAACCCAAACAAAGTAGGTATAATGCACTTTTAGATCAAAATCTGAGATACTTTCATTAAATTGTGGTAACACCATTCTGTTCCACAAATATAAGCATAAAGCTGGAACATTGTTGAAAATTCCCTAAACCCCCAAACGACCCCGAACAAGAAGGTATATCATCCACTTATAGATCAACATTTGAGATATATTTTCATTAAATTACGCTAAGCCATTCCATTCCACGAATCTAACCATAAAGCTTCAACATTATTGAAAATTCCCTAAAACCTAAACCTTAAACCCCTAAATGACCATGACCAAGCAAGTATATCATCCACTTTTAGATAAACATTTGAGATATACTTTCATTAAATTATGATAAAGCCATTACATTCCACGAATCTAAGCATAAAGCTTGAACATTATTAAAAAATCCCCAAACCTTAAACCCCTAAACCTTAAACCCTGTGACCCTAAACCTGAATCAAGAACGCATCAGGCACTTATATATATCAAAATTTGAGATACTTCCATTAAATTGCGCTAACACCTTTCTATTTCACGAATATAGGCATATAGCTCGAACATTATTGAAAATTCACTAAAACCTAAGCCCCCTAAAACCTAAAACCTAAGCCTTATCCCCTAAACCCTAAAACCTTAGCACCTAACCCTGACCAAGTAGATATCAGGCACTTATAGATCAAAAATTGAGATTCTTTCATTGTTAAATTATTGCCAAGTCACTCTATTCCACGAATATAAGCATAAAGCTCGAACTTTATTGAAAATTCTCGAAACCCTAAACCCTAAATCCCTAAATGAACCTAGCTAAACCCAAAAACACGAAACACAAAACCCCTAAACCCTAAACACTAAACCCCTAAACCCTGACCAAGAAGCTATCATATGCACACTTATAGATCAAATTTTCAAGTACTTTTATTAATTTGGGTAACGCCATTCTATTCGACAAACATAAGCATAAAGCTTGAACATTATTGAAAATTTCCCAAACCCTCAACCCTAAATAACCCCTAAAACTTAAACCCTCAACCCACATACACCCTAACCAAGTAGGTATCATGCACTTATAGATCAAAATCTGAAATACTTTCATTAAATTGCGATAACGTCATTCTCTTCCACAAATATAAGCATAAAGCTTGAACATTGTTGAAAATTCCCTAAACCCCTAAACGATCCCAAACAAGCAGGTATATCATCCACTTATAGATAAAAATTTGAGATATATTTTTATTAAATTACGCTGACGCCATTACATTCCATGAATCTAAGCATAAAGCTTGAACAATATTGAAAACGCCCTAAAACCTAAACCTTAAACCCCTAAACCCTTTAACCCTAAACCCGAACCAAGCAGGCATTAAGCACTTCTATATCTGTAACATCCTAGGATTTTAGAAATCTGGATATAAAAAAATTGCATTTGGATTTCATCATGGCATATCATGCAAGTTCTTGATTCACAAACCCTAGTTGATTTCCCCTAAATAGCCATCTAGTGACCTATATGCATAATGGCATAGGGGTAAATTTTATTTTGATAAAAAAACCGTTCATATGAAGCTCATGGTGCGTATTTTGAATTTACAAAATATTTAGAAATTTGAATCACTCCATTTGGATTTATAAAACTAAATCTACAAAAGAAATACTAAAAACAGAAAAAGAAAAATAAATAGGAAAAAAATCCTAACCTACTCTAACCGGGCAGCCAGCCAGGCCAAAGCAGCCCAACCCACCTATCGTGCCCTATCTATAGCCCACCCACGCGCGTAGCAGCCACCAGCGGCCCAAGCAGCGCACCGCAGCCCGCTTCCCTCCCCTATGCGACTGACGACGCGGGCCCACGGTCTTCTTCTTCTCCACGCCGATGTTGACCAAATCTGAGTACAGGATAAACTGCCTACAGATTTCCCCACCAAATCCGCTCGATTTGTTGCCCCTAGTCCAAGAATTTTCTTGCAGATAAATGGCCCTCGTACTCCTCCCCGAAACCCCCAAAAATATCGTCGATTACGCCTCTAGGATGCTGAATTCAAGACTGAATTCGATCTGTGCCGCCGTCGCCATTACCAAGCTTCGTAGGTCAAAATCCCCGTTGATTCCATCACCCCCTTCGTTCTTTGCATCGTACCGAGATGTAATTGACTCGCCGCGTCTCCTCATGCCACTATTCTTCTCACAGGACCACCGGAGCCCGCAGACCATGTCGCCGGAGACCGTCGGGACCCGAGGAGCTCCAGCCGGCCGTATCCATCTCGAGAGGAAGAGAAGATCTGCGCTGTCACAACCACCGTGATCGCCACCGTCGTCCGCATCTCGTGGACATACTAACCACTGCCAAGGACCACTGTACCGCTACCTATCGCCACCGTCTGCACCGCCGCGCTGCCGTCCATCGTCGTCACCATAGTTTTCCAGCCGACGCTGGCTCGCCATCTTCAACCAGTGCCCTCCGATCTGACACCGACGGTCTAGATCGAATCAAGACGAGCCCCAGTCGAAGCCGAGTCTGCACATTAGCTCAAGTCAAGCCATAGAATGAGCCAACGCATGACAGCCGTTTGATCCAGATCAAGTGGCTCTCGTCGACTCACTTAACGAAGGGGTACAGACCAATCCTGTTGCTCCATGTGGCCATCTGTTTGTCGGTTTAATCCAGAAATTGAATAAATAGGCAAAAAACCATTAATCTTGTAAAATTTATAGTAAAAGATTTACATGTCCAAAAATTATAAATAATATATTGTTGGATTCATAAAATTGTGTAGAACAGTAATACAAGATTAGATCTAACTTTTACAGTACATATTTACTGTAATAGATTAAATAGTTTAATGCATAATTTAGACATAATAAATCATAGTAAATTATCTGTACGTCGGAAAATATAAATAATATGCCACTAGACCATTATCGTGTAGATTACATATCTGTCTTTAGTTTGAAAATTGTGTAGAACTAAATACAACTGTTGTGACATATTAACTCGTCATGCATGCATTTGTTCATCATTGTTTTGTTGTATTGTGCATAATTGCATTGTTTTGAATGGTGTGTTTGTTGTGCACTTGTTTTAGTCGATAGATTACGAGGAGAGCAACGTTTGTGATTGTGACGAGTGCAACGATTGCAATTGTGAGGATTGTTTGAACAACTACATCAACCACAAAGGAAAGTGGCACTATCATAAATTTCCTAATTATTTTCCTATGCATTGTAGTTGTTTTTATTAGAAGTGCATGTATAGGTATATTTTGCACTATGTGCTATGCTATGCTATGTCCTATTTAGGATATCCTTTTGTATCTTGCTTAGTGGAAACATCGTAGCTGTAGTATGCTTAGCCCTGCTATAGATTCAGGGTGGAATATTATGTCATGAGTAGTATGAGGTATTGGAAAAGCTATGTTTTATATAATAAAACAAGTACTTAATGAATCACCTGGGTGGAATATTGTTGTTGTTGAGTTTGGAAGAAGTGGCAACAAAGGGGACCATATCTTTGTCTATCTTTCTCGTGTGTGCACTGGAAGAAGACCACCTAGGAATTTTAGAGATTGACATGTTTCTCATACAGTAGCTTCCGTGTACAGCCACATGCTAATATGGGCTCTGGCTTGGTTAATTACATAGCGGAAGACCCTTTGCATTGGTATATCTTCAGGTTAAGTAGAATTGTGTATTGGAGGTTATATCCTTGCATTGGTGCTTGTTAGGCGTGCTAGTATTGTGTATTGGGAGGACTTCAATGGAAAGACTTCGCCACATTCTCGATCTGCCGGTATACCAATTGGTGTGTACTAAACCAGCGGCCACTGGTGGCGTCAAGGCGAGATTGTGTCATGTGGGTAAAGTGTACAACTTTTGCAGAAGATATAAGTCTAATCGATTATCCGTGTCCCTGGTTATGGACAATATTGAGAAACTAAGGCCTGAAGATTATGGATGATCTCGACATTCCAATTTCTTAATAAAATTTGATGGTTTGAACAAGGGATTAGGAGCACTTGGTGTTGGCCAATGTGTTCATACAATTTTCATAAAGGATTAAATATATTTGGAAATGTAGGAAAAAACTATTGCTTTATGCAAATCAGCATGAAACACCACTTAGCCAAATATGCATGTAAATGATAGGTTCTATTTTATATCCACATACTAGTGACACTTGCCAATACATTCAAAGTATTGACCATTTGTGGCTGCAACCTTTCATGTTGCAGATTATATCGTTTATGAGTGATCGTTATAGATCGCGAGACTCCACTCAACGACTGTTCGCCTGTGGAACATTTGAAGAATGGAGAACTACCTTGTATTCGTTTTCCGCTGTGTACTTGTATAATATAATTTAAATTCTGGATCATATTCGTTGTCTTTATGATGCACAGTTATATTTGTTATCATTTTGTACTGTGTGTGCCAGTGAACCGATCCAGGGATTGGCACTATACACATGAACTCAGCCTTATCAGGCGAGGGTGTTAAAATATTGAAATTTGAGATAAATTCCCATTAAATTGTGCTAACACCTTTCTATTTCACGAATATAGGCATATAGCTCAAACATTATTGAAAATTCACTAAATCCTAAGCCCCCTAAAACCTAAACCCTAAGCATTATCCCCCTAAACCCTAAAAACCCTAAAACCTCAGCACATAATCCTGACCAAGCAGGTATCATGCACCTATAGATCAAAAATTGAGTTGCTTTCATTGTTAAATTATTTCCAAGTCACTCTATTCCACGAATATAAGTATAAAGCTCGAACTTTATTAAAAACTGCCGAAACCCTAAACCCCTAAATCCCTAAATAAACCTAGCTAAACCCTAAAACCCGAAACACTAAACCCCTAATCCTAAACACTAAACCCCTAAACCCTGACCAAGCAGCTATCATATGCACACTTATAGATCAAATTTTCACATACTTTTATTAATTTGGGTAACGCCATTTTATTCGATGAACATAAGCATAAAGCTTGAACATTATTGAAAATTCCTCAAACCCTCAACCCTAAACAACCCCTAAAACTTAAACCATCAACCCACATACACCCTAACCAAGCAGGTATCATGCACTTATAGATCCAAATTTGTGATACTTTCATTAAATTGAGGTAGCGCTATTCTATTCCCTAAATATAAGCATAAAAGCTTGGAAATGTTGAAAATTCCCTAAACTCCTAAAACCTAAAGCATAATCCCTTATCTTACTTATGTTATCTTATTTTATCTTACCACTATATAGTGTACGGATAACTTTGAATATTGACCATTGGATTAAGACTCACGAATCCCAACATCGCTAGCCGTCAGATCTTCTTTTCCATTCTATTAGTATCGAATGCTAGAAG
Source organism: Avena sativa (assembly GCA_916181665.1). Lineage (NCBI taxonomy): Eukaryota > Viridiplantae > Streptophyta > Magnoliopsida > Poales > Poaceae > Avena > Avena sativa. The sequence continues at coordinate 135,885,529 of OV702280.1, forward strand.
ATACTATTGATAGTCAGTAGCAACTATGGTTGTGGAGGCCAAAAAAGCAACTACGGATGTGACCTTGGTCATCTTGTTTGAAAGGTGACAGATGTCTATCAACTCATTAAATGCTCGAAAGCGTACAAGCGTCTGGGTATATCTGACGGGGACAACATCCCCCAACTGGGATTGGAGTAGCATAACATAGAAGCTTCAGCTTCAAAATCTTGAGAGAGCACCGAAATATCCCGCCCATCCATTCAAACATCTATCCCCAAACATACTTCACCTTTTTTAGAATGAAATTCCTCTTCTATTCCTGCTCCGGAAAAAAGAACGCGAGCAGCAATGCAATAATAGAGGGATATAGGTGGTAATTTTGCGTTCTCCCACGTGCATCACCCCATTGTCCTGGTTCCGTGCCCTTCTTCAATAAGGGTATTTACCTGCCCGCCCCCTCCGGCCTTACACTGACTTTGTGGACCCACAATGCAGGTGACCCGCTTGTCAGTGACCTAGAATTACGAGAAGCAGAGATTCCCATCGTTTGCAGTTCAAAATTCAAACATTTTTTTCTAAACCGAGATAAACTTGTTGAACTCGGAAAAACTGGCTCGTGAACTTGAAAATTTTAAGAAAATTGGGGATTATTCGTCAAAAAATTCATACTTTGTGATAAAATTGGTGCGGTTAGACTTTGAACCATATATAGTCTTTGTACCGTAAAATTGGTGTGGTGATAAAATTAGTTACGCCATTGTATTCCACGAATATAACCATAAAGTTTGAACATTATTAAAAGGTCATGAAACACTTGACCCCTGAACCCGGTAACCCTCAACACTAATAAACCCCTATACCCTGACCAAGCAGGTATCATGCACTTGAATATCAAATTTGAGATACTTTCATTAAATTGGGCAACACCATTCTATTCGATGAATATATGCATAAAGCTTCAATATTACTGATAATTCCTGAAATCCTAAAGAACCCCTAAAACCTAAACCCTCTACCCCAAAGTACTAAAACCATAAACCCTAAACCCCTCAACCCATAATCAAAACCTAACCAAGTAGGTATCATGCATTTATATATCAAAGTTTGAGATACGTTCATTAAATTGCGATAACCCCTTTCTGTCTCATGAATATTGGCATATATCTCGAACATTATTGAAAATTCACTAAACCCTAACCCCCTAAAACCTAAAAACTAAGCCCTATACCCCTAAACCCTGAAAACCCTAAACCCTTAACCCCTGACCTGACTAAGTAGGTGTCATGCACTTATAGATAAAATTTGAGATACTTTCATTATTAAATTTTTGCTAAGTCATTCTATTCCATGAATATAAGCACAAAGCTCGAACTTCATTGAAAATTTCAGAAACCCTAAACAACCCTAAAAACCTAAACCCTCAACCCCTAAATTCCCTAAACCCGAAAGAACCCCCAGCCCAAACCCTCGGCCCCTAAATACTAAAATCGTAAACCCTAAATCCTTCAACCCATAATTAAACCCTAACCAAGTACATATCATGCACTTGTAGATCCAAATTCGAGATACTTTCATTAAATTGTGGTAACGCCATTCTGTTCCACAATTATAAGAATAAAGCTTGAACATTATTAAAAATTACCTAAACCATAAACCCCTAAACCCTAGACCCTAAACGACCCTGACTAATTAAGCAGGCATATTATCCAAATTCGAGATACTTTCATTAAATCGCGGTAAAAACAATATGTTCCCCAAATATAAGAATAAAGCTTAAACATTATTCCAAATTCCCTAAACCCTTAACCCTAATTAAACGACCCTGACTATTTAAGCACATATATTATCATCCACTTGTATATCAAGATTTGAGATATACTTTCATTAAATTATGCTAACGCCATTCCATTCCATGAATGTAAGCATAAAGCTTGAACATTATTATTGAAAATGCCCTAAAACCTAAACCTTAAACCCTAAACCCCTAAATGAACCTGACCATGCTGGTATATATCATCCACTTATAGATCAACATTTCAGAAATACTTTTTCTAATTTATGCTAAAGCTATTCATTTCCACGAATCTAATCATAAAACCCCTAATCATTATTGAAAATGAAATAAAACCTAAAACTTAAACCCCTAAACCCTTTAACCTAAACCCTCACAAAGCACACTAGGTATCATGCATATACAGATCAAAATTTGAGATACTTTCATTAAATTTCCCTAACGCCTTTCTATTTCACGAATATCGGCATATAGCTCAAACATTATTGAAAATTCACTAAACCCTTCCCTCCCAAAAACGTAAACACTAAGCCATATACCACTAAACACTAAAATCCTCAACCCCTAACCCTGACTAAAAAGGTATCATCCACTTATATAGATTAAATTTGAGATACTTCCATTATTAAATTATCTCTAAGTCATTCTATTCCACGATTATAAGAATAAAGCTCAAACTTCATTGAAAATTCCTAAAACCCTAAACTAACCCCGAAAACCTAAACCCCAACTCCTAAATTCTCTAAACCCCACACAACCCCCAACCTAAACCCTCGACCCCTAAATGCTAAAACCCTAAACCCCTCAACCCATCATTAAACCCTCACCAAGTAGGTATCATGCACTTATAGATCCAAATTCGAGATACTTTCATTAAATTGCACTAAAAACATTATGTTCCACAAATATAAGCATAAAGCTTGAACATTATTCAAAATTACCTAAACCCTACACCCCTAAACCCCTAATTAAACGACCCTCCCTAATTAAGGAGGTATATCATGTACTTATATATCAACATATGAGATATACTTTCATTAAATTACACTAACACCATTCCATTCCATGAATCTAAGCATAAATCTTGAACATTATTGTTGAAAATTCCCTAAAACCGAAACCTTGGACCCTATAAATCTAAACCCCTAAATGACCCTGACCAAGCCGGTATATATCTCATCCACTTATATCAATAGTTGAGATATACTTTTATTAAATTATGATAAAGCCATTCATTTCCACGAATCTAAGCATAAAGCTGAAACATCATTGAAAATGCTATAAAACCTAAACCTTAAACCCCTAAACCCTTTAACCCTAAACCCTGACAAAGCAGGCTAGGTATTATGTATTTATAGATCAAAATTTGAGATACTTTCATTAAATTGCCCTAATGCCTTTCTATTTTATGAATATTTGCATATAGCTCGAACATTATTGAAAATTCACTAAACCCTACCCTCCCAAAAACGTAAACACTAAGACATATACCCCTAAACACTAAACCCCTAACCCTGACTAAGCAGGTATCATGCACTACGTATAGATAAAAATCGAGATAATTTGATTATTAAATTGTCGCTAAGTCATTCTATTCCACGAATATAAGCATAAAGGTCGAACTTCTTTGAAAATTCCCGAAACCCTAAAACAACCCCGAAAACCTAAACCCTCAACTCCTAAATTCCCTAAACCCCAAAAAAACTCCCAACCTCAACCCTCGACCCCTAAATACTAAAAACCTAAACCCTAAACCCCTCAAACCATAATTAAACGCTAACCAAGTAGGTATATCATGCACTTATAGATCCAAATTCGAGGTACTTTCATTAAATTGCGGTAAAAACATTATGTTCCGCAAATATAAGCATAAATCTTGAACATTATTTAAAATCCCCTAAACCCCTAACTAAACGACCCTGACTAATTAAGCAGGTACATCATCCACTTATATATCAACATTTGAGATATACTTTCATTACATTACGCTAACACCATTTCATTCCATGAATCTAAGCATAAAGCTTGAACATTATTATTGAAAATGCCCTAAAACATTAACCTTAAACCCTACTAACCCTAATAAACCCTGATCAAGCAGGCATCATGCACTTTAAGATCAAAATTTGGGATACCTTCATAAAATTGCGCTAACACCATTCTAATTCATGACATGTCAAACATTATTGAGAATTCCCTAAACCCTAACCCCCTAAAGCCTAAACCCTAAGCCCTATATACCTTTAAAAACCCTATACCCTAACTCCTAACTCTTAAGCTTAGACATAACCCTCGACACTAAACTACCCCTGAAAAATGAGAACCCTAAACCCGCAATACTAAAATCCTAAACCCTCAACCCATAAACCCTGACCATCCATGTATCATGCACTTATAGATCAAAATTTTAGATACTATCATTATTAAATTATTGCTAGGTAATTCTATTCCATGAATATATGCATAACGCTCGAACTGTATTGAAAATTCCTGAAGCCCTAAACCCTAAATACCTAAAACCCTTAAGCCCTAAAACCCGAAATACTAAACCCCTAATCCCTAAAACCCGAAACCCTAAACAATCATGACCAGGCAGAGTATCATCATAAGAATAAAGCTTGAATAATATTGAAAATTCCCTAAACCCATAAACCCTAAACCCCTAAACGACCCTGACCATGCATGGGTATCATCCACTTGTAGATAAACATTTGAGATATACTTTCATTAAATTATGATAACACCATTATATTCCTCGAATATAAGCCTAAAGCCTGAACATTTTTGAAAATGCCCCAAATACTGAACCATAAACCCCGGGACTCAGGGAATGGAGGCGAATGACGAAGTCCTAGGTCATGTTGTTTGAAAGCTTTCAAAATATAATGCTTATAGATTTGAACAAATGTGTGGAAACTCATTTAAATGATGGTAAGCATGTTGTCGCTGCCATGTGGGTCCAGACAGGGCCAACACGTGACGAGCTGCTGCGTCGGAGTAGCGTACGTCGGAAGCTTCAACCTCAAAATTTCCGCACAGCGCCGAAACATCCCGCGCATCTATTCAAAAATCCCGCCCCATTTTTCGTGATGCAAAATTCCTCTTATATCCCTAGCCCGGAAACAAGGACCAGAGGAGCACCACAACAATAGAGGGGTATAGGTGGTAATTTTGCGTCATCCCACCGATATCCCCCCATCCCCTCTTCACCGCGCACCCCCTCCAACCTCCACCTTCCTCCAACCCCTTCATCGCCAGCCCTCTCTTCCACACCGGAGCTCCTTCACCGCCAGCGCTCTCTTCTACATGGGAGCATCTTCATCGCCAGTGCTGTCTTTCGCATCGGAGCTCCTTTCCTGCCAGCACTCTCTTCCACTTGGGAACATCTTCACCGCTCAACGCACCGGATCCACCTCGAAATACATAGTCGATGCCCTCGCCGCCGTCATGCGCGTCCCACCCGCCCTCATCGCACGGCGGTAATTTCTCTTGCCCGTTTGCTATTTATTTGGTACTCGTCATCTACGAAAGGGTTAGAATGTTTCTCAATATCCTGGATGCTATTGCCATTTCATTTCCACCCACATTTGGTAGTTTGTATACACATCATAAGCTTGTCTCTATTATTTCCTTTCTTACATTTTCACACTATCGGTGTATTCCTGCAACACTAACTCGTAGATGCTATTCTTTCCGAACGCTCGAATGGCTCATGGGAACAGCTCATAAAGGATCCAACACTGACAATCTGACACCAAGCAAGGCTGAAGTGCGAGGTTTTTGTGTTACTTAGTCCAGTTTCTTGTAATGTTAATAAGTTATATTGCGTGTATGCATATTATGTTAATAAGTCATTCTACCCGAAAACCTGCCATGACAATTCATGTTTTGTTGTGTTTCTATCTGCGAATGCTTAATTCAGAAAATGTCCTGTCATTTTTAATAGTATATTTTTGTTGTTTTTAACTGCTTTCATCCATCCAAACCAGCTAGCTAGTTTGAATCATACATCTGGTTATTTTAATTGCTATCTTTTTGGTATTTTCCAAGTGCTTTCGTCCTTCCAAACCAGCTAACTCGGTTTTAAATGTTATGACTTAATGCAGAGAAAGGACAATGGAGTACAAGGACTTGAGTTCAAGCAACTGGACTCAGATACTACCTTGTAGATTGACCTGGAGTCGAACCCGCTTGAGAAGGAGAAACTGTCAGCCTGAACGAGCTACTGTAAGTTCATACTTTCATAGATTTGTGGTGTCTATAGTCTTTTTCACTGGTGAAGGTGAGTCTAGCAAGTTTTTGTGGACCCTGGGTCTAGTACAAGACCCATGCCTTTACTGTTTCTTTCTACTTGGATGAGTGGGTCCCCTATCTGGTGTAAATGGCGGAGCAGATTTTATTTTCTCAGAAGAGAGACTAGTAAATTTCTTACCCACGTCTAGTATTCTTGCGTTTAAATGATCTCTAATTTATATAATACTTCTTTTTCCCTTGTTATTTGTGTTAACCCCTTTCACCTTATTGTACAGGCTGCAGTTAAAACGAAGCAGGAGTCCTCAGAAGGCAGGACTGAAAGTTGTGATCCCTCTTCTAATTCATCCATTGTATTTCTAAAGCAAACAACTTATTTACCACTCCACCTAGTATAGCTCCTACAGGAGATATATATACTAAGGCTATGTTGCTTGCAGAAACAAAGGGTGTAGATCCCCTTAGATCTGTAGCTGAAATGTTGAAGAAGAGGACAAATGATACATCGAAGCGAATTTCCATGTACCGATCTCTTATTTAGGATACCAACACTCTGTAATTTTTAGAATTCAGATCTTGTTTAATGATGTGTTGTAATAAGTAGTTTAAATTTACGCATGTGTATTAATTGGCGTCTTGGCATTCGTGTGTTGTTCTGCAAAATAAGTCTTGGCATTCGTGTGTTGTTCTGCAAAACAGTACCAAACAATAATGGGCTAGATTTTCAGTAGGCCTGAATAGTAAAAGGCCAGAAATGTAGCAGGCTAGAACAGTAACATGCTAGATTTCTAGCAGACCGAAATAGTAGAAGGCCAGATTTATAGCAGGCCAAAACAGTTAATGGCCAGATATACAGTAGGCCAGAACAGTAAAAGCCTAGATTGTTAGCATGGTGAAACAGTAAAAGGCTAGATTTTTAGCAGGCCGGAACAGTAAATGGCCAGATTTACAGCAGACATGAATAGTAAATGGACAGATACACAATAGGCCACAACAGTGAAAGGCTAGATTGTCAGCAGGACATAACAGTAAATGACTAGATTTTCAGCAGGCTGGAACAGTAAATGGCCAGATTCACAGCAGGCCATAACAGTAATGGACCAAATTCACAGCATACAAAAACAGTAGATGGCTAGATTGTCAGCAGACCGAAACAGTAAATGGCCAGATATACAGCAGGACAGTAATAGTAAAAGGCCAGATAAGCAATAGGCCGGAAGCGTAGAAGGCAAGATTGTAACATCCCAAAAATATTTATCAAGGTTATCAATTCCAATCACCCAAAATTAGGGTTAACAAAAAGTTTTGTTAATTAAATCCATATGAATGCATGTGTGTATGTGATGAATGCATGAATGCTTGAATGGACTGTGTGATTGTTGTGAATGTCAAGGATTGGTTTAAAGATGAAAACAACATCATCTAAATCATTCCCAAGCAGAATCAAAACATTAGAAATTCAAAAACAAACAAAATAAGCAAATGGTCATTTTTGCCAATCTTGCTCACTAGACCACTTTGAGTGATTCTAGTCCAAGATTTCAAACAGAAGAAAATCCAATTCTTTTCACCCCTTGCTAGACCAAGTGAAAGTGAACCCAATCCCACCTTGCAAACCCACAGAAACATTTGGCAACCCTATTCAAATGACATTTGAAAATTGAATCCTTTTCATATGAGAGGATCACCATTTCTCAAAACCCAACCAAACCAGTGCACCTTGACAAATCCAATCAACCAGAGACTACCTAGTATGTGACCAGTACACCCACCAAGTTTCATCCAAAAATTCAAATTTGAATTTCTTGCGGCCATTTCATCAAACACTTGGAGACACCAAATCAAACTGGCCAAACTTCATTGTTTTGAGCAGTAATTTGGCTAAGCATTGTTCACCATTGATCACCCATGTCTCCCCTAGTGCCAACCAAAGCAATGAACCCACCTATCCCCTACCCAGTGCACCATGCCGAGCATGCCCGAGCCAACCCCGACCAGCCGACCATGGCTAGCTAGAACCAGCCATCGCCGCGCCTAGCCACCATGTCCAGCAAGAATGCCACCGTCTACCGCCACCCCCTCTCCAGCCCTCGAGCCCTGCCACCCACTGGACCATAGAGAACACACGCGCCCATTTCTCTGCGACCATGCCGAGAGCGTGCCAGAGCGTCGCGCTCGACACGCTTGCAGATACCGCGCCCCGCCTTCGCCGCCCGCGTACGTGATCACCACTGCCCCAGGAACCTCCCAGACAACCCCGTTCACCGCCGCGCGACCCGTAGCCACTGTGCACCATCAAAACAGCTGTCGGTGCCGCTCAGAGCGTCGACGTGTTCCGACCGAATCGCACCACCCCTTCGCACGCCATCAAGACGTTGAGCTTTGGCAAGAGACCGCGCACAGTCCCCTACCTTCAGCCATGCCATTAGCTCACTGTAATGCTGACCCCGACAAGCTCAGCCCGCACCCTTCGGTTCCCTCATCGCAGTATAAATAGAGGCCTCCCCCGTTGATTTCTTCACACCATTCCACTCCCCACCTCTCACTGATTGTGCCCACTTCTTCCTGGAACAAGGCGAGCGCAGCATCGCCGAAATATCGTTGGAGCTTGTCGCTGCTGGAGGAGAAGGGCGCTTTCGATTGGAGCCGCCCTAGGAGGAGACACCAGTACCAGGAGGATCGCCGTCGTCGACTTCATCATTCGCCTCCATTCCCAGAGTCCCGGTGAGCCGCCACAGACCCCCACTGTCCGCGCTAGGGTTTGTGCTTGTCGAGTTCTGTTCAGACGTGGACGATGACCCTCAGCCGTTGATCTTACATCTAATCCTACGGTTGTAATCGCCTCGTACCCCTTCACACCCCCTGTCTCACTGACTGGTGGGGACAACCACTTAAACTGCCCGCATGCGCACGCTGTGCGCAGTGGGCCGGCCTAGTTAGATTCCCGCATGAACCAGTTCGTTTGAAATTAGGTTTATCTATTTAATTTTAACCTTAGTTCTGGCAGTAGATTCAAAAATCATTTGAGAGAGATTCACTAAACCAAATTGCATGAAACTAATATTTTTAGAAAGGTATAGTTCTTAATCCAAGTCCGTTGGATTCAAACCATTTGAAATTATAGATCACCTATAGTAAAATTTACAAGCCAGAGACTTTTCTGCATTCAAACATTTTTCAAAATTTAACCATAAATGCTTTTGAGTTGATTCCAACTCTCAAAAATCACATTTGATAAGACCTATCTGAATATATAAAATATCTAGGTTTACTTGCAGTAATAATCGACAAGTAATAAAAGAATGCCCTATAGGCATTTCTAGTCATTTTATTTAATTAAAATAAAAAGGTTAAACCTTATTAAATTGTGACACCACTTTACATCAAATTCCCAAGTTCTAAAATATGTGTTGATGACATGGGTCAACATGATCCCATGTTTTAGATGGAGAATATTAAATCTTAAGTAGTTTTTTTTCAATGAGTAGAAATTACTTTTCTAAAAGAAAATAAATGAAACTAGTGCCTTAATCTTTGTGATGATTGTGATGATGCTAGATCATCTAGTAAATACCATGGTGTAATAAATAGAAGAGTTAAATATTGTTTGGGGATTGTGTACCTCATATTTATTTATAGACTCTAGTACCGACCAGGGATATGAAGAAGAAGGAGACTACTACGAGGAAGAAGTAGAGGAGAACTTCAACCACTACACTGCACAAGGCAAGCTACCCCTTGAAAGTTTCTTAACCATGCAAGCCACCCTAGAAATCTAACACTTGCATGATAACTATGCAAACTAAATGCCTTAAGTATATGTGATTACACTCCTTTGATTATACCCAATCCTAGTTTTATTTGCAAGCTTGATTATTTTATTTCTTTATCAAATCTCTTTAGTTATGTTTACTTAGTGACTTGTCAGTTTTGGAAAGATTTAAAGTTAGAATAAAGATCATAAAACTTGGCCTAAGTTAGATAGATCTTGATGTCATCCTGAGGCATGCGATTGAACTTAGGTAAGTCACACCTGATTATCACCCCTCATTAGTGTTACCCCTATCTTTAGTGGCTAGTGCTAAGCATAAAACTTGATCACTTTAGATGGGAATACTTGGTGAAAAGGGTTATGAAAACCTTAAAATGATGAGTAATTCTAATGAAATGTTTTGACATGTGTTTTTGAACATCAGATGATTTTGATGATGAAAATGTTGAGGCATGAGACTTAGCCCTTTATAAAACTGATGGTTGTCTGGATGCGATACCATTCCAATTTTACTTTACAACCACAATACCCGAATTGGGGTAGGGCTTGACTGGAAGTTTATATACCTTTGTATGGGTTCCCTTGCGGCCGAGGTTTGAGCTAAGGCTACCTCGTGAAGATTGACCACCTATGCAGTTCCCAAGATGACAGATGGTCATGGTTGGGAGGCCAAACTCATAGGAGAGGTTCCTATACTAGGCCGTGTAATTGAAAGGTTAGAATTGATTATACGCATACTGAGTATGGTGAATTCAGGATTGTTCCTAATGGATGTATCGAATATAGTGGTGAAAGTGTACCACCTCTGCAGAGTGTCAAACTATTTGAATAGCTGCGTCCATACTATTGGAGTGGCCATACTGTTCCGTCGTCAGATGTTTTCAAATTGACTTATGAAATGAATCATGACTTTGACTTGACCACAACAGGGTTGTGAAAGTGAAATTTAAGTTCCCACTTAGGTGTTATAAAACCTTAAACTAGCTTTCTTTGCTTCTAAACTCAGTTGGAGATAAATATGGCTTTTTGCAAAACAACCTAGAGCTTAGTATTCCTATTCAAACAACTTACTTGTTAGTGATAGTTTGCGAGTGCTTAAAGTGTACTCATGGCTTTGTCCCTGGCTATTCCCGTGGCCATACTATGAAGAGGACTATCAGGAGGATGGACCGCAGGAAGGTTACAACAACTAGGATCATCTCCCATCGTCAGCATTGCCTGTGACCATGAAGATGGAGCCTCGCCCACGCTACCGTTATTATATTATTCCGCTGCTTTGAATGTACTAAGACTAGGTCATGAGATCCTTTATTTCTTGTAAGACCTTATGTATGGTTTGTAATGGATGATGTACTGTGATATCCAATCTGTTATGCCTCACAAAAATGGTAATCCTGGGATTGCGATGTATGACATAACAGGCATCTGGGATTAAAAATCCGGGTGTTGACAAGTTGGTATCAGAGCCATCCTAACCATAGGAGACCCTAGTTTAGAATGGACGCTTGAATCAAAAACTTAGTTTCAAAACAAAATAAGTGAGTCTTTATGAAAACCTATTCTCATTCTTATCGCTTAGAGTCTTTCATGAAAATTCAAATTCCTCAAAAAAAATCTTGCAAACTTACATAAAATTTGACACACTTGATCACTCTACTAACTTACTCATCCTACATTCTTAATCATTCTTATCGCTTAGGGAATGGAGGATATCTCATCTTTGAGCGTGACTTGGACCAGCTTTCAGCACTTTTGGTGCGCCCGCACCCCGAGTTCTTCGGAGCCCAGCTCAACGATCAGGAAGGAGGAGAATTGCAATGGCTGATTGTTGCAAGTCTCCGAGGGAAGATTGAAGCCCCCACCTCAGAGGGAGTCCAGTTCACCTTAAGGGAGAACAACTGGCTGGATGGATTGCTAGGTCCATGTAGGAAGCTCTTGCCCGTCTGTGTGGGCAGAGTATCAATCAGATCAAGGGCACCCTCTTTGAGTTCTATCCAAGGCGTGATGTTATGGGACCGCCACTGGAGGTACAACATCACCCGGAGCTGAAGCATCAAGTGGACCACCTCAGCTTCATGATGTATGACCGACAGAAGGAGTTGGACAATGCCCGCTCCTACGCCAACCACAACTACGCCATCGCAGTCCAGAAGGACCAGACCATAGCCATGCTGGTGAAGGATCGCCAGTCTCGTCGCCGTCAGCTTGACAAGATGGATCGCATTATTGCCCACCTTCGGCACAAGGTGACAGACTTGAAGGAGACCATCCACGAGAGGGACATGCATCTTGAGGAGAGGGAGAATGCAGGGGAAGACCTCCGTGGAGACCCTTACTCCTATCTAAGTGACGATGATGACTTCCTAGAGGATCAAGCCATGGACTTCTTCATCGATGAGGATGACTTCGCCTTCATTGATGATGATGAAGATGATGATGATGATGATGATGATGAAGTCACCGATTTTGATGAGTAGTATCACTTGAGCACTAGCGTTAGTGAAGTTGTATCCGGTTCCACTGTATCGTAGTTTCACAGAATGGTTCTAAAACCATATGTTTTCCTTGTCGTGGTGCGTGTTTGTATTGTGTGCTATGAATGAATGAAAAGCAAGTTTCTAGAAAAATCTGAGTCGAAACTTCAAAAACTTTTCAAAAACAAAACCCTGAACCTTAGAAATTTCCCTATTTTCTCGTGATCTATCTCAATCTTCAGATGCCTCGCGGAGGAAGCAGTTCATCCCCAGACCCAATGTTGCAGATCTTACAAATGTTGGTTTCAGACTGCAAAGCTGAAAGAGCTGAACGTCAAGCCAACTTAGCGACCCTCAACACATAGCTCAGATGGCCAACAAAAATCAAGGCCATGGAAACCAGGACAACCGTGGATCCAAGCTCAAGAACTTTCAGAATACCAATCCACCCGTCTTTAGTAAGTCTGAAGAGCCCTTAGATGCAGATGATTGGCTACAAACCATGGAGAACAACTTAGAAGTCGCAGGAGTAGAGGACAACGAGAAAGGACTGTTTGCCACCCACTATCTGGAAGGATATGCGAGAGCTTGGTGGAACAGCGTTCGCGCCATGACTGGAGGACAAATGATGACTTGGGATGAATTGAAACTCAAGTTCAGCAGAACCCATGTGCCACCGGGTTTGATCAAGAGGATGAGAGATGAATTCAGAGAATTGAAGCAAGGGAGGATGATAGTAGTTGAGTACCGTGACAAATTTCTGTCCTTAACTAGATATGCACCAGATGAGATTGACACTAAAGCCAAGAAGAAGGAGAGATTCTTGAATGGTTTGCATGATGAGATGCAGACAGTGTTAGTCAACATTCCATTTGCTGACATTGAAGCCTTAGTGGATTCTGCCATTCAGATGGAAGGCAATATCAACCAAGCCAATAAGAACCACAAGCGTAGAATGATGAATCAACCAGGAACCCACCATACCCCAAAGTAACGCCCCAACCCGTCTGTAGGATTTGCCCCTAGAAACTATAGACCCCCGATGAACTGTCCGACATATCCCAACCGTGGAAACCCAAGGCCCGAAGGAAACCACAATAACAACCCCAGTAACTCCAGCAATTTCAACCGTGCACCGCCCAAGTTCAACAACAACAATGTCCCCACCAACACCAATACTGCCCCAAGAACTGGAAGCGATGTTGTGCCTATTGTAGGAAAGGACAAGTCGTAGGTGACTTGTTATGAATGCGGAACCAAAGGTCACTACTCCAATGAGTGCCCCAAGAAGATTGCAGCAGCCCCCAATGTGAATGCCCCAGCTCAGCAGCAGCGTCGTGTTCAGCCTGGAAGAAGATTTGCCCCAGGGAATTCTCTCAACCCCAACGGCCGTCTATTTCTCATGAATGCTGAAGAAGCCCAAGAAGCGCCAGATGTCGTGCTGGGTATGTTTTCTGTTAACTCAGTACTTGCAAGAGTGTTGTTTGATTCTGGAGCATCGCACTCATTTGTTATAGAAGAATTTCCATGCACTAGTAAGATTCAACAAACAAAACTGAAGCATGTTATGATAGTTCAAATACCTAGTTCAACTAACAAAGCTAGACAAATTTGCAAGGCCGTACCTATCAGAATCCATGGCATAGATTTTTATTCTAATCTAATAGTACTTGGAACCAAAAGTTTGGAAGTAGTACTAGGAATGGATTGGATGTCGAAACATAAAGGATTAATCGACTATGCCAAGAAAGCCATAACCATGACCAGTACCGCTAGAATATCAGTAGAGCATGTATCTGAAACCTTGCCCCGTCAATTCAAGTGCAACAAGAGTCTAGCCCAACCAACCATTGACCAAGTCAGAGTAGTCTGTGAATACCCCAACGTATTCCCAGATGTATTGCCCGGTATGCCCCCAGATCGGGATATCGAGTTTATCATTGAACTAATCCTTGGAACCGGACCCATAGCCCAGATACCTTATAGTATGAACTCGTCTGAATTAGTGGAGCTGAAGAAGCAACTGGATGCTATGCTAGAGATAGGACTGATTCAACCCAGTGCGTCGCCATGGAGATCACCTGTCTTGTTTGTGGACAAGAAAGATGGAGGTAACCATCTGTGTACAGATTATCGGAAGCTGAATGATGTCACCAACAAGAACAAGTACCCACTACCAAAGATAGAAGACCTGTTTGACCAGTTGACCGGTGCCAAAGTGTTTTCTAAGATTGATCTTAGAACTGGTTATCATCAACTCAAGATTCGTGCAGAGGATATTCCAAAGACTGTCTTTACCACCATATATGGACTGTATGAGTACACTGCCATGTCTTTTGAATTAACCAATGCCCCCGCTTATTTCATGAACCTCATGAATAAGATTTTTATGGACTTCCTGGATAAGTTTGTCGTTGTTTTCATTGATGACATTCTGATCTATTCCAAATCAGAAGAAGAACATGAGCTACACCTGAGGACCATACTTGGAACACTTAGAGAGCATCAGCTGTATACCAAGTTTAGCAAATGTGAATTTTGGTTACAGGAAGTAGGATTTCTCGGATATAATGTGTCAGCCGGAGGAATTGCCGTTGACCCTTCAAAAGTTAAGGATGTTGGAGATTGTCAAGCCCCAACCACTCAAACCCAAGTTCGTGCATTTCTCGGATTAGCGGGATATTACCGCAAGTTTGTAGAAGGATTCTCGAGTATGGCAAGACCCATGAACCAATTGTTGAAGAAAGATAAGAAGTTTGAATGGATGGACAAATGTGAAGCGAGTTTTCAAGAACTCAAGAAGAGATTGATTTCAGCCCCAATCTTGATCATGCTAGATATAACGAAGCCTTTTGATGTGTATTGTGACGCATCCAAGATCGGTCTCGGTTGTGTGCTAGTGCAAGAGGGAAAGGTCATATCATATCTATCCCGACAACTGAAGCAACATGAGCAGAATTATCCTACCCATGACCTTGAACTACTAGCCGTAGTTTTAGGACATGGCGGCATTACCTCATGGGTAACCGTTGTGAGATTTATTCGGATCACAAGAGCCTGAAGTATATTTTCACTCAGAAGGAGCTGAATATGAGGCAAAGGAGATGGATAGAGATAATCAAGGACTATGACCTGGACATTCACTATCACCCCGGTAAAGCCAATGTGGTAGAAGATTCCCTTAGTAGATTGCCGTGTCGATTGAACTCTATGATTCTGAAGGAACAACCAAGTTTGCACAAGGAGTTGGAAGATTTCAGAATGGAATTAGTAAGTGAATTATTTTTGGCTAGCATAGAACTTCAACCCACTTTGATCAGTCAGATCAAGGAGGCGTAGAAAGGAAATGCTAGTATCGACGGAATCAAATGTCATATTGGTACAGGGAAAGTACCCGGATTCACCAAAGATGAACAAGGAGTTTTGTGGTACAAAGGACGTATCTGTGTGCCAGCAGATTCAGAGTTAAAGCAAGCTATTTTGAAAGAAGCCCATGATACTCTTTATTCTATCCACCCCGGAGGGACGAAGATGTATCAGGATTTGAAGGAGCAATTTTGGCGGCACAAGATGAAGAGAGAAATCGGAAGCTACATAGCCAAGTGTGATATTTTTCAGAGAGTCAAGGCGGGACCTCAGAGACCCGCAGGACTGTTGCAACCATTGAAGATTCCAGAATGGAAATGGGATTCAGTTGGAATGGACTTTATCACCGGTTTGCCTACATCTAGTAGAGGAAATGACTCTATTTGGGTCATAGTAGATCAACTGTCCAAAGTCGCCCATTTCTTACCTGTCAACACCACCTATCAAAGTTCGAAACTAGCAGAGTTGTACATTGCTAGAATCGTCAGTTTGTATGAAGTCCCCAAGAACATTATATCGGATTGAGGAACCCATTTTACCTCGAGGTTTTGGTAGAAAGTCCAAGAAGGATTAGGAACAAGACTAGATTTCAACACATCTTATCACCCTTAGTCTGATGGACAAACGGAGCGAGTAAATC
This sequence comes from Avena sativa, assembly GCA_916181665.1. Classification (NCBI taxonomy): domain Eukaryota; kingdom Viridiplantae; phylum Streptophyta; class Magnoliopsida; order Poales; family Poaceae; genus Avena; species Avena sativa. Next base: position 135,901,806 of record OV702280.1, read on the forward strand.
AAAAACTCGAGGATATGTTGAGAGCCTATGTGTTAGAATATGGATCTAAATGGGAAGACTGTCTACCTTTCGCAGAATTTTCATACAACAGTTACCAAGCTAGTTTGCAAATGGCCCCATTTGAATTCATGTATGGAAGGAAGTGTCGTACCCCTTTGAATGGGTCGGAAGTAGGATAGAGTCAGATTTTCGGACCCGACATCCTACGAGAAGCAGAAGAGAAAGTTCACAAGATTCATGAGAACCTCAAGACCGCCCAATCCAGACAAAATATTTATGCCGACAAGAGACGTCAAGACTTATCCTTCAATATCGGAGATTTGGTGTATCTCAAAGTGTCACCTTTGAAAGGAATGCAGCGTTTCCAGCTCAAAGGAATGTTAGCCCCCAGATATATCGAACCCTTCAAGATTCTGAATCATCGAGGAGAAGTATCGTATCAACTGGAACTGCCAGAGGAGATGTCAGCCGTGCATAATGTGTTTCGCATCTCGTTACTTCACAAATGCCTGGAAGTCCCGGAGAAGACCAAAGTTTTCAAAAATATTGATCACCGAACCATAGAGATCAACGATGACCTGACGTATCCCGAAGTGCCCATCCATATTTTGGAGGAAGCTTTCAGAACCACCAGGACCCGAAGTATCAAGTTTCTCAAGATCCAGTGGAGTAACCACACTGAAGAAGAAGCTACCTAGGAGCGAGAAGACTACATTAGGACGGAGTTTGCACATCACTTTAAATCCTAGTTTTCTTTTTCTCAAATCTCGGGAAGAGATTTTGTTTAAGGGGGGAAGGTTTGTAACATCCCAAAAATATGGATCAAGGTTATCAATTCCAATCACCCAGAATTAGGGTCAAGGTTAATTAAATCCATACGAATGCATGTGTGTATGTGATGAATGCATGAATGCTTGAATGGACTTGTGTGATTGTTGTGAATGGCAAGGATTGGTTTAAAGATGAAAACAACATCATCTAAATCATTCCCAAGCAGAATCAAAACATTAGAAATTCAAAAACAAACAAAATAAGCAAATGGCCATTTTTGCCAATCTTGCTCACTAGACCACTTTGAGTGTTTCTAGTCCAAGATTTCAAATAGAAACAAATCCAATTCTTTTCACCTCTTGCTAGACCAAGTGAAAGTGAACCCAAGCCCACCTTGCAAACCCACAGAAACGTTTGGCAACCCTATTCAAATGAAATTTGAAAATTGAATCTAGTTCATATGAGAAGATCATCATTTCTCAAAACCCAACCATAGCAGTGCACCTTGACAAATCCAATTAACCAGAGACTACCTAGTATATGACCAGTACACCCACCAAGTTTCATCCAAAAAATTAAATTTGAATTCCTTGCGGCCATTTCATCAAACACTTAGAGACAACAAATCAAACTAGCCAAACTTCACTATTTTGAGCAGTAATTTGGCTAAGAATTATTCTCCATTGATCACCCCTGTTTCCCCTAGTGCCAACCAAAGCAATGAACCCACCTAGCCCCTACCCAGTGCACCATGCCGAGCATGCCTGAGCCAACCCCGGCCAGCCGACCATGGCAAGCTAGAACCAGCCATCGCCGCGCCTAGCCACCATGTCAAGCAAGCACACCACCGTCCATCGCCACCCCCTATCCAGCCCTCGAGCCCTGCCAGCCACCCATTTCTCTACGACCATGCCGAGAGCGTGCCAGAGCACCACGCTCGACACGCTCGCACAGACCGCGCCCCGCCTTCGCCGCCCGCGTACGTGATTATCATCGCCCCAGGAACCTCCAAGACAACCCCGCCGCGCGACCCGTAGCCACTATGCGCCATCAAAACCGCCGTCGGTGCCGCTCAAAGAGTCGACGCATTCCGACCGAATCGCACCACCCCTTGCCGCGCCATCAAGACGTTGAGCTTCGCCAGGATATCGTGCAACGTCCCCTACCTTCATCCATGCCATTAGCTCACTGTAATGCCGACCCTGACGAGATCAGCCCGCACCCTTCGGTTCTCTCATCGCAGTATAAATAGAGGCCTCCCCCGTTTGATTTCTTCACACCATTCCACTCCCCACATCTCACTGATCATTCCCACTTCTTTCGAAAGAAAGGCGAGCACAACATCGCCCGAATTTTGCCGGAGCTTGCCGTTGCTGGAGGAGAAGGGCGGAGCCGCCCCAGGAGGAGCCACCAGTACCAGGAGGATCGCCGTCGTTGACTTTGTCATTCGCCCCCATCGCCGAACTTCGCCTGAGCCCCGGTGAGCCGCCAAAGACCCCCACTGGCCGCGCTAGGGTTTGTGCTCGTCGAGTTCTGTTCAGACGTGGACGATGACCCTCAGCCGTTGATCTTACATCTAATCTTACGGTTGTAATTGCCCCGTACCCCTTCGCACCCCCTGTCTCACTGACTGGTGGGGACAACCACTTAAACTGCCCGCGTGCGCTGTGCGCTGTGGGCCGGCTTAGTTAGATTCCCGCGTGACCCAGTTCGTTTGAAATTAGGTTTATCTATTTAATTGAAAACTTAATTCTGGCAGTAGATTCAAAAATCATTTCATAGAGATTCACTGAACCAAATTGCACGAAACTAATTTTGTTAGAAAGGTATAGAAATTCTTAATCCAAGTCCGATGGATTCAAACCATTTAAAATAATAGATCACTTATAGTAAAATTTACAAGGCAGAGACTTTTCTGCATTCAAACATTTTTCTAAATTCAACCATAAAAGCTTTTGAGTTGATTACAACTCTCAAAAATCACATTTGATAAGACCTTTCTAAATATATAAAAATATCTAGGTTTACTTGAAGTAATAATGGACAAGTAATAAAAGAATGCCCTATAGGCATTTCTAGTCACTTTATTTAATTAAAATAAAAAGGTTAAACCTTATTAAATTGTGACACCACTTTAAATCAAATTCCCAAGTGCTGGAATATGTGGTGATGACATGTGTCAACATGATCCCATGTTTTAGATGGAGAATATTAAATCTTAAGTAGTTTTTTTCAATGAGTAGAAATTACTTCTCTAAAAGAAAACAAATGAAACTAGTTCCTTAATCTTTGTGATGATTGTGATGATGCTAGATCATCTAGTGAAAACCATGGTGTGATAAATAGAAGTAGTTAAGTATTGTTTAGTGATTGTGTACCTCGTATTTATTTATAGATGCTAGTATCGACCAAGGATACGAAGAAGGAGGAGACTACTACGAGGAAGAAGCAGAGGAGAACTTCAACCACTCCACTTCACAAGCCAAGCTACCCCTTGCAAGTTTATTAACCATGCAAGCCACCCTAGCAAGCTAACACTTGCATGATAACTATGCAAACTAGATGCCTTAGGCATATGTGATTACACTCCTTTGATTATACCCAATCTTAGTTTTATTTGCAAGCTTGATTATTTTATTTCTTTATCAAAGCTCTTTAGTTATGTTTACTTAGTGACTTGTCAATTTTGGAAATATTTAAAGGTAGCATAAAGAGCATAAAACTTGGCCTAAGTTAGATAGATCTTGATGTCATCATGAGGCATGAGATTGAACTTAGGTCAGTCACACCTTATTATTACCCCTCATTAGTGTTACCACCAACTTTAGTGGCTAGTGCTAAGCATAAAACTTGATCACTTTAGATGGGAATACTTGGTGAAAAGGGTTATGAAAACCTTAGAATGATGAGTCATTCTAATGAAATGTTTTGACATGTGTTTTTGAACATCAGATGATTCTGATGATGAAAATGTTGAGGCATGAGCCTTAACCCTTTATAAAACTGATGGTTGTCTGGATGTGATATGATTCCAATTTTATCGTAAAACCACAATACCCGAATTTGGGTAGGGCTTGACTAGAAGTTTATGTTCCTTAGTATGGGTTCCCTTGCGGCCGAGGTTTGAGATGAGGCTACCTCATGAATATTAACCACCTGTGCAGTTCCCAAGATGATAGATGGTCACGGTTGGGAGGCCAAACTCATAGGAGAGGTGCATATACTAGGGCGTGTAATTGAAAGGTTAGATTGATTATCCGCATACTGAGTATGGTGAATTCATGATTGTTCCTGACGGATGTATCGAATATTGTGGTGAAAGTGTACCACCTCTGCAGAGTCTCAAACTATTCGAATAGCCGCGTTCGCGGTTATGGACAGTTGGAGTGGCCATATTGTTCCGTCGTCAGATGTTTTCAAAATGACTTGTGAAATGAATCATGACTTTGACTTGACCACAACAGGGTTGTGAAAGTGAAAGTTAAGTTCCCGCTTAGGTGTTATAAAACATTAAACTAGCTTTCTTTGCTTCTAAACTCAGTTAGAGATAAATCTAGCTTTTTGCAAAACAACCTAGAGCTTATTATTCCTATTCAAACCACTTACTTGTTAGTGATAGTTTGCGAGTACTTAAAGAATACTCTTGGCTTTGTCCTTGGATGTTTACGTGGCCAGACTATGAAGAGAACTATCAGGAGGATGGACCGCAGGAAGGTTACGACAACTAGGATCATCTCCCATCGTCAGCATTGCCTATGACCATGTAGATGGAACCTCGCCCACTCTACAGTTATTATATTATTCCGCTTCTTTGAATGTACTAAGACTGGATCATGAGATCCTTTATTTTTTATAAGACCTTATGTATGGTTTGTAATGGATGATGTACTGTGATATCCAATCTGTTATGTCTCGCAAAAATGGTAATCATGGGATTGCGATGTATGGCATAACAGGTATCTGGGATTAAAAATCCGGGTGTTGACACGGATAGGCAGCAGGCCAGAACAGTAAAAGTCCAGATGCATATCAGGAGGAACAGTGGAAGGCCGAAATAACAGCGGGCCGAAATAGTACTGGGCCTGAATATATGATGGACCAACTTGTGGGCCCATTTCAAACAATGCTGCTTTAAACGGTAACGGGCCGACTTACCATTGGGCTTTCATAATGGTCCGACCCACTTAATGATTGTCAGGCCTTGGATGGGCCTGGGTTTCTATCACAGTTTCCATGACACTGTCCGTTAATGGCGTTTGCCACTTGTTAGTTTGCATGACGTCAGCAGTTAACGCGGCTGGCGAACAGATCTACGACGAAACGACTTTTACCACGAAAGGCATCTATCCTAGAAGACTCTTCAGCCATGAAAAACGGGCCTTCAACTATGAAAATCGTCCATTGTAAAAGGATATTTTTCTTTTAGTATTTGTAGATGCAATACTAAAGAACATGATCTATAGATGGTAACCTAAAATGCAAAATAATATTAACAGTAGCATGGCATTATTGTAAAACTAATCGGATTATGCTAACTAAAGAACTACCTAATAAATTAGTAACCAGCCTAATAAGTAATATGCAAAAATAAATAAAACTCATACCAATCGTAGCCTACAAACATGACCAGAAAATAACACCGATAACAAAGATACATGCATCCTGACAAGCTCCACAGATAAACACTGAACTAGCTACTTTACCTAGTAGAAAAAGGTACACGTGATGATCTTGCAATTAGTCCTATGACCAGGTACATGTAATCAACATGCAACAGTTATTGCCTAACTCACCTAATTAATAGATGACAAACGGTTCTTGGTGATGTACATGTTTTAGACTATACAGACCTCAAACCTGAATAACTAGCAACCGTGATTCAAGACACAGACATGCCCATATGCATGGCATATATTATTGGAATCAATCGCTTATGTGAACTAGACTGATCAACATCGAACAACTTGCATCTAGCGTCACTGCTAGGTTCCTAGAGTTACTTGGATTAGTTTCTAAGTTAGGACCAAGGTCATCGGACATGTCCATGGTCGCCTGATCTGTCTATGCCACCGAACGGCATTAGGTTCACCAGCAACCATGCAATCTATGAAACTAGGAGCAGCAGCCATATCTAGGAGGTAGCCATGAACATAGGTAGTAGATAGGTACGAGGGTTTCAGGTGATTCTCACCGAGTGTGACACAATCTTCCGAGGAAGGCGCTGAAACGAGTTGGAACGACGACGAAGTACGTCGTCGGTGATCTGCGGCTTGTCCTTCTGGTTCGAGGAATCAGCCCTCCTCCTATTATTTCTTGCGGCGCAATCAGCCCTCCTCCTCTCGTGGCCGAAATTGTCGGTAACACGAGCGGTGTTCGGCGGCGGTCTCGCGGAGCTTCGCGAGATTAGATCAGTTTTTCGGACTAGGGTTTAAGACGGCGACGATGGGATGGAAAAGAGAAGACAGGGTACGGCTTGGGGCCTTTATAAGGGGACGGAAGGCGCTCTGCGACTCTGAAAGAATCGAAGACAGACGTACATGTTCTGTATGTAGGCGCTGGGCACTCCTTCTCCGTCCCGTGCAAATCGAGGCGAGCGAGATTTGCGTTGCTGGACTGCCTAAGCTAATTGGGTCTTGGTGGGCTGGATCAATGGTTTGCAACAATTGAAAAAAGAGAAAGAAAAGATAGTAGAAAACTGATACGTACACGTACATGAACAAAAGAAGAGAAGCAGTCGGATCTCATGCATGCACGTATTTCATCCATGCACAACCATGCATGTATATGTGTGCATCGCATGTGCATATACATATGAAAACCAAAATCAAATAAAATTCAATAAAAGCCCAATTGAGAACGACTTGGCATATCAAAACTAGATTCAAATATTCCCTCGAATAAATTAATGCCAAATAGTTTCGAATTAATTTCAGAAACTCTAAATAAAATATTCTTTTATTTTGTCACATTGCAACATCCTTCTTTTTTTGAAAAAATTAGACCCATAAAATTCAGGACGTTACATCTGGGCTGTCTTTCCTTGCCATTTTATGTGTGCAAATAAGCATGTTATGTGTTCAAGTGTGCGATTTATATTTTTGTTACAATTTGTGTTATGTTTTCATCCGGCTGGTCGTGCCCTTGAATAGGACCCCGCCCCTCCCACGACGTGATGTTTTATTCATGCTTGTAGATCATGGTGGCAGCGTTGTTCCAACGTACAGGCACTAGTAGAAAACAGGACACTAGTCCCTGTTTGTAAGAGGCTTTAGTCCCAGATTGCAATTCGGGACTAAAGGTTAGGCCTTTAGTCCCGGTTCTGTTATAAATCGGGACTAGATTGTCTCCACGTGGCCCTGCTGCTCGCGCTGGGCTAGAAAGTTCTTCTGCCGCGGCAGCGTTTTGCACCAAACTGCTGCCGTGGCAGGAGGTGGGATTTTAGGGTTTTAGGGTTTTCTTTTTTGTGTTTGATTATTTTTCATTTTGTGTTTTTATATACATATTATTCTACGCTACTACATGCTGTATACATTGATGCATATATAATATAATTTCACTCACGATAACATAAATACATATAAATATATACACAACCGAGACTAGAGCTCGTCTAATTAATTTACACCAAGATCATCATTACAACAAATACTTTTCTTTTGTGTCTATCCACGATTACACGAAGGTCTATCTACGTTGTACTCTCCTTTTGAGTTTATGATGTCCCTGAGCAAAAATCCCGACAACTCCTCTTGAATTGCTACTAGGCGTTCATGTGGTAGGAGCTTATCCCGCATCGCATCCAACTATATATAAAGAAGTAGATCATTATGAATGGAACTCAACAAAAACTATGGTATAGAATAAATTGCGAATATATTGTTTACGTACTTGAAGAAAGTCTGTGCCCTGCTCCATACACCCACGAATGAACTCGCATACGTAATATCCACATAAATTAGTCCCCTGTGGCTGCGTCGCACACTTTTCGATCGAGAATATAATTCAATCAGATAATAATCAAGCATGATAATTGTAAGAATGATAATTATAATATCCACATAAATTAGTCCTCTCGTACTACTTACCGGGACCGTACGAAAAGTGAGCTCCTCACGCCATTCACCCTGAACCTCCTTCGTGAACCTTTTCCAAACCCTGTCCGGTAAAAAAGAAATGAATGAGTTCTTAATTAGTTTACATCTCAGAGAATGAACGAAAGGGACAAATATAGTGATTGAAATTACTTTTGGAGGCAATCAATTATGCTGCGGTAGTCTTCTATCGTCTTCCTTAACGAGTCCGAGATTTCAACTTTTGCACGGTCAACGTCAATGTTTAGAAGAATCCAGTGGAAGCTGCGCACGTTTATATACACTTAACATCGAGTAAACAAAAATTGAATGTGTACAAGACAGTAAGACTCTAACCCATAGTTGTAAGGAAATAGTATTTGTGTCTTGTAATGTTGCTCCATTAAATACATTAGCAAGTTATCCTCCGTTTCCTCGAGGTTATTTATTAGCGTATGTCCATTAACTCTATTTGGGTCAACGAACCCAATGCTGTAGATTGAATTTCTTCTACATTCTTGAATATTCATCCTGCATATATAATATCATACAGAAGGAGCTATAGTGAGGATAAAGACAGGAAATGAATTGAACGAGCTGAGTTAGTGACTTAATTACTTACAGAGAATAGCAGCTAAGGAGGGACTTGTCGAGGGCGTCTAGGTTGAATAACTGAAATAGTTCACAAAGTTCAATGGAGATCTCGTCTGGACGGAAGTACTCCTCTCCAAATTTACATAGGATAAATTGTCTCCCTTCCTTTGTGACTTTCAAGTACCAGATATGCAACAGTCGCATATGTGTTGGCAGATCATCGAATACCTCATCGCTGACCAGAGGCTCCCCATAGACATATTTTCGTGCTATTGGTCCCTTGGCCACATTATCTCCGCCGGCTAGAAGTGCTTCGACCATCAGGTTACACTCCTTGGCTAATTTAATAGCTAATTCCATATTTATTCCACCTTGTGTGGGCTGGGGTAACACCTTGAGCGGGGCAATGGATTGTTTTGCCTGTTTGCCGAGCTGGGCAACTTATTTTGATTTTCTCCCACTTGCATTACTGCTTGATGACTTCTCTTTTAGTGTCTTCGTAAGACAGCGTGTATAGTCATCTTTCCTATTTAACACATGTTGGGGTGGTTGCTCAAGGAATGCCTTGAAGTGCTTCTTGACTTTTGGATCAACTAGCACCTGTGGCTCGGGTTGTTTTGGTGCAAAATGGGCCTTCACTTCGGCTTGGGAGATCACTGCGCTTTCCTCATCAGTCCGGTGATAAGCTAACTTGGGAGGAGACGGCGGTACTCTTGGGAGGGGATCTTGTTGTTTTCGGCATCGGGTCTCCCTCGACGTAGCAGTGTTATTCTTCCGCTTTCTTCCCTTTGATTCAATGGGCGGAGGCGGAGGCGCCGGAGATGGAGATGCAGTCGCGCTGCGATCCCTCTCAGGAAGGGGTGGACTATTGTTTCTTGGTGGAGACGATGGACTCGGAGGTGATGGTGGCCTTGGAGGTGATGGATTGCTTCTCGGAGGAGAAGATTTCCTTGGCGCCCTGCCTGGAAACACGATGTGTTGTTTTTTCCAAAGAATGATCCAACCCTCCACTTATCCAAGTGTTTTCTCCCCTTCGCCTGCAGGGATGTCAAGCTTAAGTGATTGACATGTTAGTTCAACTTCATCCACACCGACACGAGCATAGCCAGTTGGAATCTGACTTCCATGGTAGGTCGCTTCCGGTGGACAAGGTAAAGCAAAGACGAGCGCCACCTTCATAGAAATGTTATCACTGTGACATGTAGCTCACAAGCTGTCCTTGCCTCGACTTCATCCACGGGGTAGCGAACCATCGTTGCACCGTCCATATCATCTATCACCGGTGCATTATTGTCCATTAGCATTGGATTATTAGCTTGTACCTCCGTGGAAGCCACACTGCTTCTCCCCTGAGATGGGCCCACCGGACTGTCTAACCCAGGATCTTGCTGTCAGGCCAGTACTCTAAGTTCATTAATCTACTCCTGCTGCAGCTTGAACATGGCTTGAAATTCCTCGTTCCTTTTTTCAATCGCCTCCAACCGTGCTGCCTCCTCCACCTTCTGCCGGTTCGTTTTTCTAGATCGGCTTCTATAAGTGTCGATGTCAGCGGGAAACCCTGTCTTCCATGGAACAGATGGGCCAAAGCCTCGTGTTCGTCCGAATTTTTCAGGATTCCCGAGGGCATATGTCAGCTCATCGTTCTCTCTGTCGGGAATGAACTTTCCATCTTTTCTCAGTTGTATCACTTTAACAAGTTCATCTTTGGGTTTAGTAATGGCCTCCTTTGTAACAATAATCTCCCCGGTTTCAGTGTCATACGACCCCCCATGCCCAAGGAGCCAATTTTTTGACCTCACGGGCCACTTATTTGTAGCTGGCGTGACCCCTTTTTACGCATTTCTTCCTTGGTTTTTTCCCACTTCGGCGCGGCCGTCTTGTAGCCACCTATCCCCATAGTATGGTGATATTTATTTTTGGCCGCATTTATCTTATTCTTTTCTGACTTGGCCGTAGCTGCTTCTGATTCCTTGTATTTCAGAAATGGGGTCCAGTTATCCTGCTGCTTCTCTAGCGGGCCAGTGAATGGCGGAGTCAGCCCCTTCTTGGCAAAGTTGTTGTACAATCTTTTCTTCCAGTCCTTGAACTGTCCGCCCATCTTCTTAAGGGCCCACTTTCTGACTTGCAACCTCAATGCCTCAGTGAGTTCAGGAGTGTCCAATTCAGGCAGAGAGAAGTGTTCCATGAGTGAATTCCAAAGACCGTCTTTGGCTCTGTCATCGACAAAAGTTTCTCCAACTCGATCACTTTTCTTTCCTGGCTTATTCCACTTCTGAGTAGTGATCGGGATGGCGTCCCTGACTATCGCTCCGCATTGGTATACAAATACACTTGCGGCCTCTTTCGGCTCCAAAGGTTCGCCGACCTCAGACACTAGATCAATGGTGAAACGCATACCATCAGCCAACTTTTTGTTCGGGCCTCGTTTCCTTGAAGAAGATTCACCCGATGAGGAGGTCTAAGAGAAGAAACAGTCGTCAGTACATATATATATATATGAATCAACTAATGCATCTACTAGCTCGTGATCAGCAGAGGCTTTATATACCTCGCCGGTCTTTGCTATGGTGGTGTCTCCACCGTCAGTTCCACCGTCGTCTCCACCAAAGAATTCGTCATAGTCGTCTCTTCTGTCGGCTTCATCCAAGTTGAGGTATTGGGAGCCATCATCATCTCCATCATCGTCTTCTCCATCATAATGGTAACCTCATGTACCATCATCTATCATGTTGTCCATGATGTGCTCTTCGTTGTCTCTACCGTCCATAACTTAACTAATACAGAAGAAAGATAAAACCATTTTGCTTAATGCGATAAAATAAAGGAAGATAAAGTAATCCAACTTAAACAATGCGATAAAGAAAGATAAAGTACCAGTTAAACAACAATACATCTCGAATAATCCAGCTAGTACAATAATAAAGTACCAATTAAACAACAATACAACCCTATTATACATCTAGCTAGCTCAGCGAAGACGTCGAGCCCCGGCTACTGAGCCGCGGGAGGTGTGCACCCAAAGTGTAGGAACCATCACCGGAGAATGTCTCGGGTAAGGTGCCTGAAGAAGCTTCCAGGTATTGGCGTCCCGGACACCTAAAATGTGCATGTAGCGCCGGACGTGCTCGTCCTCCTCCCTGACACGACGTTGTACCACCTCGTCGGGGGCCGGCTCCCTCTGCATCGCACCTGGACCACTCGGCCGCCACCACAGAAGATCCGGGTCGACGACGACACCCGGATTCCTCACGAGACGACGTCCCCCGGCTGGTAACACCTCCCAGTGCTAGCCCGGCGGAGCCCAGCCCCGTGGATGCCCGGTGACACTGTCTAGTAGCACTCCCGGGGTCACGCCGAGTGAACAAGGATGAGGAATCGGCATTCCTAAACACTAAATTAAACCTATATACTTTAAACATGATGAAAATAAATAGTATCAACTAAAATAAACTATATTAAACAATAACTAAAATAAACTATATTAAACACTAACTAAAATCCTAAAATTCACTAACTAAGAAAAATTCACTAACTAAGAAAAATTCACTAACTAAAATAAACTATATTACACTAACTAAATTACACTAACTCAAAATAAAATATATTCAACACTAACTAAAATATCTAAGAAAAAATTACACTAAACTTACTAACTAATTAACCCTAAAATAACCCTAACTAATTAACCCTAAAATACACTAACAAAATTATATACACTAACTAATTAACACGAACAAAATAACTAAAAAAATTAACACTAATTAACAAAATTAACACTACTAATTAACTAGAGCTTGATTACCTTGAGAGGGGCGGCTCCGGAGGTGGTGGACGGTGCGGGCGGCGCGGTGGGCTCCGGTGAGGGACGACGCCGGGCGGTCGGCGGCGTGCCGGGGAAGGGGCGGTCGGCGGCGTGCCGGGAAAGAAGGGGCGACGCCGGAGCGGGACAGCATGGGGCGCGGGCGGCGCGGGGGAGGGTCGGCGCGAGAAGGGTCGGCGCGAGAAGGGGCGCGGGCGTGGCGCGGTGGTTGACGGCGTGGCGGCACGATGGCTCTGCGCGAGGAGGAAGACGGCGGAGCGACGGTATGTGTGCTCCGGTTCGTGCATCGAACCGGGGCGCACAGGGTGAGTATTTATACCCACCCCCCTTTAGCCCCGGTTGGTAGCACAAACCGGGACTAAAGGGTTTTCGGTGTGCCGCGTTTCGCGCGCAGCCCCGCACCCCGTTAGCCGCGGTTTGTACTACAAACCGGGGCTAAAGGTCCTTTTTTAAAAGCTTTTTCAAAAACTTTTTTAAAATTAATTATTATATGCCTGTTTAAAACCTTTTGAAAAACAAGAAACCTTTTTCAAAACCTTTTTGAAAAACCTTTTTGAAAAACCTTTTTAAAAACCTTTTTTATAACTTTTTTCAAAAACCTTTTTTAAAAACCTTTTTAAAAAACCTTTTTTAAAACTTGCATTGGATCTCTGAAAAACGACATATTGTGAGTCTAAAAATGATTTTTTCAAAAAATCATGGACGTTAGATCATGTACCTGTAGTTCAAACCGGACCCACTTCCTGCCGATTCGGCAAACATTTGTCTTTTTCACCCGAGAAGGAAAAAAAGGTTTGAGATCCCCCGGTTGGGATATAGTTCACGTAACGTTGTCTACTATTTTAGAAAAATGGGATGGTAGCATTCTGTAACTGCATTTTGGTGGCAGCTTCACAAAACGGCCCGTCTTTTTGCGCTCGGAAAATGGAAAATGGCTTTTCCGAGCGACGAAAAGGAAAACTTCCTCCTGCAACATTGTTCTACATCCCAATGTACACATGCATGCACAATATGGGCACCGTATCACAAAATATGCCGCGATTCAACACACATCCGTCTCTTAGACCGAAAGCCATGAAACCTCGAACATGATAGGTCATTTTGTGAAGGTTTTTTGGAGACATAATCAGTATACCAAGTTTGATATTTTCCTTGCAACTATATCACATAATATCACACCACGCGAAGGATTTATATTGTTCGGACCTTTTTTGAATTTTTTATGCCCGTTTTGAATTTTTTGCCGTTTCGAACTTAGGTCAAAACGGCGTGCGTGAAGATAGGGGATGAGAATGTTAGAACTTGTATTGGATCTCTGAAAAAATGACATATTGTGAGTCTAAATATGATTTTTTCAAAAAATCATGGACGTTAGATCATGTACCTATAGTTCAAATCAGACCCACTTCCTACCGATTCGGCAAACATTTGTCTTTTTCACCCGGGAAGGACAGAAAGGTTTGAAATCCCCCGGTTGGGATATAGTTCACGTAACATGGTCTATTATTTTAGAAAAATGTGATGGTAGCATTCTGTAACTGCATTTTGGTGGCTGCTTCACAAAACGACCCGTCTTTTTGCGCTCGGAAAATGGAAAATGGCTTTTCCGAGCGACGAAAAGGAAAACTTCCTCCTGCAACATTGTTCTACATCCCAATATACACATGCATGCACAATATGGGCACCGTATCACAAACTATTCCGCGATTCAACACATAACATCCGTCTCTTGGACCGAAAGCCATGAAACCTCGAACGTTAGATCATGTACCTGTAGTTCAAACCGGACCCACTTCCTGCCGATTCGGCAGACATTTATCTTTTTCACGCAGGAAGGATAGAAATCCATGAAACCTCGAACATGATAGGTCTCTTAATTGGACTACCGCTTCCCACCATATCCCTCTGAACGGTGCTTTTAGTCCCGGTTGTAGCCACTAACCGTGACTAAAGATATTTCCCGCCATATCCCACCGCTTCCCGCCATGTTTTCCCGCCCTTTCCCTCTGAACGGTGCTTTTAGTCCTGGTTGTAGCCACTAACCGGGACTAAAGATATTTCCCGCCATGTTTTCCAGCACTTTCCATCTATATATAGGCCGACCACGCCATGGCTATCCATACATCCGTACCTTCCTCTCTCACAACTATGGACAGTGCCTACTAGGCCATTCAGACCCTCGAGGAGACCCAGGCGTTGTGGGCCTCCAACTACCCTTGCCCGCCAGGCTACCGGCCGGCCGCCGACTGGATGCTGAGCGCTGGAGGGGTTCTTATCCCTCCTGTGCCTCAAGGCTCCGCCAGATAGGCGGCCATCATGAATCACTTCTACCACGAGCTCACGCCGAAGCAGCGGATGGATCCCCAGTGGGATCCCGACAACTATCACACCTAGAATGCCTTCTTTGCTAACCGACGGGAAATGGAGCTCGCCAGGTACGAGGGTGATGGCCCGCCCCCGGTGAACCAAAATGAAGCCGGTCGGCGTCTATGGTGGGCGAACCATACTATCATCGGCGTGATGCGCTACATCGTCGGGGGAGACCATCCTCTCGTGTGGTGCCCACAAGTCTACCCGCCACAGAGCCACAAGAAGGCCCCTCCCCCGCCCGGCGGTAGCGGCATCGTCTTCCAGGAGACTCCTCCCCCGCCCGCCGTGAATCCGAGGCCGGAGTGGCAGGTGCCCCCGGTATATGCCATGGCTGGGCTGAGGATCTCTAGAGTGGCAGGTGACGATGACGATGACGATGACGATGATGAAGAAGACCCTGAAGCTGTGTACTATAGGACTAGGCATGATTATGACTAAAGGGGGTGGCTTTAGTCCTCAGTGTTAGATAGTCCAGGTTTTTAATATTAATAAATGTCTAAGTGTTACCTAGTCTACAGTTTTGGTACCTACCTACAGCAATCTCAGAAATTCCTTTATTAACCATGGAGCATCTTCCTTTAATAAATGAAAAATAGGATTAATTCACAAAAGGTTTAATATATTACATCACCAACATCCACATCTAGTGTTTTGGTTCTCTTCTTGTCTGTACCATGGAGTATCTTCCTTATTTAGCGATATGCTTGGGTCAGTTTTCACTTTGAATGGCGGAATTTCATGAAATTTGTCATAATCTTCTGACATGTCTGTCCTGTCCTCAACTCCCACCATGTTTCTTTTTCCTGAAAGAACTATGTGGTGCTTTGGATCATCGTATAATATTATATTCTTTTGCTTATCTTTCCTTTTTCTCGGTCTAGTAGACATGTCCTTCACATAGAAAACTTGAGCCACATCATTGGCAAGGACGAATGGTTCGTCTCCGTACGCAAGATTATTGAGATCCACTGTTGTCATTCCGTACAGCTGGTCTACCGTTACCCCACCTCCTGTCATCTTGACCCATTTGCATTGAAACAATGGGACCTTGAAATTAAGACCATAGTCAAGTTCCCATATGTCCTCTATGTAACCATAATATGTGTCCTTTTTCCCATTCTCGTCCGCTGCATCAAATCGGACACCACTGTTTTGGTTGGTGCTCTTTTTATCTTGGGCGTGCGTGTAAAATATATTCCATTGATCTCGTAACCTTGGAAAGTCAATATAGTTGAATATGGAGACCTGGCCAACAAGTACAACTGATCTCCAACAGTGGTGTCATTCATGAGATGTGTCTGCAACCAACCGCCGAAAGTCTTCACGTGTTCATCTCTAATCAACCTGTCAGACTGCCCCGGGTAGTTCGAGCGTACAATATTCTTGTGTACCTCGATATATGGAGCCACCACGGTGGAACTTTGCAGAATTGTATAGTGTGATTTAGTGAAATAATGTCCATCCATACATATCTTTGCTTTCTTTCTTAGCGTGCCTTTTCCACTAAGTCTCCCTTCATGCCGTGATTCAGGTACACCGATCAGCTTAAGGACAGGAATAAAGTCAACACAAAACTCAATGACCTCCTCTGTTCCATATCCCTTGGAGATGCTTCCTTCTGGCCTCGCACGGTTATGGACATATTTCTTTAAGACTCCCATGAATCTCTCAAAGGGGAACATATTGTGTAGAAATACAGGACCGAGAATGGTAATCTCTTCGACTAGGTGAACTAGAAGGTGCGTCATTACATTGAAGAAGGATGGTGGGAACACCAACTCAAAACTGACAAGACACTGGACCACATCTTTCTGTAACCCTGGTAGACTTTCTAGATCGATTACCTTCTAAGAAATTGCATTGAGGAATGAACATAGCTTCACAATGGGTACTCTAACATTTTCCGGCAGAAGCCCCCTCAAAGCAACCGGAAGCAACTGCATCATAAGCACGTGGCAGTCATGAGACTTCAGGTTCCAGAATGTTTTCTCTGCCATATTTATTATTCCCTTTATATTGGACGAGAAGCCAGAAGGAACCTTGATACTACTTAGGCATTCAAAAAAGATTTCCTTCTCTTCCTTGGTAAGAGCGTAGCTGGCAGTACCTTGAAACAACTTTGGATGCCTGCCTTCTCGGTATTTCATACGTTGTTGGTCCTGTCGTGCTTCTGGTGTATCTTTCTTCTTTCCATACACGCCCAAGAAGCCTAGCAGTATCACGCAAACATTCTTCATCAGGTGCATCACGTCGATTGCAGAGCGGATATCTAAGACTTTCCAATTGGGTAGCTCCCAAAATATAGATTTCTTCTTCCACATGGGTGCGTGTCCGCCAGCGTCCTTTGGAACGGACTGTCCGCCAGGACCCTTTCCAAAGATTACTTTTAAATCCTTCACCATATCAAATACAGCATCACCAGTACGACGGACAGGCTTACTCCGGTGATCTGCTTCACCATTGAAATGCTTGCCTTTCCTTCTTAGGGAATGCGTGGGCGGAACAAAACGACGATTCCCTAGGTACAAATTCTTCTTGCACTTATCCAAATAAATACTTTCAGTGTCATCTAAACAGTGTGTGCATGCATTGTATCCCTTGTTTGTTTGTCCTGAAATGTTACTAAGAGCAGGCCAATCATTGATGGTTACGAACAACAATGCCCGTAGCTTAAATTCCTCATGTTTGTGCTCATCCCACACACGTACACCTTGTCCGTGCCATAGCTGTAAAAGTTCTTCAACTAATGGCCTTAGGTATACATCAATGTCGTTGCCGGGTTGCTTCGGGCCTTGGATGAGCATTGGCATCATAATGAACTTCCGCTTCATGCACAACCAAGGAGGAAGGTTATACATACACAAACTCACAAGCCATGTGCTATGACTGCAGCTCTGCTCCTCAAAGGGATTCATGCCATCCATACTTAGACCAAACCATAAGTTTCTCGCGTAACCTGCAAAGTCCGGGTACTTCCTCTCAATTTTCTCCACTGTGACCCATCAGCGGGGTGTCTCAACATGTCGTCTTTCTTACGGTCTTCTTTGTGCCATCGCAACAATTTGGCATGCTCTTTGTTTCTGAACAAACGTTTCAGCCGTGGTATTATAGGAGCATACCACATCACCTTGGCGGTAACCCTCTTCCTCGTGTGCTCCCCCTCAACATCACCAGGGTCATCTCGTCGGATCTTATACCGCAATGCAGTGCATACCGGGCATGCATCCAAATTCTCGTACTGCTCACCATGATAGAGGATGCAGTCATTAATGCATGCATGTATCTTCTGTACCTCTAATCCTAGAGGGCAGACAACCTTCTTTGCTTCGTAAGTACTGGCGGGCAGTTCGTTATCCTTTGGAAGCAGCTTCTTCATTATCTTCAACAACTTTTCAAATCCCTTGTCAGGCACACCGACCTCTGCCTTCCATTTCAGCAATTCCAGTGTGATGCCTAGCTTTTTGTGGCCATCTTCGCAATTGGGGTACAACAATTTGTTGTGATCATCTAACATCTGCTCAAATTTCAACCTCTCCCTTTCGCTATCACATTCTCCCTTTGCATCAGCAATGGCCCGACCAAGATCATCATCTGGCTCATATGATGCACGTTTGTCAACAGCCGGATTTTTAATCCCAGATGCCTGCTATGCCATACATCGCAATCCCAGGATTACCATTTTATAACAGAATTGGATACCACAGTACATCATCCATTACAAACCATACATAAGGTCTTACACAAATAAGGATCTCATGATCCAGTTCTTAATACAACTTCAAGCAGCGGAATACGTAATAACAACGGTAGCGTAGGCGAAGCTCCATCTTCGGGGTCACATGGAATGCTGACGATGGGAGATGATCCTAGTTGTCGTAACCTTCCTAGGGTCCATCCTCCAGGTACTCCTCTTCATAGTCTGGCCACGGGAATAGCCAGGGACAAAGCCATGAGTACTCTTTAAGTACTCTCTATTCCTTTATCCTTAAATTCCACAACTACAACTCTGTCAAGTAGTTCCTAAAAACTATTGAACCTTATGGCCACTAGCTACACTGATATTTCATCATTCAGTCCTCTCATGAATTCATCCTGCCTCTTGGCATCAGTGGACACATCATCAGGACCGTAGCGTGCTAGCTTATTGAAGAGATCACCATATTTAGTCACAGAGCGTGTACTTTGGCACATGTCACGAACTCGTGCCTCTTCAAGTTCATAACTCTAGCAGCAACATGAAAAGTATGGAAGGCTCCTTGGAATTGATTCCAGGTAATGGCATTCACATCAGGAAAGCTAACCTGATAGTTGTCCCACCATTCAGCCGTAGTACCCTCAAGATGATGTGTGGCAAATCGCACCCTTTCTGCTTCTTGAGCCTGAATGGTGTCTAGCATCTTGTTGATGGTGTGAAGACAATCATCTGCTACAATAGTCTCATAAGTTCTTGAGAAAGTTGGAGGATTCAATCTCAAGAACCGAGTCAAGCAATCATGCTAAGGCGGCGACGGGTTGTTTTTATTGTTATTGTTGGCCATGAACTGCGCCATGGTCTGGAAAAACTGTGTCTGAGCATTCATCATCTGCTGCACATATGGGGGCACATCATTGTTGTTGTCCGTGTTGTTGTTTATTCGGCGGGGGGCATCTGCGGGTTAGTATAGACAAGTTTAGATAGATATAACTAGGGGAAGTACACTACCCATAATAAATATGATCACACAATAATAAATTTACACACAAACAACAAACAAAGATACAGCAAGCAACTTATGTTTTATAAATAGGATTTATTCGTGGTTGTCATGAAAACAAGACAAAATGGCAACTCACAATCACACAATTTGATACATCTAACGATAAGTGTAATAAAATTCTTGGTTCCTAATGGATCATCTTGAAATCTTGATAGTGTTCCAAATATGTTGCATCCTTCCAGAATAAGTAGACCCAAGGAGGTTTGATACTTATAGCTATAATGGGTTTACAATCTACTTGCTTTGAATAGGAAAGAGTACGAGAAAATGATGAAGATAAGATTTATAAGAAATAGAGTGGGATAAGTAAAATATTAATTAAAGAACTATTTTAGTTCCTAAGGTATTTCATCTGATTCCATCTGAAGCGACCTCAACTGATAAGATTTAGTCTCTGTGTTTATAGTGCTAATCCCTAGATCGAATACGCTAGCACCCACAGTTCGATGAATAAACAGAAATCGTCAATTATTAGATCATAATGATCCAAAGTATATATTTATTACACACTTTCATAGCTCATTGCTAGCTCAAATAAAATATTTCAAATGCGTAAGATCCAAATAAAACAGAATAAAGAGCTCCATTCACACCAGCGACTAGTTGAGTGGAGGCTCACGACCTAGGTACCTTACTCATCGTTGAAATAACCTGAAACATGAAAGGTTGCAGCCACAAATGGTCAATACATTTGAATTTTATTGCCAAGATGTCACTAGTTTGGTGGACACTGAAAGAACCTAACCTATACATGCTTATTTGGCTGGTAGATCTTAGGCTCGTTTGTAGATAGAAATATAGTTTTATCCTACTTTGAAAATAGTTTTATTCTTGATAAAACTTTTGTAAGGGCACGCTAGCATAACCCCAATGCACTGATCGCATGGAACCACCGGCTCTGGATACACGGTGGTCTAGCTCCGTATGATCCTAAACCATTGTACACTTTGCTAAGGACACACTAGCATAACCCTAATGCACTGATCGCACGGAACCCCTGACTCTGGATACATCGTGGTATAGCTCCATATGTTCCTAACCCATTGTTAACCCAACAAGTTTTATTTCGAAATTGGGATGATGAGATCTTCCAAACAGTTTCAGGTCTAGTTGCTCATAATTGTCTGTAACATACCACCCTTCTGTGTGATATAAATAAGATGTGTTTGAGCATTTCATGCATGCATTACACTTGCACTTAGATTTAACCAAAGAAGAACAAACAACAAAACCCCAAAACCCTAATAGTTTTCCCTCTCTCTTTGAATCAATGTAAATGGTTCCCATATATTGAAAATTCTCAAATGCATGGAGCTCAAATAGTTACAAGTGCTCCTTATTGTTTCCATATGTTATGCAAAACTTTCTATAAAATTTAAATCATTCAAAATAGTTTTGAATTAAAAATACAAAGAGGAAATAGAAAACAGAATTAGAAAAGGTTTTTCTGGAAAAAAATCTAGTGCTAAACCCCCCTGGGCCGAGCCCATCTCCCCTCTCCTCTCTCCCTGCCGCCAGCAGCGCCCGCAGCAAGCCCACCCGGGGCCCAAGCCATCCCACCTCTGGCCCGTACCCCTTCGGCCTTTCCCCCTCCCTTCTTTCCCGACACCGGCAAGCAGCTGCCTGGAAGCGCGCTCGACGTCGATCTCCCGCACTATGTCATGCCTGCCGCCGCCCCTGGAGCCGCGAATAAGAACCGCTGAGCCACGCTCTCTGTCCCAGTACCCATTTCACCCCCTCTCTTCCTCTTCCTCGTGGCCGCGCCATGGCCGAAGCAACCTAGCCGCTAGTCGCCGTCGGCCTCGCCATTTTCGGTCGCCCCAGCTCAAGCCGACGCCACCGTTGGAACCGCCATCCTCGACTCTCTCTCCCTAGCCTCTTTTCCCCCTAGCGCGCGACCTCGTTTGAGCGAATTGGAAGCTCCGTCCGCCGTCGGTCATCGTCGATCCCTGCCGACCCCGAGCTCGCCTCGCCTCGCCGACAAGCTCGTCTCGCTCACGGTGAGCTTCTGATCCTCGCAGTGGCCTCCGTTTGCCCTTTCTCCCTCTGTATCCCCCTCCCCGCATGTGCCCGACGCTGCCGCCACTCGCCGTCATTGCACCGCCGTCTCCGGTGACCAAAAATAGGCGGCGCCACCACCAATCAACTCCCCAGCGTCGTCTGCGTCCAACGCCCCCAACCTCGCATCCAGGCGCGCTCGGAATCGCTGGATCCGAGCTCGATCTGGAGCTCCTCTCCATTGCTGACATCAGCACTGCATCATGCTGATGCAGTAATCCTTTTATTTTATTTTCATTGTCAGTAAATCATTTCTGTAAATAGAAAATAATATGACAGGTGGGCCATACTTGTTAGGATTTTAATCATTTCCTTAAATATTTTATGAAATTAATAAAAGTCTGACATGTGGGCCCAATTTTGGAAATTAATTTAAATATCCCAAAAATGATTTAAAATGAATTAAAATTTGGGAAATTCATAACTAATTCATTTTAAATGAGGAAAATACAAATAATATACCAAAATGTTCAGAAAAATAAAACCTATCCAGCTAAGCTATAATCATACATTGTTAATCAACTTTCATAGCAAGTTTAACTAGAAGAACTAATTGAACCTACAGGTGATTCCGATGATCCCCCTGTTTTAGGGTTTGGACTTTCGGAACCCCCTTTTAAATGACCAAGCATGCTTTAGGGTTCAATTCAACACCGTTTAACTTGTCATATCATCCATATTGTATGAGCATCGCACATGCCATGTGTTGAGTGTTTCTTTCTCTTTTCCGGTGATTGGTTCTCTTGAATAGGAACCGAACCCGAAGCTAAAGTTAACGCCACCGAAGAGCAGTACCAGTCCAACAACGGACAAGGCAAGCGAAACCCCACTCATACATATGAATCCTATGATTATAAAGTATTTCATTCTCGTCATATACATTCGGTTCAAACAGTCTTTTATCAGTAGACAGAGTAATCCTATTTGATGCATGTTATCCTTTGTGAACTATACTACCTGATCCACCGCTCCTAGCATAATTAAGGTTTGGCTTATGAGCGTCGCTAGTGCCACAGTTCAGTGAAGCTTAGCCATGATTAGTGGTCCAATGCTGATTATTCAGGTGATGCACCGGAGGTGCGAATGAATCTAGTATGGTAGGTTGTGGTGAGGTGATCAGAGATGAATGATAAACATGCTAAGGCTTGTATGGGAGGCCACGTGGGTTGTGGTTTTTGTAGTCCCATACTTGTCACCCCTAGGACCCGGTGTTCTCGCCTCTTGAACCAAGACGAGCGTACAACCACACGGGGGCCTGGAAACCCCCTCGACCAACTAACTTGCCTAGTAGATTCCATGAGTCACATAGTTTGGGCTTTTCATTCGACATACGCATCTTGGTTGTTCTTGAATGGAGGTGAAGGAGGTGCATTCATAACAGGTAGGTAAGCGTGGCCAGGAACAAGAGATGCCCGGCATCCATAATCTTGAACCCCGCACACATCATTAGGGACCGGCTTCGGGACTTGACCCATTATGGCGGCATCTCCCTAGTGCGTGACTCATGGTCTCGGCGAAAGCAAGGTAAAGGTCGTGGTCAACCACTCTCTGCCGGCCTCCCTAGGAAGAAGGCTAATATATTGGCATTAAGAATCGGTTGGTATGTGTGGGTAAAGTTGTGCACCCCTGCAGGGTTATAATATTTTCGAAAAGCCGTGTCCATGGTTATGGACGACTTGGGAACGGATTCTGTGATCATAGAGAACTATCACCTAATGATAAAACTTGCCAACTAAAGTGAGATCCGGAATACTTCCTCGGGGTTGTTGAGGGGGTACTCCGGGAAGAGTGGTTTGGTTGATGATGGTCCTTGGTGGATATCGAAGACGTTTTTAAGAACTAGAGTTGAAGTCTTCTTATCCCCTTTTGAAAATGATCTGACTAGACGAGTTTCTTCTCCCTCTTGTTTTGAAAACAAAACATGGCTTTATGCAAAATAACTCTACTAGCCATAAGTCTTGCGGAGTACACCCTGTACTCAGCCTTGCTTCGTTGATGTTTTCTACAGAGGATGCTACTCCAACTGAAGGTGGTTTCTACGTCGAGGTTGATGAGTAGTTGGGGTTCCCGGGCAGCAGCCTAGGATCTATGGAAGGGTCACTACTTTTGTTAAGGCCTCTTAGGCCCTTTGCTAAGTTTGTTGTTTAGAACAACTTGTTTGCTTCCGTTGTTTGATGTAATGATGGTTCTGTGACCCCTGGCTTGTATGACTGGTTTGTAACTCTCTTAAGAGTTTACTTTAGTAATGTATGGTTTGTATGTTCTGTAATGTTACCGACCTTCCCTGCTTGTTTCGAATTTAGGTTAGGCTTATATCGGATGAGGATCTGGTATTTGTCTAGACCTAATCCTGGGTCGTGACATTGTCCATAACCGAGGACATGGCTAAGTACTTAGTTTGACAATCTCGAGAGGTTTTTACACTTTACCCACATGGCTCAATCAAAGATCAAGACGAGACCTTTGGTAAATAGAACCCCAAGCCACACCTCGGTCCATACCATCCTACAGAAGCTACCTGCTAATTACGACAGGTCAAGGTTCCATAACTTACTTAGTCAAGATAGAGCCCATATGACATGTGGCTATACTGGAATCTACTGAAGGGAATATGCCCTAAGAGGCAATAATAAAGTGTTTATTATGTATATTCCAAGTATATGATAGATGTTTATTTTTCATGCTATAATTGTATTAATACGGAAACGTTAATACATGTGTGTTTAGTAAACAAAAAAAAGTTCCTAGTTATGCCTCTCTCATAAACTAGCTCGTTGATTAACAATATGATCAAGGTTTCCTGATCATAGACATTGGATGTTGTTAATAACGAGGTCACAACATTAGTGTAATGGTTTGATGAACATTCATCTGAAGTATAGCACTACGATCAAAGTCATTTAGTTTATATTGCTATACCAACATACGAAGTGATCCTAATCCTTAGACCATGAGATCATGTCAATCACTAACACCGGAAGAGTATCTTGATAACATCAAATGTCACACCGTAACAGGGTGATTATAAAGATGGGTTCAGTACTACTAAAGTGTTATGTTGAGGCCCATGGATCGAGAGTGGAATTTGTTCATCCCGAAGACGGATAGATATGCTATGGGCCCTCTTGGTGATATCACATTGGTTAGCCTGCAAACAAGTGATTTGATCACTAGAATGTTATATCACGGGAACGAGAAAAGAGTACATGTTAGTAACGAGATCAAACTAGGTATGGAGATACAAATGATCAAATCTTGGACATGTAATATATCGCGAAACAAAGGTATTAAGATACTAGCGTAAAAGGTTCTCGCGATCGCAAGAAAGTCATCGCTGAATATGTGGGAGTCAGTATGGACCTCCAGGTCCTGCTTCTGATTATTGATCTGAGAGGGGTCTCGATCATGTCCGCATTATTCGCGAACTGTAGGGTGACACACACTTAAGAGACACCGACATTCATCTGGAGCAAAAGTTTCATGTCGGAAAGAATAACAAGTGCAGGAATTTATTTCACTAGATACCAAAACAGGTTTTCAGGTGAAATTGCAAAAAGTGTTTTTGCATGTGAAATGAAATACTAGCAAGGGGTTATATGTGAATGTTTGTCATTAAAGTAATTGACAAAAATCGGAAGAAATAAAAGGAGTTTTATTTAATGAGAGTTTGCATTAAATTTGGTGGAAATTTAATGGGAATTTGAGTGGGTTTTTGAGTGGAGGGAATTGAAATGGATTTTTGTGAGTGGAGTGTCCACCCACATGAATAAGGGGAGGGCAAGGGGGCAGCCCCCATGCACCGTCCACCCCCTTGGGGTTCCCCCCATATCCTATAAAAGGAACCCCCTCCTCACTTCTCACTCACACCGCCTCGTGAAGGATTTCTCTCCCCCTCTAGTATTTATCCCCCATGGTCTCAGACTAGAGAGATACCTGTCCCTGGTGGCTATTAGGAAAGAAAGAGTTGTGCTTCCACTGCATCGCTGGAGCGAGGAGGCGGAGGTTGCTCGGTGCCTCAGACGTGTGTGCGAGCACGGATGCGCCGCTGATTTGCGGTGCTAAGGACTTCCTCTCGATCTTGAGATCAGCAAAAGATTGTCTACATCAACCACGAGTTTGACTCGTCAATCTTTGTCGGTCTTCAATGGTATGTTCTCTACGGATGTAGATCCGCCCGTTGTTTGTATCTAGTAGATAGATCTTGGTACATAGTTGTTCCCATCGTAGGAAATTTTTTTGTTTTCTATGCTGCGAACCCTACAGTGGTATCAGAGCCGGATCTATGCGTAGATGCTTTGCACGAGTAGTACACATATGAGTTTGTGGGCGATGATGATCATGTTATTGCTTCTTGTTGTACTTTGGATATTGCTGGCATAGTGGGATGAAGTGCCCCGGACAAACTTTACATGTCCTCGCACATGAGACCTGTTCCACGCTTGACATGCAACTAGTTTTGCATAAGTGGCTAGTGGGTGTCTGTCTCTCCTACTATAGTCAATATCTAATTTGCAACGAGTTGTCAACAATTTGGTTATCCTCATTTTGGATCATGTTCGTAGGTAAGAACGGTTCTATCTTCGAAAGCCCTAAGCCACGTAAAACTTGCAACGGATACATTAGAGGCTTCTAGTTTAGATTGTTGTTGGGCTAGTGTTATGATATGGTGATGTTGTAAGTAGAAGTATAAGTTGATAATCTTACAACACACATAACGTGTAAGTTCCATAGACCTTGGCCTTACACATAGAGGTATAATAGTGATCATACCACGAGACACATGATGGATATCGAGTGCGAGAACCATATCATTTCACTTATAAACATGTGATGTTTGTTGCATCTTATATTGCTTGTTTGGCATTTTATTAGCATAATAATATGATCCCTCATTTAGATATCAATATAAGAATGTGTTCTTCTTTGATTATGCACCGATTATGTTTCGTCGCTCCAAGACATCACGTGATGATCGGGTGTTCTTGGATCCACGATCATATTTCGGGTGTAAGACAGTTACACACGCGAATACTAAGGTTCTTACTTGGAAAGCCTAGCATGTACAGACATGGTGTCAGAACATGGACCAAAAGGTTAAGCATGACTCATATGGTAGATATGATGCCCATTTGATGCTCGCCTTTGAAGCTACACCGACTCACGTGATCATCAGACTTGGTGTAGTGGATTTGGTTCATGTAATCACCGAAAAGGCACGAGGGATGTCGTTTTTGAGTGGGAGTTCATTCTTAATTTGGATTAGTTGAACTCAATCTATCATAAACTTAGTCTAAACTTTACAAATTCTGTTATAGATGGCACCACCTTCTTTTAAATTCAATGTGTTCATGGAGAAAAAGAAACTTGCCACAAACGGTAGAAACTTTACCGAGGGCCATGGATTTGAGGATTCTCCTCTCTTCTGCACAAAAGCAATATGTGCTAGAAGCGCCGCTAGGCCCCCCACCGTTCGATGATGCCCCTGACGAGGAGAAGAATGTCTATCAGACTCGTCAGGAGGACCACAACTTAGTTCATTACGGCATATTGTATGGGATAGAGCCAGAATTTTGAAAGCGTTTCGAAAACAGCAATGCATTTGATACAATGGGTGAGTTGAAAATGATTTTCGACACACATGCTGCTGTAGAGAGCTACAATGCTTCAGAAAAGTTCTTTAGCTGCATGATGGAAGAGAACAGCTCTGTAAGTGAGCATGTACTCAAGATGTCGGGTTACACCGATAAGCTTGTGTCCTTGGGAATAACGATTCCCATTGACTTAGGCATCCATCGTGTTCTGCAGTCTCTGCCATCTAGATATAAGAGCTTTGTGATGAACTATAATATGCAAGGCATGAAGAAGTCTCTCCCCGAGCTTCTGTCAATGCTTAAAACTGCAGAAGTGGAGATCAAGAAAGAACATCAAGTGTTGATGATCAATAAGACCACTGGTTTCAAGAAACACAAGAAGGTAAAACGGAAGGGAAGTAAGGGAGGCAAGCCAGTTTTCATGCCTGAAAAGAAACCCTGAGTTGGCCCTAAGTCTGATAACGAGTGCTATTATTGTAAGGGGACTGGCCACTAGAAGCGCAACTGCCCCAATTATTTGGCAGACAAGAAGGCCGGCAAGGCAAATAAAGGTATATATGATATACATGTTATTGATATGTACTTGACTAGTACTCGCAGTAGCACCTGGGTATTTGATACCGGTTCAGTTGCTAATATTTGTAACTAGAATCAGGGGCTGCGGAAGAAGCGACTGCTAACAAGGGGTGACGTCGAGATGCGTGTAGGCAATGGATCAAGTGTTGATGTGCTCGCCGTCGGAATGCTACCTCTCCACTTACCATCGGGATTAGTAATAAACTTGAATAATTGTTATCTGGTGCCAGCACTGATCATGAACATTGTATCTGGATCGTGTTTGATGCGAAGTGGTTATTCATTTAAATCTGAGAACAATGGTTGTTCTATTTATATGAATGAAATCTTTTATGGTCTTGCAACAATGATGAATGGTTTATTTCTGTTGGATCTTCATAATAGTGTTACACATATTCATAATGTTGATTCTAAAAGGATTAAACTTAATGATGATATATCCGCATATATGTGGCACTACCATCTAGGTCATATTGGCATTAAACACATGAAGAAACTCCATTCAGATGGAATTTTGGAATCACTTTATTTTGAATCATTTGATACATGTGAGGCATGACTTATGGGCAAGATGACTAGAACGTCGTTTTCCGGTTCAATGGAACGGGCGGCAGATTTATTGGAGATCATACATTCTGATGTATATGGTCCAATGAGTGTGTTGGCGCGAGGTGGATATCGTTATTTTGTTACTTTCACGGATGATTTGAGTAGATACAGTTATATCTACTTGATGAAACACAAGCCCGAAACCTTTGAAAAGTTCAAGGAATTTCAGAGTGAAGTGGAAAATCATCGTAATAGAAAGATCAAATTTCTACGGTCCGACCGTGGAGGTGAGTATCTAAGCTACGAGTTTAGCACTCATATTAAAGAGTGTGGAATGGTTTCACAACTCACACCTGCCGGAACACCAAAGTGAAATGGTGTGTCAGAACGTCGTAATCGTACTTTATTGGATATGGTTCAATCTATGATGTCTCTGATGGACTTGCCACTGTCATTTTGGGGTTATGCACTAGAAACTGCTACATTCACTTCAAATCGGGCACCATCTAAATCCGTTGAAAAGACACCGTATGAATTGTGGTTTGGAAACAAACCTAAGCTGTCATTTCTTAAATTTTGGGGATGCGATGTTTATGTGAGGAAAATTCAACCGGATAAACTCGAACCCAAAGCGGAAAAATGCGTCTTCATAGGATACCCTACTCCTTCTATCACAGATCCGAGGGCAAGGTTTTTGTTGCCAAGAATGGATCCTTTCTAGAGAAAGAGTTTCTAGCGAAAGGTGTGAGTAGTCGGAAGGTAGAACTCGAAGAGGTTGTTGAACCTTCTCTTCATAGTATGGCAAGTAGCGCAGCGCCAGAAGTTGTTCCAGAGTTGGCTTCACCAATTGAAGAGGGAACTAATGATAATGATCATGAAACTCCGAAAGAGAGTACTACCAAACCTCGCAGGTCTAGCAGGACGCGTGCAGCTCTCGAGCTGTACCGAAACCATGTTATGAATTTCATGGTTGATGAAATTGATGACCCTGCGACGTATGAAGAAGCAATGATGATCCCGGATTCCAACAAATGGTTAGAATCCATGAAATCCGAGATGGAATCCATGTACGAAAACCAAGTTTGGAACTTGGTGGACTTACCTCACGAGCGAAAGTCCATGGAGAATAAATGGATTTTCAAAAGGAAAACTAATGCTGATGGTAATGTGACCGTCTATAAAACTCGACTTGTTGCAAAGGGGTTTCGACAAATTCAAGGAGTTGACTACGATGAGACATTCTCTCCCGTAGGGATGCTAAAGTCAGTTATGATTATGTTAGCAATTGCTACATATTTCGATTATGAGATATGGAAGATGGATGTCAAAACCGCGTTCCTTAATGGAAATATTGAAGAAGAGTTGTATATGATACAACCAAAGGGTTTTATCGATCCTAAGTATGCTAACAAGGTGTGCAAGCTTCAGCGATCCATCTATGGACCGAAGCAAGCATCCCGGAGTTGGAATCTCCGCTTTGATGAGTTGATCAAAGAGTTTGGATTTGTCCAAACTTATGGAGAGGCTTGTATTTACAAGAAAGTGAGTGGGAGCAATGTGGAATTTCTGATATTATATGTGGATGACATATTATTGATCGGAAATGATATAGATCTTTTAAACGGTGTTAAAAGTTATCTTAACAGCAAATTTTCAATGAAGGACCTAGGTGAAGCGTCATACATATTAGGCATAAAGATCTATAGAGATAGATCTAGGCGCCTAATAGGGCTATCACAAAGTACATACCTTGATAAGATTTTAAAGAAGTTTAAAATGGACGGAAGTAATAAGGGGTTCTTACCTATGTTGCAAGGGAAGACATTGAGTAAGACTCAAAGTCCGGCTACGACGAAAGAAAGAGAGATAATGGACAAAGTCCCCTATGCTTCAGCCATAGGCTCTATAATGTACGCCATGCTATGTACAAGACCAGATGTGGCACATGCTATTAGTTTGACTAGTAGGTACCAATCGGATCTAGGTTCGTAACACTGGATAGCAAAGAACTAAGGATATGTTTCTTGTGGAAGGAGGTGAAGAAGAGCTCGTCGCTAAGTGTTATGTTGATACAAGCTTTGGCACCAATCCGGATGAATCTAAGTCTCAATCCGGATACGTATTTCTCATGATGGTGGCGCGGTTAGTTGGAGGAGTTCCAAACAACCCGTGGTGACGGGATCAACAACGGAGGCCGAATATGTTGCTGCTTCGGAACCAGCTCAGGAAGCGGTTTGGATGAAGGAGTTCATATCCGAACTAGGTGTGGTTGCGAGCGTGTTGGACCCCATGCTGATCTATTGTGACAACAATGGTGCCATTTCCAATGCCAAAGAACCAAGGTCTCACAAGAATTCCAAGCATATTAATCGCCGGTTTCACTCCATCCACGAGCATGTCAAGGATGGAGATATAAAGATTTGTAAAGTACACACGGATATCAATGTAGCAGATCCGTTGACTAAAACTCTCCCTAGAGCAAAACATGATCAAGACCAAAACTCTATGGGTGTTAGATTTATAACTATGTAGCTAGATTATTGTCTCTAGTGCAAGTGGGAGACTGAAGGGAATATGCCCTGAGAGGCAATAATAAAGTGTTTATTATGTATATTACAAGTATATGATAGATGTTTATTTTGCATGCTATAATTGTATTAATACGGAAACGTTAACACATGTGTGTTTAATTAACAAACAGAAAGTTCCTAGTTATGCATCTGTCATAAACTAGCTTGTTGATTAACAAGATGATCAAGGTTTCCTGATAATAGACATTGGATGTTGTTAATAACGAGGTCACAACATTAGTGTAATGGTGTGATGAACATTCATCCGAAGTATAGCATTACGATCAAAGTCATTGATTTTATATTGCTATAACAACATATGAAGTGATCCTAATCCTTAGACCATGAGATCATGTCAATCACTAACACCAGAAGAGTATCTTGATAACATCAAACGTCACACTATAACAGGGTGATTATAAAGATGGGTTCAGTACTAAAGTGTTATGTTGAGGACCAGTGGAATTTGTTCATGCCGATGACGGATAGATATGCTCTGGGCCCTCTCGGTGATATCACATTGGTTAGCTTGCAAGCAAGTGATTTGATCACTGGAATGTTATATCGCGGGAACGAGAAAAGAGTACATGTCAGTAACGAGATCAAACTAGGTATGTAGATACCGATGATCGAATCTCGGACATGTAATATATCGCGAAACAAAGGGATTAAGATACTAGCGTAAAAGGTTCTCGCGATCACAAGAAAGTCAACGCTGAATGTGTGGGAGACAGTATGGACCTCCAGGTCCCGCTTCTGATTATTGATCTGAGAGGGGTCTCGATCATGTCTGCATTATTCGCGAACCATAGGGTGACACACTTAAGATACACCGAAATCCATTTGGAGCAAAAGTTTCATGCCGGAAAGAATAACAAGCGCAGAAATTTATTTCACTAGATACCGAAACAGGTTTTGGGTGAAATAGCAGAAAGTGTTTTTGCATGTGAAATGAAATACTAGCATGGGGTTATATGAAAATGTTTGTCATTAAATTAATTGACAAAGTTATGAATAAATAAGTGGAGTTTTATTTAATGAGAGTTTGCATTAAATTTGGTGGTAATTTAATGGGAATTTGAGTGGGTTTTTGAGTGGAGTGTAACACCCCAGTTTTAGCTAATCCATATTAGGGTTTTGATTGTGCATTGCATAAGCATCATCTAGCTTGCTAAGACTAAACTCAATCAAGATCAAACACAAAATCCTAAACCCTAGCTATTTTACCTCTCCATCTCAAACACACTCAAATAGGTTTTGAATTTTGAAAAGTATCAAAGTGTATGGGTCCCAAATTGTCTAAAGGGGTTCCTACAATATTTTAAATATTTTGGAAACCTTCTGGTACTTTTGAGATAATTCAAAACAGATTCAAAATAGAAATACAAAAACAAAAGTGAAAACAGGATTTGGAAAATGTTTCTGGAAGAAAAAAATAGAGAAAACAAGCCAACAGGCCGCAACCCATCTCGCCTCTCCCATATCTCCCTCCTCTCTCTCCCGCACAAAGCAGCGCTCAGCAGCCCAGCTTGGCCCAGCTGCAGCCCGTCCCCGGCCCAATACCGCTTCGCCTTTCCTCTGCCATCTTCCTCGTCGTCGACAAGCTGCTCGGTGTCGCCGGTGCCGCCGTCGATCTCCGCCGCCTACTCCCCGCCGTCCATCGCTCCCAGGGGGAGGATAAGGTCCCCGTGGCGTCACCCTGGCCATCCCCATCCATTTCCCCCTTTCCCAACACCTCTCTCTTCCTCTCTGCAGCGATCCCGGAACCCTAGCTTCGGCTCGTCGCCATTCTGGCCACCCCCGAGCTCGGTCGAGTATTCCATAAGCACCGCCGTGTTCCCCTACCTCGACTCTCCAGAGGAATCGAGCAGGGGCGCTCGGAATCGCCTGCATCGCCTCCGTCTTCCCCGAGTTCGACGCTCGCCGTCGTGGACATTGCCGACGTTCTGGACCACCTCCGGCCTCGCCACCATCCCCGTTAGCATCACGGTGAGCCCATGGTCCCTGTGGACCCTCCCCCCTCCTTCCTCTCGCTCTGCAGCCATCCCTCGCCATAGGTCAGGAAGTCCCGCCGTCGCGCGCCGCTGAACTCGCTGCTCCGGCAACCAAATGCGAGCGGCGCCGCCATTTTAATGCTCCTCGCGTACATACGGTTCGAACGTGCGTGTCCTCGCTAGCCCGCTCGCCCCCTAGCTCCTCCAACCGCCGTTGTCTGGACGTTCTTCGGCGAGGCCGATGTGGCGCCCGTGTGGCGTCCACGTGGTGCCTGCGTGGCCAGGTCCCACCCGTCAGCCTCTCTAGCTAGACCCAGCCACGGTGAAGAAAACACCTGACCCCACCTCGCGTGTGTGTCTGCTGAGGTGGCCCTGGGGCCCCTCTGTTAGTCACTGTGGCTAGGTATGCCTACGGTGTAAAAAGTTAAACCAGCTTTTAATAATTTCAGAAAAAGGATAAACCTTATAAAATTAATAAGTAATTATTTATAAGTCAGAAAAATATGTATACTATACCAAAATGTTCAGAAAAATGAGCTCTAACTATTTAAGATATAATCATGCATTGTTCAATAACTTCAATGATAAGTTTAATTAGAAGAACCTAGTAACCCTAATAGATGATTCCGGAGTTTCCCCGAGTTAGGGTTTTCACCCCTCGGAACCCCATTTAATTTGTCGAGCATGCTTTAGGGTTTCAATTCAATGCCAATTAACTTGTCATATCATCATTCTTGTTTGAGCATTTCATCGATGTCATGTGTTGATTGTCTCCCCTGTATTTCCGGTGTTTGGTTCTTCCTGGTAGAATACGATATCGAGATCGAGATCGAAGACCGAGATCAAGACCGTCAAAGTTCGAATATCGACGAACAATACTTGACTAATGATAATCAAGTCAAGTACAAGGCTTCCAAAGATCTGCTTATCTGTTATCGACTGGCAAAGGCAAGCATAGCCCCACCATGATATAATCCTATGATTTCGAAAACATTTCAATTCTGCCATGATGCATACGATTCTACTGTGGACTTTTATCGATAAATAGAGTATCCTATCTATTGCATTACTCCCTTGAGCTTATATTACCTGATCCACTGCTCCTAGGATAACTAGGTTTGGCTTGTGTGCACTGCTAGAGCTCTTATTTGTGTCTGCTTAGCCATGCATAGCTTTTGATGCAGAGAACCTAGTATGACAGGAGAACATGATGAGATGAGATCAGTAATATGAGATTAAACTTGCTAAGGTTTGTATGGGAGGCCACGGTGGGATGTGGTTTTTCTAGTCCCATGCTCGCCACCACTAGGACCTGAGTTCTTGCCTTTGGAACCAAGACGAGCGTGCAACCACACGGGGCCTGGACAACCTCATGACTGACTAACTTTCCTAGAAGATTCCATGAGTCACATAGTTCGGGCGTTCCATTCGACATACGCATTGAAAACATTTTCGAAAGAGGAGGTGAAGGAGGTGCATTCATACAGGTAGGGAAGCGTGGACCGGGTTCCTTGCGGTTGATGGAGCCCCTGTTAAACCAACCTCGCCTCACATCTTTAAGTACCGGCTTCAGGATTTGACCCGTTACGGTGTAATTATACTTATTGCGTGACTCATGGTCTCGGCGAAAGCAAGGTAAAGGTCGTGTCTAACCACTCTCTGCCGGCCTTCCAAGGAAGAGGGCTAATCATGTGGCATTAAGAGAAGGTTAGTACATGTGGGTAAAGTTGTACACCCCTGCAGGGTAATAATCTTTTCGAAAAGCCGTGTTCACGGTTATGAAAACTTGGCGACCGGACTCAAGGTCATAGAGAACTTTAACCTAATCTGAAAACTAGGCAGATCAACGTGTGCTTAAGGATGCTTCCTCATGGGTACGAGGGGGTGATCCTAGTTGGTAGATGATGATGATTCGGTGGATATTAAAAGATGATGATCAATATTTTTGGAGATGTCGCTCTCTTATCCCCTTTTAAAATACTCTGATTAGACGAGATTCTTCTCTCTCTTGTTTTATAAACAAAGATGGCTTTATGCAAAACAACTCCACCAGCCATAAGTCTTGCGGAGTACACACTGTACTCACCCTTGCTTTGTTGATACTTTTGGAAGAGTAAGTGTTCACCTTAAGACAAGTTCCGTACTACATCTACATCGACGAGTAGCGTGGGGTTCCCGGCCGGCAGCCTGGAATCTATGGGCTGGGACGTCATCGTTATGCTTCAGGCCTCTTAGGCCATTTGTTAAGTTTGCTATACTTAATAGCATAATTTGCCTTCCGTTGTTTGATGTTTGTGGTCAGTGACCTCTACTTGTAATAATTTGGTTCTCTTCTCAGTTATGAGCTTGCTGTAATAATTTTTTTGTGTCGTAGGGTCACTGTCGTGTTACCGATTCTTCACTGGATATTCTCGACCTCAAGGTTAAGCTTATGTCAGACGAAGGTCTGGGATTTGTTTAGCCCTGATCCCTGGGGTGTCACAGTTCTTGGTATCAGAGCAGTACCGACCGTAGGAAAACCTTGCTTTTGGTAGATGTTGAGTCTAGTGCTTGTGAAAACTATTTTAAAAGCTGAAAAGTATTTGCGAAAACTCTAGTATGCTTATTTTCTCCTTATCCAATTTCGTTCTAACTCTAGGTTATCTTATCTGGTGTTGATTTTGGAAAAGTTTTGATATCTCTTCTAGTCTTACAAAACTTAGGTGGCTTCTAGGCATGACGTTTCTAAGCCAGTTGACCCAGCGTTGAGTTCTTTAGAGTTGTGTGTGTTGTGAATTCCTTGTTCCCTTTGCTCCTGTTCATCTGAGAGATTTGTTTCCATCATGATCTTCCTATCTTCCAGACCCGCAATATTATATTGTCGGATCTGCAGTGTTCTGTTCTAGGCTTCGAGGTTTCCTTTCGCCTCGTGTGCCTCCTTTTTGTTTAGGTTTCCTTTCGAGGATTCAGAAGTTGTTTCTTCTTTTGGAAGCTACCTTGTGGTTACTAACTTGCAGTGTACGCTATGTCACTCAAGCAGTAATTACTTCTTTCTTTGGGTTTTAACCCTTGGACTTGAACTTAAGATCCCTGATTGTGCTGGACTCTGGTGTTATGAATCTTGTACATGAAGCTGACCTTTAAACCAAGATCCATCCCTTTGACCCTGTTGTTAATGTTCACACATTACCTCAGGATGGCTGGTATTACAATTCTAGACTCCAAGCTTGTGGTTTCTGTCGCAATTGAATTGTGACGATAAAGGACTTCCCTACCACATGCTATGGCAGATGTTCTCTAATGGAACCAAATAGATCACGACAAGAGTAATCCTCGTGAGTCTCGCATCTATACCCGTGACTCTGCCACACCTTACCTTTCTTTGCATTGGTTTTCGGAAGGTTGTTAACTTATGCATCCACATCTCGGGATTCTATCCTGAGCATATTCATCTTTTTCCCTTGTTGTTTTTCGACCTTTGTTTACCAGTTGGTAGCCAAGTAGTAAATGTGCATCGGTGTCTTCCGAAGAAAGATACTCTTGTGGTCCGTCAAGACAAACCATTTCGGAATGTCTAGAAGAAACAAACTCCAGTACCTCGTCATATCCAAGACCAGGTCAAAGTGTTGTATACCGCATATCAAGAGGCATTGATTAGCTTCTATCTGTCCTACCTTAAAGTATCACACTCTTTTATATTAAGAGGTCGTGTCGAGTTTCGTGATTCTAAGGATGCGCGAGTGATGCGTGTGCGTAATAATGTGGCCATCTGAGATTCTAGCAATTATTATTGTTTTGAACTCTAAGGACATTTGAGTCATTCCTAGTGTGATTGGTTAACCCGTCACTAAGCAAAGGATGATTGTACTACCAAGTCCTATATTCTGGTACACTCTCTTCCGTCAAAGAGTTAGGTTGTTGCCGAAGCTCTGAAACTACGTCTTCTTGCCTTACCAAGCAAGTTTCCTCTCGAACTAAGTGACATATCGGTGGTTCATGATATTCTAGATGTCTACTAGAAGTATCGCCATGTTGCCACATGACCGTGTTGTCAAGTTCTTGAGCAAGCAAGTTCTCTGAACTGCTCTTTTCTCCAAGGATCTATACTGGATATCCCTGAACTAGTTGGTTGAGATTGAACAACAACTTGGAGAGTTGTAAGACAAAATTTTTATCCAACTTTGTTCCTTCTTAAAGGATTGTCTAGT
Source organism: Avena sativa (assembly GCA_916181665.1). Lineage (NCBI taxonomy): Eukaryota > Viridiplantae > Streptophyta > Magnoliopsida > Poales > Poaceae > Avena > Avena sativa. The sequence goes on from OV702280.1 coordinate 135,938,713, forward strand.
TTTTTCCGCGTTGAATAAAGATAGTAACTCGTTTGTGGATATGTTATCTTCCCCACCTTTGATTTGATTTGGGTTATTGTCAAATCAAACTCAGTTCCAAGGACTATATTGACGATGTATCTACTCGTGATGTTTCACTTGAGTGCATTTTCATGCCCTTTGGTCTGACCAATACTACTGCCTTGTTCATATGACATACGAGTCCATCTTTTTGGAGTGTCTTGATAAGTTTGTTGTTGAGCCCATCAATGACATTCTTATCTTCCTCATACTAGTGTAGAGGTCCCAAACTTTAATAAGGCAGAGATCCATGTGTTTACAATGCTAGTCCCTGGATCAATAGCTAGCATCCACAGTTAAGATATAATATCAAGAAACAAAGGTCATAATACAACTTTATAACCAGGAATAAAATAATTTATTACATCTTACATAGCTCATTTGGCTATCTCATTACAATGCAGCAGAAATAGCTATAGAATGGGGTCCTTCATCTTCAAAGTGCCACAGGCAAACATGTTGGTTGTAGACTTGTAATCCTAATCAACACACCTCACTAACATCAATCAAACCTGCAACATAATAAGTTACAGCCACAAAGGTCAATACATTTGAATTGTATTGGCAAGTGATATTATGGTAGTATGGTGGAGTCTATCATCTATATGCACTTGGCTAGGTGGAGCTTAGGCTTGCTTTGCTCAAAATAGATTTTTCCTTATCATTTGAAAACACTAAGTTTTTGCTTGGTGATCCTTCAACCCTTGTTCAACCACAAGTTTTTACTTAGAAATTTGGATGAGGAGATTCTTGATAGCTTCCATGTCTTGATGCTCAAATTGTCCTTTACCAGGGACATGGCTAAGTACTTAGATTTTACACTCTACAGAGGTGGTGCACTTTCCCCACAAGACTTGGTTTCACCAAGACAAGATCTTTTAGAAGCCTTCCCTTAGACCAGAATGGACGCGTTCCAACCTATCATCCCCTACCACCAACTGTCCATTTGGCTAAGTTATTGTAACCTATATGATCAAGGCAGAGCCCATAATGCCAAGTGGCTGCACTTGAAGCTTCTCAACATTTGACATCTCAAATCTCTTTGTTCCTGGGTGGCCATCCACAAGTGAGATACACAAGGTAAACCATAGAAATGGGCCTTGTGTAACCACTCAACACAAACCATTCCTTCCATTGCACCTAGGTGATCCATTCACTTAATTGTTTTATTAAACAAAACACAAGTCCTTGACTTAGAAATATTCCATAGAATGAATATAATCCACCCTTGTTTTCTACTAGCTAAGCTAAGCATGTTAGTAGTAGGAATCTTAACTTAGGAAATTTCCACTAAGGTTTCATCTACTAGGATTTCCCATGGCATAGTTTACACTTAGCAAAAAATCCATGCAAGTCCTACTTTAGAAATATCACTAATGCATAGTGAAAATAATGGGACATAAGTATGAAGCATCACTTGCCTTTTTGGTAGAGAATATAAGTTCACTCATTGATCTTGCAATGATCACACTCTTCAAATTCCACTACAATTCAATCAAGCAAGCAAAGATTCAATCTACCATTCAAGCAAACATCACATAAAATAATAGAAACAAAGCAATGCATGCAAGCATGCCAAATATTGTTTTATTGGGAAAAGTGGTTTATAATAGGTTATAAACATTCTAAAACACCTATTGGTAATTTTATAAAAGTGGCAAAACCATTTGCAAAAGATTTTACTTATAAATCATTTTAAACCAAATCAATATTTTATGTGGTTGAAAATGCTTTTTAGCAAAGTAATAATATTTATAGGGTTCACCAAATACATTTTTTAATTCTAAAACTTGGTTTTTGGGGTCAGAGAGTTTAAATCAAAACATTTCCCAAAGGTTTTTCTCCAAAATCATTTTTAAACCATAATCAATATTTTTATTTGGCTAGAAATGCTTTTATTCAAAGATTTATTCCTTAGCATCTAAAAATAAGTTTTTAAAACCAAAAGTTGGTTTCTATGGTCAGTAGGTTCAAAACAATCCATTTGCCAAAGATTTTATCACAAAAATAATTTTAGAATGAATTTTATATTCAAATTATGCCTACACAAGTTTATGCAAAAACAACCATTTTACCAGAAGCAATTTACTAAACAAAGGACATGGTTGGAAAGTACTTGTCTTGCTGATTCCATTGATATAAAATTTGTAAAATTTGGATTTGTGGTTTGAAAGTTATGCGATTTACAAATTTGATCATCTAATAGATCAAATCCTATTTTTAAAACAAACTCTGGGTCACGTGTCTTGTTCTGATAGGCTGAAAACGGTTCGCGTGGATCGACTAACGTGGTGCGTTGGATTTTAAACAGATCGTGCGGCACATATGAGTTCTTACCCCTTCGTTAAGTCGTCTGTTTCTACCCGTCCGATCTAAATCGAATGGTTCTGATCTACTCGACCACAAAGTGGCAGCGCTGCGACGGCGACAGGCGGCGGCGCGCTCAGACGACGGTGGCGCTGGCGACGCAGGAAGCGAGGGAGAAGATGGTGAGGCTTACTGGGTTCGCCGCGATGTGATAAAACTCGAGGAGGCCGTGGGAGATCAGGGGGCGCTCGGGGTTGACCGTAATTGCTCGCCGGAGAGATGCCTGGCGTCGGGTGCGGTCAGTCATCGTCGACGGCGACGCTACGGAGCACTAGAGAGAAAACGGAGGATGCGGTTAGCTTCAAACGCGAGTCACATACATGTGTGCATCAAAAGGAGGGCAAGGGGGGTCTGTGCTTACCAGGAGGACTCGCCGGAGTCGAGGCAGACGGCGGCGATGCTCAGTTGTCGTTGTTGCCGACGCTGTGGGTCAAGTGCAAGCAAGCTGAGACTACTGGGAGGCGCAGTGGTTGATGGGGAACAAGTTAGCATGGTCGAGGGGGCAAGGCGCGGTGGAGGATGTCCGGTATCGTCGTCGAAGTCCACGGCGGTGCAGGTGGAATTGGGGACGGCCTGGGGGCAGAGAGAGCCGGGCGAGAGAGGGAAAATGGAGAGGAGGGAGAGGCGGTTAAGAAGGCGTGGTCGCGGGGCTGTTTAATGGCGTCATTACTGCGTATTTACTCGAAGAAACGGCGACAGAACGGCCGGGCGAGGTTAGCGCGGTGAGGAAGACGACGACGTGGTCGTGGGGTCTGGTTGAAAGTGAGAGAGAGAGATGGAGGAGGTGGGGTCCAGTAGTCAGCGGCTGGGTGGGTCTGTTCTGCGGTGAGAATAACGTTTCGGAGAGAGGGGTTAGTTGGGCTAGATGGGCCGGACTAGCTGGGATGGGGTCCTGTCGTGGGAATGGTCACGGCAGATGCTGCAATCGGCAGCGAGTAGTAGAACGAGGGGGAAGGGCGGCCAGCCATCTGCGGTGCGAGATGAGGGCGGAGACACAGGGTTTTACCCAGGTTCGCCCCCCCGGAGGGTAAAGACCTACTCCTGCTAGATTGTATTATGAAGGTGGTACAATGGGCGAGCTCGGCGGCTAGGCGGCGAGTCGCTTGGGTGTATGATGGAACTGCCCTCTACACGCCCTGTAGGGAGGTTTATATAGGCTCACCTTCCCTAGGGTTTACATATCTCAACCGAATCAGTTAAGGCTTCGGTACTTGTTTAACCTAATCCGACTGGGCCTATCTAGTCGCCTGGGCCTTCAGCTTCCAGTCGCTTGGATCCACACCGGGCCTGGATCCAGTCGGCGTCTTGCAGGCCCACTCGCCGGTTTCTGGGCCAGTCAGAAACGTCCTGCTGGGTATACCCCGGTAGGCACATCCCCATCAGTAGTCCCCGAGGCCGTCGTCGATTGGGCGTAGGTGGCTGCTGGCAGTCGGAGTATACGACTTCAGAGTAGACATCCAGTCGAATCGTCGGCGGGCTCCTGTATAAAGGAGAAAACTAGTCATCCTGATTGCAGCTTTGGCGAGTCGAGTCGGCGAAACACTGTCATAGTGATCGGGTCGGCGAGACTAGTGGCCGAAGTTGGACCGTTAAACGTGGTCAAACTAGCCGTTGGGGTAATCCAACGGTAACTTTTGGCGTAATCACCGCATAGTAACGGCTCCCTGATTTGGCGGGTAACAACCGCTATATAAGGGGAATGGCAGGCGATCAGGAAATCATCTTCTCGCCATTTCCTCCGATTGCGCGCACTATCGCCTTCCTTCGCATCGCGATCCAGCCGACCCGAAATCCTCCGACCCCCCACAAATCCTTCCGCCATGGCCCTCTCCACCGAACCTTGGGGTAGATCTAAGTGTACGAGGGCGCAGCTGGCTTCCTTTGAGGAGGCCGGGATCCTGCGCTCCGGCTATTGGCGCATCCCCGCGGCCGGAGAGGTGACCCTGAACCCGCGCGAGGGGGAATTCATCTGCTTCACCAGCCACCTGGAACGGGGGATAGGACTCCCCACGTCCCTGTTCTTCCGGTGCTTCTGCGCCTATTACGGGATCCAGCCGTCGGACCTGGGTCCTCACAGCATCGAGCAGCTTGCCATCTTCGTGGAATTCTGCGAGTGCTACTTGGGCTGCCGGCCCAGTTCCCTCTGTGGCAAGATCTGTTTCATGGACGGATCAGCCGCGAGGAAGCGGGTGGCCCAATGCTTGCCGCGGGCGGCCTGACATTCCAGCTGAAGTCGAAGGCTTCATTCTTTGACTTGATGCTGCCCGCCAAGGTAGCGAGCGACTGGAAGATGTCTTGGTTCTATGTTGCCGAGGCGACCCCGGAGGGCGAGACGGCGATCCCACGATACTCCGCCAACCGGTCCGAACCGCGCCGTCTTCAAGTCGGCAAGCTCCCCAGCGACCAGCGGATGGTCGTGGACGAAATGCTCCAAACCATCCGCGGTTTGAAGAAGAAGGGCCTCCAGTCGATCAACTTATCTAACTGCTGGCTCGGGCGGCGGCTCGTCCCTCTGACTCGGCGCGACCACTACATGTACCAATACATGGGCCGGGAGGACTCGACGAAGTCCAGCCTAGCCGAGTGGAAGCTTGAGGACTATACTGCAGCACTGGAGAAGATCACCCAGGCGGTGTACCTGGACGCACAGGCTGGGGTCGCCCCCTACACCGCAAAGCGTCCAGCCCCAACGGTAATCACCTCGCATCATTCGCAGTCGCAGTCTTTGCACTCGCGGTCACTCTAATTTCATCTTGCGTTCATTGCAGCTATTCCAAGTGGTAGAAGGATGGCTCCCGCCTTAGGACGACGAGAATTCGAGCTCGTCCATCCAGGACATGGGCGAGTCGCCTCCCGCCAAGGGCGACGCCAGGAGCGACGAGAGTAACGGCAACGACGAGTCCGAGGAGGAGGTCGCCCCGCTGGTCCGCAAGACCCGCGGGCAGCGTCAACGTGAGCTTGAGGCGAGCAAAAGCCTCGAGCGTCATGATGACGATGAAGAACTTCCGGAGACCACCTCGCGCCGCCAGGCTACTCCGTCGAAGAAGAAGAAGAAGAAGGAGAAGGAGGCGAAGGCCCCTCCGAAGAAGAAGACGAAGCCGATGAGGACGGCCTCGCCACCGCACTCGGCGAGCAGCTCCGACGCCCCCAGCCCGGCCAAGGACGAGGCGCCACCGACGGCAGCCGCGCTGGACACGGCCACTGTCGAGGTGCCACTGGCTTCGATGCCTCCGCCATTCGCCTCAGTCTCTGGGCTGGGGGATGCTCCGGCTGCGGCGGCTTCGCCTCGCAGGGAAGCTCCTGCCGAAGATGTCCCAGAGGCTCCCGTTGCGGCCTCGACGACGAAGAAGCCGTCCGTGTCTTGGGCACGCGACGTCCTGGAGATGGGGCTCAGCCGCCGACTGCGCCCTGAACTGGAGAAGCCGGCCGGCCTCCGCACGGGGATACGCTTCATTCCAGTCGCCAAGTGAGTTTGTTCACCTACCTTTGCCTTCCATAGCAGCTCGAATTATCTTTCTTACATGATTGGTTTACAGGACCGGAGTGAAGAAGATGGGCCACCCGACCGTGGCTAAGGTGCCACCCTTCGTCAGCGAGGAGGATCCTTCCTGTAAGAGGAAGGCGGACGAGGTCGTCGTCCCTACGGATGGCGGCAAGAAGGCCAAGGGCGACGATGTCGTCACGATCTCTGACGACACGGCGGTCGCACCGACTGAACCCGCGACAGAGGCGGCCGCATCCACGAAGGAGGGCGCTCCTTCGCCTAGAGCGGCCGACCCGACCTCCTTTGGTGCGGGTGCCTCCATCGCGACATTCCCGCGTTTCATGGCCAAAGCGGCCACAGCGAGTGGAACTTCGCCCTCGAGCCGTGCACCTAGGGTCGCCGATGCGGAAGTCGAGCAGCGTCGTGGGCACACGCCAGCTCTCCTTGCGTCCGTGGACGCGATACAACTTCATGGCATGCTTGGCGCAGCCATCCAGGTATGTCCAGTCCCCGAGGATCAGGTCAGTGTGTTGCAGCGGTCTGATTCTTTTAGTGTATAGTTGTTATTTTTCGCGTCTAGTCCCCGAGTGCGCACTTGCTGAATTTCAGCGGGTGGGCACTTAGGAGTTTTTTGATTGCCAGTCCCCGAGTGCGCACTCGATGAATTTCAGCGGGTGGGCACTTAGGAGTTTTTTGATTGCCAGTCCCCGAGTGCGCACTCGCTGAATTTCAGCGGGTGGGCACTTAGGAGTTTTTTGATTGCCAGTCTCCGAGTGCGCACTCGCTGAATTTCAGCGGGTGGGCACTTAGGAGTTTTTTGATTGCCAGTCCCCGAGTGCGCACTCGCTGAATTTCAGCGGGTGGGCACTTAGGATGTTGCTTTGATTAACTGTTTGAATGATGTGCAGGGTCTGCAACGTGAATCAGCTGACCGATTGGCAGCGAAGCACCGCGCGGAGAAGGAACTGGCCACCGTTCAAGAGGCGAATAAGGGGCTTCAGGCGGTTGCCGCGAAGGCGGAGGAGGCTCGCCAGGGGCTTGTACCAGCGGGTGAGTTGGCGGTGGCTCAATCGGCATTGAGCTCGGCTGAGAAGCGGATCGCCGAACTCGAGCGCGAGCTGAGGGAGGCGAAGGAGGAAGCGACCTCGGCGGATGGGCGAGCCAAGGCTGCTATTACCGCCGCCGCAGAGGATCGTAAAGTGTCCGACGCCCTTGTTGCTGGGCTTCAGGACGACTATACTTCGCTTCAATGCTTCATCACGGATCTCTCCCGCCCCTTGATTGGTAAGTGTATCTGCCTCTGCTAATAACATGTGTTCTGTTGTGATACCCGACGTACTCATTGTTGTCTTCTATTCGCAGGTCGCATCCTTGATAGCGCAGAAGAGGCGAGCTCGTTCGACGCGAGACAGTGTGTGGCCACGCTCGTCGACTCGGCGACGTTGTCGGCGACGTGCATCCGAGCCTACCTCCAGGAGATATCACCCACGGAAGTAATTCCCAGCGACCTCGTCGAGGTGTGGAAGTACTTGGAGAATGCGCCCTCGGTCGTTGAGTTCATGACGCGATCGGCGTTTCGGCGCGGAGCAGCGACGGCGCTTAGCCTTGGACTTGCTCACTTCCCGGAGGACTTCGACCTCGACGATGTGACGAGTGGCAACCCATCGTCGACTGGCGCAGTGGAGCTTTCCGAGGTGCTCAAGTTGACGGACCGTGCCGCGATGTACTCCGAGCGTGTCTGGGAAATGGGCGACCTCCTTCCGTACTAGGAGACGGTCGTCGCGCCCCACGACCCCGAGCCGCAGCATCGGGACTTCAAGGTCGAGCAGACCTTCCGCGCGGCGATGGCAGGTGAGCTGACGACGTACCCGTCAAACCCGTACACGCCGTCCATCCGCAATCGCCGGGGTGCTGGCGAGTCGTCGTCGAAGCCTGCGGAATAGGATAGTTTTCCCTGGGGCGTTAGTAGCAGGTCTGCCGTTTAGGAATATTTTGTAACTTGAGACAATGCAACATGCTATTGAATGAGACATCGTGTCTGTTTTGGGATTTGTCATGTGTTTTGTGATTGAGGTTTGAACGAGTCCCCGAGCGCGTCCGCCCTTTTGTGGGGTTTATCTCGTGTGTGACTTGTTTGTGGGTTTTGAATGTTTTGTTATTGTGGTCAACTCGCCCAGACTCGAAGAGCCAGTCGCTAGGCGACTCCCTTGAGCGCTCTGTACTTTGCCGTTTTCCCTTGCGTGAACGAGGTCGGGTGGCCGAGTCCCCGAGCGTGGTACTTGGTTGTTCTAGGAGCGACTCGAGGATGGGGGAGGACTTGGCGCGTTAGTTTTAGCGCATCACTCCTGCCTGGCCCGTGGGGTCAGTCGCGTGGCGAGTCCTGGGCATGCTCTCATACTTGGCGTTTTCCCGAGCCGCTCGCACTGAACTGGTCATCAGTCCCCGAGCGTCGTACGTGGCCGTTCGAGTCGCTATGTCGAGGATGTGGAGGATCGTGGTCGCTGTGAGAAGCGAAGGCAGTTGTCTTGGCTCGTAGAGCCAGTCGGGCCAGGCAACTCCAATGGGGCTCCGGGTAGGCGTTTTTCGTGGACGATGCCAAACCTGAGTTTACCCAGTGCTCTTGCATCGCACTACTTAGCCGTGCCGATCACTTTACCAAAGGTTGACTTCTGCGGTTAGCTTGACGCTGTTATTACGAGTGCGAGTGGCACAAGACACGGAGAGTAAGCGCAATTTGCGGTAACTGATTCTTTTTATTTCATAGCAACTGGAGAGTACATATGTGGAGTTCTAGGAATAGAACTTCCGTAGGAGGTTTACATTCCATGGTCGCTTGACGTCGAGTTCGCCGTCCCCGTGGACGTCGATGAGGTAGTAGGCGTTGTTGCCGAGTACGCGCCCGATGGCGAATGGTCCCTCCCATGGGGGGGAAAGCTTGTGCATGCCCTTTTTGTCCTGGATGAGGCGCAGCACCAGGTCGCCTTCTTGGAAATTGCGCGTTTTCACCCGCCGGCTGTGGTAGCGGCGGAGTCCTTGTTGGTAAATGGTAGTGCGCGAGCGAGCTAGGTCGCGTGCCTCGTCGAGTTGATCGACTCCATCCTTTCGTGCGAGTTCGTTCGCAGCCTCCGTGTAGTGGACGACCCGCGGCGAGTCGTGCTCAAGGTCGGTGGGCATGACTGCCTCGGCGCCGTACACCATGAAGAAGGGGGTGAATCCTGTCGACCTGTTGACCGAGGTGCGGATGCCCTAGATGACGGAGGGTAGCTCCTCGACCCAGCACCCGGCGGTGCGCTCGAGTGGTACTTGGAGTCGCGGCTTCAGGCCGTGGAGGATGCTTTGGTTGGCCCGTTCCGCCTGGCCGTTGGATTCCGGGTGGGCGACTGACGCGAGGTCGAGCCGGATGTGGTGTTCCTCGCAGAATTCGGCCATGGCTCCTTTGGCGAAGTTGGTACCGTTGTCCGTGATGATGCTGTTTGGGAACCCGTAGCGATATATGAGCTCACGTAGGAATTTAGTGGCAGTCTTCCCATCGCATTTCCGGACTGGCTTGTCCTCCACCCACTTTGTGAATTTTTCGACCGCGACCAGAAGGTGGGTGTAGCCGGAGGGAGCCTTCTTGAAGGGGCCTACCATGTCCATGCCCCATACGGCGAATGGCCAGGTGATGGGGATAGTCTTGAGCGCTGAGCTCGGCACGTGCGTCTGATTGGCGTACTTCTGGCACCCGGCGCACCGCTGGACAATGTCGACGGCATCGGCGTGTGCTGTGGGCCAGTAAAAGCCATGCCGCATAGCCTTGGCGACCAGAGAGCGGGCGCTGGCGTGGTGGCCGCAGTCACCGGAGTGGATGTCGTGGAGGATCTTGCGTCCTTCGGCGGGTTGGACACAGCGTTGGAACACGCCGGTGACGCTGCGCATGTGGAGCTCGCCGTCGATGATGGTGTAGGACTTGCATCGGCGTGCGATCATCCGAGCGTCCGTCTCGTCTGCCGGCAAGGTGCCGGTCTCCAGGTAGGCGACGTAGGGCTTGGTCCAGTCGTCTGGCTCGGTGACGAGTGCGACCAGGGCTGCCTCCGGTTGTAGCGGGACTCCGATGTCGATCTCCCTCGGGGGAGAGACTGATGGCTTGGTGATTGTGTCTAGGAAGACGCCGGCGGGTGGTGCGAGTCGAGCCGACCCTATGCGAGAGAGTGCATCGGCTTCCTCGTTCTTCCGCTTGTCGATCCACTCGACGGAGTAGCCTGCGAAGTGTCCGCCCAGCTTGTCCACTGCTTGGCGGTACGCCACCATGGTGGTGGAGATGGCGTCGCAGGTGCCAGCGACTTGCCCAGCGACAAGGTAGGAGTCTCCGTAGCAGCGTAGGCGGTTGACATTCATCTCCCTGGCAGCTCGCATGCCATGGAGTAAGGCCTCGTACTCGGCCATGTTGTTGGTGCAGGGTGTGAAGTCGAGGCAGAGGACGTAGCGGAGCTTGTCGCCCTTCAGTGAAGTTAGCACGATCCCTGTGTCTGCGCCGTCCGCGTTCTTGGAGCCGTCGAAGTGCAGGCTCCAGTAATGGAGGTATGGCAGCTTCTCTGGCTGCTTGGCCTCTTCCCAGTCGGCGATGAAGTCCGCTAGGGCTTGCGATTTGATCGCTTTTCGTGGCTTGTATTTGATGTTGTGGACGCCGATCTCGACGGCCCACTTGGCGACCCGCCCGGTCGCCTCGCGGTTGCGGATGATGTCCTGTAAGGGTGCTGAGGAGACGACCGTGATCGGGTGCTCCTGGAAGTAGTGCGGCAGGCGCCGCTGAGCTCTGAAGACCACGTATACCAGTTTCTGGTACTGTGGGTATCGCTGGCGCGACTCGGTGAGGACCTCGCTGATGTAGTACACCGGTCGCTGTACTGGGCGCTCCTTTCCTTCCTCCGGTCGCTCGACGACCATGACGGCGCTGACGACGCGCTCGGAAGCCGCGACGTAAACCAGCATGGGTTCTTTGTCAGCGGGGGCGGCAAGTAACGGTGCGGCGAGTAGCACCTTCTTGAGGTCGCGAAGCGCGTCATCCGCCTCCTTGTCCCACTGGAAGGTGGGGTTCTTGCGCATCAGGCGGTATAGGGGCATCGTCTTTTCGCCCAAGTGGGGGATGAAGCGACTGAGGGCCGCTACTCGCCCAGCCAGCTTTTGGACATCGCGCAGGCACTCCGGTTTGCCGAGTCGGGCGATCGTGTCGATCTTAGTGGGGTTCGCCTCGATCCCTCGCTTGGAGACGACGTACCCCAGCAGTTGTCCTGCTGGTACACCGAAGGTGCATTTGCCTGGGTTAAGCTTTATCATGTATTTTCGCAAGTTGGCGAACGTTTCCGCCAGGTCGGCGAGTAGGTCGCCCTGGCGAGCAGACTTTACGAACACGTCGTCGATATAGACGTGGATGTTGCGGCCAATTTGGCTCGCGAGGCACTCTTGCATGCACCGCTGGTAGGTCACCCCGGCGTTCTTGAGGCCGAAGGTCATGGCGGTGTAGCAGAAGGCTCCGAATGGCGTGATGAACGCAGTCTTCTCCTCGTCCTCGACAGCCATTTTGATCTGGTTATACCCAGAGTAGGCGTCGAGGAAACATAGCGACTCCGAACCCGCGGTGGATTTGATTATTTGGTCGATCCGCGGGAGGACCAACTGCTCCTTTGGGCAGGCGCTGTTCAGATTTGTGTAGTCGATACACATCCTCCAGGTCCCGTTCTTCTTCTCGACCAGGACTGGGTTTGCCAGCCACTTGGAGTACTTGATTGTCCGGATGAAGCCTGCAGCGAGTAGACGCTGCACCTCCCCGGCGATGGCTCGGCGGCGCTCTTCATTGAAGGGCCGCAGCTACTGTTTGACGGGTCGCACTTTGGTGTCGGCGTTTAGCTTGTGCTCAGCGAGCTCCCTAGGGACACCAGGCATGTCAGAGGGCTTCCATGCGAAGATGTCCCTGTTCTCACGGAGGAACTCGATGAGCACGCCTTCCTATGCTGGGCTCATGCCCGTCCCGATCGTCACCGTCTGGCTGGAGTCGCCTGGGACCAGCTCGACGGTGCGGGTGTGCGTCGTTGCCTCGAAGGTTGAGGTGTTTGCGCCCTCAGAGTTGGGCTTCTTGAGTATGGTGGGGTCGTCGTTGTTGACCCTGCTCGCGTACTTGGCGAGCTCATCGGCGTGGTTGGTTCCTGCCGCGATGACGGCATCGGCGAGTTCGGATCCTTTGGCCTCGCACTCGGCGGCCATGTCGGGGTCGCCGTTGATGGTGATGACGCCGCATGGCCCGGGGAGCTTCATCGCGTTGTACGCGTAGTGTGGCTCTGCCATGAACTTGGCGAATGTCTGGCGCCCTAGGACGCAGTGGTAGGGGCTGTCGAAGGGCACCAGCTCGAAAACGATCCGCTCGGTGCGGAAGTTTGCTGGTGTGCCGAAGGTGACTGGCAGCGTGACCTTGCCGATCGGGTACGCCTTCCGACCGGGGACGATGCCATGGAACATGGTGTGGGTTGTCTCGATCATCGACTGCGGGAGCCGCAGCCGCCTGAAGGTGTCCAGGTACAGGATGTTGATGGAGCTGCCGCCGTCCATCAATGTCTTGGGGAGCCAGTAGTTGCCCACCTTTGGCTTGACCACCAGGGCGACTCGGCCTGGGTACTCGATGCGCGGCGAGTGGTCCTGGCGGCTCCAGGTGATGGGCTGCTCTGACCAGTTGAGGAACTGGGGAACGTCCACCTGGGCCACCGCGTTGACGGCGACGGCGCGGGTGATGACCTTCTTCTCGCGCTTCGTGTTGAAGCCTGTGAAGGTATGGAGCGAGCCGGCCATGTTGCCGAATTTTCCTCCGTTTGGCGGGTTGTTGTCGGGGTCCTCCCGTGCTCGCCGTGCCTTCTCGATCTCCCTGAGGGTGTGGCAGTCAGCGGTCGTGTGCGTTGCGGGTTTCCCTTCCCTGCTGTGAAACGCACAAGGTTGGTTAAGGAGGTCCGCGGGGTCGAACCTTGGCTTGGCCTTGTAGTTGTCGCCGTCGCGGCGTTGTCCTCCGTCGCGGCGGAAGCTCTTGGGCTCGCGTTGAGCATGACCGGCGTTGGCGACGAAGTCGACTCGCCCGTCACTGCGGCGCTTGCCGGTGAGGCGAGTGTTGCTGTAGCGTAGGTCGGACCGTCGTCCGCTGTCGTTGCCGCTCGTGCGGCGTTGACCTCTTGACTCGTCGTCGGTTTCCTGGTTTGGATCTTCCTCCGCGTACCGTTTGGCGATCTCGAGGAGGTCCGGTATGTTGTCGAGTGTGCGAGAGTGTCACTTGAGCTTGGCGACCAGAGGCTCGTAGCGGCGCGAGGTCTTGAAGCAATGGATCGCAGTGTCCGGGTGGATGCCGACCGCGTTGTACCAGAGCTCTTGCCACTGTTGGACCCAGTTGCGGGTCGACTCGCGGGGTCCCTGGACGCATCGCTCCAGGTCCTTGATTGTGGTGGCGCGGGTGTAGGATCACTCGAACTGCCTGACAAAGGCGTCGCGCATCTCCTCCCAGGAGTCCATACTATCCTGGGGGAGGGTGTTGATCCACTGCCTGCACGTCCCCTCCATCATCAGGGGGAGGTAACAGGCGGCTAGCAGGTCGGTGTGGCCTGTGATCCCCATCGCCATGAGGTATGTATCGAGCCAGATGGCGGGGCCGTACGAGGGGTCGTACTTTTCTATCTCCTTCGGCGCCTTGAAGTTTGGCGGGTACTTCTCGCCTCGGATCATTGGTCCGAAGCACTTGGGGCCGAGTCGACTGAGCAACCCCATAGGCTCGCCGTCGCGGCGATTGGTTAGGGTGTGTCGCAGGTCGTCGGGCTGGCGTGCGCGCCAGCTTTGGTTGTTGATGATGTGGGTGCGGGCGTCGATGGGTTGACCGTTGGCGGCGACGAAGTTGGTCGCTGGCCTGGGGTCGTTGGTGGAGAGTGCCGCATTCGCGGGTCGGTGTTGGAGCTGCAGTGGCTCTGGTGGCGGGCAGTTGAGGGTGTTTGCCGCCATTGGGCGGCCGCTCGAGGCCGCTCGGCTTCCCGAAGAACGCGAGTACACTCGACCCTGCGAGTCGGCGCCCGCGTTTTGCTGCTCGACGGCCTTCGCGAGCAGGGCCCTGACGTACTGGATCTGTAGGGTGCCATCGCCGGTGGCCATGATGTTGTCGGCTGCTGCTCGGCCTGCCACGAGGTTGTCCATCGGGGTGGAGAACAGTGGTAGGCCGTTTGCGTCTCGCTCCCGTGAGGAGAGTACTATCCGCGGCTGGTCCCTAGGGGGTGTGCGGTTGGGTGGAGGTGGGGCGCCCATCGCCGTCGACCCTGGCGGGGGCCGGGCGCTTCCTCCTGGTGGCGCGTTCTCGCAGATCGCGCGCTCGGCCACGCGGGCTGGGTCGTTTTCGTCGTCGAAGTTCAGGGTGCGCCCCTGGACCGTGGGGTTCAGGCGCGACCTGATCCGCTGCTGGTGGTAGCGCGATAGCTCCTGCGCCGTCACCTGCTCGAGGCGAAATTTTTCGCGCTCGGCTTGCTCCTTGCGCACTTCCTCCGCCAGTTTCAGGCGGAGTTCCTCGACCTCCGTTGCCGTGGCGTTAGGAGGGATTGGGGTGGAGAAGGGGTCCTCCGGCGGCTCGGTGCCGGTCGCCATGTAGGTCACGGCGTGGCGACCAGTACCGTCGCGGAGGTCGGCGGAGTTTTCCGACACGGAGTCGAAGTCGAAGATTCCGAGGATGGAGGGGTCCTTGAAGTCTCCCACGTTGGAGACCTGGGTGATGGAGCCCGCGGGTGAAGCCGCAGTGATGGATCCGGCGAGTGACGCCGGGGTCGCCGAGTCGGCGTCTTCGTTGAGGGCCGCGTCTTCTGAGGCTGCTGAGTTTTCGGCCACGTTGCTGTGGGCCGAGTTGTACTCGGAGGCGAGGCGATGGATCGTGCGAATCTGGCTCTCGGAGAGCCGATTGCGTGGCGGAAACTCGCGGATGCGAGCCGAGTCCTCCGAAACGATGACGTCGGTGAGGCCGACGAAGAGGCTGATCGTGCCGACTGGCAGGATCACGCTGTGCGTGACGGGTCGCGCCGCCGGGACGTAGCTGCTCGGCAAGATTTGGAGCATCTCGCCGATCGCTATCATGCGGCAAGTGGCGACCGTCTCGTTGATGGGCAGATTGGATCTCGCCGCAGAACACCGGCCAGACCGGCCAGGCCCCACGGTGGGCGCCACTGTCGTGGGAATGGTCACGGCAGATGCTGCAATCGGCAGCGAGTAGTAGAACGAGGGGCAAGGTCGGCCAGCCATCTGCGGTGCGAGATGAGGGCGGAGACACAGGGTTTTACCCAGGTTCGGCCCCCCGGAGGGTAAAGACCTACTCCTGCTAGATTGTATTATGAAGGTGGTACAATGGGCGAGCTCGGCGGCTAGGCGGCGAGTCGCTTGGGTGTATGATGGAACTGCCCTCTACACGCCCTGCAGGGAGGTTTATATAGGCTCACCTCCCCTAGGGTTTATATATCTCAACCGAATCAGTTAAGGCTTCGGTAGTTGTTTAACCTAATCCGACTGGGCCTATCTAGTCGCCTGGGCCTTCAGCTTCCAGTTGCTTGGATCCACACCGGGCCTGGATCCAGTCGCCGTCTTGCAGGCCCACTCGCCGGTTTCTGGGCCAGTCGGAAACGTCCTGCTGGGTATACCCCGGTAGGCACATCCCCATCAGGTCCGTTTCATTTTTTTTATACAGAAACTTTTTCCCTTTTCTATTTCTATTAATCTGTTTTAATTTTGTTTAAACTTTTCAAACAACAATTTGATTTCAAACTTCAACCAAACTTTGTGTGTATTCAAATACTGATTAATAATACATTCTGGAGTCAAATTTAGAATAATTCTTTTATTATTTTTAGGGTCTTTTAATTATTTAAAATAGGTTCTTGTATTAATTCAAATAAGATTTAATAATGTTTTCAACTCCATTTGAAATCTAAATCTTTCCAAATCTTTTTAGTATGTTTTATTTATTTATTAGGGTGTCAAATAATTCACCTTGAATTATTTGGAATATTTTTAATATGATTTATAAATCATTTAAATTGGGTATTTGTCTTTATTCCAATGAAATTAATTATAGTTTTAGTTCCATTTTATTTAGGTGATTTCCTTGATTCCATTTAAGTTAATTAATTAAGTTTTATTCTACCAGGGGTAAATTCCAAATACTATTTTCCCATGATTTATTTAATCATTCTTATTAGGGATTGTTTTTACTCAAATAGAAATAGAATTTGGTTAATGCCATTTTATTTTGTTTGGAAAATTCTTTATCCTTTTATTTTACTTGGATTTGGATTATATTCATTCCATTTGCTTATGGATTAGGCCAAGATTTAATTTGGTCTTTTAAATATTCCTTATTTAATATTTCTTTCTTTATCTTATAAAATCCATATCTTTTTATTTATATATCCAAACTTGGTGATTTCAATTTGTAAAATCTTATTTAATATTTGTTTATCCTTTATATTTCTCTTAGGATTAGTTGCTCACATATTGGTATGGATTTCTAGATAGGTGCTTTATTAGTTTTGGAAATTCAATTTCCTTATCTTATTAAATTTATAAGATTTTATCTATGGCTCCAAATTAAGTGAAACCAATTCATATGGTTTTATAATATTTCTATTTGTCATTCTTGATCATTTATAAATGTTTGTTGAAATTTTTTTATATGGATCAAAACCATGGTCTTAGAGATATCTTGGAATGATTTTATTCCATTAAGGTTTTAGGGTTTTGGTTTATTTCTCAAGTGTTTCAATTTCCAGATGCAATTATGTAGAATGCATTTCACTTGATTTGAATTTAGTTGGATTCAAACTTTACTCAAGTTTGTTCAAGATGGGATTTTAAGTTTCCATTTGGAATCAAAAAGTTTCTTTTCACCCTAAATTTCAACAATTATTTATTTTTCACATTACAAAATTTGGAAAATTTTGGGATGTGACAACTAGACAAGATTCGTATGGAACAATTGGCATTAATATTGGAAAATTTCGAGAACCTTCTTCGTGTTATCTCGAAGTATGAGTTCTGGATGTTAGAAGTGACCTTCTCTAATTCACATGCAAATGCTGAAAGATGTCCCTGTGGATTCGAGAATAGTTAACTCCATTCCTTAAGAACACATGTGTGTTCTAATGTTATTACTTTATATATATAAAGTTGTCTTCCGACAAATTGCTAAATACATGGGTATAACAATCTAGCTCAGTCTCTTGGAGCTTTACACAATAGTCCATGTCTTGAGAATCTAGTAACTTTACCTTCGCGGTAAATGTTGCAAACTTTCTATTCGGACATGCTGAGTCTAAAATATCATCTCGCCTAACCACAGCTGAATCTCAAGCAGCAGTGATGGTTGGTGTTCTTCAAGGTTTTGGCATTGGTATCTTTGTAAATTTAGCAAGATTGATGAAATGGTTGACACACTTAGCCGGAAAGACCTTTTGCCATATTCTCTTGAAATCAACAATATCAACCACTCTTCATGAGGCTTCTTCTATAATTCATTATAGGAGTTGTGCTTATGGTTCCCTTTCTCTCCAAAGTCTGACCTTCACTTGATGTCTGATTTCTCGAACATCAACGAGAACATTTAAAGTCATGTTGCTAAATGTCTCTCGGTCGATCCTCCAGACCCTTTATGTTGGCAAGCATCTTGTTACCAATTCGTCAAGTGGTGTAAAGTGATATCACGATCTTTGGCAAAGATTTTGATAGCTCTGGATGAATTAAAGAGTTTCCTTCGTTTTCTCAGCCATGTTCTAACAGTGACTATGATTTTGGTAATCTGTAGTTTCTCTTGCTACATGTTTCTTGTGACTTTTATGAGTCCTCTCCACCAAAACACCTTTCTGTCTTAAGCCTTCTGTTGGATGAAAGAGTGACTCTTCTGTGTCAAAAGTAGTTCAACAGTTTGGTTTTGTTGATCCATATCTCTCCAACCTAAAATCTCTACTTAAGCCATTTAGTAGAGGTTCCCTATCGAAGTCTGTGGTCATGATCTTTCTGTTGGAAGCTGTCTTTTTCAGAAGCTTCAAAACCTCTAATAAGCTCCATGGTCTCAATACTTATGAAGACCATCTATCTAACAAATTGAAACCTTCTCCTCTTGTTTCCTCTGTTATCTTGGTGTGTTTCATGTTCGTCATCTCAGAGTTGTTTCTAAACACTCCATCTATGAATGGACCATGAGATACTCTATGTGTCGTTTAGTGTATTCCCTCTTATCTTTAGAGTGACCCTGTTTCTTTTTCTCTCTCTGTCTCTTTTCCTACCTTTGGAATCTCGGGTCGAGATTCTCATAAGGGGGATAGTGTTGTAACACCCCAGTTTTAGCTAATCCATATAAGGGTTTTGATTGTGCATTGCAAAAGCATCATCTATCTTGCTAAGACTAAACTCAATCAAGATCAAACACAAAATCCTAAACCCTAGCTAATTTACCTCTCCATCTCAAACACACTCAAATAGGTTTTGAATTTTGAAAAGTATCAAAGTGTATCGGTCCCAAATTGTCTAAAGGGGTTCCTACAATATTTTAAATATTTTGAAAACCTTCTGGTACTTTTGAGATAATTCAAAAAACATTTAAAATAGAAATACAAAAACAAAAGTGAAAATAGGATTTGGAAAATGTTTCTGGAAGAAAAAATAGAGAAAACAAGCCAACAGGCCGCAGCCCATCTTGCCTCTCCCATCTCTCCCTCCTCTCTCTCCCGCACAAAGCAGCGCTCAGCAGCCAAGCTGCAGCCCGTCCCCGACCCAATACCGCTTCGCCTTTCCTCTGCCATCTTCCTCGTCATCCGCAAGCTGCTTGGTGTCGCCGGCGCCGCCGTCGATCCCCGCCGCCTACTCCCCGCCGTCCATCGCTCCCTGCGGAGGATAAGGTCCCCGCGGCGTCGCCCTGGCCATCCCCATCCATTTCCCCCTTTCCCCATACCTCTCTCTTCCTCTCTACAGGGAACCCGGAACCCTAGATTCGGCTTGTCGCCGTTATGGCCACCCCCAAGCTCGGCTGAGTATGCCATCAGCACCGCCGTGTTTGCCTACCTCGACTCGCCAGAGGAATCGAGAAGGGGCGCTCGGAATCGCCCGCATCGCCTCCGTCTTCCCCGAGTCCGACGCTCGCCGCCGTAGACATTGCCAACGCTCTGGACCACCTCCGTCCTCGCCGCCATCCCTGTTAGCATACGGTGAGACCGTGGTCCCTGTGGAACCTTCCCCCTCCTTCCTCTCGCTCTGCAGCCATCCCTCGCCGTAGGTCAGCAAGTCTCGCCACCGCGCGCCACTGAACTCACTGCTCCGGCAACCAAACACGAGTGGCGCCGCCATTTTAATGCTCCCTGCGTCCATACGGTTCGAACACGCGTGTCCTTGCTAGCCCGCTCGCCCCCTAGCTCCTCCAACCGCCGTTGTCTGGCCGTTCTCCGGCGAGGCCGATGTGGCGCCCGTGTGGCGTCCACGTGGTGCCTGCGTGGCCAGGTCCCACCCGTCAGCCTCTCTGGCTAGACCCAACCACAGTGAATGTAACACCCTTGGATCGGCCCTATGCAAGTTTCAGCGATTCCTGCCAAACCCGCATAGAAATGATTCAAAGGTGCCCACAAGGCACTTGCGTGCGGGTGGAAAATGAAGTAATATCATTACACAATAGTCCTCGATGGAACCCATGGAACATATATATACAACAACGACTCCAAGAGTCAAGAATACAGATATACAGTACAAAGATCCAAATCACCTTGAAAACGATACAGCGTCCAAGTATGGACAAGATGCAAATTGAGCTAAGAGCCCTAAAGAATAACCAATGACGTCCATAACCCTGCCCAGACCAAGCCGGAAGGGTAACCCTGCTAACGACGTCGATCTCAAACCTGCTAAACAAAAGGGGTGCCGACAAAGGGCAAAGGAAAAATGAGAGCGGTCATACTGAGGCCAGTACACGGCGAGACTAGAATTTGGCGGTCCTCGCCTACATAGGTATGGTGGACGGAAGCGGCAGCAGAGCATGCGCTAAACAACCTATAGAGACTCGATACATTTGTCGGCTATCAGAGAGAGATGAGAAAGACCTATTCGGATCCAACCTGATACTAACACCAAACATACCTGATGGGGATATGCCTACCGGGGAATACCCAGCAGGACGTTTCCGACTGGCCCAGGAACTGGTGAGTGGGCCTACAAGACGGCGACTGGATCAAGGCCCGGTGTGGATCCAAGCGACTGGAAGCTTAAGGCCCAGGCGAGTAGATAGGTCCAGTCGAGTTAGGTTAAACGATTTCCGAAGCCTTAACTGATTCGGTTGAGATATGTAAACCCTAGGGGAGGTGAGTCTATATAAACCTCCCTACAGGGCGTATAGAGATACGTTCCATCATACACCCAAGCGACTCGCCGCCTAGCCGCCGAGCTCTCCCATTGTACCTCCATCATAATACAATCTAGCAGGAGTAGGTCTTTACCCTCCGGGGGCCGAACCTGGGTAAAACCTTGTGTATCCACCCTCATCTCGCACCGCAGATGGCTGGCCGCCCTTGCCCCTCGTTCTACTACTCGCTGCCGATTGCAGCATCTGCCGTGACCATTCCCACGATAGTGGCGCCCACCGTGGGGCTTGGCCGGTCTGGCCGGTGTTCTGCGGCGAGATCCAATCTGCCCATCAACGAGACGGTTGCCATCGGCCGCATGATAGCGATCGGCGAGATGCTCCAGATCTTGCCGAGCAGCTACGTCCCGGCGGCGCGACCCGTCACGCACAGCATGATCCTGCCGGTGGGCACGATCAGCCTCTTCGTCGGCCTCACCGACGTCATCGTCTCGGAGGATTCGGCTCGCATCCGCGAGTCGCCGCCACGCGACCGACTCTCCGAGAGCCAGGTCCGCACGATCCATCGCCTCGCCTCCGAGTACAACTCGGCCCACAGTAACGTGGCCAAAAACTCCACGGCCGCGAAAGACGCGGCCCTCAACGACGACGCCGACTCGGCGACTCCGGCGTCACTCGTCGGATCCATCACCGCGGCTTCACCCGTGGGCTCCATCACCCAGGTCTCCAACGTGGGTGACTTCGAGGATCCCTCCATCCTTGGGATCTTCGACTTCGACTCCGGGTCAGAAAATTCCGCCGACCTCCGCGACGGGACCGGTCGCCACGCCGCGACCTACATGGCGACCGGCACCGATCCGCCGGAGGATCCCTTCTCCACCCCGATCCCTCCTAACGCCATGGCAACGGAGGTCGAGGAACTCCGCCTGAAGCTGGCGGAGGCAGTCCACAAGGAACAAGCCGAGCGCGAAAAATTTCGCCTCGAGCAGGTGACGGCGCAGGAGCTGTCGCGCTACCACCAGCAGCGAATCAGGTCGCGCCTGAACCCCACCATCCAAGGGCGCGCCCTGAACTTCGACGACGAAAACGACCCGGCCCACGCGGCCGAGCGCGCGATCTGTGAGAACGCGCCACCAGGAGGAAGCGCTCGGCCCCCGCCAAGGTCGACGGCGATGGGAGCCCCACCTCCACCCAACCGCACACCCCCCAGGGATCAGCCGCGGATAGTAGTCTCCTCACGGGAGCGAGACGTGAACGGCCTCCCACTGTTCTCCACCCCGATGGACAACCTCGTGGCGCGCCGAGCAGCAGCCGACAACATCACGGCCACCGGCGACGGCGCCCTACAGATCCAGTATGTCAGGGCCCTGCTTGCAAAGGCCGTCGAGCAGAAGAACGCAGGAGTCGACTCGCAGGGTCGGGTGTACTCGCGTTCTTCGGGAAGCAGAGCGGCCTCAAGTGGCCGCCACATGGCGGCAAACACCCTCAACTGCCCGCCACCAGAGCCATTGCAGCTCCAACATCGACCCGCGAACGCGACACTCTCCAACGACCCTAGGCCAGCGACCAACTTCGTCGCCGCCAAAGGTCAACCCATCGACGCCCGCACCCACATCATCAACAACCAAAGCTGGCGCGCATGCCAGCCCGACGACCTGCGACACACCCTAACCAATCGTCGCGACGGCGAGCCGATGGGATCGCTAAGTCGACTCGGCCCCATGTGCTTCGGACCAATGATCCGAGGCGAGAAGTAGTCGCCGAACTTCAAGGCGCCAAAGGAGATCGAAAAGTACGACCCTTCGTACGACCCCTCCGTGTGGCTCGATACATACCTCATGGCAATGGGGATCGCAGGCCACACCGACCTGCTAGCCGCCCGTTACCTCCCCCTGATGATGGAGGGGACGTGCAGGCAGTGGATCAACACCCTCCCCCGGGACAGCATCGACTCCTGGGAGGACACTACTAGGAAAATGGCTATAGGTAATCAGCACATCCGTGGCTCACATGGTTGAAGTGCCCCACGGCTAAAACAGGCGTGGCTCACCTGTGGGCAGTGCCCTACTAGTAACTAGAACAACCGTGGCGCACATGACTATAGTGCGCCACACATGTGTGTGGGCCAGGGCCTTGTTGGCCGCACGCCAAACATCTGTAGCGCACTACAGTCATGTGCGCCATGGTTGTTAGTGTCATCTGTGGCGCACATGGGGGGTGCGCTACGCCTAAGCGCACGCCCCCTCTGCTGTGAAACAGCCACAAACATCTGTGGCGCACTCGGCCTAGTGCGCCACAGGGAGTAGGATCATCCGTGGCGCACATGGCATGGTGCGCCATAGATGTTTGTACTCCCTGTGGCGCACTAGGGCCGTGTGCGCCACGGATGTGTCGATTTTTTTAGGACAACACTTTATGTGCACATGTGTGACCA
Organism: Avena sativa; assembly: GCA_916181665.1. Classification (NCBI taxonomy): domain Eukaryota; kingdom Viridiplantae; phylum Streptophyta; class Magnoliopsida; order Poales; family Poaceae; genus Avena; species Avena sativa. The sequence continues at coordinate 135,961,426 of OV702280.1, forward strand.
CACATCCACCACCCCACACTTCACTTTCCCCTTCTTCTTCCTCCTTAGATCTAGTCGGGATCTTCTCCTTCCCACCTCAATTTGTCCACCCATTCACCATTTTTAGCATGTAAAACTTGCTTTGGATGTTACATAAGTAATAGAGGAGGTCTCCGGTCTCTCATCTCCTTCTCCGGTCGACGCGCGCACCTCTCCTTTCCATCTTTTCTCGCGATCGGTCTCTCATCTCGGTAAGTTGTCCATGTAAGGATGTGTTCATGTGTATATGGATGATGTGCTCATATGTATGTAGATGATCGATGCTCATGATGTGTGTATGTGGAGAGGATGGTCATATGTGTGTGTGTATATGGAGAGTATCGATGATGCTCATGCATGTGCGTATGGAGAGGATAATGATATGTTCATGTGTGTATGGATCGGTCTCGATCTCTCTCTCTTGTGTTTGTATGTGAACAAGTTGCCATTTGTTTTTCCAAAATGTTGCTTCATTTCCATTTTGGCAAGACTTTGACATTTCGCAAAGGTCCTACTTTTAGGATAGGTCATGCCGAAATTTTCTATCGACCATTGCATGCATGCATGCATTCATTATGTGGTTCTAATAGACTTCAAAATTGTACCGTGTACACCGTGCAGGCAAAAATGGTCCGCATAATGAGCGAAGGCATTGTGGCTAGATTTTTGAAATGTGCGACGGCCGACATGATACGAAATAACAAGATAGATATAAGATGTCCGTGCAGAAGATGCAAACTCAACTGGGTGATCGACCCAGATTCCGGGAATCTGCAGGCGCACCTGCTCCGCCATGGTTTCATGGATGGATACACTCGTTGGATAAGCGATGACGTAGATGATGGAGACGGTGAAGGTGGCCAACATGACGATGATCATCATCACGGCGAGAACGGGCGAGATGATGAAGAGTCTCCTGGAGATGGTGAAGGTGCGGAAGCAGACCGGGATGATGATGATCTAGATGCCGGAGGAGCAGACGACGATGGAACAACGTCAGGCTGGGTGCAGGACCCTTATGTGCAAGAGCTGCTTCTCAAGCAGACGAGTAACGCCAGGGCTGCCGCTAGAGAGAAAGCCAAGCTTGCGCAACTTGAGAAAGACGCGGTTACTCCATTGTATGAAGGATGCAGGCCCGATGATACCCGGTTGAATGTAACGCTCAAGGCTATGGAGATGAAGGCAAAGCACAAATTGAGCGACGCAAGCTTCGACGATATGATGGCATTCTGGCACGATCGTCTCCCGGAGGGGAACACATGTCCAACTAGTATCGAGGATGCCAAGAAAATCGTCTGTCCTCTCGATCTACCGCATGTTAGATATCATGTATGCATCAACGATTGCATCATTTATCGGGGCGAGGACGCGGAGAAAACCACATGTCCGGTGTGCGGCGTGAGTCGATACAAGAAAGGGAAGAAAGCACCTCGAAAAGTGGTATGGTACTTTCCTATCACTCCTCGTCTGCAGCGCTATTTCGCGGACCCTAAGGAAGCGAAGCTCATGCGATGGCATGCGGAAAGGAAGAAGCCAGGAGATGATGATGACCCCGAAAAGGATGAGCTGCTGACGCACCCTTCAGATGCTAGCCAGTGGAAAGCATTGGACCTCGAATTCCCAGAATTCGGTGGAGATTCGAGGAACATCAGGCTTGGTGCGAGCACCGATGGACTCAATCCGTTCGGTAGCCAGAGCAGCACGCACAGCACTTGGCCCGTGTTTGTATGGATGTACAACCTACCTCCATGGTTGTGCATGAAGAAGAAGTACATACAAATGAGTATGCTAATTCAAGGGCCGAAACAACCTGGTACCGACATCAATCTGTATCTCGGGCTGTTGAAAGAGGAGCTAGCCACGTTATGGGAATCTGGAGCCAATACTTACGACGCCGTCGCACAAGATTATTTCACTATGAGAGCCGCGTTGGTCACTACGATGCAAGACTATCCAGGTTGCGGGTATATCTCGGGGCAGGTTATCCAAGGATTCTACGCATGCGTTAGGTGCATGGATAACACAAGCTATCTCCAACTAGAGAAAGGTCCAGGGTCATTGAAAACCGTGTTCATGGCGCACCGGAGGTGGCTCGGCAAGAATGATCCATGGAGAAAACGTGGAGACCTGTTCGATGTCAAATCAGAGACCCGAGGAATCCCAGAGCGTAGGAGCAGCGAAGAAGTGGAAGAGTTGCTGAAAAACTGGAAAGATTGTCCTAAGCAAGGAAAGAAGCGAAAGAGGCAGCAAAAAGACAAGCCGCTGATGAAGGTATGGAAAACAAGGTATGTTTTCTGGGAGTTGCCATACTTGAAGTTTCTCCGCACGCCTCATAGCCTCGACATCATGCATATCACGAAAAACGTGTGCGAGAGTCTGGTCGCCACCATAATCAACATGCCAGATAGGACGAAAGATGGTCCGAAAGCAAGGCACGACCTGATATGCTTGGGTATCCGGAAGGAGCTTCACGGAGGACGCACTACTCCTGATGATCAGGAAGATGACGATGATCATGAGTCGGAGATGACACAAGGTCGTCGGAAGGGTAAAAAGTTCAAGAAGAACGAATATTACTGCCCTCCTTCTTGCTTCACTCTAAGCCAGGATGAGATCAAACAGTTTTTCAAGTGTCTTCTAGGAGTCAAATTTCCTTACGGCTACGCGGGCAAGATAAGCAGATACCTAGACGAGGCGAAGCAGAGGTTCAGTGGCATGAAGTCTCACGACTGTGCCGTGCTAATGACGCAGGTACTTCCGGTCGCACTAAGAGGGATAATGGACGAGCACGTCCGTGAAACGTTATTTGGCCTATGCAAGTTTTTCGACGTCATCTCTAGGAAGTCGATTGGCTTGAATCAGCTCGGAAGGCTACAGGAGGAGATCGTGGTGATACTATGTGAGCTTGAGGTCTACTTCCCACCCGCATTCTTCGACATTATGGTGCATCTGCTGGTCCATGTCGTGGAGGACATCGTACAACTCGGGCCGATGTTCCTCCGCAGCATGATGGCGTTCGAAAGGATGAACGGACACATCAAAGGATACGTTCGCAACAGGTCCCGTCCAGATGGAAGCATAGCCAAGGGCTTTCAGGCCGAAGAGTGCATCTCTTTCTGCACGAATTATCTAGACATCGAGAACCCTGTCGGTCTTTCCGTCAACAGACACCTTGGCAAGCTCGACGGATCTGGTCACCGAGAGGGTCGTCGCATACTGCATGCAGACTTCGATTTTCGACGCGCAGACTTTGATCGAGCAAACCTCGTCGCGCTACAACATTTAGAACTGGTCGATCCTTGGGTACAGAAGCACAAAAGGTTAATCGAGAAGAAGTACAGTGACCGGGGCATACAGAGGACGCATGGAGAAATAATCAAAGAGCACAACTCAGATTTCACGCGTTGGTTTAGGCAGACGCTCCTTGATAATCCCCCGCACTCGCATTCTTCTGACACGGAAAAGATCATATTCACCTTGTCGCAGGGACCGATGCAAAACCTGGTGACCTATCAGGCGTATGATATCAACGGCTACACATTCTACACGGAGGAAAAGGACAACAAGTGTGATTATCAGAACTCAGGCGTAACGTCGGAATTCTACAGCGATGACAACGTGAAGGAAAGATTCTACGAAAGAATTGAGGAGATCTGGGAGCTCGACTACTGTGGAGAAAAGGTGCTGATGTTCCGTGTCAGATGGGCAAAGAGCATCGAAAGAGAAGACCGGTATTTCACAACCATGGTTATACCCGAAGCAGCCAAATCCAAGGCCGCCGGTGCAAACGTGGCCGCGAAAAATGAACCGTGGGTACTGGCTACCAAAGTGGACCAATGTTTTTTCATTACCGACCCGACAAAGCCTAGACGTGTTGTCGTGAGGAGAGGAAAAAGAAACATCATCGGAATGGATGGAGTCGCCAACGAGCAAGACTTCGACCAGTACGGCGATCCAAAGATTGAAGATGACGACGACTACGATGCAGCAACATACATCACAAGAAGAAAAAGGACAACCCTACCCAAAAAAGGTAGCCCGTTCGAAAGAAGAAACATTAAAGTGCCGGGGCTAAATTATTCAACCGCGACAAAGAAGGGAAAAAAGATTGTAAAACGCTAGCTCAAAAAATATTGTAAAACGCGTGGTCGAAAAAGATTGTAAAGTGCGGGTGGTCGAGTAGGGCCGTGCCCGATTCATATTATTATGGACAAATTATTATAAAATTTAGTTATACTTTAAATCATATTATTTGTACCACTTTTATGACATATATTATCACTTTTGGGAATTTTTGGAACATTTAAAAGTATTTATAAAATAAAAACAAAACAAATATGACATATATTACCACTTTTGGGAATTTTTGGAACATTTAAAAATATTTTTAAAATAAAAACAAAAAAAGGGGGGCACCAGGATTCGAACCTGGGTGCTCTGAATTTTAGAATAAAGCAGTGGGCAGAACCAGTGGGATAGGATAGTGATTCTGTTAGATAGTGGGACGCTAGCTCCTTTCTTATACAATTGCTGGGGGAGATAGGCGTAGCGCACTCTGGCATAGTGCGCTACGGATATCTGTAGCGCACTATGCCAGAGTGCGCTACGCGTATCTGTGCCTTATCCACTTTCACGCAGGCACACGTCGGCCTCATCCCCATTCTCAACCGCGCCCACCGCCGCCGTTGTCGATCACGATCCCGAGCCCCCGCCGCCGCTCTCTCCATCCACCGTCTCGCCAGCCGCTGTCGCTCGAGGAGGAGGCCGTGGAGCAGGAGGAGGCCGTGGAGCAGGAGCAGGAGGAGGCTCGCCGCCGCTCAAGGAGGAGGCCCGCCGCCATCGTCGTCCGCCCTCCTGCCCGCCATCGTCGTCCTCATCTCAGAGGTCAGCGTCGCCCCTCCCCTCTCTCCCTCTCTCCCTCTCTCTCCCTCTCTCCCTCTCTCCCTCTGTCTCCCCTCTCTCCCTCTCTCTCTCTCCCTCTCTCCCCTCTCTGTTCGCTGTTCCTGAGCTGCGGATAATAACTCGGGTTTCCTGTCAGAGCAAACAAGCATTTGACATGGTATGATGTAGATTGCGGTGATGACGATAAACCCGACATGATAGGTGGTGCTGTGCTGTAAATTTTGTAAACAGAATGATCCCTGTAGCTAATTTTTTCTCTTGAAAACAGTTTTCAGTTTTGTTGGTGAACTCATTGTGTGCTCATTGTGTGCCCATGTAGCTTCTTCTCATTGTTGTGTAAAAGAATATAGGTGGATTGATTGAGTTAAGCAGTGGATTAACGAAACCCAGTTGAATGTACAATGAATTAGAAGTGGTGGAAAATCAGTTTTTTTTGTTGTGTGTGTGTGGGGGGGGGGGTGTGGTGGCATGAACCGGCTAGTCAAACAGCTTGAGCTGGATTTAGCAGGCTCAGCTTTTTGTGTGTGAGGTGTGAACTCGTCTGTGGAACCCTGACGGTACAAGCAAGAGTACATTCTTGGTTTAGTTGTTCGGTTTGAAATTCCCTCTCCTCTCCTATCGGTTGTCAGCTGCAAATGCAAGACCACCTTTACAATACTGCTAATGACCGTGTCAGCTGAGTTGAATAGTAACCTTTACAATACTGCTAATGACAGTTGTGTGCAGTCTTCGGCTCTGATTATTGTGTTGTGTGTGAATGTGGCATGATTCTCTATACAAACATTCCTGAAACTAGTTTTGGGGCAGAAAAACAAATGTCTCTGCTGGTGGCAAATGCTATTCATTCCTGGACAAGTCTGACTTGAAATTCCCTTCTCCTAGTTGAGTTGAATAAGAAACAATACGGGTTAGCGGTGTTGAGCTTTCACCGGATTGTGTGCCCATGTAGCTTCTTCTGATTCTATTGTGATGTAGTTTTGTAAATAGAATGATCTCTCAGTTCTGTGAGTTTCATCAAACTTCTTCATCTTGTTTTGAGCTTTCAATGGGTTTTGCTATAATATTTTGAGCATATGATCCTTTTGCCGAATAGTGACCTGATCTATTATATAGTGGACCCTGAAACCACTCAGGCATCTTAATATTTCTTTTTAACTGCATATAGTAGCCAGCCTAAATTGTTATTGTTTATACATCTGTGGTGGTGCTGTTGTCTATACTGAAACCTGAAACCTGTCTAGAGTAGTGGTGCTGCTGTCTATACTGAAACCTGAAACTGCCGAAACCTTTATGCTTGTTGCTGTGTGTACTATTTGTGAAACCTGTGTGTACTATTTGTGCAAACCTGTGTGTACCATTTATTGTGTGCTAGCTATGCTGGCCATATATATGCAGGTTCTTGTATGAAATGAGTCCCGATTTTTGCCGGAATGTTGATTAACTTCCGTTTTGGCAGAAATCGGGTACTCCTAGTTTAAGAAAATTAGCAAAGGTCATGCCGGATTTTTCTGTGCATTTAACCAATTATTTGTTTTTTATTAGTGCAAAGATGTGTGACAACGACAAGGCTGGATGTTCTAAGCGCATCAGCGCTGAAGGAGAACTCAGACCTCCGAATAAACAATTGACATTCTGGGAGGCGGCCCAACGGCTAGAAGACGATGAAGAATACCATCCTTCGGAGAGCGAGGATGATGAGATGGAAGACGCGGAGGAAGAAGCCGAAGGAACGGCAGGCGATGAAACCACTGATGGCGGCGAGGGCACAGGGAGTGGTAGCAACCCTCCTAAGAAGAAGAAGAAGCCGAAGGACCGGCGCCCGAACACGTTCGGCACGGTCAGGGAGGAAATTACCAAAGTGAGCCCATCAGGGGTTCCTTTGGAGCCCGCCCTTGTCGTCAAAGGGTACGGTGGGCAAGTGGCGGCGATCACCCGGACAACCATCTCGATCAACACCGAGAATCTCCGGCATAAAGATAATGGCCACTTGCGCACACTCCTCTTCGAGAAGCTGCACGCCAGATACAAGTTCCCCGCACAGTATCAGAACACAAATTATCATGGGAACAAAGTAAACAAATCCGCCCTCACAAAGATGAGCACCGCCCTGGCCAGCTGGAGAACCCGGATAAAGAAGAAGATCTATAAAGAAGGCAAAAGTCTCGAGGAGATCCAGAAGATTGACCCGCAAATCACTGAAGATCAGTTGCGGGAGTTCAAGGAGAGGTGTGAATCCGAAAGAGCCCTGGCCAATAGTAATCGGGGAAAGGCGCAGCAGGCGATGAATATAGGTCATCACCATCTCGGATCTGGTGGATACAGAACCGCGGAGGCCAAATGGAATAAGGAGGACGAAGAGTATAGATCCAAGGGGATAGAAAACCCCTTTGCTAAATTCGAACCCGGGCAGGTTCGAAACTTCACCAGGGACCGTTACCATGTGGACCCAAAAACCAAACAACTCACCGCGGATCCTGCGGTGAAGGAATTCGAGGAAATTGTGGTAAGTATAGTCTAATTACCGCGGATCAACACGATTGCAATCTAATCGATGATCTAAATGATTGACTGTTACTTCTTCTGCAGGAGGAGGAAATTGTTGCTAGTCATGGATCCCAGGGTTCCTCATCCCAGGGGTCGACGGCGGCCACCCGGTGGGATAACCCTTTTAACAGGGCGATGAACCGGGCCAAGAAAATAGAGCCGGTTACGAAGAAGCCGTCGTCGGCTGGCCGTCTGGCCGGCCTCGGGGGTAAGAATTGGGTGGATCATTTTGGTCCACCGCCGAGGACGCATGTGGCGCCGTCGGGAAGGAGCGAGGAGGAAAACCGAGAGGTTCAAGAACTTAAGGCACAAGTGGCGCGGATCCCGCAGATCGTCCAAGACAACCTGGCAATCACCCTCACGTCCTTCCTGCCTACCTTGGTGGAGTCAATAGCGAACTGGAGTGCGGGTGGTCGAGTAGGGTCGTGCCCGATTCGAAGCATGGTCAGCAGCCACTCGAACAACGCGGCGCCGACGAATCAGGCGAACTACGTGTTCGTGACTCCGCCCGCTAGCATCGCGGCGCCGCAAGTGTTGGTGACTCCCCCTGCCATCACCGCGGCGCCGGAGTACATGTTGGTGCCCCCCTGCCATCGTCGCGGCGGCACCGGAGCTCCAAGCACCCGTCGGTAGGGAGAATACACCGGCGGCCAGCACCGCGCCATCAAGCAGCCCTTCCGTCTCTTGCACGCCCATCGCCGTATGCGGTGCGTCGACATTAGCCGATCTCGACGCCATCACGGTAAACAAATTGCTTTAATTACCGCCTTTCATGCCATCTATTACTCTTATGGCATCTCGCTCTGACGACGCCGTACATGTTTTCCGTAGACGGATGTTCCTTGCACTCTCTTATGATACGTGAACAACGAGCTGAGGGATGTTGCCAAGGGTACCATCGTTCAACCCTTGCAGCGCACGTTCCACTCAAAGCCGATGCCAGATAGCGTGCACAGGGTTAAAATTAGTCGGGTGCTAAGGGGCTGCGATGACCTGGAACCTCCCATTCAACCCCCAGGAGCGGATGAAGAAGAGCCGTCTGTCCTCAGAAGTTGCTTCGGCTTATTCTTGCTATGGCCAAAGAGCATGATCCGTTTGGGGACGGCGGGGGCCATCACGCCACAGACAACAACACCGCCTGTCGTGCCAGCGACAAGCGGTGGCAAGGCCCCCTTACCGCCCTCGCCGTCACCTCCACGCGGTGGGTCGGATGATCATGTTGATGATATGCACATGGTGCAGGATCCGGCCGAGGACGACGAAGACTGGAATGATCACTTCTTCAGCACTCAGTTTGGCAACGAAGAAGACCTAGCTGGTGGCCCCATAGAGAAAGCCACTATCACCAAGCGTCTGTTTGGTTCTCAGGAGACGCCTCCAGCTTGCGCCTTTACAGAGCCAGCTGATAAAACCAACCGGCCCTTTATTCTAAGCCCTGACACACTACATAGGGCGGCCGGTGCTCAGATTGCGGTGCCTGCCCGCTCTCCAAAAGGAAAAAAGGGTAGGAAAAGAAAATCTAGCAGCTCGAGCCAGCCGGTGGCGTCAACAACTGCGAATCCGATCAGGTTTCGGGACGGTCCACCAAGACCCGAGGGTATTATGTGGAGGATTCATGTGGCGGGTGAGCCCATGCTACCTAAGAATTTGCGGAAGCTCGCCAGTTCGGAACTGTAGAGTGTGCATGACGGCGTGCTGACGATAGAGAGACGCCTTCTATCGGAGAAAGATCCCTCGCACCCGGTATTCGTGGTTAAGGTGCCACCAGGCTTGGGCTTCGTCGACACTGCCCCCGCGGATCTATTCTTCCTGCGGTTCGAGGACATCTTCAATATGTTCCACCTATACCAGCTGCACTATACCATGGTCCGTCTCTTTTCTCTCAGCCTGGGCATGCAGATCATTAGAGAGAACACACCGGGCATCGCTATAGTGGACCCCTACTACATGCGTGACGGCTGCTTGGGTTCCCCCACCGAACGACGTATCGTGGCCTCGTACCTAAAAAGAATCCTCGTGGCGAACAAGACAAAGGAATACATTCTCGTGCCTTACTTTCCCGATTAAGTCGTTATTCACTCGCCACCGTCGATTGGCTTTATTAGATCATCATCATTCTTTTTCCAACACATTCCATTTGAATTTTTTGCGCAGAGATGAACACTGCATGCTCATCTCCTTATCGCCGAAGCATTCCCACGCCACGTATTTCGACTCGGGGAGTCTAGAAAAACTACGACAAGATCAAGGAAGTTCTGGATGATGCTCTCACTGGCTTTGCCTCGACGGAAGGCACCAGCTTCGTGCGTAAGAAGGTCAAGTTCGGCAGGCACGTCTTCAACCACGTAACGGAGTTCCCCTGCGTGAAGCAGCCGGAAAACAGTAAGAAGGAAGCCTACTACGCACTCCATCACATGAGGGCGTTCCTACTTGACCAGCAGAATTCTACGCTGCCAGATCATCTCAAACAGTGGGCCGAAGCAAAGGCCAAGATCAATGATTCGGATATTAGACAAGAGATGTATCGCATCCAGCAGCAGTTTGGGGCAATCATCTTTCGTGATGTCATGACTTCGGGGGGGATCTTCTACGGAGGAAATATCCCGAATAACCGTGACATAGAAGATCGCCTAGAGATGCAGGGTGACTATAGGAAGTTCATGACGAGACAAGGCGTCCTCCCGTTCCCTAAGCCGAGCCAGAAGGCTTGATGTTGGCCTAGTTGTAGTTACAAACTATAGATGACCTTTGTGTGTGTGTGGACGACAAGTGAACTTATTTTGCTTATTATTATTATATATCAATCAATGCTTGGTTTTTTTGCTTACTCTTTGGTCCTTTGCTCAATTTGGTCCTTCTTTTCTTCTTTACTCTTTTTTCGAGAATAATGCCGATGATTGAAAGTCGTGGCACACTATATATGTGAATGTGCTATGATGGGACTGTGAGCCTTGTGATATGCACAAGTCCATGTCTTGTGCATCCTACTTGGCTCACCGTTCCATCGTAGCATATTCCTGTGTCCAACGACCTATGTATATATATGAGGCATTCTTTTCGAGTTATTTTTGTCTTTTTCGAGAATATGCCGATGATTGAAATGTTGTGGCACAATATATATGTGAATGTGCTATGACGGGATAGTTAACCTTGTGATATGCACAAGTCCAGGAATTGTGCATCCTACTTGGCTAACTGTTCCGTCATAGCATATTCCTGTGTCCAACGACCTAGCTAGTTATATATGAGGCATTCTTTTCGAGCTACTTTGGTCTTTTTCGAGAATAATGCCGATGATTGAAATGCCGTAGCACACTATATATGTGAATGTGCTACGATGGGATTGTACGCCTTGTGCTATGCACAAGTCCAGGTGTTGTGCATCCTACTTGGCGTACGGTTCCATCGTAGCATATTCCTTTGTCCAACGACCTATGTATATATATGAGGCATGCTTTTTGAGTTACTTTGGTCTTTTTCGAGAATAATGCCGATGATTGAAATGTCGTGGCACACTATATGTGAATGTGCTGCGATGGGATTGTTCGCCTTGTGCTATGCACAGGTCCAGGTGTTGTGCATCCTACTTGGCGAACAGTTCCATCGTAGCATATTCCTGTGTCGAACAACCTAGTTATATATGAGGCATGCTTTCTGAGTTTGGTCTTTTTGATTTAGGAGTACTTTCTATAAGTGTATCTTCATATGCGACTTTAATTATATATGTTTTTTTCAATAGTCGGTTAATTATTATTGTCAACTTATAGATGACGTGGTACGTCGTGTACAAGGGACGGGTTCCCGGAGTCTACGATGATTGGGAAGACTGCCGGAGACAGGTGCACCGTTTCAGCGGCAATAGCTACAAAGGGTACAACACTATGGCGGAGGCGGAAGCTAGATACACGCGCTATCTAGCGGGAGTTAGGACAAGGAACCGGATGAAGACCTACACCTTCGTCGTGGCGGTGATCATGCTTATCTTCTTTGGTTATTTATCCCGCGTTTGTGTCTAGCTAGCTAGTTTAGATGTCTAGGTGAGCTTCCGAGCTCTAACTTGTTCGATCGACACATGTATTAGCATGTCACCAACTACTACTTTGTAACATGATCGAAACAATGTAACTTAGACTATGTATTCATGTATGAGACTTATCTATATGTATTTGTTTCAATCTTGTTTTTCATATTTAGTATTTATATATATAATTGTATATCTTGTATCTGTGTGTGTATATCTGCTGTAATATTGTATATAATCTGTATTGCATATAATTTGGCTCGGAAATTAAAAAAAACAAAAAATACATCTGTGGCGCACATGGTCTACCTTCTGTGGCGCACTACACCTAAAGCGCACTATGGAAGTTTAGTGGCGCACTAGGTAGTGCGCCACAGAAGATCCCAGGGGTAGCGCACCACGCCAAACTTCTGTGGTGCACTAGGAGGTGCGCTACGCCTATCTCTACATAACCGTGGCGCACTAGGCAGTGCGCCACGGCTGAGAGATAGCCGTAGCGCAAGGCCCGTGGTGCACTGCTAGTGCGCCACGGATGGGCATTTCTGGTGCGCCACTAACGGCCTGTTTCCTAGTAGTAGGAGATGCGCGACGCCTTCGTCAGGCTATTCGAGTGCTCCTACACCCGCGCCACCACTATCGAGGACCTGGAGCGATGTGTCCAAGGACCCCGCGAGTCGACCCGCAACTGGGTCCAGCGGTGGCAGGAACTATGGTACAACGCGGTCGGCATCCACCCGGACACCGTGATCCATTGCTTCAAGACCTCGTGCCGCTACGAGCCCTTGGTCGCCAAGCTCAAGCGTCATTCTCGCACACTCGACAACATACCGGATCTCCTCGAGATCGCCAAACGGTACGCGGAAGAAGACCCAAATCAGGAAACCGACGACGAGTCGGGAGGTCAACGCCGCACGAGCGGCAACGACAACGGACGGTGGTCCGACCTATGCTACAGCAACACTCGCCTCACTGGCAAGCGCCGCAGTGACGGGCGAGTCGACTTCGTCGCCAACACCGGGCACGCGCAACGCGAGCCCAAGAGCTTCCGCCGCGATGGAGGACAACGCCGCAATAGCGACAACTACAAGGCCAAGCCAAGGTTCGACCCCGCGGACCTCCTTAACCAACCTTGTGCGTTTCACAGCAGGGAAGGGAAACCCGCAACGCACACGACCACCGACTGCCACACCCTCAGGGAGATCGAGAAGGCACGGCGAGCACGGGAGGACCCCGACAACAACCCGCCAAACGGAGGAAAATTCGGCAACATGGCCGGCTCGCTCCATACCTTCACAGGCTTCAACACGAAGCGCGAGAAGAAGGTCATCACCCGCGCCGTCGCCGTCAACACGGTGGCCCAGGTGGACGTTCCCCAGTTCCTCAACTGGTCAGAGCAGCCCATCACCTGGAGCCGCCAGGACCACTCGCCGCGCATCGAGTACCCAGGCCGAGTCGCCCTGGTGGTCAAGCCAAAGGTGGGCAACTACTGGCTCCCCAAGACATTGATGGATGGCGGCAGCTTCAGGCGGCTGCGGCTCCCACAGTCGATGATCGAGACGACCCACACCACGTTCCACGGCATCGTCCCCGGTCGGAAGGTGTAACCGACCGGCAAGGTCACGCTGCCAGTCACCTTCGGCACGCCAGCAAACTTCGACAGCCCTTCGATAGCCCCTACCACTGCGTCCTGGGGCGCCAGGCGTTCGCCAAGTTCATGGCAGCGCCCCACTACGCGTACAACGCGATGAAGCTCCCCGGGCCGTGCGGCGTCATCACCATCAACGGCGACCCCGACATGGCCGCCGAGTGCGAGGCCAAAGGAGCCGAACTCGCCGACGCCGTCATCGCGGCAGAGGCCAACCACGCCGACGAGCTCGCCAAGTACGCAAGCGGGGTGAACAATGACGACCCCACCATACTCAAGAAGCCCAATTCGGAGGGCGCAAACACCTCAGCCTTCGAGGCAACGACGCACACCCACATCGTCGAGCTGGTCCCATGAGACTCCAGCCAGACGGTGACGATCGAAACAGGGTTGAGCCCAGCCTAGGAAGGCGCGCTCCTCGAGTTCCTCCGTGAGAACAGGGACATCTTCGCATGGAAGCCCTCTGACATGCCGGGTGTCCCTAGGGAGCTCGCTGAGCACAAACTAAACGCCGACCCCAAAGTGTGACCCGTCAAACAGTCGCTGCGGCCCTTCAATGAAGAGCGCCGCCGAGCCATCGCCGAGGAGGTGCAGCGTCTACTCGCTGCAGGCTTCATCCGGCCAATCAAGTACTCCAAGTGGCTGGCAAACCCAGTCCTGGTCGAGAAGAAGAACGGGACCTGGAGGATGTGTATCGACTACACAAACTTGAACAGCGCCTGCCCGAAGGAGCAGTTTGTCCTCCCGCGGATCGACCAAATAATCGACTCCACCGCGGGCTCGGAGTCGCTATGTTTCCTCGACGCCTACTCCGGATACAACCAGATCAAAATGGCCGTCGAGGACGAGGATAAGACGGTGTTCATCACGCCATTCGGAGCCTTCTGCTACACCGCCATGACCTTCGGCATCAAGAACGCCGGGGCGACCTACCAGCAGTGCATGCAAGAGTGCCTCGCGAGCAAAATTGGCCGCAACATCCACGTCTACATCGACGACGTGGTCGTAAAATCCGCTCGCCAGGGTGATCTACTCGCCGACCTGGCGGAGACATTCGCCAACTTGCGAAAATACAAGATAAAGCTTAACCCAGGCAAATGCACCTTCGGCGTACCATTAGGACAACTACTGGGGTACGTCGTCTCCAAGCGAGGGATCGAGGCAAACCCCACCAAGATCGACACGATCGCCCGACTCGGCAAACCCGAGTGCCTGCGCGACGTCCAGAAGCTGGCCGGGCGAGTAGCAGCTCTCAGTCGCTTCATCCCCCGCCATGGCGAAAAGGCGATGCCCCTATACCGTCTGATGCGCAAGAATCCCACCTTCCAGTGGGACAAGGAGGCGGACGATGCGCTCCGCGACCTCAAGAAGGTGCTACTCGCCGCAACGCTACTCGCCGCCCCCGCCGACAAAGAACCCATGCTGGTCTACGTCGCGGCTTTCGAGTGCGTCGTCAGCGCCGTCATGGTCGTCGAACGGCCGGAGGAAGGAAAGGAGCGCCCAGTACAGCGACCGGTGTACTACACCAGCGAGGTACTCACCGAGTCGCGCCAACGATACCCGCAGTACCAGAAACTGGTATACACGGTCTTCAGAGCACAGCGGCGCCTGCTGCACTACTTCCAGGAGCACCCGATCACGGTCGTCTCCTCAGCACCGCTGCAGGACATCATCCGCAACCGTGAGGCGACTGGGAGAGTTGCTAAGTGGGCCATCGAAATCGGCGTCCATAATATCAAGTACGAGCCACGAAAAGCGATCAAGTCGCAGGCTCTAGCGGACTTCATCGCCGACTGGGAAGAGGCCCAGCAGCCAGAAAAGCTGCCATACCTCCATTACTGGAGCCTGCACTTCGACGGCTCCAAGAACGCGGACGGCGCAGGAGCAGGGATCGTGCTGACTTCACCAAAGGGCGACAAGCTCTGCTACGTCCTCTGCCTCGATTTCACCCCCTGCACCAACAACATGGCCGAGTACGAGGCACTACTCCACGGCATGCGAGCTGCCAAGGAGATGAATGTCAACCGCCTACGCTGCTACGGAGACTCCGACCTCATCGCTGGGCAAGTCGCTGGCACCTGCGACGCCGTCTCCCCCACCATGGCGGCATACCGCCAAGCAGTGGACAAGCTGGGCGGACACTTCGCAGGCTACTCCGTCGAGTGGATTGACAGGCGGAAGAACGAGGAGGCCGACGCACTCTCTCGCATTTGGTCGGCTCGACTCGCACCACCCGCCGGCGTCTTCCTCGACACGATCACCAAGCCATCAGTCTCTCTCCCAAGGGAGATCGACATCGGAGTCCCGCTGCAGCCAGAGGCAGCCCTGGTCGCACTCGTCACCGAGCCTGATGATTGGACCAAGCCCTATGTCGCCTACCTGGAGGTCGGCACCTTGTCGGCAGACGAGACGGTCGCCCGGATGATCGCACGCCGATGCAAATCCTTCACCATCATCGACGGCGAGCTCCACAAGCGCAGCGTCACCGGCGTGTTCTAACGCTGCGTCCAACCCGCCCAAGGACGCAAGATCCTCCACGACATCCACTCCGGCGACTGCGGCCACCACGCCGACGCCCTCTCTCTGGTCGCCAAGTCCATGCGGCATGGCTTCTACTGGCCCACCGCACACGCCGATGCCGTCGACATTGTCCAGCGGTGCGCCGGCTGCCAGAAGTACGCCAACCAGACGCATGTGCCGAGCTCCGCGCTCAAGACAATCCCCATCACCTGGCCATTCGCCGTGTGGGGTATGGACATGGTAGGCCCCTTCAAAAAGGCTCCCTCTGGCTACACCCACCTCCTGGTCGCGGTCGACAAATTCACAAAGTGGGTAGAGGCCAAACCAGTCCGGAAATGCGACGGGAAGACCGCCATTAAATTCCTACGCGAGCTCATATATCGCTACGGGTTCCCAAACAGCATTATCACGGACAACGACACCAACTTCTCCAAAGGAGCCATGGCCGAGTTCTGCGAGGAACACCACATCCAGCTCGACCTCGCGTCAGTCGCCCACCCGGAATCCAACGGCCAGGCGGAACGGGCCAACCAGAGCATCCTCCATGGCCTGAAGCCGCGGCTCCAAGTACCACTCGAGCGCACCGCCGGGTGCTGGGTCGAAGAGCTACCCTCCGTCATCTGGGGCATCCGCACCTCGGTCAACAGTTCAACAGGGTTCACCCCCTTCTTCATGGTGTACGGCGCCGAGGCAGTCATGCCCACCGACCTCGAGCACGACTCGCCACGGGTCGTCCACTACACGGAGGCTTCGAACGAACTCGCCCGCCAGGATGGAGTCGATCAACTCGACGAGGCACGTGACCTCGCTCGATCACGCACCGCCATCTACCAACAAGGACTCCGCCGCTATCACAGCCGGCGGGTGAAAACTCGCACCTTCCAAGAAGGCGACCTGGTACTGCGCCTCATCCAGGACAAGAAGGGCATGCACAAGCTTTCCCCTCCGTGGGAGGGACCATTCGCCATCGGACGAGTACTCGGCAAAGACACCTACTACCTCATCGACGTTCGCGGGGACGGAAAACTCGACGTCAAGCGACCATGGAATGTAACCCTCCTACGGAAGTTCTACTCCTAGAACCCCACATATGTATCCTCCAGTCGCTATGAAATAAAAAGAATTGGTTACCACAAATTGCGCCTACTCTCCGTGTCTTGTGCCACTCGCACTCGTAATAACAGCGTCAAGCTAACCGCAGAAGTCAACCTTTGGTACAGCGATCGGCACGGCCAAGTAGTGCGTTACAAGGGCACTGGGTCACCCCAGGTCTTGCAACGTCCACGAAAAACGCCTACCCGGATCCCCATTGGAGTCGCCTAGCCCGACTGGCTCTACGAGCCAAGACAACTGCCTTCGCTTCTCACAGCGACCATGATCCTCCGCATCCTCGACATAGCGACTCGAACGGCCAAGTACCACGCCCGGGGACTGGCGACCAGTTTAGCGCGAGCGGCTAGGGAAAGCGCCAAGTATGAGATCATGCCTAGGACTCGCCATGCGACTGACCCAACGGGCCAGGCAAGAGTGACGCGCTCAAACTAACGCGCCAAGTCCTCACCCACCCTCGAGTTGCGCCTAGAACAGCCAAGTACCACGCTCGGGGACTCGGCCACCCGACCTCGTTCGCGCAAGGGAAAACGGTGAAGTACAGAGCACTCAAGGGAGTCGCCTCGCGACTGGCTCTCCGAGCCCTGCCGAGTCGACCACAATAACAAAACATTCAAAAAACCGCAAACACATAACAAACGAGGTAAACCCCATAAAAAGGGCGGACGCGCTCGGGGACTCGTTCAACCCTCAATCGGAAAACACATGTCAAATCACAAAACAAATACGATATCTCGTTAATAGCATTGTGCAATCGTCTCAAAATACAAAATATGCCCAAACGGCAGATCTGCTACTAACGCCCCAGGGCAAACCATTCTACTCCGTAGGCTTCGAAGACGACTCATCATCACCCTTGCGACTGCGAATGAAGGGCGTGTACTGGTTTGACGGGTAAGTCGTCAGCTCACCCGCCATCGCCGCACGGAAGGGTTGCTCGACCTTGAAGTCCCGGTGCTGCGGCTCGGGGTCGTTAGGTGCGACGACCATCTCCTGGTAAGGAAGGAGGTCGCCCATCGCCCAGACACGCTCGGAGTACACCGCGGCACGATCCGTCAACTTGAGCACCTCAGAGATCTCCACCGAGACAGTCGACGACGGGTAGCCACTCGTCACGTCGTCCAGGTCGAAGTCCTCTGGGAAGTGGGCGAGCCCAAGGCTAAGCGCCGTCGCCGCTCCATGTCGGAATGCCGATCGCATCATAAACTCGACGACCGACGGCACCTTCTCCAAGTACCGCCACACCTCGACAAGGTCACTGGGAATTACTTCCGTGGGCGACATCTCCTGGAGGTAGGCCCAGATGCATGTCGCCGACAACGTCGCCGAGTCGACGAGCGTGGCCACACATTGCCGCGCGTCGAACGAGCTCGCCTCTTCCACGCTATCAAGGATGCGACCTGCGAATAGAAGAAAATAGTGAGTACATCGGATATTCCAAAAAGGCACATGCAATAGGCGGGGGCAGACACACTCACCAATCAAGGGACGGGAGAGATCCGTGATGAAGCTCTGCAGAGAAGTGTAATCATCCTGAAGCCCAACAACAAGGGCGTCAGAAACTTTATGTTCTTCCACAGCGGCCGTAACGGCGGCCTTGGCTCGACCATCCGCCGAACTCGCTTCCTCTTTCGCCTCCCTAAGCTCGCGCTCGAGGTCGGCGATCCGCTTCTCCACCGAGCTCAACGCCGATTGAGCTGCTGCCAACTCACTCGCTGGAACAAGTCCCTGGCGGGCCTCCTCTGCCTTCGCGGCAATTGCCTGAAGCCCCTTATTCGCCTCTTGGACGGTGGCCAGTTCCTTCTCCGCGCGGCGTGTCGCATCAAGCCGGTCAGCTGACTCACGTTGCAGACCCTGCACACAATTCAAACAGTTAACCAAAGCGGAATCCAAAGTGCCCACCCGCTGAAATTCAGCGAGTGCGCACTCGGGGACTGGCAACCAAAAAATCCTAAGTGCCCACCCGCTAAAATTCAGCGAGTGCGCACTCGGGGACTCGCAACCAAAAAAGTCCTAAGTGCCCACCCGCTGAAATTCAGCGAGTGCGCACTCGGGGACTGGCAATCAAAAATCCTAAGTGCCCACCCGCTGAAATTCAACGAGTGCGCACTCGGGGACTGGCAATCAAAAAATCCTAAGTGCCCACCCGCTGAAATTTAGCGAGCGCGCACTCGAGGACTGGACGCGAAAAATGAACAACAATACACTAAAAGAATCAGACCGCTGCAACACACCGGCCTGATCCTCGGGGACTGGACATACCTGGATGGTTGCGCCAAGCATGCCATGAAGTTGTATCGCATCCACGGACGCGAGGAGAGCTGGCGTGTGCCTGCGACGCTGCTCGACCTCCTTATCGGCGACCCCAGGTGCATGTCTCGAGGGCGAGGTACCACTCGCTGTAGCCGCTTTGGCCATGAAGCGCGGGAACGTTGCGATGGAGGCACCGGCACCAAAGGAGGCCGGCTCAGCTGCCCCAGGCGAGGGAGCACCCTCCTTGGCGGGTAAGGCCGCCTCCGCTACGGGCTCATTCGGCGCGATCACCGTGTCGTCGGATACTGTGACGACTTCGTCGCCCTTGGCCTTCTTGGCGCTATACGCGGGGACGACGACCTCGTCCGCCTTCCTCTTCCGGGAGGGATCCTCTTCGCTGACGACGGGTGGCACCTTAGCCACGGTTGGATGGCCTATCTTCTTCGCTCCGGTCCTACAAATTGATCGCGTGAGCAAGATAATCCAAGTACGAAGAAAAACAAAAGAAGGTGAGCAAACCCACTTGGCGACTGGAATGAAGCGTTGCCCCGTGCGGATGCCGGCCAGCTTCTCCAGTTCGGGGCCCAGTCGGCGACTGAGGCCCATTTCCAAGACATCGTGTGCCCAAGACACGGATGGTTTCTTCGTCGTCGAGGCTGCGACGGGAGCCTCTGAGACATCTTCAGCGGGAGCTTCCCTGCGAGGTGAAGCCGCCGCGCCGAGACTGGGGCGAATGGCGGAGGCATCGAGGCCAGTGGCACCTCGCTCAGGACAGTTGCCGTGTCCAGCGCGGTTGCCGTCGGCGGCGCCTCGCCCTTGGCCAGGCTGGTGGCGTCGGAGCTGCTCGCCGAGTGCGGCGGGGAGGCCGGTCTCACCGGCTTCGTCTTCTTCTTCGGAGGGGCCTTCACCTTCTTCTTCTTCTTCTTCTTCTTTGACAGAGTAGCCTGGCGGTGCGAGGTGGTCTCCGGAAGTTCGTCATCATCATCATCATGACGCTCGAGGCTTTTACTCGCCTCAAGTTCACGCTGACGCTGCCCGCGGGTCTTGCGAACCAGCGGGGCGACCTCCTCCTCGGATTCGTTGTCGTCGTTGCTCTCGTCGCTCTCGGCGTCGCCCTTGGCGGGAGGCGACTCGCCCATGTCCTGGACGGACGAGCTCTAGTTTTCGTCGTCTGAAGGCGGGAGCCATCCTTCCACCACTTGGAATAGCTGCAATGAGCACAAGATGAAATTAGAATGACCGCGACTGCATAAACTGCGACTGCGAATGATGTAAAGAGACTTACCGTTGGGGCTGGATGCTTCGCGGTGTAGGGGGCGACCCCGACCTTTGCGTCCAGGTACACCGCCTGGGTGATCTTCTTCAGTGCTGGGATGTAGTCTTCGAGCTTCCACTCGGCGAGGAAGGACTTCGTCGAGTCCTCCCGGCCCGTGTATTGGTACATATAGTGGTCGCGCTGAGCCAGAGGGACGAGCCGCCGCTCGAGCCAGCAGTTGTATAAGTTAATTGTCTGGAGGCCCTTCTTCTCCAGACCGCGGATGGTTTGAAGCATTTCGTCCACGACCATCCGCTGGTCGGTGGGGAGCTTTCCGACTTGGAGTCGGCGCGGTTCGGGCCGGTCGGCGGAGTATCGTAGGATCGCCGCCTCGCCCTCCGGAGTCGCCTCGGTAACGTAGAACCAAGACTTCTTCCACTCGCTCGCCGCCTTGGCGGGCAGCATCAAGTCAAAAAACGAGGCCTTCGACTTCAGCTGGAATGTCAGGCCGCCCGCGGCGAGCATTGGGCCACCCGCTTCCTCGCGACTGATCCGTCCGTGGAAAAGATCTTGCCATAGAGGGAAGTAGGGCCGGCAGCCCAGGTAGCACTCGCAGAACGCCACGAAGATGGCGAGCTGCTCAATGCTGGGCGGACCCAGGTCCCACGGTGGGATCCCGTAGTAGGCGCAGAAGCGCCGGAAGAACATGGACGTAGGGAATCCCAGCCCCCGTTCTAGGTGGCTGGTGAAGCAGATGAACTCTCCCTCGCGCGGATCCGGAGTCACCTCTCCGGCCGCGGGGATGCTCCACCTACCGGCGCGTAGGATCCCTGCTTCCTCGAAGGAAGCCAGGAGCACCCTCGTACACTTGGACCTGCCCCATGGTTCGGTGGAGGGGGCCATTCGTGAGAAGGTTTGGGGAGGTCGGAGGATTTCAGTTCGACTGGATCGCGGCGCGGAGGAGAGCGAAGGAGCGCGCAATCGGAGGAAATGACGAGGAGGTGGTTCTCCGATCGCCTACCATTCCCCTTATATAGCGGTTGTTACCTGCCAAATCAGGGAGCCGTTACTACGCGGTGATTACGCCAAAAGTTACCGTTGGATTACCCCAACGACTAGTTTGACCACGTTTAACGGTCCACCTTCAGCCACTCGGCTCGCCGACCCGATCACTACGACAGTGACTAAGTATTTCGCCGACTCGACTCGCCAAAGCTGCGATCAGAATGACTAGTTTTTCCCTTTATTCAGGAGCCCGCCAACGATTCGACTGGATGTCTGCTTTGAATCCATATACTCCGACTGCCAGCAACCACCTGCGCCCAATCAACGGTGGCCTCGGGGACTACTGATGGGGATATGCCTACCGGGGTATACCCAGCAGGACGTTTCCGACTGGCCCAGGAACTGGCGAGTGGGCCTGCAAGACGGCGACTGGATCAAGGCCCGGTGTGGATCCAAGCGACTGGAAGCTGAAGGCCCAGGCGAGTAGATAGGTCCAGTCGAGTTAGGTTAAACGATTTCCGAAGCCATAACTGATTCGGTTGAGATATGTAAACCCTAGGGGAGGTGAGTCTATATAAACCTCCCTACAGGGCGTGTAGAGATACGTTCCATCATACACCCAAGCGACTCGCCGCCTAGCCGTCGAGCTCGCCCGTTGTACCTCCATCATAATATAATCTAGCAGGAGTAGGTCTTTACCCTCCGGGGGCCGAACCTGGGTAAAACCTTGTGTCTCCGCCCTCATCTCGCACCGCAGATGGCTGGCCGCCCTTGCCCCTCGTTCTACTACTCGCTGCCGATTACAGCATCTGCCGTGACCATTCCCACGACAATACCCATCCTGGCGTTTCCCCCTCGAGACCAAACGAGGAAGTCAGACCGAGGAACTCACACAGTTGGCAGTTTTATTCATTGATTCCATGGTGGTTGTCCAACTTACTAGTCATATCAGATGCAAGTCATATTATAACAGTAAACTTTAGTTAGTTGTCTATGATCGAGAACTGTGCTCCAAGTCGTCCATAACCGCGGACACGGCTTCTCGAAAAGATTTAACCCTGCAGGGATGCACCAAAGTTTCCACACGCACCTACACCCTTGTTGTCAGATCAGGTAGGTACAAGATCACAAAACATACACCCAACGGTATGTCGACGGGGTTTCGGACACGGCATTTCGCAGACCCGAAGCAAGCACATGGGGGCCACCCCACTAAGCTACCCGCAACGAAGTCGAGCGGTCTCCGAGACGGACCCAGAGGTTTGTGACAATGGCTGTAAACGACTGGGAATCTGGAAGTGTGACTGGGCTTGTCGATACCGCGAAAACATTCCACATTTGTTGCTAAACATTATAGGCGCTCCACACGCAATCGTAAATAAAGCAGTAAAGCAAGGCATAAGTACAAGATAGTAATAAAGCCCCAAACTACTTTGTGGCCCCTAGTACAGTACTTTGAAATCAGGTACTAATCGATGGGGGTGCCCACACACCCCACCTGTGGTTAGCGCGCTCGATCTCGGAATAGGTGTCAAGAACTCGGGGTCCTACGGGACACCATTGAGCGGTTAAAAACCAAATATTGTCTATTACCCACCGGTGCCTCTGCATTTACCTACTTTCAATTTTAGTTATTAAACAGTAATTAAATCCATGATCATATCCACCATTAATCATATGACAACCCCCAACATCAGTGGAACCTCGACGACGCGAAGCAGCACCAAAGCAAGGAACTATGACTCGCAAGGCCGACTTTCTACCGAAAAACAGGTAATAGGAGGTGTCCAAGGCAATATAATGGCTGCAAGGGATATCTCGATTACAGAAACTAGAGCATCGCAACACAGATAGCAATAGATCAATAGGAGGAAATAAAGACTATAAAAGTAAGATAGGTAGAAAGGGGGAGAATGCTCGCCTGGAAAACACTGCCGAAGATTCATCCGAAGAACGGGCGTCACTCACATCAACTCATCATCCTAATCCATGAAGAAGCAAAGCACTAGCAGAAACACCGGATGCAATATTTAATACTATGGCAAAATATCGGGCCTGATGCATGTATGATGTATGGCATGGCATGGATGCGATACAGTAGGCAATATTAAGCGAAACCAGGGTCCTGGCAATTAATTAATAGGTTCATGTTGTTTAGATACCCCGCAATTTAAATGTTGTGGTAACAAGGCATAATAGGTCACCGGTTCGCTACACAAATTTAAATGGAGCCAATGTTAGACTAGATTCGCCCGCATATGGCCTCCATGTTTAATTAAGATGTGAATCGGCATAATGTCCCCAAACCACACAATATGTATGCAAGCATGACAATTTAATACGCAACAAGTATATATCATATTATAAAAAATATGGGGCTCGAAAAGGGGTCACACATTGGTCGGCAATCTTGGGTGTTCCGAGGGTTCGACGGGGATCGGTCTTTGGACGCTGGGAAGGATAACTTGAGGCGACACCGGGTTCAGGATCGGGCTTCGGGGTCTCGGACAATGGCCTTTGATCTCCGTGAAGAAGAGCTTGGCGTGCCAGCGTTCGGTCTTGCATCTATGGTGGCGACATGGGTCTACACATGACCGCGTCGTCTTCAGGCAGCATCCCTGATTCTTCCCGATGTTGTAATAGCCGATGTATCCAGGATCACCACAATGCTACCTCATATAGGTACACAACCAGTGCCATTCGTCAACATACATCACAACATCACAGGAAAATAGAGAACCAACAAGGCATGAGCACTGCAGCAAGGATACGCGTGGCATGGGGTTGTCTTGGTCGTCCGGAAACGGAAGGCAGGCTCGAGCCAAGGAGAGTCTTGGAGGCGAGGAGACGGCACCGAAACAGGGCAATGCCGGGAAGCTCGTAGTAGGGAATCACGTCGGCGACAGGAGACTGAGGGAGGCAACAAGTACAAGGGCGGTTGATGGCGGAGGCGGGCACGGGGATGGCATTGCTCGCGTGCGAGGGAGGAGGGCGTGGTCGAGGGCTCGCAGGGGGCGCGGGGTCACTCCTGTGAGCTGGTGGCCGGCGCTGGCTTGCGAAGGGGAGGGAGGGGCGGCCAACGGCGAACAGGGCGACGGGCAGAGGCGGCCGACGCAGTGAAGAGGAGAGGGCCAGCGGGCAGACGCTGGCTGGCAGTGGCACCACACGCGAGCCAGGGAGGAGAGGCGGCAGGAGCTAGGAGACGGGGGCAGCGTCGAGGCGGCGAGGCCGGGGCCCTTCTCGGGAGCGGCGGCGCTCGGTAGGGGATAGAGGGAGGCGACGTGAGGCAGCTGACAGGGCTCTGCTACAACGCTCGCGGAGAGGAAGGGAGGTCCGGAGTGCCGACGGGGCAGAGGAGCTTGGGGAGAGAGAGAGGATCGGGGGGGCGATGGCGTCGGGGTCACGCAGTGTCTGCGGGGCGGTCGCGAGAAGGACCTGGCCTCGCACGCGGACGCGTCATGTGGGGACAGGCTACGGGGGCTTGCATGGGGAGCGTGGTGTGTGTGTGTCCAGTGGGGTGGACTGGGTGTGGGTTTGGGTGTTGTGCACAACGGCGGCGGGGTGGGGGAGTTGGGGAGAGGTGGGATTAGGGTTAGGCTAGGGTTTGCTGGGATTAGGGTTTGGGGTGGGTCTGGTCTGGGTTAGTTGGGGCTGGGGTAGTAGGCTGGATGGCCGGGCCTTTTGGCTTGGTCGACTGTCTCCCCCAGGGTTTTTTTTTTATAAAATAGGTTTACTTTTATTATTCATTTATTTTCTAAATAAAACCATTTTATAAAATAGTTTTTAGGCAGATGCAAGAAGACTATTGCAGAGGAAACCTAGGTTTTAGCAAGGTACTTTTAAGAGACAAAAATATGTAAGATGATGTCATGATGATGCAAACAATATAAACAACAGGCGATTTCTAGTAGTGGTTTTACTCGGGGTGCTACAATTCGACACGACTAACAATGGATCTTGCCCTCGAGATCCGCCTCATGGTACTTGGAAGAAGGCTGACGCTTCGAATCTTCTCGCTTCGTGTAGATCCTCGCGACACCACTAACAAGGATTCTTTCTTCATATTGAATTCGGCGACACCACCAACAAGAGGACGTTTTGTCACGTTCGTCGAGAGAACACTCCGGATAAACAAGGACGAATGTAAAGGTATCATGAGGTAAGGCCACATCTAACTTTTGTGGAAGTAGTAAGAATTGCATCGGTCCTCCATTCAATGTACAAAAGCGAATGATAAGAGTAGTGGTATGGTCGCGACTCCATCCCGCACTCAAAGAATTACTCTATACACGAATAAAACAATCATGCAACCAACTCTCAGATTTTATACTTAAGACCTCGACAAGCGAGGTTTCAAAACAAAGGAGGGATGGAGATTCTCATCAGATCTAATGTAGATGACTTCGTCTTATCGGAAAACACCGGAGGATAGAAAGGAAAAAATTTAGTGAATCTTCGGTCCACTGAACGGTACAACAGATGAAAGATCCATCAGATAGCATGAAGAACAGTTGTCGAAGCACTATTAACAAAGGATGGAAGTGAAACCCTGAAGGTATTACGGAAATCCAACCACGAGAATTACCGAACTCGAAGAAAAGATAAGAGAGCAGATTCAAAACACGTTAAGGTAAGAGGAGAATAGCAGAGGGATGAAGAGTAAAAGCAGACCTAATCAGATCTATCCAACCGA
This sequence comes from Avena sativa, assembly GCA_916181665.1. Lineage (NCBI taxonomy): Eukaryota > Viridiplantae > Streptophyta > Magnoliopsida > Poales > Poaceae > Avena > Avena sativa. The sequence goes on from OV702280.1 coordinate 135,987,392, forward strand.
TTTTGCAAAATAGTTTTGACACTCTAAAACGGCCGTTAGCTAGGTTATCCTGCAGGCTGGACCAGTGGGGTATCGTAACTGCTGAGCTCTGATACCACTCTGTAACACCCTCAGATCGGCCCCGTGCAAGTTTCAGCGATTCCTGCCAAACCCGCATAGAAACGATTCAAAGGTGCCCACCAGGCACTAGCGTGCGGGTGGAAAACGAAGTAATATCATTACACAATAGTCCTCGATGGAACCCACGGAACATATATATACAACAATGACTCCAAGAGTCAAGAATACAGATATACAGTACAAAGATCCAAATCACCTTGAAAACGATACAGCGTCCGAGTACGGACAAGATGCAAATTGAGCTAAAGCCCTGAAGAATAACCAATGGCGTCCATAACCCTGCCCAGGCCAATCCGGAAGGGTAACCCTGCTAACGACACCAATCACAAACCTGCTAAACAAAAGGGGTGCCGACAAAGGGCAAAGGAAAAAAGAGAGCGGTCAGTACTGAGGCCAGTACACGACGGTCAGTACTGAGGCCAGTACGCGACCCGCTCCCCACGAAAGCCCCCGTAGCCTGTCCCCACATAACGCGTTCGCGTGCGAGGCCAGGTCCTTCTCGCGACCGCCCCGCAGACACCACGTGACCCCGACGCCATCGCCCCCTCGATCCTCTCTCTCTCTCTCCCCAAGCTCCTCTGCCCCGCCGGCACTCCGGACCTCCCTTCCTTGCTGCCAGCGTTGCAGCACATCCCCCTTCTAAGACTCGTCATGTACTGGCCTCAGTACTGACCGCTCTCTTTTTCCTTTGCCCTTTGTCGGCACCCCTTTTGTTTTAGCAGGTTTGAAATCGACGTCGTTAGCAGGGTTACCCTTCCGGCTTGGCCTAGGCAGAGTTATGGATGCCATTGGTTACTCTTCAGGGCTCTTAGCCCCATTTGCTTCTTATCCGTACTCAGATGTTGTATCATTTTTAAGGTGATTTGGATCTTTGTAATCTATATCTGTATTCTCGACTCATGGAGTCGTGTTGTCTATATATCGTTATGGACTAATGTGTAATGGTATTACTTCGTTTTACACCCGCATGAAAGTTCCTAGTGGGCACCTTTGAATATTTTCTATGTGGGTCGCTAAAACTTGTACAGGGCTGATCCGAGGTTGTTACACGTTGCCCTCTTTCTTGCTGTATTTTTTAAATCTTTCGTGTTGTAAGATTGCTATTGTACCATTGTCATTAAGTTTGTTATTTTTTGTTTTCCTAGCAGCCGAGGACGTGCCTGGTGTTTGCTGGAGGTTGTTATCTGGATTTCTACTTTATTACCATCAGGTTTTGTGTTACGGCTTGTCGTCCGTGTGTTGACAATGGTCTGAGGCATCTGCATGTGTGCTATTTTCTATCTGCGTCGTGTGTACATGTATGTGCATGCAACATGTGCTGGCATTTACATTGTGACGTGGCATGTTGCATGGCTTACTCATCGATGTCTCTGTTGCTAGCTGGTTGGTGTGCTAATGATATTTGGTTCTTATAAAAGGGCTGCCATGGCTTATGCCTCATACATTTGTGCTACCTAGACAGTGTACGAGTGTAGCAAGAAAATGTCTTCTCATGCCTAGCAGGTCCACTCTATTTATATGTGGTTCCTTTTCTAGGTGCCTTATTGCTTGGTCTGCTTACTCTTGCTTCTCTTTTCGTTTGTTTTTAGGTCGTCACCTTGAATCGTAGAAGGATTCTCGGGGATCTCAAGATGTCTACTGGGCTTGATGTACACTCTAAGGGCATTGAGGCTTCAACTGATGGAGAGTACACTGGTTGGTTCATCATGGCAATCCTAGTTGGTAGTAACCTGTCGTATTCCGCCGATGAGGTGATCTATGTTATAGCAGCATCAAACTAGCAGGATGCAATCGAGAGTGTTGCTATAGAGTGCATCAAGAGGGTCATGTCCACATGAAATCTTGCTATTAACAACATCAATTATGTGGCCAAGTTCATGGCAACCACCCACGACACATACAACATCATCAAGATGTTAGGAGGCAATGACGAGGTCATCAATGTTCACTGTGACAAAAGGGAGGCTCTGCAATCGCTCGAGCACGCCTACAAGACCGTGGCAACCTCCTACCGTGGATCCCTTGACTACATCGGGGGTACTGCGGGGAAGAAGCAGATGATGGCCCAAGAGAATGCCATGGCAAAGAGAGAATCCACCGCCTTGTACCCGTTTGGCGAGGGCCAGGTTGTGGCCGATGCCTGCAATCATAGAAAGTCCTCAGGATCGCCCCGGCTCACCCTCATAGTGCTGGAGATAGTCACAAGGGTGGCACAGACACAGGGACTCCCGACTTCCCTATGGACTGCTCCTTGCATGCATACAACATCAACCACCTCCCCAACAGCGCCTAAATTCTACCGACCTAGGAGCGGAACCAGGCACCAGGAAGGCGGACAGACCTCTTCAAGCGACGCGTCTGGCTTCCCAACTTTTCAAAGTTGACTCTCAAACTCTCATCCTCTACAGCCTTATATCTTGTAAGACCTCGTGCAGATCACAGTGGCATTGTAATAAGCTTGAACCTCTCTGGTGGCTTTTCGAATCTTGCGCCCTATGCCAATTCTGCTATTTGCCTTCCTTTAAAGAAAACATTTTCAAAACCATGCATGGAGGAAATTATCCTACATATTCCACACGAGCGGGGGCATAGGCACGGTGTCCATCGTTGGGTCACTCCCCGTCAACGCCAAGGCCTAAAGAGTCGAGCTATAAACTTACGGACTAGATTCGGTGATAAGTCACCTCACCCATGGTTCTTGGTTCTTGAAACCTTCATGCGACACATGTACGGAATCTATTCAGTGCACATTTTTCCCTAGGTCTTCTCCTCGAGAGGATTACAGGGCGGCTCATGAGGGCACCCCCTCCAGCGGCCTAATTTCTGGCTAGACCTACGTCTCCTCCCTGAGGAGCCAATAGGATAAGCATTTTCCCTATGGTCTTCTCCTCGAGAGGCTTATGGGTCAGCTTGTGAGGGCACCCCCCTCCAGCGACCTAATTTCTTGCTAGAACTACGGTGTCTTCCCTGAGGAGCCAACATGATAAGCATATTCCCTATGTCCTTCTCCTCAAGAGACATAAGCGGCGGCTCGTGAGAGAAACCCCTAAAGCGGCCTAATTTCATGCTAGACATATGGTCTCCTCCTCGAGGAGCCAATAGGATAAGCATTTACCATACGATCTTCTCCTTGAGAGGCTTATGGGGCAGCTCGTGCGGGAACCCCCCTCCAATGTCCTAATTTTTTGCTAGACCTATGGTCTCCTCCCTGAGGAGACAGCAGGATAAGCATTTGCCCTACTTCATTCTCCTCGAGAGGCTTACGAGGCGGCACGTGAGGGCACCCCCCTAGCAGCCTAACTTCTTTCTAAGACCTACGGTATCCTCCTCGAGGATCCAACAGGATAAACATTTTCCCTATGTCTTTCTCCTCGAGAGGCTGATGGAACTCCCCTCCAGCGGGCTTGTTACTTTGCGGCCGGAAATTTCGCATGTGAAGGTGTCGTCGGGTTGTCGTAAGAACTCCATAGGGGGTCCTAGTGGCGTTGGAAGGATGTGATGTGAGACACAGGATGTTCCAGGAGCGGTGAGCACAAGTTTACCCAGGTTCAGATCCGACTGTGGTGATCGGATCCTACTCCTGCTAGCAACCCAGTAATATATCGCTGTAAGCCGGATGTTACAGCGGATTACAAGAGAGGTTCACCCGTGCGAGTTGTATGTGGTTGTGTATCGAGTTGTTGTGTTATGCCCTAATGTCTCCCATAGGGTAGGTTTATATAGTGACCGGGTCCTAGGGTTACAGAAGAGACCTATCCGACTACGTTAGAGAGTCGGTAACTATGTACAGCTTGGAGTACAAGTAATACTAGATGCCTAAGTCGGTAACTCTTCGGGGCCTTGTCGTAGCCGGAACTGGCTCCTCCTCTTTCTCTGACTGGGCCGCCCATGAAGCAAAGCTCTAACCCGTTGGTGGGCCAACCCTTGGTCAGCGAGTCCTGTGGGTATACCTTGAAAGTATATGCACAACACTATCCCCCGAAAGTCTCCAAGATCCGAAGTCGGATAAATCGTCTAGCTTGATGGTTTCTTCGTCTTGAAATATTGAAGGGTTACCAAAAACTTCTTTCATTAATATATTTTGCTCTGACCTTAGACTTTTCCCTGCTTGGTTTGAAACATAAGCCGGATTTTTCAGCGGCGTGCAGACTAATAACTTTTCAGACCAGGTCCTGTCATTGACAGGATTTCCATCAGCACAACCGTTGGTGGGTCCGTTCTTTACGAAACAGAACGCCGTTTTAATGCCAGCGCGAAAATCGAGGGGGCCGAAGAGTCGCGAGGAAGCTGAATCCCCCTCTCCTATACGCGTGGCGCTAATCGCGTGTGCTATCGCACGAATCTTGATGTAGAGACGAATAAAGAGGGGAGAAAACCCTTTCTCTCAGATTCACCTCTCCATCGATTCATTCATTGCTTCCTCATACTCCTCGAGCATGCCGCACCAGTTCCCCTCTACGCACCGTGAAAAAATCTCTCCTTCCCCCACCAGTCCTTTTCCTCCAAGATCCATGGCTTCTACCTCGACCTCAGGAGAGGCGACGGCGGGTTCATCAGCAACAGAAGAAAGGAAGATGCGGGGTCTTTGGATCCCCAGTGCCTGGCACAACACGGAACTCCAAGTCATGGAGGACGAAGGATTCATCCTCGTCGGCGCATGGCGGAGCGTCTCAGGGCACGCCGTTCTCGCCCCGCTTGACGGCGAGAGTGTGTTGTTCGGCACTCATGTTGACCGTGGCCTCTGCTTGTCACCGTCGGACTTCCTCGTCGAGGTCCTCAACTACTACGGTGTGCAACTCCATATACTTCCTCCTAACTCACTTCTTGAGCTTAGCACTCATGAGCTTTGTGCCAGGGGTTTCTTGGCATTAGGCCAAGTCTCACCCTTTTCCGGTACTATTATGGTACTCAGAAGAATTCCATCAGTGTTGGTGTGCCTTATGTCACCGGCACTCTTAGCTTAGTCATTAGGAGAAACCGAGTCTATCCTAGGATTAATGCTAGTGAGTCCGTCAAACGTTGGGCCGGAACTTTCTTCTATCACAAATATATTCCGACTCCTGGAAAGGCGAAAGGTCTTTCGGCGTTCATCAACGGCGCCACTCCCCAACAGAATTCATGGGATGCGGAGGTGCTGGAGCCATCGGATATCTTGATCCTCGCCAATAGGTGGATTGAGTATTTGATGAAGCATGAGGGCATCCGTGGATCCGACTTGATCCACTGCTGGCTGGAGCGCCGGATTCAGCCTCTCCAGCACCTCGGAGACCGCCTCGTGCACCAGATCACGAGCGACAAGGACAAGATGCGGGTCAATTCAAGCCGGCTTGTGGCGAAGGACTACAAGACCCTCATGCAGTATTTGATCAAGGAATGGGTGGAACAAAAAGTTCTAGAAGTTTCCATGAAGATGTATAAGACCAACCGTCCTTTGACTTCGGTAAATATTTCAACTCTGCTTTTTTGTTTGTCGTTCCTTTCTGTTCTCTCTCCGACTCTATTTTCATCGATGCTTTTCGACTTTATCAGCTCGATAAACTCTCCGAGTCTGAGCTAGCTCCACTAGAGGGCTATGATTCAGACGATCCGGAGGCGACGGAGGATGATGAGGTGGAAGAAGTTGCCGCCCTCGCCTCCAGGCAGCGTAAGGCGAAAGAAGTTGTTGTTACTGCTGGTAGCCAAGTGCTGCCAGTTGTTAAAAAGTAAGCACCCTATCTTTTATTTTTCAGTACTTTTTTACTTTTATTTCTTTCCAGAGCACACCTGACATATAGGATTTTCATGTTCTAGAGCTAAATCAGTTTTGAAGAGCAAGATCAAGCCGGACAGCAAGCCGGGAAAGTAGATGCGTCAGCAAAAGCTTGTCATCTCCCCTGCTGTGCCGCCATCGACTCCATCTAGTACTCCATCTCCACAGGGAGCTTCTGCCTCCCCTGATGCTGGTAAAAATCTCGAAAGCCCTGGTCACCGTTGATGACCAGGCAACTAACAAGGGTGAACCCATCAAGGGTAATGATCCCATGGTAGTATCTACATGAACAATGGATAAAATGGACGGCTCCGCTGTCTCTGGCCTAAAGAGGAAAGAGAAGGACGAGATCCTTAGACTAGCTCAGTCTAGTCTTGAGAAGCAAACCCTGACTCCGGAGGCAGCGAGCCAAGAGGAGGAGGACGTCAAGCTGGTTAGCCTCCTAGACCAAATTTTGGTCCGGGACGCTAAAGTCGCATCTGGTGAACTTCCAGCGACGGATGTTCCTTCCCTCAACCTTACCGAGAAGGTGTTTCACAGCACCAAGCTCGGATTTGAAAAGATGCACCTATAACACATTGCAAGTTTCCGATTCTTACTTGGATTTATTATCATATCCTCTAGCCCCCGAGCATAAAGTAGGATAAACATCGTTGGATCCGAGTTGATGCTTTTAGGTTGCAAAAGAACGATGTAGTGTAGCCCCCAAGGTTCGTGCTATAATTTTACGTAGTTAAATTTGCAGCTCGAGTCTTAGTAGCCGTCTGATGGTATTCCGTCTCTAAACTTACAGAAAATTGCATCTTCCAACCAGGAATTGCTCAAGAATATTAGCAATAAGCACAAATAATTCAAGGCTTTGCGCTTTGAGAAATCTAAGTTGAAAGTTGAGAAAGATGAAGCAGAAGGTGAACTTTTCCGACTTCTTCTTTGTCAATTATCTTTTTTGTCATAGTCAAACTTGTATTGTCTGAATGATTTTTTGTCTTTGCAGAACTGTTATGTCCGTCTAGCAAGATGGTGGAACAAGCTGAAAACTTCAAGGTCTTGGAGATAGAGAATGCTAAACTCCGGGACAAGCTTGAGAAGCTAACTTTGGAATAGGAGAAATCTGTAGCCGCAGTCCTAGAGTCAAGAAATCACGAGACCGTGAGGCTCGAGAATCTCCTAGCCCTCCGAGATAAAGAACTAGCTGATCTCAAGAAGGACTTCGATATTCAGAGGGATCTTACCCAGGCCACACCAATGAACTGAACAGTCTCTGCAAGGAGCATGCACAATGGAATCACTCTGTGCTAGGTAAGATTTCCTAATCTTTTCTTTTGTTGTTGGTTTTTTCGACTTTCTTTTCAACCAAATTTTAAATTTTTGTTTCTTTCCAAGCCCCCCTGAATCTTTCTGACTCTCCTACCTTCGAACCTCGCCTCGAGCGTATTAAGTTCATTGGATATTTCTTCTACGACTTCCGCCAAACTCTAGAAGAGGCTGGTGAAGCCTTCATGCTTTCTGACTTGCACACAATGTCAGTGCATGAGGTGAGGGACAGGGTCACGGAGATTCCGAAGCTTATCGAAGACTAGAATATCTCCTATGCTCGGACTACTGCGCAGACAGCTCTGACCATGGTGATGACCCACCACAGCGAGATGGAAATCTGACACGTCACTAAGGGCATTGTCGAGGAGAATGATGAGGGTAACCCGCAAGACATCAAGGCCATCCAAGAGTCTTGTGCAGGTTATGCTTGTCATGTGGCGGAGATGAACAACTATACGACGCCATTCTTTGAATCCGTCGTCGCGCCTCCCTCGCCCCAAGATCCAGAAGCCAGCAATGCTTCCGAGTCTGAGATTGAATGCAACCATGTTGTTGACTCCAATGCTCCACATGCTTCATCACCACCACCTGATTCTGTAGCATAGATAATATTTATGCATTATTCTGAACTCATGGAAATGTAATGATGAAAACAATGTTTTTATTTTGTGCTGGTTTTGTAAAAACTTATGATTTTACTATCGTAGAACTTTTGCTTATATATTTTTTTGCATGTGCTTGAAATTTTCTGAAGCACTTTGTGTTTTTATGCCTATAGTTGTCGTTTTATCTGGCTCTGTGCCTCGTCCCTTTCATGGGCCGGCCAACCTTTACCACGGAAACCTGGCCGAGCAACGGAGCGCAATTGCTAAACCAGTTTATACTTGGAAACAAAGCCGACGTCCAATACCAATAACTCATTACTCGGAAAATGCTCGCGTCTAAGCAATCAGATAAAAAACCGAAGTATAGACAATAAATTAAATTTTGTACCCTAAGGTAACACTTTTTATACATTCAAAAATCGTAACCAGAACAAACATGAGCATAAAGTACTTTCAAGCATTCTGGAATTTTTGAAAAATTACATGCTCTTTTGGAAATAAGACGGCAAAAACTTCTCAAAGATAAAATATGAGGAAACCAGTACTTTATTTCACTTTGAATATGTACATATATGATTACAAGGAAATATAACTAAGAATATAAGGGACGTAGCTGTGCAATATTCCATGGACGGTCTATTTCATCCGGGTCTGTGCTGCCACCAGCTCTCTTTCTCTTTGTAGTATCACGTCTTTCCTTGACTGATCTCATGTCGGTTAAATAATATGACCCATTGTGCAGAACTCTGCTAACCATAAAAGGTCCTTCCCAAACTGGGAAAAGTTTGTGTTTTCTCTTTTTCACAAGTCGGAGAACCAAATCGCCTTTTCTTTAAGAACGGTTTTGCACTCTCTGACTATGATACTCACACAACTTCTGCTGATAGGTTGTAGATCTCTGCTCAGCAATGACGCGTACTTCTTTGATTATATCGAGATCATCTTGTCAAGAAACTTTTGCATCTTCTTCGATATACGCTTTAACTCGTGGAGCCTGATGAATCAGATCACTTGGAAGAACTGCCTCTACACCATAAACATGGAAGAAAGGAGTATAGCTGGTTGATTTGTTAGGATTTGTAAATAAGCTCCATATCACAGACGGTAATTCTTCCGCCCAAGCCCCCGCAGCTTGACGAAGCGGTGCCTCGAGGTGAGGTCGGATTCCTTGTAGAATAAGGCCAATAGTTCTTTCGACTTGTCCATTAGCTTGTGGATGTGCGACTGATGCAATATCGAGTCGGATCCCTTGTTCTTCGCAGAATTCGGCAAGTTCACCCATGGAAAAGTTGCCCCCATTGTTAGTAATTATACTATGCAGATATCCGAATCTCATGATTACGTCCTCGACGAACTTACTAGCTGTGGCTCCATCGCAACTTGTTACGTGTTTAGCCTCAATCCATTTTGTAAATTTATCCACCATCACTAGTAGGTGAGTAAATCCACATTTTGTCGTGCGAAACAGCCTTACCATATCAAGCCCCCAGACCGCGAACAGCCATGTATTAGGGATTGTTCGCAGTTATTCAGCGGGAACATGTGCCTGATGATTTGGCAGCCTTTGCACGTTTTGACCAGTTTATCGGCATCTGGCTTAGCTATAAGCCAAAAGAATCTGTGTCGAAAAGCTTTTTCCACTAAGGATCTGGCTACAGCGTGGTAACCACACTCTCCTTCATGGATTTCTCTTAAGATTCCACTCCTTCTTCCAAAGAAATACATCTCTGAAACACGCTAGAAACACTCAGTTTATAGAGCTCACCATTTATTATAGTGTAGGCTTTTGCTCGTCGGACAATCTGCCGGCTCAAGACTTTGTCTTCGGGTAGTTTTATGTCTATCAGGAAATCCATATAGGGTTTTGTCCAGCAGGGAATTACAGCCAGAACTGCTATTCAAGGTGAGTCAGATTTCGTTGGATAGTCTTCATCAACTCCAACTATGGAGGGGACACTTAAATTCTCTAAAAAAGTGCCATCCGGTACTTGTTTCCACGCAGAGCCTATCCTTGATAGAGCATCTGCTTCCTCATTTTCTGCTCAAGGGATGTGTTGGACCTCAAAACCCTCGAACGATTTAGATAGTTCATCCACAACAGCTTTATATGTTGCCATGTGCTTGTTTGCATTGCAGATGTCGGATACTTGCTAAGCAACTAAATCCGAGTCTCCGTAATACATGAGTCTTGATATGCCAATGTTTTTGGCGATGCGTATTCCATGTAGAAGTGCTTCATATTCGGTAATATTATTGGTTGTCATGAAGTGTATTTTCAACACATAGAATAGCTTATATCCTTGGGGTGATTCGAGCACCACGCCAGCCCCCGAGCCTCCTCATGCTTTAGATCCGTCAAAGTGAAGGGTCCAAAATTCCGAGTCTGGAGGGCCTGTGTTTTCTGCTATTTCTGTCCAATCAACAACAAAGTCGGCAAGAATTTGGGACTTGATTGTTGTACGTGGTTTATACTCGATGTCGAAAGCTGCAAGCTCTATTCCCCACTTTGCGACACGTCATGTGGCATCACGGTTATTGATTATATCTCGCAGGGGAGTGGTGCTCACCACTGTGATCTTGTGCTCTTGAAAATAGTGGCGTAGCTTTATCGATGCAAAGAATACTCCATAGGCTAGCTTTTGATGGTGTGGATACCTTTGTTTTGATTCTGTCAGGACCTCACTTAAATAATAAGTTGGCCACTGCACCTTATGCTTGTGGCCTTCTTCCTTGCGCTCAACTATTGTTACCACGCTTATGCCTTATTTGTCGCTGCAATGTAGAGTAACATAGGCTCTTGAGGTTCTGGCAATGCGAGAACTGGTGGGTTTGAAAGTAGATCTTTCAAACTTTGTAGGGCAGTTTCGGCTTCCTAAGTCTAGACAAATTTGTCAGTTTTCTTCAAGAGTTTCTATAAAGGTGCGGCTCTTTCGACGAGCCGGCTGACGAACCGACTCACCGCTGCAATGCAACTAGTGAGACGTGTACGTCCTTCAGGCGAGTTGGCCTAGTAATGTTTAAGATAGCCTTGATTTTGTCTCGGTTCACCTCTATGCCTCGCTTAGAGACAATGAGACCTAAAAAATTTTTGGCTGGAATTCCAAAGAAACACTTCTTCGGATTTAGCATCATATTAAATTTTCGTAGAATAGAAAACGTTTCATCCAAGTCGGAAATTAAAGCTTCCTTCTTCTTGGACATAATTGCTATGTCGTCTACGTATACATGGACTTTGCGTCCAATTTGGTCATTGAGACAACGTTGCATAGTACAGTGATATGTTGCTCCTGCGTTCTTTAAGCCAAAAGGCATAGTTTTGTAGCAGAAGGTTCTGAAAGGAGTGACGAAAGACGTCTTAATTTGATCCGACTTTTTCATCGGTATTTGGTGATATCCAGAATATGCTTTGAGAAAATAGAGTAGTTCCGACCCTGTCGTTGAGTCGATAACTTGATCGAATCTTGGCAAAGGAAACGGATCTTTTGGGCATGCCTTGTTCAAAGCGGTATAATCAACACACATCCTTAAATCAATGGTGTTCTTTTTAGGGACGAGTATAGGATTTGCCGCCCAATCTGTATGGATGTAACACCCTCAGAATCGGCCCTATGCAAGTTTTAGCGAAACCCGCCAAACCCGCATAGAAACGATTCAAAGGTGCCCACCAGGCACTTTCGTGCGGGTGGAAACGAAGTAATAACATTACACAACAGTCCTCGATGGGACCCACAGAACAGATATATACAACAGCGACTCAATGAGTCAAGAATACAGATATAATATACAAAGATTCAAATCACCTTGAAAACGAGAGAGCGTCCAGCTACGGACAAGATGCAAATGGGGCTAAGAGCCCTGAAGAATAACCAATGGCGTCCATAACCCTGCCCAGGACAAGCCGGAAGGGTAACCCTGCTAACGACGTCGATCTCAAAACCTGCTTAAACAAAAGGGGTGCCGACAAAGGGCAAAGGAAAAAGAGGAGCGTCAGTACTGAGGCCAGTATACGGCGAGGCTAGAATTTGGCGGTCCTCGCCTACATAGGTATGGTGGACTGAAGCGGCAGCGGCAGCATGCACTAGACAACCTATAGAGACTCGATACAACTGTCGGTTATCAGAGAGGGATAAGAATGACCTACTCGGATCCAACCTGAAGCTAACATCAAGCAAGCCCATCCTGGCGTTTCCCCCTCGAGACCAAACGAGGAAGTCAACCGAGGAACTCACACAGTTGGCAGTTTTATTTATTCAGTTATTGTTGCAGCAATTACTAGTCCGGTGTAGATAATCGTCCTGATAAAATAAACAGTGGGCAGTTTTAGTTATCCATTCCGTTGAAGTTGCGTCACTTACTAGTCAGATACAATTAGCATGAGATAACCCAAAACCCAGCAGTTGTTGGTACTTTTATTCAGCCATTCCGTTATAGTTGCAATACTTACTAGTCAGGTACAATGGTCGCAAGCGACTTCCAAACAAGCAATTGTTGGCAGTTTTATTTAGCCATTCCATTATAGTGAAGCTGATTACTAGTCATTATAAAGTCAAATTTATAGCACTACTTTAGTTATAGTTGTCTATGATCGAGATACTGTGCTCCAAGTCGTCCATAACCGCGGACACGGCTTTCCGAAAGTTTTAACCCGGCCGGGGTGCACAAATAGCAACACACACACGATCAACCTCGGAAAAACCAAATCAAAACCCAACGAGGCTTTCACGACAAAGCAATCACAGGATTCAGAAATATTTTAGGGGGCCACCCCATTGAGTAGACCCGCAACGAAGTAAGCTAGCTCCGAGACGGACTCAAGGTTTGCGTCAATGGCTGTAAACGACTGGGAACCCCAAACGGGGCTTGTCGATACCGCGAAAACACTCCGCTTACCTAAACAGTACAGTGTGCTCCTCGCACAATCGTAAATAAAGCAGTAAAGCATGGCATAAGTACAGGATCGTAAATAAAACCTCAAACTAGTTTGTGGCCCCAAGAAATAAGACTGAATCAAGCTCTGGCTAAGGGGGGCCCATAATTCCCCGTATGTGGATAGCGCGATAAATCAAGGAACATGTATCAAGCACTCGGGGTCCTACGGGACACAAGTGGGCGGTCGGAAACCAAATATTATCTATCACCCACCGATGCCTCTGCTTACTTACTTCCATTTTAGTTGTTAAACATAATTAAAATGAGCCATAAATAAACCATGATCATCTCCAACATTGAACGGACGGCAATTCTCCAACAACTGTGGTACTTGACGACACGCAACAGCACTTGAGCAAGCGACTACGACGCGCAAGTCCAACTATCTACCAAACAACAGGTAATAGGATGTGTCCAAGGCAATGTAAGGCTGCAAGGGATATCACGGGTACGAAAACTAGAGCATCGCAACACAGATAGCAATAGATCAACAGGAGGGAATAAATACTATAAAAGTAAGATAGGTAGAAAGGGGGAGATGATCGCCTGAAAACATTGCCGAAGGTTCAACCGAAGATCGGGTCGACACTCGCATCAACTCAACGGCCTTATCCGCGAAGAAGCAAAACACTAGAATAAACACCGGATGCAATATTTAATACTACGACAGAAGATCGGGCATGATGCATGGCATGGTAAGGTGCGATGCAATTAGGCAAGATTAAGCGGAACCGGGGTCCCGACAATTAATTAGGTGGTTCATGTTATTTATCTACCCCGCAAATTAAATGTTGTCTTAACAAGGCAAAATTAGATCACCGGTTCGCTACACAAATTTAAATGAGGCCAATATGAGACTAGATTTGCCCGCATATGGGCCCCATATTTAATTATGAGGTGAATCGGCATAATGCCCCCAAACCATATGAGATGTGTGCAAGCATGAACAATTAATATGCAACAAGTTTTATATATAGCATTTATAAAATAGGGCTCGGGAAAAGGTTCACACATCTAGGGTTCGACGATCTTGGTTCCGGGGTTCGGGGTTCGGCCACGGGGTTCAGGGTTCGACGGATTCGTTCTCGGCGGAAACATTCTCGAACAACGGGGTAGATCTTGTTGCATCCGGGTTCTCAGCGAACTTGGCGTTCTGATTGGAGATCTTGGCGATTTCCTGTCGTGGACCCTGACGACCGGGAAGGAGAGCTTGACGCACCGGGGTTCGATCTTCGGTGTCCATGAAGGAGGTCCTGGCGTTCGGGATGCAGAACTTGGTGTCTAGGACGGAGTACTTGTCGCACCGGGGTCTTCGGATCGGGCTCCGGGATCGGTCTTCGGTTTCCACGTGGGTGGGCTTGGCGTTCCGGGCATTGGATCCTCGAGACCGGGATCTTCGTCTCCGTGAGGTAGATCTGGTTGCATCCGTGAAGGGGAGCTTCGGACTGCGACTTCGTGGTCGATGGCGAACTCGGATGGGCACCCGGGGTTCATCGAATCTTCTCGATCGATGTCGATCTTGGCAGGGTACCACTGGCATCTCACAAAAACAAGTTGGCCAAACGCAACAACTGGGGCAGCCGCATCTCTCAAACACTGCAGGCACGAGAACAGAGCCACACACAAAAAGAACAGGCACAGAACAAGAGGGCTTCCCAGGCGCAGGAAAAACATGTGCTCCAGGGGCACTCGCTGCGGTCGTGTCCAGGGCGGGAACCGAAGCTCTTGGCGGCAGCGACCGAGCACCCGCGGCGACAGCGGTTGAAGGACGGGGCAGAGGAACGCATGGGGTGGCCGACGGCATGCTGCAGGAGGCGGCAGGCGCTGGCAGAGAGGTTCAGGCCCGGGGAGGCCTCGCGCGGCGGCGGCGCTCTGCAGGAAGGGGACCCGGCGGCGGAAGGGCGAGGGCGAGGCGGCGGAGGTCGGCAGGGGCTCGGGGAGGACGGGGGAAGAAGGTCGGGGGCGATGGCGGCGGCACGGGGCGAGGCAGAGCGACGAGGTGGGGCGGAGGGGCGAGCCCGGCCGAGCTTGAGGGGAGGGACCGGCGGCGACGACGGCTCGCAGAGGGAGGCGGTCGAGGGCCGTGGCCGGCGAGGTCGGGGAGGCTCCAGGCGGGGCGGCTTGCGCGAGCTCGGGGGCGGGAAGACCGGCGGCGGCGCGCTCGCGCCGGAGCTCGCAGACGGAGGCGGGGTCGCGGCTCGAGAACGGCGATGGCGGGGAGGGGCCGAGGCGGAGGGGGCGAGGCGGAGGAGGCGAGGCGGCCGGCGGTGCTGCTGCAGAGGGAGCGGGGCGCGCGCCGGCGGCGAGCTCGGGCCTCGGGGAGAGGGAGGGTGGAGCGCGGCGAGCGGAGCGGGAGGGGGCCGCGGCGGCGGGGCAGGAGGATGTGAGCCGGACGGGGGAGAGGGAGGCGGTTGGGCGAGGGGGAGAGGGCGAGCGGGGTGGGGGAAGAGAGGAGGAAGAAGCACAGGGCAGGGGCAGGTGGGTGGTGGGACCGGGTGGGGGCCAGGGGCTGCGTCGGGGTGGCTGGGGGATTGGGGCCGCGGCAGGTGGTGGGGCCTGCTGGCAGTGTGTGTGGGGTGTGCGCTGGGTGTGTTGTGTGTGTGGGGTGGTAGTTTAGGCTGGGGGAGTGGGAAGTGAGGTGGCAAAAGCTGATTGGAGGGAAAGAGGGAGAGAGGTGAGGTGGCGACTAGCTATTGGGTGGGGTGAGGTGGAGGGGCGGGGTTGGGTAGGATAGGATTTGTAGCTGTAGGATTTTAGGTGGACCGTTTGTATTCCTGGGGGTGGTCGTTCGGGTCGAATCGGCCCGTTCGACTGCCCCCACTAAAAATAGTTTAATATTTTATTTGTTTTAAACGGGCCGTTTGCAAACCGATAGCAGACAAAACAAAATAATCCGGAGGCCCGGGTTTTTCGTTTGAACAAAGACGGGGCGTTTAGAAAA
Organism: Avena sativa; assembly: GCA_916181665.1. Taxonomy (NCBI): domain Eukaryota; kingdom Viridiplantae; phylum Streptophyta; class Magnoliopsida; order Poales; family Poaceae; genus Avena; species Avena sativa. Next base: position 136,003,053 of record OV702280.1, read on the forward strand.
CAAAACCAGACTTTTCAAAAATAGTTTTATGCGAACAGATGCAAGATGATGACGATGCTCAAATGCAATGAGGCATGATGACATGAGCATGCGGTCATGATGATGCGATGCACAAAAACAACGCGATTTTCTAGTAGTGGTTTTGTGGGATGCCACAATGGATGACCTCTATTATGAAATCCGCTAATTCTAGGAAAGCTAACTCCATGGATATTGCTTTGCGCTTTTCATCACCAAACCGTCGTAAGGACTGTTTGACGGGTTTAGTGTCTAGGTATACATTAAGAGAGTGCTCGGCAAGTTCCCTAGGTACTCCGGTCATGTCAGATGGCTGCCATGCAAATATATCACTATTATCTTTGAGGAACTTGACGAGCGCGCTTTTGCTATGCGTGGCCTAAGCCTACCCCTATGTTCGTCGTCTTGGAGGTATCATCTTCATTCAGCGAAGTTTTCTTCGTCTCTTCGGACGCCTTGAACTGCAAACTTGGCTTCAGCACCTCGTTCTTCGTAGCGGGCATCTCGAACGGATTCATGGTGTTCTTGATCTCCTGGTACTCCTAGGCATCCAGCACGGCTTAGGCGAAGGCAGCATATCCTTCGTCACACTCTCGGGCCTTCCTCGGATTTCCTCGCATGATGATTACCCCCTTTGGACCTGTAAGTTTGATCATGTTGTAGATGTAACAGGGACAAGCCATGAACGCCCAGTAAGCAAGACTTACGAAGATGGCGTGGTATGCACTTTTGAACGGTACCACCTCAAAAGAGAGTGGCTCGGTCCAGTAATTGTCTCGGGTCCCGAATGTCACGTCCAGAGTAATCTCACCTAGAGAATCTGCCTGTCTCCCTGGTACAACGCCATGGAAAGTTACACTGCTGTAACTCAACTGGCTCTCGTGTAGCTTCATGCGATGGAGCGTCTCGATGTAGAGGATGTTGATGCTGCTTCCACCATCCATGAGTGTTTTAGAGAACTCATAGCCATCAATAAGAGGATTGACGACTAGAGGGTACTTTCCCCGAAGATGTGTTTTCCTCGGGTTATCTGAACGATCAAGGTGATGGTTACCTCTGACCAGTCCAGGAACTATGGGACAGCCGGAACCGTGGAATTGAGCTCACGAGGAGCCGCCTTTTTGTCCTTAGAAGGTTGGGATCCAAGGAAGTAGATGTATGCGTCTTTATTAGTTAGAAAAGTTTTCTTTCCATCCGACTTGGGCTCTGCAGTGGCTTCCGCTTCTTCCATGTCGGAATCTTCCTTGGGCTCATTTCCTTTCTCAGAATTTTTCTTTCCTTTTTGTCGCTTGGCTCTATAGCCAGCGGATTCTTCTTTCTTGATATCATCATTGAAACGACACTCGACATTTGTGTGGGTTGTCCTCCATTACTATCCAAGTGGTGGACACAGGGATTATTGGCAATATCGGCCTAGGTATAGGTTCTTCCGGGTTGCTGGGCTCCTCTGCCGTGGATTCGGGAAGTTCCACGGCCTCTATCCCGGCCGCCTCCATGCCCTCCTCGTCCTCCAGATCCGAACGTTGCGTTCACAGCTGCATTGTCCGGAGCCGGCTTTTGGTCCGAGGTGTTCTTGCGCTTCTGAGTTTGTTTTGGCTGTTTGGCCGCATTGGGATTGGCCAGAATATTTAGCAGCCCTTCTGAATCATCATCGGCATCAGCATATTTTCTTGCCATATCTATCATTTCTCCCAAATCTGTGACGCGGTCACGCTTCAGTCTGTGACGTAAAAGTCCGACTGGGGTCCTGCAATAAATGCTTCTATTGCGGTTTGCTCCTTTACTCCTTCGCAGGAGTTCTTCGTGTCGATCCAGCCTCCGAGGTAATCCCGGCAGGTTTCTCCGGGTCTTTGGGTGCAATGCTGCAAGTATCCAACTGTGCAGGGCCTCCTGGATGTTCCCTTGAAGTTTGAAAATAACGCACTTTGCATATCATACCAGTTGTGAATTGAATTTTCTGGCAGTTCATTGAGCCATGATCGAGCCGTCTTCCTCAATATGAGTGGGAGATATCAGACAGCAACCAGGATGTTTCCTCCTTTGGCGATGCAGTAGGCCTAGAAGATATCCTGGAGCCAGGTATCTGTCCGTGCTACGTCGTCATAGGGTTGAATGTGTTTCGCAATACCAAAGTCAACCGGAAATTTGGTCTGACCTATGCGTGGTCAAAAGCTCTTGGGTCCTAAATACACGTATTCTTCCTCATACCGCTGCGCTTCTATGTTTGATTCAATGCGATGGCGAGCATCGTTTGGCGAGAGAGACCTTCACCTTGGAGGCTCGCGGCTTCTGCGCGGTGGAGTCAGATTTTGGCTTCTCCTCTCACCATTGCCGCCTCCGCCCCTGCGGATCCCATGGCTGCGTCTGGATCCTTCGTGGTCGCTGCTAGGAGGCGATGGTGGCCCTGGTGGATTATTTCCAGCTGGCTTTCTTTGTGGTGACGGTGGAGGCTCATTATGTTGACTCCGATGCCTGTTTCTTCTGGCATCGTCCCTAATTGATTCAGTATGATCCGGATCATCTCTTCGTCCGGCGTTGCCAGCCGGACGGCTCGGTGGTGTCATCCTTAGCCGATCTTGCTCCTCTCGCTAGAGGCATGTTTTCGGGACTTCTCTATAGCGGTTGTTTTGCCGACGATGGTCCTCATGAGGAACCATTGCCTTGATGGCGTCTTTGGACGCAGCCGGAATAACTCTTGCCTAGTCACGTGCCGACCTGCGAGAGTGGACGTTTGAGTCGGTGCTTGAATTCTCTTCTTCTTCTTCTCCACGGGGATGATAACATTGAGTCGTATCCCTGTGGAGCCTTACGTCAGCGCTTTGGTCAGCGCCAGTGTGGCAAAACTCGGACTTTGAGGCCAGCTTGCCACTGAATCACGTGGCCGTTTTCTGCTTCTTTAATCCTTTGTCCAGCAATGCGACGCACTGCTGGACCTGCTGCGGGGACGGATTGTTGGCAAGGATGGCTCGAGATGCGGTAGCGTTTTCCAACGACATGATGTAGACTCGGATCTTCTCTCCACTTTTTCGTTGAATAGATCTTTGTGGATATCTGGATTCTTGTTAGCAAGAAACAGACCTCCTCTTGTCTTGTTTGGGTGTCGTTTGAAATCCGGCTGATACCTGGCAGGATCACTGTCTAACTGTCGTCTCATCTCGACAAGGCGCGCGACCTCTTCAAGTAGAAACAAGCGGTGCTTTTCTAGGTCTTCGGCCCTTTTCTCCAGCGCCTCCGGTGTAAGATCCGAAGCCGTTGGGATTGGAATCATGAGAGCATCTCCGTGGATTTCACGTGCACCCTTGGTGATGATGTGTGCATCCACAGGAGGGTCGATCGGGTGGTATTAATCGGATCTCCGTCCTAATTCTCCATCTCGATCTCTTCATCAACTTTTTCTTCATTGGTTTCATCGACGTTCGGCTCTGCCGGTGTCGGATTCTTGTTCTTCTTCTTCTTCTTTGACCGCCCAGTAGCCTTAACGTGCGTACCGGTGGCAAAGATGGCTTTTGGTCCAGTACCGGGGGATAAACTTCCGTCGGTACTTTCGGTCATTGTTGGCTTGTTGACCTCAGAGGAATCTCCGGTGTCCATATCATCCTTTGAGGTGTAGCTTTCATCCATGCTATCATATGGACTCGGAGGATTTTCCGGCTTACCTTGCGTTTTCTTGGAGACGTGTTCTTGTTCATACTCCTCCATCTCTTTGTCGAAGTCTCGAAGTTCCTGCGACATGATTGACTCTTGTGGGGAGCCAGGTGAGTCGGTGTTTTCTTCGATTGCGTCTAGAACCGAATAGCTACCAGCTCCAGCATCGACATAGTCGGATCCAGTGCTTATGTGGTACACGAAACAGTGCTTCTTCTTGTTCATGTTCTTGAGGTATTTGTATAACTTGGTTTCCGCTTCGACGTCAGTAGAGCTGGATCCGTAGCGGATGTACTCCTCATCTATGTATCCGATCTCGCTGGAGAGATCAGAACTCGATTTTTCTTCCACCTCTTCTTCCACTACAGGAGTGGGCTAGGTGGGTTAGATTTTCTCCGGGACCCTGAACTCTTCCGCCTCCGCGGATAAAGTAGATCCGGATTTTTCTTCTGCCATGGTCATCACCTCAAGGGTGGGTTGGGCGGGTTCAGCGAAATCGAGATAAATATTGATCTCGCCAATTGACATGATCGTGTAGTTCGTCACGGGTTTGAAAGCCGGAATCCAAGTCTCATGGAGAAGGATGAGAGGGACATCACTAGCATAGACCACACGACCCATGGCGATTGTTTTGCCGGTTCCAGCAAGCGCAGATACTGCCTGGCACGATTCTCCAAAGGTCACCTGCCCCACGGTGGGCGCCAACTATCGTCGGATTGTCAACAAGCACGCCATATGGGGTCCTAGTGGCGTTGGAAGGATGGGGTCTGAGACGTCGGATGTTCCAGGAGCGGTGAGCACAAGTTTACCCACGTTGAGATCCGACTGCGGTGATCGGATCCTACTCCTACTAGCAACCCAGTAATATATTGGCGTAAGCCGGATGTTACAGCGGATTACAAGAGAGGTTCGCCTGGACCGAGTTGGTTGTGGTTGTGTATCGATTTGTTCTGTTATGCCCTAAAGGCTCCCATAGGGTCGGTTTATATAGTCATCGGGGTCAAGGGTTACAGGAGATACCTATCCGGCTACGTTACAGAGTCGGTAACTATGTATAGCCTGGACTACAAGTAATACTACATGCCTATGTTGGTAAATCTTCAGGGCCTTGTCGTAGCCGGAACTGGTTCCTCCTCTTTCTCTCACTAGGCCGCCCGTGAAGCAAAGCTCTAACCCGTTGGTGGGCCATCCTGGTCAGCGAGTGTTGTGGGTATACCCGGAAAGTATATCCCCAATAGAAGGCATTGTGGGGTCCGAGTTGCGTGTCATCACCGTGATTTGAAAAGTTGGGGGGGGGGGTAATTACCGACAAGGGTATTTCGAGTGATTGGTGGCCAAACCAAATATTTTCAAATCCTAGCCGTTATATCAGGATAATCCATTACATTAGTACCTGTCGTGCCCCTTCCTAACCCCCAACATTGAATCCAGCGGCGATCATTTTTCTCCCTCCCCCCACACTGAATCTGGTTCAGTGGTAGTCGTTTTTCTCCCGCCGCTCACCCTCCCCCACCCCCACTGCCTCCCTACCCACACACACACACACTGAATCCGGCGGTAGCGGTCCCTTTTCTCATTGTCCTGCCATATCCATGCCTAGAATATCTAGCAAGGCAAAGGTGGTAGCTACATCAGTGACTAATTCGGCTCCGCCGGAGCCAGCGTCTTGGGCATAACTCTAGACATGCGAAGTAGCGGCGGGTTATGGAACCCAGGTTAGCCAGGAGGTCAGCCAGAAGTATGCTAACTGGGTACCTACGAGCAGTAGGTTGAATAGAAAAGCTAGGTCGGCGGTGGAGTGTTCGGCTGCACTACGGGGTCGTGCCCCAGATCTCGAAGAAAACCACCCGAGAGAAGAGCGAGAGGTGAATTTTTCTTTTCTGTGCCTTGTATTGGAAGTAGATTAGTTACTGCAAAGTAGAGTCAAATGAACTGAAAGGTCCCCTTTTTGATCAAATTAGAAACAACTTTGATGCAGCGTAACTATATGTGTTCATGGTTCATGTCCGCTAGTACACTTCAAAACTAGATTTTGGTTGCGAGAACGTTGTGTTCGGGTAGGATGTGCGTCTTCTTGTCAACTGCAAGGAGGGTGTGTTTGTTTCACAGCTGGTAGATATGCTTCATGATAGGATTCCTAGGGGATCTACACAGAGGGCAAAATTGGTGTGGCGTAACATGAGTGATACCTATATTCAAATTGAGCACTCCCATGAGCTTCAGATTCTTTGGGAGTGTTGTGAAGCTGATCGTAAGGTGAAGCAATGATTGATGATATGTATGCAGATACCGGAGATCTTGCTTCCAGAGCTTCTACTGCTCGAGTTTATGGACCACCAGATGCTGAACAGGCTAAGTTCAATATACACCTAGAGGTGGATTCATACATTGAAAAACTTGATGGCGGAGTTAATAAGCCAGTTTCGTCATGTACTATGGAGACAACCATCGATTCCAAAAACATAACTCTTGTTGAACTAAGAGATATGATTGGTAAGGAAATCATTATTGGCCCTAAGCATGTGGCACGACTACGGTGGTGACATCATAAGAAGCAGGAATTCATAGAGGTTTTGGATACCGATGATCTGATGCAGATTATGCGAAGAAAGAAGAAAACTAGGAAGGTGTTCTTCCTAGATGCCATTTCTAATGTTGTTGAACATGTTTGTAGTGGATGCAGAGGCCCCTATTGTGGCTGAATAGAATGAGGCGATAGACGTTGATCAGATTAGATGAGAGCTACTACCCAGGGCTTATCATATAGACCGTTGGGTTCCCCTTCATGTATTTGTAACAAAGATTGTTGTTGCTTTGAAACTGTGTTGCTGTGGTCATGTTTGTTCGGAGATTGCAATCCAATGTTCTATGAGATGTTGAGATTTTCGGACATATCACTCGATGAAACCATCATTGTTGTAATAAGACATAAGTACATTGTAGTTGACATGAGTATGTTCGCTAATATGATGTAATATACTTGTTACTGAGATTATGATTATTGAGAGATTGTAATATAATGTTCTGTGAGCTTTTTGGATTTTCGGACATATCATTCATTGAAACCAACACTGAACAAGGTGTTACATAAGTACCCTTTAGTTGACATGATTATGATATAATATAATGCTCTGTGAGATAAGTAATTTGACTAATCGCTGGATAACTACCTGTTACTTAGAAGGAAGTACTATCATGGATGAACGAGCATAGGGTCTAGGAAAAAAACTTACTAAGTAGGAGATAGTGATCTATTAGACGTACAAGTCTAGGATTTAGGATTAAGGGTTAAGGGGTTAGTGCAATAAATAGTTCATTATACCCTTAAGTCCTAAACTATAAACCCTAATCCTATATTATTCGGTAGATAATATTTTGTATGTTTCTATAAGTCAAACAAATTGGAAAGGAGGAACTACAGGATTAATATTACAAATTAATATGAAAGAAGAGAAAAACTATTAGATATGAGACATTAATCCAACCATGGGGCATTGTATCAACTAAACCATTGTAACATTACAATTGAGTCAATGTTGCAATGTTGATGCACTTCACGTTCCCTACTCCTTCTCTCGCCACTCACTGCCCTCCTCCCTCTCCTCACTGCCGCCGACGCGTCGCCGTGCCGCATTTGCCATGTCGTCCTGGAACGTTGAGGACGACTAGTCGAGCAGCGACATCCTTCTCTTTGACACCAAGTCTTCCCTCCCCGATGTGAGTTCCTCTGTTTTCTAGGCAATGGTTAGGCATTGGTAATTACCTCGATCGAAGACTTGAAATGTGCATGCAATCGTGCTTATTTCTAGATTTTTGTTCCCTCATAGGTACCACTCACGATCTACGACCCCGTTTTGGAGGTCCAAGATCTCGATTGGGAAGTACCATGTGACCATGGGCTAAAACTTAGGAAATATGTTGCATTTGAAGGCAGTAACACTAGGAGAAGTTTTTTGGGCTGTACAAATCAGGTTTGCTTTCGTTATGTACAATGGTGATATGAATAAAATTTTGTAGTGTTATGTTGATAATTAGGTCGCGTGTTTTTTAGGTTGGCCTGGTGTGTAAATCAGTAGAGTGGGTGGATCTTGAGTGGCTAGATGCACTTAAGAAATGTTTGGCCTAGTTATGGGATATGTATGAGCTCGAAAGGTCGGCGCGATTTACTGATGCATGTGATGCAGCTGAAAAAATTACAAGCTCTTGGTAGGAAATAAGGAGCGAGAACAGGAAATCAAGAATTTGCAGTCAGAACTAAATGACACAATCAACGGGAGCTTGGTGGTGGGAACTGCACGGAAGCTTTAGAATGCAGAAAAGGAGAGGGATAAACTCATGGAAGAGAAGAAGAAGCTAGGTAATGCATTTTGGAGCTGTTGAAGGATCTGAAGAAGGAGTGCGAGGTGAACAAGGACAACCTACAAAGGATGAAGAAAATTTTAGATGAATAATTTATGTCGTGGCATTATCTAAAACTAGTTAACTATAAGACTTGCAATGGTGCTATCTTAACTAATCCTAACTCAATCCTTGAGAAAAATAAACTTTCAGAAGATAGCATAGTTTTCATAGAGTTAGGTCCATGTTTACAAAATCACTACTACATCGATAAAACACGATTTGGTCCGTCAAAACACATAGTTTACAAACTAATTTCAGAAGAACTTATAGTTTCCACTGAGCCTGACACAGTGAAGCTCGTTTTCCTTCCTAAGATCCTACAGTTGTAGGGTTTGTTCGATCAGTTCCACTTTGGTTTTTACCTGCTCCCCCAGTACTTGGATGTGCGCCTCCTGAAGGTTCAAGCGCTCCATCTGGGATGCGACAAGCTTATCAGTAAGCTTAAGATTATCCCCCACATGCTCCTTGATGATCTCCTCCTTCGCACGCACTGAGGCAAGACATTTCTTGTGAAGTTCCTTCAAGCCGGCGATGTCCACCTTCAGATTATGGCACTTGTCATAAAGGATCGCGACTTCTTCTCTCAGGTGGTCATAGGCTAGTTTCTGAAAATTTTGCTTCTTCATTTGGATGGCCATCTTGTCCTTTAGCTAGGTTGGTAGTTCTAGGTTGAGCTTTCTCCTCTTATGCTACAACAAAAATATGTGGTTAGTTTCCATAATTTATACAATTAACTATTGTCAAAGTCATAATTTGAAGGACATGGCGATATAGGCTTTTCCCAATTCAATAGGATAAACTAATGGCACAGCCCTAATTTCAATATTAGAGCAATATAGACTTTTTCCTAATTCAATAGGATAAACTAGTGGCATAGTCCTAATTTCAATTTCAAAGCAACCTAGGACTATCTCCAACTAAGGGTGCTATGATTTTTTCTGATGTAACCAAATAGTAGTGGCATAGTGATAATCTAAAAGCAAGCTTAGATACATAATGGAAAGAAATGATGATGTCCATTCATGAGAACACAAACCCATAATTCAGTTGACAGGCAAGCAAGATAAATAGAGAAATAAGGAGTTTCCCCAAGATTCCTTACTTGCACGACATATATTAAATGTCGGGACCCCGGTTCCGCTTAATATGACCTAATTGCATCGCATCTTTGCCATGTCATACATCATACATGCATCATGCCCGATCTTCTGCCGTAGTATTAAATAGTGCATTCGGTGTTTGTGCTAGTGTTTTGCTTCTTCACGGACTAGGCCGATGAGTTGATGTGAGCTTCGCCCCGATCTTCGGTTGAATCTTCGGCAATGTTTTTCAGGCGAGCACCTCCCCCTTTCTACCTATCTTACTTTTATAGTATTTATTCCCTCCTGTTGATCTATTGCTATCTGTGTTGCGATGCTCTAGTTTTCGTACCCGTGATATCCCTTGCAGCCTTATATTGCCTTGGACACCTCCTATTACCTGTTGTTTGGTAGATAGTTGGACCTGCGCGTCGTAGTCGCTTGCTCAAGTGCTGTTGCGTGTCGTCAAATACCACAGTTGTTGGAGTATTGCCGCATGTTTAATGTTGGAGATGATCATGGCTTTAATTATCGTTTACTTTAATTACTGTTTAACAACTAAAATTGAAGTAGGTAAGCAGAGGCACAGGTGGGCAATAGATGTGATTTGGTTGTTAACCGTCCACTTGTGTCCCGTAGGACCCCGAGTTCTTGACACCTGTTCCGAGATCGAGCGCGCTAACCACATGTGGGATGTATGAGCACCCCATCGATTTAGTACCTGATTTCAAAGTACTGTACTGGGGGCCACAAACTAGTTTGAGGGTTTATTTACTATACTGTACTTATGCCATGCTTTACTGCTTTATTTAAATTGTGCGATGGATAGCACCTGTACTGTTTAGGATCGGGACACGTTTTCACGGTATCGACAAGCCCGAGTTTTTGTGTTCCCAGTCGTTTACAGCCGTCCACCCAAACCCTGAGTCCGTCTCGGAGACCGGCCGACTTCGTTGCGGGTGTACTTAGTGGGGTGGCCCCCCGTGCTTGCTTTGGGTCTGGGAAACGTCATGACTTAGGCCCCGCCGACATACCGATGGGTGTATGTTAACTGATCTGGCAAAAAGGGTCGAAGTGCGTGTGGATACTTTGGTGCACCCCTGCAGGTTTTAATCTTTTCGAGAAGCCGTGTCCGTGGTTATGGACGACTTGGAGCACAGGTCTCGATCATAGACAACTATAACTAAAGTTTACTGCTATAATTTGACTTGTATCCGATATGACTAGTAATCAGCTTCACTACAACGGATTAGCTAAATAAAAGTACCAACAACTGCTGGGTTTTTGGGGTGTAACACCCTCAGAATCGGACCTATGCAAGTTTTAGCGAATCCCGCCAAACCCGCATAGAAACGATTCAAAGGTGCCCACCAGGCACTTTCGTGCGGGTGGAAAACGAAGTAATAACATTACACAACAGTCCTCGATGGGACCCACAGAACAGATATATATAACAGCGACTCAAAAGAGTCAAGAATACAGATATAATATACAAAGATCCAAATCACCTTGAAAATGATAGGGCGTCCGACTACGGACAAGATGCAAATGGGGCTAAGAGCCCTGAAGAATAACCAATGGCGTCCATAACCCTGCCCAGGCCAAGCCGGAAGGGTAACCCTGCTAACGACGTCGATCTCAAAACCTGCTCAAACAAAAGGGGTGCCGACAAAGGGCAAAGGAAAAAGAGGAGCGTCAGTACTGAGGCCAGTACACGGCGAGACTAGAATTCGGCGGTCCTCGCCTACATAGGTATTGTGGACTGAAGCGGCAGCGGCAGCATGCACTGAACAACCTATAGAGACTCGATACAACTAGCGGCAATCAGAGAGGGGTAAGAAAGACCTATCCGGATCCAACCTGATTCTAACATCAAACAAACCCATCCTGGTGTTTCCCCCTCGAGACCAGTCGAGGATTTCCACCGAGGAACTCACATAGTTGGTAGTTTTATTTATTCAGTTATCGTTGCACCAATTACTAGTCAGGTATAGATAATCATCCTGATAAAATAAGCAGTGGGCACTTTTAGTTAACCATTCCGTTGTAGTGGCGACACTTACTAGTCAAATTCAATTAGCATGTTATAACCCAAAACCCAACAGTTGTTGGTACTTTTATTTAGCCATTCCGTTGTAGTTGCAATGCTTATTAGTCAGATACAAAGGTCGCAAGCGACACCCAAACAAGCAATTGTTGGCAGTTTTATTTAGCCATTCCATTATAGTGAAGCTGATTACTAGTCATTATAAAGTCAAATTTATAGCACTACTTTAGTTATAGTTGTCTATGATCGAGATACTGTGCTCCAAGTCCTCCATAACCGCGGACACGGCTTTCAGAAAGTTTTAACCCGGCCGGGGTGCACAAATAGCAACACACACACGATCGACCTCGGAAAAACCAAATCAAAACCCAACGAGGCTTTCACGACAAAGCAATCACAGGATTCAGAAATATTTCAGGGGGCCACCCCTTGGAGTACACCCGCAACGAAGTAAGCTAGCTCCGAGACGGACCCGAGGTTTGGGTGGACGGCTGTGAACGACTGGGAACCCAAAACTGAGCTTGTCGACACCGCGGAATCGTGTCCCGATCCTAAACAGTACAGTGTGCTCCTCGCACAATCGTAAATAAAGCAGTAAAGCATGGCATAGGTACAGGATCGTAAATAAAACCTCAAACTAGTTTGTGGCCCCAAGAAATAAGACTCAATCAAGCTCTGGCTAAGGGGGGCCCATAATACCCCGTATGTGGATAGCGCGAATATTCAAGGAACAGGTATCAAGTACTCGGGGTCCTACGGGACACAAGTGGGCGGTCGGAAACCAAATGTTATCTATCACCCACCGATGCCTCTGCTTACTTACTTCAATTTTAGTTGTTAAACAGGAATTAAAGTGCATAATAAGTAAAGCCGTGATAATCTCCAACATCAAACATGCGGCATTACTCCAACAACTGTGGCACTTGACAACACGCAACAGCACTAGAGCAAGCGACTATGGCGCGCAAGTCTAACTATCTACCAAACAACAGGTAATAGGGTGTGTCCAAGGCAATATAGGGCTGCAGGGGATATCACGGTACGAAAACTAGAGCATCGCAACATAGATAGCAATAGATCAACAGGAGGGAATAAATACTATAAAAGTAAGATAGGTAGAAAGGGGGAGATGCTCGCCTGAAAACATTGTCGAAGGTTCATCCGAAGATCGGGGCGAAGCTCACATCAACTCAACGGCCTTATCCGCGAAGAAGCAAAACACTAGAAGAAACACCGGATGCAATATTTAATACTACGGCAAAAGATCGGCATGATGCATGCATGATGTATGGCATGGCAAAGATGCGATGCAATTAGGTCATATTAAGTGGAACCGGGGTCCCGACAATTAAATATATGGTTCTAGTTGTTTAGATACCCCGCATTTTAAATGTTGTTTAACAAGGCAGAATATAGCACCGGTTCGCTACGCAAATTTAAATGAGGCCAATATAAGGCTAGATTTGCCCGCATATGGACCCCATATTTAATTATGAGGTGAATCGGCATAAGGCCCCCAAACCACACAAATATGCATGCAGTATGACAATTAAATATGCAACAATTTATATAGAGGACATTTATAAAAATAGGGTTCTGGGATAAGGGTCACACATTAGGGGGTCTCGACGAACTTGGGGTTCCGGGGTTCGGGGTCGGTCTCAGGGTTCGACGGAAGCGGTCTCGGCAGGATCGTTCTCGGGTAACGGGGTAGATCTTGGCGCATTCGCGGTGGTCGGCCATGTTGTCGGTCTTGTCGTCTCACCCGGAGATCTTGTCGTTCCGGGAGGAAGCACTTGGTCTGGCGTCGGGGCATCGGGCTCGCCCTGGTCGGAGTCGACCTTGCCGTCGTGGCGACCTGGTCGGGTCCGTGTAGACGGTCATGGCGTTCAGGGGGAAGAACTCGGTGTTCCGGTTGGAGATCTTGGCGTGTCGAGGGCTCGACCTTCGTGTTCCGGAACCGGGGCCTTCGAGTCCGTCCTGGTCATCAATCGGACAGATCCGCACATCTGTTCTTAGAGCATTTTTCGTCTTGTCAGCATCAGGGCGAAGGCAGTCGATGTACGTGTCCAAACTCTCGAATCGTTGTGGCCACGCGGTGTCGATAGCAGAGAGCGGACAGGGAGGGCTCGGGTGGCACCGGTGCCGGTCTCTGAGCTCGACGAGGGGTGGGGCGGCACTGCAGGGGTCCTCACGGGGAGGCGCGCTGGAGGATGGCGAGGTCGGCGGTGCTTGCGGGGGAGGGCGCTGCCGGCGGGCGGTGACGAGAGGCCGGCGAGAGGCGGTCGCGGAGGAGCTCGAGAGGGGCGGAGCGGGGCTCGGCCGCGGGAGGAGCGGTTCGGAGGACGGCGACCGGAGGGGAGGCAGACGCGGCCGGAGGCGGCTCGGGGTGAGCGCGACGGCGGCGGGCCGGGCCGAAGGTTGCTCTGCTCGCGGGGGGGGGACTCGGGAGGCGCGCGGTGCGGGGCTGACGAGGGGCGGGCCGGCGAGGTGCTCTGCGTGGGGAGGACGACGCCGAGGGAAGGAGGGGCGCGGGGCCGGGGACGCTGGCGTGGGGCGGTGACCGCGAAGCCGCGCGGCGGCGCTCGAGCGGGACCGGCGAGGTGGAGGAGGCGGAGCGGCTGCCGGCGGGCGAGGTGGTGGCCAGAGGAAGGAAGGGGGGGGACGGAGGGAGAGAAGCAGACGGGGGAGAAGGAGCCGGCGGGAGGTGCGGTTGGGAGAGGCCGAGCGGGGAGGTTGGTCGCCGGCGGCGGAAGGGGAGGGCAGAGGCGGACGGGACGGTGGGGCGAGGCGGAGCGGACGGGGGCACCTGGGGGAGGTCGATCGGGGGAAGGCGGTGGGGGCGTGCGTGGTGATCGTGGGGACGCGGGGAGAGAGGAGAGAGGTGGGGGAGAGGCGGGTCCCGCGGGGCAGGGCGGTTGACCAGGGGCTGGTGGGTCGGTTTGGGAGGGAGAGGGAGTGGGGGACCGACATGTGGGGCCAGGGGGGGAGTTGGCAAGTGGCGTGTGGGTGTGTGCTGAGGTGTGTGGTGGGGGTGAGAGAGGGTGGCCAAGTGGCAGCGTGGGATAGGGTAGAGGGAGGGGAGAGGTGAGGTGTCAGGTGGGGATTGGCCGGGGTGAGGTGGCCAGAGGGGTGGGTAGACTAGGTTGGGTAGGTTTAGGAATTTAGGCGGACCGATTTTATTTCTGGGGGTGGTCGTTCGGGTCGAATCGGCCCGTTCGACTGCCCCCACTAAAATAATTTAATATTTTATTTGTTTAAAACAAGACTTATGCAGACTGATAGCAGACAAAACAAAATAATCCGGTGACCCGGTGTTTGCGTTTGAATAAAGACGGGGCGTTTTAGAAAACAAATTAGGTTTTTCCGAAATTAGTTTGATGCAAGCAAATGCAAGATGATGACGATGCTCAAATGCAATGTGGCATGATGACATGAGCATGCGGTCATGATGATGCAATGCACAAAAACAACGCGATTTTCTAGTAGTGGTTTTGCGGGATGCCACAATTCGACACCACTAACAATGGATCTCGCCCTCGAGATCCGCCTCATGGTACCGGAAAAAAAGGTCGGCGATCTGAATCTTCTCGCTTCGTGTAGATCCTCGCGACACCACTAACAAGAGGTCGTTGTCCGTGATCGTCGAGAGGACACTACGGAACAAAAGGTCGAAGGTAGAGGTATCAACAAATAAAGCCACCTCTAACTTCCGTGGACGGAGTTAAATTGCTGGATCCCCTGATTCGGTGTACAAGAGCGAATGATAAGAGTAGTCGGATGGTGATCAGTCCATCGCGCACCCAAACCATTACTCTGCACACGAATTGGCGAATTATGCAACCAACTCTCAGAAGCAGACTGAAGATCTCGACAAGCGAGGTTCGGAAACAGAGGAGTGATGCAGACTCTGCAACGGATCTGGCGTAGATGATGTCGTCGCGTCGGAAACACCGGAAGGCACAAACAAGGAACAAAGAATGGTACCATAGTAGACAGATTCCTCAAACAGCACGAACACCGGATGGCAGAACACCGTTAACAAAGGAGGAAGCGAAACCCTGAAGGTACGACGGAACCCAACCACGAGAATCCTGGACTCGAAGAAAAAGACGAGAGCGGATTCAAAACACGCAGAGGTAAGAGGAGAATAGCAGAGGGGTAAGGAGTAAAATCAGACCTAATCAGAACTATCCAACCGATTTTCAAAAATAGTTTTGACACTCTACTTCGGCCGTTAGCTAGGTTATCCTACAGGCTGGACTTGTGGGGTATCGCAACTGCTGAGCTCTGATACCACTCTGTAACACCCTCAGAATCGGACCTATGCAAGTTTTAGCGAAGCCCGCCAAACCCGCATAGAAACGATTCAAAGGTGCCCACCAGGCACTTTCGTGCGGGTGGAAAACGAAGTAATAACATTACACAACAGTCCTCGATGGGACCCACAGAACAGATATATATAACAGCGACTCAAAAGAGTCAAGAATACAGATATAATATACAAAGATCCAAATCACCTTGAAAATGATAGGGCGTCCGACTACGGACAAGATGCAAATGGGGATAAGAGCCCTGAAGAATAACCAATGGCGTCCATAACCCTGCCCAGGCCAAGCCGGAAGGGTAACCCTGCTAACGACGTCGATCTCAAAACCTGCTCAAACAAAAGGGGTGCCGACAAAGGGCAAAGGAAAAAGAGGAGCGTCAGTACTGAGGCCAGTACACGGCGAGACTAGAATTCGGCGGTCCTCGCCTACATAGGTATGGTGGACTGAAGCGGCAGCGGCAGCATGCACTGAACAACCTATAGAGACTCGATACAACTAGCGGCAATCAGAGAGGGGTAAGAAAGACCTATCCGGATCCAACCTGATTCTAACATCAAACAAACCCATCCTGGTGTTTCCCCCTCGAGACCAGTCGAGGAAGTCCACCGAGGAACTCACACAGTTGGCAGTTTTATTTATTCAGTTATCGTTGCACCAATTACTAGTCAGGTATAGATAATCATCCTGATAAAATAAGCAGTGGGCACTTTTAGTTAACCATTCCGTTGTAGTGGCGACACTTACTAGTCAAATTCAATTAGCATGTGATAACCCAAAACCCAATAGTTGTTGGTACTTTTATTTAGCCATTCCGTTGTAGTTGCAATACTTATTAGTCAGATACAAAGGTCGCAAGCGACACCCAAACAAGCAATTGTTGGCAGTTTTATTTAGCCATTCCTTTATAGTGAAGCTGATTACTAGTCATTATAAAGTCAAATTTATAGCACTACTTTAGTTATAGTTGTCTATGATCGAGATACTGTGCTCCAAGTCGTCCATAACCGTGGACACGGCTTTCAGAAAGTTTTAACCCGGCCGGGGTGCACAAATAGCAACACACACACGATCGACCTCGGAAAAACCAAATCAAAACCCAACGAGGCTTTCACGACAAAGCAATCACAGGATTCAGAAATATTTCAGGGGGCCACCCCTTGGAGTACACCCGCAACGAAGTAAGCTAGCTCCGAGACGGACCCGAGGTTTGGGTGGACGGCTGTGAACGACTGGGAACCCAAAACTGAGCTTGTCGACACCGCGGAATCGTGTCCCGATCCTAAACAGTACAGTGTGCTCCTCGCACAATCGTAAATAAAGCAGTAAAGCATGGCATAGGTACAGGATCGTAAATAAAACCTCAAACTAGTTTGTGGCCCCAAGAAATAAGACTGAATCAAGCTCTGGCTAAGGGGGGCCCATAATACCCCGTATGTGGATAGCGCGAATATTCAAGGAACAGGTATCAAGTACTCGGGGTCCTACGGGACACAAGTGGGCGGTTGGAAACCAAATGTTATCTATCACCCACCGATGCCTCTGCTTACTTACTTCAATTTTAGTTGTTAAACAGGAATTAAAGTGCATAATAAGTAAAACCGTGATAATCTCCAACATCAAACATGCGGCATTACTCCAACAACTGTGGCACTTGACAACACGCAACAGCACTAGAGCAAGCGACTACGGCGCGCAAGTCTAACTATCTACCAAACAACAGGTAATAGGGTGTGTCCAAGGCAATATAAGGCTGCAGGGGATATCACGGTACGAAAACTAGAGCATCGCAACACAGATAGCAATAGATCAACAGGAGGGAATAAATACTATAAAAGTAAGATAGGTAGAAAGGGGGAGATGCTCGCCTGAAAACATTGTCGAAGGTTCATCTGAAGATCGGGGCGAAGCTCACATCAACTCAACGGCCTTATCCGCGAAGAAGCAAAACACTAGAAGAAACACCGGATGCAATATTTAATACTACGGCAAAAGATCGGCATGATGCATGCATGATGTATGGCATGGCAAAGATGCGATGCAATTAGGTCATATTAAGTGGAACCAGGGTCCCGACAATTAAATATATGGTTCTAGTTGTTTAGATACCCCGCATTTTAAATGTTGTTTAACAAGGCAGAATATAGCACCGGTTCGCTACGCAAATTTAAATGAGGCCAATATAAGGCTAGATTTGCCCGCATATGGACCCCATATTTAATTATGAGGTGAATCGGCATAAGGCCCCCAAACCACACAAATATGCATGCAGTATGACAATTAAATATGCAACAATTTATATAGAGGACATTTATAAAAATAGGGTTCTCGGATAAGGGTCACACATTAGGGGGTCTCGACGAACTTGGGGTTCCGGGGTTCGGGGTCGGTCTCAGGGTTCGACGGAAGCGGTCTCGGCAGGATCGTTCTCGGGTAACGGGGTAGATCTTGGCGCATTCGTGGTGGTCGGCCATGTTGTCGGTCTTGTTGTCTCACGCGGAGATCTTGTCGTTCCGGGAGTAAGCACTTGGTCTGGCGTCGGGGCATCGGGCTCGCCCTGGTCGGAGTCGACCTTGCCGTCGTGGCGACCTGGTCGGGTCCGTGTAGACGGTCATGGTGTTCAGGGGGAAGAACTCGGTGTTCCGGTTGGAGATCTTGGCATGTCGAGGGCTCGGCCTTCGTGTTCCGGAACCGGGGCCTTCGAGTCCGTCCTGGTCATCAATCGGACAGATCCGCACATCTGTTCTTAGAGCATTTTTCGTCTTGTCAGCATCAGGGCGAAGGCAGTCGATGTACGTGTCCAAACTCTCGAATCGTTGTGGCCACGCGGTGTCGATAGCAGAGAGCGGACAGGGAGGGCTCGGGTGGCACCGGTGCCGGTCTCTGAGCTCGACGAGGGGTGGGGCGGCGCTGCAGGGGTCCTCACGGGGAGGCGCGCTGGAGGATGGCGAGCTCGGCGGTTCTTGCAGGGGAGGGCGCTGCCGGCGGGCGGTGACGAGAGGCCGGCGAGAGGCGGTCGCGGAGGAGCTCGAGAGGGGCGGAGCGGGGCTCGGCCGCGGGAGGAGCGGTTCGGAGGACGGCGACCGGAGGGGAGGCAGACGCGGCCGGAGGCGGCTCGGGGCGAGCGCGACGGCGGCGGGCCGGGCCGAAGGTTGCTCTGCTCGTGGGGGGGGGGACTCGGGAGGCGCGCGGTGCGGGGCTGACGAGGGGCGGGCCGGCGAGGTGCTCTGCGTGGGGAGGACGACGCCGAGGGAAGGAGGGGCGCGGGGCCGGGGACGCTGGCGTGGGGCGGTGACCGCGAAGCCGCGCGGCGGCGCTCGAGCGGGACCGGCGAGGCGGAGGAGGTAGAGCGGCTGCCGGCGGGCGAGGTGGTGGCCAGAGGAAGGAAGGGGGGGCCGGAGGGAGAGAAGCAGACGGGGGAGAAGGAGCCGGCGGGAGGTGCGGTTGGGAGAGGCCGAGCGGGGAGGTTGGTCGCCGGCGGCGGAAGGGGAGGGCAGAGGCGGACGGGACGGTGGGGCGAGGCGGAGCGGACGGGGGCACCTGGGGGAGGTCGATCGGGGGAAGGAGGTGGGGGCGTGCGTGGTGAGCGTGGGGACGCGGGGAGAGAGGAGAGAGGTGGGGGAGAGGCGGGTCCCGCGGGGCAGGGCGGTTGACCAGGAGCTGGTGGGTCGGTTTGGGAGGGAGAGGGAGTGGGGGACCGACATGTGGAGCCAGGGGGAGTTGGCAAGTGGCGTGTGGGTGTGTGCTGAGGTGTGTGGTGGGGGTGAGAGAGGGTGGCCAAGTGGCAGCGTGGGATAGGGTAGAGGGAGGGGAGAGGTGAGGTGTCAGGTGGGGATTGGCCGGGGTGAGGTGGCCAGAGGGGTGGGTAGACTAGGTTGGGTAGGTTTAGGAATTTAGGCGGACCGATTTTATTTCTGGGGGTGGTCGTTCGGGTCGAATCGGCCCGTTCGACTGCCCCCACTAAAATAATTTAATATTTTATTTGTTTAAAACAAGACTTATGCAGACTGATAGCAGACAAAACAAAATAATCCGGTGACCCGGTGTTTCCGTTTGAATAAAGACGGGGCGTTTTAGAAAACAAATTAGGTTTTTCCGAAATTAGTTTGATGCAAGCAAATGCAAGATGATGACGATGCTCAAATGCAATGTGGCATGATGACATGAGCATGCGGTCATGATGATGCAATGCACAAAAACAACGCGATTTTCTAGTAGTGGTTTTGCGGGATGCCACATGGGGTTATCTCATGCTAATTGTATTTGACTAGTAAGTGTTGCAACTACAACGGAATGGTTAACTAAAATTGCCCACTGCTTATCATATCAGGATGATTATCTATACTTGACTAGTAATTGCTGCAATGATAACTGAATAAATAAAACTGCCAACGGTGTGAGTTCCTCGGTTGACTTCCTCGTTTGGTCTGGAGGGGGAAACACCAGGATGGGTATGTTTGGTGGTAGTATCAGTTTGGTACCGAATAGGTCTTTCTTATCCCTCTCTGATAGCCGACAGTTACATCGAGTCTCTATAGGTTGTTTAGTGCATGCTGCGCTGCCGCTCAGTCCACCATACCTATGTAGGCGAGGACCGCCGAATTCTAGCCTCGCCGTGTACTGGCCTCAGTACTGACCGCTCTCTCTTTTTCCTTTGCCCTTTGTCGGCACCCCTTTTGTTTAAGCAGGTTTTGAGATCGACGTCGTTAGCAGGGTTACCCTTCCGGCTTGGCCTGGGCAGGGTTATGGACGCCATTGGTTATTCTTCAGGGCTCTTAGTCCCATTTGCATCGTGTCCGTAGTCGGACGCTCTATCATTTTCAAGGTGATTTGGATCTTTGTATATTATCTCTGTATTCTTGACTCATTGAGTCGCTGTTATATATCTGTTCTGTGGGTCCCATCATTGTGTAATGTTATTACTTCGTTTTCCACCCGCACCGAAGTGCCTGGTGGGCACCTTTGAATCGTTTCTATGCGGGTTTGGTGGGAATCGCTAAAACTTGCATAGGGCCGATTCTGAGGGTGTTATAGAGTGGTATCAGAGCTCAGCAGTTGCGATACCCCACAAGTCCAGCCTGTAGGATAACCTAGCTAACGACCGAAGTAGAGTGTCAAAATTATTTTGCAAAATCGGTTGGATAGTTCCGATTAGGTCTGATTTTACTCCTTACCCCTCTGCTGCTCTCCTCTCACCTCTGCGTGTTTTGAATCCGCTCTTTTCTCTCTCTTCGAGTCCAGGATTTCTCGTGGTTGGGTTCTGTCGTACCTTCAGGGTTTCACTTCCTCTTTTGGTAACGGTGTTGCTACATCTGGTCTGCATGCTATCCGAGGAATCCTTCGTCTGGTGGACTTCTCTTTGTTCCTTCTCGTGCCTTCCGGTGTTTTCCGACGTTACGACATCATCTACGCTAGATCCGATGCAGAGTCTGCATCACTCCTTTGTTCCTGAACCCCGATTGTCGAGATCTTCAGTCCGATTCCGAGAATGGTTGCACGCTTTTCTACTGATTGTGCAGAGTAATAGTTTGGGTGCGTGATGGATTGGCCCCCATGCCGACTACCCTTTCTATTCGCTCTTGTACATTGAAGTGGGATAGGCTGCATCTTTTCTCTCCTTCTATCGAAGTTAGAGGGGGCTTTATTTGTGGATACCTCTACCTTCGCCCTTTGTTCCCGGAGTGTTCTCTTGACGATCACGGGCAACGACCTCTTGTTAGTGGTGTCACGAGGATCTACACGATGCGAGAAGATTCAGATCGCCGCCCTTCTTCCCGGTACCATGAGGCGGATCTCGAGGGCGAGATCCATTGTTAGTGGTGTCGAATTGTGGCTCCCCGCAAAACCACTACTAGAAAATCGCGTTGTTTTTGTGCATTGCATCATCATGACCGCATGCTCATGTCATCATGCCACATTGCATTTGAGCATCGTCATCATCTTGCATTTGCTTGCATAAAACTATTTGCGAAAAAACCTATTTTTGCTTTCTAAACGCCCCGTCTTGATTTCAAATTAAAACCCGGGTCTCCGGATATTTTATTTGTCTACAACATAGTTGCAACTGTTTTAATTTGAACAAAGCAAAATAAATATATTATTATATAAAAACCCTATTTTATGAACCCCGGAGGAGACCGCCGCCCGCCAGGCCCAACGGCCCAGCTAGCAGCAGTCTACAACTCCGACAGGCCCCAAAACCCAACCCTAGACCAACCTTTTCCTACCTACGTCTAATCCTACCCATCCCCTACACATCACCCCCACCAACCAGTGCCCGCCACCTCACCGTTCCCTCCACCTCATCACTCCTCACCGCCACCTCACCAATCCACCAGCCACCACCACACTCCCTGGTCCCACCCTGCTGGCCCACTCCCCACTTCCCCCAACCGACCAGGCCCACCTGGGCGGGGCCCCACCGCCACCTGGCCAACCCCCCTTCTCTCTCTCTTCCCCCTGGGCCGC
This sequence comes from Avena sativa, assembly GCA_916181665.1. Taxonomy (NCBI): domain Eukaryota; kingdom Viridiplantae; phylum Streptophyta; class Magnoliopsida; order Poales; family Poaceae; genus Avena; species Avena sativa. Next base: position 136,025,039 of record OV702280.1, read on the forward strand.
GCCCCACCGATCCCCACCCCGGCCCCACTGCCCGCTCCCTCTCTCTCCCTCAGCCCGTTCCCCCACCAACCCCGCTCCCTCGCCCTCGCTCTCCCTGGCGTCTACAACCGCCAGCGCCTGCCGCCGACCCTGCGTCGCCCCCCACCGGCCGCCCTCCTCCACCTCGAGAAATCCCCTCCTCGGCCCCGCGCCGCTCCCCTCGCCGGCCCTCCGTCGCCAAGCTCCACCGCCGCCTCCGACGCGTCCTCCTCGCCGGCCCCACGCCCGAGCTCCGCCGGGACGCCGCCTCGCCTGGGCCGCATCCGGCCAGAGCTCGCCGCCGGTCGACCTCGCCCTCTCCCCTCTGCGGCCTTCCCCCTCCTCGCCGAGCTCTCCACGGGCCCTCCTCACCGCCGCCGCCCGGGCCTCCCCTCGCCCGCGTCGCCGCCTACCTCCTCTGCGGCCTACCTCTGGAGCGCCGCCAGCAGCCGCCGTTCTCTGCCGGGCCGTCGTCGCGTCGCCGTCCTGTCGCGTCCCCGTCGGTGCTCTCTGCCGCTACGAGCTCGCCGCGCCCAACTTCTCCTGCAGGAGCCACCGCCCACACCGCCTCTGGCCACGGCCTCCTAGCCCCGCGACCTCGCCTTCAGCATGTTTCCGCCCGTCCTCAGAGGCCGCCGTCAACCTTGCCTGCGCTGCCATCTGCGAGCCTGTCCGGCTGTCGCCTCCCTTGCCGCAGGAATTGTATCGCAGGCACGTTGCTCTCATGCATTGAGTACTACAAGTGAAGCTACTGTCGTGGTGTTGATGAGACTGTGGTGGTATTGCCAAGGGTCGAGAAGAAGAGCCATGTTCCCGAGTTTCGCTCAATGCCAAGATCTGACCTCGGTTCCGAAGTCCGAACCCTGACACGCCAAGCTCTTCTTCACGGAAATCGAAGGCCGTCGTCCGAGACCCCGAAGCCCGATCCCGAACCCGGCGTCGTATCAAGTTCTCCTTCCCGGATTCAAGGACTCCGACCTGGTGCGACAAGTACTTCTATCCGAGCATAAGACCGGTCGAAAACGCCAAGATCTCCAATCGGAACGCCAAGTTCGTCACCCTGAAACGCCAAGACCGAACCGATACGAGGACCCGACAAGATCTTCGTGACGACAAGATCGGCACCGACCAGGGCGAGTCCGATGCGCCCCCGACGCCGAACCAAGTCCTTCTACGCGGAATGCCAAGGTCTACTCTGTTATCCGAGAACGATCCCCGGAGACCGAGCCTGAACCATATCGAACCCCCCCAACCCATGATCGCCGATACCCGATGTGTGAACCTTTTTCCGAGCCCCTATTTTATAAATGCTATATCTAAACTTGTTGCATATTAAATTGTCATACTCGCATGCATATTGTCATGTGGTTTGGGGGCCTTATGCCGATTCACCTTATAATTAAATATGGGGCCCATATGCGGGCAAATTTAGCCTTATATTGGCCTCATTTAAATTTGTGTAGCGAACCGGTCCTATGTTTTGCCATGTTAAGACCACAATTAAATTGCGGGGTAGTTAAACAACTTGAACCGTTTAATTAAATGTCGGGACCCCGGTTCCGCTTAATATGACCTAATTGCATCGCAGCTTTGCCATGTCATACATCATACATGCATCATGCCCGATCTTCTGCCGTAGTATTAAATAGTGCATCCGGTGTTTGTGCTAGTGTTTTGCTTCTTCACGGACTAGGCCGATGAGTTGATGTGAGCTTCGCCCCGATCTTCGGTTGAATCTTCGGCAATGTTTTTCAGGCGAGCACCTCCCCCTTTCTACCTATCTTACTTTTATAGTATTTATTCCCTCCTGTTGATCTATTGCTATCTGTGTTGCGATGCTCTAGTTTTCGTACCCGTGATATCCCTTGCAGCCTTATATTGCCTTGGACACCTCCTATTACCTGTTGTTTGGTAGATAGTTGGACCTGCGCGTCGTAGTCTCTTGCTCAAGTGCTGTTGCGTGTCGTCAAGTACCACAGTTGTTGGAGTATTGCCGCATGTTTAATGTTGGAGATGATCATGGCTTTAATTATCATTTACTTTAATTACTGTTTAACAACTAAAATTGAAGTAGGTAAGCAGAGGCACAGGTGGGCAATAGATGTGATTTGGTTGTTAACCGTCCACTTGTGTCCCGTAGGACCCCGAGTTCTTGACACCTGTTCCGAGATCGAGCGCGCTAACCACATGTGGGATGTATGGGCACCCCATCGATTTAGTACCTGATTTCAAAGTACTGTACTCGGGGCCACAAACTAGTTTGAGGGTTTATTTACTATCCTGTACTTATGCCATGCTTTACTGCTTTATTTAAATTGTGCGATGGATAACACCTGTACTGTTTAGGATCGGGACACGTTTTCGCGGTATCGACAAGCCCGAGTTTTCGGGTTCCCAGTCGTTTACAGCCGTCCACCCAAACCCTGAGTCCGTCTCGGAGACCGGCCGACTTCGTTGCGGGTGTACTTAGTGGGGTGGCCCCCCGTGCTTGCTTTGGGTCTGGGAAACGTCATGACTTAGGCCCCGCCGACATACCGATGGGTGTATGTTAACTGATCTGGCAAAAAGGGTCGAAGTGCGTGTGGATACTTTGGTGCACCCCTGCAGGGTTTAATCTTTTCGAGAAGCCGTGTCCGCGGTTATGGACGACTTGGAGCACAGGTCTCGATCATAGACAACTATAACTAAAGTTTACTGCTATAATTTGACTTGTATCCGATATGACTAGTAATCAGCTTCACTACAACGGATTAGCTAAATAAAAGTACCAACAACTGCTGGGTTTTTGGGGTTATCTCATGCTAATTGTATTTCACTAGTAAGTGTCGCAACTACAATGGAATGGTTAACTAAATATGCCCACTGCTTATCATATCAGGATGATTATCTATACTTGACTAGTAATTGCTGCAACGATAACTGAATAAATAAAACTGCCAACAGTGTGAGTTCCTCGGTTGACTTCCTCGTTTGGTCTGGAGGGCGAAACACCAGGATGGGTATGTTTGGTGGTAGTATCAGTTTGGTACCGAATAGGTCTTTCTTATCCCTCTCTGATAGCCGACAGTTACATCGAGTCTCTATAGGTTGTTTAGTGCATGCTGCGCTGCCGCTCAGTCCACCATACCTATGTAGGCGAGGACCGCCGAATTCTAGCCTTGCCGTGTACTGGCCTCAGTACTGACCGCTCTCTCTTTTTCCTTTGCCCTTTGTTGGCACCCCTTTTGTTTAAGCAGGTTTTGAGATCGACGTCGTTAGCAGGGTTACCCTTCCGTCTTGGCCTGGGCAGGGTTATGGACGCCATTGGTTATTCTTCAGGGCTCTTAGTCCCATTTGCATCTTGTCCGTAGTCGGACGCTCTATCATTTTCAAGGTGATTTGGATCTTTGTATATTATCTCTGTATTCTTGACTCATTGAGTCGCTGTTATATATCTGTTCTGTGGGTCCCATCGAGGACTGTTGTGTAATGTTATTACTTCGTTTTCCACCCGCACGCAAGTGCCTGGTGTGCACCTTTGAATCGTTTCTATGCGGGTTTGGCGGGAATCGCTAAAACTTGCATAGGGCCGATTCTGAGGGTGTTACAGGCCATTCACAAAAACCTTACAGTTTAGAGCATCCGCTACAACCTTTGCTTTACCGGGGTGGTATTGCAAACTCAAGTCATAGTCCTTGATGAGTTCTAGCCATGTTCTTTGTCTCATGTTGATTTCTTTCTAGGTGAAGATATACTTCAAACTTTTGTGATCTGTGAACACTTCACATCGCTTTCCCAAAAGATAATGTCTCCATGTTTTGAGTGCATGGACAATAGAGGCTAACTCTAAATCATGAGTAGGGTAATTTACTTCATGAGTTTTGAGTTGTCTCGAGGCATAAGCCACAACTTTCCCTTCTTGCATTAGAACTGCACCTAATCCATGATGAGATGCATCACAATACACTTGGAAATCTTTCTCCAAATCTGGTAGACACAAGACTGGTGCTGTCACTAGTCTCTTCTTCAATTCTTGGAAACTGAGTTCACCTCCTTCAGACCAAGAAAATTTCTTGTCTTCCTTTAGTAACTCCATCATTGGCTCAGCTACTTTGGAGAAATTCTCAATGAATCTTCTGTAGTATCCTGCCAAGCCAAGGAAACTACGAACTTCCTTTACTGACTTAGGAGATTCCCATTCAGTTACAGCTGACACTTTTGCGGGGTCAACTGCTACACCATCTCCTGACACAACATGTCCAAGAAATCCAACTTCATTTAGCCAGAATTCACATTTGCTAAATTTGGCATAGAGCTTATGCTCTCTAAGCTTTTCAAGTATCAAACGCAAATGTCCTTCATGCTCTTCTTTGCTTTTGGAGTAGATCAAAATGTCATCGATGAAAACGACAACAAACTTGTCAAGGAACTCCATGAACACTTTGTTCATCATATTCATGAAATAAGCTGGTGCATTGGTCAAACCAAATGGCATCACGGTGTACTCATACAATCCATACCTAGTGGTGAAAGCTGTCTTAGGTATGTCCTGTTCTCTTATCTTAAGCTGGAAATAACTTGACCGGAGATCAACCTTTGAGAATACACAAGCTCCTTCTAACTGATCAAACAAGTCATTAATTCTAGGCAAAGGATATTTGTTCTTGATAGTCACCTCATTGAGTGAACGATAATCTATGCATAACCTTTGACTTCTATCTTTCTTTTCCACAAACAAGACTGGTGCTCCCCAGGATGAAGAACTTGGTTGAATAAACCCTTTCTGCAACTGTTCTCCAAGTTGTTTCTTGAGTTCTTTCAACTCATCAACTGACATCTTTTAAGGTCTCTTTGCTATTGGTCCTGATCCTGGCAGCAAGTCAATCAGAAATTCCACATCTCTATCTGGTGGCATTCTCGGCAATTCTTCTGGAAACACATCTGGATATTCTCTCACAATTGGCACACTGTCTATGCTAACCCCCTTAAGAGAATTTAGCTTACTCCCTTTTGATTCAAAGTTAGTCTTGAATCTAATCCTTTTATTATCCAGGGTTGTGAGTGTGACAATATGATTGGCACAATCCAGCACTCCCTTGTGCTTGGTCATCCAGTCCATTCCCAAAATGACATCCAATCCTTGGGAATTTAGGATTATCAGATTAACGAGAAATTTATACTTCCCAAACTCTATGACTAGGTCATGACATCCCGAGTTCACTATCATTTCTCCACCAGGAGAACTTAATTTTATAGGACACCCAATGGTTTGAACTGGAAATTCATTTCTTTTAACAAATGCTCTTGATATGAATGAATGCGATGCGCTAGTATCGAAAATAACAAGTGCTGGAACATAATTGAGTTTGAACTTACCAGCCACAGCATCAGGTTCCTCATAGATCTCTTCCACATTGATGTGGTTCACCTGTCCCTTCTGGAAAGGGTTGGGCTTGTTGGGTCCTTCAACTTTCTTTTCTGGGAATTCATTTGCATAATGCCCCATCTTCTTACACTTGAAGCACTCAACCTGACTGAGATCCTTTTTGACAGTTCCACTACCACTTCCACTTCCACTATGGTGGCTCTTGTATCCACCCCTGTGGTTCTTGTACTTGTCATTTTCATGACTACGGTGATGCTTGTTGTCATGATGACAGTTGTGGTTGTGGTGACTGTTGTACTTTCCATGCTTATGGGATCCAGAACTCCCACTATCATCATAATGGGAACGCTTGTGAGACGATCCCGAGCTATGCTTGTCAGAGTTGTGCTTCCTCTTTCTGCTTTCAACCTGCTTCATCTTGTTCTCCAAGATGGTAGCCTTGTCACAAAGGGACTGGTAGGTGGGGACATAGGCCACAGATAATTGCAGATTCAGTTCATCGTTCAGTCCTTCGAGGAACTTCTCTTTCCTCTTGGCATCAGTATCAACTTCATCCGGTGAATAACGTGCCAGATTGTTGAACACCTCAATATATTCAGCCACGCTACGGTGGCGCTGCTTCAGATTATGGAAATCCTTCTTTTTCAAACTCATCACTCTGGATGAGATGTGAGCTGTACGAAAACCATCTTCAAATATAGCCCATGTCACATCCTCAATGGGAGTGGTGATCTGGAAGTTATCCCACCAAGTAGCTGCTGGTCCTTCCAACAAGTGTGCTGCAAACCTGACTTTTCTCCTTGTCGGTAGAGCTGACAGTCACCAAATCCTTGTCCACTACACGTAGCCATTCAGTGGCCACCATGGGATCAGTAGTTCCTAAGAACTTTGCAGGCCTCAGTCTTAAGAATCTGGTGAGCATGTCAAATCCTGGTGGATTGTTCTGATTGTTGTTGTTATTGTTGTTGTTATTCTGATTCTGCATGAAAGTGGTCATCATCTGCATCAGCTGTGTCTATGATGTCATCAGCTGCTGCATCTCGGGGGTGACATTGTTGTTGTTCGGGTTGGGGTTGGCACGTCGAGGAGGCGTCTGTGGTTTTCAATAAGGATAAGAATGAGATACCCATATATGCTTAACATGCACAATACAACACATAGACAATCACCAAACAAGAATCAAAAAACATAAAGTTAAACGACATAAACAATAAGTTTGAAAGGCAAACACACCAATAGCAAGCCATTCACATGTTGGATGGTCATTGCGACTCAATAATCAAAAGCATGGTAAATGATAGATAAATGAGTAGTCATTACTACTCTGCATCAACCTCCTCATCAACAAGTGTAAGACCTGCATTCTCCATAGCGGTCTTGTATTCCTCGACATTGGTAGTCAAGGCCTCTATCTTGGACTTAAGATCCCTCTTCTGTGAACGAAGTCTCTCAATCACACCCTGCGGATGCTCGAGTTCGAAGTCCTTGGCCTCTAGTTCTGCAGTCATCTCTCGAATCCTCTTGTTCCTATCTTGGACACTTTTATCTTGGCTTTTGAACTTCCTGTCCTGGCTCTCAAACTTGGCCTCCATTTACTTGACTATCTTGTCTTGCTCCGCGAAGAGCTTGTCCTTCTCACGAAGCTGCACCTGGAGCTCGTCATTGCTAAGCATGACGTTGGTCCTATCAGTATCTAGGTGCCTAAGTAGAACCTCTAGGTCCTGAAGGTACAGACGAATCGGCTCTGCCGTCTCTCTAGCAGCATCCTAGAACTCAATAGCCTCACCATCCTCGTCGCGTCTTCCGAAAGCGTGAAAGTGAGTACCTCTAATCTCCCGACAGTGCCTCCCTAACAGACGCCCAAGTAAATCCTGCATGACTACCTCTAGGCCTCTCTCCCTGTCGTCATGCATAAGCTTGAAGGTGATAGCCTCTGTGGCTGGCTCAGTCTGGAGTCCTGGCTGAGTAACTTTGAAGCCCCAAAGGTCCTTCCTCTCAAAATTGGTGAGGGGAAGCATCATGATTCTAGGGAGCGGAAGATTGAGCACACTAGTGAGATCAATAAGACGAGTGCCAAAACTAGTTCCCTTGAACTCTTCAGCCGTGTTGATAGTAACATTAGGCATCTATTTTATAAGATAGAAAAAGTTAGAATCAAGAGAAATAGAGAAAATCACAAGACAAAGCATCATAGGCATATCATTGGAAATCAAACACACAAGTCATGGCATAGATAAATCCATTACAAGCATCCAAGGTTCAACATAACTTAGACAACATTTTTTGGAAAATAAAAACGATAAGTGTGGTGGTCCAACTAGCGAAGTACTTTACAATCCCATCTCACTTGCCAAGTTAGCTAACAGGGCATCCCTAGAGGCAATCTGTCGGTCCTGATCACATGACTCCATTGCTAAGTCTATGATGTCCTCTCTTAAACGTTGTTTGGTAGCCTCTAACTCTTGGGTATGCTTTTTTTCTTCCCTAAGGTCACTTTGGGTGTTAAGCATTCTTCACTTGAGTCTATCACCAAGCTCCTTAATGGCCTTCCAAGCTGCATCTCTTGCAGAGTCAAAGAATGTGGTGTGCATCACTGAGTTGGTGACCATGCAGAATCCTGATTCCTTGTGGTTGTCTTCCTTGTTTTTATACAAGTGAAGTTGCACCCACCAGTACTCCAGTCCTTCATCCATCATGGGGAAACCTTTGTACACAGCTGCACCATGTATTCCCATGGCAACCATGAGGTCCTTGAGAGCCTTGGGGAATTCTGTCTCACACTCCAAGGTCATAGTCATGAGTGGTCCCTTCCTTACGGCTTTGTTGATGGAGTTCATCTACAAATAGAGATGAGAAAGAAGATTAGAAAAGTTTACGAGAAGAAAAGACAAGTGTGGAAATTGTTGAAAATTTTTCCTTAGTGGTTTCTAATCCAATCCTAGGGTTATAATCCTATAGGCAACACAGTGCTCTGATACCATCTGTAAGATCCCTCCCTTTTAAAGGTAAGGATCCCTGTGATTGCAATGCTAGTCCCTGGATCAAATGATAGCATCCACAGTTTAAGATGAAGTACACAGAAACAAAGGTCATTATTACATCGTCATTCCAGAGATAACATAGTCTTTTGCGACTCCATGGCCATAGGCCTAATACAAGAGTTTAAACATAACCGTATAAATAAAGTCTTCATCTTCATGGCCCATAGTCAAGCATGTTGAGTGTAGCCTCATAACTCCTAATCATCATCAGAATAACCTGCAACATCACAAGTTATAGCCACAGTGGGTCAATACATTGGAATAGTATTGGCAAGTGATACATTTGTAGAATATTAACGTCTAGTTACTATATGAATTTGTCTAAGTGTAGCTTAGGCTTGCTTTGCTCAAAATAGGTTTTACCTATTAGTTGAAAACACTAAGTTTTTCTTTGACAAAACTTTCCCAAGGAACCACCAATAGAAATTGGTGAACCTTCACCCTTGTTCATCCGCAAGTTTTACTTAGAAAATTGGGATGAGGAGATTCCTGATAGCTTCCATGTCTTGATGCTCAAGTTGTCCAATACCAGGGACATAGCTAAGTACTTAGATTTTTCACTCTGCAGAGGTGGTGCACTTTCCCCACAAGACTTGGTTTCACCAATACAAGACCTTTCGAAAGCCTTCCCTTAGACCAAATGGACATGTTCCAACCTATCATCCCACTACCACCAACTGTCCAAATGGCTAAGTTACTGCAACCTATGTGATACAGGGAAAGACCATATTGCCATGTGGCTGCACTAGAAGCTTATTAACATTTTGGCATCTCAAATCCCTTTGTTTCTGGGTGGCTTTCCACAAGTTTGATACACAAGGTATACCATAGAAATGGGCCTTGTGTAAACACTCAACACAAAACATTCTTTCCATTCCACCCAGGTGTTTCATTCACTTAGTTGTTTTATTAAGCAAAACATAAGTCAAAGACTTAGAAATATTTCTCATAGCATGATTTTATAATCCACCCTTGGTTGCTACTAGCTAGGCTAAGCATGGCAATAGCAAGTATCCAAACCTAGAGGAAATTCTAACATTTCTACAACTACTAGGATTTCCCAAGCATAGCATATAGATACTTAGCAAAATAATCATGCAAGTCCTATACAAAATATTTCTAATGCTTAGGTAAAAATATTGGGATAAAATAATGAAGCACCACTTGCCTTGGTAGTATGGGGAGTAGCAACAATCTTCACAACCACAATCACTATTAGCACCAAAATCTACACATAAAATAATGGCACCAAAATCACATATCAAAAATATACAAGCAAAAATATATGAATGCATGCAAATGCCATGTGATGATTTTCTACACCAAACAAGACAAGTATACAGTACTGAATCTTAAACAAGACCAAGGTACACTAAATAACCTTTATTTGATCTTTAAATCATTTTTCAAATCATTTCTATACTAAAAATAAGCCTACAAATGTCTCTGCAAAAATAACCAATTTTACAGAATAAAAACCTTAAAAACATTGCATAAATGGATAGCATTCTTTCTCCCGAGTCCAACGATATAAAATTTGCAAAATTTTAACATGTGGATCAAAAGTTATGAATTTTATAAGTTTGCATCACTAATAGATCTAATTTCTGTTTTAAAACTAAACTCAGGCCACGCGGCGTGTTCTGATTGGCCCGTACCGGTTTGGCCGGATCTATCAATAGGGGCCATTGGATTTAAAGAAGATCGTGCGGCACAGATCTAGCGTACCCCTTCGCGTAAGTGATTCTATCGCAGCCGACGGATCCAGATCTAACGGCCGCTAATCAAACGACCACTAACTGGCGGTGCGCGGCGACGGTGAGCGGCGGCGCGCTCGGTCTACGGCGTTGCAGCGTCTACTAGAAGCGAGGATGAGATTGGAGAGGCTCACCAGACTCGCAGAGGCGTGCTGAAGCTCAACATGGTAGTGGGTTGTCAAGGGGCGCACGGACACGGTGGGGATTCCTCGTCGGAGTGGAGCCTGTCATTGGGTATGGCTGTTCGTCGACGCTGCCGATGTTGTAGATCATGCCAGAGAAAAACAAGTGGTGCGTTAGATGCGCACTAGTCTGGCGAATATGTGAGCAACAAAAAGAGAGGCGGGGGCGGTCAGGAACTACCAGAAGATGTCACCGGAGTCAAGACAGACGGTGGTGCTTGCTCGTTATTGAGGTTGCCGACGATAGAGAGCGCGCGCGGTTGAGTGTGGGCTACTGGCAGGTGCAGAGGGTGATGGGTAAACCACTCGCGGTGTCTGGAAACAAGGGGCGACGGTGGTTGGCCGGAATTTGAGCTGGAACTCGTCGGAGCAGTGGGTGGTTCTGGGCTGATTCCGAGCAGCCTAGGGGCAGAGAGAGGGTGGAGACTGGGGAAAAGGAGGGGAGGGCGCGGGCGATTAAGTACGCAAGGTCGGGGGAGAGAATTACTGACGCAATCAATCAAATTGATGCGAGGTTTAATCACCAGAAACAGCCGGCGTGATTTGGGGGAAGAAGGATTCGCGGGATGGAGACGATGACTGGAGAGTGGGGCCTGGCGTTCAGTGAGAGAGAGAGAGTTACGGAGTGGGGGCCAGTCGTCAGCGATAGCGTGGGTTAGCCCTGCGGTGCGAAACGTTTTCTGCGGGGGAGAAGTTGTTGGGATAAATGGGCTAATTGGGCTGGGTTGGGTTAGATTAACTAGTTTTCTTTATTTTTATTCCCTTTCTCTTTTTCTTTTTCTGATTGAATTTATGGTTTGAATTCAAATGCCCAAATCAAATCTGATTCAAATGAAATTTTCTCCAAACATTTTTTATTGATTCTTGCATCGTGGGGTGTGTAAAACATCTATTCACACTCAAATTCAAATTGGGTTTGAAAATGAAATTTAAACCATGCCTTAATTAAATGTTTATAATTAGTATAAGAATGGTTTCTAATTCATTATTTGTTTTTGAAAACCTTGACCAAACCTTAGAAACATCACTCAAGCTCATGCTCAAATCCTTACTGATTAAAGTAAGTATTTTTCTTATTAGAAGGTAGCAATATGGCTATTGCCTTGCTTTCATAAGATAATAAGCATACAAATGCTTTTGTTTTTGTAATAACTTTGAAAAGGATTCTAAAATGATCATGAATGCATGGATGATATGCAAGACTTTGAAAACATGATTTTAGGGATGTTACAAAACCAAAGGTAGATCAAAGTATCAAACCCTAATCTTACAATTGCCAATATCCCTATCTCTCTCTCTAGATGATGATGGGGGTGATGATGGAGTGTATGTTGGATAGGTGGAGATCGTCGAGTAACAAGGGGATGTTCTTCTCCTCTTCCAGATCTGATCTCTTCTCTCTAATGAGTTTTGTGGCAGTTGTGTTCTCTTTTTTGGTGTCTCTCCTTCATGAAATTTTCTTCTATTGATATAGCGGAGCCGCTGGCAGGTAGTACGGGAGGTCGTTAAGGGCGCGTTCCGACCGTACCGCCGGTCGTTACACGCACTCCACGCCTCTAATGAAAGAGGCTCCAATTGAGGATTTGCTTCTTTTGGTGTAATTTGCTCATAAATGCCATTAGTTCTTCAATAAATTTTTATTAAATTGTGTAAAATCCTGCAACCTTGATTATGAGCGTAATATATCTAAATAGTTGCACTTAAGTTCAGTCCTATAACTTGATAGCTAATAATTCTTTAAAGACCCAAATGAGATTGTCAAAAATTTGGCTGGGCTTGTAGATCAATTTTTCTTTAGCGCCTCTCTTGTTATGAGAGTAAAATGTCTTTAAGAGAGGTCGCTTTGTGTCAAAATTAAGTGTGCAAAAGGAGATGTCAAAATAAGGATAATCTAAGGGCTTTTTCATTAACACCCACTTCAATAATCATGTCTATCAAACACCTCTTATTTTACTTGTTTTAATAACTCTAATTATTCATTTTAGGTGGTGAGGTTATGTGAAAGCTCTAGCAAAGTACAGAATATTTTCAGCTCATATCTTTCTTCTCCTTTTCAAGGATCAATGATTATTTTATTTTTTTATAAAATGCTTACACAACCTTTTGGGAATAATAATACTTTTTCCCATATAGAAACACATGTTCCACTCATGTCATCAACTCATAGCCAAAATCCGGGGTTATACCATAGATCGTTCGTAGGATAGCAGAGTGGTTAGCATCCCAAAGGTGTGTATGAGAAACATAGAATTGTTTCTTCTCTCTATTTTTCATCAGTGTAAAACAGGTTTTAGCATCTCCCTCTCCCATCATAAAAAGTTCTTTCCATCAACAATTCTTTTTTAGAAGGTGTCATCAAGTCAACGATCAGTATGTGGGGTTGAGTACTACTAAGATTAAGCCCTTAAGACAAAAACATGGAACCAAAGTTGTCGATAGACACTAATTTTTGTTATCAAAAGTTTGGGATTTTAATCCAATTGGTTGTTTTTTAAACTGATACCAATTGTCACACGTCTTAACAAAAGTAGTTACAAAAAATTTTGAGCTCAAACCTTAAAAGATAACTTGTTCAAGAATAAACTTATAAGAAGATGGAAAACAAGAATGTGATACCTCCTCTTGCTTGCTTACCCCTTTCTTGATCCAACTCGTCGTGTTAATCTTTATAGTCGAGTCACTAGGGACAAATAACTTGTAGAAGAACCAGCGAGAGCAGAGAGAAATTTGCACAAGTGAAGATAGAAGCTAATCTACTTTTTTATTTTTCTTTTGACAATGCAAAACTGAAAATAAACATCAAAAGAGAATGAAAATAAATCAAAATAAAAATGGAAAATATGAATGCAAAAGGTTGGAGGAATCAGTCCTCCCCAAGCTTAGGCTCTTGGCCTATCTGAATCAATAGTTGCCACCATCTCTAGGTGGCGGTTGTTGGTACGGGAAGTCTAGGTAGTGGTTCTAAAAAGCATTCATAAATGATGTGAAGTTCCGAGTGAGATCAGACATTCACATCATGGAATGTATTTGCAATGTTGTGGATGCGATGTACCACCTGGTCAAAATCACTCCTCGGGATAGTTGAATCCCGGCTATGGTTGAGGCATACCTTGTTGTTGCTGGGGGGAAGGCTGATTGTGGTGGTGCTGCTGGCCATAGTTGTTCCAGTCTCCTGTGTTCCATTCCTCTCCTCATTACCCTTGTTGTTGTTGGCCAGCTGCTGCCTCTTCCTAGTTGGGATGACCTCCTGGCGGTGCAATCCTCCCTGAGAGGATCAGTGCCTATTAGAACTCCTCTTCTGTGAGGACCCAACTATGTTTACCTGGCAAACCAAATCTTGGACAAAAGAAAGCAAAACTTGGTGGAGATCACTGTTAGGCTCAAAATAAAACAAATAAGCACGAAGGGAGCGTTGTTGTCTATAGACCCCCATTAATATGGTGCTAGGCATGTGAATATCATCCACTGTCATACTGCCAGCTACGACCGTTTCCTATGGCATGACAAAACCACTTGTGTAGGCGATCTGAGTGATCAAGCCTCCTCAACGGATTTCCCCAGTGGAAGCACCACGTGGGCAGTGAAAGTGCTAGATGAGTAAAGCAGCCAAGTTTACCTTGTGCTCCATCTCGGGGTGCAGGGCCATATGAATTACGCTCATTTTGGGGCCTGCCATTGCCCCAACATCTCCTTTCCCAAAAATATAATTCACTAAGAAAGTGCGAAAATAACGGATAGTGGGATTCTGGATGGCTGCGCTCTTTTTGCGCAAAAAGTCAGTGTTCCTATGGACAGAAATCTTATCCCAAGAATGCATAGCCTCCACATGCAAATTATCATTAATTCTAACTGCTCCCTCATAGGAGAACCCGAAACAATCACAAAATTCATAAAAGGTGAGGCTGCGGAGTTACCCATTGAGCATAAAACTTATAGTGCAATTTCGCTCTTGGGCTTCGAGATCATCATGGAATGATGACAAGAACTCGAACATGTCGAGCTTAAAGGTGTCGAAGGTGATGTGGGAGAAGATGACCATGCCTGCATGCTCAACCATCTGCTCGAAGTCCTCCAAGAGCCCTTGGTGGGAGAGAAACTCGCGATTTGACCACTTGGTGGTTACAACATCGCGCTTGCTTACCCTCTCAAAGTCTCTTCTCATGTCGACCCTCAAGTTATCTGCCTCTGAACGCCTCTTCTTCGAGGCCGGCGGCGCAGAGGAGCCCGAGGACCCTGCCTCTCCTTTGCCCTTGTGGAGGATTCTTCCAATGTTATGCATTGTGCTACAAAATTTGCAAAGGAAAACATGGGTATCAAGTTCCTATCACATAAACAAACGATTACATGTAGTAGTTATCAATCCTAATGTGAGGAATCAAAAATTATCTCAAAATATGATGAACTCATCTAGATAGTCAATGTGAGGAATTCAACCATTGATTTTACAAAAAAAGAGTGGATCGACTGAGAAACATAGCGATGTGAAGATTCCCCCACTAAAAAATGAAATCGATGAAGAATCAAGGGTTCTAGGTGATTAGGGTTTGAGGTGGAGAGAGAGAGAACTATGGAGAAAGGAGGAAGAAGAAGGACGAGGCTGGCTGGAGCCAACCGCCTTCAGATTTTACTAGGCGATGTGCGCGGTACGGGCACGTCCCACCCTTACTGGTGGTCGCCACCGTTGGATCAACATTAGGGTTTCGAGATCAAACCTGGAGTTCTCGGTACGGGCGGATGGTACGTATGGGTCCCGCCCATACCATATCTCATTATCATCACTGAGGATGTCACCGATTTTGTTGAAGATCAGTACAGACAGGCGTTACGGACGTGTCGGCTGATACCGCTGCTCGTTGCAGGTATGGTGAACAGTGCCAGTTGCGTCGATGATTCGGTACGAGCGCACGGTATGGTCGCGTTGACTGTACCGTTGCTCTTTACAAGCATTGTAGACTATAAAATTCTCTCCTTCATTTTTCTCTTATTTCTTTATCTTCTCTAGGATAGGTCCTCTAAAATAATCAACACTTAAAACAAATTTATTATTTCAAACAAAATAAAGATAAACTAAAGGATAGAATAAAGATCAAATTCTAATTTATTAAGAATGGTTAGATCCCATTAAGTATTTTATTCCTGGGTTTTGGTCTTCATCCAATTTCCATGCTATCAGCATTTACTTCAAGTTGTTCTTCATTTCTTGTTCTTGTTGCCGTAACATGCTTGGGTGGCGGAACATATTTTACACTAGGTTTCGGTTTCTTCAGGAAGTACCGACCAATCTGATCGTCATATATATTAAAGACAATCTTACCACTAAAGTAGTCTACGTCATATCCAGCTATGCTAAGAAATGGTCTTCCAAGGATGATAGAAAGTTTTTCATCCTACGGAACATCAAGTATAATAAAATCAGTGGGTATAACATGTTGGTCTATTCTAAGTAAAACATCTTCGATCATACCAACAGTTTGTTTAGTTGTCTTATCTGCCATTTGTAGGTTAATTGAAGTAGGGGAATACTCTCCTAAGTTTAATTTCTTAAATAAGGAATAAGGCATAACACTAACACCTTCTCCTAAATCACAAAGAGCATTGAATATATTAGTTTTCCCAATCGCATAAGAGATGGTTGGTATACCAGGGTCTCCAAGCTTAGCAAGAAGCTTGTCATTACAGCTACGTTCTTAGTTACCTTGTTTTTCTAGTAAGGATGTCTTGCAAAAACTTTTTATAAGTATGAACTTGAATAGCATCAGTTAGGGGAAGTTCTAAGCGAAGACTTCCTAGTGCTTCGGAAAAAGAAGCATAAATAGCTTTATCAGGTTCATATTGAACCTGATTAGGATAAGGAATTTTCTTATTTGTTGGTATTACCTTCTCTTTTACCTTTGGCACTAGAGGAGTGTCTTTCTTAGTTTTTCTTGTCACTGATTTTTTCTTATCAACGTGATCTGCCCGTGATGTCACAACTTTATCTTCTTGTTCCTTTTTGAGATAAGCTTCCTCCCTTGAGTCAATTGTCTTACTATCTGAATCATATAGTTTATGCTTATCTCCTGCTTCATCTTCCTCCTGTTGTGTCTTGGAAGCCTCGTGCGCTTTTTTCTAAGCTTCATAGTCTATGTCTTCTTGAGGATCCACAAGGTTATCTTCTTATCGACTCATCTCTTAAGTCTATCTTTCCTTGCGTGCGTGTTCCTCTTGATACCAAGGTGGTCCCTAAGGTTCATGTGTTTCTATGCCACATTCTAAGTGTTTTGTAGAATGACCCAAGTCATCAAATACTTCGGTTAGGTCCCTTATATTCTTTCCCCGTGTCATAAGACGTTTATACATTTTCTCACGGAACTGATTCTATTGGTATCTAAACTTTTGCATTACAAGATTTATATCATATTCTATTACATAAGTTTGAAGAATATCAACTTTAGTTTCTTTAACTAATTCCTAGGATATACCTTTTTATTCCATGGACCTTTTAAGTTCAGATATGAGATTGGATGGTATATGGATCATAACTTTTCATGGTTCAACATCCTCAACTGGATTGTATTGTTCGACATTAAAAGATCTTATCTTGAAAAGCTATACACATTCTGGCAACGTTAAGTTACATATATCTCGCACTGTAGATAGATCAATCATCTCTTTGGTTTCGTCATTAAGCCCATTGTAAAAGTATTAGATAACCAATTGTTCTTTAAAACCATGATTTGGAACTTTCATAATCATTGCACAAAATCTATTACATGCTTGATAAAAGTTTTCTCCAATTGTTTGGAGAAAGTATGTTATGCTATGTTTAATATGCATGATCTTTGAGAATGAACAATATTTAAGCATGAATTCTCGGATGCAATATTCCTATCTTTTTATAGGATGATTGGGAAATGATTGTAACCAAGATAAAGAATTATCTTTTAGTGACCGGTGTTGGCGCTCTATCGACGTGGGAGCACTTCGTTGGGAAACCCCAAGAGCACAGCAGCAAGTTTTCCCTCAGTAAGAAACCGAGGTTATCGAACCAGTAGGAGGAAGGAAACTTCTCAAAGGTGTTGCAAGCAACTTTGAAACCTGCACAACACAAACTCAAGACTTTGCCCCGACGAACAGTGAGGTTGTCAATCTCACCGGTTGCTGTAACAAAGGATTAACTATATGGTGTGGAAGGTAATAGTGGTTTGCAGAAAATAAACAGGAAAAGTGGAAGATGTATCAATGGTAAAGAATGGACCGGGGTCCATAGTTCACTAGAGATGTTCTCCTTAGATAAACAAACATGGCATGTTGGGTAAACAAATTAGAGCAGGGCAATTGACTAGACTGAGAAAGGCATAGCAATGCAATACTAGACATCATGATCCTATGAGATTCGATTGGGCAATACAACAAGATATATAGACCGCCATCCAACTGCATCTATGACTAGAATTCCACCTTTGGGTTATCATCTGAACCCCCTCTAGTATTAAGTTGCAAGAAACAGACAACTGCTTTAAGCAAAGTGTGTAAGGTAAACAATCCACTTGTTCCATGAACAAGAGACTGTTGTTTTCTCCCTAGTGGCAATAGCACATCTACAACCTTAGAGATTTCTGTCACTTCCCTTAGATTAAATAGAGGCATGAACCCACTATCGAGTGCCGGTGCTCGATGTGGCACTCTGTTGGTAACCCCAAGAGCAGGGTGTGAAGAGCACAGCAGCAAGTTTTCCCTCAGTTAAGACCGAGGTTATCGAACCAGAAGGTGGAAGGAAACATCACACAGGTGTTGCAAACAACGTGGAGACCTGCACAACACAAACTCAATACTTTGTCCCAACGAATCAGTGAGGTTGTCAAGCTCACCAGTTTGCTATAACAAAGGATTAAAAATATGGTGTGGAAAGTAATGGTGGTTTGTAGCAAGTAAACAAGTAACAGTGGAAGATGTATCAATGGTAAAGATTGGACCGGGGTCCATAGTTCACTAGAGGTGCCCTCCTTAGATAAACAACATGGCATGAAGGGTAAACAAATTACAGCAGGGCAATTGACAGGAACTGAGCAAGGCATAACAATGCAATTACTAGTTAGAAAGATCCTATGAGATTCGATTGGGCAATACAACTAGATACATAGACCGCCATCCAACTGCATCTATGACTAGAAGTCCACCTTAAGGTTATTATCCGAACCCCCTCTAGTATTAAGTTGCAAGCAACATACAACTTCTTTAAGCAACGTGTGTAAGGTAAACAGTCCACATGTTCCATGAACAAGAGACCGTTGTTTTCTCCCTAGTAGCAATATCACATCTACAACCGAAGAGATTTCTGTCACTTCCCATGGAAACTAGAGGCATGAACCCACTATCGAGCATAAATACCCCCTCTTGGAGTCACTAGCAACTACTTGGCCAAGATAGCTACTAACAACGGAGAGCATGCAAGATCACAAACAACACAGACATGACAGAATAATAAAGACAAAACCATTAATCAAATCAACATAATAATCTCAATATCCATTGGATCCCTGCAAACACAACATGCATGATTACAAATAGATTAGATCTTTATCATGAACGGAGCTCACAAGATATATACATGAAAGCACAAGGAGGATATACAACCATCTAGCTACTACATGGACCCATAGTCCAAGGTGGAACTACTCACGCATCATACCGGAGAGAAGGCCTCCGGGATGATCTCCCCTCCGGCAGGGTGCCGAGAAGAACTTCAGATCCCCCCGATCTAGGAACGACGGTGGCGGTGGCTACAGAAGGTTTCGTGGAATATTGATCAGGTACTTAGGGTTTCTGCATCGGGGCTTCTTATAGGCAAAGGGGGAGGCCGAGGTGGTGGCCAGGGGACCCACATCATGACTAGGCGCGGGGCAGGGCCCACCCGCGCCTAGGGGGGTGTGGCTGCCATTGCACGCCTCTTGTTCGTCCTCTAGACTTCTTGTTCCCCACGGAAAGTTATTGACTTTGACGTTTGTCCCGTCCAATTCCGAGAATATTTCCTTACTAGCTTTTCTGGAACCAAAAACAGCAGAAAACAGGCAACTGGCACTGTGGCAACTTGTTAATACACTAGTACCAGAAAACATGTAAAAAGCACCTCAAAGTGTAGACAAAGCAAAGAAAAGTAGATACTAAACAAGCATGGATCATCGAAAATTATAGATACGTTTCTGACGTATCAAGCATCCCCAAGCAAACTCCTGCTCGTCCTCGAGTAGGTAACTGATAAAAATAATAATTTTTGAGGTGACATGCACCCTCACAATAAAGATCTAACCATTCGCAAGCATTGAAAGCTGGGATCAAAGAACTCTGAACATGTGCATGAAAGATGGAGTTCTAACAATAGGACATAGTAACTATGCATGCAACATGAAAGGCTACAAACAAAGATCATGAATAACATGCATTGAAAAACGTTTTTTGTTTCACATATAGAAAACATAGCATAGTGGCAATCAACTTGTCCCTCATAGAGTAGAAAATAGATGCATAGGACACCTTAAAAGTTCACAAGGGTGACTAGAAATAAATAGCACAAGAACAAGTAATATCACAACATGCATCAATCAATAAGCTTTGGAACACTACACACAGAATGACAACTATGCTCTCTTAATGGTGCCTAAAGGTAGAAGGTGGAGACTCATCATAATGGTGGAAGAAAAGCCTTTTATAAAGGAAGCAGGGATTTCAAGTTTCAAAAAGAGCTTCCAAAAATTATGGTACTAGTTAGCTTTCAGCCCTCATTGCCCCTATCATAAGCATCTTGAAGTGATTAAGGTTAAAGTGAACAAAGATGGAGTATATGCTTGACGAAGTATAAGTTGGCAATCTCAAGTCCCTTGAATACGAGGGCCACACCTCATTCTACTCAACTTTAGTCACCTGTAAGTTCTTGTCATTGTAAGTATTTGCATATCATTGAGAACCGCCAACGGGGTACCCTTGCACATGGTACAGGAGCTTTCCCATAACCAAAATGACAAGGCAAGCAGACAATGAGCATCTCAGTGATCTTTTTATTTACCATATGCATAGCTTTTTATTGAGGATGCTTCATAGATAGATCACTATGGTGATGCTGCAAGTTTCCACCATGATTAGGCATGTCTTAGGCTAGCGGCCCAGGCGTTTCTCTACCACAAAATACAAACTCCATGGAATTAAAAGTTCCCTCTTTATTTCACACCGGTGACATCCATAGACAAAAGAGCATGATATCAACTAAGTACAAAGTACAAGTGCAATGTTGAAAACGTTCCCCGTGATAACACAGTTCTGCTAATTCCAACGCATAAGTGCAAGCATATACAACATAGATGACACAATGGTTCATGTCTATTTGGGGCAAAGAATATATAGTGTGCCATCAAGTTTGTGAGGGCTTGAATCACTAAGTTTTCACATAACAAAATAGTTTTTAATTGGAAGATAGCTGAAAACAAGAATATACTTGGAATTGTGTAACACACCATGCATAGGAGTTTATAGTGGACACTTTGGAATAACTTGGTTTCTTGGGAGTTGGATGCATGAGTAGAACTTACTCATACAAGTGGAGGCTAGCAAAAGACTGGGAGTAACCAACTAAGAGAGCAATAATGGCCATAATCATGAAGAGCAACAAAGCATTACTAATCAAAGCATAGAGTGGTACTACAAGTCGAGGACTAAATGATCATAGAGGCTAGGGTGACTTGTTCATAGTCATAACATGGTGTGAGCATATGCCAAGTCAACCCAAGAAAAGCATCAAAGGAGAATAACATAATACTATGCTTTTTGCATGATAAAACAATGCATAATTTCTTTGAGGAACACTAAGCAATCCCAATTGTTTGGAACAAGACATGCTACAGCAATAATCACTAAGCATAAGGTGAAAACAACACCTAACATGCCATGCTAAAGTCTAAGTCACAGTCAATGCAAGCTCCTCTTGCACTTACAAGCAAGAACTTACTACTCCTTTCCAACACCAAGCAACTTATTTGCAAAACAACACAGCGAGAACGGAGGTCCAAACTACTTTATTCAACCAAACTAAAACGAAAACGAAGACGCTCTAAGAACAACACAACTGTGCATGAAATAATAAAAACGAAGTGTCTAGACAGACTTGAGCTTTTTATTGATGAAGAAGGGGATGCCTTGGGCATCCCCAAGCTTTGACGCTTGTACCTCTTGGATATTTCTTAGGGTGACACCGGGGTGGCATCCCCAAGCTTGAGATTTTGTCCATTCTTCATCTCATTACATCATTCTCTCTCTACACCTGAAATTTTTCCTTCATACAAAACTTCACACAATCTTTATTAGCAACATTAGTTTATTCAAAAGATATTAGACCTCTGGCAAAGCTTTGGAACAACAAGGCTTTTCACTAAAAACACAAGCTATTGTAGCAACTCCTTAAAAAATCTCAATTATCCAAAAGATAACTCAAAAAGGAATCAATAAGAAGCAAATGCAAATAATGGCAGAAATCTGTCAAAACAGACCAGCAGGTAGAAACCGATTTTTTCAAAACTCTTATGTTCCTCAAATCAAAAGGTGTTGAATTAACGAAATTTAGCTAACATATTAGGGGATTTATTAGTAAATTGTGAGATCAATCCAAGTTATAGAGACTCCTCAAGAATGTTTATGGTGGAAGACAGAAATCTGTTTCGGGACAGCAACTCCCCAAATCTTACTTCCCCTTCATTAGAGGTCATTCTTGGCACGAAAGAAAACAAAAAGGATAAGGAGAGGTCATTACTGAAGTAATAACTTCCAAGACTCAAGGAAACTCTTGGGTTATCTCCCAACAAGTAATTTTCTTTATCGCCTTTAAGTTAGGCTTGATATCTTGAGAAGATGCTCACATAAGAATTATGAATTGAAGTCAAAGGGGGCATCAAGAAGCAAATTCAAAACACATTTAAGTCTAACCCTCTTCCTATGCATCGGAATCTTGTACATAAATAAATTCACAAAGAACAAAGTGACAGGCATAGGAAGATAAAACAAGAGTAACGTCAAAACTTTTAGCACATAGAGAGGTGTTTCATTTCCATGAAAAATTATACAACCATACTTTACTCTCTCATAATAATTTTCAGTAGAATCATGAATAAACTCAACAATATAGCTATCACATAAAGCATGCTTTTCATGATCTACAAACACATAATTTCTATCAAGCTCAAAAATAATGGGATTAAAACCTCCACAGGTTTTATCCAAAGTAGATATTTCAAAAGGATCCACAGGAACATAACATTCATCCTCCTTTGGTAAGCATGGTGGAAAATCAAATAATGTAAGGGATAAAGATTTACTCTCATTAGAAGGTAGGCATGGGTAGATAATCCATTCTTCCTCCTTTTGTTCATCACTCTCCCCCTCTTTTTCATCTAATGAGCTTTTAGTTTCAACAATTTCTTCTTCCATAGGCTCCTGCAAGGCATTAGTTTCTTCCAATTGTGGAAAATGCCTATTAAAATAATCAAGAATATAGCCATTTTCTTCCTTGTAGTTATCAAAGCAAAATTTAAGTATCTCAAAAACCTGATGCTTATAAGGTGCATCATCAGTATTTTCAAGCAAACTGGCAAGTTCAAATGCACCCTTGAAGGCAATAAATTCTTCAATTTGTTCCATATCATTAAAGTCATAATTGCCTTTAACATAAGAGGATATGGTAACATTATCATTATACTTACATTGAAAGGGTAGGTGTTTATACCTCCTACAGCAACAAGCTTTATCAAAGAAATAAGTAACATTATAAGTAGAGCACACGTCTCTAGCAATAGTATTCAACCTATCAATTTGTTCCCATAAGTGTTTCCCTTTTTGTGACAAACGATGTTCCTTATAATAATACTTTTGTTCTTCCGTGAACCCACCTTGCCAATAAGAACTAGTTTCAAAGAAACCATCCATTGATAGAAAGCATGACCAATCAAGGCAATAACAGACCACCAACTAGAGTAGGAACTGATTTTTTGTGTGTTTTTGAATAAACAAAGCAAACCAAACTAAACAATTTTTTTGGGTTTTTTGAAAAGAGGCAAACAAAACCAAGCAAAAGAAACAAAGAAAAATAAAAACAAAGTAAAGAGAGAGGAAGTGGAGGACTCCCCTAGTGAATACGTCCTTATCCTCCTTGGCAACGGCGCCAGAAAGACTTGACGGTGCTCGACATGGCACTTTGTTGGTAACCCCAAGCGCAAGGTGTGAATAGCACAGCAGCAAGTTTTCCCTCAGTTGAGACCGAGGTTATCGAACTAGAAGGAGGAATGAAATGTCAGACAGGTGTTGCAAACAACGTGGAGACCTGCACAACACAAACTCAAGACTTTGTCCCAACGAATAAGTGAGGTTGTCAAACTCACCGGTTTGCTGTAACAAAGATTGGAAAGTAAAGGTGGTTTGCATAAAGTAAACAAGTAACAGTGGAAGATGTATCAATGGTGAAGATTGGACCAGGGTCCATAGTTTACTAGAGGTGCTCTCCTTAGATAAACAACATGGCATGAAGGGTAAACAAATTACAGCAGGGCAATTGACACGAACTGAGCAAGGCATAACAATGCAATTACCAGTCAGAAATATCCTATGAGATTCGATTGGTCAATACAACAAAATACATAGATCGCCATCCAACTTCATCTATGACTAAAATTCCACCTTCAGGTTATCATGAGAACCCCCTCTAGTATTAAGTTGCAAGCAACAGAAAACTCCTTTAAGCAAAGTGTGTAAGGTAAATAGTCCACATGTTCCATGAACAAGATACCGTTGTTTTCTCCCTAGTAGAAACAACACATCTACAACCGAAGAGATTTCTGTCACTTCCCTTGGAAACTAGAGGCATGAACCCACTATCGAGCATAAATACCCCCTCTTGGAGTCACTAGCAACTACTTGGCCAAGATAGCTACTAACAACGGAGAGCATGCAATATGACAAACAACACAGACATGATAGAATCATAAAGACAAAACCATTAATCAAACCAACATAATAATCTCAATATCCATCGGATCCCCTCAAACACAATATGCATGATTACAAATATATTAGATCTTGATCATGAACGGAGCTCACCAGATGTATACATGAAAGCACAAGGAGGAGATACAACCATCTAGCTACTACATGGACCCATAGTCCAAGGTGGAATTACTCGCGCATCATACCGGAGAGAAGGCCTCCAGGATGATCTCCCCTCCGGCAGGGTGCCGGGAAGAACTTAAGATCCACCCCCGATCTAGGGACGACGGTGGCGGCCTCTATAGAAGGTTTCATGGAATATTGATCGGGGTACTAAGGGTTTCTGCATCGGGGGCTTCTTATAGGCGAAGGGGGAGGCTTATGTGGTGGTCAGGGGCCCCACACCCTGCCTAGGTGCGGGGCAGGGCCCACCCGCGCCTAGGGGGGTGTGGCTGCCCTGGCACGCCTCTCCGTCTCCCCTCTGGACTTCTTGTTCCCCACGGAAAGTTATTGACTTTGACATTTGTCCCGTCCAATTCCGAGAATATTTCCTTACTAGCTTTTCTGGAACCAAAGACAGCAGAAAACAGGCAACTGGCAGTGTGGCAACTTGTTAATAGGTTAGTAACAGAAAACATGTAAAAAGCACCTCAAAGTGTAGACAAATTAAAGCAAAGTAAATACTAAACTAGCATGGAGCATCAAAAATTATAGATACGTTTGCGACGTATCATCGAGCACAAATACCCCCTCTTGGAGTCACTAGCAACTAGTTGGCAAATATAGCTACTAACAACGGAGAGCATGCAATATCACAAACAACACAGATATGATAGAATCAATAAGACAAAACCATTAATCAATCTGACATAGTAATCTCAATATCCATCGGATCCCTAAAAACACAACATGCATGATTAAAAATAGATTTGATCTTGATCATGAATGGAGCTCACAAGATCTAGACATGAAAGCACAAGGGAGGATATACAACCATCTAGATACTACATGGACCCGTAGTCCACGGTGGAACTACTCACGCTTCATACCGGAGGCTGGCAAGATGAAGAACAAGGCCTCCAGGATGATTTCCCTTCCGGCAGGGTGCCGAGAAGAGCTTCAGATCCCCCCGATCTAGGGACGATGGTGGCTGCGGCTATAGACGGTTTTGTGGAATATTGATCGGGTGCTTAGGGATTAGGCATCAGGGGATTCTTATAGGCGAAGAGGGAGGCCGAGGGGGTGCCCGAGGCGGCTGCACCCCCTCCCAGTCGCGGGGTTGGCCCACCCGCGTGGCCAGGGGGTGTGGCCCCCTTGAGGCCCACCTCTGTCTTGTCTTCTGGCTCCATGTTCCCCATGGTAAAATATTCTGAGAATATTGATTTTCTCCCTTTCTGGAACCAAAAACAAAAGAAAACATGCTACTAGCACTGTGGCATCTTGTTAATAGGTTAGTACTAGAAAACATATAAAAATACCTCAAAGTGTAGACAAAGCAAAGAAAAGTAGATACTAAACAAGCATGGAACATCAAAAATTATAGATATGTTTCCGACGTATCAAGCATCCCCAAGCTTAACTCCTGCTCGTCCTTGAGTAGGTAAGTGATAACAATAATAATTTTTGAGGTGACATGCACCATCAAAATCAAGATCAAACCATTTGCAAGAAAAAAGCTAGGATCAAAGAACTCTAAACATGAGCATGAAAGATG
Organism: Avena sativa; assembly: GCA_916181665.1. Classification (NCBI taxonomy): domain Eukaryota; kingdom Viridiplantae; phylum Streptophyta; class Magnoliopsida; order Poales; family Poaceae; genus Avena; species Avena sativa. The sequence goes on from OV702280.1 coordinate 136,051,114, forward strand.
GAGTTCTACAATAAGACAAACTAACTGTGCATGCAACATGAAAGGCTACAAACAAAGATCATGAATAACATGCATTGAAAAACGTTTGTGTGGCACCTCGGATTTATGGTCCGAGAATACCCGTTATGCATACAATTAACGTTCCCATGATTAGTGAGCCGCGAGCATAACCGACTAGTATCATTACATCATCCATAAAGTAACGAGTACAAAAACTTACAAAGGGGCCATTATGGAAATTACAACACAAGTAGCGGAAGTCTTCAGCGCAGAGCCCATGCCTTTACAGACAACTGACTGGGAAGACGGCCTAGCTCGCATAGACGTCAACACCTTAGTCACTTCTTAATATCTACAATCTGTCCAAATAAATAGCCAGGGACAATGCCGGTGAGTACTTTGAATGTACTCGCAAACCACCGAGACAAGGTAACAAAGGTAATGCATATTTGGAGGTGGCGAGATAGCTCTACTCTATGGTTGTTTTCTGAACAAGTCTAACAATGGCATCTCTATATCTTTGTTGAAAAAGAGTTTTTCAAAAATATGCCTCCTTTTAGAAAATCTGGACATCTCCACATCCTTGTTAAAAAGATTTAAAATAGTTTTGGTAGTAAAACCCTTTTTAAACATCTTCGACCATCTCTGGTCAAAACCAAACTCGTTCTTATATTTCCTTGTGACCAAGTCACATCCTTGTATTCATCTCAACATAACCGAAGGGTCCTCCTAGCACTTGCCATTCCAACCGTCCTTGACCGTGGACACGGCTATTCGAATAGATTATACTCTGCACAGTTTGTGCACTTTACCCACAAGAATCAATACATCTGCCGGGATAAAACCACGGCCTGCTACACACGGTGGACAGGGGTTCGGATAATCAAACCTAGACTTTTCATTTGTCCATCCCTAGCAACGGTGGCTTTTCCTTTTAGGTTGTTCTCTCCGATACGAGTATGGGGCACGACGGCCCTGGTCCTTCGTCCCATATTGACCCCTACCTCCAAACCGTAGTTTGACTGGTAGCAATTGTGACAATAACTTCCTCCCGTACTAACCAAAAGTCATACCGTCCGTGAGAGACCTAATTGTTGCACCGGTACCTTCCCCATGGCAGTCCGGATTTCAGGGGATTTCTCTCCTTTAGAGAGTACGAGCAGCCCCGGCTAAAGACCACAAACTACGAGCTAAGCCCCAGCGTCTGGGGTAATGTGGTTGCACGGATAAAATTGTTCCAGACATTGGCTTAGAACATCCCTTCTCTTTCCCTTGCTTGACTTTCTCTTCATCCACGTCATATCTTATTTAGTAAAACTTCCACTCGGAAATGATGCCTCTTTCCAAGGGTTTTATTTTGAAAACTTTGTAGTAGGGTACAACCCAAAATACTTTTATCATTGAAAATCCATGGGTTCCAAGAGGGAAGATGCTAATCATCTTAGCCTCGATCTAAATGGGTAAGAATAGGTGTAAAGAGGGTAGGTGTCCTAATGGACACTCATCAATAACTTGGAGGAGCCAAGTTACTCACGCCTTTTATGGAAATTACAACACAAGTAGCGGAAGTCTTCAGCGCAGAGCCCATGCCTTTACAGACAACTGACTGGGAAGACGGCCTAGCTCGCATAGACGTCAACACCTTAGTCACTTCTTAATATCTACAATCTGTCCAAATAAATAGCCAGGGACAATGCCGGTGAGTACTTTGAATGTACTCGCAAACCACCGAGACAAGGTAACAAAGGTAATGCATATTTGGAGGTGGCGAGATAGCTCTACTCTATGGTTGTTTTCTGAACAAGTCTAACAATGGCATCTCTATATCTTTGTTGAAAAAGAGTTTTTCAAAAATATGCCTCCTTTTAGAAAATCTGGACATCTCCACATCCTTGTTAAAAAGATTTAAAATAGTTTTGGTAGTAAAACCCTTTTTAAACATCTTCGACCATCTCTGGTCAAAACCAAACTCGTTCTTATATTTCCTTGTGACCAAGTCACATCCTTGTATTCATCTCAACATAACCGAAGGGTCCTCCTAGCACTTGCCATTCCAACCGTCCTTGACCGTGGACACGGCTATTCGAATAGATTATACTCTGCACAGTTTGTGCACTTTACCCACAAGAATCAATACATCTGCCGGGATAAAACCACGGCCTGCTACACACGGTGGACAGGGGTTCGGATAATCAAACCTAGACTTTTCATTTGTCCATCCCTAGCAACGGTGGCTTTTCCTTTTGGGTTGTTCTCTCCGATACGAGTATGGGGCACGACGGCCCTGGTCCTTCGTCCCATATTGACCCCTACCTCCAAACCGTAGTTTGACTGGTAGCAATTGTGACAATAACTTCCTCCCGTACTAACCAAAAGTCATACCGTCCGTGAGAGACCTAATTGTTGCACCGGTACCTTCCCCATGGCAGTCCGGATTTCAGGGGATTTCTCTCCTTTAGAGAGTACGAGCAGCCCCGGCTAAAGACCACAAACTACGAGCTAAGCCCCAGCGTCTGGGGTAATGTGGTTGCACGGATAAAATTGTTCCGGACATTGGCTTAGAACATCCCTTCTCTTTCCCTTGCTTGACTTTCTCTTCATCCACGTCATATCTTATTTAGTAAAACTTCCACTCGGAAATGATGCCTCTTTCCAAGGGTTTTATTTTGAAAACTTTGTAGTAGGGTACAACCCAAAATACTTTTATCATTGAAAATCCATGGGTTCCAAGAGGGAAGATGCTAATCATCTTAGCCTCGATCTAAATGGGTAAGAATAGGTGTAAAGAGGGTAGGTGTCCTAATGGACACTCATCAATAACTTGGAGGAGCCAAGTTACTCACGCCTTTTATGGAAATTACACCACAAGTAGCGGAAGTCTTCAGCGCAGAGCCCATGCCTTTACAGACAACTGACTGGGAAGACGGCCTAGCTCGCATAGACGTCAACACCTTAGTCACTTCTTAATATCTACAATCTGTCCAAATAAATAGCCAGGGACAATGCCGGTGAGTACTTTGAATGTACTCGCAAACCACCGAGACAAGGTAACAAAGGTAATGCATATTTGGAGGTGGCGAGATAGCTCTACTCTATGGTTGTTTTCTGAACAAGTCTAACAATGGCATCTCTATATCTTTGTTGAAAAAGAGTTTTTCAAAAATATGCCTCCTTTTAGAAAATCTGGACATCTCCACATCCTTGTTAAAAAGATTTAAAATAGTTTTGGTAGTAAAACCCTTTTTAAACATCTTCGACCATCTCTGGTCAAAACCAAACTCGTTCTTATATTTCCTTGTGACCAAGTCAGATCCTTGTATTCATCTCAACATAACCGAAGGGTCCTCCTAGCACTTGCCATTCCAACCGTCCTTGACCGTGGACACGGCTATTCGAATAGATTATACTCTGCACAGTTTGTGCACTTTACCCACAAGAATCAATACATCTGCCGGGATAAAACCACGGCCTGCTACACATGATGGACAGGGGTTCGGATAATCAAACCTAGACTTTTCATTTGTCCATCCCTAGCAACGGTGGCTTTTCCTTTTGGGTTGTTCTCTCCGATACGAGTATGGGGCACGACGGCCCTGGTCCTTCGTCCCATATTGACCCCTACCTCCAAACCGTAGTTTGACTGGTAGCAATTGTGACAATAACTTCCTCCCGTACTAACCAAAAGTCATACCGTCCGTGAGAGACCTAATTGTTGCACCGGTACCTTCCCCATGGCAGTCCGGATTTCAGGGGATTTCTCTCCTTTAGAGAGTACGAGCAGCCCCGGCTAAAGACCACAAACTACGAGCTAAGCCCCAGCGTCTGGGGTAGAGTGGTTGCACGGATAAAATTGTTCCGGACATTGGCTTAGAACATCCCTTCTCTTTCCCTTGCTTGACTTTCTCTTCATCCACGTCATATCTTATTTAGTAAAACTTCCACTCGGAAATGATGCCTCTTTCCAAGGGTTTTATTTTGAAAACTTTGTAGTAGGGTACAACCCAAAATACTTTTATCATTGAAAATCCATGGTTTCCAAGAGGGAAGATGCTAATCATCTTAGCCTCGATCTAAATGGGTAAGAATAGGTGTAAAGAGGGTAGGTGTCCTAATGGACACTCATCAATAACTTGGAGGAGCCAAGTTACTCACGCCTTTTATTTGAAACAAACCATGCAATTTAATCATGCGATTCATAAACGGGATATAAAACAATTAATAAACAGGAGTAGGTTAATATAGGAGTTCAGGAATGGTGGCTTGCCTGTGACCAGCGAGATGTCCCTTGACCTTGTTATAAAACTAGAAATCCAATAATAACAATAATAAAGATAACCCCGATGCTTCCTTCTTCTCGGCATCACACAATCGCAACTATCGTCGTTATCGAGCTTACATGCAAACAAACAATACACCAATCTATACAAGGCATACAAGCATCAAAATATACAACAAACATAGGATAAATTCAAGATAAACATCAGTAGGATGTTTGGAGATTTGATTTGATTGGATTGGGAGAAGATTTGGAGACCTAGAAAGAAAAGGGTCCTCTTTGGATTTGAACCCTAGGAACTAACTAAGAGAGGTTTTTGACCAAGGGCTTGATCTGTATGATACCATTGTACAAGAATGATACAATGAGATGGTTATTGATAAAATGAATCCAAAAAAGTGGTTTCACTACTTTATCAACTTCCCTTGATTTAGAATAGATTTTATAGTGATTAAAGCTCTAGTTTTAGGAAATAATTAACCAGAACTGTTCTGTTGCTCCAAAAATTATTTCCTTGGGTTGATAGTTAGTATTTAGTGGACTGATTCAAGAGGAGTTGGAATCTCCTCAAAAAAATTACCAGAATGCCCTTGAGAAATTCCCAAAGGCAGTTCGGGATGGGATTTGTCTTTTTCATCATATTTAGTCTACAGAAGATTTTGATGTGATTCTAAGGACACATGATAGGTACTGAAAATACCTTTTTGTATAAATTGGAATAAACCTTTTTGGAGTTACAAATCTACTGTAGTGATTTTATTAGTGAATAAACCATGCACAGAAGAGTTTAATTCACTAAAATTCAACATGGACTCATAAAATTATGAGCTGCTGTTTTTTGAAGGATATGGGTATGGATATCCATGGGGAGGTGGAATTAGGTCAAAACCTCACTTGGTTTGACCTAGAGAAATTTCTAAAGGTAGAAAGGTCATTATTTTGTTATTTTTGCCAACTACAAACCAGGAAGCAAATGGGTATGGGGCCAGTTGGACATGAAAGGTATGTGATATAACACTATGACCAAATTGGTTTTACTCCATTTGGAGATGCCAAACTTTCTGGAGGATTTATTTATTATTCTGTATAGATTTTAGTAGATGATTTATCATATTTAACTTAGACCTCATTTTGGTACAGATCTGGGTCTACATGTTAGGTAGGATATCCAGATACCTTAGGAATTTTAGATCTAGCCATTTGTATTCATTTTGCATTTTCAAAATGATTTAAAACAACTAGCTAGAAACAGATCTGGTAGAAAAACAAAAAGGAAAAGAGGAAAAAGAGCGCGGGCCAGATATGTGAGCAGATGGGCCGCGAGGGGAGGATTATGCCCACCCGGGCAGCAACGTCTGTGGGCGACGCGAGTGCAACAGCGGCCTAATGGCCGGCCTACTCACAGGGATCTGGGGCGAAGGGGTAAGGGGAGACCCTGGCCATTGGATTAGAGGAGATTCGACGGCCGGGCGTCATCTCCTTCCCCGCGACTGCGAGCGAGGGAGGAAACCCTAGGGTGGGCCAGGGAGGAGGCAGGGAGGTTCACCAGGGGCTCGGGGGAGGTCGTGGGGGCGATAGGGCGATGCGGTCGATGGCGGTGACTCCGAAGAGGGGCGAAACAGGCGGTCTTGGCATCGGGGAGGAGCTCGCGTGACGGCGACCGAGAGTGAGCTCGCCGGTGCGGCCGCAGGGGTGTCTGCATGTCAAAGAAAAAGGCTAGGGTTAGATGGAGGAGGAGGAGGGGCGTGTTGCTGGATAACATGAAGGGCCAGGGGAGCACAGGAGGAGGAGCTATGCTCATTTCTTTCTCGGAGGCCGAAGCTCCTTGTTTCTCTTCTCCCGAGCAAGGTAGAGGAAGGGAGTGAAGGGTTACGGGTAGGCTACACTAGCCCAAATAAAAAATTTCTACCGCGTAAACCAGGATTACCGTTGTCATAGATCACGGGATTACCACTAGACGCGCAATTGCTGAACTTGATGAAGCGCGTCGAGGCAGTGCAGACGATCTACGACTCCTCCTTGTTCTCGTCCCACGAGCAGATCCTCTTGCATGGCTCGTCCAAACGCTACAGATGCAGCGCCTCCGAGGTATCCACACGTATAGGGTGGAAGCGTCAGACGCCGGACTGCTAGGTCCGCGCGCGCGACACAGGCGTGAGGAGTGGCGGCTGGCTGTAATGGTCTAACGTCTAACCCTGGTCAGCTCGCCCCACCCTCTCTTATATAGGCATCCCTAGTGGGCTTCTACATTAGCAGCCCATTAGTAGCCTAAGCCTGGTCTAATTCAGATCCAATCCTCATTAGGCTTCCAGCCCCTTAAGTGTGTGACCCTATAGGTTCATATACGTATAGACATGACACGAATACACTTATTCTGTCAATAGTTGGTAGCGGCCTCTAGCAATACGTGCCAACTCCTAAACACATACAAAGATCATATCGGACGAACCATCACAAGGTTTAGTACATGTCTTACCCTTTTCCTCATGATATTTGGTCTATCTCCAAGCTGACCTCTATTTCTCGATACCGTAACTCGGAATCCCTTTACTAGGTTAACTCTTAACCTTATGTAGAATGGCCATGCATTTCTGGATCCGATCACTCGAGGGGCCCAGATATCTCTCTCTCAAGTAGAGAGGGGAAAATCCCATCTTGATTAACCATGCCTTGCAGCATTCTTCAGGACAAACCCGAAATCTACCTTTATAACTACCCAGTTACGGAGTTGCGTCTGATAGCCCCAAAGTAGGTCGATCCACATCTCAAGTACATGCGACAATCTCAGGTCTAAGGACAAAACGTACACGATGTGTAGAGAGAGAGCTGCAACTAATTGCCAGTATCAAGTTGGGTCAATCCAACCCCATGTTCATAACATGTGCCCACATCATTGGCTTGACATCTCCATGTCTATCACTTGCGAAATATAGTCATCAACCAATCGATGTGCTAGTCTAATATTCACGTGTGTCCTCACATGAACTTGACTAGGTACAACTATTAAATAACCATACAAGTAAAGAGTTTCACAAACAATTCACATAATTGCCAATCAATACAAGTTGCCTGATATGGATATTCAAGGAACATTACAATAACTCATGGATACATATGAAATATAATCATCTCTATGATTGCCTCTAGGGCATATTTCTTTCAGGGAGAGGGAGGGGAGCTCTAGGGAGGAAAGTGGGGAGGAGAGGGGGCAAATGAGGGCGAGGGGGAGAGCTGTGCTGGCCTGGGGCCTTATAAACCGAGAGAGGGTGGGGTTGGAGGTTCAAAGTCCATTAGGACAAGGGATAGGGTTGCTAGCTACTGATTGGCATGAGAGGAGGTGTTGGGGGTGGTGTGGGGGCCAGGTGCTCGACCAGAGAGGGAGAGGGGAGTGGGTGCTGTAGCTTTTAAGAGGGGAAGATCTTTGCAAGATTGCCTCTATCTCTCAAGCACATGGGACAAGGAAGGGGAGGTGATATAGTGATAGGATACAGTACTCATGACCAGGAGGGTGTGATGATGATGTGGAGGAGTGCTTGGGAAGATTGGGGCTTTTTTGTTTGGTTTGAATCAATTTTTGCATTGGTTAGGCAAAATTGATCAAAGGGAGGTTTGTGAAGGAAGTTGATAAATTTTCGTTAGGCAATGTGTGTAAATGGTACTGGTAGGTGGATTAGATAAAATAACATCTTCATGATTTAAATGGAATTTTTCTAGAGATTATAATCCCATTTAAATGCATTTCTTCAAAAAGTGCAGAAATAGATTATGGAGGCTAAGATGATATTTTTACATTGGGAAAGCTGGTTTTTGATGTGATATGGTCCTAAATACCATAAAACAAATTGGAGAATTTTATTGTGATTTATTGAGGTGGAAAAGTATTTTTGGGGAATTATTTGTTTTTTCTGCCATTTAAGAAAAATGGCAAAAATAAATAATAAAGGATGTCAAAAATATTTATTTTTGAGTTGGAAAGATGGTATATGATATATAGGAATCAAATGTGCTTTGAGTTGGCAAGGTGATTTGGAGAAAAGCAAACTTGCCTTTAAAGATAAGGTTGTTGAGAAATTGGTAACTGAAGGAAATTAAATAGTTTAATAATCCAAATAATTATGGGAAATTATTTGGGGACACTTATATCCAAGGCATATGATGTAAACTTGATGTAGGCATCAAGGTCAACCTTGGTTTTTAAGCAAAGGTGGTGAAAAGGATGGAAACTAGATAAGGGAGGATCTAGGGTTTAGTTATTTTGATGCCACCTAAACAGGGTTGGATTAGGGAGCTTGGAGTTCACCTTGGTACAAGGGGTATAAGTATGGATAGACCATGTCATATATATGATCATGGAAGAAGGGTTGGGCTTAGTTGGATTTGAGGTGGTGTATAGGAGATGGAAAACTATGTTGAAAATAAGGTTGCCATAGAAGATGCATCAGGTAGCCTCCTAAACCATGTGGGTTTAAGAAGCTCAAGGCTCAAATGGAAACAAGTGAAGTGGGGAATGATAGTCCATGATTAGTATATCATAACCAAGAAAAAATTTGGTCAAGGGGAGGTAACATGTAGATGTGAGCTTCTGCCAAAGTAGGCAAGATGATAAGATTCGCAGAAAAGATTATTATCTTGACTACAAAACCATCATGGATGAATGGGGAATAAAATGGCTTATCCTAGGGAAATAGTGGTCCTTGGTAGTACTACTGATGTTCTACAAGATGGTTCAATTACATTCTCAAGAATTCCCATAGGTTGGAAAAGGTAGAGCTCCAAAGATTGAATCTAGATAAGAAATCCAGACTTAGTCATTTTGGCAGTTTTGGAGATTTTGACTAGTATGCAAGAGTTAAACAATTGAGAAGGTGGCAAGGTTTTATCCTTTCAATTAAGTGGTTGATGCTGAGGTATATCTTGAATAGAGGGGATCCATGCTAGGATTGGGGTCTCCACTAAGTTGGAAACCATCAACAAGGGTTATCCCTGGATTGAGCTGATTTGGGGATGAGAGGGTCACTTGAGTGGCTTAGGATAGATCGAGACTGGGATGCTTGATAGGGGCTTGATTATCACAAGAAAGGATTGGATCCTAAGGGATGAGCTACTATATTAGCTCACTCTAGTTCCTAAGTAAACAAGGCAAACAGCAGATCAAGGCAATTCATCAGACAGCAGATCAAGGCAATTCATCAACCAGCAGATCAAGGCAATTCATCTTGTTACTTATCTAACTATTACTAGGGTTACCATCATGCCTAGCTTGAGGTAAGGATGGGTATGTTGAAAGGGGTTTTTCTTTGAATTAAGATAGTAACATCTTGGTATCTCTACCAAGATTGAGATGAAAAGGTTTTAATAAGGGTTTTGGAAAACCTAGGGATAAGAGTGGCTGGGAGTTCTGTGTTGAAAACATAAGGAGTTTATATATAGTTCTCCATAGTTTTGTTAATAGAAACTAGTAAATTATTTTTGATTGTGTCAAAGTCATCTTGGCTCAGGTTTTGGAATGCCAGAACATTTGAGAATATGAAAGATGATCCAAGACATCTATTTTGTAAAATAGTTTTTGTAAACTAGTGTTGAGGTGAGGAGTGCACAACTAATACACAAACAGTTGCTTGATCACAAGTAAACAAGTAAACACACATCGCAAGAATTTTTTTTGTTCCCCCTGATTTTTGCCTTTTGGACATTTAATCAGGGTTGCTGAAATTGGGATGTTACAGACCTTTCCCCCTTAAAATAATCTCGTCCCGAGATTAGGGAGGAGGAGGGTTAGGGTGATAACATCCGCTTAAAAATTTCAGCGATGGAAACAAGAGGTGTTAACAGGTCTGCTAACGAACAGGCAGGGTCAGCTACGGTTCGGGGCAGAGTGGCTTCGGGTCGGGCGGTTTAGTTTTAAACAAATGGAAAAGACGTAGTCTTTTCCCCTTAGGACAAGTCTAGTGGGGTTTACCGTTGACGGGGGTACTTCCTTCTTGAGGCGGGACGGCGAGTTGAGTCTTCTTTATTCCTTCGCCTCATGGTCGACTTTTCTCTCTTCAAGGTCTTGATACACACGAGTGTTGGCTAGACGATCGACCTTGGAGTGGACAACTTTCTTGAAGTACCTTCTGATTCTGGAGAAGTGCTGATTGTCGTCCTTCTTGCAGGGTCATCGATTCCGATTTGTAGGGTGGTCACTACTTAACGCTAACTGGATTTTGACTCCCGGGGTCTATCGAGTTTTTGGGCGGGAAAGACACAGTATTTCCCCCTTAGAGCAAAACTACGGGTGTTTAGTGGAGTCGCTGACTTTCTTTGTTGGAATCGTAGGCTGATGTTGGGGTAAGGCGCTACACCTTTCCTTCGGGGTAGCTATCTTCTGTCAACGTCGTCGGAACTGCTTCATGAGTTAGAAGGTCTTCCAGAAGGGCGTCTACTAGCTTCCGGGTAGTTAGTTCTGAGTGGGTTACGGGTCCGATGGGTTGGAGGATGCCATTGGAGTTTGGTGGTCTAGGAAACGGGGTCCTTTGGAATGGGGTCATTCCGGTTTGGTCTGATGCAACATCGTGGGTAAAACATGCAAAGAAGGATACCATACTTGCATATCATCCATAGATTTAGCAGTTCAAGCTGGTCGGTAGCGGAGGTACTTAAGGGGTTACAAAACATGTCTGTGCCGCATGGCGGTAAGGCACTTAGAGTTGTTCAAAACATGTCTTGGGATGATACATAGATACTACACTATGCCACAAGGGGTGAGAGAGGAAAACTACTCCATGGGTATCGCTTGACCCTAGTTGTTCCTTCTTGAGTTGTTGCATTGACTTCGGCTACTACAATTCCTTAGGGGTGTGGGGAATATTCAACTCTTCGGCAGTGAGGGTGAGGGTCATGTCTGCTTCTAGAGTTACTTCGGCAGGTGGTTCTTCTGGTGGGGTTGACTGGAAGACATGGTGATACTCATAGAATGACAACTCTTCATTCTCAGTCTCGGAGTTGATACCTTTAGAGGTTGAAGAGGCTAGAGTGGCCACTCTCCTTTCTAGACGAGCATTAGCGGCTTGTAGACTTTTCTCCCGGGTACGAAGTATGGCGAGATCCATACGCATGAGGATGTTTTGACGAGGGGTCTTGTCGAGATCTTCTTGATGGCGTTGCAGGAGGTACTCCATATTCTCTAGCTGATTTCCAATGCAGCAGGTGAGGAAGGATTCGGTGGGGAGACCATCCTTGTCATGCTTCCCGAACATGTGGTAACGGGTATCTTTTAGCTCTTCTTCATGGATCTTGCAGAGGCGTGCCATGATTTGTTGTAATGCTCGCATGACTCCATCTACCTAGTTGTGGTCAATGAAAGTGAAGATGATGGGCTCGGGGTCGTTCTCACGCTCTAGAATGGTGGCCTTGATGACCCACTGAGCTATGGTTGAATTGCTGCGAGGAAGCTCTGTCCCTTCGATCTTCAGTAGATCATGCAATTGCTCTTCAAAGGGCCAGAAGCTTTCTCCGACAATGATACTTTCTGAGCGGGTAGGAGCCATCTGTAGGGTTTTCTGGTGGAGATAAAGTCTTGGGCTGTAGAAGGGAATGTGTCCATGGAGTTAGTCTTCCGAGTTCGAGGGTAGCGGAAAGAGTGAGGTATAATATTGGGCGGAAAGCTATGGTTGACGATGATAGGTCAACAGGGGTTTATTGGAGTTGAGTGGAAGTCTTTCCACCTTAGGGCTTTACTTAAGGTCGTCGAGGCTTCCTTATGTGGCCATCATGCTGAGGAGAGGTTTCCGGCTATGGGGTTGCGAGGGTTAGTATCAGGACACGTCAGCAAGGTTGTCAAAACTTTAGGGTAGGAGGATTCAGGGCAGACAAGCAACACGTTCCATGCATCATACGCGCACATGACAAGCAAACAAGGACTACCATAGGTACTAAAGAGGTGATAACGCCATAATGGGAATCCTATATTAGAGATGATAGTCCTAAGTACGGTCGTTACGGGGGTCTTGACTTTGGTCCTTCCATTTGTTGTCGGTGTCATACTTGATTGGTTTGGGGGCGGTGAAGGACTCCGTTGGTAGGGCGATCTTGTAGTGTATGTCGTCGTTGGTAGCTCCTTTGTTTGTCTTGTCTCGGTGTCTTCATTCCGGGATCTCCGTCTTCATAGTCTTAGGGTCGGGCTTTCTTTGTGAAAACATATTAGTTGAAGTAGACGAGATATAGAGTAATCCATTTTCACTTTGTTTAAGTCAGAGAAGATGAGATAAGAAATCTTTCGAAGAGCTTTTGAGAAAATAGTTTTCGAAAGCCAGGGTTTTCAAAAATAGGGGTTGTCCTGTTTAACGTCCATGCTAACTAAGGTGGCCTACAGTCAGGATGGCTCTGATACCATGTATGTGGCACCCCGGATTTACGGTCCGAGAATACCCGTTATGCATACAATTCACGTTCCCACGATTAGTGAACCGTGAGCATAACCGACTAGTATCATTACATCATCCATAAGGCAACAAGTACAAAAACTTACAAAGGGGACATTATGGAAATTACAACACAAGTAGCGGAAGTCTTCAGCACAGATCCCGTGCCTTAACCTACAAGCAACTGACTGGGAAGACGGCCTAGCTCGCATAGACGTCAACACCTTTGTCACTTCTTAATATCTGCAATCTGGCCAAATAAATAGCCAGGGACAATGCCGGTGAGTACTTTGAATGTACTCGCAAACCACCGAGACAAGGTAACAAAGATAATGCATATTTGGCGGTGGCGAGATAGCTCTACTCTATGGTTGTTTTCTGAACAAGTCTAACAATGGCATCTCTATATCTTTGTTGAAAAAAGAGTTTTTGGAAAATATGCCTCCTTTTAGAAAATCTGGACATCTCCACATCCTTGTTAAAAAGATTTAAAATAGTTTTGGTAGTAAAACACTTTTTAAACATCTTCGACCATCTCTGGTCAAAACCAAACTCGTTCTTATCTTTCCTCATGACCAAGTCACATCCTTGTAATCATCTCAAAATAACCAAAGGGTCCTCCTAGCACTTGCCATTCCAACTGTCCTTGACCGTGGACACAGCTATTCGAATAGATTATACTCTGCAGAGTTTTGTGCACTTTACCCACAAGAATCAATACATCCGCCGGGATAAAACCACGGCCTGCTACACACGGTAGACAGGGGTTCAGATAATCAAACCTAGACTTTTCATTTGTCCATCCCTAGCAATAGCGGATTTTCATTTTGGGTTGTTCTCTCCGGTACGAGTATGGGGCACGACGGCCCTAGTCCTTCCTCCCGTACTGACCCCTACCTCCAAACCGTAGTTTTGACCGGTAGCAATTGGGACGATAGCTTCCTCCCTTACTAACCAAAAGTCATACCATCCGTGAGATACCCAATTGTTGCACCGGTACCTTGCCCATGGCAGTCTAGATTTTAGGGGATTTCTCCCCTTTAGCAAGTACGAGTAGCCCCGGCTAGAGACCACAAACTACAAGCTAAGCCCCACCGTCTGGGGTAATGTGGTTGCACAGATAAAATTGTTCCGGACATTGGCTTAGAACATCCCTTCTCTCTCCCTTGCTTGACTTTATCTTCATCCACCTCATATCTTCTTTAGTAAAAATTCCACTCAGAAACGATGCATCTTTCCAAGGGTTTTATTTTGAAAACTTTGTAGTAGGGTACAACCCAAAATACTTTTATCATTGAAAATCCGTGGGTTCCAAGAGGGAAGATGCTAATCATCTTAGCCTCGATCTAAAGGGGTAAGAATAGGTATAAAGAGGGTAGGTGTCCTAATGGACACTCATCCATAACTTAGAGGATCCAAGTTACTCACGCCTTTTATTTGAAACAAACCATGCAATTTAATCATGCGATTCATAAACGAGATATAAAACAATTGATAAACAGGAGTAGGTTAATATAGGAGTTCAGGAATGGTGGCTTGCCTGTGACCAGCGAGATGTCCCTTGACCTTGTTAGAAAACCAGAAATCCAATAATAACAATAATAAGGATAACCCCGATGCTTCCTTGTTCTCGGCGTCACACAATCGCAACTATCACCGTTATTGAGCATACATGCAAACAAACAATACACCAATCAATACAAGTCATACTAGCATAAAACTATACAGCAAACATAGGATAAATTCAAGATAAACATCAGTAGGATGTTTGGAGATTTGATTTGATTGGATTGGGAGAAGATTTGGAGACATAGAAAGAAAATGGTCCTCTTTGGATTTGAACCCTAGGAACTAACTAAGAGAGGTTTTTGACCAAGGGCTTGATCTGTATGATACCATTGTATAAGAATTATACCATAAGATGGTTATTGATAAAATGAATCCAACAAAAGTGGTTTCACTATTTTGTCAACTTCCCTTGATTTATAATGGATTTTATAGTGATTAAAGCTCTAGTTTTAGGAAATAATTCACCAGAACTGTTCTAGTGCTCCAAAAAAATTCCTTGGGTTGATAAGTAGTATTTAGTGGACTGATTCAAGAGGAGTTGTAATCTCCTCAAAACAATTACTAGAATGCCCTTGAGAAATTCCCAAAGGCAGTTCTGGATGGGATTTTTGTTTTTCATCATATTTAGTCTACAGAATATTTTGATGTGATTCCAAGGAAACATGATAGGTACTGAAAATACCTTTCTGCATAAATTGGAATCAACCTTTTTGGAGTTACAAAGATACTGTAGTGATTTTATTAGTGAATAAACCATGCACAGAAGAGTTTAATTCACTACAATTCAACAGAGACTCATAAAATTATGAGCTACTGGATTTTGAAGGATATAGGTATGGGTATCCAAGGGGAGTTGGAATTAGGTCAAAACCTCACTTGGTTTGACCTAGATAAATTGCTGAAGGCGGAAAGGGCTTTATTTTGTTATTTTTACCAACTGCAAACCCAGGAAGCAAATGGGTATGGGGCCAGTGGGACATGGAAGGTATGGACTATACCTTTATGAAAAAATTGGTTTTACTCCATTTGGATATGCGAAACTATTTGGAGGATTAATTTAGTGTTCTGGACAGATTTTAGTAGATGATTTATCATCTTTAACCTTGACCTCATTTTGGTACAGATCTGGGTCTACATGTTAGGTAGGACATCAAGATACCTTAGGAATTTTAGATCTAGCCATTTGCATTCATTTTGCATTTTCAAAATGATTTAAACCAACTGGCTAGAAACATATCTGGTGGAAAAACAAAAAGGAAAAGAGGAAAAAGAGCGCGGGGCAGATCTGTGAGCGGATGGGCCGCGAGGGGAGGATTCGGTGCAACCGGGCAGCAACGTGCGTGGGCGATGTGAGAGCAACCACGACCAACCGGTCGGCCTGCTCGCATGGATTTGGGGCGAAGGGGTAAGGGGAGACCCTGGCCGTTGGATTAGAGGAGATCCGACGGCCGGGTGTCATCTCCTTCCCTGCGACGGCGAGTGAGGGAGGAAACCCTAGGGCGGGCCAGGGAGGAGGCGGGGAGGCTCACCCGAGGTCTTGAGGGAGGTCGTGGGGGCGACAGGGCGACGCGGTCGATGGCGGCGACTCCGGGGAGGGGAGGAACAGGCAGTCTTGACGTCAGGGAGGACCTCGCGCGACGACGACCGAGAGGGAGCTCACAGAGCTCGCCGGAGAGGGAGAGGGGAGTGGGTGTTGTAGCTTTTAAGAGGGGAAGATCTTTGCAAGATTGCCTCTCTCTCTCAAGCACATGGGACAAGGGAGGGGAGGTGCTACAGTGATAGGCTACAGTACACACGACCAGGAGGGTGTGATGATGCTGTGGAGGAGTCCTTGGGAAGATTGGGGCTGGTTTGGTTTGAATCAATTTTTGCATTGGTTAGGCAAAATTGATCAAAGGGACGTTTGTGAAGGAAGTTGGTAAATTTTCGTTAGGCAACGTGTGGAAATGGTACTGGTAGGTGGAGTAGATAAAATAACCTCTTCATTATTTAAATGGGATTTTTCTAGAGATTATAATCCCATTAAATGCATTCCTTCATAAAGTGCAGAAATAGATTATGGAGGATAAGATGATATTTTTACATTGGGAAAGCTTGGTTTTTGATGTGATATGGTCCTAAATACCATAACACACATTGGAGAATTTTATTGGGATTTATTGAGGTGGAAAATTATTTTTGGGGAATTATTTCTTGTTTCTGCCATTTAAGAAAAAGGGCAAAAGGAAATAATAAAGGATCTCAAAATTATTTATATTTTAGTTGGAAATATGGGATATGATATATAGGCATCAAATGTGCTTTGAGTTGGCAAGGTGATTTGGAGAAAAGCAAACTTGCCTTTAAAGACAAGGTTGTTGAGAAATTGGTAAGTGATGGAAATTAAATAGTTTAATAATCCAAATAATTATGTGAAATTATTTGGGGATGCTTATATCCAAGGTAGATGATGTAAACTTGATGTAGGCATCAAGGTAAACCTTCGTTTTTAAGCAAAGGTGGTGAAAAGGATGGAAACTAGATAAGGGGGGATCTAGGGTTTAGTTATTTTGATGCCACCTAAACATGGTTAGATTAGGGAGCTCAGAGTTCACCTTGGTACAAGGGGTATAAGGATGGATAGACCATGTCATAGAGATGATCATGGAAGCAAGGGTTGGGCTTAGTTGGATTTGAGGTGGTGTATAGGAGATGGCAAACTTTGTTAAAAATAAGGCTGCCATAACAGATACACCAGGTAGCCTCCTAAACCATGTGGGTTTAAGAAGCTCAAGGCTCCAATGGAAAAAAGTGAAGTGGGGACTGAGAGGACATGACTAGTATATATTAACCAAACAAAAAGTTGGTCAAGGGGAGGTAACATGTAGATGTGAGCTAATGCCAAATTAGGCAATATGATAAGATTCGCAGAAAAGATTGTTATCTTGACTACAAAATCATCATGGATGAGTGGGGAATAAAATGGCTTAGGCCAGGGAAAGAGTGGGAGTTGGTAGTACTACTGATGTACTAAAATATGGTTCAAGTACATTCTCAAGAATTCACATAGGTTGGAAAAGGTAGATCTCCAAAGATTGAATCTAGATAAGAAATCCAGACTTAGCCATTTTGGCAGTTTGGGAGATTTTGACTAGTATGCAAGAGTTAAACAATTGAGAAGGTGGCAAGGTTTTATCCTTTCCATTAAGTGGTTGATGCTGAGATATATCTTGAATAGAGGGGATCCATGCTAGGATTGGGGTCTCCGCTAAGTTGGAAACCATCAAGAGGGGTTATCCCTGGATTGAGCTGATTTGGGGATGAGAGGGTCACTTGAGTGGCTTAGGATAGATCCATACTAGGATGCTTGATAGGGGCTTGATGATCACAAGCAAGGATTGGGTCCTAAGGGATGAGATACTATATTAGCTCACTCTAGTTCCTAAGAAAACAAGGTAAACAATAGATCAAGCCAATTCATCAGACAGCAGATCAAGGCAATTCATTAACCAGCAAATCAAGGCAATTCATCTTGTTACTTATCTAACTATTACTAGGGTTACCATCAAGCCTAGCTTGAGGTAAGGATGGGTATGTTGAAAGGGGTTTTGCTTTGAAGTAATATAAGTACCATCTTGGTATCTCTACCAAGATTGAGATGAAAAGGTTTTAATAAGGGTTTTGGAAAACCTAGGGATAAAAGTGGTTGGGAGTTCTATCTTGAAAACATAAGGAATTTATATATAGTTCTCCATAGTTTTGTTAATAGAAACTAGTAAAGTATTTTTGATTGTGTCAAATTCATATTGGCTTAGGTTTTGGAATGCCAGAACATTTGAGAATATGAAAGATGAGCCAAGACATCTCTTTTATAAAATAGTTTTTTGTAAACTAGTGTTGAGGTGAGGAGTACACAACTAATACACAAACAATTTCTTGATCACAAGTAAACACACATTGCAGGAAAAAGTTTTTGTTCCCCTGATTTTTGCCTTTTGGACATTTAATCAGGGTTGCTGAAATTGGGATGTTACAGTTTGTTTGTTTCACATATAGAAAACATAGCATAGTGGCATTCAGTAGGGGTGAAATGCCACTCGAACCCAGAGCTTGTCCCTCATAGAGTAGCAAATAGATGCATAGGACACCTTCAAAGTTCATAAAAGTTACTAGATAGAAATAGCACAAGAACAAGCAATATCAACAATATGCATCAATCAATAAGTTTTGGGACAATGCACACAGAACTAAGAATGGCAACTATGATCTCTTAACTGGTGCCTAAAGGTAGAAGGTGGAGACTCAATATAATAGTGGAAGAAAGCCCCTTCATAAAGGGAAGTAGGGATTTCAAGTTTCAAAAAGAGCTTCCAAAAATTATGGTACTTGTTAGCTTTTAGCTCTCATTGCCCCTATCATAAGCATCTTAAAGTGATTAAGGTTAAAGTGAACAAACTATGGAGTATATGCTTGACAAAGTATAAGTTGGCAATCTCATGTACCTTGAATATGAGGGACGCTCCTCATGCTACTCAACTTTAGTCACATGTGAGTTCTTGTCATAGTAAGTACATGTGTATCATAGAGAACTGCCAACGGGGTACCCCTTGCACATGGTACAGGAGCTATCCCATAACCAAAATGACAAGGCAAGCAAACAATGAGCATCTCAGTAATAATCTTATTTACCATGGGAATATGGTGATTTTTTCTCTCTTTCCTCTTTTCTCAATATGTCTCTTTTTTATAAGAAAGCTTCATAGACGTCATTATGGTGATGCTGCAAGTTTCCACCATGATTAGGCATGGCTTAGGCTAGCGGCCCAGGCGTTTCTCTAACACACGTACATAAATCCATGGGCTTACAAGCTGCCCTTTTATTTCACACCGACGACATCCATAGACAAAAGAGCATGATATCAACTGTGCAAAGTACAAGTTTAATGTTGAAAGCGTTCCCTGTGATAGCACGGTTCTGCTAATTCCAACGTATAAGTGCAAGCATATACACCATAGATGACACAATGGTTCAAGTTTATTAGGGGCAAGAAATATAAAGTGTGCCATCAAGTTTGTGAGAGCTTTAATCACTAAGTTTCACATAACAAAATATCTTTTAATCGGAAGATAGCTACAAAAAGAATATACTTGGAATGGTGTAACACACCATGCATAGTAATTTATAGTGGACTCTTTGGAATAACTTGGTTTATTGGGAATTGGATGCATGAGTAGATCTTACTCATACAAGTGGAGGATATCAAAAGACTGGGAGCAACCAAATAAGAGACCAATAATGGTCATAATCATGCAGAGCGAAAAAACATAACTAATCAAAGCATAGAGTGGTGCTACAAGTCAAGGACTAAATGATCATAGAGGCTGTGGTGACTTGTTCATAGTCATAACATGGTGTGAGCATGTGCCAAGTCAATCCAAACAAAGCATCAAAGGAGAATACCACAATACTATGCTTTTGCATGCTAAAACAACGCATGATTTTTTCAAGGCACACTAAGCAATCCCAATTGTTTGGAACAAGTCATGCTACAGCAATAATCACTAAGAATAAGGTCAAAACAACACCTAGCATGACATAGTAAAGTCTAAGTCACAGTCAAAGCAAGCTCCTCTTATACTATTTCAAGCAAGAAGGGGGGGTCCAAACTACTTTATTAAAGCAAACTAAGCAAACCAAAAAAAAACTAAGATTCTCCAAGAACAACACAACCGTGCATGAAACAATAAAAATGAAGTGTTTAGAAATACCTGAGCTTTTTATTGATGAAGAAGGGGATGCCTTGGGCATCCCCAAGCTTTGACGATTGTACCTCTTGAATATTTCTTGGGGTGACACCGGGGTGGAATCCCCAAGCTTGAGATTTTGTCCATTATTCATCTCATTACATCCTTCTCTCTGTACACCTGAAATTTTTTCTTCATACAAAACTTCACACAATCTTCATTAGCAACATTAGTGTATTCAAAAGATAATAGACCCTTGGGTTTAGATTTAGAACAGCAAAACTTTCACTAAAAACACAAGATACTATAGAAACTCCCTCAAAAAGATCAATTCCCCAAAAAGAACCCAAAAAGGAATCAATAAGAAGCAAATGCAAATAATGATAGAAATATGTCAAAACATACCAGCAGGTAGAAACCGATTTTTTCGAAGACCTTCTTTTGCTCAAATCAAAAACTGCTGATCTAACAAAAGTTAGCTAACATACTAGGGGATTTATTTGTAAAATATCAGCTCAAACCGACTTACAGAGATTTCTCATGAATGTTTATGGTGGAGCACAAAAATCTGTTTCGAGACATCAACTCCCCAAATCTTACTTCCCTCTCATTAGAGGCCATTCTTGGCATAAAAAGCAAACAAAAACGATAAGAAGAGGTCATTACTGAAGTAATAACTTCCAAGACTCAAGAAAACTCTTGGGTTATCTCCCAACAAGTACTTTTCTTTAATGCCTTTAAGTTAGGCACAAGAAGCAAGAATCAAGATCAATACATGCAATCTCTTCAACTAGGAAAGGTATCTCATCCAAATGAGTTTTGTATGATCCCTTCTCATCTATCCTTGGTTCACTACTTTCATCAAAAGGATTTTCCAGCACAATCCAATCAAAATTATTTTCTAAGGCTTCATGCATTCCAACAAGTTTAAAGGGTATGGGTATCTTAATTTCCTCTCTGGGTTTGGTTTATCTAAAGTACCCATAACATCTACACATGAGCCTAGCACATTAAAATGTTCAAAGACTTTTTTGGCTTCCTTAGCAACATCATTGAATTCTTTTAGTAAAGTTTCTAGGATAAATTCTCTCTTTTCAGCATCCTTTTCTTCTTTTAGTTTGAGAAACAAAATTTGCATCATGGGGTTAAGGTTAACAAACCTATCCTCCAACATATGAACTAAAGAAGCTGCAGCAATTTCATAATTAGGAGCAAGTTCTACTATAGATATATCCTCAATATCCTCATGTTTGCTAACATGATTAAAGAATTCTTCAATATTTTCTTTCCCAATTATGGAGCCACTTCCTAATGAAAGGTCTTTCAGGGTGAACTTGGGGATCAACATGGTAAGCTAGAGCAAGGTGACAACTAGAGCGTGAACTAATTTTTTTGTGTTTTTTATAAGAGAAAGCAAACCAAACTAAACTAAATTTTTTGGAGTTTTTGATAAAAAGAAGCAAACAAACCAAGCAAAAGTAACTAATAAAAGCAAAAACAAAGTAAAGAGAAAGGTTATGGAGGACTCCCCTTGTGAAGACATCCTTAGCCTCCCTGGCAACGGTGCCAGAAAAGCTTGTTGGCGCTCTGTCGACGTGGGAGCGCTTCGTTGGGAAACCCCAAGAGCAAGGTGTGAAGAGCATGGCAACAAGTTTTTCCTCGGTAAGAAACCGAGGTTATTGAACCAGTAGGAGGAAGGAAACGTCTCAAAGGTGTTGCAAGAAACATGTAATACTGAACAACACAAACTCAAGACTTTGCCCCAACAAACAATGAGGTTGTCAATGTCACCGATTGGTGTAACAAAGGATTAACTGTATGGTGTGGAAGGTAATAGTGGTTTGCAGAAAGTAAACAGGAATAGTGGAAGATGTATCAATGGTAAAGATTGGACCGGGGTCCACAGTTCACTAGAGGTGTTCTCCTTAGATAAACAAACATGGCATGCTGGGTAAACAAATTATAGTAGGGCAATTGATAGGACTGAGCAAGGCATAACAATGCAATACTAGACATCATGATCCTATGAGATTTGATTGGGAAATACAACAAGATACATAGACCGCCATCCAACTGCATCTATGACTAGAATTCCACCTTTGCGCTATCATCCGAACCCCCTCCAGTATTAAGTTGCAAGCAATAGACAACTCCTTTAAGCAAAGTGTGTAAGTTAAACAATCCACTTGTTCCATGAACGAGAGACCGTTGTTTTCTCCGTAGTGGCAATAACACATCTATAATATTAGAGATTTCTGTCACTTCCCTTAGATTAAAGAGAGGCATGAACCCACTATCGAGCATAAATACCCCCTCTTGGAGTCACTAGCAACTACTTGTCCAAGATAGCTACTAACAACGGAGATCATGCAAGATCACAAACAACACAGACATAATAGAATAAATAAGACAAAACCATTAATCAATCTGCCATAGTAATCTCAATATCCATCGGATCCCCGCAAACACAACATGCATGATTACAAATAGATGAGATCTTGATCATGAACAGAGCTCACAAGATCTAGACATGAAAGCACAAGGGAGGAGATACAACCATTTAGCTACTACATGGACCCGTAGTCCAAGGTGGAACTACTCACGCTTCATACCGGAGGCTGGCATGATGAATAAGAAGGCCTCCGGTATGATCTCCCCTCTGACAGGGTGCCGGGAAGAGCTTCGCATCCCCCCATCTAGGGACGATGGTGGCGGCGGTACAAACGGTTTCGTGGAATATTGATCGGGTGCTTAGGGTTTAGGCATTGGGGGCTTCTTATAGGCGAAGAGGGAGGCCGAGGGGGTTCCCGAGGCAGCTGCACCCCCTCCTAGGCGCGAGGTGGGCCCACCCGCGTGGCCAGGGGTGTGTCCCCCTCGAGGCGCACCTCCGTATCGTCTCCTGGCTCCGTGTTCCCCATGGTAAAATATTGACTTTTGCTTTTGTCCTGTCCAATTCCAAGAATATTGATTTTCTGCCTTTCTGGAACCAAAAACAGAAGAAAATAGGCAACTAGTACTATGGCATCTTGTTAATGGGTTAGTACCAGAAAACATATAAAAACACCTCAAAGTGTAGATAAAGAAAAGCAAAGTAGATACTAAACAAGCATGGAACTTCAAAAATTATAGATACGTTTCCGATGTATCAAGTCGCGAAAAAGTTTAAGGAGTACAAACTCTATTGGAAAACTTGCTAGTTTAAGGGTAGCGCAAAGGTCGTATACCCTTGTCAAGTGGTTACTAGGATCTTCATCTTCTTTTCCTGCAAAGCAATCTCTTTCATCATAAAAATTAGTAGGATATATTTCAAAATCATGTCCTTCGAGTTTAGGACAAATAATAGGTATCTTTCTTAAATGTCTGCATGGATTCCCATATTCTCCCAATGGCAGGCCAGGTTCAGCTCCATGGGTGATGGTTATGTGTGCGATCAATGGAATCAAGATGTTCACATCTATGGTATTTGAGTTAGATTTTTTTTCAATAAACTCTTGACGTCTTTCAATCGGAACATGATCAATATACAGAGGTAAATATGTTTTTCCTGATCGAGTACCTCTGTGTTAAACGGAGATCATGAGTGGTGTCAACAATTGTGTTGTCAAGAAACAACACTTAGAACTTAGTTCCCTGGCAACAGCGCTAGAAAATGTATTGATGGCCTGCAAGTGCACAGGTTCGTCAGAGAATATTTTTGCGGAAGTGTTAATTCTATTTTTTATATCGATCCCAACAAGGAGCTTCAGTAAGTGCTTTTAGGCAGTGTTTCTGTCACACCAAGGTGTCACAAGTCTTGAGTGAATTGACTACAATTGTTTATGGTGGATGGTTGTGAGTAAAAGATTGAGGAAACTTACGTAGGAAATAAATAAGGAGTAATTTGCATAAAAGTAAATACTGGAAATGAGAGTGGGTTTCCTGTAGATGAGAACTTAGGTGCGGGGAGAAACAGTGCATGATGATAGTGAACATGCCATATGGATAAAGCAGAATAAGTACTTGTGATATTTATTATTTGTAAGTGAGTAAGCAGGCAACCCATATACAGACTAGGAGTCCTCATGGCCAATTCTTCCCAATCTCAATGATCTGTCTGTCCATTATCACGGCAATGGTCAGCACATGATTTAAGGTATTGCGACCAGATCAAGGATTTAATCTTGATGGTTGCTTGTTGTCCTTGAGTGATGCTAACTCCTCATTGATATCGGTTGTTTCACTCGGGGGTCACCGATTCGTTATCACACAAGTTCATACCTATGATATCTTTATATCATGTTACCTGGGTCCTGAAATTAGATAAAAAGCATTAGGCAAACATAGATAATCATTCTCACAGATTAATAACCACTACAACAATCACAAATGTATGGGTAGAAAGGAGGCATGACACATATCACCAATTCCCTACATCTCCCACGCCTATGGGGATTTACTCAAACATGAGAGGAGACAAATCAAAGCCATAATTGTATTGCAAACATAAATCATCTGAAAGTT
Organism: Avena sativa; assembly: GCA_916181665.1. Classification (NCBI taxonomy): domain Eukaryota; kingdom Viridiplantae; phylum Streptophyta; class Magnoliopsida; order Poales; family Poaceae; genus Avena; species Avena sativa. The sequence continues at coordinate 136,075,585 of OV702280.1, forward strand.
ATTGTAGCAAACCACAATAGTACTCGAAGATCGTATAAAATACAAACCAAAGGTAGATCAAAGTATCAAACCCTAATCTTACAATTGCCAATATCTCTATCTCTCTCTAAATGATGATGGGGGTGATGATGGAGTGTATGTTGGAGAGGTGGAGACTGTTGAGGCACAAGGGGATGTTCTTTTCCTCTTCTCTCTGATGAGTTTTGCGGTGGCTGTGTTCTCGTTTTTGGTGTCTCTCCCTCACGAAAGTTGCTTCTATTGATATAACGGAGCCGGTGGAAGGTAGTATGGGCGGGCAGTACGGGCGCATTCCGACCGTACCGTCGGTCGTTATGCGCACTGCACGCCTCCAATGAAAGAGGCTCCAATTGGGGATTTGCTTCTTTTGGTGTAATTAGCTCATAAATGCCATTAGATGTTCAATAATTGTTTATTACTTGAAAACCATCACAAGAAACCAAGGATTCGCTAATCGAGACATTAACATTAGTGGAAAAGGCAATCTTCAGTGAATTCCTTCAATCAACAAGAGGAAAATCAATTGAAAAATCATGAAATTGGGAGCTATCACTATATCATGGTTCATGGCCATTCCCGGGAGGTGGGTATTTGTCTCGTGGTGCAAGCATATACAATATTTTTCTTGATTTACGACCTAGTAAAGGCAGTTTCTAACTATAGGTACCTTATAAGACACTTTCAATTTTCAAGAAAAAATGTTTTGGTGTGTCCCGTGGGGTACCTAGGCTGGATGCATGCCTAGGTCCAAGACTGCACAGACCCTTGCATTGTCGCGGCCGCCACCGGGTTTGGCCATTGTTTTGGACAACACCAAAAAAATCTTAAAAAATCATAAAAATGTGAAAACATCTCTTTGAGCCCTCGCATGTGACCCACTGTGCTCATAAAATCATAAGAAAGGCATACCAGGTACTTTGGAATCCAAGGCACCACTCAGATGTCTATCGAGTGTGAGTTAACATGGCTTTCAACACTAGATCCCCCTCGCTGCCCAGAACATGGAACCACTCCATGGATTGAGCCCAAACCCAGCACCTAGATTCGTCTCTGCATCGCAATCAACTTCTCCAACTAGAGATTTCGTGGTCATTTGCAGAAATCTTGAATTTTCATTTTCTCAACCCGAAAAACTAGTGTTTTTCCAAAGGAGGTGCAAGATTGGGGCGCGCCCAAGGGCCCGATGCAATTGTCGCGCATGCTACATCATGGTTCATTTCCATTCCTTAGAGGTGGGTATTTATCTTGAGGTGCAAGCATATACTATATTTTTCTTGAGTTACGACACAGTAAAGGCGGTTTCTAACTGCAGGTACCCTATTAGACACTTCCAATTTCCAGGAAAAAATGTTTTGGGGTGTCCCATGGGGTACCTAGGCTGGATGGATGCCTCGGTCTAAGACTACACTGACCCTTGCGTTGCCGTGGCCGCCGCCGGGTTTTGCCATTTTATTGGACAACACCAAACAAAATCTAAAAAAATCATAAAATGTGAAAACAACTCTTGGAGCACTAGAATGTGACCCACTTCCATCATAAAATCATTAGCAAGGCATACCAGGTACTTTGGAAACCAAGGCACCACCCGGATGTCTATCGAGTGTGAGTTAACATGGCTTTCAACCCTAGTTCCCCCTTCGCTTCCCAGAACACGGAACCACTCCATTGATTGAGTCCAAACCCGGCACCTAGCTCCCTCTCTACATCGCAAGCAACTTCTTCAACTAGAGATTTCATGGTAATTTGGATAAATCTTGACTTTCCACTTTTGAACCCGAAAAACTAGTGTTTTTCCAAAGGAGGTGCAATATTAGGGCGCGCCCAAGGGCGCGACGAAATTTTCAAACATGTTACACCATGGTGCTTGGCCATTCCCGGGAGGTGGGTATTGATCTTGTGGTGCAACCATATACTGTATTTTTCTTAAGTTATGGCCCGGTAAAGGTGGTTTTGAACTGTAGGTACCCTATAAGACACTCTCAGTTTTCAGGAAAAAAATGTTTTTCGGGTGTCCCATGGGGTACCTAGGCTGGATGAATCCCTAGGTCCAAGACTACACCGACCCTTGCATTGCCGCGGCCGCCGCCGAGTTTGGCCTTTTTTTGATAGCACCAAACAAAATCTAAAAAAAATCAGAAAAATGTGAAACAACTCTTGGAGCCCTTGAATGTGACCCACTGCCCTCATAAAATCATAAGCAAGGCATACCAGAAACTTTGGAAGCCAAGGAACCACCTAAATGTCTATCGAGTGTGAATTAACATGGCTTTCAACCCTATATCCCCCACTCGCTACCTACAACATGGAACCACTCTATGGATTGAACCCAAACCCGGCACCTAGCTCGCTCTCTGCATCGCAAGCAACTTCTCCAACTAGAGATTTCATGGTTATTTGGATAAATCTTGACTTTCCATTGTTTGAACCAAAAAAGGGTGTTTTTCCAAAGGAGGTGCAAGATTAGGGCACGCCCAAGGGCCCGAGGAATTTTTCACACATGCTAGATCATGCTGCATGGCCATTCCTAGGAGGTGGGTATTTATCTCTTGGTGCAAGCATATATTGTATTTTTCTTTAGTTACGGCCTGGTAAAGGTGGTTTCTAACTGTAGGTACCCTAGGTCCAAGATTGCGCCGACCCTTGCGTTGCCACGGACGCCGCCGGGTTTCGCCGTTTTTTGGACAGCACCAAACAATATCTAAAAAAATCAGAAAAATGTGAGCTCTTGGAGCCCTCGCATGTGACCCACTGCCCTCATAAAATCACAAGCAAGGCATACAAGGTACTTTGTAAGCCAAGGCATCACCCAGATGTCTATCGAGTGTGAGATAAAAGACATGGCGTTTTATCCTAGATCCCCCCTCGCTGCCCAGAACATGGAACCACTCCATGGATTGAGCCCAAACTCGACACCTAGCTCCCTCTTTGCATCACAAGTAACTTGTCCAACTAGAGATTTCATGGTCATTTGAATAAATCTTGAATTTCCCTTTTTTGAACCCAAAAAGGCGGTGTTTTTCCAATGGAGGTGCAATATTAGGGCGCGCCCAAGGGCCTGAGGAAATTTTCACACATGCTACATCATGGTGCATGGCCATTCCCAGGATGTGGGTTTTTATCTCGTGGTGCAAGAATATATAGTGTATTTTTATTGAGATATGGCATGGTAAATGCGGTTTTTAACTATAGGTAACCTATGAGACACTCTCAATTTTCAGGAAAAAATGTTTTGGGTTGTCCCATGGGGTATCTAGGCTGGATGCATGCCTAGGTCCAAGACTGCACCGACCTTTGTGTTGCCGCGGCCGCCACCGGAGTTTGGCCCTTTTTTGGACAGCACCAAAAAAAATATAAAAAAATCAGAAAAATGTGAAAACAACTCTTAGAGCCCTCGCATGTTACCCACTTCCCTCATAAAATCATAAGAAAGGTATACCAGGTACTTTGGAATCCAAGGCACCACCCGGATGTCTATCGAGTGTGAGTTAACATGGCTTTCAACTCTAGATCCCCCCTCGTGCCTAGACATGGAACCACTCCATGGATTGATCCCATACCCGACACCTAGTTGTCTCTCTGCATCGCAAGTAACTTATCCAACTAGAGATTTCATGGTCATTTGGAGAAATATTGACTTTCCATTTTTTGAACCGTAAAAACTGGTGTTTTTCCAAAGGAGGTGCCCATTGGTAGCCGTTATATCGGGTCTTCTAGAAGCCCCCCTTCGGGGCCAGGTTGATTCTATGTCCCCATTGTTAGGCCCCATTGGATCGGGGAGAATGGTCGATATGGATCGTCTTTGTAGAGCGATCTATGAGTAGGCAGTTCTGCGTCCCGATTGGCACTCACAACCGCGAGTAGGCCTACCTCCTTGACTTAATAACCATGACTGTGTGGCTGAAGCTCATACCCCATTCGTTCCCTGCAACTTGCGTCAACACAGACGTCGAATCCTACCTGAAGTCACTAGGCCCGCCTCGCCATGGAGAGGCCCACTCTCATCTTGTTTGAGGCCGATATGTTCGCCCAGTATGACATACTCGCACCGCCGCTAGCTCAGCTACTAGCCGACTACGAGCTCAGCTACGCCGGGGTGCCCGTGGTGCCGCTCTTGCTCGGCAGCGCGCTGTCGAGGAAGATCGAGGAGCGTTGTCGCCAGCCGCAGAGCATAAGAGGGTAATGAGCCGATATGTGCGCACGAGCGTGTATTGGCCACGGCGGTTCAAGAAGGAGCGGGGTGGACTACTAGGAAAATGGCTATAGGTAATCAGCACATCCGTGGCTCACATGGTTGATGTGCCCCATAGCTAAAACAGGCGTGGCTCACCTATGGGTAGTGCCCTACTAGTAACTAGAACAACCGTGGCGCACATGACCATAGTGCGCCAAAGATATGTGTGGGTCAGGGCCCTGTTGGCCGCACGCAAGATATCCGTAGCGCACATTGGGTAGGTGCGCTACGCATGTTGGTGTTATCCGTGGCGCACGTTGGGGGGTGCGCTATGCCTAAGAGCATGCCCTTCTGCTCTGTAAAACGGTCAGACACATCCGTGGCGCACTATGGCATGTGCGCCACGGATGTTACTAATCCCTGTGGCGCACTAGGGCCGAGTGTGCCATGGGTGTGGCGACCTTTTTTTTGGCAGCTCCACTTGTGCACATGTGTTATCATCCACCACCCCACACTTCACTTTCCCATTCTTCTTCCTCCTTAGATCTAGTCGGGATCCTTCTCCTTCCCACCTCAATTTCTCCACTCATTCACCATTTTTAGCATGTAGAACTTGCCTTGGATGTTACATAATAATAGAGGAAGGTCTCGGTCTCTCATCTCCTTCTTCGGTCTCGCGTGCACCTCTCCTTTCCATCTTTCTTGTGATTGGTCTCTCATCTCGATAAGTTATCCATGTAAGGATGTGTTCATGTGTATATACATGATATGCTCATATGTATGTAGATGATCGATGCTCATGATGTGTGTATGAGAGGATCGATGGTCATATGTGTGTGTATATGGAGAGTATCGATGATGCTCATGCATGTGTGTATGGAGAGTATAATGATATGTTCATGTGTGTATGGATCGGTCTCTCTCTCTTGTGTTTGTATGTGAACAAGTTGCCATTTGTTTTTCCAAAATGTTGATTCATTTTCATTTTGGCAAGACTTTGGAATTTCGCAAAGGTCCTAATTTTAGGATAGGTCATGCCAAAATTTTCTATCGACCATTGCATGCATGCATTGATTATGTGGTTCTAATAGACTTCTAATTGTACCGTGTACACAGTGCAGGCAAAAATGGTGCTCATAATGAGTGAAGACATTGTGGCTAGATTTTTGAAATGTGCGACGACCGACATGATACGAAATAAAAAGACGGAGATAAGATGTCCGTGCAGATGATGCAAACTCAACTGGGTGATCGACCCAGATTCCGGGAATCTGCAGGCGCACCTGCTCCGCCATGGCTTCATGGATGGATACACTCGTTGGATAAGCGATGACGAAGACGATGCAGGCGGTGAAGGTGGGAAACATGACGATGATCATCATCACGGCGAGAACGGGCAAGATGATGAAGAGTCTCCTGGAGATGGTGAAGGTGGGGAAGCAGACCGGGATGATGATGATCTAGATGCCGGAGGAGCAGACGACGATGGAACAACGTCAGGCTGGGTGCGGGACCCTTATGTGCAAGAGCTGCTTCTCAAGCAGACGAGTAACGCCAGCGATGCCGCTAGAGAGAAAGCCAAGCTTGCGCAACTTGAGAAAGACTTGATTACTCCATTGTATGAAGGATGCAGGCCCGATGATACCCGGTTCAATGTAACGCTCAAGACTATGGAGATGAAGGCAAAACACAAATTGAGCGACGCAAGCTTCGACGATATGATGGCATTCTGGCACGATCGTCTCCCGGAGGGGAACACATGTCCAACTAGTATCGAGGACGCCAAGAAAATCGTCTGTCCTCTCGATCTACCGCACATTAGATATCACGTATGCATCAACGATTGCATCATTTATCGAGGCGAGGACGCGGAGAAAACCACATGTCCGGTGTGCGGCGTGAGTCGATACAAGAAAGGAAAGAAAGCACCTCGAAAAGTGGTATGGTACTTTCCTATCACTCCTCGTCTGCAGCGCTATTTCACGGACCCTAAGGAAGCGAAGCTCATGCGATGGCATGCGAAAAGGAAGAAGCCAGGAGATGACGATGATGACCCCGAAAAGGATGAGCTACTGACGCACCCTTCAGATGCTAGCCAGTGGAAAGCATTGGACCTCGAATTCCCAGAATTCGGTGGAGATTCGAGGAACATCAGGCTTGGTGCGAGCACCGATGGACTCAATCCGTTCGGTAGCCAGAGCAGCACGCACAACACTTGGCCCGTGTTTGTATGGATGTACAACCTCCCTCCATGTTGTGCATGAAGAAAAAGTACATACAAATGAGTATGCTAATTCAAGGGCCGAAACAACCTGGTACCGACATCAATCTGTATCTCGGGCTGTTGAAAGAGGAGCTAGCCACGTTATGGGAATCTGGAGCCAATACTTACGACACCGTCGCACAAGATTATTTCACTATGAGAGCCGCGTTGGTCACTACGGTGCAAGACTATCCAGGTTGCGGGTATATCTCGGTGCAGGTTATCCAAGGATTCTGCGCATGCGTTAGGTGCATGGATAACACAATCTATCTCCAACTATAGAAAGATCCAGGGTCATCGAAAACCGTGTTCATGGCGCACCGGAGGTGGCTCGGCAAGAATGATCCATGGAGAAAACGTGGAGACCTGTTCGATGGCAAATCCGAGACCCCAGGAATCCCAGAGCGTAGGAGCAGCGAAGAAGTGGAAGAGTTGCTGAAAAACTGGAAATATTGTCCTAAGCCTGGAAAGAGGCGAAAGAGGCAGCAACAAGACAAGCCGCTGATGAAGGTATGGAAAACAATGTCTGTTTTCTGGGAGTTGCCATACTGGAAGTTTCTCCGCACGCCTCATAGCCTCGACATCATGCATATCACGAAAAACGTGTGTGAGAGTTTGGTCGCCACCATAATCAACATGCCAGATAGGACGAAAGATGGTCTGAAACCAAGGCACGACCTGATATGCTTGGGTATCCGGAAGGATCTTCACGGAGGACGCACTACTCCTGATGATCAGGAAGATGACGATGATCATGAGTCGGAGACGACACAAGGTCGTCAGAAGGGTAAAAAGTTCAAGAAGAACGAATATTACAGCCCTCCTTCTTGCTTCACTCTAAGCCAGGATGAGATCAAACAGTTTGTCAAGTGCCTTCTAGGAGTCAAATTTCCTTACAGCTACACGGGCAAGATAAGCAGATACCTAGACGAGGCAAAGGAGAGGTTCAGTGGCATGAAGTCTCACGACTGTGCCATGCTAATGACGCAGGTACTTCCGGTCGCACTAAGAGGGATAATGGACGAGAACGTCCGTGAAACGTTATTTGGCCTCTACAAGTTTTTCGACGTCATCTCTAGGAAGTCGATTGGCGTGAATCAGCTCGGGAGGCTATAGAAGGAGATCGTGGTGATACTATGTGAGCTTGAGGTCTACTTCCCACCCACATTCTTCGACATTATGGTGCATCTGCTGGTCCATGTCGTGGAGGACATCGTACAACTCGGGCCGATGTTCCTCCGCAGCATGATGGCATTTGAAAGGATGAACGCACACATCAAAGGATACGTTCGCAACAGGTCCCGTCCAGATGGAAGCATAGCCAAGGGCTTTCTGGCCGAAGAGTTCATCTCTTTCTGCACTAATTATCTAGACATCGAGAACCCTGTCGGTCTTCCCGTCAACAGGCACCTTGGCAAGCTCGACGGATCTGGTCACCGAGAGGGTCATCGCATACTGCATGCAGACTTCGATTTTCGACGCGCAGACTTTGATCGAGCAAACCTCGTCGCGCTACAACACTTAGAACTGGTCGATCCTTGGGTACAGAAGCACAAAAGATTAATCGAGAAGAAGTACAGTGACCGGGTCATATAGAGGACGCAGGGAGAAATAATCAAAGAGTACAACTCAGATTTCACGCGTTGGTTTAGGCAGACGCTCCTTGATAATCCCTCGCGATCACATTCTTCTGACACGGAAAAGATCATATTCACCTTGTCGCAGGGACCGATGCAAAACCTGGTGACCTATCAGGCGTATGATATCAACGGCTACTCATTCTACACGGAGGAAAAGGACAACAAGTGTGATTATCAGAACTCAGGCGTAACGTCGGCAAAGAGTGTCGAAAGAGAAGACCGGTATTTCACAACCATGGTTATACCCGAAGCAGCCAAATCCAAGGCCACCGGTGCGAACATGGCCGCGAAAAATGAACTGTGGGTACTGGCTACCAAAGTGGACCAATGTTTTTTCATTACCGACCCGACAAAGCCTAGCCGTGTTGTCACGAGGAGAGGAAAAAGAAACATCATCGAAATGGATGGAGTCGCCAATGAGCAAGACTTCGACCAGTACGGTGATCCAAAGATTGAAGATGACGACGACTACGATGCAGAAACATACATCACAAGAAGAAAAAGGACAACCCTACCCAAAAAAGGTAGCCCGTTCGAAAGAAGAAACATTAAAGTGCCGGGGCTAAATTATTCAACCGCGACAAAGAAGGGAAAAAAGATTGTAAAACGCTAGCTCAAAAAATATTGTAAAACGCTTGGTCGAACAAGATTGTAAAGTGCGGGTGGTCGAGTAGGGCCGTTCCCGATTCATATTATTGTGGACAAATTATTATGAAATATAGTTATACTTTGAATCATATTATTTGTACCACTTTTATGACATACATTATCACTTTTGGGCATTTTTGGAACATTTAAAAGTATTTATAAAATAAAAACAAAACAAATATGACATATATTACGACCTTTGGGCATTTTTGGAACATTTAAAAATATTTTTAAAATAAAAATAAAAAAAGGGGGGCACCAGGATTCGAACCTAGGTGCTCAGAAGTTTAGAATAGAGAAGTGGGCAGAACCAGTGGGATAGGATAGTGAATCTATTAGATACGCCTATCTGTGCCTTATCCACGTGCACGCAGGCACACGTCCCTCATCCCCATTCTCAGCCGCGCCCACCACCGCCGCTGTCGATCCCGAGCCTGAGCCCCCGCCGCCGCTCTCTCGATCCGCCGCCTCGCCAGCCGCCGTCGCTCGAGGAGGAGGCCGTGGAGCAGGAGAAGGCTGTGGAGAAGGAGTAGGAGGAGGCCCGCCACCGCTCGAGGAGGAGGCCCATGCGCCAGCCATCGTCGTCCGCCCGCCCGACCGCCATCGTCGTCTGCCCGCCCGCCATCGTCGTCCTCATCTCAGAGGTGAGCATCGCCCCTCCCCTCTCTCCCTCTCTCTCCCTCTCTCCCTCTCTCTCCCCTCTCTCCCTCATCTCTGTGTTGTTCAGGTGTTATGATTTTAGACCCTGTAGGATTTTAGGGTGCTCCTGTGGGAGGAACAATCTTGGGGCTGCAGCCTCTTGTTGTATTTGGGAATTAGGGTTTAGAGCTGCAAGTTTTTCTTAACTGATAAGAGACGAATCCGGTATTTATCATGCACTATGAACAAAGGGTCAAGTGATGTATCTAACTTCTGATAGCCTAGAAGCTGTAGATAAAGTGTTCACTTTGTAGTCAAAGACCACCATTTATTTTATAGATTGCTCTTTTCTAGTGTGTCAGCTCATTTCTACAAGTCTTCCGCAGCGCTCTTTAATAGTTATTATTTCTTTGTATGATACATTAAAAGTAGTATATGTTTCAGCATGTCTTCAGATGCTAGTTGGTCTGGTTTGTGACTTGTGTCATAACTAGTACTATGCACAATAACCCATTGAATTTTAAGTTGACTTTTGGATTTCACATGTATACGGAGAACAAGAATTGCATTTCATTTAGTTGGCTGGAAACCATCCAATGGACCTGTAACCTAAGCATTGTTTTCTTAAGGATTCTGCCTATAGGTGGTTGAACAATTCTTCACATTACTAATAATTGTTCCGTGCACTAGATTCATATATCGGTTTTTAGAATTTGTTGTGTTGGAATAAACATCAGTGACATTTCAGGAAAGCGTCTACCTGTTGATGTATGTTATTGTTCCCTTCGTGTAACCTAGTTGGCTTATAACATTTATCTGTACTGATCATGCTGTAATACAGTACTTCCAAGCCATGTTTTTCTTTATGGTTTCCTGCTATTTCAAGTTGCGGCTCATAGACAACTGTAGGTGCATGAAACTGATCAGAAATTCAGCGCATGGTGATTGGTGGTATTATGGTGTATCCTGTCCTGTGATGTTTGCCTCGGGATCTACCTTTTCCTTAGTAGTTTCAGTTTTTGCCTGGAAGTTTAATCGGTAGCAGAGAGGAGAATATGCAAGTTTCACATAGCTTGTTTTATTCTCTGAAATTTGTCAGTCTTATCTAGATGTTCAAGTTCAATGCTTTTGTTGAATTTGGAGTGTGCACATCAGCAGAGTCATTTAATCATGATCTGTTATAATTGATTTATGTAGGTTTAATGAGATCATTATTATAATTGATGAGACATGGAAATAAAACTATTCCAGTCCCTTCCCATGATATCTTAGTTGAAGCTTTAGCTTTGCAAGAACATATATGAATGAGTCATTGTTTGAGGTCTTAAGAAAGAATCTGCCTTCTTGTATTTTTGTATGATTCCTAGAACACTTGCTAGGAAAATGATTTATTTTAATTGGGTTGTCATTGTTGCTTAAAGAGATAGCTTCTGTCATATGGCTATGCTTAAATTGATAACAAAAGTATATATGGTTGTGGCACTGTGCTGGGACTGGATGGATGTGGTTGTGAAATGGTTTGGAAGGAAAAATAGAGTAGTGTTGGTTTTGCTACTATCTATGCTGGGACAACAGCACCTTGAAATTGTGCTTGTGCTTGTATATGAAGGACATTATTATGTCGTGTATGCAGGTTCTTATATGAAATGAGTCCCGATTTTTGCCGGAATGTTGATTAACTTCCGTTTCGGCAGAAATCGGGCACTCCTAGTTTAAGAAAATTAGCAAAGGTCATGCCGGATTTTTCCGTGCATTTAACCAATTATTTGTTTTTTATTAGTGCAAAGATGTGTGACAACGACGAGGCTGGATGTTCTAAGCGCATCAGCGCTGAAGGAGAACTTAGACCTCCGAGTAAACAATTGACATTCTGGGAGGCGGCCCAGCGGCTAGAAGACGATGAAGAATACCATCCTTCGGAGAGCGAGTATGATGAGATGGAAGACGCGGAGGAAGAAGCCAAGGAACGGCGGACGATGAAACCACTGATGGCGGCGAGGTGTCAACACCCAGATTTTTAATCCCAGATGCCTGTTATGCCATACCTCGCAATCCGAGGATTACCATTTTTGCGAGACATAACAGAATTGGATACCACAGTACATCATCTATTACAAACGATACATAAGTTCTTACACAAATAGGGATCTCATGATCCAGTTCTTAATACAACATCAAGAAGCGGAATACATAATAATAACGGTAGCATAGGTGAAGCTCCATCTTCGGGTTCACACGTAATGCTGACGATGGGAGATGATCCTAGTTGTCGTAACCTTCCTGGGGTCCATCCTCAAGGTACTCCTCTTCATAGTCTGCCCATGGGAATAGCCAGGGACAAAGCCATGAGTACTCTTTAAGTACTCGCAAACTAATACTAACAGGTAAAAGGGGTTTCTGGATAATAGGACTCTAGGCTCTAGGGTTGTTTTGCAAAAGCCAGATTTATCTCTATTAAGTTTAGAAGCAACGAATGCTAGTTGAAAATTTTATAGCACCTAAGTGGGAACTTGTAATTCAGATCACAACCCTGTTGTGGTCAAGTCAAAGTCTCAAATCATTTCACAAGTCATTTTGAAAAGTCTGACGGGGGAACAGTATGGCCACTCCAACTTTCCATAACCGCGGACGCAGCTATTCGAATAGTTTGACACTCTGCAGAGATTGTACACTTTCACCACAACATTCGATACATCCGTCAGGAACAAATCCTGAATTCACCATACTCAGTATGCGGATAATCAATCCTAACCTTTCAATTACATGCCCTAGTATAAGCACCTCTCCTGTGAGTTTGGCCTCCCAACCATGACCAACTGTCATCTTGGGTACTGCACAGGTGGACAATCTTCACAAGGTAGCCTCTAGCTCAGACCTTGGTCGTGAGGGAACTAATACTAAGGTATATAAGTTTCCAGTCAAGCCCTACCCAATATTCGGGTATTATGGTTGTACGATAAAATTGGAATGGTATCGCATCCAGACAACCATCAGTTTTAAAAAGGGCTAAGGCTCATGCCTCAACATTTTCATCACCAAAATCATCAGGTGTTTGGAAACACATGTCCAAAACATTTCAATAGAATGATCCATTATTCCAAGGTTTTCATAACCATTTTTCCACCAAGTATTCCCATCTAAAGTTGATCAAGTTTTATGCTTAGCACTAGCATCTACAGGTGGGGGTAAGCAATAATGAGGGGTGGTAAACTAGGGGAGTTTTAACTAAGTTCCATCTCATGCCTAAAGATGACATCAAGATTATCTAGCTTAGGCCAAATTTTATGCTCTTTATGCAACCTTCAAATATTTTTCTAATATCTATAATTCACTTAAGTAAACTCTAAGTAATAGCTTTGATAAAGAAATAAAGTATAAAGCTTACAAGTAAAAACTAGGATTGGTCTGTCAAGTGGGTATGATCACATATGCTTAAGGCATATAGTAGGCATAGTAAAAAGTAGTGGTTTGTTGCATAATTAGAGTATCTTGCAAGTGTTAGCTTGCACATTCACTATTAGGCTTGCCTTGTGCAGAGAAGTGGTTGAAGTTCTCCTCGGCTTCTTCTTCATAGAATCCTCCTTCCTCCTCGTATCCTTGGTCGGTAGTAGCGTCTATAAATAAATACGAGGTACACAATCACCAAACAATACTTAACTACTTGCAATCATCACACACAAGGATCCTATAGATGATCTAGCATCATCTCTAACATTACAAGATTAAAGCTTGGTTTAATTCCTTTTTATTTCTAGAAAAGTAATTTCTACTCATTGAAAAACTACTTAAGATTTAATATTCTCCAAACCAAACATGGAATCATGTTGACACATGTCATCACCACATATTGTAGTTCAAGGGAATATGATTTAAAGTTGTGTCACAATTTAATAAGGTTTTACCCTTTTATTTTAATTAATTAAAGTGGCTAGAAATGCCTATGTAGCATTCTTTTATTACTTGAACATTATTTCTGCAAGTAAACCTATATATTTTTATATATTCTGAAAGGTATGGTTAAATGTGATTTTTGAGAGTTGGAATCAACTAAAAAGCAATTATGGTTTAAATTTGAAAAATGTTTGAATGCAGGAAAAGCTTCTGCCTTGTTATTTTTACCATGGGTGATGTATAGATCCAAATGACTTGAATCCAACGGGCTTGGATTCAGCATTCCTATACCTTTCTAACAAAATTGGTTTCATTCAATTTGATGCACTGAATCGATCTGGGTTGATTTTTGAAGTTGAGTACAGAAGTGAGTTTGAAACAAAAATGAAAAAGGTTTAATTCAAATAACTGGGCTGCGCGGGAAAAGTTAACGGGCCGGCCTGCTAAGCGCAATGCTCCCGCGGGCTGCTTAAGTGGGTGTCCCCACTCGCCAGTGAGACAGGGAGGGGCGAAGCGGTATGGGGAAGTGGGTCGTTCGATCTGATTCTAATCCAACGGCTAGGAGTCATCGTCGACGCGAGGCAACGCCGGCGAGAAAGAAACCCAGCGCGGCCAGTGAGGGGTGCTGGGGGCTCACCGGGGTGCAGGCGAGGGTCGGCGAGGCGAGCGAACGACGAAGTCGGCGACGGCGAACTCAGGGGTGGTCGCGGCAGCTCCTGGGGTGGACGAAATCGATGGCGCCCTTCTTCTCCAGAGGCGGTGGGCTCCGGTGAAATTCCGGCGAGGTGGTGCTCGCCTTGCTCCGGGAACGGTGTGGCACGATCAGTGAGGAGAGGGTAGTGAGATGGTGTGAAGAAATTGACTGGGGGTGGCCTCTATTTATAGTCGAGCGAGGGGACCGCCGGGCGCACGTGAGCTCGTCGGGGGCGATGTTACAGGCGCTATTGGCATGGGCGACGGTAGGGGACGGTGTGGTGTTCCCTGGTGAAGCTCAACGACATGGTTTTGAGGCGTGGGGCGGTGCATCTTGGTCGGAACGCGACGGTGCTCTGCGCGTGCCCGACGGAAAATTTAAGGCCGCACAGCTCGCGTGGTCCGCGCGGCGGCGAACGCGCGTGTCTGCGGGGTTGCTGGGACGGTGGGGATTGTGTATTCACGCAGTGAGGGCGGAGCGCAGTCTGTGGGCGCTGGTCGAGCATGGCGCATGGGGCGTGCTCTCGGCATGGTTGCTGGCGAGGTTGGCATGGTCGTGCGTGTGGACCAGGGCTTGGCAACGCTCGCGGCTGGGACAGTGTGTGGCGGTGGATGGTGGGCTGCCTCCCAGACATGCTGTCTAGGCTTGTGTCTCCTCCTAGCTTGCTGTCGACATGGGGGTGACATGGGTGTGCTCGGCTGTTCACCATTGATGGTAATGCCAAGCTCACAGTGGTGCTAGTGCTTAGTTAATCTTGCTAGATGATCTACTGAGCTGGTTGTGAGCTAGAGAGGGAACCAGTTAGGCAAGAACCACTGCTCACAATAGTGTTTAGATTTTGTATGATTTGTGTCTGCAACCTGTTTGATGAAATGGCCGCATGAAATCAAGTTCTGAATTTTGAAAATATTTTTGGTGGGTGTGCTAGATTGGTGCTGGCGAGTTTGCAGATGCTTGGGTTTTGAAAGTTGAGCTTGTTTGAGTGGTTTTTGAAAAAGTGGGATCTTCAAATATGATAAAGATTCAATTTTGAATTGTCATTTAAACTATGTATTTGAAAGTTTCTGGATTATCACAAAGTGGGCCTTGATACCTTGTTATGAGTACACTCAAGGGGTGCAAATATCCAGAAAAGTTTCCATTAGGTTCTGAAAGTTTGAGACAGCCAAAGTAGGCATGGGAGTTAAATTGGTCAAAATGACCATTCCTTTATTTTATTGGTTTTGACTTATTTGTCTTTAGGAAAAGTTTGGGAAATGTTTAGATGATGTTTATTTCACCTAAGAAACATTTTACAAGCAAGGAAACATACAAACAAGGTGGTTCAAAAGAATTTCAAATTAAATGCATACACATATGCATGCCTTCATAATTTTAATTAGAAAAGTTTTTGTTAACCCTAATTTTGATGATTAGAGTTTGATGATCCAAGTTTAGTATTTTTGGGATGTTACAAACCTTCCCCCCTTAAACAAAATCTTGTCCCGAGATTTGAAAAAGGAGGAAAAGATTAACTAGGATTTGAAGAGATCGGGAAACTCCGTCCTGATGTGATCTTCGCGTTCCCAGGTAGCTTCCTCTTCTGTGTGGTTGCTGCACTGAATCATGAGAAACTTGATGCTTAGGGTTCGGGTAGTTCGAAAAGCTTCTTCCAAAATACGGATGGGTACTTCGGGATAGGTCAGGTCATCATTGATCTCTATGGTCCAATGATCGATATTCTTGAACACTTCGGTCTTCTCGGGGACTTCGAGACACTTGCGAAGTAACGAGATATGGAACACATTGTGCACGGCTGACATCTCTTCAGGTAGTTCCAATTGATATGACACTTCTCCTTGACGGTTCAGAATCTTGAAGGGTCTGATATATCTGGGGGCTAACTTTCCTTAGAGTTGGAAACACTACATTCCCTACAATGGCGACACTTTCAGATAAACAAAATCTCCTATGTTGAAGGCGAGATCTCTACGTCTCTTGTCGGCGTAACTCTTCTGTCGGGATTGGGCGGTCTTGAGGTGCTCACGAATCTTGTGAACCTTCTCTTCTGCTTCTCGTAGGATATCGGGTCCAAAAATCTGACTCTCTCCTACTTCCGACCAGTTCAAAGGGGTGCGACACTTCCTTCCGTACATGAATTCAAATGGGGCCATTTGCAAACTGGCTTGATAGCTGTTGTTGTATGAAAATTCTGCAAACGGCAGACAGTCTTCCCACTTGGATCCATATTCTAACACACATGCTCTCAGCATATCTTCGAGTATTTGATTTACTCGCTCCGTTTGTCCATCGGTCTGAGGGTGATACGCTGTGCTGAAATCTAGACGGGTTCCTAAACCTTCTCGTACTTTCTTCCAGAATCTCGAGGTAAACTGAGTTCCTCGATCCAATACTATGTTCTTGGGGACTCCGTGCAAACTGACGATTCTAGCGATGTATAACTCCGCTAGTTTCGAACTCTGATATGTGGTCTTGACGGGCAAGAAATGGGCGACTTTGGACAATCTGTCCACTATGACCCAGATAGAGTCATTTCCCCTACTAGAAGTAGGTAGTCCAGTGATAAAGTCCATTCCTACAGAATCCCATTTCCATTCCGTAATCTGCAAGGGTTGCAACAATCCAGCGGGTCTTTGATGTCCTGCCTTGACTCGCTGACAGATATCACACTTGGCGATATAGCTTCCGATTTCTCTCCTCATCTTATGCCACCAAAATTGCTCTTTTAAATCTTGATACATCTTAGTTCCTCCGGGATGGATAGAATAAAGAGGATCATGAGCCTCCTTCAAAATAAATTCTTCCAACTCAGAATCTGATGGTACACAAAGGCATCCTTTGTACCACAGAGCTCCTTCTTCATCCTCGGTGAATCCGGGTACTTTTCCTGTACCAATACGATGCTTGATTCCGTCAATACTGGCATTTACCTTCTTCGCCTCTTTAATCTGACTGATCAAAGTGGGCTGGAGTTCTATGCTAGCCAGAAATCCTTCACTTACTAATTCCATCCGAAAATCTTCTAGCTCTTTGTGCAGACTTGGTTTCTCCTTCGAAATCATGGAGTTCAAGCGGCACGATAATCTGCTAAGGGCATGTGCTACTATGTTGGCTTACTAGGGTGATAGTGAATGTCCAGATCGTAATCCTTGATTAGCTCAATCCATCTTGTTTGCCTCATATTCAGCTCCTTCTGAGTGAATATATACTTTAGGCTCTTGTGATCCGAATAAATCTCACAACGGTTTCCCATCAGGTAATGTCTCCATGTCTTCAGGGCTACAACTACGGCTGCGAGTTCGAGGTCATGGTTTGGGTAGTTTTGCTCATGTTGCTTCAATTGTCATGATAGATAAGATATAACTTTGCCTTCTTGCATTAGCACACATCCGAGACCAATCTTCGATGCGTCACAATACACCTCGAAGGGCTTCGTGATATCCGGCATGATCAAGATTGGGGCTGAAATCAATCTCCTCTTGAGTTCTTCAAAACTCGCTTCACATTTGTCGGTCCATTCAAACTTCTTGTCCTTCTTCAGCAATTGGGTCATGGGTCTGGCGATACTAGAGAATCCTTCTACTAATTTGCGGTAATATCCCACCAATCCGAGAAAGGCACGAACTTGGGTTTGAGTGGTTGGGGCTTGCCAATCTTCTACATCTTTCACTTTGGCAGGGTCAACAGCAATTCCTCCGGCTGATACAATGTGACCGAGGAATCCTACCTCCTGTAACCAGAATTCACATTTGCTAAACTTTGCATACAACTGATGCTCTCTAAGGGTTCCAAGAATGGTCCTTAGGTGTAGCTCATGTTCTTCTTCTGATTTGGAATAAATCAGAATGTCATCGATGAAAACAACGACAAACTTATCCAGGAAGTCCATAAAAATCTTATTCATGAGGTTCATGAAATAAGCGGGGGCATTGGTTAATCCGAAAGACATGACCGTATACTCATACAATCCATATCTGGTGGTAAAGGCAGTCTTTGGAATATCCTCTGCACGAATTTTGAGTAGATGATAGCCAGTTCTAAGATAAATCTTAGAAAACACTTTGGCACCGGTCAACTGATCAAATAAATCTTCTATCTTGGGCAAGGGGTACTTGTTCTTGATGGTGACATCATTCAATTTCCGATAATCCGTACACAAACGGTTACCTCCATCCTTCTTGTCCACAAACAAGACAGGTGATCTCCAAGGTGACGCACTTGGTTGAATCAATCCAATTTCCAGCATGGAATCCAGTTGCTTCTTCAGTTCTGCGAGCTCTGACGGGTTCATACTATATGGTCTCTGGGCTATGGGTCCAGTTCCGGGGATTAGTTCGATGATAAACTCGATATCCCGATATGGGGGCATACCGGGCAAAGCATCTGGAAATACATCGGGGTATTCACAGACTATCCGGACTTGGTCAATGGTAGGTTGGGCTATACTCTTGTTACACTTGAATTGGCGGGGTAAGGTTTCAGATATATGCTCGACTGATATTCCGGCGGTACTGGTCATGGTTATGGCTTTCTTGGCACAGTCAATCAATCCTTTATGTTTGGACATCCAATCCATTCCTAGTACTACTTCCAAACCTTTAGTTCCGAGTACTATCAGATTTGCATAAAAATCTATGCCATGAATTCGGATAGGGACGGCTTTGCAAATTTTCCTAGCCTTGGTGGCTGATCCGGGAATTTGAACAATCATAACATGCTTCGGTTTGGTTGGTTGAATTTTACTAGTGCATGCAAATTCTTCGGTGACAAATGAGTGCGATGCACCAGAATCAAACAACACTCTTGCAAGTACTGAATTAACAGAAAACATACCCAGCACGACGTCTGGCGCTTCCTGAGCTTCTTCAGCATGCATGAGAAAAAGACGGCCGTTGCGGTTGAGCGAATTCCCTGGGGCAAATCTTCTTCCTGGCTGAACACGACGCTGCTGCTGAGCTGGGACATTGGCGTTGGGGGCTGTAGCATTCTTCTTGTTGGGGCACTCGTTGGAATAGTGGCCTTTATTTCCACAGTCATAACAGGTCACTTGCGACTTGTCCTTGGCTGCTACAGGCACAACATTGCTTCCAGTCCTCGGGGCAGTGTTGGTGTTGGCGGTAACATTGTTGTTGTTGAACTTGTGTGGGGCACGATTTAAATTGCTAGAGTTGCCGGGGTTGTTGTGATTTCCTCCGGGTCTAGGGTTTCCACGGTTGGGATAGGTCGGACGGTTCATCGGGGGTCTGTTGGTCCTTGGGGCAAATCCTGTAGATGGGTTAGGGCGATACTTTGGGGTCTGATGGGTTCCTGGCTGATGCATCATACGACGCTTGCGGTTATCATTGGTTTGGTTGATCTTTCCTTCCATCTGGATAGCAGAGTCGACAAGGGCTTCGATATCCGCAAAGGGGATATTGACTAATACTGTCTCCATCTCATCATGCAGACCATTCAGGAATCTTTCTTTCTTCTTGGCTTCAGTGTCTATTTCATCCGGGGCATACCTAGCTAATGACAAAATTTTGTCACGGTATTCCACTACAGTCATCCTTCCTTGCTTCAGCAATCTGAACTCGTCTCTCATTCTCCTGATCAAACCCGATGGCACATGGGTTCTGCTAAACTTGACCTTGAGTTCCTCCCAGGTCATCATCTGGCCTCCGGTCATTGCGCGAACACTGTTCCACCATGCTCTGGCATCTCCGGCTAGATAGTGGGTGGCGAACAGGACTTTCTCGTTGGCTTCCACTCCGGCTACTTCTAAGTTATTTTCCATGCTTTGCAGCCAATCATCGGCGTCTAGGGGTTCTTCTGACTTAGTGAACACAGGTGGGTTGGTATTCTGGAAGTTCTTAAGCTTAGATCCATGGTTGTCCTGATTTCCGTGGCCTTGGTTGTTATGGGCTAGCTGGGCTATCTGCTGAAGGGTGGCTAGGTTGGCTTGACGTTCCGCTCTTTCAGCTTCACGGTCAGAAGTCAACATTTGCAGTATCTGCAACATCGGGTCCGGGGATGAACCACTTCCTCCACGTGATCTGAAGATTGAGGTAGATCATGAGAAAAGAGGGACATTTCTAAAGTTTTGGGTCTTTGAAAAAAAATTAAAGTCTGACTCAGATTTTCTAGAAACTTGCTTCTTCATTCATTCATTCCTTCATTCACATGATATAACACACACCACATCAAAGGAAAGCAGATGGTTTTAAGAACGATTCTGAGAACTACGATATAGTGGGACCGAATACTACTCACTACGCTAGTGCTCAAGTGCTACTAGTCCTCGGAATCTGTGGCTTCATCATCCTCATCATCATTGATGAAGGCGAAATCATCCTCATCGGTGAAGAAATCCATAGCCTGATCCTCCAGAAAATCGTCCTCATCGCTAAGATAGGAGTAGGGGTTTCCACGAAGATCCTCTCCGGCATTCTCCCTTTCCTCCAACTGCATGTCTCTCTCGTGGATGGTCTCCTCCAGAGATGAGGTGCGGTGGCGAAGACGGGCAATGATGCGCTCCTTCTTGTCGAGCTGACGGCGGCGAGACTTGCGATCCTTTGCTAGCATGGCGATGGTCTGGTCCTTCGTCTTGATGATGACAGACTTGTGGTTGCAGTAGTCACGACAGTTGTCCAACTCCTGCTGACGATCGTACATCATGAAGCTAAGGTGGTCCAATTGGGTACTCAGCTCGGGGTGGTATGGGGCTTCCAGGGGTTGTCCATTAGCATCACGCCTTAGGAAAAACTCAAAGCGAGTACCCTTGATCTGATTGATGCTCTGCCCACACAGACGGGAAAGAGCTTCTTGCATGGCCCTGGCAAGTCCATCGAGCCAGTTGTTCTCTCTCAAGGTAAACTGAATTCCCTCCGCAGTGGGAGGTTCATTCTTTCCTCGGAGACTTGCAACAATTAGCCACTGTAGATCTTCTCCTCCTTGATCATTAAGCTGAGCTCCGAAGAACTCGGGGTGCGGACGCTCCAGAAGTTCTGAAAGCTGGTCCAAATCCCTCTCAAAGATCAGGTCTCCTCCCTTCCCTAGTTGGTAAAACTTGTTGTAATTCACGTCCATCTATAAGAATATAGGATGAGTAAGTTAGTAGAGTGATTAAGTGTGTCAAAATTTTATGTATTTTGCAAGAGTGTTTTTGGAGGAACATGATTTTTCATGAAAGAAGAAAAGGGATAAGAATGAGAATAAGTTTTTGTAAATATTTGTTTCCTTTGGTTTTGAAAATAAGTTTTTGATTCAAACGTCCAGTCTAACTAGGGTCTCCTATGGTCAGGATGGCTCTGATACCAACTTGTCAACACCCGGATTTTTAATCCCAGATGCCTGTTATGCCATACCTCGCAATCCCAGGATTACCATTTTTGCGAGACATAACAGAATTGGATACCACAGTACATCATCCATTACAAAAGATACATAAGTTCTTACACAAATAGGGATCTCATGATCTAGTTCTCAATACAACATCAAGCAGCGGAATACGTAATAATAACGGTAGCGTAGGTGAAGCTCCATCTTCCGGTTCACAGGCAATGCTGATGATGGGAGATGATCCTAGTTGTCGTAACCTTCCTGGGGTCCATCCTCAAGGTACTCCTCTTCCTAGTCTGGCCATGGGAATAGCCAGGGACAAAGCCATGAGTACTCTTTAAGTACTCGCAAACTAATACTAACAGGTAAAAGGGGTTTTTGGATAATAGGACACTAGGCTCTAGGGTTGTTTTGCAAAAGCAAGATTTATCTCTACTAAGTTTAGAAGCAACGAATGCTAGTTGAAAATTTTATAGCACCTAAGTGGGAACTTGTAATTCAGATCACAACCCTGTTGTGGTCAAGTCAAAGTCTCAAATCATTTCACAAGTCATTTTGAAAAGTCTGACGGGGGAACAGTATGGCCACTCCAACTGTCCATAACCGCGGACGCGGCTATTCGAATAGTTTGACACTCTGCAGAGATTGTACACTTTCACCACAACATTCGATACATCTGTCAGGAACAAATCCTGAATTCACCATACTCAGTATGCGGATAATCAATCCTAACCTTTTAATTACATGACCTAGTATAAGCACCTCTCCTGTGAGTTTGGCCTCCCAACCATGACCAACTGTCATCTTGGGTACTGCACAGGTGGACAATCTTCACAAGGTAGCCTCAGCTCAGACCTAGGCCGTGAGGGAACTAATACTAAGGTATATAAGTTTCCAGTCAATCCCTACCCAATATTCGGGTATTGTGGTTGTACGATAAAATTTGAATGGTATCGCATCCAGACAACCATCAGTTTTAAAAAGAGCTAAGTCTCATGCCTCAACATTTTCATCACCAAAATCATCAGGTGTTTGGAAACACATGTCCAAAACATTTCAATAGAATGATCCATCATTCCCAGGTTTTCATAACCATTTTTCCACCAAGTATTCCCATCTAACAGGTGGGGGTAAGCAATAATGAGGGGTGGTAAACTAGGGGAGTTTAAAGTAAGTTCCATCTCATGCCTTAAGATGACATCAAGATTATCTACCTTAGGCCAAATTTTATGCTCTTTATGCAACCTTCAAATATTTTTATAATATCTATAATTCACTTAAGTAAACTCTAAGTAATAGCTTTGATAAAGAAATAAAGTATAAAGCTTGCAAGTAAAAACTAGGATTGGTCTGTCATGTGGGTATGATCACATATGCTTAAGGCATATAGTAGGCATAGTAACAAGTAGTGGTTTGTTGCATCAGTAGAGTATCTTGCAAGTGTTAGCTTGCACATTCACTAGTAGTATTAGGCTTGCCTTGTGCAGAGCAGTGGTTGAAGTTCTCCTCGGCTTCTTCTTCGTAGAATCCTCCTTCCTCCTTGTATCCTTGGTCGGTACTAGCATCTATAAATAAATACGAGGTACACAATCACCAAACAATACTTAACTACTTGCAATCATCACACACAAGGATCCTATAGATGATCTAGCATCATCTCTAACATTACAAGTTTAAAGCTTGGTTTAATTCATTTTTATTTCTAGAAAAGTAATTTCTACTCATTGAAAAACTACTTAAGATTTAATATTATCCAAACCAAACATGGGATCATGTTGACACATGTCATCACCACATATTGTAGTCCAAGGGAATATGATTTAAAGTGGTGTCACAATTTAATAAGGTTTTACCCTTTTATTTTAATTAATTAAAGTGGCTAGAAATGCCTATGTAGCATTCTTTTATTACTTGAACATTATTTCTGCAAGTAAACCTATATATTTTTATATATTCTGAAAGGTATGGTTAAATGTGAATTTTGAGAGTTGGAATCAACTAAAAAGCTATTATGGTTTAAATTTGAAAAATGTTTGAATGCAGAAAAGCTTCTGCCTTGTTATTTTTACCATGGGTGATCTATAGATCCAAATGACTAGAATCCAACGGGCTTGGATTCAGCATTCCCAGACCTTTCTAACAAAATTAGTTTCATTCAATTTGATGCACTGAAACGACCTGGGTTTATTTTTGAAGTTGAGTACAGAAGTGAGTTTGAAACAAAAATGAAAAAGGTTTAATTCAAATAACTAGGCTGCGCGGGAAAAGTTAACGGGCCGTCCTGCTAAGCTTAGTGCTCCCGCGGGCTGCTTAAGTGGGTGTCCCCACTCGCCAGTGAGACAGCGAGGGGCGAAACGGTACGGGGCAACGTGGGTCGTTCGATCTGATTCTAATCCAACGGCTGGGAGTCATCGTCGACGCGAGGCAACGCCGGTGAGAAATAAACCTAGCGCGGCCAGTGAGGGGTGCTGGGGGCTCACCGGGGTGCAGGCGAGGGTCGGCGAGGCGGGCGAACGACAAAGTCGACGACGGTGAACTCAGGGGTGGTCGCGGCAGCTCCTGGGGTGGACGAAATCGATGGCGCCCTTCTTCTCTAGAGGCGGCGGGCTCCGATGAAATTCCGGCGAGGTGGTGCTCGCCTTGCTCCGGGAACGGTGTGGCATGATCAGTGAGGAGAGGGGAGTGAGATGGTGTGAAGAAATCGACTAGGGGTGGCCTCTATTTATAGTCGAGCGAGGGGACCGACGGGGCGCACAGTGAGCTCGTCGGGGGCGATGTTACAGGCAGCTATTGGCATGGGCGACGGTAGGGGGCGGTGCGGTGTTCCCTGGTGAAGCTCAACGACATGGTTTCGAGGCGTGGGGCGGTGCGGCTTGGTCGGAACGCGACGGTGCTCTACGCGTGCCCGACGGAAAATTAAAGGCCGCACAGCTAGCGTGGTCCGCGCGGCGGCGAACGAGCGTGTCTGCACGCGGTGAGGGCGGCGCGCGGTCTGTGGGCGTTGGTCGAGCGTGGCGCACGGGGCATGCTCTCGGCATGGTTGCTGGCGAGGTTGGCATGGTTCATGCGTGTGGTCCAGGGCTTGGCAACGCACGCGGATGGGACAGTGAGTGGCGATGGACAGTGGGCTGCCTCCCAGACATGCTAGCTAGGCTTGTGTCTCCTCCTAGCTTGTTGTCGACATGGGGGTGACATGGGTGTGCTCGGCTGTTCACCATTGATGGTAATGCCAAGCTCACAGTGGTCCTAGTGCTTAGTTAATCTTGCTAGATGATCTACTGAGCTGGTTGTGAGCTAGAGAGGGAACCAGTTAGGCAAGAATCACTGCTCACAATTAGATTTTGTATGATTTGTGTCTGCAACCTGTTTGATGAAATGGCCGCATGAAATCAAGTTTTGAATTTTGAAAAGATTTTTGGTGGGTGTGCTAGATTGGTGCTGGTGAGTCTGCAGATGCTTGGGTTTTGAAAGTTGAGCTTGTTTGAGTGGTTTTTGAAAAAGTGGGATCTTCCCATATGATAAAGATTCAATTTTGAATTGTCATTTAAACTATGTATTTGAAAGTTTCTGGATGATCACAAAGTGGGCCTTGATACCTTGTTATGAGTACATTCAAGGGGTGCAAAGATCCAGAAAATTTTCCATTAGGTTCTGAAAGTTTGAGACAGCCAAAGTAGGCATGGGAGTTAAATTGGTCAAAATGACCATTCCTTTATTTTCTTGGTTTTGACTTATTTGTCTTTAGGAAAAGTTTGGGAAATGTTTAGATGATGTTTATTTCACCTAAGAAACATTTTACAAGCAAGGAAACATACAAATAAGGTGGTTCAAAAGAATTTCAAATTAAATCATACACATATGCATGCCTTCATAATTTTAATTAGAAAAGTTTTTGTTAACCCTAATTTTGATGATTAGAGTTTGATGATCCAAGTTTAGTATTTTTGGGATGTTACACGAGGGCACAGGGAGTGGTAGCCATCCTCCTAAGAAGAAGACGAAGAAGCCGAAGGAACGGCGCCTGAACACTGTCGGCACGGCCAGGGAGGAAATTACCGAAGTGAGCCCATCAGGGGTTCCTTTGGAGCCCGACCTTGTCGTCAGAGAGTACGGTGGGAAAGTGGCGGTGATCACCCGGACAACCATCTCGATCAACACCGAGAATCTTCGGCATAAAGATAATGGCCACTTGCGCACACTCCTCTTCAAGAAGCTACACGCAAGATACAAGTTCCCCGCTAAGTATCAGAACACAAATTATCATGGGAACGAAGTAAACAAATCCGCCCTCACAAAGATGAGCACCGCCCTGGCCAGCTGGAGAACCCGGATAAAGAAGAAGATCTATAAAGAAGGAAAAAGTCTCGAGGAGATCCAGAAGATTGACCCACAGATCACCGAAGATCAGTTCCGGGAGTTCAAGGAGAGGTGTGAATCCGAAAGAGCCCTGGCCAATAGTAATCGTGGAAAGGCGCTGCAGGCGATGAATATAGGTCATCACCATCTCGGATCTGGTGGATACAGAACCGCGGAGGCCAAATGGAATAAGGAGGACGAAGAGTATAGATCCAAGGGGATAGAAAACCCCTATGCGAAATTCGAACCCGGGAAGGTTCGAAACTTCATCAGGGCCCGTTACCATGTGGACCCAAAAACCAAACAACTCACCTCGGATCCTGCGGTGAAGGAATTCGAGGAAATTTTGGTAAATAAGCTAATTACCACGGATCAACTCGATTGCATTCTAATCGATGATCTAAACGATTGACTGTTACTTCTTCTGCAGGAGGAGGAAATTGTTGCTAGTCATGGATCCCAGGGTTCCTCATCCCAGGGGTCGACGGCGGCCACCCGCTGGGATAACCCTTTTAACAGGGCGATGAACCGGGCCAAGAAAATAGAGCCGGTTACGAAGAAGCCGTCGTCGGCTGGCTGTCTGGCCGACCTCGGGGGTAAGAATTGGGTGGATCATTTTGGTGCACCGCCGAGGATGCATGTGGCGCCGTAAGGAAGGAGCGAGGAGGAAAACCGCGAGGTTCAAGAACTTAAGGAACAAGTGGCGCGGATCCCGCAGATCGTCCAAGACAACCTGGCAATCACCCTCACGTCCTTCCTGCCTACCTTGGTGGAGTCAATAGCGAACTAGAGTGCGGGTGGTCGAGTAGGACCGTGCCCGATTCCAAGCATGGTCAGCAGCCACTCGAACAACGTGGCACCGACGAATCAGGCAAACTACGTGTTCGTGACTCCGCCCCGCTAGCACCGCGGAGCCGCAAGTGTTGGTGACTCCCCCTGCCATCACCGTGGAGCTGGAGTACATGTTGGTGCCCCCTTGTTGTAATTATGCCCTAGAGGCAATAATAAAGATGTTATTATTATAATTCTTGTTCATGATAATGTTTATATTCCATGCTAGAATTGTATTAAGCGGAAACTTTAATACTTGTGTGGTTTGTGAACAACACCGTGTCCCTAGTACGCCTCTATGGACTAGCTCATTGATTAATGATGGTTAAGGTTTCCTAACCATGGACATGAGTTCTCAATTAATAATGAGATCATATCATTGGGAGAATGATATGGTGGACATACCCAAACTAAGCGAAGCAATTAGATCGTGTCATCGTGTTCGTCTTTGCAAAGCTTTTCTTATGTCAAATATTGTATTCCTTAGACCATGAGATAATACAACTCCCTGGTATCGGAAGAAAGCTTTGAGGTCATCAAACGTCATCCTATGAGAGGGTGATCATAAAGGTGTCTCTCAGGTGATCGGAAAGTATCTGTTGGGTTGTATGTATCGAGATGGGATTTGTCCCTCCCAAGTTGGAGAGATATACTTCGGGCCCACTCGGTAATCGATATCAACACCGCTTGCAAGCATGTGGTTAAGGCGTTAATCACAAAGTGATATCGGATTACGGAACGAGTAAAGTACTTGCTGTGAACGAGATTGAACTAGGTATGACGGTACCGACGATCAAATCTCGGGCAAGTAAAATATCGCGAGACGAAGGGAATATATATATGGGATTGATTGAATCCTTGCATCGTGGTTCATCCGATATGATCATCGATGAATGTGTGGGAGTCAATATGGGTGCCCAGACCCCACTGTTGATTATTGATAGAAGATCATGTCTGCATATTCTCAACCCGCAGGGTCACACACTTAACGTGTCTCGACGCTAGGATAGGTTGGATAATTGGTTTATGAGTTTTTGTTCGGAGTCTCGGATGGGATCCGGGACATCACGAGAGGTTCCGGAGTGGTCCGGAGAATAAGATTCATATAAGGCAGTGCAGTTTTTGGAGTTCGGAATTGTTCCGGATTAATCGGTATTGTACCGGAAGCTTCTAGAACCTTCCGGAAGGGGACCAACGTGGCCCCACCTTCCGGGAGGAGGCATGGGCCTATGAGGGAGTGCCATGGCCGTATTGGGCCAGGGGCACAAGGCCCCATAGGGCCCAGCCGGCCAAGAGAGGTTTAAACTCGAGATAGACCTTCTAGAAGGGGGGGTTCCTTGCCCCCCACTCCTTATCCTTTGGGGCCGCCGGTTTGGGCTTGGGGGAGGGGCTAGGGCTGCGCCCCCCCCCCCTCTATATAAAGAGGGGTGGGGGCGCACCAACCCCCTACACCTTCCCCTCCAACCCTAGCCGCCCTGCTGCCCTCCTCTCTCCCTCCCGACTGCTTGTAGGCGAAGCCCTGCTGCAGAAATTCTCCACCAATTGCACCGCGCCGTCGCGTTGTAGATCCAACCCATCTCTCCACCATAATTGCTGGACCAAGGAAGGAGGAGACGTCGAGGTGTCGCACGTGTGCATCTCACGGAGGCATCGCCACTTGTGGTGCTAGATCGGATCGGATCGCGAGGAGGAGAAGCGAGTACGACTACATCACCCACGTTCCGACGAACGTTCCGATGTGCGAATCTTCAAGGGTATGAAGATCTAATCCAATCTATCTCGTTGTTTGCATCTCCTAGATTAGATCTTGGCTTCCCTCTGTTCGCATCCGTAGAAAATTTTCATTTACTATGCCGCGAAACCCTTCAGTGGTATCAGAGCTAGATCTATGCGTAGATGTGTTTCACGAGTAGAACGCAACATGGTTGTTGTGGGCATTGATGTTTTCTGTTGCAAGCCTCTTGTTTGTGTTCTTCTTATGACGCGGGATAGTGAGATTGAAGCGGTCCAGGGCAACCTGACGCTCGTTCGCGAGACCGGCTCCGCACTTGACGTGTGGCTTGTTCCACACATGCGGCTGGTGGATGTCAGTTTCTCTCACTATAGTTGTCATGGGATTAACACCGGAGTTTGGCAACCATAATATCACCGTTGTGGTTTTCCGTAGGTAAGAATCGTTCTTAGCATCTACTCCCATAAGCCACGTAAAACATGCAACAACAAAGTAGAGGCGTCTAACTTGTTTTTGCAGGGAGTGTTTTCTGTGATATGGTATGGCCCAAGATGTGATGTGTATAATGTATGCGATGATCATGTTTTGTAATGTTTCACGACTTGCATGTCGATGAGTAGACAACCGGCAGGAGCCATATGGTTGTCTTTATAATTGTGTATGACATGTGTG
Organism: Avena sativa; assembly: GCA_916181665.1. NCBI lineage: Eukaryota > Viridiplantae > Streptophyta > Magnoliopsida > Poales > Poaceae > Avena > Avena sativa. The sequence continues at coordinate 136,104,460 of OV702280.1, forward strand.
TCAACTTCTTATGCGCCATGTAATAGTTTCATTTTATCGCTAAGTAGTTAGCAATAGTTGTAGTTGCTATTCGTGGTGGAGGCAATCATGGTGGAGTGATGGAGATCATGCCGGAACGCACAAGATGGAGATCATTGCGCGAAGATTGGCTATACCATGTCACATTAAAGTTATATGCATGTGATGTTTATCCTTTTATGTATCTTATCATGCTTAGATCGCGACGGTAGCATTATAAGATGATTCCTCACTTAAAGATCAAGATAAAAATTGTGTTCTCCCCGAGTATGCACCGTTGCGAAAGTTCTTCGTGTCCAAGCATCACGTGATGATCGGGTGCTATAGACTCTACGCTCACATACAACGGGTGCAAGCCAGTTTTTGCACACGCGGAAATACTTGGGTCTAACTTGACGAGCCTAGCATGTACAGACATGGCCTCGAAACACAAGAACCGAAAGGTTAGGCATGAGTCATATGAATGATATGATCGACACTTCGTTGTCCACCATTGAAACCACATCTCTTCTCGTGATGATCGGATTAGGTGTGGTGAATTTGGATCGTGTTCACTAAACAACTTGAGGGATGTTGAATTTAGTGGGAGTTCATCTAGTAATTTGATTAAGTTGAACTAGTTATCATGAACATAGTCTAATTTGTACTTGCAAATACTGTAGATCACATGGCTAAGTCCAACTTCAACTTCAACGTTTTTGCTGAGAAGGAAAAGCTTAGAAACAATGGGTCTAACTTCACCAATTGGTTCCGCAATCTAAGAATCATTCTCTCTGGCGGTCAAAAGGACTATGTCCTTGGGAAAGCGTTAGGTGACCCCCTGCTACAACTGCGCCGGCTGATGAGAAAACTGTCTATCAGTCGCGCAAAGATGATTATGGTGTGATTAAGAGCACCATGTTGTTTGCTATGGAACCGGAACTTCAAAATCGTTTTGAAGACTATCCCGGGCCCTTTGAGATTCTCGAAGAGCTGAAAACCATGTTTCAGACTCAGGCCCGTTCTGAGAGATATGAGATCTCTGAGAAGTTCTTTAACTGCAAGATGGAGGAAGGGAGTTCCGTTAGTGAGAACGCCATTAAGATGACGGGCTACACTCAACGCCTTGAGCAACTGGAATGCACGATTCCAGAGGAGCTCAAGATTGACAGGGTTCTGCAATCACTCCCTCCCAGCTACAAAAGTTTTGTAGTGACTCATAATCAGATTGGTTCCACTGATACGATCACCGAGCTCTTCGCAAAGCTGAAGGCCGCGGAAGTGGACATCAAAAAGGATAATCATGTGTTGGTGGTCAACAAGCCCACCTTTAAGAAAGGTAAGGGTGCAAAGAAGCCCTTCAAGAAAGGCGGCGGCAAGCGCGTTGCCCCTGCTGAGAAGAAGCTCAGGTCTGGTCCTATGCCGGACACTGAGTGCTTCTATTGCAAGGACAAGGGTCACTGGAAGCGCAACTGTCCAAAGTACTTAGCGGACAAGAAGGCTGGCACCATCAAAGGTATATTTTATATACATCTTATTGATGTTTTCCTTACTAGCCCTCGTTGTAGTGCCTGGGTATTTGATACCGGTTCAGTTGCTAATATTTGTAACTCGAAACAGGAGCTACGGAATAGACGGCGGCTTGCGAGGGATGAGGTGACGATGCGCGTTGGCAATGGATCAAGAGTTGATGTGATGGCCGTCGGCACGCTCTCCTTAGTTTTACCTTCGGGATTAGTTTTAAACCTTAATAAGTGTTATTATGTGCCTGCGTTGAGCATGAACATTATTTCTGGATCTTGTTTATTGCAAGACGGTTATTCATTTAAATCGGAGAATAATGGTTGTTCTATTTATATGAGTAACATCTTTTATGGTCATGCACCTATTGTGAATGGTTTATTTCTTCTAAATCTCGAAAGGGATGAAACACACATCCATAACATTGAGGCTAAGAGATGCAAAGTAGATAGTGATAATACTACTTATTTGTGGCACTGTCGTCTAGGTCATATTGGAGTAAAGCGCATGAAAAAACTCCATTCTGATGGACTTTTGGAGTCTCTTGATTTTGAATCATTTGACACATGCGAACCATGCCTCATGGGCAAGATGATCAAAACCCCGTTCTCCGGTATGATGGAGCGAGCAACGGACTTGTTGGAAATCATACATACCGATGTATGCGGACCGATGAGTGTTTCGACGCGCGGTGGATATCGCTATTTTCTCACTTTTACCGATGACTTAAGTAGATATGGGTATATCTATTTAATGAAACATAAATCTGAAACATTTGAAAAGTTCAAGGAATTTCAGAATGAAGTGGAGAACCATCGTAACAGAAAGATTAAGTTTCTACGATCCGATCGTGGGGGCGAATATTTGAGTTATGATTTTCTCACGCATCTTAAAGCAAGCGGAATCGTTTCGCAACTCACGCCACCCGGAACACCACAACGCAATGGTGTGTCTGAACGCCGGAATCGAACCCTATTAGATATGGTCCGATCAATGATGTCTCTTACTGATTTGCCGTTATCATTTTGGGGTTATGCATTAGAAACCGCTGCATTCACTTTAAATAGGGCACCATCTAAATCCGTTGAGACGACACCGTATGAACTGTGGTTTGGTGCTAAACCTAAGTTGTCGTTTCTCGAAGTTTGGGGATGCGAAGCTTACGTCAAGAAATTGATGCCGGATAAGATCGAACCCAAAGCGGAGAAATGTGTCTTCATAGGATATCCTAAAAAAACTATTGGGTATACCTTCTATCACAGAACCGAAGGCAAAGTGTTTGTCGCAGAGAATGGTTCCTTTCTTGAGAAGGAGTTTCTCTCGAAAGAAGTGAGTGGGAGGAAAGTAGAGCTAGACGAAGTTATTGAACCTTCTCTTGAATTGGAGAGTAGCGCAGCACCTGAAATTGTTCCAGTGCCGCCTGCACCAACAATAGAGGAAGCTAATGACAAGGATCATGAAGCTTCGGACGATGCTGCTACTGAACGTCGCAGGTCTACAAGGTCGCGTGCCTCTCCTGAGTGGAACGGCAACCCTGTCTTGACTGTCTTGCTAGTAGAAGACAGTGAACCTACGAACTATGAGGAAGCGATGATGAGCCCAGACTCTAAGAAATGGCTAGAAGCCATGAAATCCGAATTGGGATCCATTAGCGAAAACCAAGTATGGACTTTGGTGGACCCTCCTAGCGACCGAAAGGCCGTTGAGTGCAAATGGATCTTCAAGAAGAAAACGGACGCGGATGGTAATGTTACCGTCTATAAAGCACGGCTTGTCGCGAAAGGTTTTCGACAAGTTCAAGGTGTTGACTACGATGAGACTTTCTCTCCCGTAGCGATGTTTAAGTCCATTCGGATTTTATTAGGAATTGCTGCATTTCATGATTATGAAATATGGCAGATGGATGTCAAGACTGCGTTCCTCAATGGCAACATTGATGAAGAGTTGTATATGATGCAACCCGAAGGTTTTGTCGGTCCTAAGGATGCTGATAAAGTATGCAAACTTCAGCGTTCCATTTATGGATTGAAGCAAGCATCTCGGAGTTGGAACCTTCGTTTTGATCAAGTGATCAAGAGCTTTGGATTTTTTCCAAATTGCTACGAAGCTTGTATATACAAGAAAGTGAGTGGGAGCTCGGTGACATTTCTGGTACTCTATGTGGATGACATATTGATTATTGGAAATGACATCAACATGCTTAACGATGTGAAGAGTTATTTGAACAGGTGTTTTTCAATGAAATACCTAGGTGAAGCTGCTTATATATTGGGCATCAAAATCTGTAGAGATAGACAAAGACGCCTGATAGCTTTAAGCCAGAGTACATACCTAGACAAAGTTCTGAAAAGGTTCAGAATGGATAAGGCAACGAAAGGTTCAGTGCCTATGTTGTCAGGTAAGATATTGAGCAAGACTCAGTGTCCAGCTACGGTAAATGATAGGGAAGCTATGAGCAAAGGGCCTTATGCCTCGGCCATAGGTTCCATCATGTATGCCATGCTGTGTACTAGACCAGATGTGTCCAATGCTCTTAGTTTGACGAGCATGTATGAAAGTGATCCAGGAGTGGAACACTGGACAGCCGTGAAGAACATCCTAAAGTACCTAAATAGAACTAAAGAAATGTTCTTAGTCTATGGGGGTGATGAACATCTTGTCGTAAAAGGTTACGTCGATGCTAGTTTCGACACCGACAAGGATGATTCCAAATCTCAGACAGGATATGTTTATATTTTGAATGGAGGAGCTGTGAGCTGGAGAAGCTGCAAGCAAAGAGTGATCGCGGGATCTACAGTAGAAGCGGAATACATGGCTGCTGCAGAAGCGTCAAGTGAAGGAGTTTGGATCAGAAACTTCATCACTGAGCTTGGCGTGGTTCCAAGTGCATTGGACCCACTGGAGATATTGTGTGACAACACTGGCGCCATAGAACTCGCTAAGGAACCAAGATATCATCCAAAGACCAAGCATATCAACCGCAAGTTTCATATAATCCGAGATTATATAGCAGATGGAGATCTGAAGATTAGCAAAGTACATACAGATCTGAATGTCGCAGATCCGTTGACTAAACCTCTTCCGCGTGCAAAACATGATCAGCACCTCAGTGCCATGGGTGTGAGATTGTTGCCAAATGTAAACTAGATTATTGACTCTAGTGCAAGTGGGAGACTGTTGGAATTATGCCCTAGAGGCAATAATAAAGATGTTATTATTATAATTCTTGTTCATGATAATGTTTATATTCCATGCTAGAATTGTATTAAGCGGAAACTTTAATACTTGTGTGGTTTGTGAACAACACCGTGTCCCTAGTACGCCTCTATGGACTAGCTCATTGATTAATGATGGTTAAGGTTTCCTAACCATGGACATGAGTTGTCAATTAATAATGAGATCATATCATTGGGAGAATGATATGGTGGACAGACCCAAACTAAGCGAAGCAATTAGATCGTGTCATCGTGTTCGTCTTTGCGAAGCTTTTCTTATGTCAAATATTGTATTCCTTAGACCATGAGATAATACAACTCCCTGGTATCTGTAGTGACCTCGGATCGGTAAGGATCTTAAGTCCCTGTGATTAACATGCTAGTCCCTGGATCAATATCTAGCACTCACAGTCGATGAAATATCATGTAAAACACAAGTCTTTATTACATGAATCGAATAATCCAGAGTTTACATTATTACAACAGAAGCGATATAAATACAACTTGGAGTCCCATCAATGCCACAGGCAGGTTGAGTGTAGACCCGCGATCCTAGCGCACCTTTCAACGATCTCCGAAATTCTGCACATGAAACGTGCAGACAACAAGTTGGGTCAATACTTTGAATGTATTGGCAAATTACACCAAGGAGAGAAAAGACTATCTCTACATGCAAGGCTGGTATAGGCTGTAGAGTTCATTTGCTCAAAGCTAGTTTTCTTAAGTAGAGAGAAGAAGAGAATATTGTCCTACTTTGTAAACATTATCTTAGATAAAATAAGGTCGAGTGGCACACGAGGATATTACGCACCAAGTGTCCAACAACCAAACACTTGGATATTACGCACCAAGCGTCACTTGGATATTACACACCAAGTTCCCAAATTCCCACCCATTGGCGATATTACGCACGCCATGGGGTTTCAAAACTTTGTTTTAGAAAAGAGAGAGGAAGATCCTTCAGAGGCTCCATCCTTCAGACGCTCATTGTTGTTCTGTTATCGTGAACACGGCTGATCGATCAGATTTCAATACTCTCGAGAGTTTGTGCACTTTACCCACAATCCATGATCAAGTCCTTTTACAAACAAGACCATGGCGAGGCTTTCCCTTAGTAGCCCCTCTACCTTCCGGATCCAACCGTGCCAAGAACCTCCAAATGTTAGTACCCAGGTGAGGTTTCCCACTAAGTACTAGGCCAAGACAGAGCCCATAATGTATTGTGGTTGCACTAGAAGCTTCTGAATTCTGAAACATGGCAGACTTCTTTGATTCCTGGGCGGCCGTCCTCCACCAAAATCTCACTCGTTGTCCCGACAACCATTCCGCCCAGAAGAAAACTTAGTTTTATTTTGAAGTGGATTTGAGAAGAAAAGTTTGCTCTAGAGAGAGCCTTTATACTTAGAAAATTCTTTGTCTTTCGAACCCCCCAACGGTACTTTGTATATATAGCATAGCAAGCAATACTTAGCAAAAACAGGGGTACCTATTAGGATGTAAATCCTAAGTATAGGGCTACTCATGGCATACTACAAAATTATCGCACTTGCAAAATAATGCTAAGGAAAAATTCTACTAGAATATCCTACACATGCATACTACAGAATTTTGAAGATCACATGCATAGAATCAAAACTGGGACAAAATTATGAACAAGTGGTGTAACTTGCCTTATGTTGATAATATGAGTGTTAGATTGTATTTCTCCGCAACAATCCCACTCTCCGAACAATCTAATACGAGGACAAGGTAGTTCCAATCAAAACAATTGCAAACATAGCAAACACAACAAGGATGATCGAAAACATGCATGATGATTTAATTACACAATGGGTATAGTTAGTTTTATGAATATTAATATATCATATGATGCATGTATGAGTTCATTTAATGCAATAGGGTACTTGTTATTAATAATTACTTGCCAATATAAGGGTTTTGATAGTTCTGTTGAAACTTCTGTACTAATTGCCGTATTAAATTTGTATCTAAAGTGTACTGGATAGAGGGCATTAATACGAACCAGTAGTAATTGGATTCAACGTAATCGGAGTTATAAATCTTTTCTTATGATTTAAATAGTGTTTAATGGAGTTTAAATCATTTAAACAATTTCTGTTGTCTAAAATTCAAACTAAATACAGATCTGTAATCTACATGATAATGTGATTCCAGAGACATATTATTCATATTTTTCTGAGTTATAAATTATTTACTATGAATTTAATACTCTAAAAGTCCATTAAAACTATTTAAATCACTACAGCAATTTTACACTGCAAAATTTGGATCTAACAGCATATTAATGTTTTATATGAAATTATGAATCCATAGACACTTTATTTGTATTTTTAGGATCTACAGATAATTTACTATAATTTATTATGTCTAAAAAGCTCATTAAACCATTTAATTTATTACAGTAAATATGTACTGTAAAAGTTATATCTATTCTCGTATTATTGTTCTACACAATTTTATGAATCCAACCATATATTATTTATAATTTTTGGACATGTATTCGATTTTATATGAATTTTACAAGATTGGACAAAATTCTGTCTATTTAAATCAATTTCAATTATGCAGGGAATATTCCAGGGAATATGCTTTGCTACGTGGGCAGTGACTGGGCGCTGACCTGGCGGTGACTGGGACGATGACACGGCGTTGTTGAATTGGCGACACACGGCGCTCACCAATTGGCAAGTACCGGTTCACTGGCCCTTCTAATCTGAGCCGCTTAGATGAGATCCAACGGACGGGGGTGGTAGCTTCACGAGCTCACTGGCAACGTGACAGGTCATCGGTGGCATACGGTGGCGGACGGCTCAGGTGATGGCGGTGGCGGCGCTTTGGTGGCCCTCGGCGATTGAGGGGTAGGCTACGGGGTGCAGATCGTCTTGGCGAACCTGATGGTGTGCCCAACGTCGATGTTCGCTTCCTAGAGCAGCGATGGAAATCGGCTGGAGGTCCTCGAGTCGCTGCGGCTCCGGCGACGAATCCGCAAGGAAACGGAGATCTGTGGAGGGGGAAAAAGCATCAGGGAGGTGCGGATGAACCAGAGGATGAGAAACATATGGAGAGAGAGGGTCGGGGTGGACGGAAACCACGGAGCTCGAGCTCAATCTTGAGCTTCCGACGGCGGCGGCGCAGATGGCTCGAAATTGGTGGCTAGGGTTTCGATTTGCAGCAAAATCGAGACTAAAAGGAGGCGGGGGAGTTTATACGGGGATCTAGCGTGGGTTAGGGTCGCGTACTGTGCCGAATCAATCGGGATTCGCGGGGATTTCATCTCGGGGCCAACCGTGTTTGTCAGGGACTCCTCATCGGGAGGAAGAAGGAGACAGGGTGGGGTCCCACCTGCCAGCAGGAGAGAGGGGGGCAGGCTGCTGCTGCTGGGCCAGCCTGCTGGGCTGCATGCGCGCTACTGCTGCGCGGCAGGTAGGGCTAGGCCGCAGGGTTGTCCCGGGTAGGTTAGGTTTAGTTTTTTTTTGTTTATTCTTTTCTCCTTTTCTATTTCCTTATTTACTTTATATCCTTTTCATATGATCTCCAAATGAGTTGATTCTTGTCTCCAAAATTTTCGAAAATTCTGTAGATCATCATAGGACACTTTATAGAAATATTTTTCATATTTAAACAAATGCATTCATAATACCTTGTTTGTAGTCTTGTAGGAGTATTTTCGGTAATTTCAAAATAGGGTTTGCAAACGGTGATTTAACTTAAGAACTTGTATTAATGGAAGGTTCACGGATGAGAAATCAAACAATTGTCTTGGGTTTGTTCAAAACTTGGTAGTCATAGTAATCCTCTTCTTTTACTGTGGCTTAGTAAAATATCAATCATCAACAAAAGTTTCTTTTCATTCAAAATTTCCACAAGCTTAAGCAATCCAATCAACTTAATAATTTTATTTTATCATTCCAAATTTAGGAAAAAATTCGGGATGTTGCAGTATCGGAAGAAAGCTTTGAGGTCATCAAACGTCATCCTATGAGAGGGTGATAATAAAGGTGTCTCTCAGGTGATCGGAAAGTATCTGTTGGGTTGTATGTATCGAGATGGGATTTGTCCCTCCCAAGTTGGAGAGATATACTTCGGGCCCACTCGGTAATCGATATCAACACCGCTTGCAAGCATGTGGTTAAGGAGTTAATCACAAAGTGATATCGGATTACGGAACGAGTAAAGTACTTGCTGTGAACGAGATTGAACTAGGTATGATGGTACCGACGATCAAATCTCGGGCAAGTAAAATATCGCGAGACGAAGGGAATATATATATGGGATTGATTGAATCCTTGCATTGTGGTTCATCCGATATGATCATCCGATTGGTTGAATCCTTGCATCGTGGTTCATCGTGGTTCATCCTGCTATTGATTATTGATAGAAGATCATGTCTGCATATTCTCGAACGCGCAGGGTCACACACTTAACGTGTCTCGACGCTAGGATAGGTTGGATAATTGGTTTATGATTTTTTGTTCAGAGTCTCGGATGGGATTCGGGACATCACGAGAGGTTCCGGAGTGGTCCGGAGAATAAGATTCATATAAGGCAGTGCCGTTTTTGGAGTTCGGAATTGTTCCGGATTAATCGGTATTGTACCGGAAGCTTCTAGAACCTTCCGGAAGGGGACCAACGTGGCCCCACCTTCCGGGAGGGGGCATGGGCCTATGAGGGAGTGCCCTGGCCGCATTGGGCCAGGGGCACAAGGCCCCATAGGGCCCAGCCGGCCAAGAGAGGTTTAAACTCGAGATAGACCTTCTAGAAGGGGGGGTTTCCTTGCCCCCCACTCCTTATCCTTTGGGGCCGCCGGTTTGGGCTTGGGGGAGGGGCTAGGGCTGCGCCCCCCCTCTATATAAAGAGGGGTGGGGGCGCACCAACCCCCTAAACCTTCCCCTCCAACCCTAGCCGCCCTGCTGCCCTCCTCTCTCCCTCCCGACTGATTGTAGGCGAAGCCCTGCTGCAGAAATTCTCCGCCAATTGCACCGCGCCATCGCGTTGTAGATCCAACCCATCTCTCCACCATACTTGCTGGACCAAGGAAGGAGGATACGTCGAGGTGCCGCACGTGTGCATCTCACGGAGGCATTGCCACTTGTGGTGCTAGATCGGATCGGATCGCGAGGAGGAGAAGCGAGTACGACTACATCACCCACGTTCCGACGAACGTTCCGCTGTGCGAATCTTCAAGGGTATGAAGATCTAATCCAATCTCTCTCGTTGTTTGCATCTACTAGATTAGATCTTGTCTTCCCTCTGTTCGCATCCGTAGAAAATTTTGATTTACTATGCCGCGAAACCCTTCACCCCTGCCATCGTCGCGGCGGCACTAGAGATCCAAGCTCCCGGCGGTAGGGAGAATACACCGGCAGCCAGTACCGCGCCATCAAGCAGCCCTTCCATCTCTTGCACGCCTGTCGCCATATATGGTGCCTCGACATTAGCCGATCTCGACGCCATCACGGTAAACAAATTGCTTTACTGCCTTTCACGCCATCTATTACTCTTATGACATCTCTGACGACGTCGTACATGTTTTCTGCAGACGGATGTTTCTTTCACTCTCTTATGCTACGTGAACAACTAGCTAAGGGATGTTGCCAAGGGTACCATCGTTCAACCCTTGCAGCGCACGTTCCACTCAAGGCCGATGCTAGATAGCATGCACAGGGTTAAAATTAGTCGGGTGCTAAGGGGCTGCGACGACCTGGAACCTCCCATTCAACCCCCAGGAGCGGATGAAGAAGAGCCGGCTGTCCTCAGAAGTTTCTTCGGCTTATTCTTGCAATGGCCAAAGAGCATGATCCGTTTGGGGACGGCGGGGGCCATCACGCCACAGACAACAGCACCGCCTGTCGTGCCAGCGACAAGCGGTGGCAAGGCCCCCTTACCGCCCTCGCCGACACCTCCACGCGGTGGGTCGGATGATCATGTTGATGATATGCACATGGCGCGAGATCTGGCCGAGGACGACGAAGACTGGAATGATCACTTCTTCAACACTCAGTTTAGCAACGAAGACCTAGCTGGTGGCCCCACAGAGAAAGCCACTATCACCAAGCGTCTGTTTGGTTCTCAGGAGACGCCTCCAGCTTGCGCCTTATAGAGCTAGCTGATACAACCAACCAGCCCTTTATTCTAAGACCTGACACACTACATAGGGCGGCCGGTGCTCAGATTGCGGTGCTTGCCCGCTCTCCAAAAGGAAAAAAGGGCAGGAAAAGAAAATCTAGCAGCTCGAGCCAACCGGTGGCGTCAACAACTGCGAATCCGATCAGGTTTCGGGACGGGCCACCAAGACCCGAGGGTATTATGTGGAGGATTAATGTGGCGGGTGATCCCATGCTACATAAGAATTTGAGGAAGCTCGCCAGTTCGGAACTGCAGAGTGTGCATGACGGCGTGCTGACGATAGAGAGACGCCTTCTATCGGAGAAAGATCCCTCGCACCCGGTATTCGTGGTTAAGGTACCACCAGGCTTGGGCTTCGTCGATAATGCCCCTACGGATCTGTTCTTCCTGTGGTTCGACGACATCTTCAATATGTTCCACCTATACCCGCTGAACTATACCATGGTCCGTCTGTTTTCTCTCAGCCTAGAAATACAGATCATTAGAGAGAACACACCGGGTATCGCTATAGTGGACCCCTACTACATGCGTGACGGCTGCTTGGGTTCCCCCGCCGAACGACGTATCGTGGCCTCGTACCTAAAAAGAATCCTTGTGGCGAACAAGACAAAGGAATACATTCTCGTGCCTTACTTTCCCGAGTAAGTCGTTATGCACTCGCCACCGTCGATTGGCTTTATTATATTATCATCATTCTTTTTCCAACACATTCCATTTGAATTTTTTGCGCAGAGATGAACACTCCACGCTCATCTCCTTATCGCCGAAGCATTCCCAGGCCACGTATTTCGACTCGGGGAGTCTAGAAAAGAAGAAAAACTACGACAAGATCAAGGAAGTTTTGGATGATGCTCTCACTGGCTTTGCCTCGACGGAAGGCACCACCTTCGTGCGTACGAAGTTCAAGTTCGGCAGGCACGTCTTCCACCATGTAACGGAGTTCCCCTGCGTGAAGCAGCCGGAAAACAGTAAGAAGGAAGCCTACTACGCACTCCATCCCATGAGGGCATTCCTACTTGACCAGCAGAATTCTACGCTGCCAGATCATCTCAAACAGTGGGCCGAAGCAAAGGCCAAGATCACTGATTCAGATATTAGACAAGAGATGTATCGCATCCAGCAGCAGTTTGGGGCAATCATGTTTCGTGATGTCATGACTTTGGGGGGGGATCTTCTACGTAGGAAATATCCCGAATAACTGTGACATAGAAGATCGCCTAGAGATGCAGGGTGACTATAGGAAGTTCATGACGAGACAAGGCGTCCTCCCGTTCCCTAAGCCGAGCCAGCAGGCTTGATGTTGGCCTAGTTGTAGTTACAAACTATAGATGACCTTTGTGTGTATGTGGACAAGTGTACATGCTACTATACTTATCTTATTAGGTTTATGAATCATCGCTTACTTCTTTTGCTTATTATTATTATATATCAATCAATGCTTGGTTTTTTTGCTTACTCTTTGGTCCTTTGCTCACTTTGGTCCTTCTATTTTTTCCTTACTTTATTAGTCTTTTTTCGAGAATAATGCCGATGATTGAAATGTCGTGGCACAATATATATGTGAATGTGCTACGACGGGATTGTGAGCCTTGTGATATGAACAAGTCCAGGTCTTGTGCATCCTACTTGTCTCACCGTTCCATCGTAGCATATTCCTGTGTCTAATGACCTATATATATATATGAGGCATTCTTTTTTATTTACTTTGGTCTTTTTCGAGAATAATGCCGATGATTGAAATGTCATGGCACAATATATACGTGAATGTGCTACGTGTTGGAATTATGCCCTAGAAGCAATAATAAAGATGTTATTATTATAATTCTTGTTCATGATAAAGTTTATATTCCATGCTAGAATTGTATTAAGCGGAAACTTTAATACTTGTGTGGTTTATGAACAACACCATGTCCCTAGTACGCCTCTATGAACTAGCTCATTTATTAATGATGGTTAAGGTTTCCTAACCATAGACATGAGTTGTCGATTAATAATGAGATCATATCATTGGGAGAATGATATGATGGACAGACCCAAATCAAGGAGAGCAATTAGATCGTGTCATCGTGTTCATCTTTGCGAAGCTTTTTCTTATGTCAAATATTGTATTCCTTAGACCATGAGATAATGCAACTCCCTGGTATCGGAAGAAAGCTTTGAGGACACCAAACGTCATCCTATGAGAGGGTGATCATAAAGGTGTCTCTCAGGTGATCGGAAAGTACTTGTTGGGTTGTATGTATTGAGATGGGATTTGTCCCTTCCAAGTCAGAGAGATATACTTTGGGCCCACTCGGTAATCGATATCAACACTGCTTGCAAGCACGTGGTTAAGGAGTTAATCACAAAGTCATATCGGATTACAGAACGAGTAAAGTACTTGTTGTGAACGAGATTGAACTAGGTATGCCGATGCCGACGATCGAATCTCGGGCAAGTAAAGTATCACGTGACGAAGGGAATATGTATATGAGATTAATTGAATCCTGGCATCGTGGTTCATCCGATATGATCATCGATGAGTATGTGGGAGTCAATATGGGTTTCCAGACCCCGATGTTGATTATTGATAGAAGATCATGTCTGCATATTCTGGAACCCGCAGGGTCACACCTTAACGTGTCTCGACGCTAGGATAGATTGGATAATTGGTTTATGAGTTTTTTTTCGGAGTCTCGGATGGGATCCGGGACATCACGAGAGGTTCTGGAATGGTCCGGAGAATAAGATTCATATAAGGCAAAGCAGTTTTTGGAGTTCGGAAGTGTTTCGGATTGTTCGGTATTGTAACGGAAGCTTATAGAACCTTCCGGAGTGGGACCAACGTGGCCCCACTTGTCGGGAGGGGGCGTGGGCCTACGAGGGAGTGTCCTGGCCGCATTGGTCCAGGGGAACAAGGCGCCATAGGCCCATCCGGCCAAGCCCTAGGGGAAACCCTAGGGAGAGCTTCTAGAAGGAGGGGGGGAAAGTTGCCCCCCACTCCTTCCTCCTTGGCCGCCGGCCCTAGGCTTGGAGGAGGGGCAAGGGGCAGCCGCCCACCCGTCTATATAAAGAGGGCTGGGGGCGCACCCTCCCCCCACACCTCCTCAAGCCCTATCCGCCCTGCTGCCCTCCTCTCTCTCTCCCTCCCGACTACGCGTAGGCGAAGCCCTGCCGCAGAAACTCTCCACCGTTTGCACCACGCCGTCGTGTTGTAGATCCAACATATCTCTCCACCCCACTTGCTGGACCGAGGAAGGAGGAGACATCGAGGTGTCGTACGTGTGCATCTCTTGAAGGCATCGCCACTTCCGGTGTTGGATCGGATCGGATCGCGAGGAGGAGAAGCGAGTACGACTACATCAACCACGTCCCATCGAACGTTCCGCTGTGCGAATCTTCAAGGGTATGAAGATATCATCTATCCCCCCTCATTGTTTGCATCTCCTAGATTAGATCTTGGCTTCCCTGTTCGCATCCGTAGAAATTTTTTGATTTACTATGCTGCGAAACCCATCAGTGGTATCAGAGCTAGATCTATGCGTAGATGTGTTTCACGAGTAGAACGCAACATGCTTGTTGTGGGCGATGATGTTTTCTGTTGCAAGCCTCTTGTTTGTGTACTTCTTATGACGCGGGATAGTGACATCGAAGCGGTCCAGGCCAACTTTACGCGACCTCGTTCGCGAGACCGGCTCCGCACTTGACGTGTGGCTTGTTCCACACATGCGGCTGGTGGATGCCAGTTTCTCTCACTATAGATGTCATGGGATTTACACCGGAGTTTGGCAACCATAATATCACCGTTGTGGCTTTCCGTAGGTAAGAATCGTTCTTAGCTTGTTACTCCCATAAGCCATGTAAAACATGCAACAACAAAGTAGAGGCGTCTAACTTGTTCTTGCAGGGAGTGTTTTTCTGATATGGTATGGCCCAAGATGTGATGTGTATGTTGTATGCAATGATCATGTTTTGTAATGTTTCACGACTTGCATGTCGATGAGTACACAACCGGCAGGAGCCATATGGTTGTCTTTATAATTGTGTATGACCTATGTGTCAACTTCTAATACGCCATGTAATAGCTTTGCTTTATCGCTAAGTAGTTAGCAATAGTTGTAGTTGCTATTCGTGGTGGAGGCAATCATGGTGGAGTGATGGAGATCATGCTGGCACGCACAAGATGGAGATCATTGCGCGGAGATTGGCTATACCATGTCACATAAAATTATATGCATGTGATGTTTATCCTTTTATGTATCTTATTATGCTTAGATCGCGATGGTAGCATTATAAGATGATTCCTCACTTAAAGATCAAGATAAAACTGTGTTCTCCCCATGTATGCACCGTTGCGAAAGTTCGTCGTGTTCAAGCATCACGTGATGATCGGGTGCTATAATCTCTACGTTCACATACAACGGGTGCAAGCCAGTTTTGCACACGCGGAAATACTTGGGTTTGACTTGACGAGCCTAGCATGTACAGACATGGCCTCGGAACATACAAACCGAAAGGTTAAGCATGAGTCATATGAATGATATGATCTACACTTTGTTGTCCACCATTGAAACCACATCTCTTCTCGTGAAGATCGGATTAGGTGTGGTGAATTTGGATCATGTTCACTAAAAAACTTGAGGGATGTTGAATTTAGTGGGATTTCATCTAGTAATTTCATTAAGTTGAACTAGTTATCATGAACATAGTCTAAATTGTACTTGCCAATTTTGTAGATCAAATGGCTAAGTCCAACTTCAACTTCAACGTTTTTGCTGAGAAAGAAAAGCTTAAGAACAATGGGTCTAACTTCACCAACTGGTTCCGAAATCTGAGAATCATTCTCTCTGGCGGACAAAAGGAATATGTCCTTGAGAAAGCGCTAGGTGACGCCCCTGCTGTAGATGCGCCGGCTGATGAGAAAGCTGTTTATCAGTCGCACAAAGATGATTATGGTGTGATTAAGAGCACCATGTTGTTTGCTATGGAATCGGACCTTCAAAATCGTTTTGAAGATTTCCCCGGGCCCTTTGAGATCCTTGAGGAACTGAAAACTATGTTTCAGAGGCCCGTTTTGAGAGGTATGAGATCTCTGAGAAATTCTTTAACTGCAAGATGGAGGAAGGGAAATCCGTTAGTGAGAACGACATTAAGATGTCGGGATACACTCAACGCCTTGAGCAAATGGACTGCAAGATTCCAGAGGAGCTCAAGATTGACAGGGTTCTGCAATCACTCCCTCCTAGCTACAAAGGTTTTGTAGTTACTCATAATCAGATTGGTTCCACTGATAAGATCACCGAGCTCTTCGCTAAGCTGAAAGCTGCGGAGGTGGACATCAAGAAAGATAATCATGTGTTGATGGTCAACAAGCCCCCCAGCTTTAAGAAAGGTAAGGGTGCAAAGAAGCCCTCCAAGAAGGGCAGCGGCAAGCGCGTTGCTCCTGCAGAGAAGAAGCTCAAGTCTGGACCTAAACCGGACACTGAGTGCTTCTATTGCAAGGACAAGGGTCACTGGAAGCGCAACTGTCCAAAGTACTTAGCGGACAAGAAGGCTGGAACCATCAAAGGTATATTTGATATACATGTTATTGATGTTTTCCTAACTAGCCCTCGTTGTAGTGCTTGGGTATTTGATACTGGTTCAGTTGCTAATATTTGTAACTCGAAACAGGAGCTACGGAATAGACGGCGGCTAGCGAGGGATGAGGTGACGATGCGCGTTGGCAACGGATCAAGAGTTTATGTGATGGCCGTCGGCACGCTCTCCTTAGTTTTACCTTCAGGATTAGTTTTAAACCTCAATAAATGTTATTATGTGCCTGCATTGAGCATGAACATTATATCTGGATTGTGTTTATTGCAAGACGGTTATTCATTTAAATCGGAGAATAATGGTTGTTCTATTTATATGAGTAACATCTTTTATGGTCATGCACCTGCTATGAATGGTTTATTTCTTCTGAATCTCGAAAGGGATGAAACACACATCCATAACATTGAGGCTAAGAGATGCAAGGTAGATAGTGATAATACTACTTATTTGTGGCACTGCCGTATAGGTCATATTGGTGTAAAACGCATGAAGAAACTCCATTCTGATGGACTTTTGGAATCTCTTGATTTTGAATCATTTGAAACGTGCGAACCATGCCTCATGGGTAAGATGATCAAAACCCCGTTCTCCGGAATAATGGAGCGAGCAACGGACTTGTTGGAAATCATACATACCGATGTATGTGGACCAATGAGTGTTTCGACACGCGGTGGTTATCGCTATTTCTCACTTTTACTGATGACTTAAGTAGATATGGGTATATCTATTTAATGAAACATAAATCTGAAACATTTTAAAAGTTCAAAGAATTTCAGAACGAAGTGGAAAACCATCGTAACAGGAAAATTAAATTTCTACGATCCGATCGTGGAGGTGAGTATTTGAGTTATGATTTTCTCACGCATCTTAAAGCAAGCGGAATCGTTTTGCAACTCATTCCACCCGGGACACCAAAACGCAATGGTGTGTCTGAACGCCGGAATTGAACCCTATTAGATATGGTGCGATCAATGATGTCTCTTACAGATTTGCCGTTATCATTTTGGGGTCATGCATTAGAAACCGCTACATTCACTTTAAATAGGACACCATCTAAATCCGTTGAGACGACACCGTATGAACTGTGGTTTGGTGCTAAACCTAAGTTGTCGTTTCTTAAAGTTTGGGGATGCGAAGGTTACGTCAAGAAGTTGATGCCGGACAAGCTTGAACCCAAAGCGGAGAAATGCGTCTTCATAGGATACCCTAAGGAAACTATTGGGTATACCTTCTATCACAGATCCGAAGGCAAAGTGTTTGTCGCAAAGAACGGATCCTTTCTTGAGAAGGAGTTTCTCTCGAAAGAAGTGAGTGGGAGGAAAGTAGAGCTAGACGAGGTTATTGAACCTTCTCTTGAGTTGGAGAGTAGCGCATCACCTGAAATTGTTCTAGTGTCGTCTGCACCAACAATAGAGGAAGCTAATGATAAGGATCATGAAGCTTCGGACGATGCTACTACTGAACGTCGCAGGTCGACAAGGTCGCATGCCCCTCCTGAGTGGTACGGCAGCCCTGTCTTAATTGTCTTGTTAGTAGATGACAGTGAACCTGCGAACTATGAGGAAGCGATGATGATCCTAGACTCTGAGAAATGGATAGAGGCCATGAAATCCGAATTGGGATCCATGAGCGAAAACCAAGTATGGACTTTGGTGGACCCTCCTAGCGACCGAAAGGTCGTTGAGTGCAAATGCATTTTCAAGAAGAAAACGGACGTGGATGGCAATGTTACTGTCTATAAAGCACGGCTTGTCGCGAAAGGTTTTTGACAAGTTCAAGGTGTTGACTACGATGAGACTTTCTCTCCCGTAGCGATGTTTAAGTCCATTCAGATTTTATTAGCAATTGCTGCGTTTCATGATTATGAAATATGGCAGATGGATGTCAAGACTGCGTTCCTCAATGGCAACATTGATGAAGAGTTGTATATGATGCAACCCAAAGGTTTTGTCAATCCTAAGGATGCTGATAAAGTGTGCAAACTTCAGCGTTCCATTTATGGACTGAAGCAAGCATCTCGGAGTTGGAACCATTGTTTTGATCAAGTGATCAAGAGCTTTGGATTTGTTACAAATTGCTACGAAGCTTGTATCTACAAGAAAGTGAGTGGGAGCTCAGTGACATTCCTAGTACTATATGTAAATGACGTATTGATTATTAGAAATGACATTGACATGCTTAACGATGTGAAGAGTTATTTGAATAAATGTTTTTCAATGAAAGACCTAGGAGAAGATGCTTATATATTGGGCATCAAAATCTATAGAGATAGACAAAGACGCCTGATAGCTTTAAGCCAAAGTACATACCTAGAAAAAGTTCTAAAAAGGTTCAGAATGGATAAGGCAAAGAAAGGTTCAGTGCCTATGTTTTCAGGTAAGATATTGAGCAAGGCTCAGTGTCCAGCTATGGTAAACGATAGAGAAGCTATGAGCAAAGTGCCTTATGCATCGGCCATAGGTTTTATCATGTATGCCATGCTGTGTACTAGATCGGATGTGTCCAATGCTCTTAGTTTGACGAGCAGATACCAAAGTGATCCAGGAGTGGAACACTGGACAGCCGTGAAGAACATCCTAAAGTAATTAAATAGGACTAAAGAAATGTTCTTAGTCTATGGAGGTGATGAACAACTCGTCATAAAAGGTTACGTCGATGCTAGTTTTGACACCGACAAGGATGATTCTAAATCTCAGACAGGATACGTTTATATTTTTAATGGAGGAGCTGTGAGCTGGAGAAGCTGCTAGCAAAGCGTGGTCGTAGGATCTACAATAGAAGCGGAATACATGGCTGCTGCAGAAGCGTCAAGTTAAGAGTTTGGATCAGGAACTTCGTCATTGCGCTTGGTGTGGTTCCAAGTGCCTTGTACCCACTGGAGATATTGTGTGACAACACTGGCGCCATAGCACTGGCTAAGGAACCAAGATATCATCCAAAGACCAAGCATATCAACCGCAAGTTTCATATAATTCGAGATTATATAACAGATGGAGATCTAAAGATTAGCAAAGTACATATGGATCTGAATGTCGCAGATCCATTGACTAAAACTCTTCCACGAGCAAAACATGATCAGCACCTTAGTGCCATGGGTGTTAGATTGTTGCCAGATGTAAACTAGATTATTGACTCTAGTGCAAGTGGGAGACTGTTGGAATTATGCCCTAGACGCAATAATAAAGATGTTATTATTATAATTCTTGTTCATGATAAAGTTTATATTCCATGCTAGAATTGTATTAAGCGGAAACTTTAAAACTTGTGTGGTTTTATGAATAACACCGTGTACCTAGTACGCCTCTATGGACTAGCTCATTGATTAATGATGGTTAAGGTTTCCTAACCATAGACATGAGTTGTCGATTAATAATGAGATCATATCATTGGGAGAATGATATGATGGACAGACCCAAATCAAGGAGAGCAATTAGATCGTGTTCATCTTTGCGAAGCTTTTTCTTATGTCAAATATTGTATTCCTTAGACCATGAGATAATGCAACTCCCCGGTATCGGAAGAAAGATTTGAGGACATCAAACGTCATCCTATGAGAGGGTGATCATAAAGGTGTCTCTCAGGTGATCGGAAAGTACTTGTTGGGTTGTATGTATCGAGATGGGATTTGTCCCTCCCAAGTCGGAGAGATATACTTCGGGCCCACTCGGTAATCGATATCAACACCACTTGCAAGCATGTGGTTAAGGAGTTAATCACAAAGTGATATCGGATTACGGAACGAGTAAAGTACTTGATGTGAACAAGATTGAACTAGGTATGCCGATGCCGACGATCGAATCTCGGGCAAGTAAAGTATCGCGTGACGAAGGGAATATGTATATGGGATTAATTGAATCCTGGCATCGTGGTTCATCCGATATGATCATCGATGAGTATGTGGGAGTAAATATTGGTTTCCAGACCCCGCTGTTGATTATTGATAGAAGATCATGTCTGCATATTCTCGAACCCGCAGGGTCACACACTTAACGTGTCTCGACGCTAGGATAGATTGGATAATTGGTTTATGATTTTTTGTTCGGAGTCTCGGATGGGATCCGGGACATCACGAGAGGTTTTGGAATGGTCCGAAGAATAAGATTCATATAAGGCAAAGCAGTTTTTGGAGTTCGAAAGTGTTTCGGATTGTTCGGTATTATACTGGAAGCTTCTAGAACCTTCCGGAGTAGGACCAACGTGGCCCCACTTGTCGGGAGGGGGCGTGGGCCTACGAGGGAGTGCCCTGGCCGCATTGGGCCAGGGGAACAAGGCCCCATACGTCCAGCCGGCCAAGCCCTAGGGGAAACCCTAGGGTGAGCTTCTAGAATGAGGGGGGAAACTTGCCCCCCACTCCTCCCTCCTTGGCCGCCGGCCCTAGGCTTGGAGGAGGGGCAAGGGGCAGCCGCCCACCCCTCTATATAAAGAGGGCTGGGGGCGCACCCTCCCCCCACACCGCCTCAAGCCCTCCTCTCTCTCTCCCTCCCGACTGCGCGTAGACGAAGCCCTGCCGCAGAAACTCTCCACCGTTTGCACCACGCCGTGGTGTTCTAGATCCAACCTATCTCTCCACCCCACTTGCTGGACCGAGGAAGGAGGAGACGTCGAGGTGCCGTACGTGTGCATCTCTCGGAGTCATCGCCACTTGCGGTGTTGGATCAGATCGGAACGCGAGGAGGAGAACCGAGTACGACTACATCAACCACGTTCCGTCGAACGTTCCGCTGTGCGAATCTTTAAGGGTATGAAGATCTCATCGATCCCCCCTCGTTGTTTGCATCTCCTAGATTAGATCTTGGCTTCCCCGTTCGCATCCGTAGAAATTTTTTGATTTACTATGCTGCGAAACCCATCGCTACGACGGGATTGTAAGCCTTGTGTTATGCACAAGTCTAGATGTTGTGCATCCTACTTGGCTTACGGTTCCATCGTAGCATATTCCTGTGTCCAACGACCTATGTATATATATATGAGGCATTCTTTTTGATTTACTTTGGTCTTTTTCCAGAATAATGCCGATGATTGAAATGCCGTGGCACACTATATATGTGAATGTGCTGCAATGGGATTGTTCGCCTTGTTCTATGCACAGGTCCAGGTGTTGTGCATCCTACTTGGCGAACAGTTCCGTCGTAGCATATTCCTATGTCCAACGACCTAGCTAGTTATATATGAGGCATGCTTTTTGAGTTACTTTGGTCTTTTTCGAGAATAATGCCGATGATTGAAATGTCGTGGCACACTATATGTGAATGTGCTGCGATGGGATTGTCCGCCTTGTGCTATGCACAGGACCAGGTGTTGTGCATCCTACTTGGCGTACAGTTCCATCATAGCATATTCCTGTGTCGAACAACCTAGTTATATATGAGGCATGCTTTCTGAGTTTGGTCTTTTTGATTTAGGAGTACTTTCTATAAGTGTATCTTCATATGCGACTTTGATTATACATGTTGTTTTTCAATCACCGGTTAATTATTATTTTCAACTTGTAGATGACGTGGTACGTCGTGTACAAGGGATGGGTTCCCGGAGTCTACGATGACTGGGAAGACTGCTGGAGACAGGTGCACCGTTTCAGCGGCAATAGCTACAAAGGGTACAACACTATGGCGGAGGCGGAAGCTAGATACACGCGCTATCTAGCGGGAGTTAGGACGAGGAACCGGATGAAGACCTACACCTTCGTCGCGGCGGTGATCATGTTTATCTTCTTTGGTTGTTTATCCCGCGTTTGTGTCTAGCTAGTTTAGATGTGTAGGCGAGCTTCCGAGCTCTAACTTGTTCGATCGACACATGTATTCGCATGTCACCAACTACTTTGTAACTTGATCGAAACAATGTAACTTATACTATGTATTCATGTATGAGACTTATCTAAACTGAAAATTCGTGTTAACTCTTGTCACATCGACTTGCACGTCATCCGGATTCTCCAAACAGCTACACTAGCTTGGTAAAGTAAATTACATAGAGAATCCGACACGCAGGTCGTTACACAATAAAATGACAGCACCTAGGCTCCATCCGACTGACAAAACCATGATTCACAGATCACATATGTATTACACACATACATCACATACACATGAACCATACCATTCACAACTTCCTGCAAAAACAAGTTATGCATAGATATGCTATCTACTGACGTTGTGAAACTCACAACGACATCTAAAGCGCTACGATAGGGCGAAGTCGGCGGTCCCGCTAGCCGAATAGCGGGCGGGGATCGACCATTATTCCGAAAACATAGATCTCATCTACAATCCAGACATGGATTCCGACCATTATTCCGATTCGATCAAACTCTTTGATCTTCGATCATCGCTTATGGATTTACGTGTCACAGTCTACCCTGATGGTGGAAACCGACCAGTAGGGGTATGCCGTTTCACGACCTCAGCAGTATGATCACGCAAATCAGATCTACCATTCCCCGAGTACAGTTGGTCCAATCAACCTCGTACAAAACCGATCTATCTCATAGATCGACCACCAAAATAGCACATAGATCCAATCTACAGCCAACCGCATATCACATATGCGAGATCTTGAGCCTAAAATCAGAAGCTATCGCTCTGATACCACTGTTGGGCCACATAGATATAAAACAAAACTTTTTCCTCTAACACGGTGATCCCAAGATCTAGCTGAGATAGAAGGCCACGACGATTACCACTAGACGTGCAGTTGCGGAATTGATGAAGCACGTCCATTGAATGCAGTGTAGTCCTCATGATCCGATCCAATCACGATCGTCCTGGTGCTGATCGTAAATCACCGCTGCCGGTATCCACACGTACAAGGAGGAGCGCCAGCGGTGAACTACTAGGCTCAGTACGACGGCTGGACCGCTGTGGAGCTAGGGTTTCCAAAGCATGGAATGACCTAACTGATCAACCCTCCTGGGTTTCTGCGTCCCACTATATATAGGGAGTGAATGTAGGATCCACTCACTCGTGTCCCATTCACTAAATCCCATATAAAATTTGTCACCGTGAGTCCAACACATTGACTCAGTCCAAATCCGACGCGGGTCCAACCCAACCAGATTTTCGGTTCAGATCCAATCCGAACTTGATCCCGCTCTTAAGTGTGTGACCCCGTAGGCTCATGGCAACTTGGACACGATTGGAGTCCGACTCTCAATCGATCAATGGGTAGCGGCTCCTAGCAGATCATGTCGACTCCCAAGTACCAAAGAGTCATGAAGACTTGCCTTTCCAATGCGACTTGAGTCTGAGTCCCTTTCGCCTCACGATATACCTTGTCAGACTATAGGCGAATATTTGTCATCCCTTAAATAGTCTGACTCTCTTCTCGATCCGAGATAAGTGATTCATCCGACAAACTCTTAGTCGATTGCCTCAGTTAAAACTTAGCCGAGTCTTGGATGGCCATCCTTTCTGAATCATATCATCCGAGAGGGCCTAGAGAATATCTCTCCAAGTGGATGGGCAAAATCCCATCTTGGTTATTCACATCACGCAACTTGATTCTTAGTCGACCCGAACTCTGCCTTTATAACTGCCCAGTTATGGATCAGCGTTTGACAGAACCTAAGTCGGTGATCCTCAACTCGGAATGTGCAACAACCTCAGGTCTATGGATTACATTGATTGAGATAGCCAAATGACAACTTGTTCGTGGTACCTCAATATTGGTCAAGCCGACTCGCTAAAATCTTTAGTCGAATCTGTGTAAGTCAGAGTAGCATCTCCATGCCCATGACAAGTGGAACCGAGTCATCATCCGACTTTCACATTGGTCTAAGTTGTGTGTCCAGCACAACCTCGATGACCAATGACATTTAGTACAAACAACATGAACGTATAGTTCCACAACTGAATCACATATTCAATAATACACATCAGATGTTTATATAGGACAACATAATATGTTTATGAATACAATGGGAAATATCATCATACATGATTGCCTCTAGGGCATATTCCTAACATAGGGGGCATATTTTTGGATGTGTAGAGCTCACCGTCAGGAGATTCATCCGGATCAGCACAAGCCCAAAGGGAGGCAGCGCTTCTGGGCTGTTCCTGGGCATACATCCTCTACCGTTATCAATGCGACATGCCATGAATAACTCTTGCGAAGAACATCGCCGAGCTCATCCTCATCGATTCAGACTCGGAAGAGGCGGAGAGCGACACGGAGGATGTCGTGCACGATGAAGACAACGGGAGCTGCATAGTCGATTAGGGTCACTTGAGCCTAAATTCAATCTATGTATGGTAGGTTGATGGCCTATTCAGATAGAATGTCCAAGTTGTAAGTGTGTTAACCACCAGTACCAAAGCGACCGCCCACTGCTGGGTCATTGCCACCTCCGGATAATCTGGCGGCACTACCGCAGCCATCGCGGCAGCTCCGGTAGGACCATGTAGATGAAGTTGCCATTGCTGGAGATGGAACGTGGAAGATGAACAGAACCGAGAAGAAAATCAATGCCCCTGACATAGCTAGGCAAGGCTGATGGGATGGTACGCTGTCTTTGCCCTAGCACTTGAAGGAGACGCATGTAGCCGATGCAAGGATCAGATATTGCTGATAGTCATAATTTTGGAGTGCGCTAGAGGAGTAGGAGACACACGTGTCATGTGTTGTTTAAGATGGGAATCCAAGGGAGATGAGCCTCACCTATTCCATGGCATAGCCATAATTTTGTTCTTGTACTGTTAAAAATCCACGATCATTGTTTATGGATAATCGAGGCCATAGTTAATAAATTAATGTAATATTTAACGACCTGGAATCTGGTCCACACAACACATCACATACCCGTTACAAGCACTAGATATAAATAAATTATAAATAAATAGTTCAGTTTCAATGAAAATTCAAGATACGACGTCACTGTGTCAGCTTCTATCTGCTCCTCTTGGTACTATTCAACGTGCGCTGCATTAAACAACAATCGATGAGGACTGAAACAAAAATAATCGAAATGCGAAGTAAAACAAGTTTCAAGCTTACCTTTTGTCCGGAGAATCGTACAAAGATGAAATTGGCAGGAATTTATTATTTCTCCTGTAGTTAGCGAAAAGATCCTCAAGAACATCCTCAATCACCCCAGCAACTTCTTCATATTCAAAATCAACTCCATTATTATCGTTTCCCTTCCCCTTCACCTCCCGCGTACCCTTTTTTCACCCCTATCCCTGCCAACACCTCCACGTCCTCATCAACTTGATGCTTATCGACGTTTTCCTCCACATGAGCATCACCATTTTCCTTCACATGCAACACTTCCTCTATGTCATCTTGCTACGCTTCTTGTAGTTCTACCTGAGAAGCCTCATATTATGCCTCCATGATGTGAACAGGTACAGGGTCAACATCTTAAAAATCACATGGAACTGGGTTTTTGCATAGCCTCTTGATATGGCCCAACTCTCCACACTGTTTGGACTTCCGCTTCCTTGCTCCTAGTCTTGAACCTTTTTCAGTGAAGGCTTCGATCCTTTGATTTCTTGGCCTCCTAGGTGGCCTCCTAAGAACTGGTGGTTCCAGTTTGAACCCTGGATCGACTATCTCCCGATCATTTTCATCCGCCATAGGTGGTACGTTTTCTTCATAAGTTGCAGAAAACTTGTCCATGGAGAAATAGTTATGAACATAGTTCTCTATTTCAGTACTTATAGCTCTCACCTTTAAGATGAAGTGCAGTGCATGGTGGAATGGCAGACCAGTAACCCGCCACTTCCTGCATGAACAAGTCTTGCTTCCAATGTCTACATTATACCTCCATTTAGTTCCATGCTTGTCTTCTTCATAAACCTCGGCCAATGTACTGGAACTCCTGACCATCCTCGTCTTTATCGTTCTAATTTCCATGGTTCTTGCATTAAGTAACAAAACCACCTTTGGAACTATTTTATGGCCTATAAATTTTCTCGCACAAATTCTCTGCCTAAAATCTATATTCACCATTATACACTATCTTATTGCATCTAACAAAATAACAATTGCAAGTGACTTCATGCTTCTAATCTTAGCATTGAACCTTTTTATTAAATTATTGCAAACATAATCCACTTTTCTTAACTCAGCAAACTTGCTGATACGTTGGAAACGTATCTATAATATTTAATGTTCCATGCTTGTTTAATATCTACTTTGCTTTGCTTTGTCTACACTTTGAGGTGTTTTTATATGTTTTCTGGTACTGGCCTATTAACAAGATGCCACAGTGCCAGTTTCCTGTTTTCTTCTGTTTTTGGTTCCAGAAAGGAAGAAAATCAATATTCTTGGAATTGGAGAGGACAAAAGCCAAAGTTAATATTTTACCGTGGGGAACACAAAGCCGGGATACAATATGGAGGAGAGTCACTAGGGGTCCACACCCCCTGGCCGCGCGGGTGGGCCCACCCGCGCCTGGGGGTGCAGTCGCCCTGGTGACCCCCCTGCCTCGCCTCTTCTCCTATAAAGACCCCCGATTCCTAAACCCTAAGTATCCAATAAATATTCCATGAAACCGCATGTAGCCGCCGCCACCATTTTCCCTAGATCGAGGGGAATCTGAAGCTCTTCCCGGCACCCTGCCAGAGGGGAGATCATCCCGGAGGCCTTCTTCTTCATCATTCCAGCCTCCGGTATGAAACGTGAGTAGTTCCACCATGGACTACGGGTCCATGTAGTAGATAGATGGTTGTATATCCTCCTTTGTGCTTTCATGTCTAGAACTTGTGAGCTCCGTTCATGATCAAGATCTCATCTACCTGTAATCATGCATGTTATGTTTACGGGGATTTGATGGATATTGAGATTACTATGTCAGATTGATTAATGTTTTTATCTTATTGATTCTATCATGTCTGTGTTGTTTGTGATCTTGCATGCTATCCGTTTCTAGTAGCTATCTTGGCCAAGTAGATGCTAGTAGCTATCTTGGCCAAGTTCATGCCTCTATTTAATCTAAGGGAAGTGACAGAAATCTCCAAGGTTGTAGATGTGATGTTGCCACTAGGGAGAAAACAACGGTCTCTTGTTCATGGAACAAGTGGATTATTTACCTTACACACCTTTCTTAGAGCAGTTATCTGTTGCTTTCAACTTAATACTGGAGTGGGTTCGGATGATAACCCGAAGGAGGATTTATAGTCATAGATGCATTTGGATTGCGGTCTATGTATGTTGTTGTATTTCCCAATCAAATCTCATAGGATCATGATGTCTAGTATTGCATTGTTATGCCTTGCTTAGTCCTGTCAATTGCCCTGATGTAATTTGTTTACCCAGCATGCCATGTTTGTTTATCTAAGAAGAACGCCTCTAGTGAACTATGGACCCCAGTCCAATCTTTACCATTGATACATCTTCCACTATTACTTGTTGCAAACCACTATTACCTTCCACACCATACAGTTAATCCTTTGTTATAGCAAATCGGTGAGATTGACAACCTCACTGTTTGTTGGGGCAAAGTCTTGAGTTTGTGTTGTGCAGGTCTCCAAGTTGCTAGCAACACCTTTGAGTCGTTTCCTTCCTCCTACTGGTTCGATAACCTCGATTTCTTACTGAGGGAAAACTTGCTGCTATGCTCATCACACCTTGCTCTTGGGGTCTCCCAACGAGGTGTTGATAACACGCCATCATCAAGCTTTTTCTGGCGCTGTTGCCGGGGAGGCTAAGGACGTCTTCACAAGTGGAGTCCTTCACAACCTTTATCTTTACTTTGTTTTTTGTTTTGCTTGGATTTGTTAGCCTCTTTTTATCAAAAACTCCAAAAAATCTGTTTAGTTTGGTTTGCTTTCTCTTATAAAAAACACACAAAAATTAGTTCCTGCTCTAGTTGCTGCTGTGTTGGCTTGCTCCACTTTTGCCAAAATGAACTCCGCTGAGAACACAAAGTTGTGTGACTTCGCTATCACAATCAACAATGATTTCCTTAGCACTCCTATTGCTCCACCTGCTCCTAATGCTACCTTTTATGAAATTAATCCTGCTTTGTTGAATCTTGTGATGAGAGAGCAATTTTCTGGTGCTAGTTTTGATGATGCTGCTTCCCACCTCAATAACTTTGTTGAACTTTGTGAGATGCAAAAGTATAAGGATGTAGATGGAGATATTATTAAGATCAAGTTGTTTCCTTTCTCCTTGAGAGGAAAAGCTAAAGAATGGTTGCTATCCTTGCCTAGAAATAGTATTGATTCTTGGATTAAGTGCAAAGATGCTTTTATTGGAAAGCACTATCCTCCTGCTAAGATTATATCTATGAGAAGTGATATTATGAAATTTAAAAAACTTGATAATGAACATGTTGCTCAATCTTGGGAAAGAATGAAATCTTTGGTTAAGAATTGTCCCACTCATGGACTTACTGCTTGGATGATTATCTAGACTTTTTATGCATGTTTTAACTTCTCCTCAAGAAACCTGTTGTATTTAGCTGCTGGAGGTACCTTTATGAGCATCACCTTGGGTGCTGCAACGAAACTCCTTGATAACATGATGGTTAATTATTCTGAATGGCACATTGTGAGAGCTCCACATTGTAAGAAGACAAATTCTGTTGACGAAACCTCCTCTTTGAGTGATAAGATTGATGTTATTATGGCTATGCTTGTTAATGGGAAAGATCCTTTTGATCCTAATAATGTTCCCTTAGCCTCTTTGGTTGCTCAAGAAGAGCAAGTTGATGTGAACTTCATTAGAAACAACAATTTCAACAACAATGCCTATAGGAATAATTTTGGTAGTAACAACAATTATAGGCCTTATCCTCCTAATAATGGCAATACCTATGGAAACTCCTACAACAATACTAGAAGTGCCCCCTCTGAACTTGAAGTCATGCTCAAAGACTTTATTAGTAAACAAACCACTTTCAACAAGAATGTGGAGGAAAAGCTATTGAATGTTGAGAAAATATTTCCTCTTTGTCTGAAGCACAATCCTCTTTGATTAATAAAATGGCTGCTAAACCTGAAACTTTGGAAAGTACCTTTGCTGCTACTCATGCCATACAAATTACTATTGATGAAAATGTTAGACTGTTAGCCCAACTTCATGCTAAGTGGGAAAGAGAAGCTGAAATTGCTAGAAATAATAGTGTGTGCACTATCACCACCACCAATATGGATACCACTAAACCACAAGAAGTCTTTATTCCTCCTCCTATAATGCCTAATCCCAATGAGTCTACTACTAGTGATTCTAAGTTTGTTTTTGATCTTGATGGTTGCAATATTTCTGCAGTGATTATGTTCCTACAAAAGCTTGCTAGAAGTTGTGATGATAGTGATATGCATGTAGCTTTCACCAAACACATTACAGATGCTCTTATTAAAATTAAGGAAGAGAAGCTGAAACACAAAGCCTCTATTCCTAGGAAAGTAGAGGATAGTTGGGAACCCATTATTAATATGCAACTGAATGACTTTGATCTCAAAGCTTCATGTGACGTTGGTTCTAGTGTCTCTATTATGCCTAGAAAGATTTATGAAATGCTTGATTTTCCACCTTTGGAAGATTGTTATTTGGATGTCCCACTTAATGATATTGCTAAGAAGAAACTCATGGGGAGTGTTAATGATGTTCTTATTATGGTTAACAATGCTTATGTCCCTGATGATTTATATGTTTTGGATGTTGACTACAATGCTTCTTGTCCTATCACTTTGGGAAGACCTTTTATTAGAACTGTTGGTGCCATCATTGATATGAAAGAAGGAACCATTAAATATCAATTTACATTCAAGAAAGGTATTGAACACTTCCCTATGACGAGAGAGAAGTTGCTTTTTTCTCCTCCTTTGAAAGCAAGGTTTCATGTTAATGCTTCTTCATTTGAAAATACTTGATTCTTGCTTCTTCCGCCTAACTTAAAGGCGTTAAATAAATGTACTTGTTGGGAGATAACCCAAGAGTTTTCTTGAGTCTTGGAAGTTATTACTTCAGTAATGACCTCTCCTTATCTTTTTTGTTTGTTTTTTGTGCCAAGAATGACCTCTAATGAGAGGGAAGTAAGATTTGGGGAGTTGCTGTCCCAAAACAGATTTTTGTGCTCCACCGTAAATATTCGTGAGGAATATCTGTAAGTCGGTTTGAGCTGATATATTACGAATAAATCCCCTAGTATGTTAAATAACTTTTTTTAGTTCAAAACTTTTTGATTTGAGCAACAGAAGGTCTTCGAAAAAATCGATTTTTACCTACTAGTCTGTTTTGACAGATTTCTGCAATTATTTGCATCTGCTTCTTATTGATTCCTTTTTGGGTTCTTTTTGGGAAATCGAACTTTTTGAGGGAATTGCTACAGTAGCTTGTGTTTTTAGTGAAAGTTTTTCTGTTCCAAAGCTAAACCCAAAGGTCTATTATCTTTTTAAACACCTGTGTGACATTTCCTTCCTGCTGCTGGTTCGATAACCTCAGTTTCTTACTGAGATAAAACTTGCTGTTGTGCTGCTTGATGACTCCTTGATGGCGCCAGAGAACTTGGTGCTTGATGTGGAGTCTTGTTGGGAACCCCAAGAGCAAGGTGTGAAGAGTACAAAACAAGTCTACCCTCAGTTGAGACCGAGGTTATCGAACCAGTAGGAGGAAGGAAACATCACACAGGTGTTGCAAGCAACGCGGAGACCTGCACAACACAAACTCGAGACTTTGCCCCAACGAATCATTGAGGTTGTCAAGCTCATCGGTTTGCTGTAACAAAGGATTAAATGTATGGTGTGGAAGGTAATGGTTTGCAGCAAGTAAATAGGTAAAAGTGGAATATGTATCAATGGTAAAGATTGGACCAGGGTCCATAGTTCATTAGAGGTGCTCTCCTTAGATAAACAACATGGCATGAAGGGTAAACAAATTACAGAGGGGCAATTGACAGGAACTGAGAAAGGCATAACAATGCAATTACTAGCCAGAAAGATCCTATGAAGTTGATTGGGCTATACAACAATATACATAGACCATAATCCAACTGCATCTATGACTAGAAGTCCACCTTTAGGTTATCATCTGAGCCCCCTCTGGTATTAAGTTGCAAGCAACAGATAACTGCTTTAAGCAAAGTGTGTAAGGTAAACAGTCCACATGTTCCATGAACAAGAGACCATTGTTTTCTCCCTAGTAGCAACAACACATCTACAACCGAAGAGATTATTGTCACTTCCCTTGGAAACTAGAGGCATGAACCCACTATCGAGCATAAATACTCCCTCTTGGAGTCACTAGAAACTACTTGGCCAAGATAACCACTAGCAACAGAGAGCATGCAAGATCACAAACAACATAGACATGATAGAATCATAAAGATAAAACCATTAATCAAACCAACATAATAATCTCAATATCCATCGGATCCCCGCAAACACAACATGCATGATTACAAATAGATTAGATCTTGATCATGAACGGAGCTCACAAGATCTATACATGAAAGCACAAAGGAGGAGATACAACCATCTACCTACTACATGGACCCATAGTCCAAGGTGGAACTGCTCACAAATCATACCGGAGAGAAGGTGTAAGGTTCCCAAGCTTTAATAAGGTAGAGATCCCTGTGTTTACAATGCTAGTCCCTGGATCAATAGCTAGCATCCACAGTTAAGATGTAATATCAAGAAACAAAGGTCATAATACAACTTTATAACCAGGAATAAATTAATTTATTACATCTTACATAGCTCATTTGGCTATCTCATTACAATGCAGCAGAATATAACAATAGCATGGGTCCTTCATCTTCAAAGTGCCACAGGCAGTCATGTTGGTTATAGACTTGTAATCCTAATCAATAAACTTCACAAACATCAAACAAACCTGCAACATAATAAGTTACAGCCACAAGTGTCAATACATTTGAATTGTATTGGCTAGTGAAACTATAGTAGTATAGTGGAGTATATCATCTACATGCATTTGGCTAAGTGGAGATTAGGCTTGCTTTGCTCAAAATAGATTTTCCTTATCATTTGAAAACACTAAGTTTTTGTTTGACAAAATCACCCAAGGAATCTCCCAATAGAAATTGGTGATCCTTCAACCCTTGTTCAACCACAAGTTTTTAACTTAGAAATTTGGATGAGGAGATTCTTGATAGCTTCCATGTCTTGATGCTCAAATTGTACTTTACCAGGGACATGGCTAAGTACTTAGATTGTACACTCTACAGAGGTGGTGCACTTTCCCCACAAGACTTGGTTTCCCAAGACAAGATCTTTCAGAAGCCTTCCCTTAGAACAGAATGGATGCGTTCCAACCTATCATCCCCTAGCACCAACTGTCCATTTGGCTAAGTTATTGCCACCTATATGATCCAGGCAGAGCCCATAATGCCAAGTGGCTGCACTTGAAGCTTCTCAACATTTGACATTTCAAATCTCTTTGTTCCTGGGTGGCCATCCACAAGTGAGATACACAAGGTAAACCATAGAAATGGGCCTTGTGAACCACTCAACACAAACCATTCCTTCCATTCCACCCAGGTGATTCCTTCACTTAGTTATTTTATTAAACAAAACACAAGTCCTTGACTTAGAAATATTCTATAGCATGAAATATAATCCACCCTTGTTTTCTACTAGCTAAGCTAAGCATGATAGTAGTAGGAATCTTAACTTAGGAAATTTCTACTAAGGTTTCATCTACTAGGATTTCCCATGGCATAGTTTATACTTAGCAAAAATTCCATGCAAGTCTTACTTAGAAATATCACTAATGCATAGTGAAAATAATGGGACAAAAGTATGAAGCATCACTTGCCTTTTTGGTAGAGAATATAAGTTCACTCCTTGTCTTGCAATATTCATACTCTTCAAATCACTACAATACAATCAAGCAAGCAATATTTCAATCTACCATTCAAGCAACATCACATAAAATAATAGAAACAAAACATTGCATGCAAGCATGTCAAACTTTGTTTTATTTACAAAAGTGGTTTATAATAGGTTATAAACATTCTAAAACACTTATTGGTCATTTTATAAAGTGGCAAAACTATTTGCAAAAGATATTACCTATAAACCATTTTCAAACCAAATCATTATTTTATGTGGTTGAAAATGCCTTTATCAAAGTAGCAATCTTTATAGGGTTTACCAAATAAATTTTTAAATCATAAAACTTGGTGCTTGGGGTCAGAGAGTTTATTCCAAAACATTTTCCAAAGATTTTCTCCCAAAAGTATTTTTAATAAATAAACATTATTTTTATTTGATTAGAAATGCTTTTAATCAAAGATTTATTCTTTTGCTTCACCAGATATGTTTTTGAAACCAAAAATTGATTTCTACGGTCAGTAGGTTCAAACAATCCATTTGCCCAAAGGTTTTATCACCAAAATAATTTTAGAACAAATTTTATATTCTAAATATGCCTACACAAGTTTTTGCAAAAACAATCAATTTAACAGAAGAATTTTACTAAACAAAGTGCATGGTTGGGTAGGATTTGTCTAGCTGATTCCATTGATATAAAGTTTGAAAAATTTGGACGTGTGTTTTGAAAGTTATGAATTTTACAAAATTGAACAACAAATAGATCAAATTTGGTTTTATTAAAACAGACAGGGCCACATGGCGCGTTGCTATCCGTCTATAACGGTTCGGTTGGATCGACAGACAACAGCCGTTAGATCTAAGGTGGATCGTGCAGCACATATTGCTACTTACCCTTTCGTTTACGTTCTATTGCAACCCTTTGATCAAGATCCTACGGCTCATATTCGCTGGACATACACTGGCGGTGCTAGCGGTGGTGAACGGCGGCGCGCGCTCAGACGATGAAGGTGTCGGCGTTACAGGAAGCGAGAGAGCAAGGGGAGAAGCTCACCAAGTTTGCCGTGGCGTGGGGATGCTCAAGGTGGTTGTAGCTCGTCGAGGGGCGCATGGTGGTGACGTGGATTCCTCGCTGGAGTTGAGTTGCGCCTTGGGATCGTCTGTTCGTCGACTGGGGCAAGTCTACGGTTCACGCCAAACCAAACAAGCAACGCCATTAGGTTCGCGAGAGAAGGGTGAATACGGGAGTATCAGCCAGAGGGAATGGGGCGGCCAGGAATTACCATGGGGTTTTGCCGGAGAGGTAGCAGACGATGGCGGCATGCAGAGGTTGTCCTTGCCGATGCTCTGGGGCAAGCGCGGCCGAGCAGATGATACGAGTAGGTGTGCAAGGTTCTGGTGAGCAAGATAGTGTGAAACTGGAACGGTGGGGTGGGACGTGTTCGTCGGAATTTGTCGGCGAGCTCGCCGGAGGCAGTGGGGGTTCGGAGATGATTCCGAGCAGCCTGGTGGCTCTCGAGGCGTGATGTTTGGGGGGAAAGGAAGAGGGGAAACGGGCGCTTAAGTGAGTGTGGTCAGGGGGCGAGAATCACGCGGCATTGAAGTGAATTTACCACGCGAATCAATCGTCAGTAACGGGAGAGAGGGAAAAAGAAGAACGGGTCACGCGGTTGAAGACACTGACGTGGATGTGGGGGTGCGTTGTCAGCGAGTGAGTGGGGGGTACAGTGGGGCCTCGCGTTCAGTGACTGAGCGGGTGCAGACGCGAGTGAGAAAAGAAACGGCTCGGGGGAGAGAGATGGGCTCCTGCTGGGCCAGTGGGTCTTACTGGGCTGGGCTAGTTAGTTCCATTTTTTTGTACTGGTTGTTTTTTTTCCATTTGATTTTCTGTTTTGATTTTTGTTTAAACAATTCAAACATTCATTTGAATTCAAACTTCACTCAAACTTTGTGTGCATTCAAAAACTTATTAATAATACATTTTAAAGTCAAAATTGGAATATTTCTTTTATTCTTTTTAGGATCTTTTATTTATTTAAAACAAAGTCCTTGCTTTAAATTCCATTAATAACAAATATATTTTTTAGTCCTTATTTGATTTCAATTTTCACAAAACCCTTTTCAGTAAGTTTTATTCATTTATTAGGGTGTCAATTACTTCAATTTGAATTATTTGGAATGTTTAATATGGTTTATTAATCATTTAAAATTGGGTTTTTGTCTTTATTCCAATGAAATCAAATATGGTTTTAAATCCATAAATTTTATTTGGAAGATTTCTTTGATCTTATTTAAGTTCATTAAATAACTTTTAATCCTCTTGGGTAATTTCCAAATATTATCTTCCCATGATTTAATTAATCATTTCTAATAGGGATTTTAGATTTGGTTAATGCCATTTAACTTGGAAATTCTTTATCCTTTTATTTTATTTGGATTTGGTTTCTATTCATTCCATTTGCTTAATGGATTAGGCCAAGATTTAATTTGGTGTTTAAATATTTCTTATTTAATATTTCTATCTTTATCTTATAAAATCCATATCTTTTTATTTGTAGATCCAAACTTGGTGTTTCCAATTTGTAAAATCTTATTTGATATTTATTTATCCTTTTAAATATCTTTAAGATTAGTTGCTCACCATTTGGTATGGATTTTAGATAAGTGCCTTATTAGGTTTGGAAATTTAGTTTCCTTATCTTATTAAATTTATAAGATTTTATCTATGGCTCCAACTTAAGTGAAGCCAATTTCTATTTGTCATTCTTGACCATTTATAAATATTTGTTGACTTTTATATGGATCAAATCCATAGGCTTGGAGATAACTTGGAAATGATTTTATTCTATTAGGGTTTAGGGTTTTGGTTTATTCTCCAAGTGTTTAAATTTCAAGATGCATTTTTATGAGGAATGCATTCCACTTGATTTGAATTTTAGTTGGATTCAAATATTAACCAAAGTTTGTTCAAGATGGAATTTTAAGTTTCTATTTAGAAACAAAAGTTTCTTTTCACCCAAATTTCAATAATTATTTATTTTGTTTATTTATTTTTCACATTACAAGATTTGGAAAATCTTGGGATGTGACAGAAGGCCTCCGGGATGATCTCCCCTCCGATAGGGTGCCGGGAAGAGCTTCAGATCCCCCCGATCTAGGGACAATGGTGGCGGCGGCTACAAACGGTTTCGTGGATTTCTGATCGGGTACTGAGAGTTTCTGCATCGGGGTCTTCTTATAGGAAAAGGAGCGAGTCCGGGAGGCGACCAGGGTCGCCAAACCCTAGCCAGGTGCGGGTCCACCTGACCCCGCGCCTGGGGTGGGTCTGGCCCCCCTAGCCAGCCCCTCTGGCTCTTCTCTGGATTTCTTGTTCCCCACAGAAGGTAATTGACTTTGATGTTTGTCCCGTCCAATTCCGAGAATATTTCTTTACTAACTTTTCTGAAACCAAAAACAGCAGAAAACAGGCATCTGACTTTGACGTTAGTAATTATGCATGCAACATGGCAAGCTACAAACAAAGATCTTGAATAATATGCATTGAAAAACGTTTGTTTGTTTCACATGCAGAAAATGTAGCATAGTGGCAATCAACTTGTCCCTCATAGAGTAGCAATATAATGCATAGCACACCTGCAAAGTTCACAAGGGTGACTAGAAACAAATAGCACATGAACAAGTAATAACACAATATGCATCAATTAATAAGCTTTGGAACATTGCACACAAAATGACAACTATGATATCTTAATGGTGCCTAAAGGTAGAAGGTGGAGACTTAAATAATGGTGGAAGAAAGGCCTTTTTTAAAGGAAGCAGGGATTACAAGTTTCAAAAAGAGCTTCCAAAAATTATGGTACTTGTTAGCTTTCAGCCCTCATTGCCCCTATCATAAGCATCTTGAAGTGGTTAAGGTTAAAGTGGCAAAGTTGGAGTATATGCTTGACAAAGTATAAGTTGGCAATATCAAGTCCCTTGACTATGAGGGATACACCTCATGGATACTCAACTTAGGGTCTAGGAAAGTTCTTGTCACTGTAAGTATTTTCATATCATTGAGAACCGCCAACGGGGTACCCCTTGCACATGGTACAGGAGCTTTCCCATAACCAAAATGACAAGGCAAGCAGACAATGAGCATCTCAGCAATTCTTCTTATGTACCATGAGAATATGGTGCTTTTTTCTCTCTTTCCTCTTTTCTCAATTTGTCTCTTTTTTATAAGAAGAATGCTTCATAGATGTCACTATGGTGATGTTGCAAGTTTCCACCATGATTAGGCATGGCTTAGGATAGCGGCCCAGGCGTTTCTCTAACACAGAATACAAACTCCATGGACTTACAAGTTCCCACTTCATTTCACACCGGTAACATCCATAGACAAAAGAGCATGATATCAACGAAGTACAAAAAGTACAAGTGCAATGTTGAAAACGTTCCCCGTGACAGCACGGTTCTGCTAATCCCAACTTATAAGTGCAAGCATATACAACAAAGTTGCCTCAATGTTTCAAGTTTATTAGGGGCAAAGAATAAAGTGTGCCATCAAGTTCGTGAGGGCTTTAATCACTAAGTTTTCACATAAAAAATAGTTTTTAATTGGAAGATAGTTGAAAACAATAATGTACTTGGAATGGTGTAACACACCATGCATAGGAGTTTATAGTGGAAACTTTGGAATAACTTGGTTTCTTGGGAGTTGGAAGCATGAGTAGAACTTACTCATACAAGTGGATGCTAGCAACGCAACCAACTAAGAGAGCAATAATGGCCATAATTATGCAATGCAACAAAGCAAAATAATCAAAGCAAAGAGTGGTACTACAAGTCAAGGACTAAATGATCATAGAGGCTAATGGTGACTTGTCATAGTCATAACATGGTGTGAGCATGTGCCAAGTCAACCCAAGCAAAACATCAAAGGAGAATACCACAATACTATGCTTTTGCATGCTAAAACAATGCATAATTTCTTCAAGGCACACTAAGCAATCCCAATTGTTTGGAACAAAACATGCTACAGCAATAATCACTAAGCATAATATTAAAACAACACCTAGCATGTTATGCTAAAGTCTAAGTCATAGTCAATGCAAGCTCCTCTTGCACTTCAAGCAAGAACTTACTACTCCTTTCCAAACACCAAGCAAACTTATTTGCAAAACAACACTGCGAGAACGGGGTTCGAAACTACTAAAGCAAACTAAACAAACTAAGCAAAGTAAACGAAAACTAAGATGCTCCAAGAATAACACAACTATGCTTGACACAATAAAAGTGAAGTGTCTAGACATACCTAAGATTTTTATTGATGAAGGGGATGCCTTGGGCATCCCCAAGCTTTGACGCTTGTACCTCTTGGATATTTCTTGCGTGACACCATGGTGGCATCCCCAAGCTTGAGCTTTTGTCCATCCTTCATCTCATTGCATCATTCTCTCTCTACACCTGAAATTTTTCTTCATACAAAACATCACACAATCTTCGTTAGCAACATTAGCTTATGCAAAAGATATTAGACCGCTTGGCAAAGCTTTGGAACAGCAAGGCTTTTCACTAAAAACACAATATACTGAAGTAACTCCTTCAAAGAAACTCAATTTACCTAAAGAGAGCTCAAAAAAGGAATCAATAAGAAGCAAATGCAAATAATGGCAGAAATCTGATCCCAGCCCAATCCGTGTCCCCCCCAACTCGGACACCAAGGGGAGAGCTAGAATCTTTCCCACCAAGTCTTCCCTCTTACTAAAAACTAGAGTTTGACTTTTCAAACTAGGATTTGATTACTCAAACTAGGGTTTGACCCATTTACTAGTGTTGGACGAATTGGCCCTTTAGGGTTTGGTGCGGCTAGCTCCTAGGGCATGCCACTGTCCAAGTGACCCCCTCCCGGGGTGTTGGAACCACTGGTGGTCCCTCTAGAACATTCTAGAAATATCCGGTCAAAATATCTAAACTTTTTCCAAACCCCGAAAAATGACTTTCCTTATATGAATCTTATTGTCTAGACCATTCCGGATCTCCTCGTGATGTCCTGGATTCTATCTGAGACTCCGAAAAAATTCGATCTCCAACTTATATTCCATATCTACTTAACCAACATCGAACCTTAAGTGTGTCACCCTACGGTTCACGAACTATGCAGACATGATCAA
This sequence comes from Avena sativa, assembly GCA_916181665.1. Taxonomy (NCBI): domain Eukaryota; kingdom Viridiplantae; phylum Streptophyta; class Magnoliopsida; order Poales; family Poaceae; genus Avena; species Avena sativa. Next base: position 136,143,811 of record OV702280.1, read on the forward strand.
GACACCTCTCCGATCAATAACCAATAGAGGGATCTGGAAATCCATATGGCTCCCACATATTTATATGATGACTTCATGATAGAATGAACCATTTACATATGATACTGATTCCCCTTGTTGCGCGATACTTTACTTATCCAAGGTGCAATCGTTGGTATCTCTATAACTAGTTCAACCTCGTTACCGATAATTACTTTTTACTCGTTCCGTGATATGACATCCCTCATGACCTAGTCACATGGTTGAAAGCGAATTGGATGACACTCCACTGAGAGGGCCTAGAGTATATCTATCCGTCATATGGATGGACAAATCCCACTCTTGATCCATGTGCTTCAACACATACACTACTAGGAAAACGCCTGTTTGTGGCGCACCTGAAAAGGCCATCCGTGGCGCACTTGCAGTGCGCCACTAGCCTCGCGCGGCTATATCCTAGCCATGGCGCACTGCCTGGTGCGCCACTGTTGTGTCGAGATAGGCGTGGCGCACATGCCAGTGCGCCACAGAAAGTAGTCCATGTGCGCTACGGAATGTATCTTTTGTGGTGCACGCTGCAGCGCGCCACTAACCTGCGTAGGTGCGATTTAGAAACTGTGCGCCACAGAAGTTGTGACATGTGCGCCACGGCTGTTTTTTTAATTTCAGAGCCAGATGATATACAATACAGATTATATACAATATTATAGGCAAATATACACACACAGATATACTATATACAATTATATATAAATACACAATTTGCAAAAAAAGATTGAAACAAATACATATAGATAAGTCCCATACATGAATACATAAGTTATACATTGTTTCGATCAAGTTACAGAGTAATTGGTGACATGCGAATACATGTGTCTCGAACAAGTTAGAGCTCGGAAGCTCGCATAGATCTCTAAATTACCTAGAAACAAGCGCGGGATAAACAACCAAAGACGATAAGAATCACCGCGACGAAGGTGTAGGTCTTCATCCGGTTCCTCGTCCTAACTCCCGCTAGATAGCGCCTGTATCTAGCTTCCGCCTCCTCCATAGTGTTGTACCCTTTATAGCAATTTCCGCTAAAACGATGGACCTGTCTCCGGCAGTCTTTCCAATCATTGTAGACTCCGGGAACCCGTCCCTTGTACACGACATACCACATCATCTACAAGTTGAAAATAATAATTAACCGGTGATTAAAAAAACATGTATAATTAAATTCGCATATGAAGATACACTTATAGAAAGTACTCCTAAAGCAAAAAGACCAAACTCAAAAAGCATGCCTCATATATAACTAGGTTGTTCGACACAGGAATATTCTATGATGGAACCGTCCACCATAGGATGCACAACACCTAGACATGTGCATAGCACAAGGAGGAAAATCCCATCGCAGCACATTCACATATATAATGTTCCACGACATTTCAATCATCGGCATTCTCGAAAAAAACCAAAGTAACTCAAAAAGCATGCCTCATATATAACTAAGTCGTTGGACACAGGAATATGCTATGATGGAACTGTCAGCCAAGTAGGATGCACAACACCTGGACCTGTGCATATCACAAGGCTGACAATCCCGTCGTAGCACATTCACATATATAGTGTGTCACGACATTTTAATCATCGGCATTATTCTCGAAAAAGATCAAAATAACTCAAAAAGAATGCCTCATATATATACATAGGTCATTGGACACAGGAATATGCTACGATGGAACTGTGAGCCAAGTAGGATGAACAACACCTGGACTTGTGCATATCACAAGGCTCACAATCCCATCGTAGCACATTCACATATATATTGTGTCACGACGTTTCAATCATTGGCATTATTCTCGAAAAATACCAAAGTAAATCAAAAAGAATACCTCATATATATATACATAGGTCGTTGGACACAGGAATATGCTACGACGGAACCGTGAGCCAAGTAGGATGCACAAGACCTGGACTTGTGCATATCACAAGGCTCACAATCCCGTCGTAGCACATTCACATATATAGTGTGCCACAACATTTCAAGCATCGGCATTATTCTCGAAAAAAGACTAATAAAGTAAGGAAAAAATAAGGACCAAAATGAGCAAAGTACCAAAGAGTAAGAAAAAAAACCAAGCATTGATTGATATATAATAATAAGCAAAAGAAGTAAGCGATAATTCATAAACCTAATAAGATAAGTAGTAGCATGTACACTTGTCCACACACACACAAAGGTCATCTATAGTTTGGAACGACAACTAGGCCAACATCAAGCCTTCTGGCTCGACTTAGGGAACGGGAGGATACCTTGTCTTGTCATGAACTTCCTATAGTCACCCTGCATCTCTAGGCGATCTTCTATGTCACGGTTAGTCGGGATATTTTCTCCGTAGAAGATCCCCCCCCCCCGAAGTCATGACATCACGAAAGAGGATTTCCCCAAACTGCTGCTAGATGCGATACATCTCTTGTCTAATATCTAAATCAGTGATCTTGGCCTTGGCTTCGGACCACTGTCTGAGATGATCTGGCAGCGTAGAATTCTGCTAGTCTAGTAGGAATGCCCTCATGTGATGGAGTGCGTTTTAGGCTTCCTTCTTACTTCTTTCCGGCTGCTTCACGCAGGGGAACTCTGTTATGTGGTTGAAGACATGCCTGTCGAACTTGACCTTCGTACGCACGAAGGTGGTGCCTTCCATCGAGGCATAGCCACTGAGAGCATCATCCAGAACTTCCTTGATCTTGTCGAAGTTTTTCTTCTTTTCTAGACTCCCCAAGTCGAAATACGTGGCGTGTGAATGCTTCGGCGATAAGGAGATGAGCGTGCAGTGTTCATCCCTATGCAAAAAATTCAAATGGAATGTGTTGGAAAAAGAATGATGATAATCTAATAAAGCCAATCGATGGTGGCGAGTGAATAACGACTTACTCGGTAAAGTAAGGCACTAGAAAGTATTCCTTTGTCTTGTTCACCACGAAGATTCTTTTTAGGTAAAAGGCCACGATACATCATTCAGCGGGGGAAACCAAGCAGCTGTAACGCATGTAGTAGGGGTCCACTATAGCGATGCTCGGTGTGTTCTCTCTAATGATCTGCATGGCTGGGCTGAGAGAAAACATGCGGACCATGGTATAGTGCAGGCGGTATAGGTGGAACATATTGAAGATGTCGTCAAAACGCAGGAAGAACAGATCCACAGGGGCATTATCAACGAAGCCCAAGCCTAGTGGCAGCTTAACCACGAATACCGGGTGCGAGGGATCTTTCTCCGCCAGAAGGCGTCTCTATCGTCAGCACACCGTCATGCACACTCTACAATTCCGAACTGGCGAGCCTCCGCAAATTCTTAGGTAGCATGGGCTCACATGCCACATGAATCCTCCACATAATACCCTTGGGTCTTGGTGGCCCGTCCCGAAACCTGATCGGATTCGCAGTTGACTCCACCGGCTGGCTCGAGTTGCTAGATTTTCTTTTCCTGCCTTTTTTCCTTTTGGAGAGCGGACAGGCACCGCAATATGAGCACCGGCCGCCCTATGCAGTGTGTGAGAGATTAGAATAAATGCCGGTTGGTTGTATCAGCTGGCTCTGTAAGGCGCAAGCTAGAGGCGTCTCCTGAGAACCAAACAGACGCTTGGTGATAGTGGGTTTCTCTGTGGGGCCACCAGCTAGGTCTTCGTTGCTAAACTAAGTGTTGAAGAAGTGATCATTCCAATCTTCGTCGTCCTCGGCCAGATCCTACGCCATGTGCATATCATCAACATGATCATCCGACCCACCACGTGGAGGTGACGGGAGGGCGGTAAGGGGGCCTTGCCACCGCTTCTCTCTGGCACGACGGGCGGTCTTGTTTTCTGTGGCGTGATGGCCCCCGCCGTCCCCAAACGGATCATGCTCTTTGGCCATTGCTAGAATAATTATAAGCAACTTCTGAGGACATCCGGCTCTTCTTCATTCGCTCCTAGGGGTTGAATGGGAGGTTCCAGGTCATCGCAGCCCCTTAGCACCCGACTAATTTTAACCCTGTGTACGCTATCTGGCATCGGCCTTGAGTGGAACGTGCGCTACAAGGGTTGAGCGATGGTACCCTTGGCAACATCCCTCAGCTCGTTGTTCACGTAGCATAAGAGAGTGCAAGGAACATCCATCTGCGGAAAACATGTATGGTGTCGTCAGAGATGCCATAAGAGTAATAGATGGCGTGAAAGGCGGTAAATCAATTTGTTTACCGTGATGGCGTCGAGATCGCCTAATGTCGAGGAACCGCATACGATGACGGGCGTGCAAGAGATGGAGGGGCTGCTTTATGGCGCGGTGCTGGCCGTTGGTGTATTCTCCCTACCGGGTGCTTGGAGCTCCGGTGCTGCCGCGACGATGGTAGGGGGGTCACCAACATGTCCGGTGCTGCAGTGATGGTAGGGGGAGTCACCAACACTTTTGGCGCCGCAGTGCTAGCGGGTGGAGTCACGAACACATAGTTCGTCTGATTCGTCGGTGCTGTGTTGTTCGAGTGGGTGCTGACCATGCTTCGAATCGGGCATGGCCCTTGTCGACCACCCACACTCCAGTTTGCTATTGACTCCACCAAGGTAGGCAGGAAGGACGTGAGGGTGATTGCCAGGTTGTCTTGGACTATCTGCGGGATCCGGGCCACTTGTTCCTTAAGTTCATGAACCTTGCGGTTTTCCTCGTCGCTCCTTCCCGACGGCACCACCTGCGTCCTCGGTGGTGGACCAAAATTATCCACCCAATTCTTACCCCCAAGGCCAGCCAGGCGGCCAGCCGACGACGGCTTCTTCGTAACTGGCTCTATTTTCTTGGCCCGGTTCATCGCACTGTTAAAAGGGTTATCCCAGCGGGTGGCCGCCGTCGACCCCTGGGATGAGGAACCCTGGGATCCATGACTAGCAACAATTTCCTCCTCCTGCAGAAGAAGTAATAGTGAACCGTTTAGAAACCAGACTTCATCAATTAGAATGCAATCGAGTTGATCCGCGGTAATTAAATTACTTACCACAATTTCCTCAAATTCCTTCACTGCAGGATCCGCGGTGAGTTGTTTAGTTTTTGGGTCCACATGGTAACGGGCCCTGATGATGTTTCGAACCTATCGGGGTTCAAATTTTGCAAAGGGGTTTTCTATCCCCTTAGATCTATACTCTTCGTCCTCCTTATTCCATTTGGCATCCACGGTTCTGTATCCACCAGATCCGAGATGGTGATGACCTATATTAATCGCCTGCAGCACCTTTCCCCGATTACTATTGGCCAGGGCACTTTCGGATTCACACCTCTCCTTGAACTCCCGGAACTGATATTCGGTGATCTGCGGGTCAATCTTCTGGATCTCCTCGAGACTTTTGTCTTCTTTATAGATCTTCTTCTTTATCCGGGTTCTCCAGCTGGCCAGGGCGGTGCTCATCTTTGTGAGGGCGGATTTGTTTACTTCGTTCCCATGATAATTTATGTTCCAATACTCAGTGGGGAACTTGTATCTTGCGTGCAGCTTCTCGAAGAGGAGTGTGTGCAAGTGGCCATTATCTTTATGCCAGAGATTCTCGGTGTTGATCGAGATGGTTGTCCGGGTGATTGCCGCCACTTGCCCACCGTACCCTCTGACGACAAGGTCAGGCTCCAAAGGAACCCCTGTTGGGCTCACTTCGGTAATTTCCTTCCTAACAGTGCCAACCGTGTTCGGGCGCTGTTCCTTTTGCTTCTTCTTCTTCGTAGGAGGATTGCTACCACTCCCTGTGCCCTCGCCGCCATCAGTGGTTTCATCATCCGATATTCATTCGGCTTCTTCCTCCGCGTCTTCTATCTCATCATCCTCCCTCTCGAAAGGATGGTATTCTTCTTCTTCTTCTAGCCGCTGGGCCGCCTCCCAGAATGTCAATTGTTTATTCGGAGGTCTAAGTTCTCCTTCAGCACTGATGCGCTTAGAACATCCAGCCTCGTCGTTGTCACACATCTTTGCACTAATAAAAATCAAATAATTGGTTAAATGCACGGAAAAATCCGGCATGACCTTTGCTAATTTTCTTAAACTAGGAGTGCCCGATTTCTTCCTATACGGAAGTTAATCAAAATTCAGGAAAAAATCAGGACTCATTTCATACAATAACCTGCATACACGACATAATAAACTCCTTCATACAAGCACAAGCACAATTAGCAAAGAATAAGCACCTGTCATTATATGACAGCAAACAAAAATAACAGCAAGTATGGTCATTATATGACAACAAGCAAATAAGCACCTCTCATTATATAATATACATGAAGATTATAGCATTCAACACCAGGAGCATTTCATCACCAGGAGCATTTCATCACTAAAGCAAATAAGCAAATAAGCAAGTTTTAACAATGTATTTTCATCACCAGGAGCATTTCATCACTAAAACCGTCACCAGGATATTTGGTTCAGCACATATTCATTTTATATATTCACACATTTGGTTCAACACATATTCATTTTATATATTCACTACAACATATTGCTTGGCATGCTAAAACATACTGATCCTGGTCATTATATGTGTATACACATATAATGACCAGGATCAGTATATTCACTACACATTTTCATTATATACACATATATATTCACTACCAGTACCAGGATCAGTACCAAGACAAGGATCAGGACCAGGATCAGTATATACACATGATCCTAGTATGCTAAAACAGCTCACCAAAACATCTTCTATATTTTAGAACCGAGGTAGAAGTTCGTACCTTGTATAGATTTGTTTTACAGGTGCAAGTATAGCTCTTAGGCATGCAATGCTCTTAGGAATATATAGCTAAGTAGTTGAATCCATTGCACGATGTTGGTCAAAATTTGTACTCCTAGTAAGGCAAAGGCTAAGAGGAGCTAATTAAGTGGATGGTTAAACAATTAAACAGAGGCCTTTTCGCCAAGGCAAAGAGGCTGTTGGTCACGTGCTTAATCATTTGGAACATTAGATCCCAATTGACCCACGAGTTGATGCACTCAGCAACTAAATTAAGCCGTAGCAGTGGTGTTTGGGGTGGGATCAAGTTATCACCAAGACAGGCCAAAAGCTAATAATTTGCCCACATTTGTTTTTTAGTTATTATAATGTGTTTGGTTGCAGACACATGGGCCACCTGAATTATTTGTTTGTAATTTTCTGTGGGGTTTCATGATGCACCATGGACAAGTAGAATTAAAAGAATAATTTGGATACTCTCTGAAGGCATCCAACAAAAAGTAAAGCCCCTTTTGCAGCACCCACGACATAAAAAATACAACCATGGCAGTATGCAAAAAAAACTATTGCAGAAGCTCCTATTTCAAATGTAGCTTATAAAATTATTTCAAATGTACTTTGTTAACATTGGCATATGAGGGGCTCATGGACTAAGAAAGCAGAACAATCTGGTTTCTTCTACAAAACCTACAAAACACTCCTGCAGCCTGTCACTAACACTAGCAAGAATCTGGTCATAAGCTACTGCTCTGTCACTAACACTAGCAACAAGCTATTGCTCTGAACACTAACACTAGCAACAAGCTACTGCTCTGAACAAGTCCAGGAACAAGCTACTGCTCTGAACCCTAATCCAAGAACAAGCTACTGCTCTAAACCCTAATCCACGGCCTCCTCCTCTATCTTGCAAGCTACTATCTTGCAAGCTACTGCCCAGGAATGGATGCAGAAAGAGGAGAGAGAGGGAGAGAGTGGAGGGGCCAGGCTCACCTTTGAGACGAGGACCACGACGGGCTCCTCCATGGCCTCCTCCTCCTCGAGCAGCAGCGGGTGCACTATGCCTAACTACATTGATCAGTCAGATAAGAGGGCGGCCATCCCTTTTGTTGTCACTAACACTAGCCCATCCCACTGGTTCCGCCCACTGCTCTATCTCAACCTGTGAGCACCTAGGTTTGAATCCTGGTGCCCACCATTTTTGTTCTTATTTTAAAAATACTTTTTAATGTTCCAAAAAATGCCCAAAAGTGGTGATATATGCCATACAAGTTTTGTTTTGTTTTTAAAATAATTTTAAATATTCCAAAATGCCCAAAAGTGATAATATATGTCATAAAAGTGGTACAAATATGATTCAAAGTATCACTAAATTTCATAATAATTTGTCCATGAATATTACAATCTTTTTCGAGCACGCATTTTACAATATTTTTTGAGCTAGCGTTTTACAATCTTTTTTCCCTTCTTTGTCGCGGTTGAATAATTTAGCCCCGACACTTTAATGTTTCTTCTTTCAAACGGGCTACCTTTTTTGGGTAGGGTTGTCCTTTTTCTTCTTGTGATGTATGTTGCTGCATCGTAGTCGTCGTCATCTTCAATCTTTGGATCGCCGTACTGGTCGAAGTCTTGCTCGTTGGCCACTCCATCCATTCCGATGATGTTTCTTTTTCCTCTCCTCACGACAACACGGATAGGATTTGTCGGGTCGGTAATGAAAAAACATTGGTCCACTTTGGTAGCCAGTACCCATGGTTCATTTTTCGCGGCCACGTTCGCACCGGCGGCCTTGGATTTGGCTGCTTCGGGTATAACCATGGTTGTGAAATACCGGTCTTCTCTTTCGACGCTCTTTGCCCATCTAACACGGAACATCTGCACCTTTTCTCCACAGTAGTCGAGCTCCCAGATCTCCTCGATCCTTCCGTAGAATCTTTCCTTCACGTTGTCATCAGTGTAGAATTCTGACGTTATGCCTGAGTTCTGATAATCACACTTGTTGTCCTTTTCCTACGTGTAGAATGTGTAGTCGTTGATATCATACGCCTGATAGGTCACCAGGTTTTGAATCGGTCCCTGCGACAAGGTGAATATAATCTTTTCTGTGTCAGAAGAATGCAATCACGGGGGATTATCAAGGAGCGTCTGCCTAAACCAACGTGTGAAATCTGAGTTGTGCTCTTTGATTATTTCTCCCTACGTCCTCTATATGCCCAGGTCACTGTACTTTTTCTCGATTAACCTTTTGTGCTTCTGTACCCAAGGATCGACCAGTTCTAAATGTTGTAGCGCGACGAGGTTTGCTTGATCAAAGTCTATGCGTCGAAAATCGAAGTCTGCATGCAGTATGCGACGACCCTCTCGGTGACCAGATCCGTCGAGCTTGCCAAGGTGCCTATTGACAGGAAGACCGACAGGGTTCTCGATGTCTAGATAATTCATGCAGAAAGAGATGCACTCTTCGGCCAGAAAGCCCTTGGCTATTCTTCCATCTGGACAGGACCTGATGCGAACGTATCCTTTGATGTGTCCGTTCATCCTTTCGAACGCCATCATGCTGCGGAGGAACATCGGCCCGAGTTGGACGATGTCCTCCACCACATGGACCAGCAGATGCACCATAATGTCAAAGAATGCCGGCGGGAAGTAGACCTCAAGCTCGCATAGTATCACCACGATCTCCTCCTGTAGCCTCCCGAGATGATTCATGCCAATCGACTTCCTAGAGATGACGTCGAAAAACTTGCAGAGGCCAAATAATGTTTCACGGACATGCTCGTCCATTATCCCTCTTAGTGCAACCGGAAGTACCTGCGTCATTAGCATGACACAGTCATGAGACTTCATGCCACTGAACCTCTGCTTTGCCTCGTCTAGGTATCTGCTTATCTTGACCGCGTAGCCGTAAGGAAATTTGACTCCTAGAAGGCACTTGAAAAACTGTTTGATCTCATCCTGGCTTAGAGTTAAGCAAGAAGGAGGGCAGTAATATTCGTTCTTCTTGAACTTTTTACTCTTCCAACGACCTTGTGTCGTCTCCGACTCATGATCATCGTCATCTTCCTGATCATCAGGAGTAGTGCGTCCTCCGTGAAGCTCCTTCCGGATACCCATGAATATCAGGTCGTCATAAGTATTGGCTCCATATTGAAATAATCTTGGGCGAAGGCGTCGTAAGTATTGGCTCCAGATTCCCATAACATGGCTAGCTCCTCTTTGAACAGCCCTAGATACTGATTGATGTCGGTACCAGGTTGTTTCGGCCCTTGAATTAGCATACTCATTTGTATGTACTTCTTCTTCATGCACAACCATGGAGGGAGGTTGTACATCCATACAAACACGGACCAAGTGTTGTGCGTGCTTCTCTGGCTACCGAACGGATTGAGTCCATCGGTGCTCGTACCAAGCCTGATGTTCCTCGAATCTCCACCGAATTCTGGGAATTCAAGGTCCAATGCTTTCCACTGGCTAGCATCTGAAGGGTGCGTCAGCATCTCATCCTTTTCGGGGTCATCGTCATCTCCTGGCTTCTTCCTTTCCGCATGCCATCGCATGAGCTTTGTTTCCATAGGGTCCGCGAAATAGCGCTGCAGACGAGGAGTGATGGGAAAATATCATACCACTTTTCGAGGTGCTTTCTTCCCTTTCTTGTATCGACTCACTCCGCACACCGGACATGTGGTTTTCTCCACGTCCTCGCCCCGATAAATGATGCAATCGTTGATGCATATGTGGTATCTAACGTGCGGTAGATCGAGAGGACAGACGATTTTATTGGCGTCCTCGATACTAGTTGGACATGTGTTCCCCTTCGAAAGATGATCGTGCCAGAATGCCATCATGTCATCGAAGCTTGCGTCGCTCAATTTGTGTTTTGCCTTCATCTCCATAGCCTTGAGCGTTACATTCAACCGAGTATCATCGGGCCTGCATCCTTCATACAATGAAGCAACCGCGTCTTTCTCAAGTTGCGCAATCTTGGCTTTCTCTCTAGCAGCAGCCCTAGCGTTACTCGTCTTCTTGGGAAGCATCTCTTGCACATAAGGGTCCCGCACCCAGCCTGATGTTCTTCCATCGTCGTCTACTCCTCCGGCATCTAGATCATCATCATCCCGGTCTGCTTCCGCACCTTCACCATCTCGAGGAGACTCTTCATCATCTCGCCCGTTCTCGCCATGATGATCATCGTCATGTTACCCACCTTCACTGTCTCCATCGTCTTCATCATCGCTTATCCAACGAGTGTATCCATCCATGCAACCATGGCGGAGTAGGTGCGCCTACAGATTCCCGAAATCTGGGTTGATCACCCAGTTGAGTTTGCATCTTCTACACGGACATCTTATCTCCGTCTTGTTATTTCGTATCATGTCGGCCATCGCACATTTCAAAAATCTAGCTATAATGCCTTCGCTCATTATGAGCACCATTTTTGCCTGCACAGTGTACACGGTACAATTAGAAGTCTATTAGAACCACATAATCAATGCATGCATGCAATGGTCGATAGAAAATTTCGGCATGACCTATCCTAAAATAAGGACCTTTGCGAAATGCCAAAGTCTTGCCAAAATGGAAATGAATCAACATTTTGGCAAAACAAATGGCAACTTGTTCACACACAAACACAATAGAGAGAGACCGATCCATACACACATGGACATATCATCCTCTCCATACAAACATGCATGAGCATCGATCCTCTCCATATACACACACATGACCATCGATCCTCTCCATACACACATCATGAGCATCGATCATCTACATACATATGAGCATATCATCCATATACACATGAACACATCCTTACATGGACAACTTACCGAGATGAGAGACCGATCGCGAGAAGATGGAAAGGAGAGGTGTGCGCGAGACCGGAGAAGGAGATGAGAGACCGGAGAGCTTCCTATATTATGTATGTAACATCCAAGGCAATTTCTACATGCTAAAAATGGTGAATGAGTGGAGAAATTGAGGTGGGAAGGAGAAGGATCCCGACTAGATCTAAGGAGGAAGAAGAAGGGGAAAATGAAGTGTGGGTGGTGGATGATCACACATGTGCACAAAGTGGAGCTGCCAAAAAAAATGGTCGACACATCCGTCGCGCACATGGCCCTAGTGCGCCATAGTGTAGCATCCCAGTTGTCTAACACCTGTAATGCTACTTGTTCTAGTAATAAAAAAGGGCCACTTCCTACATATAATTGTTGCATCATCATCATGTCATGCTCATGTCATCATGCCACCTTGCATTTGAGCATCATATAAAATCCCTTCTTGTTTGGTTCTTATCTCATGTGCATTATTAATTGAGTTTGCCTCTTGATATTGTATTTGGTTCTTGATATATTGTTAAATGCCCAAGTTGATTTGGGGGCTTATCTCTTATTAACTCCACCACCTTTTCTTTTCACCACCTTATAATTCCACCATCCAACTAAATATGAGCTTGGCATTTATGGGTTTACTTCTAGCTCATGTGGGTTGGGATGGATCCATTTCTTTTCCACATGTTCTCATCTTGGCATCATTTTGTTTTCACATTATTGATGCATGAGAGCCACATGGCCACCTTTGCATGCCTTGTGAGTGGGAACTTTCTCCCTAGCTTCCACATGGGTGTTGTTGGGGTTATCATCATGTGGGGATATTTTGTGGGCTTATTAAATATCTAGTGGCATATACACACTAGCAAGTCCCAAATATATTCCAATGTGATCATCTCCTCATACCCCACTTGGAATTCTTTCTATTTTTCTTTTGCTTGGGCCTTATTCCACACTTTGGAATGCATAAGAAAATGTCAGGTAATTAATCTTGTTTTCACAAAGATAAATATGGTATCAATTAACTATGCATGGCCCATGCAAGTACCCCTTAGCTTGACATTTGTTTTTATTTGGATTTTACAATGGATCATCTTCCTCTACCCCCTTAGGCTTGGTCTTGTTTGATCATGCCTAAACCATCATCACCTTTTTCCCTCTTTTTCTAGTCTTGGTCTTGTTGGGGTTTGATTGGTGCATGGTTTGATATTGCCAAATAAACCTAGCAACTATCTTCTCCCTCTCTAGACCAAACCCTAATCCACCCCTCTCTCTCTCTAATCCTCTATCCTAGTTCTCTCTAACACCTACCCCTTACCCCATGTTCCATCTTTGTTAAACCCTAAGTTGCACCTAATCTAACTAAACCCTAGCTAACTTGTCCCTCCCCCTCTCACCTAAACCTACCACACCCTAAGTGCCCCTCTCTCTCGAGCTCCCCTTCCCTCTAGCGTGCAGGCCCCACCCCAGCTATCTACCCTCCTATCTAACCCTAGATCAACCCTCTAGCTCTCTCCTCCTCTCTCAGCCACAAGCTCCTACCAACCCGACCCACCTCCTGCTCGACCTGGTCCCACCCCGAGCTCCCCTTACCCTACCCCACCTGGCAGCCTCCTCCCTCCCCATGTGCCGCTCGACCCATGCACGTGAGGAGAGAAAGGTGGCCGAGCCGACCTGCCCCTCCCCCACGCAAGCCCCCACCTCACCTCCTCGTTCTTATCCCCCCACACCCCTCTGGCCTCTCCCCAGATCCATCCCGAAGCCTCCCTACCTTCCTCCTCCCTCTCCACCCTCATCTACCCCGACGCCGGCCACACCGTCGGCTCCCTCTCGTCGTCATCGACCCAGGAGGCGGGCGTGGTGCTGCGGGTGTCGAGGAAGCCCCCGAGGACGTCTGCGTCGCCCCCGTACCCAGCAGCGAGGAGGAGACGCCCCAGCACCGCCGGAACCGATGCTGCCCGACGCAACCCTAGCTGCTCTGGACGTCTGCCCCGTCGTCGATCTACTGCGCCCCGACCCGATCCAAGCACGCCACCGAGCCCGCGGTGAGCTCCTAGCCCTCCCAGACATCCTCCCGTCCTTAGTCGCTTCCTGGACGCGACGATCTTTTCGTCGAGCGGCCTCCGCGCGCCAGAGCTCGTCGACGTCTGCCGCTAACCTGTGCCGCGTCAGCCTTACCTAGGCCACGCGCGCCCTCCTGTCACCTACCCAAGCCTACCGCAGTGGCTCCGGCCCTCTGCGCGAGCCAGCAGTCCCGCGTTCGAGCCCCACCGCGCCGCGCGCGTCGCGCGAGCGTCTGTCGCGCACGCTCTGTCCGGTTCAGAGGAAGAACAACAGTGCGCGCTGTCCACTTTGCACATAACCCCCTGGCCTTCTTTTGCCTCAACCCGCAGCCCCTAGCCCCACAGTCAGCGTCAGAGTTGTTTTATAAAAAGGCTCCTGAAGTTTTCAAGTTTCAACCCGCGGTCCCCCTCCCTCTCAGCCGCTGGCGTGTGGGTCAGTGGGTGCCTGGCCCCATGTGTCTGTGACTAGGGTTAGGTTAGCCTGGGTGTTAAAACATTTTGCAGATTCTGTTTGAACTCAAACCTATTTAAAATTAATTCAAATTCAAATTCAAATCTGATTACCAATAACTTTTCAATTATAAATCCAAATAATGCAAATGATATATGTTTCTGAACCAGAAAAATGTGAGGATTTCAAATATGCTATTCAAATTGCCTTTTGCACATTTAAAATTCCAAGTTGAATTAAATTACCACAAATGCCACTAGAACTTAAATAATTAATAACTTTTGATTTATAATTCCAAATTTAACAAATGATATGTCTAAAATGATCAGCTCGACGAGAACTTTCTGTTTATGCTATCCTTGACTTCAATTGCAGCATGCATCATATAAAAATATAGTGTACAGCAACTGTTAGGGCAACAAATGTGATCCAAAACCCCATTAAAATGCTATTTCTTGTCTTCCACACCTCACCCATGCCATGCTACTTTAATGCCATGCAAATTGTGCATCATTCATCATGGCATGATTGTTTGCTTGACGCATCTTATTCATATGCTTGTGCTCTATATTCATGTTGGCCTTGTTTGTTTGGTTTTTCTCGGATAGACACTGAGCAGGGGATATATCAAGAGAACCAGGAGCACTACCCAGATCCGTCTCTCGCTTCGACTGAGTTGCCAGGCAAGCACTACCACATGCTTGCCTACATACAGTACCTATTGCCTCTATCTTATTCTTGCATCATTGAGTCGCGATTGCATTAAATTGAATCCCAAGTATTGCATAGCCTTTACTTTTAAACCCCACCAAGCTTGTTTCTCCATCCCATGAGCCGTTACTACAGGAGTTGTTTGAGCCATGCGAGTCGTAGAACAGCATGTGTAGGGTATGTGAGTGTCTGTTGGATAACGAGGTACCTAAACAACTTAACCTGAGTAGTAATGGGATAACTAATGAAAGTGGCACCGGTGAGCAATATCTGCTATTTGGTTTTTCCTGCTCACTTGTGTCCCGTAGGACCCCGAGTACTTGATTCCTGTTCCTTGATTTATCGCGCTATCCACATCCGGGAGGCTTATGGGACCCCCCTGAGCCAGAGCTTGATTCAGTCTTATTTCTCGGGGCCACAAACTAGTTTGAGGTTTTATTTACTATCCTGTACTTATGCCATGCTTTACTGCCTTATTTAAATTGTGCGACAGATAGCACCTGTACTGTTTAGGTAAGCGGAATGTTTTCGCGGTATCGACAATCCCAGTTTTGGGTTCCCAGTCGTTTACAGCCATTGTCGCAAACCTCGGGTCCGTCTCGGAGTCAGCTAACTTCGTTGCGGGTGTACTCCAAGGGGTGGCCCCCTGAAATATTTCTGAATCCTGTGATTGCTTTGTCGTGAAGGCCTCGTTGGGTTTTGATTTGGCTTTTCCGAGGTTGATCGAGTGTGTGTTGCTATTTGTGCACCCCTGCAGGGTAAAACTTTCTGAAAGCCGTGTCCGCGGTTATGGACGACTTGGAGCACAGTTTCTCGATCATAGACAAGCATAACTAAAGTACCGCTTTAATCTGACTAAGTAAATGACTAGTAAATAGTGCAATACTCATGGAATGGTTAATAAAATTGCCAACGGATGGGGGGTTGTTTGTCCGCTTCCTCGTTGGTAAGCGGGGAGGAGGATGGATCTGATGAAATTACTGTTATATCTGTTGTCATTAATTCACGGACATCCGTCTATCATTGGTTAGGCGGATGGTTAGCGAGTATCTATAGAACTGCTAGGGTTTAACTTTTGCTGCAATTGCGTCACCCCAGGTTGTGTCCCCTTTAGAGGCATAAAGTCTTGCTGAGTACCCTTAGGGTCTCACACGATAAATTATTGGTTCAGATGAACAGGTACCCTCGCAGGACGGATACTGGGTTGAAGAGGCTGATGATGTGGGCAACGATCGTTCGGTGTAGAGATTCCGGGAACGGGGATCCGTGAGATCTGTGGGCGGGATGTGCTTAGTTCTATGGCATCTTATGCCGATTTGCTTCTTATCCGTACTCGGACTATGTTTTGCCGCTTCCGCTTGATACTCTGATGTGTGTTGTATGAGGAATTATCCTAAAATATTATACCTATCTAGGTCATTTGAATCTTGCCGTATGGCGTTGCTATATTTCCTTTCTTTCTAGATGGTATGGCTCTGATGTACTCTTGTATGGTGGCTTGCATACATACCCACTTGTGTATGTAGTTGATCCCTTCGCCTGCCGATTACGCCGCCCGTACAGGTCCCGTTGAGTTGGAAGTGGTTGGAACGGCCGAAAGGTCTACCCGTGAGTGGCTTTTGGGGCCCCACCGTACTATTTCGACCACTACCGCTCATCCAGGCTTGTATCTAGGAGCGTAATTCACCGAGGTAGTTACAATTGGTATCAGAGCCATCCCGACCTTCAGGGTTTCAGCCAAACGGTCGTTGTCAGTCTAGCAAATATTTTGGTAGTTATGTATACTAGGGAAAAACAAAACGCGAGAGTAGGACTGCTTCCACTTTTCTTCTTAACCACCCACCCACCCTTTTTTGGTAAGGAAGTGCAACGTTTTCAATCCTCTTCTTAAAATTCAAACTAGTATTCACGTGTTCTGGGTTTCCGTAGTACCATAGGTTGTGTGTGTGTGTAATCCCTTGTCTATCTGTTGCATCCAAGTTGTTATCTAATCAGCTTTTGGTTATCAACTGCTGGTACATTCCATACCGACAGGCTTTTGCAAACCGACGCAATCTGTCTTACTCTTTGTATCCGACGCTATCGTGTTTGGGGTGTTCGTTTCCGTAGTTAATAATCTTTAGGTTCAACGTGAGAAGAAGGGGTTAGGATATGTGTTCCACTTATTCATGTGCGGAGTAATGATTTGAGTGCGGGATGGAGTCGCGACCATACCACTACTTTTATCATTCGCTTTTGTATATTGAATCGGTAGAGTCACTAATCTTGATTCATTAAGTAATTTTGCGCATCTATTGGTATTTTAATGCCGAAATTTGTGGAAAAAATTTCTTTGATATATTTGTGTACCACACTCCTTTTCAGTCGTGTGCGATATGCTTAATATCTTCTAGGTGCTTTGAACTTTGTTGATATTTTAATATCATCTTAGTAATTTGTATCCTTTAATCTTGGTTAATTCCATCTTGGTACTATTTTGGATTATTAACATTCTCCATTATAGTACTGACTTGTGTTTTATATCAATCTCAGGATGGCTCCACCACGCCGTTCAGATGAGGACATACCACCAGAACTTGGGGCCGCGTTGTCGAACATAGCTAATGCCTTGGCAGCAATGCAGCAGAACCAGCAGCGCTTGGAAGAAAGCGTCAGGAGAAATGAGTTTGCTCCACTCCCTCCACCTCCCAAGCGAGGAGACATCAAGAGCTTCCTGAAATTCAACCCTCGCCAGTTTGATGTTTCCGATCGGCCACTGGATGCGGATGATTGGTTACGTGAGACGTCAAGGCTTCTTGAGACTGCTGATGTTCCTGAGCAGGAGTGGGTAAAGTGTGCTACTCACCTTCTAAAGGGAGATGCAGCTCTCTGGTGGGAGAATTACTTGAAGGCAAGCTGCACTGGTTTTCAGCCCACTTGGCAACAGTTCTCTGGGGCATTCAAGGAGCAATTCTTGTCAGAGATTGTGATGGAAAGGATGAAGGAAGCTTTTCTCAACCTGAAGCAAGGAAATGATAACGTCAACACCTACATTAGGAACTTCATGAATCTCTCTCGTTATGGTGGCGATGAGGTATCTGATGACAAGAAGAAGCAGAAGAGGTTCAGGCAAGGGCTCAATGCATCGATCAAGTATGCAATCACACATGCAAGGCCGGTATCTTTCCTGGAACTACAACACACAGCTTTGCAAGAGGAAGCAAGCAGGCAAGTGTTTGAGGAGTCCAAGAAACACAACAGGGATGCATCAAGCTCTTCAGTTATGGCAGCTCCTTCTAAGCGGCGTGTCTGGGTTCCTAACACCCCACCGTCGCTCCCGGCTTCACCAAGACCTTCAAGCTACACGTCAAGGCCACTAAACTCCATCACTGCTGCTCCCAGGGGCTACACCCACAACTACCCTGGAGCGCCTGGCGGAGTCCCTGGCTATGTTGCTCCACGTCCACCTGGTGCCTGCTTCATGTGTGGAGATCCTGGACATCTGTACGGGAACTGTCCGTTGAAGAACAGAGCTCTTCCTCCACCCCCGCCAAGATCTGCAGCAAGCTCTCCTATGGTTCGTGCACCACCACCTCGGGCTCTCAACATCAACACTAAGCCCGGGTCTATGGTTGCTCATGCCAATTGTGTCAACGCCGCTCAAGCTGAGCATGCACCTGGAGTGGTGATGGGTACGCTATCCGTTAACTCAGTCCCTGCACGAGTTTTGTTCGATTCTGGTGCATCGCACTCTTTTGTTTCTTTCAAGTTTGCAAGTGACAATGGGTTAGCGGCGGATCCTCTTCTTAAGAAGTTAATGGTCCTTTCTCCTGGAGCAAATATGGTAGCTTCTAAAGTCAGTCATGGCAATCAAGTTGAGATTGGTGACTCTTCATTCTCGGCTTCTTTAATTGTTCTGGGCAATTCTGACATTGATGTCATCTTGGGCATGGATTGGTTGACGGCAAATGGAGCTGTGATTGATTGTGCTGAACGCTCGGTTTCTTTGAAGATTCCTGAAGGCCATATAGTCTTTTCTCCAAGTCTGACGCCTGCTGTCCAGCTTTTCTCTTTGGCGGCTCTGAATGATGATGCTATGGGAGCTATTCAGAGAGTCCCAGTGGTCTGTGAGTTTCCGGATGTTTTTCCTGAAGAGTTGCCGGGTATGCCTCCGGATCGTGAGGTTGAGTTTGTAATTGAACTTGAACCTGGAACGGCTCCTATCTCCAAGCGGCCTTAGAAAATGGGTCCTGCTGAGTTGGCTGAACTCAAACGACAGCTTGATGAACAAGAGAAGTTGGGTTTCATTCAACACAGTACTTCTTCTTGGGGTAGCCCAACAATCTTTGTGAAGAAGCGTGACAGAACTGATAGACTTTGTGTTGACTATCGGGCTCTCAATGCTAAAACCATCAAGAATAAATATCCCCTTCCGCGGATTAATGATCTCTTTGACCAGCTAGCTGGAGCTATGGTATTCTCTAAGCTGGATTTGAGGAGTGGTTATCACCAAATCAAGATTCGCAAGGAAGATGTGCCTAAAACAGCTTTCACCACCCGCTATGGCCTGTATGAGTACACGGTGATGTCTTTCGGTCTCACAAACGCACCGGCTACCTTCTCGAGGCTTATGAACTCGGTCTTCATGGAGTACCTTGACAAGTTCGTCGTGGTCTATCTGGATGATATCTTGGTCTATTCTAAGTCCAAGGAAGAGCATGAAGAACACCTTCGTTGTGTCCTAAACAAGCTGCGCGAGAACCGCTTGTATGCAAAGTTCTCAAAGTGTGAGTTTTGGCTGCCTGAAGTAACCTATCTTGGTCATGTCATCTCTGCCAAGGGCATTGCAGTCAACCCGGAAACGGTAAAGACAATTGTTGAATGGCTTCCTCCTGCAAATGTAAAAGAAGTGCGGAGCTTCCTGGGTTTGGCTAGTTATTGCCGTCGCTTTGTTCAGAACTTCTTAAAGATAGCGAAGCCTCTTACCGATCTTCTCAAGAAAGGCAAGAAATACCTGTGGACTCCTGCATGTCAAGCAAGTTTTGAGACACTCAAAGAGAAGCTCACTTCCACACCAGTCTTGGTTCCTCCGGACACATCTAAGCCTTTCCAGATATTCTGCGACGCCTCTTTGCAAGGATTGGGTGCGGTCCTTATGCAAGAGAAACAAGTTGTTGCTTATGCCTCTCGACAGTTGAAGACGCATGAGATAAACTATCCCACACATGACCTTGAGCTCGCAGCAGTTGTCTTTGCTTTGAAGCTATGGAGGCACTACTTGCTTGGTAACCGTTGTGAGATCTTTTCTGACCACAAGAGTTTGAAGTATATCTTCACTCAGCCTGATCTCAACCTTCGGCAGAGGAGATGGATTGAAGCAATCAATGACTTTGATTTGACCATCAACTACACACCGGGCAAAGCTAATGTCATGGCAGATGCTCTCAGCCGCAAAGCTTATGTCAATAACCTCATGATGGAAGAGCAGCAGCCCCTCTTGTTCGAGGAATTCTGCCAGCTCAACCTGGAAGTTGTGGAACAAGGGCATCTCCTGAACCTTCTGGCTACTCCTCTCTTGGAAGAAAAGATTCGTTTTCGTCAGCGTGGTGATCCGCACACCAGAAAGATCACCTCCCAGCTTCAGCTTCCGAAGTATGAGTCCTTCCACGTTGATGATCAAGGCACGCTTTTCTTCGACCACCGGATGTTTGTTCCAAACTACCCGGGTTTGAGAGAGCAAGTTCTCAAGGAGGCGCATGATTCGGTTTTTTCTATCCATCCTGGCAGCACAAAGATGTACATGGACTTGAAAACACAGTATTGGTGGCCTGGTTTGAAACGAAATTGTGCAAAGTATGTCTCGGAGTGTGATGTCTGCCGCAGAGTGAAAGCTGTCCATCAGAAACCTTTCGGTCTTCTACAGCCATTGAAACCCCCGGAATGGAAATGGGAGAAAGTAGAGATGGACTTCATCACTGGCTTCCCAAGGTCGCAGAAGGGAAACAATGCAATCTTTGTTGTCATCGACAGGCTTTCTAAAGTGGCTCATTTCTTCCCCGTCAAGGAAACAATTTCTGGAATTCAGTTGGCTGAGCTCTATATCAACAGAATTGTCTCTCTGTATGGGGTTCCGCTTGAGATCAGTTCAGACCGTGGGAGCATCTTCACTTCCAAGTTCTGGGAAAGCTTTCAAAATGCTCTGGGAACAAAGTTGAACTTCAGCACTGCTTACCACCCTCAGTCGCAAGGACAAGTGGAAAGGATCAATCAGATTCTGGAGGATATGCTTCGTGCTTGCGTTATCTCTTTTGGCATGAAATGGGAGGAATGTCTTCCATATGCTGAATTCTCGTACAACAACAGCTTCCAGAAGAGTCTGAAGATGGCACCATTCGAGGCTCTCTATGGTCGCAAGTGCAGAACTCCGATTGGTTTGTCAGGTGCAGGAGAAAGAATCTGGTTTGGCCCTGACATTGTAACTCAAGCAGAGGAGAAGGTGCATATCATCCTTGAGAACCTGAAGATTGCTCAAAGTCGTCAGAAGAGCAACTATGACAGGAAGCACACGGATATGGTGTATGCCCCTGGTGATCTCGTCTACCTTCGTGTCACTCCCATGAGAGGCACACACCGCTTCGGTATCAAAGGAAAGTTGGCTCCTAGATACATCGGTCCTTTCAAGATTCGTGGTAGAAGAGGAGAAGTTGCTTATGCCCTGGAGCTCCCGGAAAAATTCAAAGTCCATGATGTTTTCCACATCTCTCAGCTCAAGAAGTGCTTCAAAGATCCAGGCAGGACCGTGGATCATGAGCTAATCAATCTCCAAGAAGATCTGTCTTATCAAGAACACCCCACCAAAATCCTTGAGACCACAGAAAGAAGGACTCGCAACAAGTCCATCAAGTTCTGCAAGGTGCAGTGGTCACACCATTCTGTTGATGAAGCCACATGGGAGCGTGAAGATGAACTCCGTGCCAACCATCCTACCCTCTTTGTGTCTTCTTCTTCCTAGAATCTCGGGGCGAGATTCCTGTTTAGTGGGGGAGAGTTGTAGCATCCCAGTTGTCTAACACCTGTAATGCTACTTGTTCTAGTAATAAAAAAAGGGCCACTTCCTACATATAATTGTTGCATCATCATGTCATGCTCATGTCATCATGCCACCTTGCATTTGAGCATCATATAAAATCCCTTCTTGTTTGGTTCTTATCTCATGTGCATTATTAATTGAGTTTGCCTCTTGATATTGTATTTGGTTCTTGATATATTGTTAAATGCCCAAGTTGATTTGGGGGCTTATCTCTTATTAACTCCACCACCTTTTCTTTTCACCACCTTATAATTCCACCATCCAACTAAATATGAGCTTGGCATTTATGGGTTTACTTCTAGCTCATGTGGGTTGGGATGGATCCATTTCTTTTCCACATGTTCTCATCTTGGCATCATTTTGTTTTCACATTATTGATGCATGAGAGCCACATGGCCACCTTTGCATGCCTTGTGAGTGGGACCTTTCTCCCTAGCTTCCACATGGGTGTTGTTGGGGTTATCATCATGTGGGGATATTTTGTGGGCTTATTAAATATCTAGTGGCATATACACACTAGCAAGTCCCAAATATATTCCAATGTGATCATCTCCTCATACCCCACTTGGAATTCTTTCTATTTTTCTTTTGCTTGGGCCTTATTCCACACTTTGGAATGCATAAGAAAATGCCAGGTAATTAATCTTGTTTTCACAAAGATAAATATGGTATCAATTAACTATGCATGGCCCATGCAAGTACCCCTTAGCTTGACATTTGTTTTTATTTGGATTTTACAATGGATCATCTTCCTCTACCCCCTTAGGCTTGGTCTTGTTTGATCATGCCTAAACCATCATCACCTTTTTCCCTCTTTTTCTAGTCTTGGTCTTGTTGGGGTTTGATTGGTGCATGGTTTGATATTGCCAAATAAACCTAGCAACTATCTTCTCCCTCTCTAGACCAAACCCTAATCCACCCCTCTCTCTCTAATCCTCTATCCTAGTTCTCTCTAACACCTACCCCTTACCCCATGTTCCATCTTGGTTAAACCCTAAGTTGCACCTAATCTAACTAAACCCTAGCTAACTTGTCCCTCCCCCTCTCACCTAAACCTACCACACCCTAAGTGCCCCTCTCTCTCGAGCTCCCCTTCCCTCTAGCGTGCAGGCCCCACCCCAGCTATCTACCCTCCTATCTAACCCTAGCTCAACCCTCTAGCTCTCTCCTCCTCTCTCAGCCACAAGCTCCTACCAACCCGACCCACCTCCTGCTCGACCTGGTCCCACCCCGAGCTCCCCTTACCCTACCCCACCTGGCAGCCTCCTCCCTCCCCATGTGCCGCTCGACCCATGCACGTGAGGAGAGAAAGGTGGCCGAGCCGACCTGCCCCTCCCCCACGCAAGCCCCCACCTCACCTCCTCGTTCTTATCCCCCCACACCCCTCTGGCCTCTCCCCAGATCCATACCGAAGCCTCCCTACCTTCCTCCTCCCTCTCCACCCTCATCTACCCCGACGCCGGCCACACCGTCGGCTCCCTCTCGTCGTCATCGACCCAGGAGGCGGGCGTGGTGCTGCGGGTGTCGAGGAAGCCCCCGAGGACGTCTGCGTCGCCCCCGTACCCAGCAGCGAGGAGGAGACGCCCCAGCACCGCCGGAACCGACGCCGCCCGACGCAACCCTAGCTGCTCTGGACGTCTGCCCCGTCGTCGATCTACTGCGCCCCGACCCGATCCAAGCACGCCACCGAGCCCGCGGTGAGCTCCTAGCCCTCCCAGACATCCTCCCGTCCTTAGTCGCTTCCTGGACGCGACGATCTTTTCGTCGAGCGGCCTCCGCGCGCCACAGCACGTCGACGTCTACCGCTAACCTGTGCCGTGTCAGCCTTACCTAGGCCACGCGCGCCCTCCTGTCACCTACCCAAGCCTACCGCAGTGGCTCCGGCCCTCTGCGCGAGCCAGCGGTCCCGCGTTCGAGCCCCACCGCACCGCGCGCGTCGCGCGAGCGTCTGTCGCGCACGCTCTGTCCGGTTCAGAGGAAGAACAACAGTGCGTGCTGTCCACTTTGCACATAACCCCCTGGCCTTCTTTTGCCTCAACCCGCAGCCCCTAGCCCCACAGTCAGCGTCAGAGTTGTTTTATAAAAAGGCTCCTGAAGTTTTCAAGTTTCAACCCGCGGTCCCCCTCCCTCTCAGCCGCTGGCGTGTGGGTCAGTGGGTGCCTGGCCCCACGTGTCTGTGACTAGGGTTAGGTTAGCCTGGGTGTTAAAACATTTTGCAGATTCTGTTTAAACTCAAACCTATTTAAAATTAATTCAAATTCAAATTCAAATCTGATTACCAATAACTTTTCAATTATAAATCCAAATAATGCAAATGATATATGTTTCTGAACCAAAAAAATGTGAGGATTTCAAATATGCTATTCAAATTGCCTTTTGCACAATTAAAATTCCAAGTTGAATTAAATTACCACAAATGCCACTTGAACTTAAATAATTAATAACTTTTGATTTATAATTCCAAATTTAACAAATGATATGTCTAAAATGATCAGCTCGACGAGACCTTTCTGTTTATGCTATCCTTGACTTCAATTGCAGCATGCATCATATAAAAATATAGTGTACAGCAACTGTTAGGGCAACAAATGTGATCCAAAACCCCATTAAAATCCTATTTCTTGTCTTCCACACCTCACCCATGCCATGCTACTTTAATGCCATGCAAATTGTGCATCATTCATCATGGCATGATTGTTTGCTTGACGCATCTTATTCATATGCTTGTGCTCTATATTCATGTTGGCCTTGTTTGTTTGGTTTTTCTCGGATAGACACTGAGCAGGGGATATATCAAGAGAACCAGGAGCACTACCCAGATCCGTCTCTCGCTTCGACTGAGTTGCCAGGCAAGCACTACCACATGATTGCCTACATACAGTACCTATTGCCTCTATCTTATTCTTGCATCATTGAGTCGCGATTGCATTAAATTGAATCCCAAGTATTGCATAGCCTTTACTTTTAAACCCCACCAAGCTTGTTTCTCCATCCCATGAGCCGTTACTACAGGAGTTGTTTGAGCCATGCGAGTCGTAGAATAGCATGTGTAGGGTATGTGAGTGTCTGTTGGATAACGAGGTACCTAAACAACTTAACCTGAGTAGTAATGGGATAACTAATGAAAGTGGCACCGGTGAGCAATATCTGCTATTTGGTTTTTCCTGCTCACTTGTGTCCCGTAGGACCCCGAGTACTTGATTCCTGTTCCTTGATTTATCGCGCTATCCACATCCGGGAGGCTTATGGGACCCCCCTGAGCCAGAGCTTGATCCAGTCTTATTTCTCGGGGCCACAAACTAGTTTGAGGTTTTATTTACTATCCTGTACTTATGCCATGCTTTATTGCCTTATTTAAATTGTGCGACAGATAGCACATGTACTGTTTAGGTAAGCGGAATGTTTTCGTGGTATCGATATTCTTAGTTTTGGGTTCCCAGTCGTTTACAGCCATTGTCGCAAACCTCGGGTCCGTCTCGGAGTCAGCTAACTTCGTTGCGGGTGTACTCCAAGGGGTGGCCCCCTGAAATATTTCTGAATCCTGTGATTGCTTTGTCGTGAAGGCCTCGTTGGGTTTTGATTTGGTTTTTCCGAGGTTGATCGAGTGTGTGTTGCTATTTGTGCACCCCTGCAGGGTAAAACTTTCTGAAAGCCGTGTCCGCGGTTATGGACGACTTGGAGCACAGTTTCTCGATCATAGACAAGCATAACTAAAGTACCGCTTTAATCTGACTAAGTAAATGACTAGTAAGTAGTGCAATACTCATGGAATGGTTAATAAAATTGCCAACGGATGGGGGGTTGTTCGTCCGCTTCCTCGTTGGTAAGCGGGGAGGAGGATGGATCTGATGAAATTACTGTTATATCTGTTGTCATTAATTCACGGACATCCGTCTATCATTGGTTAGGCGGATGGTTAGCGAGTATCTATAGAACTGCTAGGGTTTAACTTTTGCTGCAATTGCGTCACCCCAGGTTGTGTCCCCTTTAGAGGCATAAAGTCTTGCTGAGTACCCTTAGGGTCTCACACGATAAATTATTGGTTCAGATGAACAGGTACCCTCGCAGGACGGATACTGGGTTGAAGAGGCTGATGATGTGGGCAACGATCGTTCGGTGTAGAGATTCCGGGAACGGGGATCCGTGAGATCTGTGGGCGGGATGTGCTTAGTTCTATGGCATCTTATGCCGATTTGCTTCTTATCCGTACTCGGACTATGTTTTGCCGCTTCCGCTTGATACTCTGATGTGTGTTGTATGAGGAATTATCCTAAAATATTATACCTATCTAGGTCATTTGAATCTTGCCGTATGTCGTTGCTATATTTCCTTTCTTTCTAGATGGTATGGCTCTGATGTACTCTTATATGGTGGCTTGCATACATACCCACTTGTGTATGTAGTTGATCCCTTCGCCTGCCGATTACGCCGCCCGTACAGGTCCCGTTGAGTTGGAAGTGGTTGGAACGGCCGAAAGGTCTACCCGTGAGTGGCTTTTGGGGCCCCACCGTACTATTTCGACCACTACCGCTCATCCAGGCTTGTATCTAGGAGCGTAATTCACCGAGGTAGTTACACATAGGAAATAAACACAACCATGGCGCACATGGCCCTAGTGTGCCACGGATGTGTCTGCCCATTTACAGAACAGAGGGACCTTCACTTAGGCGTAGAGCACCCCCTCCATGTGCGCCACGGTTAACCATAACAACCGTAGCGCACCTACCCCATGAGCGCTACGGGTATGCGGCATGCGGCCAGCGGGGCCCTGGCCCACACATATCTCTGGCGCACTGTCACCATGTGCTCCATGGTTGTTGTAGTTACTAGTAGGGCTCTGCCCACAGGTGAGCCATGCCTGTTTTACCCGTGGGGCACTTCAACCACGTGAGCCACGGAAGTTTGGATTACCTATAGCCTTTTTCCTAGTAGTGATACTTTCATAATACCCAATGTCACCTTTATAACCACCCAGTTATGGAATGGTGTTTGATGTCATCAAAGCATCCATCCGGTGATGGTGATTAACATGATCTCATGGTCCAAGGATTAGGTTACTATGTATTTGAAAGATTGTAGCAAAAAAACTCGAAATGACTTGATCTTATGCTATGCTAACTATAGGAGAAGATGAGGATGTAATCAATGGGCTCAACAAGAAACTTATCAAGACACTCCAAGAAGATGAACTCGTATGTTATATGAACAAGGCAAACTGTTGGTCAAACCAAGACATGAAGATATACTCTAGATAATCCTTGGAGCTGAGTTTGATTTGATGATAACCCAAATCAAATCAAAGATGGCGAAAGATAACATATCCACAAAGGAGATATTATCATTCTTCAACACGAACAAAACTAGACATCCCTTTAAGGTGGAACTGAGTGAGATAAACTTTTTTCTTACAGCTCTCCAAGTTGTTGTTTCAGCTCAACCAACTAGTTCAGGGGTATCCAGTATGGATCCTTGGAGAGAGCAGTTCAGAGAACTTGCTTGGTCAAGAACCTGACAACACGGTCATGTGGAAACATGGCGATACTTCTAGTAGACAGCTAGAATATCACGAAGTACCGATATGTCTCTTCGTTCAAGAGGAAACTTTCTTGGTACGGTAAGAAGACATAGTCTTAGAGTTTCGGCACAAGCCTAACTCTTTGACTGAAGAGATGTACCAGAATAGCGGACTTGCTAGCGCAATCATCCTTTGCTTAGTGATAAGGTTAACCAATCACGCTACGAATGACTCAAATGTCCTTAGAGTTCAAAACAACAATAATTGCTAAGAATCTCATATGGCCACATTATTACGCACACGCAGCACTCACGAGCACGAAAGCTCGAGGAAGGGTGGGTAAATATGTGTAAGACCATCACTTCACTAAGGGGTCGTGAAACTCAGCATGACCTCTTATTGTAAAAGGGTGTGATACTTTAAGGTAGAACAGATGGAAGACAAACAATACATCTTAATCTGCTCAATGTTTTAAAAGAGAGAGAGGAAGATCCTTCAGAGGCTCCATCCTTCAGATGCTCAATGTTGTTCTGTTTCCATGAACACGGCTGATCGATCAGATTGCAATACCCTCGAGAGTTTGTGCACTTTACCCACAATCCACGATCAAGTCCTTTTAGAGACAAGACCATGGCGAGGCTTTCCCTTAGTAGCCCCTCTACCTTCTGGATCCAACCGTGCCAAGAACCTCCAAATGTTGCTACCCAGGTGAGGTTTCCCACTAAGTACTAGGCCAAGACAGAGCCCATATGTATTGTGGTTGCACTGGAAGCTTCTCAATTCTGAAACATGGCAGGCTTCTTTGATTCCTGGGCGGCCGTCCTCCACCAAAATATCACTCGTTGACCCGACAACCATTCCGCCCAGAAGAAAACTTATTTTTATCTTGAAGTGGATTTGAGAAGAAAAAGTTTGCTTAAGAGAGCCTTTATACTTAGAAAAATTCATTTTCTTTCGAACCCACCAACGGTACTTTACATATATATAGCATAGCAAGAAATACTTAGCAAAAACAGGGGAACCTATTAGGAGGGTAAATCCTAAGTATAGAGTTACTCATGGCATACTTCAAAAATCATCTCACTTGCAAAATAATACTAAGGAAAATTCTACTAGAAAATCCTACACATGCATACTACAGAATTTTGAAGATCACATGCATAGAACCAAAACTAGGACAAAATTAATGAACAAGTGGTGTAACTTGCCTTGATCCGAGCAGCACTCTACACAATAGAACTCCTCAGCGCACTCTGAACAATCTAACGAAACACAAACATGGATCTAATCACAACTTTGCACAAAATATGCCACAGAGATAATATGCATGCATGCATCATGGTATTTATGCAAGATAGGTTTTCTAAATTGACCAAGGTAGTATAATTGGATTGCAATTGTGTTAAGGGATGTCATTATTATTGATTTTATTAAGGGTTTAAAATAATCTGGATCATTATTATAATTCATAGGCTCACTGGAAGATTCAACCATCCAATTAGCCCCAAATTAGATCTAATGATCTTAAGCAAGGTTTTATAATTTTGTTCAGTAGGTATTGTAAAAACAAAGTCAACGCAACAAGAATCAACTAAAATGGGGTTTTAATTATTTTTCTATGGATTAAACACTCTAATCTAAAGATTAAATTATACACAGAAAACACAACTGTAAACTTGAAGTTTTATTGCAGATCTCCGTTCTACATAATTTTGTGAATCCAACGGTATATTATATGCTAAAGTTGTCCAAGTAAATAATTTTCTACGAATTTCGCAAGTATTAAAAAAAATCTGCCTCAATAAACAAAATTTGAACCGAGCTAATCTAACCCTAAGCCACGTGTCGCGTTCTCACTGGGCGCCGCGGCCGTGGTTGAGTTGGCGTTGATGCACGCGCGCGTGCGTGCCACGCAGCACAACGCCATTGGCCGGTACCTCTTCGGCGGTACTTCTAATCTACCGCGTGGATTCAAGATCGTACGGCTAGGGGGGTTGCGCGACTTACAGGCGGTGGCGACGACGGTTATGAGCGGCGGCGGCGTCGGTGGTGACGGGCGGCGGTGCTCTGGTGGCTCCCTGAGGTGGCGGTGTGGTCGACAGGGTGCAGCTTGTCCTCGCGGTCTCGGTCGTGCCCTCGGTTGTGCTCCTCTCTTCCTCTTCCGTCCGCAAGGCTCCGCCGTTCCTCCTCGTCTCCGGCGACGCGTCGACGAGCAATTCCCGGCGATACGCTGCACAGAAGAATAAAAGGAGGGGTCGTGGTGAGGCGGTGTTGCACGAGGACTCGAGCCCAGGTGATAAAGGGGAAAGGGGGAGGCAGGGTTGTCGATCCCAAGCTCGACCTGAACTCGGTAACGGCGACGGCGGCGAGATGGAAGAAGCGAAGCGGCGGCTAGGGTTGCACAAAATAAATCTTGAATGAGGCGAGGCCAAGGGTTGCGGGTTTTATGGGGGCGGAAATCTTGGGCGAGGGGATAGGATTCAGCCGTGGATCCTACCGGAATCCGATCGGAGACGTGCTGCAGGCGGTCTCCAATTCGAGGTAGGGGACGAGCGGGTGGGTCCCGCGTGTCAGCGGTGGAGAGGGAAGTGGTTGACGCGAGGCCCATCTAGTTTAGCTGCCGCGTGGGCGTGGGGGTGCGGGTGGGCCGGCGCAGCCGGCCCAGCAAGGTTAGTTGTTGCTCTTTTTTTTACTCCTTATTATTTTTTCAATTTCTGTTTTAATAAAACTCCAATAACTTTTGCATAACAAGTCCAAAAGTGATGAAACCAACACCTAAATTTTTGTAAAAATAAGGTGGTCATTATAGGACCATAGATTAATATTTTTACAAAGTTTTTTAGAAGGTCCAAGCATGAAAACATCATTATAGCCCGCATAGGGAAAAATCTTTATTAGGGTTTTGGTAGGTTTTGTTGTTCGAGTTTTGTTGCAACTTCATTTGTAGGATCCAATGATGCAAGGATGATGAATGCTTCTAATAACACCCTAATATAAAATATGGGATGTTACCAACCTACCCCCCTTAAGAAGAATCTCGTCCTCGAGATTCGGGCTGGCTAGCAAATAGGTGTGGGTGTTCTGCCTTCAAGTCTTCTTCACGCTCCCACGTGGCTTCTTCCTCGGAGTGGTGGTTCCATTGTACTTTGCAGAATCTTATAGTCTTGGTGCGGGTAATCCTTTCGGCTGTTTCCAGTATTTTGATGGGTTTTTCCTCATAGGTAAGGTCATTCTCCAATTGAACCTCATCTAGGGGAACTGTATCTCTTAGCGGTGTTTCGGCCATTTCTGGGTGGCACGTCTTTAGTTGTGATACATGAAACACATCATGAACAGTCAGTTCTTCTTCTAACTCCAACTGATAATCAACTTCTCCTCTACGGGCCAGAACCTTATATGGACCTATGAATCGTGGGGCTAACTTACCCTCGATTCCGAACCTCTTAACTCCTCGCAGGGGTGAAACTCGAAGATACGCACGGTCCCCTATTTTATAAGCCACATCTCTGCGTTTGGAATCAGCATAACTCTTTTGTCGGGATTGGGCTACCTTTAGCCTATCCTGAATCTGTCGTACCTTTTCTTCTCCATCCTTTATCAATTCAGGTCCAAAAGGACTATGTTCACCAACTCCATTCCATAAAAGCGGAGTCCTACACTTCCTGCCATACAGAACTTCAAACAGAGCCATCTTGATACTTGTCTGGTAGCTGTTGTTGTACGAGAACTCAGCATACGGCAGGTTATCATCCCAACTAGACCCATAGTCTAGTGCGCAAGCTCTCAACATATCTTCCAGAATCTGGTTCACCCTTTCCGTTTGGCCATCTGTCTGAGGGTGGAAGGCAGTACTGAATTCTAGTCGGGTTCCAAGAGACTCATGTAGCTGTCACCAAAATTTTGAAGTGAACTGGGTGCCTCTATCTGATACAATCCCCTTAGTAACACCATGCAGACTTACAATCCTTGACATGTATATCTTAGCAAGCTTAGCACTTGTATATGTGGTCTTTACGGGAATGAAGTGAGCCACCTTGGTGAAGTGGTCCACCACTACCCAGATAGAATCAAATCCTGAACGTGTCCGGGGCAATCCCGTGATAAAATCCATGCCTACCTTATCCCATTTCCATTCGGGTATAGGTAGCGGTTGAAGTAATCCGGCCGGTTTCTGATGCTCGGCCTTAACTCTATTGCATACGTCACATAGAGAAATATATTCGGCAATTTCTCCTTTTAGGTTATTCCACCAAAATATATCCTTCACATCCATGTACATATTCGTGTTACCTGGATGAATTGAGTATGGTGAATCATGAGCTTCTTGTAAAATCATCTTCCTGATATCGGGGTCATTGGGAACACACAAACGCTTCACATACCAAAGGGTTCCTTGTTCGTCCAGGCGAAACTCTTTTGTCTTTCCTTCACTTATTTTGACTCTTATTTCTTCCAGCTCTTTATCTCCCTTTTGTGCTTCCTTGATTCTCTCTTGGAAAGTAGACACTATTTCCATAGTCGCTACGTGTCCTTTCGGAACTATTTCTAGCCTGAGATCCTTGAATTGCTTGCATAAATCCTTTGGAAGTTCCCCTGCGGTAAGTCCATTCACATAAACCTTACGACTTAGGGCATCGGCCACCACGTTTGCCTTTTCGGGGTGGTACTGTAAATCCAAGTAATAATCCTTAATTAGTTCAAGCCATCTTCTTTGTCTCATATTCAACTCCATTTGGGTGAAGATGTACTTCAAACTCTTATGATCTGTGAACACCTCACAATGTTTGCCCATGAGGTAGTTCCTCCATACCTTGAGTGCATGTACCACAGACGCAAGTTCCAAATCATGAGTGGGGTAGTTGTGTTCGTGGTTCTTAAGTTGTCGAGAGGCATAGGATACCACTTTCCCATCTTGCATCAATACACTTCCAAGTCCTTGTCGAGAATCGTCATAATAGACTTGAAAATCCTTTTGGATATCAGGCAGACACAGGACTGGTGCCATTACGAGACGTTTCTTCAATTCCTGAAAGCTTGCTTCACATGCTTAGGTCCATAGGAATTTCTTTTCCGTCTTCAACAGTTCCGTCTGGGTTTCTCTATTTTGAAAAAGTTTTCAATAAATTTCCGGTAATACCCTGCGAGGCCCAAGAAACTCCGAATATCTCCCACATTCTTAGGTGACTCCCATTCATTCACGGAAGCAACCTTACTAGAATCTACGGCAACTCCTTTTGCCGACACAACATGATCGAGGAATCCTACTTCCTTTAACCAGAATTCGCATTTGCTGAATTTGGCATATAACTTGTGTTCTCTTAGTTTTTCCATAATTAGGCGCAGATGTTTCTCGTGTTCCTTCTCATCCTTGGAGTATATGAGTATATCATCTATGAATACCACGATAAACTTGTCCAAATATTCCATGAACACTTTGTTCATCATGGTCATGAAGTATGCCGGGGCATTGGTTAGACCAAAAGACATCACGGTGTACTCATACAATCCGTATCTTGTGGTGAAGGCTATTTTGGGCACATCATGTTCTCGAATTTTTAGCTGGAAGTAGCCTAATCGCAGATCGATCTTTGAGAACACACTGGCTCCCTTTAACTGGTCAAACAAATCATAGATGTTGGGCAGAGGGTACTTGTTCTTGATTGTACCTCGTTCAACGAGCGGTAGTCCACAACCAGCCTCTTGGTTTTATCCTTCTTTTCCACAAATAGGACAGGTGCTCCCCAAGACGACGCGCTGGGTTGAATGAATCCCTTGTCCAATTGTTCCCTAAGCTGTTTCTTGAGTTCCTTCAACTCATCCACATCCATTTTGTATGGCCTCTTAGCTATCGGCCCTGTGCCCGACATCAAGTCAATGAGGAACTCTATATCACGGTCGGGAGGCATCCCTGGTAGCTCCTCCGGAAAGATATCTGGGTATTCCTTTATAATGGGTACATCCTCCAGGCTAACCCCCTTAAGAGAGTTCACCATGACTTCCTTAAGTCCGAAATTTGACTTGATGCGAATCCTCTTTCCTTCCGGTGTTGTGAGCGTGACGGTCTTTTTGGCACAATCTATGACTCCTTCATATTCGGTCATCCAATTCATGCCCAAGATTATGTCTAATCCTTGTGATTCTAGAACTACTAGACTTTTGGGAAATATGTGTGTCCCAATCCTTAGTTCTAATCCCCGGCAACCAGAGTTTGCTACTATTTCTCCTCCAGGAGAACTTACCCTTAGAGGAGAGTTTATAGACTCCGTAGGTATATTGCCTTTATCCACAAATACCCTTGATATGAATGAATGCGATGCACCGGTATCAAAAATAACAACTGTGGCAATAGAATTGATATTGAACTTACCAATCACGGAGTCTGGCGCATCACAAGCATCCTCCATAGAGACATGATTCACCGTGGCTTTGACAAACGGATTTGGCTTCTTCCCGTTTCCATTGCCATGGTTGTGTCCATTTCCATTCCCATTGCCATTGTCATTCTTCTTCTCGGGGCAAGTGGTTGCATAGTGCCCTGTCTTGTTGCACTTAAAGCATGTAACCTCACTGAGATCCTTTCCATTGCTGCCATTCCCATTGCGGTTTTTATGCCCATTGTGTTTGTGGCCGCCATGGTGATGACCGTTATGGTTGTGGCCATTATTGTTATAAGGTGGTGGTGAGGAAGTGCGCTGCTTCTGATACGGAACAGAGTGCTTGTGAGGGTTGGACTTCCTCTTGCGGTTTTCTATGCTCTTCCTTTTTGATTCAACCACAATGGCTCTGTCCAGGATTTCATGAAAGTTGTCAAATTTCTGAGCCACAAGATGAATGGAAATCTCATCATTGAGTCCTCTTAAGAATTCCTCCTGTCTTTTGGCATCAGCGGAAACATCATCGGGTGCATAATGGGCTAGCTTGTTGAAAAGCTCACCATACTCGGTGATAGAACGGTGCAGCTGGTGTAGGTCGCGAAATTTGTGCCTTTTCAGAGTCATGACACCAGCAGCCACATGATGAGTGCGAAAAGCTAGCTCGAACTGATACTAAGTGATAGCATCAATATCCGGGTGGGTGACTTGGTAGTTATCCCACCATTCTACAGCAGGTCCTTCAAGCTGGTGTGCGGCATAACGTACCCTGTCGGCTCCGACAGCTTGCACGGTGTCTAGCTTCTTGTTAATTGTACGTATCCAGTCATCTGTGATGATTGGTTCAGCGCTTCTAGTGAAGGTAGGTGTGATGGGGATATGCCTACTGGGGTATACCCAGCAGGGCGTTTTCGACTGGCCCGTAAGCTGGCGAGTGGGCCTGCAGAACGGCGAGTGGATTGAAGCCCAGCAAGGTACCGAGCGACTGAAAGCTGAAGGCCCAGGCGAGTAGATAGGCCCAGTCGGGCTAGGTTAAACGACTACTGAATCTGTAACCGAGTCGGTTGAGATATGTAAACCCTAGGGGAGGTGAGCCTATATAAACCTCCCTATGGGGCGAGTGGACACAGGTTCCCTCATACAACCAAGCAACTCGCCGCCTAGCCGCCGAGTTCGCCCATTGTAACACCTCTATAATACAATCTAGCAGGAGTAGGTCTTTACACTCCGGGGGGTCGAACCTGGGTAAAACCCTGTGTCTTTGCCCTCATCTCGCACCGCAAATGGCTGGCCGCCCTTGCCCCTCGTTCTACTACTCGCTGCCGATTGCAGCATCTGCCGTGACTATTCCCACGACAGTGGCGCCCACCGTGGGGCCAGGCCGGTCTGGCCGGTGTTCTGCGGCGAGATCCAATCTGCCCATCAACGAGACGGTCGCCACCGGCCGTATGATAGCGATCGGCGAGATGCTCCAGATCTTGCCAAGCAGCTACGTCCCGGCGGCGCGACCCGTCACGCACAGCGTGATCCTGCCAGTCGGCACGATCAGCCTCTTCGTCAGCCTCACCGACGTCATCGTCTCGGAGGACTCGGCTCGCATCCGCGAGTCACCGCCACGCGATCGGCTCTCCGAGAGCCAGGTCCGCACGATCCACCGCCTCGCCTCCGAGTACAACTCGGCCCACAGCAATGTGGCCGGGAATTCAGCGGCCGCAGAAGATGCGGCCCTCACCGACGACGCCGACTCGGCGACCCCGGCGTCACTCGCCGGATCCATCACCGCGGCCTCGTACGCGGGCTCCATCGCCCAGGTCTCCAACGCGGGAGACTTCGAGGACCCCTCCATCCTCGGGATCTTCGAATTCGATTCCGGGTCAGAGAACTCCGCCGACCCCCTCGATGGAACCAGTCGCCACGCCGCGGCTTACATGGCCACCGACACCGATCCGCCGGAGGATCCTTTCTCCACCCCAATCCCTCCTAACGCCACGGCGACGGAGGTCGAGGAACTCCGCCTGAAACTGGCAGAGGCGGTGCGCAAGGAGCAGGCCGAGCGCGAAATTTTTTGCCTCGAGCAGGTAACGGCGCAGGAGCTGTCGCGCCACCACCAGCAGCGGATCAGGTCACGTTTGAACCCCACCGTTCAAGGGCGTGCCCTGAACTTCCACGACGAAAACGACCCGGCCCGCATAGCCGAGCGCGCAATTTGCGAGAACGCGCCCCCAGGAGGAAGCGCCCGGCCCCCGCCAGGATCGACGGCGATGGGTGCCCCACCACCACCCAACCGCACCCCTCCCAGGGACCAGCCGCGGGTAGTTGTGTCCTCACGGGAGCGAGACGCAAACGGCCTCCCACTGTTCTCCACCCCGATGGACAACCTCGTGGCGGGCCGAGCAGCAGCCGACAGCATCACGGCCACTGGCGACGGCGCCCTACAGATCCAGTACGTCAGGGCCCTGCTCGCGAAGGCCGTGGAGCAGCAAAAAGCGGGCGCCGACTCGCAAGGTCGAGTATACTCGCGTTCCTCGGGAAGCAGAGCGGCCTCCAGCGGCCGCCCAGCGGCGGCAAACACCCTCAATTGCCCGCCACCAGAGCCACTGCAGCTCCAACACCGACCCGCGAACGCGGCACTCTCCACCAACGACCCCAGGCCGGCGACCAACTTCGTCGCCGCTAACGGACAACCCATCGACGCCCGCACCCACATCATCAATAACCAAAGCTGGCGCGCACGCCAGCCCGACGACTTGCGGCACACCCTAACTAATCGCCGCGACGGCGAGCCTATGGGGTCGCTCAGTCGACTCGGGCCCAAGTGCTTCGGGCCAATGATCCGAGGCGAGAAGTACCCGCCAAACTTCAAGGCACCAAAAGAGATAGGAAAGTACGACTCCTCGTACGACCCCGCAGTCTGGCTCGACACATACCTCATGGCAATGGGGATCGCGGGTCACACTGACCTACTCGCCGCCCGTTACCTCCCCCTGATGATGGAGGGGACGTGCAGGCAGTGGATCAACACTCTCCCCCAGGACAGTATCGACTCCTGGGAGGAAATGCGCGACGCCTTCGTCAGGCACTTCGAGTGCTCCTACACCCGCGCCACCACTATTGAGGACCTGGAACGGTGCGTCCAGGGACCCCGTGAGTCGACCCGCAACTGGGTCCAACGATGGCAAGAGCTTTGGTACAACGCGGTCGGCATACACCCGGACACCGTGATCCATTGCTTCAAGACCTCGTGCCGCTACGAGCCTCTAGTCGCCAAGCTCAAGCGACACTCCCGCACACTCGACAACATCCCCGACCTCCTCGAGATCGCCAAACGGTACGCCGAGGAAGATCCAAACCAGGAAACTGACGACGAGTCAGGAGGGCAACGCCGCACGGGCGGCAACGACAGCGGACGCCGAACCGACCTACGCTATAGCGGCACTCGCCTCACTGGCAAGCGCCGCAGTGACGGGCGAGTCGACTTCGTTGCCAACGCCGGGCACGCACAGCGCGAGCCCAAGAGCTACCGCCGCGACGGAGGGCAACGCCGCGATGGCGGCAATTACAAGAACAAGCCAAGGTTCGATCCCGCGGCCCTCCTTAACCAACCGTGTGCGTTCCATAGCAGGGAAGGAAAACCCGCAACGCACACCACCGCCGACTGCCACACCCTTAGGGAAATCGAGAAGGCACGGCAAGCGCGGGAGGACACCGACAACGACCCGCCAAGTGGCGGAAAATTCGGCAAAGTGGCCGGCTCGCTCCACACCTTCACAGGCTTCAACATGAAGCGCGAGAAGAAGGTCATCGCCGTCAATGCGGTGGCCCAAACAGACGTCCCCCAGTTCCTGAACTGGTCGGAACAGCCCATCACCTGGAGCCGGCAAGACCACTCGCCGCGCATCGAGTACCCAGGACGAGTCGCCCTGGTGGTCAAACCCAAGGTTGGCGACTACTGGCTCCCCAAGACACTGATGGACGGCGGTAGTTCCATCAACATCCTCTACCTCGACACCTTCAGGCGGCTGCGGCTCCCGCAGTCGATGATCGAGACGACCCACACCACATTCCACGGCATCGTCCCCGGTCGGAAGGCGTATCCGATCGGCAAGGTCACGCTACCAGTCACGTTCGGCACACCGGCAAACTTCCGCATCGAGCGGATCGTCTTCGAGCTGGTGCCCTTCGACAGCCCTTACCACTGCGTCCTGGGGCGCCAGGCGTTCGCTAAATTCATGGCAGCACCCCACTACGCGTACAATGCGATGAAGCTCCCCGGGCCGTGCGGCGTCATCACCATCAACGGCGACCCCGACATGGCCGCCGAGTGTGAGGCCAAAGGAGCCGAGCTCACAGACGCCGTCATCGCGGCAGAGACTAATCACGCCGACGAGCTCGCCAAATACGCGAGCGGGGTCAACAATGACGACCCCACAATACTCAAGAAGCCCAACTCAGAGGGCGCAAACACCTCAACCTTTGAGGCCACGACGCACACCCGCACCGTCGAACTGGTCCCAGGCGACTCCAGCCAGACGGTGACGATTGGGACAGGCATGAGCCCAGCATAGGAATGCGCGCTCATCGAGTTCCTCCGTGAGAACAGGGACATCTTCGCATGGAAACCCTCCGACATGCCCGGTGTCCCTAGGGAGCTCGCTGAGCACAAACTAAACGCCGACCCCAAAGTGCGACCTGTCAAGCAGTCGCTACGGCCCTTCAATGAAGAACGCCGTCGAGCAATCGCCGAGGAAGTGCAGCGTCTACTCGCTGCCGGCTTCATCCGGCCAATCAAGTGCTCCAAGTGGCTGGCAAACCCAGTCCTGGTTGAGAAGAAAAACGGGACCTGGAGGATGTGTATCGACTACACAAACCTGAACAGCGCCTGCCCAAAGGAGCAGTTCGTCCTCCCGCGGATCGACCAGATAATCGATTCAACCGCGGGCTCGGAGTCGCTATGTTTCCTCGACGCCTACTCTGGGTACAACCAGATCAAAATGGCTGTCGAAGACGAGGAGAAGACGGCGTTCATCACGCCATTCGGATCCTTCTGCTACACCGCCATGACCTTCGGCCTCAAAAACGCCGGGGCAACCTACCAGCGGTGCATGCAAGAATGCCTCGCGAGCCAAATTGGCCGCAACATCCACGTCTACATCGACGACGTGGTCGTGAAGTCCGCTCGCCAAGGCGACCTACTCGCCGACCTGGCAGAAACCTTCGCTAACCTGCGAAGGTACAAGATAAAGCTCAACCCAGGCAAGTGCACCTTCGGTGTACCCGCCGGACAACTACTGGGGTACGTCGTCTCCAAACGAGGGATCGAGGCGAACCCAACAAAAATCAACACGATCGCCCGGCTCGGCAAACCCGAGTGCCTGCGCGACGTCCAGAAGCTGGCAGGGCGAGTAGCGGCTCTCAGTCGCTTCATCCCTCGCCTGGGCGAAAAGGCGATGCCCCTATACCGCCTGATGCGCAAGAACCCCACCTTCCAGTGGGACAAGGAGGCGGACGACGCGCTCTGCGACCTCAAAAAGGTGCTACTCGCCGCACCACTACTCGCCGCCCCCGTCGACAAAGAACCTATGCTGGTTTACATCGCGGCGTCCGAGCGCGTCGTCAGCGCTGTGATGGTCGTCGAACGACCAGAGGAAGGAAAGGAGCGCCCGGTTCAGCGGCCGGTGTACTACATCAGCGAGGTCCTCACCGAGTCGCGCCAACGGTACCCACAGTACCAAAAGCTAGTGTACGGAGTCTTCAGGGCTCAGCGGCGCCTGCCGCACTACTTCCAGGAGCACCCGATCACGGTCGTCTCCTCAGCGCCACTAAAAGACATCATCCGCAACCGCGAGGCAACCGGGCGGGTCGCCAAGTGGGCCGTCGAGATCGGCGTCCACAACATCAAATACGAGCCACGAAAGGCGATTAAGTCGCAGGCGCTGGCAGACTTCATCGCCGACTGGGAGGAGGCTCAGCAGCCAGAGAAGCTGCCGTACCTCCATTACTGGAGCCTGCACTTCGACGGCTCCAAGAACACGGACGGTGCAGGAGCAGGGATAGTGTTGACTTCACCAAAGGGCGACAAGCTCCGCTACATCCTCTGCCTCGACTTCACGCCCTGCACCAACAACATGGCTGAGTACGAGGCCCTACTCCATGGCATGCGAGCCGCCAAGGAGATGAACGTCAATCGCCTCCGATGCTACGGAGATTCCGACCTGGTCGCGGGGCAAGTCGCCGGCACCTGCGACGCCGTCTCCCCCACCATGGCGGCGTACTGCCAAGCGGTGGACAAGTTGGGCGGCCACTTCACCGGCTACTCCGTCGAGTGGATCGATAGGCGGAAAAACGAGGAGGCCGACGCCCTCTCTCGCATCGGGTCGGCTCGACTCGCACCACCCGCCGGCGTGTTCCTCGACACAATATCCAAGCCATCAGCCTCTCCCCCGAGGGAGATCGACATCGGAGTCCCACTCCAACCAGAGGCAGCCTTGGTCGCACTCATCACCGAGCCAGACGATTGGACCAAGCCCTACATCGCCTACCTGGAAGCCGGCACCCTGCCAGCAGACGAGACAGACGCTCGAATGATCGCTCGCCGATGCAAGTCCTACACCATCATCGACGGCGAGCTACACAAGCGCAGCGTCACCGGCGTGTTCCAACGCTGCGTCCAACCGGCTGAAGGGCGCAAAATCCTCCACGACATTCACTCAGGCGACTGCGGCCACCACGCCGCCACTGGCTCCCTGGTCGCCAAGGCTATGCGACACGGCTTCTACTGGCCCACCGCACACGCCGACGCCGTCGACATCGTCCAGCGATGCGCCGGGTGCCAGAAGTACGCCAGTCAGACGCATGTACCGAGCTCGGCGCTCAAAACAATACCTATCACCTGGCCATTCGCCGTATGGGGCATGGACATGGTAGGTCCCTTCAAGAAAGCCCCCTCTGGCTACACCCACCTGCTAGTCGCCGTCGACAAATTCACTAAGTGGGTGGAGGCCAAGCCAGTCCGGAAATGCGACGGGAAGACCGCCACTAAATTCCTACGCGAGCTAATATATCGCTACGGGTTCCCAAACAGTATCATCACGGACAACGGCACCAACTTCGCCAAGGGAGCCATGGCCGAATTCTGCGAAGAGTACCACAT
This sequence comes from Avena sativa, assembly GCA_916181665.1. Taxonomy (NCBI): domain Eukaryota; kingdom Viridiplantae; phylum Streptophyta; class Magnoliopsida; order Poales; family Poaceae; genus Avena; species Avena sativa. The sequence continues at coordinate 136,184,678 of OV702280.1, forward strand.
CCGGCTCGACCTCGCGTCAGTCGCCCACCCAGAATCCAACGGCCAGGCGGAACGGGCCAACCAAAGCATCCTCCACGGCCTGAAGCCGCGACTCCAAGTACCACTCGAGCGCACCGCTGGGTGCTGGGTCGAAGAGTTGCCCTCCGTCATCTGGGGAATCCGTACCTCGGTTAACAGATCGACGGGATTCACTCCCTTCTTCATGGTCTACGGCGCCGAAGCAGTCATGCCCACCGACCTCGAACACGACTCGCCGCGAGTCGTCCATTATACGGAGGTTGCAAACGAGCTGGCCCGCCAAGATGGGATCGACCAGCTCGACGAAGCACGCGACCTCGCCCGGTCACGCACCGCCATCTACCAGCAAGGACTCCGCCGCTACCACAGCCGACGGGTGAAAGCCCGCACCTTCCAGGAAGGCGACCTGGTGCTACGCCTCATCCAGGACAAGAAGGGCATTCACAAGCTCTCTCCTCCGTGGGAAGGTCCATTCGCTATCGGGCGCGTACTTGGCAACGACGCCTACTACCTCATCGACGTCCACGGGGACGGCGAGCTCGACGTCAAGCGACCATGGAATGTAAACCTCCTCCGGAAGTTCTACTCATAGAACCCCACACATGTACTCTCCAGTCGCTATGAAATAAAAGAAACGGTTACCGCAAATTGCGCCCACTCTCCATGACTTGTGCCACTCGCACTCGTAATAACAGCGGTATGCTAAAATGCAGAAGTCAACCTTTGGTACAGCGATCGGCACGGCTAAGTAGTGCGGTGCAAGAGCACTGAATCACGTCAGGTCTCGCACCGTCCACGAAAAACGCCAACCTGGAGCACCATTGGAGTCGCCTAGCTCGACTGGTTCTACGAGCCAAGACAACTGCCCTCGCTTCTCACAGCGACCTTGGTCCTCCGCATCCTCGGCATAGCGACTCGAACGGCTAAGTACCACGCTCGGGGACTGAATACCAGTTCGTCAAGAGAGGTCAGGGAAAACGCCAAGTAAGAGAGCACGCCCAGGACTCGCCAAGCGACTGACCTTACGGGCCAGGCAGGAGTGACGCGCTCACACCAACGCGCTAAGTCCTCAACCACCCTCGAGTTGCGCCTAGAACTACCAAGTACCACGCTCGGGGACTCGGCCACTCGACTCCGTTCGCGTACGGGAAAACAGTAAAGTACAGAGCACTCCAGGGAGTCGCCTTGCGACTGGCTCTCCGAGCTCGGGTGAGTCGACCAAAGCAACAACACACATGATAACAACACACATCATATACGAGGTGAACCCCACAAAAGGGCGGACGCGCTCGGGGACTCGTCCAAAATCAACCCAAAGCACACAAACAAATACCAAATAGACACGACATCCCATTCAATCGCATATTGCATTGTCTTATGTTACAAAATATGCCCGCATGGCAGAACTGCTGTTAACGCCTCAAGGCAAACTACCCTATTCTGCAGGCTTTGATGATGACTCGCCAGCATCCCGGCTATTACGGATGAACGCGGTGTACGGGTTTGATGGATACGTCGTCAGTTCACCCGCCATCGCCGCGTGAAAAGGCTGCTCGACCTTGAAGTCACGATGCGGCGGCTCGGGGTCGTTTGGCGCGACGACCGTTTCCTGGTAGGGAAGGAGGTCGCCCATCGCCCAGACACGCTCCGAGTACGTGGCGGCACGCTCTTGCAACTTGAGAACCTCGGACAGATCCACCGCGCCAGTCGACGATGGATACCCACTCGTCACATCGTCGACGTTGAAATCTTCGGGGAAGTGGGCGAGTCCAAGGCTCAGTGCTGTCGACGCTCCACGCCGAAACGCCGACCGCGTCATGAACTCAACGACCGCGGGCGCCTTCTCCAAATATTTCCACACCTCAACGAGGTCGCTGGGAATCACCTCCGTGGGCGATATTTCTTGGAGGTAGGCGTGGATGCACGTCGCCGACAGGGTCGCCGAGTCGACGAGCATGCTTACGCACCGCCTCGCGTCGAGCGAATTCGCTTCTTCTTCGTCATCAATGATGCGACCTGCGAGCAGGAGACAACGATGAATACTACGGACACCACAAAAATCACAACTAATAGAAAGGGAAGATGCACTCACCAAGCAACGGGCGGGCGAGTCCCGTGATGAAGCACTGAAGCGACGTGTGGTCGTCCTGAAGCCCAGCAATAAGGACCTCCGACACCTTGCGATCCTCCTCTGCGGCCGCAACGGCGGCCCTCGCTCGCCCGTCCGCCGAGTTCGCTTCTTCTCTCGCCTCCCGCAGTTCGCGCTCAAGGTCGGCGATCCGCTGTTCAGCGGCACCCAGAGCAGATCGCGCCGCCACCAGCTCACCAGCGGAGACAAGCCCCTGGCGAGCTTCCTCTGCCTTCGCAGCAACAGCCTGAAGCCCTTTGTTCGCCTCCTGGACGATGACCAGCTCCTTCTCAGCGCGCTGTTTCGCGGCCAATCGGTCCGCCGACTCAAGCTGCAGACCCTGCATATCATCGAACAAGTTAGTCAAAACGAACTTCCTAAGTGCGCACTCGGGGACTGGCGATCAAGAAATTCCTAGGTGCCCACCCGCTGAAATTCAGCGAGTGCGCACTCGCGGACTGGCGATCAAGAAATTCCTAAGTGCCCACCCGCCAAAATTTGGCGCGTGCGCACTCGGGGACTGGATACGAAAATAAAAGACGAGAAATTATAAGAATCAAGCCGCTGCAAAGCACCGACCTGATCCTCGGGGACTGGATGTACCTGGATGGCTGCGCCAAGCATACCATGGAGTTGTATCGCGTCCACGGACGCGAGTAACGCTGGCGTGTGCCCACGATGCTGGTCGACTTCAGCATCGGCGGTCCCCAGAGCGAGGCTCGAGGGCGCAGCCCCGCTCGCCGCGGCCGCCTTGGTCACGAAGCGGGGGAAGGTAGCGATAGAGGCACCCGCTCCAAAGGAAGTCGCCTCCGCCGTTCCAGGCAAGGAAGCGCCCTCCTTCGTAGACGCGGCTGCCTCCACCACGGGCCCGGCCGGCGCGGCCGCCGTATCGTCAGAGATAGTGACGATGGCGTCGCCCTTGGCCTTCTTACTGCCATCCGCTGAGGCGACGACCTCGTCCGCTTTCCTCTTGCGGGAAGGATCTTCCTCGCTAGCGGCGGAGGGTACCTTGGCCACGGTCGGATGGCCCATCCTTTTCACTCCGGTCCTGCGCATTAATCGAATCAACAAAGACAATTGAAATAGTTATGGAAACTAAGGAAGGGTGAGCGCACTCACTTGGCGACTGGGATGAAACGTAGCCCTGTACGAAGGCCGGCCGGTTTTTCCAGTTCAGGGCCCAGTCGGCGACTGAGCCCCAGATCCAGGACGTCGCGTGCCCAAGACACGGACGGCTTCTTCGTCGTTGAGGCCGCGGCTGGCGCCTCTGGGACATCCTCGGCGGGAACTTCCTCGCAAGTTGGAGCCGCTACAGCCGGAGCCTCCTTGCGGGGCGAAGCCGCCGTAGCCGGAACCTCCTTGCGAGGCGAAGTCGCCGCAGCCGGAGCCTCCCCCAGCCCAGAGACTGGGGCGAATGACGGAGGAATCGAGGCCAGCGGCACTTCCACGGTCGCCGTGTCTAGCGCGGCTGTCGCTGGGGGCGCGCCGTCACCAGCTGGGCTGGGAGCATCGGAGCTGCTTGCCGAATGCGGCGGTGAAGCCGTCCTCGACGGTTTCGTTTTCCTCTTCGGGAGGGCCCTCGCCTCCCTTTCCTTCTTCTTCTTCTTCGACGGAGTGGCTTGACGGCGCGAGGTGGTCTCTGGGAGCTCGTCGTCGTCATCATGACGCTCGAGGCTTCTGCTCGCCTCGATCTCGCGCTGACGTTGCCCGCGGGTCTTTCGGACCAGCGGGGCGACTTCCTCTTCGGACTCTTCCTCGTCGTCCTCGTTGCCCCTCGCGGGTGGCGATTCGCCAATGTCCTGGGCGGATGGCCCCGGGCTCTCGTCATCCGAAGGTGGGAGCCACCCTTCCACCACTTGGAATAGCTGCGATGAATACAAAACAGAATCAGAATTACCGCGACTGCATACACTGCGACTGCGAACAAGGTAAAGGAATTACCATTGGAGCCGGACGCTTCACGGTGTAGGGGGCGACCCCAGCCTGCGCGTCCAGGTACACCGCCTGGGTGATCTTCTTCAACGCTAGGATATAATCCTCTAGTTTCCACTCGTCGAGGCAGGCCTTCGTCGAGTCTCCCCGGCCCGTGTACTGGTACATATAGTGGTCGCGTTGGGCGAGTGGAACGAGCGTCGCCCAAGCCAGCAATTGTACAAGTTTATCGTCTGAAGGCCTTTCTTTTTCAGACCACGGATGGTCTGGAGCATCTCGTCAACGACCATCCGCTGGTCGTCGGGGAGCTTGCCGACTTGGAGATGGCGCGGCTCAGAACGATTGGCCGAGTACCGCGGGATCGCCGCCTCGTCCTCCGGGGTCGCCTCGGCCACGTAGAACCACGACTTCTTCCAGTCGCTCGCTGCCTTGGTGGGTAGCATCAGATCAAAAAAGGAAGCTTTGGACTTGAGCTGGAACGTCAAGCCGCCCGCGGCTAGCATTGGACCGCCTGCCTCCTCGCGGCTGATCCGTCCGTGGAACAGATCTTGACACAAGGGAAAGTAGGGCCGGCAGCCCAAGTAGCACTCGCAGAACGCCACGAAGATGGCGAGCTGCTCGATGCTGTGGGGACCCAGATCTGAAGGCTGGATCCCGTAGTAGGCGCAAAAGCGCCGGAAGAACAAAGACGTGGGAAACCCTAGCCCCCGCTCGAGATGACTGGTGAAACAGACGAATTCCCTCTCTCGTGGGTTTGGGGTCGTTTCTCCGGCTGCGGGGATACGCCAACAGCCGGCTCGCAGGATCCCGGCTTCCTCGAAAGAGGCCAGCTGCGCCCTCGTACACTTGGACCTGCCCCATGGTTCGGTGGAAAGGGCCATGGCTGAGAGGTTTGTTGGAGATCGGGGGATTTCGAGTCGATTGGATCGCGGAGCAGAGAAAGGACAATATGCGCACTCGGAAGAAGTGGTGGGCAGTTGGCTTTACGATTGCCTGCCATTCCTCTTATATAGCGGGAGTTGCCCGCCAAATCAGGGGGCCGTTACCGCGCGATGATTATGCCAAAAGTTACCGTTGGATTACCCCCAACGGCTAGTTTGACTATGCCTGACGGTCCAACTTCAGCCACTCGGCTCGCCAGGTCAATCACCATGACCGCGTCCCGCCGATTCGACTCGACCAAGCCGCGACTTGGTTCACCGGATTTTCTCCTTTATACAGGAGCCCGCCGACGATTCGACTGGATGCCTACTTTGAAGCCGCATACTCCGACTACCAGCAGCCACTTATGCCCAATCGACGACGGCCTCGGGGACTACTGATGGGGATATGCCTACTGGGGTATACCCAGCAGGGCGTTTCCGACTGGCCCGTAAGCTGGCGAGTGGGCCTGCAGAACGGCGAGTGGATTGAATCCCAGCAAGGTACCGAGCGACTGAAAGCTGAAGGCCCAGGCGAGTAGATAGGCCCAGTCGGGCTAGGTTAAACGACTACTGAATCTATAACCGAGTCGGTTGAGATATGTAAACCCTAGGGGAGGTGAGCCTATATAAACCTCCCTATGGGGCGAGTGGACACAGGTTCCCTCATACACCCAAGCAACTCGCCGCCTAGCCGCCGAGTTCGCCCATTGTAACACCTCTATAATACAATCTAGCAGGAGTAGGTCTTTACCCTCCGGGGGGCCGAACCTGGGTAAAACCCTGTGTCTTTGCCCTCATCTCGCACCGCAGATGGCTGGCCGCCCTTGCCCCTCGTTCTACTACTCGCTGCCGATTGCAGCATCTGCCGTGACTATTCCCACGACAAGGTGGGTTCAGCCTCAAAAACCAAGTCAAGCGATCCTGTTGAGGTGGTGGTGGAGGTGGCGCGTTTTTGTTGTTGTTTTGCATGTTCTGAGTGAGCAGTTGGATCAGATAGTTCTGAGTGGCCAGGAGTTGTGCAATTTCCGGAGGAATTTCGGTGTTCGCACGTCTTGGCGGCATCTGTGGGGTTTGAGAGACAAGTTAAGAAATAGACAGAAAGACTAAGTAGTAAACTCCTACCCTTATGAAAACACACCAAGCACACAAGACACACAAGACACATTAACACAACTTAGCACAGAAATCAACCAAGTTTAACTAAACCAAAGAAAAAATGACTTGGTATTCTATTACAATCGCGAATAACGTTCTACTATAGAATTAAAGGTGATCCAACTATTACACATCTTCCACGCCTTCCTCTTCCTCGTCCTCGAACGAGTAGCCTTCCTGCTCTAGGGTTGTCTTGTACAACTCCATCTCCTTTGTGGTGGCTTCAAGCTTCTCTTGGAGGTTCTTTATCTCATCCTGCAGCTTCTTGGTAGTGGCTTCTAGCTGCTCCTGAAGTCTCTCCTTCTCGCTTTGTAGCTCCTCCACTAGACTTGACTTCTTCGCGGCTTCAAGTTGCTTTGCCAAGTCCCTCTTGGAAGCACGCACATCATTGATTATCTTGCAAAGGCCTTCGGTCTGCACTTCAGTTCCATCGATCTCCTGCTTGAGTTCCCTAATCCTCTTGTTTTTATTTTTCACCCTCTTCTCTTGGTTAGCGAACTTCTTCTCTTGGTCCTTGAACTTTATCTCTTGGAGCTTCATTGCCTCCTCCTGCTGCTTGATCATTTCCTCCTTCTCCTTGATGAGAGCGCATAGCTCATCATTCTTTAACATCTCGAGGAAGCTACCTTTTTCAAGGTCATGGATGTGGCACTCCAAGTATTGATATTGTGTCCTTCGGCGCTTGGTAGAAGTCCTTTCCTCAAAGGTTAACTCCATGGGAATTCCTTCCTCATCTCGTCTTCCAAAGAGGTCGTCGCAGTGTCCTTGGAGAGCCTCATGATGACGTCCACATAGGCGACCAATGAGCTGCTGCAAGCTGATGCTAAGGGCCTTCTCCTTGGAATCGCTAACAATGTGGATTGCTATGTCTTCCTCCGGGTTCTTGCCTCGCTCTTTTCCTGGCTGGATGACTTTGACTCCCCAACAGCCGTCCTTGTGGAGTTTCTTCATTGTGCTCCCCTGGATTGTTGGGAGGGGAAGGTCCAAACATGTGAGAAGGTCCATGAGGCATCCACCAAAGCGAAGGGGCTCGATGTCCGTGACGGTGTCGTAGAGGATGCTTGTCATCTTTAAGTTAGAAGAATGATAATTAGATACTTAAGTAGAGGAAAACAGATACTAGAAGTGCGGAAAATAACATAGTAGAAAAGCAAGTAAGGCACATAATTTAGAGGTGGTTCTCACGTCCTATAGGCAACGACGTGCTCTGATACCATCTGTAGTGGCCTTGGATCAATAAAGATCCTAAGTCCCTATGATTTACATGTTAGTCCCTGGATCAATAGCTAGCACTCACAGTCGATGAATATCATGTAAAACACAAAGTCTTTATTACAAGGAGAATCCAGAGTATAAGTTTATTACAAATTTGCTTAGCTTTAAGCTAGCTCAAATAACAGCGGAAAACATAAAAGCAGCTTGAGTCCATCAACGCCCCAGGCTTGTCGAGTGTAGACTCGCGATCCCTACACACCTTTCAATCTTTGGATTCTGCACATAAGACGTGCAGCCAACAACTTGGGTCAATACTTTGAATGTATTGGCAAAATTACACCAAGGAAAGACTATTTCTACATGCAAGGCTAGTTTAGGCTGTAAAGTTCATTTTCTCAAAGCTAGTTTTCTTAAGTAGAGAGAAGAAGAGAAGATTTTCCCTACTTTGTAAACTTTTGTTCAAATAATATATGGTCGAATGGCACACGAGGATACTACTCACCAAGTGTCCAACCAACCTAACACTTGGACATTACTCACCAAGTTCCCAACACCCTCCCAATAGCGATATGACTCACGCCATGGGTTTTTAGAAAACTTTAAGTTTTAAAAGAGAGAGAGAGGAAGATCCTTCAGAGGCTCCATCCTTCATATGCTCAATGTTGTTCTGTTTCCGTGAACATGGCTGATCGATCAGATTGCAATACCCTCGAGAGTTCATGCACTTTACCCACAATCCACGATCAAGTCCTTTTACAGACAAGACCATGGAGAGGCTTTCCCTTAGTAGCCCCTCTACCTTCTGGATCCAACCATGCCAAGAACCTCCAAATGTTGGTACCCGGGTGAGGTTTCCCACTAAGTACTAGGCCAATACAGAGCCCACATGTATTGTGGTTGCACTGGAAGCTTCTGAATTTTGAAACATGGCAGACTTCTTTGATTCCTGGGCGTCCGTCCTCCACCAAAATCTCACTCGTTGACCCGACAACCATTCCGCCCAGAAGAAAACTTAGTTTTATCTTGAAGTGGATTTGAGAAGAAAAAGTTTGCTCAATAGAGCCTTTATACTTAAAAAAAATCATTGTCTTTCGAACCCACCAACGGTACTTTACATATATATAGCATAGCAAGCAATACTTAGCAAAAACAGGGGAACCTATTAGGAGGGTAAATCCTAAGTATAGAGCTACTCATGGCATACTACAAAAATCATCGCACTTGCAAAATAGTACTAAGGAAAATTCTACTAGAACATCCTACACATGCATACTACAGAATTTTTAAGATCACATGCATAGAACCAAAACTGGGACAAAATTAATGAACAAGTGGTGTAACTTGCCTTGATCCGAGCAGCACTCTACACAATAGCACTCCTCAGCGCACTCCGAACAATCTAACGAAACACAAACATGGATCTAATCACAACTTTGCACAAAATATGCCACAGAGATAATATGCATGCATGCATCATGGTATTTATGCAAGATTGGTTTTCTAAATTGACCAAGGTAGTATAATTGGATTGCAATTGTGTTAAGGGATGTCATTAGTATTGATTTTCTTAAGGGTTTAAAATAATCTGGATCATTATTATAATTCATAGGCTCACTGGAAGATTCAACCATCCAATTAGCCCCAAATTAGATCTAATGATCTTAAGCAAGGTTTTATAATTTTGTTCAGTAGGTATTGTAAAAACAAAGTCAATGCAACAAGAATCAAGTAAAACGGGGTTTTAATTATTTTTCTATGGATTAAACACTCTAATCTAAAGATTAAATTATACACAGAAAACCCAACTGTAAACTTGAATTTTTATTGCAGATCTGCGTTCTACATAATTTTGTGAATCCAACGGTATATTATATGCTAAATTTGGCCGAGTAAATAATTTTCTATGAATTTCGCAAGTATTAAAAACAATCTGCCTCAATAAACAAAATTTGAACCGAACTAATCTAACCCTAAGCCACGTGTCGCGTTCTCACTGGGCGCCGCGGCCGTGGCTGAGTTGGCGCTGATGCGCGCGCGCGTGCGTGCCACGCGGCACAACGCCATTGGCCGATACCGCTTCGGCGGTACTTCTAATCTACCGCGTGGATTCAAGATCGGACGGCTAGGGGGGCTACGCGACTTACAGGCGGTGGCGACGACGGTGATGAGCGGCGGCGGCGTCAGTGGTGACGGGCGGCGGCGCTCTGGTGGATCCTTGAGGTGGCGGTGTGGACGACAGGGCGCAGCTTGTCCTCGTGGTCGCGGTCGTGCCCTCGGCTGTGCTCCTCTCTTCCTCTTCCGTCCGCAAGGCTCCGCCGTTCCTCCTCGTCTCCGGCGACGCGTCGGCGAGCAATTCCCGGCGATACGCTGCACACGAGAAGAAAAGGAGGGGTCGTGGTGAGGCGGTGTTGCACGAGGACTCGAGCCCAGGTGATAAAGGGGAAAGGGGAAGGCAGGGTTGTCGATCCCAAGCTCGACCTGAGCTCGGTAACGGCGACGGCGGTGAGATGGAAGAAGCGAAGCGGCGGCTAGGGTTGCACGAAACAAATCTTGAACAAGGCGAGGCCAAGGGTTGCGGGTTTTATGGGGGCGGAAATCTTGGGCGAGGGGATAGGATTCGGCCGCGGATCCTACCGGAATCCGATCGGAGACGTGCTGCAGGCGGCTCCAATTCGAGGTAGGGGACGAGCGGGTGAGTCCCGCGTGTCAGCGGTGGAGAGGGAAGTGGCTGACGCAAGGCCCAGCTAGGTTAGCTGCCGCGTGGGCGTGGGGGTGCGGGTGGGCTGGCGCAGCCGGCCCAGCAAGGTTAGGTGTTGCTCTTTTTTTTTACTCCTTATTATTTTTTCAATCTCTGTTTTAATAAAACTCCAATAACTTTTGCATAACAAGTCCAAAAGTGATGAAACCAACACCTAAATTTTTGTAAAAAGAAGGTGGTCATTATAGGACCATAGATTAATATTTTTACAAAGTTTTTTAGAAGGGCCAAGCATGAAAACATCATTATAGCCCACATAGGGAAAAATCTTTATTGGGGTTTTGGTAGGTTTTGTTGTTAGGGTTCTGTTGCAGCTTCATTTGTAGGATCCAATGATGCAAGGATGATGCATGCTTCTAATAACACCCTAATATAAAATCTGGGATGTTACAGTACTAGAGTTTGTTTCTCCTAGACATTCCGAAATGGTTTGTCTGGACGGACCACAAGAGTATCTTGTTTCGAAAGACACCGATGCACATTTACTACTTGGCTACCAACTGGTAGACAAAGGTCGGAAAACAACAAGGGGAAAATACATGCTTAGGATGGAATCCCAAGATGTGGATGCATAAGTCAACAATCTTCTGAAAACCAATGCAAGGAAGGGAAAAGGTGTGGCAGAGTCACGAGTATAGATCCGATCTCACAAAGAGTACTCTTGTCGTGATATATTTGGTTCCATTAAAGAGCATCTGCCATAGCATGTGGTAGGGGAAGTCCTTTATCGTCACTGTTTAATAGCGACAATATCCACAAGCTTGAAGACTATACTAGAAGGTACTAGCCATCCTGAAGTAATGTATGAAGATTAACAACAGGGGTAAAAGAAAGGATCTTGGGTTAAAGGTCAGCTTCATGTACAAGATTCACAACGCTAGAATCCAACACAATCAGGGATCTTTGGTTCAAGTCCAAGGGTTAAAACCCAAAGAAAGGAGTAACTACTACTTGAGTGACATAGTGTACACTGCAAGATAGTATTCACGAGGTAGCTTCCAAGAGAAGAAATGACTTCTGAAGTACACAAACAAACAAAAAGGAGGCACGCGAAGCGAAAGGGAACCTCAAAGCCTAGAATAGAAGACTATAGATCCAATAATAAAATATTGTGGGTCCCAAAAGATAGAGAGATCATGATAGAAAGGGAATCTCTCAGATGAACAAGAGCAAAGGGGAACAAGGAATTCACAACACACACAACTCTAAAGAATTCAACACTAGATCAACTGGCTTAGAAACGACATGCCAAGGAGGCACCTAAGTTTTAAAAGACAAGAAGAGATATCAAAACTTTTCCAAAGTCAACACCAGATAAGATAACCCAGAGTTAGAGCGAAACTGGATAAGGAGTAAAAGAAGCATACTAGAGTTTTCGCAAATACTTTTCATCTTTAAAATAGTATTCACAAGCACTAGACTCAACATCGACCAATAGCAAGGTTTTTCTACGGTCGGTACTGCTCTGATACCAAGAACTGTGACACCCCCAGGATCAGGGCTAAACAAATCCCAGACCTCCGTCTGACATAAGATTAACCTTGAGCTCGAGAATATCCAGTGAAGAATCGATAACACAGCAGTGACCCTACGACACAAAATTATTACAGCAAGCTCATATCTGAGCAGAGAACCAAATTATTACAAGCAGAGGTCACTGACCACAAACATCAAACAACGGAAGGAAAATTATGCTATTAAGTATAGCAAACTTAAAAAATGGCCTAAGAGGCCTGAAGCATAACGATGACGTCCCAGCCCATAAATTCCAGGCTGCCGGCCGGGAACCCCAAGCTACTCGTCGATGTCGATGTAGTACCAAACTGATCTTCAGGGAACACTTACTCTGCCAAAAGTATCAACAAAGCAAGGGTGAGTACAGGGTGTACTCCGCAAGACTTATGGCTGGTGGAGTTGTTTTGCATAACGCCATATTTTGTTTATAAAACCAGAGAGAGAAGAATCTCATCTAGTCAGAGTATTTTAAAAGGGGGTAAAAGAGCGACATCTCCAAAGTATTGATCATCATATTTTGATATCCAAAAAATCATCATCATCTCCTAAACTAGGATCACCCCCTCGTACCCATGAGGAAGCATCCTTAAGCACACGTTGATCTGCCAAGTTTTACGATTAGGTTAAAGTTCTTTATGATCATAGAATATGGTCACCAAGCATTCATAACCGTGAACACGGCTTTTCGAAAAGATTTAAACCTGTAGGGGTGTACAACTTTACCCACACGTACCAACCGACTCTTAATGCCATATCATTAGCCCTCTTCCTTGGAAGGCCGGCAGAGGGTGTGGTTGGCCATGACCTTTACCTTGCTTTCTCCGAGACCATGAGTCACGCAATAAGTATGATTCCGCCGTAACGGGTCAAATCCTGAAGTCGTTACTTAAAGATGTGAGGCGAGGTTGGTTTACCAGGGGTGCCATCAACCCCAAGCAACCCGGTCCACGCTTCCCTACCTGTATGAATGCACCTCCTTCACCTCCTTCTTTCGAAAACATTGTCAATGCGTATGTCGAACGGAACTCCTGAACTATGTGACTCATGGAATCTACTAGGCAAGTTAATCAGGTGAGGGGTTCCCAAGCCCCATGTGGCTATACGCTCATCTTGGTTCCAAAGGCAACAACTCAGGTCCTAGTGGTGGCGAGCATGGGACTAGAAAAACCACAACCCACCGTGCCCTCCCATACAAGCCTTAGCATGTTTAATCTGATATCACATCTGATCTCATCACATTCTCCTATCATACTAGATTATCTGCATTTGATACATCATGTGGATGGACCAGAACTGACAGCTATGCATGGCTAAGCAGACACAAACAAGAGCTTTAGCAGTGCACACAAGCCAAACCTAGTTATGCTAGGAGCAGTGGATCAGGTAATATAAGCTCAAGGAGTAATGCAATAGATAGGATACTTTATCTATCGATAAAAGACCACAGTAGAATTGTATGCATCATGGCAAGAATTGAAATGCTTTCGAAATCATAGGATTATATCATGGTGGGGCTATGCTTGTCTTTGCCTGTTGATAACGAATAAGTAGAGCTTCAGACATATGGTACTTGACTTGGTTACTCTTGGTCAAGTATTGTTCATCGATCTTCGATCTTTGATCTTTGATGGTGTTGATATCTGGCTTCGATATTGATCTCGATCTCGTATTCTATCGGAAAGAACCAAACACCAGAAATAGAGGGGAAACAATCAACACATGGCATCGATGCAATGCTAAAGCAAGTATGATGATATGACAAGTTAAATTGTATCGAAATGTAACCCTAAGGCATGCTTGGTAGTTTAAACGGGGTTCCGAGGGGTATAAACCCTAATTCGGGAAAACTCCGGAATCACCTGTGAGGGGTTGATTTTGTTCTCTAATTAAACTTGTCATCTTAGTTGTTGATCAATGCATGATGATAGCTTAGATAGATTGTTCTCATTTTTCTGAACATTTTGATATATTATTTGTATTTTTCTGACTTATAAATCATTAGTTATGATTTTTCCCAATTTAAATCCATTTAAATCATTTTAGGAAATTATAAAACATTTTTGAATTATATTAAATATTTATCCACTTGGTCCCACCTGTTAGAATTTTATTCTTTTTAGAAAATAATTATCGAAATTATTAAAACCCTGACAACCTGGGCCCACAGAGTTTATTTATTTTCCAGAAACAATTTAACTAAAACAAAATAAAGAAATATCGCGTCATGCTGACGTCACCATCACCATTTCTCTCTGTTGGTTCTTCGATCTGGCGATTACGAGCGTGAGAGGACGCGGGGTTGGGTCTACTGGAAAGAGGGGGCCAAGGCGGACCCAGTGGTGGCAGCGCCGCCCACTTGTGGTCATCGGAGGAGTGGACACGACGGTGGCGAGCGGCGGAGCTTGCAGGTGCATGGCGCGACGACGAACCAGAGAGAGAGGGGGAAAGGTAGAGGGTATAGGAGGACGCCGAGCTCACCAGGAGCACGATGGGGTGGTTGGGGAAGCACGGCGTGGCTGGGAGCGGTAGTATTTGGCGATGACGTCCGTCGGAGGAGGAGATCTTCGGCTTGATTCCGGCAAGACGGAGGCGACACTGCTTGCGTGCATTGGCTAGAAGGACGAGGGTGACAGTGCGGAGCTCCTGGGTACCTCAGCGGAGCTTGGGGTGGCCGGGAATGGTGGGCGGCATGGCACCTGGCGGAGCTAGGGTTTGGCCGTGGCAAGCACAGAGGGGGAGAGGGGAAAAACGGCGGCTAGGGTTCGTCCTATGGCGGCAGAGGCGAGTTTATAGGCGACCGGGGGCGGCGGAGCGCATCTTGGCGCTCGCCGGCGACGGGCGAGCGACCACCGAGCTGCTTCCGTCGATCCGGCAATGGAGACGATGACGAACAAACGACGAAAGGGTATCGGGCCGGCTGCGGGCTATGATTGGGCCAAAGTGGGCCGCAGGAGAAAGGGAGTGAGGGGAGGGGTTGCTGGGCTGCGGCCTGGCGGCGTTGGCTGCTGTTTTTTTATCAAAAACCTTTTTTCCTTTTCTATATTCTATTTCCTGTTTGTATTTTTATTTCAAAACTGTTTTGGATGTTTCAAAAATACTAGAGGGTTTGTAAAATGTCTAAAATACTCAAGAGCCCTTTTATTCAATTTGGGCCACATTGTTTTGTGATTTTCAAAATTCAAACCCATTTTGAATTGCTTTCGAAGAGAGAGGAGAAACTAGGGTTTTAGGGTTTTAGTTGGATTTTCTTTAATGCAAACTTTAAGACATGATGATCATGATGCACAAGAAAATCCTAATTATACATTAGCTAAAACTGGGGTGTTACAGCTCTATCCCCCTTACGAGAATCTCGACCCGAGATTCCAAAGGTAGGAAAAGAGACAGAGAGAGAAAGGAATAGGGTTACCCTAAAGACAAGAGGAAAACACACTAAATAACACACAGAGTATCTCATGGTCAGCTCATGGATGGATTGTTTAGAAACAACTCTAAGATGACGAGCATGAAAGATGTCAAGGTAACGGAGGAAATAAGAGGAGAAGGTTTCAAGTTGTTAGATAGATGGTCTTCATAAGGATTCAGACCATGGAACTCGAAGAAGAGTTTTGAAGCTTCTGGAGAAGAAAGCTTCCAATAGAAAGATTATAACAACAGACTTCGATACGAACCTCTAATAAACGACTTAAGTAGAGATTTTAGGTTGCAGAGATATGGATCAACAAAACCAAGCTGTTGATCTACTTTGACACAGAAGGGTCACTTTTTCATTCAATAGAAGGCCAAGACGGAAAGGTGTTTTGGTGGAGAGGACTCACAAGAGTCACAAGGAACACGTAGCAAGAGGAACTTCTGATTACCAAAATCATATTGTTGGGGGGTGACCCTGGATAGGGTCAAGACAGGGGAAAGACGAAAGGAGTCTCCCTCATCTTAAGCCGAATTACTGGTTATGTCAGCCGAATCATATAAGATTCGGCCAAGATAAGCAGGGCCATGACAAACGTAGAATGGATAACACCTTATACGGCCGACATATGAGTTGAGTCGGCCGAATGAGTCTGACTAACTCGAATGCAGGTGAAGGCCGAGCCGAGTTATACGAGATAAGGATAAATAACATAAATCTTGCAGGAGAAGGAGGTGCCTATAGTCAAACCCTAGTCGCTGGCAGAGAGGAATCTAGACAGAGCCAAGCACAATGGACAAGGAGCAGAGCAGCAGAAGGGCAGACAAACGTCATGGAGGTGACAGTGAGGAAGCCCGAGGCATGCATGTGAAGGTTTCCGGAACATTGCCGCGGATAGAAGGGGGACACAGAAAGGAGGCCGCCGAGTTACCATATTGGGACAAGCATATTCCAAGGATATGCTTGCCACGTCAGCCCTAAAAAGAACCAAGGAACCTATTTATAAGGGGGACGCGGGCTCCAGAGAGGGGATCGATTCATTCTACGCCGTAAGGCTCGTGTAATAGTGTTCTTCTTCTCTATGGGACAGCTCTAGGAGCACTTGTAGTTCTAGAGAGAAGGAATGAAGATTTACTTGTAGAACAGTTGAGTGTAGAAATCACTACATCTTCCTTCCCCGGATCCCTCTAGCATCCATTGGCCCCATACTTTAGCCTACCCATGGCATCTGTCGTGCCACCACCACGACAATTGGCGCCCACCATGGGGCCAGCTGCGGTGCTATCTGGAGTCAAGATCCGGAAGGGAAACTTCATCCACACCGGTGAGAGGGTTGTCTCTGGCTTAGTACAGAGATTTGATCTCTGGGACTATGTCAGAGACAACGCGGGTAGCTTCAGGAGGAAAGTGCCTCCGTGCAACGGCGTCTTCATCAACCTGGGCGCACAAGGTCTACGTCGGCGTCAACACGTCTTGTGTCTATCCTCACCAAGTTGTTGAAGCAGGAGAACCTCCCCTCTATGCTAACGGTCCGCGTAGCACACGCCCCGTTGGTAGCGTCGAGGTGATGGTGACAGCCGCAGCATAGGCGGCAGGAGCAGGCACCGTACCAAGCAAGGACCCGACGGCAGGAGGAAAGGTGGCCACGAAGCAAGCAGATCCACAACCCACCGAGGTAGATCCACCAGCAGGAAAGTCAGTGGAGGTGCAGGAGACGACCCCAAAGGCGGCAAGGGTAAGATGGCCATCTCAGGAGAGACCAGAGAATATTCTTCAGGCAACAATAGATAATCTAACCACGCCTGTGGCGCCAATACTTGATCCGGTTAACGCACAGGCGGAGTTAGAGGAAACTAGACAAAAGGTACTAGTAGAGGCAAAAAAGGTGTCGGCCTTGCGGGAATCCTTAAACAGGACCCTACGAGAGTATGCTAGGGCAAACAAACTAGATGTGGCCCCTGAGCGGGTAGATGAATTGAGATTAAGAGGAAACAACCTCATGAATGATATCAACAAAGATCATGAGGCTCATGCAGATGATTCAGTCGATTTAGGCTTGCCGAGGTATAGTACCCCGGCAAAGAACCTGAGGGCGGAAAATACCGCAGCTTTGGAGCTAGAGGGATTAAGAGGGGAAGCCCGGCAAAAACAGCAAGAAAGAGTAAATGAGCTGGTGCGCATCGCGAACCAGCATAATGAGGAAATGCTTAGGGCTGACCCGGCAAGGCCAGGAGCTTCGTGCATGGTTCATTCAGCAGGAGCTGCCCCCGCACTATCTGCGGCAGCCGCATCCTCACCCGGAAACAATGCGCGAAAAGATAGAGCGGTGACCTCAGGAAAAAGAAATAATAAAATTGTTCCATATGATCCGGCGATGGCAGGGAAGGTCAATGAGAACAGAGGCAATGGCAGCCGAGGTAATAGTGGAGATAGAAATCCTGGCCGTTCTAACAAAGGGCACGGGGACCTCAGAAGGGGAAATCATGAGAACAATAACCTGGTGGAGGGAAGGAGAAACCCTCCAGCAAATCCTCAGCTGAGGTATGAGCCTCGGCAAGGGCAAGAAGCAAGACCAGCTCACCATAATCAGGCAAACGATAGGTACAATGATGGTTATTCGGATATGGAGCATGCAGAACATGGTGGGAATAACCACTATGGAATACAAGAGAGAATCGTTTATAGAAATTTTCCATCAATTGACGCAAGACTGAAACTGGACAGATTATATCGGTCTGAGTTATTGGAGGAACAGGGTCCGCCTGGTCCGGCGTGCTTCGGACCTCGGATCATGGGCGAACCACCGGTGCCGAACTTTCAATTGGCAAGGGGAACGAAAACATACAATGGGAGCACAAAACCACAAGATTGGTTGATTGACTATGCCATAGCAGTGAAAATAGCTAGCGGAAACCTACGATGGGCGGTGAGACACGTCCCACAGATGCTGGAAGGACCAGCCAGAGTATGGCTAAACAATCTGCCAACAGACAGTTTCAACTGTTGGTTACATTTTGAAGAAATGTTTGTCAGCAATTTCACCAGTACCTATAAAAGACCAAACAGGCACCAACAGCTCGCTATGTGCAAGCAGAAGCCGAATGAAACAGATAGGGAATTCTTGACTCGGTGGTGTAACCTCGGAAACTCATGTGAAGGAGTCATAGAATCTCAAGCGATAGCTTGGTTTTCTCAAGGATGCCGGTATGGAACTGTATTCTGGCAGAGATTGTAGAGAGATATGTCGACCACATATCAATATCGGCAGAGCATCAGGAGCACCAAGATCAATATGCAAGAGATGCGGACGGATCATCGAGGCGCAATGAATACCGAGGTAGAAGAAGGGAAGAGAGGCCAGATTACAGATATACTTCCAATCAGGTTCCAGCGGTGGTACAAGATCTGCCGAGTCATGGAAACAAACAGCGACAGAAGAATGGTCCTCAGCAATGGATGCCAAAGAATGAAGGGAAAAGACAGTGGACACCAGAGCAGAAGAAGTAGTGCCAGGAAAGGACGAAGTACACGTTTGAATCCATGTTGGATCAACCGTGTAAGTTCCACACTCCAAATCCGGCCAAGCCTGCTAACCATACAACTCGTGAATGTGCTTGGATGAAAAATGCAATGGGAAACCAGGCAGGCATGCAAGCGCCTCCTCATCAAGCGCATCAGCAGCAGCCACAGCTAACCGGAGCAAATGTGCATCAGTTAATGTTACCACTGCCTCCTCCTAGGTATGATAACTCGGTCCGGAGGGATGCAGTACATCAAGTGATAAATCAAAATCAAGATGGAAGGGCAAACCCCGGGAACAATGGGCGTAATGATTACAGGGAGCATCATCAATCATATTGTGTGTTCACAACAGAATAGCAAGATAGACAAAGTGTACAGCGCCGACATATGGAAGTGAATGTTGTTATGCCGGCAGTACCTAGATACGTGCCTTGGTCCGATCAGGAAATAACCTGGAGCATAAAGGATCACCCGAAGATAATGCCGAACCCAGGGTCGTATGCACTGGTACTAGATCTGACATTTGTCGGACCCAGCATTAATGTGAAATTCTCAAAAGTACTCATTGAAAATGGCAGTAGTATCAACATTATGTACAAGGACACAATGCACAAACTCGGAATTGCACAGAATATGTTACAATCCACAAGAACCACGTTCGATGGAATAGTGCCGAGTCTCTCGTGTGAACCCATTGGGAAAGTCCGAGTAGATGTATTATTCGGCACAAGGGAGAATTGCAGAGCGGAGAATTTGGAGTTTGAGGTGGTGGACCTAGAAAGTTGCTATCATGCTTTACTCGGACGACCAGCACTGGCTAAATTCATGAGAAGCTGCCACATTACCTATTTGAAAATGAAGTTACCCGGGCCACAGGGGGTAATAACAGTAGCCGGAGATTACAGAAAATCAATGGAGTGTGCTTCAGCCGGATCAAACCTAGCCGAGTCTTTGGTAATTGCGAGAGAAAAAATAAGGATTCAAGAGGTAGCAGCTCTGGCTCAGTCGGCACAGCTGAATATGCCAGCGTTAGCCAACCCGCATGGGAGTGTTTCTTTCCAGCCGACTAAAGAGATGAAAAAGATCCAGATAGATGAGCAGTTCCCAGAGCGCACTATTGATTGGTGCTTGCCTAGATGCCAAATAGGAAAGCAAGTTCACCAGCTTCCTCCGTGACAATAGGGATATCTTTGCATGGTCAACTCAGGACCTGCAAGGTGTGCCGAGGGAGTTGGCTGAGCACTCTTTGCATGTAAGGCCAGGAGCAAGGCCGGTGAAGCAACCTCTCCACCGCTTCGCCGAAGACAGGAGAAAAATAATAGGGGATGAGATAGCTCTGCTCCTCGCGGCCGGGTTCATCATGGAAGTACTTCATCCGGATTGGCTATCAAATCTGGTGTTAGTAGAAAAGAAAAAGGATGACCCGAATGTAGCCGTCGTATGGCGAATGTGTATCGATTACACGAACCTCAACAAGGCGTGTCCCAAAGATCCTTTTCCTTTACCTATGATAGACCAAGTCATTGATTCGACCGCTGGTTGTGAGCTATTGTCATTTATAGACGTGTACTCTGGTTTCCACCAGATACTGTTAAATCCGGCCGATCAAATAAAGACTGCGTTTATTACCCCGTACGGGGCTTATTGCTATCGCACCATGCCATTCGGCCTGCGTAATGCAGGAGCAACATACCAAATATGCATGCAAAAATGTCTACATGACCAGATAGGAAAAAATGTACAAGTGTATGTTGCGATGTGGTTATAAAAACCAAATAGAGCAAAACCCTCCTTGATGATATTCGGCAGACATTCGCAAACTTGAGAAGATTCCGAATGAACCTTAACCCGGAAAAATGTACCTTCGGTGTGTCGGCTGGAAAATTACTCGGTTTCCTTGTGTCCAGCCGAGGTATAGAGGCAAATCCAACTAAAGTCCGAGCAGTTGAAAAATGGAACTGCCGAGGTGTCTGAACGATGTACAAAAATTCACGGGATGCCTGGCTTTGCTGAGTCGATTCGTATGTCGGCTAGGGGAAAAGGCATTACCTCTATATCAACTGATGAAAAAATATGATAAATTCATCTGGACACCATAGGATAATTATGCATTTCATGAGTTAAAAAAGATGTTGGTCACAGCACCGATCTTGGTTTCTCCATTGTCAAAAGAACCTATGTTACTTTATGTGGCCGCCACTTACAGAGTGGTAAGTGCAGTGGTTGTTGTGGAGCGGAATGAAGGGGATAAGTCTATACAAAGGCCGGTATATTACCTAAGTGAGGTATTATCGGCCTCAAAGCAGAACTACCCGCACTACCAGAAGATGGCTTATGGAGTATACATGTCGGCGAAAAAACTTAAACACTACTTCGAAGAGCATCCGATAAAAGTGATTTGTGAAGCGCCCATAGAGGAGATAATGAGAAACAAAGATGCAAGCGGCCGAATAACAAAGTGGGAAATCGAGTTATCACCTTATGCTCCGCAATTTGATAGGCGAGATACAATCAAATCTCAGCCAGTGGCCGACTTCTTTGTGGATTGGGCCGAGGTACAATATGAGCCCCCATTGCCAGATCCAAACTATTGGACAATGCACTTTGACAGATCCAAGCTGAGAAATGGGTTAGGGGCAGGAATAGTATTAACTTCGCCGAAAAAAGATCAGCTGAAATACGTGCTGCAGATACATTTCGCGGCTTCAAATAATGTGGCCGAGTATGAAGCGCTCGTCCATGGGTTGAAAATGGCAAAAGAGATTGGTATACGTCGGATCCTATGCTATGGGGATTTAGACCTGGTAGTACAGCAAGTATCAGGCAATTGGGACGCACTAGATGCGAATATGGCCCTATATAGGTTTCATGTGCAAAAAATCAGTGGTTATTTTGATGGGTGCGAGTTTTACCACATTCCTCGGGCGGAAAATGACGCTGCAGACACACTGTCAAAACTCGGATCAACTAGGCAATCAATTCCCCCAGGCATTGCCCTGGAACACCTGAGAAAACCATCAATTACACCTTCGCCAGAATCCGAGTCAATTCGTATCTCGGCAGAGCTGATAGAAGGAAATGTGCCAATGGAAATTGACAAATAATATGACCCAAACTCTATAAGGGTGAACCCGGCCGATACACGAGTAAACACGGAAATCCCCAAAGTTTTTATGTCAGTGGAAATTATGGAAATCGACAATGTAACTATCCCAGAGAAAATCACGCCGATATGGGCGCAACCCATATTCTTATTCCTTAAAGAGGGAATCTTGCCGAGTGATGAGGTCCTGGCTAGACAGACAGTGAGAAGAGCAAAATCCTACACAATCATAAACAATGATCTCTATAAGAGAAGTGTCACGAGCGTACTGCAACGATGTGTTGACTCGGAACACTACTAGAGAAAACCTTATGCGAGGCGCACCTAAAAGCATATGCGAGGCGCATATCGTATGCGCCTCTAGCTTCGAGCCTCGCCTATTTTTTATGCGAGCCGCATATCAATATGCGCCTCCTATACTTCACATATGCAAGGCGCATATGATATGATATGCGCCTCGCATATGTTTCACAATGCACCTCATATATTTATTGTATATGCGCCTCCTATAGTGTCTTATATGCGCCTCCTATAATATTTTCAAAATTCAAGTTTTACAGATCACTATAACTAATAGTATACGGATATTCAAATGTACAATCAAGTCCAGAATACAGTACAAATAGCACAGAATTTTCCAGAAACTTGTAATTGGCCAAAGCATAATAGAACCAACATGAATACAAGTACATTGCACATCAATCGCGACATACGAGTTCATACATAAACTAAAATCAACAAGTGCCAAGTTTTTACACAACACCAAGTATTTGTGCCACAAGTTCACACCTCCGAGTACAAGTTCACAGAAAGATATGCAATACAAATTCTTCTAAGACAAAAATTCTTCAAGATCCAGCACACTAAGATCCTTTGCTCCAGCGCCATCGTCGGGAGCCTAGCGAGGGTCACCTGGTGCAGCTGCTGCTCCCGCTCCATAATCTTATCATGATTGATCACAATCTGCTACAAAAAATATAAAACATTATTTAGCAACGAAGAGAGGTTTTCTATTTCATAGCAAAGAAAAATTAACCTTTAGTAAACCATAAACCTTGAAGGTAGGTAGACACGAACAATGAAGATAAGAACCTGAAGGAAATTCAAAACTTGGATCTTCCTTGTGAAGGATGCTATAGAAAAACTACTTAACAAGTTAAATAAAAATTGTCTTACAATTTTTATATATTAGGCATTTCAAAGTCTAGTGAGCTTGGTGATCAAGTCCTATAACTAAGACATAATTGAAAAATCAGGTTTAACCAAGTCCTATAAAAATTTAATTTAATTGCATAAGATAAGATATTTAATTGCAACATCATGTAACAAACATTTATAATGTTGTGGTAATCAAACCATGTATAGTTGTAAACAGTAGACTACTGCAAAAAGGGAAACATGAAACCAGGAGTGGTACTACAGTGCCTGATACATTATGTATGTGGGTAGAAATAATGGATTTTGGTTTGCTTGGATGTACTCTAAGATGCTGTTGACTCCAGTTACTATTGTGTGATTCCCCATATATTTCTATTCACATGACTTGAGCAGGCCATTCACTCTTTTGTTCCAATCTAAAAAATCCAAGGAAGTGTGTGATTGAACAATAAGGACAGGCACCGACCGAAGAACAGTAACTGCGAGAACAATGTCTCTTCTCTGAAGAAGGCAGCATTTCGCTGTGGGGAAAAGTGGACGGGCTGTTTGTTTGCAGACCCACAATTACTGCAAAACCAGTACATGAAAAATGGTCGGGGTATTCCCTGTATGGACTTATAGTGATTAATGCAAGGTCGCTGTTGAACAGCAACCCATTGCTGTCGTAGCTACGCGAATACGTGTAGAAGCATATCTGGCCGGATTTCGAGCACGAAGAAAAGGACGGCTGAATGACCCCGGCTTATCGAACAACTGCAAAGGTCAGTAGGATGCTGGATTGAGGAGCTTCCAGCAGTACTGTGAAGCCTCAGGACCACCCCAAACAGGTCGACAGGGAATACCCCATTCTTTCTAGTGTACGGGGCAGAAGCGGTGCTTCCAGCCGACATAATGCATGACTCTCCAAGAGTAATCCAGTACACAACGGCTGAAGTAAACGAAGTATCACGGCAAGACGATGTGGATATGCTATAAGAAGCAAGGGAATTGGCGTTATCAAGATCAGCTATTTATCAGCAAGATCTCAGACGATATCATAGCAAAAAAGTCAATCCGAGAGTTTTTAAAGAAAGAGACTTGGTTCTTCGGCTAGTACAACGCACAGCCGGCATGCACAAAGTCTCACCCCCATGGGAAGGGCCATTCATCATGAGTAAAGAATTGCACAATAATGCATATTACCTAATCAACGCTCAGTCACCAGAGAATAACAAGGCAAACAAAGTCGGAGACGAATAAAAAAGACCATGGAACATAGCCTTACTTCGCCTGTTCTACACTTAGAAGCCATATGTTGTACGTCGCGATGTGACACACCAAGTCGGAGTGTCATGCATGTATTAAACCTCGGCACCTCGAGCAACGACTCGGGGACTGCACTATGTTATTTGTTATTTTAAGATTATGTATTAAACCTCGGCACCTCTGACTCGGGGACTACACCATATTATTTCTTATTTCGGATTATGTATTAAACCTCGGCACCTCGAGCAGTGACTCGGGGACTGCCCATGATTATTTCTCGTTTTGAATTATGTATTAAACCTCGAGCAGTAACTCGGGGACTTCCCCGTGGAGTTCTTTGCATGGAATTATGAACTATACTTCGGCAACCCAATTAATAACTTGGGGACTGCTTCATGTTGTTTGATGTTTTTTGAACAGATGTGAACCTTCAGTAACCCAAGTGATAATTCGGGACTAACTTACATTGACCGCTAATTTTTTCATACACATAAGAGATCGATAACACCAGCAGAAACTCGGGGACTACCCCAATTTGCTAATCATAATTCATAAATATGCAATGTAAGCTTGCTTCGATCATCAAGAGAATAACAAGGAGTAAACAAATAACGATTTCCAAGGATAACAACCTCAGCAAGTCGAAGCATAATAAGGGACGCACCCTATTTGTATCACTTTACCAGTGGAAACCTCGGGGGGGTAATAAGCCAGTAAGATTAGAGCATTGTACTTCAAGTAGAAATTGCGAAAACAACAACTATACAACCGAGTTTACAAAAGGCAAAAGATAGATGCCGAAGGAAGGTCATCCATATGGGAGAATACGATCCGAATTTACGAAATTAAAATTTGGGCAAAGCAAAGATGTGAAGCAGGAAGATTCACTTAGATGAAATGACAATAGTTACCATCACCAGTGCCTCAGCGGCAGAAGGCAAAAAGGTTCACACTACACCGAAAGACGGACAATTGTTTCACAGACATCATACGCCCGGCATACCAGGGACTTCAAACAACTTAGAGTTTTTGAGCCTAGACACCGAAACAGGACAAATCACCCTTAAGGGGTAGTAGCATTGTCAGGAGCATCGAGCATAGGTATCTCGGATGCAGGCGGAGTGACCTCGGTCTCCTTCAGAATGGTATCTCCAGGAACTGGGCGCTCCGAGGTTTCCGACACCTCAGCAGAAGTTACCTCGGCTTCGACAGAAGCCATATTAACCTCGGGAGCAAGCCCGGGCTACTGAGAGACGTCAACCTGGGCTCGAGAGGTTTCAGTTCCTTTAGAGGACGACCGCGCGTCGTCATCCTCATCCGAGCTGTCGCTTGAATCGTGGGCATTGTCCGAATCATCCTCCGGTTCATCCTGGTCGGCCGAGTCATCACCTGATGCACCTTCAGCTTCGACATCATCAGTCGGGTTGGGAAGAAAACTCGGCCCTTCAATCCAATTATGCACGTCGGCATACTCGATAAGCTGGAAGGCACGAGCTTGACGGCGAGCAACGAACTCCGGATTTTCAACCCAAGGAGAGCCAGTACGCAGATGCATCAGAGTATCGAGAGAGATGTCCTCATACCAAGATAAAACGGCCGTAAGGGCCATATCAGCACCAGCTCTCCCAACAGATTCCCTCCAGAGGTTAAGTTGGTTTTGAGATGCCATCAGCCTCGCCACAAGCACTTCAACTTCCTTCATATCCGTCGAATTCGGCTAGAGAACATGGTAGGCTCGGATAGCTGCTTGCACCAGATCTCTTCCCATAATCTTAATTGGTCCAATAGCAGCACCGACGGCAATGAGGAAGTCTTCCATCGAATATTCTTGACTTGGAGCAATGGGAACACCTCGGCGCTCATGAGCAGCAATCACAGCCTTGGAGCTCACTGATTTCGCTTCTGGAAAATGATCTACACAAAAGGAAATCATATCAGTTAAAAATAAGAAAGGGAAGAAAATAACTCGCCCACGGACGGAAACTTACGATGGATGTAACTCAACATTTTCTGGAGATCCAGGGACCAACCGGCCTTGCTCTTCTCGAAACGAGTGATTTCCTCGCTCATCGCTCGATTCTTTAATTCGGCAGCGTCAAGAATTTCTTTGTCCTTCTGAAGCTGCAGGCTCAATCGGTTTTTTTCCTCCGAAAACTCCTGATCGACTTTTTCCAACTCAGTCTTCTGAGAAAGCTTGAGAGATTCAACCTCTGCAAGTAACCAGGTTATCTCATCATCCTTTTATTTGAGTTGCGCCGAATGAGCGGCAGCTTGTTCTAAAAAATGCAGCATCATATCAGGCATAGGTATGCATTCTTGATGCGACACTGCAAGAGTTTGTAACTCAGCTATACCAAATCCAGAAGGTTGTAAGAAGCCCAATATTTACCTCGGACAAAAGTCGACAAATTAGTAAGCAAAAAGAATAACTAACCTTCAAGAAAGCCAACTTTCTTAGTAAGGCAAGTATTCAAGTTGTTGGTACTAGCTGTGCAACAGCAAAAAAGCTAATTAGCAGGAACAACTAAAATTATTACGAAGTTAAGGAACGTTACATGGACTAGTTAAATTACCAGTTTTCTTCACAACAGGAACAACCTTCTCATAGTTTTCTTGCAGTTTCTTGTGTGCGAAGAGCAACCTTTGAAATTCGGCTGTCCGCCGGTCATGGGAAACCTAAGTATGAAAGTAAGTTACAAAGTTGGATATTGAAAGCTAAAGTAGATCTGAATCAAGCAAAACTTGAATCGGATCTAGGTGGCTGGATATTTGAAGCTAAAGTAGATCTGAATCAAGAAAAACTTGACTCGGATCTAGGTGGCAGGATATTCAAAGCTAAAGTAGATCCGAATCAAGCAAAACTTGACTCGGATCTAGGTGGCTGGATATTCAAAGCTAAAGCAGTTCCAAATCAAGTACAACTTAACTCAGATCTAGGTGGCTGGATATTCAAAGCTAAAGTAGATCCGAATCAAGCAAAACATGACTCAGATCTAGGTGGCTGGATATTATTCAAAGCTAAAGCAGATCCAAATCAAGCAAAACTTGACTCGGATCTAGGAGACTGGATATTCAGAATTAAAACAGATCCAAATCAAGTAAAATGTGACTCGGATCTAGGTGGCTGGATATTCAGAACTAAAGCAAATCCAAATCAAGCATAACTTGATTCGGATCTGAGTGGACCACGGCTAATTCAAGTCACGAAGGGAATTGACTTAGCAAGTGATGCATTCGAATCCTGACAAAGCTTCCAAATGAACAACAAATTATTCGATTGCAAGCTTCGGGGACTAGTGTGTATATAATACCATCTGAATAATAGACAAATTATCAACGAAAGCGTTTACCTCGTTCATCTTGTCTCTATCAAGGACAATCTTAGCAGCCATGTGCAAGCGACTGCTGATGTCAGAAAGCTGAAATGGTTGGCTACTCGGATTGCCTTCAAGATGATCGGCGGCATTCCAATTATTGGTATACTCCACCAAAGAACCGAGGTTGTTCCCGCTCTCAGTACGGGTCAGCACCTTACCTCGGGCCGGTTGCGAAACTACCGCTGTTGCCGGACTCTTGTGAAGAGTAAGTTGAGTATCGGCAGCAGGGGCAACTCCGGGTTTAGCAGAGGAAGCTCCCTTGCAAAGTACATCAGCAATGCTGGGCTGAGAAGAACCAGTTGGCCCCTTCAAAGATGCCGAGGGTTTAGTAACAACAACTTTCCTACTCTTAGCAGAGACTTTGGCAGGGGAAACAACTTCAGCACTAGGAACCGAGTCTTTGGTGGCAGGAGAAACTGTAGTTTCCAAGGGGGTCGAGGTGGTGATATCCTTGGTTGGAGTTGGAGTAGAAGCTGGGACTGCGGTGATCAAAGGATCATTGGGAGAAACCTCGGCAGTCTTGAGAGGGACAACAGGCTCAGCCGGGTGATCCGGTGTGGGTGTTATGTCGGCAATAACGGTGGGAGCAATAGGCTCAACTTGTTGAGACGATACGTTGGTCGGCGCAGGAGGAGAATCAACACGAGGGGGTCTGGGAACCCGAATATCTTCCGGAGGAGGAGGAGAAGGCTGCCGAGTAGTATGGCTTGTCATACTCGGACCGCTTGGCTTTGCGGAAAGAGGAGCTCTTCAAGAGACAAAAGAGTCGAGTCAGAGGCAGAAAGAGAGAAACAAGAAATACAAATGAAAATAAACTCACCCGGTAACCCCAGGCATGGTTTTACGTTTCGGGATATGCTACGAAGACTTCTTGACTCGTTTCTTGGGGGCAGCACCGGAGGGATCTGTCGAAGCAGTGCGCTTCTTCGAAGCAGCAGGAGCCTCGGAAGCAAGAGGTTCGGCGTCGTGCACCTGACCAGCTGGATTAGCTGGGAAAGAAGGATCCGGAAATGCGTAAGAGATAGGCACCTCGGCAACTACCTCAAGAATTTGGATGTCGTCCGAGTCACCTTCATCCGCGTGGGCCGAGGTTTTGCTCCGAGCACGAACGGGAGCAACATCCGAATTAGGGACAAATTCCTCCGAGTCAGGTTCTCCGTTGTCCGAGGTATTGCGATCAGCGGTCCACGGAAGAGCCAAAACCTTGGCATCTTCCGTCTTTTGCTCCGTAAACCTCTGCAAGAGAATTAAACTAGAATTATCAAAAGAACAATCACAAAAGTGATTCGAAAGAAAACACAAGTGTTTAGATTTACCTGAGGAGGAGGATTCCCCCGAGAAAATGGTTTCAATCCCCATGTCCATTCCTCCGGCATATCGGTCTTAAAGATAGCCCGAATGCGCTTGTAGATATGATAATCGTCGAGCTCAACCGTAGATACTCGGTTGGGATCCAGAGGACCACTCATATAATAGAGCTTATGAGTGCGAAGCTGAAAAGGGCAGATTCGGCTGCTGATGAACGCTGTCATTAAATCTTCACCACGGAGCCCGGCCCGAATCATTTCTTTGAGCCGAATCTCAAATGCCTCGGCAAGAGCATGGCTTTTCCTAGGGTTGTAGTTCCAGTTCTTCTTGGAGGGGGGACCGATGGAGAAAGCGGGGAGTCGAATCTTATCTTCCTTCCCAGTATTTTTGACATAGAAAAACGATATATGCCATTTCTTACAAGACTCGAGGCCGGCGACACGGGGGAACTCAGAATTTCTTCGAGGTGTAATGGACGCAGCCCCGCATTGGGTAAAATATTTCTCAGAAGGATGAAGGGATTTGTCCGGCACAGCATTAGATAGGATTTGAAAGAATTTGGACCAAACATGTACGGAGGGACAAAGGCCGAAATACCCCTCTGAGGCCGAGATAAAAGCCGACAGAGAGTCAATAGCATTGGCCGGCAGGTGATGCGGCTGGAGGCCGAAATAATCAAGGAACCCCCTGGCAAAATCGCTAAGGGGGAGGCTGAACCCACGAGCTAAGTGGGACATGAAAACTACATACTCGCCTTCGTTGAGTATGGGAGAGGATTCCTTGCCGGGCAAGCGACAGCTTACCTCGGCGGGAATCCGGGGCATCTTAACTAACCACTCAACCTCACGATGAGTGACGGTGGAACCCTGCCAAGAACCCCGTTCTGGACCGGACGCAAAGTCATCATCCTCAACGAGGGCTCTGCTGGCGGAACTAGACATAGACTCGTCGGAGGAATCAACGGAGGAGAGACTAGCGGCGGGGAGAGGCCTAGAGATATAGGGCCTCGTCGTGATTCTAACAAGCACGGCGGCGGAACCAAAAAGAACCGCCACACAGAATCTAAGAAAACCAGAGAGATGCCTAGCACGCAAACCTAATGGTGGCACTGTAGGAAAACTCACCGGTGGAAGCACCGGAGCAAGGGCACTGCGGCGAGGTCGCAGGAGCCGAGCAACAGCAGCGTGACCATCGAGGAGGACGACGATGGCGCGGCCGCTAGAACACGAACGAAGGCGGCGGCGCGAGGAATAAGATGAAGGGAAAACGAGGGGGGAAAGTGATGGAGGGGTTAACCTCTTGGGTGCCCGATCCTCACGGATCTCGTGGTCAAATCGATGGGAAATCGAGGGGAAAGGGAGAAGGTAGCGGAAGCGAACACACACCTCGCGAAGAACACGATGAACATACACAAAACTCACACGATACAAGGCCGATTGCTCCCGAACGGTGGCCACCGGTCCGATAGAATCCTCGCAAGGAAAGATCGGTCAATGTGCTCCCTCAAATCCACATCGGAGAGGGAAGAACACCTTGGGGAGGGTCTTGACAACTTGGAGACGAGACATCGAACTCCAAGGCCTTGTTCAACGATGGATGCGTGATGCAAAGTCCAATCGAGGTTGGTGACGATAGTCGGTCCCCTTGGTAAAGGGGATGAGGCAAAACTAGAGATTCCACAATGGGGGTTGTCTTTAGTCTATCATCTATGCCTAAGGGATACATGAGGGGTGGGGGCTCTATTTATATGCCAACCACATAAACAGGGGTAGTTTGGGGATAAACTAGGCGAATAGGTAAGTAAGGGGGATACAAGGGCTATGGCCCAACTGGTGCGCGCAGACAGACATGACCGGTAGTACCGGACTTAGGACCGATAGTACCGGTCATCACCGGTAGTACCGCTCTGGGACCGGTAGTACCGCTTGCGGTCTTGGAGCATCCGTTGGAGCCATCAGTAGTGAGCGGTAGAAGGGAGCGGTAGTACCGCTGACCGGTAGTACCGGTTCCGACAACCGGTTGTACCGCTTGGACCTGGCAGCTGTCGACCTGTCTTCTTCCGTCTCCTCTTCCAAGCCTCCGTCTTGTCGGGCTTGATGTTCCGGGCTTCCTCCCTTGCCTCCGTACTGGTCGGTGTGAACCTATCATGCATATGTGACGGATTATGAAGTAGAATACCATTCAATAGGGTAGGAAGTGGACTCGCATAGAGGAACGGATTCACCTTTGGTGTCCATGACGACTTGGAGTACGTTGGAGACCTTGATGTAGTAACAACCGTAGGTCGGGCTGCATCATCTCCCCCCCCCTTCAAAAAGAGTCTTCCTTGACTCTACATTCTCATCACAAAGTAGAAGCGGTCGAGAGACCTTCTTGATCCTGGGGTTCACCATATAGTCGTCCTCGGGAAGATTGACTTGACAACACTTCAATGTTCCTTCACCTTCCTTGAAGCCTACAAAGCTCACAACAAAAGCAAAGCAACACTCAAAGCGTAGCCAATTCATGAAGATTATTGCATGAGTCCTCAAGTAGAAGGAAGTCACCTTAGCTTGTAGAGATAGCTCGATGAAGGGTAGCCATAGGTAACTCTTTTCGGTTCTTCTTGTCAACATATGGTCCTTAGAGGTTGACGTGTATGCATTTGTACCTTCATACAACAAAGACCAAGCAACATATGTTTGTGTGTGATAGAGGAGAATGTCATTTGTGGCATGTCCATTCTTGTTCACAACACGATTAGCACAACTCAAGTATAGCAAACGGGATGCATATGCAAGGTCAATGTGCATGGAAATCGTTTGAACATCATCCAAATGTGGAAACACAAAAACTCCATATAGCGTACTAGTGGGGCATTCAAAGCATTGGATCCAAATTTCAAGCAACATCTTTGATGCAAGAATAGGAGAATGTGGCAAAAACACACGAGGAAGAATGTCCAAAGCAACAACAATATGTGTGCAAACCAACCATTGGAAAGAGAAATTGTTTGACATGTTGGATGTCACACACAAATCATCGAAAACAAATATCATGGGAAAATGAGTATCCCAAGTGGAAGCAAAAACAACATATTTGCAAACAAACCAAATGAAAGGGCAAGTGGTCCTTATGTTTGTTGCAACAACAAGACGAGATTCTTGGAAGCTCTCATGACAATACATGCTCTTAATGGAATTGTGGTTGCACCCAAAACATCGGAAAGAGAAAATGTTCAACATTTTTGTTGCAACACACAAAGCATCATTATCTAAAAGCGAAGAAGCATGAATGTCACAAGGGAAGATAATACCATTAACATGCTTGCAATCAAACCATAGGAAAGAGCAATTTTCCAACATGAAAGATGCAAAGCATGAGAAAGGTATCAGAGCTGGGTTCGATCTTGAACTCACTTGTGGGATGCTCTCAAGAGCTCTTTTTGTCAAATCGTGCTCAACCGAGGTTGACATTCTTGTGCGGGTACCTACACACATCATATGTAAAAGGAAGAACGTGTGTGCATGGTAGAGATACACATCATCCATCATGACGTATCTCTTCTTGTGCACATCACCATTAATGTCATTCAAGTATGAAATAGATGCATGGTGAGTATGCAAGTGGGGAACATGCTTATCATGGCAATCATCAAAATCTCCAAAAATTGAGAAAGCTATGGGGGCCATCTCATTATAACGCATATGATCAATATTGTTGCAAGCAAAACAAGTGAAATAGCAAGCATTCATCTTATCGCAAGCAACGGGAGATATGGAATGACTAGCATGACAAGGCAAGTCCAAAGCAATTGGAGGATACACACAAGATGCATAGCATGGAATGTTTATGGCAATGATATCGCAATCAAACAATTCCACATGATCAATATTATGCAAAGGCAAAGCATCACATGGGAATGTGGATGAAGCATATGTAATATCACAAGTATCATCCATAGCATGCATATCCTCATAATTCATCATGTCCACTAGTGGGATCATGGCATCATCAACACCCTTATTGCTACCTTGGTCATACCTCTCATATGAAGTGGGTGTTGTGGAAGTAGTGGCCTCCTTGTGGAAGACTTCATCTTCTTGATGTATCCATGGCGTAGCATCTACCATGTACATCTTCTCCATTCGAGGCATCATTGCTTCATAGCATCGGGCGTCTTCCTCCATGGAACCTAGCACAACACAAGAGAACACACTAGAGGTAGAGGGTAAGTTGTTAGAAATCGAAATGGTCTCACTTGACCTATCAACTACCACTCTCAACTCACTAGGAGTATCACTCATGCCCTCCAAGTGGAAGCACTCAATATCACATAAGGTGGAGTCACTCATCTCACTCTTGTTCTCACTCAAGTGGGCTAAGTGGCTCTCATGCTCACATGGGATTGGTACCATATCATCACTCAAGCATATGGGGGTAGGCTCGGTTTCCTCAACTCCATGTGCCTCCTTTGGTGAAGGGAAAATCCCATGCTCACCATTCTTGACCTTGTCGCCTTCAAGGTTGGATGCCATAAGGTGGGCATCATCGCTCTCCTCCATGGTTGAAGGGAAAATCCCATGCTCGGCCGTCTCGTGGCCATCGCGTAGTAGTGGTGGAGGTAGGCTCATGCTATCCAACTTGGCGAAGTAGAGGTCTACATTTTCCTCGTTGGCGAGGTCGTGGAAGTCAAGTGTAGGCATTGAAGCTTGATGGCGAGGAGGAAGGCTTGCTCTTGGTGCCATTTTGGTGGTGGCACTAGAAGTTGAAGGTGCCTTGTGATGGTGTCGACGGAGGTCATTGGCGTGCCTTGCCGATGGTTGATGTAGGTGGCGCACTTGGTCATCCACATGACGCTCGCGACGATGACCCTTGTCCTTGGCACTCTTCTTGGTGAGTTGTTGTAATGAGTGCAAAGCATCGTTAATCTTGGCGACCCTGCTCATTGTTTTGTCGAAGTCGTTGTCCATGTCCTTCTTGAAGTTGTGGAGGTCGCTCTCGAACTTGTCCATTTCATGGTGGACCTTGGCGCACTCGAGGTGTAGGCTCCGTCTTGGCCGGTGCGACTTGAGGATCTTTTCGTTGTCGTTCTTGAAGTCGCCCATGCTTGGGGAGTCGTTGTTGTTGTAGCACTCCATGTCACCCAAGCATGTGGACCCATTGTTGGTGTAGTGCTCCATCATGTTATCCATGGTTGTGGAGACATATGCATGGTGGATCATCATGGATTCTTCATGGAAAACATTCTCGGTCCCGGAGTCCCTAGACATGCTTCACAAGACCAAGTGGTGTATATGGAAGTGGTAGTGGGAGTTAGGGATACAACGTCAAACCTTACTTTACCTTGGAAGATCGTATCGTGCAAGTGGTCACACTTGAGAGCAATAAACCAAGCAAAGTGAAGTTCACGTGGAACACCAAAACCAACTACGAACCAAAAAACACACACACACAAGGCCTATGGTGGATGGGTATGGAAATTGGCATGTCAAGAACCAATCCGAAATCAAGATGTTGTAATGGCAAGTAAAGAACCACAATGATCACAAAGCAAACAAGTTAATCCACAAGATAGGAAATATGTACAAGGAAACACACACGGTTGGATAAATGGGACTTGTGCGACGGAGAAAGAGAGCTAAGAACCAAATGATTACCTAGCGAAGACTATAAGCTCGTGTCACACAAGTACAAGGAGAGACGCTAGTTCGATTGCACAAAATTGGTGGGCTACAAGATATGCACAAAAGTACCACCTAAATAATGTTCATCGAGCTTGCGCTTCCTATTCTATGAGGCACATGTATATTTCTTTATTTTTCTCTTTTCCTTTTTCTATTTTTTTTTCTTTTTGTATCACTCTTTTTCTTTTTATTTCTTTTTCACTTGCCTCTTCCTTGTGGCAACAACTATACAAGATAACTATATGAGATAGCGCTCACAACATTTGCTCGGAATCTACAAGGTATCAAATGTGCATAGCCCAAGCAATCATAAGAGGAACTAGTCTCAATAGGTGTTTGTTGCTCGCAAAGATAGTGGGGTTCACAAAGGAATGCAAGTTGGGAGAAGTCGCGGAATGTTTATACCTTTCGTCGACGATCTTCACCCTTTATTGTTGGATTCCGCCTTCCTCACAGAATTTGGATGGAGTAGATACCATGAACCACGTGGATGATGATGTAGATCTCCTCCTCCTCTTCGAAACGAGCTAAAGAACATCAAAATCCGAGTTCGAATGCAAAAGTTATGCTCAAAACGGTGAGGGGCTGAAATCTGGGAATCTGTTTTTTCTGATCAGTATAGGGTGGTAGTACCGGATTTTTGAGCCCGGTAGTACCGGTTAAGTGCGTTAGTACCGGATTTTGGACCCGGTAGTACCGCTTGGACCTGGGACGCCCAGATTTGACGCGTTTTCGCGATTTTGGGGTGATTTGGGCGGAAAATCTTCAAGAAAAACACCAAATCGAAGGGGGAAATCAAGGAATTAGGCCATGGGAACACAAAGGAAGGTAGATCAACAAGTTTAGCAAGCAATCCACGGATCAAAACCTACCAAAACGCACTCAAATCATAGATCGATCCAAAACACGAATTGGGGCTGTTTTTGGTGGAATTTTCAAATTTATGGGGAAAAGACCAAATCGATGAGAAATCCGTGGCAACCAAAAGCTGCTGATACCAGATGGTGGAGGGGTTAACCTCTTGGGTTCCCGATCTTCACGGATCTCGTGGTCAAATCGATGGGAAAGCGAGGGGAAAGGGAGAAGGTAGCGGAAGCGAACACACACCTCGCGAAGAACACGATGAACATACGCAAAACTCACACGATACAAGGCCGATTGCTCCCGAACGGTGGCCACCGGTCCGATAGAATCCTCGCAAGGAAAGATCGGTCAACGTGCTCCCTCAAATCCACATCGGAGAGGGAAGAACACCTTGGGAAGGGTCTTGACAACTTGGAGACGAGACTTCGAACTCCAAGGCCTTGTTCAACGATGGATGCGTGATGCAAAGTCCAATCGAGGTTGGTGACGATAGTCGGTCCCCTTGGTAAAGGGGATGAGGCAAAACTAGAGATTCCACAATGGGGGTTGTCTTTAGTCTATCATCTATGCCTAAGGGATACATGAGGGGTGGGGGCTCTATTTATAGGCCAACCACATAAACAGGGGTAGTTTGGGGATAAACTAGGCGAATAGGTCAGTAAGGGGGATACAAGGGCTATGGCCCAACTGGTGCGCGCAGGCAGACATGACCGGTAGTACCGGACTTAGGACCGGTAGTACCGGTCATCACCGGTAGTACCGCTCTGGGACCGGTAGTACCGCTTGCGGTCTTGGAGCATCAGTTGGAGCCATCAGTAGCGAGCGATAGAAGGGAGCGGTAGTACCGCTGACCGGTAGTACCGGTTCCGACAACCGGTAGTACCGCTTGGACCTGGCAGCTATCGACTTGTCTTCTTCCGTATCCTCTTCCAAGCCTCCGTCTTGTCGGGCTTGATGTTCCGGGCTTCCTCCCTTGCCTCCGTACTGGTCGGTGTGAACCTATCATGCATATGTGACGGAGTATGAAGTAGAATACCATTCAATAGGGTAGGAAGTGGACTCGCATAGAGGAACGGATTCACCTTTGGTGTCCATGATGACTTGGCGTACGTTGGAGACCTTGATGTAGTAACGACCGTAGGTCGGGCTGCATCGGAAAGTGAATCGCCTAGCCCTGCTCCCCTCTTTATAACCGCGTAACGTTAGCGGTAGTGCGATCGTGGCTATGCCACGAGGAGTGCATAATCGCGCGTGTTGCGAACATTCGCAGGTAGTGGAGCCACACTGAATACCACACAGCGCAGGAGAGGATCAGGCCTTCTGACCGATGCGGGACTCGAGGTGTCACTGCGCCGACGCGACGGGCGCAGTAATTACTGTAGCTTGTCAGTAACCACCGTAGAGGAACAAAAAACTAGAAAACAATGATGATTGGTACACGTAGGACGAAGCTTACCCAGGAAGCCACACGAATACCTCGAACAAGGGGGGATAACTCGGAAGATAATCCACGGGAGGAAGAGATGAAAAGAGCAAGAGCGTGGCGAATAAAAAACATCGCTAAGAAATACCTCCGAAAGAAAGAGAGAAGAATATCGGGAAACTGATGTGGCCTGGCCTTGGTATCCGGCCGGACCGCACCAGCTTCGAGGACTAATGTTGGGGGGGTGACCCCGGATAGGGTCAAGACAGGGGAAAGACGAAAGGAGTCTCCCTCATCTTAAGCCGAATTACTGGTTATGTCGGCTGAATCATATAAGATTCGACCAAGATAAGCAGGGCCATGACAAACGTAGAATGGATAACACCTTATACGGCCGACATATGAGTTGAGTCGGCCGAATGAGTCTGACTAACTCGAATGCAGGTGAAGGCCGAGCCGAGTTATACGAGATAAGGCAAAATAACATAAAGCTTGCAGGAGAAGGAGGTGCCTATAGTCAAACCCTAGTCGCTGGCAGAGAGGAATCTAGACAGAGCCAAGCACAACGGACAAGGAGCAGAGCAGCAGAAGGGCAGACAAACGTCATGGAGGTGACAGTGAGGAAGCCCGAGGCATGCATGTGAAGGTTTCTGGAACATTGTCGCGGATAGAAGGGGGACACAGAAAGGAGGACGCCGAGTTACCATATTGGGACAAGCATATTCCAAGGATATGCTTGCCAAGTCAGCCCTAGAAGGAACCAAGGAACCTCTTTATAAGGCGGGACGCGGGCTCCAGAGAGGGGATCGATTCATTCTACCCCGTAAGGCTCGTGTAATAGTGTTCTTCTTCTCTATGGCACAGCTCTAGGAGCACTTGTAGTTCTAGAGAGAAGGAATAAAGATTTACTTGTAGAACAGTTGAGTGTAGAAATCACTACATCTTCCCTCCCCGGATCCCTCTAGCATCCATTGGCCCCATACTTTAGCCTACCCATGGCAACTGTCGTGCCACCACCACGACACATAGTCACTTTTAAAACATGGTTGATAAAAGGAAGCAAACTCTTTATTCATCTAGATTTATCAAAATCTTTGCCAAGATCATGATATTACTTTACACCACTAGGATGAATTGTTAAGAACATTCCTGATGACACGAGAAGAAAGAAACTTCATACTCAGACTTCAATTACTTCGCACAACAAGACGCTTGCCAACATAAAGGGTCTGGAGGATTGACCGAGAGACATTTAGCAACACTACTTTAAATGTTCTACTTGATGTTCGAGAAATCAGACACCAAGTAAAGTTCAGACTTCGGAGACAAAGGAAACCATAAGCACAACTCCTATAATGAATTATAGAAGAAGCCTCATGATGAGGGGTTGTTACTGCTGATTTAAGAGAATATGACAATA
Organism: Avena sativa; assembly: GCA_916181665.1. Lineage (NCBI taxonomy): Eukaryota > Viridiplantae > Streptophyta > Magnoliopsida > Poales > Poaceae > Avena > Avena sativa. Next base: position 136,222,817 of record OV702280.1, read on the forward strand.
TGTATTTTCGGCTAAGTGTGTCAACCATTACATTAATCTTGCCAGATTACAAAGAGACCTATGTCCAAACCTTGAGGAGCACCAACCACCATATCTTCTTGAGATTCAGATTTGGTTAAGTAGCATGATATTTCAGACTCAACATGTCCGAATAAAAAGTTTGCAACATTTACCGCAAAGGTAAAGTCACTAGATTCTCAAGACAAGGACTACAATGTCAAGCTCCAAAAGAAGGAGCTAGATTGCTAGACCCATGTTTTAGCATATTGTCGAAGGACAACTGCATACACATATGGAGTACTAACAATAAACACACATGTGTCCTTAAGGAACGGAGATGACTCTACTCGAATCCACAGCAACATCTTTCAACATTTGCACGTGAATCGGAGAAGGTTACTTCTAACATCCAGAACACATTCTTCGAGATGGCACGAAGTTGGTTCTCAAATTTTTCCAACATTAATGCCAAATGTTCCACATGAATCAAATCTATTATGGAGAAGATGAGGATGTCATCGATGGGCTCAACAACAAACTTATCAAGACACTCCAATAAGATGAACTCGTATGTTATATGAACAAGGCAAACTATTGGTCAGACCAAGACATGAAGATATACTCCAGTGAAACATCATATGAAGAAACATCATCGAGATAATCCTTGGAACTGAGTTTGATTTGACGATAACCCAAATCAAATCAAATATGGGGAAAGATAAAATATCCACAAAGGAGATATTATCATTCTTCACCACGAACAAAACTAGACATCCCTTTAAGGTGGAACTAAGTCGGATAAAATTTTGTCTTACAACTCTCCAAGTTGTTGTTTCAGCTCAACCAACTAGTTCAGGGGTATCCAGTATGGATCCTTGGAGAGAGCAGTTCAGAGAACTTGCTTGCTCAAGAACTTGACAACACAGTCATGTGGAAACATGGCGATACTTCTAGTAGACAGCTATAATATCACGAACTACCGATATGTCTCTTAGTTCGAGATGAAACTTGCTTGGTATAGCAAGAAGACATAGTCTTAGAGTTTCGGCACAAGCCTAACTCTTTGACGGAATAGATGTACCAGAATAGCGTACTTGGTAGCACAATCATCCTTTGCTTAGTGATAAGGTTAACCAATCACGCTAAGAATGACTCAAATGTCCTTAGAGTTCAAAACAACAATAATTGCTAAGAATCTCATATGGCCACATTATTACACACACGCAGCACTCACGAGCACAAAAGCTCGAGGAAGGGTGGGTAAATATGTGTAAGAGCATCAATTCAGCATGACCTCTTACTGTAAAAGGGTTTGATACTTTAAGGTAGAACAGATGGAAGACAATCAATACATCTTAATCTGCGGATTACAACACTTTGACCTGCTCCTAGATATGACGAGGTACCGGAGTTTGTTTCTCCTAGACATTCTGAAATGGTTTGTCTGGACGGACCACAAGAGTATCTTGCTTTGGAAGACACCGATGCACATTTAATACTTGGCTACCAACTTGTAGACAAAGGTCGGAAAACAACAAGGGGAAAAGAAATGCTCAGGATGGAATCCCAAGATGTGGATGCATAAGTCAACAATCTTCCGAAAACCAATGCAAGGAAGGGAAAAGGTGTGGCAGAGTCACGAGTATATATGCGAGACTCACAAAGAGTACTCTTGTTGTGATCTATTTGGTTCCATTAAAGAGCATCTTCCATAGCATGTGGTAGGGGAAGTCCTTTATCGTCATTGTTCAATAGCGACAATATCCACAATCTTGAAGGCTATACTAGAAGGTACTAGCCATCCTGAAGTAATGTATGAACATTAACAACAGGGGTAAAAGAAAGGATCTTGGGTTAAAGGTCAGCTTCATGTACAAGATTCAAAACGGTAGAATCCAGCACAATCAGGGATCTTCGGTTCTAGTCCAAGGGTTAAAACCCAAAGAAAGGAGTAACTACTACTTGAGTGACATAGTGTACACTGCAATATAGTATTCACGAGGTAGCTTCCAAGAGAAGAAATGACTTCTGAAGTACCCAAACAAACAAAAAGGAGGCACGCGAGGCGAAAGGAAACCTCGAAGCCTAGAACAGAACACTACAGATCCAACAATATAATATTGTGGGTCACAAAATATAGAGAGATCATGATAGAAAGGGAATCTCTCAGATTAACAAGAGCAAAGGGGAACAAGGAATTCACAACACACACAAATCTAAAGAATTCAACACTAGGTCAACTGGCTTAGAAATGACATGCCAAGGAGGCAACTAAGTTTTGAAAGACAAGAAGAGATATCAAAACTTTTCCAAAGTCAACACCAGATAAGATAAACCAGAGTTAGAGCGAAACTGGATAAGGAGTAAAAGAAGCATACTAGAGTTTTCGCAAATACTTTTCATCTTTAAAATAGTTTTCACAAGCACTAGACTCAACATCGACCAATAGCAAGGTTTTCCTACGGTCGGTACTTCTCTGATACCAAGAACTGTGACACCCCCGGGATCAGGGCTAAACAAATCCCACACCTCCGTCTGACATAAGCTTAACCTTGAGCTCGAGAATATCCAGTGAAGAATCGATAACACAGCAGTGACCCTACGACACAAAATTATTACAGCAAGCTCATATCTGAGTAGAGAACCAAATTATTACAAGCAGAGGACAGTGACCACAAACATCAAACAACGGAAGGCAAATTATGCTATTAAGTATAGCAAACTTAACAAATGGCCTAAGAGGCCTGAAGCATAACGATGACGTCCCAGCCCATAGATTCCAAGCTGCCGGCCGGGAACCCCAAGCTACTCGTCGATGTCGATGTAGTACCAAACTGATCTTCAGGGAACACTTACTCTGCCAAAAGTATCAACAAAACAAGGGGTGAGTATAGGGTGTATTCCGCAAGTCTTATGGCTGGTGGAGTTGTTTTGAATAACGCCATCTTTTGTTTATAAAACCAGAGAGAGAAGAAGCTCGTCTAGACAGAGTATTTTACAAGGGAGTAAGAGAGCGACATCTCCAAAGTATTGATCATCATCTTTTGATATCCACCAAATCATCATCATCTCCTGAACTAGGATCACCCCCTCATACCCATGAGGAAGCATCCTTAAGCACATGATGATCTGCCAAGTTTTACGATTAGGTTAATGTTCTCTATGATCTTAGAATCTGGTCACCAAGCGTTCATAACCGTGAACATGGCTTTTCGAAAAGATTTGACCCTGCAGGGGTGTACAACTTTACCCACACGTACAAACTGACTCTTAATGCCAGATCATTAGCCCTCTTCCTTAGAAGGCCGGCAGAGGGTGTGGTTGGCCACGACCTTTACCTTGCTTTCGCCGAGACCATGAGTCACGCAATAAGTATGGTTCCGCTGTAACGGGTCAAATCCCGAAGTCGGTACTTAAAGATGTGAGGCGAGGTTGGTTTACCAGGGGCGCCATCAACCCCAAGCAACCCGGTCCATGCTTCCCTACCTGTATGAATGCACCTCCTTCTTTCAAAAACGTTTTTAATGCGTATGTCGAACGGAACTCCCGAACTATGTGACTCATGGAATCTACTAGGCAAGTTAATCAGGCGAGGGGTTCCCAAGCCCCGTGTGGTTGTACGCTCATCTCGGTTCCAAAGGCAAGAACTCAGGTCCTAGTGGTGGCGAGCATGGTACTAGAAAAACCACATCCCACCATTTCCTCCCATACAAGCCTTAGCATGTTTAATCTCATATCACATCTAATCTCATCTCATCATGTTCTCCTATCATACTAGATTCTCTGCATCTGATACATCATCTGGATGGACCAGAACTGACAGCTATGCATGGCTAAGCAGACACAAACAAGAGCTCTAGCAGTGCACACAAGCCAAACCTAGTTATGCTAGGAGTAGTGGATCAGGTAATATAAGATCAAGGAGTAATGCAATAGATAGGATACTTTATCTATCGATAAAAGACCATAGTAGAATCGTATGCATCATGGCAAGAATTGAAATGCTTTATCTATAGATAAAAGACCACAGTAGGATACTTTATCATAGGATTATATCATGGTGGGGCTATTCTTGCCTTTGCCTGTTGATAACGAATAAGTAGAGCTTCAGACATCTGGTACTTGACTTGGTTACAGTTGGTCAAGTATTGTTCATCGACCTTCGATCTTTGATCTTCGATGGTGTTGATCTCTAGCTTCGATATCGATCTCAATCTCGTATTCTATCGGGAAGAACCAAACACCGGAAAGAGAGGGGAAACAATCAACACATGGCATCGATGCAATGATCAAGCAAGTATGATGATATGACAAGTTAAATTGTATCGAAATGTAACCCTAAGGCATGCTTGGTAGTTTAAACGGGGTTCCGAGGGGTATAAACCCTAATTCGGGAAAACTCCAGAATCACCTGTGTCACATCCCAAAATTTTCCAAATTTTGAAATGTGAAAAATAAATAAATAAAATAAATAATTGTTGAAATTTAGGGTGAAAAGAAACTTTTTGTTTCAAAGTGGAAACATCAAAACCCATCTTGAATAAACTTTGAATAAAACTTGAATCCAACTAAATTCAAATCAAGTGAAATGCATTCTTCATAAATGCATCTTGAAATTTAAACACTTGGAAAATAAAACCAAATCCCTAAAACCCTATGGAAGAAAATCATTTCCAAGATATCTCTAAGACTATGGATTTGTTCCACATAAAAATTTGTCACCAAGCAGTTATAAATGATCAAGAATGACAAATAGAAATAATATAAAATCAGAGAAATTGATTTCATTCGATTTGGAACCATGAATAAAATCTTATGAATTTAATAAGTTAAAAAGGAATTTATTCCCAAAGCTAATAAAGCACCTATCTAAAATCCATACCAATTTCTGAGCAAAATAATCCTAAAGGACTTAAAAGGATAAACAAATATCAAATAAAATTTTAGAAATTGGAATCACCAAGATTGGATCTTTAAATAAAAAGATATGTATTTTTATAAGATAAAGAAATAAATAATAAATAAGGAGTATTTAAAAGCCAAATTAAAACTTGGCCTAATCCATAAGCAAATGGAATGAATATAATCCAAATCCAAATTAAATAAATGGATAAATAATATTCAAATAAATAAAATGGACTTAACCAAATTCTATCCCATTTGATTAAAGACAAATCCCTAATGAGAATGATTAATTAAATCACGGGAAAATAATAATTGAAATTGCCAAGTGAAACAAAAGTTATTTAATTAACTTAAATGAAATAAAAGAATCATTTAAAGTTATATGGAATAAAAACCATATTTGATTTCATTGGAATAAAGACAATTCCCAAATTAAATGATTAATAATCATATTAAAATACTTTAAATAATTCAAAGTACTCTATTAAATAAATAAACCTACTGAAAAGGTTTGGTGAAATTTTGATTTCAAATAAGGGTTTGAGAATTTAATTAAATCTTATTTAATAAAGGAATGTGCCTTTTTTAATAAAATATAAACCATAAATAAATAAAAGGGATTATTCCTTAAAAAAGACTTTAAATACATGTTTAAAACATATTAAAAACTTACTGAAAAGTTTGGCAAGGTTTTGAATCCAAATGATTGTTTGAAATGTTTAAACAAAATTCAAAAAAGAAATGAAAAATGGAATAAGAAAAATAAATCAGAACAAAAAAAAATGGAGAAGAAGCAGCCCAGGCCCAGCAAGCCCAGTACAGCCCAGCAACAACCCACCTCTCCCCCCCCAAAGCTTTTTTCTCACCGTTGTTCGAACCCGCCAAGTCGCTGATGCTGGCCCCCACCTTTCCTTTCCCTCTCTCGCTGACTAGCCAGCCCCACTCTTCAGTCGTCTTCCTCACCCCCCCCCCCCCCCGCGGTGACCACGCCCTCGTCGGCCGTTTCTGTCATTTAAAACTCGATTCAATACGCGACAATGTAGCAGCCTTTACTCCCTGCGACCACGCTCCTTTAAACGCCCACACCCCCTCTAGCTTTTCCCCCAGACACCCTCTCCCCTCCGCCCCAGGCCGCCCTGAATTCGTCTCGAAAGCTCTCAGACACCGACGAACTCCGGCGACGATTCCGGCCGCTCCCCGCCTCCCCTTGCCCCCTCGTCCACACGAGGCTGATCCCCAGACTCCTGCGCACCTCCCATCACAAACCACACACTCGCGCTTGATCCACAATGTCAGGAACGACCAAGACACGACGACGCCACCCACTGCCTCGACTCCGACGAGTTTCCCTGGTGTGCATAGACCCCCCCCCTTGCCCCCCTTTTGATGCTCACTTGATTGCAACTCGCGTACAAAGCTAATAGTACCCTCCGCTTGCCTTTCCGAGCCTTGTAGCCACGTCTTCGTCGACGACAGAGCGTGCCCGACGCCAGGGACATCTCCGGCGAGCAATCCACGACGTCCCTGAGCGCCCCTTCGCCAAAGAAGACCACCTTGAGCTTCAACACTTCGCGGCGACCTCGGTGAGCCTTCCCCCTATCTCCCTTGCTTCCTGAATCATCGGCAACACCACCGTCTGACCGCAACGCCGCTCGCCATTGACCCAACGCCGCCCATTCGTGGTCACTCGCACCATGGCCGTTGGATCTTGATCCTGTGGCATAGATAGAATCATTTAAACGAACCAGTACGCTCCATCTGCATCGTGCGATTTCATTTAGATCCAACGCTCCACAGCATCCGATCCGCGCGAACCGTTTTCGCCCAATCAGAACATGACGCGTGGCCAGTGCTTCGATTTAAAACCCATATTTTATTCCATTGAATGTTCAAACTTGTAAATTACATAACTTTTAATACACATGTCCAAATTTTATAAATTTTATATCAATGGAATCAGCAAACAAGTACTTTCCAACTATGCACTTTGTTTAGTAAATTTCTTCTGTTAAATTGGTTGTTTTTACAGAAACTTGTGTGGGCATATTTTGAATATAAATTTAATTCTAAAATTATTTTTGTGACAAAATATTTGGTAGATTGGTTTGTTTTGAACCTACTGACCATAGAAACCAACTTTTGGTTTTAAAAACATATTTTGAGATGCTAAGGAATAAATCTTTGAATAAAAGCATTTCTAGCCAAATAAAAAAAATATGGTTTAAAATGATTTTTGAGAAAAACCTTTGGAAAATGATTTGATTTAAACTCTCTGACCCCAAACAGCAAGTTTTAGGATTTAAAAATATTTTTGATGGACTCTAGAAAATTATTACTTTGTTCAAAGGCATTTCCAACAAAATAAAATATTGCTTTGGTATAAAAATGGTTTATAAGTGAAACCTTTTGCAAACGGTTTTAATATTAAACACTTGATCTTAAAACACTAACACTTGTGTTTAAAATATATATATATATATATTTGTCAAACACTAGAAATTATTACCTTGATTAAATCATTTCTAGCAAAACAAAAATGATTTAAAGTGGCCATTTTCACTAACTTAATATCAAATGGTTTTGCCACTTTTGTAAATGACCAATAGGTGTTTTCAAATATAACCTATTAGAAACCACTTTTCCAAATAAAACAATCTTTGGCATGTTTGCATGCATAGCTTTGTTTTTATTATTCTATGTGATGATTGCTTGAATGGTAGATTGAATATTTGCTTTCTTGATTGAATTGTAGTGGAATTTGAAGAGTGTGAATATTGCAAGATCAAGGAGTGAACTTATATTCTCTACCAAAAAGGCAAGTGGTGCTTCATACTTTCGTCCCATTATTTTCACTATGCATTAGTGTTATTTCTAAGTAGGACCTGCATGGAAGTTTTGCTAAGTATAAACTATGCCATGGGAAATCCTAGTAGATGAAACCTTAGTAGAATTTTCCTAAGTAAAGATTCCTACTACTATCATGCTTAGCTTAGCTAGTAGAAAACAAGGGTGGATTATATTCATGCTATGGATTATTTCTAAGTCAAGGACTTGTGTTTTGTTTAATAAAACAACTAAGTGAATGAATCACCTGGGTGGAATGGTATTGCTTGGAAGGATTTTTGTTGAGTGGTTACACAAGGCCCATTTCTATGGTTTACCTTGGGTATCTCACTTATGGAATGCCACCCAGGAACAAAGAGATTTGAGATGTAAAATGTTGAGAAGCTTCAAGTGCACCCACTTGGCATTATGGGATCTGCCTGGATCATATAGGTTGCAATAACTTAGCCAAATGGACAGTTGGTGGTAGGGGTTTGATAGGTTCGGAGCACGTCCATTCTGGTCTAAGGGAAGGCTTCTGAAAGATCATGTCTTGGTGAAAATCAAGTCTTGTGGGGAAAGTGCACCACCTCTGCAGAGTGTAAAATCTAAGTACTTAGCCATGTCCCTGGCAAAGGACAATTTGAGCATCAAGACATGGAAGCTATCAAGAATTTCCTCATCCCAATTTCTAAGTTAAAACTTGTGGTTTAACAAGGGTTTAAGGATCACCAATTTCTATTGGGAGATGCCTTGGGTGATTTTGCCAAACAAAAACTTAGTGTTTTCAAATGATAGGGAAAATCTATTTTGAGCAAAGCAAGCCTAAGCTCGACTTAGCCAAATGCATATAGATGATAGACTCCACCATACTACCATAGTATCACTTGCTAATACAATTCGAATGTATTGACCCTTGTGGCTGTAACTTATTATGTTGCAGGTTTGTTTGATGTTAGTGAAGTGTGTTGATTAGGATTACAAGTCTACGACCAACATGATTGCCTGTGGCACTTTGAAGATGAAGGACTCCATGCTATAGTTATTTTCTGCTGCCTTGTAAAGAGATAGCCAAATGAGCTATGTAAGATGTAATGAATTATTTTATTCCTGGTTATAAAGTTGTACTATGACCTTTGTTTCTTGATATTACATCTTAACTATGCATGATAGCTATTGATCCAGGGACTAGAATTGTAAACACAGGGATCTCTACCTTATTAAAGGTTGGGACCACTATAGATGGTATCAGAGCACTGTGTTGCCTGTAGGATTGTAACCCTAGGATTGGACAAAACCCCTTAGAAAAATAGGAGTTGTATTTATTCCAAAACTTATTTACAAACAATCTTGTAAAACTCTTTCCTCAACCATTTTGGTTTTGAATTCTACATCTCTTCTATTTCAAACTTGATGGACAGAGCCTCCACCATGAGCAAAGACACCAACTTGAGCAAAGGACTTCACCAACTCAATGACTTCAACTTCAACATCACCAATGACTTCAACTTTAGTTTCAACAAGGTCTTCAACTTGGACATCACTAAGGACTACAAGTGAGACAAGAAATATTACTCAAGACTTGAAGACTAAGGAAATAAAACTTAGAAGGAATCATCATCACCTTTGAAGTTTGTGACCAAGATACAAGAATTTCTCCAAAGATGCAATGATCTTGTTCAAGAAGAAACAACAAAGATAAAGGAAATGATCTCAAGTGAACCATATAGTTGGGCCACCATATTTAGTTTAGATCAAACCCACCAACTTATGTGGTGTAGCAAAAATATTTTGTTGCCTAAAAATGTGCTTGAAACTTGTTGTTTAAGTGGAATGTTCGCTTGTGATTGCTTGCACATTGCTTGTGTGAATTGTGATGTGTGTGATTAGAATTCTTCCTTAGAAATCTTTGCCTATTCTAATCCCAATCTAACCCAAACAGATGACTTCCCCAAGAAACTCCAACATCAAGAATGGTGACAACAACAACAACCAAGAGATGCACATGAGAGAACTCATAGTAACCCAAACCCAGTTGAACCAAGTGACAACTCATTTTTTGGCCAACAACAATGAGTTAGACCCAACCATGCAAAGGTTTTTGGAAACCCAAACCCAATTGATGCAAAGGGTGACAAATCAAATGATCAACATGGGAGACAACCTTCCTCAAGGAGCTTGTGACAACAATGATGTCAAGAATGATATTTTAGAAGGAACTCAAGCTTGCAATATTTGTGGAGACAAGGATCACACTTCCAAAGAGCATGAAGATCAATGCCCAAATTGTGATGAGAAACATCCAACTAATCAATGCCCCACATCTCAAGCTACTTGTTTCCTATGTGAAGGAAATAATCATGTCCCTATCCAATGCCCCATCTAGTTCAACAAAGGAAACAAGGTGGAGTGCATCAACATTTTGGAAACCCCCATGAGGAAACAACTTCTACCAAGAAGAATGAAGACAGAGGAAAATCTCAGCTTGCACCTCCATACAATATGACCCACCTTGATGGACAAAAGAGGAAACATATGTATTATCCAAGGAAACGATTAAGGAGACAAGGAGACTTTCCCACCTTTGAGGTGAGATATGAAGAGCATGAACTAGAAGAACTCCTATCTTTGGAGAAACCCAAGAAGAAGAAGAAATGCCCCAACCCTAGCAAGAAGGATATTACCCAGGAGAAATATTAATTTAAATGTTCTCCTTGATGTTCGAGAAATCATACACCAAGTAAAGTTCAGACTTCAGAGACAAAGGAAACCATAAGAACAACTCCTATAATGAATTATAGAAGAAGCCTCATGATGAGTGGTTGTTACTGATGATTTAAGAGAATATGACAATAGGTCTTTTCGGCTAAGTGCGTCAACCATTACATTAATCTTGCCAGATTACAAAGAGACCTATGTCAAAACCTTGAGGAGCACCAACCATCATATCTGCTTGAGATTCAGATTTGTGTAGGTGGTATGATATTTCAAACTCAACATGTCCGAATAGAAAGTTTGCAACATTTACCACAAAGGTAAAGTCACTAGACTCTCAAGATAGGGACTACAATGTCAAGCTCCAAAAGAAGGAGCTAGATTGCTAGACCCATGTTTTAGCATATTGTCAAAGGACAACTGCACACACATATGGAGTACTAACAATAAACACACATATGTCCTTAAGGAACAGAGATGACTCTACTCGAATCCACAACGACATCTTTCAACATTTGCACGTGAATCGGAGAAGGTTACTTATAACATCCATAACACATTCTTCGAGATGGCACGAAGTTGGTTCTCGAATTTTTCCAACATTAATGCCAAATGTTCCATATGAATCAAATTTATTATGGAGAAGATGAGGATGTCATCGATGGGCTCAACAAAAAACTTATCAAGACACTCCAAGAAGATGAACTCGTATGTTATATGAACAAGGCAAACTATTGGTCAGACCAAGACATGAAGATATACTCCAGTGAAACATCACATGAAGAAACATCATCGAGATAATCCTTGGAACTGAGTTTGATTTGACGATAACCCAAATCAAATCAAAGATGGGGAAAGATAACATATCCACAAAGGAGATATTATCATTCTTAAACACGAACAAAACTAGACATCCCTTTAAGGTGGAACTAAGTCGGATAAACTTTTGTCTTACAACTCTCCAAGTTGTTGTTTCAGCTCAACCAACTAGTTCAAGGGTATCCAGTATGGATCCTTGGAGAGAGCAGTTCAGAGAACTTGCTTGCTCAAGAACTTGACAAGACGGTCATGTGGCAACATGGCGATACTTCTAGTAGACAGGTTGAATATCACAAACTACCGATATGTCTCTTAGTCCGAGAGGAAACTTGCTTGGTACGACAAGAAGACATAGTCTTAGAGTTTTGGCACAAGCCTAACTCTTTGACGGAAGAGATGTACCAGAATAGCGGACTTGGTAGCGCAACATCCTTTGCTTAGTGATAAGGTTAACCAATCATGCTAAGAATGACTCAAATGTCCTTAGAGTTCAAAACAACAATAATTGCTAAGAATCTCATATGGCCACATTATTACGCACACGCAGCACTCACGAGCACGAAAGCTCGAGGAAGGGTGGGTAAATATGTGTAAGACCATCACTTCGGTAAGGGGTCATGAAACTCAGCACGACCTCTTAGTGTAAAAGGGTGTGATACTTTAAGGTAGAACAGATGGAAGACAAACAAAACATCTTAATCTGCGGATTACAACACTTTGACCTGGTCCTAGATATGATGAGGTACTGGAGTTTGTTTCTCCTAGACATTCCGAAATGGTTTGTCTAGACAGACCACAAGAGTATCTTGCTTCGGAAGACATTGATGCACATTTACTATATCCACAAGCTTGAAGGCTATACTAGAAGGTACTAGCCATCCTGAAGTAATGTATGAACTTTAACAACAGGGGTAAAAGAAAGGATCTTGGGTTAAAGGTCAGCTTCATGTACAAGATTCACAACGCTAGAATCCAGCACAATATGGGATCTTCGGTTCAAGTACAAGGGTTTAAACCCAAAAAAAGGAGTAACTACTACTTGAGTGACATAGTGTACACTGCAAGGTAGTATTCACGAGGTAGCTTCCAAGAAAAGAAATGACTTCTGAAGTACCAAAACAAATAAAAAGGAGGCATGTGAGGCGAAAGGAAACCTCAAAGCCTAGAACAGAACACTACAGATCCAACAATATAATATTGTGGGTCCCAAAAGATAGAGAGATCATGATAGAAAGGGAATATCTCAGATGAACAAGAGCAAAGGGGAACAAGGAATTCAGAACACACACAACTCTAAAGAATTCAACACTAGGTCAACTGACTTAGAAACGACATGTAAAAGAGGCACCTAAGTTTTGAAAGACAAGAAGAGATATAAAAAACTTTTCCAAAGTCAACACCAGATAAGATAACCCAGAGTTAGATCAAACCTGCATAAGGAGTAAAATAAGCATATTAGAGTTTTCGCAAATACTTTTCATCTTTAAAATAGTTTTCACAAGCACTAAACTCAACATCGACTAATAGCAAGGTTTTCCTACGGTCGGTACTGCTCTGATACCAAGAACTGTGACACCCCCGGGATCAGGGCAACACAAATCCCAGACCTCCGTCTGACATAAGCTTAACCTTGAGCTCGAGAATATCCAGTGAAGAATCGATAACACAACAATGACCCTACGACACAAAATTATTACAGCAAGCTCATATCCGAGCAGAGAACCCAATTATTACAAGAAGAGGTCATTGACCACAAACATCAAACAACGGAAGGAAAATTATGCTTTTAAGTATAGAAAACTTAAAAAATGGCCGAAGAGGCCTGAAGCATAACGATGACGTCCCAGCCTATAGATTCCAGGCTGCCGGCCGGGAACCCCAAGCTACTCATCGATGTCGATGTAGTACCAAACTGATCTTCAGGGAACACTTACTCTACCAAAAGTATCAACAAAGCAAGGGTGAGTATAGGGTGTACTCTACAAGACTTATGGCTGGTGGAGTTGTTTTGAATAACGCCATCTTTTGTTTATAAAACCAGAGAGAGAATAACCTCGTCTAGTCAGAGTATTTTAAAAGGGGGTAAGAGAGCGACATCTCCAAAGTATTGATCATCATCTTTTGATATCCACCAAATCATCATCATCTCCTGAACTAGGATCACCCCCTCACACCCATGAGGAAGCATCCTTAAGCACACGTTGATCTCCCAAGTTTTACGATTAGGTTAAAGTTCTCTATGATCTTAGAATCTGGTCACCAAGCGTTCATAACCGTGAACATGGCTTTTCGAAAATATTTAACCCTGCAGGGGTGTACAACTTTACCCACACGTACCAACCGACTCTTAATGCCAGATCATTAGCCCTCTTCCTTGGAAGGACGGCAGAGGGTGTGGTTGGCCACGACCTTTACCTTGCTTTCGTCGAGACTATGAGTCACGCAATAAGTATGGTTCCTCCATAACGGGTCAAATCCCGAAGTCGGTACTTAACGATGTGAGGCGAGGTTGGTTTACCAGGGGCGCCATCAACCCCAAGCAAACCGGTCCACGCTTGCCTACCTGTATGAATGCACCTCCTTCACCTCCTTCTTGCGAAAACGTTTTCAATGCGTATGTCGAACGGAATTCCCGAACTATGTGACTCATGGAATCTACTAGGCAAGTTAATCAAGTGAGGGGTTCCCAAGCCCCGTGTGGTTGTACGCTCATCTCGGTTCCAAAGGAAACAACTCAGGTCCTAGTGGTGGCGAGCATGGCACTAGAGAAACCACATCCCACTGTGGCCTCCCATACAAGCCTTAGCATGTTTAATCTCATATCACATATGATCTCATCTCATCACGTTTTCCTATCATACTAGATTCTCTGCATCTGATACATCATCTGGATGGACCAGAACTGACAGCTATGCATGGCTAAGCAGACACAAACAAGAGCTCTAGCAGTGCACACAAGCCAAACCTAGTTATGCGAGGAGCAGTGGATATGGTAATATAATCTCAAGGAGTAATGCAATAGATAGGATACTTTATCTATCGATAAAAGACCACAGTAGAATCGTATGCATCATGGCAAGAATTGAAATGCTTTCGAAATCATAGGATTATATCATGGTGGGGCTATGCTTGCCTTTGCATGTTGATAACGAATAAGTAGAGCTTCAGACATCTGGTACTTAACTTGGTTACAGTTGGTCAAGTATTGTTCATTGACCTTCGATCTTTGATCTTCGATGGTGTTGATCTCTAGCTTCGATATCGATCCCGATCTCGTATTCTATCGGGAAGAACCAAACACCGGAAAGAGAGGGGAAACAATCAACACATGGCATCGATGCAATTCTCAAGAAATTATGATGATATGACAAGTTAAATTGTATCTAAATGCAACACTAAGGCATGCTTGGTAGTTTAAACGGGGTTCCGAGGGGTATAAACCCTAATTCGGGAAAACTCCAGAATCACCTGTGAGGGGTTGATTTTGTTCTCTAATTAAACTTGTCATTTTAGTTGTTGATCAATGCATGATGATAGCTTAGATAGATTGTTCTCATTTTTTTGAACATTTTGATATATTATTTGTATTTTTTTGACTTATAAATCATTATTTATGATTTTTCCCAATTTAAATCCATTTAAATCATTTTAGGAAATAATAAAACATTTTTTGAATTATATGAAATATTTATCCACTTGGTCCCACCTGTCATAATTTTATTATTTTTAGAAAATAATTATCGAAATTATTAAAACCCTAACAACCTGGGCCCACAGAGTTTATTTATTTTCCATCAACAATTAAACTAAAACAAAATAAATGAAATATCGCGTCATGCTGACGTCACCATCACCATTGCTCTCTGTTGGTTCTTCGAGCTGGCGATTGCGAGCGCGAGAGGACGTGGGGTTGGGTTTGCTGGAAAGAAGGGGCCGAGGCGGAGCCAGTGGTGGCAGCGCCGCCCACTTGTGGTCATCGAAGCAGTGGACACCACGGCGGAGAGCGGCGGAGCTTGCAGGTGCATGGCGCGGCAACGAACCAGAGAGAGGGGGCAAGGGAGAGGGTCCAGGAGGACGGCGAGCTCACCACGAGCACGATGGGGTGGTTGGGGAAGCACGGCGTGGCCGGGAGCGGTAGTATTCGGCAATGGCGTTCGTCGGAGGAGGAGATATTCGGCTCGATTCCGGCAAGACGGAGGCGCCCCTTCTTGCGTGCGTTGGCTAGAAGGACGAGGGTGACAGTGCGGAGCTCCTGGGTACCTCAGCGGAGCTTGGGGTGGCCGGGAACGGTGGGCGGCATGGCACCTGGCGGAGCTTGGGTTTGGCCATGGAAAGCACAGAGGGGGAGAGGGGAAAAAGGCGGCTAGGGTTTGTCCTGTTGTGGCGGAGGCGAGTTTATAGGCGACCGGGGGCGGCGGAGCGCATCTTGGCGCTCGCCGGCGATGGGCGAGCGGCCACCGAGCTACTTCCGTCGATCCGGCGATGGAGACGATGATGAACAAACGACGAAAGGGTATCGGGCGGCTGCGGGCTGTGATTGGGCCAAAGTGGGCCACTGAAGAAAGGAAGTGAGGGGAGGGTTGCTGGGCTGCGACCTGGCGGCGCTGGCTGCTATTTTTTTATCAAAAACCTTTTTTCCTTTTCTGTTTTCTATTTCCTGTTTGTATTTTCATTTCAAAACTGTTTTGGATGTTTCAAAAATACTAGAGAGTTTGTAAAATGTCTAAAATACTCAAGAGCCCTTTTATTCAATTTGGGCCCCATTGTTTTGTGATTTTCAAAATTCAACCCCATTTTGAATTGCTTTCGAAGAGAGAGGAGAAAGTAGGGTTTTAGGGTTTTAGTTGGATTTTCTTTAATGCAAACTGTAAGACATGATGATCATGATGCACAAGCAAACCCTAATTATACAAAACTATGGGGTTACATTTTCCCAAATAGTAATTAGGGTTTGTATGTGCATAGCATGAGCATCATATAATGTAATCTAAAGAAAATGCAAGAAAAAGAAACCAAAAAAACCTTAAACCCTATTTCCCCTTCCTATTTGAAATACATTGAAATGGTTTTGAAATTTTGAAAGTTACAGAAGTGTGGAGCCCAATCTGCATACAAGGGCCCCCTCAATATTTACTACACTTTTTTAAATCCTCTTGTATTTTTGAATGACTCAAAATAGGTTTGAAATTGAAAATACAAACATAAAAGATAAACAGAAAAAGAAAAAGGATTTCAAGAGAAAAACTGCAGCTAGACCCTCCTAGGTCGGCCCAGCTTCCTCTCCCCTCTCTCTCTCTGTCGGTCAGCGTGCTCCTGCACAGCCCAAATCGGCCCAGCCATGGCCCAGCTTTGGCCCTTACCCCTTCGCCCCTCTCCCCCGTCGTCTTCCTCCTCCTAGGCAGGTAGCTCCATGTCGCCGACACCACCGTCGATCTCCGCCGCCTGCGCTCTGCCGTCTATCTCCCTCTGGGATAGAGATAAGAAGAAACGCGGCCGCCTGCTCCATCCTTATCCCCCCTGCTCTTCCCCCCGACCTCCCTCTCTTGATTTTCCCCTTCTGGCTGAAACCCTAGACCCAGACCTCACCGGTGCCCCGCTGATCTCGAGCTCCCCTCGCCCAGCTGAGGCCATTTCCGTGTCCTCCATGACGTCCTCGTCCTTCTCACTAAAGCACGCAAGCCAAAGAGCCTCCAATCGCCGCAATCGACCCCTCCTTCCCGATATCCGACCAGCATCCCTGCCGTCGACTCCGGCCACCCCGCTCCACACCGACCCTCTTTTCGCTCTCGTGGTGAGCACCTGCACCTCCCACTGCCCTCCAACCTCTCCCTCTTGCTCTCTACAGCATATGTGCCGAAGCTTGTCATCCACCGCCGTCGAACATCGTCGCACACGACGCTCCGATGACCAATAAATGGCGGCGCGACCACCGTTAGCCTCCCCGTGTTACGCTCGTTAAAAAGCGTGCAACATCTCTTCCTCTCGAGCCCTCCACCATCGTCCCCTTACCGTTATATGTCTCACCAGCGTCGGTGGCGTCATAGTGAAGTCACCAATTGTCACCGCGCGCGCGGTCGGCCTGGTCAAACGGCCTCTGGACCCACCTGCCCGCATGGCAGCTGATGTGGCCCGGGGTCCCTCTATCAGCCACTTTGGGTAGGCACTGGCCCGGTGAAAAACGACCCCCATCCCTGTGTTGATGTAATAGTGATGCAGTAATCAATTTTAATTGGTTTAATATTTTTAGAAAATGATATAATCTTGTAAAATTCATATATAATTATTTCTAAGTCATAAAAATAAGTATAATATATCAAAATGTTTAGAAAAATAAGATCTATACTATAGAACTGTAATCATGCATTGTTAAACAACTTCAATTACAAATTAATTAGAGGAACTAAATGTACCCCTCTCATATGAATCCGGGGTTCCTTCGAATTAGGGTTTGGACCCAGTTTAAAATGACCAAGCATGTTTAGGGTTTCAATTTCAATAACTTTTAGCTTGTTATATCATCATCCTTGATTGAGCATTGCATCGATGCCATGTGTTGATTGTTTACCCTTTCTTTCCGGTATTTGCTTCTTCTCCAGAATAATACGATATCGGAATCGAGATCGAGATTGAAGACCGAGATCAACACCATCGAAGCTCGAAGACCAATACTTGACCAACTATAACCAAGTAAGGTACTAGATGTCTGAAGATCTTCTTATCGGTTATCAACGGGCAAAGGCAAGCGAAACCCCACACATGATATGATCCTATGCTTTCAAGCATTTAAAATTCTTGCAATGTGCATACGATTCTAAAGTATTTTATCGATAGTTAGAGTAATCCTATCTGATGCATGTTCCCTTTGTAGCCTATATTCCCTGATCCACTGCTCCTAGCATAACTAGGGTTTGGCTTGTGAAGCATTCTAGAGCTGTTATATATGTTGTGCTAAGCCATGCTTAGCTGTTCTATTGATTCACCTGGTTAACGGATCTGAGATTCGAATGAACCTAGTTGGATAGGAGAACATGGTATGACAGGTGATGTGAGGTAAACATGTTAAGGCTTGTATGGTAGGCCACGTGGGTTGTGGTTTTTGCAGTCCCATACTTGCCACCCTTAGGACCTGAGGTTCTTACCTCTCGAACCAAGATGAGCGTACAGCGACATGGAGGTTTTTGGGGACCCCTTGACCCCAACTTGCCTAGTATGGTCCATGAGTCCGTAGTTTGAAGATTTATTTGGCACCCGCATGGAAAAAGGTTTCGGAAAGTGGTGCAAGCATATAGGACGTGATCGGGCGAAATGTGCACAACACTGAACTGGATCCCGATACACAGAGTCGAGGACCGCCTGTGAGTATGGCCAACTACCGCACCCGGGAGCCCTTTTGGTGACTCATGGATTAGGCAAAAGTAAGGGAAAAGTTTCGGTCGACCACCCTCTATCAGCACACCGTGGAAGTGTGTCAAGTGACGCTAACAGTCGGTCAGCGCATGTGGGTAAAGTTGTACACCCCTGCAGGGTATTAATCTTTTATAAAAGCTGTTTCCATGGTTATGGATGACTTGGGAATGGATGTGGGATCATAGAGAAGAATAACCTACTCGTAAAACTTGGCAAAGTAAAGTGTGCTTAAGGATGCTTCCCCATGGGTACGAGGGGGTGATCCGAGATGAGGTTCGATGATGATGACTTGGTGGATATCAAAAGATGATGATCAATACTTTGGAGATGTCGCTCTCTTATCCCCTTTTAAAACTCTTCGATTAGACGATCTTCTTCTCCCTCCTATTTTATAAACAAAGGTGGCTTTATGCAAAACAACTCCACCAGCCATAAGTATTGTGGAGTACACCCTGTACTCACCCTTGCTTTGTTGATGCTTTTGCAGCAGAGTAAATATTACCATGGAAGATGAGTTTGTTACGGCATCGACATCGATGAGTAGCTTGGGGTTCCCGGTCGGCAGCCTAGAATCTATGGAATGGGACGTCGCCGTTATGCTTTCGGCCTCTTAGGCCATTTATTAAGTTTGCTATACAACATAATTTTCCTTCCGTTGTTTGATGTTTGTGGTCAGTGACCTATGCTTGTAATAATTTGGTTCTCTGCTCAGTTATGAGCTTGCTGTCATAATTTTTGTGTCGTAGGGTCACTGTTGTGTTCCCGATTCTCTCTCTCTGTACGCTATCGAGATTAGGTTAGGATTATGTTCATACGAAGGTCTGGGATTTGTCTAGCCTTAATCCCGGGGGTGCGACAGGTTTTGGTATCGGAGCAGTACCGACTGTAGGAAACCCTTTCTATTGGTCAATGTGGAGTCTAGTGTTTGTGAAAACTATTGTAAAATCTGAAAGTATTTGCAAAAACTCTAGTATGCTTCTTTTTCTCATTATCTTGTTTCGCTCTAATTCTGGGTCATCTTAACTCGTGTTGATTTGGAAAAGTTTTGCTATCTCGTCTTGTTTTTCAAAAGTTAGGTGCCTCTTCGGGCATGTCATTTCTCAACCAGTTGACCTAGTGCTAAGTTATCTAGAGTCTAGTGTATGTGTGTTCCTTGTTTCCCTTTTCTGTTTCATCTGAGATTTCTTTCCATCATGATCTCTCTATCTTAAGGGCCCACAGCATCATGTTCATGGTACCATATTGTTTTTCTCCAGGTCTCAAGGTTTCTTTTCGCCTCGTGAGCCTCCTTTTTACTTTGTTTGGGTACTTCAGAAATTATATCTTCTTTTGGAAGCTACCTTGTAATTACTACCTTGTGGTACCCTCCATGCTACTAAGATAGTAGTTACTTATTTTTTGTGTTTTAACCCTTGGACTTGAACCTAAGATCCCTGATTGTGCTGGATTCTGGTTGTG
This sequence comes from Avena sativa, assembly GCA_916181665.1. Taxonomy (NCBI): domain Eukaryota; kingdom Viridiplantae; phylum Streptophyta; class Magnoliopsida; order Poales; family Poaceae; genus Avena; species Avena sativa. The sequence goes on from OV702280.1 coordinate 136,242,944, forward strand.
AATCTTGTACATGAAGTTGACCTTTAACCCAAGATCCATTCCTTTGACCATTGTTGTTAATGTTCATACATTACCTCAGGATGGCCTTACTACAATTCTATCCTTCAATCTTGTGGTTATTGTCGCTATTGAATCGTTACAACTAAGGACTTCCCCTAGCACATGTTATGGCAGATGTTCTTTAATGGAACCAAATAGATCACGACAAGAGTACTCCTCGAGAGTCTCGCATCTATATTCATGAATCTGCCACACTTTCCATCTCTGCATTGGTCTTCAGGAGATTGTTGACTTATGCATCCACATGACGAGATTCATCCTGAGCATGTTCCTTACCTTGTTTTTCTCTGACCTTTTCCTACCAGTTGGTAGCCAAGTAGTAAATGTGCATTGGTTTCTTCTGATGCAATATATTCTTGTGGTCTGTCATGAAAAACCATTTCTGGATGTCAGGAGAAACAAACTCCAGTATGTCACATCCCAAAATTCTTCTAATTTTGGAATGTGAAATAAATAAATAAGATTGATTGATTGTTTGAGTTTGTTGAAAATTCTCAAAGAGAAGAAACTTTTTGAATAGAAAATCCTCTCAACCTTGAATTCAAAATCCTATATTCTTTTGTTATGACCTAAGTAGCCATATAGGCAAAAGGGCATGGATTGATTTTGGATTGTAGAGTTGGTGTGCAAGATTTCAAAATGAAAATCATGAATCATTCATAAGCATTTCATCCATGCAAAGATCTCACAAACTGAATCCAAATCCTGGTATCTAAATCCTATAGTCGATTTGTCCAAATGTCCCTAAAGGAAATTAAATTGACTTTATAAAACCCACTATTGCTAAGATAGCGATTATTGCTAAATTATAGCCTAAAAGAATCCAATTAATACTACAAAATTTTAGAAACAAAATTGAGCTCATTTGGAGCTAGTATGAAAAAGTTATGTAGCAAATACAAACACCTAAAGATATAAATAAAATGAAATATACAAGAATTTATAAATCCACTACCCCAAACTAGTAAAAAGATTGCAAATTTGATCCTACAATAATCTATTCGATTTTAGAAAAATTTAGAAACAAGAATCATATCATTTGGAGTTCGTATGCAAAAGATATAAGTAAAACAAGTAAATAGAAAAAGAAAAAAAAGAAAAAAAATTCCTAACGGGCCGGCGGCCCAGCTACCTAGCCAGCCGGGAGCGCACGCACGCGCGCAGGTACCTGTCCAGGTGCTTTAAAAACTGTGCGAAACAGTTTTTGTCTAACCTATCTCTACTCAAACTGCTATAACTTTTTATCTACAACTCCAAATCGACTTCCGTTTGTTTCTACTTGTTCCCTACTCCAAGGCCTATCTCAAAACCATCCTAAACCTCCATATAAACTCGTGGAGCCATAGCTGTACGAGTTTTTCTTCTCGAAATCCCTAATCTACATATGCCCGAATCTTGTTTCGCTTTTTAACCCATCTAGACTTTGTTGTTTGCCTTCGGTCAAAAAACGAAAGTTGTAGGGATCGTCGAAATCTTTCAATCCCGACAAACCTCGCCTCTTTTCCTCCACCACAGCCGGAGAATTTCGTATCGCAATATTTCAGATCTTACGGTGTAAATCCAAGATGTACTCGCGCTCGTTTCTTCAAATCCAAATTCCTTTGGTGAGAAGGTAGGAATAATGATTCCCCACAACTTTCATGTTCTGAGTTTTTCGATTTGACCTACGGATTTGTCTCTCTAACACAGATCTATTTCTTGTCTATTCTGAGCCAAAATCGGGTCAATCTCTTCTTCTAGCCATCGGATCCTATCCACACGGTCGAGATCCAATCAAACCGGTGCGTGCCATGTCGTCATTCCGGTCATCTTCTTCATCAACGCCACGTCAACGTAAGGTCAGCATCTAGTCCCAGTCAGCATGCAAAGTCAACCTGTCCAGTCAGCGGAATATTCCCTGAAATATTCCATTCGAATTTAAAATTGCATATTATAGATCTAACTTGTAAAATTCATTAGAAATTCATACCATGTCCAAAAATTGCGTACAATATATCAAATTGAAGATAATTTCACGTAGAATCATCTTATCAGAATAGATCCACTTTTACTGTACGTGGTTACTGCAGTAATTTAATTAGTTTTAATGGTCTTTTAGGTTAATAAATTCATAAAAAATTATCTGTAACTCCGAAAAATATAAATAATATATCAAATTGAAGCTACTGTAATGTACTTTAATAATATCTGGTTAGATATAGCCTTTGCAGATTATTTAACCCGTAGCGTTTTAATTAGTTTTAATGGCTTTATAAATCATTAAATTCATATTAAATTAATTGCTTGTCACAAAAATATATATGATATACCGTTGGAAAGTTGGTTCCTTGTAAATCATCAATATGCAATTAGTCCAGCATTTTACTATAAGGTTTTGCCGTGAAGATTTAAATAGTTTAATGGCATATTTAGAGTAATAAATTCATAAGAAAATAAATACTATTCAGAAAATTACAAATAATATGCCCCTGAAATCACAATTCCATGGAGACTACAGATATAATTTTAGTTTGATTTTTAGACAAAATAAACTATATGAATCATTTAAAACCATTAAACACTATTTAAATCATAAAAAAAGATCTATAACTCCGATTAGGGTGAATCCAACGCCTACTGGTTCGTATTAACGTCCTCTATCCAGTAAACCCAAGAAACAAATTTAATTCTACAGTTAGAACAGTTGTTACAACAGAACTATTAAAAACCCTATATTGGCAAGTAATTATTAATAACAAGTACTCCCTTGCATTAATTGGCCTCTTGCATGCATCATATACTCTAGTATTGTGTAGAGAACTAAAGTAACAACCATTGTGACTTATTAAATTGTCATGCATGCATTTGTTGCATTTGTTTGATCTCTATGTGCTATTGTTTATGTTGTATGCAATTGTTTGATCGATAGATTGCGAGGAGTGCAACGTGTGTGATTGCAACGACTATGATTGCAAGTATTGTTGTTATGACGAGTGCAACCATTATATCTATGAGAATTGTGAGGATTATCTAATCGACTACATCTACAACAAAGGCAAGTGGTGCTATCTTGGTCATAAATGTCCTACTGTTTTCCTATGCATTGTAGATGTTTTTGTAGAATTGCATATGTAGGAATTGATGTGTATGTGCTATGCTATGTCCCATATTATTCCCTAGTATTCCTTGTTTATGAGCCATCGTATTGGTAGATTGCTTAGCTATGCTATTTAGACGAGGAAGGGAATCACATCATGAAAAGTTATATGTTTTGAAAGGCTTATGTTTTGCTAAATGACAAACCAATATGTTTTAATGAACCACCTGGGCGGAATGGCATTGATTGGGTCATCGAGTGTGGATTTATGGTGGGGAATGCCGCCCAGGACACTGAGAAGTGATTGGTTTCTTTGTTTGGAAGCTTTCGTGTGCAACCATGTGCCAATAATGGAATGGGCGGTTGGTTGAACTCAGTAGGTTGTGGTAACTCGAACCCGCGTATCCAGAGATGTAGATAGTGTAGGTTGGACCGGTGCGCGTCGGGATTGGGGAGCTACTTCCCGAACGGTTCCTTCTTGGACTTCTCCCTATCATCACACAATATGAGAGTGGTGGTATGAGCTGGGCTGGCCAAGTCACATGGGTAAAGTGTACTAACCCCTGCAGGGTGTATAAACTAATCGATTAGCTGTGTCCCCGGTTATGGACAATTTGAGCGACCTAATACTGATGCTATGATATTTCTCACTCATTCTTATTTCTTAATTACTTAAAACTTGTTGGGTGAACATAATTGGGTAGGAGCACCTGGGAGTGAACCAGAGTGTCCTATTTATCGTATTGGAAAACTACTTTGTTACAAATGTTAGGATAAAACTGTTGCTTTATGCAAATGAGCCTAAACTCCACTTGGCCAAATAAGCATGTAGTTGATAGATCTGTTGTTAACCACTTTAGCCTACTTGCCATACATTCAATGTATTGACCATTCGTGGCTGCAACGTTTAATGTTGCAGGTTATATCGTATCTGAGTGATCGTTCATAGGTCGCGAGACTCCACTCAACAATTGTTCACCTGTGGCACATTTGAAGGATGGAGATCTACCTTATATTCGTTTTCCGTTGTGTACTTGGATAAATAATGTAAATTCTGGATCATATTCGTTGTATTTATGACGCACAGTTATATTTGGTATGATTTTGTACTGTGTGTGCCAGTGAACCGATCCAGGGATTGGCACTATACACATGAACTCGGCCTTATCAGGCGAGGGTGTTACAAGATGGTATCAGAGCTGTGTGTTGACTGTAGGATCGTGACCTTAGAAATGGATTAGCAATAGAAGACCTCTATTAGGAGAACTATCATATTTCATACTTATTAGAATTCTTATATTCCTTGTCTATCATTTTCCAACACCTCTCCTTGTTCAAACTTGTAGCCGTCCATTCATTTCATTAGTAGAAGAAGTGATCTACCATAAAAACTACAGGAATTGGAAAATGTTATTAGTAGTTTTCTATAAAGAAAATCACTATATGAGAGTTGGCTTGCAAGTAAAGAACAAATAGAATGACATAAATAAACATCTTATCAAGTTTGGTTAGGTCTAGACCACCATGTTCTATCTCTTTAGGAGATCATCGCTATCGTGTTAGCATATTGTTCTTACCAACTTATGTGGTATGACAATATAGGTTGTTTGCTTGGTTGTATTGAGCTATTTTGTGTGATGCTTTGTTTAGGATCAGTTAGTTTTGAACTCTAATGTTTCTGAAATTGTGATGAGTTTTTTAAATTAGTTTAATGGTGTGAATTGATTGAAATTCGTGACTTTACTGCTCAGTTTTCAGCATGACCTGTTGTACCGCGCGATTTTTCATATTTTACTGGTAACTCAGAAAAATCTAAAAAAATAGGATCTGGAGCATAATTACATTTAGTACATGCACACAAATTGGCTAAAATTCCTGACACGTTTAGGTCGGTCAGAAAAATTCGTGAAGTCTGCTGTACCATTTTGACAGATTTTGTTTATTGCTTATATGTTGCTCTATTTTACTCTAGTATTGTCCCCAATGCTTTAAAACTATTTTGTGGTTATATACAACTATATTTGGACCCCTGTAATGTTAGTATTCAAGTGTTTGATTGTGTGTTGATTCCTTATGATTGTTTGCTTGTTTGTGACATTGAATGCTTCATATAGTTATGGGTAGGATTATTTTCTTAGTCGTTTCTTTCCTATAGAATCTATTCTCCCCTATCTTGAACCCATGGAGATATAATGATGTGTTAAGTGGAAGTTTGACAACACAATGCATTTAGGAAAGAGAATGCTTCACCTAATGGAAAAAAAGATGTGGAAGTATGAAGTGTTGCACATGATGTTATGTAGTAGATTACGCAACCTGAAAGTTGAAGTATCGATAGTTTAGTTGTAGTAGTAGCTTTGTTGATTGAATACATGGGAGTATACATAGAGCATTAGTTCTTGTCCATGGAAACATTCTTCAAGGCAAGTGAGAATGCCCGAGTGATAGAAAAACGTGATTCACCTATCCTCATACAGAGTAATGATTTGGGTGCAGGATGGATTGATCACCATTCCTACTACTCTTATTATTCGCTCTGGTACTGTTGGCTTTGCGAATCTTGAGTGCCCTTTTCAACCTTAGCAGAGAGTCGACGTTGAGCCTAAACCCTAGAATGGTATATTGTTACACCCTTCTAAAAGCATCCATTGCTAAGCATAGGATGTACGGTAAGGATGAATCCCAACCGTGAATTATGGGCACCGTGAAGTAAACATTCCCTAATTGCCCACCATGAGAGTTTTGCTAGTTTAAGAAGTGCTTTCTCGGAAACTATCAATCATGATGTTTAGAATGTGCTAGAGACATTGTGCCAATAAAAGTCTAAAGGAGAACCAATCTGAGCTAAGTGAATCCTCGAGAAGTGACCGAGTCAGATTTCTTTTAAGGGTGGTAGCATCCTAATGGATCTCGAACCTTTCTTTCTTTCTAGCCTTCCCAAATCTCGGGACGAGATTTCTTTTAAGGGTGGTAGTCTGTCACATCCCAAAATTCTTCTAATTTTGGAATGTGAAATAAATAAATAAGATTGATTGATTGTTTGAGTTTGTTGAAAATTCTCAAAGAGAAGAAACTTTTTGAATAGAAAATCCTCTCAACCTTGAATTCAAAATCCTATATTCTTTTGTTATGACCTAAGTAGCCATATAGGCAAAAGGGCATGGATTGATTTTGGATTGTAGAGTTGGTGTGCAAGATTTCAAAATGAAAATCATGAATCATTCATAAGCATTTCATCCATGCAAAGATCTCACAAACTGAATCCAAATCCTGGTATCTAAATCCTATAGTCGATTTGTCCAAATGTCCCTAAAGGAAATTAAATTGACTTTATAAAACCCACTATTGCTAAATTATAGCCTAATAGAATCCAATTAATACTACAAAATTTTAGAAACAAAATTGAGCTCATTTGGAGCTAGTATGAAAAAGTTATGTAGCAAATACAAACACCTAAAGATATAAATAAAATGAAATATACAAGAATTTATAAATCCACTATCCCCAAACTAGTAAAAAGATTGCAAATTTGATCCTACAATAATCTATTCGATTTTAGAAAAATTTAGAAACAAGAATCATATCATTTGGAGTTCGTATGCAAAAGATATAAAGAAAACAAGTAAATAGAAAAAGAAAAAAAGAAAAAAAAATCCTACCGGGCCGGCGGCCCAGCTACCTAGCCAGCCGGGAGCGCACGCACGCGCGCAGGTACCTGTCCAGGTGCTTTAAAAACTGTGCGAAACAGTTTTTGTCTAACCTATCTCTACTCAAACTGCTATAACTTTTTATCTATAACTCCGAATCGACTTCCGTTTGTTTCTACTTGTTCGCTACTCCAAGGCCTATCTCTAAACCATCCTAAACCTCCATATAAACTCCTGGAGCCATAGCTATACGAGTTCTTCTTCTCGAAATCCCGAATCTACATATGCCCGAATCTTGTTTCGCTTTTTAACCCATCTAGACTTCGTTGTTTGCCTTCGGTCAAAAAACGAAAGTTGTAGGGATCGTCGAAATCTTTCAATCCCGACAAATCTCACCTCTTTTCATCCACCACAGCCGGAGAATTTCGTATCGCAATATTTCAGATCTTACGGTGTAAATCCAAGATGTACTCGCGCTCGTTTCTTCAAATCCAAATTCCTTTGGTGAGAAGGTAGGAATAATGATTCCCCACAACTTTCATGTTCTGAGTTTTTCGATTTGACCTACGGATTTGTCTCTCTAACACAGATCTATTTCTTGTCTATTCTGAGCCAAAATCGGGTCAATCTCTTCTTCTAGCCACCGGATCCTATCCACACGGTCGAGATCCAATCAAACCGGTGCGTGCCATGTCGTCATTCCGGTCATCTTCTTCATCAACGCCACGTCAACGTAAGGTCAGCATCTAGTCCCAGTCAGCATGCAAAGTCAACCTGTCCAGTCAGCGGAATATTCCCTGAAATATTCCGTTCGAATTTAAAATTGCATATTATAGATCTAACTTGTAAAATTCATTAGAAATTCATACCATGTCCAAAAATTGCGTATAATATATCAAATTGAAGATAATTTCACGTAGAATCATCTTATAAGAATAGATCCAACTTTTACTGTACGTGGTTACTGCAGTAATTTAATTAGTTTTAATGGTCTTTTAGGTTAATAAATTCATAAGAAATTATCTGTAACTCCAAAAAATATAAATAATATATCAAATTGAAGCTACTGTAATGTACTTTAATAATATCTGGTTAGATATAGCCTTTGCAGATTATTTAACCAGTAGCATTTTAATTAGTTTTAATGGCTTTATAAATCATTAAATTCATATTAAATTAATTGCTTGTCAAAAAAATATATATGATATACCGTTGGAAAGTTGGTTCCATGTAGATCATCAATATGCAATTAGTCCAGCATTTTCCTCTAAGGTTTTGCCGTGAAGATTTAAATAGTTTAATGGCATATTTAGAGTAATAAATTCATAAGAAAATAAATACTATTCAGAAAATTACAAATAATATGCCCCTGAAATCACAATTCCATGGAGACTACAGATATAATTTTAGTTTGATTTTTAGACAAAATAAACTATATGAATCATTTAAAACCATTAAACACTATTTAAATCATACAAAAAGATCTATAACTCCGATTAGGGTGAATCCAACGCCTACTGGTTCGTATTAACGTCCTCTATCCAGTAAACCCAAGAAACAAATTTAATTCTACAGTGAGAACAGTTGTTACAACAGAACTATTAAAAACCCTATATTGGCAAGTAATTATTAATAACAAGTACTCCCTTGCATTAATTGGCCTCTTGCATGCATCATATACTCTAGTATTGTATAGAAAACTAAAGTAACAACCATTGTGACTTATTAAATTGTCATGCATGCATTTGTTGCATTTGTTTGATCTCTATGTGCTATTGTTTATGTTGTATGCAATTGTTTGATCGATAAATTGCGAGGAGTGCAACGTGTGTGATTGCAACTACTATGATTGCAAGTATTGTGGTTATGACGAGTGCAACTATTATATCTATGAGAATTGTGAGGATTATCTAATCGACTACATCTACAACAAAGGCAAGTGGTGCTATCTTGGTCATAAATGTCCTACTGTTTTCCTATGCATTGTAGATGTTTTTATAGAATTGCATATGTAGGAATTGATGTGTATATGCTATGTTATGTCCCATATTATTCCCTAGTATTCCTTGTTTATGAGCCATCGTATTGGTAGATTGCTTAGCTATGCTATTTAGACGAGGAAGGGAATCACATCATGAAAAGTTATATGTTTTGAAAGGCTTATGTTTTGCTAAATGACAAACCAATATGTTTTAATGAACCACCTGGGCGGAATGGCATTGATTGGGTCATCGAGTGTGGATTTATGGTGGGGAATGCCGCCCAGGACACTGAGAAATGATTGGTTTCTTTGTTTGGAAGCTTTCGTGTGCAACCATGTGCCAATAATGGAATGGGCGGTTGGTTGAACTCAGTAGGTTGTGGTAACTCGAACCCGCGTATCCAGAGATGTAGATAGTGTAGGTTGGACCGGTGCGCGTCGGGATTGGGGAGCTACTTCCCGAACGGTTCCTTCTTGGACTTCTCCCTATCATCACACAATATGAGAGTGGTGGTACGAGCTGGGCTGGCCAAGTCACATGGGTAAAGTGTACTAACCCCTGCAGGGTGTATAAACTAATCGATTAGCCGTGTCCCCGGTTATGGACAATTTGAGCGACCTAATACTGATGCTATGATATTTCTCACTCATCCTTATTTCTTAATTACTTAAAACTTGTTGGGTGAACATAATTGGGTAGGAGCACCTGGGAGTGAACCAGAGTGTCCTATTTATCGTATTGGAAAACTACTTTGTTACAAATGTTAGGATAAAACTGTTGCTTTATGCAAATGAGCCTGAACTCCACTTGACCAAATAAGCATGTAGTTGATAGATCTGTTGTTAACCACTTTAGCCTACTTGCCATACATTCAATGTATTGACCATTCGTGGCTGCAACGTTTAATGTTGCAGGTTATATCGTATCTGAGTGATCGTTCATAGGTCGCGAGAATCCACTCAACAATTGTTCGCCTGTGGCACATTTGAAGGATGGAGATCTACCTTATATTCGTTTTCCGCTGTGTACTTGGATAAATAATGTAAATTCTGGATCATATTCGTTGTATTTATGACGCACAGTTATATTTGGTATCATTTTGTACTGTGTGTGCCAGTGAACCGATCTAGGGATTGGCACTATACACATGAACTCAGCCTTATCAGGCGAGGGTGTTACACAGTACCTCGTCATTTCTAAAAACAGGTTAATGTGTTGTAATCCGTAGAACAATAAGGATTGATTAGATTATGTTCTATTCTACCTTAAAGTATCGCACCCTTTCTATACTAAGTGGTCATGCTGAGTTTCATGACCCTCTTAATGAAGTGATTCTTTTATACATATTTACCCACCCTTCCTCGAGCTTCCGTGCTCAGAAATGTTGCGCCTTCGTAATAATGTGGTCATTTGAGATTATTAGCAATTGTCATTGCTCTGAACTCAAAGGACATTTGTATCATTCTTAGCGTGATGGATAATCTTATTACTAAGAAAAGTTTGATTGCGCTACCAAGTCCGTTATTCTAGTACATCCTCTTCAGTCAAAGAGTTAGGCTTATGCCGAAGCTCTGAGACTATGTCATCTTGCCTTACCAAGCAAGTTTACTCTCTGACTAAGTGACATATCGGTGGTTCGTGATATTCTAGATGTCTCTTAGAAGTATCGCCAAGTTACCACATGACCGTGTTGTCAAGTTCTTGAGCAAGTAATTTCTTTGAACTGCTCCTTTCTCCAAGGATCCGTACTAGATACCCCTGAACTAGTTGGTTGAGCTTAAACAACAGCTTGTAGAGTTGTAAGACAAAAGTTCCATCCAACTCAGTTCCTTCTTAAAGGGATGTCTAGTTGTATTCGTGTTGAAGCAAGATAGTATCTCCTCTGTGGATATGTTATCTTCCCCGCCTTTGATTTGATTTGGGTTATCATCAAATCAAACTCAGTTCCAAGGACAACCTAATGGTGTATTTATTCATGGTGTCTCACCTAAGTGCATCTTCTTGTCCATTGGTTTGACCAATGTCTATGCCTTATTCATACAACATATGTGTCTATCTTCATGGAGTGTCTCGATAATTTTGTTATTGAGCCCATCGATGACATCCTTATCTTCTCCATGTTATATGAGATTCATATGCAACATTTGGCATTAATGTTGGAAACTTTTGAGAACAATCCTCGACTCATCTCGCAGAATGTGTCCTGGATGTTAGAAATGGCCTGCTCCGATTCATGTGCAATTGTTGAAAGATGTCGCTATGGATTCGAGTAGAGTTACCTTGTTTCCTCGGGAATCATTTCAAGTCGATCAAGCATGTGCAAAGAAATCTTGATATGGTAGGATGATACCTTCATATCTCGAGAAGATCCTCCAAGCACACCAAGCCACTGATTGATTTGTTCACGGAAGATAAGAAGTCCAACAAAACTTCGGGATCCTCCTAAATTTTTCCCAACAAGGATTCAGTTGTAATTGTTGTAAACAATTCATGTAGGTGCAATTATATTTTGATAACTTGTTAGTACATGAGTTTTGCAACCTAGCTCATCTTTTGGAGCTTGACACTGTAGTCCATGTCTTGAGAGTCTAGTGACTTTACCTCTATGGTAAATGTTGCAAATATTCTATTCGGACATGCTGAGTCTGAAGTATCGTCCCACCTAACCAAATCTGAATCTCAAGCAGATATGATGGTTGGTGTTCTTCAAGGGTTGACATAGGTTTCTTTGTAAATATGGCAAGATTGATGTAGTGGTTGACACAATTAACCGGAAGACTTATTGCCATATCCTCTTTAATCAGTAGTAACAACCACTCTTCATAAGTCTTCTTCTATGATTTATTGTAGGAGTTGTGCTTATGGTTTCCTTTCTATCCAAAGTCCAACATTTTACTTGATGACTGATTAAAGGCTTGTCACAAATATGATATTGGTAACATCAAGGATAACATTTAAAGTAGAGTTGCTAAATGTCTCTCGGTCGGTCATCCAGACCCTTTTATAATGGCAAGCGTCTTGTTACGCCAATACTTGCAGTCTGAGAATGAAGTTTATGTTTTTTCTCGTGTCATCGTGATACCAAGATCTTTGGCAAAGATTTTGATAGTCCTAGATGAATAAAGATTTTTCTTTACGCTTTCTTAAACATGTTCAAGAGCGACTATGATTTTGGTAATCATAAGTTTTCTTTTGTTACATGTTCCTTGTGACTCTTATGAGTGCTCTCCACAAAACACCTTTCTGTCTTGGCCTTCTATTGAATGAAAGAGTGACTCTCCTATTTCAAAAGTAGTTCAACAACTTGGTTTTGTTGGTATCTATCTCTTCCACCTGTGAATCTCTACCTAAATTATTTGGTAGAGGTTTATCTCTCGAAGTCTGTGGTCATGTTCTTTTTGTTGGAAGTTTTCTTCCCTCAGAAGTCAAAACTCTTCTGTAATTTCCCTGGTCTCAATCCTTATGAAGACCAGCTAAGCGTCAACTTGAAACCTTCTCCTTTTGTTCCCCCATTAGCATGACGTGTTTCATGTTGTTAGCTCTAGAGATGTTCGTGAAGCATCTATCCATGAGTTGACCATGAGATACTCCGTTTGTGGTTTCATGTCATTCCCTCTCTTCCTTAGTGTGAGTAACCACCTCGAAGATTACGAAGCGCGTCGTCCACTCATCATGGTGGCATGGATCAACCTCTTCGAGAAGATCGTCGAAGTTTAGTGTGACCCTGTAAATTCTATCTTCCTACCTAGGAATCTCGGGTCGAGATTCTTTTAAGGGGGATAGAATTGTAACAACCCTAGTTTTCCCAAATAGTAATTAGGGTTTGTATGTGCATAACATGAGCATCATATAGTATAATCTAAATAAAGTGCAAGAAAAATAAACCAAAAAACCCTAAACCCTATTTCCCCTTCCTATTTGAAACACATTCAAATGGTTTTGAAATTTTGAAAGTTACAAAAGTGTGGATCCCAATCTGCATACAAGGGCCCCCTCAATATTTTCTACACTTTTATAAAGCCTCTTGTATTTTTGAATGACTCAAAACAGGTTTGAAATTGAAAATACAAACATAAAGAGAAATAGAAAAAGAAAAAGGATTTCATCAGAAAAACTGCAGCCAGACCCTACTAGGCCGGCTCAGCTTCCTATCCCCTCTCTCTGTCGCTCAGCGCGCTCATGCACAACCCATCTTGGCCCATCCATGGCCTAGCTTCGGCCCGTACCCCTTCGCCCCTCTCATTTGCCGTCTTCCTCCTCCCAGGCAGGTAGCTCCCTGTCACCGGCACCGCCGTCGATCTCTGTTGCCTACGCTCCGCCGTCCGTCGCCCCATGGGATAGAGATAAGAAGCACCACGACCCCTGCCCCATCCTTATCCCCTCCCGCTCTTCCCTGCAACCTCCCTCTCTTGATTTTCCCCTCTGGCCAAAACCCTAGCCCCAGACCCCACCGGTGCCGTGCTGATTTCGAGATCCCCTCGCCCAACTGAGGTCACCTCCGTGTCTGTCGTGCCATCCTCGTCCTTCTCGCTAAAGCACGCAAGCCGAAGAGCCTCCAATCACCACAATCGACCCATCCTTCCCGAGCTCCGACCACCATCCCCACCATGGACTCCGACCACCCCGCTCCACGCCGACCCTCTTCTCGTGCTCGTGGTGAACTCATGCACCTCCCAGTGCCCTCCAACCTCTCCCTCTTGCTCTCTGCAGCGCCTGCATCGAAGCTCGCCGTCCACCACAGTCGGACATCGTCGCAGACGATGCTCCGATGACCAATAAATGGCGGCGCGACCACCGTTAGCGTCCCCGTGCTCCGCTTGTTCAAATGCATGCAACCTATCTTCCCCTCGAGCCCTCCACCACCGTCCCCTTACTGTTCTGTGGCTCACTAGTGTCGGTGACGCCATCCAATTGTCACCACGCGCGCGGTCAACCCGGTCATACGGCCTCTAGACCCACCTGCCCGCGTGGCAGCTGAGGTGGCCTGGGGTCCCTCTGTTAGCCACTGTGGGTAGGCACTGGCCCGATGAAAAACGACCCCCATCCCTGTGCTGATGATACAATGGTGCAGTAATCAATTTTAATTGGTTTAATATTTTCAGAAAATGATATAATCTTGTAAAATTCATATCTAATTATTTATAAGTCAGAAAAAAGTATAATATATCAAAATGTTCAGAAAAATAAGATCTATACAATAGAGCTATAATCATCCATTCTTAAACAACTTAAATTGCAAGTTATTTAGAAGAATTAAATGTACTCCCTTCATATGAATCCGGGGTTATTCTGAATTAAGGTTTGGACCCCTCGGACCCCGTTTAAAATGACCAAGCATGTTTAGGGTTTCAATTTCAATAACTTTTAACTTGTCATATCATCATCCTTGATTGAGAATTGCATCGATGCCATGTGTTTATTGTTTACCCTTTCTTTCCGGTATTTGGTTCTTCTCCGGTAGAATATGATATCGGAATCGAGATTAAAGACCGAGATCAACACCGTCGAAGCTCGAAGACCAATACTTGACCAACTATAACCAAGTCAAGTACCAGGTGTCCAAAGATCTGTTTATCGGTTATCAACAGGCAATGGCAAGCGAAACCCCACACATGATATGATCCTATGCTTTCAAGCATTTAAAATTCTTGCCATGTGCATACGATTCTAAAGTCTTTTATCGATAGATAGAGTAATTCTATCTGATGCATGTTCACTTTGTAGCCTATATTCCCTGATCCAATGCTGCATAACTAGAGTTTGGCTTGTGAAGCATTGCTAGAGTTGTTATATTTGTTGTGCTTAGCCATGCTTAGCTGTTCTACTGATTCACCTGGTTGGTGGATCTGAGATCCAAATGAACCTAGTTGGACAGGAGAACATGGTATGACAGGTGATGTCAGGTAAACATGGTAAAGTTTGTATGGGAGGCCACGTGGGCTGTGGTTTTTGCAGTCCCATACTTGCCACCTTGAGGACCAAAGGTTCTTGCCTATTGAACCAAGATGAGCGTACATCCACATGAGGGTTTCTAGGGAACCCCAACTTGCCTAGTTTGATCCATGAGTTCGTAGTTTGAAGATTTATTCGGCACCCGCATGGAAAAAGGTTTTGTAAAATGGTGCAAGCATATAGGACGTGGCCGGGTGAAGGGTGCACGACACTGAACTGGATCCCGGTACAAAGAGTTGAGGATCGCTTAGGAGTATGGCCAACTACCACAGCCGGGAGCCCTTCTGGTGACTCATGGATTAGGCAAAAGTAAGGGAAAGGTTTCTGTCGACCACCCTCTTTTAGCACAACAAGGAAGTATGTCAAGTGACGCTAAGAGTCGGTCGGTGCGTGTGGGTAAAGTTGTACACCCCTATAGGGTATTATTCTTTTCGAAAAGCCATGTCCACAGTTATGGATGACTTGGGAATGGATGTGGGATCATAGAGAAGAATAACCTACTCATAAAACTTGGCAAAGTAAAGTGTGCTTAAGGATGCTTCCTCATGGGTACGAGGGGGTGATCCTGGATGAGGTTCGATGATGATGACTTGGTGGATATCAAAAGATGACGAATAATACTTTGGAGATGTCGCTCTCTTATCCCCTTTTAAAACACTCTGATTAGACGAGCTTCTTCTCTCTCCTATTTTATAAACAAAGATAGCTTTATGCAAAACAACTCCACCAGCCATAAGTCTTATGGAGTACACCCTATACTCACCCTTGCTTCGTTGATACTTTTCCAGCATAGTAAATGTTACCATAGAAGATGAGTTTGTTACGGCATCGACATCTACGAGTAGCTTGGGGTTCCCGGTCGGCAGCCTGGAATCTATGAATGGGACGTCATCGTTATTCTCCAGGCCTCTTAGGCCATTTGTTAAGTTTACTATACATCATAATTTTCCTTACGTTGTTTGATGTTTGTGGTCAGTGACCTCTACTTGTAATAATTTGGTTCTCTTCTCAGTTATGAGCCTGCTTTCATAATTTTTGTGTCGTAGGGTCACTGTTGTGTTATCGATTCTCTCTCTGTATGCTTTCGAGATTAGGTTAGGCTTATGTCCAGACGAAGGTCTGGAAGTTGTCTAGCCTTAATCCCGGGGGTGTGACACAAAGCTACTTGTGCAATACAAGTTGCACGTTGAGCGTGGAGCAAGTCTTATGTATGACGACATGTAAGGTTAGCCCGAGCCGCTTCATCCCACCATCCTGCAAGATGCAGCACATGAAAAGCAAGAAACAACAAGAGCATCAACGTCCACAAAACCATTGTGTTCTACTCATGCAATAGATCTACGCATAGGTTCGTCTCTTATACCATTGAAGGTTTAGTTGCATGGAAAACAAAAAAATTCTATTGCAAGCATAAACCAAGATCCAATCTATGGTAAAGCCAAGATCTAATCCATGAGATAGGTGCAACGATATTGGAGAGAACTAAACCTCGCAGATCTAAAGCGTTTAACGAGATCGGATCTCGTGGTTGATGTAGTCGATCACACATACGGAGTCGATGAAGACCTTCCTCTCCCCGTTCCAGCGGGCAGCGGAGGTAGTATATCCCCTCGGAATCCCAGCTGCATGACGGTGTGGTGGTGGTGGAGGAGGAGATATTTCTGCAGGGCTTCGCCTAAGCCGGAGCAGGACAGTGGACGAGATAGAAGAGAGGGGACGGCTAGGGTTAGGCGCCAATGGAAAAGAGAGTGTGTGTGGGGGGGAGCGCCCCACCCCTCATTATATAGGTGGGGGCGGCCGGCCAAGGGTTCCCAGCACAGGCCGTGTCCCCCCAAAATCGGCCAAGAAGGGGAGAGTTGGAACCTTTCCCACCAAGTCTTCCCTCTTACCAAAAACTAGAGTTTGACTTTTCAAACTAGGATTTGACTATTCAAACTAGGGTTTGACCCTTTTACTAGTGCTGGCCGATCTGGCTCTTTAGGGTTTGTTGTGGCTAGCCCCTAGGGCATTCCACTGTCCAAGTGACCCCCTCCCAGGGTGGTGGAACCACTGGTGGTCCCTCTAGAACATTCTAGAAGTATCCGGTCAAAACATCCAAACTTTTTTGGAACCCCAGAAAATGACATTCCCTACATGAATCTTATTCTACGGACCATTCTAGATCTCCTCGTGATGTCCTGGATCCAATCCGAGACTGCGAACAACATTTGGTCTCTAACTCATATTCCATATCTACTTAAACAACATCGAACCTTAAGTATACATGTCACCCTACGGTTCGCGAACTATGCAATACTAGGAACAACGTTATCAGTGGCGCACCAAAAAAGATTTCCCTGGTGCATCTAGTGGTCGCCACTAAATTGTCGCCACTAAAATTATATTTCTGTGGCGCATATGCATATGCGCCACATAATTATCAAAATTCTATGGTGCATATGGCCATATGTGCCACATAGTTCTGTCCTTGATTTTGTGGCGCATATAGCCATATGCGCCACAAAATCCTTTTTCTATATGCGCCACAAAATCCTTTTTTTCAGAATTTCGAAATTTTCAGAATCTGGTACAAATACAGATATATTATAGGAAATACAAAAAAATGACAGAAATACACAGAAAATCTGCACACAATAGTACACATGTTCTAGTTCACATATAATACATCAACAAGCACGAATGTTCACAAGTGTTCATCAATCGCCGACTCATTATTCACACCGTTATAAGTAAACAACATGTTGATCTTGCTACTATGAGTCCACTCTGTTACTAGAGATGACTGATGTTTGAGCAACAAATTCTCAAACTCGTATATCATTACCAGTTAGCTACAAACGTCAAGGTGGATCTAAGAGAAGAAAACCCGCCAGTTGTCATTAAAAGAGAAGAAATGCCACCGAATTTGACTATAAATAAAACTAGAAGTTTGGATTGAATCATCGAACTCATATGTTTAGCAGAAGCAGAAAAAAGAGAGAAATGGCCAGCTTACAAGTGCAATGCTAATTTTGGTTCAGGTAATGCCAGTGTGAGACACAATAACACCACAGACATCATGCATACAAGTGCAAAAAATGCTGCATATGCTAACCAATGAAAAACAGAAGGAGAACAAAACAAGCTCCATGATTCACCAGTAAGGACATACTACTACACATGCTGATACGTCACTAGTCAGACAAAACCCAGCTCATTTGGCAATAAATTAGCAAGAGAACAGATCTGGACTGGGCCAGATTCACAGAACCGATCACCATACCTCGTGTGTGAGCTCCCGATCCACCCTGTTCCTCTCGGCGTCCTGTTTCGTCTCTGAGTTCGTGGCCCACCATCCCTCATCTTCACGGACAACACAAAGCCAAACACCACAGGAGCAAAATGACAGCATCAGAACCAAAGACGAGGATGAATCTGCTGGGGGAAGGAGAACCACAAAAGGCGGAAGGGAATTCTGCAGACCTTCGTGCAGAAACACGACGGAGAGCGCATTCCTGGACGACGGGGCCACCTTCCTCTCAGCAACATGATCAACACAAACATAGGAACAAAATTAATGACTCGACGAGAAGGGGCGGGCGGCGACCAGAAAATGACCTAGGCGCGGCCAGAAGGTTGGGCGCCCGGCGGCGGGGCTCCGCGAGGGGAGGCGAGAGGCAGCAAGCGTGACCACGCGAAGGGGATGTCAAGGGCAGAGGGGCGGCAGACGGCGACGGGCGCCAGGCGCGGCCGGAGCAGGGCCGTCGGTGGCGCGTGGACAAAGACGAGGACGAGGGTACCGGTAGCGGCGCCTGGCGGAGGTGGAGGGGGACCGGAAGGTGGGGTCCGGCGGTGCGAGGAGAGCCTGGCGCGGTTACGGTCGCTGCAGAAGGAGGCGAGCGGCGGCATCGAGGTGAGGTAGAAGACAAAGGGGAGGGCGGTGCTCGGAAGCAGAACATCGAGGCGGGGAGATCGGTTGCTGGCAGCGGGGATCAGGCGCGTATTCACGAGCGAGGGCTGGCGTTGGGTCAGGTTTGCATGTAGAAGGGTGGGCGCACACCGTGCGTTGAGTGCGTGTGTGTTGAGTGGTGACGCGCGGGAGTTGGTGGCGGCAGCTGGTGTGGGTGCTGGGGCGATTTGGTTAGGTTAGGGTTAGGATTTTGGTTTAGGTTTTAGGTTTATTATTTTAATAAAATATTATTTTTGTTTTGTTTTAAATATTTTTAGTTAGTTGGAGGTGGGAAGAAGGGAAAGGGTGGTGCTAGGTAGGAGGGGATGCCACCTTTTTTTGGATCTGTTTCACAAATTCTATGGCGCATATGGCAAATGCTCCACAGAATGCCAAAATTCTGTGACGCATATAGCTATATGCGCCACAGAAAGTGAGAATTCGGTGGCGCATATAGGCATATGCGTCATAGAATTCTGGCCTGCCCATGTGCTAGGTCAGGCCCACATGGGGCCCACAGGAATTTTGTGGCGCATATGGCTATTTGCGTCATAGAATTCTCACAGAATTGCAAGAATTCTATGGAGAATTTTCTATATGCGCCACAAAATTAATTTTAGTGGAGCATTTTTCCTATATGCTCCATAGAATTAAAATCTAGCTATAATCGTTTTCCTAGTAGTGATGCAGACATGATCAAGACACCTCTCCAGTCAATAACCAATAGAGGGATCTGGAAATCCATATGGCTCCCACATATTTCTACGATGACTTCGTGATCGAATGAACCATTTACATATGATACCAATTCCCTTTGTTACGCGATACTTTACTTATCCAAGGTGCAATCGTCGGTATCTCTATACCTAGTTCAACCTCGTTACCGATAAGTACTCTTTACTCGTTCCATGATATGACATCCCTTGTGACCTAGTGACATGCTAGCAAGCCAATTGGATGACACTCCATTGAGAGGGCCTAGAGTATATCTATCCATCATATGGATGGACAAATCCCACTCTTAATCCATGTGCTTCAACACATACTTTTAGAATACCCAATGCCACCTTTATAACCACCCAGTTACGGAATGGTGTTTGATGTCATCAAAGCATCCATCTGGTGATGGTGATGTCGGGGGGATAACCCCCGGTAGGGTCACGAGAGGTGAAACATAGCACAGCTTGGCTAGCTCCAAGTAAAGAAAGAACCAGGCCGGGTAAGAACGGCCGGGTAAGAGAAGCATGAGCGGCCGACATATGAACTATGTCGGCCCGCATAAGACAAAGTTGTAATTCTTGCAGGAACCGACGAGCCGAGTCTACCAAGGAAGGGCCGAGTCAAGTAGGACGCGTGGCACCTTTCCGAGTAAGGTTCAGGAGGGACCATGGTAAAGCATGGTCAAAAGAGAAGGCGACGGCGGGTGACACAAAAGGAGTCGGGTGACGCCCAAAGCATACGCCGACTTACAAAGTTACAGCGTGACGCCAAAAGGAACAGGAAGCAGCATACCAGAAGACCGTTAGCTGTCAAGCTTTATGGACTGGGCCATTGGGCTTAGGGCAAGCCCATGACCCGTCCCACATGATAGGGACCAAGGTCCAAATAGTAAACCCTAGAACCCAAAGGGGTATAAGCTAGCTAGCACTGCCAATATAAGGGAGGGCAAAGCTGTAATAGAAGGAGGTTGAACCAAGTAGGTAACTAGCGCACTGAACCCTAGTTCATACAGCTCAAGGGGCACTTGTAATCTTCGGATATCAATCAAACCGCTAAGTCTGGAGAGTTCTTCTTGTTCTTCGTGCATGGCTCGACCGTGCACTCCCTCCCCGGTGACCACAAGCACCCAAGCCTACCCATGGCATCTGTCGTGCCACCACCACGACAGTTGGCGACAACCTTGGGGCAGAAGCAAGTGCATGATGGAGTCTTCATCCGGACGGGCAACATCATCGCCAAGACCGGCGAGCGCGTCTACTCCGGCCTCATCCAGAGGTTTGTAGCGCTCAACTTCATCAGCGACAACGCTGGCTTCTTCGGGACCAAGCCATTCCCTAGGGGCGGTCGCTTCATTAAGTTCGGCGAGCACCAGGTCTACGTCGCGGTGCGCGTGGAGCGTTCATATCCTGAGCGTGTCGTCCTAGCGCAGGATCCGCCAGCGATTCCTGTGGCTGGGAAGCTTCACCAACTCATCTCCATGGAGATAATGATGACAACACCAAACCCCGCAGCTCCGCCAATAGTTCCAGTAGTGAATGAGAATGTTGAGGGAGGAAATCATGAGGAAACACCAAGGGCTGCAAGAACAGCAAAGGCACCACTAGAAAAACCAGAAAACATAGCTAGGAGAAAAAGGGCTAAGGAAATGCAGGAAGCGATAGACAAGTTGGCAGAGACAGTAGCATAGGCAACTGACCCGGCACGTGTGCAAGCCGAGTTGGAGGAGGCCAGGATAAAAGTTTTGGAGAAAGCCAAGGAATTAGCGCAGTTACATAAGGATGTGGATATCACGATCCGAGATCTCAACTCGGAAAATCGAGTCAAGGGCGCAAAGACCCGGCTTGATGCGACGAGATTGAGAGGAAGAAACCTCAACGAAGATCTGGCAGATGCAATGTCAGAAATAATGCCAAAGAACAACAATGAAATAGCTATGCGGCCAACATATAACACAGCGACAGCTAATCTGTGAGTAGCAGAAGCAGCAATGGTAGAGTTACCCCATTTGGAGGGAGAAGCAAAGAAAATACAACAAGAATGAGTTAATGAACTAGTAAGAGCGGCTAGCATGCTGAATGAAGCGTATTACAGAGCAAATCCGGGTATAGTAGGAAGGTCACAGCTGGTTCACTCGGCGACTCCTGTCCCGGCAAGATCAGCAGGGCACACGGCATCCTCACCCGGAGCGGCGCCTAGAGCGAGAAAAGAAAAGAGTGTGGATTCTGGAAGAAACATGCAGATGGTCACCTATGATCCGGCCATGGTTCAAGGAAACCCGGCACATGCACAGGGGGCGAGAAGGAATAATGCCCAAGGAAATGACAACCAGGAGAATGCAGGCCGAGAAAGGCAAGCAGGGCAAACAAACGACAACGGAGGGCAGAATTTTGCGCCTCAAGCTAGGCGTGGAACTCACTCGGTAGGAGGAGGAAATCCAGCGCCGAATAATGCACCAGCTCAAGCTGAAAGAAGACAGCAAAGCGCGGGAAAGGTAGCTCAACAGCATGCCGACCCGAACGCAAATAAGTATAATGATGGTTACTTGGCTATGGTGACTGACGGATATGAGTTTCCGGATAACGCATATCAAGCAATGGGAGCTAGACTCGGAGGCAGGAACCTTCAGCCGGATAATGTAAGGCTGAGGCTTGACCGAATAAAGATGGCAAAGCTGATTGAATCGCAAGGCCCGTAGGGTCCACCATGCTTTGGCCCAAGGATCATGAAGGAGCCACCGGTACCAAATTTCCAGCCGGCTAGAGGGACAAAATCGTATGATGGAAGTACAAAGCCAGAGGACTGGCTCATAGATTACGGAACTACTATGAAGATCGCGTAGGGAAATTTGAGATGGGCAGTACGTTATGTAGCGCAGATGCTGGAAGGACCAGCTCGGGTATGGTTGAACAATTTGCCACCCGGAAGCATTAACAGTCGGATCGATTTTCAAGACGCTTTTGTGAGCAATTTCACGAGCACTTACAAGAGGCCGAATCGCCCACAACAACGGGCGATGTGCAAGCAAAGACCGAATGAGACAGACAGGGAATTCCTCACAAGGTGGTGTACGATGCACAAATCTTGTGAAGGGGTAATCAGGTCACAGGCAATCGCTTGGTTTGCACAAGGATGCAGACATGGAAGTGTGCTATGGCAAAGGTTACAGAGAGATATACCGGCAAGTCTGGCAGAAACGATAAGAATTGTTGATTCGTATGCGTTAGGAGATCTGACTCAGCCGCTGATTATGTCGGCAGACGGGATGACTCAGACTCAGATCTATGACGTTGTCGGGTTGCAAAGGCGCCAGGAAAGGTCCGAATACAAAAGCAAGAGAAGAGACGAAAGGCCAGACTACAGATATGGTTCGACTTAGGTTGCGGCCGTGAGTCAGGATCATCCAGATGCTGGAAGTAGCCAACGTCAAAGGACAAGTGGACAACAACAGTGTGTGCCAAAGAATGATGGCAAAAAGCCATACGAACAGAGGAAGCAATATCAGGACCGACAGAAATATACCTATGAGATGATGCTGGACCAGCCGTGTAAGTTTCGCACGCCTAGTCCAAGTAAACCGGCCAATCACACAACAAGACAATGCACTTGGTTTTAGAAAGGAGATAGAGTGGATTCACCGAATAAGAAGCTTCCACCACCTCCCCCTCCACCACTTACAGAAGGAAATGCCTAGACAGTAGGAACATATAACAGATACGAAAACAGGCAGCCGAGGTATGAGAACCAAGAAAGAAGAGAAACTGTGCACCAAGTGCACAATCCAAGAGGTTACGACGCTCATGTCGGTCACGGAACTAGAAATGAGTATAGAGAACATCACCAGAGCTATGTTTTCTTTGTCACAGAGCCGAATGACAAAAAGAGCCAGCAGCGACGAATGATGGAGGTGAATGCCACAATGCTGGCAATTCCCAAGTACATGCATTGGTCTGAGCAA
Source organism: Avena sativa (assembly GCA_916181665.1). NCBI lineage: Eukaryota > Viridiplantae > Streptophyta > Magnoliopsida > Poales > Poaceae > Avena > Avena sativa. The sequence goes on from OV702280.1 coordinate 136,266,264, forward strand.
GAAATAACTTGCAGTATAAAAGATCACCCCAAGGTCATGCCAACCCCACGAGGATATGCTCTAGTTTTGGATCCAACGTTCCTGGGCCCATATATGAATGTCAAGTTTTCAAAAGTGCTGATTGATGATGGCAGTAGCATCAACATCATGTACAAGGATATTATGCTCAAGTTAGGCATTACCATGAACATGCTGGAGCCGACTAAGACCACTTTCCACGGTATTGTGCCTGGATTGTCCTGTGAGCCAATTGGCAAGATCTGGGTTGACGTCTTATTCGGCAACAGAGAGAACTGTCGCACTAAGGCCATAGAGTTCGAGGTAGTGGATTTGGTCAGCTCATATCACGCCTTACTCGGCAGGCTAGCTATGGCAAGATTCATGGCTACTACCCACATTGCCTATTTAAAGAGAAGCTGCCAGGCCCATGTGGGGTGATTACAGTTGAAGGGGACTATAAAAGATCCATTGCTTGTGCCTCAGCCGGATCTTCACTGGCCGAGTCACTCGTCATAGAACATGAAAAGAATCAAATGTTGGAGGTGGCAGCATTGGCCAAAGCAGCACAAATGTCCATGCCGACACTCACCAACCCGCATGGCAATGTGTCATTTTATGCTACCAAAGAAACCAAGAAGGTACAAGTGGATGAGACTTTCCCAGAGCGCACAGTTACCATTGGGGCTGGCCTCATGGACAAATAGGAAAGTGAGTTCACCAGCTTCCTCCGTGAGAATCGGGATATCTTTGCATGGTCCACTCAAGATCTGCAAGGAGTTCCGAGGGAGTTGGCTGGGCACTCTCTTCATGTAAGACCAGATGCCAAGCCGGTGAAGCAACCCCTCCGCCACTTCGCCGAAGATAGGAGGAAAAGTAATAGCTGCCGAGATAGCCAGACTTTTAGCTGTTGGATTCATCATGGAAGTACTGCACCCGGATTGGTTGTCAAATCCAGTCTTGGTCGAGAAGAAAAAAGATGACCCGAACGTGACAGTGGTATGGCGCATGTGTATTGATTACATGAACCTCAATAAGGCGTGTCCAAAATATCCATTTCCCCTGCCACGGATCGATCAAGTCATAGATTCTACTATTGGGTGTGAGTTGTTGTCGTTTGTGGATGCGTATTCAGGATTCCATCAGATACCACTGAATCCGGATGATCAAATAAAGACAGCTTTTATCACCCAGTACGGGGCTTATTGCTATCGTACCATGCCATTTGGGTTGAGAAATGCAGGTGCAACATATCAAAGATGCATGCAAAAATTCTTACAAGATCAATTGGACAAAAAAGTTCAAGTATACGTCGATGACGTGGCAATAAAAACCAAACAAAGTCATACTCTAATTGAGGACTTGCGTCAAACATTTGCAAACTTGTGAAGATTCCAGATGAAGCTTAACCCGGAAAAATGCACATTTGGTGTCCCGGCTGGCAAGTTACTCGGATTCCTCGTATCCAGCCGAGGAATTGAAGCTAACCTAACAAAAATCAGGGCCATCGAAAGAACAGAATTGCCAAAAACCCTCAACGATGTCCAGAAGTTTACTGGATGCCTGTCCTCGTTGAGCAGGTTTGTTAGTCGGCTAGGTGAGAAAGCCCTGCCACTATATCAACTGATGAAGAAATCAGACAAATTCACGTGGACACAACAAGCTGATAGAACTTTCCATGAATTAAAAAAAATGTTGGCAACAGCACCAATATTAGCATCACCACTATCCAAAGAGCCAATGTTGCTCTATGTCGCCGCAACCAACAGAGTTGTAAATGCAGTAATAGCAGTTGAACATGTAGAAGGGGCAAATCAGTCCAAAGACCAGTTTATTACTTGAGCGAAGTGCTCTCTGTCTCGAAACAGAATTACACACATTATCAGAAGATGACATATGGGGTATATATGGCGGCAAAGAAGCTGAAACATTATTTTCAAGAACACCCAATCCGGGTAATATGCGAGGCACCTATCTCGGATATATTGGGCAGCAAAGATGCCAGCGGCCAAGTCGCAAAATGGGCCATAGAACTGGCACCATATACTCCACAATATGATAGGCGGGATGCAATAAAGTCTCAGGCTATTGCAGATTTCTTTGTAGACTGGATGGAAATGTAGTACGAACCACCACTGCCAGATCCGAATTACTGGAAAATGCATTTTGAATGGTCCAAGATGAAAATAGGTCTGGGCATCGAGATAGTGCTCACATCTCCAAAGAGGGATCAACTCAGGTATGTGTTGCAGATTCATTTTGCTGCTTCCAACAACGTTGCTGAGTATGAAGCACTTGTCCAAGGCATCAATGTGGCCAAGGAAATTGGTATCAAAAGGATCATGTGTTTTGGTGATTCGGATTTGGTGATTCAGCAAGTGTCTGGACATTGGGATGCACTGGACACAAACATGGCATTATATCGTTTCCATGTGCATCAAATTTCGGGATACTTTGACGGATGCGAATTCCATCATGTTCCTAGAGCAGAAAATGAGGCAGCAGATGTATTATCCAAACTAGGGTCATCTCGGCAAGCAATACCACCAGGAGTAGCACTAGAGCACCTCAGGAAACCATCGATCAAGCCGTCACCAGAATCCGACTCGGTCAGGGTCACCCCGGCGATTCAGGATTCAGACGTGGTACCAATGGATATCAACTCAGGGGTAGGTTCGAACCACTCGGGGACTGGTCCGTTCAATTCAGGGGCTATCGAATCACACTCGGGGACTCCTCAGGTCATGTCGGCAAAGAATATGTCGGCGGAGCCAATGGACATTGATGCTGAAGCAGACCCGGAACCACTGATACCAGTATGGGAACAACCAATATTCGACTACTTAAAAGATGGGACCTTTCCGAGTGATGAAATATTGGCAAGGCAAACAGTACGAAGAGCAAAAGTGTACACCATAATCAACAAGGAATTATACAAGCAAAGCGTGACGAGTGTACTACAGTGTTTTATCAGCCCAGAGAAAGGCCAGGAGATCTTATTGGATATTCATCAAGGAGAATGTGGGCACCATGCGTCATCAAGAGCGTTGGTGGCCAAGGCATTCCGACATGGATTCTATTGGCCAAGCGCATTGGCACAAGCGCAAGATTTAGTCAGAAAATGCAGTGGTTGTCAACACTATGCATCCAAGTCACATCTACTAGCGTCTGAATTAAAGACTATACCAATCACTTGGCCTTTTGCAGTGTGGTGCCTAGACATGGGAGGACCATTCAAACCAGCAAGGGGAGGCATGACTCATATTTTGGTCATGATTGATAAGTTCACCAAGTGGATAGAAGTGAAACCAATCAAAAAGTTGGATGGTAAAACAGTTGTCACATTCTTAAAGGATATAATCCTCAAATATGGTTACCCACACAGTGTAATCACTGATAATGGCACGAACTTTGCTGAAGGAGCTTTTGCTCGTTTTTGCGGGAAACGCCGAATAAGACTCGATGTAGCATCAGTCGCCCATCCAGAATCAAATGGACAAGTTGAACGGGCTAATGGCTTAGTTCTGTCAGGGATAAAACCCCGCTTAATGGAACCACTCCAGAGGTCACCTGGTTGTTGGATATAGGAACTACCGTTAGTGCTATGGAGCCTAAGAACAACTCCGAATCGGTCAACGGGTTATACGCCATTTTTCCTCGTGTATGGGGGCAGAAGCAGTTTTGCCTGCCAACATAGACTATGACTCGCCAAGAATAAGGCAATACTCGAAAGCCGAGGTAAAAGAGGCCCGAGAAGATGGAGTAGATTTACTCGAAGAAGCAAGGGAACTGGCATTATCCAGATCCGCTATATATCAATAGAATCTCTAACGCTACCATAGCCGGAAAGTGCAACCTTGTGTTTTTCGAGAAGGGGATATGGTGCTAAGGCTGGTGCAGCGCATAGCGAGAATGCATAAATTATCGCCCCCATGGTAAGGACCATTCATTGTAAGCAAAGAATTGCACAATGATTCCTATTATCTCATAGACGCTCGTGAAGCGCAAAAGAACAAGGCGGACAGGTCAGGAGATGAGACCAAAAGGCCATGGAATGTGGCGCTACTTCGTCCATTCTATACTTAGGAGAAGTAATGCATGTATCACTAGAACTCTCATATGTCGGGCGTGTGTGCCGGCTATGTGCTAATAATAAAATGGTATGATTCGAAAAACTGACTCGGGGACTACCCCTTAAGTTTTCCCTCTCAATTATTTTATGTCGGCTGGCGTGACACCCAAAATTTATCTCAGAACAAGTAGTGTTTTCTCGGAAGAAATCAACTCTTCGACTATGATGTTTTCCAAAAACACGGCTTCATGGCAAGCAAGAGAAAAGGATGTATGACGGGTAAACATGAACGCCGGATAAGTACAAAGGAGAAACGCGAGGCGGCTTTATGTTTTTGCCTCACTCTCTATAGGTCACATTATACTGCGTGTCGAACAATCTCCGCCAAGTGATCCAAGTTTCATATCCGCTAACTATATCCTTAGTACTTTGAGACTTTAATGTCGAACACCGAAAAAGGTAGACATGGGCCAAAGTCAAGGAAAGGTGACACGGGAAAATGAAACTCGGGGACTTTCCCTTGAATGGTTCACACTCAGAAAAAACGCAAATATATAAAGCCTATCAAAAGGCGTGTAATCAAACTTAAAGTGCAATGTATGTTACATTTGTACCCAGCATACCGGGGATCTAATCAAAAGTTAAGTATTTGTTAGCCTAAGAAGCAGAAGGGCTCGGAGGAGCACCCTTCAAGCCAGGAGCGTTGCTTGGAGCATCGGCTGAGTTAGGGGCATCTGTGGCCGGGTCATCCGGACCATCTAACTCGGTTGCTTCGCTATCGCCACCCTCTTCATCAGCAACTTCGACGAGCGGGTCGCCAAGGTCGACGAAGCTGGGCCCATCGCACCAAGCGTGAACCATGGTATACTCGATCATGGCGTAAGATCGCTCCTGGCGTTTCTTGATCAGCTCCGGGTCATTCAGCCATTTGCCATCTCCTCTTATGCGAGTAAGAACATCAAGGTTGATGTCCTCGTACTATGAAAGCATGAAGGAGAGAGCCTTGTCCGCTGCAGCTCGGCTGGCCGACTCACGCCATTGATCCAGCCGGTCTTCAGTAAGGAGCAATCTCTCAGCAAGTGGCTCGATGAGTTCAGGTGTGTCTTCATCCGGCCAGAGCATGCGAAATGCATGAATAGCCGACTTGATCAGGTCCACACCGCAAGACTTGAGGGTCCTGACCCATTCGGACACCGCTTCGAGAAGCTCCTCCATGGACACCTCGCCGTCTGCCGGAGCACCAGATTCGGCCCTCACCTTCTTCATGGCTCAGATGGCAAACATGCAAGCAAAAAGAGAAAGTTAGCAAAATAACAAAAGTAGATGGAAGAAGTCCAGAGCGACCTATACAGTGCAAAAAGAGTAAGAACTCACTACCGAGAAAGAAGTTGATAGTGGCGAGCTTGCTATGCCAAGTTTTGGCATTGGCTTGGAGGGCTTCAAAGTTCAGATTTGCCGACTGAACCGATGACTCGTCCTCGTCGAGCAGCCTCTTGGTCTTCTCGGCGCTGGCGGCCTCCTACTTGTTCTTCTCGGCAAGCTCCTCCTTCAGCCCCTTCACCTTGGCCAAGTGCTTCTGCTCCGTCTCGGCCATCAGCTTCTTCATCCGAGTCACCTCATCTCGCTCCTTCTAGAGTTCGGCTTGGTGCTTCTCTGCTTATTCGGAACAAAATACTTATCAGCACCAACAGAAACCTTCAGCTATCGGATTAATGAGGCAAGAAACTTACTCTCGGCCTCGCTGATCTGCGAGTGAAGAGTCTTGATGGTGGACTGAGTGGAGGCTGTGAGAGAAGAGCAAGAAAAGATTAAGAAAATGAACAAAAGAAAAATACACTGAATAGATAAAGGACGACTAAGGATATTACCTTGGCCCTGGGTGTCAGTCTGCAGCTTTTCATACGCAAGTTCGAGCTTGCGATGCGCCAGAACAAGATCTTGGTGCACCTTGGTGCGCTCGTTATGCGTGAGCTGGACAAAGAAGACAGATAGTAAGGAAAGGTCAAGTCAAGCAGCCTGCCAGATTAAAAAGCTTAAGATCTTACAGCCGAATAGGTTCCTTACTCGACAGTAAACTCGAGGGCTAGGGATCGAAGCTCTAACATATGAGTTTGGCATAAGGAAATAAAAAAGTTTAAGAGCTTACAGCTGATTAAGTTCCTTACTCGATAGTAACCTAGAGGGCTAGGGATTGAAGCTCTAGCATGCAAGCTTGGTATGAAAAGTTTCAAGACTAAGTGATTATTGAGAGCTTACGGCCGAGTAAATTCCTTACTCGGCAGTAACCTCTGGGACTAGATGATATGTATAAAGGGGATACTCAACAATACAAAAGAGTAAGAAGTTACTTACCTCGTTCACTTCATCGGCGCGGGCCATTAGGGTAATGGCCTGCTGTGTCATGTCAGAGACGGCCTTAGGGCCCAACTTCAGTTTCTTGCCAGCGCGGGTGCTGACCTCCTGCTCGGCAGCTGCATTCCATGCCACGGCATAAGGCTCAGCGGAACCAAGGATTTTCCCACTGAGCGTCCGAGTGAGAAGTTGACCCGTTTTCAGGGTAGTTCACACAATGGGACGAGTCGCTGCAGCACTAATATGGAGGGTAACAACCTTGGAGCCATCACCTGACCCGGCAGCCGCGGACTCGCCCGCCTTGACCGTTGAAGCGAGCATTGTTGCCAACATCGGAGGCCGGATCTGAGGAGCAGAACCCGGAGTGCAGACTAGCGTTGTCTGCTTGGAGGAGGTGGATTTGCCGGATAAAGGGCGAGCAGAGCCAGAGGCCTTGGTCTAGGTCTGGCCCTTTGACAGAATAGGAGAGCGAGTAGGAGGATTTGGAGAAGAAAGTGGAGCTGGCTGACTGGACTCAGCAGTTTTGCTGGCTCCAAGATCAGGAAGTTGTTCATTCGCACCAGCCTGAGGGACGATGCCAGAGGAACTGGTGGCGGAAGGTTTCTCGGCGCCAGAATCACTTGGCCTTTTGTAGTGTGGTGCCTAGACATGGGAGGACCATTCAAACCAGCAAGGGGAGGCATGACTCATATTTTGGTGATGATTGATAAGTTCACCAAGTGGATAGAAGTGAAACCAATCAAAAAGTTGGATGGTAAAACAGTTGTCACATTCTTAAAGGATATAATCCTCATATATGGTTACCCACACAGTGTAATCACTGATAATGGCACGAACTTTGCTGAAGGAGCTTTTGCTCGTTTTTGCGGGAAACGCCGAATAAGACTCGATGTAGCATCAGTCGCCCATCCAGAATCAAATGGACAAGTTGAACGGGCTAATGGCTTAGTTTTGTCAGGGATAAAACCCCGCTTAATGGAACCACTCCAGAGGTCACCTGGTTGTTGGATATAGGAACTACCGTCAGTGCTATGGAGCCTAAGAACAACTCTGAATCGGTCAACGGGTTATACGCCATTTTTCCTCGTGTATGGGGGCAGAAGCAGTTTTGCCTGCCAACATAGAGTATGACTCGCCAAGAATAAGGCAAGACTCGAAAGCCAAGGTAAAAGAGGCCCGAGAAGATGGAGTAGATTTACTCGAAGAAGCAAGGGAACTGGCATTATCCAGATCCACTATATATCAATAGAATCTCTAACGCTACCATAGCCGGAAAGTGCAACCTTGTGTTTTTCGAGAAGGGGATATGGTGCTAAGGCTGGTGCAGCGCACAGCGAGAATGCATAAATTATCACCCCCATGGGAAGTACCATTCATTGTAAGCAAAGAATTGCACAATGATTCCTATTATCTCATAGACGCTCGTGAAGCGCAAAAGAACAAGGCGGACAGGTCAGGAGATGAGACCAAAAGGCCATGGAATGTGACACTACTTCGTCCATTCTATACTTAGGAGAAGTAATGCATGTATCACTAGAACTCTCATATGTCGGGCGTGTGTGCCGGCTATGTGCTGATAATAAAATGGTATGATTCGAAAAACTGACTCGGGGACTACCCCTTAAGTTTTACCTCTCAATTATTTTATGTCGGCTGGCTGACACCCAAAATTTATCTCGGAACAAGTAGTGTTTACTCGGAAGAAATCAACTCTTCGACTATGCTGTTTCCCAAAAACACGGCTTCATGGCAAGCAAGAGAAAACGATGTATGACGGGTAAACATGAACGCCGGATAAGTACAAAGGAGAAACGCGAGGCGGCTTTATGTTTTTTCCTCACTCTTTGCAGGTCACGTTATACTGCGTGTCGAACAATCTCGGCCAAGTGATCCAAGTTTCATATCCGCTAACTATATCCTTAGTACTTTGAGACTTTAATGTCGAACACCGAAAAAGGTAGACATGGGCCAAAGTCAAGGAAAGGTGACACGGTAAAATGAAACTCGGGGACTTTCCCTTGAATGGTTCACACTCAGAACAAAACGCAAATATATAAAGCCTATCAAAAGGCGCGTAATCAAACTTAAAGTGCAATGTATGTTACATCTGTACCCAGCATACCGGGGATCTAATCAAAAGTTAAGTATTTGTTAGCCTAAGAAGCAGAAGGGCTCGGAGGAGCACCCTTCGAGCCAGGAGCGTTGCTTGGAGCATCGGCAGAGTCAGGGGCATCCGTGGCCGGGTCATCCGGACCATCTGACTCGGTTGCTTCGCTATCGCCACCCTCTTCATCAGCAACTTCGACGAGCGGGTCTCCAAGGTCGACGAAGCTGGGCCCGTCGCACCAAGCGTGCACCATGGTATACTCGATCATGGCGTAAGCTCGCTCCTAGCGTTTCTTGATCAGCTCCGAGTCATTCAGCCATTTTCCATATTCTCTTATGCTAGTAAGAACATCAAGGTTGATGTCCTCGTACCATGAAATCGTGAAGGAGAGAGCCTTGTCCGCTGCAGCTCGGCTGGCCGACTCACGCTATTGATCCAGCCGGTCTTCAGTAACGAGCAATCTCTCAGCAAGTGGCTCGATGAGTTCAGGTGTGTCTTCATCCGGCCAGAGCATGTGAAACGCATGAATAGCCGACTTGATCAGGTCCACACCGCAAGACTTGAGGGTCCTGACCCGTTCGGACACCGCTTCGAGAAGCTCCTCCATGGACACCTCGCCGTCTGCCGGAGCACCAGATTCGGCCCTCACCTTCTTCATGGCTCGGATGGCAAACATGCAAGCAAAAAGAGAAAGTTAGCAAAATAACAAAATTAGATGGAAGAAGTCCAGAGCGACCTATACAGTGCAAAAAGAGTAAGAACTCACTACCGAGAAAAAAGTTGATAGTAGCGAGCTTGCTATGCCAAGTTTTGTCCTTGGCTTGGAGGGCTTCAAAGTTCAGATTTGCCGACTCAACCGATGACTCGGCCTCGTCGAGCAGCCTCTTGGTCTTCTCGGCGCTGTCGGCCTCCTGCTTGTTCTTCTCGGCAAGCTCCTCCTTCAGCCCCTTCACCTCGACCAAGTGCTTCTGCTCTGTCTCGGCCATCAGCTTCTTCAGCCGAGTCACCTCATCTCGCTCCTTCTAGAGTTCGGCTTGGTGCTTCTCTGCTTATTCGGAACAAACTACTTGTCAGCACCAACAGAAACCTTCAGCTATCGGATTAATGAGGCAAGAAACTTACTCTCGGCCTCGCTGATCTGCGAGTGAAGAGTCTCGATGGTGGACTGAGTAGAGGCTGTGAGAGAAGAGCAAGAAAAGATTAAGAAAATGAACCAAAGAAAAATACACTGAATAGAGAAAGGACGACTAAGGATATTACCTTGGCCCTGGGTGTCAGTCTGAAGCTTTTCATATGCAAGTTCGAGCTTGCGATGCGCCAGAACAAGATCTTGGTGCACCTTGGTGCGCTCGTTATGCGTGAGCTGGACAAAGAAGACAGATAGTAAGGAAAGGTCAAGTCAAGCAGCCTGCCGGATTAAAAAGCTTAAGAGCTTACAGCCGAATAGGTTCCTTACTCGACAGTAAACTTGAGGGCTAGGGATCGAAGCTCTAACATATGAGTTTGGCATAAGGAAATAAAAAAGTTTAAGAGCTTACAGCCGAGTAATTTCCTTACTCGATAGTAACCTCGAGGGCTAGGGATTGAAGTTCTTGCATGCAAGCTTGGTATGAAAAGTTTCAAGACTAAGTGATTATTGAGAGCTTACGGCCGAGTAAGTTCCTTAGTCGGCAGTAACCTCGGGGACTAGATGCTATGTATAAAGGGGATACTCAACAATACAAAAGAGTAAGAAGTTACTTACCTCGTTCACTTCATCGGCGCGGGCCATTAGGGTAATGGCCTACTGTGTCATGTCAGAGACGGCCTTAGGGCCCAGCTTCAGTTTCTTGCCAGCGCGGGTGCTGACCTCCTGCTCGGCAGCTGCATTCCATGCCACGGCATAAGGCTCAGCGGAATCAAGGCTTTTCCCACTGAGCGTCCGAGTGAGAAGTTGACCCATTTTCAGGGTAGTTCACACATTGGCACGGGTCGCTGCAGCACTAGTATGGAGGGTAACAACCTTGGAGCCATCACCTGACCCGGCAGCCGCGGACTCGCCCGCCTTGACCGTTGAAGCGAGCATTGTTGCCAACATCGGAGGCCGGATCTGAGGAGCAGAACCCGGAGTGCAGACCAGCGTTGTCTGCTTGGAGGAGGTGGATTTGCCGGACAAAGGGCGAGCAGAGCCAGAGGCCTTGGGCTAGGTCTGGCCCTTTGACAGAATAGGAGAGCGAGTAGGAGGATTTGGAGAAGAAAGTGGAGCCGGCTGACTGGACTCATCAGTTTTGCTGGCTCCAAGATCTGGAAGTTGTTCATTCACACCAGCCTGAGGGCCGATGCTAGAGGAACTGGTGGCATAAGGTTTCTTGGCGCCAGAATCACCGGCACCAAGATCAAAAAATTGTTCCTGGCCAGCACGAGGGGCGCTAGCCGAATGACCCACCGGATCTGACTGACACTAAGAGGCGTGAGCCTCAACAGTGGGAGCCTCGACTCGGACGGCACTCGGCACCGTCGAATCAGCTGGAGGAGCCGCAGGCCTTAGTGGCGAGGCGATGCTAGAAGCAGCCTGGTTTGCCAACAAAGGTGCGGTGCTGAAAACAACGAGACATGTATAAGAGAACATCGGTGACAAAAAAGAAAGAACGAAGAAAGCAGAGTATAAAAACTTACCCGGTGATGACTGGGTCATGGGTGACTCGGCGTGTGACTCGGCGCCCAGCGGCTTGGTGAGTCTCAACCAGCGTAGTAGCAGCAGAGGCAGCAGGAGCTGCTGGACTGGGCTTGCTTTTCTTGGCCGACTGAGTGCTGGAGGAGGCTCCGCGTCGCTTCGGCTTGGCGACAGGGATCTTGCCGACTAAGCCCACGGTGAGAGGAGGAGTGTCATGTACCTGTCCAGCTGCATAAGTAAATAACAGGCTTACTCGGATAAGTTGGGAGACTAAGGTCACAAGGCATGTACCTCCAAAAGCGTACAATCATCATCCTCATCATCGTCAGACCAATCTTGTAAGGGATTGCGAGATCGACTCTTACCCGAAGCTGAAGAAGCCGCAGCGTGCAGGATGGGCATGAAGCACTCCAGGTCATACTCGACTTCATCAAAGTCGGAGCGATCCCTGTTATAACCGCAGGGAGGACAATACTGTCATCAACCTGGTGAACAAGATTCTGCGAAAGACAAACAGAATGAGTAACCAAAAACTAGACTGAGAGTGGCAAAAGAGCTAAAGCTGACTTGGCAAGGAAAACGACTCGGAAAACTTACCCAGGGGACAGGCCTGACCCGGCTAAACGGAGGGCAGCTCCAAGCCCAATCGTCCGCCAAGTTCAGTTTAAAGATGGAGCTTACTCGGTGAGCAATGGAGTCATGGGTGAGCTCCTTAGTGGCGTGCCGAGCGGGATCATGGGAGCCACTCATGAAGGATGGGGCTTACCCGGCGTGATATGAAGGCGCACATGAGGTCAGTGTCGGCAAGATGAAAGTTTTCATCCGGCGACAACAACCTTTCCAGGATCACGTTAGCCTCGTTCACCGCAGCGTCTTGGTCGCGCGGGTCAAGCTACCAGAGCTTCTTGCTGGGGACCTAGTTCGAGAAAGGGGGAGCCGGATGTTATCGGTGGACCCGCTGTTTTTGACATAGAAAAAGGTCCTATGCCACTTCTCGCAAGAATCAAGCCCAACAACCCGAGGAAAGATGGAGTCTCTCCTGGGCGTGATACTAGCGGCACCGCACCGAGTCGGCTTCTTCTCGGCTCGAGGAGCACCAGGCTGGGGAACAACCTGAACCCTAAATCTAAAATATTTTTCCCATAGAAGAACTGTAGGCCAAATTATGAGGTAAGCCTCGCAAGCAGAGATAAAGCAGGAAAGAGAGCCAATCGCATTGGCAGGAAGATGATGGGTTTGCAGATGGAAGGTGGAGATAAACGAGGAGAAGAAGGTGCTCACTGGAAGAGAAAAACCGCGCTCGAAGTGAGAAAGGAAAACCACCCGCTCGTTAGCTTCGGGTTTGGAAGAGATCTCACCGGCGGGAAGACGGCAATCCACTTGCAGCGGAATACGCCTGGTGGAGCGGAGCCATTCTACCTCCTCGGTGGAGACCTCCGAGTCTTCCCTGCCGCTGCGCTCGCCGGCGGGAACCTCTTGCTCCTCCGCACCATCAGCGCCATCGCGAGCATCCATCACCCACGCAGACTCAGTCTCCTCCGCCGTCGGGAGTGGTTTGGAAGAACACGGATCCGTGGTGGAATGGAAAGAGAAGTGGAGCAATTGCATGGCAAGAACAGGAGGAAGAAGAAACCGCAAAGGGGGCAGTTTGATCTCGTAGGCGCAAGGAAGAAGAAGAGGCAAGGGAAAACTGAACGGGCGTGGGGGAAGTGGAAACCACCAACCCCTACTTAAGGGCAGTAAAAACCCTGGTCGTGGGTTCCATATGTGCCATGCAGCTAGCGTGTGGCTGTGTACCAGGCCGAGTAAGCCAATCAGCAGGCGCCACGTAGCCAGAGATACACGAAAAATCCCGTGCTATGTTATGAAAGGAAGGACAAGGGGCACAGGCCAATGGGACTGCCACAGTGACAGAGAATAATTGCGCAGCTGTCACTGTGCCGCCAGAGCTTGGAACAAAATTTGAGGCAAGTAATCATGATTACCAGCTGTCAGTCACTGAAGCACGCCGAAAATGACTCGGAATTGGCCAAAGTGACTCGGATCGAGGAAAAAATGAGCCAAGATGTCAAAGAGTGTATCCGAAAACTGTCAGACAGACCCGGCAAGGTGCAAGATTGCGACAAATAAGGAAAAAAACTAAGTTTCAATCACATAAGAGGAACCTGGAGACGCCTAACAGCTTGAACTGCTAGACCTCACCAGCTTCGGGGACTAATGTCGGGGGGATAACCCCCGGTAGGGTCACGAGAGGTGAAACATAGCACAGCTTGGCTAGCTCCGAGTAAAGAAAGAACCAGGCCGGGTAAGAACGGCCGGGTAAGAGAAGCATGAGCGGCCGACATATGAACTATGTCGGCCTGCATAAGACAAAGTTGTAATTCTTGCAGGAACCGACGAGCCGAGTCTACCGAGGAAGGGCCGAGTCAAGTAGGATGCGTGGCACATTTTCGAGTAAGGTTCAGGAGGGACCATGGTAAAGCATGGTCAAAAGAGAAGGGCGACGCCGGGTGACACAAAAGGAGCCGGGTGACGCCCAAAGCATACGCTGATGTACAAAGTTACAGCGTGACGCCAAAAGGAACAGGAAGCAGCCTACCAGAAGACCATTAGCTGTCAAGCTTTATGGATTGGGCCATTGGGCTTAGGGCAAGACCATGACCCGGCCCACATGATAGGGACCAAGGTCCAAATAGTAAACCCTAGAACCCAAAAGGGTATAAGCTATCTAGCACTGCCTATATAAGGGAGCACAAAGCTATCTAGCACTGCCTATTAAGTCTACCTCCACTTCTGAAGCTAGGGAGCTGCCTGATAGTGCTACTGTTTCCGAGGGATATGCCGAAATTCCTGGTGTTATAGAAGAGGATGATGCTGCATCCGCCATCTCCTACCATGGCACTACATCAATTCCTTGGGCTCGTTCTAAGGATTATGAGGCAATCCCCATGAAGGAAACACGAAAACATGTTGATCCTATGGAAACGGTCGAAGAATCCAACGATTCGATAGGATCCAAGCCACAGAATGTCAAACTTGCTTGTGTTTCTCCCTACAAGTGGATTTTCTGGATAGCAAAAGAGATTAGATCGTAAGTTACCTTTCCCCTCTGTTATTTTTCTTGCTCTGTAGTTATTATCCAAGAAAATAATTGACTACTATTTATTTTTCTAGGAGCAGCGAGGAGCAGGATACCTCTCAAAAATCGCCAGCTGATACTTCTTCTCCAAATCCTTCTCCAAAGTTCACGGGAAAACAAACAAGCGTGACTGACCTTGTGGAAAAGACCGCTACAAAGTTGGACCCAAATAACACAACTTTATCACCCTCTGAGCCGCCATTGATGAAAAAGAAAACTCCTGGCAAGGTTGTAATTATAGCTGAAAATCCTTCAGATCCCGACATGCAAGATGTAAGTGCCTACTACTTTTATATCCTTGGGTTTCCCTTCTTTTTCTAGGCCCCGTGTAATTTTATCCCTGTTGGCGTAACCACTGATACGCGAAATGGTCAAAATGGCCTCTCGTTTTATCAAGATCTGCCATGAGGCCGAAGAGTTCTAAGGTATGCCTGTTTTTATTCCATTTGACTTGTTTTGTACCCAATTATTTTACGTGTGATGACAATTTGCCTTGTGACACAGCTGCTGGTGATGAATCTGTTGTCATTCACGACCAAGCGCTGAAGCGAGTGGATGAGCTAGAAGCCGAGATAAAGCAAACAAAATTGCTACTTGAAAAATCCAAGGAAGATGCTACTATAGGAGCCGAATCCTTCCAAAATAAAAGAGAAGCCGCCGATATGTGAGACAAGGACCTTTGTCTTCATGTTGAGGATTTGAATTCCTCCTTGACTAGTAGGTATTGCCACTCTCTCTGGTTGCAAGCTTGTGTTCTTTCGAGTTCCTCAAATATACTTCCTCCCTTTTTTGTTTCTAGAAATCACCTGACAATCTTTGTCTCTGCAAGAGGAGCTTAAATATGACCCTTTGTCGAATGCAATTGGCATTCTAGAGGCTAATAGCATGCGCAGGCGCAATTTGTTGATTTTCTCACGCCGCGATTTCAAGATCCTCCACGCGGAGATTTTCCCAAAAAGGACGTACCCACTGATCTAAATGATTTGACAACGATATTCCTTGGTTATCCAAGTCCATTGACGGGTATAGTCTACTGCAGTCGAAGAGTGGGGCAGATATTTCTATGACGTTGGCGCTTGCCCATGGCGATAAGATCAACTAGAAGAAGGTTATCTCCTCTCTTCCAGTTAATGATACTGGTAAAGAAATCTCAAGCCCCATATAAATAAGGCAAAGAAATTTTCTCGCATGTCGTTGTCTATTGGCACAGGTCAAGAGTTTCTCGATGCCAAAGCTTCAACTGATACCCCTTCTGCGAGTGCTACCGCCACCTCCAAGCATGCCGTAGATGCTCCTTCGGCTAGAGTCACGGCTTCTGTTGAAAAATATGCGTAGTTGTAATTTATGTCCCTTTGCCAGTTGTAACAAACTTTGCTCTGCACATTACATGTTGCATGCTCCGGATGAAGACGCTTTTTGTATATACTGCTCCCCCGTTGTGGGTTCCATATTTGTATCCGAATATCTAAGTTTTTTTGCCTTGTTTTATTTTGCTCCAGATAATGCCTGATATCACTAGTCCTTCGACTAATCCTTCAAAGCCAGTTGTATGTGCAACATCCAATACGATCACCCACATAATTGACCCTTCTTTGTATGCCGAGAAGATCCAGTGCATAAAATAGCTGGAAGCTGAACTGCGAGCCATACATGATGCTGCTGATATTGCCAGTCAAAGATGAAAAAACCTTGGAACGCGAAGTTTTTATGATGGAGGAAATTTCTCGCATGAGAGAAAAGATGCGCTGTGAGTGTTCCTCAATTATCCCTTGAGTCTTCTTCACCAAACCCAAAAACTATAACGTGAAGATGTTTACTCGCGCAGGTGTCCGATTGGATGAAGTTGAAGAAGGTCATCGATTGAATATTCGGATGAAAGCGTTGATTGAAGCCTCCTGAGGAAATGATAATGATTTTTGAACTAATCACAAACATGCCTTCACGCTTGCGCTTCTCCGGGATCAGGTATCCGAGGTGGAGGAATTCGTCGAAGGCTGTCGCCGAGGCTTGGCCATGGTCTACAATGCTATGTTTCCTAGAGACGAGCAACATCAAGGCCTAGATGAACTGATGGCGAAGTTTCAACAGGGCGAGAGTATTGGCCACTAAATCAAAATCCAATTAGTTGCTGGTGCAAATTTGGCCTTTGCGTTGGTTCATGCCCATTACCCCACTTTGGACTTGGACTATATATCGCGCAATCTTCTAGATCCACCAGATGCTACTTTTACCATGGCTCCTCATTACCAAGTTGCTCATCCCGCTATTCGGATCATCCGAAAAATGATGGATGAAGACAAAGATTTTTTCCTTAACTTTAGAGATTTATTGAGTTGTAATCGATTCCTGCATATAGAACGAAAAAAATTATGTATGTAAATTCTGTTTTGTTGAGCATAATGCCTGTGATGTATGTCTGTTTATTTTAAAACTTTCGGCTTGTTCTGCCTGCAAGCGAGACCCTTTCATTTGCCTGATGCCCTAGGGATGAGTCAGCTATTCAGGTCAAGGCTTTTTAGGCTGGACGGCTTAGCTGAATATAATTGCACTTCTTTTCCGCATAGCCCCCGAGTTTCGGGTGGCATTATTTTTTTAAAACACTTGTGGTATGAGGATCCCCTGAGTGTTGGGTGGGTGATGAAGGATCAATTCAAAATATGGATAATGTAGACTAAAGTTTAGGAACTTATCTTTATTAATCTTTGGGTTCGGAGGTACATGTGGTGTAATCGCCTGGCCATAGGCCTTATTGCATATAAAACACAAGTCTTTGGCTGAGAAGCCTGGCCGTAGGCCTTATTGAATATAAATTGCGGAAATTTAAAAATCCTAAGCATAGAAATGTTGCACCTGCACAACGTTTCATAGGTTGGAGTACTTGACTCCGGTATTCTTGTCTTGAAGCTGATATGCCCTGCCAGGTTAACTTTAGAGATGATGAAAGGCCCTTCCAACGAGGATTCTAGCTTGCGGTTGGCATCTTGCTTGAGGCGAAGGACCAGGTCCTCATCGACGAAGGACCTGGGACACAGTCGACGACTATGATAGTTTCGCAGGTTCTATTGGTAATGTGTTACTCATTGTAGGGAAACGTCTCATGCTTCGTTGAGTGCATCAACATCATCTTCGAGTGCTTCTTGCGAGGACTCTTTGTCATATGAGGCAACCCAAGGAGAATCATGTGATAATTCGACTTGAAGCACGACTTATGTGTCGTGGACCAGAAAGAAAGGAGTCTCTTGTGTAGCAGTATTTGGAGTTGTTCGCAGGCTCCATAGGATGAAGGTTATTTCTTCTACCCAAGCTTTTTCTCTTTAGAGTGGGGCTAGTAACCTTTTTTTGAGGCCGCTGGTGATGAGACCATTGGCTTTTTCTACTTGCCCATTAGTTTGCAGGTGGGCAACTGAAGTGTAGCGGATGTTTATGCCCATCCCATTACAGAAGTTCTTGAACTCATTGGATGTGAAATTTGTACCATTGTCTATGATGATGCTATGGGGGGACCCGAAGCGAAAGATTATCGACTTGATGAAGTTGACAGCCGAGGTTGCGTCTTGGCAGGTGATAGGTACTGCCTCAATCCACTTTGTGAATTTGTCGACTGCTACTACCAGAAAGACATGGCCACCATTCGAAGATTTTTGGAGTTTGCCAACCATATCCAGACCCCGCTGAGCGAACGGCCAAGGCAATGGTATGGCGGAAAGTTCTACTGCTGGAGCGTTGGGTTTGTTTGCAAAGCATTGACAGGCTTCGCATGTTCTTACAATGTCCTTGGCATCTAGAACTGCCATAAGCCAGTAAAATCCTGCCCTGAAGGACTTTGCTGCAATTGCGTGGCTGCTGGCATGGTGTCCGCAGATTCCCTCGTGTATATCTTTGAGGATGAGCTGCCCTTTTTCGGGTGTAACACAACCCTGAAGTACTCCTAAGATGCTCCTTTTATAGAGTTCACTATTGACAATTATGAAGGCCTTAGAACGTCGGGTGATGCGTCTTTCCTCGATTATATCCTAGGGGAGTTCTCTGCGCATCATGAATGCTATGTACGGCTACATCCATATAGTTTCCACTACCATTACTTATGTGGGTTCCTCCAGTTCTTCGGGGTCTTCTTCCTTGTACTCTTCGGCTGGCGCAGCCCCCAATCCCTTGGCTGGTTTGGATTTTTTTCTTCCAGGTTCTGGTACTTCTTTGGCCTTCTTGGGTTTGATGGAACAATCTGTGATTTCCTCCCAGAAAACCCTGGGTGGCACAGGGAGACATAAGGACCCGATGTTTGCCAAATTGTCTTCCTCCCCGTTACTTCCTTGACCCACATGAGACACCTCACATCCATCAAAGCGGGCTTCCATGATGTTGTACAAGTATCGATATGCAATCATGTTATCGCCAATAGAATTGCACCTGTTCATCACTTGTTGCACCACGAGGTTTGAGTTTCCAACGATTTTGAGGTGAGTTGCACCGCAGGCCCTAGCCATGCGCATGCCGTGCAATAGGGCCTCATATTTAGCTTCATTGTTTGACGCATTGAGGAAACTCATCCGTAGAACGTATCGCATCTTGTCGCCTTGCAGAGAGATTAAAATGATGCCTGACCCAGTCCCTTATGTTTGCTTGGATCCATCAAAGTACATCTTCCACATGCTCGACAAATCTAGGGGACCCTCACATTGCAGCTCTGTCCACTCCGTGATGAAATCAGGCAACACTTGAGATTTTATCGCTGTTCGCTTCTCATACGTGATATCTCGAGGGTATAGTTAGATTCCCCAAAGAGAGATACGTCTTGTAGCTTCTAGACTGTTCAATATGTTGGACAGGGGGGCCTCATTGACGAACACTATCGGGTGCTCTGAAAAATAATGGCACAGTTTGCGTGCTATCATAAAGACACCGTATGTGAGTTTCTGATAGTGTGAATACCTTTGCTTCGAAGGTGATAAAACTTCACTGATATAATATATTTGCCTTTGGACGCCTTGAGTTTTTAGTTCTTCGGGTTGCTCAACGACTAGGTCTGTGATGACCACTTGGTTTGTGGTGATAATGTAGAGCAGGAGTGGTTCTTTCTTTTTAGGTGACAGATGACATGTGACGTCGAAAGTGTTTTCTTGAGTGCATAAAATACTTGCTAGGACTCCTTGGTCCACTCGAACATTTCTGACTTTTCATGAGTTTGTAGAAAGGGAGCGCATTTTATCCTAGTCGAGGGATAAACCTGCTGAGTGCTTCCACACGCCCTGCTAGTAGCTGAACACCGCGAAGATTCGTTAACTTCTTCATCATCAATGTTGTTTGAATTTTCTTTGGGTTCGCTTCTATTCACATTTCTGAAACCAGGCATCGAGGAGTTGTCCTGCTGGTACTCCAAAGGAACATTTAAGTGGGTTAAGCTTGATGCGGTACTTATTGATATTATCAAATATTCTCCGAAGGTCACTGATAGAGGTCGATTCCTCTTTGGTGGTGACAATGACGTCATCAATGTATACTTGGAAATTATTTCTGATTTGAATTCCAAGACAATTTTGCATCATACGTTGGTAAGTGGCACCCGCATTTTTTAGGCCAAATGGCATCGTCATGTAGCAGAATACACCGTAAGGTGTTATAAATGCTATTTTTGTCTTGGTATTCCACCTTCATCCAAATCAGGTGGTACACGGAGTAAGCGTCCAGAAAGGAAAGACGTTCGCACCCAGCTATTGCGTCGATAATTTAATCGATTCGTGGGAGTGGAAAGTGATCCTTTAGGCAATGCTTATTAGTGCTATTTGACTTTGTTTGCACCCACCTAGTATCTCTATTAGTGCTATTTGACTTTGTTGCAACTTGTTGTGCTTAATGCTTGTCACTAGGGCCCGAGTGCCATGATCTCAAATCTGAACTTATTATTGAATCATTATGATAGTATTGTTTATGGTCTTACCTGCAAGTTGTATACTCGTATCATTGTCCAGATCCAAAGGCCCCAAAGTGACAGAAATTGGGTCAACCGGAGGGGATGGCTATGGTGTGATGATCACATGTGTTCACGGAGTGTTAATGCTTTGCTCCGGTGCTCTATTAAAAGGATCACCTTAATTGCCAGTAGTTCCCTAGAGGCCCCACTGCCACGGGCTGGCTAGACAGAAGATGTCGTGCAAATTCTCATTACGAGCACGTATGACTATATTTGTAGCACATGCCTAGGATGGTTTAGTACTTGGATGCTTATTATTATTTATCTGCAATTCCCTAGTTCTTTGAAGTTACATGTTCAGACTCACCCATGCAACGTCCGTCCATCCATCCCTATGCCTACCGCACTCGAATCCTACTATTACCGTTACTATTACTATTGCTACCGTTCACTATTGCTGTTACTGCTGGTGTTGCTTTGCTGTTGCTACTGATAAACTTCTATGAGCAAGAACTATTTTCAGGTGTAGCTGAACTGACAACTCAGTTGTTAAGGCTTGCAAGTATTCTTTGTCTCCCCTTGTGTCGAATCAATAAATTGGGTAATACTACCTGCGAAGACTATTGCGATCCCCTACACTTGTGGGTCATCAAGACTGTTTTCTGGCACTGTTGCCGGGGAGCATAGCTTTATTTGTAAGTTCACTTGGATCTATTATTGTTCGCTACTACTCCTTTCATCATGGGGAAGTCTCGTGATGGAAAGTTTCCTATTTTACCATCCACTACAAGAAGAGGTACAGTCCTAAACACCTCTGTTGCTCTGGATTCACCGTCTGTTATAAGTAAGCTTGTCACACCACCACCACCACATATTCATGCTACACACACTGCTACTACTGCTGAATCTGAAACTGCTTTTGATACTCATGATGTTACTTCTACTGTGCTTGATGTGAGTGGTTCACTAGGTACTTTTCTAGATGCTACTATGGCTAGTCTAGGAAATACCGAAACTCCTAGTGAAGACACTATCACACATGTTAGCTCACCTGAGTCTAGTGAGAGTTTTGATATTAATGATGGTTACATTAAGCTCACTGATGAATTTGTCGAAGAGTGCCAAATAACACATGGTGCTAGTGCTATTAAGAGTCTCCTTGCTAGACATACTATTATACCCAAGAAGTCCTAGATCCTAAATTTGCCACCTCTCCCATAGATATTAAAGATAAAGATTATGAGATATTGTTGAGAAAGAACCTTTTTGTGGTACTGAAAATGAGAGTGCTGTGGCTCATATGAATGAGCTTTCTACTATGAGTGCTTTGTTCTCTGATGATTTTAAAATGCGCAAGTACTTTGTTGCTAAGATATTCCCTTTTTCACTAAAAGGAGAAGCTAGGGCTTGGTTTAATAGATTACCTCCTAGTTCCATTGATAGCCCTGATTGCTTGATTGCTTCTTTCTTCCATAAATATTTTCCTCCCAGTGCTAGACATGCTGCTTTGCAGAGACTTTTTGATTTTAAATAGGAAGAAGAAGAGAAATTTCCTGAGTCATGGAAGAGATTTTGTTCCATGATTCATGCATATCCTAGAGGTCCATTACCTAAGAGTGAGTTGCTTGATATTTATTATAATGGACTAACTGATGATTCTAAGACCTACATAGATAGCTTTGCTGTTTGTGTTTTCAGGAAAAGAACTCCTACAGATGCTGAAGAATTAATGAACCAGATAAGCAAGAATTGTGATGATTGGACTTCAACTGAGCTGAATACACCTGAGCCTATTACTCCTAAACCAGTTACTCCTGAACCAGATATTCCTGAACCAGTTCCAACACCAATAACAAAGAAGAGGGGAGTTATTGCATTAAACGATGAAGTGATGAAGGAAGCTAAGAAGTGTCTAAAGGAGAAAGGTATTACAGTTGAAGATGTGAAGAATGTACCTCCTATAGAAGAATTATGTAAGCCAATTCCCCACTCATCTACTATTGAGGTACACTCTCTCCAATTTAATGAAGGTGATATTCCTTATGGTAAGCCTCCTGATCAATGCTTAGAGGAACTTGACACATTTATTGTTAAATAAGGTAATTTTAATAAACAAGTTCAGAATCATTTATTGGAAAACTCTAGAGCTATCGATGAGTTGAAAGATATTGTGGAAAGAAGTTCTAATGATATTAAAATGCTTTGTAAACACTTTCAAATGGTTCAAACCCAACTTGATAAACTTGCTAAGGTGCAAAAGGATATGCTAGTTAGTGCCTCGGGAAATAAACATGCTTATGGAATTAAAACTAGGAGTGGTATAACTACTCAAGATCCTTTATATCCTGAACGTCACCCTAAAAGAATAGAGCAGGATTCCAAAAAAGTAGAAGATAGTGGTAGTCCTCGTAAGAGGAAGAAAAAGAAACATAAGAAAGTTGAGGAACCACTTGAACCTGCTGTAGATCCTAATAGTATATCTGTCTCTCATGATGAAACTGAGAGTGGTAATATTGATGAGTCTCATGATAAGGAGGAACTTGAGGAAGAACCTGAGAAACACACTAAGAACACTAGGTACACAAAGGAAGATTTTATTGCTAATAAACATGGTAAAGAGAGAGAACCTTGGGTGTAGAAACCTATGCCTTTTCCAGGTAAGAAACACAAGTCAAAGGAGGAAGAACACTACAACATGTTTTGTGAGTGGATGAAGCCTTTATTTCTGCAAATTCCTTTGACTGATGCTATTAAGTTGCCTCCTTATTCAAAGTATATGAAGGATATTGTCTCTAATAAAAGGAAGATTCCTAATGAGGAGATTTCTACTCTACTTGCTAATTACTCCTTCAATGGGAAGGTTCCAAAGAAACTTGGTGATCTAGGTATACCAACTATTCCTTGCTCCATTAAGAATAATTATGTTAGAACTTCTTTATGTGATTTGGGAGCTGGAGTTAGTGTTATGCCTTTTTCTCTCTATAAGAGACTCCAGCTAGAAAAGTTGATACCAACTGATATATCTCTGCAAATGACTGATAAGTCAACTACTGTTCCTGTTGGTATATGTGAGGATGTTCTTGTTCAAGTAGCTCATATTTGCATGGTCTTAACTGATTTTTTTGTGCTTGAAATGCCTGAAGATGATAATATGTCTATTATTCTTGGGAGACCTTTTCTTAATACTGCAGGTGCTGTCATCAATTGCAATCAAGGAAAAGTAACATTCAATATTAATGACAAAGAGCACACTGTCTATTTCCCCAAAAAGGATGTTAGAAGCTATTGCCTGAATTCTATTGAAAACATTGAAGGCATCAAGGTTGGAGAAATATATTGTCCCATTCCACAAGAAAATATTGAAACTATTATGATTGGGACCATTGTCCCATTCCACAAGAATATACCTGGTGGAATGCAAAGTTTTGCTTCATATAAGATTGTTTTGGTAATAAGACTTGATCAACCTTGTTAACAAAAGGATTTTAATGAACAAAATAATGTTTCCACTATGGTTATACTTGCTTTTTTTCCTTACTCCTTCCTAGTCTTTGCTTTAGCTTTAGTTTTGTTAGTTGTTTGCTTGTCTGAGTTTCTTAGAGCTCCTGTAGTTTAGCTTTTGGTTTGCTTTTGCTTCTTCTAAAATACTGTTTCTGCGAGAAAATCAATTTTCATACCCTGAAAATTGGCCAAAAATAAAGTTTCCCAAAAAATCCCAGAAAATTCAAATAAATATTTCCTCAAAAAAAGGGACAGAGAGGTACCAGAGATGACCCAGGGGGCCACCCCTAGGCCCCACAACTGTGGTAGGCGCGGGCCCACCACTGGTGGCGCCTAGGGGGTCTGGCCCACCTGGGTCCTTCCAGGCTGCCTCCTCAAAGCCACCTTCTTTCTCTCTCCCGAAAACACCGGAAAACTTGCTCAAGCTAGAGTTCTTGCTATTCTTGCTCGCGATTTTCGATCTCCTTGTTTAGCCTATCCCAAGTGCCGATTTTTGGAGGGATTGCTCCTTGGTATGTGCCTCCTCCACTTGTCCAATTAGATTTGTGATTGGTAGATTGTATATTGAGAATTTTGCTACTATAGGTGACAGGTTGTTTGAGCTTGCATGCTTGTTCTATGCTTAGAAACTTTGTTTTGATGCATGTGTAGTCCTCTAGCAAGTTCCTATAGTAGTTTCTCATCATTTATCAACTTAGAAATCACTTGGTTTGATGGTTGTTTAAAATTTCAGCAAAGGGAAGTCATGGACCACCACACCTTTGGTGACATTTTTGAGAGTGATGCACCTAGAAGGACAAGGCTCCCAAGGTCATCTACACGATCCATACCCTCATACAATGAGGATCTCATTACTCCGCGGTTTTGTGATGAGGGGGTGAAGGGGATGCGCACCCCTCCACCTTTCCTTGTCAAACTTTCTTGCGAGCTGCTGGGATTCTTAATGATTTCATGGCTTTGATTGAGAGGGCTGGTCTAACAAGTTTCATGCAGGATGAGAGTGCACAATATGCTTCACTTACTAAAACATTTGTGGAGAGTTTCTCCTTCACCAATAGTTTCTTCAACTTTTATGTGCCTTTCTCCTTCACTCAATTCTATGACATTGAAGGATTTTTGCAAAGCCTTAGGACTTGGTACAAAGGGGTCATCAAAGAAGATTACATCTCTTCCTGCTGATTTGCTAGAACTATACCGAGGAATAACCAATGATGATGACCACAGAGCTCAGCGAGGGAAGATAAAGAACATCCAACTCCCAGCCATCAGGTACTTCACCTACTATCTTACCACCAGTGTTCTTGGTAGGGAGAACACTAGTAATATATCCAACTATCAATTGGCCTTCTTAGTTGATGCGCTCTACGGTGAGCAAAAGTATAATCTTGGTTCCCTCATTGCTCGTCCTTTAGCTGCTAGGGGACCCATTTATGGGGGAATTATTGCTACTCGTATCGCTGCTGCCTTGAACATTGCTGTTGATACCCATGATACAGTTTTGGCTCCCCAGAGACTTGATTTTGCTGCCATGAAGGCGCACCACTTTGTCACCTCTAGCTCTACTCTTGAGAACTTGGTTTATAGAATGCTGTTTACTGACGGGGAAGAGAGAGAGATCCCTCTACCCCAAACCAGTTTGTTTAGTTTTTCTCAGGGACCTTGGTCACGCTCGAAGGCGGATATGGATGAGTTGCTGGATTTTCTTAACTTCCACGGGCACTATCAGGGGGGAGCGCCCGCTTATGACCCCTTTGTACACTACATAGGGGAGGCCTCGAGCTCGTACCAGGACGAGGGAGCTTCCTCGACATACTATGGAGGTGCATCTAATTGGGCACCATGGGATTGATCCCCGCTTAGGCCAAAAGCCTAAGCTTGGGGGGAGGTATACCGACATCACACTCATATATATATCATGTTCGGTCGGTTCTTTATATATCCATTGTTTCTCTTTCTTTTTGGTTTTTGTTGCTGTAGAGGTCCCAACCTTTAATAAGGTAGAGATCCCTGTGTTTACAATGCTAGTCCCTCGATCAATAGCTAGCATCCACAGTTAAGATGTAATATCAAGAAACAAAGGTCATAATACAACTTTATAACCAGGAATAAAATAATTCATTACATCTTACATAGCTCATTTGTCTATCACATTACAATGCAACAGAATATCTATATAGCATGGAGTCCTTCATCTTCAAAGTGCCACAGGAAATCGTGTTGGTTGTAGACTTGTAATCCTAATCAACACACTTCACTAACATCAATCAAACCTGCAACATAATAAGTTACAGCCAGAAGGGTCAATACATTTGAATTGTATTGGCAAGTGATACTATGGTAGTATAGTGGAGTCTACCATCTATGCATTTGGCTAAGTGGAGCTTAGGATTGCTTTGCTCAAAATAGATTTTTCCTTATCATTTGAAAACACTAAGTTTTTGTTTGGCAAAAATCACCCAAGGCATCTACCAATCATTGATTGTAGATCCTTTAACCCTTGTTCAACCACAAGTTTTTAACTTAGAAATTGGGATGAGGAGATTCTTGATAGCTTCCATGTCTTGATGCTCAAATTGTCCATTGTCGGGGACATGGCTAAGTACTTAGATTTTACTCTCTCGAGAGGTGGTGCACTTTCCCCACAAGACTCGACATGCATCGAGATAAGATCTTTCAGAAGCCTTCCCTTAGACCAAAATGGACGCGCTCCAAACCTATCATCCCCTGCCACCAACTGTCCATTTGGCTAAGTTATTACAACCTATATGATCCAGGAAGAGCCCATAATGCCAAGTGGCCACAGTTGAAGCTTCTCAACATTTGACATCTCAAATCTCTTTGTTCCTGGGTGGCTTTCCACGATTGTGATACACAAGGTTCACCAGTCCCTTGGCCTTGTGTAACCACTCAACAAATCCGTTCTCACCATTCCACCTAGGTGTTTCATTTACATAGTTATTTTATTAAACAAAATACAAGTCATTGACTTAGAAATATTTCATAGCATGAATATAATCCACCCTTGTTTTCTACTAGCTAAGATAAGGATGATAGTAGTAGGGATCCTAACTTAGGAAATTCTACTAAGGCATCATCTAATAGGATTTCCCATGGCATAGCATACTTAGTAAAATTTCATGCAAGTCCTACTAAAAAAATCACTAATGCATAGTGAAAATAATGGGACAAAAGTGTGAAGCACCACTTGCCTTAATGGTAGAGAATATAAGTTCACTCCTTGATATTGCAATAGTTACACTCTTCAAATTTCACTATAATTCAATCAAGGCACAAATTCAATATAGTATTCAACTCATAAAATAATAAAAACAAAGCAATGCATGCAAGCATGCCAAAGATTGTTTTATTTGGAAAAGTGGTTTCTAATAGGTTATAAACATTTTAACACACCTATTGGTCATTTATCAAAGTGGCAAAACTATTTGATAACAAGTTAGCAAAAATGGCCACTTTAAATCCCTTTTTGGTTTGCTAGAATTGATTTTATTCAAACAATAATTTCTAGTGTTAGCCAAAAATTTTTTAAACACCAATTTTAGTGTTTATGGTCATAATGTTTAAAAAAAATTCCATTTGCAAAGGGTTTCATCGACATTCCATTTTTAAGTCTAGCACCTTTTATTTTGTTGGAAATGTCTTTAAACAAAGTAATAATTTTATAGGGTTCACCAAATATTTTTAATTCCAAAAAATTGTTGTTTAGGATCAGAAAGTTTAATTCAAAACATTTTCCAAAGGTTTTACTCAAAAAGCATTTTTAAAACATATCCAACATTTTTATTTAACTAGAAATGCTTTTATTCAAAGGATTAATTCCTAAGTGTCACAAACTATATTTTTTAATCCAAAAGTTGGTTTCTATGGTCAGTAGGTTCAAAACAAACCATTTACCAAAGATTTTATCCTAAAAACATTTTTAGAATGAATTTTATCCACAAAATATGCCTAAACATGTTTATGTAAAAACAACAAATTTTACAGAAGCAAATCACTAAACAAAGTGCATGGCTGGAAATTAATCTTTTTGCTGATTCCATTGATATAAAATTTGTAAAATTTGGACGTGTAGATTCAAAGTTATGAATTTTTCAAATCTTACCATCTAATAGAAATGTTTCTGTCTATTTAATCAAAACTGTGCCACGCGTCGTGTTTTCATTCGCTGGTACCGGTTCGCACGGATCAAGCTACACGGTGCGTTGGATCTTATTAGAATCGTGCGGCACAGATGCAAACTTAACCTTTCGCTAAAGTGGATCTAATGTGTCCTTACGATTTAAATATAACGGCCTGAAATGTTTTGACCATACACTGTCGGCGCTCGACGGTGGCGCGCGGCGGCGGTGCTCAGGCGATGGCGTAATGGTGAACCCAGGAAGCGTGGGAGAGAGAGGAGTAGCTCACCAGATTCGACGTGCGTTGCTGATGCTCAACGTACTCGTGCGGAGACAGGGGGCGCACGGGGTTAACGAAAATTGCTCGCCGGAGCTCCTGCTTCCGTCGGGCATGCTCTGTCGTTGACGGAAGCGAAGCTACAAGGCACGCCAAGGCAAAATGAAGGGTGCGTTAGATGCGTGCGAGAGGGGAGAGTATGAGAGTGTCATCGAGAGGGGGAGGCGCGGTCAGAGGTTACCGGGGAAGCTCAACGGAGTAATGGCAGACGGTGGCGACACTTAGGTGAAGACGTAGTCGAGTATCTGGGGCGCGCGTGGGCAAGTCGGTGGTACTAGAGTGTGCGTCTGGCGATGGGGAGTAGTCTCGTGGAGGCCAGGGAGCAAGGGGAGGGCTGTTGTCGCCGGAATCGGGGAAAAGAACTCATCGGAGCAGTGGTGGTTCAATGGCTAATTCGCACAGCCTGGTGACAGAGAGGGTGTAGAGAAGGAGGGTAAAGGTAGAGAGGGCGTGGGCGTTTAAGGGTGCTTGGTCACTGGGAGGAATTAGTGCGGCAATCAATCGTATTAACGACGCGGAATCAATGCCAGAAACGGCGACGAACTGGTCACGCACGGGTGAAGAAGACGACTGGCAGGTGGGGTCACTTCGTCAGTGATTGATAGACCGAAAACGGTGGGGTCTACATATCAGTGACCTCGCGGGTTTAGATGCTGGTGAGAAAACGTTTCGGGGAGGGAAGAAAGATGTGCTGCGAGTTGGGCCTGTTGGGTTAGTTGGGCTGGACTGGTTTCTTTCCCTTTTTTTATTCTGTTTCTTTTTATTTTTCTCTTTTCTTTTTATTTTATGAATTTGTTCAAATGATTTCAAACCTCTTTTTAATTCAAAACTTTTCAAAACTTTCAATATATTTTAGTACTGTTATAAATGTGTTTTTAAAGACCATTTTGGAATAATTCCTCTATTCAATTATGGTTTATTCTTTATCTAAATTAGGCACTTGTTTTTATTCAAATAGGATTTAAATTATATTTTCAAACTCTTATTTGAACTCTAATTTTCACCAAACCTTTTTCAGTAGGTTTTATTTATTTAATAGGGTGTTAAATAATTCACTTTGAATTATTTGAACTATTTTAATATGATTTATTAATCATTTAAATTGGGCAATTGTCTTTATTCCAATAAAATCAAATATGGTTTTAATTCCATATAAATTTTATTCAAATAATTCTTTTAAGTTAATTAGATAGATTTTTAATTCACTTTGGTAAATTCCAATTTACTATTTTCTCATGATTTAATTAATCATTTCTATTAGGGATTTTGTGTTCATTTAAATGAAATAGAATTTGGTTAAGGCCATATTATTTTATTTGAATATTCCTTATCCCTTTATTTCATTTGGACTATCTTTATTTCATTTACTTATGGATTTGTCCAAGATTTAATTTGTCTTTAAAATATTCCTTATTTATTTATTTATTTCTTTCTTTGTCTTATAAAATCCATATATTTTTATTTATAGATCCAAACTTGGTGATTCCAATTTGTAAAATCTTATTTAATATTTGTTTATCTTTTTAAATCTTATTAGGATTATTTTGCTCACTATTTGGTATGGATTTTAGATAGGAGCTTTATTATTTCCTTTTACCTTCTTAAATTCATAAACTTTTATCTATGGCTTCAAATTAAATCAAACCACTTTCTATGGTTTATAATATTTTTGTTTATCATTTTTGATCATTTATAAATGTTTTGTTGACAAATTTTTATATGGATCAAATCCATAGTCTTAGAGATCTTGGAAATGATTTTCTTCCATTAGGGTTTTAGGGTTTTGGTTTACTTTTCCAAATGTTTAAATTTTAAGATACATTCATTGATGAATGATTTCTATTGATTTGAATTTTGTTGGATTCCATTTTATTCAAATTTGTTCAAGTTGGGTTTTGATGTTTCCATTTTGAAACAAAAAGTTTCTTTTCACCCTAAATTTCAACAATTATTTATTTTGTTTATTTATTTCACATTTCAAAATTTGGAAAATTTTGGGCTGTGACAGGCTACCCCCCTTAAAAGAAATCTCGTCCCGATATTTGGGAAAGCTAGAGGTTACAAGTTGGCTTCATGACCACTAGGGTACTACCACCCTTAAAAAGGTTTTCAACTAGATTATATCTTGGCTTACTTGGGATCTTGATGTATCTTCTCTGGACACTTATTTGCATAATGGCCTAGCTCTTTGCATTTGAAACATGTGATAAGGTTGAGGTCTTGAGGTGGCCTCTCTGGACAACATGATGCATAATGTCCCAGCTCTTTGAAGTGGTTGCACATCACTTGGCTAATATCCTTCCTCATCTTGGGTTTCACTAGCTTTTGTTTGTCTTCTTGGCTCTTCTTCTTTTCTGGGCATTCAATGGCATAGTGTACCATCTCTTTGCAATTGTAACATTGTAACTGGCTTTTGTCATTCTTCTTCTTTTTGGGTCTCTCCAAAGCTAGGAGTTCTTCTAGTTCATGCTCTTCATATCTCACCTCAAAGGTGGGAAATCTTTCTCTCTTCTTGGGGCAGTTACTAGAGATATGACCTTATTCTTCACAAGAGTAGCAACACTTTGTGGTCACTTTGGATTTGGCCTTATGAGGCATGGTTCTAACTTTTCTTTCATCCTTCTTGGTAGAAGTTGTTTCCTCATGGGGGTTTCAAAACATTTGATGCATTCCATCTTGCTTTATTTGTTGAACTATAGGATAGATGGGGCATTGGATAGGGACATGATCATTTCCTTCACATAGGAAACAAGTCACTTGAGATTTGGGGCATTCATTAGTTGGATGTTTCTCTTCACAATTAGGGCATTGGTCCACATGCTCCTTAGAAGTGTGATCCATGTCTCCACAAATATTGCAAGCTTGAGTTCCTTCTATAATATCATCCTTGACATCATTGTTGTCACAATATCCTTGGGAATGGTTATCTCTCATGTTGATCATTTGATTGGTCATCCCTTGCAACAATTGGGATTGGATTTCCAAAATATTTTGCAAGGTTGGGTCTAACTTGTTGTTGTTAGCTAAAAACTGAGTTGTCATTTGACTCAACTGGGTTTGGTTTGCTAGTAGTTGTTCTCTCATGTGCATCTCTTGGTTGGTGTCACCATTCTTGATGCTGGAGTTTCTTGGAGAAGTCATCTGTTTGGGTTGGATTGGGATTAGAACATGCAAAATATTTCTAGGGAAGAAGTCTAATCACACACAACAATTCACACAAGCAATGTGCAAACAATCACAAACAAACATTTCACTCAAACAACAAAGTTCAAGCACATTTTTTTAGGAAACAAAATATTTTTTCTACACCACACAAGTTGGTGTGTTTGATCTAAACTAAACATTAGTTTGGTGGTCCAACTATATGGTTTTCTTGAGATCATTCCATTCTTCTTGGTCGTTTCTTCATGAACAAGATCATTGTATCCTTGGAGAAATCTTGTATCTTGGTCACAATTCTTCAAAGGTGATGATGGTTCCTTCTAGGTTGTTTTTCCTTAGTCTTCAAGTATTGAGTAATATTTCTTGTCTCACTTGTAGTCCTTATTGATGTCCAAGTTGAAGTCCTTGGTGAAACTAAAGTTAAAGTCATTGGTGATGTTGAAGTTGAAGTCATTTGAGTTGGTGAAGTCCGTTGCTCATGTTGAAGTCTTTGCTCATGGGGGAGGCTTTGTCCATCAAGTTTGAAAAAGGAGAGATGTAGAATTAAAACCAAAAAGGTTGAGGAAAGAGTATACAAGATTGTTTATAGATAAGGTTTTGAACAAATACAACTCCTATTTTCTAAGGGGTTTTGTCCAATCCTAGGGTTACAATCCTACAGGCAACACAGTGCTCTGATACCATCTGTAGAGGTCCCAACCTTTAATAAGGTAGAGATGCCTATGTTTACAATGCTAGTCCCTGGATCAATAGCTAGCATCCACAGTTAAGATGTAATATCAAGAAACAAAGGTCATAATACAACTTTATAACCAGGAATAAAATAATTCATTACATATTACATAGATCATTTGGTTATCACATTACAATGCAGCAGAATATCTATATAGCATGGAGTACTTCATCTTCAAAGTGCCACATGCAATCGTGTTGGTTGTAGACTTGTAATCCTAATCAACACACTTCACTAACATCAAACAAACCTCCAACATAATAAGTTATAGCCACAAGGGTCAATACATTTGAATTGTATTGGAAAGTGATACTATGGTAGTATAGTGGAGTCTATCATCTATATGCAACCTATATGATCCAGGCAGAGCCCATAATGCCAAGTGGCTACACTTGAAGCTTCTCAACATTTGACATCTCAAATCTCTTTGTTCCTGGGTGGCTTTCCACAAGTGTGATACACAAGGTTCAGCAGTCCCCTGGCCTTGTATAACCACTCAACATAAATCCATTCTCACCATTCCACCCAGGTCTCATTTACATAGTTGTTTTATTAAACAAAACACAAGTCATTGACTTAGAAATATTTCATAGCATGAATATAATCCACCCTTGTTTTATACTAGCTAAGCTAAGCATGATAGTAGTAGGGATCCTAACTTAGGAAATTCTACTAAGGCATCATCTAATAGGATTTCCCATGGCATAGCATACTTAGTAAAATTTCATGCAAGTCCTACTCAAAAAATCACTAATGCATAGTGAAAATAATGGGACAAAAGTGTGAAGCACCACTTGCCTTATTGGTAGAGAATATAAGTTCACTCCTTGATCTTGCAATAGTTACACTCTTCAAATTTCACTATAATTCAATCAAGGCACAAATTCAATATAGTATTCAACTCATAAAATAATAAAAACAAAGCAATGCATGCAAGCATGCCAAAGATTGTTTTATTTGTAAAAGTGGTTTCTAATAGGTTATAAACATTTTAACACACCTATTGGTCATTTATCAAAGTGGCAAAACTATCTGATAACAAGTTAGCAAAAATGGCCACTTTAAATCCCTTTTTGGTTTGCTAGAATTGATTTTATTCAAAGAATTATTTCTAGTGTTAGCCAAAATGTTTTTAAACACCAATTTTAGTGTTTATGGTCATAATGTTTTAAAAAAATTCCATTTGAAAAGGGTTTCATCCAAATTCCATTTTTAAATCCAGCACCTTTTATTTTGTTGGAAATGTCTTTAAACAAAGTAATAATTTTATAGGGTTCACCAAATATATTTTTAATTCCAAAAACATGATGTTTAGGGTCCGATAGTTTAATTCAAAACATTTTCCAAAGGTTTTAATCAAAAAGCATTTTTAAAACATATCCAACAGTTTTATTTAACGAGAAATGCTTTTATTCAAAGGATTAATTCCTAAGTGTCACAAACTATATTTTTAAATCCAAAAGTTGGTTTCTATGGTCAGTAGGTTCAAAACAAACTATTTACCAAAGATTTTATCCTAAAAACATTTTTAGAATGAATTTTATACACAAAATATGCCTAAACATGTTTCTGTAAAAACAACCAATTTTAAAGAAGCAAATCACTAAACAAAGTGCATGGATGGCAAGTACTCTTTTTGTTGATTCCTTCGATATAAAATTTGTAAAATTTGGATGTGTAGATTCAAAGTTATGAATTTTTCAAATATAACCATCCAATAGAAATGTTTTTGTCTATTTAATAAAAAATGTGCCACGCATCGTGTTTTCATTCCCTGGTACCGGTTTGCACGGATCGAGCTACGCGGTGCGTTGGATCTTATTAGAATCGTGCGGCATAGATGCAAACTTACCCGTTCGCTTAAGTGGATATAACGTGTCCTTATGATTTAAATCTAACGACCTGAAATGTTTTGACCATACACTGGCGGCGCTCGATGGTGGTGTGCGGCGGCGGCGCTCAGGCGATGGCGTAACAGCGAAACCAGGAAGCGTGGGAGAGAGAGGAGTAGCTCACCAGATTCGCCGTGCGTTGCTGATGCTCAAGGTACTCATGGGGAGACAGGGGCGCACGAGGTTAACGATAATTGCTCGCTGGAGCTCCTGCTTCCGTCGGGCACGCTCTGTCATTGACGGAGGCGAAGCTACAAGGCACGCCAAGGCAAAACGAAGGGTGCGTTAGATGCACGCGAGAGGAGAGTATGAGAGTGTCATCGAGAGGGGAGGCGCGGTCAGAGGTTAAGGGTTCTTGGTGACAGAGAGGGTGCGGAGAAGGAGGGGAAAGGTAGAGAGGGCGTGGGCGTTTAAGGGTGCTTGCTCACTGGGAGGAATTAGTGCGACAATCAATCGTATTGACGACGCGGAATCAATGCCAGAAACGGCGACGAACTGGTGAAGAGGACGACTGGCAGGTGGGGTCACTTCGTTAGTGATAGATAGAGCGAAAATGGTGGGGTCTACATATCAGTGACCTCGCGGGTTTAGATGCTGGTGAGAAAACGTTTCGGGGAGGGAAGGAAGATGGGCTGCGAGTTGGGCCTGTTGGGCTAGTTGGGCTGGACTGGTTTCTTTCCCTTTTTTTATTCTGTTTCTTTTTCTGTTTTCTGTTTTCTTTTTATTTTTTGAATTTGTTCAAATGATTTCAAACCTATTTTTAATTCAAAACTTTTCAAAACTTTCAATATATTTTAGTACTGTTATAAATGTGTTTTTAAAGACCATTTTGGAATAATTCCTTTATTCAATTATGGTTTATTCTTTATTTAAATTAGGCACTTGTTTTTATTCAAATAGGATTTAAATTATATTTTCAAACTCTTATTTGAACTCTAATTTTCACCAAACCTTTTTCAATAGGTTTTATTTATTTATTAGGGTGTTAAATAATTCACTTTGAATTATTTGAACTATTTTAATATGATTTATTAATCATTTAAATTGGGCAATTGTCTTTATTCCAATAAAATCAAATATGGTTTTAATTCCATATAAATTTTATTCAAATAATTATTTTAAGTTAATTAGATAGATTTTTAATTCACTTTGGTAAATTCCAATTTACTATTTTCTCATGATTTAATTAATCATTTCTATTAGGGATTTTGTGTTCATTTAAATGAAATAGAATTTGGTTAAGGCCATATTATTTTATTTGAATATTCCTTATCCCTTTATTTCATTTGGATTATCTTTATTTCATGTACTTATGGATTTGGC
Organism: Avena sativa; assembly: GCA_916181665.1. Taxonomy (NCBI): domain Eukaryota; kingdom Viridiplantae; phylum Streptophyta; class Magnoliopsida; order Poales; family Poaceae; genus Avena; species Avena sativa. The sequence continues at coordinate 136,301,576 of OV702280.1, forward strand.
CAAGATTTAATTTGTCTTCAAAATATTCCTTATTTATTTATTTCTTTCTTTGTCTTATAAAATTCATATCTTTTTATTTATAGATCCAAACTTGGTGATTCCAATTTGTAAAATCTTATTTAATATTTGTTTATCTTTTTAAATCTTGTTAGGATTATTTTGCTCACCATTTGGTATGGATTTTAGATAGGAGCTTTATTATTTCCTTTTACCTTATTAAATTCATAAACTTTTTTTCTATGGCTTCAAATTAAATGAAACCACTTTCTATGGTTTATAATATTTTTGTTTATCATTTTTGATCATTTATAAATGTTTTGTTGACAAATTTTTATATGGATCAAATCCATAGTCTTAGAGATCTTGGAAATGATTTTATTCCATTACCGTTTTAGGGTTTTGGTTTACTTTTCCAAATGTTTAAATTTCAATGTACATTCATTGATGAATGCATTTCACTTGATTTGAATTTTTTTGGATTCCATTTTATTCAAATTTGTTCAAGTTGTGTTTTGATGTTTCCATTTTGAAACAAAAAGTTTCGTTTCACCCTAAATTTCAACAATTATTTATTTTGTTTATTTATTTTTCATATTTCAAAATTTGGAAAATTTTGGGATGTGACAGTTGCTTCTTTCTAAAAACACAAATATACCAAAAATATTTTCTTTGTTTCTCTTGGTTTGTTTCTTTACTTTGGTTTGCCTTAAAAGAAAAATCCAAAAAGATTTTGCTTTGTTTGGTTTGCTTTGTTTTTGTTTGGTTTTCTTTGTTTGCTTGTTTCTAAAAAATCGAAAACACCAAAAATATGTGTTGTTCTTCTTTGGTTTTGTGAGTTCTTCGCAGGGTTTAGCCGTCCTTAGTGGATATTGGTTTTCATGTTAATTATTCAAGTCACACAAGTGAAGGGCAATAATGAAGATTAAGACAACTCGAGGTGTGGTAAGAGGCTGGTAACAAACTCTATTTGTTTCATTTTTGTACATATACTCATCATTGTGAGCATGCTTAGCATGTTTGTGTAAGGTGTATGTCATTATGGATGCTTAGTAGTTCTTGCCTGTCTATGATTAGCTCCATCTTGCTAATAGTTTGTAGCATGTCATATGAATGTTTGCTTGCATTGTTTTATTTATACGTTCGTATGATATTGTGGTATCCTCCTCTGACTGTTCATGTGAATCGACTTGGCACATGCTCACGCATGCATATGACTAATCAATATTCTGTAAGCCTCGATGATTTATTTTGCCTCAGAGTTCTTGTATCACTTTCATGCCATAGTTAGTCATGTTTTGTTGCAAGCATGATTATGACAGTTATTGCTCTCTCGTTTGTCGCTCCTTCTCTATTGCTAGCCTTCACTTGCACTAAGTACGTGCTCTACCTGTGCTTCCAACTCCCCAAAACCAATATTGCCAGCTGTGTCCATCATACCTACCTATTAGCATCATTTGCTACTTCAGTGCATATTGTATATATGCCGTGTTTTCTTCCAAAATAAAATGTTTGTCTGTTTTGAGAAAGTTAGTTAGTAAAGATCTCACAAACTTGATGGCACACTTTATTTCTTGCGCTTAATAATATTGAACCATTGTGACTAGTCCATGAAAGTTATATGCTTGCTTATTATATACTGGGAGTTAGTAGAACCATGCTGTCATGGCGAACGCTTTCAACAGTTTTTGGATAATTCTATCCAGTTGATACTTTGCTCTTTTATTTACGGATGTCGACGATGTGAAATAAAGGGGAAGTTGTTAGTTCATGGAGTTTATACATTGTGTTAGAGAAACGCCTGGGCCACTAGCCTAAGGCATGCTTAATCATGGTGGAAACTTGCAGCATCACTAGAATGAGCACCTATGAAGCTTCCTCAATAAAAAGCTATGCATATGGTAAATAAAAAGATTGCTGAGATGCTCATTGTCTGCTTGCCTTGTCATTTTGGTTATGGGAAAGCTCCTGTACCATGTGCAAGGGGTACCCCATTGGCGTTTCTCGATGATATGCATGTATTTACAATGACAAAAACTTTCAGGTGACTAAATTTGAGTAGCATGCGGAGTGGCCCTCATACTCAAGGGACTTGGGATTTTCAGTGGTCTGTCAAGCATATGATTCAGAGTGGACCTCACTTTCACCTTAACCACATGAATATGCCTATGATAGGGGCAATGAGAGCTCAAAGCTAATGAGTACCTTCCTTTCAGCATTAGGAAGCCTTTCAAACCTTCACAAAACCGTTTTCAAAACTTTGTTGAGTCACCACTTATTCTATGAGCACTTTCTTGAGAGCATAGTTGTCATTTTTGTGTTTGTTCCAAAACTTGGTTAATTATGTCATGACTTTGATTCTTGTATCTCTAATATCTTTACTTCTAGTCTTCATATGGACTTCAGAGGTGCCTGAGCATTTATATTGTGCTCTTCAAACAAAGGAAAGCGAGATACCACTCTATCATACCTTATTATGAGCATTGCAATGTTGCTTATGTTTATGTTTCATGCTACTTATTAATATTGAGTAGACTTAGTTGCATACTCCTTATTATGAATTGTCTAAGCATCTACTCCTGTGCTGAGAATATTTACATCATATGAAGCAAAGTGTTCGTGAAAGTTCTTTTATCGCACTCAGTTTTCAACTGAATTGCTTGAGGACAAGCAATAAGCTAAGATTGGGGGGAGTTGATACGTCCAAAATGTATCTAATTTCTCGAACACTTTTCTATTGTTTTTCCTCTATACTTGTGTGATTTGGATACAACTAACACGGATTGACGCTGTTTTCAGCAGAATTACCTTGGTGTCTTGTTTTTGTGCAGAAAATGAACTATCAGGAAAAATCCCGGAAAATATGCCAAAAATTATATTTCACCAGAAGATCCACGGAGCTAGAAGGGGAGACAGAGGTGAGGCCTGGGGAGCCTAGACCCACCCCAGGCGTGGGCCCACTGACCCCGCGTCTGGGGGAGGTTTGGCTACCCCAGGCAGCTTCTCGGCCTCCCTCCGCGTCTATAAGTTGCCTTCTGACCTAAAAAAGAAGGGGTTCGGTTTTCCAGAAAGAGTTCCGCTCCGTTGCCGCCACCAGAAACCAAGATTCGGATCCAGAAACTCCGTTCTCGCACCCTGCGGGGACAGGGAATTTGAAGAGGATCATCGCCATCGTCATCACCAACGCATCTCCATCAACCACCGATGTTTCCCTCATCCATGAGTGAGTAATCCCCCGCTGTAGGCTTGGGGATGGTAGGGATTGGATGAGTTCTATCATGTAATCGAATAAGATCTGTTAGGGGCATAGTGCCTAGTATCTCTATTAGTGCTATTTGACTTTGTTGCAACTTGTTGTGCTTAATGCTTGTCACTAGGGCCCGGGTGCCATGATCTCAGATCTGAACTTATTATTGAATCATTATGATAGTATTTTTTATGGTCTTACCTACAAGTTGTATACACATATCATTGTCCGGATCCAAAGGCCCCAAAGTGACAGAAATTGGGACAACGGGAGGGGATGGCTGTGGTGTGAGGATCACATGTGTTCAGGAGTGTTAATGTTTTGCTCCGGTGCTCTATTAAAAGGAGCACCTTAATTGCCAGTAGTTCCCTAGAGGCCCCGCTGCCACGGGATGGCTGGACAGAAGATGTCATGCAAGTTCTCATTGCGAGAACGTATGACTATATTTGGAGCACATGCATAGGATTATTTAGTACATGGATGCTTATTATTATTTATCTGCAATGCCCTAGTTCTTTGAAGTTACATGTTTAGACTCACCCATGCAACGCCCGTCCATACATCCCTATGCCTACCGCACTCGAATCCTACTGTTACCGTTACTCTTACTATTGCTACTATTCACTGTTGATGTTACTGCTGCTGTTGCTTTGCTGTTGCTACTACAAACTGTTGCTACTGATAAACTTTTGTGAGCCAGAACTATTTTGTAACACCCTCAGAATCGACCCTATGCAAGTTTCAGCGCTTCCCGCCAAACCCGCATAGAAACGATTCAAAGGTGCCCACCAGGCACTTTCGTGCGGGTGGAAAACGAAGTAATAACATTACACAACAATCCTCGATGGGACCCACAGAACAGATATATATACAACATCGACTCAATGAGTCAAGAATACAGATATAATATACAAAGATCCAAATCACCTTGAAAACAATACGACGTCCGAGTACGGACAAGATGCAAATGGGTCTAAGAGCCCTGAAGAATAACCAATGGCGTCCATAACCCTGCCCAGGCCAAGCCGAAAGGGTAACCCTGCTAACGACGTCGAAACCTGCTAAAACAAAAGGGGTGCCGACAAAGGGCAAAGGAAAAAGAGAGAGCGGTCAGTACTGAGGCCAGTACACGGCGAGACTAGAATTCGGCGGTCCTCGCCTACATAGGTATGGTGGACTGAAGCGGCAGCGGCAGCATGCACTAAACAACCTATAGAGACTCGATACAACTGTCGGCTATCAGAGAGGGATAAGAAAGACCTATTCGGAACCAACCTGATGCTACCTTCAAACAAACCCATCCTGGTGTTTCCCCCTCGAGACCAAACGAGGAAGTCAACCGAGGAACTCACACCGTTGGCAGTTTTATTTATTCCATTATAGTTGCGGCAATTACTAGTCAAATATAGATAGTCATTCTGATAAAATAAGCAGTGGGCACTTTTATTTAACCATTCCATTGTAGTTGCAACACTTACTAGTCAGATACAATTAGCATGAGATATCCCAAAACCCAGCAGTTGTTGGCACTTTTATTTAGCCATTCCGTTATAGTTGCAATACTTACTAGTCAGATATAATGGTCGCAAGCGACAACCCAAACAAGCAATTGTTGGCAGTTTTATTAGCCATTCCATTATAGTAAAGCTGATTACTAGTCATTATAAAGTCAAATTTATAGCACTACTTTAGTTATAGTTGTCTATGATCGGGATACTGTGCTCCAAGTCGTCCATAACCGCGGACACGGCTTTCAGAAAGTTTTACCCTGCAGGGGTGCACAAATAGCAACACACACTCGATCAACCTCGGAAAAACCAAATCAAAACCCAACGAGGCCTTCACGACAAAGCAATCACAGGATTCAAAAATATTTCAGGGGGCCACCCCATTGAGTACACCCGCAACGAAGTTAGCTGACTCCGAGACGGACTCAAGGTTTGCGTCAATGGCTGTAAACGACTGGGAACCCAAAACTGGGCTTGTCGATACCGCGAAAACACTCTGCTTACCTAAACGGTACAGGTGCTCCTCGCACAAACGTAACTAAAGCAGTAAAGCATGGCATAAGTACAGGATCGTAAATAAAACCTCAAACTAGTTTGTGGCCCCAAGAAATAAGAATGAATCAAGCTCTGGCTCAGGGGGGTCCCATAATCCTCCCGGATGTGGATAGCGCGAATATTCAAGGAACAGGTATCAAGTACTCGGGGTCCTACGGGACACAAGTGGACGGTTAACAACCAAATAACATCTATTGCCCACCTGTGCCTCTGCTTACCTACTTCAATTTTAGTTGTTAAACAGTAATTAAAGTAAACGATAATGAGAGCCATGATCATCTCCAATAATAAACACACGGCAATACTCCAACAACTGTGGTACTTGACGACGCGCAACAGCACTTGAGCAAGCGACTACGGCGCGCAGGTCCAACTATCTACCAAACAACAGGTAATAGGAGGTGTCCAAGGCAATATAAGGCTGCAAGGGATATCACGGGTACGAAAGCTAGAGCAACGCAACACAGATAGCAATAGATCAACAGGAGGGAATAAATACTATAAAAGTAAGATAGCTAGAAAGGGGGGGATGCTCTCCTGAAAACATTGCCGAAGGTTCAACCGAAGATCGGGGCGAAGCTCACATCAACTCAACGGCCTTATCCGCGAAAAAGCAAAACACTAGAAGAAACACCGGATGCAATATTTAATACTACGACAGAAGATCGAGCATGATGCTGAAGGGTTTCGCGGCATAGTAAATCAAAATTTTCTACGGATGCGAACAGAGGGAAAGCCAAGATCTAATCTAGGAGATGCAATCAACGAGAGAGATTGGATTTGATCTTCATACCCTTGAAGATTCGCACAGCGGAACGTTCGTCGGAACGTGGGTGATGTAGTCGTACTCGCTTCTCCTCCTCGCGATCCGATCCGATCTAGCACCACAAGTGGCGGTGCCTCCGTGAGATGCACACGTGCAGCACCTCGACGTCTCCTCCTTCCTCGGACCAGCAAGTATGGTGGAGAGATAGATTGGATCTACAACACGACGGCGTGGTGTATATGGTGGAGAATTTCTGCTGTAGGGCTTCGCCTACAAACAGTCGGGAGGGAGAGAGGAAAGCTAGCAAGGCGGCTAGGGTTTGGAGGAGAGGTGTGTGGGGTTGGTGCGCCCCCACCCCTCTTTATATAGAGGGGGGGCGCAGCCCTAGCCCCTCCCCCAAGCCCAAAGGATAAGGAGTGGGGGGCATGGACTCTCCCCTCTTCTAGAAACCCTATCTCTAGTTTAAACGATTTAAACTCTCTAGGATCGGCTGGGCCCTATGGGGCCTTGTGCCCCTGGCCCAATGCGGCCAGGACACTCCCTCATAGGCCCATGCCCCCTCCCGGAAGGTGGGGCCACGTTGGTCCCCTTCCGGAAGGTTCTAGAAGCTTCCGGTACAATACCGATTAACCCGGAACAATTCCGAACTCCAAAAACTGCATTGCCTTATATGAATCTTATTCTCCGGACCATTCCGAAACCTCTCGTGATATCCCGGATCCCATCCGAGACTCCGAACAAAAATTCATAAACCAATTATCCATTCTATCCTAGCGTCGAGACACGTTAAGTGTGTGACCCTGCGGGTTCGAGAATATGCAGACATGATCTTCTATCAATAATCAACAGCGGGGTCTGGGCACCCATATTGACTCCCACACATTCATCGATGATCATATCGGATGAACCACGATGTCAGGATTCAAACAATCCCATATATATATTCCCTTCGTCTCGCGATATTTTACTTGCCCGAGATTCGATCGTCGGTACCGTCATACCTAGTTCAATCTCGTTCACAGCAAGTACTTTACTCGTTCCGTAATCCAATATCACTTTGTGATTAACTCCTTAACCACATGCTTGCAAGCGGTGTTGATATCGATTACCGAGTGGGCCCGAAGTATATCTCTCCGACTTGGGAGGGACAAATTCCATCTCGATACATACAACCCAGCAGATACTTTCCGATCACCTGAGAGACACCTTTATAATCACCCTCTCATAGGATGACGTTTGATGACCTCAAAGCTTTCTTCCGATACCAGGGAGTTGTATTATCTCATGGTCTAAGGAATACAATATTTGACATAGGAAAAGCTTCGCAAAGATGAACACGATGATACGATCTAATTGCTTTGCTTAGTTTGGTTCTGTCCATCATATCATTCTCCAATGATATGATCTCATTATCAATTGACAACTCATGTCTATGGTTAGGAAACCTTAACCATCATTGATCAATGAGCTAGTCCTTAGAGGCGTACCAGGGACACGGTGTTGTTCACAAACCACACAAGTATTAATGTTTCCGCTTAATACAATTCTAGCATGGAATATAAACTTTATCATGAACAAGAATTATAATAATAACATCTTTATTATTGCCTCTAGGGCATAATTCCAACAGTCTCCCACTTGCACTAGAGTCAATAATCTAGTTTACATCTGGCAACAATCTCACACCCATGGCACTGAGGTGTTGATCATGTTTTACACGTGGAAGAGGTTTAGTCAATGGATCTGCGACATTCAGATCCGTATGTACTTTGCTTATCTTCAGATCTCCATCTGCTATATAATCTCGGATTATATGAAACTTGTGATTGATATGCTTGGTCTTTGGATGATATCTTGGTTCCTTAGCGAGTGCTATGGCGCCAGTGTTGTCACACAATATCTCCAGTGGGTCCAATGCACTTGGAACCATGCCAAGCTCAGTGATGAAGTTTCTGATCCAAACTCCTTCACTTGACGCTTCTGCAGCAGCCATGTATTCCGCTTCCACTGTAGATCTCGCGATCACGCTTTGCTTGAAGCTTCTCCAGCTCACAGCTCCTCCATTCAAAATATAAACGCATCCTGTCTGAGATTTGGAATCATCCTTGTCGGTGTCGAAACTAGCATCGACGTAACCTTTTATGACAAGCTGTTCATCACCCCCATAGACTAAGAACATTTCTTTAGTTCTATTTAGGTACTTTAGGATGTTCTTCACGGCTGTCCAGTGTTCCACTCCTGGATCACTTTGATATCTGCTCGTCAAACTAAGAGCATTGGACACATCCGGTCTAGTACACAGCATGGCATACATGATGGAACCTATGGCCGAGGCATAAGGCACTTTTCTCATAGCTTCCCTATCATTTACCGTAGCTGGACACTGAGCCTTGCTCAATATCTTACCTGACAACATAGGCACTGAACCTTTCTTTGCCTTATCCATTCTGAACCTTTTCAGAACTTTGTCTAGGTATGTACTCTGGCTTAAAGCTATCAGGCGTCTTTGTCTATCTCTATAGATTTTGATGCCCAATATATAAGCAGCTTCACCTAGGTCTTTCATTGAAAAACACTTGTTCAAATAACTCTTCACATCGTTAAGCATGTTGATGTCATTTCCGATAATCAATATGTCATCCACATACAGTACCAGAAACGTCACCGAGCTCCCACTCACTTTCTTGTAGATACAAGCTTCGTAGCAATTTGGAACAAATCCAAAACTCTTGATCACTTGATCAAAATGAAGGTTCCAACTCCAAGATGCTTGCTTCAGTCCATAAATGGAACGCTGAAGTTTGCATACTTTACTAGCATCCTTAGGATCGACAAAACCTTCGGGTTGCATCATATACAACTCTTCATCAATGTTGCCATTGAGGAACGCAGTCTTGACATCCATCTGCCATATTTCATAATCATGAAACGCAGCAATTGCTAATAAAATCCGAATGGACTTAAACATCGCTACGGGAGAGAAAGTCTCATCGTAGTCAACACCTTGAACTTGTCGAAAACCTTTCGCAACAAGCCGTGCTTTATAGACGGTAACATTACCATCCGCGTCCGTTTTCTTCTTGAAGATCCATTTGCACTCAACGGCCTTTCGGTCGCTAGGAGGGTCCACCAAAGTCCATAATTGGTTTTTGCTCATGGATCCCAATTCGGATTTCATGGCTTCCAGCCATTTCTCAGAGTCTGGGCTCTTCATCGCTTCCTCATAGTTCGTAGGTTCACTGTCTTCTACTAACAAGACAGTCAAGACAGGGTTGTCGTACCACTCAGGAGGGGCACGCGACCTTGTCGACCTACGACGTTTAGTAGCAGCATCGTCCGAAGCTTCATGATCCTTGTCATTAGCTTCCTCTATTGTTGGTGCAGGCGGCACTGGAACAATTTCAGGTGCTGCGCTACTCTCCAATTCAAGAGAAGGTTCAATAACCTCGTCTAGCTCTACTTTCCTCCCACTCACTTCTTTCGAGAGAAACTCCTTCTCAAGAAAGGAACCGTTCTTTGCGACAAACACTTTGCCTTCGGTTCTGTGATAGAAGGTATACCCAATAGTTTCCTTAGGGTATCCTATGAAGACGCATTTCTCCGCTTTGGGTTCGAGCTTGTCCGGCATCAACTTCTTGACGTAAGCTTCGCATCCCCAAACTTTAAGAAACGACAACTTAGGTTTAGCACCAAACCACAGTTCATACAGTGTCGTCTCAACGGATTTAGATGGAGCCCTATTTAAAGTGAATGCAGCGGTTTCTAATGCATAACCCCAAAATGATAACGGAAAATCAGTAAGAGACATCATTGATCGGACCATATCTAATAGGGTTCGATTCCGGCATTCAGACACACCATTGCGCTGTGGTGTTCCGGGTGGCGTGAGTTGTGAAACGATTCCACTTGCTTTAAGATGCGTGAGAAAATCATAACTCAAATATTCACCTCCACGATCGGATCGTAGAAACTTAATCTTTCTGTTACGATGGTTCTCCACTTCATTCTGAAATTCCTTGAACTTTTCAAATGTTTCAGATTTATGTTTCATTAAATAGATATACCCATATCTACTTAAGTCACCGGTAAAAGTGAGGAAATAGCGATATCCACCGCGCGTCGAAACACTCATCGGTCCGCATACATCGGTATGTATGATTTCCAACAAGTCCGTTGCTCGCTCCATCATACCGGAGAACGGGGTTTTGATCATCTTGCCCATGAGGCATGGTTCACATGTGTTAAATGATTCAAAATCAAGAGACTCCAAAAGTCCATCAGAATGGAGTTTCTTCATGCGCTTTACACCAATATGACCTAGACGACAGTGCCACAAATAAGTAGTATTATCACTATCTACTTTGCATCTCTTAGCCTCAACGTTATGGATGTGTGTTTCATCCCTTTCGAGATTTAGAAGAAATAAACCATTCACAAGAGGTGCATGACCATAAAAGATGTTACTCATATAAATAGAACAACCATTATTCTCCGATTTAAATGAATAACCGTCTTGCAATAAACACGATCCAGAAATAATGTTCATGCTCAACGCAGGCACATAATAACACTTATTAAGGTTTAAAACTAATCCCGAAGGTAAAACTAAGGAGAGCGTGCCGACGGCCATCACATCAACTCTTGATCCGTTGCCAACGCGCATCGTCACCTCATCCCTCGCAAGCCGTCATCTATTCCGTAGCTCCTGTTTCGAGTTACAAATATTAGCAACTGAACCGGTATCAAATACCCAGGCACTACAACGAGGGCTAGTAAGGAAAACATCAATAACATGTATATCAAATATACCTTTGATGGTGCCAGCCTTCTTGTCCGCTAAGTACTTCGGACAGTTGCGCTTCCAGTGACCCTTGTCCTTGCAATAGAAGCACTCAGTGTCCGGCTTGGTACCAGACCTGAGCTTCTTCTCAGCAGGGGCATTGCGCTTGCCGCCGCCCTTCTTGAAGGGCTTCTTTGCTCCCTTACCTTTCTTAAAGGAGGGCTGGTTGACCATCAACACATGATTATCCTTCTTGATGTCCACTTCCGCAGCCTTCAGCTTTGCGAAGACCTCGGTGATCGTATCAGTGGAACCAATCTGATTATGAGTCACTACAAAACTTTTGTAGCTGGGAGGGAGTGATTGCAGAACCCTGTCAATCTTGAGCTCCTTTGGAATCGTGCATTCCAGTTGCTCAAGGCGTTGAGTGTAGCCCGTCATCTTTATGGCGTGCTCACTAACGGAACTCCCTTCCTCCATCTTGCAGTTAAAGAACTTCTCGGAGATCTCATATCTCTCAGAACGGGCCTGAGTCTGAAACATGGTTTTCAGCTCCTCGAGAATCTCAAAGGGCCCGGGATACTCTTCAAAACGATTTTGAAGTTCCGGTTCCATAGCAAACAACATGGTGCTCTTAATCACACTATAATCTTCTTTACGCGACTGATAGAGAGCTTTCTCATCAGCCGGCGCAGTTGCAGCAGGCGGGTCACCTAACGCTTTACCAAGGACATAGTCCTTTTGTCCGCCAGATAGAATGATTCTTAGATTGCGGAACCAATTGGTGAAGTTAGACCCATTGTTTCTAAGCTTTTCCTTCTCAGCAAAAACGTTGAAGTTGAAGTTGGACTTGGACATGTGATCTACAGTATTGGCAAGTACAATTTAGACTATGTTCATGATAAATAGTTCAACTTAATCAAATTACTAGATGAACTCCCACTAAATTCAACATCCCTCAAGTTGTTTAGTGAACACGATCCAAATTCACCACACCTGATCCGATCATCACGAGAAGAGATGTGGTTTCAATGGTGGACAACAAAGTGTCGATCATATCATTCATATGACTCATGCTTAACCTTTCGGTTCTTGTGTTCTGATGCCATGTCTGTACATGCTAGGCTCGTCAAGTTAGACCCAAGTATTTCCGCGTGTGCAAAACTGGCTTGCACCCGTTGTATGTGAGCGTAGAGTCTATAGCACCCAATCATCACGTGATGCTTGGACACGACGAACTTTCGCAACGGTGCATACTTGGGGAGAACACAGTTTTTATCTTGATCTTTAAGTGAGGAATCATCTTATAATGCTACCGTCGCGATCTAAGCATAATAAGATACATAAAGGATAAACATCACATGCATATAACTTTATGTGACATGGTATAGCCAATCTTCGCGCAATGATCTCCATCTTGTGCGTTCCGGCATGATCTCCATCACTCCACCATGATTGCCTCCACCACGAATAGCAGCTACAACTATTGCTAACTACTTAGCGACAACGTAAAGCTATTACATGGCGTATAAGAAGTTGACTCGCAGGTCATACACAATTATAAAGACAACCATATGGCTCCTGCCGGTTGTGTACTCATCGACATGCAAGTCGTGAAACATTACAAAACATGATCATCGCATACATTATACACATCACATCTTGGGCCATACCATATCACAGAAAACACTCCCTGCAAAAACAAGTTAGACGCCTCTACTTTGTTGTTGCATGTTTTACGTGGCTTATGGGAGTAGATGCTAAGAACGATTCTTACCTACCGAAAGCCACAACGGTGATATTATGGTTGCCAAACTCCGGTGTTAATCCCATGACAACTATAGTGAGAGAAACTGACATCCACCAGCCGCATGTGTGGAACAAGCCACACGTCAAGTGCGGAGCCGGTCTCGTGAACGACGTCGCGTAAGGTTGGCCTGGACCGCTTCAATCTCACTATCCCGCGTCATAAGAAGAACACAAACAAGAGGCTTGCAACAGAAAACATCAACGCCCGCAACAACCATGTTGCGTTCTACTCGTGAAACACATCTACGCATAGATCTAGCTCTGATACCACTGAAGGGTTTCGCGGCATAGTAAATCAAAATTTTCTACGGATGCGAACAGAGGGAAAGCCAAGATCTAATCTAGGAGATGCAATCAACGAGAGAGATTGGATTAGATCTTCATACCCTTGAAGATTCGCACAGCGGAACGTTCGTCGGAACGTGGGTGATGTAGTCGTACTCGCTTCTCCTCCTCGCGATCCGATCCGATCTAGCACCACAAGTGGCGGTGCCTCCGTGAGATGCACACGTGCAGCACCTCGACGTCTCCTCCTTCCTCGGACCAGCAAGTATGGTGGAGAGATAGATTGGATCTACAACACGACGGCGTGGTGTATATGGTGGAGAATTTCTGCTGCAGAGCTTCGCCTACAAACAGTCGGGAGGGAGAGAGGAAATCTAGCAAGGCGGCTAGGGTTTGGAGGAGAGGTGTGTGGGGTTGGTGCGCCCCCACCCCTCTTTATATATAGGGGGGGCGCAGCCCTAGCCCCTCCCCCAAGCCCAAAGGATAAGGAGTGGGGGGCATGGACTCTCCCCTCTTCTAGAAACCCTATCTCTAGTTTAAACGATTTAAACTCTCTAGGATCGGCTGGGCCCTATGGGGCCTTGTGCCCCTGGCCCAATGCGGCCAGGACACTCCCTCATAGGCCCATGCCCCCTCCCGGAAGGAGGGGCCACGTTGGTCTCCTTCCGGAAGGTTCTAGAAGCTTCCGGTACAATACCGATTAACCCGGAACAATTCCGAACTCCAAAAACTGCATTGCCTTATATGAATCTTATTCTCCGGACCATTCCGAAACCTCTCGTGATATCCCGGATCCCATCCGAGACTCCGAACAAAAATTCATAAACCAATTATCCATTCTATCCTAGCGTCGAGACACGTTAAGTGTGTGACCCTGCGGGTTCGAGAATATGCAGACATGATCTTCTATCAATAATCAACAGCGGGGTCTGGGCACCCATATTGACTCCCACACATTCATCGATGATCATATCGGATGAACCACGATGTCAGGATTCAAACAATCCCATATATATATTCCCTTCGTCTCGCGATATTTTACTTGCCCGAGATTCGATCGTCGGTACCGTCATACCTAGTTCAATCTCGTTCACAGCAAGTACTTTACTCGTTCCGTAATCCAATATCACTTTGTGATTAACTCCTTAACCACATGCTTGCAAGCGGTGTTGATATCGATTACCGAGTGGGCCCGAAGTATATCTCTCCGACTTGGGAGGGACAAATTCCATCTCGATACATACAACCCAGCAGATACTTTCCGATCACCTGAGAGACACCTTTATAATCACCCTCTCATAGGATGACGTTTGATGACCTCAAAGCTTTCTTCCGATACCAGGGAGTTGTATTATCTCATGGTCTAAGGAATACAATATTTGACATAGGAAAAGCTTCGCAAAGATGAACACGATGATACGATCTAATTGCTTTGCTTAGTTTGGTTCTGTCCATCATATCATTCTCCAATGATATGATCTCATTATCAATTGACAACTCATGTCTATGGTTAGGAAACCTTAACCATCATTGATCAATGAGCTAGTCCTTAGAGGCGTACCAGGGACACGGTGTTGTTCACAAACCACACAAGTATTAATGTTTCCGCTTAATACAATTCTAGCATGGAATATAAACTTTATCATGAACAAGAATTATAATAATAACATCTTTATTATTGCCTCTAGGGCATAATTCCAACAGATGCATGTATGATGTATGACATGGCCAGGTGCGATGCAATTAGGCAATATTAACCGGAACCGGGGTCCCGACAATTAATTAATAGGTTCATGTGGTTTATCTACCCCGCAATTTAAATGTGGTCTTAACAAGGCAAAATTATATCACCGGTTCGCTACACAAATTTAAATGGAACCAATATGAGACTAGATTTGTCTGCATATGGATCCCATATTTAATTATGAGGTGAATCGGCATAAGGCCCCCAAACCCACATGAATATGTATGCATGCACGAACAATTTAATATGCGACAGGTTGCATTATCTTATCAAAATAGGGTTTCGGGAAGGGGTTCACACATGGGTTCGGGAGATCTTGGTTCCGGGGGGTTCGGGGTTCGGTCTCAGGGTCCGACGGGGAAACGATGAAGTTCGGACTCGCGATGGCGAACTTGAGTGGATCGGGTACCGGGGTCTTCGGATCTGGGAAGTAGATCTTGTCGCACGGGCGTCAATGCTTCCGGGAAGAAGAACTTGTCGTTCAGGGTCTCGGTGTCCGGGGTGAAGTACTTGGCGTCCTCGAGGAGTACTTGTCGCACCGGGTCTTGGTGTCCTCGGATCCGATTGAAGATCTTGGCGTTCGGCGGGATCGGTCTTCGGGTCCTTTGGGTTTTCCATGTGGCGGTCTTGACGTCCGGGCATCGGATCCTCGAGACCGGGGCCGTAGGTTCCCTCTCGACGATCTTGTGGCTCCGAGGGTTTGGGTAATGCCTTGAGGTCCGCTCTTCGGTGGCGGATCGAGGTTTGTGCGGACGGTCCTGTCGTCGATGAAGATCTTGCCGCTTTGTCGGGGTTCTCCATGTCCGGTTGCTCTTGGCATCAGTTTTTGCAAAGGGGATCATGGCGTTCCGAGATGTAGCTCTTGGCTAAGGTTCGGCCCCTCGTGCTTCGTCTTGATGGGCTAGTACACAGACGCTTATGGCAACGGTACATGGAGGCAGTACCCAAACCACCTAAAGGCCAGAAAACCAAAACACGGGGATGTGCCCCTGGCGACAGACGGAGGAGGCGGCACAGCAACTTCGGCGAGAGGCAGGGGGAGCTCGCTGTGGTGGGGCTCGTGGGGCCGCGTTCGTCAGGGAGGAAGAGGGCGGAAGAGGCGCTCGTGGGGCCGCGCGACGAGGCCTGGGAGGAGGCGGGGCCGAAGACCGTCGCGCGAGCGGCGACGAGAGAGGCGGCGGCGGGGCCCCTGGGCGACGGCGACGGAGGTACGGCGGCGGGAAGGATCCTGGTGGGCGGCGGCGCAGAGGCGGAGGAGGGCGCGGCCGACGGCGCGGTTCGGAGGGGGGCCGGCGGCGGCGGCACTCGGGTCTGGGGAGGAGGAGAGAGACGGGGGCGGGGAAGAGGGAAGGAAGCGGTCGGGGTGGAGGTTGGTGGACGGGTCGGGTGGTGGGGCCAGGAGCGAGGCCGGGGTGGTGGTTTCCTGGGGATCGGGTCAGGGGGCGTGCAGGGAGCGTGCGTGGCGTGGGAGGTTGACCAGGCGTGGGGTGTGGCGTGCGGGGTGGGACCCAGGGAGAGTGGGGTCAGGTGGTGGAGGGAGGTGGGGACAGGCTGGCAGGGTTGGTGGGGTGAGAAAGGTGGCTGGGGTGACGTGGCGCGCCGCGGTTGGCTGCAGGATTGGCCAGGGTGAGGTGGCGACTCGTGATAGGAGGGGGTGATGTGGCTGGTTGGTGGTTAGGAAGAAGGGTAGGGTATCTGGTAGAAAAGGGTTTGGGTGTTTATGGGGCAGGTAGGTTTTATTCTGGGGGTGGCCGACTGGGTCGGATCGGCCCGGTGCGGCTGCCCCCTAAAAAATAATTAAACAATTTATTTATTCCAAACGGGGCTTTTGCAAATCGTTGGCAGACAAAGCAAAATAATCCGGAGACCCGGGTTTTGTGTTTGAACAAAGACGGGGCGTTTAGAAAACAAAAATAGGTTTTTCCGAAATAGTTTTATGCAAGCAAGTGCAAGATGATGACGATGCTCAAATGCAATGTGGCATGATGACATGAGCATGCGGTCATGATGATGCAATGCACAAAAACAACGCGATTTTCTAGTACTGGTTTTGCGGGATGCCACAATTCGACACCACTAACAATGGATCTCTCCCTCGAGATCCGCCTCATGGTACCGGAAAGAAGGGCGGCGCTCTGAATCTTGTCGCACCGTGTAGATCCTAGCGACACCACTAACAAGAGGTCGTTGTCCGCGATCTTCGAGGGAACACTCCGAAAAACAAGGCGAAGGTAGAGGTATCAACCAATAAAGCCACCTCTAGCTTCCGTGGACGGAGTAAAATTGCTGGATCCACTGATTCGATGTACAAGAGCGAATGATAAGAGTAGTAGGATGGTGATCAGTCCATCGCGCACCCACACCATTACTCTGCACACGAATAGGCGGATTATGCAACCAACTCTCGGAATTCAGACTGAAGATCTCGACAAACGAGGTTCAGAAACAAAGGAGTGATGTAGACTCTGCATCGGATCTAGCGTAGATGATGTCGTCGCGTCGGAAAAACACCGTAAGGCACGAGGAGGAGCAAAGAGAAGTCCACCAGACGAAGGATTCCTCGGATAGCATGAAGACCAGATGTAGCAACACCGTTACCAAAAGAGGAAGTGAAACCCTGAAGGTACGACGAAAACCCAACCACGAGAATTCCTGGACTCGAAGAAAGAGACGAGAGCGGATTCAAAACACGTAGAGGTAAGAGGAGAATAGCAGAGGGGTAAGGAGTAAAATCAGACCTAATCAGAACTATCCCACCGATTTTTCAAAAATAGTTTTGACACTCTACTTCGGCCGTTAGCTAGGTTATCCTACAGGCTGGACTTGTGGGGTATCGTAACTGCTGGGCTCTGATACCACTCTGTAACACCCTCAGAATCGACCCTATGCAAGTTTCAGCGCTTCCCGCCAAACCCGCATAGAAACGATTCAAAGGTGCCCACCAGGCACTTTCATGCGGGTGGAAAACGAAGTAATAACATTACACAATAGTCCTCGATGGGACCCACAGAACAGATATATATACAACAGCGACTCAATGAGTCAAGAATACATATATAATATACAAAGATCCAAATCACCTTGAAAACAATACGGCGTCCGAGTACGGACAAGATGCAAATGGGGCTAAGAGCCCTGAAGAATAACCAATGGCGTCCATAACCCTGCCCAGGCCAAGCCAGAAGGGTAACCCTGCTAACGACGTCGAAACCTGCTACAACAAAAAGGGGTGCCAACAAAGGGCAAAGGAAAAAGAGAGAGCGGTCAGTACTGAGGCCAGTACACGGCGAGACTAGAATTCGGCGGTCCTCGCCTACATAGGTATGGTGGACTGAAGCGGCAGCGGCAGCATGCACTAAACAACCTATAGAGACTCGGTACAGCTGTCGGCTATCAGAGAGGGATAAGAAAGACCTATTCGGAACCAACCTGATGCTACCTTCAAACAAACCCATCCTGGTGTTTCCCCCTCGAGACCAAACGAGGAAGTCAATCGAGGAACTCACACCGTTGGCAGTTTTATTTATTCCGTTATAGTTGCGGCAATTACTAGTCAAATATAGATAGTCATTCTGATAAAATAAGCAGTGGGCACTTTTATTTAACCATTCCATTGTAGTTGCAACACTTACTAGTCAGATACAATTAGCATGAGATATCCCAAAACCCAGCAGTTGTTGGCACTTTTATTTAGCCATTCCGTTATAGTTGCAATACTTACTAGTCAGATACAATGGTCGCAAGCGACAACCCAAACAAGCAATTGTTGGCAGTTTTATTTAGCCATTCCATTATAGTAAAGCTGATTACTAGTCATTATAAAGTCAAATTTATAGCACTACTTTAGTTATAGTTGTCTATGATCGAGATACTGTGCTCCAAGTTGTCCATAACCGCGGACATGGCTTTCAGAAAGTTTTACCCTGCAGGGGTGCACAAATAGCAACACACACTTGATCAACCTCGGAAAAACCAAATCAAAACCCAACGAGGCCTTCACGACAAAGCAATCACAGGATTCAGAAATATTTCAGGGGGCCACCCCATTGAGTACACCCGCAACGAAGTTAGCTGACTCCGAGACGGACTCAAGGTTTGCGTCAATGGCTGTAAACGACTGGGAACCCAAAACTGGGCTTGTCGATACCGCGAAAACACTCCGCTTATCTAAACGGTACAGGTGCTCCTCGCACAAACGTAAATAAAGCAGTAAAGCATGGCATAAGTACAGGATCGTAAATAAAACCTCAAACTAGTTTGTGGCCCCAAGAAATAAGAATGAATCAAGCTCTGGCTCAGGGGGGTCCCATAATCCTCCCGGATGTGGATAGCGCGAATATTCAAGGAACAGGTATCAAGTACTCGGGGTCCTACGGGACACAAGTGGACGGTTAACAACCAAATAACATCTATTGCCCACCTGTGCCTCTGCTTACCTACTTCAATTTTAGTTGTTAAACAGTAATTAAAGTAAACGATAATGAGAGCCATGATCATCTCCAATAATAAACACACGGCAATACTCCAACAACTGTGGTACTTGACGACGCGCAACAGCACTTGAGCAAGCGACTACGACGCGCAGGTCCAACTATCTACCAAACAACAGGTAATAGGAGGTGTCCAAGGCAATATAAGGCTGCAAGGGATATCACGAGTACGAAAGCTAGAGCAACGCAACACAGATAGCAATAGATCAACAGGAGGGAATAAATACTATAAAAGTAAGATAGGTAGAAAGGGGGGATGCTCGCCTGAAAACATTGCCGAAGGTTCAACCGAAGATCGGGGCGAAGCTCACATCAACTCAACGGCCTTATCCGCGAAAAAGCAAAACACTAGAAGAAACACCGGATGCAATATTTAATACTACGACAGAAGATCGAGCATGATGCATGTATGATGTATGACATGGCCAGGTGCGATGCAATTAGGCAATATTAAGCGGAACCGGGGTCCCGACAATTAATTAATAGGTTCATGTGGTTTATCTACCCCGCAATTTAAATGTGGTCTTAACAAGGCAAAATTATATCACCGGTTCTCTACACAAATTTAAATGGAACCAATATGAGACTAGATTTGTCCGCATATGGATCCCATATTTAATTATGAGGTGAATCGGCATAAGGCCCCCAAACCCACATGAATATGTATGCATGCATGAACAATTTAATATGCGACAGGTTGCATTATCTTATCAAAATAGGGTTTCGGGAAGGGGTTCACACATGGGTTCGGGAGATCTTGGTTCCGGGGGGTTCGGGGTTCGGTCTCAGGGTCCGACGGGGAAACGATGAAGTTCGGACTCGCGATGGCGAACTTGAGTGGATCGGGTACCGGGGTCTTCAGATCTGGGAAGTAGATCTTGTCGCACGGGCGTCAATGCTTCCGGGAGGAAGAACTTGTCGTTCAAGGTCTCGGTGTCCGGGGTGAAGTACTTGGCGTCCTCGAGGAGTACTTGTCGCACCGGGTCTTGGTGTCCTCGGATCCGATTGAAGATCTTGGTGTTCGGCGGGATCGGTCTTCGGGTCCTCTGGGTTTTCCATGTGGCGGTCTTGACGTCCGGGCATCGGATCCTCGAGACCGGGGCCGTCGGTTCCCTCTCGACGATCTTGTGGCTCCGAGGGTTTGGGTAATGCCTTGAGGTCCTCTCTTCGGTGGAGGATCGAGGTTTGTGCGGACGGTCCTGTCGTCGATGAAGATCTTGCCGCTTTGTCAGGGTTTTCCACGTCCGGTTGCTCTTGGCATCAGTTTTTGCGAAGGGGATCATGGCGTTCCGAGATGTAGCTCTTGGCTAAGGTTCGGCCCCTCGTGCTTCGTCTTGATGGGCTAGTACACAGACGCTTATGGCAACGGTACATGGAGGCAGTACCCAAACCACCTAAAGGCCAGAAAACCAAAACACGGGGATGTGCCCCTGGCGACAGACGGAGGAGGCGGCACAGCAACTTCGGCGAGAGGCAAGGGGAGCTCGCTGTGGTGGGGCTCGTGGGGCCGCGTTCGTCAGGGAGGAAGAGGACGGAAGAGGCGCTCGTGGGGCCGCGCGACGAGGCCTGGGAGGAGGCGGGGCCGAAGACCGTCGCGCGAGCGGCGACGAGAGAGGCGGCGGCGGGGCCCCTGGGCGACGGCGACGGAGGTGCGGGGGCGCCACTGGCGGAGAAGTCGAGGCCTGGAAGGAGGAGGGTCGGCGGCAGGGCCTGCTGCCAGCGGAGATCGGCGGAGGAGGACGCGGCCGAGGATGGGGCGCTTGAAGAGGCCGGAGACGGCGGGCGGAGGCGTTGGAGGAGGGGAGAGGCCGCGTCGGGGATGGGGCCCGGCGGCGCCGGCGCAGGCTGGAGAGGCGGCCGATGGAGGCGAGCTCGGGGACGCGGGGTCGGTGAGGATGGGGTGGAGGCGGCTACTCCCGACGGCCGGCGAGGCGGGGCGAGGAGGAGAGGGCGGGGCGTGCCTGCAGGGCGAGGCCGGAGGCGAGAAGGAAGGGCCGGCGAGGAACAGAGAGATGGCGGCGGCCGTTGGTCGCTGTCCAGGCGGCGGCGGGGAAGGATCCTGGTGGGCGGCGGCGCAGAGGCGGAGGAGGGCGCGGCCGACGGCGCGGTTCGGAGGGAGGCCGGCGGCGGCGGCACTCGGGTCTGGGGAGGAGGAGAGAGACGGGGGCGGGGAAGAGGGAAGGAAGCGGTCGGGGTGGAGGTTGGTGGACGGGTCGGGTGGTGGGGCCAGGAGCGAGGCCGGGGTGGTGGTTTCCTGGGGATCGGGTCAGGGGGCCTGCAGGGAGCGTGCGTGGCGTGGGAGGTTGACCAGGCATGGGGTGTGGCGTGCGGGGTGGGACCCAGGGAGAGTGGGGTCAGTTGGTGGAGGGAGGTGGGGACAGGCTGGCGGGGTTGGTGGGGTGAGAGAGGTGGCTGGGGTGACGTGGCGCGCCGCGGTTGGCTGCAGGATTGGCCAGGGTGAGGTGGCGACTCGTGATAGGAGGGGGTGATGTGGCTGGTTGGTGGTTAGGAAGAAGGGGTAGGGTATCTGGTAGAAAAGGGTTTGGGTGTTTATGGGGCAGGTAGGTTTTATTCTGGGGGTGGCCGACTGGGTCGGATCGGCCCGGTGCGGCTGCCCCCTAAAAAATAATTAAACAATTTATTTATTCCAAACGGGACTTTTGCAAATCGTTGGCAGACAAAGCAAAATAATCCGGAGACCCGGGTTTTGTGTTTGAACAAAGACGGGGCGTTTAGAAAACAAAAATAGGTTTTTCCGAAATAGTTTTATGCAAGCAAGTGCAAGATGATGACGATGCTCAAATGCAATGTGGCATGATGACATGAGCATGCGGTCATGATGATGCAATGCACAAAAACAATGCGATTTTCTAGTACTGGTTTTGCGGGATGCCACATATTTCCAGGTGCAGCTGAACTGACAACTCAGTTGTTAAGGCTTGCAAGTATTCTTTGTCTCCCCTTGTGTTGAATCAATAAATTGGGTAATACTACCCGCGAAGACTGTTGCGATCCCCTACACTTGTGGTTCATCAGAAGGTATGATGAGCACAACAGCAAGTTTCCTTAGTTACAGAAACAAGGTTATCGAACCAGTAGGAGAAAGAAACCACTTCCGAAGATATTGCTAGCAACGTGGAACCTGAACACAACACAACCAAAATACTTTGCCCCAACTTATCAATGAGATTGTCAAGCTCACTGGTTTTGCTGAAAACAAAGGGTTAAACGTATGTGTGGAAGAAAGTAATTGCATGTGGTAATTGCAGAAAGTAAATAGTAAACAGTAGATAGAATATCAATGGGAAGGAATGGACCGGGGTCCATAGTTCACTAGAGGAGTTTTCTCCATAAGATAAATAACATGCTGGGTGAACAAATTACAGCGGGGAAATTGACAAGTAGAGAATGCATAACAATGCATGTACATTACATGATGATCACTATGAGATTCATTTGGGCATTACAACATGATACATAGACCGTAATCCAACTGCATATATGACTTATAATCCACCTCCAAGATATCATCCGAACAACCCTCGGGTATTAAGTTGCAATCAACAGATAATTGCATTAAGCAAAGTGTGTAATGTAAACAATACAATTGCCCTTGGACAAAGGATTGTTGTTTTCTCCCTAGTAGCAACAGCACATCTACAATCTTAGAAGTTTCTGTCACTCTCCCAGATTACTAGAGGCATGAACCTACTATCGAGCATAAATACTCCCTCTTGGAGTCACAAGCAAATACTTGGCCAAAGTAACTACTAGCAACGGAGAGCATGCAAGATCACAAATAACATAGACATGATAGACCAATAATCAATCTGACATAATACTCAATATCCATCGGATCCCCACAAACACAACATGTAGAATTATAATAAGATGATCTTGATCATGATAAGCAGCTCACAAGATCTAAACATGGTATCACAAAATAGGAGAAACAACCATCTAGCTACTACTATGGACCCATAGTCCAAGGATGAACTACTCACACATCACTCCGGAGGCAGCCATGGTGATGAAGAAGTCCTCCGGGATGATCTCCCCTCTCCGACAGGGTGCCGGAAAGAGCTTCAGATCCCTCCCGATCTAGGGACGATGGCGGTGGCTACGAACTTTTTCATGGAATTCTGATCGGGTACTTAGGATTTTTTCCTCGGGGGTTATATATAAGCAAAGGGGCAAGGTCGATGGACGCCCAAGGGGCCCACACCATGGCCAGGTGCGGCCTAGGGTGGGCCCATGCGCCTCCTGGTGTGGTTGCTTCGCGGCTCCTCTTCGTCTCTCCTTTAGACTCCATGTCGTGTTGGGAAAATAGGAACTTTGTCTTTCGTTTCAGCCAATTCTGAGAATATTTCTTTACTACTTTTTCTGAAACCAAAAACAGCAGAAAACAGGCAACTGGCTCTGCGGTACTTGTTAATAATTTAGTCCTAGAAAATGCATAAAAATGCCACAAATTATGGACAAAACATAAGATAGTTGGTGCAAAACAAGCATGGAGCATCAAAAATTATAGATATGTTTGCAACGTATCAGCATCCCCAAGATTAAATCCTGCTCGTCCTCGAGTCGGTAAGTGCTAAAAAGAATAATTTTTCAGGTGACATGCACCATCACAATCTTGATCAAGGTATTGTAAAGCATTGATAGCTGGGATCAAAGTACTCTAAACATAAGCATGAAAGATATATTTCTAACAATAAGACATAGCAACTATGTTGCAACATGAAAGGCACACAAACAAAAGATCATGAATAATGCTTTGAAAGACATTTTTTTGTTTCCATATAGAAAACATAGCAAGAGAGGTATTCAACTTGTCCTTCATGGAATAACAAAACATAAATGCATATGACACCTTCAAAGTTCATAAGGGTGACTAGATACAAATAATTTAAGAACAAGCAATACCATAATTATGAATCAATCAACAAGTTTTGGGACAATGCACATTGAACTCAGAATGACAATTATGCTCTCTTAACTGGTGCATAAAGGTAGAAGATGGAGACTCAACATAAAATTAAAAAAGAAAAGCCCTTCGCAGAGGGAAGTAGGGATTAAATGGTTTTATAAATCTTCCAAAAATTATGGTACTTATTAGCTTTGATCTCTCATTGCTCCTATCATAAGCATCTTGAAGTGATTAAGGTTAAAGTGAGGGCAAATATGAGTTATATGCTTGACAAATTATAAGTTGAAAATCTCACGCCCCTTGAGTACGAGTACCGATACCTCATGCTACTCAACTTTGGTCATAGGCAAGTTCTTGTCATTGTAAGTATATGTGTATCATAGAGAACCGCCAACGGGGTATCCCTTGCCCCATGACATAGGAGCTACACCATATCAAAATGACAAGGCAATAGACAATGAGCATCTCAGCGATCTTTTTATTTGATATTTGCAAGTTTTTTATTGAGGATGCTTCATAGAATTCCACTATGGTTTCGTTGCAAGTTTCCACCATGATTAGGCATGGATTAGGCTAGCCGCCCAGACGTTTCTCTAACACATATACATACTCCATGTACTTACAAACTCCCATCTTATTTCACACGTCGGGATCCATAAACAAAAGAACATGATATCAACTAAATAGAATAAGTGCAATGTCGAAAGCGGTCCCCATGACAGCATGGTTCTTCTAACTCCCAAATTATAATTTGCAAGCATATAAGCATCATAAGATAGTCACAATGGTTCGGGTTTATTAAGTGCAAGAAATAAAATGTGCCTTCAAGTTTCTGAGAGCTTTAATCACTAATTTTCACATAACAAAAATTTAATTTGGAAGATATATAAAAACATGCATATACTTGGAATGGTGTAAACACCATGCATATGAATTTATAGTGGACTCTTTTGAATGTATTGGTTTCTTGGGAGTTGTATGCACAAGTAGAGGTCATACTTAGTATAGGTGGAGGCTAGCAAAAGACTAGGAGCGACCAACTAAGAGAGGAATAATGGCCATAATCATGCAGAGCGACAAAACATTATTAATCAAAGCATGAAGTGATAGCACAAGTCAAAAACTAAATAATCATAGAGGCTAAGGTGACTGGTTCATAGTCATAACATGGTATAAGCATGTGCCAAGTCAACCCAAATAAAGCATCAAAGGAGAATACCACAATATTATGCTTTTGTATGCTAAAACAACGCATGATTCTTTCATGGCACATTAAGAAATCTCAATTGTTTGAAACAAGTCATGCTACAACAATAATCACTAAGCATACGGTCAAAGAAACATCTAACATGACATGATAAAGTCTAAGTCATAGTCAAAACAAGCTTCTTTTTATACCACCATAAGCATGAAACATTCTACTCTTTTCCGACACCAATCAAGTTATTTGAAACAACTCACAAAGATAATAATCAATAAATACCAGAGAGAATGTATCACCTAACTACAAAGAAGAACTAAAAAGTTCTAAGAAAAAATAAGAAGAAAACTAAAGCTAAACACAGTGGTAGAAAAAGAGAACACTCACAAAACAATAAGAGGGAAAACTAGAGTGTTCTAGGCAATGATGAACAGGGTGTGACTTCTACAAAACATCTGTACTGGGGTCCAACCAACTTATTATAGAAAACAAAAGGAAAGAAAACTAAAAACAAAAACAAACACGCTCCAAGAACAACACGTAGTGCATGAAGCAAAAAAATATAGTATCTTGAAAGAAGACCTAAGATTTTTGTTGATGAAGAAGGGGATGCCTTGGGCATGCCCAAGCTTTGATGCTTGTACCTCTTGAATATTTCTTGGGGTGAAATGGGTGGCATCCCCAAGCTTGAGCTTTTGTCCATACTTCATCTAATCACATCATTCTCTCCCTACACTTGAAAACTTCCTTCATACAAAACTTCACACAATCTTCATTAGAAACATTAGTGTATGCAAAATAATAAGCCTTTGGGTTCAGTTTCAACTCAAATAAATCATCCATTAAAACATAAGCTACTGTAGAAATTCCTTTTAAAATCTCAAGTGATCAAAAGAACTCAAAAGAAATCGATTAAGAGGCAAATGCAAATAATGGCAGAAATCTGTCAAAACAGACCTGCATGTGAAGAATGATTTTTTAGAAAATCTTGTGTTCCTAAAATCGAGAAGTGCAAAACTAACGAAAGTTGGGTAAACACCAGGGGCATGCGCACAATAAATTACCGATCAATATGACATTCTGGGATTTTTCACGATTTTTTGCAGCGAAGCACAGAAATCTGTTTCGGGACATCAACTTCCCAAATCTTACTTCCCTCTTATTAGAGGCTATTCGTGGCACAAAAACCAAACAAAAAGGATAAGGAGATGTTATTACAGAGGCAATAACTTCCAAGACTCAATAAAAGAAAAACTTACTAAAATAAAAAAATTGGTTATCTCCCAAGAGTGTTTTTATTTAATGCCTTTCAACTAGGCACAAAAGCAAGAATCAAGTATTTTCGAATGAAGAAGCATCAAGATCAATACCAGAAATATCTTCAACAAGGAAAGGTATCTTATCCAAATAAGTTCTAAAGGATCCTCTCTCAATACTCTTGGGTTCACTACTTTCATCAAATGGGTTTTCAGGAAAAGGTGGAGCAATAGGTGTGTAAATGAAATCATTGTTGTTTGTGCTAGTGAAGTAACACAACTTAGTGTTTTCAGGAGTAGTCATTTTTGCAAGATTAAAGCAAGGCAACAAAAATATCAACTAAAGTAGGAACTAATTTTTTTGTGTTTTTGATAAAAAATAAGAAAACCAAACAAAGCAAAATAAACAAAGCAAAACAAAAATAGAGTAAAGAGATTGGCAGTGAGAGACTCCCCTTGCAGAAATCTTCTTTCTCCCCGCCAACGACGCTAGAAAAAGGCTTGATGTGCTTAGTTTATGTAGAGCCTGTTGGGAACACCAAGAGGAAGGTATCATGAGCACAACAGCAAGTTTCCCTCAGTTATAGAACCAAGATTATCGATCCAGTAGGAGAAAGAAACCACTTTCGAAGGTGTTGCTAGCAACGTGGAACCTGCACACAACACAACCAAAATACTTTGCCCAACTTATCAATGAGGTTATCAAACTCACTGGTTTTGCTAAAACAAGGATTAAACGTATAGTGTGAAAGAAAGTAATTGCTTGTGGTAATTGCAGAAAGTAAATAGTAAACAATAGATACAATATCAATGGGAAGGAATGGACCGCGGTCCAGAGTTCACTAGAGGTGTTTTCTCCATAAGATAAATAACATGCTGGGTGATCAAATTACAGCGGGGCAATTGACAAATAGAGAATGCATAAAATGCATGTACATGACATGATGATCACTATGAGATTCATTTGGGCATTACAACATGATACATAGACCGTAATCCAACTGCATCTATGACTAATAATCCACCTCCGGGATATCATCCGAACAATCCTCGGGTATTAAGTTGCAATCAATAGATAATTGCATTAAGAAAAGTGTGTAATGTAAACATTACAATTTCCTTTGGATAAAGGATTTTTGTTTTCTCCCTAGTAGAAATAACACATATACAATCTTAGAAGTTTCTGTCACTCTCCCTGATTACTAGAGGCATGAACCTACTATCGAGCATAAATACTCCCTCTTGGAGTCACAAGCAAATACTTGGCCAAGGTAACTACTATCAATAGAGAGCATGCAAGATCACAAATAACATAGACATGATAGAACAATAATCAATATGACATAATACGCAATATCCATCGGATCCCTGAAAACACAACATGTAGAATTACAATAGGATGATCTTGATCATGATAAGCAGCTGACAATATCTAAACATGGTAGCACAAAATAGGAGAAACAACCATCTAGCTACTGCTATGGACCCATAGTCCAAGGATGAACTACTCACACATCACTCTGAAGGCAGGCATGTTGATGAAGAAGGCCTCCGGGATGATCTCCCCTCTCCAGCAGGGTGCCAGGAAGAGCTTCATATCCCTCCCAATCTAGGGACGATGGTGGCGGCGGCTATGGACTTTTTTGTGGAATTCTGATCGGGTACTTAGGATTTTTTTCCTCGGGGGCTTTATATCGGCAAAGGGGCAAGGTCGGTGGATGCCCGATGGGCCCACACCATGGCCAGGCGCGGCCCAGGGTGGGCCTGCATGGCCCCCTGGTGGGGTTGCTTCACGGCGCTTCTTCGTCTCTCCTTCGGACTCCATGTCATGTCGGGAAAAATAGGAACTTTGGCTTTCGTTTCATCCAATTCCGAGAATATTTCTTTACTAGTTTTTTTGAAACCAAAAACAGGCAACTGGCTCTGCGGCACTTGTTAATAGGTTAGTTCTAGAAAATGCATAAAAATTCCACAAAGTGTGGACAAAACATAAGATAGTTGGTGCAAAACAATAATGGAGCATCAAAAATTATAGATACGTTGGCAACCTATCAGTACGAGAGTGCTCGGTCTCGCTCGTGAGCGGACGTGGGGGTGGGGTCGCCACGCGGAGTGGTGGGCCAAGGCGGGGTGGAGGCGGGTGAGTGCGTGACAAGGTGTGGTGGCAGGGTGTGGCCAGCTGGTTGCATCGGCCGCGCGTGTGTGTGTGTTGCCAGGGGTGGCGGCGGGGTGGTGTTGAGGTTAGCATTAGGTCTATGTGGGGTGTTGGTATTAGGGTTAGGGTTTTGGGGTGCACTAGGGTAGTATGTGGTCTGGCCGGTTGGGCCTTTAGGCTTGACTGGTTGAACTGCCTCCTCTAGATGCCAAAAATAGTTTTATTTATTTTTATATTTTATAAAATATTTTACAAATAATTTTAGATAAATAAGGATATCCGAAAACACAAATATTTTACATTTGAAACAAAGGAGGGGTATAATGTAGTAAACAAAATAGGGTTTTTAGTAAAATAGTTTTAGGCAAATATGATGATGTCATGATGATGCACAAAGTATTATTTAACACGCGATTTTCTAGTAGTTGATTTTACCAGGGTGCTATATAGTGTCAATCGAGAAACCATGGAAGCAAAACCCAGTAGAATAGGTGTGAATAGTGAGGCCATGATGATAATCAACATTATCAGTGACTGGATAACCACCATGAGTACTATCATACCGCCTATCACTAACGCCCTCAGTATTTATCAGAATAAGGCTACCACCATCAGGAGATCTTGCTAACCACCACAGATCAGGACCGTACTCACGATTACCATAAAAATCGGGTGGCCCCGGAAGACGCATAGGACCTTTCAACAAAATAAAATTAAGAGGTCGGTTCGGCAAAATTAGAATGATGAAGCTAAAACAATTTAAGGATGGAAATTTACCGCATGCTCGAGGATCCCATGCATAAACATTGCCAATTTGAGTTACGACATAGACAACTCCCATGTGGATAATTGCATCACGGTAGCTGAACATGCTGAACTGGTTCTGAAGAACAATCCAGATAACATGAGGACCATCAAGGAAGGCAATTATAGTGTCGAAGATGGATAGCACCGAGAAATCCTTATAGTTCCCAGCAGCTATGGGAACTCAGCAAATGGCTATCTCCAGTAGATGAGTTGGCTAACCAGCGGCCACAAAGTTAAGTAACTTGGAGGTGGCCTCAAAGTCGAAGATTGCTGGTAGATGAATCTAGCGATGAGTGAACACATTCACAAGATCCAGTTCCAGGCGAGGCCAACAGTGGCGATCCAATCTCCATTCGCGCCTGCCCACTTCTTACCCTCACAGTCTGGCATCACAACATTGGAGGAGGACCTGTCTAGTGGTGTCAGCTCGCACAAGGTCCAGCTAAACTTCTGTCGTGGCTTTTTCTTGCCCCTGTCGCAATAGTAGCTGCCCCTGTAGAACTGCTTGTTGCGATTATCGCGGTAGAAGAAATTGTCCTCACGCGGTAGCTTAGTTGGGTGAGAGTGAAGAACACAGGGGAGAACAAATGAATGAGATTTCGCCAGGGATGCACTATGTGTTGCTCAGTAGAGATAACGTTTGCAGCAGGCGACGAGGCTCGTGGTGGTGATGACGTCGCATCTGGTAGAGATTTCTTCAAGGGGGCCATCAGAAAACACCCTAGAAGTGTCACTGTCATCGATCGATTGGGCCATCGAGAGGAATAGCTCGAGCAGTTGGGGGACGATGGTCTTTGGTTTTGATTGGGGTTTTGGTGGAGAGAGCGAGTGGCAGCTGGCAGGGCGACACAGAAAACAGAGTATCAAACTGGTCATCGGAGCTGATCCTAAAGCGGCATGGCGGTGTTGGCGGGTGACTGTATTGGTGTGTGAGTGGGAATGTCCATCACCGGGATGTTGAAGGTGAAGTGAGGATGGATATCGAGGGCAAGGCGAAATACGGGTTGAAATAAAACCAAGCGTGCCTTCTTTCTCTCTACTAAATCTGCTGTGCCTATCGAAGTAGGCTTCGGAGATGATCCGAAAGCGGCATGGCGGTGTTGGCGTGTGCTAAGGTGGGCGAGGGAGAGTGGGGATCAACGAGAAGACAAAGAGGAAGATGATGGAGAGCAAAGGAAAATAGTACTAGGAGTAGAATAAATCGATTGAAACCTTACCGACTAGAGTAGGTCTGGCCTTCACTACAACATAGCTAGCCTAGCATGCCATGGATTTGTACTGTCCTGTCAAATGAATGGTCATGGCAAAGAGACGGTCTGGAGTATACTCGGAGTTCCTTTTGCCGAACGTATGAATAATCATTGGATGTTCTACATTCATCATTGTGTGCACACACATTCGGAACAAGTACTTCGATTGTTAAATGGAACCAAAGCTGGAATAATCTCGAACTCTTGTAGTATGGTACAAAAACAAAAATGCTCACAAAATGGACTACCTCCAAAAGATTTTTCTTGAAACTTTCAAAGCAACCTAAATTTTATTTGTAGTTCAAATTTGACCTAATTTCGATAAATCTACATAAAATCATTCAAGTGGGCAGAGTTAGCTAGGAAGTTTGAAAACTCATAAAACATAGGAATCGTTAGTAGTTGGTCCACTTAATATGTCTGGAACATTATTACATTGACACTGATTTGAACAGTATTACATTTTTTTAGAACCCTCGCAAGCTTTTTATTAGACCATGATCCGAACATTATTACATTAACACTGATGATTAGCCAAACTGCAAACAGAACAAACCCAACCTCATATGGAGTATAGTACATTGACTTCTAGGAGGACTCCGCGGTCTTCTCAGTCAACTTGGCAACATCCTCCGCGGGCAACTTGGCTGCGTCCTCCGCGGTACCATCGCCAAATAATGACTCGTTGATGCTGGGGAGCACGCCGCCGTGCGTGATGGTTACGCTGACCAGTAGCTTGCTGAGCTCCTCGTAGCGCATGACGTCGTGCATCACGTGCCTCAGGATGATGCAGATCTTCTTGTTGTCCTTGGCGGCTTGGCCGACGAGCTCCAGCACCTTGGCGGTGAGGTACTCGAGAACGGCCACGAGGTAGACGGGAGCCCTGAATCCTATACGCTGGGAGTTCTGACCCTCCTTGAGGTAGCGCCCGATCCGTCTGACGGGGAAATGCAGCCTGGCCTTGACGGACCTCGTCCCCTGCTTCTTTTTGTGCCTGCCTGGTGCAAGACTAGAACATGGAGTGGCCAGAGTAGGAATCAAAAGCGTGCGACATGTCTTCTTTTTCTCCACGGATTTTGTCATCGCCACCTAGATATTCTTCTTCTTCCCCCGGGGAGCTCTGGTCTTTGGAGCTATAGCTGCAAAGTAGTAAAGAAGGGGGAGAAGAGGAAGAAAGGTTAATTACGGAGGTCAGGTCAAGGTGCCTAGGTCCCTTATATTGAAAGCATCCTTTTTACTGTTTTACTATGAATTTTTAATAAAAGGCTGTGAGTATCAACCGATGCGTAGGCCGGGGTTCTACTCCCCTTTTCGAAAGAAAAGAAAAAACAACCTTGCTCATTTTTGCAATGTTTCCATATTTTCTTTAACTTTTTTGAAACATGATCAGATGTGTCGTCATCAAAATTCATACAAAGAAGTTATATCTTTCAAAACAGACGTTGGTTTTCAGTATGACTGCATGGGTACAATAATTATATATAAATTTCTGACAAATTTCCCACTTGGACTTCAAATTTTACCTACTTTGGTCAATTGATAAAAAGTCACTTAAGTGTGACAAATTAGATAGAAAGCTTAAAAATTCACGAGACTTGTTAACCATAAAACGTACTCTATTTTGTATGAAATTTATTGTGTTGTGGCATTCAGAGCCATACTCTTTGCACTATCTTTAAAAAATATTTACATGTGGGACTTATTGAATTATTTGATAATTAATATAAAAGTTGAAAAGTCACATTAACTACATTAGTATGTCATGCCAAGATGCACTCATCTTCCAGAAATGGACACGTTATTATAAACTATATAGAAAATGTCCATGACCTTTGATCATTATTTAGCTTTAAACAGAAGTATATTAACACATCGTTGGTTATATTGTGAAGCAAATGTTTTTAAACCTTGTAAAAATTGAATTTTATCATTTACGGAAGAGGACGCCATACACAAGTGCTAAACTTTTTATTACATTCTTTAATTTATAGAAAATAAATGGGACAGGTTATGTAGATATGACCTTGACATTGGTAATTTGGCATGAAATGTGAACAATCCTCGTCGTCGTCCTCGGCTTCCTCCTCAACGTCATCCTCATACTCCCGTTCCTCGGTCTCATCGTCCATCTTATCGGAGTCTCTCGGCGTTGGTGGAGGCATCCCTTTGAAAAAACACTTCCAATGGCTTTCTTCTTCATCTGAAGAGTCGGACAACAGTGGGAGCCATGTCTCATAGACCGAGTCTAGGATTCTATGCAGAATTTCGGGGCCATTCCCGTTTTTCAGGTCGATCGATGTGTTTTTGAGAGAGTTGTCATATGACATTTTTGAAGGTAACAAATAGAGATCGAGTTCTAAGCAACGACAGGTTGGGTGTTTTGGGTGAAAGGAGGGGTGGGTACTATTGCAATTTATAATGTCTATTTACATCATGCTTGTATTAATTCCCTAAAAAGTATCCCAAAATATCATAAATATATTGTATCAGACTTGTCCCACCAACAAAAAAAAGGATTATACCAGACCCATCGATTCTTGATTTTTCTCGGCCTAGGGAATTCACGAGGCGCCCATTTTATCCAAAAATGAAGAGAATCATGTAAATCATGCTGAATTTCATGGTGTCTTGTACCTCCTCCGATCAAAATTAAGTGTCTATACATGCTTATCTATAGTGCATTAGTGTACTCTAAACAAAGTTGTGTCACCGAACTTGATTGATGGTGACATGGTGCGGGACCCATCTTTTTGTGCACTGCTGCATCGCAGAATAGAAGTTTAACATTGCACAAAAAATTACATGGCAAGGAATTGAAGGAGAAATAGAGGATGGATGGTGAGAGGGGTCAAAGGAGAGAGAAAATCGAGAGGTAGAGTAGGTGTACTAGTATCATGTGACATTGCACCGCCTTCAACTCCTCTCGCACTGCCTACGCATGCTCACAGTCTTTTCCCGCCCCTCGATATTCTCCTCCATTTCGAGCCATATTCTTTGTTGTACTGATACTACTTGATTTATAGAAAAAACATTCCTCTCACTAGGAAAATTGAGATTGTCTATTCTCCTAATACTTGTTGGAACTCCCCCTGTCAACATTGTTTACCATGCCAAGATGCACCAATCTACTAAATATGGGAAAATTACCTCAAAAAATTACAAAACTTTCAAACCAAACCTACAATTTTATTGTAGTTCAATTTCACCTAATTTCGATAAGTTTGCTTAAAGACATTCAAGGGGCTATATAGGAATTCTAAGTGAAACATGTTGGTCCACTTAATATGTCCGAAAGCTTGTCTTGTGGCATTCAGATCCATATTATTCGGACTTTCTTTATGAAAAATAACAAACTCGTCATTACTAGGGAAATTGAGAATGTTCTTTCGTGATAGTTGGAAATTCACACCGAAGACATTGTTTACTACAAGAAGATGCACCCATGTACCTCTAAAATTACATTTAATTCAAGATAAATTAATCTACCGCGCTTACTTGTAGCTCAAGTTTGACATAATTTCGCTGAATCAACAAATAAGTAAGTGAAGTGTGCGAATTTAGCTAAGAAGCTTGCAAAATGGAATTATATAAGAAACTGTGGTCCACTTTGTGTTATGATCGGGAGGATTCCATTTTATTCTAACTATGGTAGGGCCCCCCAGAGCGAGGTGCTTCAGTTTAACATGGACAGTGGAAGTACATGTTACATCAAGAACCTCGTAAAAAATGTAAATTACATCCAAGTCCATGCATTTAGCACATGGTCCCTGAAACTAAGAAATTAAGTGTGTTTTGAGGGTTGCGCACACTAGCATTCATTGTGCTAAAGACTATCAATAGAATTTTCTAGATCCTAAGAATGGAAAATAAGATTCAATGGTTAGCAATGTTTGGATTTGCCAGTCTTGATCCAACGGTCCATGTTCAAAGTTATTCGTACACTATATAGTTTTTTTGACGAAAAAGATAAGATAAGAAGTAATACCCCTGATGGCCGGTCTTTTGAATAACCCTTCCCTCCTGATGTGTGGGAAGCAAGTGAAAATTTCAAAACCGAAAAAGATTGAATCCTTTTGCCGCCGAGGACCAAAGTGGTTTCCTTCCTATGCACTCCTCCTACTCCACACCAACGCAGTTGCCGAACACGCTAGAGAAACAGAGCCGCTCTCTAAAAATTAAAAAGAAAACGAAACAGAGTCGTCATACCAAGGAACACGTGCACAGCGCCATGATGTGGCCGAGGAAGAGGTCAGCCAGGCCGGTGCGCGCGGGAAGAGGGGTGGAGGGATGAGAGGCAGCGAAGGAGAGAGAAAAAACACTCTTTTTTGCCTGCATAGGTCTTGAAATTTACTACTAGTAGAGTGTACACTGTAACTGTAAGGTGGCAGTAGTAACTCGTGTCAGGAACCCATCATAAATTTTCTCTTCGCTGCTTCCCTCTTCCCTGCCCACAAGCTAAAACATAGAAATGGAAAACAAATTTTAATCACAATACTGCGAGATGGTAGCTCTTACATGTGGGTCCTATCTTATGGACAAGTCTGACAAAATACATTGTGGTGCAATCAACTACTATATTGGTATTAGAAAGTGGGTCCCATCTTAAACATAGGTTTTGCCAAATACAAAGGTGATGTCCTAAGCTCTACCATTTAGATAGTGTCTATACAAGTCTATTCGTGGGACCTACTAAACTGAAGATGCTAACTTTTGCATAGTAGTTTTACATCTTGGTCATACACTGCCAAGTGGGGCCCAGTATTTGGTTTTTTCCTTTATACACATGTTCCTTGTACTCCCCTCGCCACCGTGCTAGACTCTAATTTTTTTATTGCGAAATTCCACCGATTTATTAATAATGATCAACAACCGTATAAAGAGACGCAAAAGTAAGTTGCTCTTACACACCGTATTTCCTCAATAATTTTCATGCATAATCTATTATCGTTCTTCGGCTTTCCCCTCTATTTTGAGTTATATTATTTATATAGAAGAATATTTTGACCTAATTTTGTTAAATCTATATAAAGTCATTGAAGTGTAACGGGTTAGCTAGAGTAATCTTGAAAAATCCGTCTAAAAATATGGGGATTGTAAGAAATCAAGGTCCACTTTGTATGAAAATTTGGGAGGTGACATTTTCTTTTGACTGACATGGGTCTCGTAGGAGCAGTGAGGTTCAGTTAACATGGCCGGTGGAAGTACATGTTGCATCAAGGACCTTATAGAGAGAGCGACTAGCACACGCGCTACATGGCGCACGGACGTGCGAGCGACGTGCCGTACCTATCCTACACGTGTCAACGCGGAGACATCCCGTGAAAGTGGACGCGAAGAAGTCACCGTGTTTTTCTCTTTCCGGTTTTTTCTCTTTGTTCTCCAGTTTTCTGCTCTACAAGTTATGTCTACACTTTATCTTACTTCCGCTGCGGTAGTTTTTCTTTTTGTCAAGTTTTTTTTCTCTTTTACGGTAGTTGTTAGTATCTGCTTTTCATTTTCGTTTATTTTTATTATCTTTCTTTTCTCTTTATGGGAAATAGACATTTTCTGGGGTGTAATGGGAGGGGTCGGATTTGTACAACACAATGTATTGACTTTGAATGGTGTATAATAAAGCAGTGGATTTTTTAATTGGGCGCAATACACAAATGATTGAGCGCAGTACAATGTATTGACTTTGAACAAAGTATAATAAAGAAGTGCATTTGTTTATTGAGCGAAGTACATAGATGATTGAGAATGTACTATGTGTTGCATCCTTGTATTTCGAAGCGCCTTTTATTTTGGATCGCCTTGTATTTTGTAGGGTGTGTTGCGGGCTCCGCCCATGGCATGGCGCTTTCGGAGCATCAATCATTCATATAGATCTTGAAGCACCATGTATTTCGGATCGCCTTTTATTTTGGAGCACCTTGTATTTTGAAGCGGTTTGTATTTTGTAGAGTGTGTTGCGGGCTCCGCCCGTGGCACGGTGCCTTCGGTGCATCAAGCATTCATATAGATCTTGAAGCGTCGTGTATTTCGGAGCGCCTTGTTTTTCAGAACGCCTTGTATTTCAGAGTGCCTTGTATTTTCGACCGTGTGTTGCACGCTCCGCCCATGGCATGGCACCTTCGGAGAATCAAGCATTCATATAAATCTTGAAGCACCGTGTATTTCGGAGCGACTTATATTTCGCAGCGCCTTGTATTTCGGAGCGTGTGTTGCGGGCTCCGCCGTGGCACGGCGCCTTCGGCGCATCATGCATTCATATAAATCTTGAAGCGCCTTGTAGTTTGGAGCACCTTGTATTTCGGAGCGCCTTGTATTTCGGAGCGTGTCTTGTGGGCTCCCCCCGTGGCACGGAGCCTTCGGCATATCAAGCATTCATATAGATCTTGAAGTGTCGTGTATTTCAGAGCACCTTGTATTTCGGAGCTCCTTGTATTTTGGAGCGCCTTGTATTTCAGAGCGTGTGTTGCGGGCTCCGCCCGTGGCACGGCGCCTTTGGAGCATCAAGCATTCATATAGATCTTGAAGAACCGTGTATTTCGGAGAGCCTTGTATTTCAGAGCGTGTGTTGCGGGCTCCGCCCGTGGCGTGGTACCTTCGGCGCATCAAGCATTCATATAGATCTTGAAGCGCCGTGTATTTCGGAGCGCCTTGTATTTTGAAGCACCTTGTATTTCAGAGCGTGTGTTGCAGGCTCCACCCGTGGCACGGTGTCTTCGGTGCATCAAGCATTAATATAGATGTTGAAGCGCCTTGTATTTTGGAGCGTGTGTTGCGGGCTCCGCCCATGGCACGACGCCTTCAGTGCATCAAGAATTCATATAGATCTTGAAGCACCGTGCATTTCGGAGCGCCTTATATTTTGGAGCGTGTGTTGCGGGCTCCACTGGTGGCACGACGCCTTCGGTGCATCAAACATTCATATAGATCTTGAAGCGCCATGCATTTTAGTGCGCCTTATATTTCGTAGCGTCTTGTATTTCAGAGCGCCTTGTATTTCAGAGCGTGTGGTGTAGGCCCTGCCCGTGGCACGGCACCTTCGCGCATCAAGCATTCATATAGATCTTGAAGCGCCTTGTATTTTGTAGCGCCGTGTATTTCGGAACACGTTATATTTCGGAGGGTGTGTTGTGGGCTTTGGAGCAATAATTTATTCATAGGAAAGTGCACGTAGGTTAACAGAGCAGTTTACCGGCTATCCCACTTACAATTCACATTTAGTGCATTATTTTACTATACAGCAGTACGCACGTTGATACAAATCAGAGATTTCTGCATTGTCTGCATATATTTTAGTTTGGATGTTAAAGTTAACTGATGGATTCAACTAGCATACGACGCTACAGCCTTATTTAGTATATTCCTTCTTCCACGAAGAGAAACAAACCCTTCTTCTTCTGCATGCAGCAAAAGAAAACAATCTAGCGAGCAGCGATGGATTTTACTAGATCTCGGTCCACGATAAGTCGCGTGGGGGAGGACCTAGATTTGGTGGAGGAGATTTTTCTAAGGTTAGCGTCTATGGAATCTTTGATCCGTTACAGTATCCTCAACAATTCTTGGTATGCTACACTTAAAGAGCCTGTATTTCTTTCTCGATATATGAAGAAAAATCGCCATCATGTCTAGGATTTCTTGTTTACTATCATTGGATGCCATAGGTTAGTAATAGGATATATGAGCTTGAATATTCATCTAAAGATGAAACATCTCTAGCTATTTATTTGAACTTATATTCAACATATCCTCTAAGGGAATTAGTCATCTACGGTCAAAATGGAGAAGTCCTCATTCAGGTCTTTCCAAATGGTTCTAGATATCCTGGGTACTATATTAATTATCCTTCTAGGTCAACAAATTTGTTCACTTTCCTTGCCTCACATGTTACATGAATGACACCAATGTCGAAGAGGGATACAAAACATTCATATTGGCAATTCTGTTTGGTTCCAAGTGCTTCTAGCTCAGGAATGATATTCTTTCATAGAAATATATTCAATGTTTGCAAGGTTTTATATCATGGTGTTACTGCTAATACAACATCTGGCATATTTGTGCATGTCTATGTTCTACAAAATGGTGAATGCGAGATGCATATTTCTTATCCAATTCTTGTGCCAACACCAACCACGTATCTTAGTGAGCCTGATAGGCAAAGACCTGTTTATGACGTATGCTGCTGTGACACCCCGGTTCTGAAAAGACCGTGGCCTCTATGTGACATGCCAATCCCTGGATCGGTTCATTGGCCCACAATAGAGTAAGATAGATAATCATAGCAAATAACCGTGTATCATGATCTACAAAGATCCAGAGTACCATTATTACAATATAAAGGCTTAGCATAAAGCTAGCTCAAATTGTTCAGGTAGCAACAAAAGCGAGTAAATCCTCCAATCTTCAAATTGCCCACAAGTGAACAAGTGCCGAGTGGAGTACCGTGGCCTATAACGATCAATCAGAATCGGAATAACCTGCAGCATAAAATGCAACAGCCCGAAGGGTCAATACATGGAATGTATGGCAAGTAGAGCTAGTAATGGAGACAATAGTGTTAACATCTACATGCATATTTGGCAGGTGGAGCTGTGTCTGGCTTGCATTTGCAAATAACTTTGTCCTACTTTCATAAACAGTTTTGAATTTTCTTTGAAAAGATCCCAATTAAGTTAACCAACAATGTTAAAGCAATTATGAAATTAGAATGAGCGAGAAACATGTCATGGAATCAATATCTAGCAACTCAAATGTCCATAACCGGGGACACGGCTAATCGATTAGATTATACACTCTGCAGAGGCTAGTACACTTTACCCATGTGACTTGGCCAGCCCAGCTCGTACCATCACTCTCATTTTGGGTGACGATAGGAATAAGACCAAGAAGAGACTGTTCGGGAAGTAGCTCCTCAATCCCGACGCGCACCGGTCCAACCTACCAAAATTCTACATCTCTGGATACGCGGGTTCGAGTTACCACAACCTACTAAGCCCAACCAACCGCCCATTTCATTATTGGCACATGGTTGTACACGTAAGTTACACAATAAAGAAGCCAATCATCCTCTCTTGATACCTGGGTGCCTTTCCGCAAAGGAAACCACCAAATTTTATCAATACCATCACACCCGGGGGGTTCATTGATTAAGTTGTTTTAGTTTTCACAAACCAATACTTTGAGAAAACAAGTATCAATGATGTAACCCAGCCCTCTTTCAACATAGCATGGCTAAGCACATCTACAACGGTGGTTCATCTACAAGGAAAGCCCTACCACATAATAGGACATAGCATAGCGATAGTATCATCCTATATATGCATCTACAAAATACACGACAACGCAATGAAAATAGTAGGACGATATCATGAACAAAGTAGCATCTACTTGCCTTGGTTGTAGCGGTCGGAGGAACAATCCACACACGAGCAAGCGTTGCACTCAGCACAATCTACACGACACAATTGCATTCATAAACAAACAATTCACAAACATATGCAACAAAGATGATGCATGAATGCAAGAACGGCAAGTGAATTGGTGCTACAGCTGCACCACATAATACTAATACATATTACTACCGAATACATGCATGGAAAATAGATTTGGCGCAAGGGAAATTATTAACCAAAAGTAGTGATCACTACTAGAGCTGGAACTTAAATAATTCACTACCGGTAGTAAACAGTTCGTAAAATCCTGGAAAAATTCTATCGCATAGGCATCTCTGATAAGAAACAGTACCAATTGGAATTACTCAAAAAGGAGTTATAAAACATCCCGAGTAATTAAAACACTGCAGAAAGCCATTAGACAAAAACTGCAGAAGTTTTTACAGTAAGCCTACCTTTTTAATACACGATGAGATTCCCCTCGTTCACACGAGTTCAGGGACATATCACACGCGATTTTTGGAGCTATGGATCTTTTTCTACGAATTTATTACTCCGAAAAGGCCATTAACTCATTTGATTAAACTGTACTAAACCTGACGGTAAAAGTCTGAACCAAAGGTACAGCGAGATTCTACATGACTCACTGAACTCGTGCATATTTTATTTGCAATTTTTGGTCAAGCGGTTGAATTTCTACGCAATTTACAAGATTCTACCGAAATCTGCCAACTAATAGGATTAACGAAATTGACCCAGTCAACTGTGTCTGATGACTGGGCGCTGACTGGGCGTCTGACCAGTCAACGTCTGGGGCGTCTGACTAGTCAACGTCTGGAGTGCTGACCAGTCAACAAACGATCTAAGCCGTTGATCTGTGATCTGACGGTGGCTGCTGTCTTACCGGAAACGGACTGCGAATCGAACTCCGGCGAACTCCGGACGACGGCGACGATTGGTTCCGGCGTCGTGGTTCTACCTGCACGTACACACACGGTCAACTACGGCTCCCGGAATAATAAACACGCGCGCGTATACGGCGATCTGCAGGGCGCAGATGGCGGCGGCGGATGGAGACGCGGAGCACGGGATCGGAAAGAGGAGATCAAGGCGAACCCGGCAACAAACGCGGCGACGAACGGCGACGGAGGGGTGGCCGGCGGCGGCGAGGAGAAGCGGCGGCGGCGGCGGACGCCTGGGACGATGGCAGCACCAGGGAGACGTGCACGTGTGGGAGGAGTCGGTGGGCACGGGACCCAAGGCAGGGGTGGGGCCCCCTTCAAGTAGTCCCTCGCGTGAGAAGAGAAGAAGGAAAAAAATCCTGAACCGAATCGGTCCGCAGTTGGACTACAACTCGGAAATCGGTCCGAATTTTCCGACCGTTTTCCGGCGGTTTACTAAAACGTTCGAGTCTTTTGCATACGAACTCCGATTGGAGCGATTCTCGCGCATACGGGTTCGTATCGTCGAGGGGAACAACCTTCAGTCGAAGTTTGAGCGAAAACTCGAACCTACAGGGGTGGTTGTTGCAAGTCTTACTAGAGCTATCCGCAGTAAACTTGGGGCGAAACAAAATAGGGTTTTGCAATAGGCGTTTCGCCGAACCTTTCTACTCGACGGTTTTGCATGGAAAGATATGATGCAATGCTATGAATGATATGCAAGACCAAATCTAAAATTTGGGATGTGACAAGACTAACCCCCTTGAGATGAATCTCGTCCTCGAGATTCGGCACGGCTAGCAAATAGGTGTGGGTAGTCATCTCGGATGTCACTTCACGCTCCCAAGTGGCTTCCTCTTCGGTGTGGTGGCTCCACTGTACTTTGCAAAACCTGATTGTCTTGGTACGGGTAGTCCTTTCTGCTGTCTCCAGAATCTTGACCGGTTTCTCCTCATAGGTCAAATCATTCTCAAGCTGAACCTCTTCTAGCGGTACGGTGTCTCTCAACGGCGTATCCACCATCTCCGGATGGCACTTCTTCAGCTGGGATACGTGGAACACGTTGTGAACAGCAGACAGAGCCTCTGGCAACTCCAACTGATAAGCAACCTCTCCTTTGCGTGCTAAGACTCGATATGGTCCAATAAATCGAGGTGCCAGCTTACCCTTAATACCAAATCTCTTGATTCCACGAAACGGCGACACTCTGAGGTATGCTCTATCACCTACCTCATACACCACTTCCTTGCGCTTGGCGTCAGCGTAGCTCTTCTGCCTAGATTGTGCTACCTTCAGTCTGTCTCTAATCAAGGCGACCTTCTCCTCAGCGTCCTTGATCAAATCAGGTCCAAACAACTGACGTTCTCCTACTCCATCCCATAGCAATGGTGTTCGGCACCGTTTCCCATACAGTACGTCGAACGGTGATGTCTTGATGCTGGTTTGATAGCTGTTGTTGTAGGAAAACTCGGCATACGGCAAATTCTCATCCCAACTAGAACCATGAGCCAAGGCGCAAGCTCTTAGCATGTCCTCCAAAATCTGATTCACCCTCTCGGTCTGTCCATCAGTCTGTGGGTGAAACGCTGTGCTAAACTCCAATCTAGTACCAAGTGACTCGTGCAGCTGGCGCCAGAAGTGTGAGGTAAATTGGGTGCCTCTATCAGATACGATACTCTTGGGAACTCCATGTAGGCACACAATCTTGTCCATGTAAATCTTGGCCAACTTTGCACTCGTATAGGTCGTCTTCACCGGTATAAAGTGGGCTACCTTGGTCAAATGGTCGACCACTACCCAAATAGAGTCATATCCTGACCTGGTCCTGGGCAGTCCTGTGAAAAAGTCCATTCCCACTCTATCCCATTTCCAATCCGGCACGGGCAAAGGCTACAGCAGTCCTGTTGGTTTCTGGTGTTCCGCCTTCACTCGGCTACATACATCACATAGGGCGATATGCTCTGCGATGTCTCCTTTCATGTTGTTCCACCAGAATCTGTCCTTTAGGTCCATATACATCTTCGTATTGCCCGGACGTATGGAATACGGCGAGTCATGAGCTTCCTGCATAATCAACTTCCTTAACTCCGGATCGTTGGGCACACACAAACGATCTCCATACCACAAGGTACCTTGCTCATCCTCGTGGAATTCCCTTGCTCGACCTTCCTTCATCTTTTCCTTAACTTCATCTATCTCTTTGTCTCCTACTTGAGCCTTTATGATCCTGTCTTGAAGCGTTGGTTGGACTTCCATTGTAGCCAAGTATCCTTCAGATACTACCTCCAGTCTAAGGTCCTTGAATTGCTTGCACAAATCCTCAGGCAATTCACCAATTGTCAATCCATTGGCATAAACCTTCCGGCTCAGAGCATCTACTACTACATTGGCCTTTCCTGGGTGGTATTGTAGATTCATATCATAATCCTTGATAAGTTCCAACCATCTTCTTTGTCTCATGTTCAGTTCCTTCTGTGTAAATATGTACTTCAGGCTCTTGTGGTCGGTGTACACATCACAGTGTTTTCCCATTAAGTAATGCCTCCATACCTTGAGCGCATGAACCACTGACGCTAACTCCAAGTCGTGTGTGGGGTAATTCCGCTCATGGTGCTTGAGTTGTCGCGAGGCATAAGACACTACTCTCCCATCTTGCATCAGCACACTCCCAAGTCCCTGTCGAGAAGCATCACAGTACACTTGGAAATCCTTCTGAAGATCTGGTAAACATAGAACAGGCGCGGTCACTAGTCGACGCTTTAGTTCCTGAAAGTTGGCTTCACATACGTCTGACCATTCAAACTTCCTCTCCTTCTTCAGAAGTTCAGTCATCGGCTTAGCAATCTTAGAAAAGTTTTCTATGAACCTCCTGTAATATCCAGCAAGTCCCAAAAAGCTTCGAATCTCTCCTGCATTCTTGGGCGCTTCCCACTCTGTTACTGCAGTCACTTTGTTTGGATCAACAGCAATTCCTTCTCCTGACACTACGTGTCCAAGAAATCCAACAGTGTTAAGCCAGAATTCACACTTATTGAATTTGGCATACAGCTTGTGTTCCCTCAGCTTCTCCATAATCATCCTCAGATGTTTCTCATGCTCAGCATCATCCTTGGAATATATCAGCATGTCATCAATAAACACCACCACGAACTTGTCCAAATACTCCATAAATACCTTGTTCATCATGGTCATGAAGTATGCCGGGGCATTTGTTAGTCCAAAAGACATAACTGTATACTCATATAAACCATACCTAGTGGTGAAGGCGGTTTTTGGTACATCCTCCTCTCGGATCTTCAATTGGAAATAGTCTGATCGCAGATTAATCTTGCTGAACACCTTTGCTCCTTCCAGTTGATCAAACAAGTCATTTATGTTCGGCAGAGGGTACTTGTTCTTGATGGTTACTTTATTCAGCGAACGATAGTCCACCACTAATCTCTTGGTGCTGTCTTTCTTCTCCACAAATAGAACAGGTGCTCCCCATGACGACGCACTAGGCTGAATGAATCCCTTTTACAGCTGTTCCTTCAACTGTTTCTTCAATTCCTTCAGCTCATCCACATCCATCTTATATGGCTTCTTTGCTATAGGTCCTGTTCCCGGCATCAGGTCGATAAGAAACTCTACATCCCTGTCAGGTGGCATCCCTGGCAGCTCTTCCGGAAACACGTCAGGGTAATCCCTAATCACTGGCACAGTCTCCATGCTAACCCCCTTAAGAGAATTCAGCTTACACCTTCCTGG
Organism: Avena sativa; assembly: GCA_916181665.1. Taxonomy (NCBI): domain Eukaryota; kingdom Viridiplantae; phylum Streptophyta; class Magnoliopsida; order Poales; family Poaceae; genus Avena; species Avena sativa. The sequence goes on from OV702280.1 coordinate 136,346,424, forward strand.
TCGTGCGGCTGACTTGAATCTAATCCTCTTACCATCCGGGGTTTTGAGTGAAACAGCTCGCTGTGTAATCTATGTGTCCCCCATGCATATGATCAAACAACAACAAACAATAGCAGACAATCACAAGCAAGCAACACATCAACAAACAAGCGATCCAGCAACATCCCAGGTGTTATCCTAGCAGTATATAACTACTAAAATAGTTTTGCAAGAGTTGGCAATGGTTAACTAAACAATAGATCATCTAATCAACCAAAACAGCAATCTGCCAGAACAGTCCAGTAGCGTTCACGAATTTTTCCGCCTGACTTAAACTCGTCAGAAAAATTAGCCAATGTTTGTGCATATGGCGCAGAGAGTTTTGCATCAGCCCAATTTTTTTCAGATTTTTCCGAGTTACCAGAAAAATATGAAAAATCGCGCAGTACTGCTGTATCAGCAGAAAAACAGCAGCGAAAAACACACAGATGATAACCAAATTGCCATAACTCTTTCATTAAAATTTGCACAAATAAATCCTGGGATATTGGAGTACACAAATAAGCAACTAGACACTTTTAAACTAACACGAACTAAGCTTCACAACGATCGAGACTAATCTTAACGAGTTCTCCTAACGTGGACTAATTGGTGGACTTCTATCTACTTCTTGAAGAGATTGAGGTAGGTCCTTGCGGTCATGCATTGGCGCTTCGGCTCGCGGTACAACCATGGCGGCGGAGTGTACACCTCTCCTGAACCATCACTTGAGACTTCAAACTCCACCTCTTCTGGATCCTCCTCTTCTTCTTCATCCTCGTCCTCATCATCATCATCGTCTCCACTGTCATCATCATCCCTATTGTTGCCATCATCTCTATTGTCATCATCAGAGGGTGGATTTAGCTGTGCTTGGAGAGCGGCAATCTGGGCTGTCATAGCTTCAATGGTTTGGTCCCTTTCCTGGACGGTCCCTTGCAACTGTTGTATGCTCTGGGTATTCTCTTGCACAGTGCCATGAAGATGGGCTATGGTCTCATCTCTGGCTATCAGGGCAGTCTCCAGAACTCCCACAGCTTCATGCAAAGTGTCAATCTCCTGTCCTTGGACCACCATTCTATTGCTAGTAAAGTCTGCAATATCCTTCAACATTCTCACCTTCTCTGCTAGAGCTCCATTCTCTCTTTCCATGTCCTCTATGTGCCTCCGACGGGGCGGCATGTTGTTCCTGTCGCCCGGGGTAGTCACAATGTTCCCTTCTTCATCACGCCTTCCATAGTCACGGTAAGGTGAATCTGCAGGCAGTAGGTGTCGGACATAGTGGCACTGGCGAGACAGGGCTTCATGTACAGCCAAGTTGATTCCAAGTCCCTAGTTGCAGTATATCTTGGTGTAGACCAAGTGCGCGGGGTTTGGCAAGGCGGCATCCCTGAATATGAAGGTAGTGATCTCCCATGCATCCTCTCCATATCCATAGGTGTACAGCCTTCTTCCCTTGAACATAGGCAGTGGCAATCCCAATGACTGAGAGAGCTGAGCTACTGCCTTGCAAAGGGCCTTGGTGACTCCATGGTGACATACTCAGTCCTGACGTCTCCCATCTATCAAGTAAAAGAGGAAAGTGTGAGAATAGCATATGGTAAGAATATACGAGGGTGAAAGGCATAAGAGGAAAGACAGTGTTAATATAGGCTTTAATAATTCTATGGCTTCCTAATCCAATCCTAGGTCACGATCCTACAGTCGACACACAGGCTCTGATACCATCCTGTGACACCCCGGTTCTGAAAAGACCGTGGCCTCTATGTGACATGCCAATCCCTGGATCGGTTCATTGGCCCACAATAGAGTAAGATAGATAATCATAGCAAATAACCGTGTATCATGATCTACAAAGATCCAGAGTACCATTATTACAATATAAAGGCTTAGCATAAAGGTAGCTCAAATTGTTCAGGTAGCAACAAAAGCGAGTAAATCCTCCAATCTTCAAATTGCCCACAAGTGAACAAGTGCCGAGTGGAGTACCGTGGCCTATAACGATCAATCAGAATCGGAATAACCTGTAGCATAAAACGCAACAGCCCCGAAGGGTCAATACATGGAATGTATGGCAAGTAGAGCTAGTAATGGAGACAATAGTACTAACATCTACATGCATATTTGACAGGTGGAGCTGTGTCTGGCTTGCATTTGCAAATAACTTTGTCCTATTTTCATAAACAGTTTTGAATTTTCTTTGAAAAGATCGCAATTAAGTTAACCCAACAATGTTAAAGCAATTATGAAATTAGAATGAGCGAGAAACATGTCATGGAATCAATATCTAGCAACTCAAATGTCCATAACCGGGGACACGGCTAATCGATTAGATTATACACTCTGCAGAGGCTAGTACACTTTACCCATGTGACTTGGCCAGCCCAGCTCGTACCATCACTCTCATTTTGGGTGACGATAGGGAGAAGACCAAGAAGAGACTGTTCGGGAAGTAGCTCCTCAATCCCGACGCGCACCGGTCCAACCTACCAAAATTCTACATCTCTGGATACGCGGGTTCGAGTTACCACAACCTACTAAGCCCAACCAACCGCCCATTTCATTATTGGCACATGGTTGTACACGTAAGTTACACAATAAAGAAGCCAATCATCCTCTCTTGATACCTGGGTGCCTTTCCGCAAAGGAAACCACCAAATTTTATCAATACCATCACACCCGGGGGGTTCATTGATTAAGTTGTTTTAGTTTTCACAAACCAATATTTTGAGAAAACAAGTATCAATGATGTAACCCAGCCCTCGTTCAACATAGCATGGCTAAGCACATCTACAACGATGGTTCATCTACAAGGAAAGCCCTACCACATAATAGGACATAGCATAGCGATAGTATCATCCTACACATGCATCTACAAAATACACGACAACGCAATGAAAATAGTAGGACGATATCATGAACAAAGTATCATCTACTTGCCTTGGTTGTAGCGGTCGGAGGAACAATCCACACACGAGCAAGCGTTGCACTCAGCACAATCTACATGACACAATTGCATTCATAAACAAACAATTCACAAACATATGCAACAAAGATGATGCATGAATGCAAGAACGGCAAGTGAATTGGTGCTACAGCTGCACCACATAATACTAATACATATTACTACCGAATACATGCATGGAAAATAGATTTGGCGCAAGGGAAACTATTAACCAAAAGTAGTGATCACTACTAGAGCTGGAACTTAAATAATTCACTACCGGTAGTAAACCGTTCGTAAAATCCTGGGAAAACTCTATCGCATAGGCATCTCTGATAAAAAACAGTACCAATTGGAATTACTCAAAAAGGAGTTATAAAACATCCCGAGTAATTAAAACACTGCAGAAAGCCATTAGACAAAAACTGCAGAAGTTTTTACAGTAAGCCTACCTTTTTAATACACGATGAGATTCCCCTCGTTCACACGAGTTCAGGGACATATCACACGCGATTTTTGGAGCTATGGATCTTTTTCTACGAATTTATTACTCCGAAAAGGCCATTAACTCATTTGATTAAACTGTACTAAACCTGACTGTAAAAGTCTGAACCAAAGGTACAGCGAGATTCTACACGACTCACTGAACTCTTGCATATTTTATTTGCAATTTTTGGCCAAGCGGTTGAATTTCTACGCAATTTACAAGATTCTACCGAAATCTGCCAACTAATAGGATTAACGAAATTGACCCAGTCAACTGTGTCTGATGACTGGGAGCTGACTGGGCGTCTGACCAGTCAACGTCTGGGGCGTCTGACTAGTCAACGTCTGGAGTGCTGACCAGTCAACGAACGATCTAAGCCGCTGATCTGAGATCTGACGGTGGCTGCTGTCTTACCGGAAACGGACTGCGAATCGAACTCCGGCGAACTCCAGACGGCGGCGAAGATTGGTTCCGGCGTCGTGGTTCTACCTGCACGTACACACACGGTCAACTACGGCTCCCGGAATAATAAACACGCGCGCGTACGCGGCGATCTGCAGGACGCAGATGGCGGCGGCAGATGGAGACGCGGAGCACAGGATCGGAAAGAGGAGATCGAGGCGAACCCGGCAACAGACGCGGCGACGAACGGCGACGGAGGGGTGGCCGGCGGCGGCGAGGAGAAGCGGCGGCGGTGGCGGACGCCTGGGACGATGGCGGCGCCAGGGAGACGTGCGCGTGTGGGAGGAGTCGGTGGGCACGGGACCCAAGGCAGGGGTGGGGCCCCCTTCAAGTAGTCCCTCGCGTGAGAAGAGAAGAAGAAAAAAAATCCTGAACCGAATCGGTCCGCAGTTGGACTACAACTCGGAAATCGGTCCGAATTTTCGGACCGTTTTCCGGCGGTTTACTAAAACGTCCGAGTCTTTTGCATACGAACTCCGATTGGAGCGATTCTCGCGCATACGGGTTCGTATCGTCGAGGGGAACAACCTTCAGTCGAAGTTTGAGCGAAAACTCGAACCTACAGGGGTGGTTGTTGCAAGTCTTACTAGAGCTCCCCGTAGTAAACTTGGGGCGAAACAAAATAGGGTTTTGCAATAGGCGTTTCGCCGAACCTTTCTACTCGACGGTTTTGCATGGAAAGATATGATGCAATGCTATGAATGATATACAAGACCAAATCTAAAATTTGGGATGTGACAGCTGTAGGCCTTGTTCTGTGTTACAACATATCCACACATTTAACTTATGTGATACAATTCCCTTGATCAGTCAGGAACACAAACAAGGATTAGAGGAATTATTGTATTTCAGAGGATATATCAAGAAGCATTTTGTTAGCTTCCTTTTGTACTGATGGTATATTGAGAACTTGGATCCTTGACTACAACAATGGTCAAAATAAGTGGATCATCCAGACAATGATAGATCTGCTTTATGCATTCAGAACTGCTTTTGACTGGGATATTGCATACTGGAAAGACTTGGTAGTATATGTGAGAATTGCAATCTTCTAGTTTGTGGTCTATTGCGTGTTATAGAAATGTCAACTGATGGCTGGTATGTTCTGATGATAGTTGATTTTGATCGAGGCTTGTTCTATGTAGACATGCTGAAGAAGACTATATTAGTTTTATCTAAGTTATCTACACCATTAGTTGCTCGTAGTGCTTTTGCAATGTCTGAAACCTGGCCACTTGCTCTATAGTGATTGATCGAAATGCAATCAAAATTCAATATCTTTTTGTAACGTGAATATACTAAGCCTTATGTTGCCTTTTGTAATCTTCTGGCATTGTATGTTGGGTCCAATTATGTACTATGTTTTTTGAATTATTATCTCTTTTGAAAACTGTTTTGTTTGTTCATGATGTTTTCTATAAACTATGTCAACCATTTAATTTATTAGTTGTCTCACTTGCTCCATAATTTATATTATGTATTTCATTGGTCATGTCTTTCTTATACGTATCCATCAGGAGAGATCTGTGTATTTTGAACAACATTCCACGCCCTAATACTAACATGGTAATTGCTAATTAATGAAATGCAAACATCACCCAAAGCAATGCATATATGAATATATGAGCAGTGCACATAGAGTGCACAATCATTTTGACTACTAAACTAGTGTACTTGTAAAATCACCCAAAGTAGTGCATATAATAATATACAAGAAGTGCACTTAGAGTGCAAGGTAATTGGTTACTAATCCAGTGCACGATGGTAAATCGGCTAAAATGCTTCATAATTAGAGTGCACGGTAGTTGTACATTAGTTTTTTTCTAGTAGACTACTACACTAAATTTCTAGCAAAGATAGCACACGCATTGTAGAACTTAGAAACTAAATAGGGCAGTGCTTCAAAACTATAGTGGTGCACTTGGAGTGCACTATAATTTGTTAGTAAGCAAGTGCACACAGGCTAAATAGGGTAGTGCTTCGAAAGTACAGCGGTGTATCCGCAGCATCACCCAAAGCGGTGCATATATGAATATACGGGCAGTGCACTTATAGTGCAAGGTCGTCCCACATTTAGTTCAGTTAGTAGATTAACACACTAATTTCTTGTTGAGGTCGTGCATTCGGTATAAAAGCACAGTGCTTCGAGACGGACCACTATACCTGCAATATTACATCGAGCAGTGCATAAAATAATATAAACACAGTGCATATAATTGCTTTATATGCTAGTGCATGTAGGCTAAATAGGGAAATGCTTCGAAAGTAAAGCGGTGTATCTGCAGCATCACCCAAAACAATGCATATATGAATATACGAGCAGTGCACTTATAGTGCAGTGTTGTCCCACATTTAGTTGGGTTAGTAGATTAACACGCTAATTTCTTGTTGAGGTAGTGCATTCGGTATAAAAAGCATAGTTCTTCGAGACAGACCACTGTACCTGCAACATTACATCGAGTAGTGCATAAAATAATATAAACATAGTGCATATAACTTATTTATAAGCTAGTGCACGCAGGCTAAATAGGGCAGTGTGACGTGGCTCAATATTAGAGCTTCATTGGGAGACCTTAAGGGGAAGGTATGATGAGCACGGCAGTAAATTTTCCCTCAGTTATGAAACCAAGGTTATCGAACCAGTAGGAGCAAGGAAACAACTCCAAGGTGTTGCTAACAACTTGGAATCCTGCACAACACAAAATCAAGGCTTTGTCCCAACTTATAGTGAGGTTGTCAATCTCACTAGTTTACTGAAAAGAAAGGATTAAACGTATAGTGTTGAAAGTAATGGTTGCTTGCAGAAAGAAAACGGTAATAGTGGATGATATAACAATGGTGAAGATTGGACCGAGGTCCATAGTTCACTAGAAGTGTTCTCCTTAAGATAAATAACATAACATGTTGGGTAAACAAATTACAGCGGGGCAATTGACAGGAACTCAGCAAGGCATAACAATGCAAATACTAGAGATTCATGATCCTATGAGATTTGATTGGGCATTACAACATTATATATAGACCGCCATTCAACTCGATCTATGACTAGTAATCCACCTTTAGATTATCATCTGAAGCCCCTCCAGTATTAAGTTGCAAGCAACGGATAACGGCATTAAGCAATGGAGAGCTACTAGAAATGGAGAGCATGCAAGATCTCAAACAACACAGACATGATAGAATCAATAATCAATAAGACATGATAGAATCAATAATCAATCTCACATAGTATCTCAATATCCATGGGATCCCCGCAAACACAACATGTATGATTACAAATAGATGATCTTGATCATGAACGGAGCTCACAAGATCTAAACATGATAGCACAAAGGAGAAGAAAAACCCATCTTACTACTGTATGGACCCATAGTCCAAGGGTGAACTTCTCACGCATCATACCGGAGGCTGGCATGGTGATGATGAAGGCCTCCGGGATTATCTCTCCCCTCCGGCACGGTGCCGGGAAGATCTTTAGACCCCCCCCCAGATCTAGGGATGATGGTGGCGGTGGCTACAAACTATTTCGTGGAGATCTAATCGGGTGTTTAGGGTTTTGGCATCGGGGGGCTTATATAGGCGAAGAGGCGAGGCAGGAGTGTGGCCAGGGGGCCCACAACCTACCCAGGCGCGGCCTAGTGTGGGCATGCGCCTGGGGGGGGTGCGGCCACCCTATGGTGCCCCTCTGGCTTCCCTTCGGTCTCTGTGTTCTCCAATTTCGAGAATATTTGCTTACTAGCTTTTCTGAAACCAAAAACAGCAGAAAACAGGCAACTGGCACTGCAAGATCTTGTTAATAGGTTAGTCTCAGAAAATGTATAAAAATAACTCAAAGTATAGATGAAGCATAGCAAAGTTGATACTAAACAAGCATGAAACATAAAAAATTATAGATACTTTTACGACGTATCATAGTGCTTTGAAAGTACAGTTGTGTATCTGCAGCATCACCCAAAGCAGTACATATATGAATATACGAGCAGTGCACTTAGAGTGCAGGGTCGTCCCACATTCGTTTGGGCTAGTACACTAACTCGCCAATATTTATAGATAAGGCAGTGCATGCGGTTTAAAAAGCACAATGCTTCGAACCGAAACCAGTGTGCCTGATGCATTACATAGTGCACCCTTTCTTGCTAAGGCAGTGCACACAGGCTAAATATCGCAATTTCTGCATATACTATAGCTCGGTAGGTGAGCAGAGTACCAAGGATGCGGTTAGCATCATACGCTACGGCCTTATTTAGTATTCCTTGTTTGTTATGGTAAGTCACGACCCGTCTCTCTCTCGAGAAACAAACCCTTTTTCTTTTGTCTCCAACCAAATAAACAAATCTAGCGAGTAGAGATGGATTTTACCAGATCTCGGTCCTTGATCAGTCGCATGGCAGAAGATCTAGATCTGGTGGAGGAGATTGTTATAAGGTTAGCGTCTATGAAATTTTTGATCTGTTGCAGTATCCTCAACAAAGCTTAGTATGCTGCACTCAAAGATCCTAGGTTTCTTTCTCGATACGTGAAGAAAAATTAGCCATCATGTCTAGTATTTCTAGTTCACTATCAATGGATTTCTGAGCTTGGTAATAGGCTAGCATAGCTGGAATATTCACCTAAAGATGAAACATCTCTATATATTTCTTTGAACTTAGATACGGCGTATCTTCAAAGGGAATTAGTCCTGTGCTGTCGAAACGGAGCAGTCCTTGCTCAGATGCATCCATATCGTTCTATAAATCCTGGGTTGCCCCCCTATTACATGAATGCCACCAATGTTTAAGAGGGATAGAAAACATTCATATGGGAAATTTTGTTTGATTCCAAGTGCTGCTAGCTCAGGAATGGCATTCTTTCTTAGAAATATATTCAATGTTTGTAAGGCTTCAGATCATGGTGTTACTACTAATACAACTTCTGGCATATTTGTGCATGTCTCTATTATACAAAATGGTTAATGGGAGATGCATACTTCAGATCCAATTCATGTGCCAACACCAACCACATACATTAGTGAGCCTGAAGGAATTTTGGTAGGCAAAGACCTATTTATGTCTTATGTTGTAGGCCTTCTTCTATGTTAGAACACATCCACACATTTAACTTCTGTGATACAATTCCCTGAATCAGTTAGGGATAGAACCAAGGATTAGAGGACTTATTCTATTTTAGAGCACATATAAGGAAGCATTTTATTAGCTGTATTTTGTAATGATGGTATATTGAGAACTTGGCTCCTTGACTGGAACAATGGTCAAAATAATTAGATCATACAGACAATGTTAGATCCTCCTGATGCATTCAAAACTGCTTTTGACTGGGATATTGCATACTGGAAGGAAAGACTTGGTGTGATATCTATGGAATGCAATCTTCCAGTGTGTGGACTATTGTGCATTATTGCAATGTCCATGGACGGTCGCTATGTTATGATGACAGTTGATTTTGATCAAGACTTGTTCTATGCAAACATGTTGAAGAGTAATGTATCAGTTATATCTAAGTTATCTACACCAGGAGTTGTCAATAGAGCTTTTGCATTGTCTGAAACCTGGCCACCTGCTCCATAGGGATTGATCGAAATGCAATCAAAATTCAATATCTTTTTGTAATATGAAGATACTAAGCCTTATGTTTCTTGTTGTTGTTATCTTGTTGCACTGTTTGCTCGGTCCAATTATGTACTATGTATTTTTGAATTAGTATCGCCATTTAGTTTGTTCACGATTTTTTTCAGCAATTATGTCAACCATTTAATTTATTGTCTGTTTAACTTGTTCTATAATTTAAATTCTATGTTTCATTGATAATGTCTTACTTATATGTAGCCATCAGGAGAGAGATCTATGAATGAATCGCTCTAGTACAGATCTATGTTTCATTGATAATGTCTTTTCTAACTCTGTTTTTTTACATGAGGACTGTATGTTCTTCCTATGGCAATGTATGCAGTGTAAAAAGTGCAGTGCTATGAAACTAAACCAGTGTACCTACAGCATTACACTTAGAGTGTACTATAATTTTATGCTAATCCAGTGCATGCAGGCTAAATAGGGCAGTACTTCGAAAGTACAATGGTGTATCTGCAGCATCACCCAAAGCAGTTTATACAATTATATACGAGCAGTGCACTAATAGTGCAGGGTCGTCCCACATTCGTTAGGGCTAATACACTAACACGATAATTTTTTGCTAAGGCAGTGCATACGGTATAAATAACACAGTGCTTTAAAACGAAACCAGCGTACAAGCAGTATTACATCGAGCAGTGCAATTATTAATCTAGTGGCAGTGCATGTAATTGCTTTATAAGCTTGTGCATCCGGTTAAAAAAGCGCAGTGCTTTGAAAGGAAACCAGTATACCTGCAGCATTACATAAAACAGTGCAATTATAAATCTAAAAGCAGTGCAAGTATTTTCTTTATATGGCAGTGCATGCAGGCTAAATAGCGCAGTGCTTCAAACAAAACTAATGTGCCTAGAGCATCGCACATAGCAGTGCATATATGAAAATAATAGCAGTGCAGTTAGAGTACACGGTTGTCACAATTTAGTTTGTGCTAGTAGACGACCACACCAAATTGCTTGCACAGACAGTGCATGCAGTGTAAAAGGCGCAGTGCTTCTAAACTAAATCAGTGTACATGCAGCATCACACTTATAATGCATAGTAACTTTTTGGTAATCCAGTGCACGCATGATAAATAGGGAAGTTCTTCGAAAGTACAGTGGTGTATCTGTAGCATCACCCAAAGCAATTTATATATGAATATACGAGCAGTGCGCTAAGAGTGTAAGGTCGTCCCACATTCGTTAGGGCTAGTACACTAACGCGACAATTTCTAGCTAAGGTAGTGCATGCGGTGTAAATAGCGCAATACTTTAAAACTAAACCAGTGTACCAACAGTATTTCATCGAGCAGTGAAATTATTAATCTAGTGGTAGTGCATGTAATTGCTTTATAATCCATTGCATCTGGTTTAAAAAGCACAGTGCTTCGAAATGAAACCAGTGTACCTGCAGCATTACATACATTAGTGCAATTATCAATCTAAAGGCAGTGCATGTAATTTATTTATATCGTAGTGCACGCGGGCTAAATAGCGCAATGCTTTTTCACATCCCAAGATTCTAGAGATTAGGACTGAAAAAAAATTCCATTTGCATTGCATTGGCATGGCATCTTGCATTCATGAAAGTTTTGGATTTCAAAACCCCATATTCAAACCTTATTTTGAATTAGTAATTGCATCTACAAAAGTATAAACCCACTAATTGCAAACTAGTTAAAATGTTATAAAATTGATCCTATGATGATCCCCTGGTTTTTAGAAAATTTTAGAGACAAAAATGAACTCATTTGGAGCTCTAAATAAAAAGGTATAAAAGGAATACAAAAAAGAATTAAAAAAGCTAAACTACCTACCTAGCCGAGCTACTCCCTAGCCCAACCCACCTACTTTCCCGCCGCTCACTCGCGCGCATGCGCATCATCTAATAGCAGGCCGGCCGCTAGCGGCCCAGCAAGCGCAACCCTACAGCCAACAGCCGCCTTCCCCTTTTCTCTCACGCATGGACCCCGCCTCTTATCCCCTTCCTCCCGCAACTTCCATCGCCGACCAAGACACCGCAACGGCCGCACGAAATCCGTCGAATGCGTTCGACCCCCTGCCCTCCTCAGCACGGAATCTTCCCCATATAAACCCGCTCCGTCTTGTTGTTCCGTTTTTTGCAATTTTTGCAAACCCTAGCACCTCAAACGGAGCTTCCCGATTCCGCCTCCGTTGACATCAACATATCGATATGGACCATGAGGATTCGGTCGCCATGGATCCCTCTACTTTGCTCCATCCCCTTGCTCGTGCTCGTCAGCATTGCCTCACCTCCTTTCCCCTCTCTGTAGCGTACCGGAGCACACAGGATCTCTCGTCGGGGCACAGACGGAGACCGACGAGGCCAGCCACCCCTTGTCGTCTCCTGGGAAAGAGAGGATTAGTGACACCGCCACCATCGTGAACGCTGTCTTCCTCCGCTTCGCGTCGACTACCTAGACGTCACCAGGACCGCAGGAACTTTGCCAGCCACCTCCACCCAAGCCGCGCCGCCGTCAACCACCGTCGCCCTGCCATCAGCACCGCCGAGATTGCCAGATTAGGTCGCAGTCGAACTGGTACCATCCAATGGAGACGCGTCGTGTGGCTGCCGCATCAGCAGTCAGCCGCGTCAGCGCTGACCCCGCTAGTTAACGTTGAATGTGCTCCAAAATAGAAAAAAAGGAATTTAAAATTGCATAAAAGTATTAAACCTTGTAAAATTCATATAAAAAGATTAATAGATCCGAAAATAGAAAATAATATATCAATGGATTCAGAAAATTGAGTAGAATATTAATATCAAATTTGATCTAACTTTAAAAGTACATATTTACTGTAATAATTTAAATAGTTTAAATGGCCTTTTAGAGTATTAAATTCTTAATAAACTATTTATGGTCATAAAAATATAAATAATATGTCGAAAGAAAGCTACTCTAATGTAGATTAATAATATTAGTTTATACCTAATATGTGAAGTGCATATTAAACGTAATTATTTAATTAGTTTTAATGGATTTATAAATTATTAAATACATAGTAAATTATTTTCCTATCACAAAAATATAAATAATATACCAATGGAAAGCTAGTTCCAAGTAGATCATCAATATGCAATTGGTTCAGGCAAATACTCTAAGGTTCTTCTGTAGATATTTAAACAATTTAATAGCCTTTTTGGAGTAATAAATTCATAAGAAAATAAATAACATTCAGGAAATTGCAAGTAATATTTCTCTGGAATCAAAATCCCGTGAAGATTACATATCTAATTTTAATTTGATTTTTAGACAATAGAAAATATTTAAATGATTTAAAACTCATTAAATACTATTTTGATAAGAAAAGATCTATAACTCCGATCAGGGTGAATCCAACGCATACTGGTTCGTATTAATGTCCTCTATCTAGTACACTCCAAATTCAATTTTAATTCTACAATAAGAAAAGGAGTTACAATAGATCTGCTAAAACATCAATAATGGCAAGTAATTATTAATAACAAATACTCCGTTGCATTAATGGATATCCTGCATGCATCACATACTTCAGTAATGTTTAGACAACTAAACATAACCATTGTTACTTATTAAAATGTCATGCATGTATTATTGCATTTGTTTATGATTGTATGGTTGTTTTTGTTGTATGCAATTGTTTGATCAATAGATTGCGAGGAGTGCAACCTGTGAGATTTCCACTAGTGCTTGAACGACTTCAGCTACAACCAAGGCAAATAGTAGGTTGGTACGGTGCGTGTCGGGTTTGGGGAGCTACTTCCCGAACGGTTCCTTCTTGGTCTTCTCCCTATCATCACCCAATATGAGAGTGGTGGTACGAGCTGGGCTGGCCAAGTCACATGGGTAAAGTGTATTAATCCCTGCAGGGTGTATAAACTAATCGATTAGCCGTGTTCCCGGTTATGGACAGTTTGAGTTGCTTGATATTGAGTTCATGACATATTTCTCGCTCATTCTAATCTCCTAATTGTTTTAATATTGACGAGTTAACTTAATTGGGATCTTTTCAAAGCAAATCAAAATATAATTATGGAAGTAGGACAAAGGTATTTGAAAATGCAAGCTAGCCACAGCTCCGCTTGCCAAATAAGCATGTAGATGCTAGGATCATTGTCTCCTTCTTTAGCTCTACTTTCCATACATTCCATTTATTGATCCTTCGGGGCTACTACGTTTTATGTTGCAGGTTATTGTTCCGATTCTGAGTGATCGACTAGGTTGCGATACTCCACTCAACAGTTGTTCGCCTGTGGCACAATTAAAGATGGATCCTATCATTTTTTTTATGCTTCCGTATGCTACTTGATATTTGAGCTAGCCTTGAGCTAATTTTATGTAATAATTGTAAATTCTAGATCATTCGATGTAATTATGATGCACTGTTATATTCTTTGATATTCAACTGTAGTGTGTGTGCCAGTGAACCGATCCAGGGATTGGCACTATACACATGAACTCAGCCTTATCATGTGAGGGTGTTACATACTTCATACTAAACTAATGAGCCTGTAGCATCACACATAGCAGTGCATATATGAATATAATGGTAGTGCAGTTAGAGTACACAGTCGTAGCACATTAGTTTGTGCAAGTAAACCACTATGCTAAATTGCTGCACAGGCAGTGCATGCAGTGTAAAAAGCGTAGTGCTTTGAAACTAAACTAGTGTACACTTAGAGTGCACTGTAATTGTTTTCTAATCCAGTGCACACATGCTAAATAGGACAGTGCTTCGAAAGTACAATGGTGTATCTACAGCATCACCCAAAGCAGTTTATATATGAATATAATGGTAGTGTAGTTAGACTACATGGTCATCCCACATTCATTAGGGCTAGTACACTAACGCGGCAATTTCTAGTTAAGGCAGTGCATGTGGTGTAAATAGCGTAGTGCCTTAAAACGAAACTAGTATACCGACAGTATTACATCTAGTAGTTCAATTATTAATGTAGTGGCAGTGCATGTAATTGCTTTATAAGCTAGTGCATCCGGTTTAAAAAGTGTAGTGCTTCGAAATGAAACCAGTGTACCTGCAACATTATATAGAGCAGCGCGATTATCAATCTAATGGAATTGCAAGTAATTGCTTTATAAGCCAGTGCACGCAGGCTAAATGGCGCAGTGCTTCGAAACTAAACTAGTGTGCCCGCGGCATCACATAGAGCAGGGCATATATAAATATAATGGTATTGCAATTAGAGTACACGGTCGTAGAACATTAGTTTGTGCTACCGGACTACCACACTAAATTACTAGCACAGGCAGTGCACACAGTTTAAATAGCGCAGTGCTCCCAAACTAAACTAGTGTACCTGCAGTATCACACAGAGCAATGCACTTAGAGTTCAACTGTGTATCTGCAATATCACCTAGAGCAGTTAATATATGAACATACGAGCAGTGCACTAAGAGTGCAGGGTCATCCCACATTCATGTGGGCTAGTATACTAACACGCTAATTTCTAGCTAAGGAGTGCACGAAGTGTAAATACAACAATTCTTCAAAAAGATACCAGTTTACCGGCAAAATGACAGAGAGCAGTGAAGTGCGCTGTAACTTTTTGGTAATCCAGTACACGCATGCTAAACTGGTTAATGCTTTGAAAGTACAACAGTGTATCTGCAGCATCACCTAAAGCAGTATATATATGAATATACGAGCAGTGCACTGAGAGTGCAGGGTCGGTCCCAGATTCATTTTGGCTAGTAAACTAACATGCTAATTTCTTGCTAAGGCCATGAACGGAGTGTAAATATAACAATGGTTTAAAATGAAACTAGTGTTCTTGTAGCATCACACGGAGCAGTGCAATTATAAATCTAAAGGCAGTGCAGTTAGATTACACAGTTGTTGCACATTTGTGCCAACATTCTCATTGCTTGCTAATGCAATGGACAAATGCTAGAGTTTGAAGTGCTCTGAAACTACATTTCTTTACTAATGCAGTGGACGCAGGCTAGAGTTGGCAGTGCTTCGAAACTACATTTTCTTTCTAATATAGTGGACACAGTGAACTCTAATTTTTTGAGTGTTTAGTATTTTATTCTTACCAACTAAAACTCGCACATCTGTATTCAAGGTCTGGGTTTGCAAGCATGTTGATATCCCTCTCGTACACAGATTTCTTATATAGTGTGACCGAAATAATATAAATATTTTAATATTTTGTAGCAGTGTTACGTGTTTGAATCATACAAAAAGTATAGAAATCTATAAAATATTAACTGTTGTATATCGCTACTGTGTAGTAAACTTATATATAAAGTAGTATCTTGGGTGTGGCAAACAACTTGGGCATGGCAGATGCACTTGACGATCTTGATTTGCTCTTGAATTGGTAGATCCCATTATATATGTAATTCTCTGGTTGGCTTCACCTGTACCTGAACTATTTGATTTGCATCTAATATTTCTTACACATATGATTCCATCTACTAGCATGCATTTTTTATCGCCCCGTGTAGCATGCTACAAAATTGAAGGTGGCAGCTTCTAAGTTGTGTGAGACTTGGTGTGGTCGTTGTATGTCTTTATATATAATTCCTTGGTTGTTCTAGGGTTTTCGTCTAGTGGACCTTGTTGGGCTAAACTATTAGTGTAAATGTTGCACTTCTTGGAAAACTTGGTTTGTACATGTACCGCTTGAGTGTTCTATTTTCTCATTGTATGGTTATACACGTATGGTAGATTATCACTTTGCTAATACCGGGCTATTATGAATAATGATGTTCATGACAAACATCATTTGAAGGTTAAGTTATGAAGGTTTTCCCCTGTAATCAATATTGCTTGTCCAACACTCAGATTTGTAGTTCCAACGAAGTTCTTCCATCCGTCCTTGCTGAATGGGAAGCGGACATATTTTGTTGTCTTGTACGCCATGGTGTTGACATTACCACTTGCTCCTAAGCGTACTCCAACAATACCTTCTTTATCAATTTTAAGTGTAGAAATGAACTTCAATGGTAATTTCTGAGTTGCATTAGAATGAAGACGTTTTTTAGGAAAAACATTATGAAGGTATTAAAAAAATGTGAAATTAATAAACAAAGAAATAAAGTTAACTTGAGAAACATACCATATTGTGTTGTTTAATATTTGTTCTTGTCAAAAGAGTCACAAATGGCAACCCTACGAATGAATTAACTAAGGGGAAGATATCGAATAAGTAATTCTCCTCAGAATTTGTATGGTTGCATGTCCTATAAAAATTGTAGAATTAAGAAGTTGGATATTGTTGTTTTCAGCATCACTGCTGCTATAATCTTCTTCAGAATGAATACCATTGCCAAAATAGATGAAAGTGATCGTTGGACCCGGAGATCCCAATGAAAAGAATAGGTTTGCACCTGCGCCGATCCTATTCTCTGTAACAAACCTTGTCCAACCTAGACCTGTAATGCGAGTAATTGTGCGCTCTTTGTGGACTTCAACATAATATGTTTTTCCAAGAGTTTGGAATTCCACTCCAAGTCCAGCTATGTCATTGAATTCCAACCATAGATTGCATGGTATAGTCTGTGGAATGATAAATTAATGAACTATTATGTTAATAAAGATTAAGAAAAGGATTTATATATATGAAAACATAGTGTATACATACCATTGAATGCTTGAACCGGCCGTCTACGAGATGAACAATGAATTTTGAGCCAGGATGGCCTAATTTTTTACCACAGTGACGGAAACAAACTTGACATGGCGCCATATCTTCTACAATAAAAATATTTTTATGTTATTAAAATGCCTATACATATATCAAATAATTTATAATTTGTGCCTAGTATTTTTTTTTATTTTATAATTTTTCTCTTTCTAATAATTTGATTCTCTTCGTATGGTTCAAACTGTTTATGTGCCTAGTAGATGCGATATTTTATCCTTTAAACTGGACCTAATAAACTAAGGTGCATCTAAGAATTATATGTAAAACTAAAATAAAAATATAAATTAAACTATGATTGATGTTTGTAAACTTAAACAAAAGAACATTCTTATCATACCATAAATTAAAGTAAAAAAACTTTAGTGTTTATTCAAGTCCATATAGATATATCATGTTCTACCTTTAATCCAGACTAATGGATAGAGATTTGTCTACATCTGGACAGTCTAAATCTCAGTCCACTGATTTAGATCTGAGGGAATATAAGAACGCAAACATTTGTGCTAATGTTTGTTAAATGTAAACGATTTGCTAAAAAATTAAATGATGTTGGTTGCTTACTGATGAGCTCAGATCACTGTAGAGCTTCGTTGCGAAACCCCAAGAGGAAGGTATGATGATCACAACAATAAGTTTTCCCTCAGTTATGAAACCAAGGTTATCGAACCAGTAGGAGGAAGGAAACAAATCCAAGGTGTTGCTAGCAACTTGGAATCCTGCACAACACAAACTCAAGACTTTGCCCCAAGTTACAGTGAGGTTTTCAATCTCACTGGTTTGCTGAAAACAAAGGAATAAATGTATAGTGTGGAAGATAATGGTTGCTTGTAGAGAGTAAACGGTAACAGTAGATGATGTATCAATGGTAAAGATTGGACCGGGGTCCACAATTCACTAGAGCTGTTCTCCTTAAGAAAGATAACATAATATGGTGGGTAAACAAATTACAGCAGGGCAATTGACAGGACCTGAGCAAGGCATAACAATGCAAATACTAGACATTCATGATCCTATGAGATTTGATTGGGCATTACAACAATATACATAGACCTCCATCCAACTTCATCTATGACTAGTAATCCACCTTTAGGTTATCATCCAAACCCCCTCCAGTATTAAGTTGCAAGGAACGGATAACTTCGTTAAGCAATGTGTGTAAAGTAAACAATACAATTGTTCCATGAACAAAAGATTGTTGTTTTCTCCCTAGTAGCAAGAGCACATCTACAACCTTAGATATTTCTGTCACTTCCCCATATTCAATAGAGGCATGAACCCACCATCGAGCATAAATACTCCCTCTTGGAGTCACTAGTATCTAGTTGGCGAAGATAGCTACTAGAAACGAAGAGCATGCAGCATCTCAAACAACAAAGAAATGATAGAATCAATAATCAATAAGACATGATAGAATCAATAATCAATCTGACATAGTATCTCAATATCCATCGGATCCCCGCAAACAGAACATGTATGATTACAAATAGATGATATTGATCATGAATGGAGCCCACAAGATCTAAACATGATAGCACAAAGGAGGAGAAGACAATAGGGTGCCGAGAAGAGATTTTGTACTAATGTATGGACCCATAGTCCAACGGTGAACTACTGTATGGACCCATAGTCCAAGGGTGAACTACTCATGCATCATACCGGAGGCTGGCATGGTGATGAAGAAGGCCTCCGGGATGATATCCCCCCTACGACAGGGTGTCGGGAAGAGCTTCTGGTCCCCCCAATCTAGAGACGATGGTGGCGGCGCCTACAGACTGTTTAATGGAGATCTGATCGGGTACTTAGGGTTTTGGCATCGGGGGGCTTATATAGGCGAAGAGGCGAGGCAGGAGGGCAGCCAGGGGGCCCACATCCTTCCCAGGCTTGGCCGAGGGTGTGCCCGCACGTGGGGGGTCGTGTGGCCACCCTATGGCTCCCCTCTAGTTGCCCTTAGACTTTTCTGAAACCAAAAATAGCAGAAAAAAGGTAACAGGCGCTGCAGCATCTTATTAATTGGTTAGTCCCAGAAAATGTTCAAGGTGTAGACAAAGCATAGCAAAGTGGATACTAAACAAGCATGCAACATAAAAAATTATAGATACATTTGCGATGTATCAAGCATCCCCAAGATTAACTCCTGCTCGTCCTCGAGTAGGTAGGTGATAAAAAGAATAATTTTTTAGGTGACATGCACCTTCAGAATCTTGATCAAACAATTTGCTAGCATTGAAAGCTAGGATCAAAGTACTCTAAACATGAGCATGAAAGATAAATTTCTAACAATAAGACATAGTGAGTATGTTGCAACATGAAAGGATACAAACAAAGATCATGAATAACAATGCATTGAGAGACGTTTGTTTGTTTCACATATAGAAAACATAGCATAGTGGAATTCAGCTTGTCCCTCATGGAGTAGCAAAACATAAATGCATAGGACACCTTCAATGTTCATAAGGGTGACTAGATACAAATAGTTCAAGAACAAGCAATATCAACATTATGAATCAATCAATAAGTTTTGGGACAATGCACATAGAACTAAGAATGGCAACTATGCTCTCCTAGTTGGTGCATAAAGATAGAAGGTGGAGACTAAATATAAAAGTGGAAGAAAGGCCCTTCAAAGGGAAGGGATTTGAAGTTTCATCAAGAGCTTCCAAAAATTATGGTACTTGTTAGCTTTCAACTGTCATTGCCCCTATCATAAGCATCTTGAAGTGATTAAGGTTAAAGTGAACAAAGTATGGAGTATATGCTTGACAAAGTATAAGTTGGCAATCTCATGTCCCTTGAGTACGAGGGCCATTCCTCATGCTACTCAACTTTAGTCACCGGTAAGTTCTTATCATAGTAAGTATATGTGTATCACAAAGAACCGCCAACGGGGTACCCATTGCCCCATGATATAGGAGCTATCCCATATCAAAATGATAAGGCAACATACAATGAGCATCTCAGCGATCTTTTTATTTGCTATTTGCATAGGTTTTTATTGAGGATGCTTCACAGATTGCTCACTATGGTTATGCTGCAAGTTTCCACCATGATTAGGCATGGCTTAGGCTAGCAGCCCAGGCGTTTCTATAACACACATACATAGCTCCATGAACTTACAAGCTCACCTTTTATTTCACAGCGCCGACATCCATAAACAAAAGAGCATGATATCAAATGGGTAGATATTTATAAGTGTTGAAAGCATTCCCCGTGACAACATGATTCTGCTAATTGCCAAGTTATAAGTGCAAGCATATACAACATAGATGACACAATGGTTCAAGTTTATTAGGGGCAAGAAAAAATAAAGTGTTCGATCGAGTTTGTGAGAGCTTTAATCACTAATTTCCACATAACAAGTTCAATTGGGAAGATAGATAAAACAAGAATATACTTTGAATGGTGTAACACACCATGCATTTGAATTTATAGTGGACTCTTTGGAAAAACTTGGTTTATTGGGAGTTGGATGCATGAGTGGAGCTTACTCAATACAAGTGGAGGCTAGCAAAAGACTGGGAACGACCAACTAAGAGAGCAATAATGGCCATAATCATGCAGAGCGACAAAACATTATCAATCGAAGCATAAAGTGGTATCACAAGTCAAAAACTAAATGATCATAGAGGCTAAGGTGACTGGTTCATAGTCATAACATGGTGTGAGCATGTGCCAAGTCAACCCAAACAAAGCATCAAAGGAGAATACCACAATACTATGATTTTGTATGCTAAAACAACACATGATTCATGGAAGGAACATTAAGCAATCTCAATTGTTTGGAACAAGTCATGCTACAGCAATAATCACTAAGCATAAGGTCAAAACAACATCTAGCATGACATGATAAAGTCTAAGCCATAATCAAAACAAGCTCCCTTTTGTATCATTATAAGCATGAAACCTTTCTACTCCTTTCCAAAACCAATCAACTTATTTGAAACATCACAGCGAAATCGGTGGTCCAACTACTTTATTCAAGCAAACAAAACCAAAAATTAAAACTAGGAAGCTCCAAGAGCAACACAACAGTGCATGAAACAATAAAAATGAAGTGTCTAGAAAGACCTGAGATTTTTATTGATGAAGAAGGGGATGCCTTGGGCATCCCCAAGCTTTGACGCTTATAACTCTTGAATATTTCTTGGGGTGACACGGGTGGCATCCCCAAGCTTGAGCTTTTGTCCATTCTTCATCTCATTACATCATTCTCCCCTTACACTTGAAAATTTCCTTCATACAAAACTTCACACAATCTTCATTAGCAACATTAGTGCATTCAAAAGTAATAAACCTTTAGGTTTAGTTTAAAAATAGCAAAACTTTCATTAAAAACAAAATGTACTATAGCAATTCCTTCAAAAATCTCAATTTACCAAAGAGAACCCAAAAAAGAAATCGATAAAGAGGCAAATGCAAATAATGGCAGAAATCTGTCAAAATAGACCAGTAGGTAAAAACCATTTCTTTCGAAAGCCTTCTGTTGCTGAAATCAAAACGTGTTTAACTAATGAAAGTTACATAACAACCTGGGGGATTTATTGTGAAAATTACAGCTCAATCCGACATACAGAGATTTTGCACGAATTTTTACAGTGAAGAACAAAATTTTGTTTCGGAACAGCACTTCCCCAAATCTTACTTCCTTCTCATTATAGGTTATTCTTGGCACAAAAAATCAAATAAAAAGGATAAGGAGAGGTTATTACATAAGTAATAACTTCCAAGACTCAAGAAAACTATTGAGTTATCTCCCAAGAAGTAATTTTCTTTAACGCCTTTAAGTTAGGCACAAGAAGCAAGAATCAAGTATTTTCAAATGAAGAATCATTAAGATCAATACTCGAAATTTCTTCAACTAGGAAAGGTATCTCATCCAAATGAGTAGTAGAGGATCCTCTCTCAGCACTCTTGGATTCACTACTTTCTTCAAACGGGTTTTCAGGAAAAATCCAATCAAAATTCTTTTCTAAGGATTCATGCATTCCTACAAGTTTAAAAGGTATGGGTATTTTAATTTCCTCTCCATTGGATTTGGTTTTATCAAACTTTTCTAATGTACCCATACTATCTACACATGATCCTAGCATATTAAAATGATCAAACACCTTTTTGGCTTGTTTAGAAACATCATTGAACTCCTTTAGCAAAGTTTCTAGAATAAAATCTCTCTTTTCAGTATCCTCCACTTCTTTAAGTTTAAGAAACATTATTTGCACCATGGGGTTAAGGTTAACAAACCTAGCCTACAACATGTGAACTAAAGAAGCTGCAGCAATTTCATAATTAGGAGCAAGTTCTGCTAAGCATCTACCCTGAATATCCTCATGTTTACTAATATGATTAAAGAATTCTTCAATATTTTATTTCCCCATTATAGAGCCACTACCTATTGAAAGGTCTTTTAGGGTGAACTTGGGGATCAACATGGTGAGCAAGAGCAAGGTGACAACTATAGGAAGAACTAATTTTTTTTGTGTTTTTTGATAATAAAAATCAAACCAAACCAAACTAATTTTTTTTGGATTTTTTGATAAAAACAAGCAATCAAAACAAAGAAAAAGAAACTAAGAAAAACAAAAACAAAGTAAAGAGAAAGGTTGTGAAGGACTCCCCTTGTGAAGTTGTGCTTACTCCCTGGCAAAGGCGCCAGAAAATGTTTTGATGAGCTCAAATCATTGTAGAGCTTCGTTGGGAAACCCCAAGAGGAAGGTATGATGGGCACATCAATAAGTTTTCCCTCAGTTATGAAACCAAGGTTATAAAACTAGTAGGAGGAAGGAAACAAATCCAAGGTGTTGCTAGCAACTTGGAATCTTGCACAACACAAACTCAAGACTTTGCTCCAACTTACAGTGAGGTTGTCAATCTCACTGGTTTGCTAAAAACAAAGGATTAAACATATAGTGTGGAAGGTAATGGTTGCTTGTAGAGAGTAAACGGTAATAGTAGATGATGTATCAATGGTAAAGACTGGACCAGGGTCAACAGTTCACTAGAGGTGTTCTCCTTAAGAAAGATAACATAACATGTCGGGTAAACAAATTACAGCGGGGCAATTGACAGGAACTGAGCAAGGCATAACAATGCAAATACTAGACATTCATGATCCTACGAGATTTGATTAGGCATTATAACAATATACATAGACCGCCATCCAACTGCATCTATTACTAGTAATCCACCTTCAGGTTATTATCCGAACCCCCTCTAGTATTAAGTTGCAAGCAACAGATAACTGCATTAAGCAATGTGTCTAAAGTAAACAATACAATTTTTACATGAACAAATGATTGTTGTTTTCTCCCTAGTAGCAACAACACATCTACAACCTTAGAGATTTCTGTCACTTCCCCAGATTTAATAGAGGCATGAACCCACTATCGAGCATAAATACTCCCTCTTGGAGTCACTAGCATCTACTTGGCCAAGATAGCTACTAGAAACGGAGAGCATGCAAGATCTCAAACAACACAGACATGATAGAATCAATAATCAATAATACATGATAGAATCAATAATCAATCTGACATAGTATCTCAATATCCATCAGATCCACGCAAACACAACATGTATGATTACAAATAGATGATTTTGATCATGAACGGAGCTGACAAGATCTAAACATGATAGCACAAAGGAGGAGAAACAACCATCTAGATACTGTATGGACCCATAGTCCAATGGTGAACTACCCACACATCATACCGGAGGCTGGCATGGTGATCAAGAAGGCATCCGGGATGATCTCTCCCCTCTGGCAGGGTGCCGGGAAGAGCTTCAGATCCCCCCGATCTAGGGACAATGGTGGCGGCGGCTACGGATTGCGTCATGGAAATATGATCGGGCACTTAGGATTTTGGCATCGGGAGGCCTATATAGGCGAAGAGGCGAGGCAGGAGGGCGGCCAGGGGGGCCCACACCCTACCTAGGCGCGATCCAGGGTGGGCCCGCGCATGAGGGGGGAGGGTGGCCCATCCTGTGGCTCCCCTCCGGTAGCCCTTCAGTCTCCGTGTTCTCCTCGGTGAAATATTGACTTTGGCTTTTGTCCCGTGCAATTCCGAGAATATTTCCTCACTAGCTTTTCTGAAACCAAAAACAGCATAAAACAGGCAACTGGCACTGCGGCATATTGTTAATAGGTTAGTCCTAGAAAATGTATAAAATACCTAAAAGTGTAGTCAAAGCATAGCAAAGTAGATACTAAACAAGCATGGAACATCAAAAAATATAGATACGTTTGCGACGTATCACTTATCGAAGACGCGGGAGTGGTGAATCGATGATCTTTCGTTGAAGGCGGCGACAGAAGTTCGGCTAGGAGTTGATTTCTTGGCGGCGGTGGAAACGGGAACGAGCTTTAGAGGCAGATGGAAAAGGAGTACATAAATGGATCTGTTGCATTGCTTTGTTTTATCCCAAGAGACTATAATCCTGATTATTTCAGCGAAACCTTTCGTGTACTTATGTTTGAGGCAGTTAATGGTAGATAAGATAGGCAGTGCAGAAAGACGGAATGCAGTGTGCCTGGTGCGGTTAGTGCACTACCGCCGTTCCATATCTTGCATCGTTTGCACAGTAGTTTCATGGATGACGGACCTGCAGTGCATACATGATTAACAAGCAGTGCATGGTACTGTACATTTTAGGTGTAGTGCATTGCACGGTTAGTGCTTTGTCGTGGCACCTTATTTTGCACCATACAAATGGTATTTTTGCGAACCATAGGAACGCAGTGCATACTTATTTCTCAAGTGCAATGTGTTGCAAGTACAAGTGCAGTGCGCTGAAGGTGCAGTGCATTGCACGGTCAGTGCACTACCGTGGCACCTTATCCTACACCATTCGCACATCAGCTTTAAGGAGCATAGGATTGCATTGCATAGTTATTTTGGAGGAAGGTGCAGTGCATTGCACGGTTAGTGCTCTGCCGTGGCACCTTATTTTGCATCATAGGAATGCAGTGCACTACCAACTTCACAGGCTGTGCGTGTCACCGTACATTGTAGTTGCTATGCACTGCATGATTAATGCACTGCCGTGGCACCTTATGCTGAACCGTTATCACAACAACTTTATGAACCATAATAACGCAGTGCATACGTGCTTCATAGGCAGTTCATTTCATTATGTATTGGGTGAGCAATGCATTGCACGGTCAGTGCACTGCCTCGACACGTTAACTATCAGCATACACATAGTAATTTTACGAACCATAGTAACGCAGTGCATACCTGTTGCACAGGAAGTTCGCTTCTGTTTGTATTGTAGGTGCAGTGCATTGCATGGTCAGTGCACTGCCATGGCACCTTATCTTGCACTGTGCGCGCCGGTGTTTTATGAAAATAGAAAAACTGTGCATATAACATACACACACAGTGCCTGTCCATGTACATTCGCAGTGCATATACTAGTGACATGTATTATTAACAGATTGATACATACAAACATAATAAATAGAAGAAATGTTTTACTTACATATATTAACTGAACAACCTAGTGTATTAATATTATTACAAGTATCAATCTAATGATCATCTTCAATCAGGGATGTCCTTTTCATCCACAGCAGGTCTGAATGCTCTCAATACTACATTAACTTTACTTTTAATCGTTTTCTATCCCGTATATTATCTTGTAGTTGAATTCTTCTCTCATTGTGGAAGGGCAGAACTGTTTAACAATCAGAAAATGGGTATGTTATGAAGTTGTACTATCAACAGAAAAAATACGAAGCTGATTATATGTAACATAAACAACATGACTTGCCTCTTCTTTGTTGCATTTTATCGTGTCTCCAAGTACCACTGAATACTTCTTAGAATCGAGTAATCACACTCATTCTCTGTCTTGTTTGGACACCTAGAGTACTTTGCTCCCTTAAAATTCTTTGCGAATTCTAGAAAATTGTGACTAGGATATGCCGCTTTTAGAATTTCATCTAACCTTTTAAGTTGTTTCATTAAATGCAACATTTTTTTATCAATATTATAAATAGTAAAGTTGCAAGATTAAAATCCAAGTAATGTTCTTACCATGATGGGTCCAATGTTGCGGTGATAATCTGCTCTTGTTTTAAAAAAGTATCCTCTGGTGTATTTCCTTGAGTCAATTATGACAATACGTTCTCCACTAATATACATGTTGAGGCAGTAAACTGTAAAGTGAGAGCTATAGATAACGGTTATTTCAACTTGCAATAAATACATAATAGTAAGTTCACTAACAGAAAAGCTTATTTCATTAATAGTAAGCTCTCGAAATTTATATATAATCCTCTTCAAAATAGATGTTGTGAAAAATTAGAGAAACTCACCAGTTTTGCCTTGTCTGATTTAAAAAATTTCATCAATGATTTGAATTTCTCCACACGTTGTTCTATGCACTCCCAGTTTTCTTCCTCGAATTCTGTCATCATAGAGACTGAAAGGTTGCATATGAATCTTTTGCCTCTATCCAAAAAGTCTCTGCAAGTGCTGCTCATTATGAAATTGTCTATGTAATGCTGAACCAATTGATTGTCAGCCATCCCTCCTTCTACCAGATTATTTTTCAGATCACCGCCTGTCCATTTTCATGACATCTTTATTCCAGATTCCACTCTTTCAATATCAACTATGTATTTGCTGTTACATTTCAAAGAAGTTTGTTGTCATTATTCCAAATTATTATGGTAAAGTAAGTACTGATACCTATTCTCCAAAATTGTAATTTGTTTTTAAACTTTTTTAAAAAATTGAACAAATCTTGATGCATTTAAGCTTTTAGCCTTGGAGCAACAAAAGTTAGCATACTAGCTATTATTTTTATATGTGCATGTTTTCAATGAAAGATCTGAAACATGTATTTTTTTTGTAACGACATAGTATGTAAATACAACTGTATATTATGTCTTACTCAACATATTTATCTTGAAAACTTGCATCCAAGATAGCCCTCCGAGCAGCGGCTGCGTGCTTCTTGTATTTGAAAAGGACATGTTGGAAAACATGGACGGTACTTCGACCTTGTGGAGTAGGCCAGGATGACATGCCCAATGTTTCTAGTAGTGGTGGAATAGATTCAGATTGCGACATTTTCACCACAGGTGTTTCAGCACTGGTTTTTGTGTTTATAGTTATTCTTCCGGATGTTCTAGCCTATTCTGAAGACATTGTTACTGTTATTTCCTAGGTTTTTTTCTTTTTCCGTGTTTTTTTCACATTCCTCAAGAGCCTCATTTTCAATCTGCTTAGCCAATCTGAGTACTCCCATGTCGGTAAAATGGAGTTGATAAGCACTCCTTTCGTCAGTCAGCAATATCTCTGTTTCTTTAGCGGCCGACTCAAGACACTTTAACGTCCCAAAAATAATAATAAAGGTTATCATTTCCAATCACCCAAAATTAGGGTTAACAAAAACTTTTGTTAATTAAATCCATATGAATGCATGTGTGTATGTGATGAATGCTTGAATGGACTTGTGTGATTCTTGTGAATAGCTTGGATTGGCTTAAAGATGAAAACAACATCATCTAAATCATTTCCAAGTAGAATCAAATCAATAGAAATTCAAAAACAAACAAAACAAGCAAATGGTCATTTTTGCCAATCTTTCTCACTAGACCACTTTGAGTGTTTCTAGTCCAAGATTTCAAACAGCAAAAAATCCATTTATTTTCACCCCTTACTAGACCAAGTAAAAGTGAACCCAAGCCCACCTTGCAAACCCATAGAAACATTTGGCAATCCTATTCAAATGACAATTCAAAATTGAATCTAGTTCATATGGGAATATCATCATTTCTGAAAACCTAACCAAACCAGTGCACCATGACAAATACAATCAACCAGACTACCTAGTATGTGACCTTTGCATCCACCAAGTTTCAACCAAAAATTTGAATTTCTTTCAGCCATTTCATCAAACACTTGGAGACAAAAAAATAAATTTTGCCAAACTTCACTGTTTTGAGCAGTGATCACCCCAACCATTGTTCACCATTGATCATCCCTGTCTCCCCTAATGCCAACCACGGCCTTGAACCCACCTAGCCCCTACCCAATGGGCCATGCCGTGCCAACCCGAGAGCACCCTTGCCAGCCGACCATGGCTAGCTAGCCAGAGCAAGCGCCGTGCCTAGCCACCGTGTCCACGAAGCACGCCACCGTCCACCGCCACCCTCTATCCAGCCCTCGAGCCCTGGCAGGCACTAGACCATAGAAAACACACGCGCCCATTCCTCTGCGACCATGCCGAGAGCGCGCCAGAGCGCCGCGCTCGACACGCTCGCACAGACCGCGCCCCGTCTTCGCGGCCCGTGTACATGATCACCATCGTCCCAGGAACCTCCAATAAAACCCCGTTCGCCGCCGCGCGACCCGTAGCCACTATGCACCATCAAAACTACCGTCGGTGCTTCTCAGAGCGTCGACGCGTTCCGACCGAACCGCACCGCCCTTTTCCGCGCCATTACCTCCTTGAGCATCGCCAGGACACAGTGCACCGCCCCCTAGCCTCAGCCATGCCGTTAGCTCACTGTGACGCCGACCCTGACAAGCTCTGCCCGCACCCTTCGGTTCCCTCGTCGCAATATAAATAGAGGACTCCCCCGTTCGATTTCTTCACACCATTACTGTAGTGACCTCGGATCGAGAAAGATCCTAAATCCCTGTGATTAACATGCTAGTCCCTGGATCAATAGCTAGCACTCATAGTTGATAAAATATCATGTAAAACACAATTCTTTATTACATGAATCGAATAATCTAAAGTTTACATTATTACAACAAAAACGATATATATACAACTTGGAGTCCCATCAATTCCACAAGCATGTTGAGTGAAGACTCGTGATCCTATCGCACCTTTCAACGATCTCCAAATTTTGCACATGAAACATGTAGCCAAACGAGTTGGTCAATACTTTGAATGTATTGGCAAATTACACCAAGGAAAGAATAAGGCTAACGCTACATGCAAGGCTGAGTAGGCTTTGGAGTTCATTTGCATAAAGCCAATTTTCTCTAAGTAAGAGGAAAAGAGTTTTTATCCTACTTTATAAACATTTGGTTAACTAAAATAGGGTTGTATGGCACACGAGGATATTACTCACCAAGTGTCCAAACAACCAAGCACTTGGATATTACTCACCAAGTCCCAAAATCCCACCCATTAGCGATATTAATCACACAATGGGGTTTTAAAACTTTGTTTAGAAAAGAGAGAAGAAGATCTTTCAGAGGCTCCATCATTCAGATGCTCAATATTGTTCTGTTTCTGTGAACACGGCTAATCGATTAGATTGCAATACTCTCGAGAATTTGTGCACTTTACCCACAATCCACGATCAAGTCCTTTTACAGACAAGACCATGGCGAGGCTTTCCCTTAGTAGCCCCTCTACCATCTGGATCCAACCGTGCCAAAAACCTCCAAATGTTGGTACCCCGGTGAGGTTTCCCACTAAGTACTAGGCCAAGACAGAGCCCATATGTATTGTGGTTGCACTTGGAAGCTTCTGAATTCTGAAACATGGCAGACTTCTTTGATTCCTGGGCGGCCGTCCTCCACCAAAATCTCACTCATTGACCCGACAACCATTCCGCCTAGAAGAAAACTTAGTTTTATTTTGAAGTGGATTTGAGATGAAAAGATCGCTCAAGAGAGCCTTTGTACTTAGAAAAATTCCTTGTCTTTGGAACCCCCCAACGGTACTTTATATATATAGCATAGCAAGGACTTAGCAAAAACAGGGGAACCTATTAGGAGGGAAAAATCCTAAGTATAGAGCTACTCATGGCATACTAGAAAATCATCGCACTTGCAAAATAATACGAAGAAAAATTCTGCGAGAACATCCTACACATGCATACTACAGAATTTGAAGATCACATGCATAGAATCAAAACTGGGACATTATATGAACAAGAGGTGTAACTTGGCTTATGTTAATTTGACAATGATTATTTCTTTGTGGTACTCAACCATGCTCCGAATAAATCTAACGAATATAAAAATACACTAATAAAATAGCTATTACAAATAAAGAAACAACCATTAAAGTAAAGAGTCAAATAAATCATCCGACAAGTAAACAAATACCAAAACATGTATATATTAGTTATTGTATAGTTGTTTCGGCTAACGGTAGATTATAATGGTCTGAAGGGTAGAGGGTGTCGTCATGAACTTAGCAGAAAAAGGATTCGCTCTAAACAGACTTTTATATTTAAGGATATACACAAAAGATGGCCTAAATTTAAAATTTAAAAGAGAGATTAAAAAAATTATAATTACAAAAACCAATACCAGTAGATAGGGAATTTAATTACGAATCTAATACAATAAAAATCATCTAATTTGGGACAACAGATCAAAAACTATTGAGATTATAAGTTGAGTCATGAACTAGTACATTGCATCTAACTGATCTATCTTTTTTTCTTTAACTGCTTATCCCTAGCGCCCGTGTGAAGGAAAAGGAACAGGACTAATCTAATCTGGACTGCAGAACATGAGCATACCAGCTCCTGCGAGACCTCAAGGATGAAGAAGACGACCACGTCGGGTCGCTGGCCGGGCATGGACGCAAAGTGCTCCTGGGAGTGCTCTGACCACGACGTGCGGCAGGTGACGGTAAACTCGGTTACGTCCTCATTGGAGATCGCTCCCGACGGGTTCTTTTTCTAAAAGGATACTTGCGGCTCCGGCAATGGTCTGACATCGTCGGGTGGTTGATTCTGGTTACTGCGCAATGGGGAAACATGTCAAGGAGAAGCAATGCAACGAGCGAGAAAAGTATTAGAGGAGAGGACGGAGTCAGGGTGCTACCGTGGGCATAGAACCACAGTTGGTGATGGACTGTCCACTTCAACCTTCATTATCAAGGGATTCCGGCAAGATCGGTTTTGGGGTACGCTTGGGAGTTGATCGATTCGCCAAAAAACGGAACAGGGAGAAGGAAGGGATATATATGGGTAGGTTTGACGTGGAGTAGGGGCAACGAAATTGGCCGAAACGTGTAGATTTTTGCAGGATTATTCAATCAGAGAACGAACTCGTGTTCATTTGTGTCTCTGTCGAGAGGATTAAGATGACACGTCGGTCCCATGGTGTCAGCGGCAGACAAGAAAAAAACTGAATGAAAAGAAAAAAAAAAGAGGAATAGAGAGAGACGCCTTGGTTTAGGCTACAGAGTGTATGCGTGCACATCGGGGCTTATACGTGTATGGCTTCAAGTAATGCCTCAAATCGTTTGTTGAACAACATAGAAAAACAACTTGGGTTTAGGAAATATGTTCTGAGCCAAAAATAAACTAATATGCAAAATATTTCTATGCACTTTGGTCTTACATGGCTACTTATGCATTTTTATAAATAGATAAATAAATAGTTTTCGAACTTTGTGTCAATGCCCAAAAGAAAGTATTGTGAACTCAAAATTCACAAGAACAAATATAAAACATTTGTAGACTGCAGTAAGAAATTACAATATTATATAATGAGTTTCCAACCATTAATTTTGAAGAAGTCGTATTATCTTCCCTCTATTGATTTTTTATTAGATTGGAATTATAGTTAATATCCTAAAAAAATTCAAAATGAAGTTAAAACACCAATTAGAATATTTTCCAACTTGTTTCTTATATTTGGAAATGTCATATTATTTCCTCTCTTATGAAAATGTGTTTGGAAAATATCCAAGTATTCAACAAAAAGATGAATGAACACAAATAAAATGCAAGACAATACTTTCTTCGGTTTGTATGAAAGTTTCCCAACCAATTGAATAGTCATGTTAATCCACTCGTTTTAATGCTGCTTAGGAAAATTTTAAACAAATCATGAAAAGTTTCTTTTCAAAAAAAATTCAACAAGGGTCAAACAATTCAATCAACTTATTTTATTTATTTTTAACATTCCAAAATTTAGGAATTTTTTTGTGATGTTACAATTCCACTCCCCACCTCTCACTGATTGTGCCCACTTCTTCCCGGAGCAAGGCAAGTGCAGCATCGCCGGAATTTCGCCGGAGCCTTCAGCTGCTGGAGGAGAAGGGTGCCGTCGATTGGATCCACCCCAGGAGGAGCCGCCAGTACCAGGAGAACTGCCGTCGTCAACTTCGTCATTCGCCCCCATTGCCGGCCATTGCCTGAGCTCCGGTGAGCCTCCACAGACTGCCACTGTCCGCGCTAGGGTCCGATCCCCTCGAGTTATGTTCAGACGAGGACGATGGCCGTGAGCCGTTGATCCTCGATCCAATCCTATGGTCGTGGTTAGCCCATACCCCTTCGCACCCCCTGTCCTACTAACGCGTGGGGACAACCACTTAACCAGCCCGCACGTGCTGTGTGTAGTGGGCCGGTCCAGTTATCTCTCCCGCGCAACCTAGTAGTTTGAAATTTGATTTATCTAATTAATTTCAAACCTAGTTCTGGCGGTAGATTAAAAAATCATTTCGGAAAGTTTAACTGAACCAAATTGCATGAAACCAATTTTGTTAGAAAGGTATGGAAATTCTTAATCCAAGCCAGTTGGATTCAAACCATTTGGAATTATAGATCACCTATGGTAAAAATAACAAGGCAGAGACTTTTCTGCATTCAAACATTTTTAAAAATTCAATCATAAAAGCTTTTGAGTTGATTCCAACTCTTAAAAATCTCATTTGACAAGACCTTTATAAATATATAAAAATATCTAGTTTTACTTGCAGTAATAATGAAAAAGTAATAAAATAATGCCCCATAGGCATTTCTAGTCACTTTAGTTAAAGAAAATAAAAGGGTTAAACCTTATTAAATTGTGACACCACTTTAAATCACGTTCCTAAGTACTGAAATATGTGGTGATGACATGTGTCAACATGATCCCATATTTTAATAGGAGAATATTAAATCTTAAGTAGTTTTTCAATGAGTAGAAATTACCTTTCTAAAATAAAATAAATAAAACTATTGCCTTAATTCTTGTGATGATGCTAGATCATCTAGTGTGAGACTTTGTGTGCTAAATAGAAGTAGTTAAGTATTGCTTGGTGATTGTGTACTTCTTATTTATTTATAGACACTAGTATCGACCAAGGATACGAAGAAGAAGGAGACTACTATGAGGAAGAAGCCGAGGAGAACTTCAACCACTACTCTGCACAAGGCAAGCTATCTAAGCAAGCTTACACTTGCAATTATGCAAGCCTCACTATACAAGTTAACTTAGCAAGCCATCCTAGCAAGCTAACCCTTGTAATCTTGATTACCCCAAATCCCAGTTTTACTTGCAAGCTTTATTATTTTTATTTCTTTATAAAACCTCCTTAGTTATGTTTACTTAGTGACTTGTGAAGTTTTGGAAAGAATTAAAGGTATCATAAAGAGCATAAAACTTGGACTAAGTTAGGTAGATCTTGATGTTATCCTGAGGCATGAGATTGAACTTAGATAACTCACACTTGATTATCATACCTCACTAGTGTTTACCCCCAACTTTAGTTGCTAGTTCTAAGCATAAAAATTGATCACTTGAGATGGGAATACTTGGTGAAAATGGTTATGAAAACCTTAGAATGATGAATCATTCTAATGAAATGCTTTGACATGTGTTAGTGAACACAAGGTGACTTAGATGATGAAAATTTTGAGGCATGAGCCTTAGCCCTTTTATAAAACTGATGGTTGTCTGGATGTGATACCATTCCAATTTTACCATACAACCACAATACCCGAAATTGGGTAGGGCTTGACTGGAAGTTTATATACCTTAGTATGGGTTCCCTTGCGGCCGAGGTTTGAGCTGAGGCTACCTCGTGATGATTGTCCACCTATGCAGTTCCCAAGATGACAGATGGTCATGGTTGAGAGGCCAAACTCATAGGAGAGGTGCCTATACTAGGGTGTGTAATTGAAAGGTTAGGATTGATTATCCTCATAATGAGTATGGTGAATTCAGGATTGTTCCTGA
The DNA here is from genome assembly GCA_916181665.1 of Avena sativa. NCBI lineage: Eukaryota > Viridiplantae > Streptophyta > Magnoliopsida > Poales > Poaceae > Avena > Avena sativa. The sequence goes on from OV702280.1 coordinate 136,380,549, forward strand.
CGGATGTATCGAATATTGTGGTGAAAGTGTACCACCTCTGCAGAGTGTCAAACTATTCGAATATCCGCGTCCGTGGTTACGGATAGTTGGAGTGGCCATACTGTTCCATCGTCAGATGTTTTCAAAATGACTTGTGAAATGAATCATGACTTTAACTTGACCACAATCGGGTTGTGAAAGTGAAAACTAAGTTCCCATTTAGGTGTTATACAACCTTAAACTAGTTTTCTTTACTTCTAAACTCAGCTAGAGATAAACCTAGCCTTTTGCAATACAACCTAGAGCTTAGTATTCCTACTTGAAACCTATTTACTTGTTAGTGATATCTTGCGAGTACTTAAAGAGTACTCATGGCTTTGTCCCTGGCTATTCCCGTGGCCAGAATATGAAGAGGACTATCAGGATGATGGACTGCAGGAAGGTTACGACAACTAGGATCATCTCCCATCATCAGCATTGCCTGTGACCATGAAGATGGAGCCTCGCCCACGCTACCCTTATTATATTATTCCGCTGCTTTGATTGTACTAAGACTGGATCATGAGATCCTTTATATGTAAGACCTTTATTATGGTTTGTAATGGATGATGAACTATGGTACCAATGTGTTATGTCTCGCAAAAATGGTAATCCTAGGATTTCGATGTATGGCATGACAGACATCTGGGATTAAAAATCCGGGTGTTGACAAGTTGGTATCACAGCCATCCTGACCATAGGAGACCCTAGTTTATAATGGACTCTTGAATCAAAAACTTAGTTCCAAAACAAAAGAAGTGTGTATTTATGAAAACCTATTCTCATTCTTATCACTTAGATTCTTTCATGAAAATTCATGTTCCTCAAAAATTCTTGCAATCTTACCTAAAATTTGACACACTTGATCACTCTACTAACTTACTCATCCTACATTCTTATAGATGGACGTGAAGTATAGCAAGTTCTATCAGTTGGGAAATCAAGGAGATATCATCTTTGAGCGTGATTTGGACCAACTCTCGGAACTTCTGGAGCGCCCGCACCACGAGTTCTTCGGATCCCAGCTCAACGATCAGGAAGGAGGAGAATTGCAATGGCTGATTGTTGCAAGTCTCTGAGGGAAGATTGAAGCCCCCACCTCAGAGGGAGTCCAATTCACCTTAAGGGAGAACAACTGGCTAGATGGACTTGCTAGGTCCATGCAGGAAGATCTTGCCCGTTTGTGTGGGCAAAGCATCAATCAAATCAAGGGCACCCACTTTGAGTTCTATCCAAGGCGTGATGTTATGGGATAGCCACTGGAGGCACCATATCACCCGGAGCTGAAGCATCAAGTGGACCATCTCAGCTTCATGATGTATGACCGGCATAAGGAGTTAGACAATGCCCGCTCCTACGCCAACCACAACTACGCCATCGCAGTCAAGAAGGACCAGAACATCGCCATGCTGGTGAAGGATCGCCAGTCTCGTCATAGTCAGCTTGACAAGAAGGATCGCATTATTGCTCGCCTTCTTCACAAGGTGACATACTTGGAGGAGACCATCCAGCACGAGAGAGACATGCAACTTGAGGAGAGGGAAAATGCAGGGGAAGATATCCGTGGAGACCCCTATTCCTATCTCAGTGACGATGATGACTTCCTAGAGGATCAAGCCATGTACTTCTTCACCGATGAGGATGACTTCTCCTTCATTGATGATGATGATGAAGCCACCGATTCCGAGGAGTAGTAGCACTTTAGCACTAGCGTTAGTGAAGTTGTATCCGGTCCCACTGTATTGTAGTTTGACACAATGGTTCTTAAAACCATCTGTTTCCTTGTTGTAGTGTGTGTTTGTATTGTGTGCTATGAATGAATGAATGAAAGCAAGTTGCTAGAAAAATATGAGTCAAACCTCAAAAACTTTCAAAAACAAAACCCCTGAACCTTAGAAATTTCTCTCTTTTCTCATAATCTATCTCAATCTTCAGATACCTCGCGGAGGAACTAGCTCATCCCCGGACCCAATGTTGCAAATCTTGCAAATGTTGGTTTCTGACCGCGAAGCTGAAAGAGCCGAACGTCAAGCCAACTTATCCACCCTTCAACACATAGCTCAAATGGCCAACAACAATCAAGGCCATGGAAATCAAGACAACCATGGATGCAAGCACAAGAACTTTCAGAACACCAATCCACCCATGTTTAGTAAGTCTGAAGAGCCCCTAGATGCAGATGACTGGCTACAGAACATGGAGAACAACTTAGAAGTTGCAGGAGTGTAGGCCAATGAGAAAGTAATGTTTTCCACCCACTATCTGGCAGGAGATGCAAGATCTTGGTGGAACAACATTCGTGCCATGACTGGAGGACAAATGATGACTTGGGATGAATTCAAACTGAAGTTCAGCAGAACCCATGTGCTATCGGGTTTGATCAAGAGGATGAGATATAAATTCAGAGAATTGAAGCAAGGGAGGATGACAGTAGTTGAGTACAGTGACAAATTTCTGTCATTAGCTAGATATGCACTAGATGAGATTGACACTGAAGCCAAGAATAAGGAGAGATTCTTGAATGGTCTGCATGATGAGACGCATATAGTGTTACTCAATATTCCATTTGTTGAGATGGAAGCCTTAGTGGGTTCTGCCATTCAGATGGAAGGCAAGATAAACCAAGCCAATGAGAACCGCAAGCATCGAATGATGCATCAACCATGAACCCACCATACCCCAAAGTATCGTCCCAACCTGTCTGCAGGATTTTCCCCAAGAAACAATAGACCCCGGATGAACCGTCCAACCTATCCCAACTGTGGAGGAGGAAACCCAAGGCCCAGAGGAAACCACAACAACAACCCCGTCAACCCCAACAATTTCAACCGTGCATCGCCCAAGTTCAACAACAACAATGTCGCCAACAACACCAATACTGCCCCAAGAACTGGAAGCAATGTTGTGCCTGTTGTAGGAAAGGACAAGTCTTAGGTTACTTGTTATGAATGCGAAACCAAGGGTCACTACTCCAATGAGTGCCCCAGGAAGCTTGCAGCAGATCTCAATGTGAATGCCCCAGCTCAGCAGCAGCGTCGTGTTCAGCCTGGAAGAAGATTTGCCCCAGGGAATTTTCTTAACCACAACGGCCGTCTGTTTCTCATGAATGTTGAAGAAGCCCATGAAGCGCCAGATGCCTTGATGGGTATGTTATCTGTTAACTTTGTACTTGCAAGAGTGTTGTTTGATTTTGTAGCATGGCACTCGTTTGTTACCGAAGAAATTTACATGCACTAGTAAGATTCAACCAACAAAATTGAAGCATGTTATGATAGTTCAAATACCTGGTTCAACCACCAAAGCTAGACAAATTTGCAAGGCCGTACCTATCAAAATCCATGGCAAAGATTTTTATGCTAATCTAATAGTACTCGGAACCAAAGGTTTGGAAGTAGTACTAGGAATGGATTGGATGTCAAAACATAAAGGATTAATCGACTGTGCCAAGAAAGCCATATCCATGACCAGTACAGCTAGAATATCAGTAAAGCATGTATCTGAAACCTTGCCCCATCAATTCAAGTGCAACAGGAGTCTAGCCCAACCAACCATTGACCAAGTCAGAGTAGTCTATGAATACCCCGACGTATTCCCAGATGTTTTGCCTGGTATGCCCCCAGATCGGGATATCGAGTTTATCATTGAACTAATCCTTGGAACCGGACCCATAGCCTAGAGACCATATAGTATGAACCCGTCTGAATTCGTGGAGCAGAAGAAGCAACTGGATGATATGCTAGAGATAGGCCTGATTCAACCAAGTGCGTTGCCATTGATATCACATGTCCTGTTCGTGGACAAGAAAGATGGAGGTAACCGTTTGTGTATGGATTATCGGAAGCTAAATGATGTCACCATCAAAAACAAGTACCCACTGCCAAAGATAGAAGACCTGTTTGACCAGTTGACAGGTGCCAAAGTGTTTTCTAATATTTATCTTAGAACTGGTTATCATCAACTCATGATTCACGCAGTGGATATTCCAAAGACTTCCTTTACCACCAGATATGGACTGTATGAGTACACTATCATGTATTTTGGATTAACTAATGCCCCCGCTTATTTCATGAACCTCATGAATAAGATTTTTATGGACTTCCTAGATAAGTTTGTCGTTGTTTTCATTGATGATATTCTCATCTATTCCAAATCAGAAGAAGAACATGAGCTACACCTGAGGACCATCCTTGGAACCTTTAGGGATCATCAGTTGTATGCCAAGTTTAGCAAATGTGAATTCTGGTTACAGGAACTAGGATTTCTCAGACATATTGTGTCAGCCGGAGGAATTGCCGTTGACCCTGGAAAGGTTAATGATGTTGAAGAATGGCAAGCCCCAACCACTCAAACTCAAGTTCATGCATTTCTCGGATTAGCGGGATATTACTGCACGCTTGTCGAAGGATTCTCGAGCATCGCAAGACCCATTACCCAATTGTTGAAGAAAGATAAGAAGTTTGAATGGATGGACAAATGTGAAGCAAGTTTTCAAGAGCTTAAGAAGAGATTGATCTCAGCCCCAATCTTGATCATGCCGGATATCACGAAGCCTTTTGATGTCTATTGTGACGCATCCAAGATCGGACTCGGATGTCTACTAATGCAAGAAGGTAAAGTCATATCATATCTATCCCGACAACTGAAGCAACAAGAGAAGAATTATCCTACCCATGACCTTGAACTAGCAGCCGTAGTTTTAGCCTTGAAGACATGGCGACACTACCTCATGGGTAACCGTTATGAAATTTATTCGGATCACAAGAGCCTGAAGTATATTTTCACCTAGAAGGGGCTGAATATGAGGGAAAGGAGATGGATAGATCTAATCAAGGACTATGATCTAGACATTCACTATCACCCTGGTAAAGCCAATGTGGTAGCAGATGCCCTTAGCAGATTACACAAGGAGTTGGAAGATTTCAGAATGGAGCTAGTAAGTGAAGGATTTTTGGCTAGCATAGAACTTCAACCCACTTTGATCAGTCAGATCAAGGAGGCTCAGAAAGGAAATGCTAGTATCGACGGAATCAAACGTCGTATCGGTACAGGCAAAGTACCCGGATTCACCAAAGATGAAGAAGGATTTTTGTGGTACAAAGGACATATCTGTGTGCCAGCAGATTTAGAGTTGAATGAAACTATTTTGAAAGAGGCCCATGTTACTCTTTATTCTATCCACCCCGGACGGAAACAGATGTATCAGGATTTGAAGGAGCAATTTTGGTGGCATAAGATGAAGAGAGAAATCGGAAGCTACATAGCCAAGTGTGATATTTGTCAGAGAGTCAAGGAGGGACATCAGAGACCCGCGGGGCTGTTGCAACCATTGCATATTCCGGAATGGAAATGGGATTTATTTGAATGGATTTTATGACCGATTTTCCTACATCTAGTAGGGGAAATGACTCTATTTGGGTTATAGTGGATAGATTTCCAAAGTCGCCCATTTCTTACCAGTCAAGACCACCTATCAGATTTCGAAGCTAGCCGAGTTGTACATTGCTAGAATCGTCAGTTTGCATGGAGTCCACAAGAACATTGTATCATATCGAGGAACTCAGTTTACCTCGAGATTTTGTAAGAAAGTCCAAGAAGGATTAGGAGCCCGACTAGATTTTAGCACAGCTTATCACCCTCAGACCGATGGGAAAACGGAGTGAGTAAATTAAATACTCGAAGATATGTTGAGAGCTCGTGTGTTAGAATATGGATCAAAATGGGAAGATTGTCTTCCTTTCGCATAATTTTCATGCAACAACAGTTATCAAGCTAGTTTGCAAATGGCCCCATTTGAATTCATGTATGGAAGGAAGTGTCGTACCCCTTTGAATTGGTTGGAAGTAGGAGAGAGTAGGATTTTCGGACCCGACATCCAACGAGAAGCAGAAGAGAAAGTTCACAAGATCCGTGACCACCTCAAGACCGCCCAATCCATACAGAAGAGTTATGTCGACAAGAGACGTCGAAACCTAGCCTTCAATATTAGAGATTTTGTGTATCTCAAAGTGTCACCTTTGAAAGGAATGCAATGTTTCCAGCTCAAAGGAAAGTTAGGCCCCAGATATATCAGACCCTTCAAGATTTTGAATCGTCGAGGAGAAGTATCGTATCAACTGGAACTGCCAGAGGAGATGTTAGCCATGCATAATGTGTTCCATATCTCGTTACTTCGCAAATGCCTAGAAGTCCTGGAGAAGACCGAAGTTTTCAATAATATTGATCACCGAACCATAGAGATCAATGATGACCTAACATATAATGAAGTACCCATCCGTATTTTGGAGGAAGTTTTTAGAACCACCAGGACCCATAGTATCAAATTTCTCAGGATTACTGGAGTAACCACACTGAAGAAAAGGCTACATGGGAGCGAGAAGACTGCATTAGGACGGAGTTTCCAGATCTCTTTAAATCCTAGTTTTCTCCTTTTCTCAAATCTCGGGACGAGATTTTTTTTAAGGAGGGAAGGTTTGTAACATCTCAAAAATATTAATCAAGGTTATCATTTCCAATCACCCAAAATTAGGGTTAACAAAAACTTTTGTTAATTAAATCCATATGAATGCATGTGTGTATGTGATGAATGCATGAATGCTTGAATGGACTTGTGTGATTGTTGTGAATAGAAAGATTGGTTTAAAGACGAAAACAACATCATCTAAATCATTTCCAAGCAGAATCAAATCAGTAGAAATTCAAAAACAAACAAAACAAGAAAATGGTCATTTTTGCCAATCTTGCTCACTAGACCACTTTGAGTGTTTCTAGTCCAAGATTTCAAACAGAAACAAATCCATTTATTTTCACCCCTTGCTATACCAAGTAAAAGTGAACCCAAGACCACCTTGCAAACCCACAGAAATATTTGGCAACCCTATTCAAACGACAATTCAAAATTGAATCTAGTTCATCTGGGAAGATCATCATTTCTGAAAACCTAACCAAACCAGTGCACCTTGACAAATCCAATCAACCAGAGACTACCTAGTATGTGACCATTGCATCCACCAAGTTTCAACCAAAAATTCAAATTTGAATTTCTTTCGGCCATTTCATCAAACACTTGGAGACAGAAAATCAATTGGCCAAACTTCACTCTTTTGAGCAGTGATCACCCCAACCATTATTCACCATTGATCATCATGTCTCTCCCAGTTCCAACCACTCCCTTGAACCCACCTAGACCCTACCAAATGTGCCATGTCGTGGCAACCCGAGAGCACCCTTGCCAGCCGACCATGGCTAGCTAGCCAGAACAAGCACCGCGCCTAGCCACCGTGTCCAGGAAGCACGCCACCGTCCACCGCCACCCTCTGTCCAGCCCTCGAGCCCTGCTAGGCACTGGACCACAAAGAACGCACAAGCCCATTCCTCTGCGACCATGCCGATAGAGCGCCAGAGTGCCGCGCTCGACACGCTCGCACAGACCTCGCCCCATCTTAGCCGCCCGTGTACGTGATCACCACCGTCCTAGGAACCTCCCTTGAACCTCCCCGTTCGCCATCGCGCGACCCGTAGCCATTGTGCGCCATCAAAACTGCCGTCGGTGCTGCTCAGAGCGTCGACGCGTTCCGACCGAACCGCACTTCCCCTTGCCGCGCCATTACCTCCTTGAGCATCTCCAGGAGACCGGGCACCGCCCCCTAGCCTCAGCCATGTCGTTAGCTCACTATGACGCCGACCCCGACGAGCTCTGCCTGCACCCTTCGGTTCTCTCGTCGCAGTATAAATAGAGGCCTCCCCCATTTGATTTCTTCACACCATTCCACTCCCCACCTCTCACTGATCGTGCCCACTTATTCCTGGAGCAAGTCGAGCGCAGCATCGCCGAAATTTCGCCGGAGCCTCGCGCTGCTGGAGGAGAAGGGCGTCGTCGATTGGAGCCACCCAGGAGGAGCCGCCAGTACCAGGAGAACCGTCGTCGTCGACTTCGTCATTCTCCCACATCGCCGACCTTCACCTGAGCCCCGGTGAGACGCCATAGACCCCCACTAGCCGTGCTAGGGTTCGATCCCATCGATTTCTGTTCAGACGAGGACGATGGTCGTAAGCCGTTGATCCTCGATCTAATCCTACGGTCGTGGTTAGCATGTACCCCTTCGCACCCCCTGTCCCACTGATGCGTGGGGACAACCACTTAACCAGCCCGCGCACGCGCTGTGTGAAGTGGGCCGGCCAAGTTAGCTCTCCCGCGCGACCCAGTAGTTTGAAATTTGATTTATCTAATTAATTTCAAACCTAGTTCTGGCTGTAGATTCAAAAATCATTTCAGAGAGTTTCACTGAACCAAATTGCATGAAACCAATTTTTTGGAAAGGTATGGAAGTTCTTAATCCAAGCCCTTTGGATTCAAACCATTTGGAATTATAGATCACCTATGGTAAAAATAACAAGGAAGAGAATTTTCTGCATTCAAACATTTTTCAAAATTGAACCATAAAATCTTTTGAGTTGATTCCAACTCTCAAAAATCACATTTGACAATACCTTTCTGAATATATAAAAATATCTAGGTTTACTTGTAGTAATAATGAACAAGTAATAAAATAATGCGCCATAGGCATTTATAGTCACTTTAATTAATTAAAATAAAAGGGTTAAACCTTTTTAAAATGTGATACCACTTTAAATCACATTCCCAAGTACTGAAATATGTGGTGATGACATATGTCAACATGATCCCATATTTTAATTGGAGAATATTAAATCTTAAGTAGTTTTTCAATGAGTAGAAATTACTTTTCTAAAATAAAATAAATAAAACTATTGACTTAATTCTTGTGATGATGAGAGATCATCTAGTGTGAGCCTTTGTGTGATAAATAGAAGTAGTTAAGTATTGTTTTGTAATTGTGTACTTCGTATTTATTTATAGACGGTAGTACCGACCAAGGATACGAAGAGGAAGGAGACTACTACGAGGAAGAAGCCGAGGAGAACTTCAACCACTGATCTGCACAATGCAAGCTATCTAAGAAAGCTTACACTTGCAATTATGCAAGCATCACTATACAAGTTAACTTAGCAAGCCATCCTAGCAAGCTAACACTTGTAACCTTGATTACCCCAAATCCTAGTTTTACTTGCAAGCTTTATTATTTTTATTTCTTTATCAAAGCTCCTTAGTTATGTTTACTTAGTGACTTGTGAAGTTTTGAAAAGAATTGATGGTAGCATAAAGAGCATAAATCTTGGCCTAAGTTAGGTAGATATTGATATCATCCTAAGGCATGAGATTGAACTTAGATAACTCACACTTGATTATCACCCCTCACTAGCGTTTACCCCCAACTTTAGTTGCTAGTGCTAAGCATAAAACTTGTTTACTTTAGATGGGAATACTTGGTGAAAATGGTTATGCAAACCTTAGAATGATGGGTCATTCTAATGAAATGTTTTGGAATGTGTTAGTGAACACAAGGTGACTTTGATGATGAAAATGTTGAGGCATGAGCCTTAGCCCTTTTAGAAAACGGATGGTTGTCTGGATGCGATACCATTCCAATTTTACCGCACAACCACAATACCCGAAATTGGATAGGGCATGACTGGAAGTTTATATACATTAGTATGGGTTCCCTTGCGGCCGAGGTTTGAGCTGAGGCTACCTCGTGATGATTGTCCACCTGTGTAGTTCCCAAGATGACAGATGGTCATGGTTAGGAGGCCAAACTCATAGGAGAGGTGCCTATACTAGGGTGTGTAATTGAAAGGTTAGGATTGATTATCCGCATACTGAGTATGGTGAATTCATGATTGGTCCTGACGGATGTATCGAATATTGTGGTGAATGTGTACCACCTCTGCAGAGTGTCAAGATATTCGAATATCCGCGTCTGCGGTTATGGACAGTTGGAGTGGCTATTCTGTTCCGTCATCAGATGTTTTCAAAATGACTTGTGAAATGAATCATGACTTTGAATTGACCACAACAGGGTTGTGAAAGTGAAAACTAAGTTCCCACTTAGGTGTTATAAAACCTTAAACTAGTTTTCTTTACTTCTAAACTCAGCTAGAGATAAACCTGACTTTTTGAAAAACAACCTAGAGCTTAGTATTCCTACTGGAAACCTCTTTACTTCTTAGTGATAGTTTACGAGTACTTAAAGAGTACTCATGGCTTTGTCCATGGCTATTCTCGTGGCCAGAGTATGAAGAAGACTATTAGGATGATGGACAACAGAAAGGTTGCAATAACTAGGATAATCTCTCATCGTCAGCATTTCTTGTGGCCATGAAGATGGAGCCTCGCCCATGCTACTGTTATTATATTATTCCGCTGCTTTAATTCTATTAAGACTGGATCATGAGATCCTTTATTTGTAAGACCTTTATTATGGTTTGTAATGATGATGAACTATGGTACCAATCTTGTATGTCTCGCAACAATGGTAATCTTGGGATTGCGATGTATGGCATGACAGGCATCTGGGTGTTGACAGACATTGCCTAACTATTTTTTATTTTTCATCTGTACTCAAATCAAGTTCCGGAATTCCTACAAAAAAAATCAAAAGACTGTTGTTAGTCTGCATACATCATGTTTCTCATGATATAAATTGCACTTGTAATTGTTTTTATATTATTGTTCCTTTATAACGTTTGATGTATTAACATTACTAAGAAAATTGTCATATCTGCTGGTTTTTTAATTCATACAATTAGATTGGATAGTCAATATATGCACGTTCATGTCTATGCCAAGATTTAAAATAAGGAAATCCATAATAGATGATGCCATCGTACCTTCAATATTTTTAGTCAATTCCCTGAACATTATATCGATGTTGTCCATTTGACTGAACATTCTATAGAACCACAAGTTGCGAATAGTAGTCGTGTCTTTTGCTATAAATTATTTGTAACAATCGAATATGATGGTTTCCATCACTTGTAGCATCATGAAGCTACCGTCTTCATTGGGAATTGAATAAAATGTAAGAACAAATTATTAATTAATCTAAAACATAAATTGATATATCTAAATTTAAAAACAAGTGGAGAAGTTAGTGCTTACACATTGATATGTTTTGGCATATCGCCAAACTCAATATCGACCTTTATTAAGTCTTGGTCTTCTTCACTGAACCCTTGTTGCCATAAATATTTAACATTGTGTACGACTTTTTTAGCTATTTATTGCAATCTTCCATCGTCTGGATTTCTTCCTGAGTCCAGTATTCTCATCTTCTTTGATATGAAATCAATTATAAATAAGAAGTAGTGTCTTCTCAATCTATTCTCAGTTGCATAGTGGCTGTCTGGGATAGTAATCATTACCTATTACAATGATAGGAATCTCAAATAATTACGTAGTATGTCAACAATTTGATGTAAAATTTCTGACATCTAATACTTGACAAATTATCAGTATTCTTTGAAAAAATTATCTTACAAAATTATATTGTAGTATCCAGTCTTGTGCTTCAGCACAAAATAGTTTCCTTGTCCTTTTTTCAATATCTTTGGAATCACCAATAAAAAATACATGTAACAAGCTTATATTGTTTAGTAATATTGTAACAATTGAACAAAAGATTTAATGTTTTTGCATGAACAAAGAGATGATGTCGTAATGTATGTAAACCTATTTATGAACATTATATATGATATACTAGTTTTCTCAGCTTACCCCTAATTCAGGACCAAAACATTTAGTTTGTTGTTCTGCTTTAGAATTCTTAAGATAATCTACAGCTAGTTCGAGAACATTTTTCTGTATAGTTCCTCGATCACGGAAACAATCTGCAATTTCTCCTACAGTTACTATCTTTCTTCCAATTCTTCTCCTTATCAAAATGCATGATCTGCATGAATTGTTGTGAATAAGATAGTTTGATGATAAATTTGAGTATACTATAACAATACTAATATATATTAGAATAGCATATATACTTGTTTCTTATAAAAATTTCCTTTGTGATCCTTTTGCAGTGTGGACTCTCAACATTATACTATGAAACTTTTCAGTTCTAATTCTCCGGTCTTCGTGTGCTTCCTCCTCTGAAGCTATTGATAATCTGAGTTATTTCGTTTACATACGACTTGATTAATTTTTTTTGTAAAAAAATCACCTTGGTTGAAAGGTGCCTCATCGCCAACGGGTACTATAGCACCAGGTTACACGGACCGATGGTCGCCTGTTCCATGAGTATAAACAAATTGATTAAGGAGAGGACTGTACTCTAACGGTTTTATTTCACAACTTCCTATAAACTAATTGTACATGTACTTCGATATTAGTTTCCTATAATTGAGAGCATAATTTTATTTTATATCGCAACTATTATCATCCTGGTTATTTCTAATAACAATCTTGATAGTTGTAGCCATTCACCAATTGTGGAACTTTTTTTGTTCAGTTATGCATAGACAATTATTTTCTTCTAACAAACTATGTTTTCTCTATAATTATACTTACCTTCTTGGAAATTATAGACATGTACATTTTTATAAGCATTGCTGTCAGTAAACCAGCTATCTACTAAGGCATCAAGGTCTCTGTTTGCTTTGTTCTTACCATCGTATATGCAGCTTTCCTGGTTAAATTGTATATTTACAAGTGATCACATAAGATAATATAATGTTTTTGAATATATGTAGAAATAAAAAGAATAAATATCATTGGTAAGATTTAAAAGATAGATCACTTGTTGGTATGGCATGATTTCATTAAATTGATCTTCCTGCCAATTCAGTTATTCTATATTATCAATGGCGGTGAAATGTTTGATGTCATCGATACTTGTCATTTCTACATGTGGCATTGAGTTATTATCAAAAGAAGATGCTTCTGGATCTACTTGATCTTCAGGTGTGGGAGTATTTTCGTTGTCATATGGCAGTCTATCATCATAAATCCCCACTGCTTCATCATGTATAATATAATTACCCATGTTGGTAAGTCATCTTCTTATTCTTCATTGTGTCCTTTCTGCTCAGCAAGATTACCATCCGTTTTGTCGTTAATCTTTTGCTCGACATTCTTAACAGGTGTTCCAACTGCATAGGACGCAGTGTTTGTAGGAGCTGCTATTTGTATTGTGTTAATAACATTTTCTGCATGCGTCAATTCTTCCAAATCATCACCTTTCATTGAATAATCATCATCAATAGATGTTCGGTTTTCTCCTTGTTCTGCCGGCTCCTCATTTTCTATTTCATAGACTTCCATATTGTCCTCCTAGTTCCGTGTGCTCCCTGAATCAATCTATACCTCAACCACGAAAACTTCATCATTAGCGTGTTAAGTTGTATCTCATTGTTCTCATCTTCAATGTGAATATCAGTAATGTCCTCTATTAAATCATTATCTCATGGATTTGTATCTTCTTTACCAGAACAAGTATTATTCTCTATCGCAATCACATATGTAATTATTGTATCATGGGATCATTCATTCTCTTGTTGCTATCTTCTTTTTTCCTTCGTCAACAACTTTTGTTGACTGGTCAATGATAACTTTAGCAACTTCTATGCCAGGTGTACTCGATGATGGTATGGTGATGTCTTCAACATGTGAGGTGGAATGATCATCATTGTTTTGCTCGATAGACCCAACAGGTGTTGCAACTGCAGACGCTACAGTGTTTGCAGTTACTACTATTTGCATTGTGTCAATAACATTTGATGCATCCATCAGTTCTTCCAGATGATCACTTGTCATTGAATACTCAGTGTTGATATAGGTTTGGTTTTCTCCTTGTTCTATCGGATGCTCTTTTCATGTTTCATCGCCATCCACATTGTGATCCTGGTTCCGTGTGGTTCTTACTGAATCTATGCATACCTCAGCCACGCAGTCATAAACTTCATCATTACCACATTCAAGTCGACTCTCATTGTTAACAACTTCCATGATAATATCAGTAATCTCGTATGTTAAATCAGTATAACCTTCATTTGTATCTGCTGTATCAGGACAAGGCATGTTGTCTGTCACAATCTCAGGTGTAATTTTTGTCTCACTGGCATCATTCATTCTCTGGTTGCTATATTCTTTTTTTCCTTCGTCCACAACTTCTGTTGCTCCTTGACTTAATTCTGCTGACTGGTCATTGATCAGTTCAGCAACATCTGTGTCAGGTGTACTCAATGATGGTATGGCGATGTCTTCAGAATCAACTATTTGTTTGTAGTCTGCTGCCACCTCGGTATTTTTTGTGTAATCTAACGTATGGACATGTGTAAATACCTCCTGTGTAATGCCTATCTCAATGTTGCTGTGAACTATCTTGTCTACATCATTCTTTGGTACTTCGGCGTCAACCACTCGTTGAGCTACATGTATTTCCATTGACTAGTTGTTGTCTGATTTACCATCATCTGCTCCTAGTTTAGACGAAGTGGATTTAGTATATTCATTTTGCACCACCTCCTTCTCTGGCTGATCTGCTTGGTCCACTTGGTCCATTTGGTCCATGTTTGCCGGCACTTGTTCATACTATGCATTGTGTATGATGATGTTTGAAATGACCATTTCCTTTTCCTTGGCCATAATATTGTTCTTTTCTTTGAGGTCAAGCTTGACAATATTTAATCTAGCCAGAGATGCTTCCAGAGGATCCTTTCGTGACCGAACAATCTCATTGATCTTATCAATCTACTCTTGGTTAGATGCTGCATTATCTAAGTATTGTATCAATGAACTGCTGTTACCAATTATATTGATGGTTTTCGTGAAATCGCTATTGGCTGTTTCAGAACCTGCGGCAGCCTCTGAGCTTTGACAAACCATTAGGCAAGTAGTGTTGACACATCTAATGAAGTCTGAAAGTTGATAATCACTTCTTGCCTACAGTATAAAATAAATAAATAAACACAGTCAGACGATATATTCTTTATCGTAGGTGTTTTGTTGCATTAGTTGACATTCTTTAGTAATAATGATTTATTATTGGGACTTGCATAATTAACATAGTTTAAATTTATTTAACTTAAAACAAACCGGAAAAATTTGATCTGATTTCCTCCAAATCTTCCAATTTGAGATGACCAACTCTTGGGGCAAGGTTAGTCAAGTTTGCTTTGCTTTGTGCACGAGTGTCCAAATAATAGATCAGAGGCAATGCTTCTGGACCCTCAGCGGTTTTTTTAATTCCTCTTTTATCTCGGTATTTTCTCAGCGCCCCTCATTAGCTCATCAAGGAGAACTGTATAGAGGTTCATGTGACTAATATTCTTGATATCGAGATCCATAACCATACCTGCCTCCCGTCCTATACGTGTGTTACTTGTTGCGCGCGTTGTTTTGATGAAGAGAACAAGAAATATGAGCTTCATCATCAAATCTGATGTTTGGGAAACCATACATTGCCTGCACCACATTTTCTGTTATTTCAAGCTCTTCCCCTTGTTCAAGAACCATTGTGAGAGATCCATGTCTGAATTTACTATATAGCCATAGCGTAATTTTCTTGGAAATGTTGTCATTCAATTTGAAATCAAGTATGAAACCAGAGCCATGATTCCTCAAAAACTCCTTCTGTTCATCTGTTACATAATTTTCGAGAAAGTTGTGTAATTCAGAAAGTGGCCCTCTTACTGTGATCTCACCATCCTTCATGTTTGTTAGTTCTTTGTGAACTGTGTCAAATTTTTCTTCTTGAAACCAGGTTTATCTATGGAAGCTTGAGCAGCATTAAGGTTATCTTGACTACCAGACCCAGTTTTTGTTGGAGATATGCCCAAGAGGCAATAATAAAGTGGTTATTATCATATCTTCATACTTATGATAAATGTTTACATACCATGCTATAATTGTATTAACAGGAAACATTAATACTTGTGTGATTTGTAAACATAAAAGATTCCCTAGTAAAGCCTCTTGTTAAACTAGCTTGTTGGTTAATATATGATCATGGTTTCCTGATCATGAACATAGAGATGTTATTAACAACAGGGTCATATCATTAGGAGAATGATGTGATGGACATACTCCTATAGTTAAGCGTAGCATAAAGATCAAGTCATTTAATATAGTTCATTTGCTATATGCTTTCTGATACATAGTAACCTAATTCCTTCGACCATGAGATCATGGATATCACCTTTACCGGATGGATGCTTTGATGACATCAAACACCACACCGTAACTGGGTGGCTATAAAGGTGGCATTGAGTGTTCGGAAAGTATTGGTTGAGACACATGGATCAAGAGTGGGATTTGTCCATCCATATGACGGATAGATATACTCTAGGCCCTCTCGGTGAAATGTCATCCAATTAGCTTGCAAGCATGTGACTGGCTTACAAGGGATCACATATCACGGGAACGAGAAAAGAGTACTTATCAGTAACGGGGTTGAACTAGGTATGCAGAGATACCGACGATCATAACCTCGGATAAGTAAACTATCGTGAGACAAAGGGAAATTGGTATCGTATGTAAGTGGTTCATTCGATCGTAAATTAATCGTAGAAATATGTGGGAGCCATATGAATTTCCAGATTCCTCTATTGGTTATTGATGAGAGAAGTGTCTCGATCATGTCCGCATAATTCACGAACCGTAGGGAGACACACTTAAGGATTCGATGTTGTTGAGTAGTTATGGAATGATGAGTAAGAGACCGAATGTTGTTCGGAGTCTCGGATGGGATCCGGGATATCACGAGGAGATCCGGAATGGTCCGGAGAATAAGATTCATATAAGGAAAGTCCTGTTTCGAAGTTGGGGAATGATTCCGGTGTTTTCATCAGGAATGTTCTAGAAGGTTCCGGAATGTCCGGCACTCCGGAGGGGAAGGGTACATGAATGTGTTATATCAAGTTGGTATGATTGCATTATATACTTGGTGTCATCGCTGTACCAAATAGAGGGTTTATTCAAATCCTAGTTTGAAAAGTCAAACGGCTAATTTGAAAGTCAAACGGCTAGTTTTTGGAAAGAGGAGAAGGAGGTTTGAAACCGACTTGGGGGAGGAGTTCCTCCTCCCACCGCCGGCCCACCTTGGGTCCGAGTTGGGGAGGGACTCCCCTCCCCAGGCGCGCCTCCCTCCACATATAAGAGGAGGGGCAGGGCTCCCCTCCTAGACACAACCTTGCCCCCTCTAAACCTAACCCTAGCCACCGCCGGCCACCATAGCCGCCGCCCTAGGGTTTGCCCAAGCCGCCGACTTGGGGCAACCCTCTTGCCCTAGCCGCCGGCCTAGCTCCCTCTACTTGGTGCCTCTAAACCCTAGATCGCCAAGCCTCTCTCATAGTCCACCATACTCGCTCCGGCTTAAGGCGAAGCCCTGCGAGATCTCCCCTCTACTTCCGGTACCACGCCGTCGTGCTACCGGAATCGCGAGGAGAGTGCTACAACCTCCGCTGCCTGCTGGAACAAGGGAGAGGAAGGTCTTCGTCGAGTACCGAACGTGTGACCGACTACGGAAGCGCTGCCGGAACGCGGCGCTGGAAGGATCGTCTATAGATCGGCAAGTGTACGACTACATCACCCATGAGAATCTGCTCTCGTTAACCGCTTTGGAATCTTCGAGGGTGAGTTCCTCTATCGACTCGTTGCTACAATCTAGTAGATAGATCTTGGCTTGTTTGTGTGCATGCGGTAGAAATTTTTTGTTTTCCATGCTACGAACCCTTACAGTGGTATCAGATCCGTGTCTATATGTAGATCTGTTGCACGAGTAGAACACAATGGTCATTGTGGGCGTTGATGCTTTTGTTGTCGATTGCTTCTTGTGTACTTTGCATCTTGCGGGATGGTGGGATGAAGCGGCCCGGGCTAACCTTACATGACATCGTTCATGAAACTTGGGTCTCTGTTGGAACCCAACATGTTTTCATCCCACCATCTAGTAAACCCAACATGTTTTAACCCACAATAGTCCTCGATGGAACCCACAAAACATATAATGAGATAGTTCAAAGGTTGCTTTTATTCTGAAAAGCTATGTCCGTCAGCCTTCACGGGTTTACTAGAACTTTCATGGAGTTCCTTTCCCGCCGCGTTCGCAGCTCCTTCCCGGAACAGGGAGTAACAAGTTACAGTTCTTACACTCTACAGAGGTGCGTTACTTTACCCATGAGAGATCAACTCCTTGTTGCACAACCGGGCGTACTTTCCCGTCCACAATTCCATGATGTGGGGCCCAGTAGTTGGTCCAAGCCAATCACTGCCCCCTTCGCGACCCTGCATGCCTCCTTGGTGTACACCATGCCCACATAATGAATTACGGCAATGGTTTGTACAAACCGTTAGATGCTAGAACTATCGTGGGACGTTGAGGGTTCCCACCCATATGCTGCATATCCTCTACGAATTACCAATTAATATGCACTCTACGAGGATAACAGCCACGACCTACACATCCGGCTTCATGCGAGAGGAAGAAGATACAGCTGACTTCTCTGTCCCATTCCAAATATCATGGCTAACGCGTAACATACGGCGCTAGAATCACTGATGTTAGGGGTTATTAAGTCCCTATTTGATCATCATTTTTGCAATTAGAACTCTAAGTTCTATTGCTCCATTATATCACCACTTAGGATGATATCTATGATTTCTTTATTTATGAAAATATTATTTTCTTTGTTTTATAGCATATATGATAACACACAATTTGCAAATACTTTGATAAAGACTCTTAAAAGGACATGAGCAAGTGATGAACTTGCCTTTTTTGATTGCAAGATTATGCACTCATGGTCTTTGAGACGATATAAGATCCAATGTTTGAAATCTGCATCATTGGTCCGGTAAGGACTAATGATTAAAGAAGAAATATGCTGTTGTGCATAAGTAATGCTATGCATTTTGTAAAACTCCCAAATTGAATCCCCAATACTTTGGGTGAAGTGAGTTCAAGTGATTCTTTTCAGAGTTGGTATATTTTCCTATTTTACTTTTACAAGTAATGACATTTATAAGGGACCTAAATGTTAACAATCCAAAATATGTAAGTAAAGTATAAGATGATGTGATTATGGTGAATTGTCATGTGGTAACTATGATAAAAATCCTTGGGATTGAGTTATTAAGAGTTCAAGAACTTATTATAATATTGTTATTTGAGGTGACAAAAGGAATAACATTTGAAGAAAAGATTCCTTTTATGACATTTAAGCAATCTTCATTGTTAATCAAATGTGATCAATGCCTTCTGGTATTTGATTGATTAGTTTGGACTTGAGATGCATTATGTCTTAATTGAAATAGACCAAAGTTAACTATAAAAACATAAGTAGTGTATTAGACCTGATGTTTATAAGCTTTGAGACTAAAATTAACTTTAAAAGGGTAAGTAAAAATAAGATGTAATATGTTTTAATTATTCCCAAGTTTTAGATTTATGATAGGTATAATTAAGGTGTGGAATTATTCACTTTCTATTTAAGTGAATGATTAGATTAAATTTGTTTTGTTTATTAAGAAGATAATTTGTATTTATTTAATGGGATCATAATTAGATGGTCCTAGTAGTTTGGTTAGAATTTAAAGTTATGTTAATATTGGTTAAGATATAATGATTATTCAACATATTATAGAAATGGGTGATACCCAATGTTTATTTAAAAGGATTTTTAATAAGATTTTTAAAAGAATGTTTTAAGGTTAAAAGTTATACTTAAGTTTGATTATGAATTTAAGTTATGGGTTTGGAATTAGTACTAAGACACTAATTTCTCAAGGTTTTATAAGAATTGTGATTATTTCTTACTTAAGAATTGTTTTTAAAGAATTCACAAAATAGGTATTAGGTAAGGATTTATTATTTAAAATATTAAAAACTTTCCTAATAATATATTTAATATTTTTCTAGTGTAATATATTTATTCAAGACCTTAAAAATGAATTTTATTCAATTTTATGTATTATTTTATTTTTATAAAATTCATCAAATAATTAAGTGTCTTTACATATTTGCTTTATGTTTTATTTGTAAAACTCTAAGTGGGTATTTTTATAAAATAGTAAAGTTATTTTGATAAACAAAAATGATTTTTATTTATTTTTAGGGTTTTTGTTTTATTTTATAAAATTTCATTTAAAATTTAATGGTGTTAATAATTATTTTACTTTATATTTATTTTAAATAATTAAAATTATATTTTTATTAGGTAGATATTAATTTTGTGGTCATTTTGATATATCATATGTATTTTGTTTTAGGATTTGATATAACTTAATATGTATTGGAATTATTTTATATAGTTTATTTTATGGGAAAATAATTTAGTAATGGCAAGTAGTTGGGTTGTGGCCCAACTGGGTGTAAATAAATTTGGTCCAACGGACTGAGTTGGGCTTGGCCCTATAGGCCGGCCCAGTTCAGCCTGGGGTTACACAACCCACTCCAGGGTCCTCTCCTCCTCCTCCCATCTGAGTACACCCCGCACGCCCATGACCTCCTGGGCGACGTCGTGCCGCCGTTTGGCTCCGGCTGCTCCCGCCCTCTCCGGCGCCGGTAAGATGGGGCTTTGGTCCGCCGTGCTACGATCTACAACCTCCCTTTGCTCGATTCGTTCCTTCCTGCCTCTCGTGCACACTCAGTTGAAAACCCTAGCCCTGCCTTGGCACGGAGGCTATCGACTCGGGCGGTGTTGTGGCTTGGCTGTGATGTTCTCCGCGTGCTTCTACTGCTGGTGAGACGACTCGGCGCGGTGTAGGCGCCTCGGTGCCCACCGTGCCGCCGTGTCACTAGCCTCGCCGACGACCTCTCTGCTTCTTCGTCTTGCTGAGCGAGGACCTCTGGGTAAGTGGGTATCTCTCTTCCCTCCTCTTTTCCACTATTAATTTTTGAATGTTTTCCCCTCTCTATCGATTACAGTGATCAACTGCTAATATAAGATGTACTCTAGCAGTGGTTTGCGATGTTGTCCTATGAACAGTTAGATGGTGTTGAATTACTAAATTTCCCTAAATGATTCTGGATTCTTAGTTTATATGTTGTCCTTACTGCAAAAATTAGAGTAGTTGGCCCTTTTAGTGAATATAATGACAGATGATTTTGCTCTGTGTTATAATATTGGTCATGCATGATTGTGTTTTTTGATCTGTTGACTTACTTGTGGTGTTGTTTTAACTTGGATGATGGTGGTCGTGCTAGCTTGTTAGCTATAGGAACTCTAGCTGATGTTTGATTTAAATTGTAGTGCCCTTTCAGGTTTCATATTCTAGTGGAAATATGCTCAGATTTATTTATAAAGATTAGGCTATGGATTTTGCTGTGCTAGTGATCTCATAATTATGAGATATAGGTGGTTATGCAGTATTCTTAGTGTACTTGTACTAGTTGATTTTGCTAGCTCAAATATTGGTCCAATGTATAATATTATACAATTTGGTAATATTCTTTTACTATAAATGTGTTCTTGTACTGTTTTGCATGTTCTACTAGTTCTTGATGATGAAGCAGATGTAATTAAATATGCTGGCTGAATCTTGATTTTTCTGATTATGTTCTAGTTGTGGCTAGAGGTTCTTTCTGTGGTGCCTCCCTGTTGGAGTGTGCACAACAATTCTTCTTGTAGCATGATCTTGAGTAGATATGTGATTATATGTGGTTCAAGTGACCTCTTCTGATTGCCTAGAAACCATCTAGTTGCAAGTCAGTGGAATCTGGTTGCTTATACCATTTGCATAATTATGTGTGTTGCTATCAATCCTTGTGGGATATAACTTGACAAAAGCAGATGGTGTATTAGTACATAGGCCCTGCCAATGATGTAAAGGCTGAAGTATTGCTTGATCTGTTTAATAATAAGGTGATCCAATAAATGATTCCTAGATACTTTGTTTGGGAAAATGATTTGTGGTTTCAATAAAAAAAACAAGATCTTGAGCTTGTACTCAAGAAACCATGTATCTGCTAGGTACAGAGGTGCTACCCTCTGGGAATGTGCCATGTAACCTAGCAGTTGTGGTTATGTTTGTCTAGAAAAACTAGATATTAGGCTCATGATGTTGGTCTGAAGCCAAATATCTCAGGGATGGTACTTACATAATCTTTTATGTGGATCTGAGAGTTTTCTCTTTTCTAAATCTCCTCCTAGATACATGATTGGGATCAGATACTATGATTGACTCATGAGGAAGAAGTTCTTGACCCAGCCTATGATGCAAAGGCTGAGGCACCATTATTTGATTTAGAAGATCAGTTTGGGATCAACAGTCCTCGATTGATTTACAAGATGCATTATATACTAAGGTGAAGTTTGGGATCAGATACTAAGATTGTATCGTTTGTGTCAAGTAGTTTGTTAGAATCGGCCCTATGCAAGTTTCAGCACTTCCCGCCAAACCCGCATAGAAACGATTCAAAGGTGCCCACCAGGCACTTGCGTGCGGGTGGAAAACGAAGTAATATCATTACACAATAGTCCTCGATGGAACCCACAAAACATATAAATACAACAGCGACTCAAAGAGTCAAGAATACAAATATACAATACAAAGATCCAAATCACCTGGAAAACGATACAGCGTCCGAGTACGGACAAGATGCAAATTGAGCTAAGAGCCCTGAAGAATAACCAATGGCGTCCATAACCCTGCCCAGGCCAAGCCGGAAGGGTAACCCTGCTAACGACGTCGATCTCAAAACCTGCTTAAACAAAAAGGGGTGCCGGCAAAGGGCAAAGGAAAAAGAGAGCGGTCAGTACTGAGGCCAGTACAGGGCGAGACTAGAATTCGGCGGTCCTCGCCTACATAGGTATGGTGGACTGAGCGGCAGCGCGGCATGCACTAAACAACCTATAGAGACTCGAGATAACGGTCGGCTATCAGAGAGGGATAAGAAAGACCTATTCGGAACCATCCTGATACTACCACCAAACATACCCATCCTGGTATTTCCCCCTCGAGACCAAACGAGGAAGTCAACCGAGGAACTCACACAGTTGGCAGTTTTATTCATTCCGTTATAGTTGCGGCAATTACTAGTCAAATAAAGATGGCATGAGTCATCCTGATATAATAAGCAGTGGGCAGTTTTAGTTAAACATTCCGTTGTAGTTGCAACACTTACTAGTCAGATACGATTAGCATGAGACATCCCAAACCCAGCAGTTGTTGGTACTTTTATTTACCCATTCCGTTGTAGTGAAGCTGATTACTAGTCACATCGGATACAAGTCAAATTATAACAGTAAACTTTAGTTATAGTTGTCTATGATCGAGAACTGTGCTCCAAGTCGTCCATAACCGCGGACACGGCTTTTCGAAAAGATTAAACCCTGCAGGGGTGCACCAAAGTATCCACACGCACTTCGACCCTTTTTGCCAGATCAGTTAACATACACACATCAGTATGTCGGCGGGGCCTAAGTCATGACGTTTCCCAGACCCAAAGCAAGTACATGGGGGCCACCCCACTAAGCTACCCGCAACGAAGTCGGCCGGTCTCCGAGACGGACTCAGGGTTTGCGTCAATGGCTATAAACGACTGGGAACCCAAAAATGTGACTGGGCTTGTCGATACCGCGAAAACACTCTGCTTCCCTAAACAGTACAGGTGCAGTACTTCGCACAATTTTAAATTAAGCAGTAAAGCATGGCATAAGTACAGGATAGTAATAAAGCCCCAAACTACTAGTGGCCCCCGGTACAGTACTTTCAAATCAGGTACTAGTCGATGGGGGTGCCCATACTCCCCACCTGTGGTTAGCGCGCTCGATCTCGGAACATGTGTCAAGAACTCGGGGTCCTACGGGACACAAGTGGACGGTTAACAACCAAATAACATCTATTGCCCACCTGTGCCTCTGCATTATTTACCTACTTCCATTTTAGTTATTAAACAATAATTAAAGCCATGATCATCTCCAACATTAAACATGCGGCAATACTCCAACAACTGTGGTACTTGACGACACGCAACAGCACTTGAGCAAGCGACTACGACGCGCAGGTCCAACTATCTACCAAACAACAGGTAATAGGATGTGTCCAATGCAATATAAGGCCGCAAGGGATATCACGGGTACGGAAACTAGAGCATCGCAACACAGATAGCAATAGATCAACAGGAGGAAATAAAGACTATAAATGCAAAAATAGGTAGAAGGGGAAGGGATGCTCGCCTGAAAACATTGCCGAAGGTTCATCCGAAGATCGGGTCGATACTCGCATCAACTCATCGGCCTAATCCGCGAAGAAGCAAACCACTAGAAGAAACACCGGATGCACTATTTAATACTACGGCAAAAGATCGGGCATGATGCATGTATGATGTATGACATGGAAGGCATGCGATGCAATTAGGCCATATTAAGCGGAACCAGGGTCCCGATAATTATTTACTAGGTTCATGTTGTTTAGATACCCCACATTTTGAATGTTGTCTTAACATGGCAAAATATATCACAGGTTCACTACACAAATTTAAATGGGGTCAATATAAGACTAGAAAAGTCCGCATATGGACCCCATATTTAATTATGAGGTGAATCGACATAATGCCCCCAAACCACACCAATATGCATGCGAGATGAACAATTATTATGCAACAGGTTTTATATATAGCATTTATAAAATAGGGGCTCGGGAAAAGGTTCACACATCTGGGGTCGAAGGTCTTGGGGGTTCGGAGGGGTTCCGGGGTTCGGTCTCAGGGTTCGACGGGGAAAGATGAAGTTCGGACTCGCGATGGCGAACTTGAGTAGATCGGGTACCGGGGTCTTCGGATCTGGGAAGTAGATCTTGTCGCACGGGCGTCAATGCTTCCGGGAAGGAGAACTTGTCGTTCAGGGTCTCGGTGTCCGGGGTGAAGTACTTGGCGCGCCAGGGTTCAGTCTTCGGCAGGGTCGGTCTTCGAACTCCGGGATTGGTCTTCGGGTTGGCACCGGAAGATCTTGCAGAGAGGTTGAACCGAGGAAGTGGCCACGACTCCACCATCTTATCAGTCTCGAAGCATCCATCCACACGTATACCCCACATGTGCAACACCATCATCACAACATTGCTTACCAACAGCTAGCCACCAATCATCAGTGTTTCATCATGGCAGCTACACAGGGACGAACGGCCCAGCACACGACAAAACATGGACTGCAGGGTACGGGGTCGTCGCGACCATGGCGCTGCAGAAGCGACGGGCCTGACCAGCGGAGGGTTCGTCGGAGGGGTGGAGGACCGGCGAGGAAGGGCACGACGGCGAGCTCGAGCGGCCCGCGGATGGCGGACGGCGGAGCGCAGAGGGTATCGGCAGGGACAGGATGTCGACGCGTTGACCTCGCAGGGGCACCCGTCGCTGGCTGCAGAGGCGGGGCTCGCGGGCCTGCCCACGGCAGCGGGGCTGCACGGCGCTCGGGGCGGGGCGACGCGGGGGATCCGGCCGGAGGTCGAGGACGGGCCGGGGCGAGCGGAAACGGAGCTCGGTGGCGGCGGGGACGCCGGCGGCCGGGCTCGAGGAGGTTGGGGCGGCGAGGCTCGCGGACGGGGGAGGCGCTCGGGGCCACGGAGAGCTCGACGGCGGCCGCAGATCGAGGACGGGAAGGTGCGCGCAGAGGCGGCCGGTGCTGGTCGAGGCGAGGCCGGGCGTTGCAGCAGCGCCACCGAGCCGGGGGAAGCCGAGCGGAGGCGGGCCAGGAAGGACGACTGGCGAGGGCGTCCTTGGTGGCGGGGCTCCTGGCGAGGCGGAGAGAAGGCCGGTGGCGGGATGCAGAGCGAGGAGGCGGCGGCGGGAGGAGGGAGATGCGGGGCGGGGGTCGCGTGGCCCGGGGCATCGAGGAGGTGGTGCGGTCTCGGGGTTTCCCCAGGTGGTGGGTCCGGGCGACGAGAGTGGGCAGGTGGTCTCGGGGTGGGTCAGGAGCGAGGTGGGAGGTGGGGCCAAGGCTGAGGTGGCGGGCTGGGATTGGATAGGGGGAAGGGCGTGGTGAGGTGGCGGTTGGCTATTGGGTGGGGTGAGGTGGAGGCAGGGTGGGTAGATTAGGATAGGGTAGTTTTAGGATTAGATATTTTTGACTAGGGTTTTCTTTTGGGCCGGGTAGTAGGTGGTCTGACCGGTTGGGCTTTTGGGCCGGCCGGCTGGACTGCCCCCCCAAAATAATAGTTTTTGTTATTTCTTTTATTTTAAAATAAATTTTTGTAAATAGTTTTAGATAAATAGAAGATCCGGCTGGACCGACGGTTTTGGTTTGAACAAAGAGGGGAGGATATTAATATAGAAAACAAAGTAGGTCTTTTAGCAAAATAGTTTTAATCAATTAGATGCATGCTGATGTCATGATGATGCACAAGTATTTTTGACACGCGATTTTCTAGTAGTGGTAATTGCGGGGCACCACAATTCGACACCACTAACAATGGATCTCGCCCTCGAGATCCGCCTCATGGTACAGGGAAGAAGGGCGGCGATCTAAATCTTCTCGCATCGTGTAGATCCTCGCGACACCACTAACAATAGGTCGTTGTCCGTGATCGTCGAGGGAACACTCCGGGAACAAAAGGTCGAAGGTAGAGGTATCAAAAAATAAAGCCACCTCTAACTCTGATAGAAAGAGAGAACCGATGCATTCTCATCCACTTCAGCGTACACAAGCGAATAGAGTGAGTAGTCGGCATGGGGGCCAATCCATCACGCACCCAAACTATTACTCTGCACAATCGGTAGAAAAGCGTGCAACCATTCTCGGAATCAGACTGAAGATCTCGACAATCGAGGTTCAGGAACAAAGGAGTGATGCAGACTCTGCATCGGATCTGGCGTAGATGATGTCCTCGCGTCAGAAAGCACCAGAAGGCACAAGAAGGAACAAAGAGAAGTCCACCAGACGAAGGATTCCTCGGATAGCATGAAGACCAGATGTAGCAACACCGTTACCAAAGGAGGAAGCGAAACCCTGAAGGTACGATGGAACCCAACCACGAGAAATCCTGGACTCGAAGAGAGAGAAGAGAGCGGATTCAAAACACGCAGAAGTGAGAGGAGAGCAGCAGAGGGGTAAGGAGTAAAATCAGACCTAATCAGAACTATCCAACCGATTTTTCAAAAATAGTTTTGACACTCTACTTCGGCCGTTAGCTAGGTTATCCTACAGGCTGGACTTGTGGGCTATCGCAACTGCTGATCTCTGATACCACTCTGTAACACCCTCAGAATCGGCCCTATGCAAGTTTCAGCGCTTCCCGCCAAACCCGCATAGAAACGATTCAAAGGTGCCCACCAGGCACTTGCGTGCGGGTGGAAAACGAAGTAATATCATTACACAATAGTCCTCGATGGAACCCACAAAACATATAAATACAACAGCGACTCAAAGAGTCAAGAATACAGATATACAATACAAAGATCCAAATCACCTGGAAAACGATACAGCGTCCGAGTACGGACAAGATGCAAATTGAGCTAAGAGCCCTAAAGAATAACCAATGGCGTCCATAACCCTGCCCAGGCCAAGCCGGAAGGGTAACCCTGCTAACGACGTCGATCTCGAAACCTGCTTAAACAAAAAGGGGTGTCGGCAAAGGGCAAAGGAAAAAGAGAGAGGTCAGTACTGAGGCCAGTACACGGCGAGACTAGAATTCGGCGGTCCTCGCCTACATAGGTATGGTGGACTGAGCGGCAGCGCGGCATGCACTAAACAACCTATAGAGACTCGAGATAACGGTCGGCTATCAGAGAGGGATAAGAAAGACCTATTCGGAACCATCCTGATACTACCACCAAACATACCCATCCTGGTATTTCCCCCTCGAGACCAAACGAGGAAGTCAACCGAGGAACTCACACAGTTGGCAGTTTTATTCATTCCGTTATAGTTGCGGCAATTACTAGTCAAATAAAGATGGCATGAGTCATCCTGATATAATAAGCAGTGGGCAGTTTTAGTTAAACATTCCGTTGTAGTTGCAACACTTACTAGTCAGATACGATTAGCATGAGACATCCCAAACCCAGCAGTTGTTGGTACTTTTATTTAGCCATTCCGTTGTAGTGAAGCTGATTACTAGTCACATCGGATACAAGTCAAATTATAACAGTAAACTTTAGTTATAGTTGTCTATGATCGAGAACTGTGCTCCAAGTCGTCCATAACCGCGGACACGGCTTTTCGAAAAGATTAAACCCTGCAGGGGTGCACCAAAGTATCCACACGCACTTCGACCCTTTTTTCCAGATCAGTTAACATACACCCATCGGTATGTCGGCGGGGCCTAAGTCATGAAGTTTCCCAGACCCAAAGCAAGTACATGGGGGCCACCCCACTAAGCTACCCGCAACGAAGTCGGCCGGTCTCCGAGACGGACTCAGGGTTTGCGTCAATGGCTGTAAACGACTGGGAACCCGAAAATGTGACTGGGCTTGTCGATACCGCGAAAACACTCCGCTTCCCTAAATAGTACAGGTGCAGTACTTCGCACAATTTTAAATTATGCAGTAAAGCATGACATAAGTACAGGATAGTAATAAAGCCCCAAACTACTTGTGGCCCCCGGTACAGTACTTTGAAATCAGGTACTAATCGATGGGGGTGCCCATACACCCCACCTGTGGTTAGCGCGCTCGATCTCGGAACAGGTGTCAAGAACTCGGGGTCCTACGGGACACAAGTGGACGGTTAACAACCAAATAACATCTATTGCCCACATGTGCCTCTGCATTATTTACCTACTTCAATTTTAGTTATTAAACAATAATTAAAGCCATGATCATATCCAACATTAAACATGCGGCAATACTCCAACAACTATGGTACTTGACGACACGCGACAGCACTTGAGCAAGCGACTACGACGCGCAGGTCCAACTATCTACCAAACAACAGGTAATAGGATGTGTCCAAGGCAATATAAGGCCGCAAGGGATATCACGGGTACAGAAACTAGAGCATCGCAACACAGATAGCAATAGATCAACAGGAGGAAATAAAGACTATAAATGCAAAAATAGGTAGAAGGGGAAGGGATGCTCGCCTGAAAACATTGTCGAAGGTTCATCCGAAGATCGGGTCGATACTCGCATCAACTCATCGGCCTAATTCGCGAAGAAGCAAAGCACTAGAAGAAACACCGGATGCACTATTTAATACTACAGCAAAAGATCGGGCATGATGCATGTATGATGTATGACATGGCAGGCATGCGATGCAATTAGGCCATATTAAGCGGAACCAGGGTCCCGATAATTATTTACTAGGTTCATGTTGTTTAGATACCCCACATTTTAAATGTTGTCTTGACATGGCAAAATATATCACAGGTTCGCTACACAAATTTAAATGGGGTCAATATAAGACTAGAAAAGTCCGCATATGGACCCCATATTTAATTATGAGGTGAATCGGCATAATGCCCCCAAACCACACCAATATGCATGCGAGATGAACAATTATTATGCAACAGGTTTTATATATAGCATTTATAAAATAGGGGCTCGGGAAAAGGTTCACACATCTGGGGTCGAAGGTCTTGGGGGTTCGGAGGGGTTCCGGGGTTCGGTCTCAGGGTTCGACGGGGAAACGATGAAGTTCGGACTCGCGATGGCGAACTTGAGTAGATCGGGTACCGGGGTCTTCGGATCTGGGAAGTAGATCTTGTCGCACGGGCGTCAATGCTTCCGGGAAGGAGAACTTGTCGTTCAGGGTCTCGGTGTCCGGGGTGAAGTACTTGGAGCGCCAGGGTTCAGTCTTCGGCAGGGTCGGTCTTCGAACTCCGGGATCAGTCTTCGGGTTGGCACCGGAAGATCTTGCAGAGAGGTTGAACCGAGGAAGTGGCCACGACTCCACCATCTTATCAGTCTCGAAGCATCCATCCACACGTATACCCCACATGTGCAACACCATCATCACAACATTTCTTACCAACAGCTAGCCACCAATCATCAGTGTTTCATCATGGCAGCTACACAGGGACGAACGGCCCAGCACACGACAAAACATGGACTGCAGGGTACGGGGTCGTCGCGACCATGGCGCTGCAGAAGCGACGGGCCTGACCAGCGGAGGGTTCGTCGGAGGGGTGGAGGACCGGCGAGGAAGGGCACGACGGCGAGCTCGAGCGGCCCGCGGACGGCGAACGGCGGAGCGCAGAGGGTAGCGGCGGGGACAGGACGTCGACGCGTTGACCTCGCAGGGGCACCCGTCGCTGGCTGCAGAGGCGGGGCTCGCGGGCCTGCCCACGGCAGCGGGGCTGCACGG
The DNA here is from genome assembly GCA_916181665.1 of Avena sativa. NCBI lineage: Eukaryota > Viridiplantae > Streptophyta > Magnoliopsida > Poales > Poaceae > Avena > Avena sativa. The sequence continues at coordinate 136,410,654 of OV702280.1, forward strand.
CGCTCGGGGCGGGGCGACGCGGGGGATCCGGCCGGAGGTCGAGGACAGGCCGGGGCGAGTGGAAACGGAGCTCGGTGGCGGCAGGGACGCCGGCGGCGGGGCTCGAGGAGGTTGGGGCGGCGAGGCTCGCGGACGGGGGAGGCGCTCGAGGCCACGGAGAGCTCGACGGCGGCCGCAGATCGAGGATGGGAAGGCGCGCGCAGAGGCGGCCGGTGCTGGTCGAGGCGAGGCCGGGCGTTGCAGCAGCGCCACCGAGCCGGGGGAAGCCGAGCGGAGGCGGGCCAGGAAGCAGGACTGGCGAGGGCGTCCTTGGCGGCGGGGCTCCTGGCGAGGCGGAGAGAAGGCCGGCGGCGGGATGCAGAGCGAGGAGGCGGCGACGGGAGGAGGGAGATGCGGGGCGGGGGTCGCATGGCCCGGGGCATCGAGGAGGTGGGGCGGTCTCGGGGTTTCCCCAGGTGGTGGGTCCGGGCGACGGGAGTGGGCAGGTGGTCTCGGGGTGGGTCAGGAGCGAGGTGGGTGGTGGGGCCGAAGCTGAGGTGGCGGGCTGGGATTGGTTAGGGGGAAGGGAGTGGTGAGGTGGCGGTTGTCTATTGGGTGGGGTGAGGTGGAGGCAGGGTGGATAGATTAGGATTGGGTAGTTTTAGGATTAGATATTTTTGACTAGGGTTTTCTTTTGGGCCGGGTAGTAGGTGGTCTGACCGGTTGGGCTTTTGGGCCGGCCGGCTGGACTGCTCCCCCAAAATAATAGTTTTTGTTATTTCTTTTATTTTAAAATATATTTTTGTAAATAGTTTTAGATAAATAGAAGATCCGGCTGGACCGACGGTTTTGGTTTGAACAAAGAGGGGAGGATATTAATATAGAAAACAAAGTAGGTCTTTTAGCAAAATAGTTTTAATCAATTAGATGCATGCTGATGTCATGATGATGCACAAGTATTTTTGACACGCGATTTTCTAGTAGTGGTAATTGCGGGGCGCCACACCAGGCGCGCCTCCCTCCACCTATAAGAGGAGGGGCAGGGCTCCCCTCCTAGACACAACCTTGCCCCCTCTAAACCTAACCCTAGCCGCCGCCGGCCACCATAGCCGCCGCCCTAGGGTTTGCCCAAGCCGCCGACTTGGGGCAACCCTCTTGCCCTAGCCGCCGTCCTAGCTCCCTCTACTTGGTGCCTCTAAACCCTAGATCGCCAAGCCTCTCTCATAGTCCACCATACTCGCTCCGGCTTAAGGCGAAGCCCTGCGAGATCTCCCCTCTACTTCCGGTACCACGCCGTCGTGCTGCCGGAATCGCGAGGAGAGTGCTACAACCTCCGCTGCCTGCTGGAACAAGGGAGAGGAAGGTCTTCGTCGAGTACCGAACGTGTGACCGACTGCGGAAGCGCTGCCGGAACGCGGCGCCGGAAGGATCGTCTACAGATCGGCAAGTGTACGACTACATCACCCACGAGAATCTGCTCTCGCTAACCGCTTTGGAATCTTCGAGGGTGAGTTCCTCTATCGACTCGTTGCTACAATCTAGTAGATAGATCTTGGCTTGTTTGTGTGCATGCGGTAGAAATTTTTTGTTTTCCATGCTACGAACCCCTACAGTTTTATGTTTCCGTCCACACTGTTGTCTTTCCTCTTGGTTAATTGTCGTGTTCCACAAGATGAACAACTTTTCAACAACAGAAGTTTATGTTGAAAACATTAAATCATGCATTATAATTTCTATTTTACACTATGATGTCATTTTATAAAATATTAAAAACTGAGAAACAGTTAAACACATATGTAATTAAATTTCCTCGAATCAAGTGAATAAAGGAAAAGATGTATAGACTGCAAAGAGCTCATGAATCAAGAAGAATCAACCAGTAAGAAAGTAACAAACTTCAACAAATTTCCTGGCATTGAATTTCAGTTAATGAATTGGTGCAGCCAAGATGCAAACTTTCCCGCCAAAATTTGAACTGTTAATCTATGTACTCGGTAGGGGAGCAGTTCATCAGAAGTTAGAATTGGCAGTTCTTATGTGAAAATTGTTTCATTGTTACGTATTTCAATACAGTTGTTGAGAAAAATATTACTTCACTACGGACAATCAAAATAATAAATCGAAAGAAACGCTAGATTTGTTTGATTAGGGGTTTCTTGCTCGTGGTTTGTTATTCTTAAAATTGTTCAAATCATGTGTGCTGGTCATTTTTTAAGATATGTGTCACTCTAAACTATGTTCAGAATCAATCAAAATACCTGCATTGAACCTTCGTTACCGCAATTTTTGTCAGCCATGAAATAGATGAATAATTCTATTGGGGATGAAAATTAGAAGAATCTTCTGTGGGCAATTTTGATCCGCCTTATATCGATCCCTTTTCCCCTTGAGGAAACCCTAATAAAACTTCAATTAGTACGCGTAAAATCGTGTCCCAACTAAATGAAGAACACGAGGAAATACTTGGTGGAATTTTGGAAAACACTAGGCTGAATCTGGGATGAGAAGGGAGAATCTTTGATACATGTCTTGACACCGTACTGCCAGTCGAGAATCTAGAGTAGCAGTAGTCCTTAGCGCTGGTGAAGCTTTTTGCCGCCAAGGCATTGCCGCCATTGTTTGCCCTTGTGCAGTTACGGTGGATCAAGAGAGAGAAAGTGGAGCAGTGACAGAGAAGGACACAACAGAAAGAAGAGAAAAAAGTGTAATTCTTAAACAGTTTAATCAGAGCCGTCTGTTTGGATGTATTGCTACATGCACACGCGTTAACCGTCAGCGGGTTGACGCCACGTAGTTTATAGATGAGCCCAACGAACAAGCATCGCCTCAGGCAGTGTAGGTGCACTTCTTGGAGATATCTTAGTAATAAAATATATTCTCACAATTGACAAATGCAACATAGAGTTCATCAGGATCTATGGAAATTTTGCGATTTGTAACAGAGGCACCGATAATCATTTATTTTATCGAGTTTGAATGCGGTGCAATAGTAGTATTAAAGGCAGTGCAAAAAACCTCCAGCGAAACAACTATATTAAAACATGCTAGGCAGGGCAATTTGTGTTCACAAGGTAGTGCACCCGCGTTGAATGGTTGGAATAATTAATAGCCACTTGGAAACCCAACAGTCCGTGTTTTAGAAAGAAACCCAACAGTCCTTCTCATCTGACACACTATAGATTGTGTGCACTGCGTGGACATATACAATCTTATAAATAGTACTAGTAATGGTAAAGCATTTGACCTCTTAACGCTTAGTGTTCGACTTATCCTCTCTTGGGGTTTCTGAACACCGCAGCAACGCTTCCGCCGAGAAGTGTTTCCTTTCTTCTTCGGTGCCACCACGAAACCCAATGCGGCGATCTTGTGAGTCTTCTTTCCTCACTTTGTTTTGATTAAGCAAATCTTTTCTTGGTACATTGAGATCTTGATTATGTTGTATTCTTGGTTCCTGTAGATGGTAATTAGGGATAACGATAGTATGCCCTTTACATTGTAGTCGCTCCGTTCGGAAATATAACATATTTTAGCATTGTGAAATGAATGTATTTAGACACCTTTTAGTGTATAGGTTCACCTAGAACCTGTATGAACATATACACTAAAATATGTCTAGGTATATTCGACTCACAAATATAAAACATCTTATATTTCTGAACAGAGTGAGTAGATCTTGCATTATTGTTGGTTAAGTATATTGGTCTTTCTTAATTTTATTAACTTGCACCAGTAATCCGGTAGGTACTGTTAGATTCAAATTAATGCTAACATTACGACACATGAATTATTTTTTATTATGAATTTATCTCAAATTGTATAATGAAAAACAAATTAATCCATTTATTCAACATATAGGGACCTCCACTAAGGATACTATCTAATCCTCAGTGATGACAACCATGACATCTCTGGTAGTTCAATTATTGAAGGTGGTGAGAATCTTGAGTTGAGAGATATGAACATAAACACAATTTACACACTTGTATGCCATGTAGAATAAATTCAAAAGTAATCTATTATTAAGCACTTATTTTTCGCAATGAGTTGAAACAGATCCTAATATCAATGGTGTATATTACTTTGATAGTCAATGCATGTTTGACAATGAAATTTACGTTACGGAAGATCAAGTTAGCTTTCTTGCTGAATGGTGTGAACTGACACCACTAGATATCAAGTACTATGTCTACAATATGACAAGTTCATGCACTAGTGGCAACAAAAAAATGGTTAGATGATTTTTACTTTTTCATCCACAAGCTTAGTTGTAAGTATGTTAATTGTTGAAGTCCATTAATTCCTGTAGGAATTAGGAGCTGAGTTCACACGTCAGTTCTTGAAGAATTTTCTCGATGAACCAATTGATTTGAAAGTTGAGCACATGAACAACGACAATACAACTATTGTTAGGATGAAGTTGGGTGTTTCAAACAGAGCCCTGATTACGAATTGGTTGGTACAATGTCTTGGAGATGTACGATATATTCAAGGATGACATTATCCTTTTCAGCTTCTCTGTCAATGCTGTAGGAAACCTTGAACTTGTCCTGGCACACCTTCCATGAGATTGTTATATCTTATCATGAAGCTATATTAAAGACATCTTTTAGTAACTATGTTTGGTAATTGTTAATGGACTTGTAGGTGCCTGCTAAGTATCATGGACTACTATGTGGATGTAATTATTATGGATTACTAAGTAAGTGTTATTATGTTCTGTAACTTGTATTGTAGGACACCTTAGTTTTGTTAATAACTTTATTAGTTATACAAAAATACCAGGAATCAATACTTTAAAAATGCCAGTGCAATGTTTCGTGATTGCCAGCAATATAGATAGATGTGTCCTGATCACAAATTGTCGAGATTGAACACACTTATAAATTCCGTTGCATTGTTTTGCGACTGACAGAAATATAGATAGATGCTTTCTGATCACATATTCTATAGATTCAACGCAATGCTATAGTACTATCCGGACCACTTCAAACAACCTACAACTAACCAATTGTACTACAGTTTAATAGGCAGACCAATCTTTAATCACATAGCAGTGCATCCACGCTCATAGTTCAGAAAAAATACTATTTGCTTTTGAAAAAACCGATCGCCCTGCTAATCTCACGCAGTCCATGCAGTGTGCAGTTCATAAATAGAGTCAGGAACATCTATCTTTTAGTCCATATTACTGACAGGACGATATAACTGAAACTGGTTGTGCATAAAGCCATAAGAGAACCAACTATATTAAAATATCAAAAAATAGTGAAATTCGTGCTCGGACGGAAGTTAAGTTAACCTAATTATCGGAGAAAACAATATATTGCACTTAAATATTGCAACAAGCATTACTTCTGGCACAAGTACGTACTATGATCAATTATACATATTTATTTCGTCAAGATTTAATGAAGTGCGATAGAACTTTCACTAGCAGTACGAATAACAATACACTAACAAATTAAAATAATATAATTAGAGCAGTGCACTGTGTGTTAACAAGGCAGTAATATGGTGATGTAGAAAAAAAAGCTTTTAGCAGCTTATCCGATGCAATATGGACCTTGTGCACTTCGTGAGCAAAGTTTCATTAGTATAGGAAGTTCGATAGAATAACCACGGGCAGTGGAAATAATATTAGAGAAGAAATTATTAAAAAATGCAAAAAGCAATGTAATACATGGTAACAAGAAAGTGCACATCTATAAGAGCAGTGCACTATGCGTTTTGAAAGCAGTAGTATTTTCCAGTCTAGAAATTGATTAAGCATCTCATCCGATGCATTATAGACCCTTGGCACTGCGTGAGAACAGTAATATATATCGTTACGAACAAAGTATAGACAATTCTATAGAGATATTTGTTCACAAGGCAGTGCATAGGTTCAAGAGCATTGCTGTATGCATTAAGAAAGTAGTAATATGTTACAGTCGTAGAATCAATTAATTAGTTCATCAGACGCACTATACAATCTGTTCATTGATTGAGCACAGTCAGCTACATTTATCGTAAGCAACTATATGAAATATAATAGGAATTGCAATTAGTGTTTATGAGAAAGTGCACATATACAAAAGCAGTGCGCTATGCATTGACGAGGCAGTAATACATTGCAGTCAAAAAATGTATTAGGCAGCCCATTCGACGCAATATTGACCCTGTGCACTGCATGAGGTAAGTCATATATTGCTACGTATATAGTATAGACAGTGTAATATACCTTTCGTATGCAGTGCAAACACCGATTAGAGAAGAAACTATACTAAAATGTAAAAGAGCAGTGCAATATTTGTTTCATAAGGCAGTGCACATGCACAAGAGGAGAACACTATGGGTTAAGAATTCACCCTTTTACCAGCTTGAGAGCAGTCAACTACATCTATCATTACGGCTATAGTCTCGACAGTGCGATAGAATTGCCACAGGCAGTGTAAAAAACGAATAGAGAAGGATCCTTATGTATATGTTCACAAGGAAGTGCACAGGTACAGACTTGAATAATCTTTTTGCTATCTCGACAATTTCAAGCCACATGATAAACACAAACGTAGGATGAAATTTTTATGACAGTAATATTCATATACACTTGCATGGAAACAATATTGTATTGCAAATAAGCATGGGAATTAATACATTCCACGAACTTATACTTAGAAGAGGATACTGTTCATCAACTTTTTTTTCTTGCATTGTTTAATCTACCAGGAAATTGTATGACCTTTTTTTTGCAGAAATTGCTGGATTAGCACCTTGTTCTTCTCCCATGGTTGGTTCAACCACAACATGATCATCTTCTGAATCTTGATTTTCTGAAGCAGACTCTTCCTGATCCTTTTTCTCATCTTCTTCTTCTACAGCAGGTCCTTGTTGATTGTATGCTAATTCTCCTTCGTGCTCCACCACTTCTTTGGCGACTCCTTCCTCCTCGATATCCTCCTCCATTGGTGGTACAACTGGATCCAGCAACTCAGATATGTGCGCGTAGCATCTCTTGGATGATCTGAAAGGTGTAAAGCTGGTGGAGTTTGCTCTGTTTGTGTCTGGCGGCAAGGGCGAAGGTGGGTGGAGTTGTTAGTGATGGCAAAACATTCTAGATAGGTGTAGTTGCAGCTAGGTAATGCTGAGGACTATAAATAGAAATACAACGTTGCTAAATTTTCTGCATGGCAGGATAAATACCTTTTAGTGGAGGGAAATATTGATGAACTAATCGAGAAAGACGACATGAAAGATTGATGAACTTATCGACAAAGACATGATACTCATGCTCTCCGTGACTGCCAAGAAAAGAAAGCATACAACAATTCGAGTATATCTAATGGTGGTTAATCCATAAGATTCAAATAAAATATCAAATGTATTTTCGTGTAAACGCTTTCATTTCGAAAGCCGTTTAGTAGTTTATGGTCTGAATACCAATCAGTGCTGCATGTCGAACTCCAGTATATTAGTGAAGTACAAAACTCTTTGTGTAAACACGAAAGTGTAGATAGTGCATATATAGCTGTATCCGGCATGGCGGTGCCTATGGAATGCACTGGGATAAGTTGCTTTTCTTTACCACATTGAACTGCACTGCTTGGAAAAAAGCAACACTACTGCTACAAAATAAACAAATTAATTCATCGTTTTGTACAACACCAAAGTATACATCATCGTTGTTTATTTTCAGCTCGACTTAGGTGCTAAAGCTCTCAGTTCTTCTGGGAGTTCATCTTTTGCTTCGTTGGACTTGGAGAACAGTGCCTACAACAGATACTCATCCATGACTGAGCTCGCGTCCATCTGCTCGAATGGTTCAAATGGATTGATAAAATATTTTGTTAATGCCATCAAAAAATTGTATTTGTTAAAAGTTAGGATTCAAAACCTGCGTTTCTTACATATTTAAGATCATTTACTATTTGAATGCCATTGTAGTTCTCAATGCTCTTTAGAATCCAAAAACCATTCTTGTCTTCAACTCCTCCTTTGCAGCAATATTTGTAAAAAGTATGTTATTTCCTCGGTATCTGTTATTAATGTAAAAAACCAAGCATCTTCACATAATGTGACAGTGCCATTGTTAAACTGCATGGTTAATCTGTCTTCCTTGGCTTCTATTGCGTCTTTGTTCCATCCTTGTGGTTGTTTAGACGAGTTTCCTCCTGCACCATTATTACAATTAGTTTTCATGTCAAGCCCACTAGCAATTATGCCATTAACAGTATATCTACAGAATACAATAGTACCATTGATGAGCTGTGCCGTTGATCTCTCTTGTTTAGTTTCAAATTTCTTAGAATTGTTACTCCTTCTCTAGTAGTATGCCTTGTAACTGGTGTCGGTATTGTCATGCACGCAAAACAACTCTAAATAACACATTAAATATATCAGCAAAAATATAAAAAATAGACAAATTGTTACATTACACCGCTATTTCATAGATTCTTATTTGTATGTGCTCATGTGATGGAAGTTGCTAAATACACATCTAAAATATACAAACATGTTCATCTAAGGCTCTTGCGGTGACAATGTCGTGCTCCTCTTCTGGTGTTGCTATATTTTTTATTCTGTCCATGTACATGATTCCTCGATCGTCATAATTCCCGGGCTTGTTATGATCAGCTGAATCCATTTTGTCCACTGTTACCACTGCTGATTTGTCTGTAGTGGAGCATTGGTTCCCAACATTCTGGTCATGATTTGTTGCCTTGGTTGTATGCTTTGATTGATTGATTTCATTGGTGTCTAAAATGTTTGCAACGTTGGTGATGTCATCTCGTACCTATCAAAACAGCTCAGCACGCCAGTTGCACACAGATGGGATGCTCGAAAGAAGTTAGCCACTTCTTTCAATTTACTTCTTTTCATGTCCATGTGCTTCATCGTAAGTTCTTCATATATCATTGCAGCATTTGTATCATCTGGGATGATTTCATCATCAGGTTCTTCCTCTAGCAGTATATCTATATACTGGTCCATGCATTGATCTAGCCTCTGGGACTTTGTTCGTGAAGCCTCTAATTCTCTGTTAGAAGTTGAGGTTATCTTGTTACAAGTCGTTTCTGCGATAGGAGGTTTCAAATAATAGCTTATTTCTTTACATCTTTTCCACTTCAAACAGAAAACAAATATTATGTCTATGGATCATGAATAACTATTAGAAGAGGTAATTTAAATAGATTTTATGTGCTAGAATGATTCTTTATGTGAAATAAGGTGAGGTCAAGTAGAATACTTACATTCGGTCGTCCCCACCTCTATTCTTCAATGACATCCGCTTTCAACACAACAAGTAGATCTGTTTTGTCCAGGTATTTGACTTTAGGTGTGTCTTTTGTCATAAGTGATTTTCTGCACTTGAGCGAATCCAGGTATATTATTAGAGGAAGGACCGCGCAACCTTCGGAAACACTTTGATTCATATCATCAACATGAAACTTTAGTGCTACCCTCTTGATCTCGTCAATTACAAGCTGGCAAAAGTCCATTTTTCTCGCGTTCTTGATATCAATGCTTTTCACTACCCCAACTTCTTGGATGATGTGGTTGTTTAAAACCGGACATATAAGCTTTGTGCGGATTACAGGTATTATGAATTTGATAGTAAACTTGTCTGTTGCACCCATTTTAATATGACGGACCAGGTGTTGCACCGTTGCAGTGTCCCTATCTCCCAAACACAGTTTCTTCTTAAGCCAACGTAAATCAAAGGTATCGCCAGCTTCTGAAGGCCGATGCGCCTTTATACTGCCGTTGGGTAGACCAAAGACATAATGCACATCATCTGTGTCAGAGCTATCGTCCTACCACTAACAAACTCCATTTTCATAGTTTCTACATCAAGCTTCTTGTATAGTTTAATGATCAGGGGCCTACTAATGTTTGAATCCAGCTTGTATTCCAGGATGAAACCCCAGCTAATCTTCACCAGCTCTACTTTCTGGAGATCATTCAGATCATGTTTTATCAATCTTTGGAGCTCTTTGAGGGAGCACCTTACTGTGTAATTTGATCCAGTCATACTACGGGGCTTCTTCTTGTCCCTCATATATTTTTAAAGTGCCATCAGTTGATTCTTGGACAAATATTGGTAGTTTACAGAAAAATTTGATAGTACTATCAAATATTCATAAACTTATTTCTAAATTTCTTAGTGCAGTCTGTTGTCTCGATTAAGGAGAATATGACATGCATTAACATTACGCCAGCTTACCATGTTACCATTATTCTGGTGGTTCAGACTGTCATGTTGTTCTCCACCAATCCTCCATTTCTTCTGACGTATATCGCCTTTAACATTTCAACCTATTTTGCGTTTCTTTTTTAGCTCTAGCTTTCTTTTGTAATTCTCAATCTTCCTATTAAGTTTGTTTTCTGACACATCAAACTCATCGTCAGTATGTGCCATACCGTCGGAAGAATCTCCATCACTAGCACTGCAAAATCTCATTTTCCTTGGTGGACAAAACATACTAATATTATTACATGTTTTAATTTTTGAACCCAGCACATGATGCACTTCAATTCAATGTGCTTAATTTAAACTTTAAAATATAACTATACCTAGCTGTACAGTGTAACGTCAACTTGTATATTAGGACACGTTCAGGTGCAAGTCATTATAAAATTATGCATGCAAGTAAAACAAGGAAAAAAACTATACTAACCAGAACGCATTAATAATCATTCATTAAATATTGGAATTGACTTGAAGTAAAAATAAAATATAATTTATTGCTGAGCCTACTTGTGAAAAATATTGTGTATGTTGTGAAAAATTATGCAACAGGATTTCTCATAGATAAAAATATCATGTAGAAACCAAATATTACATCTAGAAAGCTAGGATTTCGATATTTAAATTTTACTAATCTAGTATTTCGCTGAAACAAGCTTGAGAAACTAATTTAAACTAGGCTTGTCTTTTCTTTATAACGAACTTGATCTCAGTACCAACGTTTTGATAGTATAGACGACGAATCAATGATTCTGCAAAGGAAATCTTTGCTATCAAGTAAGAGCGGTAAGTTCTTCGGAATTGAGTAGTATCAGGGATGATTTCGAATCCTGATCCATGGGGATGTTTTGTTCAGTTGCTATAGACAATCCTTACCTCGGAAAGAGGACGGCTCCACTGGCTCCTTCTACTGCAGATTGTCCGCAATCTGCGGAAGAGTTGATTCTCTTCTGGGGATGGGGAAGTAGAGGAAGCAGAGAAAGGCTATTTAGATACAATAACGAAGAACCGTGTCTCCCGTACTCCATAATAACTAGTGTAATGCCTGATTCTATTCAGATTTTTCCAGGGCAATGCAAAAAAAAATTAAGAGAGGGGCAGTGTAATAGTAAACTAGTGGGCAAAAGAATGATTCCTGGAAATCTATGTAGCAACAACAGGAAATCATTACCATTTACGGCCCTGGAATTTATTCTAGGTATACTATATAAATTGTACTCCTGACTGTCCTTGAGTTATTATATAATAATATAAAAACCAGAGGCTAATTTATATGTTTCTAGCTAATTCTTGTTCCATTAATTTTACCCAGAGTACGTTTCATGCTCTGATCTGAATTTCACGATGCAACATACAATTTTATGTAGGGCTAAAAGTCCACACATTGATCTATTATATACTCTACATCGTAAACCATACTAATGCACGCACCGCCTATATTACAAATATAGCACTTCCATCTATATCGCATAGCACTTCGTTCAGACGAATAAGCAACTAGTATTCTGTACAATGCAACAATTATGAACTGCCTAATTGTGCATACCATGCACTGCTCTAATATTTGTTGTGCAAAACCTTTTTTGGACTATTCAAAATCTTGAATAGCGTAAATAATTAATGGAAATTCGTTATTTTCAATTAAAAGGAATATGCTATCACATAAAATCAATCAAATTCATTGTCAATTTTATTTTAGAAATTTAATGATCTGAAAATGGTCTGAAGTTTGAAATGTTAAAAATCCCTATTACAATTAATTCGGACTATTCTTTGGAGTGCCAACAATTCCATCAATAAATTTCTAGTGATTCCGAAAACACATAGCGGGAATTTGTTTTTGTAGGAAGCAGCATAATTCATCATCTTCGTTCAAAGAGTTGGTCTCCAATTTAACTTGTGACCTTGCTCCTGCAAATCAAACAAAAAACAAAGAAAACTTCACTAAATGATGATCGTCACTGAATAAATAGTTTTTTGTACAATTATAAAAGTACCTATATATGTATTGATTGAGAAGTTCCTTAATCTTTCTTGTGTACTTTTCATTGAACTTTGACACAACCATGTCAAATGTCAGTTGTTCCCGCAAGGCTTTAGTATCAGTCTATACAAATAAAAATTTATGACAAATAAGTGAATGCCGTTTTATACTAGTGCAAGTACGAAATTAAGTCTGCGTGGAAATTATACTACAGACTGGAACCAATGGTCAACAAAACCATCATAAGATTTCAGCAATCTTGGCAAACCTACTTCACTGTCTTTCCTGCTCATTTCATAGACAGATCTATATTTCAGTTACCTTTTTGATATATAAATTTAATAGAGCAAGGATCACCCAGTGTTAATGATACTTAACTGCTTTTCATTGTCAGATATCCACTGAACATGTGTGGTTCTCATATTTTGAAAATTAACCCTGTATGGAAAATTGTATGCTTCTTCAAACACAAGCTTGAAGTTGTTTATCACAATGGTTGCTTCCTGTTAAACAGTGTCGTTCATGACGTTCGAGCAAACAATATCATTTTTCTGACCTTGAAGGTCAGCAATCACGACGTACCATATGTCATTTGGCCGGAGAGGTATGATGATCTAAACAAACGAAGAGTCAAAACAATTAAGAGTTGCAGATTTAAAAACAACGTTGCTAGAAAGTAACATTGACACTGAAATAAATAAATTACCATCGAGACATTCGCCAGGTTCCATCTAGTGTGGTTCTCTGATAAGTATCATTTAAACGATCTTGCATTAAATTCTTGCCTTGTGAGCAAAATCTAATAACATATTTTTTTAGAATAGACATACCAGTTAATAGATATCATAATTTCTAGGTACATGGATCGATGGATGCGTGTTCAGTCGCATAAGAAAACATGGATAGATAAAACAAGTGTTTGTAAAAAAACTTTATATGTTCACTTACCTCATCTTCGTGCATCATGATGTACCTGGTTGGGAACAATTCATGATTGTGTTGATTATTATCTAGGTTGTGTTTATGTTCTGTCATGACAAGCATTGCCATATAGGTCATTACGTATGAATTCACACTTCCATAAACCTGCATTGATAAACTAAACACTCTAGCACGCCCATTTCTTCCTGCACAAAACCACCTTGTCGCTGGTAGAATACAGAAAAATGGAATAGAATTACTCCATTACTACAATGCGATGCAAATAATAAAATATTTTTTCATAGTTAAGTATGCAAGAAAAAATGTTACCTTATGGAATTCTCTCTCGAAGTGGTCTCTACAATGTATTCAAATAAAGCTACTTCAACATCTTTTGATCGTTTCACAGCATGATAAGGAACTCGGCGGCGATTAATGCATGTTCTTGTTTCAGCATTGTCAGTACTGTTTGTTTGCATAGCTGATCCAATGCTTTGTGTAGATGTTGATGCAAGATACATGTCTTCTGCAAGCTTCCTGCTCAAATGTTGCTCCAACAGTGTGGTATGGTCCATTATTATGCTGCAGTCTAGGGTCTCGAGAGTTTTCTGGTTTAGGACAGCTTCTTGTGTAGGTGGGTTGTTGGTTTCCAGTATATCACAAAATTGACCTTGAAGTCCTCGAGGATCTTGTATTTTCGCTGTACATTTGACTATTAGCACTGTTACGCTGAGGACTATAAGTTTAGTATAATAGTCTGACAGAATAATTACTTTCTGGTATTTGGCTGAGATACTGCCATCCCAGTCGTAGCATGCGTTGCCTCATACTGTTGTTGCATTTGTATGCGTGAACACGAATTTGAGTACTAACTTGATGTATGAAAATCGATGTGATGTGTATTGCCTAGATTTTTAGACTCATGGTCTTGCAATGTTGTTCGTGAGTTTGTGTTGTGCAATGTTGCGCTTTCTCCGTCCTGGTCTATGAAGCCACATCCATCCATTGATTTGTTCTATTCTGCAATCATATCTGATCTTGTTGTCTCTGTATACCTTCTGTTGTTCAGCATGTTAGGCCCCTAGGTGCATGTCTGTTGCACAACATGCTGCGATTGGACATATTTCTCTCTAGAACCAGCATTCCAATAAAAAGTTGGACGGCATGCTGTGGTACTATTTGACTTATTACAAGTACCAATCAAACTTTGCGCGTGATTAGCAAAGATTTTTTCACCGTGAGTGCTGCTGCTGACTCTTGGTATCTGAGTTGCAAAATTAGGAGTTGTCGTACTGTTATACCTTTCCCTGTTATTAGTGGTTTCATTTGTAAGTGAATCTCTTATGTTAGAATTGATTCCTCCTAAGAAATTATTGGTACGTGAATCTCTTATGCTAGAATTGGTTTCTCCAAAAAAATATTCATGGTAGAAGCTCCATTAATTGTTGTATTCCTTTTCCTAGACTGCTAAAACTGCATAGAATGCTAGAATATTCTCATGTCACCATTGTCATTGCCTAGGTTTATATTTTTAAGTGTCATAGACATGTCTACCACAGACATGCTCCCACTTATTGATCTAGAACCATATGAATAAAAATTACCAGATACATGTCCATCGTACTGATTAACAGATGAATGCACATTTGCAGAGACTGGTCTGTATTTCACTTGCCAGACAGTTAAGTTGTGTCGTATTAACTTATATTCTTGTTGCGTTGTTAATGTGATATCAGTTTTTTTTCTCGCTGCGTAAGGTTAGCCTGTTCTGCAAATTTTGACCCAAATTTATCATTTCTATACCACAAAGTAAAAAAATCATCGCTGTTATCTTTTGTCTTTTGTTTCTTTGAAATGCGATCATCCAACACAAGATCAAACTCAAATTGAGTGATCTCGCAACCACCGGTTTTTTACCGAGACAGTTGGAGTTCTATAAGAGCTGAAACTTACATGTACCATTTGCAACAGGCTGCCTCTCTTCTTCTTGATCACTTGCATGATGACTTGATCCTGCTTCCGCACTTGGAATGCGAAGGTTTTCATTCAAGCGGTTGAAAACATTTGGACCAGACACAGGAACATATTGTGGCTTGGAAATTTGTAGTCGTCTTTCATAATTTCCAAGATCCAATTTTGGCATGGGAACTGCAACTGGATTAGGAACGTCAGACGATGCAACGTCTTGAGCAACATGCACCAAACCAGCAGCTTTTGTGCCGATTTGTACCTTAAGGCGATTACAACCCATCATTTGAGCATCACGTAATTTATTTTCAGAACCAGGCAGTATCTCATCAAAAGTGTCTCGTACGGAATGAGTTGCTGACTCAGAATGTACAGAATGGCTATGATTTAAACCACGTGTATGCACCTGAATTCTTGTTTTGTCTTCATTGTCAAATGTATTTGACACGCAAGTGGATACAACCGACACGTCAATTTGTGCAGTAGTTCTGTTCCATTGAGATGCTGTGTCTGACACATGAACTACATCTATAGTGTCCATCTCGTTCATTGCATGCTCTATACGGCTTGTTCCTGATGAAAGCTATGCCCGAGATTCATTTTCAGTACATGTAATGGAAGTTGCTGCACATACTTTATTAGTGTTTCCCTCAACAATAACAGTGGGTACTTGCTGCCTTTCAACTTAAGTTACACTTGCTGCTCCACAATATGTAGTTGTAGTAGGCTTAGAGACCATCCCGTTACCAGAACCTGACCTGCATATTCTATGACAGATTGCAGGGATTGCGTTGAACATGCGACAGGAATTATCATATCATCTGACCGAATGACATCAGCAGTAGCACTACAATCGGTTGGTTCATAGTGCATCTTGGGTAATTGTTGTCTTCTGGAGAAATTATCACATGTCGGTAACATATGTACTAGGGCCTCGCAGCAAGATACCAATTTCTGCATATATTGCATCTTATCAGGAGATCTATAACTTTAGTCTGTAGAAGTTAACTTGACAAGCATCTCACAGTCTTCTGCTATCCTTCTACATCCAGATGTTCGCCTATCTATCGATATATTCAACACACTGCCACTATCCTCAACATCCTGCTCATTATCTTCTCTTACGTATACGGGCCCTTGAGGTGTAGAGTACATACCCCTGTTTTCATGATTGAGCATAGATATTCGAGAAATCTTTCTAATGTTGCACTTCATATTGAGATTCATCGCTGACAACATGTCATCATACATGTCCATCACTATGACCTGTATCGCTCTAGCAGCCTAGAAGTTTTGAAAGTATAAAAAATTATCGCTATCGCCTATTTTTAATATCATAAATCTAGCACTGCACTCCTGAGATAACTAAATAAGTAACACTATGATCAAACACCAGTAGTATGGTTACCTAATTAAACCTAGTAGAACATGCAACTGTAGAAATAATGTGCATTCAGTAGGAAGTAGCTAAAGAAGGCAGAAAAATCGTACAATGCAACAATGAGAGAATTTAATACTCTACTAGAGCAAGGTCGAGAAATAAAAACAAGTATGTTTAAGTTCAAGTAGGCAATCTATATCTAGAACACAAACACGAGAAGATTCGTCATGCTCATGAACGAAAGAATTATGCATATTATAAAAATTCTTACCTCCACATGCATAAGTGGGTCTGTTGCAAACTTTTCAATGAAAGTTGTAACATTGTGAACTATCTCTTCGTTCAGCTGGGAATTAGAAATACAGTTTCATTTATATCCTTCAACTGCATATTCAACATGGCCAAAACAGAAATAAAATAGAATAGTATGAGTAAGAAGCAACAAACACCGTAGTAATAATTAAATATGATATGAATAACTATGGGAGTATTGCCTTGTGAAATCCATAAATGTTTTGTTGATTAGGCATCTGGTCAAGACTCTCATAAAACGCCATATTTTCAGTTGTCTAGAAAGAGATTCTGGGTAGTGCATGGCCTAGTGACGAGGGTTCGACTCGTCAATGCCCATTGTTATGGGCTTGGGTTTTGGAGAAGATGGGGATGCTCGAAGTCACACGACAGTTAATAGGCAAGCAACACAGGGACACGAGGTTTACCCAGGTTTAGCCCCCCGGAGGGAAAACCCTACTCCTGCTTGTCTATTCTTGATTACGGCGGAACCGAAGGTTACAGGGGTGCGTAGATGCAATCTGGCGTGGAGGTGTGGGTATGAGGTGTTGAGATCCTTCTCGCCGTACCCTCTTGGACTTTATATAGATAGTCCAGGTCCCGGGATAGGTCGAATCAGTTACAGATTAGGGTTGAAACCCTTTGAAATTCTATCTATTCTAGACTTGTCCTCCAAGGAGTCGAATTTGCCATGGTCTTGGGCCACCCGAAATCTTCCTGGGCTACAAGTCTTCACGTGGGCCTTCCTTGGGCTAGACCGGGTATGCCAACATTACGCACTCGTAGGGTATATCCATGTCAGTAGCCCCCGAGTGTTCAGTCGAATCGCATATTTGATTGGAGACTCTATAATCTTTCGGGTGCTTTGTATTTGAACATGTCTTTTAGGAAGAAATGTTTAGCTCATAGGGATTGTTGATGCGTATGCCTGTCTCACCCGACGGATCAGGGCCAGTTAACTGTCATAGGACAAAACAACACGATATTCATCAGACTCGAGTCCTCAGACTCGAATCTAGAACGAATGCTAGTGTGATTCGACTCAGGCCATTGAGGTCTTATAGGAGTCGAATCCCAGTGTTTTTCAAGTGATGTACCCAACGCGCCCGTCAGGATTTTCATCGTGACTATTGACATGGGAATTTACTGGCAGAGCATAGTCGGGTGCATTACCAGACCATCAGATGATATCTGTAGGGCTTATCTTTCAATTAGACACAACATCCGAAGTTTTATCACCACAGAGGTGTTTTGGATGACCAAGGAGACTACTTAACACCAGCGTTAATTTGGGCAAAGTTGCCAAAAGTTTTTTGTTGTATTTGATCCGAAGGTTCTTAGTCGGATAGTTCATAGGGTGTGCGACCAGCGGTCCCTATAGGAGTAACCACCGAGTGTCTGTTCGAGTCATAGACTCTAGAAGAGACTTTAGTTCAGTCATTCACGCTTGTTTACATTATTAGTCCGAAGGACACATTTTTTTGAATGTGCGACTAGTGCTCCCTATGGGAGTAGCCCCTAAGTCCATAGTGGAGTCGCAGACTCGATGTAGGACTCGAAGATTTTTTCGAGGTGCTATTACCTTTGTATTTTCTCGGGTGCGCACCAGCGCTCCTGATAGGAGTAGCCCCCGAGTAGTTGGTTGAGTCATAGACTCGAGTAAGTAATTTTATGCTCAATCGAAATCTTCGAGCCGTTGCTGGCTTCGCTTTGATGACGTTATTGCTGACGACCGGTGAGCTCAACCGTCTGCGGCAGCAGAGGCGATGCGACGGGACAATCATGGGTCCCACGGCCTGACTTGAATTTAACTATTCACACGTAACGTGGCGAAAGTTACGGCATCTCCTTGATTTCTGCGCGTAGTGGACGGCGTGCTGGCGACAGTTCAATTTGGTGCTGACACTTGGATGGAGAGATCTAAGGCACGCGTTAGGGCTTCTCAATCGACGGCTCTTCTGCATCGTCTTTGTCCTTTTATACCATGGGGAAAACAAAGAATTTTACCCTTTGCCATTCGCCTCTGCTTCCTCACTTTTGCCACCATTCCTTGAGTTCTTGTCCTTTTATTCGCTTGCATCATTGTACTCACCGCTCCACGATGGGAAAGTATAAGAAGGCTTCCTCCACTGTAGCGGGTTCAAGCGCCGCCGGCGCCAGAAAGAAAGCCGCTGGTCCGAGACGCACCACCGACTGCGGGTGGCGGTGCATAGAGATGTGCGACTAGGATTTGCGCAAATTGCGTGATGCCGGCCTGATCTCCAAGGAGAAGGACGACTCCATCCTCCCGAGCCAAGAGGTAATCCCTCGCCCACCCGAATGGTTTCGGGTGATGTTTTACGCCTTTGTCATCCGGGGTCTTTCTTTGCCCGCCCATGAAATTCTTCCTGGGCTTATTTTCTTCTATGGGATTCAGCTTCACCATCTGTCTCCCAACTATATCCTCCATATCGCTTGTTTTATTACTCTTTGCGAGTGCTGGGTCGAAATCGAGCCTCACTTTGGCCTCTTCCGGAGACTCTACTCCGTGAAGAGGCAATTTGGCACCGGTGGTGTCTATCCACTAGGTGGCTGCGGAATTTCTATCTGCTCCACTATCAGTTCTTCTCTTTCTCCCTTTGCGAGTCCATCCAGTACTGGCACAGGAATTCGTTCTACATCCGCAACATTAAGCTGGACGATCAGCATTATGGGATTGCCCCCTTCGACTCCAACCAAGAGATCATCCGAAAGAGGTTGTGGGGGAACGACATCTTGGAGGATGAATCTGAAAAGGTGGAGAAGCTCTAGAAGCGGGTAGAAGCTCTCCAGGTTGTGGCTGGAAAAGAGGTCAATGGTCTTGACATCATCCGCACCTTCCTCAAGCATCAGGTGCAGCCGCTCCAAGTGAGGGCGCACCTGATGTTTCTGTATGCTGGCCCCAACGACCCAACAAGGGTATTTCCTGAGGAGATGTCTTCGGGTGACCTTGATAAGGCTCTTCATCCTCTGCTAAAGTACAAAGCCGACGACGATCTCCCGGGGAAGTCCTTGAATGCCCTTTTAGTGCCAAGAAGGCCGTTCCCTAGGTGAAACTTGTAGTTGCGTGTAGCACTAATTTCGAGTCCGTGTTAATATCGGTACTTGTAATTTTGCATCTCGTGTCTTCAATTTGCAGGGCCTCAAGGTAGTAGGGATGATGCCCCTCTATCTGAGAAGTACACGGATGCGCCGGACCATGAAGAGGCGGAATCTGAATCCAAGATTCCTCCGCCGCAGTATCTTTCTGCGGAAGCTCCCGAGCCGAGCGAAGGGCACACCCAAAAGCGGTCCCAAAGCAAAACTTCGGATGGGGCGACGCCACTGATGCCGAAGGGTCCCTCCTTCCTCGAGCAGCACGGTGGGGATGAGGGTGCGACCTCTGCTCCCATTCCTGTTGTGCCTATTCGGGTGATGGCCCCACATCCGCTGGCCAAGAAGAAGAAGAAGAAGAAGAAGAAGAAGAAGAAGAAGAAGAAGAAGAAGAAGAAGAAGAAGAAGAAGAAGAAGAAGAAGGAAGCTCATGTCTTCAACCTGTCAGACATAGCATCGTGAGTTGCTTTGATCAAATCTTCTTATGTTATTCATGTTCTAAGCATTATCCTTTTGTTGATCTGGTTCTTTGTAAGTGCTAGCAGTCATCACTCGAAGGAGTCCCTTGAGGAGGACACCAAAGAGATGATTGCAGAATCGAAGCCAACGTTTTCGTCTCCCGAGATGGTGGCCAACTCTGATGATGAGTATTCGAGCTCCGCGAGGCGGGAGCCTCGTGCACTTGTTATGCGGAAGACAATAGCAAAACCCTCGGAGTCCACCGCACTACACGTAAGTGTCTTTTCTCTTTTTCGGGAGGGGAGCCCCCAAACATTTGTATTCAGCGAGCTTGTTGTTTTCTTCGCAGCATTTTGTGCGTGACACCAACCGACTGATCGAGTGACACCTTTTGCTAGAAGGCGAGATCAAGTAGCTTAGAGGTGCGTAGGTTTATTTTTCTTTATTTTGAGTCCTCCAAAGTTTTCATTGTGTTCACCCTTTTACGATTCATGCAGTAGATGAGAACAACGATGCTCTCCGCAAGCTAAACGCTCTCGAAAAGAGTTTTGGCAAAGCGGAGAAATAGGCGAAGGATGATGTAGAAGCCCTCCAGCGCCAGCAGAAGGAGGCTAAAGAACGTGAGAAGCAGCTCACGGCCCGTTGCAGCGACCCGAGAGAAGGCCATGGCTGAAAAGCATATGGATGTTGCCAAGGCTATATCTGGTAGGTCATTTTTGCAATTGTTTTGAGTATTAAATGCTTCAGTTGCGATTTCTTCCTCCTTATCTGATGAGTTCGTTGTTTTCTTTGCATATGCTAAAGGTGTTACGTTCGATCGTGATGCTTTAGAGCACGGTGATCTTCTGGCGGATGCCGTTGCAACGATCGAAGATCGTTGCACCTCGTCCGTGGAGGCGCTCGATAAATCCAAGAAGGCGCTCACTCACTTCTACAAGGATATCAATCCCAAGGGTGTTGCCCTCGAGGACGTCGAATCCCTTGCGGAGGCTCTGGCAGATGATGCTCCTGCGAAGTATAAGCATGCACAGAAGGGGGTCAGCACTACTATGGGGCTAGCAATGGCGCTGGTGTCTGGAGCCCAGCTGGATCTGACGCAGGTCATGTCCAGGATGCCGATGGTGGTGGATGGCTCTGAGGTAGATTTTGCCACCTTTGCCTCCCTCTATAAGCATTTTGGGCCTAATCTGATAGACCTCCTAGATGACTACGCGGTTGAATAGTAGCAGGCGGCCAAGAGTAGGCAATCTGGCTCCAAAGCTGCTCCAGGTACTGGCGCTTAGGCCCTTTCTGCTTTGTAGCTAGTTTAGCTTGCCTTCTGTGTTTTGCATATGTAATGCCTTTATGTGGAACAAGTGTCATTCTGCCATGCAGTGGCTTAATTTATGTATATATTAATGCGCCTTTTGACTACTGTCAAGTTTTTGTGATTTTGATGTTTGCATGTGCACCTTTGGGTCCTTCGGGTGCGGCTTCGGTGGTTACACCTTCTCCTGCACATGTCGCTCGCCCATCATTGAGTGAGTCGTCGCAGTTTCCTTTTTTGCGTGATCGTGTCCGGAGTTTAGAGAAGGACATCCTTAGAATCAGCGGTCACGCGGATGTGTGGAAGTCG
The DNA here is from genome assembly GCA_916181665.1 of Avena sativa. Classification (NCBI taxonomy): domain Eukaryota; kingdom Viridiplantae; phylum Streptophyta; class Magnoliopsida; order Poales; family Poaceae; genus Avena; species Avena sativa. The sequence goes on from OV702280.1 coordinate 136,432,588, forward strand.
AAGGATGAGCGAGCCATTGCCAGGGAGGTGTTTCTGCTTGAAGAGTTTCGGCAGATTGGCGAGCAACTCCAATGTAAGTTACCTGGACTCGTTGTCTTTTGGAGAGCACCAGGTGTTTTCTGTGAGTGTATCCAGTGCTTGTGCGCATTTGTGAATCTTCTTCTGAAGAAAGAGAAGGAACGCGTAGCGATTCGAATGAATTTCTTGATGCAACAAGAGCTGGAAGCCGGCGGTTTCTTCTAGATGATCCGCGATCAAGTGATCGTCCTTGTGACGGTGAAAGGTGACGTCCACCAAGTTCTTCGGGTGCTGAAGCGAGTGAGGGCATCACTCGCGGCAATTTGGGCCACCATGTTCCCTTTAGATTCTGCACCTTCTAGCATTCTGGGCTTTCCTGGGAAGTTTTGAGATGCAGGTCATGTAAAGGAGCTAGTGCGCCATCAACTGGTGGCAGGCGTGAAGGCAGCCTTGTCACTTGTTTGACTGCATCACCGTGACGTCGATCTTGCGGAGATAGCGGCTGGGCCACCTCCACCTCTAGATGGCATGGCATGGGATATGATTCTGCATTATTCGGCTGTGGCGCAGTATGCCAAGGAAATTGTAGATGTGTTTGAGGAGCGGACAAACGTTCTGCTCCAGCAGAGTTAAGTCCTGTAAACAAAAACAAGATAATGTAAAGTATGTATTCATTCAAGTGGGCTTGTCATGCAATTTGTAAAGTTTATATGTATTGGCATGTAGTGCACTATATGATTATGTAGTGTGCATATCCTTTTCGTTAGCCTGACGTGGTCAGCTACTCAGGTTATATGCGTTGTTGTCAATCGACGAAATCGTAAGGTGAGGCGCAGCCCCCGAGCGTGTTTAGCGATAAATAATGTAAGGGAAAAATATTTTTTGGGCCAAGGAACTTAGCTTTTATTCATCGTAAACGAGGAGGTACATTGTTCAGCTAAAAATCTTGGCTGAATAGCATTATTGAAAGTAAATGGTAATTAGGGGTAGAAGCGTCATAGTCGTGCGATGTTTTAGGTGTTGGAGTATTCGACTCCTGATGCAACGTCCATGAGGCGGTAGGAGCCACCTGGGATGACTTCGGTGACGATGTAGGGTCCTTCCCAAGGTGACTCGAGCTTCTTGTGCCCTTCTTGCTTGAGTTGCAGGACAACGTCTCCTTCGAAGAAGGACCTTGGACACAGCCGATGGCTATGGTAGTTGTGGAGGCTCTACAGATACACCGCTGAGCGAGCCGCGGCGATGTCACGTGCTTCATCCAGCATGTCGATGGCATCTTTGAGTGTAACTGATGATTCGGCTTCGCTGTAGGCGACGACCTGTGGGGCCTTGTAGCGTACCTCAGCAGGTAGCATAGCTTCGGCTCCGTGCACCATGAAGAAGGGTGTGTAGCCAGTTGAGCTATATGGGGTTGTGTGCAAGATCCTGAGAACAGAGGGTAGCTTGTCCGCCCAGGCTCCCATAAGCCTTTTGAGTGGGCGTAACAGGAGCTTCTTGATGCCGTTACCGATGAGGCCATTGGCCTTTTCGACCTGTCCGTTGGTCTGCAGATGCGCCACAGAGGCGTATGACAGGTTGATTCCGAGGTTCCCGCAGAAGTCTCAGAACTCTTTTGAGATGAAGTTTGAGCCGTTGTCCGTTATGATGCTATGGGGAACTCCGAACCTGTAGACAACATACTTGAAAATTTTGATGGCGGTTTTACCGCTTTGGTTGGTAACGGGCATGGCCTCGATCCACTTGGAGATTTTGTCGACTGCTACTAGGAGGAAGACGTGGCCCCCTGGCGAAGAGTTTGGCAATTTTTCGATCATGTCGAGGCCCCATTGGGCAAAATGCCAGGCCATTGGGATAGGCCTCAGCTCTGATCCTGGCACGTAGCGGCTTGTCTGCGTACCTCTGGCAGGCGTTGCACCTCTGGACTATCTCCTTGGAATCGTTCATTGCGGTTGGCTAGTAGAAGCCAGCTCGTAGAGATTTGGCAACCAGGGCGTGGCTGCCTGCGTGATGGCCACAGGTACCCTCATGGATGTCTAGGAGGATGCTTTTATCGTCACCGATGGTGATGCATCTTTGGAGCACACCTGAAATGCTGCGTTTGTACAGTTCGCCATTGATGATGGTGAAGGCCGTTGATCTACGAGATATGTGCCAGGCATCTGTCGGGTCCTTAGGAAGCTGCTTGTTTATCAGGTAGCGAAGGTACGGTTGCGTCCATATTTACTCAACCGCCATGACCTGCATAAGGCTTACCGACTCGACCTCTATGTCGAACTTTTCGGGTCCTTGTCCTTCGGGTAGCGTAACTCCCGAGTTCTCTGCTTCTTCAGCTGAGCCTTTTGGGAATTTCCTCTTGATGGATGGTACACATATTTGTTCGAGGAACACTCCTAGTGGCACCCGAGCACAGGTAGAGCCAATGTTGGCGAGCTTGTCGGCCTCCTCGTTGCTCTCCCTGCCAACATGCCGGAGTTCGCAGCCGTTAAAGTCCCCTTCGAGTCAGTTGTAGAGCGCACAATATACGATCATGTTGGCGCTATGAGCGTCCCACTCGTTCATCGTCTGCTGAACGACGAGGTTCGAGTCACCATAGATGACAAGGTGTGTTGCTCCGCACACCTTGGTCATCCTCATGCCGTGCATGAGGGTCTCATATTCGGCCTCGTTGTTGGAGGCGCAGAATTTCATCCAAAGGACATACTTCATCTTGTCACCATGAGGGGACATCAGTATGACGCTGGCCCCTGCTCCATCCTCGCGCTTGGAGCCGTCTAAGTGCATCGTCCAGGATTGCGACATCTCCGGAGTATCCGGCAGCTGAAGCTCCACCTAGTGGACAAGGAAGTCAGGGAGGACATGGGATTTGATGGCGGTGTGCCGCTCGTAGATGATGTCTTGAGGAGACAACTAAATGATCCACAGGGCTACGCATCCCATGGCTTCAGGGTTGTTCAGGATGTTCGACAGTGGGGTGTCATTGATGACCATGATCTGGTTCTCCTAGAAGTAGTGGCTCAGCCGACACGTTGTCATGAATACGCCGTAGGCGAGGTTCTGGTAATGAGGGTACCTCTTCTTTGTCGGGGTCAGTACCTCGCTGAGGTAGTAGATTGTCCGCTGGACCCCATAGGTATTGCCATCTTCGGTTCATTCGACCACGAGTGCGGTGCTGACCACCTGATGCGTGGCTACTGTGTATAGCATCAAGGGCTCCCTCTCCTTCGGCGTGACCAGGACGGGTGATGTGGAGAGCAGGAGTTTGAGGTCCTCGAATGCATCGTCTGCTTCGGGTGTCCACTCGAATTTGTCAGCCTTGCGCAGCAGCTGATAAATAGGGAGAGCCTTCTCACCGATGCGACTGATGAACCTGCTAAGCACCGTGATTCGCCCGGCTAGCTGTTGGACCCCCTTGAGGTTCTTCGGCTTCTCCATGGCCATTATAGCCCTAATTTTCTTCAGGTTCGCCTCGATGCCACGGTGGGAGATGAAGTACCCGAGTAACTGGCCAGACGGGATGCAGAAGGCGCACTTGTCTAGGTTCAGCTTGATCTTGTAGCGATCAAGGTTACCGAACATCTCGCGGATATCGTCGATGAGCATCCTAATCTCCTTGGTCTTGATTACTATGTCATCGACATAGACCTGGAAGTTGTGGACGATCTGGTCCTTCAGACATGCCTGCATGCACCTCTGGTAAGTGGCGCTTGCGTTCTTCAGCCCAAAGGGAATTGTGTTGTAGTAGACCACCCCGAACGGCGCGATGAACACCGTTTTCTCCTAATCTTTGACCTTCAGTCGAATTTGGTTGTAGCCTCAGTAGGCCTCGAGGAAGAGCTTCTCGCATCTTGCAGTGGACTCGATGATTTGATTGATCCTTGGTAGAAGGAAGTGGTCCTTAGGACAATGCTTGTTAAGCAATGTGAAGTCCACGCACATCCTCAGGATGTTCGTGTCCTTTTTGGGGACCAGCATGATGTTGTCCAGCCACTCGCTTTCTTTGATTTCCCTAATGAAGTTGGGATCGAGGAGTAAGTTGACTTTGATTCCAACGGCTTCGACTCTTCGCTTGGACAGTCGATGCATCGACTACTTGACTGGCTTCACATCTGGAAACACATTGAGTGCATGCTCGGCGAATTCCCTGGAAACTCCTAGCATGTCCGCAGGACACCAGGCGAAAATTCCCAAGCGCTCACAGAGGAATTCGACGAGCACGCTTTCCTATGCAGGACTCAGGTCGTTGGCGATCAACGCCGTCTTGGAGGCATCCGTCGGGTGAACCTGCATCTTCTTTGTGTTGACTTTGGAGTCGAACAACATATCAGGTGTGTTTTGCCTGGTGACTGGGGGTGCCCCGTTATCTGTCACCTCCTTTAGCCTTATGAACTCCTCCTGCATGCCGAACGATTGGGAGATTCTGTTGAAGTCTCTGTTGCAGCTGTCCGACCTGGTGAAGCTTCCCGGGACATGATGACACCCCTTGGTCCTGGCATCTTCAGCAGAAGGTACGCGTAGTGCAGTACTGCCAGGAATCTTGTGAATGCCACGCGCCCGACGATGGCGTGGCATTGTGATGGCCAGTGCACCACTTCGAACTGTAGCCGCTCACGCCTGAAGTTTTCGGGCATGCCAAAGATGACGTCGAGCCATATCTTGCCCAAGGAGTATATGCCCTTCCCTGGGACTATTCCATGGAACGTCATGTCCAATTTCTCTAGGCTGCATAGCGGGATCCGCATGGCTCCGAGCGTGCTGGCAAACATCAGGATGATGTCGCTGCCGCCATCCATAAAGACGCGGCTCATCTCAAATCCCCCGATCTATGCCTCGAGCACAAGGGCCGAGTGACCCGGGCGAGGTATCTAGCGTGGGTGATCCAAACAATCAAACATGATGCAGGATTCCGAGCCGCTGAGGTACTCAGGTATGGCTGGTGGGGAGGTCACGGCCAGGTTGACTTGGCGGGTGATCTTCTTCTGCACCTTGTTGGTTGGGTGCCCCTTCTAGATCATCATGGACCCTATTGTTGGCGGGTACCCATCTGCACCATTATTTGGTGCTGGTGCAGCCAGCGGTCGACGGTCGTCAAGGTGGTGGTGGTGGTGGGGCTCCATGGGAGATGGACCCTAGGGCCAGTGTGAATCCTAGGTTCACCGCTTGTCGTCACATCTGGGTGAAGCCCTCGCTGAGCTTCTAGAACTCCTGGCAGTTCTTGGGCATGTGGCTAGCCTTATTCTTACCATCCTGCTTGTCGATGTAGAAGTGGATGGTGAAGGGACCTGATAGCTTGTGGTATGTTGAAGGCTCTTCGTCGCGGTTGCGATGTTTCCATGTTGGGGTGGGATGTCCGCCGTCGCAATAATTGCTGCTATGGTACCCATTGTTGCGGTTGCCATCGTCACGACGATCGGCGTAGCTAGCCACAACCATGTTGACATCCTCGCGATTGTCGTTGATGACCCACAAGTATAGGGGGTGTATCGTAGTATTTTTGATAAATAGGAGTGTCGATCCCAACGAGGAGAAGAAGGTGCTGAACAGTGGTGTGGATCAGGAAATCCCTGTGAATACTTAGCAAACGGATTTTTAGTGGTTTTCCGATAAGGCAACAAAACGAAGTGTGAGTAATAAAGAACAAACGCAGCAAGTGCCCCAATACTTTCTTAGCACAGGACACGCCGGTGGAAATACTTATAAAGAACAAACGTTCTCGAGGACACATGGGAATTCTGTCAAGTGCTTTCACTTCATATAGCTGAGTACTCTTCTCTGGTGTTGTAAGTGTTGTGTGGGTGAACATGTGCTAATGTACCGACCATACTTGTACTAATACATACTTGTGATTAAACCCCCTGCAAACATCCGTAACTACAAGAAAGTAATTAAGATATAAATCTAACCACAACCTTAAACTTTGAGATCCTACACCCCCTTGTGCAAAGGTGTCCTAACGGGGGTTCAGGTTTCCGTCACTCCGGCAACCCACAATTAGTAGCCAAATACACAATGCATTCCCCTAGGCCCGTAAATGGTGAAGTATCATGTAGTCGACGTTCACATGACACTACTAGAAGAATAGCACCACAACTTAAATACTAAACCATTGAATAATAACTCAACACAAATCCACTAATAACCACATGACTTCTCACATGTCCTCAAGAACTAGATGAACTACTCACAAGACATCATATGGATCAAGATCAAAGATGATATGATAATGTATAACAATCCGAACATAAACAATAATCCAATCGTTTCACTCACAAGCATCAACTACAATAGTAATTAACACCGGGAAAGTTTCCCCTAAGAACTAAAGCAATATCCAACACAATTGTTACAGCGGGACAGAGTGGTGATGATGGTGCTGGTGGAGATGATAGTGTGGATGATGATGATGATCCCGATGAAGCCTAGCATGATGACGGTGTTGATGGCGACGATCTCCCCTCTCCAGGAAGGAATTCCCCCGGCAGAAATCTGTCTGCCGAAGAGATCTTTCTCTCTCGGTGTTTTGCGCCACCCAGAGGCAGCGTAAATCTATTTGTGGTTGATCCCCCAGGCTTAGGGTTCCATAGGGAAGATATAGGCGAAGGGGCGGAGTCGGGGGGCGGGCAGGTGGGTCACACTTGCCCTAGGCGCGAGGTCAAGTGGGTCCGCGCCTAGGGGGTGTGGGCCCCCTGTGGCCCTTCTTCGCCTCCCCTTCTGGCTTCCTCTGTCTTCCGGGAAAATAATATTTTCCCATATTTTTCTTGAATTTTTCCGCTCTTCGCGAAATTGCATCAAAACGCCCTCTTTTCCATCAGAATCCATACTCCAGCAGTCCATCCTCCAAGAATCATCCAACATGCATAAAGAGTGGAAAAGGCATAAGTAATATCTCATAATAAGACAAATATCAATGAATAGAGGTAAATTATGATATAGAATGTTGATGCAAATTGGGCGTATCAACTCCCCCAAGATTAGACCTTCGCTTGTCACCAAGCGAGAGCTCAGTAAACTTGTCCACAGGTTTATGGAGTGAAGGTCGATAAAATAATACGAACAAGAAGCATCAGACTTACCATTACACAACTCATAGAATAAATCAACTCACCATTATATGACTTATCTTGCAACCAAGTACAACAGTCACAATAGAGATGCATAAAGATAAATCATAATTGGAATTGGCAAAGTTGTTCTTGGTTAGAGAACACCTGGCAAACAGTTTCTCAAAAAGCTTTTTGTAGAAGTTTTCAACAGGAGCACTCTTTGCTCAAAAAGGTTTTTCAATGAAGGCTTTCAAAGTAATACACAATAGATACGAGTTTTGTGAACACAAGGAAGATAAAGAACATGATTGAATAAATCACCATATGAATGCTTGAAACACAACAACTCAAATGCTTGCTCGAGATAGAGAGGAAGTAGGTTTACTGACTCAAACTGGTAACTAGGAGAAAGGTCCCTTCATAGAGGGTAGAAGGGAATACAAGCCATAAAGAGCTTCCAAAAGATTATGGTACTTACTAGCTTTGAGCCCTCATTGCCCCTATCATAGGCATCTTGAGATTATTAAGGTTAAAGTGCACAAAGATGGAGTATATGCTTGACAAAATATAAGTTGGCAATCTCATGTCCCTTGAATATGAGTGCCACTCCTCATGCTACTCAACTTTGGTCACCGGTAAGTTCTTGTCATTGTAAGTACATGCGTATTATAGAGAACCACCAACGGGGTACCCCTTGCACATGGTACAGGAGCTTTCCCATAACCAAAATGACAAGGCAAGCAGATAATGAGCATGTCAGCGATCTTTTTATTTACTATGTGCATAGATTTTTATTGAGGATGCTTCATAGATATCTCACTATGGTGATGCTGCAAGTTTCCACCATGACTAGGCATGTCTTAGGCTAGCGGCCCAGGCCTTTCTCTAACACAAAATACAGACTCCATGGACTTACAAGTTCCCTCTTTATTTCACACCGTTGACATCCATAGACAAAAGAGCACGATATCAACTGAGTACAAAGTACAAGTGAAATGTTGAAAATGTTCCCCGTGACAACACGATTCTGCTAATTCCAACGTATAGATGCAAGCATATACAACTTCGATGGCACAATGGTTCAAGTCTATTAGGGGCAAGAAAATAAGGTGTACCGTCAAGTTCGTGAGAGCTTTACTAACTAGTTTTCACATAACAAAATACTTCTTAATTCGAAAGGTAGATGAAACTTGAGAATTTGCTTGGAATAGCAAAATAAATGCTACTAGGTAGATATGGTGGACACAAGTGGCAAATGTTTTGGTTCTTTGGGATTGGAAACATGAGAAGTATGTCTTCTCAAAACAGGTTTTTGGCTAGCAAGGCTGGGTAGCAAGCAAGAGAGTTGAAAGAAACAAGCAAACATACAAGTAATAAAGCCAAACATGCAATCTCCATTGAAGACACAAAAGATCTTAAATAAAGAATACTAAGCTTATGAGCCAACAAGAAAGAAAACAAATGATACAAAATACCTGCAAGCTTTTCTCGTTTTCTTTCAAACTTCAAAAAGTATTGCTACTGACCAGAACTCGGTTTGCCAAAAACAATTTATATCCACTTGATGCTCCCAAAGTGATGCCAATACTGATCAACAAGATCCATCATATAATAGAGATTGCAAACTAAAATAAGAAATGCAAAAAGTAAAAGATGAGACTTCTCATTAATATTCCAATAAAGGCACTCACACCAAGGGATACATAGATAATCAACTGAAGGAGAGATACTTCCACATGCAAACCAAACTATAATATGACCTCTCTACCAAATATTTGAATCCACTAAAAAGGTAAAAGATAAAAGATAATGGTGGTGATACCGCGGCACTCCCGCAAGCTTGGAACAAGCCAAGGGGATGCCAAACCTGGTGACGAATTACTCCTTTGGTGGTGGTGGTGTTCTCTTAATAAACTCCTCAATAAGTTTCCTCAACTCCTCAATCTCAAAGGTTAGAGTACGGATCAACTCCGAGTTTTTCTCAATGCGGTTCATGATCATGTCGGACTGAGAGTTCCAGTCCTTGCTATTCTTTCCCCGCTCTTCTTTCTTAGTGTGTTCCTTCCCTGCATGGTTAGAACGAGGTATATCCCAAATTGAGGGAAAGTTCCCTTTGGGCACATATTGATATTGATGCGCATGTATAAGAGTATGGAAAGGTCTCTTGGTGCATGGAGGAGATGACCGTGAATTGTAGACAAGACGCGGAGGTTTCCCTCCTATAGACATCCGTGTTGTCCTCTTAAGCTTGGTAGGTATTGCCACCAATCCAATGCATGCGACGGTAGCGCGGGTGTCCGGTTGCTTGTCCTCCTCCATGTCTCCTTCATAACCTACCAAAATCTCCTCCTCCTTAGGTTTGTGAGGATCGTCTTCCTCGGGCTTCTTGCCTTTGTCGTTGGCGGAGACCATAGTGCTCTAAACTTGAGAAGATTTCCTGACAGAAATAGATCGAAACGAAAACATGACGAGAACACGATGCACGAACATCGGGGGATCCGGGGTGTTATATATTACGAAGTTTCAATGCATAAGGAAGGTTTTGACACGGAAACAAGGCGGAGACGGAGTTCGGGGGAGTCAAACCCCCTCTAGGCGCGGACAGGCTGGGCCCACACCTGGGGTGGTTTTGTCCACCCCGGACTCCGATTCCTCCTCTTTTCCATCTCATAGTCTTCCTAATGTATTAAAAACATAAAAATATAAAACGATTGGGGTTTCATGAACCTTTTGTTTTCACCACTTTTACCTATTCAAAGACGGACTCTGCAGACTTCTTTTCTCCTTCTCCTCGAATTTTCCTTTCCTCACAAGGCAATACACAAACTTCAATGGAAACATTAGTGTAATAAAAACAACAAACCTTTAGGTTCACACTTCAACTGAAATCCATCAAAACAAAGGCTTCTTAAGAAGGCAAATGCAAATGATAGCAGAAATCTGTCAAAACAGACCAGCAGGTAAATATTGATTTTTTCGAAAACCTTCTGTTGCTCCAATCAAAACGTTCAGAACTGATGAAAGTTGGGTAACAACTTGTAGAACAAGCTCAGAAAAATACAGCTCCATCCGATGTACTGAGATCCCTCATGAATTTTTATGGTACAGAACAAAAATTTGTCCCAGGGCAGCCACTTTTCACAACTCCTCTACTTCACAAAATTAGTTGGACAAGACACAAAAACCAAAACAAAAAGGATAAGGAGCAGTTATTACAGAGGTAATAACTTCCAAGACTCGACAAAACTCTTGGGTTATCTCCCAACAAGTACTTTTCTTTTATGCCTTTAAGTTAGGCTTGAAACTTTCAAAGATGCTCACATAGGGGATATGTATCTGGAGTGAAAAAAGATCATCAAGAAGAAAATAACCAAAACACTTGAGTCTAACCCACTTCCTATGCCTGGGAGTATCATGAGAAAACAAATTGTTGAAACAAAAATCCACAAGCATAGGAAGACAAAACAAATGCAACTTCAAAGCTTTCAACATAAAATGGGGAAACTTAATATTATTGAGATGCATAAAACCGTGTTTTCCTATCTCATAATAACTCTCAGTAGCACTTTGAATAAAGTTGACAATATACCTGTCATTGGAAACAACTTTATCATCTGAGTAAGCATACTTACAGTCACCAAAAAGAGGTCCAAGGTCATAAACCGGATCAATAGAAGCAAGTTGTTCCATCCTGAAATCTTTATTAGGCAAGTTGTTTTCGCAAGGAGCTTTATCAAATTTGGAAAATTTACTCATAAGAATCTCCATCAAACTTAGTTAAAACTTTCTCCTTTTTACAATATATAATAGCTCCACAAGTGTTCAAGAAAGGTCTACGAAAAATGATAGGACAAGTTTTGCTAGCTGCTGAATTAAGCACTAGAAAATCAGCAGGATACTTAATCTTACCACAGAGAACCTCCACATCTCTTACAATACCAATAGGGCATATGGTCTCCTTATTAGCAAGGTGGATAACCACATTAATGTCCTCAAGCTCACAAGGACAAATCTCATGCATAATTTCCCTGTAAATCTCATAAGGAATAGCACTAGAACTAGCACCAATATCACATAAACCATAGTAGCAATGATCACCAATTTTAACAAAAAGCACAGGAACACTAGCTTTTCTAGCCTTACTAGGATGAGAGATAATATTAGAAGTGTCTTCACAGAAGACAATGTGCTCATCCTATATATTTCTAGCGTCAAGATCTTTCAGAATAGCTACCACAAGTTCACCATTCAATTGCTCATCAGGCTCCACAGTTTTCTTTGCACTTTTGTTATTTGCACTAATAATCATATAATACTCCTTTACCTTAGTTGGGAAAGGAACTTTTTCAACATGAGGTTCAGGCACAATATGATTAGTAGTACAAACTCGAGTACTTCTAACTGGAACACGACTAACAACATCTTTATAAGGAGCATGGTGTGGCATCCCGCAAAACCACTACTAGAAAATCGCGTTGTTTTTGTGCATGGCATCATCATGACCGCATGCTCATGTCATCATGCCACATTGCATTTGAGCATCGTCATCATCTTGCATTTGCTTGCATAAAACTATTTGCAGAAAAGCCTGGTTTTGTTTTCCAAACGCCCCATCCTAATTCAAACGCCAAACCTGGGTCGCCGGAATATTTTTGTTGGTCTGCTATCGGTTTGCAAACGGTGCATTTAAAATCAAATAAACATTATACTATTTTAGTGGGGCAGTCGAACGGGCCGAATGACCCGAACGACCACCCCATATTAAAATCGGTCCACCCCTTATTCCTAAACCTACCAACCTATCTACCCACACCCCCTCCACATCACCCCACCCAATCCCCACCTGACACCTCACCTCTCCCCAAACCTCCACCTCTCACACGCTGCCACCTCACCTCAGACCCTCTCTCTCTCACCCACCACACAACACACCCTACACACACGCAGCCTACCCCCACACACTGACAGGCCGGCCCCACCCCACAGTCCCTCTCTCTCCCTTTTTCTCCCTGGTCAAACCGCACCCCCCCTCTTTCCCTGGCCCACACCGCCAGCCTCACCACCCATGCAACCCCTGGACCCTCCCCTGGACCCTACCTCGCACCTCCCACGCGCCTCTCTCCTCCCACGCGTCTCGCACCTCCCCCCGCACCTCCCTTCTTCCTCCCAGGCGCCCCCACCGCCTCCTCCCCTCGCCACCGGCGACCCCCGCCGCCCTGGCCCTCCTCCAAGCTCCGTCCCCCACCTTCCTCCGCCCCCTCGCTCGTCTCTCCCCCCTCCCGCAAGGCCGCCGCTCGCCTCTGCTCGCCCTCCGCGCGCCCCCGGCTCCAGAGCCGCGCCGCCCCGCTCCATCACCACACCGCCACGCCACCTCGCTGCTCCCGCGGTGCCGCCCTGCCTCCACCCCCTCAGCCTCGCCGCCTCCAGCGCCCGTCCGCCTCGACCCCCTCCGCCGCGCGTCGGACTCGCCGCGACCGCCCTCCGCGCGAGCTCGCCACCGGCCCTTCCTCCTCCGCTCCGCTGACGCGCGCGCCGCCTACCTCCGTCGGCTCCTTCCCCTCGCCCCGCCCGCGTCTCCCCGCGCCGTGCGCCGTCAGGACCCCTGCAGCAGCCGCGCCTGGCGCCCTCGTTCCTTCTCCGTGCGCGCCGCCGCCGCGGGACACCGCGTCCGGCCGTCAACCGCCGTCGGCCTCCTCGCCGGTGTCCGTCCCGAGCTCCACCCTCTTCACCTCTTCCACCAAAGTCTGGTCGCCGGCCCTAGCGCTGCCTCCTTGCTGTTGCCCCGGCCGTGTCCGTGCCTCCTCGTCGCGCCTCTCGGACGCCTCCCGTCGCCCCCACAGCTGCGTGTTCCCCTTCTTTGAGCTTGTCATCAGCCGTGTCGCCCCTCTCCGTTGGCCTGCACTGCGCGGCCGCGTCCGCCAAGCCCGTCGCTGCTATCCAAGCGCGTTGTTCGGCCGGCTCCTTGCCTGCTTTGGCTCTGTCCAAGTGCATGCCTTGCTTGTTCTCCTGGTTTTTGGCGAAGTCCTGTTGAGGTGATGGGAACATGTTGAGTTGTTGGTACAGGCAGCTACGGATCCTTGTGGGTGTGATGTATGCGTTAAGTGATTCCTCCGCGGACCCAAGACCTACCCCGTGCATGCCAATTCTTCGACCCGTATAACATAGATGCGACAAGTACTCCTTCCCGGACGCCCAGTTCGCCGAGGCCCCGGATGCCAAGGTCGCCGACCGGTACGACAAGACCGCCTTTCCGCACTGACGCCCGGGAGTCGGATGCCAAGTTCTACTTCCAACGAGTTGACCAACGATCGAGATGGCACCCCAAGGTCTTCATCCTGGTACGACAAGCACTTCTCCGCGGAACGACAAGTTCTTCACCCCGGACGCCAAGACCGACTCGATGGCGCGGACCCGACAAGATCCTCGCAATGACAAGAACGACACCGACCAGGGCGAGTCCGATGCGCCCCGACGCCGAACCAAGTCTCCCTTCCCCGATCCGTAGACCCAGATCCGAACCCCGAGACCGACCCCGAACCCTTCGATCCTCAAGTTCGTCGAACCCTAATGTGTGAACCCTTTTTCTCGAACCCTATTTTATAATGTAATAACAACTTGTTGCATATTAAATTGTCATGCTCGCATCATATCATGTGGTTTGGGGGCCTTACGCCGATTCACCTAATAATTAAATATGGGGCCCATATGCGGGCAAATCTAGTCTCATATTGGCCTCATTTAAATTGTGCATCGAACCGGTACCATATCTTGCCATGTTAATACAACATTTAATTTGCAGGGGTTCTAAACAACTCGAACCATATAATTAATTGTCGGGACCTCGGTTCCGCTTAATATGACCTAATTGCATCGCATCTTTGCCATGCCATACATCATACATGCATCATGCCGATCTTCTGCCGTTGAATTAAATAGTGCATCCGGTGTTTATTCTAGTGTTTTGCTTCTTCGCGGATAAGGCCGTTGAGTTGATGTGAGCTTCGCCCCGATCTTCGGTTGAACCTTCGACAATGTTTTTCAGGCGAGCATCTCCCCCTTTCTACCTATCTTACTTTTATAGTATTTATTCCCTCCTGTTGATCTATTGCTATCTGTGTTGCGATGCTCTAGTTTTCGTACCCGTGATATCCCTTGCAGCCTTATATTGCCATGGCCACCTCCTATTACCTGTTGTTTGGTAGATAGCTGGACTTGCGCGTCGTAGTCGCTTGCTCAAGTGCTGTTGCGGGTCGTCCAGTGCCACAGTTGTTGATGTATTGCCGCATGTTGATGTTGGAGATGATCATAGTTTTACTTATCGCTCACTTTAATTACTGTTTAACAACTAAAATTGAAATAAGCAGAGGCATCGGTGGGTGATAGATAATATTTGGTTTCCGAACGCCCACTTGTGTCCCGTAGGACCCCGAGTACTTGATACCTGTTCCTTGATTTATCGCGCTATCCACATCCGGGAGGTATATGGGACCCCCCTGAGCCAGAGCTTGATTCAGTCTTATTTCTTGGGGCCACAAACTAGTTTGAGGTTTTATTTACGATCCTGTACTTATGCCATGCTTTACTGCTTTATTTAAATTGTGCGACAGATAGCACCTGTACTGTTTAGGATCGGGACACGATTCCGCGGTGTCGACAAGCCCAGTTTTGGGTTCCCAGTCGTTCACAGCCGTCTACCCAAACCTTGAGTCCGTCTCGGAGCTTGCTTACTTTGTTGCGGGTCTACTCCAAGGGGTGGCCCCCTGAAATATTTCTGAATCCTATGATTGCTTTGTCGTGAAAGCCTCGTTGGGTTTTGATTTGGTTTTTCCGAGGTTGATCGAGTGTGTGTTGCTATTGGTGCACCCCGGCCGGGTAAAACTTTCTGAAAGCCGTGTCCGCGGTTATGGATGACTTGGAGCACAGTATCTCGACCATAGACAAGCATAACTAAAGTTTATTGCTATAAATTTGACTTTATAATGACTAGTAATCAGCTTCACTATAATGGAATGGCTAATAATACTGCCCATCATTGCTTGTTTGAAGTGTCGCTTGCGACCATTGTATCTGACTAGTAAGTATTGCAACTACAACGGAATGGCTAAGTAAAAGTACCAACAACTGCTGGGTTTTGGGTTATCTCATGCTACCTGTATCTGACTAGTAAGTGTTGCCACTATAACGGAATGGTTAACTAAAAGTGCCCACTGCTTACTTTATCAGGACGATTATCTAAACCTGACTAGTAAAGTGCCGCAACTATAACTGAATAAGTAAAACTGCCAACTGTGTGAGTTCCTCGGTTGACTTCCTCGTTGGTCTCGAGGGGGAAACGCCAGGATGGGTTTGTTTGTTGATAGTATCAGGTTGGTTCCGGATAGGTCCTTCTTACCCCTCTCTGATTGACGCCAGTTGTATCGAGTCTCTATAGGTTGTTTAGTGCATGCTGCCGCTGCCGCTCAGTCCACCATACCTATGTAGGCGAGGACCGCCGAATTCTAGCCTCGCCGTGTACTGGCCTCAGTACTGACGCTCCTCTTTTTCCTTTGCCCTTTGTCGGCACCCCTTTTGTTTAAGCAGGTTTTGAGATCGACGTCGTTAGCAGGGTTACCCTTCCGGCTTGGCCTGGGCAGGGTTATGGACGCCATTGGTTATTCTTCAGGGCTCTTAGCCCCATTTGCATCTTGTCTGTAGCTGGACGCTCTATCGTTTTCAAGGTGATTTGGATCTTTGTATATTATATCTGTATTCTTGACTCATGGAGTCGCTGTTATATATATCTGTTCTGTGGGTCCCATCGAGGACTGTTGTGTAATGTTATTACTTTGTTTTCCACCCGCACGAAAGTGCCTGGTGGGCACCTTTGAATCGTTTCTATGCGGGTTTGGCGGGTTTCGCTAAAACTTGCATAGGTCCGATTCTTGAGGGTGTTACACATGGTACTTATTCCACTTCTTGGGAATTTCTATGTAAGAGGCAAAGGCCTTAAAACAGTTGGCAATACTTTGAGAATCAAGACCAAACTCATTGCTAATTCATGGGAGTCATCAGTTCCCATAAAAGATTTAATGCATTCATAATCATAGTTTATACCTGAATTTCTTCCTTTGTCATTCTCCCAAGCTTCAGTGTTATCTTGAATACGGTCTAGGAGATCCCATTTAGCTTCTTCCTTCATACGTGTGAATGATCCAGCACAAGAAGCATCTAGTAAATCTTTATCATGAAGAGAAAGCCTAGCATAAAAGTTATTGAGAATAATATTGTTAGGGAGTTCATGAATAGGACATTTAATCATTAGTAACTTCAACCTCCCCCAAGCTTGAGCTGTACTCTCTCCATCAAGAGGCCAAAAGTTATATATCAGATTTCTATCCTTATGAATCTCACTGGGAGGATAAAATTTAGAATAAAAGAGAGATGACATCTCCTCCCATTCCATGGATCGTCCATTCTCAGTAGCTTATTCCATTCTTGATCTCTCCCTTTCAAGGATATGGAGAGTAACTTCTTCTTTACCTGTTCAGTTGTGATACCTGCACACTTAAACAACCCGCATAATTCATGGATAAAAAGCAAGTGATCACCAGGATGGACAGTTCCATCCCCTAAATAATAATTATCCATAACACGATCAACAATACTTGTAGGTATCTTAAAAGGATCTATCTCAACAGGTGGTGGTTAATTTACCACCCTAGCAGTGGTAGTAGTTTTCCCAAACAGAAAACCAAGTGGGTTATCCATAGTGGAAACAAAGTAACAAGCAGTAACAAAAGAAATACTCACAGTAGATGTTTCCTTTACCAGTTCCACTCTTCAATAGCGCTTCACTCCTTGGCAACGGTGCCAGCAAATAGTCTTGATGACCCACAAGTATAGGCGGTGTATCGTAGTACTTTCGATAAATAGGAGTGTCGATCCCAACGAGGAGCAGAAGGTGCTGAAAAGTGGTGTGGAGCAGGAAATCCCTGTGAATACTTAGCAAACGGATTTTTAGTGGTTTTCTGATAAGGCAACAAAACAAAGTGCGAGTTATAAAGAACAAACGCAGCAAGTGGCCCAATCATTTCTTAGAAAAGGACAAGCCGGTGGAAGTACTTATAAAGACCAAACGTTCTCGAGGACACATGGGAATTCTGTCAAGTGCTTTTGCTTCATATAGCTGAGTACTCTTCTCTGGTGTTGTAATTGTTGTGTAGGTGAACCTATTCTAATGTACCGACCGTACTTGGACTAATACATACTTGTGATTAAACCCCCTTTAAACATCCATAACTACATGAAAGTTATTAAACCACAACCTTAAACTCTGAGATCCTACACTCCCTTGTGCAAAGGTGTCCTAACAGGGGTTAAGGTTTCTGTCACTCTGGCAACCCCACAATTAGTAGCCAAATACACAATGCATTCCCCTAGGCCCATAAATGGTGAAGTATCATGTAGTCAACGTTCACATGACACCACTAGAACAATAGCACCACAACTTAAATACTAAACCATTGAATAATAACTCAACACAAATCCACTAATAACAACATGACTTCTCCCATGTCCTCAAGAACTAAACAAACTACTCACGAGACATCATATGGATCAACATCAAAGATGATATGATAATGGATAACAATCTGAACATAAACAATAATCCAATGGTTCCACTCACAAGCATCAACTACAATAGTAATTAACACCGGGAAAGTTTCCCCTAAGAACTAAAGCAATATCCAACACAATTGTTACAGCGGGATGGAGTGGTGATGATGGTGCTAGTGGAGATGATGGTGTGGATGATGATCCTGATGAAGCCTAGCTTGATGACGGTGTTGATGGCGACGATCTCCCCTCTCCGGGAAGGAATTCCCCTGCAGAAATCTGTCTGCCGAAGAGATCTTTCTCTGTCGGTGTTTTCCGCCCCAGAGGAGGCGGAAATCTATCTTTGGTCACTACCCGAGGCTTAGGGTTCCATAGGGAAGATATAGGCGAAGGGGCGGAGTCAGAGGCCGGGCGGGTGGGCCACACCTGCCCAAGGCGCGGGGTCAGCTGGGCCCGCGCCTAGGGGGGTGTGGGCCCCCTATGGCCCTTCTTCGCCTCCCCTTCTGGCTTCCTCTGTCTTCCGGGGAAATAATCTTTTCCCATATTTTTATGGTATTTTTCCGATCTTTGGGAAATTGCATCAAAATGCCCTCTTTTCCATCAGAATCCAGACTCCGGCAGTCCAAGAATCATCCAACATGCATAAATAGTGGAAAAGACATAAGTAATACCTCATAATAAGACAAATATAAATGAACAGAGGTAAATTATGATATAGAATGGTGATGCAAATTGGGCGTATCAGTCGTAGATGCGCGACCTTCTCTTGATGTGGCGATCACGCCTATGGCCGAAGTCATCTTCGTCATCTGAATGTATTTGGTTGACGGAATCCTCGTCATCGGCCGAGCGGTTGGCAATGTCCATGAGGTGATCAAGGGTTTTGGGCTTGACGCCCCCAAGCTCCTCCTTGAATTCGCGGCGTTTGACGTCGTCCTTGAAGGCATCGATTTCCCTCTCCTCGGAGATGTTTGTGGCGGAGTTCTTGATGGTAGACCAGCAGAGTATGTATGAGCGAATGGACTCATTGCTCTTTTGGGTGCAGGCCCGCAGCTCTTCGATTGAAGCTGGCTTCTTGCTGGTGCCCTTGAACTTGCAGATGAAGCTGTACGCCAGTTCTTCCCAGCTTCGGATGGAGCCAGAGGGGAGGCTGCAGAGCTAGGCCCTGGCTGCGCGTCTCAGCTGCAGTTCAAGGCACTGTAGGGCTGTGTTCTTGTTCCCGCCGTGGACCTTTACTAACGATAGATGGTTATCGAGCCAGTTTTTGCTCCTGCGCGCCATCGAACTTCGGGTTGTCCGAAGGGAGCTTGAAGTTCCTCGGCATCCGCATTGCCAAACAGATCTGCTGAAGCATCTGGCTCTGCAACTTTCTCCATCGTCCTCCCTCCTCGGACTCAATTGAGCACGCGCGCCTTGATTTGTCCATCTTGCGTTGTGTGAGTTCACTACGAGCGTCGTAGTTACTGCTGAGGCACCACGGGCTCTAACGGCGTCGAGGCAAGTCGTGCTCCTCCTCCTCGGATGAGGATGTGTGGCTTTGAGTGAACTTCACAGCAGCCTTTTTCTTTGGCTCCGATGGGGCATCATCGTGGAGCGCAGCTCCAACGAGTCCGAGGCCTGCTAGCGCAGACTTATGGATCGCGTTCTTCAGGTCTCCCGCCGGTGGCGGGTTGGACATGAGATAGGTGGTGGCCGCCATGATTGCGGCCTATGGCGTTTTCGGCATGATATTTCCTTGCGAGTCCATTGTCATAAAGGACGTGTCGAGTGCCTTTGTGACCTCACGCCGTGCGGCAGGATCCATGCGCGGTGAGAGCGGTATTTGTTGGCGTTGTTCCCGTGTGAAGAGGATCCGCCAGCAGAGACCGCAACTCACCGCATGCTTGACTCATTGGCTGCTCACTTGCGCTTTTCAAGGTCGTCATGTAGCTTGACCTGTCGATTGTGCTTATCGATCAGGAGCCAGTGATAGGCCATCAGCAAATCACGGGAGGCATCCACATGTAGGATGTGATTGTCCCGCACGTCTTCGCGTGCAATCTCCTAGCTTTCCTCGTTGAGGTTGATCTGGTTGTGGGCGTGATTGACGCCCTCAGTGGCTCTAGCCGCCCTATTAGGCAGGTTCACCTTGTTTCCCTCGTTCTCGACTTGAGGGATGGGAGGGGGTTTGGGAGTCGAACCCAGTGGTGGATCTACTCCATTGTTGACGTCGCCACCATGGATGACGGCGCACGGGTAGAGCTTACGGAGTGGGACGCTGCTGCCCGAGCTCTCAGATCCGGAAAATCGTAGGTTCCTTCATCCAAAGGGGGATCGCATAGATCGGAGTTGCAGCTGTTCGTGTCGTGAAAATCGTCCGTCCGTGTCGACGTACGTAAGGCGTCGATGGGCGGGCCCCATGAAGCGGGCCTGATTGATGGAAGTGGCACCCACTTTGGGAGGCGGAGGGTGCCGGTCTGCCCCACCTGGAAGCAGAAGCTCCCGAACAGCATCTCGATTTTATCGCCTACGGACTCGAAATCTTTGAGGGTGGCTTGTGAGTGGGCGGTGAAGTCGCAGGCGCCAAAGAGGAGGTGACTCTCCGTCGCCGAGGAATCATAGATCGCTCCGGATGGGACCATCGCGACCGCACGATCAGCGTCCCCGTTTCCTATAGACAGCAACAATTGATTAGGGTTTGACTCGTCAATGCCCATTGTTATGGACTTGGGTTTTGGAGAAGATGGGGATGCTGGAAGTCATGGGACGGTTAACAAGAAAGCAACACAGGGACACGAGGTTTACCCAGGTTCAGGCCCCCGGAGGGAAAACCCTACTCCTGCTTGTCTGTTCTTGATTACGACAGAACTGAAGGTTATAGGGGTGCGTAGATGCAATCTGGCGTGGAGGTGTGTGTATGAGGTGTTGAGATCCTTCTCGCCGTACCCTCCTGGCCTTTATATAGATAGGCCAGGTCCCGGGATAGGTAGAGTCGGTTATAGATTAGGGTTGAAACCCTTTGAAATTCTATCTAATCTAGACTTGTCCTCCAAGGCGTCGAATTCTCCATGGGCTTGGGCCACCCGAAATCTTCCTAGGCTACAAGTCTTCACGTGGGCCTTCCTTAGGCTGCACCGGGTATACCAACATTACGCACCCGTATGGTATATCCATGTCACTTAGAAGTAGAGCATTTGTGTCCAATAGTTCAAAGTACATTACCTGCATTAAAATTGTTACAACCATATTAAAACAACAATTACACACAAACTACTGACTAGTAATACTAAAGAAAATAAGTATCACGATCGGTAACTAACCAGAATAATTGTAAGGAAACAACCAAGTGCACCTTTCAAACCATTTTTATGTAATGTGTCAATAGAGCTAATGAGCTTGTTGAACGCAGCAAGACACCGGTCATAGGAGTCAATCTCATCAGACATTCCAATTGCTGAGAAGTATTCTAGGCTGGCTCCATCATATGTGCTCGGACACGGCATAATAGTGTTGGCAAATAGAACAAAAAGCTATTTTGAATTGAGATCCTAGCAGGTTAGGAGTAATCGTCTTTTCTAGCTCACTGATAGTTGGTGTTGGCCCTGCACAATCAGTTAATTCTCTGACCATATCACGTATCCATTGCGAATACGCCTTCTTTATGGTTCTACCCCAAAGGGGATCCCAAGTATCTTGTTGAAATGAAAGGGCTTTAGTTCAAAGCCGCATCCATCGGGAAATTCATACCTTCTTGTAGTAACATTAAAATGAGCAACCAGGCACAAAACTAGCGACCTTGGCAACTCTTCACATCACATACCAAGCATACCATCAAATTGTATGTTTATTAGCAAAACCGTCTGCTCATCGGTTAGCCTTTTCACCAGTTTTATAAACTTTGGAACAGATAACTGAGTGGTGAAAATATGCTCATCCATTTCTGTATGAGAATATATTTTTATGTCGAAAGGGTAAAATACAAGTTATCAGTTAACAAGGTATGTATTTTTTAGTTAGTCATATATGTCAGATTTGAAAATTGGATAATCAACACAGCACGCAGGATATAAGCAGTACAAAAAAATGAAATTCAAAAATATTCACCTCGCAAACATGATACATTGAGCATAAATGGAAAAATAAAAAGAAATTGAAGCGTGCTTAACCAACACTCGTCCTATATCATTCTTAATTAGGGATGTGCAAGTGCTACATCGCTAGCAATAAACTCATTCGTCGTGAGCGCGAAAATATTTATATGAAGTAGCTAATCATATACATAATACAAAGATCTACAGATGAGCTATACGAAAATCAACCTTCCGCGATATGACGGATCACATAGACTTAGAGGATGCGAGATGAATAGATGAACTTTGCCAGTTGAAATAGATTTTAAAATGTGGAGGAACAACCATGAAAGAACAACGAGGAGAGAGCAGCATTCGTTTAACGCTATATCCGCCTGCCGTAACCCGTGATTCTTGAGAAACAAGAAGGTCCTCATTAATGAACCAAGACCACACACGTCAGAACTCTACTTTGTTTACCAGCATTATAATAGTAGTATCCTGAAGAACTTTGTACGAAGTGCATACTTTGTTTACCAGCAGTGCATATAGGTGTGCATAGCATGTGGGGTGCATTGTATGGTAAGTGCATTGCCATCGCATGTTATCTTGCACCTTTGTGCATAGTAGTTTACAGAGTATTTCTAAGGCAGTTCATATATAGTTCATAGGAAGTGCATCTCGGTGTGCATATAATGACAATATCATGAAGCACTCAATGAGCAGTGCATGATTTGTATGCAAGCAGTGCATCTCAGTGTGCATAGAAGGTGGGATTGCATTGCATTGCTAGTACACTGCCGTTTCATATTATCTTGCACCGAACAGTGCATAGTCGGTGAGAAACAGAAAGGTCCTCATATTGAACCAAGAACCCACATGTCAGAAGTCTACTTCGATACGGATAACTTTCGGCAGTGCATACTATATGCACGAGCAGTGCACCTCGCTGTGCATAGCAGGTGGGTGCATTGCACGGTCATTGCACTGCCATAGAATGTTTTCTTGCACTGTGCGTACAACACCTTAATGAAGAATTCAGAAGGCAGTTCATATATACTTCATGGGAAGTGCATACATGTTTTTAACTACATTATAATGAGAGTATCATAAATCACTTCGTAGGCAGTGCCTACTTTGTTTAACAGCAGTGCATACAGGTATGCATAGCATGTTGGGTGCATTGTACGGTAATTGTAGTTCCATCACATGTTATCTTGCACCATGCGCATAGCAGTTTACGAAGAATTTATAAGGAAATTCATATAGAACTCATGGGCAGTGCATCTCGGTGTGCATGACATTATAATGACAGAATCATGAAGAACTCAACGAGCAGTGCATCTCAGTGTGCATATCAGGTAGGATTGCATTGCATGGCTAGTACACTGCCATTTCATATTATCTTGCACCGAGTAGTGCATAGTAGGTGATAAACAATAAGGCGATCTTTAATGAACCAATACCCCACATGTCAGAACTTTACTTGGGTACGGACAAATTTCGGCAGTGCATACTATGTACACGGGTAGTGCACCTCGCTTTGCATAGAAGGTGGGGTGCATTGCACGGTCAGTGCCACTGCAAAAGATTGTTATCTTGCACCATGTGTACAACACCTCATGAGGCATTTAGAAGGCAGTTCATATTCTTTTTATGGGTGGTGCATAACAGTTTTCAACAACATTATAATAGTAGTATCATGAAGCACTTACTTTATTTACCAGCAGTGCATATAGGTATGCATAGCATGTGGGGTGCATTGCACGGTAAGTGCACTTCCATCGCATGTTACCTTGTAGCATGTGCACAACAGTTTGCGAAGCATTTATCAGGCAGTTCATATATAGTTCACATGCAGTGCATCTCATTGTGCATGGCATTATAATGACATTATCATGAAGCACTCAGCGGACAGTGCATGCATTTTATACAACCAGTGCATCTCGGTGAACATAGCTAGTGGTGTGCATTGCACGGCTAGTACACTGCCGCTGCATGTTATCTTGCTCTGAGCATTGCACATCAGGTGAGAAACAAGAAGATCCTCATTAATGAACCAAGACACCACATAACAGAACTCTACTTGGGTACGGACAAATTTTGGTAGTGTATACTATGTGCACGAGCAGTGCACCTCTTTGTGTATAGCAAGTTGGGTGCATTGCACCGTCAGTGCAGTGCCATAGAATGTTATCTTGCACCGTGCAAATAACACCTTATGAAGCATTTAGATGGCAGTTCATATATTTTTCTAAGACAGTTCATATATAATTCATTCGCAGTGCATCTCGATGTGTATGGCATTATAATGGTAGTAACATGAAGCACTCAGAAGGCAGTGTATCCATTGTATACGAGCAGTGCACCTCGCTATGCATAGCATGTGTGGTGCATTGCATGGTCAGTGCACAGCCATAGGATCTTATCTTGCATCATGCGCACAACACCTTATGAAGCATTTAGAAGGTAGTTCATATATATTTCACGGGCAGTGAATTCGTTGTTTACAAGTACTGCATCTAGGTGTGCATAGCAGGTGGGGTGCATTATACGATCAGTGCACTGTCATAGAATGTTATGTTGCACGTGTGCATAGATGTTTACAAATCATTTATAAGGGACTTCATATATAGGTCAGGGGCACTGCATCTCTTTGTGCATGGCATTATAAAAGAAGTATGATGACGCACTCAGCGGTTAGTGCATCCGTTGTATACGAGCAGTGCATCTCAGTGCACATAGCTGGTTGTCTATGAGCAGTGCAAAGCGGGTAAACAAAGCCACGAAACCCAGTACAAATGTACTGCCTCTCCCTTACGAAGAACTGGTACGACTGTAGACCCCGCATATATGTCCCTATCAATATTGAAGTGTTCTTCTTAGAAAAGGGGTAATGCATTTTCGTACTGAATTATGACCCACCTGTCAGCCAACTTGTTTTCTGCAGATAAAACCTTTCCATCCGTCATTGGTGTTTAAAGAAGAATGGGAAGGTAGGAAATATATCTTCTTCAAAATATTATACCCATCTAATGCTGGATGAACTCATAAATTTCTCATATCTATTTAGGGTAGCAGCCGCTGCCGCCCGCATGTCGATCTTGGGAAAAGTTGAACTACCTTTCAAAACAATCAGTAAGATATTTCCATCTTAGACAGGCAAGGAAATGGAGAGAGACGTCGTCATCACTGGCGGCACAAACCAGGTAACCAAAGATCGAACCTGCTCAAACAATTTAAATTCTAAGGATATATGTGATGAGGTGATTCATCTTGTACTTCTTCTCTAAAGATTTAAGTTCACGATGGTAGACATGGCCAGCAGCTACATTGTAGCGACAATGCAGCTATTTGATATTTTATCTTTTATTGAGCGAACAATGTAGCTGATTTTTATCTTGAGATTCAACGGAGATATAACTTCCAAGATTTAAAGCAGGTAGCATAATGAATACAGTTATGGAAACCATCTAATAGCCTTAATAGTATAGTACAATTGATATAGCGGAAATAAGTTATATATGAAGCTACATGACCATTTGCTACGAAAGTAATTTGAGCACCATATAGCACTATGTGTAATCACATAAACCTTTTCACAATGGATCACATCAATTGTAGGCTACACCAATTCGTTCATTTCTATCAAAGTAACGGATTACTTTGTGTACTTAATAGGAAGAGATTATATAATACAATGAGAAGTTCAGTTGATATACAGTAAAACTATGCTCTAAAAATAATTCATCTATTCCTGACAAATACTATGTATTATTATGTATATAATCAGCAAAGTTGTTGGTGGTTGTTGTAGAAAACGTATAAGGAGGCAATAATACCACAGTAAATTTCACAATATCTCGGCATACATATTTAAACTGATTGTTTTTGCATCGAAGCGTACTTATATGAGTTATCTAGCAAATACATTATAGCTGTTTATGTGATAGATACGCAAGTAGAGTGCTGCTTTTTTCTGTGTGTGTTTTTTAACTAAATGTAGAGAATGCGATATATGCTCAATTACACCCAATGTCAAAATTCTACACGGACCCAGGTTATCTCATGTGAATGATCGTACATTGGCTGAAATGGAGAAGATGAAACGTGCCAAATTGCAAGCTCCAGGTGTAACAGAACGTGTTGCACATGAATTCAGGAAGGTATATATACTTTTACGAATAAAATCCCAATTTTTTTATTTCAATACTTTAAATAGCACAATTGACCTTGAATAATTATGGTGCTACTATATTCATTATATCATGGCAGAGGCATCTTAGAGCACTAGATGATAAGTGGAATAAAGAGCATGAGCAGAAATTGAAAGCTCTCGCAGCGTCAACAGAAATGGTATGGAGATGTAACGCAGCACGTGCCAACTTGAAGCCAAAGTTGGAAAAAATTAACATCACAATGTCTGCGCCACAAGTAATTTCGAGAAACCCTAGTGGTAGAACAATGCTATGATGCCAAGATCAATCAGGTGGACCAGTGAAAGGCAACCGTGCAATTAACAATCATTGTAAACTGAAAGATGCCAAATGTAATGAGAATAGTTTGGTGAGTTTGCCCTTGCCATTAGCATAAAATGAAAACATCAAAATAATGTTGCATGAGTACTGCTAATCATCATTATAATGTATTTTAGTTTTGTAAGGTGGACGTTGATGTGATGGTTTCAATGCAACAAAATAGTGGTACTACTGAAGCATCTTATGCACAGACAAGGACATCATAGGAAACAGATGCAGTAACTAACATTCAGTTCAGGTACATCGGGAAAACAACAGAAACAGTGCAAGCATCTCCTGAAAGCAAGAGAATCCTCATGAATGCTTCAACACAGAATGGTTAGACACACGCAAACATCGACCTAAGAGTTGTAGGAATGCCAATGAGTGGCACGGAAGGAGAAGCTAAAGTGAGGTATGTTGGTAGCTCTGTAGAAGAAAAAACCAAAACAATCATCACAAGAAACATACTCAAATCAAGCATGATTGTTCAAATGTGCCATGCTAGGACAGCGCTGAGTTACGACAAGAAACAAATCGAAAGCAAGACAGTCTATCTAGGATACGTGAGTAGTATAACAAATTCAGGAACAAAGAAGGAATTCGGAGACAAGATCAAAAATCTTGTCGAAAATGCATGTAACCATGGAAATGAAGCCACAAGAAGAGCCATATAGGATATCTAGATAAACGATGAAAAGCCAGAGCACATAGAGTATAAAACAGAGATGGCACATGAGCAGATTGTTGCAAGTGAACCAGTCAGCAACATTCTTTATCCAGTGCAACCAGCAAGCATGGCTACAAGTACGGCAGAGTCACAAGTCGGAAGCATTGATAGAGCTAATTGTTCTGATGTAGGAAAGAGAGATTCAACCAGCACAATGAACCCACAAACAGAAGAGAATACAAGTCATCAGAATGTTTATTGTTCAGAGGAACCGATAGAAACTATATGCACTAACACCAACTCAGAAGCAATGAGCAATGAGCAATGAGCAGCCTGTGCCCGAGTGCGAGGACACTATTTCGGAAAAGGAGATTAATCCAGGAGAACCTACGGAAGAAGAGTTAGATATGGATAGAATTTTTAAGAATGAGTACCCAGCTGTGGATGAAATTGGTGATGCCACGACACCGGAAGATTCTTTCCAATTCTTTGCACTGCATGCAAGGAAAACATGTTTTTTACAAGAAAGTACACCAGCCTTAACTCCAAGAAAAAAAGAGAAAGTACACCATCATTATAATAGTAGTATACTGAAGCACTCTCTAGGTAGTGCATACTTTGCTTACCAGTAGTGCATACAGGTGTACATAGCATGTGGGGTGCATTGTATGGTAAGTGCACTGCCATCGCGTGTTATCTTGCACCTTTGCGCACAACATCTTATGGAGTATTTCTAAGGTAGTTCATATATAGTTCATGGGCAGTGCATCTCGGTGTGCATGGCATTATAATAACAGTATCAGGAAGCACTCAACGAGAAGTGCATGATTTGTATGCGAGCAGTGCATCTCAGTATGCCTAGAAGGTGGGATTGCATTGCATGGCTAGTACACTCCGTTTCATGTTATATTGCACCGAGCAGTGCACAGTAGGTGAGAAACAAAAATGTCCATATTATTGAACCAATACCCCACATGTCAGAAGTCTACTTCGATATGGATAACTTTTGGCAGTGCATACTATGTGCACGAGAAGTGCACCTCGCTGTGCATAGCAGGTGGGTGCATTGCATGGTCATTGCACTGCCATAGAATGTTGTCTTGCACCGTGCGTACAACACCTTATGAAGCATTTAGAAGGAAGTTCGTATATACTTCATGGGCAGTGCATACATGTTTTTAACCGCATTATAATGATAGTAGCATGAAGCACTCCATAGGTAGTGCATACTTTGTTCACCCGTAGTGCATACATGTGTGCATAGCATTTGGGGTGCATTGTACGGTAAGTGCACTGCCATGGCATGTTATCTTGCACCATGCGCATAGTAGTTTACGAAGCATTTATAAGGCAATTCATATAGAGCGCACGGGCACTGCATCTCGAGTGTGCATGTCATTATAATGACAGAATCATGAAGCACTCAACGAGCAGTGCATCTCAGTGTGCATAGCCTGTAGGATTGCATTGCACCGCTAGTACACTGCCATTTCATATTATCTTGCACCGAGCAGTGCACCATAGGTGAGAAACTATAAGGTGATCATTAATGAACCAAAGACCCCACAAGTCAGAACTCTACTTGGGTACGGACAAATTTCGGCAGTGCATACTATGTACATGGGCATTGCACCTCACTATGCATAGAAGGTGGGGTGCATTGCACGGTCAGTGGCATTGCCAAACATTGTTATCTTGCACCATGCGTATAACACCTCATGAAGCATTTAGAAGTCAGTTCATATTCTTTTTATGGGCGGTGCATAACTATTCTCAACGACATTATAATAGTAGTATCATGAAGCACTCCATAGGTAGTGCATATTGTGTTTACCAGGAGTGCATATAGGTATCCATATCATGTGGGGTGCATTGCACGGTAAGTGCACTGCCACCGCATGTTATCTTGCAGCATGCGCACAACAATTATGAAGCATTTATAAGGCAGTTCATATATAGTTCACGGGCAGTGCATCCCGTTGTGCATGGCATTATAATGACATTATCATGAAGCACTCAGCGGACAGTGCATGAGTTTTATACAACTAGTGCATCTCGGTGAACATAGCTGGTGGTGTGCATTGCACGACTAGTACACTGTCGTTTCATGTTATCTTGCGCCGAATATTGCACATTAGGTGAGAAACAAGAAGGTTCTCATTAATGAACCAAGACACCACATGTAAGAACTCTACTTGTGTAGGGATAAATTTCGTAGTTTATACATGTGCACGAGCAGTGCACATCTTTGTGTATAGCAAGTTGGGTGCATTGCACCGTCAGTGCAGTGACATAGAATGTTATCTTGCACCGAGGGAACAACACCTTATGACGCATTTAGAAGGCAGTTCATATACTTTTCTAAGGCGGTTCATATATAATTCACTCGAAGTGCATCTCGATGTGTATGGAATTATAATGGCAGTAACATGAAGCATTAAGAAGGCAGTGTAACCGTTGTACACGAGGAGTGCACCTCGCTATGCATAGCAGGTGGGGTGCATTGCATGGTTAGTGCACGTCTATAGAAAGTTATCTTGCGACATGCGCACAACACCATATAAAGCATTTAGAAGGCAGTTTATATATATATTTCACGGACAATGAATTCGTTGTTTACAAGCAGTGCATCTTGCTGTGCATAGCAGGTGGGGTGCATTGTACAGTCAATGCACTGCCATAGAATGTTATGTTGCACGTGCGTTGTAGCACCCCGGGTAAAACCACTACTAGAAAATTGCTTGTTATTTTATTTCTTGCATCATCATGATGTTCATCATGCCACCTTGCATGGAACATATAATTAAATTATCGCATTTAAATTGTCTCACTTGTATTTGGTTATTGCTAATTTATCATTTTCGTTTGCCTCTTCTGTTTTACCCTCACCCTATTCTAATGCTAGTTGGTGTCATTTGATATGGAACCATAATGTCTAATTCTATCCTTTGGAGTATTGTTATTTCTATTTGACAGTAATGCCCAAATTGATTTGGGGACATCATCTTTTAAATCTATTCTATCACTAACTTGTGGTTTCAAATCTTGTCATATGGTCTATTCTAATTCTACCACATATTGGATAGATGGGTTCTTTGTATTTTGCCATATGGATTTTAAATCAAGCCCATGTAGAAATGCGTGGATCCATTCAATATTACCATCCTTCTTATTCTAGTGTCTATTCTCTAATTCTCTCAAGCATACATGTGACCATTTTGTCATATCCATCTCTATCTAATTTTTCTATATGTTGTTAAATTGGTTTTCCTTTTTTTGGCCATGTGCTCTTCTCTCTAATGCTTCCATATGAAGCTCGTATGGTTTTCTATTTGATCTTGCAAATGACCTTGTCATCATCATGCATTTTGGTAAAAGTTAATTTTATTAAAAATCTTTTTATTTTCTAATATACACGTATGTATAAAACCATAATTCTTTTCTTATTTAAATTAGACAAAAACACATCTAATGTTTTGGCCCAAAACTAGTCTTATCTAGCCCACTTTGAACTATATAAATACTCTAATCCCCTCGCCCATAGATAACCCATCCATGTTATTCATATGCATGTGGTACGTACATGTAACATGTCATGTGTGTGTCCAGCTTGTCTAACCAATCCATCGTTTCAAACCAACCTGAGAACCCCATGCTCTACCTGGTGCCCCGATTGGTGCCCAACCTGTCAAACCAAATCGTACCCTCTGTCCTCTGTACTGATGCCACCAAACCATCCCCGGCCATCCAACATACACCCATGCGTGCCGAGCCATGGTCCTGTTCTTCTTCTAGTCGTGATGTGCACGTGATCTTGTGTCATGCTCCGTGTGCTTGGCTCGCCAGCCTGTTCTGCTTTTCTCCCTGGCCACAAAAAGTAGCAGCAACGCAGCACAGCACCAGCCCAATTACTCCTCTCCCCATCTCAATCTACTCCATCCCATCTCTTTTCTTCTCCCACCGAAACCCTCACCAATTCCATGGCCGCTGCTTCCTGCCGCTAACCCACATCTCCACCGAAGCCACCGATGCCCAGAGGAGATGGGCATCGTCTTCCCTTCCTAACAGATCTTTCATCGAGGAGGAGGAGGCCTGAGCACCTCGCCTGCAGCCTCACCGTCCTGCGCACCAGACGCTCTCCATCGCTGGCTCTTTCCTCTCGTTGTCGTCCCTGCCTACCTCCAGCCCGCCAACCTTGTTTGCAAGGTCCGTGGTAAGTTACCCTTCCCGTCCCTACTCCCCCTCTTCCGATTTGGTTCCTAGAGATCGCCAAAACTTTTGTCGAATACCTTAATTGCGTTCTGTCCACGCGACGCCGCTGCCATTCTACTTGTTGTCCGGCGACCCCATGTTGTCCTCCTTTTTCCCCATGTCCTGGCGAATACATATCCTTGTCCGTGTCCAGCGCCCGCGTCGCTCGCCGTTGGCAACATCATCTCTGTCGTGCTCGCTGAAGTTCTTCAGTTTCGACAACAAACGCCTACAGGTCCCCTCTTAAGAGGGCGCCTCCGCCTTCCTTCTCCAAGCAACACCTCATACCGGTGGTGCCAGCTGCAATAACACAACCCCACCTCCCTAGCTCTAGTCCCAGGTCGCTCGCGATCTTCCTCTGGTTTTGCTGCACTCTCTGACGCAAAATTCAGCAAACAATAGACAGTTTTTAGACTAACTGCCAGCGCCGCGATCCCCTCTATATTCTGTTGATCTCCACTTCAAACAGCAAGCCATGCTAATCCTGGTGGAGTAACATCTGCAGCCTGGAGTGGCCCTTGTTCCATCCCTCTGCAGACCACGCGCACGCGCTGCACTGTGTTCAAGCTTGGATCAGCTAGACTGTTTTGCAGGTCCACTTGTGATTCAGCAGCCTGTGTGCTTGCTTTTGCTAAAAAGAAAGAAAGAAAGCGTTGTCTCCTATCATGTACAACAGCGTGAATAGGTTGCACCGGTTGGCCACTTGATCCAATTCCTGGCCGATCCAAGTTCAAATACCATCGGCAAAATGCCATCCTTTTATTCTCATGTTCTTTTGTTAGAATTTGAGAAACTTAAATTACAATCCGGTTTGGTATACATATAAAACCTTATTAGTTGCAAGCTATTTGAAATAAATAAATGGTGCTAAGAAGTTCAATTTTTACCATCGTTTTACTTTTTGGCAAACTAAAATTTGACCAACTGTAAGATTCCTCCTCTGTAAAGGAAAATGATCCCTGTGATTTCAATGCTAGTCCCTGGATCATTGCTAGCAAACACAGTTTAAGATGAAGTACACAGATACAAAGGTCATTTATTACATCCATTCCAGAGATAAAACATAGTCTTTTACAACTCAAGGCCACAGGCCTAATACAAGAGTTTGGAATAAGTAAATGAACATAAGTCTTCATCTTCATGTGCCACAGGCAAGCATGTTGAGTGTAGACTCATGACACCTTAGTATTGGGTCAATACTTTGGAATAGTATTGGCAAGTGATACCTTAGTAAATTTTAAGTGGACTATATTACTATATGCATTTTGGCGAAGTGTAGCTTGGCTTGCTTTGCTCAAAATAGGTTTTTACTATTAGTTGAAATCACTAAGTTTTTCTTTGTCAAAAACTTTTCCCAAGAAACCACCAATAGACATTGGAGTCCTTCACCCTTGTTCACCCACAAATTTTTACTTAGAAATTGGAGTGATGAGATTCTTGATAGCTTGCATGTCTTGATGCTCAAGTTGTCCATTGCCATGGACTTGGCTAAGTACTTAGATTTTCCATCTGCAGAGGTTGTGCACTTTCCCCACCAGACTTGGTTTCCCAAGACAGGACCTTTCAGAAGCCTTCCCTTAGTCAAAATGGACGCGTTCCAACCTATCATCCCACTACCACCAACTGTCCAAATGACTAAGTTCTAGCAACCTATGTGATCCAGGCAGAGCCCATATTGCCAAGTGGCTGCACTATAAGCTTCTCAACACTTGGCCTCCAAAATCCCTTTGTGCCTGGGTGGCATACCACAAGTGAGATACACAAGGTAAACCATATCCATGGGCCTTGTGTAACCACTCAACCAAAAACCACCATTCATGTCCCATTCCACCCAGGAGATTCATTGACTTAGTTGTTTTATTAAGAAAAACATAAGTCCAAAGACTTAGAAATATTTTCATCATAGCATGTATATACTTTACCAACCCTTGTTTGCTACTAGCTAGGCTAAGCATGGCATAGAACTTAACTTAGGAAATTTCCTATCAATCCTACAACTACTTAGGATTTCCCAACATAGCATTTGGCAAAATAGTAACATGCAAGACTTAGCAAAATATTTCTAATGCTTGTACAAAATATAGGGATGGAAATATTCATGAAGTACCACTTGCCTTGGTAGTGGGGAGAGTAGCACTCTTCACAATCACAGTCACTAGCACCAAGGTCAACACAAAAATGGTAGCACAAATTTACACACAATTCATATACAAACATAAATATATGCATGCATGCAAAAATGCTAAGTGATGATTTTAAAACCCAACCAAGCAAGTGCAAGATACTGAATCATAACTAAGTCAAAAACTTGCTAAACCAAACTTATTTAGCACTAAAACAAATTACTAAACAAATTCTATACTCAAAATAGTCCTAAACAAGTTTCTGCATAAAAAGTCATTTTAACAGAAACTTTTCACTAAACACATTGCATAAACAGAAAGGGCTTGTCTCCCCGGTTCCAACGATATAAAATTTGCAAAAATCTAACGTGGGAATCCAAAGTTATAGCCATTTCAATTTTGGATCTAAATCTGATTTCAAATCTGTTTTTGAATCAAACCCTAGCCACGCGTCATATTCTTACTGGCGCGTACCGCTTCGCTCCGGATCACGCTCGTGAGCCGTAGGATCTAACTAATGCGCACGGCTCAGATCTAAACATAACGATTCGATAAGTGAACTAATCCTACGCGCTGGATCTGGATCTGACGGCTACAATTCGTTTGACCAAAACTGAGCGGTGCTGGCGGCGGCAACTGGCGGCGGGGCGTCTGTCAGCGGCGGTGCTGGCGTTCTAGGTCGCGCGGGAGTGGGGGAAGAGGCTTACCAGAACCGCAGGAAGCTGCTGATGCTCAAGGTGGCGATGGCTAGGGAAGGGGCGCACGGGGTCGTCGGAGATTCCTCGTCGGAGTTCGCGAACGCGTCAGGTACGGTCAGTTGTCGACGTTGGCGAGGTTCCGCGTCGCGCTAAGTCAAAAGAAAGGCACCGTTAGATGCGCAATACGACGGGGGTTCTAGGCGTATCAAGCAGAGGGTAAGGGGCGGCTGGTACTTACGGGGAGAGGTCGCCGGAGTTCGTGCAGAGAACGGTGGCGCTCTGTCGAAGTCGTTGCCGAAGCTAGGGATCATGCGAGGACAAATGGGGAGTGTCAGTAGGTGCGCAAGGACTTGCTGAGCTTGATAGTATGAGTCAGGGACAGAGGGGAACACGGAGCTCACCGGAATTCGTCGGCGCGGTCGTCGGAACAGCGGCGGCGTCGAGCGAGTTGTGGGCAGCCTGGTGGCGTGAAGGAGGAATTGTTTGAGGGGAAAAGGTCGCGAGAGAGTGGGGATTATATAGCCAGAGGCTCGACAAGAAACGCTTACTGAATCAATGCAATTTACCTCGCGGAATCAAGGCAGCAACGGGCAGTGGCGGAGTTCGTGCGCGGGATTTGGGAAAGGCGACGCTGACGTGGAGAGGGCCCGCTCGTCAGCGAAACGCGCAGAGAGAAAGTGGGGTCCGGGTGTCAGCGACCGCGTGGGTGCGTTTGCGCGTGCGAGAGAGAGAGAGAGAGAGGGAGGCCGGGTGGGCTAGCTGGGCCGTGTCTGTTGCTGGGCCAAAATCCTGGCGCCGGCCCTTTTTTTAATTCTCTTCTCTTTTTCTTTTTCCAATTTGATTTTCAGGAATGGTTTTCAAATGAATTCAAACTCCATTTGAATTCAAATTTATTTGGGATTTTTGCAGTGTGCAACAGTCTCAATTCTAGGCATAAACCCATGGGGTCACTTTGAAAAGGCTTGGTCATCTCTGGAGAAACAAAATAACAGGGACTTTGCACTTGATTTGCAAATGTTTGAAAAATGGTTTTTGAAACCATTTCCATTTTGTAAAGCTTGGTTCAAAATCCACACTCAATCCATTCAACAAGGGAGACAAACAATCTAGGTTTAAAACATTCAAACTCTCAAATGGGGATGGCCATTTGATTTAAGTTTGCTCACATAAAATGATAGCACTATGTGCTTCTGTTTTTCTGAAATGAGTTTTGAAATTGATCTCAATTCTATATGCATGCATGAATGATATGCAATCTTTGAAATCATGATTTTAGGGATGTTACAAATCTAACCCCCTTAAGGTGAATCTCGCCCTCGAGATTCGGATTGGCTAGCAAATAGGTGAGGGTGGTCTTTCCGAAGATCATCTTCTCTTTCCCATGTTGCTTCCTCTTCGGAATGATGATTCCACTGCACTTTGCAAAACTTGATAGTCTTTGTCCTTGTGACTCTTTCTGCAGTCTCAAGAATCTTGATAGGTTTCTCTTCATAAGTCAGATCACTTTCTAGTTGAACCTCCTCCAAAGGTATAGTATCTTTCAAAGAAGTTTCCTCCATTTCTGGGTGACATTTCTTAAGCTGACTCACATGAAACACATTATGGACAGCTGATAGAGATTCTGGCAATTCAATTTCATAGGCAACTTCTCCTTTGCGACTCAAGATCTTGAATGGTCCAACATATCTTGGTGCCAATTTTCCTTTGACTCTGAATCTTTTCACTACGCGAAGTGGTGACACTCTAAGATAGGCTCTATCACCCACTTCGTAGGTGACTTCTCTACGCTTAGGATCCGTGTAGCTTTTCTGTCGAGACTGTGCTATCTTCAACCTGTCCTTAACCAATTTGACCTTCTCTTCGGCTTCTTTGATAAGATCTGGCCCGAATAAACTTCTTTCTCCCACACCATTCCATAACAATGGGGTGGTACACTTTCTTCCGTAGAGAAACTCAAACGGTGCCATCTCAATGCTGGCTTGATAGTTGTTATTATAAGAAAACTCTGCGTAAGGCAGACTTTCATCCCAACTGGCTCCATAGTCTAGGCACATGCCCTCAACATGTCTTCAAGGATTTGATTTGTTCTTTCTGTTTGTCCATCGGTTTGAGGATGAAAAGCAGTGCTGAATTCCAACCTTGTTCCCAATGACTCGTGTAGCTGTCTCCAAAAATGGGAAGTGAATTGAGTTCCCCTATCAGACACAATACTCTTGGGCACACCATGTAGACATACAATTCTACTCATGTAGATTTTGGCTAACTTGCCACTTCTATAAGTTGTCTTCACGGGTATGAAATGAGCCACTTTAGTTAGGCGATCCACTACTACCCATATGGAATCATATCCTGACCTGGTCCTTAGTAGTCCGGTAATGAAATCCATACCAATCTTGTCCCACTTCCAATCAGGAATAGGTAGTGGTTGAAGCAAACCTGCTGGTTTCTGATGCTCCGCTTTTACTCTACTACACACATCACACAAAGCAATATGTTCGGCGATGTCCCTCTTGAGATTATTCCACCAAAATCTTTCTTTCATGTCCATGTACATTTTGGTGTTACCCGGGTGAATAGAATACGGAGAGTTGTGTGCTTCCTACAAAATCAGTTTCCGCAACTCCGGATCTTGTGGAACAGAGATACGTTTCCCATGCCATAAAGTACCTTGTTCGTCTTCATGGAAATTTTTAGCTTTCCCTTGGCCAATCTTTTCCTTAATCTCTTCAATTTCCTTATCAGTCTTCTGAGCTTCTCGGATCTTGTCCAACAAAGTGGGTTGAACATCCAAAGACATGAGATGTCCTTCCGGTACAATTTCCAATCGGAGTTTTCTGAATTGGGTACACAAATCATCTGGCAATTATCCTTTGGTAAGACCGTTCACAAATACCTTACGACTTAAAGCATCTGCTACAACATTTGCTTTACCGGGGTGGTATTTCAAACTTAAGTCATAGTCCTTGATAAGCTCTAACCATCTTCTTTGTCTCATATTGATTTCCTTTTGGGTGAAGATATACTTCAAACTTTTGTCATCCGTGAACACTTCACAACGCTTTCCCAAAAGGTAATGTCTCCATGTTTTGAGTGCATGGACGACAGAGGCTAACTCCAAATCATGAGTAGGATAGTTTACTTCATGAGTTTTGAGTTGTCTCGAGGCATAAGCCACAACTTTACCGTCTTGCATAAGTATCGCACCCAAACCTTGATGAGATGCATCACAATATACTTGGAAATCCTTTTCCAAATCTGGCAGACATAGAACTGGTGCTGTCACAAGTCTCTTCTTCAACTCCTGAAAGCTGACTTCACAACCTTCAGACCAAGCAAACTTCTTGTCTTTCTTTAACAATTCAGTCATTGGCTTAGCAACCTTTGAGAAATTCTCAATGAACCTTCTGTAGTAACCTGCTAAGCCAAGGAAACTGCGAACCTCTTTCACGTTCTTAGGAGATTCCCATTTAGTCACAGCTGAAACTTTAGCAGGATCAATTGCTACACCATCCTTTGTCATAACATGACCAAGAAAACCAACTTCCTCCAACCAGAACTCACACTTGCTGAATTTAGCATAAAGTTTATGCTCTCTCAACTTTTCAAGTATCAAACGCAAGTGTCCTTCATGTTCTTCTTTGCTCTTGGAGTAGACTAAGCTGTCATCGATGAAAACGACAACAAACTTGTCAAGGAATTCCATGAACACTTTGTTCATCATATTCATGAAGTATGCTGGAGCATTTGTCAAGCCAAAAGGCATTACGGTATACTCATACAATCCATACCTTGTAGTGAATGTTGTTTTAGGTATGTCTTGTTCTCTTATCTTGAGTTGAAAATAGCATGACCGGAGATCAATCTTTGAGAACACACATGCTCCTTCTAGCTGATCAAACAAGTCATTGATTCTAGGCAAAGGATATTTGTTCTTGATAGTTACCTTGTTGAGTGATCGGTAATCTATGCATAACCTTTGACTTCTATCTTTCTTCTCCACAAACAAAACTGGGGCTCCCCAAGATGAAGAACTGGGTTGAATAAATCCTTTCTGCAACTGTTCTCCTAGTTGCTTCTTAAGTTCTTTCAGTTCATCAACTGACATTTTATATGGTCTCTTTGCTATTGGTCCCGAACCTGGTACCAAATCTATCAGAAATTCCACATCTCTATCCGGTGGCATTCCTGGTAATTCTTTCGGAAATACATCCGGATACTCACACACAATTGGCACACTGTCCATGCTAACCCCCTTAAGATAATTAAGCATACTCCTTTTTTCTTCAAAATTGGTCTTGAATCTGGTCCTTTTATTTCCTGGAGTTGTGAGTGAGACAGTATGGTTGGCACAATCTATCACTCCTTTGTACTTAGTCATCCAGTCCATTCCCAGAATGACATCCAATCCTTGGGAGTTTAGTATTATCAAGTTAACGGGAAACTTATACTTCCCAAATTCTATGACTAGATCATTTCTCCACCAGGAGAACTTACTTTTATAGGACACCCAATAGTTTCTACTGGTAGTTCATTTCTTTCAACAAATGCTCTTGATATGAATGAATGAGATGCACCAGTATCAAAGAGTACAAATGCCGGAATGGAATTGAGTCTGAACTTACCAGCGACAGCATCAGGCTCCTCATAGACCTCCTCCACACTGATGTGGTTCACCTGTCCTTTCTGGAAAGGATTGGGCTTGACAGGTCCTTCAACTTTCTTTTCGGGGCACTCGTTTGCATAGTGTCCCATCTTTTTGCATTTGAAGCATTCAACCTGACTGATGTCTCTCTTAGCAGGCTGACTTCCACTCCCACTACCATTACCACTGTGGTGGCTCTTATGTCCACTCTTGTGGTTCTTGTATTTGTCATTGTCATGACTGCGATGATGCTTGTTGTCATGACGGTTGTGGTTGTGGTGCTTGTTGAATTTTCCATGCTTGTGGGATCCTGAGCTTCCACTGTCATCATAGTGAGATCGTTTGTGAGACGACCCCGAGCTGTGCTTGTCGGAGTGCTTTCTCTTTCTACTCTCGACTTGCTTCATTTTGTTCTCCAATATAGCAGCTTTGTCACAGAGCGACTGATAAGTGGGAACATATGCCACAGCCAGTTGCAGATTCAGCTCATCATTCAAGCCTTCCAGAATTTTTCCTTTCTCTTGGCATCTGTGTCAACCTCATCTGGTGCATAACGCGCCAGATTGTTGAACTCTTCAATGTATTCAGCCACGCTGAAGTGGCGCTGCTTCAGATTGTGGAACTCTTTCTTTTTCAGGCTCATTATTCCTGATGAGATATGAGCAGTGCGAAAGCCATCCTCAAAGATAGCCCAAGTCACCTCATCTATAGGAGTGGTGATTTGGAAGTTGTCCCACCAAGTGGCGGCTGGCCCTTCCAGCAGATGTGCTGCAAATCTGACCTTTTCAGCATCTGTGCAGCCCACGGTTACTAAGTCCTTGTTTACAGAACGTAGCCAATCGTTGGCCACCATGGGATCAGTCGTCCCCGAGAACTTAGCTGGCCTCAATCGCAAAAATCTGGTGAGCATATCAAAACCTGGAGGGTTGTTGTTGTTGTTATTGTTGTTATTGTTGTTGTTATTGGGGTTGTTGTTGTTGTTGTTGTTTTGGTTCTGAATGAATGTTGTCATCATCTGCATGAGCTGTGTTTGAGCAGTCATCATTTGTTGCATTTCTGGTGTGATGTTGTTGTTGTTGTTGGGGTTGGGGTTTGCGCGACGGGGAGGCATCTGTGGTTTGTTCAAATAGAGATAAGAATGAGATACCCATAGATGTTTTCATGCACATTACATCACATAAGCAAACACAAGCATGCAACAGAAGATAAAAGTTCAACAACAAGATAACAAGTTCACAAAGTAAAACACACAAGTGGCAAGCCATCCACATGTCGGATGGTCCAATAAAAAGTTCACAAATAACAAGTACGATAATAAAAGATAAACGAGTAGTCAAGTCTACTCATTAGCATCAATCTCCTCCTCGACAAAGGTAAGACCTGCGTTCTCCATCGCGGTCTTGTTCTCCTCAATGGTAGTGGTCAAGGACTCAATCTTGGCCTTGAGAGCCCTCTTCTGGGAACGAAGCCTCTCTATCACCGTCTGCTGCTGCTCTAGTTCGAAGTCCTTGGACTGTAGTTCTTCAGTCATGTCCCGGATCTTCTTGTTCCTATCCTGGACACGCTTCTCCTAACTCTTGAACTTCCTGTCCTGGGTCTCGAACTTCGCCTCCATTTCCTTGACTATCTCGTCCTGCTGCGCGAAGAGCTTGTCCTTCTCGCGAAGCTGCACCTGGAGCTCGTCATTACTGAGCATGACATTGGTCCTGTCCGTGTCCACGTGCCTAATGAGAGACTCTAAGTCCTGG
Organism: Avena sativa; assembly: GCA_916181665.1. Taxonomy (NCBI): domain Eukaryota; kingdom Viridiplantae; phylum Streptophyta; class Magnoliopsida; order Poales; family Poaceae; genus Avena; species Avena sativa. The sequence continues at coordinate 136,472,940 of OV702280.1, forward strand.
AGGTACAGACGTATCGGCTCTATTGCTTCCCTCGAGTCGTCCTCGAAGTCGATGGACTCTCCATCCTCATTACGTCTTCCGAAGACGTGGAAGTGGGTGCCTCTAACCTGTCGGGAGTGTCGTCCTAGCAGACGTCCTATCAGGTCCTGCATAACTACCTCCATGCCTCTCTCCCTGTCATCGTGCATAAGCTTGAAGACGATGGCCTCCGTAGTAGGCTCTGTCTGGCGTCCGGGCTGGTTCACCTTGAAGCCCCAGAGGTCCTTCCTCTCGAACTTGGTGAGTGGATGCACCATGATGGTGGGAAGAGGGAGATTGAGAAAGGTGGTAAGCTCAACGATACGAGGACCAAAACGGGTAACCTGGAACTCCTCAACAGTGCTGATGGTAATAGGCATCTATTTATAAGATAGAGAAGTTAGAACAACACAATTTAAGATAAAACAAAGACAAACATCACATACATAACCTTAGAACACAAAATCACACAAGTCATGCATACATGAATCCATTACATCAACCAAGGTCCATCTTATTTAGGGTATCATTTTGGAAAATAAGGTGATAGGTGGTGGTCCAACTAATGAAGTACGTTTACAATCCTATCTCACTGGATCTGTTGGCTAACACAATGTTCCTAGAAGCAATTAGCCTATCTTGCTCACATGATTCCATCACTAAGTCTATAATATATCCTCTTAAGGTTTGGTTGGTAGCTTCCAAATCTTGGGTATGTTCCTTCTCTTTCTCTAAGTATTTTTGGAGGTTGAGCATTCTGCACCTGACTCTAGCACTAAGTTCTTTGATAGTCCTCCAAGCTGCTTCTCTTGTTGACTCAAAGAATGTGGTATGCACTATAGTGTTGGTGTACATGCAGAATCCTGTTTCTTTGTGGTTGTCTTCCTTGTTTTTATACAAGTGAAGTTGCACCCACCAGTACTCAACTCCTTCATCCTTCACTGGAAAGCCTTTGTACACAGCTGCACCATGTATTTCCATTGCCACCATGAGGTCCTTGAGAATTTTGGGAAACTCAGTCTCACACTCCAAGGTCATGGTCATGAGTGGTCCTTTCATTACGGCTTCGTTGATGGACTTCATCTACAAATAGAGATGAGAAGAGAAGATTAGGAAAGTTTACGAGAAGAATAGACAAGTGTAGAAGTAGTTGAAAATTTTTCCTTAGTGGTTTCCAATCTTAGGGTCATAATCCTACAGGCAACACAGTGCTCTGATACCATCTGTAAGATCCCTCCTTTGTAAAGGAAAATGATCCCTGTGATTGCAATGCTAGTCCCTGGATCATTGCTAGCATCCACAGTTTAAGATGAAGTACACAGATACAAAGGTCATTTATTACATCCATTCCAGAGATAAAACATAGTCTTTTACAACTCAAGGCCACAGGCCTAATACAAGAGTTTGGAATAAGTAAATGAACATAAGTCTTCATCTTCATGTGCCACAGGCAAGCATGTTGAGTGTAGACTCATGACACCTAATCATCATCGGAGTAACCTGCAACATCACAAGTTACAGCCACAGTGGGTCAATACTTTGGAATAGTATTGGCAAGTGATACCTTAGTAAATTTTAAGTGGACTATATTACTATATGCATTTTGGCTAAGTGTAGCTTGGCTTGCTTTGCTCAAAATAGGTTTTTCCTATTAGTTGAAATCACTAAGTTTTTCTTTGTCAAAAACTTTTCCCAAGAAACCACCAATAGACATTGGGGTCCTTCACCCTTGTTCACCCACAAATTTTTACTTAGAAATTGGAGTGATGAGATTCTTGATAGCTTGCATGTCTTGATGCTCAAGTTGTCCATTGCCATGGACTTGGCTAAGTACTTAGATTTTCCATCTGCAGAGGTTGTGCACTTTCCCCACCAGACTTGGTTTCCCAAGACAGGACCTTTCAGAAGCCTTCCCTTAGTCAAAATGGACGCGTTCCAACCTATCATCCCACTACCACCAACTGTCCAAATGACTAAGTTCTAGCAACCTATGTGATCCAGGCAGAGCCCATATTGCCAAGTGGCTGCACTATAAGCTTCTCAACACTTGGCCTCCAAAATCCCTTTGTGCCTGGGTGGCATACCACAAGTGAGATACACAAGGTAAACCATATCCATGGGCCTTGTGTAACCACTCAACGAAAAACCACCATTCAAGTCCCATTCCACCTAGGAGATTCATTGACTTAGTTGTTTTATTAAGAAAAACATAAGTCCAAAGACTTAGAAATATTTTCATCATAGCATGTATATACTTTACCAACCCTTGTTTGCTACTAGCTAGGCTAAGCATGGCATAGAACTTAACTTAGGAAATTTCCTAGCAATCCTACAACTACTTAGGATTTCCCAACATAGCCTTTGGCAAAATAGTAACATGCAAGACTTAGCAAAATATTTCTAATGCTTGTACAAAATATAGGGATGGAAATATTCATGAAGTACCACTTGCCTTGGTAGTGGGGAGAGTAGCACTCTTCACAATCACAGTCACTAGCACCAAGGTCTACACAAAAATGGTAGCACAAATTTACACACAATTCATATACAAACATAAATATATGCATGCATGCAAAAATACTAAGTGATGATTTTAAAAACCAACCAAGCAAGTGCAAGATACTGAATCATAAATAAGTCAAAAACTTGCTAAACCAAACTTATTTAGCACTAAAACAAATTACTAAACAAATTCTATACTCAAAATAGTCCTAAACAAGGTTCTGCATAAAAAGTCATTTTAACAGAAACTTTTCACTAAACACATTGCATAAACAGAAAGGACTTGTCTCCCTGGTTCCAACGATATAAAATTTGCAAAAATCTAACGTGGGAATCAAAAGTTATAGCCATTTCAATTTTGGATCTAAATCTGATTTCAAATCTGTTTTTGAATCAAACCCTAGCCACGCGTCATATTCTTACTGGCGCGTACCGCTTCGCTCCGGATCACGCTCGCGAGCCGTAGGATCTAACTAACGCGCACGGCTCAGATCTAAACATAACAATTCGATAAGTGGACTAATCCTACGCGCTGGATCTGGATCTGACGGTTACAATTCGTTTGACCAAAACTGAGCGGCGCTGGCGGCGGCGACTGGCGGGGGCGCGTCTGTCAGCGGCGGCGCTGGCGTTCTAGGTCGCGCGGGAGTGGGGGAAGAGGCTTACCAGAACCTCAGGAAGCTGCTGATGCTCAAGGTGGCGATGGCTAGGGAAGGGGCGCACGGGGTCGTCGGAGATTCCTCGCCGGAGTTCGCGAACGCGTCAGGTACGGTCAGTTGTCGACGTTGGCGAGGTTCCGCGTCGCGCTAAGTCAAAATAAAGGCACCGTTAGATGCGCAAGACGACGGGGGTTCTAGGCGTATCAAGGAGAGGGCAAGGGGCGGCTGGTACTTACGGGGAGAGGTCGCCGGAGTTCGTGTAGAGAACGGTGGCGCTCTGTCGAAGTCGTTGCCGAAGCTAGGGATCATGCGAGGACAAATGGGGAGTGTCAGTAGGTGCGCAAGGACTTGCTGAGCTTGATAGTATGAGTCAGGGACAGAGGGGAACACGGAGCTCACTGGAATTCGTCGGCGCGGTCGTCGGAACAGCGGCGGCGTCGAGCGAGTTGTGGGCAGCCTGGTGGCGTGAAGGAGGAATTGTTTGAGGGGAAAAGGTCGCGAGAGAGTGGGGATTATATAGCCAGAGGCTCGACAAGAAACGCTTACTGAATCAATGCAATTTACCTCGCGGAATCAAGGCAGCAACGGGCAGCGGCGGAGTTCGTGCGCAGGATTTGGGAAAGACGACGCTGACGTGGAGAGGGCCCGCTCGTCAGCGAAACGCGCAGAGAGAAAGTGGGATCCCGGTGTCAGCGACTGCGTGGGTGCGTTTGCGCGTGCGAGAGAGAGAGAGAGAGGGAGGCCGGGTGGGCTAGCTGGGCCTTGTCTGTTGCTGGGCCAAAATCCTGGCGCCGGCCCTTTTTTTAATTCTCTTCTCTTTTTCTTTTTCCAATTTGATTTTCAGGAATGGTTTTCAAATGAATTCAAACTCCATTTGAATTCAAATTTATTTGGGATTTTTGCAGTGTGCAACAGTCTCAATTCTAGGCATAAACCCATGGGGTCACTTTGAAAAGGCTTGGTCATCTCTGGAGAAACAAAATAACAGGGACTTTGCACTTGATTTGCAAATGTTTGAAAAATGGTTTTTGAAACCATTTCCATTTTGTAAAGCTTGGTTCAAAATCCACACTCAATCCATTCAACAAGGGAGACAAACAATCTAGGTTTAAAACATTCAAACTCTCAAATGGGGATGGCCATTTGATTTAAGTTTACTCACATAAAATGATAGCACTATGTGCTTCTGTTTTTCTGAAATGAGTTTTGAAATTGAACTCAATTCTATATGCATGCATGAATGATATGCAATCTTTGAAATCATGATTTTAGGGATGTTACACCAACATAACTAAATGGTTCACTTATTATGTAATCTTGAAACACCCATAATTTATGTTTTTTAATAACCCAAAGATCATCTCTCCGTACTACTAATGTGTGACCCTCTTCTCGAGACCCATATTTTTATACTATATGACATATACTTGTCGCATATCAACTGAACATGTTTTTCATACATATTATGGGTGTTTGGAGGTATTTTATCGACTCATTTAATAATTAAATATAGAGACCATATGCGGGCTTATCTAGTCTTATAATAGCCCCATTTAAATTTGTGTAGCGAACCGATGATATAATTTTGCCCTCTTAATATAACATTAAATGTGGGGTATCTAGACAACATAAACCACCTAAGGAATTGTCGGGACCCCGATTCCGCTTAATATTGCCTAATTGCATTGCATCTTTGCCATATCATACATCATATATGCATCATGCCTGATCTTCTACCGTAGTATTAAATAGTGTATCCGATGTTTCTTATAGTGCTTTGCTTCTTCACGGATTAGGCCGATGAGTTGATGCGAGTGCCGACCCAATCTTCGGAGGAATCTCCGGCAATGTTTTCAGGCGAGCATTCTCCCCCTTTCTACCTATTTTACATTTTTAGTCTTTACTTCCTCATGTTAATCTATTGTTATCTGTGTTGCGATGCTATAGTTTTCGTACCCCTTTATACTTCCCTGCAGCCCTTATATTGCCATGGACACATCCTATTACCTGTTGTTTGGTAGTTAGTTGGCCTTGTGAGTTGTAATTGCTTGCGCAGGTGATGCGTCGTGTCGTCGACGTTCCACAGTTGTTGAAATAATGCCGCATATTTAATGTTGGAGTTGATCATGGCTTTAATTACCGTTTAATAACTAAAATTGAAGTAGGTAAATAATGCAGAGACACAGGTGGGCAATAGTTGTTATTTGGTTTTTAACCGTCCACATGTGTCCCGTAGGACCCCGAGTACTTGTACCTGTTCTTTGAATATTCGCACTATTCGCATATGGGACCATGAATCCCCCTAGCCAGAGCTTGAGTCATATATTATTTCTTAGGGCCACAAACTAGTTTGGGGATTTATTACTATCTTGTACTTATGCCATGCTTTACTGCTTTATTTACGATTGCGCGTGGAGCGCCTGTACTTTTTAGGTAAGCGGAGTGTTTTCGCGGTATCGACAAGCCCAGTCACACTTTCGGGTTCCCAGTCATTTACAGCCATTGACGTAAACCTCTGCGTCCGTTCTGGAGCCGGCCAACTTCGTCATGGGTAGCTTGGTGGGGTGGCCCCCTGAAATATTATATGAATCTTGCAATTGCTCTGTCGTGATGCCTCGTTGGGTTTTCATTTGGTTTTTCTCGAGGTTGATCGTGCGTGTGTTGCTATTTGTGCCCCGCTGCAGGGTAAAACTTTCTGAAAGCCCTGTCCGCGGTTATGGACGACTTGGAGCACAGTATCTCGATCATAGACAACTATAAGTAAAGTAGTGTTATAAATTTGAATTTATAATGACTAGTAATAAGCTTCACTACAACGGAATGGCTAAATAAAAGTACCAACAACTGCTAGTTTTGGGATGCCTTATGCTATATGTATCTGACTAGTAAGTATTGCAACTATAACGAAATGGTTAACTAAAACTGCCCACTGTTTATAATATCAGGATGACTCATGGGATCTATATCTGACTAGTAATTGCCGCAACTATAACGGAATGAATAAAACTGCCAACTGTGTGAGTTCCTCGGTTGACTTTCTCATTTGGTCTCGAGGGGGAAATACCAGGATGGGTATGCTTGGTGATAGTTTCAGGTTGGATCTGAATAGGTCTTTCCTATCCCTATCTGTTAGCCGCCAGTTGTATTGAGTCTCTATAGGTTGTTTAGTGCATGTTGCGCTGCCGCTTCAGTCCACCATACCTATGTAGGCGAGGACCGCCGAATTCTAGGCTTGCCGTGTACTGGCCTCAGTACTGACCGCTCTCTTTTTCCTCTGCCCTTTGTCGGCACCCCTTTTGTTTAAGTAGGTTTTGAGATCGACGTCGTTAGCAGGATTACCCTTCCGGCTTGGCCTGGGTAGGGTTATGGACGCCATTGGTTATTCTTCAGGGCTCTTATCCCCATTTGCATCTTGTCCGTAGTCGGATGCTCTATCATTTTTCAAGTTGATTTGGATCTTTGTATTGTGTACCTGTATTCTTGACTCATGGAGTCATTGTTGTATATATCTGTTCTGTGGGTTCCATCGTCGACTAATGCGTAATGGTATTACTTAGTTTTCCAACCGTACGAAAGTGCCTGGTGGGCACCTCTCAATCGTTTATATGCGGGTTTGGCGGGAATCGCTAAAACTTGCATAGGGCCGATCTGAGGGTGTTACAAAGTGGTATCAGAGCTCAGCAGTTACGATACCCCACTGGTCTAGCATGTAGGATAACCTAGCTAACGGTCGATATAGAGTGTCAAAACTATTTTGGAAAATCGGTTGGATAGATCTGATTAGTTCTGCTTTTACTCCTTACCCCTCTGCTATTCCCCTCTTACCTTTGCGTGATTTGAATCTGCTCTCTTATCTTTTATTCGAGTCCAGGAATTCTCGTGGTTGAGTTTCCGTCGTACCTTCAGGGTTTCGCTTCCTCCTCTTGTAATGGTGCTTCAACATCCGGTCTTTATGCTATCTGATGGATCTTTCATCTGTTGTATCTTTCAGTGGAGCAAAAATTCACTATTTTTTTCTTTGTATCTTCCGGTGTTTTCCAAACGCGACGATATCATCTATGTCAGAACCGATGAAGAACTTACATCATTCTTTTGTTTCCGGGAACTCGATTGTCGAGATCTTCAGTCTGATTCTCAGAGTTAGTTGCATAATTCTCCTATTCATGTGCAGATTAATGCTTTGGATGCGCGATGGACTGATCACCATCCGACTACTCTTATCATTCGCTCTTGTACATTGAATCGGTGGATTAAGCAATTTTACTCCTCCCATGGAAGTTAGAGGTCGCCTTACCTTTAACTTCGAATTTGCCTCTTCGTAATGTTCTCTCGACAGACATGGACAACAACCCTTGTTGGTGATGTCGTTGATTTCAAGACAGAGAAGAATCCTTGTTAGTGGTGTCGCGAGGGTATACACGAAGCAAGAAGATTCAGAGCGCCAGCCTTCTTCCCCGTATCATGAGGCGGATCTCGAGGGCGAGATTTATTATTAGTGGTGTCGAATTGTAGCACCCCGGGTAAAACCACTACTAGAAAATTGCTTGTTATTTTATTTCTTGCATCATCATGACATCACCATGCATCATCATGATGTTCATCATGCCACCTTGCATGGAACATATAATTAAATTATCGCATTTAAATTGTCTCACTTGTATTTGGTTCTTGCTAATTTATCATTTTCGTTTGCCTCTTCTGTTTTACCCTCACCCTATTCTAATGCTAGTTGGTGTTATTTGATATGGAACCATAATGTCTAATTCTATCCTTTGGAGCATTATTATTTCTATTTGACAGTAATGCCCAAATTGATTTGGGGGCATCATCTTTTAAATCTATTCTATCACTAACTTGTGGCTTATCTTGTCATATGGTCTATTCTAATTCTACCACATATTGGATAGATGGGTTCTTTCTATTTTTCCATATGGATTTTAAATCAAGCCCATTTGGAAATATGTGGATCCATTCAATATTACCATCCTTCTTATTCTAGTGTATATTCTCTAATTCTCTCAAGCGTACATGTGACAATTTTGTCATATCCATTTCTATCTAATTCTGTTGTATGTTGTTAGATTGGTTTTCCTTTTTTTTTGCCATGTGCTCTTCTCTCTAATGCTTCCATATGAAGCTCGTATGGTTTTCTTTTTGATCTTGCAAATGACCTTGTCATCTTCATGCATTTTGGTAAACGTTAATTTTATTAAAAATCTTTTTGTTTTCTAGTATACACCTATGCATAAAACCATAATTATTTTCTTATTTAAATTAGACAAAAAACACATCTAATATTTTGGCCCAAAACTAGACTTATCTAGCCCACTTTGAACTATATAAATACTCTAATCCCCTCGCTCATAGATAATCCATCCATGTCATTCATATGCATGTGGTGCGTACATATAACATGTCATGTGTGTGTCCAACTTGTCTAACCAATCCATCGTTTCAAACCAACCTGAGAACCCCATGCTCTACCTGGTGCCCCGATTGGTGCCCAACCTATCTAACCAAATCGTACCCTCTGTCCTCTGTACTGATGCCACCAAACCATCCCCGGCCATCCAACATACACCCATGCGCGCCGAGCCCTGGTCCTATTCTTCTTCTAGTTGTGATGTGCACGTGATCTTGTGTCATGCTCCGTGTGCTTGGCTCGCCAGCCTGTTCTGCTTTTCTCCCTGGCCACAAAAAGTAGCAGCAACGCAGCACAGCACTAGCCCAATTACTCCTCTCCCCATATCAATCTGCTCCATCCCTCTCTTTTCTTCTCCCATCGAAACCCTCACCAATGCCATGGCCGCTGCTTCCTGCCGCTAACCCACATCACCACCGAAGCCACCGATGCCCAGAGGAGATGGGCATCGTCTTCCCTTCCTCACAGATCTTTTATCGAGGAGGAGGCCTGAGCACCTCGCCTGCAGCCTCACCGTCCTGCGCACCAGACGCTCGCCATCGCTGTCCCTGCCTACCTCCAGCCCGCCAACCTTGTCTTCAAGGTCCGTGGTAAGTTACCCTTCCCATCCCTACTCCCCCTCTTCCGATTTGTTTCCTCGAGCTCACCAAAACTTTTGTCGAATACCTTAACTGCGTCTCTGTCTATGCACCGCCGCTGCCATTCTACTTGTTGTCCGGCGACCCCATGTTGTCCTCCTTCTTCCCCATGTCCTAGCGAATACAGATCCTTGTCCCTATCCAGCGCCCGCGTCGCTCGCCGTTGGCAACATCATCTCTGTCGTGCTCGCTGAAGTTCTTCAGTTTTGACAACAAACGCCTACAGGTCCCCTCTTAAGCGGGCGCCTCCGCCTTCCTTCTCCAAGCAACACCTCATACCGGTGGTGCCAGCTGCAATAACACAGCCCCACCTCCCTAGCTCTAGTCCCAGGTCGCTCACGATCTTCCTCTGTTTTTGCTGCACTCTCTGACGGCAAAATTCAGCAAACAATAGACAGTTTTCAGACTAACTACCAGCGCCGCGATCCCCTTTATATTCTGTTGAACTCCACTTCAAACAGCAAGCCATGCTAATCCTGGTGGAGTAACATCTGCAGCCTGGAGTGGCCCTTGTTCGATCCCTCTGCAGACCACGCGCACGCGCTGCACTGTGTTCAAGCTTGGATCAGCTAGACTGTTTTGCAGGTCCACTTGTGATTCAGCAGCCTGTGTGCTTGCTTTTGTCCTAAAAAGAAAGAAAGAAAGTGTTGCCTCCTATCATGTACAACAGCGTGAATAGGTTGCACCGGTTGGCCACTTGATCTAATTCCTGGCGGATCCAAGTTCAAATACAATCGGCAAAATGCCATCCTTTTATTCTCATGTTCTTTTGTTAGAATTTGAGAAACTTAAATTACAATCCGGCTTGGTATACATATAAAACCTTATTAGTTGCAAGCTGTTTGAAACAAATAAAAGGTGCTAAGAAGTTCAATTTTACCATAGTTTTACTTTTTGCAAACTAAAATTTGACCAACATAACTAAATGGTTCACTTATTATGTAATCTTGAAACACCCATAATTTATGTTTTTTTAATAACCCAAAGATCATCTCTCCGAACTACTAATGTGTGACCCTCTTATGGAGACCCCTATTTTTATACTATATGACATATACTTGTCGCATATCAACTGAACATGTTTTGCATACATATTATGGGTGTGTGGAGGTATTTTATCGACTCATTTAATAATTAAATATAGAGACCATATGCGGGCTTATCTAGTTTTATAATAGCTCCATTTAAATTTGTGTAGCGAACCGATGATATAATTTTGCCCTGTTAATATAACATTAAATTGCAGGGTATCTAGACAACATAAATCACCTAAGTAATTGTCGGGACCCCGATTCCGCTTAATATTGCCTAATTGCATCGCATCTTTGCCATATCATACATCATATATGCATCATGCCTGATCTTCTGCCGTAGTATTAAATAGTGTATCTGATGTTTCTTCTAGTGCTTTGCCGATGAGTTGATGAGTGCCGACCCAATCTTCGGATGAATCTCCAGCAATGTTTTCAGGCGAGCATTTTCCCCTTTTCTACCTATTTAATATTTTTAGTCTTTACTTTCTCATGTTGATATATTGCTATCTGTGTTACGATGCTATAGTTTCGTACCCCTTTATACTTCCCTGCATCCCTTATATTGCTATGGACACATCCTATTACCTGTTGTTTGGTAGTTAGTCGGCCTTGCGAGTTGTAGTTGCTTGCGCAGGTGATGCGTCATGTCGTCGATGTTCCACAGTTGTTGAAATAATGCCACATATTGAATGTTGGAGATGATCATGGATTTAATTACCGTTTAATAACTAAAAATTGAAGTAGGTAAATAATGCAGAGGCACAGGTGGGCAATAGATGTTATTTGGTTTTTAACCGTCCACTTGTGTCCCGTAGGACCCCGAGTACTTGATACATGTTCTTTGAATATTCGCACTATCCGCATGTGTGACCATGAATCCCCCTAGCCAGAGCTTGAGTCATATATTCTTTCTTGGGGCCACAAACTAGTTTGGGGCTTTATTACTATCCTGTACTTATGCCATGCTTTACTGCTTTATTTACGATTGCGCGTGGAGCGCCTGTACTATTTAGGTAAGCGGAGTGTTTTCGCGGTATCGACAAGCCCAGTCACACTTTCGGGTTCCCAGTTGTTTACAGCCATTGACGCAGACCTCTGGGTCCGTTCCGGAGCCGGCCAACTTTGTCGTGGGTAGCTTGGTGGGGTGGCCCCCTGAAATATTATATGAATCTTGCAATTGCTTTGTCGTAATGTCTCGTTGGGTTTTCATTTGGGTTTTCTCGAGGTTGATCGTGCGTGTGTTGCTATTTGTGCCCCCTGCAGGGTAAAACTTTCTGAAAGCCGTGTCCGCGGTTTTGGACGACTTGGAGCACAGTATCTCGATCATAGACAACTATAACTAAAGTAGTGTTATAAATTTGACTTTATAATGACTAGTAATCAGCTTCACTACAACGGAATGGCTAAATAAAAGTACCAACAACTGCTAGTTTTGGGATGCCTTATGCTATATGTATCTGACTAGTAAGTATTGCAACTATAACGGAATGGTTAACTAAAAATGCCCACTGTTTATAATATCAGGATGACTTATGGGATCTATATCTGACTAGTAATTGCCGCAACTATAACGGAATGAATACAACTGCCAACTATGTGAGTTCCTCGGTTGACTTCCTCGTTTGGTCTCGAGGGGGAAATACCAGGATCGGTATGATTGGTGATAGTTTCAGGTTGGATCCGAATAGGTCTTTCTTATCCCTATCTGATAGTCGCCAGTTGTATTGAGTCTCTATAGGTTGTTTAGTGCATGTTGCGCTGCCGCTTCAGTCCACCATACCTATGTAGGAGAGGACCGCCGAATTCTAGTCTCGCCGTGTACTGGCCTCAGTACTGACCGCTCTCTTTTTCCTTTGCCCTTTCTCGGCACCCCTTTTGTTTAAGCAGGTTTTGAGATCGACGTCGTTAGCAGGGTTACCCTTCTGGCTTGGTCTGGGCTCTTAGCCCCATTTGCATCTTGTCCGTAGTCGAACGCTGTATAATTTTTCAATTTGATTTGGATCTTTGTATTGTGTACCTGTATTCTTGACTCATGGAGTCGTTGTTGTATATATCTGTTGTGTGGGTTCCATCGTGGACTAATGTGTAATGGTATTACTTTGTTTTCCACCCGCACGAAAGTGCCTGGTGGGCACCTCTGAATTGTTTCTATGCGGGTTTGACGGGAATCGCTAAAACTTGCATATGGCCGATCCGAGGGTGTTACATGCGCATAGCAGTTTACAAATCATTTATAAGGGACTTCGTATATAGTTCACGGGCACTGCATCTCGTTGTGCATGGCATTATAAAAGAAGTATCATGAAGCACTCAGCGGTCAGTGCATCCATTGTATATAAGCAGTGCATCTCGGTGCACATAGCTGGTTGTATATGAGAAGTGCAAAGCGGGTAAACAAAGCCACGAAAACAATTACAAATGTGTTGCCTCTCCTTTGGCGAATAACTGGTACGATCGTAGACCCCGCATATATGTCCCTATGAATATTGAAATGTTCTTCTTGGAAAAGGGGTAATGCATTTTCATACTGAAGTATGACCCACCTGTCAGACAACTTGTTTTCTGCAGATAAAACCTTTCCATCCGTTGTTGGTGTTTAAAGAAGAAAGGAAAGGTAGGAAACATATCTTCTTCAAACTATTATACCCAGCTAATGTTGGAACAACCCATAACTTTCTCATACGATTTAGGGAAGCAGCCGCCGCCGCCGCCCGGATGTCGATCTAGGGAAAATTTGAACCACCCTTCAAAACAATATGTAAGATATTCCCATCTCAGCCAGGCAAGGCAATGGAGAGAGATGTCTTCATCACTGGCGCCACAAATCAGGTAACCAGAGATCGAACCTGCTCAAACAATTTAAATTCTAGGGATATATGTGCTGAGGTGATTCAGCTTGTACTTCGTCTCTAAAGATTTAAGTTCACGATGGTAGACATGGAAAGTAGCTACATTGTAGTGACAATGCAGCTTTTTGATTTTTTACTTTTTATTTGGCGAACAACGTAGCTGAGTTTTATCTCGAGATTCAACAGAGATATAACTTCCAAGATTTAAAGTAGGTCGGATAATTAATACAGTTATGGTAATCGTCTAATAGCCATAATTGTATAGTACAATTGATGTAGAAGAAATAGTTATATATGAAGCTACATGACCATTTGCTATGCAAGTAATTTGAGCAGCAGATAGCACTATGTGTAATCACATAAACCTTTTCACAGTGGATCACATAAATTGTAGTCTACACCAATTCGTTCATTTCTATCAAAGTAAGGGATTACTTTGCGTACTTAATAGGTAAACATTATATAATACAATGAGAAGTTCAGTCTATATACAATAAAACTATGCTCTAAAAATGATTCATCTATTCCTAACAAATAATATGTTTTATTATGTATATAATTAGAAAATTTGTTGGTGGTTGTTGTAAAAAAGGTATAAGGAGGCAATAATACCATAGTAAATTTCACAATATCTCGACATACATATTTCAACTGATTGTTTTTGCATCGAAGCGTACTTATATGAGTTATCTAGTAGATACATTATAACTGTTGATGTGACAGATACGCAAGCAGAGTGCTTATTTTTTGTGTGTGTGTCTTTTAACTAAATATAGAGAATGCGATATATGCTCAATTACACCCAATCGCAAAATTCTGGAGTGACCCAGGTTATCTCGTTTGAATGATTGTACATTGGCTGAAATAGATATGATGAAAGGTGCCAAATTCCAAGCTCGAGGTGTAACAGAACATGTTGCACGTGAATTTAGAAAGTTATATATACTTTTACTAATAAAATCCCATTTTTTTATTTCAATACTTTAAATATCACAATTGACCGTGAATAATTATGGTGCTACTATATTCATTATATGATGGCAAAGACGTATTAGAGCACTGCATGATAAGTGGAATAAAGAGCATGGGCAGAAACTAAAAGCTTTTATGGTGTCAACAGAAACTGTACGGAGATGTAACACAACATGTGCCAACTTGAAGCCAAAGGTGGAAAAAATTAACATCACAATGTCTGCTCCACAAGAAATTTCTAGAAATCCTAGTGGTAGAACAACTCTATGATGCCAAGATCAATCAGGTGGATCAGTAAATTATGGATCAGTAAAAGATGCCAAATGTAATGAGAATAGTTTGGTAAGTTTTCCCTTGCCATTAGTATAAAATGAAAACATGAAAATAATGTTGCATGAGTACTACTAATCATCATTATAATGTATTTTTGTTTTGTCAGGTGAATGTTGATGTGATGGTTTCAATGCAACAAAACAGTGGTACTACTACAACATCTTATGCACAGGCAAGGACATCAAAGGACACAGATGCAGTAACCGACATTCAGTTCAGGTACAATGAGAAAACAATAGATACTGAAGGGATACGGGTAGGCTACACTAGCGCAAATCAAAATTTTCTACCGCGTATACCAGGATTACTGTTGTCATAGATCACGGGATTACCACTAGACGCGCAGTTGCGGAATTGATGAAGCGCGTCGAGGCAGTGCAGACGTTCCACGTCTCCTCCTTGTCCTCGTCCCACGAGCAGCTGTAGGGGTTCCAATCTTTAATAAGATAGAGCCCCCTGTGTTTACAATGCTAGTCCCTGGATCAATAGCTAGCATCCACAGTTAAGATGTAATATCAAGAAACAGAGGTCATAATATAACTTTATAACCAGGAATAACATAAGTTTATTACATCTCACATAGCTCATTTGGCTATTACAATACACTGCAGCGGAATAACTATAGTCATGGGGTCCTTCATCTTCAAAGTGCCACAGGCAGATGTTGGTTGTAGACTTTGTAATCCTAATCAAACAATCTTCACTAAAATCAATCAAACCTGCAACATTACAAGTTACAGCCACAAGGGTCAATACATTTGAATTGTATTGGCAAGTGATACTATGGTAGTATAGTGGAATCTATCATCTATATGCATTTGGCTAAGTGGAGTTGAGGCTTGCATTGCTCAAAATAGATTTTTCCTTAACATTTGAAAATACTAAGTTTTTGCTTGTAAAAAAATCATTTTTCTCAATCAAAGACTGAAGATCCTTTCCAAGGCATCTACCAATCAAAGATTTAAGATTTCAAACAACCCTTGTTCAATCCACAAGTTTTAACTTAGAAATTTGAATGATGAGATTCTTGATTGCTTCCATGTCTTGATGCTCAAATTGTCCTTTACCAGGGACATGGCTAAGTACTTAGGTTTTACACTCTGCAGAGGTGGTGCACTTTCCCCACAAGACTTGGTTTCCCAAGACAAGATCTTTCAGAAGCCTTCTCTTAGACCAAAATGGACGCGTTCCAACCTATCAAACACTACCACCAACTGTCCATATGGCTAAGTTCTTGCAACCTATATGATCATGGCAGAGCCCATATTGCCAAGTGGTTGCACTTGAAGCTTCTCAACATTTGACATCTCAAATCTCTTTGTTCCTGGGTGGCATACCACAAGTGAGATACACAACCCAAGTCCATGGCCTTGTGTAACCACTCAACATAAACCAATCCTTCCATTCCACCCAGGGGTTTCATCGACTTAGTGGTTTTATTAAACAAAAACATAAGTCCTCAGACCTAGAGATTTTTCCATAGTATGAATATATTTTCCACCCATGTTTTCTATTAGCTAGGCTAAGCTTGATAGTAGTAGGAATCTTAACTTAGGAAAATCCTACTAAGGATTCATCTACTAGGTTTTTATGGCAAGGTCTATACTTAGCAAAATCCATGCAAGTTTTACTTAGAGAAAAATCACTAATGCATAGTGAAAGTAATGGGACAAAAAGTATGAAGCATCACTTGCCTTTTTGGTAGGGAATGGTGGTTCACTCCTTGATCTTGCTAGTCTCACACTTCACTACAAGTCAATCAAGAAAACACACATTCAATTCTCATTCCAAACCAAAGTCAAACAAACAATTTTTCACACACAGAGTAATGGAATCTAAGTCATGCATAAGCATGCAAAGGTTGGTTCTATTGCAGGGATGGTCTCCACTAGGCTTATAAACTTTGTAAGTTCCAAATTGGTCATTTACCAAAATGGCAAAGTCATTTGCAAATGGGTTTTATCCATAAACCATTTTTTAAATCCATTCATCATTTCATGTGGTGAAAAATGTTTTTATCAAGGCAAAACTCTTAAGTTGTTCACCAAATGAGTTGCTATTGCACAACTTGGTGTTTTGGGTCAATAGGTTTGGTCCAAAACATTTCCTCCCAAGTTTTTACTCAAAATCATTTCTCATAAACAAAACAATAGTTTTATTTAGCTAGAAATGGAATAAACCAATTAATCCATTCTAATTTTTTTTTCCAAATCCATTTTCCAAATCATAGGTTGGTTCCTAGGGTCAGTAAGTTTACAACAACCCATTTCCCAAAAGTTTTCCTTCAAAATCATCTTTAATAAATAAACCACATTTCTATTTGACTAGAAATGGTATTAAATCAAAGAATCATTATTTTATTTCACCAAATACATTTTTGTGTCCACAAAGTGATTCTTATTGTTAGTAGGTTCAAATCAATCCATTTTCCAAAGATTTTAACCCCAAATTCATTTTTAAACAATTTTTACATCCTTAGCAAGCATACAAATGTTTCTGTAAATTCAAACAAGCTAACAGATACTATTTGCTAAACTAAGGGCACGGTTGGCTAGGGCTTGTTCTCCTGAATCCATTGATATAAAATTTGTAATTTTTGGACGAGTGGATCCAAAGTTATAAGGGTTTGAAATTCACAAAATATTTCTGTTTTCAAATCTGTTTTTAAACAGAACAGTGACACGCGGCACGTCGTCATTCGCTGGTAACGGTTCGACCGGATCACGCTGCGGGGCGTTGGATTTAATCCTATCGTGCGGCACAGATTGCTCAATACCCCTTCGGTTAAGTGAATCTATCGTGCTCGTTGGATCCAGATCGCACGGCTGCTGTGCAATTGACCAGGGGTGGGCGGTGCTAGCGGCGGCAGGTGGCAGCGCGGCCCTGGCGGCGAGGTTGCCGATGATGTAGGATGCGAGAGAGAGGAAGGATGAGCTCACCGAGTTCGCAGCACACTGCTGATGCTCAACGAGGTCTTTGTTGGACAAGGGGCGCACGGGTTCCTGGGGAATTGCTCGCCGGAGCTTCTACTGGCGTCAGGAGCTTCTGCTCGTCGACGGGGACGAGGTTGCAGACCACGCGCAAGTGTTTGGCGAGTACCTGGAGATGCAGAGGACACAGACTAATCAAATGGCATGACTCACTAATCAAGGAGCGCTCGGAGTCAAGTGCCAGAGCTCACCGGAGTTGCGGGGTCGTCGGTGGCGTACAGGTGGAGATGTTGCTGACGTTCTGGAGCGCTCGGGGGCGAGCTGGCGCTACGGTGATGATCGCCAGGAGGTGGGGATCACAGGAGCATGGTCAGGGAGGCAAGGGGTGGCGAGAGGCTACCGGAATCGGCGTCGGAGCGTCGTCGGAGACAGGGGCAGTCGAGGAGAAATTGTGGCTTCCTGGAGCCGTGCTTGGGGGAGGAAACAGAGGGGAAACGGAGAGGAGTGACTGGCGTTTAAAGGTGCATGATCACTGCGAGTAAAGCTGGTCGCGTTAAGGCGTAATCAAGCCACGAAATCAAGTCTGCAACGACGATGAGAGAGGAGGAACAGGTCATGGGGTGGGGAAGAAGAACAGTGGAAAAGGGGCCTACCGGTCAGTGGGAAAAGAACGAGGGGGAGGTCCACCGGTCATTGTCTGTGTGGGTTAGTTTTTGAGTGAGAAAAGAATGCTTTGGGGGAAAAGAGAGGTGGGCTGCTGCTGGGTTAGTTGGGCCAGATTGGTGGGCTGTTCTATTTTTTTCTGTCTGAATTCTTTTTCCTTTTCTATTTCTATTTTCTGATTTGTTATTTCAAACAATTCTCAAGCATTCAAAACAATTCAAATCTTCACCAAACATTGTAACTAAGAATTTGGTTCTGTTTAGTAACCTGAACCAAAATCCTAAATAAAATAAATAATACTTTAATCTTTTTAGGTTCCATCCTTAATTAAATAAGTAGGCCATGGTTTATTAATTAAATAGAGTTTTTTGTTGTTTATTAATAAAATCTTCATTTGAAATCCAAATATTTTCAAAATCAAATCAGTAGGTATCATTTGGAAGTAAATAATACTTGGATACTTGTTTAAAACAAACTATTATTTTGCTTTAGGGTCCAATAATAATTAAATAAAATGAGCTTTAGTAAATAACTCAAATAGGATTTGTTTATTTAAATCTTTTATTTTGGAATCTAAAATTGTACCAAAGTCATTCAGTAGGTTTTATTTGAGAATACAAAGTACTTGGAAAACTTATTTAAGTTAAACAAATAAGTTTTGATGGTTTATAAATGATAGAACCTTTATTAATAAAACTTGCATATTAAATCCTTATTAATTTATTTTAAATAAACCTTTGCTAATTTTATTTAGAATAAAATGTTTTAATTCCAAAGCTTGGCCAAGTTTTAATTTGGCTTTATAAAATAACTTTATTTATAAATCCATCTTTTCTTTTGAATACCAAATCTTTTATTAAGAGATCCAAAATAGTATTTTAAATATTTTTATTTTCCTTTAATAAAAGTTTATCTTTTTAAATCTCTTTAGGATTTATTTGATTCAAATTGGTTTGAGGTTCCATTTGAATTCAAAAAGTTTCTTCTGGCCCTGAAAATCAAACAAAGTTTTATTTTATTCATTTATTTTTCACATTACAAGATTTGGAAAATCTTGGGATGTGACAGCAGCTCCCCTTGCGCGGCTCGTCCAAGTCCTACAGATGCAGCGCCTCCGAGGTATCCACACGTACAGGGTGGAAGCGTCAGACGCCGGACTGCTAGGTCCGCGTGCGCGACACAGGCGTGAGGAGTGGCGGCTGGGAATGATCTGAGGTCTAAGGTCTAACCCTGGTCAGCTCGCCCCACCCTCTCTTATATAGGCGTCCCTAATGGGCTTCTACATTAGCAGCCCATTAGTACCCTAAGCCTGGTCTAATTCGGATCCAATCCTCATTAGGCTTCCAGCCCCTTAAGTGTGTGACCCTATAGGTTCATATACGTATAGACATGACACGAATACACTTATTCTGTCAATAGTTGGTAGAGGCCTCTAGCAAGACGTGCCAACTCCTAAACGCATACAAAGATCATATCGGACGAACCATCACAAGGTTTAGTACATGTCTTTCCCTTTGCCTCACGATATTTGGTCTAGCTCGAAGCTGACCTCCCTTTCTCGATACCGTGATTCGGAATCCCTTTACTAGGTTAACTCTTAACCATATGTAGCACGGCCATGCATTTCTGGATCCGATCACTCGAGGGGCCCAGAGATATCTCTCTCAAGTAGAGAGGGGCAAATCCCATCTTGATTGACCATGCCTTGCAGCATGCTTCAGGACAAACCCGAAAGATATCTTTATAACTACCCAGTTACGGTGCAACGTTTGATTGCCCCAAATAGGTCGATCCACATCTCAAGTGCATGCGACAATCTCAGGTCTAAGGACAAAACGTACACGATGTGTAGAGAGAGAGCTGCAACTAATTGCTAGTCTCAGGTTGGGTCAGTCCAACCCCATGTTTATAACATGTGTCCACGTCATTGGTTTGACATCTCCATGTCTATGACTTGCGAAACATAGTCATCAACCAATCGATGTGCTAGTCTAATATTCACGTGTGTCCTCACATGAACTCCGACTAGGGACAACTTTTAAATAATCATACAAGTATAGAGTTTCACAAACAATTCACATAATTGCCAATCAATACAAGTTGCCTGATATGGATATTCAAGGAACATTACAATAACTCATGGATACATATGAAATATCATCATCTCTATGATTGCCTCTAGGGCATATTTCCTTCAGTCTCCCACTTGCACTAGAGTCAATCTAAAATGTATCTAATACCAATTGCTCTTGTGTGCGCTTCATGCGCGGGCTGCGGGAGAGGCTTAGTCAAGGGATCAGCAACATTTGAGTCCGTATGTATTTTGCATATCATGACACTACCATCCTCAACGAACTCTCGAATCTGATGGTAACGCATGCGAATATGTTTGTTCTTCTGGTGCTGTCTAGGTTCCTTGGCGTGTGCAATAGCACCATTGTTATCACAATAAACGTCCAAGGGATTGGACGCGCCTTGAACCACACCGAGAGAGATCAGGAAATTCCTAATCCAAACAACTTCCTTTACAGCCTCTGAGGCAGCAATATATTCAGCTTTTGTTGAAGAGGAGGTCACCGTATCTTGCTTGGAACTTTTCCATCTCACAGCACCACCATTCATGACAAACACATAACCTGATTGCGATTTCGAATCATCTGAGTCGTTAAGGTAACTCACATCTGTGTAACCCCTTACACTGAGTTCATCCTCACCTCCATAAAATAGGAACACATCCTTAGTCCTTTTCAAGTACTTAAGGATGTTCTTTACCGCTGTCCAGTGACCTTCACCTGGATCAGCCTGGTATCTGCTCGTAACACTTAGAGCATAGGAAACATCTAGGCGAGTACATATCATTGCATACATGATGGATCCAATAGCCGAAGCATATGGAACCCTACTCATGCGCTCACGCTCATCAGTAGTCGAAGGACACTGAGTCTTTCTGAGTTTTATGCTGTGAGACATGGGCAAGAACCCCTTCTTAGCCTCTTCCATGCTGAACCGTTTCAACACTTTGTCAATGTATGTACTCTGGCTTAATCCAATTAGCCTCCTTGATCTATATCTATAGATCTTGATGCCCAGAATATATGCCGCTTCTCCTAAGTCCTTCATTGAAAAACTATTTTTCAATGAGGTCTTAACAGACTCGAGGATAGGTATGTCATTTCCAATCAGCAATATGTCATCTACATATAAGATTAGAAATACCAGCGCTCTCCCACTTTCCTTCTTGTAAACACAAGGTTCTTGTTCGTTTTTGATGAAGCCAAACTCCTTTACAACTTCATCAAATCGAATGTTCCAACTCCGAGATGCTTGCTTCAGCCCATAAATGGACTTCAGAAGTTTGCATACCTTTCCAGCATTGTTTGGATCGACAAAACCTTCGGGCTGCATCATATACACGTCCTCAGTTAGGATTCCATTTAGGAAAGCCGTCTTGACATCCATCTGCCATATTTCATAATCGAAATGTGCAGCAATAGCTAGAATTATCCATATAGATTTAAGCATCGCTACGGGCGAGAAAGTCTTGTCGTAGTCAACTCCTTGAACTTGTCGAAAACCTTTTGCAACAAGTCGAGCTTTATGGATGTGAACATTTCCATCCATATCAATCTTCTTCTTATAGATCCATTTGCACTTGGTGGCTTTAAAACCATCAGACAGGTCAACCAAGTTCCAAACTTGATTGTCTCCCATGGACTCTATCTCGGATCTCATGGCGATCAGCCATTTCTCAGAGTCTGGGTCCACCATCGCTTCTGCATAGGTTGCAGGCTCATCACTGTCTAACAATAATAATTCCCGCGCTTCGCGGAGCCTCGCCGACCTTCGTGGTTGTGGTTCTTCTGTTGCCACGGGTTCCTCAACTTGTTCTGCTACAATAGCATCACTCGTAGAAGCATCCCCAACTGGCTCATCTTGAACTTCTTCAAGTCGCAGCGACCTTCCACTTGTTCCCTTTGTGAGAAACTCTTTCTCTAGGAAAACACCGCTACGAGCGACAAACACTCTGCCCTCCTCTCGGTTGTAGAAGTAATACCCTAAGGTTTCCCTCGGATATCCCACGAAAATGCACTTATCCGATTTGGGTGTTAGCTTGTCCGACTAAAGTCTCTTGACAAATGCATCACAACCCCAAATCTTTAGAAAAGACAAAGTGGGATTCTTTCCAGTCCACATCTCATATGGTGTCTTAACTACGGATTTAGATGGTACCCTATTAAGTGTGAAAGCTGCCGTTTCTAGAGCGTAACCCCAAAATGATAATGGTAAATCCGACTGGCTCATCATAGATCGAACCATGTCCAACAAAGTTCGATTACGCCATTCGAAGACCCCGTTTCTTTGAGGCGTTCCGGGCGGCGTAAGTTGTGGAACAATTTCGCAACTCTTAAGATGATCGCTAAATTCATGACTCAAATATTCACCTCCACGATCAGATCGCAATGCCTTTATTTTCTTGCCACGTTGATTCTCTACTTCACTCTGAAACTCTTTGAACTTTTCAAAAGTTTCAGACTTATGCCTCATCAAGTAGACATAACCATACTGAAATCACAGTGAAAGTAATGAAGTAGTGATATCCTCCTCTGGCTGTCGTGCTCATTGGTCCACACACATCAGTATGTATGAGTTCCAACAAGGCTGTCGCTCTCTCGGGTAAACCCGAAAAAGGTGACTTGGTCATCTTTCCAAGTAAACAAGCCTGACATGTCTCGTATGATTCAAAATCAAATGAAGTTAGAAGACCATCACCATGGAGCTTCTTCATGCGCTTTTCACTTATATGCCCCAAACGACAATGCCATAAATAGGTAGGACTCAAATCATTAGGCTGAAGCCTTTTAGCACTAACATTGTAAACAGACGCATCATCAAGATTTAAAATAAATAACCCATTCACAATGGGAGCATTAGCCATAAACATATCATTCTTAGAGATTACACAACCATTGTTTGCACTCGCGAATGAATAACCATCCCTCATCAAACATGAAGGTGGTAAAATGTTTCGACCCATACTTGGAATGTAATAACAATTATTCAACTCCATAATAAATCCTGAAGGAAGGTGAAGTTGCATGACGCCGACGAACAATGCAGCAACCCTTGCTTTATTTCCGACGCGAAAATCCACTTCGCCTTTCTGCGCTTCTCTAGTCCTTATTAGCCCCTGCATCGAATTGCAAATATGAGCAGCTGATCCGGTATCAAATACCCAAGAGTTAACATAGGAATCAGCGAGAAGAATGTCCACAACATTTACAACAAGCGTACCTGAGTTGGAAGTACTCTTACTTCCACTCTTCTTCAAAGAAGCCTGGTACTTGCTGCAGTTTCTCTTTCCAGTGGCCATGTTCATGACAAAAGAAGCACTATGTGTCTTCTGCAGGTACAGCCTTTTGCTTGGGTGCAGACTTAGGGATCGTATCCTTAGCCTTGCCCTTCTTCTTCCAAGAAGTACCCTTTTACTTGAAGCTAGGCTTGTTCTGCATAGCCATCACATGGCTATGCCCTGGACACTTCTTCATGTCACTTTCTGCTGTTTTTAGCATCCCGCATAACTCATTAAGGCCCTTCTCCACCCCATGCATATGGTAGTTCGAAATGAACTGCCCATAGCTGGATGGAAGAGACGCCAAAATGAAGTCAGTGTCCAACTCTTGGCCTAGTGGAAAACCAAGCTTTTCCAAAGTCTGACTGTAACCAACCATTTTGATCACATGGGGGCCTACAGCTGCTCCCTCTGCCAGCTTGCATTCGACAAAGGACTTGGCAACATTGTACCTCTCAGTCCTTGCCTGGTCTTGGAACATGTCCTTAAGCGCAACGATCATATCGTACGCATCCTGATCCTCAAACTTCTTTTGGAGTTCAGGTTCCATGCATGCAAGCATAAGGCAGCTAACCTCAAGAGAATCATCACATGCTCTCTTGTAGGCATTCTTTAGGGCAGCAGATGCATTATCAGCAGGTTCATCGGGGATTGGGGTATCCAGAACCGTTTCCTTTTTATCAGATCTGAGAACAATTCTCAGGTTACGGACCCAGTCTGAATAGTTTGTTCCATTTAGTTTATCTTTGTCAAGAATCGAACGCAAAGAGAAAGGTGATGTAGTGTTCGGTGCCATTGATCTACAATAGAAAACATGCAAAATACTAAGCCATGTAACCATGAAAGAGTAAAACATATTAAACAATTTAATAGCATATACTCCCACTTAAATCAATATCCCTCTGTTGATACTAAGTGATTCAAGATCCACAATTAACAAGTCGACTAGTGAGCTTTAGCATCACTGCTAGAAGACAAGGTAAATCTGTAAGCAACACTTGCTAATCATATCACATATGACTCTTGTTGTTGGGTGACATCTCTATGTCAAAACTAGGCGCCCAACCTTTATGCCCCAAGGTCCTTAACTGTTAAGATGACCTTGTCAAGTTCACCAACCCTTATGCGTGTAGGTATCCGATACAAACCCATCCAGCCAAGGAAAACCGCGGCACCCTAATTTCATAGGCCCACCAACGATTGTACAGGGCATAGGATGGTGCAAGGTTTGGTTGGGAGGGCATGGTATAACTTAAACTTTGTGAGGGATCGTTCTACTTCTATCATCTAAGCATGCATAGTAGTGAAACACATAAGAATAACATTCACATAGATGTGACACAGTATGGCCCATTTTCTCATGGTGATCTCCATCGCCATAGAACCTGTCCACCATGATGATCTCCATCTTCATGTTCCATGTGAGCCATCCTCCAAGTGATGAGTCCTCCAAGAACTAATACAAGCTATTACTCCTAACAGCTAGTAATCAAAATTACATAGTATTGAGATCATCACAAGTTGGCACGCAGGCCATTACAATAAATGACAACACATATGGCTCCAGCCGTGTTGCCCTACTCACGACACGCAGGTCATGCTAATTTTCATACATGCATCACATACATATATGGGCCATACTGATCACATACATCCTGCAAAAACAAGTTATGCATAGAATCGCATTCTACCGGATCATGTGACATCGCATCACCTAGTTACCTTAACGAGATACAAAAAGGGTCTACGATTAAGGGGGGTCTAGGGGGTCTCCCCCTGTGGGGTTCGAAGGGGCAGCGCCACTCGCGGTATCTTTACAATTTCTGTCCCGATTTTCTTTAAGGATTTTGATCGGCAAATCAAATTTACCATAGACCGACTCGTGTCCCGATTCAATCAAACTCCTTTGATCACGGTACATCAATTTTAGATCTAGGTTCCGATTCGATCAATCATATTGATCTTCGCGTGATTCAACAGGATTTATGTGTCACTGTCTACCCCGATGGCGGAAGCCGACCGGTAGGGGTAAGTCGTTCGACAATCTCAGATCACGATCACGGAAAGCAAGATCATAGATCAATCCTAAACCACCGCCATATAAACGATCACATCATTCATATCAATCTGCATATCACCATATGCAACCATCCCGAACCTATAACTGAACAACATCGGCTCTGATACCACTGAAGGGATACGGATAGGCTACACTAGCGCAAATAAAAATTTTCTACCGCGTATACCAGGATTACTGTTGTCATAGATCACGAGATTACCACTAGACGCGCAAATGCGGAATTGATGAAGCGCGTCGAGGAAGTGCAGACGTTCCACGTCTCCTCCTTGTCCTCGTCCCACGAGCAGCTCCCCTTGTGCGGCTCGTCCAAGCGCTACAGATGCAGCGCCTCCGAGGTATCCACACGTACAGGGTGGAAGCGTCAGACGCCGGACTGCTAGGTCCGCGCGCGCGACACAGGCGTGAGGAGTGGCGGCTGGGAATGATCTGAGGTCTAAGGTCTAACCCTGGTCAGCTCGCCCCACCCTCTCTTATATAGGCGTCCCTAATGGGCTTCTACATTAGCAGCTCATTAGTACCCTAAGCCTGGTCTAATTCGGATCCAATCCTCATTAGGCTTCCAGCCCCTTAAGTGTGTGACCCTATAGGTTCATATACGTATAGACATGACACGAATACACTTATTCTGTCAATAGTTGGTAGCGGCCTCTAGCAAGACGTGCCAACTCCTAAACGCATACAAAGATCATATCGGACGAACCATCACAAGGTTTAGTACATGTCTTTCCCTTTGCCTCACGATATTTGGTCTAGCTCCAAGCTCACCTCCCTTTCTCGATACCGTGATTCGGAATCCCTTTACTAGGTTAACTCTTAACCATATGTAGCACGGCCATGCATTTCTGTATCCGATCACTCGAGGGGCCCAGAGATATCTCTCTCAAGTAGAGAGGGGCAAATCCCATCTTGATTGACCATGCCTTGCAGCATGCTTCAGGACAAACCTGAAAGCTATCTTTATAACTACCCAGTTACGGTGCAGCGTTTGATAGCCCCAAAGTAGGTCGATCCACATCTCAAGTACATGCGACAATCTCAGGTCTAAGGACAAAACGTACACGATGTGTAGAGAGAGAGCTGCAACTAATTGCTAGTCTTAGGTTGGGTCAGTCCAACCCCATGTTCATAACATGTGTCCACGTCATTGGTTTGACATCTCCATGTCTATGACTTGCAAAACATAGTCATCAACCAATCGATGTGCTAGTCTAATATTCACGTGTGTCCTCACATGAACTCCGACTAGGGACAACTTTTAAATAACCATACAAGTATAGAGTTTCACAAACAATTCACGTAATTTCCAATCAATACAAGTTGCCTGATATGGATATTCAAGGAACATTACAATAACTCATGGATACATATGAAATATCATCATCTCTATGATTGCCTCTAGGGCATATTTCCTTCAGATACACTGCAAGTTGATCCTGCAAGGCAGAGAATCCTCATGAATGCTTCAACATAGAATGGTCAGACACACACGAACATTGACCTAACAGCTATAGAAATGCCAATGAGTGGAACAGAAGAAGAAGCTAAAGTGAGGTATGTTGGTAGCTCTGCAGAAGAAAAAACCAAAAAAATCATCACAAGCAACATACTCAAATCAAGCATGATTGTTCAAAAGTGCCATGCTAGGAGAGCGCTGAGCAACGACAAGAAACAAATCAAAAGCAAGACAGTCTATCCTGGATGCGAGAGTAGCATAACAAATTCAGGAATAAACAAGGAATTAGGAGACAAGATCAAAAATCTTGTCGGAAAATGCATGTAACCATGGAAATGAAGCCACAAGAAGAGTTGTATAGGATATCCAAATAAACGGGGAAAAGGCAGAGCACAGAGAGCATAAAACAGAGATGACACATGAGTAGATTGTTGCAAGTGAACTAGTCAGCAACATTTTCTATCCACTGTAACCAGCAAGCATGGCTACAAGTACGGCAGAGAAACAATATGGAAGCATTGATAGAGCTAATGGTTCTGATGTAGGCAAGACAGATTCAACCACCACGGTGAACCCACAAACAAAAGATAATACAAGTCATCAGAATGTCGATTGTTTAAAGGAACCGACAGAAACTATATGAAATAACACCAACTCAGAAGCAATGAGCATTGAGCAGCCTGTGCCCGAGTGCAACGACACTATTCCTGAAATGGAGATTAATCCAAGAGAACCTACAGAAGAAGAGTTAGAGATGGATAGATTGTTTAAGAATGAGTACCCAGCTGTGGATGAAATTGGTGATGCCACGACACCGAAAGAAGGAATGGAATTTCAGTCAAGGGAAGATGCTTTCCAATTCTTTTCACTGTATGCAAGGAAAATAGGTTTTTCTACAAGAAAGTACACCAGCTTTAACTCCAAGAAAAAAAGATAAATGATTAAACAGACATTTGTTTGCACAAAACAAGGTCAGACTTACATGACTGAGAAAGTTTTCAAGGAAAGAAAAACAAGTTCTACTATCTGGTGCTCTTGCCATGTATCCATTGTCGTAAGGAGAATAGATAAATGATGGATGTACAAGACAGTGAAACTGGACCACAATTACCCTTTGCGCCCAACAGATTGGCTCATCAGGTTTTCAAAATGCCACAAGTCAATGACAAAGCTTGACAAGGAATTTATACGTATACTACACCTTGGAAAGATTCCACCGAGGAGAGTGATGCAAATATAAAGTGGAATGAAACTTTTCAATAGAGGAGTTGGTTTCGAGGGCAAAGACGTGGAAAACCTGAAATATGCCGACAAAAAAGATAACAAAAATAAAGATATAGTGGAATGCTTGAAGAGGATTACCCGTCTTCAATCAAAGGTTCCTAGATTCTCATATAAATTCGACACCGACCACACAAAAAACGTTCGTAGCATCTTCTGGACAGACGCAATGTGTAGGATGAACTACAAACTATATGGTGAATACATGTCATTTGACACAACGTTCCAGACTAACATATACAACATGCCGTTTGCACCAATCATTGGCATGAACAACCACGGGAACACAGTTTTGTTTGGGATCGGTCTCCTGCAGGACGAGTCAGCTGAAACGTTCAAGTGGCTATTCAAAACTTTTGTCTTGGAAATGGGTGGTAAAGCACCAAAGTACATAATCACCAACCAGTGCAGAGAAATGGAGAAAGCAATTGATGAAGTGGATATATTGTTTGACACAATCCACAGGTTCTGCCTCTGGCACATAATAAAAATGTTGCTAGAAAAGCTTGCGAGCATTTTCGCAAGAAAAGAAGGCATGTCAGAAGAACTTAGGAATGTCATAAAGAACTCATTGACTATAGAAGAGTTTGAAAAATGCTAGAGGCAGGTATTGGAAAATTACAGAATTGCAACAACAAGCATCTGCTAGATTTATGGGATATCAGAGATCACTAGGTGATAACCAACTTCATGGACTGTTTCTATCCTTTTTCCTCTTCAATGACAAGGAGCGAGAGCACCAACTCCATGTGGAAAGAATATATCAACCACATAGACACAATACTGAAATCCCTCGATTCATATGAGGCAATTCAGGAGAAAAGCTTGAGTGCGCTCGACAGGAAAAGGAACAGTACTTTAGAGAAGAAACCACCAACATGGAGCAGATATGGACTTGAGACAGATGCAATAATCATTTACACTACATACATATTTCTCAAGTTTCAGAAGCATCTAGCAGATAACACATCTTTCGAAATAACAAGGGAAGAAACAACTGACAGAGGAATGAAATACGAACTGACCAAAAGGGGTCATGTCACACAACTAGATTTCAACATAGATGTTTTTATAGTTGACGTGGATAATGAGAATAAGTTGTTCTCATGCAAAAGGGATGGAATCCAGTGCTGTCATGTCCTGAGGGCTGTGGCGCGTCTTAGTTTAGTACATACGATGCCAGCCAGTTTTGTGAACCCTAGATGGAAAGCACGAAACCCATTAGCCATCCAAATTTTTTCGTCTTCCTGACGGAAAAAAGAGAAACGCAGCAGGACCAATACGTTATGTCATTGAGTTGACTCGTTTTGCAAAGATTTGCTCAAAAGCATTTAGTACAGAAAAATCATACCAAGTTCTGGTAGAGTGCATCGATGACATAGAGAAGAAAGTGAATGCTTCAGTAGACCAAGATGAGCAAAGAAACACAGACGAAATGACAGATGGCACCGGTAACTTGGATGGAAAAATTCATACTGCATTGAGGGATCTCCCGATGATCAAAACAAAGGGTAGGAAAAAAGGAAAGAGACTAAAACCAGGGTCAAAGAAGACGAAAAGAAAATGTGGTATCTGCGGAAAGAGAGGACACACAAAACTTAAATGTGACTTATGGCTTACATAAAGAGAGGTATATATATGAATATTTTTTCTTATTTTTTACAAAATATCGTACCTAGCACCAAAGTATATGTATGTAGTTTTTACTATTACTGAGTGAGATGATTTAACTATATATTACATTTTCTTTGCATGCCATAATGATTAAAAGAAGAGTAAGATAAGATCAACAACTACAACGGAAAAAAGTACAACTGCAAGTAGTGATTACGAGACGACTGATGCTAATGGTGTAAGTTTTGTTCTAAAAATTCGTATTCGATACATTACGTCGAACTAATATTTTAACCCATAATCTGCAGGATGACCTGACACCACCCAAGAGAAGATTTTTTCAGAAAAACAAAAGCTAGCAAAGTAAAGCCAAACGTGGACGCAGTTATATTGACAACACTAGTACAGATGAAGTAAGCTCCTTGTAAATAATGACACCTATTATAACATCTCTTGAACCTGATTATAACCACGCAAGACAAACATTTTATCTCCTTCCTTTAAAGAACAAATTGACACCACAGAAAAGAAGAAGAAGAGTATGGAAAGAGAAGGATCAAAAAAGTCCATCATCAACATCAAGTGATAACAATTCTATTGATTCAGCTCGAGTAAGTTTTATGTGAAATTTAAAGCTGACGACTTTGAAAATAGGAAAATTATTAGACATGATATTGTTAAGTCGTGAAAATAAAACGCTTGATACATGTGATGCAGATGATATCAAAACCATAGAAGCAGATGAGAAGTTCAGAAGGAAAAACACATAAATCAAGAGCAGAAAGCAATTATACACGATGGATTGATGGAAAAAAAGTCTGACATCAGAAAAGAAAGATCTCATCCATACCCCACGTGAAATGTTGTGAATCTGTATGACATCCCTCACAAAGATGCTAACCTCAGTGGAAATGATGGAGATGTTTCTCCAAGATCTATACATATAGAAAGAAGCTACAGAATGGCAGAAGTAACAAACAATCCAAACAGGAAGTGCACTACACAAAACCAAGTAAAAAAGAACAGTGATTACAAGGAGCAGTCTAGTGCAGACATCCGTGTCAAGCCACAAAATCCCTCAAGCATCAGTCGAGAGGAATGTACAAACAAGAAGCAATCCTGTGAATTTAGTTTATTTCAATGTACATAAAAGAAACAGTACCAAAAGTACAGTGATAAGAACCGTTAGAGCAAGGCAAAGCACCGTTCAAGATGAAGTTCCTGACAGTGATCTGTCCAGAAACAATAATCAATAGGAAGGCACGAGCCGTGTAAAAATCCCCCAAAAGGACATGGCCGTCTAGAATGATATTTGACTGGGCAAGTTCAAGAGCCAAGGTAAGTTTTATATGTCATAATATTTATAACATTACAATTATGATTGCTACCAATGTTTGCTCTACATACATGTTATAAAAAATGATTGCTCACAATGTTTGCTTATTTGATTCAGGAGAAGCAATGGTAACACGGCATGATACAAATATTGTTTTGTAGCAGACAGATTCAGAATTACAAAATTACTCATAATAAATGTAAGAAATTATAAAGAATTTTTTTCTTCTTATCAAGTTATCATAAAGTTATAGAGGAAAGTTTTTTGTATTATGACACTACTTGTTATTTACTGGTATAAGAAGGATACATTGAGTACAAGCATACATTGCATTTCACCGATTATGTTAGTAAAATAAAAATATTAGACACAATAGCCATGACACTCCTAGAAAAATCTACTGAAGTTTGAAAGGCTAGTTTTGCACTGGATATTCAATGGAACAATGCTCAAAAATAAAAATTGCACTATATATCTATCATACAAACTTAACAACTAGAAATGTTTTATTAAACAAATAAAGTAGAACATTTACATATTATTTTTATAGAATATAAGATAGAACACTCGTACATCTATGCAATCACAATCTAACAGATGAAATAGGGAACAAAAAATGAAGGAACCAGGGCAGTACATAAATAACATCACAAGCAGTCCATGAACTGCATTAAAATACAACCGGATCAAACAAAATAAGATAGTGCATAATATTTTAGAGAAGCAGTGCTATGCCGCAAATAACAATGGGCCTATGAATTGTATTAGTGGGCCTTTCTTGTGTAAAAGCACCAGTTTTATGGTTGTGAAGTTCGAGGTATCGTATGGACAATTTCATAGTGGGATTTTTTTAATATAATTACTAGTACGATTTGATGATCGATTGGTTATAAGGATAGGAGGAGGAGTGGAAGAGGTAAAGGCATAAGTCGCAACAACATCACAGTAGTTGATCATTAGCACCGCCAAAACTCAGAAAACCAAGGTGCCTCTCGAGCCCTGATTTTTTTTTATTCCATCACATAGTTGTTCTTGTTAGATTCATCATTGTTGCCTGCAGCGAGAAAACATAGATTCAAGGCGTGTTACTAGACGTCTTTGTCCCAGACATGATGGACGGCGGGCTTCATACCATAGAGACTCATAACATTCATGTTCACGGAATGACAGTTCTTACTGTGGAGTACACAAACAAGGAATCCACTGTCGATAGAATCCTCTCCATGTACGAGGCTTGGCTTGAAGATATTTGTACTGATCCAACTTACCGTCTGTTTTTATTAAAATGATTGTCATATGGATTTTTCATGATTACAACATAAAGAAATTCAAGATTATTTGATGCGTATATAATCGTTTCCCATATTAATTTGAACTAATTTTTCTTAACCAGTCCTTTGCACTAGTTTAAATATGAATCAAACATCAACCCTTACATATTTTATTAGAATCTCTTGATTTTCCTATGATATAAACAAACATACTATGTGTCATATGAATCTCTATAGGATTAGAGTGGGCATAGAAAATGCAATCCTACATTATCCATACTCCTATGTTTTTCATGTCGTATGAATCAATAATGAAGGTTCTAAACTGTATCCTTCTCGCATTCATTTCACCAGACTCTGGTACTAATGATCACATTTCATTTGACCGGACGATGACTATACATTGAATATACTCCTGGAGGAAGTCAAAAAACCATCGCCGTCATACAACTTGCCATGAGGGAGCACGTCCTAGTGTATCATTACGCTAGGGGCACAAAGAAATGCCAGGGACTCCGTGATTTTTCCAAAGAAAAACAGATCACCTTCATTAGCGTCGATAAGAGGATTGATTCAAAGATGTGATGAAAGAAAAGTTTTTCATCCCTGATGAGTACCATGTAGAAAGACAGGGTATTTTCAACACATTCTGATACGTTGTAAACGTATCTATAATTTTTGATGTTCCATGCTTGTTTAGTATCTACTTTTCTTTGCTTTGTCTACACTTGGAGGCATTTTATATGTTTTCTGGGACTAACCTATTAACAAGATGCCATAGTGCCAGTTGCATGTTTTCTTCTGTTTTTGCTTCCAGAAAAGGCAGAAAATCAATATTCTCGGAATTGGACGGGACAAAAGCCAAAGTCAATATTTTACCGTGGGGAACACGGAGCCAGAAGACGAGACGGAGAAGAGCCACTAGGTGGCCACACCCCCTGGCCGCGCGGCCTGGCCTGGCCCGCGCCTGGGGGGTGCGTCCAACCTGGGTGCCCATGCCTCGCCTCTTCTCCTATAAGAAACCCCCGATACCAAAACCCTAAGGACCCAATCAATCTTCCACGATACAGTCTGTAGCCGTCGCCACCATCGTCCCTAGATCAGGGAGATCTGAAGCTCTTCCCATCACCCTGGCAGAGGGGGGATCATCCTAGAGGCCATCTTCATCATCATGCCAGCCTCCAGTATGAAGAGTGAGTAGTTCCACCTTGGAGTATGGGTCCATGTAGTAGCTAGATGGTTGTTTCTCGTCCTTTGTGCTACCATGTTTAGATCTTGTGAGCTCTGTTCATTATCAAGATCATCTATTTGTAATCATGCATGTTGTGTTTGCGGAGATCTGATGGATATTGAGATTACTATGTCAGATTGGTTAATTGTTCTATCTTATTGAGTCTATCATGTATGTATTGTTTGTGATCCGTCATTCTCTCTGTTTCTAGTATCTATCTTTGCCAAGTAGATGCTAGTGACTCCAAGAGGGATTATTTATGCTCAATAGTGGGTTCATGCCTCTATTTAATCTAGGGAAGTGATAGAAATCTCTAAGGTTGTAGATGTGTTGTTGCTACTAGGGAGAAAACAGCGGTCTCTTGTTCATGGAACAAGTGGATTGTTTACCTTACACACTTTCCTTAAAGAAGTTATCCGTTGCTTGCAACTTAATACTAGAGGGGGTTCGGATGATAACCTGAAGGTGGATTACTAGTCATACATGCAGTTGGATATTGGTCTATGTATCTTGTTGTATTGCCCAATCAAATCTCATAGGATCATGAATATCTAGTATTGCATTATTATGCCTTGCTCTGTCCTGTCAATTGCCCCGCTGTCATTTGTTTACCCAGCATACCATGTTTGTTTATCTTAAGGAGAATACCTCTAGTGAACTATGGACCTCAGTCCAAATCTTTACCTTGTTACATCTTCAACTGTTACTATTTACTTTGTGCAAACCACCATTACTTTCCACACCATACAGTTAATCCTTTGTTTTCAGCAAACTGGTGAGATTGATAACTGTTGGGGATATGCTAAATGGGTATCACCATTGCATGTCTCTAATCCGGCTAACCCGGGTGTCCCATTGTTGGTAGCAAGGCCTATGGCCTGCTGGGCGGCCCAGTTAGACGGATCCAGAAGAGAGGCCCATGCTGGATAAAGGAAGGCTACGGAGGAGTCACCAGCATACCCGGAGCCTTGGGGTGCAAGACAAGTTAGACTAGTTGTGTACCGTGTAGGACTCTGTAACGTGTCCGGCTAGGACTTTGCCTGTAACCCTAGGGTCTAGGGACTATATAAGCCGGACCTATGGGAGCCTTTAGGGCACCAATTAACTCATACCTCGCATAGCGAACTGATCTCTGTAATTCGTCGTATTGCCATTATAGTGATTTATAGCAGGAGTAGGATTCCGCCACCATCGTGGGATCTGAACCTGGGTAAGATGTGTTACCTCATACCCGCCAACCTTTCGCCTTACCCCACGTCTCTAAACACGCTTTGTGAGGACCCCTCTATGGCGTACTCGTTGGCAATACCACGACAGTTGGCGCCCACCGTGGGGCAAGAGGCGCTTCAGGCTCTACAACGGGCGAGGTCCAAGCTCTTCCTAGGAATTGGCAAAACCATTGCCATCGGCTGTGTTCTCTTCTTCGGCAACATTCCGATAGTCCCACCTGACGATTTTTGGATCCCAGCGAAGACGAACCCCACCTGTTGCTCGATTGTCCCAATCGGGGACATCCACCTCTTCATCGGCGAAACCGACTTGCGTACTAGTTCCCTGGAAGTCGGAGGATCGTCAAGGCCCGCACGGACCGCCTACGGGCAGGATACGTTCACGGAAGGATCAAAGTCGGATCTCTCTTTGGAGTCTGCCGACCTAAATCAGAAAAATTCAAGGCCCACCCAAACCGCCCCTGTGCAGGATATAACGGTGGAAGATCGCTGCAAGTCCGCCGGCTTCACCCGTGCGTTTAGAAAGCAGAGATCCAAGTTCGTCGGCATGGTGACTATCTTCGATCTGGCGCATTGCATCCAGAGAGAGGGTGAAAAACCCCGCGATTACCTAGCCAGGTGGATCCGTATACAGGCCGATCTACCCAAATGATGATGATATTTATCACTTTGTGGAAGGGCTGGACCGCGGTACACTTTCTCCGGCATACACTAAGGAGGCTATAGGCCTCGGACGCCTCACCTTCAAAGGAATGGTGCACACCGTCAACAACATCACGGCCGCTGATGCAGAAGCTCAAGCAGCGCTTGCTGTCGTAGCCGGCACCCTGCTGCATCAGCCACCGCCACCACCACCTCCAGTCAATGTTCCTGCAGCCTCAGCTTCTTCTTCTGTCATCGAGGAAGCCCCCGCACTCTCCAACTCCGTTCTAGACGCACTCTACACCGACATCAGTGTGGAGTCGGAGGAGATGGATATCAACCCGGAGGAACTCGACTCTGCTATGAAGGAGATGGAGGAGGACATCAAGCGTGAGGAGTAGGCCGACAAGTCCATCACATCCCGAGAGGTGTTCGTCGCCATTGGGAGTGTGATGGAGGAAGATCAACCCGAACAAGCTCCGCCTAAAGCACTGGAAAAGGGGAAGGGACCACCTGTTGCTACCGACAATGATCGCGCAAACGCCATGGCCCCTCCGCCTATCCTAGTGCAGCAGCCGCAGGAACTCAACGTCGGTCTGAGTAACATCAAAACCGCAAACCCGTTGCCTCCGGCATCTACGTCTGTGGCCGCCCAAATCACTCCAGGTGATAGGGTGATGTACGACAATTTGCTCGTCGAGCCCATGACTGTGCCTCATATACGGAAAGTAGTCCAGCTTGATGAGAAGCGCCAGCAGCTGCTAGAGGAAGCGCAGGCCATAGTGGAGCAAGGCGCAAAGCTAGCTCAAGATCTGGCCAAGGCACATAAGTCAATCGAGAAAGCTAGAGCCATGGAGGCCGAGTACAAGACTCTGCTCAAGCAGCAGAAGGCTAAGAAAGCTCCAGATCGCGTCATCAACTATCCTGGTGTACGACGAAACCTAGGAGGGGCTCCCCCGAAGCCGCCACAAGCCAGGCCATACATTGACAGCGATGGCAAGCAGGTCATGCCCACTCCTATTCTCAACTTAGCCGTGCCCAAGACCCTTTTGGAGCAGGATAGATCACTCGTAGCTGTGGAACAGTTCTATGACCTTGTAGCGAAGGCGGTCAAACAACAGGAAAAGGCCACCTCTCAGAGGCTTGAGTCTGACCCAACATATTGCCAGTCTCGCAATCCTAAGACGCCAAGGGAGCGATCTCCTTAGGATGTCGGGTCCCAAACGGGTTCATCAGAGCGAAGACGGAGGGATGCACGTAACATGAAGGACGCTATCCCCATATCATCGCACCACGGAGGCAAGGCTCATCCTCGTCGCCCATCTCCACCGCCCCGATCTCCCCGACATTGTGAAGACCCAAAGGCTCACCATCGTACGAGCATGCCTCCTCCAAGGCAGGGCGGCATCGTCATTCGCGACAACATGGAGTAGCCCCGTCACGATGGAGAGCGCAACCAAGGACACAAGAGCAGGTCATGCCATAACCCTCCATGTCCGACAACCAACCGCGACAATTGTGAGGCGTCGTAGAAGGATAACATCAAGAAGGCTAACCCACCGCCACCTCTACCTCTGTCGCCACCTAGCAGCCACCATGGCGGAGGGAGCCCGTGTCGTTCACGCAGCCCATCCCTTGGTGGCAAGAAGAAAAGAGCAAGCCTAGAGCCATACAATGCACGTTCACGCCTCGACGAGATTCACGAGGCCCGGGAAGGACAGTACCTAGGACCACGTTGCTTTGGACCTGTAATACGGACCGTAACTTACCCCAAGGGTTTCTGCATTGACAAGACTATCAAGCCCTATGAAAGCACCGCCAAACCAGCTACATGGTTGCAGGATTACGATAACGTGGTGGAGATCGCCGAGGGTAACCCCAATGTTGCCATCAAGTAACTCCCACTAATATTCACGGGCACAACCCGCCAATGGATTGATGACTTGTCGAAGAAGTCCATCTGCAACTGGTTGGCCATGCAAGAAGCGTTCACCAAAAACTTTGAGGGTACGTACAAGCGTCCCTGCACTATTGGCAATCTAGAGCGGTGCATGCAAGAGAAAGATGAGAAATATCGAGCCTACCTCTCCCGCTGGCCGGATACAAAGAATTCTTGCGCAGGAGTGCACGATCAGACTGCCATGGCCACCTTCATTGATGGGTTGGAAAAAGGTACGTTGTGTGGCATCCCGCAAAACCACTACTAGAAAATCGCGTTGTTTTTGTGCATTGCATCATCATGACCGCATGCTCATGTCATCATGCCACATTGCATTTGAGCATCGTCATCATCATGCATATTAATTTGCCTAAAAACTATTTGCGAAAGACAATCGTTTTCTAAAATTTATCCTCCTTCTATTTCAAATTACACCCCCCGGATGCTTCCGGATATTTTGTTTGTCTAAAAACTATTTACAAAAATGTATTGCCAAATTAAATAAAAGTTTGAATTATTTTAGTGGGGCAGTCGAACGGGCCGAATCGACCCGAACGACCGCCCCAGAAATATATCGGTCCACCTAAATACTAAACCTACCAACCTATCTACCCACACCCCCCTCCACATCACCCCAACCAATGGCCTCCTGACACCTCACCCTCTCCCTCCCCCTAACCAACCCCAATCTGCCACCTGCCCCCTCTCTCTCCTCTCTCTCCCACCAGCACACCACCCCACCCAGCAGACCCACAACACACCACAGCACACACACGCGCGCGCGCGCCCCCACTCTCCTCTGCCAGCCTGGCCACCCCGGTCCCACGCGCCCCACCTCCCCCAGTTCTCTCACACCCACCCCGCGGTGTCGCCCGTTCCCCAACCCTCTCTCCCCCGCGCGCGACGCGCCTCTTCCCCGCCTCCGGCCCCGCGTGCGCCCGAGCGCGCTCGCCGCCGCCCCTCACCATCCTCTCGCCACCGGCCCCTCCGGTCTCCCCGCGAGCCTCCCTTGCCGCCTCTCTGGCCCAACCGCCCCCGCGAGCCTCCCTCGCCTCCGAGCTCGCCCGCCGACGCCCGCTCCACCAACCTCGCCGCCGGTGCCCGTGCAAGCCACCCCCGCCTCCCTCCGCTCTGCTCCGCTGCCCGCCGGCGTGCGGCTCCGCTCCGCCTCCGCCCGACGCGCCGCTCACGCCCGCCCTCCCTCGTCTGCCTCGCGCGCACCGCTCCCCACCTCCTCTCCCCTCCTGGCCGCCGCCGGCGACCCTCACCTCGCCGCCGCCTCCCCCCAGACCCGCTCACCTCGCCGCCGCCTTCCCCAGACCCGCTCACTTCGCCGCCGCCCACGCACCCCTCTCCCCGGCCGCGTCCCTCCGCCTCCGTCGAGCCGCGGGGTCCGGCCCGGCCCTCTGCTGCTGCAGCTCCTGCGAGCCCGCAAGCCGCAGGCGCTCGCGCGCCCCTCCTCCGCGACCTCATCTGCTCGCAGCGCAAGGCCGTTTTCGTTGGATGTCGTGTGTGTGTGTGTTCTTTGAGACACGCATATAGTACTTGTTTTGAGGATGATACGAGGATGTATGCAAATCGGTGGCGGATATTGTTGCGGTGGTGACGACGGTTCTTCTACAACGCCCGACAAGATCTTCTCGAAGTGGGAGCAACAAGAACTTCACGGACCAAAGGCCCCGATCCCGACGTCCGAAGACCGAACCCCTTCAAGACCCCGAGCCCTCTCGGATCCGAGGACCGAAGATGGCCGGGACACCAAGATCGCCTTTTGGACCTTGAAGACCGATCACGGCGTCCTCCGCCCTCTCGGACTACAAGCCCGATGCCACGAGAAGTAACCGCCACGATGCCACGTTCGGCCAACGACTGGACCGACACGAGCCGAGACTCGGAAACTGTGCAAGCTCGACACCGAACCCAAACGGCGCCCTAGTCCAAGATCTTCGTCATGGACCGGCAAGATCTCCATCGCGGGCTTCAAGTTCCCCTCGAATACGCCAAGCTCTCCTTCCCGGACGCCGAGCTCGCCGAGAACCTGGATGCCGAGGTCACCGACACAGAACAACCAGATCTACTTCGCGGATACCAAGTGACAAGATCTACTACCCCGATCCGAAGACCCTAACCCCGGAGTCCGAGAACGAGCCGCTGAGACCGAACCCCGGATCCGGACCCTGAGGCCGAACCCCGAACCCCGGAACCCCCAAGATCGTCGAGAAACCTAATGTGTGAATCCCTTCCCGAAACCCTATTTTATAATAAAATACAACTTGTCGCATCTTAATTGTTCATGCATGCATCCTTGTCTGTGGTTTGGGGGCCTTATGCCGATTCACCTCATAATTAAATATGGGGCCCATATGCGGGCAAATCTAGCCTTATATTGGCCTCATTTAAATTTGTGTAGCGAACCGGTAACTCATCTTGCCTTGTTAAAACAACATTTAATTTGCGGGGTATCTAAATAACTTGAACCATTTAATTAATTGTCGGGACCCCGGTTCCGCTTAATATGACCTAATTGCATTGCACCTTTGCCATGCCATGCATCATACATGCATCATGCCGATCTTCTGCCGTCGTATTAAATCGTGCATCCGGTGTTTCTTCTAGTGTTTTGCTTCTTCGCGGATAAGGCCGTTGAGTTGATGTGAGCTTCGCCCCGATCTTCGGATGAACCTTCGACAATGTTTTCAGGCGAGCATCTCCCCCTTTCTACCTATCTTACTTTTATAGTATTTACTCCCTCCTGTTGATCTATTGCTATCTGTGTTGCGATGCTCTAGTTTCCGTACCCTTGATATTACTTGCAGCCTTATATTGCCTTGGACACATCCTATTACCTGTTGTTTGGTAGATAGTTGGACTTGCGCGTCGTAGTCGCTTGCTCAAGTGCCGTTGCGTGTCGTCAAGTGCCACAGTTGTTGATGTAATGCCGCATGTTGATGTTGGATATGATCATGGTTTTACTTATTGTTCACTTTAATTCCTGTTTAACAACTAAAATTGAAATAAGCAGAGGCATCGGTGGGTGATAGAAAATATTTGGTTTCCGAACGCCCACTTGTGTCCCGTAGGACCCCGAGTACTTGATACCTGTTCCTTGATTTATCGCGCTATCCACATCCGGGAGGTATATGGGGTCCCCCTTAGCCAGAGCTTGATTCAGTCTTATTTCTTGGGGCCACAAACTAGTTTGAAGTTTTATTACTATCCTGTACTTATGCCATGCTACTTCTGTATTTACGATTGTGCGAGGAGCACACTGTACTGTTTAGGATCGTGGCACGATTCCGCGGTGTCGACAAGCCCAGCCACACTTTCGGGTTCCCAGTCGTTCACAGCCATCCCCACAACCTTAAGTCCGTCTCGGAGCCGGCCGGCTTCGTTGCGGGTTCTACTTTAAGGGGTGGCCCCCTGAAATACTTTTGAATCCTGTGATTGCTTTGTCGTGAAAGCCTCGTTGGGTTTTGATTTGGTTTTTCCGAGGTTGATCGAGTGTGTGTTGCTATTGGTGCACCCCGGCCGGGTAAAACTTTCTGAAAGCCGTGTCCGCGGTTATGGATGACTTGGAGCACAGTATCTCGACCATAGACAAGCATAACTAAAGTTTATTGCTCTAAATTTGACTTTATAATGACTAGTAATCAGCTTCACTATAATGGAATGGCTAAATAATACTGCCCACAATTGCTTGTTTGGAGCGTCGCTTGCGACCATTGTACCTGACTAGTAAGTTTGCAACTACAACGGAATGGCTAAATAAAAGTACCAACAACTGCTGGGCTTTGGGTTATCTCATGCTAATTGTATCTGACTAGTAAGTGTTGCAACTACAACGGAAAGGTTAACTAAAAGTGCCCACTGCTTACTTTATCAGGATGATTAACTAAACCTGACTAGTAAGTGCTGCAACAATAACTGAATAAATAAAACTGCCAACTGTGTGAGTTCCTCGGTTGACTTCCTCGTTTGGTCTCGAGGGGGAAACGCCAGGATGGGTTTGTATGTTGGTAGTATCAGGTTGGTTCCGAATAGGTCCTTCTTACCCCTCTCTGATTGCCGCCAGTTGTATCGAGTCTCTATAGGTTGTTTAGTGCCTGCTGCCGCTGCTGCTTCAGTCCACCATACCTATGTAGGCGAGGACCGCCGAATTCTAGTCTCGCCGTGTACTGGCCTCAGTACTGACGCTCCTCTTTTTCCTTTGCCCTTTGTCGGCACCCCTTTTGTTTAAGCAGGTTTTGAGATCGACGTCGTTAGCAGGGTTACCCTTCCGGCTTAGCCTGGGCAGGGTTATGGACGCCATTGGTTATTCTTCAGGGCTCTTAGCCCCATTTGCATCTTGTCCGTAGCTGGACGCTATATCGTTTTCAAGGTGATTTGGATCTTGGTACTGTATATCTGTATTCTTGACTCATTGAGTCGTTGTTATATATATCTGTTCTGTGGGTCCCATCGAGGACTGTTGTGTAATGTTATTACTTCGTTTTCCACCCGCACGAAAGTGCCTGGTGGGCACCTTTGAATCGTTTCTATGCGGGTTTGGCGGGAAGCGCTGAAACTTGCATAGGGTCGATTCTGAGGGTGTTACAGAGTGGTATCAGAGCTCAGCAGTTGCGATACCCCACAAGTCCAGCCTGTAGGATAACCTAGCTAACGGCCGAAGTAGAGTGTCAAAAACTATTTTTGCAAAATCGGTTGGATAGTTCTGATTAGGTCTGATTTTACTCCTTACCCCTCTGCTGTTCTCCTCTTACCTCAACATGTTTTGAATCCGCTCTCTTCTCTTTCTTCGAGTCCAGGAATTCTCGTGGTTGGGTTTCCGTCGTACCTTCAGGGTTTCGCTTCCACCTTTGATAACGGCGTTCTACCATCCGGTGATCATGCTGCCTGAGGAATCCGTCTACTGTGGTACCATTCTTTGTTCCTTGTTTGTGCCTTCCGGTGGTTTCTGACGCGACGACATCCTCTACGCCAGATCCGATGTAGAGTCTGCATCACTCCTTTGTTTCCGAACCTCGCTTGACGAGATCTTCAGTCTAATTCCGAGAGTTGGTTGCATAATCCGCCTATTCGTGTGCAGAATAATGGTTTGAGTGCGGGATGGAGTAGCTACCATACCACTACTCTTATCATTCGCTCTGGTACATCGAATCAGTGGATCCAGCGATTTTACTCCGTCCACGGAAGTTAGAGGTGGCTTTAATTGTTGATACCTCTACCTTCGACCTTTTGTTCCCGGAGTGTTCTCTCGACGATCACGGACAACGACCTCTTGTTAGTGGTGTCGCGCGGATCTACACGAAGCGAGAAGACGCAGATAGCCGACCTTCTTTCCGGTACCATGAGGCGGATCTCGAGGGCGAGATCCCTTGTTAGTGGTGTCGAATTGTGGCATCCCGCAAAACCACTACTAGAAAATCGCGTTGTTTTTGTGCATTGCATCA
Source organism: Avena sativa (assembly GCA_916181665.1). NCBI lineage: Eukaryota > Viridiplantae > Streptophyta > Magnoliopsida > Poales > Poaceae > Avena > Avena sativa. The sequence continues at coordinate 136,515,836 of OV702280.1, forward strand.
TCATGACCGCATGCTCGTGTCATCATGCCACATTGCATTTGAGCATCGTCATCATCATGCATATTAATTTGCCTAAAAACTATTTGCGAAAGACAATCGTTTTCTAAAATTTATCCTCCTTCTATTTCAAATTACACCCCCCGGATGCTTCCGGATATTTTGTGTGTCTAAAAACTATTTACAAAAATGTATTGCCAAATTAAATAAAAGTTTGAATTATTTTAGTGGGGAAGTCGAACGGGCCGAATCGACCCGAACGACCGCCCCAGAAATATAATCGGTCCACCTAAATACTAAACCTACCAACCTATCTACCCACACCCCCCTCCACATCACCCCAACCAATGGCCTCCTGACACCTCACCCTCTCCCTCCCCCTAACCTACCCCAATCTGCCACCTGCCCCCCTCTCTCTCCTCTCTCTCCCACCAGCACACCACCCCACCCAGCAGACCCACAACACACCACAGCACACACACGCGCGCGCGCGCCCCCACTCTCCTCTGCCAGCCTGGCCACCCCGGTCCCACGCGCCCCACCTCCCCCAGTTCTCTCACACCCACCCCACGGTGCCGCCCGTTCCCCAACCCTCTCTCCCCCGCGCGCGACGCGCCTCTTCCCCGCCTCCGGCCCCGCGTGCGCCCGAGCGCGCTCGCCGCCGCCCCTCACCATCCTCTCGCCGCCGGCCCCCTCCGGTCTCCCCGCGAGCCTCCCTTGCCGCCTCTCTGGCCCAACCGCCCCCGCGAGCCTCCCTCGCCTCCGAGCTCGCCCGCCGACGCCCGCTCCACCAACCTCGCCGCCGGTGCCCGCGCAAGCCACCCCCGCCTCCCTCCGCTCTGCTCCGCTGCCCGCCGGCGTGCGGCTCCGCTCCGCCTCCGCCCGACGCGCCGCTCACGCCCGCCCTCCCTCGTCTGCCTCGCGCGCACCGCTCCCCACCTCCTCTCCCCTCCTGGCCGCCGCCGGCGACCCTCACCTCGCCGCCGCCTCCCCCCAGACCCGCTCACCTCGCCGCCGCCTTCCCCAGACCCGCTCACCTCGCCGCCGCCTCCCCCCAGACCCGCTCACCTCGCCGCCGCCCACGCACCCCTCTCCCCGGCCGCGTCCCGCCGCCTCCGTCGAGCCGCGGGGTCCGGCCCGGCCCTCTGCTGCTGCAGCTCCTGCGAGCCCGCAAGCCGCAGGCGCTCGCGCGCCCCTCCTCCGCGACCTCATCTGCTCGCAGCGCAAGTCCGTTTTCGTTGGATGCCGTGTGTGTGTGTGTTCTTTGAGACACGCGTATAGTACTTGTTTTGAGGATGATACGAGGATGTATGAAAATCGGTGGCGGATATTGTTGCGGTGGTGACGACGGTTCTTCTACAACGCCCGACAAGATCTTCTCGAAGTGGGAGCAACAAGAACTTCACAGACCAAAGGCCCCGATCCCGACGTCCGAAGACCGAACCCCTTCAAGACCCCGAGCCCTCTCGGATCCGAGGACCGAAGATGGCCGGGACACCAAGATCGCCTTTCGGACCTTGAAGACCGATCACGGCGTCCTCCGCCCTCTCGGACTACAAGCCCGATGCCACGAGAAGTAACCGCCACGATGCCACGTTCGGCCAACGACTAGACCGACACGAGCCGAGACTCAGAAACTGTGCAAGCTCGACACCGAACCCAAACGGCGCCCTAGTCCAAGATCTTCGTCATGGACCGGCAAGATCTCCATCGCGGGCTTCAAGTTCCCCTCGAATACGCCAAGCTCTCCTTCCCGGACGCCGAGCTCGCCGAGAACCTGGATGCCGAGGTCACCGACACAGAACAACCAGATCTACTTCGCGGATACCAAGTGACAAGATCTACTACCCCGATCCGAAGACCCTAACCCCGGAGTCCGAGAACGAGCCGCTGAGACCGAACCCCGGATCCGGACCCTGAGGCCGAACCCCGAACCCCGGAACCCCCAAGATCGTCGAGAACCCTAATGTGTGAATCCCTTCCCGAAACCCTATTTTATAATAAAAAACAACTTGTCGCATCTTAATTGTTCATGCATGCATCCTTGTCTGTGGTTTGGGGGCCTTATGCCGATTCACCTCATAATTAAATATGGGGCCCATATGCGGGCAAATCTAGCCTTATATTGGCCTCATTTAAATTTGTGTAGCAAACCGGTAACTCATCTTGCCTTGTTAAAACAACATTTAATTTGCGGGGTATCTAAATAACTTGAACCATTTAATTAATTGTCGGGACCCCGGTTCCGCTTAATATGACCTAATTGCATTGCACCTTTGCCATGCCATGCATCATACATGCATCATGCCGATCTTCTGCCATCGTATTAAATCGTGCATCCGGTGTTTCTTCTAGTGTTTTGCTTCTTCGCGGATAAGGCCGTTGAGTTGATGTGAGCTTCGCCCTGATCTTCGGATGAACCTTCGACAATGTTTTCAGGCGAGCATCTCCCCCTTTCTACCTATCTTACTTTTATAGTATTTACTCCCTCCTGTTGATCTATTGCTATCTGTGTTGCGATGCTCTAGTTTCCGTACCCTTGATATTACTTGCAGCCTTATATTGCCTTGGACACATCCTATTACCTGTTGTTTGGTAGATAGTTGGACTTGCGCGTCGTAGTCGCTTGCTCAAGTGCCGTTGCGTGTCGTCAAGTGCCACAGTTGTTGATGTAATGCCGCATGTTGATGCTGGATATGATCATGGTTTTACTTATTGTTCACTTTAATTCCTGTTTAACAACTAAAATTGAAATAAGCAGAGGCATCGGTGGGTGATAGAAAATATTTGGTTTCCGAACGCCCACTTGTGTCCCGTAGGACCCCGAGTACTTGATACCTGTTCCTTGATTTATCGCGCTATCCACATCCGGGAGGTATATGGGACACCCCTTAGCCAGAGCTTGATTCAGTCTTATTTCTTGGGGCCACAAACTAGTTTGAGGTTTTATTACTATCATGTAATTATGCCATGCTACTTCTGTATTTACGATTGTGCGAGGAGCACACTGTACTGTTTAGGATCGTGGCACGATTCCGCGGTGTCGACAAGCCCAGCCACACTTTCGGGTTCCCAGTCGTTCACAGCCGTCCCCACAACCTTAAGTCCGTCTCGGAGCCGGCCGGCTTCGTTGCGGGTTCTACTTTAAGGGGTGGCCCCCTGAAATACTTCTGAATCCTGTGATTGCTTTGTCGTGAAAGCCTCGTTGGGTTTTGATTTGGTTTTTCCGAGGTTGATCGAGTGTGTGTTGCTATTGGTGCACCCCGGCCGGGTAAAACTTTCTGAAAGCCGTGTCCGCGGTTATGGACGACTTGGAGCACAGTATCTCGACCATAGACCAGCATAACTAAAGTTTATTGCTCTAAATTTGACTTTATAATGACTAGTAATCAGCTTCACTATAATGGAATGGCTAAATAATACTGCCCACAATTGCTTGTTTGGAGCGTCGCTTGCGACCATTGTACCTGACTAGTAAGTTTGCAACTACAACGGAATGGCTAAATAAAAGTACCAACAACTGCTGGGCTTTGGGTTATCTCATGCTAATTGTATCTGACTAGTAAGTGTTGCAACTACAACGGAAAGGTTAACTAAAAGTGCCCACTGCTTACTTTATCAGGATGATTAACTAAACCTGACTAGTAAGTGCTGCAACAATAACTGAATAAATAAAACTGCCAACTGTGTGAGTTCCTCGGTTGACTTCCTCGTTTGGTCTCGAGGGGGAAACGCCAGGATGGGTTTGTATGTTGGTAGTATCAGGTTGGTTCCGAATAGGTCCTTCTTACCCCTCTCTGATTGCCGCCAGTTGTATCGAGTCTCTATAGGTTGTTTAGTGCCTGCTGCCGCTGCCGCTTCAGTCCACCATACCTATGTAGGCGAGGACCGCCGAATTCTAGTCTCGCCGTGTACTGGCCTCAGTACTGACGCTCCTCTTTTTCCTTTGCCCTTTGTCGGCACCCCTTTTGTTTAAGCAGGTTTTGAGATCGACGTCGTTAGCAGGGTTACCCTTCCGGCTTGGCCTGGGCAGGGTTATGGACGCCATTGGTTATTCTTCAGGGCTCTTAGCCCCATTCGCATCTTGTCCGTAGCTGGACGCTATATCGTTTTCAAGGTGATTTGGATCTTGGTACTGTATATCTGTATTCTTGACTCATTGAGTCGTTGTTATATATATCTGTTCTGTGGGTCCCATCGAGGACTGTTGTGTAATGTTATTACTTCGTTTTCCACCCGCACGAAAGTGCCTGGTGGGCACCTTTGAATCGTTTCTATGCGGGTTTGGCGGGAAGCGCTGAAACTTGCATAGGGTCGATTCTGAGGGTGTTACACGTTGCTTCGACATAAGTTGAAGCGCCTGCAGGACAATCATAGGCTAGATCTCAACCAGATGATCCAGCTAGCCAGTGAGTTTGCGGCTGCCAATGACGATGCTCGCGGATCCTTGTCAGCAATAGTCGTTCCAACCCAAGCTAAGAGGAACAATAGAACCCCTTCGAGAAGAAGGCTTCCGTCTACCACGCTTTCCTTGGAACCCCTACTGTCCGGGCACAGAAAACCTCCATGAGGATACTGATGGACACCCTACCCCAAGTTCCCCTCTACCTGCGTTGGTCGGAGATTCCAATCACTTGGGACAGGAAGGATCACCCATACCTCATCCCTACGGAGAACCAGTACGCCATGGTCATCAACCGTTTGATTGATGGCAACGAGTTCACCAAATGCATGGTGGACAGTTTAATCAGCATCAACATCATGTACCTGGATACACTACACAAGATGAACTTGATGGAGGCCAACCTAAGGCGGACCAGCACCGTGTTCCATGGCGTAGTTCCTGGTCGGGAGGCTCGGTCCCTTGGGTGCATCACGCTATAGGTCTCTTTTGGCGATGTTAATAATTATCGCCAAGAACGCATGACCTTTGATGTGGTCCCCTTCAAGAGTGTGTACCACGTCATATTCGGACAAGACATCTTCCACGCCTTCATGGCCAAGCCATGCTTTGTCTACAACAAGCTCAAGATACCCGGACCAAACAGTGTCATCACCGTATCCGGAAGATTTACAAAGGCAAGGGACTGTGAGATTGGAGAAGCAGCCTTTGTAGAAGCTGTCCTCTACAGCAAAGAATTCAAGGAGATCTAGAGCATGGTCGATGCCACGGAGATGTCGACATCAAAGAAGCAGATTTTTGACTCTGATCCCGCCTTCAAGGTCGCCATCGAGACCAAGCCAGTGGAACTTGTGGTAGGCGATGCCTCCAAGACCAGCACCATTGGGACGAACCTGGACACCAAAATAGGAAAGCACGCTCATCGAGTTCCTCCTTGAGAATAGGGTCATCTTTGACTGGCAACATGCCGACATGAAAGGTGTACCTAGGGAACTTGCTGAGCACAGCTTGAATATTGATCCAAAATGCAAACCGGTGAAACAACCTCTACGACGCTTCGGAGATGAGAAGAGACGTGCCATAGGCAAAGAGATATCTAGGTTACTTAAGGCTAGTTTTATCTGAGAAGTCCTTCACACCCGATGCGTGGCCAATCCTGTACTTGTCCCCAAAAAGGGAACCAAAGAATTAAGAATGTTCGTTGATTACACCGACTTGAACAAAGCGTTCCCGAAGGATCCGTTTGCTTTGCCTCTCATTGACCAAGTCATTGACTCGACAGCTGGCTCGAAACTTCTGTGTTTTCTTGATGCATACTCACGATACCACTAGATAAAGATGAGGAAGTCGGACCAATTGGCCACTTCGTTCACCACACCTTACGGCATGTTTTTCTATGTCATGAAGCCCTTTGGGATGAAGAACGCAGGTGCTACCTACTAGTGGACTATGCAATGTTGCCTACATGATCAAATTATTCGGAACGTTCACATGACTTAATCTTCGACTTAAAAGAAACCTTTGATAATCTCCGGAAATACAACATGATGCTTAACCCTAAGAAGTGCGTCTTCGGGGTTCCCACCGGCAAATTGTTGTGCTTCATCGTTTCCCAGCGTGGAATTGAGGTCAACCCAGAGAAAATAAAAGCGATCCTAAACATAAACCGTCTGACATGCCTGAAGGACTTCCAATGGCTCATAGGCTGCGTTGCGGCAGTAAGCCGGTTCGTCAGCCGACTTGGAGTGAAGGCTCTGCCGCTGTACAAGTTGCTGAAGAAGGTGGCCAAATTAACATTTATGGACGAAGCAGATGCTGCGCTCAAGAAGCTAAAGGAGATACTTTCCTTGACACCTATACTTGTAGCACCCGAGCCTATGGATCCTATGTTGATCTACATGGCGGCCACCAACCGGGTAATCAGCATCGTCGTCGTGGTGGAGCGGAAAGAACCAACACATGAGTACGGAGTGCAACAACCAGTTTACTATGTAAGCGAGGTCTTGATGGAGTCCAACCAGCGTTACTCGCACTACCAGAAGCTAGCTTATGGAGTGTTCCTTGCTTCTCGGAAGCTAAGGCACTATTTCCAGGAGCACGCCATCACAATTGTGAGCAAAGCTCCACTGTCCAACATCATCAATAACAACGACACTACAGGAAGGGTTGCAAAGTGGGGAATTGAGATTGCCGCCTTCGAGATCACCTACAAGAGACGCGACGCTATCAAATCACAGGTCTTGGCGGATTTCATTGAAGATTGGACGGAGATGCCAGATGCTACCCCTGTACCAGAGCCAGAATACTGGGTGATGCACTTTGAGGGATCAAATCTACTCAATGGCTCGGGGGATGGTGTACTACTACACTCACCAATAGGGGAAAAGCTATACTACGTTTTGCAGATCCAATTTGAGACTACAAATAACATGGCGGAATATGAAGCACTCATTCACAGACTTCGCGTAGCCAAGGATATTGGCATCAAGCGCATAGTTTGCTATGGAGATTCCGACTTGGTTGCCCAGCAGGTGACTGGCACCTGGAACGCGTGGAACCCTATGATGGCGGAATATCGAGATGAAGTAGACGAGATAGCCAAGTGCTTCGAAGGTTACAAAGTCAAGTATGTCAAGAGGGAGGACAATGAGGAGGCTGATCTGCTGTCAAAGCTTGGATCAGGGCGAAAACCAATTCTGCCTGGCGTTGTCCTGGAACATCTACGGACACCATTCGTGAAGGGAGCGGATCCATCTAACCCATATAGGGTTGACTCTTTTGTTCCCACAGTGACAAAGGTCCCTCTGGCTTGGACAAAACCGTTCATGGAGTATCTCATACACGGAACTTTTCCCATTGACGAGGTCGAAAGTCGGAAAATAGTACGTCGAGCGAAGGGCTATACCATAATCAATGGACATCTCTATAAAAGAAGCACCACTGGTGTATACCTAATGTTTGTTTCCCAGCAAGAAGGTACTGAAATCCTTCATGAGATTCATCTCGGAGATTGCGGGCATCACGCCGCTCCTCGATCGTTGGTCTCCAAAGCCTTCCATCAAGAATTCTACTGGCTGACCGCAAAGGCGGACGCTGACAAGATGGTTGAGACATGCATGGGATGCCAGTACTATGCCCGACAACCACATGTTCCAGCTCAAGAATTGCGAACAATACCAATAACTTGGCCGTTTGTAGTCTGTGGGCTAAACATGGTTGGTCCATTACAGACGACACCATGTGGGTTTACGCATCTGCTAGTAGCAGTTGATAAATTCACCAAATGGATAGAAGGTAAACCCATTAGAAATCTTGATGGGGCAACTGCCCTTAGGTTTGTCCAGGATCTAGTGGTGAGATTTGGTCTCCCACATAGCATTATCACCGACAATAGCAGCAACTTGTTACTCGGAGAAGTGGAAGCCTATTGTTGGGAGAAGGGCATCCGACCTGACTTAGCATCTGTGGCACATCCATAGTCCAATGGGAAAATTGAGCGAGCCAATGGATTAATTCTGTAGGGAATCAAGACACGTCTAGAGGCACCGCTACATAGAGCAGCTACACCAAGAGTTGCCGCCTAAGACGAAGATGACGCCGAAGAATCCATATGCCTAAATGTGGACCTTCTCGAAGAAGAGCGCGTATTGGCGTGCCAAAGATCCGCCATCTACCAGCAGAAGCTACGCAGCTACCATAGTCGCCGCGTTCTGCATCGCTCGTTTAAAGAGGGGGATCTGGTGCTCCGACTTAAGAAGAAGAAGTCACACAAATTATCCCCTCCATGGGAAGGACCGTTCATCATAAGCAAGGCGCTACTCAATGGGTCTTACTACCTCGTTGACAATCGTGAACTTGAGGATAAACCAAACAAGGATCATAAGCGTAAGTGACGTGACCCGGATGATGACTACCCGGAGTTGATCGTCCATGGAACATAGCACAGCTACGTCCTTTTTACACTTAACATATTTTTATCCATTGTGTACCTTTTATATGATCAATGAAATAAAGCTCGTTGGTTCACTCATATTCTTAAGTCTTTTACCTCCTTTAGTGTTCATTTTTGGATCATATAAAACCTTTATGCGCAAATTTTGCATTTGCACTTGTGAAAATTTCGCCTACGGGCAATAGCTTAAGTTTTCTGGTCTACACATTCTTTGTCGTTTTTATTTGGATTCTGGAGTAGTGACTTTCGGCACTCGAAGTCGGTGATTTTGTGCTCAGGTTTTAACGGTGACATTGGGCATCATCACCTGAGCGCATAGTTCCGACTACGAGTCTTCCGACTCACGAAAAGTCAAGCATAAAAACCAAAGTAATGGATAAGCCAGCACTTGCATAAAAAATATATACATGCTGGAACTAAAACTTAAGTAGCAGGAAGCATATAGCTATTGTTTTCCGCCTTAAGGTTAAACTGTAGTTTTTTCCGCATACATAAAACATATCCAGAGGAAACAAATATTACATAAGTGTTTTTTCATTCCTCTGACGCAAGGGAATTTGAGGTAACATCGTCGGCAACAGGAGAGTAATCATGTTCATCAACGAAGTCGTTGATCTTGAGGGACTTGGAGGAGTTGGGCTGGTCGGCATCAATAATCTCGAGAGGCACAAAGGTGTTTGGATCTACCAACTCGGCAACCCTGGTGTCTTAGCCGGCGAGCGATGACCAGATAGCTTTGTGATCAATCTTCTGGCCGTCATCGTCTACGTCGGGCAGACCTGAGGTCACAGTGTCGATGTCAGCATCCTCATAGTGGGCCTTGACCATAGCCAGCGACATTCTTGCACTAGCCCGGGTACATGAAGCTTTCCATCTTATGATACGCTCGGGGGCTTGGCGCAGAATCTCCGAGTACTTCATGACAGAATCCACCGCCTTGATGTTGATGTTCAGGGGCTTGGCAATTTCTTTTGCTTGCTTGATGGCGGTGCTGATGAAGTTGCCGATAAGGACCATGTATTCCTTTGGCAGAGGAGGAGTATTGGTTAAACCAATAGGAGCTGCATTTCCGACCATGCAATGGAGTACATGAGTTCAACATAACAAAGGTTCAGAGTACCCGGCATACAGAAGTACAAGACAGAGATTTCTTACCAAAAATGCAGTCCTCAGCTTGCTGGAGAGTCTCCGCCATGGAGTGCTGTTCTTGTCGGAGGGCCTTGTAAGCCTCAAGGTTGTGTGTATTTTGCTCGGCGGCTGCTTTGTTCTGCTCCTTGAGGATTGCAATTTCCTCCTTCAGCCGGTTGATCTCCATGTTGGCGGACTCCTGCACGGCCTTCATCGCATCTTCATGCATCTTCAAGGATTCAGCCCTCTCCTGCTTGAGGATTTTGTTCTCGCTATCCAACAGCTGTATGTGCTTGGATTGCTTGACAATATCCTTCGCCTTGGCAATAGATTCTACATGTCGGAGAAATGACATCGCACGATGAGTAGTCGAAGGTTAATGTCACAAGACCAAGATTGAGTGCGAAACTGAAAATAAAAACAGACTCTTGCTCTTGGTGATTTGATCCTTCAAGAAGGCAGTTTTACCCTTTTCAGCTTCAAGGTCAGCACGCATCTTGTGGAACTTCTCATTGGCGACACCTCTCCGAGCATTCTCATTCTGCGAAAAAGATCAATGTTACTTAGTCTACTTGGAGCATCTAGCCGGATAAATATCCACGTAGAGGCTTGGGGGCTATAGTGAGAGTTTTAAACTCGGCAATATGCTTAGTCTTTCTTTAAGCATCTAGTCAGAACTAATTCTGTTTCAACTAGAAGCTTGGGGGCTACAGTAATGAAATTTACAAAACACTGCGTATGCTACTCTAAAGTATCTTGTCGAAATAATTCATTCAAACTACATACTTGGGGGCTACAGTGCGAAGTTTCTAGCTTAGTCACTCTTAGAGCATTCAGACACAAAGACATATGGTTTTTCGTCTAAATCCTCGGGGGCTACAGTGCGATACTACATATCAAATGCAAAATGCATATAAAACTTACAAGTGCAATGATCTTGAGGTTTGTGGCACTCTCGACAAGTATCTTGCTGAAGGGAAGGTTGTTTCCGCGCAGGATATCCGCCTGCTTGAGCAGCTCCTCAAGACCACATATCGGAATAGTCGACGCCGCACCAGGAACCAAAGATGATCTACTCGGTGTAAGCACTGGGTAGACGATCTTTCGAGGCTCTGCTGGCGTCTTGGGTGCAATGGCTTCGCCTAAGGCAGAAGTTCCGCCTTCCACTATGCCTTACCGCTACCAGTGGCATGCTTATCCGGAGCTTAAACCACTTTAGGTGATGTGCTTTCTTGTGTCGCCTGCTCGTCGACAACAGCAAGTTCCACGGCAACGTCCGAGTCCACTTCCATGGCGGAAGGTTCAGACGTTACCTTTGCTGGAGAGCTTGTCGGTGCGATAGCAGGCTGGACGCTTGGAGTAGGAGGGGCGATGGCGGGAGAGGACTGGCTAAACATTTCTTTGATGTTTTTAGAAGCCCCCGATGTTTTGGAGGTCTCCTTCAAAGTCATACTGGCCTTCTTCCTAAAACATCCAGAAGTATAAGTACAGCAACAAGACGAGCAAGAGACAATGTCGGATGTTAAGAAGCTTACACAATGGTTGGTGCCTTAGTCAAAGGAATACCAATCGTTCTTCTTTTCTCCGCCTCCAGGGAGGCGTTGGATCTCTTGGAGGCTCCACCCTCCATATTCTTCTTCTTGCCTCCATCGTCAGTGTCATAGGTGGAGCTCTTCCGCTTACGCGCCAGCGGGACATCGTCGTCGGACACGATGGTGACTTCCTTCATCTTAGGATCGTAGACTTGGGCAGCCATGCTACCTTCGTCTAGTTCCTTGAGCTATTAAGGAAACCCAATGTGTTAGATGCAATGGTTAAAGCAAGACGGAAGAACTGGTGTAAATGTCATACACGGAAAAATAAGTAAGTACCTCTGGGCACTTGCCACCCTCGAACATGTCGTAGGTGATGGAGAATCCACGCTTCCTATCGTTCACCTTGACTATGTCCTTGAGGCACAGCTTGATGGAGTCACCCGAAAAGTTGTACTCGGAGATGCGGAGGCTATCCTTCCTATCCTTGGAATATTAATGCATGAGCTTCACGCGGTGCTGCAGAGGCTGAATCCACCTGATGAACCAGCACATGGCTAGGTCCAACCCGGTCAGATCCTTGTCTACGAACCACTCGATCTGCATTACGGCGCGCGAGTCTTCATCGTTGGAAGGGAGGAGGGCTTGAGATCTCCATGTTGGGGCTTCAGCGGCAGCTCCATCGACAAAATCCGGTTACGTTCCTTCTCGGCCATCTAGAGGGATATCTGGACCGTAGAAGTATGTCCTCTGCCAGTTCTTGCAGGACTCATTGCCTACAATGTCGGGGAACCGCCGGTCAGGCCGGATCATGAAAGTAATAATCCCACAATTTCTAAGCTCATCCTTGCTCACTCTAGCTTCCCTCTTGACGGTGAAGAAATATATAAACAGATCTAACCTAGGCCTGATTCCTAGGTAACCCTCACAAAGCGCCACGTAGTTGCTAAGCGCGAGAATGCTATTCGGAGACAAGTTCTGAGGTTGAACCCGGTAGTGGCTAAGGACCTCTATGAAGAAGTCGGAGATTGGGAGGGAGGCGCCGCGTACCAGTTGGGCTTTGAGGTACACCTTTTCTCCGGCTTGGGGACAAGGGATGACCTTGCTGGCCGGCTCCGCCCGCCATTCCAGCCCCTCCGTCGCGGGGAGGTACCCCTCGGCAAGCATCTCTTTGACATCGCCTTGTGTAATATCGGAGCCGCGCCATTACCCTTTGTGGGAATCGGCCTCCTCTTCTTGCAGTTCCAGCGCCGCTGGAATATGGTCACCGCTGGTGGATTCCACCACCGCGGTGCGTGGAACCACCACACCTTCTGGAGGTACGTGGACGGATCCCGCCGGCTTGGCCGTGGCTTCGATCGCCGCCGCCATGGACGGTGTGGTGCTGCTACTGGCCATTGATGCAAAGGAAGACTGGCAGTGCGATGGGAAAAGCTAGGGTTTTTTCCTTCGTGCACGCAGAGAGCTCGAGGAGGCGTTTAATCGAGGAAGAAGACGTTGCGAGGAAGAATGCGGTGAAAGGATAAAACTTACCACGGTTATAATTTATAGTACTCAGCATCAAGATTCGTGCAAGTTGATCAAACAGGTGATGCGTGGACAGGGCCTGCGTGCGCGTGCTCGAAAATTTGACCTCGTTCCCACCATTGCCGCCAATGTTTTGCATCCTTCACGCGGTAAAAACGGCTATGGGTGCATTCTCTGCATGTGTGAGTTACAAAGCATCGCTGACCTATGGTCTATGACGCTCTATTGGCATAGGCAGGTGAACCATCCCATCTGAAGATTCTGGCATGGACGGATTCAGTCCGGCTACGAGAAGAGTACGATGGAAGGTTCAGCAGTTCTCCGACATACATGTTGAAGACAGAGAGCATTGCAGGGTTCTTGGGAGGACTACAAGATATTGCTTGACGATTTTCCGACATTCATCTAGACGGAGAATTCAATCTAACGAGGCAAGCCGGCGCAAAATCTCGGAGTTCTCTAGGGGCTACTGTTGGGGATATGCTAAATGGGTATCACCATTGCATGCCTCTAATCCGGCTAACCCGGGTGGCCCACCGTTGGTAGCGAGGCCTATTGCCTGCTGGGCGGCCCAGTTAGACGGATCCAGAAGGGAGGCCCATGCCAGATAAAGGAAGGCTATGGAGGAGTCACTAGCGTACACGGAGCCTTAGAGTGCAAGACACGTTAGACTAGTTGTGTACCATGTAGGACTCTGTAACCTGTCCGGCTAGGACTTTGCCTGTAACCCTAGGATCTGGCGACTATATAATCTAGACCTATGGGAGCCTTTAGCGCACCAATTAACTCATACCTCGTACAGCGAACCGATCTCTGTAACTCGCTGTATTGCCATTATAGTGATTTATAGCAGGAGTAGGATTTCGCCACCATCGTGGGATCTAAACCTGGGTAAGCTATGTTACCTCGTACCTGCCAAATGGTGACCCACAAGTATAGTGGATCGCAACAGTCTTCGCGGGTAGTATTACCCAATTTATTGATTCGACACAAGGGGATCCACAGAATACTTGCAAGCCTTAACAACTGAGTTGTCAATTCAGCTGCACCTGGAAATAGTTCTTGCTCACAGAATTTTATCAGTAGCAACAGTTTGTAGTAGCAATAGCAAAGCAACAGCAGCAGTAAAACAGGAGCAATAGTAACAGTAGTAGAAAACAGTAGGATATGAGCGCGGTAGGCATAGGGATGGATGGAAGGGCGTTGCATCGACAAGTCTAAACATGTAAATTCAAGATCTTGGGCAATTGCAGATAAATAAGAATAAGCATCCAAGTACTAAACAATAATAGGCATGTGCTCCATATATAGTCATGTGTGCTTGCAATGAGAACCTGCACAACATATTTTGTCATGTCAGCCCATGGCAGCGAGGCCTCAAGGGAACATTGATGGTTGATGGAGAGGCGTTGGTGATGGCGATGATCCTCCCCAAATTCCCCGTCCCAACAGGGTGCCAGAACGGAGTTTCTGGTTCTGAATCGCGGCTTCTGGTTGTGGCATCATAGCAGAACTCTTTCTGGAAGGCTTCTTATAGGCGAAGAGGGAAGCCGAGGGGGTGCCTGTGGTGGCCGCACCCCTAGGCGTGGCCAGACCTAGCCCGCTCCTGGCAGGGGTGTGGGGCCCCCAGGCCTCCACTCCGTCTCATAGTCTGGCTACGTGGATCTTCTGGTGAAATAGGATTTTTGGTATATTTCTGGGATTTTTCCTGATAGTTGATTTTCTGCACAAAAACTAGACACCAAGGTAATTCTGCTGAAAACAGCGTTAGTCCGTGTTAGTTGTATCCAAATCACACAAGTTTAGAGGAGAAACAATAGCAAAAGTGTTCAGGAAAGTAGATACGTTTTGGACGTATTAACTCCCCCAAGCTTAGCTTATTGCTTGTCCTCAAGCAATTCAGTTGAAAACTGAGTGCAATAAAAGAGCTTTCACAAACACATTTGCTTCATATGATGTATATATTCTCATCACATGAGTAGATACTTAAACCATTCATAATAAGAAGTATGCAACTAAGTCTACTCAGTAGTCATTGCAAGCTATGGAGAGAAACAAACTCAAAAATAGTAAGAAGCAAGGAACATAAATATAAGCAACATTGCAATGCTCATAAAAAGGTATGATAGAGTGGTATCTCGCTTGCCTTTGTTTGTAGAGCACAATATAAATGCCAAGGCACCTCTAAAGTTCACATGAAGACTAGAAGTAAAGATATCAGAGATACAAGCATCAAAGTCATGACATAATTCACCAAGTTTTGAGATAAACACAAGAATGACAACTATGCTCTCAAGAAGGTGCTCATAGAATAAGTGGTGACTCAACAAGGAAGTGAAACGGTTTTGAAAAGTTTGAAAGGCTTCCAAATGCTGAAAGTAAGGTACTCATTACCGTTGAGCTCTCATTGCCCCCATCATAGGCATCTTTATGTGGTTAATGGTGAAAGTGAGGTCCAATATGAGTTATATGCTTGACAGACCATAAACTAGAAATCCCAAGTCCCTTGAATATAAGGGCCGCTCCTCGTGCTACTCAACTTTAGTCACCTGTAAGTTCTTGTCATCGTAAACACATGCATATCATAGAGAAGCGCCAACGGGGTACCCCTTGCACATGATACATGAGCTATCCCATAATCAAAAATGACAAGCCAAGCAGACAATGAGCAATTCAGCGATCTTTTTATTTGCTATTTGCATAGTTTTTTATTAAGGATGCCTCACAAATGCTCATTATGGTAGTGCTGCAAGTTTCCACCATGAGTAGGCATGGCTTAGGCTAGCGGCCCAGGCGTTTCTCTAACACATATATATAACTCTGTGAACTCACAAGCTCCCCTTTTATTTCACACCGATGACATCCGCAAACAAAAGAGCATGGTATCAACTAGATATGTATCCATAATTGTTGAAAGAGTTCCCCGTGACAGCACGGTTCTGCTAAATCCCAGCCTATAATTTGCAAGCATATAACTTCCATGGGCAGTCACAATGGTTCAGGTTTATTAAGTGCAAGGAATAAAGTGTGCCATCAATTTCGTGAAAACTTTACTAACTAACTTTCTCAAAATAGTCAAACATTTTATTTGGAAGAAAACAAGGCATAACGAATATGCACTGAATAGCAAATGATGCTAATAGGTAGCTATGGTGGACACTGTTGGCAATATTGGTTTTGGGGAGTTGGATGCACAAGTAGAGCTCATACTCAGTGCAAGTGAAGGCTAGAAATAGAGAGGGAGCAACAAACGAGAGAGCAATAATTTTCATAATCATGCTTGCGACAAAACATTACTAATTATGGCATGAAAGTGATACAAGAACTCTGAGGAAAAATAAATCATCGAGACTTACTGACTATTGTTTAGTCATATGCATGCATGAGCATGTGCTAAGTCGATTCATATGAAACTTTCAGAGGAGGATACCACAATATCATACCAAGTTATGAATATAACAATGCAAGCAAACATTCATATGACATGCTACAAACTATTAGCAAGTTGGAGCTAATCACAAGAAAGCAAGAACTACTAAGCATCCATAATAACATACACCTTACATGAACAGACTAAGCATGCTCACCATGATGAGTATATGTAAAAAAATGAAAACAAATATAGTTCGTTACCAGCCTCTTACCACACCTCAAGTTGTCTTAATCTTCATTATTGCCCTTCACTTGTGTGACTTGAATAATAACATGAAACCAAAATCCACTGGGGACGGCTGAACCCTGCAAAGAACTCACAAAACTAAAGAAGAACAACATTTTTTTTGGTGTTTTCGATTTTTAAACAAGTAAACAAAGCAAAAAACAAACAAAGCAAATCTTTTTGGATTTTTCTTAAAGGCAAACCAAAGCTAAAAATCAAAGAAACAAACCAAGAGAAACAACAATTTTTTTTGGTATTTTTGTGTTTTGAGAAAGCGGGAACAAAAACCAAAAAGAAAGTGAATCAATGGATATACAAAGAAAGGACGAACATGATGTATAGATGAGTGTGATGTCGGTATACCCCCCCCCAAGCTTAGGATTTTGGCCTAAGTGGGGCTCAATAGCGCGGGTAGTAACCCCAAGATGGTGGGTCATCATAGGAATGATCAGGCGCTTGTGATGAAGAAGACGATGCGCCCCAATCATAGGAGGGCTGCTGGTATGAAGACTCCCCCAAGTTGGAGGGCTGAACCAAAACATCTTCGGCATCCTATCCAACATTCTCCTCTTGCACTACAAGAAATGTGTCAACTTATGACGTTCCCATTTTGACGATGGCAAAAATCGTCATAAATTTTATGACGATTTGCACCAGATCGTCGCTAGCCACTCCAGGAGGGCCAAACCCCTTCAAAATTATGACGATAGGCTCAGAATCGTCGTAATTTTGTTGGTTGAAATCGTCATAATATGGCAGACCCATCCAAAAATTGAGGTGTTTTCTAAACCAACCAATCAAAACACGGGAAACTGCCTCCCATGGATCAGCCTTATGTGCGTTATATGGACCGTTCAAAGTCGATCCAATGGTTGGTAGCTCACCCGAAGAAGCACACCACCCCACCATGCCCACGGCCTCACCAACCCTAACCTCACCAACCCTCGCGCCGCCCCTTTCCTTGCCCTATCTCTGCGCCGCCGATTCTCTCCACTCCCCGATTCACAACACGGCCACCACCCTCTCCCCTCCAGCCGATCCACCGTCTACCTCCCCTCTCCCCCGCTGATCTCAGCTTCGCCCCCCCCCGGCATAGCCGTCGACGGCATCAAGGTGGGCCGGGTCCCGCTGCTTGTCTACGCCGTCGATGGCGGCCCTGTGTAGGGGGATCCAGCGACGACGGCCCCGTCGCAGACCCCGCCGCTCCTATTCGCAGACCCCGCCGCCACTCCTTCCTCACTCTCTCTCAATCTGGGAGAAGCGTGGTCGTGGATGGCGGCCGGGCCGCCATGGCTATGCGCCGCCTCCCGCATCCGCCTAACCCTAGCTTCCCGTTGTCGCCACCACCTCCCTCCTCCCTTCTCTCCCCTCGCATCAGATCCCGAGCCACCCCGCACCTCCCACCCAGAGCTAGATCCCCACCTTCACTGAGTATCGCCTCTGCCTCCCAAGATCCAATCCACGCCGTCGCCGCCACCCCCACCCCACCCCCAATCAACACCGTCTTTCATCCACATCCTCCCCCATCCTCTCATGCCGCCACTTCTCCATCCGCGTACGCGTTTCCCTTCTTCCTGCAAGCAACAGAACCACCACCCGAACCTCCCTGCTCGATCCTGTTCCCTCACACTCATCGTCGGCAGGTTGTCGTGGTGGTGGCGACCGTGGACAGGTCAGGCGGCGTGGGGGTTGGGGAGTGGCACGACTTGGCGGAGCGGCTGCGGATGGGGAGCCTCCTCGAGGACGGCCTCTCCTACTAGGAGAGCTTCGTCGTATGTTCCTACGAGGTCGGCCTCATCAAGACCACCACCGTCGATACCCGTCGTATGCTCCTACGACGTCAGCATCAACAAGACTGCCACCGAGGTAAGCATATCTTTCCTTCCCTCACTGCACCTTGCCATTTTTTCCCTTTTAGAGCTGCAATATATGGCCACAAGTCAGTAGGAAAATCAGATGTATGATATCTCATTCATTTGATTAAGTTTTTTCATAGTCAATTGTTTCAGTGTGACCTTTGTAGTTACATCTTGGAAGTTTATTATAGTGTTTATGACATTCTAGCATTCCTAGTGTTAGATAGGGCCTTGTCACCTTATTCATAGTAAAAAGTTTTAGTTGATAATTGATTAACAACAATTTAGATGCCTTATGTGGCCATATCCATATGTATAGACACATTTCACCTACTTTTTGTGTGCAGTAGTGTGAGGATGGGCTTTGCACGGTAGTAGCAGAAGATGTAGCTGTATGATATCTCATTTGTTTTATTCAGTTTCTTCATAGTGAATTGTTAAAGTATAGGTCGATATGTGGTGCTGACTACTAGTCAAATAGTGTACCCTTTGTGTGCTTTGCTCTCTAAGCTTTTGTATCTTTTCTGGTGGTTAATTACTGATGTATACTTCTTGCACTTGTGTTTGTCCTGGCATGCCTTGGTTGATGGTGTTACTGATTTGTGTTATTCTAGGCCGGTGTAGGATGTTGTGGCCCTCAGGGCTGCTCCCTGTGCCGCCTTGGTGGTGAGATTGATGCTGGGCTAGGTGGTGGTGTATGGTGAAGCCTTCCCCGTGGTGTTCTGTGTTGCTGTTGCCGTCGATACTCCTTCTGCCTCCTCTCCGGCGAGATAAAACTCGCCCCAGGTAGGTGCTCCTTCTATGCTTCCCTCCAGGCTTTATCTACCTTGCCATGTCAAGTGTGTTTTCTGTGATTCCCCACTGTCTAGATTTCATATCTGAACCTAGGGTTCACATCTGGTGAATAACTGTGTCTGGTGGAGATATCTTAGCTCTGGTTTGATGCTCAATTGACATGCTTGGTTTACTTGTGATGGTCTCAAGGCCCTGTTTTAATTCTGTACCCTATGATTAAATGATGAGGTACTATGGTAAGGGTAGGTTTATGCTACGCTTAATCTGGGTAGATGATCTGAGAAACCCTTCTGGATGATTATAGTAGACATGAAAATTCAAACCATTGGTTTGGATTTTATCTGTTTGGGATACTTGCTGGTCTGAACATTTGCTAGTTCATGTTGATAGTTAAGAACTATTGACACTGATTCCTAGTTGAATTGGTTAGGAAAATGATCTGGAAATCATATTGGCTTGAAATTATTGTTGGATGCAAGTAGCTAGTGGATTCAGAACTTATATGACCATGGAATATTCACTAAAATGATTCCCAGAAACACTTTCTAGGAAAATGCTTTATTCTCTGTCAGATCTGACAGTGAAATAAGGTATAGCTTTGATTCTAGAATTACTGCTAGGAAAATGATAAAGATTATTTGGGTAATATTGGTAAGTGTAAATGGATGATCAATATGATTACTCTGTCCATATGACAACAATAATCTAAATGATTCCTAGCCAAATGGCTATGAAGATGATTTCATTTAAAGAGCATGTCTTGTGATGTTGCAAATCCCCTATGGCCTGTATTTTTGTTCAATTGCTGGAGCTATATGAGTTCTAGTTTCCTTGAATCGAACTGTGAAGATGAGCAGTGTGTAGATTCAGTTACCTTTGTTTTAAAATATAAAATGATTCTTAGATATTTTTGAATATCTAAGAAAAGGATTTATTATCAAACTTGTTGAAGGGCTGATGTTCTAGTTTTAGAGACTAGATTGAGAGTTTGGTGGGAGTGAGTTTGGGATTGTGCCTGAGGTGCAATTCCAATTCTTTCGGATTTGTGCCCAGCAATCCCTCATACTTGCTGGTTTGTGCAAAGATGATTTGTATGCTTTTATGGCCTTGGTATAATTAGTAGAAGTGTGCTATAGCCCCTGCCTAGGATGCAAAGGCTGAGCCAACTCTAAATAAGAACAGAGATTATGGTGTATCTTTTTATTTCTCTATGAGGAACATACATAGCATCTCTATGTAAATTTTCTATGAATCCTACCTTGCAACCATGTTGCCTTTGCTGTGAATCATGTTGCCTTTGCTGTGAATCATGTTGAACAGAGATTAGTAGAAGTGTACTCCTTCCTTGCAACCATGTTGCCTTTGCTGTGAATCCCTCTGCTTCTAGCTCCTGGATGGCTCCAAGGAGCAACCAGAGTTGGTTGAGGGTGAGGTATAACACTCTGATGGTAACTTTGTGTGGATGTGCTGTGGAGTGTGGCAAGATAATTGTTAGCTACGGCTGTTCCTTCTTATCTGGTTTCCTGGTCTGCTGTGGTGTTGACAACAGCTACTTGCATGTTGATGCGCAAGATGCTTGCAAGTGGGACCTGCTGGTGTGGATGAGATCAAGTGAAAACTTGATATTTGTGGAATCTTTATCTTATTACCTTAGTTGTCATGGTGAAACTTGCCCCTCTCCAGCCTATGATGTTGTACTGAGGCAAAATATACTGATATGAACAGATGCTACTTTTTTTTGGTGAAACTTGCCCCTTTCTAAAGTTTAGCTCAATGATGAACTTTTAACAGTGCAACACACTATTCATTTCTAAGAGCAAACTAACCAACTAACCATTCTTCCTTTGGTAATAGTTTCTTGTTTCTTAAAAAATCTGTGTACAGAACTACATTGGCTAAGTAATGGATAAGAATAGCTTATATGCTATGACTTCATACACAAATTATATGCTATGGCTAAGTAATGTACAGAACCATTCTTATCTGTGTTAGTATTTTTACTGCTTTCGGTTGTTTTGGGAAGTACAGATTACGACTTTGAGAGTGTATATCCACTCCGAAGCTTTGTTCAGAGTGTACTGTTCAGAGAGTTCCAGG
Source organism: Avena sativa (assembly GCA_916181665.1). NCBI lineage: Eukaryota > Viridiplantae > Streptophyta > Magnoliopsida > Poales > Poaceae > Avena > Avena sativa. Next base: position 136,536,780 of record OV702280.1, read on the forward strand.
AAGAGGAAGCATGAAGAAGTTCCAGGAAGAGAAAGCGTGAAGAAGTTTGGATTTTATTCTTTCTGTAAATTTTTTATTGTATTTTGGTAGCTCCACTGATGTGAACTATGTAGATTTGTGTATGATTGTAATGTGCCGATCATAATGTGCTCTGTTTGAATCAAAATGATTTTGTATATTCTGTTGGTCTTGATTAAATTGTTATATTTTAATTACTGAGAAAATATATACTGGCAACTGGGACCGTATGAATTATGGAACACCAGGTGTGACCGGCCCAAAATAAGAAGGCCCAAAGTAAAAATCTGTCCAAAGAAAAGGCCAATGCAACGAAACAAAAAAAATGCTTGAATGATGGGCTTGGCCCATGTAGCTAACCAGATTTGATGAGAAAATAAATCCAGAATAGTTGGGCTAAGCCCATGTGGAATCCAGAAATGGACTGGGCTGATTTTGATTTAAGACGATTTAATTTCGTCACAATTTTGCCACGTAGGATCAGCCACGTAGGATCTGACTTGGCATGCTAGATGGCCCGTGACGATATTGGATCATCATAGACGTTATGACGATCCAATATCGTCATAGAAGGTTATGACGATTTTATCAAAAACGTCGTTATAGTTCGTTTGCGACGCCCAACTTTCGACGATCTCAAAATCGTCATAAAATCGTCATAAAAATACTATTATGATGATTCTGTGACGAAAATAGAGGGTCATATATTGCCAGATTTCTTGTAGTGTTGCTGGGAGAGCTCCGTCGCGTATGTGTCAAAATCCTCCTCTGTGAGCGACCATCCTTGCCTGTTATCAAAATTAAACAAAGCAGGTGTAGGCAAATAAACTACTTTCTCAGTCCTACCCCCTCTCCAACCACGCTTGGAAAAAATAGTTCATACGGTAAACTTCTCATAGTAGCCCATAGAGAAACAAAGTTATCCTGAACCATAGAATCAAGATCAAGCCTCTCTATGGGGAACCGATAATCTGAATGGTGAGGCTCGAAACCGTGGAAATCTAGCAACTTAGAGGCAATGAGACATCCAAAAATTCCACCCTTCTTGCGGTTAGTGGTATGACGGTAAGATATCAGAGCACCCAGGTTATAAGATCTATCCCTATTCAAAGCAGCTGCGATAAAAGCTAGATCAAAAGAAGATAACTTTCTAGCAATCTTTCTAGCAAGAACACACTTGGTAATGAAATAGGCAAAATATCTAATAGATGGGAACTGAATGTTCTGAATTTTACCACTTTCCTTCGAGAAGTCGAAACCTTGAAAAATATCAGTATATAAATCCATAAGTGACTTGGGCCTCTCCTTGATCTTCTCATAAGATCCCCAATGCGGTACTCTAATTGCTGCACAGAAATCATCAAAAAGGAAGGTCGACAGCTAGATTGTATATTTTATAATGGACCATGGGATTAGATGAACACCAAGTAAACCAGAAGTCCTGCACAACATCCATGGTTAGCTTGACAAACTAAAAAGGTTCACCTTCAACAAAGTGTTCCAAGCCTACATTAGTAATCATAGTTTGGAAATCCTGGAGGATTCCCGTGGCTCTCATAAATTCCTGGCATGGATATATGGAAGGGAAAACTCCTTCCTCATGATGAACTTTAATTGTCTCAAGTACCATCAAATCATATTGATTCAGTGGTTATGCACTCATCTTCCTTTCTGAAATTTTTAGACAAACATCAAACCAAGTGATTTCCAAGTTGATAAATGATGAGAAACTATTATATGAACTTGCTAGAGGGCTACACATGCATCAAAATGAAATCCCTAAGCATAGAACAAGCATGCAAGGTGACACAACCTGTCACCTATAGCAGCAAAATACTCAAGATACAATCTACCAATCACAAATCTAATTAGACAAGCGGAGGAGGCACATACCAAGGAGCAATCCCTCCAAAAATCAGCAGCAATGATGGGCTGGGCAAGGAGATCGAAAATCGCGAGCAAGAATAGCAGGAACTCGAGCTTGAGAAAGTTTTTCGGCTGAGTTCATGTGTATAGTGCCAATCCCTGGATCGGTTCACTGGCGCACACAGTAAAAAATGATATCAAATATAACTGTGCATCATAAATACAACGAATATGATCCAGAATTTACATTATTTATTCAAGTACACAGCGGAAAACGAATACAAGGTAGATCTCCATCCTTCAAATGTGCCACAGGCGAACAATTGTTGAGTGGAGTCTCGCGACCTATGAACGATCACTCAGATACGATATAACCTGCAACATGAAACATTGCAGCCACGAATGGTCAATACATTGAATGTATGTCAAGTAGGCTAAATTGGTTAACAACATATCTATCAACTACATGCTTATTTGGCCAAGTGGAGTTCAGGCTCATTTGCATAAAGCAATAGTTTTATCCTAACATTTGTAAAAAAGTAGTTTTCCAATACGATAAATAGGACACTCTGGTTCACTCCCAGGTGCTCCTACCCAATTATGTTCACCCAACAAGTTTTAAGTAATTAAGAAATAAGGATGAGTGAGAAATATCATAGCATCAGTATCAGGTCGCTCAAATTGTCCATAACCGGGGACACGGCTAAGTACTTAGTTTATACACCCTGCAGGGGTTAGTACACTTTACCCATGTGACTTGGCCAGCCCAGCTCGTACCACCACTCTCATATTGGGTGATGATAGGGACAAGTCCAAGAAGGAACCGTTCGGGAAGTAGTTCCCCAATCCTGACGCGCACCGGTCCAACCTACACTATCTACATCTCTAGATACGCGGGTTCGAGTTACCACAACCTACTGAGTTCAACCAACCGCCCATTCCATTATTGGCACATGGTTGCACACGAAAGCTTCCAAAAAAAGAAACCAATCATTTCTCAGTGTCCTGGGCGGCATTCCCCACCATAAATCCACACTCGATGACCCAATAAATGCCATTCCGGCCAGGTCGTTCATTAAAACATATTGGTTTGTCATTTAGCAAAACATATAACTTTTCATGATGTGATTCCCTTCCTCGTCTAAATAGCATAGCTAAGCAATCTATCAATACGATGGCTCATAAACAAGAAATGCTAGGGAATAATATGGGACATAGCATAGCATATACACATCAATTCCTACTTATGCAATTCTACAAAAAAATCTACAATGCATAGGAAACAGTAGGACATTTATGACCAAGATAACACCACTTGCCTTTGTTGTAGATGTAGTTGATTAGATAATCCTCACAATCCTCATAGATATAATGGTTTCACTCGTCATAACCACAATACTTGCAATCATAGTAGTTTCAATCATACACGTTGCACTCCTCGCAATCTATCGAGCAAACAATTGCATACAATCGTAAACAATAACACATAGAGATCAAACAAATGCAACAAATGCATGCATGATAATTTAATAAGTCACAATGGTTGTTACTTTAGTTCTCTACACAATAGTGGAGTATATGATGCATGCAAGAGACCAATTAATGCAATGGAGTACTTGTTATTAATAATTACTTGCCAATATAGGATTTTTAATAGTTCTGTTGTAACGACTGTTCTAACTGTAGAATTAAATTTGTTTCTTAGGTTTACTAGATAGAGGACGTTAATACGAACCAGTAGGCATTGGATTCACCCTAATCGGAGTTATAAATCTTTTTGTATGATTTAAATAGTGTTTAATGGGTTTTAAATGACTCATATAGTTTATATTCTGTAAAAATCAAACTAAAATTATATCTGTAATCTCCACGGAATTGTGATTCCAGGGACATATTATTTGTAATTTTCTGAGCAGTATTTATTTTCTTATGAATATATTACTCTAAATAGACCATTAAACCATTTAAATCTTCACGGCAAAACATTAAAGTCAAAGGCTTAACTAATTGCATATTGATGATCTACATGGAACCAGCTTTCCATCGGTATATCATTTATATTTTTGTCACAATCAATTAATTTTTAATGAATTTAATGATTTATAAAGCCATTAAAACTAATTAAAATGCTACGGGGTAAATAATCGGCAAAGGCTAGATCCAACCAGATATTATTAATGTACATTACAGTAGCTTCAATTTGATATATTGTTCATATTTTTTGGAGTTACAGATAATTTCTTATGAATTTATTAACCTAAAAGACCATTAAAACTAATTAAATTACTGCAGTAACCACATACAGTAAAAGTTGTATCTATTTTGATAAGATGATTCTACGTAAAATTATCTTCAATTTGATATATTATACGCAATTTTTGGACGTGGTATGAATTTCTAATGAATTTTACAAGTTAGATCTATAATATGCAATTTTAAATTCGAACGGAATATTTCAGGGAATATTCCGCTGACTGGACAGGTTGACTTTGCATGCTGACTGGGACTAGATGTTGACCTGACGTTGACGTGGCGTTGATGAGGAAGCTGACCGGGTTGACGACATGGCACGCACCGGTCTGATTGGATCTCGACAGTCTAGATAGGATCCGGTGGCTAGAAGAAGAGATTGACCCGATTTTGGCTCAGAATAGACAAGAAACAGATCTGTGTTAGAGAGACAAATCCATAGATCAAATTGAAAAACTTAGAACATGAAAGTTGTGGAGAATCATTATTCCTACCTTCTCACCAAAGGAATTTGGATTTGAAGAAACGAGTGCGAGTACATCTTGGATTTACACCGTAAGATCTGAAATATTGTGATACGAAATTCTCTGGATGTGGTGGATGAAAATAGGTGACGTTTGTCGGGATTGAAAGATTTCGACGATTCCTACAACTTTCGTTTTTTGACCGAAGGCAAACGACGAAGTCTAGATGGGTTAAAAAGCGAAATAAGATTCGGGCATGTGTAGATTCGGGATTTCGAGGAGAGAAACTCGTACAGCTGTGGCTCCACGAGTTTATATGGAGGTTTGGGACGGTGTAGAGATAGGTATTGGAATAGGGAACAAGTAAAAACAAACAGAAGTCGATTCGGAGTTGTAGATAAAAGTTATAGCAGTTTGAATAGAGATAGGTTTGTCAAAAACTGATTCGCACAGTTTTTAAAGCACCTGGGACACACCGATGGTGATGGTCACGTACCTTCATGCTTCTCGGTCGGCTGGCTGGGCCGCCGGCCCGTTTATATTTTTTCTTTTTCTATTTACTTGTTTTCCTTGTATCTTTTGCATACGAACTCCGAATGACATGATTTTTGTTTCTAAAATTTTATAAAATTGAATAGATTATTGTAGGATCAAATTTTTAATCTTTTTACTAGTTTGGAAATAGTGGATTTATAAATCCTTGTATATTTCATTTTATTTATATCTTTATGTGTTTGTATTTATTTCATAACTTTTTCATAATAGCTCCAAATGAGCTCAATTTTGTTTCTAAAATTTTGTAGTATTAATTGGATCTCTTTAGGCTATAATTATCAATAATTTATGACTTAGAAACATTGGGTTTTATAAAGTCAATTTAATTTCCTTTAGGAACATTTGGGCGAATCAACTATAGGATTTAGATATCAGGATTTGGATTTAGTTTGTGAGAACTTTGCATGGATGTAATGAAATGCTTATGAATGCTTCATGATTGTCATTTTGAAATCTTTCACACCAATTCTACAATCCATAATCAATCCATGCCCTTTTACCTATATGGCTACTTAGGTCATAACAAAAGAATATAAGATTTTGAATTCAAGGTTGAGAGGATTTTCTATTCAAAAAGTTTCTTCTCATTGAGAATTTTCAACATAGTCAAACAATCAATCAAACTTATTTATTTATTTCACATTCCAAAATTAGGAGAATTTTGGGATGTGACAGACTACCACCCTTAAAAGAAATCTCGTCCCGAGATTTGGGAAGGCTAGAAACAAAGAAATGTTCGGGATCCATTAGGATGCTACCACCCTTAAAAGAAAATTGACTAGGTAATTTCTCGAGGATTCACTTAGCTCAGATTGGTTCCCCTTTAGACTTTTATTGGCACAATGTCTCTAGCACATTCTAAACATCATCATTGATAGTTTTTGAGGAAGCACTTATTAAACTAGCAAAACTCGCATGGTGGGCAAATAGAGAACGTTTACTTCACGGTGCCCATAATTCACGGTTGGGATTCATCCTTACCGTACATTCCTATGCTTAGCAATGGATGCTTTTAGAAGGGTGTAACAATATACCATTCTAGGGTTTAGGCTCAACGTAGACTCTCTGCTAAGGTTGAAAAGGGCACTCAAGATTCGCAAAGCCAACAGTACAAGAGCGAATAATAAGAGTAGAAGGAATGGTGATCAATCCATCCTGCACCCAAATCATTACCCGGTATGAGGACAGGTGAATCACGTTTTTCTATCACTCGGGCATTCTCACTTGCCTTGAAGAATGTTTCCATGGGCACGAACTAATGCTCTATGTATACTCCCATGTATTCAATCAACAAAGCTACTACTAAAACTAAACTATTGATACTTCAACTTTCAGGTTGCGTAATCTACTACATAACATCATTTCAACACTTCATACTCCCACATCTTTTTTTTCCATTTAGATAAAGCATTCTTCTTCCTAAATGCATTGTGTTGTCAAACTTTCCACTTACCACATTATTATATCTCCAAGGGTTCAAGACAGGGGAGAATAGATTTTATAGGAAAGAAACGACTAAGGAAATAATCCTACCCATAACTATATGAAGCAATCAATGTCACAAACAAGGAAACAATCATAGACGATCAACACACAATCAAACACTTGTATAATAACATTACAGGGGTATAAACTTAGTAGTATATAACCACAAAATAGTTTGAAAGCATTGGGAACAATACTAGAGTAAAATAGAGTAACATATAAGCAATAAACTAAATCTGTCAAAACGGTACAGCAGGTTTAACGAATTTTTCTGGGCACCTTAAACTCGTCAGGAATTTTAGCCAATTTTTGCGCATCTACTACAGGTAATTACGCTCCAGATCCTATTTTTTTTGGATTTTTCTGAGTTACTCGTAAAATATGAAAAATCGCGCGGTACAACAGGTCATGCTGAAAACTGCAGCAGTAAAGTCACGAATTTCAATCAATTCACACCATTAAACTAATTTAAAAACCTCATCATAATTTCAGAAACATTAGAGTTCAAAACTAACTGATCCTAAACAAAGCATCACACAAAATAGCTCAATACAACCAAGCAAAAAACCTATATTGTCATACCACATAAGTTGATAAGAACAATATGCTAACATGATAGCGATGATCTCCTAAAGAGATAGAACATGGTGGTCTAGACCTAACCAAACTTGATGAGATGTTTATTTACGTCATCTTATTTATTGTTTTACTTATATGCTAACTCTCATATAGGTATCATAAGAATGGACAACTACAAATTTTGAACAAGAAGAGGTTATAGAAAAGATAGACAAGGAATATAAGAACTCTAATAAGTATAAAATATGATAGTTCTCCTAATAGAGGTCTTCTATTGCTAATCCATTTCTAAGGTCATCATCCTACAGCCAACACACAGCTCTGATACCATCTTGTAACACCCTCGCCTGATAAGGCTGAGTTCATGTGTATAGTGCCAATCCCTGGATCGGTTCACTGGCGTACACAGTACAAAATGATATCAAATATAACTGTGCATCATAAATACAACGAATATGATCCAGAATTTACATTATTTATTCAAGTACACAGCGGAAAACAAATACAAGGTAGATCTCCATCCTTCAAATGTGCCACAGGCGAACAATTGTTGAGTGGAGTCTCGCGACCTATGAACGATCAATCAGATACGATAGAAACATTGCAGCCACGAATGGTCAATACATTGAATGTATGGCAAGTAGGCTAAAGTGGTTAACAACATATCTATCAACTACATGCTTATTTGGCCAAGTGGAGTTCAGGCTCATTTGCATAAAGCAATAGTTTTATCCTAACATTTGTAACAAAGTAGTTTTCCAATACGATAAATAGGACACTCTGGTTCACTCCCAGGTGCTCCTACCCAATTATGTTCACCCAACAAGTTTTAAGTAATTAAGAAATAAGGATGAGTGAGAAATATCATAGCATCAGTATCAGGTCGCTCAAATTGTCCATAACCGGGGACACGGCTAAGTACTTAGTTTATACACCCTGCAGGGGTTAGTACACTTTACCCATGTGACTTGTCCAGCCCAGCTCGTACCACCACTCTCATATTGGGTGATGATAGGGACAAGTCCAAGAAGGAACCGTTCGGGAAGTAGCTCCCCAATCCCGACGCGCACCGGTCCAACCTACACTATCTACATCTCTGGATACGCGGGTTCGAGTTACCACAACCTACTGAGTTCAACCAACCGCCCATTCCATTATTGGCACATGGTTGCACACGAAAGATTCCAAAAAAAGAAACCAATCATTTCTCAGTGTCCTGGGCGGCATTCCCCACCATAAATCCACACTCGATGACCCAATCAATGCCATTCCGCCTAATTGGTTCATTAAAACATATTGGTTTGTCATTTAGCAAAACATAAGCCTTTCAAAACATATAACTTTTCATGATGTGATTCCCTTCCTCGTCTAAATAGCATAGCTAAGCAATCTATCAATACGATGGCTCATAAACAAGAAATGCTAGGGAATAATATGGGATGTAGCATAGCATATACACATCAATTCCTACTTATGCAATTCTACAAAAAAACATCTACAATGCATAGGAAACAGTAGGACATTTATGACCAAGATAACACCACTTGCCTTTGTTGTAGATGTAGTCGATTAGATAATCCTCACAATCCTCATAGATATAATGGTTTCACTCGTCATAACCACAATACTTGCAATCATAGTAGTTGCAATCATACAAGTTGCACTCCTCGCAATCTATCGAGCAAACAATTGCATACAATCGTAAACAATAACACATAGAGATCAAACAAATGCAACAAATGCATGCATGATAATTTAATAAGTCACAATGGTTGTTACTTTAGTTCTCTACACAATAGTGGAGTATATGATGCATGCAAGAGACCAATTAATGCAATGGAGTACTTGTTATTAATAATTACTTGCCAATATAGGATTTTTAATAGTTCTGTTGTAACGACTGTTCTAACTGTAGAATTAAATTTGTTTCTTAGGTTTACTGGATAGAGGACGTTAATACGAACCAGTAGGCATTGGATTCACCCTAATCGGAGTTATAAATCTTTTTGTATGATTTAAATAGTGTTTAATGGGTTTTAAATGACTCATATAGTTTATGTTCTGTAAAAATCAAACTAAAATTATATCTGTAATCTCCACGAAATTGTGATTCCAGGGACATATTATTTGTAATTATCTGAGCAGTATTTATTTTCTTATGAATTTATTACTCTAAATAGACCATTAAACCATTTAAATCTTCACGGCAAAACCTTAAAGTCAAAGGCTTAACTAATTTCATATTGATGATCTACATGGAACCAGCTTTCCATCGGTATATCATTTATATTTTTGTGACAATCAATTAATTTTTAAAGAATTTAATGATTTATAAAGCCATTAAAACTAATTAAAATGCTACGGGTTAAATATTCAGCAAAGGCTAGATCCAACCAGATATTATTAATGTACATTACAGTAGCTTCAATTTGATATATTATTCATATTTTTCGGAGTTACAGATAATTTCTTATGAATTTATTAACCTAAAAGACCATTAAAACTAATTAAATTACTGCAGTAACCACATACAGTAAAAGTTGTATCTATTCTGATAAGATGATTCTACGTAAAATTATCTTCAATTTGATATATTATATGCAATTTTTGGACGTGGTATGAATTTCTAATGAATTTTACAAGTTAGATCTATAATATGCAATTTTAAATTCGAACGGAATATTTCAGGGAATATTCCGCTGACTGGACAGGTTGACTTTGCATGCTGACTGGGACTAGATGTTGACCTGACATTGACGTGGCGTTGATGAGGAAGCTGACCGGGTTGACGACATGGCACGCACCGGTCTGATTGGATCTCGACCGTCTAGATAGGATCCGGTGGCTAGAAGAAGAGATTGACCCGATTTTGGCTCAGAATAGACAAGAAACATATCTGTGTTAGATAGACAAATCGGTAGATCAAATTGAAAAACTTAGAACATGAAAGTTGTGGGGAATCATTATTCCTACCTTCTCACCAAAGGAATTTGGATTTGAAGAAACGAGCGCGAGTACATCTTGGATTTACACCGTAAGATCTGAAATATTGTGATACGAAATTCTCTGGCTGTGGTGGATGAAAAGATGTGAGGTTTGTCGAGATTGAAAGATTTCGAAGATTCCTACAACTTTCGTTTTTTGACCGAAGGCAAACAACGAAGTCTAGATGGGTTAAAAAGCGAAATAAGATTCAGGCATGTGTAGATTCGGGATTTCGAGGAGAGAAACTCGTACAGCTGTGGCTCCACGAGTTTATATGGAGGTTTGGGACGGTGTAGAGATAGGTATTGGAGTAGGGAACAAGTAAAAACAAACAGAAGTCGATTCGGAGTTGTAGATAAAAAGTTATAGCAGTTTGAATAGAGATAGGTTTGTCAAAAACTGATTCGCACAGTTTTTAAAGCACCTGGGACACACCGATGGTGATGGTCACGTACCTTCATGCTTCTCGGTCGGCTGGCTGGGCCGCCAGCCCGTTTATATTTTTTTCTTTTTCTATTTACTTGTTTTCCTTGTATCTTTTGCATACGAACTCCGAATGACATGATTCTTGTTTCTAAAATTTTATAAAATTGAATAGATTATTTTAGGATCAAATTTGTAATCTTTTTACTAGTTTGTAAATAGTGGATTTATAAATCCTTGTATATTTCATTTTATTTATATCTTTATGTGTTTGTATTTATTTCATAACTTTTTCATAATAGCTCCAAATGAGCTCAATTTTGTTTCTAAAATTTTGTAGTATTAATTGGATCTCTTTAGGCTATAATTATCAATAATTTATGCCTTAGAAACATTGGGTTTTATAAAGTCAATTTAATTTCCTTTAGGAACATTTGGGCAAATCAACTATAGGATTTAGATATCAGGATTTGGATTTAGTTTGTGAGAACTTTGCATGGATGTAATGAAATGCTTATGAATGCTTCATGATTGTCATTTTGAAATCTTTCACACCAATTCTACAATCCATAATCAATCCATGCCCTTTTACCTATATGGCTACATAGGTCATAACAAAAGAATATAAGATTTTGAATTCAAGGTTGAGAGGATTTTCTATTCAAAAAGTTTCTTCTCATTGAGAATTTTCAACATAGTCAAACAATCAATCAAACTTATTTATTTATTTCACATTCCAAAATTAGGAGAATTTTGGGATGTGACAGACTACCACCCTTAAAAGAAATATCGTCCCGAGATTTGGGAAGGCTAGAAAGAAAGAAAGGTTCGGGATCCATTAGGATGCTACCACCCTTAAAAGAAAATTGACTAGGTCATTTCTCGAGGATTCACTTAGCTCAGATTGGTTCTCCTTTAGACTTTTATTGGCACAATGTCTCTAGCACATTCTAAACATCATCATTGATAGTTTCTGAGGAAGCACTTCTTAAACTAGCAAAACTCTCATGGTGGGCAATTAGAGAACATTTACTTCACGGTGCCCATAATTCACGGTTGGGATTCATCCTTACCGTACATTCCTATGCTTAGCAATGGATGCTTTTAGAAGGGTGTAACAATATACCATTCTAGGGTTTAGGCTCAACGTCGACTCTCTGCTAAGGTTGAAAAGGGCACTCAAGATTCGCAAAGCCAACAGTACAAGAGCGAATAATAAGAGTAGTAGGAATGGTGATCAATCCATCCTGCACCCAAATCCCTGTATGAGGATAGGTGAATCACGTTTTTCTATCACTCGGGCATTCTCACTTGCCTTGAAGAATGTTTCCATGGGCACGAACTAATTCTCTATGTATACTCCCATGTATTCAATCAACAAAGCTATTACTAAAACTAAACTATTGATACTTCAACTTTCAGGTTGCGTAATCTACTACATAACATCATTTCAACACTTCATACTCCCACATCTTTTTTTTCCATTTAGATAAAGCATTATTCTTCCTAAATGCATTGTGTTGTCAAACCTTCCACTTACCACATTATTATATCTCCAAGGGTTCAAGACAGGGGAGAATAGATTTTATAGGAAAGAAACGACTAAGGAAATAATCCTACCCATAACTATATGAAGCAATCAATGTCACAAACAAGGAAACAATCATAGGCGATCAACACACAATCAAACACTTGTATAATAACATTACAGGGGTATAAACTTAGTAGTATATAACCACAAAATAGTTTGAAAGCATTGGGAACAATACTAGAGTAAAATAGAGTAACATATAAGCAATAAACTAAATCTGTCAAAACGGTACAGCAGGTTTAACGAATTTTTCTGGGCACCTTAAACTCGTCAGGAATTTTAGCCAATTTTTGCGCATCTACTACAGGTAATTACGCTCCAGATCCTATTTTTTTTGGATTTTTCTGAGTTACCCGTAAAATATGAAAAATCGCGCGGTACAACAGGTCATGCTGAAAACTGCAGCAGTAAAGTCACGAATTTCAATCAATTCACACCATTAAACTAATTTAAAAACCTCATCACAATTTCATAAACATTAGAGTTCAAAAATAACTGATCCTAAACAAAGCATCACACAAAATAGCTCAATACAACCAAGCAAACAACCTATATTGTCATACCACATAAGTTGATAAGAACAATATGCTAACACGATAGCGATGATCTCCTAAAGAGATAGAACATGGTGGTCTAGACCTAACCAAACTTGATGAGATGTTTATTTACGTCATCTTATTTATTGTTTTACTTATATGCTAACTCTCATATAGGTATCATAAGAATGGACAACTACAAATTTTGAACAAGAAGAGGTTATAGAAAAGATAGACAAGGAATATAAGAACTCTAATAAGTATAAAATATGATAGTTCTCCTAATAGAGGTCTTCTATTGCTAATCCATTTCTAAGGTCATCATCCTACAGCCAACACACAGCTCTGATACCATCTTGTAACACCCTCGCCTGATAAGGCTGAGTTCATGTGTATAGTGCCAATCCCTGGATCGGTTCACTGGCGCACACAGTACAAAATGATATCAAATATAACTGTGCATCATAAATACAACGAATATGATCCAGAATTTACATTATTTATTCAAGTACACAGCGGAAAACGAATACAAGGTAGATCTCCATCCTTCAAATGTGCCACAGGCGAACAATTGTTGAGTGGAGTCTCGCGACCTATGAACGATCACTCAAACGATCACTCAAATACGATATAACCTGCAACATGAAACATTGCAGCCACGAATGGTCAATACATTGAATGTATGGCAAGTAGGCTAAAGTGGTTAACAACATATCTATCAACTACATGCTTATTTGGCCAAGTGGAGTTCAGGCTCATTTGCATAAAGCAATAGTTTTATCCTAACATTTGTAACAAAGTAGTTTTCCAATACGATAAATAGGACACTCTGGTTCACTCCCAGGTGCTCCTACCCAATTATGTTCACCCAACAAGTTTTAAGTAATTAAGAAATAAGGATGAGTGAGAAATATCATAGCATCAGTATCAGGTCGCTCAAATTGTCCATAACCGGGGACACGGCTAAGTACTTAGTTTATACACCCTGCAGGGGTTAGTACACTTTACCCATGTGACTTGTCCAGCCCAGCTCGTACCACCACTCTCATATTGGGTGATGATAGGGACAAGTCCAAGAAGGAACCGTTCGGGGAGTAGCTCCCCAATCCCGACGCGCACCGGTCCAACCTACACTATCTACATCTCTGGATACGCGGGTTCGAGTTACCACAACCTACTGAGTTCAACCAACCGCCCATTCCATTATTGGCACATGGTTGCACACGAAAGCTTCCAAAAAAAGAAACCAATCATTTCTCAGTGTCTTGGGCGGCATTCCCCACCATAAATCCACACTCGATGACCCAATCAATGCCATTCTGCCCAGGTGGTTCATTAAAACATATTGGTTTGTCATTTAGCAAAACATAAGCCTTTCAAAACATATAACTTTTCATGATGTGATTCCCTTCCTCGTCTAAATAGCATAGCTAAGCAATCTATCAATACGATGGCTCATAAACAAGAAATTCTAGGGAATAATATGGGACATAGCATAGCATATACACATCAATTCCTACTTATGCAATTCTACAAAAAAACATCTACAATGCATAGGAAAACACTAGGACATTTATGACCAAGATAGCACCACTTGCCTTTGTTGTAGATGTAGTCGATTAGATAATCCTCACAATCCTCATAGATATAATGGTTTCACTCGTCATAACCACAATACTTGCAATTATACACGTTGCACTCCTCGCAATCTATCGAGCAAACAATTGCATACAATCGTAAACAATAGCACATAGAGATCAAACAAATGCAACAAATCCATGCATGACAATTTAATAAGTCACAATGGTTGTTACTTTAGTTCTCTACACAATACTGGAGTATATGATTCATGCAAGAGACCAATTAATGCAATGGAGTACTTGTTATTAATAATTACTTGCCAATATAGGGTTTTTAATAGTTCTGTTGTAACGACTGTTCTAACTGTAGAATTAAATTCGTTTCTTAGGTTTAATGGATAGAGGACGTTAATAAGAACCAGTAGGCGTTGGATTCACCCTAATCGGAGTTATAAATCTTTTTGTATGATTTAAATAGTGTTTAATGGGTTTTAAATGACTCATATAGTTTATGTTGTGTAAAAATCAAACTAAAATTATATCTGTAATCTCCACGGAATTGTGATTCCAGGGACATATTATTTGTAATTTTCTGAGCAGTATTTATTTTCTTATGAATTTATTAATCTAAATATACCATTAAACCATTTAAATCTTCACGGCAAAACCTTACAGTCAAATGCTTAACTAATTGCATATTGATGATCTACATGGAACCAGCTTTCCATCGGTATATCATTTATATTTTTGTGACAAGCAATTAATTTTTAATGAATTTAATGATTTATAAAGCCATTAAAACTAATTAAAATGCTATGGGTTAAATAATCTGCAAAGGCTAGATCCAACCAGATATTATTAATGTACATTACAGTAGCTTCAATTTGATATATTGTTCATATTTTTCGGAGTTACAGATAATTTCTTATGAATTTATTAACCTAAAAGACCATTAAAACTAATTAAATTACTGCAGTAACCACGTACAGTAAAAGTTGGATCTATTCTGAGAAGATGATTCTACGTAAAATTATCTTCAATTTGATATATTATACGCAATTTTTGGACGTGGTATGAATTTCTAATGAATTTTACAATTTAGATCTATAATATGCAATTTTAAATTCGAACGAAATATTTCAGGGAATATTCCGCTGACTGGACAGGTTGACTTTGCATGCTGACTGGGACTAGATGTTGACCTGACGTTGACGTGGCGTTGATGAGGAAGCTGACCGGATTAACGACATGGCACGCACCGGTTTGATTGGATCTCGACCGTCTGGATAGGATCCGGTGGCTAGAAGAAGAGATTGACCCGATTTTGGCTCAGAATAGACAAGAAACAGATCTGTGTTAGAGAGAAAAATACGTAGGTCAAATTGAAAAACTTAGAACATGAAAGTTGTGGGGAATCATTATTCCTACCTTCTCACGAAAGGAATTTGGATTTGAAGAAACGAGCGCGAGTACATCTTGGATTTACACCGTAAGATCTGAAATATTACGATATGAAATTCTACGGCTGTGGTGGATGAAAAGAGGTGAGATTTGTCGGGATTGAAAGATTTCGACGATTCCTACAACTTTCGTTTTTTGACCGAAGGTAAACAACGAAGTCTAGATGGGTTAAAAAGCGAAATAAGATTCGGGCATGTGTAGATTCGGGATTTCGAGGAGAGAAACTCGTCCAGCTGTGGCTCCACGAGTTTATATGGAGGTTTGGGACGGTGTAGAGATAGGTATTGGAGTAGGAACAAGTAGAAACAAATGGAAGTCGATTCGAAGTTGTAGATAAAAAGTTATAGCAGTTTGAATAGAGATAGGTTTGTCAAAAACTGATTCGCATGGTTTTTAAAGCACCTGGGACACACCGATGGTGATGGTCAGGTAGGTGCATTCTGCTCGGTCGGCTGGCTGGGCCGCCGGCCCGTTTAGATTTTTTTTCTTTTTCTTTTTCTTTTTCTATTTACTTGTTTCCCTCGTATCTTTTGCATACGAATTCCGAATGACATGATTCTTGTTTCTAAAATTTTCTAAAATCAAATAGATTATTGTAGGATTAAATTTGTAATCTTTTTACTAGTTTGGAAATAGTGGATTTATAAATCCTTGTATATTTCATTTTATTTATATCTTTATGTGTTTGTATTTATTTCATAACTTTTTCATAATAGCTCCAAATGAGATCAATTTTGCTTCTAAAATTTTGTAGTATTAATTGGATCTCTTTAGGCTATAATTATCAATAATTTATGCCTTAGCAATAGTGGGTTTTATAAAGTCAATTTAATTTCCTTTAGGAACATTTGGGCGAATCAACTATAGGATTTAGATATCAGGATTTGGATTTAGTTTGTGAGAACTTTGCATGGATGTAATGAAATGCTTATGAATGCTTCATGATTGTCATTTTGAAATCTTTCACACCAATTCTACAATCCATAATCAATCCATGCCCTTTTGCCTATATGGCTACTTAGGTCATAACAAAAGAATATAAGATTTTGAATTCAAGGTTGAGAGGATTTTCTATTCAAAAAGTTTCTTCTCATTGAGAATTTTCAACATAGTCAAACAATCAATCAAACTTATTTATTTATTTCACATTCCAAAATTAGGAGAATTTTGGGATGTGACAAGCTAGCAAGAGAAAAAGCAAAGAATAGGAAGGAGAAAAGTAAAAGAAAGCAAGTATAACCACAGTGAAAACATTATTTTGTTCATTAAAATCCTTTTGTTAAAAAGGTTGATCAAGTCTTGTTACCAAAACAATCTTATATGAAACAAAATTTTGTATTCCAAAAAGTGATTATGTTACCTCATACTTGATAGCAATGGTCCTAATCATAATAGTTTCAAAATTTTCTTGTGGAATGGGACAATATATTTCTCCAACCTTGATGCCCTCAATATGTTCAATGGAATTCAGGCAATAGCTCTTAGCAACCTTCTTGGGGAAATAGACAGTATGCTCTTTGTCATTAATATTAAATGTTACTTTTACTTGATTACAATTGATGACAACACCTGCAGTATTAAAAAAAGGTCTCCCAAGAATAATAGACACATTATCATCTTCAGGCATTTCAAGAACAACAAAATCAGTTAAAACCAAGAAATTATGAGCCACTTGAACAGGAACATCCTCACATATACCAACAGAAATAGTAGTTGACTTATCAGCCATTTGCAAAGATATATCAGTTGGTATCAACTTTTCTAGCTGGAGTCACTTGTAGAGAGAAAAAGGCATAACACTAACTCTAGCTTCCAAATCACGTAAGATAGTTCTAACATAATTATTCTTAGTAGAGCAAGGAATAGTTGGTATACCTGGATCACCAAGTTTCTTTGGAACCTTACCATTGAAGGAATAATTAGCAAGTAAAGTAGAAATGTCCTCATTAGTAATCTTCCTTTTATTAGAGACAATATCCTTCATATACTTTGAATAAGGAGGCAACTTAATAGCATCAGTTACAGGAATTTGCAAAAATAAAGGTTTCATCCACTCATAAAACTTGTTGTAGTGTTCTTCCTCCTTTGACTTATGTTTCTTAACTGGAAAAGGCATAGGTTTTTGCACCCAAGATTCTCTCTCACTACCATGTTTCTTAGCAATAAATCTTCCTTAGTGTATCTAGTGTTTTTAGTGTGCTTCTCAGGTTCTTCCTCAACTTTCTCCTTATCAGGAGTATCATTTTTATTATTACCACTCTCAGTTTTAGCATCAGAGACATATATACTATTAGGACTAGTTTAATACCCGTGCGTTGCTACGGTCTCTTTATTTTCTTCTTTCTCGCATAAGAACTCGAGTGAGTGCGTAAAAAGATATATATAGTCATATACTCCCTCCATCCAGAAATAAGTGACCTGGATTTGTATAAATTCGAATGTATCTATACAGCAAAATAAGTCTAGTTATATTTGAATCTAGATAACCCCAAGTCAGTTATTTCTAAACGGAGGAAGTATTATTTTAAAACTTATGTGTTGTCGTTAGGTCTAGGAGGAGGTTTGTTATGATTCGGATCAGTTTTGTCGTTATATTGTGTCGTTGTCTCTCCTTCGGTTGATTGTGTAATTGATCTCGAAACTTATCTCAACATGTTTCATATACAAAAACTTGGCTCAACGTCTTTCTATAAATACTCCCTCCGTCTCAAAATAGATGTTACAGGTTTGTCAAATTTTGGATGAATCTATATACTAAATATTGTCTAGATTCATCCAAAATTTGTAAATCTATGACATCTATTTTGAGACGGGGAGAGTAATAGGTATATCTGGACATTGATGATATTTTTTGTTTCACCTGACACATGTACTCCCTCTGTTTCAAAATATAAGATATTTTAAAAAGGTTTAGATACACTTTTTTCACAAAGCTAAAACATCTTATATTTTGAAATGGAGGTAGTATGAAGTAATCTTTTAACATGGAAAGACATGCCCATGTCTATTGGCATGCAAGTGTAATGTCAATAGCTAATCATTTGAGGGGATATCCCACCTCCACTCTATCTGCAGCCGTTAGTTCCTACCAAAAAAATAGCTAATAGAAAGTTGTATGATGCACCAGTCTCTAGGAGAACTTCATGGTAGTCTGAACTAATTTTCACACATGCAATGGTGAGTTTATTGGCGCATAATTCATATATGAATTAATAGCTGAGTCATAAACAATCATTAGGTAAATTAAGCGGTCATTCGACATACAAAAATGAACGCAACATGTAAAAGTTAAAGTACAGATCATTGCATGAAAAAACACCAAATCAATTGTTTCAATCAAAGAAGACATATCATGTGACCAATACAACGTATTATTTAGAACTACTACCAAATCAACCTTGTGAATTACTACCTATGTTTCGAAATAAGTGTCTCACTTTGTTTAGACAAAGTTCTGCACCCCAGCCCGCCCCAGCCAGATCTATGAACTGATATGAAGCTTGCTTTCTTCACTCTATGCCTTTGTTGCAGCTACAACTCAGTGCAAGAGATTTCTCAGAATCATATACTGACTATTTCTGAGAAAGCTCTCTCCTCTAGTGTGCAGTTCATAAGCCGGTCTCATATTTGGTGGCAACGTCTGCTACAATAGTCAATTAGTCATTATTTATCTATTCCACACCTTACATATGGTAATCCAGCAAGATTCATCAGCCATATTATGTGCATCATAACAGGCTCAAGCCATCTGGTCGCCTCTATTTGGCTCATGGCCTCTCACCATCATATCATGGAGATTGGAACTACTCATTTCATCCTTACATAATTTAGAAAGAACTCGCATAGCCCTACAAAACACAAATAGCTTAATAATATATCCATCAACAATTATTCTTTCTTAGACTACATGTGTCAGACTATTATGCATTGATGGCTCGGCCGATGGTAATTATCCAATTATTCAAATTCCATTCACCTAAAGCATCCAGTTGCAGTAATGAGATCAAAGAGAGATAAAAATAAAGTACTGATCCAATCTTCGTAGTATTGACATATTGGTAAATTAATACTCTGTTGCATGTTATCTCAGTTGGTGCAACTGCAATAGTACACAAGTTAAAAGACTCATGCTAAGGACCAGAAGATTCTGAAAATATATACATGTCTCTGCCAAGGAATGCCAATCTCGTTGTTGTGAAGCAAGAAAGTATGGAAGATGTCTGTACATCATTATTTTTAATACGAAATTGGTCCAGGTAGTGTGATATAGTAGAAAATATCTAAAGATTCAGAACTGGTGTATTCAATCTGCCAATTGCTGCACCATTTTAAGATGATATGTTATGAAATTGTACTATGACTAAGTTGGATTTCAAACTCCAAAAAGGACAAAACCAACCATGCTTAGTAATAGGTGATCCTTCATGTGAAACTTCTACATAACACCATGTTTGTTATAAGAACTTGCGCATCTCTTAACAGAGATTTTGAACTTGAAAACAAAAGTACAAATGTGGCAGGTAATCAATTGGACATAGATAATGCCGCTGATGAATGATGAAATATGTCAGAGCTAAATGTTTAGTTTAAATAGTATGCTACATGAACCGAGAATTAAAATTGCACTATAGTCTACCTCCTTAGAAACAAATTGGGCATAACTTTTGGACCAGGGTTTAAATGCGCTTCAGTTACCACTAAAGAGCAGAAAATAACTACATCTGAATCTTAAATAGATTAAACCTTCAGAATATATATAGGTAGAGCAAAAAGACATGGGGATTTGAGATATTCAATGAT
The DNA here is from genome assembly GCA_916181665.1 of Avena sativa. Lineage (NCBI taxonomy): Eukaryota > Viridiplantae > Streptophyta > Magnoliopsida > Poales > Poaceae > Avena > Avena sativa. Next base: position 136,557,373 of record OV702280.1, read on the forward strand.
TCTCCTCTGGTCCAAATTAGTAGTAACAAATCTCACAGTTCTGAGGATTTACTTACCATCATATAAGAGATCCTATTCAGATACTTGGAAACCATTATGTTTGATCTCCCAAGGATAGTTAGAAATTTTTAGTGGAATGCCTGTGCGTTGAATGTAGGCTAGTACACAATGCACGGGTATTTAATTGCGATGAAGAACACCTTTCCCTGCATGTACAGTATTTTCACGAGATATGCTGATGGAGAATAGTTAAAGCAAAGAACAGACTAAAAATGGAAACATGGAGCCTATATTGGAAATGAAACATTATGTCCCGCCTTTGCATCCTCGAAGTAGTGCTTTAAAATGCTTGAACTAAATATTTTCTGTCATGTTATAGCCTAACTATTATCCACTCCCTCTGAATCTTAATATAAGATGTTAATACATGAGTAAATTGGAAGTAAAAACATCTTATATTAGGAGACGGAGCGTACTTGTGATTTACCTTGAGTTCCCTGGTTAATATTTCTTCTCATGAGTTGCGATGCACAAATTGAATATATATATGTTCAACTAATGTTGCAAATATATAGTTGATGCGGAAATATACCTTTTTTGGCCGACGCAGTAGCAGCTGGTCCTGGGTTCTCCTTTTCATGTAGACAGTTATTTTGGGAATCAGAGAACTTAAGCTCACCCATTGTCATCTTGTGTTCATCATTGGAATCGATACATGTCATGCTAGAGCAAAGCTTATACCTATAGATGATAAAAATAACATCATTATTTGTGCACAAATGGGAACACAAAATATCTAGTTTATACTATGTAATTCCGTAAATATACATTGGCTTAGCCCAGAAACTAACACTTCACTTTTCACTATCGAACCCCTCACTACGTCACATCATTTCATTAGATATATAGACTGGAAAAAATATCTCCTTACCTATAGCAAATAACCCTCTTCACCATGACATGTTTTTTAGATCAATTAGGCACTTTAAAGTAACAATCTGAATTTAAACCCTTTCAATTCACTTGTTGTGTCATACTACTTTTGTTCTACCGAGTAATTTTACACTCCTAATTACCTTCTAATATTTCATAAGTAACTTTAACGCAGTGTCCTATATGTGATTTGACTCATGTTTCTCTCGACTACTGTTTTATTGCCCGAAAATCTATACCTAATAATAATAAAGCACGAAGTGTTCTCCCGTCCAATACTTTTTTGGACGACTTTACCCTCCCACCAAACCATGTATTACCACGCACGCAACCGGTAAGTTAAAAAAAAAAGCTTCCGTATAGAGTCCAAACGATTCACGTATAACCCTCTTGCGGCCGGATCAATCTATGTCCTTGCATTGTGACATGGGTCAATCGCTTCTTGCATTGTGACATGGGCCAGGCCACGTACAGGCGGTGCAACTTAAACCATCACGACTCAATGGCAGCTGAAGCTCACGGTTTAGTCCCACCTTGCCTTCTTAGCCTGAGTTCAACCAGTTTATATATGTTTGTAATTTTCTTAGAGTGTCATCAAACTGACTCGGAATCAAAAAAGCAGCAACACCTTATTTCGGTTGAAATAGACAAATGGATGGATGCATGGGCCAACGAGATAGAGAAATTAACAATATTGCTTCATGGGATGCCTCAATGAAAATAGAGAACAGACAAGGCGAGGCCGAGCCATGGTCTGAGGATGGGGAGAGGGAGCGCAAGGATACCGCCGGAACCTCCTCCGTTGCGCAGCCACATGCACCGTTCACTTGGCTGTACATGGACGAGAGAAGCTTATACACCCTAACGTAAGGGTCCCTGCAACTAGGGATGTAACTCGAATAGGAGTGGATAATAGTCGGATGCAGATTCGAATACGGATTATATCGTGGAGCGGATGCGAAGCGGACTCGGATCGGAAAATTATAATTAAACATAGAAAAATAAAAATATATTTATTTTATGTAAAATAAATGACAAGAAACGTTCAACACTAGATATCAGCGGTGTAAAAGTGAAAGATTGGTAATGGCATAATATAACATGCATATGTAGCATGTATAGCTAGCTGATAAACTAACTAGATTGTCTAGATATTGTCGTTATGCTAAATATATCAAATTATCCTATTTGAGTACCTCAGATAATCCGCATAAAATATTGGATTATCCTTATCCGTCGAATATCATTAGTACCATATCCGCTACCATATCCGTCGGATATCTGCTCAACAAATATCTGCATCCACATCCATATCCATCGAATATCTAAAAAGACATACCATATCCTTAAAAACGGATACGAATGCGGATTCGAAGCAGAAATTATCCGTACCATTTATATCCCTAGCTACAACGAGGCATTTTAACTAAGATCCGATCATTGGTTTGTAGTGGCTGAGGGATTGTAGGCTAATTTAAAGAAAACAATGGGATGTCTAATTGAACGAGAGTGATTGAGGCCTGATTGTGAGGGAGATTATCTGGGCTGATAATGAAGTGAATGTCAGGATAATTAAATGCGACACGAGGAGATGAAAGGGAGGCACACTAAGGAAGAGAAAAAAAAGAGATTTGGAGAAAAGAAATACTCCCTTCAATCCATATTACTTATCACGAAAATTAATGTATCTAGACATGTTTTAATGCTAGATACATTTAATCTAATGACAAGTAATATGGATAGGAAGGAGTATTCTTCTTGTAAATTGACACAATCAATTGATCGAGAAGCGGATGTCACCAAGCAAGTTAAAAGAACTGTATATGCCACTTTATTTTAAAAAAATCATCACCGACACAACAAAAACTAACTTCTTCCGCCGCAACGCGCTGGCATTTTGCTAGTATGCTCCTAAGTGTGAATTATATTGATTTGGAAAAAAACAAAGCTTAATGGTATAACACCTGAACGATATGCTCCTAAGTGGCAGCCGTAGCATATGCTCACAGATCAGGGTAGCATATTTGAAAGAAACACCTGAAAGGTTAACAGTGTAAATCAAGGTTAGCATATGCTACTACTGCCACGATAAGATTTACGCAGATGTATCCAAAGTCACTGTTATGAAAGAATAAGAAATATTAAGTATAACACCTGAATTCAAAGAGTTTCTGGAATGAAAAAAGAAAGGTTCACTCTATCACCTTTGAAAGCTGTATCCAAATTATGCAAGAAAAGAAGACAGTTACTGAAACTATATTAACAAAGAAATGGCACCAGGGAGGCGAGGGCCATATCTTCTATGTCCAATGGAGGCGCCCAACAAACTCTTGCTCTGCCACCCTAGGTGCTAGTGAGAGATTCCAGGAGGATGGCAGGATCGGATCTAATAACATGAGTCGCGGTCCTGAGCTAGGGACATATTTGAGGTGGAGGGTGGGGATCAGGGTAGAGGCCGCTGGAGATTAGGGGAGGAAGGTTGGCGAGCGGGAAGGATCTAGAGGCAGGGTGCCACACCGGTGGAGAAGGAGGACGGGATCAGTTCATCAAGCGATAGAGCTTGTGATGCACTGATGGGCTGACGGCAGCGTGAGAAACAACATATGCACGAGGGCTTCAACCTTTACCTATTAGATATGCGTAGTGAAACAGTCAACTGAAGAAGCGAACCTAGGAAGACGGTGGAGCGATGCGGCGGGCCGGCCTCACGTGCATCTTCGTATCCGACGAGAACACCGGCGGCGGGTAGAAATCGAGGCGAGAGGAATTTTTCGTACGAGAGGATAAACGACATGGATGTGGGTTCGCAAGAGGGTTCCGGATGTTACACCGAGATATGAAGATCGATCGGGCGGCCCGTGTATCTTCAGTGTTTGTTGGTGGGAGTTTAAACGTTCTAGATTGTTCTAATGTTTGATCCTAAATTGATCCACCAACTCAGTTTTAATAGTAAAGATCTACAGCAGGTTCAAGGGGTTCCTCAACTATTTTGTGTTTCTTTTTATTTTTTTTACGAGGACTACCACTGCTCTCATCTTGTTGAGAATCCCGCTCAATTCTTTTAGGTTGTCCTTCAGGATATAAAGGAACTTGAGTAGCTATAGCACTCCTAGTTCTAATTCCATAAACATGTTTATTTCCTGAGGCATTAACTAGCAAATCCTTTTGTACCTTAGCAAGTTGATAAAGTTGGGTTTTAACCATTTGAAAGTGTTTACAAAGCATTTTAATATCATTAGAAGTTTTTTCCACAATATCTTTCAACTCTTTAATAGCTCTAGAGTTTTCCAATAAATGATTCTGAACTTGTTTATTAAAATTACCTTGTTTAACAATAAAAAATATCAAGTTCCTCTAAACATTGATCAGGAGGCTTACCATAAGGAATATCACCTTCATCAAAGTGTTGGAGAGAGTGTACCTCAATAGTGGATGAGTGGGGAACTAGCTTACATAATTCTTCTATAGGAGGTAGATTCTTCATATCTTCGGCTCTAATACCTTTCTCCTTTAGACATTTCTTAGCTTTCTTCATCACTTCATCATTTAATCCAATAACTCCCCTCTTCTTTGGTGTTGGTATTGGAACTGGTTCAGGAGTAATAGGCTCATGTGTATTTAGCTCAGTTGAAGTCCAATCATCATAACTCTTGCTTATCTTAGCCATTAATTCTTCAGCACCTATAGGAGTTCTTTCCCTGAAAACACAATCAGTAAAGTTATCTAGGTATGTCCTAGAATCATCAGTTAGTCCATTATAATAAATATCAAGAAGCTCATTTTTAGGCAATGGACATCCAGGATGTGCGTGAATAAAGGCACAGAACCTTGTCCATGACTCGGGCAATTTCTTTTCTTCTTCCTGTTTAAAATCTAAAAGTCTCTACAAAGCAGCATGTCTAGCACTGGGAGGAAAATATTTCTGGAAGAAAGAATCAATCAAACAATCAGGGCTATCAATGGAACCAGGAGGTAATCTATTAAACCAAGCCCTAGCTTCTCCTTTTAGTGAAAAAGGGAAGATCGTTGTAACAAACTACTTGCGCATCTTAAAATCATCAGAGAATAAAGCACTCATGGTGGAAAGCTCATTCATATGAGCCACATCACTCTCATTTTCAGTCCCAAAAAAGGTTCTTTCTCAACAATGTCTAAATAGGATAAATCAAGAGAGAAATCATAATATTTATCTTTGATATCTATGGGAGAGGTGGCAAACTTAGGATCAGAGGACAGTTTAGGAATAATGGTACATCTTGCAAGGAGACTCTTAATAGAACTAGCACCATGTGTGTTTTGGCACTCTTCAATAAATTCATCATCAAAACTCAATGTAACCATCATTAATATCATAACTCTCTCTAGACTCAGGTGAGCTAACAGGTGTAACAGTGTCTTCACTAGGAGTTTCAGTATTTGCTAGACCAGCCATAGTAGCATCTAGGAAAGGACCTAATGAACCACTCGCATCAAGCACAGTAGAAGTAACATCATGAGCATCAAAAGCAGTTTCAGATTCAGCAGTAGTAGCAGTGTGTGTAGCATGTGTATGTGGTGGTGGTGTAACAAGCTTACTTATAACAGACGGTGAATCAAGAGCAATAGAGGTGTTTAGGACTATACCTCTTCTTGTAGTGGATGGTAAAATAGGAAAATTTGCATCACCAGACTTCCCCATGATGAAAGGAGTAGAAGTGAACAACAATAGATCCAAGTGAACTTACAAATAAAGCTATGCTCCCCAGCAACGACGCCAGAAAATATTCTTGATGACCCACAAGTATAGGGGACCGCAACAGTCTTCGCGGGTAGTATTACCCAATTTATTTATTCGACACAAGGGGAGCCAAAGAATACTTGCAAACCTTAACAACTGAGTTGTCAATTCAGCTGCACCTGGAAATAGTTCTTTCTCATAGAAGTTTATCAGTAGCAACAGTTTGTAGTAGCATCAGCAACAGTAAAACATGAGCAATAGTAATAGTACTAGCAAATAGTAGGATATGAGTGCGGTAGGCATAGGGATGGATGGACGGGCGTTGCATGGACGAGTCTAAACATATAACTTCAAGATCTAGGGCAATTGCAGATAATAAGAATAAGCATCCAAGTACTAAACAATCATAGGCATGTGCTCCTTATATAGTCATGCATGCTCGCAATGAGAACTTGCACAACATCTTTTGTCCTGCCAGCCCATGGCGACGGGGCCTCAAGGGAACTACTGGCAATTAAGATGCTCCTTTTAATAGAGCACCGGAGAAAAGCATTAACACTCCGTGAACACATGTGATCCTCACATCACAACCATCCCATCCGGCTGTCCCAATTTCTGTCACATCGGGGCCTTTGGATCAGAACAATGATATGTGTACACAACTTGCAGATACGATCACAAACAATACTATCATAATGATTCAATAATAAGTTCAGATCTGAGATCATGGCACTCGGGCCCTAGTGATAAGCATTAAGCACAACAAGTTGCAACAAAGTAAAATAGCACTAATAGAGATACTAGGCACCATTGCCCTAACAATCTTATTCGATTACATGATAGAACTCATCCAATCCCTACCATCCCCATAGCCTACAACGAGGGATTACTCACTCGTGGATGAGGGAAAAAATGATGGTTGATGGAGAGGCGTTGGTGATGACGATGGCCATGATCCTCCCCAAATTCACCATCCCGGCAGGGTGCCAGAACGGAGTTTCTGGTTCTGAATCACGACTTCTGGTGGTGTCGGCGCAGCGGAACTCTTTCTTGAAAAACGACGAACTCCCCTCGGTTTTTAGGTCAAGAGGCTTCTTATAGGCGAAGAGGGAGGCCGAGATGGTGCCTGGGGTGGCTACACCCCCTAGGCGCGGCCAGGCCTGGCCCGCACCTGGCAGGGGTGTGGGCCCCCTAGGCCTCCATTCCGTCTCGTACTTTGGCCCCGTGGATCTTCTGGTGAAATAGGATTTTTGGCATATTTTCTGGGATTTTTCCTAATAGTTTATTTTCTGCACAAAAACTAGACATCGAGGTAATTCTGCTGAAAACAGTGTCAGTCCGTGTTAGTTGTATCCAAATCACACAAGTTTAGAGGAGAAACAATATCAAAAGTGTTCGGGAAAGTAGATACGTTTTGGACGTATCACCAACCTTCCGCCTTACCCCACATCTCTAAACACGCTCTGTGAGGACCCCTCCATGGCGTACTCGTCGGCAATACCACGACAACAACCTCACTGTTCGTTGGGGCAAAGTCTTGAGTTTGGGTTGTGCAAGTTTTCAAGTTGCTAGCAACACCTTTGGGTCATTTCCTTCCTCCTACTGGTTCGATAACGATGGTTTCTTTCTGAGGGAAGACTTGCTATTGTGCTCATCATACATTCCTCTTGGGGTCTCCCAATGAAGCTCTACATTGATCTGAGCGCATCAAGCTGTTTTCTGGTGTCGTGCCGGGGAGGCTAAGGATGTCTTCACAAGGGGAGTCCTTAACAACCTTTCTCTTTACTTTGTTTCTGTTCTCCTTAGTTTCCTTTGCTTGGTTTCTTTTGCCTCTTTTAATCAAAAACTCCAAAAAAATTAGTTTCGTTTGGTTTGCTTTCTCTTATCAAAAACACGAAAAAAATTAGTTCCCACTCTAGTTGCTGCTGCTGTTGGATTGCTCCACTTTTGCAAAAATTAACTTTGCTGAGAACACCAAGTTGGGTGACTTCACTAGCACAAACAACAATGATTTCCTAAGTACACCTATTGCTACACGTGCTCCTGATGCTACCTTTTATGAAATTAAGCCTTCTTTGTTGAATCTTATGATGATAGAGCAATTTTCTGGTGCTAGTTTTGATGATGCTGCTGCCCACCTCAATAACATCATTGAACTTTGTGAGATGTAAAAGTATAAGGATGTAGATGGAGATATTATTAATCTCAAGTTGTTTCCTTTCTCCTTGAGAGGAAAAGCTAAAGAATGGTTGCTATCCATGCCTAGAAATAGTATTGATTCTTGGATTAATTGCAAAGATGCTTTTATTGGAAAATACTATCCTCCTACTAAGATTATATCTATGAGAAGTGAAATAATGAAATTTAAACAACTTGATAATGAACATGTTGCTCAATCTTGTTAAAGAATGAAATCTTTGGTTAAGAATTGTCCCACTCATGGACTGACTGCTTGGATGATTATCTAGACTTTTTATGCAGGTTTAAACTTCTCCTCAAGAAACCTGTTGGATTCAGCTGCTGGAGGTACCTTTATGACCATTACCTTGGGTGTTGCAGCAAAGCTCCTTGATAATATGATTGTCAACTATTCTGAATGGCACACTGAGAGAGCTCCACATGTTAAGAGGGTAAATTCTGTTGAAGAAACCTCCTCTTTGAGTGATAAGATTGATGTTATCATGGCTATGCTTGTTAATCGAAAATCTCATATTGATCCAAATAATGTTCCCTTAGCCTATTTGGTTGCTCAAGAAGATAAAGTTGATGTGAACTTCATTAGAAACAACAATTTCAACAACAATGCCTATAGGAATAATTTTGGTAGTAACAATAATTATAGGCCTTATCCTCCTAATAATGGCAATACTTTTGGAAACTCCTACAACAATACTAGAAGTGCTCCCTCTGAACTTGAAGTCATTCTCAAAGACTTTATTAGTAAACAAACCACTTTCACCAAAACTGTGGAGGAAAAGCTTTTGAATGTTGAGAAAAATATTTCCTCATTGACTGAAGCACAGTCCTATTTGATTAATAAAATGGCTACTAAACCTAAAACTCTAGAAAGTACCTTTGCTTCTACTCATGCCATACAAGTTACTATTGATGAAAATGTTAGATTGTTAGCTCAACTACATGCTAAGTGGGAAAGAGAAGCTGAAATTGCTAGAAACAATAGTGTGTGCACTATTACCACCACCAATATGGATGCCGCCAAACCACAAGAACTCCCTATTCCTCCTACCACAGTGCCTAAACCCAATGAGTCTACTACCAGTGATGCTAAGTTTGATTTTGATTTTGATGGTTGCAATATTTCTGAAGTGATTATGTTCCTACAAAAGCTTGCTAGAAGTCCTGATGCTAGTGATATGAATGTGGCTTTCACCAAACACATTATAGATGCTCAGGAAGGAAAGTTGAAACACAAAGCCTCTATTCCTAGGAAAGTAGAAGATAGTTGGGAACCCATCATTAATATGCAAGTGAATGACTTTGATCTCAAAGCTTCATTTGACCTTGGTTCTAGTGTCTCTATTATGCCTAGGAATATTTATGAAATGCTTGATTTGCCACCTTTGGAAGATTGCTATTTGGATGTACCACTTCATGATAATGCTAAAAAGAAACTCATGGGGAGTGTTAATGATATTCTTATTATGGTTAACACTGCTTATGTCCATGTTTATTTCTATGTTTTGGATGTTGAATACAGTGTTTCTTGTCCTATTACTTTGGGAAGACCTTTTCTTAGAACCTTTGGTGCCATCATTGATACAAAAGAAGGCACCATTAAATATCAATTTCCATTCAACAACTTACATGTGACTAAAGTTGAGTAGCATGAGGAGCGTCCCTCGTATTCAAGGGACATGAGATTGTCAACCTATACTTTGTCAAGCATATACTCCATAGTTTGTTCACTTTAACCTTAATCACTTCAAGATGCTTATTATAGGGGCAATGAGAGCTGAAAGCTAACAACTACCATAATTTTTGGAAGCTCTTTATGAGACTTGAAATCCCTGCTTCCCTTTATGAAGGGCCTTTCTTCCACTATTATATTGAGTCTCCACCTTCTATCCTTAGGCACCAATTAAGAGAGCATAGTTTCCATTCTTAGTTCTAGATGCATTGTCCCAAAACTTATTGATTGATTCATATTGTTGATATTGCTTGCTCTTGAACTATCTGTATCTAGTGACTCTTATGAATTTTGAAGGTGTCCTATGCATTTATTTGCTACTCCATGAGGGACAAGCTGAATGCCACTATGCTATGTTTTCTTTATGTGAAACACACAAACGTATTTTAATGCATTGTTATTCATGATCTTTGTTTGTAACCTTTCATGTTGCATGCATAGTTACATTGTCTTACTGTTAGAACTCCATCTTTCATGCTCATGTTTAGAGTTCTTTGATCCCAGCTTTCAGTGCTTGCAAATGGTTTGATCTTGATTTTGATGGTGCATGTCACCTCAAAAATTATTCTTTTTATCACTTACCTACTCAAGGACGAGTAGGAGTTAAGCTTGGGGATGCTTGATACCTCATAAACGTATCTATAATTTTTTATGTTCCATGCTTGTTTAGTATCTACTTTGCTTTGCTTTATCTACACTTTGAGGTGTTTTTATATGTTTTCTGTTACTAACCTATTAACAAGATGCCATAGTGCCAGTTGCCTATTTTCTTTTGTTGTTGGTTTTAGAAAGGCAGAAAATCAATATTCTCAGAATTGGACGAGAAAAAATCCAAAGTCAATATTTTACCGTAGGGAACACGAAGCTAGAAGACGAGACAGAGAAGAGCCTCAAGGAGGCCACACCCCCTGGCCGCATGGCCCGGCCTGGCCTTCGCCTGGGAGGGTGTGGCCACCCTGGGTGCCCCCTGCCTCGCATCTTCGCCTATAAGAAGCACCCGATACCAAAACCCTAAGGACCCAATCAATCTTCCAAGGTATAGTCTGTAGCCGCCGCCACCATCGTCCCTAGATCGGGGTGATCTAAAGCTCTTCCAGGCACCCTGCCGAAGGGGAGATCATCTCGGAGGCCTTTTTCATCATCATGCCAGCCACTCGTATGAAGCGTGAGTAGTTCCACCTTGGACTACGGGTCCATGTAGTAGCTAGATGTTTGTTTCTCCTCCTTTGTGCTACCATGTTTATATCTTGTGAGATCCTTTCATGATCAAGATCATCTATTTGTAATCATGCATGTTGTGTTTGCGGGGATCCGATGGATAATGAGATTACTATGTCAGATTGGTTAATGGTTCTATCTAATTGATTCTATCATGTTTGTGTTGTTTGTGATCTTGCATGCTCTCCGTTTCTAGTAGCTATCTTGGCCAAGTAGATGCTAGTGAATCCAAGAGGGAGTATTTATGCTTGATAGTGGGTTCATGCCTCTATTTAATCCGGGGAAGTGACAGAAATCTCTAAGGTTGTAGATGTGTTGTTGCTACTAGGGAGAAAACAATGGTCTCTTGTTTATGGAACAAGTGGATTGTTTACCTTACACACTTTGCTTAAAGCAGTTATCTGTTGCTTGCAACTTAATACTGGAGGGGGTTCGGATGATAACCTGAAGGTGGATTACTAGTCATAGATGTAGTTGGATGGCGGTCTATGTATCTTGTTGTATTGCCCAATCAAATCTCACAGGATCATGAATGTCTAGTATTGCATTATTATGCCTTGCTCTATGCTGTCAATTGCCCCGCTGTAATTTGTTTGCCCAGCATGCCATGTTTGTTTATCTTAAAGAGAACACCTCTAGTGAACTATGGACCCTGGTCCAATCTTTACCATTGATACATCTTCCACTGTTACTGTTTACTTTCTGCGAACCACCACTACTTTCCACACCATACAGTTAATCCTTTGTTTTCAGCAAACCGGTGAGATTGACAACCTCACTGTTCGTTGGGGAAAAGTCTTGAGTTTGTGTTGTGCAGGTTTCCAAGTTGCTAACAACACCTTTGGGTGGTTTCCTTCCTCCTACTGGTTCGATAACCTTGTTTTTTCTGAGGGAAGACTTGCTGTTGTGCTCATCATACCTTCCTCTTGGAGTCTCCCAACAAAGCTCTACATTGATCTGAGCGCATCACATTCCAAGGTGATAATCACAGGTATCACATGGCTAGTATTGCAGCAGTACTCGTTGATTCATCATACACTGAGATGAAGGTAGCAGCAAGTGGCTCAGAAATGCATAACAAATGGGAGTGAAAGCCAATGTCGATGGAATATCTTCATTACTCAACAAAAGATGGATATGTCAAATACGAGTTGTACAAGAGAATAACATTCAGCAGTTTCTGCCTCGATTTAGGTAGACAAATTCTCAATGATAGGTTGTGCATCAGGTGTAAAGGAGGCAAAGGATATAAATCCTACAAATGTCAGAAGGAGGCACGTCCATCATCTGATAGCAATAATCAGTGGGTGGAGGACGAATACACGATGTGTCGAGCGGCAGATATCGGCAGGTGGATGAAGAAAGAGGCATGGTGGACGAACAGAGATGACAAGGAAGAAGACTGAATTTAGCAAAAGATTGTGATTATGTGAGTATGATCTTCTAGTAGTGTGTTAATCTAGTAACAACGTAGAATTATTTAAGTTGATCACCACATATACAAAAGTGGTTATGATCTAGTATGTTATATTTGTAGAACAATGTAATTTATTTTGGCTGAGACCTTGTTTAGTGTGTGTCAAAATTATACTAGTGTTTATCATTATCCTGCAATGTGTGTAATTACAACATATGAATGTATAGTTGTATTTCATATGTATATTCCTAATGTGTTCTTGCAGATAAGCAAGTTAATTGCAAATAAATAAGCAAAATAACATTAACAAGTTAATTTTTAAAAAATAATTATTTGAACTTTCATAGTTCTACAAATTGTGCATGACTAAATGCCTACTGAGGGATCCCAACACTTGTCATGGGATGCTTCGTTGGAAACACCAAGAGCAAGGTATGAAGCAGCACAACCGCAAGTTTCTCTCCGTAAGAAACTGAGGTTATAGAACCAGTAGGAGGAAGGAAACGTCACACAGGTGTTGCAAGCAACGTGGAGACCTGCACAACACAAACTCAAGACTTTGCCCCCAACGAATCAGTGAGGTTGTCAAGCTCACCGGTTTGCTGTAAGAAAGGATTAAACGTATGGCGTGGAAGGTAATGGTTTGCAGCAAGTAAACAAGTAACAGTGGAAGATGTATCAATGGTAAAGATTGGACCGGGGTCCATAGTTCACTATAGGTGCTCTCCTTAGATAAACAACATGGCATGAAGGGTAAACAAATTACAGCAGGGCAATTGATAGGAACTGAGCAAGGCATAACAATGCAATTACTAGTCAGAAAGATCCTATGAGATTCGATTGGGCAATACAACAAGATACATAGATCGCCATCCAACTGCATCTATGACTAGAAGTCCACCTTCAGGTTATCATCCGAACCCCCTCCAGTATTAAGTTGCAAGCAACAGACAACTGCTTTAAGCAAAGTGTGTAAGGTAAACAGTCCACATGTTCCATGAACAAGAGACCGTTGTTTTCTCCCTAGTAGCAATAGCACATCTACAACCAAAGAAATTATTGTCACTTCCCTTTGAAACTAGAGGCATGAACCCACTAGCAACTACTTGGCCCACTAGCATAAATATCCCTCTTGGAGTCACTAGCAACTACTTGGCCAAGATAGCTACTAACAACGGAGAGCATGAAAGATCACAAACAACACAGACATGATAGAATCATAAAGACAAAACCATTGATCAAACCAACATAATAATCTCAATACCCATCGGATCCCCGCAAACACAACATGCATGATTACAAATAGATTAGATCTTGATCATGAACGGAGCTCACAAGATCTATACATGAAAGCACAAAGGAGGAGATACAACCATCTAGCTACTACATGGACCCATAGTCCAAGGTGGAACTACTGACGCATCATACTGGAGAGAAGGCCTCCGGGATGATCTCCCCTCCGGCTGGGTGCCGGGAAGAACTTCAGATCCCCCCAATCTAGGGACGATGGTGGCGGTGGCTACATACGGTTTCGTGGTGATTTGATTGGGTGCTTAGGGTTTCTGCATCGGGGGATTCTTATAGGCGAAGGGGAAGGACGAGGCGGCGGCCAGGGGCCCCACACCCCTCCCAGGCGCGGGGCAGGGCCCAGCCGCACCTAGGGGAGGTCTGGGCGCCCTAGCCCGCCTCTCCGGCTCCCATCTGGACTTCTTGTTCCCCATGGAAAGTAATTGACTTTGGCGTTTGTCCCGTCCAATTCCGAGAATATTTCTTTACTAACTTTTCTGAAACCAAAAACAGCAGCAAACAGGCAACTGACCCTGTGGCAACTTGTTAATAGGTTAGTACCAGAAAACATGTAAAAAGCACCTCAAAGTGTAGACAAGCAAAGAAAAGTAGATACTAAACAAGCATGGAGCATCAAAAATTATAGATACGTTTCCGACGTATCAACATCCCCAAGCTTAACTCCTGCTCGTCCTCGAGTAGCATTGAAAAACGTTTGTTTGTTTCACATAGAGAAAACATAGCATAGTGGCAATCATCTTTTCCCTCATGGAGTAGCAAATAGATGCATAGGACACCTTCAAAGTGCACCAGGGTGATGAGAAACAAATAGCACAAGAACAAGTAATATCACAATATGCATCAATTAATAAGCTTTGGAACACTGCACAGAGAATGACAACTATGCTCTCTTAATGGTGCCTAAAGGTAGAAGGTGGAGACTCAATAGTGGTGGAAGAAAGGCCTTTTATAAAGGAAAAAGGGATTTCAAGTTTCAAAAAGAGCTTCCAAAAATTATGGTAATTGTTAGCTTTCAACCCTCATTGCCCCTATCATAAGCATCTTGAAGTGATTAAGGTTAAAGTGAACAAATATGGAGTATATGCTTGACGAAGTATAAGTTGGCAATCTCAAGTCCCTTAAATACGAGGGCCACACCTCATGCTACTCAACTTTAGTCACCTGTAAGTTCTTGTAACTGTAAGTATTAGCATATCATTGAGAACCGCCAACGGGGTACCCCTTGCACATGGTACAGGAGCTATCCCATAACCAAAATGACAAGGCACGCAGACAATGAGCATCGCAGCAATCTTCTTATTCACCATGGGAATATGGTGCTTTTTTCTCTCTTTCCTCTTTTCTCAATGTGTCTCTTTTTTTATAAGAAGAATGCTTCATAGATGTCACTATGGTGCTGCTGCAAGTTTCCACCATGATTAGGCATGGCTTAGGGTAGCTGCCCAGGCGTTTCTCTAACACAGGATACAAACTCCATGGACTTACAAGTTCCCTCTTTATTTCACACCGGTGACATCCATACACAAAAGAGCATGATATCAACTGAGTACAAAGTACAAGTGCAATATTGAAAATGTTCCCGTTGACAGCACAGTTCTGCTAATTCTAACGTATAAGTGCAAGCATAGACAACATAGAACATACAATGGTTCAAGTTTATTAGGGGCAAAGAATATAAAGCGGGCCATCAAGTTTGTGAGGGATTTAATCACTAAGTTTGCACATAACAAAATAGTTTTTAATTGGAATATAGCTGAAAACAAAAATATACTTGGAATGGTGTAACACACCATGCATAGGAGTTTATAGTGGACACTTTGGAATAACTTGGTTTCTTGGGAGTTGGAAGCATGAGTAGAGCTTATTCATACAAGTGGAGGCTAGCAAAAGACTGGGAGCAACCAACTAAGAGAGTAATAATGGCCATAATCATGCAGTGCAACAAAGCATACTAATCAAAGCATAGAGTGGTACTACAAGTCAAGGACTAAATGATCATAGAGGCTATGGTGACTTGTCATAGTCATAACATGGTGTGAGCATGTGCCACGTCAACCCAAGCAAAGCATCAAAGGAGAATACCATAATACTATGCTTTTTGCATGCTAAAACAACGCATAATTTCTTCAAGGCACACTAAGCAATCCCAATTGTTTGGAACAAGACATGCTACATAAATAATCACTAAGAATAAGGTCAAAACAACACCTAGCATGTCATGCTAAAGTCTAAGTCACAGTCAATGCAAGCTCCTCTTGCACTTAAAGCAAGAACTTACTACTCCTTTCCAACACCAAGCAACTTATTTGCAAAACAACACAGCGAGAACGGGGGTCGAAACTACTTTATTCAAGCAAATAAACAAACTAAGCAAAGCAAATAAAAACTAAGACGCTCCAGGAACAACACAACTGTGCATGAAACAATAAAAACGAAGTGTCTAGACAGACCTGAGCTTTTTATTGATGAAGAAGGGGATGCCTTGGGCAATCCCAAGCATTGACGCTTGTACCTCTTGAATATTTATTGGGGTGACACCATGGTGGTATCCCCAAGCTTTAGCTTTTGTCCATTCTTCATCTCATTACATCATTTTTTCCCTACACCTGAGAATTTTCCTTCATACAAAACTTCACATAATCTTCATTAGCAACATTAGTGTATTCAAAAGATATTAGACCTCTGGCAAAGCTTTTAAACAGCAAGTCTTTTCACTAAAAACACAGGATACTGTAGTAACTCCTTCAAAAAGCTCAATTCACCTAAAGAGAACTCAAAAAGGAATCAATAAGAAGCAAATGCAAATAATGGCAGAAATCTGTCAAAACAGACCAGTAGGTAGAAACCAATTTTTTTGAACATCTTATGTTGCTCCAATCAAAAAGTGTTGAACTAACGAAAGTTAGATAACATACTGGGGTATTTATTCATAAATTTTGAGATCAATCCGAGTCACAGAGACTCCTCAATATTTTTTTGGTGTAGGACATAAATCTGTTTCGGCACAACAACTCCCCAAATCTTACTTGCCTCTCATTAGAGGTCATTCTTGGCACAAAAAGCAAACAAAAAGGATAAGGAGAGGTCATTACTGAAGTAATAACTTACAAGACACAAGGAAACTCTTGGGTTATCTCCCAACAAGTACTTTTCTTTAACGCCTTTATGTTAGGCACAAGAAGCAAGAAGAATCAAGTATTATCAAATGAAGAAGCATTAACATCAAACCTTGCTTTCAAAGGAGGAGCAAAAAGCAACTTCTCTATCCTCATAGGGAACTGTTCAATACCTTTCTTGAATGGAAAATGATATTTAATAGTTCCTTCTTTCATATCAATAATGGCACCAATTGTTCTAAGAAAAGGTCTTCCCAAAGTAATAGGACAAGAAGCATTGTATTCAACATCCAAAACATAGAAATCAATAGGGACATAAACATTGTTAACAATAATGAGAACATCATTAATACTCCCCATGATTTTCTTCTTAGCATCATCATTGAGTGGGACATCCAAATAACAATCTTCTAAAGGTGGCAAATCAAGCATTTCATAAATATTCCTAGGCATAATAGAGACTAGAACAAAGATCACATGAAGCTTTGAGATCAAAGTCATTCACTTGTATATTAATAATGGGTTCCCAACTATCTCCTACTTTCCTAGGAATAGAAGCTTTGTGTTTTAGCTTCTCTTCCTTAATCTTAACAAGAGCATCTGTAATGTGTTTAGTGAAAGCAACATGCATATCACTAGCATCAGGACTTCTAGCAAGCTTTTGTAGGAACATAAATACCTCAGAAATATTGCAACCATCAATATAAAAGTCAAACTTAGCATCACTAGTAGCAGGCTTAATAGGCTTAGGCATAGTAGGAGGAGGAACATGGACTACTTGTGGTTTAGTGGTGATGGTGCACACACTATTGTTTCTATCAATTTCATCTTCCATTTCCCACCTAGCATGAAGTTGAGCTAACAGCCTAACATTTTCATCAATAGTAACTTGTATGGCATGAGAAGTAGCAAAGGTATTTTCCATAGTTTTAGGTTTAGCAGCCATTTTATTAACCAAGGAAGTTTGAGCTTCACACAAAGAGGATATATTTTTCTCAACAGTTAAAAGATTTTACTTTATAGTCTTATCGAAAGTAGTTTATTTACTAATAAAGTCCTTGAGCATGACTTCAAGTTCAGAGGGGACACTTCCAGCATTGTTGTAGGAGTTTCCATAGGAATTGCCATTATTAGGAGGATACGGCCTATACTTGTTGTTACTACCAAAATTATTCCTATAGGCATTGTTGTGGAAATTGTTGTTTCTAATGAAGTTCACATCAACTTGCTCTTCTTGAGCAACCAAAGAGGCTAAGGGAACACTATTAGGATCTAGAGGATCTTTCCCATTAACAAGCATAGCCATAATAACATCAATCTTTTCACTCAAAGAGGAAGTTTCCTCAACAGAATTTACCTTCTTACCATGTGGAGCTCTCTCAAGATGCCATTCAGGGTAGTTAACCATCATATTATCAAGGAGCCTTGTTGAAGCACCCAATGTGAGACCCATGAAGGTACCTCCAGCAGCTGAATCCAACAGATTTCTTGAGGAGAAGTTCAAACCTGCATAAAAAATCTGGATAATCATCCAAGTAGTGAGTCCATGAGTAGGGCAATTCTTAACCAAAGATTTCATTCTTTCCCAAGCTGGAGCAACATGTTCACTATAAAGTTGTTTAAATTTCATAATGTCACTTCTCATAGATATAACCTTAGCAGGAGGATAGTACTTTCCAATAAAAGCATCTTTGCACTTAGTCCAAGAATCAATACTGTTTTTTAGCAAGGATAGCAACCATTCTTTAGCTTTTCCTCTCAAGGAGAAAGGAAAAAGCTTGAGCTTAATAATGTCTCCATCTACATCCTTATACTTTTGCATCCCACAAAGTTCAACAAAGCTATTGAGATGGGCAACATGATCATCAGAACCAGCACCAGAAAATTGCTCTCTCATCACAAGATTCAACAAAGTAGGCTTAATTTCATAAAAGGTAGCATCAGATGCAGGTGGGGCAATAGATGTGCTAAGTAAATCATTTTTGTTGGTGCTAGTGAAGTCACACAAATTGGTGTTCTCATCAGAGTTCATTTTGGTAAAGGCAGGCAAGCCAAAAACAGCAGCAGCAACTAGAGAAGGAACTAATTCTTTTATGTTTTTGAATAAAGAAAGCAAACCAAACTAGACTAATTTTTTGGGTTTTTTAGAAAGAGACAAACAAAACCAAGAAAAAGAAACAAAGCAAACTAAAAACAAAGTAAAGAGAAAGGAAGTGAAGGACTCCCCTAGCGAAGACGTCCTTAGCCTCCCCGACAACGGCGCCAGAAAATAGCTTGATGGCGCCCAACACTTGTCGTGGGACGCTTCGTTGGAAACCCCAAGAGCAAGGTATGAAGCAGCACAGCAGCAAGTTTCCCCCAGTAAGAAACCGAGGGTATCGAACCTGTAGGAGGAAGGAAACATCACACAGGTGTTGCAAGCAACGGGGAGACCTGCACAACACAAACTCAAGACTTTGCCCCAACGAGTAAGTGAGGTTGTCAAGCTCACCGGTTTGCTGTAACAAAGGATTAAACATATGGTGTGGAAGGTAATGGTTTGCAACAAGTAAACAAGTAACAGTGGAAGATGTATCAATTGTAACGATTGGACCGGGGTCCATAGTTCACTAGAGGTGCTCTCCTTAGATAAACAACATGGCATGAAGGGTAAACAAATTACAGCAGGGCAATTGACAGGAACTGAGAAAGGCATAACAATGCAATTACTAGTCAGAAAGATCCTATGAGATTCGATTGGGAAATAAAACAAGATACATAGACCGCCATCCAACTGCATCTATGACTAGAAGTCCACCTTCAGGTTATCATCCGAACCCCCTCCAATATTAAGTTGCAAGCAACAGACAACTGCTTTAAGCAAAGTGTGTAAGGTAAATAGTCCACATGTTCCATGAACAAGAGACCGTTGTTTTCTCCCTAGTAGCAACAGCACATCTACAACCGAAGAGATTATTGTCACTTCCCTTGGAAACTAGAGGCATGAACCCACTAGAAACTACTTGGCCCACTAGCATAAATACTTCCTCTTGGAGTCACTAGTAACTACTTGGCCAAGATAGCTACTAACAACGGAGAGCATGCAAGATCACAAACAACACAGACATGATAGAATCATAAAGACAAAACCATTAATCAAACCAACATAATAATCTCAATATCCATCGGATACCCGCAAACACAACATGCATGATTACAAATAGATTATATATTGATCATGAACGGAGCTCACAAGATCTATACATGAAAGCACAAAGGAGGAGATACAACCATCTAGCTACTACATGGACCCATAGTCCAAGGTGGAACGACTCACGCATCATACCGGAGAGTAGGTCTCCGGGATGATCTCCCCTCCGGCAGGGTACTGGGAAGAACTTCAGATCCCCCCGATCTAGGGACGATGGTGGCAGCGGCTACAGACGGTTTCGTGGAGATTTGATCGGGTGCTTAGGGTTTCTGCATCGGGGGCTTCTTATAGGCGAAGGGAGAGGCCGAGGCGGCGGCCAGGGGCGCCACACCCCTCCCAGGAGCGGGGCAGGGCCCACCTGCACCTAGGGGAGGTCTGGGCGCCTTAGCCCGCCTCTCCGGCTCCCCTCTGGACTTCTTGTTCCCCACGGAAAGTAATTGACTTTGGCGTTTGTCCCGTCCAATTCCGAGAATATTTCTTTACTAACTTTTCTGAAACCAAAAACAGCATAAAACAGGCAACTGGCACTGTGGCAACGTGTTAATAGGTTAGTACCATAAAACATGTAAAAAACACCTCAAAGTATAGACAAGCAAAGCAAAGTAGATACTAAACAAGCATGGAGCATCAAAAATTATAGATACGTTTCCGACGTATCAACTACCTACCAACAGCGGGCATACTACCATTCCACCAAGCAACATCTATAAACTAAGTATTGAAAAAATGAATCAGAATAGGTCTATGCACAAACATTTCTTTGATCAGTTCACTAATGAATTACTCGAGAGGAAGTGCATACGTTCTACACGGGCAGTGTATCTCTATGTGCATGGCACGTTCAGTGCACTACCGAAAAAACTAATCTTGCACAGTCCGCACAACATTATAATGAATCACCCAATATGCGGTACATCCATTCTGCAAAAAGCAGTTCGTGTCCCCCTCGGATCGGCCCTATGCAAGTTTCAGCGATTCCCGCCAAACCCGCATAGAAACAATTCAAAGGTGCCCACCAGGCACTTGCGTGCGGGTGGAGAACGAAGTAATATCATTACACAATAGTACACGATGGAACCCACAGGACATTGTAGGGGTTCGTAGCATGGAAAACAAAAAATTTCTATCGCATACAAACAA
Organism: Avena sativa; assembly: GCA_916181665.1. NCBI lineage: Eukaryota > Viridiplantae > Streptophyta > Magnoliopsida > Poales > Poaceae > Avena > Avena sativa. The sequence continues at coordinate 136,578,340 of OV702280.1, forward strand.
ACAAGCCAAGATCTATCTACTAGATTGTATCAACGAGTCGATGAAATAACTTACCCTCAAAGATTCCAAAGTGTTTAACGAGAGCGGATTCTCGTGGGTGATGTAGTCGTACTCTTCCCGATCTCAAGATCGTGTAGATGATCCTTCCGGCGCTGTGTTCCGGCAGCGCTCCCGCAGTCGGTCACACGTTCGGTACTCGACGAAGACCTTCCTCTCCCTTGTTCCAGCAGGCAGCGGAGGTTGTAGCACTCTCCTCGCGATTCCGACAGCACAACGGCGTGGTACCGGAAGTAGAGGGGAGATCCCGCAGGGCTTCGCCTTAAGCCGGAGCGAGTATGGTGGAGTATGAGAGAGGGCTATTAGTGGTCTAGGGATTAGACACACCAATTAGAAGGCTCTAAACCGAAGGCTAGGGCAATTAGAAGTTCTAAACCAAAACGGCTCTAAACCGGAGATTAGAGGATAGGAACTTGTGTGTCTAGAGGAGGAGGCCCTGCCCCTCATCTTATAGGTGGGAGGCATGGCCAAGGGGAGGGGAGTCCCTCCCCAAGTCGGCCTTGGGTGGCGCGCCGGCTTGGAGAGGAGGGACTCCTCCCCCAAGTCGGTTTTGCCTCCTCTTGCTTGTTTCCCACAGTTTCCTGTTTTAGCCGTTTGACTTTCAAACTGGACATTTGACTTTTCTGTTTTAGGATTCAATTTAATCCTTTATTTGGAACAGCAAGAACACTTAGTACATGATGCAATCATTCCAATATGTAATGACACATTCATGTACCCCTCCCCCTTCCCGGAGTGCCGGGCATTCCGGAACCTTCTAGAACATTCACCAGAATTATTTCCGAACTCCGAAACGGGACTTTCCTTATATGAATCTTATTCTCCGGACCATTCCGGATCACCTCGTGATATCCCGGATCCCATCCGAGACTCCGAACAACATTCGGTCTCTTTCTCATAATACCATAACTACTCAAACAACGTCGAATCCTTAAGTGTGTCTCCCTACGGTTCGTGAATTATGCGGACATGATCAAGACACTTCTCCGAACAATAACCAATAGAGGAATCTGGAAATTCATATGGCTCCCACATATTTCTACGATTACTTTGCGATCAAATGAACCATTTACATACAATACCAATTTCCCTTTGTCTCACGATAGTTTACTTATCCGAGGTTATGATCGTCGGTATCTCTGCATACCTAGTTCAACCTCGTTACTGATAAGTACTCTTTTCTCGTTCCCATGATATGTGATCCCTTGTGAGCCAGTCACATGCTTGCAAGCTAATTGGATGACATTCCACCGAGAGGGCCCAGAGTATATCTATCCGTCATATGGATGGACAAATCCCACTCTTGATCCATGTGTCTCAACCAATACTTTCCGAACACTCAATGCCACCTTTATAGCCACCCAGTTATGGTGTGGTGTTTGATGTCATCAAAGCATCCATCCGGTAAAGGTGATATGCATGATCTCATGGTCGAAGGAATTAGGTTACTATGTATCAGAAAGCATATAGCAATTGAACTATTGAAATGACTTGATCTTTATGCTACGCTTATCTATAGGAGTATGTCCACCATATCATTCTCCTAATGATATGATCTTGTTGTTGATAACATCTCAATGTTCATGATAGGGAAACCACAATCATTAATCAACCAACAAGCTAGTGAAGTATAGAGGCTATACTAGGGACTTCAAATTAAGTTTACAAATCACACAAGTATTAATGTTTCCTTGTTAATACTATTATAGCATGAATGTAAACATTTATCATAAACACAAAGATATAATAATAACTATATTTATTATTGCCTCTAGGGCATATCTCCAACAGTCTCCCACTTGCACTAGAGTCATCTAATCTAGATTACATGGTAATATACCGAACACCCATGGCAGTTTGGTGTTGGTCATGTTTTGCCCTCGGGAGAGGTTTAGTCAACAGATCCGCCACATTCAGATCTGTGTGTACTTTGCAAATCTTTATATCCCCATCCTGGATATGTTCTCGAATAGCGTGAAAACGTAGCTTGATATGCTTTAGCTTCTTGTGTGACCTTGGTTCTTGCGCATTGGCTATGGCGCCCATGTTATCACAGTAGATAGACATTGGGTCCAGCGCACTAGGAACCACACCCAGCTCTGTAATGAACTCTTTCATCCATATCGCTTCTTGTGAAGCCTCCGAAGCAGCCATGTATTCCGATTCAGTTGAAGATCTCGCCACAACGCTTTGCTTTGCACTCCTCCAGCTAACTGCTGCACCATTCAAAATAAATACGTATCCAGATTGTGATTTAGAATCATCCGGATCAGTGTTCCAACTAGCATCGGTGTAACCATTAACAACGAGATGTTCATCACCTCCATAAGAAAGAACCATATCCTTAGTTCTCCTCAAGTACTTAAGGATGTTTTTGACCGCTGTCCAATGATCCACTCCTGGATCACTTTGATATCTGCTAGTTAAACTAACAACATATGCAATGTCGGGCCTAGTACATAGCATGGCATACATTAGAGATCCTATGGCTGATGCATAGGGAGTCTTACTCATCCTTTCTCTCTCTTCTGCCGATGTTGGACTTTGAGTTTTACTCAAGGTCGTATTGGGCAACATGGGCAAGAACCCTTTCTTGCTTTCTTCCATTCCAAACCTCTTTAGAACTTTGTCCAAATATGTACTCTATGACAATGATATTTGGCGTTTCGATCTATCTCTCTAAATCTTTATGCCTAATATGTAAGCTGCTTCGCCAAGATCCTTCATTGAAAAACTATTATTCAAATATTCTTTGACACTATTAAGAAGGTCTACATCATTCCCAATCAACAATATGTCATCCACATATAGTATTAAGAATGCTACAGAGCTCCCACTCACTTTCTTGTAAATACAAGCTTAACCATAAGTTTGTATAAAACCAAAACTTTTGATTACCTTATCAAAACGTTGATTCCAACTTCGGGATGCTTGCTTCAATCCATAAATGGACCGTTGAAGTTTGCATACCTTGTTAGCATCTTTAGGATCGACAAAACCTTTGGGTTGCATCATATACAACTCTTCATCAATATCTCCATTGAGGAATGTTGTTTTGACATCCATCTGCCATATCTCATAATCATAATATGCAGCGATTGCTGTAGAGGTCCCAACCCAATAAGGTAGAGTCCTCCTGTGTTTTACAATGCTAGTGAAGGGAATATGCCCTGAGAGGCAATAATAAAGTGTTTATTATGTGTATTCCAAGTATATGATAGATGTTTATTTTGCATGCTATAATTGTATTAATACGGAAACGTTAATACATGTGTGTTTAATAAACAAACAGAAAGTTCCTAGTTATGCCTCTCTCATAAACTAGCTCGTTGATTAACAAGATGATCAAGGTTTCCTGATCATGGACATTGGATGTTGTTAATAACGGGATCACAACATTAGTGTAATGGTGTGATGAACATTCATCCGAAGTATAGCATTACGATCAAAGTCATTGAGTTTATATTGCTATAACAACTTACGAAGTGATCCTAATCCTTAGACCATGAGATCATGTCAATCACTAACACCGGAAGAGTTTCTTGATAACATCAAACGTCACACCGTAACAGGGTGATTATAAAGATGGATTCAGAACTAATAAAGTGTTATGTTGAGGCTCATGGATCGAGAGTGGAATTTGTTCATCCCGATGACGGATAGATATACTCTGGGCCCTCTCGGTGATATCACATTGATTAGCTTGCAAGCAAGTGATTTGATCACTAGAATGTTATATCACAGGAATGAGAAAAGAGTGCATGTCGGTAACGAGATCAAACTAGGTATGGAGATACCGATGATCGAATCTCGGACATGTAATATATCGTGAAACAAAGGGATTAAGATATACTAGCGTAAAAGGTTCCGACGATCACAAGAAAGTCATCGTTGAATGTGTGGGAGTCAGTATGGGTCTCCAGATCCCGCTTCTGATTATTGATCCGAGAGGGGTCTCGATCATGTCCGCATTATTCACGAACCGTAGGGTGACACACTTAAGAGACACCGACATCCAATTGGAGCAAATGTTTCATGCCGAAAGAATGAACAAGCGCAGGAATTTATTTCACTAGATACCGAAACAGGTTTTCGGGTGAAATTGCATAAAGTGGTTATGCATGTGAAATAGAATTCTAGCAAGGGGTTATTTGTGAATGTTTGTCATTAAAGTAATTGACAAAATTCTGAATAAAATAAAAGAGTTTTATTTAATGAGAGTTTGCATTAAATTTGGTGGAAATTTAATGGGAATTTGAGTGGACTTTTGAGTGGAGGGAATTTAAAGGGCATTTTGTGAGTGGAGTGTCCACCCACATGAATGAAGGAGGGGAGGGGGCAGCCCCCATGGCCGGCGGCCAACCCCTTGGGTGCCCCCCCCTCCTCCTATAAAAGGAGCCCCCCTCCTCACTTGTCTCTCACACCTCCTCGTGAAGGATCTCTCTCCCCCTCTAGAATTTATCCCCCATGGTCTCGGACTAGCGAGATACATGTTCCCGGTGGCTATTCGACAAGAAAGAGTTATGCTTCCGCTGCATCGCTGGAGCGAGGAGGCGGAGGTTGCTCGGTGCCTCGAACGTGTGTGCGAGCACGGATGCGCTGCTGATTTGCGGCGCTAGGACTTCCTCTCGATCTTGAGATCGGCAAGAGATCGTCTACATCAACCACGAGTTGAACTCGTTAAGCTTTGTCGGTCTTCAAGGGTATGTTCTCTACGGATATACATCCGCCCGTTGTTTGTATCTAGTAGATAGATCTTGGTATATAGTTCACATCGTAGGAAAATTTTTGTTTTCTATGCTGCGAACCCTACAGTGGTATCAGAGCCGGATCTATGCGTAGATACTTTACACGGGTAGTACACATATGAGTATGTGGGCGATGATGATCATGTTGTTGCTCCTTTGTTGTAATTTTGGATATTGGTGGCATAGTGGGATGAAGCGGCCCGGACAAACTTTACATGTCCTCGCACATGAGACCTGTTCCACGCTTGACATGCAACTAGTTTGCATAAGTGGCTAGCGGGTGTCTGTCTCTACTACTATAGTCAATATATATTTTGCAAGCGAGTTGTCAACAATTTGATTATCCTCGTTGTGGTTCATGTTCGTAGGTAAGAACGGTTCTATCTCGAAAGCCCTAAGCCACGTAAAACTTGCAATGGATAAATTAGAGGCGTCTAGTTTAGATTGTTGCTGGGCTAGTGTTATGATATGGTAGTGTTGTAAGTAGAAGTATGAGATGATACTCTTACAACACACATAGCGTGTAAAATCCATAGACCTTGGATTTACACATATAGGTATGATAGTGATCATACCACGATGCACATGATAGAGATCATCTGCGGGAACCATATAATTTCACTAATAAACATATGATGTTTGATAGCATCTTATATTGCTTGTTTAGCGCTTTGTTAGCATAATAAGATGATCCCTCATTTAAATATCAAGATAAGAATGTGTTCTTCCTTTAGTATGCACCGATTATGTTTTCGTCGCTCCAAGACATCACGTGATGATCGGGTGTTCTTGGATCCACGACCATATTTCGGGTGTAAAACAGTTACACATGCGAATACTAAGGTTCTAACTTGGCGAGCCTAGCATGTACAGACATGGCCTCGGAACACGGACCGAAAGGTTAAGCATGAGTCATATAGTTGATATGATGCCCATTTGATGCTCGCCTTTGAAGCTATACCGACTCACGTGATGATCGGACTTGGTGTAGTGGATTTGGTTCATGTAATCACCAAAAAGGCACGAGGGATGTCGTTTTTGAGTGGGAGTTCATTCGTAATAAAGATTAGTTGAACTCAATCTATCATACACTTAGTCTAAACTTTACAAATTCTGTTGTAGATGGCACCACCTGCTTTTAATTTCAATGTGTTCATGGAGAAAGAGAAACTAGCAACGAACGGTAGCAACTTTACCGAATGGGCCATGAATTTGAGGATTCTCCTCTCTGCTGCACAAAAGCAATATGTGCTAGAAGCGCCATTAGGCCCCCCACCTTTTGATGATGCCCCTGACGAGGAGAAGAATGTCTATCAGACTCGTCAGGAGGACCACAACTTAGTTCATTGCGGCATATTGTATGGGCTAGAACCGGAACTTCGAAAACGTTTCGAAAACGGCAATGCATTTGATACAATGGGTGAGTTGAAAATGATTTTCGACACACATGCTGCTGTAGAGAGCTACAACGCTTCAGAAAAGTTCTTTAGCTGCATGATGGAAGAGCACAGCTCCGTTAGTGAGCATGTACTCAAGATGTCGGGTTACGCCGATAAGCTTGTGTCCTTGGGAATATCGATTCCCATTGACTTAGGCATCCATCGTGTTCTGCAGTCTCTGCCACCTAGCTATAAGAGCTTCGTGATGAACTATAATATGCAAGGCATGAAGAAGTCTCTCCCCGAGCTTCTGTCAATGCTTAAAACTGCAGAAGTGGAGATCAAAAAGGAACATCAAGTGTTGATGATCAATAGGAACACTGGTTTCAAGAAAGACAAGAAGGGAAAACGGAAGGGAAGTAAGGGCGGCAAGCCGGTTGCCGCGCCTGAAAAGAAACCCCGAGTTGGACCTAAGTCTGATTCCGAGTGCTACTATTGTAAGGGGACTGGCCACTGGAAGCGCAACTGCCCCAAGTATCTGGCAGACAAGAAGGCCGGCAAGGCAAACAAAGGTATATATGATATACATGTTATTGATGTGTACTTGACTAGTGCTCGCAGTAGCACCTGGGTATTTGATACCGGTTCAGTTGCTAATATTTGTAACTCGAATCAGGGGCTGCGGAACAAGCGACCGCTAGCAAGGGGTGAGGTCAAGTTGCGTGTCGGCAATGGATCAAGCGTTGATGTGATCGCCGTCGGAACGCTGCCTCTCCACTTGCCGTCGGGATTAGTTATAAACTTAAATAAATGTTATCTGGTGCCTGCACTGAGCATGAACATTGTATCTGGATCGTGTTTGATGCGAAGTGGTTATTCATTTAAATCCGAGAACAATGGTTGTTCCATTTATATGAATGAAATCTTTTATGGTCATGCATCGATGATGAATGGTTTATTTCTATTAGATCTCGATGATAATGTTACACATATTCATAATGTTGATGCTAAAAGGATTAAACTTAATGATGATATATCCGCATATATGTGGCACTGCCATCTAGGTCATATTGGCGTTAAACGCATGAAGAAGCTCCATTCGGATGGACTTTTGGAATCACTTGATTATGAATCATTTGATACATGTGAGCCATGCCTTATGGGCAAGATGACTAGAACGCCGTTTTCCGGTTCAATGGAACGGGCGACAGATTTATTGGAAATCATACATTCTGATGTATGTGGTCCAATGAGTGTGTTGGCGCGAGGTGGATATCGTTATTTTGTTACTTTCACGGATGATTTGAGTAGATACGGTTATATCTACTTGATGAAACACAAGTCTGAAACCTTTGAAAAGTTCAAGGAATTTCAGAATGAAGTGGAAAATCATCGTAATAGAAAGATCAAATTTCTACGGTCCGACCGTGGAGGTGAGTATCTAAGTTACGAGTTTAGCACTCACATGAAAGAGTGTGGAATTGTTTCACAACTCACACCTGCCGGAACACCACAGCGAAATGGTGTGTCGGAACGTCGTAATCGTACTTTATTAGATATGGTTCGATCTATGATGTCTCTGACGGACTTGCCGTTGTCATTTTGGGGTTATGCACTAGAAACTGCTGCATTCACTTTAAATCGGGCACCATCTAAATCCGTTGAAAAGACACCGTATGAATTGTGGTTTGGAAACAAACCTAAGCTGTCATTTCTTAAAGTTTGGGGATGCGATGTTTATGTGAAGAAACTTCAACCGGATAAACTCGAACCCAAAGCGGAAAAATGCGTCTTCATAGGATACCCTAAAGAAACTATTGGGTATTCCTTCTATCACAGATCCGAGGGCAAGGTTTTTGTTGCCAAGAATGGATCCTTTCTAGAGAAAGAGTTTCTCGCAAAAGGTGTGAGTAGTCGGAAGGTAGAACTCGAAGAGGTTGTGGAACCTTCTCTTCAAAGTATGGCGAGTAGCGCAGCGCCGAAGTTGTTCCGGAGTTGGCTCCACCTGTTGAAGAGGGAACTAATGATAATGATCATGAAACTCCAAAAGAGAGTACTACCGAACCTCCCAGGTCAAACAGGACGCGTGCAGCTCCCGAGCTGTACGGAAATCCTGTCATGAATTTCATGGTTGATGAAAATGATGACCCTGTGACGTATGAAGAAGCGATGATGAGCCCGGATTCCAACAAATGGTTAGAAGCCATGAAATCCGAGATGGAATCCATGTATAAAAATCAAGTTTGGAACTTGGTGGAACTACCTCACGACCGAAAGGCCGTGGAGAACAAATGGATTTTCAAAAGGAAAACTGATGCTGATGGTAATGTGACCGTCTATAAAGCTCGACTTGTCGCAAAGGGGTTTCGACAAATTCAAGGAGTTGACTACGATGAGACTTTCTCTCCCGTAGCGATGCTAAAGTCAGTTAGGATTATGTTAGCAATTGCTGCATATTTCGATTATGAGATATGGCAGATGGATGTCAAAACCGCGTTTCTCAATGGGAATATTGAAGAAGAGTTGTATATGATACAACCAAAGGGTTTTGTCGATCCTAAGGATGCTAACAAGGTGTGCAAGCTTCAGCGATCCATCTATGGATTGAAGCAAGCATCACGAAGTTGGAATCTCCGCTTTGATGAGGTGATCAAAGAGTTTGGATTTGTCCAAACTTATGGAGAAGCTTGTATTTACAAGAAAGTGAGTGGGAGCAATGTGGCATTTCTGATATTATATGTGGATGACATATTATTGATCGGAAATGATATAGATCTTTTAAACAGTGTTAAAAGTTATCTAAACAGCAAATTTTCAATGAAGGACCTAGGTGAAGCGTCATACATATTAGGCATAAAGATCTATAGAGATAGATCTAGGCGCCTAATAGGGCTATCGCAAAGTACATACCTTGATAAGATTTTAAAGAAGTTTAAAATGGACGGAAGTAAGAAGGGGTTCTTACCTATGTTGCAAGGCAAGACATTGAGTAAGACTCAAAGTCCGGCTTCGGCGGAAGAAAGAGAGATAATGGACAAAGTCCCCTATGCTTCAGCCATAGGCTCTATAATGTACGCCATGCTATGTACAAGACCGGATGTGGCACATGCTATTAGTTTGACTAGTAGGTACCAATCGGATCCAGGTTCGGAACACTGGATAGCGGTCAAGAATATCCTTAAGTACTTACGAAGAACTAAGGATATGTTTCTTGTATACGGAGGTGAAGAAGAGCTCGTCGCTAAGTGTTATGTCGACGCTAGCTTTGACACCGATCCGGATGACTCTAAGTCTCAATCCGGATACGTATTTCTCATGAATGGCGGAGCGGTTAGTTGGAGGAGCTCCAAACAACCTGTGGTAGCGGGATCAACAACGGAGGCCGAATATGTTGCTGCTTCAGAAGCGGCTCAGGAAGCAGTTTGGATGAAGGAGTTCATATCCGAACTAGGAGTGGTGGCAAACGCGTTGGACCCAATGGTGATCTATTGTGACAACAATGGTGCCATTGCCAATGCCAAAGAGCCAAGGTCTCACAAGCATTCCAAACATATTAAGCGCCGGTTTCACTCCATCCGCGAGCATGTCAAGGATGGAGATATAAAGATTTGTAAAGTACATACGGATCTCAATGTAGCAGATCCGTTGACTAAAACTCTCCCTAGAGCAAAACATGATCAACACCAGAACTCAATGGGTGTTAGATTTATCACTAAGTAACTAGATTATTGTCTCTAGTGCAAGTGGGAGACTGAAGGGAATATGCCCTGAGAGGCAATAATAAAGTGTTTATTATGTGTATTCCAAGTATATGATAGATGTTTATTTTGCATGCTATAATTGTATTAATACGGAAACGTTAATACATGTGTGTTTAATAAACAAACAGAAAGTTCCTAGTTATGCCTCTCTCATAAACTAGCTCGTTGATTAACAAGATGATCAAGGTTTCCTGATCATGGACACTGGATGTTGTTAATAACGGGATCACAACATTAGTGTAATGGTGTGATGAACATTCATCCGAAGTATAGCATTACGATCAAAGTCATTGAGTTTATATTGCTATAACAACTTACGAAGTGATCCTAATCCTTAGACCATGAGATCATGTCAATCACTAACACCGGAAGAGTTTCTTGATAACATCAAACGTCACACCGTAACAGGGTGATTATAAAGATGGATTCAGAACTAATAAAGTGTTATGTTGAGGCTCATGGATCGAGAGTGGAATTTGTTCATCCTGATGACGGATAGATATACTCTGGGCCCTCTCGGTGATATCACATTGATTAGCTTGCAAGCAAGTGATTTGATCACTAGAATGTTATATCACAGGAATGAGAAAAGAGTGCATGTCGGTAACGAGATCAAACTAGGTATGGAGATACCGATGATCGAATCTCGGACATGTAATATATCGTGAAACAAAGGGATTAAGATATACTAGCATAAAAGGTTCCGACGATCACAAGAAAGTCATCGTAGAATGTGTGGGAGTCAGTATGGGTCTCCAGATCCCGCTTCAGATTATTGATCCGAGAGGGGTCTCGATCATGTCCGCATTATTCACGAACCGTAGGGTGACACACTTAAGAGACACCGACATCCAATTGGAGAAAATGTTTCATGCCGAAAGAATGAACAAGCGCAGGAATTTATTTCACTAGATACCGAAACAGGTTTTCGGGTGAAATTGCATAAAGTGGTTATGCATGTGAAATAGAATTCTAGCAAGGGGTTATTTGTGAATGTTTGTCATTAAAGTAATTGACAAAATTCTGAATAAAATAAAAGAGTTTTATTTAATGAGAGTTTGCATTAAATTTGGTGGAAATTTAATGGGAATTTGAGTGGACTTTTGAGTGGAGGGAATTTAAAGGGCATTTTGTGAGTGGAGTGTCCACCCACATGAATGAAGGAGGGGAGGGGCAGCCCCCATGGCCGGCGGCCAACCCCTTGGGTGCCCCCCTCCTCCTATAAAAGGAGCCCCCCTCCTCACTTGTCTCTCACACCTCCTCGTGAAGGATCTCTCTCCCCCTCTAGAATTTATCCCCCATGGTCTCGGACTAGCGAGATACATGTTCCCGGTGGCTATTCGGCAAGAAAGAGTTGTGCTTCCGCTGCATCTCTGGAGCGAGGAGGCGGAGGTTGCTCGGTGCCTCGAACGTGTGTGCGAGCACGGATGCGCTGCTGATTTGCGGCGCTAGGACTTCCTCTCGATCTTGAGATCGGCAAGAGATCGTCTACATCAACCACGAGTTGAACTCGTTAAGCTTTGTCGGTCTTCAAGGGTATGTTCTCTACGGATATACATCCGCCCGTTGTTTGTATCTAGTAGATAGATCTTGGTATATAGTTCACATCGTAGGAAAATTTTTGTTTTCTATGCTGCGAACCCTACAGCTAGTCCCTGGATCAAAAGCTAGCATCCACAGTTAAGATGTAATATCAAGAAACAAAGGTCATAATATAACTTTATAACCAGGAATAACATAATTTTATTACATCACATATAGCTCATATGGCTATTACATTTCATTGCAGCGGAATAACAATAAGCATGGGGTCCTTCATCTTCAAAGTGCCACAGGCAGATGTTGGTTGTAGACTTTGTAATCCTAATCAATCAATCTTCACTAAAATCAAACAAACCTGCAACATACAAGTTACAGCCACAAAGGTCAATACATTTGAATTGTATTGGCAAGTGATACTATATTTGTATAGTGGAATCTATCATCTATATGCATTTGGCTAAGTGGAGTTGAGGCTTGCATTGCTCAAAAAAGATTTTTCTTATCATTTTGAAAATACTAAGTTTTTGCTTGACAAAATCATTTTTTTTTCCTCAATCAAAGATTTCAAGATCCTTGTACCAAGCCATCTCTCCATCAATGATTGAAAAATTCAAACAATCCCTTGTTCAAACCACAAGATTTTAATTTAGAAATTGGAATGATGAGATTCTTGATTGTTTCCATGTCTTGATGCTCAAATTGTCCTTTACCAGGGACATGGCTAAGTACTTAGATTTTACACTCTGCAGAGGTGGTGCACTTTCCCCACAAGACTTGGTTTCCCAAGACAAGATCTTTCAGAAGCCTTCCCTTAGACCAAAATGGACGCGTTCCAACCTATCAAACACTACCACCAACTGTCCATATGGCTAAGTTCTTGCAACCTATATGATCATGGCAGAGCCCATATTGCCAAGTGTTGCACTTGAAGCTTCTCAACATTTGACATATCAAATCCCTTTGTTTCCTGGGTGGCCATCCACAAGTGAGATACACAATCCAAGTCCATGGCATTGTGAACCACTCAACCATTCTCCACCAAGCTATTCCATTCCACCCAGGTGATTCATTATCTTAGTTGTTTTATTAGACAAATTCTCAAGTCCTTAGACTTAGAATATTTTTCCATAGTGTGAATATATATTCCACCCATGTTTTCTATTAGCTAGGCTAATCTTGGTAGTAGTAGGAATCTCTAACTTAGGAAAATCCTATTAAGGATTCATCTACTAAGTTTTCCTATAGCAAGATCTATACTTAGCAAAATTTATGCAAGTTTTACTTAGCAAAATCACTAATGCATAATGAAAGTAATGGGACGAAAGTATGAAGCATCACTTGCCTTTTTGGTAGAGTATAGGTTCACTTCTTGATCTTTGCAACAATTACACTCTTCAAGTCACTACAAATCAATCAAGCAAGGCACAAACTCAATCTACCAATCAAGCAAAACAACACACATAAATAACAAAGTCAAAGAAATGCATGCAAGCATGCCAAGCTTTGTTTTGTTTGAAAAAGTGGTTCCTAGTGGGTCATAGAAATTTGGGTACATCTAATGGTCATTTCCTAAAGTGGCCAAGTCATTTGCAAAAGGTTTCACTTAAAAACCATTTTCAAAACAAAGTGTTATTTTATGTGGTGTAGAAATATTTTTATTAAGGCATTAGCCTATAGGGTTCACCAAATGAGTTGCTACTGCAAAACTTGGTGTTTTTGGGTCAGTAGGTTTGGTCCAAAACATCTACTCAAAGTTTTCTTTCCATAAACATTTTCATAATAAAAACTATTCTTTTTATTTGGCTAGAAATTGGCTAAGTCAAGTAATCCAACCTAAATCTTACAAAAATCATTTTTAATACCAAGGATTGGTTCCTAGGGTCAGTAAGATCACCACAAACCAATTTGCAAAAGTTTCAATTCAAAAATCAATTTTAAACAATTTTTATACTCTAAACAAGTACACAAATGTTTCTGCAAATTCAAACAAGTTAACAGGTACTATTTTCTAAACTAAGGCCATGGTTGGCTAGGGCTTGTTCTCCTGAATCCATTGATATAAAATTTGTCAAATTTGGACGTGTGGTTTGAAAGTTACAAGGATTTCAAAATGGCATTTAAATCTGTTTCCAAAATCTGTTTTAAAACATCTCTGGCCACGTGTCTGTATCTTATTGGCTCATAACGGTTCGGTAGGATCGCGTGATGTGGACCGCAGGATTTAAGTGGGATTGTGCGCTGCAGATCAAACGTAACGGTTCAGTTAAGTGATCTATCGTGTGCATAGGATCTTGATCTAACGGCTCACATCATATCAGCCAGAAACTGGCGGCGCTGCGGTGGCTACCGACGGTGGAGCGGCCTGGCGGTGACGTTGCCGGCGATGCAGGAAGCGGGAGAAGAAAAGGGGATGCTCACCGAGTTCGTGAGGTGACGCTGATGCTCAACTCGCTTACGGTTTGTCAAGGGGTGCACTGGTTCAGCCGTGATTCCTCGCCGGAGTTGCTGCGCGCGGCGGTGCTCTCGGGTTGTCGTTGTTGGCGTCGCTTAGGACCGCGCTAAGGCAAAGGAGAGGCACGGTTAGGTGCGCGGGATCAAGGCAAATCTGTGTGCTTGAACGAGAGGTGATGGGGTGGTCTGGTCTCACCGGTGGGACTCGTCGGAGCGGAGGCAGACGGTGGCGGTGCTGGAGGTTGTCGTTGCCGACACTCTGGAGCGCCCGCGGTCGTACAAAGGGCACAGGCGGATGCGCCAGTGTATGGTGAGCGTGCTCGTGTGCTCAGGGGGGCGGAAGAGAGCGTGTGCTGGCCGGAATTGGCGAGAGGGGTCGTCGGAGGCAGAGGGAGTCGAGGAGAAATTGGGATGGACTGGAGGCGTGCTCGGGGAAGGGAACAGAGGGGAACGAGAGAGGAGTCTCTGGTGTTTAAGCGTGTGTGGTCAGGGGGCGTTAATCGCACGGCATTGAAGCGAATTGACGAGGCAATCAATCGGCAGTAAACGGCGAGGAACGGGTCGCTGCGGGTGGAGAAGAAGAACAGGGGAGTGGGGTCCTCTGTCAGTGAGAAAAGGAGAGAAAGGGGGAGGTCCACTTGTCAGGGGCTTTGCGGGTTGTTTCAGCGGTGAGGAAAACGTTCGGGGAGGGGAGAGGGGAGCTGGGCTGGATTGGCTTAGTGGACTGGGCCTTTTGCACTATTTTTTTCTGTCTGCTTTATTTTTCCTTTTCTATTTCCTGATTTGTTATTTCAAACACTTATTCAAACATTCAATAATTCAACAATTCAAACAATCATTAAACTTTGCATTTGTGTTTTTGGTTCTGTTCACCAACATAATCCAATACTCCAAAATAAAATAATATTTTTATGTTTAATTTAGGATCCATTTAATAATTAAATAAAATGGACTATGGTTTATTAATAAAATAGGGTTTGGTTTAATTAATAAAATTTTCATTTAAAATCCAAATGTTTTCAAAACCCAATCAGTAGGTTTTATTTGGAAATAAAGAATATTTGGAAAACTTGTTTAAAATAAAATAATCCTTTTACTTTAGGGTCCATTAATAATTAAATAAAATGGGCCTTAGTTATTAAATAAAATAGAATTTGATTTTATAAATAAAATCTTTATTTGAAACCTAAATATTTTCAAAACCAAATCAATAGGTTTTATTTGAAAATATAAGATACTTGAAATACTTGTTTAAAATAAAATAACATTTTATTATAGGGTCCATTAATAATTCAATAAAATAGACTTTCATTATTAAATCAACTTGCGTTTGTTTTATTGAGTTATTTATTTTTGAAATCTAAAATAAAGTCAAAGCACTTTAGTAGGTTTTATTTGTGAATATCACATGTTCGGAAAACTTATTTAAATTAAACAAATAAGTTTTGATGGTTTATAAATGATAGAACCTTTATCAATAAAACTTGGATATTAAATCCTTATTAATTTATTTTAAATAAACCTTTGCTAATTTTATTTAGAATAAAATGTTTTATTTCCAAAGCTTGTCCAAGGTTTAATTTGGCTTTATAAAATAATCTTTATTTATAAATCCATCTTTTCTTTTGAATACCAAATCTTTTATTAAAAGATCCTGAATAGTATTTCCAAAACATTTTAATTTCCTTTATTAAATCTTTATGAATCTCTTTTAGAGTTTTATTTAATTCAAATGGGTTTGATGTTCCAATTGAATTCAAAAAGTTTCTTCTGGCCTTGAAAATCAAGCAAAGTTTTATTTTATTCATTTATTTTCACATTACAAGATTTGGAAAATCTTGGGATGTGACAGGCTACCACCCTTAAAATAAATCTCGTCCCGAGATTTGGGGAGGTTAGGGGTTACAAGCAAGTTCAAAACAACTAGGGTACTACCACCCTTAAAAATTTTCAAACAAAAATTACATATTGTCCTTCTTGAAAACTTCTCTAAGCAAAGTTTGCATTGTATCCTTGGTTTTCATTCTTGATTCATGGGCCAAGGTTGAGTTTCTCCATAGGCTTGTTCAACTTGTTCTCCATCCTTTCTGGACAATTGTTTGCATAGTGGCCTAGTTCCTTGCATTTGAAACATGTGACAAGGCTGATATCTCTCATAGGCTGGTTTATCTTATGCTTCATCTTTTCTGGACAGTTGTTTGCATAATGTCCTAACTCTTTGCAATGTTTGCACATCACTTGGCTAATATCTTTCTTTTTCTTTGGTATTACTGTCTCTTGTTTGTTTCCTTGGTTCTTCTTCTTTTCTGGGCACTCATTGGCATAGTGTCCCATCTCTTTGCATTTGAAACATTGCACTTGGCTTATGTCCTTTTTCTTCTTTTTGGGTCTCTCCAAAGCTAGGAGTTCTTCTAGTTCATGTTCTTCATAGGTGGGAGATCTTTCTCTCTTCTTGGGGCATTGATCTTCATGTTCCTTGGGTGCATGATCCTTGTCTCTAAAAATATTGTTGGCTTGGGTTCCTTCTAGAATAACATCCTTGTCATCCTTGTTGTCATTGGCTCTTGGGAGAAAGTTTTCTCTCATGTTGATCATTTGAGTAATGAGTCCTTGCAACAATTGGGATTGAAGTTTCAAAATCCTTTGTATGGCTGGGTCTAGTCCATTGTTGTTGGCTATAAGCTGAGTTGTCTCTTGGCTCAACTGGTTTTGGGTTGCTATAAGTTCTCTCATGTTGTCTTCTTGGTTGTTGTTGTTGTCATCAACCTTGAGGTTGGAGTTTCTTGGAGTAGTCATCTATTTGGGTTTGAAGGGAGATTAGAATAGGCAAGATATTTCTAAGGAATTATTTCTAATCACACACATCACCATTCACACAAACAATGTGCATGCAATCACAAACAATCATTTCACTCAAACAACATAGTTCAAGCACATTTTTAGGCAACAAAATATTTTTGTTACACCACATAAGTTGGTGAGTTTGACTTATCTAGATATGGTGGTCCATCTATATGGTTCACTTGTGATCTTTCCATCCTTCTTGGTTGATTCTTCTTTCTACATGAGATCTTGGTTTCTTTTAGGAAAACTCTTAGTCACAAAACCCCAAATGATGTAAGCTCCTTCTAACTTTTGCATTCCCTCAGTCTCTAAATCTTGAGTAAGATTTCCTTGTCTCACTTGTAGTCCTTAGTGTCATCCAAGTTGGAGGTCCTTGGTGAATATGCTAAAGATGTTGAAGTCATTAGAGTTGAAGAAGTTGAAGTCATTAGAGTTGAAGAAGTTGAAGTCATTAGAGTTGAAGAAGTCCTTTGCACATGGTGTAGTCTTTGGTCATGGGGTAGGTTTTTCCATCAAGTTGAAGTAGAAGAGGTGTAGAGTTGAAACCAAAATGGTTGAGGAAAGAGTTTACAAGTTTTTGTAAATAAGTTTTTGAACAAAACAACTCCTATTTTTCTAAGGGTTTTTGTCCAATCGTAGGGTTTACAAATCCTACAGGCAACACAATGCTCTGATACCATCTGTAGAGGTCCCAACCCAATAAGGTAGAGTCCTCCTGTGTTTTACAATGCTAGTCCCTAGATCAAAAGCTAGCATCCACAGTTAAGATGTAATATCAAGAAACAAAGGTCATAATATAACTTTATAACCAGGAATAACATAATTTTATTACATCACATATAGCTCATATGGCTATTACATTTCATTGCAGCGGAATAACAATAAGCATGGGGTCCTTCATCTTCAAAGTGCCACAGGCAGATGTTGGTTGTAGACTTTGTAATCCTAATCAATCAATCTTCACTAAAATCAAACAAACCTGCAACATACAAGTTACAACCACAAAGGTCAATACATTTGAATTGTATTGGCAAGTGATACTATATTTGTATAGTGGAATCTATCATCTATATGCATTTGGCTAAGTGGAGTTGAGGCTTGCATTGCTCAAA
The DNA here is from genome assembly GCA_916181665.1 of Avena sativa. Taxonomy (NCBI): domain Eukaryota; kingdom Viridiplantae; phylum Streptophyta; class Magnoliopsida; order Poales; family Poaceae; genus Avena; species Avena sativa. Next base: position 136,596,234 of record OV702280.1, read on the forward strand.
ATAGATTTTTCTTATCATTTTGAAAATACTAAGTTTTTGCTTGACAAAATCATTTTTTTTCCTCAATCAAAGATTTCAAGATCCTTGTACCAAGCCATCTCTCCATCAATGATTGAAGAATTCAAACAATCCCTTGTTCAAACCACAAGATTTTAATTTAGAAATTGGAATGATGAGATTCTTGATTGTTTCCATGTCTTGATGCTCAAATTGTCCTTTACCAGGGACATGGCTAAGTACTTAGATTTTACACTCTGTAGAGGTGGTGCACTTTCCCCACAAGACTTGGTTTCCCAAGACAAGATCTTTCAGAAGCCTTCCCTTAGACCAAAATGGACGCGTTCCAACCTATCAAACACTACCACCAACTGTCCATATGGCTAAGTTCTTGCAACCTATATGATCATGGCAGAGCCCATATTGCCAAGTGGTTGCACTTGAAGCTTCTCAACATTTGACATCTCAAATCCCTTTGTTTCCTGGGTGGCCATCCACAAGTGAGATACACAATCCAAGTCCATGGCATTGTGAACCACTCAACCATTCTCCACCAAGCTATTCCATTCCACCCAGGTGATTCATTATCTTAGTTGTTTTATTAGACAAAATCTCAAGTCCTTAGACTTAGAATATTTTTCCATAGTGTGAATATATATTCCACCCATGTTTTCTATTAGCTAGGCTAAGCTTGGTAGTAGTAGGAATCTCTAACTTAGGAAAATCCTATTAAGGATTCATCTACTAAGTTTTCCTATAGCAAGATCTATACTTAGCAAAATTTATGCAAGTTTTACTTAGCAAAATCACTAATGCATAATGAAAGTAATGGGACGAAAGTATGAAGCATCACTTGCCTTTTTGGTAGAGTATAGGTTCACTTCTTGATCTTTGCAACAATTACACTCTTCAAGTCACTACAAATCAATCAAGCAAGGCACAAACTCAATCTACCAATCAAGCAAAACAACACACATAAATAACAAAGTCAAAGAAATGCATGCAAGCATGCCAAGCTTTGTTTTGTTTGAAAAAGTGGTTCCTAGTGGGTCATAGAAATTTGGGTACATCTAATGGTCATTTCCTAAAGTGGCCAAGTCATTTGCAAAAGGTTTCACTTAAAAACCATTTTCAAAACAAAGTGTTATTTTATGTGGTGTAGAAATATTTTTATTAAGGCATTAGCCTATAGGGTTCACCAAATGAGTTGCTACTGCAAAACTTGGTGTTTTTGGGTCAGTAGGTTTGGTCCAAAACATCTACTCAAAGTTTTCTTTCCATAAACATTTTCATAATAAAAACTATTCTTTTTATTTGGCTAGAAATTGGCTAAGTCAAGTAATCCAACCTAAATCTTACAAAAATCATTTTTAATACCAAGGATTGGTTCCTAGGGTCAGTAAGATCACCACAAACCAATTTGCAAAAGTTTCAATTCAAAAATCAATTTTAAACAATTTTTATACTCTAAACAAGTACACAAATGTTTCTGCAAATTCAAACAAGTTAACATGTACTATTTTCTAAACTAAGTCCATGGTTGGCTAGGGCTTGTTCTCCTGAATCCATTGATATAAAATTTGTCAAATTTGGACGTGTGGTTTGAAAGTTCCAAGGATTTCAAAATGGGATTTAAATCTGTTTCCAAAATCTGTTTTAAAACATCTCTGGCCACGTGTCTGTATCTTATTGGCTCATAACGGTTCGGTAGGATCGCGTGATGTGGACCGCAGGATTTAAGTGGGATTGTGCGGTGCAGATCAAACGTAACGGTTCAGTTAAGTGATCTAACGTGTGCATAGGATCTTGATCTAACGACTCACATCATATCAGCCAGAAACTGGCGGCGCTGCGGTGGCTACTGGCGGCGGAGCGGCCTGGCGGTGACGTTGCCGGCGATGCAGGAAGCGGGAGAAGAAAAGGGGATGCTCACCGACTTCGTGAGGTGACGCTGATGCTCAACTCGCTTACGGTTTGTCAAGGGGTGCACTGGTTCAGCCGTGATTCCTCGCCGGAGTTGCTGCGGGCGGCGGTGCTCTCGGGTTGTCGTTGTTGGCGTCGCTTAGGACCGCGCTAAGGCAAAGGAGAGGCACGGTTAGGTGCGCGGGATCAAGGCAAATCTGTGTGCTTGAACGAGAGGTGATGGGGTGGTCTGGTCTCACTGGTGGGACTCGTCGGAGCGGAGGCAGACGGTGGCGGTGCTGGAGGTTGTCGTTGCCGACACTCTGGACTATTTAATTTAGGATCCATTTAATAATTAAATAAAATGGACTATGGTTTATTAATAAAATAGGGTTTGGTTTAATTAATAAAATTTTCATTTAAAATCCAAATGTTTTCAAAACCCAATCAGTAGGTTTTATTTGGAAATAAAGAATATTTGGAAAACTTGTTTAAAATAAAATAAGCCTTTTACTTTAGGGTCCATTAATAATTAAATAAAATGGGCCTTAGTTATTAAATAAAATAGAATTTGATTTTATAAATAAAATATTTATTTGAAACCTAAATATTTTCAAAACCAAATCAATAGGTTTTATTTGAAAATATAAGATACTTGAAATACTTGTTTAAAATAAAATAACATTTTATTATAGGGTCCATTAATAATTCAATAAAATAGACTTTCATTATTAAATCAACTTGGGTTTGTTTTATTGAGTTATTTATTTTTGAAATCTAAAATAAAGTCAAAGCACTTTAGTAGGTTTTATTTGTGAATATCACATGTTCGGAAAACTTATTTAAATTAAACAAATAAGTTTTGATGGTTTATAAATGATAGAACCTTTATCAATAAAACTTGGATATTAAATCCTTATTAATTTATTTTAAATAAACCTTTGCTAATTTTATTTAGAATAAAATGTTTTATTTCCAAAGCTTGTCCAAGGTTTAATTTGGCTTTATAAAATAATCTTTATTTATAAATCCATCTTTTCTTTTGAATACCAAATCTTTTATTAAAAGATCCTGAATAGTATTTCCAAAACATTTTAATTTCCTTTATTAAATCTTTATGAATCTCTTTTAGAGTTTTATTTAATTCAAATGGGTTTGATGTTCCAATTGAATTCAAAAAGTTTCTTCTGGCCTTGAAAATCAAGCAAAGTTTTATTTTATTCATTTATTTTCATATTACAAGATTTGGAAAATCTTGGGATGTGACAATTGCTAACATAATCCTCACAGACTTTAGCTTCGCTACTGGTGAGAAAGTCTCATCGTAGTCAACTCCTTGAATTTTTTGAAACCCTTTTGCGACAAGTCGAGCTTTATAGACAGTAACATTACCATCAGCATCTGTTTTCTTCTTGAAAATCCATTTGTTCTCGATAGCCTTTCGGCCATCCGGTAAGTCCACCAAAGTCCATACTTGGTTTTCGTACATCGATCCAATCTCGGATTTCATGGCTTCTTGCCATTTATTGGAATCTAGGCTCATCATCGCTTCCTCATATGTCTCGGGGTCATCGGTGTTGTCCACCAACATGACACTCATAACGGGATCATACCAATCTGGAGTGGTACGAGTTCTCGTTGACCTCCGAGGCTCTGTAGCAACTTCAACTGAAGTTTCATGATCACCATCATTAGCTCGCTCTTTAATTGGTGCAGGCACCATAGGAACTTCTTCCGGTGCTGCGCTACTCGCAATTTCGAGAGAAGGTTCGACAACCTCGTCGAGTTCTACTTTCCTTCCAGTCACTTCTTTCGAGAGAAATTCCTTCTCTAGAAAGGATCCATTCTTGGCAACGAAGACTTTGCCTTCAGATCTATGATAGAAGGTATACCCAATAGTTTCCTTCGGGTATCCTATGAAGACGCATTTTTCCGCTTTGGGTTCAAGCTTGTCCGGCTGTAACTTCTTTACATAGGCTTCGCATCCCCAAACTTTAAGGAACGACAATTTAGGTTTCTTCCCAAACCACAATTCATACGGTGTCGTTTCAACGGATTTAGATGGTGCCCTATTTAAAGTGAATGCGGCTGTTTCTAATGCATAACCCCAAAATGATAGCGGTAAATCTGTAAGTGACATCATAGAACGAACCATATCTAAGAGAGTTGGATTACGACGTTCGGACACACCATTACGCTGTGGTGTTCCCGGCGGTGTCAATTGTGAAAGTATTCCGCATTTCTTCAAATGCTCGCCAAACTCGTAACTTAGATATTCACCTCCATGATCAGAACGTAGAAATTTAATCTTCTTGTTACGTTGATTCTCTACCTCACTTTGAAACTCCTTAATCTTCTCGGAAGTTTCGGACTTATGTTTCATGAAATAGATATACCCATATCTACTCAAGTCATCCGTGAAGGTAAGAACATAACGATAACCACCGCGCGATGCTACACTCATTGGACCACACACATCGGTATGTATGATTTCCAATAAGTCCGTAGCTCGCTCCATCATACCAGAAAATGGAGTCTTAGTCATTTTTCCCATCAGACATGCTTCGCATCTTTCAAGTGATTCAAAATCAAGTGATTCAAGAAGTCCATCGGAATGGAGTTTCTTCATACGCTTCACTCCAATGTGACCAAGACGACAGTGCCACATATAGGTCGAATTATCGTTTGATTTCAAACGTTTAGCCTCAATGTTGTTGATATGTGTATTTCCACTATCGAGATTCAATAAGAATAGACCATCTATCAAAGGTGCATGTGCGTAAAACATATTACTCATATAAATCGAACAACCATTATTCTCGGACTTAAATAAGTAACCGTCTCGCAATAAACAAGATCCCGATATAATGTTCATGCTCAACGCAGGCACCAAATAACAATTATTTAAGTATAAAACTAATCCCGATGGTAGATGAAGGGGTAGCGTGCCGACCGCGATCACATCAACCTTTGATCCGTTTCCCACGCGCATCGTCACCTCGTTCTTCGCTAGCTTCCGTTTATTCTGCAGCACCTATTTCGAGTTACAAATATGAGCAACCGAACCAGTATCAAATACCCAGGCACTACTACGAGTACTAGTGAGATACACATCAATAACATGTATATCAGATATACCTTTCTTCTTGATGTTGCCGTTCTTCAAATCCGCCAAGTACTTTGGGAAATTCCGCTTCCAGTGACCTTCTCCCTTGCAGTAAAATCACTCAGTATCAGGCTTAGGTCCAGCCTTGGTCTTCTTTGCCGGCGTGGTAACTTTCTTACCACCCTTCTTGAAGTGTCCCTTTTGCTTAGACTTGCCTTTCTTGAATTTGGTGGTCTTATTGACCAACAACACTTGGTGCTCTTTCTTGATCTCCACTTCTGCAGATTTCAACATGGCAAAGAGTTCTGGCAACGTCTTGTTCATGTTCTGCATGTTGTAGTTCATCACAAAGTTCTTGTAACTTGGTGGTAGTGATTGGAGGACACGGTAAATCCCCAAAGCATTAGGAATCACAATACCCAAGCTTTGAAGTTTGTTTGCGTGCCCAGACATCTTAAGCACATCCTCACTGACGGAGCTGCCCTCTTCCATCTTGCAGTTAAAGAACTTTTCAGAAGAATCATAGCTTTCAATTGCCGCATGAGTCTCAAAAATCAATTTGAGATCCTCGACAATATCATATGGGTCTGAATCCTCAAACCTTTTCTGAAGCTCCGATTCCAAACCATACAAGATAGCACACTGAACTATGGAGTACTGATTCTTCCGAGCGAGGTAAACATTCTTTACTTCATCGGGAGCATCATTTGCAGGTGGGTCACCCAGCGGTGCATCCAGCACATAGGTCAAATTACCAGCTGTGAGGACAATCCTCAAATTGCAGAACCAATCCGCGAAGTTGCTTCCATTGTTTTTCAACTTTTCTTTCTCTAGGAACGCATTAAAATTGATGGTAGGGGCTGCCATTGATCTACAACATATTTGCAATAGTTTAGACTAAGTTTATGACAAATTGAGTTCAAATTAATTAATGTAATTAAACTAGGTGAACTCCCACTCAAAACAACATCCCTCACATTGTTTTAGTGATCACACGAACCAAATCCACCATATCAACACCGATCATCACGAGAGTTGACATAGTTTCCATGGCGAACAATCGACATGTTCATCATATCTACTATATGATTCATGCTTTACCTTTCGGTGATCCGTGTTCCGAGACCATGTCTGTACATGCTAGGCTCGTCAAGATCAATCCTTAGTTTCCGCATGAGAAAATCTGGCTTGCTCACGTTGTATACACTTGCATAATCTAACACACCCGATCATCACGTGGTGCTTCGAAACAACAAGCTTTAGCAACGGTGCTAACTAAGGGTGAACACTTTATGACTTGAAATTGATGTGCATGAGGGATCATCTTATAATGCTACCGTCGTCTACTAAGAAATACAAGATGCATCAAGGATTAACATCACATGCAATTCAATATATATGTGATATGATATGGCCTTTCTTCTTCGTGCTTTTGATCTCTATCTTCAACCACGAACATGATCTCCATCATCACCGGCATTGCATCAAGGTCAATGACGCTTCTCCATGGTTGTCGTCCACCGGCTTCAACTATTACAACTACTTTGAATAGACACGCGGGTCTTAACATAAATTAAAGACAACCATATGGCTCCTGCCGGTTGCCAACTTACAATAAGGAACATTGCATACATCAAATATAATCACAATCATGGCCATATCACATCACTGCACACCCCTGCAAAACAAAGTTAGACGCCTCTACTTTCTTCGCATATTTTACGTGGTTTGGGGCTTTCAATAAGTGTCGTTCTAACTTACGAACATGAACCACAACATTGATACTAGTATTGTTAATCACCCGTTGTAAATTGGATCTTAACTATGCTAGGAGAAACAGGCACCCGCAAAGCCACTTATGCAATACAAGTTGCATGTCAAGCGTGGAGCAAGTCTCATGAACAATGTCATGTAAGGTTAGCCCGGGCCGCTTCATCCCAACATACCGCAAGATGCAAAGTACACAAGAAGCAATCGACAATAAAAGCATCAACGCCCACAATGACCATTGTGTTCTACTCGTGCAACAGATCTACATATAGACACGGCTCTGATACCACTGTAGGGGTTCGTAACATGGAAAACAAAAATTTTCTATCGCATACAAACAAACAAGCCAAGATCTATCTACTATATTGTAGCAACGAGTCGATGGAATAACTTACCCTCGAAGATTCCAAAGTGTTTAACGAGAGCGGATTCTCGTGGGTGATGTAGTCGTACTCTTCCCGATCTCAAGATCGTGTAGATGATCCTTCCGGCGCTGCGTTCCGGCAACGCTCCCGCAGTCGGTCACACGTTCGGTACTCGACGAAGACCTTCCTCTCCCTTGTTCCAGCAGGCAGCGGAGGTTGTAGAACTCTCCTCGCGATTCCGGCAGCACAACGGCGTGGTACCGGAAGTAGAGGGGAGATCCCGCAGGGCTTCGCCTTAAGCCGGAGCGAGTATGGTGGAGTATGAGAGAGGGCTATTAGTGGTCTAGGGATTAGACACACCAATTAGAAGGCTCTAAACCGAAGGCTAGGGCAATTAGAAGCTCTAAACCAAAACGGCTCTAAACCGGAGATTAGAGGATAGGAACTTGTGTGTCTAGAGGAGGAGGCCCTGCCCCTCCTCTTATAGGTGGGAGGCGCGGCCAAGGGGAGGGGAGTCCCTCCCCAAGTCGGCCTTGGGTGGCGCGCCGGCTTGGAGAGGAGGGACTCCTCGCCCAAGTCAGTTTTGCCTCCTCTTGCTTGTTTCCCACAGTTTCCTGTTTTAGCCGTTTGACTTTCAAACTGGACATTTGACTTTTCTATTTTAGGATTCAATTTAATCCTTTATTTGGAACAGCAAGAACACTTAGTACATGATGCAATCATTCCAATATGTAATGACACATTCATGTACCCCTCCCCCTTCCCGGAGTGCCGGACATTCCGGAACCTTCTAGAACATTCACCGGAATTATTTCCGAACTCCGAAACGGGACTTTCCTTATATGAATCTTATTCTCCGGACCATTCCGGATCACCTCGTGATATCCCGGATCCCATCCGAGACTCCGAACAACATTCGGTCTCTTTCTCATAATACCATAACTACTCAAACAACGTCGAATCCTTAAGTGTGTCTCCCTACGGTTCGTGAATTATGCGGACATGATCGAGACACTTCTCTGAACAATAACCAATAGAGGAATCTGGAAATTTATATGGCTCCCACATATTTCTACGATTACTTTGCGATCGAATGAACCATTTACATACGATACCAATTTCCCTTTGTCTCACGATAGTTTACTTATCCGAGGTTATGATCGTCGGTATCTCTGCATACCTAGTTCAACCTCGTTACTGATAAGTACTCTTTTCTCGTTCCCGTGATATGTGATCCCTTGTGATCCAGTCACATGCTTGCAAGCTAATTGGATGACATTCCACCGAGAGGGCCCAGAGTATATCTATCCGTCATATGGATGGACAAATCCCACTCTTGATCCATGTGTCTCAACCAATACTTTCCGAACACTCAATGCCACCTTTATAGCCACCCGGTTACGGTGTGGTGTTTGATGTCATCAAAGCATCCATCCGGTAAAGGTGATATGCATGACCTCATGGTCGAAGGAATTAGGTTACGATGTATCAGAAAGCATATAGCAATTGAACTATTGAAATGACTTGATCTTTATGCTACGCTTATCTATAGGAGTATGTCCACCATATCATTCTCCTAATGATATGATCTTTTTGTTGATAACATCTCAATGTTCATGATAGGGAAACCACAGTCATTAATCAACCAACAAGCTAGTGAAGTATAGAGGCTATACTAGGGACTTCAAATTAAGTTTACAAATCACACAAGTATTAATGTTTCCTTGTTAATACTATTATAGCATGAATGTAAACATTTATCATAAACACAAAGATATAATAATAACTATATTTATTATTGCCTCTAGGGCATATCTCCAACAGACATATATATACAACACGACTCCATGAGTCAAGAATACAAATATACAATACGAAGATCCAAATCACCTTTAAAACGATACAACGTCCGAGTACGGACAAGATGCAAGTTGAGCTAAGAGCCCTGAAGAATAACCAATGGAGTCTATAACCCTGCCTAGGCCAAGCCAGAAGGGTAACCCTGCTAACGACGTCTATCTCAAAACCTGCTAAAACAAAAGGGGTGCCGGCAAAGGGCAAAGGAAAAAGAGAGCGGTTAGTACTGAGGCCAGTACACGGCGAGTCTTAGAATTCAGCGGTCATCGCCTACTGTAAGATCCCTCCTTTGTAAAGGAAAGGATCCCTGTGATTGCAATGCTAGTCCCTGAATCAATGCTAGCATCCACAGTTTAAGATGAAGTACACAGAAACAAAGGTCATTATTACAGTCATTCCAGAGACAACATAGTCTTTTACAACTCCATGGCCACAGGCCTAGTACAAGAGTTTAAACAAGTAAATAGATAAATAAGTCTTCATCTTCATGTGCCACAGGTAAGCATGTTGAGTGTAGACTCATGACTCCTAATCATCATCAGAATATCCTGCAACATCACAAGTTACAGCCACAGTGGATCAATACATTGGAATAGTATTGGGAAGTGATACCTTAGTATATTATTTGTAGATTAATACTATATGCATTTTGGCTAAGTGTAGCTTAGGCTTGCTTTGCTAAAAATATGTTTTGCCTCTTAGTTGAAAACACTAAGTTTTTCTTTGTCAAAAACTTTTCCCAAGGAACCACCAATAGACATTGGGGTCCTTCACCCTTGTTCTACCATAAGTTTTACTTAGAATTTGGGATGAGGAGATTCTTGATAGCTTCCATGTCTTGATGCTCAAATTGACCAATACCAGGGACATGGCTAAGTACTTGGATTCTTCCAACTGCAGTGGTTGTGCACTTCCCCCACAAGACTTGATTTTTACCAAGACAGGACCTTTAAGAAGCCTTCCCTTAGACCAAATGGACGCGCTCCAACCTATAGATCCCACTACCACCAACTGTCCAAATGGCTAAGTTATTGCAACCTATATGATCCAGGTAGAGCCCATATTGCCAAGTGGCTGCACTAGAAGCTTCTTAACATTTGGCCTCTCAAATCCCTTTGTTCCTGGGTGGCTTTCCACAAGTGAGATACACAAGGTAAACCATAGAAATGGGCCTTGTGTAACCACTCAACATAACCCATTCACAACCATTCCACCCAGGTGATTCATTCACTTAGTTGTTTTATTAAGTAAAAACATAGTCCAAAGACTTAGAAATATTTATTCATAGCGTGAACATTTTACCACCCTTGGTTGCTACTAGCTAGGCTAAGCATGGCATAGATAAAAATCTTAACTTAGAAATTTCTAGCAATTCTACAACTACTAGGATTTCCCAAGCATAGCATATAAGCAAAATATAACCATGCAAGACTAGCCAAAATATTTCTAATGCATAGTTGAAAAACATAGGGATAAAATCATGAAGCACCACTTTCCTTGGTAGTTTGGAGAGTAGCTACAATCCTCACAATCACAATCACTATTTGCACCAAAATCTACACATAAAATGATAGCACCAAATCACATATAAAATAAATACAAGCAAAAAATATATGGATGCATGCAATATGATATGTGATGATTTTCTAAACTCAACAAGACAAGTGCACAGTACTGGTTCATAAACAAGTTCAAAACTTGCCAAACAATCTTTATTTGAACATTAAAACATTTCTCAAATAATTAATATACACAAAATAGGCCTACACATGTTTCTGTAAAAATAATCATTTTAACAGAAACAAAACATTAAACACATTTCATATATGGAAAGGGCTTTCTCTCCTGATTCCATTGATATAAAATTTATCAAATTTGAACGTGGGAATCAAAAGTTATGATTAAAACAAGTTTAAACATCTAATAGATTCAAATCAGAAATTTAAAACAAACTAACAGACACGCGGCGTGTTCCTATTGGTTGATACCGATTCGCACCGGATCACACACGTGAGCCGTTAGATCTAACTTAATCTGCATGGCCCAGATCTGTTCGTACCCCTTCGCGTAAGTGATCTATCTAGCCCATCGGATCTAGATCCAACGGTTCACGATCAAGCGACCTAACTCTAGCGGCGCTAGCGGCGGCGACTGGCGGCGGCGTCTCTGTTAGAGTTGCTGCCGGCGTTCTAGGTCGCGCGGGAGAGGGAGAAGGGGCTTACCATGCTCGCCGTGTGCTGCTGATGCTCAAGGTGGGTTTCGTTGGTGAAGGGGCGCGCAGAGGTGGTCGCTGGAGCTCGTCGGAGTCGTGCACGACGTCGGGTGGTTGCAGACGAAGTGGTTGCCGACGCTCTGGGCCTTCCTAGTACCAACCAGAGGCATCAGTAGTTGCACAAGGACAAGGCGAACCTAGTCGTATGCGAGAGGGGTCAAGGGGCGCTTAGTGCTTACCGCAATCGATCACCGGAGAGGAAGAAAGCGTCGGGCACTTGCGGTCGTCGTCGTTGGCGAGTCTCTAGACAGTCCTAGCATGCACCAATAGGATGAGAAGATGCGCATGGATGCTGTGATTAGTCTGGCAAACTTAGACGGCAAGGGGCGACGGGGTCTTACCGGAATCGCATGCCGGAGGTCGTCGGAGCTGCGGCGGTGTGGGCAAGACTACGAGCAGCCTGGTGGCGTGGAGAGGAAATTGAGTGAGGGGAAATGCTCACGGTGTAGAGGGGGTTAAATAGCCAGGAGGGGGGCGGCGATTATGCACGGTATCAATGGAAATTACGCAGGCAGTGACTGCGGCGAGGTAACGGCGGAGCGCCTCGGCTGCGCGTTGATTGGGGACGACAATGACATGGTCGCAGGATCCACTTGCCAGCGAGAGAAAGAAAAAGGGAGTGGGCCCAAGCGGTTAGTGACTTAGTGGGTTTGTCTGCGAGTGAGAGAGAGAGAAGGGGAAACCCGGGTGGGCTTAGTGGGCTGGTTCTGTTGTTGGGCTAAATATTTGGCGCCGGCCTTTTTCCTTTTCTTAATTCATTTTCTATTTCTGTTTTGATTTTCTGAAACCATTTCAAACAAATTCAAATGCCAATTGAATTCAAATTTGTTCTGTGTTTTTGCAGAGTGTAACAATCATTATTCTGAGTGTAAAAACATATGGACTCTCTGTATTAGCTTGGTCCTATTGATCAAACAAAATAAATAGTGATATGGCACTAGATTTGATCAAGTCTTGAAAATGGTTTTAAATTCACTTTTGTTTTGCAAATTTTTGGTTTAAGCAAATAGCAAGCAAGAAAAACAATTTGAGAGTAACAAGGTTTGATTCATGAACAACAATCTCTCATTGGAGAGTAGCATTTGATTAAATGTTGATCACATAAAATAATGAGCTCATATGCTCCTGTTTTTGAATTGATTTTTGAAATGAAACTCTACATGATCATGGATGCATGGATGATATGCATGAGTTTTGAAACATGATTTTTGGTATGTTACAAATCTAACCCCCTTAAGGTGAATCTCGCCCTTGAGATTCAGATTGGCTAGCAAATAGGTGAGGGTGGTCTTTCCAAAGATCATCTTCTCTTTCCCATGTTGCTTCTTCTTCGGTATGATGGTTCCATTGTTGCAGAACTTGATAGTCTTAGTCAGAGTAACTCTTTCTGCAGTCTCAAGAATCTTGATAGGTTTCTCTCCATAAGTGAGATCACTTTCCAATTGGACCTCTTCCAAAGGTATAGTATCCTTCAAAGAAGTCTCTTCCATTTCCGGATGACATTTCTTAAGCTGACTCCCATGAAACACATTATGAATAGCTGACAAAGACTCTGGCAATTTAATCTTATAGGCTACTTCTCCTTTGCGACTCAGAATCTTGAATGGTCCAACATATCTTGGGGCCAACTTTCCTTTGACTTTAAACCTCTTCACTCCACGGAGTGGTGACACTCTAAGATAAGCTCTATCACCAACTTCATAGGTGACTTCTCTACACTTAGGATCTGCGTAGCTTTTCTGTCGGGACTGTGCTATTTTCAATCTGTCTTTTACCAACTTGACTTTTTCTTCAGCTTCTTTGATAAGTTCTGGTCCGAACAAACTTCTTTCTCCCACACCATTCCATAGCAATGGGGTGGTACACTTTCTCCCATAGAGAAACTCAAATGGTACCATCTCAATACTGGCTTGATAGCTGTTGTTGTAAGAAAATTCTGCGTAAGGCAGACTTTCATCCCAACTGGATCCATAGTCTAGAGCACATGCTCTCAACATGTCTTCTAGAATCTGATTAGTCCTCTCTGTTTGTCCATCAGTTTGAGGATGAAATGCAGTGCTGAATTCCAGCCTCGTTCCCAATGACTCATGTAGTTGTCTCCAAAATTGAGAAGTGAATTGAGTTCCCCTATCAGATACAATACTCTTGGGTACTCCATGTAGACATACAATTCTGCTCATATAGATCTTGGCTAACTTAGCACTTGTATAAGTTGCATTTACAGGTATGAAATGAACCACTTTAGTTAGGCGATCCACTACTACCCAAATATAATCATATCCTGACCTGGTCCTTGGTAATCCGGTAATGAAGTCCATACCAATCTTGTCCCACTTCCAATCAGGAATAGGTAGTGGTTGTAACAATCCTGCTGGTTTCTGATGTTCCGCTTTCACTCTACTACATACATCACACAAAGCAATATGTTCGGCGATGTCCTTCTTGAGATTATTCCACCAAAATCTTTCCTTCATATCCATGTACATTTTGGTGTTACCCGGATGAATGGAATACGGTGAGTTGTGTGCTTCTTGTAAAATCAGTTTCCGAAGCTCCGGATCTTGTGGAACACAGATACGTTTTCCATGCCATAAAGTACCATGTTCGTCTTCATGGAATCCTTTGGCTTTTCCTTTCCAATCTTTTCCTTAATCTCTTCAATTTCCTTATCAATCTTCTGGGCTTCTTTAATCTTGTCCAACAAAGTAGGTTGAACTTCCAAGGTCATGAGATGTCCTTCAGGCACAATCTCCAATCTGAGGTCTCTAAATTGGGCACACAGATCATCTGGCAATTCTCCCTTAGTAAGACCATTCACAAAGACCTTACGGCTTAGAGCATCTGCTACAACATTTGCTTTACCGGGGTGGTATTGCAAACTCAAGTCATAGTACTTGATGAGTTCTAGCCATCTTCTTTGTCTCATGTTAATTTCTTTCTGGGTGAAGATATACTTCAAACTTTTGTGATCTGTGAACACTTCACATCGATTTCCCAAAAGATAGTGTCTCCATACTTTGAGTGCATGGACAATGGAGGCTAACTCTAAATCATGAGTAGGGTAGTTCACTTCATGAGTTTTGAGTTTTCTCGAGGCATAAGCCACAACTTTCCCTTCTTGCATAAGTACTGCACCTAATCCATGATGAGATGCATCGCAATACACTTGCAAATCCTTCTCCAAATCTGGCAGACATAAAACTGGTGCTGTCACTAGTCTCTTCTTCAATTCTTGAAAGATGAGTTCACAACCTTCTGACCAAGTAAATTTCTTGTCTTTCTTCAGCAATTCTTTCATAGGTTTTGCTACCTTGGAGAAATTTTCTATGAACCTTCTGTGTTAACCTGCCAAGCCAAGGAAACTACGAACTTCTTTTACTGACTTAGGTGATTCCCATTCAGTCATAGCTGAATCTTTAGTAGGATCAACTGCTACTCCATCTCCTGACACAACGTGTCCAAGAAAACCAACTTCATTCAACAAAAATTCACACTTGCTGAATTTGGCATATAACTTATGCTCTCTAAGCTTCTCTAGTATCAATCGTAGATGTCCTTCATGCTCTTCTTTGCTCTTGGAGTAGATCAAAATGTCATCGATGAAAACGACAACAAACTTATCAAGGAACTCCATGAACACCTTGTTCATCATATTCATGAAATATGCTGGAGCATTGGTTAAACCAAATGGCATCACGGTATACTCATACAATCCATATCTTGTGGTGGAAGATGTCTTAGGTATGTCTTGTTCCCTTATCTTGAGTTGGAAATAACCTGACCGAAGATCAATCTTGGAGAACACACAAGCTCCTTCTAACTGATCAAACAAGTCATTGATTCTAGGCAAAGGGTATTTGTTCTTGATAGTCACCTCATTGAGTGAACGATAATCTATACATAACCTTTAACTTCTATCTTTCTTTTCCACAAACAAAACTGGTGCTCCCCAAGATGAGGAACTTGGTTGGATAAAACCTTTCTGCAACTGTTCTCCAAGCTGCTTCTTGAGTTCTTTCAACTCATCAACCGATACGGTCTTTTTGCTATTGGTCCAGATCCTGGTAGCAAATCAATAAGAAACTCCACGTATCTGGTGGCATTCCCGGCAATTCTTCCGGATATTCACTCACAATAGGCACACTGTCTATGCTAACCCCCTTAAGAGAATTTAGCTTACTTCCTTTTGATTCAAAGTTAGACTTGAATCTAATCCGTTTCTTTTCCGGGGTTGTGAGTGCAACAGTATGATTAGAACAATCTAGTACTCCTTCATACTTAGCCATCCAATCCATTCCCAATATTACATCCAGTCCTTGAGAATCTAGGATTATCAGACTCACTGGAAACTTATGCTTTCCAAACTCCATCACTAGATCCCGGCATCCAAGACTTACTATCATATCTCCACCTGGAGAACTAACTTTCATTGGACACCCAATGTTTTTAGTTGGAAACCCATTTCTATCAACAAATGCTTTTGATATGAATGAATGCGATGCTCCAGTATCAAAAGGTACAAGTGCTGGAATAGAATTGAGTTTGAACTTACCAGCAATAGCATCTGGCTCCTCATAGATTTCCTCCACATTGATGTGGTTCACTTGTCCTTTCTAGAAAGGGTTAGGCTTGTTGGGTCCTTCAACTTTCTTTTGTGAGCATTCATTTGCATAATGCCCCATCATCTTGCACTTGAAACATTCAACCTGACTAAGATCCTTCTTAACAGGCTGGCTTCCACTGCCACTTCCACTACCACTATGGTGGCTCTTATATCCACCCTTGTGATTCTTGTACTTGGCATTGTCATGACTACGGTGATGCTTGTTGTCATGATGACGGTTGTGGTTGTGGTGCTTGTTGAATTTCCCATGCTTGTGGTATCATGAACTCCCACTATCATCATAATGGGAACGCTTGTGAGATGATCCCGAGCTGTGCTTGTCAGAGTGCTTTCTCTTCCTACTTTCAACTTGCTTCATCTTGTTCTCCAAAATAGCAGCCTTGTCACAAAGAGACTGGTATGTGGGAACATATGCCATAGCTAACTGCAGGTTTAGTTCATCATTCAACCCTTCAAGGAACTTTTCCTTCCTCTTAGCATCAATGTCAACTTCATCCGGTGCATAACGCGCCAGATTGTTGAACTCTTCAATATATTCAGCCACGCTGCGGTGGCGCTGCTTCAGGTTATGGAACTCTTTCTTCTTCAAACTCATCACTCCGGATGAGATGTGAGCAGTATGGAAACCATCTTCGAAGATAGCCCATGTCATGTCTGCAATGGGAGTGGTGATCTAGAAGTTATCCCACCAAGTGGCTGCTGGTCCTTCCAACAAGTGAGCTGCAAATCTGACTTTCTCTTCATCAGTACAGCCAACTGTTACCAAGTCCTTGTTCACAGAGCGTAGCCAATCATTGGCCACCATAGGATCAGTTGTTCCTGAGAACTTTGCTGGCCTCAATCTCAAGAACCTGGTAAGCATGTCAAAACCCGGTGGGTTGTTGTTGTTGTTATTATTGTTATTATTATTATTGTTGTTGTTGTTGTTCTGATTCTGGATGAACGTAGTCATCATTTGCATCAGCTGAGTCTGAGCTGTCATCATTTGCTGCATCTCAGGGGTGATGTTGTTGTTGGGGTTGGGATTGGCATGACGGGGAGGCATCTGTGATTTGTTCAATAGAGATAAGAATGAGATACCCATAGATGCTAACATGCACAATACATCACATAAACAATCACCAAACATGCATCACAATAATAAAAGTTCAACAACAAGATAACAAGTTTGCAAAGTAAACACACAAATAGCAAGCCATCCACATGTTGGATGGTCATTGCGACTCAATAAAAAGCATGATAAATGAGTAGTCATCACTACTCCTCGGCATCAACCTCCTCCTCAACAAATGTAAGACCTACATTCTCCATAGCGGTCTTGTATTCCTCGACATTGGTGGTCAAGGTCTCTACTTTGGCTTTGAGAGCCCTCTTCTGAGAACGAAGCCTCTCAATCACAGTCTGCTGATGCTCGAGCTCGAAGTTCTTGGCCTCCAGTTCTGCAGTCATGTCTCGAATCCTCTTGTTCCTATCTTGGACTCGCTTCTCTTGACTCTTGAACTTTCTGTCCTGACTCTCGAACTTGGCCTCCGTCTCCTTGACTATCTCATCTTGCTCTGCGAAGAGCTTGTCCTTCTCATGAAGCTGCACCTGGATTCGTCATTGCTGAGCATGACGTTGGTCCTATCGGTGTCCACGTGCCTAAGAAGAACCTCTAAGTCCTGGAGGTATAGACGAATCGGCTCTGCTGTCTCCCTCGAAGTGTCCTCAAAGTCGATGGCCTCTCCATCCTCATCACGTCTACCGAAGGCGTGGAAGTGAGTACCTCTAACCTGTCGAGAGTGTCTCCCTAACAGACGTCCAATCAAGTCCTGCATGACTACCTCTAGGCCTCTCTCCTTGTCATCGTGCATGAGCTTGAAGATGATAGCCTCTATGGTAGGCTCAGTCTGGCGTCCGGGCTGATTGACCTTGAATCCCCAAAGGTATTTCCTCTCAAACTTGGTGAGGGGAAGCACCATGATGGTAGGAAGAGGGAGATTGAGCAAACTAGTGAGCTCAATAATACGAGGGCCAAAACGAGTTCCCTGTAACTCTTCAACAGTGCTGATGGTAACATTAGGCATCTATTTTATAAGATAGAAAAAGTTAGAATCAACATAATTTAAGACAAGTCACAAGACAAGGCATCACATGCATAATTTTGGAAATCAAAACACACAAGTCATGGTATACATAAAATCCATTACAACCATCCAAGGTTCAACTTATTTAGACAACATTTTGGAAAATAAAATGATAAGTGTGGTGGTCCAACTAACGAAGTACGCTTAAAATCCCATCTCACTTGCCAAGTTGGCTAACAGGGCATCCCTAGAGGCAATCTGTTTGTCTGGATGACAAGACTCCATTGCTAGGTCTATGATGTCCTTCCTTAGGCTTTGGTTGGTAGCCTCTAACTCTTGGGTATGCTTCTTTTCTTCCCTAAGGTTATTCTAGGTCTTAAGCATTCTGCACTTGATTCTGTCACCAAGTTCTTTGATAGCTCTCCAAGCTGCATCCCTTGCTGAATCAAAGAATGTGGTGTGCATCATTGCGTTGGTGACCATGAAGAATCCTGAGTCCGTGTGGTTGTCTTCCTTGTTTTTATACAAGTGAAGTTGCACCCACCAGTACTCAACTCCTTCATCCATCACAGGAAAACCTTTGTACACAGCTGCACCATGTATTCCCATGGCAACCATGAGGTCCTTGAGAGCCTTGGGGAACTCTGTCTCACATTCAAAAGTCATAGTCATGAGTGGTCCCTTCTTCACGGCTTCGTTGATGGAGTTCATCTACAAATAGAGATGAGAAAGAAGATTAGAAAAGTTTACGAGAAGAAAAGACAAGTGTGGAAGTTTGTTGAAATTTTTTCCTTAGTGGTATCCAATCCTAGGGTCATAATCCTACAGGAAACACAGTGATCTAATACCATCTGTAAGATCCCTCCTTTGTAAAGGAAAGGATCCCTGTGATTGCAATGCTAGTCCCTGGATCAATGCTAGCATCCACAGTTTAAGATGAAGTACACAGAAACAAAGGTCATTATTACAGTCATTCCAGAGACAACATAGACTTTTACAACTACATGGCCACAGGCCTAGTACAAGAGTTTAAACAAGTAAATAGATAAATAAGTCTTCATCTTCATGTGCCACAAGAAAGCATGTTGAGTGTAGACTCATGACTCCTAATCATCATCAGAATATCTTGCAACATCACAAGTTACAGCCACAGTGGGTCAATACATTGGAATAGTATTGGCAAGTGATACCTTAGTATATTATTGGTAGATTAATACTATATGCATTTTGGCTAAGTGTAGCTTAGGCTTGCTTTGCTCAAAATAGGTTTTGCCTCTTAGTTGAAAACACTAAGTTTTTCTTTGTCAAAAACTTTTCCCAAGGAACCACCAATAGACATTGGGGTCCTTCACCCTTGTTCTACCATAAGTTTTACTTAGAAATTGGGATGAGGAGATTCTTGATAGCTTCCATGTCTTGATGCTCAAATTGTCCAATACCAGGGACATGGCTAAGTACTTGGATTCTTCCAACTGCAGTGGTTGTGCACTTCCCCCACAAGACTTGATTTTTACCAAGACAGGACCTTTCAGAAGCCTTCCCTGAGACCAAATGGACGCGCTCCAACCTATCAATCCCACTACTACCAACTGTCCAAATGGCTAAGTTATTGCAACCTATATGATCCAGGCAGAGCCCATATTGCCAAGTGGCTGCACTAGAAGCTTCTTAACATTTGGCCTCTCAAATCCCTTTGTTCCTGGGTGGCTTTCCACAAGTGAGATACACAAGGTAAACCATAGAAATGGGCCTTGTGTAACCACTCAACATAACCCATTCACAACCATTCCACCCAGGTGATTCATTCACTTAGTTGTTTTATTAAGTAAAAACATAGTCCAAAGACTTAGAAATATTTATTCATAGCGTGAACATTTTACCACCCTTGGTTGCTACTAGCTAGGCTAAGCATGGCATAGATAAACATCTTAACTTAGAAATTTCTAGCAATTCTACAACTACTAGGATTTCCCAAGCATAGCATATAAGCAAAATATAATGCAAGACTAGCCAAAATATTTCTAATGCATAGTTGAAAAACATAGGGATAAAATCATGAAGCACCACTTTCCTTGGTAGTTTGGAGAGTAGCTACAATCCTCACAATCACAATCACTATTTGCACCAAAATCTACACATAAAATGATAGCACCAAATCACATATAAAATAAATACAAGCAAAAATATATGGATGCATGCAATATGATATGTGATGATTTTCTAAACTCGACAAGACAAGTGCACAGTACTGGTCCATAAACAAGTTCAAAACTTGCCAAACAATCTTTATTTGAACATTAAAACATTTCTCAAATAATTAATATACACAAAATAGGCCTACACATGTTTCTGTAAAAATAATCATTTTAACAGAAACAAAACATTAAACACATTGCATATATGGAAAGGGCTTTCTCTCCTGATTCCATTGATATAAAATTTATCAAATTTGAACGTGGGAATCAAAAGTTATGATTAAAACAAGTTTAAACATCTAATAGATTCAAATCAGAAATTTAAAACAAACTAACAGACACGCGGCGTGTTCCTATTGGTTGATACCGATTCTCACAGGATCACACATGTGAGCCGTTAGATCTAACTTAATCTGCACGGCCCAGATCTGTTCGTACCCCTTCGCATAAGTGATCTATCTAGCCCATCGGATCTAGATCCAACGTTTCGCGATTAAGCGACCTAACTCTGGCGGCGCTAGCGGCGGCGACTGGCGGCGGCGTCTCTGTCAGAGTTGCTGCCGGCGTTCTAGGTCGCACGGGAGAGGGAGAAGGGGCTTACCGTGCTCGCCGTGTGCTGCTGATGCTCAAGGTGGGTTTCGTTGGTGAAGGGGCGCAGAGGTGGTCGCTGGAGCTCGTCGGAGTCGTGCACGGCGTCGGTTGGTTGCAGACGGAGTGGTTTCCGATGCTCTGGGCCTTCCTAATACCAACTAGAGGCCTCAGTAGTGGCGCAAGGACAAGGCGAACCTAGTCGTATGCGAGAGGGGTCAAGGGGCCCTCAGTGCTTACCGCAATCGATCACCGGAGAGGAAGAAAGCGTCGGGCACTTGCGGTCGTCGGCGTTGGCGAGTCTCTAGACGGTCCTAGCATGCACCAATAGGATGAGAAGATGCGCATGGATGTTGTGATTAGTCTGGCAAACTTAGACGGCAAGGGGCGACGGGGTCTTACCGGAATCGCGTGCCGGAGGTCGTCGGAGCTGCGGCGGTGTGGGCAAGACTACGAGCAGCCTGGTGGCGTGGAGAGGAAATTGAGTGAGGGGAAATGCTCGAGGTGCAAAGGGGGTTAAATAGCCAGGAGGGGGGCAGCGATTACGCACGGTATCAATGGCAATTACGCAGGCAGTGACTGCGGCGAGGTAACGGCGGAGCGCCTCGGCCGTGCGTTGATTGGGGACGACGATGACGTGGTCGCAGGGTCCACTTGCCAGCGAGAGAAACAAAGAGGGAATGGGCCCAAGCGGTCAGTGACTCAGTGGGTTTTTCTGCGAGTGAGAGAGAGAGAAGGGGAAACCCGGGTGGGCTTAGTGGGCTGGTTCTGTTGTTGGGCTAAATAACTGGCGCCGGCCTTTTTCCTTTTCTTAATTCATTTTCTATTTCTGTTTTGATTTTCTGAAACCATTTTCAAACAAATTCAAATGCCAATTGAATTCAAAATTGTTCTGGGTTTTTGCAGAGTATAACAATCATAATTCTGAGTGTAAAAACATATGGACTCTTTGTATTAGCTTGGTCCTATTGATCAAACAAAATAAATAGTGATATGGCACTAGATTTGATCAAGTCTTGAAAATGGTTTTACATTCACTTTTGTTTTGCAAATTTTTGGTTTACGCAAATAGCAAGCAAGCAAAACAATCTGAGAGTAACAAGGTTTGATTCATGAACAACAATCTCTCATTGGAGAGTAGCATTTGATTAAATGCTGATCACATAAAATAATGAGCTCATATGCTCCTGTTTTTGAATTGATTTTTGAAATGAAACTCTACATGATCATGGATGCATGGATGATATGCATGAGTTTTGAAACATGATTTTTGGGATGTTACACCTACATAGGTATGGTGGACTGAAGCAGCGCAGCATGCACTAAAAAACCTATAGAGACTCGGTCTAACTGTCGGCTATGAGAGAGAGATGAGTAAGACCTATTCGAAACCAACCTGATACTACCACCAAACATACCCATCCTGGTATTTCCCCCTCGAAACCAAACGAGGAAGTCAAGCCGACGAAACTCACACGGTTGGCAATTTTATTCATTCCATTATAGTGGCAGCAATTAGTAGTCAGATATAGAAAGCATGAGTCATCCTAATATAATAAGCAGTGGGCAGTTTTAGTTAACCATTCCGTTGTAGTTGCAGTATTTACTAGTGAGATACATATAGCATGAGGCATCCCATAACCCAGCAGTTGTTGGTACTTTTATTTAGCCATTCCGTTGTAGTGAAGCTGATTACTAGTCATTATAAAGTCAAATTTATAGCACTACTTTAGTTATAGTTGTCTATGATCGAGATACTATGCTTCAAATCATCCATAACCGCAGACATCGTTTTCATAAAGTTTTATCCTGCAGGGGCATAAATAGCAACACACACACGATCAACCTCGGAAAAACCAAATGAAAACCCAACGAGGCATCACGACAAAGAAATCGCAAGATTCATATAATATTTCAGGTGGCCACCCCACTAATCTACCCGCTACGAAGTTGGCCGGCTCCACGACGGACCCAAAGGTTTGCAAGAACGGCTGTAAACGACTGGGAACCCGAAAGTGTGACTAGGCTTGTCGATACCGCGTAATTGTGCCACGATCCAAAATAGTACAGGCGCTCCACGCGCAATAGTAAATAAAGCAGTAAAGCATGGCATAATCATGTTATAAGTATAAGATAGTAATAAATCCCCAAACTACTTTGTGGCCCCAAGAAATAAGATATGACTCAAGCTCATGCTAAGGGGATTCATGGTCCCACATGCGGATAGTGCGAATATTCATAGAACAGGTATCAAGTACTCGGGGGCCTACGGGACACAAGTGGATGGTTAAAAACCAAATAACATCTATTGCCCACCTGTGCCTCTGCATTATTTACCTACTTTCAATATTAGTTATTAAACTATAATTAAAGTCATGATCATCTCCAACATTAATCATATGGCGACGCCCCAACAATTGTGGTACTTGACGACATCGAAACAACACCTAAGCAATCAATTGCGACTCGCAAGTCCAACTATCTACTAAACAATAGGTAGTAGGAGGTGTCCAAGGCAATATAATGGCTGCAAGGGATATCACAGGTACAAAAACTAGAGAATCGTAACATAGATAGCAATAGATCAACATCAGGAAGTCAAGACTAAAAATGTAAAATAGGTAGAAAGGGGGAGAATGCTCGCCTGGAAAACATTGCCGAAGTTTCATAACCGAAGAACTTGTCGAAGATCACAACATCTCATCGTCCTATCCATGAAGAAGCAAAACACTAAATGTAGAGGGAGTGTCCCAACCTTTAAACAATATAAGGTGGAGTCCCCTGTGTTTACAATGCTAGTCCCTGGATCAATAGCTGTAGAGGGAGTGTCCCAACCTTTAAACAATATAAGGTGGAGTCCCCTGTGTTTACAATGCTAGTCCCTGGATCAATAGCTAGCATCCACAGTTAAGATGTAATATCAAGAAACAAAGGTCATAATATAACTTTATAACCAGGAATAACATAATTTTATTACATCTTACATAGCTCATTTGGCTATTACATTACATTGCAGCGGAATAACTATAAGCATGGGGTCCTTCATCTTCAAAGTGCCACAGGCAGATGTTGGTTGTAGACTTTGTAATCCTAAACAATCAATCTTCACTAAAATCGATCAAACCTGCAACATTACAAGTTACAGCCACAAAGGTCAATACATTTGAATTATATTGGCAAGTTCCACTACTATGTTGAATATAAGTGGATCCTATCATTACATGCATTTTTGGCCAAGTAGGGTTTAAGGCTCATTTGCAGAAAGCAATAATTTATCCTATCTTTTCAAATGGTTTTGTTTCCTTTGTCAAATCTCTTTATCAAAAACCCTTGAACTACTTGGTATCCCCAAGTATCCAAGTCTTTGTCAAAAATCCCTTGAGCTACTTGGTAACCCCAAGTGCATCAAGTTTTATCAAAATCTCTTGAGCTCCTTGGTAACCCCAAGTGCATCAAGTTTTCATCAAAAATCTCTTGAGTTCCTTGGTACCCCCAAGTACATCAAGTTTTATCAAAGTCTCTTGAGCTCCTTGGTACCCCCAAGTGCATCAAGTCTTTAAAAGTTTTCTTTTAGAAATTAGAATGTCGAGATCTCCCATAGCTTCAAACTTTAGTTGCTCAGTATTGTCCATAACCGGGGACACGGCTAAGTACTTAGATTTTATTATCTTCTGCAGAAGGAGTACACTTTACCCACATGTCACAATCCCATCCTTTTGCCACCAGTGGCCACTGGATTAGTGCTCACCAAGATGGAGTACCGGCAGATTGAGAATGTGACGAAGTCTTTCCAGAGGGTCCTCCCATACACCATTTTTAGCTTGTCTTCAAGTACCCATGTAGGATTCCAGGTCCTCATGTCCAGTAGCCTGAAGACAATGCATGGGTCTTCCCAATGTAGTTGACCAAGCCAGAGCCATAATAGCATGTGGTTGCACACGAAAGCCACAATTGGAGAAACATGTTCAATCTCTAAGTTTCCTGGGTGGTTTCCTTTGGAGCACAACATAAAGAGATTGCCATAGACATGGTTCCTTTTGTTGCCACCTTCTCCAATACTCAAAGTATCCTTGGCCACCCAGGTGGTTCATTGAGTCCTTGTTTTATTATATAAATACACAAGTCCTTCAACTTCACAAAAATCTCAACATGTATCTCTTTTCAAAATATAGCATGGCTAAGCATGTATCAACTACATTGTTTTTACTAAGGAATGTATAGGGAATCCTATTAGGATTTAGCATAGCACAAGTATAAAAAAATTCTTTCCATGCATGTTTCAAAATCCACTAAGTATAATGAAAATAGTAGGACTTTGAATGATAGTGTAACTTGCCTTTTTGGTAGGGAATGATGTTTCAATCCATGATCTTGCTAGTCTCACACTTTTCTAACTTCACTACAATCAATCAAGCAAACACAATATCAACTAGCATTCCAAACCAATAATCAATCAAACAATTTCACACACATAAAACAATGGGATCTAAGTTATGCATGCAAGCATGCAAGGATTGGTTTTATTTGCAAAGATGGTCTCCACTAGGCTTCTAAACTTTTTCAAGTCCAAAGTGGTCATTTTACTAAGTGGCAAAGTCATTTGCAAAAGGGTTTGGTCCATAAACCATTTTTAAATCCATTCATCATTTTATGTGGTGGAAAATGTTTTTATCAAAGCAAAAACTTCATGTTGTTCACCAAATAAGTTGTTGTTTCTCAAAACTTGGTATTTATGGTCAGTAGGTTTGATCCAAAACATTTCCCCAAAGTTTTTACTTCAAAAACATTTTCATAACAAAACCATTATTTTTATTTGTCTAGAAATGGGCTAAATCAATTAGTCCATCCTAAACTTCACCAAATCCATTTTCAAAACCATGGGTTGGTTCCTAGGGTCAGTAAGTTCACCACAAACCAATTTGCCAAGGTTTCAAACTCAAAAACATTTTTGAATCATTTTTTAATCTAAACAAGCATACAAATGTTTCTGCAAAATCAAACAATCTAACAGATACTATTTGCTAAACAAATTCCATGGTTGGCTAGGGTTTGTTCCACTGATTCCAACGATATAAAGTTTGCAACTTTTGGACGTGTGGATCAAAAGTTATAGGAGTTTCAAATCTGCATCTAATTCAGATTCAAATTCAGTTCTAACCAAGGTCTGGCCACGCGTCGCAACGTTACTGGCTGGTACCGGTTCAGCCGGATCGGCTCTGCGGCGCGTTGGATCTAAATAGATCGCACGGTCCTGATCGCGTACCCCTTCGGTGCTAAGTGGATCTATCGTGTTCGTCAGATCACGATCCTACGACGCTGGTTTGCTTGACCAAACGCGAGCGGCGCCGACGGTGGCTAGCGGCGGCGCACGGCCAGGCGGTGGCGCTACGGCGGTTACAGGAAGCGAGAGGAGTAGGGGAGGTGCTCACCAGAATCGCGAGGACGTGGTGATGCTCAACGCGTGGTCGACGTGGCAGGGGGCGCACGGGAACGGTGGCGATTGCTCGTCGGAGACGTCGTCGACATCGGGCTTGCTCAGGTATCGTCGAGGACGGCGCTATGGGTCACTCGGAGACAAACGAAACGCACAGTCAGACGCGCAAAGACACGGCGAAGGTGTGTGCGTGAACGAGAGGGGTCGGGGCGGTCGGATTCTACCTGGGAAACTCGCCGGAGTAGAAGACAGACGCGGCGTCGCTCAGAGCTTGTCGAAGACGGCTTTCTGGGGCACCCGCGGTTGAACGGAGGGTACTGGGAGATGCGCCAGAGAGTGGTGAGCGTGCTCGTGTGCTCGGGGAGGCAGGAGGTGTCGAGGCTTGGCCGGAATTGGTTGGAGACGTGGTCGGAGCAGAGGGTGTGCAAGCTCGATTCAGGCAGCCTGGGGGCGGAGAAAGGGAGGAGCTTGAGGGGAAATGGAGAGGAGGCGCTGGCGATTAATAGGACGTGGTCGCAGCGAGGTTAAGGCGCGGCATTACTGCGAATTGAAGCCGCGGAATCACTGGCAGAAACGGCCGACGTCGTCTGCGCGAGGAAGAAGGTGAGCTGGAGAAGTGGGGTCGGTTGGTCAATGGGAAAAGGAGTGAGGGAAGGGTCCACCAGTCATTGGCTCAGCGGGTGCGGTTCTGAGTAAAAACGTTTCGCCGAGGGAGAGTGAAAACTGGACTGGTTCTGGGCTTCTTGGGCTTGGCAACTGGGCCGTGTCCAGATTCCATTTTTTTCTTCCTGAAACCTTTTTCCTTTTCCAAATCTAAATTCGGTTTTGAAATTCAAACATCTAAACAATACTCAAATCAATTTAAACAATCACCAAACTTTGTAACTTTGAATTTGGTTCTGTTCAGTAACATAAACCAAATTCCAAAACCAAAATAATAATTTTTATTTTAGAGTCCATTTATAATTAAATAAAATGGACCTTGGTTATTAAATCAAAATAGGTTTTGTTTTATTTAAATTCTTTATTTGAAATCTAAATATTTTCATAACCAAATCAGTAGGTTTTATTTGG
This sequence comes from Avena sativa, assembly GCA_916181665.1. Lineage (NCBI taxonomy): Eukaryota > Viridiplantae > Streptophyta > Magnoliopsida > Poales > Poaceae > Avena > Avena sativa. The sequence goes on from OV702280.1 coordinate 136,623,484, forward strand.
GAATATAAAGTACTTGGAAAACTTATTTTAAATAAATAAATAAGTTTTGATGGTTAATTAAAATAGTAAAACCTTTTATTAATAAAACATGGATATTTAAATCCTTATTATTTTATTTAAATAAACCTTTACTATTTTTTTATCAAAACAAAATTTTTTACTTCAAAAGCTTGGCCAAGGTTTAATTTGGCTTTATAAAATAATCTTTATTTATAAAAACTTTTATTTCCTTTGAAAATCAAATCTTTTATTTTAAAGATCCAAAATGGTAGTTCCAAATATTTTTATTTTCCTTTTATTAAATGTTTAACTTTTTAAATCTCTTTAAGATTGATTTGATCCAATTTTGGTTTGAAAGTTTCCAATTGGATTCAAAAAGTTTCTTTTCACTCTAAAAATCAAACAAAGTTTTATTTTATTCATTTATTTTCACATTACAAGATTTGGAAAATCTTGGGATGTGACACTAAAAGGAAAAAGCGAGGCAGCAATTACAACTAATGTGGAAGAATCGGCATGATCATGATATGATGCATGACATGACAAGTTAATGATGCAAAATATGCCATATTAAGCGGACCGGGGTCCCGAAAATTAATTATTAAGTTCATATTGTTTAGATACCCCACAATTTAAATGTTGTCTTAACATGGCAAAATATATCACCGGTTCGCTAGACAATTTTAAATGTGACCAATATTAGACTAGATTCGCCCGCATATGATCTCCATATATAATTATGAGGTGAATCGGCATAAGGCCCCCAAACCACAGCATATGTATGCAAGCATGAACATTTATATGCAAAAGGTAGATATTATATATTATAAAAATATGGGGCTCAGAAAAGGGGTCACACATTGGGGTTCGATGATCTTGGTTCCGAGGGGTTCGAGGATCTCCGGATCAGGCTTCAGGGTTTGAACCCGGGAAGGAGGAACAAAATGCCGAGGTTCGGTCTTCATGTCCGAGAGGAAGATCTTGTGGTTTCCGTGAAGGAAAGCTTGGTGTTCGGGAAGACGATGCTCGGTACTGGTTGTTCTACAGAAAAGTTGGCATCATGATGGTCTTGTCGACGAGAAGATCTTGTCACCGGGAAAACATGTGGTGGAAAACTTGGCTACAACATAACCCGTTTGGCACGAAAGAAGCTTCCCAGGTACACAATCATACCCAAGGACAAGAAGCACTGAAGTTCGTCCTCGTTCGGCGAGCAAAACCTTGGCAGACAGGATATAGGATGAAACCACGATGTGGAGCAACAAGTGCATAGGCGTCATGACACAAAACAGAGCATGGACATAAGAACATTTCTAAGAGGCCTTGTGCTGCTTAGATGTTAGCTCGAACGCCTTGGAGACGGAAAGCAGAGGGATGGCATATAACTTGTTCATGTGGCCTCCATACGTCGCCGGGAACAAGATAACATAGTGCAGTCTTGGCTAATAACCAGCATCACAACGACATGGAAACTGCGCGTGCGGAGAACAGGGAGGTCGCGGGCGATCTTGGGACCCTACTGAATGTTGCAGAACATGGAGGGGAGGGCGCGTCCTATGAGGCAGGGGATCTCGGGAGGAGGCGACTGCGCTTGGCGGCGGGAGAGGGGTGGGGGGCTGGTGATGGTGGAGGCGGTGCTGGCTGGCAGCAGAGCTCCCGCGGCGAGCGAGATGCCCTGGCAGCTGGGTGCCATCGGGATCGAAGGAGAGGGCGAGCAGCACCACGGCGCCATGTACGGGAGGCGTAGGAGAAAGGGCTCGACAGGGAATGCGTCGATAGGGGCTCGCCGACCCGGAGGAGGACGACGACGGGGTCGAGCTCGTGGGTGGAAGTAGAGGGCAGCGCCAGAGGAGGAGATCGGGTGAGGGAGGCTGCGGTGAGCTTCTGGCAGCGGCTGGGGAACTAGGCCGAGGTGGAGGGTGTCGGGGACGCGTGCGGTAGGTTGGGGTAGGGCGATGTGCTGGTGGCCCTGGGTGTGTCGTGCATGTTTGGGTTTGTGTGCGTGAGGCGAGGTGTGTGTTGTGCATCGCTGGGTGTATGTGTCGTGTACGTGAGTGTGTGTGGAGTGTGTGACCAAGTGGGCGTGCGTGCTGCTGCGTCGCGTGTGTCGCGCGCAAGTGCGTGCGTTTGCTCTACTGGCGGCTGTAGGTGAGGGAGTAGGATTGGTTTAGGGTTAGGTCTAGGGTTTGTTGGGATTAGGGCTTGGGGTGGGTCTGGTCTGGGTTAGTTGGGCCTGGGGTAGTAGGCAGGCTGGCAGGGCCTTTTGGCCTGGTCAGCTGTCTCTCCTAGGGGCTTTATAAAATAGGTTTATTTTTATTATTTATTTATTTTCTAAAAGAAAACCATTTTATAAAATAGTTTTTAGGCAGATGCAAGAAGGGTATTACAGAGTAAAACTAGGTTTTAGCAAGATATTTTTAACAGACAAAAATATGCAAGCTAATGTCATGATGATGCAAACAATATAAACAATAGGCGATTTCTAGTAGTGGTTTTATCCGGGGTTCTACAATTCGATACCACTAACAATGGATCTCGCCCTCGAGATCCTCCTCATGGTACGGGGAAGCAGACCGACGGTCTGGATCTTCTCACTTCGTGTAGATCTTCGCGACACCACTAACAAAAAAATTTCTCCGTCTTTAAATCAGCGACACCACCAACGAAGGGTCATGGCTCACGTTCATCGAGGAAACACTCCGGATAAATAAAGGATGAAGGCAAAGCTCTAAAAAAGGTAAGGCCACCTCTAACTTCGGTGGGAGGAGTAAAATTGCATCGACTCACCATTCAATATACAAAAGTGAATGATAAGAGTAGTGGTATGGTCGCGACTCCATCCCACACTCAAAGAATTACTCTATATATGAATAGAAGGTTTATGCAACCAACTCTCGGAATTCAGATCGAAGATCTTGACAAACAGCATTTATAAACAAAGGAGTGATGCAAGCTCTTCATCGGATCGGATTGCAGATGAAGTCGTCGTGTTGGAAAACATCGAAAGGTATAAAGTTTTTTTTTGAATTTTGGTCCACTGAAAGGTACAACAAAGGAAAATTCCTCAGATAGGATGAAGACCAGATGTAGAAACACCGTTACAAGGAGGAGGCGAAACCCTGAAGGTACAATGAAAACTCAACCACGAGAATTCCTGGACTCGAAGAAAAGATAAGGGGGTAGATTCAAAACACGCAAAGGTAAGATGAGAATAGAAGAGGGGTAAGGAGTAAAAGCAGACCTAATCAGACATATCCAGCCGATTTTTCCAAAGTAGTTTTAATACTCTATAACATCCGTTAGATAGGTTATCCTATAGGCTGGACCAGTGGGGTATCGCAACTGCTGAGCTCTAATACCATTCTGTAACACCCTTGGATCGGCCCGATGCAAGTTTCTGCGATTCCCGCCAAACCCGCATAGAAACGATTCAAAGGTTCCCACCAGGCACTTGCGTGCGGGTGGACAACGAAGTAATATCATTACACAATAGTCCACGATGGAACCCACAGAACATATATATACAACACAACTCCATGAGTCAAGAATACAAATATACAATACAAAGATCCAAATCACCTTAAAAACGATACAGCATCCGAGTATTGGCAAGATGCAAATTGAGCTAATAGCCCTGAAGAATAACCAATGGCGTCCATAACCCTGCCCAGGCCAAGCCGGAAGGGTAACCCTGCTAACGACGTCGATGTCAAAACCTACTAAAACAAAAGGAGTGCAGACAAAGGGCAAAGGAAAAAGAGAGCGGTCAGTACTAAGTCCAGTACACGGCGAGTCTTAGAATTCTGCGGTCCTCGCCTACATAGGTATGGTGTACTGAAGCGGCAGCGCAGCATGCACTAAACAACCTATAGAGACTCGGTACAACTGTCAGCTATCAGAGAGATATGAGAAAGACCTATTCGAAACCAACCTGATACTACCACCAAACAATCCCATCCTGGTATTTCCCCCTCGAAACCAAATGAGGAAGTCAAGCCGAGGAAACTCACACGGTTTGCAGTTTTATTCATTCCATTATAGTGGCAGCAATTTCTAGTCAGATATAGAAAGCATGAGTCATCCTGATATAATAAGCAGTGGGCAGTTTTAGTTAACCATTTCGTTGTAGTTGCAGTACTTACTAATCAGATACATCTAGCATGAGGCATCCCAAAACCCATCAGTTGTTGGTACTTTTATTTATCCATTCTGTTGTACTGAAGCTGATTACTCGTCATTATAAAGTCAAATTTATAGCACTACTTTAGTAATAGTTGTCTATGATCGAGATATTGTGCTCCAAGTCGTCCATAACCGCAGACACGGCTTTAAGAAAGTTTTATCCTGCAGGGGCACAAATAGCAACACACGCACGATCAACCTCGGAAAAACCAAATAAAAACCCAATGAGGCATCACAACAAAGAAATCGCAAGATTCATATAATATTTCAGGGGGCCACCCCACTAAGCTACCCGCTACGAAGTTGGCCAACTCTGTGACGGACCCAGAGGTTTGTGACAACGGTTGTAAACAATAGGGAACCCGAAAGTGTGATTAGGCTTGTCGATGCCGCGTAATCATGCCGCGATCCAAAACAGTACAGGCGCTCCACGCGCAATAGTAAATCAAGCAGTAAAGCACGGCATAATCATGTTATAAGTACAGGATAGTAATATAGCCCCAAACTACTTTTTGGCCCCAAGAAATAAGATATGACTCAAGCTCATGTTAAGGGGATTCATGGTCCCACATGCGGATAGTACGAATATTCAAATAACAGGTATCAAGTACTCGGGGTCCTACGGGACACAAGTGGACGGTTAAAAACCAAATAACATCTATTGCCCACCTGTGCCTCCGCGTTATTTACCAATTTCAATTTTAGTTATTAAACAGTAGTTAAAGTCATGATCATCTCCAATATTAAGCATATGGCAACGCCCCAACATCTGTGGTACTTGACAACATCGAAACAACACCTGAGCAATCAACTGCGACTCACAAGGCCAACTATCTACCAAACAATAGGTAATATGAGGTGTCCAAGGCAATATAATGGCTGCAAGGGATATCACAGGTACGAAAACTAGAGCATCATAACATAGATAGCAATAGATCAACAGGAGGAAGTAAAGACTACAAATGTAAAATAGGTAGAAAGGGGGAGAATGCTCGCCTAGAAAACATTGCCAAAGTTTCATAACCGAAGAACTTGTCGAAGCTCACAACATCTCATCGTCCTATCCGGGAAGAAGCAAAACAAGCGATGCAGTAATTACAACTAATGCGGAAGAATCGGCATGATCATGATATGATGCATGACATGACAAGTTAATGATGAAAACTAGGACATATTAAGCAAACCGAGGTCTCGACAATTAATTAATAAGTTCATGTTGTTTAGATACCCCGCAATTTAAATATTGTCTTAACATGGCAAAATATATCACCGGTTCGCTAGACAATTTTAAATGGGACCAATATTAGACTAGATTCGCCCACATATGGTCTCCATATATAATTATGAGGTGAATCGGCATAAGGCCCCCAAACCACAGCATATGTATGCAAGCATGAACATTTATATGCAGCAGGTAGATATTATATATTATAAAAATATGGGGCTCGGAAAAGGGGTCACATATCGGGGTTCGACGATCTTGGTTCTGAGGGGTTCGAGGATCTCCGGATCAGTCTTCAGGGTTTGAACCCGGGAAGGAGGAACAAAATGACAAGGTTCGGTCTTCGTGTCCGAGAGGAAGATCTTGCGGTTTCCGTGAAGGAGAGCTTGGTGTTCGGGAAGAGGATGCTCGGTACTGGTTGTTCTTCAGAAAAGTTGGCATTGTGTTGGTCTTGTTGACGAGAAGATCTTGTCGCCGGGAAAACATGTGGTGGAAAACTTGGCTACAGCGTAACCCGTTTGGCATGGAAGAAGCTTCCCAGGTACACAAGTGTACCCAAAGACAAGAAGCGCTGAAGGTCGTCCTCGTTCGGCAAGAAAAACCTTGGCAGGCAGGATATAGGATGAAACCACGATGTGGAGCAACAAGTGCATAGGCGTCATGACACAAAACAGAGCATGGACATAAGAACGTTTCTAAGAGGCCTTGTGCTGCTCAGACGTTAGCTCGAACGCCTTGGAGACGGAAAGCAGAGGGATGGCATATAACTTGTTCATGTGGCCTCGATACGGCGTCGGGAACATGATAACATAGTGCAGTCTTGGTCAACAACCAGCAACACAACGATGTGGAATTTGGGCGTGCGGAGAACAGGGATGTCACGGGCGAGCTTGGGCCCCTACTGAATGTTGCAGAACATGGAGGGGACGGCGCGTACTGCGAGGCAGCGGCTCTCGGGAGGAGGCGACGGGGGGGCTGGCGACGGCGGAGGCGGTGCTAGCTGGCAGCAGAGCTCCTGCGACGAGGGAGATGCCCTGGCAGCTGGGTGCCGTCGGGATCGAAGGAGAGGGCGAGCGGCACCGCGGCGCCATGTACCGGAGGCGCAGGAGCAAGGGCTCGACAGGGAATGCGTCGATAAGGGCTCGCCGGCCTAGAGGAGGACGACGACGGGGTCGAGCTTGTGGGCGGAAGCAGAGGGCAGCGCCAGAGGAGGAGATCGGGCGAGGGAGGCGACGAGAGGCGGTGGTGAGCTTCTGGCGGCGGCTCGGGAACGAGGCCGAGGTGGAGGGTGTCGGGGACGCGTGCGATAGGTTGGGGTAGGGCGATGTGCTGGTGGTCCTGGCGTGTGTCATGCGTGTGTGGTTTTGTGTGCGTGATGCGAGGTGTGTGCTGTGCACCGCTAGGTGTATTTGTTGTGTACGTGAGTGTGTGTGGAGTGCGTGACCAAGTGTGCATGCGTGCTGCTGCATCGCGTATGTCGCGCACGAGTGCGTGCATTTGCTCTGCTGGCGGCGGCAGGTGAGGGAGTAGGATTGGTTAAGGGTTAGGTCTAGGGTTTGCTGGGATTAGGGTTTGTGGTGGGTCTGGTCTGGATTAGTTGGGCCTGGGGTAGTAGGCAGGCTGGCCGGGCCTTTTGGCCTAGTCAGCTGTCTCCCCAGGGGTTTTATAAAATAGGTTTATTTTTATTATTTATTTATTTTCTAAAACAAAACCATTTTATAAAATAGTTTTTAGGAAGATGCAAGAAGGGTATTACAAAGGCAAACTAGGTTTTAGCAAGATATTTTTAACAGACAAAAATATGCAAGCTGATGTCATGATGATGCAAACAATATAAACAATAGGCGATTTCTAGTAGTTGTTTTATCCGGGGTGCTACACATGTGTATCTCCGATGGTGTGAACCACTAATCAAACGCCATTGGTAGGAAATAGTGGTGGCGTCTCCAGCGAACGCCACCACTAGTTTCCGGTAAACGCCACCATTACATATCATAATAGTCACATTGCCCTTAACATGAGAGGGCCACAAGTGATTTTTCGACAATTGAAACAAAATTTGTTGCATCCAGTTGAATATTCACAACACATTGAAATAAATCGATAGAAATCACGAAATACATTACCACATAACAAGCGATTCAAAACATCAAGTGGTTCATAACATCAAGCTGAGTAGGAAAAGTTCTATCAGTGGCGCACCGAATAAGAGGTCAATGGCGCACCGACCATGCGCCACTGATAATAATTATCCATGGCGCACGACCTAGTGCTCCATGGATAGTAGGGCAGTCAGTGGCGCACGCCCTTACCGTGCGCCACAAATATTACCAGCAGCGCACGCTCCCGCACTCCATGTGACATGGTTATACCCTGCGGGTACACGACATTAGCATATCTGGTCCTTCCCAAGGAAGGCCCACAAGGATATACGCGGACCGTGGATATTTTCGGGTGGCCCAAGCCCATGACATCTTCGGATCCTTGGAGAGCAAGACTAGAACGGATAGAATATTCAAAGGGGTAAACCCTAAACTTGTAACCGACTCGATCTGTGCCTGAGACCTGCCTAACTCTATATTAAGGCCAGGAGGGCACGGCGAGGAGGGCCAATCTTTTTCCACCACATACACACCTCCATGTCAGATTACATCTGCGCATCCCTGTAACCTCCGGTTCCACTGGAATCAAGAGCAGATAAGAAGGAGTAGGGTTTTCCCTCCGGGGCCTAAACCTGGGTAAATCCCGTGTCCCCTGGTTGCTTGTCTGTTAACCGTTCCGCGATCTCCAGCACCCCCATCTTCTCCAAAACCCAAGCTCATAACAATGGGCATTGATGAGTCGAAACCTCGTCAATTGGCGCCATCTGTGGGAAACGGGGGTGCTGATTGTGCGATCGTGACGGTCCCGACCAAAGCGATCTACAACTCCTCGGCAACAGAGAGCCATCTCCTCTTCGGCGCTTTCGACTTCACTGCCCACTCGCCAGCTACCATGAAGGACTTCGAGACTGTAGGTGACGGGCTCGAGATTCTGTTCAGGAGCTTCTGCTTCCAGGTGGGATAGACCGGCACTCTCCGCCTCCCAGAGTGGGTGCCATTGCCATCGATCAGGCCCGCCTCATGGGCCCTGCATCCCAGCGTGCTACGCACATTAGTGTTGACAGATGAGTCATACGACAGCAGCTGCTGCAACTCAGATCTATGTGATCTCCCATCGGATGAAGGGACCTACGGTTCTGAATCCGAAAGTTGTGGCAGCAGCGATCCAATCCGCAGACGCTACCAATGCGCCGTGGTCATCAAAAGCGACGTGGAGCAACAACCACTAGGTTCGGGTGCCCACGTACCTCCACCCAACCCACATGGTAGAAATGGCGAAAACAGGCGGAAACCACCCCCCGCCCAACGAGCACGACCTCGACGCCCATCGAAACATTCAACTCAGCGAGGAAGGATGGCACCAGGAACGCGAAGCCATGACGGGCAACAAGATCCTGCCTGTGGACGCTTCACGGGACCTACTGATGGCATACCACCAGCTCCTCATCGAAGAGCACAAAAAGAAGGTGAAGCTGCAAGAAGTACTCGATAAATGCAAACAAGCGGCCTCAGAGTCTAGCGCGCGGCGAGATGCGCTCTCCGCCGCTGGGGGGTCAAACTCACATGGCAACAATGCCAACAAGCATCGCTCTCTCATAGAGCACATGGATCCCACTGCACGTTGCGAGGTGACTCGAATCCTCAACACGTCCTTCATGGAGATGGGCGCCAACGGCAATGCCATCGCGAAGACGGCGGAAGCTGCGATCATGGCAGCCACCACATATCTCGCGTCGCATCCACCTCCGGTGGGGGACCCGAAGAGAGCTATGCACAAGTACGCACTAGCCATACTCGGACTCGTTGGAGCTGCACTCCACGAGGAGGCTCCTGCGGAGCCGAAAAAGAAAGTTGCGGTCAGATTCAACCGTAGCCCCACACCCTCATCCGATGAGGAAGAGCACGACCTACCTCGACGACGCAAGAGCCCATGACGTCACAGCCGCGACTACGACGCTCAAAGCAACCTCGCTCAGCGCAAGATCGACAAGGCACGCGCCAAACGCGTGTGCTCATCCGAATCCGAAGAGGATGATGATGGAGAACTTTGTGGAGCTCGATGCTTCAGCAGATCTATTCTGAGGACACAGATGCCAAGAAACTTCAAGCTTCCTTTGAACACTCCGAAGTTCGACGGCACGCAGGACCCTAAGGCGTGGCTCAGCGACCACCTGTCGTCCGTCAAGCTACACGGCTGAAACAAAAACACCGCTCTGCAGTGCCTTCAGCTACAACTTACAGGCGCGTCCCGTATCTGGCTCAGAAGCTTGTCCTCGGGTTCCATCCTTAGCTGGGAGGAACTGGCATATAGTTTCATCTGAAACTTTAAGGGTACCAGCAAGAGGCCAGCCTCGATCAAAGAGCTGCGAGCCTACACTCAACGAACGGGCGAATCCATTCGCTCGTACATACTATGCTGGTCCAACATCAAGAACTCCACGGCACACATCTCTGAGGATAGAACGGTCGACGTTTCAAATATGGCATCAAGCGCCAGGACTTCAAGGAAGAACTTGGGCGCGTCACACCCAAGACACTCGACCACCTCATGGACATCACCAACAGGTGGGCAGATGGCGAGGATTTCGTCCACCGAGCACACTTGGATGAGGAAGATGACTACGGCCGCAGACGCGAATGCCGTAGCAAGCGAATATTGGGCGTCTACGACGATCACGACGGACCCGACATGGTCGCGGCTGGCTACGCGCCGCCGCAGCAGCGGCGAATACCGTGGAAACAACTTCCGCGATGGAGGACGCCCAACACAAACGTGGCAACGTCGTGGCCGCGACGACGAGCCTACGACATACGACAAGTTGTCGGTCCCATGCACCATCCACTTCTACATCGACAAGCAGGATGGCAAAAAGAAGGCTAGCCACATGCTCAAGGACTGCCGCGAGTTTCACAAACTCAACGAGGGATTCGCCCAGATGAGACAGCAGATCCCGAACCCTCGGTTCGAACATGCACCTGCACCAGGCGAGATCGCCCACGGAGCTCCTCCACCACCACCCATGGGACCTTCGAATCACGCAATCGCGCCCGTGCAAAACAACGGTGTGAATGGGTACCCCGCACCGAAAGGGTCGCTGATGATCCAAAAGGGGTTCCCAACAAGCAGGGTGCAAAAGAAGATCACCAGCCAGGTCAGCCTAGCTGTGACCGCCCCACCCGCAATACCTGAGTACCTCAGTGATTCAGAGTCCTGCATCACATTCAGTCGTTCGGATCACCCCCGCCAGATCCCTCGCGCATGTCATGCTGCCCTAGTGCTCGAGGCGCAAATTGGAGGGTTTGAGATGAGTCGCGTCTTCATGGACGGCGACAACGGCATCAACCTGATGTTCGCCAGCACCCTAGCAGCAATGGGGATCCCTCTGTACAGCCTGGAACAATCTGACACAATGTTCCACGACATAGTCCCCTGGGAAAAATATGGCTCGATGTCATCTTCGGCAAACCTGACAATTTTCGGTTTGAGCGGCTTGAGTTCGAAGTAGTGGACTGGCCATCACAATACCATGCCATCCTCAGACGCGTGGCATTCGCAAGATTCCTGGCAGTACCGCACTATGCGTACCTGCTACTCAAGATGCCAGGACCTAGGGGCGTCATCACGGTCTAGGGCAGCTTCACCTGATCTGACCACTGCGACAGGGACTTCAACAGAATCTCCCAGTCGTTCGGCATGCAGGAGGAGCTCACAAGGCTTCGAGAGGTGACAGACAACGGGGCACCCCCGGTCTCTAGACAAAATGCACTGGATATGTCGTTCGACTACACGGTCAACACGAAAAAAGTGTAGGTCTATTCGACGGATGCCTCCAAGACGGTGCTGATCGCCAACAACCTCAGCCCTGCATAGGAAAGCGCGCTCGTCGAATTCCTCCGTGAGCTCTGGAAAATCTTCGCCTGGTGTCCTGCGGACATGACAGGAATTCCCAGGGAATTCGCCGAGCACGTACTCAATGTGTTTCTAGATGCCAAGCCCGTCAAGCAGTCCACCGACGATTGTACGAGCCACGGGCCAAAGCTGTCGGAGTCGAATTCAACAGACTATTCGACGCGGACTTCATCCGGGAGATCAAGGAGAGCGACTGGCTCGCCAACACTGTGCTGGTCCCTAAAAAGGACACGAACATCCTGCGGGTGTGCGTGGACTTCACATCTCTCAACAAGCACTACCCGAAGGATCACTTCCCTCTCCCTCGGATCGATCAGATCATCGATTCGACTACAGGATGCGAGAAACTCTCCTTCCTCGACGCCTACTCAGGCTACAATCATATTCTACTAAAGGTCGAAGATCAGGAAAAAACGGCGTTCATCACGCTGTTCGGAGTATTCTGCTACAACACAATGCCCTTCGGGCTGTAGAACGCAGGTGCCACGTATCAGCCGTGCATGCAGGCATGCCTGAAGATCCAGATCGGCCACAACATATAGGTTTATGTCGACGACATAGTAGTCAAGACAAGGGAGGCCAAGACATTGATCGACGATCTCCACGAGACGTTCGACAACCTCGATCACTACAAGATCAAGCTGAACCCATAAAAGTGCACCTTCGGCGTCCCATCTGGCCATCTTCTTGGTTACTTCATCTCTCAGGGAGGGATTGAGGCGAACCCGAAGAAAATCAGGGCCATACTGGGCATGGAGAAACCAAAGAACCTCAAAGGTGTCCAGCAACTCGTTGGGCACATCGCGGCGTTGAGCAGATTCATCAGCCACATGGGTGAGAAGGCCCTACCTTTCTACCAGCTGCTACGCAAAGCAGAAAAATTCGAATTGACACCTGGAGCAGATGATGCATTCGAAGATCTGAAGCGGCTGCTCTCCACCTCGCCCGTCCTGGTCACACTAAAGGAACGCGAGCCTTTGCTTCTATACATAGCATCCACGCATCAGGTGGTTAGCACCATGCTCGTGTTCGAATGATCCGAAGATGGCAAGACCCATGGGGTCCAACGCCCAATCTACTACCTCAGCGAGGTATTGACACCAACAAAACAGAGGTACCCTCACTAACGGAAACACGCCTACGACGTGTTTATGACAGCTCGTCGGCTGATCCACTACTTCCAGGAGCATCAGGTGATGGTCGTCAACGAGGCGCCACTGAACAACATCTTGAAAAACCCCGAAGCTACATGACATGTAGCCCTGTGGGGCATCGAGCTGTCCCCTTTAGACACAGTCTATGAGAAGTGCCATGCGATCAAGTCTCAGGTCCTACCGGGCTTCCTCGTCCATTGGATGGAGCTACAGCTGCCAGACACCCCGGATATGACATAGTCATGGACGATGCACTTCGACGGCTCCAAGCACGAGGTTAGAGCAGGAGCCGGGGTCATACCGACATCCCCGCAAGGCGACAAGATGAAGTACGTCTTCCGGATGAAATTTCGGGCCTCCAACAACGAAGCCGAATACGAGGCCCTCATCTACGGTGACTCAAACCTCGTCGTCCAGCAGACGATGAACGAGTGTGATGCACATGCCGCTAACATGCACTCTACAACTCACTCAAAGGATACTTCGACGGCTGCGAGCTTCGGCACGTTGGAAGGGAAAGCAATGAGGAAGCCGATAGACTCGCCAACATCGGCTCCACCTACGCGCGGGTGCCACCGGGTGTGTTCCTCGAACAAATCTGCGTGCCATCCATCAAATGGAAATTCCCCAAGGGATCACCCGAAGAAGCAGAGCACTCGGGGACTGCGCTACCCGAAGGACAGGAAGGACCCGAAAAACTCGACGCGGAGGTCGCGTTGGTCAACCTGATGCAGGTCATGGCAATCGAGGAAACATGGACGCAACCGTACCTTCGGTACCTGATAAACAGGGAACTGCCTAATGACCCGACAGATCCCCGACGCATATCTCGCCGGTCCAAGGCCTTCACCATCATCAAGGGCGAGCTGTACAAGTGCAGCATTTCGGGTGTACTCCAAAGGTGCATCACCATCGGTGACGGCAAAACCATCCTCCAAGACATCCACGAGGGCATCTGCGGCCATCACGCGGGCAGCCGCGCCCTCATCGCCAAAGCTCTAGGAGCTTGGTTCTACTGGCCAACGACCATGAACGATGCCAAGGACATCGTCCGAAGGTGCAACGGCTGCCAGAGGTTCGCAGATAAACAGCATGCACCAGGATCGGAGCTCAGGCCCATACCCCTGGCCGGGACCTTCGCCCAATGGGGCCTCGACATGATCGGAAAACTTCCCAAATCCTCGAAAGGAGGCCACGTCTACCTCCTGGTCGCAATCGAAAAGTTGACCAAATGGATCGAAGCCATGCCCGTTACGAACCAAAAGGGCAAAACAGCCGTGAAGTTCTTCGAATCCATAGTCTACAGGTTCGGCGTGCCGCAAAGCATCATCACGGATAATGGGTCGAACTTCATCTCCAAAGAATTCCAAGACTTCTGTGAAGGCCTCGGGATCAACATATCATATGCCTCTGTGGCACACCCGCAAACCAACTGGCAGGTCGAAAAGGCCAACAGCCTCGTTGGCAGTGGCATCAAGAAACGCCTACTGAGCCCACTCGAACGGCTTGTGGGAGCATGGGCAGAAGAGCTACCCTCTATCCTCTGGAGCTTGCGCACAACGCCAAACAGCTCAACTGGCTACACGCCCTTCTTCATGGTGCACGGAGCCGAAGCCGTACTACCTGCAGAAGTACGCCATAAGGCCCCACGAGTCGTTGCCTACAGCGAAGCTGAATCAACGGCCGCACTCAAAGACGCCGTCGACACGCTCGACGAAGCACCAGACATTGATGCGGCTCGCTCGGTGGTCTACCAGCAGAGCCTCCGCAACTACCACAGCCGTCGGCTGCGACCAAGGTCCTTCGTCGAAGGAGACCTCGTCTTACGACTCAAGCAAGAGCGGCCGAAAAAGGTCGACTCACCCTGGGAAGGACCCTGCGGCGTCACCGAAGTCATCCCAAGTGGAGCCTACCACCTCAAGCACGTGGCTGGAGTCGCATACTCCAACCCATGGAACGTTGCACAATTGCGACATTTCTACCCCTAGCTATCCCCCTTTACTTTCAATAAGGCTACTCAGCCGAACAATGTACCTCCTCATTACGATATGAATAAAACTAAGTGTCTCGCCCGAAAATTTATCTTTTCCTCACATTTCTTTATGTTACAACACACTCGGGGGCTCCCCCTCACTTCATGACTTCGTTGACTCAGGAAAACGCATGTACACCTGAGTAGCTGAGAACGTCAGGCTAACGAAAAGGGCATGCATACAACCAAGCACCATGTGCTAATACAATTAACCTTTACAACAAAGGCACAACACACCCAGTCGAAATACATACAAGTTTTACACCTATCTTTTTTATAGGACCTACCTATTCTGAAGGATCACATGCGCACGATGCTCAAAAAGATCTACAATCTCTTCGGTATACAGCCTAACAGCCGTGTAGTGTGGACGCATGTCCCATAGGCCACCATCTGGCCGAGGAGGCGGCCCAGCCACCACAGCCGCAAGATTAACATCACGGCGATGCGCCCGCACGAGGGAAAGGGAGGCCTTCACCTCCGCAACCACATGGAGGGCCTCCACCCGACGGTAGAGCTCATCTATCGCCTCCACCTCGCCCTCCAGGATATGATTCTTCCAAGATATCTTCTTCAAGATCTCCTGGCTGGAGTCGAAAGGGGCAAGGCCGAAGTTTTGCCCGTCCACTGTGGAGTCGCGGATATAAAACCACTTCCTCCGTCAGTATTGGACGGAGTCAGACAGAGACAAAGAGAAGAAAATAATAGTAGATTGAAGAGAAATGATGCAGCCGCCGATCGGATAAACTCCGTCGGAGCCAGACTGCCTCTTCACGGAATAGAGCTTCCAGAAGAGGCCAAAGTGCGGCTCGATACCGAGCCAGCACTCGCAAAAAGCAATGAAGCAGGCGATGTGGAGAAGAGAATTTGGCGAGAGATGATGGAGCTGAATGCCATAGAAGAAGAACAATCCATGAAGAAAATCATCACCCAAAACCCTGCGGGTGGACGGGGAGTTACCTCATCGCTGGGGACCCTGACGGTGTCCTTGTCCTGCGGCATTAAACCCGCTTCACGCAACTTGCGTAGATTGCCTTCACGCGTCTCCGAGCGCCGCCACCCACCTTTGGTGACACGAGCGGCGACGATGCCCTTCTTGCCGCCGGCAGCAGCACTGGTGCCCGCTCCGGTGGAGGCCTTCTTCAACTTCCCCATCGCGGCGCGTCTATAGCGGCGGTGTGCGCGCAAGAATGAGGAAGGAAACGATCGGAGAATGTCCAGCGTGCAAAGGGAAACGCTCGAGAACTGGAGGCAGTGAAAAGCAAATGGCTAAGGGTGAAAACAAACTACAATTTTCCCCACAGATATAAGGACGAAGACAATGAACATGGACCGTTCATCTGGAAGCCTTAATGCCAGTATAAAATCCTACCGTCCATGTGTCAACACAGCAGCGAATCGTCGCTCACACGCCGTCCACTATGCACGGAAATCGAGGAGACGCTGTAATTCTCTCCACGTCGTGCATGACCAGTCAACAACAAGTCAGAAAGTGGGACCCACGTTCGTCCGGTCACGTCACCTCTGGTGCCACAGACGGTTGAGGTCACCGATCGTCAGCACTAACGTCATCAAAACACACTAGCAACGGTTAGAAATCTTCGGCTAACAGCTAAAAGTACTCACTCGAATCTACGATTCGAGCAACTACTCGGGGGCTACTCCTATCAGGAGCGCTGGCCGCGCACCCGAGGCATGATTAAGGTACTACACCAACATTGATTCTTCGAGTCCTACGTCGAGTCTACGACTCCACTATGGACTCGGGGCTACTCCCATAGGGAGGATTGATTCAAGCATCCGAAAACATTGTGTCCTACAGACCTGAAGCTAACAATGGCTGAGTTAAAAGTCTCTGGTCGAGTCTACGACTCGAAGATACACTCGAGGGATACTCCCATAGGGAGCGCTGGTCGCGCACCCTATAAATTCTTCGACTGCGATCCTTTGGATCGATATGCAAAAACTTTTGGGCAACCTTGCCACAACCAACGCTAAGCGAGTAAAATCCTCCTTGGCCACCCGAAACACCTCCGCGGTGATAAAATTTCGGATGCTGTGTCTGCGATGCAAAGATAAGACCTAAAGATACCATCTGATGGCCTGGTAACGCACCTGACTGCGCTCTACTAGTAAAAATCCGTGCCAACAGGCGCGATGAAAATCCCGACGGACGCGTTGGGTACGTCATTCGAAAACTACTGGGATTCGACTCCTGTAAGACCTCAACGGCCTGAGTCAAGTTACGCCAGCATTTGTTCCAGATTCGAGTCTAGGGACTCGAGTCTGAAGAAGATCGTGTTGTTTTGTCCTAAGACAGTTAACTGACCCTAATCCGTCAGGAGAGTTAGGCACATGCATCAACAATCCCTACACACTAAAATCATTCTTTTCTCTGATGAACAGAAATAGCTGCACATAAAAGATTAAAGAGTACTCAGCCGAATCTGCGATTCGACTGAACACTCGAGGGCTACTGACATGGTTATACCGTACGGGTACACGACATTAGCATAACTGGTCCAGCCCAAGGAAGGCCCACAAGAATATACACGGCTCGTGGAGATTTTTGGGTGGCCCAAACCCATGACATCTTCAGATCCTTGGAGATCAAGACTAGAATGGATAGAATATTCAAAGGGGTAAATCCTAAACTTGTAACCAACTCGATCTATGCCTGAGACCTGCCTAACTCTATATAAATGCCAGGAGGGCACGGCGAGGAGGGCCAATCTTTTTCCACCACATACACACCTCCACGCCAGATTGCATCTACGCACCCCTGTAACCTTCGGTTCCGCCATAATCAAGAGCAGACAAGCAGGAGTAGGGATTTCCCTCCGGGGGCCTGAACCCGGGTAAATCCCGTGTCCCATGGTGTGCACTACCATTCCATGTGCCACAGACTTTATGAGCAACGCACATGTACGTGGTGTGCCACTGACGTCAATAATAGTGTGCCACTGACTGCTCGAGTGTATTTTTTTATTTATACGGCAGATATATATACAACAGTTATATATGCAGCAATTATATATAGCAAATACATCGAATCTAAGATGATATTGATCCAAAGTGCTGAAATACATCAAATATGAATTCAAGTGTTATTAGATTATTACACAAAGTGTGGTAGTACAAAGTTGGTCGATCACATTACAAATTTTATCATCACATTACACATGCATAGAGCTATCACCCTAGACTACGATAGAATAGAGCATAGAAGCAACGACGGGGAGCAACACTGAGACCATGATCAAGTTCTTCATCCGGTTCTTCTTCCACATGTATCTCCTCCACTTGGCTACCGCCAGCTCTCTTGTCTTTCAGCCTTTTTAGCTATTGCCGTTGAAGTTGTTCACTTGTGCCTGGCTGGCCTCCCACTCATCGTAGACCCCTGGAACCCGACCCCTATATACCACGTACCACTTGGCCATCTCTATAGACAAGGCATACATACACAAGATATGTAGTATATGTTATACAAATAAAAGAATGGTAAAATACAAATATGTTTGCATGATCAGAAAAATGAGCAAAGATTCATTAACTTAAAATAAAATATAGCACCGATGACGATCATATAAGAAAGTCCAACATCGACCGTCAAGGGTTTTACTAGCCCGGGAAACACATCACGAGGATAATCAAGTCTATGACATAACACATAGACAACCAACACTGCTAGGTAGGCACGCATATATCATGTAGACCTTTCCGGGAACGGGGTGACGCCCTCTCTCGTCATGAACGTCCTAGCGTCGTGCTGCATTTCAAGGCGTTCTTCGATCTCGTGGTTACTCAACACGATGTGCATGTACATGGGCCCCTATTGGTTTCGACAGCGTCATGGATGATTTGGTAGAGCTGAGTCTGGATGCGCGAGAAGTCCTCCATAAGGTCTGCATCATCGATCGCCACCAACTCTGTGGCCCATTGTTGAAGATTAGCTGTCACGCCTTGATCTGTGAATCCCGCATGAACCCCTTGATGTGAAGGAGGACGTAGAAGTCCTCCTTCACACTATGGGTCAGCTTCTTAATGCATGGGAACTTTGTGTGGTGCATGAACACATGTTTGCCATCCTTGGTTCTTTCCCCTCCCTTGGAGAATTTACCCCCCTTGGAGACGTAGACTTCTAGAGCATCATCTAGAACACTCTTGAATCTGCCGTAGTACTTTGGCTTTGTGTCACTCGATGAGTCAAAGCACATTGATGGCGACAACCTTGGACAAATGGACATGAGTGTGCAGTATATGCCTCTGCGCAACACAATTGAAACAAAACTAATTATTGTTGGAAGAGGACAATGAAAATCAAAGAAAGAATTTGTTACGACGGCGACCTAATGTGTGTTTACTTACTCGGGAAAGCAAGGCAGAAGAATAGAATCATTGGTATGATTCTCATGGAAGATATTCCCTAGGTACTCTTCCACCATTGCCCGATCCTCATCGTTGCCAAGACAACCTCACGCATGTAGTAGGGGTCCACTATCACCATGCCCTGGGTTTTCTCCCTCTTGGCCTTCAACACCATATTGACCGAGTACAAATGAACCAAGTTATAGTCGAGCCGCTTTGAGTGTAGGAGATTGTAGCTATCCTTGTACCGCACAAATAATATGTCCGCAGGTGCTTTGTCGACGAAGCCATGGACCGATGGCACCTTGGATGTGAAGACCGGGTACCCGGGCTTCTTCTCTTTTTTAAGGGTTTTATCGAGATACAAAATTGAGTAATTCATATCATGTATGGGTCCACCCGTGACTTCGAGCATTTCCTTAGTTAGAATCGGCTTACCCTCTATGTGTGCCATGAAATCATGGGGCTCTCGTCTCACGCCGTCCTGAGCCTGGAGTATCTTCTTCGGAAGCGGCTGGCTCGAAGCCTTCTTGCTCTAGCTATTCTTCGGCTTCTCGGCCGCCTTGACAGGATTAGTGGATCATCCTAACTGCTCCGCGGCTGCCTTGTGGAGTGTGGTGGGGTTGATGATCACCGTCGGGTTGGGTTGTGGAGCAGCGACGTCACCTGGAGGCGTCTCTTGATCATAAGCGCCGCCGAAGTGCACACGCTGCATGCATGACATGGTACGACTGGGTTGTTGACCGCGGGAGGCTGGCTCTCCAATAGGAGGCATGTAGAATCCGTCGGTGCCCATGGTGTTGAGGTAGCCGTCAACGTCATCCTCATCGTTGGCGATGTGAGGTGCATCATGATGTACGTCCTCGGGCTGTGGCGACGACGTGTGTGCGACTAACTACTGATGCCTCTTGGTGGTAGGGACGAAAACCTATGGCCATGTCTTATCAGTTGGGGCGGTGGGGCACCGCCCTTCCTTGGCTATAGTAAGGCGAATCTGCGACTTGGGCCATAGCAAGGGCCAGCCATAACAACCTCCAAGGGTCTTATGCTTATCGGCTCTTTCAGGTTGGTTAGGGGGCAATGCCATCACAATCCTTCAACAACCTTACTAAGCTGACCCTGAACATGGATCGTCTTATTGTGCATCATGAGCATCTTCGCTTGAATGATACTACCCTTGTCTACATCCTTCAGCATGCCGTCCACATATTAAAGTAATGTGCAGTTAGCGTCCTTGGTGAGGGCCTCGATCTCAGCTAATGTGGACACGTGGGGCTGCATCACATCCTGCTCGGGTGCATCACGAAGCAACGCCGGCTGCCTGTTGGTGTTGAACGCTATCGACTGCGTGTTGGTGTTGGGCGCTGCCAGCTACACGTTGGTGTTGGGCGCCGGCGGGCTTAGAAATGCGACTGGCTGCGCCAAGGTGTTGGAGGGCGGGGTCATCAAGTTTGGCGACACTTGTTGGACACGCTGGGCACGGGTATCGGCCCAACTCCACCAGCATCATTCCATTAGGCTAGACCCTCCCACCGCTGAGGAGGAATGATCTGGAGCAACCTTGCTTCCAAATTTTCTTCCATTTGTGCCTCCATTTGCGTCGGAAACTGCGCCACTTGGGCCTTGAGATCTATGATCTCCTGTCTCTGCTCAGCCTCCACCTTGGAATTTCTCTCCTTTCTGACATTTGAGTCCACTTTGAAGTGGACGCCGAGTTTCCTGGTCAGCCCATATCTGGGAGCACGTCCACCGGACGTCATCTTCATGTTCTTGGGCCTCTTCTTAACAACGTTCACCGCCCTGTTGAAAGGAGTGTCCCACGGCTCTGATAGCCCCGTGGTGGGGAAACTTGGCTCATCCGCTATTTCATCTTCCTACAAAAGGAAGGTGAACCATTTTTCATTTTGGCCTTCATTATTGATCGCCAATCGACTTGAGATCCACGTGGTTAGTTGCTTACTACGTGTTTCTCGAAATTCAGCACATCCGGATCTGTGGTTTTGAATTCCTTTGTTATGGGGCACAGGAAGTATCGGGCCCGCACAAAGTTCCTCACCTGCTCGTCCTTGAATTTGTCAACCATGTTTGGTTTACCAAGACACCTAAGCTCGGCGTCCTCCTTCTCCCAAATTGGCATTATTTCTCTATAACCACCACTCCCAATCCTGTGGTTACCTATATTATGGTCACGCAGTTTCTTCCACCATGTCGTCCAAGATTTTTAGTTATCGATCTCCAACTCCTCCTCAAAGAGGAGATAGTCGTTGTGTTCGAGCAGTGGCTCATGCTTCTTTATCTCCTCCCAGCTTTCATTTTTGTATATCCGCTTCTTCACCCGGGTTCTCCAGTTGCTCAAGAGGGTGCTCATCTTCATGAGGGATGCCTTGTTCACCGCATTATTCTTGACCTCGAGATTGTCATAATCATGGGGGAACTTGTAGCGTCTGTGAAGCTTCTGCATGAGGAGTTGGACTACATGTGCATTTTCGGGATCTCGCAGGTTCCTCGTGTTAACCGTTAAGGTCTCCCGTACAATGCACCCGAGTTCTATCCCGTATCCAGCGGCAAGGCCTGCAGGAGCCACGGGTGCACCGCTCACTGTTACTTCGGTGAACTCATCGCGCTCCGTGCCGAGCGTCGGCGGGTCTCGATACTTACTCACGGACTTCTTCTTAGCTACCGGCACGGCACCACCATCCGTCTGTCCCCCCGCATCAGTGCATTCGCCGACATCGGTGGTGTCATCCTCAGCGCCATCGGTGTGTTCGCCACCGTCATCGGTGGTGTCATCCTTATGGCCATTGATACGTGCAATATGTATCTACTTTCCAGAACACTTTTGCTATTGTTTCTCTTCTAATTTGTGTGATTTGGATACAACTAACACAGACTGACGATGTTTTCAACAAAATTTCTTTGGTGTCTAATTTTTGTGCAGAAAATCAAATTTTAGGAAAAATCCTGGAAAATATGGCAAAACTCCTATTTTACGAGAAGACTCGCAGAGACAGAAGATGAGATGGAGTAGGGCCACAAGGGGCCCACACACCATGGCCGCGCTGGCCAGGCCAGGCCGCGCCTAGGAGAGGTGCGGCCACCTTGGGCAACCCCTCGGTCTGTCTCTTCGCCTACATAAATCCTTCTAACCTAAAAACAGAGGGGGGTTCAACGGTTTTCTAGCTAGAGTTCCGCTGTGCTGCCACCACAAGAAACCACGATTCAGAACCAGAAACTCCATTCTGGCACCCTATCGGAATGGGGTTTTGGAGGAGATCATCGCCATCATCATCACCAATGCCTCTCCATCAACCATCCATGTTTCCCCCATCCATGAGTGAGTAATCCCCCGCTGTAGGCTATGGGGATGGTAGGGATTGGATGAGATCTATCATGTAATCGAATAAGATTGTTAGGGCATGGTGCCTAGAATCGTTATTAGTGATATTTGACTTTGTTGCAGCTTGTTATGCTTAATGCTTGTCACTAGGTCCCGAGTGCCATGATCTCAGATCTGAACGTGTTATTGATTCATGATGATAGTATTGTTTGTGATCTTATCTGCAAGTTGTTTACAAATATCATTGTCCGGAACCAAAGGCCCCGAAGTGATAGAAATTGGGAAAGGCGGAGGGGATGGCTGTGACGTGAGGATCACGTGTGTTCACATAGTGTTAATGCTTTTCTCCAGTACTCTATTAAAAGAAGTACCTTAATTGCCAGTAGATTCCCTTGAGGCCCCGCTGCAACAGGCTGGCAGGACAAAAGATGTTGTGCAAGTTCTCATTGCGAGCACGTATGACTATATATGGAACACATGCCTATGATTTTTTAGTACTTGGATGCTTTATCTTATTTATCTAAAAATGCCCTAGATCTTGATATTACATGAATAGTCTCGTCCATGTAATGCCCCTCCATCCATCCCTAAGCCTACCGCACTCAATTCCTACTGTTTCCTACTATTGTTACTGCTACCTTTGTTTTACTGCTGCTGTTACTTTGTTATTGCTACTACAAAACTGTTGCTACTGATAAACTACTGTGAGCAAGACTATTCCAAGTGCAGCTGAATTGACAACTTAGTTGTTAAGGCTTATAAATATTCTTTGGCTCCCCTTGTGTCGAATCAATAAATTGGGTTATACTACCCTCGAAGACTGTTGTAATCCCCTATACTTGTGGGTTATCAAGTCTATTTTCTGGCGCCGTTACCCGGGAGCATAGCTTTATTTGTAAGTTCACTTGGATTTATTATTGTTTGCTGCTATCCTTTTTCATCATGGGAAAGTCTCGTGATGGAAAGTTTCTTATTTTACCATCCACGCAAGAAGAGGTATAGTTCTAAACACCTCTGCTGCTCTTGATTCACTGTCTATTATAAGTAAGCTTGTTACACCACCACAACATACACATGCTACACACACTGCTAATACTGCTGGATCTGAAATTGTTTCTGATGCTCATGATGTTACTTCTACTGTTCTTGATGAGAGTGGTTCATTAGGTCCTTTCCTAGATGCTACAATTGCTAGAACTATATTGGGAAACACTAAAACTCCTAGTGAAGACACTATTACAACTGTTAGCTCACCTGAGTCTAGAGAAAGTTATGATATCAATGATGGTTATATTGAGATGACTGATGAATTTATTGAAGATTATCGAATACCACGTGGTGCTAGTGCTATTAAGAGTATTCTTGAGAAACGTACTATTATACCTAAACTATTTCCTGATGCTAAGTTTTCTACTTCTCCCATAGACATTAAAGATAAAGATTATGATTTCTCTATTGATTTATCCTATATAAACATTGTTGAGAAAGAACCGTTTCGTGGGACTGAGAATGACAGTGTTGTGGCTCATACGACTAAGATTTCCACTATGAGTGCCTTATTTTCTGATGATTTTAAGATGCGCAAATACTTTTTTGCTAAAATTTTCCCTTTTTCACTAAAAGGGGAAGCTAAATCTTGGTTTACTAGTTTACCTCCTGGATCCATTGATAGCCCTGATTGCTACTTTCTTTCATAAATATTTCTCTCCTAGTGCTCGACATGCTGTGTTGCGGAAACTTCTTGATTTTAAATAGGGAGAAGAGGAGAAATTACCTGAGTCATGGACAAGGTTCTGTGCCTTGATTCATGCACATCCTGGATGTCCATTACCTAAAAATTACCTTCTTGATATACACTATAATGGACTAACTGATGGATCTAGGACATACCTAGATAGTTTTGTTGATTTTGTTTTCAGGAAAAGAACTCATGCAGAAGTTGAAGAATTAATGGCTAAAATTAGCAAGAATTATGATAATTGGACTACAACTGAGCCAATTACACCTGATCCTTCTACACCTGAACCAATTATGCCTGAACCAACTCCAAACCCAACACCAAAGAAGAGGGGAGTGATTGAATTAAATGATGAAGTGATGAAAGAATCTAAGAAATGCCTTAAGGAGAAGGCTATTACATTTGAAGATGTGAAGAATTTACCTCCTATAGAAGAACTATGTAAACCAATTTCTCACTCATCCACTATTGAGGTACACTCTCTCCAACATTTTGATGAAGGTGATATTCCCTATGGTAAACCTCCTGATCAATGCTTAGAGGAACTTGATACTTTTATTGTTAAACAATGTAACTTTAATAAACAAGTTCAGAATCATTTATTGGAAAACTCTAG
Source organism: Avena sativa (assembly GCA_916181665.1). Lineage (NCBI taxonomy): Eukaryota > Viridiplantae > Streptophyta > Magnoliopsida > Poales > Poaceae > Avena > Avena sativa. The sequence continues at coordinate 136,648,145 of OV702280.1, forward strand.
AGCTATTGATGAGTTGAAAGATATTGTGGAAAGAACTGCTAATGATGTTAAAATGCTTGTTAAACACTTCCAAATGGTTCAAACCCAAATTGATCAACTTGCTAAAGTATAAAAAGATATTCTAGTTAATGCTTCTGGAGATAAACATTCTTATGAAATTAGAATAGGAGTTGTGCTACCACTCAAGATCCCTTATAACCATAGGGACATCCTAAAAGAATTGAGCAGGATTCTCGTCAAGATGAAAACGGAGGTACTTCTTCTAAGAGAAAGAAAAAGAAACATAAAACATTTGAGGAACCTTCTGTAGATCCTAATAGTATATCTGTCTCTGATGTCGAAACTGAAAGTGGTAATGATAACAATGATGCTCCTGATAAGGAAGAAATTGAAGAGTAACCTGAGAGGCACACTAAGAACACTAGGTACACTAAGGAAGTTTTTTTTGCTAATAAACATGGTAGTGAAAGAGAACCATGGGTGCAGAGACCAATGTCTTTTCCTAATAAGAAACACAAGTAAAAGGAGGAAGAACACTATAACAAGTTTGGCTTGTGGATGAAACCTTTATTTTTGCAAATTCCTTTGACTGATGCTATTAAGTTGCCTCCTTATTAAAAGTATATGAAGGATATTGTCTCTAATACACTACTAGGAAACATTTAATTCGTGGCACACCTGTTATGGCCATCCGTGGCACACTAGGGGTGCGCCACAAGGCGCGCGCTATGGCTAAAAGTTAGCCGTGGCGCACTAGGTGGTGCACCATGCATATGAAAAGATAACTGTGGCGCACTTGGTGATGTGCGCCACGCTTAAAAAAAGTTAGCCATTTGGATCTTGCCGCCCCCGCAGCCGTCAGTGCGGTCTCTCATTGGTGCAGGTCATCGCAGTCGCCTTGTCGGAGTGGTCACCGCCATCGCCTCGTCGGAGTGGTCACCGCCGTTGCCGTTGCCTCACCTTGTAGGAGATGCCTCGTCCGATAGCTCTCCGTTGTCATAGCTCGCCATCATCGGAACTGCAAGGAGGAGGAGGAGAAGAAAAAGAAGAAGAAGGAGCTCGCCGTCTCCATCATCGCTGCAAGGAGGAGGCCGCCGTCACCATCTTCACTTCAAAGAGGAGAAGGATGAGGAGAAGGAGAAGGAGAAGGAGAAAGAGAAGGAGGAGAAGGAGGAGAAGGAGAAGGAGAAGGTGAAGGAGAAAGAGAAGGAAAAGGATAAGGAGAAGGAGGAGGAGGAGAAGAAGAAGAAGAAGGAAAGGAGAAGGGAGGAAAAGGAAAAGGAGAGAAGGGGGAGGGAAAAGTAGAGGGGTAGGTGGGCGGGGTGGTGATTTGAATTTTAAATCCCGCCCACTTACTCGTGGCGCACTAGGTGGTGGTGCGCTACCGGTAAGTTGCCCTCTTTTTTTCCGCAAAAAGGCATTTTAACCGTAACTTTTTACTCTTTTTGAATTTTTAAAATCTAAAAAAAGTTAAACGACTAGAGGTGGTTGCAAGCGGATGCGAAATCTTGTTCTCGTCATTTTGGTATATTAAACATATTTTTTAGACATTGTATGCAAAAGTTATGGTTCTTTTACCATGGCATAAATTTTGTTTTGCAGAAAAAGTCGATATTGTTGTTTGTTAATTTTTCTAGAAACTAGACCAAATTATCTACCTAAATATGAAAGGATTTTATTTTTTTGAAGTGTTTTTCATTTTCTTCTAATTTTTGCAAGGCTAAAAAGACGATCCACAGGGGGGGATGGGTGGAGTTGGTGCAGGCCACTTAGCCGTAGGGCACTATGGTAGAGTGCCCTACGACTAAGTTGACCCAGCTGCTGCAACACACAGCCCCATAGCACACTAGGGCGGAGTGCCTACGGCTAAGTTTTCACATCCATGGTGCACCTTGACCTAGTGCGCTACGGGTATATGGTCTGTGGCCACATGTGCCTTGGCCCACACATAGCCGTGGCACACTACCCCCATGTGCGCCACGCTTACGACAATTAGTCGTAGGGCACCCGTGGGCAGTGCGCCACGTCTGTTTTACCCGTGGGGCACTTCAACCATGTGAGACACGGATATACGGATTACCTATAACCCTTCTTCTAGTAGTGATAAAAGGAAGATTCCTAATGAGGAAATTTCTACTTTGCTTGCTAATTATTCCTTCAATGGTAAGGTCCAAAAGAAACTTGGTGATCCAGTTATTCCAACTATTCCTTTCTCTATTAAAAATAATTATGTTAGAACTGCTTTGTGCGATTTGGGAGCTGGAGTTAGTGTTATGCCTTTTTCTCTCTACAAGATACTTCAACTAGAAAAATTGATACCAACTGATATATCTTTGCAAATGGCTGATAAGTCTACTACTATCCCTATTGGTATATGTGAGGATGTTCCTGTTCAAGTGGCTCATAATTGCTTGATTCTAACTGATTTTGTTGTGCTTTAGATGCCTGAAGATAATAATATCTCTATTATTCTTGGGATACCTTTTCTTAATACTGCAGGTGCTATCATCAATTGTAATCAAGGAAAAGTAACTTTTAATATTAATGACAAAGAGCATACTTTCTATTTCCCCAAGAAGACTGATAAGAGTTATTGTCGTGGTATTGCCGACGAGTACGCCATGGAGGGGTCCTCACAGTGCGTGTTTAGAGACGTGGGGAAGGCGGACGGTTGAAGGGTACGAGGTAACACAGCTTACCCAGGTTCAGATCCCACAATGGCGGCGGAATCCTACTCCTACTATAAACCACTATAATGGCAATACGCTAAGTTAGAGAGATAGGTTCTCTATGCGAGGTTGTGCTAATCGCTACTTGGTCGTGCCTTAAAGGCTCCCATAGGGCTGACTTATATAGTCGCCAGGTCCTAGGGTTACAGGGAAAAGTCCTAGCCGGACAGGTTACAGAGTCCTACACCGTCTATTACTAGTCTTGTGTGTCTTGTACTCCAAGGCTCCGGGTACGCTGGTGAATCCACCGTAGCCTTCCTTTATCCGGCATGGGCCTCCCTTCTGGATCCATCTAACTGGGCCGCCCAGCAGGCCATGGGCCATGCTACCAACTGTGGGCCACCCGGGTTATCCGGATAAGAGACATGCTATGATGATACCCATATGGCATATCCCCAACAGTAGCACCCGGAGAACTCCGAGATCTTGCGCCGTCTTACGTCTTCACGTGGAATGCTCCGTCTAGATGGATGTCGGCAAATCGTCAAGCAATATCTTGTAGTCCTCCCAAAGAACCCTGCAAGGTTTTCTCCGTATTCAACTTGCAAGTCGGAGAATTGCTGAATCTTCCATCGTACTCTTCCATATCCGGACTGGATCCGTCCATGCCGGAATCTTCTGATGTGATGGTTCATCTGCCTATGTCAGCTAGGGCGACGTAGACGTAGGTCAGCAACGCCTCGTAACTCACACATGCAGAGAACGCAATCATGTCCACTTTTCCCGCGCGAGTGATACGAACCATTGGTGGCGACGGTTGGTACATGGCGAAATTTCCACGCATGCCTCCGCACACGTCATCTACGCGGCAACCATTCGATCAAGATGCACGAATCGTGACGCTGGGTATCATAAATAGTAACTGCGGTGGAAAATTTACTTTTTCACCTCATTCTCTGTGGCATCCCGCAAAACCACTACTAGAAAATCGCGTTGTTTTTGTGCATTGCATCATCATGACAGCATGCTCATGTCATCATGTCGCATTGCTTCTGAGCATCGTCATCATCATGCATTTGTTTGTCTGAAACTATTTTCGGAAAAACCTGTTTTTGTTTTCTAAACGCCCCGTCTTTGTTCAAACACAAAACCCGGGTCTCTGGATTATTTTGTTTTGTCTGCCAACGGGTTGCAAACGCCCCGTTTTAAATAATAACATATTTATTTTATTTTTAGGGGGCAGCCAAACCGGGCCGATCCGACCCAGACGGCCACCCCCAGTTCAAAAACCAGCCTATCTAATCCTAAAACTACCCAATCCTAATCTACCCACCCTGCCTCCACCTCACCCCACCCAATAGCCAACTGCCACCTCATCCTCTCCCTTCCTCCCTCCTCTCCCATCACCCCACCTCACCCCCACTCCCTCCCTCTTCCCCTGACCACACCACCCACACACGCCACACACGCAACACACACAGCACCCACCAACCCCTGGGCCACTCTCCACCAGGTCCACCTCCACCCCTCTCCCTTCCAATCTGGCCCCGCCCCACCGAAAACCTCCCACGCCCAACCACCTCGCCCCTGGACCCTGGTCCCGTTCCCTCATCCCCGCGACTCTCGCTCGCATCCCCACCTTCCTCGCGTGCTACTTCTTCCTCTCTCACTCCCCGCCGCCGCCGCTAGGCCTCCCTCCCCGGCCACGGTCCCCGCCTCCCCTGTCGCCAAGCCCGGCCGTGGCACCTCCCAGGCCCCCCGCATCGCGGCTCTGCCCTCCTCCCCGTCCTGTGCGTCGTCCCCGCGGAGCCCCGAGCCGAGCTCGCCGGCCTCGCCGGCCTCACCGTCTCCGCCCGACCCCTACCTCCTCGTCAAGCTCTGAGGCCGGCAGACGCCGCCCGTCTCCTCGCTCTCCGGCCGCTCGAGCCGCCCCGTGGAGCTCCACCTCCATGGCCAGCCGTCGAGCCCTCTCTCGCCTACCCCGACCTCTCCTCGCCCCGCGCGCCCTCCGCCCAAACCCGCCGCGTCGCCCGGCTCCTCTGCCACATCCTCCTCCTCCTCCTCGGGTCGACGCCGCTCGGCCTTGCCTCCCCGCTGCCAGAGCCCTCCGGTCGCCTCGCCTCAGCCACGACCAACCAGCTGCGTCCCCAGCTCCTTCCCACCTCCCGCAGGCCCGCCACCCGTGCTCGCCGTCGCCTGCCGTCCCCGGCGACCCATTCCTCGGTCCTGTCACCGGCCTGCAGCGCCTCGTCCCCGCCCTCCGCATCACCCCTGCGATCCGATCCCCCTCGTTTTGGCCCTGGTGCCTTAGTGTTTGTTGCATACGCTTCGTGTTCATCCCTTCCGCGTCAGAGGATGTTTCAAGACAGGCCCCTTGGTTTCGATGTGGCGTCTGTGTGTAGATGGACCCGATGCACGAATAAGGATCCGAGAGATTAAGGTACTTGAAAACCACCGATGCCGATTCAAGATCTACCACACGGACGCACCACGGACTCGGAGAAACCCTCGGACGCCAAGAGCGCCCACATGGAACCGAAGGTGTCGAGACCCTGAAAACCGATCCTCCCGGAGTCGGAAGACCAAACCCTGGCGTGCCAAGTTCTTCGACCCGAAGGCCACAGATGCGACAAGTACTTCTTCCCGGATCTGATGCCCGAGAACCCGGACGCCAAGGTCGTCGACACGGATTCGCCAAGTACTTCCTCGAGGACGCCAAGTTCTTCTTCCCGAACACCAAGACCGACCCGATACGAGGACCCGACAAGACCTTCGTGACGACAAGATCGGCACCGACCAGGGCGGATCCAATGTGCCCCCGACACCAACCAAGTCCTTCTTCTCGGATGCGACAAGATCGACTTCCGTTGTCCGAGACCGATCTCGTCGAGCCGTTCTCCCGTCGAACCCTGAGACCCGACCCCGAACCCCTCGGAGCCCAAGTTCGCCGAACCCCAAAGTGTGACCCTCTTTTCCGTGACCTATATTTTATAAATAATATTACTTGTTGCATATAAAATTGCCATGCTTGCATACATATTTTCATGTGGTTTGGGGGCATTATGCCGATTCACCATATAATTAAATATGGGGCCCATATACGGGCAAATCTAGTCTTATATTGGCCTCATTTAAATTTGTGTAGCGAACCGGAAACTTATCTTGCCTTGTTATTACAACATTTAATTTGCGGGGTAGATAAATAACATGAACCATCTAATTAATTGTCGGGACCCCGGTCCCGCTTAATCTTGCCTAATTTCATTGCACCTTGGCCATGTCATACATCATACATGCATCATGCCCGATATTCTGCCGTTGTATTAAATAGTGCATCCGGTGATCATTCTAGTGTTTTGCTTCTTCGCGGATAAGGCCGTTTAGTTGATGCGAGTGTCGACCCGACCTTCGGATGAACCTTCGGCAATGTTTTCAGGCGAGCATCTCCCCCTTTCTACCTATCCTACTTTTATAGTATTTATTCCCTCCTGTTGATCTATTGCTATCTGTGTTGCGATGCTCTAGCTTTTGTACCCGTGATATCCCTTGCAGCCTTATATTGCCATGGACACCTCCTATTACCTGTTGTTTGGTAGATAGTTGGACCTGCGCGTCGTAGTCGCTTGCTCAAGTGTTGTTGCGTGTCGTCAAGTACCACAGTTGTTGGAGTATTGCTGTGTGTTTATTGTTAGAGATGATCATAAATTTAGTTATTGTTTAAGAACTAAAATTGAAGTAGGTAAATGCAGAGGCACAGGTGGGCAATAGATGTTATTTGGTTGTTAACCGTCCACTTGTGTCCCATAGGACCCCGAGTACTTGATACCTGTTCCTTGAATACTCGCGCTATCCACATCCGGGAGGATTATGGGACCCCCCTGAGCCAGAGCTTGATTCAGTCTTATTTCTTGGGGCCACAAACTAGTTTGAGGTTTTATTTACTATCCTGTACTTATGCCATGCTTTACTGCTTTATTTATGATTGTGCGAGGTACTACACACTATACTGTTTAGGATCGGGACACGTTTTCGCGGTATCGACAAGCCCAGTCACACTTTCGGGTTCCCAGTCGTTTCCAGCTGTCCACCCAAACCTTGAGTCCGTCTCGGAGTCAGCTAACTTCGTTGCGGGTATACTTAATGGGGTGGCCCCCTGAAATATTTCTGAATCTTGTGATTGCTTTGTCGTGAAGGCCTCGTTGGGTTTTGATTTGGTTTTTCCGAGGTTGATCGAGTGTGTGTTGCTATTTGTGCACCCCTGCAGGGTAAAACTTTCGTGTAGTGCTATAAATTTGACTTTATAACGACTTGGAGCACAGTATCTCGATCATAGACAACTATAACTAAAGTAGTGCTATAAATTTGACTTTATAATGACTAGTAATCAGCTTCACTATAATGGAATGGCTAAATAAAATTGCCAACAATTGCGTGTTTGGGTGTCGCTTGCTACCATTGTACCTGACTAGTAAGTATTGCAACTATAACGGAATGGCTAAATAAAAGTACCAACAACTTCTGGGTTTTTGGGATATCTCATGCTATTTGTATTTGACTAGTAAGTGTCGCAACTACAACGGAATGGTTAAATAAAACTGCCCACTGCTTATTTTATCAGGATGACTATCTATACCTGACTAGTAATTGCTGCAACGATAACGGAATAAATAAAACTGCCAACGGTGTGAGTTCCTCGGTTGACTTCCTCGTTTGGTATCGAGGGGGAAACACCAGGATGGGTATGTTTGGTGGTAGTATCAGGTTGGATTCGGATAGGTCTTTCTTATTCCTCTCTGGTAGCCGACAGTTATACCGAGTCTCTATAGGTTGTTTAGTGCATGCTGCGCTGCCGCTCAGTCCACCATACCTATGTAGGCGAGGACCGCCGAATTCTAGCCTCGCCGTGTACTGGCCTCAGTACTGACCGCTCTTTCTTTTTCCTTTGCCCTTTGCCGGCACCCCTTTTTGTTTAAACAGGTTTTGAGATCGACGTCGTTAGCAGGGTTACCCTTCCGGCTTGGCCTGGGCAGGGTTATGGATGCCATTGGTTATTCTTCAGGGCTCTTAGCCCCATTCGCTTCTTGTCCGTAGTCGGACGCTGTATCATTTTCAAGGTGATTTGGATCTTTGTATATTCTATCTGTATTCTTGACTCATTGAGTCGCTGTTGTATATATCTCTGTTCTGTGGGCCCCATCGAGGACTGTTGTGTAATGTTATTACTTCGTTTTCCACCCGCACGAAAGTGCCTGGTGGGCACCTTTGAATCGTTTCTATGCGGGTTTGGCGGGAATCACTGAAACTTGCATAGGGTCGATTCTGAGGGTGTTACATTCTCCCCTGCATCTTCTTCTTCCTCAGGCAAGCGTCTCCTCGAGCTCTCCGTGCCTCGCACGAAAAACCCTAACTCCCAATCTCGCCAGTCACTTCCAAACACTCGCAATGGCCAGCAGCAGCTGTTCTCCTTCGATGGCGGCGTCGGGCGAAGCCACAGCGAAGACGGCGAGCTCCGTCGTTGTGGCCCTAGAGGGCTTGGTCATCCCCATGTCTACGATGGTCGAGACCACCGATGACGACCACAATCCAGCGGCGCTGGAGCTACGGGAGGAGGAAAAACGACTCCCACAAAGGCGAGTGGCGCGGTTTGGACATCATGGACCGCGACATCAAGGAGTTATCGTTGAAGGCTACCTCCCCGCGACGGAGGGGCTCTCTTGGCGGGCGGCGCCGGCCGGCGAGGTCACACCTTCTCCCCAAGCCGGATAAAAGGTGTACCTCAAAGCACAGATGGTACGTGGCGTCTCCCTGCCCATCTCTAACTTCTTCCTTGCCGTCTTGAACCATTACCGAGTCCAGCCCCAAAACCTCTCTCCCAATATTATCCTAGCGCTTAGCAATTACGTGGCGCTTTGCGAGGGTTACTTAGGTATTAAGCCTAGCATATACCTCTTTATATATTTCTTCACCGTTAAGTGCGAAGCCGGCGCCAGCAAGGACGAACTTAGAAATTGTGGCACTATTAGCTTCAAGATCCGGCCTGGTCGGCACTTCCCCGACAATGTCGGCCACGAGTCCTGCAAGAACTGGCAGCATACTTACTTCTATGGCCCAGATATCCTTCTTGCCAGCCGAGAAGTAACGTACCCGGACTTCGTCGATGGAGCAGCCGCTGAAACTTCGACATGGATATCCCAGGCCTCCCTTCCCTCCGACCTCGATGCTTCCCGCGCTATTAGGCGGATAGAGTGGTTCGTAGAGATGGGTTTGACCGTCTTGGACCTAGCCATGTTTTGGTTCATCAGGCGAATCCAGCCTCTGCATCACCGCTCGAAGCTAATGCACGAGTATACCAATGATAGAAGGGATAGCCTCCGTATCTCCATGGAGAATTTCTCGAGCAACTCCATCAAGCTCCACCTCAAGGACATCGTCAAGGTGAAGGACAGGAAGTGTGGCTTCACCATCACCTATGACATGTTCGTAGAGAGCAAGTGCCCAAAGGTAACTGTTTATTTTCCATGTATGACATATACTCCAGTTCTTCCGTCTAGACGTTACCATCTCATATAACACGGAGGTTCTTCACCTTAACAGCTTAGCAACATAGACGAGGACAGCATGACTCCTCAAATCTATGATCCAAAGATGAAGGAAGTCACCGTTGTGTCTGAGGACGATGCTCCGTTGGCGCGAAAGCGGAAGAGCTCCACCTCTGACGCTGCTGACGGAGGCAAGAAGAAGAAAACAGAGGGTGGAGCCTCCAAAAAGACTATCGCCGCCCTGGAGGCGGAGAAAAGAAAGACTACTGGGATCCCTTTTGCCAAAGCACCCCCTCTTGTGTAAGCTTCTTTATCTCCGACATTGTTCATTTATCTGTCTTATTCCTGTACTTATGCATTTTTCATGTTTCAGAAAGAAAGCCACGACCATCTTGAAGAAGACCTTCAAAACATCGGGGGCTTCTAGAACCATCAAGGATATGCTGCATCGCGACACATCTCCCGCCATCGCCCCTATCACTCCCATCGTCAAGCCCTCATCTGCCCCGACAAGCTCTCCAGCCAAGGAAGCAGCTGGCCCTTCCGCCATGGAAGTGGACTGAGGTGCCTCTACCGAGCTTGCTGTTGTCGGCGAGCAGGCGACGCAGGAGAGTGCCGTAAACCAAATGGCTGAAGCTCCGGCTAATGATGCCATTGGTTGCGGTATGGCGGTGGTGGAAGCTGGTACTTCTGCCAAGGCGGCTCCCCCGCACCCAAGAAAACCATAGAATATCCAAAGATAGTCTATCCAGTACTTACACTCGGTAGCACTTCTCTGGTTCCCTGGTGCGGCGCCGACATCTCCGACGTGTGGTCTAGATGAGCTTCTCTGGCAAGCAGAGATCTTGCAAGGAAACAGTGTATCTTTCGACAAGCTGCTGGCTGAGAGTGCTACTAACCTCAATATCATTGCACTTGTAAGTTATTTTTGCCTTTTACATTTCATATGAATATCCCACTGTATCCCCCGAGGATGTAGACGGAAAAACATAGGTCTTTACGTCTAGATGCTCTAAGAGTGACTAAGCTAGAAAACTTCTCACTCTAGCCCCCAAGCATATATGTGGAATGAACTATTCTGACTAGATGCTTTTAAGAGTAGCATACGCAGTGTTTATAAATTTTGATACTGTAGCCCCCAAGCTTCTAGTTGTAACTGAATTAGTTCCAACTAGATGCTTAAAGAGAAGCTAAGCATACACCCGAGTTAAAAACTTTATACTGTAGACCCCAAGCTTCTAATCGAAAACTAAACTAGTTCCGACTAGATGCTTAAAGAAAGACTAAGCATATTGCTAAGTTAAAAACTCTCGCTGTAGCCCCCGAGCGTCTAGGTGGAAATTTTTAGACTAGATGCTCCAAGTAGACCAAACAACTTTTAACTTTTTTCTTTCCATAGAATGAGAATGCTCGGAGGGGCATGGCCAACGACAAGTACCAGAAGATGCGCATGGACTTGGAAGCCGAAAAGGGTAAAACTGCCTTCCTGAAGGAACATATCGGTTTTTTCCTTTCTTTTTTGTATTCCGACTTGAACTTGTGTATTCTCTGAGTACTCACTATGTACTTTGCTTTCTCCGACTTGCAGAAACCATTGCCAAGGCTAAGGACATTGTCGAGCAATCCAAGCACATTCAGGAGCTGGATAGCGAGAACAAGATCCTTAAGTAGGAGATGAAGGACATGCTGAAGATGCATGAAGAATCAATGAAATCCCTACAGGACTCCACCACCGAGGAGATGAAACGCTTGAAGGAGGAGATATCGATCTTAAGAGATCAGAAAAAAGCTATCGATGAGCAGAATCAGCGCCATCATGAATCGTACAAGCTCCTCCAACAAGAACGAGACTCCTTGGAGGATACCCTCTGGAAAGCTGAGGCTAGCATCTTCAGTAAGTGATTCTTCGTCTTGAATTTATGTAGTCTGGATACTTTGAATTTTTGAACTCATGTGCTCCTTTGTTGGAAATTCGCAGATCCTATGGGTTTAACCCGGTCGCCTCCTCCAGCAAAGGAATGCATGGTTCTTGCCGACAACTTCATTAACACCGCCATCGTGCAAGCCAAAGAGATTGCCAAGAGCCTCCAGATCAATATTAAGGCATCAGACTCTATGGCGAAGTTCTCGGAGATCCTGCGCCAAGCCTCGAGCGTATTACAAGCTGGAAAGCTTCATGTGCACGGGCTGGCGCAAGGATGGCGCTGTCAATGGTCAAGGCACACTACGAGAATGCCGACATCGACACGGTAACCTCTGGCATCCCCGACGTAGATGACGAAGGACATGAAGTAAACCATGAGTCCATATTGTCGTCACTCGTGGGTTATGACACCAGAGTTGCCGAGTTGGTCGATGTCAATGTCTTGGTGCCAAGGAATACCATCGATGGCGGCGACCAAGGCTCCTCCGAGTCCCTAAACACTGCTGACTTCGAGGGTGACTCTCCTGCTGCCAATGACGCTGCTTCCAAGTCGCCTGCGCCAAAGGAATGAAAAACAATTTGTAATATTTGTTTCATCTTTGATGCGTATGCGGAAAAAACTATGTATTAACTTAAGGCGGAAAACAATGATGTATGTCCTGCTACTTAAGAACTAGTTCTAGCATGTATATATTTTTTAAGCAGTGCTGGCTTATCCATTACTTTGGTTCTTATACTTGACTTTTTGTGAGTCGGAAGACTCGTTGTCGGAACCATGCGCTCAGGTGATGATGCCCAATGGAACCGTTAATAACCTAAGCACAAAATCGCCGACAATAAGTGCCAAAAGTCACTACTCCAGAATCCACATAAAAACGACAAAGAACGTGTAGACCAGAAAACTTAAGCTAACACCCGTAGGCGGAATTTTCACAAGTGCAATCGCAAAGCTTGTGCATAAATGTTTTATATGATCCAAAAATGAACACTAAAGGAGGTAAAAGACTAAAAAATATGAGTGATTCGAAGAGCTTTATTTCATTGATCATATAAGAGGTACAAAATTAGATAAAAAATGCTAAGTGTAAAAAGGACATAGCTGTGCTATGTTCCATGGCCGATCAAGCTCCAGGTAGTCATCATCCGGGTCACGTCGCTTACGCTTATGATCCTCGTTGGGTCTATCCTTCAGTTCACGATTGTCAATGAGGTAGTAAGACCCATTGAGTAGCGCCTTGGTTATGATGAACGGTCCTTCCCATGGCGGGGATATTTTGTGTGACTTCTTCTGCTTAAGTCGGAGCACCAAATGCCCCTCTTTAAACGAGCGATGACGAACGTAGCGACTATGGTAGCTGCGTAGCTTCTGCTGGTAGATGGCGGATCTTTGGCATGCCAAAACGCGCTCCTCCTCGAGAAGGTCCACATCTAGGCGTCTGGATTCTTCGGAATCATCTTCGTCATAGGCGGCAACCCTTGGTGCATCGTGAAGTATGTCAGAAGGTAGGATGGCTTCTGCTCCATATACCAAGAAATAAGGGGTGTAGCCAGTGGATCTGTTGGGTGTAGTTCGTAAACTCCACAGCACAGAGGGCAATTCTTCCGCCCAGGCTCCAGCTGATCTATGTAGCAGTGCCTCAAGACGTGGCTTGATTCCCTGCAGAATTAATCCATTGGCTCGCTCGACCTGACCATTGGATTGTGGATGTGCCACAGATGCAAGGTCAAGTCGGATGCCCTTCTCCCAACAATATGCCTCCACTTATCCTAGTGATAAATTGCTGCCATTGTCGGTGATAATGTTATGTGGGAGACCAAATCTCACCACCAGATCCCGGACAAACCTGAGGGCAGTTGCCCCATCAAGCTTTCTAATGGGTTTAGCTTCTATTCATTTAGTGAATTTATCAACTGCTACTAGCAGATGCGTAAATCCGCATGGTGCCGTCTCTAACGGTCCCACCATGTCTAGCCCCAGACTGCAAACAGCCAAGTTATTGGTATTGTTCGCAATTCTTCAGCAGGAACATGTGGTTGTCGGGCATAATACTGGCATCCCATGCATGTCTCAACCAGCTTGTCGGCGTCCGCCTTCGCGGTCAGCCAGTAGAATCCTTGCCGGAAGGCCTTTGCGACCAACGATCGAGGAGCGGCGTGATGCCCGCAATCTCCGAGATGAATTTCGCATAGGATTTCCATACCTTCTAGCTGGGAAGCCCACTTTAGGTATACACCAGTAGTGCTCCTTTTGTAGAGTTGTCCACTGATTATGGTATAGCCTTTCGCTCGACGTACTATTTGCCATCTTTCGACTTCGTCGTCGGGCAAAGTTCCATGTTCGAGATATTCCATGAACGGTCTTGCCCAAGCCGGAGGGACCTTTTCCACTATGTGGACGAAAGAGTCAACTCTATCCGGGTTCTTGATGTCAGCTCCCTTCACGGATGGTGTCCGCAGATGCTCTAGGAAAACTCCTCGCGGAATTCATTTGCGCCCTGATCCAATCTTAGACAGCATATCAGCCACCTCGTTTTGCTCCCTAGGTACATACTTGACTTCGTAGCCTAAGAATCTCTTGGCTATCTCGTCCACTTCATCTCGATATGCCGCCATCATAGGGTTCCGCGCATTCCAGGTGCCAGCCACATATTGGGCAACCAAGTCGGAATCTCCACAGCAAACTATGCGCTTGATGCCAATATCCTTGGCTACGCGTAATCCGTGAATGAGTGCTTCATACTCCACCATGTTGTTTGTAGCCTCGAAGTGGATCTGCAGAACGTAGTGTAGCTTGTCCCCTATTGGTGACTGTAGCAATATACTAGCCCCCGAGCCGTTGAGCAGCTTTGATCCGTCAAAGTGCATCACCCAATACTCTGGTTCCGGCAATGGAGTAGCATCCGACATATCCGTCCAATCTGTGATAAAATCCGCCAAGGCTTGTGACTTGATAGCGTCGCGTCTCTTGAAGGTGATCTCGAAGGCGGCAAGCTCACTGCCCCACTTCGCGACCCTTCCTGTAGCGTCGCTATTGTTGATAATGTCGGACAGTGGAGTCTTGCTCACCACTGTGATTGGGTGCTCCTGAAAGTAATGCCTCAGCTTACGAGCAGCAAGGAATACTCCATAAGCTATCTTCTGGTAGTGCGAGTAACGCTGTTTGGACTCCGTCAAGACCTCGCTCACATAGTAAACTGGTCGTTGAACTCCGTGATCATAGCCTGGTTCCTTCCGCTCTACCACAATGACGATGCTGATTACCTGGTTGGTTGCCGCCATGTAAATTAACATGGGCTCTCTAGGATCGGGCGCTGCAAGGATGGGCGCTAAGGAAAGAATCTCCTTGAGCTGCTTCAATGCTGTATCTGCCTCGTCCGTCCACGTGAATTTGTCCACCTTCTTCAGCAACTTGTACAGCGGCAAAGCCTTCTCTCCAAGCCGGTTGACCAATCGACTAACTGCTGCAACACAACTTGTTAGTCGTTGAATGTACTTTAGGCATGTCGGACGGTTTATGTTTAAGATGGCCTTGATTTTCTCCGGGTTGACCTCGATTCCATGTTGGGAAACAATGAAGCCCAACAATTTGCCGGCTGGAACCCCGAAGACGCACTTCTTAGGGTTAAGCATCATGTTGTATTTCCAGAGATTATCAAAGGTTTCTTTTAAGTCAGATATTAAGTCATTTGACTTTTTAGACATCACCACGATATCGTACACATAGGCGTGAATGTTCCGACCAATTTGGTCGTGAAGGCAATGTTGCATTGTCCGCTGGTAGGTGGCACCTGCGTTTTTCAGCCCAAAGGGCATCGTAACATAGCAAAACGTGCTGTATGGGGTAGTGAACGAAGTGGCCAATTGGTCCGACTTCCTCATCTTGATCTGGTGGTATCCTGAGTATGCATCAAGAAAACACAAAAGTTTCGAGCCAGTCGTCGAGTCAATGACTTGGTCAATGCGAGGCAAAGAAAACGGATCTTTGGGGCATGCCATGTTCAAGCCGGTGTAATCAATGAACATTCTTAATTCTTTGGTTCCCTTTTTGGGGACAAGTACAGGATTGGCCTCCCATTGGGTGTGAAGGACTTCTCGGATAAAACTAGCCTTAAGTAACCTAGCTATCTCTTTGCCTATGGCGCGTCTCTTCTCATCTCCAAAGCATCGTAGAGGTTGCTTCATTGGTTTGCATTTTGGGTCAATGTTTAAGCTATGCTCGGCAAGTCCCTAGGTACACCTTTCATGTCGGTAGGTTGCTAGGCAAAGATGTCCCTATTCTGATGGAGGAACTCGATGAGCGCGCTTTCCTATTTGGGATCCAGGTTCGTCCCAATGGCAGTGGTGTTGGAGGCATCGCCTACCACAAGTTCCACCGGCTTGGTCTCGATGGCGGCCTTGAATGCAGGAGCGGAGTGGGAAATTTGCTTCTTTGACGCGGGCATCTCTGAGTCATCGACCTTGCTCTGGATCTCTTTGAATTCTTCGCTGTAGAGAACAGCTTCCATGAAGGCTACTTCATTAATCTTGCAGTCCCTTGCTTTGGTAAAGCTTCCGGATACGGTGATGACACCGTTTGGTCCGGGTAACTTGAGTTTGTCATATACGAAGCATGGCTTGGCCATGAAGGTGTGGAATATGTCGTGGCCGAATATGACATGGTACACGCTCTTGAAGGGGACCACCTCAAAGGTCATGCGCTCTTGGCGGTAATTATTAACATCACCAAAGGCAACCTGAAGTGTGAGGCATCCAAGGGACCGAGCCTCCCGACCAGGAACTACGCCATGGAAGATGGTGTTAGTCCGCCTTAGGTTTGCCTCCGTCAAGTTCATCTTCTGCAGTTTATCCAGGTAAAGGATGTTGATGCTGCTCCCACTATCCACCATACACTTGGTGAACTCCACGCCGTCAATCAAAGGGTTGATGACCATGGCGTATCGATTCTCTGTAGGGATGAGGTCCGGGTGATCCTTCCTTTCCCAAGTAATTGGAACCTCCGACCAGCGTAGGTACTGGGGAACTGGGGGTAGAGTGGCCATCAGTATCCTCATAGAGGTCTTCTGTTGTCGAACGGGGAGGTGCCAAGGAAAGTGTGGTAGACTGGCGCCTTCTTCACGAAGGGTTTCTTGCCTTTGTCGTCGCTCTTGGCGGTGTGCTTGGGGTCAACATCCTCGTCCATGTCACTTGAATCCTTGGACTCCTCCTCCTTCTTCTTCCCCTTTCCCTTGCCTCGCGGTTTGTTCTTCCGACTTTGCTTGTAGCCGGACTCCGGGTCTTCCTTGAGGTCATTGACAAACTTGCAGTGTCGATTGGTATGGGTGGCTTTGCCATTGACATCGAGGTGTACGAGGCACGACATATCGCGGTACTCTTCGTAGGTTTGGGGAACACGAAGCTGTGCCGAGGTAGTTTCACTTCCTCGTTGCTGCCCACGACCAGCTCCCCGTCCTCGGCCATGTTGTCCGCCATCACCTCGTCCTGCAAAGGTCATGGCGACCATGTCAGGAGATTGATTTTCTTCTGGAGCGGTTTTCCGCTTTGTACTGTTGTTCCTCCGAGCTTGAGTTGGAACAGCCGTTGCCGGCAGAGAGCCGCGAGCATCATCGTTGGCAGCTGCGAACTCACTAGCCAACTGAATCATCTGGTTCAAGTCAAGCTGGTGATTGTCCTGCAAGCGCTTCAGCTTATGTCGAAGCAACGTGCCCCTTTACAACCCATCGATGAAGGCGACCATGGCGTCTGAGCGTGCACTCCTGCGCAGGAATTCTTCATATCCAGCCAGCGGGAGAGTTAGGTGCGAGATGTCTCGTCTTTCTCTTGCACGCACCGCTGTAGATCGCCAAAAGTGCAGGGACGTTTTTACGTACCCTCAAAGTTCTTGGTGAACGCCTCTTGCATGTCCAACCAATTGCAGAAGGATTTCTCCAGCAAGTCGTCAATCCATTGACGGGCTGTGTCCGCCAACATCAATGGGAGGTACTTCACGGCAACGTTGGGGTTACCCCTGGCAATCTCTACCGCGTTGCCGTAATCCTACAACCGTGTAGCTGGCTTAGCAGTGTCGTCGTAGGGCTTGATGGTCTTGTCAATCCGGAAACCTTTGGGGTAAGTTGCGGACCATATCGCAAGTCCAAAGCAACGTGGTCCCAGGTATGGTCCTTCCCGGGCCTCGTGGATCTTATCGATCCGCGAACATGCATCGTACGGCTCCGGGTTTCTTTTCTTCTTGTCAACAGGGGATGGGCTGCGTGAACGACACGGGCCCCCTCCGCCATGGTGACTGCTAGGTGGCGACGGAGGTGGCGG
Source organism: Avena sativa (assembly GCA_916181665.1). Lineage (NCBI taxonomy): Eukaryota > Viridiplantae > Streptophyta > Magnoliopsida > Poales > Poaceae > Avena > Avena sativa. The sequence continues at coordinate 136,665,583 of OV702280.1, forward strand.
TGGGTTAGCCTTCTTGATATTACCCTCCTGCGACGCCTCATGCTTGTCGCGATTGCTTGCCGGACACGGAGGTTCATGGCACAACCTGCTCTTGTGTCCTTGTGCACTCTCCATCATGACGGGTCTACTCCGTGTTGTCGCGGATGACGATGCCGCCCTTCCTTGGCAGGGGCATATCCGTACGATGGTGATCCTTGGGGTCTTCGCGATGTCGGGGGGATCGGGGCGGTGGCGATGGGTGACGAGGTCAGGCCTTTTCTCCGTGGTTGGAGGATATGGGGATAGCATCCTTCCTGTTGCACGCATCCCTCCGTCTTCGTTCTGATGAACCCGTCTGAGACCCGACATCAAGAGGAGATATGTCCCTTGGCGGCTTATGCTGGCTAGACTGGCAAAATGCTGGGTCAGACTCAAGCCTCTGAGAGGTGGTCTTTTCCTGCTGCTTCACCGCCTTGGCCACTAGGTCATAGACCTGGTCCACTTCCTCGGGCGATCTATCCTGCTCCAGAAGGGTCTTGGCGACGGAGAGGTTGAGGAGTGTAGTGGGCATCACCTGTCTACCTTCACTGTCAATGTATGGCTTGGCTTGTGCCGGCTTCGGGGGAGCCCATCCTAGGTTTCGCGTACACCAGGATCATTGATGACGTGAGCCGGAGCTTTCTTGGCCTTCTACTGCTTCAGCAGAGTCTTGTACTCGGCCTCCATTGCTCTAGCTTTCTCTATGGATTTCTACGCGTTGACCAGAACTCGATCTAGCTTAGCGCCTTGCTCCGCGATGGCCTGTGCTTCCTCCAGCAACTATGGCGCTTCTTGTCAAGCTGGGTCACGTTCCGAATATGAGCTACGGTCAGTGGCTCAACGAGGAGATTGCCATACATTATTCTATCAGCTGGAGTAACTTGGGCGGTAGCACACGTAGATGCCGGAGGAGGCAAGTTTGTGGTGTTTTTGTTGCTCGAGCTGGTGCTGAGTTCCTGCGGCTGCTGCACTGGGTTAGGCGGAGGGGGCATGACCTTTGCGCGATCATCGTCGGCAGCAACAGGTGGTCCCTACCCCTTGTCCAGCGCTGTAGGCAGAGCTCGTCCGGGTTTATCTTCATACATCGTCGTCCCAATGGTGACGAACACCTCTCGAGACATGACGGCGTTGTTGGCTTGCTCGTCGTGCGTGTAATCCTCCTCCATCTCCTGCATGGCGGAGTCTAGTTCCTCTGGACCAAAATATATCTCCTCCGAATCTGCACTGAATTCGGCGTATAGCGCGTCAATCACAGAGTCGGAGGGTGCCAGGACTTCTTCGATGACGGGCGGTGGAGGTGCAACAACAGCGACGATGAATGGAGGTGGCGATGCGACCACGGCGATGGCGGCCGGAGGCGGTGGTGGCGGTGGCTGAATCGGAGGGGCTCCGTCAATGAGCGCAAGTGCTGTCTGAGCTGCCGCTTCGGCCTCCGCATAGTTGTTGACGGTGTTCACCATGCCTTCGAAGGTAAGGCGTACCGACGCCTGCTGCCGTCTTAGAGAATGCCGGAGAAGCATGCCATGGTCCAGTCCTTCCACAAAGTGATACATGGCATCATCATTGGGGTAGTGGGCCAGATCGACTCATATACGGAGCCACCTGGCCAGGTAATCGCGGGGGTTTTCGCCCTCTCTCTGAACGCAACGTGCCATATTGAAGATGGTAACCACGCCGAAAAACTTGGATCTCTGCTGTCCAGATGCACGGGTGAAGCCGGCGGACTTGCAGCGATCTTCCACCGTTATATCCTGCACAGGGGCGGTTTGGGTGGACCTTGAATTTTTCCGATCTTTGCTGGCAAACTCCGAAGAGAGATCCGACATCGATCCTTCCATGAACGTATCCTGCCAGTAGGCGGTCCGTGCGGGTCTTGATGCTCCTCCGACTCCCGGGGAACTAGTTCCCGAGTCGGTTTCGCCAATGAAGAGGTGTATGTCTCCGATAGGAACGATCGAACACCGCGTAGGGTTCGTCTTCGCCGGGATCCAAAACTCGTTGGGAGGGACGATCGGAACGTTGTCGGAGAAGAGAACACGAACGATGGCTACGGTTTTGCCGATTCCCGTGAAGATCTTGGTCCTCGCCGGGTGAAGAGCCTAAAGCGCCTCTTTCCCCATGTTGGGCGCCAACTGTCGTGGTATTGCCAACGAGTATGCCATGGAGGGGTCCTCACAGTGCGTGTTTAGAGACGTGGGGGAAGGCAGACGGTTGACGGGTACGAGGTAACACAGCTTACCCAGGTTCTAATCCCACAACGGTGGCGGAATCCTCCTACTGCTATAAATCACTATAATGGCAATACGCCGAGTTACAGAGATAGGTTTACTGTGCGAGGTTGTGCTAATCGCTACTTGGTCGTGCCTTAAAGGCTCCCATAGGCCCGACATATATAGTCGCCAGGTCCTAGGGTTACATGGAAAAGTCCTAGCCGGACAGGTTACAGAGTCCTACACCGTCTATTACTAGTCTTGTGTGTCTTGTACTCCAAGGCTCCCGGTATGCTGGTGACTCCACCGTAGCCTTCCTTTATCCGGCATGGTCCTCCCTTCTAGATCCATCTAACTGGGCCGCCCAGCAGGCCATGGGCCATGCTACCAACTGTGGGCCACCCGGGTTATCCGGATAAGAGACATGCTATGAGGATAACCATATAGCATATCCCCAACATTTATGGCCTAAATTCAATTGAAAATAATGAGGGAATCAAAGTTCGAGAAATATATTGTCCCATTCCACAAGAAAGTTTTGAAACTATTATGATTGGGACTATTGCTATCAAGATTGAGGTAACATAATCATTTTGTGAAATGCAAAGTTTTGTTTCATATAAAATTGTTTTGGTGATAAGACTTGATCAACCTTGTTAACAAAGGAATTTTTATGGACAAGAAAATGCTTTCACAATGGTTATACTTGCTCACCTTTATTTTTCTCCATTCCAATCTTTGTTTTTCCTCTTGTTAGTCTTAGTTTTGGTAGTTGATTGCTTTTTAGAGTGCCTTAGAACTTCTGTAGTTTTAGTTTTGGTTTGATTTTGTGTCTTTCAAAAATCTTTTTTTGCGAGAAAATCAATTTTCATAACCTGAAAATTGGCCAAAAATAAAGTTTCCTGAAAAATTCCAGAAAATTCATATTAAATGTTTTCATGAAAAAAGGGCAGAGGGGGACCTGGAGTGACCCAGGGGGGACTACCAGGGAAGCACACCCCCTGGTGGCGCGGCTAGCCCTAGGGCGCGCCCGGCCGAGGTGTGGTCCACCCATGGCCCTCCAACTTGAATCCTTCCAGCCACTTCTTTCTCTCTCCCTAAAAACACCGGAAAACTTCTCAAAGCTCGAGTTCCTACTGTTCTTGCTCCCGATTTTCAATCTCCTTGCTCAGCCCATCTTTGTTGCCGATTTTTGGAGTGATTGCTCTCCGGTATGTGCCTCCTCCGCTTGTCCAATTATATTTTTGATTTGTGGATTGTATCTTGAGTATTTTTCTACTGTAGGTGACAGGTTGTGTGAGATTTCATGCTTGTTCTATGCTTAGAGATTTCACTTTGATTCATGTTTAGCCCTCTAGCAAGTTCCTATAGTAGTTCCTCATCATCTATCAACTTGGAAATCACTTGGTTTGATGTTTGTCTAAAAATTTCAGAAAAGAAGATGAGTAACTATCAGCTGAATCCATGTGAAGTAAGGGTACCGGAGATTATGAAAGTCCACCGTGAGGAGGAAGTTTTCCCTTCCATTTATCCATGCCCAGAATTAATGAGAGCTGCAGGGATACTTCAGGATTTCCAAACTCTGATATCTAATGCAGGGTTGGAGCATTTTGTTGGAGAAGAACCTTACCAATATGTTAAGCTAACCATGTATGTGGTGCAGGACTTTCGGTTTAGTTGGTCCTTGCCTAATCCCATGGTCCACTACAAAATTTACAATATAGCTGTTAACCTCCCTTTTGATGATTTTTGTACAGCTATCAGAGTGCCACAATGGGGTTCATGTGAGAATATTAGAGAGAGGCCTACGCCACTCATGGACTTATATGCAGAGATTTTCCAAGGTTGCAACTTATATGCGAAGATTCATTTCCCATCCATTAGATATTTTTCCTATTTCATTGCCAAGTGTGTTCTTGCTAAGAAGACTGCTAGAAATTATCTTCATTTGATCTAGCTTTTATCTCAGTCGCCTTGAAATGAGATAGGACTTATAACTTGGGTGCTTTGATAGCTTTTTTTCTTGCTGCTAACTGTGAGAAAGGTGGAATTTTTGGAGGTCTCATTGCATCTCGTCTATTAGCTTTGCACGGTTTAGCGCCTCATCTTTTAGACTTGCATTTTCCCATAGAGAGACTTGATCTCAATTCCATGTTTCAATGTAAATTTGTTTCTTCTTGGGCTAGTTTGAGCGAGTTATCGTATGAAATAACCTTTGTCAAGAGTAGTTGGAGAGGGGGTAAGACTGAGAAAGTAGTCCATTTCCCTGCACCTGCTTTGTTTAACTTTGATACTAGGCAAGGATGGTCGCTGGCAAAGGAAGAACTTGACACATACATAGTGGAGCTCTCCCAGCAAGAGGAGAATGTTGGAGTGGATGCCGAGGATAATTCGGTTCAGCCCTCCAACATGGGGGAGTCTTCATACCAGCAGTCCTCCAATGATTGGGGTGCTTCTTCTTCTTCATCGCGAGGGCACGATTATGATTATTCCTACGATGACCCACCGGCTTAGGGTTACTACCCGCGTTATTGATTGATATCCACTTAGTCCAAAAGCCTAAGCTTGGTGGGAGGTACTGTGACACTCCCAGGATCAGGGTTAAACAAATCCCAGACCTCCGTCTGAAATAAGCTTAACCTTGAGCTCAAGATTATTCAGTGAAGAATAGGTAACATGGCAGTGACCCTACGACACAAAAATTTATTACAGCAAGCTCATAACTGAGCAGAGAACCAAATTATTACAAGCATAGGTCATTGACCACAAACATCAAACAACGGAAGGCAAATTATGCTATTAAGTATAGCAAACTTAACAAATGGCCTAATAGGCCTAAAGCATAATGATGACGTCCCAGCCCATAGATTCCAGGCTGCCGGCCGGGAACCCCAAGCTACTCGTCGATGTCGATGTAGTACGGAACTCGTCTTCGGGTGAACACTTACTCTGCCAAAAGTATCAACAAATCAAGGGTGAGTACAGGGTGTACTCCGCAAGACTTATGGCTGGTGGAGTTGTTTTGCATAAAGCCATCTTTTGTTTATAAAACAAGAGAGAGAAGAAGCTCGTCTATTCAGAATATTTTAAAAGGGGATAAGAGAGCAACATCTCCGAAATATTTATCATCATCTTCTGATATCCACCAAGTCACCATCATCTGAACCATATCTAGGATCAACCCCTCGTACCCATGAGGAAGCATCCTTAAGCACACACTGATCTACCAAGTTTTATGATTAGGTTCAAGTTCTCTATGATCTTAGAATCTGTCCACCAAGCGTTCATAACCGTGAACACGGCTTTTCGAAAAGATTATTACCCTGCAGGGGTGTACAACTTTACCCACACGTACCAACCGACTCTTAATGCCAAGCTATTAGCCCTCTTCCTTGGATGGCTGGCAGAGGGTGGTTGGCCACGACCTTTACCTTGCTTTCGCCGAGACCATGAGTCATGCAATAAGTATGGTTCCGCTGTAACGGGTCAAATCCCGAAGCCGGTACTTAAAGATGTGTGGCGAGGTTGGTTAACAGGGGCTCCATTGACCCCATGCAACCCCGGCAACGCTTACCTACCTGTTATGATGCACCTTTCACCCGGCAAATCTTTCAAAAGATTTTCTATGCATATGTCGAATGGAACGCCTGAACTATGTGACTCATGGAATCTACTAGGCAAGTTAATCAGATGAGGGGTTCCCAAGCCGCGTGTGGCTGTACGCTCATCTCGGTTCCAAAGGCAAGAACTCGGTTCCTAGTGGTGGCGAGCATGGGACTAGAAAAACCACATCCCATCGTGGCCTCCCATACAAGCCTTAGCATGTTTAACTCATATCACCTCTGATATCATCTCAACACGTTCTCCTGTCATACTAGATTCTCTGCATCTGATACATCGTCTAGATGAACTAGACTCAAAATCTATGCATGGCTAAGCAGACACGAATAAGAGCTCTAGCAGTGCACACAAGCCAAACCTAGTTATGCTAGGAGCAGTGGATCAGGTAATATAAGCTCGAAAGGGAGTAATGCAATAGATAGGATACTCTATCTATCGGTAAAAGACCATAGTAGAATCGTATGCAACATGGCAAGAGTGGAAATGCTTTCGAAATCATAGGATTATATCATGGTGGGGCTATGCTTGCCTTTGCCAGTTGATAGCAGATAAATAGATCTTCGGAAGCCTTGAACTTGACTTGGTTAGAGTTGGTCAAGTATTGTTCGTAGATCTTCAATCTTCGATGGTGTGGTCCTCGGTCTTCGATCTCGATCTCGATATCGTATTCTACCGCAAAGAACCAAACACCAGAAAGAAAGGGAAACAATCAAAACATGGCATCGATGCAATGCTCAAGAAAGTATGATGATATGAAAAGTTAATTTGCATTGAAATGTAACCCTAAAACATGCTCGACAACTTAATCGGGGTTCCGAGGGGTAAAAACCCTCTCGGGAACAACTCTGGAATAACCTATTAGGGTTACTAGGGTGTTGTAATTAAACTTGTCATTTAAGTTGTTAAATAATGCATGATTATAGGTTAATTAGATAGTTCTCATATTTCTGAACATTTTGATATATTATTTGTAATTTTCTGAATTACGGATTAAAAGTTATTGAATTTACAATAATCAAAACAATTTCTGAAATTATTAAATCCTTTTCATAATTTCAATAAAAATGAAAACCTTTTTACACAGAGGCTGGGCTAGCCACAGACACAGACAGGTGGGGCACTAGCCACCTCAGCCTCCACGCAGGCAAAGTGCGATAGGGGGGCGGTTGGTGTGTTTCTCACCGAGGCAGGGGCTACCCACTACCACTGACGGGTGGGGCCGGTGCCAAGTCATCACGCCACGCAGATGCCACGGAGGCTCACCGGAGACCACGTCAGACACGGCGGGGAAATGCGGCAGAGGGCAAGCGGGGATGTGTGCGTGTGTGCGTTAGGGAGGAAAGGCCGAGGCGATCCAGAAAATGGGGGCGCCGCCCTATTGGGGTCACCGGAGATTCGGCTCCGACGAGCTCCGACGGCGGCCCGCACAGGTGCTCGTGGCGGAGACGATAGAGAGGAGGAGGGAGGGATTGGAGGGGTCTGCGAGGACAGCGATCTCACCCTGATTCGACAGGCGTGGTCGGGGAGGTCGTGGAGCTCTGCATCGACAGCGGGCGGTGGTTGCCGGAGTTGGGGATGGGAGTTGATTCGGGCGACTGAGACCTTCCCGGATCGATTCCCTCGACGAGAAGAGGCAGGGGAGAACTGTGGTTTTGGTGGCATGGTCAAACGAGCATGGGGAGGTGCGGTACGACGGCGACCGGCGGAACCTGGGTGCTAGGGTTTGGGTCCGCAACGGGAACGAGGAAGAGGGGTCTCTGGGAAGGGGAAGAATGGATGAGGACGGCAGGGCAGCGTCGCGAGGATCTTATCCTCCTCCTGGAGCTTGGCGGACAGCGGGATGGAGGCGGCGAGGATCGACGGCGAGGCCGACGACAGCGAGTTGCTTCCCATTGGAAGCGAGGAAGAAGAAAAGGAAAAGACGCGAAGGGGTACGGGCTGCGCTGGGCCTTAGCTGGGCCACGGGGATCTGTTGGCTGCTGCACGCGCGACAGAGAGAAGAGAGGGAAGAGATAGGACGGCCTGGTTGGCTAGTTTTTCTCTATTTTTTTTCTTCCAGAAACATTCTCCAAATCCTTTTTCATTACCTGTTGTAATTTCCAAATTCAAATACTATTTTGGGCATTTCAAAAATTGCCATAGACTTTGTAAAACATTTAAAATAATGTGAGGCCCTTATAACATTTTGGGCTTCACAACTTTTTGACCATTTTCAAAATATTTAAAACCATTTGAAATAGTCACATGAGGGGGAAATCTAGGGTTTGGGCTTTTGTTGTATTTCTTCAATGCATGCATTTTAAAGATGATGCTCATGATGCTCAAAACAAACCCTAATATAATATTTATCTAAAACTGGGGTGTTACAGGTACACCGACATCACACTCATCTAAATATCCTATTCCGTCGATGCTTTGTATATCCATGTTTCGCTTTCTCTTTAGTTTTTGTTTCTGCTTTCCAAAACACAAAAAGACCAAAAAAATATTTTTCTTGTTTCTCTTTGTTTGTTTCTTTGACTTTTAGCTTTGGTTTGCTGTAATAAAAATCCAAAAAAGATTTTTCCTTGTTTGTTTTTTCTTTGAGTGCTTGCTTTAAAAATCGAAAACTCAAAAATATTTGTTCTTCTTCTTTGGTTTTTGATGGCTGATGTGGAGCCTGTTGGGAACCCCAAGAGTAAGGTGTGAAGCAGCACAGCAACAAGTTTTCCCTCAGTAAGAAAACGAGGTTATCGAACCAACGGGAGGAAGGAAACGTCACACAGGTGTTGCAAGCAACGCAGAGACCTGCACAACACAAACTCAACACTTTGCCCCAACTAATCAGTGAGGTTGTCAAGCTCACCGGTTTAATGTAACAAAGGATTAAACGTATGGTGCGGAAGGTAATGGTTTGCATCAAGTAAACAGGTAACAGTGGAAGATGTATCAATGGTAAAGATTGGACCGGGGTCCATAGTTCACTAGAGATGCTCTCCTTAGATAAACAACATGGCATGAAGGGTAAACAAATTATAGCAGGGCAATTGACAGGAACTGAGCAAGGCATAACAATGCAATACTAGACAAAAAGATCCTATGAGATTCGATTGGGCAATACAACAATATACATAGACCGCCATCCAACTGCATCTATGAATTCCACCTTCAGGTTATCATCCGAACCCCCTCTAGTATTAAGTTGCAAGCAACAGACAACTGCTTTAAGCAAAGTGTGTAAGGTAAACAGTCCACTTGTTCCATGAACAAGAGACCGTTGTTTTCTCCCTAGTGGAAAAAGAACATCTACAACCAAAGAGATTTTTGTAGCTTCCCTTGGAAACTAGAGGCATGAACCCACTATCGAGCATAAATACCCCCTCTTGGAGTCACTAGCAACTACTTGGCCAAGATAGCTACTAACAACGGAGAGCATGCAAGATCACAAACAACACAGACGTGATAGAATCATAAAGACAAAACCATTAATCAATCTGACATAGAAATCTCAATATCCATCGGATCCCCGCAAACACAACATGCATGATTACAAATAGATTAGATCTTGATCATGAACGGAGGTCATAAGATCTATACATGAAAGCACAAGGAGGAGATACAACCATCTAGATAGTACATGGACCCATAGTCCAAGGAGGAACTACTCACGCTTCATACCGGAGAGAAGGCATCTGGGATGATCTCCCCTCCGGTAGGGTGCCGGGAAGAACTTCAGATCCTCCCCGGTCTAGGGACGACGGTGGTGGCAGCTACAGAAGGTTTCGTGGAGTTTTTATCGGGTGCCTAGGGTTTCTGCATCGGGGGCTTCTTATAGGCGAAGAGGCGAGGCTGGGATGCGGCAGGGGCCCCACACCCTACCCAGGCGCGGGGTGGGCCCACCCGCTCCTAGGGGGTCTGGCCTCCCTGGTCCGCTTCTCCATCTCTCCTCTGGACTTCGTGTCCCCCATGGTAAAATATTGACTTCGGCTTTTGTCCCGTCCCATTCCGAGAATATTGATTTTCTGGCTTTTTGGAACCAAAAACAGAAGAAAACAGACAACTGTCACTGTGGCAACTTGTTAATAGGTTAGTTCCATAAAATATATAAAAACACCTCAAAGTGCAGACAAAGCAAAGCAAAGTAGATAGTAAACAAGCATGGATCATCTAATATTATAGATACATTTCCGACGTATCAGCTTTGTGAAGTTCATTGTAGGGTTTAGCGGTCCTCGGTGACTCCTTTGGAGTTTGGTTTCATGTTATTATTCAAGCCACACAAGTGAAAGGCTATAATGATGATTAATGATACCTCGAGGTGTGGTAGGATGCTGGTAATGAACTCTATTTGTCTTCATTTTTCTACATATACTCATCATTTTGGGCATGCTTAGTCTATTCATGTAAGGTGTATGTTATTTATGACATTGTGGTATCCTCCTCTGAATGTTTCATTTGAATCGACTTGGCACATTCTCACGCATGCATATGACTGAACCAAAGTCAGTTGAGTCTCGATGATTTATTTTGCCTCAGAGTTCTTGTATCACTTTTATGCCATAATTAATTATGTTTTGTTGCAAGGTTGATTATGACAGTTACTTCTCTCTCATTTGTCACTCCCTTTCTATTGCTAGCCTCCACTTGCACTGAATATGAGCTCTACCTGTTCTTCCAACTCCCCAAAACCAAAATTATCAAAAAGTGTCCACCCTAGCTACCTATTAGCATCATTTGCTATTCCGTGCATATCTATTATGCCTTGTTTTCTTCCAAATAAAATGTTTGCTTGTTATGAGAAAATTAGTTAGTAAAGCTCTCACGAACTTGATGGCACACTTTATTTTCTTGAACTTAATAAACCTGAACCATTGTGACTGTCCATGAAAGTTATATTCTTATAAATTATAGGATAGGAGTTAGCAGAACCGTGCTGTCATGGGGAACGCTTTCAACACCTGTAAATATTACCCAGTTGATATCATGCTCTTTTGTTTATGGATGTCGGTAGTGTGAAATAAAACGAGAGCTTGTAAGTCCATTGAGTTCTGTATATGTGTTAGAGAAACGCCTGGGCCGCTAGCCTAAGACATGCCTAATCATGGTGGAAACTTGCAGCATAACCATAATGAGTAATGTTTGAAGCATCCTCAATAAAAACCTATGCAAATAGAGATAAAAAGATTGATGAGATGGTCATTGTATGTTGCCTTGTCATTTTGATATGGGATAGCTCCTGTATCATGGGGCAAGGGGTAGCCCGTTAGCGGTTCTCTATGATACATATGTACTTACAATGACAAGAACTTACCGGTAACTAAAGTTGAGTAGCATGAGGAACGGCGCTCGTACTCAAGGGACATGAGATTTCTAGTTCATGATCTGTCAAGCATATAACTCAAATTGTACCTCACTTTAAACTTAACCATCTAAATATTCCTATCATAGGGGAAATAAGAGCTCAAAGCTAATGAGTACCATACTTTCAGCATTTGGAAGCATTTCAAACTTATCAAAACCTTTTTCACTTCCTTGTTGAGTTACCACCTATTCTATGAGCACCTTCTTGAGAGCATAGTTGTCATTCTTACTGTGATGTGCTTGTCTCAAAACTTGGTTAATTATGACATAAATTTGATGCTTGTATCTTTGATATCTTTACTTCTAGTCTTCACTTGAACTTCAGAGGTGCCTTGGCATTTATGTTTTGCTCCACAATCCAAGGCAAGCAAGATACCACTCTATCTTACCATCTTATGAGCATTGCAATGTTCCTTATGTTTATGTTTCATGCTACTTATTATTATTGTGTTGGAATCTTTTCATAGCTTGCAATGACTATTGAGTAGACTTAGTTGCATACTCTTTATTATGAATTGTCTAAGAACTGATCATGTGATGAGAATATTGACATCATTTGAAGCAAATGTGTTCGTGAAAGTTTCTTTTATCGCACTTAGTTTTCAACTGAATTTCTTGAGGACAAGCAATAAGCTAAGCTTGGGGGAGTTGATACGTCCAAAATGTATCTACTTTCCCGAACACTTTTGCTATTGTTTCTCCTCTAATCTGTGTGATTTGGATACAACTAACACGGACTGACGTTGTTTTCAGCAGAATTTCTTCCGTGTCTAGTTTTTGTGCAGAAAATCAACTTTCAGGAAAAAAACCGAAAAATATGGCAAAACTCCTATTTTACCAGAAGACTCACGGAGCCAGAAGATGAGACGGAGGAGGTCCACGAGGGGCCCACACCCCCTGGGCACGCGGGCTAGGCCAGGCCACGCATGGGGGAGGTGTGGCCACCTTAGGCACGCCCTCGGTCTCCCTCTTCACCTACATAAAGCTTTCTGACCGAAAAACAGAGGGGGTTCGACATTTTTCAAGATAGAGTTCCGTGCGCTGCCACCACCAGAAACCGCGATTCGGAACCAGAAACTCTGTTCTGGCACCCTACCGGGACGGGGTTTTGGAGGAGATCATCGCCATCATCATCACCGACACCTCTCCATCAACCATCCATGTTTCCCCCATCCATGAGTGAGTAATCCCCCGCTATAGGGTATTGGGATGGTAGGGATTGGATGATATCTATCATGTAATCGAATAGGATTGTTAGGGCATGGTTCCTAGTATCTTTATTAGTGCTATTTGACTTTGTTGTAGCTTGTTATGCTTAATGCTTGTCACTAGGGATCGAGTGCCATGATCTCAGATCTGAACATGTTATTGATTCATGAGGATAGTATTGTTTGTGATCCTATCTACAAGTTGTTTACACATGTCATTGTCCGGAACCAAAGGCCCCGAAGTGATAGAAATTGGGACAGCCGGAGGGGATGGCAGTGATATGAGGATCACGTGTGTTCATGGACTGTTAATGCTTTGCTCCCATACTCTATTAAAAGGAGTACCTTAATTTTCAGTAGATTCCCTTGAGGCCCCGCTGCAATGGGCTGGCAGCACAAAATATGTTGTGCAAGTTCTCATTGCGAGCACGTATGACTATATATGGAACACATGCCTATGATTGTTTAGTAATTGGATGCTTTATCTTATTTATCTGTAAATGCCCTAGATCTTTATATTACATGAATAGTCTCATCAATGCAATGCCCGTCCATACATCCCTATGCCTACCGCACTCAAATCCTACTATTTGCTACTATTGTTACTGCTGCCTTTGTTTTACTGCTGCTATTACTTTGCTATTGCTACTACAAAATTGTTGGTACTGATAAACTACTGTGAGCAAGACTATTTTCAAGTGCAGCTGAATTGAAAACTAAGATGTTAAGGCTTATAAGTATTCTTTGGCTCCCCTTGTGTCGAATCAATAAATTGGGTTATACTACCCTCGAAGATTGTTGCGATCCCCTATACTTGTGGGTCATCAGCAATCACTCGTTCCGGCATCATCGTCACCGTCCATGACTTATTTGTCGTCGTCCATGGCAGCTATTTCCTGCTCCTCCTCCTCCCTCTGGCAAAGCTGCCAAAACATCACGTTGGCCTTACGGGCTTCTTCGATAGTCATTTGCTTCAAAGGGCCGGCCCTGACATTTACTTGTCTGGTCGACATCTTTGCACTAAACAATTATATGGAACTAATTAGTGCAAGAGAAATCGATCGGAAAATTCGACAGCACCTACCCTAAAAAGGCTACCTAGGAATGCCCATTTCTCACCGAAATAGAAATGAATCAACATTTCAGGAGTAACGGGCACCCAGTTTGGAATCCGTACAACAATTGATAAAATACACATGTGCGCATATCTTTGACACAGGAAACAACGCTTCCTGCAGACACTTTCAAAATATGCATGCTAAAAAAACATACAGAACAGTAGCACTAAGAGCACCACCAGAACAGTAGCATGACCATACTTGTCGAAGATATGGTATGTATAGCACCAAGAGAACCACCAATGGCATGTACAAAACCACCAAAACAGTATCACCAAGAGCACCAGGACCATACTTGTCGAAGATATGCATATAGTTTCAGTACAGTACAGAACAGAACACTTTCGAAGACATGAGCACCACCAGAACAGTACATAACACTTTCAGTTCTAGCCTAGCTACACTTCTAAATTTTCAATGCTTTCTCACATAATGAAAAACATCTCTGGTTTTGATGTAAATAATAATAATTACTACTAAAATTTAGGGGGCATGAGCAAATTAGGATTAGTCCACTTCCTAGCTGCATTAGATTCTTTTCTTGTGTACACATCTCTCTTTAGATGAAAGTTCTCTCCATGCAGCAGCAATCTAGCTTGCTCATGATGACGAACTGTTGTACATGCCATTACACTGCATACGACTGTGCCAAAACCGGAGGTTCTTTTAAGGGCTTCTGTTTTCTTAGAAATAAGTCATATATGTAACGAACCGATCAGGAGGAGCAACTGTTGTTACTCTCTTTATCGGGCATTGTGTGCGTCCATGTTCCTACCTGCAGTAGCAAAACTTTCCATACTTATAGATACATACATGCCCAGTTGTAGAATTGCAGGAGACGTACTTTTACTATTCGTTCCTCATATGCCGCTCGGGCAGGCTGATGCTTATATATACATGTAAAAACATGCATGTGGTATCTTGATTCGGAAAGCTACTGCTGGTAACAGATCAAGTTTGTTGAAATGGAAATTCATTGTTGATCCATTGTAAGCACATACATCCATCTTTTGTCCAGAACATGGAGCCGTGCAGATCGAGCGGGTCGTAGGTGTCGAACCCTAACCCTATCTAGCAAGAGAGGGGAGGGTAAGGGAGAGGGAGTCTCATACCTGGAGAGGTGGTGGATGGAGGGAGATGGTGGCAGATGGAGGGAGGTGGTGGTGGATGGGGGAAGGTCGTGGCGGTGCGCAGGAGAGGAAGGCTCAGCCCTGGTCGTGGCGGCGTGCATCTTTTCTACTGGCGAGGAACAGGAGGAAGCAGAGGGGCGTGCGCGTCTTCTCCGCATGCGTCTTCTTCATCGTCTCCGGTGGCGCCGAAGGCCATGGTGTCGGTTTCGAGAAAGAGGGAGGAAGAAGATCAAGGAAGGGGGAACAAAAAGAGATAGGGGCGCGCGTGTGTTATCGGCTAAGTGCCCAAACTAAGAGGCGCACCTCTATTTGGTGCGCCACAGATAATATCCGTAGCGCACCAAATAGAGATGCACCGCTGAGTTTGCGTACTTACCTCAAAAGTATGTGCGCCACTGTGTTGCACTGATGGTTCTTACTAGTTACTAAGTGCGGTTGGTTTTCTTGAACCCCTAGGTGTTGGGTTCGAATCCTGGCACCTCTTTTTTCCTTTAGTTTTAAAATATATTTAACAAAGTTTGAAATTAATATTTACTCACTAGAAAATAATTGTCTAGTATTTTTAGAATATGAACAATTCAACATTTACAAAATATAAAAGCAAAAACATATGATTATTGTTCCAAAAAACCATATGTATCTCAAGTATATAGTTTCGTCGAATTAGCTTGATGCACGTGCACACACATCACAAACAAAAAAGTTATTTTTGTGATGTCGATTCCGAACGAGCTAGCGTCGTCTCGTCACGACGATCTTCTTGCCCTTCTTTGTTGCCGTTGAATAATTTAGCCCGGAAACATGGGGATTTCTTCTCGTGTACAGACATCCTTTAGCAGGTAGGGTGGTCTTCCTTCTTCCTGATGCAGCACTAGGCATGTCGAAGTACTTGTCGAATTTCTCTTGTATATTCGGATCGCCATACTTGTTGAAGTCTTGTTTGGTGGATGCTCCCTCCATTCCGATGATGCTCCTTATTCCCCTCTTGACAACAACGCGGCTAGGCCTTACAGGGTTGGTAATGTAGAAGCATTGATCCACCTGGAAAGCCAGTACCCATGGCTTATTTTTCGCCTAGACGTTCACGCCAGATGCCTTCGATAATTTGGCTTCAGTATAACCATGATGGTGAAATACCGGCCTTCTTTTTCGATGTTCTTGGCCGATCTGACCAGGAACATCGGCATCTTGTATCCATAGTAATCGAGTTCCCAGATCTCCACGAACCTACCGAAGAATATATCCTTGACATTGGATTCCTCGTCTGCGTAGGATAGCATCGTGACTCTTGATACGTCGGAAACATATCTATAATTTTTGATGCTCCATGCTTGTTTTGTATCTACTTTCCTTTTCTTTTTCTACACTTTGAGGTGTTTTTATATGTTTTTCTGGACAAACCTACTAACAAGATGCCACAGTGCCAGTTGCCTATTTTCTTCTGTTTTTGGTTCCAAAAAGGTAGAAAATCAATATTCTCGGAATTGGACGGGACAAAAGCCAAAGTCATTATTTTCCCCGGAGCAACACGAAACCAGGAAGCAAAGACGGATTAAGGCACCAGGGTGGCCGCACCCCCCCCAGGCACGGGCCAGACCTGGTGGCGCCTACAGGGGTGTGGGCCCCCTGGACCTCCACCGACCTTGCCTCATGCGCCTATAAAAATCCCCCAGGGAGAAAACCCTGAATCATCCATTATACTTCCAGAAAAAGTTCCGCTGCACCACAGCCACTGAAGGGGAGATTCGGGGACAGAAAGTCTTTGTTCCGGCACCCTGCCGGGACGGGGAAGTGCCCCTGGAGCCATCTCCATCGATCTCCACCATCATCTTCATCGTCGTTGCTGATTCCCATGATGAGGAGGGAGTAGTTCTTCCTCGAGGCTAAGGGCTTTACCAGTAGCTATGTGTTCATATCTCTCTCTATGCATGATCTTGTTGTGGTCATGAGCTTTGTAATCTAGTAGATCTATGTTGCTACTCAAGTGCTTCAATAGATCTCTGCTCTCCCCATGTGGGTGAAAGTGACAGCGTGCACGCCATGGTGGCACTTACGCTAGAGTCTACATAAATACTCATCGTGTTTTAATAGATCTATGATTTTCCCCACGTGTGTGAAAGTGACAGCGTGCACGCTGTGTGTGGCACTTAAGCTAAACTACATATATATTCATGAGTTATATTTGGAGTTGGATGTCTTTATAAAATTGTGGTGTTTGTTGGAACCATCTAGTGCTCAAGGTGACAGTGTGGGGTTATATAGATTGGGGAAGGCCCTACCATGGATTAGAGTGTCCAACCGGAGAGTAGTTAAGAGTAGTATAATGAAGAGGATATATTTATATGAGAGAGTTTTCACTAGTGAAAGTATGATCCCTAGGACTTGTTTCTAAGCATTGAAACACCATTTGCATCTAGATCTATTGCATGTTTGCTTGCTTCCATCTTTATTTAAGTTTGCCTTTAGTCTCTCCCACATCAACAACAAGTCAGAAGATCTTTTCTGGCACCGTTACCACTTGTATTTCACTATGTCTTCGCCGAACCAGTGCATCTATACACCTGACAAGTGTATTGGGTGTGTTGGGGACACAAGATACTTTTGTATCTTGATTGCAAGGTTGCTTGAGAGGGATACCTTTGACCACTTCCTCCCTGAGTACGATAAACCTTGGGTAATCCACTTAAGGGAAACTTGTTGCTGTTCTACAAACCTCTGCACTTGGAGGCCCAACAACTCTCTACAAGAATATAATTGCGTAGACATCGAGCTATTTTCTGGCGCTGTTGCCGAGGAGGTAAGGTAAAAGGTGTTGGAGATATGCCCTAGAGGCAATAATAAATATAGTTATTATTATATCTTTGTGTTTATGATAAATGTTTACATTCATGCTATAATAGTATTAACAAGGAAACATTAATACTTGTGTGATTTGTAAACTTAATTTGAAGTCCCTAGTATAGCCTCTATACTTCACTAGCTTGTTGGTTGATTAATGATTGTGGTTTCCCTATCATGAACATTGAGATGTTATCAACAACAAGATCATATCATTAGGAGAATGATATGGTGGACATACTCCTATAGATAAGCGTAGCATAAAGATCAAGTCATTTCAATAGTTCAATTGCTATATGCTTTCTGATACATAGTAACCTAATTCCTTCGACCATGAGATCATGCATATCACCTTTACCGGATGGATGCTTTGATGACATCAAACACCACACCGTAACTGGGTGGCTATAAAGGTGGCATTGAGTGTTCGGAAAGTATTGGTTGAGACACATGGATCAAGAGTGGGATTTGTCCATCCATATGACGGATAGATATACTCTGGGCCCTCTCGGTGGAATGTCATCCAATTAGCTTGCAAGCATGTGACTGGCTCACAAGGGATCACATATCACGGGAACGAGAAAAGAGTACTTATCAGTAACGAGGTTGAACTAGGTATGCAGAGATACCGACGATCATAACCTCGGATAAGTAAACTATCGGGAGACAAAGGGAAATTGGTATCGTATGTAAATGGTTCATTCGATCGCAAAGTAATCGTATAAATATGTGGGATCCATATGAATTTCCAGATTCCTCTATTGGTTATTGTTCGGAGAAGTGTCTCGATCATGTCCGCCTAATTCACGAACCGTAGGGAGACACACTTAAGGATTCGACGTTGTTTGAGTAGTTATGGTATTATGAGAAAGAGACCGAATGTTGTTCGGAGTCTCGGATGGGATACGGGATATCACGAGGTGATCCGGAATGGTCCGGAGAATAAGATTCATATAAGGAAAGTCCCGTTTCGGAGTTCGGAAATAGTTCCGGTGAATGTTCTAGAAGGTTCCGGAATGTCCGGCACTCCGGGAGGGGGGAGGGGTACATGAATGTGTCATTACATATTGGAATGATTGCATCATGTACTAAGTGTTCTTGCTGATAAAGGATTAAATTGAATCCTAAAACAGAAAAGTCAAATGTCCAGTTTGAAAGTCAAACGGCTAAAACAGGAAACTGTGGGAAACAAGCAAGAGGAGGCAAAACCGACTTGGGGGAGGAGTCCCACCTCTCCAAGCCGTCGTGCCACCCAAGGCCGACTTGGGGAGGGACTCCCCTCCCCTTGGCCGCGCCTCCCACCTATAAGAGGAGGGGCAGGGCCTCCTCCTCTAGATACACAAGTTCCTATCCTCTAATCTCCGGTTTAGAGCCGTTTTGGTTTAGAGCTTCTAATTGCCCTAGCCTTCGGTTTAGAGCCTTCTAATTGGTGTGTCTAATCCCTAGACCACTAATAGCCCTCTCTCATACTCCACCATACTCGCTCCGGCTTAAGGCGAAGCCCTGCGGGATCTCCCCTATACTTCTGGTACCACGCCGTTGTGCTGCCGGAATCGCGAGGAGAGTGCTACAACCTCCGCTGCCTGCTGGAACAAGGGAGAGGAAGGTCTTCGTCGAGTACCCAAAGTGTGACCGACTGCGGGAGCGCTGCCGGAACGCAGCGCCGGAAGGATCATCTACACGATCTTGAGATCGGGAAGAGTACGACTACATCACCCACGAGAATCCGCTCTCGTTAAACACTTTGGAATCTTCAAGGGTAAGTTATTCCATCGACTCGTTGCTACAATCTAGTAGATAGATCTTGGCTTGTTTGTTTGTATGCGATAGAAATTTTTTGTTTTCCATGCTACGAACCCCTACAGTGGTATCAGAGCCGTGTCTATATGTAGATCTGTTGCACGACTAGAACACAATGGTCATTGTGGGCGTTGATGCTTTTATTGTCGATTGCTTCTTGTGTACTTTGCATCTTTCGGTATGTTGGGATGAAGCGGCCCAGGCTAACCTTACATGACATCGTTCATGAGACTTGCTCCACGCTTGACATGCAACTTGTATTGCATAAGTGGCTTTGCGGGTGCCTGTTTCTCCTAGCATAGTTAAGATCCAATTTACAACGGGTGATTAACAATACTAGTATCAATGTTGTGGTTCATGTTCGTAAGTTAGAACGACACTTATTGAAAGCCCCAAACCACGTAAAATATGCAAAGAAAGTAGAGGCGTCTAACTTTGTTTTGTAGGGGTGTGCAGTGATGTGATATGGCCATAATTGTGATTATATTTGATGTATGCAATGTTCCTTATTGTAAGTTGGCAACCGGCAGGAGCCATATGGTTGTCTTTAATTTATGTTAAGACCCGCGTGTCTATTCAAAGTAGTTGTAATAGTTGAAGCCGGTGGACGACAACCATGGAGAAGCGTCATTGACCTTGATGCAATGCCGGTGATGATGGAGATCATGTTCGTGGTTGAAGATAGAGATCGAAAGCACGAAGAAGAAAGGCCATATCATATCACATATATATTGAATTGCATGTGATGTTAATCCTTTTTGCATCTTGTATTGCTTAGTAGACGACGGTAGCATTATAAGATGATCCCTCATGCACATCAATTTCAAGTCATAAAGTGTTCACCCTTAGTTAGCACCGTTGCTAAAGCTTGTTGTTTCGAAGCACCACGTGATGATCGGGTGTGTTAGATTCTGCAAGTGTATACAATGTGAGCAAGCCAGATTTGCTCATGCGGAAACTAAGGATTGATCTTGACGAGCCTAGCATGTACAGACATGGTCTCGGAACACGGATCACCGAAAGGTAAAGCATGAATCATATAGTAGATATGATGAACATGTCGATTGTTCGCCATTGAAACTATGTCAACTCTCGTGATGATCGGTGTTGATATGGTGGATTTGGTTCGTGTGATCACTAAAACAATGTGAGGGATGTTGTTTTGAGTGGGAGTTCACCTAGTTTAATTACATTAATTAATTTGAACTCAATTTGTCATAAACTTAGTCTAAACTATTGCAAATATGTTGTAGATCAATGGCAGCCCCTACCATCAATTTTAATGCGTTCCTAGAGAAAGAAAAGTTGAAAAACAATGGAAGCAACTTCGCGGATTGGTTCCGCAATTTGAGGATTGTCCTCACAGCTGGTAATTTGACCTATGTGCTGGATGCACCGCTGGGTGACCCACCTGCAGATGATGCTCCCGATGAAGTAAAGAATGTTTACCTCGCTCGGAAGAATCAGTACTCCATAGTTCAGTGTGCTATCTTGTATGGTTTGGAATCGGAGCTTCAGAAAATGTTTGAGGATTCAGACCCATATGATATTGTCGAGGATTTCAAATTGATTTTTGAGACTCATGCGGCAATTGAAAGCTATGAGGCTTCTGAAAAGTTCTTTAACTGCAAGATGGAAGAGGGCAGCTCCGTCAGTGAGCATGTGCTTAAGATGTCTGGGCACGCAAACAAACTTCAAAGCTTGGGTATTGTGATTCCTAATGCTTTGGGGATTTACCGTGTCCTCCAATCACTACCACCAAGTTACAAGAACTTTGTGATGAACTACAATATGCAGAACATGAAAAAGACGTTGCCAGAACTCTTTGCCATGTTGAAATCTGCAGAAGTGGAGATCAAGAAAGAGCACCAAGTGTTGTTGGTCAATAAGACCACCAAATTCAAGAAAGGCAAGTCTAAGCAAAAGGGACACTTCAAGAAGGGTGGTAAGAAAGTTACCACGCCGGCGAAGAAGACCAAGGCTGGACCTAATCCTGATACTGAGTGCTTTTACTGCAAGGGAGAAGGTCACTGGAAGCGGAATTGCCCAAAGTACTTGGCGGATTTGAAGAACGGCAACATCAAGAAGAAAGGTATATCTGATATACATGTTATTGATGTGTATCTCACTAGTACTCGTAGTTGTGCCTGGGTATTTGATACTGGTTCGGTTGCTCATATTTGTAACTCGAAACAGGTGCTGCAGAATAAATGGAAGCTAGCGAAGAACGAGGTGACGATGCGCGTGGGGAACGGATCAAAGGTTGATGTGATCGCGGTCGGCACGCTACCCCTTCATCTACCATCGGGATTAGTTTTATACTTAAATAATTGTTATTTGGTGCCTGCGTTGAGCATGAACATTATATCGGGATCTTGTTTATTGCGAGACGGTTACTTATTTAAGTCCGAGAATAATGGTTGTTCGATTTATATGAGTAATATGTTTTACGCACATGCACCTTTGATAGATGGTCTATTCTTATTGAATCTCGATAGTGGAAATACACATATCAACAACATTGAGGCTAAACGTTTGAAATCAAGCGATAATTCGACCTATATGTGGCACTGTCGTCTTGGTCACATTGGAGTGAAGCGTATGAAGAAACTCCATTCCGATGGACTTCTTGAATCACTTGATTTTGAATCACTTGAAAGATGCGAAGCATGTCTGATGGGAAAAATGACTAAGACTCCATTTTCTGGTATGATGGAGCGAGCTACGGACTTATTGGAAATCATACATACCGATGTGTGTGGTCCAATGAGTGTAGCATCGCGCGGTGGTTATCGTTATGTTCTTACCTTCACGGATGACTGGAGTAGATATGGGTATATCTATTTCATGAAACATAAGTCCGAAACTTTCGAGAAGTTTAAGGAGTTTCAAAGTGAGGTAGAGAATCAACGTAACAAGCAGATTAAATTTCTACGTTCTGATCGTGGAGGTGAATATCTAAGTTACGAGTTTGGCGAGCATTTGAAGAAATGCGGAATACTTTCACAATTGACACCGCCGGGAACACCACAGCGTAATGGTGTGTCCGAACGTCGTAATCGAACTCTCTTAGATATGGTTCGTTCTATGATGTCACTTACAGATTTACCGCTATCATTTTGGGGTTATGCATTAGAAACATCCGCATTCACTTTAAATAGGGCACCATCTAAATCCGTTGAAACGACACCGTATGAATTGTGGTTTGGGAAGAAACCTAAATTGTCGTTCCTTAAAGTTTGGGGATGCGAAGCCTATGTAAAGAAGTTACAGCCGGACAATCTTGAACCCAAAGCGGAAAAATGCGTCTTCATAGGATACCCGAAGGAAACTATTGGGTATACCTTCTATCATAGATCCGAAGGCAAAGTCTTCGTTGCCAAGAATGGATCCTTTCTAGAGAAGGAATTTCTCTCGAAAGAAGTGACTGGAAGGAAAGTAGAACTCGACGAGGTTGTCGAACCTTCTCTCGAAATTGCGAGTAGCGCAGCACCGGAAGAAGTTCCTGTGGTGCCTGCACCAATTAGAGAGGGAGCTAATGATGGTGATCATGAAACTTCGGTTGAAGTTGCTACAGAGCCTCGGAGGTCAACGAGAACTCATACCACTCCAGATTGCTATGATCCCGTTATGAGTGTCATGTTGGTGGACAACACCGATGACCCCGAGACATATGAGGAAGCGATGATGAGCCCAGATTCCAATAAATGGCAAGAAGCCATGAAATCCGAGATTGGATCCATGTACGAAAACCAAGTATGGACTTTGGTGGACTTACCGGATGGCCGAAAGGCTGTCGAGAACAAATGGATTTTCAAGAAGAAAACAGATGCTGATGGTAATGTTACTGTCTATAAAGCTCGACTTGTCGCAAAAGGGTTTCGACAAATTCAAGGAGTTGACTATGATGAGACTTTCTCACCGGTAGCGAAGCTAAAGTCTGTGAGGATTATGTTAGCAATCGCTGCATATTATGATTATGAGATATTGTAGATGGATGTCAAAACAGCATTCCTCAATGGAGATATTGATGAAGAGTTGTATATGATGCAACCCAAAAGGTTTTGTCGATCCTAAAGATGCTAACAAGGTATGCAAACTTCAACGGTCCATTTATGGATTGAAGCAAGCATCCCGAAGTTGGAATCAACGTTTTGATAAGGTAATCAAAAGTTCTGGTTTTATACAAACTTATGGAGAAGCTTGTATTTACAAGAAAGTGAGTGGGAGCTCTGTAGCATTCTTAATACTATATGTGGATGACATATTGTTGATTGGGAATGATGTAGACCTTCTTAATAGTGTCAAAGAATATTTGAATAATAGTTTTTCAATGAAGGATCTTGGCGAAGCAGCTTACATATTAGGCATAAAGATTTACAGAGATAGATCGAAACGCCAAATATCATTGTCACAGAGTACATATTTGGACAAAGTTCTAAAGAGGTTTGGAATGGAAGAAAGCAAGAAAGGGTTCTTGCCCATGTTGCCCAATACGACCTTGAGTAAAACTCAAAGTCCGACATCGGCAGAAGATAGAGAAAGGATGAGTAAGACTCCCTATGCATCAGCCATAGGATCTCTAATGTATGCCATGCTATGTACTAGGACCGACATTGCATATGCTGTTAGTTTAACTAGCAGATATCAAAGTGATCCAGGAGTGGATCATTGGACAGCGGTCAAAAACATCCCTAAGTACTTGAGAAGAACTAAGGATATGGTTCTTTCTTATGGAGGTGATGAACAGCTCGTTGTTAATGGTTACACCGATGCTAGTTGGAACACTGATCCGGATGATTCTAAATCACAATCTGGATACGTATTTATTTTGAATGGTGCAGCAGTTAGCTGGAGGAGTGCAAAGCAAAGCGTTGTGGCGAGATCTTCAACTGAATCGGAATACATGGCTGCTTCGGAGGCTTCACAAGAAGCTATATGGATGAAAGAGTTCATTACAGAGCTGGGTGTGGTTCCTAGTGCGCTGGATCCAATGTCTATCTACTGTGATAACATGGGCGCCATAGCCAATGCGCAAGAACCAAGGTCACACAAGAAGCTGAAGCATATCAAGCTTCGTTTTCACGCTATTCAAGAACATATCTAGGATGGGGATATAAAGATTTGCAAAGTACACACAGATCTGAATGTGGCGGATCCGTTGACTAAACCTCTCCCGAGGGCAAAACATGACCAACACCAAACTGCCATGGGTGTTCGGTATATTACCATGTAATCTAGATTAGATGACTCTAGTGCAAGTGGGAGACTGTTGGAGATATGCCCTAGAGGCAATAATAAATATAGTTATTATTATATCTTTGTGTTTATGATAAATGTTTACATTCATGCTATAATAGTATTAACAAGGAAACATTAATACTTGTGTGATTTGTAAACTTAATTTGAAGTCCCTAGTATAGCCTCTATACTTCACTAGCTTGTTGGTTGATTAATGATTGTGGTTTCCCTATCATGAACATTGAGATGTTATCAACAACAAGATCATATCATTAGGAGAATGATATGGTGGACATACTCCTATAGATAAGCGTAGCATAAAGATCAAGTCATTTCAATAGTTCAATTGCTATATGCTTTCTGATACATAGTAACCTAATTCCTTCGACCATGAGATCATGCATATCACCTTTACCGGATGGATGCTTTGATGACATCAAACACCACACCGTAACTGGGTGGCTATAAAGGTGGCATTGAGTGTTCGGAAAGTATTGGTTGAGACACATGGATCAAGAGTGGGATTTGTCCATCCATATGACGGATATATATACTCTAGGCCCTCTCGGTGGAATGTCATCCAATTAGCTTGCAAGCATGTGACTGGCTCACAAGGGATCACATATCACGGGAACGAGAAAAGAGTACTTATCAGTAACGAGGTTGAACTAGGTATGCAGAGATACCGACGATCATAACCTCGGATAAGTAAACTATCGGGAGACAAAGGGAAATTGGTATCGTATGTAAATGGTTCATTCGATCGCAAAGTAATCGTATAAATATGTGGGATCCATATGAATTTCCAGATTCCTCTATTGGTTATTGTTCGGAGAAGTGTCTCGATCATGTCCGCCTAATTCACGAACCGTAGGGAGACACACTTAAGGATTCGACGTTGTTTGAGTAGTTATGGTATTATGAGAAAGAGACCGAATGTTGTTCGGAGTCTCGGATGGGATACGGGATATCACGAGGTGATCCGGAATGGTCCGGAGAATAAGATTCATATAAGGAAAGTCCCGTTTCGGAGTTCGGAAATAGTTCCGGTGAATGTTCTAGAAGGTTCCGGAATGTCCGGCACTCCGGGAGGGGGGAGGGGTACATGAATGTGTCATTACATATTGGAATGATTGCATCATGTACTAAGTGTTCTTGCTGTTCCAAATAAAGGATTAAATTGAATCCTAAAACAGAAAAGTCAAATGTCCAGTTTGAAAGTCAAACGGCGAAAACAGGAAACTGGGGAAACAAGAAAGAGGAGGCAAAACCGACTTGGGGGAGGATTCCCTCCTCTCCAAGCCGGCGCGCCACCCAAGGCCGACTTGGGGAGGGACTCCCCTCCCCTTGGCCGCGCCTCCCACCTATAAGAGGAGGGGCAGGGCCTCCTCCTCTAGATACACAAGTTCCTATCCTCTAATCTCCGGTTTAGAGCCGTTTTGGTTTAGAGCTTCTAATTGCCCTAGCCTTCGGTTTAGAGCCTTCTAATTGGTGTGTCTAATCCCTAGACCACTAATAGCCCTCTCTCATACTCCACCATACTCGCTCCGGCTTAAGGCGAAGCCCTGCGGGATCTCCCCTCTACTTCCGGTACCACGCCGTTGTGCTGCCGGAATCGCGAGGAGAGTGCTACAACCTCCGCTGCCTGCTGGAACAAGGGAGAGGAAGGTCTTCGTCGAGTACCGAACGTGTGACCGACTGCGGGAGCCCTGCCGGAACGCAGCGCCGGAAGGATCATCTACACGATCTTGAGATCGGGAAGAGTACGACTACATCACCCACGAGAATCCGCTCTCGTTAAACACTTTGGAATCTTCGAGGGTAAGTTATTCCATCCACTCGTTGCTTCAATATAGTAGATAGATCTTTGCTTGTTTGTTTGTATGCGATAGAAAATTTTTGTTTTCCATGCTACGAACCCCTACAAAAGGTACTCACATCCTCCCGTGTGAGTGCTCAAAGTTATTTCCTTTATATTTTGCAATTTTGTCTTTTTGTTTCTTGTTTTCACTAGTTAGACTTAATGGTAAACAACAACAAAAATTAGAGAGCTTTATAGTATTTATCTTGAGTAGGACATGAAGTGTTTGAAGAGATAATTAAAAAACCTATGGAGCTTTATTTTGATGCTAATAGCAATGCTATTAGTATGAATTCTTTGAACACCATTGTTGCTAATGCTATGGAAAAGTCTAAGCTTGGGAAAGCTAGTTTTTTTTGAAAATGCTATTTTTAGTCCCCTAGCTTTGGAAGATAGCTATTGTATTGCTTATGATGATACCAAACCTCCAATATATGATGATTACTGTTGGGGAGGTGACCCCGGATAGGGTCAAGACAGGGGAAGATAAAAGGAGTTTCTCCTGTCATATGCCGAGTTACTGTCTATATCGGCCGAGTCATGTAAAGGTCGGCCGAGATAAGCACGACCATGACACCTATGGGAGGATATGTAACTACCCGGCCGACATACGAGTTAAGTCGGCTGAGTAAGTCTGAATAACCTAAATGCAGGTGAAGGCCAAGCCGAGTTAAGAGAGACAGGGCCGAGTGACATGAAGCTTGCAGGAGAAGGAGGTGCCAATAGTCAAACCCTAGCCACGAGCTAGGAATAATCTGAACAGAGCCAAGCACAAAGGACAAGGCGCAGAGCAGCATAAGGGCAGAAGGAGGTGTGGCATCCCGCAAAACCACTACTAGAAAATCGCGTTGATTTTGTGCATTGCATCATCATGACCGCATGCTCATGTCATCATGCCACATTGCATTTGAGCATCGTCATCATCTTGCATTTGCTTGCATCAAACTAATTTCGGAAACACCTAATTTGTTTTCTAAACGCCCCGTCTTTGTTCAAACGCAAAACCCGGGTCTCCGGATTATTTTATTTTGTCTGCTATCGGTTTGCAAAAGTCATGTTTGAAATATATAAGACCTTTAATTATTTTTTAGTGGGGCAGTCGAACGGGCCGATTCGACCCGAACGACCACCCCCGTACAAAACAAATCGGCCCACCTAAACCCTTTTATACCTAGTCCTAATCTACCCACCCCCAGCCACATCACTCCCTCCAATCGGCTCTCGCCACGTCACCCTGCCCCTTCCCCCTAACCTATCCCAGGCCGCCACCTAATCCTACCCCTTTCCCCACCTCTCTCTCTCTCCCCACAACACAACACAGCACACACTGCCACACACGCCCCAGGCCCACCTGCCACGCCCCAGCCACCTTTCCACCCTGCGGGCCCTGCCACCTGGCCCCACCCGGGCCAGCCTGGCCACCCCGTCCCCCACCTACCGTTTTCTCTCTCTCCCTCTCCTCCCCTCCACCCCGACGACCGCGCGCACCGCCCGCCTCCACCCGCCTGTCTCCTCCCTCCTCGCCGGAGCTCCCAGCCGCGCCCTTCCCGCCGCCTCCCTCTCGGCGCCGCGACCGCCCCGCAAGGCGCGCCACCTCCTCTCCCCGGCGCTCCTCCGCCCCGCGCGTCCTCACCGGCCCCTTCCCCCGCCTCCTCCTCCATCGCCGCCGGCGGCCGCGCCCCGCACCGGCGACCCGCGCTCGGTCCGCCGCCCAGGCCGCCTTCCGCCTCGCTCCCCATCCCCACCGCGCTCACCGCCTCCACCTTCCTCCCCTCTCCAACCACCTCCGGCCCCGCCCCTTCTTCCCTCCCGCGCCGCCGCTCGCCGGCGAGCTCCCCCGCGCGCGCCCGCCTCCCCCGCGCGCCTCCACCTCCCTCCGCCGCTCCCTGCGAGCTCCCCCTCCCGCCGGTTTCGCCTCCCCCGTCTGCCTCTCCCTGTGGCCCCTCCCCTCGCCTCGCGCGCCTCGTGGGCCCTCCCTCATCGGCAGGTCGCCGCCGGCCTCGGCCTCAGCCGCCCGCCGCGCCCCTTCCTCCTCCTCCCGTCGGCCTCGCCGGCGACGGTCCGGCTCGTCGACCTCGCTGTCCTCGCCCGCGGCCCTCCGGCGCCGTCTGTCCCGTGCCTCGTCGCCGGCCGCCGGCGCCCAACCGCCGCGGGGCCCGGCCCGGCCCTCTTCTGCAGCAGTTTCCGCGGGTCCCGCAAGCCGCAGATGCTCGCCGCGCCCTCCTGCAGCCAGGACCTCTGCATCAAGCCTGTAGCACGCCCGCAGAATGTTCGCCCGTGTGACCCAACAGGCCCGCCTTGCTGACCCGTCCAGTCGCCCGAGAAGGATGACAACGAACCCGCCGGTACCTCAAGATCTTCCTCGCGGCGCCAGAAGACCCGAACCCTGTCGATGCCCTCTCGGTGAACGCCAAGATCGCCTCGCGGACGCCATGACCTCCTTCAAGGATCCGATGGCCGAGACCCTGGCGCGACAAGTACTCCTTCCCGGACCCGAACCCCGGTACCGGACAAGTTCGCCATCGACCTCGAGAACGCCTACACGGAACAACAAGACCGCCACACGGACGCGAACCCCAAGACCCTCGGAATCGCCAAGTTCTCCTTCTCGGATCAGAAGACCGAACCCGACACGCCAAGACCTTCCTCTCGGATCCGAAGACGCCGAGAACCGGGACACCAAGATCTCCGCCGTGAAACGACAAGACCGACTTGATGGCGCGGGCCCGACAAGACCTTCGCAACGGCAAGATCGACCCCGTGGGACCCGACAAGATCTGCACGACGACAAGAACGACAGCGACCAGGCGAGTCCGATGCGCCCCCGACACCAAACCAAGTCCGGCTTCCCGGATGCGACAAGATCTACCTCCATTCTCTGAGAACGATCCCGGAGTCCGAACCTCGATTCCGTCGAACCCTGGACCCTGAGACCGAACCCCGAACCCCGGAACCTCAAGATCATCGAGACCCCCTAATGTGTGAACCCTCTCCCGAGCCCCTATTTTATAAATGCTATATATAAATTGTTGCATATTTAATTGTTCTCGCATGCATATTTGTGTGGTTTGGGGGCCTTAGGACGATTCACCTTATAACTAAAAATGGGGCCCATATGCGGGCAAATCTAGTCTTATATTGGCCTCATTTAATTTGTGCATCGAACCGTCGTTATATCTTGCCTTGTTATTACAACATTTAATTGCGGGGGTTCTAAACAACTTGAACCGTTCAATTAATTGTCGGGACCCCGGTTCCGCTTAATATTGCCTGATTGCATCGCACCTCTACCATGCCATACATCATACATGCATCATGCCGATCTTCTGCGTTGTATTAAATATTGCATCCGGTGTTTCTTCTAGTGTTTTGCTTCTTCGCGGATAAGGCCGTTGAGTTGATGCGAGTGTCGACCCGATCTTCGGTTGCACCTTCGTCAATGTTTTCAGGCGAGCATCTCCCCCTTTCTATCTATCTTACTTTTATAGTATTTATTCCCTCCTGTTGATCTATTGCTATCTGTGTTGCGATGCTCTAGTTTTCGTACCCGTGATATCCCTTGCAGCCGTATATTGCCTTGGACACATCCTATTACCTGTTGTTTGGTAGATAGCTGGACTTGCGCGTCGTAGTCGCTTGCTCAAGTGCTGTTGCGTGTCGTCAAGTATCACAGTTGTTGGAGCATTGCCGCCTGTTTAATGTTGGAGATGATCATGGTTTTACTTATTGTTCACTTTAATTACTATTTAACAACTAAAATGGAAGTAGGTAAGCAGAGGCACAGGTGGGCAATAGATGTTATTTGGTTGTTAACCGTCCACTTGTGTCCCGTAGGACCCCGAGTACTTGATACCTGTTCCTTGAATATTCACGCTATCCACATCCGGGAGTCTTATGGGACCCCCCTGAGCCAGAGCTTGAGTCAGTCTTATTTCTTGGGGCCACAAACTAGTTTGAGGTTTTATTTACTATCCTGTACTTATGCCATGCTTTACTGCTTTATTACGATTGTGCGAGGAGCACACTGTACTGTTTAGGATCGTGACCCGTTTTCGCGGTATCGACACCCCGAGTTTTCGGGTTCCCAGTCGTTTACAGCCGGCCCCACAAACCTCGGGTCCGTCTCGGAGCTAGATTACTTCGTTGCGGGTGTACTCCAAGGGGTGGCCCCCTGAAATATTTCTGAATCCTGTGATTGCTTTGTCGTGAAGGCCTCGTTGGGTTTTGATTTGGTTTTTCCTAGGTTGATCGAGTGTGTGTTGCTATTGGTGCACCCCGGCCGGGTAAAACTTTCTGAAAGCCGTGTCCGCGGTTATGGACGACTTGGAGCACAGTATCTCGAACATAGACAACTATAACTAAAGTAGTGCTATAAATTTGACTTTATAACGACTAGTAATCAGCTTCACTATAATGGAATGGCTAAATAAAACTGCCAACAATTGCTTGTTTGGGTTGTCGCTTGCGACCATTGTACCTGACTAGTAAGTATTGCAACTACAACGGAATGGCTAAATAAAAGTACCAACAACTGCTGGGTTTTTGGGATATCTCATGCTAATTGTATCTGACTAGTAAGTGCTGCAACTACAACGGAATGGTTAACTAAAAGTGCCCACTGCTTATTATATCAGGATGACTATCTATACCTGACTAGTAATTGCTGCAACGATAACTGAATAAATAAAACTGCCAACGGTGTGAGTTCCTCGGTTGACTTCCTCGTTTGGTCTCGAGGGGGACACACCAGGATGGGTTTGTCTGATGGTAGAATCAGGTTGGTTCCGAATAGGTCTTTCTTATCCCTCTCTGATAGCCGCCAGTTGTATCGAGTCTCTATAGGTTGTTTAGTGCATGCTGCCGCTGCCGCTTCAGTCCACCATACCTATGTAGGCGAGGACCGCCGAATTCTAGCCTCGCCGTGTACTGGCCTCAGTACTGACGCTCCTCCTTTTTCCTTTGCCCTTTGTCGGCACCCCTTTTGTTTAAGCAGGTTTTGAGATCGACGTCGTTAGCATGGTTACCCTTCCGGCTTGGCCTGGGCAGGGTTATGGACGCCATTGGTTATTCTTCAGGGCTCTTAGCCCCATTTGCATCTTGTCCGTAGCTGGACGCTTTATCGTTTTCAAGGTGATTTGGATCTTTGTATATTACATCTGTATTCTTGACTCATGGAGTCGCTGTTATATATATCTGTTCTGTGGGTCCCATCGAGGTCTGTTGTGTAATGTTATTACTTCGTTTTCCACCCGCACGAAAGTGCCTGGTGGGCACCTTTGAATCGTTTCTATGCGGGTTTGGCGGGTTTCGCTAAAACTTGCATAGGGCCGATTCTGAGGGTGTTACAGGAGGTCACGGAGGTGACAGTCCTGGAGCCCGAGGCGTGCAGGTGGGGTTCTCTGGAACTTTGCCGTCATTAGAAGGGCGACACGGAAAGAAGGTCGCCAAGTTACTATATTGGGACAAGCATATTCTTCGAATATGCTTGCCACGTCAGCCCTAGAGGAGCCAGGGCACCCCTTTATAAGGAGAGGCATGGTTTCCTGAGAAGGGGATCGATTCATTCAAGGCCGTAAGGCTCATGTAGCTTTTCTCTTCTTCCTGCAAACAACTCGAGGAGCACTTGTAGTCGAGAGAGGAGAAATAAAGATTTGAATGTTAGTCATTTGAGTGTAGAAGTAACTGCATCTTCCCTCCCCGGATCCCTCTAGCATCCATTGGTCCCAAACATTAGCCTACCCATGGCATCTGCCATGCCACCACCACGACAATTGGCGCCCACCGTAGGGCCAGCAGCGGTGCTAGATGGAGTCAAGATCCGGACGGGAAACTTCGTCCTCACAGGCGAGCGCGTTGTCTTTGGCTTAGTACAGATATTTAATCTCTGTGACTATGTCAGTGATAACGCAGGCAGCTTCAGGAGAAAAGCTCCTCCGCGCAACGGCGTCTTTATCAACTTGGGCACGCACCAGATCTACGTCGGCGTCGACACCTCCTATGTTTATCTTCACCAAGTTATTGTTGTAGGAGAGCCCCCCCTCAGCGATGCAAAGGGTCCGCGTGGAGAACGCCCCGCCAGCAGCGTCGAGGTGATGGTCGCAGCCGGGGTACAGGAAGCAACAGGAGGCGCCGGATCAAGCAAGGACCCGATGACGGGAGGACATGCGACCACAAAGAAAGCAGCTCCACAGCCCACCGAGGTAGATCCGCCAGTAGCCAAGCCAGCCGAGGCGTAGGAGACAACCCCGAAGGCACCTAGGGTAAGATGGCCACCTCTGGAAAGACTAGAAAACATTCTCCAGGCAACCACAGATAACTTAACCACGCCTATGGCACCGATACTTGATCCGGCTAATGCTCAGGCAGAGTTGGAAGAAACTAGGCAAAAAGTACTAGTAGAGGCACAAAAGGTGTCGGCATTGCGGGAATCCTTAAACAGGACCCTGCGAGAATATGCTAAGGCAAATAAGCTAGATGTTGCCCCCGAGCGGGTCGATGAATTAAGATTGACAGGGAAAAACCTCATGAATGATATCAATAAAGAGCATGAGACTCATAAGGCATATTCAATCGATCTAGGCTTGCCGAGGTATAGCACCCCGGCAAAGAACCTAAGGGCGGCGAATGCCGCTGCACTAGAGTTGGAAGGACTGATCGGCGAAGCTCGACAGAAAAAGCAAGAAAGAGTGAATGAGCTGGTGCGCATTGTGAACCAGCAGAATGAAGAAATTCTTAGGGCAGACCCGGCAAGACCTGGTGCCTCACGCATGGTTCATTCGGCTGGGGCAGCACCCGCCCTATCTGTGGTAGCAGCATCTTCACCCGGAAACAAGGAGCGAAAAGATAGAGCAGTAACTTCAGGAAAGAGAAACAAGCAGATTGTACCGTATGATCCGGCGGTAGCTGAAATGGTCAATGAGAACAGAGGCAATGAAAGCCG
The DNA here is from genome assembly GCA_916181665.1 of Avena sativa. Taxonomy (NCBI): domain Eukaryota; kingdom Viridiplantae; phylum Streptophyta; class Magnoliopsida; order Poales; family Poaceae; genus Avena; species Avena sativa. The sequence goes on from OV702280.1 coordinate 136,698,908, forward strand.
AGGTAACAGTGGCGAAAGAAACCCCCACCGTGCCAACAAAGGCAATTGAAGCCGAGGTAATGGAGACCTCAGAAGAGGAAATCATGAGAAAAATATCCCAGCAGAAGGAAGGAGGGATCCGCCGCCTAATCCTCAGCCGAGGTATGAACCTTGGCAGGAAAGAGAAGTGAGACCAGCTCGCCATAATCAGGAAAATGAGAGGTATAATGATGGTTACTCAGATATGGAGTATGCATGGCATGGTAGAAACGACCATTATGGAATGCAGGAGAGAGTCATGTAAAGAAGCTTGCCATCAAATGATGCAAGACTAAAACTGGACAGGTTGTACCGGTCTGAGTTGTTAGAGGATCAAGGTCCGCCAGGTCCGGCATGTTTCGGACCCCGAATCATGGGCGAGCCGCCTGTGCCGAATTTTCAGCTGGCAAGGGGCACAAAAACATACAATGGGAGTACCAAACCACAAGATTGGTTAATTGACTATGCCACTGCAGTAAAAATAGCTAGCGGAAACTTGCGATGGGCAGTAAGATATGTCCCGCAAATGCTGGAAGGACCGGCCAGAGTATGGTTGAATAATCTGCCAGCAGGCAGTATCAACTGCTGGCTAGATTTTGAAGAGATGTTTGTCAGCAACTTCACCAGTACATACAAGAGACCAAACATGCCACAGCAGCTTGCAATGTGCAAGCAAAGGCCGAATGATACATACAGAGAATTCTTGACTCGGTGGTGTAACCTCAGGAATTCATGCGAGGGAGTTATAGAATCACAAGCGATAGCTTGGTTCGCTCAGGGATGCAGATATGCCAGTGTTTTGTGGCAGCGACTGCAAAGAGATATGCCAACCACTTTGGCAGAAACCATCAGGATAGCGGATTCGTATGCATTGGGAGATCCAACACAACCAGAGCTAATGTCGGCGGATCATTGGGAGCATCAAGATCAATATGCAAGAGATGTGGCCGGATCATCGAGGCGCAACGAGTTCAGAGGTAGAAGAAGAGAGGAAATACTGGATTACAGATATGCCTCCAATCAGGTGGCAGTAGTAGTGCAAGATTAGCCGAGTCACGGAAACAGTCAGCGGCAGAAGAATGGTCCTCAGCAATGGACACAAAGGAATGAAGGGAAGAGACAGTGGACACCAGAACAGAAGAAGCAGTGGCAGGAAAGGCCGAAGTACACGTTTGAATCCATGTTGGATCAACCGTGTAAGTTTCACACTCCAAACCCGTCCAAGCCCGCTAATCATACAACTCGGCAATGCGCCTGGATGAAAAACGCAATGGGGAACCCGGCAGGCATGCAAGCACCTCCTCATCAGGCACATCAGCAGCTGCAGCCGCAGTTGACGGGGGAAATGCACAGCAGTTAATGTTACCCCATCCTCCCCCGAGGTATGATAACTCGGACCGGAGAGATGAAGTGCATCAAGTAATAAATCATGGTCAGGATGGAAGGACAAACCCCGAAAATAATGGACGCAATGATTACAGGGAACATCATCAATCATATTGCGCGTTCACAACAAAACAGCAAGACAGGAAAAGTGTACAGCGCCGGCATATGGAAGTGAATGCAGTTATGCCGGCAGTACCAAGATATGTACCTTGGTCAGATCAAGAAGTAAATTGGAGCATAAAGGATCATCCTAAAATAATGCCGAATCCAGGGTCCTACGCACTGGTACTAGATCCGACATTTGTCGGGCCCAGCATTAATGTGAAATTTTCAAAAGTACTCATTGACAATGGGAGCAGTATCAATATCATGTACAAAGATACAATGCATAAACTCGGAATATCACAGAATATGCTGCAATCCACGAGAACCACGTTCCATGGAATAGTGCCGGGACTTTCATGCGAACCCATTGGGAAGGTTCGAGTAGATGTATTATTCGGCACAAGGGATAACTGCAGAGCGGAAAATGGAGTTTGAGGTGGTGGATCTAGAAAGATGCTATCATGCTTTACTCGGGCGGCCGGCATTGGCCAAATTCATGAGCAGCGGCCACATTACTTACTTGAAAATGAAGTTACCCGGACCACAAGGGGTGATAACAGTAGCAGGAGATTACAGGAAATCAATGGAGTGTGCTTCGGCCGGATCAAACCTGGCCGAATCATTGGTGATCACAAGAGAAAAAAAAAGGATTCAAGAAGTAGCAGCTCTCGCTCAGTCGGCACAGATGAATATGCCAGCATTAGGCAACCCACATGGAAGTGTTTCTTTCCAGCCGACTAAAGAGACAAAAAAGGTCCAGATAGATGAGCAGTTCCCAGAGCACACCATCACGATTGGCGCTGGCCTGGATGCCAAATAGGAAGGCGAGCTCACCAACTTCCTCCGTGAGAATCGGGATATCTTTGCTTGGTCAACTCAAGACCTGCAAGGTGTGCCGAGGGAGTTGGCTGAGCACTCTTTGCATGTAAGTCCAGGAGCAAGGCCGGTGAAGCAACCTCTCCGCCGCTTCGCCGAAGATAGGAGAAAACTAATAGGGAATAAGATAGCTCGGCTCCTAGCGGCCGGGTTCATCATGGAAGTACTTCATCCGGATTGGCTATCGAATCCGGTGTTGGTAGAAAACAAAAAAGATGACCCAAATGTAGCCGTCTTATGGCAAATGTGTATTGATTACACGAACCTAAACAAGGCGTGTCCCAAAGATCCTTTTACTTTACCTAGGATAGACCAAGTCATTGATTCGACCGCTAGTTGTGAGCTGTTGTCATTTTTAGACGCGTATTCTGGTTTCCACCAGATACCATTAAATCTGGCCGATCAAATAAAGACTGCGTTTATTACCCTGTATGGGGCTTATTGCTATCGTACCATGCCATTTGGCCTGCGCAACGCAGGAGCAACATACCAGAGATGCATGCAAAAGTGTCTACATGACCAGATAGGGAAAAATGTGCAAGTATATGTGGATGATGTGGTTATAAAAACCAAAGAAAGTAAAACACTCCTGGATGATATTCGGCAGACATTCGCAAACCTGAGAAGATTCCGAATGAAACTTAACCCGGAAAAATTTACCTTCGGTGTACCGGCTGGGAAATTGTTATCGCCATATTTTGGCCAAAGGAGGAGATGGGCCGTAATCAAGATGGGCTTGGAAGATACATATATGCAACGTGTCGTTGAATCGGCCTTGTGCGTGGATTTGGGCTAAATTGCCCGTGTATCTTATATTGTAGTAGGTTACGTTTCGGTTTAAGTAAGAGATAGAGTTTGTTAGGGTTATTCCAAAGATAGAAAGTCTCCGGACTATAAATATGTACCTAAGGTTATTGAGAAAAGGAGGACGATCACGTTCACAACAAACACAATCTCGGCGCATCGCCACCCCTTGTTTCTAGGGTTTCTTTCGGGTAAGTGTCATGCTGCCTAGATCGCATCTTGCGATCTAGGCAGTATCTGCTTATGCGTTATTTAGTGTTACTCGTGCTGAAGCCTTGTTGATGGCGAGTAATGATGTTATCATAGATCTGTTTGGGCTAGCATCGGTACTTTTTTGTTATGATTGCTTAGCTATGCTTCCTTTACTTATCTCGCTGCCTTTGCACCTTTTTTGGGTGTAAGGGTAGCATCTTGCTTGATCTTTATTCAATCGATTTGATCTGTTATGGTTATGCCTTGTTTTCCAAGGTTTAGTTTGATATCCACATAATCAGGCCTTACAAACGGGTTGAACGATCCAGTAGTATGTAAGGATATGGTTTTCTAATTCGTGAGGAGTTGTTCCGGGAATTGACTTTACGTCGGTTGTTAGGCCTTCTCTAGGGTTAGTTTTCTATCATCTTTTGTATCTACCAGGCTCAATTACGCGTAGGATGTTCCAATTATGTGGTGAAAACATTAAACTATCGTAGATCGAGTTAACTTATATTGATGAAGCAAAACCCCATGTTATCATAGATCTAATGCAGAACCATGGGATAATCGGCTCTAGGAGCCGATTCACAGGGAAACCTGGGAGCCGGTTGCGGCTCGAATTTTACGTATGTGTGTTTGCCATGCAGAAAACCAATTGGAGCAATCCATCACCTTCCTGACCAGGTATAGGTCAGGTGGCACGCCCTTGCACCAGCCAGGACGCGTGCCGGAGTTTTGCGGGCCGTTGCCCGAGGGACCAGGGCCCACCAGCAGTTCTGGGAGCCTCCCGGCTCTTTGTGTTGCCTGTCGCTGCTCGCCGGTGGGTTTTGGCAGGCAACACATTCTGGCACGCCCGGTGGGACATTCAACAACGTCTACATCAACATCCGACACTGCGATGGAGAACAGACCGGTCACGTACGACGATCTGCCTGAGGAGCACAAGGCGAAGTATGATGATATCAAAGCTCTCTTCGAAGCCGATCTCATCGGCTCTTTTGAGAGGACCCGTAAGCATGGCATCAGGTGGAAAGGGTTCTCACCCGAAGGTGCTCTTGACGAGGTGGATCTGTCTGTTCCTTCAGAGGAGCGCACCAGAGCTCTGCGACAGGAAGTCAATTACATGGTGGCTCATTCTCTTCACCACCATTCTGAGAGCCTAGTGAACGCTTTCGAGCGCGTCGCGGTTCGCGTAGTTCAGGAGATCATGAAACATCAGTACTCTCCGTCGGGGCCTACTCTAGGGACTCACCAGGGAGAAAGACCGCTCCAGACCAGGCCACAGCTGCCATTCACGCTTGCAGCTCCGGAGCCACCAGGGGCATCGGCGTACGTCGTCTACAAGGTTGGAGGTGACCCTGGCGATTGCCAATTCCTGTTTGAACCACCTAAAGAGATCCCACATGGATATGTGTGCACCTACGTGCCGGACTGCAATAACCTGACGCGCACGAACCAGGTGGCAACCGCAGGGATTTCTGGGACAGGAGTTTCTGGAGCAGGGGCTTCGGGGGCAGGTATTTCCGGAGCAGGGATGTCTGGGATGGACGCTGATAAACAGGCATGGCTAGCCAACTACGCCACCGGAGCGAGTTCTGAGAATTTAGCCCCTGCAGCTCAAACGGTGGAGCAAATCCGTACCATCTTGAGAGACCAGTTCGGCTTCGTGCCGAAGAGAAGGGCAATCGGCTACTCTAAGCCGTACCCCAACGAGTTTGATCTAATTCCGCTGCCACCCAAGTATCGGCTCCCTGAGTTCTCAAGGTTTAGCGGATCAGAAGGGTCGAGCTCGATCGAGCACGTGAGCCGATACCTGGCACAGTTAGGCATGATTTCAGCATCGGATCAGTTACGCGTAAGGTTCTTTGCGCAATCTCTGACAGGACCAGCTTTTGGGTGGTACACCTCATTGCCACCGGATTCGATCCAGACCTGGAAGCAACTAGAAGAACAGTTCCACATTCAGTATCATTCAGAAGCTACCGAGGCTGGCATTGCAGATCTGGCGCAGGTGCGGCAGAAGCGGGGAGAAACGGTAGCTGAGTACATTCAACGTTTCAGGACTGTCAAGAACCGATGTTATTCGGCTCGTTTAACTGAGAAAGAAGCGGTCGAGCTGGCAGTGTTGGGTCTCTCAGCACCTATCAAGGATCTGGCTTTCCAAGTAGAGTACAATTCATTGGCGCACATGGCCCAGAAACTGACAATGTATGAACAGCGCCACCCTGAGTTGTACCAAGACAAGTTCAAACGTCCGATAGGCCTGGTCGATACAGAAGAAGAGGATCCTACACAAGACCAGGAGGTGGCCGTGGCTGAATGGGCTCGGGGGGCAGATCCTGTGTCCTGCAAATGGGTGAAGCAGCAAGGGCCTGCAAAAGGGTTCGACTTCGATGTGAGCAAAGCTGAGCAGATATTCGATTTACTGCTGAAAGAAAAGCAGCTGAAGTTACCCGAAGGCCATAAAATCCCTACGGCTCAAGAGATGAACGGGAGACCATACTGCAAGTGGCATCACTCGTTCACCCACACCACCAATGACTGCAAAGAGCTACGTCGCCAGATCCAAACGGTGATAGAACAGGGCCGTCTGATCCTTGGGCAATTCGCCATGAAAGTAGACACAAACCCATTTCCCGGTGTCAACATGGTAGAACACAGCCACTCCACGAGGCGTCAGTTGGATTTCTCGTTCGATGTTAATATGGCAGGACCTGTGTACCACCATGGCACATATAAGGAGGAAGACGGTCGCTCTCGGGGCAAGGAAAGAGAGGAGGCTGGTCCACGCGACCGGCCCCATTATGACGACAGGCGGTATTTAACCGAGGAGCAAGTGAGAAGCGTGCGGTATCAGAAGCCACACTCCACGCATCTCCTTAACAAGTATGAGCGTCAGTATGACCGACGTCGCCGGCGCAATAGGGATGATGAAAGATATGAGCACCTCGCTAGGGGAAAGTCAAAGGAAAAGGAAGGCATGAACAAACATTGGGATTGTCCCTTCTTCAAATATTGCTGGGATGCCGGAATGAGCCAATTGCCTACAATCGACAACTGCCCAGAATGTGGACAGCAGAAGGATGACACAGGTCCAGTCTCAGTGTTCAAGCGCCTAGGGCCTCTCCCTCCTCGAGCAAAAGACCTCGAGGAGCCAATGGGTGGAAAAGAAGAAGACAGATATCACCGGCCAAGGTGGTGCCCCGATGGACTCAGGCACACCCAAAAGCGTCGAGTTCAGCGGCTGCGTAGCTTGGAGAAAGCCGAAGAGCAGTACCTCCACGCTTTAAGGAAGGCACGGCCCGATCTGGCCGTGAAAGTTCGGCAAACCTTGGAAACGGAGGCTCGTCCGAAAAGAAAAGAGTGGCGCCCCAAACCAGTAAAAGCCGATGCGAAGACATCGGCTGGCACAAACATGGTGTTCACACTTCCGTCAGAATTTTGCGCTCCAAGAACCAAAGAACTACCAGTGGCACAGTTTGACTGCGGCCCACGGTCGGTTATCTTTGAAAAGCCACAAGAGAAGAGCTACAAACATCTGAAAGCTCTGTACCTGCGAGGTTATATCAATGGGCAGCCTGTCCGCAAGATGTTGGTTGACACCGGAGCGGCAGTCAATATAATGCCATACTCCATGCTACGGCGTTTGGGACGCTCCACTGCAGATCTGATCAAAACCAACGTAACGTTAAGCGACTTCAACGGCCAAGCTTCAGAGACGCAAGGCGTTCTGAATGTGGACCTGACCGTGGGCAGAAAAACCATCCCTACATCATTCTTCATCGTTGACAGCAAAAGCACCTACGCCATCTTGCTGGGGAGGGATTGGATTCACGCCAACTGCTGCATTCCATCCACGATGCACCAGTGCCTGATACAGTGGGATGGAGATGAAGTGGAGGTCATTCATGCAGATGATTCGATCGAGATCTCCATAGCTGGCATGAACATCTGGGAGGCAGGAGACCAAGAGCCGATCTCTGGAGTCAGTCTAGACGGCTGTGAGCGCATTGAAGCTACAAAAAACGGGGTGAGGCTGGTCTTATCCACTGGCCTGACAGAGTAGCAAAGTCCACGATCGTACGTGGTATGGCCGATCCCTGCGATCGGCCACAAAAAATAAAAAGCAGCAATCTTACGACAAACAGGTCATGCAGTCGTAGTAGGGAGGTTCCCTGCCATTGTAGAGCACAGATAAGTTGTAAACCTTCCTTGACTAATGCAATCAAAAAGGGGGCCGATTCCGGCAATCAGCCCAAAATATCTTTGTTATCCTCACCAACTGTTTGCCCCGTGTTTAGCATCGATTTAGCAGGTGACGGAAAGCTAGGGTATGGGTTTACCTCCGCTGATGAGCTAGAGGAGATTGACATCGGTCCTGGGGATAAGCCACGACCAACATTTATCAGCAAGAAGTTAGATCCGAATCTGCGTGGTCCGATGATAGCTTTGTTGAAAGAGTATCCAGATTGCTTTGCCTGGGACTATACAGAGATGCCCGGGTTAGACAGGAGCATCATTGAGCATCGACTCCCGCTTAAAAAAGGGTTTCGGCCATTCCAGCAGCGAGCACGACAGATGAAGGCCGAAATTTTGAAAGAAGTCAAGAAGGAGATCAAGAAAATGTTGACAGCCAAGTTAATCAGGCCATGCAGGTATGCTGAGTGGATTTCTAGTATCGTACCTGTAGAGAAAAAGGATGGCCGCTGGCGTGTTGCCATAGATTTTCGGGATCTCAATAGAGCTACTCCGAAGGATGAGTATCCGATGCCGGTAGCAGAGACATTAATCAACGCAGCTGCTGGTCATAAGATCTTGAGCTTCATGGATGGCAATGCCGGTTACAACCAAATTTTTATGGCTCCGGAAGATATACACAAGACTGCATTCAGAGTCCCAGGTTCGGTGGGGTTGTTTGAATATGTAGTCATGACGTTTGGACTGAAGAATGCCGGCGCCACATACCAAAGAGCCATGAATTACATTTTCCATGATCTGATCGGCAAGCTGGTGGAAATTTATATCGATGACGTGGTGGTCAAGTCTGCTTCAGTACAAGGACACTTGGACGATCTGCAATGCGTCCTAGACCGAACAAGAAAATTCGGGCTACGAATGAATCCAAGGAAGTGTGCCTTCGGGGTGACGGCCGGTCAGTTCTTGGGTTTCTTGGTCCATGAACGCGGAATTGAGATTGGCCTGAAAAGTCAAGAGGCAGTGCGAACAATGAAGCCACCTACTACGAAGAAAGAACTGCAGTCTCTCATCGGCAAAATCAACTTCGTCAGAAGATTCATCTCCAATCTGTTAGGAAGAATCGAGCCGTTCATGGGACTGGTGAAAATTAAATCTGATGAGGAGTTCCGCTGGGGGGCAGAACAACAACGAGCCTTCGACGAGATCAAAGAATATCTAACGAAGCCGCCAGTGTTGGTTCCGCCCCGGCCGGATAGGCCGTTCTACATTTACTTGTCAGTAGCTGACACGTCCATCGCCTCCGTGGTGGTGCAAGTTTATGATGGTCTGGAGCGAGTCGTATTTTACATCAGCAGAAGGATGTTGGATGCAGAGACAAGGTATCCTGAGATCGATAAGTTGTGCCTCTGCCTGTTTTTCACCTGCACCAAGCTGCGCCACATCTTGCTCTCAGCGGAGATTATCATTATATGCAAATCAGATGTCATAAAACATATGCTGTCGGCTCCTATGTTGAAAGGCCGACTCGGCAAATGGATGTTTGCATTATCGGAATTTGATATCCGGTATCAACCCGCGAAAGCAGTTAAGGGTCAGGCGTTGTCCGACCTTATTGCTGAAAGAATCAACACTGATATAGCAACGCTGTCTGTACGAGCGTGGGCTATGTTTTTCGATGGATCGGTTTGTGATGATGGTTGCGGCATCGGCATTCTACTCGTGTCGCCCCGGGGGGCAACATATTCCTTCTCCATCAGGCTAGCTACCCCTCGCACCAACAACGTCGCCGAGTATGAGGCGATACGCAAGGGAATGGAGTTGCTCATCGAAGCTGGAGCAGAGGCAGTGGAAATTTTTGGAGAGTCCAAATTGGTGATTTCCCAACTCACGGAGGAATGCAAGTGTGAGAGCGAGTCGCTCTTCCCATTATGGTTGCGATGCCGTGAGCTCATGGCACAGTTCCGGTACATAAACTTTAACTGGATCCCGCGATCGCAGAATACAGAGGCGAATGATCTCGCACAAATGGCTTCAGGCTAAAAGGACGTAACAGAGGGAACTGATGTTCAAGTACAGTTCCTGGAGGCAGACGACTGGAGAGCCGATATCTTCAATTACTTGAAAGATTCGGCTCGGGGGGCACCTAAACGGATAAGGTACAAGGCCAGGAAGTATGTGCTTATCGGGGATGACATGTTCTACAGGACTCTGGAAGGGTTACTGCTCAAATGTCTGGGACCAACCGAGGCCAATCGGCTCCTACACGAGGTACACGAAGGCGCCTGTGGAACTCACCAATCGGCTCACAAGATGAAATGGTTGATCAGGCGATCAGGGTTTTATTGGCCCACCATGCTTGAGGACTGCTTTAAGTACTACAAAGGGTGTCAAGCATGTCAGAAATTTGGAAAAATTCAGACAGTACCCGCGTCAGCAATGAACCCCATCATCAAACCTTGGCTATTCCGAGGTTGGGGCATGGATATGATTGGCAAGATCAATCCTCCATCAAGCAAAGGCCACATGTGGATTTTGGCCATTACGGATTATTTCACTAAATGGGTGGAAGTCGTCCCTATGAAGTCAGTGACCTCGAAGGATGTTATCGATTTTGTGAAAGAACATGTCATTCATAGATTCGGGATTCCCCAAACTATCACGACCGATGGAGGTTCGGTCTTCACTTCTCACGAGTTTAGAGAGTTCTGCGAGGACACGGGAATTAAGCTGATCCGATCATCTCCATACTACGCTCAAGCAAATGGGCAAGCTGAAGCGTCCAACCAGAGCCTTATCAAGTTGATCAAGAGGAAAATCGATGAGCACCCTAGGCGTTGGCACGAGGTTTTGTCAGAGGCTTTATGGGCCTATCGCATGTCATGTCATGGAGCGATTAAAACCGCGCCATACCGTCTAGTCTATGGACAAGAAGCCGTATTGCCCTGGGAGATTACGGCTGGATCGAGACGTGTCACTTTTCAGAACGATCTAACAACTGAAGAATATGCGGCCCTGATGAGTGACAGTGTTGAGGATTTAACTGAGCTTAGGTTGTGGTCGCTTGAGAAAATCAAAGAGAACAAGGCCAAGGTAGCTCGTGCATATAATAAGAAGGTGAGACCGAAGGAGTTCCACGTTGGCGATCTGGTATGGGAAGCTGTATTGCCATTGGGGACTAAGGATGCAGCATATGGTAAATGGTCTCCAAATTGGCACGGGCCATACAGGGTCGATCAAGTTTTAAGGGGGAACGCGTACATGCTTGAGGAGCTGGATGGCGTGAAATTCCCAGTGGCTGTCAACGGTCAGCATCTCAAGAAATATTTCCCAAGCATGTGGGATGATGGACAGTGAAATATGGGGGCCGATACATGAAATCGGCCAATAAAAAGTATACAGCCGATGCACAGCCATCGACTCTAGAGGTTCAAACTGCTACGAGCAGGTGTCAATTTACGTGAAGAAGCTACTGAAGGAATGCCTCGAAGGCGTGGAGGGCGTCAGCGCGGACACGATCCACCTCAGCGATTTCGGCTTCATCATCTTCGTCCTTGCCCATCACTAGCTGCTTGTTCAGGGCACGTATTTCCGCTAGATCAGTCTTCAGTTGAGATTTGAGGCCTTCCGCTTCGTCTAGAGAGTGGGCGATGAATGCTTCCTTGTCACGGATGAGCTGTTTAGTCGCTCGGACCTTCTCTTCAAGATCTCCCAGTTCCTTTTTCAAGGATGCAAGCTCGGCGGTGCTGACAGAGGTGTCAGTTTTGGCATCCAGAGACGCCTTTTTCTCGTTGAGCTGCTGACATTTGTCTGCAATGTTGGCCTTCAGTGGGAGTTGGGCGCGGCGCAGATTAATCCTCTCGCGAGCCAACTTCACCCTTGACCCGTAGAAAGACAGAGTTACAACTGGCCAAAGCTTCACCTGCAGTGCTACTGGGAGTTGGTCCTTGATTTCAGCAAGAACACTCTTCACCTCTTCAGAACCCTCGATCAACTTCTCGATCGGGGAGGACAGCAAGGCTTTGAGACGCTGGAATTGAGGTAGAACAGCCCTTGCTCGTGGTTCATCGTTGGCAACAGGGAGAGTTGGTTCGATGGATTCAGGGTCGAACGTCAACAGGCCTGAGATATCACAACCCTGGCAGGCCGAAATGGCGTCAGTATGCGTCTAACACGGAAGGATGAGCCGAAAGAAGCTAGCGTACCTCTCCTGAGATCGAGGGGATAGCAGATGACGAGACAATCGGCTTGGGCGTTGTTGCTGGGGGCTTGGCCAAAGTGGTAACCGTTTCAGCTACACCTTCAGGGATTACCAGATCCAGCCTTGCGGCAGGCATCGGCACTTCCCCGGCTTTTCCACTAGAAGTGCCAGTCGTCTGCATGGAAGGTGCTTAGCCGATGTAAATGAGTGATGAATCGGCAGATATAAAAAAAAAATTGGTAAGAGCATCGAGGGTGATGACTTTCGAAACCTCCTGGCTTGACAAAGAAGTTTGCAGTCCCTTGCGAGCCCTATTGGGGCTCACAGCTGGCCCCACCTCGACTGATGCTCGGGGGGCAGTAGGTGCAGGAACCGGCCTTTTCCTGGAAGCCGATGGTGGCAAATCTGGCTGGCTCGGTGTGGTGGTCCTTTCAGAGTCTGTTGGGCCCGATTCTCCTCGATTGGATTGTGTGTCCCCGCTGGAGGTGTCTTCGATGGAACCCTGTAAGAAAAGGAGAGCTAGTAAACACAAGCATGTTTGCAAGGACGAAAGAGATCAACCAAGGCATGGATCAGCGTACATGCGAAATTTCTGGAGAAGGGCTCCGGTGCTTCAAAGTCTTCCTGGCAGCTACCTTCCTCACCACCGTTCTTGTTTTAGTTGGAACTCGAGAGGCGGCGGACCCAGAAGTGGCTTGGATCTTGGAAGCCGATTGTGGTGATATCGGCTGGTTCTGCATCACGACCTTTTTAAAAGGTGGCGAATTTTTGCAGAAAAGGACCACAGGAGCTGGTGGGAAGAATTCGAAAGGGGAGCCATCATCGTGTTTAGGTTCAGGACCATCTTGTTGCTGCATGGAGACAGAGCGGGTTATTAGAAGGATCATCTGGGAGCTGCATCAAGAAAATTTACAAGTAATAGTACCTGTTCTACGGGGATATCATAGTCAGCATCGAGCTGTTCCAGCAACGGTCCCAGAGATCTCCTGAAGGCATGAGTCTTCCACATCGCCCACCAGTTCTCAAAACCATCGGTTGATGAAGTAAAGATGAGGTTGTTGGGAATTGGGATGGTCAGAGCATCAAAGAAGGAATAACACCTTTGACTGGTGAGAGGATCGGGCAGGTCAGCTCTGCTCTCCGTAAGATGGTGGAGAAAGAAATGGGGAGGTACTTGTCCAAGGCCAAATTGCCGAGCCACTACGACTGGCTAGTAGAATTCATATCCAGGCTTGATTATTCTATTGGATGTGCTCATGCCAACTGGAAGAAAGCAGGGACGGATCACAGTGGAAAATAGCTGCTGAGTGTTGGTGTCATCGGCAAAGTTGTCTAGCCTGAAGGAGATTGGATTTTCAAAATGTTCCGATTCTTCCGTGTAAGGAAAGAAGATAGGATTATCCAGGCCTTGGAAGAAAATGTTGAACCATTTGGATGCTTCCTGAGGGATCAGTTTGCTACCTGGCAGTCTGTACAGAGCTTGGCCATAGCTGGTGCATCGGATCTGCTTCCCTTTGACATTTGGAAAGGTGCAACTCGCCAAAAGGGGGAAGTTTGGGACATGGTTTTGAAAATACAGCTGAGACCATAGCTGGATGAACCACCAAGGACCTCCTGTTTTGACTGCTATGCCGGAGACTAATTTGACAGACATCAACTGGAGATATCGATAGACTTCTCCAAGGAACAGTTTGCCGATGCCAAGTTGAGTGCCTTTGGCAAGCTCGTAGGCCAAGGAGAGATAATTCTTGGTTGGAGCCAGGGAAGGGCCACAGAATATGAAATGTTCCAGCCAGAAGTTGAGGAAAGCCGTGTGTTCTTTCTCTGTGACAGGGCCTTTAGTTTTCATGTGTTTTTGAAGGTAGGCACCCCAGTTCGTGCAGTCTGTTTTGGAAGAAAGCTTGTAGGGGACCTTTGTCAGCTTAAAAGCAGAGGCGCTGGGTGATGTAACGTCCAAACCAGTAATCATCACCACGTCTAACAGAGTTGGTGTCATGGGGCCATGACCAAACATGAAGCAGTTCAGAGCATCGGACCAGAAATAGCCGATGGTTTTTAGAAGATTTTCATGTTTCTCCAGGGGAGACAATGGCAAATGCAAGGCATCAGCTATTCCCGTGGTTTCCCATTGAGATTGGTAAGTTTTGGCTACCCTGCTGAACCAAGAGACCCAATGTTCAGGAGGATTAGGCCAGGATCGCAAGCAGTCGGCCCAAGAATTCAAATCTAGGTTTTGGCTTGCGAAGGGGATTCTGTTTTCCTCGCAAGAGATCAGATGGGCAGGACTAGATTCTGTCCGGGGGCCAAGACAGAGAGAATTTGGGAGAGAAGGATGCGGCAGCAGGATGTCTGAAACCTAAAAAATTTAACGGTGGAATAAAGCATTAATTCAGGTGTTTGCTATTAATTCTAGCGCTGTGTTCAGACTACGAGGAGCAGGCGTACCTTCAGACCAGAGACCGCTGTGTCGATATTGGACGATTCCGCCATCTGGTTTGCCGGCGGAGATGGATCTATGCGATTGGGGATCAAGGGTTCTTGTCGCTGTAAGCTCGATCTATGCGGTGAGGAAATTGGAGATCTGGTCTAGCCTTTTTGAAGAGGGTCGCAGGCTACCGTTTGAAGTTGGAGAGTGGCCGCTCAGATTTATCTAAATATGCGACCAAATTTGACCCTGTCAACGTTTGTGGGGAAAGTCGATGTGTTACCATCGGCTCGTTGGGCTTTGACTTGGTTGACCATATGAGCGTAGTATGGTGAAAGCCGATACATTGCTATCGGCTTCTGGAGCGTTGACCTATTTTGACTATCGGCAAAAGCGAATCGGAAAAGCAATCTTTGTTGATTCAAAAGACGATTGTTTACAATGGAGCCGATTGCTTACAAAAGGAAATCTACTACTAGTACTACTACTACTAGTTCCTAATCTAGAGGCCGGTGTCGTCGCCGCTGTCTTCGCCGTCGTCGTACTCGCTGTCATCAGCGCTGCTGCCGGCGTCGTCTTCGTCACTGCTGCTGAGGATGTCAGCGGGGGCCTCCTCGTCCTCGTCGTCGTCTTCGGTGTCCTCGCTGGACCCGGCGCGGAAGCGCTTCACCGGCGGGTATTCATCGGAGGAGGTGTCCTCCTCCGCTTCCTCCTCCTCGTCGGAGGATTCGACGCCATCCCAGGACCAGGCGTCGTCGGAGCTCTCCACCTCCAGTTCCCCGTCGACAAGGAACTGGAGCCCCTCCTCGCCGTCGGTCAGGGACTCGTCGTCCTCCGACCAGGCGGTGAAGTCCCAGTCCCTCTCGTCCCACCATTGTGGGGCGAGAGCCTCATACGCCGCCATTGGCGGGTGCTCCGGCGTCGGCTCTCGGTTGCTCATCGTGTTGGAAGATTGGGAGGAAAGGGCGGATGATTTGGAGGAAGAAGAGGAGGCCATGGCGGAGGAAGAGGGTTTTTTCGGTGGAGGAAGAGGGTTTTTTGGCTAATGGAGGAAGATGGGGGCTGCAAACTGCTCAGATGAATTTAAATAAGGGGAATAGTGGGAGACGGTTCAATGCCATAGCAGTTTCCATAATGTGGTGCCAAAACGGTCAAATCATGCACTGCGGAGGAGTTGAGAAGACAGGGCATCATGATGAGGGGGTGGCGTGACGATTCTGCTCTGCAACGCGTAACCCGATATAAAAAAAAGGGGGAAGAAAAAACATCAGCAGAGTGGTTTTGGAATTATTATTGCCAAAACCAGGGGGGCATGTGTTATCGCCATATTTTGGCCAAAGGAGGAGATGGGCCGTAATCAAGATGGGCTTGGAAGATACATATATGCAACGTGTCGTTGAATCGGCCTTGTGCGTGGATTTGGGCTAAATTGCCCGTGTATCTTATATTGTAGTAGGTTACGTTTCAGTTTAAGTAAGAGATAGAGTTTGTTAGGGTTATTCCAAAGATAGAAAGTCTCCGGACTATAAATATGTACCTAAGGTTATTGAGAAAAGGAGGACGATCACGTTCACAACAAACACAATCTCGGCGCATCGCCACCCCTTGTTTCTAGGGTTTCTTTCGGGTAAGTGTCATGCTGCCTAGATCGCATCTTGCGATCTAGGCAGTATCTGCTTATGCGTTATTTAGTGTTACTCGTGCTGAAGCCTTGTTGATGGCGAGTAATGCTGTTATCATAGATCTGTTTGGGCTAGCATCGGTACTTTTTTGTTATGATTGCTTAGCTATGCTGCCTTTACTTATCTCGCTGCCTTTGCACCTTTTTTGGGTGTAAGGGTAGCATCTTGCTTGATCTTTATTCAGTCGATTTGATCTGTTATGGTTATGCCTTGTTTTCCAAGGTTTAGTTTGATATCCACATAATCAGGCCTTACAAACGGGTTGAACGATCCAGTAGTATGTAAGGATATGGTTTGCTAATTCGTGAGGAGTTGTTCCGGGAATTGACTTTATGTCGGTTGTTAGGCCTTCTCTAGGGTTAGTTTTCTATCATCTTTTGTATCTACCAGGCTCAATTACGCGTAGGATGTTCCAATTATGTGGTGAAAACGTTAAACTGTCGTAGATCGAGTTAACTTACATTGATGAAGCAAAACCCCATGTTATCATAGATCTAATGCAGAACCATGGGATAATCGGCTCCAGGAGCCGATTCACAGGGAAACCTGGGAGCCGGTTGCGGCTCGAATTTTACGTATGTGTGTTTGCCATGCAGGAAACCAATCGGAGCAATCCATCACCTTCTTGACCAGGTATAGGTCAGGTGGCACGCCCTTGCACCAGCCAGGACGCGTGCCGGAGTTTTGCGGGCCGTTGCCCGAGGGACCAAGGCCCACCAGTAGTTCTGGGAGCCTCCCGGCTCTTCGTGTTGCCCGTCGCTGCTCGCCGGTGGGTTTTGGCTCGGTTTTCTCGTATCCAGGCGAGGTATAGAGGCAAATCCAACTAAAATATGAGCAGTTGAAAGAATGGAATTGCCGAAGTGTCTAAATGATGTACAAAAATTCACGGGTTGCCTAGCCTCGCTTAGTTGGTTCGTATGTCGGCTGGGGGAAAAGGCATTACCTCTATATCAACTGATGAAAAAATCTGATAAGTTCATTTGGACACCGCAAGCAGATAACGCATTTCATGAATTAAAAAAGATGTTGGTCACAGCACCAATTCTGGCCTCTCCATTATCAAAGGAGCCTATGCTACTTTATGTAGCTGCCACTAACAGAGTGGTAAGTGCGGTGGTTGTCGTGGAACGGAATGAAGATCATAAGTCGGTACAAAGGCCGGTATATTACCTAAGCGAGGTACTGTCAGCCTCAAAACAGAACTACTCGCACTACCAAAAGATGGCTTATGGAGTATATATGTCGGCGAAAAAACTTAAACATTACTTTGAGGAACATCCGATAAAAGTGATTTGTGAAGCTACCATAGCCGAGATATTGAGCAATAAAGATGCCAGTGGTCGAATAGCAAAATGGGCAATCGAGTTATCACCTTACGCCCCGCAATTCGATAGGCGAGATGCAATCAAATCTTAGGCGGTGGCAAAATTCTTGGTGGATTGGGCCGAGGTACAATATGAGCCGCCATTACCAGATCCGAATTATTGGACAATGCACTTTGACAGTTCCAAGCTCAGGAATGGCTTGGGGGCAGGGATAGTGTTAACCTCGCCAAAAAGAGATCAGCTGAAATATGTGCTGGAAATACATTTTGCCGCGTCAAATAATGTAGCCGAGTATGAAGCACTCGTCCATGGGTTAAAGGTGGCAAAAGAGATTGGCATACGTCGGATCCCATGTTACAGCGATTCGAATCTAGTAGTACAGCAAGTATCAGGAAATTGGGACGCGCTAGATGCGAATATGGCCCTGTATAGATTCCATGTGCAAAAAATCAGCGGATATTTTGATGGATGTGAATTTCATCATATACCTCGGGCAGAAAATGACGATGCAGACACGCTGTCAAAACTCAGATGAACTAGGCAATCAATTCCCCCGGGTATCGCCCTAGAGCACCTGAGAAAACCATCAATAGCACCATCACCAGAGTCCGAGTCCATTTATATCTCGGCAGAATCAAGAGAGGATAGTATGCCAATGGAAATCGACAAAGAATGTAACCCGAAATTTCCAAAAGTAAACCCGGCCATCTTACGAATGGATATGGAAAAATCAGAGGCTGTTATGTCAGCGGAAAATATGGAAATAGATAATGAAATTATCCCAGAGAAAATCATGCCGACATGGGCGCAACCCATATTTTCCTTCCTTAAGGATGCAATTTTGCCGAGTAACGAGGTACTGGCTAGACAAACAGTAAGAAGAGCAAAAGCTTATACAATCATAAACAATGAACTGTATAAAAGAAGCATCACAAGTGTACTGCAGAGATGTGTTGACTCGGAAGAAGGCCAGGAAATCCTCCTAGATATACATTAGGGATAATGCGGGCATCACGCTTCGTCCAGAGCTTTAGTGGCCAAAGCATTCAGGCATGGATTTTATTGGCCGATGGCATTGAAAGAGGCCAAAGAATTGGTAGAAAAATGTAATGGTTGCCAGAGATACGCTAGCAAGATACACATGCCATCATCCGAGTTAAAGACGATACCAATTACTTGGCCATTTTCTGTATGGTGCTTGGATATGGTGGGACCCTTCAAGCCAGCCCAGGGCGGAATGACTCACATTTTAGTCATGGTGGATAAGTTCACAAAGTGGATTGAAGTAAAACCAATAAAAAAATGTGATAGGCCAACAGCAGTAAAATTCCTCAAAGATATTATCTTGAGATATGGTTATCCACATAGTGTTATTATGGACAATGGCACAAACTTTGTTGAAGGGGATTTTGCTAGATTCTGCCAAGAAAAACACATAAGACTAGATGTCGCCTCGGTGGCTCACCCGACATCAAATGGGCAAGTAGAAAGATCTAATGGACTAGTATTGTCCGGAATAAAACCCCGACTCGTCGATCCTCTACAAAGGTCGGCAGGATGCTGGATCGAGGAACTACCAGCAGTACTATGGAGCCTCAGAACTACGCCAAACAGGTCAACGGGGTATACCCCATTTTTTCTGGTATATGGGGCAGAAGCTGTGCTTCCAGCCGACATAATACATGATTCGCCAAGAGTAACCCAGTATACAACCGCTGAGGTAAATGAGGTAGCTCGGCAAGATGATGTTGATTTGCTAGAAGAGGACAGGGAGTTGGCACTATCAAGGTCAGCTATTTATCAGCAAGACCTACGACGATATCACAGCAAGAAAGTCAATCCAAGAGTGTTTAAAGAAGGTGATTTGGTTCTTCAGCTAGTGCAACACATAGCCGGCATGCACAAGCTATCACCCCATGGGAGGGGACATTCATCGTGAGTAAAGCATTGCACAATGATGCATATTACCTAATCGATGCTCAATCACCAGAAAAGAACAGGGCAAACAAATCCGGCGAAGAATCGAAAAGACCATGGAACATAGCTTTGCTTCGCCCTTTTTACTCGTAGGAGCCGTCTATGCTACATTGTAATATGACGCTTCAAGTCGAAATATCATCTATGTATTACACCTCGGCACCTCGAGCAGTGACTCGGGGACTGCCCTATGTTATTTCTTGTCTCAGTCATGTATTAAACCTCGGCACCTCGAGCAGTGGCTCGGGGACTGCACTATGTTATTTCTTATCTAAGTCATGTATTAAACCTCGGCACCTCGAGCAGTGGCTCGGGGACTGCACTATGTTATTTCTTATTTTGAGTTATGTATTGAACCTCGGTGCCTCGAGCAAGGACTCGGGGAATGTGCCATGTTATATCTTACTCACGAATTACATGTTAAGTTTCAAGACCTCGGGGAGGGACTCGTAGACTGTGCCGTATTATCCCTCATCTAGGGTCATGCATCAAACCCCGGCGCCTTGATCAATGACTCAGGTGTTGCCAGGTATGGGCTTCAAGCTTGATATCTTAGATAGGGGTCAAGAACACAATGGCCAGGCCGCCAAATTTATAAAGGCCAGGCAATATAAATGCCGAACTAAGAGCAACCACATGAAAACATATGATCCGAACCTATGAGATTGAAGGTTGCCAAAGCAAAGATATAAAGCAACAAGATCGGTTCAGACAAACTAATAAGGATCACCATCACCCATGTCTCAGCAGCAAAAGGCAAAAAGGGTTCGTACCACACAGAAAGTTGGATAATTGTTTCACACACATCATAGGCCCGGCATACCGGGGACTGGAAATAATTTAAGAAGTTTTTTGAACCTAAGGGGCAACGCTGTGATCAGGTACTCGGCGCTCCGAGGTAGACGGCGCCTCGGCCGAAGTTACTTCGCCTTCCACTGAAGCAATAGTAACTTCGGTGGAAATCCTGGGTTGCTGAGAAACATTAGCTTGAGCTTGAGAATGCACAGTCCCTTTGGAAGATGATCGCGCGTCGCCGTCCCCATCCGAGCTTGCGCTGGAATCACCAGAAGTGTCCGAGTCACCCTCACCCTCGTCCTGGTCAGCCGAACTATTATCAGAGACATCTTCGACTTCAACGTCATCCGCTGGGTTGGGAAGAAAACTCGGCCCTTCAATCCAGTTATGCACATCAGCATACTCGATAAGCTGGAAGACACGAGCTTGGCGGTGAGCGATGAATTCTGGATCCTCAACCCAACGGGAGCCAGTGCGCAAGTTTATCAAGGTATCGAGCGAAATGTTCTCGTACCAAGACATAATGACTGTGAGCGCCATATCAGCACCAGCCCGTCCAGCGGATTCCCTCTAGAGATTTAACTGGCTCTGGGATGCCATTAATCTTTCCACCAGTATCTTGATCTCGTCAATATCAGGAGTTCCAGAAGTATTCGGCCAGAGAACATGGTAGGCCCGAATGGCTGCTTGCACCAAATCCCTGCCCATAATCTTCATCGGACCAATGGCAGCGCCAACGGCAACCAAGAAGTCTTCCATTGAATATTCTGGGCTCGCATCTATGGGGACACCTCGGTGCTGGCGAGCAGTAATGACCGCTCTAGAGCTCACGGGCCTAGCTTCCAGAAAATCATCTACGCAAAATAAAAGTATATCAGCTAAAAGTAAGAAAGAGAAGAAGATAACTCGGCCACGGTCAGAGACTTACGATGAATATAGCTCAAAATTTTCTGGAGATCTTGAGTCCAGTCAACCTTAGTATTCTCAAAGCGACTGATTTCCTTGCTCATCGTCCGATTCTTAAGTTCGGAAGCCTCGAGGAGTTCTTTATCCTTCTGCAGTTGCAGACTTAGCCGGTTCTTTTCTTCGGAGAATTCCTGGTCAACTTTCTCTAACTCGGATTTTTGAGAAAGCTTGAGGGACTCCACCTCGGCACGCAACCAGGTTATCTCGTCATCTTTCTCTTTCAATTGCGCCGAATGAGTGGCGGCTTGCTCTCAAAAATGCAGCATCATATCAGGCCTGGGTATACATTCTTGATGTGACGCTGCAAGAGTCTGAAACTCGGCTATACCAAAGCCAGAAGGCTATAAGAAACCCAGGATAAGTATCAAACGAAAATTAATAGAGGAAAATAATAACTAACCTTCCAGAGCTTTGACTTTCTTCTCCAGACGGATATTAAGATTATTGATATTACCTGTTTACCAGCAAAAGGGGTTAGAACCTCAAGTCGAAAATTTTAAGAACTTAAGGGACAATACAAAGATTTTTTAAGTTACCAGCTTTCTTCACCACGGGAAGAACTTTCTCATACTTCTCTTGCAATTTCTTGTGTGCGAAAAGCATCCTTTGGAATTCGGCTGTCCGTCGATAATGGGAAACCTAAGCGACAAAATAAATTACAGTCAGATATTCAAAGCTAAGACATATCCGAATCAAGCAGAGCGTAACTTGGATCTAGGTGGCTGGATATCCGAAGCTAAGACAGATCCGAATCAAGCAAAGCTTAACTCGGATCAAGGTGGCTGGATATTCGAAGCTAAGACAGATCCGAATCAAGCAAAGCTTAACTCCGATCTAGGTGGCTGGATATTCGAAGCTAAGACAGATCCGAATCAAGCAAAGATTAACTCGGATCTAGGTGGCTGGATAGTCGAAGCTAAGACAAATCCGAATCAAGCAAAGCTTAACTCGGACCTAGGTGGCTAGATATTCAAAGCTAAGACAAATACGAGTCAAGCAAAACTTATTTCGAACCTAAATAGCTGGGTAATCAAAGCTAAAACGGATCCGGATTTAGCAAACACTTAATGTGGAATACAAATGAACCACGAGGAGTCAAAGTCATACAGGAAATTCACTTGGCAAATAACGCACTTTAGGCCTAGCAAAGCTTCCAAACGAATAACAAGTTATTCTGTTGCAAGCTTCGGAGACTAGAGTATATATATTATCATTCGAATAACTAACCAAATGTCAATAAAAGCAATTACCTCGTTCATCTTATCGCTGTCAAGCACGATCTTGGTAGCCATATGCAAGCGATTGCTGATGTCGGAGAGTTGAAATGGTTGATTGCTCAGATTGCCCTCGAGCTGATCAGCAGCGTTCCAATTATTGGCATACTCAACCAAGGAGCCGAGGCTGTTCCCACTCTCAGTACGAGTCAGGAATTTACCTCGGACGCGTTGTGTAACCACCGCCGCCACGGGACTCTTGTGGAGAGCAAGCTGAGTATCAGCGGCCGGGGTGACAACGGTCTTAGCAGAGGAAACCCCCTTGCGGAACGCATCAGCAATATTGGGTTGAGAGGAGCTAGACGGCCCCTTCTGAGATGATGAGGGTCTGGTGACAACAACCTTCTTAGCGTTAGAAGAGATGTCGGCAGGGGACGCAACCTCGGCACTTGTGGCATCTTTGGGGCCGGAGGAATTATGGTTTCTGAGGGCGCCGAGATGGTGATATCCTCGGCTGGACTTGGAGTTGCGGTTGGAATTGTGGGGGTCAAAGGAATCTCGGGGGAAACTCCGGGGTTCACAACAGGTTCGATAGGAGGATCTACTAGACGAGGTATATCAGCATCAGCAATGGAATTCACGGGTGCATCTTGCCGGGGTGATGTCTAAGTCGGAGCAGGAGGAGAGTCAACGCGAGTAGGACTAGGAACTCTGATATCTTCAGGAGGCAGAGGAGAAGGCAGCCGAGTTGTATGACTCTTCATACTTGGACCACTGGGCTTAACAGAAAGAGGAGCACTGCAAATGCACGGAAAGTCAAATCAAAAGACAGAAAAAGAGAATCAAGAAATACAAATGAAAATGAACTCACCCAGTAACTCCGGGCACTTTACGCTTCGGAAGGTGCTGGGCTGACTTCTTTGTTCGCTTCTTGGGAGCGGCTTCGGAGACACCTGCTGGAGCGGTACGCTTCCTCGAGGTAGCAGGAGGTTGGGAGGCGAGAGGCTCGGCGTCATGCACCTGACCGGCCTGATTAGCTAGGGAAGTAGAAGCCGGAAATGCATAAGAGATAGGCATTGTAGCGACTACCTCAAGAATTTGGACATCGTCTGAATCACCTTCCTCCCCGTGGGCCGAGGTCTTGCCACGGACGCGAGCCGGAGCAAGTTCTGACTTGGGAACAAAATCCTCCGAGTCGGGCTCCCCTCTATCCAGGGTGTTCCGACCTGCGGTCCACAGGAGGGCCAGAACCTCGGCATCTTCGATCTTCTGCTGCGCAAATCTCTGCAAGAAAAGAGACAAAGAGGAATTAGCAAAAGGAGTCACAAACGCAATTAGAAAGAAAAACACAAATTCATAAACTTACCTCGGGAGGGGGATTCCCGTGGGTGAACGGCTTTAGCCCCCAGGTCCAGTCTTCCGGCATATCAGTCTTAAAGATAGCTAGGACACGCTTGTAAATAAGATAATCCTCGAGCTCAACCGATGAGACTCGGTTGGGATTGAGGGGACCGCTCATATAACAGAGTTTGTGCGTGCGACGCTGGAAAGGGAAGATTCGGCTGCTGACAAAGGTGGTCATCAGATCCTCGCCGCGTAACCCCGCACGGATCAACTCCTTTAGCCGAATCTCGAAGGCCTCAGCCAAAGCATGGCTTTTCCTGGGGTTGTAGGTCCAATTCCTCTTGGAAGGGGGGCCGATGGAGAAGGAAGGAAGTCGAATCTTGTCTTCCTTCCCAGTGTTCTTGAATTAGAAAAACGATCTATGCCACTTCTTGCAAGACTCGAGACCAGCAACACGAGGAAACTCGGATTTTCTTCGAGGTGTGATGGACGCGGCTCCACACTGGGTGAGTAATTTGTCAGAGGGCTGAAGGGATTTGTCTAGAACGACATTGGATCGGATCTGGAAAAATTTGGACCATACGTGCACAGACGGCCAGAGTCCAAAGTATCCTTCCGAGGCCGAGATAAAAGCGGATAGGGAGGCGATTGCATTAGCCGGAAGATGATGCGGCTAAAGGCCGAAGTAATCAAGGAAATCTTTAGCAAAATCGCTAAGGGGAATACCAAACCCGCGAGCAAAGTGAGACATAAAGACGACATACTCGCCGTCGTTGAGTACGGGAGAAGATTCGCTGCCGGGTAATCGACAGCCTACCTCGGCAGGAATCCAGCAAGTCCTAATTAGCCACTCAATCTCACGACGAGTGACCGAGGAACCCTGCCAGGAGCCCCGCTCTGGACCAGACGCTACGTTGTCGTCTTTCACGAGCGCGCCACTAACTAAGCTCGACATAGGGTCGACGGAGGAATCAACGGAAGAAGAACTAACGGTGGAGAAAGGCTTAGAGGCGCAGGGCCCCGTCGTGGCTCTAAGCGAGGACGGCGGCGGAGCGGAAAAGAACCGCCACGGGAAGTCTAGAAAGCGGCAGATGCGTCTAGAGAGAAATCTAGGCAATGGGACCGCAGAAAACTCACCAGCGACGGCGCCGGAGCAAGCGAACGGGGACGAGGTCGACGGAGCAGAGAAGCTGTGGCCTCGCCGTCAAATATTTCGACGATGGCGCAGCCGCAGGAGAACGAGCAGACGCACGAGCGTGAGGAGGAAGAAGAGCAACAGCGAGCGAAGGGGGAAAGTGAAACCTCTAGCCCTGTGCCCCTCTTTATAACCGCGCGGCCCTGGCGGTAGTGGGATCGTGCGTACGAGCGTTAACCGTGTAGATCGTGCGTGCGACGGAACCTCTCGCGACTGAGTGGAGCCACACCGAAGACCATATGACGCAGGAGAGGATCAGGCCTCCTGACCGATGCGGTGCGCGAGGCGTCGCAGCGCCGAAGCGATAGGCGCAGTAATCACTGTAGCATTGTCAGTAGGCACTGTAGAGGAACAAAAAACTAGAGAAATAATGATGAGTGTTACACGTAGGATGAGGCGTGCACAAGAAGCTACACGGATACCTCGAACAGGAAAAAGTAACTCAGAGATGAGGAGAAATGAATATTGGGAAACTGATGTGGCCCGGCCGAGGTTACGAGCAGGAC
This sequence comes from Avena sativa, assembly GCA_916181665.1. Classification (NCBI taxonomy): domain Eukaryota; kingdom Viridiplantae; phylum Streptophyta; class Magnoliopsida; order Poales; family Poaceae; genus Avena; species Avena sativa. Next base: position 136,724,116 of record OV702280.1, read on the forward strand.
CACACCATCTTCGGGGACTAATGTTGGGGAGGTGACCCCGGATAGGGTCAAGACAGGGGAAGATAAAAGGAGTTTCTCCTCTCATATGCCGAGTTACTATCTATATCGGCCGAGTCATGTAAAGGTCGGCCGAGATAAGCACGACCATGACACCTATGGGAGGAGATGTACACTACCCAGCCAACATACGAGTTAAGTCGGCCGAGTAAGTCTGAATAACCTAAATGCAGGTGAAGGCCAAGCCGAGTTAAGAGAGACAGGTCCGAGTGACATGAAGTTTGCAGGAGAAGGAGGTGCCAATAGTCAAACCCTAGCCACGGGCTAGGAAGAATATGAACAGAGCCAAGCACAAAGGACAAGGCGCAGAGTAGCAGAAGGGCAGAAGGTCACGGAGGTGACAGTCCTGGAGTCCGAGGCGTGCAGGTGGGGTTCTCTGGAACTTTGCCGTCATTAGAAGGGCGACACGGAAAGAAGGTCGCCGATTTACTATATTGGGACAAGCATATTCTTCAAATATGCTTGCCACGTCAGCCCTAGAGGAGCCAGGGCACCCCTTTATAAGGAGAGGCATGGTTTCCTGAGAAGGGGATCGATTCATTCAAGGCCATAAGGCTCGTGTAGCTTTTCTCTTCTTCCTGCAAACAGCTCGAGGAGCACTTGTAGTCCAGAGAGGAGAAATAAAGATTTGCATGTTAGTCATTTGAGTGTAGAAGTAACTGCATCTTCCCTCCCCGGATCCCTCTAGCATCCATTGGCCCCAAACATTAGCCTACCCATGGCATCTGCCGTGCCACCACCACGACAATTACAATGATGAATATGATATTTTCAGTCCACCTAATATTGAGGAGAAAATTAATTATGATTGCCTCCTATATTTGATGATTATGGTGATGAGAATAGTAATGATAGCTATTTTGTTGAATTTTCTCCCACTACAATTATTAAGAATGACTATGCATATGTGGAGAGTAATGATCATTTTATGCATGTGGCTCATGATAAGAATGTTTTATGTGATTGTTATATTGTTAATTTTATTCATGATGCTACTGAAATTTATTATGAGAGAGGGAAACATGGTTTTATGCATCTCAAAAATATTAAGTTTCCCCTCTTTGTGTTGACAGTCTTGAAGTTGCACTTGTTTTACTTTCCTATGCTTGTTTCTTTCTGATTTCATGACTTGTTTATTTACAAGATTCCTATGCATAGGAAGTGGGTTAGACTTAAATGTGTTTTGAATTTGCTTCTTGATGCTCTCTTTTACTTCAATTCATATTTCTTATATCAGCATCTTCTCACATTATCATACCTAACTTAAAGGCATGAAAGAAAAGTACTTGTTGGGAGATAACCCAAGAGTTATCTTGAGTCTTGGAAGTTATTACTTCAGTAATGACCTCTCCTTATCCTTTTTGTTTGCTTTTTGTGCCAATAATGACCTCTAATGAGAGGGAAGTAAGATTTGAGGAGTTGCTATCCCGAAACAGATTTTTGTCCTCCACCATAAAAATTCGTGAGGAGTCTCTGTAAGTCGGATTGAGCTCATATTTTGTGACTAAATCCCCCAGTATGTTAGATAACTTTCGCTAGTTCAATACTTTTTTGATTTGGGCAACATAAGGTCTTCGAAAAAATCGATTTCTACCTGCTGGTCTGTTTTGACAGATTTCTGCCATTATTTGCATTTGCTTCTTATTGATTCCTTTTTGGGAAATTGAGCTTTTTGAGGGAATTGACATAGTAGCTTATGTTTTTAGTGAAATTATTGCTGTTCTAAAGCTAAACCCAAAGGTCTATTATCTTTTGAATACACTAATGTTGCTAATGAAGATTGTGTGAAGTTTTGTATGAAGGAAAATTTTCAGATGTAGAGAGAGAATGATGTAATGAGATGAAGAATGGACAAAAATAGCATGCTTGGGGATGCCACCCCAGTGTCACCCCAAGAAATATCCAAGAGGTACAAGCGTCAAAGCTTGGGGATGCCCAAGGCATCCCCTTCTTCATCAATAAAAATCTCAGGTCTTTCTAGACACTTCGTTTTTATTTGTTTTATGCACTATTGTGTTGTTCTTGGAGCGCCTTTGTTTTTGTTTTTAGTTTTATTTTGCTTAGTTTACTTGAGTAAGTTGGTTTGATAACATCACACCTCTTTTGGAGAGAGACACACCCTGTTTTCATTGCTTGGAACACTCTATTTTCATTCTTATTGTCTTATGAGTGTTCTCTTGTGCTAGAACTGTGTTTAGCCTTAGTTTTCTTGTGCTTTCATCTTAGAACTTTTTAGTTCTTCTTTGTGGATTCGTGAGACAAACTCACTGATATTTATTGATTATTATCCTTGTGAGTTGTTTCAAATAAGTTGATATGTGTTGGAAAAGAGTAGAAAAGTTTCCTGCTTATAGTGATACAAAAGGGAGCCTGTCTTGACTATGGCTTAGACTTTATCATGTCATGCTAGATGTTGTTTTGACCTTATGCTTAGTGATTATTGCTATATCATGACTTGTCCCAAACAATTGAGATTTATTAATGTGCCTTGAAAGAATCATGCATTGTTTTATCATAAAAAAGCATAGTATTGTGGTATTCTCCTTTGATGCTTTGTTTGGGTTGACTTGGCACATGCTCACACCATGTTATGACTATGAACTAGTCACCTTAGCCTCTATGATCATTTAGTCCTTGAATTGTAGTACCATACTATGCTTTGATTAGTAATGTTGTGTCGCTCTGCATGATTATGGCCATTATTGCTCTCTTAGTTGGTCGCTCCCAGTGTTTTGCTAGCCTCCACTTGTATAAGTAAGCTCTTCTCATGCTTCCGACTCCCAAGAAACCAAGTTATTCCAAAGTGTCCACTATAAATTCCTATGCATAGTGTGTCACGCCATTCCAAGTATATTCTTGTTTTCATCTATCTTCCAATTAAAAAGTATTTTGTTATGTGAAAACTTAGTGATTAAAGCTCTCACAAACTTGATGGAACACTTTATTTTTCTTGCCCCTAAATAAACTTGAACCATTTTGTCATCTATGTTGTATATGCTTGCACTTATACATTGGAATTAGCAGAACCGTGCTGTCACGGGGAACGCTTTCACCATTGCACTTATACTTTGTACACAGTTGATATAATGCTCTTTTGTTTATGGATATCGCCGGGGTGAAATAAAAGGGGAGCTTGTAAGTCCATGGAGTTATGTATGTGTGTTAGAGAAACGCCTGGGCCACTAGCCTAAGCCATGCCTAATCATGCTGGAAACTTGCATCATCACCATAGTGAGAAATCTATGAAGCTTTCTTCTTATAAAAAAGAGACATACTGAACAGAGGAAAGAGAGAAAAAAGAACCATATTCCCATGGTAAATAAGAACATTGCTGAGATGCTCATTGTCTGCTTGCCTTGTCATTTTGATTATGGGTTAGCTCCTGTATCATGTGAAAGGGGTACCCTGTTGGCGGTTCTCTATGATACACATGTACTTAATATGACAAGAACTTACAGGTGACTAAAGTTCAGTAGAATGAGGAGCAGCCCGCGTATTCAAGGGACATGAGATTGCCAACTTATACTTTGTCAAGCATATAATCCATAGTTTGTTCACATTAACCTTAATCACTTCAAGATGCTTATGATAGGGGAAATGAGGGATGAAAGCTAACAAGTACCATAATTTTTGGAAGCTCTTTTTGAAACATGAAATCCCTGCTTCCCTTTATGAAGGGCCTTTCTTCCACTATTATTTGAGTCTCCACCTTCAACCTTTAGGCACCATTAAGAGAGCATAGTTGCCATTTTGTATGCAGTGTCCCAAAACTGATTGATTGATGCATATTGTGATATTTCTTGTTCTTGTGCTATTTGTATCTAGTCACTCTTATGAACTTTGAAGGTGTCCTATGCATCTACTTGCTACTCTATGAGGGACAAGCTGAATGCCACTATGCCATGTTTTCTGTACGTGAAACAAACAAACGTTTTTCAATGCATGTTATTCATGATCTTTGTTTGTAGCCTTTCATGTTGCATGCATAGTTACTATGTCCTATTGTTAGAACTCCATCTTTCATGCACATATTTAGAGTTCTTTGATCCCAGCCTTCAATGCTTGCAAATGGTTTGATCTTGGTTTTGACGGTGCATGTCACCTAAAAAAATATTATTTTATCACTTACCTACTCGAGGACAAGCAGGAGTTAAGCTTGGGGATGCTTGATACGTTGGAAACGTATCTATAATTTTTGATGCTCCATGCTTGTTTTGTATCTACTTTGCTTTGATTTGTCTACACTTTGAAGTGTTTTTATATGTTTTTCTGGACTAACCTATTAACAAGATGCCACAGTGCTAGTTGCCTGTTTTCTTCTGTTTTTGGTTCCAGAAAAAGGCAATATTCTCAGAATTGGATGGGACAAAAGCCAAAATCATTATTTTTCCCGGAGCAACACGGAACCACGAAACAGAGACACAGTAGGGCACCAGGGTGGCTGCACCCCCTAGGCGCGGGCCAGCCCTGGTGGTGCCTACAAGGGGTGTGGGCCCCCTAGACCCCACCGACCTTGCCTCCTGCGTCTATAAAAGCCCCCGGGGAGAAAATCCTAAATCATCCATCATACTTCCAGAAAAAGTTCCGCTGCGCTGCTGCCACCGAAGGGGGGATTTGGGGACAGAAAGTCTCTGTTCCGGCACCATGTCGGGATGGGGAAGTGCCCCCGAAGCCATCTCCATTGCCATCCTCATCACTGTTGCTGATTCCCATGATGAGGAGGGCGTAGTTCTTCCTCCAGGCTAAGGGCTCTACCGGTAGCTATGTGTTCATCTCTCTCTCTCTCTCTATGCATGATCTTGTTGTGGTCATGAGCTTTGTAATCTAGTAGATCTACCTTGCTACTCAAGTTCTTCAATAGATCTCTGCTCTCCCCATGTGTGTGGAAGTGACAGCGTGCACACCATGGTGGCACTTAGGCTAGAGTCTACATAAATACTCATCGTGCTTTAATAGATCTATGCGTTTCCCCACGTGTGTGAAAGTGACAGCGTGCACGCCGTGTGTGGCACTTAATCTAGACTACATATATATTCATGAGTTATATTTGGAGTTGGATGTCTCTATGAAATTGTGGTGTTTGTTGGAATCATCTAGCGCTCAAGGTGACATTGTGGGGTTATCTAGATTGGGGAAGGCCCAACCGTGGATTAGAGTGTCCAACCGGAGAGTAGTTAAGAGTAGTATCATGAAGAGGATATATTTATATGAGAGAGTGTTCACTAGTGAAAGTATGATCCCTAGGCCTTGTTTCTAAGCATTGAAACACCGTTTGCATCTAGATATGTTGCATGTTTGCTTTCTTCCATCTTGATTTAAGTTTGCCTTTAATCTCTCCCATGTGAACAAGTCAGAAGCTCTTTTCTGGCACCATTACCACTTGTATTTCACTATCTCTTCGCCGAACTAGTGCACCTATACACCTGACAAGTGTATTGGGTGTGTTGGGGACACAAGAGACTTCTTGTATCTTGATTGCAGGGTTGCTTGAGAGGGATACTTTTGACCACTTCCTCCCTGAGTTCGATAAACCTTGGGTAATCCACTTAAGGGAAACTTGTTGTTGTTCTACAAACCTCTGCACTTGGAGGACCAACAACTCTCTACAAGAATATAAGTGCGTAGACATCAACTCTCGAGTTTTCATATTCGTTGTTCTTGTCCTTTTCCTCGGTGTAGAATGTGTAACCGTTGATGGCGTACGCATGTTCATCGCGGGGCCCTGTGACAAGGTGAATATGATTTTTTACTCATCCATAGAAGGCGTCTTACCATGATAAAGCTAGAGTAGCTATTTCTTGAACCAACGCGTGAAGCTGGAGTTGTGCTCTCTAGTCACGTCTCCCTTAGTCCGTCGTTGGCCTGTGTCCCTAAACATATTCTCAATTAAGCTTGTGTGCTCTAGCACCCATGGTTTGACCAGCTCTATGTGTTGTAGCGCAACTCTATGTGCCCTGTCATAGTCGGTATGTCGACCAGGGAAGATTATATGCGTTGGTGTGTGGCCCTCATGGTGACCACATACATCGATCTTCCTGAGGTGCCTCCTAATTGGCAGACCAACCGGGCCGGCATTGTCCTCATTTAGTAGATAATTCTGGCAGAACGATATGGACTCATACATCAGAAAGCCCTTGGATATGCTTCCATCCGGACGGTTCTTATTGCGAACGAATCCTTTGAGAACACCATTCAACCTATCAAACGACATCATGTTGTGTAGGAATAGCGGCCCGAGGTGGATGATATCATCCACGAGGTGGACTAGAAGATGCACCATGATGTCATGGAACACGGGGGGGAGGGTGTAGCATCCCAATTGTCTAACAATTGTAATGCTACTTGGTCTAGTAATATAATGGCTACTTCAAATATATAATTATTGCATCATAATTATATCATGCTCATGTCATCATGCCACTTGCATTTGAGCATCATATAAAAACCCTCTTTCTTTGGTTCTTCTCTCATATGCATTGTAAATTGTATTTTCCTCTTGATATTGTATTTGGTTATTGATATATTGTGTAAATGCCCAAGTTGAGTTGGGGGCATATCTTTTATTCAACTCCATCACCTTTCCTTGTCACCACCTTATACTTCCACCATCCCATTATCCATGAGCTTGTTGTTCTTCTTCTTTTGTTTTTAATCTGGCTCATTCTTTGTTCTCCTCCTAACCTTGTTCATCTTTTCTCTTGCATATGATCATATATGTGATCTAAATCTCCCGTCTCTCTCTTTCCTTCTAGCTGTCTCTAGTCCTCTCTCCTTACCCTAGCTACCCACACCTCTCTCTCCCTCCCTCTCTCTACCTTGATGACCCCACCTAGCCACCCTACTTCCCCTGGCCGAGCTACCCTCCTACCCAACCCTAGCACACCCTAACCCGAGCCCCCTCTAGTCCTAACCGAAGCTACACCCGAGCCTCCTCTCTCCTCTCTCTTTATCTTTTCCTGCTGAGCTAGCCCCACCCCGAGCTCTCCTCACCGTCCCCACCTGGTAGCCCTGCCCCTGCCCCTGCCGGCCAGCCCGATCACGTGCTCGAGGAGGAAAGGTGACAACCGAGCCACCTTTTCCACCCCGAGCCCCCACGCCATCTACCCTCCACTCTCGTCCCTATCTACTCCCTCTCTCTCGCCTGTTGCGTCCGCAGATCCACCCCTAGCCTCGCGCCGCAGCCTTCTCTCCTCCCCCTTTACCTTTCTCTCCACCGGCCGGCTACCGTCGGTCTCCACCGTCCCCCCCTCTTGCAGCCGGTGGCGAGGAGCTGTGGGTGTCGAGGAAGGACGAGTACCCTCCCTGCTTCGCCCTGTACGTACCAGCGAGGAGGAGGAGGACCAGATCCACCAGAACCATCACCGCGCCGCCGAAACCCTAGTTCCGCCGTTCGTCTGCTACGTCGACGATCAATCGCTCCGCTGCCCGAACCACCACCGTCAACAGCCCTGCGGTGAGCCACTGACCCCCCTAGACATGCCCCTGTCCCTCTTTGCTTCCCGGTTGCGTCGATCGTTTAGTCGAACGCCCTGTGGTCGTCGCTGCTCGCTAAACCCCAGCCGCTTGCCGTCGCTGCCGTGCTCTGCGTCGGCCGTTGCGCACACGCCCGCTTCCCATCCGCCTAGCCGCATCGACCAACCCTATCCGTGCTTCCCGAGAACCTCGTCTCCATCGCCTCCGTGCATGACTGTAGTTGACGCGCGCGAGGTAGACGACGGACGCCTCGCCACACCTCACCTGGCCGCGCAACCACTACCTAGCACCAGCCCGCTAGTACCGCGGTGCCTCCGACCCGCCAGTTTTAGCGTGAGGTCATGGGATCGAGCCCTGGGCGCCCTTGTTCTCCTCTGTTGAGCGGCACCGTCAGTTTCGTCAGAAACGGAGGAAGAAAAACAGTAGCACTTGTCCTTTTGCACATACCCCCCCTTCTTGTTAGCTTTTTCAACCCGCGGTCCAGCCTGGCCCCACCTGTCTACCTCTGTGCGGTTTTACAAAAAGGCACCGCTACTTTGCGGTACTCAACCCGCAGTCCCTGGGTCCGCCGCGTGTCACTGATGCGTCCAACCACTGGCGCGTGGGTCCGCTCGCGCGTCGGGCCTGCTGGTCAGTTGCTGCGGCTAGATCAACTCGCGGAAGAAAAGTCCTGCGCGCTGTTTTCCGCTTAGTCAGCATCGGTCCCACCGTCAGCGACTAGGGCTAGCTCTGGCTGAGTATAAAAAGATCTGCCTGTTTATCTGTTTAATAAAAATGATTCTAGAAAATGTTTAAATTCAAAATTCAAATATGTTTTTAAATATCTTTTAAAATGTAATTCCAAATTCAGCATGTAATATATGTTTTGAAATCAGAAAAATGTGAGGAATTCAAATATGCCCTTCAAAATAATGTTTGAACACTTTAATTTTCGAGTTGATCAAAATTACAACAAAATGCCCTTTTTCCTTAATAAATTAATAACTTTTGTTTTATAACTCCAAATTTGACAAATAATATGTCTAAATCGATCAGCGCGACGAGCCCGTTCTATCTATGCAGTCCATGTTATGAATTGCAGCATGCATCATATAAATATAAAGGTTACAGCAACTTATTCGAGAATAAAATGTGACCAAAACTCAATAAAATGTTTATTTCTTGTATTCTACACCTCACCCATGCCATGCTACTTTATTGCCATGAAAATTGTGCATCATTCATCATGGCATGATTGTTTGCTTGTCGAATTTTATTCTTATGCTTGTGCACTTTATTTATGTTGGCCCTTGTTTGTTTGGTTCTTCTTCGAATAGACGCTGAGCAGGGGATATATCAGGAAACCCAGGAGCACTACCCAGATCCTTCTCTCGCTTCAACTGAGCTGCCAGGCAAGCACTACCACATGCTTGCATACATATAGTACCTATTGCCTCTATCTTATTCTTGCATCATTGAGTCGCGATCGCATTAAACTGAATCCCAAGTACTGCATAGCCTTTACTTTTAAACCCCACCGAATCTTGTTCCTCCATCCCATGAGCCATTACTACAGGAGTTGTTTGAGCCATGCGGGTCGTAGAACAGCATGTGTAGGGTATGTGAGTGTCTGATGGATAACGAGGTACCTATACAACTTAACCTGAGTAGTAATGGGATAACTAATGAAAGTGTCACCGGTGAGCAATATCTGCTATTTGGTTTTTCATGCTCACTTGTGTCCCGTAGGACCCCGAGTACTGGATTCCTGTTCCTTGAATATTCGCGCTATCCACATCCGGGAGGCTTATGGGACCCCCCTGAGCCAGAGCTTGATTCATTCTTATTTCTTGGGGCCACAAAGTAGTTTGGGGCTTTATTACTATCCTGTACTTATGCCATGCTTTACTGCTTTATTTACGATTGTGCGAGGAGCACCTGTACTGTTTAGGATCGTGACACGTTTTCGCTGTATCGACAAGCCCAGTCACACTTTCGGGTTCCCAGTCGTTTACAGCCGTCCACATAAACCTTGAGTCCGTCTCGGAGCCGGCCAGTTTCGTTGCAGGTAGCTTAATGGGGTGGCCCCCTGAAATAATTCTGAATCCTGTGATCGCTTTGTCGTGAATGCCTCGTTGGGTTTTGATTTGGTTTTTCCGAGGTTGATCGAGTGTGTGTTGCTATTTGTGCACCCCTGCAGGGTAAAACTTTCTGAAAGCCGTGTCCGCGGTTATGGACGACTTGGAGCACAGTTTCTCGATCATAGACAAGTATAACTAAAGTACCGCTTTGAATTTGACTAAGTAACTGACTAGTAAATAGTGAAACACTCATGGAATGGATAATAAAACTGCCAACGGATGGGGGTGTTCGTCCGCTTCCTCGTTGGTAAGCGAGGAGGAGGATGGATCTGTTAATATTACTGTTATAACTGTTGTTATTAATTCACGAACATCCATCTATCTTTGGTTAGGCGGATGGTTAGCGAGTATCTATAGAATTGTTAGGTATTATCTTTTGCTGCAATTGCGTCACCCAGGTTGTGTCCCCTTTAGAGGCAAATACTTGTTGAGTACCCCTAGGGTCTCACACGATAAATTATTTGATTCAGATGAATAGGTACACTCACGAGATGGATACTGGGTGGAGGAGACGGACGATGTGGGCAACGATCATTCGGTGTAGAGATTCCGGGAACGGGGATCCGTGAGATCTGTGGGCGGGATGTGTTTATTATGGGGCATCTTATGACGATTTGCTTCTTATCCGTACTCGGATCTTGTTTGCCGCTTCCGCCTGATACTCTGATGTTTGGTGTATGAGGAGATATCCTAAACTATTATATCTATCTAGGACATTTGGATCTTGCCGTATGGCGTTCCAATATTTATATTTCTTTTAGATGGAATGGCTCTGAGGACTGTTGTATGGTGGCTTGCATACATACTCATTTGTGTATGTAGTTGATCCCTTCGCCTGTCGATTACGCCGCCCGTTCTTGTCCCGATGTTTGGAAATGGTTAGGACGGCCGAAAGGTCTACCTGTGAGTGGCATTTGGGCCCCACCATACTATTTTAACCATTTCCGCTCGTCCAGGCTTGTAACTAGGAGCGTAATTCACCGAGTTAGTTACAATTGGTATCAGAGCCATCCCGCCCTTCAGGGTCTCAGCCAAATGGTCGTTGTCAGTCTAGCAAATATTTTTGGTAGCTATGTATACTAGGGAAAAACAAAACGCGAGAGTAGGACTGCTTCCACTTTTCTTCTTACCCACCCATCCACCCTTTTCTGGTAAGGAAGTGTAACGTTTTCAATCCTCTTCTTAAAAGTTCAAACTAGGATTCACGTGTTCTGGGTTTTCGTAGTACCATAGGTTGTGTGTGTGTGTGTGTAATCCCTTGTCTATCTGTTGCATCCAACATGTTATCTTTATCTGCCTTTTGGTTATCAACTGTTGGTACATTCCATACCGACAGGCTTTTGCAAACCGACGAGATCTATCTGATTCGTTGTATACCGCCGCGATCTGTCTTACTCTTTGTTATCCGATGTTATCTTGTTTGGGGTGTTCGTTTCCGTAGTTACTAATCTTTAGGTTCATCTTGAGAAGAAGGTGTTGGGATACGTGTTCTACTTATTCATGTGCGGAGTAATGATTTGAGTGCGGGATGGAGTCGCGACCATACCACTACTTTTATCATTCGCTCTTGTATATTGAATTGGTAGAGTCACTAATCTCGATTCGTTAAGTGATTTTGCGCATCTATTGGTATTTTAATGCCGAAATTTGCGGAAAATTTTCCTTTGATAGTTGTGTACCACACTCCTTTTCAGTCATGTGCGATATGCTTAATATCTTCTAGGTGCTTTGAACTTTGTTGATATTTTAATATCATCTTAGTAAATTGTATCCTTTAATCTTGGTTAATTCCATCTTGGTACTATTTTGGATTATTATTATTCTCCATTATAGTACTGACTTGTGTTTTATATCAATCACAGGATGGCACCACCACGCCGTTCTGAGGAGGACATACAACCTGAACTGGGGGCCGCGTTCTCAAGCATCGCCAATGCCTTGGCAGCAATGCAGCAGAACCAACAGCGTTTTGAAGAAAGTGTCAGGAGGAATGAGTTTGCTCCGCTACCTCCACCTCCCAAGCGAGGAGACATCAAAAGCTTCCTGAAGTTCAACCCACGTCAATTTGATGTGTCCGATCAACCACTTGATGCTGATGATTGGTTGCGTGAGATGTCAAGGCTACTGGTGACTGCTGATGTTCCTGAGCAAGAATGGGTAAAGTGTGCCACTCACCTTCTGAAGGGAGATGCAGCTCTCTGGTGGGAGAATTACCTGAAGGCAAACTGCATTGGTTTTCAGCCTACTTGGGGACAGTTCACTGGAGCTTTCAAAGAGCAGTACCTGTCAGAAATTGTCATGGAGAGGATGAAGGAAGTGTTTCTCAACCTCAAGCAGGGCAATGATAATGTCAATACCTACATCAGAAACTTCATGAACCTTTCTCGTTATGGTGGCGATGAGATCTCTGATGATAAGAAGAAGCAAAAGAGGTTCCGGCAAGGGCTCAATGCATCGATTAAATATGCAATCACACATGCAAGGCCGGCGTCTTTTCTGGAACTTCAGCATACAGCTCTGCAGGAAGAAGCAAGTAGGCAAGTGTTTGAGGAGTCAAAGAAACACAACCGTGATGCAGCAAGCTCTTCAGCTATGTCAACTCCTTCTAAGCGTCGTGTCTGGGTTCCTAACACCCCACCGTCGCTCCCGGCTCCACCAAGACCTTCAAGCTACGCGGCAAGGCCACCAAACTTCCTCACTGCTGCTCCCAGGGGCTACAACCACCACTACCCTGGAGCGCCTGGCGGAGTCCCTAGCTACGTTGCTCCATGTCCACCTGGTGCTTGTTACACTTGTGGAGACACTGGGCATCAAAACTGGAACTGTCCGATGAAAAACAAAGCTCTTCCTCCACCACCTCCAAGATCTGCGGCAAGCTCTCCTATGGTTCGTGCACCACCACCTCGGGCTCTCAACATCAACACCAAGCCCGGGTCTACTGTAGCTCGTGCCAACTGTGTCAACGCCGCTCAAGCTGAGCATGCGCCTGGAGTTGTGATGGGTATGCTTCCCGTTAACTCAGTCCCTACACGAGTTTTCTTTGATTCTGGTGCTTCGCATTCTTTTGTTTCGCATAAGTTTGTGCATGAGCATAATCTGGATATGGTTCCCTTATCACATCGTCTGGTGGTACAATATCCTGGTTCAAACATGAGGGCTGCTCATATCAGCCATGGAAATCAAATTGAGATTGGTGGCTCTTCGTTCTCGGCGTCCTTAATTGTTCTGGGCAATTCTGACATTGATGTCATCTTGGGCATGGATTGGTTGACGGCAAATGCAGCTGTGATTGATTGTGCTGAACGCTCGGTTTCTTTGAAGATTCCTGAAGGCCATATAGTCTATTCTCCAAGTCTGACTCCTGCTATCCAGCTTTTCTCTTTGGCGGCTCTGAATGATGATGCTATGGAAGCTATTCAGAGTGTTCCGGTGGTCTGTGAGTTCCCAGATGTCTTTCCTGAAGAGTTGCTAGGTATGCCTCCGGATGTGAGGTTGAGTTTGTAATTGAGCTTGAACCTGGAACGGCTCATATCTCCAAGCGGCCTTATAAAATGGGTCCTGCTGAGTTGGCTGAACTCAAACGACAGCTTGATGAACAAGAGAAGTTGGGTTTCATTCAACACAGAACTTCTTCGTGGGGTAGCCCAACCCTCTTTGTGAAGAAGCGAGACATGACTGATAGACTTTGTGTTGACTATCGGGCTCTCAATGCTAAAACCATCAAGAATAAATATCCCCTTCCGCGGATTAATGATCTCTTCGATCAGCTAGCTGGAGCTGTGGTATTCTCTAAGCTTGACTTGAGAAGTGGTTATCATCAAATCAAGATTCGCAAGGAAGATGTTCCTAAAACAGCTTTCACCACCCGCTATGGCCTGTATGAGTACACGGTCATGTCCTTCGGTCTCACCAACGCACCTGCCACCTTCTCGAGGCTTATGAACTCGGTTTTCATGGAGTATCTTGATAAGATCGTTGTGGTCTATCTGGATGACATCCTAGTCTATTCTAAGTCAAAGGAAGAACATGAAGAACACCTTCGGTGTGTCCTAAACAAGCTTCGTGAGAACCGCCTGTATGCAAAGTTCTCCAAGTGTGAGTTTTGGCTGCCTCAAGTAACCTATCTTGGTCACGTCATCTCCGCCAAGGGCATTGCAGTCAACCCGGAAACTGTAAAGACAATTGTTGAATGGCTTCCTCCTGTTAATGTCAAAGAAGTGCGGAGTTTCCTTGGTTTGGCTAGTTATTGCCGTCGCTTTGTTCAGAACTTTTCGAAGATAGCGAAGCCTCTTACCGATCTCCTCAAGAAAGGCAAGAAATACCTTTGGACTCCTGCATGTCAAGCAAGCTTTGAGACACTCAAAGAGAAGCTCACTTCCACACCAGTCTTGGTTCCTCCGGATACATCTAAGCCTTTCCAGATATTCTGTGATGCCTCTTTGCAAGGATTGGGTGCGGTCCTTATGCAAGAAAAACAAGTTGTTGCTTATGCCTCTCGATAGTTGAAGATGCATGAGATCAACTATCCTACACATGACCTCGAACTCGCAGCAGTTGTTTTTGCTTTGAAATTATGGAGGCATTACTTTCTGGGCAACCGTTGTGAAATCTTTTCTGATCACAAGAGTCTGAAGTATATCTTCACTCAGCCTGATCTCAACCTTCGGCAGAGGAGGTGGATTGAAGCAATCAATGACTTTGATTTGACCATCAACTACACTCCGGGCAAAGCTAATGTCATGGCCGATGCTCTCAGCCGCAAAGCTTATGTCAACAACCTCATGATGGAAGAACAACAGCCTCTCTTGTGCGAGGAATTCCGTCAGCTCAACCTTGAAATTGTGGAACAAGGGTATCTACTGAACCTTCTGGCTACTCCTCTCTTGGAAGAGAAGGTTCGCTCCTTTCAGCTTGGTGATCCGTACACCAGAAAGATCATCTCCAGACTTCAGCTTCCGAAGTATGAGTCCTTCCACGTCGATGATCAAGGCACGCTTTTCTTTGAACACCGGATGTTTGTTCCGAACTACCCGGGTTTGAGAGAGCAAGTTCTCAAGGAGGCGCATGATTCGGTTCTTTCTATTCACCCTGGCAGCACAAAGATGTACATGGACTTGAAAACACAATATTGGTGGCCGGGTTTGAAACGATATTGTGCCAAGTATGTCTCGTAGTGTGATGTCTGCCGCAGAGTTAAAGCTGTCCATCAGAAACCTTCTGGTCTTCTACAGCCATTGAAACCCCCGGAATGGAAATGGGAGAAAGTATAAATGGACTTCATCACGGGTTTTCCAAGGTCGCAGAAGGGCAACAATGCAATCTTTGTTGTCATTGACAGGCTTTCTAAAGTGGCTCACTTCTTCCCCATCAAGGAAACAATTTCTGCAATTCAGTTGGCTGAGCTCTATATCAATAGAATTGTCTCTCTGTATGGGGTTCCGCTTGAGATCAGTTCAGACCGTGGGAGCATCTTCACTTCCAAGTTCTGGGAAAGTTTCCAAAATGCTTTGGGAACAAAATTGAAATTTAGCACAGCTTACCACCCTCAGTCGCAAGGACAAGTTGAAAGGATCAATCAGATTCTGGAGGATATGCTTCGTGCTTGCGTCATCTCTTTTGGCATGAAGTGGGAAGAATGTCTTCCTTATGCTGAATTCTCTTACAACAACAGCTTCCAGAAAAGCCTAAAGATGGCACCATTTGAGGCTCTCTATGGCCGCAAATGTAGAACTCCGATTGGTTGGTCGGGTGCAGGAGAAAGAATATTGTTTGGCCCTGACATTGTAACTCAAGCGGAGGAGAAGGTGCACATCATTCTTGAAAATCTAAAGATTGCTCAAAGTCGCCAGAAGAGCAATTATGACAGAAAGCACACGGACATGGAGTATGTCCCTGGTGATCTCGTTTACCTTTGTGTCACTCCCATGATAGGCACGCACCGTTTTGGTATCAAAGGAAAGCTGGCTCCTAGATACATCGGTCCTTTCAAAATTCGTGGAAGAAGAGGAGAAGTTGCTTATGCTCTTGAGCTCCCGGAAAAACTCAAGGTCCATGATGTTTTCCACATCTCTCAACTCAAGAAGTGCTTCAAGGATCCCGGCAGGACCGTGGATCATGAGCTTATCAATCTCCAAGAAGACCTGTCTTATCAAGAACACCCCACAAAAATCCTCGAAGTCGTAGAAAGAAGGACTCGCAACAAGTCCATCAAGTTCTGCGAGGTGCAGTGGTCGCACCATTCTGTTGATGAAGCCACTTGGGAACGTGAAGATGAGCTCCGTGCCAAGTATCCTACCCTCCTTGAGTCTTCTTCTTCATCCTAGAATCTCGGGGCGAGATTCCTGTTTAGTGGGGGAGAGTTGTAGCATCCCAATTGCCTAACAATTGTAATGCTACTTGGTCTAGTAATATAATGGCTACTTCAAATATATAATTGTTGCATCATAATTATATCATGCTCATGTCATCATGCCACTTGCATTTGAGCATCATATAAAAACCCTCTTTCTTTGGTTCTTCTCTCATATGCATTGTAAATTGTATTTGCCTCTTGATATTGTATTTGGTTATTGATATATTGTCTAAATGCCCAAGTTGAGTTGGGGGCATATCTTTT
This sequence comes from Avena sativa, assembly GCA_916181665.1. Classification (NCBI taxonomy): domain Eukaryota; kingdom Viridiplantae; phylum Streptophyta; class Magnoliopsida; order Poales; family Poaceae; genus Avena; species Avena sativa. The sequence goes on from OV702280.1 coordinate 136,740,382, forward strand.
ATTCAACTCCATCACCTTTCCTTGTCACCACCTTATACTTCCACCATCCCATTATCGATGAGCTTGTTGTTCTTCTTCTTTTGTTTTTAATCTGGCTCATTCTTTGTTCTCCTCCTAACCTTGTTCATCTTTTCTCTTGCATATGATCATATATGTGATCTAAATCTCCCGTCTCTCTCTTTCCTTCTAGCTGTCTCTAGTCCTCTCTCCTTACCCTAGCTACCCACACCTCTCTCTCCCTCCCTCTCTCTACCTTGATGACCCCACCTAGCCACCCTACTTCCCCTGGCCGAGCTACCCTCCTACCCAACCCTAGCACACCCTAACCCGAGCCCCCTCTAGTCCTAACCGAAGCTACACCCGAGCCTCCTCTCTCCTCTCTCTTTCTCTTTTCCTGCTGAGCTAGCCCCACCCCGAGCTCTCCTCACCGTCCCCACCTGGTAGCCCTGCCCCTGCCCCTGCCGGCCAGCCCGATCACGTGCTCGAGGAGGAAAGGTGACAACCGAGCCACCTTTTCCACCCCGAGCCCCCACGCCATCTACCCTCCACTCTCGTCCCTATCTACTCCCTCTCTCTCTCGCCTGTTGCGTCCCCAGATCCACCCCTGGCCTCGCGCCGCAGCCTTCTCTCCTCCCCCTTTACCTTTCTCTCCACCGGCCGGCTACCGTCGGTCTCCACCGTCCCCCCTCTTGCAGCCGGTGGCGAGGAGCTGTGGGTGTCGAGGAAGGACGAGTACCCTCCCTGCTTCGCCCTGTACGTACCAGCGAGGAGGAGGAGGACCAGATCCACCAGAACCATCACCGCGCCGCCGAAACCCTAGTTCCGCCGTTCGTCTGCTACGTCGACGATCAATCGCTCCGCTGCCCGAACCACCACCGTCAACAGCCCTGCGGTGAGCCACTGACCCCCCTAGACATGCCCCTGTCCCTCTTTGCTTCCCGGTTGCGTCGATCGTTTAGTCGAACGCCCTGTGGTCGTCGCTGCTCGCTAAACCCCAGCCGCTTGCCGTCGCTGCCGTGCTCTGCGTCGGCCGTTGCGCACACGCCCGCTTCCCATCCGCCTAGCCGCATCGACCAACCCTATCCGTGCTTCCCGAGAACCTCGTCTCCGTCGCCTCCGTGCATGACTGTAGTTGACGCGCGCGAGGTAGACGACGGACGCCTCGCCACACCTCACCTGGCCGCGCAACCACTACCTAGCACCAGCCCGCTAGTACCGCGGTGGCTCCGACCCGCCAGTTTCAGCGTGAGGTCATGGGATCGAGCCCTGGGCGCCCTTGTTCTCCTCTGTTGAGCGGCACCGTCAGTTTCGTCAGAAACGGAGGAAGAAAAACAGTAGCACTTGTCCTTTTGCACATACCCCCCTTCTTGTTAGCTTTTTCAACCCGCGGTCCAGCCTGGCCCCACCTGTCTACCTCTGTGCGGTTTTACAAAAAGGCACCGCTACTTTGCGGTACTCAACCCGCAGTCCCTGGGTCACCGATGCGTCCAACCACTGGCGCGTGGGTCCGCTCGCGCGTCGGGCCTGCTGGTCAGTTGCTGCGGCTAGATCAACTCGCGGAAGAAAAGTCCTGCGCGCTGTTTTCCGCTTAGTCAGCATCGGTCCCACCGTCAGCGACTAGGGCTAGCTCTGGCTGAGTATAAAAAGATCTGCCTGTTTATCTGTTTAATAAAAATGATTCTAGAAAATGTTTAAATTCAAAATTCAAATATGTTTTTAAATATCTTTTAAAATGTAATTCCAAATTCAGCATGTAATATATGTTTTGAAATCAGAAAAATGTGAGGAATTCAAATATGCCCTTCAAAATAATGTTTGAACACTTTAATTTTCGAGTGGATCAAAATTACAACAAAATGCCCTTTTTCCTTAATAAATTAATAACTTTTGTTTTATAACTCCAAATTTGACAAATAATATGTCTAAATCGATCAACGCGACGAGCCCGTTCTATCTATGCAGTCCATGTTCTGAATTGCAGCATGCATCATATAAATATAAAGGTTACAACAACTTATTCGAGAATATAATGTGACCAAAACTCAATAAAATGTTTATTTCTTGTATTCTACACCTCACCCATGCCATGCTACTTTATTGCCATGCAAATTGTGCATCACTCATCATGGCATGATTGTTTGCTTGTCGAATTTTATTCTTATGCTTGTGCACTTTATTTATGTTGGCCCTTGTTTGTTTGGTTCTTCTTCGAATAGACGCTGAGCAGGGGATATATCAGGAAACCCAGGAGCACTACACAGATCCTTCTCTCGCTTCAACTGAGCTGCCAGGCAAGCACTACCACATGCTTGCATACATATAGTACCTATTGCCTCTATCTTATTCTTGCATCATTGAGTCGCGATCGCATTAAACTGAATCCCAAGTACTGCATAGCCTTTACTTTTAAACCCCACCGAAGCTTGTTCCTCCATCCCATGAGCCATTACTACAGGAGTTGTTTGAGCCATGCGGGTCGTAGAACAGCATGTGTAGGGTATGTGAGTGTCTGATGGATAACGAGGTACCTATACAACTTAACCTGAGTAGTAATGGGATAACTAATGAAAGTGTCACCGGTGAGCAATATCTGCTATTTGGTTTTTCATGCTCACTTGTGTCCCGTAGGACCCCGAGTACTTGATTCCTGTTCCTTGAATATTCGCGCTATCCACATCCGGGAGGCTTATGGGACCCCCCTGAGCCAGAGCTTGATTCATTCTTATTTCTTGGGGCCACAAAGTAGTTTGGGGCTTTATTACTATCCTATACTTATGCCATGCTTTACTGCTTTATTTACGATTGTGCGAGGAGCACCTGTACTGTTTAGGATCGTGACACGTTTTCGCTGTATCGACAAGCCCAGTCACACTTTCGGGTTCCCAGTCGTTTATAGCCGTCCACACAAACCTTGAGTCCGTCTCGGAGCCGGCCAGTTTCGTTGCAGGTAGCTTAATGGGGTGGCCCCCTGAAATAATTCTGAATCCTGTGATCGCTTTGTCGTGAATGCCTCGTTGGGTTTTGATTTGGTTTTTCCGAGGTTGATCGAGTGTGTGTTGCTATTTGTGCACCCCTGCAGGGTAAAACTTTCTGAAAGCCGTGTCCGCGGTTATGGACGACTTGGAGCACAGTTTCTCGATCATAGACAAGTATAACTAAAGTACCGCTTTTAGTTTGACTAAGTAACTGACTAGTAAATAGTGCAACACTCATGGAATGGATAATAAAACTGCCAACGGATGGGGGTGTTCGTCTGCTTCCTCGTTGGTAAGCGAGGAGGAGGATGGATCTGTTAATATTACTGTTATAACTGTTGTTATTAATTCACGGACATCCGTCTATCTTTGGTTAGGCGGATGGTTAGCGAGTATCTATAGAATTGTTAGGTATTATCTTTTGCTGCAATTGCCTCACCCAGGTTGTGTCCCCTTTAGAGGCATAAAGACTTGCTGAGTACCCCTAGGGTCTCACACGATAAATTATTTGATTCAGATGAACAGGTACACTCACGAGATGGATACTAGGTGGAGGAGACGGACGATGTGGGCAACGATCATTCGGTGTAGAGATTCCAGGAACGGGGATCCGTGAGATCTGTGGGTGGGATGTGTTTATTATGGGGCATCTTATGCCGATTTGCTTCTTATCCGTACTCGTATCTTGTTTGCCGCTTCCGCCTGATACTCTGATGTTTGATGTATGAGGAGATATCCTAAACTATTATATCTATCTAGGACATTTGGATCTTGCCGTATGGCGTTGCAATATTTCTATTTCTTTTAGATGGAATGGCTTTGAGGACTGTTGTATGGTGGCTTGCATACATACTCATTTGTGTATGTAGTTGATCCCTTCGCCTGCCGATTACGCCGCCCGTTCTTGTCCCGATGTTTGGAAATGGTTAGGACGGCCGAGAGGTCTACCTGTGAGTGGCATTTGGGCCCCACCGTACTATTTTAACCATTTCCGCTCGTCCAGGCTTGTAACTAGGAGCGTAATTCACCGAGGTAGTTACAGAGGGGAAGTAAATCTCGAGCTCGCATAGTATCACGATGATATCTTCTTGTATTCTGTCGAGCTGCTTCACACCGATCGACTTCCTAGAGAATACGTCAAAAAGTTACAGCGCCCAAATAGCGTCTCACATACATGCTCGTCCATTATTCCTCAGATAGCAACCGGAAGTATCTGTGTCATCAGCACGTGGCAGTCATGAGATTTCATGCCGAAGAACCTCTTCTTCTTTTCGTCCAGATATCGGGATATCTTCCCTCCGTAACCGATAGGAAGTTTGGTTCCGACGAGGATGTTGAAAAACTGTTGGAGCTCCTCTTCACTCATAGTGAAGTAGGAAGGGGGCAGTAGTAGTTGTTCCTCTTAGCCCTTTTGCGCCGACGACCTTGAGTATCTTGCGTCTGAGCATCATCATCGGGGCGTCCTCCATGAAGTTCTTGCTTTATGACCATCTTGATCAGGTCGTTTCTTGCCTTTGGCCCGTCTTTGGTCCTCTCCAACATGTTGACAAGAGTGCCAATCAAACTCTCGCACACGTTCTATGTGGAGGTATTTACAGTACAGCAGGTCATAGAAAACAGACTTCGCTTTCCATACACCCAGCAGCGGCTTTGTCCTCGGATGCTTCTTTCCCGGTGTGGGGCACTCTTTCCATTTTCCAACAAGTCGTTGATATCCTCACCGCTCCTCCTAGGTGGGGCTGTTTCGAGCTTTTCCTCACCATTGAACATATCTCCACCATTTTCTCCATGGGTGATCTACGTGGATCAACTTTTGAATCCCTAGGAACACGGTTTTCGAAGACCCAGGATCCCTCGGTAGCTTCATATGCGGGGTTTTCTCCATGCACCTGACACATGCACCGTGTCCGTGGTTCACCAGGCACAATACATATCCCAGACTGAGATAGTCATGCACCGTCGTGATCAATGCGGCTCTCAGAGGGAAATATTCTCCTATGTAGGCATCCCACGTACAGGCTGGCGTCTCCCACAGTATGGCTAACTCCTCTTTCAACAACCCGAGATAGAGATGCATGTCGATACCCGGTTGTTTCGGCCTCTGAATAAGAATACTCATGTGTACGTACCTTTCCTTCGTGCATATCCAGGGGGAGATTGTACGGCCATACAAACACGGGCCAGGTGCTATGCATGCTACTCTGGTTGCCAAAGGGATTCAGTCCATCAGTGCTCATACCCATCCTAACATTCCTGGCATCGTCCCCGAACTCCTCTTTGAACTCGATGTCCAATGTGTGCCACTGGCTAGCGTCTGCAGGGTGTGTCAGGATCTTTCCCTTCTACGGATCATCTTTTGGATTATCCCTTTCCACATGCCATTGCATGAGCTTCGCTTCCTTAGGGTCTACGAAATACCGCTGCAGAGGGGAGTGATAGGAAAGTACCATACCACTTTTTGAGGAACTTTCTGATTCCCTCTCTTGTATCATGCATGGACACACACCGTACATGTGGTTATGTCTTTATACTCGCCCCGATAAAGTGCACAGTCGTGGAGGCAGGCGTGGTATTTGATGTATGGTAGATCGAGAGGGCACATGATTTTCTTGGCCTTGTCGATACCTCTTGGCAATGTGTTCCCCTTAGGAAGTATATCGTGCCAGAATTCCATGATATGGTTGAAGCTCATGTTGGTCCATTTGTATTGCACCTTCATCTCTAGAGCCTTGAGGGTTACATTCAAGCATTTATGCTCGGGACGACACCCAGGATACCACAGAGTAATCCCGTCTTTATCCATTTGCGCTAGCTTGGCTTTTCTCTGGCAGCATCTTTGTCGTTGCTTGTCTCCTTGAGGAGAAGTTCTTGAAAATGGGGGTCCCGTAAAGGTGAAATTAGTGGTGTCTGCGTGTCCACGTCTTCTCCACCACCATCGGATCCGGCATATCCTTCATGATGATCATGTCCACCGGCATCTTCATCATAATCATGTTCAGCGTCTTCGTGAGCACCATTTCCTGTCGGCGCCCCATTGTTGACGTCCTCATCAATGTAGTCGGGCATGAAACCCCCAATGAGCAAGTGTTTTTCCAATGTCCCAGACTCAGTTTTATTAGGGTACCAAGTTTGCATCTCTTACAAGGACATCTTATCTCGGTCATGTTGTTCTGAATCATGACGGTCGTCGCGTGTGCCTTGTATCTAGCCACCATAGCTTCTCTCATCTGACGCACCATGGTTGCCTGCGCGGCGGAGCAAAAGAGAATATTTAGAACCATGCATGACAAAATTTGGCATGACCTTCCCTATAAATAGTACATATGAGTAGTGCAAAAATTTGCCAAAATAGAAATGATTCAACATTTCGGCAAACATTGCACCACACACATCGGCACCTTCACAACACAAAGCATATATCCATGTAAACATCGTCTCCCGAGCCAACACTATCATCCGCACACAAGAGAACACAAGCATATATCCATGCATACACAAGAACACAAGCATATATACCACCAGCATCGTCGTCCACACACACCAAACAAGCACAAGTTACACTGATAGACGAGAGAGGCCGTGCGAGAGAGCATGTGGCGTGGTTAGTCAAACTTGATGTGGAGGAGGATACAAAAGGTGTGTGCGCTTACTTTAATGGATCTACATGGTGGAGAGGAGTTTCCTTTATAGATCCATCCAACCCAAAGAGGTTTTGTCCACTTGAAATGCAGAAATTGTTGGAGAAAATGGGGTGAAGAAGAGGAGTAGTTCGAGCTAGATCTATAGTGGAGGTAGGGGAAAGTGCACTAGATAATGGAGGTAGGGGAAAGTGCCACCTTTTTGTGTGGATGGCACGACATATCCGTGGTGCATAAGCACACCGTGCGCCACTGACAAATACTTTTCGTGGCGCACCACCAAACCGTGCGCCGCAGGTTATCTACCACCTTTTCAGTGCGGGGTCCCACCAACACCCGTGGTGCACTAGAAACCCGTGCACCACTGATAATCCTTCTACACGTGGCGCATCTCCATTGCGTGCGCCACGAATATGATACCCAAGGATGGGGTCCGCCGCCAGATCTAGGGCCCAAGTAATAGTGGCACACCGCAAAGGGCGTGCACCGCATTTATGCGAAGTTTAGTGGCGCATGATCTAACCTGTGCGCCACGGATAACGACCCGTGGGGCACCGTTTACATGTGCGCCACTGACAAGGACCCCGTGGATACACATTTTCCTACTAGTGGGTTCAACACAAGTTACATCTACACTAACAAAGAATCAGAAGGAACATTATCACGTAAGATGATGTCAATGACAAACATTATCTCAATGTTATGGCGTGAAGTGGTCCTGCCAGTGAGGAGAATGGCTTGCGCAACTTGTAGATAATCATGAGGAGATTTAACAAAGATCTTCCACTACGGGGTGCTAAAGATGATTCGACCATCACTCATAGTCTTGTATGAAATGAAGATGACGTCACCATTTGCACCAAGCCGTACTCCAGCCATGCCTTCTTCAGAAATTTCAAGAGAAAAAACCATTCTCGAAGGTAGTTTCTAATTAAGATGCAGAAGTTAGAAATCTAATAACTATCAAGCAATAAAAAAATAGAATAGGAAGTAAAAAAATAATGATAATTAATAACATACCATGTCATGAAGCTGAACATGTGTCCTAGTCAAGCGAGTAACAAGTGCTAAGCCGATGTAGAATTTTTTTAAGGAATGGTGTGGATGAGATATCACTCTTCACTTTGGGTAAGCTTGCATCTCTGAGAAAAAATTGTCTAATCCAATGGTCCTTCTTGCTCCTCATCCTCCTCGCTCTCATCCTCCTCATCACACTCATCCTCCTCGTCCTCATCATCCTCGTCCGCTTCCTCCTCGTTGTTCATATACAGAACACTGATACTTGGAAAAGTATCTCACATTGAAAAAACCAGATACACACCAGAGTCGATTTGGTTTTTAGAAATAAACCTTCTCCATGAAGAATATGTAAGGTGAGTCATTGCTAAATCTTTGCGTACGTCCACAACATAGGTTCGCCCAAGAGCTTGAAACTCCATGATTTGTCCTATTATTCTATTGAATTCCCTCCTTAAATTTCATGATATAGTCTAAACATGAATAAAATAAGTAAATAAATGATAATAGTATGTAAAGAATATTCAATGAATTGAAATAGCAAGAATTATATGCATACCAATGAACTCTCAAATCGACCACGTATGAGACGAACTCTGAATAGCGAGGTTGTCCGTGTTTCATCATTACAGTCTATGAAACAAACATGACACAGTGCCATGTCCTAAAATAAAAATTTAAAGCACTTGTTAATTTATCACAATGCTATCTAAGATAAAAAAAGGGCATCATATTTTGAATGGACACGAAATAATTTTAGGGACGGAGTAAGTGAGCCAAGTAGGATGCCCAAATAAATAATTTTTTATATACCCCAAGGCTCACTCACACCACCCCAAACCTTCATTGAATCATCACGTTATAATTAATCATTGGACATATGGAAGTACAAAAGAATAATCAACCTAAAAGTAGGGCCTCATATTTTCATTAACCGCAAAATAATTTCAAGGATGGGTGTAAGTGATCCAAATAGGATGCACAAATTTTTTTATTTCTACATATAAAAAGGATCAATAACATCATACCCGACATTGCATCCTCACATTGTAATAATATTCCTAAAATCAATGGCCTAAAGTTGTCTCTATGTCTCTCTATCTACAATTGCATCCTCATTGCATCATCACATTAGCATACCTTGAGGGGGAGATTGGGGAGCTAAACAACGACGAAATCCTTCAGATCTAATGGTTTTTAGGGGTGGATTTGAGAGGGAGGGGAGAGAGGAATAGGAGGCGAGCTCTATCTGTTCTTCCTGGTGGCTGGGAATGACTAGGTCGGGGTGGGGAGGGCACCCACGTTCCTAACGCTATGTTTACAAGCTTATGTACTTTTTGTTAGGAGATACACTACCAGAGCACGTTGTATTGCACAGTCCCCTCAGCAGTACAAAGAAGTGTATATGGTCAGTGCTATGTATGTAGTGCATACATTTTTCATATGTCCATTTGCATCGCAAGTAATGTCCATTCCACGGTGAATGCACTGCTGCTACACGTTATCTTGCGCCGTCCACACGACACTATATTAAAGACTTCAAGGGCAGTGCATAAGATTTCCACAGGAAGTGCATATGATTTCCACATGTAGTGCATATGCGGCCATATGGCAGGTTTAGTGTATTCCAGGATAAGGATGCAATGCATACGTTCTGCATAACCATACGTCCATCACAGGTGGAGAACATCTTGCATAGTCCGCATAGAACTTTATTGTAGAACACGACATGCAGTCCACACAGACAGTGCATATGGCTGGCACGTGACGTGCATTACCACCTAGGGATGTAGTGCATACATTCTAAATAAATAGTGTGTGTCCGTGTCCACCGCAGGTGGAGAACATCTTGCACAGTCCGCACAACACTATATTATAGCACACGACACGCACTCCACACATGCAGTGCATATGGCTGGCACGGGCAGTGCATTATCGCCTAGGGATACAGTGCATATGTTCTAAATGAACAGTGCGTGTCTGTGTCCACCGCAGGTGGAGAACATCTTGCATAGTCTGCACAACACTATATTGTAGCACACAACTTGCAGACCACACAGGCAGTGCATATATATGGCAAGGACAGTGCCTTCCTGGATAGCTAAGTAGTGCATTTGTTCTTCATACAAGTGTGTGTCCATGTCCACCGCAGGTGGAGAACATCTTGCACAGTCTGCACATCACTATATTGTAGCATACGACATGCAGTCGACACATGCAGTGCATACAACTGCCTTGAGCAGTGCATTCAGCTGGCTATGGCAGTGTATACGGATCACACGAGCAGTGCATTCCCGGCTAGCGATGAAGTTCATACGTTCTGCATAACCAGTGCATGTCCGTGTCTATCGCAGGTGGAGAACATCTTGCATAGTCTGCACAACACTATACTGCAGCACACGACATGCAGTCCATATAGGCAGTGCATATGACTAGCCTGGGTAGTGCATTCCCTGCTAGGGGTGCAGTTCATAGATTCTGCATAACCAGTGCGTGTCCGTGTCCATCGAAGGTGGAGAACATCTTGTACAGTCAGCAGTGCAGTATAAATTAGCACCTGAGATGCAGTGTATATGTGTGACGCACGCAGTGTATCTAGGTGTGCATGGGTGGTGCAGTCCATTCCACGATCAGTGCACTGCCTGCGCACGCGATCAGAACGGTCGGACGGCGTTAATAAAGATGGCGCAACACCCAGCCGGCGAGGCATTATGGATTTCGTGTGAGATTGATAAGCGTGCAATTAATGCTGTAAACCTCTCGCCCCCTCCTCTTCGGCTTATAAATAATGCCAGCGCCTCTTCACACTTCTAAATAGCCTCTGTACTAGCGATAACCATTCTAACTCCCCTACCTACCACCGGCTTCATAATGCCTCGCCGCCTCCCCACCTGTTGGCCAAAATTCCCTCTGGGTGCTCGCATACCACTACCAACACCGCCTAGCTCCAACGATGAAGAAGAGAAAGAGGAGGTCGCGAGGCAGGAGTCGGTCACGACGCAAGATGTGGTAGCCGCTGCACAGGAGGAGCATAGATACAAGAACCTATATGAGTAAGACTCTTCCTCCGGTGATAGACACCAATCCTATGACCTGATGCTGCTGCCAACATCAACAAAAGTCAACTCGTTCGATAAGGAGAAGAAGAGCCAGGAGGATGCGAGGAACCACGAGGAACAGACCGCGTTCCTCGCTTCCCTAGAGAGCGAGAGTGTCTCTGCTCCAGCGGCGCCAGATAAGGAGAAGGAGGAGGTCGCGGCGATAGACTCGGTTATGACGCACAAGGAGATAGACAATACGGAGGAGAAGCCTAGCATCATGAACTTAGATGACTACGACTCTTCCTCTAGTGACAGCCAGCACTCCTACGACCTCAAAGATGGAAAAGGAGAGGCGGGAGGATGCCCGGAACGCCGAGGAACATACCGTGTTCCTCGCGTCCATGGAGGGCGAGACGGTCGCTTCCTATACGGCGCATAGGGCCGCCGTTCATGAGGCAAGAAGCCTCAAAGATCTAGAGATGACTACTCAGATTCGACAGGCGGTGGAGGCGATGAGGAACCAATGCACGGCAGCAGCAGCGAAAGCGGCTGTGGCTCTAGTGGCGGCGGTGAATGACAATGAAGAAGGACCATCATACATCATCCACATCTACAGCGACGAAGGTGATTAGGGGATCTAGCTTTATATTAGGTTTTTGTTTATATATCCATAAATTTCATTCAAGTCTTGTAAAATATATCTTGATTTGGATGGAATATGAATTTCTCTGAATTTCGGAAAATGCCATCATTTCCTCTGTAACCAAGGGATCCATCCGGTGCATAATCGTCATACCGGGTAGTGCAGTTCACATCCGGATCTTACAAACCAAGGCAGTGCATAATAGGTGTGTAATGCAGTGGTTTGTTACGAAATCAAATAGTCCTGTGTAATGTATTGGTGGGCATTGCTTGTATCGCAGAAGCAGAGCTATGGTTACATATTTTTAAGGTCTCGAATGTATGTTTTTTTAGTTTTCTTTATTTAATTTCTTATGAGGCAATGCATAATCCTTTAGAGAAGCAGTGTTATGCTGCAAATAACAATTGGCTTGTGAATTGTATTAGTGGGCCTTTCTTGTATAAAAGGACCATCTTTATGGTTGCGAAGTTTCGAGGTCTCGTATGGACAATTTCGTATTGGGTTTTTTTATAATTAATAGTACGATTTGGACGATTAGTTAGTTATAAGGATAGGAGGAGTCGTGGAAGCGATAAAGCCGTAAGTTGCAACAAGAATGCAATAGTTCATAATTTGCAGCGTCGAAACTCAGAAAACCAAGGTGTTTCTCTAGCGCTGAATTATATATTCGTTTCTAGTCCATCACATACTTTTTCTTATTAGATTCATCCTTCTTTACTACAGTGGAAATACACAGATTCAAGGGGTGTTCCCAGACGTCTTCATCCCATCGACGACGGGCTTAGACAATGGAGATTCATCACATTCCTGCTCATGGAACGACGGTTCTTACTGTGGTGTACACCAACGAGGAATCCACGGTCGATAGAATACTCGCCATGTATGAAGGTTGGCTTGATGAGGTTAGTACTGATCCAACTTACCATCTCTTTGTTTCAAAAGGTTTGCATAGGAATTATGCAAAAAAATAGTACTTTTTACTAACCAGTACTTTGCACTAGTGAAAGGATACGGATGTCGCCTAGAGGGGGGGTGAATAGGCGATTAAAACTTTTCCTAGAGTGGCTCAACAAAGGCGGAATAAAACTAGTGTTTACTTTGTTAAGCACAACCTAGAACAACTAAGGTTCACCTATGTGCACCAACAACTTATGCTAAGCAATATAAGCAACAATGTGATAGCAAGATATATAATACTTCAAGCATGAAGGCTATCACAATGTAAAGTGCATAAGTAAAGAGCTCGGGTATAGAGATAACCGAGGCACGCGGGGAGACCGATATTTTACCGAGTTCCTCCCAACATGGAGTACATCTCGTTTGGAGAGGGGGTGGTATCAAACCACCAACGCCACAAAAGGCCTCCCTTATTCTCCGGTGAATCTCACCCCAACGGGATCGATCCACGCTTCCACTATCGGTGCACTTGTCGGTGGCAACCGGAACCTCTCACAAGGTTGGGGCACTTCTCCACAACTTAATTGGAGGCTCCCAACAAACGCCACCAAGGCCACAATGCCACCAAGGCCACAAACCGTCTAGGGTTCCATGAACCCAAGAGGGACAAGCTCCAATGAGTAACTCAAATCAAATCCTCCAAAGAGAACTCAAACCGATGCACCAAATGCAAATGGAAAGAACACCACAAAGGTGCTCAAATCCCTCTCTCCCAAATTCCACCAAAGCTACAAAAGCTTATGGGGGAATAAGAGAGGAAGAACAATGGAGGAAATCCACAAAAGACTCCAAGATCTAGATCCCAATATGTTCCCCTCACTTAGAGGAGAGATTGATTGGTGGGATTGTAGATCTAGATATCCTCTTTCAAATCCCTAAAGAATATGCAAGAATCATTGGAGGGATTGAGAGAAAGCAAGCTCAAGAAGGTCAAAAATGGAGGGGAAAACTTGCAAGAATGGTTAGGGAACCATTGGGGAAGAAGGCCCCTTAAATAGGTTCCCCGAAAATCCAACCGTTGAAGCCAAAAAAAACGCGAATCCTGGTACTACCGGACATTCCCGGTACTACGGGACATTCCCTGGGGATCCCAGGTCGCCAAACGCACCTTATTCAGTACCGACCGGTACTACCGGACCCTGGTCCGGTACTACCGGTCATCTCTGAACAAAAACGGCCATAACTTTTGCATCCGGACTCCGATTTTGATGATCTTGGGCTCGTTTTGAAGAGGACAACAAGCTCTAAAAGATCATGCAAACAAACATTATAGTCCAGCGAGGGAGGATAGATCCAAATGACTAAAGTTTTAACCTCTATCAAAAAGATGAACCGATAAAACCTCCAACATCAAAAACGTAATAGAAAATGCATATGAAATCCGTTTTTGATGAACGAGAGCTTGTCATGGAGATTAACACAAGCTATAAATCCTCACATGAGTAAGCACCAAATAATGGAAGGTTTTACCTATCTCTAAAATACAAACCGGTAAAACCTCCAAGATCAAAACGCAATAAGATATAAAAGGGAAATCCGTTTTTGATGAACTAGAGCTTGTTATGGAGATTACCACAAGCTCTATATCCTCACATGGATAAGACCAAATAACAACCAAATATGATGATGCAAGTATGCAAAGGTTTGATCTCTCTCCGAACGATGTGACCGAGTTACTCATTCGAGAGCCCCTCTTGATAGTACGGTTATCTATCCTAAACCCGGTCTCCCAACAAACATGAGACCGGCAAAAGGGAAAACCTATCAATATTATACCTTTTCCTTGAGCAATCCACTTGAGATCGATGTAGACGATCTTGTCCTTCTCAAGATGGACACCTTTCTTGATTCCTCATCATCGATCCATGATCACCGAGGATGGCAAGCATCAAACATGAGATCTTCTATAGATGGCGCATTTTGAGCTTGCACAACACATGTTCTTCTCATTTCATCTATCTTGAAGTCAACACATGCTCCAAGCAATGCCAATGGAAAATTCCTACAAGTACAACTTAATACACACATTAGTCCATAAAGATTGTCATTAATTACCAAAACCACACATGGGGGCCCAACATGTTCTTTCAATCTCCCCCATTTTGGTAATTGATGACAATCCATTTAAGAGGGTTTATATAAGGAATATTATTGAATAAAATGGTAATACCAATATCAAATACTACAAAATAATGTGATATTGGTACCACCACCATATATAGAGCAAACTCCCCCACAATCTATGCATGTGTGATGAACTTGAATTTCATTGCATATATTGCCAATCATTATCATTGGTGGAGTTTCCTCTATATATACCACATGCTAAGCAACAACAAAGATGCAATAGCATGAGAGGCAAATGCACAAGAACAAACTCAATGCATAAACCTACTTCCCTTAAACCCTCTAAAACTTCTCCCCCATTGGCATCGATTGCCGAAATGGGTGACAAGTTCTAGAAGGTAAATATAGTAATAATTCCTCCAAAGGTGTGCCTTCGCACATATCCAATGACGAATACTTGGGAGGGAGTAGAACTATATCGAGGATCCGAGAACTGCCAAAATAAAGTCAAATGATGCAAGCAATTTACAAGGTCCGACAAACCAATTGAAAACAACAAATGAGTTCAATGGAAACTACGAGATATTATGATAAGAGCAAAAGAGTGTTTGAAATAACAAATAGAGAAGCTCCCCAAGATTTGTGCATAATTAAAACTAAATGCATTAGAATACATAGTGCACAAATATGGAATCCTCGCTCCCCCATAAGCATTTAAAACACACTAAATGAGAAAGGACACAAATGAGCATTATTAAATGAATTAGATGAGCTCCCCAAAGATAATGCACCAATTATGATAATTGTAATTGGGAACAAGGTGCATAATCATGGAATCCTCACTCATCCAAATGCATTTAACAATACAAGTCATGAGAGAACAAATATGAGTGCCCAAAGATGCAAACAAGAGGAACAAGCACTCATAGGCAATTAAATTTGGAAGCCACCGAAGAATCAAAAGAAATAGAAAGGTGGTCTCCAAGGATTAAAAATCCACTAAAATTATCTCCTCATATGTGTATATGTCTCTAAATGGAAAACATCACAAAGACATGTGCCATAGAAGAAATATGCACACATAAAGAAGATTATACAAGAAAGCACATGAAAGGCAAAAATGAAGTCATAGCATATATCAGTAAGATTTTGCTTCAAAGCATGGCCAAAGGCTCACATATATCTTATTGTACATTAATGGACTTCAAACACCAACACACTACATATATTACAACTTTCACCAAGGGAAGAGGAGAAAGTTGGAATATATGGAGAAAGGCAACAAGTATCACAAGAAAAAATTTAACTAGCAAAAATCTCACTATTGCACATGAGATAAGTTGATGAAATGATAGCCAATAAAATTGCTAGATTGACATATTTGGGATTTGGAGGATCATGTGCATGATTTTGTATAGTCCCAATTCTATGCACTCATCTCAACTTAAACACATATACAATATAGAGTCCTCTTAAAACCATGGCTAGAACTACAACAATTACAAATACATTAATTCATGCTAGAAGGCAACCGACAAACGGTTGGAATCAAGATATGTGAGCATGAGAAAGAGATACTTGTTACCGAGATATAATTGGTAGGATGTCGAGGATATGAATTCGTTGGTCATCCTATAGCTTGCCTCAAATTTTCTTCTAAGCATCACTTCTTAAAAATTGAGAGACAAGCGTCCAATATATCTCCAATGTACCTAAAACACATTTAAGTACAAAATGGTCCCCAAACTTATTGGGTCCAAAGTAGTTAGTGCAACTACAATACATAGGAGATACTCCTCATAAATATGTGCACATTGATATGAAATTGAATTTCATGCATAACTTAGCCGATGGTAATTGGTGGATTTTCCCCTATATATTGGATCAAAGAAAGCAAACATGCCTTAATATAAACATATAGTAAATATACATGCATAAAGCTTTCAAGAACCAAAAAGGAGATACAATTTGAACAAAAACACCAAGTAAACCGAGATGGCACACACAAGAGTGTGACAAGACAAGCGGTGTCCAAATTGTATCAAAGAACCAATTCAACACATGAACGATCACAAGTTCAACAAATGAACTAGGCTAAGGCCAAAAGAGCAAAAATAGATAGAAATAAAAATGCTTAAGGATTTATCTCATTCTAAAATGGTCAAATCATGAAACAAGGAATGAGACAAAACCAACTCCCAAAAAAGAGCAAGGTTCCAATAAGAAACCAAACTCCCCAAACTTCTCATGATGGCACAAAGTACCAAAACTAAAAGATTGAGGTTCCAAGCACAAATAACCCGATATGGATCAAAACAAAGAAGCATAAATATGAGTGTTCTAAATAATATAGGATATCTCCCCCATGGATAGTGCATTATGTAGGATTTTCCTTTTGAATGCAAAATGCACACAAATGGGATCATCACTACTACCTACATTAAATAAAACACAAGAGGATACCAATAAAATAAGAAGATCCAAAAAGTAGCAAGGAATACATGGGAGCACACACAAAACATTTACTTGTCCAAAGATAGGACAATATTAAGCAAAGTCCAAAGTGAATATGATCAATCAATTCTACCATAAATTGAGTACTCATTGTCTAAGAACAAGAAATATTGGGAAGAATTGTCCCAAGGTAGTTTGTATGGATATCCAAGATCATAGTCACAACAAGAAGCATATAACTAAATATAGGAATTAAGCATGATACTTCGAACAAGATTCTTGGTAGCTTCCAATAGTCACACAATCACTAGTGATTAAAGTAACTTGAAGCAAATGGTTTCCATGAGGATATATATATCTAAATATGAGGAAACACATACCAAGAAACACTCTCATATACAAGATCCAAAATATGATCAATAAAGGCCTTCAAGGAAATTGGAACTTGTATGAGCAAATGTGTCACATAGGCGCTAGATAATTATCAATATCAATTCTAAGTGACACAACCTCGAATATTCACATTTTCTAGGATTGTAATATGCACTAAGCATATGACTCCCCCATAATGTGACACTACCATAAAAACCAATGCGAGGCAAAATAATACAAATAGAGATAATTAATGGACATTATAAAACTTACATTTATCATGAGAATTGTATCACATAGAGACTAGATAATATCCCAATATAAATGCTAGGTGGTATTCCTCATGTACACACATTTTTAGGTTTGTGGAATGCCTAAGCATAACACTCCCCCAAAATGGGATAGTCCATTAATCTCTCACAAGAGCCAAATAAGATACCAAATATAAACAAGTAAGGCTCAAGCACAAGAAACACACATACATGGTGTGCCACCTAATCATACAAAAATATACTTGATATCTCAAGATAATTAAGTGGAAATCACAACATGTACAAAAGCATGGAAGATACAAAACCAAACATGCACAAGGGGCGAGTAACTTTCAATGTAATGAGTTAAGCATATGTTACCGCAAGGAGGAACATTGGAAATATAATAAAATCATGATAATCCAAATGGCTTGGCTTGACAATAATAATTGATGAAGATCCCTCAATTCTTCATAATGTAGCTAAGTCTCCAATGCCCTCCAACAATACCTATTGATCAAGTTTTGGCTTGTTGGTCCCCAACCAAGTTGGGTCCTAGGAGGTTAGTCACAATAGGCTTGGCAACCCAAATGGTTCTTTTCTTGAACCCACATTGAGCACCAACAAATTTGGCAAACACATTGCCAATCTCATCCTTGCAAAGTGAATAAGCATCATCAATCAAGATAGGATGGGATGAGGAGATACCAATAGTGCATGAGGAAGAAATGTGCCCCTTCTCGCGACATATGTAGCAAGTTCTACTCTCGCCATCTTTCTTTTTGGATGAAGAAACAACTTGAGGAAGAGCTTGAGTCTTCTTGGGAGGAGGCCCATCTCTAACAAGATGTAGAGCTTGAGGCCGCTTCCCTTGTTGCTTCTTGCCAAGGGACTTCTTCTTTATTGGGCAATGTTTGACATGATGCCCTTCTTCCTTGCACTTGAAGCAAACAATGTTGGCCGGATTCTTGACCTGATCTTGGCCATTCTTCTTGTTATCCTTGTGCTTCAACATGATAGTGGACTTGTTCTTGACATTGGAGTTGAATCCAAGCCCACTCTTGTAATTGGGGGATTTTTGCACACTCAAGATTTTGTTGAGTGTGACCTTCCCTTGATGACCCTTTTTCAAGTCATTCTTCAAAGAAGTGACTTGAGCCTTGAGCCTTTTGATTTCCTCTACATGGTTAGTTTCAACAAAAACACTAGAGGAAGTAGATACTACATTGTTAGAGCAACAAGGCACGGAATGTAATTCATCACAAGATATATCATGGTTGTGAGATGATGAACTACAAGTACTAGCACATGGCAATATAACATTTGGAGTAGATATAGTGCTAATGTCCACATGAGGCCCACTAGATGTTACCTTTGACACGATGGCCTCATGAGCTAACTTTAACCTACCATGGGAGACTAGAAGATCCTCATGCGAGCTTGAGAGCTTAACATGACTTTCTTCTAATTTCCCATAGTTGCTAATTAGCAACGCAAGTTGAGCCTTTAGCTCAACATTCTCCTCCAAAATAGATGCTTCACAAGAAATAGAGTTAGTAGCATAAGCATCATCATTATTAGCGAGAGGTGAGGGCAACTTGGCAAGCTCTTTTGAATATGAAGCTTTAAGTTACTCATGCGACTCGGTGAGTTTGATGAGCTCCCTCTTAACAACCCGAGAGCCATTATCAAGAAGCTTAAAATCCTCAACAAGTTTAGCATAAGCAACTTCAAGTTCATCATTTTTAAACTTGAAGGAGTTTGCCACCACAAGTTCTCTATCATGGTATTCTTTTACTCTAGATAATTCTAGAGTGAAAGTCTCCTCAAGAGATTCTTTGGTGGTTTGTTCTTCTTCAAGGGAGTCATTTAGTTGAGCAATTTCATTAGCATAATTACGCTCACGCGCAAATTGTTCATCAATTAAGTTTTCTTGCTCCTCAATAAGATCATTGCCTTCTATAGCATAATTCAAGATTTCAAGAAAGTTGGAGGAAGCAATTTTATTTTTGAAGAGAGCGCCAAATACAACCTCTCCCATTTTCTTAATAGAGGTAATATCATACTTACCTCTATAATCATCATTATCATTTTCAACCTCATCATCATCATCATGAGATACAATGGGATCCAAAGAGGTTACCTTTGTTCCCTTAGCCATAAGGCATATGTGAGAACCAGAGGAAGGTGATGATGAGATTGCACTTGTAACTCTCTTCAAGACCTTGTCTTGGCCCATAGAATATTCATTTACCTCTACATGGTTAGCAACACAAGCACTAGAGGAAATAGAAGCATTTTTATCATGGCAACAAGACAACATGAGCATATCATCATGAGATTTGTTCAAGTCATTTCTACATGATATGCAAGGACTGTTAACACAAGCATGTGAGGAATTTTGAGTGCTAGAAGTGTTAAGGTCCGAAGATAGATCATTGCAACTAGATAGATATGAGGGATTACAAATAGTGAGCACATTATCCATATTGCAATTTCTATCACCACTCACCATATCATTACCTTGTGAAAAATCACATGTTGGTGAAGTGGTAGACGATGAGAACTCATCTCGACCAGAAGTGGAAGCAACACAATCATCCTCAATAATGTTGGACTTGCTATATTTATCTTGAAGCTTGGTCCATATCTCATGAGCGCTTGAATAAGGCACGATAGACGAAAGAACTACATTGCTCACAACATGTAAGAGAATTTTAGTAGCTAGAGCATCTATATGAGAGTTCAACTTCTCCTCTAAATATTCGTTTTGTGTATCCATAGGAGAATAGAAACCCACATGTAGATAGCCCTCAATAATTGGGTGAATTTCCCGAAATAAATTAAGCATGGGAATTTTCCAAACATCATAATTTGTGCCATCGAATGTGAGCATGTCATTGTGCAGTAATCCTCTAGCCGACATATTTACTCTCAAGGCGGTGAAGCCTAAAATGAGAGACCGGGCTCTGATACCAATTGAAAGGATATGGATGTCGCCTAGAGGGGGGGTGAATAGGTGATTAAAACTTTTCCTAGAGTGGCTCAACAAAGGCGGAATAAAACTAGTGTTTACTTTGTTAAGCACAACCTAGAACAACTAAGGTTCACCTATGTGCACCAACAACTTATGCTAAGCAATATAAGCAACAAAGTGATAGCAAGATATATAATACTTCAAGCATGAAGGCTATCACAATGTAAAGTGCATAAGTAAAGAGCTCGGGTATAGAGATAACCGAGGCACGCGGGGAGACCGATATTTTACCGAGTTCCTCCCAACATGGAGTACGTCTCGTTTGGAGAGGGGGTGGTATCAAACCACCAACGCCACAAAAGGCCTCCCTTATTCTCCGGTGAATCTCACCCCAACGGGATCGATCCACGCTTCCACTATTGGTGCACTTGTCGGTGGCAACCGGAACCTCTCACAAGGTTGGGGCACTTCCCCACAACTTAATTGGAGGCTCCCAACAAACGCCACCAAGGCCACAATGCCACCAAGGCCACAAACCGTCTAGGGTTCCAAGAACCCAAGAGGGAAAAGCTCCAATGAGTAACTCAAATTAAATCCTCCAAAGAGAACTCAAACCGATGCACCAAATGCAAATGGCAAGAACACCACAAAGGTGCTCAAATCCCTCTCTCCCAAATATCCACCAAAGCTACAAAAGCTTATGGGGGAATAAGAGAGGAAGAACAATGGAGGAAATCCACAAAAGACTCCAAGATCTAGATCCCAATATGTTCCCCTCACTTAGAGGAGAGATTGATTGGTGGGATTGTAGATCTAGATCTCCTCTTTCAAATCCCTCAAGAATATGCAAGAATCATTGGAGGGATTGAGAGAAAGCAAGCTTAAGAAGGTCAAAAATGGAGGGGAAAACTTGCAAGAATGGTTAGGGAACCATTGGGGAATAAGGCCCCTTAAATAGGTTCTCCGAAAATCCAACCGTTTAAGCCAAAAAAAACGCGAATCCCGGTACTACCGGACATTCCCTGGGGATCCCAGGTCGCCAAACGCACCTTATTCAGTACCGACGGGTACTACCGGTCATCCCTGAACAAAAAGGGCCATAACTTTTGCATCCGGACTCCGATTTTGATGATCTTGGGCTCGTTTCGAAGAGGACAACAAGCTATAAAAGATCATGCAAAGAAACATTATAGTCCAGCAAGGGAGGATAGATCCAAATGACGAAAGGTTTAACCTCTATCAAAAAGATGAACCGATAAATCCTCTAACATCAAAAACGTAATAGAAAATGCATATGAAATCCGTTTTTGATGAACGAGAGCTTGTCATGGAGATTAACACAGGCTCTAAATCGTCACATGAGTAAGAACCAAATAATGGAAGGTTTTACCGATCTCTAAAATACAAACCGGTAAAACCTCCAAGATCAAAACGCAATAAGATATAAAAGGGAAATCCGTTTTTGATGAACTAGAGCTTGTTATGGAGATTACCACAAGCTCTATATCCTCACATGGATAAGACCAAATAACAACCAAATATGATGATGCAAGTATGCAAAGGTTTGATCTCTCTCTGAACGATTTGACCGAGTTACTCATTCGAGAGCCCCTCTTGATAGTACGGTTATCTATCCTAAACCCGGTCTCCCAACAAACATGAGACCGACAAAAGGGAAAACCTATCAATATTATACCTTTGCCTTGAGCAATCCACTTGAGATTGATGTAGACGATCTTGTCCTTCTCAAGATGGACACCTTTCTTGATTCCTCATCATCGATCCATGATCACCGAGGATGGCAAGCATCAAACATGAGATCTTCTATAGATGGCGCATTTTGAGCTTGCACAACACATGTTCTTCTCATTTCATCTATCTTGAAGTCAACACATGCTCCAAGAAATGCCAATGGAAAATTCCTACAAGTACAATTTAATACACACATTAGTCCATAAAGATTATCATTAATTACCAAAACCACACATGGGGGCCCAACATGTTCTTTCAACTAGTTTTCATTCGAATCAAACATCAACCCATACATCCTTTTCAGAATCCATTGTTTTTCCTATGGTCAAACAAAATATTTGTAATATGAATTACTATAGCATTAGAGTGGGCATGGAAAATGCAATCCTACATTTTGCCCTACTCCTATGTTCTTTATGTCGTAAGAATCCAAAATGCAGGACCTAAACTGTATCATTCTGAACACAGTTTCACTAGATTCTGATCTTACTAAATGATCACATTTTACTTGACAGGACGACAACAACAGGTAAATAGGACTCTACCTCGAATAAACTCCTCACGGCTGTCAACAAACCATCGCCCAGTACAACTTGCCATGAGGGAGCACGTCCTAGTGTATCATTACACCAGGAGCACGAAGGAATGCCAGGGGCTATGGCATTTTCTCAACGAAAGACGGATCACGTTCGTTAGTATGGACAAGAGGACCGACATAAGGATGATGAGGAAAGAGAATTTTTACATCCCTGACGAGTACCATGTCGACATACATGATATATTCAAGACAATACCACGCGATAATCACATGGATGGCATATCCAATCTTGCAGCAGCAGCACTCATTGATAGCTCATACACTGAGATGAAGACACTAGCCCGTGCCTCAAACATGCATGACAAATGGGAGTGGAAGCCAATGTCGTCGGAGAATCTGCATTACTCAGCAGTAGATGGATATGTCACATACGAGTTATACAAGAGGATAGCATTCATCAGGAATATCCTCGGTTTAGATAAACCAATCTCAGATAACAGGCTATGCATTAGGTGCCAATGAAGTTGTAAACTGTACAAATTACATAAACAAGTAGTTCCATCAGAGGATACCAAGAAGATATGGCAGAAGGAGCAATACAGCATCAGTCAATAAGAAGATGTCGACGGATCGGAGAAGGAAGAAGACGGCTAGAAGGAAGTCTGAATTTAGTTAAGACTTTCATACTGTGGCTACAATATTTTATCAGTGTGGTCATTTTAGTTGATAACCACACATAAAATATAGTTTTGATTTAGTGTTTTATATTTTTCGAACAATGTCCTTTTAACCTGCTTGAAACCCTTCTTGGTGTGTGAAATATTATGATGGTTATTCTCATTATTTTATAAAATGTGTAACTGTAGCATTTGAATGTGTAATTCTATATAATCTATGCATTCTGAATGTTTTCTTCTAGATAAACAAATCATATGTGTATTGTAAATACGTTCTTCTAGTGTGTGTAAGATTATGATGGTTATTCTCATTAAAGAACTGTATGGAATACAAAGATAAATAAAGATGCAAACTCAAGTAAAAATGCAGTGCATACAATAACACTCAATGATAGTCCATCTTACCTAGTTAAGGCAGATCATTCAGTATCACTCCACGCGTCAGAACTCGGAAGCCAAAAACATAGTGGACAGAAACAAATAACTAATCAGGCACTTCATAAACCGTATGACGGGAAGTGCAAAATTTGTGTCAACACACATACTGATCTTACCGGCTATGGCAGTGCATACGCCGACTTAGAAGCAGTTAACACAAAACACCGACCTAAACCAAATTATAAGAGAATCCAATATGACACCCTCAACACAAAAGTAAATATAACATACCGTAGAAATAAACTATGTGCAAGCAAAGACAAGTAAAGATGTACTAGTGAATAAGAAGGCACTGCACACGGTAGAACTTGTGCAGTGCATCAAAACTCGGAACTCAGAAGCCGAAAACATAGTGGACAAAAACAAATAACTAATCAGGGCAGTGCATAAACCGTATGACCGGCAGTGTATAACTTGTGTCAACACACATACTAATCCTACTGGCTATGACAGTGCATACGCCAACCTAGAAGCAGTTAACACAAAATGCCGACCTAAAACAAATTATAAGAGGATCCGGTATGATTCCCCCAACACAAAAGTAAATAGAACATACCGCAGAAATAAACTGTGTGCAAGCAAAGACAAGTAAAGATATACTAGTGAATAAGAAGGCAGGGCAATCAATAGAACATACACTACGAGAAATGTTGCCTTCCACAAGGAATGGGCCCATCGGTCGTCGTAGAAGGCTCCTCTTCCGCGAGGAAAATCTTGGATCGACCGTGGACGATGCATAACTTTTTTTTCCGGTTTTGCGCCACTCTACTACGAAGAAACCGGTAAAAACATGGAGGAAGCTCGACGTGTGCGTGGCAGAAGTAAGATTTTCGCTTCCTCGCAAGATGTTGACTCGCCGAAGTATTTTTTTTGTTTGTGGGTCCTGGACGTCAGTGACTATAGCGGAACAAAGTTTTCGGTCGCGTCTCCCTGATTTGAACTCGATAACGTTGTTCGATGTCTCTTCTGTTTAGTCAGGCTGCTGGGTCCCGCATGTCTGCCTCACATTAGAGAAATTGTGTGTATGATGGAATTTTTCCTTCACAGTTCCGAACTTGATAGCGTTGCCTGATTCATCTGCCGTTTAATCAGGCCGTTGGGTCCCATGTGTCATCCTCACACTAGAAGAAACGTGTGCATGACAGATTTTTTTCCTTGGTTCGTGCCTCCCTGATATGATCTCCATAACATTGCTCGATCAATCTGCCGTTAATCACGATGCTGGGTCCCACATGCCAGCCTCTCATTACAAGAATCGCGTGTATGATAGAATTTTTTCATTTGCTCCAGCTACCATGTTTCGAACTTGATAGCACTGCTAGATGCATCTACAGTTGAATCATGCCGCTGGGCCCCACATGTCATCCTCTCATCAGAAGAAATGTGTGCATGATAAAAAAAATCTTGGCTCGTGCCTCCCTGATTTGAACTCGATAACGTTGCTCAAACTATCTGTCATTAATCATGATGTTGGTTCCCATATGCCAGCCTCTCATTAGAAGAATTGTGTGTATGATGGAATTTTTTCTTCACTCCCGCTACCATCTTTCGAACTTGATAGCGCTGCTGTTTAATCACGCATCTGGACCCACATGTCATCCTCTCATTAGAAGAAACGTGTGTATGATGGATTTTTTGCCCTCGGTCACGCTACCCTGTTCTAAACTTGATAACACTGCCAGATGCATAATCACGTGACTAGGCCCCACGTGTTATACTCTCAGTAGATGAAACGTGTGTATGATGGAATTTTTTCCCTCTGTCGTGCCTCCGTGTTAACTTGATAGCGTTGCTCACTACATCATCCGTTTATACAGGCTGGTGGGTCTCATATACCAGCCTCACATTAGAAGAATCATGCCTTCTCTAGTGCTACCGTGTTCTAACTAGATAGTGTTGCTTGACGAATCTGCTATTTGGTCACACTCCAAGGTCCCACATGTCAGCAATGCATTAGAAGAACGTGTGCATGTTGGACTTTTTTTCTCGCTCGCGCCTCCGTGTTTCGAACTTGGCAACGTTGCTCGATGCATAAGCCATTTATACAGGCTAGTGGGTCCCCGTGTCAGCATCTCGTTAGAAGAAACATGTGCATGCTGGACTTTTTTCACGCTCGCGCCTTCGTGTTTCGAACTTGGCAAAATTACTCGATGCATCAGCCGTTTATACAAGATGGTGGGTACCCCATGTCAGCTTCTCATCGGAAGATACATGTGCATGCTGGATTTTTTTCTCGCTCGCGCCTCCATCTTTGGAACTTGAGAACATTGCTTGATGTGGCACCACGTGCATAAGGTCTAGCTGGTGGGTCCCACATGTCAATATCTTTTCTTTTAATGACATATCAATATCTTTGTAAATGAAACATGTGCATGATCTACTTTTTTTGGCTGTGTCTGTTGTTTTGACCTTTACAATGTAGGTAGATGTGGCAGTCCTGTATGGTCTTGCTGCTGGAGCCCACATGTCAGCCTCTCTAGTATGACCTGGTTAGTGGTTCCATGATGCCAGCCTCTCTGTACAAGTACTTAACTTCTTTTTTTCAAACCCGCTCATTAAGAGGGATGCTGCAGGGTGGTGGGACCGCCATGTCAGCCTCTTCGTAAATAAATACTTGCTAGAAGAAAATTAACAGGGACGTTGTAGGATGGTGGGTCTGCCATGTCAGCCTCTCGGTAAAGCTATATAGCTAGAAAAAATTAAGAGGGACGCTGCAGGCTGGTGGATCCTCCATGTCAGCCTCACCGCAATAAAATATTGCTAGAAGAAAATTAAGAGGGACGCTGTAGGCTGGTGGGTCTGCCATGTCAGCTTCTCTGTAAAGCAATTTTTTTAAAGACGGAAAGCAATATTGCTAGAAGAAAATTAAGAGGAACGCTACATGCTGGTGGGTCCGCCATCTCAGCCTCTCCGCATAGAAATTTTGTTAGAAGAAAATTAAAGGGGACATTGCGTGTTGGTGGGTCCGCCATGTCAGCCTCTCTGTAAAGCAATATTGCTAGAAGAAAGTTAAAAGAGATGCTGCAGACTGGTGGGTCCGCCGTGTCAGCCTCTCTGTAAAGCACTATTGCTAGAAAAAAATAATGTTAACCCAAAAAAATATTTTTCAAGCACAGAGGATTCAAACTTAATACATCAAACATATAACCGCCTGCATTGCCACTACAACAAAGAAATCAAAAGATACTAACTTTCATCTCATCGTTAGTAAACTTTGTATTCTGCTATGGATCCGCCGGATTCAGAACAAAGACCTCACCGACGAACGGGGAAAAAGTAATTCTTTTAACAGATATATTCACATAAAAATACCAAAAGAACCAGAGTCACACACCGCGTGCACCAGAACTGGTATGCAATGACTTCACTTAGTGAAATCACACTCATTAGTGTCCAAAACACAACCAACGGTTCCGACGAACACATGCAAAAGCTCTAGTGCAAACAGCCCAATACAGCAACAGAACTTTTCACAAATTCAGTAGCATTTGAATGATTCAACAGTATAGAATAAGACAGAGAAAATATACACATTCCTAGTTCATATTCAGCAGCACTTGACCAATTCAGCAGCATTTCAAAATGACTGAAATTCAATAGCAGTACAAAGGGAACCATACCTCACCGACGGAGTGGGAAAAGGTAATAATTCTTTTGTTTTGATAGATATATTCATGTAAAAATATCTAAAGACCAGAGACACACAATGGATGCGCCAAAACAGTACCGATATCCAATCACTTCACTTGGCGAAAGCATGTTGTATCTTTACCCTATATGCCTCTCATCACTGTCCAAAACACAACCAACGGTTCTAATGAAACACAGGAAAAAGCTCTAGTCCAAGCAGCCCAGCATCAGCGACATAACTTTTCACAAATTCAATAATATATGAATGATTCAGCAATACAGAAATTGACATAGAAAATATCAATATATTCCTAGTTCATATTCAGCAGCACTTTACCAATTCAGTAGCATTTCAAAATGACTGATTCAGCAATACAGACACTGAAATTGAATAGCACTATAGAGGAAACCGGCCAGTTCTTGCTTCAGCTCTAAAAACCATGCCAACAATCAGTTTGCCTTATTATCCAAACACGCTGAAATTACTGGAGCAAGCAAAATTGACGATCAATTCTACTTTTGTGTGCAACCTCCTCCTCACATATTAAGGTGGAACACAATCATTATCATAATAGTTGGTCTTGGTCATATAGGGAACCGTCATATAGATACAAATATACCATACCAGTACGTACTAGTCATAGCTCCAATCCAGCAAAAGGTTATCACAGTTTTACCACCCATATATGATGATTGGAGATAAGATAACCACATGATTTATTACGATAGCATGCGACCAAGGAGCTAAACAACTAGGAACTGCATGACCAGACTGCTGCAATCAGGGCACCGAGATACATAGACCTTGGCTATCACATCCCAATGTTTAGAATTGGTACTGCATACCATACATACCATTGCATCTTAATCATCATTGCAGAAATTCAGTTTTAAAGACTTTTATGAAAAACACCACACAAATGCATGTTCATCATATATAGGTGGATATCATGGTTTTTCCTTTAATTCTCCTAGTTTAGGATTATAAACCCAATCGAGGTGCACAGATACATAGAGGGTTCCAACACGAAGCCGTACAAATTTGTTTCACTCAATTTGGAGCTATAGGGCGAAAGTTATGGCCAACTTGATTTTAGTCAAAATTTATTTTGAGGATATTCAGAAAACAGACAGGTTCAGGTTCGGTTAACAGCAAAAAAAAGGGGAAAAAATAACCCGGGCAGACCAGTTGCCCCGCCGGCCCACGGCAGCCTAGCTTGCCCACCTGGACGGTTCCAGCCCCAGCCGAGCGGCAAATAGCGACCGCTGCGCGGCGCAGCGCGCAGCCTGTCTCGCGCACCCTCCCCTGTGCGTCTTGCCCCGTCGCCACCAGCCGTGTCGTCCACAGACATCGAGGATGGCCGTTGACGATTCTCCTGCGAGTTCAGTCGCCCCCTCTCCTGCCCCTTTGCCCTGCCTTGTAGCCTAGACTCCCCTCTTTCCGAAACTCCCAAAAAACCCATCTACGCCGCCGTGAGGACCCGCTGATTCCTTGCCGGAGTTCGTCGTCGCCACAACCATTTCTCGGTATGAGCTCGGGAGCTCGCCCCTCGCCCTCTTTTCCTCGCCGGTTGCTTTGCAGTGTTGCACCTCTCTCCTTCTGACCTTCCTTACCTCGCAGCACGCTGAGCCGCTCCGCTGAACCTCGCCGGAGACGCCCGCCGCCGCGCCACTCCAGCTCGCCGCCGCCATATAGGGACATGAAGATCGCTTTCCTGACCCCCTTCGAGTCCGCCGTCGACCGCCGCACACCGTGCACCACCTTGCTGCCAGCTTACCTCGCTGAAAACGCCACCGCTGCCAACCCCAATGCCACCGCTAGTGAGCACCTTGCCTGCACGATCTCGGTCCCCCGATCCTCAACGAGGGGCCCACATCTAGCCATTGACCTCTAGTGGACCGCTGACTGGTCAAGCCTAGTCAGCGCCACGTCATCCATTGACTGTGTAGTCAGGGGGAATATTCCCTGCCGATTTAAGTGTTTAATTAAAATTTTAGAAAATATGTATAACTTCAAAAATTCGTAGTAATTAAACTACTGGTAAAAAAATCATAAATAATATACCGTTGGATTCATATTTTTACTTAGAACACTGTTATGCAGTTAGTTCAGGCTTTTGCAGTAAGGTTTTTCCGTGAATAAATAAATGGATTAATGGCTGTTTTAGAATAATAAATTCATAACAAAATAAGTACTGCTCAGAAAATTTCAAATAATATGTCCCTGGAATCACAGGAACATGCAGAATCTGTTTCTAAATTAAAATAATAGGTTTACTATACTTATAATTGTGGAAGTAATAAAATTCTTTCTGAAGTATTTTAATTATATAAAAAGTTCTATAAATATTTTTGCGTGATTCCAGTTGCTCCTGGTCACAAATTGACTTTTCCATACAGTAAACATTTGTCCCAGATTTTAAAACACAGTACATGGCATGGACTTACTATTTTCCTTAAAACCTATTAATAGGATCATTAATTCTTAACAAATGTTTTTCCAATGCATCAAAACTTTTCCATGCATGTCATTAGTAGTCATAAAGAACAGAGAACATGCATATGCTACTGAAACTTGGATTAATATGTCATACATGCGTTTTTGTATTTATATATGATTGTGTTTGGATAGTTTATGTGTTGTAATTGTGTCGTGTAGATTGTGACGAGTGCAACGCTTGATCGTGTGAGGATTTTTCGTTCGACTGCTGCAGCCAAGGCAAGTAGATGCTAATTTGTTCATGTTATTGTCCAACTATTTTCAATGCATTATGGTGTATTTTGTAGATGCATGAATAAGAACTACTATCGCTATGCTATGTCCCATTATATGGTAGGGATATCCTATAGATGAGTCACCATTGGTAGATGTGCTTAGCCATGCTATGATAGATGAGGGATGGGTTTCATCACTTGAAAGTTCTTTCTAAAGTATTCGTTTGCGAAAACTAAAAACAACTTAGTCTATGAACCTCCTGGGTGTGATGGGATTAACAATTTTTTGGTGGTAACATTGCGGAAAGGCACCCAGGTATCTAGAAAAAATGATTGTCTTCTTTATTTTGTAACTTATATGTACAACCATGTGCCAATAATGAAATGGGCGGTTGGTTGGTGTTGCCTGACAGAGAGGACTTCATTGGGAACCCTAAGAGCAAGGTATGATGAGCACAGCAGCAATCTTTCCCTTAGTAGAGACCGCGTTTATTGAACCAGAAGGAGGAAGGAAACGTCACACAGGTGTTGCTAGCAACACGGAGACCTGCACAACACAAACTCAAGACTTTTCCCCAACTAATCAGTGAGGTTGTCAAACTCACTGGTTTTCTGTAACAAAGATTAAACGTATGGTGTGGAAGGTAATGGTTTGCAGCAAGTAAACAAGTAACAGTGGAAGATGTATCAACGATAAAGATTGGACCGGGGTCCATAGTTCACTGGAGGTGCTCTCCTTAGATAAACAACATGGCATGAAGGGTAAACAAATTACAGCAGGGCAATTGACAGGAACTGAGGAAGGAATAATAATGCAATTACTAGTCAGAAAGATCCTATGAGATTCGATTGGGCAATACAACAAGATACATAGACCGCCATCCAACTTCATCTATGACTAGAAGTCCACCTTCAGGTTATCATCCGAACCCCCTCCAGTATTAAGTTGCAAGCAACAGACCACTGCTTTAAGCAAAGTGTGTAAGGTAAATAGTACACATGTTCCATGAACAAGAGACCGTTGTTTTCTCCCTAGTAGCAACAACACATCTACAACCAAAGAGATTATTGTCACTTCCCTTGGAAACTAGAGGCATGAACCCACTATCGAGCATAAATAACCCCTCTTGGAGTCACTAGAAACTACTTGGCCAAGATAGATACTAACAACGGAGAGCATGCAAGATCACAAACAACACCGACATGATAGAATCATAAAGATAAAACCATTAATCAAACCAACATAATAATCTCAATATCCATCGGATCCCCGCAAACACAACATGCATGATTACAAATAGATTAGATCTTGATCATAAACGGATCTCACAAGATCTATACATGAAAGCATAAGGAGGATATTCAACCATCTAGCTTCTACATGGACCCATAGTCCAAGGTGGAACTAATCACACATCATACCGGAGAGAAGGCCTCCGGGATGATCTCCCCTCCCGCAGGGTGCCAGGAAGAACTTCAGATCCCCCCCCCCGATCTAGGGACGATGGTGGCGGCGGCTATAGACGGTTTCGTGGAGATTTGATCGGGTGCTTAGGGTTTCTGCATCAGGGGATTCTTATAGGTGAAGGGGGAGGACGAGGAGGCGGCCAGAGGGGCCACACCCCTCCCAGGCGAGGGCCCACCCCTGGCCGTGCCTAGGGGGGTCTGGCTGCCCTGGACCGCTTCTCCATTTCCCCTCTGGACTTCTTGTTCCCCACGGAAAGTTATTGACTTTGCCGGTTGTCCCGTCCAATTCCGAGAATATTTCTTTACTAACTTTTCTGGAACCAAAAACAGCAGAAAATAGGCAACTGGCACTGTGGCAACTTGTTAATAGGTTAGTACCATAAAACATGTAAAAAGCACCTCAAAGTGTAGACAAACAAAGCAAAGTAGATAATAAACAAGCATGGAGCATCAAAAATTATAGATACGTTTCCGACGTATCAAGCATCCCCAAGCTTAACTCCTGCTCGTCCTCGAGTAGGTAAATGATAAAATAATAATTTTTTAGGTGACATGCACTCTCAGAATAAAGATCCAACCATTTGCAAACATTGAAAGATGGGACCAAAGAACTCTAAACATGTGCATGAAAGATGGAGTTCTAACAATAGGGCATAGTAACTATGCATGCAACATGACAAGCTACAAATGAAGATCATGAATAACATGCATTGAAAAACGTTTGTTTGTTTCACATACAGAAAACATAGCATAGTGGCATTCAGCTTGTCCCTCATAGATAGCAAATAGATGCATATGACACCTTCAAAGTTCACAAGGGTGACTAGAAACAAATAGCACAAGAACAAGTAATATCACAATATGCATCAATCGATAACCTTTGGAACACTGCACACAAAATGACAACTATGCTCTCTTAATGGTGCCTAAAGGTAGAAGGTGGAGACTCAATAGTGGTGGAAGAAAAGCCTTTTTTGTAAAGGAAGCAGGGATTTGAAGTTTCAAAAAGAGCTTCCAAAAATTATGGTACTTGTTAGCTTTCAGCCCTCATTGCCCCTATCATAAGCATCTTGAAGTGATTACGGTTAAAGTGAACAAAGATGGAGTATATGCTTGACGAAGTATAAGTTGGAAATCTCAAGTCCCTTGAATACGAGGGCCACACCTCATGCTACTCAGCTTTAGTCACCTATAAGTTCTTGTCACTGTAAGTATTTGCATATCATTGAGAACCGCCAACGGGGTACCCCTTGCACATGGTACAGGAGCTATCCCATAACCAAAATGACAAGGCAAGCAAACAATGAGCATCTCAGCAATCTTCTTATTTACCATGGGAATATGGTGCTTTTTTTCTCTTTCCTATTTTCTCAATGTGTCTCTTTTTTATAAGAAAAATGCTTCATAGATGTCACTATGGTGATGCTGCAAGTTTCCATCATAATTAGGCATGGCTTAGGCTAGCAGCCCAGGCGTTTCTCTAACACAGGATACAAACTCCATGGACTTACAAGTTCCCTCTTTATTTCACACCTGTGACATCCATAGAAAAATGAGCATGATATCAACTGAGTACAAAGTACAAGTGCAATGTTGAAAACGTTCCCCGTGACAGCACGGTTCAGCTAATTCTAACATATAAGTGCAAGCATATACAACATATATGACATAATGGTTCAAGTTTATTAGGGGCAAGGAATATAAAGTGTGCCATCAAGTTTGTGAGGTCTTTAATCACTAAGTTTTTACATAACAAAATAGTTTTTAATTGGAAGATAGCTGAAAACAATAATATACTTGAAATCATGTAACACACCATGCATAGGAGTTTATAGTGGACACTTTGGAATAAAATGATTTCTTGGGAGTTGGAAGCATCAGTAGAACTTACTCATACAAGTGGAGTCTAGCAAAATACTGGGAGCAACCAACTAACAGAGAAATAATCGCCATAATCATGCAGTGCAACAAAGCATAATAATCAAAGCATAGAGTGGTACTACAAGTCAAGGACTAAATGATCATAGAGGCTAATGGTGACTTGTGAGAGTCATAACATGGTATGAGCATGTGCCAAGTTGTAACATCCCAAAAATCATGGTTTATAAAGTTGCATATCATTCATGCATCCTTATACATTTGGGTTATTTTCAAACAAGGTTTCAATTAAGGAGCCATTTGTTTTGCCCATTATTTCATGTAAGAAAGGCAATGGCTTTATTTCTACTTCGAAAATATGAGATACTTGGATTCAACCAGAAAAGTTCAAAAGATGATTTCAAAGCTTGCTCAAAGTTTCAAAACAAGAATCTAAATTAAAACCATTTATATGCCTATTATAAATATTTAAATAAGGCATGGTTTTATTTAATTTTCAAAGGGCCAAAGTATTTTTGAGTAATAACAATGTTTTATGCACAAATATGTGCATGGATCACCATACAAAAATCCATAAATGGTTTGAATTCAAATTCTTTTGAATAAAATTTGAAAATGAGTTCATAAAATCAAAACATAAAAAGAAAAGGAGAAAGAGAAAAAAATAAACCCAGCTAACCTATCTAGCCCAACACACCCGCGGCCTAGTAGCCAGCCCAGCAAGCCCACCCGGGAAAACCCCCTCCCTCTCTGTTACTCACCCGCGCGTGCACTCTCTCCCTTGCTGTCAAGTGGCCCCTGCGCCAGGTCAACATCGTCATCCTCAATCAACGCGCGAGACCAGCTTGCCGTGGCCGTTTCCCCTATTCACTGTCGCGATTTTAATTCGAGTAATTGGCGTTCATTTCGTGTGTAATCCTCGGCCCTGCTTTGGCTACTTACTCCCCTCCTCACTCCGCTCCTTTCCCCTCACACAGCGCCCTCTCTCCGCCACCAGGCTGCCCATAATTCAACTCACACCGCCGCGGCACCGAACAACTACGGTGACTGATTCCGGTGAGTCTCGAGTGCCCCTCTGTCTCTTGTTCACGCGAGCGTGTTCCTCCTGTCCTTGCGCATCTCCTAACACCTCTGGTTTGTCCTACATCACCCCAGGTCATCGCCCCCACCGTCGTTTTCAAACACCCGAGGCGTAGCTCAACTCCGGCGAGCAAATTCGGTAAAACCCGTGCTCCCCTTGACCCCTATTTTCACACGACTGTAATCGACGTGTCCCTATGCACCTTCTGATGCTTTTAGTTTGTGCTAGGAAGATCAATAATGTCGTCAACGTCTCTGTCCGCATGAACCCGACGCCGGCCGAAACTCCAACGAGCGCTAGCCACTGCTACAGCACGCCCCCGCCCCAACCGCGACCATGTTGAGCTTCCTCGTGCACTTGCGAGTCTGGTAAGCAACACCGCCACCCCTAGCCCTCTCTGGAATCTCCGGAGCATCGTCAAGAGTAGCGCCACTGCTAGTGACCATTTGCGCCGCCCGTCCTTGGTCGTTTGATCGAGCACCGTTAGATCTAGATCCAACGCGTCAGATTAGATCACTTAACGAATCATTATCAGCCAATCTGGCCCGTGCGATTTCATTTAAATCATGCGGCTCTCATTGATCGATCCAGCCGAACCGGTACGGGCCAATCATATGCGTCCACGTGTCTGGAAATTTGTTTTAAAATCAATTTCTGAATCTATTAGTTATTTAAACTTGTAAATTCAATAACTTTTGTTCTGTTTATCCAAAATATGCAAATAATATATCAATGGAATCACAAAATGAAATCCTACACATATGTAGGCTTGGTTTTGTATTTTGCCTCTGTTAAAATAGAATTTTATCCAGATACATTTTAGGCTTATTTTGTGTATAAGAATTGTTTAGAAAATCTTTTTAAAGCCAAATTAAGTTTATTTAGTCTCTAAATGTTTATTTAGTGTTTCAATACTGTTTTACTTGTCTTGTTTAGTTTAGAAAAATCATCACATCGCATTTGTATGCTGTAACATCCCTAAAATCATGTTTTCAAAGTTTGCATATCATCCATGCATTCATAATCATTTAGGGATCATTTTCAAAGTCATTACAAAAATAGAAGCATTCGGATGCTTATTATTTTATGTAAGCAAAGCATTGAAGCAATGCTACTCTCTGATGAGAGATTATTTGTTTTAAACCAAGATTGTTTGTTCATGAGTTGGTTTGGTTGTGTTCCAAGGCTTGGACAAAAATTTCAAAAAAAAATAAGGTTTTAAAACCATTTTCATATCTTTATTAAATCTTGTGATAAGGCACTGTTTTATTTTAAAAACTCCAACGGAACCAAGCAAGTTTGGTGAAACAACATGGTTTTATACTCAATAATGTGCAAGTTTTACTTTGTAAAAATCCGGAACAAATTTGAATTCAAACACATTTGAAATCAGTTGAATTTGATTCCTATAAATTCAAACAGAAAAAGAATAAAGAAATGGAAAAAGGCCTGTGCCAGCTTTTCAGCCCAACAGCAGACTCAGCCCAGCAAGCCCACCCGGGGTCTTTCTCTCTCTTTTTCACTGCAGCAGCACGCACCCTCCCTCACTGTCAAGTGGGCCCAGCACCAGGTCAGCTCGTTGTCCGCAAACCCCGCCCACGACCAGGCCTTCGCCGTTTCTTCCTCCCTTCACTGCCGCGATTTCAATTTTCTTAAATGGCGATGAATGCGTGCGTAATCTCCGCCCCTGCTCGGGCTATTTAACCCCTCCCCTCTCCTCATCTTTCTCCTCACTCAGCGCCTCTTCTCCGCCATCAGGCTGCCCACAATCCCACTTGCACCGCCGCGGTACCGAGCGTCTCCGGCGTGCGATTCCGGTAAGCATCAACCGCCCCCTGTCTCTGATTCATACGAGCATGATCAGTGTGTCCTTGCGCATCTTCTCATGCCCTTCTTTTGCTCTGTATCGTCCTAGACCGTTGCCATCGTCCACCTCTGGAAGCAACCGAAGCTCAGCGCAACTCCGACGAGATAATCTGGTTAGTCCCGAGCGCGCCTTGCCCTCTCTTTGTTACTCACATGACCAGCGTCGTTTCCCGCATCTAACGTGTCGCTTGTTTCTCCCTGGAATGATCTACAACGTCGGCAACATCAACGAACAGCCGTCCGACGACAGGCTTCGCTCCGGCGAGCAATAGCCGCTTCTCCCGTGCGCCCCTCGAGCATCTGACCCCACCTTGAGCTTCACTGCAGACACGCGAGCACGGTAAGCATCTCCGCTCCTCCCCGCGCGATCTAAATCACCGGTAACCTCTCTGACAGAGCGCGCCGCCGCCACTTGCCTTCGCCAGCGCCGCCCGTCTTTGACCAGTTGCTAGGAACCGTAGGATCTAGATCCTGCGCTTAGGATTAGATCTATAACGAAGCGGTATGTGTTGATCTGAGCCGTGCGTAGTAAGTTAGATCTAACGGCCCGCGAGTATGATCCGTTGCAAAACGGTATCGGCCAATCAGACACTGCCGCATGGCCTGTTCTTTGTTTAAAAATCTGAATTAGATCTATTAGAGTTTCAAACTTGTAAAATTCATAAATTTTGATCCACACGTTCAAATTTTACAAATTTTATATCATTGGAATCAGGAGAAAGAATGATATCTGTTTATGCAATGTGTTTAATGTTTTGCTTCTGAAAAATTGATTATTTTTGTAGAGACATTTTTAGGCCTATTTTGAGTATAGAAATTATTTGAAAAATGATTTAAAGATCAAATAAAGTTTATTTAGTGTGTCTTGGTATTGTTTATGATTCAGTATATTATGCTTGTCTTGTTTAGTGTAGAAAATCATCACATGGCATTTTTGCATGCATTCATATATTTTTGTTTGTATATTTTGTTATGTGATTTGGTGCCATTATTTTATGTGTAGATTTTGGTGCTAATAGTGATTGTGGTTGTGAAGATTGTTCCTACTCCCCAAACTACAGAGGAAAGTGGTGCTTCATGTTTTTATCCCTATATTTTTACCTATGCATTAGAAATATTTTGAATAGGACTTGCATGATTATTTTGCTAAGTATCTATATGCTATGCTTGGGAAATCCTAGTAGTTGTAGCAATGTTAGAGTTTCCTCTCAGTTAAGATACTTGTTATTGCCATGCTTAGCCTAGCTAGTAGCAACCAAGGGTGGATTATATAATCATGCTATGAGAAATATTTCTAAGTCTTTGGACTTATGTTTTTCTTAATAAAACAACTAAGTGAATGAAACACCTGGGTGGATTGGAAAGATTGGTTTGTATTGAGTGGTTACACAAGGCCCGTTTCCATGGTTTACCTTGTGTATCACACTTGTGGAAAGCCACCCAGGAACAAAGGGATTTGAGATGCCAAATGTTAAGAAGCTTCTAGTGCAGCCACATGGCAATATGGGCTCTGCCTGGATCATATAGGTTGCAATAACTTAGCCATTTGGACAGTTGGTGGTAGTGGGTTGATAGGTTGGAACGCGTCCATTTGGTCTAAGGGAAGGCTTCTGAAAGGTCCTGTCTTGGTGAAAATCAAGTCTTGTGGGGAAAGTGCACAACCTCTGCAGATGGAAGAATTTAAGTACTTAGTCATGTCCTTTGTATTGGACAACTTGAGCATCAAGACATGGAAGCTATCAAGAATCTCCTCATCCCAATTTTCTAAGTAAAACTTGTGGTTGAACAAGGGTGAAGGTTCACCAATTTCTATTGGTGGTTCCTTGGGAAAGTTTTGTCAAAGAAAAACTTAGAGTTTTCAACTAACAGGTAAAACCTATTTTGAGCAAAGCAAGCCTAAGCTACACTTAGCCAAATTCATGTAGTAACTAGATGCTAATAATTTGCTAAGGTATCACTTGCCAATACTATTCCAATGTATTGACCCACTGTGGCTGTAACTTGTGATGTTGTAAAAGACTATGTTATCTCTGGAATGACGATGTAATAATGACCTTTGTTTCTGTGTACTTCATCTTAAACTGTGGATGCTAGCATTTGATCCAGGGACTAGCATTGCAATCACAGGGATCCTTACCTTTAAAAGGGAGGGATCTTACATATGGCATCAGAGCTCTGTGTTGCCTGTAGGATTATGACCCTAGGATTGGATTAGAAACCACTAAGGAATTTTTTTTTCAACAATTTCCACACTTGTCTGTTCTTCTTGTAAACTTTTCTAATCTTCTTTCTCATATCTATTTGTAGATGAACTCCATCAACGAAGCCGTGAGGAAGGGACCAGTCATGACTATGACCTTGGAGTGTGAGACAGAATTCCCCAAGGCTCTCAAGGACCTCATGGTTGTCATGGGAATAGATGGAGCAGCTGTGTACAAAGTTTTCCCCGTAATGGATGAAGGAGTGGAGTACTGGTGGGTGAAACTTCACTTTTATAAAAACAAGGAAGACAACCACAAGGAATCAGGATTCTGCATGGTCACCAACTCAGTAATGCACACCACATTCTTTGACTCTGCAAGAGATGCACCTTGGAAGGCCATCAAGGAGCTTGGTGATAGACTCAAGTGCACAATGCTAAACACCCAAAATGACCTTAGGGAAGAAAAGAAGCATACCCAAGAGTTAGAGGCTACCAACCAACGTTTAAGAGAAGACATCATAGACTTAGCAATGGAGTCATGTGATCAGGATCGACAGATTGCCTCTAGGGATGCCCTGTTAGCTAACTTGGCAAGTGAGATGGGATTGTAATGTACTTCGCTAAGTTGGACCACCACACTTATCGTTTTTACTTCTAAAAATTTGTTTAAGTTAAGTTGAACCTTGGATGCTTGTAATGGATTTATGTATGCCATGACTTGTGTGTTTGATTGCCAAAGATATGCATGTGATGCTTTGTCTTGTGATTTATCTCTATTTATGTTGATTCTAACTTTTTCTATCTTATAAAATAGATGCCTAATGTTACTATCAGCACGGCTAAAGAGTTGAAGGGAACTCGTTTTGGCACTCGTCTTATTGAGCTCACTAGTATGCTCAACCTTCCGCTCCCTAGAATCATGATGCTTCCCCTCACCAAGTTTGAGAGGAAGGACCTTTGGGGCTTCAAGGTTAATCAGCAAGTACGCCAGACTGAGCCTGCCACGTAGGCAATCATCTTCAAGTTTATGCATGATGACAGGGAGAGAGGCCTAGAGGTAGTCATGCAGGACTTACTCGGGCGTCTGTTAGGGAGGCACTCTCGGGAGGTTATAGGTACTCACTTCCACGCCTTCGGGAGACGCGACGAGGATGGTGAGGCTATTAAGTTCGAGGATGCTGCTAGAGAGACGGCAGAGCCGATTCGTCTATACCTCCAGGACCTAGAGGTTCTTCTTAGGAACCTAGATACTGATAGGACCAACGTCATGCTTAGCAATGACGAGCTCCAGGTGCAGCTTCGTGAGAAGGACAAGCTCTTCGCGGAGCAAGACGAGATAGTCAAGGAAATGGAGGCCAAGTTTGAGAGCCAGGACAGGAAGTTCAAAAGCCAAGAGAAGAGAGTCCAAGATAGGAACAAGAGGATTCGAGAGATAACTGCATAACTAGAGGCTAAGGACTTCGAGCTCGAGCATCAGCAGGGTGTGATTGAGAGACTTCGTTCACAGAAGAGGGATCTTAAGTCCAAGATAGAGACCTTGACTACCAATGTCGAGGAATACAAGAACGCTATGGAGAATGCAGGTCTTAAACTTGTTGATTAGGAAGTTGACGCGGAGGAGTAGTGATGACTACTCATTTATCTATCATTTACTATGCTTATGACTATTGAGTCGCAATGATCATCCAACATGTGGATGGTTTGCTATTGGTGTGTTTGCTTTTCAAACTTGTTATTTATGTCGTTGAACTTTATGTTATTTTGATGCTTGTTCGGTGATTGTCTATGTGATGTATTGTGCATAATAAGCATCTATGGGTATCTCATTCTTATCCTTATTTGAAAACCACAGATGCCTCCTCGACGTGCCAACCCCAACCCAAACAACAACAATGTCACCCCCGAGATGCAGAAGCTGATGACAACACAGACATAGCTGATGCAGATGATGACCACTTTCATGTAGAATCAGAACAACAACAACAACAACAACAACAATCAGAACAATCTACCAGGATTTGACATGCTCACCAGATTCTTAAGACTGAGGCCTGCAAAGTTCTCAGGAACTACTGATCCCATGGTGGCCAATGATTGGCTACGTGCAGTGAACAAGGATTTGGTGACTGTCGGCTGTACCGACGAGGAGAAAGTCAGGTTTGCAGCACACTTGTTGGAAGGACCAGCAGCTACTTGGTGGGATAACTTCTAGATCACCACTCCCATTGAGGATGTGACATGGGCTATCTTTGAAGATGGTTTCCGTACATCTCACATCTCATCCGGGGTGATGAGTTTGAAGAAGAAGGAGTTCCATAATCTGAAGCAGCGCCACCGCAGCGTGGCTGAATATATTGAGGAGTTCAACAATCTGGCGCGTTATGCACCGGATGAAGTTGACACTAATGCCAAGAGGAAATCGAAGTTCCTCGAAGGACTGAACGATGAACTGAATCTGCAATTATCTGTGGCCTATGTCCCCACCTACCAATCTCTTTGTGACAAGGCTACCATCTTGGAGAACAAGATGAAGCAGGTTGAAAGCAGAAAGAGGAAGCACAACTCTGACAAGCTCAGCTCGGGATCGTCTCACAAGCGTTCCCATTATGATGATATTGGGAGTTCTGGATCCTACAAGCATGGAAAGTATAACAGCCACCACAACCACAACCGTCATCATGACAACAAGCATCACCGTAGTCATGACAATGACAAGTACAAGAACCACAAGGGTGGATACAAGAGCCACCACAATGGAAGTGGAAGTGGTAGTGGAAGCCAGCCTGTCAAGAAAGATCTCAGTCAGGTTGAATGCTTCAAGTGTAAGAAGATGGGGCATTATGCAAATGAATGCCTAGAAAAGAAAGTTGAAGGACCCAACAAGCCCAACCCTTTTCAGAAGGGACAAGTGAACCACATCAATATGGAAGAGATCTATGAGGAACCTGATGCTGTGGCTGGTAAGTTCAAACTCAATTCTGTTTCAGCACTTGTTCTTTTTGATACTGGCGCATCGCATTCATTCATATCAAGAGCATTTGTGGAAAGAAATGAACTTCCAGTTGAAACTATTGGGTGTCCTATAAAAGTAAGTTCTCCTGGTGGAGAAATGATAGTGAACTCAGGATGCCATGACCTATTCATAGAGTTTGGGAAGTATAAGTTTCCTGTAATCTGATAATCCTAAATTCCCAAGGATTGGATGTCATATTGGGAATGGACTGGATGACTAAGCACAAGGGAGTGCTAGATTATGCTAATCATACTGTCACACTGACAACCCCGGAAAATAAAAGTATTAGATTCAAGACTAACTTTGAATCAAAAGGAAGTAAGCTAAATTCTCTTAAGGGGGTTAGCATATACAGTGTGCCAATTGTGAGTGAATATCCGGATGTGTTTCCGGAAGAATTGCCGGGAATTCCACCAGATAGAGATGTGGAATTTCTGATTGACTTGCTGCCAGGATCAGGACCAATAGCAAAGAGACCTTACAAGATGTCAGTTGATGAGTTGAAATAACTCAAGAAACAACTTTGAGAACAATTGCAGAAAGGGTTTATTCAACCAAGTTCTTCATCCTGGGGAGCACCAGTCTTATTTGTGGAAAAGAAAGATAGAAGTCAAAGGTTATGCATAGATTATCATTCACTCAATGAGGTGACTATCAAGAACAAATATCCTTTGCCTAGAATCAATGACTTGTTTGATCAGTTAGAAGGAGCTTGTGTATTCTCAAAGATTGATCTCCGGTCAGGTTATTTCCAGCTTAAGATAAGAGAACAAGACATACCTAAGACAGCTTTCACCACTAGGTATGGATTGTATGAGTACACTATGATGCCATTTGGTTTGACCAATGCACCAGCTTATTTCATGAATATGATGAACAAGGTGTTCATGGAGTTCCTTGACAAGTTTGTTGTCATTTTAATCGATGACATTTTGATCTACTCCAAAAGCAAAGAAGAGCATGAAGGACATTTGCGTTTGACACTTGAAAAGCTTAAAGAGCATAAGTTGTATGCCAAATTCAGCAAGTGTGAATTCTGGCTAAATGAAGTTGGATTTCTTGGACACGTTGTGTCAGTAGATGGTGTAGGAGTTGATCCCGCAAAAGTGTCGTCTATAACTGAATGGGAATCTCCTAAATTGGTAAAAGAGGTTCGTAGTTTCCTTGGCTTGGCAGGATACTACAGAAGATTCATTGAGAATTTCTCCAAGGTAGCTAAGCCAATGACGGAATTACTAAAGAAAGACAAGAAATTTTCTTGGACTGAAGGATGTGAGCTTAGTTTCCAAGAATTGAAGAAGAGACTAGTGACAACACTAGTCCTATGTCTGCCAGATTTAGAGAAAGATTTCCAAGTGTATTGTGATGCATCTCATCATGGATTAGGTGCAGTTCTAATGCAAGAAGGGAAAGTTGTGGCTTATGCCTCGAGACAAATCAAGACTCATGAGATAAATTACCCTACTCACGATTTGGAGTTAGCCTATGTTGTCCATGCACTCAAAACATGGAGACACTATCTTTTGGGAAAACGATGTGAAGTGTTCACAGATCACAAAAGTTTGAAATATATCTTCACTCAGAAAGAAATCAACATGAGACAAAGAAGATGGCTAGAACTCATCAAAGAATATGACTTGAGTTTTCAATAACACCCCGGTAAAGCAAATGTTGTAGCGCATGCTCTAAGCCGTAAGGTATTTGTGAATGGCCTTACTAAAGGAGAGTTGTCAGATGATATGTGTGCCCAATTTAGAGACCTTAGATTGGAGATTGTGCCTGAAGGACATCTCATGTCATTGGATGTTCAACCCACATTGTTGGACAAGATCAAGGAAGCCCAAAAGAAGGACAAGGAAATTGAAGAGATTAAGGAAAAGATTGGCAAGGGAAAAGCCAAAGGTTTCCATGAAGACGAACATGGTACTTTATGGTATGGAAAACGTATCTGCATTCCGCAAGATCCGGAGCTTCGGAAACTGATTTTACAAGAAGCACACAACTCACCATATTCCATTCATCTGGGTAACACCAAAATGTCAATGATATGAAGGAAAGATTTTGGTGGAATCATCTCAAGAAGGACATTGCCGAACACAATGCTTTGTGTGATGTGTGTAGTAGAGTGAAAGCGGAACATCAGAAACCAGCAGGATTACTACAACCACTACCTATTCCTGATTGGAAGTGGGATAATATTGGCATGGATTTCATCACCGGATTGCCAAGAACCAGGTCTGGATATGATTCTATTTGGGTAGTAGTAGATCGCCTCACTAAAGTGGCTCATTTCATACCCGTGAAGACAACCTATACAAGTGCTAAGTTAGCCAAGATCTATATGAATAGGATTGTGTGTCTGCATGGAGTACCAAAGAGTATTGTGTCTGATAGGGGAACTCAGTTCACTTCTCATTTTTGGAGGCAACTACATGAGTCATTGGGAACGAGATTGGAATTCAGCACTGCTTTTCATCCTTAGACTGATGGACTAATAGAAAGGACCAACCAGATTCTAGAAGATATGTTAAGGGCATGTGCCCTGGACTATGGAGCCAGTTGGGATGAAAGTCTGCCTTACGCAGAATTCTCTTACAATAACAGCTATCAAGCCAGTATTGAG
Source organism: Avena sativa (assembly GCA_916181665.1). Taxonomy (NCBI): domain Eukaryota; kingdom Viridiplantae; phylum Streptophyta; class Magnoliopsida; order Poales; family Poaceae; genus Avena; species Avena sativa. Next base: position 136,784,655 of record OV702280.1, read on the forward strand.
ATGTCACCATTTGAGTTTCTCTATGGGAGAAAGTGTACCACCCCATTGCTATGGAATGGTGTGGGAGAAAGAAATTTATTCGGTCCAGAACTTATCAAAGAGGCTGAAGATAAAGTCAAGCTTGTAAAGGACAGATTGAAGATAGCACAGTCCTGACAGAAAAGCTACGCAGATCCTAAGCGTAGAGAGGTAACCTATGAAGTGGGTGATAGAGCTTACCTTAGAGTGTCACCACTTCGTGGAGTGAAGAGATTTGGTGTCAAAGGAAAATTGGCCCCAATATATGTTGGAGCATTCAAGATTTTGAGTCGTAAAGGAGAAGTATCTTATGAGATTGAATTGCCAGAATCATTGTCTGCCATTCACAATGTTTTTCATGTGAGTCAGCTAAAGAAATGCCATCCAGAGATGGAAGAGACTTCTTTGAAGGATACTATACCTTTGGAAGAGGTCTAGTTGGAAAGTGATCTCACTTATGAGGAAAAACCCATCAAGATTCTTGAGACTGCAGAAAGAGTTACTCGAACTAAGACTATCAAATTCTGCAAAGTTCAATGGAACCATCATTCCGAAGAAGAAGCAACATGGGAAACAGAAGATGACATTCGGAAAGACCACCCTCACCTATTTACTAGCCAATCCGAATCTCGAGGGCGAGATTCACATTAAGGGGGTTAGATTTGTAACATCCCTTTAATCATGTTTTCAAAGTTTGCATATCATCCATGCATTCATAATCATTTAGGGATCATTTTCAAAGTCATTACAAAAACAGAAGCATTTGGATGCTTATTATTTTATGTAAGCAAAGCATTGAAGCAACGGTACTCTCTGATGAGAGATTATTTGTTTTAAACCAAGATTGTTTGATCATGAGTTGGTTTGGTTGTGTTCCAAGGCTTGGACAAAAATTGCAAAACAAAATAAGGTTTTAAAACCATTTTCATATCTTTATTAAATCTTGTGATAAGGCACTATTTTATTTTAAAAACTCCAAAGGAACCAAGCAAGTTTGGTGAAACTGCATGGTTTTATACTCAATAATGTGCAAGTTTTACTTTGTAAAAATCCTGAACAAGTTTGAATTCAAACACATTTGAAATCAATTGAATTTGATTCCTGAAAATTCAAACAAAAAAAGAAAAATAATAAAGAAATGGAAAAAGGCCTGCTCCAGCTTTTCAGCCCAACAGCAGACTTAGCCCAGCAAGCCCACCCGGGGTCTTTCTCTCTCTTTCTCACTGCAGCAGCACACACCCTCCCTCGCTGTCAAGTGGACCCAGCGCCAGGTCAGCTCGTCGTCCCCAAACCCCACCCACGACCAGGCCTTCGCCGTTTCTTCCTCCCTTCACTGCCGCGATTTCAATTTTCTTAAATGGCGATGAATGTGTGCGTAATCTCCGCCCCTGCTCTGGCTATTTAACCCCCTCCCCTCTCCGCATATTTCCCCTCAATCAGCGCCTCTTCTCTGCCACCAGGCTGTCCACAATCCCACTTGCACCGCCGCGGTACCGAGCGTCTCCGGCGTGCGATTCCGGTAAGCATCGACTGCCCCTGTCTCTGATTCATACGAGCATGATCAGTGTGTCCTTGCGCATATTATCATGCCCTTCTTTTGCTCTGTATCATCCTAGACCGTCGCCATCGTCCACCTCTGGAAGCAACCGAAGCTCAGCGCAAGTCCGGCGAGATAATCTGGTTAGTCCCGAGCACGCCTTGCCCTCTCTTTGTTACTCACATGACCAGCATCGTTTCCCGCATCTAACGCACCGCTTGTTTCTCCCTAGCATGATCTACGACGTCGGCAACATCAATTAATATCCGTACCCGACGACAGGCTTCTATCCGGCGAGCAATAGCCGCTTCTCCCGTGCGCCCCTCGAGCATCTGACCCCACCTTCAGCTTCACTGCAGACACGCGAGCACAGTAAGAACCTCCGCTCCTCCCCGCGCGATCTAAATCGCCGGCAACCTCTCTGACAGAGCGCGCCGCCGCCACTTGCCGCCACCAGCGCCGCCCGTCTTTGACCAGTTGCTAGGAACCGTAGGATCTAGATCCTGCGCTTAGGATTAGATCTGTAACGAAGCGGTATGTGTTGATCTGAGCCATGCATAGTAAGTTAGATCTAATGGCCCGCGAGTATGATCTGGTGCGAAACGGTATCGGCCAATCAGACGCTGCCGCGTGGTCTGTTCTTTGTTTAAAAATCTGAATTAGATCTATTAGAGTTTCAAACTTGTAAAATTCATAACTTTTGATCCACACGTTCAAATTTTACAAATTTTATATCATTGGAATCAGGAGAAAGAATGTTATCTTTTATGCAGATGTGTTTAATGTTTTGCTTCTGAAAAATTGATTATTTTTGTAGAGACATTTGTAGGCCTATTTTGAGTATAGAAATTATTTGAAAAATGATTTAAAGATCAAATAAAGTTTATTTAGTGTGTCTTGATCTTGTTTATGATTCAGTATATTATGCTTGTCTTGTTTAGTGTAGAAAATCATAACATGGCATTTTTGCATGCATTCATATATTTTTGTTTGTATATTTTGTTATGTGATTTTGGTGCCATTATTTTATGTGTAGATTTTGGTGCTAATAGTAAATGTTGTTGTGAAGATTGTTGCTACTCCCCAAACTACCAAGGCAAGTGGTGCTTCATGTTTTTATCCCTATATTTTTACCTATGCATTAGAAATATTTTGTATAGGACTTGCATGATTATTTTGCTAAGTATCTATATGCTATGCTTGGGAAATCCTAGTAGTTGTAGCAATGTTAGTATTTCCTCTAAGTTAAGATACTTGCTATTGCCATGCTTAGCCTAGCTAGTAGAAACCAAGGGTGGATTATATAATCATGCTATGAGAAATATTTCTAAGTCTTTGAACTTATGTTTTGCTTAATAAAACAACTAAGTGAATGAAACACCTGGGTGGAATGGAAAGATTTGTTTGTGTTGAGTGGTTCCACAAGTCCCATTTATATGGTTTACCTTGTGTATCACACTTGTGGAAAGCCACCCAGGAACAAAGGGATTTGAGATTCCAAATGTTAAGAAGCTTCTAGTGCAGCCACATGGCAATATGGGCTCTGTCTGGATCATATAGGTTGCAATAACTTAGCCATTTGGACAGTTGGTTGTAGTGGGTTGATAGGTTGGAACGCGTCCATTTGGTCTAAGGGAAGCCTTCTGAAAGGTCATGTCTTGGTGAAAATCAAGTCCTGTGGGGAAAGTGCACAACCTCTACAGATGGAAGAATCTAAGTACTTAGCCATGTCCTTCGTATTGGACAACTTGAGCATCAAGACATGGAAGCTATCAAGAATCTCCTCATCCCAATTTTCTAAGTAAAACTTGTGGTTGAACAAGGGTGAAGGTTCACCAATTTCTATTGGTGGTTCCTTGGGAAAGTTTTGTCAAAGAAAACTTAGAGTTTTCAACTAACAGGTAAAACCTATTTTGATTAAAGCAAGCCTAAGCTACACTTAGCCAAATTCATGTAGTAACTAGATGCTAATAATTTGCTAAGGTATCACTTGCCAATACTATTCCAATGTATTGACCCACTGTGGCTGTAACTTGTGATGTTGCAGGTTACTCTGATGATGACTAGGGGTTATGAGGCTACACTCAACATGCTTGCCTGTGGCACATGAAGATGAAGACTTTATTTATATTATTATGCTTAAACTCTTGTATTAGGCCTATGGCCATGGAGTTGTGAAAGACTATGTTATCTCTGGAATGACGATGTAATAATGACCTTTGTTTCTGTGTACTTCATCTTAAACTGTGGATGCTAGCATTTGATCCAGGGACTAGCATTGCAATCACAGGGATCCTTACCTTTAAAAGGGAGGGATATTACAGATGGTATCAGAGCTCTGTGTTGCCTGTAGGATTATGACCCTAGGATTGGATTAGAAACCACTAAGGGAATTTTTTTGAACAATTTCCACACTTGTCTTTTCTTCTCATAAACTTTTCTAATCTTCTTTCTCATCTCTCTTTGTAGATGAACTTCATCAACGAAGACGTGACGAAGGGACCACTCATGACTATGACCTTGGAGTGTGAGACAGAATTCCCCAAGGCTCTCAAGGACCTCATGGTTGCCATGGGAATACATGGAGCAGCTGTGTACAAAGTTTTCCCTTTAATGGATGAAGGAGTGGAGTAATGGTGGGTGCAACTTCACTTGTATAAAAAGAAGGAAGATAACCACAAGGAATCAGGATTCTGCATGGTCACCAACTCAGTAATGCACACCACATTCTTTGACTCTTCAAGAGAGGCAGCTTGGAAGGCCATCAAGGAGATTGGTGATAGACTCAAGTGCAGAATGCTAAACACCCAAAATGACCTTAGGGAAGAAAAGAATCATACCCAAGAGTTAGAGGCTACCAACCAACGTTTAAGAGAAGACAGCATAGACTTAGCAATGGAGTCATGTGATCAGGATCGACAGATTGCCTCTAGGGATGCCCTGTTAGCTAACTTGGCAAGTGAGATGGGATTGTAATGTACTTCGCTAAGTTGGACCACCACACTTATCGTTTTTACTTCTAAAAATTTGTTTAAGTTAAGTTGAACCTTGGATGCTTGTAATGGATTTATGTATGCCATGACTTGTGTGTTTGATTGCCAAAGATATGCATGTGATGCTTTGTCTTGTGATTTATCTCTATTTATGTTGATTCTAACTTTTTCTATCTTATAAAATAGATGCCTAATGTTACTATCACCACGGCTGAAGAGTTCAAGGGAACTCGTTTTGGCACTCGTCTTATTAAGCTCACTAGTATGCTTAACCTTCCGCTCCCTAGCATCATGATGCTTCCCCTCACCAAGTTTGAGAGGAAGGATCTTTGGGGCTTCAAGGTTAATCAGCCAGGAAGCCAGACTGAGCCTGCCACGGAGGCAATCATCTTCAAGTTTATGCATGACGATAGGGAGAGAGGCCTAGATGTAGTCATGCAGGACTTACTCGGGCGTCTGTTAGGGAGGCACTCTCGGGAGGTTAGAGTTACTCACTTCCACGCCTTCGGGAGACGCGACAAGGATGGTGAGGCTATTGAGTTCGAGGATGCTGCTAGAGAGACGGCAGAGCCGATTCGTCTATACCTCCAGGACCTAGAGGTTCTTCTTAGGAACCTAGATACTGATAGGACCAACGTCATGCTTAGCAATGACGAGCTCCAGGTGCAGCTTCGTGAGAAGGACAAGCTCTTCGCGGAGCAAGAAGAGATAGTCAAGGAAATGGAGGCCAGTTTTGAGAGCCAGGACAGGAAGTTCAAAAGCCAAGAGAAGAGAGTCCAAGATAGGAACAAGAGGATTTGCGAGATGACTGCATAACTAGAGGCCAAGGACTTCGAGCTCTTCGTGAGAAGGGCAATCATCTTCAACGTCATGCTTAGCAATCGCCGTGTCCCTATGCACCTCCTGATGCTTTTGGTTTGTGCTAGGGCTATCAATAACGTCGTCAACATCTCTGTCCGCACGAACCCGACGTCGGCCGCAACTCCGACAAGTGCTAGCCACTGCTACAGCACGCCCCCGCCCCAACCGGGACCATGTTGAGCTTCCTCATGCACTTGCGAGTCTGGTAAGCAACACCGACACCCCTAGCCCTCTCTAGAATCGCCGGAGCATCGTCGAGAGTAGCGCCACCACCAGTGACCATTTGCGATGCCCGTCCTTGGTTGTTTGATCGAGCACCGTTAGATCTAGATCCAGCCCGTCAGATTAGATCACTTAACGAATCATTATCAGCCAATCTGGCCCGTGCGATTTCATTTAAATCATGCGGCTCTCATTGATCGATCCAGCCGAACCGGTACGGGCTAATCAGATGCGTCCACGTGTCTGGAAATTTGTTTTAAAATCTTTTTTGAATCTATTAGTTATTTAAACTTGTAAATTCAATAACTTTTGTTCTGTTTATCCAAAAATGCAAATAATATATCAATGGAATCACAAAATTAAATCCTACACATATGTAGGCTTGGTTTTGTATTTTGCCTCTGTTAAAATAGAATTTTATGCAGATACATTTTAGGCTTATTTTGTGTATAAAAATTGTTTAGAAAATGTTTTAAAAGCCAAATTATGTTTATTTAGTCTCTAAATGTTTATTTAGTGTTTCAATACTATTTTACATGTCTTGTTTAGTTTAGAAAAATCATCACATGGCATTTTCATGCATTCATATATTTTTGCTTGATTTTGTTTGGAATATAAATTTGGTGCTATCATTTTATATGTAGATTTTGGTGCTAGTGGTGATTGTGATTTTGAGGATTGTTGCTACTCCCCCAACTACCAAGGCAAGTGGTGCTTCATATTTTTGTCCCAATATTTTGACTATGCATTAGTGATATTTTGTATAGGGCTTGCATGATGTTTTGCTAAGTATCTATATGTTATGCCATGGGAAATCCTAGTAGTTGTAGTCTTGATAGAATTTCCTCTAAGTTATGATACTTGTTATATTGCCATGCTTATCCTAGCTAGTAGCAAACAAGGGTGGATTATGTACATGCTATGGAAAATATTCTTAAGTCCTTGACTTATGTTTTTGCTTAATAAAACAACTAAGTGAATGAAACACCTGGCTGGAATGGTAATTGCATGGATGGATTTTTGTTGAGTGGTTACCAGGGCCCCATTTCCATGGCCTACCCTATGTATCTCACTTGTGGAATGTCACCTAGGAATAAAGGAATTTGAGATGCCATATGTTAAGAAGCTTCTAGTGCAGCCACATGGCAATATGGGCTCTGTCTGGATCATATAGGTTGCAATAACTTAGCCAAATGGACAGTTGGTGGTAGGGGGTGATAGGTTTGGAGCGCGTCCATTCTGGTCTAAGGGAAGGCTTCTAAAAGATCTTGTCTCGATGCATGTCGAGTCTTGTGGGGAAAGTGCACCACCTCTCGAGAAGGAAGAATCTAAGTACTTAGCCGTGTCCCCGGCAATGGACAATTTGAGCATCAAGACATGGAAGCTATCAAGAATATTCTCATCCCAATTTATAAGTTAAAACTTGTGGTTGAACAAGGGTAAAGTTTCACCAATGTCTATTGGTGGTTCCTTGGGGGTTTTTGTCAAACAAAAATTTAGTGTTTTCAACTGATAGGTAAAACCTATTTTGAGCAAAGCAAGCCTAAGCTACACTTAGCCAAATTCATGTAGAAGCTAGAAACTATTATTCTACTAAGGTATCACTTGCCAATACTATTCCAATGTATTGACCCACTGTGGCTATAACTTGTGATGTTGCAGGTTACTCTGATGAGGATTAGGGATGTGAGTCTACACTCAAGATGCATGCCTGTGGCACATAAAGATGAAGACTTTACTTTATTTTGTTAAGTTGAACTCTTGTACTAGCCTATGGCTATGGAGTTGTAAAAGACTATGTTATCTCTGGAATGAATGTAATAATGACCTTTGTTTCTGCGTACTTCATCTTAAACTGTGGATGCTAGCACTTGATCCAGGGACTAGCATTGCAATCATAGGGACCTTTACCTTTATAAAGGTGGGGTCTTACATATGGTATCAGAGCACTGTGTTGCCTATAGGATTATGACCCTAGGATTGGATTAGACTAAGAAACCACTAAGGAAAATTTCAACACTTTGAAAAATTTCCACACTTGTCTTTTTCTTCTCCTAAACTTTTCTAATCTTTTTATCATCACTATTTGTAGATGAACTCCATCAACTAAGCCGTTAGGAAGGGACCACTCATGACCATGACCTTGGAGTGTGATACTGAATTTCCCAAGGCACTCAAGAACCTTATGGTTACCATGGGGATACATGGTGCAGCTGTGCACAAAGGATTCCCTGTGATGGATGAAGGAGAAGAGTATTGGTGGGTGCAACTTCACTTGTACAAAAACAAGGAAGACAACCACAAAGAATCAGGATTCTGCATGGTCACCAACTCTAAAATGCACACAACGTTCTTTGACTCTACAAGAAATGCAGCTTGGAATACCATCAAGGAACTTGGTGATAGACTCAAGTGCAGAATGCTCAACACTCAAAATGACCTTAGAGAAGAAAAGAAGCATACCCAAGAATTAGAGACTTCTAACCAACAACTAAGGGGAGACATCATAGATTTAATATGTGAATCTTGTGAACAAGATAGACAGATGGCCACTAAGGATGCCCTGATAGCTATTTTGTCTCAGTGAGAATTGTAACGTACTCCGTTAGTTGGACCACCACACTTGTCGTTTTACTTCAAAAATTTGTCTAAGTTATGTTGAACCTTGGTGTTTGTCATGGATTTGTGTATGCCATGATTTGTGCGTTTGTTGTTAATGATGTGCTTGTGTTATTTTATCTTGTGAATTTTTCTTTACTTGAGTTGATTCTAACTTTTATCTATCTTATAAAAATAGATGCCTAATGTTGTTATCAGCACTGCCGAGGAGTTCAAGGGAACTCGTTTTGGTACTCGTATCATTGATCTCACTAGTGTGCTCAACCTTCCACTTCCTAGCATCACAACACTTCAGCTCACCAAGTTTGAGAGGAAGGACCTTTGGGGCTTCAGAGTCACACAAATGGGACGCTATGCAGAGCCACCCACGGAAGTTATCACCTTCAAGCTGATGCATGATGAAAAGGATAGAGGCATAGATGTAGTCATGCAGGAGTTACTTGGACGCCTAGTTGGGAGGCACTCCACCGAGCTTAGAGGTCTCTACTTTCACCCGTTTGGGAGACGCAACAAGGAGGGTGAGGCTATAGAGTACGATGATGCTACTAGAGAGATGATGGAGTCGATTCGTCTGTACCTTTAGGACCTAGAGGGTCTTATTAGACACCTTGATACTGATAGGACCAACGTCATTCTTAGCAATGACGAGCTCCAGGTTCAGCTACGGGAGAAGAACAAGCTCTTCGCGGAGCAAGACGATATCGTCAAAGAGATGGAGGCCAAATTTGAAAGCTAGTACAAGAAGTTCAATAGCCAGGAGAAAAGAGTCCAAGACAGGAACAAGAAGATCAGGGAGATGAAGGAAGAGTTAGAGGCCAAGGACTTCGAGCTTGAGCACCAGCAGGGAGTGATCGAGAGACTTCGCTCACAGAAGAGGGCTCTTAGAGCCAAGATTGAGGCCTTGACCACTAGTGTTCATGTGTACAAGACCGCCATGGAGAATGCAGGTCTTACCCTTATTGACGTGGAGGTCGACATAGAGTAGTAGTGTAGACTACTCGACTATCTTTCATCTATCATACTTTGATTATTGAGTCGCAATGACCATCCAACATGTGGATGGCTTGCTATGGTGTGTTTGCATTTTCAAAACCTGTTGTTTATGTCGTTCAAACACTATGTTATTTTGAGCTTGCTTATTGTGATTGTTTATATGTGATGTATTGTGCATGTTAAACATCTATGGGTATCTCATTCTTATCATTATTGAAACCACAGATGCCTCCCCGTCGTGCCAACCCCAACCAAAACAACAACAACAACGTCACTCCCGAGATGGAGCAGTTAATGATAGCACAAGATCAACTGATGCAGATGATGACGCAATTCATGCAGAACCAGAATCAGAATAACAATAAAAATAATAAAAACAACAATAACAACAACAACAATCAGAATAATCCTCCGGGATTTGACATGCACACCAGATTTCTGAGACTAAGGCCTGCAAAGTTCTCAGAAACCACTGATCTAATGATAGCCGATGACTGGTTACACTTAGTGAACAAGGACTTAGTGACTATTGGCTGCATCGACGAGGAAAAGTTCAGATTCGCAGCACATCTGCTTGAAGGGCCAGCAGCAACATGTGGGATAACTTCCAGATCACCACTCCTCTTGAGGATGTGACATGGGCTATCTTTGAGGATGGATTCCGTACAGCTCACATCTCATCCGGAGTGATGAATTTGAATAAGAAGGAGTTCCACAATCTGAAGCAACATCTGAAGGGATATCACATCCCAAGATTTTCCAAATCTTGTAATGTGAAAAATAAATAAACAAAATAAATTATTGTTGAATTTTAGGGTGAAAAGAAACTTTTTGTTTCTAAATGGAAACTTAAAATCCCATCTAGAACAAACTTTGGTTAATGTTTGAATCCAACTAAAATCCAAATCAAGTGGAATGCATTTCTCTTTAAATGCATCTGGAAATTTAAACACTTGAGAAATAAACCAAAACCCTAAAACCCTAATGGAAGAAAATCATTTCCAAGTTATCTCCAAGCCTATGGATTTGATCCATATAAAAATTTGTCAACAAACATTTACAAAAGATCAAGAAAGACAAATAGAAATATTATAAGACCATATAAATTGCTTTCACTTAATTTGGAGCCATAGATAAAATCTTATGAATTTAATAAGACAAGGAAATTAAATTTCCAAAGCTAATAAAGAACCTATCTAAAAATCCATACCAAATGGAGAGAAAATAATCCTAAATATATTTAAAAAGATAAATAAATATCAAATAAGATTTTACAAATTGGAATCACCAAGTTTGGATCTATAAATAAAAAGATATGGATTTTATAAAATGAAGAAAGAAATATTAAATAAAGAATATTTAAAGACCAAATTAAATCTTGGCCTAATCCATAAGCAAATGGCATGAATATAATTCCAATCCAAATAAAATAAAGGGATAAATAATACTACAAATAAGTACCAAATCCTATTTTATTGGAATAAAGATAAAAATCCCTATTAGAAATAATTGATTAAATCTTGGGAAAATAATATTTTGGAATTTACCCAAGTGAAATAAAAGTGGATTAATTCAACTTAAATAAGATTAAAGAAACCTTCCAAATAAACTTTAGGGAATTAAAACTATATTTAATTCCATAGGAATTAAAACATTACCCAATTCAAATGATTTATGGATCATATTAAATACTTTCCAAATAATTCAAGATGAATTATTTGACACCCTATTAAACAAATAAAAACCTACTGAAAAGATTTGGAAGGTTTAAGAATTTAAGTGGTGTTTGAAAATATTATTAAATCTTATTTGATTTAAAACAAGAGCCTTTTTCAATAATTAAAAGACCCCAACAAGAATAAAGTTTTATTCAAAAATTGACTTCAGATTATATTACTAATCAATATTTAAACCTACACAAATTTTGGCAAAGGTTTGAATTCAAATGAGTGTTTGAATTAATTAAACAAAATCAAAACAGAAAATTAGAAATGGAAAAAGAGAAAAACAATCAGATCAAAAAAATGGAATAAGACTCAGCCCAGCCCAACTAGCCTTTTAAGCCCATCAGCAGCCCACCTGCTCGCCCCCGCAGTGAAACATTATTCACTCAGAATAGAACCCACTCGGTCGCTGAATGCCCGGACCCACTTCCCCTCTCTCCCTCTCGCTGACAAGGGACCCCAGCACCACGTCATCGTCTACCTCGCGTGAAACCCGCCCCCCTCTTTCCTCCTCGCCGTTTCTGGCCGTTGAAGCCGGCGTCAATACGCTTTACTGCTGCGTTTATTCCTCGCCGTGACCACGCTGTATTAATCGCCAGGCTCTCCTCCCGCTTTCCCCCCAGACGCCACACCACCGGATCCCCCAGGCTGTCCTCAATTCCCCCTGCATCGCCCTCTGCTCTGGCGAGTTTCGCGAGCGATTCCGGCCAGTCGACATTGCCCCTCGCCTCCTCGAGCACACGAACGTGACCCCCAGGCTCTGGCGCACCTCTCTGCATCCTCAGCTCACTCGCGCGAGCCCTGTATCATCGACTCCGTCTTCGTCTGAACGTCGCCGCCGTCTGCTCCCTCTCTGGCGACTCCCCTGGTAATGTTCTGACCGCCCCTCTTCTTTTCGATGATGCGCCTGAGACCAGTGACTTCTTACGCAACTAATGCCACCGTTTTCGTGTCCTAGCTCACACCGTAGCGTCGCCTCTGTCGTCGACTGTGAGCAAACGTCGTCTGTCTCATCTCCGGCGAGCAATCCCCGCAACTCCAGCGCGCCCCTCGACAAACAGAAGGCACTTGAGCTTCCCCACGCCACGGCGAACTCGGTGAGCACCTCCCTTCGCCCTCTCGCATCTTGTAGCGTCGTCACCGCCACCGTCTGACCGCACCGCCACCACCTGCCGCCGCCAGCGCCGCCCATCTCTGGCAAGCGTGCTGAGCGCCGTCCGATCTAGATCTAGTGGCTAAGATTAGAACTAAGAGAAAGGGTAAGTAGTGCCTCTGTGCCGTGCGATGTAACTTAAATCCAACGGCCCTCAGTGCGTGATCCGAATGACCCGGTACCAGCCAGTAACAAGCAGCCACGTGTCCCTGTTCGTTTGATTTAAAACAGAATTGATCTATTTGATGTTCCATTTTGAAAAATTCATAACTTTCAAACCACACGTCCAAATTTTGCAAATTTTATATCAATGGATTCAGAAAAACAAGTACTTTCTGACCATGCACTTTTTTTAGTAAATTGCTTCTGTTAAATTGATTATTTTTGCAGAAACATGTGTATGCATGTTTAGAATATAAAAATTGTTCTAAAATGATTTTGGGGATAAAATCTTGGACAAATGGTTTTTTTTGAACCTATTGACCATAGGAATCAATTTGTGGTTTCAAAAATATATTTGGTGAAGCAAAAGAATAAACTTTTGATTTAAACCATTTCTAGTCAAACAAAAGTAATGTTTATTTACTAAAAATGATTTTGGGAGAAAATCTTTGGGAAATGTTTTGGAATAAACTCTCTGACCCCAAGCACCAAATTTTATGATTTAAAAATGTATTTGGTGAACCACATAAAATTATTGTTTTGCTAAAGGCATTTTCAACCACATAAAATATTGATTTTGTTCAAAAATGGTTTAAAGGTAAAATCTTTTGCAAATAGTTTGGCCACTTTATAAAATGACCAATAAGTGTTTTATAATGTTTATAACGTATTATAAACCACTTTTGTAAATAAAACAAAGTTTGGCATGCTTGCATGCATTGTTTTGTTTCTATCATTTTATGTGATGAATTGCTTGAATGGTAGATTGAAATATTGTTTGCTTGATTGAATTGTAGTGATTTGAAGTGTGTGAACATTGCAAAGATCAAGGAGTTAATTTATACTCTCTACCAAAAAGGCAAGTGATGCTTCATACTTTTGTCCCATTATTTTCACTATGCATTAGTGATATTTCTAAGTAGGACTTGCATGGAATTTTTGCTAAGTATAAACTATGCCATGGGAAATCCTAGTAGATGAAACCTTAGTAGAAATTTCCTAAGTTAAGAATCCTACTACTATAATGCTTAGCTTAGCTAGTAGAAAACAAGGGTGGAATATATATTCATACTATGGAAAATTTCTAACTCTATTGACTTGTGTTTTGCTTAATAAAACAACTAAGTGAATGAATCACCTGGGTGGAATGGGAGGAATGGTTTGTGTTGAGTGGTTCACGAGGCCCATTTCTATGGTTTACCTTGTGTATCTCACTTGTGGATGGCCACCCAGGAACAAAGAGATTTGAGATGTCAAATGTTGAGAAGCTTCAAGTGCAGCCACTTGGCATTATGGGCTTTGCCTGGACCATATAGGTTGCAAAAAATTAGCCAAATGGACAGTTGGTGGTAGGGGTTTGATAGGTTGGAACGCGTCCATTCTGGTCTAAGGGAAGGCTTCTGAAAGATCTTGTCTTGGTGAAACCAAGTCTTGTGGGGAAAGTGCACCACCTCTGCAGAGTGAAAAATCTAAGTACTTAGCCATGTCCCTAGTAAAGGACAATTTGAGCATCAAGACATGGAAGCTATCAAGAATCTCCTCATCCCAATTTCTAAGTTAAAAACTTGTGGGTGAACAAGGGTTGAAGGATCACCAATTTCTATTGGGAGATGCCTTGGGTGATTTTTGTCAAGCAAAAACTTAGTGTTTTCAAATGATAAGGAAAATCTATTTTGAGCATGCAAGCCTAAGCTCCACTTAGACAAATGCATATAGATGATAGACTCCACTATACTACCATAGTATCACTTTCCAATACAATTCAAATGTATTGACCCTTGTGGCTGTAACTTGTTATGTTGCAGGTTTGTTTGATATTAGTGAAGTTTAATGATTAGGATTACAAGTCTACAACCAACATGTCTGCCTATGGCACTTTGAAGATGAAGGACCCCATTCTATTGTTATATTCTGCTGCATTGTAATGAGATAGCCAAATGAGCTATGTAAGATGTAATAAATTATCTTAATCCTGGTTATAAATTTGTATTATGACCTTTGTTTCTTGATACTACATCTTAACTGTGGATGCTAGCTATTGATCCAGGGACTAGCATTGTAAACACAGGGATCTCTACCTTATTAAATGTTGGGAACCTTACAGATGGTATCAGAGCATTGTGTTGCCTGTAGGATTTGTAACCCTAGGATTGGACAAAACCCCTTAGAAAAATAGGAGTTGTATTTGTTCCAAAACTTATTTACAAACAATCTTGTAAACTCTTTCCTCAACCATTTTTGGTTTTGACTCTACATCTCTTCTACTTCAACTTGATGGACAAAGCCTACCCCATGGCCAAATACTTCACCATGAGCAAAGGACTTCATCAACTCTAATGACTTCAACATCTTCAAGTGATTTCAACATTATTCTCAACAAGAACTTCAACTTTGGATATCACTAAGGACTACAAGTGAGACAAGAAATGTTGCTCAAGACTTGAAGACTAAGGAAACACAACTTGGGAATCATCATCACCTTTGAACTTTTGTGACCAAGAATTTTCCGAAGGATACAAAAAAATCTTGTTCAAGAAGAATCAACCAAGAAGAATGGAAAGATCTCAAGTGAACCATATAGATAGACCACCATATTTAGTTTAAGTCAAACCCACCAACTTATGTGGTGTAACAAAAGATATTTTTGGTTACCTAAAAATATGCTTGAACTTTGTGGTTTGAATGGAGTGTTTGTTTGTGATTGCTTGCACATTGCTTGAGTAAATTGTGACGTGTGTGATTAGAATTATTCCTTAGAAATATTTTGCCTATTCCAATCCCAATCCAACCCAAACGGATGACTACTCCAAGAGACTCCAACATCAAGAATGAAGACAACAACAACCAAGAGGTCAACATGAGAGAACAACTACTAGCAAATCAAACCCAGTTGAACCAAGTGACAACTCAGTTTTTAGCCAACAACAATGGATTAGATCCAACCATTCAAAAGTTTTTGCAAACTCAATCCCAATTGTTGCAAAGGATGGCCACTCAAATGATCAACATGGAAGACAACCTTTTCCAAGGAGTTTGTGACAACAAGGATGACAAGGATGATATTTTAGAAGGAACCCAAGCTTGCAATATTTGTGGAGACAAGGACCACACTTCCAAAGAGCATGAAGATCAATGCCCCAATTGTGAAGAGAAACATCCAGCTAATCAATGCCCCACAACCCAAGCTACTTGTTACTTATGTGAAGGAAATAATCATGTCCCTATCCAATGCCCCATCTATTCCATAGTTCAACAAAGGAAACAAGGTGGAGTGCAACAACAGTTTGTAAACCCTCATGAAGGAATAACTTCTACCAAGAAGGATGAAGGAAAAGTCAAAACTATGCATCATAAGGCCAAATCCAAGGTGATCACAAAGTGTTGATACTCTTGTGGAGAAGAAGGTCATATCTCTAGTAAATGCCCCAAGAAGAGAGAAAGATTTCCCACCTATGTGGTGAAGTATGAAGAACATGAACTAGAAGAACTCCTAGCTTTGGAGAGACCCAAGAAGAAGAAGAAGGACATAAGCCAGTTGCAATGTTACAATTGCAAAGAAATGGGACACTATGCCAGTGATTGCCCAGAAAAGAAGAAGAACCAAGGAAATAAACAAGAAGAATTGATACCAAAGAAGGAGAAGAATCATAGTCAAGTGATGTGTTTCAAATGCAAAGAGCTGGGCCATTATGCATACAAGTGTCCAGGGAAGCTTCATCAAAATCCCAAGAAAGTCAAGAAGTAATCTAGTTGGAAATTTTTTAAGGGTGGTAGTACCCTAGTTGCTTTGGGCCAACTTGTAACCCCTAGCCTCCCCAAATCTCGGGACGGGATTTATTTTAAGGGTGGTAGCCTGTGACATCCCAAGATTTTCCAAATCTTGTAATGTGAAAAATAAATAAACAAAATAAATTATTGTTGAATTTTAGGGTGAAAAGAAACTTTTTGTTTCTAAATGGAAACTTAAAATCCCATCTGGAACAAAATTTGGTTAATGTTTGAATCAAACTAAAGTCCAAATGAAGTGGAATCCATTTCTCTTTAAATGCATCTGGAAATTTAAACACTTGAGAAATAAACCAAAACCCTAAAACCGTAATGGAAGAAAATCATTTCCAAGTTATCTCTAAGCCTATGGATTTGATCCATATAAACATTTGTCAACAAACATTTACAAAAGATCAAGAAAGACAAATAGAAATATTATAAGACCATATAAATTGGTTTCACTTAATTTGGAGCCATAGATAAAATCTTATGAATTTAATAAGATAAGGAAATTAAATTTCCAAAGCTAATAAAGAACCTATCTAAAAATCCATACCAAATGGAGAGCAAATAATCCTAAATATATTTAAACATATAATAAATATCAAATAAGATTTTACAAATTGGAATCAGCAAGTTTGGATCTATAAATAAAAAGATATGGATTTTATAAAATGAAGAAAGAAATATTAAATAAAGAATATTTAAAGACCAAATTAAATCTTGGCCTAATCCATAAGCAAATGGAATGAATATAATTCCAATCCAAATAAAATAAAGGGATAAAGAATACTCCAAATAAGTACCAAATCCTATTTTATTGGAATAAAGATAAAAAATCCCTATTAGAAATAATTGATTAAATCTTGGGAAAATAATATTTTGGAATTTACCCAAGTGAAATAAAAGTGGTTTAATTCAACTTAAATAAGATTAAAGAAACCTTCCAAATAAACTTTAGGGAATTAAAACTATATTTAATTCCATAGGAATTAAAACATTACCCAATTCAAATGATTTATGGATCATATTAAATACTTTCCAAATAATTCAAGATGAATTATTTGACACCCTATTAAACAAATAAAAACCTACTGAAAAGATTTGGAAGGTTTAAGAATTTAAGTTGTGTTTGAAAATATTATTAAATCTTATTTGATTTAAAACAAGGGCCTTTTGAATAATTAAAAGACCCCAAAAAGAATAAAGTTTTATTCAAAAATTGACTTCAGATTATATTACTAATCAATATTTAAACCTACACAAAGTTTGGCAAAGGTTTGAATTCAAATGAGTGTTTGAATTAATTAAAAAAAATCAAAACAGAAAATTAGAAATGGAAAAAGAGAAAAACAATCAGATCAAAAAAATGGAACAAGTCTCAACCCAGCCCAACTAGCCCTTTAAGCCCATCAGCAGCCCACCTGCTCGCACCCGCAGTGAAACATTATTCACTCAGAATAGAACCCACTCGGTCGCTGAACACCCGGACCCACTTCCCCTCTCTCCCTCTCGCTGACAACGGACCCCAGCACCACGTCATCGTCTTCCTCGCGTGAAACCCGCCCCCCTCTTTCCTCCTCGCCGTTTCTGGCCGTTGCCGGCGTCAATACGCTTTACTGCTGCGTTTATTCCTCGCCGTGACCATGCTGTATTCATCGCCAGGCTCTCCTCCCTCTTTCCCCCAGACGCCACACCACCGGAGCCCCCAGGCTGTCCTCAATTCCCCCTACATCGCCCTCTGCTCCGGCGATTTTCGCGAGCAATTCCGGCCAGTCGACGTCGCCCCTCGCCTCCTCGAGCACACGAGCGTGACCCCCAGGCTCTAGCGCACCTCTCTGGATCCTCAGCTGACTCGCGCGAGCCCTGTATCGTCGACTCCGTCTTCGTCTGAACGTCGCCGCCGTCTGCTCCCTCTCCAGTGACTCCCCTGGTAATGTTCTGACCGCCCCTCTTCTTTTCGATGATGCGCCTGAGACCAGTGACTTCTTCCACAACTAATGCCACCGTTTTCGTGTCCTAGCTCGCACCATAGCGTCGCCTCCGTTCATCGACTGTGAGCAACCGCCGTCTGTCTCGTCTCCGGCGAGCAATCCCCGCAACTCCAGCGCGCCCCTCGACAAACAGAAGGCACCTTGAGCTTCCCCACGCCACGGCGAACTCGGTGAGAACCTCCCTTCGCCCTCTCGCATCCTGTAGCGTCGTCACCGCCACCGTCTGACCGCACCGCCACCACCTGCCGCCGCCAGCGCCGCCCATCTCTGGCAAGCGTGTTGAGCACCGTCCGATCTAGATCTAGTGGCTCAGATTAGAACTAAGCGAAAGGGTAAGTAGTGCCTCTATGCTGTGCGATGTAACTTAAATCCAACGGCCCTAAGTGCGTGATCCGAACGAACCGGTACCAGCCAGTAACAAGCAGCCACGTGTCCCTGTTCGTTTGATTTAAAACAGAATTGATCTATTTGATGTTCCATTTTGAAAAATTCATAACTTTCAAACCACACGTCAAAATTTTGCAAATTTTATATCAATGGATTCAGCAAAACAAGTACTTTCTGACCATGCACTTTGTTTAGTAAATTTCTTCTGTTAAATTGATTATTTTTGCAGAAACATGTGTATGCATGTTTAGAATATAAAAATTGTTCTAAAATGATTTTGGGGATAAAATCTTGGACAAATGGTTTGTTTTGAACCTACTGACCATAGGAATCAATTTTTGGTTTCAAAAATATATTTGGTGAAGCAAAAGAATAAACTTTTGATTTAAACCATTTCTAGTCAAACAAAAGTAATGTTAATTTACTAAAAATGCTTTTGGGAGAAAATCTTTGGGAAATGTTTTGGAATAAACTCTCTGACCCCAAGCACCAAATTTTATGATTTAAAAATGTATTTGGTGAACCACATAAAATTATTGTTTTGCTAAAGGCATTTTCAACCACATAAAATATTGATTTTGTTCAAAAATGGTTTAAAGGTAAAATCTTTTGCAAATAGTGTTGCCACTTTATAAAATGACCAATATGTGTTTTATAATGTTTATAACCTATTATAAACCAATTTGGTAAATAAAACAAAGTTTGGCATGCTTGCATGCATTGTTTTGTTTCTATCATTTTATGTGATGAATTGCTTGAATGGTAGATTGAAATATTGTTTGCTTGATTGAATTGTAGTGATTTGAAGTGTGTGAACATTGCAAAGATCAAGGAGTGAACTTATACTCTCTACCAAAAAGGAAAGTGATGCTTCATACTTTTGTCCCATTATTTTCACTATGCATTAGTGATATTTCTAAGTAGGACTTGCATGGAATTTTTGCTAAGTATAAACTATGCCATGGGAAATCCTAGTAGATGAAACCTTAGTAGAAATTTCCTAAGTTAAGATTTGAGATGTGGACTTGTGTTTTGCTATGGAAAATTTCTTAGTCTGTGGAAAATTTCTAAGTCTGTGGACTTGTGTTTTGCTTAATAAAACAACTAAGTGAATGAATCACCTGGGTGGAATGGAAGGAATAGTTTGTGTTGAGTGGTTCACAAGGCCCATTTCTATGGTTTACCTTATGTATCTCACTTGTGGATGGCCACCCAGGAACAAGGAGATTTGAGAATCAAATGTTGAGAAGCTTCAAGTGCAGCCACTTGGCATTATGGGCTCTGCCTGGATCATATAGGTTGCAAAAACTTAGCCAAATGGACAGTTGGTGGTAGGGGTTTGATAGGTTGGAACGCGTCCATTCTGGTCTAAGGGAAGGCTTCTGAAAGATTTTGTCTTGGTGAAACCAAGTCTTGTGGGGAAAGTGCACCACCTCTGCAGAGTGAAAAATCTAAGTACTTAGCCATGTCCCTGGCAAAGGACAATTTGAGCATCAAGACATGGAAACTATTAAGAATCTCCTCATCCCAATTTCTAAGTTAAAAACTTGTGGGTGAACAAGGGTTGAAGGATCACCAATTTCTACTGGGAGATGCCTTGGGTGATTTTTGTCAAGCAAAAACTTAGTGTTTTCAAATGATAAGGAAAATCTATTTTGAGCAATGCAAGCCTAAGATCCACTTAGCCAAATGCATATAGATGATAGACTCCACTATACTACCATAGTATCACTTGCCAATACAATTCAAATGTATTGACCCTTGTGGCTATAACTTGTTATGTTGCAGGTTTGTTTGATATTAGTGAAGTTTAATGATTAGGATTACAAGTCTACAACCAACATGTCTGCCTGTGGCACTTTGAAGATGAAGGACCCCATGCTATTGTTATATTCTACTGCATTGTAATGAGATAGCCAAATGAGCTACGTAAGATGTAATAAATTATCTTATTCCTGGTTATAAATTTGTATTATGACCTTTGTTTCTTGATATTACATCTTAACTGTGGATGCTAGCTATTGATCCAGGGACTAGCATTGTAAACACAGGGATCTCTACCTTATTAAAGGTTGGGAACCTTACAAGGGAATATGCCCGAGAGGCAATAATAAAGTGGTTATTATCGTATTCCTTATTTATGATAAATGTTTATTTTGCATGCTAAATTGTATTAATACGGAAAAGTTAATACATGTGTGTTTAATAAACAAAAAGGAAGTTCCTAGTTATGCCTCTCTTATAAACTAGCTCGTTGATTAACAAGATGATCAAGGTTTCCTGATCATGGACATTGGATGTAGTTAATAACGAGGTCACAGCATTAGTGTAATGATGTGATGAACATTCATCCGAAGTATAGCATTACGATCAAAGTCATTGAGTTTATATTTCTATAACAACTTACGAAGTGATCCTAATCCTTAGACCATGAGATCATGTCAATCACTAACACCGGAAGAGTTTCTTGATGACATCAAACGTCACACCGTAACTGGGTGATTATAAAGGTGGCTTAGGAACTACTAAAGTGTTATGTTGAGGCGCATGGATCGAGAGTGGAATTTGTTCATCCCGATGACGGATAGATATGCTCTGGGCCCTCTCGGTGATATCACATTGATTAGCTTGCAAGCAAGTGATTTGATCACCAGAATGTTGTATCACAGAACGAGAAAAGAGTGCATGTCGGTAACGAGATCAAACTAGGTATGGAGATAACGATGATCGAATCTCGGACATGTAATATATTGTGAAACAGAGGGATTAAGATACTAGCGTAAAAGGTTCCGACGATCATAGGAAAGTCATGGTTGAATGTGTGGGAGTCAGTATGGATCTCTAGGTCCCGCTTCTGATTATTGATCGGAGAAGGGTCTCGATCATGTCCGCATTATTCGCGAACCGTAGGGTGGAACACTTTAGGGACACTAACATCCATTTGGAGCAAAAGTTTCATGCTGGAAAGAATAACAAGCGCAGGAATTTATTTCACTAGACACCGAAACTGTTTTGGTTGAAATTGCTGAAACTGGTTCTGCATGTGAAATTGAATACTAGCAAGGGGTTTTATGTGAATTTTTGTTAATTAAAGTAATTAACAAAATTCTGAATAAATAAATAAAAGAGTTTTATTTAAATGAGAGCTTGCATTAAATTTGGTGGAAATTTAATGCATGTGAGTGGATTTTTGAGTGGAGGCTCTTTTATGGGAGTGGAGGCTTTTCATTTTGAGTGGGAGCTCCACCCACATGAATGTGGAAGAGGTGGGTGCAACCACCATGGCTGGCGACATGCCCCTTGGGGTGCCCCCTCTCCCTATAAAAGGCCCCCCCTCTCTCGGACTAGCTAGATACATGTTCCCGGTGGCTATTCGACAAGAAAGAGTTGTGCTTCCGTTGCATCGCTGGAACGAGGAGGTGTTGGTTGCTCGGTGTCTTGTACATGTGTGCGAGCACGGATGCGCTGCTTTTTTGCGGCGCTAGGACTTCCTCTCGATCTTGAGATCGGCAAGAGATTGTCTATATCAACCACGAGTTTGGACTCGTTAAGCTTTGTCGGTCTTCAAGGGTATGTTCTCTACGGATGTATATCCGCCCGTTGCTTGTATCTAGTAGATAGATCTTGGTACATAGTTGTTCCCATCGTAGGAATTTTTTTTATTTCTATGTTGCGAACCCCTACAGTGGTATCAGAGCTGGATCTATGCGTAGATGATTTGCACGGGTAGTACACATATGAGTATGTGGGCGATGATGATCATTTTATTGCTTCTTAGTTGTACTTTGGATATTGGTGGCATAGTGGGATGAAGCGGCCCGGACAAACTTTACATGTCCTCGCACATGAGACCTGTTCCACGCTTGACATGCAACTAGTTTTGCATAAGTAGTTAGCGGGTGTCTGTCTCTCCTACTATAGTCAATATCTAATTTGAAACGAGTTGTCAACAATTTGGTTATCCTCGTTGTGGTTCATGATCATAGGTAAGAACGGTTCTATCTTTGAAAGCCCTAAGCCACGTGAAACTTGCAATGGATAAATTAGAGGCGTCTAGTTTAGATTGTTGCTGGGCTAGTGTTATGATATGGTGATGTTGTAAGTAGAAGAATGAGATGATACTCTTACAACACACATAACGTGTGGGTTCCATAGACCTTGGACTTACACATAGAGGTATGATAGAGATCATACCACGGTGCACGTGATGGATATCATATACGGGAACCATATCATTTCACTTACAAACATGTGATGTTTGATTGCATCTTATATTGCTTGTTTGGCGTTTTATTAGCATAATAAGATGATCCCTCATTTAAATATCAAGATAAAAATGTGTTCTTCCTTAAGTATGCATCGACAATGTTTCGTCGCTTCAAGACATCACGTGATGATCGGGTGTACATGAATCCACGAGCATATCTCGGGTGTAAGACAGTTACACACGCGAATATTAAGGTTCTCACTTGGCGAGCCTAGCATGTACAGACATGGCCTCGGAACACGGACCGAAAGGTTAAGCATGAGTCATATGGTAGATATGATGCCCATTTGATGCTCGCCTTTGAAGCTACACCGACTCACGTGATGATCGAACTTGTTGTAGTGGATTTGGTTCATGTAATCACCAAAAAGGGACGAGGGATGTCATTTTTTAGTGGGAGTTCATTTCTAATTTGGATTAGAAGAACTCAAATTATCATAAATTAAATCAAAGTGAATTTGCATAATTTTTTGTAGTCATTGGCATTCGTTCACCATCTTATGCTTAGTTGTAACTGAGTTAATAGAACTATAGAATTCTGGATATTTACTTTACGAACTGGTATCGTATTGTGTTGAGTGTCAATCTAAATTTTAAAGTCCTATTGCAAACTTTCAGCAAACTCTGTTTACTCCGTGAAATTTAATAATTGGTATTAAATCGAGAGTAACAATTCCAGTGTTAGTATCTTAAGTATCATGTTTGCCTCCATGATTCTTGATTGTTTTAATATCAAGTTTATCTTGGAGCTGAAAGAATTGTTTCGAAAACCATCATGTGTGACAGATATAACGATATCTTAAACAATGTTATGGTTGCAATATGATAGAGTATAATGTATGTTCTCATATTGGATGAGAATTTACAAAGGTTGGAGATGCTAGACATCCTAATCATCCAAAAGTGTTTTGTAAAGTAACGTTCTACTCACGATTCGTCTTTATAAGCTACATTATCTTGATCATGAAAGTCTTCATGATAAGGATGAATAGAAGATGTATGTAAAGTGTTTACTACACTAAAAGATTACTAAAGAATGGATTTTGAAAGAATACTGATCATTTTGATGATGGTGATCTACTTCAAAATGCACGTCCAAAGGTATTATTATTTGAATTTACACGCTTTGGACTATGTGTCATGTATATGGCGCCACTTTTGATATTGATAGATTCTTTTAAAAGGAAAAGGAAATGCTGAAAGAGAATCTATAAAATATATTTGGCTGATTTTTTTTGGAAATATCCAATTTAGGTATACGGATGATATACATGTTATGGTTGTATTCTTTTCTTGTTAGAAAATGTGGTTCTTGGGTATTGGATACCGAATTGGTTGGTATGAAATTTCATACAGAACGACGCAATTCATGAACTACAATGGCCTAAGTAACTAGCAAGAGAATATGTGATGATGTTCATTGAAAACAAACAAACCGTTGTTTGTATTTCTCGTTGACATCAAAGCTTGACTTCAAGATTTGTTTTAATAATTGTTATTTAAATAAGGTATTATGAGAACAAAGGTTGTTCAAATAATTACTGTATTACATATAAGATGGATGATTTACAAATCTAGTTGGAGAAATCACATCCATAAAAACTAATGCTAAAATGTCGCAAGACAAATGATTGAAAGATCACTTACGAAGTGACATCGCCGTTTCAATTATATTGGAAAGAAAACATGAAAAATCTCCATTTTCATGGATTTTTGGAGTCTTTGATTTGATCAAGTGACGCTTGTGAGACTTTCCTCGGGATAATTGAAACTTTGTTCAAAGGCCAAAGAAGAACGAACACTAAATATTGGAATTCATACATATCGATGTATGTAATCCATCATGTAGTCGTAAGCGATGGATTTCAACTTCATATGCTTTCTCCAGAAATTGGAGTGAATAATCACTTAATGAGAAAGAAGTATGAAATGTTTGAAAACGTTCAAAGACTTTCAAGATGAAGTGGAAAATCATTGTAACAAGAAAATAAATGATTTATGATTTTATCATAAAGGGATTTATTTGAGTTATAAGTGTAACAAGAAAATAAATGAATTATGATTTTATCATAAAGGGATTTATTTGAGTTGCAAGTTTAGCAAAAACACCTAGATTTGCATCTCCCAAAACACCATAGGAATATGGAGTGTTTGAGATTTGTAATGAAACCTTGTTTGACATGGTTGGATCAAAGGTGTTATTTATAAAACTGCCATTATGTTTTAAAAGATTAAAGCTTTAGGGACTACCGCTTTTACACTGAAAAGAGCTCCATCTTGATCCGTTGAAATGACACCATGGAAGTTATGGTTTGGGGTAAAACTCAAGTTGTCATTTCTTAAATTTTGGTATGCTAAGCATAAGTAAGATGTTTACAACCAAAGTCGGATGAGCATGTCTTTGTAGGTTATTTCGAATAACAATTGGTTACTCCTCCATAACAACAAGGACAAAAGGGTTTTTTGCTTGAAACGTGAAGTTTCTTTAAAACGGAATTTTTTCGTAAAAGTTAAGTGGAAGGACAATAGAAATTTGATAAGGTTAACAAACCTTAGCTAAATGTCCTAAGTTGCGCAGCGCCGGAAATCGTTCCGGAGGCTTCCTAATTCTCATAACTTATGTGCCTCAAAGGTTGTGGTCATGGAGATCTAAGTTCTTATTGAACCAAGTCGGTCGGATAAACAATCAAATGCTGAGATTTGAGAGTAAATCATTATTGTTTGACAATGATGAACCGACTGCATGCAAAGAAGCGATGATGGGCCCTGACTCCGTCAAATGGCTTGAAGCCATAAAATCCGTGATAGTTCCATACACGATAATTCAAGTTTTGAACTTGGAAGACCATCCGGAAAGGTGTAAAAACCTATCGGTCGTATTTGGATCTATAAAGAAATAGACATGGATGTTTTACATCTATGAAATGGTCGACATGTCATAAAGTATTTTACGTCAATGTTCAAGGAGTTGACTATGACAAGATTTGATCTTTCATAGCGATATTTAGTCTTGACGGATTAAAGTAGCAACCACTACATATAATTTGGTATATGGTAGATGAATAAACAAAACAAAGTTCTTCTAATAGAATGATTACCTAGGACGTGTACATGACACGATCCAAAGGGTTTTTGTTAATTCAAAGGATGCTAAAAGGGAAATGCAAACTTCAATGGTTGAAGTAAGCATCGCGGAGTTGGAATCTTCACCGTGATGAAAAAAGGAGTTCTCATCTGGAGACGATGAAGATGCTTGCATTTGCAAGAAATTAAGTGGGAGCGCCGAGACATATTTCTAATACATTATGTGGAGGACATCTTGTTGATTAGAAATGATGTAATTTTTATTGACAAAGGTTAAGAATTTCATTTTGATGAAAGACTTAGGCAAAACCCGAATATTTAGCATGAATGTCTATAGTGGATAGACTGTGACGCTAATATGGTTATGCCAAACGTACATATATGAGATATTGAAGGATTTCAAAATAGAAACGACAAGAAACGGTTCTTGTCGCATGGAAAAGAATTGAATCAAGATTCAAGTGTATCGACACTTGATAAGTGAAACAAGATTCAAGTGCTTTGACACTTGATGAGTGAAATCACAAAAATTATTTGATCAATCATACCATGATATGTACACATCCAGATATGTCCTATGCTCTAAGTGTTATGAGCATATACCAGAATGAATCATAAAATAATCGTTGGACGGTAGTGAGGATATTCTTATGATCTTTTGGAAGAACTAAGAATATATTTGTGTAGAGGTGACAAACAATTACAAATAGTTCACTGTAAAGCGTTACATTGATACTAGTTTTGTCACAAGATACAAATTAAGTTTATCTCAATTTAAACTACGGGTGGCACAATGAAATGGAAAGAAAGTTTCGATGATGGATTTGGATGAATTCCAAAGTTAAGACATTGTGACAGATACTACAACAAAAGGCTAAGTATATGACTGCTTTAGTAGCAGCAAAGGAGGGAATTTGTGTCAAGTAATTTGTTATCAAACTAAGGTGTGGTTCACAACGGGCTAACACTAAAGATATATTGTACGACAATAGTATCGACATGGTTTAACCGCAAGGAACTAAAGGTCTCACCAAAAGACCAAATTTATACAATGCCATCTCATTGGAGAATGAGTGATGCGTGAAGACGCAAAGACATGCAAATACACACGGACCTGAAAGTGTCAGATCCGTAGATTATGTTAACCACTTGCAGTTGCGTATATGGAACACCAGAAAGCCATAGGTGTTCAATACGCAAAGTTTTCAAACTAGATTATTGTCTCTAGTGCAAGTGGGAGACTGAAGGGAATATGCCCGAGAGGCAATAAGAAAGTGGTTATTATCGTCTTCCTTATTTATGATAAATGTTTATTTTGCATGCTATAATTGTATTAATATGGAAGCGTTAATACATGTGTGTTTAATAAACAAAAAGGAAGTTAATAGTTATGCCTCTCTTATAAACTAGCTCGTTTATTAAAAAGATGATCAAAGTTTCCTGATCATGGACATTGGATGTTGTTAATAACGAGGTCACAACATTAGTGTAATGATGTGATGAACATTCATCTGAAGTATAGCATTACGATCAAAGTCATTGAGTTTATATTTCTATAAGAACTTACGAAGTGATCCTAATCCTTAGACCATGAGATCATGTCAATCACAAACACCGGAAGAGTTTCTTGATGACATCAAACGTCACACCGTAACTGGGTGGTTATAAAGATGGCTTCGGAACTACTAAAGTGTTATGTTTAGGCCCATGGATTGAGAGTGGAATTTTTTCATCCCGATGACGGATAGATATGCTCTGGGCCCTCTCGTTGATATCACATTGATTAGCTTGCAAGAAAGTGATTTGATCACTAGAATGTTATATCACGGGAACAAGAAAAGAGTGCATGTCGGTAACGAGATCAAACTAGGTATGGAGATACTCATGATCGAATCTAGGACATGTAATATATCGTGAAACAAAGGGATTAAGATACTAGCGTAAAAGGTTCTGACGATCACAGGAAAGTCATCGTTGAATGTGTGGGAGTCAGTATGGATCGCTAGGTCCCGCTTCTGATTATTGATCAGAGAAGTGTCTCGATCATGTCCGCATTATTCGCGAACCGTAGGGTGGCACACTTAAGAAACACTAACATCCAATTGGAGCAAAAGTTTCATGACGGAAAGAATAACAAGCGTAGGAATTTATTTCACTAGACACCGAAACTGGTTCGGTTGAAATTGCTGAAACTGGTTCTGCATAGGAAATTGAATACTAGAAGGGGTTTTATGTGAATGTTTGTTAATTAAAGTAATTAAAAAATTCTGAATAAATAAATAAAAGAGTTTTATTTAAATGAGAGCTTGCATTAAATTTGGTGGAAATTTAATGCATGTGAGTGGATTTTTGAGTGGAGGCTCTTTTATGGGAGTGGAGGTTTTTCATTTTGAGTGGGATCTCCACCCACATGAATGTGGAAGAGGTGGGGCCAGCCACCATGGCTGGCACCATGCCCCTTGGGGTGCCCCTCTCCCTATAAAAGGCCCCCCTTCTCCTCCTCTCAAAGTACACCTCCCCGTGAAGGTTCTCTCTCCCCCTCTAGAATTTATCCCCCATGGTCTTGGATTAGCGAGATACATGTTCCCGGTGGCTATTCGGCAAGAAAGAGTTGTGCTTCCGCTGCATCGCTGGAGCGAGGAGGCGAAGGTTGCTCGGTGTCTTTTACGTGTGTGTGAGCATGGATGCGCTGTTGTTTTGCGGCGCTAGGACTTCCTCTCGATCTTGAGATCAGCAAGAGATCGTCTAGTAGATCACCACGAGTTTGGACTCGTTAAGCTTTGTCGGTCTTCAAGGGTATGTTCTCTACGGATGTATATCCGCCCGTTGCTTGTATCTAGTAGATAGATCTTGGTACATAGTTGTTCCCATTGTAGGAATTTTTTTGTTTTCTATGCTGCGAACCCCTACAGCATCACCGCAGTGTGTCTGAGTACATTGAAGAATTCAACAATCTGGCGCGTTATGCACCGGATGAAGTGGATACAGATGCAAATAGGAAGGAGAAATTCCTCAAAGGACTTAATGATGAGTTGAACCTGCAGTTGTCTATTGCCTCTGTTCCAACCTATCAATCACTTTGTGACAAGGCTACCATCTTGGAAAACAAGATGAAACAGGTTGAGAGCAGAAAGAGGAAGCATAGCTTTGATAAGCACAGCTCAGGATCGTCTCACAAGCATTCCCATCATGATTATAGTGGGAGTTCTGGATCCCACAAACATGGAAAGTACAACAACCACCACAACCATAGTCGTCATCATGACAACAAGCACCATCGCAGTCATGATAATGACAAGTATAAGAACCACAAGAGTGAACATAAGAGCCACCATAGTGGAGGTGGAAGTGGAAGTCAGCCTGCAAAGAGAGATATCAGTCAGGTCAAGTGTTTCAAGTGTAAGAAGATGGGACACTATGCGAATGAGTGCCTAGAAAAGAAGGTTGAAGGAACCACCAAGCCCAACCCTCTCCAGAAGGGACAAGTGAACCATATCAATGTGGAGGATATCTATGAAGAGTCTGATGATGTAGCTAGTAAGTCAAGCTCAATTCTATTCCAGCACTTGTTCTTTTTTATACTGGCACATCACATTCATTCATATCAAGAGCATTTGTTGATAAAAATGGATTCCCAACTGAAAATATTGGGTTTCCTATAAAGGTAAGTTCTCCCGATGGAGATATGATAGTAAGTCTTGGATGTCGTGATCTAGTAATAGAATTTGGAAAACATAAGTTTCCAGTCAGTCTGATAATCCTAGATTCCCAAGGATTGGATGTTGTTTTGGGAATGGATTGGATGACCAAGTATGAAGGAGTACTAGATTGTGCCAATCGTACTGTCACACTCACAACCCCGGATAATAAAAGGATTAGATTCAAGTCTAACTTTGAATCAAAAGGGAGTAAGATAAATTCTCTTAAGGGGGTTAGCATAGACAGTGTGCTAATTGTGAGAGAATATCCGGATGTGTTTCCGGAGGAATTACCTGGAATGCCACCAGATAGAGATGTTGAGTTTCTGATTGACGTGCTGCCAGGATCAGGACCAATAGCAAAGAGACCTTAGAAGATGTCAGTTGATGAGTTGAAGGAACTCAAGAAATAGCTTTGGAACAGTTGCAGAAAGGATTTATTCAACCAAGTTCTTCGTCCTGGGGAGCACCAGTCTTGTTTGTGGAAAAGAAAGATAGAAGCCAAAGGCTATGCATAGATTACCGTTCACTGAATGAGGTAACTATCAAGAACAAATATCCTTTGACAAGAATCAATGATTTGATTGATCAGTTAGAAGGAGCCCGTGTGTTCTCAAAGATTGATCTCCGATCAGGCTACTTTCAGCTAAAGATAAGGGAACAAGACATACCTAATACTGCTTTCACCACTAGGTATGGAATGTATGAGTACACCGTGATGCCATTTGGTTAGACAAATGCACCAGCCTACTTCATGAATATGATGAACAAGGTGTTCATGGAATTTCTTGACAAATTCGTTGTCATTTTCATCAATGACATTTTGATCTAATCCAAGAGCAACGAAGAGCATGAAGAGCATTTGCGATTGATACTTGAGAAGCTTAGGGAGCATAAGCTATATGCCAAATTCAGCAAGTGTGAATTCTGGCTGAATGAACTCGGATTTCTCGGACATATTGTGTCAGGAGATGGTGTAGCGGTTGATCCCGCAAAAGTGTCAGCTGTAACCGAGTGGGAATCTCCTATGTCAGTGAAAGAAGTGCGTAGTTTCCTTGGCTTGGCAGGATACTATAGAAGATTCATTGAGAATTTCTCAGAGGTAGTTAAGCCAATGACAGAGTTACTTAAGAAAGACAAGAAATTTGATTGGACTGAAGGATGTGAACTCATTTTCCAAGAGTTGAAGAAGAGACTAGTGACAGCACCAGTCTTATGTCTGCCAGATTTGGAGAAGGATTTTCAAGTGTATTGTGATGCATCTCACCAAGGATTAGGAGCATTTCTAATGCAAGAAGGGAAAGTTGTCGCTTATGCCTCGAGACAACTCAAAACTCATGAAGTGAATTATCCTACTGATGATTTGGAGTTAGCCTCTGTCTTCCATGCACTCAAAACATGGAGACATTATCTTTTGGGAAAGCGTTGCAAAGTGTTCATAGATCACAAAAGTTTGAAGTATATCTTCACTCAGAAAGAAATCAATATGAGACAAAGAAGATGGCTAGAACTCATCAAGGACTATGACTTGAGTTTGCAATACCACCCCGGTAAAGCAAATGTTGTAGAGGATGCATTAAGCCGTAAGCTTTATGTGAATGTCCTTACTAAGGGAGAATTGCCAGATGATCTGTGTGCCCAATTCAAATATCTCAGATTGGAGATAGTGCCTAAAGGACATCTCATGTCATTGGATGTTCAACCCACCTTGTTGGACAAAATCAAGGAAGCCCAAAAGATGGACAAGGAAATTGAAGAGATTAAGGAAAAAATTAGCAAAGGGAAATCCAAAGGATTCCATGAAGATGAATAGGGTACTTTATGGTATGGAAAACGTATCTGCATTACGCAAGATCTGGAGCTTCGGAAACTGATTTTATAGGAAGGACACAACTCACCATATTCAATTCATCCGGGTAACACCAAAATGTACATGGATGTGAAGGAAATATTTTGGTGGAATAATCTCAAGAAGGACATCGTCGAATATATTGCTTTGTGTGATGTATGTAGTAGAGTGAAAGCGGAACATCAGAAACCAGCAGGATTGTTACAACCACTACCTATTCCTGATTGGAAGTGGGAGAATATTGGCATGGACTTCATCACCAGACTACCAAGGACTAGATCAGGATATGATTCTATTTGGGTCGTGGTAGATCGCCTAACTAAAGTGTCTCATTTCATACCCGTGAAGACAACCTATACAAGTGCTAATTAGCCAAGATTTATATGAATAGAATTGTGTGTCTGCATGGAGTACCCAAGAGTATTGTGTCTGATAGAGGAACTCAAATCACTTCCCATTTTTGGAGGAAGCTACATGAGTCATTGGGAACGAGATTAGAATTCAGCACTTCTTTTCATCCCCAGACTGATGGTCAGACAGAAAGGACCAACCAGATTCTAGAGGATATGTTGAGGGCATGTGCCCTAGACTATGGTGCTAGTTGGGATGAAAGTCTGACTTACGCAGAATTCTCTTACAACAACAGCTATCAAGCCAGTATTGAGATGGCACCGTTTGAATTTCTCTATGGGAGAAAGTGTACTACACCATTGCTATGGAGTTGTGTAGGAGAAAGAAATTTGTTCAGGCCAGAACTAATCAAAGAAGCTGAAGATAAAGTCAAGTTGGTAAAGGATAGAGTGAAGATAGCACAGTCCCGACAAAACAGCTACGCAGACCCAAAGCATAGGGAAGTCACCTATAAGGTGGGTGATAGAGCCTATCTTAGAGTATCACCACTCCGTGGAGTGAAGAGATTTGGAGTCAAAGGAAAATTGGCACCAAGGTATGTTGGACCATTCAAAATATTGAGTCGCAAAGGAGAAGTGGCTTATGAGATTGAGTTGCCTGAATCACTGTCTGCAGTTCACAATGTGTTTCACGTGAGTCAGTTGAAGAAATGTCATCCGGAGATGGAAGAGACTTCTTTGAAGGATACTATACCTTTGGAAGAGGTCCAGTTGGAAAGTGATCTCACCTATGAGGAGAAACCTATCAAGATTCTTGAGACTGCAGAAAGAGTTACTTGGACTAAGACTATCAAATTCTGCAAAGTTCAGTGGAACCACCATTCCGAAGAAGAAGCAACTTGGGAAAGAGAAGATGATCTTCGGAAATACCACCCTCACCTATTTGCTAGCCAATCTGGATCTCGAGGGCGAGATTCACCTTAAGGGGGTTAGATTTGTAACATCCCAAAAATCATGGTTTATAAAGTTGCATATCATTCATGCATCCTTATACATTTGGGTTATTTTCAAACAAGGTTTTAATTAAGGAGCCATTTGTTTTGCCCATTATTTCATGTAAGAAAGGCAATGGCTTTATTTCTACTTCCAAAATATGAGAATACTTGGATTCAACCAGAAAAGTTCAAAAGATGATTTCAAAGCTTGCTCAACGTTTCAAAACAAGAATCTAAATGAAAACCATTTATATGCCTATTATAAATATTTAAGTAAGGCATGGTTTTATTTTATTTTCAATGGGCCAAAGTATTTTTGAGTAACAGCAATGTTTTATGCACAAATATGTGCATGGATCACCTTACAAAAATCCAGAAATGGTTTGAATTCAAACTCTTTTGAATAACATTTGAAATTGAGTTCAGAAAATCAAAACATAAAAAGGAAAGTAGAAAAGAGAAAAAAAATAAACCCAGCTAACCTATCTAGCCCAACCCACCAATGGCCCAGTAGCCAGCCCAGCAAGCCCACCCGGGAAAACCCACTCCCTCTCTGTTTCTCACCCGCGCGTGCACCCTCTCCCTCGCTGTCAAGTGGCCCCTGCGCCAGGTCAGCATCGTCATCCTCAATCACCGCGCGAGACCAGCTCTCCGTGTCCGTTTCCCCTCTTCACTGCCGCGATTTTAATTCGAGTAATTGGCGTTGATTTCGTGCGTAATCCATGCCCCTGCTCTAGCTACTTAATCCCCTCCTCACTCTACTGCTTTCCTCTCACACAACACCCTCTCTCCGCCACCAGGCTGCCCACGATTCAACTCGCACCGCCGCGGCACCGAACAACTCCGGCGACTGATTCCCGTGAGTCTCGAGCGCCCCTCTATCTGTTGTTCACGCGAGCGTGTTCCTCCTATCCTTGCGCATCTCCTAACATCTTTGGTTTGTCCTACATTGCCCCAGGTCGTCGCCCCCATCGTTGTTTGCAAACACCCAAGGTGCAGCTCAACTCCGGCAAACAAATTCGGTAAACCCCGTGCTCCCCTTGACCCCTGTTTCACACAACTGTAATCGTCGTGTCCCTACGCACCTCCTGATGCTTTTGGTTTGTGCTAGGGTGATCCAGAACATCGTCAACGTCTCTGTCCGCACGAACCCGACGCCGCCCATAACTCCGACGAGCGCTAGCCACTGCTACAGCACGCCCCCGCCCCAACAGCGACCATGTTGAGCTTCCTCGTGCACTTGTGAGTCTGGTAAGCAACACTGCCACCACTATCCCTCTCTGGAATTGCCGGAGCATCATCGCCAGTAGCTCCGCCACCGCCAGTGACCATTTGCGCCGCCCATCCTTGGTCGTTTGATCGAGCACCGTTAGATCTAGATCCAGCGCGTCAGATTAGATCACTTAACGAATCATTATCAGCCAATCTGGCCCGTGCGATTTCATTTACATCCTGCGGCTCTCGTTGATCGATCCAGCTGAACCGGTACGGGCCGATCAGATGCGTCCACGTGTTTGGAAATTTGTTTTAAAATCTTTTTTTGAATCTATTAGTTATTTAAACTTGTAAATTCAATAACTTTTGTTCTGTTTATCCAAAAAATGCAAATAATATATCAATGGAATCACAAAATTAAATCCTACACATCTGTAGTCTTGGTTTTGTATTTTGCCTCTGTTAAAATAGAATTTTATGCAGAGACATTTGTAGGCTTATTTTGTGTATAAAAATTGTTTAGAAAATGTTTTAAAGCCAAATTAAGTTTATTTAGTCTCTAAATGTTTATTTAGTGTTTCAATACTGTTTTACTTGTCTTTTTAGTTTATAAAAATCATCACATGGCATTTGCATGCATTCATATATTTTTGCTTGATTTTGTTTGGAATATAAATTCGGTGCTATCATTTTATGTGTAGATTTTGGTGCTAGTGGTGATTGTGATTGTGAGGATTGTTGCTACTTCCCCAGCTACCAAGGCAAGTGGTGCTTAATATTTTTGTCCCAATATTTTGACTATGCATTAGTGATATTTTATATAGGGCTTGCATGATGTTTTTGCTAAGTATCTATATGCTATGCCATGGGAAATCCTAGTACTTGTAGTCTTGATAGAATTTCCTCTAAGTTATGATACTTGTTATATTGCCATGCTTAGCCTAGCTAGTAGCAAACAAGGGTGGATTATATACATGCTATGGAAAATATTGCTAAGTCCTTGACTAATGTTTTTGCTTAATAAAACAACTAAGTGAATGAAACACCTGGGTGGAATGGTAATTGCATGGATGGATTTTTGTTTAGTGGTTACCATGGCCCCATTTCCATGGCCTACCCAGTGTATCTCACTTGTGGAATGCCACCCAGGAACAAAGGGATTTCAGATGCCATATGTTAAGAAGCTTCTAGTGCATCCACATGGAAATATGGGCTCTGTCTGGATCATATAGGTTGCAATAACTTAGCCAAATGGACAGTTGGTGGTAGGGGGTGATAGGTTTGGAGCCCGTCCATTCTGGTCTAAGGGAAGGCTTCTGAAAGATCTTGTCTCGATGCATGTCGAGTCTTGTGGGGAAAGTGCACCACCTCTCGAGAAGGAAGAATCTAAGTACTTAGTCGTGTCCCCGGTAATGGACTATTTGAGCATCAAGACATGGAAGCTATCAAGAATCTCCTCATCCCAATTTCTAAGTTAAAACTTGTGGTTGAACAAGGGTAAAGGTTCACCAATGTTTATTGGTGGTTCCTTGGGGGTTTTTGTCAAACAAAAATTTAGTGTTTTCAACTGATAGGTAAAACCTATTGTGAGCAAAGCAAGCCTAAGCTACACTTAGCCAAATTCATGTAGAAGCTAGAAACTATTATTCTACTAAGGTATCACTTGCCAATACTATTCCAATGTATTGACCCACTGTGGCTGTAACTTGTGATGTTGTAGGTTACTCTGATGAGGATTAGGGTTGTGAGTCTACACTCAACATGCTTGCATGTGGCACATGAAGATGAAGACTTTACTTTATTTTGTTAAGTTGAACTCTTGTACTAGCCTATGGCTATGGAGTTGTAAAATACTATGTTATCTCTGGAATGACGATGTAATAATGACCTTTGTTTCTGTGTACTTCATCTTAAACTATGGATGCTAGCATTTGATCTAGGGACTAGCATTGCAATCACAGGGACCTTTACCTTTATAAAGGTGGGGTCTTACACAAGTCAACCCAAGCAAAGCATCAAAGGAGAATACCACAATACTATGATTTTGCATGCTAAAACAACGCATAATTTCTTCAAGGCACACTAAGCTATCCCAATTGTTTGGAACAAGACATGCTAAAACAATAATCACTAAGCATAATGCCAAAAAAACACCTAGCATGTCATATTAAAGTCTAAGTCACAGTCAATGCAAGCTCCTCTTGCACTTACAAGCAAGAACTTACTACTCCTTTCCAACACCAAGCAAACTTATTTGCAAAACAACACAGCGAAAATGGGGGTCCAAACTACTCAAACAAACTAAACAAACTAAGCAAAGTAAATCAAAACTAAGACGCTCCAAGAACAACACAACTTGTGCATGAAACAATAAAATGAAGTGTCTAGATAGACCTGAGCTTTTTATTGATGAAGAAGGGGATGCCTTGGGCATCCCCAAGCTTTGACGCTTGTACCTCTTGGATATTTATTGGGGTGAAACCATAGTGGCATCCCCAAGCTTGAGATTTTGTCCATTATTCATCTCATTGCATCATTCATTCTCTACACCTGAAATTTTTCCTTCATACAAAACTTCACACAATCTTCATTAGCAACATTAGTGTATTCAAAAGATATTAGACCTCTGGCAAAGCTTTGGAACAGCAAGGCTTTTCACTAGAAACACAAGCTACTGTAGTAACTCCTTCAAAAAGCTCAATTTCCCAAAAAGAACTCAAAAAGGAATCAATAAGAAGCAAATGCAAATAATGGCAGAAATCTGTCAAAATAGACCAGTAGGTAGAAACCGATTTGTTCGAACATCTTCTGTTACTGAAATCAAAAAGTGTTGAACTAACGAAAGTTATATAACATACTTGGGGATTTATTCCTAAATTTTGAGTTCAATCCGAGTTACAGAGACTCCTCAAGAATATTTTTGGTGGAGGAAAGAAATCTGTTTCGGGACAGCAACTCCCCAAATCTTACTTCCCTCTCACTTGAGGTCATTCTTGGCACAAAAATCAAACAAAAAGGATAACGAGAGGTTATTACTGAAGTAATAACTTCCAAGACTCAAGGAAACTCTTGGGTTATCTCCCAACAAATACTTTTCTTTAACGCCTTTAAGTTAGGCATAAGAAGCTTGAGAAGATGCTCACATAAGAATTATGAATTGAAGTCAAAGAGAACAGCAAGAAGCAAATTCAAAACACATTTAAGTCTAACCCACTTCCTATGCATAGAAATCTTGTAAATAAACAAGTCATGAAAGCACAAAGAAATAAGCATAGGAAAGCAAAAGAAGTGCAACTTCAAAACTTTCAACATAAAGAGGGGAAACTTAATATTATTGAGATGCATAAAACCATGTTTCCCTCTCTCATAATAATTTTCAGTAGCCTCATGAATAAACTCAACAATATAAATATCACATAAAGCAGGCTTTTCATGAGCTACAAACACATAATTTCTATCAAGCTCAAAAATAGTGGGATTAAAACCTTCACAGGTTTTACCCAAAAGTAGATATTTCAAAAGGATCCACAGGAACATAACATTCATCCTCCCTTGGTAAGCATCGGGGGCAATCAAAGAATGTAAGGGATAAAGAGTTACTGTCATTAGAAGGTAGTCATGGGTAGATAATCTATTCTTCCTCCTTTTGTTCATCACTCTCCCCCTCTTTTTTATCTAATGAGCTTCCATTTTCAACAATTTCTTCTTCCATAGGCTCCTACAAGGCATTAGTCTCTTCCATTTGTGGAAAGCATCTATTAAAATATTCAAGAATATAGCCATTTGCTTCCTTGTAATTATCAAAGAAAAATATAAGTATCGCATAAACCTCATATTCATAAGGTGCATCATCAATATTTTCAAGCAAACTGGCGAGTTCAAATGCACCCTTGAAAGCAATAAATTCTTCAATTTGTTCCACATCATAAAAGTCATAATTTCCTTTAACATAAGAAGATATGGTAACATTATCATTATACTCACATTGAAAAGGCAGGTGTTTATACCTCCTACAACAACAAGCTTTATCAAAGCAATAAGTAACATTATAAGTAGAGCACATATCTCTAGCAATAGTATTCAACCTATCAATTTGTTCCCATAAGTGTTTCCCTTTTTGTGACAAACGGTGTTCCTTATAATAATACTTTTGTTCTTCCATGAACCCACCTTGCCAATAAGAACTAGTTATCAAAGAAACCATCCATTGATAGAAAGCATGACCAAGCAAGGCAATAACAGTCCAGCAACTAGAGTAGGAACTAATTTTTGTATGTTTTTGAATAAAGAAAGCAAACCAAACTAGACTATTGTTTTGGGGTTTTTTGAAAAGAGGCAAACAAAACCAACCAAAAGAAACAAAGCAAACTAAAAACAAACTAAAGAGAAAGGAAGTGGATCACTCCCCTAGTGAAGACGTCCTTAGCCTCCCCGGCAACGACACTAGAAAACTTGTTGCCTAACAGAGAGGACTTCGTTGGGAACCCCAAGAGCAAGGTGTGATGAGCACAGCAGCAAGATTTCCCTC
Organism: Avena sativa; assembly: GCA_916181665.1. Taxonomy (NCBI): domain Eukaryota; kingdom Viridiplantae; phylum Streptophyta; class Magnoliopsida; order Poales; family Poaceae; genus Avena; species Avena sativa. The sequence continues at coordinate 136,823,072 of OV702280.1, forward strand.
AGTAGAGACCGAGGTTATCGAACCAGAAGGAGGAAGGAAACGTCACACATGTGTTGCTAGCAACGCGGAGACCTACACAACACAAACTCAAGACTTTGCCCCAACTAATCAGTGAGGTTGTCAAGCTAACTGGTTTGCTGTAACAAAGGATTAAACTTATGGTGTGGAAGGTAATGGTTTGTAGTAAGTAAACAAGTAACAGTGGAAGATGTATCAGTGGTAGAGATTGTACCGGGGTCCATAGTTCACTAGAGGTGCTCTCCTTAGATAAACAACATGGCATGAAGGGTAAACAAATTACAGCAGGGCAATTGACAGGAACTGAGCAAGGCATAACAATGCAATTACTAGTCAGAAAGATCCAATGAGATTAGATTGGGCAATACAACAAGATACGTAGCCGCCATCGAACTGCATCTATGACTAGAAGTCCACCTTCAGGTTATCATCCGAACCCCCTCCAGTATTAAGTTGCAAGCAACAGACAACTGCTTTAAGCAAAGTGTCTAAGGTAAATAGTCCACATGTTCCATGAACAAGAGGCCGTTGTTTTCTCCCTAGTAGAAACAACACATCTACAACCGAAGAGATTATTGTCACTTCCCTCGGAAACTAGAGGCATGAACCCACTATCGAGCATAAATACCCCCTCTTGGAGTCACTAGCAACTACTTGGCCAAGATAGCTACTAACAACGGAGAGCATGCAAGATCACAAACAACACAGACATGATAGAATCAGAAAGACAAACATAATAATCTCAATATCCATCGGATCCCTGCAAACACAACATGCATGATTACAAATAGATTAGATCTTGATCATGAATGGAGCTCACGAGATCTATACATGAAAGAACAATTAGGATATACAACCATCTAGCTACTACATGGACCCATAGTCCAAGGTGGAACTACTCACGCATCATACCGGAGAGAAGGCCTCCAGGATGATCTCCCCTCTGGCAGGTTGTCGGGAAGAACTTCAGATCCCCCTGATCTAGGGACGATGGTGGCGGCGGCTACCGACGGTTTCGTGGATATTTGATCGGGTTCTTAGGGTGTCTGTATCAGGGGCTTCTTATAGGCGAAGGGGGAGGCCGAGGAGGCGGCCAGAGGGGCGACACCCCTCCTAGGCGCAGGCCCACCCCTAGTCGCGCCTATGGGGGTCTGGCTGCCCTGGCCCGCTTCTCCGTCACCCCTCTGAACTTCTTGTTCACCACGGAAAGTTATTGACTTTGTCGTTTGTCCTGTCCAATTCCGAGAATATTTCTTTACTAACTTTTCTGGAACCAAAAACAGCAGAAAATAGGCAACTGGCACTATGGCAACTTTTTAATAGGTTATTCCTAGAAAACATGTAAAAATCACCTCAAAGTGTAGACAAGCAAAGAAAAGTAGATACTAAACAAGCATGGAGCATCAAAAATTATAGATATGTTTCCGACGTATCAGTTGTACTTAGTAGGTTGTGGTAACTCGAACCCACGTAGCCAGAGATGTAGAATTTTGGTAGGTTGGTATGGTGTGTGTCGGGTTTGGGGAGCTACTTCCTGAATGGTCTCATCTTGTACTTCTCCATATCATCACCCAATAGGAGAGTGGTGGTACGAGCTGGGCTAGCCAAGTCACATGGGTGAAGTGTACAAACTCCACGATACTCCACTCGAATTTGAGTGAACGAATAGATCACGATACTCCACTCGACAGTTTTTCACTTGTGGGCAATTTGAAGAATGGAGGATTTATTTATTTAGGTTGCTACTTGAATAAGTTGAGATAGCCTTAGAGATAAGCATTATTGTAATAAATGATTACTCTATCATTATTTATGATACAAATATATTTTGTTATGTTATTCATCTTTATTCTATGTGAGAATATGAACTGATCCGGGGATTGGCGTGTCACATAGAAGCTACACTCCTTTTAGCACTGTGGTGTTACATTGACCATTCTTCTAATGGTAAGTTTGTCAGCTTTCCGGAACATGGTCCACCTAGAAGTAGTTGCCAAGGGCCCATCATACCAGTTAATGGCATTGCATCCCTCGACTAGCACTCCTTCGCTCTGCATCATGAAGAATATTGTGCCCTTTCGTCTGGCCTCGAGTTTATTTGTGGCACTCTTAGGAAATTTCTGAGTCAAAGCAAGAGATATATGCATAATTAATAAGAGTAATGAACTGAATCATGTGAAACTTGAGAAGACATTGAGAGAAGTTTATCTGCCACCACTCACAAACATAATCCGGTGCGACCTTGAGATGACACATGTGTAGGATACGATCTGACAAGGATCATGCATTGTTGCCTGTGCTGGGCTGGTGCAGTAGCTGGTGTTGGTGCAGGAACAAGGAGATGGTGTAGGAGATGGTGCCGCTGCCTGTGCTGGGGCTGGTGCTGGTGCAAGAGTTGGTGCCGATGCAGTTAATTGAAGATGGGCTGGTGCAAGTGCCAGAACAGGTGTCGGCGCCGGCGCCAACAACTTGATGCTAGATTTATTCTAACGGGTAGGTAAGCTGACTAAAGGGATGGTATAGGCATGTGAGATGTGTGCAAGCAAAATGGCTCTTATACTCCAACAATTACTCACAAGATAGTGATCATAGGATGTGATGAGTATACAAGAAAATTAAGTTACTACTACCTCCAATATTTCTCCTTCGGTCAACAGGTGTCGAAGAAGGAACTAAGTCATGTGCCGGTGCGGGTGCGGGTGCCAGTGCTAGCAGCTTGATGTTGTTTACCTTATGGATGGGAGGTAAGGGGACTGCAGGAGTGGTCAGAGAGGCATATGAGCTGTGTACAAGGAAAATGGGTTATTACACTCCTAGATAGTGATCAGAGTATACAAGAAAATTAAGTTACTACCTCTATTCTTCCTCCTACTTAGGTCAACAGGTGTTGTTGCAGGAACAGGGGCCAATGCCGGTTCCAGCAGCGTGATGCTGGCACCCTTCTGGAATGGTACTTCACAAGTGGTAAGAATTATACGATTAGAAGACAATGGTGCAGAACAGTTAGTCGCAAGAAAATAATCAGAGGTTGTGATGAGTACAGAAGCAAATTAATTAGTACTACCTCTGTTTTTTGCCCTTCGGTCTACAGGTGTACGATGGCTTGCAAGTATCTGCCCAGGATTGCTAAAATTGAGTGCTACCTCATCCCCCTGCTTCAGACCATTCTCACGGACATACTTGGATCAACCCAGGCCACCCAAATAGGTGGTGTCCATTGTCAATGAGACATCCACATCATATAGTTGTCGCAAGCCTTTTGGGTCATCGGTATACAGAGTTAGAAACTTGTCGTTCCCGAACAGCTTGTTCATAATGGGGCGAGCGACACAAGGGACAACCTTCATGAGAAAATTGCTAGACAAGTAAGACGACAATAAGAATGTTGAGATACCAGATATTACATCAAGTCATTCTAAACCGCTTGGAATCCATACCTGATACCATGGGTACCCTTCACGAAGGGTGGCCATGCACCATTTTTCTTCCATCTGACTTTGGAAGGGCATATAGGGCCCCCTTTCAATTCACAAGCTTGACAAGAGGAGAGTAGAAGAACAGGCTGAGCAGCTGGTGCATGGTACTGAATGAAATTAAGTGGAAAGGTTAAATTATGTATATATAATGCAAATCTAATAATATCAGACAAAATCATTGCCTGAAAATTAAACAACTTTGATGTTTGTGAACTTCTGATAAGCGTAAAGATAAGTATAGCTGATAACAATAGCACGGAAAATCATAACATGTGAAATTGTGGATTTCCAAATTATACCCACTTCTTAGAGAGGTCAGTGTCAACCTGGGTACTGTGTTTGCAGTTCCTCGTTGTGTAGACAATGTCCGCTTCTGGTGGGGGCATGAGGAATCTACTTGCCTCTATAGCAGCCTCAGCCTCCGCAGCAGCACCTTCAAACTGAGTAAATAGCAACATAGCTCAACAGTTCAATGTAGTACATAGTAGTCATATATATATGACTGTGTATGAGACAGTCAGATAGATCCAGATCTGGATTCACATAAACACAGTGCTTGACTTAATAAAATCACACATGTTTCTGAACATCTGATAAGCATGCATGACACCAAGCGGATAATAATTAAATCAGACCGCACCATGGTAAGTGGATTAAGAAAAAATACCCTTCTCCTTAAGATGGGCCCTCCTAGCTGGGCAGTGTCCTTGCGCTTGTTTAGTGAGTAGTGGACCTGGCCAGATCCTCCGGCATGTGGGGGTATCATGATGTTTGCCGCACCTGGAGCACTGCAAGTTCGCAGGTATGTACCACCGTGCTATAAGAAATAAAGAACAAGATGGTGTCATAGAGGCTTCCACAAAAAAAAGGATGAAGACAGAGACAACTTTGAGCAGAAGTATACATCCAGGTTGCAGACAACCACTTTCAGCATGGGAAGGAATGAAAGAACACAACGAATATGCTGCTCCATTACCTTTTTAGGAAACATTTAAGGGAACTGACGGGACCATCACTTTTCGTAGTGGCTATGCGTGCCACTGGCCCATAGTTCTCCATACAGAATCTAACGCAAAATCCATTGCACATTAGTAGAAATTAAAGGTTACAAAGTGAAGAACACCGACTTGGAACTCGACCAAGTGCCCCAATCATAACAACGGTTACCATGCCCCGATCCCGAATCCAAAGGAAATCAGTCACCCCCGCCCCCACCCCACCTACCCCCACCTCCACCTCCACCACAATGGCCCAATCGATCAGAGTAGAGGAGGGAAAATACCCTGATTAGGTGAATAGATCCCGATAGGGTGACACTTGCTTTCCTTGCGTGATGATGGGAGGTAGGGATTGGAAGTTGCTGGTTGGAAGAGAGGATTGGTAGCCGGAATAGTAGTAGGTGCAGAAGTACTACAATTTTCTACAGTGTCAGGCAACAGTAGGAAGAGATTCCCTGTTTTTTTGCAAAATTTTCAACACATCGTGGCATGGGATAATAAATTGTGCGGGACCCACATAAAACCTCCTCCTTTTTTCCTATCCCAAGACCGAGAAAATCGTCCCGTGTTCCTCTTCAGGACCAAGAAAATAGCCTAGTATCGAATCAAGCAGATTCGGCTCATGGAGAATTTTTTTTGAACTGAAGAGGTAATATATTAATATCAGAAACAAAGTACATTATAGCTCAGACAACATATACTCTGAAGATTAGCATTTGAGGGAAGGGAAGGGTTGGCAGTGGAAAATATGTCGTTTGTTCCAGCATAGGGCACCAACTCGATGCCTCGAAAGCCGTTGGGAAGCCTCAAAAGAAGGAAACACACATAGACACACATATAATATACTATTTTGCTAATGTACGAAATAGTTTTTAGTGGTAACAAAGGCCTAAAAATCGTAAGGTAGCTCCATATTACACTACTACGACAGTAGCGGACCAATGATGGGATAGCTTTACATATATTTAGAGCGATCTTAAGTGCACCCCAAGAGTTTTTCAGCTGGGCTAGTGGTCATGAGACTACACATACGACACCAAAAGTACACCCCTTATTATGATCAACAACTCTGCATTGACTCCATCTAGAAGCAGAACATGTCATCATCATTACCATCAATGTCCTCTTCGGTTGTCCGCTTCCAGGATTAGTAGATTAACAGATACATTTAAAGAGAAACATCAAAGACACACAACCTAAAAATGTACAGTTCTATAAATATAGTACCTTGTCATCTGGATTAGTGTAAATACCTGAAATGAAACCCGTTTCATGGACCTTGCGCCTCTCCTCCCCCTTCTACAAGTTGATCTAGATACTCAGGAGCTGCCTCTGTCAGTTGATCTAGATGATCAACATATGCTTCCACTACTTGATCTGGATGATAAAGATGTTCTTCCCCTGGTTCATATGCTTGACCATGAAATAACCATATAACATATGTGCTTAGAATTCCAAACATAAAAATATGGTCTTTCACTATACTGAATGTGTAACATCCCAAAAATATTGATCATGATTATCAAATTCTAATCACCAAAATTAGGGTTAACAAAAACTTTTGTTAATTCAAAGCATTATGAATGCATATGTGTATGTGATGATTGTGGCAAAGCATGTATGAACTTGTGTGATTAACCTAAATAGCAAGGAAGGGTTTAAAGATGAAAATAATATCATCTAAAACATTTCCAAGAAGAAAAAAATTAAGAGAAAATAAAAAACAAATCAAATAAGGCAAATGGTCAATTTTGCCAATATTGCTCACTAGGTCACTTTGAGTGTTTCTAGTCCAAGATTCCAAACATAAACTTTTCCTTTTCTTTTCACCCCTTGATAGACCAAGTAAAAGTAAATCAAATCCCACCTTTCAAACTTACAGAAACATTTGGTAACCCCATTCAAATGACAGTTTAAAATTGAATCTATAACATATGTGAAGATCACAAATTTTCAAAACCCAACCAAACCAGTGACCCTTAACCAATCCAACTAACCCAAGACTCCCTAGTATGTAACTAGCAAACCCACCAATTTTGAATCCAATATTCAAATTTGAATTTCTTGTGGCCATTTCATCAAACACCTTGTAATCATCAAACAAACAAACATCAAACACTATTAGTAGCAGTAATTTTGGCCAACCTTGTCCCCTCTCTAGGTCAATCTACACTCTCAGTAGATGATCAAACTAATTTAACTAGCCTTAGCACCACTGTGAGCATGCATAACCATCAATGGTGACCATTCTGAGAGCACCCTTGCCATCCCCATGTCCCCAGCGAGCTAGGAGAAGCTCTAGCTTCGCCAACCTTGTCTGGGACACGCAGCACCATCCACTGCCACCCCCTGTCGAAGCCCTGAGCCTTGCCAGCCACTGGACCACACGACAAGCTCGCGCCCAGTTTCTCTGCGTGCGTGCCGAGAGCGCGCCAGTGCGCCATCAGCGAAACGAGCCCAAAGACCGCGCGCCGCCCTCTCCACTTGCGTGCGTGATCGCCAGCACCCTAGCAATCAGCCAGACAACCCCGTTCGCTGTCGCACGGACCCTGGATGTTGTGCGCCACTAAATTTGTCGTCGGACCCGCACAGAGCGCCACGACGTTCCGACCATTCCTCACCGCCCCACGCCGCGCCATAAAGCCGTTGAGCTGTGCCAGGAGGCAACGCACCGTCCCCTATCTTCTCCCATGCCATTAGCATGTTGTGTCGACGACCACGACGAGCTCCAACTGCGCCCGTCGGTCCCCTTCAGGCAGTATAAAAGGAGGCCACCCCCATTCGATTTGATCACACCATCTCACTCCCCACCTCTCACTGATAACACCCATTCACCCCCGGAGCAAGGCGAGCACCAGGTGGCCAGAATTTCATCGGAGTTCGCCGCTGCAGAGGAGGAGAGGTGCCGTCGATTGGAGCCTCCCCAGGAGGAGCTGCCGGTACCAAGAGGATCACCGTCGTCGACTTTATCGTTCGCCCCCATCGCCGACCATCACTGGAGCCCCGGTGAGCCCCCACTGACCCCCACTGGCCGCGCTATGGTCCAGCCTCGCTGCGTCCTGTTCAGGCGTGGACGATGAACCACACCTGTAGGATTAGAACTAGATCGCACGACCTAGATCACCCCGTACCCCTTCGCCACTTGCTGTCTCACTAACGAGTGGGGTCGTTCACTTAACCAGCCCGTGCACGCTATGCGTAGTGGGCCGGCCCAGTTAAACCTCCCGCGTGACCCAGCAATTCAAACTTAGGTTTATTCATTTAGTTTCAAAATTAGTTCTGGACCTAGATTCAAAAATCAACCCATCTCGATTCACTGAACCAAAATGCATGAAACCAATTTTGTTAGAAAGGTACTGGAGTGCTTAATCCAAGCCCGTTGGATTCAAACCATTTAGATTTGTAGATAACCCATGGTAAAAATAACAAGCCAGAAGCTTTTCTGCATTCAAACATTTTTGAAAAGTCAACCACAAAAGCTTTTGAGTTGATTCCAACTCTCGAAAATCACATTTAACCATACCTTTCAGAATATATAAAAATACATAGGGTTACTTGCAGAAATAATGATCAAGTAATAATAGAATGCCCCATAGGCCATTCTAGTCATTTTATTTAATTAAAATAAATGGTTAAACTTTATTAAATTGTGACACCACTTTCAATCACATTCCCATGTACTGAAATATGTGGTGATGACATGTGTCAACATGATCCCATGTTTGAGTTGGAGAATATTAAATCTTAAGTAGTTTTTCAATGAGTAGAAATTACTTTTATAAAATAAAATAAATAAGACAAGTGCTTTAATCCTTGTTATAATAGTGATGATGCTAGATCATCTAGTGTGAACCTTTGTGTGCTAAATAGAGTAGTTAAGAATTGTGTGGTGATTGTGTACCTCGTATTTATTTATAGACGCTAGTACCGACCAAGGATACGAGGAGGAAAGAGGATACTACGAGGAGGAAGCCAGGGAGAACTTCAACCACTGCTCTGCACAAGGCAAGCTATTGACTTTGCAAGCTAACACTTACAATTATGAAAGTTAGATAATCTATGCCATGCCTTGAGAATGCTGGGTTAGATACATTTGATGATACCCCATCCTAGTTTTACTTACAAGCTTAGTATTTTATTTCTTTATCAAAGATTTCTCTTAGAGTTTACTTAGTGATTTGTGGATATTAGAAGAATAATGGAAGGTAGCATAAAGAGCATAAAACTTGGCCTAAGTTAGATAATCTTGATGTCATCCTGAGGCATGATATTGAACTTAGCTAATTCACACTTGTTTACCACCCCGCATTAGTATTTACCCCCACTTGTAGATGCTAGTGCTAAGCATAAAACTTGATCAACCTTAGATGGGAATACTTGGTGAAAATGGTTATGAAAACCCTAGAATGATGAGTCATTCTACTGAAATGTTTTGCCATGTGTTCTTGAACACAAGATGATTTTGATGATGAAAATGTTAAGGCATGAGCCTTATCCCTTTATAAAACTGATGGTTGTCTGGATGCGATAACATTCCAATGTTACCGTACAACCACAATACCCAAAATTTGGGTAGGGCTTGACTGGAAATTTATATACCTTAGTATGGGTTCCCTTGCAGCCAAGGTTTGAGCTGAGGCTACCTTGTGAAGATTGTCCACCTATGCAGTACCCAAGATGACAGTTGGTCATGGTTGGGAGGCCAAACTCAAAGGAGAGGTGCCTATACTAGGGCGTGCAATTGAAAGGTTAGGATTGATTATCCGCATACTGAGTATGGTGAATTCAGGATTGTTCCTGACGGATGTATCGAATGTTGTGGTGAAAGTGTACCACCTCTACAGAGTGTCAAACTATTCGAATAGCCGCGTCCACGGTTATGGACAGTTGGAGTGGCCATACTGTTCTATCGTCAGATGTTTTCAAAATGACTTGTGAAATGATTCATGACTTTGACTTGACCACAACAGGGTTGTGATATCACTACAAGAAATCTGCTGATACATGACCCTCCATTTTCTTCACTGAATCGTCATTGTCCACAATATATGACGATCTTATGATGAAAAACAGATCGTCAAAAACTGAGCGTCAGTAATTGCATACAACGACGTTTTTTAAAATCGTCATAATCGTCTATGACGATATCACATCGTCATAACCTCTATGGCGATCCAATATCGTCACTGGCGCTCTAGCCTAGCCACGTTAGGTCCTACGTGGCCAATCCAACGTGGCAAAATTATGACAAAACGAAATCGTCGTAACGCAAATTTAGCCCCGTCCATTTCAATAGTTTGCATGGGCCGAGCCCAATAATTCAGCCTTTTTCTTTTGGGGGTTTTAACTTTTACAGTCCATTTCCTTTTGTGCCTTGGCCTTTTTACATTCTTTCTTTTTCATTTTAAGCCTTTCTATAATCCGATTATTGTGGGCTGTAGCCTTTTCTCATTTCTACTGCAGCCTTTTTACAATGCAATATTATCTTGGCCTTAGCCTCTTCATATTCAATATTGCACAACCCATTTATATAGATCAAGCCCAAAATTAAATAAGGCATTCTTTTGAATACACAAATGAAATAGCACATAGAATCTAGAATCTGAATAGTATTTGACTGCCAACATTTGGATTACATAGCACCAACATACAACCATATTCACAGGTTCAACAACATTACTACATACAAGTATATTCCAGCAAACAAGTATCTCCGATTGACACACTTGAGCAAAATGCAAGAATGTACACAGCCTAGTTCACACACCTTAGATTCCGGGCACGACGCACCTAGCCTGGAGGCCCCTGAATGATGTGTGAGTGGTGTTTCGCTGGCGTCCTGGATCATCTCGTGCCAGTCTAGTGTTTAAGAAACAAGTACAAACATATAAGCTATCTCGTGCCAGCCTGATGATTTAAGATATGCATACATGGCAAATTAGAAAATGGAAGATCTAAGCAAATGGTTTTCAATATAGACACGCTATAACTGAGGGGAACTCACTGGAACAACAGATCTGGACCAACAGAACTAATCAAATGCAGTACTGTAATGCAAGTACAATACAATACACCAATAAATCCAAGATATAGAAGTGGTCCGGCTGTGTACAGTCAAGATAGTCCAACTTGTGTTCTAGCAGAACTAAACTTATCCTATTTTCTTTTTTAGATAGATTAGAACACAATGAAATACTGCCAATAGATTTATTACTGAGGGGAACTCACTGGACCAACAGATCTGAAGATGTAAAAGTACTAAATATAGTCCAAACTTCACCCAGCAACATGCAAAAAAATTTTACTAATAAGCTCAGTTGGAACATTTCATATATGAAACAACATCATGTGAGTTCCTAGGTTTGAACATGAACAAGTATTACAGCATTAGACATAGCAGTAGAGAATCACATACCACAAACACTAACCTAACAGGTAAGATATCTACTGTCGGCCTGTCACAATAACAGTCCACTTGGAACATCAATAAATTATTCCCGGGTTCACCACAAGAGTGAAGCATATCAGTACAGCATGTTTCACAAAAGGGTTAATAAGTCTGGAACAACAACTGATGTAGCAGCTCGTCACACGTTGAACTAAAATAAAGAAAACTAAAATAAAGAACGAGTTGCAAGAAAATAAACAAACGCGGAAGGGGTAGACGATTCTTTACATGAGATGGAAATGCTTTGTTTGTTCCTCCTCACAACAAATATAACCAACTGAGATCATTCAAATTAGTGTGGAATATTAGATTTGTAGAAGTAGAAGATATGGTTAAAGAACTAGGATTAATAAGAGAGACTAATAACTAGATAATAACCAAGACAGGGTGCAGCTATTATGATTTGACACCCATCTTGCTTTGACAATAGCTTGGTATAGAACATAAATACATAGTAGACAAGTAGTGTCCATGTGACTAGTCAAACAAAAACAACTAGCACTCATTTTCTTCATCAATATCTTAGTGCAAAACAGAAATACTAGACAAGCATTTCCCTTGTGACTAGTCGCAAATAATTAGGCTATCACCACACAAACCAGAGCAAGGGACAAGTAGCCACAACAGCACCATTTTAAGCAACATTTAGAAACTTCATCCTATATACACAAGCAGCTCCTAACAAACCTATTGAGACCATAACTTCCACATCACAGGGAATAAACACAATAATATGCTATGGTACCATGGCCCATCATCAACCAAGTAAAAAAAGGAAGAATGTTTGTACATATCTACCTAAAATGGATTCACAACCAAAGCAAACAATATACTGCTGTTATAATGTAGCACACTACACCCTTCCATCGTCCTGGTGACTTTCTCCAATTAAAACCGATGGGTTCTTCTGTGAGCATTCATCATAATAGGAACCAACCCTTGTGACCTACAGGAAGTAAATACAACTACCTAATCAACCAACGACACTAATTGTATCAGATTCTACGAAGTAAACAATAAGATCTACCAAACTTCTATGGCTCGTCTGGGATGCAATTGAAACAAACAGCTTTGAGATTGGAGGACTGAATACAACTACTAGCCTAAACATCTGACAAGATCATATAGGACCTGCAAATTCTCTGGTTTGCATGAACAGATGGAGCTAGCACACTTCCACGAGTTATCTAGAATTCACTTAACAGTAATAGCTTCTACGATTAAATAAGATTACTAGCCCAAACACCTCCCATGAAACACAACGACCAGCAAAACCAATTTTAGATCCTAGATCATAGAAGATGCTGACGAACGATGCAGCTAAGATTCTTCCAAGACCAAAAAACTAGGATCTGTTGTGGTACCTGATTGAGGCCGAGGGAGGCCGAGGGAGAAGAGGAAGAGCCCAAGGCGGTTGTGGTTGGCAACGTACTCGAACAGGAACGCCAACCAGGCTTCGAGTGTGAGGGCCGCCCCTCTCCTCCCCTTACGCGCGCTCGTCCATGTCCGACACCCGCAGTAGAAGAGGCTCGTTCCCTTCGTGATGTACCTCCTTCGTGCTCCTCCTCGGGTGCGGTAGCGTCTGCATTGAGAGAGAGATACTGAGGGACGGACCGAGAGAGAGAAGAAAAAGGGGATGGGAGAGAGGGAGTGGGGTAAGTTATCAGATCCGAAGAGGGGAAGGAAGGTTCTCCTCTAGCTGCTAGGAGGAACTACGAACGCCACTAGGAGGAATTGTCCACGGTAGCTACGCGGTAGCAAGCTCGACGGAGCGCCGGGTAGTGATGCACGCGCGCTCCGGTGAGCAAGACCACCGTGACACCGCCGAATCTCATCCCGCGTGCTGGCTCGCCATGGCAGGCTGCGATGCTGCGGTGGCTGGCTAGGCAGAAGGCGGCGGCGGCGACAATATTGGGGTTTTTCGCAAGGGGTGCATGGAAGCAGAAAGATGGAGGCGCCCGCAGGGTTAGGGTTTGTCTGGGCCGCGAAGGAGGAAGAAGTGGCGGTGGGGTCGGGGGCGTGAGGGGATTAGGGTCACGTTTGGGTGGATGGGTGTGGCGGAATTTACCAAAAAGCCCATGATAACTTCTGTGGTGCAGTACCGAGAATACTAGGGCGTTTCTTTCTATTCACGTCCAAATTGTGGGATGCGGGAGAAACAGATGCTGCAACTTCGGAGCGTTAGATGGAGGCATCAACGGCTGAGATCTCATTTTGTTGGTGATCCGTGTGTAGACTGTCTTTCTCTTCTGATTGGTTGACTCTATTCTACAGGTTTTAGGGTTTCTCGGAGGTTAATTAAAGGGGTTAAAAAGTCTATGGCATTTTCCATTGTATACTTTATTAAAATGTGTCCATATATGTATGTGCATTTTGGGATGGCGAACAACGTTGCAGGAGGAAGTTTTCCTTTTTGTCGCTCAAAAAACGTACTTTCCATTTTCCGAATGCCGAAAATCGGGGCATTTTGTAAAGAAACCACCAAATGAAACTTTTAAATGGTACCATCCCAATTTTAAAAAATACTATACCATGTTACATGTACAATGTCCCAATCGGGGTATCTCAAACCTTTTGGTCCACCACTCGCGAAAAAGACAAATGTCTGCCGAAACGGTAGGAAGTGGGTCCGGTTTGAACTACATGTACATGATCTAATGCTCTTGAATTTTTGAAAAAATCATTTTTAGACTCACAATATGATGTTTCTTAAGAGATCCATTGAGAATTTTGCGAGGAACATCCCATATCTAGGAACCTTCATGCCCTCTGTTTAAACCATAGTTTGAAACAGGCATAATACATTCAAAAACGGTCCAAACGAGGCAAATCCTTCGCATGGTGTCTTATTATGTGACATATTTGTTGGGCCAGGCAGAGATAAAACAAAACTTTTCCTCTAACATGGTGATCCCAAGGTCTAGCTGAGGTAGAAGGCCACGAGGTTTACCACTAGACGTGCAGTTGAGGATTACTGATGAAGCGCGTCAGTTGATGCAGTGCAGTCCTCACGATCCGATCGTCCTGGTGCTGATCGCACAACACCTCTGCTGTTATCCACACGTACAAGGAGGAGCACCGGCGGCGAACTGCTAGGTTCGTATCGACGGTAGGACTGCTGTGGAGCTAGGGTTTCCAACACATGGAATGACCTAACCGAACAACGATTAACCTTTCTGGGTTACAGTTCTCCACTATATATAGGGAGTGAACGTGGGCTCTGCTCGCGCGACCCATTCACTAAAGCCCATATAACACTAGTCACCGTGATTCCAACTCACTAACTTAGTCCTAATTCGGTTTAGGTCCAACACAACTCACCAGATTACAGGTTCAGATCCAATCCGAACTTGCTCCCGCTCTTAAGTGTGTGCCCCGCAGGCTCATGGCTACTTGGACACGATTGGAGTCCGACTCTCAATGATCAGTCGGTAGCGGCTCCTAGCAGAACATGCCGATTCCCAAGTACCAAAGAGTCATGACGACTTGCCTTTCCAATGCGACTTACGTCCGAGTCCCTTTTGCCTCACGATATACCTTGTCAGACTATAGGCGAATATATTTCATCCCTTAAATAGTCCGACTCTCTTCTTGATCCGAGATAAGTGATTCACTCGAATAACTCTTAGTCGATCGCCTCGGTTAACACTTAACCGAGTCGTGCATGGCCATGCTTTCCGAATCATATCTCACAAGAGGGCCCAGAGAATATCTCTCCAAGTGGAGGGGCAAAATCCCATCTTGGTTATTCACATCACGCAGCTTGATTCTCAGTTGACCCGAACTCTTCCTTTATAACTGCCCAGTTACGGATCAGCGTTTGACAGAACCTAAGTCGGTGATCCTCAACTCGGACTATGCAATAACCTCAGGTCTAAGGATTACATTGATTGAGATATACAAATTACAACTTGTTCGTTGTACCTCAATATGGGTCAATCCAACTTGCTAAACTCTTTAGTCGAATCTGTGTAAGTTGGAATAGCATCTCCATGCTCATGACAAGTGGAACCGAGTCATCAAGCCAACTTTCACATTGGTCTAAGTTGTGTGTTCAGCACAACTTCGATGACCAAGGATATTTAGTACAAACAACATGAATGCATAGTTCCACAACCGAATCACATATTCAATGATACACATCAGATGTTTATACAAGGACTACTTATTATCTTTATGAATACAATGGGAAATATCATCATACATGATTGCCTCTAGGGCATATTCCCAACAGTCTCCCACTTGCACTAGAGTCAATCTTCCGACATCACATGTCTAGGCATCTAATGCCCATGGCTCTCAGGTGCGCCTCATGCTTAGGCTGTGGTAACGACTTTGTCAACGGATCCGCAATATTTGCATCTGTGTGTACCTTGCATAACTTGATATCACCCTGATCCACGAACTGGCGAATCAGGTGGTACCGCATGAGTATGTGTTTGTTCTTCTGGTGTTGTCTAGGTTCCTTGGCTTGTGCAATAGCACCATTGTTGTCACAATACACGTCCAACGGATTGGACGAGCCCTGAACGACACCAAGATCCATCAGGAAATTCCTCATCCAAACAGCTTCCTTTGCTGCCTCCGAGGCGGCAATATACTCATCCTCTGTTGTAAACGCAGACACAATCTCTTGCTTGGAACTCTTCCAGCTCATAGCACCTCCGTTTATAATAAACACGTATCCGGATTGCAAACTAGAATCATCAGAGTCAGTAATATAACTCGCATCCGTGTAACCCTTTACACTGAGTTCATCTTCACCACCATAAACCAAGAACATATCCTTAGTCCTTCTCAAGTACTTTAGGATATTTTTAGCCGCTGTCCAGTGGATCTCTCCAGGATCAGCCTGGTATATGCTCACAACACTTAGAGCATAGGAAACATCTGGCCTAGTACAAATCATGGCATACATGATGGATCCGACTGCAGAAGCATATGGAATCGCACTCATCCAACTTCGCTCATCAATTGTCGAAGGACACTGATTCTTGCTAAGTTTTACACCATGGGACATCGGTAAGAACCCCTTCTTAGACGATTCCATGTTGAACTTCTTGAACACTTTGTCCAAATAAGTACTCTGACTCAATCCAATGAGCCTCCTTGATCTATCTCTATAGATCCGGATTCCGAGGATGTATGTTGCCTCACCCAAGTCTTTCATTGAGAAACTCCTTTCCAATGATTCCTTGGTTTCTTGCAACATCTGGACATCATTTCCAATCAGTAATATGTCATCCACATATAAGATTAGAAAGTTTACTTTGCTCCCACTAAACTTCTTGTATAAACAAGAATCATGATCACTCTTGATGAAGCCAAACGATTTGACTACCTCATCAAAGCGAATATTCCAACTCCGAGATGCTTGCTTCAACCCATAAATAGATTTCTGAAGTTTGCATACCTTGTCAGCATTAGACAGAACGGCAAAACCCTCGGGCTGTATCATATACACGTCCTCGGTTAAATTTCCGTTAAGGAAAGCCGTTTTGACATCAGTCTGCCATATCTCATAGTCGAAATAGGCCGCTATGGCTAACATGATCCAAACTGATTTAAGCATCGCTATGGGCGAGAAAGTCTCGTCATAATCAACTCCTTGAATTTGTCGGAACCCCTTCGCGATAAGGCGTGCTTTATAGACGGAAACATTTCCATCCATATCAGTTTTCTTCTTAAAGACCCATTTGCACTCGACGGGTCTTGCACCGTCTGGCAGATCAACCAAGTTCCAAACTTGATTTTCATCCATGGACTTTAACTCGGATCTCATGGCTCCAAGCCATGACTCGGAATCAGATCCCACCATCGCTTCCAAATAATTTGCTGGCTCATCACTGTCTAACAGTAACACATCACAAACACTTCACAATCTTGCCGATCTTCGTAGTACAGGTGCTGCTGCCGGCTCAGTTGCCACGACCGGCTCAACCTCCAAGGTTTTTGCTGACTCGCTACTAGCCGGTTCCTCTCGAATTTGTTCGAGCTGCACCGTTCTCCCACTTACTCCCCGACTGAGAAACTCTTTCTCAAGGAAGACACCGTTCCGAGCGACAAACACTTTGCCCTCTTCTCGGTTGTAGAAGTAGTAACCCAAGGTTTCCCTCGGATACCCCACGAAAATACACTTATCCGACTTGGCTGTAAGCTTGTCCAACTAAAGTCGCTTGACAAATGCTTCACAACCCCAAATCTTAAGAAAAGACAAACTCAGCTTTTTGTCTGTCCACATCTCATGCGGTGTCTTCTCTACCGATTTTGATGGTACTTTGTTTAGTGTGAACGCCGCTGTTTCTAGACAATAACCCCAAAATGATAAAGGCAGCTCTGTCCGACTCATCATTGACCGTACCATGTCCAACAAGGTCCGATTCCGCCTTTCCGAAACACCGTTCCTTTGCGGCGTTCCTGGCGGAGTAAGTTGAGGAACTATTCCACAACTTTTCAGATGGTCATCAAACTCAACGCTCATGTACTCGCCTCCTTGGTCCGACCGAAGAAACTTTATTTTCTTGCCGAGTTGATTATGTGCTTCATTCTGGAATTCTTTGAACTTTTCAAAGGCTTCCGACTTATGTTTCATCAAGTAGATATATCCATACCTACTCAAATCATCAGTGAAGTTAATGAAGTACTCATAACCACCCCTGGCTGTCGTGCTCATTGGTCCACATACATCACTATGTACTAGTACCAACAAGTCGGACGCCCTTTCACAACTCTTTGCAAAAGGTGTCTTGGTCATTTTGCCGAGTAGGCAAGATTCGCATGTCTCGAACGACTTCAAGTCGAACGAAGTTAGGAGTCCATCATCATGGAACTTCTTCATGCATTTCCAACTTATATGACCAAGCCGACAGTGCCAAAAGTAAGTCATATTCAGATCATTTGGTTTAAACCTTTTAACATTTATGTTATAAACCGACTAACCATCAAGATTCAAAATAAATAACCCGTCCTGGACAGGTGCAAAGCCATGAAACATATTATTCAAATACAAAGAACAACCATTATTCTTGATATTCGACTCATAGCCTTGCCTCATCAAACATGAAGCAGAAATAATGTTTCGACTGAGCACTAGAACATAATAACAATTATTCAGTTCCATAATGAATCCGGAAGGTAAATGAAGTTGCATCGTCCCGACTTCCAACGCAGCAACTCTTGCTTTGTTGCCGACTCGAATATCAACCTTGCCTCTTGCTACGCTCCTAGTTCTTACCAGTCCCTGCAACGAGTTGCAGATGTGAATAACTGATCTGGTATCATATACCCAAGAACTATTAGGTGCATCAGCAAGATATATGTCTATAACATTGCAAACAAGTGTACCTGAGTTAAAAGTCATACCTCCACTCTTGGCTTTGTCGGCCAAGTACTTGTTGCAGTTCCTCTTCCAGTGGCCATCCGCCTTGCAGTAGAAGCAAGTGGATCCGGCTGAAGGAGATGGTTTAGTCCCTGAGGAAGCGCTTGGGACCAGGTCCTGAGCCTGCTTTCCTCCTGACTTAGCCTTCTTCTTAGTCCAAGAACTCTTCTTGAACTTAGCCTTATTCTGCACCATCAACACTTGACTGGCGCCCTTCCTGAGATCCGCCTCTGCCTGCTTGAGCATCCCATGTAATTCAGTGAGCTTCTTATCCATACCATGCATGTGGTATTTCGAAATGAACTGCCCATATGCACTAGGAAGAGAGTTCAGAATTATATCTGTAGCGAACTCTTCACTTATGGGGTAGCCAAGCCTCTCCAGAGACTGCACGTAACCAACCATTTTGATCACATGCGGACTCAGTGGATCACCATCCTTAAGCTTGCAACTCAGCAAAGCCTGAGAGACTTGATACCTCTCAGTCTTTGCCTGAGCCTGGAACATACTTTTGAGGCTTTCGATCATATCGTAGGCCTCAACATGCTCGAACGGCTTTTGCAAGTCCAGTTCCATGTGAGCAAGCATAAGATAGCTAATATCCGTGGACTCATCCTTAGCCCGACGGTAGGCATTGGTGGCAGTGACAGTCGCATTCTCATTTGGCTCATTTGGAAGTGGGTTGTCTAGGACATGGTCCTTCTTTTCTTGTTTGAGAACAATTCTCAGATTTCGATACCAGTTGGTAAAATTAGTGTCGTTCAGTTTATCTTTCTCAAGGATAGTTCTCAACGCAAAACCGGATATCTGAGAGTGACTGCTACTTGGTGCCATGATCTACAACAAAAAATATGCAAAACACTTAAGACATGTATTCATAAAAGATCAAGCATATTAAATACTTTAATATTTTATGCTCCCACTAGAACCAACACCCCTCCGATGGTTACTTAGTGATTCAGGATCCTATATAAGCAAGTCGGCTAGTGAGCTTTAGCATCACCGCTAGCCGCCAAGTGATCTAGGTAGACAACTCCTTGTTAATCGTATCTCATACGACTCCTGTTGGACGGATGGCATCACATGCCCCGGCTCCCATCCAACTTTTCCCCGAGCCCCACAACCGTTGTGATAGAACCGTCTAGCTTACCGAGTGTTTCCGCAGTAAGAGTCCGACTTGAACCCACCTAGTCGGAAAGAATTGGCAGCACCTCAATTTTATGAGCCCACTACCAAAAATGTCCGACTTGTGATGGTGCAAACACTGGCGGGAAAACCGACTAAACCTTCTTTGAGGGATTAAATTTTACCGACTATCTAATAGAGGTAAAACTGAGACATAACAATAACACAAAATAAAGCATTTATAATGTGAAATGGTATGGCTCTCTTCATGGCGATCTCCATATCCACAAAGCCTGTAATCCGACTCGTGCCAACTCTTGTCACTTGTCGTCTTACCCCATGTCGCCGACATGTACAACGCCTTGCATGCCTTCCGGGTTCTCCAAACAGCTACACTATCTTAGTAAAGTAAATTACATAGAGAATCTGACACGTAGGTCGTTATACAATAAATTGACAGCACCTAGGCTCCAGCTGGCTGACAAAAACCGTGATTCGCAGATCACGTATGGATTACACACATACATCACATGCACATGAACCATACCATTCACAACTTCCTGTAAAAACAAGTTATGCATAGATACAATATCTACCGGCGTTGGGAAACTCGCAATGACATCTAAGGCGCCCGACGATTTTTCCGAAAATGTAGATCTCATCTACAATCCGAACATGGATTCCGACCATCGTTCTGATTCGATCAAACCCTTTGATCTTCGATCACCGCTTCTGGATTTACGTGTCACCGTCTACCCCGATGGCGGAAGCCGACCGGTAGGGGTATGTCGTTCCACGACCTCAGCAGTATGATCACGGAAATCAAATCTACCATTCCCCGATCATAGTTGATCCAATCAACTTCATACAAAACCGATCTATCTCATAGATCGACCACCAAACAGCACATAGATCTCATCTATAGCCAACCGCATATCACATATGCAAGATCTCGAGCCTAAAACCAGAAGCTATCGCTCTGATACCACTGTTGGGCCACGCAGAGATAAAACAAAACTTTTCCTCTAACGTGGTGATCCCAAGATCTAGCTGAGGTAGAAGGCCACAAGGTTTACCACTAGACGCGCAGTTGCGGATTACTGATGAAGCGCGTCAGTTGATGCAGTGCAGTCCTCACGATCCAATCGTCCTGGTGTTGATCGCACAGCACCTCTGCTGGTATCCTGTTAGACCCCTCCTTTGTAAAGGAAAGGATCCCTGTGATTGCAATGCTAGTCCCTGGATCAATGCTAGCATCCACAGTTTAAGATGAAGTACACAGATACAAAGGTCGTTTATTACATTCATTCTAGAGATAAAACATAGTCTTTTACAACTCAGGGCCAAAGGCCTAATACAAGAGTTTATGGAATAAGTAAATAAACACAAGTCCTCATCTTCATGTGCCACAGGCAAGCATGTTGAGTGTAGACTCATGACTCCTACTCATCATCGGAGTAACCTGCAACATCACAAGTTACAGCCACAGTGGGTCAATACTTTGGAATAGTATTGGCAAGTGATACCTTAGTAAATTTTAAGTGGACTAAATTACTATATGCATTTTGGCTAAGTGTAGCTTGGCTTCCTTTTCTTGAAAATAGGTTTTTCCTATTAGTTGAAATCACTAAGTTTGTCTTTGTCAAAAACTTTCCCAAGAAACCACCAATAGACATTGGGGTCCTTCACCCTTGTTCACCCACAAGTTTTACTTAGAAGTTGGAGTGATGAGATTCTTGTAGCTTCCATGTCTTGATGCTCAAGTTGTCCATTGCCATGGACATGACTAAGTACTTAGATTTTCCATCTGCAGTGGTTGTGCACTTTCCCCACCAGACTTGGTTTCCCAAGACAGGACCTTTCAGAAGCCTTTCCTTAGTCAAATGGACGCGCTCCAACCTATCATTCCCTCTACCACCAACTGTCCAAATGACTAAGTTCTAGCAACCTATACGATCAAGGCAGATCCCATATTGCCAAGTGGTTGCACTGTAAGCTTTCTCAACACTTGGCCTCCAAATCCCTTTGTGCCTGGGTGGCATTCCACAAGTGAGATACACAAGCCAAATCCATGGCCTTGTGTAACCACTCAACCAAAAACCACCATTCAAGTCCCATTCCACCCAGGAAGTTCATTGACTTAGTTGTTTTATTAAGAAAAGCATGAGTCCCAAAGGACTTAGAATTATTTCATCATGGCATGTACATTCTTTACCAACCCATGTTTTCTACTAGCTAGGCTAAGCATGGCATAGAAACTTAACTTAGGAAAATTCCCTAGCAATTCTACAATTCTACACTACATAGGTTTTCCCAACATAGCATTTGGTAAAGTAACATGCAAGACTTAGCAAAATAATTCTAATGCTTATTCAAAATAAAGAGTGGAAATATCATGTAGTATCACTTGCCTTGGTAATGGGGAGAGTGGCACTCTTCACAATCACAGTCACTAGCAAAATCTACACAAAATTTTGTAGCACACAATTACATACAATTCATATACAAGCAAAAATATGAATACATGCATGCAAGAAAATGCTAAGTGATGGTTTTTTGAAAAACTCTACCAAGCAAGTGCATGAAACAGAAACATAACAAGTCAAAAAGTTTGCTATCCAAACTTATTAAGCCCTAAAACCATTTGCTAAACAAAAACTATGCTCAAAATATACCTAAACATGTTTTTGTATATAAAGTCATTTTAACAGTTACTATTTGTTAAACACATTGGATATTAAGAAAGGTCTTGACTCACTGAATCCAACGGTATAAAGTTTGCAAAATTCCAACGTGGGAATCAATAGTTATAGCCAATTGAAAATTTGATCCAAATTTGATTTTGAATTTTGTTTTTGAACTAACCCTAGACACGCGTCGCGTTATAACTGGTGCGTACCGGTTCGCACCGGATCACCCTCCTGCGTTGTTGGATTTAACTAACGTTGCGCGGCTCAGATCTGTCCATACCCCTTCGTTAAGTGAACTGTTTCTACGAGTAGGATCCAGATCTGACGGCTACAATCTATTAACCAGAAACGGGCGGCGCTAGCAGCGTTGACCGGAGGCGGCGCGTCTGACTACGGTGGCGCCGGCTCTCTAGGTCGTCTGGGGAAGCAAGAAGGCGCTTACCAGGACCGCGGTGGCGTGCTGAAGCTCGAGGTGGCTCTGGTTTGTCAAGGGGCGCGCAGATACGACGATAATTGCTCGTCGGAGTAGAGACAGACGTCGGCACGGTCAGTCATCGTCGTTGGCGAGGTTGTAGATCACTAGGAGGCAAACAAAGGGCGTGGTTAGATGCAGGAGACCATGGAGGAGATGTGTGTGTGAAGGAGAAAGCTTGGGGCGGTCTGGACTTACCACTGGAGGTCGTCGGAGTTGAAACCGAAGACGGTGGCGGCCAGTCGTCGACATTGCTGGAGCTACGGTTCATGCGGAGGCAAATGGGGTGTGTCAGTAGGTGCGCAGAGAATCACTGAACAAGATAGCATGAATGAGAGGCAGAGGGGAGCTCGGAACTCACCGGAATTCGCCGGCGCAGTCGTCGGAACAGCGGCGAAGTCGTGAGAGTCGTGGGCAGCCTGGTGGCGTGAAGGCAAAATTGATTGGGGGAAAATGGTCGCGAGGAGGGGGAGATCTTATAGCCCGAGGCTCGACAGAAAACGCTCTTCGCATCAATGCTAATTAAGCTCGCGGTATCAGTGTTGCAATGGCCAGCGGCGGAGATCATGTGCGGAATCAGGGGGAAGACGAAGACGACGTGGACGGGGCCCGCTGGTCAGTGAAATAAACAGAGGGTGCGTGGGGTCTGGCTGTCAGTGACTGAAGGAGTGCACTCGCGCGTGAGAGAAGAAAGGAAATGCCCCGGGTGGGCTTGTTGGGCTTGATTCGTTGCTGGGCTAGATCCCTGGCGCGCGGCCTTTCTCTTTTGTTTACTCCTTTTCCTTTTCTATTTCGATTTTCTGAATAGGTTTTCAAATGGTTTCAAGTTCAATTTGAATTCAAATCTTTCTGAGGTTTGTAGTGGTGAATTGGTCTCAGAAATAGGTCAAAACCCATGGGGTTACTTTGTATAGGATGGTTCAAGCTTGGATTTAAAATAATCAGAGACTTTGCATCTGATTTGCAAATGTTTTAAAAAGGGGTTTTGAAATTATTTCTAGTTGAAAACTTTGGTCCAAATTCTACACACAAACTATCCAACAATGAAGATAAGCATCTAGGTTCCTAAACTTTCAAGCTTTCAAATGGTGATGGCCATTTGAATTAAATCTGCTCACATAAAATCATAGCATCAAGTGCTTCTGTTTTCCTGAAATGAGTTTGAATGTGATCTCAAATCTATATGCATGCATGAGTGATATGCAAACTTTGAAATCATGATTTTAGGTATGTTACAAATCTAACCCCCTTAAGGTGAATCTCGCCCTCGAGATTCAGATTGGCTAGCAAATAGGTGAGGGTGGTCTTTCCGAAGATCATCTTCTCTTTCCCATGTTGCTTCCTCTTCGGAATGATGATTCCATTGTACTTTGAAAAACTTGATAGTCTTTGTTCTCGTGACTCTTTCCGCAGTCTCAAGAATCTTGATAGGCTTTTCCTCATAAGTGAGATCACTTTCTAGTTGAACTTCTTCCAAAGGTATGGTATCCTTCAAAGAAGTTTCTTCCATTTCTGGGTGACATTTCTTAAGCTGACTCACATGAAACACATTATGGACTGCTGATAGAGATGCTGGCAGTTCAATTTCATAAGCAACTTCTCCTTTGCGACTCAAAATCTTGAATGGCCCAACGTATCTCGGTGCCAACTTTCCTTTGACTCCGAATCTTTTCACTCCACGGAGTGGTTATACTCTAAGGTAGGCTCTATCACCAACTTCGTAGGTGACTTCTCTACGCTTAGGATTTGCGTAGCTTTTATGTCGGGACTGTGCTATCTTCAACCGGTCCTTAACCAGTTTGACCTTCTCTTCGGCTTCTTTGATAAGATCTGGCCCAAATAGACTTCTCTCTCCCACACCATTCCATAACAATGGGGTGGTACATTTTCTTCCATAGAGAAACTCAAACGGTGCCATCTCAATGCTGGCTTGATAGCTGTTGTTGTAAGAAAATTCTGCGTAGGGCAGACTTTCATCCCAACTTGCTCCATAATCTAGGGCACATGCCCTCAACATGTCTTCAAGAATTTGATTAGTCCTTTCTGTTTGTCCATCAGTTTGAGGATGAAAAGCAGTGCTGAATTCCAACCTCGTTCGCAAAGATTCATGAAGCTGTCTCCAAAAGTGAGAAGTAAACTGAGTTCCTCTATCTAACACAATACTCTTAGGCACACCGTGAAGGCATACAATTCTGCTCATGTAGATTTTGGCTAACTTGGCACTTGTATAGGTCGTCTTCACGGGTATGAAATGTGCCACTTTAGTTAAGCGATCCACGACTACCCAAATGGAATCATATCCCGATCTGGTCCTTGGTAATCCGGTGATGAAATCCATACCAATTTTGTCCCATTTCCAATCAGGAATAGGTAGTGGTTGAAGCAAACCGGCTGGTTTCTGATGCTCCGCCTTTACTCTACTACACACATCACACAGAGCAATATGCTCGGCGATGTCTCTTTTGAGATTGTTCCACCAAAATCTTTCCTTCATGTCCATGTACATTTTGGTGTTACCCGGATGAATAGAATACGGAGAGTTGTGTGCTTCTTGCAAAATCAGTTTCCGTAACTCCGGATCTTGTGGAACACAGATACGTTTCCCATGACATAACGTACCCTGTTCGTCTTCATGGAAATTCTTAGCTTTCCCTAGACCAATATTTTTCTTAATCTCTTCAATTTCCTTATCGGATTTCTGAGCTTCTCGAATCTTGTCCAACAAAGTGTGTAACATCCCAGATTTTATAATAGGATGTTATTAGTGCATGCCTCATCTTTGCATCATTGCATCCTACAAATGATCTTTTGCAACAAAAACCTAACAACAAAATCTACTAAAACCCTAATAAAGAAATCCATCTATGTGAGCAAGAAAGAAGTAATCTTGTTGAACCTTCCAAAAATCTTGTGAAAACATTAAAACATGGCCCCATGTTGACCACCTCAATTTTATGGGAATTTAGAAACAAGTTTTATAAATTTTTGACTTAGTTTGCAAAAGCTAGAAAAGTTTTACTAAAACAGAAAAGGGGAAATTGTTAAACAAAAAAAAAGGAGAGAAGGGGCCAACAGCCAACCCTAGCTGGGCCGGCTCGCCAGCCAGCCCACCCCGCCCCAGCGCCCGCGCAGCAGGGAACCTGCCGCACCCGTCGGTCCACCTTCCCCCCTGCCACCGACAGCCCTACCCCACCTGTCATCCCTCTCCTCTCACCCGACAGGAACGGGACAGAGTCCCCGTCGGCCACGAGCCCCCCGCCTCCGTGTCCGGCCAGGACTCCCCCAGGCCGTGTTTATATGCCCAGCCGCGCGACCCCCTCCATCCCCCAAAACCCTAAGCACCCTAGTCCTCTTCATTTCCACGGGCTCGAACCACCGCCGCTCTCGGTAAGCCAGCGAAGACGGCGACACGGGGACCCCCTTTCCCCGATTTCTTCCCTATCCTGGACCTCCCGATCGACATCTTCTTCTCACCGCTTTTCCCCCTGTGTTCTGCAGCGTGCCGCCGCAGATTGCTCGTCGGAGCTGCGGAGGAGAACCAGCCCCGTCGCCGTTAGAGGAAAAGAGGGTCGAATTCGAGGCGACAGACGAGACCGCGAGGGAGAGACGATCACCAGCGTCAGCTTCCCCTTCCTCGAGGTGCACCCGAGCGCCGCCGCCGTCGCCACCGACACCGCCGCCGCCCACAGAAGCTGTCGACGCATCTGTATGTCACCGAGCCACCCCCTCCGTTCGATCTGTAACCTGTGGCTCGGATTAGTCCTAGACCCGAAGGGGTATCAGCCAGTCGCGCAGCGCTGCGTGGCAAGCCGCGTGGCGAGCGCATCGTCGCCGCGCCGCGTCGCCCACCTGGCCAGCTGGCCCAACCCGAGGCTGCCACCCGGCGCGATCTGGGTTAGGGTTTAGGTTGGTTGTTTTGAATTGGCAGATTTGGTTTTAATCTTGCGAAATTCATATAAAATCTAATATTTGGCCAAATCTAGCTTGTAATATACCGTTGGATTCCTAATTTTATGTAGAATTAAAATATGTATTAATATTGCAGGTTTGCAGTAATGTTTTAGGTGTAGTTTTAAATCATTGGATTAGAGTTTTAATCTATATGAAAAACAATTGAAATTCCTTTTGTTTGAATCTTGTTGCAATATTTTTGTTTCCACAATACCTACTGATCCAAATCATCAAGCTTTGCTTAGGATTATTAGATCTAACTTGGGGCTATTTAGATGGTTTGATCTCCTATAATCCTCGGAATTGTTTTAGTAGTTCAAATTAGATCTAAACCCGGGAAATAAATCCTAGTGACACCCTTACACTATCACAACACAAACTTGCTACCTCGATCAATTTAACCAACCTTGCATAAACTAACATGTTGCATGCATGCATGTTTTCCTTTGTGTATGCTTTGAGCAAGTTGTGATCAATTCTATGTTTGTGCATCGTTAGATTGCTCGGAGTGCGCTAAGGAGTGCTATTGTGTAGAGTGCTGCTCGGATCAAGGCAAGTTACACCACTTGTTCATAATTTTGTCCCAGTTTTGATTCTATGCATGTGATCTTCAAAATTCTGTAGTATGCATGTGTAGGATGATCTAGTAGAATTTTTCCTTAGTATTATTTTGCAAGTGCGATGATTTTGTAGTATGCCATTAGTAGCTCTATACTTAGGATTTCCCATCCTAATAGGTTACCCCTGTTTTTGCTAAGTGTTGCTTGCTATGCTATATAAACAAAGTACCGTTGGGGGGTTCGAAAGACAAAGAATTTTTCTAAGTATAAAGGCTCTCTAGAGCAAACTTTCTTCTCAAATCCACTTCAAAATAAAACTAAGTTTTCTTCTGGGCTGAATGGTTGTCGGGTCAACGAGTGTGATTTTTGGTGGAGGACGGCCGCCCAGGAATCAAAGAAGTCTGCCATGTTTCAGAATTCAGAAGCTTCCAGTGCAACCACAATACATTATGGGCTCTGTCTTGGCCTAGTACTTAGTGGGAAACCTCACCTGGGTACCAACATTTGGAGGTTCTTGGCACGGTTGGATCCAGAAGGTAGAGGGGCTACTAAGGGAAAGCCTCGCCATGGTCTTGTATGTAAAAGGACTTGATCGTGGATTGTGGGTAAAGTGCACAAACTCTCGAGAGTATTGCAATCTGATCGATCAGCCGTGTTCACGGTAACAGAACAACAATGAGCGTCTGAAGGATGGAGCCTCTGAAGGATCTTCCTCTCTCTTTTCTAAAACAAAGTTTTGAAACTCCATGGCGTGCGTAATATCGCTAATGGGTGGGAATTTGGGAACTTGGTGTGTAATATCCAAGTGACGCTTGGTGCGTAATATCCAAGTGTTTGGTTGTTTGGACACTTGGTGCGTAATATCCTCGTGTGCCACTCGACCTTATTTTATCTAAGCAAATGTTTACAAAGTAGGACAATCCTCTCTTCTTCTCTGTACTTAAGAAAAAAAATAGCTTTGAGCAAATGAATTCTACAGCCTATACCAGCCTTGCATGTAGAGATAGTCTTTTCTCTCCTTGGTGTAATTTGCCAATACATTCAAAGTATTGACCCAACTTGTTGGCTGCACGTCTTATGTGTAGAATCCGAAGATTGAAAGGTGCGTAGGTATCGCGGGTCTACACTCGACAAGCCTGGGCGTTGATGGACTCATGCTGCTTTTATGTTTCCGCTGTTATTTGAGCTAGCATAATGCTAAGCAATCTTTGTAATAAATTCATACTCTGGATTCTCCGTGTAATAATACTTTGTGTTTTACATGATATTTCATCGACTGTGAGTGCTAGCTATTGATCCAGGGACTAGCATGTTAATCACAGGGACTTAGGATCCTTACCGATCCGAGGCCACTACAGATGGTATCAGAGAACATCGTTGCCTGTAGGACGTGACCCTAGGATTGGAACCACCTCTAACTTTAGTTCCTTACTTGTTTGTCTACTAAGTTATTTTCCGCACATCTAGTATCTGCTTTCCTCTACTTGTTTAAGAAGCTAACCCTCATTCTTCTAACTCAAAGATGACGAGCTTCCTCTACGACACCGTCGCGGACATCGAGCCTCTTCGCTTTGGAGGATGCCTCATGGATCTACTCACACGTTTGGACCTTCCCCTCCCAACAATCCATGGGAGCACAATGAAGAAACTCCACAAGGACGGCTGTTGGGGAGTCAAGGTCATTCAACCAGGAAAAGAGAGAGGCAAGAACCCAGAGGAAGACATAGCAATCCACATTGTTAGTGATTCCAAGGAGAAGGCCCTTAGCATTAGCTTGCAACAACTCATTGGTCGCCTATGTGGACGTCATCATGAAGCTCTCCAAGGACACTGTTGTGGCCTCTTTGGAAGAAGAGATGAAGAAGGAATTCCCATGGAGTTAACCTTTGAGGAAAGAACTTCTACCAAACGCCGAAGAACACAATATCAAGACTTGGAGTGCCACATCCATGACCTTGAAAAGGGTACCTTCCTCGAGATGTTGAAGAAAGACGAGCTATGCGCCCTCATTAAGGAGAAGGAAGAAATGATCAAGCAACAGGAAGAGGCAATGAAGCTCCAAGAGATAAAATTCCAGGACCAAGAGAAGAAGTTCGCCAACCAAAGAGAAGAGGGTAATAAATAAAAACAAGAGAATTAGGGAACTTAAACAGCAGATCGATGGAGATGAAGTGCAAACTGAAGGCCTTTGCAAGATAATCGTTGATGTGCGTGCTTCCAAGAGGGACTTGGCAAAGAACCTTGAAGCCGCAATGAAGTCAAGTTTAGTGGAGGAACTACAAAGAGAGAAGGAGGGACTTCAGGAGCAGCTGGAAGCCACTACCAATAAGCTACAAGAGGAGATAAAGGACCTCCAAGAGAAGCTTGAAGCCACCACAAAGGAGATGGAGTTGTACAAGACAACTCTAGAGCAAGAAGGCTACTCGTTTGAGGACGAGGAAGAGGAAGGCATGGAGGATGTGTAGTAGTTGGACCACCTTTAATTCTATAGTAGAACATTATTCGCAATTGTAATAAGTACCAAGACAAGTCTAGTTAGTTAAACTTGGTTGTTTCCTGTGTTAAATCTGTGTTGTTATGTCTTGTGTGCCTTGTGTGCTTGATGTGTTTTTCATAAGGGTAGGAGTTTACTACTTAGTCTTTCTGTCTATTTCTTAACTATTCTCCTAAACCCCACAGATGTCGCCAAGACGTGCGAACCCCGAAATTCCGCCAGAAATAGCAGAACTTTTGGCCACTCAGAACCAGCTGATCCAACTTCTCACTCAGAACATGCAGAACAACAACAACCCGCCACCACCACCTCCGCCACCTCCTCAACAGGATCGCTTGACTCGGTTTTTGAGGCTGAACCCACCTACCTTCACTAGCAGCACTGAACTAATCATCGCTGATGACTGGCTGCGTACGATCAACAAGAAGCTAGACACCATGCAAGCTGTCGGAGCCGACAGGGTGCGTTATGCCGCACACCAGCTTGAGGGACCTGCTGCAGAATGGTGGGATAACTACCAAGTCACCCACCCGGACATTGATGCTATCACTTGGGAACAGTTTGAGTTAGCTTTTCGTACTCATCATGTGGCTGCTGGTGTCATGGCTCTAAAGAGGTGCGAGTTTCGCGACCTACACCAGCTGCACCGTTCTGTCACCGAGTATGGAGAGCTTTTCAATAAGCTAGCCCGTTATGCACCCGATGATGTTTCCACTGATGCCAAGAGACGGGAAGAGTTCTTAAGAGGGCTTAATGATGAGATATCCATTCAGCTTGTGGCTCAGAAATTTGACAACTTTCAGGAACTCTTGGACAGAGCCATTGTGGTTGAATCAAAGAGGAAGAGCATAGAAAATCGCAAGAGGAAATCCAACCCTCACAAACACTCTGTTCCGTACCAGAAGCAGCGCAATTCCTTACCACCACCTTATAACAATAATGGCCACAACCATAACGGTCATAACCATGGTGGCCACAAACACAATGGACACAAAAACCGCAATGGCAATGGCGGCAATGGAAAGGATCTCAGTGAGGTGACATGCTTTAAGTGCAACAAGACAGGGCACTATGCAACCTCTTGCCCCGAGAGGAAGAATGGCAATGGTAATGGGAATGGAAATGGACACAACCATGGCAATGGGAACGGGAAGAAGCCAAATCCTTTTGTCAAAGCCACGGTGAATCATGTTTCTATGGAGGATGCTTGTGAGGCGCCAGACTCTGTGATTGGTAAGTTCAAACTCAATTCTATTCCCGCAGTTGTTCTTTTTGATACTGGTGCATCGCATTCATTCATATCAAGGGTATTTGTGGATAGAGGCAAGATACCAACGGAGACTATAAACTTTCCTCTAAGGGTAAGTTCTCCTGGGGGAGAAATAGTGGCAAACTCCGGTTGCCGGGATTTAGAACTAAGGATTGGCACACACATTTTCCCCACCAGACTAGTAGTTCTAGAATCACAAGGTTTAGAAATAATCTTGGGCATGAATTGGATGACCGAATATGAAGGAGTCATAGATTGTGCCAAGAGAACTGTCATGCTCACAACGCCGGAAGGGAAGAGGATTCGTATCAAGTCGAACTTCGCACTGAAAGAAGTCATGGTGAACTCTCTTAAGGGGGTTAGCTTGGAGGAGGTACCTATTGTAAAGGAATACCCAGATGTCTTCCCAGAAGAGCTACCCGGAATGCCACCCGACCGTGATATCGAGTTTCTCATTGACTTAATGCCAGGCACGGGGCCGATAGCTAAGAGACCATACAAGATGGATGTGGACGAGTTAAAGGAACTCCAGAAACAGCTTAGGGAACAGTTGGACAAGGGGTTCATTCAACCCAACGCGTCGTCTTGGGGAGCACCCGTCCTATTTGTGGAAAAGAAAGATAAGACCAAGAGGCTGGTTGTGGACTACCGCTCGTTGAACGAAGTGACAATTAAGAATAAGTATCCTCTGCCCAACATCAATGACCTGTTTGACCAGCTAAAAGGAGCCAGTGTGTTCTCAAAGATCGATTTACGATCGGGCTATTTTCAGCTAAAGATTTGAGAACAGGATGTGCCCAAGACAGCATTCACCACAAGATACGGATTGTATGAGTACACCGTGATGTCTTTTGGTCTAACCAATGCCCCAGCATACTTCATGACCATGATGAACAAGGTGTTCATGGAATACTTGGACAAGTTTATCGTAGTATTCATAGATGATATACTCATATACTCAAAGGATGAGAAGGAACATCAGAAACATCTGCGCCTTATTATGGAGAAACTTAGAGAACACAAATTGTATGCCAAGTTCAGCAAGTGCGAGTTCTGGTTAAAGGAAGTGGGATTCCTCGGTCATGTTGTGTCAGCTAAAGGAGTTGCCGTAGATCCTAGCAAGGTAGCTTCCGTGACGGAATGGGAGTCACCCAAGAATGTGGGAGATATTAGAAGTTTCTTGGGCCTCGCAGGATATTACCGCAGGTTCATCGAAAACTTTTCCAAGATAGCAAAACCCATGACGGAACTATTAAAGAAGGAAAAGAAATTCCTATGGACCGAGGCATGTGAAGCAAGTTTTCAAGAGTTGAAGAAACGCCTTGTAACAGCACCAGTTCTGTGTCTGCCAGATATCCAGAAGGATTTTCAAGTCTATTGTGACGCTTCACGACAAGGACTTGGAAGTGTATTGATGCAGGATAGGAAAGTGGTATCCTATGCTTCCCGACAACTTAAGAACCACGAACACAATTATCCCACGCATGATTTGGAACTTGCATCTGTGGTCCATGCGCTCAAGGTATGGAGACACTACCTCATGGGCAAACATTGTGATGTGTTCACAGATCATAAAAGTTTGAAGTACATTTTCACCCAAAAGGAGTTGAATATGAGACAACGAAGATGGCTTGAGCTAATTAAGGATTATGACTTGGATTTACAGTACCACCCCGGAAAGGCAAACGTGGTGGCTGATGCCTTAAGTCGTAAGGTATATGTAAATGGACTTACCGCAGGGGAACTTCCAGAGGATTTATGCAAGCAATTCAGGGATCTCAGGTTGGAGATAGTCCCGAAAGGACACGTAGCGACTATGGAAATAGTATCCACCTTCCAAGAAAGAATCCAGGAAGCACAAAAGGGGGATAAAGAGTTGGAAGAAATAAGAGTCCGGATAAATGAAGGAAAGACTAAAGAATTTCGTCTTGACGAACAAGGAACCCTCTGGTATGGGCGGCGTTTGTGCGTTCCCAATGACCCCGATATCAGGAAGATGATTTTACAAGAAGCTCATGATTCTCCATACTCAATTCATCCTGGTAACACAAAGATGTACATGGATGTGAAGAATAGATTCTGGTGGAATAATCTAAAGCGAGACATCGCAGAGTATATTTCCCTGTGTGATGTGTGCAACAGAGTTAAAGCCGAGCATCAGAAACCGGCAGGATTACTACAACCACTACCTATACCCGACTGGAAGTGGGACAAGGTAGGCATGGATTTCATTACGGGATTACCCCGGACTCGTTCTGGATTTGATTCTATCTGGGTAGGGTAGACCACTTCACCAAGGTGGCTCACTTCATTCCCGTAAAGACCACATATACAAGTGCTAAGCTCGCTAAGATATACATGTCAAGAATTGTAAGCCTACATGGTGTTCCTAAGGGAATTGTGTCAGACAGAGGCACCCAGTTTACCTCAAAGTTTTGGCGACAACTACATGAGTCTCTTGGAACCCGACTAGAATTCAGTACTGCCTTCCACCCTCAAACAGACGGCCAAACAGAAAGGGTGAATCAAATTTTGGAAGATATGTTGAGAGCTTGCGCACTAGACTATGGGTCTAGTTGGGACGATAACCTGCCATATGCGGAGTTCTCATACAACAACAGCTACCAGACAAGTATCAAGATGGCTCCATTTGAAGTTCTATATGGCAGAAAGTGTAGGACTCCATTGCTATGGAATGGAGTTGGAGAACGCAGTATTTTTGGACCGGACTTGATAAAGGATGCCGAAGAAAAGGTGCGACAGATTCAGGATAGGCTAAAGATAGCACAATCCCGACAGAAGAGCTACGCTGATTCCAAACGCAGAGATGTGGCCTACGAAATAGGGGACCGTGCGTATCTCCGAGTTTCACCCCTACGTGGAGTTAAGAGGTTCGGAACCAAGGGCAAGTTAGCCCCACGATTCATAGGACCATACAAGGTTCTGGCCCGTAGAGGAGAAGTTGCTTATCAGTTGGAGCTACCGGAAGGACTGACTGTTCATGATGTGTTTCATGTGTCACAACTAAAGAAGTGCCACCCGGAGATGGCTGAAACACCGCTAAGAGACACTGTTCCCCTAGATGAGGTTCAATTGGAGAGTGACCTTACCTATGAGGAAAAACCCATCAAAATACTGGAAACAGCCGAAAGGGTTACCCGCACCAAGACTATAAGATTTTGCAAGGTACAATGGAACCACCACTCCGAGGAAGAAGCTACGTGGGAGCGTGAAGAAGATTTGAAGGAAGAACACCCACGCCTATTTGCTAGCCAACCCGAATCTCGGGGACGAGATTCTTCTTAAGGGGGGTAGGTTTGTAACATCCCAGATTTTATAATAGGATGTTATTAGTGCATGCCTCATATTTGCATCATTGCATCCTACAAATGATCTTTTGCAACAAAAACCTAACAACAAAATCTACTAAAACCCTAATAAAGAAATCCATCTATGTGAGCAAGAAAGAAGTAATCTTGTTGAACCTTCCAAAAATCTTGTAAAAACATTAAAACATGGCCCCATGTTGACCGCCTCAATTTTATGGGAATTTAGAAACAAGTTTCATAAATTTTTGACTTAGTTTGCAAAAGCTAGAAAAGTTTTACTAAAACAGAAAAGGGGAAATTGTTAAACAAAAAAAAGGAGAGAAGGGGCCAACAGCCAACCCTAGCTGGGTCGGCTCTCCAGCCAGCCCACCCCGCCCCAGCGCCCGCGCAGCAGGGAACCTGCCACACCCGTCGGCCCACCTTCCCCCTGCCACCGACAGCCCTACCCCACCTGTCATCCCTCTCCTCTCACCCGACAGGAACGGGACAGAGTCCCCGTCGGCCATGAGCCCCCCGCCTCCGTGTCCGGCCAGGACTCCCCCAGGCCGTGTTTATATGCCCAGCCGCGCGACCCCCTCCGTCCCCCAAAACCCTAAGCACCCTAGTCCTCTTCGGTTCCATGGGCTCGAACCACCGCCGCTCTCGGTAAGCCAGCGAAGACGGCGACACGGGGACCCCCTTTCCCCGATTCCTTCCCCATCCTGGACCTCCCGATCGACATCTTCTTCTCACCGCTTTTCCCCCTGTGTTCTGAAGCGTGCCGCCGCAGATTGCTCGTCGGAGCTGCGGAGGAGAACCAGCCGCCGTCGCCGTTAGAGGAAGAGAGGGTCGAATTCGAGGCGACAGACGAGACCGCGAGGGAGAGACGATCACCAGCGTCAGCTTCCCCTTCCTCGAGGTGCACCCGAGCGCCGCCGCCATCGCCACCGACACCGCCGCCGCCCACAGCCGCCGTCGACACATCTGTAAGTCACCGAGCCACCCCCTCCGTTCGATCTGTAACCTGTGGCTCGGATTAGTCCTAGACCCGAAGGGGTATTAGCTAGTCGCGCAGCGCCGCGTGGCAAGCCGCGTGGCGAGCGCGTCGTCTCCGCGCTGCGTCGCCCACCTGGCCAGCTGGCCCAACCCAGGCTGCCACCTGGCGCGATCTGGGTTAGGGTTTAGGTTGGTTGTTTTGAATTGGCAGATTTGGTTTTAATCTTGCGAAATTCATATAAAATCGAATATTTGGCCAACTCTAGCTTGTAATATACCGTTGGATTCCTAATTTTATTTAGAATTCAAATATGTATTAATATTGCAGGTTTGCAGTAATGTTTTAGGTGTAGTTTTAAATCATTGGATTAGAGTTTTAATCTATATGAAAAACAATTGAAATTCCTTTTGTTTGAATCTTGTTGCAATATTTTTGTTTCCACAATACCTACTGATCCAAATCATCAAGCTTTGCTTAGGATTATTAGATCTAACTTGGGGCTATTTAGATGGTTTGATCTCCTATAATCCTCGGAATTGTTTTAGTAGTTCAAATTAGATCTAAACCCGGGAAATAAATCCTAGTGACACCCTTACACTATCACAACACAAACTTGCTACCTCGATCAATTTAACCAACCTTGCATAAACTACCCTGTTGCATGCATGCATGTTTTCCTTTGTGTATGCTTTGAGCAAGTTGTGATCAATTCTATGTTTATGCATCGTTAGATTGCTCGGAGTGCGCTAAGGAGTGCTATTGTGTAGAGTGCTGCTCGGATCAAGGCAAGTTACACCACTTGTTCATAATTTTGTCCCAGTTTTGATTCTATGCATGTGATCTTCAAAATTCTGTAGTATGCATGTGTAGGATGATCTAGTAGAATTTTTCCTTAGTATTATTTTGCATGTGCGATGATTTTGTAGTATGCCATGAGTAGCTCTATACTTAGGATTTCCCATCCTAATAGGTTACCCCTGTTTTTGCTAAGTGTTGCTTGCTATGCTATATAAACAAAGTACCGTTGGGGGGTTCGAAAGACAAAGAATTTTTCTAAGTATAAAGGCTCTCTAGAGCAAACTTTCTTCTCAAATCCACTTCAAAATAAAACTAAGTTTTCTTCTGGGCGGAATGGTTGTCGGGTCAACGAGTGTGATTTTTGGTGGAGGACGGCCGCCCAGGAATCAAAGAAGTCTGCCATGTTTCAGAATTCAGAAGCTTCCAGTGCAACCACAATACATTATGGGCTCTGTCTTGGCCTAGTACTTAGTGGGAAACCTCACCTGGGTACCAACATTTGGAGGTTCTTGGCACGGTTGGATCCAGAAGGTAGAGGGGCTACTAAGGGAAAGCCTCGCCATGGTCTTGCCTGTAAAAGGACTTGATCGTGGATTGTGGGTAAAGTGCACAAACTCTCGAGAGTATTGCAATCTGATCGATCAGCCGTGTTCACGGTAACAGAACAACAATGAGCGTCTGAAGGATGGAGCCTCTGAAGGATCTTCCTCTCTCTTTTCTAAAACAAAGTTTTGAAACTCCATGGCGTGCGTAATATCGCTAATGGGTGGGAATTTGGGAACTTGGTGTGTAATATCCAAGTGACGCTTGGTGCGTAATATCCAAGTGTTTGGTTGTTTGGACACTTGGTGCGTAATATCCTCGTGTGCCACTCGACCTTATTTTATCTAAGCAAATGTTTACAAAGTAGGACAATCCTCTCTTCTTCTCTCTACTTAAGAAAAAAAATTAGCTTTGAGCAAATGAACTCTACAGCCTATACCAGCCTTGCATGTAGAGATAGTCTTTTCTCTCCTTGGTGTAATTTGCCAATACATTCAAAGTATTGACCCAACTTGTTGGCTGCACGTCTTATGTGCAGAATCCGAAGATTGAAAGGTGCGTAGGGATCACGGGTCTACACTCGACAAGCCTGGGCGTTGATGGACTCATGCTGCTTTTATGTTTCCGCTGTTATTTGAGCTAGCATAATGCTAAGCAATCTTTGTAATAAATTCATACTCTGGATTCTCCGTGTAATAAAGACTTTGTTTTTTACATGATATTTCATCGACTGTGAGTGCTAGCTATTGATCCAGGGACTAGCATGTTAATCACAGGGACTTAGGATCCTTACCGATCCGAGGCCACTACAAAGTGGGTTGAACATCCAAAGACATAAGATGTCCTTCAGGCACAATCTCTAATCTGAGTTCTTTGAATTGAGCACACAAATCATCTGGCAATTCTCCTTTGGTAACGCCATTCAGAAATACCTTACGACTCAGAGCATCTGCTACAACATTTGCTTTACCGGGGTGGTATTGCAAACTTAAGTCGTAATCCTTGATAAGCTCTAACCATCTTCTTTGTCTCATATTGATTTCC
The DNA here is from genome assembly GCA_916181665.1 of Avena sativa. NCBI lineage: Eukaryota > Viridiplantae > Streptophyta > Magnoliopsida > Poales > Poaceae > Avena > Avena sativa. The sequence goes on from OV702280.1 coordinate 136,860,642, forward strand.
TTCTGGGTGAAGATATACTTCAAACTTTTGTGGTCCGTGAACACTTCACAACGTTTTCCCAAAAGGTAATGTCTCCATGTTTTGAGTGCATGGACGATAGAGGCTAACTCCAAATCATGAGTAGGATAGTTTACTTCTTGAGTTTTGAGTTGTCTCGAGGCATAGGCCACAACTTTACCGTCTTGCATAAGTACGACACCCAAACCTTGATGTGACGCATCACAATATACTTGGAAATCCTTTTCCAAATCTGGCAGACATAGAACCGGTGCTGTCACAAGTCTCTTCTTTAATTCCTGAAAGCTGACTTCACAACCTTCAGACCAAGCAAATTTCTTGTCCTTCTTTAACAATTCAGTCATTGGCTTAGCCACCTTTGAGAAATTTTCAATGAACCTTCTGTAGTAACCTGCTAAGCCAAGGAAACTGCGTACTTCTTTCACGTTCTTGGGAGATTCCCAATCTGTCATAGCTGAAATTTTAGCAGGATCAACTGCCACACCATCTTTTGTCATAACATGACCAAGAAAACCAACTTCCTCTAACCAAAACTCACACTTGCTGAATTTGGCATAAAGTTTATGCTCTCTTAATTTTTCAAGTATCAAGCGTAAGTGTCCTTCATGTTCTTCTTTGCTCTTAGAGTAAACTAAGATGTCATCGATGAAAACGACAACAAACTTGTCGATGAATTCCATGAATACCTTGTTCATCATATTCATGAAGTATGCTGGAGCATTGGTTAAGCCAAAAGGCATCACGGTATACTCATACAATCCATACCTTGTGGTGAATGCTGTTTTAGGTATGTCTTGCTCTCTTATCTTGAGTTGAAAATAGCCTGACCGAAGATCAATCTTTGAGAACACACATGCTCCTTCTAGCTGATCAAATAAGTCGTTGATTCTAGGCAAAGGATATTTGTTTTTGATAGTTACCTCGTTGAGCGAACGGTAATCTATGCATAACCTTTGGCTTCTATCTTTCTTCTCCACGAACAATACTGGAGCTCCCCAAGATGAAGAACTTGGTTGAATAAATCCTTTCTGCAACTGTTCTCCTAGTTGCTTCTTAAGCTCTTTCAGTTCATCAACTGACATTTTGTATGGTCTCTTAGCTATTGGTCCAGAACCTGGTACCAAATCTATCAGAAACTCCACATCTCTATCCGGTGGCATTCCTGGTAATTCTTCCGGAAATACATCCGAATACTCACACACAATTGGCACACTGTCCATGCTAACCCCCTTAAGAGAATTCAGCTTACTTCCTTTGGATTCAAAGTTTGACCTGAATTTTATTCTTTTTCCTTCTGGGGTTGTGAGTGCAATAGTACGATTAGCACAATCTAGTACTCCTTCATACTTAGCCATCCAATCCATTCCCAATATTACGTCTAGTCCTTGGGAATCTAGGATTATCAGGCTCACTGGAAACTTATGCTTTCCAAACTCTATGACAAGATCCCGGCATCCAAGACTTACTATCATATCTCCACCCGGAGAACTAACTTTTATTGGACACCCAATGTTTTCAGATGCAAATCCATTTCTATCAACAAATGCTTTTGATATGAATGAATGAGATGCACCAGTGTCAAAGAGTACAAATGCTGGAATGGAATTGAGTCTGAACTTACCAGCAACAGCGTCAGGCTCCTCATAGACCTCCTCCACATTGACGTGGTTAACCTGTCCTTTCTGAAAAGGATTGGGCTTGTTAGGTCCTTCAACTTTCTTCTCAGGGCACTCATTAGCATAATGCCCCAGCTTCTTGCATTTGAAGCACTCAACCTGACTGATGTCCCTTTTTGCAGGCTGACTTCCACTTCCACTACCATTCCCACTGTGGTGGCTCTTATGTCCACTCTTGGGGTTCTTGTACTTTTCATTGTCATGACTGCGGTGATGCTTGTTGTCATGACGGTTGTGGTTGTGGTGCTTGTTGAATTTCCCATGCTTATGGGATCCTGAGCTTCCACTGTCATCATAGTGAGATCGTTTGTGAGATGATCCTGAGCTGTGCTTGTCGGAGTGTTTCCTCTTCCTACTCTCGACTTGCTTCATTTTACTCTCCAAAATAGCAGCCTTGTCACACAGAGACTGATAAGTTGGAACATATGCCACAGACAACTGTAAGTTTAGCTCATCATTCAAGCCTTCCAGAAACTTCTCCTTTCTTTTGGCATCTGTGTCAACCTCATTCGGTGCATAACGCGCCAGATTGTTGAACTCTTCTACGTATTCAGCCACGCTGCGGTGGCGCTGCTTCAGGTTGTGAAACTCCTTCTTTTTCAGGCTCATCATTCCTGATGAGATATGAGCAGTGCGAAAGCCATCTTCAAAGATAGCCCAAGTCACCTCATCTAAAGGAGTGGTGATTTGGAAGTTGTCCCACCATGTGGCGGCTGGTCCTTCCAACAGATGCGCTGCGAACCTGACCTTTTCAGCATCCGTGCAGCCCACGGTCACTAAGTCCTTGTTCACAGAACGTAGCCAATCATTGGCCACCATGGGATCAGTTGTCCTCGAGAACTTAGCTGGCCTCAAACGCAGAAATCTGGTGAGCATATCAAAACCCGGAGGGTTGTTGTTGTTGTTATTGTTGTTGTTGTTATTGGGATTGTTGTTGTTATTCTGGTTTTGGATGAATGTTGTCATCATCTGCATACGCTGTGTTTGAGCATTCATCATCTGTTGCATTTCTGGAGTGAACTGGAAAAACTGGCCAGCATCCGCACCGGCCTGCGATTTCTTCCGGTCGCCAAGTGAGTACTCCTTGCCTTTTTTACTTGCCTGCTTGCTTTGTGTTTCAATCGGAGAGCCTCATTGACAGAGCTGTTTCACAGGACCGGGTTAAGAAGATAGGCCATCCTTCAGTGGCCAAGGTTCCACCCGTCGCCATAGAGGTGCCAGTTGATCCCTCGAGGAAGAGGAAGGGCGATGAGGTCATTGCTCCCGCCGATGGCGCCAAAAGGGCGAAAGGCGACGACGTCGTTACGATCTCTAACGATCTGGCGGCTGCCGCGAGTGAGCCTCCAACCACAGCAGAAGCGGCTTCGAAGGCCATGGAAGATGTGGGGTCGCAACGTGCGCTGCTTGCAGGCTCATCCGATGCGGCCGAGCCGACCTCGAGTGGCGCGGTGGCCGCTGCGGCGACCTTCCCTCGCTTCATGGCGAAGGCCGTCGCGGCGAGTGCCTCAGTACCGTCGAGCCAGCTTCCTGGGGCCGCCAACGAGGAGGTTGAACAGTGTTGTGGCCACACTCCGGTTGTGCTCGCGTCGGTGGATGCGATGGAACTTCACGGAATGTTCGGTGCTGCTATCCAGGTATGTCCAGTCCCCGAGGATCTGGCCACTGAATTTCAGTGGTCGGATTCTTAATGTTTTTTATGTTATCCAGTCCCCGAGTGCCTAGTCGCTGAATTTCAGCGGGTGGGCACTTAGGATTTTCGTTGTCTAGTCCCCGAATGCCTAGTCGCTGAATTGCAGTGGGTGGGCACTTAGGATTTTCGTTGTCCAGTCCCCGAGTGCCTAGTCGCTGAATTGCAGCGGGTGGGCACTTAGGAATTGTTTGTTGTTGACGATGTGGTTGTTGCACAGGGCCTGCAGCGCGAGTCAGCTGAGAGGCTCGCTGCGAAGTGTCGCGTGGAAAAGGAGCTCGTCACCGTCCAGGAGACGAACAAGGAGCTTCAAGCGGCTACGGCCGAGGTGAAGGAGGCTCTCCAAAGCCTTTTCCCGGTGGGTGACTTGACGGCGGCTCAATCCACTTTAAGCGTGGCCGAAAAGCGAATCGCCGACCTGGATCATGAGCTCAAGGAGGCGAAGGCGGAGGCGAGCTCGGCGGAAGGACGAGCCAAGGCTGTCGTTACTTCTGCCGCTGAAGAACAGAAGGTATCTGATGCGCTCATTGCTGGGTTGCAGAATGATTTCTCTTCTCTTCAAAGTTTCATCACGGACCTCTACCGCCCGCTAATTGGTAATCCCTTCTTCAGGCGACTTCTGATTTCACGAAATGTGTTGCGGTTTCGATGTTTTGCTTACTGCTTGTTTCTGTGCTATAGGCCGGATCACTGATAACGCGGAAGAGGCGCAGTCGTACGATGCGCGGCAATGTGTGACCACCCTGGTCGACTTGGCCGCGTTGTCGGCGACTTGCCTCCGTGCATACCTCTAGGAGATATCGCCCACGGAAGTGATTCCCAGCGACCTGATCGAGGTATGGCGCTCCTTGGAGAAGGCTCCGTCGGTCGTGGAATTCATGACGCGGTCGGCCTTCCGTCGTGGAGCAACGACTACGCTTAGCCTTGGGCTCGCCCACTTCCCGGATGACTTCGACCTCGACGATGTCACTAGCGGTTACCCGTCGTCGACGGGCTCGGTGGAGATTGTTGAGGTATTGAAGCTGACGGACCGAGCCGCGGTATACTCCGACCGCGTTTGGGCGATGGGCGACCTCATCCCCTACCAGGAGACGGTTGTCACCCCCAATGATCAGGATCGCGTTTGGCCGAGTCCGCGAGCGCGAACGGGGTCGGATTGCCGAGTCCCCGAGCGTTGTACTTGGCTGTTCTAGTCGCAAGCCCAAGGTAGGTGAGGACTAAGTGCGTGATGTTAGGCGCGTCTCTCCTGCCTGATCTGAAAGATCAGTCGCATGGCGAGTCCTGGGAACGCTCTCATACTTGGCGTTTTTTCCTAGCCGCTCCTCTTTGGTCGGGTGTCATTCCCCGAGCGTGGTACTTTGCCGTTCGAGTCGCTGCGCCGAGGATGCGGAGGACTAGGTCGCTGTGGGGAGCGAGTGCAGTTGTCTTGGATCGGGGAGCCAGTCGAGCTAGGCGACTCCAATGGGGCTCCGGGTTAGCGTTTTTCGTGGACGGTACGAGGCCTGAGTTTTCCCAGTGCCCTCGTACCGCACTACTTGGCCATGCCGGTCGCTTTGCCAAAGGTTGACTTCTGCGAATAGCATAACGCTGTTATTACGAGTGCGAGTGGCACAAGACACGGAGATTAGACGCGATTTCTCGATAACCAATATGCTTTTATTTCATAGCGGGTAGGGGGTACATGTCTGGAGTTCTAAGAGTAGAACTTCCGTAAGAGGTTTACATTCCATGGCCGCTTGACGTCGAGTTTTCCGTTGCCTTGGACGTCGGTGAGGTAGTAGGCGTCGTTGCCCAGGACTCGCCCGGTGGCGAATGGTCCCTCCCAAGGAGGCGAGAGCTTGTGTATGCCTCTCTTGTCCTGGATCAGGCGCAGTACCAGGTCGTCTTCCTGGAAAGTGCGAGTCCGCACTCTCCGGCTGTGGTAGCGGCGGAGCCCTTGCTGGTAGATGGCGGTGCGGGAACGAGCTAGGTCGCGTGTTTCGCCAAGCTGGTCGACTATATCTTGGCGTGCGAGCTCGTTGTCGGCCTCCGTGTAGTTGACCACCCTTGGTGAGTCGATCGTGCTCGAGGTCGCTTGGCATTACTGCCTCGGCACCATAAACCATGAAGAAGGGGGTGAATCCTGTCGACCTGTTGACAGAGGTGCGGATGCCCCAGATGACAGAGGGGAGTTCCTCGACCCAGCACCCGGCGGTGTGCTCGAGGATGCTCTGATTGTCGCGTTCCGCCTGGCCATTGGACTCTGGGTGAGCGACTGAGGCGAGGTCGAGTCGGATGTGGTGTTTCTCGCAGAACTCGTCCATGGATCCTTTGGCGAAGTTGGTGCCGTTGTCCGTGATAATGCTGTTTGGGAACCCGTAGCGATAGATGAGCTCGCGTATGAACTAGGTGGTGGTCTTCCCGTCGCACTTGCGGAATGGCTTGGCCTCCACCCATTTTGTGAATTTGTCGACTGCGACTAGGAGGTGGGTGAAGCCAGAGAGGGCCTTCTTGAAGGGGCCTACCATGTCCATGCCCCATACGGCGAACGGCTAGGTGATGGGGATTGTCTTTAGCACCGATCTCGGCACGTGAGTCTGATTGGCGTATTTCTGGCATCCGACGCACCGCTGGACAATGTCGACAGCGTCTGCGTGTGCGGTGAGCCAATAGAAGCCATGCCGCATGGCCTTTGCGACAAGAGAGCGGGCGCCGGCGTGGTGGCCGCAGTCGCCGGAATGGATGTCTTGGAGGATTTTGCGTCCTTCAGCGGGTTGGACGCAGCGTTGGAAAACTTTGGTCACCCTGCGCTTGTAGAGCTCGCCGTTGATGATGATGAAGGACTTGCAGCGGCGTGCTATCATCTGGGCCTCCATTTCTTTCGCGGGTAGGGTGCCTCCCTCCAGGTAAGTGACGTATGGCGCGGTCCAGTCGCTTGGCTCGGCGATTAGTGCGACCAGGGCTGCTTCTGGCTGCAACGGGATTCCGATGTTGATCTCCCTTGGGGGAGAGACGGAAGGTTTGCTGATGGTGTCGAGGAAGATGCCAGCGGGTGGTGCGAGTCGAGCCGAGCCGATGCAAGAGAGTGCGTTGGCCTCCTCGTTCTTCCGCCTGTCGATCCATTCCACGGAGTAGCCTGCGAAGTGTCCACCCAGCTGGTCCACTGCTTGGCAGTATGCCGCCATGGTGGGGGAGACGGTATCGCAGGTGCCGGTGACTTGCCCAGCGACGAGGTCAGAGTCTCCGTAGCAGCGCAGGCGATTGATGTTCATCTCCTTGGCTTCTCGCATGTCGTGGAGTAGCGCCTCGTACTCGGCCATGTTGTTGGTGCAGGGGGTGAAGTCGAGGTAGAGGACGTAGCGGAGCTTGTCGCCCTTCGGAGATGTCAGCACGATCCCCGCTCCTGCACCGTCTGCATTCTTGGATCCATCGAAGTGCAGGCTCTAGTAATGGAGGTACGGCAGCTTCTCCGGCTGCTAGGCCTCCTCCCAGTCGGCGAGGAAGTCTGTGAGAGCCTGCGAGAGCCTGCGATTTGATCGCCTTGCGCGGCTCGTACTTGATGTTGTGGACGCCAATCTCGACGGCCCACTTGGCAACACGCCCGGTCGCCTCGCGGTTGCGGATGATGTCTTGCAACGGTGCTGAGGAGACGACCGTTATTGGGTGCTCCTGGAAGTAGTGCGGCAGTCGCTGCTGTGCTCTGAAGACCGCGTATACCAATTTCTGGTACTGCGGGTAGCGCTGGCGTGACTCGGTGAGGACTTCGCTAATGTAGTACACGGGTCACTGCACCGGGTGCTCCTTCCCTTCCTATGGTCGTTCAATGACCATGATGGCGCTGACGGCGCGCTCGGAAGCCGCGACGTAGACCAGCATGGGTTCCTTGTCGACGGGGGCGGCGAGTAGCGGTGCTGCGAGTAGCACCTCCTTGAGCGTGTGGAGCGCGTCGTCTGCTTCCTTGTCCCACTGGAAGGTAGGGTTCTTGCGCATTAGGCGGTAAAGGGGCATTGCCTTTTTGCCTAACCGGGGGATGAAGCGACTGAGGGCCACGACTCGCCCGGCCAGCTTCTAGACGTCGCGCAGGCACTCGGGTCTACCGAGTCGGGCGATCGTGTTGATCTTGGCGGGGTTCGCCTCAATCTCGCGCTTGGAGACGACGTATCCCAATAGCTATCCAGTTGGTACGCCGAAGGTGCACTTTCCTGGATTTAGCATTATCTTGTACCTTCGCAGGTTGGCTAAGGTTTCCTCCAGGTCGGCGAGTAGATCGCCCTAGCGAGTGGATTTTACCACCACATCGTTGATGTAGACGTGGATATTGCGGCCAATTTGGCTCGCAAGGCACTCCTGCATGCACCGCAGGTAGGTCGCTCTGGCGTTTTTGAGGCCGAAGGTCATGGCAGTGTAGCAGAAGGCTCCAAATGGCGTGATGAACACCGTATTCTCTTCGTCCTCGACGGCCATTTTGATATGGTTGTACCCAGAGTAGGCGTCGAGGAAGCATAGTGCCTCCAAGCCCGCGGTGGAGTCGATGATTTGGTCGATCCGCGGGAGGACGAATTGCTCCTTCAGGCAGGGGCGCTGTTTAAGTTAGTGTAATCGTTACACATTCGCCAGGTGCCGTTTTTCTTCTCGACCAGGACCGGGTTTGCTAGCCACTTGGAGTATTTGATTGGCTGAATGAAGCCTGCAGCGATTAGACGTTGAACCTCCTTGGCGATTGCTCGGCAGCGCTCTTCATTGAAGGGCCGCAGCGACTGCTTGACGGGTCACACTTTGGGGTCGGCATTGAGTTTGTGCTCAGCGAGTTCCCTCGGGACACTAGGCATGTCGGATGGCTTCCATGCGAAGATGTCCCTATTCTCACAGAGGAACTCGATGAGCGCGCCTTCCTATGCTGGTCTCATGCCCGTTCCGATCGTCATCGTCTGGCTGGAGTCGCCTGGGACCAACTCGACGGTGTGGGTGTGTGTTGTTGCCTCGAAGGCGGTGGAGTTTCCACCCTCCGAATTGGGCTTCTTGAGTATGGTGGGGTCGTCGCTGTTGACCCTGCTCGCGTACTTGGCGAGCTCCACGGCGTGGTTGGCCTCCGCCGCGATAACGGCATCAGCGAGTTCGGCCCCTTTGGCCTCGCATTTCGCGGCCATGTCGGGGTCATCATGGACAGTGATGATGCCGCATGGCCCAGGTAGCTTCATTGCATTGTACGTGTAGTGGGGCACTGCCATGAATTTGGCGAACGCCTGGTGCCCCAGGACGCAGTGGTAGGGGATGTTGAAGGGCACCAGCTCGAAGACGATCCGCTCGGTGTGGAAGTTTGCTGGTGTGCTGAAGCTGACTGGCAGCGTCACCTTGCCAATCGGGTACGCCTTCCGACCGGGGACGATGCCGTGGAAGGTGGTGTAGGTCGTCTCGATCATCGACTGCGGGAGCCGTAGTCGCCTAAACGTGTCCAGGTATAGGATGTTGATGGAGCTGCCGCCGTCCATCAGCGTTTTGGGGAGCCAGTAGTCTCCCACCTTGGGCTTGACCACTAGGGAGACTCGGCCCGGATACTCGATCTATGGCGAGTGGTCCTCGCGGCTCCAGGTGATTGGTTGCTCAGACCAGTTGAGGAACTAGGGGATGTCTATCTGGGACACCGCATTGACGGCGACGGCGTGGGCGATGACATTCTTCTCGCACTTTCCATCGTTAGGCGTGTTGTTGTCGGGGTCTTTCCGTGCGCGATGTGCCTTCTCGATCTCCTTGAGAGAGTGGCAATCGGCGGTCGTGTGCGTGGCGGGCTTTCCTTCCCTGCTATGAAACACACAAGGTTGGTTGAGGAGGCCTGCGGGATCGAACCTCGGCTTTGCCTTGTAGTTGCCGCCGTCACGACGCCGTCCTCCGTCACGGCGGAAGCTCTTGGGTTCACGCTGTGCGTATCCGGCGTTGGCGACGAAGTCGACTCGCCCGTCACCGCAGCATTTGCCGGTGAGGCGAGTGTTGCTGTAGCATAGCTCGGGTCGCCTCCCGTTGTCGTGGCCGCTCGTGCGGCAATGTCCACCCGACTCGTTGTCGGTTTCTTGGTTTCGGTCCTCCTCCGCGTACTTCTTTGCGATCTCTAGGAGGTCCGGTATGTTGTCAAGTGTTCTGTACACTCGCTTGAGATTGGCGACCAGGGGCTCGTAGCAGCACGAGGTCTTGAAGCAGTGGATCGCGGTGTCCGGGTGGATTCCTGCCGCGTTATACCACAGATCTTGCCACCGTTGGACCCAACTGCGGGTCGACTCGCGGGGTCCCTGGATGCATCGCTCCAGGTCCTCGATGGTGGTGGCGCGGGTGTATGAGCCCTCGAAGTGCCTGAGGAAGGCATCGCGCATTTCCTCCCAGGAGTCGATGCTATCCGCGGGGAGGGTGTTAATCCACTGCCTGCACGCTCCCTCCATCATCAGGGGGAGGTAGCGGGCGGCGAGTAGGTCGGTGTGGCCGGAAATCCCCATCGCCATGAGGTAAGTGTCCAGCCACACGGACGGATCGTACGAGGGGTCGTACTTCTCTATTTCCTTCAGCGCTTTGAAGTTCGCCGGGTATATTTCGCCTCGGATCATCGGTCCGAAGCACTGGGGTCTGTCTCGGCTTAGTGATACCCTTGGTTCGCCGTCGCGGCAGTTGGTGAGGGTATGCCTCAAGTCTTCAGGCTGGCTTGCGCGCCAGCTCTGGTTGTTGATGATGTGGGTACGTGCGTCGACGGGCTATCCGTTGGCGGTGACGAAGTTGTTCGCCGGTCGTGGGTCGTTGGTGGAGAGTGCCGTGTTCGCGTATCGGTGTTGGAGCTACAGGGGCTCGGGTGGTGGGCATTTGAGGGTATTCGCCGCCATGGGGCGGCCGCTCGAGGCCGCCCTACTGCCTGATGAACGCGAGTACATCCGACCCTGTAAGTCGGCGCCCGTGTTTTGTTGCTCAACTTCTTTGGCGAGTAGGGCCTTGGCGTACTGGATCTGCAGGGTGCCCTCGCCGGTGACTTGTATGTTGTCGACTGCAGCTCGGCTCGCGACGACATTGTCCATTGGAGTGGAGAACAGCGGGAGGCCGTTCACGTCTCGCTCTCATGAGGAGACCAGGATCCTTGGTTCGTCCCTGGGGGCGCGCGGTTGGGTGGTGGTGGGGCGCCGTTGGCCGTCGCCCCTGGTGGGGGCCGAGCGCTTTCTCCTGGCGGCGCGTTCTCGCAGATCGCGCGCTCGGCCACGCGAGCCGGGTTATTCTCATCGTCGAAGTTTAGGGCGCGCCCCTGGATGGTAGGGTTCAGGCGCGACCTGATTCGAAGTTGGTGATAGCGTGACAACTCCTGCGTTGTCGCCAGCTCGAGGCGAATTTTTCCGCGCTCGGCTTGCTCCTTGCGGACTGCCTCCGCCAGGCGCAGGCGGAGTTCCTCGACCTCCGTTGCCGTCGCGTTTGGTGGGATCGGCGTGGAGAAGGGGTCATCTGGCGGGTCGGCGCCAGTCGCCATGTAGGTCACGGCGAGGCGACCGGTTTCGTCGTGGGGGTCGGCAGAGTTCTCCGACCCAGAGTCGAAGTCGAAGATCCCAAGGATGGAGGGGTCCTAGAAGTCTCCGATGTTGGAGACCAGGCTGAGGGAACCCGCAGGTGATGCAACGACGATGGATCCGGCTAGTGACGCCGGGGTCGCCGAATCGGCGTCGTCTGAGGGCCGCGTCGTCCGCGACTGAGGTGGTTTTGGCCACGTTGTTGTGAGCCGAGTCTTACTCGGAGGCGAGGCGGTAGATCATGTGGACCTGGCTCTCAGAGAGCCGATCGCGTGGCGGCAAATCGTGGATGCAAGTCGAGTCCTCCGAGACGATGACGTCGGTGAGACCGACGAAGAGGCTGATTGTGCCGACCGGCAGGATCACGCTATGCGTGATGGGTCGTGCCGCCGGGACGTAGCTGCTCGGCAAGATCTGGAGCATCTCGCTGGTCGCGATCATGCAGCCGGTGGTGATCGACTCGTTGATGGGCAGATTGGATCTCGCCGCAGAACACCGGCCTGACTGGCCAGGCCCCACGGTGGGCGCCACTGTCGTGGGAATGACCACGGCAGACGCTACAATCGGCAGCGAGTAGTAGAACATGGGGCAAGGGTGGCCAGCCATCTGCGGTGCGAGATAAGGGAGGAGACACAAGGGTTTACCCAGGTTCGGCCCCCGGAGGGTAAAGACCTACTCCTGCTAGATTGTATCATGGTGAGAGTACAAGGGGGCAAGCTCGACGACTAGGCGGCGAGTCGCTTGGGTGTATGATGGAACGTATCCCCTATGCGTACCCTAGGGAGGTTTATATAGGCTCACCTCGCTAGGGTTTACAAATTACAACCGAATTAGTTAAGGATTTGGAGGTTCTATGACCTAGTCCGACTGGGCCTAGCTACGCTTCTGGGCCTCCAGCTTCCAGTCGCCTGAGTCCACGCCAAGTCCCGATCCAGTTGCCGTCCTGTAGGCCCACTCGCTGGCGGCTTGGGCCAATAGAAAACGTCCTGCTGGGTATACCCCGGTAGGCATATCCCCATCAATAACCGCCAAGAAGGATCAGACCATTGCCATGCTAGTGAAGGATCGCCAGTCTTTTCACCGTCAGATCAACAAGAAGGAGTGCATCATTGCCCGTCTTCGCCACCGGATCATAGAGTTGTAGGAGTCTGTCCACGAGAGAGACATGCAGTTGGAGGAGAGGCAGAATGCAGGGGAAGACCTTCGTGGAGACCCCTACTCCGATCTCAGCGATGATGATGACTTTCTGGAGGATCAGGCCATGGACTTCTTCACCGATGCGGATGACTTCGCCTTCATCAATGATGATGATGAGGATGATGAGGACACCGACTCCAAGGAGTAGTAGCACTTGAGCACTAGAGTTATTGAGTTGTATTTGGTCCCACTGTATCGTAGTTTCCCATAATGGTTCTTAAAACCATCTGTTTTCCTTGTTGTGGTGTGCGTTTGTATCGTGTGCCATGAATGAATGAAAAGCAAGTTTCTAGAAAAATCTGAGTCAAACTTTGAAAACCTTTCAAACCCAAAACCCCGAACCTTAGAAATTTCCCCCTTTTCTCATGATCTATCTCAATATCTAGATGCCTCGCGGAGGAAGCAACTCATCCCTGGACCCAATGTTGCAAATCTTGCAAATGTTGGTTTCTGACAGTGAAGCCGAAAGAGCCGAACGTCAAGCCAACTTAGCCACCCTTCAACAGATAGCTCAGATGGCTAACAACAACCAAGGCCATGGAAATCAGGACAACCATGGATCTAAGCTCAAGAATTTCTAGAACACCAATCCACCCGTTTTCACTAAGTCTGAAGAGCCCCTAGATGCAGATGATTGGCTGCAAACCATGGAGAACAATCTAGAAGTTGCAGGAGTGGAAGCTAACGAGAAAGTGTTGTTTGCTACCCACTACCTGGTCGGAGATGCAAGAGCATGGCAGAACAACGTTCATGCGATGACAGGAGGTTAGATGATGACTTGGGAAGAGTTCAAAGTCAAGTTCAGCAGAACCCATGTGCCAGCGGGTTTGATCAAGAGGATGAGGGATGAATTCAGATAACTGAAGCAAGGAAGAATGACCGTAGTGGAATACCGTGACAAATTTCTATCATTGGCTAGGTATGCACCAGATGAGATAGATACCGAAGGCAAGAAGAAGGAGAGATTCCTGAATGGTCTGCATGATGAGATGCAGACTGTGTTAGTCGATATTGAAGCCCTAGTAGACTCTACCATTCAGAAGGAAGGCAAGATCAACAAAGCTAATGAGAACCGCAAGCGTCGCATGATGCATCAACAAGGAACCCATCATACACCAAAGTATCGCCCCAACCCATCTCCAGGATTTGCCCCAAAAACCAACAAACCCCCAATGAACCGTTCGACCTACCCCAACCTTCTAAACCCAAGTCCCGGAGGAAATCATAACAACCCCGACAACCCCAGCAATTTCAACCGTGCAACACCTAAGTTCAACAACAACGATGCCTCTACCAAAACCAACACTGCCCCAAGGACTGGAAGCAATGTTATGCCTGTTGTAGCGAAGGACAAGTCGCAAGTGACTTGCTATGAATGTGGAACCAAAGGTCACTACTCCAATGAGTGCCCCGAGAAGATTGCCGCATCCCCCAATGCAAATTCCCCAGCTCAACAGCAGTGTCGTGTTCAGCCTGGAAGAAGGTTTGACCCAGGGAACTCGCTCAACCGCAACGGCCGTCTCTTTATCATGCATGCTGAAGAAGCCCAAGAAGCGCCAGATGTCATGTTGGGTATGTGTTCTGTTAACTTAGTACTTGCAAGAGTGTTGTTTGATTATGGAGCATCGCACTCGTTTGTTACTGAAGAATTTGCATGCACTAGTAAGATTCAACCCACCAAATTGAAGCATGTTATGATAGTTCAAATACCTGGTTCAACCACCAAAGCTAGACAAATTTGCAAATCCGTACCTATTCGAATCCATGGCATAATTTTTATGCTAATCTAATAGTACTCGGAACTAAAGGTTTGGAAGTAGTACTAGGAATGGATTGGATGTCCAAACATAAAGGATTAATTGACTGTGCCAAGAAAGCCATAACCATGACCAGTACAGCCGGAATATCAGTCGAGCATATATCTAAAACCTTGCCCCGTCAATTCAAGTGCAACAATAGTATAGCCTAGCCAACCCTTGACCAAGTCCGTATAGTCTGTGAATACCCCGATGTATTTCCAGATGTTTTGCCTGGTATGCCCCTAGATCGGGATATCAAGTTTATCATTGAACTAATCCCTGGAACCGAACCCATAGCCCAAAGACCATATAGTATGAAACCGTCTGAACTAGTGGAACTAAAGAAGCAACTATATGCTATGCTGGAAATAGGATTGATCCAACCAAGTGCATCGCCATGGAGATCACCTGTATTGTTTGTGGACAAGAAAGATGGAAATAACATTTTGCGTACGGATTATCGGAAGTTGAATGATGTGACCATCAAGAACAAGTATCCGTTGCCAAAGATAGAAGACCCGTTTGACCAGTTGCCTGGTGCCAAGGTGTTTTCTAAGATTGATCTTAGAACTGTCTATCATCAACTCAAGATTCGCGCAGAGGATATTCCAAAGACTGCCTTTACCACGAGATATGGATTATACGAGTATACTGTCATGTCTTTTGGATTAACCAATGCCCCCGCTTATTTCATGAACCTCATGAATAATATTTTTATGGACTTCCTGGATAAGTTTGTCATTGTTTTCATCGATGACATTCTAATTTATTCCAAATCAGAAGAAGAACATGAGCTAAACCTAAGGAGCATCCTTGGAACCATTAGAGAGCATCAGCTGTATGCCAACTTTAGCAAATGTGAATTCTGGTTATAGGAGGTAGGATTCCTCGGACATATTGTATCAACCGGAGGAATTGCCGTCGACCCTGCAAAGGTGAAGGATGCTGGAGATTGGCAAGCCCCAACCACCCAAACCCAAGTTCGTGCATTTCTCGGATTAGCGGGATATTACCGCAAGTTCGTAGAAGGATTCTCGAGTATCGCAAAACCCATGACCCAATTGCTGAAAAAGGACAAGAAGTTTGAATGGATATACAAATGTGAGGCGAGTTTTCAGGAACTTAAGAGGAGATTGATTTCAGCCCCAATCTTGATCATGCCGGATATTACGAAGCCCTTTGATGTGTATTGTGACGCATCCAAGATCGGTCTCGGATGTGTGTTGATGCAAGAAGGAAAAGTTATATCTTATCTATCCCGACAACTAAAGCAGCATGAACAGAATTATCCAACCCATCACCTTGAACTAGCAGCCGTAGTTCTAGCCCTGAAGACATGGAGGAATTATCTGATGGGAAACTGTTGTGAGATTTATTCGGATCACAAGATCCTGAAGTATATATCCACTCAGAAGGAGCTGAATATGAGGCAGAGAAGATGGATTGAGCTAATCAAGGACTATGATCTGGACATTCACTATCACCCTGGTAAAGCCAATGTGGTAGTAGATCCCCTTAGCAGATTACCGTGCCGCTTGAACTCCATGATTCTGATGGAGCAACCAAGTTTGCACATATAACTTCAACCTACTTTGATCAGTTAGATCAAGGAGTTACAGAAAGGAAATGCTAGTATCAATGGAATCAAACGTCGTATCGGTACATGCAAAGTACCCGGATTCACCGAGGATGAAGAAGGAGTTCTGTGGTACAAATGACGTCTCTGTGTACCAGCAGATTTAGATTTGAAGGAAACTATTTTGAAAGAGGCCCATGATACTCTTTATTCTATCCACACCGAGGATGAAGAAGGAGCAATTTTGGTGGCATAAGATGAAGAGAGAAATCGGAATCTACATAGCCAAGTGTGATATATGTCAGAGAGTCAAGGCGGGACATCAGAGACCCGCATGACTGTTGCAACCCTTACAGATTCCGGAATAGAAGTGGGATTCAGTTGGAATGGACTTTATCACCGGATTGCCTACTTCTAGTAGGGGAAATTACTCTATTTGGGTCATAGTTGACAGATTGTCCAAGGTAGCCCATTTCTTACCAGTCAAGACAACATACCAGAGTTTGAAGGTAGCGGAGTTGTATATCGCTAGAATCGTCAGTTTGCACGGAGTCCCCAAGAACATTGTATCGGATCGAGGAACTCAGTTTACCTCGAGGTTTTGGAAGAAAGTCCAAGAAGGACTAGGAACTAGACTGGATTTTAGCACATCGTATAACCCTCAAACCGATGGACAAACAGAACGAGTAAATCAAATTCTCAAAGATATGTTGAGAGCATGTGTGCTAGAGTATGGATCTAAATGGGAAGACTGTCTGCCTTTCATAGAATTTTCTTACAACAACAGTTATCAAGCTAGTTTGCAAATGGCCCCATTTCAATTCATGTATGGAAGGAAGTGCCGTACCCCTTTGAATTTTTCAGAAGTAGGAGAGAGTCAGATCTTTGGACCTGAAAACCTATGAGAAGCAGAAGAGAAAGTTCACAAGATTCGTGATCACCTCAAGACCGCCCAATCCAGACAAAAGAGTTATGCCGACAAGAGACGTCGAGACCTCGCTTTCAATATCGGAGATTTTGTGTATCTCAAAGTGTCGCCCTTGAAGGTAATGCAGCGTTTCTAGCTCAAAGGAAAGTTAGCCCCCAGATATATCAGACCTTTCAAGATTCTGAATCATCGATGAGAAGTATCGTATCAATTGGAACTGCTAGAAGAAATGTCAGCCGTACACAATGTGTTCCATATATCGTTACTTCGCAAGTGCCTAGAAGTTCCGGAAAAGACTGATGTTTTCAAGAACATTGATCACCGCACCATAGAGATCAACGATGACCTAACATATCCTGAAGTACACATCCGTAGTTTGAAGGAAGCTTTCAGAACCACCAGAACCCGAAGCGTCAAGTTTCTCAAGATTCAGTGGAGTAACCACACTGAAGAGGAAGCTACCTGGGACTAAGAAGATCACCTCAGGACGGAGTTTCCCGATCTCTTTAAATCCTAGGTAATCTTTTTTATTCTTTTTTAAATCTCGGGACAAGATTTTTTTTAAGGAGGGAAGATTTGTAACATCCCGAAAATATTGATCATGATTATCAAATTCTAATAACCAAAATTAGGGTTAACAAAAACTTTTGTTAATTCAAAGCATTATGAATGCATATGTGTATGTGATGATTGTGGCAAAGCATGAATGAACTTGTGTGATTAACCTAAATAGCAAGGAAGGGTTTAAAGATGAAAATAACATCATCTAAAACATTTCTAAGGAGAAACAAATCAAGAGAAAATCAAAAACAAATCAAATAAGGCAAATGGTCATTTTTGCCAATCTTGCTCATTAGGTCACTTTGAGTGTTTCTAGTCCAAGATTCCAAACAGAAACTTTTCCTTTTCTTTTCACCCCTTGATAGACCAAGTAAAATTAAATCAAAGCCCACCTTTCAAACTTACAGAAACATTTGGCAACCCCATTCAAATGA
Source organism: Avena sativa (assembly GCA_916181665.1). Classification (NCBI taxonomy): domain Eukaryota; kingdom Viridiplantae; phylum Streptophyta; class Magnoliopsida; order Poales; family Poaceae; genus Avena; species Avena sativa. The sequence continues at coordinate 136,878,023 of OV702280.1, forward strand.
CAGTTTAAAATTGAATCTATAACATATGTGAAGATCACACATTTTCAAAACCCAACCAAACCAGTGCCCCTTGACCAATCCAACTAACCCAAGACTCCCTAGTATGTAACTAGCAAACCCACCAATTTTGAATCCAAAATTCAAATTTGAATTTCTTGCGGCCATTTCATCAAACACCTTGTAATCATCAAACACTATTAGTAGCAGTAATTTTGGCCAACCTTGTGCCCTCTCTAGGTCACTCTACACTCTCAGTAGATGATCAAACTAATTTAACTAGCCTTAGCACCATTGTGAGCATGCATAGCCATCAATGGTGACCATGCCGAGAGCTCCCTTGCCACCCCCATGTCGCCAGCAAGCTAGGAGAAGCTCTAGCTTCGCCAACCTTGTCTGGGACACGCAGCACCGTCCACTGCCACCCCCTGTCGCAGCCCCAAGCCTTGCCAGCCACTAGACCACACGACAAGCTCGCGCCCAGTTTCTCTGCGTGCGTGCCGAGAGCGCGCCAGTGCCATCAGCGACACAAGCCCACAGATCGCGCGCCGCCCTCTCCGCTTGCGTGCGTGATCACCAGCACCCTAGCAACCCGCTAGACAACCCCGTCCACTGCCGCACGGACCATGGACGTTGTGCGCCATTAAACTTGCCGTCACGACGTTCCGACCATTCCTCACCGCCCCACGTCGTGCCATAAAGCCGTTGAGCTTCGCCAGGAGGCAACGCACCTTCCACTATTGTCGCCCATGCCATTCTCACGCTGTGCCGACGACCACGACGAGTTCCACCCGCGCACGTCGGTCCCCTTCAGGCACTATAAAAGGAGGCCACCCCCGTTCGATTTGAGCACACCATCTCACTCCCCACCTCTCACTAATAACACCCACTCACCCCCGGAGCAAGGCGAGCACCAGGTGGCCGGAATATCACCGGAGTTCGCCGCTGAAGAGGAGGAGAGGTGCCGTTGATTAGAGCCGCACCAGGAGGAGCTGCCGGTACCAGGAGGATCGCCGTCGTCGACTTCATCGTTCGCCCCCATCGCCGACCATTGCCGGAGCCCCGGTGAGCCCCCACTGACCCCCACTGGCCACGCTATGGTTCAGCCTCGCCGCGTCCTGTTCATGCATGGACGATGAACCACAGTTGTAGGATTAGAACTAAATCGCACGACTAGATCACCCCGTACCCCTTCGCCACTCACTGTCTCACTGACTAGTGGGGTCATTCACTTAACCAGCCTGCGCGCGCGCTGTGCGTAGTGGGCCGGCCCAGTTAAACCTCCCGCGCGACCCAGCAATTCAAACTTAGGTTTATTCATTTAGTTTCAAAATTAGTTTTGTACCTAGATTCAAAAATCAACCTAGCTCGATTCACTGAACCAAAATGCATGAAACCAATTTTGTTAGAAAGGTACTGGAGTGCTTAATCCAATCCAGTTGGATGCAAACCATTTAGATTTGTAGATCACCCATGGTAAAAATAACAACCCATAATCTTTTCTGCATTCAAACATTTTTTGAAATTCAACCACAAAACCTTTTGAGTTAATTCCAACTCTCAAAAATCACATTTAACCATACCTTTCAGAATATATAAAAATATATAGGGTTACTTCCAGAAATAATGATCAAGTAATAAAAGAATGCCCCATAGGCCATTCTAGTCATTTTATTTAATTAAAATAAAAGGTTAAACTTTATTAAATTGTGAAACCACTTTAAATCACATTCCCATGTATTTAAATATGTGGTGATGACATGTGTCAACATGATCCCATGTTTGAGTTGGAGAATATTAAATCTTAAGTAGTTTTTCAATGAGTAGAAATTACTTTTCTAAAATAAAATGAATAAGACAAGTGCTTTAATCCTTGTGATAATAGTGATGATGCTAGATCATCTAGTGTGAACCTTTCTGTGCTAAATAGAGTAGTTAAGAATTGTGTGGTGATTGTGTACCTCGTATTTATTTATAGACACTAGTACCGACCAAGGATACGAAGAGGAAGGAGGATACTACGAGGAGGAAGCCGAGGAGAACTTCAACCACTGCTCTGCACAAGTCAAGCTATTGAATTTTCAACCTAACACATGAAATTATGAAAGTTAGATAATCTGTGCCATGCATTGAGCATGTTGGGTTAGATACATTTGATGATACCCCATCCTAGTTTTACTTACAAGCTTAGTATTTTATTTCTTTATCAAAGCTTTCTCTTAGAGTTTACTTAGCGATTTGTAGATATTAGAAGAATAATGGAAGGTAGCATAAAGAGCATAAAACTTGGCCTAAGTTAGATAATCTTGATGTCATCCTGAGGCATGAGATTGAACTTAGCTAATTCACACTTGTTTACCACCCCTCATTAGTATTTACCCCCACTTGTAGATGCTAGTGCTAAGCATAAAACTTGATCAACTTTAGATGGGAATACTTGGTGAAAATGGTTATGAAAACCCTAGAATGATGAGTCATTCTACTGAAATGTTTTGCCATGTGTTCTTGAACACTACATGATTTTGATGATGAAAATGTTAAGGCATGAGCCTTGGCCCTTTATAAAACTGATGGTTGTCTGGATGCGATACCATTCCAATGTTACCGTACAACCACAATACCCGAAGTTTGGGTAGGGCTTGACTGGAAATTTATATACCTTAGTATGGGTTCCCTTGCGACCAAGGTTTGAGATGAGGCTACCTTGTGAAGATTGTCCACCTGTGCAGTACCCAAGATGACAGTTGGTCATGGTTGGGAGGCCAAACTCACAGGAGAGGTGCCTATACTAGCGCGTGTAATTGAAAGGTTAGGATTGATTATCCCCATACTGACTATGGTGAATTCAGGATTGTTCCTGATGGATGTATCGAATGTTGTGGTTAAAGTGTACCACCTCTACAGAGTGTCAAACTATTCGAGTAGCCGCGTTCGTGGTTATGGACAGTTGGAGTGGCCATACTTTTATATCGTCATATGTTTTCAAAATGACTTGTGAAATGATTCATGACTTTGACTTGACCACAACAGGGTTGTGATATGAAATTCAAGTTCCCTCTTAGGTGTTATAAAACTTTCAACTAGCTTTCTTTGTTTTTGAACTTAGTAGAGGTAAATCTGGCATTTTGCAAAACAACCTAGAGCTTAGTATCCTACTTAGAACCACTTCACTTGTTAGTATTAGTTTGCGAGTACTTAAAGAGCACTCATGGTTTTGTCCCTGGCTATTCCCGTGGCCAGACTATGAAGAGGAGTATCAGGAAGACAGACAACAGGAAGTTTACGACAACTAGGATCATCTCCCATCGTCAGCATTGCCTGTGACCATGAAGATGGAGCCTCTCCTATGCTATCGTTATTATTACGTTATTTCTGCTGCCTGAATTGTATTAAGACTGGATCATGAGATCCTTATTTCTGTAAGACCTTATGTATGGTTTGTAATGGATGATGTACTGTGATATCCAATCTGTTATGTCTCACAAAAATGGTAATACTGGGATTGCGATGTATGGCATAACAAACATCTGGGATTAAAAATCCGGGTGTTGACAAGTTGGCAGCACCCTCTGATTCACACACAAGTGGCAGGGGCAATGTAATTCTGAGTTTTCACAATGAGCTCTAACAAACTCAATAAATCCTACAACACCCCAGATATGTTGAGGGCTGCCTAATGGCGCAACCTGCATCCCAAATATCTCCATCTATTTAATTATGACATACAAGATTGGTTCTTAATTAGTAAAAGAAAAGCAGGAAACAAATAGATGGAGTACATAAAATATATATGCCCAACATTTTAGCAAACATATTGACAGCAATATTGGGCGAAGGTACTTAAGATCATAGATCAAGCCTAGAATCAACTATGACCATGTAGACTGAGTACAAATTAAATTACGTATTTGAGGAGGCAGATCTGGTAAAATGGAAATAAATTGCCAACCAGATCAAGCTAGAGAAAGAAGGACTATCATGGGATCCATGTGACCACCAGTGTGTCTCAAGAACAGCGAAGGGTAGCGAAAGGTTATTTGGGTGCATGGTGGTGAAATGAGGAGCGGCGGTGTGCGCGTCTATTTTGTGGGCTTCTAAGGGGGTGAGGGTCTAGGAGGCAGAGGGTGGATGTTAACACAGCGCGAAGGGGTGGGGAGGGATAACTTTGAAAATTCTGACCTACCTTGCTTTGGGCACGACCATATACATGCCCCACTGTCAGTGACCATATATCAAAATTGACCAATTTTGGATAAACCGAGATGAACTAGTTAAAGTGGCAAAATCAGCCTGGAAACTTGAAAACTCATGAATTGTCCGTCAAATCAGTAATTTGTGTGAAATTATGGAAGGTGGAATTTTGGGCCATATCTTATCTCATATTACCACTTTGAATATTGACCGCTAAATCAAGTCTCGCGAATCCCAACACTTCTAGCCGTCGGATCTTCTTTTCCATTCAATTAGCATCTAATGGTAGAAGATACTATTGAGAGTCTTGAGAACAATAAACACTATGCATAAACCTCAAAACACACTTCTCCATTGTTCTAGAGTCTTCTCCATCATTTCTCTAGACCATGTTACCAAAATTGACATGTTTTTAGTAAACTTCCATATTTTCAATTTATCGCAAAAATCTATCCAGTAAGATTGATATGGTTTATCCATTAAAACAGGGTACTTTGTGTGAAAATTTGCATGATGTCATACTGAGCCATAATCTTTGAAGTTGCTTCACAACCAAAAACAATGTTGTCACTTGGAGAAATAAAATTGGATTTTCCCTTTGTAAGCAAAGCTTGATTGGCCAAGATGCATCCAATGTATGGAGTACAAGACATGGACACGGTACCAACAAATATGGTTGTGCAGGTCAAAAAATCAACTACAGTTGTGACCTTGGTCATCTTGTTTCAAAGGTAGCAGCTGTTTATCAACTCATTAAATGCTTGAAAGCGTACAGACGTCTGGGTCCATCTGACGGGGACAGCATCCCCCAAGTGGGACTGGGAGTAGCGTACCTTAGAAGCTTCAGCGTCAAAATTTCGAGAGAGCACCAATATATCCCGTCCATCCATTAAAACATCTAGCCCCAAACATACTTAACCTTTTTTTAGAATGAAAATTCCTCTTATATCCCTGCTCCGAAAACAAAAAACCGAGGAGCAATGCAATAATAGAGGGATATAGGTGGTAATTTTGCATTCTCCCACATGCATCACCCCATCGACCTGGTTCCCTCCCCTTTCTCGATCAGTTCATTTACCTGCCCACCCCGTTTGGACTTACACAGACTTGGTGGACCAAAAATGCAAGCGACCCGCTTGTCAGTGACCCACAATTATGGGAATTAGAGATTCCCATCGTTTGTAGTTCAAAATTCGAACATTTTTCGCTAAACTCGGTGAAACTGGCTCGTGAACTTGAAAATTTTAAGAAAATTGGGCATTATTCATCAAATAATTCATAATTTGTGATAAAATTGATGCGGTGAGACTTTGAACCATATATATTCTTTGAACCGTAAAATTTATGCGGTGATAAAATTAGTTACGCCATTGTATTCCACGAATATAACCATAAAGTTTGAACATTATTCAAACTTCCCGAAATACTAAACCCCTAAACCCTATAACCCTAAACACTAATAAACCCCTATACCCTCACCAAGCAGGTATCATGCACTTGTATATCAAATTTGAGATACTTTCAATAAATTGGGCAACACCATTCTATTCGACGAATATATGCATAAAGCTTGAACATTATTGAAAATTCCTGAAACCATAAACAACCCCTAAAACCTAAACCCTCAGCCCCCAAAGTACTAAAACAATAAACCGAAAACCCTTCAATCCATAATCAAAGTCTAACCAAGTAGGTATCATGCATTTATAGATCAAAGTTTGAGATACGTTCATTAAATTGCACTAATGCATTTCTGTCTCATGAATATTGGCATATAACTCGAACATTATTGAAAAGTCACTAAACACCTAAATGACCCCGACCAAGCAGGTATACCATCCACTTATAGGTCAACATTTGAGATATATTTTCATTAAATTATGCTAACGCCATTCCATTCCACGAATCTAAGCATAAAGCTTGAACATTATTGAAAATGCCATAAAACCTAAACCATAAACCCCTAAACAACCATAACCAAGAAGGTATATCATCCACTTTTGGATCAACATTTGAGATATACTTTCATTAAATTATGCTAAATCCATTATATTCCACGAATCTAAGCATAAATCTTGAACATTATTGAAAAAGCCCTAAAACCTAAACCTTAAACCCTTCGACCCAAAACCCGAATCAAGTAGGCATCACACTCTTATATATCAAAATTGAGATATTCCCAGTAAATTGTGCTAACTCCTTTCTATTTCACGAAGGCATATAGCTCGAACATTACTGAAAATTCATTAAACCCTAAGCCCCCTAAAACCTAAACCCTAAGCCGTATCCCCCTTAACCCTAAAACCTCAGCACCTAACCCTGACCAAGCAAATATCATGCACTTATATATAAAAAATTGAGATGCTTTCATTGTGAAATTATTTCCAAGCCACTCTATTCCACGAATATAAGCATAAATCTCGACCTTTATTAAAAATTCCAGAAACCCTAAATCCCTAAATAAACCTAGCTTAACCCCAAAATCCGAAACACAAAACCCCTAAAACTTAAACAATAAACCCCTAAACCCTAACCAAGCAGCTATCATATGCACACTTATAGATGAAATTTTCAAATACTTTTATTATTTGGGTAACGCCATTCTATTCGACGAACATAAGCATCAAGCTTGAACATTATTATTGAAAATTCCCCAAACCCTCAACCCTAAACAACCCCTAAAACTTAAACCCTCAACCCACATACACCCTAACCAAGTAGGTATCATGCACTTATAGATCAAAATATGAGATACTTTCATTAAATTGCGGTAACGCCATTCTCTTCCACAAATATAAGCATAAATCTTGAACATTGTTAAAAATTCCCAAAACCCCTAAACCACCCCGACCAAGCATGTATATCATCCACTTATAGATCAACATTTGAGATATATTTTCATTAAATTACGCTAACACCATTCCATTCCACGAATCTAAGAATAAATCTTGAACATTGTTGAAAATGCCCTAAAACATAAACCTTAAACCCCTAAACGACCATGACCAAGCAGGTATATCATCCACTTTTAGATCAAAATTTGAGATATACTTTCATTAAATTATGCTAAAGCCATTACATTCCACGAATCTAAGCATAAAGCTTGAACATTATTGAAAAAGCCCTAAAACCTAAACCTTAAACCCTTTGATCCTAAACCCGAACCAAGCAGGCATTAGGCACTTATATATCAAAGTTTGAGATACTTCCCATTAAATTGTGATAACACCTTTCTATTTCACGAATATAGGCATATAGCTCGAACATTATTGAAAATTCACTAAACCCTAAGCCCCCTAAAACCTAAACCCTAAGCCTTAACCCCCTAAACCCTAAAACCTCAGCACCTAACCCTGACCAAGCAGGTATCATGCACTTATAGATCAAAAATTGATATGCTTTTGTTGTTAAATTATTGCCAAGTCACTTTATTCCACAAATATAAGCATAAAGCTCGAACTTTATTGAAAATTCCCGAAACCCTAAACCCCTAAATCCCTAAAAAAACCTAGCTAAACCCTCAAACCCAAAACACTAAACCCTAAACCCCTAAACCCTGACCAAGAAGCTATCATATGAACACTTATAGATCAAATTTTCACATACTTTTAATAATTTGGGTAACGCCATTCTATTCGACGAACATAAGCATAAATCTTGAACATTATTGAAATTCCTCAAACCATGCACCCTAAACAACCCCTAAAACATAAACCCTCAACCCACATATACACTCTAACCAAGCAAGCATCATGCACTTATAGATCCAAATTTGAGATACTTTCATTAAATTGCGGTAGCGTGATATGTTGGAAACGTATCCATAATTTTTGATGCTCCATGCTTGTTTTGTATCTACTTTGCTTTACTTGTCCGCACTTTGAGGTGCTTTTTACATGTTTTCTAGTACTAACCTATTAACAAGTTGCAACAGTGTCAGATGCCTGTTTTCTGCTGTTTTTGGCTTCACAAAAATTAGTAAAGAAATATTCTCGAAATTGGACGGGACAAAGTACCAAGTAAATTACTTTCCGTGGGGAACAAGAAGTCCAGAGGAGAGCCAGAGGGGCCAGCCAGGGGGCCAGACCCACCCCAGGCACGGGAGCGGGTGGGCCCGTACCTGGCTAGGTTTTGGTGGCCCTGGCCGCCTCCCGGTCTCGCCCCTTCGCCTATAAGAAGCCCCGGATGCAGAAAACTTGATTACCCGATCAGAAATCCATGAAACCGTCTGTAGCCGCCACCACCATCGTCCCTAGATCGAGGGGGATCTGAAGTTCTTCTCGGCACCCTGCCGGAGGAGAGATCATCCTGGAGGCCTTCTCTCCGGTAAGATGCATTAGTAATTCCACCTTGGACTATGGGTCCATGTAGTAGATAGATGGTTGTATCTCCTCCTTTGTGCTTTCATGTATAGATCTTGTGAGCTCCGTTCATGATCAAGATCTAATCTATTTGTAATCATGCATGTTGTGTTTGCGGGGATCTGATGGATATTGAGATTATTATGTTGGTTTGATTAATGGTTTTATCTTTATGATTCTATCATGCCTGTGTTGTTTGTGATCTTGCATGCTCTCTGTTGTTAGTATCTATCTGGGCCAAGTAGTTGCTAGTGACTCCAAGAGGGGGTATTTATGCTCGATAGTGGGTTCATGCCTCTAGTTTCCAAGGGAAGTGATAGAAATCTCTTCAGTTGTAGATGTGTCGTTGCTACTAGGGAGAAAACAACGGTCTCTTGTTCATGGGACATGTGGACTGTTTACCTTACACACTTTGCTTAAAGCAGTTGTCTGTTGCTTGCAACTTAATACTGGAGGGGGTTCGGATGATAACCTGAAGGTGGACTTCTAGTCATAGATGCAGTTGGATGATGATCTATGTATATTGTTGTACTGCCCAATCAGCCTCATAGGATCTTTCTGACTAGTAATTGCATTGTTATGCCTTGCTTAGTTCCTGTCAATTTCCCCGCTATAATTTGTTTACCCTTCATTCCATGTTTATCTAAGGTGGGCACCTCTAGTGAACTATGGACCTCGGTCCAATCTTTACCATTGATACATCTTCCGTTGTTACCTGTTTACTTGCTACACACCACCATTTCACACCATACGTTTAATCCTTTGTTACAGCAAACCGGTGAGCTTGACAACCTCACTAATTTGTTGGGGCAAAGTCTTGAGTTTGTGTTGTGCAGATCTTCGCGTTGCTTGCAACACCTCTGTGACGTTTCCTTCCTCCTACTGGTTCGATAACCTCAATTTCTTACTGAGGGAAACTTGCTGTTGTGCTGCTTCATACCTTGCTCTTGGGGTTTCCAACGAAGCGTCCCACGACAAGTACTGGGCTCCATCAAGCTATTTTCTGGCGCCGTTGATGGGGAGGCCAAGGACATCTTCATTAGGGGAGTCCTTCACTTCCTTTCTATTTACTTTGTTTTTAGTTTGCTTAGTTTCTTTTGCTTGGTTTTGTTTGCCTCTTTTCAAAAAACCCAAAAAAAAATTAGTCTAGTTTGGTTTGCTTGCCTTATTCAAAAATACAAAAAAAATAGTTCCTGCTCTATTTGCTGGTGGTTTTGGCTTGCCCACCTTTGACAAAATGAACTCTGCTGAGAACACCAAGTTATGTGAATTCACTAGCACCAACAACAATGATTTCCTAAGCACTCCTATTGCTCCACCTGCTCCTGATGCTACCTTTTATGAAATAAAGCTTGCCTTGTTGAATCTTGTGATGAGAGGGCAATTTTCTGGTGCTAGTTCTGATGATCCTGCTACCCATCTCAATAGCTTTGTTGAACTTTGTGAGATGCAAAATTATAAGTATGTAGATAGAGATATTATTAAGCTCAAGATTTTTCCTTTCTCCTTGAGAGAAAAAGCTAAAGAATGGTTGCTATCCTTGCCTAAAAATAGTATTGATTCTTGGACTAAGTGCAAAGATGCTTTTATTGGAAAGTACTATCCTCCTGCTAAGATTATATCTATGAGAAGTGACATTATGAAATTTAAACAGCTTGATAGTGAACATGTTGCTCCTACTTGGGAAAGAATGAAATCTTTGGTTAAAAATTGCCCTACTCATGGACTCACTTCTTGGATGATTATCCAGACTTTTTATGCAGGTTTGAACTTCTCCTCAAGAAACCTGTTGGATTCTGATGCTAGAGGTACTTTTATGGGCCTCACTTTGGGTGCTGCAACAAGGCTCCTCGATAATATGATGGTTAACTACTCTGAATGGCATGTTGAGAGAGCTCCACATGGTAAGAAGGGAAATTCTGTTGAGGAAACTGCCTCTATCAGTGAAAAGATTGATGTTATTATGGCTATGCTTCTAAATGGGAAAGCTCCTCTAGATCCTAATAGTGTTCCCTTAGCCTCTTTGGTTGCTCAAGAATAGCAAGTTGATGTGAACTTCATTAGAAACAACAATTTCAACAACAATGCCTATAGGAATAATTTTGGTAGCAACAACAATTATAGGCCTTATCCTCCTAATAATGGCAATTCCTATGGAAGCTCTTACAATAATGCTTGAAGTGCCCCTCTAAACTTGAAGTCATGCTCAAGGACTTTATTAGTAAACAAAACACTTTCAATAAGACTATAGAGGAAAATCTTTTAACTTTTGACAAAAATATATCCTCTTTGTCTAAAACTCAAACTTCCTTGGTTAATAAAATGGCCGCTAAACCGGAAACTATGGAAAACATCTTTTTCTACTGCTCATGCCATACAAGTTACTATTGATGAAAATGTTAGGCTGTTAGCTCAACTTCATGCTAGGTGGGAAAGGGAAGCTGAAATTGATAGAAACAATAGTTGTCACATCCCAAGATTTTCCAAATCTTGTTATGTGAAAAATAAATGAATAAAATAAAACTTTGTTGATTTTCAGAGTGAGAAGAAACTTCCTGAATCCAATTGGAAACTTTCAAAACCTATTTGGATCAAATAAAATCCTAAAGGGATTTAAAAAGATAAATAAACAATAAAGTTAAAAATATGTGAAATTACTATTTTGGATCTTTTAATAAAAATATTTGGTTTACAAATGAAAAGGTAGAAATATAAATAAGGACTATTTTTATAGAGCCAAATTAAACCTTGGCCAAGTTTTTGAAGTAAAATATTTTGTTTTGATTAAAGTAGTAAAGGGTTATTTAAATAAAATAATGAGGATTTATTAATATCCAAATTTATTAAAGTAAAGGCTTTGCCATTTTAATTAAAACATCAAAACTTGTTAAATTATTTTAAACAAGTTTTCCAAGTATTTTATATTCTCAAATAAAACCTACTGAAGTGTTTTTGGTTTTATTTTAGATTTCAAAATAAAGATTCTAATAAAACAAATCCTATTTGAATTAAATGATTAAGGTCTATTCATTTAATTATTAATGGACCCTAAAATAAAAAAATATTATTTTATTTTGGGACTTGGAATATTGTTGTTAAACAGAACTAAACTCAATACAAAGTCTAGTGGAAGTTTGATTTGATTTGAATGTTTGAATTGTTTGATTGAATTTCAAAACAGAAAATCAAATGGAAAAGAAGAAAAGATTCAGTACAAAAAAAAAGAAACAGACAGCCCAACCCTTCTGGCCCAGCAAGCCCAGCTCCATCCCATCTAACCACCCCCCCCCACGCGCGAATCATTTTCCACCGAAAAACCCACCCACGCAGACACCGACGAGTGGGCCCCTCTCCCTATCTCTCTTCCTCGCTGACAGCAAGGCCCCACGCCAACGTGTCGTCGTCTTCAACCCGCGGCAATTCCTCCCTGCCGTTGCTGCCATTACTCCGGCGATCAATTCGCGTTAACAGCGGCCATCACTCCCCCTGCAATCAAGCTTAGATAACCGCCCGCTCCTCCCCTACTTTTTCCCTCACTCCCCTCTCCCTCTCTGCCCCCAGGCTGAGCGAATCGAGAGCTCCAATCTCTCTGTCTCCGACAGCTTCTCCGGCCAATTCCGGCGAACCACTGCCGCCCCTCGCCTCCCCAACCACACAAGCTTGCTCTCCATCCTCAGGCGTTCCTCCCTGCACCCTCGGCTTGCCCTCGCTCGATCCATAGCGCCGGCAACAATGACCACCTGAGCGCCACCGCCTGCAAGCAACTCCGTCGAGCTTCTCAGGTGAACTCCTTTCTCCCCTCTCCTTCCCGATGATACACCTACACTCGCCACACTCGCCCGCGTCTAACTGTGTCCTCGTTTTGCCTCGGGGCGAACCGCAGCGTCGCCCTCGACGACCTCCAGAACCGCCTGACACCGCCATCGTCTCCGGCGAGGAATTCCCGTCGCGTCTGAGCGCTGCTTGCCAAGCCGACCACGCGTTGAGCATCACCTCGACCTCGCGAGCACGGTGAGCACCCCCGTTTCCTTCCTTGCTTCCTAGAATCGCCGCGACGCCACCGCCTGAGCGTGCTCCGCCGCTCACCGCCGCGCAGCACCGCTAGTGTTTGACCACGCAAACGTGACCGTTAGATCTTGATCGTCTGGCTGTGATAGAACGTAGACGAAAGGGTATCGTGTGCCTCTGCACCACTCGATATTATTTAGATCCAATGATCCAGCGAGCTCGATCCGCCCGAAGCGGTATCGGCCAATAAGAACAAGCCACGTGGACAGAGTATTGTTTAAAAACAGAATTAGAATCTGATTTAGATGCAAACTTGTAAATTGCATAACTTTTGATCCACACGTCCAAAATTTGCAAATTTTATATCAATGGATTCATAAAAACAAGCCCTAGCCAACCATGCACTTTGTTTAGTAAAAAGCTTCTGGTAAAATGTTTGTTTTTGCAGAAACTTGTGTATGCATGTTTAGGATATAAAATTTATTCCAAAATGATTTTGGGGTTGAAATCTTTGCAAAATGATTTGTTGTGAACCTACTGACCCTAGTAACCAACTCATGGATTTGAAAATGTATTTTGTGAAGGTTAGGAATAAAAACTTGAATTATCTCATTTCTAGTCAAATAAAAATATTGATTTTGATATGGAAATGATTTTTGAGAAAAATCTTTGGAAAATGTTTTGATTCAAACCTACTGACCCTAAACACCAAGTTTTGTAAATTAACAACTTATTTGGTGAACAACATAAAATTGTTGCTTTGCTAAAAACATTTTCCACCACATGAAATAATGATTTGATTTAAAAATGGTTTATAGATAAAGCCCTTTTGCAAATGGTTTTGCCACTTTAGAAAATGACCACTTTGAGCCTTACAATGTTTAGAGCCTAGTAGAAACCACCTTTGCAAATAAAACTATCTTTTGCATGCTTGCATGCATGACTTTGTTTCTATTATTTTATGTGTGATGAATTGTTTGAATAATGGTTGGAATGCTAGTTGAATCTATGTTTGCTTGATTGATTTGTAGTGAAGTTAAAAGAGTGTGATATTAGCAAGATCAAGAAGTGAACCAACATCCTCTACCAAAAAGGCAAGTGACACTATCATCCAAGTCCTACTATTTTTCATTACACTTAGTGGATTTTGAAACATGCATGATAAGGACTACTATATTTTGCTATGCTAAATCCTAATAGGATACCCTTATACATTCCTTAGTGAAAACAATGTAGTTGCAATATGCTTAGCCCTGCTATATATTTTGAGAAAGGATACATGTTGAGATTATATGAAGTTGAGAAAAGACTTATGTTTTATATAAATAAAACAAGTACTCAATGAACCACCTGGGTGGACAAGGATACTCAAGTTTTGGACAAGGTGGCAACAAGAGGAACCATGTTTATATGGCAAGCTCTTTTTGTTGTGCACCAGATGAAAACCACCCAGGGACTTAGAGATTGAACATGTTTCTCGTACAGTGGCTTCCGTGTACAGCCACATGCTAAATGGGCACTGGCTTAGTCAATTACATTGTGGAAGACCCATGCATTGGCCTCTTCAGGTTAACTAAATGAGGGAACTCGGAACACTACATTGGTGCCTGGTAGACAAGCTAGCATTGTGTATTGGGAGGACCCTATGGAAAGACTTCGTCACATTCTCAATCTGCCAGTACACCATCTTGGTGAGTACTTATCCAGCGGCCACTGGTGGCAACAAGATGAGATTGTGTCATGTGGGTAAATTGTACAACTTCTACAGAAGATAGAAAAATCTAAGTACTTAGCCGTGTCCCCGGTATGGACAATACTGAGCAACTAAGGCCTGAAGCTATGGGAAATCTCGACATTCCAATTTCTAAAAGAAAAACTTGAAAAGTGACAACAAGAGACTTGAAGCACTTGGTGGATTCCAAGGAGTTCAGAAATATTTGACAAAAGATCAAAACTATTTTGAAAAGATAGGATAAACTATATTGCTTTCTGCAAATGAGCCTAAACCCCACTTAGCCAAATATGCATGTATTGATAGGATCCACTTATATTCTACATAGTAGTGAAACTTGCCAATACAATTCAAATGTATTGACCCTTGTGGCTGCAACTTATTATGTTGTAGGTTTGTTTGATGTAAGTGTGTTAATTAGGATTACAAGTCTACAACCAACATGTCTGCCTGTGGCACTTTGAAGATGAAGGACTCCATGCTTATAGATATTCTGCTGCAATGTAATGTAATAGCCAAATGAGTTATGTAAGATGTAATAAAATTATGTTATTCCTGGTTATAAAGTTGTATTATGACCTTTGTTTCTTGATAATACATCTTAACTGTGGATGCTAGCTATTGATCCAGGGACTAGCATTGTAAACACAGGGATCTCTACCTTATTAAAGGTTGGGACCTCTACAATAGTGTGTGCACTATCACCACTAAACCACAAGTAGCCCCTATTCCTCCTCCTACTATTCCTACCACTAGTGATGTTAAGTTTGACTTTGATATTGATGGTTGCAATATTTCTGAAGTGATTATGTTTCTGCAAAATCTGGCTAGAAGTCCTGATGCTAGTGATATGCATGTTGCCTTTACCAAACACATTACAGATGCTCTTGTTAAGAAAGGAAGAGAAGCTAAAACACAAAGCTTCTATTCCTAGGAAAGTAGAAGATAGTTGGGAACCCATTATTAATATGCAAGTGAATGAATTTGATCTCAAATCTTCATGTTATCTTGGTTGTAGTGTCTCTATTATGCCTAAGAAGATTTATGAAATGCTTGATTTGACACCACTAGAAGATTGTTATTTGGATGTTCCACTCAATGATAATGCTAAGAAGAAACTCATGGGGAGTATTACTGATGTTCTCATTATGGTTAACAATGCTTATGTCCCTGTTGATTTCTATGTTTTGGATGTTGAATACAATGCTTCTTGTCCTATTACTTTGGGAAGACCTTTTCTTAGAACATTTTGTGCCATCATTGATATGAAAGAAGGCACCATTAAATATAAATTTCCATTCAAGAAAGGTATTGAACACTTCCCTATGAGAAGAGGGAAGTTGCTTTTGTCTCCTCCTTTGAAAGAAAGGTTTGATGTTAATGCTTCCTCATTTGAAAATACTTGATTCTTCTTGCTTCTTCTTACTAACTTAAAGGCGTTAAAGAAAAGTACTTGTTGGGAGATAACCCAAGAGTTTCCTTGAGTCTTGGAAGTTATTACTTCTGTAATGACCTCTCCTTATCCTTTTTGTTTGCTTTTTGTGCCAAGAATGACCTCTAATGAGAGGGAATTAAGATTTGGGGAGTTGCTGTCCCGAAACAGATTTTTGTCCTCCACCAATTAAAATCGTGAGGAGGCTCTGTAACTCGGATTGAGCTCAAAATTTATAAATAAACCCCCCAGTATGTTAGATTACTCTTCTTAGTTCAACACTTTTTTATTTGAGCAACAGAAGATGTTCTAAAAAATCGTTTCTACATGTTTGTCTGTTTTGACAGATTTCTGCCATTATTTGCATTTGCTTCTTATTGATTCCTTTTTGAGTTCTCTTCGGGTAAATTGAGATTTTTGAAGGAGTTACTACAGTAGATTGTGTTTTTAGTGAAAAGCCTTGTTGTTCCAAAGCTTTGCCAGTGGTCTAATATCTTTTGAATACACTAATGTTGCTAATGAAGATTATGTGAAGTTTTGTATGAAGGAAAAATTTCAGGTGTAGAGAAAGAATGATGCAATGAGATGAAGAATGGACAAAAGCTCAATCTTGGGTATGCCACCATGGTGTAACCCCAAGAAATATCCAAGAGGTACAAGCGTCAAAGCTTGGGGATGCCCAAGGCATCCCCTTCTTCATCAATAAAAAGCTCAGGTCTGTCTAGACACTTCGTTTTTACTGTTTCATACGCAGTTGTGTTGTTCTTGGAGCGTCTTTGTTTTCGTTTGCTTTTATTAGGTTGTTTAGTTTGCTTGAATAAAGTAGTTTGGACCCCCGTTCTCGTTGTGTTGTTTTGCAAATAAGTTTGCTTGGTGTTTGGAAAGGAGTAGTAAGTTCTTGCTTGAAGTGCAAGAGGGCCTTGCATTGACTATGACTTAGACTTTAGCATGACATGCTAGGTGTTGTTTTAGCATTATGCTTAGTGATTATTGCTGTAGCATGTCTTGTTCCAAACAATTGGGATTGCTTAGTGTGCCTTGAAGAAATTATGCGTTGTTTTAGCATGCAAAAGCATAGTATTATGGTATTCTCCTTTGATGTTTTGCTTGGGTTGACTTGGCACATGCTAAAACCATGCTATGACTATGACAAGTCACCATTAGCCTCTATGATCATTTAGTCCTTGACTTGTAGTACCACTCTTTGCTTTGATTAGTATGCTTTGTTGCATTGCATGATTATGGCCATTATTGCTCTCTTAGCTGGTTGCTCCCAGTCTTTTGCTAGCCTCCACTTGTATGAGTAAGTTCTACTCATGCCTCCAGCTCCCAAGAAACCAAGTTATTCCAAAGTGTCCACTATAAACTCCTATGCATGGTGTGTTACACCATTCCAAAGTATATTCTTTCTTTCAACTATCTTCCAATTAAAAACTATTTTGTTATGTGAAAACTTAGTGATTAAATCCCTCACGAACTTGATGGCACACTTTATTCTTTGCCCCTAATAAACTTGAACCATTGTGACAACTTTGTTGTATATGCTTGCACTTATAAGTTGGAATTAGTAGAACCGTGCTGTCATGGGGAACGTTTTCAACATTTCATGTGTACCTTGTTGTACTCAGTTGATATCATGTTCTTCTGTCTACGGATGTCACCGGTGTGAAATAAAGAGGGAACTTGTAAGTCCATGGAGTTTGTATCCTGTGTTAGAGAAACGCCTGGGCTGCTAGCCTAAGACATGCCTAATCATGGTGGAAACTTGCAGCATCACCATAATGAGCTATCTATGAAGCATCCTCAATAAAAAGCTATGCATATGGTAAATAAAAAGATTGCTAAGATGCTCATTGTCTGCTTGCCTTGTCATTTTGGTTATGGGAAATCTCTTGTACCATGTGCAAGGGGTACCCCGTTGGCGGTTCTCAATGATATGCAAATACTTACAGTGACAAGAACTTACCTGGACCCAAAGTTGAGTATGCATGAGGTGTGGGCCTCGTATTCAAGGGGCATGAGATTGCCAACTTATACTTTGTCAAGCATATACTTCAGCTTTGCCACTTTAACCTTAACCACTTCAAGATGCTTATGATAGGGGCAATGAGGGCTGAAAGCTAACAAGTTCCATAATTTTTTGGAAGCTCTTTTTGAAACTTGTAATCCCTTCTTCCTTTCCAAAAGGCCTTTCTTCCACCACTATTGAGTCTCCACCTTCTACCTTTAGGCACCTTTAAGAGAGCATAGTTGTCATTCTGTGTGTAGTGTTCCAAACCTTATTGATTGATGCATATTGTGATATTACTTGTTCTTGTGAAACAAACAAACGTTTTTCAATATTGCTACTCTATGAGGGACAAGCTGATCGCCACTATGCTTTGTTTTCTGCATGTGAAACAAACAAACGTTTTTCAATGAATGTTATTCATGATCTTTGTTTGTATCTTGTCATGTTGCAATCATAGTTACTATGTCCTATTGTTAGAACTCCATCTTTCATGCACATGTTTAGAGTTCTTTGATCCCAGCTTTCAATGCTTGCAAATGGTTGGATCTTTATTGTGAGGGTGCATGTCACCTCAAAAATTATTCTTTTTAAAACTTACCTACTCGAGGACGAGCAGGAGTTAAGCTTGGGGATGTTGATACATTGGAAACATATCTATAATTTTTGATGCCCCATGCTTGTTTTGTATCTACTTTTCTTTACTTGTCCACACTTTGAGGTGCTTTTTACATGTTTTCTGGTACTAACCAATTAACAAGTTGCAACAGTGTCAGATGCCTGTTTTCTACTGTTTTTGGTTTCAGAAAAATTGGTAAAGAAATATTCTCGGAATTGGACGGGACAAAGTACAAAGTCAATTACTTTTCGTGGGGAACAAGAAGTCTAGAGGAGAGCCGGAGGGGCCAGCCAAGGGGGCTAGACCCACCCCAGGCGCGAGGGCAGGTGGGCCCATCCCTGGCTAGGGTTTGGTGGCCCTGGCCGCCTCTCGGTCTCTCCCCTTCGCCTATAAGAAGCCCCCGATGCAAAAAACCTAATTACCCGATCATAAATCCATGAAACCGTCTATAGCCGCCGCCACCATCGTCCCTAGATCATGGGGGATCTGAAGTTCTTCCCAGCACCCTGCCGGAGGAGAGATCATCCTAGAAGCCTTCTCTCTGGTATGATGCATCAGTAGTTCCACCTTGGACTATTGGTCCATGTAGTATAGATGGTTGTATCTCCTCCTTTGTGCTTTCATGTATAGATCTTGTGAGCTCCGTTCATGATCAAGATCTAATCTATTTGTAATCATGCATGTTGTGTTTGCGGGGATCGGATGGATATTGAGAATATTATGTTGGTTTGATTAATGGTTTTATCTTTATGATTCTATCATTCCTGTGTTGTTTGCGATCTTGCATGATCTCCGTTGTTAGTATCTATCTGGCCCAAGTAGTTGCTAGTGACTCCAATAGGGGGTATTTATGCTCGATAGTGGGTTCATGCCTCTAGTTTCCAAGGGAAGTGATAGAAATCTCTTCGGTTTTAGATGTGCCATTGCTACTAGTGGGAACATGTGGACTGTTTACCTTACACACTTTGCTTAAAGCAGTTGTCTGTTGCTTGCAACTTAATACTGGAGGGGGTTCGGATGATAACCTGAAGGTGGACTTCTAGTCATAGATGCAGTTGGATGACAGTCTATGTATATTGTTTTATTACCCAATCAGCCTCATAGGATATTTCTGACTAGTAATTGCATTGTTATGCCTTGCTCATTTCCTGTCAATTGCCCTGCTGTAATTTGTTTACCCTTCATGCCATGTTGTTTATCTAAGGAGAGCACCTCTAGTGAACTATGGACCCCGGTCCAATCTTTACCATTGATACATCTTTCACTGTTACTTGTTTACTTGCTACACACCACCATTATCTTCCACACCATACGTTTAATCCTTTGTTACAGCAAACCGGTGATCTTGCAACCTCACTGATTCGTTGGGGCAAAGTCTTGAGTTTGTGTTGTGCAGGTCTCCGCGTTGCTTGCAACACCTGTGTGACGTTTCCTTCCTCCTACTGGTTCGATAACCTCGGTTTCTTACTGAGGGAAACTTGCTGCTGTGTTGCTTCATACCTTGCTCTTGGGGTTTCCAACGAAACGTCCCACGACAAGTACTGGGCGCCATCATAGTGCTATTCTATTCCCTGAATATAAGCATAAAAGCTTGAAAATTGTTGCAAATTCCGTAAACCCCAAACCCCTAAAAACTAAACCATAATCCCATATCTTATCTTATCTTCACTTCTCTTATCTTATCTTAACTTAACTTAACTTATCTTGTCTGATCTTACCACTATATAGTGTACAAATAACTTTGAATATTGACCGTTGGATCAAGACTCGCGAGTCCCAACATTGCTAGCCGTCGGATCTTCTTTTCCATTCTATTTGCATCTAATGCTAGAAGATACTATTGATAGTCTTTAGCACAATAAACACTATGCATAAACCTCAAAACACACTTCTCCATCGTTTTATAGTCTTCTCCATCATTTCTCTAGACCATGTTACCAAAATTGACATGTTTTTAGTAAATTTCCATATTGTCAATTTATCACAAAAATCAAACCAGTCAGATTGATATGGTTTATCCATTAAATAGGGTACTTTGTGTGAAAATTGGCATGATGTCATACTGAGCCATAATATTTGAAGTTGCTTCACAACCAAAAACAATGTTGTCACTTTGAAAAATAAAATTGGATTTTCTCTTTGTAAGAAAAGCTTGATTGGCCAAGATGCATCCAATGTATAGAGTACAAGACATGGACACTGTACCAGCAACTATGGTTGTGCAGGTCAAAAAATAAACTACGGCTGTGACCTTGGTCATCTTGTTTGAAAGGCGATAGATTTCTGTCAATTCATTAAATGCTCGAAAGCGTACATGCGTCTGGGTCTATCTGACGGGGACAACATCCCCCAAGTGGGAGTGGGAGTAGCGTACCTTAGAAGCTTCAGCTTCAAAATTTCGAGATAGCGTCGAAATATCCCATCCATCCATTCAAACATCCAGCCCCAAACATACTTCACCTTCTTTAGAATGAAAATTCCTCTTCTATCCTTTCTCTGGAAACAAAAACCCGAGGATCAATGCAATAATAGAGGGATATAGGTGGTAATTTTGCGTTCACCCACGTGCATCACCCCATCGACCTAGTATTTACCTTCCCACCCCCTTCGGCCTTACACTGACTTGGTAGACCCACAACATAAGTGACCCACTTGTCAGTGATCAAGAATTATGGGAAGTAGAGATTCCCATCGTTTGCAGTTCAAAATTTGAACATTTTTTGCTAAACCGAGATAAAATCGATAAACTCGGCGAAACTGGCTCGTGAACTTGAAATTTTTAAGAAACTTGGGCATTATTCGTCAAATAATTCATACTTTGTGATAAAATTGGTGCGGTGAGACTTTGAACCAAATATAGTCTTTGAACCGTAAAATTGGTGCGGTGATAAAATTAGTTATGCTATTGTATTCCACGAATATAACCATAAAATTTGAACATTACTGAAAGTTCCCAAAACACTAAACGCCTTAACCCTATAACCCTAAACACTAATAAACCCCTATATCCTGACCAAGCAGGTATCATGCACTTGTATATCAAATTTCATATAATTTCATTAAATTGGGCAACACAATTCTATTCGACGAATATATGCATAAAGCTTGAACATTACTGAAATTCCTGAAACCCTAAACAACCCCTAAATCCTAAACCCTCAACCCCCAAAGTACTAAAACCATAAACCCTAAAACCCTCAACCCATAATCAAAACCTAAACAAGTAGGTATCATCCATTTATAGATCAAAGTTGAGATACGTTCATTAAATTGCTCTAATGCCTTTTTATCTCATGAATATCGGCAGATAGCTCGAACATTATTGAAAAGTCAGTAAACCCTAACCCCCTAAAACATAAACACTAAGCCATATACCCCTAAACCATAAAAACCCTAAAACCTCAACCCCTAACCCTGACTAAGCAGGTATCATGCACTTATAGATAAAATTTGAGATACTGTTATTATTAAGTTGTTGCTAGGTCATTCTATTCCACGAATATAAGAATAAAACTCGAACTTCATTGAAAATTCCCACAAACCTAAACAAACCTGAAAACCTAAACCCTCAACCCCTAAATTCCCTAAACCCCAAAGAACCCCTAGCCTAAACCCTCGACCCCTTAATACTTAAAGCATAAACCCTAAACCCCTGAACCCCTAATTAAATCCTATCTAGTAGATATCATGCACTTATAGATCCAAATTCAAGATACTTTCATTAAATTGCGGTAACGCCATTCTGTTCGACAAATATAAGCATAAAGCTTGAACATTATTAAAAATTCAATAAACCATAAACTCTCAAACCCTCAACCCCTAAACGACCCTGACTAATTAAGCAGGTATATTATCCAAATTCGAGATACTTTCATTAAACTGCGCTAAAAACATTATGTTCCGCAAATATAAGCACAAAGCTTAAACATTATTCAAAAATCCCTAAACCCCTAATTAAACGACCCTGACTAATTAAGCACATATATTATCATCCACTTATATATCAACATTTGAGATATACTTCCATTAAATTACGCTAACGCCATTCCATTCCACAAAGCTAAGAATAAATGTCGTGGTAATGGCCACGACAGATGCTGCAATCGGCAGCGAGTAGTAGAACGACGGGAAAGGGCGGCCAGCCATCTGCGGTGAGAGATGATGGCGGAGACACAAGGGTTTACCCAAGTTCGGCCGCCCGGAGGGTAAAGACCTACTCCTGCTAGATTGTATAATGGAGAGAATACAAGGGCGAGCTCGACGACTAGGCGGCGAGTCGCTGGGGTGTATGATGGAACGTGTCCTCTATGCATACCCTAGGGAGGTTTATATAGGCTCACCTCGCTAGGGTTTACATATCTACAACCGAATTGGTTAAGGATTCGGAGGGTTCTTGACCTAATCCGACTGGGCCTAGCTACGCTTCTGGGCCTCTGACTGCCAGTCGCCTGGGTCCTCGCCAAGTCTTGTTCCAGTCGTCATCTTGCGGGCCCACTCGCTGGCATCTTGGGCCAACAGGAAACATCCTGATGGGCATACCCCAGTAGGCATATCCCCATTAGTAGTCCCCGAGGCTATCGTTGATTCGTAATAATTGTTCGTTGGCAGTCGGAGTATGCGGGTCCAATTCGGACTCCCAGTCGCATCGGCGGTGGTCTCCTGAACAAAGGAAAGAAGTAGTCATTTGAGTCGTAATAACGACGACTAATCAGATCGCATCTTGGCAAATGGGTCGGCGAATAATTAAGTCACTGTTGTAGTGATCAGGTCGGCGAATCGTCAAGTCGCTGAAGATAGCGAGTCGACCGGATGAAGTTGGACCGTTAGCTTGGTTAAACTAGCCGTCGGGTAATCCAACGGTAATATCGGCGTAATTACCGCGTGGTAACGGCTCTCCGAAAATGGCGGGTAACAACCACTATATAAGGAGAGTGACGGGTGAGGGGAAAACACTTCCCTCACTTCCTCCGATCTCATGCGTTCTCAATCCTCCATTCCGCGCAGCGACCAGAGTGACCCAGAGCAATTTTCAGCCCCAGAACCCCCAATCGATGGCCCCTCCTACGGAACCATGGGGCAGATCCAAGTGTACGAAGGTGCTGCTAAGATCGTTCAAGGAGGCAGGGATCCTCCACGCTGGGAGATGGCGCATCCCCGTGGCCGGAGAGGTGATACCAGATCCGCGCGAGGGGGAATTCGTCTGCTTCACTAGACATCTGGAGCGGGGGCTCGGATTCCCCACCTCCCTCTTCTTCTGCTGCTTCTGCGCCTACTACGACATCCAACCGTCAAACCTGGGACCGCACAGCATCGAGCAGCTCGCCATCTTTGTGGCGTTCTGCGAGTGCTACCTGGGTTGTCGACCATACTTCCCCCTATGGCAAGATATGTTCCATGGAAGGATCAGCCGTGAACAGGCAGGCGGCCCGATGTTAGCTGCGGGCGGCCTAACCTTCTAGCTGAAGTTGAAGGCGTTGTTCTTTGATCTGATGCTGCCCGCCAAAGCAGCGAATGAATGGAAGAAGAGCTGGTTCTACGTGATCGAGTCGCCACCGGGTGACGAGGTGGCGCTCCCGAGGTACTCCGCCGACCGGCCCGAGCCGCGTCGGCTCCAAGTCACCAAGATTCCGCTGGACCAGCGGATGGTCGTTGACGAGATGGTGCAGACCATCCGAAGAAGAAGGGCCTCCAAACCATCAACCTCTACAACTGCTGGCTCGGGCGACGGCTTGTGCCTCTGGCCAGCCGTGACCACTATATGTACGAGTATACAGGCAAGGACGACCCGACGAAGTCCTGTCATGCCGAGTGGAGACTCAATGACTACACCCTGGCCCTGAAGAAGATCACCTAGGCGGTGTATCTTGATGCAAAGGCCGGGGTCGCACCTTACACCGTGAAGTGCCAAGCTCCAACAGTGACTTTTTTATTTCCCATGCACTCGCAGTCGCAGTTTTTGCATTCGCGGTCATGCTAATGTTGCTTGGTTGTTACAGCTATTCCAAGTGGTGGAATGTTGGCTTCCACCCACAGATGACGAGAACTCAAACTCGTCCACCGAAGACGAGAGCGAATCATCGCCTGACAAGGGAAATGTCAGAAGTGACGGGGGTGGTGGTGATGACGATGACGACGATGGCGACGAAGCCGTGGAGGTCGCTGCACCCACGGTCCTCAAGACCCGTGGGAAACATCAACGTGAACTCGAGGCCAGCAAAAGCCTCGAGGCCCACGACGATGATGATGACGAGCTCCCCAAGCATACCTCGCAGTGTGAAGCCACACCATCAAAGAACAAGAAACCGCCGCCACCAAAGAAGAACACGAAGCCGGCTACTAGCACAGTCGACGAAGCAGTGGCGCACACGACCGCGGCGATTGGTGCGACCGTCGTGGAGGACGAGGCGCCATTGGCATGACTACTACCGTCGTTCGTCCCAGTTACCGGGCTGGTGGCCGCTCCAGCCTCAAGGGCCTCGCCGCCGAGAGGAGCTCCCGCGGCGATCGCCACTGAACCTCCTGTCGCGGCCTCGTCCTCGAAGAAACCGTCGGTATCTTGGGAGCAGAGCGTGTTCGAGACGGGCCTCAGTCGGAAACTGGGGCCAGAACTAGAGAAGCCATCCAGTATTCGTACTAGGCTACGATTTATCCCAGTCGCCAAGTGAGTATTTCTCAAACCTTTCATTTGTCTTCTTGATTCATGTTTGACTAGCGAGTGTTATTGACGAAGTTGTTTCGCAGGACTGGAGTGAAAAACATAGGTCACCCTTCGATGGCCAAGGTTCCATCAGGCACCGCGGAGGCGCCAGCCGATCCCTCGAAGAAGAGGAAGGGCGATGAGGTTGAGGCGCCCGCTGAAGACGCCAAGAGAACAAAAGGCGACGAGGTCATCACGATATCGGACGAGCCAGCGGTTTCCCCGAGCGAAACCCCGATTGCGGTGGACGTTGCTCCGAAGGCCATGGAGGACGCGGAGTCGCAGTGGGCAGGCCCCACGGCCTTGGTTGAGGCGACCGGGCTGCCTTCGGGTGGCGCGGGAGCCGCGGTGGCAATGTTCCCTCGCTTTGTAGCGAGGGCCGCCATGGCAAGTGCCTCGGTGCCATCGAGCCAATTGCCTGGGGTCATCGGTACGAAGGTCGAACAGCATCGCGGGCATACTCCACTCGTGCTCTCATCAGTGGACGCAATGGAGCTTCACGGCATTCTAGGTGCCGCCATCAAGGTATGTCCAGTCCCCGAGGATCGGGCCACTGAATTTCAGTGGTTGGATTCTTAGTGTTTTTCGCCATCCAGTCCCCGAGTGTCTAGTCGCTGAATTTCAGCGGCTAGGCACTTAGGAATTTTTGTCGTCTAGTCCCCGAGTGGCTAGTCGCTGAATTTCAGCGGCTAGGCACTTAGGAAGTTTTGTCATCCAGTCCCCAAGTGGCTAGTCGCTGAATTTCAGCGTCTAGGCACTTAGGAAGTTTTGTCGCTAACTCTATAATTGTTGCACAGGGCTTGAAGCGCGAGTCGGACGAGCGGCTTGATGCCAAGCACCGCGTGGAAAAGGAGCTCCTCGTTGTTCAGAATACGAACGAGCAGCTTCGAGCGACTGCGGGTGAGTGTTTGTCGTGTTTGGCGCTAGTCACGACCTTGTTATGTTTGTAATCGTTTTGTCGTGGAAGCAGAGGATAGTGCGGCCGCAGTGAAGGAGGCTCGTCAGGGCCTTGTTCCGGTGAGTGAGTTGACGGCTGCTCAGTCATCCTTGAGCGCCGCGGAGAAGCGAATCGCCAAACTAGAGCGTGACCTCAAGGAGGTGAAGGCGGAAGCGAGCTCGGCGAAAGGACGGGCCAAGGCAGCTGTTACTTCTGCTGCTGAGGAGCGGAAGGTGTCGGACGCGCTCGTCGCTGGGCTGCAGAATAACCTCTCAGCTCATCAAAATTTCATCACGGAACTCTGTCGCCCGCTGATTGGTGAGTGTTTCTTCTAAGAATCCCCGGGCGCGCGACTCGCATTGTTTTGCTGGTGCTTCCCTTACTATTTGCTTGTGTGCTGCAGGCATGATCACTGACAACGCCGAAGAGACGCAATCGTACGACGCGCGGCAATGCTTCACCACTCTGGTCGA
This sequence comes from Avena sativa, assembly GCA_916181665.1. Classification (NCBI taxonomy): domain Eukaryota; kingdom Viridiplantae; phylum Streptophyta; class Magnoliopsida; order Poales; family Poaceae; genus Avena; species Avena sativa. The sequence goes on from OV702280.1 coordinate 136,904,478, forward strand.
TTCTCCCGCGCTGTCAGTGACCTGCCTCTGGGCGTATCTTCAGGAGATCTCGCCCACGGAGGTGATCCCCAGCGACCTCGTCGAAGTTTGGCGCTATCTGGAGAAGGCCCCGGCAGTTGTGGAGTTCATGACGCGGCCGGCCTTCCGTCGTGGAGCGGCGACTGCGCTGAGGCTTGGGCTCGCGCATTTTCTCGACGACTTCGACCTTGACGACGTCACGAGTGGGTACCCTTCGTCGACAGGCTCAGTCGAGATTGCCGAGGTGCTGAAGCTGACGGACCGAGTCGCGGTGTACTCCGACTGCGTGTGGGTGATGGGCGATCTTATTCCTTATCAGGAAATGGTCGTCGCCCCCAATGACCCCGAGCCAGCGCACGGCGTCTTCAAGGTGGAGCAACCGTTTCGTGCGGCCATGGCGGGTGAGATCATGACGTACCCGTCGAAACCTTGAGTTCCCTTTATCCGCAGTCGCAAGGATGATGGCGCCTCCTCGTCGAAGCCTGCGGAATAGAGTATTTTGCCACTCGGCGTTAGCTTAATATAAATATGTAATTCTCCTTGTACGTGAACAAATTTTGCTGCTATGAAGGGATGCAGGGGTTCTTTTGTCATTATTTTTGTGGTTTGGTTGTTGGTTGTGCGAGTCCCTGAGCGCGTCCACCCTTTTTATGGGGTTGACCTTGTTTTTATATGTTGTTTGAACTGTTAGTGAGTTAGGTTCGACTCGCCATGGCTCGGAAAGCCAGTCGCATGGCGACTCCAAGGGTGCTCTTTACTTGGCCGTTTTCCCGGGCATGAGCGGGGTCGGGTCGCCAAGTCCCCGAGCATGGTACTTGGTCGTTCCAGTCGCATGCCCAAGGTAGGTGAGGACTAGGCGCGTTGTGTTAGGTGCGCCACTCGACCTGATCCATAAGACCAGTCGTGTGGCGAGTCCAGGGCGCGCTCTCCTACTTGGCGTTTTCCCTAGCCGCTCTTCTTTGGGAGGGCGTCAGTCCTCGAGCGTGGTACTTTGCCGTTTGAGTCATTGCGCCGAGGATGTGGAGGACTGGGTTGCTGTGGGAAGTGAATGCAGGTGTCTTGGCTCGGGAAGCCAGTCGAGCGGGGCGACTCCAATGGGGCTCCAGGTTAGCTTTTTTCGTGGACGGTACGAGGCCTGAAGTTTTCCAGTGCCCTCACTACTTGGCCGTGCCGGTCGCCACACCGAAGGTTGACTTCTGCGAATAGCATAATGTTGTTATTACGAGTGTGAGTGGCACAAGGTACAGAGAGTGGATGCAATTTGTGCGAATCGATCTTCTTTATTTTAGCGGGTAGGAGGTACATGTCTGGAGTTCTAAGAGTAGAACTTCCGTAGGAGGTTTACATTCCATGGACGCTTGACGTCGAGTTTTCCGTCGCCTCGGACGTCGGTGAGGTAGTAGGCGTCATTGCCCAGGACTTCCCCGATGACGAATGGTCCCTCCCAAGGGGGAGAGAGCTTGTGCATGCCCTTCTTGTCCTGGATCAGACGCAGTACCAGGTCGGCTTCCTGGAAGGTGCGAGTCCGTACTTGCCATATGTGGTAGCGGCGAAGCCCTTGCTGGTAGATGGCGGTGCGGGATCGATCTAGATCACGCGCTTCGTCGAGCTGGTCGACTCCGTCCGGGTGTGCGAGCTTGTTGTCGGCCTCCGTGTAATTGACCACGCGTGGCGAATCGTGCTCGAGGTCGGTTGGCATGACGGCCTCGGCACCGTACAGCATGAAGAAGGGAGTAAATCTTGTCGACCTATTGACGGAGGTGCGGATGCCCCAGATGACAGATGGGAGCTCTTCGACCCAGCACCCGGGAGTACGCTCGAGTGAAACTTGCAGTCGCGGCTTCAGGCCATGGAGGATGCTCTGGTTGGCGCATTCCACCTGTCCATTGGACTCTGGGTGGGCGACTGAGGCGAGGTCGAGTCGTATATTGTGCTCCTCGCAGAATTCTGCTATGGCTCCTTTGGTGAAGTTTGTGCTGTTGTCCGCGATAATATTGTGCGGGAATCCGCAGCGATAGATGAGCTCGCGTAGGAATTTGGTGGCAGTCTTCCTGTCACACTTGCGGAATGGCTTGGCCTCCACCCATTTTTTGAACTTGTCGACCGTGACTAGGAGGTGGGTGAAGCCAGAGAGGGCCTTCTTTAATGGGCCCACCATGTCCATGCCCCATACGGCGAATGGCAAGGTGATGGGGATGGTCTTGAGTGCCGATCTCGGCACGTGAGTCTGGTTGGCGTACTTCTGGCACCCGACGCATCGTTGGACGATGTCGACCGCGTCGGCGTGTGCGGTGAGCCAGTAGAAGCCATGTCCCATGGCCTTGGTGACTAGGGAGCGGGCGCTAGCGTGGTGGCCGCAGTCGCCAGCGTGGATGTCTTGGAGGATCTTTCGTCCTTCTGGGGGTTGGACACAGCGTTGGAACACGCCGGTCACGCTCCGCTTGTGGACCTCGCCGTTGATGATGACGAAGGATTTGCAGCGGCGTGCTATCATCCGGGCCTCCGTCTCGTCAACGGGTAGGGTGCCTCCCTCTAGGTAAGCGACGTATGGCGCGGTCCATTCGCTTGGCTCGGCGATTAGTGCGACCAGGGCTGCGTCTGGTTGCAGCAGAATTCCGATGTCGATCTCCCTTGGGGGAGAGACGGAAGGCTTGGTCATGGTGTCGTGGAAGACGCCGGCTGGTGGTGCGAGTCGAGCCGAGCTGATGCGGGAGAGTGCGTCGGCCTCCTCGTTCTTCCTCCTATCGATCCACTCGATGGAGTAGCCCGCGAAGTGGCCTCCCAGCTGGTCCACTTCTTGCGGTATGCTGCCATGGTGGGGGAGACTGCATCACAGGTGCCGGTGACTTGCCCGGCGACGAGGTCGGAGTCGCCGTAGCAGCGCAGGCGATTGATGTTCATCTCCTTGGCTGCCTGCATGCCGTGGAGTAGTGCCTCGTACTCGGCCATGTTGTTGGTCCAGGGGGTGAAGTCGAGGTAGAGGACGTAGCGTAGCTTGTCTCCCTTCGGAGATGCGAGCACGATCCCTGCCCCTGCGCCATCTGCGTTTTTGGAGCCGTCGAAGTGTAGGCTCCAGTAATGGAGATATGGCAGTTTCTCTGGCTGCTGGGCCTCCTCCCAGTTGGCAAGAAAGGCTACGAGAGCCTGCGACTTGAGCGCCTTGCGCGGCTCGTACCTGATGTTGTGGACGCTGATCTCGACGGCCCACTTGGTGACTCGCCCGGTCGCTTCACGGTTGTGGATGATGTCCTGCAATGGTGCTAAGGAGACGACCGTTATTGGGTGCTCCTGGAAGTAGTGCGGCAGTCGCCGCTGTGCTCTGAAGACCTCATATACCAATTTTTGGTACTGCGGGTAGCGCTGGCGAGACTCAGTGAGGACTTCGCTGATGTAGTATACAGGTCGCTGCACCGGGCACTCCTTGCCCTCCTCTGGTCGTTCGACGACCATGACGGCGCTGACGACACGCTCGGAAGCCGCGACGTAGACGAGCATGGGCTCCTTGTCGACTAGGGCAGCGAGTAGCGGTGCCGCGAGTAGCACCTCCTTGAGAGCGTGAAGCGCGTTGTCTGCCTCCTTTTCCCACTAGAAAGTGGGGTTCTTGCGCATTAGGCGGTAGAGGGGCATCGCCTTCTCGCCTAGCCAGGGGATGAAGCGACTGAGAGCCGCGACTCGCCCGGCCAGCTTCTAGAAGTCGCGCGGGCACTCGGTTCTACCGAGCCGGGCGATTGTGTTGATCTTGGCGGGGTTCGCCTCGATTCCACGCTTGGAGACGACGTACCCCAGCAACTGTCTAGTAGGTACACCGAAGGTGCACTTCCCAGGGTTTAGCTTTATCTTTTACCTCCGCAAGTTGGCGAAGGTTTCCGCTAGGTCGGCGAGTAGATCGTCCTAGAGAGTGGACTTAACTACCATGTCGTCAATGTAGACGTGGATATTGCGGCCGATTTGGCTCTCAAGGCACTCCTGCATACACCTCTGGTAGGTAGCCCCGGCGTTCTTGAGGCTGAAGGTCATGGCGGTGTAGCAGAATGCTCCGAATGGCGTGATGAACGCCGTCTTCTCCTCGTCCTCGACTGCCATTTTGATTTGGTTGTACCTAGAGTAGGCATCGGGGAAGCATAGCGACTCCGAGCCCGCGGTTGAATCGATGATTTGGTCGATCTGCGGGAGGATGAACTGCTCCTTTGGGCAGGCCCTGTTAAGGTTTGTGTAATCGATACACATTCTCAAGGTCCCTTTTTCTTCTCGACCAGGACTGGGTTTGCCAGCCACTTGGAGTATTTAATTGGCCGGATGAAGCCTGCAGCGAGTAGACGCTGCACCTCCTCGGCGATTGCTCAGTGGCGCTCTTCATTGAAGGGCCACAACGACTGCTTGACAGGTCGTACTTTGGGGTCGGCATTGAGTTTGTGCTCAACGAGTTCCCTCAGGACACCAGGCATGTCGGATGGCTTCCATGCGAAGATGTCACGATTCTCACGTAGGAACTCGATGAGGGCGCCTTCCTATGCTGGGATCGTGCCTGTCCCAATCGTCACCGTCTGGCTAGAGTCGCCTGGGACCATCTCGACGGTGCGAGTGTGCGTCGTTCCCTCGAAGGTGGTGGGGCTGCCACCCTCCGAGTTGGGCTTCGTGAGTATGGTGGGGTCGTCATTGTTGACCCTGCTCGCATACTTGGCAAGCTCCTCTGTGTGGTTGTCCTCTACCGCGATGACAGCGTCAGCGAGCTCGGCGCCTTTGGCCTCGCATTCTGCGGCCATGTCGGGATCGCCATGGACAGTGATGATGCCGCAGTGCCCGGGGAACTTCATCGCGTTGTACACGTAGTGGGACGCTGCCATGAATTGGCGAACGCCTGGCGCCCCAGGACGTAGTGGTAGGGGCTATTGAATGGCACCAGCTCGAAACGATCCACTCGGTGCGGAAGTTTGCTGGTGTGCCGAAGGTGACTGGCAGCGTCACCTTGCCGATTGGGTACGCCTTCCGACCGGGGATGATGTCGTGGAAGGTGGTGTAGGTCGTCTCGATCATCAACTGCGGGACCCGCAGTCGCCTGAATGTGTCCATGTATAGAATGTTGATAGAGTTGCCGCCGTCCATCAGCGTCTTAGGGAGCCAATAGTCCCCCACCTTGGGCTTGACCACCAAGGCGACTCGGCCCGGATATTCGATTTGTGGCGAGTGGTCCTCGCGGCTCCAGGTGATTGGCTGCTCGAACCAGTCAAGGAACTGGGGTATGTCGATATGGGACACCGTGTTGACGACGACGGCGCGGGCAATGACCTTCTTCTTGCGCTTCGTGTTGAAGCCTGTGAAGGTGTGGAGCGAGCCGGCGTCGTTACCAAATTTGCCGCCGTTTGGAGGGTGGTTGTCGGGGTCTTCCCTTGCGCGTCGTGCCTTCTCGATCTCCCTCAGGGAGTGGCAGTAGGCGGTCGTGTGCATGGCGTGTTTCCCCTCCCTGCCGTGGAATACACAGGGCTGGTTGAGGAGGGCCCCGGGGTCGAACCACGGCTTCCCCTTGTAGTTGCCGCTATCGCGGCGCTGACCTCCGTCGCGACGGAAGCTCTTGGGCTCGCATGGAGCGTACCCGGCGTTGGCGACAAAGTCGACTTGCCCGTCACCGCGGCGCTTGCCGGTGAGGCGAGTATTGCTGTATCGTAGCTCGGGTCGCCTCCCCTTTTCGTGGCCGCTCGTGCAGCGATTCCCTCCCGACTCATCGTCGGTTTCTTGGTTTGGGTCTTCCTCCGCGTATCGCTTGGCGATCTCGAGGAGATCCAGTATGTTGTCGAGTGTTTTGTACACCCTCTTGAGTTTGGTGACCAGGGGCTCGTAGCGGCATGAGGTCTTGAAGCAGTGGATCGCGGTGTCCGGATGTATTCCGACCACGTTGGACCACAGATCTTGCCACTTTTGGACCCAACTGCGGGTCGACTCGCGGGGTCCCTGGATGCATCGCTCCAGGTCCTCGATGGTGGTGGTGCGGGTGTAGGAGCCCTCGAAGTGCCTGACGAAGGCATCGCGCATTTCCTCCCTGGAGTCGATGCTGTCCACGGTGAGGGTGTTGATCCATTTCCGGCACGCTCCTTCCATCATCAGGGGGAGGTAGCGAGCGGCGAGCAAGTCGGTGTGGCCGATGATTCCCATCGCCATGAGGTAGGTGTCCAGCCACGCGGACAAGTCGTACGAGGGGTCGTACTTCTCGATCTCCTTTGGCGCCTTGAAGTTCACCGGGTATCTTTTGCCTCGGATCATTGGTCCGAAGCACTGGGGTTCGACTCGGCTCAGCGACCCCCTTGGTTCGTCGTCGCGTTGGTTGGTGAGGGTATGCCTCAGGTCATCAGGCTGGCGTGCACGCCAGCTCTGGTTGTTGATGATGTGGGTGCGCGCGCCGACTGGCTGCCTGTTGGCGGCGACAAGGTTGTTCGCCGGTCGCGGGTCGTTGGTGGAGAGTTCCGCGTGTGCGGGTCAATGTTGGAGCTGCAGGGGCTCGGGTGGGGGCAGTTGAGGGTGTTTGCCACCACTGGGCGGCCGCTCGAGGCCGCCCTGCTTCCTGACGAACGCGAGTACATGCAACACTGTGAGTCGGCACCCGCGTTTTGTTGCTCGACTGCCTTGGCGAGTAGAGCCATGGCGTACTAGATCTGCAGGGCGCCTTCCCCGGTCACGGTGATGTTGTCGACCGCGGCTCGGCTTGTGACGACGTTTTCCATCGGGGTGGAGAACAGCGGCAGGCCATTCGCGTCTCGCTCCCGCGAGGAGACCATGATTCTCGGCTGATCCCGGGGGGCGTGCGGCCGGGTGGTGGTGGTGGGCGCCGTTAGCCGTCGCGCCTGGTGGTGGCCGGGAACTTCCTCCTGGCAGCGCGTTTTTGCAGATCGCGCGCTCGGCTATGCGAGCCGGGTCGTTCTCGTCGTTGAAGTTCAGGGTGCGGCCCTGAATGGTGGGGTTCAGGCGCGACTTGATGCGGAGTTGGTGGTAGCGCGAAAGCTCCTGCGCTGTCACCTGCTCGAGGCGGAATTTTTCGCTCTTGGCTTGTTCCTTGCGGACCGCCTCCACCAGTCGCACGCAAAGTTCCTCGACCTCCGTCACCGTCGCGGTCGGCGGGATAAGCATGGAGAAGGGGTCTGGCGGGGGGTCCGCTCCATTCGCCATGTAGGTCGCGATGTCGCGGCCAGATCCGACGTGGAAGTCGCCGGAGTTCTTCGATCCGGAGTCGAAGTCGAAGATCCCTAGGATGGAGGGTTCCTCGAAGTCTCCCACGTTGGAGACCTGGGTGATGGAGCCCGCGGGTGACGCGGTGACGATGGATCCGGCAGCTGACGTCGGGGTTGCTGAGTCGGCGTCATCGTTGAGGGACGCGTCGTGCGCGGCCACGGAGGTTTCGACCACGTTGCTGTTGGCCGAGTCGTACTCGGAGGCGAGGCAGTGGATACTGCATACCTGGCTCTCAGAGAGCTGGCCGTGTGGTGGCAACTCGTGGATGCGAGCCGGGTCCTCCGAGGTGATGGTGTCGGTGAAGCCGAAGAAGAGGCTGATCCTGCCGACCGGCATGATCACGTTGTGCGTGATGGGGCGTGCTGCCGGGACGTAGCTGCTCGGCAAGATCTGAAAGATCTCGCCGATCGCGATCATGCGGCCGGTGGCGATCGTCTCGTTGATGGGAAGATTGGATCTTGCCGCAGAACACCGGCCTGACCGGCCAGGCCCCACGGTGGGCGCCACTATCGTGGGAATGGCCACGGCAGATGCTACAATCGGCAGCGAGTAGTAGAACGAGGGGCAAGGGCGGCCAGCCATCTGCAGTGCGAAATGAGGGCGGTGACACAGGGGTTTACCCAGGTTCGGCCCCCTGGAGGGTAAAGACCTACTCCTTCTAGATTGTATTATGGAGAGAATACAAGGGCGAGATCGACGACTAGGCAGCGAGTCGCTGGGGTGTATGATGGAACGTGTCCTCTATGCATACCCTAGGGAGGTTTATTAGGCTCACCTCGCTAGGGTTTACAAATCTACAACCAAATTGGTTAAGGATTCGGAGGGTCCTTGACCTAATCCGACTGGGTTTAGCTACGCTTCTGGGCCTCCGACTTCTAGTCGCCTGGGTCCTCGCCAAGTCTCGATCCAGTCGCCGTCCTGCGGGCCCACTCGCTGGTAGCTTGGGCCAATAGGAAACGTCATGCTGGGCATACCCCAGTAGGCATATCCCCATCAATAAATCTTGCATAGTATTATTGAAAATTCCCTAAAACCTAAACCTTAAACCCTATAACCCTCAACCCCTAAATGACCCTGACCATGCTGGTATATATCATCCACTTATAGATCAACATTTGAGATATAATTTTATTAATTTATGCTAAAGCCATTCATTTCTAAGAATATAAGCATAAACCCCCTAAACATTATTGAAAATGCCATAAAACCTAAACCTTAAACCACTAAACCCTCACAAAGCAGACTAGGTATCATGCATATATAGATCAAAATTTGAGATACTTACATTAAATTGCCCTTACGCCTTTCTTTATCACGAATATCGGCATAGAGCTCGAACATTATTGAAATTTCACTAAACCCTACCCTCCCAAAAACGTGAACACTAAGCCATATACCCCTGAACACTAAAACCCTAAAATCTCAACACCTTACCCTGACTAAGCAGGTATCATGCACTTATATAGATAAAATTTGAGATACTTTCATTATTAAATTGTTGCTAAGTCATTCTATTCCACGAATATACAAACTTAATGGAAAATTCCTGAAACCCTAAAAAACCCTGAAAACCTAAACCCTCAACTCCTAAATTTTCTAAACCGCACACAACCCCCCAACCTAAACCATTGACCCCTAAATACTAAAACCCTAAACTCTAAACCCCTCAATCCATAATTGAACCCTAACAAAATAGGTATCATGCACTTATAGATCCATATTCGAGATACTTTCATTAAATTGCGGTAAAAACATTATGTTCCACAAATATAAGCATAAAGCTTGTACATTATTCAAAACTCCCTAAACCCTACAACCCTAAACCCCTAATTAAACAACCCTGACTAATTAAGCAGGTATATCATGCACTTATATATATATATCAACATATGATATATACTTTCATTAAATTACGCAAACGCGTTCCATTCCATTCCATGAATCTAAGCATAAAGCTTGAATATTATTGTTGAAAATGCCCTAAAACCGATCCCTAAACCCCTAAATGACCCTGACTAAGCCGGTATATATCTCATCCACTTATAGATCAATAGTTGAGATATAATTTTATAAAATTATGACAAAGCCATTCATTTCCACGAATCTAAGGATAAAGCCTAAACATTATTGAAAATGCCATAAAACCAAAACCTTAAACTCAGAAACCCTTTAACCCTAAATCCTGACAAAGCAGGCTAGGTATTATGCATTTATAGATCAAAATTTTAGATACTTTCATTAAATTGCCCTAACATCTTTCTAATATTGTCATATAGCTCAAACATTATTGAGAATTCACTAAACCCTACCCTCCCAAAAAACGTAAACACTAAGCCATATACCCCTAAACACTAAAAACATTAAACCCTTAAACCCTAACCCTGACTAAGCAGGTATCATGCACTATGTTTAGATAAAATTTGAGATACTTTCATAATTAAATTGTCACTAAGTCAATCTATTACATGAATATAGGCATAAAGCTCGAACTTCATTGAAAATTTCCGAAACCCTAAAACAACACTAAAAACCTAAACCCTGAACTCCTAAATTCCCTAAACCCCAAAAAAACCCCAAACTAAACCCTCGACCCCTAAATACTAAAACCCTAAACCCCTCAACCTATAATTAAACCCTAACCAAGTAGGTATATCATGCACTTATAGATCCAAATTCGAGGTACTTTCATTAAATTGCGGTAAAAACATTATGTTCCACAAATATAAGCATAAAGCTTGAACATTATTCAAAATTCCTTAAACCCTAAACCCCTAATTAAATGACCCTAAGTAATTAAGCAGGTATATGATCCACTTATATATCAACATTTGAGATATACTTTCATTAAATTATGCTAACACCATTTCATTCAATGAATGTAAGCATAAAGCTTGAACATTATTATTGAGAATGCCCTAACCCTAAACCTTAAACCCTACTAACCCTAATAAACCATGTCTAAGAAGGCATCATGCGCTTTAAGATCAAAATTTGAGATACCTTCATCAAATTGCGCTAACACCATTCTAATTCATGACATCTCGAACATTATAGAAAATTCCCTAAACCCTAGCCCCCTAAAGCCTAAACCCTAAGCCCTATATACCTTTTAAAACCCTAACCACTAAACCTAAGCTCAGACATAACCGTGAACTCTAAACTACCCCTAAAAACAAGAACCCTAAACCCGCAATACTAAAAACCAAAACCCTCAACCCATAAACCCAAGCATCCACGTATCATGCACTTATAGATCAAAATTTTAGATACTTTCATTATTAAATTGTTTCTAAGTCATTCTATTCCATGACTATATGCATAAAGCTCGAACTGTATTGAAAATTCCTGAAGCCCTAAACCCTAAACCCCTAAATACCTAAAACCCTTCAAACCTAAAACTCGAAATACAAAACCCGTAAACCCTAAAACCTGAAACCATAAACAATCATGACCAGGTAGGGTATCATCATAAGCATAAAGCTTGAACAATATTGAAAATTCCCTAAATCATTAAACCCTAAACCCTAAACGACCTTGACCACACATGGGTATCATCCACTTGCAGATCAACATTTGAGATATACGTTCATTAAATTATGATAACACCATTCTATTCCTCGAATATAATCCTAAAGCCTAAACATTACTGAAAATGCCCCAAAACCTAAACGCTAAACCCCTAAACCTTAGAACCGTAAACCCTAACCAAAGACCAAGTAGGTATCATGCAGTTATAGACACATTATAATAAACTATGGCAGAGATATGGCCAGGACTTTGGCCATATTGTTTGAAAGCTTTCAAAATATAATGCGTATCAATTTTGGCAAATGTGTGGAAACTCATTTAAATGCTTGTAAGCATGCTATCGCTGTTGTGTGGGTCTAGACAGGGCAAGCACATGAGGAGCGGCTGCATCGGAGTAGCATATGTCGGAATCTTCAACCTCAAAATTTCAGCATAGTGCCGAAACATCCCGCGCATCTATTCAACAATCCCACCCCGTTTTTCATGATGCAAAATTCCTCTTCTATCCCTGACCCAGAAACAAGGACCATGGGAGTTATACACTAATAGAGGGGTATATGTGGTAAATTTGCATCATCCCACCTATATCCCCCATCGCCTCTTCGCCGTGCACCTCCCTTTGACCTCCACCTTCCTCCAGCCCCTTCACCGCCAGGCCTCTCTTCCACACTAGAGATCCTTCACCGCCGGTGATCTCTTCAACATGGGAGCATCTTCAATGTTGGTTCTCTATTCCGCATCGGATCTCCTTCCGTGACGGCGCTCTCTTCCTCTCGGGAAAATCTTCACCGCCCAACTAACCGGATCCACCTCGAAATGCCCAACCGACGGCCCCGCCGCCGTAATGCGTGTCTCACCCGCCCACGCCACATGGCAGTAATTTCTCTTGCCCGTTTGCTATTTCTTTGGTACTCGTAAGCTACGAAAAGGTTAGAATGTTGCTCAATATCCTGGATGATATTGCCATTTCATTTGCGCCCACATATGGTAGTTCATATACATATAATAAGCTTGTCGCTATTATTTCCTTTCTTACATTCTCACACTATCGGTGTATTCCTGCAACACTAACTCGTACATTCTATTCTTTACAAGCGCTCGAATGGGTCATGGGAACAGCTCATAAAGGATCCAACACTGACAATCTGACGCCAAACAAGGCTAAAGTGCGAGGTTTCTGTGTGTTACTTAGGCTAGTTTCTTGTCATGTTGATAAGTTATATTGATTGTATGCATATTATGTTAATATGTTATTCTACCTGAAAACCTGCCATGACATTTCCATTCATGTTTTGTTGTGTTTCTATCTACGAATGCTTAATTTAGAAAATGTCCACCTTGTCATTTTTAATTCTATCTTCTTGGTGTTTTCAACTACTTTCATCCATACAAACCAGCTAGCTAGTTTGAATCATACATCTGGTCATTTTTAATGCTATCTTTTTGGTGTTTTCCAAGTGCTTTTGTCCTTCCAAACCAGCTAACTCGATTTTAAATGTTATGACTTAATGTAGAGAAAGGACAATGGAGTACATGTCAACACCCGGATTTTTCAATCCTAGATGCCTGTTATGCCATACATCGCAATCCCAGGATTACCATGTTTGCGAGACATAACAGAATTGGATACCATAGTACATCATCCGTTACAACGATACATAAGTTCTTACACCAATAGGGATCTCATGATCCAGTTCTTAATACAACTTCAAGCAACGGAATACGTAATAATAATGGTAGCGTAGGCGAAGCTCCATCTTCAGGGTCATAGGCAATGCTGACGATGGGAGACGATCCTAGTTATCGTAACCTTCCTGGGGTCCATCTTCCAGGTACTCCTCTTCATAGTCTGGCCATGGGAATAGCCAGGGACAAAGCCATGAGTACTCTTTAAGTACTCGCAAACTAATACTAACAGGTAAGGGGTTTTTGGATAATAGGACACTAGGCTCTAGGGTTGTTTTGCAAAAAGCCAGATTTATCTCTACTCAGTTCCAAAGCTAGTCACAATTTTATAACTCCTAAGTGGGATCTTGTAATTCAGGTCACAACTCTGTTGTGGTCAAGTCAAAGTCTCAATTCGTTTCACAAGTCATTTTGAAAAGTCTGACGAGGGAACAGTATGGCCACTCCAACTGTCCATAACCGCGGACGCGGCTATTCGAATAGTTTGACACTCTGCAGAGATTGTACACTTTCACCACAACATTCGATACATCCGTCAGGAACAAATCCTGAATTCACATACTCAGTATGCGGATAATCAATCATAACCTTTCAATTACACGCCCTAGTATAAGCACCTCTCCTGTGAGTTTGGCCTCCCAACCATGACCAACTGTCATCTTGGGTACTGCACAGGTGGACAATCTTCACAAGGTAGCCTCAGCTCAGACCTTGGCCGTGAGGGAACTAATACTAAGGAATATAAGTTTCCAGTCAAGCCCTACCCAATCTTCGGGTATTGTGGTTGTACAATAAAATTGGAATGGTATCGCATCTAGACAACCATCAGTTTTATAAAGGGCTAAGGCTCATGCCTCAACATTTTCACCACCAAAATCATCAAGTGTTTGGAAACACATGTACAAAACATTTCAATAGAATGATCCATCATTCCAAGGTTTTCATAACCATTTTTCCTGCAAGTATTCCCATCTAAAGTTGATCAAGTTTTATGCTTAGCACTAGCATCTACAGGTGGGGGTAAGCACTGATGAGGGGTGGTAAACTAGTGGGGTTTTAACTAAGTTCAAACTCATGCCTTAGGATGACATCAAGGTTATCTTGCTTAGGCCAAATTTTATGCTCTTTATGCAACCTTCAGCACAACTGTGTAGTATCTACCAAACTCTTAGGTAGACTCTAAGTAAGCTTTGATAAAGAAATAAAGTAAGAAGCTTGCACATAAAACTAGGATTTGGTTTATCAAGTGGGTATGATCACATATGCTTAAGGCATATAGTAGTCATATCACAAGTATGGGTTTGTGGCATCAGTAGGGTATCTTGCAAGGGTTAGCTTGCATCAATATCAGTATAAGCTTGCATAGTTACTAGCTTGGATCAGTGTCAATATAAGCTTGCCTTGTGCAGAGTAGTGGTTGAAGTTCTCCTCGGCTTCCTCTTCGTAGTATCCTCCTTCCTCCTCGTATCCTTGGTCGGTACTAGCGTCTATGAATAAATACGAGGTACACAATCACCAAACAATACTTAACTACTTGCAATCATCACACACAAGGGTCCTATAGATGATCTAGCATCATCTCTAACATTACAAGGTTAAGGCTTGGTTTAAGTCTTTTTATTTTTAGAAAAGTAATTTCTACACATTGAAAAATTACTTAAGATTTAATATTCTCCAAACTAAACATGGGATCATGTTGACACATGTCATCACCACATATTGTAGTCCATGGGAATGTGATTTAAAGTGGTGTCACAATTTAATAAGGTTTTACCCTTTTATTTTAATTAATTAAAGTGGCTAGAAATTCTTATGAAGCATTCTTTTATTACTTGAACAATATTTCTGCAAGTAAACCTATATATTTTTATATATTTTGAAAGGTATGGTTAAATGTGATTTTTGAGAGTTGGAATCAACTCAAAAGCTATTATGGTTTAAATTTGAAAAATGTTTGAATGCAGAAAAACTTCTGCCTTGTTATTTTTACCAGGGGTGATCTATAGATCCAAATGACTTGAATCCAACGGGCTTGGATTCAGCATTCACAGGCCTTTCCAACAAAATTGGTTTCATTCAAATTGGTGCACTGAATCGATCTGGGTTGATTTTTGAAGTTGAGTACAAAAGTGTGTTTGAATTGAAATAGAAAAAGATTAAATTTGAATAACTGGGCTGCGCGGGAAATTCTAACAGGCCGGCCTGCTAAGCGCAGTGCTCCCGTGGGCTGCTTAAGTGGGTGTCCCCACTCGTTAGTGACATGGGGTTGGGCGAAGCGGTATGGGGCAACATGGATCGTTCGATCTAGTTCTAATCTAACGGCTGGGAGTCATCGTCGACGCGAGACAACTCCGGTGCGAACGAAACCTAGCGCGGCCAGTGAGGGTCGCTGGGGGCTCACCGGGGTACTGGCGAGGGTCGGCGAGGCGGGCGAACGACGAAGTCAACGACGGTGAACTCAGGGGTGGTCGCGACAGCTCCTGGGGCGGCTCCAATCGCTGGCTCCTTTCTTCTCCGGCAGCGGCAGGCTCCACTGAAAATCCGATGAGGTGGTGCTCGCCTTGCTCTGAGAATGGTGTGGCACGATCGATGAGGAGAGGGGAGTGAGATGGTGTGAAGAAATCGAGCGGGGGTGGCCTCTATTTATAGTCAAGCGAGGGGACCGTCGGGGCGCACGGTGAGCTCGTCGGGGGCGACGTTACAGGCGGCTATTGGCATGGGCAAGGGTAGGGGACGGTGCTGTGTCTCCTGCCGATGCTCAACGACATGGTCGTGAGGCATGGGGCGGTGTGGTTTGGTCTGAAACGGCCGGTGCCCTGCGCGGCAGAGGCGGCGTCTTCGACGGCGGATGGTGGCTGTGCGGCACGGGGCTGCAAATGGGGATGTCTGGCGGTCTCCTGGATTGATGGCGATCGTGTATGCACGCGGCGAGGGCGGCGCGCGGTCTGTGGATGCTGGTCGAGGGTGGCGCTCTGGCGCACGCTCGGCATGGTCTGGTTGCGGCTTGTGCGCGTGGTCCAGGGCTTGGCAACGCTTGCGGCTGGGACAGTGAGTGGCGGTGGACGGTGGGCTGCCTCCTAGACAAGGTTGGCATGGCTAGTTCTTCCTCTAGCTTGCTGTCCACAATGGGGTGACATTGGGGTGTTCGGCTGTTCACCATTAATGGCAATGGCAAGCTCACAGGGGTGCTAGTGTTGGGCTAATCTTTCTAGATGATCTATTGAGCTGTGTGTGAGCTAACTAGGGAACAAGTTAGGCAAGAATCACTGCACACTATAGTGTTTGATGTTTTGTTTGATTTGTGTCTGCAACCTGTTTGATGAAATGGCCGCATGAAATCAAGTTTTGAATTTTGAAATGATTTTTGGTGGGGTTTCTAGATTGGTGCTAGTGAGTCTGCAGATGCTTGGGTTTTGAAAGTTGAGCTTGTTTGAGTGGGTTTTGAAAAAGTGGGATCTTTCCATATGAAGAAGATTCAATTTTGAATTGTCATTTAAACTATGCATTTGAAAGTTTCTGGATGATCACAAATTGGGCCTTGATACTCTGTTATGAGTATATTCAAGGGGTGCAAAGATCCAGAAAAGTTTCTGTTATGTTTTGAAAGTTTGAGACAGCCAAAGTAGGCATGGGAGTTAAATTGGTCAAAATGACCATTCACTTAATATATTTGTTTTGATTGACTTGTCTTTAAGGAAAGTGTGGGAAATGTTTTAGATGATGTTCATTTCACCTAAGAAACATTTTACAAGCAATGGATCACACAAAAAAGGTGGTTTTTAAAGAAATTCAAATCCATGCATACCATATACATGCATTCATGAGTTTATTTAGAAAAGTTTTTGTTAACCCTAATCTTGATGATTAGTGTTTGATGATCTAAGTTTGGTATTTTGGGGGTTACAGTACAAGTACTAGAGTTCCAGCTGCTGGACTCTGATACTACCGGCAGATTGACCAGGAGCTGAACCAGCTTGAGAAGGAGCAACTGTCAGACTGAACGAGCTACTATAAGTTCATACTTACTTAAATTTTACGCGTCACCCTTACGCTTTTTGACTTGTGGACAAGGTCAAATATGTACATATATAGTAGCTCTTAAGTTGCACTTTTTCGCTTATGGGATGGATTATTCATACATAGTGAATGTCCAGCATGTGCAGGGTCTAGTACAAGACCCATGCCTTTACTATTTCTTTCTACTCGGATGAGTGGGTCCCCTATCTGGTGTAAATGGTGGAGCAGATTTTATTTTCTTAGATGCGAGTCTAGTAAATTTCTTACCCACGTCTAGTATGCTTCCTCTTAAATGATCTCTAATTTATATAATACCACTTTTTCTCGTTGTTCTTTGTGTTAACCCATTTCACCTTATTGTACAAGCTACAGTTAAAATGAAGTAGGAGTCCTCGGAAGGCAGGCCTAAAAGTTGTGATCCCTCTTCTCATTCATCCTCCCATTGTATTTCTGAAGCAAGCAATTTATTTACCACTCCACCTAGTACAGATATATATACGAAGGTCGTGTTGCTTGCCGAAAGAAAGGGTGTAGCTTCCCTTAGATCTGTAGTTGAAATGTTGAAGAAGAGGACAGATGATACATTGAAGGGAATTGCCATGTACCGATCACTTATTGAGGATGCCATCACTCTATAATTTTTTAAATGCATATCTTGTTTAATGATGTGTTGTAATAAACTTCTATTATTGTAATAAGTAGTTTAAATGTTTGCATGTGTATTAATTGGCGTCTTGGCATTCATGTGTTGTTCTACAAAATAAGTCGGCGGTTCCAAAAAAAGCCAAAACAGTAACAGGTTGGAACATAATGATCGATGAAACGACGCATGGACGTGAACATGAACAGTAATGGTAGTAACAGTTAAAGGCCGGAACAGTGACTGGCCCGATCATTACGGGACCAAAATCCTAATAGTACCAAACAGTAATGGGCTAGAATTTTAGTAGGCCTAAACAGTAAAAGGCTAGAAACGCAGTAGGCTAGAAAAGTAATAGGCTAGATTTCTAGTGGACCAGAACAGTAGAAGACCATATTTATAGCTGGACGGAACAGTTAATGGCCAGATATACAGTAGACCAGAGCAGTAAAAGGCTAGATTGTTAGCAGGCCAGAACAGTAAAAGGCTAGATTTCGAGCAGGACAGAATAGTAAATGGCCAGATTTACAGCAGGCCAGAATAGTGAATGGCTAGATACACAGCATGCCAGAACAGTGCTAGTACAGATTGTCGGCAGGCTGAAATAGTAAATGGCTAGATTCATAGTAGGCCAGAACAGTAAGGGACCAGATTCATAGCAGGCCAAAACTATAGATCGCTAGATTATCAGCAGGCTAGAATAGTAAATGGCCAGATATACAGTAGGTAGGCTAGATGCATATCAGGCCAGAATAGTGGAAGGCTGAAAAAATTGTTGGCCAAAATAGTACTGGGCCTGAATATATGACGGACCAACTTTGGGCCCATTTCAAATAGTGCTACTCTAAATAGTAATGGGTCGAATTACTACTGGGCTTTCATAATGGGCCAGCCCACTTAATAATTGCCAGGCCTTGGATGAGCATGGCTGTCTACGACGGTTTCCATGACAGTTAATGCGTTAACCGGCCGTTAACGGCGTTTGCCACATGGAAGTTTGTATGACGTCAGCAGTCAGCGTGTCTGGCGAATAGATTTACGATGAAACGACTTTTCGTGGCTGAAGGATGCGATCCGCCATGGTCGAGAAAAACCGTGGTACATTCATTTGTGATGGGACTTTTCCCACGAAGGGCATCAGTCGTAGTAGACTCTTCATCCACGAAAAATGGGCCTTCAACCACGAAAATCGTCCGTTGTAAAAGGATATTTTCTTTGTAGTGATAGGCAGTGCACTTGGTAGAATTTAGGTAGTGCGCACAGTAGAACTTGTGCAGTGCATCAATGAAATCTAATAAGGCAGTTCGTCAAATATAATTACGAAAGATCACTGACGATCACCCTAGACGTCAAAATTTAGCAGACGCAAGGCAGTTCATTGCATCTAAACAAGGCAAAGCAACTAAAACTCACCCCCACCCCCAACCCTTCAAATCCAACCCACCGCCGCCCGCCCCACCCAATCCTCTGACGAGAAATCTCGACGGTTATCTAAGTGAATAGAACACAAGTTCGTCCCCAGCAACCTGCACCGATTTGGAATGGAACTATCCGGCGACCTCGATAGACAGGATACATTGCAAAAAAAAAGTTGTCCGGCAAGGCGAGAGAGCGGCGGAAGGCCCGTGTTTCCTCTTGTTCAAGAACACAATTAAGCGTAGTCACCTACAACACAAGGTACGTCAAATCCATAACATTCAAAATCATTTCATTGTTGTTTAACACTAGCTTCTTCATAATTGTGTAACAAAAAAAAATTATAGTCCATACTATCTAACTCCACTTTTAGTTCATTCGTTTCAGTTCCTTATCACCAAACAAAGATTATTTAACTAACAATTTAGAGATTATATATACAGTTGTTTTTCATAAGTAATTATTGAAAAAATAGGAAAATAGAATTCGTATATAAAAAGGATAGACAAATATATTAAAACATCGAATCGGTGACAAAAATTACTAAGGATTAGAACATTGCATAAAAAATTAGTAATTTTATGCCACACTTATTAAGACTTGTCTTATGCTCAAATATTATTTCATTATTAGGTGGTATGGAGGACAACAGAAGTCCTAGCCCTGCAAAGGTATAGAGCAATATACAACATACTTTGTAGTCATCACTAACATAAATATAAAAATGACATTTATTTAATACGACTTCCTTACAGAACATACCTGATCATACTGATGCTGACGAAACAAAATCATTACTGACCAAAGGTAATGCTGTAGAACAAAGTAAAAGTTCATATTATTGCTATTTGTTCTTGATTTAGTAAGGAAACATATTCCCCCAAAGTAACAATAATAAAAATGAAAACAAGTTAAACACAGGTGGCTGGAATACTAAGATCCAACAGCCATACAATAGGTTAACACTTATATCTAAGTATATATTTTCTATAGGTACAATGGAACCAAATTACGATGCTAGACATGAAAAGGTATAGACTACTCTGCCAACAAATATGTACTCCTATTGAAACACAGAACATTAGCATATAACCATTACATATTGTTTATTTGCAAGACCTTGTTGGTGATGATACTACTGACAACATGTACATTCTGACTGAAGGTAATGATAGCGCACAACATGACACTACTGTTGATATTAAGAACACAGAGAAAGTGCAAACAAAGGATGTTATCAACGCTGAACTATTTGAAACATATAACCAAAACAACAGTCAGGTCCACACCAGTCAGCTCTCAATAACTCGTCACAAATTCTGGACTGTACAGAAACACCAACACAGGAATGACATGTGGAAAATCAACTCGTAGAAGAGGAACAGAAGAAAAAGAAGAAGAAAGCATAAAAGAAAAAGGAAATTAAGCCTGGATAAAGTTAAGAAGAAACTACCTCTTGCATCAACCTCAAAAGAAAGTGTAGACAATGAAAAAAAGAACAAAACATAGCGTCGGATCACCCAATCCCATTGCGTGTTCAGCTTCCAGACAGCAGTACCACAATACATTTACAGCCCAATACAAGAAGATTGAAGAGGCGGAAAGCAATAGTTTTAGAAGAGCAAGATAACCCTCAAGAAAATAAGACGAGAGCATCTCGTATATCAAAGGAATAAAAAGGACATCTGCAAGAACAAGAGAACAACACGGATGAGGATGAGAGCAGAGACGACGATGATGAAGACTACAACATTCTTTCAAAAGAAATATAATCCGAAAGAGGAGACGTTGATGATGTTGCAGGTGATACAAAAAAATATGAAGGAGAATTGGATAATCAGGTTAGTGAAGCTTAACATAAATAAATTAACCACATAAGATTCATTTTGGAACATCCATATCATAAACTAACAAATGAGTATCTTACATGCAGCAAACTAGGAAAAAACGCAAATGCCAGGATCAGAGCAAGAATGCAATTCCCGTAACCTTGACAATAGGTGACAAAAATATCTGCAAGGACACAAGCACAAACTACACAGTAAGGTGTTCACTCAAAGAGCTCAGCAATTTGCTAACAAATGTCCTTAAAAATGTTCAAAAAGAGAAGCTATCAGATGTTCGGTGGGGATTCCTGTTTAATTACAGATTAACATCAAACCTGTCACAACCAATGATCTTGTGGTTACACGAGATAATTGATAGATTTACAATGAAAATGGAACTTGGAGCTGGCATGGACATTGAAATAACACCAGATGTTATGAGATATGTGTTCGGCTTCCCTGACGGCCCTAACGCAGCTCCATTACCATCATTGGATGGTAACACAAAAGCTCTCCAATGGCTGAAGAAAGAACTAGAATAATAGGGAAAAGTCAGTTCATTTTAAAGATCTGTATAAGCAAATACAGAAAGGTGACACACAAACTTTCACAATGCAATGCATATTTCTAGTGATTTTCAAGTGTATTGTCTTCCGAGAGGCTTGGATGGTACACAATGTAGACTACACAAAACTGCATTAAATGTATATCTTCCGCGTAGTAGTTGATGAAATGAAGAGGGGAGTTCAGATTTTTTTTTGCAGAGAAGAACAGAAACAAGACAAAGGGTAAGGGTACAGTAAAAAAACAAATACCAAGGGAGCTAAGGGATGCGCAATACTGGATTTAATTGTCTATCTGGACATGAAAAGGTGTGAGAATTCAATCAACACGATTGAAACATCAAGGCTGAATGTTCTTGACAATAAATTATTGTCGACCATTATGAACAAGGATAGACAGAAATATAACATTGAGGAATTCAGAGCATTGAGAAATGTAAGTACACGTACTGATAATATATATCCTTGTATTTCCTTATTGTATATCTAATTTCATTCCATAGCATAAGAAGGTAAAGCATCAAAATATCTAAATTGTCCTCCTCGTGAAATAGGTTAAGACTAGGTCCGATCTACAGCACTACAACAAAGGATTTCATACAAACAAAAATATTTCCTCAACTATAGTAGTGGATAATGACCAGCAGAACGGGAAGAACATGTATGCAATAGTTGTTGCCGGTGACAACTCAAACGTTCCAACTAAAGAACATTCTGTCCAGCCAGATTCAATCGGAGGTCTTATGACAGATGTTGAGAAGATGTAGCAAGCAATGATTCTCCTGAGACAGATTGCACACAATCAAGATGACATATGCCAAAATTTAGAAAATAACACCGAACAAGGCCTCAACAATAACTACAGAGAATACATCAAGACAATATGACGTGATATTATAGACTAAATGGATAAGCTTAAGTTGTACATGGAGTTGGAGAAAGATGGCGTCATCATGCATTGTTTGCCTAAAACTATTTTCTAAAATCTTATATTTCTTTTCTAAATATCCCTGTCTTTTATCTCAAATCAAAACTGGGATCGTCCGATTATTTTATTTTGGCTAAAACCTATTTGTAAAATCCTTTAAATAAACCTATAATATTTTTATAATAAAATATAAATTTTTTCATGGGGGAGGCAGCCATAGGTCAGGCCCAAAAGCCCAGCCCACAGCCACCTACCACCCCAAATCCTGGAAAACCTTAAACCTAGTTTCCCCTTGCCTAACCTACCCAACCGCCGCCACACAACCTCAACATAAGCTCATGTGCCCACGCGACGCATCACACCCCGCCCTGGACCCACAAAAAACCACGCACGCCAGCAACGCACACACCTGCTCAGCACGCATGACCCACCCTAGTGCATCGTTCCTCTCGCTCTCTCTGCTGCGCCCGCGTACACCCCACGCAAACCTCGCACTCAGGAACTGCCCGACCCCACCCGCATCATGCCCTGTGCCTCGCGCTTCTCCCCTCATACTTTCCCGTCCCTAATAATGACGCTCCCCTCTGCTCGGTCCTGCCTCCTTCCTCCCTCGGCAACCTTCGCCGCCAGGGGAGCCCTCCGCGCCTCCATCCCGTGCACCCCCGAGCCAGGCCGACCTCGCAGCCACCTCCACCTTGCCTTCCCATCGCCTCTACGTCTCCCGCCCCTCCACGGACCAGCATCGTCGTCCCCGTCGCCGGCCACCCCTCCAGTGCCTGCGTCCTCCTCACCGAGGCAGCGCCTGTCTTCACCTCTTCCCGCGCACGCTGCCGCCTGGAGCCATCGCCCTTCCTTCCCTGCAGCCTCCACTGGCCCGGTTCCAAGCACGAACCGCGTCCTTCTCGACGCCTTGTGCCCCGCCTTCTGTCCCAGCATGCGCGACCGTGTCTCTGCTAGACACCGTCTCTTCGTGTGCCTTCCAGGAACCCAAACAAGCATCCTTGTTGGACCCATGCGCGTATTGCTCTCGCCGACTGTGCTTCCGTTGTTGAGAAGTTGAGGTGAAGTGGTGGATGTAGCGGTGTGGTGTCGTCTGTAAAACATCCACGAGGACCATGCTAAGGATGAATACTGGAGTGGCAAGATCTTCAAGAAGACGTGTAACCGTCTTAATTCCACATCATCTCTGAGGCCGGAGTTCCAAGTTCTCCACCACGAACGACAAGATCGTCGCACGAGGGAACCGATGACCCCGTGTAGGGGTTCGTAGCATGGAAAACAAAAAAATTCTATCGCATACAAACAAACAAGCCAAGATCTATCTACTAGATTGTAGCAACGAGTTGATAGGGGAACTTACCCTCGAAGATTCCAAAGCGGTTAACGAGAGCAGATTCTCGTGGGTGATGTAGTCGTACTCTTTCCGATCTCAAGATCGCGTAGACGATCCTTCCGGCAGCGCTCCCGCAATCGGTCACACGTTCGGTACTCGACGAAGACCTTCCTCTCCCTTGTTCCAGCAGGCAGCGGAGGTTGTAGCACTCTCCTCGCGATTCCGGCAGCACAACGGCGTGGTACCGGAAGTAGAGGGGAGATCTCGCAGGTCTTCGCCTTAAGCCGGAGCGAGTATGGTGGAGTATGAGAGAGCTATTAGTGGTCTACAGTTTAGACACACCAATTAGAAGGCTCTAAACCGAAGGCTAGTGCAATTAGAAGCTCTAAACCAAAACGGCTCTAAACCGGAGGCTTTGGCTAGGGTTTAGATTAGAGGATAGGAACTTGTGTGTCTAGAGGAGGAGGCCCTGCCCCTCCTTTTATGGGTGGAGAGGGCCGGCGGCCAAGGGGAGGGAGGGGAGTCCCTCCCCAACTCGGCCTAGGTGGTGCGCCGGCTTGGAGAGGAGGGACTCCTCCCCCAAGTCGGTTTCAACCTCCTCTTGCTTGTTTCCCACAGTTTCCTGTTTTAGCCGTTTGACTTTCAAACTGGCCATTTGACTTTTCAGTTTTAGGATTCAATTTAATCCTTTATTTGGAACAGCGAGAACACTTAGTACATGATGCAATCATTCCAATATGTAATGACACATTCATGTACCCCTTCCTCCCCGGAGTGCCGGACATTCCGGAACCTTCTAGAACATTCCCGATGAAAACACCGGAAACATTTCCGAACTCCGAAACGGGACTTTCCTTATATGAATCTTATTCTCCGGACCATTCCAGATCACCTCGTGATATCCCGGATCCCATCCGAGACTCCGAACAACATTCGGTCTCTTTCTCATAATACCATAACTACTCAAACAACGTCGAATCCTTAAGTGTGTCTCCCTACGGTTCGTGAATTATGCGGACATGATCGAGACACTTCTCCGAACAATAACCAATAGAGGAATCTGGAAATTCATATGGCTCCCACATATTTCTAAGATTACTTTGCGATCGAATGAACCACTTACATACGATACCAATTTCCCTTTGTCTCACGATAGTTTACTTATCCGAGGTCATGATCGTCGGTATCTCTGCATACCTAGTTCAACCTCGTTACCGATAAGTACTCTTTTCTCGTTCCCATGATATGTGATCCCTTGTGAGCCAGTCACATGCTTGCAAGCTAATTGGATGACATTCCACCGAGAGGGCCCAGAGTATATCTATCCGTCATATGGATGGACAAATCCCACTCTTGATCCATGTGTTTCAACCAATACTTTCTGAACACTCAATGCCACCTTTATAGCCACCCTGTTACGGTGTGGTGTTTGATGACATCAAAGCATCCATCCGGAAAAGGTGATATGCATGATCTCATGGTCGAAGGAATTAGGTTACTATGTATCAGAAAGCATATAGCAATTGAACTATTGAAATGACTTGATCTTTATGCTACGCTTATCTATAGGAGTATGTCCATCACATCATTCTCCTAATGATATGATCCTGTTGTTAATAACATCTCTATGTTCATGATCAGGAAACCATGATCATATATTAACCAACAAGCTAGTTTAACAAGAGGCTTTACTAGGGACTCTTATTTTAGTTTACAAATCACACAAGTATTAATGTTTCCGGTTAATACAATTATAGCATGGTATGTAAACATTTATCATAAGTGTGAAGATATGATAATAACCACTTTATTATTGCCTCTTGGGCATATCTCCAACAGTCTCCCACTTGCACTAGAGTCAATAATCTAGTTTCAAACCTTTGTGTATTCAACACCTATGGCTTTCCGGTGTTGTATGTACACGATTGCTAGTGGTCAACTGATCTCCGGGTCTGACACTTCCAGGTCCGTGTGTAATTGCATGTCTTTGCGTCTCTACGCATCACTTATTCTCTAATGAGATGGCTTTGTATAAATTTGGTCTTTTGGTGTGACCTTTAGCTCTTTGGGGTTAAAACATGTTGATAATATTGTCGCACAATATATCTTCATAGTATTATCCCACTGTGAACTACACCTAGTTTGATAACAAACTACTTGACACAAATGCCCTCTTTTGCTGCTAAAATAGCAGTCATATACTTAGCCTTTTGTTGTAGTATCTGTCACAATGTCTTAACTTTGGAACTCATCCAAATCCATTATGGAACTCACTTTCCATTATATTGTGCCACCCTTAGTTTAGATTGAGATAAACTTAATTTGTACTTTGTGACAAAGCTAGTATCAATGTAGTACTTTTACAATGAACTAACCATCTATTTGTCACTTCTACAAATATTATACTCTTAGTTCTTCCAAAAGATCATAAGAATATCCTTACTACTGTCCAATGATCATCTTACGAATCATTCTGGTATATGCTCACAACATTTAGAGCATAGGACATTTCTGGATTTGTACATATCATAGTATGATTGATATAAATACTCTTTGTGATTTCATACATCAAGTATCAATCTATACTTGATTATTTGTTTCACTTTACCAAATGTCAATACACTTGAATATATCATCAACATTGAACTCATTAGTCCTTTCTGTGCGACAAGAACCTCTCTTGTAGTTTCTATATTGAACTCATTCAATATCTTGTCTATGTACTTCTGGCACAACCATATTAGCGTCTATTGATGCCAAATATTTGGGTTTTGCCTAAGTCTTTCATCGGGATGAAATTCTTAATATGTGTTAATAAAAGATACATTATTTCCAATCAACAATATGTCTTCCACATAATGTATTAGAAACATGTCTTAGCGCTCCCACTTAATTTCTTGCAAATGCAAGCATCTTCATCGTTTCTAATGAACTTTTAAAATCTTTTAACAGTTTCATCACAGTGAAGATTCCAACTCCGCGATGCTCACTTTAACCATTGAAGTTTGCATATGTTTTTAGCATCCTTTGAATTAACAAAACCCTATGGACTGTGTTATGCACATGTCCTAGGTAACGATTCTATTAGAAGAACTTGTTTTGTTTATTCAACTACCATATAACAAATTATATGTAGTGGTTGCTACATTAATACGTCTAGACTAAATATCATTATGAAAGATCAAATCTTGTCATAGTCAACCTTTGAACATTGTTGTGAACTCTTTCCCAATATGTCGACTACTTCATAGATGTGAAACATCCATGTCTATTTCTTTATAGATCCAAACACAACTGTAAGGTCTTACACCTTTCTCGAGGGTCCTTCAAGTTCAAAACTTGATTTCTCGTGCATGGAACTATCACGGATTTTATGGCTTCAAGCCATTTGACGGAGTCAGGGCTCATCATCGCTTCCTTGCATGTAGTCGGATCATTATTGTTAAATAATGATTTAACTCTCAAATCTTGGTATTTGATTGTTCATCCGACCTACTTGTTTCAATAGGAACTTAGATCTCCGTGACCACAACCTTTGAAGTACGCGAGCCATGAGCATTGTTTGCTAACTCCGGAACACTTTTCGGCGCTGCGCAACTTTGCACATATAGCTAAGGTTCTTTTAACCTTATCAAAGTTCTATTGTCCTCCCACTTAACTTTTCACGAAAAATTCCTTCTCAAAGAAACTTAATGTTCTAAGCAACAAACACTTTTGTCTCCGGTGTTTATGGAGGAATACTTAACAGTGATACAAAGACAGGTTCATCCGACTTTGGTTGCACACATCTTTCTTATGCATAGCATACCAATGTTTTAAGAAAGGACTACTTGGGTTTTATCCCAAACCATAACTTGATATGGTGTCATTTCAACGGATTATGATGGAGCTCTTTTCAGTGGAAAAACGGTAATCTCTAAAGCTTTTAATCTTTAAAATATAATGGCAGTTTTATGAATTATACCTTTGATCTAACCATGTCAAACAAGGTTTAATTACATATCTCAAACGTTCCATACCCTTATGGTGTTTCGGGAAATGCAAATCCACGGAACGATTCCTTAAATCTTAGGTATTATGCTAAACTTGTAACTTAAATATCTTCCTTTATGATCTTTATCATAAACTGTTTATATTCTTGTTACAATGATTTTGCACTTCATCTTGAAAGTCTTTGAACTTTTCAAATGTTTCATACTTCATCCTTATTAAGTAAATATTCATATATTCACTCAAAATTTCGGAGAAAGCATATGAAGTTGAAATTCATCGCTCTTGACTACATATAATGGACTTTGTACAACAATATGTACAAGTTCAAATAAGCTAGTCATTCGTTCCCTTTTGGCCTATGAACGAAGTTTTAATTATCTCTAGGAAAGTTTCACAAGCGTTATTTGATCAAAATCAAAAGACTCCAAAATTCTATCCACATGGAGTTTCTTCATGTTTTCTTTCCAATATAATTTAAACGGCGATATCACTTCCTAAGTGATATTTCAATCAATTTGTCTTTCGACATTTTTAGCACTAGTTTTATGGATGTGATTTCTCCAACGAGATTTGTGAATCATCCATCTTTTATGAATTACGGAAATTATTTGAACAACCCTTTTGTTCTCATAATACCTGATAAAACAAATCTTGAAGGCAAGCTTTGATGTTTAACGAGCAACACAATAACCCTTTATTTGTTCTGGATGAACATCATCACATATTCTTTTGCTAGTTACTTAGGCCATTGTAGTTCATGAATTGTGTTGTTTCGTATGACGATTCACACCAACAAATTCAGTATCAAATACTTGAGAACCAGATTGTTTAATAAGCAAAGAATATAGCCATAACATGTATATCATCTATATACCTAAGCTGAACAATTCTAGTCTTTTCCTTTCTGCCATATACTTATGAGATTTTCTTTCAATATTTCCTTTTCTGTTTGAAAGAATCTATCAACATCAATAGTGGAGTCATACATATGACACATAGTCCAAAACATGTATAGTTAAATACCAATGTCTTTGGACTTGCACTTTGAAGTAGATCACCATCATCAAATGTTTGGTGTTCTTCCAAATTCCTTTCTTTAGTAATCTCTTGGTGTAGTAAACATTTTACCTACATCAAATATCCACCCTTATCATGGAATCGTCCATGATCAAGCTACTTTTAGCTTATAACGATGAATTATGAGTATAATGTTGCTATCCAAAACCTTTTGGAGGATTAGGACAACAAGTGTCTCCAACCTTTTGCAAATTCTCATCAATCATGAGAACATGACTTTTGCCATATTATACTCTATCATGTTGCAACCAAAAATTCGTTTCAGATATCACAATATCTTCCACACATCATGGTTTCTGAAACAACTCTTTCAGATCCTAGATAACCTTGATATTAAGACAATCCTTTGAATATCAAGAATCATGGAGACAAACATGATACTTATATACTAACACTTGGAATTGTTACTCTTGATTTAATACTAATTATTAAACTTCATGGAGTAACCGGAACTTACTGAAAGTTTGCAATAGGACTTTTAAACTTTTAGATTAACACTTCAAAACAATACGATACCAGTTCGTAAAGTAACTAACCAGAATTCTATAGTTCTATCATCTCAATTATAACTAAGCGCAGGGTGGTAAACGGATGCCAATGACTACAACAACTATGCAAATTCACTTTGATTTAGTTGATGATAAATTGAGTTCTAATTAATAATTAAATTAATCTAGGTGAACTCCCACTCAAAACAATATACCTCTCATTGTTTTAGTGATCACACGAACCAAATCCACCATATCAAAACCGATCATCACGAGAGTTGATATAGTTTCAATGGCGAACAATCGACATGTTCATCATATCTACTATATGATTCATGCTCTACCTTTCGGTATTCCGTGTTCCGAGACCATCTCTGTACATGCTAGGCTCGTCAAGATCAAACCTTAGTTTCCGCATGAGCAAATCTGGCTTACTCACGTTGTATACACTTGCAGAATCTAACACACCCGATCATCACGTGGTGCTTCGAAACGACAAGCTTTAGCAACGGTGCTAACTAAGGGTGAACACTTTATGACTTGAAATTCATGTGCATGAGGGATCATCTTATAATGCTACCGTCGTCTACTAAGCAATACAAGATGCATAAAGGATTAACATCACATGCAATTCATAATATGTGATATGATATGGCCTTTCTTCTTTGTGCTTCCGATCTCCATCTTCAAGCACGAACATGATCTCCATCATTACCGGCATTGCATCAAGGTCAATGACGCTGCTCCATGGTTGTCGTCCACCGGCTTCAACTATTACAACTACTTTGAATAGACACGCGGGTCTTAACAGAAAATAAAGACAACCATATGGCTCCTTCCGGTTGCCGACTTACAATAAGGAACATTGCATACATTATATAATCACAATCATGGCCATATCACATCACTGCACACCCCTGCAAAACAAAGTTAGACGCCTCTACTTTCTTTGCATATTTTACGTGGTTTGGGGCTTTCAATAAGTGTCGTTCTAACTTACGAACAAGAACCACAACATTGATACTAGTATTGTTAATTACCCGTTGTAAATTGGATCTTAACTATGCTAGGAGAAACAGGCACCCGCAAAGCCACTTATGCAATACAAGTTGCATGTCAAGCGTGGAGCAAGTCTCATGAACGATGTCATGTAAGGTTAGCCCGGGCCGCTTCATCCCAACATACCGCAAGATGCAAAGTACACAAGAAGCAATCAACAATAAAAGCATCAACGCCCACAATGACCATTGTGTTCTACTCGTGCAACAGATCTACATATAGACACGGCTCTGATACCACTGTAGGGGTTCGTAGCATGGAAAACAAAAATTTTCTATCGCATACAAACAAACAAGCCAAGATCTATCTACTAGATTGTAGCAACGAGTTGATAGGGGAACTTACCCTCGAAGATTCCAAAGCGGTTAACGAGAGCAGATTCTCGTGGGTGATGTAGTCGTACTCTTTCCGATCTCAAGATCGCGTAGACGATCCTTCCGGCAGCGCTCCCGCAGTCGGTCACACGTTCGGTACTCGACGAAGACCTTCCTCTCCCTTGTTCCAGCAGGCAGCGGAGGTTGTAGCACTCTCCTCGCGATTCCGGCAGCACAACGGCGTGGTACCGGAAGTAGAGGGGAGATCTCGCAGGGCTTCGCCTTAAGCCGGAGCGAGTATGGTGGAGTATGAGAGAGCTATTAGTGGTCTAGGGTTTAGACACACCAATTAGAAGGCTCTAAACCGAAGGCTAGTGCAATTAGAAGCTCTAAACCAAAACGGATCTAAACCGGAGGCTTTGGCTAGGGTTTAGATTAGAGGATAGGAACTTGTGTGTCTAGAGGAGGAGGCCCTGCCCCTCCTTTTATGGGTGGAGATGGCCGTCGGCCAAGGGGAGGGAGGGGAGTCCCTCCCCAACTCGGCCTAGGTGGTGCGCCGGCTTGGAGAGGAGGGACTCCTCCCCCAAGTCGGTTTCAACCTCCTCTTGCTTGTTTCCCACAGTTTCCTGTTTTAGCCGTTTGACTTTCAAACTGGCCATTTGACTTTTCAGTTTTAGGATTCAATTTAATCCTTTATTTGGAACAGCGAGAACACTTAGTACATGATGCAATCATTCCAATATGTAATGACACATTCATGTACCCCTTCCCCCCCCGGAGTGCCGGACATTCCGGAACCTTCTAGAACATTCCCGATGAAAACACCGGAAACATTTCCGAACTCCGAAACGGGACTTTCCTTATATGAATCATATTCTCCGGACCATTCCGGATCACCTCGTGATATCCCGGATCCCATCCGAGACTCCGAACAACATTCGGTCTCTTTCTCATAATACCATAACTACTCAAACAACGTCGAATCCTTAAGTGTGTCTCCCTACGGTTCGTGAATTATGCGGACATGATCGAGACACTTCTCCGAACAATAACCAATAGAGGAATCTAGAAATTCATATGGCTCCCACATATTTCTACGATTACTTTGCGATCGAATGAACCACTTACATACGATACCAATTTCCCTTTGTCTCACGATAGTTTACTTATCCGAGGTCATGATCGTCGGTATCTCTGCATACCTAGTTCAACCTCGTTACCGATAAGTACTCTTTTCTCGTTCCTGTGATATGTGATCCCTTGTGAGCCAGTCACATGCTTGCAAGCTAATTGGATGACATTCCACCGAGAGGGCCCAGAGTATATCTATCCGTCATATGGATGGACAAATCCCACTCTTGATCCATGTGTTTCAACCAATACTTTCTAAACACTCAATGCCACCTTTATAGCCACCCTGTTACGGTGTGGTGTTTGATGACATCAAAGCATCCATCCAGAAAAGGTGATATGCATGATCTCATGGTCGAAGGAATTAGGTTACTATGTATCAGAAAGCATATAGCAATTGAACTATTAAAATGACTTGATCTTTATGCTACGCTTATCTATAGGAGTATGTCCATCACATCATTCTCCTAATGATATGATCCTGTTGTTAATAACATCTCTATGTTCATGATCAGGAAACCATGATCATATATTAACCAACAAGCTAGTTTAACAAGAGGCTTTACTAGGGACTCTTATTTTAGTTTACAAATCACACAAGTATTAATGTTTCCGGTTAATACAATTATAGCATGGTATGTAAACATTTATCATAAGTGTGAAGATATGATAATAACCACTTTATTATTGCCTCTTGGGCATATCTCCAACACCCCGATCTTGAGACCTGACTCCGAGACCAAGTTCGCCATCGATGACCAAGATGTAACATCAAGA
This sequence comes from Avena sativa, assembly GCA_916181665.1. Lineage (NCBI taxonomy): Eukaryota > Viridiplantae > Streptophyta > Magnoliopsida > Poales > Poaceae > Avena > Avena sativa. The sequence goes on from OV702280.1 coordinate 136,936,490, forward strand.
CCTCCTTCATGGAACTTAAGACTGCGGGGCACAGAGAACGCCGTCACGCACCTCCAGCCGATGTGTGACCCTTTTTCGAGCCCCATAATTTTATAATTTATGATATTTATTTTTCATATATTTATTTATGTCGCATACATATTATGTGGTTTGGGGGTCTTATGCCGATTCACCTCATAATAAATATGGAGATTAAATGCAGGCTTTTCTAGTCTTATATTGGCCCTATTTAAATTTGTTTTGCGAATCGATGATATAATTTTGCCTTCTTCAGCCAACATTTAAAAGCGGGATATCTAGATAGCATAAACCACCTAATTAATTCTCGGGACCCAGTTTCACTTAATATTGCCTAATTGCATCGCACCTTTGCCATGTCATATATCATACATGCATCGTGCCTGATCTTCTGCCGTAGTATTAAATAGTGCATCCGGTGTTTTTCTAGTGCTTTGATTCTTTACGGATTAGGCCGATGAGTTGATGCGAGTGTTGACCCGATCTTCGGATCAACCTTCGGCAATGTTTTTAGGCGAGCATTCTTCCCCTTTCTACCTATCTTACTTTTTTGTGTTTCCTCCTGTTGATCTATTGTTATATATGTTGCGATGCTCTAGTTTTTGTACCCGTCATATCCCTTGCAGCCCATATATTGCCTTGGACACCTTCTATTACCTGTTGTTTGATAGACAGTCGGCCTTGCGAGTCATAGTTGCTTGCTCATGTGCTGCTTCGCGTTGTCAATGTTCCACCGTTGTTGGGTGGTTGGCACATGTTTAATGGTGGAGATTATCATGGATTTAATTATCGTTTAATAACTAAACTTGAAAGTAGATAAATAATGCAGAGGCATCGGTGGGTAATAGACAATATTCGTTTTTAACCGCCCACCTGTGTCCCGTAGGACCCCGAGTTCTTGACAACTATTCCAAGATCGAGCGTGCTAACCGAAGGTGGGGTGTCTGGGCACCCCCATCGATTTAGTACATGATCTCAAAGTACTATACTGTAACATCCCAAAAATACCAAACTTAGATCATCAAACACTAATCATCAAGATTAGGGTTAACAAAAACTTTTCTAAATAAACCCATGAATGCATGTATATGTTTATGCCTAGATTTTGAATTTCTTTAAAAACCACCTTGTTTGTGTGATCCATTGCTTGTAAAATGTTTCTTAGGTGAATAAACATCATCTAAAACATTTCCACACTTTTCCTAAAGACAAGTAAATCAAAACAAATATATTAAGTGAATGGTCATTTTGACCAATTTAACTCCCATGCCTACTTTGGCTGTCTCAAACTTTCAAAACCTAACTGAAACTTTTCTGGATCTTTGCACCCCTTGAATGTACTCAGAACAAAGTATCAAGGCCCACTTTGTGATCATCCAGAAACTTTCAAATGCATAGTTTAAATGACAATTCAAAAGTGAATCTTCTTCATATGGGAAGATCCCACTTTTTCAAAAACCACTCAAACAAGCTCAACTTTCAAAACCCAAGCATCTGCAGACTCACCAGCACCAATCTAGCAAACCCACCAAAAATCATTTCAAAATTCAAAACTTGATTTCATGCGGCCATTTCATCAAACAGGTTGCAGACACAAATCAAACAAAATATCTAACACTATAGTGTGCAGTGATTCTTGCCTAACTTGTTCCCTAGATAGCTCACATACAACCTAGTAGATCATCTAGAAAGATTAGCCCAGCACTAGCACCCCTGTGAGCTTGCCATTGCCATTAATGATGAACAGCCGAGCACCTCAATGCCACCCCATAGTCGACAGCAGGCTAGAGGAAGAACTAGCCGTGCCAACCTTGTCTGGGAGGCAACCCACCGTCCACCTCCACTCACTGTCCCAACTGCGAGCGTTGCCAAGCCCTGGACCACGCGCACAAGCCGCGCCCAGACCATGCCGAGCGTGCGCCAGAGCGCCAACCGCGACCAGCGTCCCCAGACCGCGCGCCGCCCTCACCGCGTGCACACACGATCACCACCGACCCAGGAGACCGCCAGACATCCCCGTTTGCCGCCCCGTGCCAGACAGCCACCGCCGCCGTCGAAGACGCCGCCTCTGCCGCGCAGAGCATCGGCCGTTCCAGACCAAACCACCCCACCCCATGCCTCACGACCATGTCGTTGAGCATCGCCAGGAGACACATCACCGTCCCCTACCCTTGCCCATGCCATTAGCCGCCTGTAACGTCGCCCCCGACGAGCTCACCGTGCGCCCCGACGGTCCCCTCGCTCGACTATAAATAGAGGCCACCCCCGCACGATTTCTTCACACCATCTCACTCCCCTCTCCTCACTGACCGTGCCACACCGTTCTCAGAGCAAGGCGAGCACCAACTCGCCGGAATTTCACCGGAGCCCGCCGCCTCTGGAGAAGAAGGGAGCCAGCGATTGGAGCCGCCCCAGGAGAAGCCACCGGTACCAGGAGGTTCGCCGTCGTCGACTTCGTCGTTCGCCCGCCTCGCCGACACTCGCCCGTACCCCGGTGAGCCCCCAGCACCCCTCACTGGCCGCGCTAGGTTTCATTCTCGCCGGAGCTGTCTCGCGTCGACGATGACCCCCAGCCGTTAGATTAGAACTAGATCGAATGATCCACGTTGCCCCGTACCGCTTCGCCCAGCCCCGTGTCACTGAAGAGTGGGGACACCCACTTAAGCAGCCCGCGGGAGCACTGCGCTTAGCAGGCCGGCCCATTAACATTTCCCGCGCAGCCCAGCAATTCAAATTAAACCTTTTCTTTTTAAATTCAAAAATACTCCTGTACCCAACTTCAAAAATCAACCCAGATCGATTCAGTGCACCATTTTGAATGAAACCAATTTTGTTGGAAAGGTCTGTGAATGCTTAATCCAAGCCCGTTGGATTCAAGTCATTTGGATCTATAGATCACCCATAGTAAAAAATAACAAGGCAGACGCTTTTCTGCATTCAAACATTTTTCAAATTTAAACCATAAAAGCTTTTGAGTTGATTCCAACTCTCAAAAATCACATTTAACCATACCTTTCAGAATATATAAAAATATATAGGTTTACTTGCAGAAATAATGTTCAAGGAATAAAAGAATGCTTCATAAGCATTTCTAGCCACTTTAATTAATTAAAATAAAAGGGTAAAACCTTATTAAATTGTGACACCACTTTAAATCACGTTCCCATGGACTACAATATGTGGTGATGACATGTGTCAACATGATCCCATGTTTAGTTTGGAGAATATTAAATCTTAAGTAATATTTTTCAATGAGTAGAAATTACTTTTCTAAAAATAAAAAGATTTAAACCAAGCCTTAACCTTGTAATATTAGAGATGATGCTAGATCATCTATAGGACCCTTGTGTGTGATGATTGCAAGTAGTTAAGTATTGTTTGGTGATTGTGTACCTCGTATTTATTCATAGACGCTAGTACCGACCAAGGATACGAGGAAGAAGGAGGATACTACGAAGAAGAAGCCGAGGAGAACTTCAACCACTGCTCTGCACAAGGCAAGCTTATATTGACACTGATGCAAGCTTATATTGACACTAATGCAAGCTTATATTGACACTGATGCAAGCTGATATTATACCAATGCAAGCTAACACTTGCAAGATACTATACCTCATAGTGATGCAAGCTAACCCTTGCCAGATACCCTACTGATGCCACAAACCCATACTGGTGATACTACTACTATATGCCTTAAGCATATGTGATCATACCCATTTGATAAACCAATCCTAGTTTTATGTGCAAGCTTCTTACTTTATTTCTTTATCAAAGCTTACTTAGATTCTACCTAAGAGTTTGACAGTTATGCTGAAGGTTGCATAAAGAGCATAAAATTTGGCCTAAGCTAGAAGCCTTGATATCAGCCTAAGATATAAGGTTGGACTTAGTGAAACTCCACTAGTTACCACCCTTCATCAGTACTACCCCCCCCTGTAGAGGCTAGTGCTAAGCATAAAACTTGATCAACTTTAGATGGGATTACTTGGTGGAAAAATGGTTATGAAAACCTTGGAATGATGGATCATTCTATTGAAATGTTTTGGACATGTGTTTCCAAACACTTGATGATTCTGGTGATGAAAATGTTGAGGCATGAGCCTTAGCCCTTTTTAAAAACTGATGGTTGTCTGGATGCGATACCATTCCAATTTTAGCGTACAACCACAATACCCGAATATTGGGTAGGGCTTGACTGGAAACTTATATACCGTAGTATTAGTTCCCTCACGGCCAAGGTCTGAGCTGAGGCTACCTTGTGAAGATTGCCCACCTTTGCAGTACCCAAGATGACAGTGGTCATGGTTGGGAGGCCAAACTCAGAGGAGAGGTGCTTATACTAGGGCGTGTAATTGAAAGGTTAGGATTCATTATCCGCATACTGAGTATGGTGAATTCAGGATTTGTTCCTGACGGATGTATCGAATGTTGTGGTGAAAGTGTACAACCTCTGCAGAGTGTCAAACTATTCGAATAGCCGCGTCCGCGGTTATGGACAGTTGGAGTGGCCATACTGTTCCCCCGTCAGACTTTTCAAAATGACTTGTGAAATGAATTGAACCTCCCACTGCGGAGGGAATTCAGTTTACCTTGAGGGAAAACAACTGGTTTGATGGACTTGCCAGAGCAATGCAGGAAGCTCTTTCCCGTCTGTGTGGGCAGAGCATCAATCAGATCAAGGGTACTCGCTTTGAGTTTTTCCCAAGGCGTGATGCAAATGGCCAACCACTGGAAGCCCCATACCACCCCGAGCTGAAGACCCAATTGTACCACCTTAGCTTCATGATGTATGATCGTCAGCAGGAATTGGACAACTGCCGTGACTATTGCAACCACAAGTCTGCCATCATCAAGACGAAGGATCAGACCATCGCCATGCTAGCAAAGGATCGCAAGTCTCGTCGCTGTCAGCTTGACAAGAAGGAGCGAATTATTGCCCGTCTTCGCCATCGCATCTCATCTCTGGAAGAGACCATCCACGAGAAAGACATGCAGTTAGAAGAAAGGGAGAATGCCGGAAAGGATCTTCGTGGAGACCCTTACTCCTATCTCAGCGATGATGATGATTTTCTGGAGGATCAGGCCATGGACTTCTTCACCGATGAGGATGATTTCGCCTTCATCGATGATGCTGAAGATGATGAAGCCACAGACTCCAAGGAGTAGTAACACTGAGCACTAGCGTAGTGAGTAGTAGTCGGTCCCACTGTATCGTAGTTTCCAGAATGGTTCTTAAAACCACCTGTTTTTCCTTGTTGTGGTGTGTGTTGTATTGTGTGCTATGAATGAATGAAAAAGCAAGTTGCTAGAAAAATCTGAGTCAAACTTTTAATTTTTTTTCAAAAACCCAAAACCTTAGAAAGTTCCCTCTTTTCTCATGATCTATATCAATCTTCAGATGCCACGTGGAGGAAGTGGTTCAGCCCCGGACCCGATGTTGCAGATCCTACAAATGTTGACTTCTGACCGCGAAGCTGAAAGAGCGGAACGTCAAGCCAACCTAGCCACTCTGCAACAGATAGCCCAGCTAGCCCATAACAACCAAGGCCATGGAAATCAGGACAACCACAGATCTAAGCTCAAGAATTTTCAGAATACCAACCCACCCATTTTCACCAAGTTAGAAGAACCCCTAGACGCCGATGATTGGCTGCAAACCATGGAAAACAACTTAGAAGTAGCCGGAGTCGAAGCCAACGAGAAAGTCTTGTTTGCCACCCATTATCTAGCCGGAGATGCCAGGGCATGGTGGAACAGTGTTCGTGCAATGACCGGAGGCCAGATGATGACCTGGGAGGAATTCAAGGTCAAGTTTAGCAGAACCCATGTGCCACCCGGTTTGATCAAGAGAATGAGAGACGAGTTCAGAGAGTTGAAGCAAGGAAGGATGACTGTAGTGGAATACCGTGACAAATTTTTGTCATTAGCTAGGTATGCCCCGGACGAGATAGACACCGAAGCCAAGAAGAAAGAAGGATTCCTGAATGGTCTGCATGACGAGATGCAGACAGTGTTAGTCAATATCCACTTTGTTGATATTGAAGCCCTTGTCGACTCTACTATCCGGATGGAAGGAAAGATCAACCAGGCCAATGAGAACCGCAAGCGTTGCATGATGCATCAACCAGGAACCCATCAAACCCCAAAGTATCGCCCCAACCCATCTCTAGGATTTGCCCCAAGAACCAACAGACCCCCTATGACCCGTCCAACCTATCCCAACCGTGGAAACCCTAGACCCGGAGGAAATCACAACAACCCCGGCAACTCTAGCAATTTCACCCGTGCCCCACCCAAGTTCAACACCAACAATGGTACCGCCAACCCCAACGCTGCCTCGAGGACTGGAAGCAATGTTGTGCCTGTCGCAGCCAAGGACAAGTCACAAGTGACCTGTTATGACTGTGGAAATAAAGGCCACTATTCCGACGAGTGCCCCAATAAGAAGAATGCTACAGCCCCCAACGCCAATGTCCCAGCTCAGTAGCAGCGTCGTGTCCAGCCAGGGAGAAGATTTGCCCCAGGAAATTCACTCAACCGCAATGGCCGTCTTTTTCTCATGCATGCTGAAGAAGCTCAGGAAGCGCCAGACGTCGTGTTGGGTATGTTTTCTGTTAATTCAGTACTTGCAAGAGTGTTGTTTGATTCTGGTGCATCGCATTCATTTGTCACCGAAGAATTTTCCTGCACTAGTAAAATTCAACCAACCAAATTGAAGCATGTGATGATTGTACAAATTCCCGGATCAACCACCAAGGCTAGGCAAATTTGCAAGGCCGTCCCTATCCGAATCCATGGCATAGATTTTTATGCTAACCTGATAGTACTCGGAACTAAAGGTTTGGAAGTAGTACTAGGAATGGATTGGATGTCCAAACATAAAGGATTGATTGACTGTGCCAAGAAAGCCATCACCATGACCAGTACCACCGGGATATCAGTCGAGCATATATCTGAAACCTTACCTCGCCAATTCAAGTGTAACAAGAGTATAGCCCAACCTACCATTGACCAAGTTCGGATAGTCTGCGAATACCCCGACGTATTTCCAGACGTTTTTCCCGGTATGCCCCCAGATCGGGATATCGAGTTTATCATCGAACTAATCCCCGGAATAGGACCCATAGCCCAGAGACCCTATAGTATGAACCCATCAGAACTAGAAGAACTGAAGAAGCAACTGGATTCCATGTTGGAAATCGGATTGATTCAACCAAGTGCGTCCCCATGGAGATCACCTGTCTTGTTTGTGGACAAGAAAGATGAAGGTAACCGTTTATGTACGGATTATCAGAAGTTGAATGATGTCACCATCAAGAACAAGTACCCCTTGCCTAAGATAGAAGATTTGTTTGATCAGTTGACCGGTGCCCAGGTGTTTTCTAAGATTGATCTTAGGACTGGCTATCATCAACTCAAAATTCGTGCAGAGAATATTCCAAAGACTGCCTTTACCACCAGATATGGATTGTACGAGTATACAGTCATGTCTTTTGGATTAACCAATGCCCCTGCTTATTTCATGAACCTCATGAATAAGATTTTTATGGACTTACTGGATAAGTTTGTCGTTGTTTTCATCAATGACATTCTGATTTATTCCAAATCAGAAGAAGAACATGAGCTACACCTAAGGACCATTCTTGGAACCCTTAGAGAGCATCAGCTGTATGCAAAGTTTAGCAAATGTGAATTCTGGTTACAGGAAGTAGGATTCCTCGGTCACATTGTATCAGCCGGAGGAATTGCCATTGACCCTGCCAAAGTAAAAGATGTAGAAGATTGGCAAGCCCCAACCACTCAAACCCAAGTTCGTGCATTTCTCGGATTGGCGGGATATTACCGCAAGTTCGTAGAAGGATTCTCGAGTATCGCCCGACCCATGACCCAATTGCTGAAGAAGGACAGGAAGTTTGAATGGACCGACAAATGTGAAGCGAGTTTTCAAGAACTCAAGCGGAGATTGATCTCAGCCCCAATCTTAATCATGCCGGATATCACGAAGCCCTTCGATGTGTATTGTGACGCATCCAAGATTGGTCTCGGATGTGTGCAAATGCAAGAAGGCAAAGTTATATCTTATCTATCGCGACAATTGAAGCAACATGAACAAAATTACCCAACCCACGACCTCGAACTCGTAGCCGTAGTTCTAGCCCTGAAGACATGGAGACACTACCTGATGGGAAACCGTTGTGAGATTTACTCGGATCACAAGAGCCCAAAGTATATATTCACTCAGAAGGAGTTGAATATCAGGCAGAGAAGATGGATTGAGCTAATCAAGGATTACGACCTGGACATTCACTATCACCCTGGTAAAGCCAATGTGGTAGCCGATGCCCTTAGCAGATTGCCGTGCCGCTTGAACTCCATGATTTTAGAGGAGCAACCAAGTCTGCACAAGGAGATGGAAGATTTTCGAATAGAATTAGTAAGTGAAGGATTTTTGGCTAGCATAGAACTTCAGCCCACTTTGATCAGTCAGATTAAAGAAGCGCAGAAGGGAAATGCCAGTATCGACGGAATCAAGCGTCGTATCGGTACAGGCAAAGTACCCGGATTCACCGAGGACGAAGAAGGAGTTTTGTGGTACAAAGGACGCCTTTGTGTACCATCAGATTCTGAGTTAAAAGAAGTTATCTTGAAGGAGGCTCATGATACTCTTTATTCTATCCATCCTGGAGGAACTAAGATGTATCAAGATTTGAAAGAGCAATTTTGGTGGCATAAGATGAAGAGAGAAATCGGAAGCTATATCGCCAAGTGTGATATATGTCAGCGAGTCAAGGCAAGAGATCAAAGACCCGCTGGATTGTTGCAACCTTTGCAAATTCCGAAATGGAAATGGGATTCTGTAGGAATGGACTTTATCACTGGACTACCTACTTCTAGTAGGGGAAATGACTCTATTTGGGTCATAGTGGACAGATTGTCCAAAGTCGCCCATTTATTGCCCGTCAAAACCACCTATCAGAGTTCGAAGCTAGCGGAGTTGTACATCGCTAGAATCGTTAGTTTGCATGGAGTCCCCAAGAACATAGTATCGGATCGAGGAACCCAGTTTACCTCGAGATTCTGGAAGAAAGTCCAAGAAGGTTTAGGAACCCGCCTAGATTTCAGTACCGCATATCACCCCCAGACCGATGGACAAACGGAGTGAGTAAACCAAATACTCGAAGATATGCTTAGAGCATGTGTGCTAGAATATGGATCCAAGTGGTAAGACTGTCTGCCGTTTGCAGAATTTTCATACAACAACAGTTACCAAGCCAGTTTGCAAATGGCCCCATTTGAATTCATGTACGGAAGAAAGTGCCGCACCCCTTTGAACTGGTCAAAAGTAGGAGAGAGTCAGATTTTCGGACCCGACATCCTACGAGAAGCAGAAGAGAAGGTTCACAAGATTCGTGAGCACCTCAAGACAGCCCAATCTCGACAGAAGAGTTACGCCGACAAGAGACGTCGAGACCTCGCCTTCAACATCGGAGATTTTGCTTATCTGAAAGTGTCGCCATTGAAGGGAATGCAGCGTTTCCAACTCAAAGGAAAGTTAGCTCCCAGATATATCGGACCTTTCAAAATTTTGAACCGTCGAGGAGAAGTATCATATCAACTGGAACTACCTGAAGAGATGTCAGCTGTGCACAATGTGTTCCATATCTCATTACTTCGCAAATGTCTCGAAGTCCCCGAGAAGACCGAAGTGTTCAAGAATATCGATCACCAGACCATAGAGATCAACGATGACCTAACCTATCCCGAAGTACCCATCCGCATATTGGAAGAAGCCTTTCGAACTACCAGAACCCGAAGCATCATGTTTCTCAAGATTCAGTGGAGCAACCACACAGAAGAGGAAGCTACCTGGGAACGCGAAGATCACATCAGGACGGAGTTTCCCGATCTCTTCAAATCCTAGGTAACCTTTTCGTCCTTTTTCAAATCTCGGGACGAGATTTTGTTTAAGGGGGGAAGGTTTGTAACATCCCAAAAATACCAAACTTAGATCATCAAACACTAATCATCAAGATTAGGGTTAACAAAAACTTTTCTAAATAAACCCATGAATGCATGTATATGTGTATGCTTGGATTTTGAATTTCTTTAAAAACCACCTTGTTTGTGTGATCCATTGCTTGTAAAATGTTTCTTAGGTGAAATAAACATCATCTAAAACATTCCCACACTTTTCCTAAAGACAAGTAAATCAAAACAAATATATTAAGTGAATGGTCATTTTGACCAATTTAACTCCCATGCCTACTTTGGCTGTCTCAAACTTTCAAAACCTAACATAAACTTTTCTGGATCTTTGCACCCCTTGAATGCACTCATAACAAAGTATCAAGGCCCACTTTGTGATCATCCAGAAACTTTCAAATGCATAGTTTAAATGACAATTCAAAAGTGAATATTCTTCATATGGGAAGATCCCACTTTTTCAAAAACCACTCAAACAAGCTCAACTTTCAAAACCCAAGCATCTGCAGACTCGCCAGCACCAATCTAGCAAACCCACCAAAAATCATTTAAAAATTCAAAACTTGATTTCATGCGGCCATTTCATCAAACAGGTTGCAGACACAAATCAAACAAAACATCAAACACTATAGTGTGCAGTGATTCTTGCCTAACTTGTTCCCTAGATAGCTCACATACAACCCAGTAGATCATCTAGAAAGATTAGCCCAGCACTAGCACCCCTGTGAGCTTGCCATTGCCATTAATGATGAACATCCGAGCACCTCAATGCCACCCCATAGTCGACAGCAGGCTAGAGGAAGAACTAGTCGTGCCAACCTTGTCTGGGAGGCAGCCCACCGTCCACCGCCACTCACTGTCCCAACTGCGAGCGTTACCAAGCCCTAGACCACGCGCACAAGCCGCGCCCACACCATGCCGAGCGTGCGCCAGAGCGCCAACCGCGACCAGCGTCCCCAGACCGCGCGCCGCCCTCACCGCGTGCACACACGATCACCACCGACCCAGGAGACCGCCAGACATCCCCGTTTGCCGCCCCGTGCCAGACAGCCACCGCCCGCCGTCGAAGACGCCGCCTCTGCCGCGCAGAGCACCGGCCGTTCCAGACCAAACCACCCCACCCCATGCCTCGCGACCATGTCGTTGAGCATCGCCAGGAGACACAGCACCGTCCCCTACCCTTGCCCATGCCATTAGCCGCCTATAACGTCGCCCCCAACGAGCTCACCGTGCGCCCCGACGGTCCCCTCGCTCGACTATAAATAGAGGCCACCCCCGCACGATTTCTTTACACCATCTCACTGCCCTCTCCTCACTGACCGTGCCACACCGTTCTCAGAGCAAGGCGAGCACCAACTCGCCGGAATTTCACCGGAGCCCGCCGCCTCTAGAGAAGAAGGGAGCCAGCGATTGGAGCCGCCCCAGGAGAAGCCACCGGTACCAGGAGGTTCGCCGTCGTCGACTTCGTCGTTCGCCCGCCTCGCCGACCCTCGCCCGTACCCCGGTAAGCCCCCAGCACCCCTCACTGGCCGCGCTAGGTTTCATTCTCGCCGGAGCTGTCTCGTGTCGACGATGACCCCCAGCCGTTAGATTAGAACTAGATCGAACGATCCACGTTGCCCCGTAACGCTTCGCCCAGCCCCGTGTCACTGATGAGTGGGGACACCCACTTAAGCAGCCCGCGGGAGCACTGCGCTTAGCAGGCCGGCCCAGTAACATTTCCCGCGCAGCCCAGCAATTCGAATTAAACCTTTTCTTTTTAAATTCAAACACACTCATGTACCCAACTTCAAAAATCAACCCAGATCGATTCGGCGCACCATTTTGAATGAAACCAATTTTGTTGGAAAGGTCTGTGAATGGTTAATCCAAGCCCATTGGATTCAAGACATTTCGATCTGTTGATCACCCATAGTAAAAATAACAAAGCAGAAGCTTTTCTGCATTCAAACATTTTTAAAATTTAAACCATAAAAGCTTTTGAGTTGATTCCAACTCTCAAAAATCACATTTAACCATACCTTTCAGAATATATAAAAATATATAGGTTTACTTGCAGAAATAATGTTCAAGGAATAAAAGAATGCTTCATAAGCATTTTTAGCCACTTTAATTAATTAAAATAAAAGGGTAAAACCTTATTAAATTGTGACACCACTTTAAATCACATTCCCATGGACTACAATATGTGGTGATGACATGTGTCAACATGATCCCATGTTTAGTTTGGAGAATATTAAATCTTAAGTAATATTTTTCAATGAGTAGAAATTACTTTTCTAAAAATAAAAAGATTTAAACCAAGCCTTAACCTTGTAATATTAGAGATGATGCTAGATCATCTATAGGACCCTTGTGTGTGATGATTGCAAGTAGTTAATTATTGTTTGGTGATTGTGTACCTCGTATTTATTCATAGACGCTAGTACCGACCAAGGATACGAGGAAGAAGGAGGATACTACGAAGAAGAAGCCGAGGAGAACTTCAACCACTGCTCTGCACAAGGCAAGCTTATATTGACACTGATGCAAGCTTATATTGACACGGATGCAAGCTTATATTGACACTGATGCAAGCTGATATTATACCAATGCAAGCTAACACTTGCAAGATACTATACCTATGCAAGCTCATACTCATAGTGATGCAAGCTAACCCTTGACAGATACCCTACTGATGCCACAAACCCATACTGGTGATATGACTACTATATGCCTTAAGCATATGTGATCATACCCATTTGATAAACCAATCCTAGTTTTATGTGCAAGCTTCTTACTTTATTTCCTTATCAAAGCTTACTTAGAGTCTACCTAAGAGTTTGACAGTTATGCTGAAGGTTTCATAAAGAGCATAAAATTTGGCCTAAGCTAGAAGCCTTGATATCAGCCTAAGATATAAGGTTGGACTTAGTGAAACTCCACTAGTTACCACCCTTCATCAGTACTACCCCCACCTGTAGAGGCTAGTGCTAAGCATAAAACTTGATCAACTTTAGATGGGCTTACTTGGTGGAAAAATGGTTATGAAAACCTTGGAATGATGGATCATTCTATTGAAATGTTTTGGACATGTGTTTCCAAACACTTGATGATTCTGGTGATGAAAATGTTGAGGCATGAGCCTTAGCCCTTTTTAAAAACTGATGGTTGTCTGGATGCGATACCATTCCAATTTTAGCGTACAACCACAATACCCGAATATTGGGTAGGGCTTGACTGGAAACTTATATACCATAGTATTAGTTCCCTCAAGGCCAAGGTCTAAGCTGAGGCTACCTTGTGAAGATTGTCCACCTGTGCAGTACCCAAGATGACAGTGGTCATGGTTGGGAGGCCAAACTCACAGGAGAGGTGCTTATACTAGGACGTGTAATTGAAAGGTTAGGATTGATTATCCGCATACTAAGTATGGTGAATTCAGGATTTGTTCCTGACGGATGTATCGCATGTTGTGGTGAAAGTGTACAACCTCTGCAGAGTGTCAAACTATTTGAATAGCTGTGTCTGCGGTTATGGACAGTTGGAGTGGCCATACTGTTCCCCCGTCAGACTTTTCAAAATGACTTGTGAAATGAATTGAGACTTTGACTTGACCACAACAGAGTTGTGACTTGAATTACAAGATCCCCCTTAGGAGTTATAAAATTGTGACTAGCTTTGGAACTTAGTAGAGATAAACCTGGCTTTTTGCAAAACAACCCTAGAGCCTAGTGTCCTATTATTCAAAAACCCCTTACCTGTTAGTATTAGTTTGCGAGTACTTAAAGAGTACTCATGGCTTTGTCCCTGGCTATTCCCATGGCCAGACTATGAAGAGGAGTACCTGGAAGATGGACCCCAGGAAGGTTACGACAACTAGGATCATCTCCCATCGTCAGCATTGCCTGTGACCCTGAAGATGGAGCTTCGCCTATGCTACCGTTACGATTACGTATTCCGCTGCTTCAAGTTGTATTAAGAACTGGTGATAAGGGGTGGCCCGATCTTCTCGTTGAGCACGTCGTAGATGATGGTGGAGGTAATGGAGATAACTTGTGGGATGCTGTGAATCACCGGTTGTTCCCCCGCTGCCAATGCAACAGATCTCAACCCAGATGGTATTCGCAACTTCACACACTTGCGCACGTAGCCGCTGACCACGAAGCGGTTTGCAATCTACCAATTCCCAATGGAACAGCAGAAAACACGAAGACTTTCAGTAGCAAACTCCAGATCGAATCAAAGTGGAGGTATGGTAGATATTCCTGATCGAATCAAAGAGGAACATATAATTTCATATGAATGCTTGCAGCAGTTCAACGAAACAAGTATTGGTTTAATCTAAACGTGGTATCACCCTAATTTCGACGGCTGCTAGGGTATATATAAGGGCTGGGGCGTCCTCCCCCTAAACGGGCCTAAAAACAGCCATAACTTGGCCCAAACTGACTCGGTTCGACTCAGACTGATACATACCGACCCATAGATGGGTTCGGTCTACTTGGCGCGCAGGCCATATGTCGTGGTGCACCTCAAACGTGTCCTGGCGCGCCACATATCTCTCTTTATCATGCCTTCTCTTCTTATTGCCTCCTAGTACGTCTTCCATCTCTCGGTCGCCTTCCTCCCTCTCCTCCCGCTGGCGCTAGTCCGATAGATGCCAAATCTAGTCAAACAATAACACAATGATTTAGGTAGTATAAAGTTCTTATAAATCAAAGTATCATGTCCAACTAGGAATGAATTCACCTTGTGATATTTTTCAATGAGGCTCAATATTCCTTTCCAGTTCAAACAGCTGAAATCAGCATGATCCATGATTGTATCCTCATCATCCTCCCTTTCTTCAAGAAAAGCCGTCCTCGGCTTTGGGTAAGCTGAAAGTGGAAGGAACAAAAAGAACAACGTATACGCAGAGTATATGTATACATAACCTGTTGTATCATTTTTGTTCACGTGAATAATATGTCTACTATTCATCAAGCAACTTAAATTGCAGGTATAAGTGAAGTACAAAGAATCATGATCATGTTGAAAACCAAATAGATATATAGTCTTGTTGTGCAATATTAAATTCAGTTTTCTCAAAGAAGATCTATTATCAAATTTGTGATGAACAAGATCAAACCAATTCAAACTATGTGAAAACCGAATTAATTCAAGCCATGCTTCAACTACGCTACTCCGATTATGATGAACATAATCATTTTGTTCAGTATGTAATATGCAACTCAATTTGCAAATATCAGTGAAGTATATAGTAGTAGCAAACTTATGCAACACGTTGTGGGACAAACACAAGGTGTATGAAAATTTTGATTCAAATCTAGAAAGATTGGAACAATCCAACATAGGTAAAGTTACTTTTGTTGGGTGGACTATATCAACTAGGTGAGAATTTACTTTCATAGTATCACAAATTGTAGTATCTATCCCACCACAAAGATATCTTGACACATAGCATGTATGGCTAAACACAACAAGTTTCAATTCAACAATTCTATCACACGTAATGCATATGTGATCCACAAGAAAATTTTCATCCATGCTATATTCACCAATGAGATTAAAGATGAAATAAGGAGAATATGTGCTAGAATTCAGGCATGGAATTTCAGAAATCCTACCCATAGCACAAATCAGATTCATAGGTTCATTTAGCATGATGGAATACACAATATCAGTAGGTGGTATTCGAGCAAGTCTTTGCTCATGTGTAATCAGTACTACATGCTTAAAATTCAGATTTTGCAAAGCATCACTCGGTGCTGAAATTTTTGTTCTTGTAAAGTTACAAGAATCAACCAGCAAAGGAATAGACTCACTGAATGCCTTATTGGTTGGTTGTAGCCCCAAATCAGTGCCATTATCAATGGCATCCTCCCTATATGTAGTAGTGATTGGAACAGCTTTCTCAAGTGATGATACCCGATCGTGTGATATAGGTTGTAAAATAGGCGGCTCCCTTTCTTCAAAAGAAACCTGCATATCACAAGGTACAACACTAGAAGTAGACATGATTATGTTAGTAGACACCTCACATGTCTCATTGACGTCCACTCTCAAAATTTCTGGAATAGGCCATGTGTAGTTGTACAAAAACCTAGAACGCAGAAATTGCTTGAAATCCTCCCAAAGGAATGTTTTACCTATGACACCATACACAGTCCTAGCGTCCTTCCACCAACGAGTTACCTTTGCATCGACACGTCGGCGAGCGAGAATATATTCTGTATGGCCATTAAACTTGCTATCGAAAGTACGACATCTTGCAAAACCACTGAGCATGTGAGATTCCCAAGACGTATATTCTGTGGATGATGAAGAACTGTCCAATCTCCACTTGACTTTAGTGGCATCATATGCCATGCCGACCACAATACCTAAATAGTCATGGTAAACATCGTTTGATTTCTGCATCTCATCAACACTAGTAGAAGTCATGATTAGTACATTAGTATAGAAAAGGAAATCTGGTGGTGGAACTCTCACAACTAACTCGAAACTGAAAGAAAACATGTATCTTACAGTTCCAAAGTGAATTAGGATAGCTTACCAACTTGGATGAGCAGAACGTGCACGGATGTGACGAAGCGAATACTGAGGGAAAGATTATCACACGACAACTAGGGGTATATAGTGGAGCTTGGTATGGATACCGAACAACACCAATTCATAAATCCTAGTGCTGACCGTATGACAAAGACCCATGGAAACACACACAGTGGAGATAAATGGGGCAATTGCAACTCTAAAAAGGAGCTTAAAATTAAGGTATATCGGAGTAATGCTCGTGTTGCAATGCACAAGGAGAGACGCTAGCAATGACTCAACAAAACGGCCACCAGATTGCTAAACTAAGCAGCTCGAAGAGCACTAAGCATGCTAGTCTCGTAGGATAGTTCTAGACACCAAGAAAGGCTTACTAAGGCTCACAAAGATAGGAACGCTATGTGGACACAGTAACAAAAAAGAAAAAAAAGAAAAAAAATTGACCTGAAAAATGGTCTCTGCCACGGCAGAAAAACGGCCCAAAATCCTGCCGCGGCAGGATTGGGAGGCTCACGTACGACCACAGACTGGTCTGAGGTCGAGCGAGAGTAGTTTTTTTTTTTTGCTTTCTTTGTCAGGCACGTATTACCTCAGACCTGTCTCAGGTCTGGAGAGGAGCGAACAGCTTTTTTTTTCCGCTCACGCAAGAGCTCAGACTCTTATGTGGTAAGACGTGGCGAGGCTGTCTAATTTTTTTCTTTGCTTTCACCATGATAGACTCACATACAACAACGATCGGATCTAACTTTTTTTTCTTCTAAAATAGATCTAGCAACTTCAACTCAGCAAAATAAAAAAAAGGATCTACTAGATCTAAAACTCCAGAACACGACGAACAGTCTAGAAACAGTCTAAAACTCCGATTATGAGACAAACTTTGACGAAAACTAGACAAAAACTACGACTTAGATTTAGAAGAAAGGCTACACAAAAAGACTACGATCAGCAACTAGAACTCACGAACGGTGTTATCTAGGCTATGGCAATACACTATGAACCCTAAAAATTTTGTGTGGCTTTTTCTGTATAGGACTAAAACAACTAATCTATGGGGATGAATTGCTCACCGAGTAAACCTGAGAATCTGATACCAAGATGATAAGGGGTGGCCCGATCTTCTCGTTGAGCACGTCGTAGATGATGGTGGAGGTAATGGAGATAACTTGTGGGATGTTGTGAATCACCGGCTGTTCCCCCGCTGCCAATGCAACAGATCTCAACCCATATGGTATTCGCAACTTCACACACTTGCGCACGTAGCTGCTGACCACGAAGAGGTTTGCAATCTACCAATTCCCAATGGAACAGCAGAAAACACGAAGACTTTCAGTAGCAAACTCCAGATCGAATCAAAGTGGAGGTATGGTAGATATTCCTGATCGAATCAAAGAGGAACATATAATTTCAGATGAATGCTTGCAGAAGTTCAACAAAACAAGTATTGGTTTAATCTAAACGTGGTCTCACCCTAATTTCGACGGCTGCTAGGGTATATATAAGGGCTGGGGCGTCCTCCCCCCTAAACGGGCCTAAAAACGGCCATAACTTGGCCCAAACTGACTCGGTTCGACTCAGACTGATACATACCGACCCATAGATGGGTTCGGTCTACTTGGCGCGCAGGCCATATGTCGTGGTGCACCTCAAACGTGTCCTGGCGCGCCACATATCGCTCTTTATCATGCCTTCTCTTCTTATTGCCTCCTAGTGCGTCTTCCATCTCTCGGTCGCCTTCCTCCCTCTCCTCCCGCTGGCGCTAGTCCGATAGATGCCAAATCTAGTCAAACAATAACACAATGATTTAGGTAGTATAAAGTTCTTATAAATCAAAGTATCATGTCCAACTAGGAATGAATTCACCTTGTGATATTTTTCAATGAGGCTCAATATTTCTTTCCAGTTCAAACAGTTGAAATCAGCATGATCCATGATTGTATCCTCATCAACTGGATCATGAGATCCCTATTTGTGTAAGAACTTATGTATCGTTTGTAATGGATGAAGTACTATGGTATCCAATTCTGCTATGTCTCGCAAAAATGGTAATCCTGGGATTGCGATGTATGGCATAACAGGCATCTAGGATTGAAAAATCTGGGTGTTGACATATACCAGGGGGCCACAAACTAGTTTGTAGCATTATTACTATCCTATAATTATACCATGAGTTACTGCTTTATTTACTATTGTGCGTGGAGCACCTGTACTGTTTTGGATCGCGGCACGATTTCGCGGTATCGACAAGCCTAGTCACACTTTTGGGTTCCCTGTCATTTACAGCCGTTCTCGGAAACCCTGGGTCCGTCTTGGAAACCGGCCGACTTTGTTACGGGTAGCTTAGTGGGTGGCTCCCATGTGCTTGATTTGCTTCTGGGAAACGTCATGTCCGAAGCCACGTCGACATACCGTTGGGTGTATGTTTTGTGATCTTGTATCTACCTGATCTGATAACAAGGGTGTAGTTGTGTGTGGAAACATTGGTGCACCCCTGCAGGGTTTAATCTTTTCGAAAAGCCGTGTCCACAGTTACGGACGACTTCGAGCACAGTTCTCGATCATAGACAACTATAACTAAAGTTTAATGTTATAATTTGACTTTTATCTAAAAAGACTAGTAAGTTGGATAACCACCATGCAAAGAAGGAATAAAATTGCCAACCGTGTGAGTTTCCTAGGCTTGACTTCCTCGTTTGGTCTCGAGGGGGAAATATCAGGATGGGTATGACTGGTGGTAGCATTAGGTTGGTTCCGAATAGCTCTTTCTCATCTCTTTTTGATAGCCGACAGTTTTATAGAGTCTCTATAGGTTGTTTAGTGCATGTTGCGCTGCCGCTTCAGTCCACCAGACCTATGTAGGCGAGGTCCGCCGAATTCTAAGACTCGCCATGTAATGGCCTCAGTACTGACTGATCTCTTTTTCCTTTGCCTTTGTTGGCACCCCTTTTGTTTAAGCAGGTCTTGAGATCGACGTCGTTAGCAGGGTTACACTTTCGGCTTGGCATGGGCAGGGTTATGGACTCCATTGTTAATTTTCAGGGCTCTTAGCTCAATTTGCATCTTGTCCATACTCGGGAGCTGTATCGTTTTAAAGGTGATTCAGATCTTTGTATTGTATATATGTATTCTTGACTCATGGAGTCGTTCTTGTATATATCTGTTCTATGGGTTCCATCATGAACTATTGTGTAACGATATTACTTCGTTTTCCACCGTTACGCAAGTACCTGGTCGGCACCTTTGAATTGTTTCTATGCGGGTTTGGTGGGAATTGCTAAAACTTGCATAGGGTCGATCCGAGGGTGTTAGAGAGTGGTATCAGAGATCAGCAGTTACGATACTCCAATGGTCCATCCTGTAGGATAACCTAGCTAATGGCCGATATAGAATGTCAAAACTATTTTGAAAAATCGGTTGGATTAGATCTGATTAGGTCTTCTTTTACTTCTTACCCCTCTGTTATTCTCCTCTTACTTCTGCGTGTTTTGAATTATCTTTCTTATCTTTTCTTCGAGTCCAGGAATTCTCGTGGTTGGGTTTTCATCGTACCTTCATGGTTTTGCTTCCATCCTCTTGAGACGGTGCTTCGACATCCGGACTGCTTGCTATCTGAGGAATCTTCCTCTGTTGTACCTCTCAATGGACTAAAAATTCACTAATTTTTCTTTGTATCTCCCGGTGCTTTGCAACGTGACGACATCTTCTACAACATATCCGATGAAGAGCCTGCATCCCTTCTTTGCTTTCTGAACATCGCTTGTTGAGATCTTCAATCTGATTTTGAGAGTTGGTTGCATTGGATCTACGGGAAGCGAGATGATTTAGACCGTCGACCTTCTTCCCCGTACCATGAGGTGGATCTCGAGGGCGAGATCCATTGTTAGTGGTGTCGAATTGTAGCACCCCGGTTAAATCCACTATTATAAAATCGCTGTTGTTTTTATTATGTGCATCATCATGACGTCATCATGCATCGTTTGCCTAAAACTATTTCTAAAAGCCTATATTTCTTTTTTAAATATCCCCCATCTTTTATCTCAAATCAAAACTGGGCTCGTCCAATTATTTTGTTTTGCCTAAAACCTATTTGTAAAAGCCTTTAAAACAAACCTATAATATTTTTATAATAAAATATAAAATGTTTTTATCGGAAGCGGCAGCCGCAGGCCCGACCCAAAATCCCAGCCCGCAGCTACATACCACCCCAAATGCTGGAAAACCCTAAACCTAGTTTCCCCTTGCCCTAACCTACCCAGCCGCCGCAACACACCCTCAACACAAGCTCACACGCCCACGCGACGCATCACACCCTGCCCCGGACCCACACAACACCACGCCAGGAACGCACACACCCGCTCAGCACGCACGACCCACCCCAGTGCATCGCTCCTCTCCCTCTCTCCGCTGCGCTCGCTCACGCGCCCGCGTACACCCCACGAAAACCCCGCACCCAGGAATCGCCCGACCCCAGTCACATCACAGTAACGCTACATCTACGGATGTTTTCTTACGGAAACAAACTTACGGGCAGATGTGGAACAACGTCATAGGTTTACAGTTCTAAAATCACGAAAGAGAAAAACAAATGAGCCAACCGGGTGGACGCACGTCTGCCCGTAGAATTTTTCCGTAAGACTCTTTCCGTAAGTTTAGCTTTTCCGCTGACATCATGCCTTGTGCCTCGCGCCTCTCCCGTCGTACTTTCCCGTCCCCAATCCCGAAGCTCCCCTCTGCTCGATCTCGCCTCCTTCCTCCCTCGGCAACCGTTGCCGCCAGGGGAGCCCTCCTCTCCTCCACCCCGTGCAACCCCGAGCCAGGACGAAATCGCAGCCTCCTCCACCAAGCCTGCCCATCACCTCTGCCTCTCCCGCCCCTCCGCGGACCAGCATCATCATCCCCGTCGCCGGCCACCCCTGCAGCGCCCCACCGCCACGCCCGTGTCCTCCTCACCGAGGCAGCGCCCGTATCCACCTCTTCCCGCGCACATTGCCGCCTGGAGCCGCTGCCCTTCCTCTCCTGCAGCCTCTGCTGGCCCGGTTCAAAGCACGAACCGCGTCCTTATCGACGCCTTGTGCACCGCCGACCGTCCTAGCATGCATGACCGTGTCTCTGCTAGACACCTTCTCTTCGTCTGCCTTCCAGGAACCCAAACAAGCATCCTTGTTGGACCCATGCGCGTATTGCTCTTGCCGATCGTGCTTCCATTGTTGAGAAGTTGAGGTGAAGTGATGGATGTAGTGGTGTGGTGCCGTCTGTAAAACATCCACGAGGACCATGCTAAGGACAAATACTGGAGTGCCAAGATCTTCAAGAAGACGTGTAGCCGTCTGAAGTCTACATCATCGCCGAGGCCGGAGTTCCAAGTTCTCCACCACGAATGACAAGATCGTCGCACGAGGGAACCGATGAGCCCAGTCTTGAGACCCGACTTCGAGACCAAGTTCGCCATCGATGACCAAGATGTAACATCAAGACCTCTTTCATGGAACTGAAGACCTCGGGGCACGGAGAATGCCGTCACGCACCTCCAAAGGCTGATCCCGTCGAACCCCCTCGGAACCCCAAGATCTCTGTCCCGATGTGTGACCCTTTTCCGAGCCCTATATTTTTATAATATATGATGTTTACTTGTTTCATATATTTGTTCATGTCGCATACAATATTTGATTTTTAACCGCCCACTTGTGTCCCCTAGGACCCTGAGTTCTTGACACCTATTCCGTAATCGAGCGCACTAACCATAGGTTGGGTGTGTGGGCACCCCCATCGATTTAGTACCTGATCTCAAAGTCCTCTATCGGGGTCACAAACTAGTTTGCATCGTTATTACTATCATGTACTTATGCCATGATTTACTGCTTTATTTACTATTGCGCGTGGAGTGCATGTACTGTTTTGGATCACGACACGATTTCGCGGTATGGACAAGCCCAGTCACACTTTCGGGTTCCCGGTCGTTTATAGCCATTCTCGTAAACCTTGGGTCCGTCTCGGAGACCGCCCGACTTCAATACTAGTAGCTTAGTGGGGTGGCCCCCATGTGCTTTCTTTGGGTCTGGGAAACATCGTGTCCAAAACCAGTCAACATACCATTGGGTGTATGTTTTGTGATCTTGTACCTACCTGATATGAAAATAAGGGTGTAGGTGCGTGTGGAAATTTTGTTGCACCCCTACAGGGTTTAATATTTTCAAAAATCCGTCTCCAGAGTTATGGACGACTTGGAGCACAATTCTCGATCATACACAACTATAACTAAAGTTTACTGTTATAATTTGACTTGTATATGATAAGACTAGTAAGTTGGATAACCACCATGCAAAGGAGTAATAAAATTGCCAATCGTGTGAGTTTCCTCGGATTGACTTCCTCGTTTGGTATCGAGGGGGAAATACCAGGATGGGTATGACTGGTGGTAGCATTAGGTTGGTTCCGAATAGGTCTTTCTCATCTCATTCTGATGGCTGACAGTTGTATCGAGTCTCTATAGGTTGTTTAGTGCATGCTGCGCTACCGCTTCAGTCCATCGTACCTATGTAGGAGAGGTCCACCGAATTATAAGACTCGATGTGTAATGGCCTCAGTACTGACCGCTTTCTTTTTCCTTTGCCCTTTGTCGGCACCCCTATTGTTTAAGTAGTTCTTGAGATTGACGTTGTTAGCAGGGTTACCCTTCCGGCTTGGCCTGGGCAGCATTATGGACGCCATTGGTTATTCTTCAGGGCTCTGAGCTCAATTTGGATCTTGTCCGTACTCGGGCGCTGTATCGTTTTAAAGGTGATTTGGATCTTTGTACTGTATATCTGTATTCTTGACTCATGGAGTCGTTGTTGTATATATATCTGTTCTATGGGTTCCATCGTGGACTATTGTGTAATGATATTACTTCATTTTCCACCCGCACGCAATGTTGGGTTGTTGTTCTTTGGTTTTTTCCTTCCAAAGCGTGGCTGGCTTGATGTGTCGAGACTCTTGCAGGTTGCCTTTTGTTGATCTTTTATGCTATTATTGTGGGAAAGACACAGCCTTCCCCTAGGGCGTTTCTATGTGTATTGAGCAACGACTAGGTCCTTCCTTATTGAGGGGAGATGACGAGTTGAGGGTGTTGGCGGTGGTGGTTGGCGCGGCTTCAACGATCTTGAGATCTCTGAGGTTCTTCGGGGGAGACTCTATGGGGAGCTTCTTATCGAGGTGTTTGTTGTTGTTTCTCAGGAAGTCTCTTCTCAGATGGAGGGGATGATCTTGAATGGGAGGCTTTATGATTTTTCCATCATGCTTCTGGCCTTATAAGAGGCTGAATCTTGAGACAGTTAGGGTCTTTCAACTTATGGGCCATGCGCCTTTTGGTTGGACATTTTCGGCTGGCCGCAGGAGTAGCAATCATTATGTCTTGTCTTGAGCGCGTATCACCGTTGTTTCCGAGCTTGGGTGGCTACATCTTTTTGGATTTTCCCAACAAAGTGGTTTTGAGGGCATTTAGCAGGGATGTGATCTTGACCTTCGCAGAGGTAGGAGGTGATGAACTAGGCTGGACAGTTGGTAGAAGGGTGCCTAGCTCCGCAGGGCAGTTTCCCGGACAAACAATCACCGAATGTCCTTGTTCTCTGCATCGACAACAGGCTCTCTTCTGGCTTCCAGGATTCATGGACATCCTGGGTAAGCCTACGACTGAGGAAGCTCTTCTTAGGGCTAAGGGGATAATCTATGTTGTTTGAGTAGCCTTGTGGGATAACTCTTGTGAGGGTTATTTATGGGCTAACGGTAGAAGAGACTATTGAGTTCAGAGCCAACAAACCAACAGAAGAGGTCTCCAACTCCTAGGAGGTATTTAGGGAGGTGCGGTAAGCAACCTGGCATTTGAGTTCACACATGAGGTCGAGGGGACGTGGTCCTTCGGGATGCGGTCGTTTCGGGTTGGGTCTGATGCAACATTGTGGGTAAAACACGTAAAAGAGAACATCAAACTAGCATACCATCGAACAGGGTTCATATAGAAGAAGCAAGTCTACACCCAAGGGTTACAATAGTACTTAGAGCATTATAAAACCGCATACAGGGACGATACATAACTCTACCCTATGCTAGACGAGTGAGTATTTTAAGTGCCAGGTGGCTACTTAGAGGGTGATTCTTCTCCTTCTTCATTGGTTTCTTGTAGAGGTCCCAACCTTTAATAAGGTAGAGATCCATGTGTTTACAATGCTAGTCCCTGGATCAATAGCTATCATCCACAGTTAAGATGTAATATCAAGAAACAAAGTTTATAATACAACTTTATAACCAGGAATAAAATAATTCATTACATCTTTCATAGCTCATTTGGCTATCTCATTACAATGCAACAGGAATAACTATAGCATAGAGTCCTTCATCTTCAAAGTGCCACATGCAAACATGTTGGTTGTAGACTTGTAATCCTAATCAACATACTTCACTAACATCAAACAAACCTGTAACATAATAAGTTACAACCACAAGGGTCAATACATTTGAATTGTATTGGCAAGTGATACTATAGTAGAATAGTGGTATCTATCATCTATATGCATTTGGCTAAGTGGAGATTAGGCTTGCTTTGCTCAAAATAGATTTTTCCTTATCTTTTGAAAACATTATGTTTTTGTTTGTCAAATCACCCAAGGCATCTACCAATAGAAATTGGTGATCCTTTAACCCTTGTTCAACCACAAGTTTTTAACTTAGAAATTAAATGAGGAGATTCTTGATAGCTTCCATGTCTTGATACTCAAATTGTCCTTTGCCGGGGACATGGCTAAGTACTTAGATTTTACTCTCGACAGA
This sequence comes from Avena sativa, assembly GCA_916181665.1. Lineage (NCBI taxonomy): Eukaryota > Viridiplantae > Streptophyta > Magnoliopsida > Poales > Poaceae > Avena > Avena sativa. The sequence continues at coordinate 136,961,825 of OV702280.1, forward strand.
GGTGGTGCACTTTCCACACAAGACTCGACATGCATCGAGACAAGATCTTTCAGAAGCCTTCCCTTAGACCATAATGGACGCGTTCCCAAACCTATCACCCCTACCACCAACTATGCATTTGTCTAAGTTATTGCAACCTATATGATCCAGGCAGAGCCCATAATGCCAAGTGGCTGCACTTGATGCTTATCAACATTTGACATCTCAAATCTCTTTGTTCATGGGTGGCATTCCACAAGTGAGATACACTAGGGTAGTCCATAAATATGGGCCCTGTGTAACCACTCAACATAACCCATTCACAACCATTCCACCCAGGTGATTCATTCACACAGTTGTTTTATTAAACAAAACACAAGTCCTTGACTTAGAAATATTTCATAGCATGAATATAATCCATCCTTGTTTTCTACTAGCTAACCTAAGCATGATAGTAGTAGGAATCTTAACTTAGGAAAAGTTCTACTAAGGTACCATCTAATAGACAAGTTTCTGTTTTTAAATCAAACACTGTGCCACGCGTCTTAATCTTATTCGTCGGTACCGTTTCGCGTGGATCGACTAACATGGACTGTTGGATCTAATGAAATCGTGCGGCACAGAAACGATCATACCCCTTCGGGTTAAGGTTCTATGGCGTACACATGATCAAGATCTAACGGTCCAGAGCTTATCGACCTTAGATGGGCGGCGCAAAGATGGTGGCTGGTGGCGGCGCGCTCAGACGGTGGCGTTGCCGTCGATTTGGGATGGCTCACCGAGTTTGCCGAAGCGTGCTGATGCTTGACGAGTCCTTGGTTGGCGAAGGGGCGCACGGTGGTGTCAGGGATTTCTCGCCGGAGTTCCTCACTGTCTCGTGTAGGGGTTCGTAGCATGGAAAACAAAAAAATTCTACCGCATGCAAACAAACAAGCCAAGATCTATCTACTAGATTGTAGCAACGAGTCGATAGAGGAACTCACCCTCGAAGATTCCAAAGCGGTTAACGAGAGTAGATTCTCATGGGTGATGTAGTCGTACTCTTGTCGGTCTCAAGATCGTGTAGACAATCCTAACGGCACTGCGTTCTGGCAGCGCTTCCGCAGTCGGTCACACGTTCGGTACTCGATGAAGACCTTACTCTCCCTTGTTCTAGCAGGCAGCGGAGATATTAGCACTCTCCTCGTGATTCCGGCAGCACGACAGCGTGGTACCGGAAGTAGAGGGGAGATCTCGCAGGGCTTCGCCTTAAGCCGGAGCGAGTATGGTGGACTATGAGAGAGGCCTTGGTGATCTAGGGTTTAGATGGCACCAAGGGGAGAGTGTAGCCGGCGGCTAGGGTTTGGGGATCACCCCAACTCGCCGAGTTGATGGTGCCCTAGGCGGCGGCACAAGGAGGTGGTGGCGCCGGCGACTTGGAGGAGAGGGCTAGGGTTTAGGTGTAGGGAAGAGGGGCAGCCCTGCCCCTCCTTATATAGGTGGGAGGGCGCCGTTTGGGAGGAGGGAGTCCTCCCCCAACTCGGCCTCCTTGGCCGGCGGGTGGAGGGAGAGGAACTCCTCCCCAAGTAGGTTTCCTACTCTCCATCCACCAAGCAAACTTGCCGTTTGACTTTTTCAAATTGGCGTTTGACTTTCAAACTAGGATTTGATTTCTCCCTTTATTTTGCCCAGCCAAGTGACCTAGTACATGATGCAACCATTCCACATTGTCATGACACATTCATGTACCCTTCCCCTCTGGAGTGCCGGACCTTCCGGACCCTTCTAGATGGTGCCCTATTTAAAGTGAATGCGGCTGTTTCTAATGCATAACCCCAAAACGATAGCGGTAAATCTGTAAGTGACATCATAGAACGAACCATATCTAAGAGAGTTCGATTACGACGTTCGGACACACCATTACGCTGTGGTGTTCCCGGCGGTGTCAATTGTGAAAGTATCCCGCATTTCTTTAAATGCTCGCCAAACTCGTAACTTAGATATTCACCTCCACGATCAGAACATAGAAATTTAATCTTCTTGTTACGTTGATTCTCTACCTCACTTTGAAATTCCTTAAACTTCTCGAAAGTTTCGGACTTATGTTAGATATACCCATATCTACTCAAGTCATCCGTGAAGGTAAGAACATAACGATAACCACCGCGCGATGGTACACTCATTGGACCACACACATCGGTATGTATGATTTCCAACAAGTCCGTAGCTCGCTCCATCATACCAGAAAATGGAGTCTTAGTCATTTTACCCATCAGACATGCTTCGCATCTTTCAAGTGATTCAAGAAGTCCATCGGAATGGAGTTTCTTCATACGCTTCACTCCACTGTGACCAAGAAGACAGTGCCACATATAAGTCGAGTTATCGCTCAATTTCAAACGTTTAGCTTCAATGTTATTAATCTGTGTATTTCCACTATCCAGATTCAATAAGAATAGACCATCTATCAAAGGTGCATGAGCATAAAACATATTAGTCATATAAATCGAACAACCATTATTCTCGGACTTAAACAAGTAACCGTCTCGCAATAAACATGATCCCGATATAATGTTCATGCTCAACGCAGTCACCAAATAACAATTATTTAAGTATAAAACTAATCCCGATGGTAGATGAAGAGGTAGCGTGCCGACCACGATCACATCAACCTTTGATCCATTTCCAACGTGCATCGTCACCTTGTTCTTCTCTAGCTTCCGTTATTTTGCAACACCTTTTTCGAGTTACAAATATGAGCAACCGAATCAGTATCAAATACCCAGGCACTACTACGAGTACTAGTGAGATACACATCAATAACATGTATATCGGATATACCTTTCTTCTTGATGTTGTCGTTCTTCAAATCAAACACTATGCCACGCGTCTTAATCTTATTGTTCGCTACCGTTTCACGCGGATCAACTAACGTGGACTGTTGGATCTAATGAAATCGTGTGGCACAAAACGATCATACCCCTTCGGGTTAAGGTTCTATCGCGTACACAGGATCAAGATCTAACGGTCCAGAGCGTATCGACCTTAGATGCGCGGCGCAACGACGGTGGCTGGCGGCGGCATGCTCAGATGGTGGCGTTGTCGTCGATTTATGAAGCGAGAGAAGGAGTTGGATGGCTCACCGAGTTCGCCGAAGCTTGATGATGCTCGACGTCTCCTTGGTTGGCGAAGGGGCGCACGGTGGTGTCAGGGATTTCTCGCCGGAGTTCCTCACTGGCTCGGTCATGCACGGTTCTTATCGGAGACGAGCCTGCAGATCACGCGTGGACGATTGGCGAGCACCTGGAGATTCACAGGACACGGGCGAGTAAGATGGTGTGAACCAGCAGTCGAGGCGCGCACTGGGTCAAGGGATAGAGCTCACCGGAGATGTTGCAGACGGCGGTGGCGAGGAGGCGTCGTTGTCGTCACGCCTCTAGGGCTTGCACGGACGAGCTTGTGCTATGGGAAGACGCGTAGGGAGGTGGGGAGTAGGCTCGTGGATTCTGGGAGGCAAGGGGAGGCAGGTACTGGCCGGAATCGGTCGGGGAGCTCGTCGGAGCCGTGGGTGAATAAGCGTGAATTCGAGGCAGCCTGGAGGCGATCTGGTGCAGGAGAATGGGGGGAAACTGAGAGGAGACCAGGTTGATTAAGAGGGCGTCTTTACTGGGAGGAATTAATCGTCCATTTACTCGAATTGAAGCTGGCATTGAACGGCAGAGACGGGCGAGGTTTGGGAGAGGAACTGGTCGCGATGGGTGAAGACGAAGACTGACAGGTGGGACCTGGGCGTCAGTGAGTGAGAAGGGTTACGCGATGGGGTCCGGAGTCAGTGAGCGTGCGGGTGAGAGTCTGAGTGGAAAATGGTTCGACGAAGAGAGTGGGAGGTGGGCTCGCTGGGCCAGTTGGTCCAGGTTGGGCTGGGTTAGTTTCTTTCCCCTTGTTTTATTCTGTTTCTTTTTTCTTTTTCTGTTTTCTTTTTCTGTTTTGAATTTGTGCAAATAATTCAAACAAACATTTGAATTCAGAACCTTCCAAACTTTTCAGTAGGCTTTTAATATTGTTTATCAATGTATTTGAATTCCATTCTAGAATAATTCTTTTATTCTTTTAAGGTTTATTATTTATTTAAAATAGGCACTTGCCTTTCTTTAATTAGGATTTTAATTATATTTCAAAATCTTATTTAAATTCTAATTTTCATCAAACCTTTTTCAGTAGGTTTTATTTTATTCAATATTGTGTTAAATAATTCATTTGAACTATTTAAAATATTTTAATTTGATTTAATAATCATTTAAATTGGGCATTTGTCTTTATTCCAATAAAATCAAATATGGTCTTAATCCCATTTAAATTTTATTCAAATAATTCTTTGATCCCATTTAATTTAATTAAATAATTTTTATTCCACATGGGAAATTCCAATTTACTATTTTCTCATGATTTAATTAATCATTTCCATTAGGGGTTTTGTCTTTATTAAATATAATAGAATAGGGTTTAATCCCATATACATTTATTTGAATATTCTTTATCCCTTTATTTTATTTGGATTTGGATTATCTTTATTCCATTTGCTTATGGATTTAATTCAAGGTTTAAATTGTCTTCTAAATAATTCCTTTGGATTTATTATTTGGTTTAGGCATATTATCCTTATTTAAGTAAAATTGGATATTGTTCAATCCTTATGATTTTATTTAAATAATATTTTATTCCTTTTTATCATTCCATAAACTTTCATTTGTTAATAATTTGACCAAGATTTAATTTGGCTTTTAAATATTCCATATTTATTTATTTCTTTCTTTGTCTTGTAAAATCCATATCTTTTTATTTATAGATCCAAAATTGGTGATTCCAATGTGTATTATTTTATTTAATATATGTTGATACTTTTAAATCCTTTTAGGATTAAATTGGCTCACAATTTGGTATGCATTTTAGATAGGAGCTTTATTAGCTTTGAAATTTAATTTCTTATCTTATTAAATTCATAATATTTTATCCATGGCTCCAAATTTAATGAAACCAATTTCATTCTTGATCATTTATAAATGTTTGTTGCTGAATTTTCATATGGATCAAATCCATAGCCTTAGGGAGATCTTGGAAATGATTTATTCCATTAGGGTTTAGGGTTTTGGTTTAACTTTTCCAAGTGCTTAAATTTCAAGATGCATTTATTGATGAATACATTTCACTTGATTGAAATTTGTTGGATTCAAATTTGTTCAAAGTTTGTTCAAGATGAGTTTTGATGTTTCCATTTTTGAAACAAAAAGTTTCTTTTCACCCTAAATTTAAACAATTATTTATTTATTTTTCACATTTCAAAATTTGGAAATTTTTGGGATGTGACATTTCTGGTGGAGTGTTGGAGGGTTCCTGCACTTCCTAGAGTGGCTTGATCTTTTTGAAGTACTAACAGGCTATATTGCACTTCTTTCCTCTTTTGGGAACTCCGCTTCCTGAAGGTTCTTCTTTGTTCATGGCTAAGGCCTGATTCCTTTGATAGACTTCTAGAGATTCCTTGTGGGTAAGGATGGTTTGCAGGTGGTTGAGCTCCATTTTGGAGTGGCGGTATTCGTCAGCGACTGTGGTGAGAACTTCATTTCCGGCATAGCTGTAATGAACATGGAACTGCAGGGCAGGGTACGCCATGCAGGGTTCTTGGGATTCTCCGGCGGAGTCAACGCTCCCTTTTTTGGGAGGTAGAAAGTTGTGGGTTGCCTCATCTCTGGGAGAAGACACCTGATGTGCATGAGCGCCTCTCTTGCAGCCATAGCGATAGCAAGCACGGGAGTAGGCATCCGGGATCGGTGGAATAGATATGTTCTCCTCCTTATTTGAACTTGGGGGGTGAATGGTGACTTGTCCTACATATTCTCTTGATTCCATCCCATTGTGAAGAGTGTATACTCACTACAAGAACTTTGTTAACTTGTGACCTTCTCATAGTGATGGGAAATAAAATCGTCATAGAACTATGACGATTTGGCACTAGATGGTTATAGGTTGTTTAGAGAAGTCAAAATCATATGGAATTACGACGATTTGTGTCAAATCGTCGTAATTTCAGCAAATGAAATCGTCATAACCTTTAGGATAAGCTTAGAACCTTATTTATACCCATTATGACCAATTTAAAACGTCATAAGTATAAAATATGATACACTGAATTTGACCGGTTAGCCACATTAGCAATAATGCCTGTCTATATATCAATTTTTGGAATGTGTATATCCATGTGTCAATATACGTTGTCCATGTGCCAGGTTTTTCCCTATGTGTTGTGTCCACCCAGACTCATCAAACTGACACGTCGGCTGACACAACACCCTTATTAGAAAATAATAATGGAAAAAAGACAATAATCCTACTTCTACGGACAGTGTAGTACGGAGTTTTTGTTTCGAACTGAGGTATGGATCAGTGATTTTTTCGGAAGGATTTTCTAGAACCGTCTCGCCTTTTTCTCTCCAATCCCACAACCCCACGTCTCGTTCGTATGGCTAGTTCATAAGATAAATCCGTAAATGTAGCATTGCTGAAAAAAGTTACGTGTCTAAGATTTGAACCAAGGACCTCGTCCATGTGCTAGTGCTAGGATCCAACAGACTAAGCAACTATTTGCGATAACTTAAGACACTTAGGCCCTGTTTGGTATTAAAGTATTTTTAAAGTATTGAGAGAATATTTTGGTTTCTAAAAAACTAAAGTATTAAATACTTTGAGATGTTTGGATATCACAAGTAATATGGTTTTAAAACTGAAGTATTCTCCAAAACTATGGTTTTTTGAAGTATTTGAGAAAGAGGCTAGACCCTCTTTTTTCTAAAACTCTGAAAAAATAAAAACTAAAGTATTGCTTTGCTAGGCACGAAAATACTATAATATTGATATACTTCAATATTAGAAAAACTTTGTTGCCAAAGGCCTTAGGCCCCGTTTGGCATCAAAGTATTTTTAAAGTATTGAGGAAATACTTTGGTTTCTAAAAAAACTAAAGTATTAAATACTTTGAGGTGTTTGGATTTAACAAATAATATGGTTTTAAAACTGAAGTATGCTTCAAAACTATTGTTTTTTGAAGTATTTGAGAAAGAGGCTAGACCCTCTTTTTTCTAAAACTGAGAAAAGAGAAAAACTGAAGTATTGATTTGCTAGGCACTAAAATACTATGGCATTGATATACTTCAGTTTTAGAAATTTTTTGTTGCCAAACTAGGCCTTAGTCTTTATGAACCTTAATAATATGGCATTGATATACTTCAGTTTTAGAAAAAAATTGTTGACAAACTAGGCCTTAGTCTTTATGAACCTTGTATGCAAGGTCCTTAATAGGAAAAGATGGAAAAAAAGGAGCTACCAACCACCAAGAGCCAAGGTGGCTTATTACTTAATTTCGTGCGCACCTTTAATAGAGAGCATGGACCTCCCTTTTTCTCTGTACCCTCAGAACTAGGAAGGGAAGCGTATCGTGGTATCCGCTTGGGCTGACCCAAGAAAGGAGGCAGAATGAGGTGTCCGCTTGGGCTGACCTGGTCCTTGGCGCACTCTAGATTACGCCCCGGGCTAGCTCGGTTGGTCAGTTAGGATAGTTTTTTTGTTTTTATTATTTTCTGTATATATTTTATAAGATGTTTAAAATAATTAATTTTTGTCTCTAAATTTTTATAAAACTCATTAGATCATCTTAGAGTGTTAATTATATATGCTTTGATTATTTATAAATAGTTCATTTACTAATCCCACATTATTCCATAGTAGGAACAATATCATAATTTAAACTGTAATTTTTAAATTAGATGTTTGAATTAAAAATTTGGGGATTGGATTTTACTAAACTCTTAATGTATTTTTCCTTGTTGCAATGTCACATAACATTACACCACGCGAAGGTTTTATATTATTCACACCATTTTTGAATTTGTTATGTCCATTCCAATCTATGGTCAAAACGGCGCGCATGAAGGTTCTCTGATAAAATAGCATATTGTGAACCAAAAATTGATTTTTATAAAAAATCATGAGCAATAAATCATATACTTGTAGTTCAAATCGGACACACTTCCTACCGATTTAGTAGGAATTTGTCTTTTTCACCAGGGGTGGACCAAAAGGTTTGAGAACCCCTAGTTGAGACATTGTCTATTTAAGTTGGTCTAGTATTTTTGAAAAATGGGGCGATACCATGCTGAATTATCCCTTTGGTGGTTGCTTCACAAAATGCCCAGTTTTTGGAGCTCGGAAAATAAAAAATGGCTTTTTTGTGTGACGAAAAGGAAAACTTTGTCCTGCAATATTCTCTGCCATCCCAAGATGCACATGCATGCACAATATGGACACATTATCAAAAACTACGCCACGATTGTAACATCCCAATTCAGCAACCCTGGTCTTTTGTCAAAAAGGCTAAAATCATGGGGAACAAAAAACTTTTCTTGCTAAGTATTGCAATGCTTGCTGATTGTCTTCTTGTGCTTATAAAACTGATTGTGTATTAGGTGATCTACTCCTTACCTCCAGCTAGGCTTGCCAGCAACCTTAGTAGTAGTTTGATAGGTTTGATAAGATGAATTGCCTTGGTCTGCTGTCTGATGAATTTCATTGATCTGCTGATTGTCTTGTGTGCTTAGGATCGAAAGTGAGCTAATATAGTATCTCATCCTTTAGGATTAGATCTAGGTTTGTGATCCTCAATCTCAAATCAAGCATCCAAATTTGAATTCATCTTAAGTCACAGAGTTGACCCCCTAATCCCCTTCATTAGATCACCTCTAAGCTAATCAACCAACTCCTCAAAGACCAACTACAAGCATGGATCCCCTTTTACATAATATACCCTTCCATATCATCCCATTGATGATAATATTAAACCATGGCATACCTTCCAAATGTTTCCCTCTCTCATACTAGTCCAAAACCACAAGTCTGCCAAATATGGCTAAGTCTGGAATATTTAACTAGATTCAATCTTTGAGACTCCACCTACTCCAACCTATGTGCATTCTTGATAATGTACTTGAAGCCTCTTGTATTGCATCATAAGTACTACCAAAGCCTACTCTTGCCCTTTCCTGAACTCTTCTTTAACCCACTCATCCATGATGGTTTTGTAGTCAAGATAATAATCTTTTCTACAAATCTTATCATCTTGCCTACTTTGGTATAAGCTCACATCTATATGTCACCTCCCCTTGACCAAATCTTTTCATCGTTATGATATAATAACCATGGACTATCAATCCACACTTCACTTGTTTCCATTGAATTCTTGTGCTTCTTAAACCCACATGGTTTATTAGGCATCATGACATATCTGTTATGGCAGCCTTGTTTTCAACAAAGTTTGCCATATCAACTACCACCAAGCCTAACTCTTGGCATCATGATCATCTATATAACTCTATCTAACCTTCCATCCATTCCTTGTATCATGGTGAGCTCTGAGCTCCCTAATCCAACCATGTTTAGGTGGTATAAAAATAACAAAACCCTAGATCCTCCAATCCACCCGTTCTTCCAAAAATCCCTCATGTTTCTCAATACCCAAGGTGATCCTGCTATATACCTTGATTTTACACCATCTACCTTGAATATACTCATCCCCAAATAATTCCCATAATTATTTGGATTATTAAACTATTTAATCTCCTTTACTTACTAAATCCTCAAAAGCCTTCTCTACCACCTTGCCAACCCAAGGCACCTTTGATGCCTATATATCCTACCTTATCTTCCCAACTCAAAAAAAAATATTTTTTAGATCCTTTATTATTTCCTTTTTCCATTTTTCTTACATGGAAGAAACAAGAAATAATTCTTTATAAATACTTTTCGATCTCAATAAATTCCAATAAAATTACCCAAGGTCTGATATGGTATTTAAAATCATATCACATAAAAAACCCACCTCGTCTAATGTAAAAATATGACAGTAGCTTCTATAATCCCTTTCTGCACTTTTTAAATAAAATGGATTACATGGACTTATAATCTCTAGAAAAATCCCAAATAAATCTTGGAGGTGTACAATGACCATACCTATCTACTAGCATTATTTCCTCATCTTTCCAATATCAAATTTTGAGACTTTGCTTTGAAATCATCATTATAGCAAATCATAGCCTCTTTCAAAATCAGGAGTTAAATCAATTTCAAACCTCCACAAACCTTGTCAATTAAGATTGTCCAGTAACACCCCTCCTTCCTGGTCATGTGCACTATAGCACAATAGCACCAAACCCTCATTTGATCCTCTCTCTATTGAATGAGAAGGAGACAACGCCTTATGTTTTGGGTCCCACACTTTGTACACTTGGGAAACACCAACCTTACCTCCCTCTTTGTCCCCCACTGACCAGGACACCTCCTATCCTTCCTCTCTTCCACCTGGTTGCAGCTCAGGCCAGCCCCACTTCCTCCATGTCCGTTTTTGACATTTCCCCTTTGTCACAAATATCTTGCAATAAAATGAGTAGAGGCCACCCTTCCCTCTCTACTGGACACCATTCACTAACCCATACCTCACTTACCTCTCCCCGAGCACCCCTCCCATTCCCATACTCTGCTTCGACCTAGGGAAGAAGAAGAAGCACTCTCGGCCTCTTCAAAGAAACGGTCATGCTGCCCTCCCCTCAATCTATCCCTCGCTGCATTTCACCATGATGCGACCTCCTCTCCACCCTCTATCTAATCATGCTCTCTTTTTGTTCCAGGACCCTCTCTACAGGCCTCCCCCGAGCACCAGTGCGCTCTATTCCGGCGAGCTCGCGCAAGCAGGATCCAAACATCGAATACCCTCCCACTGCCAGTCTCCGAGCTTGCTAGCAAGGACTGCCTCCTCTCCGCCCCTCTCCATCGACATGCAGACACCCCAGAAGCCTATCTAACGATCTCCGGCGAGGACCCTTCGGCCACTGTCACGCGAGGCATCTCCCTACGTCAAATCCCCTCATGCCGACCATCCCCAATCTCGCCACCTCCCCGGCGTCTTCCCGGTCCCAAGGTGAGATCCTCGTCACCCTCCTGCCACCCCTAGGGTTTCTTCTCGCCGGCGTTCTTTCGGAGGTGGACGAGGATGGCCAGTCGTCGATCTCCACTAGATCTAACGGTTGGGGTCGTCTGGTACCCCTTCGACGCCACGGGATGGTGACGGCTGGGCCCTACCGTGTGGCCTCAAACTCTCGCTCACGCGCATAGTCCTCCGCTGGTGAGCTGAATCCTCCCCCTTCGGCCCATCCCTTTATCATACCCTTAATTCTTTTCCAGATCTAATAATATAGATAGTTAGGATTAATTCAAACTAAAAATTTAAAATACTAGGAAATGCCCAGATCTAAATTCCAACATGTTCCCTAGTGTTTGACCAAACATGTAGAGCAGGTTTTGTAACAAAACTATATACAGCTTGCCCCCTATAAATAAAATTCAAAACTATATCTATTTCACTAAATATTTATTCATGGGAGCTTGGTAAACTCAAACGGGTTAAATCAAGATACCTCCGGTAGGTATTACATGTACCTATCTCATGACCTTGGACTCATACAATCTTGCTTTCTATTTTGCCAGTACTAAAAATAACAAAAACATTATATTCCTGCCTTTAAGAATTTCCCTAGGGCAAACCATAAAGGGTATTTACCTAATTCCAACTCCCAGTACACTATAATAACAATACCCTTCAAACCCTAGGATATTATAATTTATTGTGTAGTGGTTGATTTATTAGGAATTAATCTGCTCTATGTATAAATTATTCACTAATAAATTCACCACATTAGTTCTTCTTATCCAAAAAGGGTGATTCCAATTGCTACAGAACGGTATTTCAAATATCAAAAATGTGTCCTTCGAATCACATCAAAGTACTTATAGTGTTAATCTGGTTAAAAAGAAAAATAACCTCTAGAACTATCTTTGGGAATTTCCCAAAGGAATTCTGGTAATTATTTTGGAGCGATTCCAACTTTCCTTGAATTAGTCCACCAAAGCCTACCTCACCACCAAAGGGAATAATGTTTGGAACTCCATAACAATTCTGGTGAATTATTTCCTAAAACTAGAGTTTTAAACACTAGGAAAATCACTATAAATCAATGGGAAATTAGAAAATAGTGAAACCACTTTTGTTGGTTTCATTTTATCAATACCAATCTGATGAAAATGATATCATACCGAATGTGACCTTGGTCTAAAAACTATCCTCTACCTCGCCTTAAAACTATAAATCATATGGGAATTCCTCCAAATACCTCCAAGCCATATTCAAATCTCTCTAAATCCATTCCTTCTAAACCCCACTAAATTGTAACACGTATTTCTTGTTTTCTTGTTGTATTTTAGATTTCTTGTATTACTTGTGTTGAATGTGCCTCTTGTTTGTTTGCATGTGTGATCATCGACGATGATAGTTGCTATTGTCTGACGAGGAGAAGAAAAGATCTACTTATCATTATTGGGTATTCTGATATTCTAAAGAAGTCCAGGGACACCATTGCCATATTGCTACTGATCAGGCAAGCCACTTTCTTTCTCATACTCCTTGATCCAGTCACTTTAGTTATGCATGATTTATGTACTTGTTTTATAAATTGCATGGTTTTACTAGTATGCTTATTATATGGTAATGTTTGGCTCCTCCAAACCATTACCACTTAGGTACCATTAGGTACAACCCCTTTGATGACACCTATTTGAACTTAGTATGTTAGATGGTGTATAACACCATAAACCTTTGGAGACTGGGTTTTAGCCTAAATAAAAGCATAGGATTGTAAAACCACAGGAAAAATGTTTGTAAAATGGTTTATGAGCAAACCTTGGTGAGGTTCGACCTACCAAGAGAGGTTTGAAAGACGAGACAGGTTTTGCTTTACAAAAAGGATGTTACAAAGGAAGGAGTAGAAGTGTTTACAAAAAGGCAACTGGTTCTTTGCAGTTTTGCTAGAACATTTAACCCGTGCAACAATACTACCCTAAAGTGGGAACGGGGCTTAACCCAAAGTTAGTTCACCTCAATATGGGTATCCACATGACTACTTATAAGGGATCATCTCCCTCTAATTCCGGGCAGTCACCTGGAGGAAGCAGGATCATCCATGTGAGTGACCAGGTGATACTATGAGCCTCTCATTAAAAGTGCCGGCTCTGGAGGAGCTGGGTTGCACTCCGGTTGGTCCGTGGATCCCGACGTCTCGTTGTTTAAAGGAACAACTCATAGGGTAGGGCCCATGTCGGAGTGGACTTTCGGAAGGTTTTGTTTGATTATTTGAACCCCCGTATACCATGTGTATCGGGCCGTGGTTGTATCCCGGCGGATGTATCAAGTCTTGTGGGTAAAGTGTACAACCTCTGTAGAGTATAAATCTATTTGAATAGTCGAGTCCTCGGTTATAGACGGTTGGGAAGGTTGCTGTAGAGCAGTGTTGGCTTTGTTTTCAAAACTGTTTTCAATAAAAACAAGTGTTTACCAAAATCTGGTGGTCTGAGGGACACCAGCGAAGGAGGAGGATAACCCGGTCAGTTGAGGCCGTGGCAATGATATAGGGTGACCCACTCCTAGTATTTCCAAAAAAGTTTTCAAAACGATTTAGAAAGGCATTCAACAAAACCTTTTAGATGCTATATCTATAGGAGAGAACTATTTTCGAAAGGAACCTCTCATGTAGCCCTCCTATTTCCACAGCCATATTGCATATCCTCTTGTTATATATATTATTCTCTTAAGGTGGTTTGCGAGTACATTCAAAGTACTCACTGGCGTTGTCCCTGGCTATTTACTTGGCCAGATTCCCACAAGACCAAGGAGCGAGGAAGAAGCTGACGTCTATGCGAGCTAGGGCGTATCTCTGAGTCAGGCACCCTGTGGGGTTATGGCTTGACTCGGGTCCTTTGTAATTATAAGATCCGCTGATTTTATGTATTTGAGCCCTTAGTGGCATTATATAATATATTTCTGTAAACAGTTTTGTAATCGATGTTTTAATGGATGTACACTTTGATATATGTCGATTATGCGCCATGATCTACTGATCATGGGATCGTGGTGGTATGCATACAAGGTATTCCTGGACCGTAAATCCGGGGGTGCCAAAGACTTGGTATCAGAGCCATCCTGACTGTAGGAGACCTTAGTTAGCATGGACGTTAGACAGGACTATCCCCTGTTTACAAAAATGTCGACTTTCGAAAATTACTTTCTCAAAAGATTTTCGAAAATCTTATCCTCTCTGACTTAAACTATTTGAAACAAGTTTACTTATATCTCGTTTATTTCCAAATGTTCCTCTTTTCAAAAACAAGACCGGATTCGAAACCCTGAAAACAGAGATCCCAAGATGAAGAGAAGCCAAGAAAAGAAAACCAAAGAAGCTATCGACAATGAAAGATACTACAAGATCGCCCTACCACAGAGTTCTTCCATAGCCTTAATGGATCAAGTACAGCACGGACGACACCCGATGGAAAGACAAAGGTCAAGACTCTCGAAGCATCCATACCTAGGATAAACATCCCCAGTGTAGTATTACCCTTATGGTGTGTAGTCACTCTTTAGTACCTATGGTACACTTTTGAAATGGATCGTATGGGCACCTAGAGGGGGGGTGTGAATAGGTGCTAACCAATTTTTAATACCTTTTCAATTTTAGGCTTGACACAAAGTAAATTCTCTAGATATGCAACTACGAGAATTTCCCTATATGTAACCCTAACTACTAAGCACGTAAAAGAGGAGCGAGGAAACCGTAGTGGAGCACGCGGAGACATAGGGATTTGTTTTACCGCAGTTCCTTCCTTGTTAAGGGAAGTACATCTGCGTTGGAGGGGTGGGCGGTTCTAAGACCACCACGCCACAATAGGCCTCACCCTATTCTCCGATGGATCTCGCCACGAGAGGCATGATCCACCTTCTCCACTATTGGATCCCTTCGAGGCGGGAACCGGTGTCTTTTACAACACTATCGGGGCACACACCCACAACCGAATTGGGGGCTCCCGACATGACAACAAGCTGCCACAAGAACAAGGTTTATCAATATAAACAAAAACAAGGATCTAGGTATTTGCAATAAATACTAGATTGGGGGTTCTCCAAATGAATGGAGAGGAGATGAAGCGCTTGATTGCTGATGATGAAGATCGAGTTCTCCTCCTTCGATTCCCCAAGGGATGGGGTCTTTGGGTGGATCTAGGTGGAGCACTCTTGGATGAAGCTTTCAGATCTAATCTGGTCTTTTTCGAGATGAATCAAGAGTTCTGGCAGGAGGGGGAGGGCTGGCTTAAATACCCCCTCCCCAGATCTGGCCGTTGCACAACTTTGGGGGTGGATTATCCGCCCCCCCACTTGGGGCGGATTATCCGCCCGCTGGGAAAACTCTGCCCCAAGGGCGGATTCTCCAGGGGAAACTCCCCCCCTCTCTGGGGCTGGCGCCTGCAGAACTTGGTGAAGATCTTGGGGGGGAGGGGGCGGATAATCTGGCCCCCCTGAGGGGCGGATTATCCGGCCAGGCCGGTAAGTCCGGCCAATAATCCGCCCCCTCTCTAGGGCTTGCGCCTTGGCGATGAGCAGGGGGGCGGACTATCCGCCCCCCCTGAGGGGCGGATTATTCGGCGGGGCCAGAAAATCCGGCCAAAATTCTGCCCCCCTTCTGAGGCTTGCGCCTACTTGGGAAGAGGGAGGGGCGGATTATCCGCCCCCCCCCCCCAAAAACAGAATCCTTTCCCTTTTTCTCATAGGTAGCTGCAACACTTCAACACACATTA
Source organism: Avena sativa (assembly GCA_916181665.1). Lineage (NCBI taxonomy): Eukaryota > Viridiplantae > Streptophyta > Magnoliopsida > Poales > Poaceae > Avena > Avena sativa. Next base: position 136,977,560 of record OV702280.1, read on the forward strand.
AATAATCCTTGATATTGTTATCTAACACACAAAACACTAGGGATTATAAAATGTTCTTTCAATCTCCCCCTTTTTGGTGTTAGATGACAATATTAGGATTTGCAATAAAACCAGCAAATGCCACCTTAAATAATGAAAGACGCTCCACCTAGATGTGTGCATATTGAAGATTTGCATTTGAATACAAATACACACACTAGAGAGAACACTACTTCCATAACCAAGATAATTGAGACAAGGTGGTTTGGGAAACAAGGTCATACCACCGGGATGAGAAAATAGCCAAAGCATACATAGATAATCCCATGAATCCGTATGCCATCAAATATGCTCCATAATTCCAGAATTCCATGAGGTCCATAATAGATAAATCCAGAATTCCATGGATACCAAACATAGTACCAAACAGTGGAGTACGACATAGTCTTACATAAACAAACACAAATAGCAAATGAGTTCACGCTAGAAAAGGCACAAGCAAGCAAATAAAATGACTGAAAGAAAGATGCTTGCGCCCAACCCTTGCAAATCCACGAGACCTAATAGAACTACTTCTCCCCCTTGGCATCGAAACGCCAAAAAGGAAGAAGAGCGATGCTAACGCCCCTGAAGATCACTCCTCCTCATCCTCGTCGTAGTCATTCCACGAGAGAAAGGCTTGGGTTGAGAGCATCAAACTGAGATGGTACTACACATACAAATTTGCAAGAATCAAATCAAACAAAAGCAAAATTTGAGTGTGTTTTCCATAAGAACAAGAGATATGCAAGAAAATCCAATGAGACCCATGAGAAACCAACTCTTCTCGAGGAAGAGGGTGGTGGCCGAAGCCACCATGTTGGAGCGCATGGCATGACACCGCGAAGATGTATCTTGAGTTCAAAACCAATGCTCATCGATGACCCACATATCACAAAATGATATTAAGGGAAATGATTTTACTTGCTTTCGGCATTATGGGGGGAGGGTTGGCCCAATCAATTAGGACCACACCCCCCTATGTCTATGCCCGCATCTAAACCAAATACATGAATAAGAGCAAGTGAGTTTGCAAGGGTAGTCAAGCCAAGCTCCTTGAATCTATGATATTTAGCTCATTCCTCAAATAACAAAATCTTGCTTCATCAAGAGGCTTCGTGAAAATATCAGCAAGTTGGTTCTTCGTGCTCACAAAGGATAGAGCAATATCACCACGAGCAACATGTCCCGAATAAAGTGGTTGTGAATCTCTATATGTTTTGTTCTTGTATGCTGCACGGGATTGTAAGCAATTTTGATAGCACTTTCATTGTCGCATAATAGAGGCACTTTGTCACAATTGACACCATATTCCTTTAAAGTTTGCCTCATCCATAACAATTGTGTACAAGCACTTGCAGCAGCAACATATTCAGCTTCGGCGGTTGAGAGAGAAATACAATTCTGTTTCTTTGATGACCAACACACTAGAGACCTGCCCAAGAATTGACATGCACCAGAGGTTGATTTCCTATCATCTTTGTCACCAACCCAATCTGAATCAGTGTAACCACATAGAGAGAAACTTGAACCCTTGGGATACCATAACCCAAAATTTGGGGAATGAACCAAATATCGGAAGATTCGCTTGACTGCCACTAAGTGGCTTTCTTTCGGAGCGGCTTGGTACCTTGCACACACTCCTACACTTAACACGATATCGGGCCTAGATGCGCAAAGGTAAAGGAGAGAGCCGATCATGGATCGGTATACCTTTTGATCCACGTCTTTACCCTTGGGATTGAGCTCAAGATGACACTTTCTTTGCATTGGGGTAGCAACGCCATTGAGATCCGTCATCTTGAACCTTTTGAGCATGTCTTGGATGTACTTAGCTTGATTAATAAAGGTTCCCTCTCTAAGTTGTTTGATCTCCAATCCAAGAAAGAACCTCAGCTCACCCATCATGGACATCTCAAACCTGTCAGTCATAAGCTTTGAAAATTCATCGTTAAAAGCTTGGTTAGTAGAGCCAAAAATAATGTCATCTACATAAAGTTGGCATACAAAAAGCTCCCCATTAACCATCTTAGTAAAAAGAGTGGGATCGATTTGCCCAACTTCGAAACCACGGTCTAGCAAAAGCTCTTTAAGGTGCTCATACCACGCACGTGGGGCTTGTTTAAGTCCATAGAGCGCCTTATCGAGTTTGTAGACATGGTTCAGGAATTTGGGGTCCTCAAACCCCGGGGGCTGCTTGACGTATACTAAATCATGTAGAGGATCATTAAGGAAAGCGCTCTTAACATCCATTTGTTGTAATTTAAAATTATGATGGGCTGCATATGCAAGAAGGATACGGATGGACTCAAGACGAGCCACAGGAGCGTAGGTCTCGCCAAAATAAATTCCTTCCACTTGAGAGAATCATTGAGCCACGAGTCTTGCTTTATTCCTCACAACAATGCCATTTTCATCCTGTTTGTTCTTGAAGATCCACTTGGTGCCGATAACATTGCGGCAATCCTTTGGTTTTTCTACAAGCTTCCAAACCTTGTTGCGTTCGAAGTTATTTAATTCTTCATGCATTGCAACAACCCAATCGGGGTCTTCAAGAGCATCAAAAACCTTCTTTGGTTCAACCATGGAAATGTGAGCTTGATGATCACAGAAGCTTGCAAGTTCTCTTCTAGTGGATACCCTTCGCCGTAGATCACCAACAACCTTGTCAAGAGTGTGACCTCTTAGTTCAAGGTTCCGATCAGCACGAGCCTTGCGACGAGCCTCAATGTCCTTATTGTTTCTAGAAGGAGTTGATTCAATATTTGTATCCTTGTCTTGATTACTGCCCTGCCCTTGATCTTGGTCTCCGTTAATGCCAGAAGATTGTTGCTGAACATTTTCTTCAGGCCCGGATAATCCGCCCCTTGGAGGGTCCGGACTATCCGGCCTGGGAGGTGAAGAACCAGAGCCATATTCCTGAGAATGCCTGACGGGAGTTGGAGACCCAGGGCCGGATAATCCGCCCTCAGGGGCCGGAGAATCCGGCTTGGGAGCTTCAGAGTTGTTGACTTATCCTTCGGATCGTCTGGAATGAGTGGGAGTGCCAGGGGCGTATTGTCCACCCCTTGGAGGGGGCGGATAGTCCAGCCTGGGACTACCAACTTGTCCAGGGGACAGTTGATCTTCAGCAGATTGCGGTGTTGATGCAGGATTTTCTCCAACAGTAGGAGCTTGTTGATCTTGTGTAGATGAGGTCTCCACATGTGTGGAGCATTGTCCTTCCCGATCCGCCACAAGGGGTTCCTCAATGGGGCGTAAAAATCCCATGCCCATTCTTCTTATGGCTTCTTGGGGTATTTCAACATCTGCATCACAAACATTAACTTGCCCTACAAAGGAGCCATTATTTTCATCGAACTCCACACTACAAGATTCTACAACAACCCCAGTGAGCTTGTTGTAGACTGTATAAGTGTGGGATTCGGCACCGTAACCAACAAAAATACCTTCTAAAGCCTTGGACTCAAATTTTGACAAACGTACACCTTTAATAAGAAAGAAACACCTACACCCGAATACCCTGAAGTATGAGATGTTGGGCTTGTTACAGGTAAGTATTTCATATGGAGTCTTGTCCAAAATCTTTCAAAGGTAGATCCGGTTTGATGAGTGACAAGCAGTGGATATGACTTCAGCCCAAAAATTATAAGGAGACTTGAATTCAGCTAGCATAGATCTTGCCATATCCATCAAAGTCCGGTTCTTCCTCTCGGCTACACCATTTTGGTGAGGGGTGTACACAGCGGAATATTGATGTCTAATCCCCTCTTCGCTAAGAAACCCATTTAAAGTGTAGTTCTTGAATTCGGAGCCGTTGTCACTTCTAATTGCCAATATAGGAACATTGTGTTGACGTTGAACTTCATTGGCAAAGTCGATGACAGTTTGTTGAGTCTCACTTTTCAGCTTGAAGAAATAGACCCATGTATATCTTGAGTAATCATCGACAATGACCAAGCAATATTTCTTCCCACCAAGACTTGCATCAGAAGTAGGACCAAATAAATCCACATGAAGTAATTCCAAGATCCTCTTTGATGACACAATAGTCTTCCTCCTGTGGGGAGAGTCATGCATTTTTCCTTCTACACAAGCCCTACAAACACGTCTTTTAGTCCAAGGATGTGGCCACCCTTCTAGAGACTTTTCAAAGTTCTCATGTTGACATGGGCTAAACGGCGATGCCATAGCCAGCCCACGTCGGCCTTTCCAAATAGACACATCAGACCCGAAGTGGTTTTCCCCGAGAAGTCCACCACATACAGGTCATTTTCGACGTATCCAACGAAAGCGACCTTTAGAGACTTGCTTCACAAGAGTACCACCAAATCATCATCGATAAAAATAGCAAAACCCATCTTGCCAAGGGCACAAACAGAAAGAAGGTTGTAACCGAGGGTCTCAACAAACATGACATCCACGAGAGAGATATCGTGGGCAACCACAACCTTGCCAAGACCCAATACATGAGATTTTGACTTATCACCATAGGAGACTATGATATTATCATGATTTGGACGCATCTCCATGATGATATCCTTGCTTCCGGTCATATGACTAGTGCAGCCACTATCCAGCACCCATTTCGACCCACCGGAAGCATAGCCCTGCAAGAAAATTACTTCTTGGTTTTAGGTACCCATTTTTCAATGGGTCCTTTCATGTTAGTAACAAGGGTCTTTGGGACCCAAATAGAACAAGAAATATATTCATCAAAAGGACCGACATGATAAGCATAAACATCACCATAGTCATCACAAAAGAGTTCATAATTCGGATGGTGAGACCCTGCAAAACCAATATTATTAGTCTTGTCTTTTGTGACATTCTTCTCAGCGGTGCTTTTCTTTAATTGCACATTCTTGGTCTTGTTCTTCTTGGTTTTCTTCTTCTTGGACTTGGTGACATACCCAAGTCCCTCTTTACCATGATTTGACCTTTGCTTGCCAAGAACTTCATCAAGCACACCTTTGTCCTTGGTAGTGATGTCCTTGATCAATTCTTTTTCCACACCTTCCGAGAATGGTTGCACGCTTTTCCCCTGATTGTGCGGAGTAATAGTTTGGGTGCGTGATGGATTGGCCCCCATGCCGACTACCCTTTCTATTCGCTCTTGTACATTGAAGTGGGATAGGCCGCATCTTTTCTCTCCTTCTATCGAAGTTAGAGGTGGCTTTATTTGTGGATACCTCTACCTTCGCCCTTTTTTCCCGGAGTGTTCTCTTAACGATCACGGACAACGACCTCTTGTTAGTAGTGTCGCGAGGATCTACACGAAGCGAGAAGATTCAGATCGCCGACCTTCTTCCCGGTACCATGAGGCGGATCTCGAGGGCGAGATCCATTGTTAGTGGTGTCGAGTTGTGGCATCCCGCAAAACCACTACTAGAAAATCGCGTTGTTTTTGTGCATTGCATCGTCATCATCATGCATTGTTTGTCTGAAACTATTTCGAAACGCCTAGTTTTGTTTTTTTTAAATAACCCCCGTCTTTATTTCAAATTAAAACATTGGTCTGTTCGGATCTTTTATTTGTCTAAAAAGTATTTACAAAAATGTTTTACAAATAAAATTAAAACAATAAAATATTTTGTCCGGAGAGGCAGTCCGACCGGTCAGGCCAGAGGCCCAATCAGACCAGACTACCTACAATCCGGTCCACCTAAACTAAACCCAGTCCTATTTTACCCAATCCTATTATAACCACCAACCAGCCACATCACTCCCTCCTATCACGAGTCGCCACCTCACCCTGGCCAATCCTGCAGCCAACCGCGGCGCGCCACGTCACCCCAGCCACCTCTCTCACCCCACCCCTCTCACACACGCCACACACGCAACACACCCAGAGCACGCGCACCACACGCCCACCTGTCCCCGGACCCCACCCCGACCCCACCTGTCTTCCCTCCCCGTCCCCGATTCTCTTCCTCCCCCGCTCGACCCCCACCCCGCGCCCAGGAACCGCCCGCAACCCCGCCGCCATTCCACCGCCGACCAGCCGCCTCCCTCTCTCTCCCGCAGACGCGCCCGCGGCCGCTCCTCTCTCCTCCTCCCGCTCGGCCGCGTCCTTCCCCGCCCTCTCACCTCGCCCCGACCTCCGCCCACGGCTGCGTGACCCTGCCGCCGGTCGTCCTCCTCATCCGCTGCCGCCTCCTTCCGCATCGGCCACCGTCAGCGCCTTCTCTGCCGCGTCACTCCCCTCGGCCGCCTCGTCTGTCCACCCTGCGTCGCCTGCACCGCCGGCGACGACCCCGACGTCCACCGGCCATCGTCAGCGCCGCTGCTGGCCTTGCCCCGTCGCCCGGCCGCCTCTGCCCGTCCTCCGCCCACCCTCCGGCTTCCCGTGCGCCGCTCGCCGCCCGAGCACCCCCCTGTCTCTGGCGTGCCCCCTCGCGTCCTCTACCGGCCACAGAGCACGCTCCGCCATACAGCCAAGCGTCGCCGCCCTTCTTCCTCCTCGCCATGGTAGCCCCGTGCCCGTCTCCGGCAGTTCCGCGCCAGGCACGCGTCGACCCCATCTTCGCCGTCCTCTGTGCGTCTCACCGCCGTGGTCGCGCCTCTTCCTCTTTGTTTTGGTCATACACCGTCGGTGTCATGTTCGTCTGCATGCTGTGGCTGCTCAACTGAAGACAAAGACCAAGATTATCCAAGTGTTGGTTACATGCATGTGCTGCTAAAGATCTCTGAGCTACTCGTGTTGACGCAAATTGTCGCAAGGAGGACCCCGATCCGAAAGCTAAAGATGTGAAACTCGAGTTCGGCACCGACAACCGGGAACTCCGACAAGGACGCCAAGATCTACCTCACGGAGCACCAAGAACTCCTTCCTAGAACCTGAAGACCGCCGGTGCTGGCCCAAGCCCGTCGTCGATACCAAAGTCCAAACCCTAATGTCATCGACATGGAACCAGAGACACCAAACTCGAAGATCCTTGTCCCGGAACGCCAAGATCTACTTCCCGGGATTCAACGCCCCGAGACCATCACGAGGAGGTGAAACGCCAAGGCCTTCGACACGGAACACTGAACCCCGTCGAACACCAAGACCCTCGGAATCGCCAAGTTCTCCTTCTCGGATCAGAAGACCGAACCCGACACGCCAAGTTCTTCCTCTCGGATCCGAAGACGCCGAGACCCGGGACACCAAGATCTCCGCCGTGAAACGACAAGACCCGACGACCGCGGATGCGACAAGATCGTCTCTCGGACGCCAAGTTCTGCATCCCGAACGCCAAGACCGACCCGACCCGCGGACCCGACAAGGTCTTCACGACGACAAGAACGACATCGACCAGGGCGAATCCGATGCGCCCCGACACCGAACCAAGTCCTTCCCGGATGCGAGATCGATCCCCGTCGAACCCTGTCGAACCCCGAACCCCCGGAACCCAAGATCTGCCGAACCCAGATGTGTGACCCTAAGCCCCTATTTTATAAATGTAATATCAAATTGTTGCATATTAAATTGTCATACTCGCATGCATATTGTCATGTGGTTTGGGGGCCTTATGCCGATTCACCTTATAATTAAATATGGGGTCCATATGCGGGCAAATCTAGTCTTATATTGGCCTCATTTAAATTTGTGTAGCGAACCGGTAACTTATCTTGCCCTGTTATTACAACATTTAATTTGCGGGGTAGATAAATAACTTGAACCGTTTAATTAAATGTCGGAACCCCGGTTCCGCTTAATATGACCTAATTGCATCGCATCCTTTGCCATGCCATACATCATACATGCATCATGCCCGATCTTCTGCCGGTAATCTTAAATATTGCATCCGGTGTTTATTCTAGTGTTTTGGTTCTTCGCGGATAAGGCCGTTGAGTTGATGCGAGTGACGACCCGATCTTCGGATGAACCTTCGGCAATGTTTTCAGGCGAGCACCTCCCCCTTTCTACCTATCTTACTTTTATAGTATTTATTCCCTCCTGTTGATCTATTGCTATCTGTGTTGCGATGCTCTAGCTTTCGTACCCGAGATATCCCTTGCAGCCTTATATTGCCTTGGACACATCCTATCACCTGTTGTTTAGTAGATAGTTGGACCTGTGCATCGTAGTCGCTTGCTCAAGTGCTGCTGCGTGTCGACAAGTACCTCAGTTGTTGGAGTATTGCCGTATGTTTAAGGTTGGAGATGATCATGGCTTTAATTATCGTTTACTTTAATTATTGTTTAATAACTAAAAATTGAGTAGGTAAATGCAGAGGCACCGGTGGGTGATAGATAACATTTGGTGTCTGACCGCTCACTAGTGTCCCGTAGGACCCCGAGTTCTTGACACCTGTTCCGAGATCGAGCGCGCTAACCACATGTGGGATGTATGGGCACCCCATCGATTTAGTACCTGGTTTCAAAGTACTGTACTGGGGGCCACAACTAGTTTGAGGTTTTATTTACTATTCTGTACTTATGCCATGCTTTACTGCTTTATTTACGATTGTGCGAGGAGCACGTGTACTGTTTTGGAAGCGGAGTGTTTTCGCGGTATCGACAAGCCCGAGAGTTTCGGGTTCCCAGTCGTTTACAGCCACTGACGCAAACCCTGAGTCCGTCTTGGAGACCGGCCGACTTCGTTGCGGGTAGACTTAGTGGGGTGGCCCCCCGTGCTTACTTTGGGTCTAGGAAACGTCATGACTTAGGCCCCGCCGACATACCGATGGGTGTATGTTAATTGATCTGGCAAAAATGGTCGAAGTGCGTGTGGATACTTTGGTGCACCCCTGCAGGGTTAAATCTTTTCGAGAAGACGTGTCCGCGGTTATGGACGACTTGGAGCACAGTGCTTGATCATAGACAACTATAACAAAAGTTTACTGTTATAATTTGACTTGTATCCGATATGACTAGTAATCAGCTTCACTACAACGGAATGGCTAAATAAAAGTACCAACAACTGCTGGGTTTGGGATATCTCATGCTAATTGTATCTGACTAGTAAGTGTCGCAACTACAACGGAATGGTTAACTAAAATTGCCCACTGCTTATTTTATCAGGATGATTATCTATACTTGACTAGTAATTGCTGCAACGATAACTGAATAAATAAAACTGCCAACTATGTGAGTTCCTCGGTTGACTTCCTCGTTTGGTCTCGAGGGGGAAACACCAGGATGGGTTTGTTTGATGGTCGCATCAGGTTGGTTCCGAATAGGTCTTTCTTATCCATCTCTGATAGCCGACAGTTATATCGAGTCTCTATAGGTTGTTTAGTGCATGCTGCGCTGCCGCTTCAGTCCACCATACCTATGTAGGCGAGGACCGCCGAATTCTAGCCTCGCCGTGTACTGGCCTCAGTACTGACCGCTCTCTCTTTTTCCTTTGCCCTTCGACGGCACCCCTATTGTTTAAGCAGGTTTTGAGATCGACGTCGTTAGCAGGGTTACCCTTCCGGCTTGGCCTGGGCAGGGTTATGGACGCCATTGGTTATTCTTCAGGGCTCTTAGCCCCATTTGCATCTTGTCCGTAGTCGGACGCTCTATCATTTTCAAGGTGATTTGGATCTTTGTATATTATACCTGTATTCTTGACTCATTGAGTCGCTGTTGTATATATATTTGTTCTATGGGTCCCATCGAGGACTGTTGTGTAATGTTATTACTTCGTTTTCCACCCGCACGAAAGTGCCTGGTGGTCACCTTTGAATCGTTTCTATGCGGGTTTGGCGGGAATCGCTGAAACTTGCATAGGGTCGATTCTGAGGGTGTTACAGAGTGGTATCAGAGCTCAGCAGTTGCGATACCCCACAAGTCCAGCCTGTAGGATAACCTAGCTAACGACCGAAGTAGAGTGTCAAAACTATTTTTGCAAAATCGGTTGGATAGTTCTGATTAGCTCTGATTTTACTCCTTACCCCTCTGCTCCTCTCCTCTCACCTCTGTGTTGAATCCGCTCTCTTCTCTCTCTTCGAGTCCAGGATTTCTCGTGGTTGGGTTCCATCGTACCTTCAGGGTTTCGCTTCCTCCTTTGGTAACGGTGTTGCTACATCTGGTCTTCATGCTATCCGAGGAGTCCTTCGTTAGGTGGACTTCTTTTTGTTCCTTCTCGTGCCTTCCAGTGTTTTCCGACGCGACGACATCATCTATGCCAGATCCGATGCAGAGTCTGCATCACTCCTTTGTTTCTGAACCTCGATTGTCGAGATCTTCAGTCTGATTCCGAGAATGGTTGCACGCTTTTCCCCTGATTGTGCGGAGTAATAGTTTGGGTGCGTGATGGATTGGCCCCCATGCCGACTACCCTTTCTATTCGCTCTTGTACATTGAAGTGGGATAGGCCGCATCTTTTCTCTCCTTCTATCGAAGTTAGAGGTGGCTTTATTTGTGGATACCTCTACCTTCGCCCTTTGTTCCCGGAGTGTTCTCTTAATGATCACGGACAACAACCTCTTGTTAGTGGTGTCGCGAGGATCTACACGAAGCGAGAAGATTCAGATCGCCGACCTTCTTCCCGGTACCATGAGGTGGATCTCGAGGGCGAGATCCATTGTTAGTGGTGTCGAATTGTGGCATCCCGCAAAACCACTACTAGAAAATCGTGTTGTTTTTGTGCATTGCATCGTCACCATCATGCATTGTTTGTCTGAAACTATTTCGAAACGCCTAGTTTTGTTTTTTTTAAATAACCCCCGTCTTTATTTCAAATTAAAACATTGGTCTGTTCGGATCTTTTATTTGTCTAAAAAGTATTTACAAAAATGTTTTACAAATAAAATTAAAACAATAAAATATTTTGTCCGGAGAGGCAGTCCGACCGGTCAGGCCAGAGGCCCAATCGGACCAGACTACCTACAATCCGGTCCACCTAAACTAAACCCAGTCCTATTTTACCCAATCCTATTCTAACCACCAACCAGCCACATCACTCCCTCCTATCACGAGTCGCCACCTCACCCTGGCCAATCCTGCAGCCAACCGCGGCGCGCCACGTCACCCCAGCCACCTCTCTCACCGCACCCCTCTCACACACGCCACACACGCAACACACCCAGAGCACGCGCACCACACGCCCACCTGTCCCCGGCCCCCACCCTGACCCCACCTGTCTTCCCTCCCCGTCCCCGATTCTCTTCCTCCCCCGCTCGACCCCCACCCCGCGCCAAGGAACCGCCCGCAACCCCGCCGCCGTTCCACCGCCGACCAGCCGCCTCCCTCTCTCTCCCGAAGACGCGCCCGCGGCCGCTCCTCTCTCCTCCTCCCTCTCGGCCGCGTCCTTCCCCGCCCTCTCACCTCGCCCCGACCTCCGCCCGCAGCTGCGTGACCCCGCTGCCGGCCGTCCTCCTCATCCGCCGCCGCCTCCTTCCGCATCGGCCACCGTCAGCGCCTCCTCTGTCGCGTCACTCCCCTCGGCCGCCTTCTCTGTCCACCCCGCGTCGCATGCGCCGCCGGCGACGACCCCGATGTCCACCGGCCATTATCAGCGCCGCTGCTGGCCTTGCCCCGTCGCCCGGCCGCCTCTGCCCGTCCTCCGCCCGCCCTCCGGCTTCCCGTGCGCCGCTCACCGCCCGAGCACCCCCTGTCTCTGGCGTGCCCCCTCGCGTCCTCTACCGGCCACAGAGCGCGCTCCGCCATACAGCCAAGCGTCGCCGCCCTTCTTCCTCCTCGCCATGGTAGCCCCGTGCCCGTCTTCGGCAGTTCCGCGCCAGGCATGCGTCGACCCCATCTTCGCCATCCTCTGTGCGTCTCACCGCCGTGGTCGCGCCTCTTCCTCTTTGTTTTGGTCATACACCGTCGGTGTCATGTTCGTCTGCATGCTGTGGCTGCTCAACTGAAGACAAAGACCAAGATTATCCAAGTGTTGGTTACATGCATGTGCTGCTAAAGATCTCTGAGCTACTCGTGTTGACGCAAATTGTCGCAAGGAGGACCCCGATCCGAAAGCTAAAGATGTGAAACTCGAGTTCGGCACCGACACCCGGGAACTCCGACAAGGACGCCAAGATCTACCTCACGGAGCACCAAGAACTCCTTCCTAGAACCCGAAGACCGCCGGTGCTGGCCCAAGCCCGTCGTCGATACCAAAGTACAAACCCTAAGGTCATCAACATGGAACCAGAGACACCAAACTCGAAGATCCTTGTCCCGGAACGCCAAGATCTACTTCCTGGGATTCAACGCCCCGAGACCATCATGAGGAGGTGAAACGCCAAGGCCTTCGACACGGAACACTGAACCCCGTCGAACACCAAGACCCTCGGAATCGCCAAGTTTTCCTTCTCGGATCAGAAGACCGAACCCGACACGCCAAGTTCTTCCTCTCGGATCCGAAGACGCCGAGACCCGGGACACCAAGCTCTCCGCCGTGAAACGACAAGACCGACGACACGACCCGATGACCGCGGATGCGACAAGATCGTCTCTCGGACGCCAAGTTCTGCATCCCGAACGCCAAGACCGACCCGACCCGCGGACCCGACAAGGTCTTCACGACGACAAGAACGACATCGACCAGGGCGAATCCGATGCGCCCCGACACCTAACCAAGTCCTTCCCGGATGCGAGATCGATCCCCGTCGAACCCTGTCGAACCCCGAACCCCCGGAACCCAAGATCTGCCGAACCCAGATTTGTGACCCTAAGCCCCTATTTTATAAATGTAATATCAAATTGTTGCATATTAAATTGTCATACTCGCATGCATATTGTCATGTGGTTTGGGGGCCTTATGCCGATTCACCTTATAATTAAATATGGGGTCCATATGCGGGCAAATCTAGTCTTATATTGGCCTCATTTAAATTTGTGTAGCGAACCGGTAACTTATCTTGCCCTGTTATTACAACATTTAATTTGCGGGGTAGATAAATAACTTGAACCGTTTAATTAAATGTCGGAACCCCGGTTCCGCTTAATATGACCTAATTGCATCACATCCTTTGCCATGTCATACATCGTACATGCATCATGCCCGATCTTCTGCTGGTAATCTTAAATATTGCATCCGGTGTTTATTCTAGTGTTTTGGTTCTTCGCGGATAAGGCCGTTGAGTTGATGCGTGTGACGACCCGATCTTCGGATGAACCTTCGGCAATGTTTTCAGGCGAGCACCTCCTCCTTTCTACCTATCTTACTTTTATAGTATTTATTCCCTCCTGTTGATCTATTGCTATCTGTGTTGCGATGCTCTAGCTTTCGTACCCGAGATATCCCTTGTAGCCTTATATTGCCTTGGACACATCCTATCACCTGTTGTTTGGTAGATAGTTGGACATGTGCGTCGTAGTCGCTTGCTCAAGTGCTGTTGCGTGTCGACAAGTACCTCAGTTGTTGGAGTATTTCCGTATGTTTAAGGTTGTAGATGATCATGGCTTTAATTATCGTTTACTTTAATTATTGTTTAAAAACTAAAAATTGAGTAGGTAAATGCAGAGGCACCGGTGGGTGATAGATAACATTTGGTTTCCGACCGCTCACTGGTGTCCCGTAGGACCCCGATTTCTTGACACCTATTCCGAGATCGAGCGCGCTAACCACATGTGGGATGTATGGGCACCCCATCGATTTAGTACCTGATTTCAAAGTACTGTACTGGGGGCCACAACTAGTTTAAGGTTTTATTTACTATTCTGTACTTATGCCATGCTTTACTGCTTTATTTACGATTGTGCGAGGAGCACGTGTACTGTTTTGGAAGCGGAGTGTTTTCGCGGTATCGACAAGCCCGAGAGTTTCGGGTTCCCAGTCGTTTACAGCCACTGACGCAAACCCTGAGTCCGTCTCGGAGACCGGCCGACTTCGTTGCGGGTAGACTTAGTGGGGTGGCCCCCCTTGCTTACTTTGGGTCTGGCAAACGTCATGACTTAGACCCCGCCGACATACCGATGGGTGTATGTTAATTGATCTGGCAAAAAGGGTCGAAGTGCGTGTGGATACTTTGGTGCACCCCTGCAGGGTTAAATCTTTTCGAGAAGCCGTGTCCGCGGTTATGGACGACTTGGAGCACAGTGCTTGATCATAGACAACTATAACAAAAGTTTACTGTTATAATTTGACTTGTATCCGATATGACTAGTAATCAGCTTCACTACAACGGAATGGCTAAATAAAAGTACCAACAACTGCTGGGTTTGGGATATCTCATGCTAATTGTATCTGACTAGTAAGTGTCGCAACTACAACGGAATGGTTAACTAAAATTGCCCACTGCTTATTATATCAGGATGATTATCTATACTTGACTAGTAATTGCTGCAACGATAACTGAATAAATAAAATTGCCAACTGTGTGAGTTCCTCGGTTGACTTCCTCGTTTGGTCTCGAGGGGGAAACACCAGGATGGGTTTGTTTGATGGTCGCATCAGGTTGGTTCCGAATAGGTCTTTCTTATCCCTCTCTGATAGCCGACAGTTATATCGAGTCTCTATAGGTTGTTTAGTGCATGCTGCGCTGCCGCTTCAGTCCACCATACCTATGTAGGCGAGGACCGCCGAATTCTAGCATCGCCGTGTACTGGCCTCAGTACTGACCGCTCTCTCTTTTTCCTTTGCCCTTCGACGGCACCCCTATTGTTTAAGCAGGTTTTGAGATCGACGTCGTTAGCAGGGTTACCCTTCCGGCTTGGCCTGGGCAGGGTGATGGACGCCATTGGTTATTCTTCAGGGCTCTTAGCCCCATTTGCATCTTGTTCGTAGTCGGACGCTCTATCATTTTCAAGGTGATTTGGATCTTTGTATATTATATCTGTATTCTTGACTCATTGAGTCGCTGTTGTATATATATCTGTTCTGTGGGTCCCATCGAGGAATGTTGTGTAATGTTATTACTTCGTTTTCCACCTGCACGAAAGTTCCTGGTGGGCACCTTTGAATCGTTTCTATGCGGGTTTGGCGGGAATCGCTGAAACTTGCATAGGGTTGATTCTGAGGGTGTTACAGAGTGGTATCAGAGCTCAGCAGTTGCGATACCCCACAAGTCCAGCCTGTAGGATAACCTAGCTAACTGCCGAAGTAGAGTGTCAAAACTATTTTTGCAAAATCGGTTGGATAGTTCTGATTAGGTCTGATTTTACTCCTTACCCCTCTGCTGCTCTCCTCTCACTTCTGCGTGTTTTGAATCCGCTCTCTTCTCTCTCTTCGAGTCCAGGATTTCTCGTGGTTGGGTTCCATCGTACCTTCAGGGTTTCGCTTCCTCCTTTGGTAACGGTGTTGCTACATCTGGTCTTCATGCTATCCGAGGAGTCCTTCGTCTGGTGGACTTCTTTTTGTTCCTTCTCGTGCCTTCCGGTGTTTTCTGACGCGACGACATCATCTATGCCAGATCCGATGCAGAGTCTGCATCACTCCTTTGTTTCTGAACCTCGATTATCGAGATCTTCAGTCTGATTCCGAGAATGGTTGCACGCTTTTCCCCTGATTGTGCGGAGTAATAGTTTGGGTGCGTGATGGATTGGCCCCCATGCCGACTACCCTTTCTATTCGCTCTTGTACATTGAAGTGGGATAGGCCGCATCTTTTCTCTCCTTCTATCGAAGTTAGAGGTGGCTTTATTTGTGGATACCTCTACCTTCGCCCTTTGTTCCCGGAGTGTTCTCTTAACGATCACGGACAACGACCTCTTGTTAGTGGTGTCGCGAGGATCTACACAAAGCGAGAAGATTCAGATCGCCGACCTTCTTCCCGGTACCATGAGGCGGATCTCGAGGGCGAGATCCATTGTTAGTGGTGTCGAATTGTGGCATCCCGCAAAACCACTACTAGAAAATCGCGTTGTTTTTGTGCATTGCATCGTCATCATCATGCATTGTTTGTCTGAAACTATTTCGAAACGCCTAGTTTTGTTTTTTTTAATAACCCCCGTCTTTATTTCAAATTAAAACATCGGTCTGTTCGGATCTTTTATTTATCTAAAAAGTATTTACAAAAATGTTTTACAAATAAAAGTAAAACAATAAAATATTTTGTCCGGAGAGGCAGTCCGACCGGTCAGGCCAGAGGCCCAATCGGACCAGACTACCTACAATCCGGTCCACCTAAACTAAACCCAGTCCTATTTTACCCAATCCTATTCTAACCACCAACCAGCCACATCACTCCCTCCTATCACGAGTCGCCACCTCACCCTGGCCAATCCTGCAGCCAACCGCGGCGCGCCACGTCACCCCAGCCACCTCTGTCACCCCACCCCTCTCACACACGCCACACACGCAAGACACCCAGAGCACGCGCACCACACGCCCACCTGTCCCCGGACCCCACCCCGACCCCACCTGTCTTCCCTCCCCGTCCCCGATTCTCTTCCTCCCCCGCTCGACCCCCACCCCGCGCCCAGGAACCGCCCGCAACCCCGCCGCCATTCCACCGCCGACCAGCCGCCTCCCTCTCTCTCCCGCAGACGCGCCCGCGACCGCTCCTCTCTCCTCCTCCCGCTCGGGCGCGTCCTTCCCCGCCCTCTCACCTTGCCCCGACCTCCGCCCGCGGCTGCCTGACCCCGCCGCCGGCCGTCCTCCTCATCCGCCGCCGCCTCCTTCCGCATCGGCCACCGTCAGCGCCTCCTCTACCGCGTCACTCCCCTCGGCCGCCTCCTCTGTCCACCCCGCGTCGCCTGCGCCGCCGGCGACGACCCCGACGTCCACCGGCCATCGTCAGCGCCGCTGCTGGCCTTGCCCCGTCGCCCGGCCGCCTCTGCCCGTCCTCCGCCCGCCCTCCGGCTTCCCGTGCGCCGCTCGCCGCCCGAGCACCCCCCTGTCTCTGGCGTGCCCCCTCGCGTCCTCTACCGGCCACAGAGCACGCTCCGCCATACAGCCAAGCGTCGCCGCCCTTCTTCCTCCTCGCCATGGTAGCCCCGTGCCCGTCTCCGGCAGTTCCGCGACAGGCACGCGTCGACCCCATCTTCGTCGTCCTCTGTGCGTCTCACCGCTGTGGTCGCGCCTCTTCCTCTTTGTTTTGGTCATACACCGTCGGTGTCATGTTCGTCTGCATGCTGTGGCTGCTCAACTGAAGACAAAGACCAAGATTATCCAAGTGTTGGTTACATGCATGTGCTGCTAAAGATCTCTGAGCTACTCGTGGTGACGCAAATTGTCGCAAGGAGGACCCCGATCCGAAAGATAAAGATGTGAAACTCGAGTTCGGCACCGACACCCGGGAACTCCGACAAGGACGCCAAGATCTACCTCACGGAGCACCAAGAACTCCTTCCTATAACCCGAAGACCGCCGGTGCTGGCCCAAGCCCGTCGTCGATACCAAAGTACAAACCCTAAGGTCATCGACATGGAACCAGAGACACCAAACTCGAAGATCCTTGTCCCGCAACGCCAAGATCTACTTCCCGGGATTCAACGCCCCGAGACCATCATGAGGAGGTGAAACGCCAAGGCCTTCGACACGGAACACTGAACCCCGTCGAACACCAAGACCCTCGGAATCGCCAAGTTCTCCTTCTCGGATCAGAAGACCGAACCCGACACGCCAAGTTCTTCCTCTCGGATCCGAAGACGCCGAGACCCGGGACACCAAGCTCTCCGCCGTGAAACTACAAGACCGACGACCGCGGATGCGACAAGATCGTCTCTCGGACGCCAAGTTCTGCATCCCGAACGCCAAGACCGACCCGACCCGCGGACCCGACAAGGTCTTCACGACGACAAGAACGACATCGACCAGGGCGAATCCAATGCGCCCCGACACCGAACCAAGTCCTTCCCGGATGCAAGATCGATCCCCGTCGAACCCTGTCGAACCCCGAACCCCCGGAACCCAAGATCTGCCGAACCCAGATGTGTGACCCTAAGCCCCTATTTTATAAATGTAATATCAAATTGTTGCATATTAAATTGTCATACTCGCATGCATATTGTCATGTGGTTTGGGGGCCTTATGCCGATTCACCTTATAATTAAATATGGGGTCCATATGCGGGCAAATCTAGTCTTATATTGGCCTCATTTAAATTTGTGTAGTGAACCGGTAACTTATCTTGCCCTGTTATTACAACATTTAATTTGCGGGGTAGATAAATAACTTGAACCGTTTAATTAAATGTCGGAACCCCGGTTCCGCTTAATATGACCTAAACCTGTCCCCACCTGTCCCCGAACCCCACCCCGACCCCACCTGTCGCCGTGTAGCGAACCGGTTCCATTTAATTTGCACGCGCACCACACGCCCACCTGTCCCGAGACCCCACCCCGACCCCACCTGTCTTCCCTCCCCGTCCCCGATTCTCTTCCTCCCCCGCTCGACCCCCACCCCGCGCCCAGGAACCGCCCGCAACCCCGCCGCCATTCCACCGCTGACCAGCCGCCTCCCTCTCTCTCCCGAAGACGCGCCCGCGGCCGCTCCTCTCTCCTCCTCCCGCTCGGCCGCGTCCTTCCCCGCCCTCTCACCTCGCCCCGACCTCCGCCCGCGGCTGCGTGACCCCGCTGCCGGCCGTCCTCCTCATCCGCCGCCGCCTCCTTCCGCATCGGCCACCGTCAGCGCCTCCTCTGCCACGTCACTCCCCTCGGCCGCCTCCTCTGTCCACCCCGCGTCGCCTGCGCCGCCGTCGACGACCCCGACGTCCACCGGCCATCGTCAGCGCCGCTGCTGGCCTTGCCCCGTCGCCCGGCCACCTCTGCCCGTCCTCCGCCCGCCCTCCGGCTTCCCGTTTGCCGCTCACCGCCCGAGCACCCCCCTGTCTCTGGCGTGCCCCCTCGCGTCCTCTACCGGCCACAGAGCGCGCTCCGCCATACAGCCAAGCGTCGCCGCCCTTCTTCCTCCTCGCCATGGTAGCCCCGTGCCCGTCTTCGGCAGTTCCGCGCCAGGCACGCGTCGACCCCATCTTCGCCGTCCTCTGTGCGTCTCACCGCCGTGGTCGCGCCTCTTCCTCTTTGTTTTGGTCATACACCATCGGTGTCATGTTCGTCTGCATGCTGTGGCTGCTCAACTGAAGACAAAGACCAAGATTATCCAAGTGTTGGTTACATGCATGTGCTGCTAAAGATCTCTGAGCTACTCGTGTTGACACAAATTGTCGCAAGGAGGACCCCGATCTGAAAGCTAAAGATGTGAAACTCGAGTTCGGCACCGACACCCGGGAACTCCGACAAGGACGCCAAGATCTACCTCACAGAGCACCAAGAACTCCTTCCTAGAACCCGAAGACCGCCGGTGCTGGCCCAAGCCCGTCGTCGATACCAAAGTACAAACCCTAAGGTCATCGACATGGAACCAGAGACACCAAACTCGAAGATCCTTGTCCCGCAACGCCAAGATCTACTTCCCGGGATTCAACGCCCCGAGACCATCACGAGGAGGTGAAACGCCAAGGCCTTCGACACGGAACACTGAACCCCGTCGAACACAAAGACCCTCGGAATCGCCAAGTTCTCCTTCTCGGATCAGAAGACCGAACCCGACACGCCAAGTTCTTCCTCTCGGATCCGAAGACGCCGAGACCCGGGACACCAAGATCTCCGTCGTGAAACGACAAGACCGACGACACGACCCGACGACCGCGGATGCGACAAGATCGTCTCTCGGACGCCAAGTTCTGCATCCCGAACGCCAAGACCGACCCGACCCACGGACCCGACAAGGTCTTCACGACGACAAGAACGACATCGACCAGGGCGAATCCGATGCGCCCTGACACCGAACCAAGTCCTTCCCGGATGCGAGATCGATCCCCGTCGAACCCTGTCGAACCCCGAACCCCCGGAACCCAAGATCTGCCGAACCCAGATGTGTGACCCTAAGCCCCTATTTTATAAATGTAATATCAAATTGTTGCATATTAAATTGTCATACTCGCATGCATATTGTCATGTGGTTTGGGGGCTTTATGCCGATTCACCTTATAATTAAATATGGGGTCCATATGCGGGCAAATCTAGTCTTATATTGGCCTCATTTAAATTTGTGTAGCGAACCGGTAACTTATCTTGCCCTGTTATTACAACATTTAATTTGCGGGGTAGATAAATAACTTGAACCGTTTAAATAAATGTCGGAACCCCGGTTCCGCTTAATATGACCTAATTGCATCGCATCCTTTGCCATGTCATACATCATACATGCATCATGCCCGATCTTCTGCCGGTAATCTTAAATATTGTATCCGGTGTTTATTCTAGTGTTTTGGTTCTTCGCGGTTAAGGCCGTTGAGTTGATGCGAGTGACGACCCGATCTTCGGATGAACCTTCGGCAATGTTTTCAGGCGAGCACCTCCCCCTTTCTAGCTATCTTACTTTTATAGTATTTATTCCCTCATGTTGATCTATTGCTATCTGTGTTGCGATGCTATAGCTTTCGTACCCGAGATATCCCTTGCAGCCTTATATTGCCTTGGACACATCCTATCACCTGTTGTTTGGTAGATAGTTGGACCTGTGCGTCGTAGTCGCTTGCTCAAGTGCTGTTGCGTGTCGACAAGTACCTCAGTTGTTGGAGTATTGCCGTATGTTTAAGGTTGGAGATGATCATGGCTTTAATTATCGTTTACTTTAATTATTGTTTAATAACTAAAAATTGAGTAGGTAAATGCAGAGGCACCGGTGGGTGATAGATAACATTTGGTTTCCGACCGCTCACTGGTGTCCCGTAGGACCCCGAGTTCTTGACACCTGTTCCGAGATCGAGCGCGCTAACCACATGTGGGATGTATGGGCACCCCATCGATTTAGTACCTGATTTCAAAGTACTGTACTGGGGGCCACAACTAGTTTGAGGTTTTATTTACTATTCTGTACTTATGCCATGCTTTACTGCTTTATTTACGATTGTGCGAGGAGCACGTGTACTGTTTTGGAAGCGGAGTGTTTTTGCGGTATCGACAAGCCCGAGAGTTTCGGGTTCCCAGTCGTTTACAGCCACTGACGCAAACCCTGAGTCCGTCTCGGAGACCGGCCGACTTCGTTGCGGGTAGACTTAGTGGGGTGGCCCCCCGTGCTTACTTTGGGTCTGGGAAACGTCATGACTTAGGCCCCGCCGACATACCGATGGGTGTATGTTAATTGATCTGGCAAAAAGGGTCGAAGTGCGTGTGGATACTTTGGTGCACCCCTGCAGGGTTAAATCTTTTCGAGAAGCCGTGTCCGCGGTTATGGACGACTTGGAGCACAGTGCTTGATCATAGACAACTATAACAAAAGTTTACTGTTATAATTTGACTTGTATCCGATATGACTAGTAATCAGCTTCACTACAACGGAATGGCTAAATAAAAGTACCAACAACTGCTGGGTTTGGGATATCTCATGCTAATTGTATCTGACTAGTAAGTGTCGCAACTACAACGGAATGGTTAACTAAAATTGCCCACTTCTTATTATATCAGGATGATTATCTATACTTGACTAGTAATTGCTGCAACGATAACTGAATAAATAAAACTGCCAACTGTGTGAGTTCCTCGGTTGACTTCCTCGTTTGCTCTCGAGGGGGAAACACCAGGATGGGTTTGTTTGATGGTCGCATCAGGTTGGTTCCGAATAGGTCTTTCTTATCCCTCTCTGATAGCCGACAGTTATATCGAGTCTCTATAGGTTGTTTAGTGCATGCTGCGCTGCCGCTTCAGTCCACCATACCTATGTAGGCGAGGACCGCCGAATTCTAGCCTCGCCGTGTACTGGCCTCAGTACTGACCGCTCTCTCTTTTTCCTTTGCCCTTCGACGGCACCCCTATTGTTTAAGCAGGTTTTGAGATCGACGTCGTTAGCAGGGTTACCCATCCGGCTTGGCCTGGGCAGGGTTATGGACGCCATTGGTTATTCTTCAGGGCTCTTAGCCCCATTTGCATCTTGTCCGTAGTCGGACGCTCTATCATTTTCAAGGTGATTTGGATCTTTGTATATTATATCTGTATTCTTGACTCATTGAGTCGCTATTGTATATATATCTGTTCTGTGGGTCCCATCGAGGACTGTTGTGTAATGTTATTACTTCGTTTTCCACCTGCACGAAAGTGCCTGGTGGGCACCTTTGAATCGTTTCTATGCGGGTTTGGCGGGAATCGCTGAAACTTGCATAGGGTCGATTCTGAGGGTGTTACAGCGGTGCTTTTCTTTAATTGCACATTCTTGGTCTTGTTCTTCTTGGTTTTCTTCTTCTTGGACTTGGTGACATACCCAAGTCCCTCTTTACCATGATTTGACCTTTGCTTGCCAAGAACTTCATCAAGCACACCTTTGTCCTTGGTAGTGATGTCCTTGATCACTTCTTTTTCCACACTAGCATTTTTTTTGTTACTATATGTTGAATTGGACGAGCTAGGAGTATCATATTTGGCCAATCGACTTTGAAGCGGATCATGTGACTCATTGAGAATAGAGAACTCATTTTTCAACGCCTTGTGAGCATTGTCACATTTCTCCAATTCCTCGGAGAGTCTATCATGAGCAGCCCCAAAGTCAATCCTTTCCTTCTTTAACTTCTTTTCTTTGGTGACAACATTGTCATGTTCCTTAACAAGTTTAGTCACAATTTCTTCATGTGACTCTTCCATAGACTCGAGCCTCTCTTCAAGAGAGACCCGAGCATCTTCTTCTTCTTCAAGAGCATTTTTTAGGGATGCAATTTCCATTGCATCCTCCCTTTCAATTTTGCCCTTTTCTTTGAGGAGTGCTTCGTTTTGGGCCAGCTGATCCATAAGAGCTTCAAAACGAACTTTGTGATCACCTTGCAAGTTAGTGTAGAAATAATCCAAAGCAATAATCTCTTCTTTAACCTTAAGACTAGTAGGATCATCCATGTCTATCATAGCCTTGGGAAAATAAGAGTTAGAAGAAGTTACCTCGGAGCTTCTTGCCATGAGGCAAGTAGCATATTCTTGTAGATCATGTTTTTGTTCGGAGAGTTGAAGAGAGATGTTGATGTAGATGTGGTGGCTATAGCAGCCACCTCTTGAGAGCTATCATCCTCGTCCTCATCTTCACTCCCCGATGAATATTCTTCTTGAGCCACTAGAACAATCTTTGGTTGCTTCTTGAAAGGAGCATTCTTCTTTACAAACGGTTTCTTACGTGGAGCTTTTGATTTGTCCTTGAAAATGAGTCTTCCTCCATTATCCTCTCTACTTTGATATGGACACTCAGCTACGAAGTGCAGGCGGTCACCACAATTGAAGCATGTTCTCAGCTTGGGACCATTTTCTTTTCTTCCATAGGCTCCACTCTTGCGATCTAGTTCATCTTTAGCCTTGGCTGGATCTTTCCAAAAGTTTCTTGCATAAAGAGCCAAGTATTGTCTGTGGATCCTTTTTATATCCTCGGGACAGTCCAGACCTTCTACCGCATATTCGTCATGATCAATCACACTAGTCTTCAAGGCCATGTTGACCCCATTTTGCATCCCCATAGCTCGAGCACGAGCATCTTCGACATTCTTGGCAGCCACTTTGAAAGCGGCCATTTCTTGCATTACCTCATTGGATGACATTAGGTGATAGTTATGCCTACCTTGGAGACTTTTCAAATCTGTGGGCTCAAATGGCATAAGAGCACTGACATACTTGCGCTTGATCCAAGCATCATCAACATGAGCTGCACCGTGGTTTCTGAAGGTTGTGGCTATTGCCTTGAGCCTCCTATACATGTCCTCGTGGTCTTCTCCATCCAGCATATAGAATCCTTCAGCTTCATTGCTCAAGGCATCATATCTATTCCTTCTCATACTTTCATTTCCGATGAAGAGCTCGGTGAGGGCATCTCAAGCTTCTTTAGCTGTGCTAAGATGCTGAATGTGTGGCATGTCTTTGTCACCCACACCAAGCTGTATCATGTGTAGAGCTGTAGCATTGAGTTGGCTATCGACCACTTCTCTTCTTGTGAGATTGTTGGGGTTTCCAACATGAAGACCATTTTCGATGACCTTCCACAACTCTATGGAGGAGCTGCACACATGAGATTTCATCAAAAATTTCCATTGAGAGAAAGTAGATGCAGAAAGTTTGGGTGGATCACCCCTATTATGTATATGTGGGTGAGGGATAGGCGGATCAGGGGAATACACATGAGAAACCTCATTGTATCCATCCTTACCGCTATCCTTTTTCGAGGAGGAGCTCTTGCTAGTATCATCACCAACCACTTCGTTATCTTTGGAAACAGTTTTACCTGTTTCCTTGGATTGCGGAGTGGTATCTTCAGAGTTAGATGGAGGTGATGCTTCGGATGTGGAGAGACGCATTATCAATTGACGCATCTCTTCCATCGTAGCCTCCATTGAACTCACCAAGGTTGTTTCCAACGTCTTGAGATTGTTCATGGTGACTACCTCCGGAGCATGTGGCATCCCGCAAAACCACTACTAGAAAATCGCGTTGTTTTTGTGCATTGCATCGTCATCATCATGCATTGTTTGTCTGAAACTATTTTCGAAACGCCTAGTTTTGTTTTCTAAGTAGCCCCCGTCTTATTTCAAATTAAAACATCGGTCTGGTCAGATCTTTTATTTGTCTAAAAAGTATTTCCAAAATGTTTTACAAATAAAATTAAAGCTTTAAGAATCTTTTGTCCGGAGAGGCAGTCCGACCGGTCAGGCCAGAGGCCCAATCGGTCCAGACTACCTACAAACGGTCCACCTAAAATCCTAAAACTACCTAGTCCTAATCTACCCACCCTGCCTCCACCTCACCCCAACCTATCCTATGTCGCCACCTCACCCCTCCCCAAACCCCCCACCTCTCATCTGCTGCCACCTCATCTCCCACATGCCAGCCCCCACTCCTCTCTCTCTCTCCCCCTCTCTCTCCCTGGGTCCCACCCCTCCCCACAGCAACACACACACGCCACCGCCCTGCCCCACCTGCCGACGCCCCACGCGCGCCCCACCCTGCTCACCCTGGCCCACCCCGACCCCGTCGTCCCCATCCTCCCACCCCACGCTCCCCTGGTTCTCTCCCTCCTCCCTCCTCTCCATCCTCCTTCCACGCGGCCGAGCCCCGCTCGGACCCGAGCGCCGCTGCTCCCGCGCGCCCCGCGGCCCCAGCTCCCTCCTCCTTCCCCAGAGCACCACCCCCCCTTGTTTCTGAGCACACCGCCCCGCCAGCGTCCGCCCGGCGCCGTGCGCCCGTCCGTCGCCCCGTCCCCATGCCGCCACCGCCGCCAGGGGGCTTCCCCTCCTGCCGTCGCCACGACCACCCCTTCCCTCGCCGCGGACGCCTCCTTCTCACCGGCCTCGACGCTCTGCTCCGGCCGCGCCCCCCGCCTCCGGCTCCCTCTCCGTCGCCACCTCTCCGTCGACAAGCCCGCCCGCCGGCGACCAACCCCTCCCCCCCCGTCGTCTCGCCCCTCTCTCTCCCCGAGCGGCGCCGCCTCGCCTCCGCTCGCCGGCCCCCCGCAAGCTCTTCCCGCCTCCGGCAAGCCGCCGTCCGCCGCGTCGGCCTCGCCCCGAGCCTCCTCCTCCGCCCTCCTTCGCTCTGCTCCGGCCCGCCCTCCTCTGCGCGGCGCCGCCCGCGGCCGCATCCGTCGCCGGCCTCCCTCTGGCCACCGGCCTCCGCTCCGGTCCGCGCCGCCGGCCTCGCCTCGCCGGGCCGCGTCCGCCTCCCCTCGAGCTCGCCTCCTTCTCCCTCCTCCTGGCCGGGCGTGTGCCCTGTTGGGACATGTCGGTTCCGGTCCTCAAGGGCTTGCTGATGTCGATGCGATGGATGAGAAGTTAGGGTGTTGTTGATGTATGTTGAAGATGCGAGTGTGGTTGTGATGAATCCTGGTTGATGTTGTGGTGTCGATGGGAAAGTCGTGATCGCAGGAAGAGGGGCGTACGAATCAGAAGCCACGAGTTATGGTGGTGCGAGAAGTTTGGGCGCGTAACCCTCGACTATCTTGGCTACTTCAGATCCAACACGGCATAAGAGAAGACGGAGCCGGTGCACGAAGATGAAACCAAGGGCTATCGAGTGGGTACCTGGACCTATCCAAGTTCGTCTTTGTCAACGGAACGCCAAGGTCTTCTTCTCCGAACGCCGCCGTCCACCTCAGGGGACCCTGAAGACCCCGGTGTCGAGCCCCAAGTTCGCCACCGATGATCAGGATGATACCCCAAGATCGCCTTCCCGGAATTTGACGCCTCGATCCTGCGGGCCCGAAGACCACGGATGCGACAAGGTCTACCTCACGGAACACCGAGAACTTCCCCCCTGAACGCCAAGGTCGCCGACACGGATGCGCCAAGTACTTCCTCGAGGACGCCAAGTTCTTCACCCGGACACCGAGACCCTGGACGACAAGTTCTCCTTCCCGGAAGCATTGACGCTCGTGCGACAAGATCTACTACCCCGATCCGAAGACCCTGATCCCGGAGTCCGAGAACGATCCGTCGAACCCTGAACCCTGAGACCGACCCCGGAACCCCAAGTTCGTCGAACCCTAATGTGTGACCCTTATCCGAGAACCCTATTTTATAAATTGTCAACTAAATAAACTGGTTACATACTAAGTGCCATGCATGCATACATACTTATGTGGTTTGGGGGCCTTATGCCGATTCACCTCGTAATTAAATATGGGGCCCATATACGGAGAAATCTAGTCTCGTATTGGCCTCATTTAAATTTGTGTAACGGACCGATGCCATGCTTTGCCTTACTAATTCAACATTTAAATTGCGGGGGTTCTAAATAACTTGAACGATATAATTAATTGCCGGGACCCCGGTTCCGCTTAATATTGCCCAATTGCATCGCATCTTTGCCATGTCATGCATCATACATGCATCATGCCCGATCTTTTGCCGTAGTATTAAATATTGCATCCGGTGTTTCTTCTAGTGTTTTGCTTCTTCGCGGATAAGGCCGTTGAGTTGATGCGAGTGTCGACCCGATCTTCGGTTGAAACTTTGGCAATGTTTTCAGGCGAGCACTCCCCTTTTCTACCTATCTTACTTTTATAGTATTTATTCCCTCCTGTTGATCTATTGCTATCTGTGTTGCGATGCTCTAGTTTCGTACCCGTGATATCCCTCGCAGCCTTATATTGCCTTGGACACATCCTATTACCTGTTGTTTTGGTAGATAGTTGGACTTGCGCGTCGTAGTCGCTTGCTCAAGTGCTGTTGCGAGTCGTCAAGTACCACAGTTGTTGGAGAATTGCCGCCTGTTTAATGTTGGAGATGATCATGACTTTATTTATTGCTCACTTTAATTATTGTTTAATAACTAAAATTGAAGTAGGTAAGCAGAGGCACAGGTGGGCAATAGATGTTATTTGGTTGTTAACCGTCCACTTGTGTCCCGTAGGACCCCGAGTACTTGATACCTGTTCCTTGATTTATCGCGCTATCCACATCCGGGAGGATTATGGGACCCCCCTGAGCCAGAGCTTGATCCATTCTTATTTCTTGGGGCCACAAACTAGTTTGGGGTTTTATTACTATCCTGTACTTATGCCATGCTTTACTGCTTTATTTACGATTGTGTGAGGAGCACACTGTACTGTTTAGGATCGTGGCACGATTCCGCGGTGTCGACAAGCCCAGTTTTGGGTTCCCAGTCGTTCACAGCCGTCCCCACAACCTTGAGTCCGTCTCGGAGCCGGCCGGCTTTGTTGCGGGTCTACTTTAAGGGGTGGCCCCCTGAAATATTTCTGAATCCTGTGATTGCTTTGTCGTGAAAGCCTCGTTGGGTTTTCATTTGGTTTTTCCGAGGTTGATCGAGTGTGTGTTGCTATTGGTGCACCCCGGCCGGGTAAAACTTTCTGAAAGCCGTGTCCGCGGTTATGGACGACTTGGAGCACATTATCTCGATCATAGACAACTATAACTAAAGTAGTGCTATAAACTTGACTTTATAATGACTAGTAAGCAGCTTCACTATAATGGAATGGCTAAATAAAACTGCCAACAATTGCTTGTTTGGGTGTCGCTTGCGACCATTGTATCTGACTAGTAAGTATTGCAACTATAACGGAATGGCTGATTAAAAGTACCAACAACTGCTGGGTTTTGGGTTATCTCATGCTAATTGAATTTGACTAGTAAGTGTCGCCACTACAACGGAATGGTTAACTAAAAGTGCCCACTGCTTATTTTATCAGGATGATTATCTATACCTGACTAGTAATTGCTGCAACGATAACTGAATAAATAAAATTGCCAACTGCGTGAGTTCCTCGGTTGACTTCCTCGGTTGGTATCGAGGGGGAATATCAGGATGGGTTTGTTTGGTGTTAGAATCAGGTTGGTTCCGAATAGGTCTTTTCTTACCCCTCTCTGGTAGCCGACAGTTATGTCGAGTCTCTATAGGGTGTTTAGTGCGTGCTGCCGCTGCCGCTTCAGTCCACCATACCTGTGTAGGCGAGGACCGCCGAATTCTAGTCTCGCCGTGTACTGGCCTCAGTACTGACGCTCCTCTTTTTCCTTTGCCCTTTGTCGGCACCCCTTTTGTTTAAGCAGGTTTTGAGATCGACGTCGTTAGCAGGGTTACCCTTCCGGCTTGGCCTGGGCAGGGTTATGGACGCCATTGGTTATTCTTCAGGGCTCTTAGCCCCATTTGCATCTTGTCCGTAGTCGGACGCTCCATCTTTTCAAGGTGATTTGGATCTCTGTACCGTATATCTGTATTCTTGACTCATGGAGTCGTGTTTTATATATATATCTGTTCTGTGGGTCCCATCGAGGACTGTTGTGTAATGTTATTACTTCGTTTTCCACCCACACGAAAGTGCCTGGTGGGCACCTTTGAATCGTTTCTATGCGGGTTTGGCGGGTTTCGCTAAAACTTGCATAGGGCCGATTCTGAGGGTGTTACATAGTGGTATCAGAGCTCAGCAGTTGCGATACCCCACAAGTCCAGCCTGTAGGATAACCTAGCTAACGACCGAAGTAGAGTGTCAAAACTATTTTGAAAAATTGGTTGGATAGTTCTGATTAGGTCTGATTTTATTCCTTACCCCTCTGCTATTCTCCTCTCACCTCTGCGTGTTTTGAATCCGCTCTCTTCTCTCTCTTCGAGTCCAGGATTTCTCGTGGTTGGGTTCCATCGTACCTTCAGGGTTTCGCTTCCTCCTTTGGTAACGGTGCTGCTACATCTGGTCTTCATGCTATCCGAGGAATCCTTCGTCTGTGGTACCATTCTTTGTTCCTTGTTTGTGCCTTCCGGTGTTTTCCGACGCGACGACATCATCCACGCCAGATCCGATGCAGAGTCTGCATCCCTCCTTTGTTCCGAACCTCGCTTGTTGAGATCTTCAGTCTGATTCCGAGAGTTGGTTGCATAATCCGCCTATTCGTGTGCAGAGTAATGGTTTGGGTGCGCGACGGACTGATCACCATCCGACTACTCTTAACATTCGCTCTTGTGCATCGAATCAGTGGATCCAGCAGTTTTACTCCGTCCACGGAAGCTAGAGGTGGCTTTATTTGTTGATACCTCTACCTTCGACCTTATGTTCCCGGTGTGTTCTCTCGACGATCACGGACAACGACCTCTTGTTAGTGGTGTCGCGAGGATCTAAACGAAGCGAGAAGACGCAGATCGCCGACCTTCTTTCCGGTACCATCAGGCAGATCTCGAGGGCGAGATCCATTGTTAGTGGTGTCGAATTGTGGCATCCCGCAAAACCAATACTAGAAAATCGTGTTGTTTTTGTGCATTGCATCGTCATCATCATGCATTGTTTGTCTGAAACTATTTTCGAAACGCCTAGTTTTGTTTTCTAAGTAGCCCCCGTCTTATTTCAAATTAAAACATCGGTCTGGTCAGATCTTTTATTTGTCTAAAAAGTATTTCCAAAATGTTTTACAAATAAAATTAAAGCTTTAAGAATCTTTTGTCCGGAGAGGCAGTCCGACCGGTCAGGCCAGAGGCCCAATTGGTCCAGACTACCTACAAACGGTCCACCTAAAATCCTAAAACTACCTAGTCCTAATCTACCCACCCTGCCTCCACCTCACCCCAACCTATCCTATGTCGCCACCTCACCCCTCCCCAAACCCCCCACCTCTCATCTGCTGCCACCTCATCTCCCACATGCCAGCCCCCACTCCTCTCTCTCTCTCCCCCTCTCTCTCCCTGGGTCCCACCCCTCCCCACAGCAACACACACACGCCACCGCCCTGCCCCACCTGCCGACGCCCCACGCGCGCCCCACCCTGCTCACCCTGGCCCACCCCGACCCCGTCGTCCCCATCCTCCCACCCCACGCTCCCCTGGTTATCTCCCTCCTCCCTCCTATCCATCCTCCTTCCCCGCGGCCGAGCCCCGCTCGGACCCGAGGGCCGCCGCTCCCGCGCGCCCCGTGGCCCCAGCTCCCTCCTCCTTCCCCAGAGCACCACCACCCCCCCTTGTTTCTGAGCACAACGCCCCGCCAGCGTCCGCCCGGCGCCGTGCGCCCGTCCGTCGCCCCGTCCCCATGCCGCCACCGCCACCAGGGGGCTTCCCCTCCCGCCGTCGCCACGACCACCCCTTCCCTCGCCGCGGCCGCCTCCTTCTCACCGGCATCGACGCTCTGCTCCGGCCGCGCCCCCGCCTCCGGCTCCCTCTCCGTCGCCACCTCTCCGTCGACAAGCCCCCCCCGCCGGCGACCAACCCCCACTGTCGTCTCGCCCCTCTCTCTCCCCGAGCGGCGCCGCCTCGCCTCCGCTCGCCGGCCCCCCGCAAGCTCTTCCCGCCTCCGGCAAGCCGCCGTCCGCCGCGTCGGCCTCGCCCCGAGCCTCCTCCTCCGCCTCCTTCGCTCTGCTCCGGCCCGCCCTCCTCTGCGCGGCGCCGCCCGCGGCCGCATCCGTCGCCGGCCTCCCTCTGGCCACCGGCCTCTGCTCCGGTCCGCGCCGCCGGCCTCGCCTCACCGGGCCGCGTCCGCCTCCCCTCGAGCTCGCCTCCTTCTCCCTCCTCCTGGCCATGTGTGTGCCCTGTTGGAACATGTCGGTTCTGGTCCTCAAGGGCTTGCTGATGTCGATGCGATGGATGAGAAGTTAGGGTGTTGTTGATGTATGTTGAAGATGCGAGTGTGGTTGTGATGAATCCTGGTTGATGTTGTGGTGTCGATGGGAAAGTCGTGATCGCAGGAAGAGGGGCGTACGAATCGGAAGCCACGAGTTATGGTGGTGCGAGAAGTTTGGGCGCGCAACCCTCGACTATCTTGGCTACTTCATATCCAACACGGCATAAGAGAAGACGGAGCCGGTGCACGAAGATGAAACCAAGGGCTATCGAGAGGGTACCTGGACCTATCCAAGTTCGTCTTTGTCAACGGAACGCCAAGGTCTTCTTCTCCGAACGCCGCCGTCCACCTCAGGGGACCCTGAAGACCCCGGTGTCGAGCCCCAAGTTCGCCACCGATGATCAGGATGATACCCCAAGATCGCCTTCCCGGAATTTGACGCCTCGATCCTGCGGGCCCGAAGACCACGGATGCGACAAGGTCTACCTCACGGAACACCGAGAACTTCCCCCCTGAACGCCAAGGTCGCCGACACGGATGCGCCAAGTACTTCCTCAAGGACGCCAAGTTCTTCACCCGGACACCGAGACCCTGGACGACAAGTTCTCCTTCCCGGAAGCATTAACGCTCGTGCGACAAGATCTACTACCCCGATCCGAAGACCCTGATCCCGGAGTCCGAGAACGATCCGTCGAACCCTGAACCCTGAGACCGACCCCGGAACCCCAAGTTCGTCGAACCCTAATGTGTGACCCTTATCCGAGAACCCTATTTTATAAATTGTCAACTAAATAAACTGGTTACATACTAAGTGCCATGCATGCATACATACTTATGTGGTTTGGGGGCCTTATGCCGATTCACCTCGTAATTAAATATGGGGCCCATATACGGAGAAATCTAGTCTCGTATTGGCCTCATTTAAATTTGTGTAACGGACCGATGCCATGCTTTGCCTTACTAATTCAACATTTAAATTGCGGGGGTTCTAAATAACTTGAATGATATAATTAATTGCCGGGACCCCGGTTCCGCTTAATATTGCCCAATTGCATCGCATCTTTGCCATGTCATGCATCATACATGCATCATGCCCGATCTTTTGCCGTAGTATTAAATATTGCATCCGGTGTTTCTTCTAGTGTTTTGCTTCTTCGCGGATAAGGCCGTTGAGTTGATGCGAGTGTCGACCCGATCTTCGGTTGAAACTTCGGCAATGTTTTCAGGCGAGCACCCCCCTTTTCTACCTATCTTACTTTTATAGTATTTATTCCCTCCTGTTGATCTATTGCTATATGTGTTGCGATGCTCTAGTTTCGTACCCGTGATATCCCTCGCAGCCTTATATTGCCTTGGACACATCCTATTACCTGTTGTTTTGGTAGATAGTTGGACTTGCGCGTCGTAGTAGCTTGCTCAAGTGCTGTTGCGAGTCGTCAAGTACCACAGTTGTTGGAGAATTGCCGCATGTTTAATGTTGGAGATGATCATGACTTTATTTATTGCTCACTTTAATTATTGTTTAATAACTAAAATTGAAGTAGGTAAGCAGAGGAACAGGTGGGCAATAGATGTTATTTGGTTGTTAACCGTCCACTTGTGTCCCATAGGACCCCGAGTACTTGATACCTGTTCCTTGATTTATCGCGCTATCCACATCCGGGAGGATTATGGGACCCCCCTGAGCCAGAGCTTGATTCATTCTTATTTCTTGGGGCCACAAACTAGTTTGGGGTTTTATTACTATCCTGTACTTATGCCATGCTTTACTGCTTTATTTACGATTGTGCGAGGAGCACACTGTACTGTTTAGGATCGTGTCACGATTCCGCGGTGTCGACAAGCCCAGTTTTGGGTTCCCAGTCGTTCACAGCCGTCCCCACAACCTTGAGTCCGTCTCGGAGCCGGCCGGCTTCGTTGCGGGTCTACTTTAAGGGGTGGCCCCCTGAAATATTTCTGAATCCTGTGATTGCTTTGTCGTGAAAGCCTCATTGGGTTTTGATTTGGTTTTTCCGAGGTTGATCGAGTGTGTGTTGCTATTGGTGCACCCCGGCCGGGTAAAACTTTCTGAAAGCCGTGTCCGCGGTTATGGACGACTTGGAGCACAGTATCTCGATCATAGACAACTATAACTAAAGTAGTGCTATAAACTTGACTTTATAATGACTAGTAAGCAGCTTCACTATAATGGAATGGCTAATTAAAACTGCCAACAATTGCTTGTTTGGGTGTCGCTTGCGACCATTGTATCTGACTAGTAAGTATTGCAACTATAACGGAATGGCTGATTAAAAGTACCAACAACTGCTGGGTTTTGGGTTATCTCATGCTAATTGAATTTGACTAGTAAGTGTCGCCACTACAACGGAATGGTTAACTAAAAGTGCCCACTGCTTATTTTATCAGGATGATTATCTATACATGACTAGTAATTGCTGCAACGATAACTGAATAAATAAAATTGCCAACTGCGTGAGTTCCTCGGTTGACTTCCTCGGTTGGTATCGAGGGGGAATATCAGGATGGGTTTGTTTGGTGTTAGAATCAGGTTGGTTCCGAATAGGTCTTTTCTTACCCCTCTCTGGTAGCCGACAGTTATGTCGAGTCTCTATAGGGTGTTTAGTGCGTGCTGCCGCTGCCGCTTCAGTCCACCATACCTGTGTAGGCGAGGACCGCCGAATTCTAGTCTCGCCGTGTACTGGCCTCAGTACTGACGCTCCTCTTTTTCCTTTGCCCTTTGTCGGCACCCCTTTTGTTTAAGCAGGTTTTGAGATCGACGTCGTTAGCAGGGTTACCCTTCCGGCTTGGCCTGGGCAGGGTTATGGACGCCATTGGTTATTCTTCAGGGCTCTTAGCCCCATTTGCATCTTGTCCATAGTCGGACGCTCCATCTTTTCAAGGTGATTTGGATCTCTGTACCGTATATCTGTATTCTTGACTCATGGAGTCGTGTTTTATATATATCTATTCTGTGGGTCCCATCGAGGACTGTTGTGTAATGTTATTACTTCGTTTTCCACCCGCACGAAAGTGCCTGGTGGGCACCTTTGAATCGTTTCTATGCGGGTTTGGCGGGTTTCGCTAAAACTTGCATAGGGCCGATTCTGAGGGTGTTACAGAGCATCACTCCCATCTACCTTGGAACCCATACTTCTCTTAGGCGGTTAATCCCGAAATAAGAGCCGAGGCTCTGATACCAATTGAAATGGATCGTATGGGCACCTAGAGGGGGGGGGTGAATAGGTGCTAACCAATTTCCAATACTTTTTCAATTTTAGGCTTGACACAAGGTAAATTCTCTAGATATGCAACTACGAGAATTTCCCTATATGTAACCAAAACTACTAAGCACGTAAAAGAGGAGCGAGGAAACCGTAGTGGAGCACGCGGAGACACAGGGATTTGTTTTACCGCAGTTCCTTCCTTGTTAAGGGAAGTGCATCTGCGTTGGAGGGGTGTGCGTTTCTAAGACCACCACGCCACAATAGGCCTCACCCTATTCTCCGATGGATCTCGCCACGAGAGGCCTGATCCACCTTCTCCACTATTGGATCCCTTCGAGGCGGGAACCGGTGCCTTTTACAACACTATCGGGGCACACACCCACAACCGAATTGGGGGCTCCCGAGATGACAACAAGCTGCCACAAGAACAAGGTTTATCAATATAAACAAAAACAAGGATCTAGGTATTTGCAAGAAATACTAGATCGGAGGTTCTCCAAATGAATGGAGAGGAGATGAAGTGCTTGATTGCTGATGATGAAGATCCAGTTCTCCTCCTTCGATTCCCCAAGGGATGGGGCCTTTGGGTGGATCTAGGTGGAGGACTCTTGGATGAAGCTTTCAGATATGATCTGGTCTTTTTCGAGATGAATCAAGAGTTCTGGCGGGAGGGGGAGGGCTGGCTTAAATACCCCCTCCCCAGATCTGGCCGTTGCACAACTTTGGGGGAGGGTTATCCGCCCCCCACTTGGGGCGGATTATCCGCCCGCGGGAAAACTCCGCCCCAAGGGCGGATTCTCCGGGGGAAACTCCGCCCCCTCTCTGGGGCTGGCGCTTGCAGAACTTGGTGAAGATCTTGGGGGGGGGGCGGACTATCCGGTCCCTCTCTGGGGCTTGCGCCTTGGCAATGAGCAGGGGGGCGGACTATCCGGCCCCCCTGAGGGGCGATTATCCGGCGGGGCCAGAAAATCCGGCCAAAATTCTGCCCCCTTCTGGGGCTTGCGCCTACTTGGGAAGAGGGAGGGGCGGATTATCCGCCCCCCCCCCCCCCCCCCCAAAAAACAGAATCCTTTCCCTTTTTCTCATAAGTAGCTGCAACACTTCAACACACATTAAATAATCCTTGATATTGTTATCTAACACACAAAACACTAGGGATTATAAAATGTTCTTTCAACTTTGTTTGTTTGTCATGTGCTAATGTGAATGCTTGAAATGTGTTGCTTGTCTATCTCGGACCACTCATCCGATTGTATGACCACCTTGTTTGAGTATCTCAACACCTATATCCATAAACCCCATAATTAAAACCTCTCCTCAGCAGGATGGACACCAAAAGAAACCTACGAAGAGCCCATCCAACCCTCTGTCGTACCAGCAGGAAGTCCTTGCCATAAACCAAATGGCCCCAAATCCACAAGATAAGGATGACCGAGGACAACGACACTACTTCCTCATCAAGTTGAAGAAACACAAAGAGTCAAGTGGAGACAACCTCCCAGAAGCCAAATGCCTCTACCCCGATGGAGGACTAAGAAATAAGCATCGCCAATCGCCAATATACTAGGAGAAAAACCCTAAAGCTTCGTTAGGTAATCACCATAGCAACATAGTCTCAATAAGGCATCACCCGAAGACCTCAATTCAAGTGTCACGCCAAGACTCCAAGACAAAGGATCTACCCTAGCCTCGATGACCATAAGCAAAACTCTAAGGTGGAAAGACGTCGTCTTTCCACTCAAATCCAAAAGATCACATACGAGAAGATACCTCAGGAAAGTCCCCAATCCAAGAACCTTCTCCTAAACCCCACCTCAAGAGTGGTCAGAAGAACAGAAGATCGACATCGTCAACGATCGTCGAAAGTCTACTCGATCCTCCCAGTACCCATGAATCTCAGAGTCGAGACTACAAGACTACCCGACGATGCCAATACTACTCTCCAACAAGTAGAAAGCAACCCAAAGGAGTCGAGATTCTATAAAGACGTCACGAAGCCTTTCCTTACCATATCTAATAAAGATATACCCCTCAAATCAATTCATGGAGAAGGAGCGACCATCACCCTTACTACCAGAGTTCAATATGTCCTAGAGGAACTACAGTAACCAAAGCTAGTACAATAACCTCAGCATGGCAACAAGACTCAAGAAGTTACCCTAGAGTAGTCTCTCGCGCCTTGCAACCCACCCTACCCATCTAGGATGGAGTAATGTATCATCCCGGAACCATAGGTAATCCCAAAATTGCTCCGACGCTAGGCAGACCAGACCCATTGGGTAATGCTTTTAGTACCCTCGACACTGACCTGAACAGACCTATTAGGTCATGTATGAACCCTGTTTAATGAGATGCAATTGTGATGCCCTTCTTTGCGTGTTTTACCCACGACGTTGCATCAAACTAAACCCGGAATGACCCCATCCTTTAGGACCACATTCCGAGACCGCCAACCAAGAACCGACATCCTCCCAGCTAGATATAGTGCTAGCCGACTCAGATGGCGCGCAAGAAGCAGCATCCACAAAATCGACAGAAGATACCCATCTCCAGATGAAAGGTGCAGCCTTCCTCCAACATCAACTGCGCCAACAACGCAGAAGGTCGGTGACTTCACCAATCCCTGTAGTCTCGCTCTAAGGGGGAAAGACGGCGTCTTTTCCGCAAAACCATAATAACTCCGAGAATCGACCCCTAGTCGTCGTTAGGGTATCAACCTCCCCTAAAGTAGAATCATGGACTCGGTGAAGATGGACAACAATCGGCACTTCTCCAGGATCATAAGGAACTCCCAGAATGTTCTCCATCTCAGGGTCAACCGTCCAGCCAACCCTCGAGCATATCAAGACCCAGAAGGGTGACAAGCTAACTCCAACTACAAGGATCACATAAAGATAAACCCATCGTCTCGCCTTAAGAAGAAAGGATCCAGTCGATGTGAGACCTACCTAGAATCATCCTAAGAGGCTAAAATCAGAGGGAACAAAAAGATTTTTCTTGCTAAGTATTGAAATGCTTGTTGATTGTCTCCTTGTTCTTATACAGCTAATTGTGTATTAGGTGATCTATTCCTTACCCCCAGCTAGGCTTGGCGGCAACCTTAGTAGTAGTTTGATAGGTTTGATAAGATAAATTGCCTTGGTCTACTGTCTGATGAATTGCATTGATCTGCTGATTTTCTTGTGTGCTTAGGATCTAGAGTGAGCTAATATAGTAGCTCATACTTTAGGATTATATCTAGGTTTGTGATCATTTATCTCAAATCAAGCATCCAAATTTGAATCCATCTTAAGTCACTGAGGTGAACCCCTAATCCCCTTCACTAGATCACCTCTAAGCTAATCCTCTATATTAGCAACCAGCTCCTCAAAGACCAACTACAATCATGGATCCCCTTTTACAGAAGCTACACTTCCATATCATCCACTTGATGATAATATTAAACCATGGCATCCCTTCCAAATGTTTCCCTCTCTCATACTAGTCAAAAACCACAAATCTGCCAAATATGGCTAAGTCTGGAATCTTTAAGTAGATTCAATATTTGAGATTCCACCTACTCCAACCTATTTGCATTCTTGATAATGTACTTGAACCCTCTTGTAGTAAGTCATGAGTACTACCAAAGCCTACTCTTTCCCTTGCCTAAACTCTTCTTTAACCCACTCATCCATGATGGTTTTGTAGTCAAGATAATAATCTTTTCTGCAAATCTTATGTAACATTCCAATTTTCATTAAACCAAAAACATTCTCATTGCACTCATATCATCATGGCATGTGTGCTTTGCACAAATTTTTTCAAAGTTTCAAACCTAGCAAAACCCTAATTTTAAAACCCTTTTTTATATGCATGTATAAGGGTCGTGTTTTTATTTTATACCCAAAATGTTTTATAGTGGTTGATGTGTTTAAAACTCTTTTAAATACTAGTATCATCCCTCAAAATTTTGGTGAAATTTTGGTTTGATTTGGAGTTGATTTGCTAGTTCAAGTATTATTTCGAAAATAAAAACAGGAAAAGAAAAAGGCTAAGAGGAAAAAAATAGAAGCCAACCAGACAACTTACGCGGCCCATCAACCGGCACATCCATCCCAGCGCACACCCCTCACCCCCTCTGCCCCTTCTCACCATGCTGCACTGCACCCATCCGCTAACAGACTGGGCCCACAGCCACGTCGATGTCGTTGTCCTCAATCAACACTGCGTAGACCCGCTCCGCCGCTGCCGTTTCCCTAATTCATTTTGCGTTATGGTGCTTGATTCCCGACGTGACTGCACCCCCCGACCCCTCTACTTAATTCCTTCTCTCCCTGCTCCATTTCCCCTCACACAGCAACCCCAGAGCTCCCCTAGGCTCTGCGAATTCTGACTTGAGTTGCCGCCATCCCGACGAACTCCGGTGACGAAATATGGTGAGCTCTGGCCCCCCTCGCCTTTGGTTGCTCTGTCGCGTCCACTGTCCTCGCGCGCATGTATTGATGCCTTTCACTTGTCCGCTGGCGCTCTGTAGGCTTGCCTTCGTCAACACCTGCAAGCACCCGACGGTGGGCACAACAACGACGAGCAATCCCGACGCTCCCGTGCGCCCCTCCCTCGCCCGTGACCTCCACTGCGACCCCCTCGTCACCGCGACTCGGTAATGCCCCTGTGCCTCCCCCTTTACCTCTAGCATGCTGGGGCTCCGTCGTCAGACGCTTCACCGCCGCACTCGCCATTTGTGCCGCCCATCTTTGGCCAGAGCGATCAAATCCGCTGGATCTAGATCCAGCGGCTAGGATTAGAACTAGCACGAAAGGGTACCGTCAGATCCGAGCCGCATGATCTGTCTTAGATCTAACGGCGCGCGCGCATGATCTGCGTGAAGCGGTACCAACCAATAAGATTGCGCCGCATGTCAGTGTTTTCTTTTTAAAATCTAGAAAAGGTTTATTAGATGTTTAAACTTGTAAAACTCATAAATTTTGATCCACATTTCAGAAAAATACAAATTAGCTGTCTATGGATTCATAAAAATGTGAACTTTATTACTGTGGCCTTACTTTGCTCAATTGTTTCTGTAAAATGTGAGTTTTGGGAAGAGACATTTGTAGGTCTATTTTGACTATAAAAATTATTGTGAATATTATTTTTAGGTGGATTTTGTGATCTTTAGACTTTAGAAAATATAATTTATCTTCTGAACTATAGAGTTTGGTTTTAAAAATTGTGGCATTCATATTATTCCATTTGCATGCATGCATATTATTTTTGAGTGCTATATTGAATTGTTTATTTTTGTTGTTGATTTGTTGTGTAGATTGTGAAGTGTGTGACTATGAGGATTGTACCTATTCACCTAGCTACCAAGGAAAGTTATATTTCATCTTATGTCCTATTATTTTACCTATTGCATTCGTGCTATTTTCAGTATGACTTGCATGATAGTTTCAAGTATATTGCTATGCCATAGAAAATCCTATATATTATATCTTGGTAGTATTTTCCCTAATTTAGGAGACTTCGTATGCTAGAATTCTTAGTCTTGATATTAGAATTCGTGGGTGGAAATTCATATTATGATGTTATAGAAAGATTATTCTTTGCATTTTTGACTAAGAAAACAACCTTTGTTAATGAAACACCTGGGTGGATTGGGACTTGTATGGTTTATGTTGAGTGGTTACTTAGGGCCCATGTCTATGGTTTACCCTGCTGTATCACACTTGTGGATGGCCACCAGGAACAAAGATATTTGATATGTTTGTGTCCTGAAGCTTCCAGTGCAACCACATGGCATATGGGCTCTGCCTTGACCAACTAAGTTGTGATAACTCAGCCAGACGGACAGAAGGTGGTAGAGTTATTAGGATGGAACGCGTTCGTGGTGGTCTGAGGGATTGCTTCTGAAAATTCTCGTTTGGATGCATGACAAGTCTTGTGGGGAAAGTGCACCACCTCTCGAGAGGGTAAACCTAAGTACTTAGCCGTGTCCCCGGTTATGGACAATTCTGAGCGTCAAAGGCATTGAAATAGTTCAAGAATATCCTCATCCCAATTTCTCTAAGTTAAATATTGCGGGTGAACAAGGTTAGAGGTTCACTAATGTCTATTAGTGGTACCTTAGGATGTGTACAAACAAAACTTATTATTTTAAAACTAGTAGGATAAACTTGCTTTTTGTAAAGCAAGCCAGGTCCACACTTAGACAAATTCATGTACTTGTTAGACTCTACTATATAACTATGGTATCACTTGCCAATACAATTCCAACTGTATTGACCCTCTGTGGCTGTAAGTTATCATGTTGCAGGTTACTCTGATGTTGAGTAGGGTTACGAGTCTACACTCAACATGTTTGCCTGTGGCACATGAAGATGAAGACTTTACTATTATACTATGTATTGAGAACTCTAATAAGTTATCCTTGGGCTAAGTGAGTTGTAAGAACTATTGTACTCCGAGATTTGCGATGTAATAATGACCTTTGTATCTGTGTACTTCATCTTAAACTCTGGGTGCTAGCAAAACGATCCATGGACTAGCACTGCAATCACATGGATCTCTACCTTATTGGGTGAGATATTACAGATGGTATCAGAGCACTATGTTGCCTGTAGGTTTGTGACCCTAAGATGGATTAGATTAAGGAAGCCACTAGGAAAAATTCAACACCACTATGAATTTTTAGATGGCCGCCATCAACGAATCTGTCAGGAAGGGACCACTGGTGACTATGACACTTGAATGTGAGACAGAATTTCCCAAGGCACTCAAGAATCTCATGATCAGCTTGGGGATAAATGGTGAAGCCGTGTACAAGGGATTTCTGGTGATGGATGAAGGAGAAGAGTATTGGTGGGTGCAACTCCACTGATATAAAAATAAGGAGGATAACCACAATGAATCAGGGTTCTGCATGGTCACCAACTCTGAAATGCATATGTCATTCTTTGACTCTGCAAGGAATGTAGCATGTAATGCCATTGAAGAACTTGGAGAAAGACTTAAGTGTAAAATGCTCAACACTCAGAAGGATCTTAGAGAGGAGAGAAAACATACTCAAGACTTAGATAGCACCATAAAACAGCTAAGGAGAGATATTATAGACTTAGCATGCGAGTCTTGTGATCAAGACAAGCAGATTGCCACCAAGGATGCCCAGATAGCTACCTTGACTAGTGAGTGAAGGACGTGGCGTATCCTATAGTTGGACCACCACACTTGGCATTTTCTCGTGCTAATAATTTGATCATACCGACCTATGTGGTATGGCAAAAATTTGTCTAAGCTGTGATTGAACCTTGTTGTTTGAGTTGAATAATGTATGTCATGACTTGTGTGGATTATGTTTTGTTGAATGTTATTGGATTTTGTTTTAAACTTTTGCATTTATCACTAATTTATGTTTCATCTAGACTTGTTTTATTTATATTTTTTCTCCATCCTATGCATAGATGCCTAGCTTTGTTTACAACACTGCCAAGGATTTCAAGGGAACTCACTTCGGGACTCACATTTTGCAGCTCGCCAATGTACTCTCTCTCTCCCAATCCCTACCATCAAGGGACTTCAGCTAAGGAAGTTCCAAACGAAGGACTTATGGGGATTCCTAGTTACTTAGCCAGGATGCCAGAGAGAGCTGCCAACGGAGGAAATTGCCTTCAAGATACTCCATGACGACCAAGAGAGGGGCTTTGACGTCGCCATGCAGGAGATGATAGGATGCCTATGTGGACATCACTCTGCCGAGCTCAAGGACCACTACTTCCATTTCTTTGGGAGACGATATGAGGACGGAGAGTCTATTGTGTTGGACGAGGCTACTAAGTAGACCATCAAGCCTGTGAGACACTACCTCCAGGACTTAGAGAGCCTCATTATGCATCTCGATACTGATAGGACCAATTTGATGCTTGGCAATGTTGAGCTACGTGTCCAACTTAAGGAGAAGGACAAGGCCTTCGAGGAGCAAGAGAAGCGCATCAAGGAGATTGGAGAAGAATCTTGAAGGGCAAGAGAAGAAGTTGAAGAGCCAAGAGAAGAGGATCCAAGATAGGAACAAGAAGATTAAGGATATGGAGACTAAGTTGGAGCTTGAGGATCTTCATCTAGATGGGGACCACGAGGTGATAGAGAGGCTGAGCTCACAGAAGAGAGGGACACAGGCGAAGGTTGATGCTTTGACTGCAAGCTTGGAGGAATACAAGGCAGGATTCG
Source organism: Avena sativa (assembly GCA_916181665.1). Taxonomy (NCBI): domain Eukaryota; kingdom Viridiplantae; phylum Streptophyta; class Magnoliopsida; order Poales; family Poaceae; genus Avena; species Avena sativa. The sequence continues at coordinate 137,019,805 of OV702280.1, forward strand.
ACGCAGCAGGACTTGCGTTAGTGGAGGAGGAAGTCGACATGGATGAGTAGTGATATCTATCTATCTTATCACTTTATTATCGAGTCGCATTGATCATGCCAACTTGTGGATGACTATGATAGTATGTTATTTATCTTTGCAAACTTGTTGCTTGTGATGTTTTGAACCCTAAAGTTATCTTGTGCTTGCTTGTTTGTGATTATTGCTAAATTCTGTATTGTGCATGTTAGAATCTATGGGGTATTTATCTTTACTTATCCTTACTGAAACCACCGATGCCTCCTCGTCGTGCCAATCCCAACAACAAAAACAATGGCAATGATATGCAACAGTTGATGACTGCACAGACACAACTGATGTAAATGATGACTCAGTTTATGGCAAATTAGAACATGAATCAAAACAACAACAATAATAATAATAACAATAACAACAACAACCAGAACAACCCACTATCTCTTGATATGCTCACAAGGTTTCTAAGATTGAGGCCTTCTAAGTTTTCTAGTACAACTGATCCCATGGTAGCAAATGATTGGCTACATTCCATGAACAAGGACTTGGTCATAGTTGGTTGCACTGATGCAGAGAAAGTCAGATTTGCAGTACACTTACTGGAAGGACCAGTAGCTACTTTGTGGGATGACTTTCAAGTCACTAACCCTATTGAAGTAGTGACTTGGGCAATGTTTGAGGATGGATTCCGCACTACTCATATTTCTTCAGGAGTAATGGGGTTGAAGAAGAAGGAATTTCATAACCTTAAACAACGCCATCGCAGTGTTGCAGAATATATTGAAGAGTTCAACAATTTGTCACGCTATGCACCAGATGATGTTGACACTGATGAAAAGAGGAAGGAGAAGTTCCTTGAAGGGCTGAATGATGAGATGTCCCTGCAACTATTTCTTGCTTATGTTCCAACTTCTCAATATTTGTGTGACAAAGCTACCATATTAGAAAGCAAGATGAAGCAAGTTGAGAGTAGGAAGAGGAAACACCATTTTGATAAGCATGGATCAGGAGCATCTCACAAGCGTTCTTATGGTGAAGGTAGTGGAAGTTCTGGATCTCACAAGCATGGGAATCATAACAACCACAATAACCATAACCACCACCACGATAGCAATAAACATCATGGACAAAACAATGGGGATTACCGAAACAACAAAAGTGGATACAAGAGTCACCATAATGGACATGGCAATGGGAATCAGCCAGCAAAGAGAGACATCAGTCAAGTTGAATGTTTCAAGTGCAAGAAAATAGGGCACTATGATAATAAGTGCCCAGAAAAAAAGACTGATGGGGCTAACAAGCCAAATCCTTTTCAGAAGGGACATGTGAATCACATCAATGTGGAGGATATCGAAGAGGAGTCTGATGTTGTGATTGGTAAGTTCAAGATTAATTCCTTTCCAGCACTTATCCTTTTTGGTACTGGCGCGTCACATTCATTCATTTCAAGAGAATTTGTAGAGAAAACTAGACTCCCAACTAAAACAATTGGATGTCCTATTAAAGTAAGCTCCCAGGTGGAGAGATGATAGTAAATTTTGGATGTCATCAACTAGTCCTAGAGTTTGGAAAGAACAAGTTTCCAGTTAGTCTAATAATCCTAGAATCCCAAGGATTGGATGTAATATTAGGCATGGATTGGATGACCCGTTATGAGGGAGTAATAGACTGTGCCAAACGAACAGTTACACTCACAACCCCAGAAAAGAAACGGATTAGGTTCAAGTATAACTTTGAACCCAAAGGGAGTAAGCTAAATTCTCTTAAGGGGGTTAGCCTTGACAGTGTACCAGTAGTGAAGGAGTACCCTGATGTGTTTCCGGAAGAATTACCGGGAATGCCACCAGATAGGGATGTGGAGTTTTCTGATTGACCTACTGCCAGGATCTGGACCCATAGCAAAGAGACCTTACAAGATGTCAATGGATGAGTTAAAAGATATCAAGAAACATCTTGGAGGATAGTTGAAGACGGGATTTATCCAACTGAGTTCTTCGTCTTGGGGTGCACCAGTTTTGTTTATCGAGAAGAAAGACAAGAGTTAGAGGCTATGCATAGATTATCGATCACTTAATGAAGTGACCATAAAGAACAAGTATCCCCTACCAAGAATTAATGATCTCTTTGATCAGCTAGAAGGAGCTCGTGTGTTCTCAAAGATTGATCTTCGATCAGGTTACTTTCAGCTAAATATTAGAGAACAAGATATACCAAAGACTGCTTTCACCACTAGATATGGATTGTATGAGTATACGGTGATGCCATTTGGACTAACTAATGCACCAGCTTATTTCATGACCATGATGAACAAGGTGTTCATGGAGTTTATTGACAAGTTTTTTGTGGTATTCATCGATGACATATTGATTTACTCCAAGAGAAATGAGGAACATGAAGAACATTTGCGTTTAATTCTTGAGAAACTCAGGGAACACAAGTTGTATGCCAAGTTCAGTAAATGTGAGTTTTGGCTGAATGAAGTTGGATTTCTTGGACATATTGTGTCTGGGAATGGTATAGCTATCGATACCGCAAAGGTCTCAGCTGTAAAAGAGTGGGAATCTCCCAAAACAGTTAAAGAGGTCCATAGTTTCTTAGGCTTGGCATGATACTATAGAAGGTTCATCGAGAATTTCTTGAAAGTAGCTAAGCCAGTGAGGAACTACTAAAGAAAGAAAAGAAGTTTGAATGGACTGAAGCATGTGAAACCAGTTTTCAAGAGTTGAAGAAGAGATTAGTGTCAGCACCAGCGTTATGTTTGCCAGACCTAGAGAAAGATTTCCAAGTTTATTGTGATGCATCTCACCAAGAATTGGGTGGAGTATTAATGCAAGAAGGAAAGGTGGTAGCTTATGCCTTGAGACAACGCAAGAATCGTGAAGTGAACTATCCTACGCATGACTTAGAGTTGGCCTCTGTTGTCCATGCACTCAAAACATGGAGACACTATCTGTTGGGAAAGCGTTGTGAAATGTTCACCGATCACAAGAGTATGAAATACATTTTCACATAGAAGGAACTCAACATGAGACAAATAAGATCTCTAGAACTTATCAAGGATTATGACTTAAGTTTGCAATACCATATCGGGAAAGCAAATGTCGTAGACGATGCATTAAGCCGCAAGGTTTATGTGAATGGCCTCACGAAAGGAGAATTGCCAGAAGATTTTTGTGCCCAATTTAAAGAGATAAGGTTGGATATAGTGCCTGAAGGATATCTTATGTCATTGGAAGTACAGCCAACACTATTGGATAAAATCAAAGAAGCTCAAAAGTTGGACAAGGAAATAGAGGAAATCAAGAATAAAATTGGTAAAGGAAAGGCAAAGGGATTCCATGAAGATGAACAAGGAACCTTATGGTATGGGAAGCGTATCTGCATTCCACAAGATCCAGAACTAAGGAAATTGATCCTCCAAGAAGCACATAATTCATCATACTCTATTCATCTTGGCAACACCAAAATGTACATGGATGTGAAGGAAAGATTTTGGTGGAACAATCTAAAGAAAGATATCGCGGAGCATATTGCCTTGTGTGACATGTGTAGCCGAGTAAAGGCGGAGCATCAGAAACCGGCAGGGTTATTACAACCACTACCAATACCTGATTGGAAGTGGGATGAAATCGGTATGGATTTTATACTAGGACTGCCAAGGATTAGATCTGGATATGATTCTATATGGGTGGTTGTGGATCGATTAACAAAAGTGGCTCATTTCATACCCGTAAAGACCACCTATACAAGTGCTAAATTAGCCAAGATTTACATGAACAGAATTGTGTGTCTGCATGGAGTACCTAAGAGTATTGTGTCAGATAGAGGAACTCAGTTCACTTCGCATTTTTGGCTACAACTATATGAGTCATTGGGAACTAGACTAGAATTCAGCACTGTGTTTCATCCTCAGACTGATGGACACACAGAATGGACCAATCATATTTTGGAAGATATGTTGAGAGCTTGTGCGCTAGACTATGGATCTAGTTGGGATGAAAGTCTGCCATACGCAGAATCTTCTTACAATAACAGCTATAAATCGAGCATAGAGAAGGATCCGTTTGAATTCCTTTATGGAAGGAAGTGTACCACACGATTATTTTGGAATGAAATAGGAGAAATAAACTTATTCGGACCAGACCTGATCAACGAAGCCGAAGAGAAAGTCAGGATGGTAAAGGATAGACTAAAGATGCCCCAATCCTGACAAAAGAGCTATGCAGATCCAAAACGCAGAGAGGTCACCTATGAGGTAGGTGATAGAGCTTATCTCGGAGCCTCACCACTTCATGGTGTGAAGACATTTGGAGTCAAAGGGAAATTGGTACCTTGTTATGTAGGACCATTCAAGATTTTGAGCCATAAAGGAGAAGTGGCCTATGAGCTAGAATTACCAGAATATCTGTCAGCAGTTCATAATGTTTTTCATGTAAGCCAGTTGAAAAAGTATCCAGAGATGGAAGAAACTTCGTTAAGAGACACTATACCATTGGAGGAAGGTCAGTTAGAGAATGATCTCACTTATGAAGAGAAACCTATCAAGATTCTGGAGATAGCAGAAAGAGTTACTCGTACTAAGACAATCAAGTTCTGCAAAGTACAGTGGAACCATCAAACCGAAGAGGAAGCAACTTGGGAAAGAGAAGATGAGCTTCAGAAAGATCACCCTCACCTATTTGCTAGACAATCTGAATCTCCAGGGAGAGATTCATCTTAAGGGGGTTAGATTTGTAATATCCCAATTTTCATTAAACCAAAAACATTCTCATTGCACTCATATCATCATGGCATGTGTGCTTTGCAAAAAATTTGTCATAGTTTCAAACCTAGCAAAACCCTAATTTTAAAACCCCTTTTTATATGCAAGTATGAGGCTTGTGTTTTATTTTTTATTCTATACCCAAAATGTTTTGTAGTGGTTGATGTGTTTAAAACTCTTCTAAATACTCGGATCATACCTCAAAATTTTTGTGAAAATTTGGTTTGATTTGGAGTTGATTTTCTAGTTCAAATCTTATTTAGAAAATAAAAACAGAAAAAGAAAAAGGCTAAGAGGAAAAAAAGAGAAGCCAGCCAGCCAACTGACACGGCCCAGCAACCGGCCCATCCAGCCCACCCAGCACACCCCCTCACCCCCTCTACCCCTTCTCACTGCGCTGCGCTGCACCCACCCACTAACAGACTAGGCCCACATCCACATCAACGTCGTCGTCCTCAATCAACACCGTACAGACCCGCTCCATCGCTGCCGTTTGCCCAATTCAATTCGTGTTATGGTTCTTGATTCCCGGAGTGACTGCACCCCTCGATCCCTCTACTTAACCCCCTCTCTCCTAGCTCCATCTCCCCTCACATAGCAACCCCAAAGCGCCCCCAGGCTCTGCGAATTCTGACTTGAGTCGCTGATGTCCTGACTCCAGCGACGAAATACGGTGAGATCTGGCCCCCTCACCTCTGGTTTGCTCTGTCGCATCCATTGTCCTCGTGCACACGTACTGATGCCTTTCGTAATTCCGCTAGCGCTCTGTAGGCTCGCCTTTGTCAACACCTGCAAGAACCCGACGGTGGGTACAACTCCGATGAGCAATCCCGACCGAGCCTATGCGCCCCGCCCTCGCCTGTGACCTCCACTTTGACCACCTCGTCACCGCGACACGATAACGCCCCTGTGCCTGCCCCTTTATCCCCTAGCATCGCCAGAGCGCCATAGTTAGACGTGTCGGCGCCACGCTTGCCATTTGTGCCACCCATATTTGGCCAGAGCGATCAGATCTGCTGGATCTAGATCCAGCGGCTAGGATTAGAACTAGCGCAAAAGGGTACCGTCAGATCTGAGCCGCATGATCTGTCTTAGATCTAACGGTGCGCGCGTGATCCGAGTGAAGCGGTACCAACCAATAAGATCGCGCCGCATGTCAGTGTATTCTTTTTAAAATCTAGAAAAGGTTTATTAGACGTTTAAACTTGTCAAACTCATAACTTTTTATCCACAATTTAGGAAAATACAAATTAGGTGTCTATGGATTTAGAAAAATGTGAAATTTATTACTGCGGCCTTACTTTTCTCAATTGCTTCTGTAAAATTTGAGTTTTGGTAAGAGACATTTGTAGGGCTATTTTGACTATAAAAAATATTATGAATATTATTTTTAGGTGGATTTTGTGATCTTTAGACTTTATAAAGTATACTTTATCATCTGAACTGTATAGTTTGGTTTTAAAAATTGTGCCATTCATATTATTCCATTTGCATGCATGCATATTATTTTTGAGTGCTATATTAAATTATTTATGTTTGTTGTTGATTTGTTGTGTAGATTGTGTGGATTGTGAAGTGTGTGACTATGAGGATTGTACCTATTCTCCTAGCTACCAAGGCAAGTTATATTTATTCTTATGTCCTATTATTTTATGTATTGCATTCGTGCTATTTTTAGTAGGACTTGCATGATAGTTTCAAGTATATTGCTATGCCATGGAAAATCCTATAGATTATATCTTGGTAGTATTTTTCCTAAGTTAGGAGACATCGTATGCTAGAATTCTTAGCCTTGCTATTAAAATTCGTGGGTCGAAATTCATATTATGATGTTATAGAAATATTATGCTTATGTATTTTTTACAAAGAAAACATCCTTTGTTAATGAAACACCTGGGTGGATTGGGACTTGTATGGTTTATGTTGAGTGGTTACTCAGGTCCCATGTCTATGGTTTACCCGGCTGTATCACAATTGTGGATGGCCACCCAGGAACAAATAGATTTGAGATGTTTGTGTTGCGAAACTTCTAGTGGAACCAGATGGCATATGGGCTCTGGCTTGACCAACTAAGTTGTGAGAACTCAGCCGGACGGACAGAAGTTGGTAGAGTTATTAGGATGGAACGCGCCTGTGGTGGTCTGAGGGATTTCTTCTGAAAAGTCTCGTCTCAATGCATGTCGAGTCTTGTGGGGAAAGTGCACCACCTCTCGAGAGGGTAAACCTAAGTACTTAGTCGTGTCCCCGGTTATGGACAATTCTGTACGTCTAAGACATTGAAACAGTTCAAGAATCTCCTCAGCCCAATTTCTCCAAGTAAAAATATTGTGGGTGAACAAGGGTAGAGGTTCACTAATTTATATTAGTCGTACCTTAGTGTTTTGTACAAACAAAACTTAGTATTTAAAAACTAGTAGGATAAACTTGCTTTTTTCAAAGCCAGCCAGTTCCATACTTAGCCAAATTCATGTAGTTGTTAGACTCCAGTATATAACTATGGTATAACTTGCCAATAAAATTTCAACTGTATTGACCCTCTGTGGCTGTAACTTATCATGTTGTAGGTTACTCTGATGGTGAGTAGGGTTACGAGTCTACACTCGACATGTTTGCCTATGGCGAAAGATGAAGACTTCACTATTATACTATGTATTGAGAACTCTAATAAGTTAGCCTTGGGCTAAGTGAGTTGTAAGTACTATTGTACTCCTGGATTTGCGATGTAATAACGACATTTGTATCTGTGTACTTCATCTTGAACTGTGGCTGCTAGAAAAACGATCCAGGGACTAGCACTGCAGTCACATGGATCTCTACCTTATTGGGTTAGATCTTAAACCTTATCATCTTGCCTACTTTGGTAGAAGATCACATCTATATGCCACCTCCCCTTGACCAACTCTTTTCATGGTTATGATATACTAATCATGGACTATCAATCCACACTTCACTTGTTTCCATTGGATCCTTGTGCTTCTTAAACCCACATGGTTTATTAGGCATCATGAAACATCTGTTATGGCAGCCTTGTTTTCAACAAAGTTTGCCAACTCTTCTATATCACCTTAATTACCACCAAGCCTAAATCTTGGCATCATGATCATATATATAACTCTTTCTAACCATCCATCCATTCCTTGTATGAAGGTGAGATCCGAGCTCCCTAATCCAACCATGTTTAGGTCGTATAAAAATAACAAAACCCTAGATCCTCCAATCCATCTGTTCTTCCGAAAATCCCTCATGTTTCTCAATACCCAAGGTGATATTACTATATACCTTTAGTGTACACCATCTACCTTGAATATACTCATCCCCAAATAATTCCCATAATTATTTGGATTATTAAACTATTTAATCTCCTTTACTTACTAAATCCTCAAAATCCTTCTCTATAAAGGCAAGTTTGTTTTTATCCACACCACCTTGCCAAACCAATGCACCTTTGATGCCTATATATTCTGCCTTATCTTTCCAACTCAAAAATAAATATTTTTGAGATCCTATATTATTTCTTTTTGCCATTTTTCTTAAATGGCGGAAACAAGAAATAATTATTTATAAATACTTTTCCATCTCAATAAATTCCAATAAAATTACCCAAGGTGTGATATGGTATGTAGAATCATATTACACCAAAAACCCACCTTGTCTAATGTAAAAATATCACATTAGCTTCTATAAACCCATTGTGCACTTTTTAAATAAAAGGGATTATATGGACTTATAATCTCTAGAAAAATACAAAATAAATCTTGGAGGTGTACAATGACCATACCTATCTACCAACATCATTTCCTCATCTTGCCAATATCAAAGTTTGAGACTTTGCTTTGTAATCATCATTATAGAAAATCTTAGCCTCTTTCAAAATCACAAGTTAAATCAATCTCAAACCTCCACAAACCTTGTCAAACAGGCTTGCCTAGCAACACCCCTCCTTCCTGGTCATGTGCACTATAGCACCATAGCACCAAACCCTCATTTGATCCTATCTCTCTTGAATGAGAAGGATACAAAGCCTTATGTTTTGGGTCCCACACTTTGTACACTTGGGCAACACAAACACCACCTCTCTCTCTATCCCCCACCGACCAGGACACCTCCTACCCGTCCTCTCTTCCACCTGGCTGCAGCTCAGGCCAGCCCCACCTCCTCCATGTCCATTTTTGACATTTCCCCTTTGTCACAAATATCTTGCAATAAAATGAGTAGAGGCCACCCTGCCCTCTCTACTGGCCACCATTCACTTCCCCATACCTCACTTACCTCTCCCCAAGCACCCCTCCCCTTCCCATGCTCTGCTTCAAACTAGAGAAGAAGAAGAATCCCTCTTGGCCTCTTCAAAGAAATGGTCATGGTGCCCTCCCCTCTATCTCTCGCTTTGTTGCATTTCACCATGCTGAGACCTCCTCTCCACCCTATATCTAATCATTGTCTATTTTTGGTCCAGGACCCTCTCTACAGGCCTCCCCACCGAGCACCGACGAGCTCTATTCCGGCGAGCTTGCGCAAGCAGGATCCAGACCTCGAATCCCCTCCCACCGTCCATTTCCGAGCTCGCCAGCATGGACTGCCTCCTCTCCACCCCTCTCCATCGACATGCAGACGCCCCAGAAGCCTCTTGGATGAGCTCCGGTGAGGACCCTTTAGCCACTATTGCATGAGGCATCTCCCTACGTTGAATCCCCACCGGCCGACCATCCCTGAGCTCGCCATCGCCCAACGCGTCAATCTACCATCTTGATGACCCACAAGTATTGGGGGTGTACCGTAGTACTTTCGATAAATAGGAGTGTTGATCCTAATGAGGAGAAGAAGGTGTTGACTAGTGGTTTGGATCAGGAATTCTTTGTAAATACTTAGCAAACAAATTTTTAGGGGTTTTTGATAAAGTGAATAAATAAAGTGCAAGTAAATAAAATACAACAATGATAATTGCAGCGTGTGGCCCAATGCTTTATTCAACAAAGGACAAGCCGGTTGTATTACTTATGAGGACCAAACGTTCTCGAGGACAAATGGGAATATTGTCAAGTGCTTTCGCTTCATATAGTTGATTAATCTTCTTTGGTTGGATAAGTCTTGTGTTTGAACCTATGCTAATGTACCAACCATACATGGAATAATACATACATGTGATTATACCCCTTGCAAGCATATGCAACTAAAGGAAAGTAATTAAGATAGAAACCTTACCACAGCATTAAACTCTGAGATCCTACACTCCCTTGTGCAAAGGTTTCCTAACATGGGTTCAGGTTTCTGTCACTCCGGCAACCCCACAATTAGTAGCCAAGTACACAATGCATTCCCCTAGGACCATAAATGGTGAAGTATCATGTAGGCGACGTTCACATGAAACCACTATAAGAATAACACCACAACTTAAATATCAAACTATTGAATATATCTTAGCACAATTCCACTACTAACAGCATGACTTCTCCCATGTCCTCAAGAACTAAATGAACTACTCACGAGACATCATATGGATCAAGATCAGAGATGATATAATGATAAATAACAATCTGAACATAAACAATAATTCAATGGTTCCACTCAATAGCATCAACTACAAAAGTAATCAACACCGGGAAAGTTTCCCCTAAGAACTATGCAAGATACAATCCAATTGTTACAACGGGATGGAGTGGTGATGATGGTGCTAGTGTAGATGGTGGTGAGGATGATGATGATGATCTCGATAAAGTCTATCTTGATGATGGTGTTGATGGCGATGATCTCCCCTCTCAGGGGAAGGAATTTCCCTGATAGAATTCTGCCTGCCAGAGAGCTCTTTCTCTCTCTATAGTTTCCGCCCAGCATAGGCGGTGGAGTATTTCTATGGTCGCTCCCCAAGTATTAGGGTTTCGGGGGGGTGATATAGGCGAAAGGGCGAAGCCAGAGGTGGGCCAGGGTGGCTACACCACCTTGTGGAGCGGCCCAGGGGGCCCCGCGCCAGGGGTGGTGTGGGCCCCCTGTGGCCCATCTCCGTCTCCCCTTTTGGCTTCCTCCGTCTTCTAGAAAAAATAGGAATTTCCATATATTTTCAGGAATTTTCTAATCTTCCCAAATAATTCATCTAGACACCACTTTTTCCATCAGAATCCTTACTCTGGAAGTTCATATTCCAAAGTCATCTAAGCATGCAAAAATAGATGAAATAACATAAGTATCACCTCTTAATAAGAAATATATCAATGAATAACAGTAAATTATGATATAAGATAGTGATGCAAAATGGACGTATCAACTCCCCTAAGTTTAGACCTCGCTTGTCCCCAAGCGAAAACTGGGCTCAGTAAACATGACCACAAGTTTATGGAGTAAAGTGTCGATAAAAAGAATACGGACAAGAAGCATCACTTTTACCAATACACATATCATAATAGAAAACAACTCACTAATATATAACTTAACTTGCAACGAGTATGTGAGTCACAATAAAGATGCATAAAGACAATCAAAGTTGTTAATGGCAAACTTTGTTCTTGGTGAGAGAACAATTGACAAATCATACTTAGTTTTAAGAAAAGCTTTTGTAATGAAGTTTATAATAGGAATATTTTGCTCAAACAAAAAGGATTTTCACAACAATAGCTTTCAAAGTAATATTCATTTAGATAAAATCTTTGTGCCAAACAAGGAAGATAAGAAACATGATTGAATGAATCATCATATGAATTATTGAATCACAACAACTCAAATGCTTGCTAGAGATAGAAAAGAATAGGTTTACTGACTCAACTAAAAAGTAAAAGATATGCCCTTCATAGAGGGAAGCAGGAATTTCAAGTTTCATAAAGAGCTTCCAAAAGATTATGGTACTTACTAGCTTTGAGCTCTCATTGCCCCTATCATAAGCATCTTTAGGTGATTAAGGTTAAAGTGAAAAAATATGGAGTATATGCTTGACAAATCATAAGTTGGCAATCTCATGTCCCTTGAGTACGAGGGTCGTTCCTCATGCTACTCAACTTTAGTTACCAGTAGGTTCTTTTCATTGTAAGTGTATGTGTATCATAGAGAACCACCAACGGGTACCCCTTGCCCCATGATACATGAGCTATCCCATATCAAAATGACAAGGAAACAGACAATGAGCATCTCAGCGATCTTTTTATTTGCTATTTGCATAGGTTTTTATTGAGGATGCTTCACAGATTGCTCACTATGGTTATGCAGCAAGTTTCCGCCATGATTAGGTATGGCTTAGGCTAGCCGCCCAGGCGTTTCTCTAACACATATACATAACTCCATGGACTTACAAGATCCCTTTTTATTTCACACCACGAACATCCGCAAACAAAAGATCATGATATCAATTGGGCAATATGTCAGGTGTTGAAAGCGTTCCCCATGACAACATGGTTCTGCTAATTCCCAACTTATAAGTGCAAGCATATACAACTTAGATGACACAATGGTTCAAGTTCATTAAGGGCAAGAAAATAAGGTGTGCGATCAAGTTCGTGAGAACTTTAGTAACTAGTTTTCACATAACAAAAGAATTTTTAATTTGGAAGATAGATAAAACTTGACATAGAAATAATGCTAATAGGTAGATATGGTGGGCATAAATGGCATAGGTTTTGGTTCAAGGATTGGATGCATGAGAAGCATTCCTTCTTAGTACAGGTTTTGGCTAGCAAAGCTGGGTAGCAAGCATAATGGTTGAAGGAAACAAGCAAACATACAAATGATAGAAATAATCGTGCAATTGTTGGGGATATACTTTCCAGGTATACCCACAGGACTCGCTGACCAGGGTGGCCCACCAACGCGTCAGATCTTTGCTCCACGGGTGGCCCAGTCAGAGAAAGAGGAGAAGCCAGTTCTGGCTACAATAAGGCCCAGAAGAGTTACCGACTTAGGCCTGTAGTATTACTTGTAGTCCAAGTTGTATCTTGTTGCCGACTCTATAACATAGCCGGATAGGTCTCTCCTATAACCCTAGGTCCCGGTGACTATATAAACCGGCCCTATGGGAGCCTTTAGGGCACAACCAATCTTACTACCACAATCACAACTCGCACAGGCGAACCTCTCTTGTAATCCGCTGTAACATCTGGCTTACGCCGATATATTACTGGGTTGCTAGCAGGAGTAGGATATTATCACCGCAGTCAGATCTGAACCTGGGTAAACTTGTGCTCACCGCTCCTGAAACATCCGACGTCTCACAACCCATCTTTCCAATGCCACTAGGACCCCCTATGGCGTACTTGTTGACAATCCGACAACAGTTGGCACCCACCATGGGGCAGGTGACCTTTGGAGCTTCGTTCCAGGCGAAATTTGCACGTGTAGGAATCGGAAAAACTATCGCCATTGGTCGTGTGGTCTACGCTAGTGATGTCCCTCTCGTCCTTCTTAACGAGACCTAGATTCTGGCTAGCAAACCCATGATGACCTACATGATCATGTCCATCAGCGATATCGATATTTATCTCGGCTTTGCTGAACCCGCCCAACTCACCCTTGAGGTGATGACCATGGCGGAAGAAAAGTCCGGATCTACTTTGTCCGCAGAGGCAGAAGAGTTCAAGATCCCGGAGAAAATCGAACCCACCTAGCCCACTCTTGTAGTATAAGAAGCGGTGGAAGAAAATCCGGATCTGATCTCGCTGACGAGATCGGATACACGGATGAAGAATACATCCGATACGGATCCGGCCCTGCCGATGTCATAACAGAAAAAGAACTCTTGAGGAGCAAGATAACGGAGATGACGAAATGCCTCTACATCGATTATGAAGCAATCGCCGATATTAAAGATAACTTTGAGATGGCCGAGACAGAAACCAAGTTGTACCACTACCTTAAGAACATAAACAAGAAGAATCACTGTTTCGTGTACCACATAAGATCTGGACCTGACTCTATCGATGCTCGAGCCGACAGTGATTCAGTCCTCGACAAGATCGTAGAAAACACTGACTTACCTAGCTCCCCTCAGGAGTCAATAACGTCGCAGGAACTTCGAGACTTCAACAAAGAGATGGAGGAGTACGAGTAAGAACACGCTTCCAAACCAACGCAAAGTGAGCCGGAAAATTCTCCTAGTCCATATGGTAGCATGGATGAAAGCTACACCTTGCAGGATGATATGGATACCGGATATTCCTCCGAGGTCCACAAGCCAACCACTACGGAAAGTACCGACGGAATTTTATCCCCCGGTACCGGACCAAAAGTTGTCTTTTCCACTGGTATGCACGTTAAGGCTACTGGGCGATCAAACAAGTAGAAGAACAACAAAAATCTGACACCGGCAGAGCCGGACGTCGATGAAACCAACGAAGAAAAATTTGATGAACAGATCGAGATGGAGAATCAAGATGGAGATCCGATTAATACCATGCCGATCGATCCTCCTGTAGACGGACATGTCGTCACCAAGGGTGCACAGGAAATTTACAGAGATGCTCTCACAATTCCAATCCCAACGGCTTCGGATCTCACACCGGAGGCGCTGGAGAAAAGGTATGATGACCTAGAAAAACACCGTTTGTTTATGCTCGAAGAGGCCGCACACATCGTCGCTCTTAGGAAGCAATTAGACAGAGATCCTGCCAAATATCAGTCATATTTCAAGCAACACCCAAACAAAACAAGGGGAGGTCTGTTGCTTGCCAGCAAGAACCCAGATATACACAAAGACCTATTTGACGGAAAAACAAGAGAGAAAATCCGAGTCTATAGCACGCCGTTGGAAAATGTCGCTGCAGCTCGAGCCATCCTCGCCAATAATCTGTCGCCACAGTAGGTCCAGCAGTGCGTTGCGTTGCTGGAGAAAGGATTAAAGAAGCAGAATACAGCTGGATCATTCAGTGGCAAGCTGGCCTCAAAGTTGAAATTTTGCCACACCGGTGCCAACCAAAGCGCTGACGGAAGACTCCACAGGGATACGGATCAACGCTATCGTCCTCGTGGAGAATAAGAGAATTGAAGAACCGGCTCAAACGACCACTCTCGCAGGCCTGCATGTGACTGGGAAAGAGTTATTCCGGCTGTGTCCGAAGATGCAATCAGGATCATCATTGGCAAAACAACCGCTATAGAGAAATACCCGGAAACACGCCGCCAGCTTGAAGAGCAAGATCGGCTAAGGATGCCACCACTAAGCCATCCTGCTGCCAACGCCGGACGACGAGATGATCTAGATCGTCTTGAATCAAGTAGGGACGGAGCCCGAAGAAATCAGCGTCGGAGTCAGCATAATGAGGCTCCACCGCCACCGCCGGAAATAATCCACCAGGGCAACCATTGCCTCCTGGCAGCGACCATGAAAGATCCCGACGTAGCCATGGAAGCCGAAGGGGCGGAGGCAGCAATGGTGAGAGGAGAAGAAGAAATCCGACTCCGTCGTGCAGAAGCCGTGAGCCTCCAAGGCGTAGATCTCTCTCGCCAAACAACGCTCGCCATCGCATTGAGTCAAACATAGAGGCACGGCGGTACAAGGAAGAAGATGTGTACGTGGGCCCCAAGTGCTTTGGCACGCATATGTCGGACCAAATTTCTGGTTGACTTTGGTATTGCCAAACACATCGAAGCCTACGACAGCGCGGCTCGGCCAGATACCTGGCTCCAGGATTTTTTCTTGGCCTGCTGCATTGCCAAAGGAGAAAACTGCCTGGTTGCAGTCCGATATCTCCCACTTATGTTGAGGAAGACGGCTCAATAATGGCTTAATGAGCTGCCAGAGAACTCGATTCACAACTGGTATGATATGCAAAGTGCGTTCTTTTTAAACTTCGAGGGAACATACATGAGGCCCTGCACAGTCGGAGACTTTCAGCATTGCACGCAAATACCCGGAGAAACTTGCCGGGATTACCTCGGACACTGGATTGACACGAAGAACTCCTGCGAAGGAGTAAACGAGCAAACTGCGATTGAAACTTTCATTGCAGGACTCCCAGTCGGACTTTTGCGTCACAGATTAAAACGTGACCACGTCACTGATTTGGGAGAGATGA
The DNA here is from genome assembly GCA_916181665.1 of Avena sativa. NCBI lineage: Eukaryota > Viridiplantae > Streptophyta > Magnoliopsida > Poales > Poaceae > Avena > Avena sativa. The sequence continues at coordinate 137,035,570 of OV702280.1, forward strand.
TAGAGACGGCAAGCAAATATGCTGATGCTGATGATGATTCAGAAGGGCTGCTAAATATTCTGGCCAATTCCAATGCGGCCAAAGAGCCAAAACATGATGCTCAGAAGTGCAAGAACACCTCGGAAGATAAACTGGCTCCAGGCAACGCGGCTGTCAAAGCAACATTCGGATCTGGAGGACGTGAAGGGCGTGGAGGCGGCCGGGGTAGAGGCCGTGGAACTTCCTGAATCCAGGGCAGAGGAGATCAGCAACCCGGAAGAACCTATACCTTGGCCAACATTGCCAACAATCACTATGTCCACCACTTGGATAGTAACGGAGGATCTACCCACACAAATTCCGAGTGTCATTTCAATGACAACATCAAGAAAGATGAATCCGCTGGCTATAGAGCCAAGCGGCAAAAAGGAAAGAAAAATTCCGAGAAAGGAAAGGAGCCCAAGGAAGATTTCGATATGGAAGAAGCGGATGCCACACAACCCAAGTTGGATGGAAAGAAGGATTTTCCAACTAAGAAAGACGCATACGTCTGCTTCCTTGGATCCCAACCTGCTAAAGACAGGAAGGCGGTTCTCCGTGAGCTCAATGCCACGGTTCCGGCTGTTCCACAATTTTTGGACTGGTCGGACGTAACCATCACCTTTGATTGCCCAGATCACCCGAGGAGAACACATCGTCGGGGAAAATACCCTCTGGTCGTCAATCCTCTTATTGATGGCTATGAGTTCTCTAAAACTCTCATGGACGGTGGACGCAACATTAACATCCTCTACATCAAGACGCACCACCGCATGAAGCTACACGAGAGCCAGTTGAGTTACAGCAGTGTAAATTTCCATGGCATTGTACCAGGGAGACACGCGGATTCTCTGGGTGAGATTACTCAGGACATTACATTCAGAACCCGGGACAATTACCGGACTGAGCCACTCTCTTTTGAGGTGCTACCGTTCAAAAGTGCTTACCACGCCATCTTCGGGCGTCCGACTTACTGGGCGTTCATGGCTCGTCCTTGTTACATCTACAACATGATTAAACTTCCAGGTCCAGGCGCGAGAGATCCGAGGAAGGCGCGAGAGTGCGAGGAAGGATCTGATGCCTTTGCCAAAGCCATGATACACGCCCAGGAGTACCATGAGATCAAGAAGACCATCAACCAGTCCGAGATGCCCGCTACAAAGAACGAGGTGATGAAGCCAATTTTGAAGTTCAAGGCGTCAAAAGAGACGAAAAAAATGTAACTGAAGGAACAATATCCCTCCAAGACGAGGAACATAGGGGTAGGCTTAGACCGTGCATAGGAAAGCACGCTCATCGACTTCCTGAAAGCTAATAGTGATATCTGCGCATGGCAGCCTTCTGACATGACTGGAGTACCTAGGGAACTTGCCGAGTACGCTCTTAATGTGCCTTATCGCTAAACCCGTCAAACAGTCCTTACGACGGTTTGGTGATGAAAAGCGCAAAGCAATAACTAAGGAACTAGCCCGACTAGAGTTAGCCAGATTCATAACAGAGGTCATCCACACAGATTGGGTGGCAAATCCCGTACTCGTTCCTAAAAAGGACACCATTGATTTAAGGATGTGTGTTGATTATACTTCTTTGAACAAGGCATGCCCAAAAGACCCGTTCCCTTTGCCAAGAATCGATCAAGTTATCGACTCAACAGCAGGGTCGGAACTACTCTGTTTTCTCGATGCATATTCCGGATATCACCAAATAACGACAAAAAGTCGGATAAAATTAAGACGTCTTTCGTCACTCCTTTCCGAACCTTCTGCTACAAAACTATGCCTTTTGGATTAAACAACATAGGAGAAACATATCAACGTACTATGCAACGTTGCCTCAACGATCAAATTGGACGCAATGTCCATGTATACGTAGACGACATAGCAGTTATGTCCAAAAAGAAGGGAACTTTAATTCCCGACTTGGAGGAAACATTTGCTAGCCTATAGAAATTTAATATGATGCTAAATCCAAAGAAGTGTTTCTTTGGAATTTAAGCCAGAAAATTGTTAGGCTTCATCGTCTCAAAGCGAGGCATAGAGGTGAACCGGGACAAAATCAAGGTTATACTTAATATCACCAGGCTGACTCGACCCATCCTCGCCAATAATCCGTCAGCCGGCTTGGCGAAAGAGCCGCACCTTTATACAAACTATTGAAGAAAACCAACAAGTTTGTATGGACCCAGGTAGCAGAAACTTCTCTACAAAGTTTGAAAGATCTACTTTCAAAACCACCAGTTCTCACAGCGCTAGAACCTCAGGAGCCTATGTTACTCTACATTGCAGCGACCAACAAGGTCATAAGTGTGGTAACAGTAGTCAAACGCGAGGAAGAAGGCCACAAGCATAAGGTGTAGCGCCCAACTTATTACCTAAGTGAGGTCCTGACAGAGTCAAAACAAAGATATCCATAGCATCAAAAGCTAGCATATGGAGTGTTCTTTGCATCCAGAAAGCTACGCACTATTTTCAAGAGCACAAGATCACAGTGGTGAGCAACGCTCCCCTACGAGACATAATAAATAACCGCAATGCCACATGACATGTCGCAAAGTGGGGAATAGAGCTTGCAGCTTTCGACATTGAGTACAAGCCGCACACAACAATTAAATCCCAAATACTTGCCGACTTTGTTGTTGATTGGACAGAGACGGAAGAAAACACAAGTCCTCCAGACTCAGAATTTTGGACCCTTCATTTTGACGGATCAAAAGCACGGGGAGGCTCGGGGCTAGCTTGGTGCTCAAAACACCCAAGGAGACAATCTATTCTATGTGTTACAAATACACTTCAGGACAACCAATAATATTGACGAGTATGAAGCATTATTACATGGAATATACATGGCCAAAAATATTGGTGTAACAAGATTCATGTGTTTTGGAGACTCGGATTTAGTTTTTCATCAAGTATCCGACATCTGCAATGCAAACAAGCACATGGCAGCATACAGCTATCATGGATGAATTATCTAAATCGTTCGAGAGTTTTGAGGTTCAACACATCCCTCGAGCAGAAAATGAGGAAGCAGATGCTCTATCAAGGATAGGCTCTACGCGGAAACAAGTACCGGATGATGATTTTTTATAGCATTTAAGGGTCCCATCCATAACCAGAGTTGATCAGGACTATCCGACGAAATCCGATTCACCTTTAGTAGCAGTTATGGCTGTAATTCCTAGCGAGACAAAACCCTATCTGTATTTCCTGATAGACGGAAAATTACCCGAAGACGAAGACCTAAGCCAGTAGATCGTACGACGAGCGAAAGCCTACACAATAATAAATGGTGAGCACTATAAGCGGAGTGTTTCTGGGGTCTTTCAACGATGTATTTCTCTAGAAGAAGGAGTGGAAATCTTATGAAAAATCCACAAAGGCGAGTGTGGTCACCATGCTGCAGCCAGATCCTTAGTGGCAAAAGCTTTTAGACACGGATTCTTTTGGCTTATAGCTAAGGCGGATGCCGACAAACTAGTCAAAACATGCAAAGGCTGCCAAAAGTACACCCATCAAGCGCACGTTCAGGCTGAATAGCTGCAAACAATTCCTATTACATGACCATTTGTGGTCTGGGGGCTTGATATGGTAGGCCCGTTTCGAACGGCAAAATATGGATTTACTCACCTACTAGTGATGGTGGATAAATTTACAAAGTGAATTGAGGCTAAACCCGTAACCAGTTGCGATGGAGCCACAGCCAGAAAGTTCGTTGAGGACGTGATCATCTGATTCGAATATCCGCACAGTATAATTACTGAAAACGGGAGCAATTTTTCCATGGGAGAACTTGCCGAATTATACGAAGAACAAGGGATCCGACTTGATATTGCATCAGTCGCACATCCACAAGCTAATGGACAAGTCGAAAGAACTAATTGTCTTATTGTGCAAGGACTCCAACCTCGTCTCGAGGCACCACTTCGTCGTGCCGCGGGGGCTTGGGCGGAAGAATTACCGTCTGTGATATGGAGCTTACGTACAACTTCTAATAGATCAACCGGATACATTCCTTTCTTCTTGGTCTATGGTGTAGAAGCAGTTCTTCCAAGTGATTTAATTCATCAGTCTCCATGAGTCAAAGCGCATATCGAAGAAGATGCAGAAGTTGCTCGAAATGATGATCTCTATATAATCGAAGAAGTACGCGTCGTTGCTGAACAGAGATCTACAACCTATTAGCAGAAGTTACGCAAGTATCATAGTCAGAGAGTTCAAAACCGTTCTTTCAGGATAGGCGATTTGGTAATCCGACTTGTGCAAAAAAAGAAAGCACAAACTTTCCACAATTTGTGAAGGACCTTTTATGATTATCAGAGTTCTGCATAATGGGTCGTATTATTTAACTGATGTGAGACCAGTCAAGGAAAGACCAGATACTCGGAAGAGAAAGAGAGCTGGCGGTAGCATAGACCCGGATGGAATAGACCGTCCATGGAATATTGCACAACTACGTCCCTTCTATTCTTAGTTATATTTCCTTGTAATCATATATGTACATGTTCAAAGTGAAATGAAGTCTTGGTTTCCTCATATGTTATCTTTGAGAAGTTTTTTACCATCTTATTTCCAAAAGAGCATGTCATTTTCAAAAATCCCAGAATGCTTGAAAGTACTTTATGCTCATGTTCGTTCTGGTTATGATTTTTGAATATCTAAAAATGTTACCTTAGGGTAAACAATTCTATTTATTGTTTATACTTTGGTGTTTTATCTAATTTCTTAGACGAGGGTATCTTCCGAATAATGAATTGTTGGTACTGGAAGCCAACTTTGTTTCTGAGTTTAAACTAGTTTAGCAATTGAGCTCCGTTGCTCGTCAAAGTTTCCGTGCTAAAGGTGTCCTACTCATGAAAGGGACGAGGCAGAGATCTAGATAAAACAACAAGTATAAGCATAAAAACTAGTGCTTCAGAAAATTTTGCAAGCACACATATAAAATATATATAAACATAAGTGCTGATGATGATGATGATCCAGATGAAGTATATCTTGATGACCGTGTTGATGGATACGGTCTCCCCTCTCCGGGAAGGAATTTCCCCGAAAGAATTCTGCCTGCCGGAGATCTCTTTCTCTCTAAGTTTCTGCCCCGCAGAGGCGGTGGAATCTTTCTGTGGTTGCTCCCTGAGTATTAGGGTTTTAGGGGGATGATATAGGTGAAAGGGAAAATCCAGAGGTGGGCCAGGCCCAGTGGGGCCACGCAAGGGGTGGTGTGGGCCCCCCGTGGTCCATCTTTGTCTCCCCTTTTGCCTTCCTTCGTCTTCTAGAAATCTTGGAATTTCCATATATTTTCTGGAATTTTTTGATCTTCGTGAATAATGCATCTGGACACCTTTTTTTCCATCAGACTCCGGCAGTTCATCCTCTAAAGTCATCCAACCATGCAAAAATAGATGAAATAACATAAGTATCACCTCTTAATAAGAAATATATCAATGAATAACAGTAAATTATGATATAATATAGTGATGCAAAATGGACGTATCACGCCTCCCCGGTGTCTCCCCAGCCCCAAGGTGAGCTCCCCGTCACCCTCCTGCCACCCCTAGGGGTTTTTTCTCGCCGGCGTTCTTTCGGAGGTGGACGACGACGGCCAACCGTCGATCTCCACTAGATCTAACAGCTGGGGTCATGTGGTACCCCTTCGGTGCCATGGGACGCTGACGGCTGGGCCCCGCCGTGCGGCCTCTAACTCCCGTCCCCGCGCGTCGTCATCCGCCAGTGGGCCGAATCCTCCCCCTTTGGCCCATCCCTTTATCAGATCTGGCCCTGTTTCCAATTTAGCCCTTAATTCTTTTCCAGATCTATTAATATATATAGTTAGGATTAACTCAAACTAGAAATGTAAAATACTAGGAAATTCCTAGATCTAAATTCCAACATGTTCCCTAGGTTTTGTAACAAAACTATATACAGCTAGCCCCCTATAAATAAAATGCAAAACTATATCTATTTCACTATTCCAATATTTATTCATGGGATCTTGGTAAACCCAAATGGGGTAAACCAAGATGCCTCAGGTAGGTATTACATGTACATATCTCATGAACTTGGACTCATACTATCTTGCTTCCTATTTTCCTAGTACTAAAAATAACAAAAACATTATATTCTTGCCTTTAAGAATTTCCCTAGGGCAAATCATAAAGGGTATTGACCTAATTCCAACTCTCAGTACACCTGAATAAAAATACACTTCAAACCCTAGGATATTATAATTTATTGAGTAGTGGTTGATTTATTAGGAATTAATCTGTTTTGTTTATAGATTATTTACTAATAAACTCACCACTTTAGTTCTGCTTATCCAAAAAGGATGATTCTAATTTCTAAATAAAGGTATTTCAAATACCTAGAACTTGTCCTTGGAATCACATCAAAATCACTTATAGTGTTAATCTGGTTAAAAAGACAAATAACCTCCAAAACTATCTTCGGGGAAGTTCTCAAGGGCATTCTGGTAATTATTTTGGAGTGATTCCAAATTTACTTGAATCAGTCCACCGAAACCTACCTAACCACCCAAGTAAATAATTATTGGAATTCCAGAAAAATTCTGGTGAATTATTTCCTAAAACTAGAGTTTTAAACACTAGAAAAATCAGTATAAATCAATGGTAACTGATAAAATAGTGAAACCACTTTTGTTGGTTTTATTTTATCAATACAATCCGATGATATCACTTTTACAAAATTATATCATATTGAATGTGACCTTGGTCTAAAACTATCCTCTACCTTGCCCTTAAACTATAAATCATATGGGAATTTCTCCAAATACCTCCAAGCCACATTCAAATCATTCTAAATCCATTCCTTCTAAACCCCACTGAATTGTAACATGTATTCCTTGTTTGCTTGCTATATTTTAGATTGCTTGTATGCCTTGTGTTGAATGTGCATCTTGTTTGTTTGTTTGCATGTGTGATCATCGACGAATTTAGTTGCGATCGTCTGACGAGGAGAAGAAGAGATCTACTTATCATTATTGGGTATTCTAATATTCTAAAGAAGTCCAGGGACGCTATTACCATACTGCTACTGATCAGGCAAGCCACTTTCTTGCTCATATGCCTTGACCCTATTACTTTAATTATGCATGATTTATGTACTTGTTTTATAAATTTCATGGTTTTACTAGTATGGTTATTATATGGTAATTTTTGGCTCCTCCAAACCATTAACACTTTGGTACCATTAGGTACAACCCATTTGATGACACCTATTTAACCTTAGTATGTTAGATGGTGTATAACACCATAACCCTTTGGAGACCTCGTTTTAGGCTAAACAAAAGCATAGGATGGGAAGACCCCGGGAAAATGTTTATAAAATGTTTTATGAGAAAACCTTGGTGAGGTTCCACCTAAAGAGAAAGGTTTTAAAAACGAGAAAGGTTTTGTTTTACAAAAAGGATGTGACAAAGGAAGGAGAAAACGTGTTTACAAAAAGGGCACCTGGTTCTTTGCAATTTTTCCAGAACAATTAACCCGTGCAACCACACTACCCTGAAGTGGGAACGGGGCTTAACCCAAAGTTAGTTCACCTCGATATGGGTATACACATGACTAATTATAAGGGATCATATCCCTCTAATTCCAGGATTCCTTTATAGAAAAGGGTCATCTGCAAGGCAGTCACCAGGAGGAAGCAGGATCACCCATGTGAGTGACCGGGCGATACTATGAGCCTCTCATTGAAAGTGCCGGCTCTGAAGGAGCTGGGTTGCACTCCGGTTGGTCCGTGGTCCCTGACATCCCGGTGTTGAGAGGAACAATTCATAGTGTAGGGCCCGTGTCGGAGTGGACTTTCCGAAGGTTTTGTTTGATTATCCGAACCCACATATATCATGTGTATCGGGCCGTGGTTGTATCCCGGTGGATGTATCAAGTCTTGTGGGTAAAGTGTACAACCTCTGCAGAGTGTAAATCTATTTGAATAGTCGAGTCCTCGGTTATGGATGGTTGGGAAGGTTGCCGTAGAGCGGTGCTGACTTTGTTTTCAAAACTGTTTTCAATTAAAACAAGTGTTTACCAAAACTTGGTGGTCCGAGGGACACCAGAGAAGGAGGAGGATAACCCGGTCAGTTGACGACCGTGGCGATGATATAGGGTGACCCACTCCTAGTTTTTCCAAAAAGGTTTTCAAAACGATTTATAAAGGCATTCAACAAAACCTTGTAGATGCTATATCTACAGGAGAGAACTATTTTCAAAAGGATCCTCTCATGTATCCCTCCTATTACCACAGCCATATTGCATATCCTCTTGTTATATATTATTCTCTTAAGGTGGTTTGCGAGTACATTCAAAGTCATCACCGGCATTGTCCCTGGCTATTATCTTGGCTAGATTCCTAGAAGAGCAAGGAGCGAGGAAGAAGCTGACGTCTATGCGAGCTAGGGCATATCTTCGAGTCAGGCACTGTAACACCCCAAAAATATTAATGAGGATCAATTTCTAATTAACCAATATTAGGGTTAACAAAAGCTTTTATTAATTAAATTAAATTCAAATCTTAATGCTTGTGTGTATGAATGCTTGCAATGCCATGTTTGATTGTTGTAAATGATGAGAAATGGTTTAAAGAGCAAAACCATATCATCTAGGTCATTTCCAAACCAGATAAAAACAAAAGAAATTCAAACTATGAAGCATATGATGTTTCGGAAAGGATCGCGTTAAGAAAGATTGTCTCGGTAAGTCAAGGGCATCTTCGTCTTTTCATTGGGTCGTCAAGAAGTCAAATCAAGTCAAGTTGGACTCTTCCCCTGTCCCTGCTTTCGACAAAACAGTTCTATCACCACGTGTTTCGGTTTCTCCTCGAAAATCTTGTTCTCCTCCCCTGAGTTCTCCGCCGCTTGCTCCTTCTCCACAGACGCTAGCAATGGCCAACTTTCCAGCGCAGCCGGACAGTTTTACTCCAGTAGGGATGCATGTCATGGAGCCGTGGGATGCTGATCAGAGGACTCCGAGGATTTATGTCACTTCTTCTTTAACTCCTCCAAAGCTTCATGAGAACTGGGCAATGGCGGTTGTGCTTCCTCGGCCGATCGGAGATGAGATTGATGAGATATTTCAACAAATTACTAATGACATTGTCAATGATCTGTAGTGGGAGGTTTTGAGTTTTGCTGAAAGTGCAGTAGGCATTGGGTTGTTTAGGATGCGTGATTCTGTCACTAGATATTTGTTCGTTGCGCAGCCTGAAGTGCCTTTTGGTAATGGGAGGTTTTTATCTTTTACCAAGCATGATGAGGGTCCCAATTTTAGAGCAACTATTTATACCAAGACTGGTTGGATTATGCTGTTAAACTTACCCATGGATTATCGTGATGAGGAATTTCTTAGAGAAATAGTGGCCGAGTTTGGCAAACTCAGAGGTTGGTTCAAAGAATACCCCTCTCCAACAGGGACTTTGATTAAGTGCAGTTATGGTGGGGCTAGAGATATTCCTAGGTCTATTGTTGTGAGGGAGCCTCAAAAGTATGGTGGCATTGTGGTTTCCTAGGCAGTACCCTGTTTTATTCTGATGAGTGAGCAAGGAGATGCTCTTCCTAGGGATGAGTCACCTGAAACTGATAATGGTAACCCTCATCCTTTACCTGGGCAGAATCATGGTTTTCAACCTGATGATGAGGAACAGGGTTGGATCCCTGATGATATGCAACTTGATGTTCCTGGATGGGGTGAATTGACACAACAGGATGTTGCAGGAGATAATGTTGGGGCTAATGTGCAACAGAATGTGATGCCTCCTCAAGAACAGTCCTCTGTCACATTTTCCTTTTCTAATGAGTCAGGATCTTCAGTTCAGTTTATCCCTGGAGAGGGAGTTGATCAGGTGGTTCAGGCTCGTGTTATTCATGATGATGTTGTAATGAGGGATTCTCATTAGGCTAACTTGGTTGTTATTGAGGAAAACACTTTAGCTATCATTCCTTTTCATGAGCATCCTCTTTTGGATCAGAATATGAATTTAAATCTCTTCACAGTTATGTTGCCTGATCATCTAAGGATGGGTAATATCAATGTTCTGAATGAGATATCTACAGAGAAGATTCATTGTCTATAACTTTCTAAAGTGGGGTCATTACCTCATAATTTTCAATACAGTTCCATAATGGGCAACTTTTGGCTTCCACCTTATCCTCTGTTGCCACTGGTGTCATATGATCAGGATCTGGATTCTTTTGGACTAAATAGCCAAGAGGTTTCCTCAATGGGGCAATGCACAAATGCTATGAAGGAGGCAGTACAGGAGGTTGCTGTGGAGTGTTCTCCTAAGAAGAGGACCAGGAAACAAAAGAAGAAGGAACCTTTGCTAGTCAACACATCTGAAAGGCGCGGTACAAGGAGTTCAACAAGGAATGCTGGATACTGACTTGAGCCCATGTCAGATCAGCCTGAGCCAAGGAAGAAGCCAAGATCATCTAAACCAAGAAAGTTGGAGGAGGTCCCTCCCTGTACTGAAATCTCAGTTTTGCAGCAGGCTGGTGCTATGCTAGAGATCCCTGGAATTGAACTCACAGTGGATAAGCTGATGACCAACTCCACAGATGATGTTGCTGCTAAGAAACCGAATGAATAGCTGGCCTGAGTTATTATGTTGCCTTATATATGTTGAGAGGCAATGTAACTTTTATTATGTAATTATTATTATGGACCTTGGCTTTATTATTTTGGACTATCTGAATCTGTTGGCATCTTGGTATTGGGATACTTTTGGAAACTTTATTGCAATCCATGTTATCCATCATACTCCTTTTTGGGCCCTATGGGGCTGGTCTTTATTGTTGCTATGTGTTTCTTTTAAAGAGTAATTCACTGAGAAATCTGGATTGGTTGGTTTTGGATTGGAATATAAGAGGGATTAATGATAAAGACAAAAGGACAATAGTTTATAATAAAATTGAAGAGAGCAGGGCCTCTGTAGTTTGTCTACAGGAAACTAAATGTGAATCTTTTGATCACTCCTTTATTAGGAGCTTTTGTCCTCAAAAGTTTGATCTATTTGTTTTTTCACCTGCAATTGGGGCCTCTGGTGGAATTATTGTGCTCTGGAATAGTGCTATGTTTGATGGGCAAGTAATTGAAATTCACACATCTGCTAATCATGTGGCTTTTTCATCCATTCATAATGGGCAAACGTGGGACTTAGTAAATGTTTATGGACCTTGTAAAGGATTTGAAACAGACAACTTGTTACTTGGTTATATGATTTAAACATACCCATGCATGAGCATTGGTTACTTCTGGGAGACTTTAATTTTATAAGACCAGTTTAAAATAGAAACAAGCCAGGGGCTGGTATGAATGATATTTTCCTGTTTAATGACATAATTAGTCATTTGGGTTTATTTGAATTACCTCTAGAAGGCAGATCTTTCACCTGGTCAAATATGCAAGCACGACCTCTTCTAGAACAACTTGATTGGTTTTTTACTTCCTGTCAATGGACCATTGATTTTCCAAACACACTGGTATTTCCATTGGCAAAATCTACTTCTAATCATGTCCCATGTGTTGTACAAGTAGCCACCAAAATCCCTAAATCAAGGTTTTTTCGATTTTAAAATTTCTGGGTTGAACAACGAAGGTTTATGGAGTTGGTTGAAAGAGTTTGGAAACAGCCTGTGGTTAGGACTTCTTCTCCTTCTCTTGTTGCATGTAGATTTCGCAGCATAGAAAACAAAATTTTCCTACGATGGGAACAACTATGTACCAAGATCTATCTACTAGATACAAACAACGGGCGGATGTATATCCGTAGAGAACATACCCTTGAAGACCGACAAAGCTTAACGAGTTAAACTCGTGGTTGATGTAGACGATCTCTTGCTGATCTCAAGATCGAGAGGAAGTCCTAGCGCCGCAAATCAGCAGTGCATCCGTGCTCGCACACATGTCCGAGGCACCGAGCAACCTCCGCCTCCTCACTCCAACGATGCAACGGAAGCACAACTCTTTCTTGCCGAATAGCCACCGGGAACATGTATCTCGCTAGTCCGAGACCATGGGGGATAAATTCTAGCGGGGGAGAGAGATCCTTCACGAGGAGGTGTGAGTGAGAAGTGAGGAGGGGGTGCCTTTTATAGGAGAGGGGGGACCCCAAGGGGGTGGCCGGCGCATGGGGCTGCCCCTTTCCCTCCCCTCTTCATGTGGGTGGACACTCCACTCACAAAATTCCTTTAAATTCCCTCCACTCTAAATCCCACTCAAACTTGCAATTAAATTTCCACCAAATTTAATGCAAACTCTCATTAAATAAAACTCTTTTAATTTATTCAGAATTTTTTCAATTACTTTAATGACAAACATTCACATATAACCCCTAGCTAGAATTATATTTCACATGCAAAAATACTTTCTGCAATTTCACCCGAAAACCTGTTTCGGTATCTAGTGAAATAAATTCATGCTCTTGTTATTCTTTCCGGCATGAAACTTTTGCTCCAATTGGATGTCGGTGTCTCTTAAGTGTGTCACCCTATGGTTCATGAATAATGCGGACACGATCGAGACCCCTCTTGGATCAATAATCAGAAGCGGGATCTGGAGACCCATACTGACTCCCACACATTCAACGATGAATTTCTTGTGATCGTTGGAACCTTTTACGCTAGTATCTTAATCCCTTTGTTTCGCGATATATTACATGTCCGAGATTCGATCATCGGTATCTCCATACTTAGTTTGACCTTGTTACTGACATGCACTCTTTTCTCGTTTCCGTGATATAACATTCTAGTGATCAACTCACTTGCTTGCAAGCTAACTAATGTGATATCACCGAGAGGGCCCAGAGTATATCTAACCGTCATCGGGATGAAAAAATTCCACTCTCGATCCATGGGCCTCAACATAACACTTTATTAGTTATGAACCCATCTTTATAATCACCCTGTTACGGTGTGACATTTGATGTTATGAAGAAATTCTTACGGTGTTAGTGATTGACATGATCTCATGGTCTAAGTATTAGGATCACTTCGTAAGTTGTTATTGCAATATAAACTCAATGACTTTGATCGTAATGCTATACTTCGGATGAATGTTCATCACACCATTACACTAATGTTGTGGTCCCGTTATTAACAACATCCAATGTCCATGATCAGGAAACCTTGATCATCTTGTTAATCAACGAGCTAGTATATGAGAGAGGCATAACTAGGAACTTTCTGTTTGTTTATTAAACACACATTTATTAATGTTTCCGTATTAATACAATTATAGCATGCAAAATAAACATCTATCATATACTTGGAATACACATAATAAACACTTTATTATTGCCTCTCATGGCATATTCCCTTCAGTCTCCCACTTGCACTAGAGACAATAATCTAGTTACATAGTGATGAATCTAACACCCATGGAGTTCTGGTGTTGATCATGTTTTGCTCTAGGGAGAGTTTTAGTCAACGGATCTGCTACATTGAGATCCGTGTGTACTTTACAAATCTTTCTATCTCCATCCTTGACATGCTCGTGGATGGAGTGAAACCGGCGCTTAATATGCTTGGAATTCTTGTGAGACCTTGGTTCTTTGGCATTGGCAATGGCACCATTGTTGTCACAATAGATCACCATTGGGTCCAACGCGCTTGCAACCACACCTAGTTCGGATATGAACTCCTTCATCCAAACTTCTTCCTGAGCCGCTTCCGAAGCAGCAACATATTCGGCCTCCGTTGTTAATCCCGCCACCACAGGTTGTTTGGAACTCCTCCAACTAACCGCTCCGCCATTCATGAGAAATACGTATCCAGATTGAGACTTAGAGTCATCCGGGTCAGTGTCAAAGCTTGCATCGACATAACACTTAGAGACGAGCTCTTCTTCACCTCCGTATACAAGAAACATATCCTTAGTTCTTCATAAGTACTTAAGGATATTCTTGACCGCTATCCATTGTTCCGAACCTGGATCCGATTGGTACCTACTAGTTAAACTAATAGCATGTGCCACATCTGGTCTTGTACATAGCATGGCGTACATTATAGAGCCTATGGCTGAAGCATAGGGGACTTTGTCCATTATCTCTCTTTCTTCAGCCGTAGCCGGACTTTGAGTCTTACTCAATGTCTTGCCTTGCAACATAGGTAAGAACCCCTTCTTACTTCCGTCCATTTTAATCTTCTTTAAAATCTTACCAAGGTATGTACTTTGCGATAGCCCTATTAGGCGCCTAGATCTATCTCTATAGATCTTTATGCCTAATATGTATGATGCTTCACCTAGGTCCTTCATTGAAAATTTGCTGTTTAGATAACTTTAACACTGTTTAAAAGATCTATATCATTTCTGATCAATAATATGTCATCCATATATACTATCAGAAATGCCACATTGCTCCCACTCACTTTCTTGTAAATACAAGCTTCTCCATAAGTTTGGAAAAATCCAAACTCTTTGATCACCGCATCAAAGCGGAGATTCCAACTTCGTGATGATTGCTTCAATCCATAGAAGGATCGCTGAAGCTTGCACACCTTGTTAGCATCCTTAGGATCGACAAAACCCTTTGGTTGTATCATATACAACTCTTCTTCAATATTACCATTGAGAAACACGGTTTTGACATCCATCTGCCATATCTCATAATCGAAATATACAGCAATTGCTAACATAATCCTGAATGACTTTAGCATCGCTACGGGAGAGAAAGTCTCGTCGTAGTCAACTCCTTGAATTTGTCGAAACCCCTTTGCGACAAGTCGAGCTTTATAGACGGTCACATTACCATCAGCATCAGTTTTTCTTTTGAAAATCCATTTATTCTCCACGGCCTTTCGGTCGTGAGGTAAGTCCACCAAGTTCCAAACTTGATTTTCATACATGGGTTCCATATCGGATTTCATGGCTTCTAACCATTGGTTGGAATCTGGGCTCATCATTGCTTCTTCATACGTCGTAGGGTCATCAATTTCATCAACCATGAAATTCATAATAGTGTTTCCGTACAGCTCGGGAGCTGCACGCGTCCTGCTAGACCTGCGAGGTTTGGTAGTACTCTCTTTAGGAGTTTCATTATCATTATCATTAGTTCCCTCTTTAACAGGTGAAGACAACTCCGGGACAACTTCCGGCGTTGCGCTACTCGCCAAAGAGAAGGTTTAATAACATCTTCGAGTTCTACCTTCCGACTACTCACACCTTTCGCGAGAAACTCTTTCTCTAAAAAGGATCCATTCTTGGCAACAAAAACCTTGCCCTCGGATCTGTGATAGAAGGAATACCCAATAGTTTCTTTAGGGTATCCTATGAAGACGCATTTTTCCGCTTTGGGTTTCGAGTTTATCCGGTTGAAGTTTCTTCACATAAACATCGCATCCCCAAACTTTAAGAAATGACAGCTTAGGTTTGTTTCCAAACCACAATTCATACGGTGTCTTTTCAACGGATTTAGATGGTGCCCGATTTAAAGTGAATGCAGCAGTTTCTAGTGCATAAACCCAAAATGACAATGGCAAGTCCGTCAGAGACATCATAGATCGAACCATATCCAATAAAGTACGATTACAACGTTCCGACACACCATTTCGATGTGGTGTTCCGGTAGGCGTGAGTTGTGAAACAATTCCACACTATTTCATGTGAGTGCTAAACTTGTAACTTAGATACTCACCTCCATGGTCAGACCATAGAAATTTGATGTTTCTATTACGATGATTTTCCACTTCATTTTGAAATTCCTTGAACTTTTCAAAGATTTCAGACTTGTGTTTCATCAAGTAGATATAACCGTATCTACTCAAATCATCCGTGAAAGTAACAAAATAACGATATCCACCTCGCGCTAACACACTCATTGGACCACATACATCAGAATGTATGATTTCCAATAAATCTGTCGCCCGTTCCATTGAACCGGAAAACAACATTCTAGTCATCTTGCCCATAAGGCATGGCTCACATGTATCAAATGATTCAAAATCAAGTGATTCCAAAAGTCCATCCGAATGGAGCTTCTTCATGCGTTTGACGCCAATATGACCTAGACGGCAGTGCCACATATATGTGGATATATCATCATTAAGTTTAATGCTTTTAGCATCAACATTATGAATATGTGTAACATTATTATCGAGATCCAATAGAAATAAACCATTCATGATCGGTGCATGACCATAAAAGATTTCATTCATATAAATAGAACAACCATTGTTCTCGGATTTAAATGAATAACCACTTCGCATCAAACACGATCCAAATACAATTTCGTGCTCAGTGCAGGCACTAGATAACAATTATTCATGTTTATTACTAATCCCGATGGCAAGTGGAGAGGTAGCATTCCAACGGCGATCACATCAACTCTTGATCCATTGCCGACACGCATCTTGACCTCACCCCTTGCTAGTGGTCGCTTGTTCCACAACCCCTGATTCGAGTTACAAATATTAGCAACTGAACCGGTATCAAATACCCACATGCTACTGCGAGCACTAGTCAAGTACACATCAATAACATGTATATCATATATACCTTTGTTTGCCTTGCCAGCCTTCTTGTCTGCCAGATACTTGGGGTAGTTGCGCTTCCAGTGGCCAGTCCCCTTACAATAGTAGCACTCGGTATCAGACTTAGGGCCAACTCGGGGTTTCTTTTCAGGAACTACAACCGGCTTGCCTCCCTTACTTCCCTTCCGTTTTACCTTCTTGTCTTTCTTGAAACCATTGTTCCTATTGATCATCAACACTTGATGTTCCTTTTTGATCTCCACTTCTGAGTTTTAAGCATTGACAGAAGCTCGAGGAGAGACTTCTTCATGCCTTGCATATTATAGTTCATCACAAAGCTCTTATAGCTAGGTGGCAGAGACTGCAGAACACGATGGATGCCTAAGTCAATGGGAATCGATATTCCCAAGGACACAAGCTTATCGGCGTAACCCGACATCTTGAGTACATGCTCACTTACGGAGTTGTGCTCTTCCATCATGCAGCTAAAGAACTTTTCTGAAGCATTGTAGCTCTCTACAGCAGCATGTGTGTCGAAAATCATTTTCAACTCACCCATTGTATCAAATGCATTGCCGTTTTCGAAACGCTTTCGAAGTTCCGGCTCTAGCCCATACAATGTGCCGCAGTGAACTAAGTTGTGGTCCTCCTGACGAGTCTGATAGACATTCTTCTCCTCATTAGGGGCATCCTCAAAAGGTGGGGGGCCTAGCGGCACTTCTAGCACATATTGCTTTTGTGCAGCACAGAGGAGAATCCTCAAATTCATGGCCCATTCGGTAAAGTTGCTACCGTTCATTGCAAGTTTCTCTTTCTCCATGAACACATTGAATTTAAAAGCAGGTAGTGCCATCTACAACAGAATTTGTAAAGTGTAGACTAAGTTTATGATGGTTGAGTTAATCTAATCCACATTACGAATGAACTCCCACTCAAAAACGACATCCCTCATGTCTTTTTGGTGATTACATGAACCAAATCCACTACACCAAGTCCGACCATCACGTGAGTCGGTGTAGCTTAAAAGGCGGGCATCAAATGGGCATCATATCTACTATATGACTCATGCTTAACCTTTCGGTCCATGTTCCGAGGACATGTCTGTACATGCTAGGCTCGCCAAGTAAGAACCTTAGTATTCGCATGTGTAATTGTCTTACACCCGAAATATGGTCGTTGATCCAAGAACACCCGACCATCACGTGATGTCTTGGAGCGATGAAAACATAACCGGTTCATACTAAAGGAAGAACACATTCTTTGGGATCATCTTATTATTCTAATAAAACGCCAAAAAAGAAATATAAGATGCTATCAAACATCACATGTCTATTAGTGGAATGATATGGTTCCCGCATATGATCTATATCATGTGCATCGTGGTATGATCACTATCATACCTTTATGTGTAAGGCCAAGGTCTATGGAACTTACACGTTATGTGTGTTGTAAGAGTATCATCTCATACTTCTACTTACAAAATCACCATATCATAACACTAGCCTAGCAACAATCTAAACTAGACGCCTCTAATTTATCCATTGCATATTTACGTGGCTTAGGGCTTTCGAAGATAGAACCATTCATACCTACGAAAATGAACCACAAAGAGGACAACCAAATTGTTGACAACTCATTGCAAAATAGATATTGACTATAGTAGGAGAGACAAACACCCGCTAGCCACTTATGCAAACTAGTTGCATGTCAAGCCTGGAACAGGTCTCATGTGCGAGGACATGTAAAGTTTGTCCGGGCCGCTTCATCCCACAATGCCACCAATATCCAAAATTACAACTAAGGAGAAACAACATGATCATCATCGCCCATATACTCATATGTGTACTACCCGTGTAAAGCATCTACGCATATAACTGGCTCTGATACCACTGTAGGTTTCGCAACATAGAAAAAAAATTCCTACGATCGGAACAACTATGTACCAAGATCTATCTACTAGATACAAACAACGAGCGGATGTATATCCGTAGAGAACATACCCTTGAATAACGAAAAATCTTAACAGTTAAACTCGTGGTTGATGTCACTACTAGGAAAACGGCTATAGGTAATCAGCACATCCGTGGCTCACATGGTTGAAGTGCCCCACGGCTAAAACAGGCGTGGCTCACCTGTGGGCAGTGCCCTACTAATAACTATAACAACCGTGGCACACATGACTATAGTGCGCCACAGATGTGTGTGGGCCAGGGCCCTGTTGGCCACACGCCAAACATCTGTGGCGCACTATAGTCATGTGCGCCACGGTTGTTAGGGTCATCTGTGGCGCACGTGTGCCTGGTGCGCTACGCCTGAGCGCATGCCCACCTCTGCTCTGAAACAGCCACAAACTTCTGTGGCGCACTCCGCCTAGTGCGCCACAGGGACTAGGAGCATCTGTGGCGCACTCGGCCTAGTGCGCCACAGAAGTTTTTACTCCCTGTGGCGCACTGGGGCCGTGTGCGCCACGGATGTGTCGATTCTTTTAGGACAACACTTTATGTGCACATGTGTGCCCACACATCCACCACCCACACTTCACTTTCCCCTTCTTCTTCCTCCTTAGATCTAGTCGGGATCTTCTCCTTCCCACCTTAATTTCTCCATACATTCACCATTTTTAGCATGTAAAACTTGCTTTGGATGTTACATAAGTAATAGAGGAGGTCTCCGGTCTCTCATCTATCCGTCTCCGGTCGACGCGCGCACCTCTCCTTTCCATCTTTCTCGCGATCGGTCTCTCATCTCGGTAAGTTGTCCATGTAAGGATGTGTTCATGTGTATATGGATGATGCATGTGCTCATATGTATGTAGATGATCGATGCTCATGATGTGTGTATGTGTGTGGAGAGGATCGATGGTCATATGTGTGTGTATATGGAGAGTATCGATGATGCTCATGCATGTGTGTATGGAGAGGATAATGATATGTTCATGTGTGTATGGATCGGTCTCTCTCTCTCTTGTGTTTGTATGTGAACAAGTTGCCATTTGTTTTGCCAAAATGTTGATTCATTTCCATTTTGGCAAGACTTTGGCATTTCGCAAAGGTCCTAATTTTAGGATAGGTCATGCCGAAATTTTCTATCGACCATTGCATGCATGCATTCATTATGTGGTTCTAATAGACTTCAAAATTGTACTGTGTACATCGTGCAGGCAAAAATGGTCCGCATAATGAGCGAAGGCATTGTGGCTAGATTTTTGAAATGTGCGACGGCCGACATGATACGAAATAACAAGACAGATATAAGATGTCCGTGCAGAAGATGCAAACTCAACTGGGTGATCGACCCAGATTCCGGGAATCTGCAGGCGCACCTGCTCCGCCATGGTTTCATGGATGGATACACTCGTTGGATAAGCGATGGCGTAGATGATGGAGACGGTGAAGAAGGTGGCCAACATGACGATGATCATCATCACGGCGAGAACGGGCGAGATGATGAAGAGGCTCCTGGAGATGGTGAAGGTGCGGAAGCAGACCGGGATGATGATGATCTAGATGCCGGAGGAGAAGACGACGATGGAACAACGTCAGGCTGGGTGCGGGACCCTTATGTGCAAGAGCTGCTTCTCAAGCAGACGAGTAACGCCAGGGCTGCCGCTAGAGAGAAAGCCAAGCTTGCGCAACTTGAGAAAGACGCGGTTACTCCATTGTATGAAGGATGCAGACCCGATGATACCCGGTTGAATGTAACGCTCAAGGCTATGGAGATGAAGGCAAAGCACAAATTGAGCGACGCAAGCTTCGACGATATGATGGCATTCTGGCACGATCATCTCCCGGAGGGGAACACATGTCCAACTAGTATCGAGGATGCCAAGAAAATCGTCTGTCCTCTCGATCTACCGCACGTTAGATATCATGTATGCATCAACGATTGCATCATTTATCGGGGCGAGGACGCGGAGAAAACCACATGTCCGGTGTGCGGCGTGAGTCGATACAAGAAAGGGAAGAAAGCACCTCGAAAAGTGGTATGGTACTTTCCTATCACCCCTCGTCTGCAGCGCTATTTCGCGGACCCTAATGAAGCGAAGCTCATGCGATGGCATGCGGAAAGGAAGAAGCCAGGAGATGATGATGACCCCGAAAAGGATGAGCTGCTGACGCACCCTTCAGATGCTAGCCAGTGGAAAGCATTGGACCTCGAATTCCCAGAATTCGGTGGAGATTCGAGGAACATCAGGCTTGGTCCGAGCACCGATGGACTCAATCCGTTCGGTAGCCAGAGCAGCACGCACAGCACTTGGCCCGTGTTTGTATGGATGTACAACCTCCCTCCATGGTTGTGCATGAAGAAGAAGTACATACAAATGAGTATGCTAATTCAAGGGCCGAAACAACCTGGTACCGACATCAATCTGTATCCCGGGCTGTTGAAAGAGGAGCTAGCAACGTTATGGCAATCTGGAGCCAATACTTACGACGCCGTCGCACAAGATTATTTCACTATGAGAGCCGCGTTGGTCACTATGGTGCAAGACTATTCAGGTTGCGGGTATATCTCGGGGCAGGTTATCCAAGGATTCTGCGCATGCGTTAGGTGCATGGATAACACAAGCTATCTCCAACTAGAGAAAGATCCAGGGTCATCGAAAACCGTGTTCATGGCGCACCGGAGGTGGCTCGGCAAGAATGATCCATGGAGAAAACGTGGAGACATGTTCGATGGCAAATCAGAGTCTGGTCGCCACCATAATCAACATGCCAGATAGGACGAAAGATGGTCCGAAAGCAAGGCACGACCTGATATGCTTGGGTATCCGGAAGGAGCTTCACGGAGGACGCACTACTCCTGATGATCAGGAAGATGACGATGATCATGAGTCGGAGACGACACAAGGTCGTCGGAAGGGTAAAAAGTTCAAGAAGAACGAATATTACTGCCCTCCTTCTTGCTTCACTCTAAGCCAGGATGAGATCAAATAGTTTTTCAAGTGCCTTCTAGGAGTCAAATTTCCTTACGGCTACGCGGGCAAGATAAGCAGATACCTAGACGAGGCGAAGCAGAGGTTCAGTGGCATGAAGTCTCACGACTGTGCCGTGCTAATGACGCAGGTACTTCCGGTCGCACTAAGAGGGATAATGGACGAGCACGTCCGTGAAACGTTATTTGGCCTATGCAAGTTTTTCGACGTCATCTCTAGGAAGTCGATTGGCTTGAATCAGCTCGGAAGGCTACAGGAGGAGATCGTGGTGATACTATGTGAGCTTGAGGTCTACTTCCCACCCGCATTCTTCGACATTATGGTGCATCTGCTGGTCCATGTCGTGGATGACATCGTACAACTCGGGCCGATGTTTCTCCGCAGCATGATGGCGTTCGAAAGGATGAACGGACACATCAAAGGATACGTTCGCAACAGGTCCCGTCCAGATGGAAGCATAGCCAAGGGCTTTCTGGCCGAAGAGTGCATCTCTTTCTGCATGAATTATCTAGACATCGAGAACCCTGTCGGTCTTCCCGTCAACAGACACCTTGGCAAGCTCGATGGATCTGGTCACCGAGAGGGTCGTCGCATACTGCATGCAGACTTCGATTTTCGACGCGCAGACTTTGATCGAGCAAACCTCGTCGCGCTACAGCATTTAGAACTGGTCGATCCTTGGGTACAGAAGCACAAAAGGTTAATCGAGAAGAAGTACAGTGACCGGGGCATACAGAGGACGCAGGGAGAAATAATCAAAGAGCACAACTCAGATTTCACGCGTTGGTTTAGGCAGACGCTCCTTGATAATCCCCTGCGCTCGCATTCTTCTGACACGGAAAAGATCATATTCACCTTGTCACAGGGACCGATGCAAAACCTGGTGACCTATCAGGCGTATGATATCAACGGCTACACATTCTACACGGAGGAAAAGGACAACAAATGTGATTATCAGAACTCAGGCGTAACGTCGGAATTCTACACCGATGACAACGTGAAGGAAAGATTCTACGGAAGAATCGAGGAGATCTGGGAGCTCGACTACTGTGGAGAAAAGGTGCCGATGTTCCGTGTCAGATGGGCAAAGAGCGTCGAAAGAGAAGACCGGTATTTCACAACCATGGTTATACCCGAAGCAGCCAAATCCAAGGCCGCCGGTGCAAACGTGGCCGCAAAAAATGAACCGTGGGTACTGGCTACCAAAGTGGACCAATGTTTTTTCATTACCGACCCGACAAAGCCTAGCCGTGTTGTCGTGAGGAGAGGAAAAAGAAACATCATCGGAATGGATGGAGTCGCCAACGAGCAAGACTTCGACCAGTACGGCGATCCAAAGATTGAAGATGACGACGACTACGATGCAGCAACATACATCACAAGAAGAAAAAGGACAACCCTACCCAAAAAAGGTAGCCCGTACGAAAGAAGAAACATTAAAGTGCCGAGGCTAAATTATTCAACCGCGACAAAGAAGGGAAAAAAGATTGTAAAATGCTAGCTCAAAAAATATTGTAAAACGCGTGGTCGAAAAAGATTGTAATATTCATGGACAAAGTATTATGAAATTTAGTTATACTTTGAATCATATTTATAACACTTTTATGACATATATTATCACTTTTGGGCATTTTTGGAATATTTAAAAGTATTTTAAAAACAAAACAAAATTTGTATGGCATGTATCACCACTTTCGGAACATTTTAAAGTATTTTTTGGAACATTTTAAAGTATTTTTAAAGTAAAAATAAAAAAGTGGAGCACCAGGATTCGAACCTGGGTGCTCATCGTTTAGAATAGAGCTAAGGGCAGAACTAGTGGGGTAAGACAGTACTAGTGTTAACTGGTGGGACGGCCAAGTGCTTATCTGAGCGCTACGGTTATCCGTAGCGCACTTGGCCAGGGTGCGCTACGCGTGTGTGGGTTGGACTAGTCAACTGCGCGCGTGAGCCAGCCCTCCCATCGTCGTCCTCAGACACATCGTCCCCATCCCGGCCCATCCCCATCCCCGCATCGAGGCGCCGCCGCCGCCACGCCAGGAGGAGGCCGCCACGCCACGCCAAGAGGAGGAGGAGGCCGCCACGCCACGCCAGGAGGAGGAGGCCTCCACGCTAGGAGGAGGAGGATGCCGCCTTGCCCGCGCGCTCATTCCGTGGAGGAGGAGGTCGGTGGCGGCGAGGTTCCTGCAGAGTCGGCTCCGCTCCTCCGACGGCAAGGCGCTCTGCCGCTCCCTCCCCCTCGTTACCTCGTCTGCCAGCCCTCGTCGTCGTCATCTCCCCCTCTCTCCTCGAGCAATCTCAGAGGTGAGCTCTGCCCCTCCCCTCTATCCTTCTCCCCCTCTCTCTCCTCAAAGGGTTAGGGTTAGGCTATTGTACTTTGGTGTTTGCATCTGGTTAGGGTTAGGCTATTTTCTTCCTGAATCCATTGCATCTGGTTAGGGTTAGGCTATTGTACTTTGGTGTTTGCAGAATGTTAGACAAAAATGTGCTAGTTCTTGCAGAATGTTAGACAAAAATGTCCCTCCCCTGTCTCTCCCTCTCTCCCTCTCTCCCTCTCTCCCTCTCTGCTTCAAGATTCAGTTAGCAGTAAACTAGAATTGGAAATAATTCTGTTAGTAGTAAACAAGATTCAAGATTCAGTTAGCAGTAAACAAGATTCAGTTAGCAGTAAAAGACCTGAAATAATTCTGTTTTTATGCAAGTTTTATTCAGTTAGCAGTAAACCTGAAATATTTGCTGCAATGATCTTAGAGAGAAAAAAATTAGCTCCTAAATGAATTTTTTAGGAAAGTGACTAATGTATTTGGCTTATGGTGACTTTCATAAGATGGATTAATGATAGACAGATGATTTTTATAGATGTTATACTGTTTATTCCTGGAACTAGATGATTTTTATAAGGAGGAGGAGGAGGCCCTGGAACTCCTGGAACTATAGCTCCTCCTCCTGGTTATTCCTTGAATCGAACACACATAGTACATGGTCTTAGCTGCTAGTATTTGTGTTTGTTGCCTCTGAAAACTGAACAACACATGATTGCTACTGTCAAAAAAGATAAATTGAACTAAAAGATCAGGATCTTGTTGC
The DNA here is from genome assembly GCA_916181665.1 of Avena sativa. Classification (NCBI taxonomy): domain Eukaryota; kingdom Viridiplantae; phylum Streptophyta; class Magnoliopsida; order Poales; family Poaceae; genus Avena; species Avena sativa. The sequence continues at coordinate 137,060,081 of OV702280.1, forward strand.
ATTCAGTTTAGAAAAGTAACAACACTACCATAGCATATATTCAGTTTTGGCAACAGAACTTAGTTTCCAGGGAACCATCAGGCTAAGCTTATTGATTTACTGTTTTGAGTGATAGATACGCATGCTTATGACCAGAGCTAACTTATGCCTAGGATAGACTAGGTGCTATGATATTAGAATTATCAACTTAGTGATTCCATTATCCTAGCAAGAAAAACCATACTGCAGGACCCGCAGTTATAACTTCTCAGTCCAAATTTTAAGAATAGATCATATGCAATTATAACCAGAGTTAGTAGCTAGGGCCTTCAGAACTGAATTAATCAAACCATTGCATAGGCTCCAGAAGTCCAGATCTTGCAAATAGCCTTCTATTGTCAACACACACAGCTACAACTATGCAGAAGGGAGGCATGCCTCTGGTAGAACATCAGTTGGGTTGTAGAACATGTATGCTTGGGTTTTAGTTGCTGCTGTGTATGCTCATATGTGTTATTTTCTTTTTTCAAGAGACCTAGCAGGCTTTAGTTATTTTCTTTCCATCATATGCTTGGTGCCTGGTGAATCCATATGATAACTGTAAATGCCCATTGCTTGATGTGGCTGGGCATGTTGATGCATTCTTAACCAATGTGTTTTCTACCTAGATGTTTATGTGCTGGCTTTGTTGGCCAAATTATCCTATGTGACCAGATTATGTGCTGGCTGTGTTGGCCATTTATTGTTTTCTGGTTGTGCTGGCTATGATGGCCATTTATTGTGTGCTAGCTATGCTGGCCATATATATGCAGGTTCTTGTATGAAATGAGTCCCGATTTTTGCCGGAATGTTGATTAACTTCCGTTTTGGCAGAAATCGGGCACTCCTAGTTTAAGAAAATTAGCAAAGGTCATGCCGGATTTTTCCGTGCATTTAACCAATTATTTGTTTTTTATTAGTGCAAAGATGTGTGACAACGACGAGGCTGGATGTTCTAAGCGCATCAGCGCTGAAGGAGAACTCAGACCTCCGAATAAACAATTGACATTCTGGGAGGCGGCCCAGCGTCTAGAAGACGATGAAGAATACCATCCTTCGGAGAGCGAGGATGATGAGATGGAAGACGCGGAGGAAGAAGCCGAAGGAACGGCGGACGATGAAACCACTGATGGCGGCGAGGGCACAGGGAGTGGTAGCAACCCTCCTAAGAAGAAGAAGAAGCCGAAGGACCGGCGCCCGAACACGGTCGGCACGGTCAGGGAGGAAATTATCGAAGTGAGCCCATCAGGGGTTCCTTTGGAGCCCGCCCTTGTCGTCAAAGGGTACGGTGGGCAAGTGGCGGCGATCACCCGGACAACCATCTCGATCAACACCGAGAATCTCCGGCATAAAGATAATGGCCACTTGCGCACACTCCTCTTCGAGAAGCTGCACGCAAGATACAAGTTCCCCGCTAAGTATCAGAACACAAATTATCATGGGAACGAAGTAAACAAATCCGCCCTCACAAAGATGAGCACTGCCCTGGCCAGCTGGAGAACCTGGATAAAGAAGAAGATCTATAAAGAAGGCAAAAGTCTCGAGGAGATCCAGAAGATTGACCCGCAGATCACCGAAGATCAGTTCCGGGAGTTCAAGGAGAGGTGTGAATCCGAAAGAGCCCTGGCCAACAGTAATCGGGGAAAGGTGCTGCAGGCGATGAATATAGGTCATCACCATCTCGGATCTGGTGGATACAGAACCGCGGAGGCCAAATGGAATAAGGAGGACGAAGAGTATAGATCCAAGGGGATAGAAAACCCCTTCGCTAAATTCGAACCCGGGCAGGTTCGAAACTTCATCAGGGCCCGTTACAATGTGGACCCAAAAACCAAACAACTCACCGCGGATCCTGCGGTGAAGGAATTCGAGGAAATTGTGGTAAGTATAATCTAATTACCGTGGATCAACACGATTGCAATCTAATCGATGATCTAAATGATTCACTGTTACTTCTTCTGCAAGAGGAGGAAATTGTTGCTAGTCATGGATCCCAGGGTTCCTCATCCCAGGGGTCGACGGCGGCCACCCGGTGGGATAACCCTTTTAACAGGGCGATGAACCGGGCCAAGAAAATAGAGCCGGTTACGAAGAAGCCGTCGTCGGCTGGCCGTCTGGCCGGCCTCGGGGGTAAGAATTGGGTGGATCATTTTGGTCCACCGCCGAGGACGCATGTGGCGCCGTCGGGAAGGAGCGAGGAGGAAAACAGAGAGGTTCAAGAACTTAAGGCACAAGTGGCGCGGATCCCGCAGATCGTCCAAGACAACCTGGCAATCACCCTTACGTCCTTCCTGCCTACCTTGGTGGAGTCAATAGCGAACTGTAGTGCGGGTGGTCGAGTAGGGCCGTGCCCGATTCCAAGCATGGTCAGCAGCCACTCGAACAACGCGGCGCCGACGAATCAGGCGAACTACGTGTTCGTGACTCCGCCCGCTAGCACCGCGGCGCCGCAAGTGTTGGTGACTCCCCCTGCCATCACCGCGGCGCCGGAGTACATGTTGGTGCCCCCCTGCCATCGTCGCGGCGGCACCGGAGCTCCAAGCACCCGTCGGTAGGGAGAATACACCGGCGGCCAGCACCGCGCCATCAAGCAGCCCTTCCGTCTCTTGCACGCCCGTCGCCGTATGCGGTGCGTCGACATTAGCCGATCTCGACGCCATCACGGTAAACAAATTGCTTTAATTACCGCCTTTCATGCCATCTATATATTACTCTTGTGGCATCTCGCTCTGACGATGCCGTACATGTTTTCTGCAGACGGATGTTCCTTGCACTCTCTTATGCTACGTGAACAACGAGCTGAGGGATGTTGCCAAGGGTACCATCGTTCAACCCTTGCAGCGCACGTTCCACTCAAAACCGATGCCAGATAGCGTGCACAGGGTTAAAATTAGTCGGGTGCTAAGGGGCTGCGACGACCTGGAACCTCCCATTCAACCCCCAGGAGCAGATGAAGAAGAGTCGTCTGTCCTCAGAAGTTGCTTCGGCTTGTTCTTGCTATGGCCAAAGAGCATGATCCGTTTGGGGACGGGGGGGGCCATCACGCCACAGACAACAGCACCGCCTGTCATGCCAGCGACAAGCGGTGGCAAGGCCCCCTTACCGCCCTCGCCGTCACCTCCACGCGGTGGGTCGGATGATCATGTTGATGATATGCACATGGCGCAGGATCCGGCCGAGGACTTCGAAGACTGGAATGATCACTTCTTCAGCACTCAGTTTGGCAACGAAGAAGACCTAGCTGGTGGCCCCACAGAGAAAGCCACTATCACCAAGCGTCTGTTTGGTTCTCAGGAGACGCCTCCAGCTTGCGCCTTTACAGAGCCAGCTGATACAACCAACCGGCCCTTTATTCTAAGCCCTGACACACTACATAGGGCGGCCGGTGCTCAGATTGCGGTGCCTGCCCGCTCTCCAAAAGGAAAAAAGGGCAGGAAAAGAAAATCTAGCAGCTCGAGCCAGCCGGTGGCGTCAACAACTGCGAATCCGATCAGGTTTCGGGACGGGCCACCAAGACCCGAGGGTATTATGTGGAGGATTCATGTGGCGGGTGAGCCCATGCTACCTAAGAATTTGCGGAAGCTCGCCAGTTCGGAACTGCAGAGTGTGCATGACGGCGTGCTGACGATAGAGAGACGCCTTCTATCGGAGAAAGATCCCTCGCACCCGGTATTCGTGGTTAAGGTGCCACCAGGCTTGGGCTTCGTCGATACTGCCCCCGCGGATCTGTTCTTCCTGCGGTTCGAGGACATCTTCAATATGTTCCACCTATACCCGCTGCACTATACCATGGTCCGTCTCTTTTCTCTCAGCCTGGCCACGCAGATCATTAGAGAGAACACACCGGGCATCGCTATATTGGACCCCTACTACATGCGTGACGGCTGCTTGGGTTCCCCCGCCGAACGACGTATCGTGCCCTCGTACCTAAAAAGAATCCTCGTGGCGAACAAGACAAAGGAATACATTCTCGTGCCTTACTTTCCCGAGTAAGTCGTTATTCAGTCGCCACCGTCGATTGGCTTTATTAGATCATCATCATTCTTTTTTCAACACATTCCATTTGAATTTTTTGCGCAGAGATGAACACTGCACGCTCATCTCCTTATCGCCGAAGCATTCCCACGCCACGTATTTCGACTCAGGGAGTCTATAAAATAAGAAAAACTACGACAAGATCAAGGAAGTTCTGGATGATGCTCTCACTGGCTTTGCCTCGACGGAAGGCACCAGCTTCGTGCGTAAGAAGGTCAAGTTCGACAGGCACGTCTTCAACCACGTAACAGAGTTCCCCTGCGTGAAGCATCCGGAAAACAGTAAGAAGGAAGCCTACTACGCACTCCATCACATCAGGGCGTTCCTACTTGACCAGCAGAATTCTACGCTGCCAGATCATCTCAAACAGTGGGCCGAAGCAAAGGCCAAGATCAATGATTCGGATATTAGACAAGAGATGTATCGCATCCAGCAGCAGTTTGGGGCAATCATCTTTCGTGATGTCATGACTTCGGGGGGGATCTTCTACGGAGGAAATATCCCGAATAACCGTGACATAGAAGATCGCCTAGAGATGCAGGGTGACTATAGGAAGTTCATGACGAGGCAGGGCGTCCTCCCATTCCCTAAGCCGAGCCAGAAGGCTTGATGTTGGCCTAGTTGTAGTTGCAAACTATAGATGACCTTTGTGTGTGTGTGGACGACAAGTGTACTTATATTATTAGGTTTATGAATCACCGCTTACTTATTTTGCTTGTTATTATTATATATCAATCAATGCTTGGTTTTTTTGCTTACTCTTTGGTTCTCGGACGACAAGTGTGAGTTATTTTTGTCTTTTTCGAGAATATGCCGATGATTGAAATGTCGTGGCACAATATATATGTGAATGTGCTATGACGGGATTGTTAGCCTTGTGATATGCACAAGTCCAGGAATTGTGCATCCTACTTGGCTAACAGTCCCGTCATAAGCATATTCCTGTGTCCAACGACCTAGCTAGTTATATATGAGGCATTCTTTTCGAGTTATTTTTGTCTTTTTCGAGAATATGCCGATGATTGAAATGTCGTGGCACAATATATATGTGAATGTGCTATGACGGGATTGTTAGCCTTGTGATATGCACAAGTCCAGGAATTGTGCATCCTACTTGGCTAACAGTCCCGTCATAAGCATATTCCTGTGTCCAACAACCTAGTTATATATGAGGCATGCTTTTCGAGTTATTTTTGTCTTTTTCGAGAATATGCCGATGATTGAAATGTCGTGGCACAATATATATGTGAATGTGCTATGACGGGATTGTTAGCCTTGTGATATGCACAAGTCCAGGAATTGTGCATCCTACTTGGCTAACAGTCCCGTCATAAGCATATTCCTGTGTCCAACGACCTAGCTAGTTATATATGAGGCATTCTTTTCGAGTTATTTTTGTCTTTTTCGAGAATATGCCGATGATTGAAATGTCGTGGCACAATATATATGTGAATGTGCTATGATGGGATTGTTAGCCTTGTGATATGCACAAGTCCAGGAATTGTGCATCCTACTTGGCTAACAGTCCCGTCATAAGCATAGTCCTGTGTCCAACGACCTAGCTAGTTATATATGAGGCATGCTTTTTGAGTTTGCTCTTTTTGATTTAAGAGTACTTTCTATAAGTGTATCTTCATATGCGACTTTAATTATACATGTTTTTTCAATCACCGGTTAGTTATTATTGTCAACTTGTAGATGACGTGGTACGTCGTGTACAAGGGACGGGTTCCCGGAGTCTACGATGATTGGGAAGACTGCCGGAGACAGGTGCACCGTTTCAGCGGCAATAGCTACAAAGGGTACAACACTATGGCGGAGGCGGAAGATAGATACACGCGCTATCTAGCAGGAGTTAGGACAAGGAACCGGATGAAGACCTACACCTTCGTCGCGGCGGTGATCATGCTTATCTTCTTTGGTTATTTATCCCGCGTTTGTGTCTAGCTAGCTAGTTTAGATGTCTAGGCGAGCTTCCGAGCTCTAACTTGTTCGATCGACACATGTATTCGCATGTCACCAACTACTACTTTGTAACATGATCAAAACAATGTAACTTGGACTATGTATTCATGTATGAGACTTATCTATATGTATTTGTTTCAATCTTGTTTTTCATATTGAGTATTTATATATATAATTGTATATCTTGTATCTGTGTGTATATCTGCTGTAATATTGTATATAATCTGTATTGCATATAATCTGGCTTGGAAATTAAAAAAAACAAAAAATACATCTGTGGCGCACATGGTCTACCTTCTGTGGCGCACTACACCTAAAGCGCACCATGGATGTTTAGTGGCGCACTAGGTAGTGCGCCACAGAAGATCCAAGGGGTAGCGCACCACGCCAAACTTCTGTGGCGCACTAGTAGGTGCGCTACGCCTATCTCTACACAACCGTGGCGCACTAGGCAGTGCGCCACGGCTGAGAGATAGCCGTAGCGCAAGGCCCGTGGCGCACTACAGGTGCGCCACGGATGGTCCTTTTAGGTGCGCCACAGACGACCATTTTCCTAGTAGTGTGTAGACGATCTCTTCCCGATCTCAAGATCGAGAGGAAGTCCTAGCGCTGCAAATCAGCAGCGCATCCATGCTCGCACACACGTCCGAGGCACCGAGCAACCTCTGCCTCCTCGCTCCAGCGATGCAGCGAAAGCACTACTCTTTCTTGCCGAATAGCCACCGGGAACATGTATCTCGCTAGTCCGAGACCATGGGGGATAAATTCTAGAGGGGAAGAGAGATCCTTCACGAGGAGGTGTGAGTGAGAAGTGAGGAGGGGGTGACTTTTATAGGAGAGGGGGGGACAACAAGAGGGTGGCCGGCGCATGGGGCTGTCCCCTTGCCCTCCCCTCTTCATGTGGGTGGACACTCCACTCACAAAATTCCATTAAATTCCCTCCACTCAAAATCCCACTCAAACTTGCAATTAAATTTCCACCAAATTTAATGCAAACTCTCATTAAATAAAACTCTTTTTATTTATTCAGATTTTTGTCAATTACTTTAATGACAAACATTCACATATAACCCCTTGCTAGAATTCTATTTCACATGCAAAAACACTTTCTGCAATTTCACCCGAAAACCTGTTTCAGTATCTTGTGAAATAAATTCCCGTGCTTGTTATTCTTTCCGTCATGAAAATTTGGCTCCAATTGGATGTGGGTGTCTCTTAAGTGTGTCACCCTACGGTTCGTGAATATTGCGGACATGATCGAGACCCCTCTCGGATCAATAATCAGAAGCGGGATCTGGAGACCCATACTGACTCCCACACATTCAACGATGACTTTCTTGTGATCGTTGGAACCTTTTACGCTAGTATCTTAATCCCTTTGTTTCGCGATATATTACATGTCCGAGATTCGATCATCGGTATCTCCATACCTAGTTTGACCTTGTTACCGACATGCACTCTTTTCTTGTTTCCGTGATATAACATTCTAGTGATCAACTCACTTGCTTGCAAGCTAACCAATGTGATATCACCGAGAGGGCCCAGAGTATATCTATCCGTCATCGGGATGAAAAAATTCCACTCTCGATCCATGGGCCTCAACATAACACTTTATTAGTTATGAACCCATCTTTATAATCACCCTGTTACGGTGTGACGTTTGATGTTATGAAGAAACTCTTCCGGTGTTAGTGATTGACATGATCTCATGGTCTAAGTATTAGGATCACTTCGTAAGTTGTTATAGCAATATAAACTCAATGACTTTGATCGTAATGCTATACTTCGGATGAATGTTCATCACACCATTACACTAATGTTGTGATCCCGTTATTAACAACATCCAATGTCCATGATCAGGAAACCTTGATCATCTTGTTAATCAACGAGCTAGTTTATGAGAGAGGCATAACTATGAACTTTCTGTTTGTTTATTAAACACACATTTATTAATGTTTCCGTATTAATACAATTATAGCATGCAAAATAAACATCTATCATATACTTGGAATACACATAATAAACACTTTATTATTGCCTCTCAGGGCATATTCCCCTTCATTGCAAAATTCAAAATGCTTCGTTATGAACTGAAGAAGTGGGGAAAAAATCTGCCCCATATAAAAATACTGATTGCAAAGTGCAATTATGTTATTCTTATGCTGGATCAGTTCGAGGATGCACGGCCTTTGTTCATTCTTGAATTTAACTTCAGAAATATTGTAAAGTTCCACCTAGAAAAGTTGTTTAAATTACAATCTGATTATTGGAAGCAAAGGTGTACTGTTAGATGGGTAAAATTAAATGGTGAGAACACAAAATACTTCCATGCAAAGGCAACTAAAAGGTATAGGCACAATGTTATTACAAGCATCTAGGATGAATCTGGCAATGATTTGACTGACCATTCTCAGAAGGCATGTGCATTTTGGAGATGCTATAAGAGCAGGATGGGAATTTCTTACCCAACTAGCAATCAAACCAATTTATCCTTTTTGCTTAGTCAAGTGCAGGGTTTAAACAGTCTGTTTGAGGAAATTACTATGAAGGAAATTGAGGGGGTGATTAAATTTTTGAAGTCTGACAAGGATCCTGGACCTGATGGCTTTAATGGTTTCTTTGTGAAAAAATGTTGGCACATTATCAAGGAGGATTTCATTCAGTTGTGTAATGACTTTCATGATGAAAAAATCTCCCTGGAAAGTATAAATGGCTCTTATATTACTTTAGTGCCAAAAAAAGTTGCTCCTCAGTCTATCAATGACTTCAGGCCTATCTCTCCGACCAATACTTGTTTAAAATTCATCACTAAAATCTATGCAAATCGATTGCAAGATGAGATCAAAAGGTGTATACATGCAAATCAATATGGTTTCATTAGGGACAGAACTATAAAGGACTGTCTGGGTTGGTGTTCTGAATATCTATTTTCAATGTCAGAAGTCAAGAAGGAAAATTGTAGTTTTCAAGATTGATTTTGAAAAAGCCTTTGACACAATTGAGCATCCTGCCATTCTTCAAGTCTTGAGTTATAAAGGTTTTCCAAAAAAAATTCATTGCCTTAGTCAAGAATATTCTTGGAAGTGGTACATCTTCTGTTCTTTTAAATGGTGTGCCAGGGCAGAGTTTTGCTTGTAAAAGGGGTGTAAGGCAAGGAGACCCTCTATCACCTCTCCTCTATGTCTTGGGAGGTGACTTGTTACAGAGCATGGTAAATAAGGCTTTCATTGATGGAACTCTGAAAATGCCTATTCCAATGGAGGGGGACTATCCAATTATACAATATGTAGATGATACTCTGATCATTCTACATGCTAAAGAAATTCAGCTGAAAGTCTTCAAGGAATTGTTGATACAATATGCTGAGTTTACTGGATTAAAAGTCAATTTCCACAAATCCTCAATGATCCCAATAAATCTGTCTGATGAAGAAGCTACACATTTGGCTTCTGTTTTTCAATGCCAGCTTGCTGCTATGTCTTTCACTTACCTTGGATTACCAATGGGCACAACTAAACCCACAATCAAGGGATTTTCACCTTTGATTGATAGGGTTGAGAGAAGGTTAAATGCAACAATTTCTTTTCTATCTTATGGGGACAGCCTTATCCTCGTAAACTCTGTGCTATCTTCACTGCCCACATACATTATGTGCTCATTGCAAATCCCTCAAGGGGTTATTGATATTTTGGATAAGGCAAGCAGGAGATGCCTTTGGAGGAAAACTAAGAATTAGGAGAAAGTTAACTCACTGGCTACATGGCCTATGATCTGTAAGCCTAAGGACAAAGGAGGACTTGGAGTAATTGATCTTAAGATTCAGAATAAAGCACTTTTGATTAAGCATTTGGATAAATTTTATAATAATGCTGACTTGCCTTGGGTAAGATTGGTTAGAGATTCATATTATCATGAATCTGTCCCTCATGCTGTTACTGTTTGTGGATCATTTTGCTTGAGAGGGATTTTAAAACTAGTTGATGAATGGAGGTGCATTTCAAAGTGCATTGTGGGGTATGGATTTTCCATTATTTTCTGGAATGATCTTTGGCATGCAGAATTACTTGCCAACAAATTCCCAAGGTTATACTTTTTTGCTAGAGACAAGATGGCTTCTGTCAGAGATGTGGGTACTTTGAGCAATCTACATGATGCTTATCAATTGAGGCATTTCAGGAATATGATAAACTACAAGAAATTATTGGCTCAGTAAGTTTATCTCAGGAGGAGGACAAGTGGATCTGTAATTTGAGTAAAGAGGTCTATAATTCTTAGTTATTCTATAAGCATTGTTTTTTAATGGTTCCCACTGACTTAATTTCATAGAGTATCTTGGAGAGCAAATGCATGTCCAAACATAGGTTCTTTGCTTGGCTAATGTTTCATGACAGACTGAATACAAAGGATATGCTTCTTAGAATGAACTGGAAGGTCACTGAAATCATGGTTGTGTGCTTTGTCCTACTGGAGTGATTGAGGATTGGAAACATCTATTCTTCAAGTGCAATTTTAGCACTAGAGTGTGGAATTATATTCAGATACAATGGATATGTGTCTCAGAGGGAAAGTTTTGGTCGAGCTTCTAAATCTTTCCAAGGGCCTTGCTTATTATAGGTTGCAATCCTTGCGTGTTGGAATATCTGGAAGCAAAGGAATGATTGGGTTTTCAAGAATACAAACCGACATTCAAAGGATGGAAGGCTGGTTTTGTTTATGATATTACTCTGCCTCTTCATAGGTTAAAGGATAGACATAAGGATTTACTGTCATTATGGCTTAACAGTCTGTCCTAGTTTTGTTAGTTCTTTTGATGTACATATGTGTGTAAATAAACTATGGACTGTTATATTTTAAATAAAAGGCTGTGGGGGACTCCCCTACAGTAGAAAATTACAAAAAAATGAAGCATATGACCTAATGGTCATTTTTCCCCAAGTTAACCCCTAGATCACTTTGAGCAACTCTATCAACTAATCTCAAACAGAAACTTTTCCATTTCTTTTTCCCCTTGCTAGACCTAGTGACACCAAACACAATGGAGCTTTCCAAACTTGCAGAAACATTTTCAAATCCTTTTGAGAGGAAATTCAAAATTGAATCTATCTTATGTATCAAGATAGCCATTTTTGGAAAACCCCTCAAATCTTCACCACTTAGAAAACCATTTCACCCAGAGAGTACCAAGATTAGTACCAGAGCACCCACCAAAAATCACTGGAAAATATGATGGTTTAGTTCTTGCGGCCATTAGATCTAACACTCGGTGATCATAGTACAAACTCAACCAATATACACTGTTAAGATCAAACCTTGGATCATCTTTGTGACCCCACCAAGCTCACACGTCGTGCCCTTAACTCACTTAGTACCATCCTGTGCAAAGGAGCTCTCTCACTCGATCAAATGAGGAGTGCAAAAATTGTACCTGATCTCACCTTGCCACCCCGACGCAGACACACCGCCACAGACCGCGTCGCCCTTGCCCACGATTTCTAGGAGGTAGCCTTGACCTCATCGCCTCTGCCTGTGCACACCCCGACTAAAGACCGCTCGAGGAAATGCCACCACAGCTGTGTCCATTTAACACCAGACCATGCCGATTGCCACGCCAGAGCGCCGAGCAATCCCGTGTGCACACGCCGCGCCTTGCTCTCACCTTGCTTCATTACATTCGCCATGACCTTAGCAAGTGCCCAGACATGCCCATTTGACCGCGCGATCACTGTGACCACCGTACGCCATGACAAATGCCAACGTTACCGCCACAGAGAACTGATGTTCTAGAACGATTGAGACCGCGCCTCACCGTGCCACTGTGCGCATGACGATCGCCTTGAAGAACCACGTCGACCTATACCCTTGTCCATGCCGATAGCTCACTGTGACTGCATCGACCTATACCCTTGGCCATGTCGATATCTCACTGTAACTGCGTCACCGACGAGCCCGAGCCATGCCTCCGTGCTCCCTTCGCTGCAGTATAAATAGAGCCCTCCCCTGACCTCAAAATGCACACCATTCTACTCCTCTCTCACCCAGCAACCTCTCTGACACAACACTGGAGCATGGCGAGCACCACTGCGTCGGAATTCGCCAGAGTTCGCCGCTGCAGAGGAAGGAAGGAGCCGACGCTAGGAGCCATCCCAGGAGCTGCCGTGACCACCAGTTGAACCGCGGTCGTCGACTCGTTCGTTCGCCCCCATCGCCTAACCTAGCTGGAGCCCTGGTAAGCCGCCGACGACCCCCACGAGCCCTGCGACAGAGACAACGACGCTCAACCGTCGATCGTGCTCTAATCCTAAGGCTCAGATTAGCTAAGACCATTTTGCGTTTGATTCGTCGTTGATAGGTAGGACCACCCTTGGTGCAGCCCGCTGTGTGCGCATTGCGTAGTTGGTCCAGCCCATTAGCATTCCCACGCGTAGACCACAGATTCAAACTTAGCGTTTCCTTTTATTTGAAAAATCCCATGCTGTAGGTAACTTTAAAAATGAATTCAGGAAGATTCACGGAACCAAATTGAATGAATCCAATCTTGTTTGAAAGTAGATGAAAATCTCTAATCACTCCCGTTGGATTCAGACAGTTTGAAACTATAGATCACCCTTGGTAAAAATAGCAAGACAATAGCTTTTGCAACTTCAAACATTTTTCAAAATTCAACCACAAGTGATTGTGAGTTGATTCCAACTCTAAAAAATCACATTGGACAAGACCTTTCTGAATATATAAAAATATACATACTTACATACAGTAGTCCTGGACCAAAATTAAAGAATGACTTTATAGTCATTTCTAGTCCCTAAAATATTATTAAATAGTAGTGTTAAGCTTTGTGAATTAGGACAATCACTTTAAAGCACATTCTCAAGTATTGGAATATGTGGTGATGACATGTGTCAAGAGGATCCCATATTTGAATTGTAGAATATTTAATCTTAAGTAACTTTTCAATGAGTAGAAATTACATTTCTAAAAATAAGATAAATAAAATCTTGCCACCCCTTTTCTTGTAATGAAAGAGATGATGCTAGGTCATCTAGTGTGGACCTTTGTGTGATAAATAGAAGTAGTTAAGTATTGTTTGGTGATTGTGTACCTCATATTTATTTATAGGTGCTAGTGTAAATCTGGGCTACGAGGAGGAAGAATTCTACAAATACGAGGAAGAGAACTTCGACCACCTTACCAACCAAGGCAAGCTATACTAAGCATGCTAGACCATGAAATACTTGTTATGCATACCTTCGGGATACCATTTTGAGTATACCATTTTCCCAGTTTTACTCGCAAGCTTTACCTTTCTTTCTTTTATCAAAGTTGTTCAAGTAGTAATTAACTGGTGATCCATGGAAGATTAGGAAGAATTTCATCAAGAGCTTGGAACTTGATGTAGGTAGTTACACTAGTTTAGTACCCCTCAAATACGGACACCCCCATTGATAGAAGCTAGTGCTAAATTAATCTTGATCACTCTAGATGGGAACAAATGATTATGAAAACCTTGGAATGATGAGTCATTCTATCGAAATGTTTTGACATGTGTTATAAACACAATGACTTGAAGATGATGATGAGTGAAGTATGTGACATGACTTTGATAAAAACCGATGGTTGGGTTCGGATGCAATACCATTCCAATTTTACTGTACAACCACAACACCGGAATTTGGGTAGGGCTTGACTGGAAGTTTATGTGTCTTAGTATGGATTCCCACGCGGAACAAGGTGAGCTGAGGCTACCTTGTGAATGTGACTGTCCACCTATGCAGTTCCCAAGATGACAGATGGTCATGGTTGGGACGTCAAACTCATAGGGGAGGTTTCTCTACTAGGTTGTGTCATTGAAAGGTTAGAAATGATTATCCGTATACCAAGTATGATGATTCAAGATTATTCCTGATGGATGTATCGAATGTTGTGGTGAAAGTGTACTACCTCTGCAAAGTGTCAAACTATTCGAATAGCCGCATCCGTGGTTATGGACAGTTGGATGGCCATACTGTTCCGTTGTCAGATGTTTTCGAAAAGGACTCGTGACCTGAATGATGACTTTGACTTGACCCCACAAGTTGTGGAGATGAAGCTAGGTTCCCATTTAAGTAATCTAGACAAGTAAATTTATGACTTCACCACTAAGTACTTGGGAAACAAGATTGGATTGTCACAAACAAACCTAGAGCTTAGGATTCCTATAAGACTGGTCTTATGGCTTTAGCAATAGTTTGCGAGTACTTTAAAGTACTCATGGCTTTGTACCTGGCTATTCCATGGCCATACTATGAAGGAGACTATGAGGAGGATGGACATCAGGACACTTACGATAACTAGGATCATCTCCCATCGTCAGCATTGCCTATGACCCTGAAGATAGAGACTCGACCATGCTACTACTATTATTATTTCTGTTGATTTGTTTGTAATCATACTTGATCATGATATCAACTATTTGTAAGGCTCTTATGGTTTGTAATGGATGATGTACTATGTTACCAATCTATTATGTCTCGCAAAAATGGTAATCCTGGGATTGTGATGTACGTCATAACAGGCATCTAGGATTAAAAATCCGGGTGTTGAGAAGTTGGTATCAGAGCCATCCTGACCATAGGATACCCTAGTTAGCATGGACGTCAGAAAAACTTAGTTTCCAAAACAAAGAAAGTGAGTATTTATAAAAACCTATTCTCACTCTTATCCCTAAAAATTCTTTCCAAAAGAGAGCCATATGTTCATCAAATTTTTTGCAATCTTACATAAAAATTGGCACACTTGATGACTTCTCTAACTTACTCCTCTCAATTTCTTATAGATGGACTACACCTACAGCAGGTTTTATCAGTTTGGCAATGGAGGAAACCTCATCTTTGAGAGTGACATGAGTCAGCTTGTGGAATTTTTGGAGCGCCCGCATAACGAGTTTTATGGAGCACAACTCCATGATCACCCGGAGGGGAGCTGCAATGGCTGATAGTTGCAGATATGCGAGGAAAAATGGAGCCACCTGCATCTGAGAATATCCATTTCAGCATCCGGGAGAACAAATGGATAGATGGATTGGCAAGAGCAATGCAGGAAGCACTTGCCCGACTATGTGGGCAGAATATCAACAAGATCGTCGGCACCCGCTTCGCTCATTATGCCAGAAGTGACTTCAATGGACAACCCTTGGACCTTCCAGGACACCCTGAGCTAGTTAACCATGTGGACCATCTTTCATTCATGCTTCATCAGAATCAGAAAGAGCTAGACAACGCTCGTGCTTACGCCAACGAGAAGCAACTTGCTGCCTCCAAGAAGGACCAGACCTTCGCCATTCTCGTGAAGGAGCGCAAGTCACTTTGCCGTATTCATGACAAGAAGGATAGCATCATTGCCCGCCTTCGTCACAAATTGTCATCCTTGGAAGAGACCATCCATGAGCGAGACATGCAGCTTGAGGAGAGGGAGAACGACGGGGAAGATATTCGTGGACATCCCTACTCATACCTCAGTGATAATGATGACTACTTGGAGGACATAGACCAGGAGTTCCACACTGATGATGATGACCGCGACTTCATTGATGATGAAGAGGCCACCGGTTTTGATGAATAGTAGCACCAGAGCGCTGTCGTAGAGTTGTATCTGGTCCCACTCTATCGTAGCTTCGCAGAATGGTTCTTCAAACCATATGTATAGTTGTTGTGATGTGATGTTTGGAATGTGTGGTTTGTATGTGTGCTTGGAATGAATGAGAATGAGTTTTTGTCTTTCAAACCATAGCCTTAATCAAAGATTAAAAGCTTTAAAACAAAACCCATAAACCTTAGAAAAATTTCCCTCTTGTCTTATGATCTATCTCAATCTTCAGATGAATTGCAGAGGGAGCAACTCATCTCAAGACCAGATGATCCACATCCTGCAAATGTTAGTAGCCGATCGAGAAGCCGGTAGAACCAAGCGTCAAGCCAATCTTGCCACTCTTCAATAGATCGCCCAATTGGCGCATGACAACCAAGGCCAGGGAAATCAAGATCATCATGGATCCAAACTTAAGAACTTCCAGAACACGAATCCCCCTATATTTAGCAAGTCAGAAGAGCCCTTAGATGCTGATGATTGGTTGCAAATCATGGAAAACAACCTAGAAGTTGCTAGAGTAGATGAGGCAGAGAAAGTACTATTTAACACCCACTATTTTGCAAGTTCTGCAAGAGCATGGTGGAATAGCACTCGTACCATGAATGGAGGACATATGATGACTTGGGATGAATTCAAACTCAAGTTCGGCCGAACCCATGTGCCACTAGGTTTGATTCTAAGGATAAGGGATGAATTCAAGGAGTTGAAGCAAGGAAGGATGACCATGGTAGAGTACCGTGACAGATTTCTGTCTCTCTTGAGGTATGCTCCTGATGAGATTGGTACTCAAAGCCAAGAAGAAGGAGATATTCCTGAATGGTCTGCGCAATGAGATGCAGATAGTGCTAGTAAATATACCGTTTGTGGATCTAGAAGCTTTAGTGGATTCAGCAATTGAGATGGAAGGAAAGATCAACCAAGCTACTGAGAACCGTAAGCGTCATATGATGCATCATCCTGGACCCCACCATACCCCAAAGTATCGCCCCGGTTCGTCTACCGGATTTTCACCAAGGAACAATAGGCCACCGATGTCACGCCCAAACTTTCCCAACTGTAGAGGAGGAAACCCAAGACCGGGAGGCAACAACCATTACCACAATGGAAACCCCAATAACTTCAAGCGTGCACCACCAAGGCCCACCAACACCAATAAAAATATTGCCCCAAGGACTGGAAGTAATGATGTGCCTATCGTAGGGAAGGACAAGTCAACAATCGCCTGCTTTGAGTGTGGAGTGATGGGTCACTACTTCAATGAGTGCCCTAAGAATATTGCTGTCGCACCCAATGTGCTGCACCTGCCCAGCAGCAGTGTCATGTCCAACCTGGAAAGAGTTTCGCCCTAGGGAACCCGAACAACCGTACTGGCCGTCTGTTGCACATGAATATTGAAGAAGCCAAGGAAGCGCCGGATGTCGTGCTGGGTATGTTTTCTGTTAATTCAATACTTGCAAGAGTGTTGTTCGATTCTAGAGCATCGAACTCGTTTTTTATGGAAGAATTTGCATGCACAAGTAAGATTCGACCAACAAATTTGAAGCATGTTATGATAGTTCAAATACCTGGGTCAACTATCAAAGCTAGAAAAATTTACAAGGCCGTACCTATCAGAATTCATGGAATAGATTTATGTCAATCTAATAGTACTCGAAACAAAAGGTTTGGAAGTAGTACTAGGAATGGATTGGTTGTCGAAACATCATGAACTCATAGATTGTGCCAAGAAAGCCATAACCATGACAATTAGCACCGGAATATCAATTGAGCATGTGTATGAGCCACTGCCTCGTCAATTCAAATGAAAGAGTTTATCCCAACCAACCCTAGACCAATTCAAAGTAGTCTGTGAATACCCCTATGTGTTCCCAGATGAATTACCCGGTATGCCCCCAGATCGGGATATCGAGTTTATCATTGAACTAATCCCTAGAACAGGACCCATAGCTCAGAGACCCTATAGTATGAATCCGTCAGAGTTAGTGGAGCTCAAGAAGCAAATTGATGACATGATTAGAAAAAGTCTGATTCAACCAAGTGCATCGCCATGGAGATCACATGTTTTGTTTGTGGATAATAAATATGGTGCCACCCGTTTATGTATGGATTACCAGAAGTTGAATGACGTCACCATCAAGAACAAGTACCCATTGCCAAAGATAGAAGATTTGTTTGACCAGTTGACCTGTGCCAGAGTGTTCTCTAAGATTGATCTTAGAACTGGTAATCATCAACTAAAAATTTGCGCAATGGATATTCCAAAGATTTCCTTCACTACCCGATATGGATTTTATGAGTATAAGGTCATGTCTTTTGAATTAACCAATGCACCCGCTTATTTCATGAATCTCATGAATAAGATTTTTATGAGCTTCTTGGATAAGTTTGTCGTTGTTTTCATCGATGACATTCTAATCTACTCCAAATCGGAAGAAGAACATGAACAACACCTAAGAATCATCCTTGGAACCTTGAGGGGGCATCAGTTTTATGCCATGTTTAGCAAATGTGAATTCTGGTTAAAGGAAGTAGGATTCCTAGGACATATCTTGTCAGTCGGAGGAGTTGCCGTTGACCCTGCCAAGATTAAGGATGTTGAAGAATGGAGAGCCCCAACCACTCAAATAGAAGTTCGTGAATTTCTTGGATTAGTGGGATATTAACACAAGTTTGTTGAAGGATTTTCAAGCATCGCTAGGCCGATGACTCGGTTATTAAAGAAAGATCAGAAGTTTGAATGGACGAACAAATGTGACGCGAGTTTTGAAGAGCTCAAGAAGAGATTGATTTCAGCCCCAATTTTGATCATGTCGGATTTCACGAAACACTTTGACGTGTATTGTGATGCATACAAGATTGGTCTCAGATGTGTGATGATGCAATAAGTAAAAGTGATATCATATATGTCCCAACAACTAAAGCAACATGAGCAGAACTATCCCACCTATGAATTAGAGTTAGCCGCCGTTGTTTTAGCCTTGAAGACATGGCGTTATTACCTCATGGGTAATCGCTATGAGATTTATTCAAATCGCAAGATTTTGAAGTATATTTTTAATTAGAAGGAGTTGAATATGATGCAAAGGAGATGGATAGAATTAATCAAGGATTATGACCTTGACATTCACTATCATACCGGCAAGGCCAATGTGGTAGCGGATGCTCTTAGTAGACTGCCGTGTAGATTGAATACCATGGTTCTGAAAGAGCAACCAAGTTTGCATCAGGAGTTGGAGGATTTTAGAATGGAGCTGGTTAGCGAAGGATTCCTAACTAGTATTTACCTTCAACCCACCTTGATAGATCAGATAAAGGAAGATCATAAAGTAAATGCCAGTATCGACGAAATTAAGCGTCGTATCGGTACAGGGAAGGTACCCGGATTCATGGAAGATGAAGGAGTTCTGTGGTATAAAGGAAGAATCTATGTGACCGCAGATTCAGAGTTGAAACAAGCTATTTGGCAAGAAGCCCATGATACTCTTTATTCTATCCATCCGGGAGGAACGAAGATGTATCAGGATTTGAAGGAGAAATTTTGGTGGCATACACTACAAGAAATGTGTTGATTTATGACCTTTTATTAGTGACCCTAGATGAAATCGCCATACATCTATGACGATTTTACACAAAATCGTCATAAGACATTTATAGAGGCCGAAAGCCTACATAACTATGATGATTTGGACAAAAATCATCGTAACTATCTTATATAAAATCGTCATAACATGGGCGTAAAAGCATAGGAGCTTATTGGTAAGGATCATGACAATTTTATATCGTCATAACTTTTAATTCGTGAAATGTTTAAATGACGTGGCAGCCACATCACCGGTTATGCTTACGTGTCATCTTATGTTCCAATTATTCCTCACATATGTCCTCGAACACACAACCCACGAGTCCTCCTTCTATAACTTGGTGATACTAACCAAAAGGCGACATGGCAAGTTTCGGTACGTAACTGCACTTGACCTTTTATCTAGCCTATATGTAATTTCTAAAATAATTAAAAGGGGATTAGGAGATTCAAACCTGCGACCAAGAGACCTTGTTAGCTCTCGGTGATAATAACCAAAGGGCCACACGACTGGTTGTGGTATATATCTAAGTTTGGTGTCACATCCCAAGATTTTCCAAATCTTGTAATGTGAAAATAAATTAATGAAATAAAATTTTGTTTGATTTTCAGAGCCAGAAGAAACTTTTTTGAATTTAAATGGAACCTCAAACCCATTTGAATCAAAAAAAAAATCCTAAAAAGATTCATAAAGATAAACATTTAATGAAGGAAAACAAAATATTTTTGAAATACTATTTTGATCATTAAAATAAAAGGGATTTGGTTTTCACTTGAAATAAAAGTTTTATAGATAAAGATTATTTTGTAGAGCCAAATTAATTCTTGGCCAAGCTTTGAGAATTAAAAACATTTTATTTTGAAACAAATTAGCAAAGGTTATTTAAAAATAATAAAGATTTGCTTAAATAAAATAATAAGGAATTAATATCTAAACTCTTTTAAAATAAAAGGTTTCACCATTTTAATTAAAACATCAAAACTTAAATAAATTATTTTAATAGGTTTCCCAAGTAATTTATATTCTTTAATAAAACCTACTAAAGTGTTTTGACTTTATTTTAGATTTTAAAATAAATATTCTCAATAAAACAAACCCAAGTGGATCTAATAATAAAAGTCTATGTTATCTAATTTATAATGGACTCTAAAATAAAATGTTATTTTGTTTTTAACAACAAGTTTCCAAGTATTTAATACTTCCAAATAAAACCTACTGATTTGGTTTGGAAAATATTTAGGTTTCAAATAAAGATTTTATTAATAGAATCAAACTTTATTTGATTTAATAACTAAGACCCATTTTATTTAATTACTAATGGACCCTAAAATAAGAGGTTATTTAGTTTAAAACAAATTTTCCAAATATTCTTTATTTCCAAATAAACCTACTGATTTAGATTTGAAAGAGTTTTGGATTTTAAATGAAGATTATATTAATTAAAACAAACCCTATATTATTAAATAACTAAAATAACCATTTATTTAAATTAAAGAATGGATCATAAAAAGAATAAAATTATTATTTTGTTTTAAGATTTGGATTATGTTGAAAAACAGAACCAAATTCAAAGTAAAGCTGAGTGTTTGTTTGAATTAATTTGAGTGTTGTTTGAATGTGTGAATAATTGTTTGAAATTCAAAACAGAAAAGGAAAAATAAAGCAGACAGAAAAAAAATAGTGCAAAGGCCCAGCCCACTAAGCCAGTCCAGCCCACCTCCTCTCCCGAACCGTTTTCCTACACCGCAAAAGAAACCCGCTGAACCACTGACATGTGGACCTTTTCCCTCTTCCCTTTTCCCACTAACAGGTAGACCCACCGCTACTGTTCATCGTCCTCACCGCGCGACCCCTTCTCCCTCACCTCGCTGCCGTTTCTTCCCGTTGTTAGCTCCATCAATCGGCGTTAATCCATGCATTCAACCTCGCCGCGACCACGCCTTTTTAAACGCCCCGCTCTTTCCTCCATTTTCCCTCAGACCACTCCTCCTCTCTGCCCCTAGGCTGCCTCCAATTCTCTCTATACCGTCGCCGCTCCGACGAGCTTCCTCTGTCGATTCCGGCCAAGCCACACCTTCCCGAGCCTCCCTGAGCACGCTAGCAGCTTCCCCACTCCCAGACGCTTCTCCCCGTGCCCTTCCTTCAACCACGGGTACCCCGGAGCATCGACTACGACAAGCTCCGACAGCGTCGCCGTCCGTTTCTACTCCGGCGACGACTCTCAGGTGAACCAGACCACCCCGACCCCTCTCGTTCACGCACCCAGCATCGCCTTGCTCTTGCGCATCTAAATGTGCTCCTGTTTTACCTTAGGGCGATCTGCAGCGACGACTCCTACCACCACCGTCGTCTGCTTCATCTCCGACGAAGCCACAGGTAGTATATGACCACCCCGCGCCTCCTCGTTCACACTCCCGCAAGCGCCACACCGTTCTGCATCTAACCGCATCGTTGTTTTGCTTCGGGATGATCCACAGCGTCACCCTCGACCGCGGACAGAACCACCCGACGCCGACCCCCACTCCGGCGAGGAATTACTGCAGACCCCGAGCGCCCCGCGACCAACCGATCACGCCCCGAGCAACGCTTCGGCCTCGCGATCACGGTGAGCCTCTCCTCCTCTTCTCTCGCTTCCTAGAATGGCCAGACCACCTCGGACAGAGCGTGCGCCGCCAGTCGTCGCCGCCGGCGCCGCCAGCTATTGGTCAACCTCCTGAGCACCGTCCGATCTTGATCCAGCGGCTAGGAAAGAAAGTGAGCGAAGGGGTATCGAATGATCTGAGCCGTGCGGTGATAATTAGATCCAACGGCCAGCGTCGCACGATCCACCCGAACCGGTATCGTCCAGTTAAAACACGCCGCGTGTCACCTATTGGATTTAAAACAGATTTGAAAAACAGAAACTTTTGCAAACTTCAAACCCTTATATCTTTGGATCCACACGTCCAAATTTTACAAATTTTATGTCGTTGGATTCAGGAGAACAAGCCCTAGCTAACCATGGCCTTAGTTTTGAAAATAGTATCTGTTAGCTTGATTGAATTTGCAGAAACTTTTGTGTACTTGATTAGAGTATAAAAATTGTTTAAATTTGATTTTAGGATTAAATCTTTTGCAAAATGGTTTTTAGTGACCATACTGACCCTAGGAACCAAATAAACCCCTTGATTTTATCATGGAAATGTTTTGCAAGGAAAACCGTGGGAAAATGTTTTGGACCAAAACTTACTGACCCAAAACATCAAACCTTGCCAAAGGCAACTCACTTAGTGAAAAACCTAAAGTTTTGCTTTGATAAGAATAAATTTTCACCACATAAAATGATGAATGAATTTTAAAAAATGGTCTTAAGATAAAACCCAATTACAAATGACTTTGCCATTTTGATAAATGACCAATTTGGACCATACAAAGTTTATAAACCTAGTAGAGACCAACCTTGCAAAAATAAACCACCTTTGCATGACTTAGACTCCATTGCTTTGTGTGTGAAATTGTTTGTTTAACCTTGTTTTGGAATGTTAGTTGATTTGGTGATTGGCTTGATTGACTTGTAGTGAAATTAGCAAAGTGTGAAACTAGCAAGATCAAGGAAGTGAACTCCATTCCCTACCAAAAGGCAAGTTACACTATCATACAAAAGTCCTACTATTTTCATTATACTTAGTGGATTTGAAAACATGCATGAAAATGATTTATACTTATGCTATGCTAAATCCTATTAGGATGCCCTTACTTTCCTTAGAGAAAATCTTGTAGTTGTACATGCTTAGCCATGCTATATGCTATAATTTGAAAAAGAGATACATGTTGAGATTTTACAAAGATTGAGAAAAGGACCTGTGTTTTACATAATAAAACAAGGACTCAATGAACCACCTAGGTGGAGGATACTTTAAGTTTTGGAGAAGGTGGCAACAAAAGGGAACCATGTCTATGGCAATCACTTTGTGTTGTGCTCCAAAAGTAAACCACCTAGGAAACTTAGAGATCAAACATGCTTCTCCAATTGTGGCTTTCGTGTGCAACCACATGCTATTATGGCTCTGGCTTAGTTAATTACATTAGGAAGACCCATACATTGTATTTAGTTACTGGACATGGGGATCTGGAATGCTTCATGGGGGCTGAAGACAAAGCTAGCAATGATGTATGGGAGGACCTTTTGGAAAGACTTCGTCACATTCTCAATCTGCCAGTACTCCATCTTGGTGAGCACTAATCCAGTAGGCCACTGGTGGCAACAAGATGGGATTGTGTCATGTGGGTAAAGTGTACTCCTTCTGCAGAAGTAAATAAAATCTAAGTACTTAGCCGTGTCCCCGGTTATGGACAATACTGAGCAACTAAAGTTTGAACTATGGGAGATCTCGACATTCCAACTTCTAATATAAAAACTTGATGCCCTTGTGTGTCTACCAAGGAATTCAAAGAGATTTTGTAAAGCTTTTTGCACTTGGGGTTACCAAGGTGCTCAAGAACATGATGTACTTGGGGTTTTACCAAGGAACTCATGAGATTTTATAAAACTTGATGCACTTGGGGTTACCAAGGTGCTCAAGAGATTTTGACAAGGATTTGAACACTTGAGTTTCTACCAAGGAGTTCAAGGAACTTGGAAAAGAAATTTGACAAAAGACTTTAAAACCCTTTTGAAAAGATAGGATAAAATATTGCTTTATGCAAATAAGCCTTAAACTCTACTTAGCCAAATATGCATATAATGATAGGATCCACTCTTATTATACATAGAAGTGAAGCTTGCCAATACAATTCAAAATGTATTGACCCTTGTGGCTGTAACTTGTAATGTTGCAGGTTGATTGTTTTAAAAATGAAGATTGTTTGATTGACTAGGACTACAAAATCTACAACCAACATCTGCCTGTGGCACTTTGAAGATGATGGACCCATACTTATAGTTATTCCGCTGCAAATGTAATGTAATAGCCAAATGAGCTATGTTTGATGTAATAAACTTATGTTATTCCTGGTTATAAATTTATATTATGACCTTTGTATCTTGATATTACATCTTAACTGTGGATGCTAGCTATTGATCCAGGGACTAGCATTGTAAAACACAGGAGGACCCTACCTTATTGGGTTGGGACCCCTACAGATGGTATCAGAGCATTGTGTTGCCTGTAGGATTTGTAAACCTAGGATTGGACAAAAAAAACCCTTAGGAAAATAGGAGTTGTCTTATTCCAAAACTTATTTACAAAATACTTGTAAACTCTTTCCTCAACCATTTTGGTTTCAACTCTACTTCTCTTCTACTTCAACTTGATGGAAAACCTACCCATGGCCAAAGACTACACCATGTGCAAAGGACTTCTTCAACTTCTTCAACTCTAATGACTTCAACATCTTCAAACTCTAATGACTTCAACATCTTCAGCATATTCACCAAGGACTTCCAACTTGAATAGCACTAAGGACTACAAGTGAAACAAGGAAATCTTGCTTAAGATTTAGAGACTGAGGGAATGCAAAATAAGAAGAAGCCATCAACAACTTTGAAGTATTGCAACCAAGAGATTTTCTCAAGGAAACCAAGATCTCATACAAGAAGAATCATGAAGAAAGGAAAGATCACAAGTAAACCATATAGATGGACCACCATTTATAGTTAAGTCAAACACACCAACTTATGGGGTGTAAAAAAAATATTTTGTTGCCTAAAATTGTGCTGAACTTTGTTGTTTGAGTGAAATGACTGTTTTTGATTGCATACACATTGTTTGTGTGAATTGTGATGTAGAAATAATTCCTTAGAAATATCTTGCCTATTCTAAACTCCGTTCAAACCTAAACAGATGACCACTCCAAAGGACTCCAAGATTGATGACATCAACACCAACCAAGCTGATAGCATGAAAGAACTCATAGCAACCCAACACCAGTTGAACCAACTAACAGCTCAGTTCCTAGTCAACAATAGTGATAAGGATCCAGCATTCCAAAGGTTTTTGGAAGAGCAGTCTCAACTGATGCTTAAGGTGACTAATCAAATGATTAGCATGGAAGAAAACTATCCTAGAAGTGTGTATGATAACAAGGATGAAAAGAATATTGTTCTAGATGGAGCCCCAACTTGCATTATTTGTGGAGACAAGGATCATACCTCCAAGGAGCATGAAGGAAAATGCCCCAATTGTGAAGAAGATCATCCTGTTGGACAATGTCCTACTTCTCAAGCCACTTGCTACCTGTGTGAAGGAAGTGATCATACTCCAGGTCTATGTCCCATCTATGCCATGGTGGAACAAAGGAAACAAGAAGGATCCAAGTCTACCAAAGGAAAAGGACCACTCCTACATCCAAACAAGACAACCCAATTCAAAGGATCAAGAAAAATCAAGAAGCCCAAGCAAGACATGAGCATTGTGCAATGTCGTAAATGTAAAGAAATGGGACACTACTCCAGTGGAGGCCCAGAGAACAAGAAGAATAAAGAGATTGACCAAGTGTGGTGCAACAACTGCAAGGAACCAGGCCACTATGTAGCAACTTGCCCACAAGAGCAACGCAAAGAACTTAAGGACATTAATTGTTTCAACTGCAAGAATCCAGGACACTATGCAAGCAACTGTCCAGAAAGGATGAAAAACAAGTTGAACAAGCCTATGGAGAAACTCAACCTTAGCCCATGAGTCAAGTGTAGCAATAAAGCAAAAGTTTGCTTAGAGAAGTTTTCCAGGACCCAAGAAGGCCAATATGTAATTTTTGTTTGAAAAATTTTAAGGGTGGTAGTACCCTAATTGCTTTGAACTTGCTTGTAAACCCCAGCCTTCCCAAATCTCGGGATGAGATTTATTTTAAGAGTGGTAGCCTGTCACATCCCAAGATTTTCCAAATCTTGTAATGTGAAAATAAATTAATGAAATAAAATTTTGGTTGATTTTCAGAGCCAGAAGAAACTTTTTTGAATTTAAATGGAACCTCAAACCCATTTGAATCAAAAAAAAATCCTAAAAAGATTCATAAAGATAAACATTTAATGAAGGAAAACAAAATATTTTGGAAATACTATTTTGATCATTAAAATAAAAGGGATTTGGTTTTCACTTGAAATAAAAGTTTTATAGATAAAGATTATTTTGTAGAGCCAAATTAATTCTTGGCCAAGATTTGAGAATTAAAAACATTTTATTTTGAAACAAAGTAGCAAAGGTTATTTAAAAATAATAAAGATTTGCTTAAATAAAATAATAAGGAATTAATATCTAAACTCTTTTAAAATAAAAGGTTTCACCATTTTAATTAAAACATCAAAACTTAAATAAATTATTTTAATAGGTTTCCCAAGTAATTTATATTCTTTAATAAAACCTACTAAAGTGTTTTGACTTTATTTTAGATTTTAAAATAAATATTCTCAATAAAACAAACCCAAGTGGATCTAATAATAAAAGTCTATGTTATCTAATTTATAATGGACTCTAAAATAAAATGTTATTTTGTTTTTAACAACAAGTTTCCAAGTATTTAATACTTCCAAATAAAACCTACTGATTTGGTTTGGAAAATATTTAGGTTTCAAATAAAGATTTTATTAATAGAATCAAACTTTATTTGATTTAATAACTAAGACCCATTTTATTTAATTACTAATGGACCCTAAAATAAGAGGTTATTTAGTTTAAAACAAATTTTCCAAATATTCTTTATTTCCAAATAAACCTACTGATTTAGATTTGAAAGAGTTTTGGATTTTAAATGAAGATTATATTAATTAAAACAAACCCTATATTATTAAATAACTAAAATAACCATTTATTTAAATTAAAGAATGGATCATAAAAAGAATAAAATTATTATTTTGTTTTAAGATTTGGATTATGTTGAAAAACAGAACCAAATTCAAAGTAAAGCTGAGTGTTTGTTTGAATTAATTTGAGTGTTGTTTGAATGTGTGAATAATTGTTTGAAATTCAAAACAGAAAAGGAAAAATAAAGCAGACAGAAAAAAAATAGTGCAAAGGCCCAGCCCACTAAGCCAGTCCAGCCCACCTCCTCTCCCGAACCGTTTTCCTACACCACAAAAGAAACCCGCTGAACCACTGACATGTGGACCTTTTCCCTCTTCCCTTTTCCCACTGACAGGTAGACCCACCGCTACTGTTCATCGTCCTCACCGCACGAC
Organism: Avena sativa; assembly: GCA_916181665.1. Taxonomy (NCBI): domain Eukaryota; kingdom Viridiplantae; phylum Streptophyta; class Magnoliopsida; order Poales; family Poaceae; genus Avena; species Avena sativa. The sequence goes on from OV702280.1 coordinate 137,087,456, forward strand.
CCCTTCTCCCCTCACCTCGCTGCCGTTTCTTCCCGTTGTTAGCTCCATCAATCGGCATTAATCCGTGCATTAAACCTCGCCGCGACCATGCCTTTTTAAACGCCCCGCTCTTTCCTCCGTTTTCCCTCAGACCACTCCTCCTCTCTGCCCCTAGGCTGCCTCCAATTCTCTCTATACCGTCGCCGCTCCGACGAGCTTCCTCTGTCGATTCCGGCCAAGCCACACCTTCCCGAGCCTCCCTGAGCACGCTAGCAGCTTCCCCACTCCCAGACGCTTCTCCCCGTGCCCTTCCTTCAACCACGGGTACCCCGGAGCATCGACTACGACAAGCTCCGACAGCGTCGCCGTCCGTTTCTACTCCGGCGACGACTCTCAGGTGAACCAGACCACCCCGACCCCTCTCGTTTACGCACCCAGCATCGCCTTGCTCTTGTGCATCTAAATGTGCTCCTGTTTTACCTTAGGGCGATCTGCAGCGACGACTCCTACCACCACCGTCGTCTGCTTCATCTCCGGCGAAGCCACAGGTAGTATATGACCACCCCGCGCCTCCTCGTTCACACTCCCGCACTCGCCACACCGTTCTGCATCTAACCGCATCGTTGTTTTGCTTCGGGATGATCCACAGCGTCACCCTCGACCGCGGACAGAACCACCCGACGCCGACCCCCACTCCGGCGAGGAATTACTGCAGACCCCAAGCGCCCCGCGACCAACCGATCACGCCCCGAGCAACGCTTCGGCCTCGCGATCACGGTGAGCCTCTCCTCCTCTTCTCTCGCTTCCTAGAACGGCCAGACCACCTCGGACAGAGCGTGCGCCGCCAGTCGTCGCCGCCGGCGCCGCCAGCTATTGGTCAACCTCCTGAGCACCGTCCGATCTTGATCCAGCGGCTAGGAAAGAAAGTGAGCGAAGGGGTATCGAATGATCTGAGCCGTGCGGTGATAATTAGATCCAACGGCCAGCGTCACACGATCCACCCGAACCGGTATCGTCCAGTTAAAACACGCCGCGTGTCACCTATTGGATTTAAAACAGATTTGAAAAACAAAAACTTTTGCAAACTTCAAACCCTTATATCTTTGGATCCACACGTCCAAATTTTACAAATTTTATGTCGTTGGATTCAGGAGAACAAGCCCTAGCTAACCATGGCCTTAGTTTTGAAAATAGTATCTGTTAGCTTGATTGAATTTGCAGAAACTTTTGTGTACTTGATTAGAGTATAAAAATTGTTTAAATTTGATTTTAGGATTAAATCTTTTGCAAAATGGTTTTTAGTGACCATACTGACCCTAGGAACCAACCCTTGGTGTTAAAAATGATTTTGGTAAAATATAAGTTGAATTATCTAACTTAGCCATTTTCTAACCAAATAAACCCCTTAATTTTATCATGGAAATGTTTTGCAAGGAAAACCTTGGGAAAATGTTTTGGACCAAAACTTACTGACCCAAAACATCAAACCTTGCCAAAGGCAACTCACTTAGTGAAAAACCTAAAGTTTTCTTTGATAATAATAAATTTTCACCACATAAAATGATGAATGAATTTTAAAAAATGGTCTTAAGATAAAACCCAATTACAAATGACTTTGCCATTTTGATAAATGACCAATTTGGACCATACAAAGTTTATAAACCTAGTAGAGACCAACCTTGCAAAAATAAACCACCTTTGCATGACTTAGACTCCATTGCTTTGTGTGTGAAATTGTTTGTTTAACCTTGGTTTGGAATGTTAGTTGATTTGGTGATTGGCTTGATTGACTTGTAGTGAAATTAGCAAAGTGTGAAACTAGCAAGATCAAGGAAGTGAACCCCATTCCCTACCAAAAGGCAAGTTACACTATCATACAAAAGTCCTACTATTTTCATTATACTTAGTGGATTTGAAAACATGCATGAAAATGATTTATACTTATGCTATGCTAAATCCTATTAGGATGCCCTTACTTTCCTTAGAGAAAATCTTATAGTTGTACATGCTTAGCCATGCTATATGCTATAATTTGAAAAAGAGATACATGTTGAGATTTTACAAAGATTGAGAAAAGGACTTGTGTTTTACATAATAAAACAAGGACTCAATGAACAACCTCGGTGGAGGATACTTTAAGTTTTGGAGAAGGTGGCAACAAAAGGGAACCATGTCTATGGCAATCACTTTGTGTTGTGCTCCAAAAGAAAACCACCTAGGAAACTTAGAGATCAAACATGCTTCTCTAATTGTGGCTTTCGTGTGCAACCACATGCTATTATGGCTCTGGCTTAGTCAATTACATTAGGAAGACCCATACATTGTCTTTAGTTACTGGACATGGGGATCTGGAATGCTTCATGGGGGCTGAAGACAAAGCTAGCAATGATGTATGGGAGGACCTTTTGGAAAGACTTCGTCACATTCTCAATCTGCTAGTACTCCATCTTGGTGTGCACTAATCCAGTAGGCCACTGGTGGCAACAAGATGGGATTGTGTCATGTGGGTAAAGTGTACTCCTTCTGCAGAAGTAAATAAAATCTAAGTACTTAGCCGTGTCCCCGGTTATGGACAATACTGAGCAACTAAAGTTTGAACTATGGGAGATCTCGACATTCCAACTTCTAATATAAAAACTTGATGCCCTTGTGTGTCTACCAAGGAATTCAAAGAGATTTTGTAAAGCTTGTTGCACTTGGGGTTACCAAGGTGCTCAAGAACATGATGTACTTGGGGTTTTACTAAGGAACTCATGAGATTTTATAAAACTTGATGCACTTGGGGTTACCAAGGTGCTCAAGAGATTTTGACAAGGATTTGAACACTTGAGTTTCTACCAAGGAGTTCAAGGAACATGGAAAAGAAATTTGACAAAAGACTTTAAAACCCTTTTGAAAAGATAGGATAAAATATTGCTTTATGCAAATAAGCCTTAAACTCTACTTAGCCAAATATGCATATAATGATAGGATCCACTCTTATTATACATAGAAGTGAAGCTTGCCAATACAATTCAAAATGTATTGACCCTTGTGGCTGTAACTTGTAATGTTGCAGGTTGATTGTTTTAAAAATGAAGATTGTTTGATTGACTAGGACTACAAAATCTACAACCAACATCTGCCTGTGGCACTTTGAAGATGATGGACCCATACTTATAGTTATTCCGCTGCAAATGTAATGTAATAGCCAAATGAGCTATGTTTGATGTAATAAACTTATGTTATTCCTGGTTATAAATTTATATTATGACCTTTGTATCTTGATATTACATCTTAACTGTGGATGCTAGCTATTGATCCAGGGACTAGCATTGTAAAACACAGGAGGACCCTACCTTATTGGGTTTGGACCCCTACATTTGGCCTCTTTATCTAGTCCACGTCTGTATTGCTAAATACTAAAATAAATATAAGACGAAGAAGGGAATCGAACTTGAGAGCACACAGGCTTGGAAAGGAACACGACCACCACATCTCACCTTCGTTCATGACACAAAGATGTAGGTCCGTTATTTACATAAATCATTTCATTGTTGGGTCTAGGCCTAGTCAGATAATGGGGCAAGCTGCGGTGACTAATTGGGCCGACCTAGACTTGGGCGTGGTAGAATAGGCCTGCTAGCTCGGCTGGTCCAGTTAGGGTACGTTTTTTTTTTGTTTTTTTTTGTTAATTCTTTGGTATCTTTTTCATATAAAATTCAAAATAATTGATTTTTATCTCTAATTTTTTATAAACTTCAGTAGATCATCCTAGTATGTTAATTAGTAATAATTTGATTACTTAAATATAGTAGATTTACCAATTCCACACTAGCCCATACTAGGCACAAATATTCCACAAAAATAGTAGATTTACCAATTCCACACTGAGCCTCACTAAACTTGCATTGGATCTCTAAAGAAATAACATATTGTGAATCTAAAAATGATTTTAACAAAAAATCACGAGCATCGAATCATGTAACTATAGTTCAAATCGGACCCACTTCCTACCGATTCAGCAGGAATTTGTCTTTTTAGTCAGGGGTGGAAGGAAAGGTTTGCATACCCCAGTTGGGACATTTTTACATGTAAGGTGGCCTATTATTTTTGAAAAATAGGGTGGTAGCGTTTTAAAACTTTTATTTGGTGGTTGCTTCATAAAACGCCCCATTTTTTGCGCTCAGAAAATAGAAAATGGTTTTTCCGTGCGACGAAAAGGAAAACTTCCTCCTGCAACATTGTTCGACATCCCATGATACATATGTGTGCATAATATGGGCTCATTATCACAAACTATGCCACGATTCTGGCCATGACATTGGTCGTTTGGTCCGAAAGCCATGAAACCTCGGACATGATAGGTCATTTCTGAGAAGGTTTTTTCGAGACACTTGCAATATACCAAGGTTGGTATTTTTCCTTGCAACTATGTCATATAATAAGACACCATGCGAAGGATTTGCATTGATCATACGATTTTTGAATTTTTTATGCGTGTTTCAAACTATGGTGAAAACGGTGGACACGATGGTTCTTAGATAGGGGTTGATCCTCACTAAACTTGCATTGGATCTCTAAAGAAATAGCATATTGTGTGTCTAAAAATAATTTTTTCCAAAAAACATGAGTATCGGATCATGTACCTGTAGTTCAAACCGGACCCACATCCTACCGATTCAGCAGGAATATGTGTTTTTCGCCAGGGGTGAACGGAAAGGTTTGAGATACCCCGGTTGGGACATTGTACATGTAATGTGGTATAATATTTTTACAAAATGTGGTGGTACCATTCTAAAACTTTCATTTGGTGGTTGCTTCACAAAACGCCCTGTTTTCTGCGCTCGGAAAAATGGAAAATGGATTTTCCGTGCGTCGAAAAGGAAAACTTTCTCATGAAAGATTGTTCTCCATCCCATGATACATATGTGTGCACAATATGAGCACATTATCACAAACTATGCCGTGATTCTGGCCATAACATTGGTCGTTTGGTTCGAAAGCCATGAAACCTCGAACATGATAGGTCATTTTGTGAAGGCTTTTTTGAGACATACTCAATTTACTAAGTTTGGTATTTTTCTTTGCAACTATGTCACATAATAAGACACCACGCGATGGATTTGCGTTGATCGGACCGTTTTTAAATTTTTTATGCCCGTTTCAAACTATGGTTAAAACGGCAGTCATGAAGTTTCTTAGCTAGGGGATGAGCCTCGCTAAACTTGCATTGGATCTCTGAAGAAATAGCATATTGTGAGTCTAAAAATGATTTTTTCAAAAAATCATGAGCATCAGATCATATACCTATAGTTCAAATCGGACCCACTTCCTACCGATTCGGCAGAAATTTGTCTTTTTCACGAGGGGTGGAAGAAAAGGTTTGAGATACCCCATTTGGGACATTGTCCATATAATTTGGTCTAGTATTTTTGAAAAATATGTTGGTGCCATTTTGAAACTTCCATTTGATGGTTGTTTTAAAAAACGCCTCGTTTTTTGGCACTCGGAAAATGGAAAATGGCTTTTCCGTGCGTCGAAAAGGAAAACTTCCTCCTGCAACATTGTTCTCCATCCCAAGATGCACATGGGTGCACAATATGGGCACATTATCACAAACTATGCCGCGATTCTAGCCATAACACTTGTCGTTTAGCCCGAAACCCATGAAACCTCAGACATGATAGGTCATTTCTGAGAAGGTTTTTTCGAGACACTTGCAATACCAAGTTTGGTATTTTTCCCTGAAACTATGTCATATAATAAGACACCACACGGAGGATTTGCATTGATCAGACCGTTTTTTAATTTTTTATGCCCGTTTCTAACTATGATCAAAATAGCGGGCATGAAGGTTCTTAGCTAGGGGATGAGCCTCGCTAAACTTGCATTCGATCTCTGAAGAAATAGCATATTGTGAGTCTAAATATCATTTTTTTACAAAATCATGGGCTTTAGATCATGTACCTATAGTTCAAATCGGACCCACTTCCTACCGATTCGGCAGAAATTTGTCTTTTTCACGAGGGGTGGAAGAAAAGGTTTGAGATACCCCATTTAGGACATTGTCCATATAATTTGGTCTAGTATTTTTGAAAAATATGTTGGTGCCATTTTGAAACTTCCATTTGATGGTTGCTTCATAAAACGCCTCATTTTTTGGCACTCGGAAAATGGAAAATGGCTTTTCCGTGCGTCGAAAAGGAAAACTTCCTCCTGTAACATTGTTCTCCATCACAAGATGCACATGGGTGCACAATATGGGCACATTATCACAAACTATGCTGCCATTCCAGCCATAACACTCGTCGTTTAGCCCGAAAGCCATGAAACCTTAGACATGATAGGTCATTTCTGAGAAGGTTTTTTCGAGACACTTGCAATATAACAAGTTTGGTATTTTCCCTGAAACTATGTCACATAATAAGACACCACGCGAAGGATTTGCATTGATCGGACCTTTTTGAATTTTTTATGCCCGTTTCAAACTATGATCAAAACGACAGGCATGAAGGTTCTTAGCTAGGGGATGAGCCTCGCTAAACTTGCATTGGATCTCTGAAGAAATAGCATATTGTGCAAAATGGCGGGCACAATATGGCACATTATCACAAACTATGCCGCGATTCCGGCCATAACATTCGTCGTTTTTCATCTTTCTGATTCTTTTTTAATTAGTTATGCCAATTCTTTGTGAGTTGTCTGCAACCAATCAGAAGGAAGAACTACTCTTCCCACGGATCACCCATGTAAAATTAATGAAAGCTGTCTAAACATTTGTGATTCAATCAGCGCCATACTCCCTCCCACCACCCATTTCCCTCCTCCTGTCACAATTTCTCCCGCCTCCCCCGTCCCCAACTTTTTGCTGGAGATGACTGAAACATCGCAAAATTGCAGTGCTACACCACAAAATATCTAGGGTCATTTTCGTGAAACTCTACACCAAGCAGTCTACTCCGAACCCTAGATCCCTAGCCTATTCTCCCACAACTCCCCATCCTCTGCGCCCCCTATGCCGCCACCCGCACACTTCTCCGGCATCCACCCTCCCCGCCGCCGACAGACCCTCCCTAGCTCTCTGCCCCGCCGCCGCATCCACCCTCCCTGCCGCCGCATCCACCCTCCCCGTCGCTGACCGACCCTCCCTAGCTCTGCCTCGCCACCGCATCCACCCTCCCCGCCGCCGACCGACCCTCCCTAGCTCTCTGCCCCGTTGACGCAGCCACCCTTCCCGCCGCCGACCGACCCTCCCTAGCTCTCTGTCCCGCCGCCGCATCCACCCCGATGAACTCCTCCTGTGTCCACAAGATCCGACGCCACCCCCCTTCGTTCTCCACCATCCCACCCACCAACGGTGACCGAGAGACAGAGCACCGAACGGGCGTCCGTGGCCAACTCCTCCTCCCGTGTCCATGTAGGACGACGTCCCGAATTCCACCTTCGCCGTCGTCCAGCACAACGCTGCACACCCGGCTGCACTGCTACTTCTTTCGCAGGTCCCACCGTGTGGGTCGAACAGGGCGAGATCATCGGCCCCGTGGACTACATGTGCGTGCGGTGGTTCCGTCACCAGCGACTCGTCACCTCCCTCTGGCTCAACGCCTTCAGCGACACCTTCCGAGGGTACGTACGCATGGCATCGCGTGTTTCTGGCCCTTCGCTTCCTACTAATCCTACACCGCACGCCGTATGGTGATGCTCTAGGTTGTTAGATTAGTTCTTGCTGAATGTTTTGGAATGGAGCATCCATGATGAAACGGGTAGAAAGGGAATACAGGCAATCTTGTTCATCATTGTTTGCTAGATTAGAATTTTAAAAATTAATAGAATAAGAAAAGTGACACCCCCTATTAAGTATTGATTCATGCATGTCTCACTTGTCTCTGTTGTTCCCATATTAAGTTTTTATAAGCTCCCTGACCACACAATAGCTTCACATCCGCATGTACCGTATGGGACACTTGTTTTGGTCAATTATCCCTAGCATTTTAATGTGGTATAAGAACAGAAACTAGTACACTTGGTCTTTCTTACTACAGGTCACTTATGTAACAATGTCTTCTCTTTGGTTCTAGTTAAGTACAAGAGATGTAGATACTCATCCTATGTTGCAATATTTTCATACAGATCTGATATAGCTCTGATAAATTTGACAAGAGCTTGTTTTTACTACTGGGATGCAATGTTTGCTCTATTTACCTGGTCGACCTCGCGGGTTGTGATGGACTAAATCAAGTATGCATGGATGCTCCCCTTTTATTTTGATCTGAACCTATTTTTTTCCCGAGAGAGGTTATGCCAGATTGTTAGATAGGATTTGCTAGACCTGTAGGAGTCCTAGGGTTCTTGTCGGGTCCTAGGGTTCTTGTAGGTTCACATTTTTGTTATTGGAGTACCTGCTGATTTGTACTCAATTTAATTCCCTATATGAGACGTGTGCCTCACATTAGCTGGTTGTCGCATAGAAACTATGTATCCTTGGGCATCTCTTCTATTTGCACATTATTAATATGCTTGAAAAATGTAATGGATGCTTGTATATGCTTATTGAAAAACACATTTGACTAGTTCTGTTTTACTCCAAAGCTTGAAAAATATGGTACTGATAAGATACATGTTCTCAAATATCATATGACTTATGTCAACCTCATTTACTGTTTCAGGTGGAATGCTACCAGGTGTATACATGCAGCACTGTATTACGACCTGTTCTCTCTAATAAAGTATGCATGCATCACTTTATTGCTTGATTATATGATTTATTTGTGTATATAGATTCATTTCTGTCTTGTAGTGCTTATCGAGTGAACAGTTAATAGATGCTATAATTGATGATTGTAGATATTCATTATTTATTAAGTAGTTTGTTAGAAGCTTGGTTTATTTGCTACTGATGTAGGAGCATTAGAAGCTGGGGTGATCTCATTTTACTGCACCGAGAGTAGCAGCAAGTAACATCACCTGATACTAGCAATGAATTTAATAATATTTGATCATTGTTTACCCGAAAATGTGTTCTAAGTCTGGAAGATCGTCCTGATTATATAGAGCAGCAATTTTCATGATTTTGGTTTACTTTTCTTATATGATCATCACTGTTATAATGTTGTTGCTTTATTTGATACAAGCATAAACTCTCAACGATTGTTGCTTTTCTGGTATATATTCATGTATAGCAACAGAAATGCTTGTTTGTTGCAAGTCTGATATTGAACCAAATTTTCTGCTATGACAGGCTAGGAAATTATTTCTGGAGCTCAAAGAGTGCACATGCCTGAGTTGCGGATGAAACATGCAATCTTAGTATGTCATTGATGCGAGTACCATATCATCATACATTGAATCATTCAGGTTGTTCGATGCCCATCTTATGATGGTAATTGTTGAGTATTGCAGTATCTACTAGTTTATAATTACTACTGCAACGATCCATTGTAATGCTAGTAGCCTACTATTGTGAATTGTCTACTGCTTAATTCGTGAGATTATGGAACTTATTAGTGGCACACCACCTTGTGTAGCAGTATGTACTTGTTACCGAATCATGTGTTATTTAGAAGCTCATAATAATATGCTTATTTTTTGCTTAGCATGCCCCGTTCCCGTAGATCTCTAAGAACAAGGAGCCTTGTGCCCCCATTGGCCTGAGGCTCAGGGTGCTTCATCACCCACGGAGGTTGCAACTGCAGTATTGTTTAACTACTACATATTCTTTCATCGTGTTTCGTTCATATTGCATTTGAGATTAAATTAGAGGTTCATCTCTTGGTCTTCTCTTGTTCCCAGATTCTGACACACATGAAGAAGCTCTTGGTTCATCTGGTGTTCCAGGCTAAAGAAGGTCAAACACACGTGAAGTCCTACTCAGAAGGGAAATAGTAGCTACTTAGTGTCTAGAACTTGTTACATTTTGATAGCTTACTGGGATATTATCTGTATGTGTGACTTAAAAGGTGGAAATATTGTAAGAAACTTGATTGTTGCTGTTATCAAAACATTTTTATGTATTCTATCGGTTCTTCTTGCATTATTAGCTTTTAATTTCTGTTAAAACGTGGGAGAATAAAACACTGAACTTTGACCTGTTTTATAATGAATTACTGATAAGCCAGATTGTTGACTTGCCAAACCTGACAACTGGGACCTCTATGACTAGTGGGACCAGCCCAAAATAAAAAGGCCAAAAATGAAAAGAAATTGTATGTATACAGGCCAAGACCTAGAAAATAGAAAGGCTAGAATGTTGGGCTTAGACCATCTAGATGACAAGAATTGATAGAAAGAATAAATAGAAAAAGGCTAAATTAATGTGCTAAGCCCATATCAGCTACCAAAGTGGACCAGGCTGAATTTGTACTACGACGATCTCATTTCGTCACAATTTTGCCACGTAGGATCTGATCAAGCCTAGATAGAGGCCTCGCGACGATATTGGATCGTCATAATGGTTTTGATGATCCAATATCGTCATAAAAATTTATGACGATTTCGTAGAAAACATTGTTGTGTGCAATTACTGACGCTCAGTTTTTGACGATATGTTTTTGGTCATAAGATCGTCATATATTATAGACAATGACGATTCTATGACGAAAATGGAGGGTCATGTATCAGCAGATTTCTTGTAGTGATAAAATGAAGAGAGAAGTCGGTAGGTACATAGCCAAGTGTGATATCTGTCAGAGAGTCAAAGCGGAACATCAGCGACCCGCAGGACTTCTACAACCACTACAAATTCCAAAATGGAGATGGGATTCAGTTGGAATGGATTTCATCACCGGTTTGCCTACATCTAGTAGGGGAAATGATTCTATTTGGGTCATAGTGGATAGACTTTCCAAAGTAGCTCATTTCCTACCAGTTAAGACCACTTACCAAAGCTTGAAGCTAGCAGAGTTATACATTGCTAGAATAGTCAGTCTACATGGAATCCCCAAGAACATTGTGTCGAACCAAGGAACCCAGTTTACCTCAAGATTTTGGAAGAAAGTGAAAGAAGGTTTAGGAACCAAACTGAACTTTAGCACAACTTATCACCCTCAGACCGACGGACGAACGGAACAAGTAAACTAGATACTCGAAGATATGTTGAGATCTTGTGTATTGGAATATGGATCAAAATGGGAGGACTGCCTACCTTTCACAGAATTCTCATACAACAACAGTTATCAAGCCAGTTTGGAAATGGCCCCATTTGAATTTATGTATGGAAGGAAGTGTCGTACACCCCTAAATTGGTCACAAGTAGGAGAGAGTCAGATCTTTGGACCAGACATCCTACGATAAGCCGAAGAGAAGGTTCACAGGATCTGTGAGCACCTCAAGACCGCCCAATCCAGACAGAAGAGTATGCCGACCAGAGACGTCGAGATCTAGCCATCAATGTAGGAAATTTTGTTTATCTCAAAGTATCGCCCTTGAAAGAAATGCAGTGTTTCCAACTTAAAGGAAAGCTTGCACCCTGATACATTGGACCCTTCATGATTTTAAGTCACCCGCGCGCACACACCGTGCCTCGCTCTCACTTTGCGCCATTATGTTCGCCATGACCTCAACAAGCGTCCATACATGCCCGTTTGACCGCGTGATCACAGTGACCACCATACGCCGTGACGAATTCTGACGGTACAGCCGCAGAGCACGGATGTACTAGAACGATTTAGTCCTTGCCTCGTCGTTCCACTTTGCGCATGAAGATCGCCCTGAAGCACCACGTCGACCTATACCCTTGGCCATTCCAATAGCTCACTGTAACTGTGTCGCCGGTGAGCCCGAGCCATGACGCTGTGCCCCCTTCACCGCAGTATAAATAGAGCCCTCCCCCGACCTCAAAATGCACACCATTCTACTCCTCTCTCACCCAGCAACCTCTCTAACCCAACCCTGGAGCAAGGCGAGCACCACTGCACCAGAATTTCACCGGAGTTTGCCGCTGCAAAGGAAGGAAGGAGCCAACGCTAGGAGCCTCCCTAGGAGCTGCCACGACCACCAGTTGAACCTCCATCGTCGACTCGTTTGTTCGCCCCCATAGCCTGACCTAGATGGAGCCCTGGTAAGCCCCCGACGACCCCCGCCGTAGGGCTAGGGTTCTGTCTCGCGCGAGCCCTGCGACAGAGACGACGACGCGCAAATGTCAATCGCGCTCTAATCCTAAGGCTCAGATTAGCTAATACCGTTCCACGTTTGATTAGTCGCTGATAGGTAGGACCAGCCTCAGAGCAGCCTGCTGCGTGTGCATTGCGTAGTTGGGCCAGCCCATTAGCATTCCCGCGCGTAGCCCACTGATTCAAACTTAGCTTTTCCTTTTAATTGAAAAATCCCATACTATAGGTAACTTTAAAAATCAATTCAGGAAGATTCATTGAACCAAATTGAATGAATCTAATTTTGTTTGAAAGTATATGAAAATCTCATATCACTCCCGTTGGATTCAAACAGTTTGAAACTATAGATCACCCTTGGTAAAAATAGCTAGACAGTAGCTTTTGCAACATCAAACATTTTTAAAAATTCAACCATAAGTGATTTTGAGTTGATTCCAACTCTCAAAAATCACATTGGAAAAGTACTTTCTGAATATATAAAAATATACATACTTACATATAGTAGTCCTAGACCAAAATTAAAGAATGGCTTTATAGTCATTTCTAGTCCCTAAAATATTATTAAATAGTAGTGTTAAGCTTTGTGAATTAGGCCATTCACTTTAAAGAACATTCTTAAGTATTGGAATATGTGGTGATGGCACGTGTCAAGATGATCCCATATTTGAATTGGATAATATTAAATCTTAAGTAACTTTTCAATGAGTAGAAATTACTTTTCTAAAAATAAGATAAATAAAATCTTGCCACCCATTTTATTGTAATGAAAGAGATGATGCTAGATCATCTAGTGTGGACCTTTGTGTGATAAATAGAAGTAGTTAAGTATCGTTTGGTGATCGTGTACCTCGTATTTATTTATAGACTCTAGTGTCAATCCGGGCTACGAGGAGGAAGAATTCTACGTAGACGAGGAAGAGAACTTCGACCACCTTACCAACCAAGGCAAGCTATACTAAGCATGCTAGACCATGCAACCTTGTTATGCATACCTTCGGGATACCATTTTGAGTATACCATTTTCCCAGTTTTACTCGCAAGCTTTACCTTTCTTTGTTTTATCAAAGTTGTTCAAGTAGTAATTAACTGGTGATCCGTGGAAGATTAGGAAGAATGTCATCAAGATCTTGGAACTTGATGTAGGTAGTTACACTAATTTAGTACCCCTCAAATAGTGACACCCCCATTGATAGAAGCTAGTGCTAAATTAATCTTGATCACTCTAGATGGGAACAAATGATTATGAAAACCTTGGAATGATGAGTCATTCTATTGAAATGTTTTGACATGTGTTATAAACACAATGACTTGAAGATGATGATGAGTTAAGTATGTGACATGACTTTGATAAAAACTGATGGTTGGGTTCGGATGCAATACCATTCTAATTTTACTGTACAATCACAATACCCGAATTTGGGTAGGGCTTGACTGGAAGTTTATGTGTCTTAGTATCGATTCCCTCGGGGAACAAGGTGAGCTGAGACTACCTTGTGAATCTGACTGTCCACCTATTTAGTTCCCAAGATGACAAATGGTCATGGTTGGGAGGACAAACTCATAGGGGAGGTTTCTATTCTAGGGCGTGTAATTTAAAGGTTAGGATTCATTATCAACATACCAAGTATGATGATTCAGGATTATTCCTGACGGATGTATCGAATGTTGTGGTGAAAGTGTACTACCTCTGCAGAGTGTCAATCTATTTGAATAGCCATGTCCACGGTTATGGAAAGTTGGATGGCCATACTGTTCCGTTTATAGATGTTTTCCAAAAGGACTCGTGACCTAAATGATGAATTTGACTTGACCCCACAAGTTGTGGAGATTAAGCTAGGTTCCCATTTAAGTAATCTATACAACTAAAGTTAGGAATTTACCACTAAGTACTTGGGAAATAAAATTGGCTTGTGGCAAATAAACATAGAGCTTAGGATTCCTATTAGACTAGTCTTATGGCTTTAGCAATATTTTGCGAGTACTTCAAAGTACTCATGGCTTTGTCCCTAGCTATTCCCATGGACAGACTACGAAGGAGACTACGAGGAAGATTGACAACAGGACGCTAAAGATAACTAGGATCATCTCCCATCGTCAGCATTTCCTGTGACCCTGAAGATGTACCCTCGACCATGCTACTACTATTATTATTTCCGCTGCTTTGTTTGTAATCAGACTTGATCATGAGATCAACTATTTCTAAGACTATTATGGTTTGTAATGGATGATGTATTGTGCTACCGATCTATTATGTCTCGCAAAAATGGTAATCCTGGGATTGCAATGTACGGCATAACAGGCATGTGGGATTAAAATCCGGGTGTTGACAGGCATCCTATTGGGTTATGGATTGACTCGGGTCCTCTGCAGTTAGAAGATCCGCTTCTTTTATGTATTTAAGCCCTTAGTGGCATTATGTAATATATTTCTGTAAACAGTGTTGTAATCGATGTTGTAATGATGTACACTTTGATATCTTTCTATTATGCGCTACGATGTACTGATCATGGGATCGTGGTGGTATGCATAAAAGGTATTCCCGGACCGTAAATCCGGGGGTGCCACAACGATTCTGGCCATAACATTGGTCGTTTCCCTAAAAGCCATGAAACCTCACACATGATCCCTCATTTATGAGATGGTTTTTCTAGGACGCATCAATATACCAAGTGTTTACATGACACAAAGCAAAGGTTTTACATTGTTCGGGCCATTTTTGAATTTCTTATGCCCGTTTCAAACTATGATCAAAACGACGGGCATGAAGGTTCTTAGCTAGGGGATGAGCCTCGCTAAACTTGCATTGGATCTCTGATATAACAGCATACTTTGACCCTAAAAATGATTTTGCAAAAAATAATTAGAATTAAATCATGTACCTGTAGTTCAAATCGGCCACACTTCCTACCGATTTGGCACGATTTTATTTTTTCACGAGGGGTGGACAAAAAAGTTTGAGAGACCCTGGTTGAGACATTGTGCATAGATGGTGGTATAGTATTTTTGAAAATGAGGTGATAGCACGCTGAATTATCCCTTTGGTGGTTTCTTCACAAAACACCTAGTTTTGGCGCTCGGAAAATGGAAAATGACATTTCCGCGCAACAAAAAGGAAAACTTCCTCCTGCAACATTGTTTGCCATCCCAAGATGCACATGCATGCTTAATATGGGGACATTATCACAAACTATGCCGCGATTCTAGCCATAACATTGGTCGTTTGGCCTAAAAGACATGAAACCTCAGACATAATATCTCATTTCTAAGAAGGTTTTTTGAGACGCAGTCAATATACCAAGTTTGATATTTTTATTTACGAGTATGCCACATAACATGACACAACACGAAGGTTTTACATTAATTGGACCATTTTTGAATTTATTATGCCCATTTCAAACTATGGTTAAAACGATGGGCATGAAGGTTCTTAGCTAGGGGATGAGCCTCGATAAACTTGCATTGGATCTCTGATAAAACAACATACTTTGAACCTAAAAATGATTTTTGCAAAAAATCATGAGTATTAAATCATGTACATGTAGTTTAAATCAGACACACTTCTTACCGATTACCCCAGTTTGAAAATTTTCCATAGATGGTGGTCTAGTATTTTTGAAGAATGGGGTGGTAGCGTGCTGAATTAGCCCTTTGGTGGTTGCTTCACAAAACACCCAGTTTTTGGCGCTCGGAAAACGAAAATGTCTTTTCCATGCGAAGAAAATGAAAACTTCCTCCTGCAACATTCTTCTTGATCCCAAGATACACATGAGTGCATAATATGGGCACATTATTACAAACTATGCCGCGATTCTGGCCACAACATTGGTCATTTGGCCTGAAAGCTATGAAACCTCACCCATGATAGGTCATTTCTGAGAATATTTTTTTAAGATGCAATCAATATACCAAGTTTGATACTTTTCCTTACAACTAAGTCACATAAGATGACGCAATGCGAATGTTTTACATTGTTCGGACCGTTTTTGTTTCTTATGCCCATTTCAAACTATGGTCAAAACGATGGTCATGAAGGTTATTATCTAGGGGATGGGCCTCGCTAAACTTACATTGGATCTCTCATAAAACAACATACTTTGAACCTAAAAATGTTTTTTGCAAAAAAATCATGAGCATTAAATCATATACCTATAGTTTAAATCCGACACACTTCCTACCGATTTGGCACGAATTTGTTTTTTTTTCATGAGGGGTGGTCGGAAAAGTTTGAAATACCCTGGTTGGGAAATTGTCCATATATGGTGGTCTCTTATTTTCAAAAAATTGAGTGGTAGCATGTTGAATTTATCCTTTGGTGGTTGCGTCAAATACGCCCAGTTTTTGGCGCTCGAAAATGAAAAATGGCTTCTCCATGCGACGAAAAGGAAAACTTCCTCTTGTAACATTGTTCTTCATCCTAAGATACACATGCGTGCACTATATGGGCACATTATTACAAACCATGCCGCGATTCTGGCCATAACATTGGTCGTTTTTCCTGAAAGCTATGAAACCTCAGACATGATATCTCATTTCTGGGAAGTTTTTTAAGACGCAATCAATATACCAAGTTTCATATTTTTCCTTGCAACTAATCACATAACATGACACGATGCGAATGTTTTATATTGTTCGGACCGTTTTTGAATTTCTTATGCCCGTTTCAAACTATGGTCAAAACGATGGACATGAAGATTATTAGCTAGGGGACGAGCCTCTCTAAACTTGCATTGGATGTCTGATAAAACATCATACTTTGAACCTAAAAATGTTTTTTTTAATCATGAGAATTAAATCATGTACCTATAGTTTAAATTGGGCACACTTTCTACCGATTTGGCACGAATTTGTCTTTTTCACGAGGGGTGGATGGAAAAAGTTTGAGATACCCCGGTTGGGTAATTGTCCATATATGGTGGTCTACTATTTTTAAAAAATGGGGTGGTAGCATGCTGAATTGGCCCTTTTATGGTTGCTTCAAATACGCCCAGTTTTTCGCGCTCAGAAAATGATAAATGGTTTTCCATGCGACGAAAAGGAAAACTTCCTCCTGCAACATTGTTCTCCATCCTAAGATACACATGCGTGCACTATATGGGCACATTATTACAAACCATGCCACGATTCTGGCCATAACATTGGTCATTTGGCCTGCTATGAAACCTCACACATGATAGCTCATTTCTGAGAAGGTTTTTTAAAACGCAATCAATATAGCAAGTTTGATATTTTTCCTTGCAACTAAGTCACATAACATGACAAAATGCGAAGGTTTTACATTGTTCGAACCGTTTTTGAATTTCTTATGCCCATTTCAAACTATGGTCAAAATGACGGGAATGAAGATTATTAGCTAGGGGATGAACCTCGCTCCAATTGCATTGAATCTCTGATAAAACAGCATACTTTGAACCTAAAAATATTTTTTTGCAAAAAATCATGAGCATTAATGTAAGGGTCCCAAACTTTAAATAAGGTAGAGTCCCCTGTGTTTACAGTGCTAGTCCCTGGATCAATAGCTAGCATCCACAGTTAAGATGTAATATCAAGAAACAAAGGTCATAATACAACTTTATAACCAGGAATAACATAATTTTATTACATCTTACATAGCTCATTTGGCTATTACATTACATTGCAGCAGAATATCTATAAGCATGGGGTCCTTCATCTTTAAAGTTCCATAGGTAGACATGTTGGTTGTAGACTTTGTAATCCTAATCAACACACTTCACTAAATCAATCAAAACTGCAACATCACAAGTTACAGCCACAAGGGTCAATACATTTGAATTGTATTGGCAAGTGATACTATGGTAGTATGGTGGAGTCTATCATCTATATGCATTTGGCTAAGTGGAGTTGAGGCTTGCATTGCTCAAAAATAGATTTTTCCTTAACATTTGAAAACACTAAGTTTTTGCTTGACAAAATCATTTCTCCCAATCAAAGATTGAAGATCCTTTAACCCTTGTTCAACCACAAGTTTTTAACTTAGAAATTTGAATGATGAGATTCTTGATTGCTTCCATGTCTTGATGCTCAAATTGTCCTTTACCAGGGACATGGCTAAGTACTTAGATTTTACACTCTGCAGAGGTGGTGCACTTTCCCCGCAAGACTTGGTTTCACCAAGACAAGATCTTTCAGAAGCCTTCCCTTAGACCAAAATGGACGCGCTCCAACCTATCAAACTCTACCACCAACTGTCCATATGGCTAAGTTCTTGCAACCTATATGATCCAGGCAGAGCCCATAATGCCAAGTGGTTGCACTTGAAGCTTCTCAACATTTGACATCTCAAATCTCTTTGTTCCTGGGTGGCCATCCACAAGTGAGATACATAGGGTCAACCATAAACATGGGCCTTGTGAACCACTCAACCAAAATCCACCATTCAGGTCCCATTCCACCCAGGTGATTCATTAACTTAGTTGTTTTATTAAACAAAATCACAAGTCCTCAGACTTAGAAATTTTCCATAGTATGGATATATATTCCACCCTTGTTTTCTGTTAGCTAAGCTAAGCTTGATAGTAGTAGGAATCCTAACTTAGGAAAATTTCTACGAAGGTTTCATCTACTAGGTTTTCCTATAGCAAGGTTTATACTTAGCAAAATTCCATGCAAGTTTTTATTAGAAAAATCACTAATGCATAGTGAAAGTAATGGGACAAAGTATGAAGCATCACTTGCCTTTTTGGTAGAGTATAGGTTCACTCCTTGATCTTTGCAATGATCATACACTTCAAGTCACTACAAATCAATCAAGTAAACAATCACTCAATCTACCATTCAAGCAATTCATCACATAAAATAATAAAACAAAACAACACATGCAAGCATGCAAAAGGGTTGTTTTATTTGTAAAAGTGGTTTCTATTGGGTCATAAACAATTGGGTACTCATAATGGTCATTTTATAAAGTGGCAAAGTCATTTGCAAAAGGTTTCACTTTATAAACCATTTTCAAAACAAGGTATCATTTTATGTGGTGTAGAAATATTTTTACTAAGGCTTTAATCTATAGGGTTCACCAAATAAGTTTTCAAACCATAAAACTTGGTGTTTGGGGTCAGAGAGTTTAAAACAAAACATTTCCCAAAAGTTTTCTTCCAAAACCATTTTTAATAAACTATATTTCTATTTGACTAGAAATGGTTTTAAATCAAAGAATCATTCTTTTTGTTTCACCAAATACATTTTTGAAACCACAAGGTGTGTCCTATGGTTAGTAGGTTCAAATCACTCCATTTGCAAAAGATTTTATCCCCAAAATCATTTTTGAACAATTTTTATAATCTAATCAAGCATACAAATGTTTCTGAAAAAACAAACATTTTTCCAGAAGCTTTTTACTAAACAAATGGCATGGTTGGCTAGGGCTTGTTCCACTGATTCCATTGATATAAAGTTTGTAATTTTTGGACATGTGGATCAAAAGTTATAAGAGTTTCAAATCTGCATCTAAATCAGATTCAAAATTGGGACTGAGTTGTCATCAACCTTGATGTTGGAGTTTTTTGGAGAAGTCATCTGTTTGGGTTGATTTGGGATTAGAATAGGCAAAATATTTCTAAGGGAATAATTCTAATCACACACATCACAATTCACACAAGCAATGTGCAAGCAATCACAAACAAACATTCCACTCAAACAACAAGTTTCAAGCATATTTTTAGGAAACCAAAAATATTTTTGTTACACCACATAAGTTGGTGTGTTGACTTAAACTAAATATGGTGGTCCATCTATATGGTTCACTTGAAATCTTTCCATCCTTCTTGGTTGACTCTTCTTGTATGAGATCATGGTTTCCTTGGAAAAATTCTTGGTCACAAAAACTTCAAGTGATGTGGCTCCTTCTAATTTTGTGTTTCCTTAGTCTCCAAATCTTGAACAAGATTTCCTTGTCTCACTTGTCCTAAGTGATATCCAAGGTTGAAGTCCTTGGTGAATATGCTGAAGATGTTGAAGTCATTAGAGTTGAAGAAGTTGAAGTCATTAGAGTTGATGAAGTCCTTTGCACATGGTGAAGTCTTTGGTCATGGGGTAGGTTTTATCCATCAAGTTTGAAATAGATGAGATGTAGAATCAAAACCAAAAAATGATTGAGGAAAGAGTTTACAAGATTGTTTGTAAATAAGTTTTGGAACAAATACAACTCCTATTTTTCTAAGGGGTTTTTGTCCAATCCTAGGTTTACAAATCCTATAGGCAACACAATGCTCTGATACCATCTGTAAGGGTCCCAACCTTTAAATAAGGTAGAGTCCCCTGTGTTTACAATGCTAGTCCCTGGATCAATAGCTAGCATCCACAGTTAAGATGTAATATCAAGAAACAAAGGTCATAATACAACTTTATAACCAGGAATAACATAATTTTATTACATCTTACATAGCTCATTTGGCTATTACATTACATTGCAGCAGAATATCTATAAGCATGGGGTCCTTCATCTTCAAAGTGCCACAGGCAGACATGTTGGTTGTAGACTTTGTAATCCTAATCAACACACTTCACTAAATCAATCAAACCTGCAACATCACAAGTTACAGCCACAAGGGTCAATACATTTGAATTGTATTGGCAAGTGATACTATGGTAGTATGGTGGAGTCTATCATCTATATGCATTTGGCTAAGTGGAGTTGAGGCTTGCATTGCTCAAAAATAGATTTTTCCTTAACATTTGAAAACACTAAGTTTTTGCTTGACAAAATCATTTCTCCCAATCAAAGATTGAAGATCCTTTAACCCTTGTTCAACCACAAGTTTTTAACTTAGAAATTTGAATGATGAGATTCTTGATTGCTTCCATGTCTTGATGCTCAAATTGTCCTTTACCAGGGACATGGCTAAGTACTTAGATTTTACACTCTGCAGAGGTGGTGCACTTTCCCCACAAGACTTGGTTTCACCAAGACAAGATATTTCAGAAGCCTTCCCTTAGACCAAAATGGACGTGCTCCAACTTATCAAAATCTACCACCAACTGTCCATATGGCTAAGTTCTTGCAACCTATATGATCCAGGCAGAGCCCATAATGCCAAGTGGTTGCACTTGAAGCTTCTCAACATTTAACATCTCAAATCTCTTTGTTCCTGGGTGGCCATCCACAAGTGAAATACACAAGGTGAACCATAAACAAGGACCTTGTGAACCACTCAACCAAAATCCACCATTCAAGTCCCATTCCACCCAGGTGATTCATTAACTTAGTTGTTTTATTAAACAAAATCACAAGTCCTCAGACTTAGAAATTTTCCATAGTATGGATATATATTCCACCCTTGTTTTCTATTAGCTAAGCTAAGCTTGATAGTAGTAGGAATATTAACTTAGGAAAATTTCTACTAAGGTTTCATCTACTAGGTTTTCCTATAGCAAGGTTTATACTTAGCAAAATCCATGCAAGTTTTACTTAGAAAAATCACTAATGCATAGTGAAAGTAATGGGACAAAGTATGAAGCATCACTTGCCTTTTTGGTAGAGTATAGGTTCACTCCTTGATCTTTGCAATGATCATACACTTCAAGTCACTACAAATCAATCAAGTAAACAATAACTCAATCTACCATTCAAGCAATTCATCACATAAAATAATAAAACAAAACAACACATGCAAGCATGCAAAAGGGATGTTTTATTTGTAAAAGTGGTTTCTAATGGGTCATAAACAATTGGGTACTCATAATGGTCATTTTATAAAGTGGCAAAGTCATTTGCAAAAGCTTTCACTTTATAAACCATTTTCAAAACAAGGTATCATTTTATGTGGTGTAGAAATATTTTTACTAAGGCTTTAATCTATAGGGTTCACCAAATAAGTTTTCAAACCATAAAACTTGGTGTTTGAGGTCAGAGAGTTTAAAACAAAACATTTCCCAAAAGTTTTCTTCCGAAATCATTTTTAACAAACTATATTTCTATTTGACTAGAAGTGGTTTTAAATCAAAGAATCATTCTTTTTGTTTCACCAAATACATTTTTGAAACCACAAGGTGTTTCCTATGGTCAGTAGTTTCAAATCACTCCATTTGCAAAAGATTTTATGCCCAAAATCATTTTTGAACAATTTTTATAATCTAATCAAGCATACAAATGTATCTGCAAAAACAAAGATTTTTTCCAGAAGCTTTTTACTAAACAAATGGCATGGTTGGCTAGGGCTTGTTCCACTGATTCCATTGATATAAATTTTGTAATTTTTGGACGTGTGGATCAAAAGTTATAACAGTTTCAAATCTGCATCTAAATCAGATTCAAAATTTCTTGTAAATAGAACTAGTGACACGCGGCGCTCAACTACTGGTCGATACCGGTTCGGGTGGATCAAATAACACAGACCGTAGGATTTAAGTGGAATCATACGGCTCAGAAGCGTGCATACCCATTCGCTTACTTTCTATCCTAATCGTCAGATTCAAATCCAACGGTCCTAACTACTCTGACCAATACTCAGTGGCGCTGGCGGCAGCGCTCAGACGAGGTCGTCGCCGGTGATACTGGACGTAAGGGAGAGAAGGAGAAGGCTCACCGTGTTCGCCGAAACTTGGGGAAGCTCAACGTGTTGTTGGTTCGACGAGGGGCGCACAGGGTAGTCTTGAATCTCTTGCCGGAGTTCGCTCGGCGTCGGGCACGCTCTGGTCGTCGTTGTGGGCGAGGCTACAGGGCATGCCGAAGCAAACTAGAGGGTGCGTTAGACGCGCAAGATCAAGGCAAAGCTGTGTGCGTGAAGGAGAGGGCGCGGGGTGGTCTTGACTTACCAGAAAAACTCGCCGGAGAAGTAGCAAACGCGGTGGTGCTCAGAGGTGGTCGGAGTCGACGCTCTAGGGCGCCCGTAGGTGAATGGGTGGTACGGACGATGCGCCTGTGAGTGGGGAATGTGCCCGCGTGCTTGGGGAGGCAAGGGGTGGCGTGGGGTCGCCGGAATTGGCTGGGGACGGTGGTCGGAGCAGTGAGGGTGTGTGGCGGAATTCGTCCAGCCTGGGGGCAGAGAGAGGGAGGCGCGTGAGGGGAAATGGAGAGGATGCTAGGGCGATTAAATGGGCTTGATCACAGCGAGGAATAAACGCAGCATTACGACGAATTTACTCGGAGGAATCAACGGCAGGAGCGGGGAAGAACTGGTCGTGGGTGTAGACGTTGAACAGGAGGGTTGGGGTCGGTTGGTCAGCGAGAGAGAGGAGAGGGGAGTTGGGTCCACCTGCCATTGGCTCTGCGGGTCGTCTGGTGAGTGAGAGAAAAATGCTTCGGGGGAGAGAGGGAAATGGGCTGCTGGGCTTAATGGGCCAGGTTGGGTTGGGTCGAGTCCAATTCTATTTTTTTCCTTTCTGAAACCTTTTTCTTTTTCTATTTCTTTTTCTCTTTTGAAATTCAAACAAATCAAACAACCAATTCAAAACAACTTCCACCAAACTTTATATTAAGTTTGGTTCTGTTTATCAACACAATCAAAGTCCAAAACAAAATAATAATAATTTTATTCTTTTTAGAATCTATTTAATAATTAAATAAAGTAGATCTTAATTATTAATTCAAATAGGTTTTGATTTATTTAATAAAATCTCCATTTGAAAACTAAATATTATCAAAACCAATTCAGTAGGTTTTATTTGAAAATATAAGATACTTGGAAAACTTGTTTAAAATAAAATAACATTTTTATTTTAGGGTCCATTAATAATTAAATAAAATGGACCTTAGTTATTAAATCAAATAGGATTTGTTTTATTAAAATCTTTATTTTTGAAATCTAAAATAAAACCAAAACACTTCAGTAGGTTTTATTTGAGAATATAAAATACTTGGAAAACTTATTTAAAATAAATAAATAAGTTTTAGTGTTTATTTAAAATGGGAAAAGCCTTTACTTCAATAAAATTGGATATTAAATCCTTATTATTTTATTTAAATAAACCTTTACTATTTTTATCAAAACAAAACATTTTATTTCAAAAACTTGGCCAAGGTTTAATTTGGCTCTATAAAATAATCTTTATTTATAAATCCACCTTTTCTTTTGAAAACCAAATCTTTTATTTAAAGAACCAAAAATAGTAATTTTAAATATTTTTAAGTTTATTGTTTATTTATCTTTTTAAATCCCTTTAGGATTTATTTGATCAAAATAGGTTTGAAGGTTTTCAGATTGGAAACAAAAAGTTTCTTCTCACCCTGAAAATCAACAAAGTTTTATTTTATTCATTTATTTTTCACATAACAAGATTTGGAAAATCTTGGGATGTGACAATTAAATCATCTACCTATAGTTTAAATCGGACACTTTCTACCGATTTGGCACGAATTTGTATTTTTCACGAAGGGTGGATGGAAAAGTTTGAGATACCCTGGTTGGGAAATTGTCCATATTTGGTGGTCTAGTATTTTTTAAAAATGGGATGGTTGCATGCTGAATTAGCCCTTTGGTGGTTGCTTCAAATACGCTCAGTTTTTGGCGCTCGGAAAATGAAAAATGGCTTTTCCATGCGACAAAATGGAAAACTTCCTCCTTCAACATTGTTCTCGGTCCTAAGATACAAATGTGTGCACTATATGGGCATATTATTACAAACCATGCCACGATTATGGCCATAAAATTGGTCGTTTGGCCTGAAAGCTATGAAACCTCACACATGATAGCTCATTTCTGAGAAGGTTTTTTAAGATGCAATCAATATACCATGTTTGATATTTTTCCTTCCAACTAAGTCACATAACATGACAGAATGCAAAGGTTTTACATTGTTAGGATCGTTTTTGAATTTCTTATGCCTGTTTCAAACTATGGTCAAAACGACGGGTATGAAGGTTCTTAGGTAGGGGATGAGCCTCGCTAAACTTGCATTGGATCTCTAATAAAACATCATACTTTGAACCTAAAAATGTTTTTTTGCAAAAAATCATGAGCATTAAATCATGTACCTATAGTTTAAATCAGACACACTTCCTATCGATTTGGCACGAATTTGTATTTTTCACGAGGGGTGGACCGAAAAGTTTGAGATAAACTGGTTGGGAAATTGTCCATATATGGTGGTCTAGTATTTTTTTAAAATGCGGTCGTAGCATGCTGAATTAGCTATTTGGTGGTTACTTCAAATACGCCTAGTTTTTGGCACACGAAAAATGAATAGCTTTTCCATGCGACAAAAAGGAAAACTTTCTCCTGCAACATTGTTCTCCATCCTAAGATACACATGCATGCACTATATGGGCACATTATTACAAACAATGCCACGATTTTGGCCATAACATTGGTTCGTTTGTTCTTAAAGCTATGAAACCTCAAGAATGATAGCTCATTTATGAAAAGGTTTGTTTAAGACACAAGAAATATACCAAGTTTGATGTTTTTCCTTGCAACTAAGTCACATAACATGACACAATGCGATGGTTGTACATTGTTCAGACCTTTTTGAATTTCTTATGCCCGTTTCAAACTATGGACAAAACGTCGAACTTGTATTGGATATCTGATAAAAAGCATACTTTGAACCTAAAAATGTTTTTTTAAAAAAATCACTAGCATTAAATCATGTACCTGTAGTTCAAATCGGACACACTTCCTACTGATTCGGCACAAATTTGTCTTTTTCATAAGGGGTGGACGGAAAAGTTTGAGATACTCCGGTTGGGAAATTGTCCATAGATGGTCGTCTAGTATTTTTGAAAAATGGGGTGGTCCCATTTTGAAGCTTTCATTTGGTGGCCTCTTCACAAAACACCCGATTTTTGGCACTTGGGAATCAGAAAAATAGTGCCAGCCAATCAGAGTAGATAATTAGAGAATCCACGGATTACCCTATCAAAGCTGATCTCAGCCATCTACATGCCCTCCATCCAATGCGTGAAATTTCATCCAACGCCTCCTTTTCCCCTGTCTGTGTACATGGAATGACAGAAACGCCCTAAAGTTCCCATAGGCTTCACCACATAAGCGGGCATGGGTAATTTCTTGATATAATCCACACCACCCACACAAATAGAAGTCCAAACCCTTATCCCCCTCCTCTTCACAGACCCCACCACCACTTATTCCTCTCTCTCTTAATCCTAATCCCCCCGCTCCACATCACGACCCACTCCTCACCCCAACCCAAATCCCATCGGCGAGTACCCTGTCTCCTCTCTAAATTGCTTGTTAGCTCGCCGCCCCATCGCAACCTTGCATGCTCGCAAGAGCAAGAATATGCATGCGCTGCACCTAGTTGTTGCCGCATGTGAAGGAGATATGCCCTGGAGGCAAATAATAAAGTGTTTTTATTTTATGTATCTCTTGTATGTTCATAATATGTTTGTTACCATGCTATAACTGTATTAATTTGAAACGTTAATACACATGTGGTATGTAAACCAAGTCTCTAGTTACTTGTAGAAAACTAGATCATTGGGCAAGTGATGATCTTATGGTTTCGAGATCATGGTGATAGTGCAGATTGACAATGAGGTCAGATTATTGGAGAATAATGTGATAGACAAACACCCTAAGTTAATCACAATGAGATCTAGTTACTTAGCGTTCATCATTGATGATAAACATAGAAACATCATGGACTATATCCTTCGACTATGAGATTATGATGATATCAAGTATCAAGCCATGAAAGGGTGATCATAAAGGTATCGTTGGGTTTCCCAAGAAATGGGTTGATGAATTTTTATCAAGACCAAGATTTGCCAATCCAAGTAACAGATAGATACACGTGGACAAGTTGGTGACATTGCATTAACGAAGCTTGCAAGCGTATGACTAGGTCATGGAATGCAACAACACGAGAACGAGTAAACGAGCTCATTAGAAACGACATCAAACACAAGTATGGAGATGCTTAAGATAAAGTATTGGATGACCTAGGTATCGTATTGCAAAGGGAATAGGACTATCAAGTTAAGGTTCAAGCGATGAGATTCGTAAATGCACGGGTAGTCATTATGGGCATCCAGGTCCCACTAACGATCATTGATGCAAGAGGGGTATTGGTCATATTCGGAGCATATCCGAGCTGAAGGGTGGCACATTTAAGGTTGGGGAGGCATTGGGATCGAACTGGCACAATATGAGAAATAGTCCGGAAAGGTTCTAGTAACATCCGATGTTGATCAGAGGGGTCCGGGAGGAGATCCGGAGTATGAAATATGATAGTATATGATTTTCATATTAATTAGTTGAATTAATATTAAAAAATATTTCGTCATTTCATTCTCGGGTGGAAGTGATCATAGGGCTAGGCACCAAAGGAGAAAGGTAGAGGGGCCTAGTGATGACTGCAAGTTCACAGATCGGATGGAGCTAGTTTTGAAATAAAGATATCGATCCCGCATGGAGAAGGAGTCTGAACTCTAGGAATTCATGAAAGAAATACTAAAACTAGAAATGCTAAGTAAAGTTCTAAGTGACAATATAAAATGCGAGTAATGTGTAAAAAGGTGTTTTTGGGTTTTTGGTATAAGATAACAACACGTAAAGTAAATAAAACTGAATACATAAAATATGTATTGCGTATGTATGAGAGATTTGAAACTTCAGTGGGAGAAAGCGTTCTTAGGGATTGACAGATATACCATGTAACACCCCACTTTTAGCTAATTTTATATTAGGGTTTTGATTGTGCATTGCATGAGCATCATCCTTTAAATTGTGCATTGAAGAAAATAAATCAAACCCTAAACCCTAGTTTCACCCTCTCTTTGAAATGAAATTCAAATAGTTTTCGTATTTTAAAAAGTATCAAAAAATTATTGGAGCCCAAATTGGTATAAAGGGCCCCTGAATATTTATAATGATTTCAAAACCCTGTGGTATTTTCAAACTGTTCAAAACTGAAAAGGATTTGAAAATTCAAAACAGGAAATCAAAACAGAATTAGAAAAACTATTTTCAGGAGAAAAATAGTAGCAGCAGCCAGAGGGCCGTAGCCCATCTTACTCCTCCTTCCCTCTCTCCCGTGTGTGTAGCAGCTAGCGGCCCAGCACCCGGCCCAAGCCAGCCCAGCGCCAGGCCCTTACCCCTTCGCCAGTGTTTCCGTCGTCTTCCACCTCGCGCCAGAAGGACAAGCTTCTCCCTATCGCCGCTGGCACCGTTCCTGCCTCGCCGAGATGCCCGTCGCGCCAAGATCCTCGCTACCAACGCCGGCGATGCCTATAAGTACCCCTGTACCGCGGAGACCAACCTTAGCTTCCTCTCTTATCCAAATCCCCCTCTGGCTGCAACCCTAGCTCGTCGGAGCTCTGGGGCGTCATTGTTCTAGAGCACCCCGAGCGTCGCTAGGTACACCATGGTGAACGTCTTGCTCGCCTCGTTCTTTTGCCCCTAGCGGAGAAGGCTGGCGTGGTCTGAGTTGTTCCAATTGAGACCTCGGTCTTTGACGAACTCCGCCTCCGTCCTCGCCGATTTCGGCCTCCGCGCGCCTCGTCGTCGTCACCCCCGTTCGATTCGTGGTGAGCCTCTGGTCTGCACGTACCCTCTCCCTCTTCCTCTCATGTTCTATGCTGTCGTGCTGACGACTGCCGCTGCCGCTCTCTGTCAGACGTCGTTGTTGCCGAAGCTCCGGCAGCCAAAACAGGACGGCGCCACCACCTTATGGTCGCCCGTGATGCGCTCTTGCGAACTAGCTAGGCCGTGTAGCCTCGCGAGCCCCCTACTGCTGTCCCCATCGAGCACCTGGGAGCAATCCCCGTGATGACGTCATGCTGATGTCATCGTGACATCAGCCAACGCTGGTTAGCCTAGTTAAACCCTCTCTGGGTCCCATCTTCCCACGTGGAGGTTGAGGTGGCTAGTGCCCCACCTGTCTGTCTCTAGGGCTAGCCCAACCCTCTGTTTAAAAAGGTTTTCCAGTTTTGTTTAATTTAAGAAAAGGTTTAATAATTTCAGAATTTGAATAAAACTTGTAAAATTCATAGCTTATTATTTATAAGTCAGAAAAATACAAATAATATATCAAAATGTTCAGAAAAATGAGAACTACCTAATAGAGCTATAATCATGCATTATTCAACAACCCCTCTCATATTCATCCGGAGTTTTCCCGAGTTAGGGTTTTCACCCCTCGGAACCCCGTTTAAATTGCCGAGCATGTCTTAGGGTTACTTTTCAATACAAATTAACTTGTCATATCATCATCCTTGTTTGATCATTGCATTGATTCCATGTGTTGATTGTTTCCCTTTATTTCCGGTGTTTGGTTCTTCGCGATAGAATAAGATATCGAGATCGAGATCGAAGCCCGAGGTCAACACCGTCGAAGATCGGAGAACAATACTTGATCAACTATAACAAGTCAAGTACAAGGCTCCTTAAGATCTGCTTATCTGTTATCAACTGGCAAAGGCAAGCATAGCCCCACCATGATACAATCCTATGATTTCGAAAGCATTTCAAATCTTGCCATGTTGCATACGATTATACTGTGGTCTTTTATCGATAGATAGAGTATCCTATCTATTACATACTCCATTTGAGCTTATATTACATGATCCACTACTCGTAGCATAACTAGGTTTGGCTTTTGTGCAATGCTAGAGCTTTTATCTGTGTCTTGCTTAGCCATGCTTAGCTGTTGAGTCTGGTTCATCCAGATGATGTATCAGATGCAGAGGATCTTGTATGACAGGAGAACATGATGAGATCATGAATATGAGATTAAACATGCTAAGGCTTGTATGGGAGGGCACGGTGGGATGTGGTTTTTCTAGTCCCATGCTCGCCACCCTTAGAACCCTAGGTTCTTACCTCTTGAACCAATATGAGCGTACAACCACACGGGGTAAATGGGGACCTCATGATTGACTAACTTTCCCAGTAGATTCCATGAGTCACATAGTTCGGGCGTTCCATTCGACATACGCATTGAAAACGTTTTTGAAAGAAGGAGGTGAAGGAGGTGCATTCATACAGGTAGGGAAGCGTGGAACGGGTTTCTTGGGGTTGATGGCACCCCTGTTAAACCAACCTCGCCTCACATCTTTAAGTACCGGCTTCGGGATTTGACCCGTTACGGCGGAACCATACTTATTATGGGACTCATGGTCTCGGCGAAAGCAAGGTAAAGGTCGTGTCCAACCACACCCTCTGTCAGCACACCAAGGAAGTGTGTCAAGTGGCATTAAGAGTCGGTTGGTATGTGTGGGTAAAGTTGTACACCCCTACAGGGTAATAATCTTTCGGAAAGCCGTGTCCACGGTTCTGGATGACTTGGGAATGGATGGGAGATCATAGAGAACATGAACCTAATCATAAAACTTGGCAACTAATGTTTGTTAAGGATGCTTCCTCATGGGTACGAGGGGGTGATCCTAGTTCAGATGATGATGATTTAGTGGATATCAAAAGATGATGATCAATATTTTCGGAGATGTTGCTCTCTTATCCCATTTTAAAATACTCTGAATAGACGAGCTTCTTCTCTCTCTCTTGTTTTTATAAACAAAGATGGATTTATGCAAAACAGCTCCACCAGCCATAAGTCTTGCAGAGTACACCCTGTACTCACCCTTGCTTTGTTCATACTTTTGGCAGAGTAAGTGTTCCCGGAAGATTAGTTTGGTACTACATCAACATCGACGAGTAGCTTGGGGTTACCGGCCGGCAGCCTGGAATCTATGGGCAGGGACGTCATCATTATGCTTCAGGCCTGTTAGGCCATTTGTTAAGTTAGCTATACTTAATAGCATATTTTTCCTTCCGTTGTTTGATGTTTGTGGTCAGTGACCTCTGCTTGTAATAATTTGGTTCTCTGCTCAGTTATGAGATTGGTGTAATAAATTTTTGTGTCGTAGGGTCATTGTCGTGTTACCGATTTGTTTATCGCTGATCCCGGGGGTGTCACAGGTTTTGGTATCAGAGGAGTACCGACCGTAGGAAAACCTTGGTATTAGTTGATGTTGAGTCTAGTTCTTGTGAAAACTATTTCAAAGATGAAGAGTATTTGCGAAAACTCTAGTATGCTTCTTTTTCTCCTTATCCAGTTTCGCTCTAACTCTGGGTTATCTTATCTTGTGTTGATTTGGAAAAGTTTTGCTATCTCGTCTCTTTCTTCAAAGCTTAGGTGCCTTTTCAGGCATGCCGTTTCTAAGCCAGTTGACCTAGTGTTGAGTTCTCCAGAGTTGTGTGTGTTAAGAATTCCTTATTCCCCTTTGCTCTGCTTCATCTGAGAGATTACTTTCTATCATGATCTCTCTATCTTTTGGACCCACAATAGTATATTGTTTGTTCCATAGTGTTCTGTTCTAGGCTTCGAGGTTTACTTTCGCCTCACGTGCCTCCATTTTGTCGTTTGGGTACATCAGAAGTTTTATATTCTTTTGGAAGCTACCTCGTGTTTACTATCTTGCAGTGTACGTTGTGTCACTCAAGTAGTAGTTACTTCTTTCTTTGGGTTTTAACCCTTGGACTTGAACTTAAGATCCCTGATTCTGCTGGATTCTGGTGTTGTGAATACATGAATCTCACATTACCCTAGGATGGATGGTATTACCATTCTAGCCTTCAAGCTTGTGGTTATTGTCGCGATTGAATTGTGACAATTAAGGAATTCCCCTACCACATTCTATCGCAGATGTTCTTTAATGGAACCAAATAGATCATGACAAGAGTACTCCTCGTGAGTCTCGCATCTATACTCGTGACTCTGCCACAACTTTTCCTTCCTTGCATTGGTTTTCGAAAGATTGTTGACTTATGCATCCACATCTCGGGATTCCATCCTCAGTATGTTCTTTTCCCCTTATTGTTTTCCGACCTTTATCTACCCGTTGGTAGCCAAGTAGTAAATGTGCATCGGTGTCTTCCAATGTAAGATACGCTTGTGGTCCGTCAAGACAAACCATTTCAGAATGTCTAGGAGAAACAAACTCCAGTACCTCGTCATATCTAGGACCAGGTCAAAGTGTTGTAATTCGTAGATCAAGAGGCATTGATTAGCTTCTTTCTGTTCTATCTTGAAGTATCACACTCTTTTATACTAAGAGGTCATGTTGAGTTTCATGAACCCTTAATGAAGTGATGCTCTTACACATCTTTACCCACCCTTCCTCGAGCTTTCGCGCTCATGAGTGATGCGTCTGCGTAATAATGTGGCTATCTGAGATTCTTAGTAATTATTATTATTTTGAACTCTAAGGACATTAAAGTCATTCTTAGCATGACTGGTTAACCTTATCACTAAGCAATGGATGATTGTGCTACCAAGTCCGCTATTCAGGTACATCTCTTCCGTCAAAGAGATAGGTTTGTTGAAGGGAATATGCCCTGAGAGGCAATAATAAAGTGTTTATTATGTGTATTCCAAGTATATGATAGATGTTTATTTTCCATGCTATAATTGTATTAATACGGAAACTTTAATACATGTGTGTTTAATAAACAAACAGATAGTTCCTAGTTATGCCTCTCTCATAAACTAGCTCGTTGATTAACAAGATGATCAAGGTTTCCTGATCATAGACATTGGATGTTGTTAATAACGGGATCACAACATTAGTGTAATGGTGTGATGAAAATTCATACGAAGTATAGCATTACGATCAAATTCATTGAGTTTATATTGCTATAACAACTTACGAAGTGATCCTAATCCTTAGACCATGAGATCATGTCAATCACCAACACCGGAAGAGTTTCTTGATAACATTAAACGTCACACCATAACAGGGTGATTATAAAGATGGGTTCAGGACTAATAAAGTGTTATGTTGAGGCCCATGGATCGAGAGTGGAATTTGTTCATCCCGATGACAGATATATATACTCAGGGCCCTCTTGGTGATATCACATTGGTTAGCTTGCAAGCAAGTGATTTGATCACTA
Organism: Avena sativa; assembly: GCA_916181665.1. Classification (NCBI taxonomy): domain Eukaryota; kingdom Viridiplantae; phylum Streptophyta; class Magnoliopsida; order Poales; family Poaceae; genus Avena; species Avena sativa. The sequence goes on from OV702280.1 coordinate 137,120,337, forward strand.
GAATGTTATATCACGGGAACGAGAAAAGAGTGCATGTCAGTAACGAGAACAAACTAGGTATGGAGATACCGATGATCGAATCTCAGACATGTAATATATCACGAAACAAAGGGATTAAGATACTAGCGTAAAAGGTTCCGATGATCACAAGAAAGTCATCGTTGAATTTGTGGGAGTCAGTATGGGTCTCCAGATCCCGCTTCTGATTATTGATCCGAGAGGGGTCTCGATCATGTCCGCATTATTCACGAACCGTAGGGTGAAACACTTAATAGACACCGACATCCAATTTGAGCAAAAGTTTCATGCCGAAATAATAAACAAGCGTAGGAATTTATTTCACTAGATACCGAAACATGTTTTTGGGTGAAATAGCATAAAGAGGTTATGCATGTGAAATAGAATTATAGCAAGGGGTTATATGTGAATGTTTGTCATTAAAGTAATTGAAAAGTTCTGAATAAATAAAAGAGTTTTATTTAATGAGAGTTTGCATTAAATTTGGTGGAAATTTAATAGCAAGTTTGAGTGGGATTTTGAGTGGAGGGATTTGAATGGGTTTTGTGAGTGGAGTGTCCACCCACATGAAGAGGGGAGGGCAAGGGGGCAGCCCCCATGCGCCTGCCACCCCCTTGGGGTTCCCCCCTCTCCTATAAAAGGCACCCCTCTCCTCACTTCTCACTCACACCTCCTCATGAAGGATCTCTCTCCCCCTCTAGAATTTATCCCCCATGGTCTCGGACTAGCGAGATACATGTTCCCGGTGGCTATTCGGCAAGAAAGAGTTGTTCTTCGGCTGCATCGCTGGAGCGAGGAGGCGGAGGTTGCTTGGTGACTCGGACGTGTGTGCGAGCACGGATGCGCTGCTGATTTGCAGCGCTAGGACTTCCTCTCGATCTTGAGATCGTCTACATCAACCACGAGTCGAAGTCGTTAAGCTTTGTCGGTCTTCTAGGGTATGTTCTCTACGGATATACATCCGACCGTTCTTTGTATCTAGTAGAAAGATCTTGGTACATAGTTCCCATCATAGGAATTTTTTTGTTTTCTATGCTGCGAACCTTACAGTGGTATCAGAGCCTGATCTATGCGTAGATGCTTTACACGGGTAGTACACATATGAGTATGTAGGCGATGATGATCATGTTGTTGCTCCTTAGTTGTAATTTTGGATATTGGTGGCATAGTGGGATGAAGCGGCCCGGACAAACTTTACATGTCCTCGCACATGAGACCTGTTCCACGCTTGACATGCAACTAGTTTGCATAAGTGGCTAGCGGGTGTCTGTCTCTCCTACTATAGTCAATATCTATTTTGCAACGATTTGTCAACAATTTGGTTATCCTCGTTGTGGTTCATGTTCGTAGTTATGAACGGTTCTATCTCGAAAGCCCTAAGCCACGTAAACACTTGTAATGGATAAATTAGAGGCGTCTAGTTTAGATTGTTGCTGGGCTAGTGTTATGATATGGTGATGTTGTAAGTAGAAGTATGAGATGATACTCTTACAACACACATAATGTGTAAGTTCCATAGACCTTGGCCTTACACATAAAGGTATGATAGTGATCATACCACGGTGCACATGATAGAGATCATATGCGGGAACCATGTCATTTTACTAATAAACATATGCTGTTTGATAGCATCTTATATTGCTTGTTTGGCGTTTTATTAGCATAATAAGATGATCCCTCATTTAAATATCAAGATAAGAATGTGTTCTTCCTTTAGTATGCACCGATTATGTTTTCGTCGCTCCAAGACATCACGTGATGATCGGGTGTTCTTGGATCCACGACAATATTTCGGGTGTAAGACAGTTACACACGCGAATACTAAGGTTCTTACTTGGCGAGCCTAGCATGTACAGACATGGCCTCGGAACACGGACCGAAAGGTTAAGCATGAGTCATATTGTAGATATGATGCCCATTTGATGCTCGCCTTTGAAGCTACACCGACTCACGTGATGATCAGACTTGGTGTAGTGGATTTGGTTCATGTAATCACCAAAAAGACACGGGGGATGTCGTTTTTGAGTGGGAGTTCATTTGTAATGTGGATTAGTTGAACTCAATCTATCATAAACTTAGTCTAAACTTTACAAATTCTATTGTAGATGGCACTACCTGCTTTTAATTTCAATGTGTTCATGGAGAAAGAGAAACTTGCAATGAACGGTAGCAACTTTACCGAATGGGCCATGAATTTGAGGATTCTCCTCTGTACTGCACAAAAGCAATATGTGCTAGAAGCGCCGCTAGGCCCCCCACCTTTTGAGGATGCCCGTGACGAGGAGAAGAATGTCTATCAGACTCGTCAGAAGGACCACAACTTAGTTAATTGCGACATATTGTATGGGCTAGAGCCGGAACTTCGAAAGCGTTTCGGAAACAACAATGCATTTGATACTATGGGTGAGTTGAAAATGATTTTCGACACACATGCTGCTGTAGAGAGCTAAAACGCTTCAGAAAAGTTCTTTAGCTGCATGATGGAAGAGCACAGCTCCGTAAGTGACCTTGTACTCAAGATGTCGGGTTACGCGGATAAGCTTGTGTCCTTGGGAATATCGATTCCCATTGACTTAGGCATCCATCATGTTCTGCAGTCTCTGCCACCTAGCTGTAAGAGCTCTGTGATGAACTATAATATGCAAGGCATGAAGAAGTCTCTCCCCGAGCTTGTGTCAATGCTTAAAACTGCAGAAGTGGAGATCAAAAAGGAACATCAAGTGTTGATGATCAATAGGAACACTGGTTTCAAGAAAGACAAGAAGGGAAAATGGAAGGGAAGTAAGGGCGGCAAGCCGGTTGTCGTTCCTAAAAAGAAACCCCGAGTTGGACCTAAGTCGGATACCGAGTGTTACTATTGTAAGGGGACTGGCCACTGGAAGCGCAACTGCCCCAAGTATTTGGCAGACAAGAAGGCAGGCAAGGCAAACAAAGGTATATATGATATACATGTTATTGATGTGTACTTGACTAGTGCTTGCAGTAGCACCTGGGTATTTGATACCGGTTCAGTTTCTAATATTTGTAACTCGAATCAAGGGCTGCGGAACAAGCGACCGCTAGCAAGGGGTGAGGTCAATATACGTGTCGGCAATGGATCAAGCGTTGATGTGATCGCCGTCGGAACGCTACCTCTCCATTTTCCATCGGGATTAGTTATAAACTTGAAGAATTGTTATCTGGTGCCTGCACTGAGAATGAACATTGTATCTGGATCGTGTTTGATGCAAAGTGGTTATTCATTTAAATCCGAGAACAATGGTTGTTCTATTTATATGAATGAAATCTTTTATGGTCATGCACCGATGATGAATGGTTTATTTCTATTAGATCTCGATGATAATGTTACACATATTCATAATGTTGATGCTAAAAGGATTAAACTTAATGATGATATATCCGCATATATGTGGCACTGCCTTCTAGGTCATATTGGCGTTAAACGCATGAAGAAGCTCCATTCGGATGGACTTTTGGAATCACTTGATTTTGAATCATTTGATACATGTGAGCCATGCCTCATGGGAAAGATGACTAGAACGCCGTTTTCTGGTTCAATGGAACGGGCGACCGATTTATTGGAAATCATACATTCTGATGTATGTGGTCCAATGAGTGTGTCGGCACGAGGTGGATATCGTTATTTTGTTACTTTCACAGATGATTTGAGTAGATACGTTCATATCTACTTGATGAACACAAGTCTGAAACCTTTGAAAAGTTCAAGGAATTTCAGAATGAAGTGGAAAATAATCGTAATAGAAATATCAAATTTCTACGGTCTGACCATGGAGGTGAGTATCTAAGTTACGAGTTTAGCATTCACATGAAAGAGTGTGGAATTGTTTCACAACTCACACCTGCCGAAACACCACAGAGAAATGGTGTGTCAGAACGTCGTAATTGTACTTTATTGGATATGGTTCGATCTATGATGTCTCTGACGGACTTGCCATTGTCATTTTGAGGTTATGCACTAGAAACTGCTGCATTCACTTAAATCGGGCACCATCTAAATCCGTTGAAAAGACAACGTATGAATTGTGGTTTGGAAACAAACCTATGCTGTCATTTCCTAAAGTTTGGGGATGCGATGTTTATGTGAAGAAACTTCAACCGGATAAACTCGAACCCCAAGCGGAAAAATGCGTCTTCATAGGATACCCTAAGGAAACTATTGGGTATTCCTTCTATCACAGATCCGAGGGCAAAGTTTTTGTTGCCAAGAATGGATCCTTTCTAGAGAAAGAGTTTCTCGCAAAAGGTGTGAGTAGTCGGAAGGTAGAACTCAAAGAGGTTATTGAACCTTCTCTTCAAAGTATGGCGAGTAGCGCAGCGCCGGAAGTAGTTCCGGAGTTGGCTTCACCAGTTGAAGAGGGAACTAATGATAATGATCATGAAACTCCAAAAGAGAATACTACCGAACCTCGCAGGTCTTGCAGGACGCGTGCAGCTCCCGAGCTGTACAGAAATCTTGTCATGAATTTCATGGTTGATGAAAATGATGACCCTGCGACATATGAAGAAGCGATGATGAGCCCGAATTCCAACAAATGGTTAGAAGCCATGAAATCCGAGATGGAATCCATGTATGAAAATCAAGTTTGGAACTTGGTATAATTACCTCACGGCCGAAAGGCCGTGGAGAACAAATGGATTATCAAAAGAAAAACTAATGTTGATGGTAATGTGACCATCTATAAAGCTCGACTTGTCGCAAAGGGTTTTCGACAAATTCAAGGAGTTGACTACGATGAGACATTCTCTCCCGTAGCGATGCTAAAATTAGTTAGGATTATGTTAGTAATTGCTGCATATTTCGATAATGAGATATGGCAGATGGATGTGAAAACCACGTTTCTCAATGGTAATATTGAAGAGGATTTGTATATGGTAGAACCAAAGGGTTTTGTCGATCCTAAGGATGCTAACAAGGTGTGCAAGATTCAACGATCCATCTATGGATTGAAGCAAGCATCACAAAGTTGGAATCTCCGCTTTGATGAGGTGATCAAAGAGTTTGGATTTGTCCAAACTTATGGAGAAGCTTGTATTTACAAGAAAGTGAGTGGGAGCAATGTGGCATTTCTGATATTATATGTGGATGACATATTATTGATCGGAAATGATATAGATCTTTTAAACAGGGTTAAAAGTTATCTAAACAGCAAATTTTCAATGAAGTACCTAGGTGAAGCGTCATACATATTAGGCATAAAGATCTATAGAGATAGATCTAGATGCCTAATAGGGCTATCGCAAAGTACATACCTTGATAAGATTTTAAAGAAGTTTAAAATGGACAGAAGTAAGAAGGGGTTCTTACCTATGTTGCAAGGCAAGACATTGAGTAAGACTCAAAGTCCGGCTACGGCGGAAGAAAGAGAGATAATGGACAAAGTCCCCTATGCTTCAGCCATAGGCTCTATAATGTACGCCATGCTATGTAGAAGACCGGATGTGGCACATGCTATTAGTTTGACTAGTAGGTACCAATCGGATCCAGGTTGAGAACACTGGATAGCGGTCAAGAATATCCTTAAGTACTTACGAAGAACTAAGGATATGTTTCTTGTATACGGAGGTGAAGAAGAACTCATCGCTAAGTGTTATGTTGACGCAAGCTTTGCCACCGATCCGGATGACTCTGAGTCTCAATCCGGATACGTATTTCTCATGAATGGCGGAGCGGTTACTTGGAGGAGCTCCAAACAACCTGTGGTGGCGGGGTCAACAACGGAGGCCGAATATGTTGCTGCTTCGGAAGCGGCTCAGGAAGCAGTTTGGATGAAGGAGTTCATATCCGAACTAGGAGTGGTTGCAAACGCGTTGGACCCAATGGTGATCTATTGTGACAACAATGGTGCCATTGCCAATGCCAAAGAGCAAATGTCTCATAAACATTCCAAGCATATTAAGCGCCGGTTTCACTCCATCCGCGAGCATGTAATGGATGGAGATATAAAGATTTGTAAAGTACACACGGATCTCAATGTAGCAGATCCGTTGCCTAAAACAATCCCTAGAGCAAAACATGATCAACACCAGAACTCAATGGGTGTTAGATTCATCACTATGTAACTAGATTATTGTCTCTAGTGCAAGTGGGAGACTGAAGGGAATATGCCCTGAGTGGAAATAATAAAGTATTTATTATGTGTATTCCAAGTATATGATAGATGTTTATTTTTCATGCTATAATTGTATTAATACAGAAACGTTAATACATGTGTGTTTAAGAAACAAATAGATAGTTCCTAGTTATGCCTCTCTCATAAACTAGCTCGTTGATTAACAAGATGATCAAGGTTTCCTGATCATAGACATTGGATGTTGTTAATAACGGGATCACAACATTAGTGTAATGGTGTGATGAACATTCATCCGAAGTATAGCATTACGATCAAAGTCATTGAGTTTATATTGCTATAACAACTTACGAAGTGATCCTAATCCTTAGACCATGAGATCATGTCAATCACTAACACCGGAAGAGTTTCTTGATAACATCAAACGTCACACCGTAACAGGGTGATTATAAAGTTGGGTTCAGGACTAATAAAGTGTTATGTTGAGGCCCATGGATCGAGAGTGGAATTTGTTCATCCGATGACGGATAGATATACTCAGGGCCCTCTCGGTGATATCACATTGGTTAGCTTGCAAGCAAGTGATTTGATCACTAGAATGTTATATCACGGGAACGAGAAAAGATTGCATGTCAGTAACGAGATCAAACTAGGTATGGAGATACCGATGATCGAATCTCGGACATGTAATATATCGCGAAACAAAGGGATTAAGATACTAGCATAAAAGGTTCCGACGATCACAAGAAAGTCATCGTTGAATGTGTGGGAGTCAGTATGGGTCTCCAGATCCCGCTTCTGATTATTGATCCGAGAGGGGTCTCGATCATGTCCGCATTATTCATGAACCGTAGGGTGACACACTTCAGAGACACCGACATCCAATTAGAGCAAAAGTTTCATGCTGAAAGAATAAACAAGCGTAGGAATTTATTTCACTAGATACCGAAGCAGGTTTTTGGGTGAAATTGCATAAAGAGGTTATGCATGTGAAATAGAATTCTAGTAAGGGGTTATATGTGAATGTTTGTCATTAAAGTAATTGACAAAATTCTGAATAAATAAAAGAGTTTTGTTTAATGAGAGTTTGCATTAAATTTGGTGGAAAATTAATAGCAAGTTTGAGTGGGATTTTCAATGGAGGGATTTGAATGGATTTTGTGAGTGGAGTGTCCACCCACATGAAGAGGGGTGGGCAAGGGGGCAGCCCCCATGCGCCGGCCACCTCCTTGGGGTTCCCCCTCTCCTATAAAAGGCACCCTTCTCCTCACTTCTCACTCACACCTCCTCGTGAAGGATCTCTCTCCCCCTCTAGAATTTATCCCCCATGGTCTCGGACCAGCGAGATACATGTTCCCGGTGGCTATTCGGCAAGAAAGACTTGTGCTTCCGCTGCATCGCTGGAGTGAGGAAGCGGAGGTTGCTCGGTGCCTCGGACGTGTGTGCGAGCACGGATGCGCCGCTGATTTGCGGTGCTGGGACTTCCTCTCGATCTAGAGATCGGCAAGAGATCGTCTACATCAACCATGAGTCGAACTCGTTAAGCTTTGTCGGTCTTCAAGGGTATGTTCTCTATGGATATACATCCGCCCGTTGTTTTTATCTAGTAGATAGATCTTAGTACATAGTTCCCATCGTAGGAAATTTTTTGTTTTCTATGCTGCGAACCCTACATTTTTGCTGAAACTCTGAGACTATGTCCTCTTGCCTTACCAAGCAAGTCTCCTTTGGAACTAAGTGACATATCGGTGGTCCGTGATATTCTATATGTCTAATAGAAGTATAGCCATGTTGCCACATGACCGTGTTGTCAAGTTCTTGAGAAAGCAGGTTCTCTAAACTGCTCTTTTATCCAAGGATCCGTAATTGGATACCCCTGAACTAGTTGGTTGAGCTTAAACAACAACTTGGAGAGTTGTAAGACAAAATTTATATCCGACTTTGTTCCTTATTAAAGGGATGTCTAGTTTTGTTTGTGTTGAAGAAAGATAGTATTTCCTTTATGGATATATTATTCTCCCCAACCTTTGATTTGATTTGGGTTATCGTCAAATCAAACTCAGTTCCAAGGATTATCTTGATGATGTTTCTTCTTTTGATGTTTCACTTGAGTACATATTCATGTATTTGGTCTGACCAATACTCTTGCCTTGTTATACAACATATGAGTCCATCTTATTGGAGTGCCCTGGTAAGTTTGTTGTTGAGCCCATCGACAACATCCTTATCTTCTCCATGTTAGATTGGATTCATATGGAACAATTGACATTAATGTTGGAAACTTTCGAGAACCACCTTCGGGTCATTTCGAAGTATGTGTTCTGGATGTTAGAAGTAATCTTCTCTGGTTCACGTGCAATTGTTGAAAGATGTCACCGTGAATTCGAGAAGAGTTATCTTCCTTTTCTTAAGGACACATGTGTGTTTTATTGTCAGTACCTTATGTGTGTGCAGTTGTCTTTCGACAAGTTGGTAATACATGGGTCTAACAATTTAGCTCACTCTTTTGGAGCTTTACACCGTAGTCCATATCTTGAGAATCTATTAACTTTACCTTTGTGGTAAACGTTGCAAACTTTATATTCGGACATGCTGAGTCTAAAGTATCATTTCACTTAACCAAAGTTGAATCTCAAGCAGCAATGATGGTTGGTGATCCCCAAGGTTTTGACATAGATCTCTTAGTAAATCTGGCAAGATTGATGTAATGGTTGACACATTTAGCCGTAAAGATCTCTTGTCATATTCTCTTGAAGTCAGCAATAACAACCACTCTTCATGAGGCTTCTTCTATAATTAACTATAGGAGTTGTGCTTATGGTTTCCCTGTATCCGAAGTCCGACCTTTACTTGATGCTTCGTGTCTCGAACATTAAGGAGAACATTTAAAGTAATGTTGCTAAATGTCTCTCGGTCGATCCTCTAGACCTTTTATGTTGGCAATAATTTTGTTATGCCAAGTAATTGAAGTATGAGAATGAAGTTTCTTTTTATCGTGTCATCAGGAATCTTCTTACCTATTCATCTAGTGGTGTAAAGTGATATCATGATATTTGGCGAAGATTTTGATATACTTGGATGAATAAAGAGTTTCCTTCGTTTTCTTTCCCATGTTTTAAGAGTGACTATGATTTTGGTAATTAGTAGTTTCTCTTGTTACATGTTCGTAGTGACTCTTATGAGTCCTCGCCACAAAACAACTTTCTGTCTTGACCTTCTGTTGAATGAAAGAGTAACCCTTCTGTTTCAAAAGTAGTTCAACAACTTGGTTTTGTTGATGCATATATCTGAACCTGAAATCTCTACTTAAGACGTTTAGGAGAGGTTCCCTCTCGAAGTTTGTGGTCATGTTCTTTCTGTTGTAACCTTCCTCTTCAGAAGCTCAAACTCTTCTGAAGCTCTATGGTCTCAATCCTTATCAAGACCATCTATCTATCAACATGAAACCATCTCATATTGTTTCCTCCGTTACCTTGGTGTGTTTCATGTTCCTCATCTCAGAGTTATTTCTAAATAATCCATCCATGAGTTGACCATGAGATACTATGTGTGTTGTTTAGTGTGTTTCCCCTCTTATCTTTAGAGTGGCCCTATTTCTTTCTCTCTCTTTCTCTCTTCCTACATTTGGAATCTCGGGTCGAGATTCTCGTAAGGGGGATAGAGTTGTAACACCGCACTTTTAGCTAATTGTATATTAGGGTTTTGATTGTGCATTGCATGAGCATCATCCTTTAAATTGTGCATTGAAGAAAATAAACCAAACCCTAAACCCTAGTTTCACCCTCTCTTTGAAATGCAATTCAAATAGTTTTCATATTTTGAGAAGTATCAAAAAATTAATGGAGCCAAAATTGGTATAAAGGGCCCCTGAATATTTATAATGATTTCAAAACCCTCTGGTTTTTTCAAATTGTTCAAAACTGAAAAGGATTTGAAAATGAAAAACAAGATATCAAAACAGAATTAGAAAAACTATTTTCTGGAGAAAAATAGTAGCAGCAGCTAGTGGGCCGCAGCCCATCTTCCTCCTCCTTCCCTTTCTCCTGCGTGTGTAGCAGTCAGCGGCCCAGCACCCAGCCCAAGCCAGCCCAGCGCCAGGCCCGTACCCCTTCGCCAATGGTTCTGTCGTCTTCCACGTTGCGCCATAAGGACAAGCTTCTCGCTGTCGCCACCGGCACCGTTCCTCCCTCGCCGAGATATCCGCCGCGCCAAGATCCTCGCTACAGACGCCGACGATGCCTATTAGTACCCTTGTACCTCGGAGACCAACCCTAGCTTCATCTCTTATGCAAATCCCCCTCTGGCTGCAACCCTAGCTCGTCGGAGCTCTGGGGCACCGTCGTTCTAGAGCACCCCGAGCGCCGTTAGGTATACCACGGTGACCTTCTTGCTCGCCTCGTTCTTTTTCCTCTAGCAGAGAAGGCTGGCGTGGTTTGAGTTGTTCCAATCGAGACCTCGGTCTCTGACGAAGTCCGCCTCCGTCCTCGTTGATTTTAGCCTCCGCGCGCCTCGTCGTTGCCCCCGCTCGATTCATGGTGAGCCTTTGATCTGCAAGGACCCTCTCCCTCTTCCTCTCACGCTCTATGCTGCTGTGCTGACAAATGCCGCCACCGCTCGCTGTCAGACGTCGTCGTTGCCGAAGCTCCGGCAGCCAAAACAGGGCGGCGCCACCACCATATGGTCGCCCGTGATGTGCTCTTTCGAACTAGCTAGGACGCGTAGCCTCGCGAGCCCCCTACCTCCGTCCCCGTCGACCAGCTGGGAGCAATCCCCGCGATGACGTCATGCTGACGTCATCATGACATCAGCCAAGCTGGTCATCCTAGTCAAACCCTCTGATGCAGCCCGTCCTACGACCGCTACTACATCTACTCCCACAAGCTCCCCAAGTGGACCCATGACTCGCGCCCGAGCCAAACTCCTTCAAGCTAAGGTGAACTCGCTCCTCTCCTTGTGCGACTTCGATACACCTTTGGATGGCCTGCTACTTCATACCCATACCTTATGCATCATCGGGTACGAAGAGAAGAACCCACAGGACGGAGGAGCGCCAGCAGACAAGACCAAATGCTCTCTGTCGCCAGCGGTACTACCGGACCTGGCGACCGGTACTACCGCTTGGCGGTACTACCGCCAAATGCTACTGCCAACAATAGAAGGTTCCAGAGCTGCCCAAATACTCTCTGTCACTGGCGGTACTACCGGCCCCGGATCCGGTACTACCGGGCTACGGTACTACCGCCCCCTGCTACCGCCACCAACAGAAGGCCCCAGCGCAAGTCCCAGGACGACAAGCGGTACTACCGGCCAGGAAGCGGTACTACCGGTCGGGCTGGACCGGTACTACCGGACCTGGAAGAGCCTAAACGTGTTAATTCGGCCCAGCGCCTTGTAACCCTCTCTATATTTCGCTATTTGTTCCCAAAATACCCCTGTTTATGTGGTTGGTCTATATATAGCCCCCACCCTCTATTGTAAACCCTAGACTTGGATAATAATAGATATTAAGGAAACCCTTTGAGGAACTTATATCTATTGGTCTCATGCTCCTACCAAGGAGCACCGGATTATCCACCCCCCTCTTGGATCTTGCCTAGTGCGTTCAAGTTGTACAAGGCCTTGGGTTCTCGGTTTCTCGGCCCCAAGTCGTCAAGATCTCACCAAGCACCTCATCCCCCGTTGTTGGCGTGGAGAGCGAGCTTCGCCCAACACCGATCCTAGGGATTATGTTGGACCGGTTGCCACCGGCGTGAGGAGTAGGCGTGTATCGTGTTTTGGAGTGTGTGTTCGTGGTTTTTCATCGCTTTCCTCGATTTCATCCCCCGACCACCTCTTCCCCCTCGTTTCTCGTGGAATTCGTGAAAGATCGGGCCAACCCCAGGGTTACCCCCCAACATATTGGTATCAAGAGCACGGTTGATCACGAATTTCCACCCAATTTTTCTTTTATCCACCTGAAAATCGAAAATCCCACCAAAAAGAGCCCCAATTTGCCTTCGGATCGATCTCTGGATTTGGTGAGTTTTTCGTGGTTTTGGTCCATAGATCTGTTGCTTTGGGAGTCGATCTATAGTCCCTGTTGTTCCTAGCCCGCCTTTCGGTCAGTTTTCCCACGGATTTGAGGTTTGTGTCAAGTGGATCTCGTTTTCGTTCGTGTTCTGTGACCAGCGGTACTACCGCCCGTGACAAGCGGTACTACCGCCGTCCGGTACTACCGCCCGTAACAAGCGGTACTACCGCCGTCCGGTACTACCGCCTGTACCAAGCGGTACTACCGCCAGTAACAGAAGGTTTTTGCTTCTACTTGACACCTCATTTTCGCTGGCTGACTTTTTCCCCTTTAGCTTGTTCGTGTTTCGCGTGTTTGTCGCCATCTTAACACAAGCTTCTGCATCCAAGTCTTCCGTGCTCATCGACACCGCGACACTCGAACATCATCCACCACCAACGGTTGCAAGTCCTCAACAATACCAAAGGTATAACTTGCGCCACTTTGACAGCCCCATATCTTCCTTTGTGTGTATCTATCCTTTGAGAGCAACTCATTTTGTGTTTGTCTAAGCATTGTGCACTTGCCTTCGGAAAGTGAGAGTGTGAGGCCAAATACAAAAGCTAACATAGTAGCATAGCAAGGGAGAAAAAGGAGAAAGAATCAAAAAAAAAAGAACAAAAGAAAAAGAGAAGAAAGATACATAGTCTCCCCAACCAAAGAGAATACCAAGCTTGTAAGCCAAGAAAGAGAGAAGAAAGAGCGCACCGAGGCAAGTGCACAAATCTATTGCTTATCCTCTTTTGGCAAACGAGTTGTGGTCTCTCCTTGAGTTGGCACGACATCCGAGCGTAGTCTTCGTTAGGACCTTTGTGCTCATTTTCATAGTCGTGCTAACCCCGTTTTTCTCCACGTGTGTGTTTTCCGTGTTTTTCGTAGATCGTATCCTTTTTGCTTTTGATCTTTGGTTCTTTACCACGTTAGACAATAACCTTTTGCTTGGATCGTTTTGTTTGGTTTTCCACAATCCTAACCTTCCACCAAAAGCCTTTTGAGAGTTGTAGCATATTTGTGTGTGAGTTTCTTGCCATTTCACTTTGCACGCTTTTCGCTCATTTGTGTGGCAATTGGTTTGATATAATCTCCAAGGTGAGGTAAAAGGCTAACTCCACGCACCCTTTCTCTCCATATACAACCCTTGTGGCTTTGCATCATGGACAGGCATGGAGAGCCATCCCAACCACCACCTCCGGAGGATGACACACAATTCATGACAAGATGGGACCATTGGAAGGTCCGAGGAGAATTCAACTATCGTTGTGAAGCTCTCGAGCGGCGCCAAGATGAACAATTTAGCGAGGCCCGTGTGGAATTCAAGAACATCGACAACCGCTTCGAAGATGTCCGTGGCCAAATGCATGCCATGCAACACAACCTCGGTCATCAAAATGAAGCTCTTGGTCGTGCACTCGCCTCAACGGATGAGAAGCTTCAACGCATCATCGATGGACTCGCAAGGCCACGCTCGCGCGAATCAAGCTCATCTCGGCACTCCTCAAGTGAATCAAGTGCACCTCGCCGTCACGCTTCAAGGCATCGGGATGGACCCGTTCTTCAATCCATGAGCTCTTCGCAAGCGGTACCATCTCCGCGCCACGCCGCAACGTCAAGCTATGATGGTGACCTCTCCGCAAGACCTCCAAGGCGTGAAGCGAACCGGCCACAACCAAGGGCACTTGTGATTCAACAAGAGCAACCTCGCATGGACCACCAAGGCCATCGACGTCGACATGTCCCTTCAACAACAAGTGAAGTTTCCGAAGAGGACGAACAAGATCACCGTCGATGGGAAGCACTCGAAGATCCTCCAAGGCGTCATCATCGACATGATCGTCCACGTCGGCAACATGATGGTCATGACGAGCCTCCCCTACACCAAGAAGAAGAAGAGCAGCCCATTGCGCACGCGGCTCGACGTCCTCCTCGCCATATGGCGCAAGCTAATGCGCCTCGGCATCAACCACGACAAGAACAAGAGCAAGCTCCCCAAGCTCGTCGTGAGGACCATCAACCTCCTCCTCGTCCTCAACCGCGTCAACAAAACGAGCAAGCTCCCCAAGCTCGTTGTCAACAACAAGTTCCACCACCAAACGTGGCACCCCATCAACCGCAAGAGCAACGCAACAATCACCAAGCAAGACATGAGAGCTCGGATGATGATGATGACCGCCAAAATCATGGCAACCGACGCAACCGGAACCGCAATGGAGAAGAAACTTTTGGCAAGCTCAAATTCACCATGCCCAAGTTCACCGGTTCCAATGAGCCCGAAGAATATCTCTCTTGGGAACTCAAGGTCGACAAGATCTTCCGCATGCACAACTATAGCAATGAGAAGATGATGGCCATGGCATCCCTCGAGTTTGATGAGTATGCCAATCTTTGGTGGGAACAAGTCCAACTCGCTCGCGAAGCAAAAGAAGAGCCTCCAATCACAACTTGGCAAGATATGAAGGCTCATATGAGATCCCGCTTTGTTCCTTCACACTACACGCGTGAACTTTTCAACAAGCTTCAAACGCTTAGTCAAGGGACAAAGACCGTGGAAGAGTACTTCAAGCAAATGGAGCTCAACATGATCCGTGCCAACATTGAAGAGAGAGATGAACAAACAATGGCACGCTTCCTCAATGGCTTGAACCATCCCATCAAGCGCATCACCGAGTTCCAAAGGTACAACAACATGGTTGAGCTTGTGCACATCGCATCCAAGGCCGAGCGTCAAGTGCAAGAGGACATCAAGTACAACAAGCCAAAAACGTACTTCACCTACAAGCAAGCATCAACCACTACCCCAACAACACCAAGTGGAAGCTCCTCAAGTACTACCAAGCTTCCCTTCAAGCCCACTATCCCTCAAGGAAAACAGCCCCCAAGTGGCAAACACACAAGGGATGATCTACCATTCAATGGTGAATGCTACAAGTGTGGAGGCAAAGGGCACAAGTCAAATGCATGTGGAAACAAGAAAGTTTTGTTCATCCATGACAACGGCGATGAAGAATACTTGAGTGAGGAAGAATTTGATGCAAGAGTGAAGGAGGCTATGGCAAGGCAACATTTGGAAGAGGACCAAGAACTTCTCGTGTGTGAGCATGACGCAAGTCCATCGCTTGTGGTCACAAGGGTCTTGACTACCCAAGCCAATGAAAATGAAGACCAACGCTCGAACATCTTCCAAACTCGTGCCGGCATCAATGGGAAGTCCATCAAAGTTGTCATCGATGGAGGGAGTTGCCACAACCTTGCAAGCACGGAATTGTGTGAGAAACTCAACCTCACCCTTCATCCGCATAGACACCCCTACCATATCCAATGGCTAAGTGACCAAGGATCCGTCAAGATCAAGCACACCGTCTCGGTGACGTTCTCAATTGGGCACTATAAGGACACGGTGGAATGTGACGTGGTCCCAATGACGGTTTGCCACATGTTGCTCGGAAGGCCGTGGCAATATGACAAGTGTGCTTTGCATAATGGTCACTCAAACACTTACACCTTCAAATGGCTTGACAAAACTTGTGTGTTGCAACCAATGACTCCTAGCCAAATAATTGCAGACAATGCAAAGGCTTTAGCGAGGGTGCAATACACAAAAACACCTTGTGAGAAGAGTAGTGAGCGAGAGAACCACACCATAGTGAGTGAGAGCTACAAGCCAAACTCGAGTGGAAAAACTAAGAGTGTTCTTATTGCCACCAAAAGTGAGATGAGAGAAGTGCGGAACAACCCATCCATCTTGCACTATGTCCTTGTGTGCAAGGGACTAGCGCAAGGAACTAACGACTTGACAAATGTTCCTCCTTCTTTGATGGCTATTTTGCAGGAATTCCAAGATGTATTTCCCGAAGAGCTTCCTCATGGCCTTCCCCCTCTTCGTGGAATCGAGCACCGCATCGACCTCATACCCGGCGCTCCACTCCCAAACCGCGCCGCGTATCGCACGAACCCAGAAGAGACGAAGGAGATAGAACGTCAAATCAACCAACTCGTCTCCAAAGGTTTGATCCAAATGAAGCGCGACGTGGAGCGCCACGTCCAACGATGCACTACATGTATCCAAGCTAAGTCTAAGTCCAACCCCTTTGGTCTTTATATGCCATTACCTATTCCTCATGCACCTTGGTCGGACATTAGCATGGACTTTGTATTAGGCTTGCCTAGATCTAAACATGGACATGATTCCATATTTGTAGTCGTGGATCGCTTTTCTAAAATGGCACATTTCATTCCGTGCCATAAGACCGATGATGCTTCACATGTAGCCAATTTGTTTTTCAGGGAAATAATTCGGCTACACGGTGTGCCTAGAACAATCGTCTCCGACCGCGATGTAAAATTCATGAGCTACTTCTGGAAGACTCTCATGGCCAAGCTCGGCATCAAGCTCCTCTTCTCGTCCGCCTAGCATCCTCAAACCGATGGACAAACCGAGGTCGTCAATCGAAGTCTTGG
The DNA here is from genome assembly GCA_916181665.1 of Avena sativa. NCBI lineage: Eukaryota > Viridiplantae > Streptophyta > Magnoliopsida > Poales > Poaceae > Avena > Avena sativa. Next base: position 137,136,948 of record OV702280.1, read on the forward strand.
AACACTCCTCCGGGTGTTGATAAAGAAGAACCTTAAAGACTGGGAGGAATGCATTCCACACGCCGAGTTCGCCTACAACCGCGCCAAGCACTCCACCACCATGAGGAGCCCGTTCATGATCGTCTACGGTTTCGAGCCTCTCACCGCGCTCGATATACTTCCACTTCCACTTCATGAACGTGCCAATATGGACGTTGTCAAGCGTGCCCAAACAATGAAGAAACTCCATGAAGACACACGAGCTACTATCGAGCAACAAGTCCTTCGCCAAGCATCAAGGCTAAACAAGACCAAGAAAGACATGATCTTTGATGAGGGCGACCTTGTGTGGATCCACTTGAGTAAAGACTGCTTCCCCAAGGAACGCGACTCCAAGCTAAAGCCAAGAGGTGATGGACCATTCAAAATGCTCAAGAGAATCAACAACAACGCTTATGTCATCGATATCCCAACATCAAAGTATCTTGTGAGCTCGACATTCAATGTCAAGGACCTCTCACCCTACCATGGAGAAGATGAAGCTGAGAAGGTTGAAGAGTCGAGGACGACTCTTTCCCAAGGGGGGGGAGCTGATGCAGCCCGTCCTACGACCGCTACTACATCTACTCCCACAAGCTCCCCAAGTGGACCCATGACTCGCGCCCGAGCCAAACTCCTTCAAGCTAAGGTGAACTCGCTCCTCTCCTTGTGCGACTTCGATACACCTTTGGATGGCCTGCTACTTCATACCCATACCTTGTGCATCATCGGGTACGAAGAGAAGAACCCACAGGACGGAGGAGCGCCAGCAGACAAGACCAAATGCTCTCTGTCGCCAGCGGTACTACCGGACCTAGCGACCGGTACTACCGCTTGGCGGTACTACCGCCAAATGCTACTGCCAACAACAGAAGGTTCCAGAGCTGCCCAAATACTCTCTGTCACTGGCGGTACTACCGGCCCCGGATCCGGTACTACTGGGCTGCGGTACTACCGCCCCCTGCTACCGCCACCAACAGAAGGCCCCAGCACAAGTCCCAGGACGACAAGCGGTACTACCGACCAGGAAGCGGTACTACCGCATGACCGGTACTACCGGTCGGGCTGGACCGGTACTACCGGACCTGGAAGAGCCTAAACGTGTTAATTCGGCCCAGCGCCTTGTAACCCTCTCTATATTTCGCTATTTGTTCCCAAAATACCCCTGTTTATGTGGTTGGTCTATATATAGCCCCCACCCTCTATTGTAAACCCTAGACTTGGATAATAATAGATATTAAGGAAACCCTTTGAGGAACTTATATCTATTGGTCTCATGCTCCTACCAAGGAGCACCGGATTATCCACCCCCCTCTTGGATCTTGCCTAGTGCGTTCAAGTTGTACAAGGCCTTGGGTTCTCGGTTTCTCGCCCCCAAGTCGTCAAGATCTCACCAAGCACCTCATCCCCCGTTGTTGGCGTGGAGAGCGAGCTTCGCCCAACACCGATCCTAGGGATTATGTTGGACCGGTTGCCACCGGCGTGAGGAGTAGGCGTGTATCGTGTTTTGGAGTGTGTGTTCGTGGTTTTTCATCGCTTTCCTCGATTTCATCCCCCGACCACCTCTTCCCCCTCGTTTCTCGTGGAATTCGTGAAAGATCGGGCCAACCCCAGGGTTACCCCCCAACACCCTCTCTAGGTCCCATCTGCCCACGTGGAGGCTGAGGTGGCTAGTGCCCCACTTGTCTGTCTCTAGGGCCAGCCCAGCCCTCTATGTAATTTTTTTCCAGTTTTGATTAATTTAAGAAAAGGTTTAATAATTTCAGAATTTGAATAAAACTTGTAAAAGTTAGAAAAATACAAATAATATATCAAAATGTTCAGAAAAATGAGAACTACATAATAGAGCTATAATCATGCATTGTTCAACAACTTTGAAGACAATTTTAATTAGAGAACTAACTAACCCCTCTCATATTCATCCAGAGTTTCCTCGAGTTAGGGTTTTCACCCCTCGGAACCCCGTTTAACTTGCTGAGCATGTCATAGGGTTACTTTTCAATAGAAATTAACTTGTCATGTCATGATCCTTGTTTGATCATTGCATCGATGCCATGTGTTGATTGTTTCCCTTTCTTTCCGGTGTTTGGTTCTTCCTGGTAGAATACGATACCGAGATTGAGATCGAAGCCCGAGGTCAATACCATCAAAGATCGAAGATCGAAAAACAATACTTGACCAACTATAACAAGTCAAGTACAAGGCTCCTGAAGATCTGCTTATCTATTATCAACTTGCAAAGGCAAGCATAGCCCCACCATGATATAATCCTATGATTTCGAAAGTATTACAATTCTTGCCATGTTGCATACAATTCTACTGTGGTATTTTAACGATAGATAGAGTATCCTATCTATTGCATACTCCCTTTGAGCTTATATTACCTGATCCGCTGCTCCTAGCATAACTAGGTTTGGCTTGTGTTCAATGCTAGAGCTTTTATCTATGTCTTGCTTAGCCATGCTTAGCTGTTGAGTCTGGTTCATCCAAATGGTGTATCAGATGCAGAGAATCTAGTATGATAGGAGAACATGATATGAGATTAAACATGCTAAGGCTTGTATGGGAGGCCATGGTGGGATGTGGTTTTTCTAGTCCCATGCTCTCCACCCTTAGGACCCTAGCTTCTTACCTCTTGAACCAAGACGAGCGTACAATCACACGGGGTAAATGGGGACCTCATGATTGACTAACTTGCGCAGTAGATTCCATAAGTCACATAGTTCGGGCGTTCCATTCGACATACGCATTGAAAACGTTTTCGAAAGAAGTAGGTGAAGGAGGTGCATTCATACAGGTAGGGAAGCGTGAACCGGGTTGCTTGGGGTTGATGGCGCCCCTGGTAAACCAACCTCGCCTGACATCTTTAAGTACCGGCTTCGGGATTTGACCCGTTACGGCGAAACTATACTTATTGCATGACTCATGGTCTCGGCGAAAGCAAGGTAAATGTCGTGTCCAACCACACCCTAGGTCAGCACACCAAGGAAGTGTGTCAAGTGGCATTAAGAGTCAGTTGGTACGTGTGGGTAAAGTTGTACACCCCTGCAGGGTAATAATCATTCGGAAAGCCGTGTCCACGGTTATGGATGACTTGGGAATGGATGGGAGATCATAGAGAACATGAACCTAATCGTAAAACTTGGCAACTAATGTTTGTTAAGATGCTTCCTCATGGGTACGAGGGGGTTATCCTAGTTCAGATGATGATGATTCAGTGGATATCAAAAGATGATGATCAATATTTTTGGAGGTGTCCCTCCCTTATCCCCTTTTGAAATACTCTAAATAGACGAGCTTCTTCTCTCTCTTGTTTTATAAACAAAGATGGCTTTATGCAAAACAACTCCACCAGACATAAGTCTGCGGAGTACACCCTGTACTCACCCTTGCTTTGTTGATACTTTTGGCACAGTAAGTGTTCCCGGAAGATCAGTTTGGTACTACATCGACATCGACGAGTAGCTTGGGGTTCCCAGCCAGCAGCCTGGAATCTATGGGCTGGGACGTCATCGTTATGCTTCAGGCCTCTTAGGCCATTTGTTAAGTTGGCTATACTTAATAGCATAATTTTCCTTCCGTTGTTTGATGTTTGTGGTCAGTGACCTCTGGTTTTAATAATTTGGTTCTCTAATCAGTTATGAGCTTGCTGTAATAATTTTTTGTGTCATAGGGTCACTGGCGTGATACCGATTCTTCACTGGATATTCTCGAGCTCTAGATTAAGCTTATTTCAGACGGAGGTCTAGGATTTGTTTAGCCCTGATCCCGGGGGTGTCACATACCACTACCATTATAAAGGGGTAAGGTAAAAATTATTATCATGAACATTCTTAACTATGTATGTGTGGGAGGAAATCCGTAATTGGACAAAGATGCAGCAACTGCTGCTCAAATCATCCTCATAACCACACTAGACAGCAATCAATATCAATTGAATTACCACGCTATTAAGGGATGTAATTCCGCAGGACGTATCCCATGGCATGGATAGTGTTTTGTGAGTTTCCTCGGTTCCCAAGTTGATATGTAATGGGTGAGAACAACTTTATAGTCACTATAAGTTCTAACATCCCTCCGTCTACCAACAAGTAGTTCCCTACATCAAGTCCCCACAAGAGGCAAATATTGGAGAGGTCGACTTCTCCCAACATCAAGATATAGACAATCTAACACATGGTCACAGCGATGAATATCATAATAAAATTTATCTTATTTCAATCTCATGCTAGGGTTTCTCCATCTCCCCAAGAACTAATGATCTACTTAGACATGGAGGCCGACAACATCATAGTAATGGTAATGGAAGCGATCATTGATGAATAGTACTTGTATAAATCAACAACTAGTGCAAGAATTACAACAAGATATAGATGGGATGGATGGAGATGATGGTGGTGATGAAGATGCAGCGGTTGATGAAGATGTAGATCAATGGCTTGGCCTCCCAGATCTGTGTAGGGCAAAGATGGATCCCTAGGGCAAGTTACCCCTCCAGATGCCTTCCTAAGGTTAGGTTTCGGCGATTTCTGGGTGTTATGTATGTCGTCTCTCTGAACCAGTTGCACGGGGTGAAACTATTTGAGGAGGCGGAGGATGCGCCAACTATACGGCGGGAACTAGACTACGGCCTGCCGTATTGTTGGTCGTCAACTCTTCTGTCTCAGTTTCTCGCTTCAGGATTTTTTTGGTATTATTAATATTTCCCAAATAAGAGATTTACGTAGTTTTAGCTCCTTTTATCTCCAGTACAACTGCTCCAAGAATTGTGTCCAGTGAATCCATCATCTAATCTCCCCCGCAAAAAAAAAGAATCCATCATCTGATCTGATCCTGGTGAAAATAAACATAAAAGTGCGTGCGAATGCCATAAAATACCAAGATCCTACATCTACAATGCAAAATAACAATTTAAAACATGATGCAAATATGCACTCATCACCTAGTCGGCCAAACCCCAGGGTTGGCCTAGGGCTAGCAGCGGCGGCTTGGGGGGGGGGGGGGGGTCCTCCCTCTTATCGATAGGGCTTGACCCTCCCCTACCTCCTATAAATAGAGGAGCCCACCTCCCCTCTATTTGCACAACAACAATTATCTCCTCTCTCCCTCTATTCCCTAGAGATCTCTCCACCTAGATGGGATCTAGCTCTGTGGGATTAGATCTCCACCTCCACACCACCGTCATGCGTGGGATGGTCCGGCTTCTATCTTCTTCCGCTTCTTGGCTAGATTGGAGCCTGGGAGACGTCCCTACACTAGACATGTGTAGAGCTTTGAGGCGCAACACTTGGGGTGCTTGTCTTCATCGCTATATGCCTTCCTGCATAAGGCATGACACGATCTTCAAGGGTATGAACTTTGTCCTCCCTCTCTATTACTTATGTCTATAAAGAATAGATCTTGTTTGTCATGTTCGTCTAGCTAGAATTTTTTTGTTTCCTGCTGCGAACCCCTTAAAGTGCTATCAAAGCCAGATCTATGGGTAGACATGTTGTATGATTAGTACACATAGCAATATGTGGGCATTGATTCTCTAGTTGCAACCTTCTTTCATGCTCTTCTTATATCATGGTATTGATTTATGAAGCGGCGTAGACCGACCTGACATGTACTCTTACGCGATATTGGTTCCACGTTTGACATACGTCTTGTTCCGTATAAGTGGCTGGCGGGTGTCTATATCTCTTCCAATAGTTGATATGACTTTTACACCAGAGATCCCTGAAAATTGAGCAAAGAGGCAATCATTGAATTAACGTTGTGTCTCAACGTTCATAGGTGGGAAGGGGTTCTTCCATGAAAGCCCTAAACCCGTGTAAAACTTGCAAAAGGATAAAGTAGAGGCGTCTAACTTTGTTTTGTAAGGGCGAGTGTCGTGACATGGCAATGGTAAGTTTATGAAACGTGTTTTCCATTAGATCTCTCAATGGTGATCAAGGTGCTGCAACCATGTCATGACACCATAATTTTCAAATATTTGTTTGCACATATTATTTGGCATAGTATATTAGATATACGACAGTAGCTAAATAGGATGATCCCTCTCAATACCAATGATAGTGTTCCCCTTGTGTGTGCACCACCAAGAAAGTTCTTTGGTATGAGGCAGGCCGTGACGATTGGGTGTCACACATACCTACATTCGCATACAGTGGGTGTAAGAATGGTTACACTCCAATACACACAAGTTTGAGTTGGTGAGCCTAGCATGTACAGACATGGCCTCGGAACACAAGAGACCAAAAGGTCGAGCATGAATCACATGTTGATGTGATCGACATTCAGAATATCTACCTTTGCAGCTGTATCATCAGCCGTGACGATCGGGGGTGATATAGTGACATAGGATCATGTGATCACTAAAACGAATGGAGGGATGTTCGTTTTGAGTGGGAGACCTGTTAATTTTAGTTTAAAAGTAAACTGAAAACTTGATCTCATTATATTGTGAACATGGTATAAACTCTTTGCAAATCCATTTTAGATGTCTCGCCCACCCACCTTCAACCTTAGCTCATTCCTAGAGAAGGACAAGCTAAAAACCGATGGGTCCAACTTCACCGCCCGGTACCGTACTCTGAGAATTCTCCTAACCCCCTACAAGCTCAACTATGTCTTGGAGGCAGAACTTCCCACCATACCCGCTAATACCGCCACCAAGGACGGAAAGAATGTCTGGTAGTCCAAGGTGGATGATTCCTCCCTCATCCATAGTGGAATGCTCTATGCCATGGAGCCGGAGCTTCAAAAGCATTTTGAGAAGATGGTTGCATTTGCGAGCCTTGAGAAACTCAAGGTCGTCTTTGCTCCGTAGGCTGATGACTGCAAGTGCACAGATCGTTTGTATTTAGTTTCGAAATAAAGATATCGATCCCATAGGGAGTGGGAGTTCTGAAGACTAATGACTCTTGAATTAAATACTAAAATTATAATGCTAAATAACGTTCTATGTAACAAGATAAAATTCAAGTTTTGTGTAAAAAGGTATTTTTGGGTTTATGTACAAGAGAACAATAAGTAAAGTAAAACAAACTGAATAGAGAAATTAAGTATCTTGTATGTAAAAGATATGTGAAACTGCAATGGGAAAAAGCGTTCTCAGGGAGTAGAGGATACACCTCTAGCATGATAGAGGGTTTAAAGTAAATATTATTATCATGCACATTATCAACTATATATTTGTGGGAGGAACTCCGTAACTGGATGAATATGGAACAACCACTGCTCACATCATCCTCATAACCATAGTAGACAAGTAATCGATATCAATCGAATTACTGCTCTATTAAGGTACTTTATCCCATAGCATGTATCCCGTGGCATGGAAAATGTTCCGTGAGTTTCCTTGGTTCCCAATTTGATAAATAAGGGGCTAACAACTTTATAGTCACTATAAGAGCTAGCACTCCTTCGTCTACCAACAAGTAGTTCACTCCATCAAGTCCCCACAAGAGAAAAATATTGAGAGGTCGACTTCTCCCAACATCAAGATGAAGACAATCTAACACATGGTCACATCGATGAATATCATAATACTTTATTCTTATTTCAATCTCGTGCTAGGGTTTCTCCATATCCCCAAGAACTAATGATCTACTTAGACATGGAGGCAATCAACATCATGGAAAGACAATGGAATTTATCATAGATTAATAGTACATGTATAAATCCACAACAAGTACGGAAATTGCAAAATATCTAGACAAGTTGTAGATGAGATGGATGGAGATGGTGGTGATGCAGTGCTTGATGATGAAGATCGAGTAGGGTGAAGATGGATCCCCTGTGAATGAGTTCCCCCTCCAGATACATTCCGGAGGTGAGGTTTCTGCGATTTCTGGTCGTTCAGTATGTCGTCCCTTCCTTCCGATTGCACGGGGCGAAACTATTTGAAGAGGAGGTGGCGGCAGAAACTATACGACGGAAACTATAGGGCCATAGAAATTGTTCACGCCGTATAGTTGGTCGTTAAACCCACTGATTTCTGCGATCGCCTCGAGTTTTCTTCTGGCGTTATTCATATTTTCGAAATTAGCGATTTATGATGTTTTTACTCCTTTTCGCTCCAATACAATTGGTCCAAGAATTGTATCCATCATATCCATCATCTCTCATGATCCTGGTGAAAATAGACATAAAAGATGTGCGCGAACGCCATAAAATACCAAGATCCTACCAATAGACTGAAAAATGATAATATAAAACATGAGTCAAATATGCACTCATCAAGTTCCCCAAGCTTAGACTCTTGCTCGTATCGAGCAAGGTTAGCTTCATGGACGTGATCCTCATATTCATGAAGCTTAGTCGATAAAATAAATGAGGCAATTGCAGCATGTGTTTATCATATATGATACATAGGAATAAGTTCATGAATAGTACCTTACTCGAACCATCCAAATAATATTAGCAGGCTTCCACACCTTAGCATCTAATAGTTTACAAAAGATTACTCTCAATATGATGTAAAAGTGTTTTAGTTCGACCGACTGAGTTAGCGAGCTAGTCCCAAGCGTTTTAAGATTGACATATTCACTTGGGATTTAAAATCTCAAATGTTCCTTTGTCTCACCACAATATAGTGGTGTATGCATATTTTCTCTTTGCACATTTTCTTTTCTCTTTTCCCTTTTTTATTTCTCACACTTTTTAAGTGTTGTGCAAAGGATCTAGCCATACATTCCACTTCATGTAGGAATTCAGAGTTTGACGATCTCAATTACCAAATTCCACTTGTATATGAAGCATCTTTATAGCTTGAAGATTCTACCTCGTCTTGTTCTCACTCTAATTTGATAGCACCTTTAATTTTCCTTTGTTCAAGGTTTCTTTCTCAATTTAAATGATTAGATAAATTTTCTTTATAAATAAAACCATGAACTTACAACATATTACCCAAATTATCTTTGTATGTTCCATTAATACCAATCGTGTGGGAGACTCCTATTGCTATCATCAAGTGCGAGTAAAATTATGCTCAAGCAATTCATATATCTAATAATACAAGAACAAACTCAATAATGCTCTATATATGATAATAAAATCGGAATTTCATAAAAGGGATCGACTATTCCTAAAGGTAATTCTATTGATGCAAACTTTATTTCTAAGATCAAACTAATGCAAATCTAAAATAGTAATATAAAACTTATAAGCTAGATTACAAGGTCTTAAAGATCTCCCCAAGCTTGGAATCAAGCTATGCGGGATCAAATAATCCCTCGCGATTAATTGATATCGTGATTGTTGTAGATCACTATGGCACTATGGCATGTAACACCGTGGTAAGCAGCTTCTTGTTGTTATCCTCCAGGGCGGTGATGCGGCTGTAGCACCTGTGGAAATCAGATTGCAAAGTGTCCACTTTATCTGCGAGATTAGTAACCAATGGGAGAAGATCATCCTTCTTTTCTATCTTCTTGCTATGGTGACGGACTTCAACGCGATGGAGTCGCTCGTGCTTCTGATATATCTCTAGTGCTCGCACGCGGTCTTTGGTCCTGGGGACAACTTCTTCTTTGTCATCGATAATTTATGAATCAGGGAAGTAGAAACTGTCCCTCCACTCTTCGAGAGGGGCACCGTCGCTTTCTTGCTAGCACCTACGCCAATATTAGGTAATTCCTTACGCTTGAGTAGCCTGGGGGTCCGTGGTGATGAACTTGACCGTCTCCACATGCCATTTTCCATGCGTCTTGTGACCTTATATTTCTTGTTGAAATCTCTTCATTGCTGCCCAGTTGATCTCCGAGGGATCATAGACATCACGACTAATGTAGATGTCACTCCAATCTTCATCAGGATCGTTATTGTAGAAGCTTGGTTCGACGTACTCCTATTACCTCGGCCTAAAACTCTCCACCTGATCATTGACGTCCTCCATGGACGGGCTGCGAGAGCGGTCCCTGGAAGGAGTAATGATACCCAAGGGTTTACATGGCCTGGGATGGGATAGAGCATGGATAGATTGGTTCCTAGTGATTATGATTTAGAGAGAAGCACAATGGAAGTATATAAGAGGGGTTAGAGGTCGGTAAAACTCGCGAGAAACACCAAAGTTATGCCCAATAAAAGAATCTTAATGGAACAGGAAAAGAAATCACGGATTTGAAAAGTCCAGCTGCATAACGACCAACTATTCGGGCGCGGCCCGTATAGCTCCGGCCATATAGTTGGTTCCGGGTAGATATTTACAAATATCTCGAGTCCAAATTTGTTAAGTTTCTGACTTGGAACTGACAAAACCCCTTTTTTTACATCATAAAACAAAAAAGAACGAAGATGCCAGAAGGTTTAACGAACAACTATACGGCGGGAACAAATTTTCCAGCCGTATAGTTTCTCGACACCGAAAAATTCCGTGAAGTGACTACCGTACATTTAATGACCAACTATACGGTGGGAAATTTTATCTGGCTGTATAGTTAGTAAAAACCTTTAGAAACTTTCGAAAAACACGAGGAATTAAAAGGTAAAAATTTCAGGAGTATAAATTGTGAAGACAAATCACTTATTTAGAGAAAGAAAACTTACCTTGCACTTATCGTTTATTTAGTCGCAGATGAGAAGCTCCTCCAACAACAAGGACTTCTTCTCTTTTGGAGGAATTGACCTTAGTTCATCCAATAATTCTTGTAAACAAAAATCACCAGGACTAATGTTCCTCTCAATAAGATTAGTGCCTTGCTGGTCAAATATGGATACTGCATCCAATATCTTTATTTCTTGCCTCTGCATAATCTGCAACTCAAATTCTTGAAATAAAACGATCTAATGGATCAGTCTTGGCTTATGATTTTTTCTCTCAAGAAGTTCTTTTAAACCATCATGATCCGTATGAACTCTTACTTTTGCATCCACTATATAAAAAAAAAATTTGTCGCAAGAGAAAAATACAGAAAAAAGTTCTCTTTCTTCCTTAGGATAATTCTTTTGAGCACTATTAAGAGTTCTACTAGCATGATGTATAATGTTAATTCTATGATCTATATGTTGTACTAGAGTTACTCCTACAACATCATCACTAGGTTCACATATTAAATCAAAAGTCATATCCCATATAGGTGGTTCAATGATAGGAGTATGAGATAAAGCATATTTAAGTTTATAAAAGGCAATAAGGCATTTATCATCTAAATTAAATCTTACTCCCTTTTGCAAAAGGTTAGTTAAAGGTTTAGAAATTCCAGATAAATTTATAATGAACCTTCTATAAAAATCCACATGACCTAATACCTTATGTCCAAGGACTATACCTTCTTTGACCATGAAATGGCACTTCTCCCAGTTTAGAACAAGATTGGTTTCTTCACAATGGTGCAAGACCCTTTTGATATTATCCAAGCAACTAGTAAACGAAGTTCCATAGACAGAGAAGTCATCCATAAATACTTCCATTATCAATTTATAAAATCCACAAAAATGGCAGTCAGGCATCTTAGAAAAGTAGTTATAGCATTACTTCAACCAAAAGGCATTGTCGGTAAGCATGTAAACCATATGGACAAATGAAAGTTGTTTTAATTTGGTCATTGGGATGAACAACTATTATGGAAAAACCAGAGTATCCGTCCAAGTAGAAAAAATCAGTGTGGTTTGCTAACCTCTATAATGTTTGGTCTATGAACGGTAAAGGATAGTGAAATTTCCTAGTTTATTTATTCAATTTCTTGAAATCTATACACATCCTATGTCCAACAATAGTTCTAATAGGTATCAATTCATTGTTTTCATTAGGAACAACAGTAAAACCGCCCTTCTTAGGAACACAGTTTACAGGACATACCCATTCACTTTCTTTTATAGGATAGAATATACCTGCATCCAGTAGGCGTACTATTTCTTTTCTTACCACTTCCTTCATTTCGGGCGTGAGCCGTCTATTAAACTCTGCAACTGGTTTAGTACCTTCCTCCATGAATATTCGACGGACGGTTATCATGGCACTAATGCCCTTCAAATCATCCATTCAGTACCCAAAGGCCTTGCGATGCTCCTTAAGTACTTACATGAGTTCTTCTTCTTCATCCCCTGAAAGTTGAACACTAATAATAACAGGGAATTTATTTATATTGTCCAAAATTCTATATTTAAGATTATCTGGTAAAGTCTTCAATTCTGGGGGCGGTAATTCCTCTTCCCCTCTCTTTTCTATCTCTTCAAAAGTCTCATCAGTTGGAGGCCCGAAAATGGGAAGCGAATCGAATTCACTTTCTAATTATTTTAGGGACTTGTCTTCCATAATTATTTCTTCATAATTTTAGTCTTCATTTTTTTCTTCTACTTGATACTAAAGAAGAGAGTTGCTATCTCCTCGATCATTTTTCCTTTCTCTCCTTTTTATATCTGTAGAGGTCTGTTTATAAATTTGGAAAAGTGGAATTCTTTTTCCGCTTCCCCAAGATAAAGAGACACAATCTCCTTTTTGAAATCAACTTTGGCACCTAAATCATTCAAAAGTTTCTTCCAAATATAATTCGGCAAAGAGTGTCAGCTGGCATATCAACAACTACAAAATCAATAAGAAATTTTTTATTGCCAATTATGACAGTTGCATATTCAACTACTCCCATTGGAACTCTAAGAGACTTATTGGCTAACATGATTGTCATATCAGTATTCTCTATTGTAGCCGGTACTATCGCTTATTTTTATTTCTAAATAAAAATGGTAAGATATAACATTAACTGTGGTGCCAAGATCACATAAACCATAATGTGAGGTTTTTTAAACATGGAGGGAAGAATAGGCTTAGGACATCTTTTACCTTAATTTTACCTTCAACCAGTATAGAAGTATCTTTATCAAGTTCAACTATGTTGCAATGTGTATACATAGCCATAATTGCTTCCTTGGTTACCTCTTCATCTTTGGTTTCATCCAAATATTCTTCAACTTCTGTCACACTTTCCTTTTCTTTCTTCTCCTATACTGCTTTAACATGTTCATTTTCCAAAATATGTTTTTGCGCAGTGTTAGGGAAAGGTATCTCATACATTGGTTCTAGGGAGGCTAGTGTTGCTTTAGCTTCTCTTTTATTTTCAGGTTTGGGTGGTGGATCATACTTGACCCAACCCTCTTTTGGATCGTTGATATGTTCTGTAAAATCTTTAACAACATGCAACACAAGATCTGAATCCAAATAAAGTTCTTTAGATAATTCATTAACATTGCCCTTTTATTATAGTCATGAATACAATCATAATCTATTTCTATGCCTCCTTCGCTTACTAGACTAAAATTCTAAGAAACTCTATGATCGTGAATTCTATTAAGTAAAGCCCAAGATTTAGTTTTGGGAAGATTCATAAAAGCTCCTCTCGCCCAAGATTATAATTCCAATTTATTAGGTTCAATTAAACCTCCATAAAAGATATGTAATAAATACCATTCAGGAAAATCATGATGAGGACATTGATTAAGTAAATCTTTAAATCTTATATAAGATCTTACTAGTCCTTCATTAGTACGGTTCCTCCATATCATTATAAGACTCCTGATTCCAAAAGATTTTGATAAAGGATAATACTTGCCTAGAAACTCACAAGCTAAATTATCCTAGGTACTAGTGGCTTTGTTGGGCCACGTAGAGATAAAGCAAAACTTTTTCCTCTAACGTGGTGATCCCAAGATCTAGCTGAGGTAGAGGGCCATGAGGTTTACCACTAGACGCGCAGTTGCGGATTATTGATAAAGCGCGTCAGTTGATGTAGTGCAGTCCTCACGATCTGATCGTCCTTGTGTTGATCGTACATCACCTCTGCTGGTATCCACACGTACAAGGAGGAACACCGGCGGCGAACTGCTAGGTTTGGTACATCGGCAGGACTGCTGTGGAGCTAGGGTTTCCAACACATGAAATGACCTAACCGATTAACGATTTCTTTATTCTGGGTTACTGTGCTCCACTATATATAGGGAGTGAACATGGGCTCCTCACGTGGCCCATTCACAAAAGCCCATATAACACTAGTCACCGTGAGTCCAACTCACTGACTCAGTCCTAATCCGGCTTGGGTCCAACCCAACCAGATTTCCAGTTCAGATCCAATCCGAATTTGCTTCCGCTCTTAAGTGTGTGACCTCGCAGGCTCTTGGCAACTTGGACACGATTAGAGTCCGACTCTCAATCGATCAGTCGGTAGCGACTCCTAGCGGAACATGCGACTCCCAAGTACCAAAGATTCATGATGACTTGCCTTTCCAATGTGACTTACGTCCGAGTCCCTTTTGCCTCACGATATACCTTGTCAGACTATAGGCGAATAATTGTCATCCCTTAAATAGTCTGACTATCTTCTCGATCCGAGATAAGTGATTCACCTGCCTAACTCTTAGTTTATCCCCTCGGTTAACACTTAACCGAGTCGTGCATGGCCATGCTTTCCGAATCATATCTTCCGAGAGGGCCTAGAGAATATCTCTCCAAGTGGAGGGGCAAAATACCGACTTGGTTATTCACATCACGCATCTTGATTCTCAGTCGACCCGAACTCTGCCTTTATGACTGACCAGTTACGGATCAACGTTTGATAGAACCTAAGTCGGTGATCCTCAACTCTGACTATGCGACAACCTCAGGTCTAAGGATTACATTTATCGAGATATACAAATGAAAACTTGTTCGTTGTACCTCAATATGGGTCAATCCGACTCGCTAAACTCTTTAGCCGAATCTGTGTAAGTCGGAATAGCATCACCATGCCCATGACAAGTGGAACCGAGTCATCAAGCCAACTTTCACATTGGTCTAAGTTGTGTGTCCAGCACAACCTGGATGACCAAGGATATTTAGTACAAACAACATGAATGTATAGTTCCACAACCGAATCACATATTCAATGATACACATTAGATATTTATACAAGGACAACTTAATATCTTTATGAATACAATGGGAAATATCATCATACATGATTGCCTCTAGGGCATATTCCCAACAGTCTCCCACTTACACTAGAGTCAATCTTCCGACATCACATGTCTGAGCATCTAATGCCCATGGCTCTCAGGTGCGCCTCATGCTTCAGCTGTGGTAACAGCTTTGTCAACGGATCCGCAATATTTGCATCCGTGTGTACCTTGCATAACTTGATATCACCCTGATCCACGAACTGGCGAATCAGGTGGTACCACATGAGTATGTGCTTGTTCTTCTGGTGTTGTCTAGGTTACTTGGCTTGTGCAATAGCACCATTGTTGTCACAATACACGTCCAACGGATTGGACGAGCCCTGAACCACACCAAGATCGATGAGGAAATTCCTCATCCAGACAGCTTCCTTTGCTGCCTCCGAGGTGGCAATATACTCACCCTCTGTTGTAGATGCAGACACAGTCTCTTGCTTGGAACTCTTCCAGCTCACAGCACCTCCATTTATAATAAACACGTATCCGGATTGAGAACGAGAATCATCAGAGTCGGTAAGATAACTCGCATCCGTGTAACCCTTTACACTGAGTTCATATTCACCACCATAAACCAAAAACATATCCTTAGTCCTTCTCAAGTACTTTAGGATATTTTTAGCCGCTATCTAGTGGATTTCTCCGGGATCAGCCTGGTATCAGCTCACAACACTTAGAGCACACGAAACATCCGGCCTAGTACAAATCATGGCATACATGATGGATCCGACTACAGAAGCATACGGAATCGCACTCATCCGACTTCACTCATCAGTTGTCGAATGACACAGAGTCTTGCTAAGTTTTACGCCATGGGACATCGATAAGAACCCCTTCTTAGATGATTCCATGTTGAACTTCTTCAACACTTTGTCCAAATAAGTACTCTGAATCAATCCAATAAGCCTTCTTGATCTATCTCTATAGATCCGGATTCCAAGAATATATGTTGCGTCACCCAAGTATTTCATTGAGAAACTCCTTTCCAATGACACCTTGGTATCTTGCAACATCTGGATGTCATTTCCAATCAGTAATATGTCATCCACATATAAACTTTTCTCCCACTAAACTTCTTGTATAAACAAGAATGATGATCACTCTTGATGAAGCCAAACGATTTGACTACCTCATCAAAGCGAATATTCCAACTCCGAGATGCTTGCTTCAACCCATAAATGGATTTCTGAAGTTTACATACCTTGTCAGCATTAGCCAGATCGACAAAACCCTCGGGCTGTATCATATACAAGTCCTCGGTTAAATTTTCGTTACGGAAAGCCGTTTTGACATCCACCTGCCATTTCTCATAGTCGAAATAGGCTGCTATAGCTAACATGATCCGAACTGATTTAAGCATCGCTATAGGCGAGAAAGTCTCGTCGTAATCAACTCCTTGAACTTGTCGGAACCCCTTTGTGACAAGACGTGCTTTATAAACGGAAACATTTCCATCCATATCAGTTTTCTTCTTAAAGACCCATTTGCACTCGATGGGTCTTGCACCGTCTAGCAGATCAACCAAGTTCCAAACTTGATTTTGATCCATGGACTTTAACTCGGATCTCATGGATCCAAGCCATGACTCGGAATCAGATCCCACCATCGCTTCCGAATAATTTGCCAGCTCATCACTGTCTAACAGTATTACATCACGAACACTTCGTAATCTTGCCGATCTTCGTAGTATAGGTGTTGCTGCCGGCTCAACCACCAGGACCGGATCAACCTCCAAGGTTTTTGTCGACTCGCTACTAGACGGTTGCTCTCGAATTTCTTCGAGCTGCACCGTGCTCCCACTGAGTCCCCGACTTAGAAACTCTTTCTCAGGGAAGACACCGTTCCGAGCGACAAACACTTTGCCCTCTTCTTTGTTGTAGAAGTAGTAACACAAGGTTTCCCTCGGATACCCCACGAAAATACACTTATCCGACTAGGCCGTAAGCTTGTCTGACTGAAGTCGCTTGACAAATGCTTCACAACCCCAAATCTTAAGAAAAGACAAACTTGGCTTTTTGCCTGTCCACATCTCATGCAGTGTCTTCTCTACCGACTTTGATGGTAATTTGTTTAGTGTGAACGCCGCTGTTTCTAGACAAAAACCCCAAAATGATAAAGGCAGATCTGTCCGACTCATCATTGATCGTACCATGTCCAACAAGGTCCGATTTCTCCTTTCCGAAACACCGTTCCTTTGCGGAGTTCCTAGCAGAGTATGTTGAGGAACTATTCCACAACTTTTCAGATGGTTATCAAACTCATGGCTCATGTACTCGCCTCCTCGGTCCGACCGAAGAAACTTTATTTTCTTGCCGAGTTGATTCTGTGCTTCATTCTGGAATTCTTTGAAATTTTCAAAGGCTTCCGACTTATGTTTCATCAAGTAGATATATCCATACCTACTCAAATCATCAGTGAAGGTAATGAAGTACTCGTAACCACCTCTGGCTGTTGTGCTCATTGGTCCACATACATCACTATGTACTAGCCCCAACAAGTCAGACACCCTTTCGCAACTCTTTGGAAAAGGTGTCTTGGTCATTTTGTCGAGTAGGCAAGATTCACATGTCTCGAACGACTACAAGTCGAACGAAGTTTGGAGTCCATCATCATGGAGCTTCTTCATGTGTTTCCAACTTATATGACCAAGCCGATAGTGCCAAAAGTAAGTCATATTCAGTTCATTTAGTTTCAACCTTTTAACATTTATGTTATAAACCGACTCACCATCAAGATTCAAAATAAATAACCCGTCCTGGAAGGGTGCAAAGCCGTGAAACATATCATTAAAATACAAAGAACAACCATTATTCTTGATATTCGACTCATAGCCTTGCCTCATCAAACATTGAGCAGAAATAATGTTTCGACTGAGCACTGGAACATAATAACAATTATTTAGTTCCATAATGAATCCGGAAGGTAAATGAAGTTGCATCGTGCCGACTTCCAACGCAGCAACTCTTGCTTTGTTGCCGACTCGAATATCAACGTCGCCTCTTGCTACGTTCCTAGTTCTTACCAGTCCCTGCAACGAGTTGCAGATGTGAATAACTAATCCGGTATCATATACCCAAGAACTATTAGGTGCATCAGCAAGATATATGTCTATAACATTGCAAACAAGTGTACCTGAGTCGGAAGTCATACCTCCACTCTTGGCTTTATCAGCCCAATACTTGTTGCAGTTCCTCTTCCAGTGGCCATCCGCCTTGCAATAGAAGCAAGTGGATCCGGCTAAAGGAGATGGCTTAGTCCCTGAGGAAGCACTTGGGACCTGGTCCTGAGCCTGCTTTCCTCCCGACTTAGCCTTCTTCTTAGTCCAAGAACTCTTCTTAAACTTAGCCTTATTCTACACCATCAACACTTGACTGCCGCCCTTCTTGAGATCCGCCTCTACCTGCTTGAGCATCCCATGCAATTCAGTGAGCTTATTATCCATACCATGCATGTGGTAGTTCGAAATGAACTTCCCATATGCACTAGGAAGAGAGTTCAGAATTATATCCGTAGCGAACTCTTCGCTAATGGTGTAGCCAAGCCTCTCCAGAGACTGCACGTAACCAACCATTTTGATCACATGCGGACTCAGTGGATCACAATCCTTAAGCTTGCAACTCAGCAAATCTTGAGAGACTTGATACCTCTCAGTCTTCGCCTGAGCCTGGAACATACTTTTCAGGATTTCAATCATATCATATGCCTCAACATTCTCGAACTACTTCTGCAAGTCCGGTTCCATGTGAGCAAGCATAAGACAGCTAATATCCGTGGACTCATCCTTAGCCCGACGGTAGGCATTTGTGGCAGCGACAGTCGCATTCTCATTCGGTTCAGTTGGAAGTGGGTTGTCTAGGACATGGTCCTTCTTTTCTTGTTTGAGAACAATTCTCAGATTTTGATACCAGTTGGTAAAATTAGTGTCGTTCAGTTTATCTTTCTCAAGAATGGTTATCAACGCAAAACCGGATATCTGAGAGTGACCGCTACTTGGTGCCTTGATCTACAATAGAAAATATGCAAAACACTTAATTCATGTATTCATAAAAGAGCAAGCATATTAAACACTTTAATATTTTATGCTCCCACTAGAACCAACATCCCTCTGATGTTTACTTAGTGATTCAGGATCCTAAATAAACAAGTCGGCTAGTGATCTTTATCTTCACCGCTAGCCGCCAATTGATCTAGGTAGACAACTCCTTGTCAATCGTATCTCATACGACTCCTGTTGGACGGGTGGCATCACATGCCCCGGCTCCCATCCGACTTTTACCCGAGCCCCACAACCATTGTGATGCACCCGTCTAGCTTACCGAGTGTTTCCGCAGTAAGAGTCCGACTCGAACCCACCTAGTCGGAAAGAATTGGCAGCACCTCAATTTTATGAGCCCACTACCAAAAATGTCCGACTTGTGATGGTGCAAACACTAGCAGGAAAACCGACTAGACCTTCTTTGAGGGATTAGATTTAACCGACTATCTAATAAATGTAAAACAGAGACATAATAATAACATATAATAAAATAATCATAATGTGAAATGGTATGGCTCTCTTCATGGCGATCTCTATCTCCACAAAGCCTGTAGTCCGACTCGTGCCAACTCTTGCCACTTGCCGTCTTACTCCATGTCGCTGACATGTACATCGCCTTGCTTGCCATCCGGTTTCTCCAAACAGCTACACTAGGTTAGTGAAGTAAATTACATGGAGAATCCGACACGCAGGTCATTATACAATAATATAACAGCACCTAAGCTCCAGCCGGCTGACAAAACTGTGATTCGCAGATCACATATGGATTACACACATACATCACATGCACATGAACCATACCATTCACAACTTCCTGCAAAAACAAGTTATGCATAGATACAATATCTACCAGCATTGTGAAACTCGCAACGACATCTAAGGCGCTACGAAAGGGCGAAGACGGTGGTCCCTCTAGCCCGCCCCTCGCGGGTGCGGGCAGCGCCCGACGATTTTTCCGAAAACATAGATCTCATCTACGACCCGGACATGGATTCCGACCATTTTTCCGATTCGATCAGACTTTTTGATCTTCGATCACCGCCTCTGGATTTACTTGTCACAGTCTACCCCGATGGAGGAAGCCGACCGGTAGGGGGATTTCATTCCACGACCTCAGTAGTATGATCACGGAAATTAGATCTACCATTCCCCGAGTACAGTTTATCCAATCAACCTCGTACAAAACCGATATATCTCATAGATCGACCACCAAAACAGCACATAGACCTCATCTACAGCCAACCGCATATCACATATGCGAGATCTCGAGCCAAAATTAGAAGCTATTGCTCTGATACCACTGTTGGGCCACGTAGAGATAAAACAAAACTTTTTCCTCTAACATGGTGAGCCCAAGATCTAGCTAAGGTAGAAGGCCACGAGGTTTACCACTAGACGAGCAGTTGCGGATTACTGATGAAGCACGTCAGTTGATGCAGTGCAGTCCTCACGATCCGATCATCCTTGTGCTGATCGTATAGCACCTCTGCTATATCCACACGTACAAGGAGGAGCACCGGCGGCGAACTGCTAGGTTCGGTACGTCGGCAGGACTGCTGTGGAGCTAGGGTTTCCAACACATGGAATGACCTAACCGATTAATGATTTCTTTATTCTGGGTTACTATTCTCCACTATATATAGGGAGTGAACGTGGGCTCCTCACGTGGCCCATTCAATAAATCCCATATAACACTAGTCACCATGAGTCCGACTCACTGACTCAGTCCTAATCTAGCTTGGGTCCAACCCAACCAGATTTCTAGTTCAGATCTAATCCGAATTTGCTCCCGCTCTTAAGTGTCTGACCCCGCAGGCTCTTGGCAACTTGGACACGATTAGAGTCCGACTCTCAATCAATCAGTCGGTAGCGGCTCCTAGCAGAACATGCTGACTCCCAAGTACCAAAGAGTCATGACGACTTGCCTTTCCAATGTGACTTACGTCCGAGTCCCTTTTGCCTCACCATATACCTTGTCAGACTATAGGCGAATAATTGTCATCTCTTAAATAGTCTGACTCTCTTCTCGATCCGAGATAAGTGATTCACCCGACTAACTCTTAGCCGATCGCCTCGGTTAACACTTAACCGAGTCATGCATGGCCATGCTTTCCGAATCATATCTTCCGAGAGGGCCCAGAGAATATCTCTCCAAGTGGAGGGGCAAAATCCCGTCTTGGTTATTCACATCACGCAACTTGATTCTCAGTTGAACCGAACTCTGCTTTTATGACTGCCCAGTTACGTATCAACGTTTGATAGAACCTAAGTCGGTGATCCTCAACTCGGACTATGCAACAACCTCAGGTCTAAGGATTACATTGATTGAGATATACAAATGACAACTTGTTCGTTGTACCTCAATATGGGTCAATATGACTCACTAAACTCTTTAGCCGAATCTGTCTAAGTCGGAATAGCATCACCATGCCCATGACAAGTGGAACCGAGTCATCAAGCTGACTTTCACATTGGTCTAAGTTGTGTGTCCAGCACAACCTCGATCACCAAGGATATTTAGTACAAACAACATGAATGTATAATTCCACAACCGAATCACATATTCGATGATACACATCAGATGTTTATACAAGGACAACTTAATATCTTTATGAATACAATGGGAAATATCATCATACATGATTGCCTCTAGGGCATACTCCCAACAGGGTTGTGGTGGTAAAGATCTATACCATGAGAGAGATGTGCTAGTCAAAGTCTTACTAAAGAGTTTTAGCCCTACCTCAATAACAGTATACCCGGTAATTGGAAAAAGCCACATATATCCATAAAGCATGCAATATGATCATATGGATCAGATTTTCTTCATCTCCAGTAAATTGCTTCTTGTGTAAAATACCAAGTAGTAGAGGATTTATTTCAAAACCCTTGTCTTTTTGTTAGAGTTGTGTGTTTTATTAATATCATAGGGCTTCCCAAAGTGGCTGAGTGGGTTAGCACTAGTTAAATCTTCAAACTCCATCATGTTGGTGGTACCCAGTAACTCAAAAAAAACTTAGCAAGACTAAAATAAATAAGCAAAAACTAAAAGACCTACAGCGCATAGCTCCCTGGAAAGGCGCCAAAAAATAACTTGATGACTGCAAGTGCACAGATCATTTGTAGCTAGTTTCGAAATAAACATATCGATCCCACAGGGAGCGAGAGTTCTAAAGTCTAATAACTCTTGAATTAAATATTGAAATAGTAATGCTAAATAACGTTCTAAGTAACAATATAAAATGCGACTTTTGTGTAAAAAGCTATTTTTGGGTTTTTACAGAAAGTAAGTATCGCATATGTAAAAGAGATGTGAAACTGCATTGGGGAAAAGCAGTCTCAGGGAGTAGCGGATACACCTCTAGCATTATAAGGGGTTTAAAGTAAAGATTATTATCATGAACATTATCAACTATGTATGTGTGGGAGTAACTGCTTAATTGGACGAAAAGGCAGCAACCACTGCTCACATCATCCTCATAACCACAACAGACAAGTAATCAACATTAATCGAATTATTGCGCTATTAAGGGACTTTATCCCATAGGATGTATCCCGTGGCATGGACAATGTTCCGTGAGTTTCCTCGGTTCCCAAGTTGATACGTAAGGGGTGCTAACTGCTTTATAGTCACTATAAGTGATAGCACTCCTCCGACTACGAACAAGTAGTTCCCTCCATCAAGTCCCCACAAGAGGAAAATATTGGGAGGTCGACTTCTCCCAAAATCAAGATGAAGAAATTCTAACACATGGTCACAGTGATTAGTATCATAATAAACTTTATATTATTTCAGTATCATGTTAGGGTTTCTACATCTCCCCAAGAACTAATGATCTACTCAGACATGGAGGCAATCAACATCATGGAAAATATAATGGAATCTATCATAGATGAATAGTACTTGTATAAATCCACAACGAGTACGGAAATTACAAAAAGATCTAGACAAGGTGTAGATGAGATGGATGGAGATCGTGGTGATGTAGCGGTTGATGATGAAGATCGATGCCTTAGCCTCCCGGATCAGCGTAGGGTGAAGATGGATCCGTGGTGGACGAGTTCCCCCTCTAGATCCCTTTCGGAGGTGAGGTTTCTACAGTTTCTGGTCATTTTGTATGTCGTCCCTTCCTTCTGATTGCACGGGGTGAAACTATTTGAAGAGGCAGTGGCGGCGACAACTATACGGAGGGAACTATACGGTCGAAGAAATTGTTCCCGCTGTATAGTTGGTTGTTAAACCCACTGGTTGCTGCGGTCACCTCGGGTTTTCTTCTGGTGTTATTGATATTTCCCAATTAGCGATTTATGCTATTTTTGACTCCTTTTCGCTCCAATACAACTGGTCCAAGAATTGTGTCCATCCTATCCATCTTCTATCCCGATCCTGGTGAAAATAGACATAAAAGATGCGCACGGATGCCGTAAAATACCAAGATCGTACCACTACAGTGCAAAATAATAATATAAAACATGATGCAAATATGCACTCATCACAGGCTCGGGCAGAGAGGTATGAAGCTTCCGAGATTTTTTCTTCTCTTCCAAGATGGAAGAGCATAGCAGTGTGAGCGAGCCCGTGGTCAAAATATCTGGCTGCGTTCAACGCCTAAACACCCAGGATTGCAAAATCTCGGACGAGCTTGCATTTTATAGGGTGCTTCACTCGTTACCCCTAGCTACAAAGGTTTTGTGATGAACTACGACATGTAGGAGATGGTTAAAACCCTTGCTAAGTTGTTCGCCATGCTCAAAACTGCTGAGGTAGAAATCAAGAAGGAGCACATGGTATTGATGGTAAATAAGACCACCAACTTTAAGAAGTCGACACATAAGAAGGGAAAGAAGCCTAAGAAGGATGGCAAGGAAGTTTCCAGTTCTCCTAAGGCCCCTAGACCCAAGCCCGACGTCATGTCCTACTACTACAAGGGAGACGGTCACTAGAAGCGCAATTTCCCCAAGTACCTCGAGGACAAGAAAGCTGGCAAGTTTGCCACAAAACACAAAGGTATATGTGATATACATGTTATTGATGTATTACTTACAAGAACCAGGAGAACCACCTGGGTATTTGATACTGGTTATGTTGCTCACATTTGTAACTCCTAGTTGGAGCTACAGAATAAGAGGTTCGTGGGGAAGGACGAAGTGACGATGCGCATCGACAACAGATCGAAAATCGATGTCAAGGTCGTCAAAGATCTGTCTCTGCTTCTACCTTCGGGATTAATTTTATCTTAGAATATGTGCTACTTTGTACCTGCCTTAAACATGAATATTGTGAGTGGATCTTTCTTGTTGCAAGATCATTATTCATTTAAATCAGGAATAGGTGGTGGATCTATTTATATGAATGATTTCTTTTATGTTCATGCGCGTGTAGGCAAAGGTTTATTCTTGGTAGATATTGATAGTAGTACAAACATCCATAAAATTGATGCTAAGCGTTGGAAGCATAATGAAAATAATACCATGTACCTATGGCATTGTCGTATTAGTAATATTGGCGTAAAGCGCATGAAGAAACTCCATTCTGATGGACTTCTAGAATCACTAGATTTTGAATATCTTGATACATGTGAGCCTTGTCTCATGGGCAAGATTACCAGGACACCCTTTGTTGGGTTTGTAGCATAGAAAACAAAAAAATTCCTACTATGTAAACAACTAAGCGCCAAGATATATCTATATAGATACAAGCAACGGTTGGATATACATCCATAGAGAACTACCCTCGAAGACTGATAAAATGTTATGAGATTGGTTCTCGTGGATGATGTAGTCATTCACTTCCCGAGCTCAAGATGATGATAAAATCCAATAGGTCCAGCACCAGCAAGTATAGCACTGCAAAGCAGTGGTGCATCCGTGATTGCACACATGTCTGGAACCCCGACAACCTCCAAGCCCCCGCTCCAGCGAAGTAGAAAATCATTCCAGAAAAACCACCGGGAACATGTACCTCGCTAGTCCAAGGCCATGGGGAATATTCTAGAGGGAGAGAGAGATCCTTTGCGAGGAGGTGTGAGGTGAGAGGAGGGGAGGGGATGGAGGCCTTTTATAGGGATAGTGGGGCAGCCACATCCCATGGTGTGTGTCCATGGTGGTACCCCACCTCTTCCATCATTCATGAGGGTGGAGCTCCCACTCACATAAACATGCCTCCACTCACATAAAAACTCCTCCACTCACATCCATTAAATTTCCACCAAATTTAATGCAATCTCTCATTTAATAAAAATGTTTTATTTATTTTATTCAGATTTTTTTTTAATTACATTAATTAACAAACATTCACATAAAACGCCTTGCAACATTTCAATTTCACATCCAGAACCAATTTCTGCAATTTCACCCGAAACAATTCCGGTGTCCATTGAAATAATTCCAGTGCTTTCATATTCTTTCTGTAGCAATTCATTTGCTCCCAGTGGTGTTGGTATCCCTTAATTGTGTCACCCTATGGTTCGCAAATAATGCAGACATGATCGAGACCCCTCTCCGATCAATAATCAGCCCCAAGACCCGTAGATCCGTACTGACTCCCACACATTCAACGATGACTTCTTGTGATCGTGTGAACCTTTAACATTGTAACTCAATCCCTTTGTCTTCGAGATTCAATCATCAGTATCCCATAACTAGTTTGATCTTGTTACCGACATGTTACTCTTTTCTCGTTCCCGTGATA
Organism: Avena sativa; assembly: GCA_916181665.1. Lineage (NCBI taxonomy): Eukaryota > Viridiplantae > Streptophyta > Magnoliopsida > Poales > Poaceae > Avena > Avena sativa. The sequence continues at coordinate 137,162,600 of OV702280.1, forward strand.
TAACATTCTAGTGATTCCCATCACTTTCTTGCAAGGTATATTAATGTGATATCACCGAGAGGGCCCAAAGCATATCTCTTTGTCATTGGGATGGACAAATCCCACTCTTGATCCATGAGCCTCTACATAACACAATCGGAGTATCTAAACCCACCTTTATAGTCACCATGGTACGGTGTGACGTTTGATGTTATCAAGCTACTCTTCTTGTGTTAGTGATTGAAACGATCTCATGGTCTAAGGACTAAAGTTACTTTGTAACGATGTTATAGAAATTTAAACATAATGAATTTGATTGTATTACTATACTTCACATGAATGTTCATCACATCATTCCACCAATGTTGTGACCTTGTTATTAACAAAATTCAATCTCCATGATCAGAAAACCTTGATCATCTTGTTAATCAATGAGCTAGTTTATATGAGAGCCATAACAAGGAACACTTTATTTGTTTATTAAACACACATGTATTAATGTTTCCTTTTAATACAATTATAGCATGTAAAATAAACATTTATCATATAGAAGGAATAAGATAATAACCACTTTATTATTGCCTCTCGGGCATATTCCCTTCAGTCTCCCACTTGCACTTGAGTCAATAATCTAGTTTAAAAAACTTTCTCATTCAAAACCTATGTCTCAACACCCAGATTTTTAATCCCAGATGCCTATTATGACATACATCGCAATCCCAGGATTACCATTTTTGCGAGACATAACAGATTTGGATATCACAGTACATTATCCATCACAAACCATACATAAGGTCTTACACAAATAAGGATCTCATGATATAGTTCTTAATACAATTCAAGCAGCGGAATAACGTAAAGATAACGATAGCGCGAGCGAAGCTCCATCTTCAGGGTCACAGGCAATGCTGACGATGGGAGATGATCCTAGTTGTCGTAACCTTCCTGTGGTCCGTCATCCTGATAGTCCTCTTCATAGTCTGGCCACGGGAATAGCCAGGGACAAAGCCATGAGTACTCTTTAAGTACTCGCAAACTAATACTAATAGGTTAAGGAGGTTTTTGTAGTAGGATACTAAGCTCTAGGGTTGTTTTGCAAAAATCCAGATTTACTCTACTAAGTTCAGAAGCAAAGAAAGATAGTTGAAAGTTTTATAACACATAAGTGAGAACTTGCATGTCATGTCATAACCATTTTTACCAAGTATTCCCATATACAGTTGATCAAGTTTTATGCTTAGCACTAGAATCTACAAGTGGGGGTAAATACTAATGAGGGGTACTAAACAAGTGGGTATTAACTAAGTTCAATCTCATGCCTTAGGGTGACATCAAGATTATCTAACTTAGGCCAAATTTTATGCTCTTTATGCTACCTTCAGTTATCTTTATAGAATCTACAAGTCACTAAGTAAACTCTAAGAGAAAGCTTTGATAAAGAAAATAAAGTATTAAGTTTGCAAGTAAAACCAGGAGGGTGGGTTAAGTGGGTATAATCACATATGCTTAAGGCATATAGTTGCATAGTAACAAGCAAGTATTAGCTTGTATAAGTAAGGTATCTTGCAAGTGTTAGCTTGCCTTGTGCAGAGCAGTGGTTGAAGTTACCCTCGGCTTCCTCCTCGTAGTATCCTCCTTCCTCCTCGCATCCTTGGTCGGTACTAGAGTCTATAAATAAATATGAGGTACACAATCACCAAATAATACTTAACTATTGCTAATCATCACATAAAGGTTAACACTAGGTGATCTAGCATCATCACTAACATTACAAGATTAAAGCACGTGTCCCATTTATTTTATTTTGAGAAAAGTAATTTCTACTCATTGAAAAACTACTTAAGATTTAATATTCTCTAATTCAAACATGGGATCATGTTGACACATGTCATCACCACATATTTCAGCACATGGGAATGTGATTTAAAGTGGTGTCACAATTTAATAAGGTTTAACCTTTTTATTTAATTAATTAAAGTGACTAGAAATGCCTATGTGGCATTCTTTTATTACTTGATCATTATTTCTGTAAGTAAACCTATATATTTTTATATATTCTGAAAGGTATGGTCAAATGTGATTTTTGAGAGTTGTAATCAACTCAAAAGCTCTTATGGTTGAATTTTGAAAAATGTTTGAATGCAGAAAATCTTCTGCCTTGTTATTTTTACCACGGGTGATCTACAAATCTAAATGGTTTGAATCCAATGGGCTTCGATTAAGCATTCCAGTACCTTTCTAACAAAATTTGTTTCATGCATTTTGGTTTAGTGAATCGAGATGGGTTGATTTTTGAATCTAGGTACAGAACTGGGTTTGAAATTAAATGAATAAAACTAAATTTGAATTGTTGGGTCGCGCGGGATGTTTGTTGGGCCGACCCACTATGCACAACTCATGCGCGGGCAGGTTATGTGGTTGTCCCCACACGTCAGTGAGACAGTGAGGGGCGAAGCGGTACGGGGTGATCTAGGCCGCACGATTTAACTCTAATCGAACGGATCTGGTTCATCGTCCACGTCGGGCAGTGCTGGCGAGACAGAACCCTAACACGGCAGGTGGGGATCGTGGGAGGCTCACCGGGGCTCAGGCGATGGTCGGCAACGGGGGCGAATGACGAAGTCGACGATGGCGGTCCTCCTGGTACCGGCACCTTCTCCTGGGGCGGATCCAATCGACGACGCCTCTCCTCCTCTGCAGTAGCGTACTCCGGTGAAATTCCGTCCACCTGGTGCTCGCCTTGCTCCAGGAGTGAGTGGGTGTGATCAGTGAGAGGCGGGAAGTGAATTGGTGTGATGAAAACAAGCGGGAGAGGTCTCTATTTATAGTGGCTGAAGGGGACCGACGGGCGCGGGCTGAGCTCGGCGTGGTCGACGGCACAAAGGGCTAATGACATGGGCGATGATAGGGGGTGGTGCTGTGCTCCCTGACGAAGCTCAACGGCATTGTGGTGAGGCGTGGGGCGGTGCTGATCGGTCGGAACGCGTCGACGCTCTGGGCAGGTCTGACGGCAAATTTAATGGTGCATGGTTGCTCCTGGTCGCGCGGCGGCGAACGAGGTTGTCTGGCAGGGTGCTGGAGTGCTGGTGATCACGCACGCAAGCAGCGAGGGAGGCACGCGGTTTGTGGGTGCTAGTTGAGTGTGGCGCACTGGCGCGCTCTCAGCTCGCTCACAGAGAGGCTTGGCATGCTTGGGCAGTGTGGTCCAGGGGCTGGTAGTGCTTGAGGCTTGGACATGGGGTGGTGGTGGACGGTGGAGTGCCTTCTAGACATCCTTGCTAGGCTTGGTGCTTATCCTAGCTTGTTGTCGACATGTGGGTGGCAAGTTAGGCTCGGCATGGTCACCATTAATGGCTATGCCAAGCTCATAGTGGTGCTAAGGCTTGTTAATTGGGCTAGATCATCTACTAAGAGTGTAGTGAGAGCTAGAGAGGAACAAGGTTGGCCAAAATCACTGCTCACTATAGTGTTTGTTGTTTGTTTGTTTGCTGCAAACAAGGTGTTTGATGAAACGGTCGAAAGAGATTCAAATTTGAATTTTGGATTCAAACTTTGTGGGTTTGCTAGGCACATGCTAGGGATTCTATGGTTAGTTGGATTAGTCAAGGGGCACTGGTTTGGTTGGGTTTGAAAAGGTGTGATCTTCACATCTGATAAAGATTCAATTTTTACTTATGATTTGAATGAGGTTGCCAAATGTTTTTGCAAGTTTGAAAGGTGGGCCTTGATTCATTTTTTCTTGGTCTAGCAAGGGGTGAAAAGAATTGGAAAAGTTTCTGTTTGAAATCTTGGACTAGAAAGTGACCATTTGCCTTAATTGATTGGCAAAAATCTTGGTCTAGCAAGTGACCTAGTGAGCAAGATTGGCAAAAATGACCATTTTTGCCAATTGATTTGTTTTTGATTTTATCTTTATTTGTTTCTGCTTGGAAATGTTTTATATGATGTTATATTCATCTTTAAACCATTTCTTGCTAATTAGGTTAAACACACAATTTCATTCATGGATTTATCAAATCATCACATACACACATGCATTCATATGATTTAAATTAATCAAAGTTTCTGTTAACCCTAATTTTTGTGATTAGAGTTTGATGATCATTGTTTTATATTTTTGGGATGTTACAAACCTTCCTTCCTTAAACAAATCTCGTCCCGAGATTTGAAAAAGAAGAAAAAAGATTACCTAGGATTTAAAGAGATCGGGAAACTCCGTCCTGATGTGATCTTCTCGCTCCTAGGTAGCTTCTTCTTCATTGTGATTGCTCCACTGAATCTTGAGAAACTCAATGCTTCGGGTTCTAGTGGTTCTGAAAGCTTCTTCCAAAATATGGATGGGTACTTCGGGATACGTCAGGTCATCGTTGATCTGCATGGTGCACTGATCAATGTTATTGAAAACGTCAGTCTTGTCCAGAACATCAAGGCATTTGCGAAGTAACGTATATGGAACATATTGTGCACTGCTAACATTTCCTATGGCAGTTCTAATTGATATGATACTTCTCCTCGACGGTTCAGAATCTTGAAAGGTCTGATATATCTCGGGGCTAACTTTCCTTTGAGCTGGAAACGCTGCGTTCCCTACAAAGGTGACACTTTGAGATACATAAAATCTCCGATATTGAAAGCGAGGTCTCGACGTCTCTTGTTGGCGTAACTCTTCTGTCTTGACTGGGAGGTCTTGGGGTGCTCACGAATCTTGTGAACTTTCTCTTCTTCCTCTCGTAGGATGTCGGGTCCGAAAATCTGACTCTCTCCTACTTCCGACCAATTCAAAGGGGTGCGACACTTCCTTCCATACATGAACTCAAATGGGGCCATTTGCAAACTAGCTTGATAAATGTTGTTTTATGAAAATTCTGCAAAAAGGCAGACAGTCTTCCCATTTAGATCCATACTCTAGCACACATGCTCTCAACATATCTTCGAGTATTTGATTTACTCGCTCCGTTTGTCCATCGGTCTGAGGGTGATACGCTGTGCTGAAATCTAGTCGGGTTCCTAAACCTTCTTAGACTTTCTTCTAGAATCTCGAGGTAAACTGGGTTCCTCGATCCGATATGATGTTCTTGGGGACTCCATGCAAACTGACGATTCTAGCGATGTACAACTCTGCTAGCTTCGAACTCTACTATGTGGTCTTAACTGGTAAGAAATGGGCTACTTTGGACAATCTGTCAACTATGACCCAAATAGAGTCATTCCCCTACTAGAAGTAGGCAATCCGGTGATAAAGTCCATTCCAACTGAATCCCATTTCCATTCTGGAATCGGTAATGGTTGCAACAATCCTGCAGGTCTTTGATGTCCCGCCTTGACTCTCTGGCATATATCACACTTGGCGATATAGCTTCCGATTTCTCTCTTCATCTTATGCCACCAAAATTGTTCCTTCAAATCCTGATACATCTTCATTCCTCCGGGGTGGATAGAATAAAGAGTATCATGGGCTTCCTTCAAAATTACTTCTTTCAACTCCGAATCTGCTGGTACACACAGACGTCCTTTGTACCACAGAACTCCCTCTTCGTCTTTAGTGAATCTGGGTACTTTGCCTGTACCGATACGATGTTTGATTCCATCGATACTAGCATTTCCTTTCTACGCCTCCTTGATCTGACTGATCAAAGTGGGTTGAAGTTCTATGCTAGCCAAAAATCCATCACTTACTAATTCCATTCTGAAATCTTCCATATCTTTGTGCAAACTTGGTTGCTCCTTCAAAATCATGGAGTTCAAGCGGCACGGCAATCTGCTAAGGGCATATGATACCACATTGGCTTTACGGGGCTGATAGTGAATGTCCAGATCATAGTCCTTTATTAGCTCGATCCATCTTCTCTGCCTCATATTCAGCTCCTTCTAAGTGAATATATACTTCAGGCTCTTGTGATCCGAATAAATCTCACAACGGTTTCCCATGAGATAATGCCTCCATGTCTTCAGGGCTAGAACTACGGCTGCGAGTTCAAGGTCATGGGTTGGATAATTTTGTTCATGCTGCTTCTATTGTCAGGATAGATAAGATATAACTTTGCCTTCTTGCATTTGCACACATCCGAGACCGATCTTGGATGTGTCACAATACACATCAAAGGGCTTCGTGATATCCGACATGATCAAGTTTGGGGCTGAAATCAATCTCCTCTTGAGTTCCTGAAAACTCCCTTCACATTTATCCGTCCATTCAAACTTCGTGTCCTTCTTCAGCAATTAGGTCATGGGTCTTGCAATGCTCGAGAATCCTTCTACAAACTTGCGGTAGTATTCCTCTAATCCGAGAAATGCACGAACTTGGGTTTGAGTGGTTGGGTCTTGCCAATCTTCAACATCCTTCACATTTGCAGGGTCAATGGCAATTCCTCCGGCTGATACAATATGTCCGAGGAATCCTACCTCCTGTAACCAGAATTCACATTTGCTAAACTTGGCATATATAGGATGCTCTCTAAGGGTTCCAAGAATGGTCCTTAGGGGTAGCTCATGTTCTTCTTCTGATTTGGAATAAATCAGAATGTCATCGATGAAAACAACGACAAACTTATCCAGGAAGTCCATAAAAATCTTATTCATGAGGTTCATGAAATAAGCGGGGGCATTGGTTAATCCAAAATACATGACAGTATACTCGTATAATCCATATCGGGTGGTAAAGGCAGTCTTTGGAATATCCTCTGCGCGAATCTTGAGTTGATGATAGCCAGTTCTAAGTTCAATCTTAGAAAACACTTTGGCACCAGTCAACTGGTCAAACAAATCTTCTACATTCGGCAGTGGGTACTTGTTCTTGATGGTAACATCATTCAACTTCCGATAATCCATACACAAACGGTTACCTCGATCTTTCTTATCCACGAAGAAAACAGGTGATCTCCATGGTGACGCACTTGGTTGAATTAATACAATTTCCATCATAGCATCCAGTTGCTTCTTCAGTTCCACTAGTTCAGACGGGTTCATACTATATGGTCTCTGGGCTATGGGTCCGGTTCCAGGGATTAGTTCAATGATAAACTCGATATCCCGATCTGGGGGCATACCGGGCAAAACGTCTGTAAATACATCGAGGTATTCACAAACTATTTGGACTTGGTCAATGGTTGGCTGGGCTATACTCTTGTTGCACTTGAATTGACGGGCCAAGGTTTCAGATACATGATCGACTGATATCCCGGCTGTACTGGTCATGGTTATGGCTTTCTTGGCACAATCAATTGATCCTTTGTGTTTGGACATCCAATCCATTCCTAGTACTACTTCCAAACCTTTAGTTCTTAGTACTATTAGATTAGCATAAAACTCTATGACATGGATTCGGATAGGGGCGGCTTTGCAAATTTGCCTAGCTTTGGTGGTCGAACCAGGTATTTGAACAATCATAGCATGCTTCAATTTGGTTGGTTGAATCTTACTAGTGCATGCAAATTCTTCAGTAACAAATGAGTGCGATGCTCCAGAATCAAACAACACTCTTGCAAGTACAGAGTTAACAGAAAACATACCCAGCACGACATCTGGCGCTTCTTGGGCTTCTTCAGCATGCATGAGAAAGAGACGGCCGTTTCGGTTGCGCGAGTTCCCTGGAGCAAACCTTCTTCCAGGCTGAACAAGACGTTGCTGCTGAGCTGGGGAATTTGCATTGGGGGCTGAGGCAATCTTCTTGGGGCACCCATTGGAATAGTGACCCTTGGTTCCACATTCATAACAAATCACTTGTGACTTGTCCTTTGCTGCAACAAGCACAACATTACTTCCAGTCCTTGGGGCAGTGTTGGTGTTGGTGGCAGCATTGTTGTTGATGAACTTGGGTGCTGCACGGTTGAAATTGCCGGGGTTGTTGTGGTTTCCTCTGGGCCTTGGGTTTCCACGGTTGGGATAGGTCGGACGATTCATTGGGAGTTTGTTGTTTCTTGGGGAAAATCCTGGAGATGGATTGGGGCGATACTTTGGTGTATGATGGGTTCCTGGCTGATGCATCATGCGACGCTTGCGGTTCTTGTTAGCTTGGTTGATATTTCCTTCCATCTGAATGGAAGAGTCAACTAAGGCTTCAATATCAGCAAAGGGGATATTGACTATCACTGTCTGCATCTCATCGTGTAGACCATTCAGGAATCTCTCTTTCTTCTTGGCTTTAGTGTCGATCTCATCTAATGCATACCTAGCCAATGACAAGAATTTTTCATGGTATTCCACTACTGTCATTCTCCCTTGTTTCAGTTCCCTGAATTCATCTCTCATCCTCTTGATTAAACCTGGTGGCACATGGGTTCTACTGAACTTGGCTTTGAACTCTTCCCAATTCATCAGCTGACCTCCTATCATTGCGTGAACGCTGTTCCACCATGCTCTTGCATCACCGGCCAGATAGTGGGTGGCGAACAAAACTTTCTCGTTGGTTCCACTCCTGCAACTTCCAGATTGTTCTCCATGGTTTGCAACCAATCATCGGCATCTAGGGGATCTTCTGACTTAGTGAAAACAGGTGGATTGGTGTTCTGGAAATTCTTGAGTTTAGATCCATGGTTGTCTTGATTTCCATGGCCTTGATTGTTGTTGGCCATCTGAGCTATATGTTTAAGGGTGGCAAGGTTGGCTTGATGTTCGATTCTTTTGGCTTCGCGGTCATAAACCAACATTTGCAAGAGTTGCAACATCGGGTCCGGGGCTGAGTTGCTTCCTCCTCTAGGCATCTGAAAAGAGGGAAATTTCTAAGGTTCAGGGGGTTCTGGAAAGTTTTTAAAGTTTGACTCAGATTTTTCTAGCAACTTGCTTTTCATTCATTCATTCATAGCACACGATAACACACACCACAACAAAGAAAAACAGATGGTTTTAAGAACCATTCTGGGAAACTACGATACAGTGGGACCGAATACAACTCACTAACGCTAGTGCTTAAGTGCAACTACTCCTTGGAATCAGTGTCCTCATCATCCTCATCATCATTATCATCGATGAAGGCGAAGTCATCCTCATCGGTGAAGAAGTGCATAGCCTAATCCTCCAGAAAGTCATCATCATCGCTAAAAAAGGAGTAGGGGTATCCACGAAGGTCTTCCCCTGCATTCTCCCTTTCCTCCAACTGCATGTCTCTCTCGTGGATGGTCTCCTCCAAATCCGTGATCCGGTGGCGAAGACGGTCAATGATGCGCTCCTTCTTTTCGAGCTGACGGCGATGAGATTTGCGATCCTTCACTAGCATGGCGATGTTCTGATCCTTCCTCTTGGCGATGGTGTACTTGTGGTTGGCGTAGGAAAGAGCATTGTCCAACTCCTTCTGACGGTCATACATCATGAAGTTGAGGTGGTCCAATTGACTCTTCATCTTGTGGTGATATGGGGCCTCCAGTGGCTGTCCCATAACATCACGCCTTGGGTAGAACTCAAAACAGGTACCCTTGATTTGATTGATACTCTGCCCACACAGACGGGCAAGAGCTTCCTGCATTTCCCTGGCCAGTCCATCGAGCCAGTTGTTCTCTCTTAAGGTGAACTGAATTCCCTCTGCAGTGGGAGGTTCAATCTTTCCTCGGAGACTTGCAACAACTAGCCACTGCAGATCTTCCCCTTCCTGATCATTGAGCTGAGTTCCGAAGAACTCAGGGTGCGGACGCTCCACCATCTCCAAAAGCTGGTCCAAGTCACGCTCAAAGATGAGGTCTCCTCCATTCCCCAACTAATAAAACTTTTTGTACTTCACGTCCATCTATATGAATATAGGATGAGTAAGTTAGTAGAGTGATCAAGTGTGTCAAATTTTATGTACTTTGCAAGAATTTTTGAGGAACATGAATTTTCATGAAAGAATCCAAGTGATAAGAACGAGAATAAGTTTTTGTAAATACTCACTTCCTTTGGTTTTTAAACTAAGTTTTTGATTCACACGTCCATTCTAACTAGGGTCTCCTATGGTCAGGATGGCTCTGATACCAACTTGTCAACACCCGGATTTTTAATCCCAGATGCCTGTTATGCCATACATCACAATCCCAGGATTACCATTTTTGCGAGACATAACAGATTTGGATATCACAGTACATCATCCATTACAAACCATACATAAGGTCTTACACAAATAAGGATCTCATGATCCAGTTCTTAATACAATTCAAGCAGCGGAATAATGTAAAGATAATGATAGCGCGGGCGAAGCTCAATCTTCAGGGTCACAGGCAATGCTGACGATGGGAGATGATCCTAGTTGTCGTAACCTTCCTGTGGTCCATCATCCTGATAGTCCTCTTTATAGTCTGGCCACGGGAATAGCCAGGGACAAAGCCATGAGTACTCTTTAAGTACTCGCAAACTAATACTAATAAGTGAAGGAGGTTTTTGTAGTAGGATACTAAGCTCTAGGGTTGTTTTGCAAAAAGCCAGATTTACTCTACTAAGTTCAGAAGCAAAGAAAGCTAGTTGAAAGTTTTATAACACCTAAGTGGGAACTTGCATTTCATGTCACAACTCTGTTGTGGTAAAGTCAAAGCACTAGTGGAAAACCCTTATCCACAGGCCCCTTGTTCGTGGCGCACCTATAATAATGCGACACTAACAAGGTTATATGTGGTGCACGTACAAACTATGTGCCACTAACTCCAAATTATCTGTGGCGCACGCTGGATCAGTGCGCCACGCATAAGGCGGGGCCCACCTCTGACGGCCGGCCACCACTATCCGTTGCGCGCGGAAACTGTGGTGCGCCACGAACGTGGGTGGAGTCTGTGGCGCACCATTTCGCGCGTGCGCCACGAACTATGGTGGGCTAGGCGCCCTACAAAATTTTCATGGACGTTTGTGGCGCACCCTATTTCGGTGCGCCACGAACCTGGGTAGTCCGTGGTGCACGGAAACCAGGTGCGCCATGAACCTGTCGTCCCACCCTCCATAAAGGTGGTACCTTCTCCTACCTACCACCACAAGCAAGCCATTATTTCCCATAGATCTAGCTCGACCCCCTCCTCCTCCTCACCCTATTTTCTTAAATTCTACCTCCATTTTAGGTTGCCAAACACCTTTTGGTTGGATGGGTGTGGGGACAGAGTCCCTCTCCACCATGTAGATTCACTAAAATCCCCACATATACATCATGTATTGGTCACATCTCCATCAAGTTATCCTCCACAAGACACACGCTCCCTCGCACACAGTCTTCATCAAATTGTCTACTAGGTGAGTTGTGTTGGATGGCACATGCTTGTCTGTGAGTTGTTGGACATGCATATATATGCATGTGTCGCGTGGGCCGGGACGTCGATCGATGGTGTATGCATGGCGCAGATGTGTGTTGTATGTGAAGGTCGTCGGCGTCTTCGTCGCGTGTATATGCATGTGTATGCTTTTGTGTGTTTGTGTGCAGGTGCCGGTGTGGTGCATGGTTGCCGAAATGTTGATTCATTTCTGTTTCGGCCAACTTTTGCACCACCCATATGCCCTATTTACAAGGTAGGTGCTGCCGAAATTTTCTGGCGAGACATGCATGCATATGTATGGTGTGATTCATTTCTCTTGTGTGCAGGCAACCATGGTGCGCCAAATGAGCGAAGGTATGGTGGCTAGATACAAGGCCCAGGTGACGCCCTTCATGCTTCGTACCAACAAGACCAAGATAAGATGTCCTTGCAAGACTTGCAAACTCGGGACCCTAATCAAACCTGATTCCGGGACATTGGAGAAGCACTTTCTCATGGGTGGATTCATGCCCGACTACAATGATGTCATGGAGGAGGAAGAGGCACCCAGACATGATCATGTTGAAGGAGATGCTAGACATGATTATGATCATGACGATGAAGGAGATGCCGGACATGATGATCATCATCACGATGATGATGAAGGAGATGCAGGACATGATCACCATGATGAAGGAGATGCCGGTGGCGGAGAAGACACAAACACGCAGACACCACTCAGTTCGGCCCTGCAGGACCCTCATCTTCGAGAAGTGCTCCTCAAGGGGGGTTACAACACGATAGCGACCGTGAGAGAGAAAGCAAAGTTGGCACAAATGGAGAAAGACGTTGTTACTCCATTGTATCCTGGGTGCCGGCCCGAGCATACACATCTGAATGTAACCCTCAAGGATTTGGAGATGAAGGTGAACACCAGATGGACCGAGGTGAGATTCAACGATAACATGGAATTCTTGGGCGATGTGCTTCCCGAGAATAACACATTTCCAAGAAGCATTGATGAGGCCAAGAGAGTCGTGTGCCCTCTCGACCTACCATACGTCAAGTATCATGCATGCATCAATGACTGCGCATTTTATTGGGACGAGTACGATGATAGAGTGACATGTTCGGTGTGCGGCCAGCCACGATACAAGAGGGGTAACAAGAAAGTTCCTCATAAAGTTGTATGGTATTTTCCTATCACTCCCCGTCTGCAGCGGTATTTCGTGGACCCTAAGGAAGCGAAGCTCATGCAATGGCACGCGGAAAGGGTTCCGCCAGAAGATGATCCCGAGAAGGGCAATATCCTGACACACCCTGCAGACGCTAACCAGTGGAAGGCACTGGACATGGAGTTCAAAGACGAGTTCGGGGGCGATCCAAGGAAAGTGAGGCTGGGCATGATAACCGACGGATTGAACCCCTTTGGCAACTAGAGTAGCACGCATAGCACCTGGACCGTGTTCGTATGGCCGTACAACCTCCCCCTGGCTATGCACAAAGAAGAGGTATGTGCACATGAGTATTCTTATTCAGGGCCCGAAACAACCGGGTATCGACATGCATCTGTATCTCGGGATATTGAAAGAGGAGTTAGCCACGCTGTGGGAGACACCGGCTCGTACGTGGGACGCCTACACTGGAGACTACTTCGATATGAGAGTCGCGCTGCTCACAACGGTGCAGGACTATCCGGGCTACGCATATGTATCGTGCTAGGTGAACCATGGACATAATGCTTGCATCAGGTGCATGGAGAATACACCGCATATCCAGCTGCCGAGGGATCCCGGGTCTTCGAAAACCGTGTTCCCAAAGATGCGAAAGTGGCTATGCGCGAATCACGAGTGGAGGAAACGCGCGGATCTGTTCGATGGTACGGTGGAGCTCGATGGACCCCCAAAGAGGAGGAGAAGAGAGGTAATCAAGGAGTTGCTGGATAACTGGAAGGAGTTCCCTGCGCCGGGGAAAAAGCTTCTGAGGGTGAAGCCGCTACGCGGCGTATGGAAAGCGAGGTCTGTTTTTTGGGACCTTCCGTACTAGAAATACCTCCACATGCCCCACAACCTTGATCTCATGCACATCATCAAGAACGTGTGCGAGAGTCTGCTTGCCACTCTATGTAACATGCCGTATAGGACCAAAGACGGGCCAAAAGAAAGATACGACATGATACATCTAGGCATCAAGGAAGCGCTTCAACAAGGAGGACGCCCCGATGATGATGATGACGACGAGGAAGAGACTCAAGGTCGGCGCAAGATGGATAAGCCAAACAACTACTACTTCCCCTTCCTGCTCCACTATGAGCGAGGACAAGCTCGAGCAGTTTTTGAACACCCTCATAGGAATCAAGCTTCCTATCGGCTACGGAGGGAAGATATCCAGATACCTAGATGTACAGAAGAAGAGGTTCAGTGGGATGAAGTCACACGACTGTCACGTGCTGATGACGCTGATACTCCCAGTTGCGATCCGAGGGATCAAGGAAGAGCACGTCCGTGAGATGCTGTTTGGCCTCTGCAACTTCTTCGACGTCATATCTAGGAAGGAGATCGGGATGGAGCAACTCGAGACCCTACAGGACGAGATCGTCGTGATACTGAACGAGCTCGAGATCTACTCCCCCCCCCCCCCCCCCCGCGTTCTTCGATATCATGTTGCATCTTCTTGTCCACCTCGTCGATGACATCATCCAGCTCAGTCCGCCGTTCTTACACAACATGATGTCGTTCGAAAGGCTGAACGGCGTGCTCAAAGGATACGTTCGAAACAGGGCGAAGCCGGATGGAAGCATAGCCAAGGGCTTCATGCTCTACAAGTGCATATCGTTCTACTAGAATCATATGCAGTCCGAGGAACCTGTTGGTCTCCCAAAGCACAAGAACTTCAGTAGGATCGCTGGAGTTGGTCACCACGAGGGCTTCGCAGCAGTGCATGCCATCTTCAAGGTTCGGCGCCCAGACTATGACAGGGCACACCGAGTCGCGCTACAGCACATACAAGTGGTCGGTCCTTGGGTGGAGAAGCACAAAAGCTTGATTGATAACAGGTTGAACGACACGGGCCAACGGAGGAAGAGGGGAGACATGACGAGAGAGCACAACTCTACCTTCACGAGATGGTTCAAGAAGGAGCTGCTCCTTCTTAATGAGGGTAAGGCGCCTGCTGGCGATGATAGACTCTTATTCATCCTATCGCAGGTCCCCTCGTTGAACGTGAGGACCTATCAGGCGTACGACATTAATGGGTACACTTTATACACCGAGGAGAAGGACAAGAACCGCGAATACCAAAACTCGGGGTCACGATGCTACCCTATGCCGACGAGGAATCCAATGTGAAGAAATGGTTCTTCGAAAGGATCGAGGAGATCTGGGAACTCGACTACTGCGGAGAGAAGATGTCGATGTTCTGGGTCAGATGGGACAAGAACATCGAAAAAGAAGGCCAGTATTTCACAACCATGGTTATACCTGAAGCCAAAGCGTCAAAGGCGGCCGACGCGAACGTCCAGGCAAAAACGAGCCATGGGTACTGGCTAGCCATGTGGATCAATGCTTCTTCATTACCTATCCTACAAGGCCTACCCGGTTGTCGTTAGGAGGGGGAAAAGGAGCACATCGGAATGGAGGGAGCCGCCACCGAGCAAGACTTCGACAAGTACGGCGATCCGAAGATAGAAGAGGAATTCGACAAGTTCTTCGACCACCCGAGCGCATATCCTCATCTTAGAAGGAAGACCACCCTCCCCGCTAAAGGATGTCCGTATACGAGAAGAAATCCATATGTTCCAGGGCTCAATTACTCTACCGCGACAAAGAAGGGCAACAGTATCGAGACGAGACGTCGACGCTAGCTCGTTCGGACGCAACATCGCACGAAGTTACCTTTTTTGTGTGTGATGTATGCATTTGCCCAATTGTGTGCGTCAGGTCGACAAAATACTATACATGGTTTTTTGGAGTAGGGTGTTGATATACACAAGATTATTGGTAGTTTTCTGTAATAAATTTATTACCTACCCACAATTATATACATGTTCTCACTTTATATCTTCAAAATATTGGAGCTACTATGTTTTAGAAATAGTAGAAAATTATTATTTGTAATGAGTAAGTGATATTCGTTACATATGGAACTTAAAAATTGCAAAAGAATGTTTTTTATTGGAAAAAAATGTTGGAGTGCCAGGAATGGAACCTAGCACCTCCAGGTTAGAAGCAACACAACCAACCCCAGAACCACTAGGCTATACAATTTTTGTTGTCACACTGCACCGCGTAGCCGTTTTAAGTAATGCAAGGGTAGTTCATGGCGAACCCCCATATCAGTGCGCAGATGTATTCTAGTATATTTCCAGTGCATTCTGTGTATTTCTGCCGTATTTTGGTATTGTTTTGAAATCCTGAGACAAGTTATTGGCACACGAATTTATCTAGTTAGTGGCGCACATTATTAGTGGTGCATAGAAATAGGATGCGCCACAGATGATATTCGTGGCACACGTCAGGACGGTGCGTCACGGATAACATGGTAGTTAGTGGAGCACGTCGAGGTGCGCCACGAACCTCCTGTAGTTAGTGGCATCTTATTCGTGGCGCACGGGAGGTGCGCCACTAACTCCAAAACCCGTACGCCACGGATAGGCTTTTTCCCACTAGTGAAGTCATAAATCATTTCATAAGTCATTTTGAAAACATCTGACGATAGAACAGTCTGGCCACTCCAACTGTCCATAACCTCGGACACGGCTATTCAAATAGTTTGACACTCTGCAGAGATTGTACACTTTTACCACAACATTCGATACATCCATCAGGAACAATCCTGAATTCACCATACTCAGTATGCGGATAATCAATCCTAACCTTTCAATTACACGCCCTAGTATAGGCACCTCCCCTGTGAGTTTGGCCTCCCAACCATGACCAACTGTCATCTTGGGAACTGCACAGGTGGACAATCTTCTCAAGGTAGCCTCAGCTTAGAGCTTGGCCGCAAGGGAACCCATACTAAGGTATATAAATTTCCAGTCAAGCCCTACCCAAATTTCGGGTATTGTGTTTGTACGGTAAAATTGGAATGGTATCGCATCCGGACAACCATCAGTTTTATAAAGGGCTAAGGCTCATGCCTCAACATTTTCATCATCAAGATCATCTGGTGTTCAAGAACACATGTCAAAACATTTCAGTAGAATGACTCATCATTCTAAGGTTTTCATAACCATTTTCACCAAGTATTCCAATCTACAGTTGATCAAGTTTTATGCTTAGCACTAGCATCTACAAGTGGGGGTAAATACTAATGAGGGGTACTAAACAAGTGGGTATTAACTAAGTTCAATCTAATTCCTTAGGGTGACATCAAGATTATCTAACTTAGGCCAAATTTTATGCTCTTTATGCTACCTTCAGTTATCTTTCTAGAATCTACAAGTCACTAAGTAAACTCTAAGAGAAAGATTTGATAAAGAGAATAAAGTATTAAGCTTGGAAGTAAAACTAGTAGGGTGGGTTAAGTAGGTATAATCACATATGCTTAAGGCATATAGTTGGCATAGTAACAAGCAAGTAGTAGCTTGTATAAGTAAGGTATCTTGCAAATGTTAGGTTGCCTTGTGCAGAGCAGTGGTTGAAGTTCTCCTCGGCTTCTTCCTTGTAGTATCCTCCTTCCTCCTCGTATCCTTGGTCGGTACTAGCGCCTATAAAAAATACGAGGTACACAATCACCAAACAATACTTAACTATTGCTAATCATCACACAAAGGTTCACACTAGGTGATCTAGCATCATCACTAACATTACAAGATTAAAGCACTTGTCCCATTTATTTTATTTTGAGAAAAGTAATTTCTACTCATTGAAAAACTACTTAAGATTTAATATTCTCCAACTCAAACATGGTATCATGTTGACACATGTCATCACCACATATTTCAGCACATGGGAATGTGATTTAAAGTGGTGTCACAATTTAATAAGGTTTAACCTTTTTATTTTATTTTATTAAAGTGACTAGAAATACCTATGTGGCATTCTTTTATTACTTGATCATTATTTCTGTAAGTAAAACTATATATTTTTTTATATTCTGAAAGGTATGGTCAAATGTGATTTTTGAGAGTTGGAATCAACTCAAAATCTCTTATGGTTGAATTATGATAAATGTTTGAATGCATAAAAGTCACCGCCTTGTTATTTTTACCATGGGTAATCTACAAATCTAAATGGTTTGAATACAACAGGCTTAGATGAAGAATTCCAGTACCTTTCTAACAAAATTGGTTTCATGAATTTTGATTCAGTGAATCGAGATGGGTTGATTTTTGAATCTAGGTACAGAACTGGTTTTAAATTAAATGAATAAAACTAAATTTGAATTGTTGGGTCGCGCGGGATGTTTATTGGGCCGTCCCACTACGCACAACGCACGCGCGGGCGGGTTAAGTGGCTGTCCCCACGCGTCAGTAAGATAGTGAGGGGCGAAGCGGTACGGGGTGATCTAGGACGCACGATCTAACTCTAATCGAATGTCTATGGTTCATCGTCCACGTCGGGCAGCGCCGGCGAGACAGAACCCTAACGCGACAGGTGGGGGTCGTGTGAGGCTCACAGGGGCTCAGGCGATGGTCGGCTATCGGGGTGAATGAAGAAGTCGACGATGGCGGTCGTCCTGGTATCGGAAGCTTCTCCTGGGGCGGCTCCAATCGACGGCGCCTCTCCTCCTCTACAGCGGCGAACTCTGGTGAAATTCCGGCCACCTGGTGCTGTCCTTGCTCCGGGAGTGATTGGGTGTGATCAGTGAGAGGTGGGGAGTGAAATGGTATGAAGAAAATGAGCGGGGGAGGTCTCTATTTATAGTGGCTGAAGGGGACCGATGGGCGTGGGCTGAGCTTGTCGTGGTCGACGGTACAGAGGGCTAATGGCATGGGCGACGATAGGGGGAGGTGCTGTGCTCCCTGGCGAAGCTCAACGGCGTGGTGGTGAGGCGTGGGGCAGTGCTGATTGCTCGGAACGCATCGACGCTCTGGGCAGGTCCCACGGCAAATTTAATGGCGCAGGTGCTCCTGGTCGTGCGGCGGCGAACGAGGTTGTCTAGCGGGGTGCTGGAGTGCTGGCGATCATGCACGCAAGTGGCGAGGGAGGCGCGTGGTTTGTGGGAGCTGGTCGACTGTGGCGCACTAGCGCGCTCTCGGCTAGCTCACAGAGAGGCTTGGCATGCTCGGGCAGTGTGGTCCATGGGCTGGCAGTGCTCGAGGCTTGGACAGGGGATGGCGGTGGACGGTGGAGTTCCTGCTATACATGGGGGGGGGGTATGCGCGCGTGGGTGAGAGAGAGAGAGAAGGGAAGGGGGAATGTCCCGGGTGGGCTTTTGGGCCTGTTCTGGAGCTGGGCTCAAAATGCAGCGCCTAATTTATTTTTTTCTTTTTACCTTTTCTTTTCTGTTTGATTTTTCAGGAATGGTTTTCAAATCCTTTTCAAACTTGTTTAAATTCAAATCTTTTCTAGATTTTTGTAGTGTGATCCTTGCACTCAAATGTGTGTCAAACACTACTGTTTACACAAACAAACCTTGGTCCTTTGAAAATAAGAGCAAAACCATGCCTCATATGAATTTAAAGTGGGCATATAAATGGTATTGTTACAATATGAATGCAATGCATGATCTTACAATTCATGATTTTTGGGATGTTACATAAAATTAATTTGCATCTTGCGAAAAAACTAGTATCAATGTAACTCTTTCCAATAAAATAATTGTAATTGTTTGGCACCTCTACATAAATATATTCTTAGTTCTTCCAAAGATCATAAGAATTTCCTTACTATCGTCCAATGATCACCATATGAGTCATTTTGGTGTATGCTCATAACAATTAGAGTAAGGACCATCTCTAAACTTACAAAAAATTGCATCTTCCAACCAGGAATTGCTCAAGAATATATGAAATAAGTGCAAAGAGATTAAGGCTCTATGCCTTGAGAATTCAAAGATGAAAGTTGAGAAAGATGAAGGAGAAGATAAACTTTTTCGGCTTCCTCTTTGTCATTTAGTTATTGGCATAGTCAAACTTGTTATGTATGACATATATTTTTCCCTTTGCAGAATTGTTGTGTGAATGCAGCAAGATGGTGGAGCAATCCGAGAACTTGAAGGTCTTGGAGTTGGAAAATGCCAAGATCCGGAACGAGCTTGAAAAGCTTAATATTAAATCAGAGAAATCCGTCAACGTCGTCCTAGAGTCAAGCAAAATGGAGACTGTGAGGCTCGAGAAGCTACTAGCCCTCCGAGATAAACAACTAGAAGATCTCAAGAAGGACTTCGATAGTCAGAAGGATCTATCCTAGGCCACAGAGAAGGAACCGAAAAGCCTCCGAGAGGAGCGCGCTCAGTGGAACCACTCCGTGCTAGGTAAGATTTCCGACTTTCTTTGATTGATTTTTTCGAATATTTTTCAAGTAAAATTTTGATATTTGGTTCGTTCCTAGACCCTCTGAACCTTTCTGGCTCTCCTACCTATGAACCTCGCCTCGAGCGCATAAAGATCGTCAGAGATATTCTGTTCGACTTCCGCTAGACTCTTGAAGAGGCTGGCGACAAACTTTCCGATTTGCACAAAATGCCAGTGCATGAGGTGAGGGACAAGGCTAAGGAGATTCCGAAGCTTATCGAAGACTGGAAGATCTCCTACGCTTAGATATATGCAGACTGCCCTTACCATGGTGATGATCCACCGTAGCGATATGGAAATCTGGCACGTCACTAAGGGTATCGCCGATGTGGATGATGCAGATAACCCGCAGGACATCAAGGATATCCAAGAGTCATGTGCAGGTTATGCTTGTCGTGTGGCGAAGATGACCAATTACACGATGCCATTCTTTGAATCCATCATTGTGCCTCCCTCACCTCAAGATCCAGCCTTGCTTAAGCAGCTTCCGAGTCCCAGGTACAGGGCGATAATGATGATGCCGACTCCAGCGTTTCATGCTCTTCATCACCACCTCCTGATTCTGTAGCATAAACATTTATAATGCATTATTATGAACTTTGGCATGTAATGACGAAAACAAAAAAATTAATGCTTTACTATCGTAGCACTTTGTTTGTATATATTTTATGCATGTGCTTGAAAATTTCTTAAGCACTTCTTTATGATTACACTTGTCTTTTTATCTGGCTCTCTGCCTCGTCCCTTTCATGATCCGACCAACCTTTAGCACGGAAACTTTGCCGAGCAACGAAGCTCAATTGCTAAACCAGTTTAAACTCGAAAACAAAGCCGGCTTCCAGTACCAATAATTCATTACTCGGAAGATGCCCGCGTCTGAGCAATCAGATAAAAAACCAAAGTATAAACAATAAATTGAATTTTTTACCCTAAGTTAACATTTTTTAGATATTAAAAAATCATAACCAGAACGAACATGAGCATAAAGTACTTTCAAGCATTCTGGGATTTCAAAAAATGACATGCTCATTTGGAAATAAGATGGTAAAAAACTTCTCAAGAATAAAATATGTGGAAACCAATACTTTATTTCACTTTGAACATGTACATATATGATTAAAAGGAAATATAACTAATAATAGAAGGGACCTAGCTATGCAATATTCCATGGACGGTCTATCTCATCCGGGTCTATACTACCGCCATCTCTCTTTCTCTTCCGAGTATCTGGTCTTTCCTTGACTGGTCTCATATTGGTTAAATAATACGACCCATTGTGCAGAACTCTTCTAATCATAAGAGGTCCTTCCCAAATCGGGGAAACTTTGTGCTTTCTTTTTTGCACAAGTCGGAGAACCAAATCGCCCTTCCTGAAAGAATGGTTCTATACTCTCTGACTATGATACTTGCACAACTTTTGCTGATAGGCTATAGATCTCTGCTCAGCAACGACACAAACTTCTTCGATTATATCGAGATAATCTTGTCGAGAAACTTCTCCATCTTCTTTGATATACGCTTTGACTCGAGGAGACTGATGAATTAGATCGCTTGGAAGAACTTCTTCTGCACCGTACACCAAGAAGAAAGGAGTATATCCGGTTGATCTGTTAGGAGTTGTACGTAAGCTCCATATCACAGACGGTAATTCTTCCGCCCAAGCCCCCACGCAATGACGAAGTGGTGTCTCGAGACGAGGTTCGAGTCCTTGTAAAATAAGACCGTTAGTTCTTTTGACTTGTCCATTAGCCTATGGATGCGCGACTGACGCAATATCGAGTCAGATCCCTTGATCCTCGCAGAATTCGTAAAGTTCCCCCATGGAACAATTTCTCCCGTTGTCAGTAATTATACTGTGCGGATATCTGAATCGGATGATCACGTCCTCGACAAACTTTCTGTCTATGACTCCATCGCAGCTTGTTATGGGTTTAGCCTCAATCCACTTTGTAAATTTATCCACCATTTTGCCACATGAAATGGCCCTACCATAACAAGCCCAAAGACTGCAAATGGCCATGTAATAGGGATTGTTCATATCTGATCAGCTAGAACATGTGCCTTACGGCCGTACTTTTGGCAGCCATTGCACGTTTTGACCAGTTTATCGGCATCCACCTTGGCTGTAAGCCAAAAGAATCCGTGTCTAAAAGTTTTGTCACTAAGGATCTGGCTGCAGCATGGTGACCACACTCGCCTTCATGGATTTCTCGCGAGATTTCCACTTCTTCTTCCGGAGAAATACATCGCTAAAAAACCCAGAAACACTTTGCTTATAGAGCTCACCATTTATTATTGTATAGGCTTTTGCTCGTCGGACGATCTGCTGGCTCACGACTTTGTCTTCGGGTAATTTTCTGTCTATCAGGAACTCCAGATAGAGTTTTTTCCAGCTGGGAATTACAGCCATAACTGCTATTAAAGGTGAGTCGGATTTCTTCGGATAGTCCTCATCAACCCTGGTTATGGAGGGGACCCTTAAATGCTCTAAAAAAGAGCCATCCGATACATGTTTCCGCATAGAGCCTATCCTTGATAGAGCATCTGCTTACTCATTTTCGGCTCGAGTGTTGAACCTCAATACCCTCGAATGATTTAGATAGTTCATCCACGACAACTTTGTAGGCTGCCATGTGCTTGTTTGCATTGCAGATGTCGGATACTTGCTGAGCAACTAAATCCGAGTCTCCATAACACATTAGTCTTGTTATGCCAATGTTTTTGGCCATGCGTAACACATTAGTCTTGTTATTCCATGTAACAATGCTTCATACTTGGAAATATTATTGGTTGATGTGAAGTGTATTTGTAACACATAGAACAACTTATCTCCTTGGGGTGATTTGAGCACCACGCCAGCCCCCGAGCCTCCTCGTGCTTTTGATCCATCAAAATGAAGGGTCCAAAATTCCGAGTCTGGAGGACTTGTATTTGCTGCCGTCTCCATCCAATCAACGAAGAAATCGACAAGTATTTGGGACTTGATTGCTATACGCGGCTTGTACTCAATGTCAAAAGCTGCAAGCTCTATTACCCACTTTGCGACACGTGTTGTGGCATCGCGATTGTTAATTATATCTCTCAGGGGAGCGGTACTCACCATTGTGATCTTGTGATCTTTAAAGTAGTGTCGTAGCTTCCTGGATGCGAAGAACACTCTATAGGCTAGCTTTTGATGGTGTGGATACTGTTGTTTCGACTTTGTCAGCACCTCACTCAGGTAGTAATTTGGACGCTGCACTTTATGCTCGTGGCCTTCTTCCTCGCTCTCCACTACCGTTACCACACTTATGACCTTGTTGGTCACTACAATGTAAAGTAACATAGGCTCCTAAGGTTCTGGCGGTGCAAGAACTGGTGGGTTTGAAAGTAAGTCTTTCATACTTTGTAGGGAAATATCAGCTTCCTGGGTCTAGACAAATTTGTTTGTTTTCTTCAAGAGTTTGTATAAAGGTGCGACTCTTTCTCCAAGACGGCTGACGAACCGACTCACTGTTGCTATGCAACTACTGAGACGTTGCACGTCCTTCAGGCGAGTTGTCCTGGTAATTTTGAGTATAGCCTTAATTTTGTACTGGTTCACCTCTATGCCTCGCTTAGAGACGATGAAACCTAACAATACTCCGGTTGGAATTCAAAAGAAACACTTCTTCGGATTTAGCATCATATTGAATTTTCTTAGGCTAGCAAATGTTTCCTCCAAGTCAGAAATTAAAATTTCTTTCTTTTTGGACATAACTGCTATGTCATCTACGTATACATGGACGTTGCGTCCAATTTGATTGTTGAGACAACATTGCATAATACGTTGATATGTTGCTCATGTGTTCTTTAAGCCAAAAGGCATAGTTTTGTAGCAGAAGGTTCTAAAAGGAGTGACGAAAGACGTCTTAATTTTATCCGATTCTTTCATTGGTATTTGGTGATATCTGGAATATGCGTCGAGAAAACACAATTATTTTGAGCTTGCCGTTGAGTCGATAAACTGATCGATTCTTGGCAAGGGGAAAAGAGTATTTTGGGCATGCCTTGTTGTCGGGGGGATAACCCCCGGGTGGGGAAAGCCAAGCGTAATTAGGCCGGCTCCAGAAGATACAGGCCGCCTGGCCATCAAGCAGGACAACTCTAGCCGCCTGGCTAGTACCGCCCCGCTGGGTTTCAAACTTTCCCAGCTGGCTTGTCTAGCCGGATAGCCAAAAGAACAGGTCGGGTGGCCTCTTCCAGATGATATAGGCCACCTCGGATTCGATGGAAAGCATAGAGGTGGAGACGCTCCTTGCGGGGTACGCCTCTGGCTCCTTGACCGGCGCTACCCGACAAAGAAAAGTAAAGCGGTCGTCTGATCGCCAAGGTAGTCTGGGTGACCGTTAAAGCAAGGATGACACCCCAAAGGAAGCCCGGGTGACTGCTAAAGAAGTGAATGACGCTAAAGAAGGGCTGACTAGGTCCTGGCCCACCGGCTAGACCCTGCAGCCGGCCCTGTCCTATAAACCCGTATCCAAAGAGTAAACCCTAGAGCCCAAATTGTAATCTACCTCCCCCGACTAGTATATAAGGGCGAGTAGAGCTGGGGTTCTAGGTAAGTAAGATCCATAGTATCAAGAGCTTGCCTCTAGTTCTTCTTCCTCTAGCCGTCGATAGTTGCTAAGGAAATAGCTCCAGGAGCACTTGTAGGCGTTCGCCCCCCCATATAGTTGATCTTGCAGGAGTAGGGATGTTACCTCGCCGAGAGGTCCCCGAACCTGGGTACGTTGCTGTGTTTGCAGTTCACCATGCCCAACCCGTTGCGTGAGCCACCGATTGCATCTGAGTGTCCCTCTTTAGCCATCCTCAATGGCACTGTCGTGTTCCACACCAAGAACAGTTGGCGCCCACCGTGGGGTACAGCGCTTCGGCTGGGATCATCTTCCGCACGGGACTTCCGCTCGTCGCCGGTGAGCGTGTGGCCTCCGGCCTCGTCCTCATGCTCGGCACTTTCGACTGCATAATCGACAACGCCGCGTGCTTTGCCGGGAGCGCTTCCCCGCCAACGTCTCCATCATGCACTTTGGGGACCTCCGTGTCTACGTCACCACCATCGCCGAGGGCTTCCCCAGCGAGATCGACGCTGTCTTCGACGTTCCCCTCGACCATCTCTCTCGCGGTGTGGCCGCAGCGAACGGCTGTGTCGAGGTCATGGTGGTGAACGCCCGTGAGAACCATCGCCTGCTTCAGGAGCGTCCAGCGGGAGGAGAAAGCTCCACCCTCGAGCAGGAGCAAGACCCGCTCACCGCCTCCATCCAGCACCAACGCGCTCCCATCGTCATCGAGGTAGATCCAGCTGTCGCGGCGGCTGCGCTCGAAGCCACGCGTTAGAAGATCTTGGAGGAGGCCACCAAGGTCGCCGCTAACCAACATCGGCTGAACGCAATCATGCACGAATACAGCGCCGCCCATGGCTTCGCCAGGAAAATCAAGCACCAGGGACGCGACCTCGCGTCGGAGCTAGACCGCACTGCTGACTAGCGCGTTGGCGTGGCACAACCCGTCTACAGCACCCCCGCCAAAAACATGAGTGCAGCCAAAGCAGTAGCCGTGGAAATAAGACACCTCGAGGGAGAGGAGCTTCGTCGCCAGCAGGAACGCGTCCAACTCCTCGTTTCCACCGCCAACAAATAGAAAGCCGAGGAGTCCTCAGTCAAGCGGGCCACACCCGAGACATAGTCCCCCGCAAAGGCGCGGACTAGACGACAGATGGAGGAAGCAAGCACCGGCAGGCTTCTTCCCCAAACGGCACCGGGCAAAACTGCCGCCCGCGTGGCGGATCCGGAAATCGCGGCCACCGCAAATGTGATGCTGCCATCACAAGTGTGAGTCATGTGCCGGCTGCAGGAGCCTCCCAAGGAAAGAAAGCACGCGCTAGAGGAGGAAGCTGGCACGAAGAAGGATCCTTCCGCGTCATGCCTGAACGGACGGCTTGGCCCCCGGGAACCGGCTGACACACGTGAGTGCATCGACCTCCTAGTGCAGTCGCGTGCCCTAGAAGAAGAAAGTCCGGTGGACCAAAATGTTTCGTCCTGCGCATCCGGAATGAACCGTTTCCAAAGGTTTTTTCACTTCCAAGAGACACTCCAAAGTACAACAGCACCGTCAAGCCCGAGGATTGGCTGGTGGACTACATCACCGCCATGGGAATCGCCAACGGAAACCTCTGCCTGACCATTCTCTATGTCCCCCTCATGCTCTTAGACTCGCCAAGAACGTGGCTCAACAGCCTCCCCGATAATAGCATCAACGCCTGGTTGGACTTTGAATAGGCGTTCATTCGCAACTTCACCAGAACGTACAAGCGACCGGGTCGGCCTCACGAGCTCGCCCTTTGCATACAAGGCAAGGACGAATCCGACCGTGCATACCTTACCCGGTGGACCATCATGCACAACTCGGGTGAAGGGGTGCGCGAGCATCAGGCAATCGACTTATTCACCAACAGTTGCCGAGACGGAACCATGCTAAAGCACAATCTCAGCCGGGCAGATCCACAAACCAAGGCCCAGGGCATGTCCATTGCGGAAAAGTATGCCACCGCCGACGCGGCCATGAAGAAGCTCATCGTGGTGGAAGACCAAGGATAGATTGTGACGGACGAGCAACTGGAGCGCCGCCAGCCGGGTGAGCATCACTCCAGGTGGCACGGCCATGAAAATTGCCATGCCAAGAGGAAATACGACTAGGCCGACAGCCGGTACGACACCAAGCAAGTATCAGCGATGCACGAGGACCCAGCCGCAGGTGGCAACCGGAGGCAGAGACCGGATGACAGAACACCATGGACCAAGTACACCATGGAGTCCATGCTCGATGGACCGTGCAAGTTCCACAGCGGCGGCAGCAAGCCCGCAAACCATACAACACGCCAGTGCAGCTGGACAAAGAAGATGGCTGAAGCCGGCGGTCTCCCAACACCACCTCCACCTCCAGCCGGAGGCCCGCCGGACAATAGGGAGCGGCACAACCGCCGCGAGGATGATGAAGAAGGTTACCTGTGTCAATTGGGAAACTATCACATCTTCCTTGCCGACCCGGAAACCAAGCAAAGCAAGAGGAGGCGCGAGGCGGAGGTGAATGCCATTGCTCCTCGGTACCTACATTGGTCCGAGCAGGCAATCACGTGGAGCAAAGAATACTAGCCGGCCGTGCTACCAAGCCCTGGTAGCTACACGCTAGTCTTGGACCCCATCATCGTCTCCAAGAAGCACTCATGCCATTTCTCCCATGTGCTTATCGATGGAGGCAGGAACATCAACCTCCTGTACTGTAGCAACCTCGAGTGGCTCGGCATCAGTAAGTCCCAGTTGTAGCCCTCAAGCACTTCGTTTCACGGGGCGGTCCCGGGTCCATCGCACTCGCTAATCGGCAAGATCCGGTTGGACGTCATCTTCAGTAGAGAGAACAACTTCCGCCGTGAGCCAATCTGGTTTGAGGTGGTGAACCTCTCCAGCGCCTACCATGCCATTCTAGGGTGCCCAGCCCTCACCAAGTTCATGGCGGTACCGCACTATGCATACCTCAAAATGAAGCTGCCAGGCCCAAAAGGAGTGGTCACCATTGATGGCTACTACAAGCGTTTGATCGAGTGTGCCACAAACGGCTCCAAGATAGCCGAAGCAATTATCATCACTAAAGATAAGCACGTCATAATGCAGACCGTGGTAGCCCTACAGGCAAAAATGCCAGCTGGAGAGCCCAACCCGGCTAGCGAGTCACAGTTCAAGCCTTCGAAGGGCACAAGGAAGATCCTGCTGAACGATGAGGACCCAAGAAAGTTTGTCCTAGTCGAAGACGTCCTGGACAACAAATAGGAAAGCGCGCTCGTCGACTTCCTTTGTGAGAATCGGGACATTTTCGCATGGTGCCCCAAAGACATGCAAGGTCTCCCGAGGGAACTCGCCGAGCACTCTCTCCATGTTCGATTGGATGCGAAGCCGGTCAAATAATCGTTATGCCTCTTCGCTGAAGAAAAGAGATGAACCATTGGTGAGGAGATCACACAGCTTCTCACAGCCGGCTTCATCATGGAAGTTTTCCAGCCAGAATTGTTGGCCAACCCGGTGCTGGTGCTGAAGAAGAACAAGACGTGGCACATGTGTGTCGACTACACTAGCCTCAATAAAACATGCCCCAAGGATCCTTTCGCTCTGCCACGGATAGATCAGGTCATCGATTCTACGGCCGGCTATGACTTGTTGTCTTTCTTGGATGCTTACTCGGGCTATCACCAGATTTAGCTCAATGTAACCGATCAAATAAAGACATCGTTCATAACCCCGTATGGGGCTTAGTACTACACCACCATACCCTTTGGTCTAAAAAACGCAGGAGCAACCTACCAGCGTTGCATGCAGAAATGCCTGCAGGAACAGATCGGTAGAAACATGCACGCCTATGTTGACGACATCGTCATCAAGACCAAAGAGCGGCATAGACTGCTCGAAGACCTGAAGGAAACATTTGACAACCTCCACAGCTTCCAGATCAAGATGAACCCGGAGAAATGCGTCTTTGGCATCCCAGCTGGTAAACTCATCGGTTTTGTCCTCTCGGAGTGAGGAATCGAGGCGAACCCAGAGAAAATAGGATCCATCGAGCGCATGGAGCTGCCGCAGAACTTGCACGACATGAAGAAGTTTACTGTGTGCTTGGCCTTCCTCAGCCGGTTCGTCAGCCGGCTGGGCGAGAAGGCTCTCCCCCTATACCAACTCATGAATAAAACGGACAAGTTCGTTTGGACGGCTCAGGTGGACGAGGCTTTCCGCGACCTCAAGCGCATGCTCACCTTGCCGCCCGTCTTGGCAGCACCGTCTAAAAAGGAACCAATGTTGATGTACATCGCGGCCACCAACAGGGTCGTCAGTGTGGTGCTAGTAGTGGAAAGACTAGAAGAGGGGAATTCCCAGCCGGTCCAGCGCCCTGTGTACTACCTGAGTGAAGTGCTGTCACTCTCCAAGAAGAACTACACCCACTACCATAAGTTGGTGTATGTCATGTACATGGCCGCCAAGAAAATCAAGCACTACTTCTAAGAGCATTCCATCTGGGTGGTTGCGCTAGCTCCGCTCGAAGAGATAATTGATAACAAGGGTGCCACCGATAGCGTGGCGAAATGGGCCATAGAGCTTTCTGCGCACAACATTCAGTATGAACCAAGAACGACGATCAAATCCCAGGCACTGGCCGCCTTCATCGTTGATTGGACAGAGACACAGTACATGCCACCGGTCCTTGACTCCACTTACTGGAAGCTATGCTTCGACGGCTCCAAGATGCGCGGGAGGCTCGGAGCCGGAATCGTAATAACCTTGCCCAAGGGCGACCGACTGGTGTACGTGCTCCAGATCCACTTCAAGGCATCAAACAACGGCGCCGAGTATGAAGCACTCATCCACGGGCTCAATATGGCCAAGGAGATAGGCATCCAGAGGATACTCTACTTCAGAGATTCAGATCTGGTGGTGTAGCAAATCTCAGGTGAATGGAACGTGAGGGATTCCAACATGGCCCTCTACCTTTTCTTTGTTTAGCAGCTGTGCGCTTGCTTTGAAGGATGCAAGTTCCACCATGTACCCAGGGCCTGAAACGAGGCCGCTGACGCCCTGTCCAGAGTCGGCTCAACAAGATAGGACATACTGCCTGGAGTCTACCTCAAGCACCTGCGCAAGCCTTCCATCACTCCCTCCCCGGAGTCTGACTCCATAGTGCTCGATGCAGACCTAGGGGCAGCCAGAGCGGCACACTCCGGGACTACCTCGCCGCACCCGGGGACTGCCTTGCCGCACCCGGCGACTGCTCCACCGCACCGGGGGACTGCCTCGCTGCACCCAAGGACTACGTCACACACCTAGGGACTGCTCCACCACACCCGGGGACTGCCGCCAGCGATCTTCCACCCGACAAATCCCCTGACGCTCCATAGCCAGCTGCCCGCGAGGAGATCAAGCTCATCATGCAGATGGTGTACGCCATCTGGGAAACGCCCGATTGGGTCAAACCATTCATGAACTTCTTAACCAAGGATGAGCTGCCAAAAGAGGAAGTGGCGGTGCGACAACTGAGACGAAGGGCAAGCGCATACACCATTACCAATAATGAGCTATACAAACACAATGTCGGAGGCATCTATCAATGATGTGTAAGCCAAGAGGAAGGAATCAAGATCCTAGTGGATATACATCAGGGCGAATGCGGTCACCATGCTTCCTCAAGGGCAACAACAGCCAAGGCTCTTCGTCACAGTTTCTATTGGCCAACAATACTAAAGGACACTCAAGAACTGGTCAAGGCATGCAATGGCTATCAACGATTCGGCCAGCTGAAGCACACACCATGTTCAGCACTCAAGATGATACCAATTACTTGGTTGTTTGCAGTCTGGGGGCTGGACATGGTCGAACTATTCAAGACAGCTCGATCCGGCATGACGCACCTGCTCGTAGCTATAGACAAATTCACCAAATTGATCGAGGCGAAGCCCATAAAGAAGTTGGATGGGGGCAACAGGGATCAAGTTCTTCATGGACATCATCATTCGGTTCGGTTACCCACATAGAATCTTCACAGACAATAGCACCAATTTTTCCATGGGGGTCTTCGCTCGCTTCTATGGAGAAAAGGACATCCGCCTGGACCTAGCCTCGGTCGCACACCCTCAGTCGAACGGGTAGTGCGAATGCGCTAATGGCATGGTCCTAGCCGGAATCAAACCAAGACTGATCAAGCCACTCGTCAGGTAACCAGGATGCTGGATAGAGGAACTACCAGCCGTGCTATGGAGCCTGCGCACCACCCCCAACCGTTCAACCGGCTTCACGCTGTTCTTCCTCGTCTACGGGGCAGAGGCCGTCCTTCACACTGACATCCAGTTCGACGAACCCCGCAAACAGCTCTACACGGAGCAAGAGGCCGAGGAAGCACGTGAGGACAACATGGACCTGCTCGAGAAGGCACGCGAGCTAGTCATGTCTAGATCAGCAATCTATTAGTAGGACCTGCGTCGCTACCATGCCATCCGGATCCGGCCCACCTCTTTCCGTGATGGGGATCTGGTGCTGCACCTGCTCCAGAGCACGAAGGGAATGCACAAGTTATCTCCACCTTTGTAGGGTCTATTCATCATCAGTCTAGCGTTGCACAACGACTCATACTACATTATCGATGCCTAGCGGCCGGTGAAGAACAAAGCAGATTGCTCTGATGAGGAAACCGAACGCCCATGGAACGCGAATTTACTCTGTCCATTCTACACTTGAGCAATAAGTGTATGTATCTTACTTCCATGTAATAAATGAACAAGCTTGGAATCCTCGAAATAGTTCCGAAGATCCTGTCCCAATTTGCGCACAACTTCTGTCTTCAAACCGACTCCGGAAATCTTTACAACGAGGTTGCCGGCTAGCCCGGACGCCCGCGATTTCTACAGGCAGGTGAGTATTGTACGGAGCACCTAGAACCCACTCTTCAGTTCCGGCTTCAGACCGCAAGAGCAAAATTTTGAAGTGCCCTTTACAATAAATTACCCAAGGAGAAAACCAGGCCGCCCGGACGAACCGGTTGCGCCTGCTCGAGCTAAGCCAATGAAAATACACCAAAGTATCGCAAGGTACACCAACCTAGTTACCCCTTCGGTTCCAGCTGCAGACCGCAACCGGGCTAGCAGCCGGCAAGGTCAAAGGTTGAAAGGCCAATGCTCGCTGAGAAAAGGAATAACTTAACGGACTAGTTCGAAAGGGCATCATTTTCGTATTCTATCTTAGTTGCGAACAAACGCACAAGTAACGAAACTAACCCAAACGACGTTGTGTCTTGTACTGCACGAGCCACAACTTGACAAGAAACAAGGTGTCAAAGAGCTTCGACTCGGCTGGCTACCCCAGCTAGCCCGAACCTCGGGGACTACACCCAGTGGGCGCGCTCCCGCGCATCCATCAGAACAAGAAAGGTGGCAAAGATCTTTGACCCGACTGGCTACCCCAGCCGGCCCGAACCTCAGGGACTACACCTAGTGAGCACGCCCATCAGAACAAGTAAGATGGCAACGAGTTTCGACCCGGCTGGATACCCCAGCTGGCCCGAACATCGAGGACTACACCGATGATTTAGCCACCACATGCACGCGCGAAAAACGCCAAGGAAAAGAACGTCCAAGAAGAAAATTGACAAATTTAACTTAAGCCAAAAGGGGCGTCAAGCCAATAAGCAGAACACGAAGGTTCCGCACAGAATCCAAAGTCTTACAGCAAAGTTCACCACAGGGCAGGACTAACGCGTAGCAAGTTTTCAAGACAAATACTCCTAGAATACCAGAGATCAGGGCTCAGGAGTTGAACTAGCAGAAGGAGCATCGACTGCTCGAGTAGGAGTTGGTCTCATAGAGGGAGCACTGGCGCCGGCCGTAGGTACTTGGCTGGAGGAGGCGATGTTGGTGGCGCTCACGGGATCCGGTATCCAGTGGTATGGCATCGGCTCAGAGGGGTCGCGGAAGTCGGGCTCGAGATCCACGTATGTGCCGATCTTCACCCCACAGGACCTGATCGCCGGAATGCTCTCACGGAGGCTCTCGTAGATGGTTCTGGCTCGGAAGCCATAAGTGAGCACACCCATATCCGCATCCGGATACCAGGACTTCACCAGGGCCAGGGCCATCTCCATGCCGCAATGCGCCACCCACTCCTTGTGGATATCCGACACGTCAATACCGCGGGTCAGGGCAAGCACCAAGCTAAAAGTACATGTGGCTCACCTGTATCCGGACAAACGTACTGGAAGAAGTCGTTGGCGACGTTGCGAAGATCGTCGTTCTCCTCCGCCAGATCCTTCGCCAGTTTCTAGGTGGTCAGATCGTGGTCAGCCTCCTCTACCGGCAGCTTTTTGAGAGCCTGCTCGGTCGACTCTGGGTAGTGACGGTCGACTCTGGGTAGTGAGATGCAGTCGGGGGAAGGAGTAAGCGGCAAGAGACAGGTCGTTTTACCACCGTATAGAAGAGGCAAGGAAATTCAAACTTACTAATGACCAGCTCAGCGATTTCCTGAAGCTGCCGGGTCAGATCATGCTCCCGGGAACGAAGATCCATGACCGTCTCCTCCCTTTGGGCCGAAGTCGAATCCAAGGTCTTCAGCGCCTCCCCCGGGTGTCAGCCACCTTCTTGATCCTCTACACGACAACCTCCAGCTTGTGTTTGGCCGCAGCCAGTTGGTCGAACTGCACCTGATGTGCCTTGTTCGACTCCTCCAGCCTTGCCACTTGAGCCTTGAGGCGCTCCACCTCCCTATCCTTATCCAAGATCATGGATGTACGAGGATAACCGATGGTCAACAAAAAAGGGAAAATGAGGCCAACCGCCAAGACAGATCAGATGAAGCAATCTTACGGCCCAAATCATGAGTATTCTTCATAGACTCTGAAAACGCTTTCTGCAAAGAGAAAGGAGTAAGGAAAAGAGCTGAAATCCAGCTACAAAAATCCGGGTGCGGCAAAAGAAAATGGGGAGAGACACCTACCTCCATTAAAGCAGACAAAATTGTGGCCTCACCAAGGCCCTTTTCCATTTCCTCAACCAGGTGGCGAACATGGCCGAGTGCGACAGATGCCGCGCCCAAGAGCTGGGCCAGGATGACACCCGGCGTCAGCACAGCTGGAGGTGGCCTTGAGCCGGTCACCACAACCTCGTCATCATCACCAGCCGCGCCCGAAGGCGCAGCAACCACCAGCTCCCTCCCTGCCGATTCGGAGGCGCCCGGCTGGCCACCGCCTGCCGCAGCCACCTGCACTGCCGCGTCCCCCTCCGTCACTTTCGTGATAATGGGCCTGGCAGAACTGGCTGGAGCATCGCTCTAGGCCAGGTTCACGCTAGCCCTAGGATGGAGGAGGGGGGTCTCGGGGTCCTAAGAGGCCGCGAAGAGCTGCTCCACACGTGAAGTCGCGGGCGCTTGATGCAGCACTCCAACGGCCATGGAACCCTGAGGAGCTACAGGCGGAGTCGTCGGGTGTCGTGGTGGTGTCATGGCATATGCCATGGGTAGGCTAAAGTTGGGGCCGATGGACACTAGAGGAATCCGGGGAGGGATGATGAAGTGAAAATCGCATACAAAGAACAGGGAAGAACCCCAGAGATCATCAATGTATGATGGACTCCTTCTCTTATTGCTTCTGTATATTGCTTACAATTGCTCCTTGAGCTGTTTTCCTAGTTGCTACTTGGAGCTTGAGGAAGAAGAAGAAGAAGTGTTCATGCGTGAACTGAGAGGAGAGGAGCCCTCCCTAGCCTCTCTGGGAACGATCCCCCTGGTGCTGCTTATAAAGGGGAGCCCAGGGGACAAGGTATGTCCGACAAGTACCGCCTATGTTCTAGATAATGTGTCCTTGCCAGTTCATCTTGTCCTTTGGCTTGTCCTTCAGTGAGTCATCAGTCTTATCCCTTCAGAATATTCCTTAGCATCTTTTGAGATGCCCAGCATATTCCATAGCATATTCTGAAATGCCCAGCATATTCCTTAGCATCTTGTGAGATTCCCAGTATATTCCTTAGCATCTTGGACCAACTGTGCCAGTCTGAGCCAAGGGCGTCCCAAGACTGGCATCTGACATAATAGCTTGACCTGGCGAGTGATGTGTCGATGTATAGGTTGAGAGGGTATCTAGAGATGAATACGAGCTCATCTGGGGTGAATTAACTCGGCCCAAGAGCTCTGAATGAATAGAAGATCCGGCCTGGAATGCTCCTGTTGGCCAATCCGAGTCAAGGATCCGAGTCAAGGATCCGAGTAATGGATCTGAGTAAAGGATCCGAAACATGGCCCTCAATTCAATAGCTGGTTCCACACTCAAGTGCATTAGTGGGTTACTACTTGTAAACCCAAAATTTCTCTTATAATAATATCCCCTTGTAACTTAACACTAGAGTTTTTGTACACTATAATTCAGACTTTATAATAGAGAAAAAAGTTGTAGTGGGGGTTCTTTCCCCTACTGTTTTCCCCTCAAAAAGGATCCGAGTCACGGATCCGAGTAAATGATCCGATTCAAGGATCCAAGTCAAGGGTCCGAGTTAGGGAGTAGCCCAACCCGGCCCACTTGGCCTTTTTCCTCCTTTCCTTTTATCCTATTCTTTGTATACCTCACATACTCTTACATATATGCCTTTTATCTTCACATTCTCTATTGAATTACTCATGGATTTGTTGAATCACTTGATACCTCAACTCCGGGGGTACCCGGGGTCATATCCCCAACATTAGTCCCCGAGGCTATGTGGGACTCATAGAGTCACGCGTAGGCTTCATATTATAATATCCCTAGAGTGGTGTGATCCAAAACCGAGTGATATGACTCATAATCCAAGTCATGTGACCCAAATCCGAGTCATTTGACTTTCAAGCTGAGTCATCTGACCCAAATCTGAGTATTGTGATCAAATCCAAATTACTTGATTCATAATCCGACATATAGCCTTTACTAGGAGAATTTGACTCATGGAAATCATGGGACCTTGTCATAACTTGACATATAGCCTTCATTGGGCAAATTTGTCATATAGCCTTCGTTTGGCAATTTTGAGATACAATTTCAACATATACGATCCAAAATCTGGCATATATATCACAAATCCGAGTTAGATGATTATATTTGTGTTATATGACTTAAATCTGACTTACATGATATAAATCCGAGTCATATGAATTTGACTCTTTCTGTTTGTCATATTCTGACATACATATCCTAATCCGAGGCATATGACTCAAATCCGAGTCATATGAATTTGACTCTTTCCATCTGTCATATTCTGACATTCATGTCCAAATCTGAGTCATATGACTCAAATTCGAGTCATATGAATTTGACTCTTTCCGTCTGTCATATCCTAACATACATGTCCAAATCCGAGTCATATGACTCAGATCCGAGTCATATAAATTTGACTCTTCCGCCTGTCATATTCTGACATACATGTCCTAATCCAAGTCATATGACTCAAATATGAGTCATATGAATTTGACTCTTTCTGTCAGCCATATTCTGACATACATATCCTAATCCGAGTCATATGATTCAAATCAGAGTCATATGAATTTGTCTCTATTCATCTATCATTTTTTGACATACATGTCCAAACCGAGTCATATGACTCTTTCCGTCCGTCATATTTTGACATACATGTCCAAATCTAAGTTATATGAATCTTTCCGTTCGTCATATTCTGACATACATGTCCAAATCCGTGTCATGTGACTCAAATCCGAGTCATATGAATTTGACTCTTTCCATCTGTCATATTTTGACATACATGTCCTAATCCGAGTCATATGAATTTGACTCTTTCTATCTGTCATATTCTGACATACATGTCCAAATCCGAGTCGTATGACTCAAACTCTAGGTTAAGTGCACAAAATTTGATATACCGCCATCATTAGGAAAATTTACATACAACCTTCATAGGCATTCGTCATATAACCTCAAGGTCTGACACCGGTCCTTCGCGGGCACTAGTCATATAACCTCTTTGGGTAAATGACATATAGCCTTCATATGCATTTTTCATATAACCCTTTTTGGGTGAGGTTTGACATCTCGCCTTCTTGGGCTGTCACATCCCAAGATTTTCCAAATCTTGTAATGTGAAAAATAAATGAATGAAATGGAACTTTGTTTGATTTTCAGGGCCAGAAGAAACTTTTTGAATTTAATTGGAACTTCAAACCAATTTGAATCAAATAAATCCTAAAGGGATTTATAAGGATAAACATTTATTAAAGGAAATTAAAATATTTTGGAATTACTATTTTGGATCTTTTAATAAAAGATTTGGTTTTCAAAAGAAAAGGTGGATTCATAAATAAAGATTATTTTATAAAGCCAAATTAAACCTTGGCCAAGCTTTGGAATTAAAACATTTTGTTTTGAATAAAAATAGCAAAGGTTTATTTAAATAAATTAATAAGGATTTAATATCCAATTTTATTTAAATAAAAGGTTTTACCATTTTAATTGAAACATCAAAACTTATTAAATTATTTTAAATAAGTTTTCCAAATATTTTATATTCTCAAATAAAACCTACTGAAGTGTTTTGGCTTTATTTTAGATTTCAAAATAAATATTTTAATAAAACAAATCCTATTTGATTTAATAATGAAAGTCTATTGTATTTAATTATTAATGGACCCTAAAATAAAAGGTTATTTTGTTTTAAACAAGTTTCCAAGTATTCTTTATTTCCAAATAAAACCTACTGATTTGGTTTTGAAAATATTTGGATTTCAAATGGAGATTTTATTAATTAAATCAAAACCTATTTTATTAAATAACTAAAGATCCATTAATTAAAGAATGGATCCTAAAAAGAATAAAAATTATTATTTTATTTTGGGATTTGGTTTATGTTGATAAACAGAACCAAATTCAAAGTACAAAGTTTAGTGATTGTTTGAATTGGTTTGAATGTTGTTTGATTGTTTGAATTTCAAAAACAGAAAAAGAATTAGAAAAGGAAAAAGGTTCCAGGAAGAAAAAAATAGAATCTGGACCAGCCTAGCCGGCCAAGCCCAATAAGCCCAGCAAAACAGCCCAGCTCCCCTCCCCGAAAGAAAACGGTTCGCACCAACTCGCAAACCCCCGGAGAGACTGACTGATGGACCCTCCCCTCCTTTCTTTTTCCACTGCCAGGTAGACCCCACTCCTCCTGTTCTTCCTTCTCACCCGCGCGACTCCTTCTCCCTCCCCTCGACACCATTCCTGCCGATGATTTCGTGGCCTTAATTTGCCTTAACACGACCACCGTTACCCGCTTTGATCACACAGGCTTAAACGCTCATGTCTCCTATCCACTTCCCCTCTATCGCCCCATCTCAACGCGCTCCCAGACGCCCCAATTCTTCCCCAAGCTCCTCTGTCTCCGACGACCCTCCTCGTCGAATTCCAGCCGAGCTTCGCTGCCCCTTGCCTCCCTGAGCACGCTAGCAGATTCCCCACTCCCAGACACATCTCCCTGTGCTCTTCGTTCAACCGCGGGCGCCCCAGAGCACCGTCTTCGACAAGCTCTGACAACGCCGCCGTCTGTCTCGTCCCCGTCGAACTTCCCCGGTAAGCCTCGACCACCCCTAGCCTTTCCATGGATGCTCACATCATCTCCAGCTCAGTCCGCGTCTAACCGTTCCAGCCATCTGCCCTGGGGTGAACTACAGCATCTCCCCGTCGTCAACCAGAGCCGCCAGACGCCGTTGCAAACTCCGGCAAGCAATTGCTGCAGTACCCGAGCGCCCCTTGTCAAGCCAACAGCACGTCGAGCATCACCAGAGCCCTGCGATTCTGGTGAGCACTTTCCCTTCCCTCTTTGCTTCCTGTAGCCGCTGTAACGCCACCGCCTGGCCGTGCGCCGCCGCTAGCCACCGTCGGCGCCGCTCACTTTTGGTCAAGCGAATCAGTACCGTAGGATCTAGATTGAGCGAGCAGGATTAGATCATTTAACCGCGAAGGGGTACGAGTCCTGTGCCGCACGATTTATTAGATCCAACGCACCGCAACACCGATCCGGCCGAACCGGTACCGTCCAACCAGAACACGACGCGTGGCTAGGTCTGTTTAAAACAGAATTTGGAAATCAGATTTAAGATGCAATTTCAAACCTTTGTAACTTTCGATCCACACGTCCAAAATTTACAAATTTGATACCGTTGGAATCAGTGGAACAAACCCTAGCCAACCATGCCTTTGGTTTAGTAAATAGTATCTGTTAGCTTGTTGGTTTTTGTAGAAACTTTTCAATGCTTGTTAAGACTAGAAAAATAATTCAAAAATGTTTTTCAGTTTGAAACCTTGGCAAAATGGTTTCTGGTGAACTTACTGACCCTAGGAACCAACCCATGGAGTTAAAAATGAATTTGGTGAAATTTAGGATAGATTAATTGATTTAGCCCATTTCTAGCCAAATGGAAATAAAGATTTTGGTTATGAAAATACTTTTATAAAGAAAAGTTTGGGAAAATGTTTTGGACCAAAACCTACTGACCCAAAGCACCAAGTTTTGCAAATTAGCAACTCATTGGTGAGAAACTTAAAAGTTTTTGCTTTGATAAAAATATTTTCCACTACATAAAACGATGATTGGATTTAAAAATGGATTTTGGGACAAAACCCTTTTGCAATGACTTTGCCACTTTGGAAAATGACCAATTTGGAACTTACAAAGTTTAGAAGCCTAGTGAAGACCATCTTTACAAATAGAACCATCCTTTGCATGCTTACATGCATGACTTAGATCCCATTGTTTTGTGTGTGTGAATTGTTTGATTGATTAATTGGAATGCCAGTTGATACTATGTTTGCTTGATTGATTGTAGTGAAATTAGCAAAGTGTGAGACTAGCAAGATCAAGGAGTGAACCATCATTCCCTTCCAAAAAGGCAAGTGACACAATCATCTAAAGTCCTACTATTTTCTTATACTTAGTGGATTTTGAAAACATGCATGAAAAGAATTTTATACTTATGCTATGCTAAATCCTAATAGGATTCCCTATACATTCCTTAGTAAAAACAATGTAGTGGTTACATGCTTAGCCATGCTATATTTTGAAAAAGAGATACATGTTGAGATTTTACAAAAGTTGAGAAAAGGACTTGTGTTTTACATAATAAAACAAGGACTCAATGAACCACCTAGGTGGAGGATACTTTAAGTTTTGGAGAAGGTGGCAACAAAAGTAACCATGTCTATGGCAATCACTATGTGTTGTGCTCCAAAAGAAAACCACCTAGGAAACTTAGAGATTGAACATGTTTCTCCAATTGTGGCTTTCGTGTGCAACCACATGCTATTATGGCTCTGGCTTAGTCAACTACATTGGGAAGACCCATGCATTGTCTTCAGTTTACTGGACACGGGGATCTGGAATGCTTCATGGGTGCTGAAGACAAGCTAGCAATGGTGTATGGGAGGACCCTTTGGAAAGACTTCGTCACATTCTCAATCTGCCAGTACTCCATCTTGGTGAGTGCTAATCCAGTGGCCACTGGTGGCAAAAGGATGGGATTGTGACATGTGGGTAAAGTGTACTCCTTCTGCAGAAGATAATAAATCTAAGTACTTAGCCGTGTCCCCGGTTATGGACAATACTGAGCAACTAAAGTTTGAACTATGGGAGATCTCGACATTCCAACTTCTAAAATAAAAACTTGATGCACTTGGGGTTACCAAGGAGCACAAGAGACTTTGATAAAACTTGATGTACTTGGGGTTACCAAGGAACTCAAGAGATGAAAACATGAACACTTGGGGTTACCAAGGAACTCATGAGATTTTGATAAAACTTGATGCACTTGGGGTTACCAAGGAGCACAAGGGATTTTGCACAAGGACTTGAACACTTGAGTTTCTACCAAGGAGTTCAAGGAACTTGGAAAAGAAGATTTGACAAAGGACCAAAACCATTTTGAAAAGATAGGATAAAATATTGCTTTATGCAAATGAGCCTTAAACTCTACTTAGCCAAATATGCATGTATTGATAAGATCCACTCATATTATACATAGTAGTGAAGCTTGCCAATACAATTCAAATGTATTGACCCTTGTGGCTGTAACTTGTAATGTTGCAGGTTTGATTGATTTTAGTGAAGGTTGATTGATTAGGATTACAAAGTCTACAACCAACATCTGCCTGTGGCACTTTGAAGATGAAGGACCCATATTTATAGTTATTCCGCTGCAATGTTATGTAATAGCCAAATGAGCTATGTTTGATGTAATAAACTTATGTTATTCCTGGTTATAAAGTTATATTATGACACTTGTTTCTTGATAATATATCTTAACTGTGGATGCTAGCTATTGATCCAGGGACTAGCATTGTAAACACAGGGGACACCACCTTATGTTGTATAATGGTTGGGACACTCCCTCTACATGGGCACTCATCATTTAACCTCTTTGGGTAAGTTTTGACATATAGCTTTCATGGGAATTTGACATATAACCTCTTTGGGTAAATTTTGACATCTAGCCTTCATGGGAACTTGTCATATAACCCTTTTGGGTAAGTTTTGATGTCTGGCCTTCAGGGGAACTTGTCATATAACCATTTTGGGTAAGTTTTGACATCTGGCCTTCTTGGGAACTGGTCATATAACCCTTTTGGGTAAGTTTTGATATCTGGCCTTCATGGGCACTTGTCATATAACCATTTTGGGTAAGTTTTGACATATGGTATTCTTGGGCATTGGTCATATAACCCCTTTGGGTATGTTTTGACATCTGGCCTTCATGTGCACTTGTCATATAACCATTTTGTGTAAGTTTTGCCATCTGGCCTTCTTGGGCATTGGTCATATAACCCTTTTGGGTAAGTTTTGATATCTGGCCATCATGGGCACTTTTCATATAACCATTTTGGGTAAGTTTTGACATCTGGCCTTCTTGGGCACTAGTAATATAACCCTTTTGGGTATGTTTTGACATATGTCCTTCATGGGCACTTTTCATATAACCATTTTAGGTAAGTTTTGACATCTGAACTTCTTGGGCACTGGTCATATAACCCTTTTTGGGTGAGTTTTCATGTGTTTGAATCTGGCCAGCCTATCATAATTCTGACATATAAGTCATAATCTAAGTCATCCATCTGAGTTATCCTCCTTAGTTACATGACTTAAATCTGACATATGTCTCAAATCCGAGTCATATGAATTTGACTCTTCCGTCTGTCATATTCTGACATACATGTCCTAATCCGAGTCATATGACTCAAATATGAGTCATATGAATTTGACTCTTTCCGTATGCCATATTATGACATACATATCATAATCCGAGTCATATGATTCAAATCAGAGTCATATGAATTTTACTCTATTTGTCTGTCATACATGTCCAAATCCGAGTCATGTGACTCTTTCTGTCCGTCATATTCTGACATACATGTCCAAACCTAAGTCATATGAATCTTTCCGTCTGTCATATTCTGACATGCATGTCCAAATCCGCGTCATATGACTCAAATCCGAGTCATATGAATTTGACTCTTTCCATATGTCATATTTTGCATTACATGTCCTAATCCGAGTGATATGAATTTGACTCTTTCTGTCTGTCATATTCTGACATACATGTCCAAATCCGAGTCGTATGACTCAAACTCTAGGTTAAGTGCACAAAATTTGATATACCGCCTTCATTAGGAAAATTTACATACAACCTTCATAGGCATTCCTCATATAACCTCAAGGTCTGACACCGGGCCTTCGTGGGCACTCGTCATATAACCTCTTTGGGTAAATGACATATAGCATTCATATGCATTTTTCATATAACCCTTTTTGGGGGAGGTTTGAGATCTGGCCTTCTTGGGCACTCGTCATTTAACCTCTTTGGGTATGTTTTGACATCTGTCCTTCATGGGAACCCTTTTGGGTATGTTTTGACATCTGTCCTTCATGGGAACTCTTTTGGGTATGTTTTGACATCTGTCCTTCATGGGAACTTGTCATATAACCATTTTGGGTAAGTTTTGACATCTGAACTTCTTGGGCACTGGTCATATAACACTTTTTGGGTGAGTTTTCATGTGTTTGAATCTGGCCAGCCTGTCATAATTCTGACATATAAGTCCTAATATGAGTCATCCATCTTAGTTATCGTCCTTAGTTACATGACTTAAATCTGACATATGTCTCCAATCCGAGTTATATGAATTTGACTCTTCCGTCTGCCATATTCTGACATGCATGTCCTAATCCAAGTCCTATGGCTCAAATATGAGTCATATGAATTTGACTCTTTCCGTATGCCATATTCTGACATACATATCATAATCCGAGTCATATGATTCAAATCAGAGTCATATGAATTTGGCTCTATTCGTCTATCATTTTCTGACATACATGTCCAAATCCGAGTCATGTGACTTTTTATGTCCATCATATTTTGACATACATGTCCAAATCTTAGTCATATGAATCTTTCTGTCCTTCATATTCTGACATACATGTCCAAATCCGCGTCATATGACTCAAATCCGAATCATATGAATTTGACTCTTTCCATCTGTCATATTTTGACATACATGTCCTAATCCGAGTCATATGAATTTGACTCTTTCTGTATGTCATATTCTGACATACATGTCCAAATCTGAGTCGTATGACTCAAACTCTAGGTTAAGTGCACAAAATTTGATATACCGCCTTCATTAGGCAAATTTACATACAACCTTCATAGGCATTCGTCATATAACCTCAAGGTCTGACACCGGGCCTTCGTGGGCACTCGTCATATAACCTCTATCGGTAAATGACAGATAGCCTTCATATGCATTTTTCATATAACCCTTTTTGGGTGACGTTTGACATCAGGACTTTTTGGGCACTCGTCATTTAACCTCTTTGGGTAAGTTTTGACATATAGGTTTCATGGGCATTTGACATATAACCTCTTTGGGTAAATTTTGACATCTAGCCTTCATGGGCACTTGTCATATAACCCTTTTGGGTAAGTTTTGATGTTTGGCCTTCATGGGCACTTGTCATATTACCATTTTGGGTAAGTTTTGACATCTGGCCTTCTTGGGCACTGGTCATATAACCCTTTTGGCTAAGTTTTGACATCTGGCCATTCATGGGCACTTGTCATATAACCATTTTGGGTAAGTTTTGACATCTGGCCTTCTTGGGCACTGTTAATATAACCCTTTTGGGTATATTTTGACATCTGTCCTTCATGGGCACTTGTCATATAACCATTTTGGGTAAGTTTTGACATCTGAACTTCTTGGGCACTGGTCATATAACCCTTTTTGGGTGAGTTTTCATGTGTTTGAATCTAGCCAGCCTATCATAATTCTTACATATAAGTCAGAATCTAAGTCATCCATCTGAGTTATCCTCCTTAGTTACATGACTTAAATCTGTCATATGTCTCAAATCCGAGTCATATGAATTTGACTCTTCCGTCTGTCATATTCTGACATACATGTCCTAATCCGAGTCATATGACTCAAATATGAGTTATATGAATTTGACTCTTT
This sequence comes from Avena sativa, assembly GCA_916181665.1. Classification (NCBI taxonomy): domain Eukaryota; kingdom Viridiplantae; phylum Streptophyta; class Magnoliopsida; order Poales; family Poaceae; genus Avena; species Avena sativa. The sequence continues at coordinate 137,206,262 of OV702280.1, forward strand.
CCGTATGCCATATTATGACATACATATCATAATCCGAGTCATATGATTCAAATCAGAGTCATATGAATTTTACTCTATTCGTCTGTCATACATGTCCAAATCCGAGTCATGTGACTCTTTCTGTCCGTCATATTCTGACATACATGTCCAAATCTAAGTCATATGAATCTTTCCGTCCGTCATATTCTGACATGCATGTCCAAATCCGCGTCATATGACTCAAATCCGAGTCATATGAATTTGACTCTTTCCATATGTCATATTTTGACATACATGTCCTAATCCGAGTGATATGAATTTGACTCTTTCTGTCTGTCATATTCTGACATACATGTCCAAATCCGAGTCGTATGACTCAAACTCTAGGTTAAGTGCACAAAATTTGATATACCGCCTTCATTAGGAAAATTTACATACAACCTTCATAGGCATTCCTCATATAACATCAAGGTCTGACACCGGGCCTTCGTGGGCACTTGTGATATAACCTCTTTGGGTAAATGACATATAGCATTCATATGCATTTTTCATATAACCCTTTTTGGGGGAGGTTTGAGATCTGGCCTTCTTGGGCACTCGTCATTTAACCTCTTTGGGTAAGTTTTCACATATAGCTTTCATGGGCATTTGACATATAACCTCTTTGGGTAAATTTTGACATCTAGCCTTCATGGGCACTTTTCATATAACCCTTTTGGGTAAATTTTGACGTCTGGCCTTCATGGGAACTTGTCATATAACCATTTTGGGTAAGTTTTGACATCTGGACTTCTTGGGCTCTGGTCATATAACCCTTTTTGGGTGAGTTTTCATGTGTTTGAATCTGGCCAGCCTGTCATAATTCTGACATATAAGTCCTAATGTGAGTCATCCATCTGAGTTATCCTCCTGAGTTACATGACTTAAATCTGACATAGTCTCAAATCCGAGTCATATGAATTTGACTCTTCTGTCTATCATATTCTGACATACATGTCCTAATCCGAGTCATATGACTCAAATATGAGTCATATGAATTTGATTCTTTCCGTTTGCCATATTCTGACATACATATCCTAATCCGAGTCATATGATTCAAATCAGAGTCTTATGAATTTGACTCTATTCGTCTATCATTTTCTGACATACATGTCCAAACCCGAGTCAAATGACTCTTTCCGTCCGTCATATTCCGATATACATGTCCAAATCTAAGTCATATGAATCTTTCCGTATGTCATATTCTGACATACATGTCCAAATCCGCGTCATATGACTCAAATCCGAGTCATATGAATTTGACTCTTTCCGTCTGTCATATTTTGACATACATGTCCTAATCCGAGTGATATGAATTTGACTCTTTCTGTATGTCATATTCTGACATACATGTCCAAATCTGAGTCGTATGACTCAAACTCTAGGTTAAGTGCACAAAATTTGATATACCGCCTTCATTAGGCAAATTTACATACAACCTTCATAGGCATTCGTCATATAACCTCAAGGTCTGACACCGGGCCTTCGTGGGCACTCGTCATATAACCTCTATGGGTAAATGACATATAGCCTTCATATGCATTTTTCATATAACCCTTTTTGGGTGAGGTTTGACGTCAGGCCTTTTTGGGCACTCGTCATTTAACCTCTTTGGGTAAGTTTTGACATATAGGTTTCATGGGCATTTGACATATAACCTCTTTGGGTAAATTTTGACATCTAGCCTTCATGGGCACTTGTCATATAACCCTTTTGGGTAAGTTTTGATGTTTGGCCTTCATGGGCACTTGTCATATTACCATTTTGGGTAAGTTTTGACATCTGGCCTTCTTGGGCACTGGTCATATAACCCTTTTGGGTAAGTTTTGGCATCTGGCCTTCATGGGGACTTGTCATATAACCATTTTGGGTAAGTTTTGACATCTGGCCTTCTTGGGCACTGGTCATATAACCCTTTTGGGTATGTTTTGACATCTGGCCTTCATGTGCACTTGTCATATAATCATTTTGGGTAAGTTTTGCCATATGGCCTTCTTGGGCATTGGTCATATAACCCTTTTGGGTAAGTTTTGATATCTGTCCTTCATGATCACTTGTCATATAACCATTTTGGGTAAGTTTTGACATCTGGCCTTCTTGGGCACTGGTAATATAACCCTTTTGGGTATTTTTTGACATCTGTCCTTCATGGGCACTTGTCATATAACCATTTTAGGTAAGTTTTGACATCTGAACTTCTTGGGCACTGGTCATATATCCCTTTTTGGGTGAGTTTTCATGTGTTTGAATCTGGCCAGCCTATCATAATTCTGACATATAAGTCATAATCTAAGTCATCCATCTGAGTTATCCTCCTTAGTTACATGACTTAAATCTGACATATGTCTCAAATCCGAGTCATATGAATTTGACTCTTCCGTCTGTCATATTCTGACATACATGTCCTAATCCGAGTCATATGACTCAAATATGAGTCATATGAATTTGACTCTTTCCGTATGCCATATTATGACATACATATCATAATCCGAGTCATATGATTCAAATCAGAGTCATATGAATTTTACTCTATTCGTCTGTCATTTTCTGACATACATGTCCAAATCTAAGTCATGTGACTCTTTTTGTCTGTCATATTCTGACATACATGTCCAAATATAGGTCATATGAATCTTTCCGTCCGTCATATTCTGACATGCATGTCCAAATCCGCGTCATATGACTCCAATCCGAGTCATATGAATTTGACTCTTTCCATCTGTCATATTTTGACATACATGTCCTCATCCGAGTGATATGAATTTGACTCTTTTTTGTCTGTCATATTCTGACATACATGTCCAAATCCGAGTCGTATGACTCAAACTCTAGGTTAAGTGCACAAAATTTGATATACCGCCTTCATTAGGAAAATTTGCATACAACCTTCATAGGCATTCCACATATAACCTCAAGGTCTGACACCGGGCCTTCGTGGGCACTCGTCATATAACCTCTTTGGGTAAATGACATATAGCATTCATATGCATTTTTCATATAACCCTTTTTGGGGGAGGTTTGAGATCTGGCCTTCTTGGGCACTCGTCATTTAACCTCTTTGGGTAAGTTTTCTTATATAGCTTTCATGGGCATTTGACATATAACCTCTTTGGGTAAATTTTGACATCTAGCCTTCATGGGCACTTTTCATATAACCCTTTTGGGTAAGTTTTGACGTCTGGCCTTCATGGGAACTTGTCATATAACCATTTTGGGTAAGTTTTGACATCTGGACTTCTTGGGCTCTGGTCATATAACCCTTTTTGGGTGAGTTTTCATGTGTTTGAATCTGTCCAGCCTGTCATAATTCTGACATATAAGTCCTAATGTGAGTCATCCATCTGAGTTATCCTCCTGAGTTACATGACTTAAATCTGACATAGTCTCAAATCCGAGTCATATGAATTTGACTCTTCTGTCTATCATATTCTGACATACATGTCCTAATCCGAGTCATATGACTCAAATATGAGTCATATGAATTTGACTCTTTCCGTTTGCCATATTCTGACATACATATCCTAATCCGAGTCATATGATTCAAATCAGAGTCTTATGAATTTGACTCTATTCGTCTATCATTTTCTGACATACATGTCCAAACCCGAGTCAAATGACTCTTTCCGTCCGTCATATTCCGATATACATGTCCAAATCTAAGTCATATGAATCTTTCCGTCTGTCATATTCTGACATACATGCCCAAATCCGCGTCATATGACTCAAATCCGAGTCATATGAATTTGACTCTTTCCATCTGTCATATTTTGACATACATGTCCTAATCCGGGTGATATGAATTTGACTCTTTCTGTCTGTCATATTCTGACATACATGTCCAAATCTGAGTCGTATGACTCAAACTCTAGGTTAAGTGCACAAAATTTGATATACCGCCTTCATTAGGCAAATTTACATACAACCTTCATAGGCATTCGTCATATAACCTCAAGGTCTGACACCGGGCCTTCGTGGGCACTCGTCATATAACCTCTATGGGTAAATTACATATAGCCTTCATATGCATTTTTCATATAACCCTTTTTGGGTGAGGTTTGACATCACGCCTTTTTGGGCACTCGTCATTTAACCTCTTTGGGTAAGTTTTGACATATAGGTTTCATGGGCATTTGAAATATAACCTCTTTGGGTAAATTTTGACATCTAGCCTTCATGGGAACTTGTCATATAACCCTTTTGGGTAAGTTTTGATGTTTGGCCTTCATGGGCACTTGTCATATTACCATTTTGGGTAAGTTTTGACATCTGGCCTTCTTGGGCACTGGTCATATAACCCTTTTGGGTAAGTTTTGGCATCTGGCCTTCATGGGCACTTGTCATATAACCATTTTGGGTAAGTTTTCACATATGGCCTTCTTGGGCACTGGTCCTCTAACCCTTTTGGGTATGTTTTGCCATCTGGCCTTCATGTGCACTTGTCATATAATCATTTTGGGTAAGTTTTGCCATCTGGCCTTCTTGGGCATTGGTCATATAACCCTTTTGGGTAAGTTTTGATATCTGTCCTTCATGAGCACTTGTCATATAACCATTTTGGGTAAGTTTTGACATCTGGCCTTCTTGGGCACTGGTAATATAACCCTTTTGGGTATGTTTTGACATCTGTCCTTCATGGGCACTTGTCATATAACCATTTTAGGTAAGTTTTGACATCTGAACTTCTTGGGCACTGGTCATATAACCCTTTTTGGGTGAGTTTTCATGTGTTTGAATCTGGCCAGCCTATCATAATTATGACATATAAGTCATAATCTGAGTTATCCATCTGAGTTATCCTCCTTAGTTACATGACTTAAATCTGACATATGTCTCAAATCCGAGTCATATGAATTTGACTCTTCCGTCTGTCATATTCTGACATACATGTCCTAATCCGAGTCATATGACTCAAATATGAGTCATATGAATTTGACTCTTTCCGTATGCCATATTATGACATACATATCATAATCCGAGTCATATGATTCAAATCAGAGTCATATAAATTTTACTCTATTTGTTTGTCATACATGTCCAAATCCGAGTCATGTGACTCTTTCTGTCCGTCATATTCTGACATACATGTCCAAACCTAAGTCATATGAATCTTTCCGTCCGTCATATTCTGACATGCATGTCCAAATCCGCGTCATATGACTCAAATCCGAGTCATATGAATTTGACTCTTTCCATATGTCATATTTTGCATTACATGTCCTAATCCGAGTGATATGAATTTGACTCTTTCTGTCTGTCATATTCTAACATACATGTCCAAATCCGAGTCGTATGACTCAAACTCTAGGTTAAGTGCACAAAATTTGATATACCGCCTTCATTAGGAAAATTTACATACAACCTTCATATGCATTCCTCATATAACCTCAAGGTCTGACACCAGGCCTTCGTGGGCACTCGTCATATAACCTCTTTGGGTAAATGACATATAGCATTCATATGCATTTTTCATATAACCCTTTTTGGGGGAGGTTTGAGATCTGGCCTTCTTGTGCACTCGTCATTTAACCTCTTTGGGTAAGTTTTCACATATAGCTTTCATGGGCATTTGACATATAACCTCTCTGGGTAAATTTTGACATCTAGCCTTCATGGGCACTTTTCATATAACCCTTTTGGGTAAGTTTTGTCGTCTGGCCTTCATGGGAACTTGTCATATAACCATTTTGGGTAAGTTTTGACATCTGGACTTCTTGGGCTCTGGTCATATAACCCTTTTTGGGTGAGTTTTCATGTGTTTGAATCTGGCCAGCCTGTCATAATTCTGACATATAAGTCCTAATGTGAGTCATCCATCTGAGTTATCCTCCTGAGTTACATGACTTAAATCTGACATAGTCTCAAATCCGAGTCATATGAATTTGACTCTTCTGTCTATCATATTCTGACATACATGTCCTAATCCGAGTCATATGACTCAAATATGAGTCATATGAATTTGACTCTTTCCGTTTGCCATATTCTGACATACATATCCTAATCCGAGTCATATGATTCAAATCAGAGTCTTATGAATTTGACTCTATTCGTCTATCATTTTCTGACATACATGTCCAAACCCGAGTCAAATAACTCTTTCCGTCCGTCATATTCCGATATACATGTCCAAATCTAAGTCATATGAATCTTTTCGTCTGTCATATTCTGACATACATGTCCAAATCTGCGTCATATGACTCAAATCCGAGTCATATGAATTTGACTCTTTCCATCTGTCATATTTTGACATAGATGACCTAATCCGAGTGATATGAATTTGACTCTTTCTGTATGTCATATTCTGACATACATGTCCAAATCTGAGTCGTATGACTCAAACTCTAGGTTAAGTGCACAAAATTTGATATACCGCCTTCATTAGGCAAATTTACATACAACCTTCATAGGCATTCGTCATATAACCTCAAGGTCTGACACCGGGCCTTCGTGGGCACTCGTCATATAACCTCTATGGGTAAATGACATATAGCCTTCATATGCATTTTTCATATAACCCTTTTTGGATGAGGTTTGACATCATGCCTTTTTGGGCACACGTCATTTAACCTCTTTGGGTAAGTTTTGACATATAGGTTTCATGGGCATTTGACATATAACCTCTTTGGGTAAATTTTGACATCTAGCCTTCATGGGCACTTGTCATATAACCCTTTTGGGTAAGTTTTGATGTTTGGCCTTCATGGGCACTTGTCATATTACCATTTTGGGTAAGTTTTGACATCTGGCCTTCTTGGGCACTGGTCATATAACCCTTTTGGGTTTGTTTTGGCATCTGGCCTTCATGGGCACTTGTCATATAACCATTTTGGGTAAGTTTTGACATCTGGCCTTCTTGGGCACTGGTCATATAACCCTTTTGGGTAAGTTTTGATATCTGTCCTTCATGAGCACTTGTCATATAACCATTTTGGGTAAGTTTTGACATCTGGCCTTCTTGGGCACTGGTCATATAACCCTTTTGGGTATGTTTTGACATCTGTCCTTCATGGGCACTTGTCATATAACCATTTTAGGTAAGTTTTGACATATGAACTTCTTGGGCACTGGTCATATAACCCTTTTTGGGTGAGTTTTCATGTGTTTGAATCTGGCCAGCCTATCATAATTCTGACATATAAGTCATAATCTGAGTCATCCATCTGAGTTATCCTCGTTAGTTACATGACTTAAATCTGACATATGTCTCAAATCCGAGTCATATGAATTTGACTCTTCCGTTTGTCATATTCTCACATACATGTCCTAATCCGAGTCATATCACTCAAATATGAGTCATATGAATTTGACTCTTTCCGTATGCCATATTATGACATACATATCATAATCCGAGTCATATGATTCAAATCAGAGTCATATGAATTTTACTCTATTCGTCTGTCATTTTTTGACATACATGTCCAAATCCGAGTCATGTGACTATTTCTGTCCCTCATATTCTGACATACATGTCCAAATCTAAGTCATATGAATCTTTCCGTCCGTCATATTCTGACATGCATGTCCAAATCCGCGTCATATGACTCAAATCCGAGTCATATGAATTTGACTCTTTCCATCTGTCATATTTTGACATACATGTCCTAATCCGAGTGATATGAATTTGACTCTTTCTGTCTGTCATATTCTGACATACTTGTCCAAATCCGAGTCGTATGACTCAAACTCTAGGTTAAGTGCACAAAATTTGATATACCTCCTTCATTAGGAAAATTTACATACAACCTTCATAGGCATTCCTCATATAACCTCAAGGTCTGACATCGGGCCTTCGTGGGCACTCGTCATATAACCTCTTTGGGTAAATGACATATAGCATTCATATGCATTTTTCATATAACCCTTTTTGGGGGAGGTTTGAGATCTGGCTTTCATGGGCACTCGTCATTTAACCTCTTTGGGTAAGTTTTCACATATAGCTTTCATGGGCATTTGACATATAACCTCTTTGGGTAAATTTTGACATCTAGCCTTCATGGGCACTTTTCATATAACCCTTTTGGGTAAGTTTTGACGTCTGGACTTCATGGGAACTTGTCATATAACCATTTTGGGTAAGTTTTGACATCTGGACTTCTTAGGCTCTGGTCATATAACCCTTTTTGGGTGAGTTTTCATGTGTTTGAATCTGGCCAGCATGTCATAATTCTGACATATAAGTCCTAATGTGAGTCATCCATCTGAGTTATCCTCCTGAGTTACATGACTTAAATCTGACATAGTCTCAAATCCGAGTCATATGAATTTGACTCTTTTGTCTATCATATTCTGACATACATGTCCTAATCCGAGTCATATGACTCAAATATGAGTCATATGAATTTGACTCTTTCCGTTTGCCATATTCTGACATACATATCCTAATCCGAGTCATATGATTCAAATCAGAGTCTTATGAATTTGACTCTATTCGTCTATCATTTTCTGACATACATGTCCAAACCCGAATCAAATGAGTCTTTCCGTCCGTCATATTCTGATATACATGTCCAAATCTAAGTCATATGAATCTTTCCGTCTGTCATATTCTGACATACATGTCCAAATCCGCGTCATATGACTCAAATCCGAGTCATATGAATTTGACTCTTTCCATCTGTCATATTTTGACATACATGTCCTAATCCGAGTGATATGAATTTGACTCTTTCTGTCTGTCATATTATGACATACATGTCCAAATCTGAGTCGTATGACTCAAACTCTAGGTTAAGTGCACAAAATTTGATATACCGCCTTCATTAGGCAAATTTACATACAACCTTCATAGGCATTCATCATATAACCTCAAGGTCTGACACCGGGCCTTCGTGGGCACTCGTCATATAACCTCTATGGGTAAATGACATATAGCCTTCATATGCATTTTTCATATAACCCTTTTTGGGTGAGGTTTGACATCAGGCCTTTTTGGGCACTCGTCATTTAACCTCTTTGGGTAAGTTTTGACATATAGGTTTCATGGGCATTTGACATATAACCTCTTTGGGTAAATTTTGACATCTAGCCTTCATGGTCACTTGTCATATAACCCTTTTGGGTAAGTTTTGATGTTTGGCCTTCATGGGCACTTGTCATATTACCATTTTGGGTATGTTTTGACATCTGGCCTTCTTGGGCACTGGTCATATAACCCTTTTGGGTAAGTTTTGGCATCTGGCCTTCATGGGCACTTGTCATATAACCATTTTGGGTAAGTTTTGACATCTGGCCTTCTTGGGAACTGGTCATATAACCCTTTTGGGTATGTTTTGACATCTGGCCTTCATGTGCACTTGTCATATAATCATTTTGGGTAAGTTTTGCCATCTGGCCTTCTTGCGCATTGGTCATATAACCCTTTTGGGTAAGTTTTGATATCTGTCCTTCATGAGCACTTGTCATATAACCATTTTGGGTAAGTTTTGACATCTGGCCTTCTTGGGCACTGGTAATATAACCCTTTTGGGTATGTTTTGACATCTGTCCTTCATGGGCACTTGTCATATAACCATTTTAGGTAAGTTTTGACATCTGAACTTCTTGGGCACTGGTCATATAACCCTTTTTGGGTGAGTTTTCATGTGTTTGAATCTGGCCAGCCTATCATAATTCTGACATATAAGTCATAATCTGAGTCATCCATCTGAGTTATCCTCCTTAGTTACATGACTTAAATCTGACATATGTCTCAAATCCGAGTCATATGAATTTGACTCTTCCGTCTGTCATATTCTGACATACATGTCCTAATCCGAGTCATATGACTCAAATATGAGTCATATGAATTTGACTCTTTTTGTATGCCATATTATGACATACATATCATAATCCGAGTCATATGATTCAAATCAGAGTCATATGAATTTTACTTTATTCGTTTGTCATTTTCTGACATACATGTCCAAATCCGAGTCATGTGACTCTTTCTGTCCGTCATATTCTGACATACATGTCCAAATCTAAGTCATATGAATCTTTCCGTCCGTCATATTCTGACATGCATGTCCAAATCCGCGTCATATGATTCAAATCCGAGTCATATGAATTTGACTCTTTCCATCTGTCATATTTTGACATACATGTCCTAATCCGAGTCATATGACTCAAATATGAGTCATATGAATTTGACTCTTTCCGTTTGCCATATTCTGACATACATATCCTAATCCGAGTCATATGATTCAAATCAGAGTCTTATGAATTTGACTCTATTCGCCTATCATTTTCTGACATACATGTCCAAACCCGAATCAAATGAGTCTTTCCGTCCGTCATATTCCGATATACATGTCCAAATCTAAGTCATATGAATCTTTCCGTCTGTCATATTCTGACATACATGTCCAAATCCGCGTCATATGACTCAAATCCGAGTCATATGAATTTGACTCTTTCCATCTGTCATATTTTGACATACATGTCCTAATCCGAGTGATATGAATTTGACTCTTTCTGTCTGTCATATTATGACATACATGTCCAAATCTGAGTCGTATGACTCAAACTCTAGGTTAAGTGCACAAAATTTGATATACCGCCTTCATTAGGCAAATTTACATACAACCTTCATAGGCATTCATCATATAACCTCAAGGTCTGACACCGGGCCTTCGTGGGCACTCGTCATATAACCTCTATGGGTAAATGACATATAGCCTTCATATGCATTTTTCATATAACCCTTTTTGGGTGAGGTTTGACATCAGGCCTTTTTGGGCACTCGTCATTTAACCTCTTTGGGTAAGTTTTGACATATAGGTTTCATGGGCATTTGACATATAACCTCTTTGGGTAAATTTTGACATCTAGCCTTCATGGTCACTTGTCATATAACCCTTTTGGGTAAGTTTTGATGTTTGGCCTTCATGGGCACTTGTCATATTACCATTTTGGGTAAGTTTTGACATCTGGCCTTCTTGGGCACTGGTCATATAACCCTTTTGGCTAAGTTTTGACATCTGGCCATTCATGGGCACTTGTCATATAACCATTTTGGGTAAGTTTTGACATCTGGCCTTCTTGGGCACTGTTAATATAACCCTTTTGGGTATATTTTGACATCTGTCCTTCATGGGCACTTGTCATATAACCATTTTGGGTAAGTTTTGACATCTGAACTTCTTGGGCACTGGTCATATAACCCTTTTTGGGTGAGTTTTCATGTGTTTGAATCTAGCCAGCCTATCATAATTCTTACATATAAGTCAGAATCTAAGTCATCCATCTGAGTTATCCTCCTTAGTTACATGACTTAAATCTGTCATATGTCTCAAATCCGAGTCATATGAATTTGACTCTTCCGTTTGTCATATTCTGACATACATGTCCTAATCCGAGTCATATGACTCAAATATGAGTTATATGAATTTGACTCTTTCCGTATGCCATATTATGACATACATATCATAATCCGAGTCATATGATTCAAATCAGAGTCATATGAATTTTACTCTATTCGTTTGTCATACATGTCCAAATCCGAGTCATGTGACTCTTTCTGTCCGTCATATTCTGACATACATGTCCAAATCTAAGTCATATGAATCTTTCCGTCCGTCATATTCTGACATGCATGTCCAAATCCGCGTCATATGACTCAAATCCGAGTCATATGAATTTGACTCTTTCCATATGTCATATTTTGACATACATGTCCTAATCCGAGTGATATGAATTTGACTCTTTCTGTCTGTCATATTCTGACATACATGTCCAAATCCGAGTCGTATGACTCAAACTCTAGGTTAAGTGCACAAAATTTGATATACCGCCTTCATTAGGAAAATTTACATACAATCTTCATAGGCATTCCTCATATAACCTCAAGGTCTGACACCGGGCCTTCGTGGGCACTCGTCATATAACCTCTTTGGGTAAATGACATATAGCATTCATATGCATTTTTCATATAACCCTTTTTGGGGGAGGTTTGAGATCTGGCCTTCTTGGGCACTCGTCATTTACCCTCTTTGGGTAAGTTTTCACATATAGCTTTCATGGGCATTTGACATATAACCTCTTTGGGTAAATTTTGACATCTAGCCTTCATGGGCACTTTTCATATAACCCTTTTGGGTAAGTTTTGACGTCTGGCCTTCATGGGAACTTGTCATATAACCATTTTGGGTAAGTTTTGACATCTGGACTTCTTGGGCTCTGGTCATATAACCCTTTTTGGGTGAGTTTTCATGTGTTTGAATCTGGCCAGCCTGTCATAATTCTGACATATAAGTCCTAATGTGAGTCATCCATCTGAGTTATCCTCCTGAGTTACATGACTTAAATCTGACATAGTCTCAAATCCGAGTCATATGAATTTGACTCTTCTGTCTATCATATTCTGACATACATGTCCTAATCCGAGTCATATGAATTTGCCTCTTTCCGTTTGCCATATTCTGACATACATATCCTAATCCGAGTCATATGATTCAAATCAGAGTCTTATGAATTTGACTCTATTTGTCTATCATTTTCTGACATACATGTCCAAATCCGAGTCAAATGCGTCTTTCCGTCCATCATATTCCGATATACAGGTCCAAATCTAAGTCATATGAATCTTTCCGTCTGTCATATTCTGACATACATGTCCAAATCCGCGTCATATGACTCAAATCCGAGTCATATGAATTTGACTCTTTCCATCTGTCATATTTTGACATACATGTCCTAATCCGATTCATATGAATTTGACTCTTTTTGTCTGTCATATCCTGACATACATGTCCAAATCCGAGTCATATGACTCAAACTCTAGGTTAAGTGCACAAAATTTGATATACCGCCTTCATTAGGCAAATTTACATACAACCTTCATAGGCATTCGTCATATAACCTCAAAGTCTGACACCGGGCCTTCGTGGGCACTCGTCATATAACGTCTTTGGTAAAATGACATATAGCATTCATATGTATTTTTCATATAACCCTTTTTGGGTGAGGTTTGACATCTGGACTTCTTGGGCACTCGTCATTTAACCTCTTTGGGTAAGTTTTGACAAATAGATTTCATGGGCATTTGACATATAACCTCTTTGGGTAAATTTTGACATCTAGCCTTCATGGGCACTTGTCATATAACCCTTTTGGGTAAGTTTGTACGTTTGGCCTTCATGGGCACTTGTCATATAACCATTTTGGGTATGTTTTAACATATGGCCTTCTTGGGCACTGGTCATATAACCCTTTTGGGTAAGTTTTGACATCTGGCCTTCATGGGGCTTGTCATATATCCATTTTGGGTAAGTTTTGACATCTGGCCTTCTTGGGCACTGGTCATATAACCCTTTTGGGTATGTTTTGACATATGTCCTTCCGGTGCACTTGTCATATAACCATTTTAGGTAAGTTTTGACATCTGGCCTTCTTGGGCACTAGTCATATCAACCTTTTGGTTAAGTTTTGATATGCTGGCAAGATGCCATGAACAGAAATCCGAGATCTAAATCTGAGATATAAATCCGACTCATCATTTGACTATGATATGCTGGCAAACTGCCATGTATAGAAATCCGAGATATAAACCTGAGTCATCATTTGACTCTATGATATGCTGGCAAACAGCCATGAATAGAAATCCGAGATATAAATCTGAGATATAAATTGACCTGGCAAACTGAGTCATGAGATGACCTAGAAAACTGATATAAACAGTAATCCAAGATATATTTTAACCTTGCAAACTCAGGTAAACAGTAATGTGAGATATAAGTTAACTTGGCAAACTAATACGAATAGTAATCCGAGTCATAAGATGACCTGGCAAACTGATAAAAACAGTAACCCGAGATATATTTTAACCTGGCAAACTAAGGTAAACAGGAATCCAAAATACATTATATGCTTTTCTCTAAGTAACAATTCTATGCATGGGGATGCCAGGTTAAATAATGACTGAATCCCGAGACTCTTTTTCCATCTATGGGTGAATCTACAGGGATGCTGGATAGTCCCTGGGTTGAGTCATCTCGCTGAGTCATGATTGTTGAGTCAATTGATACTTACAGTACTCTTGGTGATGAGGTTGAGTCACCCTTGTTGAGTCAACAAGGAAGGCTCGTATGCCAACGGCCCACATCTCTATATGTTGGGTAAGAATATGAAGAAGTTGTTGCTCGATGGTGAAGCAGAGGTTGACGAAGATGTTCCCGTCCGGATAGAAACCCAACCAGCGCCTCTAATCCGCCCCACGATGGGCGCCAAATGTCGTGGTGGTGTCACGGCATATTCCATGGGTAGGCTAAAGTTGGTCCGATGGACACTGGAGGAATCCGGGGAGGGATGACGAAGTGAAAATCGCATACGAAGATCAGGGAAGAACCCCAGAGATCATCGATGTATGCTGAACTCCTTCTCTTATTGCTTATGTATATTGGTTACAAGTGCTCCTTGAGCTGTTTCCCTAGTTGCTAATTGGAGCTTGAGGAAGAAGAAGAATAAGTGTTCATGCGTGAACTAAGAGGAGAGGAGCCCTCCCGGGCCTCTATGGAAACAATCCCCCTGGTGCTGCTTATAAAGGGGAGACAGGGGACAAGGTATGTTCCACAAGTACTGCCTATGAGCAGGATAATGGGTCCTTGCCAGGTCATTTTGTCCTTTGAATTGTCCTTTAGTAAGTCATCAGTCTTATCACTTCAGCATATTCCTTAGCATCTTTTGAGATGCCTAGAATATTCCTTAGCATCTTCTGAGATGCCCAGCATATTCCTTAGCATCTTGGACCAACTATGCCAGTCTGATCCAGGGCGTCCCAAGACTGGCATCTGACATAAGAGCTTGACCTGGCGAGTGGTATGTTGATGTAGAGGCTGAGAGCGCACCTGGAGATGAATACGAGGTCACCTAGGGTGAGTTAACTCAACCCAAGTGCGCTGGATGAATAGAAGATCCGACCTGGATTGCTCATGTTAGACAATCCGAGTCAAGGATCCGAGTAAAGGATCCGAGTCAAGGATCCGAGTCAAGGATCAGAGTCACAGATCTGAGTAAAGGATCCGAGTCAAGGATCCGAGTCATGGGTCCGAGTCAAGGATCCGAGTAAAGGATCCGAGTCAAAGATCCGAGTCAAGGGTCCGAGTTAGGGAGTAGCCCAGCCCGGCCCAGTTGGCCTTTTTCCTCCTTTCCTTTTATCCTATTATTTCTATACCTCACATCCTCTTACATATATACCTTTTATCTTCACATCCTCTATTGAATTACTCATGGCTTTATTGAATCACTTGATACCTCAACTCTGGGGTACCCGGGGTCATATCCCCGACATCGGGGCAGACACAGTTGGTGCGGGCGCAGCCGGAGACCCTACATCCTCCTCAGCTGCCGGAGGCAGGGGAGTGGCAACGGTGGCACCACTAGAGCCACCCAGCGACATCTCCTCTCTACAAAGGGAAAAAGTAAGAAAGTCTTAGTAGAAAGAAAGGAAAAGAGCCAAGGAGAGCCAGAGAGAATAATCAGCCACTGAAGGACGGCACGGCGGCAGCTAGGCGCGTTCGGCGCGTCCTATTCTTCTCCGCGGCAGCCGGCGCGGTGAAGGATGCCGCCCTCTTCCCCCTGGCCTTTGCCGCGGCCTTCTCCCGATCGGCCTCATACTTTGCGGCATCGACTACAACAAAAACAAGTTTCAACCAAAAACCCCATGGGCAAGACAAAGGCGGAAGCTGCACTCGGAAATTACCATGAGGATCCGAGGGGACGTTGTCAGCCCGGGGAAACCCTTCGGGCTCCATCTGGTGGTACTTCTTCGGCTTCCGGTCCGCCAGGAAGGTGGGGATCGTGAGGTTGCCGATACCGTCCTCAGCATGCTACGCCGTAAACAACTACTCAAAAAGGGGAGCATAAGGCACTCAAGGAAAAGCTACAAGGGAGAAAGATGACTACGAAAAGAAGAGAAAACAAGGGAAACTCACCCGAGGCGGCAGGCGGCCGCGATGGTACGGCGGGCAGGAGTACGCCCAGTTCGCCTCCACATGGAACATGGAGATCATAGAGATCTAGTTCCATAGGTTCTGGTATAGCACGTCTTTCCGCGACGTTCGGGTTGGGTCGTCGACGGTCGATAAGTGGCACATCTTGTGCGACCGCTTCTGCAGCGGAAGCACGCGACACGCCATCCACAAAAGCGTGATATCTCGAGCGGTGATCCCCTCCATCGCCACCTTCGCCTCCACCCGGGCGGCCATATAGTCGATGTCCTCCTGGGCCCCCATCCTCTTCACTGTCCAGGCCTTCTACGTCATGGGCACAATTACGAAAGACAGCAGGAAGATCCAATCAACCTTCATGGCATTGCTCACATAGAAATATGAGCGCTGCCACAACTTGACGATGTCGAGGAGCTCAAACCGTGGCATCAGCGTCGAGGGCCACGGGTAGACGGCGCAACAGCCCATCTTCGACAGCGGGCCGTCCTTGATGGTGTTTTGGGCCTAGAAGTGGAAGAACTTGATAAAGTTCATCACCTCGGGAAACTCCCCAAGGTACGACTCACAGCATGTCGCATGATGCGATAGTTGCACGATGGCATTGGCGGCGAGGTGGTGGAGTTGGCGGTATAAGAAGACGAACAGTTGAAGCAAAAAGGGGTTGACGGGGAGGCCAAAGCCACGGGCGAAGTGCGCGAGGAAGACGACGCGCTCCCCTGTTCGGCGGTCAGGCACCCGCTCCTCCTCCGACGCGAGCCGGTGCTTCAACAGCAGTGATGAGGGGATAAACTTCCCCCGCCAGTACTTGTAGACGAGGTTGTCGGTCACAAAGGACCCGCACCAACCTCCGCGCTGCTCCGACAGCATGTCGGTAGGAGGAGCGGCGGTGGCAGATGGATGGTGGCGGCTCCGGCGACCACAAAGGGGCGGCGCAAAAATAGAGTGCATGGGAGCACAGAGAAACAAGTAAGGAAAAGCTGGAGGAAGACAAAGTGCAAGCCTCGTTGACCCTAGGGCCCTATTTATCCCCACGATGGGGGGCACCGTCGCCTCCTTAGCTCCCACACGAAACGTGGCAACGAGACGCTCCAGTACCGCGACTCTACGGCTTCGGATCCTTTGTGCCACCACAACCCAGCGTAGAAGATCTGCAGGCATTACCAGGAGACGAGGCATGCGCGCTCGCCCCGAGAAACCGCTGCGGCAAGTGGCGCGCAGTTACCAAAAACTGGCGCACCGACGCGGAAGTCAAACTAACGCGATGTGCGCCAAAGAAACAGTCATGGATGACGACAAAACTGACATCATGAAACTAACTTTTCGGATCTAGCTTCACCAGACGGTCGCTGCCTTCGCTGTTTACACCCAGTGGGCGGCCATCGATTCCGTAGCTGGTGGAACCCAGCCAGAAACCAATAGTAAAAAGCTGGAGCCGGACTTCATCAACAAACTACACCAAGAAACAAAGGAGCTCGCAAGACCTTTCCTATCGGCCAAGTCCTTACATGCTTGGGAAATAGTGTCGGGGGGATAACCCCCAGGTGGGGAAAGCCAAGCCTAAGTAGGCCGGCTCCAGAAGATACAAGGCGCCTGGCCATCAAGCAGGACAACTCCAGCCGCCTGGCTAGTACCGCCCGGCTGGGCTTAATGCTTTTCCCGATAGCCGGAAGAACCGGACGAGTGGCCGCTTCCACTCGGCTATTCTCGGATTCGATGGAAAGCACAGAGGGGGAGACACTCCTTGAGGGGTACGCCTCTGGATCCTTTCATCATTAGATAGGCTGGCACGCCGCCATGACCAGCGCTACCCGACGAAGATAAAGTAAAGCGGTCGTCTGATCGGCAAAGCAGTCTGGGTGACCGTTAAAGTAAGGGTGACACCCCAAAGGAAGCCCGGGTGATCTCTAAAGTAGTGAATGATGCTAAAGAAGGGCTGACTGGGTCCTGGCCCACCAGTTGGACCCTAGAGCCGGCCCTGCCCTGTAAACCCGTATCCAAACAGTAAACCCTAGAGCCCAAATTGTAATCTACCTCCCCCGACCAGTATATAAGGGCGGGTAGAGCTAGGGTTCTAGGTAAGTAAGATCCATAGTAGCAAGAGCTTGCCTCTAGTTCTTCTTCCTCTAGCCATCGATAGTTGCTAAGGAAACAGCTCCACGAGCACTTGTACTGGGTGTTTACCCCCCATAGAGTTGATCTTGCAGGAGTAGGGGTGTTACCTCGCCGAGAGGGCCCCAAACCTGGTTACGTCGCTGTGTTTATAGTTCACCGTGCTCAACCCGTTGCGTGAGCCACCGATTGCATCCGAGTGTCCCTCTTTAGACATACCTGATGGCACTGCCGTGTGACAATAGCTCAGCTGATTGTTGAGCTTCGTTGGGAGATCCCAAGAGGAAGGTATGATGAGCACAGCGGCAAGTTCTTTCCTCAGTAATAAACCAAGGTTATCGAACCAGTAGGAGGAAGGAAACAACTCAAAGGTGTTGCAAGCAACTTGGAAACCTGCACAACACAAACTTAAGACTTTGCCCCAACAAACAGTGAGGTTGTCAATCTCACTGGTTTGCTGAAAACAAAGGATTAACTATATGGTGTGGAAGGTAATGGTGGTTTGCAGAAATTAAATAGTAACAATGGAAGATGTATCAATGGTAAAGATTGGACCGGGGTCCATAGTTCACTAGAGGTGTTCTCCTTAAGATAAACAAACATGGCATGTTGGGTAAACAAATTACAACAGGGCAATTAACAGGACTGAGCAAGGCATAACAATGCAATACTAGACATTCATGATCCTATGAGATTTGATTGGGCAATACAACAAGATACATAGACTGCCATCCAACTGCATATATTACTAGTAATCCACCTTCAGGTTATCATCCGAACACCCTACAATATTAAGTTGCAAGCAACGTATAACTGCTTTAAGCAAAGTGTGTAAGGTAAACAATCTACTTGTTCCATGAACAAGAGACCGTTGTTTTCTCCCTAGTAGCAACATCACATCTACAACCTTAGAGATTTCCGTCACTTCCCTTAGATTAAATAGAGGCATGAACCCACTATCGAGCATAAATACCCCCTCTTGGAGTCACTAGCATCTACTTGGCGAAGATAGCAACTAGAAACGGAGAGCATGCAAGATCACAAACAACACAGACATGATAGAATCAAATAGACAAAACCATTAACCAATCTGACATAGTAATCTCAATATCTATCGGATCCCCGCAAACACAACATGCATGATTACAAATACATGATCTTTATCATGAACGAAGCTCACAAGATCTAAACATGGTAGCACAAAGGAGGGTAAACAACCATCTAGCTACTACATGGACCTGTAGTCTAATGTGGAACTACTCACGCTTCAGACCGAAGGCTGGCATGATGAAGAAGAAGGCCTCCGGGATGATATCCCCTCTGGCAGGGTGCTGGGAAGAGCTTCATATCCCCCGTCTAGGGACGATGGTGGCGGTGGCTATGGACTGTTTCGTGGAATATTGATCGGTTACTTAATGTTTTGGTCTCGGGGGATTCTTATAGGCGAAGAGGTGAGGCAGGGGCACCCAGGGTGTCTGCACCCCCTGGTGGCTCTTCTCTGTCTCGTACTCTGGCTTCGTGTTCCCCACGGTAAAATATTGACTTCGGCTGTTGTCCCGTCCAATTCCGAGAATATTGATTTTCTACCTTTTCTGGAACCACGACACTTGTTCAAAGCGATATAATCAACACACATCCTTAAATCAATAGTGTCCTTTTTAGGGACGAGTACATGATTTGCCACCCAATATATATGGATGACCACTGTTATGAATCCGGCTAATTCTAGTCGGTCTAATTCCTTGGCTATTGTTTTGCTCTTTTCATCACCAACCCGTCGTAAGGATTGTTTGATGGGTTTAGCATCAGGGTAGACATTAAGATAGTGCTTGGCAAGTTCCCTAGGTACTCCGATCATGTCTGAAGGCTTCCATGCGAAGATATCACTATTAGCTTTGAGGAACTCGACGAGCGCACTTTCCTATGCAAGGTCTAAGCCTACCCCAATGTTCGTCATCTTGGAGGGATCATCTTCCTTCAGCGATGTTTTCTTTGTCTCTTCCAACGCCTTGAACTGTATGCTTGGCTTCAGCACCTCATTCTTTGTAGCTGGCATCTCGGACGGGTTGATGGTCTTCTTGATCTCCTGGTACTCCTAGGCATGTAGCATGGCTTCCGCAAAGGCAGCAGATCCTTCGTTGCACTCTCGCTCCTTCCTTGGATTCCCCCGAATGGTGATGACGCCCTTTGGACCTGGAAGTTTTATCATATTGTAAATGTAACAGGGACGAGCCATGAATGCCCAGTAAGTCAGACACCCGAAGATGGCGTTATAAGCACTTTTGAACGATACCACCTCAAAAGAGAGTAGCTCGGTCCGGTAATTTTCTCGGGTTCCGATTTCACGTCCAGAGTAATCTCACCCGGAAAATCTTCCTGTCTCCCTGGTACAATGCCATGGAAAGTTACACTGCTGTAACTCAACTGGCTCTCGTGGATCTTCATACGGTGGAGCGTTTGTATGTAGAGGATGTTAATGCTTCTCCCACCGTCCATTAGGGTTTTAGAGAACTCATAGCCATTAATAAGAGGATTGACGACCAGAGGGTATTTTCCTCGACGATGTGTTTTCCTCGGGTGATCTGAGCGATCAAAGGTGACGGTTACATCCAACCAAACCAAAAAAATTGGAACAGCTGAAACCGTGGCATTGAACTCACGGAGAACTACCTTCTTGGCCTTACCTGGTTG
Organism: Avena sativa; assembly: GCA_916181665.1. Taxonomy (NCBI): domain Eukaryota; kingdom Viridiplantae; phylum Streptophyta; class Magnoliopsida; order Poales; family Poaceae; genus Avena; species Avena sativa. The sequence continues at coordinate 137,227,000 of OV702280.1, forward strand.
AGATCCAAGGAAGCAGATGCATGCGTCTTTCTTTGTGGGAAAATCCTTCATTCCATCCGACTTGGTCAGTGCGACATCCGCTTATTCCATGTCAGAATCTTCCTTGGGGTCCTTGCCTTTCTCGGAATTTTTCTTTCATTTTCGTTGCTTGGCTCTGTAGCCAGCGGATTCATCTTTTTTGATGTCGTCATTGAAACGACACTCAGCATTTGTGTGGGTAGATCCTATGTTACTATCCAAGTGGTGGACATAGGGATTGTTGGCAATGTAGGCCCAGGTATAGGTTCTTCCGGGTTGCTGTTCTCCTCTGCCCTGTATTTGGGAAGTTCTACGGCCTCGACCCCAGCCACCTCCGCGCCCCCTTGTTCTCTGGATCCGAATTTTGCGTTAACAGCTGTGTTGTCCGGATCCGGTTTATCTTCCGAGGTGTTCTTGCACTTCTGAGCTTATTGTTTTGGCTGTTTGTCCGCATTAGGATTGGCCAGAATATTTAGCAGCCCTTCTGAATCATCTCGGCATCAGCATATTTGGTTGTTGCCTCTATCATTTCTCCCAAATCTATGACGTGGTCATGCTTCAGTCTATGACACAAAAGCCCCACTAGGAGTCCTGCAATGAAAGACTCTATCGCAGTTTTTTCGTTTACTCCTTCACAGGAGTTCTTCGTGTCAATCCAGCGTCCGAGGTAATCCGAGCAGGTTTTTCTGGGTCTTTTGGTGCAACGCTGCAAGTCTCCGACTATGCAGGGCCTCCTGTATGTTCCCTCGATGTTTGAAAAGAACGCACTTTGCATAACATACAAGTTATGAATTGAATTATCTGGCAGTTCATTGAGACATGATCGAGCCATCTTCCTTAGCATAAGCGGGAGATATCGGATTGTGACCAGGCTGTTTCCTCCTTTGGCGATGCAGCAAGCCTGGAAAAAGTCCTGGAGCCAAGTATCTGTCCGAGCCGCGCCGTCGTAGGGCTGGATGTGTTTGGTGATACCAATGTCAACCGGAAATTTTGTCTGACGGATGCGTGGGCCAAAGCACTTGGGTCCCACGTACGCATCTTCTTCCTCATACCGCCACGCTTCTATATATGACTCAATGTGATGGCGAGCGTCGTTTGGCGAGAGAGATCTGCGCTTTGGACACTCATGGCTTGTACGCGGCAGAGTCGAATTTCTGCTTCTCCTCTCACCATTGCCGCCTCCGCCCCTGTGACTTCCATGGCTATGGTGGGATCCTTCATGGTAGCTACCTAGAGGCGATGGTGGCCTTGGTGGATTGTTTCCAGCTGGGTTACGTGGTGGTGGTGGCGGAGCCTAATTATGCTGACTCCGACGTTGGTTTCTTTGGGCTTTGTCCCTACTCGATTCAGGATGATCCGGATCATATCTTTGTCCGATGTTACCAGCTGGACGGCTTGGTGGTGGCATTCTCAGTCTATCCTGTTCTCATTGGCGGCGCACTTCCGGATCTTCTCTATGGCGATTGTTTTGCCAACGATGACCCTAATGGGAAACCATTACCCTGATGGCGTCTTCAGATGCAGCCGGAATAACTCTTGCCCAGTCACGTGAGGGCCAGCGAGAATGACCGTTTAAGCCGGTCCTTGAATTTTCTTCTTCTCCCCGGGGGCGATAGTGATACGTCGGAAACATATCTATAATTTTTGATGCTCCATTCTTGTTTTGTATCATTTGTATTATGTTTTGTCTACACTTTGAGGTATTTTTATATCTTTTCTAGAACTAAACTATTAACAAGTTGCCATAGTGCCAGTTGCCTATTTTCTTCTGTTTTTGGTTCCAGAAAGGCAAAAAATCAATATTCTCGGAATTTGATGGGACAAAAGCCAAAGTTATTATTTTCCCGGAGCAACACAGAACTACAAAGCAGAGTCGGAGGGGAGGGGCATAGGGTGGGCACACCCCCTAGGAGCGGGCAAGCCCTGGGGGCGCCCAGAGGGGGTGTGGCCCCCCTGGACCTTGATTCCTGCGCCTATAAGATGCCTCCGATGGGAAAACCCTAAAGAATCCAGAAGAAATTCACGTAAACCTCTGTAGCGTCGCCGCCACCAAAAGGGAGATTCAGGGGATAGAAAGTCTCTGTTCTGGCACCTTGCCGCGACGGGGAAGTGCCCTCGAAGCCATCTCCATCGATCTCCACCACCATCTCCATCACCGTTGCTGATTCCCATGATGAGGAGGGAGTAGTTCTCCTTCAGGGCTAAGGGCTCTACCGGTAGCTATGTGTTCATCTCTCTCTATGCATGATCTTGTGGTCATGAGCTTTGTAATCAAGTAGATCTACCTTGCTACTCAAGTGCTTTAATAGATATCTGCTCTCCCCATGTGTGTGAAAGTGACAGTGTGCACGCCATGGAGGCACCTAGGTTTGAGTCTACATAAATACTCTTTGTGCTTTAATAGATCTATGTTTTCCCCACTTGTGTGAAAGTGACATCATGCATACCATGTGTGGCACTTTGGCTAGATTGAATATTTGTTATGAGTTATATTTGGAGTTGGATGTCTCTATGAAATTGTGGTGTTTGTTGGAACCATATAGCGCTCAAGGTGACGGTGTGGGGTTATCAAGATTGGGGAAGGCAGACTTTGAGGTGTGATGTTATAGCCCTACCATGGATTAGAGTGTCCAACCGGAGAGTAGTATCATGAAGAGAGGATATTTATATGAGAGAGTGTTCACTAGTGAAAGTATGATCCCTAGTCCTTGTTTCTAAACATTGAAACACTGTTTGCTACTAGATCTGTTGCATGTTTGCTTGATTCCATCTTTGTTCCGTTTGCCGGGGAAGTTTTGGGCTTTTTACTTTCCTCCACGCCATCAACTCTTTTCTAGCACCGTTAACCCACATCAAAAACAAGTTAGAAGCTATTTTCTGGCACCGTTACCACTTCTATTTCACTATCTCTTCGCCAAACTAGTGCACCTATACACCTAACAAGTGTATTGGGTGTGTTGGGGACACAAGAGACTTCCTGTATCTTGATTGCAGTGTTGCTTGAGAGGGAATACCTTTGACCACTTCCTCCCTGAGTTCGATAAACCTTGGGTAATCCACTTAAGGGAAACTTGCTATTGTTCTTCAAACCTCTGCACTTGGAGGCCCAACAACTGTCTACAAGAATAGAAGTGCGTAGACATCAAGCTCTTTTTTGGCGCCATTGCCGGGGAGGTAAGGTAAAAGGTACTCACACCCTCATGTGTGAGTGCTCGAAGTTATTTCCTTTAGATTCTGCAGTTTTGTCTTTTTGTTTCTTGTTTTCACTAGTTAGGCTTAATGGAAAACAACAAAAAATTAGACAGCTCTATAGTATCTATCTTGAGTTAGGACTTGAAGTGTTTGAAGAGAAAATTAAAAAACCTATGGAGCTTTATTTGCATGTTAATATCAATGTTATTAGTATGAACTCTTTGGACACCATAATTGCTAATGCTATGGAAACATCTAAGCTTGGGGAAGCTAGTTTTTATGAAAATAATCTTTTTAGTCCCCTGTCTTTGGAAGATAGCTATTCTATTGCTTATGATGATACCAAACCTCCAATATATGATGATTACAATGATGAGTATGATATTTTCAGTCCACCTACTATTGAGGAGAAAAAGTATTGTGATTACAATATGCCTCCTATATTTGATGATTATGGTGATGAGAATAATAGTAATAGCTATTTTGTTGAATTTGCTCCCACTATAATTAATAAGAATGACTATGCTTATGTGGAGAGTAATAATCATTTTATGCATGTGGCTCATGATAAGAATGTTTTACGTGATAGTTATATTGTTAGTTTTATTCATGATGCTACTGAAAGTGATTATGACAGAGGGAAACATGGTTTTATGCATCTCAATAATATTAAGTTTCCCCTCTTTATGTTGAAAATTTTGAAGTTGCATTTGTTTTGCCTTCCTATGCTTGTTGCTTTCTGATTTCATGACTTGTTTCTTTACAAGATTCCTATGCATAGGAAGTGGGTTAGACTTAAATGTTCTTTGAATTTGCTTCTTGATGCTCTCTTTTAAATCAATTTATATTTCCTATGCGAGCATCTTTGAAACTATCAAGCCTAACTTAAAGGCATTAAAGAAAAGTACTTGTTGGAGATAACCCAAGAGTTTTCTTCAGTCTTGGAAGTTATTACTTCTGTAATGACCTCTCCTTATCCTTTTTGTTCGCTTTTTGTGCCAAGAATAACCTCTAATGAGAGGGAAGTAAGATTTGGGGAGTTGCTGTCCAGAAATAGATTTCTGTCCTCCACCAAACAAATTCTTGAGGAGTCTCTTTAACTCGGATTGAGATGAAAATTTATGAATAAATCCCCCAGTATGTTAGATAACTTTCATTAGTTCAACACTTTTTTATTTTGAGCAACAGAAGATGTTCAAAAAAATCGGTTTCTACCTGCTGGTCTGTTTTGACATATTTCTGCCATTATTTGCATTTGCTTCTTATTGATTCCTTTTTGAGTTCTCGTTAGGTGAATTGATCTTTTTTAAGGAGTTGCTACAGTAGCATGTGTTTTTAGTGAAAATCCTTGTTGTTCCAAAGCTTTGCCAGAGGTCTAATATCTTTTGAATAAACTAATGTTGCTAATGAAGATTGTGTGAAGTTTTGTATGAAGGAAAATTTTCAGGTGTAGAGAAAGTGTGATGTAATGAGATGAAGAATGGACAAAAGCTCAAGCTTGGGGATGCCACCCCATGTCACCCCAAGAAATATTCAAGAGGTACAAGCTTCAAAGCTTGGGGATGCCCAAGACATACTCTTCTTCATCAATAAAAATCTCAGGTCTTTCTAGACACTTCGTTTTTATTGTTTCATGCATTGTTGTGTTGTTCTCGGAGCGTCTTAGTTTTCGTTTTTAGTTTTCATTTGCTTAGTTTGCTTGAGTATGTTGGTTGGTTACACCACACTTCTTTTGGAGAGAGACACACTCTGTTTCCATTGCCTAGAACACTCTAGTTTTCATTCTTATTGTTTTGTGAGTGTTCACTTTTGCTAGCACTGCGTTCAGCCTTAGTTTTCTTGTGCTTTCAGCTTAGGACTTTTTAGTTCTTCTTTTTTGATTTGTGAGACAATCTCACTGGTCTTTATTGATTATTGTCTTTGTGAGTTGTTTCAAATAAGTTGTTTGGTGTTGGAAAGAGTAGAAAGCTTCATGCTTAAGTGGTACAAAAGGGAGCTTGTTTTGACTGTGGCTTAGACTTTATCATGTCATTCTAGATGTTGATTTGACCTTATGATTAGTGATTATTATTGTAGAATGACTTGTTCCAAACAATTGGGATTGCTTAGTGTGCCTTGAATAAATTATGCGTTGTTTTAACATGCAAAAAGCATAGTATTGTGGTATTCTCCTTTGATGCTTTGCTTGGGTTGACTAGGCACATGATCACACCATGTTATGACTCTCACAAGTCACCATTAGCCTCTATGATCATTTAGTCCTTGACTTGTAGTACCACTCTATGTTTTGATTAGTAATGCTTTGTTGCAATGCATGATTATGGCCATTATTGCTCTCTTAGTTATTTGCTCCCAGCCTTTTGCTAGCCTCCACTTGTATGAGTAAGTTCTACTCATGCTTCCAACTCCCAAGAAACCAAGTTATTCCAAAGTGTCCAGTATAAACTCCTATGCATGGTGTGTTACACTATTCCAAGTATATTCTTTTTTTCAACTATCTTCCAATTAAAAACTATTTTGTTATGTGAAAACTTAGTGATTAAAGCCCTCACGAACTAGATGGCACACTTTATATTCCTTGCCCCTAATAAACTTGAACCATCGTGTCATCTTTGTTGTATATGCTTGCACTTATACGTTGGAATTAGCAGAACCGTGCTGTCACGGGGAACGTTTTCAACATTGTACTTGTACTTTGTACTGAGTTGATATCATGATGTTTTGTCTATGGATGTCACTAGTGTGAAATAAAAATGGAACTTGTAAGTCCATGGAGTTTGTATTCTATGTTAGAGAAACGCCTGGGCCGCATCACCATAGTGACATCTATGAAGCATTCTTGTTATAAAAAAGAGACACATTGAGAAAATAGGAAAGAGAGAAAAAACACCATATTCCCATGGTAAATAAGAAGATTGCTGAGATGCTCATTGTCTGCTTGCCTTGTCATTTTGGTTATGGGATAGCTCCTGTACCATGTGCAAGGGGTACCCATTGGCGGTTCTCTATGATATGCAAATACTTACAATGACAAGAACTTACCTGGACCCAAAGTTGAGTATGCATGAGGTGTGGCCCTTGTATTCAAGGGACTTGATATTGCCAACTTATACTTCGTCAAGCATATACTCCATCTTTGTTCACTTTAACCTTAACCTCTTCAAGTGCTTATGATAGGGGTAATGAGGGCTGAAAGCTAACAAGTACCATAATTTTTGGAAGCTCTTTTTGAAACTTGAAATCCCTTCTTCCTTTACAAAAAGGCCTTTCTTCCACCACTATTGAGTCTCCACCTTCTAACTTTAGGCACCATTAAAAGAGCATAGTTGTCATTCTGTGTGCAGTGTTCCAAAACTTATTGATTGATGCATATTGTGATATTACCCGTTCTTGTGCTATTTGTTTCTAGTCACCCTTGTGAACTTTGAAGGTGTCCTATGCATCTATGTGCTACTCTATGAGGGACAAGCTGAATGCCACTATGCCATGTTTTCTGTAGGTGAAACAAACAAACAAACATTTTCAATGCATGTTATTCATGATCTTTGTTTATAGCCTTTCATGTTGCATGCATACTTACTATGTCCTATTGTTAGAACTCCATATTTCATGCACATGTTTAGAGTTCTTTGATCCTAGCTTTCAATGCTTGCAAATGTTTTGATCTTGGTTTTGATGGTGCACGTCACCTCAAAAATTATTCTCTTTATCACTTACCTACTCGAGGACGAGCAGGAGTTAAGCTTGGGGATGCTTGATACGTCAGAAACGTATCTATAAATTTTGATGCTCCATGCTTGTTTTGTATCGTTTGTCTTATGTTTTGTCTACACTTTGAGGTATTTTTAGATCTTTTCTGGAACTAACCTATTAACAAGTTGCCATAGTGCCAGTTGCCTGTTTTCTTCTGTTTTTGGTTCCAGAAAGGCAGAAAATCAATTTTCTCGAAATTGGACGGGACAAAAGCCAAAGTTATTATTTTTCCCGGAGCAACACGGAACCACAAAGCAGAGCCGGAGGGAGGCCACAGGGTGGCCGCACCCCCTAGACGCGGGCAAGCCCTAGGGCCACCCAGAGGGGGTGTGGGCCCCCTGGACCCCCACCGACCTTGATTCCTGCGCCTATAAGAAGCCTCCGATGGGAAAACAATAAAGAATCCAGAAGAAATCCACGTAAACCTCCGTCGCACCGCCGCCACCGAAAGGGAGATTTGGGGGACAGAAAGTCTCTGTTCCGGCACCCTGTCGGGACGGGAAGTGACCCCGGAGCCATCTCCATCGATCTCCACCACCATCTCCATCACCGTTGCTGATTCCCATGATGATCAGGGAGTAGTTCTCCTTCAGGGCTAAGGTCTCTACCGGTATCTATGTGTTCATCTCTCTCCCTATGCATGATCTTGTGGTCATGAGCTTTGTAATCAAGTAGATCTACCTTGCTACTTAAGTGCTTTAATAGATCTCTGCTCTCCCCATGTGTGGGAAAGTGAAAGCGTGCACGCCATGGAGGCACTTAGGTTGAAGCCTACATAAATACTCTTTGTGCTTTAATAGATCTATGCTTTTCCCCACGTGTGTGAAAGTGACATCGTGCATACCATGTGTGGCACTTTGGCTAGATTGAATATTTGTTATGAGTTATATTTGGAGTTGGATGTCTCTATGAAATTGTGGTGTTTGTTGGAACCATATAGCGCTCAAGGTGACAGTGTGGGGTTATCAAGATTGGGTAAGGCAGACATTGAGGTGTGATGTTATAGCCCTACCATGGATTAGAGTGTCCAACTGGAGAGTAGTATCACGAAGAGAGGATATTTATATGAGAGAGTGTTCACTAGTGAAAGTATGATCCCTAGGCCTTGTTTCTAAACATTGAAACACCGTTTGCTACTAGATCTGTTGCATGTTTGCTTGATTCCATCTTTGTTCCGTTTGCCGGGGAGATTTTGGGCTTTTGCCTTTCCTCCACGCCATCAGCTCTTTTCTGGCACCGTTACCCCATATCAACAAGTCACAAGCTATTTTCTGGCACTGTTACCACATGTATTTCACTATCTCTTTGTCAAATCCCAAAATTTTCCAAATTTTGAAATGTGAAAAATAAATAATTGTTGAAATTTAGGGTGAAAAGAAACTCTTTGTTTCTAAATAGAAACATTAAAAACCAATCTTGAACAAACTTTGAATAGAAGGGAGATCGACAAAATTCAAATCAAGTGAAATGTATTCATCAATGGATGTATCTTAAAATTTAAACTTGGGAAAATAAACCAAAACCTTAAAACCCTAATGGAATAAATCATTCCAAAGATTTCTCAAAGACTATGGATTTGATCCATATAAAAATTTAGCAACAAACATTTATAAATGATCAAAAATGATAAATAAAAATATTATAAAACCATAGGAATTGGTTTCACTTAATTTGGAACCATGGATAAAAACTTATGAACTTATTAAGATAAAATGAAATATTTTCTAAGGATAATAAAAGCTCATATCTAAAATCCATACCTAATTGTGAGAAAAATAATCCTAAAGGGATTTAAAAAGATAAACAAATATTAAATAAAAATTATACAAATTGGAATCACCAATTTTGGATCTATAAATAAATATGGATTTTATAAGACAAATAAAGAAATAAATAAGTAAGGAATATTTTAAAATCAAGTTAAATCTTGGACAAAACAAATGAAATGAAAGATTATGGAATCATAAAAGGAATAAAAGATTATTTAAATAAAATCATAAGGATTGAATATTATCTAATTTTGTTTAAATAAAGATAATATGCCTAAACTAACTAATAAATCCTAATAAAATTATTTAGAAGACAATTTAAATCTTGAATTAAATCCATAAGCAAATGGATTAAAAATAATCCAAATCCAAATAAAATAAAGGGATAAGGAATAAGCAAATAAAACTATATGGGATTAAACCCCATTCTAATTATATTTAATAAAGACAAAATCCCTAATGAAAATGATTAATTAAATCATGAAAAAATAATAAAGTGGAATTTGCCAAGTGGAATAAAGGTTATTTAATTAACTTAAATAGAACAAAAGAATCATTTTAATAAAATTTACATGGATTTAAAACCATATTTGATTTTATTGGAATAAAGACATTTTCCCAATTTAAATGATTAATAAATCATATTAAAAATACTTTAAATAATTCAAAGTGAATTAGTTGCATTAAATAAAACCTACTGAAAAAGGTTTGGTAAAATTTGGTTTTCAAATAGAAGTTGAAAACATATTTCAAATCTCAATTAAATAAGGACAAGTGTCTAAATTAATTGAATAATAAACCATAAAGGGATAAGGGAAAATTATTTTAAATGAACTTTAAATACAGGTTTAAAACAGAATGGGAACTCAATGAAAAGTTTGAAAAGTTTTGAATTAAAAAGAGGTTTGAAATCATTTGAACAAATTCAAAACAGAAAATGAAAACAGAAAAAGGAAAAATAAAATAGAGAAGAAAAAATAGGAAAGAAAACAACCCAGCCCAGCAAAGCCCAACTGGCCCAGCAAGCCCACCTCTCCCCTCCCCCGAATCATTTTCTTTCTCACTCAGCAACGCACCCACTCAGTCGCTGACGATTGGACCCCACTTGAACCCTCTCTCTTTCGCCGACGAAGTGACCCCACCTGCCAGTCATCTTCCCTAACCCCGCGACCTGTTCTTCCTTACCCCCGGTCGTTTCCTGCTAAATTTTCGTGTCTTCAATTCGCTTTGATGCTGCGATTAAACCTCCCCATGACTGCGCCCTACTAAATGCCCATGCCTTCTCTCTCTTTCCCCTCGCTCATCCCTCCCTCTAGGCCACTGGGCTGCCCTGAATTCAACTTGCGTCGCCTCTGCTCCGATGAGCATCTCTAGCCAATTCCAGCCCCTCCCCGCCTCCCCTTGCTCCCAGACCTCCACGAGCCTACTCCCCACGGTCTTGCGCACCCATCAGTACCTCTGGCTTGCCTGCGCATGATCCACAGCGTCGGCAACAACTTCGACTGAACGCCACCGCCTTCTTCCATTACTTCGTCGAGCTCCCCCGGTAACCTCTGACCGCACCTCCCCCTCTTGTTGACACACGCACACTCTCCTCTCTCACGTGCATCTAACACACCCCTGGTTTTTCCTTGGCGTTCCTCGTAGCTTCGCCTCCGTCACCGACAGAGCGTGCCCGACGTAGACACGAACTCCGGCGAGGAATTCCCTTTGATCTCGTGTGCCCCTGTCCCTGCGAAGATGACGTTGAGAATCTACATGCTTTGGCGAATCTGGTGAGCATTCCCCTTCTCTCCTTTGCTTCCTAGAACCACCGTGCCAACATCGCCTGAGCGTCGCCGCCGCATGCCACCGTCGAGCACCGCCAGTCTTTGGTCAAGCCACTCAGGATCGTTAGATCTGGGTCCAGCGAATATGATAGATTCACTTAAATTGAACCAGTACGCTTAATCTGTACCGCACGATTAGCTTTAAATCCACGGATCCACAACACTCGATCCACACAAAACGGTATGCACCTATAGAATGCTGACACGTAGCCAGACTCAGGATTTAAAAACAGAATTAGATCTATTAGTGATTTGATTTTGTAAAATTCATAACTTTAAATATACATGACCAAATTTTACAAATTTTATATCAATGGAATCAGGAAAAAGAATTCTATCCAACCATGCACTTTGTTTAATGTTTTGCTTCTGCAAAATTGGTTGTTTTTGAAGAAACATGTATAGCCCTATTTTGTGTATAAAATTCATTCTAAAAATGTTTTTAGGGTAAAATCTTTTTTAAATGGTTTGTTTTGAACCTACTGACCATATAAACCTACTTTTGGATTTAAAAATATATTTTATGACACTTAGGAATTATTCCTTTGAATAAAAGCATTTCTAGTTAAATAAAAATATTGATTATAGTTTTAAAATGCTTTTTGAGTAAAACCTTTTGAAAATGGTTTGAATTAAACTCTCTGACCCTAAACACCAAGTTTTGGGATTTAAAAATATATTTGGTAAACCTTAGTAAAATTATTACTTTGTTTAAAGGCATTTCCAACAAAATAAAATATTGCTTTGATTAAAACTGGTTTTAGATGAAACCTTTGGCAAATGGTTTAATATTAAACACTTGACCTTAAAACACTAACATTTGTGTTTAAAAATATATTTGGTAAACACTAGAAAATATTCCTTTGATTTAAATCATTTCTAGCAAAAACAAGAATGATTCAAATGGCCATTTTCACTAACTTGTTTTCAAATGACGTTGCCACTTTTATAAATGGCCAATATGTGTTTTAAAATGTTTACAACCTATTAGAAACCACTTTTCAAAATAAAACAATCTTTGGCATGCTTGCATGCATTTCTTTTTTTTTAAATATTATGTGATGAATTGTTTGAATGCTAGTTTTGAATTTGTGCCTTGCTTGATTGAATTGTAGTGAACTTTGAAGAGTGTGACTATTGCAAGATCAAGGAGTGAACTTCTATTCTCTACCAAAAAGCCAAGTGGTGCTTCATAATTTTGTACCAATATTTTCACTATGCATTAGTGATATTTTCTAAGTAGGACTTGCATCGAATTTTTACTAAGTATGCTATGCCTTGGGAAATCCTAGTAGATGATACCTTAGTAGAACTTTTCCTAAGTTAATATTCCTACTACTATCATGCTTAGGTTAGCTAGTAGAAAACAAGGATGGATTATATTCATGCTATGAAATATTTCTAAGTCAAGGACTTGTGTTTTGTTTAATAAAACAACTGTGTGAATGAATCACCTGGGTGGAATGGTTGTGAATGGGTTATGTTGAGTGGTTACACAGGGCCCATATTTATGGACTACCCTAGTGTATCTCACTTGTGGAATGCCACCCAGGAACAAAGAGATTTGAGATGTCAAATGTTGATAAGCATCAAGTGCAGCCACTTGGCATTATGGGCTCTGCCTGGATCATATAGGTTGCAATAACTTAGACAAATGGACAATTGGTGGTAGGGGATGATAGGTTGGAACGTGTCCATTCTGGTCTAAGGGAAGGCTTCTGAAAGATCTTGTCTCGATGCATGTCGAGTCTTGTGGGGAAAGTGCACCACCTCTGTAGAGTGTAAAATCTAAGTACTTAGTCGTGTCCCCGGCAATGGACAATTTGAGCATCAAGGCATGGAAGCTATCAAGAATCTCCTCATCCCAATTTCTAAGTTAAAAACTTGTGGTTGAACAAGGGTTAAAGGATCACCAATTTCTATTGGGAGATGCCTTGGGTGATTTTGACAAACAAAAACTTAGTGTTTTCAAATGATAAGGAAAATCTATTTTGAGCAAAGCAAGCCTAAGCTCCACTTAGCCAAATGCATATAGATGATAGATACCACTATTCTACCATAGTATCACTTGCCAATACAATTCAAATGTATTGACCCTTGTGGATGTAACTTATTATGTTGCAGGTTTGTTTGACGTTAGTGAAGTATGTTGATTAGGATTACAAGTCTACAACCAACATGATTGCATGTGGCACTTTGAAGATGAAGGACTCCATGCTATATAGTTATTTTTGCTGCATTGTAATGAGATAGCCAAATGAGCTATGTAAGATGTAATGAATTATTTTAATCTTGGTTATAAAGTTGTATTATGACCTTTGTTTCTTGATATTACATCTTAACTATGGATGCTAGCTATTGATCCAGGGACTAGCATTGTAAACACAGGGATCTCACCTTATTAAAGGTTGGGACCTCTACAGATGGTATCAGAGCACTGTGTTGCCTGTAGGATTGTAACCTTAGGATTGGACAAAACCCCTTAGAAAAAATAGGAGTTGTATTTGTTCCAAAACTTATTTACAAACAATCTTGTAAACTCTTTCCTCAACCTTTTTGGTTTTGAATTTTACATCTCTTCCTTTTCAACTTGATGGACAAAGCCTCCACCATGCGCAAAGACTTCAACATGAGCAAAGGACTTCACCAACTCAAATGAATTCAACTTCAACATCATCAAAGACTTCAACTTTAGTTTCATCAAAGACTTCAACTTGGACATCACTAAGGACTACAAGTGAGACAAGAAATATTACTCAAGACTTGAAGACTAAGGAAACACAACTTAGAAGGAACCATCATCACCTTTGAAGCTTTGTGACCAAGATACAAGAATTTTTCCAAGGATACAATGATCTTGTTCAAGAAGAAACAACTAAGAAGAATGGAATGATCTCAAGTGAACCATATAGTTGGACCACCATACTAGTGATTAGTTTAGGTCAAACACACCAACTCATGCGGTGTAGGAAAAATATTTTGTTACCTAAAAATGTGCTTGAACTTGTTGTTTGAGTGGAATGTTTGTTTGTGATTGCTTGCACATTGCCTATGTGAATTGTGAGGGGTGTGATTAGATTTTTCTATATAAATCTTTGCCTATTCTATTCCAATCCAACCCAAACAGATGACTTCTCCAAGAGACTCCAACAACAAGAATGGTGACAACAACAACAACCAAGAGATGCACATGAGAGAACAACTACTAGCAAACCAAACCTAGTTGAATTAGATGACAACTCAGTTTTTAGCCAACAACAATGAGTTAGACCCAACCATGCAAAAGTTTTTGGAAACCCAATCCCAATTGTTGCAAAGGATGACCAATCAAATGATCAATATAATAAGCAACTCTCCCCAAGGAGATTGTGACAACAATGATGTCAATGATGATATTATAGAAGGAACTCAAGCTTGCAATATTTGTGGAGACATGGATCACACTTCTATAGATCATGTGGACGAATGCCCTAATTGTGAAGAGAAACATCCAACTAAACAATGCTCCACATCTCAAGTGATTTGTTTCCTATGTGAAGTAAATGATCATGTCCCTATCCAATGCCCCATCTATACTTTAGTTCACCAAATGAAACAAGATGGAATGCATCAGATGTTTGGAAACCTCCATAAGGGAACAACTTCTACCAAGAAGGATGAAGGCAAAGTTAGAACCATGCCTCATAAGGCAAAATACAAAGTGACCATAAATGGTTGCTACTCTTGTGAAGAAGAATGTCATATCTCTAGTAACTGCCCCAAGAAGAGAGAAAGATTTCCCACCTTTGAGGTGAGATATGAATAGCATGAACTAGCACTACAAGGAATCTGGCTATATATGACCCTCTATTTTTATCACAGAATCGTCACAATAGTCTGTTTATGATGATTCTATGACGATTCTATGACGATTTTGAGATCGTCGAAAGCTGGGCGTCGCAAATGAACTATAAAGACGTTTTTACTAAAATCGTCATAACCGTCTATGACGATATTGAATTGTCATAAATGTTATGACGATCGAATATCGTCACTAGCAGTCTGGCCTCGCCAAGTCAGATCCTACGTGGCATAGAATCAGCCCGGTCCATTTTAAAAATCATATGGGCCAAGCCAAACAATTTAGTCCACTAATATTTTCCTATCAATTCTAGTTGCCACTTGGGCCAAGCCCAGCATTTTGGCCTTTTTGTTTGGAGGGTCGTGGCCTCTTTATATTTAGGGCTATCGACTTTTTACCGTCCAGCTCTTTTTATTTTTAACCATTTTTACCAGGAATTGTAAATTGCTCCAGTATAATATTTTTTAGGTCGTGGCTTTTAACAGGTAGCATTTGAATAAACACACAGGCATTACACAAATAATATTTTGGTAAATGCATCTCCAATCACATTCAATAATTGTAACCAAAATTGTAAAATATATTACAATCAGACGTAATTCACATGACCCAAGAATAGGAAACATCTACAAAAGTACTGTGCAGTATATTACAAACATTCCAAAGTCCAAATCACCCACGGCCACAAAAATATGAATATAAACTCTTTTATAAGTATGGGTAGAAAGGGGGAGAATGCTCGCCTGAAAATATTGCCGAAGTTTCATAACCAAAGAACTTGTCGAAGCTCACAACATCTCACCGTCCTATCCGGGAAGAAGCAAAACACTAAAAAGGGAAAAGCGATGCAACAATTACAACTAATGCGGAAGAATCGGCATGATCATGATATGATGCATGACATGGAGAGATGTGATGCAATTATGACATATTGAACGGAACCGGGTTCCAACAATTAATTAATTAATAGGTTCATATTGTTTAGATACCCCGTAATTTAAATATTAAAATAATAAGGTAAAACATGGCATAGATGAGCGACTTTAAATTATAGGTTACTTAACATACGTGATATGCAAACTACCAATAACCCACATGATACATGATGCAGACTCGCATATCCATGGAATATTCAGATACTATCTGTTATCTAACATATATAATTTGAGTTCATAAAAGTCAAGACATGATATTAGACATAAACTACAAATTTAAATGAAAAAACAGAGACATGGAGGAGAATGGGACATGATTGGGCGACTGGTTACTGCAGAGTGCCAGGAACGAATTGCTGAAATAATAAAAGGGACAAAGGTCTGGAGTTTGATCCCTGGATCAACGGATTGGAGGCGCATGGATATGGCCATGGAGAAGACATTCGATTTGTGTCAATTGGTAGCTCGCACAGACAAAGAACCAATAATTAGGAGACTGTAGTATGATAAAAAAAAGGTGGAATTGATTTGTGCATGTGGGGTTTGTCTGAACTATAAAACATGCGACAGATGACAAGTTACAGGGGACAGTAAACAAAGTTCAGTGCATGGGAATGGATTGATTCATCCCGCGCGTGCATAGCTGGTTTAATTGTTCCATAATAAAATTGAAAGGAAGTGGATAAAAGAAACGAGCTAGCTGAATGGAACTGTTGTAGATAAAGACATACGGGAGAAATGTTCGATCAATTCATCCTGAGAGTGTTCAGCTAGCTAAGGAGTGAATCAAAATAGCTAGCTAGCTAACTGACTGAATCAGATGGACAGATGCAGGTGGCTGGCTGGTTGGCGTGTGCGTGCGCGGCAGATGAACCAGTAGCGATGCAGCACACAGACAGGAACAACGGCGACGACAGCTATGAGTGGCGAACGTCAATGTGATCGAGATGAGGGTTGGATAACGGCTTGGCCGAGGAGTGGATCGGCAGGAACTCTAGGGAGTGGAGAAGCTCTTGGGCGACTTGGGCTTGCCAAAAGACGCGCAGTACGCCGGGGACGACACGGACGCGACGACGCGCAAGATCGTTCGGAAAAACTACGCAGCGTTCTGACAGTGTGAAACAAGATGGAAAAGAGACGTAGAGCAGAGGATGCTCACCCAGACCTTGCTGGCAAGGTGGCCTAGCTCGAGGCGGAAGCCGACGGCGGTGGGAAGAAGGTGATGATGAAGGCGAGATCCATGTGCGTCAGGATGGCATCAACGACTGTGTGGTGCCCGGGAAGTCTCCTTCTTGCTGTACGATGGCAGTGGTCGCTCCGCAACGTCTCCCCTTAGTCACAGCTTCTCCGATAGCATGGTTCAGCGGCAGGACAAGACGGCGGCGTGTTTCCTTGGAGTGGAAGAAAGAAAATAAGGATGAAGAGGATGGGGATGGATTAGAGAGGAGTGGTCGAGAGGGTGCTGTGTTGAGCTAGGTTTTTTTTTATGAGGCAAGCACGCGAGGCAGCTGCCAAGTATAACACGCTGGGCATGGAGAAGAGACACATGGCATAGGGTGCTGGCTTTGCTGTTTTGATCAAACCACAAGGTGCAGTCGGCAGGGGTGTTTAAGTCCAAAGACATGATCAGATTAGCTGACTTGTTGGGATTTTGGTACGGCGGGCCGGCGGCCTCCCCGGTAAAATATATATATATATATATATATTTTAGATTTAGGTTTTTAAACTTTTGTAAATAATTTTAGACAAATACGAGAGCGGATAAATTTTAGAGATGAAATAGGTTTAGTCAAAATATTTTAAGGGACAAATATATGCATGATGATGTCATGAGAATGCTTAACATACAAACAACCATAATTTTCTAGTAGTGGAATTTACCGGGATGCTACAGTGGGCCACCCTGGTTAATGAGTCCTGTGGGTATACCTGAAAAGTATATCCCCAACAGTTGGTTTCATTTTATCAATACAAATCTGATGACATCACTTTTATACAATGGTATCATATAGAATATGGACTTTCTCTAAAAACCCTCTACTGACTAGTCCCTAGACTATAAAACATATCGAAATTCCTTCAAATACTTCCAAGATATTTCCACTATTTCTAAATCCATTCTTTCCAAACCATACTGATTTTTAAACTTGTGTTGTGCATTACTTGTTGTATGTATTGATCCTTGTATTCCTTGTATTGAATTTGGTATTGTTTGTTTACATGTATCCTCGATAACGACGATAGTTGCAATTGTGTGACGACGAGAAGAAAGGAAGCCTTCGATTCTTTTATTACTGTTGATATTGGTATTATGGTATTATAAGGAGGTCAAGGGACATCTCTCTCGTCACAGGCAAGCCACCTTATTGCTCATAAGTCCTTGTCCTACTATTTTACTTATGCATATTTTAGCTACTCGTTTAAGAAAATTGCATGGTTTGAACATGCTATGTTTTATATGTGGGAAAGTTTGGATCCTCCAAACCATTACCATTTTAGTACCACTAGGTACAACCCTTTAATTAAACCTACTTTTCCATTGTAATGTATGTGGTGTATAATACCACCATCCCTTGGAGACACCGTTTTAGCCAAAATAAAAGTATAGGATGGTAAGACCCCTAAAAATGGTTTATAACAATGTTTTATGACAAAACCTTGGTAAGGTTGGCCTTCCAAGAGTGTTTCAGAAAGAAAAAGGTTTTGGTTTTGTAAATAATGTGGAAGTGGAAAAGGAGGAAAAATGTTTATGAAAATGCACCTGATTCTTTGCAGCTTTAGCTATAACAACTTAACCCGTGTAACCACATTACCCTGGAGTGGGACGGGGCTTAACCCAAAGTTAGTTCACTTTGATATGGGTATCCGCATAACTACTTATAAGGGATTGTCTACCTTTAATTCCGGACTTCCTTTACAAAAAGTTTCAACTGCAAGACAATCACTTGGAGGAAGCAGGATCACCCGTGTGAGTGACCGGGCGATACTATGAGCCTCTCATTGAAAGTGCCGGCTCTCGAAGAGTTGGAATGCACTCTGGTTGGCCCATGGATCCTGACGTCCCGGTGTTGAGGGGAACAACTCATAGGGTAGGGTCCGTGTCGGAGTGGACTTTTCGAAGGTTATATTTGATTATCCGAGACCCGCATACCTTGGTATGACCACCCGGGGGTGATCCCGGCGGATGTATCAAATCTTCTGGGTAAAGTGTACATCCTCTACAGAGTGGAAATCTATTTGGATAGCTGTGTCCACGGTTATGGACAGTTGGACAAACTACTGTAGAGCGGTCCTGGTTTTGTTTTCAAAAAGGTTTCGAAAAAGGAAGTGTTTTAAAAACCCTGGTGGTCCGAAGGACAGCAGGGAAGGTAAGGATATTTGAAGGATCATGGAGGATGGAGGTTTCAGTCGGTTGAGGACCATGAGATGAAATGGGGTGGCCCAATCCTAGTGTTCTCCAAAATTTTCAAAAAGGTTTTCCAAAATGTTTTACAGAAGTGTACAACAAAATCTTGTAGATGCTACAACTACAAGAGAAACTAATTGAGAAAAGAACCTCCCTTGGGGACCTCCTACTAATACAAGTATATTGCATATCCTCTTGTTTTTATTACTCTCTTAAGGTGGTTTGCGAGTACATTCAAAGTACTCACCGGCATTATCCCTGGCTATTTACTTGGCCAGATTTTCAGAAGCCTGAGGAATCATGGAGATGCTGATGTCTGTGAGAGCTAGGCCGTCTTTCCAGTCAGTCGCCTATAGGTTAAGGCATGACATGGGCTCTACGGTTGAAGAAATATGCTGCTGATATTTGTACTTCCATAATGGCAATTATGTAAGTCTTCTACTTCCTTAATTTAAGGATGTTGTTATGATAATAGTCGGTTATGCTCACGGCTCACTAATCATGGGAACGGGAATTGCAGGCATAACACGGATTTCTCGGACCAAAAATCCAGGGTTTCACAGAATCTGTGCGTGCATGCAACAATAAATTTCTCATCTAATGGTATCTTTGTTCTTCCGGCACATACATTTCGATTTCCTTGGTCAAAAGAAGCCACCTTTTATTTTTCCTTGTTTTTTTCATGCGTCGATTGAACATTATTTGGACTTTGTAGCTTCAAGGAAGTAGTCATACTCTCAAGATTCTAGTCATCACATTGCTTAAAAAGAAGCCCGGCTTACCTATATTATCAAAGGACCCAGTCGAGCCCTAACTAGAAAAGTGCATGGGTGACCAAATTTAGGAAAAAGTAGGCACAAAAGATCCACATGCAACAAAACATCCCTCGTGAGTTCCAAACCTGACCTTCTTTAAGCTGCTTTGACTACGGGAACCACGAGGAAAACGGAACACGAGCAGGAATGTGGGAGTGGGTCCTTCCATATAGTTGCCTTGACGGCCCTTCTTGACATAGTATGTTCTCATTAGAGAATTTTCCTTAGAACTTAGTGATCAAGACCTGTGATTAGTCAAGTAGAAACTTTCTCTCAGGAAAGGAGGTCCGCTTATTTACTTATCTGAAAATGGGAAGTATTATGAAGTTTCAGAGAAGAGTATGAGGGTTTTCACATAGCCGGGTATGAAAAGAAACCATAATGATTAGCTTTTTATTGATTCATAAACCCTTCTTTCTGTCCTTATGGAATCAACTAGTGGCAGGTCTTGGCGATTGAATTCATACCGTTTTACTTTGCTGAGTGCAATCTGGTATTGACTTGCCCTTATTTTCCATCGATCGGGTAGTTACTTAAATAAGAGGGACTCATTCTAGGCATCACTGTTAAGGTGCTCTTTTGATAGATTTGTATATCTTCCCCTCACTTTCCTCTTTATCCGGGCCTATGCGAATAGCTGCTTGATTATCAAAGAAGTCTACTCACATGATTGGAATATGGCTCCCGTATGCATGCTATTCTAGGAATGAGGAATGCCTTTCTATGGTGGACCGTGAGGTCGGTCTCTTGCTGCTTGATTCAAAACCAGATTCAGTAGAAACAACTATTGATGATGGTGCCTGAACTACCTATTCTATTACCTTATGGGGAGCCCCAAAGCCACATCAAGCCCTATGCTGTGCGTCATGGTACTCTTGAGACTGTCTGGATTGAAGACTATCAAGCACCGTAGGTGGTATCAGTATTCCCTGTCGATAGGGCTGCACATTCCAATCTCTGGGTAGCTGCCCACCCTACTTCATTCCTATCTCCTTTGGCGTCATCCCCATGTACCCCCTTAAACTAACCACTTTAATTGACCAGGTTTTGTTAGGTTGAGTGCATTTTCTTCCAAATCAAGTCAATTTCAAGAAAAGTATCGAAAAGTCCCAGGGTTAGGCACCTTTTTTCAGTGAAATCTTGTTTTTTCCGCATTAATGCATGATGGGAGAATCTTTGCTTCCTCAATTCTCTTGCATTCGCGGTCCTATGAATAAAGATACAAGAGGTTTTAGCACCGGCATCTTTGGATCAAAAGATCATTCCATCGTAGAACCAACACGGCAACTTCTCCTTGCACATGGTGATGAACATAAAATTTGGAATATATATGGGAAGATGTATTATGCTTCATGTAATCCTGATCATTAAAGAGGTAGTGTACATAGTTGTCTAAGTGTGATCTTCTTATATCCCCACAAACTTTTTATCTTGATAGACCCAAGGGGAAGTAGAATCTCGAAAGGACCTATCTTGTCCGTAGCCCCATTGGAAGCAAGGTCTTGATATCTCATTGGCATGACTAATTGACGAGGCCGACTGCCTAAGTAGTACACATCAGGTCCTTGATTTCTTGCTAGTTTGTCTCTTTATCTTTAGTAGTATGGAATGCATGTTCACCTATTTTTTATCCATTGTTTCTCTTTAGAGAACAAGTATAGTGGCTTCATCGATGGGACCTCTAGTGTATGAAACTAGTATTTTGTCATGGAAGTTCGATCAACTAATGATATTTTTTTCATTGGAAAAACCAATGCTGATGTCAAGATCAGTCTCCTTCTCTTTTACGGAGCAGAGCTGAAAAAGATGGGAAATTCCAATGGTTCTTTGTTCATTAGAATATTGATTCCTCACAATATCTCTTTGTGATGCTGCAGAACCATGGAAATTAGGATCTCAACACGCAGCAACACATATGATGCAAGGAATCATTCAGTTACATCATGATATCTTTTTCTTCCTCATTCTTATTTTGGTTTTCGTATCACGAATGTTGGTTCACGCTTTATGTCATTTCAGCGAGCAAACTAATCAAATCCCGCAAAGTATTATTGATGGAACTACTATCGAAATTATTCAGACCATATGTCCAAAGGTCATTCTTTTGTTCATTTCTATACCATCGTTTGCTCCGTTATACTCAATGGACGGGGTATTAGTAGATCCAACCATTAGTATTAAAGCTATTGGACATCAATGGTATCAGACTGCACCTCTTAATGAGGGTGATTTAAGTGCAACGAAATGTACCGGTGGTTCACGAAGCATCTGTCTTATTGTTCATCTCCCATTCCCGTCGTCGAGAGACTAAAAAAACTATAGCATGCCAGAAACAGGGAGTTGAGGTGGTTAGTCCTATACCCTGAAATGCTCCCAGCATAGGAGCCTATGGTTCCATTATTATTATTCCTGGAGGTAGACATACCTCTTCTTGGTGTGGTGGAGCGATATACAACAAATAGATGTTAAGCCTGCAATGTCTGATAACGGGTCTTTAGTAGTGAATCTATCGGCAACAGAATAGTGGCATACAACTTTGGACCTAAGGGCATGTCCCGTTACCTTTCGTAATGGGGGATCCCCATTGGCAACAACCACGGTAGTAGTTGTAGAACTACTAGGACAAGATAGGATAACATGTTGTTCCTGCTCCTCCTTCCGCTCTTCGGGGATGGAGTTCCTACGGTAGGTAAGAGCATGCACAAGCACTTGACCGAAGGGGACCAACTCTTCTACTCCTCCACCAATGAGCCATTATTGCGAGAAGCAAGGGATGTAGTGAATGGTGGGAGATCAAAGAAAGAGAATTGACCTCTGAATACAGTGATCCTATGATCTAATATACTCTCTCCTTTTTTAGATAAGGGTGACTCAATAAATTGGCGGTGGGACTTGCTGGCATAAGGCAGGCTGGAATGTGGGAATTCGACGTCTCATGAATGAGTTTTTTAATGGACAAACATACTTTCCGGTCAGGCCTATGGGTCCTTTTAGATCTACGGGCTGGCCGTTCATATGAGTATAGGTAATCTATACTCAAGCCTTCGACTTGGCCACTGCCAGGATAGGTGAGGAATCACTCTTGATATGATCTATTGGGGCCTACAACTTCGCCAAAGCCGACTAGAATCCCTTTCCACTATGCATTTTTCAAACAAAGAAGACTACTACTACTAAACTAAAGGGTTGAATTTGCTTTCCGTGGTGAACTGGCCATCCCATACCTACATTTTGTCTCATCTATGTTGAACATTGTCTTCCTCGGTTCTAGGTTAACTAATTTAGGTAGGGCTGGTTGAGAAAGGGTCCCCTCTTGCCTATTAGTAAGCAGGACTTCAATTCCACCTGGGTCTTACTGTCTCATAGAGGGGGGAGAACTACCTAACTTAAGAAGAATAGTTCTCTTTATAAATAAGAGTAGGCGTAGAGATCTTTTTGCGGGGAAACTTGCAAGTGAAGTTTGGGGGGAGGCAGGCGTCGACCCAACCTTATGAGTATTCAGACTATAACAGTTCCGATGAACAGTCACTCACTTTTGACAATTATATGAGTCCAGAAGATGATCCAAAATTGGGTCAATCACGTTTATTAGAAGTTGATAGTAGAGTGTTTATACCAGCAAAAACTTATCTATGTATGATTCTAACAACCGCTAATGTACCTCATAGTTGGGTTATACCTTCCTCAGGTGTCAAATGTGATGTTGTACCTGGTCGTTCAAATCTTACCTCCACCTCGGTACAACGAGAAGGAGTTTACTATGGTCAGTGCAACAAGATTCGTGGAACTAATCATGCCTTTATGTCAATCATCGTAGAATAAGTGACTTTGAAAGATTATGCAGATTGGGTATCCAATCAATTAATCCTCCAAACCAACTAAACCCGGGAAGCTGAAGTGGAAATTCAATTCTCGGGTGAGGGAAGGGGAAGTGTCACCGGGGCCTAGGGTTATAGGAGAGACCTATCCAGCTACGTTATAGAGTCGGTAACTAGATACATCTTGGACTACAAGTAATACTACATGCCTAAGTCGGTAACTCCTATGGGACTTGTCATAGCCGGAAGTGACTCCTCCTCTTTCTCTATCTGGGCCGCCCGTGAAGCAAAGCTCTAACCCGTTGGTGTGCCACCCTGGTCAGCAAGTCCTGTGGATATACCCGGAAACTATATCCCCAACAGTAGCTCCCAGAAGTCTTCAAGAGCCAAAGTCGGATAAATCGTCTAGCTTGATGGTTTCTTTGTCTTGAGAATTTTCAAGGGTTCCCGAAAACTTCATCCAGTAGTGTAGGATTCCGAGTCTTACCTGAGTCGGATATGTCTTCTTAACTTCAGTCATTTTCCTGCTCATTTCAAGACATGATCTGGATTTAAACAGTGTCGTGTTGTCTGACAAACATCCTATCAGCACGACCATTGTTGGGTCCATTTCTTACGGAATAGAACACTGTTTCAATGCCCATGCGAGAATCGACGGGGAAGAGGTGTCGCAAGGAAGCCTCCTCTCTCTATCCAATACACTTGGCGCAAATTGCGTGGTTCCAGCGTGAATCTTGGCGTGGAGGTTAATAAAGTAGAGATCTCTCTCCCAGATTCATTCCTCACCATTTCTTTATTGCCTCCTCGTACTCCTCGAGCACTCTGTGAAGGGAATGTGCCCGAGAGGCAATAATAAAGTGGTTATTATCATATTCCTTATTTACGATAAATATTTATTTTGCATGCTATAATTGTATTAATATGGAAACGTTAATACATGTGTGTTTAATAAACAAAAAGGAAGTTCCTAGTTATGCCTCTCTTATAAACTATCTCGTTGATTAACAAGATGATCAAAGGTTTCCTGATCATGGACATTGGATATTGTTAATAACAAGGTCACAACATTAGTGTAATGGTGTGATGAACATTCATCCGAAGTATAGAATTACGATCAAGTTCATTGAGTTTGTATTGCTATAACATCATACGAAGTAATCTTAGTCCTTAGACCATGAGATCATGTCAATCTCTAACACCAGAAGAGTATCTTGATAACATCAAACATCACACCGTAACAGGGTGACTATAAAGATGGGTTCAGTGCTACGAAGGTGTTATGTTGAGGCTCATGGATCAAGAGTGGAATTTGTCCATCCCGATGACGGATAGATATACTATGGGACCTCTCGGTGATATCACATTAGTTAGCTTGCAAGCAAGTGATTTGATCACTAGAATGTTATATCACGGGAACAAGAAAAGAGTACATGTCGGTCACGAGATCAAACTAGGTATGGAGATACCGATGATCGAATCTCGTACATGTAATATATCGCGAGACAAAGGGATTGAGTTACATGCGTATAAGGTTCACACGATCGCAGAAGTCATCGTTGAATATGTGGGAGTCAGTACGGATCTCCAGGTCCCGCTGCTGATTATTGATCGGAGAGGGGTCTCGATCATGTCTAGATTATTCATGAACCATAGGGTGACACACTTAAGGGATACCGACACGATTTGGAGCAAATAATATGCCAGAGAAAGAAAAAGGAAAGCGCAGGAATTTATTTCACTAGGCACCAAAATTGTTTCGGTTGAAATTGCTGAAACTGGTTCTGCATGTGAGATTGAATACTAGAAAGGGGTTTTATGTGAATGTTTGTTAATTAAAGTAATTAACAAAATTCTGAATAAATAAATAAAAGAGTTTTATTTAAATTAGAGCTTCCATTAAATTTGGTGAAATTTAATGCATGTCAGTGGATTTTTGAGTGGAGGCTCTTTTATGGGAGTGGAGGATTTTCATTTTGAGTGGGAGCTCCACCCACATGAATGTGGAATAGGTGGGGGCATCCACCATGGCTGGCTCCATGCCCCTTGGGGTGCCCCCCCTCTCCCTATAAAATCCCCCCTCTCCTCCTATCAAAGTACACCTCCTCGCGAAGGATCTCTCTCCCCCCTTTAGAATTTCCCCATGGTCTCGGATCAGTGAGATACATGTTCCCGATGGATTTTTCTGGAAGGATTTGTTGCTTCCGCTGCTTCGCTAGAGAGAGAGCGCGGAGGTTGTCGGGGTACCCAGACGTGTGTGCGATCACGGATGCACCACTGCTTTGCGGTGCTGGACGTGATAGTGCTGGACTGGCTGGACCAGATGTACTTCATCACGATCTTGAGATCGGCAAGCATTCGACTACATCATCCACGAGTACAACCTCGTTAATACTATACGGTCTTCGAGGGTATGTGTTCTATGGATATATATCCACCCGTTGCTTGTATCTACTAGATAGATCTTGGTACATAGTTGTTCCCATCGTAGGAATTTTTTGTTTTCTATGCTGTGAACCCTACAGTGGTATCAGAGCCTGATCTATGCGTAGATGCTTTACACGGGTAGTACACATATGAGTATGTGGGCGATGATGATCATTTTATTGCTTCTTAGTTATACTTTGGATATTGGTGGCATAGTGGGATGAAGTGGCCCGGACAAACTTTACATGTCCTCGCATATGAGACCTATTCCACGCTTGACATGTAACTAGTTTCGCATAAGTGGCTAGCGGGTGTCTGTCTCTCCTACTATAGTCAATATCTAATTTGCAACGAGTTGTCAACAATTTGGTTATCCTTGTTGTTGTTCATGTTCATAGGTAAGAGCGGTTCTATCTTCGAAAGCTCTAAGCCACGTAAAACTTGCAATGGATAAATTAGAGCCGTCTAGTTTAGATTGTCGCTGGGCTACTGTCATGATATGGTGATGTTTTAAGTAGAAGTATAAGTCGATACTCTTACAACACACATAACGTGTAAGTTCCATAGAATTTGGCCTTACACATAGAGGTATGATAGTGATCATACCATGAGGCACATGATGGAGATCAACTGCAAGAACCATATCATTTCACTTATTAACATGTGATGTTTGATTGCATCTTATATTGCTTGTTTGGCGTTTTATTAGCATAATAAGATGATCCCTCATTTAGTTATCAAGATAAAAATGTGTTATTCCTTAAGTATGCACCGACAATGTTTCGTCGCTTCAAGACATCACGTGATGATCGGGTGTACTTGAATCCACGAGCATATCTCGGGTGTAAGACAGTTACACACATGAATACTAAGGTTCTTACTTGGCGAGCCTAGCATGTACGGACCGAAAGGTTAAGCATGAGTCATATGTTTTGATATGATGGCCATATGGATGCTCGCCTATGAAGCTACACCGACTCACGTGATGATCGGACTTGGTGTAGTGGATTTGGTTCATGTAATCACCAAAAAGGCACGAGGGATGTCATTTTTGAGTGGGAGTTCATTTCTAATTTGGATTAGAAGAACTCAATTTATCATAAATTAAATCAAAGTGAATTTTCATAATTTGTTGTAGTCATTGGCATTCGTTCACCACCTTATGCATAATTGTAACTTAGATAATAGAACTATAGAATTCTGGATATATAATTTACGAACTGGTATCGTATTGTGTTGAGTGTCAATCTAAAGTTTAAAGTCCTATTGCAAACTTTCAGCAAACTCTATTTACTCCGTGAAATTTAATAGTTAGTATTAAATTGAGAGTAACAATTCCAGTGTTAGTATCTTAAGTATCATGTTTTGGCTCCATGATTCTTGATTGTTTTAATATCAAGTTTATCTAGGAGCTGAAAGAATTGTTTCAGAAACCATCATGTGTGACAGATATAACGATATCTGAAACAATCTTTTGGTTGCAATATGATAGAGTATAATATATATTCTCATATTGTATGAGAATTTGCGAAGGTTGGATATGTGAGACATCCTAATCATCCAAAAAGGTTTTGGAAAGTAATGTTATACTCACGATTCTCCCTTATAAGCTACAATAGCTTGATCATGAAATTCTTCATGATAAGGATGAATATAAGATGTATGTAAAAGTGTTTACTACACTAAAATATTACTAAAGAATGTATTTTGAAAGAATACCGATCATTTGATGATGGTGATCTACTTCAAAGTGCAAGTCCAAAGGTATTATTATTTGAATATACACGCTTTGGACTATGTGTCATGTATATGGCGCCACTTTGATGTTGATAGATTCTTTTTAAAAAAAGGAAAAGGAAATGCGGAAAGAGAATCTATAAAATATATTTGGCAGAAAAAGAAAAGATTGGAAATATCCAATTTAGGTATATGGATGATATACATGTTATGGTTGTATTCTTTGCTTGTTAAACAATGTGGTCCTTGGGTATTGGATATCGAATTGGTTGGTATGAAATTTCATACGGAACGATGCAATTCATGAACCACAATGGCCTAAGTAACTAGGAAGAGAATATGTGATGATGTTCATCGAAAACAAACAAACCGTTGTTTGTATTTCTCGTTGACATCAAAGCTTGACTTCAAGATTTTTTTAATAATTGTTATTTAAATTAGGTATTATGAGAACAAAGGTTGTTCAAATAATTACCCTATTCCATATAAGATGGATGATTTACAAATCTAGTTGGAGAAATCACATCCATAAAAATTAATGCTAAAATGTCGCAAGACAAATGATTGAAAGATCACTTACGAAGTGACATCACCGTTTAAATTATATTGTCACATCCCAAATTTTAGATTTGGTCTTGCATATCATTCATAGCATTGCATCATATCTTTCCATGCAAAACCGTCGAGTAGAAAGGTTCGGCGAAACACTATCTTCAAAACTCTATTTTGTTTCGCTACAAGGTTCCTGCGGGGAGCTTTAGAGAGACTTGCAACAACCACCCCTGTAGGTTCGAGTTTTCGCTCAAACTTCGACTGAAGGTTGTGCCCCTCGACGATACGAACCCGTAGGCACGTGAATCGCTCCAATCGGAGTTCGTATGCAAAAGACTCGGACGTTTTAGTAAACCGCCGGAAAACGGTCCGAAAATCTGGACCGATTTCCGAATCGGAGTCAATTTCCGGACCGATTCTGAGTAGAATTCGCGCAGGGTACTATTTAAAGAGGACCCCACCTGCCTCGTTAAACGTGCCCGACCACCACCTTGCGATCGCAACCGCCGCCGCCTCCGTGCCCCGCGCGCGCGCCTCCTGAGGACCGCGCCGCCGCCGCCCTCCGCCGCCGGCCGCCACCCCTCGTCGCCGTCGCCGCCAGGTCCGCCGGCCGCCTCCTCTCTCTCTCCTCTCCCTATTCCCGCCACCGCCGCATCCCATCACCGCCGCCGCAGCGCCGCCTTCCGCCGCCGATGCCGCCGCCGGGCGCCACCCGCCCGCGTCGCCGCCGCCGGGCCACCGCCGCCAGCGCCGCCAGACGCCATCCCCGCCGCCAGCGCTGCGCGCCACCGCCGCCCTCCGCCATCTGCGCCGCCACCAGCGCCGCATCGCCGCCGCCCTGCAGCGCCGCTGCCGCGCGCGGGCTCTGCGTCCTCGGCCGCCGCCTTGCAGCCGCTCGCCGCCGCCTCGCTGCGTGTGCCGCTGCGCCGCGCGCGCACACACACACACACGCGCACGCGCGCGTTATCGCATGCATGCATACATGCACACACACGCACGTACGCGCCGCCTCGCGCGCGATGTAATTTTCTCGACCCGTAGTGACCGTGTGTACGTCCGTGCAGGAAGAACCCCGACGCCGGAACCGATTGTCGCCGCCGTCCGGAGCTCGCCGGAGTCCGTTTCGCCATCCGTTTCCGGTAAGACAGCAGCCACCGTCAGATCTCAGATCAGTGGCTTAGATCGTTCGTTGACTGGTCAGCACCTCAGGCGTTGACTAGTCAGACGCCCAGTCAGCGCCCAGTCAGCAGACGAGTTGACCAGTCAAACAGACACAGTTGACTGGGTCAATTTCGTTAATCCTTTTAGTGGGCAGATTTCGGTAGAATCTTGTAAATTGCGTAGAAATTAAACCGCTTGGCCAAAAATTGCAAATAAAATATGTACAAGTTCAGTGAGTTGTGTAGAATCTCGCTGTAGCATTGGTTCAGACTTTTACTGTCAGGTTTAGTACAGTTTAATCAAACTAGTTAGTGGCCTTTTCGGAGTAATAAATTCGTAGAAAAAGATCCGTAGCTCCAAAAATCGCGTATGATATGTCCCTAAACTCGTATGAACGAGGGGAATCTCGTCGTGAATTAAAAAGATAGGCTTACAGTAAAAACTTCTGTAGTAATTGTCTAATGGCTTTCTGCAGTGTTTTAATTACTCGGGAAGTTTTATAACTCCTTTTTGAGTAATTCCAATTGTTACTGTTTCTAATCAGCGATGCCTTTGCGGTAGAATATTTCCAAGATTTTACAAATAGTATACTACCGGTAGTGAATTATTTAAGTTCTAGCTCTAGTAGTGATCACTACTTTTGGCTAATAGTTTTCCTTGCGCCAAATCTATTTTTTCCATGCATGTATTCGGTAGTATTTGGTATAGGATGTTGTGGTGCAGCTGTAGCACCAATTCACTTGCTGTTCTTGCACTCATGCATCATATTTGTTGCATATGTTGTGGATTGTTTGTTTATGAATGCAATTGTGTCGTGTAGATTGTGACGAGTGCAACGCTTGCTCGTGTGTGGATTGTTCTTCCGACCGCTACAACCAAGGCAAGTAGATGCTACTTTGTTCATGATATCGTCCTACTATTTTCAATGCATTGTCGTGTATTTTGTAGATGCATATGTAGGATGATACTATCGCTATGCTATGTCCTATTATGTGGTAGGGCTTTCCTTGTAGATGAACCACCGTTGGTAGATGTGCTTAGCCATGCTATGTTGAACGAGGGCTGGGTTACATCATTGAAACTTGTTTCTAAAAGTATTGGTTTGTGAAAACATAAAAACAACTTAATCAATGAACCCCCTGGGTGTGATGGTATTGATAATTTTTGGTGGTTTCATGGCGGAAAGGCACCCAGGTATCGAGAGAAATTGATTGGCTTCTTTATTGTGTAGCTTACGTGTACAACCATGTGCCAATAATGAAATGGGCGGTTGGTTGGACTTAGTAGGTTGTGGTAACTCGAACCCGCGTATCCAGAGATGTAGAATTTTGGTAGGTTGGACCGGTGCGCGTCGGGATTGAGGAGCTACTTCCCGAACAGTCTCTTCTTGGTCTTCTCCCTATCATCACCCTAAATGAGAGTGGTGGTACGAGTTGGGCTGGCAAGTCACATGGGTAAAGTGTACTAACCTCTGCAGAGTGTATAAACTAATCGATTAGCCGTGTCCCCGGTTATGGACAACTGAGTTGCTTGATATTGATCCCATGACATGTTTCTCGTTCTAATTTCATAATTGTTTTAATATTGTTGGGTTAACTTAATTGGGATTCTTTTCAAAGAAAATCAAAAAATGTTTATGAAAGTAGGACAAATGTATTTGCAAATACAAGCCAGACACAGCTCCACTTGCCAAATATGCATGTAGATGTTAGTACTACTGTCTCCATTACTAGCTCTACTTGCCATACATTCCATGTATTGACCCTTCGGGGCTGCTACGTTTCATGTTGCAGGTTTTTCCGATTCTGATTGATCGTTATAGGCCACGGTACTCCACTCGGCACTTGTTCACTTGTGGGCAATTTGAAGAATGGAGAATTTATCTTAACAATGTTGCTACCTGAATAATTTGAGCTAGCTTTGTGCTAAGCTTTTATTGTAATAATGGTACTCTGGATCTTTGTGGTACATGATACACGGTTATTTTGCTATGTTATCTATCTTACTCTATTGTGGGCCAATGAACCGATCCAGGGATTGGCATGTCACATAGAGGCCACGGTCTTTTCAGAACCGGGGTGTTACAGGATTGTGCACAGCGAGCTGTTTCACTCAAAACCCCG
The DNA here is from genome assembly GCA_916181665.1 of Avena sativa. Lineage (NCBI taxonomy): Eukaryota > Viridiplantae > Streptophyta > Magnoliopsida > Poales > Poaceae > Avena > Avena sativa. The sequence goes on from OV702280.1 coordinate 137,258,373, forward strand.
GATGGTAAGAGGATTAGATTCAAGTCAGCTGCACGACCAGGAAGGTGTAAGTTGAATTCTCTTAAGGGGGTTAGCATGGATACTGTGCCAGTGATTAGGGATTATCCCGACGTGTTTCCGGAAGAACTGCCAGGGATGCCACCTGACAGGGAAGTAGAGTTTCTTATCAACCTGATGCCGGGAACAGGACCAATAGCGAAGAAACCATATAAGATGGATGTGGATGAGATGGAAGAATTGAAGAAATAGTTGAAGGAACAGCTGGAGAAGGGATTCATTCAGCCTAGTGCGTCGTCATGGGGAGCACCTGTTCTGTTTGTTGAGAAGAAAGACAGCACCAAGAGATTAGTGGTGGACTATCGCTCGCTGAATGAAGTAACTATCAAGAACAAGTACCCTCTGCCGAACATAAATGATTTGTTTGATCAACTGGAAGGAGCAAAGGTGTTCAGCAAGATTGATCTGCGATCTGGCTACTTTCAATTGAAGATCCGGAAGGAGGATGTACCAAAAACCGCCTTCACCACTAGGTATGGTTTATATGAGTATACAGTTATGTCTTTTGGACTAACGAATGCCCTGGCATACTTCATGACATGATGAACAAGGTATTTATGGAGTATTTGGACAAGTTCGTGGTGGTGTTTATCGATGACATACTGATATATTCCAAGGATGATGCTGAGCATGAGAAGCATCTGCGACTGATTATGGAGAAGCTGAGGGAACACAAGCTGTATGCCAAATTCAGCAAGTGTGAATTCTGGCTTAACACTGTTGGATTTCTTGGACACGTAGTGTCAGGAGAAGGAGTCGCTGTTGATCCAAGCAAAGTGACTGCAGTGACAGAGTGGGAAGCACCTAAGAATGCGGGGAGAGATTCAAAGCTTTTTGGGACTTGCTGGATATTACAGGAGGTTCATTGAAAACTTTTCCAAGATTGCTAAGCTGATGACTGAACTTCTGAAGAAGGAGAGGAAGTTTGAATGGTCAGACGTATGTGAAGCCAGCTTTCAGGAACTGAAGTGTCGACTAGTGACCACGCCTGTTCTGTGTTTACCAGATCTTCAGAAGGATTTCCAAGTGTACTGCGATGCTTCTCGACAGGGACTTGGGAGTGTGCTGATGCAAGATGGGAGAGTAGTGTCGTATGCCTCGCGACAACTCAAGCACCATGAGCAGAATTACCCCACGCATGACTTGGAGTTAGCATCAGTGGTTCATGCTCTCAAGGTATGGAGGCATTACTTAATGGGAAAACACTGTGATGTGTACACCGACCACAAGAGCCTGAAGTACATATTTACACAGAAGGAATTGAACATGAGACAAAGGAGATGGTTGGAGCTTATCAAGGATTATGACATGAATCTACAATACCACCCAGGAAAGGCCAATGTAGTAGCTGATGCTCTGAGCCGGAAGGTTTATGCCAATGGATTGACGATTGGTGAATTGCCCGAGGACTTGTGCAAGCAATTCAGGGACCTTAGACTGGAGGTAGTATCTGAAGGATACTTGGCAACAATGGAAGTCCAACCAACGCTACAGGACAGAATCAGGAAGGCTCAGATAGGAGACAAAGAGATAGATGAAGTTAAGGAAAAGATGAAGGAAGGTCGAGCAAGGGAATTCCGCGAGGATGAGCAAGGAACCTTGTGGTACGGAGATCGTTTGTGCGTCCCCAACGATCCCGAGATAAGGAAGTTGATTCTGCAGGAAGCTCATGACTCGCCATATTCCATACATCCGGGCAATACGAAGATGTACATGGACCTAAAGGACAGATTCTGGTGGAACAACATGAAGGAAGACATCGCAGAGCATATTGCCCTATGTGATGTATGCAGCCGAGTGAAGGCAGAACACTAGAAGCCAGCAGGACTGCTACAGCCATTGCCTGTGCCGGATTGGAAATGGGATAGAGTGGGAATGGACTTTATCACATGACTGCCCAGGACCAGGTCAGTGTATGACTCTATTTGGGTAGTGGTCGACCATTTGACCAAGGTAGCCCACTTTATACCAGTAAAGACGACCTATACGAGTGCAAAGTTGGCCAAGATTTACATGGACAGGATTGTGTGCCTACACGGAGTTCCCAAGAGTATCGTATCTGATTGAGGCACCCAATTTACCTCACACTTCTGGCGCCAGCTGCACGAGTCACTTGGTACTAGATTGGAGTTTAGCACAGCGTTTCACCCACAGACTGATGGACAGACCGAGAGGGTGAATCAGATTTTGGAGGACATGCTGAGAGCTTGCGCCTTGGCTCATGGCTCTAGTTGGGATGAGAATTTGCCGTATGCGGAGTTTTCCTACAACAACAGCTATCAAACCAGCATCAAGACGTCACCGTTCGATGTGCTATATGGGAAACGGTGCCGAACACCATTGCTATGGGATGGAGTAGGAGAACATCAGTTGTTTGGACCTGATTTGATCAAGGACGCTGAGGAGAAGGTCGCCTTGATTAGGGACAGGCTGAAGGTAGCACAGTCAAGACAGAAGAGCTACGCTAACGCCAAGCGCAAGGAAGTGGTGTATGAGATAGGTGATAGAGCATACCTCAGAGTATCGCCACTTCGTGGAATCAAGAGATTTGGAATTAAGGGTAAGCTGGCACCTCGATTTATTGGACCGTATCGGGTCTTAGCACGCAAAGGAGAAGTTGCTTATCAGTTGGAGTTGCCAGAGGCTCTGTCTGCTGTTCACAACGTGTTCCACGTATCCCAGCTGAAGAAGTGCCATCCGGAGATGGTGGATACACCATTGAGAGACACTGTACCACTAGAGGAGGTTCAGCTTGAGAATGACTTGACCTACGAGGAGAAGCCGGTCAAGATTCTGGAGACAGCAGAAAGGACTACCCGTACCAAGACAATCAAGTTTTGCAAAGTACAGTGGAGCCACCACACTGAAGAGGAAGCCACTTGGGAGCGTGAGGATGACATCCGAGAGGACTACCCACACCTATTTGCTAGCCGCGCCGAATCTCGAGGACGAGATTCATCTTAAGGGGGTTAGTCTTGTCACATCCCAAATTTTAGATTTGGTCTTGCATATCATTCATAGCATTGCATCATATCTTTCCATGCAAAACCGTCGAGTAGAAAGGTTCGGCGAAACGCTATCTTCAAAACCCTATTTTGTTTCGCTACAAGGTTCCTACGGGGAGCTTTAGAGAGACTTGCAACAACCACCCCTGTAGGTTCGAGTTTTCGCTCAAACTTCGACTGAAGGTTGTGCCCCTCGACGATACGAACCCGTAGGCACGAGAATCGCTCCAATCGGAGTTCGTATGCAAAAGACTCGGACGTTTTAATAAACCGCCGGAAAACGGTCCGAAAATCTGGACCGATTTCCGAATCAGAGTCAATTTCTGGACCGATTCTGAGTAGAATTCGCGCAGGGTACTATTTAAAGAGGACCCCACCTACCTCGTTAAACGTGCCTGACCCCCACCTCGCGATTGCAACCGCCGCCGCCTCCCTGCCCTGCGCGCGCACCTCCCGAGGACCGCCCCGCCGCCGCCCTCCGCCGCCGGCCGCCGCCCCTCGTCGCCGTCGCCGCCAGGTCCGCCGGCCGCCTCCTCTCTCTCTCCTCTCCCTATTCCCGCCGCCGCCGCATCCCATCACCGCCGCCGCAGCGCCGCCTTCCGCCGCCGCCGCGCGCCACCCGCCCGCATCGCCGCCGCCGGGCCACCGCCGCCAGCGCCGCCACACGCCATCCCCGCCGCCAGCGCTGCGCGCCACCGCCGCCCTCCGCCATCTGCGCCGCCACCAGCGCCGCATCGCCGCCGCCCTGCAGCGCCGCTGCCGCGCGCGGGCTCTGCGTCCTCGGCCGCCGCCTTGCAGCCGCTCGCCGTCGCCTCGCTGCGTGTGCCGCTGCGCCGCGCGCGCACACACACACACACGCGCACGCGCGCGTTATCGCATGCATGCATACATGCACACACACGCACGTACGCGCCGCCTCGCGCGCGATGTAATTTTCTCGACCCGTAGTGACCGTGTGTACGTCTGTGCAGGAAGAACCCCGACGCCGGAACCGATCGTCGCCGCCATCCTGGGCTCGCCGGAGTCCGTTTCGCCATCCGTTTCCGGTAAGACAGCAGCCACCGTCAGATCTCAGATCAGCGGCTTAGATCGTTCGTTGACTGGTAAGCACCTCAGGTGTTGACTAGTCAGACGCCCAGTCAGCGCCCAGTCAGCAGACGAGTTGACCAGTCAAACAGACACAGTTGACTGGGTCAATTTCGTTAATCCTTTTAGTGGGCAGATTTCGGTAGAATCTTGTAAATTGCGTAGAAATTAAACCGCTTGGCCAAAAATTGCAAATAAAATATGTACGAGTTCAGTGAGTTGTGTAGAATCTCGCTGTAGCTTTGGTTCAGACTTTTACTGTCAGGTTTAGTACAGTTTAATCAAACTAGTTAGTGGCCTTTTCGGAGTAATAAATTCGTAGAAAAAGATACGTAGCTCCAAAAATCGCGTATGATATGTCCCTGAACTCGTATGAACGAGGGGAATCTCATCGTGAATTAAAAAGATAGGCTTATAGTAAAAACTTCTGCAGTAATTGTCTAATGGCTTTCTGCAGTTTTTTAATTACTCGGGAAGTTTTATAACTCCTTTTTGAGTAATTCCAATTGGTACTGTTTCTAATCAGCGATGCCTTTGTGTTAGAATATTTCCAAGATTTTACAAACAGTATACTACTGGTGGTGAATTATTTAAGTTCTAGCTCTAGTAGTGATCACTACTTTTGGCTAATAGTTTTCCTTGCGCCAAATCTATTTTTTCCATGCATGTATTCGGTAGTATTTGGTATAGGATGTTGTGGTGCAGCTGTAGCACCAATTCACTTGCCGTTCTTGCATTCATGCATCATATTTGTTGCATATGTTGTGGATTGTTTGTTTATGAATGCAATTGTGTGGTGTAGATTGTGACGAGTGCAACGCTTGCTCGTGTGTGGATTGTTCTTCCGACCGCTACAACAAAGGCAAGTAGATGCTACTTTGTTCATGATATCGTCCTACTATTTTCAATGCATTGTCGTGTATTTTGTAGATGCATATGTAGGATGATACTATCGCTATGCTATGTCCTATTATGTGGTAGGGCTTTCCTTGTAGATGACCACCGTTGGTAGATGTGCTTAGCCATGCTATGTTGAACGAGGGCTGGGTTACATCATTGAAACTTGTTTCTAAAAGTATTGGTTTGTGAAAACATAAAAACAACTTAATCAATGAACCCCCTGGGTGTGATGGTATTGATAATTTTTGGTGGTTTCATGGCGGAAAGGCACCCAGGTATCGAGAGAAATTGATTGGCTTCTTTATTGTGTAGCTTACGTGTACAACCATGTGCCAATAATAAAATGGGCGGTTGGTTGGACTTAGTAGGTTGTGGTAACTCGAACCCGCGTATCCAGAGATGTAGAATTTTGGTAGGTTGGACCGGTGCGCGTCGGGATTGAGGAGCTACTTCCCGAACAGTCTCTTCTTGGTCTTCTCCCTATCATCACCCTAAATGAGAGTGGTGGTACGAGCTGGGCTGGCCAAGTCACATGGGTAAAGTGTACTAACCTCTGCAGAGTGTATAAACTAATCGATTAGCCGTGTCCCCAGTTATGGACAACTGAGTTGCTTGATATTGATCCCATGACATGTTTCTCGTTCATTCTAATTTCATAATTGTTTTAATATTGTTGGGTTAACTTAATTGGGATTCTTTTCAAAGAAAATCAAAAACTTTTTATGAAAGTAGGACAAATGTATTTGCAAATGCAAGCCAGACACAGCTCCACTTGCCAAATATGCATGTAGATGTTAGTACTACTGTCTCCATTACTAGCTCTACTTGCCATACATTCCATGTGTTGACCCTTCGGGGCTGCTACGTTTCATGTTGCAGGTTTTTCTGATTCTGATTGATCGTTATAGGCCACGATACTCCACTGGGCACTTGTTCACTTGTGGGCAATTTGAAGAATGGAGAATTTATCTTAACAATGTTGCTACCTGAATAATTTGAGCTAGCTTTGTGCTAAGCTTTTATTGTAATAATGGTACTCTGGATCTTTGTAGTACATGATACACGGTTATTTTGCTATGTTATCTATCTTACTCTATTGTGGGCCAATGAACCGATCCAGGGATTGGCATGTCACATAGAGGACACGGTCTTTTCAGAACCGGGGTGTTACATATATTGGGAAGAAAACATGAAGAATCTCCATTTTCATGGATTTTTAGAGTCTTTGATTTGATCAAGTGACGCTTGTGAGACTTCCCTCGGGATAATTAAAACTTCGTTCAAAGGCCAAAGAAGAACGAATGACTAAAATATTGGAATTTATACATATCTATGTATGTAGTCCATTATGTATAGTCGTAAGTGATGGATTTCAACTTCATATGCTTTCTCAGGAAATTTGAGTGAATGTTCACTTAATGAGAAATAAGTGTGAAATATTTGAGAACATTCAAAGACTTTCAAGATGAACTGGAAAATCATTGTAACAAGAAAATAAACGGTTTATGATTTTATCATAATGGATTTATTTGAGTTACAATTGTAACAAGAAAAATGAATGAATGATGATTTTATCATCAAGGGATTTATTTGAGTTGCAAGTTTAGCAAAACACCTAGATTTACATCTCCCAAAACACCGTAGGAGTATGGAGTGTTTGAGATTTGTAATGAAACCTTGTTTGAAATGGTTGGATCAAAGGTGTTATTTATAAAACTGCCATTATGTTTTAAAAGATTAAAGCTTTAGAGACTACCGCTTTTACACTGAAAAGAGCTCCATCTTGATCCGTTGAAATGACACCATGGAAGTTATGGTTTGATGTAAAATCCAAATTGTCATTTCTTAAATTTTGGTATGCTAAACATAATTAAGATGTTTACAACTGAAGTCGGATGAGCATGTCTTTGTAGGTTATTTCGAATAACAATCGGTTATTCCTCCATAACACCAAGGACAAAAGGGTTTGTCGCTTGAAACGTGAAGTTTCTTCAAAAAGGAATTTTTCGTAGAAGTTAAGTGGGAGGACAATAGAACTTTGATAAGGTGAACGAACCTTAGCTAAATGTGCTGAGTTGCGCAGTGCAGGAAATCGTTCCGGAGGCTGCCATAATGCTCATAGCTTATGTGCCTCAAAGTTTGTGGTCTCGGAGATCTAAGTTCTTACTAAACCAAGTCGGTCAGATAAACATTCAAATTCTAAGATTTGAGAGTAACTCATTATTGTTTGACAATGTTGAACCGACTACATGCAAAGAAGCGATGATGGTCCCTGACTCCGCCAATGGCTTGAAGCCATACAATCCGTGATAGTTCCATACACGAGAAATCAAGTTTTGAACTTGGAAGACCCTCCGGAAAGGTGTAAAAACCTATCGGTCGTATTTGGATCTATAAAGAAACAGACATGGATGTTTCACATCTATGAAATAGTCGAGATGTCGGTAAAGTATTTTGCGACAATGTTCAAGGAGTTGACTACGACAAGATTTGATCTTTCATATCGATATTTAGTCTGGACGGATTAAAGTAGCAAGCACTACATATAATTTGGTATATGGTAGATGAATAAACAAAACAAATTTCTTCTAATAGAATGGTTACCTAGGACGTGTACATGACATGATCCAAGGGTTTTGTTAAATTCAAATAATTCTAAAAGGGCATGCAAACTTCAATGGTTGAAGTAAGCATCGCGGAGTTGGAATCTTCATCGTGATGAAAAAAGAGTTTTCATCTGGAGACGATGAAGATGCTTGCATTTGCAAGAAATTAAGTGGGAGCGCTAAGACATATTTCTAATACATTATGTGGAGGACATCTTGTTGATTGGAAATGATGTATCTTTTATTGAAAAAAGGTTAAGAATTTCATTTTGATGAAAGACTTAGGCAAAACCTGAATATTTAGCATGAATGTCTATAATGGATAGACTGTGACGCTAATATGGTTGTGCTAAACATACATATATAAGATATTGAAGGAGTTCAATATAGAAACAACAAGAAATGGTTCTTGTCGCATGGAAAGTAATTGAATCAAGATTCAAGTGTATCGACACTTGATAAGTGAAACAAGATTCAAGTGCTTTGACACTTGATGAGTGAAATCACAAGGATGTTTTGATCAATCATACCATGATATCTACACATCTAGATATGTCCTATGTTCTAAGTGTTATGAGCATATGCTAGAATGAATTATAAAATGATCATTGGACGATAGTGAGGATATTCTTATGATCATTTGGAAGAACTAAGAATAGATTTGTGTAGAGGTGACAAACAATTACAAATAGTTCATTGTAAAGCGTTACATTGATACCAATTTTTTCACAAGATATAAATTAAGTTTATCTAATTTAAACTATGGGTGGCACAATGTAATGTAAAGGAGATTCCATGATAGATTTGGATGAATTCCAAAGTTAAGACATTATGACGGATACTACAACAAAATGCTAAGTATATGACTTCTATAGTAGCAGCAAATGAGGGAATTTGTGTCAAGTAGTTTGTTATCAAACTAAGGTGTGGTTCGCAGGGTGCTAACACTAAAGATATATTGTATGACAATACTATCGACGTGATTTAACCCCAAGGAACTAAAGGTCTCACCAAAAGACCAAATTTATACAATTCCATCTCATTGGAGAATGAGTGATGCGTGAAGACGCAAAGACATGCAAATACACAAGGACCTGAAGCGTCAGATCCGTAGATTATGTTAACCAATTGCAATTGTGTATATGGAACATCAGAAAGCCATATGTGTTCAATACGCAAAGTTTTCAAACTAGATTATTGTCTCTAGTGCAAGTGGGAGACTGAAGGGAATATTCCCGAGAGGCAATAATAAAGTGGTTATTATCATATTCCTTATTATGATAAATGTTTATTTTACATGCTATAATTGTATTATTATGGAAACGTTAATACATATGTGTTTAATGAACAAAAATAAAGTTCCAAGTTATGCCTCTCTTATAAACTAGCTCGTTGATTAACAAGATGATCAAAGGTTTCCTGATCATGGACATTGGATGTTGTTAATAACGAGGTCACAACCTTGTTGGAATGGTGTGATGCACATTCATCTGAAGTATAGCATTACGATCAAGGTCATTGTGTTTATATTGCTATAACATCATACGAAGTAATCTTAGTCCTTAGACCATGAGATCATGTCAATCCCTAACACCGGAAGAGTATCTAGATAACATCAAACGCCACACCGTAATAGGGAGACTATAAATATGGGTTCAGTGCTACGAATGTGTTATGTTGAGGCTCATGGATCAAGAGTGGAATTTTTCCATCCCGATGACAGAGAGATATACTCTGGGCCCTCTCGGTGATACCACATTAGTTATCTTGCAAGCAAGTGATTTGATCACTAGAATGTTATATGACGAGAACAAGAAAAGTCTACATGTCAGTAACGAGATAAAACTATGTATGGAGATACCGATGATCGAATCTCGGACATGTAATATATCGCGAGACAAAGGGATTGAGTTACATGCATATAAGGTTCACATGATCACAGAAGTCATCGTTGAATATGTGGGAGTCAGTACGGATCTCCAGGTCCCGCTGCTGATTATTGATCGGAGAGGGGTCTCGATCATGTCTACATTAGTCACGAACCGTAGTGCGACACACTTAAGGGATACCGACACCATTTGGAGCAAATAATATGCCAGAGAAAGAAAAAGGAAAGCGCAGGAATTTATTTCACTTGACACCGAAACTATTTCGGTTTAAATTGCTGAAACTGGATCTGCATGTGAAATTGAGTACTACCAAGGGGTATTATGTGAATGTTTGTTAATGAAAGTAATTAAAAATATTCTGAATAAATAAATAAAATAGTTTTATTTAAATGAGAGCTTCATTAAATTTGGTGGAATTTAATGCATGTGAGTGGAATTTTGAGTGGAGGCTCTTTTATGGGAGTGGAGGCTTTTCATTTTGAGTGGGAGCTCCACCCACATGAATGTGGAAGAGGTGGGGGAAGCCACCATGGCTTGGCACCATGCCCCTTGGGCTTCCCCCCTCTCCCTATAAAAGACCCCTCTCCTCCTCTCAAAGTACACCTCCTCACGAAGGATCTCTCTCCCCCTTTTAGAATTCCCCCATGGTCTCGGATCAGCGAGATACATGTTCCCGGTGGCTTTTTCTGGAAGGATTTGTTGCTTCCGCTGCTTCACTGCAGCAAGGGCGCGGAGGTTGTCGGGGTACCCGGACGTGTGTGCGATCACGGATGCACCACTGCTTTGCGGTGTTGGACTGGATGGTGCTGGACCGGCTGGACCAGATGGACTTCATCACGATCTTGAGATCGGCAAGCGTTTGTCTACATAATAAATGATTACAACCTCGTTAACGCTATTAGGTCTTCGAGGCTATGTATTCTATGGATGTATATCCACCCGTTGCTTGTATCTAGTAGATAGATCATGGTACATAGTTGTTCCCATCGTAGGATTTTTTTTATATGCTGCGAATCCTACAGTGGTATTAGAGCCGGATCTATGCGTAGATGCTTTGCACAAGTAGTACACATATGAGTATGTGGGCGATGATGATCATTTCATTGCTTCTTTGTAGTACTTTGGTTATTGGTGGAATAGTGGGATGAAGCGGCCCGGACAAACTTTACATGTCCTCGCACATGAGACCTGTTCCACGCTTGACATGCAACTAGTTTTGCATAAGTGCCTAGCGGGTGTCTGTCTCTCCTACTATAGTCAATATATAATTTGCAACGAATTGTCAACAATTTGGTTATCCTCGTTGTGGTTCATGTTCGCAGGTAAGAACGGTTCTATCTTGCAATGGATAAATTAGAGGCATGTAGTTTAAATTGTTGCTAGGCTAGTTTCATGATATGGTGATGTTGTAAGTAGAAGTATGAGTTGATTGTCTTACAACACACATAACGTGTAAGTTCCATAGACCTTGGTCTTACACATAGAGGTAGGATAGTGATCATACCACGATGCACATGATGGAGATAAAGTGCAAGAACCATATCATTTCACTTATAAACATGTGATGTTTGTTGCATCTTATATTGCTCGTTTGGTGTTTCATTAGCATAATAAGATGATCCCTCATTTAGATATCAAGATAAGAATGTGTTATTCCTTAAGTATGCACCGATTATGTTTCGTCGCTCCAAGACATGACGTGATGATCGGGTGTTCTTGGATCCACGATCATACTTTGGGTGTAAGACAGTTACACACGTGAATACTAAGGTTCTTACTTGGCGAGCCTAGCATGTACAGACATGGCCTCGGAACATGGACCGAAAGGTTAAGCATGAGTCATATGGTAGATATGATGCTCGCCTTTGAAGCTACACCGACTCACATGATGATCAGACTTGGTGTAGTGGATTTGGTTCATTTAATCACCAAAAAGACACGATGGATGTCGTTTTTCAGTGGGAGTTCATTTATAATTTGGATTAGTAGAACTCAATTTATCATAAATTAAATCAAAGTGAATTTGCATAATTTGTTGTAGTCATTGGCATTCGCTCACCGTCTTATGATTAGTTATAATTGAGATAATAGAACTATAGAATTCTGCATTTTACTTTATGAATTGGCATCGTATTGTGTTGAGTGTTAATATAAAGTTTAAAGTCCTATCACAAACTTTCAGCAAACTCTATTTACTCTGTGAAGTTTAATAATTAGTGTTAAATCGAGAATGACAATTCCAGTGTTAGTATCTAAAGTATCATGTTTTCCTCCATGGTTCTTGATTTAAATATCGATATTATCTAGGAGCTGGAAGAATTGTTTCAAAAACCATCATGTGTGGTAGATATAACGATATCTAAAACAATGTTTTGGTTGCAATATGATAGAGTATAATATATGTTCTCATATTGGATGAGAATTTGCAAAGGTTGGAGATGCTCGACATCTTCATCCAAAAGGGTTTTGGAAAGTAATGTTATACTCACGATTCGCCTTTATAAGCTACATTAGCTTGATCATGAAATTCGTCATGATAAGGATGAATAGAAGATGTATGTAAAGTGTTTACTACACTAAAAGATTACTAAAGAATGGATTTGGAAAGAATGTCGATTATTTGATGATGGTGATCTACTTCAAAGTGCAAGTCCAAAGGTATTAGTATTTGAATATACACGCTTTGGACTATTTGTCATGTAGATGGCTCTACTGTTGATGTTGATAGATTATTTTAAAAAGGAAAAGAAAATGCTGAAAGAGAACCTATAAAATATATTTGGCAGAAAAGAAAAGACTAGAAATATCCAGTTTAGGTATATACATGTTATGGTTGTATTCTTTGCTTGTTAAACAATGTGGTTCTTGTGTATTGGATACCGAATTGGTTGGTATGAAATTTCATATAGAACGACACGATTCATGAACCACAATGGCCTAAATAACTAGCAAGAGAATATGTGATGATGATCATTGAAAACAAACAAGTCGTTGTTTGTATTTCTCGTTGACATCAAAGTCTTCCTTCAATATTTGTTTTAATAAACATTATTTAAATCAGGTATTATGAGAACAAAGATTGTTCAAATAATTATCGTATTCCATATAAGATGGATGATTTACAAATCTAGTTGGAAAAATCACATCCATAAAAACCAATGATAAAATGTTGCAAGACAAATGATTGAAAGATCACTTACGAAGTGACATCACCGTTTAAATTATATTGGAAAGAAAACATGAAGAATCTCCATATTCATGGAGTTTTTGAGTCTTTGATTTGATCAAGTGACGCTTGTGAGACTTTCCTCTGGATAATTAAAACTTTGTTCAAAAGGCCAAAGAAGAACGATTGACTAAATTATTGGAATTCATACATATCTATGTATGTATTTGTCACATCCCAAAATTTTCCAAATTTTGAAATGTGAAAAATAAATAAATAATTGTTGAAATTTAGGGTGAAAAGAAACTTTTTGTTTCTATATGTAAACATCAAAACCCAACTTGAACAAATTTGAATAAAATGGAATTCAACAAATTTCAATCAAGTGAAACACATTCATCAAAGAATGAATGTTGAAATTTAAACACTTGGAAAAGTCAAACCAAAACTCTAAAACCCTAATGGAAGAAATCATTCCAATCTCTCTCTAAGACTATGGATTTAATCCATATAAAAATTTATCAACAAACATTTATAAATGATCAAGATGGATAAATAAAATATTATAAAACCATAGAAATTGGTTTCACTCAATTTGGAACCATAGATGAAAACTTATGAATTTAATAAGTTACAAGGAGTTTATTTCCAAGGCTAATAAAGCTCCTATCTAAAATCCATACCAATTTGTGAGCAAAATAATCCTAAAGAGATATAAAATGATAAAAAAATATTAAATAAAATTCCACAAATTGGAATCACCAATATTGGATCTTTAAATAAAAAGATATGGATTTTATAAGATAAAGAAAGAAATAATAAATAAGGAGTGTTTAAAAGCCAAATTAAATCTTGGCCAAATCCATAAGCAAATGAAAATAAAGATAATCCAAATAAAATAATAGGATAAATATTATTGCAATAGAATTATATGGCATTAAACCATATTCTAAATTATATATAGATAAAGATAAAATTCCTAATAGAAATGATTAATTAAATCATGAGAAAGTAATAAATGGAAATTTATCAAAGTGGGTTAAAAAGTTATCAAATTTACTTAAAAGAATTATTTGAATAAAAATTTATATGGTATTAAAACCATAAACATATTTTATTTAATTGAAGACAAATACTCATTTTAAATGATTAATAAATCATATTAAAAATATTTCAAATAGTTTAAAGTGAATTATTTAACGCCCTATTAAATAAATAAAACCTACTGAAAAGGATTTGAATTTTTTTGGAATTTAAATAAAAGTTGGAAAACATATTAAAATCCTATTAAATAAAAGACAAAAGGGCCATTTTAAATAAATAATGAAACCATGTGGGAATAAAAGTAATATTCCAAAATTATCTTTAAAATACATGTTTGAACAGAATACAAAATTTCTGAAAGATTGGTAAGGTTTTGAATTCATATGGTTGTTTGAAATGTTTAAACAAATGCAAAACAGAAAATCAAAATAGAAAAAAAGAAAAGGGCAACATAATAAATAAAATGAAAGAAACGACCCAACCCACCTGGCCCAACCCTTGGCCCAACTCCCAGCCCACCCGGGCCACTCTCTTCCCTCTCCCAGATCTTTTCTCACCGCGGCCTTTATCCCTCACCCCACTGACCACCGGGCCCCATCGTTCTTTCCTCTCTCTCTCTCTCGCTCAATGCCAGACCCCACTTGCCAGACCTTCGTCCTCAACCGCACGATGACCACGCCGGCCGTTTCTTCTCGTTAATCCACGGATCAATTCGCGTAATCACGCCAGTAATTCCTCCCCTCGTTTACTCTCATTTAACCAGCACCCTCTCCCCTCCATTTACCCCCAACCAGCGCCACCAGAGAGCCACCGGGCTTCTCCAATTTCCTTTTGCATAGCCGCGGCCTCCGACGCACTCCGACGACAAATACTGTGAGTACACGCCGCCCCATCCCCTCTGGTTCATGCTCACTTGATCTCCATCACTTTGCGCATTTACTGACTCCAGCCAAACGTCTTCTGGTGACCCAGAGAGTCGGCGACAACCTCGACAGAGCATGCCGCTGTTGACAGCAACTGCGTCGACCTGTCCCCGGTAATTCCGACCTCCCCTTTCTCTCTGGATGGTACCCCTGCAACCTCCTCTCTCTCACACGTCTAGCGGACCCTTCCCCTCACTCTCTCGTGCCTTGTAGCTTCGTCATCGACGACGCCAGAGCGAACCCGTCGTCAGCAACCATTCTGGCAAGGAATCGCGAGAGGCTCTATGCGCCCCTCGACAAACGGCTGCTACCTTGAGCATCTACTCACCACGGAGATCTCGGTGAGCTCCTGCCCTGTCTCTTTTGCTTCTTGAATCGCCGGAGACATCCTCGTCTGAGCGCGCCGTCGCCACTCGCCGCCGCCAGCGCCGCTAATATATGGTTGGTGTGTTGTGAAGCGTTAGATCCTGATCGCGTGGCTGCGATAGATTCATTAAACAAAGGGGTATATATTGATCGGTGCTGTGCGATGTTAAGTAGATCCTGCGGTCCACATTGCCTAATCCGAACGAAATGTTATCGCCCAATCAGAACATGACGCGTGGCATGGAGTTTGTTTTAAAACCAGAAACTTTTCTAATAGATGTGTGAATTTGTAAATTCCATAAATTTTGATCTACACGTCCAAATTTTACAAATTTTATATCAATGGAATCAGAAAAACAAGTACTTGCCAACCATGCACTTTGTTCAATAAATTTATTCTATAAACTTAGTTGTTTTTGCAGAAACTTGTGTAGGCATATTTTGTGTATAAAATTCATTCTAAAAAATATTTTTAGGGTAAAATCTTTTGTAAATGGATTGTTTTGAACCTACTGACCATAGAAACCAACTTGTGTATTTAAAAATATATTTTGTGAAGTTAAAGAATAAATCTTTGAATTAAAGCATTTCTAGTTAAATAAAAATATTATTTATGTTTTAAAAATGCATTTTGAATAAAACCTTTGGAAAATGATTTGATTTAAACTCTCTGACCCTGAACACCAAGTTTTAGGATTTAAAAATATATTTGATGAATCCTATAAATTATTACTTTGCTAAAAGGCATTTCCAAGGGTGGATTATATTCATGCTATGAAATATTTCTAAGTCAAGGACTTGTGTTTTGTGAAGTGTGTAGAAAATAAGGGTGGATTATATTCATGCTATGCCAATACAATTAAAATGTATTGACCCTTGTGGCTGTAACTTATTATGTTGCATGCTTGTTTGATGTTAGTGAAGTGTGTTGATTAGGATTACAAGTCTACAACCAACATGATTGCATGTGGCACTTTGAAGATGAAGGACTCCATGCTATAGTCATTTCTGCTGGATTGTAATGAGATAGCCAAATGAGCTAAGTAAGATGTAATGAATTATTTTATTCCTGGTTATAAAGTTGTATTATGACCTTTGATTCTTGATATTACATATTAACTGTGGATGCTAGCTATTGATCCAGGGACTAGCATTGTAAACACAGGGACCTCTACCTTATTAAAGGTTGGGACCTTTACAGTATTCCATTATGTGTAGTCGTAAGCGATGGATTTCAACTTCATATGCTTTCTCCGGAAATTTAAGTGAATATTCAGTTAATGAGAAAGAAGTATGAAATATTTGAAAATGTTCAAAGACTTTCAAGATGAAGTGAAAAATAAGTGTAACAAGAAAATAAATGATTTATGATTTTATTATAAAGGGATTTATTTGAGTTGCAAGTTTAGCAAAACACCTAGATTTACATCTCCCGAAACACCATAGGAATATGGAGTGTTTGAGATTTGTAATGAAACCTTGTTTAACATGGTTGGATCAAAGGTGTTATTTATAAAACTGCCATTATGTTTTAAAATATTAAAGCTTTAGAGACTACCGCTCTTACACTGAAAAGAGCTCCATCTTGATGTGTTGAAATAAATGGTTGTAACAAGAAAATAAATGATTTATGATTTTATCATAAAGGGATTTATTTGATTTGCAAGTTTAGCAAAACACCTAGGTTTACATCTCCCGAAACACCATAGGAATATGGAGTGCTTGAGATTTGTAATAAAATCTTGTTTAACATGGTTGGATCAAAGGTGTTATTTATAAAACTGCCATTATGTTCTTAAAGATTAAAAGCTTTAGGTACTACCGCTTTTACACTGAAAAAAGCTCCATCTTGATCCGTTGAAATGACACCATGTAAGTTATGGTTTGGGGTAAACCCCAAGTTGTCCTTTCTTAAATTTTGGTATGCTAAGCATAAGTAAGATGTTTACAACCAAAGTTGGATGAGCATGTCTTTGTGTGTTATTTCGAATAACCATTGGGTATTCCTCCATAACATCGAGGACAAAAGGGTTTGTCCCTTGAAACATGAAGTTTCTTGAAAAAGGAATTCTTCACAAAAAGTTAAGTGGGAGGACAATACAACTTTGATAAGGTTAACGAACCTTAGCTATATGTGCTGAGTTGCAAAGCGTCGGAAAACATTCCAGAGGTAGCCACAATGCTCATGGCTCATGTGCCTCAAAGGTTGCGGTCACAGAGGTCTAAGTTCCTATTGAACCAAGAAGGTCGGATAAACAATCAAATGGTAGGATTTGAGTGTAAATCATTGTTGTTTGACAATGATGAACCGACTACATGGAAAGAAGCGATGATGGGCCCTAACTCCTTCAAATGGCTTGAAGCCGTAAAATCCGTGATAGTTCCATACACGAGAAATCAAGTTTTGAACTTGGAAGACCTTCCGGAAAGGTGTAAAAACCTATCGGTCATATTTTGATCTATAAAGAAAAAGAGATGGATGTTTCACATCTATGAAATAGTCGACATGTCATAAATTATTTTACAACAATGTTCAAGGAGTTGACTATGACAAGATTTCATCTTTCATAGCGATATTTAGTCTGGACGGATTAAAGTAGCAACCACTACATATAATTTGGCATATGGTAGATGAATAAACAAAACAAAGTTCCTCTAATAGAATGGTTACCTAGGACGTGTGCATGAAACGATCCAAAGGGTTTTGTTAATTCAAAGGATGCTAAAAAAGGCATGCAAAATTCAATGGTTGAAGTGAGCATCGCAGAGTTGGAATCTTCTCCATGATGAAACTATTAAAGGGGTTTCATCAGGAGACGATGAAGATGCTTGCATTTGCATGAAATTAAGTGGGAGCGCTGAGACATATTTCTAATACATTGTGTGGAGGACATCTTGTTGATTGGAAATGATGTATCTTTTATTGACAAAGCTTAAGAATTTCATTTCGATGAAAGACTTAGGCAAAACCCGAATATTTAGTATGAATGTCTACATGGATAGATAGTGACGCTAATATGGTCGTGCCAAATGTACATATATGATATATTGAAGGGGTTCAATATAGAAATGATGAGAAAAGGATCTTGTCGCATGGAAAAGAATTCAATCAAGATTCAAGTGTATCGACACTTGATAAGTGAAACAAGATTCAAGTGCTTTGACACTTGATGAGTGAAATCACAAAAATGTTTTGATCAATCATACCATGATATGTACACATCCAGATATGTCCTGTTCTATAAGTGTTATGAGCATATACCAGAATGAATCATAAAATGATCATTGGACGATAGTAAGGAAATTCTTATGATCTTTTGGAACAACTAAGAATATATTTGTGTAGAGATGACAAACAATTACAAATAGTTCATTGTAAAGCGTTGCATTGATACTAGTTTTGTCACAAGATACAAAATTAAGTTTATCTCAATTTAAACTATGGGTGGAACAATGAAATGGAAAGAAGTTTCCATGACAGATTTGGATGAATTCCAAAGTTAAGACATTATGACGAATACTACAACAAAAGGCTAAGTATATGACTACTACAGTAGCAGCAAAGCAGGGCATTTATGTCAAGTAGTTTGTTATAAAACTAAGGTATGGTTCGCAACAGGATAACACTAAAGATATATTGTACAACAATAGTATGGACATGATTTAACCCCAAGAAACTAAAGGTCTCACCAAAAGACCAAATTTATACAATGCCATCTAATTGGAGAATGAGTGATGCATGGAGAGGCAAAGACATGAAACTACACACAAACCTGAAAGCTTCAGATCCGTAGATTATGTTAACCACTTGCAATCGCGTATATGGAACAGCAGAAATCCATAGGTGTTCAATACGCAAAGTTTCTAAACTAGATTATTGTCTCTAGTGCAAGTGGGAGACTGAAGGGAATATACCCAAGAGGCAATAATAAACTGGTTATTATCGTATTCCTTATTTATGATAAATGTTTATTTTACATGCTAAAATTTCTATTAATACGGAAACGTTAATACATGTGTATTTAATGAAGAAAATGAAAGTTCCTAGTTATGCCTCTCTTACAAACTAGCTCGTTGATTAACAAGATGATCAAAGATTTCCTGATCATGGACACTGGATGTTGTTAATAACGAGGTCACAACATTGTTGGAATGATGTGATGAACATTCATCCGAAGTATAGCATTACGATCAAGGTCATTGTGTTTATATTGCTATAACATCATACAAAGTAATCTTAGTCCTTAGACCATGAGATCATGTCAATCACTAACACCAGAAGAGTATCTTGATAACATCAAACTTCACACCGTAACAGGTTACTACAAAGATGGGTTCAGTGCTACCTAGGTGTTATGTTGAGGCTCATGGATCAAGAGTGGAATTTTTCCATCCCGATGACTGAGAGATATACTCTGGGCCCTCTCGGTGATATCACATTAGTTAGCTTGCAAGCAAGTGATTTGATCACTAGAATGTTATATCACGGGAACGAGAAAAGAGTTCATGTCAATAACGAGATCAAACTATGTATGGAGATACCGATGATTGAATCTCGGACATGTAAGATATAGCGAGACAAAGGGATTGAGTTACATGCGTATAAGGTTCACACGATCACATAAGTCATTGTTGAATATGTGGGAGTTAGTCCGGATCTCTAGGTCCCGCTGCTGATTATTGATCGGAGAGGGGTCGCGATCATGTCTACATTATTCACGAACCGTAGGGTGACACACTTAAGGGATACAGACACCATTTGGAGCAAATAATATGCCATCAAAATAAAAAGGAAAGCGTAGGAATTTATTTCATTAGACACCGGAACTATTTTGGTTGAAATTGCTGAAACTGGTTCTGCATGTGACATTGAAATGTTATAAGGGGTATTATGTGAATGTTTATTAATTAGAGTAATTAACAAAATTTTGAATAAATAATTAAAAGAGTTCTATTTAAATGAGAGCTTGCATTAAATTTGGTGGAAATTTAATGCATGTGAGTGGATTTTTGAGTGGAGGCATGTTTATGTGAATGGAGGCTTTTCATTTTGAGTGGGAGATCCACCCTCATGAATGTGGAAGAGGTGGGAGCAGCCACCATCGGCTGGGCACCATGCCCCTTGGGCTGCCCCACTCTCCCTATAAAACGCCCCCCTCTCCTCCTCTCAAAGTACACCTCCTCACGAAGGATCTCTCTCCCCCTTTAGAATTTCCACATGGTCTCAGATAAGCGAGATACATGTTCCCGATGGCTTTTTCTGGAAGGATTTGTTGCTTCTCTAGAGTGAGGGCATGGAGGTTTTCAAGGTACCGGGACATGTGTGCGATCACGGATGCACCACTGCTTTGCGGTGCTGGACTGGATGGTGCTGGACCTGCTGGACCAGATGGATGTAGAGGTCCCAACCTTTAATAAGGTAGAGATCCCTGTGTTTACAATGCTAGTCCCTGGATCAATAGCTAGCATCCACAGTTAAGATGTAATATCAAGAAACAAAGGTCATAATACAACTTTATAACCAGGAATAAAATAATTCATTACATCTTACATAGCTCATTTGGCTATCTCATTACAATGCAACAGAAGTAACTATAGCATGGAGTCCTTCATCTTCAAAGTGCCACAGGCAATCATGTTGGTTGTAGACTTGTAATCCTAATCAACACACTTCACTAACATCAAACAAACCTGCAACATAATAAAATACAGCCACAAGGGTCAATACATTTGAATTGTATTGGCAAGTGATACTATGGTACTATAGTGGTAACTATCATCTATATGCATTTGGCTAAGTGGAGCTTAGGCTTGCTTTGCTCAAAATAGATTTTTCCTTATCATTTGAAAACATTAAGTTTTTATTTGTCAAAAGCACCCAAGGCATCTACCAATCATTGATTGAATATCCTTTAACCCTTGTTTAACCACAAGTTTTAAACTTAGAAATTGGGATGAGGAGATTCTTGATAGCTTCCATGTATTGATTCTCAAATTGTCCATTTTCGGGGACACGGCTAAGTACTTAGATTTTACTCTCTCGAGAGGTGGTGCACTTTCCCCAGAAGACTCGACATGCATCGAGACAAGACCTTTCAGAAGCCTTCCCTTAGACCAGAATGGACGCGCTCCAAACCTATCATCCCCTACCACCAACTGTCCATTTGGCTAAGTTATTGCAACCTATATGATCCAGGCAAAGCCCACAATGCCATGTGGCTGCACTTGAAGCTTCTCAACATTTGACATTTCAAATCTCTTTGTTCCTAGGTGGCTTTCCACAAGTGAGATACACCAGGGTAGGCCATGAATATGGGCCCTGAGTAACTACTCAACATAATCCATCCTTTCCATTCCACCTAGGTGATTCATTCACATAGTTGTTTTATTAAACAAAACACAAGTCCTTGACTTAGAAATATTTCATATCATGAATATAATCCACCCTTGTTTTCTACTAGCTAAGCTAAGCATGATAGTAGTATGGATATTTAACTTAGGAAAATTCTACTAAGGCATCATCTACTAGGATTTACCATGGCATAGCATACTTAGTAAAATTCCATCCAAGTCCTACTTAGAAATATCACTAATGCATAGTGAATATATTGGGACAAAAGTATGAAGCACCACTTGCCTTTTTAGTAGAGAATATAAGTTCACTCCTTGATCTTGCAATAGTCACACTCTTCAAAGTTCACTACAATTCAATCAAGCAAGGCACAAATTCAAAACTAGCATTCAAACAATTCTACACATAAAATAATAAAAACAGAGCAATGCATGCAAGCATGCCAAAGATTGTTTTATTTGGAAAAGTGGTTTCTAATAGGTTATAAACATTTTAACACACCTATTGGTCATTTATAAAAGTGGAAAAATCATTTGATAACAAGTTAGGGAAAATGGCCACTTTAGCTCATTTTTGTTTTGCTAGAATTGATTTAAATCAAAGTAATAATTTCGAGTGTTTGACAAATATATTTTTAAACACAAATTTTAGTGTTTTATGGTCAAGTGTTTATTATTAAAAACATTTGCAAAAGGTTTTACCTATAAACCATTTTTAAATCAAATAACATTTTATTTCATTAGAAATGCCTTTAAACAAAGTAATAATTTTCTAGGGTTCACCAAATATAATTTTAAATCCAAAAACTTGTTTTTAGGGTCAGAGAGTTTAATTCAAATCATTTTTCCAAAGGTTTTACTCAAAAAGCATTTTTAAAACATATTCAACATTTTTATTTAACTAGAAATGCTTTGATCCAAAGATTTATTCCTTAGCATCACAAAATATACTTTTCACTCTAAAAGTTGGTTTCTATGGTCAGTAGGTTAAAAACAAACCATTTACAAAATATTTTACCCTAAAATCATTTCTAGAATAATTTTTATCTTCAAAATATGCCTAAACAAGTTTGTACAAAAACATCTAATTTTCCAGAAGCAAATTACTAAACAAAGTGCATGGTTAGAAAGTATTATTTTTTCTGATTCCATTGATATAAAGTTTGCAAAATTTGGACTTGTATATTAAAAGTTATGAATTTTGCAAGTTTAAACATCTAATAGAAATGTTTCTGTTTTTAAAACATAACTCAGGCCACGTGGCTGCTTTCTATTCGTCGGTACCATTTAGTTTGGATCGAGTGATACAGGCCGTAAGATCTAACTAACATCCTACGGCACAGATCAAATCATACCCCTTCGGGTTATGTTTCTATCGCATCCGTCAGATATAAATCGCATGGCTCTAATCGACTCAACCACAAAGTGGCGGCGCTGCGACGGTGGATGGCGGCGGAGCGGTCTGGCAGTGGCATCGCCGGTGATACAGGAAGTGATAGAAGGAGTGGGATGGCTCACCAGACTCGTGGTGCGTTGCTGATGCTCAACGTACTCGCGGGAAGGTAGGGGTACTCGGACGTGTCATCGATTGCTCGCCGTAGTTGCTGTCGGCGTTGAGCGCTCACTGTTGAAGACGGTGGCGACGGTTCAGGTCACGCTAAGGCATGAAAAATGGTGCATTAGCTGCGCACATAAGAGGCGAGTGTGCGAGTGTCAATGAGAGGTGGAGGCGCGGTCAGAGGTTACCGGGAAAGCTCGAGGGAGTAATGGCAGACAGCGGGGGCGTTCATTCGAAGTCTTTGCCGATGCTGTGGATCATGCATGGGCGATCCAGGGGTACTGGGAGGTGCGCAAGAGGCTGGGGAGTATTATCGTGGAGGCCAGGGAGCTAGGAGTGACGTTGTCTGGCCGGAATCGGAAGAAAGGTTCGCCGGAGACAGAGAGGGTTGGCGGTGAATTCAAGGCGGCCTAGGGGCAGAGGGAGGATGGCGAGCGAGGGAAATGGAGAGGGGACACGGGCGATTAAGAGTGCGCGGTTGCAGAGAGGAATCGCTGCGGCTTTACGTCGAATTTACGCGAGGTTTCAATGGCAGAAAAGGCCAGGCGTGGTCGTCGCGCGAGGTTGAAGGTGATGACGGGCAGTGGGGCCTAGCGGCAGCGAGAGAGAGAGGGGGTGCGGTGGGGTCAGCAAGTCACTGCCTGGGTGGGTGCGGTTCTAAGTACAAAACGCTTCGGGGAGAAGGGGAAGTGGGCTGCGTTGCTGGGCCAGATAGGCTAGCTGGGCTGGGC
This sequence comes from Avena sativa, assembly GCA_916181665.1. Classification (NCBI taxonomy): domain Eukaryota; kingdom Viridiplantae; phylum Streptophyta; class Magnoliopsida; order Poales; family Poaceae; genus Avena; species Avena sativa. Next base: position 137,282,055 of record OV702280.1, read on the forward strand.
TGGTTTCTTTTATTTTTTTCTCCTTCTGTTTTCTTTTTCTTTTTCTGTTTCTATTATTCTGATTTGAATTTATTCAAATGATTTCAAACCTCTTTTAAATCAAAACTTTTCCAAACTTTCAATATACTTTAGTACTGTTATAAATGTGTTTTTAAAGACCATTTTGGAGTATTTTCTTTACTCCATTATGGTTTATTCTTTATTTAATTTAGGCACTTGTTTTTATTCAAATAAGATTTTGATTTTATTTTAAAACCCTTATTTGAATTCTAATTTTTCACCAAACCTTATTCAGTAGATTTTATTTATTTAATAGGGTGTTAAATAATTCACTTTGAATCACTTTGAATTATTTAAAGTACTTCAATATGATTTATTAATCATTTAAATTGGGCAATTGTTTTTATTCAAATAAAATCAAATATGGTTTTAATTCCATATAAATTTTATTCAAATAATTATTTGATTCCATTTAATTTAATTAAATACCTTTTATTCTACTTTGGCAAATCCCAATTTATTATTTTCTCATGATTTAATTAATCATTTCCATTGGGGATTTTGTCTTTATTCAAATGGAATAGAATTTGGTTAATGCCATATTATTTTATTTGAATATTATTTATCCCTTTATTTTATTTGGATTTGGATTATCTTTATTCCATTTGCTTATGGATTTGGACAGGATTTAATTTGGCTTTTAAATATTCCTTATTTATTTCTTTCTTTCTTTGCCTTATAAAATCCATATCTTTTTATTTATATATCCAAAATTGGTGATTCCAATTTGTATACTTTTATTTAATATTTGTTTATCCTTTTATATTTCTTTAGGATTATTTTGCTCACAATTTTGGTATGGATTTTTGATAGGTGCTTTATTAGCTTTCGAATATATTTCTTTATCTTATTAAATTCATATGATTTTATCTATGGCTCCAAATTATGTGAAACCAATTTCTATGGTCTTATAATATTTTTATTTATCATTCTTGTTCATTTATGAATGCTTTTTTGCTAAATTTTTATATGGATCAAATCCATAGTCTTAGAGAGATTTTGGAAATGATTTTCTTCCATTAAGGTTTTGGTTTATTTTCCCAAGTTTAAATTTTAAGATACATTCATTGGATGAATGCATTTCACTTGATTGAAATTTTGTTTGATTCCTTTTTCATTCAAAGTTTGTTCAAGATGGGTTTTGATGTTTCCATTTGGAACCAAAAAGTTTCTTTTCACCCTAAATTTCAACAATTATTTATTTTTCACATTTCAAAATTTGGAAAATTTTGGGATGTGACAATGGAATTCTTCTCTATCTTCAGATCGTCAAGCGTTCAACTACATCATCCATGAGTAAAACCTTGTTAACGCTATTCGGTCTTCGAGGGTATTTATTCTATGGATGTATATCCACCCGTTGCTTGTATCTACTAGATAGATCTTGGTACATAGTTGTTCCCATCGTAGAATTTTTTGTTTTCTATGCTGCGAACCCTACAGAATCTTATTCTCCGGACCATTCCGGATCTCCTCATGATGTCCTGGATCCAATCCGAGACTCCAAGCAACATTCGGTATCCAACAATCGAATGAACCATTCACATAGGACACCAATTCTCTTTGTTGCGCGATAGTTTACTTTTCCTAGGTTTGATTATCGGTATCTCCATACCTAGTTCAACCTCGTTACCGATAACTACTCTTTACTCGTTCCGTGATATGTCATCCCTTGTGACCTAGTCACATGATTGCAAGCCAGTTGGATGACATTCCACCGAGAGGGCCTAGAGTATATCTATCCGTCATATGGATAGACAAATCCAACTCTTGATCCATGTGCTTAAACACATACTTTATAACCACCCAGTTACAGAAGTGGTGTTTGATGTCATGAAAGTACTCATCCGGTGATGGTGATTAACATGATCTCATGTCGAAGGATTAGGTTACTATGTATCTGAAAGCTTGTAGCAAAACAAACTTAATGACTTAATCTTATGATATGCTTACTATGGGTGTGTGTACATCACATCATTCTCCTAATGATATGATCTTGTTATTAATAACATCCAATGTCTATGATCAGGAAACCATGATCATCTATTAATCAACAAGATAGTTTCAACAATAGGCATACTAGGGAATCTTTTATGTTTACAAAAAACACAAGTATTAATGTTAACGGTTAATACAATTATAGCAAGGGATGTAAACATTTATCATAAACACAAATATATAATAAAAACCAATTTATTATTGCCTCTTGGGCATATCTCCAACAGTCTCCCACTTGCACTAGAGTCAATAATATATATTACATGGTAATGTACCTAACACCCATGGTGTTCTGGTGTTAGTCATGTTTTCCTCCGGGAGAGGTTTAATCACCGCATCCCACATTCAGATATGTGTGTACTTTGCAAATCTTTATGTCAACCACTTGGACATACTCGCGAATTGAATGGAAACGTAGCTTGATGTGCTTCAGCTTCTTGTGTGACCTTGGCTCTTATGCATTAGTGTAACATCCCAAAATTCATGAATTTTAAAAGCATGCATTGCATTCATATTGTCATAGCATATTTGTCTTGCACAAAAAATTTCAAACCAAAACTCCCAATAAAACCAATATTATGCCCATTTTATTAATCATATGAGGCATGGTTTTATTTTTATTTTCAAAGGACCCAAGTGTGTTAGGGTAAACAGTAGTGTTTGACACACTTTTGAGTGAAAGGATCACATTACAAAAATCCAGAAGTGGTTTGAATTCAAACAAGTTTGAAAAAGGGTTCAAATTCATTCCTAAAATATCAAATAGAAAAAGAAAAGGCTAAAAGAAAAAATAAAACGGGCTCTAGCCTTTCGGCCCAGCACCAGATCCAGCCCAACAGCCTACCCGGGACATTACCCATCTCCGTCTCTCTCTCACCGGTGCTCACCCTACCCCGCGCTCACTGCCACTAGGCCCTAGGCCAGCTCAGCTCCTTCTTCCCAAAATCTCGCGCGACGACCACGCCGTTGCTGCCCGTTACCTCGCCGAATCAATTCGAATCAATTCCTTTGATTCAGGCAGTAACTCTCCCATCCCTCACCTGCTACTTAATCCCCACACTGTCAGACCATTCCCCTCAATCCCCACTCCCTAATCGCCCCCAGGCTGCTCGCATTTGAGCCCAAACCACAGCTGCCCGAGCAACTCCGTTGAGGTATTCCGGTGAGCACCGTCCGCCCCGTGTCCTCTGGTTCTTTATGATGTTCTCTCCTTGATCTTGTGCTTCTTCTCATTCCATTTGTTCATCTGCTTGTGACCCAGGACATCTGCTTCGTCGAACACCGCAAAAACCCGACGCTGTCCTCAACTCCGACGAGCAATCACTGTAGGGTTCGCAACATAGAAAACAAAAAATTCCTACGATGGGAACAACTATGTAACAAGATCTATCTACTAGATACAAGCAACGGGTGGATATACATCCATAGAATACATACCCTCAAAGACCGAATAGCTTTAACGAGGTTGTACTCGTGGATGATGTATTCGAACGCTTCCGATCTCAAGATCGAGAAGAAGTCCAGCTGGTCCAGCTGGTCCAGCACCATCAAGTCCAGCACCGCAAAGCAGTGCTGCATCCGTGATCGCACACACATTCGGGTACCCAGACAACCTCCGCTCCCTCGCTCCAGCGAAGCAGTGGAAGCAACAAATCCTTCCAGAAAAAGCCACCGGGAACATGTATCTCGCTGATCCGAGACCATGGGGAAATTCTAAAGGGGGGGGGGGAGAAACTTCACGAGGAGGTTTATTTTGAGAGGAGGAGAGGGGGGTCTTTTAAAGGGGCATGGCGCCCAGCCATGGTGGCTTCCCCCACCTCTTCCACATTCATGTGGGTGGAGCTCCCACTCAAAATGAAAAGCCTCCACTCCCATAAAAGAGCCTCAACTCAAAAATCCACTCACATGCATTAAATTTCCACCAAATTTAATGCAAGCTCTTATTAAATAAAACTCTTCTATTTATTTATTTGGATTTTTTTAATTACTTTAATTAACAACCATTCACATAAAACCCCTTCCTAGTATTCTATTTCACATGCAGAACGAGTTTCAGCAATTTCAACTGAAACAGTTTTGGTGTCTAGTGAAATAAATTCATGCGCTTTCCTTTTCTTTCTCTGGCATATTATTTTCTCCAAATGGTGTCGGTATCCCTTAAGTGTGTCATCCTACGGTTCGCGAATAATGTAGACATAATCGAGACCCCTCTCCGATCAATAATCAGCAGAGGGACCTGGAGATCCGTACTGACTCCCACATATTCAACGATGACTTCTTTGATCGTGTGAACCTTATACGCATGTAACTCAATCCCTTTATCTCGCGATATATTACATATCCGAGATTCGATCATCAGTATCTCCATACCTAGTTTGATCTTGTTACTGACATGTACTCTTTTCTCGTTCCCGTGATATAACATTCTAGTGATCAAATCACTTGCTTGCAAGCTAACCAATGTGATATCACCGAGAGGGACCAGAGTATATCTCTCCGTCATCGGGATTGACAAATTCCACTCTTGATCCATGAGCCTCAACATAACACCTTCATAGCACTGAACCCATCTTTATAGCCACCCTGTTATAGTGTGACGTTTGATGTTATCAAGATACTCTTCCGGTGTTAGTGATTGACATGATCTCATGGTCCAAGGACTAAGATTACTTCGTATGATGTTATAGCAATATAAACACAATGACTTTGATCGTAATGCTATACTTCGGATGAATGTTCATCACACAATTCCAATAATGTTGTGACCTCGTTATTAACAACATCCAATGTCCATGATCAGGAAACCTTTGATCATCTTGTTAATCAACGAGCTAGTTTATAAGAGAGGCATAACTAGGAACTTCCTTTTTGTTTATTAAACACAAATGTATTAACTTTTCTATATTAATACAATTAAAGCATGCAAAATAAACATTTATCATAAATAAGGAATACGATAATAACCACTTTATTGTTTCCTCTCGGGCATATTCCCTTCACTATCCCACTTGCACCAGAGACAATAATATAGTTTAGAAACTTTGCGTATTGAACACCTATGGCTCTCTGGTGTTCCATATACGCAATTGCAAGTGGCTAACATCATCTATGGATCTGATGCTTCAGGTCGTGTGTATTTGCATGTCTTTGCGTCTTCACGCATCACTCATTCTGCAATGAGATGGCATTGTATAAATTTGGTCTTTTGGTGAGACCTTTAGTTCCTTGGGGTTAAATCATGTCGATACTATTGTCATACAATATATGTTTAGTGTTAGCCCATTGCGAACCACACCTTAGTTTGATAACAAACTACTTGACACAAATGCCCTCCTTTGCTGCTACTATAGCAGTCATACACTTAGCCTTTTGTTGTAGTATCCGTCATAATGTCTTAACTTTGGAATTCATCCAAATCCGTCATGGAAACTCCTTTCCATTTCATTGTGCCACTCATAGTTTAAATTGAGATAAACTTAATTTGTATCTTGTGACAAAACTAGTATCAATGTAACGCTTTACAATGAACTATTTGTAATTATTTGTCACATCTACACAAATATATTTTTAGTTCTTCAAAAGATCATAAGAATTTCATTACTATCATCCAATGATCACCTTGTGATTCATTCTGGTATATGCTCATAACACTTAGTAGCATAGGACATATCTGGATGTGTACATATCATGGTATGATTGATCAAAACATTCTTGTGAATTCACTCATCAAGTGTCAAAGCACTTGAATCTTGTTTCACTTATCAAGTGTCGATACACTTGAATCTTGATTCAATTCTTTTCCATGCAACAAGAACCGTTTCTCGTCGTTTCTATATTGAACTCCTTCAATATCTCATATATGTATGTTTGGCACAACCATATTAGCGTCAAAGTCTATCCATGTAGACATTCATGCTAAATATTGGGGTTTTTGCCTAAGTCTTTCATCGAAATGAAATTCTTAACCTTTGTCAATAAAAGATACATCATTTCCAATCAACAAGATGTCCTCCACATAATGTATAAGAAATATATCTCAGCGCTCCCACTTAATTTCTTGCAAATGCAAGCATCTTCATCGTCTCCTGATGAAAACTCCTTTTCATCACGGTGAAGATTCCAACTCCGCGATGCTTACTTCAACCATTGAAGTTTGCATGCCTTTTAGCATCCTTTGAATTAACAAAAATCCTTTGGACAGTGCCATGCACACGTTCTAGGTGACAATTCTATTAGAAGAATTTTGTTAAAACTACCTAATTTAACCCTTATGGCTTCGTTAGGTAACTACCGTATCAAGGTAGTCGCAATAAGGTGTCACTCGAGGATCTCAATTCCAGTATCCCACCGATGCCCCAAGACGAAGGATCTACCCCTACCTCGATGACCTGATGTAAAGCTCTAAGGCGGAAAGACTGCATCTTTCCACTCAATTTCCAGAAAATTGACTACTAGAAGATATCTCAAGAGGGTCGCCAACTGATATGTCGTAAATGTATCTATAATTTTTGATGTTCCATGCTTGTTTAGTATCCACTTTGCTATGCTTTGTCTACACTTTGAGGTATTTTTATACGTTTTCTGGGACTAACCTATTAACAAGATGCCATAGTGCTAGTTGCATGTTTTCTACTGTTTTTGGTTTCATAAAAGCTAGTAAGGAAATATTCTCGGAATTGGACGAGACAAAAGCCAAAGTCAATATTTCACCGAGGAGAACACAAAGACCGAAGGGCGACCGGAGGGGAGCCACAGGGTGGCCACACCCCCCCCATGCATGGGCCCACCCTGGGCCACGCTTGGGAAGGGTGTGGGCCCCCTGGCCGCCCTCCTGCCTCGCCTCTTCGCCTATAAAATCTTTCTGATGCCAAAACCCTAAGTACCCGATCAGATATCCATGAAATAGTCTGTAGCCACCGCCACCATCATCCCTAGATCAGGGGGATCTGAAGTTCTTCCCGGCACCCTGCCAGAGGGGAGAGATCATCCTAGAGGCCTTCTTCATCACCATGCCAGCCTCCTGTATGATGTGTGAGTAGTTCACCCTTGGACTATGGGTCCATACAGTAACTATATTGTTGTTTCTCCTCCTTTGTGTTATCATGTTTAGATCTTGTGAGCTCCGTTCATGATCAAGATCATCTATTTGTAATACTACATGTTGTGTTTGCGGGGATCCGGTGGATATTGAGATTACTATGTCAGATTGATTATTGATTCTATCATGTCTATGTTGTTTGAGATCTTGCATGCTCTCCGTTTCTAGTAGCTACCTTGGCTAAGTAGATGCTAGTGACTCCAAGAGGGAGTATTTATGCTCAATAGTGGGTTCATGCCTCTATTGAATCTCGGGAAGTGACAGAAATATCTAAGGATGTAGATGTGTTGTTGCTACTAATACCTTGTGTTTTTAATGAAAGTTTTGCTGTTTTAAAACTAAACCCCAAAGGGTTATTATCTTTTGAATGCACTAATGTTGCTAATGAAGATTGTGTGAAGTTTTGTATGAAGGAAAATTTTCAGGTGTAAGGGAAGAATGATGTAATGATATGAAGAATGGACAAAATTTCAAGCTTGGGGATGCCACCCCATGTCACCCCAAGAAATATTCAAGAGGTACAACCTTCAAATCTTGGGGATGCCCAAGGCATCCCCTTCTTCATCCATAAAAATCTCAGGTCTTTCTAGACACTTCGTTTTTATTGTTTCATGCACTGTTGTGTTATTCTTGGAGCGTCTTATTTTTTGTTTTTGGTTTTCATTTGCTTCGTTTGATTGAATAAAGTAGTTGGACCCCCGTTTTTGCTGTGTTGTTTCAAATAAGTTGATTGGTGTTGGAAAGGAGTAAAAAGTTCCTTGCTTATAGTGGTACAAAGGGAGCTTGTTTTGACTGTGGCTCAGACTCTATCATGTCATGCTAGATGTTGTTTTGACCTTATGCTTACTGATTATTGATGTAGGATGACTTTTTCCAAACAATTGAGATTGCTTAATGTGCCTTGAAAGAATCATGCGTTGTTTTAGCATACAAAAGCATATTATTGTGGTATTCTCCTTTGATGCTTTGTTTGGGTTGACTTGGCACATGCTCACACCATGTTATGACTATGAACCTGTCACCTTAGTGTAGCACCCCGGGTAAAACCACTACTAGAAATCCCCTGTTGATTTCATTTTTTTGCATCATCATGACATCATCATGCATACTTGCATCTAAAAATATTTTACTAAACCCTATTTTTTTCTAAAATATTCATCTCCTATTCAAATTAAAACTCCAAGCGTCTCTAGATATTTTGTTTGTCTAAAAATAATTACAAATATATTCTAAAAAGAATAAAAATATTTTTAGGGGAGGCAACCGGCCAGGCCTAAAGGCCCAGCCAGCTACCTACCACCCCAAACCCTAAAATACCCTTCCCACAAACCCTTACCCTATCTGCCCAACCAACCTGCCGCCGCCACCCAGCCACACTCCCTAGCGTGCGCGCACACCCGCAACACTCGCACACACAACGCACGCACTACCCAAATGGAACCCCACCCGAACACACTCACGCAAACATACCCAGGAAACCACCACGAATCTGTTCCCACGCCGCTACCTGTCCCACTCCTGGCCCCACCCCGATGCATCCTCGGCCTCGTCCCGTTCTCCTCGAGTCGCCCCGAACCCCACCTTCCTCTTCCGCGATCCCCGCCGCCTCTCGAGGCCACCTCCACCCACTCATCTGCATGCCTCACGAGCTCGCCCTGCGGCCCTTCCTCCTTTCCAGAGCATGCTCCCTGTCCGACTTCCTCCCCTCGTCGGCGCTGGACCACCGTCTCCTGGCCTCGCCCTCCACCAGCGCCACCCCGTCCCGCCGCCGCCGTACGTCTCCCTGAACCGTGCTTGCCCCGCGCCTTCCTCGCCTCGCAGCCGCCACCCATGCGGGCTCCTTAGCGCCTACAGACCATTGTCGTTGTTGCCTCCCGGTCCCGAGCTCGGTCGTGCGCCACCGCATCCTCCTCTGTTCCCCTCCTCTCCCGCCGACATGGCGCCCCTTCTACGCCTCGCCGCCCCGGGCGACCTCCACCTTGCCGCCCAAGCGGGCTTGAGCTCCTCTGGCCGCCCGTCCTGTCAGCCGCCCTAGGGCGCCCCTGTGTTGCACTGTGGTCACGACAGTGCTCATCTCCGTCCTATTTCCCCTTCTATGTTTACGGCTGTCATGCCCCTGTGTTTTACTCTGTTGGTTCGTGTATTCTAGCAGCAGGATATATGTGCCAACACCTTTTGTTCCAATTTCCCCGAGCGTGTTCTAATGCTTCTGCTTGATTTGGACGACGAATCCGAAGACCCCAGGTTCTACTAAAAGGACACGGAGATCTCCTTCATAGATTCGATCACCCTAAGACCAATACCGGGACGCCCGCACCCGACAAACCCCTCGGAGCCCAAGACCTTCGAACCTCCAATGTGTGACCCCTATCCGAGCCCGCCCTATTTTTATAATATGTCATATATACTTGTGCATTTAAATTTTCATGTGTTGTGGTTTGGGGGCCTTATGCCGATTCACCTAAATTAAATATGGAGACCATATGCGGGAGAATCTAGTCTAATAATAGATCCATTTAAATTTGTGTAGCGAACCGATGACATAATTTCGCCTTGTTAAAAAAACATTTAAATTGTGGGGTATCTAAACAACTTGAACCATCTAAGTAAATGTCGGAACCCGTTTCCGTTTAATATTGCCTAATTGTATCGCATCTTTGTCATGTCATGCATCATACATGCATCATGCCCGATCTTTTGTCGTAGTATTAAATCATGCATCCGGTGTTTCTTCTAGTGCTTTGCTTCTTCACGGAATAGGCCGATGAGTTTATGCAAGTGTCGACCCAATCTTCAGATAAATCTTCGGCTATGTTTTCAGGCAAGCATTATCCCTCTTTCTACCTATTTTATATTCTAGTTTTTACTTCCTCCTGTTGATCTATTGATATCTATGTTGTGATGCTCTAGATTCCGTATCTCCTATTACCTGTTCTTTGGTAGACAGTCGGACTTTCGAGTCGTAGTTGTTTGCTTAGGTGCTGCTTCACGTCCTCGCTGCTCCACTAATGTTGGGGGTTTCCATATTCTTAATGGTGGAGATGATCATGGCTTTAATTATAGTTTAATAACTAAAATTGAAAGTAGGTAAATAATGCAGAGGCACCGGTGGGTAATACACAATATTTGATTTTTAACCGCTCACTAGTGTCCCGTAGGACCCCGAGTTCTTGACACCTGTTTCGAGATCGAGCGCGCTAACCACAGGTGGGGTGTGTGGGAACCCCCATCGATTTAGTACCTGATTTCAAAGTACTATACCGGGGGCCACACACTAGTTTGCGGCGTTAATACTATCATGTATTATGCCATGCTTTACTGCTATATTTACTATTGTGCGTGGAGCGCATGTAGTGTTTTGGATTGTGGCACGATTTCACGGTATCGATAAGCCCAGTCACACTTTCGGGTTCCCAGTCATTTACAACCATTCTCGCAAACCCTGGGTTTGTCTCGAAGACCGACCGACTTCATTATGGGTAGCTTAGTGGGGTGGCCCCCATGTGCTTGCTTTGGTTCTGGGAAACGTCGTGTCCGAAATCCCGTCGACATACCGTTGGGTGTATGTTTTGTGATCTTGTACCTACCTCATCTAACAACAAGGGTGTAGGTGCGTGTGAAAACTTTGGTGCACCCCTGCAGGGTTTAATCTTTTTGAAAAGCCGTGTCCGTGGTTATGGACGACTTGGAGCATAGTTCTCGATCATAGACAACTATAACTAAAGTTTAATGTTATAATTTGACTTGTATCTGATATGACAAGTAAGTTGGATAACCACCACGGAAAGAATGAATCAAACTTCCAACCGTGTGAGTTTCCTCGGCAGGACTTCCTCGTTTGGTCTCGAGGGGAAATACTAGGATGGGTATGATTGGTGGTAGTATCAGTTTGGTTCCGAATAGGTATTTCTCATCTCTTTCTGATAGCCGACATTTTTTTGAGTCTCTATAGGTTATTTAGTGCATGCTTCCCTGACGCTTCAGTCCACCATACCTACGTAGGCGAGAGCCGCCGAATTCTAAGACTCGCCGTGTACTAGCCTCAGTACTGACCGCTCTCTTTTTCCTTTGCCCTTTGTGGGCACCCCTTTTGTTCAAGCAGGTTTTAAGAACGACATCGTTAGCAGGGTTACCCTTCCGGCTTTCCCTAGGCAGGGTTATGGATGCCATTGGTTATTCTTCAGGGCTCTTAGCCCAATTTGCATCTTTTCCGTACTCGGACGTGGTATCGTTATCAAGGTGATTTGGATCTATGTACTGTATATCTGTATTCTGACTCATGGAGTCGTTGTTATATATATATCTGTTCTTCGGGTTCCATCATGGACTAATGTGTAATGGTACTTCTTCGTTTTTTACCCGCACGGAAGTGCCTGGTGGGAACCTTTGAATCGTTTCTATGCGAGTTTGGTGGGAATCGCTAAAACTTGCATATGGCCGATCTGAGGGTGTTACACTTAGCCTCTATGATCATTTAGTTTTTGACTTGTGGTACCACTTTATGCTTTGATTGATAACGTTTTGTTGCTTTGCATGATTATGGCCATTATTTCTCTCTTAGTTGGTCGCTCCCAGTCTTTTGCTAGACTCCACTTCTATTGAGTAAGCTCTACTCATGCATCCAACTCCCAAGAAACCAAGTTATTCCAAAGAGTCCACTACAAATTCCTATGCATGGTGTGTTACACCATTCCCAGTACATTCTTTTTTTATCTATCTTCCAAATTAAACTTGTTATGTGAAAATTAGTGATTAAAGCTCTCACAAACTTGATGGCACACTTTATTTTTCTTGCCCCTAATAAACTGGAACCATTGTGTCATCTATGTTGTATATGCTTCCACTTATAAGTTGGGAATTAGCAGAAGCGTGCTATCACGGTGAACGCTTTCAACACATGTAAATATCTACCCAGTTGATATCATGCTCGTTTGTTTATGGATGTCAGAGGTGTGAAATAAAAGGGGAGCTTGTAAGTCCATGGAGTTATGTATATGTGTTAGAGAAACTCCTGGCCCGCTAGCCTAAACCATGCCTAATTATGGTGGAAACTTGCAGCATCACCATAATGAGAAATCTATGAAGCATTCTTATTATAAAAAAAGAGAGAGAGATACAAAATAGGAAAGAGAAAAAAGCACCATTTCCCATGGTAAATAAGAAGATTGTTGAGATGCTCATTGTGTATTGCCTTGTCATTTTGATATGGAATATCTCCTATATCATGGGGCAAGGGGTACCCCGTTGGCATTTCTCTATGATACACATATACTTACAATGACAAGAACTTACCGGTAACTAAAGTTGAGTAGCATGAGGAATGGCCATCATACTCAAGGGACATGAGATTGCCAACTTATACTTTGTCAAGCATATAATCCATATTTTGTTCACTTTAACCTTAATCACTTCAAGATGCTTATGATAGGGGAAGTGAGAGTTGAAAGCTAACAAGTACCATAATTTTTGGAAGCTCTTTATGAAACTTCAAACCCCTTCTTTCCTTTTAAGGGTCTTTCTTCCACTTTTATATTGAGTCTCCACCTTCTATCCTTAGGCACCAATTAAGAGAGCATAGTTGTCATTCTTAGTTCTATGTGCATTGTCCCAAAACATATTGATTGATTCATAATGTTGATATTGCTTGTTATTGAACTATTTGTATCTAGTCACCCGTATGAACTTTGAAGGTGTCCTATGCATTTATGTTTTGCTACTCCATGAGGGACAAGCTGAATGCCACTATGCTATGTTTTCTATTTGTGAAACAAACAAAAGTCTTTCAATGCAGTGTTATTCATGAATCTTTGTTTGTATCCTTTCATGTTGCAACATAGTTACTATGTCTTATTGTTAGAACTTCATGTTTCATGCTCTTTTCTAGAGTACTTTGATACCATCTTTCAATGCTTGCAAATGGTTTGATCATGAGATGGTGCCTGTCACCTCAAAAATTATTCTTTTTATCACTTACCTACTCGAGGACGAGTAGGAGTTAAGATTTAGGATGCTTGATACGTCAGAAATGTATCTATAATTTTTGATGTTCCACGCTTGTTTAGTATCCACTTTGCTATGCTTTGTCTACACTTTGAGGTATTTTTATACATTTTCTAGGACTAACCTATTAACAAGATGCCATAGTGCCAGTTGCCTGTTTTCTGTTGTTTTTGGTTTCAAAAAAGCTAGTAAGGAAATATTCTCGGAATTGGCGGGACAAAAGCCAAAGTCAATATTTCACCGAGGAGAACACAAAGACCGAAGGGCGACCGGAGGGGAGCCATAGGGTGGACACACCCCCCACTTGTGGGCCTACCCTGGGCTACCCCTGGGCAGGGTGTGGGCCCACTAGCCGCCCTCCTGACTCTCCTCTTCGCCTATAAAAGCCTCCCGATGCCAAACGCTAAGTACCCAATCAAATCTCCATGAAACAGTCTATAGCTGCCGCCACCATCGTCCCAAGATCAGGGGGATCTGAAGCTCTTCCCGGCACTCTGCCAGAGTGGAGAGATCATCCTGGAGGCCTTCTTCATCACCATTCCATCCTCCGGTATGATGCGTGAGTAGTTCACCCTTGGACTATGGGTCCATATAGTAGCTAGATGGTTGTTTCTCCCCCTTTGTGCTATCATGTTTAGCTCTTGTGAGCTTCATTCATGATCAAGATCATCTATTTGTAATCATACATGTTGTGTTTGCGGGGATCCGATGGATATTGAGATTTCTATGTCAGATTGATTATTGATTCTATCATGTCTATGTTGTTTGAGATCTTGCATGCTCTCCGTTTCTAGTAGCTATCTTGGCTAAGTAGATGCTAGTGACTCTAAGAGGGAGTATTTATGTTCGATAGTGGGTTCATGCCTCTATTGAATCTGGGGAAGTAACAGATATCTCTAAGGTTGTAGATGTGATGTTGCTACTAGGGAGAAAATAACAATATTTTGTTCATGGAACAATTGTATTGTTACTTCACACACATTGCTTAAAGAAGTTATCCGTTGCTTGCAACTTAATACTGGAGGGGGTTCGGATGATAACCTGAAGGTGGATTACTAGTCATAGATGCAGTTGGATGGAGGTCTATGTATATTGTTGTAATTCCCAATCAAATCTCATAGGATCATGAATGTCTAGTATTGCATTGTTATGCCTTGCTCAATCCTATCAATTGCCCCGCTGTAATTTGTTTACCCAGCATGTTATGTTATTTATCTTAAGGAGAACACTTCTAGTGAACTGTGGACCCCAGTCCAATATTTACCAGTGATACATCATCTACTTCTATTATTAACTTTCTACAAGCAACCAATACCTTCCACACCATACGTTTAATCCTTTTTTTCAGCAAACCGGTGAGGTTGACAACCTCACTGTACGTTGGGGCAAAGTCTTGAGTTTGTGTTGTGCAGGTTCCAAGTTGTTAGCAACACCTTGGTGTTGTTTCCTTGCTCCTATTGGTTCGATAACCTTGGATTCATAACTGAGGGAAGACTTACTGCTGTGCTCATCACACCTTCCTCTTGGGGTATCCCAACGAAGCTCTACAGTGTTCTGAGCCGCATCACCAACCTAAGGACTTGCTCCAATCACCACCACGAGAGTCGCCAGAGGAACAAAAAACAGACCTCATCGATAACCTTTGAAAGCCTGCTCGATCCTCCCAATACCCGGGACGCTCAGAATTTAGACGTCAAGACTACCTGACGCCGCCAATACTACTCTCCAAGGAGTAGAAATCAACCCAAAGCATCGAGTTTCTCTAAAGACGTCATGAAGCCCTTTCTCTTCTATCTCTGCTAACTACTCTCCTAAAAGAGCTCCGACTCTGCTAACCCTGATACTAAAAATGAAAATCTATCCTTCTACGAGTATCAACTCATCTTTCAGTCACCCCCACCCTCAGAAGATTCCCCGTCGAAGTAGATCCCGAAGAAGGCACGGCCCTCACTCTTTACTACCGATATTTTGAATATCCCTCACACCCCTAGGAACTGATGCAACCAAAGTGAGTACCCAAACCTAGTACGGCTACAAGATTCAAGGAGCACTCTCGACATAGTCCCTCACACCCTACCAACTCACTGTTACAACCTATAATAAGTGATGGATCATCTCGAAACCTGTTTATTTAAGACGTCAAGTACCCTCACCATTGGCCGGTGCCAATCTGCTAATTTCTAGATAAACCCCGTTGATGAGATGGAAGAATGACGCCCTTCTTTGCGTGTTTTACCCATTACTTTTCATCAGACTCGGCCCGAAATGACCTCATCATTTAAGACCGCCTCTCTAGCCCGTGAACCGCAAATGGCATCCTCCAACCAAGCGACGTCTCTCATGAAGCGGTTTATACAAGGTCGACAGAAGATACCCACCTCCAGACGAAAGGTGGAGCGTCCTTCCCCAGCATCATCCTATGACTCCAATAAAGAAAGTCCGCGATTCCACCAAGCACCCCTAGTGTCGCTCTAAGGGGGAAATACTGCATTTTTCCTGCCCAAAACCCGATGGAACCTAGTTATCGTTAGGTGATAACCACCTTCTAAACCAGATTCATGGACCCCGCCTAAAGGATAACGATCGCCACTTCTCTAGAATCAGAAGGTACTTCGGGAAAGTCCTCCATCACCAAGTAGACCGTCCAGCCAATGCCCCGGTGTATTAAGACCTAGAAGGAAGAAAATCTGAATTCAGCAAGAAAGGATTGAAGAAGGTTCAACCCGTCTTCTCCCTTCTCGAAGAAAAATTGATTCTACCCTAAACCTACCTAGAATCATCCTAAGGGGAAAAGACTCCGTCTTTTACACTTGTTCATCTAAACCGCCCAATCCGAAGTCACTCAGCTCCTACCCATAGCTGACCATGCATGTTTGTCATTAAAACCCGTTAACATCTAATATTTCCACCGCTAAAATTATTAAGAGGATGTTATTACCCAACCCTACTCCTCCTAATCTCGGGACGAGATTATTTGAAGGGGGAAACGTCTGTAACATCCCAATTTCAGCAACCCTTATCTTTTTTCAAAAAGTGAAAATTAGGGGAACAAAAAATTTCTTATTAATTGTTTCAATGTCTGTTTACTTGTTTGCTTGTGTTCATGCAACTCTTTGTGTATTAGGTGATTTACTTGTTATCCCAACCCTAGTTGACAAAAGTTATTTTACAAAAGAGATGTCCTAGCACATCCTTAATATTCTCAAATGTTCTAGCATTTCAAAACTGAGCCAAGATGACTTTGATAAAAAAAATACTTTATTATTTTCTCTATAACAAAACTATGGAGACCTACATATAATCTCCTTATGTTTTCAAGACAGAGCATTCAACTACCCTTATCTCTAGGTTTTCCAAAACCTTTCATAAAACCTTTTCATCCTAATCTTCATAGAAATACAAGGAGGTCCTTAGCTTACCTCAAAGCACAACCTTTTCAAAATACCCATTCTTACCTCAAGTTATACTTGATGGTAACTCCAGTAGTAACTAATTTTCTAGCTAGATGAATTGCCTTGATCTGCTGTCTAATGAATTGTGCTATTGTGATGACTTGTCTTCTTAGGAAGTACTCCCTCCGTTTCAAAATATAAGATGTTTTAGGCTTGTGAAGAAAATGAATCTAAACTTGTTTTAGTGCGTAGATTCACTCAACTTTGGAATGAATCTACACACTAAAATAAGTCTAGATTCATTTTCTTCATAAACCTAAAACGTCTTATATTTTGAATTGGAGGGAGTAACATTAGCCACCCTAGGATCTCATCTTTTAGGATCAGATCAATGCTTGAGATCTCCAAATCTTAAACAAATCCATCTAAGCTGGATCCATCCTAAGTGACCCTCTCAATCCTTACATAGAACAATCAAAGGATAATCCCTTTTGATAATTTCCAAACTCCATAAAGACCAAGTCTATGAATGGATCCTCTCTACTCCATCATCCCATCAACATCATCTACCTGATAATTAGTTTAGATCATAGCATCACCTCAACATCCTATCCACTTGTAATCTAGTCTAAAACCCTAAATCTGCAAAATGGCTGTCTGAAACCCTTAATTGGATTCAATCTTTGAGACTCCTCCCATCCTAACCTATGTGCATTCTTGAGAATGTACTTGAACCATCTTGTAGTACATCATGCCTACTACCAAGGAACACTCTTGACCTTGGCTAATCCATTCTGGTACCCACTCATCCATGATGGTTTTGTAGTCAAGATAATAATCTTTTCCGCAAATCCTATCATCTTGCCTACTTTAGTAGAAGGTCACATCCATATTCTACCACCCCTTGATCAAATATTTGCATTATTATTATTATATACTAATCATGGTCTATCAATACACCCTTCACTTGTTTCCATTGGAGCCCGGTGCTTTTTAAACACCCATGGTTTAGGAGGCATCATGACTCTTCTGTTATGGCCGCCTTGTTTTCAACAAAATTTGCCATCACCTCTAGATCACCTCAAATACAACCAAACCCAACTATTGGCACCATGCTCATATATATATCACTTTGTTTATTTATCCATCTATCCCTTGTACCAAGGTGAACTCTGATCTCCCTAATCCAACCATGTCAAGGTGGCATAAAAATAACAAAACCCTAGATTCCCCAAAATCTAGTTTCTTCCAATGTCACCCTAATCCTTCAAAACCCAAGTGGATATTGATGTATAAATCAAGTTTACATCATGTCCCTTGGAGATAATAATCACCAAATATTTCTCATAATTAATTATTTGGATCCTAAAAATATTTTTGAGATTCTTTATTATTTTTTTCCCTTTTTTCTTAAATGGCAGAAACAAGAAATAATAGCTTAAAAATACTTTTTCTTCAAAATAAATTTAAATAAAATTATCCAATGTGTGATATGGTATTTAGGACCATCTCACATCAAAAAACAACCTTGACCAATGTAAAAATATAAAAAGAGCTTCTATAAACTACTTTTGCAATTTTTGAATAAATGCTTTTTATCAAGCTAAAAATCATCTGTAAAATCCAAAATAATTAGAGGAGGTATATATTGGGTATACCCTTCTTCCAGGACCATCTCCCCATCTTGCAAGATCAAATTTTAAAAATTTCCTTCATGATGATTAAAAGGGCCAATCTTGCCATCCTCCAAAATCATGATCTCAAACCAATCCAACATCCATCAAAGCTTGTCAACTAATCTCCCTCCAGCAACACCACTCCCTCCTGTTCAAAAACACTATAGCTTGGACTGTTCAACCTTGTCCATTTTGCTTGGAGGAAAGAAGAGAGAGGTGTGTGGCCACTTTAACTTTTCCTACAAATATCTCCACCTCCAGGGAAGCTACCCCCCTCTCTGGTCGTGTATCAGGTCCCAACTCATCTATCCATCGCCTCTAAGTCCCTATCCCGAGAACCAGTTCTCCCCATGGCTCACATGAGATTATCTCACCATGAACCAATCTAGCTCAGGATAAAAAGGTCCAGAGGCCACCAACCCCGGTGTCACTCCGTCATTTCACTTCCCTAGCCCCCAGAGAACCTCCCCATGAGCCCCAGCTACCCCTGCAGCTCCATAGTGCAAGCGAGAAGAAGAACTCTCCCCTTCGGCCATTGCTCTAAATACGAGCGTAGAGCCCTCTCTTCCGCCCTCCCATCTCTGCATGTTCCTCTATCGCTCTCCCGTCCTCCCCTGCATATAACCTTGCATTTTGTTTGGCCCAGGATAGCCCCCACCAGCGTCACCATCAAGATCCCCAAGCCCAATCGCCAGCATGGTCGTGCGAGCCTTCTCCCGCGGTAAGAACCCCCACTTTCGGCCCTCCCCGAGCTAGCTCATTCCGATCTACCGCATCGCCCTGAACCGTCTCCGATGCCTCTCCCCACCTCAGGTGAGCTCCCTGTCCTCCGCCGACGCCCTCTAGGGTTCATCCCGCATCGATCTCAGTTAGAGGAGGGAGATAAGACAGCGCCTTTAGATCCCCCTTACATGGACGTCTGGGATTAATCCATACCCCTTCCCCGCCACGTGACGCTGACCGCCGGGCCCCTCCTTGCAAGATTCAAGCCCAGATCCTGCTGCGCGCGTGTTTTGCGAGCTGGGCTGGCCTGCCTCATGCGGCCCACTCCCCCTCTGATCCCGGCCCAACCAACCTCAGTCCCTTTTTCTTTTAATACTTCTATTATAGATATGTATTCAGACAGTTAATTTAAATTGCTTTAAAAAGGGAAACAATACATTTTTACTAAATCTCAATTCCTACATTCCCTGCATGTTTTGTACACCATGTAGTACCGTAGTTTCACCAAGAGTATGCCCACATTAAATTTAATAAATCAAGCACCTAGATATATCATTTTCCACTAATAAATTTCTTTAGAGAGTTTTAGTGATCCTTTTGATGTGAATCCTTTTAGTACAGAAAGGTATCGGTGATACCTTGCTTATCACCTTGGACCAACCTTAATTTTATTCCTAGATTGTCCATAGCAAAAATAACAGAATCACTCTTTTCTTGCCTTTAGGAATTTCCCTAGGACAAACAAAAAAGGGGGCTGATTCGAACCCTAAAAGCTTACCAGTAACAATTTCTATCAAATCACAGAAGCCCATAATTTATTAATTACTGGTTGAATTTTGGTGAATTAAACTATCTTGTGCATGGTTTATTCAACAATAAAATCACTATAGTAGTTATGTAAATCCAAAAAGGTTGATTCCAATTTCTCTAGAAAGTTAATTCAAATACCTATCATGTGTCTTTGGAATCACATCAAAATCCCTCATAGAATTCTGGTAAAAAGGACAAATATAATCCAGAACTGACTTTGGGATTTTCTCAAGGGCATTCTAGTAATTATGGGATGATTGCAACTCTCAGTAAATCAGTCCACCAAACCCTACCTACCCATACAAGGAAATAACTTTTGGAACTCTAGAACTATTCTGGTGAATTATTTCCTAAAACTAGAATTTATTTCACTAGAAAATTCATCATAAATCAATAGTAATTGATAAAATAGTGAAACCACTTTTGTTGGTTTCATTTTATCCATACGCTTCTGATGATATCATTATTTTATATTGATATCATATAGAAAGGGACCTTGTTCTAAAAACACTCTCCTACCTAGATTCTAGACTATAAAACATATATGGTTTTCCTTTAAATGTCCCAAGACATTTCCCAATCTCTCCAAATCCATTATTCTCAAACCCTACTAGATGGTAGCATGCAGTTTTTATTGTTTTCCGTAGTGTTTGATGCTGGTATGCTCTATGTTGATGGTGCTCTCGTTTGTGTGCATGTGCGATCATCGACGGCGATAGTTGCGATTGTCTGACAACGAGGAGAAGAGATCCTTTTTTGGGACATTGTGGTTTTCTAAGAAGAAGTTCAGGGACATTTATTCCATATTGCTGATAATCAGGCAAGCCACCTTCTTTCTCATAAATCCTTGTCCTACTTTCTTATTTATGCATGTTTTAATCTATTGTTTAGGAAAACTGCATTGTTTTACTATATGTGGAGTTATATATGGTAGTGTCTTGGCTCCTCCAGCTAATACCATTTGGACTACTATGTACAACCCCCTTGATGACACCTATTTGCCCCTAGTATTGTAGATGGTGTTTTAACACCATAACACTTTGGAGAGCCTGTTTTAGCCGAAGCAAAACTATGGTATGGGAAAAACCCGGAAAAACTTACAAAAATGTTTTATGAGAAAATCTTGGCGAGGTATGGCCTGCCAAGTGAGTTTGAAAAGGAAAAAGGTTTTGTTTTACAAATGATGTTGAAGTGGAGAAGGAGGAAAAAAACGTTTGCAAAAATGCACCTGGTTCTTTGCAGCTCTAGCTATAACAACTTAACCCATGCAACCACATTACTCTGGAATGAGACTGGGTTGCGCTAGAAGTTTGTCTATTCCGGTATAAGCTGCCTACAACTACTACAAGGAATCCCAAAATCCTGGAGGGTGGGCCTTCTCCGAAAAAATGGTCCATGCATAGCATCGACAGGGAGAAGGAACTAAGGGTCTACAGACCTCCACGCGATACTATGAGCCCCTCATTGAAAGCGCACACCCATCAAGGTGCAAAAAATGCTCCGGTTGGCTTGGAAAATATCTAGGGAATCTCGGAAATTAGGGTAATAACACTCATAGGGTAGGAACTTATATCAGAGCGGGCATCCAGGAGGTCTTGATCAGTTAATTGACCCACGATCAGTGTAGATCAGGGCAGTGTAATCAGATGATGTGGGTAAAGTGTACAACCTCTGCAGAGTTTAAATCTATTCGAATAGCCGTGTCCATGGTTATGGACGGGTTAGACAAACTACTGTAGATCGGTGCTGGTTTTTAATTTCAAAAAGGACTTCGGAAAAGAAATGGCATGAAATGTCGTGACCATGAGATGGTCGGAAAAAGGGAGGAAATGAGTTTGGTCATGAGATAACCGGAAGGAAAAGCAAATGGGTGACTTAATTCTAGAGTTTTCCAAAACTTTTCAAAAAGGTTTTCCAAATGTTTACAAAAGTTTTTCAACAAAGATATAGAGATATGCTATATCTACAAGAGAAACTGATTTATAAAAGTACCTCTTATGGAGCCATCCTACCACAGCCATACTGCATATCCTTTGCTATTGATCTTTTAAGGTGGTTTGCGAGTACATTCAAAGTACTCATTGGAATTGTCCCTGGATATTTACTTGGCCAGATTTTCAAAACTCAGGAATGATGAGAATCTAACGTCTATGCGAGGTAGGTCGTCTCCCAGTCAACCGCCTGTAGTTAAGGCATGACATGGGCTCTGCGATTGAAGACTTCTGCTATTTGTGTTCTAATCTCCATATTGGAAATGTTGTAAGTGTAACATCCCAAAAATCATGATTTCAAAGTTTGCATATCATCCATGCGTTCATAATCATTTTAGGATCATTTTCAATGTCATTTCAAAACAGAAGCATTTGAATGTCTATTATTTTATGTAAGCAAGGCATTGGCCCAATGCTACTCTCTAGTATGAGATTAATTGTTTTAAACCAAATATATTTGATCCTATGGTTGATTGATGTTTTCCAAAGCTTGGACAAAGATTTCAAAACAAAGTACACAATTTAAAACCATTTTATGTCTTTACTAAGCATTTGATAAAAGCATTTGTTTATTTTAAAATTCCAATGTGCCAATGCAATTTCAAGTGTACAACATTGTTATGTAGCCAATTATGTGCAGGTTTCACTTTATAAAAAAATCCAGAGAGAGTTTGAATTCAAACACATTTGAAATCATTTGAAAAGGATTCCTGGAAATTCAAACAGAAAAAGAAAAAGATAAAAGAATAGGAAACGGGCCTGCGCCAACCTTTCGTCCCAGTAGCTAAAACAGCCCACCCGGGATTTCCCTTCTCTCCCTGTTTCTCATCGCAGCCGCACGCACCCACCCGCTGACGCCTTGGACCCACCTTGCCCCATCATCATCGTCCTCAATCACCGCACGACGACCCGCTCCGCCGTTACCACCGCGCAGTGACGCTGCGTTTAAACCCCGCTTAAATCCCATTGATCAACGCATAATTCTCACCCTCGCTCTGGCTAAAAGACCCCCTCCCCACCCCGCACTTTTCCCCTCACTCCACTCGCTCGCTCCGCCACCAGGCTGCCCATATTTTGCAGAACACCGCCGCAGTTCCGACGAGCTCCAGCGAGCTATTGTGGTGAGCACTGACCGCCCCTTAGCCTCTGCTTCACACGAGCGTGACCAACATGTTCTTGCGTGTCTTATGATGCCATTTGTCTGCCTTCTTGTGACCCAGGTCGCCGTCCCCGTTCACGCCCGCAAACATCAGAACCGCCGCTCGACTCCGACGAGCGATTGAGATAAAACCCGACCGCCCCTTGTCCTCTCCTTGAACCTGTAGTGTACGTCGTGGCCTTGCGCACCTCCTGATACACCTAGTTTGTGCTAGGGTGATCCAGAGCGTCACCAACGCCTTCATCACCGTACACCCGACGCTGTCCTCAACTCCGACGAGATCCTACGGCCACAGCAGCTCGCCCCTGTTCACGCCAGCAGCATACTGAGCTTCCTCGCAACCTCGCGACGCTGGTAAGCACTGCCACTACCCCTAGCCCCCTCTGGAATCGTCGGAACGCCGTCGCCAGTAAAGCCGCCGCCGCCAGCATCCATTCGCGCCGCCCATCCTTGGTCGCATGCTTGGCAGCCGTTGGAACTAGATCTAGCGCATAGGATTAGATCCCTTATTGAAGGGGTACGAATAGATCTGGCCCGTGCGATTTCATTTAGATCGTGCGGCCCACGTTGATCGATCCGGCCAAACCGGTACGAGCCAATCAGAACACGCTGCGTGTCTGTGTTTTAAATTTAAAATCTGGAATTAGATCTATTAGTTATTCAAACTTGCAAAATTCATAACTTTTGATCCACACGTTCAAATTTTGCAAATTTATATCATTGGAATCAGGAGAAAGAATTCTATCCAGTTATGCACTTTGTTTAATAAATTGCATCTGTAAAATGGGATGTTTTTGAAGAGACATTTCTAAGCCTATTTTGTATATAAAAATTATATGGAAAATGTTCTAAGGACAAACCAATTTTATTTAGTGTATAATTGTTTTGTTTATGATTCAGCACTATTTCACTTGCTTGAACAATCATCACATGGAATTTGCATGCATTCATATATTTTTGCTTGTATATTTTGATATGTGAATTTGGTGCTATCATTTTATGTGTAGATTTTGGTGCTAGTAGTGATTGTGGTTTTGAAGATTGTTTCTACTCCCCCAACTACCAAGGCAAGTGGCACTTCATATTTTGTCCCAATATTTTGACTATGCATTAGAAATATTTTGATTTGGGCTTGCATTAATATTTTGCTAAATATCTATATGCTATGCTTGGGAAATCCTAGTAGTTGTAGAATTGTTAGTGTTTTCTCTAAGTTAAGATACTTTCTATAACATGCTTAGCCTAGCTAGTAGCAACCAAGGGTGGAATATATATACATGCTATGGAAAATATTTCTAAGTCTTTGACTTATGTTTTGCTTAATAAAACAACTAAGTGAATAAATCACCTGGGTGGAATGGAAAGAATGGTTTGTGTTGAGTGGTTACACAAGGCCTATTTCTATGGTTTACCTTGTGTATCTCACTTGTGGAATGCCACCCAGAAACAAAGGGATTTGAGATGCCAAATGTTAAGAAGCATCTAGTGCAGCCACATGGTATTATGGGCTCTGCCTGGATCATATAGGTTGCAATAACTTGGCCATTTGGACAGTTGGTGGTAGTGGGATGATAGGTTGGAACGCGTCCATTTGGTCTAAGGGAAGGCTTCTGAAAGGTCCTGTCTTGGTGAAAATCAAGTATTGTGGGGAAAATGCACAACACCTCTGCAGATGGAAGAAACTAAGTACTTAGCCGTGTCCCCGGTAATGGACAACTTGATCATCAAGACATGGAAGCTATCAAGAATCTCCTCATCCCAATTTTCTAAGTAAAACTTGAGGTTGAACAAGGGTGAAGGTTCACCAATTTCTATTGGTGGTTCCTTGGGAAAGTTTTGTCAAACAAAAACTTAGTGTTTTCAAATGATAGGTAAAACCTATTTTGAGCAAAGCAAGCCTAATCTACACTTAGCCAAATTCATGTACTAACTAGATGTTGATATTCTACTAAGGTATCACTTGCCAATACTATTCCAATGTATTGACCCACAGTGGTTGTAACTTGTGTTGTTGCAGGTTACTGTGATGATGATTAGGGGTTATGAGTCTACACTCAACAGGCTTGCCTGTGGCACATGAAGATGAAGACTTATATTTTATATTGTTAAGTTAAACTCTTGTACTAGCCTATGGCTATGGATTTTTAAAAGACTATGTTATCTCTGGAATGACGTTGTAATAATGACCTTTGTTTCTATGTACTTCATCTTAAACTGTGGATGCTAGCAATTGATCCAGGGACTAGCATTGCAATCAAAGGGATCTTTACCTTTATAAGGGTGGGATCTTACAGTAAGTTTTGTAAATCGATACTGTATGGATGATGTAATGATACTAGTCGGTTATGCTCATGGCTCACTGATCATGGGAACATGAATTGTATGCATAACGGAGATTCTTGGACCACAGATTCGGGGTGCCACACTTAGCAACGGTGCTTACTAAGGACGAACACATTATTACTTGATATTTAGTGAAAGGGATCATCTTAAAATGCTACTTCCATGATCTAAGCAATAAAAGATGCATAAAAAGGATTAACATCACATGCAATTCATAATATGTGATATGATATGGCCTTCCTTCTTGTGCCTTTGATCTTCATCTACATAGAACGGACATGATCTCCATCATCACCAGCATGGCGTCAAGGTCAATGGCGCCGCTTCATGGTTGTCCATCACCAACAGCAATTATTAAAAATACTTGGAACAAAGCTATTACATGATGAATAGACACGCATGTCTTAACAAATTTAAAGACAACCATTAGGCTCCTGCCGGTTGCCATATTACAATAAGGATCATTTCATACATCAAATATAATCACAATCACGTCATGGCCATATCACATCACATGCCCCTTCAAAAACAAGTTAGGCACCTCTAATTTTCTTTACATGTTTTACGTGGCTTGGGGCTTTTGAATAAGAACCGTTCTATTCTTTGAACAAGAACCACAATGCTGATACAAGTGTTGTCAAGTGCAGATTGGAAATTGAGTCTTAACTATGGTGGGAGAGACATACACTCGCAAAGCCACTTGTGCAGTGCAAGTTTCATGTTGAGCGTGGAGCAAAGCTCATGTGCGACGACATGTAAGGTTAGCCCGGCCTGCTTCATCCCACCATCCCGCAAGAGGCAAAGTACATGAAAAGCAAGCGTAAAACAAACATCAACACCCACAAAACCATTGTGTTCTACTCGTGCAAGAGACCTACGCATAGATTCGGATCTGATACCAATGTAGGGTTCGTTGCATGGAAAACAAAAAATTTATCGCAAGGACACATAAAACCAAGATATAATATATGGCGAAGCCAAGATCTAATATACGAGATAGGTGCAACAAGATTGTAGACAACAAACCTTGTATATCCAAAGCATTAACGAGATTGGATCTCGTGGTTGATTGTAACATCCCAAAAATGTTGAACAATGATTATCAAATTCCAATCACCAAAATTAGGGTTAACAAAAACTTTTGTTAATTCAAATCATTATGAATGCATGTGTGTATGTGATGATTGTATGAATGAAGGAATGGACTTGTGAGATTGATCTAAATATCAAGGAATGGTTTGAAGGTGAGAACAACATCATCTAAAACTTTTCCAAGAAGAAACAAATCTAGAGAAAATCAAAAACAAAACAGATAAAGCAAATGGTCATTTTTGCCAATCTTACTCACTAGGCCACTTTGAGTGTTTCTAGTCCAAGATTTCAAGAAGAAACTTTTCCATTTCTTTTCACCCCTTGCAAGACCAAGTAAAAGTGAATCAAATCCCACCTTTCAAACTTGCAGAAACATTTGGCAACTTGACTCAAATCACATTTCAAAATTGAATCTGATTCATATGTGAAGATCACCCATTTTTCAAAAACCAACCAAACCAATTCCACTTGACCTTTCCAACTAACCAGAGACTCCCTAGTATGTAACCAACACATCCACCAAGTTTGAATCCAAAATTCAAAATTGAATCTCTTGCGGCCATTTCATCAAACACCTTGTAATCACCAAACCAACATACATCAAACACTATTAGGAGGAGTGATTTTGGCCTAACTTGTTTCCTCTCTGGTTTACAGCAAGCTATTAGTAGATCATCTAGCCCATTTAACAAGCTTTAGAACCACTGTGAGCTTGCCATAGCCATCAATGGATCACAGGCCGAGCTCAACTTGCCACCTCTCAGCCGACAGCAAGCTAGGAGAAGCACCAAGCCTAGCAACCATGTCTAGGAAACTCACCACCGTCCCCCGCCACCCCCTGTCCAAGCCTCGATCCCAACCAGCCCCTGGACCACACAACCCAAGCATGCCAAGCCTCTCAGCGAGCGAGACGAGAGCGCGCCAGAGCGCCAACCGCGACACACGCCCACTGACCGCATGCCTCCCTCGCCACGTGCGAGCAGGATCGCCAGCATCCCAGCAACACCGCAGACATGCCTGTTCGCTATCGCGCGAACCGTAGACGATGTGCGCCATTAAAACTGTTGTCGGACTCACCTAGAGTGCAGCAACATTCCGACCATTTCGCACCGTCCCACGCCGCGTGAACTTGTTGTTGAGCTTCGCCAAGGAGCACATCAGCGCCCCCTATCGTCGCCCATGCCATTAGCCCACTGTGCCGATGACCACGACGAGCTCAGCCCACGCCCGTCGGTCCCATTCAGCCACTATAAATAGAGGCCACCCCAGCACGAACTATTGACACCATCTCACTCCCCTATCTCTCAGAATCACCCCACCACACTACCGGAGCAAGGGCGCTGTCGATTGGAGCCGGCCGAGGAGGAGCCGTTGATACCAGTAGGATCACCGTCATCGACTTCACCATTCGCCCCCGTCGCCGACCATCGCCTGAGCCCCGGTGAGGCTCCCACGACCCCCACTGGCCGCGCTAGGGTTCTGTCTCGCCGGCGTTGCCCGACATGGACGATGAACCGCAGCCGTAGGATTAGAGCTTGATCTTGCGGTCTCACTGACGAGTGGGGGTAGCCAATTAACCAGCCCCCGCGCGCGCTATGCGTAGTGGGACGGCCCAGTTAGCATCCCGCGCGACCCAGTAATTCAAATTAGGTTTATTCTTTTAGTTTCAAACTCAGTTCTGTACCCAGATTCAAAAATCAACCCAGCTCGATTCACTGAACCAAATGCATGAACCCAATTTTGTTAGAAAGGTACTAGAATGCTTAATCCAAGCCCATTGGATTCAAACCATTTAGATTTGTAGATCACCCATGGTAAAAAGAAGAAGTCAGAAGATTTTCTACATTCAAACATTTTTCAAAATTCAACCATGAAAGCTTTTGAGTTGATTCCAACTCTCAAAAATCACATTTTACAAGACCTTTCAGAATATATAAAAATATCTAGGTTTACTTACAGAAATAATGGTCAAGCAATAAAAGAATGCCCATAGGCATTTCTAGTCACTTTAATTAATTAAAATAAAAAGGTTAAACCTTATTAAATTGTGACACCACTTTAAATCACATTCCCATGTACTGAAATGTGTGGTGATAACATGTGTCAACATGATCCCATGTTTGAGTTGGAGAATATTAAACCTTAAGTAGTTTTTCAATGAGTCTAAATTACTTTTGAAATAAAGAAAATAAAACTATTTGCCTTAATGATTGTAATGTTTGTGATGATAATAGATAATCTAGTGAAAACCCTGGTGTGATAACTAAGAGTAGTTAAGTATTGGTTGGTGATTGTGTACCTCGTATTTATTTATAGACATTAGTACTGACCAAGGATACGAGGAGGAAGGAGGATACTACGAGGAAGAAGCCAAGGAGAACTTCAACCACTTCTCTGCCCAAGGCAAGCCTATACTTGCAATCTTGCAAGCCTCACTATACAAGTTGACTTAGCAAGCTAACCTTTGCCAGCTTACACTACTTGATACGTAATCCTAGTTTTACTTGCAAGCCTAGTATTTTATTTCTTTATCAAACATTTTATTTGATTTTACTTGGTGAATTGTAGATATTAGAAGGATAATTGAAGGTATCATAAAGAGCATAAAACTTGGCCTAAGTTAGATAATCTTGATGTCATCCTGAGGCATGAGATTTAACTTAGGTAATGCCCACTTGTCTACCACCCATCATTAGTGTTTACCCCCAGTTGTATATGCTAGTGCTAAGCATAAAACTTGATCAACTTTAGATTGGAATATTTGGTTAAAATGGTTATGAAAACCTTAGAATGATGAGTCATTCTACTGAAATGTTTTGACATGTGTTCTTGAAACACCAGATGATTTTGATGATGAAAATGTTAAGGCATGAGCCTTAGCCCTTTATAAAACGGATGGTTGTCTGGATGCCATACCGTTCCAATTTTACCGAACAACCATAATACCCAAAATTTGGGTAGGGCTTGACTGGAAATTTATATACCTTAGTATGGGTTCCCTTGCGGCCAAGGTTTGAGTTGAGGCTACCTTGTGAAGATTGTCCACCTATGCAGTTCCCAAGATGACAGTTGGTGATGGTTGGGAGGCCAAACTCACAGGAGAGGTGCCTATACTAGGGCGTGTAATGGAAAGATTAGATTGATTATCCGCATACTGAGTATGGTGACTTCGGGATTGTTCCTGACGGATGGATCGAATGTTGTGGTGAAAGTGTACCACCTCTGAAGAGTGTCAAAATATTTGAATAGACACGTCCGAGGTTATGGATAGTTGGAGTGGCCATACTGTTCGGTCGTCAGATGTTTTCAAAATGACTTATGAAATGATTTATGAATTTGACTTGACCACAACAAAGTTGTGACATGAAATTCAAATTCCCACTTAGGTGTTATAAAACTTTCAACTAGCTCTCTTTGCTTCTGAACTCAGTAGAGATAAATCTGGCTTTTTGCAAAACAACCTAGAGCTTAGTATTTCCTACTCCAAAACCACTTCAATTGTTAGTATTGGTTTGCGAGTACTTAAATAGTACTCATGGATTTGTCCCTGACTATTCCCATGGCCAGACTATGAAGAGGAGTATCAGGAAGATGGACAGCAGAAAGGTTATGACAACTAGGATCATCTCCCATCATCAGCATTGCCTGTGATGCTGAAGATGGAGTCTCGCCTACGCTATCGTTATTATTACGTTATTCCGATGCTTGAATTGTATTAATACTGGATCATGACATCATTATTTGTTGTAAGACCTTATGTATGGTTTGTAATGGATGATGTACTGTGATATCCAATATCTTATATCTCGCAAAAATGGTAATCCTGGGATTGTGACGTATGGCATAACAGGCATCTGGGATTAAAATCCAGGTGTTGACAAGTTGGTATCAGAGCTATCCTGACCATAGGATACCCTAGATTAGAATGGACATTTGAATCAAAAAATTAGTTTCAAAACCAAGGAAGTGAGTATTTACAAAAACTTATTCTCATCCTTATCACTTAGACTCTTTCATGAAAATTCATGTTCCTCAAAAATTCTTGCAAACTTACATAAAATTTGACACACTTGATCACTCTACTAAATTACTCATCCTATATTCTTATAGATGGACGTGAAGTACATCAAGTTTTATCAGTTGGGGAATGGAGGAGACCTCATATTTGAGCGTGACTTGGACCATCTGTCAGATATGCTCGAGCGTCCGCACCCCGAGTTCTTCAGAGCTCAGCTCAATGATCAGGAAGGAGAGGATTTGCAGTGGCTAGTTATTGCAAGTCTCTGAGGAAAAATTGAAGCCCCCACCTCAGAGGGAATTCAGTTCACCTTGAGAGAGAACAACTGGCTCGATGGAGTTGCCAGGTCCATGCAGGAAGCTCTTGCCCGTCTGTGTGGGCAGAGTATCAGTCAGATCAAGGGTACCTGCTTTGAGTTCTATCCAAGGCGTGATGTTATGGTACAGCCACTTGAGGCCCCGTATCACCACAAGTTGAAGAGTCAATTGGACCACCTCAGTGTCATGATGTATGACCGTCAGAAGGAGTTGGACAATGCCCGCTCCTACGCCAACCACAACTACGCCATCGCTGCCAAGAAAGATCAGACTATTGCCATGCTAGTGAAGGATCGCTAGTCTCATCGTCGTCATCTCGACAAGAAGCAGCGCATCATTGCCCGTCTTCGCCACCGGATCACGGATTTGGAGGAGACCATCCATGAGAGAGACATGCAGTTGGAGGAGAGGGAGAATGCAGGGGAAGACCTTCGTGGAGACCCCTACTCCTATCTCAGTGATGATGATGACTTTCTGGAGGATCAGGCCATGGACTTCTTCACCGATGAGGATGACTTCGCCTTCATAGATGATGATAATGAGGATTATGAGGACACCGACTCCGAGGAGTAGTATCACTTGAGCACTAGCGTTAGTGAGTTGTATTCGGTCCCACTGTATCGTAGTTTCATAGAATGGTTCTTAAAACCATCTGTTTTCCTTTGTTGTGGTGTGTGTTGTATCGTGTGCTATGAATGAATGAATGAAAAGCAAGTTGCTAGAAAAATATGAGTCAAACTTCAAAAAATTTACAATACCCCAAACCTTAAAAATTTCCCTCTTTTCTCATGATCTATCTCAATCTTCAGATGCCTCATGGAGGAAGCACTTCATCCCCAGACCCGATGCTACAAATCTTGCAAATGTTAGTTTCGGATCGCGAAGCTGAAAGATCCGAACGTCAAGCCAAGTTAGCCACCCTTCAACAGATAACTCAGATGGCCAACAACAATCAAGGCCATGGAAATCAGGACAACCATGGATCGAAGCTCAAGAATTTCCAGAACACCAATCCACCCGTTTTCACTAAGTTTGAAGAGCCCCTAGATGCGGATGATTGGCTGCAAACCATGGAGAACAACCTAGAAGTTGCAGGAGTGGAAGCCAACAAGAAGGTAGTGTTTGCCACCCAATATCTAGCTGGAGATGCAAGAGCATGGTGGAACAGCGTTCGCGCCATGACTGTAGGACATATGATGACTTGGGAAGAGTTCAAAGTGAAGTTCAGCAGAACCCATGTGCCACTGGGTTTGATCAAGAGGATGAGAGATGAATTCAGGGAACTGAAGCTAGGCAGGATGACGGTAGTTGAGTACCATGACAAATTCTTGTCATTGCCTAGGTATGCACCGGATGAGATCGATACTGAAGCCAAGAAGAAGGAGAGATTCCTGAATGGTCTGCACGATAAGATGCAGACAATGTTAGTAAATATCCCATTTGCTGATATTGAAGCCTTAGTTGACTCTGCCATTCAGATGGAAGGCAAGATCAACCAAGCCAATGAAAACCGCAAGCGTCGCATGATGCATCATCCAGGAACCCACCATATACCAAAGTATCGCCCCAACCCATCTCCAGGATTTTCCCCAAGAAACAATAGACCCCCGATGAACCGTCCAACCTATCCCAACTGTGGAAACCCAAGGCCCGGAGGAAACAATAATAACCCCGGCAACCCCAGTAATTTCAACTGTGCCCCGCCCAAGTTCAACAACAACAATACCGCCACCAACACCAACACTGCCCCAATGACTGGAACCAATGTTGTGGCTGTTGCAGCAAAGGACAAGTCTCACGTGATTTGTTATGAATGTGGAACCAAAGGTCACTATTCCAATGAGTGCCCCAAGAAGATTTCCGCAACCCCCAATGCAAATGCCCCAGCTCAGCAGCAGCGTCGTATTCAGCCCGAAAGAAGGTTTGCCCCAGGGAACTCACTCAACCACAACGACCGTCTCTTTCTCATGCATGCAGAAGAATCCCAAGAAGCGCCAGATGTCGCGCTGGGTATGTTTTCTGTTAACTCAGTAAAGATTAATCGACTGTGCCAAGAAAGCCATAACCATGACCAGTACAGCCGAAATATCAGTAGAACATGTATCTGAAACCTTGACCCTCTAATTCAAGTGCAACAAGAGTATATCTCAACCAACCATTGACCAAGTCTGGATAGTCTGTGAATACCCCGATGTATTTCCAGATGTCTTGCCCGGTATGCCCCCAGATCGGGATATCGATTTTATCATCGTACTAATCCATGGAACCAGACCCATAGCCCAGAGACCATATAGTATGAACCCGTCTGAACTAGTGGAGCTGAAGAAGCAACTAGATGCTATGCTGGAAATAGGACTGATCCAACCAAGTGCATCGCCATGGAGATAACATGTCTTGTTTGTGGATAAGAAAGATGTAGGTAACCGTTTATGTACGGATTATCGGAAGTTGAAAGATGTCACCATTAAGAACAAGTACCCACTGCCAAATATAG
This sequence comes from Avena sativa, assembly GCA_916181665.1. NCBI lineage: Eukaryota > Viridiplantae > Streptophyta > Magnoliopsida > Poales > Poaceae > Avena > Avena sativa. The sequence goes on from OV702280.1 coordinate 137,315,226, forward strand.
AAGACCTGTTTGACCAGTTGACTGGTGCCAAAGTGTTTTCTATGATTGATCTTAGAACTGGTTATCATCTACTCAAGATTCGCGCAGAGGATATTCCAAAGACTGCCTTTACCACCAGATATGGATTATATGAGTATATTGTCATGTCTTTTGGATTAACCAATGCCCCCGCTTATTTCATGAACCTCATGAATAAGATTTTTATGGACTTTCTAGATAAATTTGTCGTTGTTTTCATCGATGACATTCTGATCTATTCCAAATCAGAAGAAGAACATGAGCTACACCTAAGGACCATCCTTGGAACCCTTAGAGAGCATCAGCCGTATGCCATGTTTAGCAAATGTGAATTCTGGTTACAGGAGGTAGGATTCCTCGGACATATCGTATCACTTGGAGGAATTGCCGTTGACCTTGCAAAGGTGAAGGATGTTGAAGATTGGCAAGCCCCAACCACTCAAACCCAAGTTTGTGCATTCCTCGGATTAGTGGGATACTACCGCAAGTTCGTAGAAGGATTCTCGAGTATCGCAAGACCTATGACCCAATTTCTGAAGAAGGATAAGAAGTTTGAATGGACAGACAAATGTGAAGCGAGTTTTCAAGAACTCAAGAGGAGATTGATTTCAGCCCCAATCTTGATCATGCTGGATATCACGAAGCCCTTTGATGTGTATTGTGACGCATCCAAGATCGGTCTCGGATGTGTGTTGATACAAGAAGGAAAAGTTATATCTTATCTGTCCCGACAACTCAAACAGCATGAACAGAATTACCCAACCCATGACCTTGAACTAGCAGCCATAGTTCTAGCCCTGAAGACATGGAGGCATTATCTGATGGGAAACCATTGTGAGATTTATTCAGACCATAAGATCTTGAATTATATATTCACTTAGAAAGAGCTGAATATGAGGCAGAGAAGATGGATTGAGCTAACCAAGGACTATGATATAGACATTCACTATCACCCCGGTAAAGCCAATGTGGTAGAAGATGCCCTTAGCAGATTGTCGTGCCGCTTGAACTCCATGATTCTGAAGGAGCAACCAATTTTGCACAAGGACATGGAAGATTTTAGAATGGAATTAGTAACTGAAGGATTTTTGGCTAGCATAGAAATTCAAACCACTTTGATCAGTCATATCAAGGAGGCGCAGAAAGGAAATGCTAGTATCGACGGAATCAAACGTCGCATTAGTACAGGAAAAGTACCCGGATTCACCGAGGACGAAGAAGGAGTTCTGTGGTACAAAGGACGTCTCTGTGTACCAGCAGATTCAGAGTTGAAAAAGTTATTTTGAAGGAGGCCCATGATACTCTTTATTCTGTCCACCCCGGAGGAACGGAGATGTATCAGGATTTGAAGGAGCAATTTTGGTGGCATAAGATGAAGAGAGAAATCAGAATCTATATTGCCAAGTGTGATATTTGTCAGAGAGTCAAGGTGGGACATCAAAGACCCGCAGGGCTGTTGCAACCATTGCAGATTCCAGAATGGAAATGGGATTCCGTTGGAATGGAATTTATCACCGGATTGCCTACATCTAGTTGGGGAAATGACTCTATTTGGGTCATAGTGGACAGATTGTCCAAAGTATCCCATTTCTTACCAGTCAAGACCACCTACCAAAGTTTGAAGCTAGCGGAGTTGTACATCGCTAGAATCGTCAGTCTGCATGGAGTCTGCAAGAACATCGTATTGGGTCGAGGAACTCAGTTTACCTCGAGATTCTGGAAGAAAGTCCAAGAAGGACTAGGAACAAGACTGGATTTTGGCACAGCGTATCACCCTCAAACCGATGGACAAATGGAGCGAGTAAATCAAATACTCGAAGATATGTTGAGAGCATGTGTGCTAGAGTATGGATCTAAATGGGAAGACTGTCTACCATTCACAGAATTTTCTTACAACAATTGTTATAAAGCTAGTTTGCAAATGGCCCCATTTGTGTTCATGTATGGAAGGAAGTGTCATACCCCTTTGAATTGGTCGGAAGTAGGAGAGAGTCAGATCTTCGGACTCGAAATCCTAAGAGAAACAGAAGAGAAAGTTCACAAGATCCGTGAGCACCTCAAGACCGCCCAGTCAAGACAGAAGAGTTACGCTGACAAGAGACGTCGAGACCTTTCTTTCAATATCGGAGATTTTGTGTATCTCAAAGTTTCGCCTTTGAAGGGAATGCAATGTTTCCAACTCAAAGGAAAGTTAGCCCCCAGGTATATCGGACCTTTCAAGATTCTAAATCGTCAAGGAGAAGTATCGTATAAACTGGAACTGCCAGAGGAGATGTCAGCCGTGCATAATGTGTTCCATATATCGTTACTTCGTAAATGCCTTGAAGTTCCGGAGAAGACTGAAGTTTTCAAGAACATCGCACCATAGAGATCAACGATGACCTGACCTATCCCGAAGTACCCATCCATATTTTGGAGGAAGATTTTAGGACCACCAGAACCCAAAGCATCAAGTTTCTCAAGTTTTAGTGGAGTAACTACACTAAAGAAGAAGCTACCTAGGAGCAAGAAGATCACATCAAGACGGAGTTTCCCGATCTTTTTAGGTCCTAGTTTTCTTCTTTCTTCTTTCTCAAATCTCAGGGCGAGATTTTGTTTAAGGAGGAAAGGTTTGTAACATCCCAAAAATGTTGAACAATGATTATCAAATTCCAATCACCAAAATTAGGGTTAACAAAAACTTTTGTTAATTCAAATCATTATGAATGCATGTGTGTATGTGATGATTGTATGAATGAAGGAATGGACTTGTGAGATTGATCTAAATAGCAAGGAATGGTTTAAAGGTGAAAACAATATCATCTAAACAATTTCCAAGAATAAACAAATCAAGAGAAAATAAAAAAGAAAACAAATAAAGCAAATGGTCATTTTTGCCAATCTTGCTCACTAGGCCACTTTGAGTGTTTCTATTCCAAGATTCCAAATAGAAACTTTTCCATTTCTTTTCACCCCTTGAAAGACCAAGTAAGATTGAATAAAATCCCACCTTTCAAACTTGCAGAAACATTTGGCAACTTGAATCAAATCACATTTCAAAATTGAATCTGATTCATATGTGAAGATCACCCCTTTTTCAAAAACCAACCAAACCAATTCCACTTGAACATTCCAACTAACCAGAGACTCCCTAGTATGTAACCAACACATCCAGCAAGTTTGAGTCCAAAATTCAAATTTGAATCTCTTGCGGCCATTTCATCAAACACCTTGTAATCACCAAACCAACAAACATCAAACACTATTAGGAGCAGTGATTTTGGCCTAACTTGTTCCCTCTCTGGTTTACAACAAGCTATTAGTAGATCATCTAGCCCATTTAACAAGCTTTAGCACCACTATGAGCTTGCCATAGCCATCAATGGTGACCAGGCCGAGCTCAACTTGCCACCTCTCAGTCGACAGCAAGCTAGGAGAAGCACCAAGCCTAGCAACGGTGTCTAGGACACTCACCACCGTCCCCCGCCACCCCCTGTCCAAGCCTCGAGCGCAGCCAGCCCCTGGACCACACAACCCGAGCATGCCAAGCCTCTCAGCGAGCGACCCGAGAGCGCGCTAGAGCGCCAACCGCGACACACCTCCACAGACCGCGTGCCGCCATTGCCATGTGTGAGCAAGATCGCCAGCACCCCAGCAACACCGCGGACATGCCTGTTCGCCGTTGCATGGACCATAGACGTTGTACGCCATTAAAACTACCGCCGGACCCGCCTAGAGCGCAGTGATGTTCTGACCGTTTCGCATCGCCCCATGCCGCGTGACCTTGCCGTTGAGCTTCGCCAGGGAGCACAACACCGCCCCTTATCGTCGCCCGTGCCATTAGCCCACTATGCTGACGACCAGGACGAGCTGATCCCACGCCCATCGGTCCCCTTCAGGCACTATAAATAGAGGCCACCCTAGCACGAATTCTTCACACCATCTCACTCCCCTCTCTCTCAGAAGAACCCCACCTCACTCCTGGAGCAAGGCGAGCAGCGCATCACCGGAATTTGGCCGGAGTCTGCCGTTGCTGGAGGAGAAGGGCGTCGTCGATTGGAGCCGCCCCAGGAGGATCTGCCGGTACCAGGAGGATCGTCGTCGTCGACTTTGTCGTTCGCCCCCGTCGCCGACCATCTCCTGAGACCCGGTGAGCCTCCCACAACCCCCACTGGCTGCGCTAGAGTTCTATGTCGCCGGAGTTGCCGACGTGGACGATGAATAGCGGCCGTAGGATTAGAGCTTGATCATGCGGTCCACACCCCCCCATACCGCTTCGCACCCCTCGGGTCTCACTAACGAGTGGGGATAGCCACTTAACCAGCCACTTAACCACGATGAGTATATCCGGTTAGCATCCCGTGTGACCCAGTAATTCAAATTTAGGTTTATTCTTTTAGCTTCAAACCCAGTTCTGTACCTAGATTAAAAAATCAACCTAGTTCGATTCACTGAACCAAAATGCATGAAACCAATTTTTCTAGGAAGGTACTGGAATGCTTAATCCAAACCCGTTGGATTCAAACCATTTAGATTTGGAGATCACCCATGGTAAAAATAACAAGGCAGAAGCTTTTCTGCATTAAAACATTTTTCAAAATTCAACCAGGAAAGCTTTTGAGTTGATTCCAACTCTCAAAAATCACATTTTACAAGACCTTTCAGAATATATAAAAATATCTAGGTTTACTTATAGAAATAATGGTCAAGCAATAAAAGAATGCCCCATAGGCATTTCTAGTCACTTTAATTAATTAAAATAAAAAGGTTAAACCTTATTAAATTGTGACACTACTTTAAATCACGTTCCCATGTACTGAAATGTGTGGTGATAACATGTTTCAACATGATCCCATGTTTGAGTTGGAGAATATTAAACCTTAAGTAGTTTTTCAATGAGTAGAAATTACTTTTCTAAATAAAGAAAATAAAACTATTTGCCTTAATGATTGTAATGTTTGTGATGATAATAGATCATCTAGTGAAAACCCTGGTGTGATAAGTAAGAGTAGTTAAGTATTGTTTGGTGATTGTATACCTCGTATTTATTTATAGATGTTAGTACCGACCAAGAATACGAGGAGGAAGGAGGATACTACGAGGAAGAAGCCAAGGAGAACTTCAACCACTGCTCTGCACAAGGCAAGCCTATACTTGCAATATTGCAATCCTCACTATACAAGTTGACTTAGCAAGCTAACCTTTGCCAGCTTACACTACTTGATACCTAATCCTAGTTTTACTTGCAACCCTAGTATTTTATTTCTTTATCAAAGCTTTTATTTGAGTTTACTTGGTGACATGTAGATATTAGAAGGATAATTGAAGGTAGCATAAAGAGCATAAAACTTGGCCTAAGTTAGATAATCTTGATGCCATCCAGAAGCATAACTAATGCCCACTTGTTTACCACCCATCATTAGTGTTTACCCCCACTTGTAGATGCTAGTGCTAAACATAAAACTTGATCAACTTTAGATGGGAATACTTGGTGAAAATGGTGATGAAAACCTTAGAATGATGAGTCATTCTAGTGAAATGTTTTGACATGTGTTCTTGAAACACCAGATGATTTTGATGATGACAATGTTAACGAATGAACCTTAGCCCTTTATAAAACTGATGGTTGTCTCGATGCGATACCATTCCAATTTTATCGTACAACCACAATACCCGAAATTTGGGTAGGGCTTGACTGGAAATTTATATACCTTAATATGGGTTCCCTTGCGGCCAAGGTTTGAGCTAAGGCTACATTGTGAAGATTGTCCACCTATGCAATTCCCAAGATTACAGTTGGTGATGGATGGGAGGCAAAACTCACATGAGAGGTGCCTATACTAGGGCGTGTAATTGAAAGGTTAGGATTGATTATCCGCATACTGAGTATGGTGAATTCAGGATTTTTCCTGACGGATGTATCGAATGTTGTGGTGAAAGTGTACCACCTCTACAGAGTGTCAAACTATTCGAATAGCCACGTCCGGTTATGGACAGTTGGAGAGGCCATTCTGTTCTGTCGTCGGATGTTTTCAAAATGACTTATGAAATGATTTATGAATTTGACTTGACCACAACAGAGTTGTGACACGAAATTCAAGTTCCCACTTAGGTGTTATAAAACTTTCAACTAGCTTTCTTCGATTATACACTCAGTAGAGATAAATATGGCTTTTTGCAAAACAACCTAGAGCTTATTATTTCCTACTCCAAAACCACTTCACTTGTTAGTATTGGTTTGCGAGTACTTAAAGTGTACTCATGACTTTGTCCCTGGCTATTCCCGTGGCCAAACTATGAAGAGGAGTATCAGGAAGATGGACAGCAGGAAGGTTATGAAAACTAGGATCATCTCCCATCGTCAGCATTGCCTATGACCCTAAAGATGGAGTCTCGCCTACGCTATCGTTATTATTACATTATTTCGCTGCTTGAATTGTATTAAGACTGGATCATGAGATCCTTATTTGTTATAAGACCTTATGTATGGTTTGTAATGGATGATGTACTGTGATATCCAATCTATTATGTCTCGCAAAAATGGTAATCCTGGGATTGCGATGTATGGCATAATAGGCATCTGGGATTAAAAATCCGGGTGTTGACATTGATGTAGTTGATCACTTGCCGATATCAAGATCGCATAGACGATCCTTCCGGCACCGCATTTCGGCAGCGCTTCCGCACTTGGTCACACATACGGAGTCGATGAAGACCTTCCTATCCCCGTTACAGCAGGAAGTGGAGGTGGTAGATTCCCTCGTAATCTCAGCAGCACAACGGCATGGTGGTGGTGGTGGAGGAGAAGAATTGCAGGGATTCGCCTAAGTCAGAGCAGGACAGTGGAGGAGGGAGATGGGTGTCGGCTAGGGTTAGGGACAAGGCGGGAGGGGTGCACCCTCTCCACCCCTCCTATTATAGATGGGGGGTGCAACCAGGGTTCCTACCCTCGTCGATTCCACCTCCAAGTCGGCTTCCAAGAGGGAAGGGGGGAAACTTTTCCCCCCAAGTCTCTTCCCCTTTCCATATTAGGGTTTTCCACTTTTTCCTTGTGCTGGTTGGTTGTTCCCTTGGGCTTGGTGCAGCTATCCCTAGGGCCCTCGCGGCATGCCATAGCCCAAGTGGCCCCTCCCAGGGTGGTGGACCCACTGGTGGTCCCTCTAGAACATTCTAGAAGCTTCCGGTGAAAACACCAAAAACATTTCCGAACCATAGAAATTGACTTTCCTTATATGAATCTTGTTCTCTGGACCATTCTGGATCTCCTCGTGGTGTCCTGGAGCCAATACGAGACTCTGAACAACATTCAGTCTCCAACTCATATTCCATATCTACCAAACAACATCGAACCGTAAGTGTGTCACCCTACGGTTCGTGAACTATGCAGACATGATCGAGACACCTCTCCGGTCAATAACCAATAGTGGGATCCGGATATCGGTAATGGCTCCTACATATTCAACGATGACTTTGTGATCGAATGAGTCATTCACATACAATACTGATTCCCTTTGTCGCGCGATACTTTACTTTTACGAGGTTCGACCGTCGGTATATCTATACCTAGTTCAACCTTGTTACCAATAAGTGATCTTTACTTGTTCTGTGATATGACATCCCTTGTGACCTAGCTACATGACTTCAAGCCAATTGGATGACATTCCACAGATAGGGCCCATAGTATATATATCCGTCATATGGATGGACAAATCCCACTCTAGATCCATGTGATTCAACACATACTTTCTGACCCAATGCCACATTTATAACCACCCAGTTACAGAAGTGGTGTTTGATGTTATCAAAGTACTCACCCGGTGATGGTGATTAACATTGTCTCATGGTCAAAGGATTAAGAAACTATTTATCTGAAAGCTTGTAGCAAAACAAACTTAATGACTTGATCTTATGCTATGCTTACTATGGGTGTGTGTCCATCACATCAATCTCCTAATGATATGATCTTGTTATTAATAACATCCAATATATATGATAAGGAAACCATGATTATCTATTAATCAACAAGATAGTTTCAACAAGAGGCTTACTAGGGACTCTTTTATGTTTGCAAAACATACAAGTATTAATGTAACCTGTTAATACAATTATAGAATGGGATGTAAATATTTCTCATAAACACAAAGATATAATAATAACCACTTTATTATTGCCTCTTGGGCATATCTCCAACACCACCACTACCGCCTGAATTTGCAGCATAAGACACTTGATACATTATCCTGAACTTTTTCATTTGGTCTGTAATGATGGGAACAATATTTTGTGTTTAAATGTGCTAGTATGTAAGAAATAATGCTTTACTACTTAGCACTTTTCTATGTATTTGATGTGTGTGATCGAAAATTTCTTAAGAACTTCGTGTTTACACTTTTCGTTTTATCTGGATCTCTGCCTCATCCCCTTCATGAGCCGGCTAACCTTTAGCACGGAAACTCTGCTGAGTCAACATAGTGTAATTGCTAAACCAGTTTAAACTCGGAAACAAAGACGGCCTCCAGTACTAACAATTCATTACTCGGAATATGCCTGCGTCTAAGCAATCATATAAAAAACCAGAGCATAAATAGAAAATGAGATTTACACCTTAAGGTAACATTTTTATAGATATTCAAAAACCATACCCAGAAAAAAATTAGGCATAAATTACTTTCAAGCATCCTGGGATTTTTGAAATTGACATGCTCTTTTGTAAATAAGATGGTAAAAAACTTCTCAAAAATAATATATGAGGAAACCAGTACTTTATGTCTCTTTGAACATGCACATATATGATTACAAGGAAATATAACTAAGAATAGAAGGGACATAGCTGTGCAATATTCAATGGACGGTCCAATTCATCCGGATTTGTACTACCGCCAGATCTCTTTCTCTTTTGAGTATGAGGTTTTTCCTTGATTTGACTCATATCATTTAAATAATATGACCCTTCTGCAGAACTCAGCTGATCATAAAAGGCCCTTCCCAAATAGGGGAAATTTTGTGCTTTCTTTTTTGCACGAGTTGGAGAACCAAATCACCCTTCCTACAATAAAAATTTTGCACTCTTTGACTATGATACTTGCATATATTCTGCTCATAGGCTGTAGATCTCTACTCAGCAATGGCACAAACTTCTTCGACTATGTCGAGATCATCTTGTCGAGACACCTCTACATCTTGTTAGATATACGCTTTGACTCTAGGAGACTGATGAATTCAATGACTCAGAAGAACTTCTTATACACCATAAACCAAGAAGAAAGGAGTATATCCGGTTGATATGTTAGGAGTTGTATGCAAGGTCCATATCATAGAAGGTAATTCTTCCGCCCAAGCTCCCCCGGCACGATGAAGTGGTGCCTCGAGAAGAGTACAGAGCCTTGTAAAATGAGACCATTTGCTCTTCTGACTTGTCCATTAGTCTATGGATGTGCGACAAATGCAATATCTAGTCGGATCCCCTGTTCTTCGCAGAATTCGGCTAATTCTCTCATGGAAAAGTTTCTCCCGTTGTCAGTAATAATACTATGCAGATATCCAAGTCTGATGATCACGTCCTCGACGAACCTTTTGGATGTGGATCCATCACAACTTTTTACGGGTTTAGCCTCAATCCATTTGGTAAATTTATCCACCATAACTAGTAGGTGAGTAAATCCACACTTTTCCATTTGAAACGGTCCTACCGTATCAAGACCCATGCCACAAATGGCCATGTAATAGGGATTGTTCGCAACTGATGAGCCGGAACGTGTGCTTGACAGGCGTACTTTTGGCAGCCTACGCACATTTTGACCAGTTTCTCGGCATCCGCCTTAGATGTGAGCCAACAAAATCCATGCTCAAAAGCTTTTGCCACCAAGGATTTGGCTGCAACATGGTGACCACACACGCCTTCGTGGATTTCTTGTAGGATTTCCACTCCTTCTTCCGGAGAAATATAGTGCTGGAAAATCCCAGAAACACTCCGCTTATAGAACTCACCATTGATTATCGTATAGGCTTTTGGTCGTCGGATAATCTATCGGCCCAGAACTTTGTCTTCAGGTAATTTTCCCTCTATCAGGAAATCCAGATAGGGTTTTATCCAGTTGGGAATTATAGCTAGAACTGCTACTAAAGGTGAGTCAGATTTTGTCGGATTTTGTCAGATAGTCATCATCAACACATTTGATAGAGGGAACTTTTAGGTTCTCTCAGAACGCACCATACTGGACTTGTTTCCGCGCAGGTCCTATCCTTGATAGAGCATTTGCTTCCTCATTTTCTACTCGAGGGAGGTGTTGAACCTCAAAACCCTTGAACGATTTTGATAATTCATCCATAACAGCTTTATGAGCTGTCAGGTGCTTGTTTGCATTGTAGATATCGGATACTTGCTGAGCAACTAAATTCGAGTCCCATAACACATGAGTCTAGTTACGCCAATATTTTGGCCACACGTATTCCATGTAACAGCGCTTTGTATTCGAAATATTATTGGTTTCCATGAAGTGTATCTATAAAACATAGAACAACTTATCTCCTTGGGGTGACTTAAGCACCACGCCAGCCCCCAAGCCTGATCGTGCTTTTGACCTGCCAGAATGTAGGGTCCAAAATTTCGAGTCTGGAGGACTTGCATTTTCTGCAGTCTATGTCCAATCAATGACGAAATTGGCGACTATTTGGGATTTGATTGTTGTTCGTGGCTTATACTCGATGTCGAAGCTGCAAGATCTATTCCCCACTTTGCGACATGTCTTGTGGCATCACGATTGTTGATTATATCTCGCAGGGGAGAAGTACTCACCACTATGATCTTATGGTCTTGAAAGTAATGTCGTAGCTTTCTGGCAGCAAAGAATACTCCATAGGCTAGCTTTTGGTAATGTGGATACCTTTGCTTCGAATCTTTTAGGTCCTCAGTTAGGTAATAGGTTGGACATTGCAACCTATGGTCATGGCCTTCTTCCTCACACTTCACGGATGTTACCACACTTACGACTTTGTTAGTCGCTGTGATGTAAAGAAACATAGGCTCATGTGCTCTGGTGCCGCGAGAATTGGTGGATATGAAAGTAGATGTTTTAGAATTTGTAGGGTAGCGTCGGCCTCCTTGGTCCAAAAAAATTTGTCAGTTTTTGTCAAGAGTTTGTATAAAGCTGCGGCTCTTTCTTTGAGTCAGCTAACGAATCGGCTCACAGCTATGATGCAACCAGTGAGACGTTGTATGTCCTTTAGGCGAGTCGGCCTGGTGATGTTTAGTATAGCCTTGATTTTCTCCTGGTTCACCTCTATGCCTATTTCAGACAGATGACACCTAACAATTTTCCGGCTGGGATTCCAAAGAAACACTTCTTTGGATTTTGCATTATGTTGAATTTTTGTAGGCTAGAAAATGTTTCCTCTAAGTCGAAAATAAGTGTTTCCTTATTTTTGAACATCACCGCTATATCATCTATGTATACATGGACATTGTGTTCGATTTGATCGTTAAGGCAACGCTGCATGGTGTGTTGATATGCAGCTCCTTTCTTTAAGCTAAAATGCATAGTTTTGTAGCAGAAGGTTCCGAAAGGTGTGACGAAATACGTCTTGAGTTGGTATTTTTTCTTTAATATTATTTGGTAATATCCAGAATATGCATCGAGAAAATAGAGTAATTCTAAACCTGCCGTGGAATCAATAACTTGATCGATTCTTGGCAAAGGGGATGGATCTTTAGGATAGGCCTTGTTCAAAGCAGTATAATCAATGCACATCCTTAAATCAATTATGTCCTTTTTAGGGATGAGTACATGATTTGCCACCCATTCCGCGTGGATGACCTCTGCGATAAATCCCGCTAATTCTAGTTGGGCTAAATTTTAGCTATAGCTTTGCGCTTTTCATCATGAAACCATCGTAAGGACTGTTTGATGGGTTTTGCCCCAGGGTACACATTAAGAGAGTTCTCGGCAAGTTCCCTAGGTACTCCGGTCATGTTAGAGGGATTCCATGCGAAAATATGTCTATTAGCTTTGAAGAACTCGACGAGCGCGCTTTCCTATGCGAGGTCTAAGCCTACCCCTACATTCGTCGTCTTGGAGGGATCATCTTCCTTTATCGATGTCTTCTTCGTCTCTTCTGATGCCTTGAACTGCAAACCTGGCTTCATCACCTCATTCTTCATAGAGGGCATCTCGGACAGATCAATGGTCTTCTTTATCTCCTGGTACTCCTGGGCATGTACCACGACTTCACCAAAGGCGGAAAATCTTTCCTCGCAGTCTCTTGCTTTCTTCGGGTTTCCCCGGATGGTAATGACGCCCTTTGATCCCGAAAGCTTTATCATGTTCTAGATGTAGCAGGGACGAGCGATGAACGCATGTAAGCCGGACGCCCAAAGATGGCATGGTAAGCACTTTTGAACGGAACTTCCTCGAAGGAAAGTGGATCGGTCCAGTAATTGTCTCGGGTTCCGAATGTCACGTCTAGGTTGATCTCACCTAGAGAATCTGCCTGTCTCCCTGGTACAATGCCATGAAAAGTCACATTGCTATGATTTAACTCGCTTTCGTGGATCTTCATGTGGTGAAGCGTCTCAATGTAGAGGATGTTGATGTTTCTACCATCATCAATGAGAGTTTTAGAGAACTCGTAGCCATCAATAAGAGGATTGATGACCAGAGGTGTCGAGGGATCACCCCCGGGTAGGCTAACCGGACAAGATTCAAGGGCAATGTAACTGCCAGCCGGGTGATCCCAGCCAGATATATAAACTCAAGCAGGTTAAAAATAAATACAGACCAAAGACGAACCGGAAGAACCATCAGCCGGATAAGAAGACGTAGGGAAGGTATCTAGCCGGTTATATCTCCCCAGCCGGACAAGGCAGCCTGCATGATCGTACCAGCCGGACAAGGTCTACCAGGAAGGCAAGGATGCTAGGGTGACGGGTGCACAGTAACCCGCCGCCCCTAGCAGACAATGACAAGACAGAAAGGCAGAGCCAGTGGCATGGACACCGAAGAAGAGGCCCGTAACCATGTTGGGCGGGAACAGGATCCCCCACCCATTTCGGCTGGGGCGGCCTCCACTGTTTCCGTGCTAGCTGGGGGGCGCGACATAGTATTAGACGTCAGGGAGGAAAAACGCTATACCAGAATAGTCGGTTGGGCCCACCTGTGGAACCTACTAGTTGGCAATGTCGTCGCCCATACCGCCTCAGTCCTATACAAGGGGTGGGAGAGGCAATGTAGCAAGGGTTGGTCTCTCATTCTTAGCTAGCACACATCGATACAGCTCAAGGAGCCTTTGTAGTTCTTGGTGTTCTTCTAGTTAGTCAGATCGGTAGGAGCAGGGGTGTTACCTCAGCACGAGGGCCCTGAACATGGGTACTTCTTGTGTCTCCGATGCTTGATTGTGCCCAATATTGCCTGCGGACGCCATCGCTCGCCTCCCTGCTTGCTCCCACACCATCATCTATCCTTCTCAGGCACTGTCATTCCCATATTGACGACAATTGGCGCCCACCGTGGGGCATAGATGGCGGCAACCAGAGTCACATTCCGCACGGGACCCTGCTCTTCATTCGGAGTGCAAGGTCTCCAGCATCGTGCTCACCCTGGGCAAGTTCGACTACGTCATCGGCAACGCCCGCTGCTTTGCCGGATCCACCACTCCGGCAGGCGGCTCGGTCCTGCTGTTCAGAGATCTGCCCGTCTATGTTGCCACCATGTCGGAGGATTTCCCTCGGGAGATCGTCTCCTTCGCCGAGTTACTGCCCTCAACCGGCAGAACGCTCGTCGCACCTCGCAGCGTGGAGGTGATGATGGCTGTCTCAAGCCACAACAGCCGACCCACCCTTGAGCGCACCAACGACATAGCCGGCACGTCCACCCCATTGCATGGAAAGGGCGTGGTGGAAGAATTCATTGAGGATATCCTCGCTCTGGTCGATCTGGGCGATGACCCGGAGGAGGCAGCAGCGAAGATCGAGGAGACACGGGAATAACTTCTTCACCAGGCCCAGGGCCTGGCCATCACCAAGTACCAGATGGAGAGCAATATGCGTGATTACCACCATGCCCATGGCGTCACCCCGACTAACCTGGACCCTAGCGGGCTGGGATCCGTGCAGCACCGCGGGGGAGAACTAGGGGCTTTCTTTGAGCAAGATGTCGAGCCAGGGCTCCCCATTTACTTCTCGCCACCTATGTACGACCGCGGTCAAGAATGTCCGGGCGGCGTGAGATGTCGCCGAGGAACTACCTAACCTGGAGCGGGAGGAAAGGCTCTGGCAGTTCCAGCCGGTTCATCACCTATTACAAGTAGCTGACGAGCAGGCTAAGGCCGCCCAGGTCACATACGAGGTAGGAGACGGCACCAGAGGAAACCATCCGGCTAGAGGAATCCAGGGAGGCGCTCGCATGACCAAGTACTCTGTGTCATTAGGCCAACCTCGCGGTCGTACGCATTCCAGGCGTCTCCACTCCGGTAGCAGTCAACCTCGCGGCAACCAAGGCGCCATGAGTCACCCGCCGTTTGGGGCACCACCGTCGGCTGACCAAGGCCACTATCCACCCCCTCCCCTATCCCTCCTACCTAGCCGGGTGGGAGCGCCCAATCCGGTCGAGCCGGATGCGCGTGACAGAATCGACCTCTTGGCGCAAACTCGCATCACAGAGGAGGAAGACGCAACTAGACCGGTCTACTTCGGGCCGCGTATCCGGAAGGAACCGTTCCCCGACAAGTTCTCCCTGCCACGGGACACCCCCAAGTATGACAGCAGCATGAAGCCGGAGGACTGGCTGACCGACTAGGCCATGGCAGTCGGAATCACCCATGGCAACAAGCGTGTGGCGGTATACTATGTGCCTCTCATGTTGACCAGTTCGGCGAGAACCTGGCTGAACAGCCTCGCACCCAACAACATCAACGCTTGGACCGACTTCAAGAAGGTCTTCATCCGGAACTTCAACCACACCTACAAGTGTCCGGGTAGACCTCGTGATCTCTCTCTGTGCGTCCAAGGAGACCGCGAGTCGGACCACGAGTACCTCTCATGCTCGACCGAGCTGCGCAACTCCTGCGAAGGGGTGGTGGAGAACCAAGCAATCAGTTTCTTCATCGAAGGGTGACGAGAGGGCACGATTATACGCCACAGGCTGCTATGGGACGAGCCCAAACCATGGCGGAGCTGATGACCGTCACTGACCAGTACGCCAGCACGGATGCGGTAATGAAGAAACCTCTCCAGTTTAATGCGGAAGGACGGCCGGTTCTCATCGAGCCGGCTTGGGAGAAGCAAGGCGAAGACGACGGATCGTCTAGGTGGCCCGGCAGCGACAACCGCTACCAGGGAAAATGTCCGGTTGAGCAGCAAAGCCCTCGATATCACCATAGGAAATTCAATGTGGTGCAAGCCACACCAGCTAGAAACGACAAGAGGCAGAAGAATACCTTCAGCTTCAAGCAGATGTTCGATGGGCCGTGCAGGTAACATAGTGGCGCCTTCAAGCCAGCTATGCACACCACTCAACAGTGCACATGGACCCAACAGATCATGGAGCAGGCTGGCCTACCCCCTCTCCCCCCACCCCCTCCTGGCGGACCCCCGCCATCGGCTAGGGTAGCCGGGAATAACAAAAAAACAACAACGGGGCCTATTCGCAGCAGCACGAGAAATACCACATCTTCGAGGCCGAGCCAACTTACAGTCATCGCCGGAAGCAGCATGCTATGGAGGTGAAAGCTGTCATTCCTCCAGTCCCCCAGTAACTGAGCTGGTCCGAGACTCCCATCACTAGGATCCAGTAAGACCAGTCGGATCTTCTCCCGCATCCCAGGGGCAAGGTGATGGTGGTAGACCCTCTCCTCATCTCCGACGTGTGCACCTGCCGTTTCTCGCGTGTACTAGTGGACGGTGGGAGAAGCCTCAACCTGCTCTACCTTTCTCCATGGAGAAGCTGGGCATCCGGGAGCGCGACCTGCAGCCCCCGAGCACCGTGTTCCATGGCATTGCGCCTAGACCACCGTGTGTCCCGTTGGGCAAAATCCGGTAGGATGTCATATTCAGTTTGAAGGAGAACTTCTGACGCGAGCCGATCTGGTTCGAGGTGGTGAATCTAGACAGCACCTACCATTCTCTTCTTGGGCGCCCTGCCCTCGCAGAGTTCATGGTGGCCCCCCACTATGCATACCTCAAAATGAAGTTGTCAGGACCGAATGGCGTGATCACCGTGTCCGGCTTCTACAGGCGGTCCATGGCACACGCCGCGGAGGTGCAAAGATAGCCGAGCCCCTGCTCATGACCGAGGAGAAACGCGAGATGATGCACAATGTTGCAATGTTGCAACAAGAGGTGTCGGCTAGGCTGAAGCCGGTTGGGGACATGGCATTCAAGCCATCCAAGGAGACAAGATAGTTCCTACTCAACCCGGCTGTCCCCTCCAAGTGCGTCACCATCGGTGCCGTCTTGGATAGCAAATAGGAAGGCGCGCTCTGTGACTTCCTCCATGAGAATCGGGACATCTTCGCATGGTCTCCCAAGGACATGTTGGGTGTGCTGAGGGAATTCACCGAGAACTCACTTCATGTGTGGCCGGATGCCAAGTCGGTCAAGAAGCCCCTATGTCGCTTCACGGTGGACAAGAGGAAGGTCATTGGCGACAAGATCACCCGGCTACTCACAGTCGGCTTCATCCTGGAGGTGTATCACCCGGACTGGCTGGCCAACCAAGTCCTAGTGTTGAAGAAAAACAAGAATTGGCGCATGTGTATTGTAACACCCCAGTTTTAGCTAAATAGTAATTAGGGTTGTTTGTGCATTCATGAGCATCATCTTCTTTAAGTGCATGCAAAAGAAATAATGTAAAACCCTAAAACCTTAGCTTTTCCCCTCTCTAAAAGAAAATCAAAATAGTTTGAATATTTTGAAAACCCAAAATGTTGGAGCCCAAATGGACTAAAAGGGCCCCTACAATATTTTCATATATTTTACAAAGTCTCTAGTATTTTTGAATTATTCAAAAACAGAATTCAAATGGAAATACAAAGAGGAAATAGAAACAGAAAAAGAAAAAGGATTTCAAAGAAAAAAGATAGCAGAGCAGCAGCCCAGGCTAGCCTAGCTTCCCTCTCCCTTCTGCTCGCAGCTCCCGTGGCCCAGCAGCGGCCCAACTGGCCCGTACCCCTTCGCCAGCTTTCTTCTTTCTTCTTCCTCTAGCCAAAAGGACACCGCTTGAGCAGGCGTGCTCCCAGAAGCTCCAATCGAGGCCTCCTTTCCGAGCTCTGGCCACCGTGTTTATCGATGATTCCAACCGCCTTCGCCTCGTGCCTCCTCGCTGACCTCTTCTCTACAACCACGGTGAGCGTGCGGTGCTTAGGCACCACCCCGTGCCTCCCCTCCCTCTCTGGTCTGTCCTCGAGTCGCGCACCACCATCCGCCGATGTCGGTCGTCGTCGCGTCACTTGCTCTGGTGACCAATAGATGACGGCGCCGCTGTTTTCTAGCTCATCGCGAAGTGCTGATTCGAACAGAGCTAGCCGCGTGCCCCCGCTCACCCTCTAGCGTTGCCATCGGCCATTGTCTGTCATGCTGCTGCCGTGGTGACGTGGTGCCCTCGTGGAAACTGAGGTGGCCCTGGGCCCCTCTGTCAGCCACGATGGGTAGGCACTGCCCCGGTGACAAATGACCCCCCACCCCCATGTGACATCAGCCTCTGTCATGCTGACGCAATAACCAATTTTAAATGCTTTAATAAATTCCATAAATTGTAATAAACTTGTAAATTGAATAACTTATTCATATTAATTCATAAAAACACAAATAATATATCAAAATGTTTAGAAAAATGAGATCTACCTAATTAAGATATAATCATGCATTGTTCAATAACTTCCATGATAAGTTTAATTAGAAGAACATAGTAACCCCTCATAGGTGATTCCGGAGTTTCCCTGAGTTAGGGTTTGCACCCCTCGGAACCCCAAATAAATTGTCGAGCATGCCTTAGGGTTACATTTCAATACAATTTAACTTGTCATATCATCATCCTTGTTTTAGCATTGCATCGATGCCATGTGTTGATTGTTTCCCTTTCTTTCTGATGTTTGGTTCTTCTCGGTAGAATACGATATCGAGATCGAGATCGAGATCAAAGCCCAAGGTCAAAAATGTCGAAGTTCAAAGATCGATGAACAATACTTGACCAACTATAATCAAGTCAAGTACAAGGCTCCTGAAGATATGCTTATCTATTATCAACTGGCAAAGGCATGCATAGCCCCACCATGATATAATCCTATTATTTCAAAAGCATTTCAATTCCTGCCATGATGCATATGATTCTACTATGGTCTTTTAACGATAGATAGAGTATCCTATCTATTGCATTACTTCCTTTGAGCTTATATTCCCTGATCCACTGCTCCTAGCATAACTAGGTTTGGCTTGTGTGCATTCCTAGAGATATTATTTGTGTCCTGCTTAGCCATGCATAGCTATCAGTGCTGGTTCACCCAGATGATGTATCAGATGCAAAGAATCTAGTATGATAGGAGAACGTGATGAGATGATATGAGAGGTGATATGAGATTAAACATGCTAAGGTTTGTATGGGAGGCCACAGTGGGATGTGGTTTTTCTAGTCCCATGCTCGCCACCACTAGGACCCGAGTTCTTGCATTTGGACCAAGACGATCGTATACCCACACGGACCAAGATTGACTAAATTGCCTTGTAGATTCCATGAGTCACATAGTTCGGGCGTTCCATTCGACATGCATTCTGGATCTTCTCGAAGGCGGTGAAGGAGGTGCATTCATAACAGGTAGGTAAGCGTGGCCGGGGTTGCTTGGGGTAGATGGTGCCCCTAGTAAACCAACCTCGCCTCACATCTTTAAGGACCGACTTCGGGATTTGACCCATTACGGCGGAACCATCCTTATTCTGTGACTCATGGTCTCAGCGAAAGCAGGGTAAAGGGTTTATCTAACCACCCTCTGTCGGCTTTCCAAGGAAGAGGGCTAATCATGTGGCATTAAGAGAAGATTAGTACGTGTGGGTAAAGTTGTAAACCCCTGCAGGGTTAAATATCTTCGAAAAGCCGTGTTCACGGTTATGAACGCTTGGTGACCAGATTCTAAGATCATAGAGAATTTTAACCTAATCGTAAAACTTGGCAGTTCAAAATGTGCTTAAGGATGCTTCCTCATGGGAACGAGGGGGTGATCCTAGTTAGGGTTCAGATGATGATGACTTGGTGGATATCAAAAGATGATGATCAATATTTTGGAGATGTCGCTCTCTTATCCCCTTTAAAAATACTCTGATTGGACGGGATTCTTCTCCCTCTTGTTTTATAAATAAAGATGGCTGTATGCAAAACAACTCCACCAGCCATAACTCTTGCGGAGTACACTCTATACTCACCCTTGCTTTGTTGATACTTTTGGCAGAGTAAGTGTTCCCCTGAAGACGAGTTCCGTACTACATAGATGAGTAGCTTGGGGTTCCTGGCCGGCAGCCTGGAATCTATGGGCTGGGATGTCATTGTTATGCTTCAGGCCTCTTAGGCCATTTGATTAGTTTGTTATACTTAATATCATAACTTGCCTTGTATTGTTTGATGTTTGATGTCAGTGACCTCTGCTTATAATATTTTGGTTCTTTGCTCAGTTATGAGCTCGATGTAATAATTTTGTGTCATAGGGTCACTTTTGTGTTACTAATTATTCACTGGATATCCTCGAGCTCAAGGTTAGGCTTCATTCAGAATGAGGTATGGGTTTTGTATAGCCCTGATCCCGGGGTTGTAACAGGTTTTGGTATCAGAGCAGTACCGACCATAGGAAAACCTTGCTATTGGTCGATGTTGAGTCTAGTGTTTGTGAAAACTATTTTAAAAGCTGAAAAGTATTTGCGAAAACTCTAGTATGCTTCTTTTCTTCTTATCCAGTTTCACTCTAACTCTGGGTTATCTTATCTAGTGTTGATTTTGGAAAAGTTTTGATATCTCTTCTAATCTTTCAAAGCTTAGGTGCCTTTTGGGCATGTCGTTTCTTAACCAGTTAACCTAGTCTTGAGTTCTCTAGAGTCGTGTGTGTTGTGAATTCCTTGTTCCCTTTGCTCTTGTTCACATGCGAGATTCCTTTCCATCATGGTCTCTCTGTTTTATGGATCCTACAATATAATGATCCAAAGTGTTATGTTCTAGGCTTCGAGGTTTCCTTTCGCCTCGTGTGCCTCCTTTTTGTTTCTTTGGGTACTTCATAAGTCATTTCTTCTCTTGGAAGTTAACTCATGATCACTATCTTGCAGTGTATGTAATGTCACTCAAGTAGTAGTTACTTCTTTCTCGGGTTTTAACCCTTGGACTTGAACCGAAGATCCCCGATTATGCTGGATTCTAGTGTTGTGAATCTTGTACATGACGCTGACCTTTAGCCCAAGATCCATGCCTTTGACCCCTATCGTTAATTTTCACAAATTACCTTAGGATGGCTGGTACTACAATTCTGTCCTTCAAGCTTGTGGTCTTTGACACGATTGAATTGTGATAGCTAAGGACTTCCCCTACCACTAGCTATGACAGATGTTCTTTAAATGGAACCAAATAGATCACAAACTCCTCGAGAGTCTCGCATCTATATTTTTGAGTCTGCCACAACTTATCTCTTTCTTTGCATTGGTTGTTGGAAGATTGATAACCTATGCATACACATCTCGGGATTCTACCCTAAGTATGATCCTTCTTTTCCTTGTTGTTTTCTGACCTTTGTCTACTAGTTGGTAGCGAAGTAGTAAACATGCATCAGTGTCTTCCAATGCAACATACTCTTGTGGTCCGTCATGACAAACAATTTTGGAACGTATAGGAGAAACAAAATCCAGTACCTCGTCATATCTAGGACCAGGTCAAAGTATTGTAATACTATCTTGAAGTATCACACTCTTTTATACTAAGAGGTCATGCTGAGTTTCCTGACCCCTTAATGAAGTGATGCTCTTACACATAATTACCCACCCTTACTTGAGTTTTCGCACTCGTGAATGATGCGTGTGCGTAATGATGTGGTCATCTGAGATTCTTAGCAATTATTATTGTATTGAACTCTAAGGACAGTTGTGTCATTCTTAGCGTGATTGGTTAACTCTATCACTAAGCGAAGTTTGATTGTACTACCAAGTCCGCTATTCTGTTATACACTCTTCGGTCAAAGAGTTAGGCTTGTGCCGAAACTCTGAGACTATGTCTTTCTGCCTTACCAAGCAAGTTTCCTCTCGAACTAAGTGATATACCAGTGGTTCGTGATATTCTGTATGTCTTACTAGAAATATCGCCATGTTGCCACATGACCGTGTTGTCAAGTTCTTTTGCAAGCAAGTTCTCTGAACTGCTCCTTTCTCCAAGGATCCATACTGGATACCCCTGAACTAGTTGGTTGAGCTTAAACAACAACTTGTAGAGTTGTAAGACAAAAGTTCTATCCGACTCAGTTCTTTCTTAAAGGGATGTCTAGTTTCATTCGTGCTGAAGAAATATAGTATCTCCTTCATGGATATGTTATCTCCCCCACCTTTGATTTTATTTGGGTTATTGTCAAATCAAACTCGGTTCTAAGGACTATCTTGATGGCGTTTCTACTTGTGATGTTTCACTTGAGTACATATTCCTATCCTTTGGTCTAACTAGTATTCCTGCCTTGTTTATGCAACATATGATTCCATGTTCTTGGAGTGTCTCGATAAGTTTGTTGTTGAGCCCATCGATGACATCCTTATCTTCTCCATGTTAGATTGGATTCATATGGAACAATTGACATTAATGTTGGAAACTTTTGAGAACCATCCTCGAGTAATCTCGAAGTACGTGTTCTGGATGTTAGAAGTGGCCTTCTCTGGTTCACGTGCAATTGTTGAAAAATGTCGCAGTGGATTCGAGTAGGGTTATCTCTGTTCCTTAAGGATATATGTGTGTTTTATTGTTAGTACTTTATATGTATGTAAATGTCTTTCGACAAGATGCTAAATACATGGGTCTAGCAATCTAGCTCATCTTTTGGAGCTTCACACTGTAGTCCATATCTTGAGAATGTAGTAACTTTATCTTTGCGGTAAATGTTGCAAACTTTATATTCGGACATGCTGAGTCTGAAGTATCATTCCACCTAACCAAATCTGAATCTCAAGCAGGTATGATGGTTGGTGTTCTTAAAGGTTTTGACATAGGTCTCTTTGTAAATCTGGCAAGATTAATGTAATGGTGGACACACTTAGCTGGAAAGACCTTTTGTAATATTCTCTTGATTCAGCAATAACAACCACTCTTCATGAGGTTTCTTCTATGACTTATTATAGGAGTTGTTCTTATGGTTTCCTTCGTATCCGAAGTCTGACCTTTACTTGATGTCTGTTGTTTCGAACATCAAGGAGAACATTTAAAGTAGTGTATCTAAATGTCTCTCGGTCGATCCTCCAGACCGTTTTACATTAGTAAGCACTTAGTTGTGATAAGTAATTGAAGTCTGAGAATGAAGTCTCTTTCTTCTCGTGTCATCGGGAATCTTCTTACTTATTCATCTGGTGGTGTAAAGTGATATCCTGATCATTGGCAAATATCTTGATAGTCCTGGATGAATAAAGAGTTTCCTTCATTTTCTCAACCATGTTTTAAGAGTGACTATGATTTTGATAATCAGTAGTGTCTCTTGTTACATGTTCCTTGTGACTCTCATGAGTCCTCTCCACCAAAACACCTTTCTGGCTTGGCCTTCTGTTGAATGAAAGAGTGACCCTTCTGTTCCAAAATTAGTTCAAAAGGTTGGTATTGTTGATCCATATCTCTACAACCTGAAATCTCTATTTAAGCTTTTTAGTAGAGGTTCACCTCTAGAAGTCTGTGGTCATGTTCTTTCTTTTGAAATGTTTCTCTTCATAAGCTTAAACCCTTCTGTGAGCTCCATGGTCTCAATCCTCACGAAGACCATCTATCTAACAATTTGAAGCCTTCTCCTCTTGTTCCCTCTATTACCTTTGTGTGTTAATGTTTGTCATCTCAGAGTTTTTTCTGAACACTCCATCCATAAGTTTACCATGAGATACTCTGGGTGTTGTTTAGTGTGTTTCCCTCTTATCTTTAGAGTGGCCCTGTTTCTTTCTCTCTCTGTCTCTCTTCCTACCTTTGGAATCTCGGGTCAAGATTCTCGTAAGGGGGATAGAGCTGTAACACCCCAGTTTTAGCTAAATAGTAATTAGGGTTGTTTGTGCATTCATGGGGACCATCTTCTTTAAGTGCATGCAAAAGAAATAATGCAAAACCCTAAAACCTTAGCTTTTCCCCTTTCTAAAAGAAATTCAAAATAGTTTGAATATCTTGAAAACCCAAAATGTTGGAGCCCAAATGGACTAAAAGGGCCCCTGCAATATTTTCATATATTTTACAAAGTATCTAGTATTTTTGAATTAATCAAAAACAAAATTCAATTGGAAATACAAAGAGGAAATAGAAACAGAAAAAGAAAAAGGATTTCAAATAAAAAAAGATAGCAGAGCAGCAGCCCAGGCTTCCCAGCTTCCCTCTCCCCTCTGCTTGACGCACACTCGCAGCTCACGCGGCCCAGCAGCGGCCCAACTGGCCCGTACCCCTTCGACAGCTTTCTTCTTTCTTCTTCCTCCAGCTAGAAGGACACCGCAAGCTGCTGCGTGTCCCTTCGCTCACTGTCAATCCCGTGCGCACTGTGATGCTCGCCACGGCCCCTGGAGCTGAGGATAAGAACGCCGACGCTCTCCTCTCTCTCCCCATACCTATCTCTCTCGGTCTCGTTCCCCCTAACGTTTTACCCTTCTACCAAAACCCTAGCTTGTCATGGCCTCGAGATAGAGCTCGCTGTCCTCCCCTCGCCTATTCGAGTCCACCACGAGCTTTGTCGTCGTCCACTTTGTCGATTGCCCCCACCTGCTTGAGCAGGCGTGATCCCGGAAGCTCCAATCGAGGCCTCCTTTCCGAGCTCCGGCCACCGTGTTTATCGATGATTCCAACCTCCTCTGCCCTCTAGCCTCCTCGCTGACCTCTTCTCTGCAACCACAGTGAGCGTGCGGTGCTCAGGCACCACCCTGTGCCTCCCCTCCCTCTCTGGTGTGTCCTCGATTCAAGTTCTGATTCCAACGGAGCCAGCCGTGTGCCCCCGCTCGCCCTCTAGCGTCGCCGCCGGCCGTTGTCTGCCGTGTTGCCTCCGTGGTGACATGGTGCCCGCGTGGGAACTAAGGTGGACCTAGGCCCCTCTGTCAGCCACGGTGGGTAGGCACTGCCCCGGTGACAAATGACCCGCACCCCCGTGTGACATCAGCCTTTGTAATGCTGACACAGTAATCAATTTTAAATGCTTTAATAAATTCCAGAAATTGTAATAAACTTGTAAATTCAATAACTTATTCATATTAATTCAAAAAATACAAATAATATCAAAATGTTTAGAAAAATGAGATCAACCTAATTAAGCTATAATCATGCATTGTGCAATATCTTCCATGATAAGTTTAATTAGAAGAACATAGTAACCCCTCACAGGTGATTCCAGAGTTTCCCCGAGTTAGGGTTTGCAGCCCTCAAAACCCCGATTAAATTGTCGAGCATGCCTTAGGGTTACATTTCAATACAATTGGACTTGTCATATCATCATCCCTGTTTGAGCATTGTATCAAAGCCATGTGTTGATTGTTTCCCTTTCTTTCCGGTGTTTGGTTATTCTCGGTAGAATACGATATCGAGATCGAGATTGAGATCGAATCCCGAGGTCAACACTATCGAAGTTCGAAGATCGATGACCAATACTTGACCAACTATAATCAATTCAAGTACAAGGATCCTGAAAATCTACTTATCTGTTATCAACTGTGACGAGGTCTAATCTCGTCAATGCCCATTGTTATGGACTTGGGTTTTGGAGAAGATGGGGATGCTGGAGATCATGGAACGGTTAGCAAACAAGCAACACGGGGACACGAGGTTTACCCAGGTTCAGGCCCCAGAGGGAAAACCCTACTCCTGCTTGTCTACTCTTGATTAAGGCGGAACTGAAGGTTACAAGGGTGCGCAGATGAAATCTGGCGTGAAGGTGTGTATGCGGTGGTATGAAGGTGCCCTCCTCGTCGTGCTTTCCTAGCCTTTATATAGAGTTAGGCAGGTCCCAGGCACAGATCGAGTCGGTTACAGGTTTTAGGGTTTACCCCTTTGAATTTTCTATCTACTCTAGTCTTTCTCTCCAAGGATCCGAAGGCGTCATGGGCCCTGGCCATCCGAAAGTCTTCATGGGCCGGTGTATATTTGTCATGGGCCTTCCTTGGGATGGACTAGGTATGTTGAGGTCGTGTACCCGCTGGGTATAACCATGTCAGTAGCCCCCGAGTGTTCAGTCGAATCGTAGATTCGGCTGAGGACTCTTCAATCCTTCGGGTGCAGCTATCTCTGTCTTTCAAGAGAATGATTTGAGTGTGTAGGGATTGTTGATGCGTGTGCCTGATTTTCCCAACGGATCAGGGTCAGTTAACTGTCTTAGGACAAAACAACACGATCTTCTTCAGATTCGAGTCCCTCGACTCGAACCCGGAACATATGCTGGCGTAATTCGACTCAGGCCGCGGAGGACTTACAGGAGTGGAATTCCAGTGAATTTAAATGATGTACCCAATGTGTCCGTCGGGATTTTTCATCACGCATGTTGGCACGGATTCTTACTAGCAGAGTGCAGTCGTGTGCGTTACCAGGCCATCAGATGATATCTGTAGGTCTTATCTTTGTGTCGCAAACACAGGATCCGAATGTTTATCACCGCGGAGGTGTTTTGGGTGGCCATGGAGGACGTTGCTCACTTAGCGTTTATTAGGGAGGAGTTGCCAAAAAAGTTTTGCATGCTGATCCGAAGGATCGTAGTCGAAGAATTCATAGGGTGCGCAACCAGCGCTCTGTATGGGAGTAGCCCCCGAGTGTCTATTCGAGTCGTAGACTCGAGCAGAGACTTTAATTGAGCCGTTGTTCAGCTTCAGGTCCGTAGGGCACAATTTTTTCGAATGCTTGAATCCATCCTCCCTATGGGAGTAGCCCCCGAGTCCATAGTGGAGTCGTAGACTCGACATAGGACTCGAAGAAATAGTTCCGTGATGTAGTGTTTTGTTCATTTTTTCGGGTGCGCGGCCAGCGCTCCTGATAGGAGTAGCCCCCGAGTAGTTAGTCGAATCGTAGATTCGAGTGAGTACTCTTAGTTGCCTAGCCGAAGAATTGTAATCGTTGCTAGTATAGCTTTTGATGACGTCAATGCTGACGATCGGTGACCTCAAGCGTCCGCGGCGCCAGAGATGACGTGACTGGACGAACATGGGTCCCACCTTCTGACCTTGAGTTGACAGGTCACGCGCGGCGTGGAGATAATTAGGCGTCGCCTCGATTTCCATGCGTAGTGGACGGCGTGTGAGCGACGGTTCGCTGCTGTACTAACACGTGGACGGCCAGATCTTGAAGTTGGCTCTAGGTATTCCCGATGGACGGTCGTCGTGCATCGTCTTAGTCCTTATAATCATTGGGGAAAAGTTAATTTGTTTTCACCGCAACCATTCTTGTTTCACTGCTCCCATCTTCTTTGAGCTTTCTTGCTGCGCGTTGGAATTTCCTCGACCATTTCCTTCCTTGATCCTGCGTGCTCTCCGCCGGCGCCGCCGCACTGCGATGGGGAAGCCGAAGAAGTCCTCCTCTGCAGTTGTTACCAGCGCTGCTGGTGGCAAGAAGGGTTCTGCCGCTGCCCGTGTCACCGACGGTGGCTGGCGGCGATCGGAGACGCGTGAGAGTGATCTCCGCAAACTCCGTGAGTGGGGCTTGATCCCGCAGGATAGGGAGGCCGTCAAACTCCCCGGCAACGAGGTAATTCCCTGTCCCCCCGCTGGGTTTCGAGTTATGTTTACTGCCTTTGTTCTTTGGGGCTTTTCCTTCCCAGTCCACGATTTCATTCGTGGATTGTTGTTTCTTTATGGTGTTTAGCTGCATCATCTTTGTCCCTACTCTCTTCTTCATATCGCCTGTTTCATCACTTTCTGCGAGTGCTGGCTCGGTGTCGAGCCGCACTATGGCCTCTTCCGGAAACTCTATTCCGTGAAGAGGCAATCTGGCTCTGATGGTGTTTATCCCATTGGGGGTTGCATCATCTCCCTCAAATCCAATCTTCTTTTCTTCTCTTTTTCTATGTATGAGTCTGTCCAGTACTGGCGGAGGCGATGGTTTTACATTCGTGACTCCATGGTACCTGGGCAGGATTTTGGTCTTGCTCCTTTCGACCCCTCCCAAAAAATCGAGCCAAAGAGGTCCTGGAAGAACCAGATCTTGGATGGCGAGGTGGCGGAAATAGAGGGAATCTATCGTCGGGTGGAGGATCTCCAGTTGATTCCGGAGAAAGAGGTGAACAGTGTGGATATCATCCGCACCTTTCTCAAACGTTGGGTGTAGCCGCTCCAAGCTAGGGCGCACCCGATGTTTCTTTATTCGAGTCATCGCGATCCTACTAGGGTTTCGGCTGAGGAGTTCTCCAAGGGGGATCTCGACGGGGTTCTTCGCCCGCTGCTGGAATACAAGGCCGGAGAAGATATCCTAGGGAAGTCGTTGACTCCTCTGTTCTCTGCTTCTCGTCCGGTTCCATACGTGTAGATCTGGAACGTTCGCGTAGCGCTATTTTCCGACTGCGTTTGTCTTTCCACCTTTTGTGCTGAAATTTTTTTGTTGTCTTTTTGCGCAGGAGTTCAAGGTGCCGGTCATGTCGCCTCCGTTGCCCGAAGTATTCCCGGATGCTCCAGACAATGAGGTGGTGGACTCCATGTTTGAGCTTCCATCAGCGCGGTCACCGGCCGAAGAGGCCGTCGAGTCGAGCGAGGATCACACTCGCAAGAGGACACGGAGCTCCAGCGAATCGTCAGATGCCTCGACTCCGCCGACGCCTAGGAACCCGCTATGCCTTGAGAGTCATAGTGATGGGCATGGGGGATCTTCTTCTCCAATTTCTGCCATTCCCGTGCGGGCTGTGGTACCGCACCCACCCGCGAAGCGGAAGATGTAAGAAAAGAAGGAATAGAAGAAAGTGGAGAAGAAGGGCAGGAAGACCCCTCCCGTCTTCGACTTAAGCGAGCTTGACTCGTAAGTTTCCTCAGTCCTTTTTTTCTTTCTCTTGTCTATGTGCTTTGCTGATTTTTTCTTTCGTAGCCACTCCTCCGATGGCTCCTCCAGCGATGGTGCTCGGGAGATGGTGCGGGAGTCAAAGGTTGTTCCTCCTCCTTCGCAGACGATGGCCGCTTCTGAGGGTGCTGCTCCGAACCCTTCTCCGCAGGAGGATCGGGTGGTTATCCCTCAGAAGACTGCGAGCGGACCTTCAGAGTCGTCGTCTAACCACGTAAGTGTTTTTTGTCGAAGGGGGAGCTCCCGAGCTTTTTCAGATTGTTTGTTGATCATTGTTTCTTTGTGCCTCGGGGGAGCCACCGGGCGTCTTTTGGGTGATCTGCTGCTCGTACTTGTTTTTCGCTTCTTGCCTCAGGGGGAGCCCCCGAGTATCTGTAGGAAGGTCTGTTGATCATTTTCTTTGATTCTCGGGGGGAGCCCCGAGCGTTTTTCGTATGTTTAACTTGCTTTGCTTGTTCTTTGGGCGTAGCCCCCGAGCCTTTGTTTGATGGGTAGTATCTTTTGCAGCCTTTTGTGCATGGCGCCAACCAGTTGGTGCAGCAGCACCTGACATTGGAGGCTAGTTTCAAACAGCTTCAAGGTATGTTTACGACTTGGTCTTTTTTCTTCTTCTTGTATTTCTTTGTCCTTCAATCTGATAGGTGTTTTGCTGACTGCAGAGGACCACAATACCTCTCTCCGTGAGCTTGATGCTCTCAGAAAGAGCCTTGGACAAGCGGAGAAGAAGGCCAAGGTCGCCGTTGGTGCGAAGAAGCGCCTCGAGCTGGAGCTAGCCAACACGGCCGCGGCCAAGGAGCGCCTGCAGCAGGAGGCTACGAACCGCGAGGAGAAGCTCGCCACCGCCACGGCTTCGCGCGAGAGAGAGGTAGCCGGCAAGCTAATGGCGGCTACCAAGGCTGTTTCGGGTGAGTTTCTCTGTTTTCCCTTTTCGGCTTCCTTGTCTTTCCTTGTAGAGCTTTTCTTTATGCTGCTTCCTTTGTTTATTTAGATGTTGCGGGCATCGAGTTTGATCGTGGTGCTCTGGAGCATGGAAGTGCTCTGGATGATGCTGCTGTGACGGTCGAAGATCGCTGCAGTACCATGGTCGGCTCGCTTGCCAAGGCCAAGGAGGTTCTCAGGCGCTTCTACAAGGAGCTCGTCCCCAAGGGCGTCGCCCTCGAAGATTTTGATGCCTTGGCAGATCCATTGTCAGCCGAAGATCCTGCGGCGTACAAGCGCAAGCAGAATGGCATTGGCGTGTCCGTCGGGCTGGCAATGGCCTTAGCGTCTGGGGCGGAGCTGGATCTTCATCAGGTCACCTCCCGGATGCCGACGGCTGATGACGGATCCGAGGTAGCCTTCGCCATCTATGCTGCTTGCTGTAAGCGTTATGGGCCGAAGTTGATTGACCTGCTGGCCAGTACGCACTGAGGCAGCAGGGAGAGGCCAAGGCGAGGCAGTCCGGCTCCGAGGCTACTCAGGATGCAGCTTCGTAGGCTTTGTAGTTGTAGGATAGTTTTCGTTTCTTTTGTTGTAATTATTTCTATCAACGATCCTTGTGCCACGTAGTGGCTTTTGCTGCACAGAATGAATTTCCGAGTTCTGTGCTCCTTCGTCTGCTTGTTCATATCCTTGTCTTCTTTTACTCTAGGGGCCTTCAGGTGAAGATCCCGTTGACACTTCATCTGCGGCGCAGCTGCGGCCATCCCTGGATGGTGCGTTGCAGCTTGTGTTTCTTCGAGACCGCATCCGTAGCCTTGAGAAAGAGTTGCTTGGGGTGCGTGGTCACGCCGATGTTTGGAAATACAAGGCGGATCGGGGCGCTGCCGGAGAGGAGTACTTGATGGCGGAGTTGCTTCATTTGTCCGAACAGCTTCAGTGTGAGTGTTTCGAGCTATTGCCCATTACTTCGGATGCGCCTGTTGGCCTTTCACCTTACTCTTTGCAAGTATTGCAGGTGCTAACCTTGCTCCGAGGGAGGAAAATGAGCGTGTTGCTGTTCGGATCAACTGCTTGACTCAGCAGGACATGGAGGCCGGCGGGTTCTTCTGGATGGACCGTGACCGTGCCATGGTCCTTGCGACAGTGCAGGATCGTGTCCACCAGGTATCGCGGGTGCTGCGTCAAGTGAAGTCTTCGCTGGCGTCGGTTCTGCATGTAATGTTTCCGCTGGATGATGCGCCATCGGCTCTCTCTGGCCTGTTGTCGAAGTTTCGGAATGTGCATCATGTCAGGGAACTGGTTCGGCATCAGCTCGTCGCGGGGGTGAAGGCCGCGCTCTCCATTGTGCGGTTACATCGTCCTGATGTAGATCTGTCTGTTATAGCGGCTGGGTCGCCTCTTCCGCCAGATGGTGGCGAGTGGGATATGCGTCCGCATTATGCGGCTGTAAGGCATTATGCCGAACAAATCGTAGATCTGTTTGAGCAGCGTGCTCATGTTATTCTTCAGAATAGGTAGGACCTGTAAAAAGATAGATGTAAAATTTGTATATATTTGACTGGGCGTGTTCTGCCATTTGTTGTAAAGGTTATGTTGTTGTTTAGCACGTAGTGCTTTGTTTGTATACGTGTCCTTTTCGTTAGCCAGACGTGGTCAGCTACTCAGGTATACACGCGTTATCCTCAGTCGACGAAGTCGTGTGGTGGGGGGAGCCCTCGAGTGCGTTGTAACATGGAGTAAAATGTGAATGATAAACATAATTTCGGGGCGAGACACTTAGCTTTATTCATATCGTAATGGAGGAGGTACACTGTTCGGCTTAGTAGCCTTGGCTCAATAGCCTTATTGAAAGTAAAAGAGGGAGGTAGCTCGGGGTAGAAGCGACGCAGTTGTGCGACGTTCCATGGGTTTGAGTATGCGACTCCAGACTCCACGTGCTTAAGGCGATAGGCGCCACCTGGGATGACTTCAGTGATGATGTAGCGTCCTTGCCATGGTGACTCGAATTTCTTCGGTCGCTCTTGCTTGAGTCGCAAGACGAGGTCTGCTTCGACGAAGGACCTTGGGCGCAGCCGTCGGCTGTGGTAGTTGCGGAGAATCTATTAGTACATCGCTGATCGAGCTACTGCTATGTCACGCGCCTCGTCGAGTGTGTCGATGGCATCTTCGAGTGCGGCCGTCGATTCGGCTTCACTGTAAGTGACGACCCGTGGGGCCTTGTGGCGTACCTCTGATGGTAGCACGGCTTTGGCTCCGTGCACCATGAAAAAAGGCGTGTAGCCGGTTGAGCTATTTGGCGTTGTGCGCAGGCTCCACAGGACCGAGGGTAGCTCTTGTGTCCAGGCTCCTGCGAGTCGCTCGAGTGGGCTCATTAGGCGCTTCTTGATGCCAGCGCCGACAAGGCCGTTGGCCTTCTCGACCTGCCCGTTCGTTTGCAGGTGCGCCAAGGAGGCGTATGTGATGTTGATTCCGAGGCCTTCGCAGAAGTCCTGGAATTCTTTGGAGATGAAGTTCGACCCATTGTCGGTGATGATGCTATGCGGCACACCGAACATGTAGACAATGGATTCAAAGAACTTGATGGCAGTTTTGCTTTTTGGTTAGTGACGGGCATGGCCTCAATCCACTTGGTGAATTTGTCGACCGCGACCAGGAGGTAGATGTGACCTCCTTTCGAGGACCTTGGCAGTTTGCCAATCAAGTCGAGGCCCCACTGGGTGAAAGGCTAGGCCAAAGGTATGGGCCTGAGCTCTGATCCGGGTGCATGCGGTTTTTTTGTGAACCTCTGGCATCCGTTGCATCTTCGGACGATGTCCTTGGCGTCGTTCATGGCCGTTGGCCAGTATAATCCAGCTCGTACAGCCTTGGCGACAAGGGAGCGGCTATCCGCATGATGGCCGCAGATGCCCTCGTGGATGTCTTGAAGTATGGTTTTGTCGTCACCGATGGTGACACACCTTTGTAGTACACCTGAAATGCTGCGCTTGTACAGCTCGCCATTAATGATGGTGAAGGCCTTGGACTGGCGAGATATGCGTCGGGCATCTGTCGGGCTATCAGGCAGTTCTCCGTCTATCAAGTACCGGAGGTATGGCTGCATCCAAGTTTCTTCGACTGCCATGACCTGCATCATGTTGACCACAGTGACCTCTGTGTCTAGCTTTTCGGGTCCTTCCTGCCCTTCGGGTAGCGCAGCCCCCGAGTGTTCTGCTTCTTCGGGTGATCCCTTTGGGAATTTCCGTTTGATGAATGGCACGCAGATCTGATCGAGGAACACACCTGGTGGCACCCGTGCGTAGGTGGAGCCGATGTTTGCGAGTCTGTCGGCCTCTTCGTTTCTTTCTCTACCAACATGCCAAAGCTCGCAGCCGTCGAAGCCTCCTTCGAGTGCGTTTTAGAGTGCGCGGTACGCGATCATGTTGGCGGCGTGCACATCGCACTCGTTCATCGTCTGCTGGAAGACGAGGTTGGAGTCACCATAGATGACGAGGCGTGTTGCGCCGCAGATCTTGGCCATCCGCATGCTGTGGATGAGGGCCTCGTATTCGGCCTCGTTGTTGGAAGCTCGAAACTTCATCCGGAGGACGTACTTCATCTTATCGCCCTGCGGGGAGGTCAGTATGACCACGGATCCTGCTCCGGCTTCGCGCTTGGAGCCGTCGAAGTGCATCGTCCATGACTGTGTCATGTCTGGGGTGTCTGGCAGTTGCAGCTCCATCCAATGTACGAGGAAGTCTGGGAGGACTTGAGACTTGATCGTGTGGCGCATCTTGTAGACGATGTCTAGAGGTGACAGCTCGATGCCCCACAAGGCCACGCGTCCTATGGCCTCTGGATTGTTCAGGATGCTGTTCAGGGGTGTCTCGTTGACGACCATCACCTGGTGCTCCTGGAAGTAGTGGCTCAGCCGACGAGCCATCATGAACACGCCGTAGGCGAGTTTCTGGTAGTGAGGGTACCTCTGCTTTGTCGGCGTCAATACCTCGCTGAGGTAGTAGATTGGGCGTTGGACCCCATGGGTTTTGCCCTCTTCGGGTCGCTCGACCACTAGTACGGTGCTTACCACCTGGTGTGTGGCTGCTATGTACAGCAGTAAAGGCTCGCGTTACTTTAGCGTGACCAGGACCGGCGAGGTAGAGAGCAGCCGCTTTAGATCTTCGAATGCGTCGTCCGCCTCAGGCGTCCAGTCGAATTTGTCTGCTTTGCATAGCAGCTGGTAGAACGGTAGAGCCTTTTCGCCCATGTGGCTGATGAACCTGCTCAATGACGCGATTCGCCCGGCAAGCTGCTGGACGCCCTTGAGGTTCTTCGGTTTTTCCATGGCCATTATGGCCCGGATTTTCTTCGGGTTCGCCTCGATCCCTCGCTGGGAGATGAAGTAGCCGAGCAGCTAGCCAGATGGGATGCCGAAGGCGCACTTTTCAGGGTTGAGCTTGATCTTGTAGCGGTCGAGATTATCGAATGTCTCGCGGAGATCGTCGATGAGCGTTCTTGCCTCCCTAGTTTTGATGACTATGTCGTCGACATAGACTTGGATATTGCGGCCGATCTGGTCCTTCAGGCATGCCTGCATGCACCGTTGGTACGTGGCGCCCGTGTTCTTCAGCCCGAAGGGCATTGTGTTGTATCAGAATACTCTTAACGGCGTGATGAACGTTGTTTTCTCCTCATCTTCGACCTTCAGTCGGATCTGGTTGTAGGCTGAGTAGGCATCGAGGAAGGAGAGTTTTTTGCATCCTGCAGTCGAATCGATGATTTGATCGATCCGAGGTAGAGGGAAGTGATCCTTCAGGCAGTGCTTGTTCAGCGATGTGAAGTCCACGCACATCCGCAGGATGTCCGTGTCCTTTTTGGGGACCATCACAGTATTGGCGAGCCACTCGCTCTCCTTGATTTCCCTGATGAATTTTGCAGCGAGTAGTCTGTTGACTTCGACTCCTATGGCTTCGGCCCGAGGTTCGGACAGTCGTCGGATAGACTGCTTGACGAGATTGGTGTCTGGAAAGACGTTGAGTGCGTTCTCGGCGAATTCCCTGGGAACTCCTGGCATGTCCGCAGGACACCAGGCGAAAATTTCCCAGCGCTCACGGAGGAATTCGACGAGCGTGCTTTCCTATGCGGGGCTGAGATCATTGGTGATCAGCGCCGTCTTGGAGGCGTCCGTCAGGTGGACTTGCACCTTCTTTATGTTGACGGTGGAGTCGAAGGACATGTCTGGTGTGTTCTGTCTTGCGACTGGGGGTGCCCCGTTGTCCGTCACCTCGTGGAGCCTTACGAGCTCCTCCTGCATGCCGAATGACTGGGAGATTCTGTTGAAGTCCCTATCACAGTGGTCCGATCGGGTGAAGCTCTCGTGGACCGTGATGACGCCCCTGGGTCCTGGCATCTTGAGTAGCAGGTACGTGTAGTGCGATACTGCCAGGAATCGTGCAAATGCCACGCGCTCGAGGATGGCATGGTATTGTGATAGCCAGTCCACCATTTCGAACTCGAGTCGCTCGCAGCGGAAGTTATCCGCCTTGCCGAAGATGACATCGAGCCATATCTTTCCCAAGGGGAATACACCCTTCCCTGGGATGATGCCATGGAAAGTTGTGTCTGACTGTTCCAGGCTGCATAGCGGGATCCGCATTGCCGCTAGGGTGCTGGCGAACATCAGGTTTATGCCGCTGCCGCCGTCCATGAAGACGCGGCTCATTTCGAACCCTCCGATCTGTGACTCAAGCACCAGGGCAGCATGACCTGGGCGAGGGACCTGGGAAGGGTGATCTGAACGGCTGAACGTGATGCAGGACTCCGATCTGCTGAGGTACTTGGGGATGGCGGATGGTGCTATCACAGCCAGGTTGATCTGACGGGTGATTTTCTTCTGCACCCTGTTCGTTGGGCGCCCTTCTTGGATCATCAGCGCTCCTTTCGGTGGGCGATACCCGTGCCCACCGTTATTCTGCGCAGGTGCGAGTGGGTGGTTCGGGCCTCCCGTGGGTGGTGGTGGAGGAGCTCCATGTGTGATCTCTCCTGGTGCGGGTGTGTTCCCGTATCCAGGGTTCGGGGCTTGCTGCCTCATCTGGGTCATTCTCTCGCTGAGTTTCTGAAACTCGCGATAGTCCTTGAGCATGTGGCTTGCCTTCTTCTTACCATCCTGCTTATCGATGTAGAAGTGGATGGTGCATGGACCCGATAGTTTTTCATATGCTGAGGGTCCGTCGTCGCGGCTGCGGCGCTGCCACGACTTCGCTGGGCGTCCTCCGTCGCGGAAGTTGTTTCCGCGGTATCCGCCGCTGTTGCGGTTGCCATCGCTGCGGCGGTCGGAGTAGCCAGCCGCGACCATGTCAGGTCCATCGCGATCGTCGTAGACGCGCAATCTTCTCATGCTACGGCGTTCATGTCGTCGGCTGTAGTCGTCTTCTTCCTCCGAGTGCGCTCAGTGGACGGAGTCCTCGCCATCGGCCCACCTTTTGGCGATGTCCATGAGGTGGTCAAGTGTCTTGGGCTTGACGCGCCCAAGTTCTTCTTTGAAGTCCTGGCGCTTGGCGCCGTCCTTGAAGGCGTCGATAGCCCTATCCTCAAAGATGTGCGCCGCGGAGTTCTTGGTGTTGGACCAGCGCAGTATGTACGAGCGAACGGATTCGCCCGTTCGTTGAGTGCAGGCCCGCAGCTCCTCGATCGAGGCAGGCCTCTTGCTGGTGCCTTTGATGTTTCAGACGAAACTGTATGCTAGCTCCTCCCAGCTTCGGATGGATCCTGAGGATAGGCTGCTAAGACAGATCCGAGCTGCGCTTGTCAGCTGCAGTTGAAGGAATTGCATGGCGGTTTCCCTGCTTCCGTCGTGTAGCTTGACAGACGACAAGTGGTCGCTGAGCCACGCCTTGGGGTCCTGTGTGCCATCAAACTTCGGAGTGTCCAAAGGAAGCTTGATGTTTCGCGGCATCCTTGTCCGTCGAACAGATGTGCTGAAGCATCGGGCTCCGCAGAGTTCTCCTTCGTCTTCATCCATCTCGGATTCAGACGAGCATGCGCTCTTGGTGCGCGCCTTGTCGATTTTGCGCTGGGTGAGCTCGCTTCGGGCATCGTAATTACGGCTGCGATGGCGCGAGCTCTTGTGCCTTCGAGGAAGGTCCTGCTCTTCGTCTTCGGATGAAGGTGTGGGGCTGCGGTTGAACTTGACCGTAGCCTTCTTCTTTGGCTCCGCAGGAGCTTCTCCGTGGAGCACAGCTCCAAAAAGTCCGAGTCCGGTAAGTGCGTACTTGTGCATAGCCCTTTTCGGGTCCCCCTCCGGAGGTGGGTGGGACGCGAGGTACGTGGTGGCTGCCATGATCGCAGCTTGCGGCGTCTTCAGGATGATGTTCCCATCAGCGTCCATATCCATGAAGGACGCGTTGAGGGCTCGAGTCACCTCGCGATGCTCCTTGGGGTCCATGTTGTCCATCCGAGAACGGTGCTTGTTGCCATGGTTTCCATGCGAGCTGGAGCCGATGCCCATGGAGGAGAGCGTAGCTCGCCGCGCACTGGACTCTAAGGCTGCCTGCTTGCGCTTGTCAAGCGCCTCCTACATCTTGACCTGCTTCTTGTGCTCCTCAATTAGGAGCATGTGGTATGCCATCAGCAGATCTCGCGAGGCATCGGTGGGCAGGATCTTGTTGCCTGCCACGGCTTCGCGTGCTTGATCCCATCCCTCCTCCCTGAGGTGGATGACCCGATCGGTGTTGTCCCCGTTGGGTGGGGGACTGGCTTCTTCTGTTCCCACTGTTTCTACCCTGCGGGTTGGGTGGCGGGTTGTGTTCCTGATCCTGGATGACCGCGGCGCACTGGTAGCGCTCGTAGATCGGATTGCTACTGCCGCAGCTTTCGGATCCGGAACCGTAGGTTCCTTCGTCCGAGGGTGGATCGCACAGATCGGAGTTGTAGCAGCAGCTGTCATAGGACTCGTCTGTCGATGGTGATGTGCATAGCACGGGGTGTGGAGCCCATGAAGCGGGCCTGATCGATGGTAGGGGAACCCGCTCTGGGAGACGGAGAGTGCCGGTCTGTCCCACCTGGAAGCAGAAGCTCCCAAACAGGATCTCGAGTCCGTCGCCAACGGGCTCGAAGTCCTTCATGGTGGCCGGTGAGTGGGCGGTGAAGTCGAAGGCGCCGAAGAGGAGATAACTCTCTGTCGCCGCGGAGTTGTAGATCGTTCGGGTTGGAACCGTCACGATCGCACAATCAGCGTCCCTAGTTCCCACAGACGGCGCCAATTGATGAGGTTTAATCTCGTCAATGCCCATTGTTATGGACTTGGGTTTTGGAGACGATGCGGATGCCGGAGATCGTGGAACGGTTAGAAAACAAGCAACACGGGGACACAAGGTTTACCCAGGTTCAGGCCCCCGGAGGGAAAACCCTACTCCTGCTTGTCTGCTCTTGATTACGGCGGAACCGAAGGTTACAAGGGTGCGCAGATGCAATCTGGCGTGAAGGTGTGTATGCGGTGGTATGAAGGTGCCCTCCTCGTCGTGCCCTCCTAGCCTTTATATAGAGTTAGGCAGGTCCCAGGCACAGATCGAGTCGGTTATAGGTTTTAGGGTTTACCCCTTTGAATTTTCTATCTACTATAGTCTTGCTCTCCAAGGATCCGAAGGCGTCATGGGCTCTGGCCATCCGAAAGTCTTCATGGGCCAGTGTATATTTGTCGTGGGCCTTCTTTGGGCTGGACTAGGTATGCCGAGGTCGTGTACTCGCAGGGTATAACCATGATATAATCCTTTGATTTCGAAAGCATTTCAATTCCTGCCAGGATGCATACGATTCTACTGTGGTATTTTATCGATAGATAGATTATCTATCTGTTGCATTACTTCCTTTGAGCTTATATTACCTGATCCACTGCTCCTAGCATAACTAGGTTTGGCTTGTGTGCACTTCTAGAACTATTATCTGTGTCCTGGTTAGCCATGCATAGCTAGCACTGTTGGTTCACCCAGATGATGTATCATATGCAAAGAATCTAGTATGACAGGAGAACGTGATGAGATGATATTAGAGGTGATATGATATTAAACATGCTAAAGTTGACTAACTTGCCTATTACAGATGATGTCCTGTTTAGCCACGTTGGGATGTGGTTTTTCTAGTCCCATGCTAGCCACCACTAGGACCCGAGTTCTTGCCTTTGGACCAAGACGAGCGTACATGTAACATCCCTAAAATCATGGTTTCAAAGATTTCATATCATTCATGCATGCATGTAGAATTGAGATCATTTTCAAAACTCATTTCAGAAAAACAAAGCACATAGTGCTATCATTTTATGTGAGCAAACTAAAATCAAATGGCCATCCCCATTTGAGGGTTTGAAAGTTTTAAACCTAGATTGCTTGTATCCTTTGTTGAATGGATTGAGTGAGGAAATTTGAACCAAGTTTTACAAAATGGAAATGGTTCAAAAACCATTTTTCAAACATTTGCAAATCTTGTGCAAAGCTCCTGTTATTTTGTTCTCCAAGAATGACCAAGCTTTTCAAAGCAACCACATGGTTTTGTGCCTATATTTGAAACTTTTGCACACTGAAAAACCCCAGAAAGATTTGAATTCAAAAAGAGTTTGAATTCATATCAAAACCATTCATGAAAATCAAAACAGAAAAAGAAAAGGGCCAGGCGCCAGGATTCTAGCCCAGCAACAGAACTGGCCCAACTAGCCCACCCGGCCTTCCTCTCTCTCTCTCTCGCACGCGCAAGCACACCCAAGCAGTCGCTGACGACCAGACCCCACCTCCTCTCTGCACGTTTCGCTGACGAGCGGGCCCTCTCCACGTCAGCGTCGTCTTCCCCAAATCCCGCGCACGAACTCCGCCGCTGCCCGTTGCTGCCTTGATTTCGCGAGGTAAATTGCATTGATGCAGCGAGCGTTTCTTGTCGAGCCTCTGGCTATATAATCCCCACACCCTCGCGACCATTTTCCCCCAACAATTTCTCTTTCACGGCACCAGGCTGCCCACAACTCGCTCGATGCCGCCGCTGTTCCGACGACCGCGCCGACGAATTCCGGTGAGCCCCGTGTTCCCCTCTGTCTCTGAATCATGCTATCAAGTTCAGCAAATCTTTGCGCACCTACTGACACTCCCCATTTGTCCTCGCATGATCCGTAGCTCCAGCAACGACTCCGACTGACCGCCACCATTCTCTGCACGAACTCCGGCGACCTCTCTCCATAAGTAGCCGCCACCCCCTACCCTCTGAATGATACGCCTGGAATCCCCATCGTCTTGCGCATCTAATAGTGCCACTATTTTGGCTTAGCGCGACGAGTAACCTCGCCAACGTCGACGACTGACCGTGCCCGACGCGTTCGCAAACTCCGGCGAGGAATCTCCGACGACCCCGTGCGCCCCTTCCCAAGCCATCGCCACCTTGAGCATCAGCAGCCTCCTGCGGTTCTGGTAAGCATCTCCTCTCTTCCCCGGGCGACCTGACGCGCCGCCGCCAGCCGCCGCCGCTAGCGCCGCTCGAGTTTGGTCGTTTGATCCAGAGCCGTCAGATCTGGATCCAAGGCATAGATTTAGATCACTTAGCGAATCGTTTTTGGTAGATCTAGGCCATGTGTTTTAAATAGATCTTACGGCTCGAGAGCGTGATCCGGAGCGAATCGGTACGCGCCAGTAGGAACATGACGCGTGGCTAGGGTTAGATTCAAAAACAGATTTGAAATCAGATTTTGATCCAAAATTGAAATAGCTATAACTTTTGATTCCCACGTTAGATTTTTGCAAATTTTATACCGTTGGAATCAGGGAGACAAGCCCTTTCTTAATCTGCAATGTGTTTAGTAAAAAGTTTCTGTTAAAATTTCTTTTTATGCAGAAACTTGTTTAGGACCATTTTGAGTATAGAATTTGTTTAGTAAATTGTTTTAGTGCTAAATAAGTTTAGTTAGCAAGTTTTTGACTTGGTTATGTTTCTGTATCATGCACTTGGTTGGTGGAGTTTTAAAAATCATCCCTTTGCATTCTTGCATGCATGCATATATATTTTTGTTTGTATATGAATTGTGTGTAATTTTGTGCTACAAATTTTTGTGTAGATTTTGCTAGTGACTGTGATTGTGAAGAGTGCTACTCTCCCCATTACCAAGGCAAGTGGTACTTCATGAATATTTCCATCCCTATATTTTGTACAAGCATTAGAAATATTTTGCTAAGTTTTGCATGTTGTTATTTTTTGCCAAGTGCTATGTTGGGAAATCCTAAGTAGTTGTAGAATTGTAGAATTGCTAGGAAATTTTCCTAAGTTAAGTTACCATGCCATGGTTAGCCTAGCTAGTAGCAAACAAGGGTTGGTAAAGTATCTACATGCTATGATGAAAATATTTCTAAGTCTTTGGACTTATGTTTTTCTTAATAAAACAACTAAGTCAATGAACCTCCTGGGTGGAATGGGACTTGAATGGTGGTTTTTGGTTGAGTGGTTACACAAGGCCCATGGACATGGTTTACCTTGTGTATCTCACTTGTGGTATGCTACCCAGGCACAAAGGGATTTTGGAGGCCAAGTGTTGAGAAGCTTACAGTGCAACCACTTGGCAATATGGGCTCTGCCATGATCATATAGGTTGCTAGAACTTAGTCATTTGGACAGTTGGTGGTAGTGGGATGATAGGTTGGAACGCGTCCATTTGGCTAAGGGAAGGCTTCTGAAAGGTCCTGTCTTGGGAAACCAAGTCTGGTGGGGAAAGTGCACAACCTCTGCAGATGGAAAATCTAAGTACTTAGCCAAGTCCATGGCAATGGACAACTTGAGCATCAAGACATGGAAGCTATCAAGAATCTCATCACTCCAACTTCTAAGTAAAAATTTGTGGGTGAACAAGGGTGAAGGACCCCAATGTCTATTGGTGGTTTCTTGGGAAAGTTTTTGACAAAGAAAAACTTAGTGATTTCAACTAATAGGAAAAACCTATTTTGAGCAAAGCAAGCCAAGCTACACTTAGCCAAATGCATATAGTAATAGTGCACTTAAAATTTACTAAGGTATCACTTGCCAATACTATTCCAAAGTATTGACCCACTGTGGCTGTAACTTGTGATGTTGCAGGTTACTCCGATGATGATTAGGGGTCATGAGTCTACACTCAACATGCTTGCCTGTGGCACATGAAGATGAATACTTATGTTTATTTACTTATTCCAAAACTCTTGTATTAGGCCTGTGGCCTTGAGTTGTAAAAGACTATGTTTTATCTCTGGAATGGATGTAATAAATGACCTTTGTATCTGTGTACTTCATCTTAAACTGTGGATGCTAGCATTGATCCAGGGACTAGCATTACAATCACAGGGATCCTTTTCCTTTACAAAGGAGGGATCTTACAGATGGTATCAGAGCACTGTGTTTCCTGTAGGATTATGACCCTAGGACTGGAAACCACTAAGGAAAAAATTTCAACTACTTCTACACTTGTCTATTCTTCTCGTAAACTTTTCTAATCCTCTCATTCTCATCTCTATTTGTAGATGAACTCCATCAACGAAGCCGTAAAAAAAGGACCACTCATGACCATGACCTTGGAGTGTGAAACTGAGTTTCCCAAAATTCTCAAGGACCTCATGGTGGCAATGGAGATACATGGTGCAGCTGTGTACAAAGGTTTTCCAGTGATGGATGAAGGAGTTGAGTACTGGTGGGTGCAACTTCACTTGTACAAAAGCAAGGAAGACAACCACAAAGAAAGAGGATTCTACATGTACACCAACACTATGGTGCACACCACATTCTTTGAGTCAGCAAGAGAAGCAGCTTGGAGGACTATCAAAGAACTCAGTGCTAGAGTCAAGTGCAGAATGCTCAACCTCCAAAAAGACTTAGAGAAAGAGAAGGAACATACCCAAGAGTTGGAAGCCACCAACCAAACCTTAAGAGGAGATATTATAGACTTAGTGATGGAATCATGTGAGCAAGATAGGCTGATTGCCTCTAGGAACATTGTGTTAGCCAACAGATCCAGTGAGATAGGATTGTAAACGTACTTCGTTAGTTGGACCACCACCTATCACCTTATTTTCCAAAATGATACCTTAAATAAGTTTGGACCTTGGTTGATGTAATGGATTCATGTATGCATGACTTGTGTGATTTTGTGTTCCAAGGATGTGTATGTGATGTTTGTCTTTGTTTTATCTTAAATAGTGTTGTTCTAACTTTTCTATCTTATAAATAGATGCCTATTACCATCAGCACTGTTGAGGAGTTCCAGGTTACCCGCTTTGGTCTTCGTATCGTTGAGCTTGCCACTTTGCTCAATCTCCCTCTTCCCACCATCATGGTGCATCCACTCACCAAGTTCGAGAGGAAGGACCTATGGGGCTTCAAGGTGAACCAGCCCGGACGCCAGACAGGGCCTACTACGGAGGCCATCGTCTTCAATCTTATGCACGATGACAGGGAGAGAGGCATGGAGGTAGTTATGCAGGACCTGATAGGACGTCTGCTAGGCCGGCACTCTCGACAGGTTAGAGGCACCCACTTCCACGTCTTCGGAAGACGTGATGAGGATGGAGAGTCCATCGACTTCGAGGACGACTCGAGGGACGCAGCAGAGCCGATATGTCTGTATCTCCAGGACTTAGAGTCTCTCATTAGACACGTGGATATGGACAGGACCAATGTCATGCTCAGTAATGACGAGCTCCAGGTGCAGCTTCGCGAGAAGGACAAGCTCTTCGCGCAGCAGGACGAGATAGTCAAGGAAATGGAGGCGAAGTTCGAGACCCAGGACCGGAAGTTCAAGAGTCAGGAGAAACGTGTCCAGGATAGGAACAAGAAGATCCGGGACATGACTGAAGAACTGAAGTCCAAGGATTTCGAGCTAGAGCAGCAGCAAATGGTGATCGAGAGGCTTCGTTCCCAGAAGAGGGCTCTCAAGGCCAAGATTGAGTCCTTGACCACTACTGTTGAGGAGAACAAGACCGTGATGGAGAACGCAGGTCTTACCTTTGTCGAGGAGGAGATTGATGCTGATGAGTAGACTTGACTACTCGTTTATCTTTCATTATCGTACTTGCTATTTGTGAACTTATTATTGGACCATCCGACATGTGGATGGCTTGCCACTTGTGTGTTTTACTTTGTGAATTTGTTATCTGGTTGTTGAACTTTTATCTTCTGTTGCATGCTTGTGTTTGCTTATGTGATGTAATGTGCATGAAAACATCTATGGGTATCTCATTCTTATCTCTATTTGAACAAACCACAGATGCCTCCCCGTCGCGCAAACCCCAACCCCAACAACAACAACATCACTCCAGAAATGCAGCAAATGATGAATGCTCAAACACAGCTCATGCAGATGATGACAATATTCATTCAGAACCAAAACAACAACAACAACAACAACAACCCCAATAACAACAACAATAACAACAACAACCCTTCGGGCTTTGATATGCTCACCAGATTTCTGCGTTTGAGGCCAGCTAAGTTCTCGGGGACGACTGATCCCATGGTGGCCAATGATTGGCTATGTTCTGTAAACAAGGACTTAGTAACCGTGGGCTGCACGGAGGCTGAAAAGGTCAGATTTGCAGCACATCTGCTGGAAGCGCCAGCCGCCACTTGGTGGGACAACTTCCAAATCACCACACCCATAGATGAGGTGACTTGGGCTATCTTTGAGGATGGCTTTCGCACTGCTCATATC
The DNA here is from genome assembly GCA_916181665.1 of Avena sativa. Taxonomy (NCBI): domain Eukaryota; kingdom Viridiplantae; phylum Streptophyta; class Magnoliopsida; order Poales; family Poaceae; genus Avena; species Avena sativa. Next base: position 137,358,999 of record OV702280.1, read on the forward strand.
TCATCAGGAATAATGAGCCTGAAAAAGAAAGAATTCCACAATCTGAAGCAGCGCCACCGCAGCGTGGCTGAATACATTGAAGAGTTCAACAATCTGGCGCGTTATGCACCGGACGAGGTTGACACAGATGCCAAAAGAAAGGAAAAATTTCTGGAAGGCTTGAATGATGATCTGAATCTGCAGCTGGCTGTGGCATATGTTCCCACTTATCAGTCGCTCTGTGATAAGGCTGCAATATTGGAGAACAAAATGAAACAAGTCGAGAGTAGGAAGAGGAAACACTCCGACAAGCACAGCTCGGGATCGTCTCACAAACGATCTCACTATGATGACAGTGGAAGCTCAGGATCCCACAAACATGGGAAATTCAACAAGCACCATAACCACAATCGTCATGACAACAAGCATCACCGCAGTCATGACAATGACAAGTACAAGAACCACAAGGGTGGACATAAGAACCACCACAGTGGTAATGGTAGTGGGAGTGGAAGTCAGCCTTCTAAGAGAGACATCAGTCAGGTTGAATGCTTCAAATGCATGAAGATGGGACACTATGCAAATGAGTGCCCCGAAAAGAAAGTTGAAGGACCTGTCAAGCCCAATCCTTTCCATAAAGGACAGGTGAACCACATCAATGTGGAGGAGGTCTATGAGGAGCCTGATGCTGTTGCTGGTAAGTTCAGACTCAATTCCATTCCAGCATTTGTTCTCTTTGATACTGGTGCATCTCATTCATTCATATCAAGAGCATTTGTTGAAAGAAATGAACTACTGGTAGAAACTATTGGGTGTCCTATAAAAGTAAGTTCTCCTGGTGGAGAAATGATAGTGAATTCAGGATGCCATGATCTAGTCATAGAATTTGGGAAGTATAAGTTTCCCGTTAACTTGATAATATTAAACTCCCAAGGTTTGGATGTCATTCTGGGAATGTACTGGATGAATAAGTACAAAGGAGTGATAGATTGTGCCATCCATACTGTCTCACTCACAACTCCGGAAAATAAAAGGATCAGATTCAAGACCAGCTTTGGAGCAAAAAGGAGTATGCTAAATTCTCTTAAGGGGGTTAGCATGGACAGTGTGCCAATTGTGTGTGAGTATCCGGATGTATTTCTGGAAGAATTACCAGGAATGCCACCAGATAGAGATGTGGAGTTTCTGATAGATTTGGTACCAGGTTCTGGACCAATAGCAAAGAGACCATATAAAATGTCAGTTGATGAACTGAAAGAGCTCAAGAAGCAACTAGGAGAACAGTTGCAGAAAGGATTTATTCAACCAAGTTCTTCATCTTGGGGAGCCCCAGTCTTGTTTGTGGAGAAGAAAGACAGAAGTCAAAGGTTATGCATAGATTACCGTTCACTCAACGAGGTAACTATCAAGAACAAATATTCTTTGCCAAGAATCAATGACTTGTTTGATCAGCTAGAAGGAGCCTGTGTGTTCTCAAAAATTGATCTCCGGTCAGGCTATTTTCAACTTAAGATAAGAGAACAAGACATACCTAAAACAGCATTCACCACAAGGTATGGACTGTATGAGTATACCGTAATGCCTTTTGGCTTAACTAATGCTCCAGCATACTTCATGAATATGATGAACAAAGTGTTCATGGAATTCCTCGACAAGTTTGTTGTCGTTTTCATCGATGACATCTTAGTCTACTCCAAGAGCAAAGAAGAGCATGAAGGACACTTGCGTTTGATACTTGAGAAGTTGAGAGAGCATAAACTTTATGCCAAATTCAGCAAGTGTGAGTTCTGGTTAGAAGAAGTTGGTTTTCTTGGTCATGTTATGACAAAGGATGGTGTAGCAGTTGATCCTGCTAAAGTTTCAGCTGTGACTGAATGGGAATCTCCCAAGAACGTGAAAGAAGTTCGCAGTTTTCTTGGCTTAGCAGGGTACTACAGAAGGTTCATTGAGAATTTATCAAAGGTTGCTAAACCAATGACTGAATTATTAAAGAAAGACAAGAAGTTTGCTTGGTCTGAAGGTTGTAAAGTCAGCTTTCAGGAGTTGAAGAAGAGACTTGTGACAGCACCAGTTCTGTGTCTGCCAGATTTGGAAAAGGATTTCCAAGTATATTGTGATGCATCTCATCAAGGTTTGGGTGTCGTACTTATGCAAGACGGTAAAGTTGTGGCTTATGCCTCGAGACAACTCAAAACTCATGAGGTGAATTATCCTACTCATGATTTGGAGTTAGCCTCTGTCGTCCATGCACTCAAAACATGGAGGCACTACCTTTTGGGAAAGCGTTGCGAAGTGTTCACCGACCACAAGAGTTTGAAGTATATCTTCACCCAAAAGGAAATCAATATGAGACAAAGAAGATGGTTAGAGCTTATCAAGGATTATGACTTAAGTTTGCAATACCACCCCGGTAAGGCAAATGTTGTAGCAGATGCTCTAAGTCGTAAGGTATTTGTAAATGGCCTTACCAAAGGAGAATTGCCAGATGATTTGTGTACCCAATTCCGAGAACTCAGATTGGAGATTGTGCCTGAAGGACATCTCATGTCTTTGGATGTTCAACCCACTTTGTTGGACAAGATCCGAGAAGCTTAGAAGACTGATAAGGAAATTGAAGAGATTAAGGAAAAGATTGGCCAAGGGAAAGCTAAAAATTTCCATGAAGATGAACATGGTACTTTATGGCATGGGAAACGTATCTGTGTTCCACAAGATCCGGAGTTACGGAAACTGATTTTGCAGGAAGCACACAACTCTCCATATTCTATTCATCCGGGTAACACCAAAATGTACATGGACATGAAAGAAAGGTTTTAGTAGAACAATCTCAAGAGGGACATCGCCGAACATATCGCTTTGTGTGATGTGTGTAGTAGAGTAAAAGCGGAGCATCAGAAACCAGCAGGTTTGCTTCAACCACTACCTATTCCTGATTGGAAGTGGGACAAGATTGGTATGGATTTCATTACCGGATTACCAAGGACCAGATCAGGATATGATTCCATATGGGTAGTAGTGGATCGCCTAACTAAAGTGGCTCATTTCATACCCGTGAAGACAACTTATACAAGTGCCAAGTTAGCCAAAATCTACATGAGTAGAATTGTATGTCTGCATGGTGTGCCCAAGAGTATTGTGTCTGATAGAGGAACTCAGTTCACTTCTCATTTTTGGAGACAACTTCATGAATCATTAGGAACGAGGTTGGAATTCAGCACTGCTTTTCATCCTCAAACCGATGGACAAACTGAAAGGACAAATCAAATCCTGGAAGATATGTTAAGGGCATGTGCTCTAGACTATGGAGCCAGTTGGGATGAAAGTCTGCCTTACGCAGAATTTTCTTATAACAACAGCTATCAAGCCAGCATTGAGATGGCACCGTTTGAGTTTCTCTACGGAAGAAAATGTACCACCCCATTGTTATGGAATGGTGTGGGAGAAAGAAGTTTATTCGGGCCAGAACTTATCAAAGAAGCCGAAGAGAAGGTCAAATTGGTTAAGGACAGGTTGAAGATAGCACAGTCCCGACAGAAAAGCTACGCAGATCCTAAGCGTAGAGAAGTCACCTACGAAGTTGGTGATAGAGCCTATCTTAGAGTATCACCACTTCGTGGAGTGAAAAGATTCGGAGTCAAAGGAAAGTTGGCACCAAGATACGTTGGGCCATTCAAGATTCTGAGTCGCAAAGGAGAAGTTGCCTATGAAATAGAACTACCAGAATCTCTATCAGCTGTCCATAATGTGTTTCATGTGAGTCAGCTTAAGAAATGTCACCCAGAAATGGAAGAAACTTCTTTGAAAGATACTATACCTTTGGAGGAAGTTCAACTAGAAAGTGATCTCACTTATGAAGAGAAACCTATCAAAATTCTTGAGACTGCAGAAAGAGTCACAAGGACAAAGACTATCAAGTTCTGCAAAGTACAGTGGAATCATCATTCCGAAGAGGAAGCAACATGGGAAAGAGAAGAGGATCTTCGAAAAGACCACCCTCACCTATTTGCTAGCCAATCCGAATCTCGAGGGCGAGATTCACCTTAAGGGGGTTAGATTTGTAACATCCCTAAAATCATGATTTCAAAGATTTCATATCATTCATGCATGCATGTAGAATTGAGATCATTTTCAAAACTCATTTCAGAAAAACAAAGCACATAGTGCTATCATTTTATGTGAGCAAACTAAAATCAAATGGCCATCCCCATTTGAGGGTTTGAAAGTTTTAAACCTAGATTGCTTGTCTCCTTTGTTGAATGGATTGAGTGAGGAAATTTGAACCAAGTTTTACAAAATGTAAATGGTTCAAAAAACATTTTTCAAACATTTGCAAATCTTGTGCAAAGCTCCTGTTATTTTGTTCTCCAAGAGTGACCAAGCTTTTGCAAAGCAACCACATGGTTTTGTGCCTATATTTGAAACTTTTGCACACTGCAAAAACCCCAGAAAGATTTGAATTCAAAAAGAGTTTGAATTCATATCAAAACCATTCCTAAAAATCAAAACAGAAAAAGAAAAGGACAAAAGAAAAGAAAAGGGCCAGGCGCCAGGATTCTAGCCCAGCAACAGAACTGGCCCAACTAGCCCACCCAGCCTTCCTCTCTCTCTCTCGCACACGCAAGCACACCCAAGCAGTCGCTAACGACCAGACCCCACCTCCTCTCTGCACGTTTCGCTGACGAGCGGGCCCTCTCCACGTCAGCGTCGTCTTCCCCAAATCCCGCGCACGAACTCCGCCGCTGCCCATTGCTGCCTTGATTTCGCGAGGTAAATTGCATTGATGCAGCGAGCGTTTCTTGTCGAGCCTCTGGCTATATAATCCCCACACCCTCGCGACCATTTCCCCCCAAACAATTTCTCTTTCACGCCACCAGGCTGCCCACAACTCGCTCGACGCCGCCGCTGTTCGGACGACCGCGCCGACGAATTCCGGTGAGCCCCGTGTTCCCCTCTGTCTCTGAATCATGCTATCAAGTTCAGCAAGTCTTTGCGAACCTACTGACACTCCCCATTTGTCCTCGCATGATCCGTAGCTCCAGCAACGCCTCCGACTGACCGCCACCGTTCTCTGCACGAACTCCGGCGACCTCTCTCCGTAAGTAGCCGCCACCCCTTACCCTCTGACTGATACGCCTGGAATCCCCATCGTCTTGCGCATCTAATAGTGCCACTATTTTGGCTTAGCGCGACGAGGAACCTCGCCAACGTCGACGACTGACCGTGCCTGACGCGTTCGCAAACTCCGGCGAGGAATCTCCGACGACCCCGTGCGCCCCTTCCCAAGCCATCGCCACCTTGAGCATCAGCAGCCTCCTGCGGTTCTGGTAAGCATCTCCTCTCTTCCCCGGGCAACCTAAAATGCCATCACCGCCGCTGATTGACGCGCCGCCGCCAGCCGCCGCCGCTAGCGCCGCTCGAGTTTGGTCGTTTGATCCAGAGCCGTCAGATCTGGATCCAACGCATAGATTTAGATCACTTAGCGAATCGTTTTTGGTAGATCTAGGCCGTGTGTTTTAAATAGATCCTTCGGCTCGCGAGCGTGATCCGGAGCGAATCGGTACGCGCCAGTAGGAACATGACGCGTGGCTAGGGTTAGATCCAAAAACAGATTTGAAATCAGATTTTGATCCAAAATTGAAATAGCTATAACTTTTGATTCCCACGTTAGATTTTTGCAAATTTTATACCGTTGGAATCAGGGAGACAAGCCCTTTCTGAATCTGCAATGTGTTTAGTAAAAAGTTTCTGTTAAAATGTCCTTTTATGCAGAAACTTGTTTAGGACCATTTTGAGTATAGAATTTGTTTAGTAAATTGTTTTAGTGCTAAATAAGTTTAGTTAGAAAGTTTTTGACTTGGTTATGTTTCTGTATCATGCACTTGGTTGGTGGAGTTTTAAAAATCATCCCTTTGCATTCTTGCATGCATGCATATATATTTTTGTTTGTATATGAATTGTGTGTAATTTTGTGCTACAAATTTTTGTGTAGATTTTGCTAGTGACTGTGATTGTGAAGAGTGCTACTCTCCCCATTACCAAGGCAAGTGGTACTTCATGAATATTTCCATCCCTATATTTTGTACAAGCATTAGAAATATTTTGCTAAGTTTTGCATGTTGTTATTTTTTGCCAAGTGCTATGTTGGGAAATCCTAAGTAGTTGTAGAATTGTATAATTGCTAGGAAATTTTCCTAAGTTAAGTTACCATGCCATGCTTAGCCTAGCTAGTAGCAAACAAGGGTTGGTAAAGTATCTACATGCTATGATGAAAATATTTCTAAGTCTTTGGATTTATGTTTTTCTTAATAAAACAACTAAGTCAATGGACCTCCTGGGTGGAATGGGACTTGAATGGTGGTTTTTGGTTGAGTGGTTACACAAGGCCCATGGGCATGGTTTACCTTGTGTATCTCACTTGTGGTATGCCACCCAGGCACAAAGGGATTTTGGAGGCCATGTGTTGAGAAGCTTATAGTGCAACCACTTGGCAATATGGGCTCTGCCATGATCATATAGGTTGCTAGAACTTAGTCATTTGGACAGTTGGTGGTAGTGGGAAGATAGGTTGGAACGCGTCCATTTGGCTAAGGGAAGGCTTCTGAAAGGTCCTGTCTTGGGAAACCAAGTCTGGTGGGGAAAGTGCACAACCTCTGCAGATGGAAAATCTAAGTACTTAGCCAAGTCCATGGCAATGGACAACTTGAGCATCAAGACATGGAAGCTATCAAGAATCTCATCACTCCAACTTCTAAGTAAAAATTTGTGGGTGAACAAGGGTGAAGGACCCCAATGTCTATTGGTGGTTTCTTGGGAAAGTTTTTGACAAAGAAAAACTTAGTGATGTCAACTAATAGGAAAAACCTATTTTGAGCAAAGCAAGCCAAGCTACACTTAGCCAAATGCATATAGTAATAGTCCACTTAAAATTTACTAAGGTATCACTTGCCAATACTATTCCAAAGTATTGACCCACTGTGGCTGTAACTTGTGATGTTGCAGGTTACTCCGATGATGATTAGGTGTCATGAGTCTACACTCAACATGCTTGCCTGTGGCACATGAAGATGAAGACTTATGTTTATTTACTTATTCCAAACTCTTGTATTAGGCCTGTGGCCTTGAGTTGTAAAAGACTATGTTTTATCTCTGGAATGGATGTAATAAATGACCTTTGTATATGTGTACTTCATCTTAAACTGTGGATGCTAGCATTGATCCAGGGACTAGCATTGCAATCACAGGGATCCTTTTCCTTTACAAAGGAGGTATCTTACAGTACAGCCACACGGGGTTTATGGGGACCCCTCGATTAACTAACTTGCCTAGTAGATTCCATGAGTCACATAGTTTAGGCGTTCCATTCGACATGCATTCTGGATCTTCTCGAAGGCGGTGAAGGAAGTGCATTCATAATAGGTAGGTAAGCGTTGCCGGGGTTGCTTGGGGTAGATGGCACCCCTAATAAACCAACCTCACCTCACATCTTTAAGGACCGACTTCGGGATTTGACCCGTTACGTCGGAACCATCCTTATTGCGTGACTCATGGTCTCGGCGAAAGCAATGTAAAGGTCGTGTCTAACCACCCTCTGTCGACCTGCCAAGGAAGAGGGCTAATCATGTGGCATTAAGAGAAGGTTAGTATGTGTGGGTAAAGTTATACACCCCTACAGGGTTGAATCTTTTCGAAAAGCCATGTTCACGGTTATAAATGCTTGGTGACCAGATTATAAGATCATAGAGAACTTTAACCTAATCGTAAAACTTGGCAGTTCAACGTGTGCTTAAGGATGCTTCCTCATAGGTACGAGAGGGTGATTCTAGTTAGGGTTTAGATGATGATGACTTGGTCGATATCAAAAGATGATGATCAATACTTTGGAGATGTCGCTCTCTTATCCCCTTTAAAAATACTCTGATTGGACGAACTTCTTCTCTCTCTTGTTTTATAAACAAAGATGGCTTTATGCAAAACAACTCCACCAGCCATAAGTCTTGCGAAGTACACCCTATACTCACCCTTGCTTTGTTGATACTTTTGGCAGAGGAAGTGTTCCCCTGAAGACGAGTTCCGTACTACATCGACATTGACGAGTAGCTTGGGTTTCCTGGCCGGCAGCCTCGAATCTATGGGCTGGGACGTCATCGTTATGCTTCTGGCCTCTTAGGCCATTTGTTAAGTTTGATATACTTAATAGCATAATTTGCCTTCCATTGTTTGATGTTTGTGGTCGGTGACCTCTGCTTGTAATATTTTGGTTCTTTGCTCAGTTATGAGCTCGATGTAATAATTTTGTGTCGTAGGGTCACTGTGGTCTTACCAAGTCTTCACTTGATATCCTCGAGGTCAAGGTTAGGCTTAATTCAGAATGAGGTCTGGGTTTTGGCTAGCCCTGATCCCGGCGGTGTCACGTGTATCGACTACTCCAGCCTGAACAAGGACTACCTGACAGACTCTTTTGCTTTGCGCCGTATTGATCAAGTCGTTTACTCTATGGCCATATATGATTTGCTCTCCTTCCTTGATAGTTATTCTGGTTAGAATCAGATCCGGTTGAATTCGGCTGATTGGTTGAAAACATCGTTCATCGCCCCGTATGGGGCTTACTGCTATGTAACCATGCCATTCGTCCTAGAGAATGCAGGTGCTACCTACAACACTACATGCAGAAGTGCTTGTACTCGCAGATCGGTCGGAGCATGCACGCTTACGTGGAAATGTCGTCATCAAGACGAAGGAGAAGCGAACCCTGCTCGAAGACCTAGGCGAGGCGTTCGTGAACCTCCGCCAGTACTAGATGAAGCTGAACCTGGAGAAGTGCATCTTAGGCGTGCAAACCTGATAGCTCCTGGGTTTCCTCGTGTCACACCAAGGGATCGAGGCTAATCTGGATAATATCGCGGCCATCGAGAGGATGCATCTGGCTAAGAGCCTGCTCGGCATCCAGAAATTTACCGGATGCCTGGCCTCCCTCAGCCGGTTCATCATCCATCTTGGGGAGAAAGCACTGCCACTGTACCAGCTGATGAAGAAGATGGACAAGTTCACCTGGACCATGCAGGTGGCTTCCGCATTCCATGAACTCAAGAGCATGCTCTCCACAACACCAGTGCTAGCCACGCCAGCTAAGAAGGAGCCGATGTTGCTCTATATAGCCGCCATCAACCGGGTCGTCAGCATCGTCCTGTCGGTGGAGCACCGTGAGGAAGGCAAGGGTCAGCCAGTTCAGCGATCCGTCTACTACCTTAGCGAGGTGCTCTCCCTCTCCAAGTAGAACTACCCCCACTACCAGAAGATGTGCTACGGCGTATACCTGGCATGCAAGAAGCTCAAGCACTACTTCAAGGAGCATCCTCTCATGGTGGTATCCACCGCGCCTTTGGGGGAGATGTTAGGCAACAAGGACGCCACGGGTTGGGTGGAAAAATGGGGCATCGAGCTAGCCGCCTATTGCATCCGGTACGAGCCATGGATCCCCATCAAGTCTCGGACTGTGGCAGATTTCTTCGTCGACTGGGAGGAGAACTAGTACCTACCATCGGTACCCGACTAGGACTACTGGAAGCTGCACTTCGACGGCTCGAAGATGCGCGGGGACTTTGGAGCCGGCATCATGCTCACCTCGTCCAAGGGAGACCTACTGGAATACGTGCTACAGATCCAATTCATCACCTCAAACAACGTCGCCAAGTACGAAGCACTAGCACACAGGCTCCAACTCGCAAAACTTATCGGCATTCGCCGGATCGTCTGCTTCAGGATTCGGATCTGGTGGTGCATCAAGTATCCGGAGAGTGGGATGCCCAGGATGCCAACATGGCCCTGTACCGGTTCAACATCCAGCTACTTAGTGCCAGCTTTGAAGGATGTGAGTTCCATCACGTCCCCCATGCCAACAACGAGGCGTCCGACGCGCTCATGTGAGTCGGATCCACCAGGCAGGCCATCCCTCCCGGAGTTTCCTTGGAGCACCTCTGGAAGCCCAGCATCACTCCATCCCCAGAATCCGAGTCCATCATCTGGGTATCAGACCCGGGGGCTGCCAGATCAAAAGATCCATGTCATGTTGTTGTGCCTCCCGGCTCGAAGGACCCGGGAGCTGCCACGTCGTCAAGCAAGGCATCGCCGGGTAAGCCAAAGGGCTCGGGGGCTGCCAACTCAGGCATCCCACCCAGTCGACCTCTATATGAGTTCTAGATCATACTGGGAAGCGTCCTCACCATCCGGGAAGTCCCATCCTGGGCCCATCCCTTCATGAACTACATCCTCAACGACGAGCTTCCGGATGACGAGGTGGAGGCAAGGAAAATCTGGCGCGGTGCGCACACGTACACCATCAACAACAAGGAGTTATACAAACACATCACCTCAGGAATCTTCCAACGATGCGTCCACGCGCAAACCAGCTACCGGCTGCTGAAGGAGATCCACCAGGGGGAATGCAGCCACCACGCCTCTTCTTAGGCCCTAGTCGTGAAGGCAACGTGCCACGGCTTCTACTGGCGCACCGCCGCGGAGGACGAGGACCAGTTGGTTCGCGCATGCAATGGGTGCCAGAAATTCGGCCGACCAACGCACATGCCGACTTCAGTTCTCAAGACTATACCGATCTTGTGGCCCTTCGCTCTCTGGGGACTGGACATGGTCGGTCCCTTCAAGCAGGCTCGAGCCGGCATGACCCACCGGTTGGTGGCAGTAGACAAATTCACCAAATGGATCGAGGCAAAGCCGATACAGAAGCTGGACGGTGCCACCATCGTCACCTTCTTCCGAGACATCATCATCCGGTTCGGGTACCCCCACAGCATCATCACCGACAATGGCACAAACTTCACCAAGGGAGACTTCGCCCGGTTCTGCCACAACAAAGGGATCCGACTAGACCTCGCATCCGTCGCACATCCACAGTCCAACGGACAGGTGGAGAGGACAAAAGGCTTGGTGCTAGCCAGAATCAAGCCCCGGCTGATCGAGCCACTGGAGCGCTCGCCCGGCTGTTGGATCAAGGAACTCCAGGCTATGTTGTGGAGCCTGTGCACTACCCCAAATCGCTCCACCGGCTTCACCCCATTATTCCTCACCTACGGCTCAGAAGCAGTCCTCGCGGCGGACAACGAGTTTGACTCACCCTACAAGCTCCTCTACACGGAGAAGGAGAACCAGTAGGCGATGGAGGATAGCATGGACCTCCTCGAAGAGGCCCGTAAGCTGGTCGTGTCCAGGTCGGCCATATACCAGCAAGGGCGATCAGGTACTCCCGCTTGTGCAAGACACCAAGGTCATGCACAAGCTATCCCCTCCATGGGAGGTCCCCTTCATCATCAGCAAGGCGCTGCACAACAACTCCTACTACCTCATCGACGCGCAACAGCCGCGTGAGAACAATATGGACAAGTCGGATGAGGAGAAGGAGTGGCCGTGGAATGCAGACCTGCTCCGTCCATTTTACACTTAGTCGAAAACCAGTGTATGTATCCGGAACTTTGAATAAATGAAAGATGTGGAACCCCAGCTGATGCTCGAGGGCTCCTTGCCAGAATTTCTGTTGTCGCTCTTTTTCAATTAATCCTGCAATGTTTTTCCGACTCCGTCGACCCCTAACCGAGGGCTCGCCGGTTGGCCCGACCTGTTAATTCTGTAAACCGACTATTTCAGCTATAGACCGCAACCCGGCTGTCCGGCTAGCAAGAGCAAAAGACTAAGGCATCCAACATGTAAAATGGTGAAAGATACGATATATTGGACATTCTGGCCATGTGCCTAGTTGGTATTTTCCGGATACTAAGCCCCTAGTACCGTGCGCAATGTATTGTCAGCTCCCCCTTCGGTTCCGGCTCCAGACCACAACCCGGTTGCCTGGCAAGGAAAAAATGTAAACAACAGAGCGCACGGGAAAGTGACTAAGTATTCAGAAATCACGAGCTAGTTTTTCTAAAACAAAACCACTATCTGATTGACACCATGTGTACCACACGGTAGTGTACTGACAAAATTTTATTTCCGTATGTTTCTTTTTTGCATGACCGCACCGATTCGGATCTCAAGAATATATAAGATTCAAATCACCTGGTCGTGCCATATGGTCCTAATCTTGGGGGCTACATCCAGTGGGTGCACTGGTGCGATCCCAGTAGAAGTATGTATCTCCCGGCCAGAAGATGTTCCAGCCGGTCGGAGGAAGAAGGAGCCATTCGGGACGACAAGACCATGAGTTAACCCGGGCCGGGAAGAAGTTTCTCCCGTCCAGCTAAGTCCATCAGTCGGACAGGCAAGGAACGGAAAAAACACAAGGACCTTTTTGAAGATTCAAAGAACCTACCTGCGGTAGCAACTCCGAATCTCGGGGGCTACACCCAGTGGGTGCGCTGGCGCGCCCCCACTGTAAGTATGTAGCTCCCAGCTGGAAGATGTTCAAGCCAGTCAGAGCAAACAAAGGAGAGAGAACGAAGATCATCAGGAAAGAAAGAGAGAAAGAAGGAAGATCATAAGGAAAGAAAGAAAGAGACAAATATGGAAGTGGTAAGGGAAGTAATAGAGAAAAAGGCTCAAGGACAGCCGAGTAGAGTAGCCGGGTTGGGATGCAGTTCCTCCCGTTCGGCTAAGCAAGTCAGTTTCTAATGGGTAAGCAGTAATGCAAGGATTTTTTGAAGATTTAAAGCACCTGGGTACTCCAGCTACTTCGAATCTCGGGGGCTACACCCAGTGGGTGTGCTGGCACGCCCCCACTAGAAGCATGTAGCTCCCGGCTATAAGTCGTCCCAGCATCGGGGCAAGACGACAAGTCCCTCCTGACCGGTTAAGTCGGAAGTACAAGATCGCAAAAAAGGGAAAAAGGCAATGATAAAGACCGACTAGAAAGGACCAGTTGGGAGATACCAATCGGACAGACGCAAGAAAATACACACAGATAAAGCCAACATCATTCGAATAGTCATTAAACGACAGTGGGAAAAGCCCCCGCAGAGCCACAAAAGTTTCAAAGTACCATAGATACGCAAGACAAGTATATATAGTTACACCCGGCATCCCGGGGATCTTCTTCAGGCCGCTGGCCCCTTGCCGTGAGGCTGGTCCGAGCCGGCTCCTCCCAACTGAGAGGACGCCTCCGGCCTGCCTTCCGGTGCATCGCAAGCGCCCGACTCCGTCAGAACCTCGTCGACATCGGCATAGCCAGCGATCTGGAAGGCGTCATCTTGAATACGCAGATGGTCTTGGCGAATTTTGGCATGGTCTGCACCGGCTCGGAAGACTCCCACTAGCTTCTCGGAGCGGGCATCCTTGTACAGCTAAGAATTAGCGCTAGGGGCATCTCGGATCAGACGCGGGCAGGTCGCAGAGTTGGTTGATGGCACCCGGGACGTCACCAATATTGATGTCTAGCGCGCCCATCGTCTCCGGCAGAAGATCATCCGGCCAGAGGAAGTTGTGGATGGTGGCTCCGGCCTTGCGGAGGTTGGTGGCATCCTACCCGAGCTAGGCGACAATGTGCCGGATGCAGGCCTTCTCGCCCGGCGCAACCTGTTGGACGCGGTCGTAGTCTAGGGCATCTACTTGCGGATAGAAGCCTTTGATTAGAGAGGGGAGTCAAACACAAATCCAGCGGGTCCATTCAGACGAACAAAAAGAACAAGAAGGGCCAAGCTCACCTTTGGCAACATGCCCGATCTTCATGAGCTTGTCCTGAAGGAAGGCCTCGTGCTCCTTCAGCCGGGTGACCTCCTTGTCCAGAAGATCGAAGGCGGTGGACCGGCTGGTGAGGGTCTCCTCGCTCTCCTTCGCTGCGGCCTCCAGCCAGTCGACCTTGGCATGGAACTCCATGTTCTGCACGCAAAGCGCCGAGTTATCCCGACTAAGGCACGCATTAGAGCATGTCAGCCAGTCAATCTCGTGATGCACACAGACGGGGATGGCTGCAAGAAAAGGATGAAGATAAAAAGGGATAAGAAATCAGTTGGACAAAAAAGAGCCTAAGGTGAAAAAGCTCACTCTGTGCGGTCCCCACGCCGTGGTTAGATCCTGGGTCGTGGCCTTATTGGCACGCAGAAACATCACCTGCAGAAGCCGGCATTCCTTTAGGTCAGCATCCAGGCTGCTCTCCATGCCCTGGAGTGAGGTGACGGCATCCAGCGGCAGTAGCGCGGAGTAGTCGGCCAGGGCAGCCGGAGTGTCACGAGCCGCGGCAAGCCACTACTCCGTCGCCTCCTCGTCGGAGTCCACCTCCTCCATAACCACCACGTCCTCCTTCCCTTCTCGTGATCCCCCCACTTTGGCCGAAGAACCCCCGCCAGGGCCATAGGCCGCTTCCGGCTGACCCGACGCGCGCGCCTGTGTGGCGGGATCCGGCTCCACCATGGGCTCTGGCTCCGGTGGTGGGGTAACTTTAGGCGGTGGCGGTGGGGGGAGTCACGTAGGGTCCGTCCTGAGTGACGGGTGGGTCGCGTGGAAGTGAGACGGTGAGGTTGCAAGCCAGGCTCGCACCGCCAAACGAGACGGGAGCGCTACAAAGGCAGAAGAAAATAAATTCAAGGCAAAGCAAAAAAGAAAGGCAAGAAACAAGAAGAAATCAACCGCAAAAAAGCAAGACTCATCCCTGCACTACCAGAGCACCGTCCTTCTTCCAGGTACCACCACCTCGACCACGGCACGGGATGCCTCCCTGGCTGCGCTTGGCAGTCGAATCCTTGGGGGCGGCGGTGTGGCTCGAGCTGGCCTCACCAGCTCGCTTCTTGGTCACTTCGGGCAACACGTCGCCATCGCTTTCCTTCGGCTAGGGCCATGCGGATCCTTTGCCACCTCGTCAGTCCGGCTGGTCAAGAACTCCTCGTCGTCGTCCAAGCCCTCGCTGGAATGTCGCACGCTCGGCTCGGGGAGGTCATTAGAGTAGGACTGGAGGGGAGCCTCTCCCTCCTCCCGGATGATGCATGGGAGGGTCTGCCAGGAAGAAACAGAAACAACCCGGATCAGGAAGCGATTCCGGAAAAGTAAAAGGACAAGAAGCAAGGAGGCAACTTACCCCGGGGGCACGGTTGTCACGGTGGTAGGGGCCATACCAAAAGACCAGTCGGCCTTGATCTTCTCCTTGGTGATCATCCAGACCCACTCGTAGAGGTTGGCGACGGGAGGATCACGGCAGGAGAGCCAGGTCGAGTCCATCCGGCCGGAGTAGTAGCACACCTTTTGCGCTCGCTGCTGTTGCGACATCATCAGCCGGGATACCCAGCTGAAGGTGATGTCTATGCCGGTGAAGCCAGCTGTGAAGAGCGCCCTCATCCGCCACAGAATCTCGTCCGACTCGGTTTTGGAGCCGAAGATCTTCTGTTCCCAATTCGCCCGAGTGGACTCCTGGTCTTGGAAGGAGGGGAGGTTGATCCGTTGAATGGATGATAGGATACATTCATAGAATTACGCCTACTGCCACAGCTTGACCATGTCATGTAGCCGGAACATGGGGTAGTCGGTCTGTGCGCGGGAGTAGATGGAGGCACCGCCGCAGGGAACAAGCGGGCCTTTGGCGTATTGGACTTGGATCCGGATGAGGAAGAGCCAGTAGAAGAGCCCGACATCCGGCTAGATCCCGAGGTAGGATTCGTAGAAGGAGAAGAAGTAGGCAATGCCAATGGCGTTGGGACTGAGGTGATGGAGGCGGAGGTCAAAGTGGGTGAGGAAGGAGAGGAAGAAGGCCCTAGCTGGATGGGACAGACCGCGTGCGAGGTGCGCAAGGAATATAATGTGCTCGCCGGCTCGCGGGCGCGATGTCACCTCGCTAGCTGGCGCGAGGCGCACTCCGACCTCCCCGGCTATAAGTAGCACCCGCACGCGGCGTGTAACACCCTCGGATTGGCCCTATGAAAGTTTTAGCAATTTCCGCCAAACCCGTATAGAAATAATTCAAAGGTGCCCACCAGGCACTTGTGTGCAGGTGGAAAACGAAGTAATATCATTACACATTATTCTATGATGGAATCCACAGAACAGATATATACAACAAAGACTCAAGGAGTCAAGAATACAGATATACCGTACAAAGATCCAAATCACCTTGAAAACGATACAGCGTCTGAGTATGGACAAGATGCAAATGGGGCTAAGAGCCTTGAAGAATAACCACTGTTGTCCATAACCCTGCTCGGGGCAAGCCGGAAGGGTAACCCTGCTAACGACATCGATCCCAAAACCTACTTAAACAAAAGGGGTGCCGATAAAGGGCAAATTAAAAAGAGACCGGTCAGCACTGAGGCCAGTACATAGCGAGTCTTAGAATTCGGTGGTCCTTTCCTACATAGGTATGGTGGACTGAAGTGGCGGTGAAGCATGCACTAAACAACCTATAGAGACTCGAGACAACTGTCGGCTATAAGAAAGAGATGAGAAAGACCTATTTGGAACCAACCTAATACTAACATCAATCATACCCATCCTGGTATTTGCCCCCCTCGAGCCTAAACGCGGAAGTCATGCCAATGAAACTCACGCGATTGGCAGTTTTATCCATTCATTCCGTGGTGGTTATCCTAGTTACTTGTCATATCAGATACAAGTCATATTGTAACAGTAAACTTTTTTTTGACACCTTTACCGTAGGGGAAGCCCCTACGGTGTAATTTTATATATAATCAATAACCAAAACAGGAGAAACAGGTGGAAACAAAGGGTAGAGGAAAGTTCAGGGGGGATTTCAAGGGGGGGGTAGAAGGGTCTAGAAGTCATTACACTCAGGCTACAAATGAAGAAACCATCCATTCAACCAAAGGTTGAACCAGGATCGGTTTTAATCTATGTCTATGCAAAGCTAAGTCACTCTGAAATCCTATTTTCCATCTTGACAAAGAGGCTGGAGTATTGTTGAAAATAAGGTCATTGCGCATTCTCCAAATATTCCAAGTAGCACAAGCAAACACTTTAGTGAAGCACGGGCCATCGAAGGCATTCTTGGCTGCAGCAAAAACTTCAGCAAAAGACCCATTGTCAATCCAGGGGATGTGAAGGAAGTCCCAGCAGGTTCTGGCGAAGCCACACTCAAAAATAGGTGATCTTTAGTCTCCAGCATATCCAGCTCACAGAGGACACAATTCGGACCAGAATCCACCTGCCAGTGTTTACGTTGCATGAGGTCTTTTGTGTTCAGACGATCCATCATAAGTAACCAGCAAAACACTTTAAGCTTAGGCAAAGCACTCGAAGACCAGATCGCATTAAGAGCTAAATCCTTGGGGAGCCTGTTAAATAGAAAATTATAATATTTGGAGGGCGCATAATTTGTACCCCAAACAAAGATACGCCTGTCCACTCCCCCTCCAGAAATATCGATGTTGGCCAAAATCTGTGAGACCTGTTCCCACTCCTGGTAAGCCTGGATCAAAAGCGGCAAAGCAAAGTATATGTTCAGGTCATTAACTTGCTTAAGATCAGCAACAGTCAAGTCTTCATTGATCACAAAGGAGAATAAGCGAGGGAAACGATCGCATAGTAGCCCACCCTCATTCCAAAAATCTTTCCAAACCAGGACCGAAGAGCCACCAACCACTTGGCATTGTGTAATGGAGCGATATTCCCCTACCAGGCTAAAGATCTCCCTCCACCAGAAGGATCCACGCCTAGATTGTGCATGGGGATCCCCATCCGCATATAAGCGCCAGACAAGCTGAACCCAATGGACATTCTCTTTAGAATAAAATGTGTGCAACTGTTTCATAAGCAGAGCTTTATTCTGAAGTTCTAAGTTCAGCACACCTATCCCACCATGTTTTCGGGGGCGACAAACCAAATTCCATGCTGCAAGCGCATTAACAGAGGAGGAATCTTCATCCTTAGCCCATAAGCAGTGTCTTTGAGCTCTATTGCAAATATTAATTATCGTCTTCTGAATTTTAAGGGAGCACATATAGAAGTTGGGCAGAGAGGACATGACAGATCTGACAAATTCTAACCTGCCACCATAACCCAAGAATCTAGCACTAGAGTTTAGTCTTCTTTCCACCAAGCCAACAAGAGGCATCATATCTTGAATTGTGGGTTTAGAAGTTCCTAGTGGAAGGCCAAGATAGGTGAAAGGTAAGACACAAATTGAGCAGCCAAAAACACCTGCGAGCTCCTCTAGACGTTCCTGAGACACGTTGATGGGCATAAGGGCAGACTTGGAATAATTGACCCGAAGACCAGTAGCTTGAGCAAAGTTTTCTAAAAGGTTCTTGAGGGCAGACAGTTGAGTGGGGCAAGATTTAAGGATTATCAAAGTGTCGTCAGCATACTGCACAATGGGAAAGTCGGTATTTGGAATGTTGAGGGGCGCTGAGAGGATCCCATCATGAAACATCTGATTTACCATGACCTGCAATAGTTCAGCAGCACTCACAAAGAGGAGAGGGGAGAAAGGGTCTCCCTGATGAACCCCACATCAAGAAGCAAATTTTTTTCCCGGCACTCCATTGAGAAGAACAGTAGAGATACCCGTAGACATGATCATATGCATCCACTTCAGCCATCTCGGATGAAAACCCAGGCATTGAATTTTTTTCAAAATGGCTTCATGCTCCACAGTGTCAAAGGCTTTAGCAAAATCAAGTTTGATAATAACCGTTTGCATGTTACCTTGTTTGCATTGGTGAATGTACTCATAAGCCCAGCCCACACAATCTTGAATGTTTCTAGATTTCAAAAACCCATACTGATTAATATGCACTAGATAAAGAATTTTGTGCTGTAGAATGTTACCTTTTGTGCTGTAACAGTAAACTTTAGTTATAGTAGTATATGATCGAGAACTGTGCTCCAACTCTTCCATAATCGCGGACACGGCTTCTCGAAAAGATTTAACCCTGCAGGGCTGCACAAAAGTTTCCACACGCACCTACACCCTTGTTGTTAGATCAGATAGGTACAAGATCACAAAACATACACCCAACGGTATGTCGACGGGGTTTCGGACATGACGTTTCCCAGACCCAAAGAAAGTATATGGGGGGCACCCCACTAAGCTACCCGTAACAAAGTTTGCCGGTCTCGGAGATGGACCCAGGGTTTGTGAGAACGGTTGTAAACGACTGGGAACCCGAAAGTGTAATTGGTCTTATCGATACTGCGAAATTGTGCGATGATCCAAAATAGTACAGGCACTCCACGCGCAATAGTAAATAAAGCAGTAAAGCATGTCATAAGTACAATATAGTAATAATGCCGCAAACTAGTTTGTGGCCCCTGGTACAATACTTTAAAAATAGGTACTAAATCGATGGGGGTGCCCACACACCCCACATGTGGTTAGCACGCTCGATCTCGGAACATGTGTCAAGAACTCGGGGTCGTACGGGACACAAGTGGGCGGTTAAAAACCAAATGTTGTCTATTACCCATCGTTGCCTCTGCATTATTTACCTACTTTCAATTTTAGTTATTAAACGATAATTAAAGCCATGATCAGATCCACCATTAAGCATGTGCCAACCACCCATCAATGGTGGAACATCGACGACGCGAAGCAGCACATGAGCAAGCAACTACGACTCGCAAGGCTGACTTTCTATCAATCAACAGGCAATAGAAGGTGTCCATGGCAATATAGAGGCTGCAAGTAATATAACAGGGGTACATAAACTAAAGCATCGCAACACGGATAGCAATAGATCAATAGGAGGAAATAAAGACTAGAAATGTAAAATAGGTAGAAAGGGGGAGAATGCTTGCCTGAGAAACATTGCCAAAGGTTCATCCGAAAAATGGGTGTCACTCGCATCAAATCATCGGCCTAATCCGTGATAAAGAAAAGCACTAGAGAAAACACCGAATACACTACTTAATACTACGACAAAAGATCGGGCATGATGCATAGATGATGTATGACATGGAAAAGATACGATGCAATTAGGCAATATTAAGCGGAACCGGGGTACCGACAATAAATTAGTTGATTCAAGTTCTTTAGATACCCCGCAATTTAAATGTTGGTTTAACAAGGAAAAATATGTCATCGGTTTTCTACACAAATTTAATTGGAGACAAACTAAGACTAGAATAACCCACATCATATTTAATTTAGGTGAGTCGTCGAAACACCCTCAAACACCCACAACATGTATGCAAGCATTATCAATTATATGCAACAAGTATAATATGTCAAGTTATAAAATAGGGGCACGGGAGGGGTCACACATCGATGTTCGTCGATCTTGGTGTCTAAAAGGTTTGGGGGATCGGTCTTCGGTTCCGGGAAGACGATCTTGTCGTTCCAAGAAGGAGAACACGAGCCACGAAGTAAATCTTGTAGCATATGAGGGGTAACCTAAAGTTCGTGAGGAAGGTCTTGGTCTTTCGGCCTCACCGGTTCCATGGTGGAGATCTTGTTGGTCCAATTCAAAGACCTTGTCCGCAATCCGACGAGTGTCACCGGGTTCGGTACGTTCTTCGGCCACCTCTACATGCATCACCAAACTTGGCTTGGAGCTCATCTTTGTGCGTCGTCCTCGGTCCTTGGAGGGGATGGTCTAGGCAGCGAACAACATTGGGACAACGAATAAAATATCACGAGACCAAAACTCCTGTAGGAATTTTTCCAAACGGTTGACGGGCAGCTGAACACCGGAGATCAACATGAGTCGTGGAAACAGCTGCCACCTTGTCCTATGGCGCCCGAAGACAGAGAAGGATGCACTTTGGACCTCATAGAGATGCGCACAGTGCGATAAGAAGGGGCGCTGGCCCAGGGCGCTACTAACGCACGGCGACAGGCTCGCGGCGTCACGGAACGGAGAGGAGGGGGGCTAGCGGACGACAGGGATAAGTGTCGGTCGGGGCCCGCCAGGAGAGGACGAATCAGACGTTCCTGAGGAGGGAAGGCAGCAGTGAAGGAGGGTTCGACGATGTTGGGAGGATCTTGGGGAAGCCGATATAGGCGCAGGGGCCCACATGTGGCAAGCTCGCTGGAGGAAACAGGGAGGAGGCCTGCGGCCAGGGGTAGGCGAGCGAAGAGGAAGCTTGGGCCGGCTCGGAGGTGACCGGGGCGACGGAGAAGGGCCACGACGGCGGGCTTGCCGGGAGGTGGAAGCAGGGGAGGAAGGGCGGCCACGATAGGGAGGAGAGCGCCGGGGAAGTGGGTCTTGGGAGGAGGCGGGACGGTGCCTTTCCGGCGGCGGCGGGGAGCCAAGCAGCAGCAAAGGAGAAGGCCGTGGCTGGTGGCGATAGAAGGGGTGGCGGCGAGGATACAAAGAGAGGGGAGGGTTCTTCGGGGAGGAAATGGGGTCGCGGGTGGGGATAGGGACAGGGGTGCGATCGTCGTGTTAGGTGAGCGGGGAGAGGCGTGGGTGACTCGGTCATTGGGGAGGTGGTCCAGCGGGTTAAGGGGCATGATGTGGTTTCCTGGCGATGCGGTGGTTTTCGATCAGGGAGACGTGCAGGGTGGGATGGGTGATCGAACGGGCTGGTGCTCGCCTGTTGGTGTGTTCTTCCGCGCGCTGTGCGGGTGAGTGTGTGCACTGCCGCTGCGCCAGCGGCTGCGGGGAGTGGGTGTAGATGGGGATTAGGGTTTCAGGGTTGTGTAGATTAGGGTTTTGTTGATCTGGGTGGTAGGCTGGCTACTGGTTGGGCCTTGAGCCTAATAGGTGGCTGCCTCCCAGTTTTATAAAATATTTTGTTGTTATTTAAAAAAACATTTTTAGTAAATAGTTTTAGACATAAAAGATCTAGAAGACTGTGTTTTTATTTTGAAATAAAGAAGCGGAATAATGTCAAAACAAAGATAGGATTTAACCAAAATATTTTGGGTAAATATAATATGCATGATGTCATGAAGATGCACAAAGTAATAAACACGAGCGATTTTCTAGTAGTGGATTTAACCGGGGTGCTATAATTCGACACCACTAACAATGGATCTCGCCCTCGAGATCCGCCTCATGATACGCGAAAGAAGGCCGATGATTTGAATTTGCTTGCTTCGTGTAGATCTTCATGACACAACTAACAAGGGTTGTTGCTCACATTCATGGAGACAACACTCTGGCGAAACACGGACAAAGCAGAGGTCTCAAAAGTAATGCCACCTCTAACTTTTGTGGAAGGAGTAAAATTGCATCGATCCTCCATTCAATGTACAAAAGCGAATGATAAGAGCCTAATGGTATGGTCGCGACTCCATCCCGCACTCAAAGCAGTATTCTGTACACAAATAGTTGACTATTCAACCAACTCTTAGAATTCAGACTAAAGATCTCGACAAGCGAGGTTTGGGAACAAAGGAATGGTGTAGGTTCTTTATCAGATCTAATACAGATGACGTCGTCGATAAGGAAAACAACGGAAGATACAAAGAAAAAATTTAGTGAATTTTTGGTCCACTGAAAGGTACAATAGAGGAAGATTCCTCAAATAGCATGAAGACCAGATGTCAAAGCACCGTTACAAGAGGATGGAAGAGAAACCCTGAAGGTACGATGGAAACCCAACCACGAGAAATCCTGGACTTGAACAAGGTAAGAGAGCAGATTCAAACATGCCAACGTAAGAGGAGAATAGCATAGGGGTAAGGAGTAAAACAGACCTAATCAGATCTATACAGCCGATTTTCCAAAATAGTTTTGACACTCTACAATGTCTGTTAGCTAGGTTATCCTACAGGCTAGACCAGTGGGGTATCGTAACTCCTGGGCTTTGATACCACTTTGTAACACCCTCGGATCGACCCTATGCAAGTTTTAGCGATTTACGCCAAACCTGCATAGAAACAATTCAAAGGTGCCCACCAGTCACTTGCGTGCAGGTGGAAAACGAAGTAATATCATTACACAATAGTCCATGATGGAACCCACAGAACAGATATATACAACAACGACTCAAGGAGTCAAGAATACAGATATACAGTACAAAGGTCCAAATCACCTTGAAAACAATACAGCGTGCGAGTACGGACAAGATGCAAATTGGTCTAAGAGCCCTGAAGAATAACCAATGGCGTCCATAACCCTGCCCAGGCCAAGCCGGAAGGGTAACCCTGCTAACAACATCGATCTCAAAACCTACTTAAACAAAATGTGTGCCGACAAACGGCAAATGAAAAAGAGAGGGGTCAGTACTGAGGCCAGTACACTGCGAGTCTTAGAATTCGGCGGTCCTCGACTACATAGGTATGGTGGATTGAAGCGGCTGCGAAGTTTGCACTAAAAAACCTATAGAGACTCGAGACAACTGTTGGCTATCAGAAAGAGATGAGAAAGACCTATTCGGAACTAACCTAATACTAACACCAATTATACCCATCCTGGTATTTTCCCCCTCGAGACCGAACGAGGAAGTCGTGCCGAGGAAACTAACACGGTTGGCAGTTTTATCCATTCATTCCATGGTGGTTATCTGACTTACTAGTCATATCAGATACAAGTCATATAATAACAGTAAATTTTAGTTATAGTTGTCTATGATCGAGAACTGTGCTCCAAGTCGTCCATAACTGCGGACACCGCTTCTTGAAAAGAATTAACCCTCCAGGGGTGCACCAAAGTTTCCACACGCACCTACACCCTTGTTGTCAGATCAGGTAGGTACAAGATCACAAAACATACACCCAACGGTATGTCAACAGGTTTTCGGACACGACGTTTCCCAGACCCAAAGCAAGCACCCGGGGGCCACCCCACTAAGCTACCCGTAACGAAGTTGGCCGGTCTCCGAGATGGACCTAGGGTTTGAGAGAACGGCTATAAACGACTGAGAACCCGAAAGTGTGACTGGGCTTGTCGATACCGCGAAATGGTGCCACTATCCAAAACAGTATATGCGCTCCACGCGCAATTGTAAATAAAGCAGTAAAGAATGGCATAAGTACAGGATAGTAATAACGCCGCAAACTAGTTTGTGGCCCCCGATACAGTACTTTGAAATCAGGTACTAAATCGATGGGGGTACCCACACACCCCACATGTGGTTAGTGCGCTCGATCTCGGAACAGGTGTCAAGAACTCGAGGTCCTAAGGGACACAAGTGGGCGGTTAAAAACAAAATCTTGTCTATTGCCCATCAGTGCCTCTGCATTATTTACCCACTTTCAATTTAGTTATTAAATGATATTTAAATCCATAATCATCTCCACCATTAAGCATGTGCCAACCACCCAACAACGGTGGAACATCAACGACGCGAAGCAGCACCTGAGCAAGCAACTATGACTCGCAAGACTGATGTCTATCAATCAACAGGCAATAGGAGGTGTCCAAGGAAATATAGAGGCTGCAAGTAATATAACAGGGGTACCGAAACTAAAGAATCGCAACACGAATAGCAATAGATCAACAGGAGGAATTAAAGACTAGAAATGGAAAATAGGTAAAAAGGGTGAGAATACTTGTAACATCCCAGCATTAGAGCTTAGAAATAAGCTGAAACTAGATGTGTGCGTTGCATTCATGCATAGAAAATCCGAATAATTTTCGCGCTTTTGAACAAAACTTGTCAAAGTGATTGAAGCTTATCTCAACTTGATGGAATTGAAGTATATCATCAGGTTGACTGTGATAAGTTTCAATATGACCTTTGCTAAAACCTTATTTTGGGTAAACATGATTTGATCTAAGGGTTGATCAAATGTAATAAAATTAAACCCTAATACATTACTTAATGATTTATATTTGATCCTTAGGTGATCATATCATAGTATTCATTACAACAACTCATGAATACCAAGTTATAAAAATACCTTAAGTAATAGGAATGTAACAACTAAATCTTAATCTCATCTACTTATACCATGAACATCATGGTAATACAATCTTAACTCTTTAGTGAGTTTGAGTAGGAAAGGAATCAAGTAAATATCATTCACCATATATCTTTCTTTCCATATCAATCCTTATGGAATCCTATCTCAATATCTGTTGTTCATCAATGTTGAGTAATCAACTATTGATTCACCAATTCTTAACCTATCAATTCTTGATCTATCAACTCTTGTCCATATCATAGCATTCACTTAGGTCCTTAAGAGAAAGAAGTAAGAAGAGGTTAATAGTAATGTTAGTCTTATGTATCATCTATAGGATGGGAGTGTTGGAAGAGAATAAGATCAATGAGATAATTGATGGAGTTAATTCACTCCTGTAATGATAGAAGAGTTAATTGGAATATATATTCATATGGTAACAAAGGAGATTCCAAGGATGAATATTGAAGATAGTTACCAAGGTGCAATCCTATTGGATCAAGTAGGTATAATCAATGAATATTATATCTTAGTCCAATAGGGATAAACAGAAGCTAATTTCAATACAACTGTAATGTTGTATTGATGAAGCCTTGATTAGCCAACTGGAAACCTAAACCATAAAGGATCAAAAGATTATCATTATCATGCTTTAGTCACCAAGATTGAATGCTTATATCATGTATAAGTGACATTGGTAGGTAGAACATGATTGAACCCTAATATCGATATGTTATTATAGGTTAGCCATAACAAATCATTATGATATAATGTGAAGTTGAATATAAGTTATTGGATCCAAGCAGAGATAAGATGTTAGGAATAATATTATGCTTAGAAGAATTGAGTTATTGAAGTAGTGTTATTCCTCTTAAAGGAATAGTAAGCTTTTGAGAAAATTAGTTTGATATATACATCTACTGGAGTAATATTAATGGTGGATGATTAAGGAAGAGTATGAATGTAGTTAGAAGTAACCACTTGTTGGATTGGAGGTTATCAGCAGGAGAGTGGCTAATATAACCAAGTATGGATATGAGAATATTATGAAAGCTTCAGTGTCAAGCTCATAGGATTTATACATGGATTTATAAGAATAAAAGGTGGATAAGAATATTCTTGTGAAGTAAAGCTCATCATGTTAACACATGATGATGGATAGGAAGAAGTAGTATATCTAGGAAAGGAATTCCTTAATTAGAAGTCCCACATTGTGAATTATGAAAGATAAGAATTCTTGGTAAACACTAAACCGTAATCTTTAACCAAACAAAAAATCCATTTCATCTAATTAATCTATCATCTAACTTCTACAAAGCTTTATAGGAATATTTTCCTATAGCAAATCACTTAAGCACATCTTTGTCATTTTCAATTATCATAACCATATGTGCTTAGGAGTTATATTTTTCAATTCTTTTCCATAAGACCTTCCAGAAAACAACTTTCTATTTTAAAGGGGATATCATTAAAGATCAAACACATGAAGACAATTCGTTTAGCCATTAATCTTTATTCACATCCACAAAAGAATATAAGTATATTGCTTACCGTAAACCCTAGGGTAAGAATTTACAATTAAAAACCTAACTCTTATGTTAGTTATAACAAAAATTATATATTGCTATTTCCTAAATTTATGAGAATAATATTAATCATGTTAATTACTCAAAACTTTATGTAGTAATGAAGGATTACTATGCATAAAAGTTTGTTTAATATTATAAGTTAATAAGAATTCACTTTCATGAATTAATAGGAATGCATTTTTTAAAAAAGTTTATAGGTATTAGATAAATTAAATTCATATCAAAGGAAAAGTATATGTATAAACAAAATGAAGAAATGAAAACATTATATAGTAAAAATTCACAAATTAATACTAAATACATTTTAGTATTACTGCAATTATCTTGAAAATAAATTCTATAAAGAAATTTCAATCAAATGTGTAATATTCAAACCTGAAAACAAAACAGAAAATAGAAAAGGGAAACAAAAAGAAAAAAGGAACCTGGCCCGAGCAACAGGCCGGCCCAGTGTTTTCCTCTGCCTAACTGCCACTCAGCACCACACTTTTCCTCATGCTGTTCACTCTGTCGAAGCCCAACAGCAGCCGGCATGGCCCAACACCGGCCCATACCTCTTCTCGTCCTTTTATTTTCTTCTTCCTCGCGTCCGATGGCAAGCAGCTGCGTGGCTGTTCTCTCGCCGTTGATCTTCCTAGCGCCGTGATACTCGCCCCGACCCTAGCCGAGGATAAGAACCTCGCGACGTGCTCTTCTTCTCTAATATCTCATCCTTATCCTCACTCTCTTCCTCTCTTTTCGGTTTCTTCAAAACCGAAACCGCCGCGGAATTACATGTTGGGCGCCGCAGAATCGCCGCCGTTCCGCGCCACCTCATGCCCTGGAGATAGCGCCAGAAACTCCGCCTTGCCTCCATCTTCCTCCTCAACAATTGAATTAAGGAGGGGATCCCCCAACCGACGCCAGTGACTCCATCTTCCCGGAGCCCGACGACCATCGCCGTCACCATTAATGCTGCTAGAGCCTTCCTCCGGCCTCGCCGAGATTCCTATCGCAATGATGGTAATCTCCTAGTTCGAAAGAACCCTCTCCTGGCCCTCCTTGTACTCTATATTGTCCTGTCATCGAGCGCCGCCGTGCCGGTTCCGCTGTAGTCGTCGCCGGTGACATTTTTGGCCTCCCCAGGACGCTGTGCCGCCGTTTTTAGGTGGCCTAGGACAAGGAGTTTCCGATTAATGCTGGATTGCATCCCCACATGCGTCGTAGTGCTGCCACCGTAGGGTCGCCGGAGTCCGTTGACCTTTGCCGTGTGACCAAGCCTGGTCAACCTAGGTGGGTCCCTTTCCCTGCTTAGGTGTCTCGCTGACGTGCCATGCGCCCTTTGTCAGTTGAACTGGGTAGATCCTGCCTCAGTGAGAAATGTTTTTGTACCTGTGCTGGCGTCGTGGTGATGTCAGCATGATGCAATAAAAGTTCTAATAATTACAGAAATTGATTTAAAACTTGTAAATTTAATAACTTTTGTTTTACAATTCAGAAAAATAAGTTTTATATATGAATTTTTTTAGAAAAATAAAATATATAATATTAAACCATTATTAAACATTATTATTCCAACAATTTAAATAATTATTATTTAATAAAGATTTTATAAGTATTAATAATTTAATAATTCATATTTTAATAAAAGTAATGTTAAAAATATAAATAAAATACCAAAAATCTTAGAAAAATAAAAACAATACTTTAAAACTATAATCATACATTATTTATTCACTTAAATAAATATTTATTATTTATTAAGTAATAAATCTTATAAAAATAATATCTTATTATTTATATATCACAAAAATAAATGTAATATACCAAAATGATCACAAAAATAATACCTACATGTTAAAAATATAATATTCTACTTTTTAGGTAAATAAAAATTTAAACAAATTAATAACTTGAATTTAAACCTAATTCCTGAGTTATTAATTCATATAAGGGTAAATATATTTTTTAATATTTCGAAAATTGTCAATTTAGGTCTAATAAGTAATATTAGTCTTAAATATTTATATTGTAAGGTCTAATTGGTTCAACACATTTTAAATACAATTATATTGAATTATCATTCAAACCATATATGTATTTTATTTTCTAAAAAGATCTTTAACAAATATAAAATCTTTAAGAATGTTATTTTAACCAAATAAAATCTTTTACCATTGTTTCACTCACAACTTTATAATGGACTAAAACCAGAGATAATTCATAAGTAGTAAATAATATTGTTTACTTATTCACAAACCATAACCATACCCTTATAAGGAGATAAATCCTTTTATACATGTATAAGGTTAGGAAACCACTATTCAAATAGAAGTGTTACCATTCTTAAAGTATCCTTAGAGAAACATTATAAAGTACACAAGGTACAAATAACATAAGCAATATACCTTAAGTCCATCTATGTCTTTAAAGTTAACTTTAGTCTACCATACTTCAAATACTATGCTAAAGACTTTGTTATGTATTTTATTGTTAACTTTGGTCTCTTATAATTAAGTTATAAAGCATCTCAAATCCAAACTATTCCAGCAAGCACAAACAACATCGACCACCTCTGATTAACCACAAGGATTGTTTAAACCCTAATAAAGAAATCTTTTCTTAAAAAGTTATTTGTTTGCCACTTCAGTCAAAATATGAAAATTAATCGTAATCACATTACTTTATACTTTATTTGTATACCTAAGTTCTTTATAAGTGACATTACTTGTAAAGTAAAAATTTGAAGATGAACAATTATAGTATAAGCAATCTTGAGTAGCAGTTCACATTTGTGTGTATCTCATTGTTTTATGATATTATAATTACATGTTAATAAGAAGCAAAAATATGAAACTTATCTAAAAGGAGAACAAATTTTAACAGGAACCATTTCCATTTTCCAAACCCTAGAACAACGTTATTTCCGGGATTCGCGTTTTTAAATTTCATTACATTACTTATGCATAAAAGCATCTTGCTTCTTTAAACATTAGTCCTTACCGGACCAATGATGCTGATTTTAGATATTAGATCTTATATTGTCTTGAAGACCATGAGTGCATAATCTTGAAATCACAAAAGGCAACTTCACACTTTCTCATGTCCTTTGATTATTTTCTGTAAAGTATTTTGCAAATCCAGTGTTGTCATCACCTAGATTTCAAAAAGGTCAGAAAACACTTTCATAATAATATGATTATAGGTTATTTACCATGAGTTAATAACCTACTATGAAAGTTTCGGTGGTAAAGGAACATATTATCTAGGACCTAACAACCAATGTCGCCAGTGATTCTTGCGCCGTATATTACGCGTTAACCATGAGATTTGGAATGGGACGGAGAAGTCAGCTGTATCCTTTTCCTCCTGTATGGAGGAAAAACTCTTATGTTAGTTATAACAAAAATTATATATTGCTATTTACTAAATTTATGAGAATAATATTAATCATGTTAATTACTCAAAACTTCATGTAGTAATGAAGGATTACTATGCATAAAAGTTTCTTTAATATTATAAGTTAATAAGAATTCACTTCCATGAATTAATAGGAATGCATTTTTTAAATAGGTTTATAGGTATTAGATAAATTAAATTCATATCAAAAAACCCTACGAATACTAAAAGGAAAAGTATATGTATAAAGAAAATGAAGAAATGAAAACAATATATAGTAAAAATTCACAAATTAATACTAAATACATTTTAGTATTACTGCAATTATCTAGAAAATAAATTCTATAAAGAAATTTCAATCATTCAAACCTGAAAAAAAACAGAAAATAGAAAAGGGAAAGAAAATGAAAAAGAAAAAAAAGGAACCTGGCCCGAGCAACAGGCCGGCCCAGTTTTTTCCTCTGCCTAACTGCCGCTCAGCACCGCACTTTTCCGCACTCTGTTCACTCCGTTGAAGCCCAACAGCATCCTGCATGGCCCAATTCCATCTCGTACCTCTTCTCGTCCTTTTCTTCTTCCTCGCGTCCGGCGGCAAGCAGCTGCGTAGCGGTGCTCTCACCGTCGATCTTCCCGGCGCCGTGATACTCGCCCCGATCCTGGGCGAGGATAAGAACCCTGCGACATGCTCTTCTTATCTAATCTCTCGTCCTTATCCTCACTCTCTTCCTCTCTTTTCCGTTTCTTCAAAACTGAATCCCTAAGCCGTCGGGCGCCACGGAATCACCACCGTTCCACGCCACCTCATGCCTCGGAGACAGCACCAGAAGCTCCACCTCGCCTCCATCTTCCTCACAACCAATTGAATTAAGGAGGGGAGCCCCAACCGACGCTAGTGACTCCATCTTCCCGGAGCCCGACAACCACCACCGTCACCATTACTGCTGCTAGAGCCTTCCACCGGCCTCGCCGAGCTTCCTATCGCAACGAGGGTAAGCTCCTGGTTCGAAAGAACCCTCTCCTGGCCCTCCTCGTACTCTGTACTATCCTGTCATCGAGCGCCGCCGTGCCGGTTCCGCTATAGTCATCGCCGGTGAGGTTTTTGTCCTCCCAAATATGCCGCGCTGCCATTTTTAGGTAGCCTAGGACCAGGAGTTTCCGATTTGTGCTGGATTGCATCGCCACATGCGCCGTAGCGCCGCCACCGTAGGGTCACCGGAGTCCGTTGACCTCCTCCATGTGACCAAGCCTGGTCAACCTAGGTGGGTCGCTTTCCCTGCTTAGGTGTCTCGCTGACGTGCCCTCGGCCCTTTGTCAGTTGCAGTGGGTAGACCCTGCCTTAGTGAGAAATGTTTCTGTACCTGTGCTGGCATCGTGGTGATGTCAGCATGATGCAATAAAAGTTTTAATAATCACAGAAATTGATTTAAAACTTGTAAATTTAATAACTTTTGTTTTACAATTCAGAAAAGTAAGTTTTATATATGAAAATTTTCAGAAAAATCAAATCTGTAATATTAAACCATTATTAAACATTATTATTCCAACAATTTACATAATTATTATTTAATAAAGATTTTATAAGTATTAATACTTTAATAATTCATATTTTAATAAAAGTAATGATAAAAAATATAAATAAAATACCAAAAATCTTAAAAAAATAAAAACAATAATTTAAAACTATAATCATACATTATTGCTTCACTTAATTAAATATTTATTAATTATTAAGTAATAAATCTTATTTAAATCATATCTTATTATTTATAAATCACAAAAATAAATGTAATATACCAAAATGATCACAAAAATAATACCTACATGTTAAAAATATAATATTCTACTTTTTAGGTAAATAAAAATTTAAATAACTTAATAACTTGAATTTAAACCTAATTCCTGAGTTATTAATTCATATAAGGGTAAATAAAATTGGTTAATATTTCTAAAATTGTCAATTTAGATCTAATAAGTATTATTAGTCTTAAATATTTATAATGTAAGGTCTAATTGGTTCAACACATTTTAAATACAATTATATTGAATTATCATTCAAACCATATATGTAGTTTATTTTCTAAAAAGATCTTTAACAAATATAAAATCTTTAAGAATGATATTTTAACCAAATAAAATCGTTTACCATTATTTCACTCACAACTTTATAATGGACTAAATCCAGAGATAATTCATAAGTATTAAATAATATTGTTTACTTATTCACAAACCATAACCATACCCTTATAAGGAGATAAATCCTTTTATACATGTATAAGGTTAGGAAACCACTATTCAAATAGAAGTGTTACCATTCTTAAAATATCCTTAGAGAAACATTATAAAGTACACAAGGTACAAATAACATAAGCAATATACCTTAAGTCCATCTATGTCTTTAAAGTTAACTTTAGTCTACCATGCTTAAAATACTATGCTAAAGACTTTGTTATGTATTTTATAGTTAACTTTGGTCTCTTATAATTAAGTTATAAAGCATCTCAAATCCAAACTATTACAGCAAGCACAAACAACATCGACCATCTCTGATTAACCACAAGGATTGTTTAAACCCTAATAAAGAAATCTTTTCTTCAAAAGTTATTCGTTTTGCCACTTCAGTCAACATATGACAATTAATCGTAATCACATTACTTTATACTTTATTTGTATACTTAGGATTGAAAACACCTAAGTTCTTTATAAGTGACATTACTTGTAAAGTAAAAAATTGAAGATGAACAATTATAGTATAAGAAATTTGAGTAGCACTTCACATTTGTGTGTATTCATTGTTTTATGATATTGTAATTACATGTTGTTTCACACGCAATCACAAGCCTTAATAAGAAGCACAAATATGAAACTTATCTAAAAGGATAACACATTCTAACAGGAACCATTTCCAGTTTCCAAACCCTAGAACAACGTTAGTTCCGGGATTCGTGTTTATAAATTGCATTACATTACTTGTGCATAAAAGCATCTTGCTTCTTTAAACATTAGTCCTGACCGGACCAATGATGCTGATTTCAGATATTGGATCTTATATTGTCTTGAAGATCGTGACTGCATAATCTTGCAATCACAAAAGGCAAGTTCACACTTGCTCATGTCATTTGATTATTTTCTGTAAAGTATTTTGCAAATCCAGTGTTGTCATCACCTGGATTTCAAAAAGGTCAGAAAACACTATTTTCATAATAATATGATTATAGGTTATTTACCATGATTTAATAACCTACTATGAAAGTTCCGATGGTAAAGGAACATATTATCTAGGACCTAACAACCAATGTCGCCAGTGATTCTTGCGCCGTATATTACGCGTTAACCATGAGATTTGGAATGGGATGGAGAAGTCAGTTGTATCCTTTTCCTCTTGTATGGAGGCAAGACGACCTTAACGTGACGTTGTGATTCCTTGTGCGGATCCAACATTATCTATGAATGGTTTTGAGGGGTATAGTCCATTTAATATGGTACTTGTTCATGCATCACCAGGTCATATAGTCTTCGGGAACTCATCAGGGTTTTAGCCTGCTCGAAAGGGGGCTTAACGGAGGTGAGCCGGCCCCGAAGGATCGTGCAGGCATATGAGGTCGCGGAGAGGGCAGTGATTGGCTTGGATCATCTACTGGGCTCCACACCATAGGAAGTCTGGACGGGAAAGATCGCCCGGTTGTGCAACAAGGATTTGATCTCTCATGGGTAAAGTAACGCACCTGTTCCGGGAAGGAGCTGCGAACGCTGGGGGAAAGGAACTCCATGAAAGTTCTAGTAAACCCGTGAAGGCTGACGGACATAACTTTTTAGAATAAAAGCAACCTTTGAAGAAATTTTTACGAAAACCTGCATTGCCTATGACCCATGGTCTGTGGCTGTAGATAAAGTGCATCAAACACTTATTTTCTAAGTACGCTCGTACTCAACATATCTTCTTAACCCTTGCTAGATTCTGAAGCCAATAAAGACGATGTCTACATCAAGTTATGCTTCAGGAATCATCATCAAAAGCCAAAGCTCTTCAATGAAGTCAAGAAGGTCAACATATACCAACTCAAGTGAAGACGAAGTTACTAGTTAGATAGGAATATAATCTCTAGCCATAGAACCTAATTCTGTAGTGTATTGCGATAGCAGCAATGCCAGACCATTAGTTAAGATACTAGTCTTAATAGTATGATAGTTTTTGAGTTATTTATTTCTGATTCTTCTTTGTAAGAAATTTATTTCTCTCTCTTTAACCTAGAGTGTTCTCTGGATCTTGTGTAAAGAGTTGATTTGTAACCTATAGTCATGTCTTGGACCTGTTGTGTTTCTGTTGTACCACTCTGAGGGATGTAATACTAGTGAACGGTGTTTCATTGGTGTTATGTCAATGACTATAGTGTACTACATCATGTAGTGGTATGCTGGGTGACAGCAGCTGGTATCAGAGCATATGCTTTGACCATAGGATTAAAACCCTTTTAGGAAGATCTGTAGGTTGGATAGTGACTATAGGAGCCATCTTATCTAAACCAAATATTCATATGACTTGTGATGAGTATCCACTTGAGGATAACCTTGTCACACCTAAGTCAGATGCTTATGTCATTCTTTCTTAGGAGTAATTATTTTATCTTTTCTTAAGTATACTGCTCTTTAGTGTCTTCTGAGGGAGACATAAACCATCAAGATACTGTAGGAAAGCCAATTGGTCATAGTAGGTTAGGATCAAGTTTAAGACATCACTTGAAGTGGTCTTAATGGTGTAGCCTAACCCTAGAATTTAAGTAAGATACTGGAATCTTATGGTTAGATGATAATCAAGGACAACATGATGAATATCATCAGGATAAATGTTGATGTAATGAGTACTAATCATGTGGGATTCACTTGATAATTCCACATGATGAAGTGAAATTATGTTAGGATTTAATGATAGAGTAATGTGAAACAAAGTCATCATGGTTAGATTAGCTCTTGAATCATGATAAATAGGTAAAACATAACAAGATCATGGTGAGATTAGCTCTAAAACCATGATGTAGGTATAAATATGACAAGTAATTAGTAAATTATTCTAAAGTAGAAGTAAGATAATAATATAGTAGAACTATGATAGATATCATGGGTGTCATAAATTTGTGATAATCTTCAATTTTAGGTGTTCAATAGAAATTTTTAGTCTTTTTGAGAGATCATATGAGGTTGGTTACTAAAAAAGATAGGTTAGTTAAAACCAAATTTAGACCACTTTGCTTAAATTCATCTTGTTGCAATTGAGAAATTAGGGTAAATATTGAGACAAAGAATAGTTTGACCCCTATGTGCTAAGTATCACAACGTAAACCTATATGAGGAGGTGTCATATACTACACAACTAAGACTGAATTCTAGAGATACTATACTCAACTACTATATTCTGGGCTTAGAATATTCTGTGTTATATGTACCACATTTGGATTTATTGATTTTTCTTGGATCTTATTGATTCACTAGATTTGTACATAAAGTTTGACTTGGTGTGCAAATGCATGTTGCAACATCCAGTTACTACTTGATGTTATAGACCTAAATAGAAATGGGAATTCGTGTAAGGGAGTGCCGAGTTTCGAAGACCAAGATGAAGACTTACATGAAGAGTGAAGCTAAGTATGAGGAGTGTCATTACTAAACATTAATAAGAAGGAAAGTTAGTGTAGGAAATATATGGAGCAATAAGAAGTAATAAACTTAAAGTTCAACCAAAATAAGTGATGTGGCTAAGAAGTTAATGATGTGGTAGTACTTAGTTCATGGGAGCATCATGAATTAATACAAAGAAGAAGCTTTGGAAACCAAAATGGTATTCAAGCTCTGACAATTCAGAGAGAATTCCAGTAATATGACAAACCGTAGGGTAATTCATACACCCTAGGATGGTCCGCAGCTGGTATTTGTCCGCAGTTGGTATTTGGTTAACTTAGTTAACCAGATTTTTTTAAAGTTGAATAAAGAGCATAAAACTTGGCCTAAGTTAAGAAGGACATGAAGGAGTATAAACATTAAAGTAACCATTTTCGAGACTCTTCGCGAAAATTGACCTATCAAAGCGAAAATGTCCAAATAATAATTACGGCAAATAATGCTGAAAGATTCACTTCGGAGATCCACAATTGTGTGGATACACCGTACAATCTTTCATGAGACCCTAACTAGGTAGAGTATAAGCTAGACAAAGACCTACATTCTAGTTATAAAGCCAATAAATACTATATAGACAGTTTGAAGACTATTAGTAAACCCTAAGGGGAGAGTAAACATTAAGTGGAAGTATTGTTATCCGAATTCCAAGTAAAGGTTGGAGAAGAAATACTAACCGATGACAACTTAAGCCTTACTTTCTTAAGGTTAAAAGGAGTCATTATTATTGAAGTATTTTCGAAAGTATGTCTGGATGAAAGATCGAAGTGTACTTCAAGGTAGTAGTACTCAAACCTTAAGGTAATTAATAGATGAAAGTTGAATAAGTACTTAAGGTGATAATGAAAAGATTATCCAAAGCCTGCTAAAGTAAGAGCTTTAAGCTAATAAAATAGATTAATTTTAGCATACTAATTCTAGAGGAAGCAACTCTTAAGTGATCCATAAGAGAGAATAAAGCTCATCCAATTGTACAAGTGTAGAGGAACAATAAATTCCAATGAGTATGGACTAAGTGAGTTCAAATGCAATCTCGGAATGATTACAAACTTGAACCATACAATGACAAATCAAAGATTAGTCCTTTATCCACAAATCTTGTCTAATGGAATTGAAAAACCCTGTTTTAGTGAGACTTCCTAGACCTTACATGGTAAAGTAAGAAAGTTCAATGATTAAATAAAAGGAGTTGGATTAGGATACCAAATCAGGAAAATAAACCAAAGAAGAGAACCTAGATTAAAGAGTTTATAATAAGAACATATCTTTAGAGGTGGATAGTAAAAGGAACCTTGGAGTATTGAAGACAACAAGTTGCAGAATTCGAAGTATGATGAGAATACAAGAAAAGGATCTGAATATGGAATACTACAATTATTCCATTTAAGTTTACCATGGAGTTGAGCAATGCCATAACCACTACAAGTGAATTCCTTACTCCGAAACATGAGAGTATGCAAACTTCGAGGACGAAGTTTATTTTAAGGGGGAGAGTCTGTAACATCCCAGCATTAGAGCTTAGAAATAAGCTGAACCCAGATGTGTGCATTGCATTCATGCATAGAAAATCCGAATAATTTTCGCGCTTTTGAAAAAAACTTGTCAAAGTGATTGAAGCTTCTTTCAACTTGATGGAATTGAAGTAGATCATCAGGTTGACTATGATAAGTTTCAATATGACCTTTGATAAAACCTTATTTTGGGTAAACATGATTTGATCTAAGGGTAGATAAAATGTAATAAAATTAAACCCTAATACATTACTTAATGATTTATATTTGATCCTTAGCTGATCATAAGTATTCATTACAACAACTCATGAATACCAAGTTATAAATATAACTTAAGTAATAGGAATGTAACAACAAAATCTTAATCTCATCTACTTATACCATGAACATCATGGTAATATAATCTTAACTCTTTAGTGAGTTTGAGTAGGAAAGGAATCAAGTAAAGATCATTCACCATATATCTTTCTTTCCATATCAATCCTTATGGAATCCTATCTCAATATGTGTTGTTCATCAATGTTGAGTAATCAACTTATCAATTCTTGATCTATCAACTCTTGTCCATATCATAGCATTCACTTAGGTCCTTAAGAGAAAGAAGTAAGAAGAGGTTAATAGTAATGTTAGTCTTAGTTATCATCTATAGGATGGGAGTGTTAGAAGAGAATAAGATCAATGAGATAATTGATGGAGTTAATTCACTCCTGTAATGATATAAGAGTTAATTGGAATATATATTCATATGGTAACAAAGAGGATTCCAAGGATGAATATTGAAGATAGTTACCAAGGAGCAATCCTATTGGATCAAGTAGGTATAGTCAATGAACATTATCTCTTAGTCCAATAGGGATAAACAGAATATAATTTCAATACAACTGTGATGTTGTATTGATGAAGCCTTGATTAGCCAACTGGAAACCTAAACCATAAAGGATCAAAAGATTATAATGATCATGCTTTAGTCACCAAGATTGAATGCTTATATCATGTATAAGTGACATTGGTGGGTAGAACATGATTGAACCCTAATATCGATATGTTATTATAGGTTAGCCATAACAAATCATTATGATATAATGTGAAGTTGAATATAAGTTATTGGAGACAAGCAGAGATAAGATGTTAGGAATAAGATTATGCTTATAAGCATTGAGTTATTGAAGTAGTGTTATTCCTCTTAAAGTAATAGTAAGCTTTTGAGGAAAGTAGTTTGATATATACATCTACTGGAGTAATATTAATGGTGGATGATTAAGGAAGAGTATGAATGTAGTTAGAAGTAACAACTTGTTGGATTGGAGGTTATCAGCAGTAGAGTGGATGATATAACCAAGTATGGATATGAGAAGATTATGAAAGCTTCAGTGTCAAGCTCATTGGATTTATACATGGATTTAGAAGAATAAAAGGTGGATCAGAATATTCTTGTGAAGTAAAGCTCATCATGTTAACACATGATGATGGATAGGAAGAAGTTGTATATCTAGGAAAGGAATTCCTTAATTAGAAGTCCAAGATTATGAATTATGAAAGATAAGAATTCTTGGTAAACAGTAAACCCTAATCTTTAACCAAACATAATATCCATTTCATCTGATTAATCTATCATCTGACTTCTACAAAGCTTTATAGGAATATTTTCCTATAGCAAATAACTTAAGCACATCTTTGTCATTTTCAATTATCATAACCATATGTGCTTAGGAGTTATCTTTATAAATTCTTTTCCATAAGATCTTCCAGAAAATAACTTTCTATTTTAAAGGGGATATCATTAAAGATCAAACACATGAAGACAATTCATTTAGGCATTAATCTTTATTCACATCCACAAAAGAATATAAGTATATTAAGTACCTGTGGTGACCCAGCATACCACTTCATGATGTAGTATACTATAGTCGTTGACATAACACTAATGAAACATCGTTCACTAGTATTACATCCCTCAGAATGGCACAACAGAAACACAGCGGGTCCAATACATGGCTAAAGGTTACAACTCACTCTTTACACAAGATCCAGAGAATACTCTAGGTTAAAGAGAGAGAAAGAACTTCTTATAGAGAAGAATCAAAGAGAAACAATGCAAGAACTATTATACTATTAAGACTAGTATTTTAACTAAGGGATTGGCATTGCTGTTATTGCAATACACTTTAGAATTAGGTTCTTTGACTAGAGACTATATTCGTATCTAATCAGTAACTTCGTGTTCACTTGAGTAGATGTATATGTTGGCTTTGGATGATGATTCCTGGAGCATAACTTGATGTAGATGTTGTTTGTACCGACTTCAGAATCTAGAAAGGGTTAAGAAGATACTTTGAGTACGAGCGTACTCAGCAAATTCACTAGAAAAGGAGTGTTTGATGCACTATAATACAGCCACAGACCCGTCCACAAATCCATGTTGTGTGTCCCAGTAGATGATCCAAGCCAATCACTGCCCTCTCCACGACCTCATATGTCTGCATGATCCTTCAGGCTGGATCACCTTTGTTAAGCCCCCTTTTGGGTAGGCTAAAACCCTGATGAGTTCCCGAAGACTCTATGACCTGGTGTTGCCCTGGCAAGTGCCATATTAAATGGTCCATCCACTAAACACCATCCATAGATAATCTAGACACCAAAAGTGTGGGGCGTAAGGGTGCCCACCCATATGTTGGATCCGCACAAGGAATCACAACGCCATGCTAAGGTTGTCTTGCCTCCATACAAGAGGAAAAGGATATAGCTGACTTCTCCGTCCCATTCCAAATCTCATGGTTAACGCGTAATATACGGCGCAAGAATCACTGGCGATGTTGGTTGTTAATTCCTAGATATTAAGTTCCTTTACCACCGGAACTTTTATATTAAGTTATTACCTCATGGTAATAACCTATAATCACATTATTACGAAAATAGTGTTTTCGGACCTTTTTGAAATGCAAGTGATGTCCACATTGGATTTGTAAAATACTTTACAGAAAATAACCAAAGGACATGAGCAAGTGTGAACTTGCCTTTTCTGATTGCAAGATTATGCACTCACGGTCTTCGAGTCAGTATAAGATC
Organism: Avena sativa; assembly: GCA_916181665.1. NCBI lineage: Eukaryota > Viridiplantae > Streptophyta > Magnoliopsida > Poales > Poaceae > Avena > Avena sativa. Next base: position 137,398,868 of record OV702280.1, read on the forward strand.
CAAAATCTGAAATCATCATCATAGGTTCGGTAAGGACTAATGTTTAAAGAAGAAACATGCTCTAATGCATAAGTAATGTGATGCATTTTTATGAACGTGAATCCCAGGGATAACGTTGTTCTAGGGTTAGGATTCCGGAAATGGTTACTTTAGAATGTGTTGTCCTTTTAGATAAGTTTCACACTAGTGCTTCTTATTAGGGCTTGTAAATGTATATATTAAACAATCATATAATTACAATATCATGAAACAATAGAACACACACAAATGTGAAATGCTACTCAAGATTGCTTATATAAGAGTTCTTGTTTGAAGTGGCAAAAATAATAACATTTGAAGCAAAGATTTGTTTTCTAAGGTCTAATCAATCTTTGTGGTGAGTTGAGTCTAGTTGATGTTATTTGTGCTTGCTTGAATAGTTTGGGTTTGTGATGCTTTATAACTTAACTAGTTCAGACCAAAGTTAACTATAAAACATAATACAATGTTTATAGTGTTATATTTAGATTCTTGTAGACTAAAGTTAACTTTAAAACAAAGATAGTTTGAAAGTATAATGGTTATAACATTTGTATCTAGTGTACTTGGTAATGTTGCCTTTATGGTTACTTAGAATGGTTATTCTTCTATTTAAGTAGTGGTCTGTTAATTTTGTAGTGGAACATGATTTCTTGTTTCCTTATAAAGGTATGATTATGGTTTGTAGATAAATAAATAGAAGAAGTGACTACTCATGAATTATCTTTGTATTTAGTCCATTATAAGGTTGTATTTGATTAATACATCATTCTTGAAGATTTTATAATTATCAGATCTTTTTAAAATATAATTTATTCATATAGTAGAAGGATACTTCAATATAATAATATTTCTAATGTTTTGAATCATTATGACTTATTATTAGTATTCAAGACTTAATACTTATTTATTAGACTTGATTGACTAATTTTAGAAATATTAACAAATTTATTTACCCTTATATGAATTTTAAACTACGTAAATAAGTTTAAATTTAAGTTATTAAAATATTTGAATTTTTATTTAACTCAAAAGTGGAATATTATATTTTTAACATGTAGATATTATTTTTGTGATCATTTTGGTATATTATATTTATTTTTATGATTTATAAATAATAAGGTATGATTTTTATAAGATTTTACTACTTAAAATACATAATAAATGATAAATATTTAATTAAGAGAAATAATAATGTATGGTTCTACTATTAAATTATAATTCTTATTTTTCTAAGATTTTTGGTATTTTATTTATATTTGTAACATTTCCCATTATTAAAATATGAATTATCAAAGTTTTATAAAACCTTTATCAAATAATATTTATTTAAATAATCATCATGATAATGTTTAATAATAGTTTTAAGTTATAGATTTTATTTTTCTAAACATTTTCATATATTATAAACATTTTTCTGAATTATAAATCAAAAGTTATTAATTAAACAAGATTTAATCATTTATTTGATTTCTAAAATATTAATAATTGAGTTTATAACACTTTATTTATTTCTTAAACAGGAATTAACTTTTTACACCGTACCCACATCTAGCCCGAGTCACTGACCAGTGGGCCTATGTCCACCTCAGCTCTCAGATTTAATAAATGTGTTTTGTTACTGACCCTGTCTCCACTCCCAATCAATGACATATGGTCCCAAGGCCATGTATCAGCCACGCAAGAAAAAGACTGGTCAAACACGTTGACATGGCTCGAACCTGACGTAGGCATGACGTCACTCGAGTTGATCATCTATGGTTGAGGATCGATCGATCGATCTAGTGCTCGCGTGGGGTTGTGCCCAGGTGCGTTGAAACGAGCATGTGCTGGCGAGTTGAACTATGGTCGCGCCGCCCCTAAATGGTCACCGGAGAACGATCCACGGCGGTGCACGATGGTGCACGGCGATAACTCGATACAGGACGCAATTGAACCAACGAAGTCTCCTGGAAGATTGAGGAGCTTACCCTGGTTGAGATGGAGTGCTTGGAGAGGTGAGAGGAGACATGTAGACGACGAATCGACGACAATGGCCACGGTGACTGCCAAAGGGAACGCTTGATTCTGCTTGATTCCTGATGCGCCCACCCTCGTTCTTGGTCTTAATCGAACGAGTCCACGATGGAGCGTCTAACGGTGGCCTTGGCGAGGCATGGGGTGGTCGGACATGGCCGGAGTGTTGAACATCGATGAGCTAGGGTTTCGGCATGGTTGGGGAATGAGGCAGAGAGGGTTTCAGAGGGGAGAAATGGGGATGAGGATGAGCAGGGCCATCGCGGTGGCCTCCTTATCCTCTCCTGGTGACGGCGGCGTTGATCTTGGCGCAAGGACGACGGCAGACGGCCTCGGCAACGCCACCGAGCTGCTTCCAGCTGGAGGAACACGACGACGTGTTGTTTTGCGAATAACCCCCTGGCATTTTCTTAAGCTCAACCCGCGGTCCCTACTCCGTCCCACCTGTCAGCCAAAGACAAGAACGAGCTGGGATTGTTATTGGGCCTTTGTGGGATGCACAGGGGCGACAGTTAAGCAAAGAGGAGTTGGGCCACAGTCAGGTCTTGTTTTTTATTTGTTTTCCATTTTTCTATTTTCTGTTTTCCTTTTCCGATTTGTATATAATCTTTAATTTGAACTTTTCTTCGTAGAATTATTTGCTGGATAATTGTAGTAATACTAAAATATATTTAGTATCATTTGTGAACTTTTATTATAGAATGTTTTTATATTTCTTTTATTTTCTCTACATGAACCTCTTATAATATTTTGTAGAAGCTTTTCTTATTATTTATCTTTCCACTTTTAACCATGTATTTATTAAATGATATATTCTTATTTGTTTATAAAACTGAACTCTAGCTGGCTCATAGTTTGAATAGAATTTTTTTATATATATAATGATCCTATATCATTATTTGATGCATGAATTATAAAAGAAATTAATATGGTTATTACTACTTCCATTAACTTGGGAAATGACAATGTATATATTCTATTATGATAAACAAAGAAGTTTAGGGTTTGAAGTGTGAATATTTACCCTAGGGTTTAGGGTTTTTAATATACTTAGATTCCTTTGTGGATGTGATTAAAGATTTAATAACTAAACATATTGTCTTATGTTTGTGATATTGAATGACATCACCTTTTCAAATAGAAAGTTATATTTAGAATGTTTCATAAAAATGAATTGATAAAGATACTCCTAAGCACATATAATTATGATTGTTGGAATTGACCGAGATGTTCTTATGTGATTTGCTATAAGAAAATATTCCTATTAAGTGATATAGATATTAGATGAGGAATTAATAATATGAAATGGATATAATGTTGGGTTTAATATTTAGAGTTGGATGTTTTCCAAGAATGTCTATTTTCCATATTTCACAATCCTAGATTTCTAATTGAGGAATTCTTTTCCTAGATATACTACCCTTTCCTATCTATCAGCATGATTAACATGATGATCTTTACTTCACAAGAATGTTCTTATTCACCTTTTATTCCTCTAAACTCATGGATGAATCCAATGAGCTTGACATTAAAGCTTTTATACTTTCCTCATATCCATTCTGGGTTATATCCACTACTCTACTGTTGAGAACCTTCCATCCAACAAGTAGTTCCTTCAAACTCCACTCATAATCTTCCTTAATCATCCATCACTAATATTCCTCCATTAGATGTATGTATCCAACTACCTTTCTCTAAGGCTTACTATCCTTTAAGATGAATAACACTACTTCCATAATTCTATGTTATACTTGTTTTGATTTAGTCATACTATCTTACATTTACTTCACTCTAATACTCCTAATTCAACCTCACATTATTCTAATGTGACCTTTAATGACTACTCTAGGCTAACTTATCTATACTAGGGTTTCAATCATGTTCTACCCACCAATGTCACTTATACTTGATATAAGTATTCAATCTTGGTGAGCAAGGCATGATCCTTTAATCATTTATAGCTTAGATTTATAGTTGGCTAAGAAAGGCTTTAGCAATACAACCTTACAATTGTATTGGAATTATCTTCTTAGTATCTTTAATTGGATTAAGACTGTTATTCATGGACTATGCGCACTTGGTCTAATAGAATTACTGTTGGTAGCTATCTTTAGGGTTCATCCTTGTAATCTTCTTCACTACCATATAATTAGATGGTACAAATAATTCTTCTATTTTTTTAGGAGTGATTTAGATCCATCAATTATCCTTTTGATTTGATTCTCTTCAATCATTACCATCCTATAGATGATGTCTAAAAATAGAATTACTATTTACCTCTTCTTAGTTGTTTCTTTATAGACACTTAATTGTAAGCTATATTCTAGTCAAGTGTTGATAGATTGAGAATTGGTGAATCAATAGTTGATTTCTCAACATTGATGAACAACAGATATTGAAATATAACTGAATAGAGATGATAAGGATTGATATGGAAAGAAAGATATATGGTGAATGATCTTAACTTAGTTTCTTTCCAATTCAAACTCATTAAAGAGTTAAAGTTAGGTATTACTATGATACTCATAGTAAGAATAGATAAGAATAAAATAAGTCAGGATTAGTCATTATATTTATGTTACTTTTAGTTGTAATCTTAACTTGGCACTGATGAGTTGTTGTGCTGTATATTATGGTATGATCCCTTAAGGATCAGGTATTAATTATTTAAGCAAAGTATTATGAGTAACATTTTATTATATCTGATCTATCCTTAGATCAAATCATGTTTACCAAAATAAGGTTTTAACAAAGGTTATATCGAAACTTATCGCAGTAAACTTGATGATTTACTTCAATTCCATGAAGTTAAGAGAAGCTTCAATCACTTTAACAAGTTTTATTCAAAAGTGAGAAAATTATTCAGATTTTCTATGCATGAATGCAATGCACACATCTGGGTTCAGCTTATTTCTAAGCTCTAATGCTGGGATGTTACAGACTCTCCCCCTTAAAATAAACTTTGTCCTCGAAGTTCGCAAACTCTCACGTTTCGGAGTAAGGAATTGACTTGTAGTGGTTGCTACATTTCTCCACTCCATAATGACCTTAAATGGAATTATTTGTAGTATTCTATAACTTGATTAGATATCCTAATCCAGTTCTTTTTATTTTATCATCAGAATTTATTACTATGTTAAATACAGTCTAGAGGGTCTTACTAAAACAAATTTTAAGTTTCTACATGCTCGTGTTTGTGGTTAGAAGACTATATATCTATTCTTGTTATAATATAGTTGATACTGGTACTCCTTCCAAGATTGGATTTGAACTCATTTAGTTCATACCCATTGGAATTTCTTATTCTCTACACATGCCCAATTGGATGTGCTTTATTACCTCATAGGGATCACTTAAGAGTGGTTTCTTCTAGAATTAGTCAGTTAGCATTATCCTTTTGTCACCTTCAAGCTTATACTTTTTTAAAATTTAGATAATCTTTCATTACCACCTATAGTACCCTTTCAACTTTCATTCATAATGTCTACTCTCCCCCTTAGGTTTTACTAATAATCTTTAAATTGTACATATAGCATTTATTGGCTTTATAACTAGAATGTTGGTCTCTGTTCAGTTTATACTTTACCTAATTAGGGTCTAATGAAAGATTGTACGGTGTATCCACATAGTGGTGGATCTCCGAAGCAAATATTTCAGCATTATATGTCGTACTTACAATTGGACATTTTCGCTGGGATAAGTTTGGCTTTGTGAAACATCTCGAAAGACGATTGCCTTCATTTTTTTATACTCCCTTATGTCTTACTTACTTAGGCCAAATTTTATGCTCTTTATGCAACCATTAAGGTGATCTGGTTAACTATGTCAACCAACACCGGCTGTGAACAAGATACCAGCTATGGATCAGAATGACGACTATGGATTAAGTACCAACGGCGGATCATTCTGGGTGGTAGGTATTACCTTTCAGTTTCCGGCCTACTACTGGCATTCTCTCTGAATTGTCAGACCTTGAATAACATTTTTCTCCACAACTTTATCTCTGTACTAATTCATGATACTCCCATGAACTTAGTACAACTTATTTCATTAACTTCTTAGCATCTTACCTACATTGAATGAGCTTTAAGTTTATTATATCTTGTTGCTCCATACATCTTTTACACTAAACTTCTTTCTGGAATCTGACTAAGAAGAGTCTAGGTTTTATCTATCCTCCAAATGGTGTTAATACTCCTTATATCTTGCTTCATCCTTCAAGTAAGTCTTCATTTTATCTTTGAAACTCGTCACTCCCTTACACGAATTCCCGTTCCTATCTAGGTATATAACATCAAGTAATAACTGGGTGTTGCATCATGCATTTGCACACCTAATTAACTTCATGTACAGATCTAGTCAATCAAGAAGATTCAATAAAGTCCAAAAGTCGATAAACAACAAAACATATACCATGTATTAAACATAGGTTTTAAATAATCTAAAAATGTACTAGATGTCCCAACGGTTTGCTCCTCACCTATTTACACAACTATCTTACAAGAACTTCCGGTTCTTGTGATTACATCCTCACTTATTTTGGCAAACCTTTCAAACTAAAATACACATTACCCTCTATGTACATTATTCAAGCACTCATCCCTTGGGATGTTGTTCCTTTCTTACTTTCATCTTCCTCTAGTGCTTCCTGGAGTTCCGTCCATGATAACGTGAAGTCCTACGACTCCCTTATGGAGCGTAAGAGCATCCAGGAGGTCCGTATTCTTGATAGAAGTACCGAGACTGAGATTAGTCATTGAAAAATGACTAGAGTTGGCATAATCTTCTATAGAATATTCCTGGTTTTCCGGCAACGCTTCCTCATAGTAAGTTGGCTCCTTAGCTTTTTCTTGGACCGAGTCATACATATTGGTATAGTATCTATCTGAATACTCTTCTAAGTCGATTGGGTTGGTATTTCCTCCATATGGTCCATACGTCTCTCTATAGTTGTAGTTGGTCTCTTCTTCAATACCTGTATCACAAGGTATAGGATTTCCTATGGTTCCACCTTGAGATTCTACTTCCCATCCATACTTGTTTGGCTCAGGATTATTTGGAATAACTCTATTCCATTCATGTTGTTCGGAGTTGTACTTGGTCCATAAATCTTCAGGTGGCTGGGTTTCAGTTTGGTAGTAGGCGTAATTTTCTGAGTTTGGATCATCAAACTCAGTTTCCTCATACACCTCTCCTGAAGGTATGTATTTAGGATGCCTATATTCTTTATCTAACTTCTTCCTACGAGCCATTGCTTTATCAGGATCAGTAAAATCCTCAATGACCGTATCCAGTTCCTAAACTAAGATTTGGTGAGTGTTATGATAAGTGTTTTGCAAAGACCGATAACGATCCATATACTCTACGACGAGAGTAGGTTCAGTTTGGACTAGAGTAGAGTGATCTAACTCATGCTCTAGGTTTGCGGTTTCATGTGGTATAATGGTATGAGTACTACCTTCTAGAGCTTGGGATTTCTGTTCTTGGATCATGGCTATGGCTGCTGCTATGGCAATCTGATATGCAGATGCCATGCATCTTGCTTCTCCTGATGGCATTTCTCCCTTAAGTCCTAACTTCTTGGGTAACATGATCATGACACGGTATTTAGCTAATACCTTCCCATCATAGTAACTGTAAATCTTGACCAGAAGTCTTGATTCACATTCCAAACTCCATAGAAGTTGTCGGAGATTATCTGTCCAATCCCCTCCGTAGTCGTTTAGTGTCCTGTTCATCACTTGAACATTCCGGGGTGGATATCAAGGTGCCATGTGGAACTGTGGATAAGAAATCATCATCAGTCACATAGAGTTAAAACTCTTGGGTAATTATCGGATTTGTAATCATACTAAAGAATTATCGCACTAGCAACATGACAGGATTATTCTCAAGTGAATATCCCTCATATAACTAGAAAACTCTTTATTCTTGCAAGTATAAGTCCTACAGGTTCTACCCATTTACTAGGTTTCCAACCTAAGGTCAAAGCATATGCTCTGATACCAACTGCGGTGACCCAGTATACCACTGCAGGATGTAGTATACTATAGTCGTTGACATAACACCAATGAAACACTATTCACTAGTATTACATCCCTCAGAATGGCACAACAGAAACACAACGGGTCCAATACATGGCTAAAGGTTACAACTCACTCTTTACACAAGATCGAGAGAATACTCTAGGTTAAAGAGAGAGAAAGAACTTCTTATGGAGAAGAATCAAAGAGAAACAACGCAAGAACTATTATACTATTAAGACTAAACTAAGGGATTGGCATTGCTGCTATTGCAATACACTATAGAATTAGGTTATTTGGCTAGACATTATATTCCTATCTAATTAGTAACTTTGTCTTCACTTGAGTTGATGTATATGTTGACTTCCTTGACTTCATTGAAGATCTTTAGATTTGGATGATGATTCGTGGAGCATAACTTGATGTAGATGTTGTCTGTACCGGCTTCAGAATCTAGAAAGGGTTAAGAAGATACTTTGAGTATGAGCGTACTCAACAAATTTACTAGAAAAGGACTGTTTGATGCACTATAATACAGCCACAGACCGTAGGTTGTAGGCAATGCAAGTTTTCATAAACATTTCTTCGAAGGTTGCTTTTATTCTAAAAAACTATGTCCGTCAGCCTTCACGGGTTTACCAGAACTTTCATGGAGTTCCTTTCCCGCCGCCTTCGCAGCTCCTTCCCAGAACAGGGAGTAACAAGTTACAGTTCTTACACTCTGTAGAGGTGCGATTCTTTTCCCATGAGAGATAAACTCCTTGTTGCACAACCGGGCAGCTTCCCCGTCCACAATTCCATGTTGTGTGGACCAGTAGATGATCCAAGCCAATCACTTCCCTCTCTACGACCTCATATGTCTGCACGATCCTTCAGGCTGGCTCACCTTCGTTAAGCCCCCTTTCGGGTAGGCTAAAATCCTGATGTGTTCCCGAAGACTCTATGACCTGGTGTTCCCCTGGCAAGTGCCATATTAAATGGTCCATATACTAAACACCATCCATAGATAATCTAGACACCAAAAGTGTGGGGCGTAAGGGTGCCCACCCATATGTTGGATCTGCACAAGGAATAACAACGTCACATTAAGGTCGTCTTGCCTCCATACAAGAGGAAAGGATACAACTGACTTCTCCGTCCCATTCCAAATATCATGGTTAACGCGTAATATACGACGCAAGAATCACTAGCGATATTGGTTGTTAAGTCCTAGATATTAAGTTCCTTTACCACCGGAAATTTTATATTAAGTTATTCCCTCATGGTAATAACCTATAATCACATTATTACGAAAATAGTGTTTTTGGACCTTTTTCAAATGCAAGTGATGTCCTCATTGGATTTGTAAAATACTTTACATAAAATAACCAAAGGACATGAACAAGTGTGAACTTGCCTTTTGTGATTGCAAGATTATGCACTCACGATCTTCGAGTTAGTATAAGATCAAAAATCTGAAATCATCATCATTGGTCTGGTAAGGACTAATGTTTAAAGAAGCAATATGCTCTAATGCATAAGTAATGTGATGCATTTTTGTGAACGCGAATCCCGGGGATAACGTTGTTCTAGGGTTAGGATTCCGGAAATGGTTACTTTATAATGTGTTGTCCTTTTAGATAAGTTTCACACTAGTGCTTCTTATTAGGGCTTGTAAATGTGTATATTAAACAATCATATAATTACAATAACATGAAACAATAGAACACACACAAATATGAAATGCTACTCAAGATTCCTTATATAAGAGTTCTTGTTTGAAGTGGCAAAAAGAATAACATTTGAAGAAAAGATTTCTTTTCTAATGTCTAATCAATCTTTGTGGTGAGTTGAGTCTGGTTGATGTTATTTGTGCTAGCTTGAATAGTTTGGGTTTGTGATGCTTTATAACTTAACTAGTTCAGACCAAAGTTAACTATAAAACATAGTACAATGTTTATAGTGTTATATTTAGATTCTTATAGACTAAAGTTAAATTTAAAACAAAGATAGTTTGAAAGTATAATGATTATAACATTTGTATCTAGTGTACTTGGTAATGCTGCCTTTATGTTTACTTAGGAATGGTTAGTCTTCTATTTAAGTAGTGGTCTCTTAATTTTGTAGTGGTACAAGGTTTCTTGTTTCCTTATAAAGGTATGATTATGGTTTGTGGATAAATAAATAGTAGTAGTGACTACTCATGAATTATCTTTGGATTTAGTCCATTATAAGGTTGTATTTGATTGATATATCATTCTTGAAGATTTTATAATTATTAATGATCTTTTTAAAATATAATTTATTCATATAGTAGAAGGATACTTCAATATAATAATATTTCTAATGTTTTGAATCATTATGACTTATTATTAGTATTCAAGACTTAATACTTATTTATTAGACTTGATTGACTGATTTTAGAATTATTAACAAATTTTATTTACCCTTGTATGAATTTTAAACTAAGTAAATAAGTTTAAATATGAGTTATTAAAATATCTGAATTTTTATTTAACTCAAAAGTGGAATATTATATTTTTAACATGTAGATATTATTTTTGAGATAATTTTGGTATATTATATTTATTTTTATGATTTATAAATAATAAGGTATGATTTTTATAAGATTTTATTACTTAAAATACATAATAAATGATAAATATTTAATTAAGTGAAATAATAATATATGGTTATACTATTAAATTATAATTCTTTTTTTTCTAAGATTTTTGGTATTTTATTTATATTTTTAACATTTCCCATTATTAAAATAGGAATTATCAAAGTTTTATAAAACCTTTATCAAATAATATTTATTTAAATAATCATCATGATAATGTTTAATAATAGTTTTAAGTTATATATTTTATTTTTCTAAACATTTTCATATATTATACACATTTTTCTGAATTATAAATCAAAAGTTATTAATTAAACAATATTTAATCATTTATTTGATTTCTGAAATATTAATAATTGAGTTTATAACACTTTATTTATTTCTTAAACAGGAATTAAATTTTTACACCATACCCACATCTAGCCTGAGTAACGGACCAGTGGGCCTATGTCCACCTCAGCTCTCAGATTTAATAAATGTGTTTTGTTACTGACCCTGTCTCCACTCCCAGTCAATGACATATGGGCCCAAGGCCATGTCATCAGCCACGCAAGATGAAGACAGGTCAAACACGTTGACGTGGCTCGAACCTGATGTAGTCATGACGTCACTCGAGTTGATCCTCTCTGGTTGAGGTTCGATCGATCGATCAAGTGCTCGCGCGGGGCTGTGGCTAGGAGAGTTGAAACGAGAATGGAGTGCTTGGCGAGTTGAAGTATGGTCGCGCTGCCCCTAAATGGTCACCGGAGAATGATCCACGGCGGTGCACGATGGTGCACGACGAGACCTCGATATAGGCTGCAATTGAACCAACGAAGTCCCCTGGAAGATAGAGGAGCTTACCCTGGTTGCAATGGAGTGCTTGGAGAGGTGAGAGGAGACGTGTAGACGACGAATCGATGACAATGGCCACGGTGACTGCCAAAGGGAACGCTTGATTCTGCTTGATTCCGGACGCGCCAACCCTCATTCTTGGTCTTAATAGAACGAGTCCACGATGGAGCGTCTAATGGTGGCCTTGGCAAGGCACAGGGTGGTCGGACATGGCCGGAGTGTTGAACACCGACGAGCTAGGGTTTCGGCATGGTTGGGGAATGAGGCAGAGAGGGTTTCATAGGGGGAAATGGGGATGAGGATGATCAGGGGCGTCGCGGTGGCCTCCTTATCCTCTCCTGGCGACGGCGGCATTGGTCTTGGCGCAAGGACGACGGTGGACGGCCTCGGCAACACCACAAAGCTGCTTCCAGCTGGAGGAAGACGACGACGTGTTGTTTTGTGGATAACCCCCTGGAATTTTCTTAAGCTCAACCCGCAGTCCCTTGTAGAGGTCCCAACCTTTAATAAGGTAGAGATCCCTGTGTTGACAATGCTAGTACCTAGATCAATATCTAGCATCCACAGTTAAGATGTAATATCAAGAAACAAAGGTCATAATACAACTTTATAACCAGTAATAAAATAATTCATTACATCTTACATAGCTCATTTGGCTATCAAATTACAATGCAGCAGAATATCTATATAGCATGGAGTCCTTCATCTTCAAAGTGCCACATGCAATCATGTTGGTTGTAGACTTGTAATCCTAATCAACACACTTCACTAACATCAAACAAACCTGCAACATAATAAGTTGCAGCCACAAGGGTCAATACATTTGAATTGTATCGACAAGTTTCACTACTATGTAGAATTAAGTGGATCCTATCAATACATGCATATTTGGCTAAGTAGGGTTTAGGTTCATTTGCAGAAAGCAATATAGTTTTGTCCTATCTTTTCAAAATAGTTTTTATCTTTTGGCAATCTTTCTAAACTCCTTGGAAGACTCCAAGTGCTTCTAATCCCTTGTTGACACCATCAAGTTTTACTTTGAGAAATTGGAATGTCGAGATCTTCCATAGCTTCAGGCCTTAGTTGCTCAGAGTTGTCCGTAATCGGGGACACTGCTAAGTACTTAGAATTTGATCTCCTGCAGAAGTTGTACACTTTACACACATGACACAATCTCGTCTTGACGCCACCAGTGGCCGCTGGATAAGTACACACCAAATGGAGTACCGGCAGATCGAGAATGTGACAAAGTCTTTCCATAGAAGTCCTCCTAATACATTATGCTAGCACGTCTACCAGGCACCAATGTAAGGATATACTTCCAATACATAATTCTAGTTAACCTGAATAGGTACCAATGCAAGGGTCTTCCACTATGTAATTGACTAAGCCAGAGCCCATTTAGCATGTGGCTGCGGAAGGCACTGTACGAGAAACATGTTCAATCTCTAAGTCCCTAGGTGGTTTTCTTCTAGTGCACATACAAAAAGATAGCCATATAAACATGGTTCCCTTTGTTGCCACCTTATCCATAATTGAGTATCCTCATTCCACCCAGGTGGTTCATTGAGTACTTGATTTATTATATAAAACATATATTTTTCCAACACTTCATATATTCATAACATGGTATTCCACCCCAAGTCTATAGCAGGGCTAAGCATACTACAACTATGATGTTTTCACTAAGGAAGATATAAAGGGTTTCCTAATAGGACATAGCATAGCATAGTAATATAGTAGCCCTATCATGCATACTACAAAAATCTACTAAGTGTAATGAAAATAGTAGGACATGGATGATAGTGTCACTTGCCTTTTAAGTAGATAATATTGGTTCACTCCTTCATCTTTGCAAATATCACACTCTTCAAACTTCACTACAATTCAATCAAGCAAGAACATATTCAAACTAACATTCAAACAATTCACCACATAAAATAATAAAAACAAGGCAATGCATGCAAGCATGCAAAAGTTTGTTTTATTTGGAAAAGTGGTTTCTATTAGGCTCTAAACATTTTAAAGCTCCCATTGGTCATTTACAAAAATGGTAAAATCATTTGAATTCAAGTTAGTGAAAATGACCATTTAAATCATTTTTGTTTTGCTAAAAATGATTTAAATCAAAGTAATATTTTGTAGTGTTAGTCAAATATATTTTAAAACACAAATGTTAGTGTTTATGGTCAAAGTGTTTTAATATTAATGCATTTGCAAAAGGTTTCATCCAAACTCCATTTTTAATTCAAAGCAATATTTTTTTTATTTGCTAGAAATGCCTTTAACAAAGTAATATTTTACTAAGGTTCATCAAATATGTTTTCAAATCCCAAAATTTTGTGGTTAGGGTCTGAGAGTTTAAATCACAACATTTTCCAAAAGGTTTTACTTTAAAATTATTTTTAAACCATAATCAATATTTTATTTAGCTAGAAATGCTTTTATTCAAAGATTTAATTCCTAAGTGTCACCAAATATACTTCTAAATCTACAAGTTGGTTTCTATGGTTAGTAGGTTCAAAAAAATCCATTTACAAAAGATTTTACCATAAAAACAATTTTAAAATAAATTTTATATTCAAAATATGCCTAAACAAGTTTCTGCAAAAACAACCAATTTTACAGAAGCAATTCATTATACAAAGTGCATGGTTGCAAAGTACTTTTTTTGCTGATTCCATTGAAATAAAGTTTGCAAAATTTGGACGTGTGGATTTAAAGTTATGAATTTTGCAAGTCTGAACATCTAATAGATACATTTCTGTTTTAAATCGAATCACTGGCCACGTGTCTTAATGTTATTGGTCCATACCGCTTCGGGTAGATCGAGCTACGCAGGTCGTCAGATCTAACTGAATCGCACGATGCAGAATGCTCCATACCTGTTTGCTAAGTGAATCTATCGTGTCGCTTGGATCTAAATCCAATGGCTCACAATAGCTCGACCAGGAACTGGCGGCGCTGGCGCGACGGCGAGCGGCGGAGCGCTCTATCAGTGATGCTGCCGACGAACTAGGAAGCGAGGAAGGAACGGAGATGCTTACCGTGCTCGCGTGGTTGCAGTGAGGCTCAAGGTGGCCTCCGCTACTCGAGGGGCGCATGGACGCGTTGCCGATTGCTCACAGGAGACGGTGTTGGTGTCAGGCACGCTCAGTTATTGACGAAGGCGAGGATTGCGGGCGCGCTAAGACAAACAGAGGGTGGCATTAGATGCGTACGATGACAGGGATCACTCTCGTATAGACTAGAGGAAGGGGGGAAGGACAGAGGATACCGGGGGCGTCGCCGAAGTTGGAGTAGGAGGCGGCGGCATGTAGAGGTCGTCCTTGCCGATGATTTGTTGCGCGCGCGGCCAAGCGGGTGGCACTGGGGGATGCGCAATAGTCTGCTGGTCAAGCTCGTGTGTACTGGGAGGCAAGGGGAGGTCGGACGACGCCAGATTTCGCCGGAAAGGCTCGTCGGAGCAGAAGGTTTCCACCGGCTAATTGGGATAGCCCGGTGGCAGAGAGTGGACGGCGTCTAGGGTAAAATGAAGAGGAGGCGTGGGCGTTTAAGTGTGCATCATCGCTAGAGGAATTAACATCGCCAACTACTCAAATTTACTAGGATTAAATCGCGGCAGAACAACGAGGTGTGATGGGGGAAACAGTCGCGAGGTTGATGACGATGACTGGCGGAGTGGGGCCCGGTTGTCTGCGCGCGCGCGAGAGAGAGAGAGAGAGAGAGAGAGAGAGAGAGAGCGTGTGGGGTCTGCTGGTCAGTGTCTGCGTGGGTGTGTTTGCGCGTGAGAAAAGAAAACGGTTCGGGATAGGAATGGGCTGCGAGTTGGGCTGGACTGGGCCTGTTTCTGGGCTGGCTTTGTTTCTTTTTTTTGTACTGAATCTTTTCCTTTTCCTTTTCTATTATTCTTTTTTGATTTTGTTCAAATAATTCAAACTCTATTTGAATTCAAACCTGTACCAAACTTTGAGTATATTTTTAGTATTGTTTATTAACATATTCTAAAGTCCATTTTAGAATATTTCTTTTATTCTATTAGGGTCTATTAATTATTTAAAATAGGCCCTTGTCTTAATTCAAACAAGATTTTAATTATGTTTTCAAACTCTATTTGAATTCTAATTTTACCAAACCCTTTTCAGTAGATTTTATTTATTCTTTAGTGCAAAATAATTCACTTTGAATTATGATTTAAAATACCATAATAAGATTTATATTTAAATTGGGAATTGTCTTTATTTAAATAAAAATGGATAATAATCAATCCTTATGATTTTATTTAAATAATTCTTTACTCTTTTTATTAATCAATAAACTTTCATATTATTTGTTTGGCCAAGATTTAATTTGATTTTTAAATATTCCTTATTTATTTATTTCTTCCTTTGCATTATAAAATCCATATATTTTTATTTAAAGATTCAAAATTGGTGATTCCAATTTTGCATAACTTTATTTAATATTTGTTTATCTTTTTAAATCCCTCTAGGATTTATTTGCTCAAGATTTGGAATGGATTTTAGATATGGCTTTATTAGTTTTGGAATAATTCCTTTTATCTTAATAAATTCATAAAGTTTTTATCCATGACTCCAAATTAAGTGAAACCAATTTCTATGGTTTTATAATATTCTTATTTATCATTCTTGATCATTTATAAATGTTTGTTGACAAATTTTTATATGGATCAAACCATAGTCTTAGAGAGATATTGGAAATGAATTATTCCATTAGGGTTTTGATTTAACTTTTCCAAGTGTTTAAATATCAAGATACTTTATTGATGAATGCATTTCCCTTGATTGAAATTTTGTTTGATTCCCTTTTCATTCAAAGTTTGTTAATGATGGGTTTTGATGTTTCCATTTGGAATCAAAAAGTTTCTTTTCACCCTAAATTTCAACAATCATTTCTTTTGTTTATTTTATTTTTTACATCCCTCCTCGGTCCCACCTGTCAGCCAAAGATGAGAATGAGCTGGGCTTGTTATTGGGCCTTTGTGGGATGCACAGGGGCGACAGTTAAGCAAAGAGGAGTTGGGCCATGGCCAGGTCTAGTTTTTTATTTGTTTTCCATTTTTCTATTTTTGTTTTCCTTTTCAGATTTATATATAATCTTTAATTTGAACTTTTCTTTGTAGAATTATTTGCTAGATAATTGTAGTAATACTAGAATATATTTATTATCATTTGTGAACTTTTATTATATAATGTTTTTATATTTCTTTTATTTTCTCTACATGAACCCCTTTTAATATTTTGTAGAAGCTTTTCTTATTATTTTTCTTTCCACTTTTAACCATGGATTTATTCAATGATCTATTCTTATTTGTTTATAAAACTTAACTCTAGTTGCCTCATAGTTTGAATAGAATTTATTTATATATATAATGATCCTATATCATTATTTGATGCATGAAATATAAAAGAAATTAATATGGTTATTACTACTTCCATTAACTTGGGAAATGGCAATGTATATATTCTATTATGATAAACAAAGAAGTTTAGGGTTTGAAGTGTGAATATTTACCCTAGGGTTGAGGGTTTTAATATATTTAGATTCCTTTGTGGATGTGAGTGAAGATTTAATAACTAAACATATTGTCTTTTGTTTGTGATATTTAATGACATCACCTTTTCAAATAGAAAGTTATATTTAGAATGTTTCATAAAAAGGAATTGATAAAGATACTCCTAAGCACATATAATTTTGATGGTTGGAATTGACCGATATGTGCTTATGTGATTTTGTATAAGAAAATATTCCTATTAAGTGATATAGATATTAGATGAGGAATTAATAATATGAAATGAATATAATGTTGGGTTTAATATTTAGAGTTGGATGTTTTCCAAGAATGTCTATTTTCCATAATTCACAATCCTAGATTTCTAATTAAGGAATTCCTTTCCTAGATATACTACCCTTTCCTATCTATCATCATGATTAACATGATGAGCTTTACTTCACAAGAATGTTCTTATTCACCTTTTATTCATCTAAAGTCATGGATGAAACCAATGAGCTTGACATTAAAGCTTTTATAGTTTCCTCATATCCATTCTGGGTTATATCCACTACTCTACTGTTGATAACCTTCCATCCAACAAGTAGTTCCTTCAAACTCCACTCATAATCTTCCTTAATCATCCATCACTAATATTCCTCCATTAGATGTATGTATCCAACTACCTTTCTCTAAGGCTTACTATCCTTTAAGATGAATAACACTACTTCCATAATTCTATGTTATACTAGTTTTGATTTAATCATACTATCTTACATTTACTTCACTCTAATACTCCTAATTCAACCTCACATAATTCTAATGTGACCTTTAATGACTACTCTAGGCTAACTTATCTATACTAGGGTTTCAATCATGTTCTACCCACCAATGTCACTTATACTTGATATAAGTATTCAATCTTGGTGAGCAAGGCATGATCCTTTAATCATTTATAGCTTAGATTTATAGTTGGCTAAGCAAGGCTTTAGCAATACAACCTTACAATTGTATTGGAATTATCTTCTTAGTATATTTAATTGGATTAAGACTGTTATTCATGGATTATGCCCACTTGGTCTAATAGAATTACTGCTGGTAGCTATCTTTAGGGTTCATCCTTGAAATCTTCTTAACTACCGTATAAAAAATTCTTCTATTTATTTAGGAGTGATTTTGATCCATCAATTATCCTTTTGATTTGATTTTCTTCAACCATTCCCATCCTATAGATGATGTCTAAAAATAGAATTACTATTTACCTCTTCTTAGTTGTTTCTTTATAAACACTTAATTGTAAGCTATATTCTGGTCAAGAGTTAATAGATTGAGAATTGGTGAATCAATAGTTGATTTCTCAACATTGATGAACAACAGATATTGAAATATAACTGAATAGAGATGATAAGGATTGATATGGAAAGAAAGAAATATGGTGAATGATCTTAACTTAGTTTCTTTCCAATTCAAACTCATTAAAGAGTTAAATTTAGGTATTACTATGATACTCATAGTAAGAATAGATAAGAATAAAATAAGTCAGGATTAGTCATTATATTTATGTTACTGTTAGTTGTAATCTTAACTTGGCACTGATGAGTTGTTGTGCTGAATATTATGGTATGATCCCTTAAGGATCAGATATTAATTATTTAAGCAATGTATTATGAGTAACATTTTATTATATCTGATCTACCCTTAGATCAAATCATGTTTACCCAAATAAAGTTTTAAGAAAGGTTATATTGAAACTTATCGCAGTCAACTTGATGATTTACTTCAATTCCATCAAGTTAAGAGAAGCTTCAATCATTTTGACAATTTTTGTTCAAAAGCGCGAAAATTATTCGGATTTTCTATGCATGAATGCAATGCACACATCTAGGTTCAGCTTATTTCTAAGCTCTAATGCTGGGATGTTACAGTACCCTAAACCCTAGGGTAAGCATTTACAATTCAAAACCTAACTCTTATGTTAGTTATAACAAAATATATATTGCTATTTCCTAAATTTATGAGAATAATATTAATCATGTTATTTACTCAAAACTTTATGTAGTAATGAAGGATTACTATGCATAAAAGTTTCTTTAATATTATAAATTAATAAGAATTCACTTTCATGAATTAATAGGAATGCATTTTTTAATAAGTTTATAGGTATTAGATAAATTAAATTCATATAAAAAAACCTACGAATACTAAAAGGAAAAGTATATATATAAAGAAAATGAAGAAATGAAAACATTATACAGTAAATATTCACAAATTAATACTAAATACATTTTAGTATTACTGCAATTATCTAGAAAATAAATTCTATAAAGAAATTTCAATCAAATGTGTAATATTCAAACCTGAAAACTATACAGAAAATAGAAAAGGGAAACAAAAAGAAAAAAAGGAACCTGGCCCAAGCAACAGGTCGGATAGTTCCTCTGCCTAACTGCCGCTCAGCACCGGACTTTTCCTCACGTTGTTCACTCTGTCGAAGCCCAACAACAGCCCGCATGGCCCAACTCCGGCCCATACCTCTTCTCGTCCTTTTATTTTCTTCTCCCTCGCGTCCAGTGGCAAGCAGCTGCGTGGCGGTTCTCTCGTCGTTGATCTTCCCGGCGCCGTGATACTCGCCCCGACCCTGGACGAGGATAAGAACCCCGCGACGTGCTCTTCTTCTCTAATCTCTCGTCCTTATCCTCACTCTCTTCCTCTCTTTTATGTTTCTTCAAAACCGAAACCCTAAGGCGTCGGGCGCCGCGGAATCGCCGCCGTTCCGTGCCACCTCGTGCCCTGGAGATAGCGCCAGAAGCTCCGCCTCGCCTCCATCTTCCTCCTCACCAATTGAATTAAGTAGGGGAGCCCCCAACCGACGCCAGTGACTCCATCTTCCTGGAGCCCGACGACCACCACCGTCACAATTACTTCTGCTATAGTCTTCCTCCGGCCTTGCCGAGCTTCCTATCGCAATGAGGGTAAGATTCTGGTTCAAAAGAACCCTCTCCTGGCCCTCCTCGTACTCTATACTGCCATGTCATCGAGCGTCGCCGTGCTGGTTCTGCTGTAGTCATCGCCGGTGAGGTTTTCGGCTTCCGCAAAATGCTACGCCGCCATTTTTAGGTAGCCTAGGACAAGGAGTTTTCGATTCGTGCTGGATTGCATCGCCACATGCGCCGTAGCGCCGCCACCGTAGGGTCGCCGGAGTCTGTTGACCTCCGTCGTGTGACCAAGCCTGGTCAACCTAGGTGGGTCCCTTTCCCTTCTTAGGTGTCTCGCTGGCGTGCCCTGGGCCCTTTGTCAGTTGTAGTGGGTAGACCCTACCTCAGTGAGAAATGTTTCTGTACCTGTTGTGGCGTCGTGGTGATGTCAGCATGATGCAATAAAAGTTTTAATAATTACAGAAATTGATTTAATACTTGTAAATTTAATAAATTTTGTTTTACAATTCATAAAAAAAGTTTTATATATGAAAATTTTCATAAAAATAAAATCTATAATATTAAACCATTATTAAACATCATTATTCCAGCAATTTAAATAATTATTATTTAATAAAGATTTTATAAGTATTAATACTTTAATAATTCATATTTTAATAATTGTAATGATAAAAAATATAAATAAAATACCAAAAATCTTAGAAAAATAAAAACAATAGTTTAAAACTATAATCATACATTATTGCTTCACCTAATTAAATATTTATTATTTAGTAAGTTATTATTAAGTAATAAATTTTATTAAAATCATATCTTATTATTTATAAATCAAAAAAATAAATGTAATATACCAAAATGATCACAAAAATAATAACTACATGTTAAAAATATAATATCCTACTTTTTAGGTAAATAAAAATTTAAACAACTTAATAACTTGAATTTTAACCTAATTCCTGAGTTATTAATTCATATAAGGGTAAATAAAATTTGTTAATATTTCTAAAATTGTAAATTTAGGTCTAATAAGTAATATTAGTCTGAAATATTTATAATTTAAGGTCTAATTGGTTCAACACATTTTAAATACAATTATATTGAATTATCATTCAAGCCATATATGTAGTTTATTTTCTAAAAAGATCTTTAACAAATATAAAATCTTTAAGAATGATATATTAGCCTAATAAAATCTTTTACCATTGTTTCACTCACAACTTTATAATGGACTAAATCCAGAGATAATTCATAAGTAGTAAATAATATTGTTTACTTATTCACAAACCATAACCATACCCTTATAAGGAGATAAATCCTTTGATACATGTATAAGGTTAGGAAACCACTATTCAAATATAAGTGTTACCATTCTTAAAGTATCCTTAGAGAAACATTATAAAGTACACAAGGTACAAATAACATAAGCAATATACCTTAAGTCCATCTATGTATTTAAAGTTAACTTTAGTCTACCATACTTCAAATACTATGCTAAAGACTTTGTTATGTATTTTATAGTTAACTTTGTTCTCTTAAAATTAAGTTATAAAGCATCTCAAATCCAAACTATTCTAGCAAGCACAAACAACATCGACCACCTCTGATTAACAACAAGGATTGTTTAAACCATAATAAAGAAATCTTTTCTTCAAAAGTTATTCATTTTGCCACTTCAGTCAACATATGACACAATACTTTATACTTTATTTGTATACTTAGGATTGAAAACACCTAAGTTATTTATAAGTAACATTACTTGTAAAGTAAAAATTTGAAGATGAACAATTATAGTATAAGCAATCTTGAGTAGCACTTCACATTTGTGTGTATATCATTGTTTTATCATATCATAATTACATGTTGTTTCACACGCAATCACAAGCCTTAATAAGAGGCACAGATATGAAACTTATCTAAAAGGACAACACATTCTAACAGGAACCATTTCCAGTTTCCAAACCCTAGAACAACGTTATTTCCGGGATTTGCGTTTATAAATTGCATTACATTACTTATGCATAAAAGCATCTTGCTTCTTTAAACATTAGTCCTTACCGAACTAATGATGCTGATTTCAGATATTGGATCTTATATTGTCTTGAAGACCGTGAGTGCATAATCTTGCAATCACAAAAGGCAAGTTCACACTTGCTCATGTCCTTTGATTATTTTCTGTAAAGTATTTTGCAAATCCAGTGTTGTCATCACCTGCATTTCAAAAAGGTCAGAAAACACTATTTTCATAATAATATGATTATAGGTTATTTACCATGTGGTAATATTCTACTATGAAAGTTCCGGTGGTAAAGGAACATATTATCTAGGACCTAACAACCAATGTCGCCAGTGATTCGTGCGTCGTATATTACGCGTTAACCATGAGATTTGGAATGGGACGGAGAAGTCAGATGTATCCTTTTCCTCTCGTATGGAGGCAAGACGACCTTAATGTGATGTTGTGATTCCTTGTGCGGATCCAACATATGGGTGGGCACCCTTACGCCCCACACTTTTGGTGTCTAGATTATCTATGAATGGTGTTTAGGGGTATAGTCCAATTAATATGGTACTTGTCCGGGCATCACCAGGTCATAGAGTCTTCGGGAACTCATCAGGGTTTTAGCCTGCCTAAAAGGGGGCTTAATGGAGGTGAGCCGGCCCCGAAGGATCATGTAGACATATGAGGTCGCGGAGAGGGCAGGGAGTGGCTTGGATCATCTACTGGTCCCCACACCATAGGAAGTGTGGACGGGAAAGATCGCCCAGTTGTGCAACAAGGATTTGATCTCTCATGGGTAAAGTAACGCACCTTTGCAGAGTGTAAGAAATGTAACTTGTTACTCCCTGTTCCGGGAAGGAGCTGCGAACGCTGCGGGAAAGGAACTCCATGAAAGTTCTGGTAAACAGGTGAAGGCTAACAGACATAGCTTTTCAGAATAAAAGCAACCTTTGAAGAAATGTTTACGAAAACTGCATTGCCTACGACCTATGGTATGTGGCTGTAGATATAGTGCATCAAACAATCCTTTTCTAGTGAACTTGCTGAGTACGCTCGTATTCAACGTATCTTCTTAACCCTTGCTAGATTCTGAAGCCATTAAAGACGATGTCTACATCAAGTTATGCTTCAGAAATCATCATCAAAAGCCAAAGCTCTTCAATGAAGTCAATAAGGTCAACATATACACGAACTCAAGTGAAGATGAAGTTACTGGTTAGATAGGAATATAATCTCTAGACATAGAACCTAATTCTGTAGTGTATTGCGATAGCAGCGATGCCAGACCATTAGTTAAGATACTAGTCTTAATAGTATGATAGTTTTTGAGTTATTTATTTCTGATTCTTCTTTGTAACAAATTTCTTTCTCTCTCTTTCACCTAGAGTGTTCTCTGGATCTTGTGTAAAGAGTTGATTTGTATCCCCATGTCTTGGACCTGTTGTGTTTCTATTGTACCACTATGAGGGATGTAATACTAGTGAATGGTGTTTCATTGGTGTTATGTCAATGACTATAGTGTACTACATCATGAAGTGGTATCCTGGGTCACCGCAATACTCGCCTGAGAAACATTTCCAAAGGTTCATCCAAAAAATAGGCTTCAGTCGCATCAACTGGTCGGCCTAATCCGTGAAGAAGCAAATCACTAGAGAAAACATTGAATACACTATTTAATACTACGACAAAAGATCGGGCATGATGCATAGATGATGTATGACATGGAAAAGATGCGATGCAATTAGGCAATATTAAGCGGAACCGGGGTCCCGACAATAACTTAGATGATTCAAGTTGTTTAGATACCCCACAATTTAAATGTTGTTTTAACAAGGAAAAATATGTCATCGGTTCTCTACACAAATTTAAATGGAAACAAACTAACACTAGAATAGCCCGCATATGGTCTCCATATTTAATTTAGGTGAGTCATCGAAACACCCCCAAACATACACAACATGTATGCAAGCATGATCAATTGTAGGCAACAAGTATAATATGTCAAGTTATAAAATAGGGGATCGGGAGGGTTCAGACATCGATGTTCGTCGATCTTTGTGTCTAGAAGGTTTGGTGGATCAGTCTTCGGTTCCGGGAAGATGATCTTGTCGTTCCAAGAAGGAGAACTCGAGGCAAGAAGTAGATCTTGTCGCATACGAGGGGTAACCTGAAGTTCGTGAGGAAGGTCTTGGGCTTCCGGCGTCACCGGTTCCATGGTGGAGATCTTGGTAGTCCAACTCAAAGACCTTCTCCGCAATCCGACGAGTGTCACCAGGTTCGATACGTTCTTCGGGATCCTCTACATGCATCACCAAACTTGGCTTGGAGGTCATCTTTGTGCGTTGTCGTCGGTCCTTGGAGGGGATGGTCTAGGCACCAAGCAGCATCGGGACAACGAATAAAAGATCCCGAGACCAAAATTCCTGCAGTAATTTTGCCAAACGGTTGACAGGCAGCTGAACACCGGAGATCAACATGACACGTGGAAACAGCTGTCACCTGGTCCTGTGGCGTCCGAAGACAGAGAAGGCCATACTCTGGACCTCACAGAGACGTGCACATTGGACAAGAAGAGGCACTGGCCCAGGGCACTACTGACGCACGGCGACGGGCTCGCAGCGTCACGGAATGGAGAGGTGGGGGGTTTGCGGACGACAGGGATAGGGTGATAGGCGGGGCCCGCCAGGGTGGACGAGGAGGACGTTCCTGAGGAGGGAAGGCAGCGGCGAAGGAGGGATCAACGACATTGGGAGGAGCTGGGGGAAACCGAGGGAGGCGCAGGGGCCCGGGGCCGATGAGCTCGCTGCAGGAAATAGGGAGGAGGCCTGTGGCCAAGGGTGCGCGAGCGGAGAAGAAGCTCGGGCCGCCTCGGAATCGAACGGATCGACGGAGAAGGTCCGCGGTGGCAAGCTTGCCGGGAGGTGGAAGCAGGGGAGGAAGGGTGGCCATGATAGGGAGGAGAGCACCGGGGAAGTGGATCCTGGGAGGAGGCAGGACGGTGCCTTGTCGACGCCGGCGGGAAGCCAAGCAGTGGCAGAGGAGTGGGTGTAGATGGGGATTAGGGTTTCATGGTGGGATAGATTAGGTTTTTGTTGATCTGGGTGGTAGGCTGGCTACTAGTTGGGCCTTGGTCCTAACCGGTGGCTGCCTCCCCAGTTTTATAAAATATTTTGTTGTTATTAAAAAAAAACCTTTTTCGTAAATAGTTTTAGACATAAAAGATCCAGAAGACTGGGTTTTTATTTTGAACTAAAGAAAGGGGAGTTATGTCAAAACAAAGATAGGATTTAACCGAAATAGTTTGGGTAAATATAATATGCATGATGTCGTGAAGATGCACAAAGTAATAAACACGAGCGATTATATAGTAGTGGATTTACCCGGGGTGCTACAATTATGAGCAAGTGATGAAGTTGCCTTGTGATTGCAAGGTAGTGTCGTATGCTTGCACTGGACATTTATCTTCTATGTCTAAAAAACACCATTATTGCCCAGTAAGGATAGTATTTAAAGAAGCAAAAATGAATATGCATAGTAATGTAATGCATCATTTATTATTTAACTTCTTTGTGTGTTTTACCCAATATTTTAGTTTCTGGAATTTCTTTATGTAATAAAGGAATTTATTTCAAAGAATAACTTTAATAGTTTATTAATATTGCATTTATTATTTTTATGATGTGATATATTATTATTAGAGTTAAAAACTAAGTTTTTATTTAAATTTTTAACTCTTATAATTGTTTCCTTAATATTTCTTTTTAAGAATAAGTATTTTAATTAAAGAGATTTCATTTTGGTATCTTAAATATTAATTTAGTTTTTTTCTAAAATACTATAATAACTAAACATGATAAAAGTTATTTTTATTTATTTTTAGGTAGTTCCTTGTTATTTACAAAATTCCATAAGGAATATATAATATAAAAATCTTTAACCTAAATTGATGATATTAAAAATAAACTTCTTAATTTAATCAAGTAACTTGTATTATTATAAACATTAAAATATATTATTTGGATTTTAAGACCTTTATTTTATTTTCTGAAATTTATTAACTTCTAGGGGCATTTTGGTCTTTTGCTAAATCCTAAAAATCCCCTTAGTGTTTGGGCCAACCCCTTTGGGCTATTTGGGCCCATCTTGGCCCAATTGGCCTGGTCAAAACAACTCTCTGAAGTGGTACTGGCCCTAACGACCCAGTACACTTCTCTCTCTCTCTCTCTCTCTCTCTCTCTCTCTCTCTCTCTCTCTCTCTCTCTCTCTCTCTCTCTCTCTCTCTCTCTCTCTCTCTCTCTCTCTCTCTCTCTCTCTCTCTCTCTCTCTCTCTCTCTCTCTCTCGTTCTCACCTCTTCTTCTTATTTGGCCCCGTGGTTGCCGACACCGCCGCTGTGCGATTCACGCTGCCCTGATCTTCCCTGGCTGTCGTTGTGGTGCATGGTATGGTTTTTGACCCCGCTCCTTCATCTAGTCCATTTCGATTTAGATTTGGGCCTCTCCTGCGGCCAAGCTGGCTCCGTCCTGAACCCTAGGGTTTGGGGTGATGCCGGTGATGCTGGCGCCACTGCTCCAGTGGTGCTGGGGGAGGTGTTTGTATGTTTCTATGGTGGTGCTGCTCGCCCTCAAGTGTTGATGTGGCTGCAGCCTCGGCTCAGTGCGGTTTGCAGTGCCCCTTGGGTGCTCCCCGTGCCGCCGTGCGCTCGTCGGCACCTCTGCTTCCTCTTCTAAACTACAGCGAGGACCTTTGGTGAGTTTGATCTTGATCTCCCCCTCTTGTTTGCTGACCTATGCCTCCCTCGATCTTATTTGTGTGACTCAAATGTGTATCCCTATTTAGGGTTCATGTCCTGGTTAGGTTTCCTCTCTCTGTTTTGGTTATATATGATGAAATGGAACTAGTGGTGATGATTAGTGAGGATTGTGATCAAGTACACTACATTGGTCACTGTTTACATTTGATTTTTATGCTGCTAGTGGCCTTATTGTATTGATTCCAATTGATAATTATTCATGGCCTAAATGGTAATGCTACTGTGGAGTTTTACTTGTGGTGTTGGTGATTTGTGAATTAACCACTATCAAGATATTAGTATTGGCAGTAGTACTATCAGTGATTGCCCACTGAAATGTTGAGCTCTAACCTGTGAGGTTTTACTTAGAAGTAAGTTAACAATGTGATTATAGTGATACTATGATTATGTGGATGAATACAGACTTGGTAATGATTCCTGGTTTGATTCCAGTAAAATTATATTTAGTGTTTTATGAGTTTATTTATGCAAGCTAAATAATAGATCTGTTTGATTTAGAATCTATTCTTGTGACACCATCTTAAAATGGCACACAAGTCTAGGTTCTACTACTGGCTTTATTCTAATGGTGCTCAAGATTGGATTAATGCAAAAGATGAGTTGAAAGCTTCCTTTTTAAACATGATAGCCTATGATGTTGGTCTGAGGCTTAGGAATTAGATTCCTTTCATGATGTACCTCATAGACATGTTATAATATTATCATTATTTACTGGATCTTGAATCCTTTTGGCTAAGATGGTTGGGGTGCTCATGGTTTTATATGAGTTCACGAGATTTATGAATTCTGGGGTGCTACTCCACTAGGATATGTGCCTAGAATTCATAAGCTAAGATATGGTCATATAGGAATATAAGATTTGGCTTTAATATCCAGAATCTATGATGCTGGTCTGAGATTCTGGGTTGGTTTGGAAGATTTTACCATGCCCTTTATTCAAAAAGATCATCTATGATGGATTCACCCCACTTGGGTGATTTCTGAGAGATCTAGATATAAAACAACACATGAATCTTAATCTAGAGAATATGATTAGATCAAGTGAGGGTTTTATATTACTCACCACAACTGTTAGATTGCTGGTGTTGTGGCTGATTGATTTGGTTGTCTAGATCTTGTTGATGGTACTGATGTCTTGATCTTGTCCTTCGCCTTCTGGTTCATGTAAGCTTGGCCTTGACCTTGCTATCCACCTGATGCACCCCCTCCTTATGTCACCATCTGGTGAGTACTTTGATGGTTTGGTGTATGGTTTGGATGATGGTTTGCTTGGCTTTGGTAAGCTTGGTGTGTTCCTTGTTGGGTGTTTGAAAGTGAGAATGAGCTACTGGAAGCTTTGCCATGGCTGAGCTCTTCCCCTTTTACTTGTGTGGCTACTGCTGCTGTGTTGACCGCACACACTATGCGTTTAGGTGATTGTGCTACCTGGCTATTTGGTGCATGGTGTGGATTTGATCGATGATTTGTTTTACCTTTTGACCTTTTACATTTCACTCACTTGGTGAAACTTGCCCCTTTTACTTGCTGCTAATATCTGACTTGTGGCTTATTTATTATGGAAGAACAAATTCTTTCATATTGGTGAAACTTTCCCCTTTTAGCAATTACTCAAAGAAGTAACTTGAGCAGTGCACTTCACTGCTCTCCACTGAGAGTAATCTTACAATTAATCTTTTATTTTCATTTTGTTTGTTTTATATTATTTTGTAGGTACAAGATTTGGATATGCAAGATTTAGAATAGGATCAGATAGATTGATACATTCATATTGTACTTTTATTTTATTCTTTTTGAATCAATCTTGTAAAAGTTTATTATCTGAATTCCCTATATTGTAATTCCTTTACTGTTCTGAATCCCTTCATTAGTTGAATGAGTTCATCATTGTAAAAATGTGTATGGAATAAGGATAAGTAATAAAGAGTCATTTCTTATTTGAATTACTTTATATTGAATTCTATTATTATTTATTATCTCATTATTATAACAAATGATATTACTAAATCATTTTGAAAATCATTTCAAAATACCAAATCTTAACTTTTTAAATGTAAGTTCAAATTTCAAATTTGAATTCAAATCCCCCCCCCCCCAAAACACATTGATTCATAAAGATCATGTCAAAATTTATAACGATCACTCTCAATATCTATTCCTACACATAGAGAGTGAAAGAAACTTTGATCACTTTAGGTTTTTATTTTGGCGAAAAATTTACCCACATTTTACAGATGAATGTATGCTTATGCACAAAATCCTAGTTGTACCCTTCATTGGTTCATAAATGCTGGGATGTTACAGAATTCCCCGCTTAAATTAAACTTTGTCCCGAAGTTTGCGGAAGTGTACCTGAAAAGTTTTGGATAGGCTTATTTTAAGTCATTCTCTTTCTCCCATGTGGCTTCCCACTCAGGGTGATGCTCCCACTTTACTTTGCAGTACTTGATTGCCCTATTTCCTAACCTTTTCCAGTTCTCTTCCAAGATTTTATAGGGTTTCTCAACATACGTCAAATCTACTTGTAATTCCACTTCTTGATGTGTGATTGCATCATCAGGAACCTTAAGACATTTCCGGAGTTGTGATACATGGAAAACATTGTGAACTTGAGCCAATCTTGGTGGTAACTCAAAAGCATAAGCTATAGTCCTATTCTGACTCAGTATTTTGAATGGTCCTATATATCGGGGACTCAATTTTCCTTTTACTCCGAACCTCTTAACACCTTTCATTGGGCTTACTTTGAGATATAACATATCTCCCACTTTAGGATGCCATGATATCCGACTTTGATCAGCATAACTGTTTTGTCTACTTTGAGATATTTTCAATCGATCTTTGATGATATCGATGATATCTTGCCTTTACATGATATAGTCTGGTGGAAATTCCTTGCTGCTTCTAGGCTCATACCAACATATTGATGATCTACATTTTCTCCCTTAAAGTACTTGATATGGTGCTGCCTTCAGACTACTATGATAACTGTTCTTGTAGGAAAATTCTATCAATGGTAGATGATCTTCCCATGAACCTCCAAAGTCTAATGCACAAGCCCTAACCATGTCTTCCAATATTTGATTGGTTCTTTCTATCTGACCCCCAGTTTCTAGATGATAGGATGTGCTGAAATTTAACTTTGAACCAAGTGCTTCATGTAATTGTTTCCAAAATGCTAAAGTAAACACAAATCCTCTATCTGATACAATCTTCTTGGGCACTCCGTGCTTACTTACTATCTCCTTGACATATAGTTCTACTAACTTCTCAACATTATCTTTTTGATTTACAGGAATAAAATGTGCACTTTTTATGAGTCTATCAACAATTACCCATATCATATCCTTCCAGTTTGGTGTCATGGGTAATCTTGTGATGAAATATATACCAATTTCTTCCCATTTCCACTCTGGAATTTCCAAAGGTTGTAGTGGTCCTACTGGACTTTGATGTCCAGCCTTTACCCTTTGGCAAATATGGCATTCCGACACATATTTTGCAATGTCTCTTTTCATGTTATTCCACCAGAATAATTCTTTCAAATCCATGTACATCTGGGTCTTCCTGGATGAATCGAATATGGTGACGCATGTGCCTCTCGGAGTATAACTTCACGAATTTCTGACACATCTGGAACACAAAGACGATCTTGGAACCGTAAAGATCCATAATCTCCTAATCGGAAAACTGATGCTTGACCTTGAGATATCCTTCGAATTTCTTCAGCAATAAAAGGATCTTCATCTTGATGTCTAAAAATTTCATGGCTAAGATCACTACTCTGTTCTGCAACTACTTGCATGGTAGTTAGTCCTCGGATTTGTTTCACATTGGTTGGTGCATTCCACTCTAGCACTCATTGAACTTTGGATGGATTTACAGCAATCCCATCCTTACTAATCACATGACCAGGAAATTCTACCTCATCCAACCAAAATTCACACTTACTGAACTTAGCGTAAATCTTATGTTCTCTTAAGATTTCCAATGCTATTCTGAAATGATCTGCATGCTCTTCCTTATCCTTTGAATATATCAAAATATCATTAATAAACACTATGACAAACTTGTCCAAGTACTTCATGAAGATTTTTTTCATCGGATTCATGAATATTGCTGGTACATTGGTCAAACCAAAAGGTACAACGAGATACTCATAATGTCCATATCTTGACAGAAATGTTGTCTTTGGAACATCTTCAGGTTTTATTTTTATCTGATTGTATCCTGATCTTAGATCAATCTTGGAAAATACTCCAGCTCCCTTGACTTGATCAAATAGATCTTGAATTCTTGGCAATGGGTACTTATTATTGATGGTAACATTGTTGAGATTCCTGTAATCCCCACACATCCTTTGTCCTCCATCTCTTTTATCAACAAAGATCACTAGAGTTCCCCATGGAGATACACTTTCTTGAATAAATCCCTTTCTAGGTAACTCATCAATTTGCTCTTTAAGCTCTTTTAATTCCTTCGGACCCATCTTGTATGGTGCTTGAGCGATTAGTGTTGTACCATGGATTAGATCAATAGTGAATTATATTTCCCGATCCGGCAGCATTCGTGGTAACTCTGCTGGTAAAACATCTTGGAACTCATTTACTACAGGAATATCTTCTAACTTGACCTCCTTTATTGAGTTCAATTGAAGATCTACCATGATATGGATGTTCTTATCGGCCTAATATACTATCCTTGCTCCACTTGGAGTCTTGATTGAGACAGTTTTATCCTCACAATTTATCTGAGCTCCATGTTCAGTCATCCAACACTACTGCAATTCCCTTCAAAGGAATCACATAAAGACCCGCAAACTATGTACAACCATAGATCGAGATAACTTGATATTGTTTAATGTAGCGTACAACTACATTTTCCCCTGCCATCACCAAGGTCATAGGGTTTTCTAATGTTTCCCTTTTAATCCCAAATTTATCACAGAATTCTTCAGATATGAATGAAGTAGTTGCATCGGTATCAAATAAAACTTTTCCGTGATTGGTTTGGATATTGAGCATACCTATCACTGCGTGCTTGGAGTTATCCACCTCCTCCAAGGTTGCACAATTCATTTTCTCGGTAGTCCTACTCCTTTTGCCATTATTGTTCTTGACAATGTTTCCTCCTCTGTTGGGATGTCCATTGCTTCCACTTGCTTGTCCTACACCCTTAGTAGACAAACCACCTGGTGGTTTACTCGGACAATTTGGCTTTATATGACCCCTCTGGACACAACCATGGCAAATTATTACCAGTTTCTGGCAATCCCTGCTCTTATGCCCTAGAAGCTTGCAATTATGGCATATAACATTCCTTCCGGTTGGATTTGCACTCCGATTGGAATTATTGTTGTTATAGGCTCTGTTCCTAGGTTTGAATTCCAAATTGGGTTTAGGTTTACTTGCTTGTATCCTCTTTGTTTCCTTCTTAGCTCTCTTCCTTCGATGCTCTTGGACATTCTTATAGTCATATTCAAAGGTAATAGTTGCATCAAGCAACTGTTGAAAAGTTTGCTTGTTGGCCAGTGATGTGGACATCCCTTCTATTGATACAACTGTTGTACCTACAGCTACACACATACAAGGACCCATCACAAGATCTCGTGCCAAACAACTTAACTATCAGGTACTTTTTTTTCTTCGAACTATTCCTCACATACATGAGAATATGATGCTGCCTAAATCAGATGTATTTCTTACTCTTAGGAATGATGGACCAAGCATGGATGAGAGGGACAAGCATTGGAGCATGGCCATGCATGGAGATGGCAGCAAGCATGTGATGATCCAAGAGAAGGCCACGGATGGAGATTTCGGAACTTTGAGGCCACCATAATGAAGAAAGAAGGCTTGGACGAAATATTCAAGATTAATACTTCACGAATTCGTCCATAGCTTAATATGGTGTTGCGACACCTTTATTTTGGGCCAGGCCCATGTAATTTTTGCAGGATTTTAAATAGCCACTTTTTAGAGTCCGTATTTGAGGGGAAAAGGACTTCTAGGGTTGGATTCGGCCACCACTTCTATGGCTGGCCGAAACCCCACCTTTTCCTCCTTAAATACTCCCCATAGCCGTCACCCTAGAATCGGGTTTTGTTTAGCCATTAAGTTAGCTATCTTAGCAACTTCGCCAAGGCTCGAGCGTCGCAGAGGCCTCTTGTACTTCGCACCTATTCAGGATCCCACCTTTTTCAATAAAGCTTTCCTCTTAATCCGCAATATCTTGATTGCAATATTAGTTCTTACTTGTTCTCGATTTCAGGTAGGAATTAAGACCCTTGCTGGTCAGGCTGATCGTGTTCCCGCAGGATCGGTAACCTCCAGGAGATTGGCCTAGCGATTGCATTGGCGCTCGTGCTCGCACGTGTAGTCAGATCGTCAAGCCCGATCTCCACCAAATCGACTATCACCATCTCATCGAAAGATCGGACACCTTTGCCCTATCAAGTGGTATCAGATTTCAGGTTTCTCGGTGAGATTTTACTGTTTTCGTAGATTAGATCTGTTTTTACCTATAACCCACGAAAAAGCCAAAAACACAGTTAGGGTTTAGATCCATCCCATTACCAATCTATGCCTCGCATTATCTTTTCAGTTTTTGCATTGTTGAATTTGTGTCTACATCGTTGTGTCGAGTTGCTAGTCTTAGTGTCTCGTCACTTAGAGTTTCGAGTTCTGATCATAGTAGTCACCGCCACACTCGCCGATCACCGCCACCATATTCCGCCACCATATTCCGCCGCCATACACCCAGCCACCATAAACCCTAATACTCTGCCACCGCCTTCCTATCGCGACACAGATCCGATCAGTTTTCCTGCCGCGACACGAGTCCGAGTTGAGTTATTGTTTCCTAGTTATTTCTTTTTACTTTCCTTCTTTGTTGTTTCCGTGTTTAGCTAAAGTCCGTGTCGAGCTCAGATTCCGGTCGTAAGTCTGGAACCGCCTCCGAAAAATTTTTCTGGCTATATTGTTTTTCGACCCCGGGGATCACTTTTCTCCATCGGCTATTATAGCGACATTTTTTTGGCGCCTGCGCGCTTTCCGGAGCATAATACAAAAAAGTCAAAAAAAAATATTTGGGGCTATACTGTTTTTAGATCCCGTAGATCAGTTTTAGACACTCGCCATCATAGTGATTTTCCGCATCTCGGTTCGCTTTTCAGCTTTCCATATCATCATACATTGCTTGTTGTGTCGCGTCGTGACATCGTTGGTGATCTAGGCTCGCGTCTCTAATACGGTCTAGCCTAGGACCATCACAGTACCATCGTTGAGCATTCTTTCAACTTTTGCATTGCTGTTTTGATAATTGCTAACCCCCTTTGCTAAGCCTTCCCAGAACTCCACAGATATTCTCCACGTGCGGTGTCTCGACTCCTGGTAATCGCTTGGTTCAATCTCTGGACCCACTGATCCTCGCGGTTTCACATCGCCTTTTCCTGCTGTTTGGTAAGAACTTGTAAGAGCTTCGTATATTGCTTGACGGATTACGCGTGACTTCCACCATATTTCCATAGTATATACCTGTTATTTTTAAAGGACTAACCATGACAGATACTTCGCGGAACCCTGCCACAATGACGAACGAAGAACTGCATGCCCACTTGTCCGAGCTCTTGGTCAGTCGTGCTGAAGACGTGGATACACGCCTAGGGGAGTTTGACACCAAGCTCACCAACGCCGTGGACAAGATCGATGGACTCGAGAAATCCTTCAACGCCAAGCTTGACGCTCGGTTCAAGGAGATTTTGAACAGATTTCCCGCACCCGCACCCGCACCTGGCGCACGGCGCATTCCGATCACAGGTCGGACTGCTGGTTCGGCTACCGCCGCACCCCAGGCGGCTACCGCTGCAGCTGACGCACCTCAGACTTCCGCCACGGCTGCTGCAGTGACATTGGGGACAGACGACGGGTACTACTACGACCCCGACGACGACGATCTGTTTGACGAGGAGGTTGAGCAACCTCCACAGGTACTTGCTAGCCGTCCCCGACATTACTACCGCAACGCTCGACCACTGGTACGTGATGATGATCATGTTGCAAAACTTAAATTAAATATTCCATCTTTTGAGGGTAAATATAATCCTGATGCATATCTTACATGGGAGATGGAAGTAGAACAACGTTTTGCATGCTTAAAATATCCTGAGAATATGCGTGTTAGTGCTTCTACATGTGAATTTACTAAATTTGCTTCCCTTTGGTGGTCTGAGTATTGTCGTTTAAATCCTACTACTATTCCTAGTACTTGGACTGCTTTAAAAACTGCTATGCGTGTTCGTTTTGTACCTCCCACTTATCAACGTGATTTACTAAAGAATCTGACATGTTTAGAGCAAGGGAAAAATTCTGTAGAAGAGTATTATCAGGAATTGCAAACGGGGATGGTTCGGTGTGGTCTTGTTGAATCTACTGGACAAATGCTTGCACGTTTCTTTGGTGGATTAAACAAGGACATTCAGCACATCTTAGATTATAAGGAATATAATTCTATCACTCGTTTGTTTCATCTTGCTTGCAAAGCTGAACGTGAAGTGCAGGATCGCCAAACACCATGGAGGGGGACTAATAATTCTGCAGGTCGCACATCCACTTGGACATCCCGACAATCAACACCTCCTTCTCGTGATTCGCCACCAGCTACTACCACATCCAAGGCCACCACATGATTTCCAGCTGCTCCTCCACCGTCATCCAATGCTCCTGCTCGTAGTGCATCTTCTATGGCTTCCACGGGCAAGACAAAGGATATACAATGCCGCAAGTGCTGGGGTTTTGGTCATATTGAGAGACAATGCAAAACACAAAGTGTGATGATGGTGCGGGATGATGGTCAATACGATTCAGTGAGTGACTTTGATGACGATACATTAGCCCTTATTTCTGCTCGAGATGGAGACAATTCTGATGCTGATGAAGAGACAGAGGTAATGGGAGCTGAAGCTGCTAATCAATACAAGAGCTTAATTACACAATGTGTGTTGAGTGTGCAATTGAGCAAATCTGAGCAAGATCAACGCCACAACCTATTCCAAACACGTGGTGTTGTCAAGGAAAGAGCTATACGGATCATCATTGATGGAGGGAGTTGTAACAATCTGGCTAGTGTTGACATGGTAGAGAAGCTTGCACTTCCAACAAGACAATGCACACATTCATATTACATCCAATTGTTTGAGAGTTCTCGCAAGATCAAGGTAACAAGAACGGTACGCGTACATTTTACTATTGGTACATATTCTGATTTTGTTGATTGTGATGTTTTACCTATGCAAGCTTGTTCTTTGTTACTTGGTAGACCATGGCAATTTGATAGAGAATCTGTTCATAATGGCAAAACTAATCACTATTCTCTTATTCATGATGGAAAGAAAATTGGTCTAAAACCTATGACTCCTGAACATATTTTAAAAGATGATCTTGCTAGAGCTAGTAGAGCTAAAACTGAGGAGAAAAATAAAAGTGAGAATCAGATTGTTGCTGTAGATTTTGTACCACCAAAGAACACTAAATCTGATTCTACTCATGCTACTGAAATTCGTTTGAGGAGTCCATGTATGATTGCAAATAAAATTGATATTGCTGAACTAGATGTAAACAATACTCAATGTTATGCAATTGTCTACAAAGAGGTTTTGTTTTCATTTGAGGATATGCCTCCTTCTTTGCCACCCGCTATTGCTAACCTTTTGCAGGAATATGAGGACGTCTTTCCCGCTGAGCTGCCACCAGGACTACCTCCTATTAGAGGAATTGAGCACCAAATTGATCTAATTCCTGGTGCTATGTTGCCCAACCGCACGCCATATAGAACCAATCCAGAGGAGACAAAGGAGATACAACGCCAAATTCAGGAACTACTCGACAGATATCATATTTGTGAGTCCCTTAGCCCCTGTGTTGTTCCTATTATTTTGGTACCTAAGAAAGATGGTTCTTCGCGCATGTGTACTGATTGTAGAGCTATCAATAATATTACTATTCGATATCGTCATCCTATTCCACGTTTAGATGACATGCTTGATGAATTGAGTGCCTCTACCATGTTTTCTAAAGTTTATTTGCATAGTGGTTACCACCAGATTCGTATGAAATTAGGAGATGAATGGAAAACATCATTTAAAACTAAGTTCGGTTTATATGAGTGGTTAGTAATGCCGTTTGGTTTAACTAATGCACCTAGCACTTTCATGAGATTAATGAATGAAGTTTTACGTGCTTTCATTGGACGTTTTGTGGTAGTCTACTATGATGATTTTCTGATTTATAGCAAATCTTTAGAGGATCATTTGGACCATTTACATGCTGTTTTCAATGCTTTACGTGATGCACGTTTGTTTGGTAACCTTGAGAAGTGGAACTTTTGCACCAATCGAGTTGCGTTTCTTGGCTATGTTGTTACATCACAGGGTATTGAAGTGGATTCATCCAAGATTGAAGCTATTGAGATGTGGCCGCAGCCCAAGACGGTCACACAAGTGAGGAGTTTTCTTGGCCTCGCTGGTTTTTATAGGCGCTTTGTCAAAGACTTTGGATCAATTGCCGCGCCGCTGAATGATCTTACCAAGAAGGATGTGCCCTTTGTTTGGGGCGATGCACAACAACAGGCCTTCGTCATATTGAAAGATAAGCTAACACATGCTCCCTTACTCCAACTTCCTGATTTTACTATGACTTTTGAGCTTGAATGTGATGCTAGTGGAATTGGTTTGGGAGGGGTGTTATTACAAGAGGGAAAACCTGTTGCATATTTTAGTGAGAAATTGAGTGGGGCTAGTCTGAACTATTCTACTTATGATAAAGAACTATATGCGTTGGTTCGGACATTAGAAACTTGGCAACATTATCTATGGCCTAAAGAATTTGTTATTCATTCTGATCATGAATCTTTGAAGCATATTCGTATTCAAGCTAAGTTGAATCGTCGTCATGCAAAGTGCGTTGAATTAATTGAGTCTTTTCCTTATGTTATCAAACACAAAAAGGGTAAAGATAATATTATTGCTAATGCTTTGTCGCGCCGTTATGCTTTCTTATCTCAAATTGACTTCAAAATATTTGGATTGGAAACTATTAAGGAACAATATGTGCATGATGCTGAATTTAAAGATGTGTTGCAGAATTGTAGAGATGGTAGAACTTGGAACAAGTTCGTCTTCAATGATGGATTTGTGTTCCGTTCTAACAAACTATGCATTCTAGATAGTTCTGTTCGTCTTTTGTTTTTACAGGAGGCGCATGGAGGAGGATTGATGGGACACTTTGGTGTCAAGAAGACGGAGGATGTTCTTGCTGCACACTTCTTTTGGCCACGTATGCGTCGAGATGTTGAGAGATTTGTGGCACGCTGCACTACTTGTCAAAAAGCTAAGTCTCGCCTTAATCCACATGGTTTATATATGCCTCTTCCAGTTCCTAGTGTTCCTTGGGAGGATATTTCTATGGACTTTATTTTGGGATTGCCACGAACACAGAAGGGGAGGGATAGTATTTTTGTTGTTGTGGATTGGTTTTCTAAGATGGCACACTTTATTCCTTGTCATAAAATGGATGATGCTGCGCATATTGCTACTTTGTTCTTTCGTGAAATTGTTCGTTTGCATGGTGTGCAAAATACTATTGTTTCTGATCGTGATACGAAATTTCTTAGCCACTTTTGGAGATGTTTATGGGCTAAGTTGGGGACTAAATTGTTGTTTAGTACTACATGTCATCCCCAAACTGATGGACAAACTGAAGTAGTAAATAGAACTTTGTCTACTATGTTGCGGGCTGTTTTAAAGAAGAACTTAAAATTGTGGGAAGAGTGTTTACCTCATATAGAATTTGCTTATAATCGTTCGCTGCATTCTACCACAAAGATGTGCCCGTTTGAGATCGTGTATGGTTTTGTTCCTCGTGCATCTATTGATTTATTGCCTTTACCTACTTCGGTGCAAAATAATTTGGATGCTACACAACGCGCTGAAATGATATTAAACTTGCATAAGACTACTAAAGATAACATTGAACACATGAATGCTAAGTATAAACTTGCTGGGGATAAAGGGAGAAAGCATGTTGTGTTTGATGTTGGAGATCTTGTTTGGTTACATTTGCGTAAGGATCGCTTTCCTGATTTACGCAAGTCTAAGTTAATGTCGCGTGCTGCTGGTCCCTTTAAGGTGGACATCCCTTCTATTGATACAATCGTTGTACCTACAGCTACACACATACAAGGACCCATCACAAGATCTCGTGCCAAACAACTTAACTATCAGGTACTTTCGTTTCTTCGAACTATTCCTCACATACATGAGAATATGATGCTGCCTAAATCAGATGTATTTCTTACTCTTAGGAATGATGGACCAAGCATGGATGAGAGGGACAAGCATTGGAGCATGGCCATGCATGGAGATGGCAGCAAGCATGTGATGATCCAAGAGAAGGCCACGGATGGAGATTTCAGAACTTTTAGGCCACCATAATGAAGAAAGAAGGCTTGGACGAAATATTCAAGATTAATACTTCACGAATTCGTCCATAGCTTAATATGGTGCTACGACACCTTTATTTTGGGCCAGGCCCATGTAATTTTTGCAGGATTTTAAATAGCCACTTTTTAGAGTCCGTATTTGAGGGGAAAAGGACTTCCAGGGTTGGATTCGGCCACCACTTCCATGGCT
Source organism: Avena sativa (assembly GCA_916181665.1). NCBI lineage: Eukaryota > Viridiplantae > Streptophyta > Magnoliopsida > Poales > Poaceae > Avena > Avena sativa. Next base: position 137,438,301 of record OV702280.1, read on the forward strand.
GGCCGAAACCCCACCTTTTCCTCCTTAAATACTCCCCATAGCCGTCACCCTAGACTCGGATTTTGTTTAGCCATTAAGTTAGCCATCATAGAAACTTCGCCAAGGCTCGAGCGTCGCAGAGGCCTCTTGTACTTCACACCTATTCAGGATCCCACCTTTTTTAATAAAGCTTTCCTCTTAATCCGCAATATCTTCATCGCAATATTAGTTCTTACTTGTTCTCGATTTCAGGTAGGAATTAAGACCCTCGCTGGTCAGGCTGATCGTGTTCCCGCAGGATCGGTAACCTCCAGGAGATTGGCCTAGCGATTGCATTGGCGCTCGTGCTCACATGTGTAGTCGGATCGTCAAGCCCGAACTCCACCAAATCGACTATCACCATCTCATCGAAAGATCGGACACCTTTGCCCTATCAACCAGCCTCAACTACATATTCACAAATGGATTTAATCCTTGCAGAAATTGCGTCTTCCTCTTTTCCTCAGTGCTCACTTCATCCTCAGCATAACGAGACAGTTGGCTAAACTCCCGGATGTACTTCATGACACTGGTATAACCTTGCTGAAGATCCTCAAACTCCCTACGCTTTAACTCCATCATACTTTCGGGAACATGGTACTCACGGAACCTCTTATTGAACTCCTCCTAGGTATACTCTCTTCCTGGCAGTTGCATTGCTAACTGATTCTCCCACCCTGATTGTGCAGGCCCGATCAAGAGATGGGTTGCATACCTCAGCTTCTCTTCATCATTGCAACCTACAATCTTTAACTTTCTGTTAGTATCTGCTATCCAATCCTCTGCATCCATTGGTTCTGGATCTAATGCAAAACGTAACGGCCCTGCATTCTGGAAGTCGAAAATACTCACTCCTCCACCTTCAGGTGCTCTCTGATTTCCAGCTCGTCCCAACAACTCTTCCATGAATTTGTTTTGGGATTCTTGCATCATTTGCATGTATTGCATAAAGGTCTTCTCCATTAGCGGCCTCATTGGGGGTGGTGGTAATGCTCCATGATTTCCATCATCTGCATCTGCTTTCTCTTTAGCCTCTCGCTCCATGCATTGCTGATCAGATTCAGTTTCTACACCCAATTCCATGAACCTCTAGTCCTGCAACATAAAGTGAATACTCATAATTACATCATGCACATGTGTTCTGAGCTCAACTTCATGCATAGAACTGGTCACACAATGGAAAACAAAACCCAAATAAGATCAAAATATGCATTTCACATATTATACATTACAAACAACTTAGTTAATACAGAGTCTTTACAAACCTGTACCATATAGGTACCATATCACATAAGAACACTACCTCACTTATTTAGATACATCTTTTTCTCGCACTACAACACGCAATACCAGCTACTTCCTAATAAGTAACCTACGTCTTTAATATCCGTGACGCTCATCATACATGCCTGAAGTCCAACCGTGATGACGTGACGTCTGTCACACAGTTTGTAGAACAAATGGTCTTCCAGATGGAACATAATCGGTATCTAAAGTATCAGGACTTGAGTTATTACTCATCCTGAGTGCATTGACTCCATCCAGCTCAGCTGAAAAATCTTCAGAAACCTATACATCACTATCACCCACTTGCATCTCCTGAGCTTCATTCCTAGAGTTGTCAACAGAATACCCAGATTCCGTCGCTCCCCAGGTGCTCTGTTGGGCAAGATAATTAAACACTGGATAATGTACATTCCAAGGGTTTTGATAAGATGTTGGTGATTCAAACACCCTCTCCTCGGGATCTTCCTCATCCTGACTTCCTACAAATATGGTATTTCTGCTACTATCATTAGGATTGCTTCTCGCACCCATCCAGCTGGATTGTCCAACATCTCTGTCAGACCCATCCATTGACATTTGATTTCCTCGGGATCCCTTTGGTGATCCCATCCTCCATCCATCAGAATTCTCAATAGGATCTTATGTATCAAATCCTTCCTCGGAAGCCTGTGGTACAAAATACCTCATATCTAAATTAGGATCATAGGTAGGTTCTGGTCTGGTTGAATAAGTATATGGTGTAAATGATTCGGGATCTATAGGTATATCCTTGAAGATTGGTTTTGCACTACTCCTTGCTTCATTCTCTAACTGAGATGCTAACTGGTTCCTTCGTTCTGGTTTAGTTAGATCTTCTAAAATGTCATTTTGATCCTCTACTATGACTTGATGTGTCTTGTACAAAGACCCAACAATTAGTTGATATCGATCCATAAACTTGGAAGCTAACTTAGGATGCTTCTTTAATAAAGTAAGATGATCTGGTACTGGCTCCGAGTCTATAGAATCATGAGGAATCACAGAAAATGTGCTCCCTTCTAACTCATGGGCTTTGTGCTCCCGGATCATTGAGAGTCTCCTCTTTCCTTACCAAAGTTTATTTTGGAAACTTTAGTGCCATAACACTAGGGTGTCAAGTGGGATCCCGCCAAAATCCCACCTCTAGTTCATTTGTCAAAATCTAGTTCAAATTTTACTCAAAATTTACACTAGATTTTAACAAATGAACTAGAAGTGGGACTTAGGCGGGATCCCACTTGACACCCTACATAACACTGTATACCAAAAATATTTTGATTAGTAAACAATAATATATTGCATCATAACAAAGAATTACCGCACTAAATATACAACAGAATATTCTCATTTGAATACCCATTATACCCTTTTAGATAATTCTTTATCATTGCTATAAACTCCTATGGCTAATACCCTTTACTAGGTTTCCATCCTAAGGTCAAAGCAATTGATCTGATACCAACTGCGGTGACCCATCATACCACTACATGTGTAGTACACTATAGTCATTGACATGACATCCACAAAACACCGTTTCGTAAATATCACATCCCTCAGAGTGGTACAATAGACACATTGCGGGTCCATATTAAAAACACACACACATTATTATTATTACAATACCAGAAGTTCGAGACTTCAAAATATTCAACTTACATACCAAATATAAACTATTTCAGCGAAAATTTTAAAGTTGCAACTTCAAGTCCAAATTGAGATAAACAACTTATTATATATGGTTCATGTTGCTCGGCTCAATTGGTTACTAATAACTAAGGCAGTTATTCCGACTCATTGTGCTCTCCTCCATAGACGATGTCGTAGTCCACCCCTTCTACAGCACCAGACAGATCTGGCTCCTCGTAGTATAACTCCTCTTGGCTTTCAGCTGCATATAGTGGGGTATCTTTTGGATCCTCAGAGTCTAAGCAGGGGATCAAATGAAATGATGAGTAACAGCGTTACCCAACAAGTTCATTATATGCAAGGTGGGAAGTTTGATGCGCTATCTACCACCTCGAACTATTAGTCCTTGGCACTATGTAGTTTTTGTAAATCTTTCTTCAAAGATCGATTTTATTGTTAAAAACTATGCCCATCAACCTTCATAGGTTGACCAGAACTTTCATGGATCCTGTTGCGTTCATAGCTCCTTCCCAGAACAGAGAGTAACAAGTTACAATTCTTACACTATGCAGAGGTGCGTTACTTTACCCATGAGAGATCAACGCCTTGTTGCACAACCAGGCGTACTTTCCCGTCCACAATTCCATGATGTGGGGCCTAGTAGGCGATCCAAGCCAATCAATGCCCTTTTCGTGACCCCGTATGTCTCCACGACCCTTCGGGGCTAGCTCACCTCCGTTAAGCCCCCTTTCGGGCAGGATAAAACCCTGATGAGTTCCCAAAGACCCAAAGCCCCCTCCGTTATGCCCTTTCCGTAAGCTTGGTGTGTTCCTGGTTTGGTGTTTGAAAGTGAGAATGAGCTAGTGGAAGCTTTGCCACGACTGAGCTCTTCCCCTTTTGCTTGTGTGGATGCTGCTACTGTGTTGACAACACACACCTGGTGATTGTGTTGCCTGGCTATTTGGTGCATGGTGTGGATCAGATCGATGATATGTTTTACCTTTTGACCCTTTACATTTCACTCACCTGGTGAAACTTGCCCTTTTACTTGCTGCTAATATCTGACTTGTGGCTCATTTATTATGGAAGAACAGATTCTTTCATATTGGTGAAACTTGCCCCTTTTAACAATTACTCAATGATGTAACTTGAGCAGTGCACTTCACTGCTCTCCATTGAGAGTAATCTTTCAATTAATCTTTTATTTTCATTTTGTTTGCTTTATATTATTTTGTAGGTACAAGATTTGGATATGCAAGATTTTAATAGAATCAGATAGATAGATAGATATATAGATAGATACATTCATATTGAACTTTTATTTTATTCTTTTTGTATCAATCTTGTAATAGTTTATTATCTGCATTCCCTATATTGTAATTCCTTTACTGTTCTGAACGCCTTCATTAGTTGAAGGAGTTCATCATTGTAACAAATGAGATTACTTTATATTGAATTCTATTATAATTTATTATCTCATTATTATAACAAATGAGATTACTAAATAATTTTGAAAATCATTTCCAAATACCAAATCTTAACTTTTTAAATGTAAGTTCAAATTTCAAATTTGAATTCAAATTATCTCCCCCCTCCCAAAACACATTTATTCATAAAGATCATGTCAAAATTTATAACTATCACTCTCAATAGCTATTCCTAGACACAGAGAGTAAAAGAAACTGTGATCACTTTAGGTTTTTATTTTGGCGAAAAATTTACCCGCATTTTACAGATGAATGCATGATTATGCACAAATTCCTAGTTATAACCTTTGTTGGTTCCTAAATGATGGGATGTTACATTGAGTTATGCCCTAAAGGCTCCTCAAGGTCCGGCAGTCAGGTCAGAGCTTGTGGTAGAAGATTGGGCTATGCTACGCAGATCCACTCAGTTGCCAGATCCCAAGGTTACAGGGAAAGTCCTAGCCCGATAGGTTACAGAGTCCTACACGGTATACAACTAGTCTAACATGTCTAGCACTCCAAGGCTCCGGGTATGCTGATAACTCCACCGTAGCCTTCCTTAATCCGGTATGGGCCTCCCTTCTGGATCCATCTAACTGGGCTGCCCAGCAAGCCATAGGCCTTGCTACCAACTGTGGGCCACCCGGGTTATCCGGATTAGAGACATGCAATGGTGATACCCATTTAGCATATCCCTAATGGTAGCCCCCGGAGAACTCTGAGATCTTGCGTTGTGTTGCCTCTTCAAGCTGAATGCTCCGTCTAGATGAATGTCGGCAAATCGTCAAGCAATATCTTGTAGTCCTCCCAAGAACCCCGACAATGTTCTCCGTCTTTGATATGTAAGTCAGAGAATCATTGAGCTTTCCATCGTACTCTTCTCGTACCCGGACGGGATCCGTCCATGCCGGAATCTTCTGACAGGATTTTTCACCTACCCGTGTCAGTAGAATTTCGTATACCATAGGTCAGCGACGCCTCATAACTCACACATACAGATAACATAATCATGGACGTTTTTCCTGCGTGAAGGATACGAAACATTAGTGGCGGTGGGAACATGGCGAAATTTCTACGCATGCTCGTGCACGTGCTGTCCACGCATCAACCGTTGGATCAACTTGCACAAATCTTGACGTTGAATACTATATATTAAACCTGCGGTGACATTTATCTTTTCACCTCATTCTTCCTCTAGCCAAGCCTCTCCTCGAGCTCCTCGCATGCACAGAGAAATCCCTAGCCTTTCTCCAATATTCAGTCACCTTCCATCCACCCCAATGGCCAGCAGCAGTGCCCCATCGATGACGGCGTCGGGCGAGGCCACGGCCAAGACATCTGGCTTTGTTCACGTCCCTCCGAAGGGCGTGGTGGTGTCACGTTCTGCGGTGGTTGAATCCACCGGCGGCGACCAGATTCCAGCGGGGCTGGAGCCGCTGGAGGAAGAATCTGACTCCCACAAAGGGGATTGGTGCTGCTCAGATATCTCCAAGAGCGATATCAAAGAGATGCTCGCCAAAGGGTACCTCCCTGCGATGGAGGGCCTGGTCTGGTGGGCGGCGTCGATCAACGAGGTCATCCCTTCTCCCCTAGTCGAAGAAAAGGTATACCTCAAGGCTCAGTTCGTGCGTGCCGTCTCCCTCCCAATCTCCGACTTCTTCATCCAAATCCTCCAACACTTCCGGATTCAACCTCATAACCTCTCTCCGAATATTATCCTCGCACTTAGAAACTACGGGGCGATGTGCGAGGGTTACCTAGGAATTAGGCCTAGGTTAGATCTATTAATTTACTTCTTCACCATGAATAGGGAAGCCGGAGTGAGCAAAGAGGAGCTCAGGAAATGCGGGACAATAAGCTTCAAGATTCGGCCTGGCCGGTGGTTCCTCGACATTGTAGGACACGAGTCCTGCAAAAGTGGTAGAGGACGTATTTCTATGGCCCATACATCCCTCTGGCTAGGCGAGAAACAACATACCCATACTTTGTCAATAGGGCCACCGCTGAAGCCCCGACATGGAGATCACAAGCCCTCCTCCCCTCCGACGACGAAGCCTCTCGCACCATGAATTGACTAGTTCATAGAGATGGGTCTGACCGGCTTGGACCTAGCAATGTGTTGGTTCATCAGGTGGATCCAGCCTCTGCATCACCATGCGAAGCTTATGCACTAGTACACCAAGGATAGGAAAGATAGCCTCAGGATCTCCGAGGGCAACTTCTCCAGTGACTCCGTCAAGCTTCGTCTCAAGGACATAGTCAAGGTGAAGGATCAGACGCGTGGCTTCACCATCACCTACGACATGTTCGAGGGCGGTAAGTGCCCAGAGGTACTCATTTATTTTCCATGTATGACATATATACTCTAGTTGTTCTGTCTTGCATATACCTTTGCAGCAAACACTTAGGATTCACTTAACAGCTGGGGAATCTGGACGAAGATAGCATGGCTCCCCAAGTCTATGACCCCAAGATGAAGGACGTCCCTGTTGTGTTGGACGACGAGGTCCCGTTGGCGCGAAAGTGGAAGAGCTCCAGCTCTGACGCTGTCGACGGAGGCAAGAAAAAGAAGATGGAGGGTGGAGCCTCCAAGAGATCCACCGCCTCCTAGAGGCAGAGAAAAGAAGAATGACTGGTATCCCGTTGACCAAGGCACCAACCGTTGTGTAAGCTTCTTATCATCCGACATCGTCTTTTTCTTATATTATTCCTGTACTTATGCCTTTGCACGTTTCAGGAAGAAGGCTAGCGTAAGTTTGAAGAAGACCTCAAAACATCGGGGGCTTCTAAAAACATCAAAAAAATGTTTGTCCAAGCGTCTCCCGCCATCGCCCCTCCTACTCATAGCATCCAACCTTTTGTCGTACCTGCTGGCTCTCCGGCAAAGGTAGTATCTGAACCTTTCGCCATGGAGGTCCTAAATTCTACCGCGGAACCCCACGTTGTCGGCGAATAAGCGACATAGGATAGCACATCTTCCAAAGTGGTTGAAGCTCCGGCTAAGGATGCCACTGGTAACGGTAAGGTGGTGGTGGAAGGCAGAACTTCTGCCGAAGGCGGAGTGTAATATACCACCTTTTGTGTAATATAAATAAAGACATGTTTGAGCATTGCATACATGCATTATACTTGCACTCTGATTTAATCACATAAGAACAAACAAAACCCTAATTCTTCTCCCTCTCAAAAACCATTCAAATGGTTTTTATATTTTAAAATTACTCCAAATAAGAGGAACCCAAAATGAATAAAAGGGTCCCAGACTATTTTATAGACTTTATAAAAGTCTCTCGTAATTTTGAAAATATTCAAAACAGAATTTGAATTCAAATACAAAAGGGAAATCAGGAAACATAAAAAAGAAAACAGTTTTCTGGGAAAAAAAACAACTAAACCTAGCTAACTGGTCCAAGCCCCCTCTCCTCCCCTCTCTCTCTGCCGCCAGCGTAGCGCGCAACAGCCGACCCACCCTCGGCCCACGCGCAGCCCAACCGGCCCATACCCCTTCGCTGTCTCTTTCACTATCGTCTTCCTCGCTGGTGGATCAAGGAAGTAGCTCGCTGTCGAGCTCCTTAGCGCCGACATGCGCCATGATCCATTCTACCGGCCCCGAGCGTCTAAAAGACCCCCTGGCCGCCGCCGCCGAACCCTAGGCCCCACTTTCCCCCTCTCTCCCTTATCTCCTCGCCATGGCCAAACCCTAGCTCGTCGGCAACCTCTAGTCGCCGTCGTTCCTAACCACCCCGCGCCAAGCCAAGGCCACTGTTGGACGCGCCTCGCCGCTCTCGTCCTTCCCCTCGAAGAACGCGTGCTGGGACGCCTCCTCTCACCGAAATCGACCCCGGCGCTTCCGCCACTTGCCGTCGTCATGCACGCCACTCCGGTGACCTCCCGCTAATAGCGCCGCCAGTTTATGGTGGCCCGCATCGCGCTCTGTCGAACTCCCCTAGCCCCGCTCACTCCCATGCCCCCAATCGCCAGGACCAAGCTTGATCTGAGGAGGAGCTCCATTGCTGATATCATGCTGACATCAGCATGATGCAATAATTCCTTTTTGTTTTATTAAATGTTTTGTAAATATTTTCTGTAAATAAGAAAATGTTGATAGGTGGGCCTTGTCTGTCAGGGTTTTATTCTTTTTGTAAATCATTCCTGAAATTAATAAAAGTCTGACATGTGGGCCCAACTTGGAAATTAATTTAAATATTCCAAAAATGATTTAAAATGAATTAGAATTGGAGAAATTCATAACTAATTCAGTTTCAATCATAAAAATACAAATAATATATCAAAATGTTCAAAAAAATGAGCTCTATCTAACAAAGCTATAACCATACATTGTTAACTAACTTTCATGACAATTTTAATTAGAAGAACCAATTGAACCCCACATGTGATTCCGAGGATCCCCTGTTCTAGGGTTTGGACTTCTCGGACCCCGTTTAAAATGACCAAACATGTTCTAGGGTTCATTTCAACACTGTATAACTTGTCATATCATCCATATTGTATGAGCATTGCACATGCCATGTTTTGAATGTTGCTTTTCCCTTTCCGGTGATTGGTTCTTCGCGAATAGGAACCGAACCCGAGGCTAAAGTCAACGCAACCGAAGAGCAGTACCAGCTCAACAACGGACAAGGCAAGCAAAGCCCTCATACATATGAATCCTATGTTCACAAAGTATTTTATTCTCGCCATATGCATTTAGTTCAACAGTCTTTTATTAGTACATAAAGTAATCCTATCTGATGCATGTTCCCCTTTGTGAACTTTATTACCTGATCCACCGCTCCTAGCATAACTAGGGTTTGGCTTATGAGCATCGCTAGTGCCACAGTTTAGTCAAGCTTAGCCATGCTTAGTGGTCCAATGATGATCATTTAGATGATGCACTGGAGATGCGAACGAATCTATTATGGTAGGATGTTGTGATATGATCAGAGATGGATAATAAACATGCTAAGGCTTGTATGGAAGGCCACGTGGGTTGTGGTTTTTGCAGTCTAATACTTGCCACCCTTAGGACCCGATGTTCTTGCCTCTCGAACCAAGATGAGCGTACAACCACACGGGGGCCTGGAAACCCCCTCGACCAACTAACTTGCCTAGTAGATTCTATGAGTCACATAGTTCGAGCTTTCCATTCGACATACGCATCTTGGTTGTTCTTGGATGGAGGTGAAGGAGGTGCATTCATACAGGTAGGTAAGCGCGACATGGAATGGGAGATACCCGGCATCCATAATCTCAAACCCTATTCACATCGCTAGGGGCCGACTTCGGGACTCGACCTGTTACGGGAGAATCTCCTTAGTGTGTGACTCATGGTCTCGGCGAAAGCAAGGTAAATGTCGTGGTAAACCACTCTCTGTCGGCCTTCCAAGGAAGAGGTCTAATAATTTGGCATTAAGAATCGGTTGGTACGTGTGGGTAAAGTTGTGCACCCCTGCAGGGTTATTAATCTTTTCGAAAAGCTATGTCCACGGTTATGGCCAACTTGGGAATGGACGAGAAGATCATAGAGAACTATAACTGAATGATAAAACTTGGCCAACTAATGTGAGATCCAGAATACTTCCTCGGGGTTGTTTGAGGAGGTAGTCCGGGAAGAGAGGTTTAGCTGATGATGGTACTTGGTGGACATCAAAGATGACTTTGAAGAGCTAGAGTTGTAGTCTTCTTATCCCTTTTGAAAATGATCTGACTAGACGAGTTTCTTCTCCCTCTTGTTTTGAAAACAAAAGATGGCTTTATGCAAAATAACTCCACTAGCCATAAGTCTTGCGGAGTACACCTTGTACTCAACCTTGACTCGTTGATGTTTTTCTACAAATGAAGCTACTCCAACTGAAGTTGGTTTCTACGTCGAAGTCGACGAGTAGTCGGGGTTCCCGGGCAGCAGCCTAGGATCTATGGAAGGGTCGCTACTTCTGTTTAAGGACTCTTAGGACCTTTTCTAAGTTTATTTTTTAGAAAAACTTGTTTGCTTCCGTTGTTTGTTGTAATGATGGGTTTGTGACCCCTGGCTTGTATTACTGGTTTGTAACTCTCTTAAGAGTTTACCTTGTTAATGTATGGTTTGTATGTTCTGTAATGTTACCGATCAATCCATGCGCGCTTCGGAATTTAGGTTAGGCTTATATCAGATGAGTATCTGGTATTTGTCTAGCCCTGATCCCGGGTCGTGACACGGAGCCATTGCATCCAAGACACCAACTGAGCTTCCCAAGATTGTCTACCCGGTGCTCACACTGAGTAGCTCAACTCTGGCTCCTGGTGCAGCGCCGACTTCTCCTATGTGCGGCCTTAAGGAGCTGCTCAAACAGGCGGAGATTGTCCGTGTAAACACACTTGCCTTTAGCAAGATATTTTCTGAGAGTGCCAACAACCTCAATATCATCGTACTTGTAAGATTTGCATGCCTTTTGAATTTCATATGTAATATCCCACTATGGCCCCCGAGGATTTAGATGGAAAACCATATGTCTTTCGGTCTGAATGCTCTGAGAGTTACTAAGCTAGAAACTTTGCACTATATCCCCCAAGTATTTAGTTTGAATGAATTATTTCGACTAGATACTTCTAGAGTACCATACGTAATGTTTGTAAATTTCAATACTGTAGCCCCCAAGCTTCTAGTTGAAACAGAATTAGTTCCGACTAGATGCTTAAAGAAATACTAAGCATAGCTTTTAATTTAAAACTCGTACTGTAGCCCCCAAGCCTCTAGGCGAATATTTATCTGGCTAGATCCTCCAAGGGTAACTTTGCTATTTTTTCGCAGAATGAGAATACTTGAAGGACTGCCGCAAATGAAAAGTTTCACAAGATGTGTGCAGACCTCGAAGCTGAAAAGGGTAAAACCGCCTTACTAAAGGAACAGATCACCAAGGGCAAGAGTCTGTTTTCTTTTCAATTTCACGCTAAACTTGCTCTTGTGTCGTTATCTTCCGACTACTCATTGTGCTTTGTCATTTCTCTAATTTTCAAAATCTTTCGCCAAGGCCAAGGATATTGTCGAGCAATCCAAGCACATACGAGAGCTGGATAGCAAAAACAAGATCTTGAAGCAGGAGAGGGCTGACTCGTTGAAGATGCACGAAGATGCACTAGCTGCCGTATAATAATATGTAAACACGGATATCAACCGTCCTAAGGAGGAAATTCCAATCCTGAAGGAGCAGAACAAAGCTGCCGACGAGAAAAATACTAGGAACCTTCAGGCTTACAAGACCCTCTGGAAGGAACGAGACTCCATGGCGGAGATTCTGAAGCAAGCTAAGGATAGAATCTTTGGTAAGCATTCTCCATCTTGAACATCTGTAAACCAGGTACTTTGGTCTTATTGTGTTGAAATCATGTATTCAAACATTTGGTCAGAAATGCAGCTCCTATTGGTTTGATCAATAACCCTCCTCCACCAAAGGAATGCATGGTTCTTGCCGGCAACTTCAGTAGCACCGCCATCACTCAAGCAAAAGAGATTGCCAAGCCCTTGGATATCAATATTAAGGCAGTGGACTATGTAATGAAGTATTCGGAGATCCTGCGCTGAGCCCTCGAGCATATCGTAAGCTGGAAAGCTTCATGTACCCGGGTTGGCGCAAGTATGGATCTAGCCATGGTTAAGGCCCACTATGACGAAGCTGACATCGACACGGTGACCTCTGGCTTGCCGAACGTAGATGAAGACGGACAGAAGATTGATCATGGTGCTATCTGGTCTTCGCTTGCCGGTTATAATGCCAGGGTCGCCCAGTTGGTTGATTCGAACACCTTCATGCCTCTTGAGGTAATTGATGCCGACCAATCTAGCTCCTCCGAGTCCCTCAAAACTGCCGACTTTGTTGATGGGCAAGATGGCTCTCCAGCGGCCAACGATGCTACCTTGAAGTCTCCTGCACCAGAGAAGTGAAAAAACACTATGTGATATTTATCACCTCTGGATGTTTGTATGTATTCGAAAAACAATGGTTTTATCTTAAGGCGGAAAACTATGGCTATAAGCTTCCTGCTGCTTAAGAACTAATTCCAGAATGTATATATTTTTTAAGCAAGTGCTGGCTTATTTGTTACTCTGGTTTTTATGCTTGAATTCTCGTGAGCCGGAAGACCATTAGTCGGAACTATGCGTTCAGGTGATGATACCAAATGGCACCATCAAGAACCTAAGCACAAAATCTCCGACTTCGAGTGCCAAAAGTCGCTACTCTAGAATCCACATAAAAACAACAAAGAACATGTAGGCTAGAAAACTTAAGCTAACGCCCGTTGACGAGGGTTCGACTCATCAATGCCCATTGTTATGGACTTGGGTTTGGAGAAGATGGGGATGCTAGAAGTCGTGGAACGGTTAACAGGCAAGCAACACGGGGACACGAGGCTTACCCAGGTTCAGGCCCCAGGAGGGAAAACCCTACTCCTGCTTGTTTGTTCTTAATTATGGTGGAACCGAAGTTACAGGGGTGCGCAGATGCAATCTAGTGTGAAGGTGTTCGTATGAGGTGAGTTGGATCCTTCTCGCAATAACCGAAATCTTCTTGGGATGAAAGTCTTCATGTGGGCCTTTCTTGGGCTAGACCGGGTATACCAATGTTATGCACCCATAGGGTATATCCATGTTAGTAGACCCCGAGTGTTCAGTCAAATCATAGATTTGACTGGAGACTCTACAATCTTTCGGGTGCTTGGTTTTTGAACCTGTTTTTTAGGAAGAAATGTTTAGTTCCTAGGGATTGTTGATGCGTTTGTCTGGCTCACCCGACGAATTAGGGCCAGTTAACTGACATAGGACAAAACAACACGATCTTCATCAGATTCGAGTCCCCGGACTCGAATCCGGAACGATTGTTGGTGTGATTCGACTCAGGCCGTTGAGGTCTTATAGGAGTCAAATCCCAGTGATTTTCAAATGATTTACCTCAACGCGTCCATCGGGATTTTCATCGTGCCTGTTGTCACGGGAATTTACTAGTAGAGCGCAGTCGGGTGTGTTACTAGGCCATCAGATGGTATCTGTAGGGCTTACCTTTGTGTCATAGACACAACATCCGAAATTTTATCACCGCGGAGGTGTTTTGGGTGGCCAAGGAGACTGCTTCTCACTTAGTGTTAGTTTGGGAAAAGTTGCTGTCACATCCCAAGATTTTCCAAATCTTGTAATGTGAAAATAAATTGAATAAAATAAAACTTTGTTTGATTTTCAAGGCCAGAAGAAACTTCTTGAACTTAAATAGAACTTCAAATCTATTTGGATTAAATAAATCCTAAAGGGATTTACAAAGTTAAACATTTATTAAAGGAAATTAAAATGTTTTAAAATTACTATTTTGGATCTTTTAATAAAAGATTTTGTTTTCAAATGAAAGGGTGGATTTATAAATAAAGAATATTTTATAGAGCCAAGTTAAACCTTGGCCAAGTTTTTGAAATAAAATGTTTTGTTTGGATAAAAATAGTAAAGGCTTATTTAAATAAAATAAGAAGGATTTAATACCCAATTTTATTTAAATAAAAGGTTTTGCCATTTTAATTAAAATATCAAACTTATTAAATTATTTTAAATAGGTTTTCCAAGTATTTTATATTCTCTAATAAAACCTACTAAAGTGTTTTAACTTTATTTTAGCTTTTAAAATAAATATTCTCAATAAAACAAACCCAAGTTGATTTAATAATGAAAGTCTATTTTATTTAATTAATAATGGACACTAAAATAAAAGGTTATTTTGTTTTAAAACAAATTTCCAAATATTATATATTTCCCAAATTAAACCTACTAATTTGATTTTGAAAATATTTAGGTTTCAAATAAAGATTTTATTAATAAAATCAAGCCCTATTTTGATTTAATAACTAAGTTCCATTTTATTTAATTATTAATGGACCCTAAAGTAAAAGGATTATTTTATTTTAAACAAGATTTCCAAATGAAATTGTTTCCAAATAAACTTACTGATTTGGTTTTGAAAACATTTGGATTTCTAATGAAGATTTTGTTAAATAAAACAAACCCTATTTTATTAAATAACCAATGATCCATTTATTTAATTAATAAATGGAACCTAAAAAGATTTAAAATAATATTTTATTTTAGAATGTGAATTATGATGTTAAGCAGAACCAAATTCATATTTGAAAAGCTTGATGATTGTTTGAATCATTTTGAATGTGTTTGTTTAAAATCAAAACAGAAAAAGAATTAGAAAAGAATAAAACCAATAGACAGAAAAAAATAGAGGAAACAGACCCAGCCCAACTAAGTCAGCCCAACTCCAGCCCACCTAGCCCAGCTCCTATTTTTCCCCCCCGAACCGTTTTTCTCACACTCAGGAACTTACCCGCAAGGAGACTGACAAGTGGACCTCTTCCTCGTCTATTTTCTCACTGACACCAGACCCCACACCCCAATGCTCTTCTTCCTCCCCGCGACTCCTTCTTCCCTCACCTCGCGACCGTTTCTGTCGTTAAATTCTCGCGGTCAATACACTTTACTGCAGCGATTACTCCTCACCGTGACCACTCAGCGTAAAACGCCAGGCTTTCCTCTCCTTTTTCCCCAGACGCCCCTCCTCGACACGCCTCCAGGCCGCCACAATCTCTCCTCGACTCCCTCTGCCTCCGATGACCTCTCTCGCCAATTCCGGCCAGCACACGCTCCCTTCCGCCCCCCTGAGCACACGAGCACGCTCACCATACACTGGCGCATCCGCCTGTGCCCTTTGTACGACCGCGGGCGCTCCAGAGTGTCGGCAACGACAACCTCCAGCACCGCCGCCGTCTGCCTCCGCTCCGACGAGTCCCACCGGTGAGACCAGACCACCCCATCACCTCTCGTTCAAGCACACAGATTTGCCTTGATCCCGCGCACCTAAACGTGCCTCTCCTTTGCCTTAGCGCGGTCCTAAGCGACGCCAACAACGACAACCCGAGAGCACCGCCGCCCGCAGCAACTCCGGCGAGGAATCACGGCTGAACCAGTGCACCCCCTGTCAAACCGCAAGCAAGTTGAGCATCAGTGTGGCATTTCGAACCTGGTGAGCATCCTTCCCCTCTTTTTCGCGTCCTGTTTCGCTAGCACCGCCGCCTACTAGCCGCTACGCCGCTCGCCGTCGTTATCGCGCCGCCAGTTCCTGGCTGATACAATATGAGCCGTTAGATCACGATCCTATGCACACGATAGATCACTTAACTGAACCGTTACGTTTGATCTGCACCGCACAATCCCACTTAAATCCTGCGGTCCACATCACGCGATCCTACCGAACCGTTATGAGCCAATAAGATACAGACACGTGGCCAGGATTTGGTTTAAAACAGAATTTGAAAACAGAAACTTTTGCAAATTTCAAACCCTTATATCTTTGGATCCACACGTCCAAATTTGGCAAATTTTATATCAATGAAATCAGGAGAACAATCCCTAGCCAACCATGGCCTTAGTTTTGAAAATAGTATCTGTTAGCTTGTTTGAATTTGCAGAAACATTTGTATGCTTGTGTAGAGTATAAAAATTGTTTAAAAATGATTTTTGAATTGAAACCTTTGCAAAATAGTTTGTTGTAATCTTACTGACCCTAGGAACCAATCCTTGGTATTAAAAATGATTTTTGTAAGATTTTGGTTGGATTAATTGACTTAGCCAATTTCTAGCCAAATAAAAAGAATAGTTTTTATTATGAAAATGTTTATGGATAGAAAACTTTGAGTAGATGGTTTGGACCAAACCTACTGACCAAAAAAACACCAAGTTTTGCAATAGCAACCCATTTGGTGAACCCTATAGGCTAATGCCTTAATAAAAATATTTCTACACCACATAAAATAACACCTTGTTTTGAAAATAGTTTTAAAGTGAAACCTTTTGCAAATGACTTGGCCACTTTAGGAAATGACCATTAGATGTACCCAAATGTCTATGACCCACTAGGAACCACTTTTTCAAACAAAACAAAGCTTGGCATGCTTGCATGCATTTCTTTGACTTTGTTATTTATGTGTGATGTTTTGCTTGATTGGTAGATTGAGTTTGTACTTTGCTTGATTGATTTGTAGTGACTTGAAGAGTGTGATTGTTGCAAAGATCAAGAAGTGAACCTATACTCTACCAAAAAGGCAAGTGATGCTTCATACTTTCTATCCTATTACTTTCACTATGCATTAGTAATTTTGCTAAGTAAAATTTGCATGGATTTTGCTAAGTATAGATCTTGCTATAGGAAAACCTAGTAGATGAATCCTTAGTAGGATTTCATAAGTTAAGTTCCCTATTACTACCAAGCTTAGCCTAGCTAATAGAAAACATGGGTGGAATATATATTCACACTATGGAAAATATTATAAGTCTAAGGACTTGTGATTTTGTTTAATAAAACAACTAAGTTAATGTATCACCTGGGTGGAAATGGAAGGATTGGGTTATGTTGAGTGGTTCACAATGCCATAGACTTGGATTGTGTATCTCACTTGTGGATGGCCACCCAGGAAACAAAGGGATTTGAGATGTCAAATGTTGAGAAGCTTCAAGTGCAACCACTTGGCAATATGGGCTCTGCCATGATCATATAGGTTGCAAGAACTTAGCCATATGGACAGTGGGTGGTAGTGTTTGATAGGATGGAACGCGTCCATATTGGTCTAAGGGAAGGCTTCTGAAAGATTTTGTCTTGGGAAACCAAGTCTTGTGGGTAAAGTGCACCACCTCTGCAGAGTGTAAAACCTAAGTACTTAGCCATGTCCCTGGTAAAGGACAATTTGAGCATCAAGACATGGAAACAATCAAGAATCTCAACACTCCAATTTCTAAATTAAAATCTTGTGGTTTGAACAAGGGATTGTTTGAATTCTTCAATCATTGATGGAGAGATGGCTTGGTACAAGGATCTTGAAATCTTTGATTTGAGAAAAATGATTTTGTCAAGCAAAAACTTAGTATTTTCAAAATGATAAGAAAAATCTATTTTGAGCAATGCAAGCCTCAACTCCACTTAGCCAAATGCATATAGATGATAGATTCCACTATACTACCATAGTATCACTTGCCAATACAATTCAAATGTATTGACCTTTGTGGCTGTAACTTGTATGTTGCAGGTTTGATTGATTTTAGTGAAGATTGATTGTTTAGGATTACAAAGTCTACAACCAACATCTGCCTGTGGCACTTTGAAGATGAAGGACCCATGACTATATTTATTCCGCTGCAATGTAATGTAAAAGCCTAATGAGCTATGTTTGATGTAATAAAATTATGTTATTCCTGGTTATAAAGTTACATTATGACCCTTGTTTCTTGATATTACATCTAAACTGTGGATGCTAGCTATTGATCCAGGGACTAGCATTGTAAAACACAGGAGGACCCTACCTTATTGGGTTGGGACCTCTACAGTTGCCGAAAGATTTTATCATATTTGATCCAAAGGATCTCATTTGACTAATTCATAGGGTGCGCGACCAGCGCCCCTTATGGGAGTAGCGCCCAAGTGTCTATTCGAGTCATAGACTCGAGCATAGACTTACTTCCGTCATTCTCATTAGTTTGCATTATTAGTCGGAAGGACACATTTTTTTGAACGCGCGACCAGCGTTCTCGATGGGAGTATCCCCCGAGTCCAGAGTGGAGTCATAGACTCGATGTAGGAATCAAAGGATATTTTCAAGGTGACGTTACCGTTGTAATTACTCAGGTGCGCAGCCAGCGCTCCTTATAGGAGTAGCCCCCGAGTAGTTGGTTGAGTCGTAGACTCGAGTAAGTACTTTTATGATCAATCGAAATCTTCGAGCTATTGCTGGCTTTGCTTTGGTGATGTAATTGCTGATGAACGGTGAGCTCAACCGTCTGCGGCAGCAGAAATGATGCGACAAGATGATCATGGGTCCCACCGCCTGACCTGACGTTGACTAGTCATGCGTAGGCGTGGCGAAAGTGACGGCGTCTCCTCGATTTCCGTGCGTAGTGGACGGTGTACTGGCGACGGTTCAGTTTGGTGCTGACACATGGACGACGAGATTTGAGGCACACGTTAGGGCTTCTCAGTCGATGGCTCTACTGTGTCGTCTTTGTCCTTTTATACCATGGGGAAAATAGTGATTTTCACCCTTCACCATTTGCTTCTGCCTCATCGCCATTGCCACCATTTCTTGAGCTCTCTATTCTCATCGTGCACTGGACGCCCTCCATACTTTTCCTTCTTATTTCCTTCGCTCACAGCTCCGCACTCGCCGCTCCAAGATGGGCAAGTCAAAGAAAGCGTTGTCCATTATAGCGGGGTCGAGCGCCGCCGACACGGGAAAAAGGCCGCCGCTCCGAGCCGCACCATCGACGGCAGGTGGCGGCGCACGGATATGCGCAATTCATATTTGCACAAACTATGTGATGCCCGGATGATCTCCAAGGATAAGGACGACGCCATCATCCCGTTCAAGAGGTAATCCCACGCCCACCCGAAGGATTTGGGTGATGTTTTATGATTTTGTCGTCCGGGGTCTTTCTTTGCCCGCCCACGAATTTCTTCGTAGGCTTCTTTTCTTTTACGGGATTTAGTTGCATCATCTGTCTCCCAACTCTCTCCTTCACATTGCTTGCTTCATCACTCTCTGTGAGTGCTGGCTCGGAGTCGAGCCACACTTTGGCCTCTTCCGGAGACTCTATTCCGTGAAGAGGAAATTTTGCACCGGTGGTGTTTATCCAGTGGGTGGCTGCATCATCTCTATCCTCTCTACTGTCCAATTCTTCTCTTTCTCCATTTGCGAGTTCGTCCAGTACTGGCGCAGGAAGTGGTTCTACATCCGCGACATCAAGCTCGACGGTCAGAATTTTGGTCTCTCCCCTTTCGATTCCACCTAGAAGATCACCCGAAAGAGGTCGTGGGGGAACAACATCTTAGAGGGTGAATCTGCAGAGGTGGAGAAGGTCTACAAGCGGGTGGAAGCTCTTCAGCTTGTGGCCGTCAAAGAGGTCAATGGTGTCGACATCATCCGCACCTTCCTCAAGCATCGGGTGCAACCTCTCCAAGCGAGGGCGCACCCGATGTTTCTTTATGCTGGCCATAGTGACCCGACAAGGGTTTCGTATGAGGAGATATCCTCGGGTGACCTTGATAAGGCGCTTCGGCCTCTACTGAAGTTCAAGGCCGACGAGGACCTCCCGGGGAAATCTTTGACCACCCCTTTCAACGCTAAGAAAGTAGTCCCCCAGGTGAAACTTGTAGTTGCGCATAGCACTATTTCGAGTCCACGATGTTTCCTACTTGTACTTATTATTGTGCATTTCTTATCTTCGATTTGCAGGACTTCAAGGTAGCAGGGATGATGCCCCCTCTACCTGAGAAGTAGACGGATGCGCCGGACAACAAAGAGGCGGAGTCCAAATCTGAGCTTCCCCCGGTGCAGTCTCCTTCCGTGGAATCCGCCGAGCCGAGCGAAGGGCAGACCCAAAAATGGTCCCGGTGCGAAACTCCGGATGGGGTGATGCCACCAACATCAAAAGGTCCGTCCTTCCTCGAGCAGCACGATTTGGATCAAGGTGCATCGTCTGCACCCTTTCCTGTTGTGCCTATTCGGGCTATGGCCCCGCAGCCACCGGCCAAGAAGAAGAAGGATAAGGGCACTCTTGTCTTAAATTTGTCAGACATACCATCGTAAGTCGCTCTGTTCGAGTCTTGTTACTTTATTCGTGTGCTAAATATTAACTTGTTGTTGATCCGGTTCTTTGTAAGTGCTAGCAGTAATCACTCGGAGGAGTCCCTCGAGGAGGGGACCGAAGAGATGGTCTGGGATCGAAGCCAACGACTTCATTTCCCAAGATGGTGGCCATCTCTGCTGACGAGGATTCGAGCTCCACGAGGCGAGAGGCTCGAGAACTCGTTATGCAGAACACAATATCCAAACCTTCGGAGTCCACGCTAGATTACGTAAGTGTTGTTCTTTCATGGCGTAGGGGGAGCCCCCGAGCCCTTTACTTTATCAGACCTATTGGCCTTTTGAAGTCGTTTGTCCGTAGCGCCAACCTCCTCATCCAGTAGCATCTGTCGCTGGAGGGTGAACTCAAGAAGCTCCGAGGTGCGTAGGTGTCTTCTTGACTACCTTTCGAGTGCATCAAGTTTGTTTTTGTATTCATCCACTTGGTCTCAATGCTGTATACGAGAAAAATGCTGCTCTCTATAGGCTGAACGCTCTAGAAAAGAGCCTCGACCAGGCGGAGAAGAATGCAACGGATGATGCGGAGGCCCTTGAACATGAACGGAAGGAGGCCGAAGACCACGAGAAGCAGCTTGCAGCTGCCACGGTATCTCGAGAGAAGGCTTTGGCGAAGAAGGTCATGGTTGTTGCCAAGGCGATATCTGGTAAGCTGCCCATGTCTCTTTTCATGTCTTCTGTATCTTGGGATGCCTCTTCTTTTTCCTCACTCGAATTTTTCCTGCTGCTATTCATGCCAGATGCCGCTGTAGCAATCAAGGATCACTGCTCCTCTGTCATGGGCTCTCTTGACAAGGCCAAAAATGTGCTTGCACGCTTATACAAGGAGGTAAACCCCATGGGAATTTCCCTCGAGGACATCAACTCACTGGCGGATGCTCTGTTGGGTGATGCTCCGGCAAAGTACAAACACACGCAGAAGGGAGTCGGTGCTGCTATGTGGTTGGCCATGGCAATGGCATCCGGAGCTGAGCTGGATCTGGCCCAGATCACGTCGAGGATGCCGACGACGGCGGATGGCTCTAAGGTAGCTTTTGCCACCTTTGCCTCCCGCTGCAAGCATTTCGGGCCTAAGCTCATTTCTCCTGGCCGACTATTCGGAAGAGCAGTAGAGAGCGGCCAAGAGTAGGCAATCTGGCTCCAAAGCTGCTCCAGGTGCTGGCGCTTAGGTCCTACTTTATTGTAGTTAGTCTAGATTTCTACCTTTTGCTGCATTTGTAATGCCTTTTGGATGAACAAGCTTCACTTTGCCATGAAATGGCTTTGATTATGTATATGTTTGAATCTATCTTTCAACTGTTGTCGAAAGTGTTTGTGATGTTCGTGTTTTCCTTTTTACCCTTAGTGTCCTTCGGGTGAGGCTCCAGTGATCGTACCTTCTCCTATGTCTGGTCCTCACCCGTCGTTGAGCGAGTCATCGCACTTGCCTTTCCTGCGT
Organism: Avena sativa; assembly: GCA_916181665.1. NCBI lineage: Eukaryota > Viridiplantae > Streptophyta > Magnoliopsida > Poales > Poaceae > Avena > Avena sativa. The sequence continues at coordinate 137,459,856 of OV702280.1, forward strand.
GACCGCATCCGAAGTTTGGAGAAGGACATCCTCAGCATTCACGGTCATGCGGATGTATGGAAGTCGAAGGCTGAGTGAGCCTTTGCCAGGGAAGAGTTTTTGCTTGAAGAATTTCAGTAGATGGGTGAGAAACTCCAATGTGAGTCCTCTTGAACCACTACTTCTTCGAGTGCACCTGTTTTTATGTTGGCTCATCCGATGCTTTGTGCAGTTGTGAATCTGCTTCCGAAGGAAGAGAAGGAGCGTGTCGCAATTCGGATGAATTGCTTGACGCGGCAAGAACTGGAGGCCGGTGGTTTCTTCTGGATGGACCGTGATCGAGCCATCGTCCTTGCGACGGTGCAAGATCACGTGCACCAAGTTCTTAGAGTGCTGAAGCGAGCGAGGGCATCGCTCGCGGCGATTTGGGGGACGATGTTCCCCTTGGATTCGGCTCCCTCCAGTTTTTTGGGTCTTCTTGGAAAGTTTCGGGATGCAGGTCATGTCAAGGAGTTGGTACATAATCAACTGGTGGCGGGCGTAAAGGCGGCCCTTGCACTTGTTCGACTGCATCGTCGTGATGTTGATCTTGAGGAGATAGCGGCTGGGCCATGATATGTCTAATTTGCATCACCATTCTATATCATAATTTGCCTCTATTCATTGATATATTTCGTATTAAGAGGTGTTACTTATGTCTTTTCATCTGTTTTTGCATGTTGGATGATTCTTGGAGGATGAACTACTGGAGTCGGGATTCTGATGGAAAAAGCGGTGGTTGAATGCAATTTCGCGAAGATCATAAAAAAACCAAAAAAACTATAGAAAACTATATTTTCCTAGAAGAAGAATGATGCCAGAAGGGAAGGCGGATTGGGCCACAGGGGGCCCACACACCCTAGGCGCGAGCCACCCTGGGCCGCGCCTACAGGGGGTGTGGCCACCCTGGCCCACCTCTGGCTCTACCCTTTCGCCTATATCTTTTCCTCGAAACCAAAAATTCAGGGGAGCGACCATAGAAAGATTTTGCCACCTCTGCAGGGCGGAAAACACCGAGAGAGAAAGAGCTCTCTGGTAGACAGATTTCTGTCAGGGAAATTCCTTCCCGGAGAAGGGAGATCATCGCCATCAAAACCATCATCAAGCTAGACTTCATAGGGATCATAATCATCCACACCATCATCTCCACCAGCATCATGGTCACAACTCCATCCCGCTGTAACAATTGTGTTGAATCTTGCATAGTTCTTAGGGGAAACATTCCCGGTGTTGATTACTATTGTAGTTGATGCTTGTGAGTGTAACCATCGAATTATTGTTTATGTTCAGAATGTTATCCATCACTATATCACCTCTGATCTTGATCCATGTGATGTCTCATGAGTAGTTCGTTTAGTTCTTGAGGACATGGGAGAAGTCATGTTGTTAGTAGTGGAATTGTGTTGAGGTATTATTCAATGGTTTAATATTTAAGTTATGGTGCTATTCTTTTAGTGGTGTCATCTGAACATATACTACATGATACTTCACCATTTATTGGCCTAGGGGAATGCATTGTGTATTTGGCTACTAATGTGGGGTTGCCGGAGTGACAGAAACCTGAACCCCTGTTAGGAAGCCTTTGCACAAGGGAGTGTAGAATCTCAGGGTTTAAGGTTGTGGTTAGGTTTTTATCTTAATTTCTTTCTTGTAGTTGCGGATGCTTGTAAGGGGTTTAATCACAAGTATGTATTAGTCCAAGTAAGGTCGGTACATTAGCACAGGTTCACCCACACAACACTTATAAAACCAAAGAAGATTAATTAGCTATATGAAACGAAAGCACTTGACCGTATTCCCATGTGTCCTCGAGAATGTTTGGTCCTCATTAGTATTTCCACCGGCTTGTCCTTTGCTAAGAAAGGATTGGGCCACTTGCTGCGATTATTTGTTGTCTTTATTTACTTGCACTTTATTTCCTTGATTTATCACAAAACCCCTAAAAATCTGTTTGCTAAGTATTTACAGAGATTTCCTGCTCCACACCACTAGTCAACACCTTCTACTCATCGTTGGGATTGACACTCCTATTTATCGAAAGTACTACGATACACCCCCTATACTTGTGGGTCATCAATAGTATTTTCTAGCGCCGTTGTCGGGGAGTGAAGCGCTGTTGAAGTGTGGAACTGGTAATGGAAACTTCTACTATGAGTATTGTTTTTTATTTCTTTTTGTTACATTGTTTCCAATATGGATAACCCACTTGGTTTCCTATTTGGGAAAACTACTACCACTGTTAGGGTAGTAGATGAATCACCACCTGTCGAGATGGATCCTTTTAAGATACCTACAAGTATTGTTGATCGTGTTATGGATAACTATTATTTTGGGGATGGAACTGTCCATCCTGGTGATCACTTGCTTTTTATCCATGAATTATGCGGGTTGTTTAAGTGTGCAAGTATCACAACTGAATAGGTGAAGAAGAAGTTACTCTTTATATCATTGATAGGAAGAGCTGAAGAATTGTATAAGCTGCTGAAGAATGGACAATCCATGGAATGGGAGGAAATAGTACCTCTCTTTTATTCTAAATTATATCCTCCTAGTGATATTCATAAGGATAGGAATCAAATATATAAATTTTGGCCTCGCGATGCAGAGAGTACAGTCCAAGCTTGGGGGAGATTGAAGTTACTAATGCTTAAATGTCCTATTCGTGAACTCCCTAACAATATTATTATCAATAACTTTTATGCAAGGCTTTCTCTTCATGATAAACATTTACTAGATGCTTCTTGTGCTGGATCGTTCACACGTATGAAGGAAGAAGCTAAATGGGATCTCCTAGACAGTATTCAAGAGAACACTAAATCATGGGAGAATGACAAAGGAAGAAATCAGATATAAACTATGATTATGAATGCATTAAATATTTTATGGGAACTGATGACTTCTGTGATATTAGTACTGAGTATGGTCTTGATTCTCAAAGTATTGCCAATTGCTTTAAGGCTTTTGCCTCTTATATAGAAATTCCTAAAAAAGAAGTGGAATAAGTACCATGCACCTTATAAATATGTTGTTAATCATGTTCCATTTAGAAGCACTAAAGTTTGTACAATTGATCATATTTTGCCTGAACCTTATATTGAGAAAATCCCTTTCCCAGCCAAGGTAAAGGAGCATTCCATGATAATTAGTGTGGTTAGAAAAAGTACAAAGAAAACTGTGGAACCTGATGAGCAAATAAACATTGAACCTGTAGTAGCCATGGTGAAAGATCTTGTCACTAAAAATATAGAGGATAAGCACATTGTCTTCTGTGAAGAAGCTTCTTATATTGTTTCTCATCCTAGAAAAGCTAGGAAAACTAGTGTCCCTGTGCTTTCTTTTAGAATTGGTGATCATTGATATTATGGTTTATGTGATATTGGTGCTAGTTCTAGTGTTATTCCTTATGAGCTTTACAGGGAAATTATGCATGAAATTGGTCCTTGTGAACTTGAGGACATTGATGTGGTTATTCACTTTCCTAATAGAGACACAGTCTGTCCAATTGGCATTGTAAGAGATGTGAAGGTTCTTTGTGGTAAGATTAAATATCCTACTGATTTCCTAGTACTTGGTCCAGAAGCTAGTAAAACATGTCCTATTATCTTTGGTAGACCTTTCTTGAATACTTGGGGGCTATTGTAGAATGTAAGAAGGAGAAAATTTTAACTAAGTTTGATGGAGATTCTTATGAGTTTAACTTTTCCAAATTTGCTAAAGCTCCTTATGAAAATAATTTGCCTAATAACGATTTTAGGGCTAAACAACTTGCTTCTATTGATCTAGTTTATGACCTTAGACCTCTTTTTGATGATTGTAAGTATGCTCATTCTGATGATAAAGTTGTTTCTTATGACAGTTATATTGTCAACTTTATTCAAAGTTCTACTGAAAGTTATTATGAGAGAGGGAAACATGGTTTTATGCATCTCAATAATATTAAGTTTCCCCGCTTTATGTTAAAAGCTTTGAAGTTGCATTTGTTTTGTCTTCCTATGCTAGTGTCCTTTTGTTTCAATAATTTGCTTTCTCATGAGACCCCCTTGCATAGGAAGTGGTTTAGACTCAAATGTGTTGGATATTTGCTTCTTGATGCTCTTTTTCACTTCAGATCCATACTTCCTATGTGAGCATCTTTGGAACTATCAAGCCTAGCTTAAAGGCATTAAAGAAAAGTACTTCTTTGGAGATAACCCAATAGTTTTATTGAGTATTGGAACTTATTACTTATAATAACCTCTCCTTATCCTTTTTGTTTTAGTTTTTTAGTCAAGATCAGCCTCTTTTGAGAAGTAGAGGAGTTGTTAAAAGTGGCTGTCCTGGGACAGATTTTGGTGTTGCATTGTAAAAAAATTGAAGGAGATCAATACAACGGATGGAGCTGTGATTTTCTATGCTTACTCTCCAAGTTGTTATCCAACTTTAATTAGTTTTGAACTTTTTTATTTGAGCAATAGAAGTTTTTCAAAAAAATCAATCTTTACCTGCTGGTCTGTTTTGATAGATTTCTGTCATCATTTGCATTTGCCTCTTATATTGATTCCCTTTCAGTTACTTTTTGGGCTTTTGAAAAGGAGTTGATACAGTAGCTTTTGTTTTGATGGATTTCAGTTGAAGTTTGAACCTAAAGGTTTATTGTTTTTGCATACACTAATGTTGCCAATGAGGTTTGTGTAAGGCCTTGCATGAAAGGAATTTTCAGGTGATGGAGAGAAGGAATTTGTAGAGTCTGTCTTTGAATAGGTAAAAAGTTCTGCTAACAGGAGGTTCGTGAAAACCTTATCTTTTTATATTTTTGATTTTTTTATTACATATGGAAGGTTACAAGACGAAACAGAGGAGGAAACGGAGCCCAGGTGGGCCACACCCACTAGTGGCGCGGCCCCAGCTGGCCGCGCCACCAGGGGGTGTGAGCCCCCTAGAGTCCATATCCGCCTCATTTTCGCACAGTGCCTTCCTTATGTCGTAAAACTTTGTAATATATAACCCCCCGGATCCCCCGAGGTTCGTATATCGTGTTCTCTTTATGTTTTTGTTTCAATCTGTTTCTGCCAAGCAGATTCTCAGTTTTGGAGCCACAATGTCTTCCTCTGGATCGCCCATAGAGGATTCCTCCGCGGATGTCATCAACCCGTACATGTATGAGTTGAAGGTTCATCCCAAGTAGTTATTACTCAAGGATGGGATGGTACAGATAAAATAAGTACACGGCCCTAAAGGTGAAGGCAGCCTGTAAGATAGGATGGAAGCACTGGAGCAAGAAGTTTTTAGGTACAAGAAGATGGCGGAACGCGAAGTGGAGGTCATGCACAAGATAAGTTCAGAACTCATCACCAAGAACAAGGAGGTTGCTGAGCTTCAAGATGAAATCCTCTCACTCCATCAGACCACCAATCAATTGCAAGCATGGCTCGACATACAAAATCAAAACTGTGAGTATGAGGCTAGGTTTAAACACGTAAGCTCTGCTGCTAGTTTCAGGATATTTGAGACCAAGACATCCTTTGTGGATGGCGAGCCTTTACCTTGGAAGTCTGATGATGACAAGGGAACACCACCACCACCAAAGGAGTAATTCATCATCAGGTTTGGCATCCCCTTGGCTTGTTCCAAGCTTAGGGGAGTGCTGTGGTATCACATCATTATCTTTTATCTTTTTACCCTTTAGTAGAGTCATATCTTGGATAGAGAAGTTATCTTATATGTTGGTTTGCATTGTGGAAGTATCTCTCCTTTAGTTGGTTATCTATGTATCCCTTGGTGTGAGTGCCTTTATGGAATATTAATGAGAAGTTTCATCTTTTAATTTTTGCAGTTATTATTTTAGTTTGCAATCTCTATTATATGATTGATCTTGTTGATTAGTATTGGCATCACTTTGGGAGCATCAAGTATATCTAAATTGGTTTTGCAAACCGAGCTCTGGTCAGTAGCAACACTTTTTGAGGTTTGAAAGGAAAAGAGAAAAGCACTTACAGGTATTTTATATCGTTTTTTTCTTTCTTGATTGGCTCATAAGCTTAGTATTCTCTATTTAAGATCTTTTGTGTCTTCAAGGAAGATTGCATGTTTGACTTTATTACTTGTATGTTTGCATGTTTCCTTCAACTCTTTTGCTTGCTACCCAGCCTTGCTAGCCAAAAACCTTTACTGAGAGGGAACACTTCTCATGCATCCAATCCTTTAAACCAAAAACTATGCCTCTTGTGTCCACCATATCTACCCATTAGCATTAGTGCTATTCCAAGTAAATTCTCAAGCTTCATCTATCTTTCAAATTAAATATTATTTTGTTATGAGAAATCTCTCACGAACTTGATGGCACACCTTATTTTCTTTCCCCTAATAAACTTGAACCATTGTGTCATCGAAGTTGTATATGCTTGCACCTATATGTTGGAATTAGCAGAATCGTGCTATCACGGGGAACGCTTTCAACATTGCACCTGTACATTGTACACCATTTATATCATGCTCTTTTGTTTGCGGATGTCGTTAGTGTGAAATAAAAGGGGAGCTTGTAAGTCCATGAAGTTATGTATGTGTGTTAGCGAAATGCCTAGGCCGCTAGCTTAAGCCATGCCTAAGCATGGTGGAAACTTGCAGCATAACCATAGTGGGCAATATGTGAAGCATCCTCAATAAAAACCTATGCAAATGGCAAAATAAAAGATCACTGAGATGCTCATTGTCTGCTTTCCTTGTCATTTTGATATGGGATAGCTCCTGTATCATGTGCAAGGGGTACCCCGTTGGCGGTTCTCTATGATACAGATGTACTTACTATGACAAGAACTTACCGGTAACTAAAGTTGAGTAGCATGAGGAGCGGCCCTCGTACTCAAGGGACATGAGATTGCCAACTTATATTTTGTCAAGCATATACTTCATCCTTGTTCACTTTAACCTTAATCACCTCAATATGCTTATGATAGGGGCAATGAAAGCTCAAAGCTAGTAAGTACCATAATCTTTTGAAAGCTCTTCACGAACTTGAAATCCCTTCTTCCCTCTATGAAGGGCCTTTCTTCTACTTCTAAGTTGAGTCAGTAAACCTATTCCTCTCTATCTCCAGCAAGAATTTGAGTTGTTGTGTTTCAAGCATTCATATGATGATTTATTCAATCATGTTCCTTATCTTCCTTGTTTGCACAAGACTCTTATCTAAATTAGTATTACTTTGAAAGCCATCTTTGTGAAAAGCCTTTTATGTTTGAGCAAAGAGGACTCCTGTTATAAACTTCTTTACAAAATCTTTGCTTGAAAACTTTTTACCAGCTGTTCTCTGACTAAGAATTTTTTTTGCTAATCCCAAGTATGATTTATCTTTATGCATCTTTATTGTGACTCCCATACTTGTTGCAAGATAAATTATATAATCGTGAGTTGCTTTCTTCTATGAGTTGTGTATTGGTAAGTGTGATGCTTCTTGTTTGTATTCTTTTTTATAGACACTTCACTCCATAAACATGTGGACATGTTTACTAAGCTCAGTTTTCGCTTAGGGACAAGCGAGGTCTAAGCTTCTGGGAGTTGACACGTCCAATTTGCATCACCATTCTATATCATAATTTGCCTCTATTCATTTATATATTTCATATTAAGAGGTGTTACTTATTTCTTTTCATCTGTTTTTGCATGTTGGACGATTCTTGGAGGATGAATTGCCGGAGTCAGGATTCTGATGGAAAAAATGGTGTTTTGATACAATTTTGCGAAGATAAGAAAAATACCATAAAAACTATAGAAACTATATTTTCCCAGAAGACGAAGGATGCCAGAAGGGGAGGCGGAGTTGGTCCACATGGGGCCCACACCCTCCCAGGCGTGGGCCACCCTAGGTCGCGCCTACAGGGGGTGTGGCCACCCTGGCCCACCTCTGGCTCTACCCTTTCGCCTATATCTTCTCCTCTAAACCCTAAAGTCAGGGGAGCAACCACAGAAATATTCCGCCGCCTCTCCGGGGTGGAAAACACCGAGAGAGAAAGAGTCTCTGGCAGACAAATTTCTGCCAGGGAAATTCCTTCCCGGAGAGGGGAGATCGTCGCCATCAACACCATCATCAAGCTAGACTTCATCGGGATCATCATCATCCACACCATCATCTCCACCAGCATCATCGTCACCACTCCATCCCGATGTAACAATTGTGTTGAATCTTGCATAGTTCTTAGGGGAAACTTTCCTGGTGTTGTTTACTATTATAGTTGATGCTTGTGAGTGGAACCATAGAATTATTGTTTATGTTCAGATTGTTATCCATCATTATATCACCTCTAATATTGATCCATATGATGTCTCATGAGTAGTTCGTTTAGTTCTTGAGGACATGGGAGAAGTCACGTTGTTAGTAGTGGAATTGTGTTGAGGTATTATTCAATGGTTTAATATTTAAGTTGTGGTGCTATTCTTCTAGTGGTGTCATGTGAACATAGACTACATGATACTTCACCATTTATGGGCCTAGGGGAATGCATTGTGTATTTGGATACTAATTGTGGGGTTGCTGGAGTGATAGAAACCTGAACCCCTGTTAGGAAACCTTTGCACAAGGGAGTGTAGGATCTCAGAGTTTAAGGCTGTGGTTAGGTTTTTATCTTAATTGCTTTCTTGTAGTTGCGGATGCTTGCAAGGGGTTTAATCACAAGTATGTATTAGTCCAAGTAAGGTCGGTACGTTAGCATAGGTTCACCCACGCAACACTTATAAAACCAAAGAAGATTAAACAACTATATGAAACGAAAGCACTTGACAGTATTCCGATGTGTCCTCGAGAATGTTTGGTCCTCATTACTATTTCCACCGGATTGTCCTTTGCTAAGAAAGGATTGTGCCACTTGCTACGATTATTTGTTTTCTTTATTTACTTGCACTTTATTTCCTTGCTTTATTATAAAACCCCTAAAAATCCATTTGCTAAGTATTTACAGAGATTTCCTGCTCCACACCACTAGTCAACACATTCTATTTATCAAAAGTACTATGATATAGCTCCTATACTTGTGGGTCATCAGGACACCTCCGCCTCCAGATGGCATGGCGTGGGATATGCACCCACATTATTCGGCTGTGGCGCAGTACGCCGAAGAGATTGTCGATGTGTTCGAGGAGGGGACAAATGTTCTGCTACAGCACAATTAGGTCATGTAAAGAAAAAACAAGGTAATGTAAAGTATGTATTTATTTGAGTGGGCTTGTAGTGCCCTTTATAAAGTTTGTATGTGTTGGCACGTAGTGCGTTGCATGATTATGTGATGTGCATATCCTTTTTGTTAGCCTGACGTGGTCAGCTACTCAAGTTGTATGCGTTGTATGGTTGTCAGTCGACGAAGTCGTAAGATGAGGCGCAGCCCCCGAGCATGTTTAGCGATGAATAATGAAAAGATAAAAGGATATCTGGGCCAAGGAACTTAGCTTTTATTCATTGTAAACGAGGAGGTACATTGTTCGGCTAAATAGCCTGGCTGAGTAGCCTTATTCAAAGTAAAGGGTAACTAGGGGTAGAAGCGTCGCAGTCGTGTGACGTTCCAGGGTTGGAGTATTCGACTCCTGATGTGACATCCATTAGGCGGTAGGCGCCACCTAGGATGACTTCGGTGACGATTTAGGGTCCTTCCCAGGGTGACTCGAGCTTCTTGTGCCCTTCCTGCTTTAGTTGCAGGACAAGGTCTCCTTCAACGAAGGACCTTTGCCGCAGCCGATGGCTATGGTAGTTGCGGAGGCGATGTCGCCTGCCTCGTCGAGCGTGTCGATGGCGACTTCGAGTGTGGTCGATGATTCGTCTTCGGTGTAGGCGACGACTCGTGGGGCCTTGTAGCGTACCTCAGCAGATAGCATAGCTTTGGCTACGTGCACCATGAAAAAGGGCATATAGCCGGTTGAGCTGTTTGGCATTGTGCGCAGGCTCTAGAGGACAGAGGGTAGCTCGTCTGCCTAGGCTCCCGCAAGCCCTTCGAGTGGGCATAGCAGGCGCTTCTTGATGCCATTGCTGATGAGTTCGTTGGCCTTTTCGACATGTCCGTTGGTTTATGGATGCGCTACGTAGGCGTAGGACAAGCTGATGCTGAAGTTCTTGCAAAAGTCTCAGAACTCCTTCGAGATGAAGTTTGAGTTGTTGTCAGTTATGATGCTCTAGGTACTCCGAACCTGTAGACAATGGACTCGAAAAACTTGACGGCATTTTTGCCTCTTTGGTTGGTGACGGGCATGGCCTCGATCCACTTGGAGAATTTGTCGACTGCCACCAGGAGGAAGACATGGCCCCCTGGCGAGGATTTTGGAAGTTTGTCGATCATGTCGAGGCCCCATTGGGCGAAAGGCCAAGCCACGGGAATAGGCCACAGCTCTGATCCTGTCCCGTGTGGCTTGTCTGCATACCTCTGACAGGCGTTGCACCTCTAGACTATCTCCTTGGCGTCATTCATTGCGGTTGGCCAGAAGAACCCAGCTCGTAGAGCTTTGGCGACCAGGGCGCGGCTGCCTGTGTGATGGCCGTAGATGCCCTCATGGATGCTAGGAGGATGCTTTTTCCATCGCTGATGGTAACGCATCGTTGGAGCACGCATAAAATGTTGCGCTTGTACAGCTCGCCATTGATGATAGTGAAGGCCTTTGATCGGCGAGATATGCACCGGGCATCTGTCGGGTCCTCAGGCAGCTGATTATTTATCAGGTAGCGGAGGTCCGGTTGCATCTACGTTTCCTCAATCCCCATGACCTGCATAAGTCTTACCAACTCGACCTCCATGTCGAGCTTTTCGGGTCCTTCGGGTAGCACAGCCCCCGAGAGCTTTGCTTCTTCAGCTGAGCCTTTTGGTAATTTCCTCTTGATGGAGGGTATGCAGATTTAATGAAGGAACACTCCTGGTGGCACCCGAGCGCACGTGCAGCCAATGTTGGCGATCTTGTCGGCCTCCTCTATGCTTTCCCTGCCAACGTGCCGAAGCTCGCAGTCGTCAAAGTCACCTTCGAGTGAATTTTAGTGCGCACGATATGCGATCATGTTGGCGCTATGGGTGTCGCACTCGTTCATCGTCTGCTGTACGACGAGGTTCGAATCGCCGTAGATGACAAGGCGTGTTGCGCCGCACACCTTAGCCATCCTCATGACATGGATGAGGGCCTCGTATTCGGCCTCGTTGTTGGAGGCGCAGAATTTCAACTGAAGGACATACTTTATCTTGTCGCCTTGAGGGGACATCAATATGACGTCGGCCCCTGCTCTAGCCTCGCACTTGGAGCCGTCGAATGCATCGTCCAGGACTGTGACATGTCCGGAGTGTCCGGTAGCTAGAGCTCCATCCAGTGGACGAGGAAGTCAGGGAGGACCTGGGATTTGATGGCGGTGCGCCGCTCGTAGATGATGTCCCGAGGAGACAACTCGATGCCCCACAGGGCTATGCATCCCGTGGCTTCAGGGTTTTTCAGGATGTTCGACAGTGGGGCATCGTTAACGACCATGATCTGGTGCTCCTGGAAGTAGTGGCTCAACCGGCGTGTCGTCATGAATACACCTTAGGTGAGCTTCTAATAATGAGGGTACCTCTGCTTTGTCGGGGTCAGTACCTCGCTGAGGTAGTAGATTGGGCGTTGGACCCCATGGGTATTGCCATCTTCGGGTCGCTCGACCCTGAGTGCCGTGCTGACCACCTGGTGTGTGGCTGTTATGTACAGCAGCAAAGGCTCCCGCTCCTTCGGCGTGACCAGGATAGCTGATGTGGAGAGCAGCTGTTTGAGGTCCTCGAACGCATCGTCTGCTTCGGGTGTCCACTCGAATTTGTCCATCTTGCGCAGCAGCTGGTAAAAGGGGAGGGCCTTCTCACCCATTCGACTGATGAATCTGCTCAGTGTCGCGATTTGTCCGGCTAGCTGCTGGACCCCCTTGAGGTTCTTTGGCTTCTCCATGGCTAGTATGGCCCTGATTTTCTTCGGGTTTGCCTTGATGCCACGTTGGGAGATGAAGTACCCTAGTAATTCGCTAGACGGGACGTCGAAGGCGCATTTGTATGGGTTCAGCTTGATCTTGTGGCGATCAAGGTTATCAAACGTCTCGCGGAGATCTTTGATGAGCGTACAGGCCTCCTTGGCCTTGATTACTATGTTGTCGACATAGACCTGGATGTTGCGCCTGATCTGGTCCTTCAGACATGTTAGCATGCACCTCTGGTAGGTGGCACCTGCGTTCTTCAGCCCGAAGGGCATAGTGTTGTAGCAGAACACCTCGAACGGTGTGATGAACACCGTTTTCTCCTGATCTTCGACCTTCAGTCGAATTCGATTGTAGCCTGAGTAAGCGTCAAGGAAGGAGAGCTTCTCGCATCCTGCAGTTGAAACGATGATTTGATCGATCCTTGGTAGAGGGGAGTGGTCCTTGGGACAATGCTTGTTAAGTGATGTGAAGTCCACGCACATCCGCAGGATGTCTGTGTCCTTTTTGGGGACCAGCACAGTGCTGGCCAGCCACTCGCTTTCTTTGATTTCCTTGATGAAGTTGGCATCGAGGAGTCTGTTGACTTTGATCCCAACTGCCTCGGATCTTGGTTCGGACAGTCGATGCATTGACTGCTTAACTGGCTTCGCATCTGGAAACACATTGAGTGCATGCTCGGCAAATTCCCTAGGAACTCCTGCCAGGTACACAGGACACCAGGCAAAAATTACCCAGCGCTCAGAGAGGAATTCGATGAGCGCGCTTTCCTATGCCGGACTCAGGTCATTGGCGATCAACTCCGTCTTGGAGGTGTCCGTCGGGTGAACCTGCACCTTCTTTGTGTTGACCATGGAGTCGAACAACATGTCGGGTGCGTTTTGTCTGGTGGCTGGGGGTGCCCCGTTGTCTGTCACCTCCTTGAGCCTCGTGAGCTCCTCCTGCATGCCGAACGACTGAGAGACTTTGTTGAAGTCTCTATCATAGCTGTCTGACCTGGTGAAGCTTCCTGGGACGGTGATGATGCCCCTGGGTCCTGGCATCTTCAGTAGAAGGTACGCATAGTGCGGTACTAACAGGAATCTTGTGAATGCCATGCGCCCGAGGATGGCGTGGTACTGTGATGGCTAGTCCACCACTTTGAACTCCAGTCGTTCATGCCTGAAGATTTCGGGATTTCCAAAGATGACATCAATCCATATCTTTCCCAAGGGGTATATGCCCTTCCCTGGGACGATGTCGTGGAACGTCGTGTCCGACGGATCTAGGCTGCATAGCGGTATCCGCATGGCTGCGAGTGTGCTGGCGAACATCAGGTTGATGCCACGGCCGCCGTCAATAAAGACGCAACTCATCTCGAGTGCCCCGATCTGGGCCTAGAGCACCAGGGTGGAGTGACCTGGGTGAGGTATCTGGCATGGGTGATCTGAACAGTTGGACATGATGCATGACTCCGAGCCGCTGAGGTACTCAGGTATGGCTGGTGGAGAGGTCATGACCAGGATGACTTGGCGGGTGATCATCTTCTGCACCCTGTTGGTTGGGCGCCCCTTCTGGGTCATCATGGGCCCTATCAGTGGTGGGTACCCATCTGCACCGTTATTCGGTGCTGGTGCAGCAGGTGGCTACGAGGGTCCTCCAGGTGGTGGTGGGGGAGCTCCATGGGCGATGGACCCAGGGGCCGGTGCGAATCCTGGATTCACCGCCTGGCATCGCATTTGGGTGTAGCCCTCGCTGACCTTCTGGAAATCTCGGTAGTCCTTGAGCATGTGGCTGGCCTTCTTCTTACCATCTTGTTTATCGATGTAGAAGTGGATGGTGCAGGGTCCGGACAGCTTGTTTTGTATTCCGAAGGCTCGTCATCGCGGTTGCGACGTTGCCACATTTGCGTGGGTCGTCCGCCGTTGTGGTAGTTGCTGCTGCGGTGTTTGCTGTTGCGGTTGCCATCGTCGTGGTGTTCGGTGTATCCATCCACAGCCATGTCGACTCTATCTCAATCGTCATAGACTCTGTCGCGATCGTCGTGGCGTTCGGCGTATCTATCCACAGCCATGTCGACTATGTCGCGATCTTCTCTTGCTACGACGATCGCGCATGCGGCCAAAGTAATCTTCGTCATCCGAATGTGTTCGGTTGACGGAATCCTCGCCATCTGCCCAGCGGTTGGCGATGTACATGAGGTGGTCAAGGGTTTTGGGCTTGACGCGCCCGAGCTCCTCCTTGAAATCTAGGCACCTAGCACCGTCCTTGAAGGCGTCGATTGCTCTTTCTTTGGAGATGTTTGTAGCGGAGTTCTTAATGTGGGACCAGCGTAGTATGTACGAGCGGATGGACTCATTGGTCCGCTGGGTGCAGGCCCGCAGTTCTTCGATTGAGGCTGGCCTCTTGCTGGTGCCCTTGAAGTTGCGGATGAACCTGTACGCCACCTCTTCCTAGCTTCGGATGGAGCCAGAGGGTAGGCTGCGGAGCCTGGCCCTGGCTGCGCCTATCAGCTGCAGTTGAAGGCACTTTAAGGTGGTGTGCTTGTTCCCGCCGTGGAGCTTGACGGACGACAGATGATCGTCGAGCCAAGATTTTGGCTCCTGTGTGCCGTCGAACTTCGGGTTGTCCTAAGGGAGCTTGAAGTTTCTCGGCATCCGCGATTGCCGAACAGATCTAGTAAAGCATATGGCTCCACATAGTTCTCAGTCGTCCTCCTCCTCGGACTTAGTTGAGCACACGCGCTTAGCACGTGATATATCGATATTGTGTTGTGTGAGTTTTCTATGAGCATCGTAGTTGCTGGTGTGACATCGTGGGCTCTAACGGCGTCGATGCAGGTCGTGATCCTCCTCTTTGGATGAGGGCGTGCGGCTTTGGGTGAACTTTACCACGGGCTTTTTCTTCGGCTCTACGGGTGCTTCGTCGTGGAGTGCAGCTCCAACGAGTCCGAAGTCTGCTAGTGCAGACTTGTGGATCGCGATCTTCGGGTCTCTCACTGGTGGCGGGATGGACACGAGATAGGTGGTGGCCACCATGATCGCAGCCTGCGGCATTTTTGGCATGACATTGCCTTGCGAGTCCATCATCATGAAGGACGTGTCGAGTGCCTTAGTGACCTCGCATCATCCGGCGGGGTCCATGCACTCCAGGCGGGAGCGGTACTTGTTGGCGTTGCTCCTGTGTGAAGAGGAGCCGCCGGCATCAGAGAGCGCAGCTCGCTGCGCACTTGAATCTTTGGCTGCTCGCTTGCGCTTTTCGAGCTCATCCTATAGCTTGACCTATCGATTGTGCTCATCGATCAGGAGCCAATCATAGGCCATCAGCAAGTCATGGGAGGCATCCATAGGTAGGATTTTATTTCCTCGCACGGATTCGCGTGCGATCTCCCAGCCTTCCTCGTTGAGGTTGATCTGGTTGTAGGCGCGACTGCCGTCCGCAGTGGCTCTAGCCGCCCCGGGTTTACCATATCTCCCTCGTTCTCAACCTGAGGGTTGGGAGGGGGATTTGGAGTGATGGTACCCGAACCGAGTGGCACATAGGTTCCTTTGTTGACATCGCCACCATGGATGACAACGCACAGGTAGCGCTCACGGAGTGGGTCGCTGCTGTCGCACCTCTCAGATCTGGAACCGTAGGTTCCTTTATCCGAAGGGGGATCACACAGATCGGAGTTGCAGCCGTCGCTATCATCCAAATCGTTCGTCAGTGTCGACATACGCAGGGAATTGGTGGGCGGGACCCATGAAGCGGGCCTGATTGATGGAAGTGGCACCCGCTCTGGGAGGAGTAGGTTGTCGGTCTGCCCCACTTGGAAGTAGAAGCTCCCGAACAGCATCTC
Organism: Avena sativa; assembly: GCA_916181665.1. Lineage (NCBI taxonomy): Eukaryota > Viridiplantae > Streptophyta > Magnoliopsida > Poales > Poaceae > Avena > Avena sativa. The sequence continues at coordinate 137,475,617 of OV702280.1, forward strand.
GATTCCGTCACCAACGGACTAAAAATCCTTGAGGGTGGTCGGCGAGTGGGCGGTGAAGTCGAAGGCGCCGAAGAGGAGATGACTCGCCATCGCCGAGGAATCATAGATTGCTCCGGATGGGACCGTCACGACCGCATGATCAGCGTCCTCGCTTCCGACAGACGGTGCCAATTGACGAGGGTTCGACTCGTCAATGCCCATTGTTATGGACTTGGGTTTGGAGAAGATGGGGATGCTGGAAGTCGTGAAATGGTTAACATGCAAGAAACACGGGGACACAAGGTTTACCTAGGTTCAAGCCCCCGGAGGGAAAATCCTACTCCTACTTGTCTATTCTTGATTACGGCGGAACCGAAGATTTCATGGGTGCGCAGATACAATCTAGCGTGGAGGTGTGTGTATGAGGTGAGTTGGATCCTTCTCGTTGTACCCTCCTGGCCCTTATATAGATAGGCTAGGTCCCGGCATAGGTCAAGTCGGTTACAGAATAGGTTGCTACCCTTTGAAATTCTATCTAATCTAGACTTGTCCTCCAAGGAGTCGAATCCACCATGGGCTTCGGCCACCCGAAATCTTCTTGGGCTGCAAGTCTTCACGTGGGCCTTCCTTGGGTTGGACCGGGTATACCAATGTTATGCATCCATAGGGTATATCCATGTCACCCGTAGGCAGAATTTTCACAAGTGCAAATGCAAAACTTGCGAATAAAGGTTTTATATGATCCAAAAATGAACACTAAAGGAGGTAAAAGACTCAAGCATATGAGTAAACCAAAGAGCTTTATTTCATTGATCATATAAGAGATACACAGTAGATAGTAAAATATGCTAAGTGTAGAAAGGACGTAGTTGTTCTATGTTCCATGATCGATCAAGCTCCGAGTAGTCATCATCCGAGTCTTGTAGCTTACGCTTATGATCCTCGTTTGGCCAATCCTCTAGTTCACGATTATCAATGAGGTAATAGGAACCATGGAGTAGCGCCTTGCTTATGATGAACGGTCCTTCCCATGGCGGGGACAGTTTGTGTGACTTCTTCTGCTTAAGTTGGAGCACTAAATCCCCCTCTTTAAACGAGCGATGTCGAACACGGCGACTATGGTATCTTCATAGCTTCTTCTAGTAGATGGCGGATCTTTGGCATGCCAATAAGAGCTCTTGCTCGAGAAGGTCTACATCTAGGAGCTTGGATTCTTGAGTGTCATCCTCGTTGTAGGTGGCAACTCTTGGTGAATCTTGTAGGATGTCGGATGGTAGAATTGCTTCTTCTCCATATACCATGAAATAAGGGGTGTAGCCGGTGGATCTGTTGGGGGTAGTTCGTAAACTCCACAAAACAAATGACAATTCCTACACCCAGGCTCCAGCTGCTCTATGTAGCAGTGCTTCTAGATGTGGCTTTATTCCCTGCAGAATTAATCCATTTGCTCGCTCAACTTGTCCATTGGATTGTGGATGTGCCACAGATGCCAAATCAAGTCGGATGCCCTTCTCCCAACAATAAGCTTCCACTTCTCCGAGTGACAAGTTGCTGCCATTGTTGGTGATAATGCTATGTGGGAGACCAAATCTCACCACTAGATCCCAGACCTAAGGGCAGTTTCCCATCAAGCTTTCTAATGGGCTTAGATTCTATCCATTTTGTGAATTTATCAACTGCTACTAGCAGATGCGTAAACCCACAAGGTGTTATCTGTAATGGACCAACCATGTCAAGCCCCCAGACTACAAATAGCCAAGTTATTGGTATGGTTTGCAATTCTTGAGCTATTACATGTGGTTGTCGGGCATAGTACTAGCAACCCATGCATGTCTCAACTAGCTTGTCGGTGTCCACCTTCGCAGTCAGCTAGTAGAATCCTTGCCGAAAGGCTTTGGGGACCAATGCTCGAGGAGCGACGTGATGCCCGCAATATCTAAGATGGATCTCACGAAGGATTTAAATACCTTCTTGCTGGGAGACACACTTCAGGTATACACCAGTAGTACTTATTTTGTAGAGCTGCCCATTGATTACGGTATAGCCCTTTGCTCGACATAATATTTGCCGACTTTCGACCTCGTCAATCGGCAAAGTTTCGTGTACGATATATTCCATGAACGGTTTTGTCCAAGCCGGAGGGACCTTTGTTATTGTGTGAACAAATGAGTCTAGTATATCCGGGTTCTTGGAGTCTGCTCCCTTCATGGATGGGGTCCTTAGATGCTCCAGAAAAAACGCCAGGAGGAATTGGTTTACGCCCTAATCCAAGCTTTGACAGTAGATTAGCCGCCTCATTTTCTTCCCTCTTAACATACTTGACTTTGTAGCCTACAAAGCACTTGGCTATCTCGTCCACTTCGTCTCGATATGCCGCCATCATAGGGTTCCGTGCTTTCCAGGTGCCAGCTACCTGCTAGGCAACCAAGTCAAAATCTCCACAGCAAACTATGTGCTTAATGCCAATATCCTTGGCTACGTGAAGTCCGTGAATGAGTGCTTCATATTCCGCCATGTTATTCGTAGCCTCAAAGTGGATCTGCAAAACGTAGTGCAGTATTTCACATGTTGGTGACTGTAGTAGCACACCAGCCCCTAAGCCATTGAGTAGCTTTGATCCGTCAAAGTGCATCACCCAATATTCTGTCTCTGGTACAGGGGTAGCATCTAGCATCTCCGTCCAATCTACCATAAAATCTGCCAAGACTTGTGATTTGATAGCGTCGTGTCTCTTGTAGGTGATCTCAAAGGCGGCAAGCTTAATGCCCCACTTCACGACCCGTCCTGTAGGCGTCTCTATTGTTGATGATGTCGGACAGTGGAGTCTTGCTCACTACTGTGATAGGGTGCTCCTGGAAGTAGTGACTTAGCTTCTGAGAAGCAAGGAACACTCCATAAGCTAGCTTTTGGTAGTGCAGGTACCGCTGCTTCGACTCCTTCAAGACCTCACTTACATAGTAAACTGGTCGTTGTACTATGCACTCATGCATTGGTTCTTTCCGCTCCACCACGACGACGATGTTGATAATCCGGTTGGTGGCCGCCATGTAAATCAACATAGGTTCCATTGGCTCGGGTGATACGAGTACAGGAGCCGAAGAAAGTATCCCTTTTATCTCCTTAAGCACAGCATCTGCTTCCTCTGTCCATACAAATTTGTTCGCCTTCTTCAGCAACTTGTATAGCGGTAGAGCCTTCTCTCCAAGTCAGCTGATGAACCGGCTTACTGCTGCAACACAGCCTGTGAGCCGTTGGATGTCCTTCAGGCATGTCAAACGGTTAATTTTTAGGATGGCATTAGTCTTCTCCGGTTTGACCTCTATTCCACGCTGGGAAACAATGAAGCCCAACTATTTGCCGGCTGGAACCCCAAAGATGCACTTCCTTGGGTTAAGCATCATGTTGTATTTCTGGAGATTATCAAAGGTTTCCTTTAATAAGTCGGAGATTAAGTCATTTGACTTTTTAGACATCACCGCGATATCATCCATGTAGGCGTGAACGTTCTGACCAATTTGGTCATGTTGGCAATGCTACATAGTCTGCTGGTACGCAGCACCTGCGTTTTTTAGCCCAAAGGTCATTGTGACGTAGCAAAATGTGTCGTAAGGTGTCGTGAACGAAGTGGCCAATTGGTACAACTTCCTCATCTTTATTTGGTGGTATCCTGAGTACATCTAGAAAACACAGAAGTTCCAAGCCAGCCTTCGAGTTAATGACTTGGTAAATGCGAGGAAAAGCAAACGAATCCTTCGGACACGCTTTGTTCAAGCCGGTGTAATCAACGCATATTCTTAATTCTTTGGTTCCCTTTTTGGGTACAAGTATAGGATTGGCCACCCATCGGGTGTGAAGGAATTCTTGGATAAAACTAGCTATCTCTTTGCCTATGGCGCGTCTCTTCTCATCTCCGAAGCGTCGTAGAGGTTGTTTCACTGGTTTGCATTTTGGATCAATATTCAAGCTGTGCTCGGCAAGTTACCTAGGTATACCTTTCATGTCGGCAGGTTGCCAGGCAAAGATGTCCCTATTCTCACGGAGGAACTCAATGAGCGCGCTTTCCTATTTAGGGTCCAGGTTCGTCCCAACGGCGATGACCTTGGAGGCATCGCCTACCACAAGTTCCACCGACTTGGTTTTGATGGTGGCCTTGAAGGCGGGATCGGAGTCAGAAATCTGCTTCTTCGATGCCAGCATCTCCGAGGCATCGACCTGCTCTGGATCTCCTTAAATTCTTCGCTGTAGAGGACACCTTCTGCAAAGTTTGCTTCTCCAATCTCGCAGTCCCTTGCCTTTGAAAAGCTTCTAGACACGGTGATGACACCGTTTGGTCCGGGTATCTTGAGCTTGTTGTAGACAAAGCATGGCTTGGCCATGAATGTAACAACCCAAGTTTGTAATATATGTAATTAGTACCTTAAGAATTGCATGCATCTGTTTAAATCAATAAAGTAAATGCATGTGACCAATTGTGTGAATAAACACAAGTACGAAAACCTAAAATATGTGCAAATGGTTTCAAATATGCACCAAATTCAAATTTTGGAACAATTTGGTATTTACTAAAGTTCCCTTGATTTTCCATATTTAAAATGGATTAAACATACATTAAATAGAGCTATTTAAAATAAAAGCAAAGGTTTTAATAAAACCCAGGGGGTTTTCTGGAAGTTCTAGACCCTAGAGAGTGCTGCCTGGACCGCGGGTTGGTTTTCGTGGTTTTACAGGGGGTTTTCTGCAAATCTCTCTCGTCTTCTCTAGCTAGAAGCTACTCCATGTCCTGCGCGCCGCCGTCGATCCGCGCCGCTCGGCCGCCGCGGTCCATCGCACTCTGAGCGAGAATAAGATCAAGAAGTGTAGTATCCTTCTTCCTCTGTCTCTCTCTCTCACACACACACACACTCGCGCTCGCTCTCTCTCTCTGCTGTGGGATCTAGAAACCCTAGCCGCCATGGCCTCTAGCTAGCCATCGTTGCTGCCCTCCTCGAGCCTCTTTGACCTCCCTACGAGATCCGCCTCGACGCCAGCTCCCTCCTTCCTGAAGGAATCGGGCCAAGACGCCCTGAATCGGCCTCCTTGACCGTTTCTTCCTCGGTACAGACGAGCTCCGCCATGCAACTCGCCTCGTCGTCATCCCCAACCGCTTCAAGGTGAGCCCCTTGTTCTCCTGTACCCTCTCGCTTCGATGTTTGCCTCGCGTAGCCGTACCTCGCCATACACCAGAGAGATCCTCCGCCACCGCTCGTCATCGTACTCGCTCCGGTGACCCTGAAGGGGCGGCGCCACCTCTGTGTGGTTCCCCTCGTCACTCTCTCTCCAGCGCGCCCATCCGCGCGTGCTAGGGTGGCCTGAGTCACCGACGGCAACCACCGCCTGCTGCACCTCGCTGCCGTGTCCGATGTGGCGCCCGCGTGGCCACATGGTTGACCCAGTCTGGCCTGGGGCCCCCTCGATAGTGGTTGTGGGTAGGAACAGCCACAGTGCAGAAAGATTAGGGTTAGGGTATGCCGACGCAAGCATGACGTCATAAATCCTTTAATAATTTCCAGAAATGGCAGAAAAAGATATTAATTTGTAAAATTCATATTTAATCAGAAAAATGTGAATAATATATAAAATGTTCAAAAAATTGAGACCTACGTATCTAAGCTATCATCATACATTGTCAAGCAACATAAAACCCTAGCTTAGATAAGTAAACATCGACACCTATTATGTACATGTGGGTTCGACGATGTGCCTTCGCCAGGTCATTCCGAACCTCTTAAATCGATGTTGCACTTAGGGTTACTGTGTAGTCTCTAATCTGACATGTCATACATATTGTTTGTGCATTGAATTATGCCATGTCTTGATTGGCGCCTTCCTTTCCGGTATTGGTTTTTTGCGATAGGACCCGAGCCCGTGGCTGAAGTCAACGACACCAAAGATATATCTTTCTATTGAAGGACAAGGCAAGCGTAGCCTCTCATTCTGAACCTATGTTTTACAAAGTAGTTACTTTCTCGCTATGATGCACACGATTCCAATGTGGTCTTTTGTCAGTAGCTAGTGTTACCTATCTGCTGCACAATTTCCCTTTTGTAGCCTTATACTCCTGATCCACTGCTCCTAGCATACCTAGGTCTGGCATATGAGCGTTGCTAGAGCTTTTGCGACCGACATCTTAGCCATGCTTAATAGTAACATCTGATACATTCGGATGATGAATCACAGGTGCCAAAGAATCTAGAAAGGTAGGAGATGGAGACATCATAGAAGGAGATAACCAAATATGCTAAGGCTTGTATGGGAGGCCATGTTGGGTGTGGTTTTTGTAGTCCCATGATCGCCACCACTAGGAACTAAGTTCTTACCTTTGGAACCGAGACGAGCGTACAACCACATGGGGCGTGGGAACCCCTCGACTAACTAACTTGCCTAGTAGATTCCATGAGTCACATAGTTCGGGCTTTCCATTTGGCATACGCATTGAAAATGTTTTTGAAAGAGGTGGTGAAGGAGGTGCATCACAACAGATAGGGAAGCGTGGCCGCGATTGCTTGGGGTAGATAGCACCCCTGGTAAACCAACCTCGCCTCACATCTTTAGGGACCGGCTTCGGGACTTGACCTATTATGGTGGAACCATCCCTAGGGCGTGACTCATGGTCTCGGCGAAAGCAAGGTAAAGGTCGTGGTCAACCACCCTCTGCCGGCCTTCCAAGGAAGAGGGCTAATAATATTTGGCATTAAGAGTCGTTTGGTATGTGTGGGTAAAGTTGTAGACCCCTACAGGGTTAACTCTTTTTGAAAAGTCGTGTTCAGGGTTATGAATGCTTGGTGACCGAATTCGAAATCATAGATAACAGTAACCACCATAAAACTTGCTTATCCACGTGTGATTAAGGATGCTTCCTCTAGGTCGAGGGGGTGATCCTAGTTAGGAGGTTCTGATGAAGCTGGTGGTTACCGAGATATGATAAACAAGATGAAGAAGTCGTTATCTTATCTCTTTTAAAAGATTCTGAATAGACAGGCCTCTTATCTCTCTTGTTTACAAACAAAGATTGCTTTATGCAAAAGTGAATCCAGAGAAAGCCTTTCTAGCTAGAGCATGTAGAATCTAGGTTGTGTATGTCTTGCGGAGTACATTCTCATACTCAGCCTTGCGCCATTGTTGTTTTCCTACAGATGATCTAGTTACAACTAAAGGTGGATTCTACGTTGACATCGATGGGTAGTTGTGGTTCCTAGGTAGCAGCCTGAGGACTATGGGTTGGACGTCGCTTCTGTTTATGGACTCTTAGGACCTTTGCTAAGTTGTTGTGTAGAACAACATATTTTTCTTTCGCTGTTTGATGTAATGTTGGGTCTCTGACCTCTGGTTTGTAATAACTTTGATATCGTACTCTGTTAAGAGTTTAAGCTTATGCTGTTGAATCCCTATGTAATTTTACCAAATTTTATTGTGATCTTCCGTGCTTGGAGTTGAGCTTATCTTAGATCGTGATCTGAGGTTAGTTTAACCCTAATCCCGGGGGTGTTACAGGTTTTGGTATCATAGCAGGACTGCCTGTAGGAAACCCTTTTATTAATCTATGTTGAGTCTATAAGTTGACAAAACTATTTGAAAGATAAAAATTATCTGCAGAGACTTCGACTAGGATTCTTTTTACTCCTTCTTTGGTGTGTTTCTGATGCTAGACTTTTCTTATCCTATTTGGTTTTAAAAGGTTTTCATTTCTTACCACTTATCTCAGACTTTTAGGATCGTGGTTTCGGGGTTGTTTTTATAAAGTACTCTTTACCTGGTTGCTATTTCCAGAGTTCCAAGATATCTCAGTTTTGCTTGGTGTGTAACATCTTAGCATTCCATTGTCATTGTTTGTAAGTCGGCTGGTTAGTGTATACATTAGTATGCTTTGATACTACCATGCTTGATAAGATGATACGTTTCTATCAAGTAATCTTTGTTCTTCTTTCTGTCTTGTTTCTTTCAATCCCTTTTCTAACTCCTTTTGTTCTTCCAGGATGGGTGACACCTCTCATGATCGTACTCGTGCTCATGCCCGTGGTGCTGCAAATGAGGGGGAATCTTCCAACCTTCATCCATCGTCGTCCATGGTCCAACTCATGCCATGTACGAAACCAACCGTGCTGACAACATGAGGGCCCCTTGAAAGGATTGAGCACAACACTGCTCAACACCAGAATAATCAAGTTCGTATCAACGACTTCACACGTCTCACTCCGCCAGTTTTTAGCTATTCCACTGAGCCACTTGATGCGTACTACTGGCTTCCCACCATGGCGCGCAAACTTCAGGTTGGTCCTGTTGCTCAAGCTAATTGGGTGACTTTTGCTTCCTATCATCTAGAGGGAGCAGCTGGCTCCTGGTGGGAAAATTTCTTTGCAATGCAAGTTGCCCAACATGTTGTTACATGGCAAGAGTTCACTAAAGCCTTCCGAGCTTATCATATTCCGCAGGGTCTGATGGACCAAAAGAGAGAGGAGTTTCTCAAGCTTAAGAAGGGCAATGGTTTCGTGTGTGATTACCAGCGCAACTTCAATCGTCTTGCTTGCTATGCTACTGAAGAGGTTTCCACTGATGCTAATAAGCAAGCTCTGTTCCGCAAGGGACTGGATCCTGAGGTTCGCCGTGATATCCACCTCATGGACTTTGGTAACTTCCAAGGTCTTGTCATAAAGGCTATGAAGGCCGAGCGTGGAAAGGTGGAGTATGAAGAAACTCGTAAGCGTCATCAGGAGGGATACAACAATGCTGGTTCTAGCAATAAGAAGTGTCGTGTCTTCATGCCTTATAGTGTTGTGCCACGTGCTCCTTATACCCCAAGGTCTTTTGGATATGCTCCTCGTCTGAATGCTACTCCAAACAATGTTGGTGGATCAAATTATCCAGTTGCTGGTACTGCATTAGGCCTTATCTGTTTCAACTATCGCCAGCATGGCCACTATGCAAGAGATTATCTTCAAAAGAGTGCTGCTGAGAGAGCACTGAAGGGAATATGCCCTGAGAGGCAATAATAAAGTTGTTATTATGTATATTCCAAGTATATGATAGATGTTTATATTGCATGCTATAATTGTATTAATACATAAACGTTAATACATGTGTGTTTAATAAACTAACAGAAAGTTCCTAGTTATGGCTCTCTTATAAACTAGATCGTTGATTAACAAGATGATCAAGGTTTCCTTAGCATGGACATTGGATGTTGTTAATAACGAGGTAACAACATTATTGGAATGGTGTGATGAACATTCATCCGAAGTATAGCATTACGATCAAAGTCATTGATTTTATATTGCTATAACATCAGACAAAGTAATCCTAATCCTTAGACCATGAGATCATGTCAATCACTAACACTAGAAGAGTATCTTGATAACATCAAACATCACACCATCACAGGGTGATTATAAAGATGTGTTCAGTGCTACTAAAGTGTTATGTTGATGCCCATGGATCAAGAGTGCAATTTGTTTATCCTGATGACGAATAGATATACTTTGGGCCCTCTCTGTGATATCACATTGATTATCTTGCAAGCAAGTGATTTGATCACTAGAATGTTATATCATGGGAACAAAAAAGAGTACATGTCACTAACGAGATCAAACTAGGTATGAAGATACCAATGATCGAATCTCGGACATGTAATATATCGCGAGACAAAGGGATTAATATTCTAGCGTAGAAGGTTCTCACGATCACAAGAAAGCCATCGTTGAATGTGTGGGAGTCAGTATGGATCTCCAGGTCCCGCTTCTAATTATTGATCCGAGAGGGGTCTCGATCATGTCCGCATTATTCACGAACTGTACGGTGATACACTTAAGAGACACCGACACCATTTGGAACAAATAGTTTCCTGTCTAAATGATTTACAAAGCGCGGAAATTTATTCCACTAGACACCGGAATTGCTTCGGGTGAAATTGCTGAAAGTGTTTCTGCATGTGAAATGAAATACTATAAAGGGGTTTTATGTGAATGTTTGTCCATTAAAGTAATTTACAAAATTCTGAATAAATAAATAAAAGGAGTTTTATTTAAAGAGAGATTGCATTAAATTTGGTGGAATTTTAATGGGAATTTTGAGTGGAGAAGTGAAGGGCCAAATTGTGAGTGGGAGCTCCACCCACATGAATGGAGGAAGGGGTGGGGGAAGCCCCCCATGCTCCGGCAAACCTTGGGGTGCCCCCCTCCTATATAAATCCCCCCTCTCACTCCATCTCACTCATACCTCCTCGTGAAGGATCTCTCTCCCCCCTAGTTTTTATTCCCCATGGTCTCGGACTAGCGAGATACATGTTCTCGGTGGATTTTCGGCAAGAAAGAGTTGTTGCTTCCGCTATATCGCTGGAGCGAGAAGGCAGAGGTTGCTCGGTGGCTTGGATGTGTGTGTGAGCACAGGTGTGCTGCTGATTTACGGTGCTGGACTTCTTCTCGATCTTGAGATCGGAAAGCATTCGTCTACATCATCCACGAGTACAACCTCATTAAACTTTGTCGTTCTTCAAGGGGATGTTCTCTATGGATCTATATCCACATGTTGCTTTATCTAGTAGATAGATCTTGGTACATAGTTGTTCCCATCGTAGGAAATTTTTTGTTTTCTATGCTGCGAACCCTACAGTGGTATCAGAGCCGGATCTATGCATAGATGCTTTGCACGGGTAGTACACATATGAGTATGTGGGTGATAATGATCATGGTATTGCTTCTTGGTTGTATTTTGTATATTGATGGCATTGTGGGATGAAGCGGTCCGGACAAACTTTACATGTCCTCGCACATGAGACCTGTTCCACGCTTGACATGCAACTAGTTTTGCATAAGTGGCTAGCGGGTGTCTGTCTCTCCTACTATAGTCAATATCTAATTTACAACGAGTTGTTAATAATTTGGTTATCCTCGTTGTGGTTCCATGTTCGTAGGTAAGAACGGTTCTATCTTCGAAATCCCTAAGTCACATAAAACTTGCAATGGATAAATTAGAAGCGTCTAGTTTATATTGTTGTTGGGCGAGTGTCATAATATGGTAATGTTGTAAGTAAAAGTATAAGTCGATACTCTTACGACACACCTAACGTGTAAGTTCCATAGACCTTGGCCTTACACACAAAGGAATGATAAAGATCATACCACGATGCACATGATGATGATGATCAAGTGCAAGAACCATATCATTTAACTTTTCACATATGATGTTTGTTGCATCTTATATTGCTTGTTTGGCGTTTTATTAGCATAATAAGATTATCCCTCCTTTAGATATCAAGATAAAAATGTGTTCTCCCTTAAGGCACGATGGATGTCGTTTTTGAGTGGAGTTCATTCTTAATTTGGATTAGTTGAACTCGATCTATCATAAACTTAGTGTAAACTTTACAAATTTTGTTGTAAATGGCACCACCTGCTTTTAATTCCAATGTGTTCATGGAGTAAGAGAAACTTGCAATGAATGGTACCAACTTTACCGACTGGGCCATGAATTTGAGGATTCTCCTCTCTGCTGTACAAAAGCAATATGTGCTAGAAGCGCCGCTAGGCCTCCCATCGTTCGATGATGCCCCTGACGAGGAAAACAATGCCTATCAGACTCGTTAGGAGGACCACAACTTAGTTCATTGTAGCATATTGGATGGGCTAGAGCCAGAACTTCAAAAGTGTTTCGAAAACGGCAATGCCTTTGATACAATGGGTGAACTAAAAATGATTTTCGACACCCATGCTACTGTATAGAGTTATAATGCTTCAGAAAAGTTCTTTAGCTGCATGATGGAAGAGAAAAACTCCGTTAGTGAGCACGTACTCAAAATGTCAGGGTACACCGATAAGCTTGGGTCCTTGGTAATATCGATTCCCATTGACTGTCACATCCCAAAATTTTCCAAATTTTGAAATGTGAAAAATAAACAAACAAGAGAAATAAAGGATAAAATTTAGGGGGAAAAGAAACTTTTTGCTTCTAAATAGAAACATCAAAACCTTACTTGAAAAAAAAAATTGATTGAGAAAGTTACAAACAAGTTTTCAAGAAATTCAAATGCATGTCATGCATCATCATCTTTAAGCACTTGCATTTTACCTATGGAAAAAAATGATAAACATAAAACCTAAACACTAATAAGAGAAAATCATCATCAAGTTCAATACAAGACTATGACCATGTTCCATATAAAAATTTCGCAACATCATTCCTAAATGATCTATAATGGTAAGTAACTGGTAATTACCGATATTAAAAAAACAAAAGGAATTGATTTCACCTTATTTGGGTCCCTAGATAAAAAAGTTTTGAACAATATAAGATAAAAAAGAAATAAGAAAATATTCTCGGAGTCAATTTACGCTCATAGCAAAATCCATATTTAAATGGAACCAAAGTATTATAAAATGATACGTAATAGTATTGAACAATTAAATACAACCATATAAATTTGTTTGAACCTAGATCAATAGATATGATTTATATAAGACAAGAAGAAAAAGAAATAAGACATATTGCAAAGTTAATTTAAGCTATGGACGAAATTTATAATTGAATGAAAAAAAGTATACTTAAATGATATATAATAATAAATAATTATTTTATAAAACTTTACTAACTTGTTTGACCATTTTTGAAGCTCTAATCAAAAGATATTAAATAAACAAGAATTAAGAAAATATACTATATATGCATACGTGCCATGCTCAATTTTTAAATAAATTATACTTTATAAAAAGTAAGTATTACAAATACTCTAATTAGAGTAAAATATCAACTTATATTTTATATAATTTTTTTAAAAAAGATTTGGTAAAATTTTGAACCAAATTAAAGAGACAAATCAAAAGTTAGAAAAGAAAACAGAAAAAGAAAAAAAATACGTAGGCCTAAATCCTACCCAGCCCAACCCTCTAAGCAACTCAGCCCACACCATGTCTCCCCTCTTTATTTTTTTCCTCTATTTTCTTCTTGGGCCAAAAATTGCTGGTCCAACAAGACCGATCGATAAGTGGTCGTCTTCCTCCTTGTTCACGTACAGAACATGGAGGAGGGTTGCTCCCATGGACACTGTCATCTCTTTCTCTCCTCCCCATATCAATTGTAGTGACTATTTCTTCTCGACTTCAAAACGAAAAATGTTTAAAATTAAGTGAAGGTTTCATTCAGACCATTAATTTCTCACTTTATTGCCTCAATCTCTCAAATCAATACTGTGAACCAAATATCACATGACGGCATAGGTCTGCCGATCTCCCTCTATAGACCATATAAAGACGAACCGAAGGATTCAGCGCGTACCTCTAGTCCTCCTCCATCACTTATGTTCCTAAACTTTCTCGAGAGGAGCTCCGTAGAACACACACTAACTATGTCAAGATTATCCTAAAAACGTAGTTCATCGCCAGATCTTGTTGTCCTCGGTGAGTACCTCATCGATTCCTTCTATCAGAAGACTAATCTTGATGTTGCCTACCTCCAGGACATGATGGTACCGAAGATTTCTACCTCTCTTGGATGCTACCGAAGATGCCATGGTGTCCATCTTGTTCACCTCGACATTTCCTACGTCGTCCATGCCTTCATCGACTCCGGTGACTTTCCTAGCAACGGGAACGTCAATGCCAAGCCCGTGCCCGCTATTCCGGCGATATTTACGGCGAGCTATTCCGGTGGATATCCTAGTCCATACGATCTTCATCTAACGGTCAAAATCAGATCACTTAAAAAAGGGGTACCGGCCTACCAGATTTTGCCATGTGGCGTACCCTTATCTATTTTCGTATTTTTAGACATAAGAACATAGAAACTTGCAAAAATTATATCTTTAGTTATGTTTATCCAAATTTAGCAAATAATATGTCTATGAATTAACAAAAATGAGTAGAACACAATGGAGCCATAATTTGGTATTTTTGAGTCGGTTAAAATCATGTTTTGTACAGAACCATTTTTTACAGTAAAAAGGGGAAAACCCCACTGCAATTTTTATAAATCATAATGAGTTACATAAGTAAATATTTACAAATCCAAGGCCACCTCATAGAGGGAAAAACAGTATAAGTCTAACTATCTCCTATTCAAATTGTTATTGATCCAAGCTTTGAGATCGTGGAAGTACTTTTTCTTGATTCTGAACAGAACCCATCTTAATTCTTGAGAAACAATAGCCCTCCATTCATCAAGGGAAGCATGCTTGTTGTTAAAGATTTCATTGTTTCTGCAAATCCAGATGCCCCAAGCCCCCAGAATAATAATTTCCATTGCAAAGGGGAATTTTAATCTGTGCTTTATATCAGCCAAAGCCTCAAAGAGAGTTAAATCATTATCTCTGATAGGGCAGATGTCATCCCAACATGATTTTGCAAAAGGGCAGTCCCAAAATAAATGATTTAAGGTTTCCTCACTGATGCAACCAGAAAACACACAATTATATGAGGTCAGAGAAAATCTTTTCCTCTTCAGAAGGTTTCTGGTGTTTAGTCTATCAAGGATCAAAAGCCATAAGAAGAACTTGTGTTTTTGCTGGAAAGAAGACTTCCATAACCAGGAGAAATGAGGATGAACTGTCAGATGCCCGGATAAGGATGAATAGGCCTTTTTAACAGAGAAAAAATCACTTCCCCAAATGTAGCTCCAATTGTCTATTTCTCCCTGAATCCCCTCACTGATAATTTGCTCTAGGCACTGATAGTCAAAATAAGCTTGCTGAGATTGAGGAAGAAAGAAATGGTCTTGCATGTTGGGTGTCTGAATAAACTCACTAACAGAGATATGTGGATTTTTTGCAAAAGACAGTAAGCGAGGAAATTTATGCTGCAGGCATTCTTCCTTCCACATATCAGTCCAAAAGAGGGTGGACTTGCCATATCCCACTGAGCATTTTGCAATACCTTTGAAAATGGCAACTAGCTTCAGGTGAGCTTTCCACCAAAAGGACCCCTCTAAACTTCTTCCAGGCAGTTTTCCATTGCTATTGTAAGTGTTCCAGACAAGATGTACCCAGGGAATATCTTTGTGATTATAGAATTTATCCAAATTTTTCAAAAGAAGAGCCGAGTTTTGAATGTTAAGATCAAGAACACCCAAACCTCCATGATCCTTTGGTCTACAAACTTTGTTCCAGGCCACTAGTGCTTGTCCTCTAGCTTGGACATCAGTGGTTTTTTTCCTCCACAAACATTGCCTCATGTATTTGATCAACTGATCTTTAATAGTGACAGGAAGTTCAAAGCAGCTCATATAATAAATGGGAAGGGAAGATAAGACAGATTTGACCAATTGTAGCTTTCCCTCATAATTTAGGAAATCTGCAATACCACATAATCTTCTCTCCACTCTCTAAACAATGGGCAGAAAATGTTCCACTGCAGGCTTGTTGATGCTTAAAGGCAATCCAAGATACGTGAAAGGTAATGATCCAGTGAGGCAGGAAATTGTATTAGCAAAATGCCTTAGTCTATCAGGATCCAAGTTGATTGGCATCATACTAGATTTAGAATAATTAACCTTGAGGCCAGTGGAAAGAGCAAAAGTATGAAGCAGAGCTTTAAGGCACATCAATTGCTATGAGTCAAATTTAAGGACCAACAAGGTGTCATCTGCATACTGAATTACAGGGAAATCTGGGCAGAAAACACCTTCTAAGGGAGGATATAGAAGCCCAAGGCACATTGCTTTGTTGAGAATGGACTAGAGAATATCAGCAGCAAGAAAAAACAGAAGGGGGATAAGGGATCCCCTTGCCTTACACCTCTTCTACAGTAGAATTTTTCCCAGGCACTAGTTTTAACAGTACAGCAGATGAAGCAGATCCAAAAATCAACTGAATCCAATTAATCCATTTCACACCAAAACCTTTGGCTTTGAGGATATTGATGATGGTGGAATGCTCAATTTTATCAAAAGCCTTTTCAAAGTCAAGATTCAGAATTAAAATTTCTTCCTTGGACTTGTGACATTGATAAAGGAATTCAAAGGCCCATCCTAAGCAGTCCTGAATAGATCTTTGCTTCAAGAATCCATATTGATTTTTGTGGACAAGATTAAGAATAATTTTTTGAAGTATGTTGTCCAGGGGTTTGGTTATAATCTTGAAGACACTGTTTAGTAGAGAAATAGGCCTGAAATCTGCAGGTGTCAGAGGAGCCTCATTTTTTGGAATAAGGGTGATAAAAGAAGCATTAATTTTTTCCAAAGAAGTCTTGCCTTCAAATAAATCCAAAAGAAGTTATTTAACATCTTCCTTAATAATAGGCCAGTAGTGCTTAATGAATTCATTATTAAAACCATAAGGGCCAGGGGACTTGTCATTAGGTAGATCTTTAATCACATCTTTAATTTCTATATCAGAGAATGGTTGTTCTAAAGCATCTTTTTCCTCATAGCTCAGATATTCACCTGCCAACTCACTAAAGTTAAAGCGCATTTCAGGCTTATCTGAAGTACCCATTCTCTCCTTAAAGGCATGCTAGAGGAGGTCAGCTTTACCAGAATGAGCATGAATCTCCTCATTGGATTCATCTTTGAGCATGGAGATGTAATTTTGACTGAAACTGATGGTAGCTTTTGAGTGAAAAATTTGTGTTCTCATCACCCAACTTGACCCATTTGACCTTTCCTATTTGCTTCCAATAAGCATTCTGATCTTGTAGCAGTGTGATTACAAGAGTTTTCAACAAGTCCCTAAGATTCCATTCCAGTACAGTAAGAGTTCTCATTTCTTCCAAGACATCCAAGAGATCAATAGTTGCATTGACATTACTAATTTGTGCTTTTAAACAAGGCAAATTCTTTGCCCAGATCTTTAGCCCTCTTCTAACATTTTTGAATTTAGCATTAGTTCTCTTAGCAGAGTCAGGGAAACCAACTGGAATGTTCCAAGCATTTTGAACAATTGCTTTAAAATCACTGTGATGCATCCAGTAGTTCTCAAATCTGAAAACGTGGGATTTTGGAATCATTGTGCCAATAGAGATGATACAAGGCAGATGGTCAGAAGTTGGCTTGGTAAGAGGAACAACAAAAGTTGAAGGATAGCTTTGTGTCCAGGAGGCAGAGGTAAAAAACCAGTCCAATCTCTCTAGAAGAGGTTCCTTTTGCATGTTGCTCCAAGTGAACAATCTACCTTTAAGGGGTAAGTCTATGAGCCCCAGGTTGCAAATGGCTTCATTAAAGAGAAGCATGTCATTCACATCACCCCCTGCCTATTTATGTCAGAGGGTTTTCTAATGAAATTGAAATCACCCACAATGAGCCAATCCATATCATCAGGCATATCAATATTTTCAAACCATTCTAAGAATTCTGCTTTTTTCAGTTAAGCAGGGCCCATAAATATTGGTGAGAATCCAGGTTTCATTGGACAAAAGGGAGGTCAAGCTGATGGAGATGGAAAACTCATTTTGAAAAGAGAGTTTCCCAGAAAACAAAGTGCTATTCCAAATGATAATCAGACCCCTAGAATCCCCTATGGAGGGAAGGAATTCAAATTTGTCAAATTTGGAGGGACAAAACTTTCTGAGGTAAGAAATATCAAACTCTTCCCTCTTAGTTTCCTGGAGACAAATAATGTCACAACTAGATTCATCAATCTTATTTCTGAGAGCAACCCATTTTTTATCAGAATTAATGCCCCTGATGTTGCAATTCAAAATCTTCCATATTCGTTTATTATCCATAAAAAACCATATTGGGGGTTTGAATAAGGGGTGATACAACCAATGTCAACACCCAAATGAAAGGATCACAACCAAATAAGAAAAAGGCACTCCACAACTTAATACCACTTACAGATTCAACATCCATAACCACAACAGGTAGCAAACACAGCAGCTGACAACTATTACAAGGTTCAGGATAGCGAACCAACAAGGTTCCAGCAAAAGACAGTTTGTGATACATTGGACACCTAAATAGAGGGATTCTTCTTGGCTTGCTGTCCACAAGTACCAGCAGCCCCATATTTCTTCTTGCCCCCCAAGATTTAAGGTTGAGGAGCCATTCCCTTTGTTGGTACCCTTGGTAGGAGCCCTGACTGCAACTTCAATGGCTTTCCCTTTCTTGAGCAACCTTTTGTCCAGGTCACCATCCTTGACCTTGTAGAAAGAAGAAGCAAGGTTTTTAACCACTTTAGGATTTAAACATGGTGGAGCAGCATTATAGGTCAGACAGTCAGAAATTGAGCAATTTATATGACTTTTGAAACCCCCATTTAATTCAACAATTCGAGGACTTCTTCTCACCTCAGATTCAACCAGAGGTTCCTTGCCCTTTCTCTTTCTGGATGGAGTGGAAGGAGATCTAGATGACTGCTTGGCCTCAATGCCCAGACAAGGAGGAGCCGTCTGTGAAATGCTTTCATTAGGGATGATGAAAGAGATTGAATTCTCCTCAGCAATAGGTTCTTTAATAATTTCCCAAAGGGGGGAGGTAAGAAAGCTTCTGACCCAATTGAACTTTTTAGGAGTAGCAAGCATGAGAGTAATAAAATTAAACCAACTTACAGGAATGTCACACATGAGTGAGCCCCTTGATGATGAATCCTTTTGAAGATGGGGGGCAAAGTAACTTTCCCAAAGTTCTAACCCTTATTGAGAGAAGCCCTGTTTTGCAGCATGGACGTCAGGGATGGAAATGAAAGTTCTGACCACTCCAACCTGGAGATGAGCTTCATTAGGGGGAGGAGGTGTTGATCTTCCAACATCCAATCATTGTTCTCTCCAGCCTCAGCACGAGTGTCCATTGGAATATCCACCCTCCCTTCTTCATCAGAGTTGTAATCATCCTCCTCCAGTTAATTTTGAAGGATGTTCTGCAGGCCTTCCCCAATACCATCTCCCTGAAGCTCCTCATTGACTGCATGCTCCTCAACAGATGCAGGATCAGCATTAACAGATTCATCATCATCTGAATCCCAATCATGCACAAACACAGCACCAGTAACTGCATTGTTAACATCCTGGGGGGAGATTGTGGTCATCCACAGACATAACTTCACCAGGAGCAACCACACGGCCCTACACTGGGCAGCAACATCTTCTCATGGGTCCCATCCCTCATTGTTTCCACCAGGAGGAGGAGGAGGTGGCGCCAACCACTGACCCCAGCCACCAGCCTCACCAACAGGAGCAGGTGGGGGTGGGGGAGGAGGGAGGGGGTCTAGGGCCCAAAGACAGGAAGAGGATGTGGGTCCTCATTGTCAGCAGACAGTGGGTCCTCCTCAGGTGGTCCCCCCCAAGCAAGTCACTCTGTAAAACTTCAACAGAAAAGGTCCAAGATTCAGTCTCCACCAAGTCACCAATAGTGAACCTCACACTCTTGGGGATCTCCACCAAGTCAGTTACTCGCACTTTTCCAAAATTCTTCCCTTATGATCCTGGTCCCTCTCCCAAAGAAGAACCTTCCCAATATCAGCAAAAACAGCATTTAGATCTTTAGTGTGCCAGTGGTCCAAAAGGGGCCCATCTAGCATCACCCAGCATTCGATGTTGAATTGGGTCCTTCTCCAATTTTCACCCTCATTGTGCTTAACGAAAGATACATGCACATCTTGTAAAGGAATGGGACTGGCCGCGATGAGCCTGTCCCTATCACTAACATGGTGAAATTGCACATAGGCGGCCCCAAAAGGACAAGCCTGGATATCCCGAAAATTCACCCGAACTTCATTATTGAGGAAGTCTGGCAGAACATCTCGAATATTCGCGAAAGGGACTTGACCACGGGGGAGGGGATTAATGGAAGCAATAGCATACTGTTCATGCACCTTAGACCGACGCAGAACCACCACCCTCTTGACGCGGGTTCTTCCAGCCACCTCCAGAACTTGAAAGCTGTCCGGCAAAAACGGCGCAGGGTCAATCGGAATGTTGGCCATTGTACCAGACTTCGCCGGCGATGAGCAAGGCAAGGAGGTTCGGGTTTCCGCAGGCGAGGGAGTTGAGGGGACATAAATTCTAGCAGCTGTTCTTTGCAAGGAAATGGAGAAGTCCTTAAAACCGTTGTACACAGTGGGCTGAAAGATAGGAGAATTTGGCTGGGCCTTGAACCACCCTAGGTAAGAGTTATCGGGACACAAACGTTTTGGGAAGGTTGGGAATTTCAGAAAAGGAATAAGACCAGGGAGCTTAATTGCCGCATGATTTTTTCCACCTTTGGGCCCGACAGGCGTTACCAGAGATATAGTTCCGCCATCAGCGAGAACCTGAGCATAAGACCGATTTTGATTACGCGAGTTATTGTCACACTTACTGTGTTCAGCGAGACCAGGCGAGGAATCCGCAGCCGTGACCGGGAATTTGAGCCGTTGGAAAACCGACTGCACATTTTTGACATGTTTGATCGAAGGGGATTTTTTGGGGCTTTTCTTTTTGTACGTGACAACCTTCCAATCTCCAGCAGATTCCTTGCAAAATTCCTTTTCTTCAAAGATCCAATTTGGGGCACCATTACCCCATAGATTAATATGAAGCACAAAAGAATCACAAGAAAATTTTGAAATATTATAAATTTCAAAACCCACAGCTCTTGAAGCAACCGATAAACGAAAGGTTCTGTCTTGCAGAAATCTTACTTGGAATTTAGAAGCCAAACCACCAAAACAAGATTGGAGTGCAAGACCAACCGTATGAATGTACAATTTAAAAATTGCTCTTCCAAAAGAACAAACCAGATAAAAAGGCTTCTTTCTGAAACCACCAAGAAAGTTAACTTGATGCCTGAACTTTTTGAAAAGATTTTTCTCAAATTCCTGCCCTAAAGAGAAATCTAGGGCAGGTCGCTTCACCGACTCATCCTCCTGAAGTACCTCCTTAGGAAAATCCTTGGTGAAATCCAGGGCTTTTGGCACGATCTTCTTAGAGTTGAGAGAATTATCCATAACCGAAGAGCAAGGCAAGATCTGAGTACCAACAGTAACCCTTTGGACTTGAAGATCAATAGTAACGCCAGATGCCACAACCTCACCTTGTATCAAATATCTAGCATCAATGACCACCTCATTGTGGTTGAGAAGAACTAGTCTGTTTGCACTAGGGAAAAAGCATCAAAAAACCCTTAGAAGGCTCCAGATCATCAGCCGGCAAGGAGGAGCAAAGACCATGCCATTTAAAACCAGTGTCCTCATCTGTTCCAGAGATGGTAGGAGATCTACCAAGAAATCCATATGCAGGCACCAAAAAATCATTGACACGAGAGAGGTGAGAGGGGAACCTCAAAACAGATCCAATAGAAATCTTCTCCCCATTTTCCAAACATCTGCCCTCAAGAGGAGAGCCTTTGGCATTGAGAAGAACCAGCCAAGAATCATCCGAGAGAATGAGCGATCCCTCAAGAAACTTACAACCCGTGGTGACACCAGAGTAGGTGATCTTCCAAAAACCACCTGAGGAGTCCATGTAGATCCCATGCCGGAGAGAGGCCGGCGAAAGCCGGAGGCCGACCAACGGTCACCTCAGAGGAGCCTCATGCCTCGGAAATCGTGCTGGCGTCTGTTCCCTAGGGGTTCATCGTAGAACCATTTTTGGAGTATTATGTGTAACATCCCAAAAATATTGAACAATGGTTATCAAATTCCAATCACCAAAATTAGGGTTAACAAAAACTTTTTTTAATTAAAATCTTTATGAATGCATGTGTGTTTGTGATGATTGTCTTAGTGATGAATGTACTTGTGTGATTGTTGTGAATAGCAAGGAATGGTTTAAAGATGAAAACAACATCATCTAAATCAAATCCAAGCAGAAACAAATCAAGAGAAATTAAAAAACAAACAAAATAGGCAAATGGTCATTTTTGCCAATCTTTCTCACTAGGCCACTTTGAGTGTTTCTAGTCCAAGATTTCAAATAGAAACAATTCCAATTCTTTTCACCCCTTGCTAGACCAAGTAAAAGTGAATCAAAGCCCACCTTTCAAACTTACAGAAACATTTGGCAACTGGATTCAAATGACAATTCAAAATTGAATCTTTAACATATGTGAAGATCACCAATTCTCAAAAACCAACCAAACTAGTGCACCTTGGAAAAACTAACTAACCAGAGACTACCTAGTACATAACTAGTACACCCACCAAGTTTGAACCAAAAATTCAAATACAAATCTGAAGGGAATATGCCCTGAGAGGCAATAATAAAGTGTTTATTATGTGTATTCCAAGTATATGATAGATGTTTATTATGCATGCTATAATTGTATTAATACGGACACATTAATACATGTGTGTTTAATAAACAAATAGAAAGTTCCTAGTTATGCCTCTCTCATAAACTAGCTCGTTGATTAACAAGATGATCAAGATTTCCTGATCATGGACATTAGATGTTGTTAATAACGGGATCACAACATTAGTGTAATGGTGTGATGAACATTCATCAGAAGTATAGCATTACGATCAAATTCATTGAGTTTATATTGCTATAACAACTTACGAAGTAATCCTAATCCTTAGACCATGAGATCATGTCAATCACTAACACCGGAAGAGTTTCTTGATAACATCAAACGTCACACCGTAACAGGGTGATTATAAAGATGGGTTCAGAACTAATAAAGTGTTATGTTGAGGCCCATGGATCGAGAGTGGAATTTTTTCATCCCAATGACGGATAGATATACTCTGGGCCCTCTCAGTGATATCACATTGGTTAGCTTGCAAGCAAGTGATTTGATCACTAGAATGTTATATCACGGGACGAGAAAAGAGTGCATGTCAGTAACGAGATTAAACTAGGTATGGAGATACCGATGATCGAATCTCGGACATGTAATATATCACGAAACAAAGGGATTAAGATACTAGCGTAAAAGGTTCCAACGATCATAAGAAAGTCATCGTTGAATGTGTGGGAGTCAGTATGGGTCTCCAGATCCCGCTTCTGATTATTGATCCGAGAGGGGTCTCGATCATGTCCTCATTATTCACGAACCATAGTGTGACACACTTAAGAGACACCGACATCCAATTAAAGCAAAAGTTTCATGCCGGAAACAATAACAAGCGCAGGAATTTATTTCACTAGATACCAAAACAGGTTTTCGGGTAAAATTGCATAAAGTGGTTATGCATGTGAAATAGAATTCTAGCAAGGGGTTATATGTGAATGTTTGTCATTAAAGTAATTGACAAAATTCTGAATAAATAAAAGAGTTTTATTTAATGAGGTTGCATTAAATTTGGTGGAAATTTAATTGCAAGTTTGAGTGGGATTTTGAGTGGAGGGAATCTAAAGGAATTTTGTGAGTGGAGTGTCCACCCACATGAAGAGGGGAGGGCAAGGGGGAAGCCCCCATGCGCCGGCCACCCCTTGGGGTTCCCCCCTCTCCTATAAAAGGCACCCCTCTCCTCACTTCTCACTCACACCTCCTCGTGAAGGATCTCTCTCCCCCTCTAGAATTTATCCCCCATGGTCTCGAACTAGTGAGATACATGTTCCCGATGGCTATTCGGCAAGAAAGAGTTGTGCTTCCGCTGCATCGCTGGAGCGAGGAGGTGGAGGTTGCTCGGTGCCTCGGACGTGTGTGCGAGCACGGATGCGCTGCTGATTTGCGGCGCTAGGAGTTCCTCTCGATCTTGAGATCGGCAAGAGATCGTTTACATCAACCACGAGTTTAACTCGTAAAGCTTTGTCGGTCTTCAAGGGTATGTTCTCTACGGATATACATCTGCACGTTGTTTGTATCTAGTAGATAGATCTTGGAAAATAGTTCTTCCCATCGTAGGAAATTTTTTGTTTTCTATGCTGCGAACCCTACAGTGGTATCAGAGCTGGATCTATGCGTAGATGCTTTACACGGGTAGTACACATATGAGTATGTGGGTGATGATGATCATGTTGTTGCTCCTTAGTTGTAATTTTGGATATTGGTGGCATAGTGGGATGAAGCGACCCGGACAAACTTTACATGTCCTCGCACATGAGACCTGTTCCACGCTTGACATGCAACTAGTTTGCATAAGTGGCTAGCGGGTGTCTGTCTCTCCTACTATAGTCAATATCTATTTTGCAACGAGTTGTCAACAATTTGGTTATCCTCGTTGTGGTTCATGTTCATAGGTATGAACGGTTCTATCTTCGAAAGCCCTAGGCCATGTAAAATTTGCAATGGATAAATTAGAGGCGTCTAGTTTAGATTGTTGCTGGGCTAGTGTTATGATATGGTGATGTTGTAAGTAGAAGTATAAGATGATACTCTTACAACACACATAACGTGTAAGTTCCATAGACCTTGGCCTTACACATAAAGGTATGATAGTGATCATACCACGATGCACATGATAGAGATCATATGCGGGAACCATATCATTTCACTAATAAACATGTGATGTTTGATAGCATCTTATATTGCTTGTTTAGCGCTTTGTTAGCATAATAAGATGATCCCTCATTTAAATATCAAGATAAGAATGTGGTCTTCCTTTAGTATGCACCGATTATGTTTTTGTCGCTCCAAGACATCACGTGATGATCGAGTGTTCTTGGATCCACGACCATATTTCGGGTGTAAGGCAGTTACACAAGCGAATACTAAGGTTCTTACTTGGCGACCCTAGCATGTACAGACATGGCCTCGGAACACGGACCAAAAGGTTAAGCATGAGTCATATAGTAGATATGATGACCATTTGATGCTCGCCTTTGAAGCTACACCGACTCACGTGATGATCGGACTTGGTGTAGTGGATTTGGTTCATGTAATCACCAAAAAGACACGAGGGATGTCGTTTTTGAGTGGGAGTTCATTCGTAATGTGGATTAGTTGAACTCAATCTATCATAAACTTAGTCTAAACTTGTCAACACCCGGATTTTTCAATCCTAGATGCCTGTTATGCCATACATCGCAATCCCAGGATTACCATTTTTGTGAGACATAACAGAATTGGATACCATAGTACTTCATCCATTACAAACGATACATAAGTTCTTACACAAATAGGGATCTCATGATCCAGTTCTTAATACAACATCAAGCAGCGGAATACGTAATCGTAACGGTAGCGTAGGTGAAGCTCCATCTTCGGGGTCACAGGCAATGCTGACTATGGGAGATGATCCTAGTTGTTGTAACCTTCCTGGGGTCCATCTTCCAGGTACTCCTCTTCATAGTCTGGCCATGGGAATAGCCAGGGACAAAGCCATGAGTACTCTTTAAGTACTCGCAAACTAATACTAACAGGTAAGGTGTTTTTGAATAATAGGACACTAGGCTCTAGGGTTGTTTTGCAAAAATCCAGGTTTATCTCTACTAAGTTCCAAAGCTAGTCACAATTTTATAACTCCTAAGTGGGATCTTGTAACTCAAGTCACAACTCTGTTGTGGTCAAGTCAAAGTCTCAATTCATTTCACAAGTCATTTTGAAAAGTCTGACGGGGGAACAGTATGGCCACTCCAACTGTCCATAACCGCGGATATTCGAATAGTTTGACACTCTGCAGAGGTTGTACACTTTCACCACAACATTCGATACATCCGTCAGGAACAAATCCTGAATTCACCATACTCAGTATGCGGATAATCAATCCTAACCTTTCAATTACACGCCCTAGTATAAGCACCTCTCCTGTGAGTTTGGCCTCCCAACCATGACCACTGTCATCTTGGGTACTGCACAGGTGGACAATCTTCACAAGGTAGCCTCAGCTCAAACCTTGGCCGTGAGGGAACTAATACTAAGGAATATAAGTTTCCAGTCAAGCCCTACCCAATATTCGGGTATTGTGGTTGTACGCTAAAACTGGAATGGTATCGCATCCAGAAAACCATCAGTTTTAAAAAGGGCTAAGGCTCATGCCTCAACATTTTCATCACCAGAATCATCAAGTGTTTGGAAACACATGTCCAAAACATTTCAATAGAATGATCCATCATTCCAAGGTTTTCATAACCATTTTTCCACCAAGTAATCCCATCTAAAGTTGATCAAGTTTTATGCTTAGCACTAGCCTCTACAGGTGGGGGTAGTACTGATGAGGGGTGGTAACTAGTGGAGTTTCACTAAGTCCAACCTTATATCTTAGGCTGATATCAAGGCTTCTAGCTTAGGCCAAATTTTATGCTCTTTATGCAACCTTCAGCACAACTGTCAAACTCTTAGGTAGACTCTAAGTAAGCTTTGATAAAGAAATAAAGTAAGAAGCTTGCACATAAAACTAGGATTGGTTTATCAAATGGGTATGATCACATATGCTTAAGGCATATAGTAGTCATATCACAAGTATGGGTTTGTGGCATCAGTAGGGTATCTGGCAAGGGTTAGCTTGCATCACTATGAGTATGAGCTTGCATAGGTATAGTATCTTGCAAGTGTTAGCTTGAATTGGTATAATATCAGCTTGCATCAGTGTCAATATAAGCTTGCATCAGTGTCAATATAAGCTTGCCTTGTGCAGAGCAGTGGTTGAAGTTCTCCTCGGCTTCTTCTTCGTAGTATCCTCCCTCTTCCTCGTATCCTTGGTCGGTACTAGCGTCTATGAATAAATACGAGGTACACAATCACCAAACAATACTTAACTACTTGCAATCATCACACACAAGGGTCCTATAGATGATCTAGCATCATCTCTAATATTACAAGGTTAAGGCTTGGTTTAAATCTTTTTATTTTTAGAAAAGTAATTTCTACTCATTGAAAATATTACTTAAGATTTAATATTCTCCAAACTAAACATGTGATCATGTTGACACATGTCATCACCACATATTGTAGTCCATGGGAATGTGATTTAAAGTGGTGTCACAATTTAATAAGGTTTTACCCTTTTATTTTAATTAATTAAAGTGGCTAGAAATGCTTATGAAGCATTATTTTATTCCTTGAACATTATTTCTGCAAGTAAACCTATATATTTTTATATATTTTGAAAGGTATGGTTAAATGTGATTTTTGAGAGTTGGAATCAACTCAAAAGCTTTTATGGTTTAAATTTGAAAAATGTTTAAATGCAGAAAAGCTTCTGCCTTGTTATTTTTACTATGGGTGATCTACAGATCCAAATGACTTGAATCCAACGGGCTTGGATTAAGCATTCACAGACCTTTCCAACAAAATTGGTTTCATTCAAATTGGTGCACTGAATCGATCTGGGTTGATTTTTGAAGTTGGGTACAGAACTGTGTTTGAATTTAAAAAGAAAAGGTTTAATTTGAATTGCTGGGCTGCGCGGGAAATTCTAACGGGCCGTCCTGCTAAGCACAGTGCTCCCGCGGGCTACTTAAGTGGGTGTCCCCACTGTCAGTGACATGGGGCTGGGCGAAGCGGTACGGGGCAACGTGGATCGTTCGATCTAGTTCTAATCTAATGGCTGGGGGTCATCGTCGACGCGAGACAGCTCCGGCGAGAATGAAACCTAGCGCGGCCAGTGAGGGGTGCTGGGGGCTCACCGGTGTATGGGCGAGGGTCGGCGAGGCGGGCGAACGACGAAGTCGACGACGGCGAACCTCCTGGTACTGGTGGCTTCTCCTGGGGCGGCTCCAATCGCTGGCTCCCTTCTTCTCCAGAGGCGGCGGGCTCCGGTGAAATTCCGGCGAGGTGGTGCTCGCCTTGCTCTAAGAATGGTGTGGCACGGTCAGTGAGGAGAGGGGAGTGAGATGGTGTGAAGAAATTGTGTGGGGGTGGCCTCTATTTATAGTCGAGCGAGGGGACCGTCGGGGCGCACGGTGAGCTCGTCGGGGGCGACGTTACAGGCGGCTAATGGCATGGGCAAGGGTAGGGGACGGTGCTGTGTCTCCTGGCGATGCTCAACAACATGGTCATGAGGCATGGGGAGGGTGGTTTGGTCTGGAACGGCCGGTGCTCTGCGCGGCAGAGGCGGCGTCTTCGACGGCGGGCGGTGGCTGTCTGGCACGGGGCGGCAAACGGGGATGTCTGGCGGTCTCCTGGGTCGGTGGTGATCGTGTGTGCGCGCGGTGAGGGCGGCGCGCGGTCTGGGGACGCTGGTCGCGGTTGGCGCTCTGGCGCACGCTCGGCATGGTCTGGGCGCGTCTTGTGCGCGTGGTCCAGGGCTTGGCAACGCTCGCAGTTGGGACAGTGAGTGGCGGTGGACGGTGGGCTGCCTCCCAGACAAGGTTGGCACGGGTAGATCTTCCTCTAGCCTGCTGTCGACTATGGGGTGGCATTGAGGTGCTCGGCTGTTCATCATTAATGGCAATGGCAAGATCACAGGGGTGCTAGTGCTGGGCTAATCTCTCTAGATGATCTACTGAGTTGTGTGTGAGCTATCTAGGGAACAAGTTAGGCAAGAATCACTGCACACTATAGTGTTTGATGTTTTGTTTGATTTATGTCTGCAACCTGTTTGATGAAATGGCCGCATGAAATCAAGTTTTGAATTTTGAAATGATTTTTGGTGGGTTTGCTAGATTGGTGCTGGTGAGTCTGCAGATGCTTGGGTTTTGAAAGTTGAGCTTGTTTGAGTGGTTTTTGAAAAAGTGGGATCTTCCCATATGAAGAAGATTCACTTTTGAATTGTCATTTAAACTATGCATTTGAAAGTTTCTGGATGATCACAAAGTGGGCCTTAATACCTTGTTATGAGTACATTCAAGGGGTGCAAAGATCCAGAAAAGTTTCTGTTAGGTTTTGAAAGTTTGAGACAGCCAAAGTAGGCATGGGAGTTAAATTGGTCAAAATGACCATTCACTTAATATATTTGTTTTGATTTACTTGTCTTTAGGAAAAGTGTGGGAAATGTTTTAGATGATGTTTATTTCACCTAAGAAACATTTTACAAGCAATGGATCACACAAACAAGGTGGTTTTTAAAGAAATTAAAAATCCAGGCATACACATATACATGCATTCATGGGTTTATTTATAAAAGTTTTTGTTAACCCTAATCTTGATGATTAGTGTTTGATGATCTAAGTTTGGTATTTTTGGGATGTTACAAAACTTTACAAATTCTGTTGTAGATGGCACCACCTGCTTTTAATTTCAATGTGTTCATGGAGAAAGAGAAACCTGCAACGAACGGTAGCATCTTTACCGAATGGGCCATGAATTTGAGGATTCTCCTCTCTGCTGCACAAAAGCAATATGTGCTAGAAGCGCCGCTAGGCCCCCCACCTTTTGAGGATGCCCCTGACGAGGAGAAGAATGTCTATCAGACTCGTCAGGAGGACCACAACTTAGTTCATTGCGGCATATTGTATGGGCTAGAGCCGGAACTTCGAAAGCGTTTCGAAAACGGCAATGCATTTGATACAATGGGTGAGCTGAAAATGATTTTCGACACACATGCTGCTGTAGAGAGATACAATGCTTCAGAAAAGTTCTTTAGCTGCATGATGGAAGAGCATAGCTCCGTAAGTGAGCATGTACTCAAGATGTCGGGTTACGCGGATAAGCTTGTGTCCTTGGGAATATCGATTCCCATTTACTTAGGCATCCATCATGTTCTGTAGTCTTTGCCACCTAGCTATAAGAGCTTTGTGATGAACTATAATATGCAAGGCATGAAGAAGTCCCTCCCCGAGCTTCTGTCAATGCTTAAAACTACAGAAGTGGAGATCAAAAAGGAACATCAAGTGTTGATGATCAATAGGAACACTGGTTTCAAGAAAGACAAGAAGGGAAACGGAAGGGAAGTAAGGGCGGCAAGCCGGTTGCCGTGCCTGAAAAGAAACCCCGAGTTGGACCTAAGTCTGATACCGAGTGCTACTATTGTAAGGGGACTGGCCACTGGAAGCGCAACTGCCCCAAGTATTTGGCAGACAAGAAGGCCGGCAAGTCAAACAAAGGTATATATGATATACATGTTATTGGTGTGTACTTGACTAGTGCTCGCAGTAGCACCTGGGTATTTGATACCGGTTCAGTTGCTAATATTTGTAACTCGAATCAGGGGCTGTGGAACAAGCGACCGCTAGCAAGGGGTGAGGTCAAGATGCATGTCGGCAATGGATCAAGCATTGATGTGATCGCCGTCGGAACGCTACCTCTCCATTTTTCGTCAGGATTAGTTAGAAACTTGAATAATTGTTATCTGGTGCCTGCACTGAGCATGAACATTGTATCTGGATCGTGTTTGATGCGAAGTGGTTATTCGTTTAAATCCGAGAACAATGGTTGTTCTATTTATATGAATGAAATATTTTATGGTCATGCACCGATGATGAATGGTTTATTTCTATTAGATCTCGATAATAATGTTACACATATTCATAATGTTGATGCTAAAAGGGTTAAACTTAATGATGATATATCCCCATATATGTGGCATTGCCGTCTAGGTCATATTGGCGTTAAACGCATGAATAACCTCCATTCGGATGGACTTTTGGAATCACTTGATTTTGAATCATTTGATACATGTGAGCCATGCCGTATGGGCAAGATGACTAGAACGCCGTTTTCCGGTTCAATGGAACGGGCGACAGATTTATTGGAAATCATACATTCTGATGTATGTGGTCCAATGAGTGTGTTAGCGCGAGGTGGATATCGTAATTTTGTTACTTTCACGGATGATTTGAGTAGATACGGTTATATCTACTTGATGAAACACAAGTCTAAAATCTTTGAAAAGTTTAAGGAATTTTAGAATGAAGTGGAAAATCATCGTAATAGAAACATCAAATTTCTATGGTCCGACCGTGGAGGTGAGTATCTAAGTTACGAGTTTAGCACTCACATGAAAGAGTGTGGAATTGTTTCACAACTCACGCCTTCCGGAATACCACAGCGAAATGGTGTGTCAGAACGTTGTAATCGTGCTTTATTGGATATGGTTCGATCTATGATGTCTCTAACGGACTTGCCGTTGTCATTTTGGGATTATGCACTACAAACTGCTGCATTCACTTTAAATCGGGCACCATCTAAATCCGTTGAAAAGACACCGTATGAATTGTGGTTTGGAAACAAACCTAAGTTGTCATTTCTTAAAGTTTGGGGATACGATGTTTATGTGAAGAAACTTCAACCAGATAAATTCGAACCCAAAGCGGAAAAATGCGTATTCATAGGATACCCTAAGGAAACTATTGGGCATTCCTTCTATCACAGATCCGAGGGCAAGGTTTTTGTTGCCAAGAATGGATCCTTTCTAGAGAAAGAGTTTCTAGCGAAAGGTGTGACTAGTCGGAAGGTAGAACTCAAAGAGGTTATTGAACCTTCTCTTCAAAGTATGGCGAGTAGCGCAGCGCCGAAAGTTGTTCCGGAGTTGGCTTCACCTATTGAAGAGGGAACTAATGATAATGATCATGAAACTCCGAAAGAGAGTACTACCAAGCCTCGCAAGTCTAGCAGGACGCGTGCAGCTCCCGAGCTGTACGGAAACCCTGTTATGAATTTCATGGTTGATGAAATTGATTACCCTGCGACATATGAAGAAGCGATGATGAGCCCGGATTCCAACAAATGGTTAGAAGCCATGAAATCTGAGATGGAATCCATGTATGAAAATCAAGTTTGGAACTTGGTGGAATTACCTCACGACCGAAAGGCCGTGGAGAACAAATGGATTTTCAAAAGGAAAACTGATGCCGATGGTAATGTGACCGTCTATAAAGCTCGACTTGTCGCAAAGGGGTTTCGACAAATTCAAGGAGTTGACTACGATGAGACATTCTCTCTCGTAGCGATGCTAAAGTCAGTTAGGATTATGTTAGCAATTGCTGCATATTTCGATTATGAGATATGGCAGATGGATGTCAAAATCGCATTTCTCAATGGTAATATTGAAGAAGAGTTGTATATGATACAACCAAAGGGTTTTGTCGATCCTAAGGATGCTAACAAGGTGTGCAAGCTTCAGCGATCCATCTATGGATTGAAGCAAGCATCACAAAGTTGGAATCTCTGCTTTGATGAGGTGATCAAAGAGTTTGGATTTGTCCAAACTTATGGAGAAGCTTGTATTTACAAGAAAGTGAGTGGGAGTAATGTGGCATTTCTGATATTATATGTGGATGACATATTATTGATCGGAAATGATATAGATCATTTAAACAGTGTTAAAGTTATCTAAACAACAATTTTTCAATGAAGGACCTAGGTGAAGCGTGATACATATTAGGCATAAAGATCTATAGAGATAGATCTAGGCGCCTAATAGGGCTATCGCAAAGTACAGACCTTGATAAAATTTTAAAGAAGTTTAAAATGGACGGAAGTAAGAAGGGGTTCTTACCTATGTTGCACGGCAAGACATTGAGTAACACTCAAAGTCCGGCTACGGCGGAAGAAAGAGAGATAATGGATAAAGTCCCCTATGCTTTAGCCATAGGCTCTATAATGTACGCCATGCTATGTACAAGACCGGATGTGGCACATTCTATTAGTTTGACTAGTAGGTACCAATTGGATCCAGGTTTGGAACACTGGATAGCGGTCAAGAATATCCTTAAGTACTTACGAAGAACTAAGGATATGTTTCTTGTGTACGGAGGTGAAGAAGAGCTCGTCGCTAAGTGTTATGTCGACGCAAGCTTTAACACCGACCTGGATGACTCTAAGTCTCAATCCGGATACGTGTTTCTCATGAATGGTGGAGCGGTTAGTTGGAGGAGTTCCAAACAACCTGTCGTGGTGGGATCAACAATGGAGACGGAATATGTTGCTTCTTCGGAAGCGGCTCAGGAAGCGGTTTGGATGAAGGAGTTCATATCCGAACTAGGTGTGGTTGCAAACGCGTTGGACCCAATGGTGATCTATTGTGACAACAATGGTGCCATTGCCAATGCCAAAGAGCCAAGGTCTCACAAGCATTCCAAGCATATTAAGCGCCGGTTTCACTCCATCCGCGAGCATGTCAAGGATGGAGATATAAAGATTTGTAAAGTACACACGGATCTCAATGTAGCAGATTCGTTGACTAAAACTCTCCCTAGAGAAAAACATGATCAACACCAGAACTCCATGGGTGTTAGATTCATCACTATGTAACTACATTATTGTCTCTAGTGCAAGTGGGAGACTGAAGGGAATATGCCCTGAGAGGCAATAATAAAGTGTTTATTATGTGTATTCCAAGTATATGATAGAGGTTTATTTTGCATGCTATAATTGTATTAATACGGAAACGTTAATACATGTGTGTTTAATAAACAAACATAAAGTTCCTAGTTATGCCTCTCTCATAAACTAGCTCGTTGATTAACAAGATGATCAAGGTTTCCTGATCATGGACATTGGATGTTGTTAATAACGGTTTACAACATTAGTGTAATGGTGTGATGATCATTCATCCGAAGTATAGCATTACGATCAAAGTCATTGAGTTTATATTGCTATAACAACTTACGAAGTAATCCTAATCCTTAGACCATGAGATCATGTCAATCACTAACACCGGAAGAGTTTCTTGATAACATCAAACGTCACACCGTAACAGGGTGATTATAAAGATGGGTTCAGAAATAATAAAGTGTTATGTTGAGGCCCATGGATCGAGAGTGGAATTTTTTCATCCCAACGACGGATAGATATACTCTGGGCCCTCTCGATGATATCACATTGGTTAGCTTGCAAGCAAGTGATTTGATCACTAGAATGTTATATCACGGGAACGAGAAAAGAGTGCATGTCAGTAACGAGATCAAACTAGGTATGGAGATACCGATGATCGAATCTCGGACATGTAATATATCGTGAAACAAATGGATTAAGATACTAGCATAAAAGGTTCCAACGATCACAAGAAAGTCATCGTTGAATGAGTGGGAGTTAGTATGGGTCTCCAGATCCCGCTTCTGATTATTGATCTGAGAGGGGTCTCGATCATGTCCACATTATTCATGAACCGTATGGTGACACACTTAAGAGATACCGACATCCAATTGGAGCAAAAGTTTCGTGCCGGAAAGAATAACAAGCACATGAATTTATTTCACTAGATACCGAAACAGGTTTTCGGGTAAAATTGCATAAAGTGGTTATGCATGTGAAATAGAATTCTAGCAAGGGGTTATATGTGAATTTTTGTCATTAAATTGACAAAATTCTCAGTAAATAAAAGATTTTTATTTAATGAGAGTTTGCATTAAATTTGGTGGAAATTTAATTGCAAGTTTGAGTGGGATTTTGAGTGGAGGGAATTTAAAGGAATTTTGTGAGTGGAGTGTCCACCCACATGAAGAGGGGAGGGCAAGGGGGCAGCCCCCATGCGCCGGCCACCCCCTTGGGGTCCCCCCCTCTCCTATAAAAGGCACCCCTCTCCTCACTTCTCACTCACACCTTCTCGTGAAGGATCTCTCTCCCCCTCTAGAATTTATGCCCCATGGTCTCGGACTAGCGAGATACATGTTCCCGGTGGCTATTCGGCAAGAAAGAGTTGTGCTTCCGCTGCATCACTGGAGCGAGGAGGCGGAGGTTGCTTGGTGCCTCGGACGTGTGTGCGATCACGGATGCGCTGCTGATTTGCGGTGCTAGGACTTCCTCTCGATGTTGAGATCGGCAAGAGATCGTCTACATCAACCACGAGTTTAACTCGTTAAGCTTTGTCGGTCTTCAAGGGTATGGTCTCTACGGATATACATCCACCTGTTGTTTGTATCTAGTAGATAGATCTTGGTACATAGTTGTTCCCATCGTAGGAATTTTTTTGTTTTCTATGCTGCGAACCCTACAAAATCTCTTTCGGCCATTTCATCAAACACCTTGCAAACACAAATCAAACAAATATCAAACACTGTAGTGAGCAGTGTTTTTGTCCTAACTTGTTTCCTCTCTAGCTCATAGCATGCTATTAGTAGATCATCTTGCTTAGTTAACAAGTTTTAGCTCACTCTAAGCTTGCCATTACCATCAATGGTGAGCATGCCGAGCCTCACCTTTCCATCCCATTGTCGACAGCAAGCTAGGAGAATCTCTAGCCTCACCAACCTTGTCTGGGACATTGACCACCATCCATCGCCACCCACTGTCCAACGCCAACGCCCTGCCAGCCTCTGGACCACTCTAGAACCGCTGTGCCCTATGCCTCTATGCCATGCCGAGAGCGCGCCAGAGCGCCACACTTGACACGTGACCACAGACCGCTCGCCGCCCTCGCCGCTTGTGTGCGTGATCACCACCGTCCCAGGAGACCACCAGACAACCATGTTCACTGCCGCACGAACCGTAGCCGCGGTGCGCCATTAAAATGCCTGTCGGACCCACCTAGAGCACCGCAGCGTCCCGACCATCTCGCATCGCCCCACACCTCACGACCATGCAGTTGAGCTTCGCCAGGGAGCACAGCACTGCCCCCTACCGTCGCCCATGCCATTATCCAACGGTGACGACGACCACGACGATCTCCACCCGCTCTCTTCGGTCCCCTCTTGGCACTATAAATAGAGGCCATCCCCATTCGATTTATTCACACCAACACACTCCCCTCTCTCTTAGAACCACCCCACCTCACCCACGGAGCAAGGAGAGCAGTAGGTCGCCAGAATTTTGCAGGAGTCTGCCGCGAAGGAGGAGAAGTGGAGCTAGCGATTGGATCCACCCCAGGAGGAGATGTTGGTACCAGGAGGTTCGCCGCCATCGACTTCGTCATTCGCCCCCATCATCGACCCTTGCCTGAGCCCTGGTGAGCACCCGTAGACCCCCACTGGCCGCGCTAGGGTTCTGTCTCACCGGAGTTGCCCGACGGAGACGATAAGTCACAACCGTTCGATTAGAAGTTGATCGTGTGGTTTAGATTGCCTCGTACCGCTTCACACACACTGTCTCGCTGACTGGTGGGGACATCCACTTAAACCCACCACCGCGTGCGCTGTGCGCCATGGGCTGGACCAGTTACACTCCCGCGCAACCCAGTAGTTTGAATTTAGGTTTTTCAGTTAATTTCAAATTTAGTTTTGTACCTAGATTCAAAAATCAACCCAGGTCGATTCACTGAACTAAATTGCATGAAACTAATTTTGTTAGGAAGGTACTGGAATCCTTAATCCAAGCCCGTTCGATTCAAACCATTTAGAATTGTAGATCGCCTATAGTAAAAATAACAAGGCAGAAGCTTTTCTGCATTCAAACATTTTTCAAACCTTGGTGTTTACTTGCAGAAATAATGGTCAAGCAATAAAATAATGCCTCATAGGAAATTCTAGTCACTTTATTTAATTAAAATAAAAGGGTTAAACCTTGTTAAATTGTGACACCACTTTAAATCACATTCCCATGTACTGAAATATGTGGTGATAACATGTGTCAACATGATCCCATGTTTTAGCTGGAGAATATTAAATCTTAAGTAGTTTTTCAATGAGTAGAAATTACTTTTCCAAAATAAAATAAATAAGACAAGTGCTTTGATGATTGTCATGTTTGTGATGATGCTAGATCATCTAGTGAAAACCTTGGTGTGATAAATAAAAATAGTTAAGTATTGTTTGGTGATTGTGTACCTCGTATTTATTTATAGACGCTAGTACCAACCAAGGATACGAGGAGGAAGGAGAATACTACGAGGAAGAAGCCGAGGAGAACTTCAACCACTACTCTGCACAAGGCAAGCCTCACTATACAAGTTGACTTAGCAAGCCTATACTTGTAACTTTGCAAGCTAACCCTTGCAACTGTAGAAGTTAGATAACCTATGTAATGCATTAGGCATGCTTGGTTAGATACATTTAATTATACCCAATCCTAGTTTTATTTGCAAGCTTAGTTATTTTATTCCTTTATCAACGCTTTCTATTAGAGTTTACTTAGTGACTTGTAGATTTTAGAAAGATATTTAAAGGTAGCATAAAGAGCATAAAACTTGGCCTAAGTTAGATAATCTTGATGTCATCCTGAGGCATGAGAATGAACTTAGATCATTCACACTTGATTACCACCCCTCATTAGTTTTTACCCCCACTTGTAGATGCTAGTGCTAAACATAAAACTTGATCACTTTAGATGGGATAACTTGGTGAAAATGGTTATGAAAACCATAGAATGATGATTCATTCTACTGAAATGTTTTGACTTGTGGTCTTGAACACCCGATGATTTTGATGATGAAAAATGTTGAGGCATGAGCCTTAGCCCTTTTATAAAACTGATGGTTGTCTGGATGCGATACCATTCCAATTTTACCGTACAACCACAATACCCGAAATTTTGGTAGGGCTTGACTAGAAATTTATATACCTTAGTATGGGTTCCCTTGCGGCAAAGGTTTGAGATGAGGCTACCTTGTGAAGATTGTCCACCTGTGCAGTTCCCAAGATGATAGTTGGTCATGGTTGGGAGGCCAAACTCATAGGAGAGGTGCCTATACTAGGGCATGTAATTGAAAGGTTAGTATTGATTATCCGCATAATGAGTATGGTGAATTCAGGATTGTTCCTGATGGATGTATCGAATGTTGTGGTGAAAGTGTACCACCTCTACACAGTGTCAAACTATTCGAATAGACGCGTCCGCGGTTATGGACAGTTGGAGTGGCCATATTGTTCCGTCGTCAGATCTTTTCAAATTCACTTATGAAATGAATCATGACTTTGACTTGACCACAATAGGGTTGTTATATGAAACTCAAGTTCCCACTTAGGTGTTATAAAACTTTCAACTAGCTCTCTCTTTGCTTCTGAACTCAGTAGAGATAAATCTAGCTTTTTGCAAAACAACCTAGAGCCTATATTTTCCTACCTCAAACCCACTTCACTTGTTAGTATTAGTTTGCGAGTACTTAAAGAGTACTCATGGATTTGTCCCTGGCTATTCCCGTGGCCAGACTATGAAGAGGACAATCAGGAGGATTGACCACAGGAAGGTTACGGCAACTAGGGTCATCTCCCATCGTCAGCATTGCTGTGACCATGAAAATGGAGCCTCGCCTACGCTATCGTTATTATTACGTTATTCCGCTGCTATGATTGTATTAAGACTGGATCATGTGATCCTTTATTTGTTGTAATACCTTATGTATGGTTTGTAATGGATGATGTACTGTGATATCCAATCTGTTATGTCTCGCAAAAATGGTAATCCTGGGATTGCGATGTATGGCATAACAGACATCTGGGATTAAAAATCTGGGTGTTGACAAGTTGATATCAGAGCCATCCTGACCATAGGAGACCCTAGTTTAGAATGGACGTTTGAATCAAAAACTTAGTTTCAAAACCAAGGAAGTGAGTATTTATGAAAACTTATTCTCATTCTTATCACTTAGACTTTTAAATGAAAATTCATGTTCCTCAAAAATTCTTACAAACATACATAGAATTTGACACACTTGATCACTCTACTAACTTACTCATCCTATATTCTTATAGATGGACATGAAGTATAGCAAGTTCTATCGGTTGGGGAATGGAGGAGACCTCATCTTTGAGCGTGACTTGGACCAGCTTTCAGAACTTCTGGAGCGTCTGCACCCCGAGTTCTTCGGAGCTCAGCTCAACGATCAGGAAGGAGAGGAATTGTAATGCCTGATTGTTGCAAGTCTCCGAGGAAATATTGAAGCCCCACCTCAAAAGGAATTCAGTTCACCATCAGAGAGAACAACTGGATCGATGGACTTGCCAGGGCCATGCAATAAGCTCTTGCCCGTCTGTGTGGACAGAGTATCAATCAGATCAAGGGTACACGCTTTGAGTTTTGCCCAAGGCGTGATGTTATGGGACAGCCACTGGAGGCACCATATCACCCTGAGCTGAAGAACCAAGTGGACCACCTCAGCTTTATGATGTATGACCGGCAGAAGGAGTTAGACAATGCCCGCTCCTATGCCAACCACAAGTACGCTTTCACTGCCTAGAAGGACCAGACCATTGCCATGCTAGTGAAGGATCGCCAATCTCGTCGCCGTCAGCTCGACAAGAAGGAGCGCATCATTTCCCGTCTTCGCCACAGGATCACCAATTTGGAGGAGACCATCCACGAGAGAGACATGCAGCTTGACGAGAGGGAGAATGCAGGGGAAGACCTTCGTGGAGACCCCTACTCCTATCTTAGTGACGATGATGACTTTCTGGAGTATCTGGACATGGACTTCTTCACTGATGAGGATGACTACGCCTTCATTGATGATGATGATGATGAGGAGGATGATGAGAACACCGACTCCAAGGAGTAGTAGCACTTGAGCACTAGTGATAGTGAGTTGTATTCGGTCCCACTGTATCGTAGTTTCCCAGAATGGTTCTTAAAACCATTTGTTTTTCATTTTTGTGGTGTGTGTTTGTATCGTGTGCTATGATTGAATGAATGAAAAGCAAGTTGATAGGAAAATCTGAGTCAAACTTCAAAAACTTTTCAAAAACCCTGAACCTTAGAAATTTCCCTCTTTTCTCATGATCTATCTCAATCTTCATATGCCTCGCGGAGGAAGCACTTCATCCCTAGATCCGATGTTGCAAATCTTGCAAATGTTGGTTTCTGACCACGAAGCTGAAAGAGCCGAACGTCAGGCCAACCTAGCCACCCTTCAGCATATAGCTCAGATGGCCAACAACAACAACCAAGGCCATGGAAATAAGGACAACCTTGGATCAAAGCTCAAGAATTTCCATAACACCAATCCACCTCCCCTAGATGCCGATGATTGGCTGCAAACCATGGAAAACAACTTGGAAGTTGCAGGAGTTGAGGCTAACAAGAAGGTACTGTTTGCCACCCACTATTTGGCCGGAGATGCAAGAGCATGGTGGAACAGCGTTCGTGCCATGAATGGAGGACAAATGATGACTTGGGATGAATTCAAAGTCAAGTTTAGTAGAACCCATGTGCCACCGGGTTTGATCAAGAGGATGAGAGATGAATTCAGAGAACTGAAGCAAGGGAGGATGACAATAGTTGAATACCGTGACAAATTTTTGTCATTGGCTAGGTATGCACTGGATGAGATTGAAACTGAAGCTAAGAATAAGGAGAGATTCCTGAATGGTATGCATGATGAGATGCAGACAGTGTTAGTCAACATCCCCTTTGCTGATATTGAAGCCTTAGTGGATTCCGCCATCCAGATGGAAGGCAAGATCAACCAAGCCAATGAGAATCACAAACGTAGAATGATGCATCAACCAGGAACCCATCATACCCCAAAGTATCGCCCCAGCCCATCTCCAGGATTTGCCCCAAGAACCAATAGACCCCCGATGAACCGTCCGACCTATCCCAACCGTGAAGGAGGAAACCCAAGGCCCGGAGGAAATCACAACAACCCCGGCAACCCCAGCAATTTCAAGCGTGCCCCGCCCAAGTTCAACAACAACAATGATGTCACCAACACCAATACTGCCCCAAGGACTGGAAGCAATGATGTGCCTGTTGCAGCAAAGGACAAGTCTCAGGTGACTTGTTATGAATGTGGAACCAAGGGTCACTATTTCAATGAGTGCCCCAAGAAGATTGCCGCGGTCCCCAATGCAAATGCCCAGCTCAGCAGTAGCGTCGTTTCCAGCCCGGAAGAAGGTTTGCCCTAGGAAACTCGCTCAACCGCAATGGCCTTCTCTTTATCATGCATGCTGAAGAAGCCCAAGAAGCACCAGATGTCATGCTGGGTATGTTTTCTGTTAACTCAGTACTTGCAATAGTGTTGTTTGATGCTGGAGCATCGCACTCATTTGTGACAGAATAATTTGCATGCACTAGTAAGATTCAACTCATAAAATTGAAGCATGTTATGATAGTTCAAATACCTGGTTCAACCACCAAAGTTAGACAAATCTGCAAGGCCGTGCCTATCCTAATCCATGGCATAGATTTTTATGCTAATCTAATAGTACTTGGAACTAAAGGTTTGGAAGTAGTACTAGGAATGGATTGGATGTCAAAACATAAAGGATTAATCGACTATGCCAAGAAAGCCATAACCATGACCAGTACAGCCGGAATATCAGTAGAACATGTATCTGAAACCTTGCCCCGTCAATTCAAGTGCAACAAGAGTAGCCCAACCAACCATTGACCAAGTCAGAATAGTCTGTGAATACCCCGATGTATTTCCAGATGTTTTGCACGGTATGCCCCCAGATCGGGATATCGAGTTTATCATTGAACTAATGTTGGGGATATGCTATATGGGTATCCTCATAGCATGTCTCTTATCCGACTAACCCGGGTGGCCCATAGTCGGTAGCATGGCCTGTGGCCTGATGGGCGGCCCAGTTAGGTGGATCCAGAAGGGAGGCACATGCCGGATAAAGGAAGGCTATGGTGGAGTCACCATTGTACCCGGAGCCTTGGAGTACAAGATACACAAGACTAGTGATAGACGGTGTAGGACTCTGTAACCTGTCCGGCTAGGACTTTTCCCTGTAACCTTAGGACCTGGCGACTATATAAGTCGGGCCTATGGGAGCCTTTAGGGCACAACCTAGTATCATTTTACACACACCTCGCACAGCGAACCTATCTTTGTAACTCGGTGTATTGCCCTTATAGTGATTTATAGCAGGAGTAGGATTCCGCCACCATTGTGGGATCTAAACCTGGGTAAGCTGTGTTACCTCGTACCCGTCAACCGTCCGCCTTACCCCACGTCTCTAAACACGCACTGTGAGGACCCCTCCATGGCGTACTCGTCGGCAATACCACGACAGTTGGCGCCCACCGTGGGGCAAGAGGCGCTTCAGGCTCTTCAGCGGGCGAGGACCAAGATCTTTGCGGGAATCGGCGAAACCGTAACCATCGGTCGCATTCTCTTCTCCGGCAACGTTCCGATCGTCCCTCCCGACGAGTTCTGTATCCCGGCGAAGACGAACCCTACGCGGTGTTCGATCGTTCCTATCGGAGACATCCACCTCTTCATTGGCGAAACCGACTTGGGCTCTAGTTCCCTAGAAGTCGGAGGAGCGTCAAGACCCGCACGGACCGCCTACGGGCAGGATACGTTCGCGGAAGGATCGATGTTGGATCTCTCCTTGGAGTTTGCCGGCAAAGATCGGAAAATTCAAGACCCACCCAAACCGCCCTTGTGCAGGATATAAAGGTGGAAGATCATAGCAAATCCGCCGGCTTTGTCCGTGCGTCTGGACAACAGAGATCCAAGTTCGTCGGCGTGGTTACCATCTTCGATCTAGCGTGCTGCGTTCAGAGAGAAGGCAAAAACCCCCGCGATTACCTGGCCAGGTGGCTCCGTATATGAGTCGATCTAGCCCACTACCCCAATGATGATGCTATCTATCACTTTGTGGAAGGACTGGACCATGGCACGCTTCTCCGACATTCTCTAAGACGGCCACAGGCGTCAGGGCGCCTTACCTTCGAAGGCATGGTGAACACCGTCAACAACTACGTGGAGGGTGAAGCGGCAGCTCAGACAGCGCTTGCGCTCATTGACGGAGCCCCTCCGATTCAGCCACCACCACCACCACCTCTGGCCGCCATCGTCGCAGCAGCACCACCACCTCCAGTCATCGTCGAGGCCGTTGCACCTCCACCGCCCATCATCGAGGAAGTCCTGGCACCCTCAGACTCTGTCATTGACACGTTTTATGCTGATTTCAGTGCAGATTCAGAGGAAATAGACTTCAGTCCAGAAGAGCTAGACTCCGCTATGCAGGAGATGGAGGATGAGTACTCGCGCGACGAGCAAGCTAATAACACCATCATGTCTCGAGGGGTGTTCGTCACCATATGGACAGCGATGGATGAAGATCAACCCGGGCAAGCTCCGCCTACGGCGCTGGAAAAGGGGAAGGGGCCACTTATTCTTGCCGACAATGATCGTGCAAAGGTCATGCCCCCTCCGCCTAAACCAGTGCAGCAGCCGCAGGAACTCCGCACCGGTCCAAGCAACAACAACACCACAAACTTGCCGCCTCCAGCATCCACGTCGGCAGCAACCCATGTTACTCCAGCTGATAGAGTGATGTACGGCAATCTCCTCGTTGAGCCACTAACCGTTGATCATATCCGGAACGTGACTCAGCTTGACGAGAAGCGCCAGCAGCTGCTGGAGGAGGCGCAAGCCATCGCGGAGCAAGGCACTAAACTAGATCAAGACCTGGTGTCGTGGGAATGGTCACGGCAGATGCAATCGGCAGCGAGTAGTAGAACGTGGGGCAAGGGCGGCCAGCCATCTGCGGTGCGAGATGAGGGCGGAGACACAGGGTTTTACCCAGGTTCGCCCCCGGAGGGTAAAGACCTACTCCTCCTAGATTGTATTATGATGGTGGTACAATGGGACGAGCTTGGCGGCTAGGCGGCGAGTCGCTTGGGTGTATGATGGAACGTACCTCTACACGCCCTGTAGGGAGGTTTATATAGACTCGCCTCCCTCTAGGGTTTACATATCTCAACCGAATCAATTAAGGCTTCGGTACTCGTTTAACCTAATCCGACTGGGCCTATCTACTCGTCTGGGCCTTCAGCTTCCAGTCGCTTGGATCCACACCGGGCCTTGATCCAGTTGCCGTCTTGCAGGCCCACTCGCCAGGTCGTGGGCCAGTCGGAAACGTCCTGCTGGGTATACCCCGGCAGGCATATCCCCATCAGTAGTCCCCGAGGCCGTCGTCGATTGGACGCAGGTGGTTGCTGGCAGTCAGAGCATACGGCTTCAATGCGGACATCCAGTCGAATCGGCAGCGGGCTCCTGAATAAAGGAGGAAACTAGTCATTCTGGTCGCAGCTTTGGCGAACGGGTCGGCGAAATATTCAGTCATTGTTGTAGTGATCGGGTCGGCGAGCCGAGTGGCCGAAGTTGGACCGTCAAAACGCAGTCAAACTAGCCGTTGCGGTAATCCAACGGTAACTTTTGGCATAATCACCGCGTAGTAACGGCTCCCTGATTTGGCGGGTAACAACCGCTATATAAAGGGAATGGTAGGCAATCGGAGAACCACCTCCTCGTCATTTCCTCCGATTGCGCACACCGTCGTTTTACTCCGCATCGCGATCCAGCCGAACCGAAATCCTCCGACCCCCACGAATCCTTCCGCCAATGGCCCCCTCCACCGAACCATGGGGCAGGTCCAAGTGCACGAGAGAGCAACTGGTGTCCTTCGAGGAGGCCGGGATCCTGCGCACCGGCAGGTGGCGCATCCCTAGAGCGGGGGCTGGGATTCCCAACATCTCTTTTCTTCCGGCGCTTCTGCGCCTTCTACGGGATCCAACCGTCGGACCTGGGCCCGCACAGCATTGAGCAGCTCGCCATTTTCGTGGCGTTCTGCGAGTGCTACCTGGGCTGCAGGCCCTATTTTCCCCTGTGGCAAGGTCTGTTCCACGGGCGGATCAGTTGCGAAGAAGCAGGCGGCCCGATGCTTGCCGCAGGGGGCCTGACGTTTCAATTGAAGTCGAAGGCCTCCTTTTTCGATCTGATGCTACCTGCCAAGGCGGCGAGTGAATGGAAGAAGTCTTGGTTTTACGTCACCGAGGCGACTCCAGACGGTGAGGTGGCGATCCCAAGATACTCCGCCCACCGGCCCGAACCGCGCCGACTCCAAGTCGGCAAGCTTCCAACAGACCAGCGGATGGTGGTGGATGAAATGCTTCAGACCATCCGCGACCTGAAGAATAAAGGTCTCTAGCCCATCAACTTGTACAACTGCTGGCTCGGGCGGCGACTCGTCCCCCTGGCCCGTCGTGACCACTACATGTACGAGTACACGGGCCGGGAGGACTCGACGAAATCCTGCCTCGCCGAGTGGCAACTCGAGGATTACCTCCTGGCGTTGAAGAAGATCACCCAGGCGGCGTACCTCGATGCGAAGGCTAGGGTCGCCCCTACACAGCGAAGCATCCAGCCCTGACGGTAAGTCATCTTTCTATCATTCACAGTCGCAGTTAATGCTGTCGCGGTTATACTGATATTGTCTTATGCCTATTGCAGTTATTTCAAGTGGTGGAAGGGTGGCTTCCGCCTGCGGACGACGAGAATTCGAGCTTGTCCGTCCAGGAGGGGGGCGAATCGCCTCCAGCAAGGGGCGGCGTCGAGAGTGACA
This sequence comes from Avena sativa, assembly GCA_916181665.1. NCBI lineage: Eukaryota > Viridiplantae > Streptophyta > Magnoliopsida > Poales > Poaceae > Avena > Avena sativa. The sequence continues at coordinate 137,520,409 of OV702280.1, forward strand.
GGAGCGGCAACGACGATGAATCCGAGGAAGAGGTCGCCCCGCTAGTCCGGAAAACTCACGGACAACGGCAGCGTGAGCTCGAAGCGAGCAAAAGCCTCGAACGTCATGACGATGACGACGACGCGCTCCCCGAGCACACCTCGCATCGCAAGGCCACTCCATCAAAGAAGAAGAAGAATAAGGAGGAGGTGAAGGCCCCTCCGAAGAGGAAAACGAAGCCAGCGAGACAGGCATCTCCGCCTCACTCGCCAAGCAGCTCCGACGCCACCAGTCTGGCTAGGGGTGAAGCGCCACAGATGATGGCGGCGCCAGATATCACCGCCGTCCTGAGCGAGGTGCCTCTGGCCTCGCTGCCTCCGCCGTTCGCCCCAGTCTCTGGGTCGGGAGCTGCTTCGGTCGCGGCAGCTTCGCCGCCCAGGGAAGCTCCCGCCAGAAACGTTTCGGAAGCTCCTGTCGCGGCCTCGACGACAAAGAAGCCGTCCGTGTCTTGGGCGCATGATGTCCTGGAGATGGGCCTTAGTTGGCGACTGGGCCCCGAACTGGAGAAGCCGGCCGGCATCCGCACGGGGCTACAGTTCATTCCAGTGGCCAAGTGAGTTTTGTTCACCTGCTTATTTTTCCTCGTAGTCGAACGACTTTCCTCATATTCTCGATTTGCAGGACTGGGGTTAAAAAGATAGGCCATCCGTCCGTGGCCAAGGTGCCGCCAGTCGTCGCCGAGGAGGACCCCTCTCGGAAGAGGAAGGCTAACAAGGTTGCTGCCCCCACAGACGGTGCCAAGAAGGCCAAGAACGACGAGGTCGTCACGGTGTCTGACGACACGACGGTGGCCCCGAGTGATCCTGCGGCGGTGGCGGCCTCGGCAATCAAGGAGGGTGCTCCTTCGCCAGGGGTGACCGAGCCGGCCTCTTTTGGTGCCGACGCGTCCATCGCAACTTTCCCACGCTTCATGGCCAGAGCGGCCACGGCGAGTCGTACCATACCATCGAGCCACGCACCTGGAGTCGCCGAGACGGATGTCGAGCAACCGCGCGGGCATACTCCGGCCCTTCTCACCTCCGTGGACGCACTACAACTTCATGGCATGCTGGGCGCGGCCATCCAGGTATGTCCAGTCCCCGAGGATCGGGCCACTGAATTGCAGTGGTCAGATTCTTTTAGTGTTGTACTTTTACTTCTTGCTCCCAGTCCCCGAGTGCGCATTCGCTGAGTTTCAGTAGGTGGGCGCTCAGTACTTTTGATCGCCAGTCCCCGAGTGTCTAGTCGCTGAATTTCAGCAGGTAGGCACTTAGGTTTTTGATTGCCAGTCCCCGAGTGCGCATTCGCTGAGTTTCAGCGGGTGGGCGCTCAGGTTTTTGATTTTTCTAACTGTTTCTCTTTTGCACAGGGTTTGCAGCGTGAATCAGCTGACCGGCTGGCTGCGAAGTGTTGCGCGGAGAATGAACTTGTCGATGTTCAAGAGGCGAACAAGGGACTCCAAGCGATTGTTGCGAAGGCAGAAGAGGTTCGCCAGGACCTTGTCCCGGCGAGTGAGCTGACAGCGGCGCAATCGACGTTGAGTTTGGCGGAACAGCGGATCGCCGACCTTGAGCGCGAGCTGAAGGAAGCGAGGGAGGAAGCGACCTCGGCGGATGGGCGAGCCAAGGCTGCTATTACGGCCGCCGCTGAGGAGCGTAAGGTTTCCGACGCCCTTGTTGCTGGGCTTCAAGATGATTACTCTGCTCTTCAAAACTTCATGACGGAGCTCTCCCGCCATTTGATTGGTGAGTGTGCATGCCTCTGCCTGTAACATATGCATTGTGTAATTTTTGATGTATTCACGGTCACCTTCTGTCCGCAGGTCGGATCATTGATAGCGTGGAAGAGGCGAATTCGTTCGACGCACGGCAATGTGTAGCCACGCTGGTCGACTCGGCCACGTTGTCGGCGACATGTATACGGGCGTATCTTCAGGAGATGTCGCCCACGGAAGTAATTCCCAGCGACCTCGTCGAGGTGTGGCGATACTTGGAGAAGGCGCCGTCGGTCGTCGAGTTCATGACGTGATCGGTGTTCCGGCGCAGAGCAGCGACGGCGCTTAGCCTTGGGCTCGCTCACTTCCCGGAAGACTTCGACCTGGACGACGTGACGAGTGGCTACCCATCGTCGACTGGCTCGGTGGAGATCTCCGAGGTCCTGAAGTTGACGGACCGTGCCGCGGTGTACTCCGAACGCGTCTGGGCGATGGGCGACCTCCTTCCTTATCAGGAGCCGGTCGTCTCACCCAACGACCCCGAGCCGCAGCACCGGGACTTCAAGATCGAGCAACCCTTCCATGCGGCGATGGCAGGTGAGCTGACGACGTACCCGTCAAACCCGTACACTCCCTTTATTCGCAATCGCAAGGGTGGCGGCAAGTCGTCGTTGAAGCCTGCGGAGTAAAATATTGTGCCCTAGGAATGGTCACGGCAGATGCTGCAATCGGCAGCGAGTAGTAGAACGAGGGGCAAGGGCGGCCAGCCATCTGTGGTGCGAGATGAGGGCGGAGACACATGGTTTTACCCAGGTTCGGCCCCCCGGAGGGTAAAGACCTACTCTTGCTAGATTGTATTATGATGGTGGTACAATGGGACGAGCTCGGCGGCTAGGCGGCGAGTCGCTTGGGTGTATGATGGAACGTACCTCTACACGCCATGTAGGGAGGTTTATATAGACTCACCTGCCTCTAGGGTTTACATATCTCAACCGAATCAGTTAAGGCTTCGGTACTCGTTTAACCTAATCCGACTGGGCCTATCTACTCGCCTGGGCCTTCAGCTTCCAGTCGCTTGGATCCACACCAGGCCTTGATCCAGTCGCCGTCTTGCAGGCCCACTCGCCAGGTCGTGGGCCAGTCAGAAACGTCCTGCTGGGTATACCCCAGCAGGCATATACCCATCACCTGGTCAACGCGCAGAAGTCCATAGAGAAAGCTACAACAATGGAAGCCGAGTACAAGACTCTGCTGCAGCAGTAGAAGGCTAAGAAGGCTCCGGCTCACGTCATCAACGATCCTGGTGTACGGCGCAACCTAGGATTGGCTCCCTCGAAGCCGGCACAGGCCAAGCTATACATTGATAGTGAAGGCAAGCAGGTGATGCCCACCCCACTCCTTAACCTCGCCGTCGCTAAGACCCTTCTGGAGCAGGATAGATCGCCTGAGGCAGTAGAACAGGTCTATGACCTAGTGGCCAAGGTGGTAAAGCAGCAGGAAAAGGCCACCTCTCAGAGGCTTGAGTCTGACCCAGTGCTTTTCCGATCTAGCCAGTACAAAACGCCAAGGGATAGATCTCCTCAGGATGTCGGATCACAGACGGGTTCATCAGAATGAAGACGGAGGGATGCGTGCAACAGGAAGGATGCTATCCCCATATCCTCCGACCACGGAGAAAGATCCCGACCTCGCCGCCCATCGCCACCGCCCCGATCCCCCCGACGTCAGGAAGACTACAAGGCTCACCATCGCACGGATATGCCCCCACCAAAGCAGTGCGGCATCGTCATCCGCGACAACGCGACACAGACCCATCATGATGAAGAGCGCCACCAAGGACATAAGAGCAGGTCACACCACGACCCTCCGCGTCCGACAAGCAACCGTGACAGGCGTGGGGCGTCGCAGGAGGTTAACAGCAAGAAGGCTAACCCACCGCCACCTCCGCCTCCGTCGCCGCCAAGCAGTCACCATGGCGGAAGAGGCCTGCGCCGTTCACGCAGCCCGTCCCCTGTTGACAACAAGAAGAAGAACCCGGAGCCGTACGATGCACGTTCGCAGATCGATAAGATCCACGAGGCCCGAGAAGGACCATACCTGGGACCACGTTGCTTTGGGCCTACAATACGGTCTGCAACTTACCCCAAAGGTTTCTGGATTGACAAGACCATCAAGCCCTATGACGGGACCACCAAGCCCTCCACATGGTTGTAGGACTACGGCAACGCGGTGGAGATTGCCAGAGGAAACCCCAACATCGCCGTCAAGTACCTCCCGTTAATGTTGGCAGGAACGGCCCGTCAATGGATCGACGACTTGCCGGAAAAATCTATCTACAACTGGCTGGATATGCAAGAAGCATTCACCAAGAACTTTGAGGGTACATACAAGCCTCCCTGCACTGTGGGCGATCTACAGCGATGCGTGCAAGAGAAAGACGAGATATCTCGCGCCTACCTCTCCCGCTGGCTGGACATGAAGAATTCCTGCGCAGGAGTACACGCTCAGACCGCTATGGCCGCCTTCATTGATGGATTGGAAAGGGGCCATTACTCCGACATAAGCTAAAGCGCTTGCAGGACAATCATCAGCTTGACTTGAATCAGATGATTCAGTTAGCTAGTGAGTTCGCAGCTGGCGACGACGATGCTCGTGGCTCTTTGCCAGCAACGGCCGTTCCAACCCAAGCTCGGAGGAACAACAGTACAAAGTGAAAAAACGCTCCATAAGAAAAGCAATCTACCGACATGGTCGCCATGAATTTTGCAGGACGAGGAGAAGGCGGACAACGTGGCCGAGGAAGGGAAGCAGGCCGCGTGCAGCAACGAGGAAGTGAAACCAACTCGGCGCCGCTCCGCATTCCCCAAACCTACAAAGAGTACCGCGATATGACGTGCCTCGTACACCTCTACGCCAACGGCAAGGCCACACATACCAATCAACACTACAAGTTCGTCAACGACCTCAAGGAAGACCCGGAGTCCGGCTATAAGCGAAGTCGGAAGAACAGACCGCGGGGCAATGGCAAGGGGAAGAAGGAGGAGGAGGAGTCCAAGGATTCAAGTGACATGGACGAGGACGTTGACCCCAAGCACGCCTCCAAGAGCGACAACAAGGGCAAGAACCCCTTCGCAAAGAAGGCCCCAGTCTACCACACTTTCCTTGGCACCCCCACCATCCGACAACAGAAGACCTCTCTAAGGACCCTGATGGCCACTCTCCCCCCCAGTTCCCCAATACCTGTGCTGGTCGGAGGTTCCAATCACTTGGGACAGGATGGACCACCCAGACCTTGTGCCCACGGAGAACCAGTACGCCATGGTCATCAACCCATTGATTGACGGCGTGGAGTTCACCAAGTGCATGGTGGATAGTGGAAGCAGCATCAACATCATGTACCTGGATACACTGCAGAAGATGAACTTGACAGAGGCAAACCTAAGGCGGACGAACACCGTTTTCCATGGCGTAGTTCCTGGTAGGGAGGCTCGGTCCCTTGGGTGCATTGCGCTTCAGGTAGCCTTCGGCGATGCTAATAATTACCGCCAAGAGCGCATGACCTTTGAGGTGGTCCCCTTCAAGAGCGTGTACCACGTCATATTCGGCCGCGACATATTCCACACGTTCATGGCCAAGCCATGCTTCGTCTACAACAAACTCAAGATACCCGGACCAAAGGGCATCATCACCGTATCCGGAAGCTTTACCAAGGCAAGGGACTACGAGATCAATGAAGCAGCTGTTGCAGAAGCTTTCCTCTACAGCGAAGAATTCAAGGAGATCCAGATTAAGGTCAATGACTCAGAGATGCCCACGTCAAAGAAGCAGATCTCCGACTCTGCTCCTGTGTTCAAGGCCGCCATTGAGACCAAGTCGGTGGAACTTGTGGTAGGAGATGCCTCCAAGACCGTCGCCATTGGGACGAACCTGGATCCCAAATAGGAAATCGCGCTCGTTGAATTCCTCCGTGAGAATAGGGACATCTTTGCCTAGCAACCTGCCGACATGAAAGGTGTGCCTAGGGAACTTGCCGAGCACAGCTTAAACATAGATCCAAAATGTAAACCAGTGAAACAACCTCTACGACGCTTCGGAGATGAGAACATATGTGCCATTGGCAAAGAGATAGCTAGGTTACTTAAGGTTGGGTTTATCCGAGAAGTCCTTCACACCCGATGGGTGGCCAATCCTGTACTTGTCCCCAAAAAGGGAACCAATGAATTAAGAATGTGCGTTGATTACACCGGCTTGAACAAAGCATGTCCCAAAGATCCGTTTGCTTTGCCTCGCATTGACCAAGTTATTGACTCGACGGCTGGCTCGGAACTTTTGTGTTTTCTCGATGCATACTCAGGATACCACCAGACCAAGATGAGGAAGTCGGACCAATTGGCCACTTCGTTCACTACCCCATACGACACGTTTTGCTATGTCACAATGCCCTATGGGCTAAAAAACGCAGGTGCTACCTACCAGCGGACAATTCAACGTTGCCTTCACGGCCAAATTGGTCGGAACGTTCACGCCTATGTGGACGATATCGCGGTGATGTATAAAAAGTCAAATGACTTAATCTCCCACTTAAAAGAAACCTTTGATAATCTCCGGAAATACAACATGATGCTCAACCCTAAGAAGTGCTTCTTCGGGGTTCCAGCCGGCAAACTGTTGGGCTTCATCGTTTCCCAGCGCGGAATCGAGGTCAACCCGGATAAAATCAAGGCCATCTTAAACATAAACCGTCAGACATGCCTAAAGGACATTCAACGACTAACAGGTTGCGTTGCAGCAGTTAGTCGGTTCATCATCCGACTTGGAGAGAAGGCTTTGCCGCTGTACAAGTTGTTGAAGAAGGCGGACAAATTCACGTGGACAGACAAAGCAGACGCAGCATTGAAGCATCTCAAGGAGATTCTTTCCTCAGCTCCCATCCTTGCAGCACCCGAGCCTAGAGAGCCCCTGTTAATTTACATGGCGGCAACCAACTGGGTTATTAGCATCGTCGTCGTGGTAGAGCGGAAGGAACCAGGATACGAGCACGGAGTTCAATGACCAGTTTACTATGTGAGCGAGGTCTTGACGGAGTCCAAGCAGCGTTACCCGCACTACCAAAAGATAGCTTATGGAGTATTCCTTGCTTCTCGGAAGCTGAGGCATTACTTTCAGGAGCACCCAATCACAGTAGTGAGCAAGACTCCACTATCCGACATTATCAACAACAGCGACGCTACAGGAAGGGTCGCGAAGTGGGGCATTGAACTTGCCGCCTTCGAGATCACCTACAAGAGACGCGACGCTATCAAGTCACAAGCTTTGGCGGATTTTATTGCAGATTGGACGGAGATGCCAGGTTCTACTCCACTGCCAGAACCAGAGTACTGGGTGATGCACTTTGACGGATCAAAGTTGCTCAACGGCTCGGGGGCTGGTGTACTACTACAGTCACCAAAAGGAGATAAGCTGCACTACGTTCTGCAGATCCACTTCGAGGCTACAAACAACATGGCGAAGTATGAAGCACTCATTCACGGACTGCGTGTAGCCAAGGATATTGGCATCAAGCGCATAGTTTGCTGTGGAGATTCCGACTTGGTTGCCCAGCAGGTGGCTGGCACCTGGAATGCGCGGAACCCTATGATGGCGGCATATCGCGACGAAGTGGACGAGATAGCCAAGAGCTTCTTGGGCTACGAAGTCAAGTATGTGCCTAGGGAGCAAAACGAGGCGGCTGATCTACTGTCTAAACTTGGATCAGGGCGCAAGCAAATTCTGCCAGGAGTTTTCCTAGAGCATCTACGCACACCATCCGTGAAGGGCGCCGACATCGACAACCCGGATAGAGCCGACTCTTTCATCAACATGGTAACAAAGATCCCTCCGGCTTGGACAAAACCGTTCATGGAATATCTCGAACACGGAACTTTGCCCGACGACAAGGTCGAACGACGGCAAATAGTATGACAAGCAAAGGGTTATACCATAATCAATGGGCAACTCTATAAAAGGAGCACTACTGGTGTATACCTAAAGTGCGTTTCCCAGCTAGAAGGTATGGAAATCATGCGCGAGATCCATCTCGGAGATTGCGGGCATCACGCCGCTCCTCGATCGTTGGTCGTGAAAGCCTTCCGGCAAGGATTCTACTGGCTAACCGCGAAGGCGGACGCCGACAAGCTGGTTGAGACATGCACGGGATGCTAGTATTATGCCCGACAACCACATGTTCCTGCTGAAGAACTGCAAACAATACCAATAACTTGGCCGTTTGCAGTCTGGGGGCTAGACATGGTGGGACCATTACAAACGGCACCGTGTGGATTTACGCATCTGCTGGTAGCAGTTGACAAATTCACCAAATGGATAGAAGCTAAACCCATTAGAAAGCTTGATGGGGCAACTGCCCTTAGGTTTTTCCGGGATCTAGTGGTGAGATTTGGTCTCCCACATAGCATCATCACCGACAACGGGAGAAACTTGTCACTCAGAGAAATGGAGGCCTATTGCTGGGACAAAGGCATCCGACTTGACCTTGCATCTGTGGCACACCCACAATCCAATGGTCAAGTTGAGCGAGCCAATGGATTAATTCTGCAGGGAATCAAGCCACGTCTTGAGGCACCGCTACATAGAGCAGCTGGAGCCTGGGCGGAAGAATTGCCATCTGTGATGTGGAGTTTACGAACTACACCCAACAGATCCACTGGCTACACTGCTTACTTCATGGTATATGGAGCAGAAGCCATCCTACCTTCCGACATCCTCCACGATGCACCAAGAGTTGTCGCCTACAACGAAGATGACGCTGAAGAATCCAGACGCCTAGATGTGGACCTTCTTGAGGAGGAGCGCGTTTTGGCATGCCAAAGATCCGCCATCTACCAGCAGAAGCTACGCAGCTACCATAGTCGCCGCGTTCGGCATCGCTCGTTTAAAGAGGAGGATTTAGTACACCGACTTAAGCAGAAGAAGTCACGCAAATTATCCCCGCCATGGGAAGGATCGTTCATCATAAGCAAGGCGCTGCTCAATGGGTATTACTACCTTGTCGACAATCGTGAGCTCAAGGATAGACCCAACGAGGATCATAAGCGTAAACGACGTGACCCGGATGATGACTACCCGGAGCTTGATCGGCCATGGAACATAGCACAGGTACGTCCATTCTACACTTAGCATTTTTTATCTAATCGTGTACCTCTTATATGATCAATGAAATAAAGCTCTTTGGTTCACTCATATTGCTGAGTCTTTTACCTCCTTTAGTGTTCATTTTTGGATCATATAAACCTTTATGCACAAGTCTTGCGATTGCACTTGTGAAAATTCCGCCTACGGGCGTTAGCTTAAGTTTTCTGGTCTACACATTCATTGTATTTTTTATGTGGATTCTAGAGTAGTGACTTTTGGCACTTATTGTCGGCGATTTTGTGCTCAGGTTATTGACGGTGCCATTGGGCATCATCACCTAAGCGCATGGTTCCGACAACGAGTCTTCTGACTCACGAAAAGTCAAGCATAAGAACCAGAGTAATGGATAAGCCAGCACTTTCTTAAAATATATATACATGCTGAAACTTAATTCTTAAGTAGCAGGATACGACAACCATTGTTTTCCGCCTTAAGATTACATCAACAAGTTTTTTCCCGCGCACACTCCAGAGGTGAAACAGAAATTATAGTGTTTTTCATTCTTTGGGCGCGGGAGACTTGGAGGCCGCATCATCACCAGCCGGAGAATCACCCTCAACGTCGGCGCTGTGATGAGACTCAGAGGAGTCCTGGTTGACATTGTCGATGAAGTTCATGGGCACGAAGACGTCAACGTCCACCAACTCGGCAACCCTGGTGTCATAACCCATGAGTGATGATAGGATGGCTTCATGATCGATGTCCTTGCCATCATCATCCACGTCGGGGATACCAGATGTCACTGTGTCGATGTCGGCATCTTCATAGTGTGACTTCACCATAGACAGCGCCATCCTTGCGCCAGCCCGTGCGCATGAAGCTTTCTAGCTCGCGACACGCTCGGGGGCTTGGCGCAGAATCTCCGAGTACTTCGTCACGGAGTCCGAGGCCTTGATATAAATCTGGAGGGGCTTGGCAATCTCCTTGGCTTGGGCGATGGCGGTATTGATGAACTTGCCGGCAAGAACCATTCATTCCTTGTCCGAAGGAGGCGAGCGGGTTAAACCCATGGGCGCTGAAAATTCCGACAAGGATTGCATGAGTTCAATAAATTCTAAGTATCCAGACTACAGAACTACAAGGAGGAGGACACTTACTGAAGATGCTGGCCTTAGACTGCCAGACGGTGTCCGCCAAGGATTCCTTCTCTTGTTGGAGGAGCTTAAACGCTTCGTTATGGCGAAGGTTTTGCTCATCAGCATCTTGCTTCTGATCCTTTAGGATCGCAAGCTCCTCCTTCAAGCGATTGATCTCCACGGAGGCGGAGTCCTGCAGGGCTTTCATGGAATCCTCGTGCCACTTCAGCATTTCTTCCCTCTCCTTCTTAAGGATCTTGTTCTCGCTGTCTAGCTGCTGGATGTGCTTGGACTGCTTGACAATATCCTTGGCCTTGGCAACATGCTCTGCAAGTCGGAGAAACCAAAGTACACATTGAGTACTCGGAGATTATGGGCACAAAAGTAAGACGGAAATGCGCAAAAATAAAACAGACTCTTGTTTTTGATGATTTGTTCCTTCAAGATGGCAGTTTTACCCTTTTCGGCTTCAAGATCTGCGTGCATCTTCTGATACTTGTCGTTGGTCATGCCCCTCCGAGCATTCTCATTCTGTGGACACAAATACAAAGTTAAATCGTTGTTTGGTATGCTTGGAGCCCCTAGTCGGAGATTCTCCATCTAGGTGCTCGGGGGCTACAGCGAGAGTTTTTAAACTTATCAATATGCTTAGCTTTTCCTTAAAGTATCTAGTCGGAGCTAATTCAGTTCTCGATTAGAAGCTTGGGGGCTACAGTATAAAGTTTTTAGCTCGGAAAATTCTTAGCTTTTCTTTAAGCATCTAGTCGGAACTAATTCAGTTACAACTAGAGGCTTGGGGGGCTACGGCACTGAAAAATATAAACACTATGTATGCTACTCTTAAAGCATCTAGTCGGAATAATTTCTTCCATCTAAATGCTTGGGGGCTACAGTGAGAGTTCTTTCTAACTTAGTCACTCTTAGAGCATATAGATGCAAAACCTATGGTTTTCCGTCTACATCCTCGGGGGCAACAGTGGGATACTCATACGAAATGCAAAAGGTAAAGTAAAACTTACAAGTGCGATGATCTTGAGGTTGATAGCGCTCTCGGCCAGTAGCTTGCCAAAGGAAATGTTGTTTCCTTGCAAGATGTCTACTTGTCGGAGTAGCTCCTCAAGACCGCACGTCGGAGATGACGGCACTCCTCCAGGAACCATAGTTGTGTTACTCAGCATGAGCGCCGGGTAAACAATCTTCAGGAACTCGAAGGGTTTCTGGGGAGCAGAGGCGCCGCCTTCGGTAGAAGTACTAGCTCCCACCACCGCCTTGCCGCTACCGATGGCATCCTTAGCCGGAGCTTCAGCCATTTGAAGAGCAGCACTCTCCTGCGTCGCCTGCTCGCCAACAACAGCTAGTTCGGTAGAGGCGCCAGAATCCACTTCCATGGCGGAAGGGCCTGGTGCCTCCTGGACTTGAGAGCTTGTCGGAGCAGAGGTGGGCTTGACAGCAGGAGTGGCAGGGGCGATGGCGAGGGAGGATTCACGATGCAGCTTATCTTTGATATTTCTTGAAGCCCCAAGAGTCTTGGAGGACTTCTTGAGGCTGGTTGTGGCTTTCTTCCTGAAACGTGCAAAATGCATAAGTACAGGACTAAGACAGATAAATAAGACAATGTCGGAGAATGAGAGAATTACACTAGGGGGCGCTTTGGCAAACATCCAGGTGGCTTTCTTCTTTTCCACCTCCAGGGCGGCAGTACTCTTTTTGGAGGCTCCACCCTTCGTCTTCTTCTTCTTACCTCCGTCGGCAGCGTCAGAGGTGGAGCTCTTCCTCTTTCGCGCCAACGGGGCATCGTCGTCGGACACGACCGTGACTTCCTTCATCTTTGGATCGTAGATTTGGGCATCCAGGTTGTCCTCATCTAGATCGCTAAGCTGTTAAGTAAGAAATCACCGTGTTAGATAAGATGGCTATGATAAGACGGAGAAACTGGATCAATGTCATACACGGAAAATAAATACCTACCTTTCGGCACTTGTCGTCTACGTACATGTCGCAGGTGATGGTGAAGCCAAGCTTCTTATCCTTCACCTTGACGATGTCCTTCAGACGGAGCTTGACGGAGTCGCTCGAGAAGTTATCCATGGAGATCCGAAGGGAATCCTTTCGATCACCCGTGTACTCGTGCATGAACTTCGCGCGGTGCTGCAGGGGTTGGATTCGCCTGATGAACCAGCACATGGCTAGGTCCAAGCCGTTCAAACCTGCCTCTACGAACCACTCGATCCGCCTTATTGCGCGAGAAGCGTTGAGGTCGGAGGGAAGGGAGGCATGGGATCTCCATGTGGAAACTTCAGCGGAGGCTCCATCCACGAAGTCCGGGTACGTCACTTCTCGGCCCGCCAAAGGAATGTCGGGGCCGTAGAAGTACGTCCGCTGCCAGTTTTTGCACGACTCGTGGCAGGTCGGATCTTGAAGCTTATGGTGCCGCAGTTCCTAAGCTCCTCCCTACTATGTCCGGCTTCACGTTTGACGGTGAAGAAGTACACGAACAAGTCTAACCTAGGCTTAATCCCTAGGTAACCCTCACAAAGTGCCGCGAAGTTGCTAAGAACTAAGATGCTATTGGGGGAGAGGTTGTGGGGTTGGACTTTGAAGTGGTTCAAGACAGACAGAAAGAAGTGGGAGATGGGCAGAGAAACGCCGCATACCAGCTAAGCCTTGAGGTACACCTTTTCTCTGACTTGGGGAAAAGGTGTCACCTCGCCGGCCGGCGCCGCCCGCCAGGCGAGCCCCTCCGTCGCGGGAAGGTAGCCCTCGGCGACCATCTCTTGGATGTCGCGGCCGGTGATGTCCGAGCCGCGCCAGTTGCCTTTGTGCGAGTCTGGATCCTCTTCCAGAGGCTCCAGCGCCGCCAGATTATGGTCACCGCCGGTGGTTTCAATCACCGCCGACGTGGGGATGACCAGGCCCTCAGGAGGCACGACGACGGAGCTCGCCGGCTTCGTCGTGGCTTCGCTCGACGCCGCCATCGAAGGGGAGGAGCTGCTGCTGGCCATGGAGGACTGGGAGGACGCGACTGGTGCAGAGAGAGAGGCTAGGGTTTCTTCGAGGTTTTCCGTGGAGGGCTCGAGGAGGCGTGCGGCTGGAGGAAGAAGATGATGACGCGAGAGAATGGGGTGAAAAAGTGGCAAGTGTCCCACAGTTACTATTTATCTTACTCTGCGTCAAGATTCGTGCAGCTAATCGGACGGTTGCCGCATAGACGACGTGTTCGTGAGCGTGCGCGGTAATTTTGCCACGTCTCCAACCGCCGCCGCCAACGGTTCGTATCGCTCGCGCGGGAAAATCGGATATGATTGTGTTCTCTGCATGTGTGAGTTACGAGGCGTCGCTGACCTACAGCCTAAGTCGTCATGACTGACATGGTAGATGAGCCGTCCCATCGAAGATTCCGGCATGGACGGATTTAATCCGACAACGGAAGCGTACGATGGAAGATTCAGCATTTCTCTGATTTACTCATAGAAGACGGAGAAACCTTTGCAGGGTTCTTTGGGAGGACTACAAGATATTGCTTGACGATTTGCCGACATCCATCTAGACGGAGCATTCCACGGGAAGAGGCAAGATGGCGCAAGATCTCGGAGTTCTCCGGGGGCTACTGTTGGGGATATCCTATATGGGTATCCTCATAGCATGTCTGTTATTCGACTAACCCGGGTGGCCCATAGTCGGTAGCATGTCCTGTGGCCTGCTGGGCGGCCTAGTTAGGTGGATCTAGAAGGGAGGCCCATGCCGGATAAAGGAAGGCTACGGTGGAGTCACCAGCGTACCCGGAGCCTTGGAGTACAAGATACACAAGACTAGTGATAGACGGTGTAGGACTCTGTAACCTGTCCGGCTAGGACTTTTCCCTGTAACCTTAGGACCTGGCGACTATATAAGTCGGGCCTATGGGAGCCTTCAGGGCACAACCTAGTATCGTTTTACACACACCTCGCACAGCGAACCTATCTCTGTAACTCGGCGTATTGCCCTTATAGTGATTTATAGCAGGAGTAGGATTGTGCCACCATTGTGGGATCTGAACCTGGGTAAGCTGTGTTACCTCGTACCCGTCAACCGTCCGCCTTACCCCACGTCTCTAAACACGCACTATGAGGACCCCTCCATGGCGTACTCGTCGGCAATACCACGACAACTAATCCATGGAACTGGACCCATAGCCCAGAGACCATATAGTATGAACCCATCTGAATTAGTGGAGATGAAGAAGCAACTGGATGCTATGCTAGATATAGGATTGATTCAACCAAGTGCTTCGCCATGGAGATCACCTGTCTAATTTGTGGACAAGAAATATGGAGGTAACCATTTGTGTACGGATTATCGGAAGTTGAATGATGTCACCATCAAGAATAAGTACCTGTTGCTAAAGATAGAAGACATGTTTGACCAGTTGACTGGAGCCAAAGTGTTTTCTAAGATTGATCTTAGAACTAGCTATCATCAACTCAAGTTCGTGCAGAGGATATTCCGAAGACTGCCTTTACCACCAGATATGGATTGTATGAGTACACTATCATGTCTTTTGGATTAACCAATGCCCCCGCTTATTTCAGGAATCTCATGAATAAGATTTTTATGGACTTCCTGGATAAGTTTGTCGTTGTGTTCATCGATGACATTCTGATCTATTCCAAATTAGAAGAAGAACATGAGCTACACCTAAGGACCATCCTTGGAACCCTTAGGGAGCATCAGTTGTATGCCAAGTTTAGCAAATGTGAATTCTGGTTACAGGAGGTAGGATTCCTCAGACATATTGTATCAACCGGAGGAATTGCCGTTGACCCTGCAAAGGTGAAGAATGTGGAAGATTGGCAAGCCCTAACCACTCAAACCCAAGTTCGTGCATTTCTCGGATTGGCGGGATATTATCGCAAAGTTCATAGAAGGATTCTCGAGTATCGCAAGACCCATCATCCAATTGTTGAAGAAGGATAAGAAGTTCGAATGGACAGACAAATGTGAAGCGAGTTTTCAAGAACTCAAGAGGAGATTGATTTCAACCCCAATCTTGATCATGCCAGATACTATGAAGCCCTTTGATGTGTATTGTGACGCATCCAAGATCGGTCTCGGATGTGTGTTGATGCAAGAAGGCAAAGTAATATCTTATCTATCTCGACAATTGAAACAGCATGAGCAGAATTATCCTCTCATGATCTTGAATTAGCAGTTGTAGTTCTAGCCCTGAAGACATGGAGGAATTACCTTATAGGTAACCGTTGTGAGATTTATTCGGAGCACAAGATCCTGAAATATATTTTCACTCAGAAGGAGCTGAATATGAGGCAGCAAAGATGGATAGAGCTAATCAAGGACTATGATCTGGACATCCACTATCGCCCCGGTAAAGCCAATGTGGTAGCCGATGCCCTTAGCAGATTGTCGTGCCGCTTGAACTCCATGATTCTGAAGGAGCAACCAAGTTTGCACAAAGAGATGGAGGATTTTAGAATGGAATTAGTAAGTGAAGGATTTGTAGATAGCATAGAACTTCAGCCCACTTTGATCAGTCAGATCAAGGAGGCGCGGAAAGGAAATGCTAGTATCGACTGAATCAAACGTCGCATCGGTACATGCAAAGTACCTGGATTCACCGAAGATGAAGGAGTTTTGTGGTACAAAGGACGTATCTCTATACCAGCAGACTCAAAAGTTGAAGCAAGCTATTTTGAAAGAATCCCATGATACTCTTTATTCTATCCACCCCGGAGGAACAAAGATGTATCAGGATTTGAAGGAGCAATTTTGGTGGCATAAGATGAAGAGAGAAATCGGAAGCTACATAGCCAAGTGTGATATTTGTCAAAGAGTTAAGGTGGGACATCAGAGACCCGCAGGACTGTTGCAACCATTACAGATTCTAGAATGGAAATGGGATTCAATTGGAATGGACTTTATCACCGGATTGCCCACTTCTAGTAGGGGAAATGACTCTATTTGGGTCATAGTTGATAGACTGTCCAAAGTCGCTCATTTCTTACCAGTCAATACCACCTACTAGAGTTTGGAACTAGCAGAGTTGTACATCGCTAGAATCGTCAGTTTGCGTGGAGTCCCCAAGAACATTGTGTCGGATCGAGGAACTCGGTTTACCTCGAGATTTTGGAAGAAAGTCCAAGAAGGATTAGGAACCCGGCTAGATTTCAGCACATCTTATCACCCTCAGACAAATGGAAAAATGGAGCGAGTAAATCAAATACTCGAAGATATGTTGAGAGCCTGTGTGCTAGAGTATGGATCTAAATGGGAAGATTGTCTGCCTTTCGCAGAATTTTCTTACAACAACAGTTATCAAGCCAGTTTGCAAATGGCCCCATTTGAATTCATGTATGGAAGGAAGTGTCATACCCCTTTGAATTGATCGGAAGTAGGAGAAAGTCAGATCTTCGGACCTGACATCCTATAAGAAGCAGAAGAGAAAGTTCACAAGATTCATGAGCACCTCAAGACCGCCCAGTCCAGACAGAAGAGTTATGCCGACAAGAGACGTCGAGACCTCGCTTTCAATATCGGAGATTTTTTGTATCTCAAAGTGTCGCCTTTGAAGGGAATACAACGTTTCCTACTCAAAGGAAAGTTAGCCCCCAGATATATTGGACCCTTCAAGATTTTGAATCGTCGAGGAGAATTATCGTATCAACTAGAACTGTCGGAGGAGATGTCAGCCGTGCATAATGTGTTCCATATATCGTTACTTCGCAAATGCCTAGAAGTCCCGGAGTAGACTGAAGTGTTCAAGAACATTGATCACAGGACCACAGAGATCAACGATGACCTGACATATCCCAAAGTACCCATCCGTATTTTGGAGGAAGCTTTTATAACAACCGGGACCCGAAGCATCAAGTTTCTCAAGATTCGGTGGAGTAATCACACTGAAGAGGAAGCTACATGGGAACGAGAAGACTACATCAAGACGGAGTTTCCCGAT
Source organism: Avena sativa (assembly GCA_916181665.1). Taxonomy (NCBI): domain Eukaryota; kingdom Viridiplantae; phylum Streptophyta; class Magnoliopsida; order Poales; family Poaceae; genus Avena; species Avena sativa. Next base: position 137,537,354 of record OV702280.1, read on the forward strand.
CTCTTTAAATCATAGTATTCTTTTTCTTCTTTCTCAAATCTCGGGATGAGATTTTGAGGGAAGGTTTGTAACATCCCAAAAATATTGAACAATGGTTATCAAATTCCAATCACCAAAATTAGGGTTAACAAAAACTTTTGTTAATTAAAATCTTTATGAATGCATGTTTGTTTGTGATGATTGTCTGAATGCATGAATGGACCTGTGTGATTGTTGTGAATATCAAGGAATGGTTTAAATATGAAAAAACATCATCTAAATCAAATCCAAGCAGAAACAAATCAAGAGAAATTCAAAAACAAACAAAATAAGCAAATGGTCATTTTTGCCAATCTTGCTCACTAGGCCACTTTGAGTGTTTCTAGTCCAAGATTTCAAACTGAAACAATTCCAATTCTTTTCACCCCTTGCTAGACCAAGTAAAATTGAATCAAATCCCACCATTCAAACTTACAGAAACATTTGGCAACTGGATTCAAATGACAATTCAAAATTGAATCTTTAACATATGTGAAGATCACCAATTCTCAAAAACCAACCAAACCAGTGCACCTTGGCAAAACCAACTAACCAGAGACTACCTAGTATATAACTAGTACACCCACCAAGTTTTAACCAAAAATTCAAATCCAAATCTCTTTCGGCCATTTCATCAAACACTTCGCAAACACAAATAAAACAAACATCAAACACTATAGTAAGCAGTGTTTTTGGCCTAACTTGTTCCCTCTCTAGCTCACAGCATGCTATTAGTAGATCATCTAGCTTAGTTAACAAGTATTAGCTCATTGTGAGCTTGCCATTGCCATCAATGGTGAGCATGCCGAGCCTCACCTTGCCACCCCATTGTCGACAGCAAGCTAGGAGAAGCTCTAGCCTCCCAACCTTGTCTTGGACATTGACCACCGTCCATCGCCACCCCCTGTCCAACGCCAATGCCCTGCCAGCCTCTGGTACACTCTAGAACCGCCGCGCCCTATGCCTCTGTGCCATGCCGAGAGCGCCGCACTTGACACGCGACCACAGACCGCGCGCCGCCCTCGTTGCTTGCGTGCATGATCACCACCGTCCCAGGAAACCACCAGATAACCCCGTTTGCCGCCGCGTGACCCGTAGCCATGGTGCGCCATTAATATGCCCGTCGGACCCGCTCAGAGCACCACAGCGTTCAGACCATCTTGCAATGCCCCACACCTCGCGACCATCCAGTTGAGCTTCGCCAGGGAGCACAGCACCGCCCCCTACCGTCTCCCATGCCATTAGCCCACTCTGACGACGACCACGACGAGGAGGAAGGAGAATACTATGAGGAAGAAGCCGAGGAGAACTTCAACCATTGCTCTACACAAGGCAAGCCTCACTATACAAGTTGACTTAGCAAGCCTATACTTGCAACTTTTCAAGCTAACCCTTGCAACTGTAAAAGTTAGATAACCTAAGCAATGCATTAGGCATGCTTGGTTAGATACATTTAATTATACCCAATCCTAGTTTTATTTGCAAGCTTAGTTATTTTATTCCTTTATCAACGCTTTCTATTAGAGTTTACTTAGTGACTTGTAGATTTTAGAAAGATATTTAAAGGTAGCATAAAGAGCATAAAACTTGGCCTAAGTTAGATAATCTTGATGTCATCCTGAGGCATGTGATTGAACTTAGATCATTCACACTTGATTACCACCCCTCATTAGTGTTTACCCCCACTTGTAGATGTTAGTGCTAAGCATAAAACTTGATCACTTTAGTTGGGATTACTTGGTGAAAATGGTTATGAAAACCTTAGAATGATGAGTCATTCTACTGAAATGTTTTGACATGTCTTCTTGAACACCCGATGATTTTGATGATAAAAATTTTGAGGCATGAGCCTTAGCCCTTTTATAAAACTGATGGTTGTCTGGATGCGATACCATTCTAATTTTACCGTACAACCACAATACCCGAAATTTTGGGTAGGGCTTGACTGGAAATGTATATACCTTAGTATGGGTTCCCTTGCGGCCAAGGTTTGAGCTGAGGCTACCTTGTGAATATTGTCCACCTATGCAGTTCCCAAGATGACAGTTGGTCATCGTTGGGAAGCCAAACTCATAGGAGAGGTGCCTATACTAGGGCGTGTAATTGAAAGGTTAGGATTGATTATCCGCATACTGAGTATGGTGAATTTAGGATTGTTCCTGACGGATGTATCGAATGTTGTGGTGAACGTATACGACCTCTACAGAGTGTCAAACTATTCGAATAGCCGCGTCCGCGGTTATGGATAGTTGGAGTGGCCATACTGTTCCGTCATCATATGTTTTCAAAATAACTTATGAAATGAATCATGAATTTGACTTGTCCACAACAGGGTTATGATATCAAACTCAAGTTCCCACTTAGGTGTTATAAAACTTTGAACTAGCTCTCTCTTTGCTTCTGAACTCAGTAGAGACAAATCTGGCTTTTTTGGAAAGCAACCTAGTGCCTATATTTTCCTACCTCAAACCCACTTCACTTGTTAGTATTAGTTTGCGAGTACTTAAAGAGTACTCATGGCTTTGTCCCTAGCTATTCCCGTGGCCAGACTATGAAGAGGACTATCAGGATGATGGACCGCAGGAAGGTTATGACAACTAGGATCATCTCCCATCGTCAACATAGCCTGTGACCATGAAGATGGAGCCTCGCCTATGCTACCGTTATTATTACGTTATTCCGCTGCTATGATTGTATTAAGACAGGATCATGTGATCCTTTATTTGTTGTAAGACCTTATGTATGGTTTGTAATGGATGATGTACTGTGATATACAATCTGTTATGTCTCACAAAAATGGTAATCCTGGGATTGTGATCTATAGCATAACAGGCATCTGGGATTAAAAATCCGGGTGTTGACATTTTGAGTATAAAAATTGTTGCGTAAGTTATTTTTGAGTGAAACCTTTTACAAATGGTTGTATATTGAACCCACTGACCAGAAACATCAACATAAGAAATTAAACATATAATTTTACTGCAGTAGCATTAATCCTATGAGTATAGCCTTTTTCTAGGAATAGAAAATGCTACTAAATAATATTTTTGCACAAAATGTTGGATTAGGCATTAAACCTATATAAAACGGACAGTAGAATATTTTTAGTATTCAGAACCTTGCTATAAAAATTTCTCAAATAAAATCATCTTGTTGCATGCTTGCATGCATTTCATTGTATTCTTGTGATTGTTTTATGATGCTAGTTTTGAGTGTGTGCTTTTTACTTGATTGTATTATAGTGGACTTTGAGGAGTGTGACAATTGCAAGATCAAGGAGAGTACCTAAATTTTCTACTATAAAGGCAAGTGATACTTTGGTCATCAAAAGTCCTATCTTTTCTATATTGCATTAGTGATGTTTTTGTAGTGTGCATGATAGGACTTATGTATATTACTATGCTATGCTATTCCTATAGTATCTACCTTAGTAGTATTTCCTAAAGATAGCAGGCATCATAAGATTAAAATGCTTAGGATTGCTATATAGATTCGTGGGTGGAAATCATGATATGATGTATTATGGAAATATAAGTATTTTTGGACTAATGAAAACAACTAATGTTAATGAAACACCTGGGTGGAAATGGGACTTGTATGGATTATGTTGAGTGGTTACTCAGGGCCCATTTCTATGGTTTACCCTGAGGTATCACACTTGTGGACGGCCACCCAGGAACAAAGAGATTGGAGACGTTCTTGTCGCGAAGCTTCTAGTGCACCCACATGGCATATGGGCTCTGCCTTGACCAACTAATTTGCAAGAACTCAGCCAGACAGACAAAGGGTGGTAGTGATGATAGGACGAAACGCGTCCGTGGTGGTCTGAGGGATTGCTTCTAAAAAGTCTCGTCTCGATGCATGTCAACTCTTGTGGGGAAAGTGCACCACCTCTTAAGAGGGTAAAACTAAGTAATTATATGTGTCCCCGGTTATGGACAACTTTTGAGCATCAAGACAATGAAGCAGAGTCAAGAATCTCATCATTCTAATTTCTCTAAGTTAAAACTTTTTGGGTGAACAAGGGAAGAACCTGGAGGGTATCCAGAATGCCAAGTCTGATGAAGTGTTATGAAAAAGAGAAAAACTATTTTACAAAGGATAGGGAAAAGTTACTTTATGCAAAGGCCAGCCAAAACTCCACTCAGCCATATATTCATATAGATGTTAGGTTCTCTATATCAATATGGTATCACTTGGCAATACAATTCAAATGTATTGACCCTTGTGGCTGTAACTTATCATGTTGTAGGATTACTTGATGATAGTGAAGTTTGGTGAGTAGGGATTACGAGTCTACAACCAACATGTTTGCCTGTGGCACATTAGGACTCCATGCTTTATAGTTATATCTGCTGCTTTGTAATAAGATAGCTACATGAGCTATGTAAGTTGTAATGAACTATTTTATTCCTGGATATGCGATGTAATATGAAATTTGTTTCTTGATATTACATCTCAACTGTGGGTGCTAGCTATTCGATCCAGGGACTAGCACTGTAAACACAGGGATTCGAACCTTATCGGGTTCAGTCCTCTACAGATGGTATCAAAGCATTGTGTTGCATGTAGGTTCATAACCCTAGGATTTGGACAACCCCTTAGAAAATAAGATTCGCATTTGTGCTAAGTTATTTATGAACAATATTTTAAATTCTTTCCTTAGTATTCTATTTTGTTTCTACATCTCACCCTTTTTCAACTTGATGACCAAGGTCTTCATCTTCAACATCACAAAGGACTTCAACTTTAGCTTCACTAAAGGACATCAACATTAAAAAGGACTTCAGCTTCGACATCACTAAGGACTTCAAGACCACCTACTAGGAATTGGATTTATCGACATCCTCAACATGATGGATCTACATATCTCCATCATCAAAAGAAACCAAATGAAGTTTCATAAGGAAGAATTGGTCTTCATAAGTTCTAGGACTTAGAAATTTTATTTAGGATATTTTGATGATAGGACCAACCAACTAAGGAAATGATGAGCTACACGCCCAACTCAAGGAGAAGGACAAGGCATTATAGGATCAAGAATAGAAGCCCAAGATCAATGGAGAATTTCAAGATTAGTAGAAGAGGCAAAATATGAGAGAAAAATTAGGAAAGATCATAGGATGAGAAACTTATCTACTATGGTTTTACTAGGTTATCTTTGTTTTTGTTTCTTGTGGAAGTGGAACTATCTTGATTCTTTTGGCAAGCCTCAACAAATATATCAAGGAAGACAATAACAAGACAATGGGACTTCGGATGTTCACCAACTCAAAACCTCATACGTCATTCTTCGACTTTACAAGAACTGTTGCATGGAGGGATATTGAAGAACTTAGAGAAATACTTAGGCATAGACTACAAAACACTTGGAAGGACTTAAAGGAAGATAAGAAGAATACTCAAGACTTGGAGACTAAGGAAACTCAACTTAGGAGGAACATTATAGACATTGCCTTAGAACTTTGTGACAAGGTGACATAATTTCTTCCAAGGACGCCTTGATCTCATTCCTGATGGAGTAGCTATGATGGAAAGAATGATCTCAAGTTATACCCTATAATTGGACCACCATACTAAGTGTTCCATTTAAATAATCGACTTTGTGATTGTTTATGTAGTATGAAAATAATATTTTGTTTGCCTAAGATATGCTTGAACCTTGTTGTTTGCATTATGGAATGCATGATTGATATTGCTTGCATATTGTTTTGTGTGATTTGTTGTGTATGAATAGAATTATTTCCATGTGTATCTTTTGTCTATTCTAATCCCAACCCAACCTAAGTAGATTGACTTCTCCAAGATACCACAAATCCAACATCAACCCCGAGATGCCCATTACAATGCAACTTCTCACAACCCAAACTAAGTTGACTCAAATGATAACCCAGTTTTTAGGCAACAACCACAACGGCTCTAAGTTATACCCAAATATTCTAAAGGTGTTGGAATCCCAATCTCAATTATTTAAATTGATGGCCAATCAGATCGTCAACATGAGCAACAAACCTCTTTAGAAAGACTATAACAACAATAACACTGAGGATGATCTTGTTACAACACCATAAGCCTGAAAAATCTATGGAGACATAGGATACTTATAAAGATCATACTGACCAGTGCCCGAAGCCATCCATCTAGAGAATGCCCCACATCTTAAGTTACTTGTTTCCTATGTGAAGTAACTGATCGTGTCCCTATCCAATGCCACATCTATCTTGCAGTTCAACATATGAAAAGTCAAGGATGGAATTTTTCAATCTCCCAATGATAACCCTGAAGGTACAATATCCAACGAGACTGAAGCTGACATGGTTATACCCTACGGGTACATGACATTAGCATACCTGGTCCTCCCCAAGGAAGGCCCACGAGAATATACGCGGCCCATGAAGATTTTCAGGTGGGCCAAGCCCATGACGTCTTCGGATCCTTGGAGAGCAAGACTAGAATAGATAGAATATTCAAAGGGGCAAACGCTAAAGTTGTAACTGAATCGATCTGTGCCCGGGACCTGCCTACCTCTATATAAAGGCTAGGAGGGCACGACGAGGAGGATATATCTCTCACCTCACCGCATACACACCTCCATGCCAGATTGCATCTGCGCACCCCTGTACTTTTTGGTTCCACCGTAATGAAGAGCAGACAAGCAGGAGTAGGGTTTTCCTCCAGGGGCCTGAACCTGGGTAAATCTCATGTCCCTTGGTTGCTTGTTTGTTAACTGTTCCGTGATCTCCAGCACCCCCATCTTCTCCAAAACCCAAGCTCATAACAATGGGAATTGGCGAGATAAAACCTCGTCAATTAGCGTCGTCTGTGGGAAACGGGGGCGCTGATTGTATGATCGTGACGGTCCCGACCAAAGCGATCTACAACTCCTCAGCGACGGAGAGCCATCTCCTCTTCGGAGCTTTCGACTTCACCGCCCACTCGCTAGCCACTATGAAGGACTTCGATCCCGTAGGCGACGGGCTCGAGATCCTGTTTGGGAGCTTCTGCTTCTAGGTGGGATAGACCAACACTCTCCGCCTCCCAGAGCGGGTGCCACTACCATCGATCAGGCCCGCCTCATGGGCTCCGCATCCCAGCATGCTACGCACGTGAACATCGACAGATGAGTCATATGACAGCAGCAGCTGCAACTCAGATCTGTGCGATCCCCCGTCGGATGAAGGGACCTACGGTTCTGGATCCGAAAGCTGCGATAGCAGCGATCCAACCTACGGACGCTACCAATGCGCCATGGTTATCCAAATAGACATGGACCAACAACCACCAGGTTCGGGTGCCCACATACCACCACCCAACCCGCAGGGTAGAAATGGCGAAAACAGGAGGCAACCGTCCCCCCCCCCCGCCCAACGAGGACGACACGGATGCCAATTGAGTAATCCACATCAGCGTGGAAGGATGGAACCAGGCACGTGAAGCCGTGCGCAGGTAACAAGATCCCACATATGGGTGCCTCACGGGACCTACTGATGGCATACCACCTTCTCCTCATCGAAGAGCACAAAAAACAAGTGAATATGCAAGAGGTACTCGACAAACGCAAGCAAGCGGCCTCAGAGTCTAGCGTGCGGCGAGCTATGCTCTACGCCGTTGGCGGCTCCATCTCGCACGGAAACAATGCCAACAAGCATCGCTCTTGCATAGAGAACATGGATCCCGCCGCACGTCGCGAGGTGACTCGAACCCTCAACATGTCCTTCATGGAGATAGATGCCAACAACAACGTCATCCCGAAGACGCCATAAGCTATGATCATGGCAGCCACCACATATCTCGCGTCCCATCCGCCTCCGTTGGGGGGGCCAAAGAGAGCTTTCCACAAGTCCGCACTAGTCGGGCTCGGACTCGTTGGAGCTGCGCTCAACGAGGAGGCTCCTACGGAGCCGAAAAAGAAGCCTAAGGTCAGATTCAATCGCAGCCCCACACCCTCATCCGAAGAGGACGAGCACAACCTACCGCGACGAAGCAAGAGTCCATGACGTCGCAGCCATGACTATGACGCTCGAAAAAACCTCGCTCAGTGCAAGGTCGACAAGGCACGCGCCAAACGCGTATGCTCATTCGAATCCGAAGAGGATGACGACGAAGGAGAACTCTGCGGATCTCGATGCTTCAGCAAATATGTTCGGCGGACACGGATGCCGAGAAACTTCAAGCTTCCTTCGGACACTCTGAAGTTCGACGGCACGCAGGATCCCAAGGCATGGCTCAGCGACCACCTATCGTTCGTCAAGCTGCACGGCGGAAACAAAAACACCACTCTACAATGCCTTCAGCTGCAGCTGACAGGCGCAGCCCGTATTTGGATTAGCAGCCTGTCCTCGGGATCCATCCAAAGCTGGGAGGAACTGGCCTACAGTTTCAATCGGAACTTTAAAGGTACCAGCAAGAGGCCAGCCTCGATCGAAGAGCTACGGGCCTGCACTCAACGAACGGGCAAATCCATTCGCTCGTACATACTACGCTGGTCCAATATCAAGAACTCCGTGGCACACATCTCCGAGGAGAGAACGATCGACGCCTTCAAAGATGGCGTCAAGCGCCAGGACTTCAAGGAAGAACTTGGGCGTGTCAAGCCCAAGACGCTTGACCACCTCATGGACATCACCAACAGGTGGGAAGATGGCGAGGACTCCGTCCACCAAGCACACTCGGATGAGGAAGATGACTACGGCCGCTGACGCGAGCGGCGCAGCAAACGAAGATCGCGCGTCTACGACGATCGCGACGGACCCGACATGGTCGTGGCTGGCTACGCCGATCGCCGCAACGAAAGCAACCGCAGCAGCGGCGGATACCATTGAAACAACTTTCGCGATGGAGGACGTCCAATGCAAACGTGGCAACGCCGCAGCCGCGATGAAAGGCCCTCGGCATACGACAAGTTATCGGGCCCATGCACCATCCACTTCTACATCGACAAACAGGATGGCAAAAAGAAGGCCAGCTACATGCTCAAAGACTATCGCGAGTTCCAGAAACTCAGCGAGAGCTTGTCCCAAATGAGACAGCAGATCCCGAACCCTGGGTTCGGACACGCACCTGCACCAGGTGACATCGCCCACAGAGCTCCTCCACCACCACCCTTGGGACCTTCGAATCACCCGGTCGCACCGACGCAGAACAATGGCGTAAACGGGTACCCCGCGCCTAAAGGGTCATTGATGATCCAAAAGGGGAGCCCAACAAATAGGGTGCAAAAGAAGATCACCCGCCAGGTCAGCTCAGCTGTGATCGCTCCACCCGCTATCCCTGAGTACCTCAGCGGTTCGGAGTCCTGCATCACATTCAGCCGTTCGGATCACCCCTGCCAGATCCCTCACCTAGGTCATGCTGCCCTGGTGCTCGAGGCGCAGATCAAAGGATTCGAGATGAGCTGCTTCTTCATGGATGGCGGCAGCGACATCAATCTGATGTTCACTAGCACCTTAGCAGCAATGCGGATCCCGCTGTGCAGCCTGGAACAATCTGACACAACGTTCCACGGCATCATCCCAGGGAAGGGCATATTTCCCCTAGGAAAGATATGGCTCGACGTCATCTTCGGAAAGCCCGACAACTTTCGGTGTGAGAGGCTCGAGTTCGAAGTGGTGGACTGGCCATCACAATACCACGCCATCCTCGGGTGCGTGGCATTCACAAGATTCTTGGCAGTACCGCACTACGTGTACCTGCTACTCAAGATGCCTGGACCTAGGGGCTTCATCACGGTCCACGGGAGCTTCACCCGGTCCGACCACTGCGACAGGGATTTCAACAGAATCTCCCAGTCATTTGGCATGCAGGAGGAGTTCACAAGGCTACGAGAGGTGACAGACAACGGGGCACCCCCAGTTTCAAGGCAAAACGCACCTGATATGTTGTTCGACTCAACAGTCAACACGAAGAAGGTGCAGGTCCACCCGACGGACACCTCCAAGACAGCGCTGATCGCCAATGACCTCAGCCCCGCAAAGGAAAGCACGCTTGTCGAATTCCTCCGTGAGCGCTGGGAAATCTTCGCCTGGTGTCCTACGGACATGCCAGGAGTTCCCAGGGAATTCACCGAGTATGCACTCAATGTGTTCAAAGATGCCAAGCCTGTCAAACAGTCCATCCGACGATTGTCCGACCCACGGGCCGAAGCCATCGGAGTCGAAGTCAACAGAATGCTTGACGCTAATTTCATCAGGGAGATCAAGGAAAGTGAGTGGCTGGCCAACACCATGATGGTCCCTAAAAGGACATAGACGTTCATCATGCCGTTCGGAGTATTTTTCTATAACACAATGCCCTTCAGGCTGAAGAACGCGGGTGCCACGTACCAGCGGTGCATGCAGGCATGCCTGAAGAGCCAGATCAACCGCAACATACAGGTCTATGTCGATGACATAGTAGTCAAGACAAGGGAGGCCAAAACATTGATCGACGATCTCCGCGAGACGTTTGACAACCTTGATCACTACAAGATTAAGCTGAACCCAGAAAAGTGAGCCTTCGGCATCCCATCTGGCCAACTGCTTGGCTACTTCATCTCCCAGCGAGGAATTTAGGCGAACCCAAAGAAAATCCGGGCCATACTGGCCATGGAGAAACCGAAGAACCTCAAAGGTGTCCAACAGCTAGCTGGACGCATCGCGGCGCTGAGCATATTCATCAATCGTATGGGTGAGAAGTCCCTGCCTTTCTACCAGCTGCTACGCAAAGTAGACAAATTCGAGTGGAAACCTGAAGCCGACGATGCATTCGAAGATCTGAAGCGGCTGCTCTCAACCTCGCCCTTCCTGGTCACGCCAAAGGAACATGAGCCTCTACTGCTATACAGAGCAGACACACATCAGGTGGTAGGCACCGTGCTCGTGGTCGAACGACCCGAAGATGGCAAGACCCATGGGGTCCAACGCCCTATCTACTACCTCAGCGAGGTATTGATGCCAACAAAACAGAGGTACCCTCACTACCAGAAACTCGCCTACGGCATGTTCATGACGGCTCGTCGGCTAAGCCACTACTTCCAGGAGCATCAGGTGATGGTTGTCAACGAGGCACCTCTGAACAGCATACTGAACAACCCGGAAGCCACAGGACGCATGGCCCTGTGGGGCATCGAGCTGTCCCCTCTATACATAGTCTATGAGAAACTCCATGCAATCAAGTCTCAGGTCCTACCGGACTTCCTCATCCACTGGATGGAGCTGCAGCTGCCGGACACCCCGGATATGACACAATCATGGACGATGCACTTTGATGGCTCCAAGCGCGAGGCTGGAGCAGGAGCCGGGGTCATACTGACATCCCCGCAGGGCGACATGATGAAGTACTTCCTTTGGATGAAATTTCGAGCTTACAACAATGAAGCTGAATACGAGGCCCTCATCCACGGCATGAGGATGGCCAAGATCTGCGGCGCAACACGCCTCGTCATCTACGGTGACTCGAACCTTGTCGTCCAGCAGACGATGAACGAGTGCGACGCACACGCCACCAACATGATCGCGTACCACGCGCTCTACAACTCACTCGAAGGAGACTTTGACGGCTGCGAGCTTCGGCACGTTGGAAGAGAAAGCAACGAAGAGGCCGATAGACTCGCTAACATCGTCTCCACCTGCGCATGGGTGCCACCAGGTGTGTTCCTCTAACAAATTTGCGTGCCATCCATCAAAAGGAAATTCCCCAAGGGATCACCCGAAGAAGCAGAGCACTCGGGGGCTGCGCTACCCGAAGGACAAGAAGGACCCGAAAAACTCGACACGGAGGCCGCGTTGGTCAACCTGATGCAGGTCATGGCCATCGAGGAAACATGGAAGCAGCCGTACCTTCGGTACCTGATAAACAGGGAACTACCTGATGACCCGACAGATGCCCGGCACATATCTCGCCGGTCCAAGGCCTTCACCGTCATCAATGGCGAGCTGTACAAGTGCAACATTTCGGGTGTACTCCAAAGGTGCGTCACCATCGGTGACGGCAAAACCATCCTCCAAGACATCCACGATGGCATCTACGGCCATCGCGCGGGCAGCCGCGCCCTCGTCGCCAAAGCCCTACGAGCTGGGTTCTACTGGCCAACGGCCATGAATGATGCCAAGGACATCGTCCGAAGGTGCAACGGCTGCCAGAGGTTCGCAGATAAACCGCACGCACCAAGATCGGAGCTCAGGCCCATACCCCTGGCCTGGCCCTTCGCCCAATGGGGCCTCGACTACCCAAGTCCTCAAAAGGAGGCCACGTATACCTCCTGGTCGCAGTCGACAAGTTCACTAAGTGGATCGAAGCCATGCCCGTTACCAACCAAAAGGGTAAAACGACTGTGAAGTTCTTCGAATCCATAGTCTACAGGTTTGGGGCACCGCACAGCATCATCACGGACAACAGGTCGAACTTCATCTCCAAAGAGTTCCAGGACTTCTGCGACGGCCTAGGGATCAACATATCATATGCCTTCGTGGTGCACCCGCAAACCAACGGGCAGGTTGAAAAGGCCAATGGCCTCGTAGGAGGCGGCATCAAGAAACGCCTACTCAGCCCACTCGAGTGGCTTGCGGGAGCCTGGGAAGAAGAGCTACCCTCCGTCCTCTGGAGCTTGCGCACAACACCAAATAGCTCAACGGGCTACACGCCCTTCTTCATGGTGCACGAAGCCGAAGCCGTGTTACCTGCAAAAGTACGCCATAAGGCCCCACGGGTCATTGCCTACAGCGAAGCTGAATCGACAGCCACACTCAAAGACGCCGTCGACACACTCGACAAAGCACGCGACATCGCCGTGGCTCGCTCGGCGGTCTACCAGCAGAGCCTCCGCAACTATCATAGCCGTCGACTGCGCCCAAGGTCCTTCGTCGAAGGAGACCTTGTCTTACGACTCAAGCAAGAGTGGCCGAAAAAGCTTGAGTCACCTTGGGAAGGACCATACGTCGTCACCAAAGTCATCCCAGGTGGCGCCTACCGCCTCAAGCACGTGGAGTCTAGAGTCACATACTCCAACCCATGGAACATCGCACAATTGAGACGCTTCTACCCCTAGCCATCCCCCTTTACTTTCAATAAGGCTACTCAACCAAGGCTATTTAGGCGAACAATGTACCTCCTTGTTACAATATGAATAAATCTACGTGTCTCGCCCGAAAATTTATCTTTTCCTCGCATTTCTTTATGCTACAACACACTTGGGGGATCCCCCTCACCTCAGGACTTCATCGACTGAGGATAACGCATGTACACCTGAGTAGCTGATCATGTCAGGCTAACGAAAAGGGCATGCATACAACCAAGCACCACGTGTTAATACAATTAACCTTTACAATAAAGGACATAACACACCCAGTCGAAATACATACAAATTTTACATCTATCTTTTTTACAGGACCTACCTACGCTGAAGGATGACCTGCGCACGATGCTCAAAAAGATCTACAATCTCTTCCGCATACTGCCTAACAGCCGCATAGTACGGGCGCATGTCCCATAGGCCGCCATCTGGCCGGAGGGGCGGCCCAGCCGCCACAGCCGCAAGATTCACATCAGGGCGATGCATACGCACGAGGGAAAGAGCGGCCTTCACCCCCGCAACTAACTAGTGCCGCACCAACTCCCTGACGTGACGCACGTCTCGAAACTTCGCCAGCAAGCCCTAGAGAGTCGACGGCGCTTCATCAAGGGGAAACATGACGTGCAGAACCGACGCCAGGGAAGTCTTCACCTGCCGTAGCACTCACGACACCTGATGAGCATGATCCTGCATGGTCGCAAGGACCGTGGCACGGTCACGATCCATCCAGAAAAAGCCACCGGCTTCCATATCCTGCTGGGTCAAGCAGTTGATCCGAACTGCAACGCGCTCCTTCTCCTCCCTCGGAACAAGGTTGGCACCTGCAGCAACTACAAAGTAAGCTGACCCGCAAACCAGGCGCATCCGAAAATGAGCAGCAGCTTGAAAAAACTTACACTGCAGCTGGTCGGCCAACTGCTGCAGCTCCCCCATCAGATATTCCTCTCTGGTGGTACCTCGCTCCGCCTTCGACTTCCAAACGTCTGCATGGCCTCGGATGCCAAGTAACTCCTTCACAAGACTACGGACGCGGTCACAAAGAAAAACAAGCTGTGACGCATCATCCAAGGATGGTCGCGGCTGCGGAGCAGACGAAATATCAACGGGGTCCTCACCCGAAGGTCCCTAAATAAAAACAGACAAGAGTATGAACAACAAATGACTGAGCAAACAGCTCGAAGAATCATTTATATATAACAAAAAGGCACTGTGTGGCACAGGAAATTGTTCATCAAGGTATTACAACAAAAGTAGAAGACAACTATCCTACAACTACAACGACAAAGCCTAAGCAGCCGCATCCTAAGTGTCCTCGAAGCCAGAGTGCCTGCTCTTGACCTCCTCCTGCTGCCTCGCCGCATACTTCGCCAGAAGGTCAATAAGCTTGCCCATAGCGCTTATAGCGAGCAGCGTAGAGAGCAAAGGATACCTCGGAACCGTCGGGAGCCGTTGGCATCTAGAAGGTGACCTGGTGAAGATCCAGCTCCGCCCCGGATGCCATGGCCATGGCCAGGCCCATGGAAGAACCAATGCCCTTCTGCTTGTGCTTGTAGGCTGCAGGCGCATCCGCTGACAGCGCATCCGCCAAAGAGTCGACATCCTCAAGTGTAGCACCCTTGGGAACGAGCTCCTTGTAGAAGCGCCCGAGGATCTCCTTGGCCTTGGCAAGGGAGCCAGTGGTAGTACTGCAGCGGTCTTCGACCACCGCGGCGGCATCGTCCAGAGCACTCCTGTGCTCCAAGGCGCTGCGATTAAACTCGATGCCCGAGGCATCTGACGCAAAAGGCAGCAAAGGAATCGAATAAGGGAAGGGAGACAAAGCAGTCGAAATAGACAAAACAGGCAAAAACACTCACCCAAAATAGCCTTGGCAGCAGCCATCAGCTTCTTGGCTACCTCCTTCTCGCGCGAAGCCGCAATAGTGGCGAGTTGCTCCTCGCGATCAGTAGCTTCCTGCTGCAGGCGCTCCTTAGCCGTGGCTGCGTCAGCCAGCTCCTGCTCGAGGCGCTCCTTCGCCCCAACGGCGTCCTCGGCTTTCTTCTCCGCTCGCCAAGGCTCTTTTTGAGAGCATCAAGCTCACGGAGGGCAGTGTTATTCTCATCTGCAAAAAGCAACAAGAACATACATGAGATTCACAATCTAGCAAGCAAACGAAAAAGAACAAGATCAATTTAATATGTACCTTGAAGCTGTCGCATGCTGGCCTCCAGTGCCAGGTGCAGCTGCACAAGCAGGTTTGCACCTTGCTCAAAGGGCTACAAGAAGCAACAAAGCATCAGAAAAAGGGCTTGGGGGCTGCGCCCAAGAAACGAGCAAAGACATCAAACACATGAAAAATACACGGGGGCTCCCCCCCCCCCCCCCCCGAGACACGTAGAAAGGAAGCAAAGATCAGCAGATCACACGAAAATATGGCTCGGGGGCTCCCCTCATAGTAAGAGAGAAAAAACTTACATGCTTAGACAGAGACTCCGAAGGTCCGGCTGTAGTCTTCTGGGAGATGATCACTCGAGCCTCCTGCGGAGAGGGGTTCAGAGCTATGCCCCCAGAGGTGGCCACCATCTGATAAGGAGGAGGCGTCACCTTTGACTCCCCCACGGCTTCCTGAGTGGCCTCACTAAAAGAGCCCTCGGAGGAGTGGCTGCAAGGAAAGCACCAATCATAAGCAAGAAGACATAAAGGCAAGAAAAGTAGCAAACGGCATCCGAAGGCACTTACGAGTCCATGTTGCTCAAGTCAAAAACAGGAAGGGCCCTCTTGCCTTTCTTCTCTTCCTTCTTCCTCTTCGCCGGCGGCTGTGGCGCTACAGCCCGCACCGGAACGGCCAGGATGGGAGAGGAAGAAGCACAAGGAACAGCGGATCCCTAGGCGTTGGCGGAGTCGAGGCATCTGAAGATTCGCTCGAGCTCCGTGCTCGCTTTAGGGTTTGTCCCTCGCTCGCCTCGGGGGCTTCCTCAGTTGGCGACTGTGGCGGCGGAAGCTCGGACTCAGAGTCCACAACTTCGTTGTCATGCGCAATCGAAAACCTTTCGGGTAGCGGAGGCACCATGCCAGCCACCTTGAGCTCCTGCACAATGAAGAATAAAGGATAAGTACAAGAGATTGCAAGGAAACGCACTCGAAAATAAGGCGCTACGCGCACGTCGCAAATCTACACCTGCGGAACTGGTCTCGCGGCACTGAAAGGGGACGTCATCAACTTCCCCAGAAGGTCCTCGTCAGATTTGTACTTGAGAAGGGGCCGAAGAACTCTGTCGAGGTCCCCCTGGAGAGCTCCTCAGCAAAAACTCTCATCGGGTCGTGGCAGCCAGAATAAAGGAATATCGGATGCGCCCTCGCTTGGAGCGGTTGCACCCGATGTTTGAGGAAGGTGCGGATGATGTCCACACTGTTTACCTCTTTCTCCACAACCACGTGGAGAGCCTCCACCCGTAGGTAGAGCTCCTCTACCGCCTCCACCTCGCCCTCCAGGATATGATTCTTCCAGGATCTCTTCTTCAAGATCTCTTGGGTGGAGTCGAAAGGGGCAAGGCCAAAACTTTGCCCGCCCACGGTGGAGTCGCGGATATAAAACCACTTCCTCCGCCAGTATTGGATGGACTCAGACATGGAGAAGGAGAAGAAAAGAACAGTAGATCGAAGAGAAATAACACAGCCGTCGATCGGATAAACTCCGTCGGAGCCGGATTGCCTCTTCACGGAATAGAGCTTCCGGAAGAGGCCAAAGTGTGGCTCGATACCGAGCCAGCACTCGCAAAAAGTGATTAAGCAGGCGATGTGGAGAAGAGAATTGGGCGAGAGATGGTGGAGTTGTATGCCATAGAAGAACAACAGTCCATGGAGAAAATCGTGGACTGGGAGAGAGAGAGGCCCCGAAGAACAAAGGCAAAGAACATGACCCTAAACCCTGTGGGTGGACGGGGAATTACCTCATCACCGGGGATCTTGACGGCCTCCTTGTCCTGCGGGATTAAACCCCGCTCATGAAGCTTCCGCAGGTCGCCCTCGCGCGTCTCCGTGCGCCGCCACCCACCTTCGGTGACACGAGCGGCGGCGCTTCCCTTCTTGCCACCGGTAGCAGCATTGGTGCCCGCTACGGTGGAGGCCTTCTTTGGTTTCCCCATCGCGGCGCGATGACGGTGGCGGTGTGAGCACAAGAACGAGGAAGGGAACGATCGGAGAATGTCCAGCGTGCGACAGAAAAGCTCAAGGAAATGAAAGCAGTAGAAAGCAAATGGTGAGGGTGAAAACAAACTACAGTTTTCCCCATAGTTATAAGGAAGAAGACGATGATCAGGGACCGTTCATCTGGAAGCCCTAACGTCAGAATCAAATCCGACCGTCCACGTGTCGGCACAGCAGTGAACCGTCGCTCGCACGCCGTCCACGTGTCGGCACAGCAGCGAACCGTTGCTCGCACGCCGTCCACTATGCACGGAAATCGAGGAGACACTGTAATTCTCGCCACGTCGCGCATGACCAGTCAACTCCAAGTAAGAAAGTGGGACCCACGTTCGTCCAGTCACGTCACCTCTGGCGCCGCAGACGATTGAGGTCACCGATCGTCAGCACTGACATCATCAAAACCAAACTAGCAACGGTCACAAATCTTTGGCTAAACAACTAAAGTACTCACTCGAATCTACGATTCGAGCAACTACTCGGGGGCTACTCCTATCAGGAGCGCTGGACGCGCACCCGAAGCATGAATAAAGTACTACGCCAATGATCTATTCTTCAAGTCCTACGTCGAGTCTACGACTCCCGTATGGACTCGGGGGCTACTCCCATAGGGAGGATTGATTCAGGCATCCGAAAAAATTGTGTCCTACGGACCTGAAGCCAACAACGGCTGAATTAAAGTCTCTGCTCGATTCTACGACTCGAACATACACTCGGTGGATACTCCCATAAGGAGCGTTGGTCGTGCACCCTATGAATTCTTTGACTACGATCCTTCGGATCAGAATGCAAAAACTTTTTGGCAACTTTGCCCCAAAAAACGCTAAGTGAGTAACATCCTCCTTGGCCACCCGAAACACCTCCCTGGTGATAAAATTTTGGATGTTGTGTCTACGACGCAAAGATAAGACCTACAGATACCATCTGATGGCCTGGTAACGCAGCCGTCTGCGCTCTGCTAGTGATGAAAAATTCCGACGGACGCGTTGGGTACATCATTTGAAAACTACTAGGATTCGACTCCTATAAGACCTCAACAGCCTAAGTTGAACTACACCAGCATCTGTTCCGGGTTCGAGTCTAGGGACTTGAATCTCAAGAAGATCGTGTTGTTTTGTCCTAAGACATTTAACTGACCCTGATCCGTCAAGAGAGTCAGGCACACGCATCAACAATCCCTACACACTAAAATCATTCTTTTCTAAACAGAAACATCTGCACCCGAAAGATTGAAGATTCCTCATCCGAATTTGCGATTCGACTGAACACTCGGGGGATACTAACATGGTTATACCCTATGGGTACACGACATTAACATACCTAGTCCAGCCCAAGGAAGGCCCACGAGAATATACGCAGCCCATGAAGATTTTCGGGTGGCCCACGCCCATGACGTCTTCGGATCCTTGGAGAGCAAGACTAGGACAGATAGAATATTCAAAGAGGCAAACCCTAAACTTATAACCGACTTGATTTGTGCCCGGGACCTGTCTACCTCTATATAAAGGCTAGGAGGGCACAACGAGGAGGATATATCTCTCACCTCATCGCATACACACCTCCACGCCAGATTGCATCTGCGCACCCCTGTACTTTTTGGTTCCGTTGTAATCAAGAGCAGACAAGCAGGAGTAGGGTTTTCCCTCCGGGGGTCTGAACTAGGGAAAATATTTTGTCCCCTGGTTGTTTGTCTGTTAATCGTTCTGCGATTTCTAGCACCCCCATCTTCTCCAAAACCCAAGCTCATAACAATGGGCATTGACGAGAAAAAACCTCGTCAGAAGCCAAAGTAAATTCTCAAGATGCAATATAGTTAAATCTTTTAAGGGTGGTAGTACCTTGTTGTCCTAAAACCCAACATATTCTTTCTAGCCTTCCCGAATCTCGGGACGAGATTCCTTTTAAGGGTAGTAGCCTGTTACATCCCAAAATTTTCCAAATTTTGAAATGTGAAAAATAAACAAACAAAAGAAATAAAGTATGAAATTTATGGGGAAAAGAAACTTTTTGCTTCTAAATGCAAACATCAAAACCTTACTTGAACAAAAAAATATTTTTGAATGAGAAAGTTACAAACAAGTTTTCAAGAAATTCAAATGCATGTCATGCATCATCATCTTTAAGCACTTGCATTTTACCTATGGAAAAAATGATAAACATAAAACCTAAACACTAATAAGAGAAAATCACTATCAAGTTTAATACAAGACTATGGCCATGTTCCATATAAAATTTAGCAACATTATTCCTAAATGATCTATAATGGTAAGTAACTGGTAAGTAACTGGTAAGTAACGATATTAAAAAAACAATAGGAATTGATTTCACCTTATTTGGGTCCCTAGATAAAAAGGTTTGAACAATATAAGATAAAAAAAGAAATAAGAAAATATTCCCAAAGTCAATTTATGCTCATAGCAAAATCCATATTTAAATGGAACCAAAGTATTATAAAATAATACGTAATAGTATTGAACAATTACATGCAACCATATAAATTTGTTTGAACCTAGATCAATAGATGTGATTTATATAAGACAAGAAAAAAAGAAATAAGACATATTGCAAAGTCAATTTAAGCCATGGAAGAAATTATAGTTGAACGAAACAAAAGTATATTTAAATGATATATAATAATAAATTATTATTTTATAAAACTTTATAAACTTGTTTGACCATTTTTGGAGCTCTAAATCAAAAATTATGAAATAAACAAGAATTAAGAAAATATATTATATAGGCCTACGTGCCATGCTCAATTTTTAAATAAATTATACTTTATAAAAAATAAATATTACAAATACTCTAATTGGAGTAAAATATCAACTTATATTTTATATAAAATTTTCTGAAAAGATTTGGTAAAATTTAGAACCAAATTGAAGAGGAAAATCAAAAGTTAGAAAAAAAACAGAAAAAGAAAAAAAACACATAGGCCTAAATCCTACCCAGCCCAACCCTCTAAGCAACTCAGCCCACACCATCTCTCTTCTCTCTATTTTTTCCTCCATTTTCTTCTTGGGCCAAAAATTGCTGGCCCAACAAGACCGATCCACAAATGGTCGTCTTCCTCCTCGTTCATGTACATAACATGGATAAGGGTTGCTCCCATGGCCACTGTCATCTCTTCCTCTCCTCCCCATATCAATTATAGTGACCGTTTCTTCTCGACTTCAAAACTAAAAACGTTTGAAATTAAGTGAAGGTTTCATTCAGGCCATTAATTTCTCACTTTATTTCCTAAATCTCTCAAATTAATACCGTGAACCGAATGTCATATGGCGGCATACGTCTTCCGATCTCCCTTTGTAGAGCATATCAAGACGAACCAAAAGATCCAACGTGTACCTCTAGTCCTCCTCCTTCACTTTCGTTCCTAAACTTTCTCGAGAGGACTCCATAGAACACACACGAACCATGCCAAGATTAGCCTAATAACGTAGTTCATTGTCAGATCTTGTCGTCCTCGGTGAGTCCCTCGTCGATTCCTTCTACCAGAAGACTAATCTTGATGTTGCCTACCTCCAGGACATGATGGTTTATCTTCTTGTTGTAGTTGGCCGCGCCGCCGATGTCACGCGTGGCTCCAGCGAAGGATTTCTACCTCTCTTGGATGCTATCGATGATGCCATGGTGTCCATATTGTTCGCCTCGACATTACCTACGTCGTCCATGCCTTCATCGACTCCGGTGACTTTCCTAGCAACGGGAACGTCGACGCCAAGACCGTGCCTGCTATTCTGGCAATCTTTCCGACGAGCTATTCCGGTGAGATATCCTAGTCTATCCGATCTTCATCTAACGGTCAAAATCAGATCACTTAACAAAGGGGTACCGGCCTACCAGATTTTGCGATGTGGCGTACCCTTATCTATTTTCGGATTTTTAGACATAAGAACATAGAAACTTGCAAAAATTATATTTTAGTTCTGTTTATCCAAATTTAGCAAATAATATGTCTATGGATTCACAAAAATTAGTAGAACACAAAGTGGAGCCATAATTTGGCATTTTTGAGTCGGTTAAAATCACGTTTTATACATAACCATTTTTTGAGTATTTTGAGTATAAAAATTGTTGTGTAAATTATTTTTGAGTGAATCCTTCTGCAAATGCTTGTATATTGAACCCTCTGACCAGCCAAAACTCCACTCAGCCATATATTCATGTAGATGTTAGGTTCTCTATATCAATATGGTATCACTTGCCAATACAATTCAAATGTATTGACCCTTGTGGCTGTAACTTATCATGTTGCAGGATTAATTGATGATAGTGAAGTTTGGCGAGTAGGGATTACGAGTCTATAACAAACATGTTTGCCTATGGCACATTAAGATGAAGGACTCCATGCTTTATAGTTATATCTACTGCTTTGTAATAAGATAGCCATATGAGCTATGTAAGTTGTAATGAACTATTTTATTTCTGGATATGCGATGTAATGTGACATTTGTTTCTTGATATTACATCTCAATTGTGGGTGCTAGCTATTCGATCCAGGGACTAGCACTGTAAACACAGGGATTTGAACCTTATCGGGTTCAGTCCGCTACATTGACTTAGGCATACATCATGTTCTCCAATCTCTACCACCAAGCTACAAGAGCTTCGTGATGAATTATAACATGCAGGGCACGAAGAAGTCTCTCCCCGAGCTTCTGTCAATGCTTAAGACTGCGGAGGTGGAGATCAAGAAGGAACATCAAGTGTTGATGATCAATAATACCACCGGTTTCAAGAAAGACAGGAAGGGTAAACAGAAGGGAAAAAAGGGCAGCAAATCGGTTGTCGTGCCTGAAAAGAAATCCCGAATTGGCCCTAAGTCTGATATCGAGTGCTATTATTGCAAGGGTACTGGCCACTGGAAGCGCAATTGGCCCAAGTATTTGGAAAACAAGAAGGCCGGCAAGGCAAATAAAGGTATATTTGATATAAATGTTATTGATGTGTACTTGACTAGTACTCGCAGTAGCACCTGGGTATTTGATACCAAGTCGGTTGCTAATATTTGTAACTCGAATCAACGGCTACGGAACAAGCGACCGCTAGCAAGGGATGAGGTCAAGATGCGTGTCGGCAACGGATCAAGAGTTGATGTGATCGACGTTGGAACGCTACCTCTCCACTTACCATCGGAATTAGTTACAAACTTAAATAATTGTTATTTGGTGTCTGCACTGAGCATGAACATTGTATCTGGATCATGTTTGATGCGCAATGGTTATTCATTTAAATCCGAAAATAATGGTTGTTTGATTTATATGAATGATATCTTTTATTGTCATGCACCTGTGATGAATGGTTTATTTCTGTTGGATCTCGATAATAATGTTACACATATTCATAGTGTTGATGCTAAAAGGATTAAACTTAATGATGATATATCCGCATATATGTGGCACTGCCATCTAGGTCATATTTGCATTAAACACATGAAGAAGCTACAGTCGGATGGACTTTTGGAATCACTTGATTTCGAATCATTTGATACATGTGAGCCATGCCTTATGGGCAAGATGACTAGAATGTCGTTTTCCGGTTCAATGGAACGGGCAACAGATTTATTGGAAATCATACACTCTGATGTGTGTGGACCAATGAGTGTGTCGGCGCAAGATGGATATCGTTATTTTGTTACTTTCACGGATTATTTGAGTATATACGGTTATATATACTTAATGAAAAACAAGTCTGAAACCTTTGAAAAATTCAAGGTATTTTAGAATGAAGTGGAAAATCATCATAATATAAAGATCAAATTTCTACGGTCTAACCATGGAGGTGAGTATCTGATGGGGATATGTCTACTGGGGTATACCCAGCAGGACGTTTCCGACTGGCCCAAGAGCTGGCGAGTGGGCCTGCAAGACGGCGACTGGATCGAAGCCCAGCGAGGAACCAAGCGACTGGAAGCTGAAGGCCCAAGCGAGTAGATAGGCCCAGTCGGATTAGGTTAAACGAGTGCTGAAACTTTAACTGAATCAGTTGAGATATGTAACCCTAGGGGAGGTGAGCCTATATAAACCTCCCCATAGGGTGAGTAGAGATACGTTCCATCATACACCCAAGCGACTCGCCGCCTAGCCGTCGAGCTCGCCCATTGTACCACCTCCATAATACAATCTAGCAGGAGTAGGTCTTTACCCTCCGGGGGGCCGAACCTGGGTAAAACCCTGAGTCTCTGCCCTCATCTCGCACCGCAGATGGCTGGCCGCCCTTGCCCCTCGTTCTACTACTCGCTGCCGATTGCAGCATCTGCCGTGACCATTCCCACGACAGTGGCGCCCACCGTGGGGCCTGGCCGGTCTGGCCGGTGTTCTGCGGCGAGATCCAATCTGCCCATCAACGAGACGGTCGCCACCGGCCGCATGATAGCGATCGGCGAGATGCTCCAAATCTTGCCAAGCAGCTACGTCCCGGCGGCGCGGCCCGTCACGCACAGCGTGATCCTGCCGATCGGCACGATCAGCCTCTTCGTCGGCCTCACCGACGTCATCGTCTCGGAGGATTCGGCTCGCATCCGCGAGTCGCCGCCACGCGATCGGCTCTCCGAGAGCCAGATCCGCACGATCCATCGCCTCGCCTCCGAGTACAACTCGGCCCACAGCGACGTGGCCGAAAACTCAGCGGCCTCAGGAGACGCGGCCCTCGACGACGACGCCGACTCGGCGACCCCGGCGTCACTCGCCGGGTCCATCACCACGGCTTCACCCGCGGGCTCCATCACTCAGGTCTCCAACGTGGGAGACTTCGAGGACCCCTCCATCCTCGGGATCTTCGAATACGACTCCGGGTCGGAGAATTCCGCCGACCTCCGCGATGGAACCGGTCGCCACGCCGCGACCTACATGGCGACCGGCACCGATCCATCGGAGGATCCATTCTCCACCCCAATCCCTCCCAACGCCACGGTAACGGAGGTCGAAGAACTCCGCCTGAAACTGGCGGAGGCGGTGCGCAAGGAACAAGCCGAGCGCGAAAAATTCCGCCTCGAGCAGGTGACGGCGCAAGAGCTATCGCGCTACCACCAACAACGGATCAGGTCGTGCCTGAACCCCACTGTTCAGGGGCGCGCCCTGAACTTCGACGATGAAAACGACCCGGCCCGCGTGGCCGAGCGCGCGATCTGCGAGAACGCGTCACCAGGAGGAAGCGCCCGACCCTCGCCAGGGTCAACGGCGATGGGCGCCACGCCTCCACCCAACCGCACACCCCCCAGGGACCAGCCGCGGATAGTAGTCTCCTCACGGGAGCGAGACGCAAACGGCCTCCCACTGTTCTCCACCCCGATGGACAACCTCGTGGCAGGCCGAGCAGCAGCTGATAGCATCACGGCCACCGGCGACGGCGCCCTACAGATCCAATACGTCAGGGCGCTGCTTGCAAAGGCCGTCGAGCAGCAAAGAGCGGGCGCCGACTCGCCAGGTCGAGTATACTCGCGTTCCTCGGGAAGCAGGGCGGCCTCGAGCGGCCGCCCAATGGTGGCAAACACACTCAACTGCCCACCACCGGAGCCACTGCAGCTCCAAC
The DNA here is from genome assembly GCA_916181665.1 of Avena sativa. NCBI lineage: Eukaryota > Viridiplantae > Streptophyta > Magnoliopsida > Poales > Poaceae > Avena > Avena sativa. Next base: position 137,562,135 of record OV702280.1, read on the forward strand.
ACCGACCCGCGAACGCGGCACTCTCCACCAACGACCCCAGGCCGGCGACCAACCTCGTCGCCGCCAACGGTCAACCCATCGACGCCCGCACCCACATCATCAACAACCAAAGATGGCGCACACGCCAGCCCGACGACCTGCGACACACCCTAACCAATCGCCGCGACGGCGAGCCCATGGGGTCGCTCAGTCGACTCGGCCCCAAGTGCTTCGGACCAATTATCCGAGGCGAGAAGTACCCGCCAAACTTTAAGGCGCCGAAGGAGATAGAAAAGTACGACCCATCGTACGACCCCGCTGTCTGGCTCGACACATACCTCATGGCAATGGGGATCGCGGGCCACACCGACCTGCTAGCCGCCCGTTACCTCCCCTTGATGATGGAGGGGACGTGCAGGCAGTGGATCAACACCCTCCCTCAGGACAGTATAGACTCCTGGGAGGATATGCGCGACGCTTTCGTCAGGAACTTCGAGTGCTCCTACACCCGCGCCACCACTATCGAGGACCTGGAGCGATGCGTCCAGGGACCCCACGAGTCGACCCGCAACTGGGTCCAACGGTGGCAAGAACTCTGGTACAACGCGGTCGGCATCCACCCGGACACCGCGATCCATTGCTTCAAGACCTCGTGACGCTACGAGCCCCTGGTCGCCAAGCTCAAGCGACACTCTCGCACACTCGACAACATCCCCGACCTCCTCGAGATCACCAAAAGGTACGCGGAGGAAGATCCAAACCAGGAAACTGACGACGAGTCAGGAGGTCAACGCCGCACGAGCGGCAACGACAGCGGACGACGGTCCGACCTACGCTACAGCAACACTCGCCTCACCGGCAAGCGCCGCAGTGACGGGCGAGTCGACTTCGTCGCCAACGCCGGGCACACGCAACGCGAGCCCAAGAGCTTCCGCCGCGACGGAGGACAACGTCGCGACGGCGGCAACTACAAGGCCAAGCCAAGGTTCGACCCCGCGGCTCTCCTTAACCAACCATGTGCGTTTCATAGCAGGGAAGGGAAGCCCGCAACACACACCACCGCCGACTGCCACACCCTCAGGGAGATCGAGAAGGCACGGCGAGCGCGGGAGGACCCCGACAACGACCCGCCAAACGGCGGAAAATTCGGCAGAGTGGCCGGCTCGCTCCATACCTTCACAGGCTTCAACACGAAGCGCGAGAAGAAGGTCATCGCCTGCGCCATCGCCGTTAACGCGGTGGCCCAGGTGGACGTTCCCCAGTTCCTCAACTGGTCGGAGCAGCCCATCACCTGGAGTCGTCAAGACCACTCGCCACGCATCGAGTACCCAGGTCGAGTCGCCCTGGTGGTCAAGCCCAAGGTCGGCGACTACTGGCTCCCCAAGACATTGATGGACGGCGGCAGCTCCATCAACATCCTGTACCTGGACACCTTCAGGCGGCTGCGGCTCCCGCAGTCGATGATCGAGATGACCCACACGACGTTCCACGGCATCGTCCCCGGTCGGAAGGCGTACCCGATCGGTAAGGTCACGCTGCCAGTCACCTTCGGCACACCAGCAAACTTCCGCACCGAGCGGATCGTCTTCGAGCTGGTGCCCTTCGACAGCCCCTACCATTGCGTCCTGGGGCGCCAGGCGTTCGCCAAGTTCATGGCATCGCCCCACTACGCGTACAACGCGATAAAGCTCCCTGGGCCGTGCGACGTCATCACCATCAACGGCGACCCCGACATGGCCGCCGAGTGCGAGGCCAAAGGGGCCGAGCTCGCTGACGACGTCATCGCGGCGGAGACCTACCACGCTGACGAGCGCGCCAAGTACGCGAGCGGGGTTAAAAACGACGAGCCCACCATACTCAAGAAGCCCAACTCAGAGGGCGCAAACACCTCAACCTTTCAGGCCATGACGCACACCCGCACCGTCGAGCTGGTCCCAGGCGACTCCAGCCAGACGGTGACGATCGGGACGGGCATGAGCCCAGCATAGGAAGGCACGCTCATCGAGTTCCTCCGTGAGAACAGGGACATCTTCGCATGGAAGCCCTCTTATATGCCCGGTGTCCCTAGGGAGCTCGCTGAGCACAAGCTAAACGCCGACCCCAAAGTGCGACCTGTCAAGCAGTCGCTGCGGCCCTTCAATGAAGAGCACCGCCGAGCAATCACCGAGGAGGTGCAGCGTCTACTCGCTGCAGGCTTCATCCGGCCAATCAAATACTCCAAGTGGCTGGCAAACCCAGTCCTGTTCGAGAAGAAGAACGGGACCTGGAGGATGTGTATCGACTACACAAACCTGAACAGCGCCTGCCCAAAGGAGCAGTTCGTCCTCCCGCGGATCGACCAGATAATCGATTCTATCGCGGGCTCGGAGTCGCTATGTTTCCTCGACGCCTACTCTGGGTATAACCAGATCAAAATGGCTGTCGAGGACGAGGAGAAGACGGTGTTCATCATGCCATTCGGAGCCTTCTGTTACACCGCCATGACCTTCGGCCTCAAGAACGCCGGGACGACCTACCAGCGGTGCATGCAAGAATGCCTCGCGAGCCAAATTGGCTGCAACATCCACGTCTACATCGATGACGTGGTCGTAAAGTCCGCTCGCCAGGGCGACCTACTCGCCGACCTGGAGGAAACATTCACCAACCTGCGAAAATACAAGATCAAGCTCAACCCAGGCAAATGCACCTTCGGTGTACCTTCCGGACAACTACTGGGGTACGTCGTCTCCAAACGAGGGATCGAGGCGAACCCCACGAAGATCGACACGATCGCCCAGCTCGGCAAACCCGAATGCCTGCGCGACGTCCAGAAACTGGCCGGGCGAGTAGCGGCTCTCAGTCGCTTCATCCACCGCCTGGGCGAAAAGGCGATGCCCCTATACCGCCTGATGCGCAAGAACCCCACCTTCCAGTGGGACAAGGAGGCGGACGACGCGCTCCGCGACCTTAAAAAGGTGCTACTCGCCGCGCCGCTACTCGCTGCCCCCGCCGACAAAGAACCCATGCTGGTTTACGTCGCGGCTTCCGAGCGCGTTGTCAGCGCGGTGATGGTCGTCGAGCGACCGGAGGAAGGAAAGGAGCGCCCAGTACAGTGGCCAGTGTACTACATCAGCGAGGTCCTCACCGAGTCGCGCCAGCGGTACCCACGGTACCAAAAGCTGGTATACGCGGTCTTCAGAGCTCAGCGGCGCCTGCCACACTACTTCCAGGAGCACCCGATCATGGTCGTCTCCTCAGCACCACTGCAGGACATCATCCGCAACCGTGAGGCGACCGGGCAGGTCGCCAAGTGGGCCGTCGAGATCGGCGTCCAAAAAATCAAATACGAGCCGCGAAAAGCGATCAAGTCGCAGGCCCTAGTGGACTTCATCGCCCACTGGGAGGAGGCCCAGCAGCCAGAGAAGCTGCCATACCTCCATTACTGGAGCCTGCACTTCGACGGTTCAAAGAACGCGGACGGCGCAGGCGCAGGGGTCGTGCTAACTTCGCCAAAAGGCGACAAGCTCCGCTACGTCCTCTGCCTCGACTTCACACCCTGCACCAACAACATGGCCGAGTACGAGGCCTTACTCCACGGCATGCGAGCAGCCAAGGAGATGAATGTCAATCGCTTACACTGCTACGGCGACTCCGACCTCGTCGCAGGGCAAGTCGCTGGCACCTGCGATGCCGTCTCCCCCACCATGGCGGCATACCACCAAGCAGTGGACAAGTTGGGCGGACACTTCACCGGCTACTCCGTCGAGTGGATCGACAGGCGAAAGAACGAGGAGGCCGACGCACTCTCTCGCATCGGGTCGGCTCGACTCGCACCACCCGCTGGTGTCTTCCTCGACACGATCACCAAGCCGTCAGTCTATCCCCCGAGAGAGATCGACATCGGAGTCCCGCTCCAACCAGAGGCAGCCCTGGTCGCACTCGTCAACGAGCCAGACGACTGGACCAAGCCCTACATCGCCTACCTGGAAGCCGGCACCTTGCCGGCAGACGAGACAGAAGCTCGGATGGTCGCCCGTCGATGCAAGTCCTACGCCATCATCGACGGCGAGCTCCACAAACGCAGTGTCACTGGCGTGTTCCAACGCTGCGTCCAACCCGCCGAAGGACGCAATATTCTCCACGACATCCACTCCGGCGACTGCTGCCACCACGCCGGCGCCCGCTCTCTGGTCGCCAAGGCTATGTGACATGGCTTCTACTGGACCACCGCCCACGCCGATGTTGTGGACATTGTCCAGCGGTGGGCCGGGTGCCAAAAGTACGCCAACCAGACGCCCGTGCCGAGCTCAGCGCTCAAAACAATCCCCATCACTTGGCCATTCGCTGTGTGGGGCATGGACATGGTAGGCCCCTTCAAGAAGGCCCCCTCCGGCTACACCCACCTTCTAGTCGCAGTCGACAAATTCACAAAGTGGGTGGAGGCCAAGCCAGTTCGGAAATGCGACGGGAAGACCGCCACCAAATTCCTATGCGAGCTCATATATCGCTACGGGTTCCCAAACAGCATCATCACGGACAATGGCACCAACTTCGCCAAAGGAGCCATGGCTGAATTCTGCGAAGAGCACCACATCCGGCTCGACCTCGCGTCGGTCGCCCACCCGGAATCCAACGGCCAGGCAGAACGGGCCAACCAAAGCATCCTCCACGGCCTGAAGCCACGACTCCAAGTACCACTCGAGCGCACCGCCGGGTGCTGGGTCGAGGAGTTGCCCTCTGTCATCTGGGGGATCCACACCTCAGTCAACAGGTCGACAGGGTTCACCCCCTTCTTCATGGTCTACGGCGCCGAGGCAGTCATGCCCACCGACCTCGAGCACGACTCGCCGCGGGTCGTCCACTACACGGAGGCTGCAAACGAGCTCGCCCGCCAAGACGGGGTCGACCAACTCGACGAAGCACGTGACCTCGCTCGGTCACGCACCGCCATCTACCAGCAGGGACTCCGCCGCTATCACAGCCGGCGGGTGAAAACTCGCACCTTCCAAGAAGGCGACGTGGTATTACGCCTCATCCTGGACAATAAGGGCATGCACAAGCTCTCCCCTCCGTGGGAAGGGCCATTCGCCATCGGGCGCGTACTCGGCAACGACGCCTACTACCTCATCGACGTCCGCGGGGACGGCGAACTCGACATCAAGCGACCATGGAATGTAAACCTCCTACGGAAGTTCTACTCCTAGAACCCCACACATGTACTCTCCAGTCGCCATGAAATAAAAAGAAACGGTTACTGCAAAATTGCGCCTACTCTCCATGTCTTGTGCCACTCGCACTCGTAATAATAGCGTTACGCTAACCGCAGAAGTCAACCTTTGGTACAGCGATCGGCACGGCTAAGTAGTGCGGTGCAAGGGCACTGACTCACCTCAGGTCTTGCACCGTCCATGAAAAACGCCTACCCGGAGCCCCATTGGAGTCGCCTAGCCCGACTGGTTTTACGAACCAAGACAACTGCCTACGCTTCTTACAGCGACCATGGTCCTCCGCATCCTTGACATAGCGACTCGAACGGCTAAGTACCACGCTCGGGGACTGCAGACCAGTTCACCGCGAGCGGTCCGGGAAAACGCCAAGTAAGAGAGCATGCCCAGGACTCGCCACGCGACTGACCCCACGGGTCAGGCAGGAGTGATGCGCTCGAACTAACGCGCCAAGTCCTCACTCACCCTCGAGTCGCGACTAGAACAGCCAAGTACCACGCTCGGGGACTCGGCCACCCGACCTCGTTCGCACAAGGGAAAACGGCGAAGTACAGAGCGTTCAAGGGAGTCGCCTAGCGACTGGCTCCTCGAGCCTGGGCGAGTCGACCACAATCACTAACACACAAACAACAAACATAACACATACGAGGTAAACCCCACAAAAGGGCGGACGCGCTCGGGGACTCGTTCAAACATCAATCACAAACACATGACAAATACCAAAATATACACCCCGGCGATTCAAGCATGTTGCACTGTCTCGCATTACAAAATATGCCCGCATGGCAGAACTGCTGCTAACGCCACAAGGCAAACTACCCTACTCTGCAGGCTTGGACGACGACTCGCCAACACCCCGGCGATTGTGGATGAACGGCGTGTACGGGTTCGACAGATACGTCGTCAGTTCACCCGCCATCGCCGCGCGGAAGGGTTGCTCAACCTTGAGATCACGATGCGGCGGCTCGGGGTCGCCAGACACGACGACCGTCTCCTGGTACGGAAGGAGGTCGCCCATCGCCAAGACACGCTCCGAGTACTTGGCGGCGCGGTCCTGCAACTTGAGGACCTCGGAAAGCTCCACCGCGCCAGTCGACGATGGGTAGCCACTCGTCACATCGTCGATGTCGAAGTCTTCGGGGAAATGGGCAAGTCCAAGACTAAGCGCCGTCGCCGCCCCGCGCCGAAACGCCGACCGCGTCATGAACTCAACGACCGCGGGCGCCTTCTCCAAATACCTCCACACCTCAATGAGGTCGCTGGGAATCACTTCCGTGGGCGATATCTCCTGGAGATAGGCACGGATGCACGTCGCCGACAACGTTGCCGAATCGACAAGCGTGCTCACACACTGTCGCGCGTCGAACGTGCTTGCTTCTTCCACGCTGTCGATGATGCGACCTGCGGGTAGAAGACAATAATGAATACGACGGACACCATAAAAGGCACAACTACCTAGAGAGGCAGACGTACTCACCAATCAACGGGCGGGCGAGTTCCGTGATGAAGCATTGAAGCGACGTATGGTCGTCCCGAAGCCCAGCAATAAGGACTTCCGACACTTTGCGATCCTCTTCGGCGGCTGCAATGGCGGCCTTGGCTCGCCCATCAGCCGAGCTCGCTGCTTCCTTCGCTTCCTGCAGCTTGCACTCGAGGTCGGCGATCCGCTGTTCAGCCGAATTTAAAGCCGACTGCGTCGCTGCCAATTCACCAGTGGGACAAGCCCCTGGCGAGCTTCCTCTGCTTTCACGGCAACAGCCTGAAGCCCTTTGTTCGCCTCCTGGACGATGGCCAGTTCCTTCTCCGCGCGTTGCTTCGCCACCAATCGGTCAGCCGATTCAAGCTGCAGACCCTGCACATCACCAAAAAGGTCGATCAAAGAAATTCCTAAGTGCCCACCCGCTGAAATTCAGCGAGTACGCACTCGGGGACTGGCAATCAAAGAAATTCCTAAGTGCCCACCCGCTGAAATTCAGCGCGTGCGCACTCGGGGACTGGATGCGAAGAAATTCCTAAAGATAAGACATTAAAAGAATCAGGCCGCTGCAAAGCCCCGACCTGATCCTCGGGGACTGGATGTACCTGGATGGCTGCGCCAAGCATGTCGTGGAGTTGTATCGCGTCCACGGACGCGAGGAGAGCTGGCGTGTGCCCACGACGTTGGTCGACTTCCGTATCGGCGACCCCAGGAGCATGGCTCGAGGGCAAAGTTCCACTCGCCGCGGCCGCCTTGGTCATGAAGCGCGGGAAGGTGGCGATAGAGGCACCCGCCCCAAAGGAGGTCGGCTCGGCCGTTCCAGGCAAGGAAGCGCCCTCCTTCATGGACGCGGCTGCCTCCATTGCAGGTCCAGCCGGCGCGGCCGCCGTATCGTCAGAAATCGTGATGACGGTGTCACTCCTGGCCTTCTTGCCGCCATCCGCGGGGGCGACGACTTCGTCCGCCTTCCTCTTGCGGGAAGAATCTTCCTCGCTGACGACGGGTGGCACCTTAGCCACGGTTGGGTGGCCCATCCTCTTCACTCCGGTCCTGTACATAAATCATGTAAGCAAGATAATATGAGCGATTATGGGAGACAAAGGAAGGCGAGTGCACTCACTTGGCGACCGAAATGAAGCGCAGCCCCGTACGGAGGCCGGCTGGTTTCTCCAGTTCAGGGCCCAGTCGGCGGCTGAGCCCCACGTCCAAGACGTCGCGTGCCCAAGACACGAACGGCTTCTTCGTCGTCGAAGCTGCGACTGGGGCCTCTGTAACCTCTTCGACAGGAGCTTCCCTACGAGGGGAAGTCGCTACGGCCAGAGCATCCCCCAGCCCCGAGACTGGGGCGGATGGCGGAGGCATCAACACTAGGGGCACCTCGATGGTGGCTGTATCCAGCGCGGCCGTCGTCGGCGGCGCCTCGTCCTTGGCTGGACTGGGGGCGTCGGAACTGCTCGCTGAATGTGGTGGCGAGGCCGGCCTCGTCGGCTTCGTCTTCGTCTTCCTCGGAGGTGCCTTCGCCTCCTTCTCTTTCTTCTTCTTTTTCGATGGAGTGGCCTGGCGGTGCGAGGTGGTTTCTGGGAGCTCGTCGTCATCGTCGTCGTGGCGCTCGAGGCTTTTGCTTGCCTCGAGCTCGCGTTGACGCTGCCCGCGAGTTTTGTGGAGCAGCGGGGCGACTTCCTCTTTGAATTCATCATCGCTGTCACCCTCGTCACTCCCGGTATCGCCCTTGGCGGGAGGCGACTCGCCCACGTCCTGCACGGACGAGCTCGAGTTCTCGTTGTCCGACGGTGGGAGCCATCCTTCCACCACTTGGAATAGCTGCAATGAACACAAGATGAAGTTAGAATTACCGCGACTGCATAAACTGCGACTGCGAGCAAAGTGAAGTGATTACCGTTGGGGTTGGATGCTTTGCGGTATTAGGGGCGACCCCAGCCTGTGCGTCCAGGTACACCGCCTGGGTGATTTTCTTCAGTGCTGGGATGTAGTCCTCCAGCTTCCACTCGTCGAGGCAAGCCTTCGTCGAGTCCTCCCGGCCCGTTTACTGATACATATAGTGCTCGCGCCGAGCGAGCGGGACGAGCCGTCGCCCGAGCCAGCAGTTGTACAGGTTTATCGTCTGAAGGCCCTTCTTCTTCAGATTGCGGATGGTCTGGAGCATCTCGTTGACGACCATCCGCTGGTCGTTGGGGAGCTTGCCGACTTGGAGACGGCGCGGCTCGGACCGATTGGCGGAGTACCGCGGGATCGCCACCTCGCCCTCCGGGGTCGCCTCGGCTACGTAAAACTACGACTTCTTCCAGTCGCTCGCTGCTTTGGCGGGCAGCATCAGGTCGAAGAATGAAGCCTTCGACTTGAGCTGGAAGGTTAGGCCGCCCGCGGCTAGCATTGGGCCGCCCGCTTCCTCGCGGCTGATCCGTCCGTGGAACAGATCTTGCCACAAGGGGAAGTAGGGCCGGCAGCCCAAGTAGCATTCGCAGAACGCCACAAAGATGGCGAGCTGCTCGATGTTGTGGGGACCTAGATCCGAAGGCTGGATCCCGTAGTAGGCGCAGAAGCGCCGAAAGAACAGGGACGTGGGGAACCCTAGCCCCTGTTCAAGATGGCTGGTGAAGCAGATGAACTCCCTCTCTCACGGATTCGGGGTTGTCTCTCCGGCTGTGGGAATGCGCCAGCAGCCGGCTCGCAAAATCCCGGCCTCCTCGAAGGAAGTCAGCTGCGCCCTTGTGCACTTAGATCTACCCCACGGCTCGGTGGAGAGGGCCATGGCGGAGAGATTTGCTGGGGGTCGGGGGATTTCGGGTCAACTGATCGCGATGCGAAGGGAGACGAAAGGTGCGCGCAGTCGGAGGAAATGGCGAGGAGGTGGTTCTCTGATCGCCTGCCATTCCTCTTATATAGCGGTTGTTACCCGCCAAATCAGGGAACCGTTACCGCGCGATGATTAAACCAAAATTTACCGTTGGATTACTCCAACGGCTAGTTTGACCATGTTTAACGGTCCAACTTCAGCCACTCGGCTCGCCGGCCCAACCACTATGACAGTGATTCGCCGACTCGACTCGCCAAATCTGCGAGCAGTATGATTAGTTTTTCCTTTATACAGGAGCCCGCCGCCGATTCGACTGGGTGTCTACTCAGCAGCCGTATGCTCCGACTGCCAGCAGTCACCTACGCCAAATCAACAACGGCCTCGGGGACTACTGATGGGGATATGTCTACTGGGGTATACCCAGCAGGACGTTTCCGACTGGCCCAAGAGCTGGCGAGTGGGCCTACAAGACGGCGACTGGATCGAAGCCCAGCGAGGAACCAAGCGACTGGAAGCTGAAGGCCCAAGCGAGTAGATAGGCCCAGTAGGATTAGGTTAAACGAGTGCCGAAACTTTAACTGAATCGGTTGAGATATGTAAACCCTAGGGGAGGTGAGCCTATATAAACCTCCCCATAGGGTGAGTAGAGATACGTTCCATCATACACCCAAGCGACTCGCCGCCTAGCCGCCGAGCTCGCCCATTGTACCACCTCCATAATACAATCTAGCAGGAGTAGGTCTTTACCCTCCGGGGGCCGAACCTGGGTAAAACCCTGAGTCTCTGCCCTCATCTCGCACCGCAGATGGCTGGCCGCCCTTGCCCCTCATTCTACTACTCGCTGCCGATTGCAGCATCTGCCGTGACCATTCCCACGACAGTATCTAAGTTACGACTTTAGCACACATATGAAAGAGTGTGGAATAGTTTCACAACTCACACATGCCGCAACACCACAGCAAAATGGTGTGTTGGAACGTCGTAATCGTACTTTACTAGAGATGGTTCGATATATGATGTCTCTAACGGACTTGCCACTATCATTTTGGGATTATGCACTAGAATTTGCTGCATTCACTTTAAATCGGTCACCATCTAAATCTGTTGAAAAGACATCGTATGAATTGTGGTTTGGAAACAAACCTAAGCTGTCATTTCTTAAAGTTTGGGGATGCGATGTTGTAGCACCCCGGGTAAAACCACTACTAGAAATCGCCTATGTTTATTTGTGCATCATCATGACATCATCATGCATATTATTATTTTTTGCCTAAAACAATTTTACAAAGTTTATTTTTGTTTTCCTAGATACCCCGTGTTCTTTCAAATCAAACCCTCAGACCCTTCTGGATATTTTGTTTGCCTAAATCTTTTATAAAAATAGAACAATAAAAGTAGTTTTTTTAATAAACCTAGGGGAGGCAGACAACTGGTCACGCCCAAGGGCCCAACCAAAGTCCACCTGCAACCCAGAAAATAAAACTCTAAACCTACCCCAGACCTAACCCTAATCCCTACCTGCCCTATCCAATTCCCCACCCACTCCCTTAGCCGCCACCACTCCAACCCACCACCCCAACACGTACACAGGTAACGCAATGCACCCGCCCACCATGCGGTACCCCTGGCCCCACCACGCGGTCGACGCTTCATCCCCCACCTGCGACCCGCGTCCTCTTCCTCCCCAATGCTCCTTCCTCACTAGGCGCCGCCACCGCGGCCTTCTCCTCCGCCCGAGCACCGCCTCCCTATCGCCTACACACTGACCCCCCCCCCCCCCCCCGCGCCTCTTCCTCCTACGCCACGCGTCCCCGTCTCCAGGGGCGCCCTCATCTCCCCGCGGCTTCCTCATCGCCCGATGACGCCCTTGTCTTCCCCAAGCCGTCTGTAGCTCCTGTCCATTGCCCTCATCCCTCTGCCCAGGGCCTCTCTGCAGCAAGACGCTCCAGCGCTGCCTCTCGCGCGTCGACCTGGGCCTCTCCTCCCCAGCCTGAGCACTCCCCGTGCGGGCCCTCATCTCCTCTCGCTGGAAGCCCTCCATCGGCGCCGCCCTGCAACCGGCCAGGACCCGAGCGCCTCTGCACCACCGCCGTGTTGTCTCCCTCGCCGCTTGCCAAGCCGCCTCGTCCGACAGTCTCCCGGCCCCATCTGGCAGTCCCGCCGCCCGAGGTCGTCGCTACCGCACGGAGGCCGGGCCCCGCCGCTTCTGCAGTGCCCTGTTCGTGTCGACCCCATACCCTTCAGTCCCTGTTCTGCCGTGTGCTGGGCCGTTTGTCCCTGTGTAGCTGCCATGATTAAACGCTGATGATTGGTGGCTAGTTGATGGTAAGTGATGTTGTGATGATGGTGTTGCACATGTAGGGGTATACGTGTGGATGGATGCTTCGAGACTGATAAGATGGTGGAGTCGTGTCCACTTCCTCGGATCAACCTCTCCGCAAGATCTTCTGGGGAGAATCGACCTGAGCAAGTTCTTCTACCATTGTCGTTTGAATCCCGCAAATCGCGCAAAGGTAGATGCTGTTTCAAAGACCCTGACGTCCCGATCCGAAGACCGATCCCGGCGAGACCGAACCCGAACCACATCGCCCCAAGATCTTCGCCCTGATGTGTGACCCCCTTTATCTGAGCCCCTATTTTATTAATGCTATATACACCTGTTGCATATTAAATTGTCATGCTTGCATACATACTGTGGTTTGGGGGATGTTGTTGATTCACCTAAATTAAATATGGAGACCATATGCGGGCTTTTCTAGTATAATATTGGTCTCATTTAAATTTGTGTAGTGAACTAGTGCTATCTTTTGCCTTGTTAATGCAACATTTAAATTGCGGGGTATCAAAACAACATGAACCATCTAACTAATTGTCGGGACCCCGGTTCCGCTTAATATGGCCTAATTGCATCGCATTCTTGCCATGCCATACATCATACATGCATCATGCCCGATCTTCTGCCGTAGTATTAAATCATGTATCCGGTGTTTTCTCTAGTGCTTTGCTTATTCACGGATTAGGCCGATGAGTTGATGCGAGTATCAACCCGATCTCTGGTGAACCTTCAGCAATGTTTTCAGGCGAGCATTCTCCCTCTTTCTACCTATTTTATATTTCTAGTCTTTATTTCCTCCTGTTGATCTATTGCTATCTGTATTGCGATGCTCTAGTTTTCGTACCAGTGATATCCCTTGCAGCCATTATATTGCCTTGGACACATCCTATCACTTGTTGTTTGGTAGATAGTCAGGCTTGTGAGTCGTAGTTGCTTGCGCAAGTGTTGCTTCGCGCAGTCAATGTTCCACAGTTGTTGGAGAAATGCCTCATGCTTAATGTTGGATATGATCATGGTTTTAATTACAGTTTAATAACTAAAATTGAATGTAGGTAAATAATGCAGAGGCACAGGTGGGCAATAGATGCTATTTGGTTTTAACCGTCCACTTGTGTCCCGTAGGACCCCGAGTACTTGATACATGTTCCTTGAATATTCGCACTATCTGCATGTGGGACCATGAATCCCCTTAGCATGAGCTTGAGTCATATCTTATTTCTTGGGGCCACAAAGTAGTTTGGGGCTTTATTACTATCATGTACTTATGCCATGTTTATGCCATGCTTTACCGCTTTATTTACTATTGCGCGTGAAGCGCCTGTACTGTTTTGGAACCCCGTGCCACGTTTTCATGGTATCGACAAGCCCAGTCACACTTTCGGCTTCCTAGTCGTTTACAGCCGTCTTCACAAACCTCTGGGTCCGTCTCGAAGCCGGCCAACTTTGTAGTGGGTAGCTTGGTGGGGTGGCCCCCTGAAATACTATATGAATCTTGCGATTTCTTTGTTGTGATGCCTCGTTGGGTTTTCATTTGGTTTTTCCGAGGTTGATTGTGCATGTGTTGCTATTTGTGCCCCCCTGCAAGGTAAAACTTTCTGAAAGTCGTGTCCGCGGTTATGGACGACTGGGAGCACAGTATCTCGATCATAGACAACTATAACTAAAGTAGTGCTATAAATTTGACTTTATAATGACTAGTAATCAGCGTCACTATAAGGGAATGGCTAAATAAAAGTGCCAACAACTGCTGGTTTTGGGATGCCTCATGCTATATGTATCTGACTAGTAAGTATTGCAATTACCACGGAATGGTTAATTAAAACTGCCCACTGCTTATTATATCAGGATGATCCCAACTATATATATTTGACTAGTAATTGACGCAACTATAACGGAATGAATAAAACTGCCAACCGTGTGAGTTTCCTCGGCTTGACTTCCTCGTTTGGTCTCGAGGGGGGAAATACCAGGATGGGTATGTTTGGTGGTAGTATCAGGTTGGATCCGAATAGGTCTTTCTCATCTCTCTCTGTTAGCCGACAAATGTATTGAGTCTCTATAGGTTGTTTAGTGCATGCTCCGCTGCCGCTTCAGTCCACCATACCTATGTAGGCGAGGACCGCCGAATTCTAGTCTCGCCTTGTACTGGCCTCAGTACTGACTGCTCTCTTTTTCCTTTGGCCTTTGTCGGCACCCCTTTTGTTTAAGCAGGTTTGAGATCAATGTCGTTAGTAGGGTTACCCTTCCGGCTTGGCCTGGGCAGGGTTATGGACGCCATTGGTTATTTTTCAGGGTTCTTAGCCTAATTTGCATCTTGTCCGTACTCGGACGCCATATCATTTTCAAGGTTATTTGGATCTTTGTATTGTATATCTGTATTCTTGACTCATGGAGTCGTTGTTGTATATATCTATTATGTGGGTTCCATCGTGGACTAATGTGTAATGGTATTACTTCGTTTCCACCCGCACGAAAGTGCCTGGTGGGCGCCTTTGAATCGTTTCTATGCGATTTTGGCGGGAATCACTAAGACTTGCATAGGGACGATCTGAGGGTGTTACAGATGTTTATGTGAAGAAACTTTAGCCAGATAAACTCGAACCCAAAGCGGAAAATGCGTCTTCATAGGATACCCTAAGGAAACTATTGGGTATTCCTTCTACCACAGATCCGAGGGCAAGGTTTTCATTGCCAAGAATGGATCCTTTCTAGAGAAAGAGTTTCTCGCGAAAGGTGTGTGTGGTCGGAAGGTAGAACTCGAAGAGATTGTTGAACCTTCTATCCATAATATGGCGAGTAGCGCAGTGCTGGAAGCTGTTCCGGAGTTGACTTCACCAAATGAATAGGGAACTAATGATAACGATCATGAAGCTTCGAAAGAGAATACTATCAAACCTCGCAGGTCTAGCAGGACGCGTGCAGCTCCAGAACTATATGGAAATCCAGTTATGAATTTCATGGTCGATGAAATTAATGACCCTGCGACATATGAACAAGCAATGATAAGCCCGAATTCCAACAAATGGCTAGAAGCCATGAAATCCGAGATGGAATCCATGTACGAAGACCAGGTTTGGACCTTGGTGGACTTACCTCACGACCGAAAGGCTGTGGAGAATAAATGGATTTTCAAAATAAAAACAGATGTTGATGGTAATGTAACCGTCTGTAAAGCTCGACTTGTCGCAAAATGGTTTCGTAAAATTCAAGGAGTTGACTATGATGAGACATTCTCTTCCGTAGCGATGCTAAAGTCAGTTAGGATTATGTTAGCAATTGCTGCATATTTAAAGTATGAGATATGGCAGATGGATGTCAAAACTGCGTTCCTCAATGGCAACATTGAAGAAGAGTTGTACATGGTACAACCAAAGGTTTTGTCGATCCTAAGGATGCTGACAAGGTATGCAAGCTTTAGCGATCCATCTATGGACTAAAGCAAGCATCCCGGTGTTGGAATCTCTACTTTGATGAGTTGATCAAAGTGTTTGGATTTATCCAAACTGATGGAGAGGATTGTATTTACAAGAAAGTGAGTGGGAGCGATGTGGCATTTCTAATATTATATGTGGATGACATATTACTGATCAAAAATGATATAGATCTTTTAAACGGTGTTAAAAGTTATCTAAAGAGCAAATTATCAATGAAGTACCTAGGTGAAGCGTCATACATATTAGGCATAAAGATCTATAGGGATAGATCTAGGCGCCTAATAGGGCTATCACAAAGTACATACCTTGATAAGATTTTAAAGAAGTTTAAAATGGACAAAAGTAAGAAAGGGTTCTTACCTATGTTGCAAGGCAAGACACTGAGTAAGACTCAAAGTCTGGCTACGGCGGAAGAAAGAGAGATAATTGATAAAGTCCCCTATGCTTCAGCCATGGGCTCTATAATGTACGTCATGCTATGTACAAGACCGGATGTGGCACATGCTATTAGTTTGAATAGTAGATACCAATCTGATCCAGGATCGAAACACTGTATAGAGGTCAAGAATATCCTTAGGTACTTAAGAAGAACTAAGGAAATGTTTCTCGTGTACGGACGTGAAAAAAATCTCGTCGCTAAGTGTTATGTCGACACTAGCTTCGACACCGATCCGGGTGACTCTAAGTCTCAATCCAGATACATATTTCTCATGAATGGTGGAGCGGTTAGTTGAGGAGTTCCAAACAACCCATGGTGAAGGGATCAACAACTGGGGTTGAATATATTGTTGCTTCGGAAGCGGCTAAGGAAGCAGTTTGGATGAAGGAATTCATAACCGAACTAGGTGTGGTTGCTAGTGCGTTGGACCCAATGGTGATCTATTGTGACAACAATGCAGCCATATCCAATGCCAAAGAACCAAGGTCTCACAAGAATTCCAAGCATATTAAGCGCCGGTTTCACTCCATCCGCGAGCATGTCAAGGATGGAGATATTAAGATTTGTAAAGTACACACGGATCTCAATGTAGCAGATCCGTTGACTAAAACTCACCCTGGAGCAAAACATGATCAACACCAGAACTCCATGGGTGTTAGATTTATCACTATGTAACTAGATTATTGTCTCTAATGCAAGTGGGAGACTGAAGGGAATATGCCCTAAGAGGCAATAATAAAGTTGTTATTATGTATATTCCAAGTATATGATAGATGTTTATTTTGCATGCTATAATTGTATTAATATGGAAATGTTAATACATGTTTGTTTAATAAAAAATAGAAAGTTCCTAGTTATGCCTATCTTATAAACTAGCTCGTTGATTAACAAGATGATCAAGGTTTCCTCATCATGGACATTGGATGTTGTTAATAACAAGGTCACAACATTATTGGAATGGTGTGATGAACATTCATCCGAAGTATAGCATTACGATGAAAGTCATTGAGTTTATATTGCTATAACATCATACGAAGTAATCCTAATCCTTAGACCATGAGATCGTGTCAAACACTAACACTAGAAGAGTATCTTGATAACATCAAACATCACACCGTAACAGGGTGATTATAAAGATGGGTTCAGTGCTACTAAAGAGTTATGTTGAGGCCCATGGATCAAGAGTGGGATTTGTTCATCCCGATTATGGATAGATATACTTTGGGTCCTCTCGGTGATATCACATTGATTAACTTGCAAGCAAGTGATTTGATCACTAGAATCTTATATCATGGGAACAAGAAAAGAGTACATGTCAGTAACGAGATCAAACTAGGTATGAAGATACCGATGATTGAATCTTGGACATGTAATATATCGCGAGACAAAGGGATTAAGATTCTAGCGTCAAAGGTTCTCACGATCACAAGAAAATGATCGTTGAATGTGTGGGCGTCAGTATGGATCTCCAGGTCTCGCTTCTGATTATTGATCCGAGAGGGGTCTCGATTATGTATGCATTATTAATGAACCGTAGGGTGACACACTTAATAGACACCGACAACATTTGGAACAAATAGTTTCATGTCGAAAATATTTACAAAGCGCAGGAGAATATTTCACTAGACACCGGAATTGTTTCGGGTGAAATTGCTGAAAGTGTTTCTGGATGTGAAATGAAATACTAGCAAGGGGTTTTATGTGATTTTTTGTCCGTTAAAGTAATTGAAAAAAATCTGAATAAATAAATAAAAGGAGTTTTGTTTAAAGAGAGATTGAATTGAATTTGGTGGAAATTTAATGGGAATTTTGAGTGGGATTTTGAGTGGAGAAGTGAAGGGCCAAATTGTGAGTGGGAGATCCACCCACATGAATGGAGGAAGGGATGGGGGCAGCACCCCATGCGTCAGCCACCCCTTGGGGTGCCCCCCTCCCTCCTACATAAAGCCCCCCTCTCACTCCATCTCACTCACACCTCCTCGTGAAGGATCTCTCTCCCCCTCTAGTTTTTATTCCCCATGGTCTCGGACTAGCAAGATAATGTTCCTGGTGGATTTTCGGCAAGAAAGAGTTGTTGCTTCCGCTGGATCGAGGATGCGTAGGTTGCTCGGTGGCTTGGATGTGTGTGCGAGCACGGATGCGTTGTTGATTTGCGACGCTAGACTTCTTCTTGATCTTGATATCGGCAAGCATTCGTCTACATCATCCATGAGTACAACCTCATTAAACTTTGTCTGTATTCAAGGGTATGTTCTCTATGGATGTATATCGAACTGTCGCTTGTACCTAGTAGATAGATCTTGGTATATAGTTGTTCCCATCGTAGGAAATTTTTTGTTTTCTATGCTGCAAACCCTACAAGCACAACCACCAAAGAAGAATGATAAATCTCAGGGTGCTGGAAGAGGTCGTCTGAACCATATATCTGATGAGGAGGCTCAAGAAGATCCAAGCGTCATCATGGGTATGCTTCGTATCAATCAAATTCTAGCTAAAGTTTTGTTTGATTCTGGAGCATCACATTCATTCCTGTCACAAGGTTTTGCTCAAATGCATGGGATAAGTTTTGAGGGGTTATCTGTTCCTCTGCTAGTTCAGTCTCCTGGTTCTAGTTGGTGTTCCACCAAGGTTAGTCATGGGAATCTAATTGAAGTTGCATTTTAGCTTTTCCCCACTTATCTCATTGCCCTTAAGTTAACTGACATTGACATCATTTTGGGCATGGACTGGTTGACCCGCTATCAAGCTATCCTTGACTGTACAACCAAGTCTATGACTCTGACTAGTCCTGTTGGCATAACAGTCAAGTATTGGACTGAAGGGTCACTATCTCCTTTAGCTATTTCTGTTCCTCAAGCAGATTTGTATGCTCTTGAAGTTCTACCTCTGTTAGAGATTCAAGATTTTCTGTGATTTGTGAATTCCCGGATGTCTTTCCTAAGGAGTTGCCTGGCATGCCACCTGATCGAAGTGTGGATTTTGTCATAGAGTTAGTTCCTACAACTGCTCCTGTTTCTAAAATACCCTATCGTATGCCTCCTCATGAACTTGTGGAGTTGAAGAAGCAATTAGAGGAGTTAGAAGTAAAAGGATGCATCCAGCCCATCACATCTTCTTGTGGATGTACTACCCTAATATACCGCGTCTGGTTGTGGATTATCGCCCACTTAATGCTGTGACTATCAAGAACAAGTATCTTCTCCCTAGGATCAACGATCTCTCTGATCAGTTAAGTGGTGCCACTGTCTTCTCCAAAATGGATTTGAGGTCAGGGTATCACCAGATAAAGATCTGTAAGGAAGATATTCCAAAGACTGCTTTCACCACTCGTTATGGTCTTTATGAGTACACCGTCATGTCTTTTGGTCTTACCAACCCTCCAGCCACATTTATGTGGCTTATGAACTTTGTCTTCATGGAGTATCTCGACAAGTTCGTTGTGGTCTACATCGATGATATTCTGTTATATTCCAAGACTAAGGAAGAACACGTCGAACATCTTAGTTTGGTGCTAACAAAACTTCAAGAACATCGTCTTTATGCTAAGTTTTCAAATGTGAGTTCTAGTTACAAGAGCTCATATTCCTTAGTCATGTTGTTTCCTCCAAAGGGGTTGTTGTTATCCCAGATAAGGTCCAAGTTGTCCTCGACTGGGAATCTCCCAAGTTCGTTAAGGAAGTCCAAAGTTTTCTCAGAATGGCTGGTTACTACCATCGCATTGAGAACTTCTCAAAGATTGCAAAGCCAATGACTGATCTTCTTAAGAAGGATAAGAAGTTTGAATGGTCTGATAAGGCTGAAGAAAGCTTCCAGATGTTGAAAACCAAGTTAACAACTGCTCCGGTGCTGGTTCTCCCAGACACTAGCAAAGACTTCGTTGTCTTCTGTGATGCCTCTCACCAAGGTCTCGGATGTATGCTAATGCAAGATGGACATGTGGTGGCTTATGCTTCCCGATAGTTGAAACCACATGATAATAACTACCCAACTCATGATCTTGAGCTTGCAGCTGTTGTTCATGCTCTTAAGCAATGGCGACATTACCTTCTCAGTAGTCATTGTGAGTTATACTCGGATCATCAGAGTCTGAAGTATCTTTTCACACAATTGGATATGAATCTCAGGCAAAGAAGATGGTTGGAACTCGTCAAGGACTATGATTTGGGTCTCAAATACCAACCGGGCAAAGCCAATGTTGTTCCTGATGCGTTAAGTCGTAAGTCTTATTGCAACAACATGATGCTCAAACAAGCTCAACCTTCTCTTCATGAGGAATTTGCTCGGTTCAACCTTGTGTTGGGGATATGCTATATGGGTATCCTCATAGCATGTCTCTTATCCGACTCACCCGGGTGGCCCATAGTCGGTAGCATGGCCTATGGCCTGCTGGGCAGCCCAGTTAGGTGGATCCAGATGGGAGGCTCATGCCGGATAAAGGAAGGCTACTGTGGAGTCACCAGCGTACCCGGAGCCTTGGAGTGCAAGGTACACAAGACTAGTAATAGACGGTGTAGGACTCTGTAACCTGTCCGGCTAGGACTTTTCCCTGTAACCCTAGGATCTGACGACTATATAAGTCGGGCCTATGGGAGCCTTTAGGGCACAATCTCAGACGATAACTTAGACTTTCTAGTCACCTCGCACAGCGAACCTAATCTCTGTAACTCGGCGTATTGCCATTATAGTGATTTATAGCAGGAGTAGGATTCAGCCACCGTTGTGGGATCTGAACCAGGGTAGGCTGTGTTACCTCGTACCCGTCAACCGTCCGCCTTACCCCATGTCTCTAAGCACGCACTCTGAGGACCCCTCCATGGCGTACTCGTCGGCAATACCACGACAGTTGGCGCCCACCGTGGGGCAAGAGGCGCTTTAGGCTCTTCAGCGGGCGAGGACCAAGATCTTCGCGGGAATCGGCAAAACCGTAGCCATCGGTCGCGTTCTCTTCTCCGGCAACGTTCCGATCATCCCCCCCGACGAGTCCTGGATCCCGGCGAAGACGAACCCTACGCGGTGTTCGATCGTTCCTATCGGAGACATCCACCTCTTTATTGGCGAAACCGACTCAGGCACTAATTCCCTGGGAGTCGGAGGAGCATCAAGACCCGCACGGACCGCCTACGCAGGATACGTTCGCGGAAGGATCGATGTCGGATCTCTCCTCAGAGTTTGCCGGCAAAGATCGGAAAAATTCAAGACCCGCACGGACCGCCTACGGGCAGGATACGTTCACGGAAGTACCGATGTCGGATCTCTCCTTGGAGTTTGCCGGCAAAGATCGGAAAAATTCAAGACCCGCACGGACCGCCTACGGGCAGGATACGTTCGCGGAAGGATCGATGTCGGATCTCTCGTTGGAGTTTGCCAGCAAAGATCGGAAAAATTCAAGACCCACCCAAACCGCCCATGTGCAGGATATAAAGGTGGAAGATCACTGCAAATACACCGGCTTCGCCCGTGCGTCTGGACAGCAGAGATCCAAGTTCGTCGGCGTGGTTACCATCTTCGATCTGGCGCGTTGTGTTCAGAGAGAGGGCGAAAACCCCCGTGACTACCTCGCCAGGTGGCTCCGTATACGGGCCAACCTGGCAAATTACCCCAATGATGATGCCATCGATCACTTTGTGGAAGGACTGGACCACGGCACGCTTCTCCGACATTCTCTAAGACGGCAACAGGCGTCAGGACGCCTCACTTTCGAAGGCATGGTGAACACCGTCAACAACTACGTGGAGGCTGAAGCTGTTGGAGATATGCCCAAGAGGCAATAATAAAGTGGTTATTATCATATCTTCATACTTATGATAAATGTTTACATACCATGCTATAATTGTATTAACCGAAAACATTAATACTTGTGTGATTTGTAAACATAAAAGAGTCCCTAGTAAAGCCTCTTGTTAAACTAGCTTGTTGGTTAATATATGATCATGGTTTCCTGATCATGAACATAGAGATGTTATTAACAACAGGGTCATATCATTAGGAGAATGATGTGATGGACATACTCCTATAGTTAAGCGTAGCATAAAGATCAAGTCATTTAATATAGTTCATTTGCTATAAGCTTTCTGATACATAGTAACCTAGTTCCTTCGACCATGAGATCATGCATATCACCTTTACCGGAAGGATGCTTTGATGACATCAAACACCACACCGTAACAGGGTGGCTATAAAGGTGGCATTGAGTGTTCGGAAAGTATTGGTTGAGACACATGGATCAAGAGTGGGATTTGTCCATCCATATGACGGATAGATATACTCTAGGCCCTCTCGGTGGAATGTCATCCAATTAGCTTGCAAGCATGTGACTGGCTCACAAGGGATCACATATCACGGGAACGAGAAAAGAGTACTTATCAGTAACGAGGTTGAACTAGGTATGCAGAGATACCGACGATCATAACCTCGGATAAGTAAACTATCGTGAGACAAAGGGAAATTGGTATCGTATGTAAGTGGTTCATTCGATCGCAAAGTAATCGTAGAAATATGTGGGAGCCATATGAATTTCCAGATTCCTCTATTGGTTATTGATCGGAGAAGTGTCTCGATCATGTCCGCATAATTCACGAACCGTAGGGAGACACACTTAAGGATTCGATGTTGTTGAGTAGTTATGGAATGATGAGTAAGAGACCGAATGTTGTTCGGAGTCTCGGATGGGATCCAGGATATCACGAGGAGATCCGGAATGGTCCGGGGAATAAGATTCATATAAGGAAAGTCCTGTTTCGGGGTTGGAGAATGGTTCCGGTGTTTTCATCAGGAATGTTCTAGAAGGTTCCGGAATGTCCGGCACTCCGGAGGGGAAGGGTACATGAATGTGTCATTGCAAGTTGGAATGATTGCATCATGTACTAGGTGTCATCGCTGTACAAAATAAAGGGTTTAATCAAATCCTAGTTTGAAATGTCAAACGCCAATTTGAAAAGTCAAACGGCTATTTTGGAAAGTGGAGAAGAAGTGGGAAACCGAGTTGGGGAGGAGTTCCTCCTCCACCGCCGGCCCACTAGGGATCCGAGTTGGGGAGGGACTCCCTCCCCTTGGCCGGCGCCTCCCTCCACCTATATAAGGAGGGGCAGGGCTCCCCTCCTAGACACACAAGTTGCCTCCCTCTAAACCTAAACCCTAGCCACAGCCTAGGGATTTCTCCCAAGCCGCCGAGTTAGAGCTTCTAATTGCCCTAGCCGCTGGTTTAGCCCCTTCTAATTGGTGTGTCTAAACCCTAGATCACCAAGGCTCTCTCATAGTCCACCATACTCGCTCCGGCTTAAGGCGAAGCCCTGCGAGATCTCCCCTCTACTTCCGGTACCACGCCGTCGTGCTGCCGGAATCGCGAGGAGAGTGCTACAACCTCCGCTGCCTGCTGGAACAAGAGAGAGGAAGGTCTTCATCGAGTACCGAACGTGTGACCGACTGCGGAAGCGCTGCCGGAACGCAGCGCCGGAAGGATCGTCTACGCGATCTTGAGATCGGCAAGTGTACGACTACATCACCCACGAGAATCTGCTCTCGTTAACCGCTTTGGAATCTTCGAGGGTGAGTTCCTCTATCGACTCGTTGCTACACTCTAGTAGATAGATCTTGGCTTGTTTGTGTGCATGCGGTAGAAAAAATTTGTTTTCCATGCTACGAACCCCTACAGAAGCGGTAGCCCAGACAGCGCTTGCGCTCATTGACGGAGCACCTCCGATTCAGCCACCACCACCGCCTCCGGCCGCCATCGTCGCAGCAGCGCCACCACCTCCAGTCATCGTCGAGGCCGTTTCACCTCCACCGCCCGTCATCGAGGAAGTCCTGGCACCCTCTGACTCTGTCATTGACGCACTTTATGTTGATTTCAGTGCAGTTTCCGAGGAAATAGACTTTAGTCCAGAAGAGCTAGACTCCGCTATGCAGGAGATGGAGGAGGAGTACTCGCGCGACGAACAAGCTAATAACACCGTCATGTCCTGAGGGGTGTTCATCACCATTGGGACAGCGATGGATGAAGACCAACCCGGGCAAGCTCCGCCTACGGCACTGGATAAGGGAAAGGGGCCACTTATTGCTGCTGACGATGATCGCGCAAGAGTCATGCCTCCTCCGCCTAAACCAGTGCAGCTGCCGCAGGAACTCGGCACCGGCCCGAGCAACAACAACACCGCAAACTTGCCGCCTCCAGCATCTACGTCGGCAACAGCCCATGTTACTCCAGCTGATAGAGTGATGTACGGCAATCTCCTCGTTGAGCCACTAACTGTTGATCATATCCGGAACATGACTCAGCTTGACGAGAAGTGCCAGCAACTGTTGGAGGAAGCGCAAGCCATCGCGGAGCAAGGTGCTAAGCTAGATCAAGATCTGGTCAACGCGCAGAAGTTCATAGAAAAATCTAGAGCAATGGAGGCCGAGTACAAGACTCTGCTCCAGCAGCAGAAGGCTAAGAAGGCTCCGGCTTGCGTCATCAACGATCCTGGTGTACGGCGCAACCTAGGATGGGCTCCCTCGAAGCCGGCACAGGCCAAGCCATACATCGACAGTGAAGGCAAGCAGGTGATGCCCACCCCACTCCTTAACCTTGCCATCGCCAAGACCCTTCTGGAGCAGGATAGATCACCTGAGGCAGTGGAACAGGTCTATGACCTAGTGGCCAAGGCGGTAAAGCAGCAGGAAAAGGCCACCTCTCAGAGGCTTGAGTCTGACCCAGCGCTCTGCCGATCTAGCCAGTACAAACCGCCAAGGTACAGATCTCCTCAGGATGTCGGATCATGGACGGGTTCATCAGAACAAAGACGGAGGGATGCGCGCAACAGGAAGGATGCTATCCCCATATCCTCCGACCACGGAGAAAGAGCCCAACCTCGCCGCCCATCGCCACCGCCCCGATCCCCCCGACGTCAGGAAGACTACAAGGCTCACCATCGTACGGATATGCCCCCACCAAAGCAGTGTGGAATCGTCATCCGCGACAACACGGAGCAGACCCGTCATGACGGAAAGCACTACGAAGGACATAAGAGCAGGTCGTGTCATGACCCTCCGCGTCCGACAAGCAACTGTGACAGGCGTGAGGCGTCGCAGGAGGGTAACAGCAAGAAGGTTAACCCACTGCCACCTCCGCCCCCGTCACCGCCAAGCAGTCACCATGGCGGAGGAGGCCCGCGTCGTTCGCGCAGCCCATCCCCTGTTAACAAAAAGAAGAAGAACCCAGAGCCATACGATGCACGTTCTTGGATCGATAAGATCCACGAGGCCCGGGAAGGACCATACCTGGGACCACGTTGCTTTGGGCCTGCAATACGGACCGCCACTTACCCCAAAGGTTTCCGGATTGACAAGACCATCAAGCCCTATGACGGCACCGCCAAGCCTGCCACATGGTTGCAGGACTACGGCAACACGGTGGAGATTGCCGGAGGCAACCCAACGTCGCCGTCAAGTACCTCCCGTTAATGTTGGCGGGCGCGGCCCGTCAATGGATCGACAACTTGCCGGAGAAATCTATCTACAACTGGTTGGACATGCAAGAAGCGTTCACCAAAAACTTTGAGGGTACATACAAGCGTCCCTGCACTGTGGGCGATCTACAGCGGTGCGTGCAAGAGAAAGACGAGACATCTCACGCGTACCTCTCCCGCTGGTTGGATATGAAGAATTCCTGCGCAGGAGTACACGCCCAGACCGCCATGGCCGCCTTCATCGATGGGTTGGAAAGGGGCACGTTGCTCCGACATAAGCTGAAGCGCTTGCAAGACAATCATCAGCTCGACTTGAATCAGATAATCCAGTTGGCTAGTGAGTTCACAGCTGCCAACGACGATGCTCGTGGCTCTTTGCCGGCAACGGCCGTTCCAACTCAAGCTCGGAGGAACAGCAGTACAAAGCGGAAAACCGCTCCAGAAGAAAAGCAATCTACCGACATGGTCGCCATGACTTTTGCAGGACGAGGTGAAGGCGGACAACGTGGCCGAGGAAGGGGAGCAGGCCATGGGCAGCAGCGAGGAAGTGAAACCAACTCGGCGCCGCTCCGCATTCCCCAAACCTACAAAGAGTACCGCGATATGACGTGCCTCGTACACCTCTACGCCAACGGCAAGGCCACACATACCAATCAACACTACAAGTTCGTCAACGACCTCAAGGAAGACCCGGAGTCCGGCTATAAGCGAAGTCGGAAGAACAGACCGCGGGGCAATGGCAAGGGGAAGAAGGAGGAGGAGGAGTCCAAGGATTCAAGTGACATGGACGAGGACGTTGACCCCAAGCACGCCGCCAAGAGCGACGACAAGGGAAAGAACCCCTTCGCAAAGAAGGCCCCAGTCTACCACACTTTCCTTGGCACCCCCACCGTCCGACAATAGAAGACCTCTTTAAGGATCCTGAGGGTACTCTTCCCCTAGTTCCCCAATACCTGCGCTGGTCGGAAGTTCCAATCACTTGGGACAGGACGGACCACCCAGACCTTGTGCCCATGGAGAACCAGTACGCCATGGTCATCAACCCATTGATTGACGGCGTGGAGTTTACCAAGTGCATGGTGGACAGTGGAAGCAGCATCAACATCATGTACCTGGATACACTGCAGAAGATGAACTTGACGGAGGCAAACCTAAGGCGGACCAACACCGTGTTCCATGGCGTAGTGCCTGGTCGGGAGGCTCGGTCCCTTGGGTGCATCACACTTCAGGTAGCCTTTGGATACGTTAATAATTACCGCCAAGAGCGCATGACCTTTGAGGTAGTCCCCTTCAAGAGCGTGTACCACGTCATATTCGGCCGCGACATATTCCACACGTTCATGGCCAAGCCATGCTTCGTCTACAACAAGCTCAAGATACCCGGACCAAACGGTGTCATCACCGTATCCGGAAGCTTTACCAAGGCAAGGGACTGCGAGATCAATGAAGCAGTCGTTGCAGAAGCTGTCCTCTACAGCGAAGAATTCAAGGAGATCCAGAGCAAGGTCAATGACTCAGAGATGCCCGCGTCGAAAAAGCAGATCTCCGACTCCGCTCCTGCGTTCAAGGCCGCCATCGAGACCAAGCCGGTGGAACTTGTGGTAGGCGATGCCTCCAAGGTCACCGCCATTGGGACGAACCTGGATCCCAAATAGGAAAGCGCGCTTGTCGAGTTCCTCCGTGAGAATAGGGACATCTTTGCCTGGCAACCTGCCGACATGAAAGGTGTACCTAGGGAACTTGCTGAGCACAGCTTAAACATAGATTCAAAATGTAAACCAGTGAAACAACCTCTACGATGCTTCGGAGATGAGAAGAGACGCGCCATTGGCAAAGAGATAGCTAGGTTACTTAAGGCTGAGTTTATCCGAGAAGTCCTTCACACCCGATGGGTGGCCAATCCTGTACTTGTCCCCAAAAAGGGAACCAATGAATTAAGAATGTGCGTTGATTACACCGGCTTGAACAAATCATGTCCCAAAGATCCCTTTGCTTTGCCTCGCATTGACCAAGTCATTGACTCGATGGCTGGCTCGGAACTTTTGTGTTTTCTCGATGCATACTCAGGATACCACCAGATCAAGATGAGGAAGTCGGACCAATTGGCCACTTCGTTCACTACCCCTTACGACACGTTTTGCTATGTCACGATGCCCTTTGGGCTGAAAAACCCAGGTGCTACCTACCAGCGGACGATGCAACGTTGCCTTCACGATCAAATTGGTCGGAACGTTCACGCCTATGTGGACGATATAGCGGTGATGTCTAAAAAGTAAAATGACTTAATCTCCGACTTAAAAGAAACCTTTGATAATCTCCGGAAATACAACATGATGCTCAACCCTAAGAAGTGCGTCTTCGGGGTTCCAGCCGGCAAACTATTGGGCTTGATCGTTTCCCAACGCGGAATTGAGGTCAACCCGGAGAAAATCAAGGCCATTTTAAACATAAACCGTCCGACATGCCTAAAGGACATCCAACGACTAACAGGTTGTGTTGCAGCAGTTAGTCGGTTCATCAGCCGACTTGGAGATAAGGCTTTGCCACTGCACAAGTTGTTGAAGAAGGCGAACAAATTCACGTGGACGAACGAAGCAGATGTAGCATTGAAGCAGCTCAAGGAGATTCTTTCCTTAGCGCCCATCCTTGCAGCATCCGAGCCTGGCGAGCCCCTGTTAGTTTACATGGCGTCAACCAACCGGGTTATCAGCATCGTCGTCGTGGTAGAGCTGAAGGAACCAGGCTATGAGCACGGAGTTCAACGACCAGTTTACTATGTAAGCGAGTTCTTGACGGAGTCCAAGCAGCGTTACCTGCACTACCAAAAGATAGCTTATGGAGTATTCCTCGCTTCGCGGAAGCTGAGGCATTACTTTCAGGAGCACCCAATCACAGTAGTGAGCAAGACTCCACTGTCCGACATTATCAACAACAGCGACGCTACAGGAAGGGTCGCGAAGTGGGGCATTGAACTTGCTGCCTTCGAGATCACCTACAAAAGACGTGACGCTATCAAGTCACAAGCCTTGGCGGATTTTATTGCAGATTGGACGGAGATGCCGGATGCCACTCCGTTGCCAGAACCAGAGTACTGGGTGATGCACTTTGACGGGTCAAAGATGCTCAATGGCTCGGGGGCTGGTGTATTGCTACAGTCACCAAAAGGAGACAAGCTACACTACGTTCTGCAGATCCACTTCGAGGCTACAAACAACATGGCGGAGTATGAAGCACTCATTTCACGGACAGCGTGTAGCTAAGGATATTGGCATCAAGCGCATAGTTTGTTGTGGAGATTCCGACTTAGTTGCCCAGCAGGTGGCTGGCACCTGGACTGCGCGGAACCCTATGATGGCGGCATATCGAGACGAAGTGGACAAGATAGCCAAGAGCTTCTTGGGCTACGAAGTCAAGTATGTGCCTAGGGAGCAAAACGAGGCGGCTAATTTACTGTCTAAACTTGGATCAGGGCGCAAGCAAATTCCGTCAGGAGTTTTCCTAGAGCATCTACGCACACCATCCGTGAAGGGAGCCGACATCGACCACCCGGATAGAGCTGACTCTTTCGTCAACATGTTGACAAAGACCCCTCCGGCTTGGACAAAACCGTTCATGGAATATCTCGAACACGGAACTTTGCCTGATGACAAAGTCGAAAGACGACAAATAGTACGACGAGCAAAGGGTTATACCATAATCAATGGGCAACTCTACAAAAGGAGAACTACTGGTGTATACCTAAAGTGTGTTTCCCAGCTAGAAGGTATGGAAATCCTACGCGAAATCCATCTCGGAGATTGCAGGCATCACGCCGCTCCTCGATCATTGGTCGCGAAAGCCTTCCGGCAAGGATTCTACTGGCTGACCGCGAAGGCGGACGCCGACAAGCTGGTTGAGACATGTACAGGATGCCAGTATTATGCCCGACAAGCACATGTTCCTGCTGAAGAATTGCGAACAATACCAATAACTTGGCCGTTTGCAGTCTGGGGGCTAGACATGGTGGGGCCGTTGCAAATGGCACCGTGTGGGTTTACGCATCTGCTTGTAGCAGTTGACAAATTAACCAAATGGATAGAAGCTAAACCCATTAGAAAGCTTGATGGGGCAACTGCCCTCAGGTTTGTCCGGGATCTGGTGGTGAGATTTGGTCTCCCACATAGCATCATCACCGACAATGGAAGCAACTTGTCACTCAGAGAAGTGGAGGCCTATTGCTGGGACAAAGGCATCCGACTTGACCTTGCATCTGTGGCACACCCACAATCCAATGGTCAAGTTGAGCGAGCCAATGGATTAATTCTGCAGGGAATCAAGCCACGTCTTGAGGCACCGCTACACAGAGCAGCTGGAGCCTGGGCGGAAGAATTGCCATCTGTGCTGTGGAGTTTACGAACTACACCCAACAGATCCACCGCCTACACCCCTTATTTCATGGTATATGGAGCAGAAGCCATCCTACCTTCCGACATCCTCCACGATGCACCAAGAGTTGCCGCCTACGACGAAGATGACGCTGAAGAATCCAGACGCCTAGATGTGGACCTTCTCGAGGAGAAGCGCGTTTTGGCATGCCAAAGATCCGCCATCTACCAGCAGAAGCTACACAGCTACCATAGTCGCCGCGTCCGGCATCGCTCGTTTAAAGAGGGGGATTTGGTGCTCCGACTTAAGCAGAAGAAGTCACACAAATTATCCCCGCCATGGGAAGGACCGTTCATCATAAGCAAGGCGCTACTCAATGGGTCTTACTACCTTGTAGACAATCGTGAACTCAAGGATAGGCCCAATGAGGATCATAAGTGTAAGCGACGTGACACGGATGATGACTACCCGGAGCTTGATCGGCCATGGAACATAGCACAGCTACGTCCTTTCTACACTTAGCATTTTTTATCTAACTGTATACCTCTTATATGATCAATGAAATAAAGCTCTTTGGTTCACTCATATTGTTGAGTCTTTTACCTCCTTTAGTGTTCATTTTTGGATCATATAAACCTTTATGCACAAGCTTTGCGATTGCACTTGTGAAAATTCCGCCTACGGGCATTAGCTTAAGTTTTCTGGTCTACACGTTCTTTGTTGTTTTTATGTGGATTCTGGAGTAGTGACTTTCGGCACTTATTATCGGCGATTTTGTGCTAAGGTTATAGACGGTTCCATTGGGCATCATCACCTAAGCGCATGGTTCCGACAACAAGTCTTACGACTCACAAAAAGTCAAGCATAAAAACCAGAGTAATGGATAAGCCAGCACTTGCTTAAAAAATATATACATACTGGGCATTAATTCTTAAGTAGCAGGATACGACAACCATTGTTTTCCGCCTTAAGATTACATCACCAAGTTTTGTCAATGCACACTCCAGAGGTGAAACAAGAATTACAAAGTGTTTTTTCACTCTTTGGGTGCAGGGGACATGGAGACCGCATCATCACCAGCCGGAGATTCACCCTCAGCGTCGCCACTGTGAGGAGACTCGGAGGATTCAGGGTCAGCGTTGTCAAGAAAGTTCATGGGCACGAAGACGACGACGTCCACCAACTCGGCAACCCTGGTGTCATAGCCCGCGAGTGATGACAGGATGGTTTCGTGATCAATCTCCTTGACGTCATCATCCACGTCGGGGATACCAGATGTCACCGTGTCGATGTCGGCACCTTCATAGTGTGCCTTCACCATGGACAACGCCATCCTTGCGCCAGCCCATGCACATGAAGCTTTCCAGCTTGCGACACGCTTGGGGGCTCGGTGCAGAATCTCCGAGTACTTCACCATGGAGTCCGAGGCCTTGATGTAAATCTGCAGGGGCGTGGCGATCTCCTTGGCTTGGGTGATGGCGGTGTTGATGAAGTTGCCGGCAAGAATCATGCATTCCTTGTCCGAAGGAGGCGAGTGGGTTAAATCCAGGGGCGCTGAAAATTCCGACAACGATTGATGAGTTCAAAAATTCTAGGTACCCAGACTACAGAGCCACAAGGCGGAGGATACTTACTGAAGATGTTGGCCTTAGCCTGCCAGACGACGTCCGCCAAGGATTCTTTCTCTTGTTGGAGGAGCTTAAACGCCTCGCTATGGCGAAGATTTTGCTCATCGGCAGCTTGCTTTTGATCCTTTAGGATCGCAAGCTCCTCCTTCAAGCGATTGATCTCAGCGGAGGCGGAGTCCTGCAAGGCTTTCATGGAATCCTCGTGCATCTTCAGTATTTCTTCCCTCTCCTTCTTAAGGATCTTGTTCTCGCTGTCCAGTTGCTGGATGTGCTTGGACTGCTCGACAATATCCTTGGACTTGGCTACATGCTCTGCAAGTCGGAGAAAACAAAGTACACCATGAGTACTCGAAGAAGGAAGGCACAAAAGTAAGACGGAAATGCGCAAAAAGAAAACAGACTCTTGTTTTTGATGATCTGTTCCTTCAAGATGGCGGTTTTACCCTTTTTAGCTTCAAGGTCCGCGCGCATCTTCTGGTACTTATCATTGGCCATGCCCCTCCGAGCATTCTCGTTCTGTGGAAACAAATACAAAGTCAAGTCGTTGTTCAGTCTACTTGGAGCCCCTAGTCGGATATTTTCCATCTAGGTGCTCGGGGGCTACAGCGAGAGTTTTTTAACTTAGCAATATGCTCAGCTATTCTTTAAGCATCTAGTCGGAGCTAATTCAGTTCTCAACTAGAAGCTTGGGGGCTACAGTATAAAGTTTTAAACTTGGAAAATGCTTAGCTTTTCTTTAAGCATCTAATCGGAACTAATTCAGTTACAACTAGAAGCTTGGGGGCTACAGCACTTAAAATTATGAACACTGTGTATGCTACTCTTAAAGCATCTAGTCGGAATAATTCATTCCATCTAAATGCTTGGGGGCTACAGTGAGAGTTTTTTCTAACTTAGTCACTCTTAGAGCATATAGATGCAAAACCAATGGTTTTCCGTCTACATCCTCGGGGGTTATACTCATATGAAATGCAAAAGGTAAAGTAAAACTTACAAGTGCGATGATCTTGAGGTTTGTAGCGCTCTCGGCTAGCAGCTTGCCAAAGGAAACATTGTTACTTCGCAAGATGTCTGCTTGACGGAGTAGCTACTCAAGACCGCATGTCGGAGATGACGGTACTCCTCTAGGAACCATAGTTGTGCTACCCGGCGTAAGCACCGGGAAGATAATCTTCGGTAATTCTAAGGGTTTCTGGGGAGCAGAGGCGCTGCCTACGGCAGAGGTACCAGCACCCACCACCGCCTTGCCGCTACCGATGGCATCCTTAGCCGGAGCTTCAGTCATTTGAAGAGCAGCGCTCTCCTGCGTCGCCTGCTCGCCGACAATTGCGAGTTCGGTAGAGGCGCCAGAATCCACTTCCATGGCGGAAGGGCCTGGTGCCTCCTGGGCTTGGGAGCTTGTCAGAGTGGAGGAGGGCTTGACGGCAGGAGTAGCAGGGGCGATGGCGGGGGAAGAATCGCGATGCAGCATGTCTTTGATATTTCTAGAAGCCCCAAGAGTCTTGGAGGACTTCTTGAGGCTGGTTGTGGCTTTCTTCCTGAAACTTGCAAAATGCATAAGTACAGGAATAAGACAAATAAATGAGACAATGTCGGAGAATAAGAAGCTTACACTAGGGGGGCGCTTTGGCAAACATCCCGGTGGCTTTCTTCTTTTCTGCCTCCAGGGCGGCAGTACTCTTTTTGGAGGCTCCACCCTCCGTCTTCTTTTTCTTGCGTCCGTCGGCAGCATCAGAGGTGGAGCTCTTCCGCTTTCGCGCCAACGGGACATCGTCGTCGGACACGACCGTGACTTCCTTCATCTTGGGATCATAGATTTGGGCGGCCAGGTTGCCCTCCTCTAGATCGCTAAGCTATGAAGTGAGAAATCATTGTGTTAGATAAGATGGAATTAGCAAGACGGAAAAACTAGAGCAATGTCATACACGGAAAATAAATACCTACCTTTGGGCACTTTCCCTCTACGAACATGTCGTAGGTGAGGGTGAAGCCACGCTTCTTGTCCTTCACCTTGACGATGTCCTTGAGGCAGAACTTGACGGAGTCGCTCGAGAAGTTGTCCTCGGAGATCCGAAGGGTATCCCTTCGGTCACCAGTGTACTCATGCATAAGCTTCGTACGGTGCTGCAGAGGTTGGATCCGCCTGATGAACCAGCACATGGCTAGGTCCAAGCCGGTCAGACCAGTATCTACAAACCATTCGATCCGTCTTATTGCGCGAGAAGCGTTGAGGTCGGAGGGAAGGGAGGCATGGGACCGCCATGTGGGGACTTCGGCGGCGGCTCCGTCCACAAAGTCCGGGTACGTTACTTCTCGGCCCGACAAAGGAATGTCGGGGCCGTAGAAGTACGTCCGCTGCCAATTTTTGCATGACTCGTGGCCGACGATGTCGGGGAACCCAGGACGGATCTTGAAGCTTATGGTGCCGCAGTTTCTAAGCTCCTCCTTGCTGTGTCCGGCTTCACGTTTGATGGCGAAGAAGTACACAACCAAATCTAACCTAGGCCTAATCCCTAGGTAACCCTCACAAAGTGTCACGAAGTTGCTAAGCACTAGGATGCTATTGGGAGAGAGGTTGTGGGGTTGGACCTTGAAGTGATTCAAGACGGACAGGAAGAAGTGGGAGATGGGCAGAGAAACGCCGCGTACCAATTGCGCCTTGAGGTACACCTTCTCTCCGGCTTGGGGAGAAGGAGTCACCTCGCCGGCCGGCACCGCCCGCCAGGCGAGCCCCTCCGTCGCGGGGAGGTAACCTTCAGCGACCATCTCCTGGATGTCGCGCGTGGTGATGTCCGACCCGCGCCAATCGCCTTTGTGCGAGTCAGGCTCCTCTTCCAGGGGCTCCAGCGCCACCAAGTTATGGTCGCCGCCGGTGGTTTCTATCACCGCCGATGCGAGTATGACCAGACCCTCTGGGGGCACAACGACGGAGCTTGCCGGATTCGGCGCGGCTTTGCTCGACGCTGCCATTGATGGGGATGAACTGCTGCTGGCCATGGAGGAGGAAGAGAGCACGACTGGTGCAGAGAGCGAAAGCTAGGGTTTCTCGAGGTTTTCGCAGAGAGCTCGAGGAGGCGCGTGGCTGGAGGAAGAAGACGATGACGCGAGGGAATGAGGTGAAAAAGTGGCAAGTGTCCCACGGTCGCTATTTATCTTACTCTGTGTCAAGATTCGTGCAGCTAATTGGACGGTTGCCGCGTAGACGACGTGTTCGTGAACGTGCGCGGTAATTTCGCCACGTTTCCAACCGTCGCCGCCAACGGTTCGTATCACTCGTGCGGGAAAATCGGATACGATTACGTTCTCTGCATGTGTGAGTTATGAGGTGTCGCTGACCTACAGCCTACGTCGTCATAACTGACATGGTAGATGAGCCGTCCCATCGAAGATTACGGCATGGACAGATTTAATTCGACAACGGAAGCGTACGATTGAAGATTTGGCATTTCTCCGACTTACTCATAGAAGACGGAGAAAACCTTGCAGGGTTCTTTGGGAGGACTACAAGATATTGCTTGACAATTTGCCGACATCCATCTAGACGGAGCATTCCATGAGAAGAGGCAAGACGGCGCAAGATCTCGGAGTTCTCCGGGGGCTACTGTTGGGGATATGCTATATGGGTATCCTCATAGCATGTCTCTTATCCGACTAACCCGGGTGGCCCATAGTCGGTAGTATGGCCTATGGCCTGCTGGGCGGCCCAGTTAGGTGGATCCAGAAGGGAGGCCCATGCCGGATAAAGGAAGGCTACGGTGGAGTCACCAGCGTACCCGGAGCCTTGGAGTGCAAGATACACAAGACTAGTAATAGACGGTGTAGGACTCTGTAACCTGTCCGGCTAGGACTTTTCCCTGTAACCCTAGGATCTGACGACTATATAAGTCGGGCCTATGGGAGCCTTTAGGGCACAATCTCAGACGATAACTTAGACTTTCTAGTCACCTCGCACAGCGAACCTAATCTCTGTAACTCGGCATATTGCCATTATAGTGAGTTATAGCAGGAGTAGGATTCCGCCACCGTTGTGGGATCTGAACCTGGGTAAGTTGTGTTACCTCGTACCCATCAACCGTCCGCCTTACCCCACGTCTCTAAGCACGCACTGTGAGGACCCCTACATGGCGTACTCGTCGGCAATACCACGACACCTTGAAGTAGTTCCTCGTGGATTTCTTTCTACTCTTGAAGTGAAGTCTTATCTGGAGGATCAAATCAAAGCTGCCAAAAGGCAAGATCCTGAGATTGACACGATTAAAGAGAACATTGCTAGCGGAGTTTATAAATGTTTCTCTGTTAACAAAAAAGGTGTTCTATATTTTGGTACACGTTTGTTAGTACCGAATGGAAAGGACTTGAAGCAGATAATTCTTACCGAAGCTCATGAAACACCCCTTTCTATCCACCTTGGAGGTACCAAGATGTATCGGGATCTTTGTCAAAGATTTTGGTGGTCTGGTATGAAGAAGGATATCGCTCGTTTTGTTGCTGAATGTGACGTTTGCCGTCGTGTCAAAGCTGAGCACCAAACACCCGCTGGTCTCCTGCAACCACATAGAATCCCTGAGTGGAAATGGGATGAAGTTGGCATGGATTTCATTACTAGTATTCCTAAGACTCAAAAGGGAAATGATGTCATCTGGGTAATCGTTGACTATTTGTCCAAGGTTGCTCACTTCCTACCTGTTCGCGAGAGCATTAATGCTAGTCAGTTAGCAGATCCATATATCCCTCGAATAGTTGTCCTTCATGGGATTCTAAAGAAAATCATCTTTGACTGAGGGAGTTTGTTCACCTCAAGGTTCTGGACAAGTTTCCAACAAGCTATGGGAACCCATATTTCCTTAAGTATAGCTTATCATCCTAGCAGCAATGGTCAGACCAAAAGGGTGAACCAAATCCTTGAAGGCATGCTTAGAGCGTGTCTCATGTCTTTTGGCAAAAACTAGGAGAAATGTCTACCTTTTGCTGAATTCTCCTACAACAACAGTTATCAGTCCAGTATAGAGATGGTACCATTCAAGTTCTTATATGGAAGAACCTGTCGTACTCCTTTGAACTGGTCAGAAATCGGTGAAAGAAAGTTCTTTCGACCGGATATGATCCAGGAAGTAGAAGATCAAGTTCATATCATTCAAGATCATTTGAAAACTTCTCAGTCTCGTCAGAAAAGTTATTATGATCGTCACCATCAGCATGTTGAATATGAAGTTGGTGATCAAGCTTATCTTCGGGTCACTACTTTAAAGGGTGTCCACCATTTTGGAATCAAAGGCAAACTGGCTCCTCGCTACGTTGGTCCTTTTTGCGTTCTTTCCAGGCAAGGTAAACTTGCATATCAATTGGAGATACCTGCCAACTTCCCTGAAGTGCATGATGTCTTCCATGTGTCTCAAATCAAGCGTTGCTTCAAAGATCCTGTCAGTGGTGTTGATCACCAAACTCTTGATCTTCAGAAGGATCTGACTTATCGTGAGTATCATGTTCGTATCCTTTATGAAACCGAGCGCAAGACTCGTCGTCAAAACATGAAGTTCCTGAAAGTTTAGTGGTCTCCTCACTCTGAGGATGAAGCAACCTGGGAACGAGAAGATCGTCTTTGATCTGAGTACCCTGCCTTCTTTTCTAAAACTTAGGAATCTCGGGACGAGATTCTTGTAAAGGGGTAGAGATGTGACAACCCAAGTTTGTAATATATGTAATTAGTACCTTAAGCATTGCATGCATCTGTTTAAATCAATAAAAGTAAATGCATGTGACCAAGTGTGTGAATAAACACAAGTACAAAACCCTAGAATATGTGCAATGGTTTCAAATATGCACCAAATTCAAATTTTGGAACAATTTGGTACTTACTAAAGTGCCCTTGCTTTTTCCTTATTTAAAATGGCTTAAAAATCAATTAAATAGAGCTATTTATAATAAAAGCAAAGGTTTTAATAAAACCTAGGGGGTTTTCTGGAAGTTCTAGACCCTAGAGAGTGCTTCCTGGACCGCGGGTTGGTTTTCGGGGTTTCCAGGGGGTTTTCTGCAAATCACCATCGTCTTCTCCAGCTGGAAGTTGTTCCGTGTCCTGCGCGCCAACGTCGATCCGCGCTGCTCGGCCATCACCGTCCATCGCGCTCCGGGCGAGGATAAGATCAAGAAGCGCCATGTCCTTCTTCCCCTGTCTCTCTCTCTCTCGCACTCGCGCTCGCTCTCTCTCTCTCTACTGTGGGATCCAGAAACCCTAGCCGCTGGCTAGCCACCGTTGCTGCCCTCCCTGAGCCTCTCTGACCTCCCTACGAGATCCGCCTCGACGCCAGCTCCCTCCTCCTCGAAGGAATCGGGCCGGGACACCCTCAATCGGCCTCCTTGACTATTTCTTCCTCGGCGCCGACGAGCTCCGTTGCACACCTCGTCGTTGCTCCGAGCTTCGCCTCATCTCGTCGTCGTCCCCAACCGCTTCAGGGTGAGACCCTTGTGCTCCTGCACCCTCTCGCTTCGTTGTTTGCCTCCCATAGCCTTACCTCGTCGTGCACCCTAGAGCTCTTTCGCCGTCTCTCGCCTTCATACTTGCTCCAGTGACCCTGAAGGGGCGGCGCCACCTCTGTGTGGTTCCCCTCGTCGCGCTCTCTCCAGCGCGCCCATCTGCGTGTGCTGGGGTGGCCCAAGTCACCGGCGGCGACCACCGCCATGTCCGACGTGGTGCCCGCGTGGCCACAGGGTGGACCCAGCATGGCCTGGGGCCCCCTCGTTAGTGGCCATGGGTAGGAACAGCCACGATGTAGAAAGATTAGGGTTAGGGTATGCCGACGCAAGCATGACGTCATAAATCCTTTAATAATTTCCAGAAATGGCAGAAATGATATTAATTTGTAAAATTCATAACTAATTCATATTTAATCAGAAAATATGAATAATATATCAAAATGTTCAGAAAATTGAGACCTACCTATCTAAGCTATCATCATACATTGTCAAGCAACTTAAAACCCTATCTTAGATAAGGAAACGTTGACACCCCTTATGTACATGTGCTTTCGACGATGTGCCTTCGCGAGGGCATTTCGAACCCTCTTAAATCGATGTTGCACTTAGGGTTACCGTTTAGTCTCTAATCTGACATGTCATACATATTGTTTGCGCATTGCATTATGTCATGTCTTGATTGTCGCCTTCCTTTCCGGTATTGGTTTTTCGCGATAGGATCCAAGCCCGAGGCTGAAGTCAACGACACCAAAGATCCATATCTGTCTACTGAAGGACAAGTCAAGCGTAGCCTCTCATTCTGAACCTATGTTTTACAAAGTATTTACTTTCTCACTATGATGCACACGATTCCAATGTGGTCTTTCGTCAGTAGCTAGTGTTACCTATCTGCTGCACAGTTTCCCTTTTGTAGCCTTATACTCCTGATCCACTGCTCCTAGCATACCTAGGTCTGGCATCTGAGCATTGCTAGAGCTTTTGCGACCAACAACTTATCCATGCTTAATAGTAATGTCTGTTACATTGGTATGATGAGTCGAAGGTGCCAAATAATCTGGAAAGGTAGGAGATGGAGACATCATCGAAGGAGATAACCAAATATGCTGAGGCTTGTATGGGAGGCCACGTTTGGTGTGGTTTTTGTAGTCCCATGATCGCCACCACTAGGAACTGAGTTCTTGCCTTTGGAACCGTGATGACTCCTTGATGGCGCCAGAGAACTTGGTGCTTGATGTGGAGTCTTGCTGGGAACCCCAAGAGCAAGGTGTAAAGAGCACAGCAGCAAGTCTTCCCTTAGTTGAGACTGAGGTTATCGAACCAAAAGGAGGAAGGAAACGTCACACAGGTGTTGCAAGCAATGCGGAGACCTACACAACACAAACTCAAGACTTTTCCCCAACGAATCAGTGAGTTTGTCAAGCTCACCGGTTTGCTGTAACAAAGGATTAAACATATGGTGTGGAAGGTAATGGTTTGTAGCAAGTAAACAAGTAAAAATGGAGGATGTATCAATGGTAAAGATTGTACCAGGGTCCATAGTTCACTAGAGGTGCTCTCCTTAGATAAACAACATGGCATGAAGGGTAAACAAATTACAGCAGGGCAATTGACAGGAACTGAGCAAGGCATAACAATGCAATTACTAGCCAGAAAGATCCTATGAGGTTGATTGGGAAATACAACAATATACATAGACCGCCATCCAGCTGCATCTATGACTAGAAGTCCACCTTCAGGTTATCATCCGAACCCCCTCCAGTATTAAGTTGCAAGCAACAGACAACTGTTTTAAGCAAAGTGTGTAAGGTAAACAGTCCACATGTTCCACGAACAAGAGACCTTTGTTTTCTCCCTAGTAGCAATAGCACATCTACAACCGAAGAGATTTCCGTCACTTCCCTTGGAAATTAGAGGCATGAACCCACTATCGAGCATAAATATCCCCTCTTGGAGTCACTAGCAACTACTTGGCCAAGATAACCACTAGCAATGGAGAGCATGCAAGATCACAAACAACACATACATGATAGAATCATAAAGACAAAACCATTAATCAAACCAACATAATGTGGCATCCCGCAAAAACCACTACTAGAAAATCGCGTTATTTTTGTGCATTGCATCATCATGACCCCATGCTCATGTCATCATGCCACCTTGCATTAATGCATCGTCATGTCATCTTGCATTTGTTGCATAAAACTATTTTTCGAAAAGCCTATTTTGTTTTCTAAACGCCCCGTCTTGATTTCAAATTAAAACCCGGGTCTCCGGAATATTTTGTTTCATCTACCAACGGTTTGCAAAAGC
The DNA here is from genome assembly GCA_916181665.1 of Avena sativa. NCBI lineage: Eukaryota > Viridiplantae > Streptophyta > Magnoliopsida > Poales > Poaceae > Avena > Avena sativa. Next base: position 137,602,038 of record OV702280.1, read on the forward strand.
CCCGTTTCAAATAATAAAATATTTCTTTTATTCTTAGGAGGCAACCCGCCAGGCCCGAAAGCTTGACCGGCCACCTCCAAAATTCCTAAATCTACCCAAACCTAATCTACCCAGCCCCCCTCCACATCACCCCGGCCAACCACAGCTCGCCACATCAGCCTGACCCCAAATATCCACCAATCACCACCTGCCACCTCCCCCCAGCTGCCACCTGCCCGCATCTTGGCCCCACCTCCCTGCCCCACTCACTCTGAACCGCACGCGTTTCCCCACTCCCGATCGATCCCCTCCCTCGACACGACTCCGCCCCTGTCGCTCGTCTCACGAGCCCGCAACAACCCCGCCGCCGGACGCCCCTTCTCCACCTCGCGGAGCGCCGCCTCGGGCCGCCCCCCTCGCCATCCCCGGTGGTGAACGCGTCCCCTCCCGGCCCCGAGCTCCGTTTCGCCGCTGCGGACCCCCTACCTCGTCATCGTCATCCGGTCCCCGGCATACTCTGCTCCCCCCGGTCGCCGTCGACCTCGGCCACGACCCCGCGTCCCCCGAGCTCTCCTCCGTCGCCGCCGAGCCCGGCCTCGCCTGGGCCACGCGGGCCTCCGCGACCTCCTCTGCCTCCGTGATCTCCCCGCGCCCGGCCCTGCCCCGAGCCATCGGCGCCTCCCTCTGCAGGCCGAGCCTCCTCCGCCTCTTCTCGCCCTTACCCCCGGTCGCCGCCACGAGCGGGCCCCGGCCGTGCCGCTGCTTCTCTACCTCGCGAGCTCCCGTCGCCTCGGCCGCCGCCTCCTCCCGCGCTTCCCCGGAGCAGCACCGTGTCTGCGGCCCCCTCTGCCCCGCGCCTCGGACCCGCCCCAAGGGCGCCGCGTGTCCCCGGCAGCGACCTCGTCGGCCCTTCCCTTGACCGCCGCCAAGGACCCCTCCTGCCTCAACCTCGTGCCCTACCTCCTAGCGCCGCCCCTGCGACGAGCCTGCTCCGGTCGCCGTTCGCCGCTGCTGGCCCTCTCCTGTCGTTCCCCATGCTCGTATATGTGTCTGTTGCCTTGGTGTGTTGGTGCCAACCGTGGGCGCCGTGTGAAGATGGATCTGTGGAGAGGCTCTGTTTTACGAGTTTGATGAGTATACGAGTACCTCACCAAGACCCTCGGAATCGCCAAGTTCTCCTTCATGGATCCGAAGCCGATCCTGGACCCGAAGACCGATCCCGGCGAGACCGAACCCTGTCGACCCCGAACCAAGTTCACCGAACCCCAAAGTGTGACCCTCTTTTCCGTGACCTATATTTTATAAATAATATTACTTGTTGCATATAAAATTGCCATGCTTGCATACATATTGTCATGTGGTTTGGGGGCCTTATGCCGATTCACCATATAATTAAATATGGAGACCATATGCGGGCTATTCTAGTCTTAGTTTGTCTCCATTTAAATCTGTGTAGCGAACCGATGCTATGTTTTGCCATGTTAATACCACATTTAAAATGCGGGGTATCTAAACAACTAGAACCATATATTTAATTGTCGGGACCCCGGTTCCGCTTAATATGATCTAATTGCATCGCACCTTTGCCATGTCATACATCATACATGCATCATGCCCGATCTTCTGTCATAGTAATAAATAGTGCATCCGGTGTTTGTGCTAGTGTTTTGCTTCTTCACGGACTAGGCCGATGAGTTGATGCGAGTATCGATCCGATCTTCGGATGAACCTTCGGCAATGTTTTCAGGCAAGCACCTCCCCCTTTCTACCTATCTTACTTTTATAGTATTTATTCCCCCCTGTTGATCTATTGCTATCTGTGTTGCGATGCTCTAGTTTTCGTACCCGTGATATCCCTTGCAGCCTTATATTGCCTTGGACACATCCTATTACCCGTTGTTTGGTAGATAGTTGGACTTGCGCGTCGTAGCCGCTGGCTTAAGTGCTGTTGCGTGTCGTCCAGTGCCACAGCTGTTGGAAGGCTGCCATATGCTTTATGTTGGAGATGATCATGGCTTTAATTACTGTTTAATAACTAAAATTGAAAGTAGGTAAATGCAGAGGCACCGGTGGGTAATAGACAATATTTGGATTTTAACCGCTCACTGGTGTCCCGTAGGACCCCGAGTTCTTGACACCTATTCCGAGATCGAGCGCGCTAACCACAGGTGGGGTGTGTGGGCACCCCCATCGATTAGTACCTGATTTCAAAGCATTGTACCGGGGGCCACAAGTAGTTTGGGGCTTTATTACTATCCTGTACTTATGCCATGTTTTACTGCTTTATTTAAGATTGTGCGTGGAGCACCTGTACTGTTTAGGACCGTGACACGTTTTCGCTGTATCGACAAGCCCAGTCACACTTTCGGGTTCCCAGTCGTTTACAGCCGTCTACACAAACCCTAAGTCCGTCTCGGCGACCGGCCGACTTCGTTGCGGGTAGCTTAGTGGGGTGGTCCCCATGTACTTGCTTTGGGTCTGGGAAACATCATGACTTAGGCCCCGCCGACATACCGATGGGTGTATGTTAACTGATCTGGCAAAAAGGGTCGGAGTGCGTGTGGATACTTTGGTGCACCCCTGCAGGGTTAAATCTTTTCGAAAAGCCGTGTCCGCGGTTATGGACGACTTGGAGCACAGTTCTCGATAATAGACAACTATAACTAAAGTTTACTGCTATAATTTGACTTGTATCCGATATGACTAGTAATCAGCTTCACTGCAACGGAATGGCTAAATAAAAGTACCAACAACTGCTGGGTTTGGGGATATCTCATGCTAATTGTATCAGACTAGTAAGTGTTGCAACTACAACAGAATGGTTAACTAAAAGTGCCCACTGCTTATTCTATCAGGATGACTATCTATACCTGACTAGTAATTGCTGCAACGATAACTGAATAAATAAAACTGCCAACGTTGTGAGTTCCTCGGTTGACTTCCTCGTTTGGTCTCGAGGGGGAAACACCAGGATGGGTATGTTTGGTGGTAGTATCAGGTTGGATCCGGATAGGTCTTTCTTGCCCCTCTCCGATAGCCGCCAGTTGTATCGAGTCTCTATCGGTTGTTTAGTGCATGCTGCGCTGCCGCTTCAGTCCACCATACCTATGTAGGCGAGGACCGCCGAATTCTAGTCTCGCCGTGTACTGGCCTCAGTACTGACCGCTCTCTCTTTTTCCTTTGCCCTTTGTCGGCACCCCTTTTGTTTAAGCAGGTTTTGAGATCGACGTCGTTAGCAGGGTTACCCTTCCGGCTTGGCCTGGGCAGGGTTATGGACGCCATTGGTTATTCTTCAGGGCTCTTAGCTCAATTTGCATCTTGTACGTACTCGGACGCTATATCGTTTTAAAGGTGATTTGGATCTTTGTATTGTATATCTGTATTCTTGACTCTTTGAGTCGCTGTTGTATATATATGTTTTGTGGGTTCCATCGAGGACTATTGTGTAATGATATTACTTCGTTTTCCACCCGCACGCAAGTGCCTGGTGGGCACCTTTGAATCGTTTCTATGCGGGTTTGGCGGGAAGCGCTGAAACTTGCATAGGGCCGATTCTGAGGGTGTTACACATAATAATCTCAATATCCATCGGATCCCCGCAAACACAACATGCATGATTACAAATAGATTAGATCTTGATCATGAACGGAGCTCACAAGATCTATGCATGAAAGCACAAAGGAGGAGATACAACCATCTAGCTACTACATGGACCCATAGTCCAAGGTGGAACTACTCACGCATCATACCGGAGAGAAGGCCTCCGGGATGATCTCCCCTATGGCAGGGTGCCTGGAAGAACTTCAGATCCCCCCCCCCCCCCGATCTAGGGATGATGGTGGCGGCGGCTATAGACGGTTTCATGGATTTCTGATCGGGTACTCAGGGTTTCTGCATCGGGGCTTCTTATAGGCGAAGGGGTGAGACAGGGAGGCGGCCAGGGCCACCAAACCCTAGCCAGGTGCGGGCCCACCTGCCCCCACGCCTGGGGTGGGTCTGGCCCCCCTGGGTGGACCCTCCGGTTCTCCTCTGGACTTCTTGTTCCCCATGGAAGGTAATTGACTTTAACGTTTGTCCCGTCCAATTCCGAGAATATTTCTTTACTAACTTTTCTGAAACCAAAAACAGCAGAAAACAAGCATCTGGCACTGTTGCAACTTGTTAATAGGTTAGTACCAGAAAACATGAAAAAAGCACCTCAAAGTGTAGACAAGCAAAGCAAAGTAGATACAAAACAAGCATGGATCATAAAAAAATTATAGATACGTTTCCAACGTATCAGCATCCCCAAGCTTAACTCCTGCTCGTCCTCGAGTAGATAAGTGATAAAAAGAATAATTTTTGAGGTGACATGCACCCTCACAATAAAGATCCAACCATTTGCAAGCATTGAAAACTGGGATCAAAGAACTCTAAACATGTGCATGAAAGATGGAGTTCTAACAATAGGACATAGTAACCATGCATGCAACATGACAAGCTACAAACAAAGATCATGAATAACACGCATTGAAAACGTTTGTTTGTTTCACATGCAGAAAACATAGCATAGTGGTAATCAGCTTGTCCCTCATAGAGTAGCAATTTAATGCATAGGGCACCTGCAAAGTTCACAAGGGTGACTAGAAACAAGTAGCACAAGAGCAAGTAATAACACAATATGCATCAATCAATAAGCTTTGGAACACTGCACACATAATGACAACTATGCTCTCTTAATGGTGCCTAAAGGTAGAAGGTGGAGACTCAATAATGGTGGAAGAAAGGCCTTTTTGTAAAGGAAGCAGGGATTACAAGTTTCAAAAATAGCTTCCAAAAATTATGGTACTTGTTAGCTTTCAGCCCTCATTGCCCCTATCATAAGCATCTTGAAGTAGTTAAGGTTAAAGTGGCAAAGCTGGAGTATATGCTTGACGAAGTATAAGCTGTCAATCTCAAGTCCCTTGAATACGAGGGCCACACCTCATGCATACTTAACTTTGGGTCCAGGTAAGTTCTTGTCATTGTAAGTATTTGCATATCATAGAGAATCGCCAACGGGGTAGCCCTTGCACATGGTACAGGAGCTTTCCCATAACCAAAATGACAAGGCAAGCAGACAATGAGCATCTCAGCAATTCTTCTTATGTACCATGGGAATATGGTGCTTTTTTCTCTCTTTCCTCTGTTCTCAATGTGTCTCTTTTTTTATAAGAAGAATGCTTCATAGATGTCACTATGGTGATGCTGCAAGTTTCCACCATGATTAGGCATGGCTTAGGCTAGCGGCCCAGGCGTTTCTCTAACACAGGATACAAACTCCATGGACTTACAAGTTCCCTCTTTATTTCACACCGGTGACATCCATAGACAAAAGAACATGATATCAACTGAGTACAACAAGGTACAAGTGCAATGTTGAAAACATTCCCCGTGATAACACGGTTATGCTAATTCCAACTTATAAGTGCAAGCATATACAACAAAGTTGTCACAATGGTTCAAGTTTATTAGGGGCAAAGAATAAAGTGTGCCATCAAGTTCGTGAGGGCTTTAATCACTAAGTTTTCACATAAAAAAATAGTTTTTAATTGGAAGGTAGATGAAAACAAGAATATACTTGGAATGGTGTAACACACCATGCATAGGAGTTTATAGTGGACACTTTGGAATAACTTGGTTTCTTGGGAGTTGGAGGCATGAGTACAACTTACTCATATAAGTGGAGGCTAGAAAAAGACTGGGAGCAACCAACTAAGAGAGCATAATGGCCAAAATCATGCAGTGAAACAAAGAAAACTAATCAAATCAAAGAGTAGTACTACAAGTCAAGAACTAAATGATCATAGAGGCTAATGGTGACTTTTCATAGTCATAACATGGTGTGAGCATGTGCCAAGTCAACCCAAGCAAAACATCAAAGGAGAATACCACAATACTATGCTTTTGCATGCTAAAACAACGCATAATTTCTTCAAGGCACACTAAGCAATCCCAATTGTTTGGAACAAGACATGCTACAACAATAATCACTAAGCATAATGGTAAAACAACACCTAGCATGTCATGCTAAAGTCTAAGTCACAGTCAATGCAAGCTCCTCTTGCACTTCAAGCAAGAACTTACTACTTTCCAACACCAAGAAAACTTATTTGCAAAACAACACAGCGAGAATGGGGGTCCAAACTACTTTATTCAAGCAAACTAAACAACCTAAGCAAAGCAAACGAAAACTAAGACGCTCCAAGAACAACACAACTGTGAATGAAACAATAAAAACGAAGTGTCTAGATAGACCTGAGCTTTTTATTGATGAAGAAGGGGATGCCTTGGGCATCTCCAAACTTTGACGCTTGTACCTATTGGATATTTATTGGGGTCACACCATGGTGGCATCCCCAAGCTTGAGCTTTTGTCCATTCTTCATCTCATTACATCATTCTCTCTCTACACCTGAAATTTTTCCTTCATACAAAACTTCATACAATCTTCATTAGCAACATTATCTTATTCAAAAGATATTAGACCTCTGGCAAAGCTTTGGAACAGCAAGGCTTTTCACTAAAAGCACAAGCTACTGTAGTAAATCCTTCAAAAAGCTCAATTTACCTGAAGAGAACTCAAAAGGAATCAATAAGAAGCAAATGCAAATAATGGCAGAAATCTGTCAAAATAGACCAGCAGGTAGAAACGAATTTTTTCGAACATATTCTGTTGCTCGAGTTAGATAACATAATGGGGTATTTATTCATAAATTTTGTGCTCAATCCGAGTTACAGAGCCTCCTCACAAATTTTTTTGGTGGAGGATAGAAATCTGTTTTGGGACAGCAACTCCCCAAATCTTACTTCCCTCTCATTAGAGGTAATTCTTGGCACAAAAAGCAAACAAAAAGGATAAGGAGAGGTTATTACAGAGGTAATAACTTCCAAGACTCAAGGAAACTCTTGGGTTATCTCCCAACAAGTACGTTTCTTTAACACCTTTAAGTTAGGCACAAGAAGCAAGAAGAATCAAGTATTTTCAAATGAGGAAGCATTAACATTCATACTTGCAAAATCTTAAACTATGAAAGGTATCCCATCCAAATGGGTTTTGGAGGATCCTTTCTCATATCTCTTTGGTTTACTACCTTCATCAAAAAAAATTCAGGGGCAATCCAATCAAAGTTCTTTTCAAAGGCTTCATGCATTCTAACAAGCTTAAAGGGTATGGGTATATTGAATTCCTATAGGCTTAGTTTTATCAGAAATACCCACAACATCTACACTCAAACCTAGAATATTGAAACGTTCAAAAACCTTTTTGGCCTCCCTAGCAACATCATGGAATTCTTTTGATAAAGTTTCAAGGATGAATTCCCTTTTTTCAACATTCTTCTCTTCTTTTAGTTTTAGGAACAAGAATTGTATGAAGGGGTTAATGTAGGGTTCGCAGCATAGAAAACAAAAAAATTCCTACGATGGGAACAACTATGTAACAAGATCTATCTAGTAGATACAAACAACGGGCGGATGTATATCCATAGAGAACATACCCTTGAAGACCGACAAAGCTTAACGAGTTAAACTCGTGGTTGATGTAGATGATCTCTTGCCAATCTCAAGATCGAGAGGAAGTCCTAGCGCCGCAAATCAGCAGCACATCCGTGCTCGCACACGCGTCTGAGTCACCGAGCAACCTCCGTCTCCTCGCTCCAGCGATGCAGCAGAAGCACAACTATTTCTTGCCGAATAGCCACCGGGAACATGTATCTCGCTAGTCCGAGACCATGGGGGATAAATTCTAGAGGGGGAGAGAGTTCCTTCGCGAGGAGGTGTGAGCGAGAGAGAGGGAGAGGGGTGCCTTTTATAGGATGAGAGGGTCACCCAAGGGGGTGGACTCCGGCCATGGGGGCTTCCCCTCCCCTCCTTCATTCATGTGGGTGGACACTCCACTCACAAAAACCTCTTCATTTCCCTCCACTAAAAATCCCACTCAAACTTGCAATTAAATTTCCACCAAATTTAATGCAAACTCTCATTAAATAAAACTCTTTTTATTTATTCAGAATTTTGTCAATTACTTTAATGACAAACATTCACATATAACCCCTTGCTAGAATTCTATTTCACATGCAAAATCACTTTCTGCAATTTCACCCGAAAACTTGTTTCGGTATCTAGTGAAATAAATTCCTGCGCTTGTTATTTATTATGGCATGAAACTTTTGCTCCAGTCGGTGTCGCCTAAGTGTGTCACCCTACGGTTAGCGAATAATGCGGACGTGATCGAGACCCCTATCGGATCAATAATCAGAAGCGGGATCTAGAGACCCATACTGACTCCCACATATTCAACGATTACTTTCATGTGATCGTCGGAACCTTTTACGCTAGTATCTTAATCCCTTTGTTTCGCGATATATTACATGTCCGATATTCGATCATCGGTATCTCCATACGTAGTTTGATCTCGTTACTGACATGCCCTCTTTTCTTGTTCCCGTGATATAACATTCTAGTGATCAAATCACTTGCTTGCAAGCTAACCAATGTGATATCACCGAGAGGGCCCAGAGTATATCTATCCGTCATCGGGATGAACAAATTCCACTCTCGATCCATGGGCCTCAATATAACACTTTATTAGTTCTGAACCCATCTTTATAATCACCCTGTTACGGTGTGACGTTTGATGTTATCAAGAAACTCTTCTGGTGTTAGTGATTAACATGATCTCATGGTCTAAGGATTAGGATTACTTCATAAGTTGTTATAGAAATATAAACTCAATGACTTTCATCATAATGCTATACTTCGGATGAATGTTCATCACACCATTACACTAATGTTGTGATCCCGTTGTTAACAACATCCAATGTCCATGATCAGGAAACCTTGATCATCTTGTTAATCAATGAGCTAGTTTATGAGAGAGGCATAACTAGGAACTTTATGTTTGTTTATTAAACACACATGTATTAACGCTTTCGTATTAATACAATTATAGCATGCAAAATAAACATCTATCATATACTTGGAATACACATAATAAACACTTTATTATTTCCTCTCAGGGCATATTCCCTTCAGTCTCCCACTTGCACTAGAGACAATAATCTAGTTACATAGTGATGAATCTAACACCCATGGAGTTCTGGTGTTGATCATGTTTTGCTCTAGGGAGAGTTTTAGTCAATGGATTTGCTACACTGAGATCCGTGTGTACTTTACAAATCTTTATATCTCCATCCTTGACATGCTCGCGGATGGAGTGAAACCGGCGCTTAATATGCTTGGAATTCTTGTGAGACCTTGGTTCTTTGGCATTGGCAATGGCACCATTGTTGTCACAATAGATCACCATTGGGTCCAACACGCTTGCAACCACACCTAGTTCGGATATGAACTCCTTCATCCAAACTGCTTCCTGAGCCGCTTCCGAAGCAGCAACATATTCGGCCTCCGTTGTTGATCCCGCCACCACAGGTTGTTTGGAAATCCTCCAACTAACCGCTCTGCCATTCATGAGAAATACGTATCTGGATTGAGACTTAGAGTCATCCGGGTCGGTGTCAAAGCTTGCGTCAACATAACACTTAGCGACGAGCTCTTCTTCACCTCCGTACACAAGAAACATATCCTTAGTTCTTCATAAGTACTTAAGGATATTCTTGACCGCTATCCAGTGTTCGAAACCTGGATCCGATTGGTACCTACTAGTCAAACTAATAGCATGTGCCACATGCGGTCTTGTACATAGCATGGCGTACATTATAGAGCCTATGGCTGAAGCATAGGGGACTTTGTCCATTATCTCTCTTTCCTCCGTCGTAGCCGGACTTTGAGTCTTACTCAATGTCTTGCCTTGCAACATAGGTAAGAACCCCTTCTTACTTCCGTCCATTTTAAACTTCTTTAAAATCTTATCAAGGTATGTACTTTACGATAACCCTATTAGGCGCCTAGATCTATCTCTATAGATCTTTATGCCTAATATGTATGACGTTTCACCTAGGTCCTTCATTGAAAATTTGCTGTTTAGATAACTTTTAACACTGTTTAAAAGATCTATATCATTTCCGTCAATAATATGTCATCCACATATAATATCAGAAACGCCACATTGCTCCCACTCACTTTCTTGTAAATACAAGCTTCTCCATAAGTTTGGACAAATCCAAACTCTTTGATTACCTCATCAAAGCGGAGATTCCAACTTCGTGATGCTTGCTTCAATCCATAGATGGATCGCTGAAGCTTGCACACCTTGTTAGCATTCTTAGGATCGACAAAACCCTTTGGTTGTATCATATAAAACTCTTGTTCAATATTACCATTGAGAAACGCGGTTTTGACATCCATCTTCCATATCTCACAATCGAAATATGCAGCAATTGCTAACATAATCCTAACTAACTTCAGCATCACTACGGGAGAGAATGTCTCATCGTAGTCAACTCCTTGAATTTGGTGAAACCCCTTTGTGACAAGTCGAGCTTTATAGACGGTCACATTACCATCAGCATCAGTTTTCCTTTTGAAAATCCATTTGTTCTCCACGGCCTTTCGGTCGTGAGGTAATTCCACAAAGTTCCAAACTTGATTTTCATACATGGATTCCATCTCGGATTTCATGGATTCTAACCATTTGTTTGAATCCGGGCTCATCATCGCTTCTTCATACGTCGCAGGGTCATCAATTTCATCAACCATGAAATTCATAACAGGGTTTCCATACAGCTCGGGAGCTGCACGCGTCCTGCTAGACCTGTGAGGTTCGGTAGTACTCTCTTTCGGAGTTTCATGATCATTATCATTAGTTCCCTATTCAACTGGTGAAGTCAAGTCTGGAACAACTTCCGGTGCTGCGCTACTCGCCATACTTTGAAGAGAAGGTTCAATAACCTCTTCGAGTTCTACCTTCCGACAACTCACACCTTTCTCGAGAAACTCTTTCTCTAGAAAGGATCCATTCTTGGCAACAAAAACCTTGCCCTCGGATCTGTGATAGAAGGAATACCCAATTGTTTCCTTAGGGTATCCTATGAAGATGCATTTTTCCGCTTTGGGTTCGAGTTTATCCGGTTGAAGTTTCTTCACATAAACATCACATCCCCAAACTTTAAGAAATGACAGCTTAGGTTTGTTTCCAAACCACAATTCATACAGTGTCTTTTCAACGGATTTAGATGGTGCCCGATTTAAAGTGAATGCAGCAGTTTCTAGTGCATAACCCCAAAATGACAACCGCAAGTCCGTCAGAGACATCATAGATCGAACCATATCCAATAAAGTACGATTATGACGTTCTGACACACCATTTCGCTATGGTGTTCTGGCAGGTGTGAGTTGTGAAACAATTCCACACTCTTTCATGTGAGTGCTAAACTCGTAACTTAGATACTCACCTCCACGGTCGGACCGTAGAAATTTGATCTTTCTATTACGATGATTTTCCACTTCATTCTGAAATTCCTTGAACTTTTCAAAGGTTTCAGACTTGTGTTTCATCAAGTAGATATAACCGTATCTACTCAAATCATCCGTGAAAGTAACAAAATAACGATATCCACCTCGCGCCGACACACTCATTGGACCACATACATCAGAATGTATGATTTCCAATAAATTTGTTGCCCGTTCCATTGAACCACAAAACGTCGTTCTAGTCATCTTGCCCATAAGGCATGGCTCACATGTATCAAATGATTCAAAATCAAGTGATTCCAAAAGTCCATCCGAATGGAGCTTCTTCATGCGTTTAACACCAATATGACCTAGACGGAAGTGCCACATATATGCGGATATATCATCATTAAGTTTAATCCTTTTAGCATCAACATTATGAATATGTGTAACATTATTATCAAGATCCAATAGAAATAAACCATTCATCATCGGTGCATGACCATAAAATATTTCATTCATATAAATAGAACAACCATTGTTCTCGGATTTAAATGAATAACCACTTCGCATCAAACACGATCCAGATACAATGTTCATGCTTAATGCAGGCACCAGATAACAATTATTTAAGTTTATTACTAATTTTGATGGCAAGTGGAGAGGTAGCGTTTTGACGGTGATCACATCAATGCTTGATACATTGATGACACACATCTTGACCTCACCCCTTGCTAGCTGTCTCTTGTTCTGCAGCCCCTGATTCGAGTTAAAAATATTAGCAACTGAACCGGTATCAAATACCCAGGTGCTACTACGAGCACTAGTCAAGTACACATCAATAACATGTATATCATATATACCTTTGTTTGCCTTGCCGGCCTTCTTGTCTACCAAATACTTGGGGCAGTTGCGCTTCAAGTGGTGAGTCCCCTTACTATAGTAGCACTCGGTATCAGACTTAGGTCCAACTCGGGGTTTCTTTTCAGGCACGGAAATCGGCTTGCCGCCCTTACTTCCCTTCCGTTTTCCCTTCTTGTATTTCTTGAAACCAGTGTTCCTATTGATCATCAACACTTGATGTTCCTTTTTGATCTCCACTTCTGCAGTTTTAAGCATTGACAGAAGCTCGGGGAGAGACTTCTTCATGCCTTGCATATTATAGTTCATCACAAAGCTCTTATAGCTAGGTGGCAGAGACTGCAGAACACGATGGATGCCTAAGTCAATGGGAATCGATATTCCCAAGGACACAAGCTTATCGGCGTAACCCGACATCTTGAGTGCATGCTCACTTATAGAGCTATGCTCTTCCATCATGCAGCTAAAGAACCTTTCTGAAGCATTGTAGCTCTCTACAGCAGCATGTGTGTCGAAAATCATGTTCAACTCACCCATTGTATCAAATGCATTACCGTTTTCAAAACGCTTTCAAAGTTCCGGCTCTAGCCCATACAATATGCCGCAATGAACTAAGTTGTGGTCCTCCTGACGAGTCTGATAGACATTCTTCTCCTCGTCAGGGGCATCCTCAAAAGGTGGGGGGTCCAGAGGCGCCTCTAGCACGTATTGCTTTTGTGCAGCAGAGAGGAGAATCCTCAAATTCATCGCCCATTCGTTAAAGTTGCTACCGTTCGTTGCAAGTTTCTCTTTCTCCATGAACACATTGAAATTAAAAGCAGGTGGTGCCATCTACAACAGAATTTGTAAAGTTTAGACTAAGTTTATGATAGATTGAGTTCAACTAATCCACATTACGAATGAATTCCCACTCAAAAACGACATCCCTCGTGTCTTTTTGGTGATTACATGAACTAAATCCACTACACCAAGTGCGATCATCACGTGAGTCGGTGTAGATTCAAAGGCGAGCATCAAATGGGCATCATATCTACTATATGACTCATACTTAACCTTTAGGTCCATGTTCCGAGGCCATGTCTGTACATGCTAGGCTCGATAAGTAAGAACCTTAGTATTCGCGTTTGTAACTGTCTTACACCCAAAATATGGTCGTGGATCCAAGAACACCCGATCATCACGTGATGTCTTGGAGCGACGAAAACATAATCGGTGCATACTAAAGGAAGAACACATTCTTATCTTGATATTTAAATGAGGGATCATCTTATTATGCTAATAAAATGCCAAACAAGCAATATAAGATGCTATCAAACATCACATGTTTATTAGTGGAATGATATGGTTCCCACATATGATCTCTATCATGTGCATCGTGGTATGATCACTATCATACCTTTATGTGTAAGGACAAGGTCTATGGAACTTACACTCTATGTGTGTTGTAAGAGTATCATCTCATACTTCTACTTACAACATCACCATATCATAACACTAGCCCAGCAACAATCTAAACTAGACGCCTCTAATTTATCCATTGCAAATTTTACGTGGCTTAGGGCTTTCGAGATAGAACCGTTTATACCTACGAACATGAACCACAACGAGGATAACCAAATTGTTTACAAATCGTTGCAAAATAGATATTGACTATAGTAGGAGAGACAGACACCCGCTAGCCACTTATGCAAACTAGTTACATGTCAAGCATGGAACAGGTCTCATGTGCGAGGACATGTAAAGTTTTTCCGGGCCGCTTCATCCCACTATGCCACCAATATCCAAAATTACAACTAAGGAGCAACAACATGATCATCATCGCCCACATACTCATATGTGTACTACCCGTGTAAAGCATCTACGCATAGATCCGGCTCTGATACCACTGTAGGTTTTGCAGCATAGAAAACAAAAAAATTCCTACGATGGGAACAACTATGTACCAAGATCTATCTACTAGATACAAACAACAGGCGGATGTATATCTGTAGAGAACATACCCTTCAAGACCGAAAAAGCTTAATGAGTTAAACTCGTGGTTGATGTAGACGATCTCTTGCCGATCTCAAGATCGAGAGGAAGTCCTAGCTTCGCAAATCAGCAGCGCATCCGTGCTCGCACACATGTCCGAGGCACCGAGAAATCTCTGCCTCCTCGCTCCAGCGATGCAGCGGAAGCACAACTCTTTCTTGCCGAATAGCCACCGGGAACATGTATCTCGCTAGTCCGAGACCATGGGGGATAAATTCTAGAGGGGGAGAGAGATCCTTCACGAGGAGGTGTGAGTGAGAAGTGAGGAGGGGGTTCCTTTTATAGGAGAGGGTGGAACACCAAGGGGGTGGCCGGCACATGGGGCTGCCCCCTTCCCCTCCCCTCTTCATGTGGGTGGACACTCCACTCACAAAATTCCTTTAAATTCCCTCCACTCAAAATCCCACTCAAACTTGCAATTAAATTTCCACCAAATTTAATGCAAACTCTCATTAAATAAAACTCTTTTTATTTATTCAGAGTTTTGTCAATTACTTTAATGACAAACATTCACATATAACCTCGTGCTAGAATTCTATTTCGCATGCAAAAACACTTTCTGCAATTTCACCCGAAAACCTGTTTCGGTATCTAGTGAAATAAATTCATGCGCTTGTTATTCTTTCCGGCATGAACTTTTGCTCCAATTGGATGTCGGTTTCTCTTAAGTGTGTCACCCTACGGTTCGCGAATAATGCGGACATGATCGAGACCCCTCCCAGATCAATAATCAGAAGCGGGATCTGGAGACCCATACCGACGCCCACATATTCAACGATGACTTTCTTGTGATCGTCGGAACCTTTTACACTAGTATCTTAATCTCTTTGTTTCGCGATATATTACATGTCCGGGATTCGATCATCGGTATCTCCATACCTAGTTTGATCTCGTTACTGACATGCACTCTTTTCTTGTTCCCGTGATATAACATTCTAGTGATCAAATCACTTGCTTGCAAGCTAACCAATGTGATATCACCGGGAGGGCCCAAAGTATATATATCCGTCATCGGGATGAACAAATTCCACTCTCGATCCATGGGCCTCAACATAACACTTTATTAGTTCTGAACCCATCTTTATAATCACCCTGTTACGGTGTGACGTTTGATGTTATCAAGAAACTCTTCTGGTGTTAGTGATTGACATGATCTCTTGGTCTAAGGATTAGGATTACTTCGTAAGTTGTTATAGCAATATAAACTCAATGACTTTGATCATAATGCTATACTTCGGATGAATGTTCATCACACCATTACACTAATGTTGTGATCCCGTTATTAACAACATCAAATGTCCATGATGAGGAAACCTTGATCATCTTGTTAATCAACGAGCTAGTTTATGAGAGAGGCATAACTAGGAACTTTCTGTTTGTTTATTAAACACACATGTATTAACGTTTCCGTATTAATACAATTATAGCATGCAAAATAAACATCTATCATATACTTGGAATACACATAATAAACACTTTATTATTGCCTCACAGGGCATATTCCCTTCAGTTAAGGCTAACAAACCTAGCCTCCAACATATGAACAAAAGAAGTTGCAGCAATCTCATAATTAGGAGCAAATTTAGCTATAGATTTATCCTCAATATCCTCATGCTTGCTAACATAATTAAAGAATTCTTCAATATTATCTTTCCCAATTATGGAGACACTACGTATTGCAAGATCTTTCAGGGCAAACTGGGGGAGCAACATGGTGAGCTAGAGCGGGAACTAAAAAAATTTGTGTTTTTGAATAAAGAAGCAAACCAAGCTAGACTAATTTTTTTGGGTTTTTGAAAAGAGGCAAACAAAACCAAGCAAAATAAACAAAGCAAACTAAAAACAAAGTAAAGAGAAAGGAAGTGAAGGACTCCTCTAGTGAAGACGTCCTTAGCCTCCCCGGCAACGGCACCAGAAAACTTGTTGATGACTCCTTGATGGCGCCAGAGAACTTGGTGCTTGATGTGGAGTCTTGTTGGGAACCCCAAGAGCAAGGTGTGAAGAGCACAGCAGCAAGTCTTCCCACATTTGAGACTGAGGTTATTGAACCAGAAGGAGGAAGGAAATGTCACACAGGTGTTTCAAGCAACGCGGAGACCTGCACAACACAAACTCAAGACTTTGCCCCAACGAATCAGTGAGGTTGTCAAGCTCACTGATTTGCTGTAACAAAGGATTAAACGTATGGTGTGGAAGGTAATGGTTTGTAGCAAGTAAACAAGTAACAGTGGAGGATGTGTCAATGGTAAAGATTGGACCGAGGTCCATAGTTCACTAGAGGTGCTCTCCTTAGATAAACAACATGGCATGAAGGGTAAACAAATTACAGCAGGGCAATTGACAGGAAGTGAGCAAGGCATAACAATGCAATTACTAGCCAGAAAGATCCTATGAGGTTGATTGGGCAATACAACAATATACATAGACCGCCTTCCAGCTGCATCTATGACTAGAAGTCCACCTTCAGGTTATCATCCCAACCCCCTCTAGTATTAAGTTGCAAGCAACAGACAACTGCCTTAAGCAAAGTGTGTGAGATAAACAGTCCACATGTTCCATGAATAAGAGACCGTTGTTTTCTCCCTAGTAGCAACACCACATCTACAACCGAAGATATTTCTGTCACTTCCCTTGGAAACTAGAGGCATAAACCCACTATCGATCATAAATACCCCCTCTTGGAGTCACTAGCAACTACTTCGCCAAGATAACCACTAGCAACGGAGAGCATGCAAGATCACAAACAACACAGACATGATAGAATCATAAAGACAAAACCATTAATCAAATTAACATAATAATCTCAATATCCATCGGATCCCCGCAAACACAACATGCATGATTACAAATAGATTAGATCTTGATCATGAACGGAGCTCACAAGATCTATACATGAAAGCACAAAGGAGGAGATACAACCATCTAGCTACTACATGGACCCATAGTCCAAGGTGGAACTACTCACGCATCATACCGGAGAGAAGGCCTCCGGGATGATCTCCCCTCCAGCAGGGTGTTAGTAAGAACTTCAGATCCCCCCGATCTAGGGACGATGGTGGTGGCGGCTACATACGGTTTCGTGGATTTCTGATCGGGTACTCAGGGTTTCTGCATTGGGGGCTTCTTATAGGCGAAGGAGTGAGACCGGGAGGCGTCCAGGGCCACCAAACCCTAGCTAGGCGCGGGCCCACCTGCCCCCGTGCCTGGGGTGGGTTTGGCCCCCCTGGCTGGCCCCTCCGGCTCTCCTCTGGACTTCTTTCTCCCCACAGAAAGTAATTGACTGTGACGTTTGTCCCGTCCAATTCCGAGAATATTTCTTTACTAACTTTTCTGAAACCAAAAACAGCATAAAACAGGCATCTGGCTCTGTTGCGACTTGTTAATAGGTTAGTACCATAAAACATGTAAAAAGCACCTCAAAGTGTAGATAAGCAAAGCAAAGTAGATACAAAACAAGCATGGAGCATAAAAAATTATAGATACGTTTCCAACGTATCAAACCGAGACGAGCATACAACCACACGGGGCTTGGGAACCCCTTGACTGACTAACTTGCCTAGTAGATTCCATGAGTCAGATAGTTCGGGCTTTCCATTTGGCATACGCATTGAAAACGTTTTCGAAAGAGGTGGTGAAGGAGGTGCATCATAACAGGTAGGGAAGTGTGGCGGCGGTTGCTTGGGGTAGATAGCGCCCCTGGTAAACCAACCTTGCCTCACATATTTAGGGACCAGCTTTGGGACTTGACCCGTTATAGCGAAACCATCCCTAGGGCGTGACTCATTGTATCGGCGAAAGCAAGGTAAAGGTTGTGGTCAACCACCCTCTGTTGGCCTTTCAAGGAAGAGGCCTAATAATATTTGGCATTAAGAGTCGGTTGGTATGTGTGGGTAAAGTTGTACACCCCTGCAGGGTTAAATCTTTTCGAAAAGTCGTGTTCACGGTTACGAACGCTTGGTGACAAAATTCTAAGATCATAGATAACATTAACCACCATAAAACTTGTTGATCCACGTGTGATTAAGGATGCTTCCTCTGGGTCGAGGGGGTGATCCTAGTTAGGAGGTTCTGATGAAGCTGGTGGTTATCGATATATGCCGAACAAGAAGAAGAAGTCATTACCTTATCTCTTTTAAAAGATTCTGAATAGATAAGCCTCTTATCTCTCTTGTTTACAAACAAAGATCGGTTATGCAAAAGTGAATCCAGAGAAAGCCTTTCTATCCAGAGCATGTAGAATCTAGGTTATCTAAGTCTTGCGGAGTACATTCTTGTACTCAGCCTTGCGCCATTGTTGTTTTTCTACAGATGATCTAGTTACGACTGAAGGTGGCTTCTATGTTGACATTGATGAGTAGTTGGGGGTCCCAGGTAGCAGCCTAAGGACTATGGATTGGACGCCACTTCTGTTTATGGCCTCTTAGGCCCTTTTCTAAGTTGTTGTGTAGAACAACATATTTTCTTTCGTTGTTTGATGTAATGTTGGGTCTGTGACCTCTGGTTTGTAATAACTCTGATATCATACTTTGTTAAGAGTTTAAATTTATGTTGTCGAATCCCTGAGTTCTATAATGTTACCGAATTTTACTATGATCTTCCATGCTTGGGGTTGAGCTTATCTTAGATGGTGATCTAAGGTTAGTTTAACACTAATCCCGAGGGTGTTACAATGAAGGACTGGAAGATGTCGCGTCCGAATATGACGTGGCACATGCTCTTGAAGGGGACCACTTCAAAGGTCATGCGTTCTTGGCGGTAATTGTTAACATCGCCAAAAGCAACCGGAAGCATGATGCACCCAAGGGACCGAGCCTCCCGACCAGGAACTACGCCATGGAACATAGTGATGGTCTGCCTTAGGTTGGTTTCCATCAAGTTCATCTTGTGAAGTGTATCCATGTACAAGATATCGATGTTGCTTCCACTGTCCACCATGCATTTGGTGAACTCGTTGCTATCAATCAGAGGGTTGATGACCATGGCATATTGGTTCTCCGTTGGAATGAGGTCTGGGTGATCCTTCATATCCCAAGTGATTGGAACTTCCGGCCAGCAGAGGTATTGGGGAACTGGCGGTAGGGTGGCCATCGATATCCTCAGTGAGGTTTTATGTGCCCGGAGAGTTGGGGTGCCAAGGAAAGTGTGGTAGACGGGGGCCTTCTTCTCGAAGGGGTTCTTGCCTTTGCCATCGCTCTTATCGGCGTGCTGTTGGAGATATGCCCAAGAGGCAATAATAAAAGTGGTTATTATTATATCTTTGTGTATATGAGAAATGTTTACATTCATGCTATAATTGTATTAACCGGAAACATTAATACTTGTGTGATTTTTAAACTTGTTAGAGTCCCTAGTAAAGCCTCTTTGTAATACTAGCTTGTTGGTTAATAGATGATCATGGTTTCCTAATCATAAATATTGAGATGTTATTAACAACAAGATCATATCATTAGGATAATGGTGTGATGGACATACTCCTATAGTTAAGCGTAACATTAAGATCAAGTCATTTCAATAGTTCGTTTGCTATAAGCTTTCAGATACATAGTAACCTAAATCCTTCGACCATGAGATCATGTTAATCACCATCAGTGGATGGATGCTTTGATGACATCAAACACCACTTCGTAACTGGTGGTTATAAATGTGGCATTGAGTGTTCCAAAAGTATGTGTTGAGGCACATGGATCAATAGTGGGATTTGTCCATCCATATGATGGATATATATACTCTGGGCCCTCTCGGTGGAATGTCATCCAATTAGCTTGCAAGTATGTGACTGGCTCACAAGGGATCACATATCACAGGAACGAGTAAAGAGTACTTATCAGTAATGAGGTTGAACTAGGTACGAAGAGATACCGATGATCAGACCTCAGATAAGTAAAGTATCACGAGACAAAGGGAAATTGGTATCGTATGTATATGGTTCATTCGATCATGAAGTAATCATAGAAATATATGGTATCCATATGAATTTCCAGATTCCCATATTGGTTATTGATCAGAGAAGAGTCTCGGTCATGTCTGCATAATTCACGAACTGTATGGAGACACACTTAAGGATTTGATGTTGTTTAGTAGATATGGAATGTTAGTAGGAAGACCGAATGTTGTTTGGAGTCTCGAATGGGATCCGAGATATCATGAAGAGATCTGGAATGGTCCGGAGAATAAGATTCATATAAGGAAAGTCCAATTCCGGAGTTCAGGAATGATTCCGGTGTTTTCACCAGAATGATCTAGAAGGGTCTAGAAGGTTCACCGGACCGGAAGGGGAAGGGTACATGAATGTGTCATGACTAAGTGGAATGATTGCATCATGTCCTAGGTTACTTGGCTAGGCGTTTGAAAGAAATAAATTAAACACCAAAATTGAAAGTCAAAAGGCAAGTTTGAAAAGTCAAACTGGGACAATGTTTCCTAGTGGAGGGAGGAGAGGAAACCTCCTCTCCCTCCACCACGCACCTAGTAGGAGAGGGAGTTGGGGAAGGATTCAAACTCCCCTCCCTAACTGCCCCTCCCTCTCATAAATAGAAGGGAGGGGTGCCCCCAAGCCGCCGCTGCCCCGCCGCCAGCCGCCGCCCTAGTCGCTGCCGGCCCACCTCCTCCTCTCCGGCTTCTAAATCCGAGATGCCGGGGCACCCTACTACTCCACCATAACCTGATCCATCTTAAAGGCGAAGCCCTGCGGGATTTCCCCTCTAACTCCGACACCATGTCGTCGTGTTGCCGGAATCGTGAGGAGAGAACTACAACCTCCGCTGCCTGCTGGAACAAGGGAGAGGAAGGTCTTCATCGAGTACCAAACATGTGACCGAGTACTGGAGCATTGCCGGAACACGGCGCCGGAAGGATCGTCTTCGCGATCTTAATACCGGCAAGTGAACAACTACATCACCCACGAGAATCTTCTCTCGTTAACCGCTTTCGAATCTTTGAGGGTGAGTACTCTAATCGACTTGTTGCTACAATCTGTAGATAGATCTTGGCTTGTGTGTGTTCATGCGATAGAAAATTTTTGTTTTCCATGCTACAAACCCCTACAATGGTATCAGAGTCGTGTCTATATGTAGATATGTTGCACAAGTAGATCACAATGATCATTGTGGGCGATGGTGCTTTTATTATTAATTGCTTTTTGTCTACTTTGCATCTTGCGGTATGGTGGGATAAAGCGGCCCGGGCTAACCTTACATGACATCGTTCATGAGACTTGCTCCACGCTCAACATGCAACTTGTATTGCATAAGTGGCTTTGCGGGTGTCTGTAGGGATACGGGTAGGCTACACTAGCGCAAATCAAAAAAATTCTACCGCGTATACCAAGATTACTGTTGTCATACATCACGGGATTACCACTAGACGCGCAGTTTCGGAATTGATGAAGCGCGTCGAGGCAGTGCAGACGTCCCACGTCTCCTCCTTGTCCTCGTCCCACGAGCAGCTCCCCTTGCGCGGCTTGTCCAAGCGCTACAGATGCAGCGCCTCCGAGGTATCCACACGTACAGGGTGGAAGCGTCAGACGCCGGGCTGCTAGGTTCGTGCGTGCCACACAGGCGTGAGGAGTGGCGGCTGGGAATGATCTGAGGTCTCACCCTGGCCAGCTCGCCACACCCTCTTTTATATAGGCGTCCCTAGTGGGCTTCTACATTAGCAGCCCATTAGTAGCCTAAGCCTGGTCTAATTCGGATCCAATCCTCATTAGGCTTCCAGCCCCTTAAGTGTGTGACCCTATAGGTTCATATGCGTATAGACATGACACGAATACACTTATTCTGTCAATAGTTGGTAGCGGCCTCTAGCAAGACGTGCCAACTCCTAAACGCATACAAAGATCATATCGGACGAACCATCACAAGGTTTAGTACATGTCTTTCCCATTGCCTCACGATATTTGGTCTAGCTCCAAGCTGACCTCCCTTTCTCGATACCGTGATTCGGAATCCCTTTACTAGGTTAACTCTTAACCATAGGTAGCACGGCCATGCATTTCTGGATCCGATCACTCGAGGGGCCCCGAGATATCTCTCTCAAGTAGAGAGGGGCAAATCCCATCTTGATTGACCATGTCTTGCAGCATGCTTTAGGACAAACCCGAAAGCTACCTTTATAACTACCCTATTACGGTGCAGCGTTTGATAGCCCCAAAGTAGGTCGATCCACATCTCAAGTACATGCGACAATCTCAGGTCTAAGGACAAAACATACACGATGTATAGAGAGAGAGAGCTGCAACTAATTGCCAGTCTCAGGTTGGGTCAGTCCAACCCCACGTTCATAACATGTGTCCACATAATTGGTTTGACATCTCCATGTCTATGACTTGCGAAACATAGTCATCAACCAATCGATGTGCTAGTCTAATATTCACGTGTGTCCTCACATGAACTCTGACTAGGGACAACTCTTAAATAACCATACAAGTATAGAGTTTCACAAACAATTCACGTAATTTCCAATCAATACAAGTTGCCAAATATGGATATTCAAGGAACATTACAATAACTCATGGATACATATGAAATATCATCATCTCTATGATTGCCTCTAGGGCATATTTCCTTCAGTCTCCCACTTGCACTAGAGTCAATCTAAAATGTATCTAATACCAATTGCTCTTGTGTGCGCTTCATGCGCGGGCTGCAGGAGAGGCTTAGTCAAGGGATCAGCAACATTTGAGTCCGTATGTATTTTGCATATCATGACACTACCATCCTCAACGAACTCTCGAATCTGATGGTAACACATGCGAATATGTTTGTTCTTCTGGTGCTGTCTAGGTTCTTTGGCCTGTGCAATAGCACCATTGTTATCACAATAAACGTCCAAGGGATTGGACGCGCCCTGAACCACACCGAGAGCGATTAGGAAATTCCTAATCCAAACAGCTTCCTTTACGGCCTCCGAGTCAGCAATATATTCAGCTTCTGTTGAAGAGGAGGTCATCGTATCTTGCTTGGAACTTTTCCAGCTCACAGCACCACCATTCATGACAAACACATAACCTGATTGCGATTTCGAATCATCTGAGTCGTTAAGGTAACTCGCATCTGTGTAACCCTTTACACTGAGTTCGTCCTCACCTCCATAAACTAGGAACACATCCTTAGTCCTTTTCAAGTACTTAAGGATGTTCTTTACCGCTGTCCAGTGACCTTCACCTAGATCAGCCTGGTATCTGCTCATAACACTTAGAGCATAGGAAACATCTGGGCGAGTACATATCATTGCATACATGATGGATCCAATAGCCGAAGCATATGGAACCCTACTCATGCACTCACGCTCATCAGTAGTCGAAGGACACTGAGTCTTGCTGAGTTTTATGCCATGAGACATGGGCAAGAACCCCTTCTTAGCCTCTTCCATGTTGAATCGTTTCAACACTTTGTCAATGTATGTACTCTGGCTTAATCCAGTTAGCCTTCTTGATCTATCTCTATCGATCTTGATGCCCAGAATATATGCCGCTTCTCCCAAGTCCTTCATCGAAAAACTATTTTTTAATGAGGTCTTAACAGACTCGAGCATAGGAATGTCATTTCCAATCAGTAATATGTCATCTACATATAAGATTAGAAATACCAGCGCTCTCCCACTTTCCTTATTGTAAACACAAGGTTCTTATTCGTTTTTGATGAAGCCAAACTCCTTTACAACTTCATCAAATCGAATATTCCAACTCCGAGATGCTTGCTTCAGCCCATAAATGGACTTCAGAAGTTTGCATACCTTTCCAGCATTGTTTGGATCGACAAAACCTTCGGGCTGCATCATATACACGTCCTTAGTTAGGATTCCATTTAGGAAAGCCGTCTTGACATCCATCTGCCATATTTCATAGTCGAAATGTGCAGCAATGGCTAAAATTATCCGTATAGATTTAAGCATCGCTATGGGCGAGAAAGTCTCATCGTAGTCAACTCCTTGAACTTGTCGAAAACCTTTTGCAACAAGTCGAGCTTTATGTATGTGAACATTTCCATCCATATCAATCTTCTTCTTATAGATCCATTTGCACTCGATGGCTTTAAAACCATCAGGCAGGTCAACCAAGTTCCAAACTTGATTGTCTCCCATGGACTCTATCTCGGATCTAATGGCGATCAGCCATTTCTCAGAGTCTGGGTCCACCATCGCTTCTCCATAGGTCGCAGGCTCATCATTGTCTAACAATAATAATTCCCGCGCTTCGTGGAGCCTCGCCGACCTTCGTGGTTGTGGTGCTTCTGTTGCCACGGGTTCCTCAACTTGTTCTGCTACAATAGCATCACTCGTAGAAGCATCCCCAACTGGCTCATATTGAACTTCTTCAAGTCGCACCAACCTTCCACTTGTTCCCTTTGTGAGAAACTCTTTCTCTAGGAAAACACCGCTACGAGCGACAAACACTTTGCCCTCCTCTTGGTTGTAGAAGTAATACCCTAAGGTTTCCCTCGGATATCCCACGAAAATGCACTTATCCGATTTGGGTGTTAGCTTGTCCGACTGAAGTCGCTTGACAAATGCATCACAACCCCAAATCTTTAGAAAAGACAAACTGGGATTCTTTCCAGTCCACATCTCATATGGTGTCTTAACTACGGATTTAGATGGTACCCTATTAAGTGTGAAAGTTGTCGTTTCTAGAGCGTAACCCCAAAATGATAATGGTAAATCCGACTGGCTCATCATAGATCGAACCATGTCCAACAAAGTTCGATTACGCCGTTCGGAGACCCCGTTTCTTTGAAGCGTTCCGGGCAGCGTAAGTTGTGGAACAATTCCGCAACTCTTAAGATGATCGCTAAATTCGTGACTCAAATATTCACCTCCACGATCAGATCGCAAGGCCTTTATTTTCTTGCCACGTTGATTCTCTACTTCACTCTGAAACTCCTTGAACTTTTCAAAAGTTTCAGACTTATGCCTCATCAAGTAGACATAACCATATCTACTGAAATCATCAGTGAAAGTAATGAAGTAGTGATATCTTCCTCTGGTTGCCGTGCTCATTGGCCCACATACATCAGTATGTATGAGTTCCAACAAGTCTGTCGCTCTCTCGGGTAAACCCGAAAAAGGTGACTTGGTCATCTTTCCAAGTAAACAAGCCTGACATGTCTCGTATGATTCAAAATCAAACGAAGTTAGAAGACCATCACCATGGATCTTCTTCATGCGCTTTTCACTTATATGCCCCAAACGACAATGCCATAAATAGGTAGGACTCAAATCATTAGGCTGAAGCCTTTTAGCACTAACATTGTAAACAGATGCATCATCAAGATTTAAAATAAATAACCCATTCACAATGGGAGCATCAGCCATAAACATAGCATTCTTAGAGATTACACAACCATTGTTTGCACTCGCGAATGAATAACCATCCCTCATCAAACATGAAGGTGATAAAATGTTTCGACCCATACTTGGAATGTAATAACAATTATTCAACTCCATAATAAATCCTGAAGGAAGGTGAAGTTGCATGACGCCGACGAACAATGCAGCAACCCTTGCTTTATTTCCGACGCGAAAATCCACTTCGCCTTTCTGCACTTCTCTAGTCCTTATTAGCCCCTGCATCGAATTGCAAATATGAGCAACCGATCGGGTATCAAATACCCAAGAGTTAACATAGGAATCAGCGAGAAGAATGTCCACAACACAACAAGCGTACCTGAGTGGGAAGTACTCTTACTTCAACTCTTCTTCAAAGAAGCCTGGTACTTGCTGCAGTTTCTCTTCCAGTGGCCATGTTCATGACAAAATAAGCACTCAGTGTCTTCTACAGGTCTAGCCTTTTGCTTGGGTGTAGACTTAGGGATCGTATCCTTAGCCTTGCCCTTCTTCTTCCAAGAAGTACCCTTTTTATTGAAGCTAGGCTTGTTCTGCACAACCATCACATGGCTATGCCCTGCACACTTCTTCATGTCACTTTCTGCTGTTTTTAGCATCCCGCATAATTCATTAGGCCCTTCTCCACCCCATGCATATGGTAGTTCGAAATGAACTGCCCATAGCTGGATGGAAGAGACGCCAAAATGAAGTCAGTGGCCAACTCTTGGCCTAGTGGAAAACCAAGCTTTTCCAAAGTCTGACTGTAACCAACTATTTTGATCACATGGGGGCCTACAGCTGCTCCCTCTGCTAGCTTGCATTCGACAAAGGACTTGGCAACATTGTACCTCTCAGTCCTTGCCTGATCTTGGAACATGTCCTTAAGCGCTACGATCATATCGTACGCTTCTTGATCCTCAAACTTCTTTTGGAGTTCATGTTCCATGCATGCAAGCATAAGACAACTAACCTCAAGAGAATCATCACATGCTCTCTTGTAGGCGTTCTTTAGGGAAGCAGATGCATTATCAGCAGGTTCATCGGGGATTGGAGTATCCAGAACCGTTTCCTTTTTATCAGACCTGAGAACGATTCTCAGGTTATGGACCCAGTCTAAATAGTTTGTTCCATTTAGTTTATCTTTGTCAAGAATCGAACGCAAAGAGAAAGGTGATGTAGTGTTCGGTGCCATTGATCTACAACATAAAACATGCAAAATACTAAGCCATGTAACCATGAAGGAGTGAAACATATTAAACAATTTAATAGCATATACTCCCACTTAAATCAATATCCCTCTATTGATACTAAGTGATTCAAGATCCACAATTAACAAGTCGACTAGTGAGCTTTAGCATCACTGCTAGAAGACAAGGTAAATCGGTAAGCAACACTTGATAATCATATCACATATGACTCTTGTTGTTGGGTGACATCTCTATGTCAAAACTAGGCGCCCAACCTTTATGCCCCAAGGTCCTTAACTGTTAAGATGACCTTGTCAAGCTCACCAACCCTTATGCGTGTAGGTATCCGATACAAACCCATCCAGCCAAGAAAAACCGCGGCACCCTAATTTCATAGGCCCACCAACGATTGTACAGGGCATATGATGGTGCAAGGTTTGGTTGGGAGGGCATGGTTTAACTTAAACTTTGTGAGGGATCATTCTACTTCTATCATCTAAGCATGCATAGTAGTAAAACGCATAAGAATAACATTCACATAGATGTGACACGGTATGGCCCATTTTCTCATGGTGATCTCCATCGCCATAGAACCTGTCCACCATGATGATCTCCATCTTCATGTTCCATGTGAGCCATCCTCCAAGTGATGAGTCCTCCAAGAACTAATACAGGTTATTACTCCTAACATCTAGTAATCAAAAGTTTTTTGTTAACCCTAAATTTGATGATTAGCATTTGATGGTCCATGTTTAATATTTTTGGGATGTTACACGATGTGTGTGGCCCAATGAATTTATGTTGTTACTTTCATGGATGACTTGAGTAGATATGGGTATATCTATTTCATGAAACATAAGTCCGAAACTTTCGAGAAGTTTAAGGAATTTCAAAGCAAAGTGGAGAATCAACGCAACAAGAAGATTAAGTTTCTATGATCTAATCGTGGAGGCGAATATCTAAGTTACGAGTTTGGCGAGAATTTTAAGAAATGCTGAATACTTTCACAATTGACACCACCGGGAACACCACAACATAATGGTGTGTCCAAACGTCCTAATCAAACTCTCTTAGATATGGTTCGATCTATGATGTCACTTACAGATTTACCTTTGTCATTTTAGGGTTATGCATTAGAAACAACCGCATTCACATTAAATAGGGCACCATCTAAATCCGTTGAAACGACACCATATGAATTATGGTTTGGGAAGAAACCCAAATTGGTGTTCCTTAAAGTTTGGGGTTGCGAAGCTTATGTAAAAAAGTTACAGCCCGACAAGCTTGAACCCAAAGCGGGAAAATGCGTCTTCATAGGATACCCGAAGGAAACTATTGGGTATACCTTCTATCATAGATCCGAAGGCAAAATCTTCGTTGCTAAGAATGGATCCTTTCTAGAGAAAGAGTTTCTCTCGAAAGAAGTGACTGGAAGGAAAGTAGAACTCGATGAGGTTGTTGAACCTTCTCTCGGATTTGAGATTAGCACATCACCAGAAGAAGTTCATGTGGCGCCTACACAAATAGGAGAGGAAGTTAACGTTAAAGATCATGAAACTTTGGTCGAAGTTACTACGGAAACTCGTAGGTCAACGAGGACTCGTACCACTCCCGTTTGGTATGATCCCATTATGAGTGTCATATTGGTGGACGACACCGACGACCTTGCGACATATGAGGAAGTGATGATGAGCCCAGATTCCAACAAATGGCAAGAAGCCATGAAATCCGAGATTGGATCCATGTAAGAAAACCAAGTATAGACTTTGGTGGACTTACCGGATGGCCGGAAGGCTGTCGAGAACAAATGGATTTTCAAGAAGAAAATAGATGCTGATGGTAATGTAACCATCTATAAAGCTCGACTTGTTGCAAAAGGGTTTCGACAAATTCAAGGAGTTGACTACAATGAGACTTTCTCACCAGTAGCAAAGCTAAAGTCTATGAAGATTTTGTTAGCAATCGCTGCATATTATGATTATGAGATATGGCAGATGGATGTCAAAACGGTGTTCCTCAATGGAGACATTGATGAAGAGTTGTATATGGCACAACCCAAAGGTTTTGTCGATCCTAAGGATGCTAACAAGGTAAGCGAACTTCAACGGTCCATTTATGGATTGAAGCAAGCATCCCAAAGTTGGAATCAACATTTTGATAAGGTGATCAAAAGTTTTGGTTTCATACAAACTTATGGAGAAGCTTGTATTTACAAGAAAGTGAGTGGGAGCTCTGTAGCATTCCTAGTACTATATGTAGACGACATATTGTTGATTGGGAACGATATAGACCTTATTAAAAGTGTCAAGGATTATTTGGATAATAGTTTTTCAATGAAGGATCTTGGCGAAGCTGCTTACATATTAGGCATAAAGATTTATAGATATAGATCAAGACGTCTAATATCATTGTCACAGAGTACATATTTGGACAAAGTTCTAAAGAGGTTTGGAATGGAAGATAGCAAGAAAGGGTTCTTGCACATGTTGCCCAATACGACCTTGACTAAAACTCAAAGTCCTACTATGGCAGAAGATAGAGAGAGAATGAGTAAGACTCCCTATGCCTCAGCCATAGGATCTATCATGTATGTCATGCTATGTACTAGACCCGACATTGCATATGCTATTAGTTTAACTAGCAGATATCATTGGACAGTGGTCAAAAACATCCTTAAGTACTTGAGAAGAACTAAGGATATGGTTCTTTCTTATGGAGGTGATGAATAGCTTGTTGTTACTGGTTACATCGATGCTAGTTGGAACACCGATCCAGATGATTCTAAATCTCAATCTGGATAGGTATTTACTTTGAATGGTGCAACAGTGAGCTGGAGGAGTGCAAAGCAAAGCATTGTGGCGAGATCTTCCACTGATTGGAATACATAGCTACTTCAGAGGCTTCACAAGAGGCGATATGGATGAAGGAGTTCATTACAGAGCTCGTTGTGGTTCCCAGTGCACTGGACCCAATGTCTATCTACTATCATAACATGGGCGCCATAGCCAATGCGCAAGAACCAAGGTCACACAAGAAGCTGAAGCATATCAAGCTACATTTTCACGCTATTCAAGAGCATGTACAAGATGGTGACATAAAGATTTGCAAAGTACACACAGATCTGAATGTGGCGGATTCGTTGACTAAACCTCTCCTGAGGGCAAAACATGACCAGCACCAAACCGCCATGGGTGTTCGGTATATTACCATGTAATCTAGATTACTTGACTCAAGTGCAAGTGGGAGACTATTGGAGATATGCCCTAGAGGCAATAATAAAAGTATTTATTATTATATCTTTGTGTTTATGATAAATGTTTACATTCATGCTATATAGTATTAATCAGAATCATTAATACTTGTGTGATTTATAAACTTGTTAGAGTCCCTAGTGAAGCCTCTTTGTAACACTAGATTGTTGGTTAATATATGATCGTGGTTTCCTGATCATGAACATTGAGATGTTACTAACAACAAGATCATATCATTAAGAGAATGGTGTGATGGACATACTCCAATAGATAAGCGTAACATAAAGATCAAAGTCATTTCAAATAGTTCAATTGCTATAAGCTTTCAGATACATAGTAACCTAATTCCTTCGACCATGAGATCATGCTAATCACCATCACCGGATGGATGCTTTGATGACATCAAACACCACTTCGTAACTGAGTGGTTATAAAGGTGGCATTGAGTGTTCGAAAAGTATGTGTTGAGGCACATGGATCAAGAGTGGGATTTGTCCATCCATATGACGGATAGATATACTCTGGGCCCTCTCGGTGGAATGTCATCCAATTATCTTGCAAGCATGTGACTAGATCACAAGGGATCACATATCACAGGAACGAGAAAAGGGTACTTATCAGTAACGAGGTTGAACTAGGTATGCAGAGATACCAACGATCAGACCTCGAATAAGTAAAATATCACGAGACAAAGGGAAATTGGTATAGTATGTAAATGGTTCATTTGATCGCAAAGTAATCATAGAAATATGTGGTATCCATATGAATTTCCAGATTCGTTTATTGGTTATTAATCGGAGAAGAGTCTCGGTCATGTCTGCATAATTCACGAACCATAGGGAGACACACTTAAGGATTCGATGTTGTTTAGTAGATATGGAATGTGAGTAGGAAGACCGAATGTTGTTCGGAGTCTCAAATGGGATCCGGGATATCACGAGGAGGTCCGGAATAGTATGGAGAATAAGATTCATATAAGGAAAGTCCAATTCTGAAGTTCGGGAATGATTCCGGTGTTTTCAGCGGAATGATCTAGAAGGGTCTAGAAGGTTCACCGGAAGGGGAAGGGTACATGAATGTGTCATGACTAAGTGGAATTATTGCATCATGTCCTAGGTTACTTGGCTGGGTGTTTGAAAGAAAGAAATTAAACTCCGGAATTGAAAGTCAAAAGGCAAGTTTGAAAAGTCAAACTGGGACAATGTTTCCTGGTGGAGGGAGGAGAGGAAACCTCCTCTCCCTCCACCACGCGCCTAGTACGAGAGGGAGTTGGGGAAGGATTCAAACTCCCCTCCCTAGCTGCCCTCCCTCTCATAAATAGAGGGGAGGGGTGCCGCCCAAGACCACCACAACCCAAGCCCCCCAAGCCACCACCGCCAGCGCCACCGGCCCACCTCCTCCTCTCCGGCTTCTAAATCCTAGACGTCGGGGAACCCTACTACTCCACCATAACTGATGGAGGGGTTAACCTCTTGGGTGGCCCGATCTTCACGGATCTCGTGGTCAAATCTATGGGAAAGCGAGTGGAAAGGGAGAAGGTAGCGGAAGCGAACACACACCTCGCGAAGAACACGATGAACACACGCAAAACTCACACGATACAAGGCCGATTGCTCCCGAACGGCGGCCACCGGTCCGATAGAATCCTCACAAGGAAAGATCGGTCAACGTGCTCCCTCAAATACACATCGGAGAGGGAAGAACACCTTGGGGAGGGTCTTGACAACTTGGAGACGAGACATCGAACTCCAAGGCCTTGTTCAACGATGGATGCGTGATGCAAAGTCCAATCGAGGTTGGTGATGATAGTCGGTCCCCTTGGTAAAGGGGATGAGGCAAAACTAGAGATTCGACAATGGGGGTTGTCTTTAGTCTATCATATATGCCTAAGGGATACATGAGGGGTGTGGGCTCTATTTATAGGCCAGCCACTAAACAAGGGTAGTTTGGGGATAAACTAGGCGAATAGGTAAGTAAAGGGGAATACATGGGATGTGGCCCAACTAGTACGAGCAGGCACTGACATGACCGGTAGTACCGGACTTAGGACCGGTAGTACCGCTCTGGGACCGGTAGTACCGCTTGCGGTCCTGGAGCGTCAGTAGCGAGCGGTATCAGGGGCGGTAGTACCGCTGACCGGTCGTACCGGTTCCGCCGACCGGTAGTACCGCCGGGACCTGGCAGCTGCCGATCTGTCTTCTTCCGCCTCCTCTTCCAAGCCTCCGTCTTGTCGGGCTTGATGTTCCGGGCTTCCTCCCTTGCCTCTGTACTGGTCGGTGTGAACCTATCATGCATATGTGACGGAGTATGAAGTAGCATACCATTCCATAGGGTAGGAAGTGGGCTCGCATAGAGGAACGGATTCACCTTTGGAGTCCATGACGACTTGGCGTAAGTTGGAGACCTTGATGTAGGTCGGGCTGCATCATCTCCCCCCCCCCCCTTCAAAAAGAGTCGTCCTCGACTCTCCATGTTCATCACGAAGTAGAAGAGGTCGAAGGACATCCTTGATCCTGGGGTTCACCATATAGTCGTCCTCGGGAAGATTGACTTGACAACACTTCAATGTTCCTTCACCTTCCATGAAGCCTACAAAGCTCACGACAAAAGCGAAGCAACACTCAAAGCGTAGCCAATTCATGAGGATTATAGCATGAGTCCTCAAGTAGAAGGAAGTCACCTTAGCTTGTAGAGATAGCTCGATGAAGGGTAGCCATAGGTAACTCTCTTAGGTTCTTCTTGTCAACACATGGTTGGTAGAGGTTGACGTGTATGCACTTTTACCTTCACACAACAAACACCAAGCAAAATATTTTCGTGCGTGATAGTGGAGCATGTCATATGTGGCATGTCCATTCTTCTTCACAACACTATTAGCAGAATGCATGTATAGAAAATGGGATGCATATGCAAGGTCAAAGTGCATGGAAATCGTTTGAACATCATCCAAATGTGGAAACTCAAAAACTCCATATAACGTAGTAGTGGGGCACTCAAGGCAATTGATTAGAATTTTGACCGACGTCCTTGATGCGAGAATAGGAGAATTTGGCAAAAACACGCAAGGAAGAATGTCCAAAGCAACATCATTATGTGTGCAAACCAACCATTGGAAAGAGAAATTGTTCGACATGTTGGATGTCACACACAAATCATCAAAAGCAAATATCATGGGAATATGAGTATCCCAAACGGAAGCAAAAACAACACGTTTGCAAACAAACCAAATGAAAGAGCTAGTGGTCCTTATGTTTGTTGCAACAACAAGACGAGATTCTTGGAAGCTCTCATGACAATACATGCTCTTAATGGAATTGTGGTTGCACACAAAACATCGGAGAGAGAAATTGTTCAACAATTTTGTTACAACACACAAAACATCATTATCTAAAAACAAAGAAACATGAATGTCACAAGGGGAGATAATACCATTAACATGCTTGCAATCAAACCATAGGAAATAGCAATTTGCCAACATGAAAGATGCAAAACATGCAAAAGGTATTAGAGCTGGGTTTGATCTTGAACTCACTTGTGGAATGCTCTCTAGAGCTCTTTTTGTCAACTCGTGCTCAACCGAGGTTGACATTATAGTGCGGGTACCTACACACATCATACACAAAAGGAAGAACGTGTGTGCATGGTAGAGATACACATCATCCATCATGGTGTATCTCTTCTTGTGCACATCACCATTAATGTCAATCAAGTATGAAATAGATGCATGGTGAGTATGCAAGTGGGGAACATGCTTATCATGGCAATCATCAAAATCTCCAAAAAGAGAAAGCTATGGGGGCCATCTCATTATAACGCATATGATCAATATTGTTGCAAGCAAAACAAGTGAAATAGCAAGCATTCATCTTATCGCAAGCAACGGGAGAAATTGAATGACTAGCATGACAAGGCAAGTCCGAAGCAATTGGAGGATACACATAAGATGCATAGAATGGCATGTTTATGGCAATGATATCGCAATCAAACAATTCCACATGATCAATATTATGCAAAGGCAAATCATCACATGGGAAAGTGGATGAAGCATATGTAATGTCACAAGTATCATCCATAGCATGCATATCCTCACAATTCATCATGTCCACTAGTGGGATCATGGCATCATCAACACCCTTATTGTTACCTTGTTCATACCTCTCATATGAAGTGGGTGTTGTGGAAGTAGTGGCCTCCTTGTGGACGACTTCATTTTCTTGATGTAGCCATGGCGTAGCATCATCTTCGTGCACCATGTACATCTTTTCCAATTGAGGCATCATTGCTTCATGGTTTGGCGCATCTTCCTCCATGGAACCTAGCACAACACAAGAGAACACACTAGAGGTAGAGGGTAAGTTGTTAGAATTTGAAATGGTCTCACTTGACCTATCAACTACCACTCTCAACTCACTAGGAGTATCGCTCATGCCCTCCAAGTGGAAGCACTCAATCTCACATAAGGTGGAGTCACTCATGTCACTCTTGTTCTCACTCAAGTGGGCTAAGTGGATCTCATACTCACATGGGATTGGTACCACATCATCACTCAAGCATATGAGGATAGGCTCGGTTTCCTCAACTCCATGCGCCTCCTTTGGTGAAGGGAAAATCCCATGCTCACCATTCTTGACCTTGTCGCCTCCAAGGTTGGATGCCATAAGATGGGCATCATTGCTCGCCTCCATGGTCGAAGGGAAAATCCCATGCTCGACCGTCTTGTGGCCATCTTGTAGTAGTGGTGGAGGTAGGCTCATGCTATCCAACTTGGCGAAGTACAGGTCTTCATTTTCCTCGTTCATGAGGTCTTCGAATGCAAGCGTAGTTGTTGAAGCTTGATGGTGTGGACGAAGGCTTGCTCTTGGTGCCATTTTGGTGGTGGCACTAGTAGTTGAAGGTGCCTTGTGACGGTGTCGACGGAAGTCATTGGCGTGCCTTGCCGATGGTTGGTGTAGGTGGCGCACTTGGTCATCCACATGACGCTCGCGACGATGACCCTTGTCCTTGGCACTCTTCTTGGTGAGTTGTTGTAATGAGTGCAAAGCATCGTTACTCTTGGCGACCCTGCTCATTGTTTTGTCGAAGTCGTTGTCCATGTCCTTCTTGAAGTTGTGGAGGTCGCTCTCGAACTTGTCCATTTCATGGTGGACCTTGGCGCACTCGAGGTGTAGGCTCTGTCTTGGCCAGTGCGACTTGAGGAGCTTGTCGTTGTTGTTCTTGAAGTCTCCCATGCTTGGGAGGTCGTTGTTGTTGTAGCACTCCATGTCACCCAAGCATGTGGAGCCATTGTTGGTGTAGTGCTCCATCATGTTATCCATGCTTGTGGAGACATAGGCATGGTGGCTCATCGTGGATTCTTCATAGAAATCATCCTCGGTCCCGGAGTCCCTAGACATGCTTCACAAGACCAAGTGTTGTATATGGAAGTGGTAGAGGGTGTTAGGGATACAACGTCGAACCTTACTTTACCTTGGAAGATCGTATCGTGCAAGTGGCCACACTTGAGAGCAATAAACCAAGCAAAGTGAAGTTCACGTGGAACACAAAAACCAACTACTAACCAAAAAACACACACCAGGCCTATGGTGGATAGGTATGGAAAATGGCATTTCAATAACCAATCCGAAATCAAGATGTTGTAATGGCAAGTAAAGAACCACAATGATCACAAAGCAAAACAAGTCAATCCACAAGATAGGAAATATGTACAAGGAAACACACACGGTGTGATAAATGGGACTTGTGTGACGGATAAAGTGAGCTAAGAACCAAATGATTACCTAGCGAATACTATAAGCTCGTGTCACACAAGTACAAGGAGAGACGCTAGTTCGATTGCACAAAATTGGTGGGCTACCAGATATGCACAATAAGTACCACCTATATGATGTTCATCGAGCTTGCGCTTCCTATTCTATGAGGCACATGTATATCTCTTTCTTTTCTTTTTATTTTTCTTTTTCTATATTTTTTTCTCTTTTTCTCTCTTTTTTTCTTTTCACTTGCCTCTTCCTTGTGCCAACAACTATACAAGATTACTATATGAGATAGCGCCCACAATGTTTGCTCGGAATCTACAAGGTATCAAATGTGCATAGCCCAAGCAATCATAAGAGGAACTAGTCTCAATAGGTGTTTGTTGCTCGCAAAGATAATGGGGTTCACAAAGGAATGCAAGTGGGGAGAAGTCGCGGAATGTTTATACCTTTCGTCGACGATCTTCACCCTTTATTGTTGGATTCCGCCTTTCTCACGGAATTTGGATGGAGTAGATAGTATGAACAACATGGATGATGATGTAGTGCTCCTTCTCCTCTTCGAAACGAGCTAAAGAACACCAAAATTCGAGTTCGAATGCAAAAGTTATGCTCAAAACGGTGAGAGGCTGAAATCTGGGAACCTGATGTTTTCTTTCTGTACTGGGCGGTAGTACCGGATATTGGGAGCGGTAGTACCGGATATTGTGAGCGGTAGTACCGGTGAGCGGTAGTACCGGATATTTGGACCGGTAGTACCGCTTGCTCCAGGGACGCCCAGATTTGACGCGTTTTCGCGATTTTGGGGCGATTTGAGCGGAAAATCTTCAAGAAAAACACCAAATCGACGGGGGAAATCAAGGAATTAGGCTATGGGAACGCAAAGGAGGTAGATCAACAAGTTTAGCAAGTAATCCATGGATCAAAACCTACCAAAACGCACTCAAATCACAGATCGATCCAAAACACGAATTGGGGCTATTTTTGGTGGAATTTTCGAATTTATGGGGAAAAGACCAACTCGATGAGAAATCCGTGGCAACCAAAAGCTACTGATACCAGATGATGGAGGGGTTAACCTCTTGGGTGGCCCGATCTTCACGGATCTCGTGGTTAAATCGATGGGTAAGCGACGGGAAAGGGAGAAGGTAGCGGAAGCGAACACACACCTCGCAAAGAACACGATGAACACACGCAAAACTCACACGATACAAGGTCGATTGCTCCCGAACGGCGGCCACCGGTCTGATAGAATCCTCGCAAGGAAAGATCGGTCAACGTGCTCCCTCAAATCCACATCGGAGAGGGAAGAGCACCTTGGGGAGGGTCTTGACAACTTGGAGACGAGACATCGAACTCCAAGGCCTTGTTCAACGATGGATGCGTGATGCAAAGTCCAATCGAGGTTGGTGACGATAGTCGGTCCCCTTGGTAAAGGGGATGAGGCAAAACTAGAGATTCCATAATGGGGGTTGTATTTAGTCTATCATCTATGCCTAAGGGATACATGAGGGGTAGGGGCTCTATTTATAGGCCAGCCACTAAACAAGGGTAGTTTGGGGATAAACTAGGCAAATAGGTAAGCAAAGGGGAATACATGGGATGTGGCCCAACTAGTGCGCGCAGGCACTGACATGACCGGTAGTACCGGACTTAGGACCGGTAGTACCGGTCATCACCGGTAGTACCGCTTGCGGTCCTGGAGCGTCAGTTGGAGCCGTCAGTAGCGAGCGGTATCAGGGGCGGTAGTACCGCTGACCGGTAGTACCAGTTCCGCCGACCGGTAGTACCGCCGGGACCTGGCAGCTGCCGATCTGTCTTCTTCCGCCTCCTCTTCCAAGCCTCTGTCTTTTCGGGCTTGATATTCTGGGCTTCCTCCCTTGCCTCCGTACTGGTCGGTGTGAACCTATCATGCATATGTGACGGAGTATGAAGTAGCATACCATTCCATAGGGTAGGAAGTGGGCTCGCATAGAGGAACAGATTCACCTTTGGAGTCCATGACGACTTGGCGTAAGTTGGAGACCTTGATGTAGTAACGACCGTAGGTCGGGCTGCATCAATAACCCGCTCCAACTTAAAGGATAAGCCCTACGGGATTTCCCCTCTAACTTCGACACCACACCGCTGTGCTGCCAGAATCGCGAGGAGAGAACTACAATCTCCGCTGCCTGCTGGAACAAGGGAGAGAAAGGTCTTCATCGAGTATCGAACATGTGACCGACTATAGGAGTGCTGCCGGAACGCGCCGCCGGAAGGATCGTCTTTACGATCTTGAGATCGGCAAGTGAACGACTACATCACCCACGAGAATCTGCTCTCGTTAACCGCTTTGGAATCTTCGAGGATGAGTACTCTAATCGACTCGTTGCTACAATCTAGTAGATAGATCTTGTTTTGTGTGTTCATGTTATAGTTTTTTTGTTTTCCATGCTACGAACCCCTACACGTGCTTGGGACAACGTCCTCGTCCATATCACTTGAATCCTTGGACTCCTCTTCCTTCTTCTTCCCTTTGCCCTTGCCTTGCGGTCGGTTATTCCGGCTTCGTTTGTAGCCGGACTTCGGGTCTTCTTTGAGATTGTTGACGAACTTGCAATGGCGATTGGTATGGGTGGCTTTGCTGTTGGCATCGAGGTGTACAAGGCATGGCATATCACGGTATTCCTCATACGTTTGGGGAATGCGGGGCGCTGCCGGGGTAGTTTCACTACCGCGCTGCTGCCCACGACCAGCCCCCCGTCCTCGGCCACACTGTCCGCCATCACCTCTTCCTGCAAACGTCATTGCGACCATGATGTCGGGGGGATCGGGGCGGTGGAGATGGGCGACGAGGATGATCCTTGTCTGCATGCTCGAAGGATAAGGGGATATCGTCCTTCCTGCTGCGTGCATCCCTCCGTCTTCGTTCTGATGAACCCGTCTAGGACCCGACATCGTGAGGAGATCTCCCCCTTGGCGTCTTAGGATTGCTAGACTGGCAATATGCTGGATCAGACTCAAGCCTCTGAGAGGCGGCCTTTTCCCGCTGTTTGACAGCCTTGGAAACGAGGTCGTAGACTTGTTCCACAGCTACGGGCAATCTATCCTGCTCCAGTAGAGTCTTGGCAACGACCAAGTTGAGGATAGGGGTGTCCTGCACTGTTTCGGTGGCGCTTTCGGATGTCGAGGAAGGTGTTCATGCGTATTCTTCATAGAGTGAGGGATCATGACGACTACTTCTCTCTGAAAAAAGATGCGACCGATAAGCTCGGCTTCACCTCCTATCAAATATGCACCACAGCTATTCGCATGCTTGCTTATGGAGTAGCTATTGATTGTGTTGACGAGTACTTGCACATGAGTGAGTCCACTTGTCTAGAAGCAATGTATAAATTATGCAAAGTTGTGATGGCCGTTTTTGGTGAAGAATTCCTAAGGACCCACTGGAGATATTGTGCGACAACACTGGCGCCATAGCACTGGCTAAGGAACCAAGATATCATCCAAAGACCAAGCACATCAACCGCCGTTTTCATATAATTCGAGATTATATAGCAGATGGAGATCTGAAGATTAGCAAAGTACATACGGATCTGAATGTCGCAGATCCGTTGACTAAACCTCTTCCACGAGTAAAACATGATCAGCACCTTAATGCCATGGGTGTTAGATTGTTGCCAGATGTAACCTAGATTATTGACTCTAGTGCAAGTGGGAGACTGTTGGAATTATGCCCTAGAGGCAATAATAAAGATGTTATTATTATAATTCTTGTTCATGATAAAGTTTATATTCCATGCTAGAATTGTATTAAGCGGAAACTTTGATACTTGTGTGGTTTATGAACAACACCGTGTCCCTAGTACACCTCTATGGACTAGCTCATTGATTAATGATGGTTAAGGTTTCCTAACCATAGACATGAGTTGTCGATTAATAATGAGATCATGTCATTAGGAGAATGATATGATGGACGGACCCAAATTAAGCAGAGCAATTAGATCGTGTCATCGTGTTCATCTTTGCGAAGCTTTTTCCTATGTCAAGTATTATATTCCTTAGACCATGAGATAATACAACTCCCTGGTATCGGAAGAAAGCTTTGAGGTCATCAAACATCATCCTATGTAAGGGTGATCATAAAGGTGTCTCTCAGGTGACCGGAAAGTACTTGTTGGGTTGTATGTATCGAGATGGAATTTGTCCCTCCCGAGTCGGAGAGATATACTTCGGGCCCACTCGGTAATCGATATCAACACCGCTTGCAAGCACGTGGTTAAGGAGTTAATCACAAAGTGATATCGGATTATGAAACACGTAAAGTACTTGCTATGAACGAGATTGAACTAGGTATGTCGATACCAACGATCGAATCTCGGGCAAGTAAAATATCGCGTGACGAAGGGAATACATATATGGGATTAATTGAATCATGGCATCGTGGTTCATCTGATATGATCATCGATGAATGTGTGGGAGTCAATATGGTTTTCCAGATCCCGCTGTTGATTATTGATAAAAGATCATGTCTGTATATTCTCGAACCCGTAGGGTCACACACTTAACGTGCATCGACGCTAGGATAGAATGGATGATTGGTTTGTGAGTTTTTGTTCGGAGTCTCGGATGAGATCCAGGACATCACGAGAGGTTCCGGAATAGTCCGGAGAATAATATTCATTTAAAGGAAAGCAATTTTTGGATTTTGGAATCGTTTCGGAGTTTATCGGTATTGTACCGGAAGGTTCTAAAAGGTTCCGGAGTGGGACCAACGTGGGCCCACTTATCGGAGGCCTGGGTGGGCCTAAGGGGAAGTGCCCTGGCCACTTTGGGCCGGGGGCACAAGGCCCCCAAGGCCCAGTTGGCCAGCCCTAGGGCAAACCCTAGGGAAGCCTTCTAGAAGGAAGGGGGAGACTTGGCCCCCACTCCACCCTTGGGGCCGCCGCCCTAGGTCTTGGAGGAGGGGCCAAGGGGGGCGGCCATCCCCCTATATAAGGTGGGCAGGGGCGCAGCCTCCCCTACTCCTCCAACCCTAGACGCCAACTGCTGCCCTTCCTCTCTCTCTCTCTCTCTCTCTCTCTCTCTCTCTCTCTCTCTCTCTCTCTTTCTATCTCTCTCCCGACTGCGCGTAGGCGAAGCCCTGCCGCAGAAATTCTCCGCCATAAGCACCACGTCATCGTGCTGCAGATCCAATCTATCTCTCCACCATACTTGTTGGACCAAGGAAGGAGGAGACGTCGCTGCACCGTACGTGTGCATCTCTCGGAGGCGCCGCCACTTGCGGCGTAGGATCGGATCGGATCGCGAGGAGGAGACGACGAGTACGACTACATCAACCACGTTCTGTTGAACGTTTCCGCTGTGCGATTTCTTCAAGGGTATGAAGATCTCATCAATCTCTCTCGTTGATTGCATCTCCTAGATTAGATCTTGGCTTTCTCGCTCGCATCCGTAGAATTTTTTTGATTTACTATGCTGCGAAACCTTCAGTGGTATCAGAGCTAGATCTATGCGTAGATGTGTTGCACGAGTAGAACACAACATGCTTGTTGCGGGCATTGATGTTTTCTGTTGCAAATATCTTGTTGTGTATTTCTTATGGCGCGGCATAGTGAGATCGAAGCGGTCCAGGCCAACTTTACGCGACCTCATTCGCGAGACCGGCTCCGCACTTGGCGAGTGGCTTGTTCCACACATGCGGCTGTTGATGCCAGTTTCTCTCACTATAGTAGTCATGGGATCTACAACTGATGTTGGCAACCATAATATCACCATTGTGGCTTTCCGTAGGTAGGAATCGTTCTTAGCTTGTTACTCCCATAAGCCACGTAAAACATGCAACAACAAAGTAGAGGCGTCTAACTTGTTCTTGTAGGGAGTGTTTTGTGATATGGTATGGCCCGAGACATGATGTGTATGGATTGAGATGTATGCAATGATCATGTTTTGTAATATTTCACGACTTGCATGTCGATGAGTTCACAACTGGCAGGAGCCGTATGGTTGTCTTTATAATTGTGTATGACCTGCGTGTCAACTTCTTATACGCCATGTAATAGCTTTACTTTATCGCTAAGTAGTTAGCAATAGTTGTAGTTGCTATTCGTGGTGGAGGCAATCATGGTGCAGTGATGGAGATCATGCTGGCGCGCACAAGATGGAGATCATTGCGCGGAGATTGGCTATACCATGTCACAAAAAATTATATGCATGTGATGTTTATCCTTTTATGTATCTTATTATGCTTAGATCGCGACGGTAGCATTATAAGATGATTCCTCACTTAAAGATCAAGATAAAATTGTGTTCTCCCCATGTATGTACCGTTGCGAAAGTTCGTCGTGTTCAAGCACCTCGTGATGACCGGGTGCTATAAACTCTATGCTCACATACAACGGGTGCAAGCCAGTTTTGCACACGCGGAAATACTTGGGTTTGACTTGATGAGCCTAGCATGTACAGACATGGCCTCGGAACACACGAACCGAAAGGTTAATCATGAGTCATATGAATGATATGATCGACACTTTGTTGTCCACCATTGAAACCACATCTCTTATCGTGAAGATCGGATTAGGTGTGGTAAATTTGGATCGTGTTCACTAAACAACTTGAGGGATGTTGAATTTAGTGGGAGTTCATCTAGTAATTTGATTAAGTTGAACTAGTTATCATCAACATAGTCTAAATTGTATTTGCAAATTTTGTAGATCAAATGGCTAAGTCCAACTTCAACTTCAACGTTTTTGCTGAGAAAGAAAAGCTTAAGAACAATGGGTCTAACTTCACCAACTGGTTTTGCAATCTGAGAATCATTCTCGCTGGCGGACAAAAGGACTATGTACTTGAGAAAGCGCTAGGTGACGTCCCTGCTACTAATGCGCCGGCTGATGAAAAAGTTGTTTATCAGTCACGCAAAGATGATTATGGAGTGATTAAGAGTACCATGTTGTTTGCTATGGAACCGGAACTTCAAAATCGTTTTGAGGAGTTCGCTGGGCCCTTTGAGATACTTGAGGAACTGAAAACCATGTTTCAGACTCAGGCCCGTTCTGAGAGATATGAGATCTCTGAGAAGTTATTTAACTGCAAGATGGAGGAAGGGAGTTCCGTTAGTGAGCACGCCATTAAGATGTCGGGCTACACTCAACGTCTTGAGCAACTGGATTGCAAGATTCCAGAAGAGCTCAAGATTGACAGAGTTCTGCAATCACTCCCTCCTAGCTACAAAGGTTTTGTAGTTACTCACAATCAAATTGGTCCCACTGATACGATCACTGAGCTCTTTGCTAAGATGAAAGCTGCGGAGGTGGATATCAAGAAAGATAATCATGTGTTGGTGGTCAACAAGACTCATAGCTTTAAGAAAGGTAAGGGTGCAAAGAAATCCTTCAAGAAAGGCAGCGGCAAGCGCGTTGCCCCTGCTGAGAAGAAGCTCAAGTCTGGACCTAAGCCGGACACTGAGTGCTTCTATTGCAAGGACAAGGGTCACTGGAAGTGCAACTGTCCGAAGTACTTAGCGGACAAGAAGGCTGGCACCATTAAAGGTATATTTGATATACATGTTATTGATGTTTACCTTACTAGCGCTCGTTGTAGTGCCTGGGTATATGATACTGGTTCAGTTGCTAATATTTGTAACTCGAAACAGGAGCTACGGTGATGCAGCCCGACCTACGGTCGTTACTACATCAAGGTCTCCAACTTACGCCAAGTCGTCATGGACTCCAAAGGTGAATCCGTTCCTCTATGCAAGCTCACTTCCTACCCTATTGAATGGTATACTACTTCATACTCCGTCCTATGGCCATGATAGGTTCACATTGATAAGTACGGAGGCAAGGGAGGAAGCCCGGAGCATCAAGCCCGACAAGACGGAAGCTTGGAAGAGGATGAGGAAGAAGACAAATCACCAAATTCTCTCTGTCTCCAGCGGTACTACCGGATCCGGCGGCCGGTACTACCGGCCAGCGGCACTACCGCCCACTACTACCGCTCCCTACAGACGACGCCAACAGAAGTCCCAGGACTGCAAGCGGTACTACCAGATCTGGACCTGGTACTACCGGTCCGCAGTACTACCGCCCGCTACTGACGGCTCCAACCGTCGCTCCAAGACTGCAAGCGGTACTACCGGTCCCAGAGCGGTACTACCGGTGATGACCGGTACTACCGGTCCTAAGTCCGGTACTACCGGTCATGTCAGTGCCTGTGCGCACTAGTTGGGCCACCGCCCATGTATTCCCCTTTACTTACCTATTCGCCTAGTTTATCCCCAAACTACCCTTGTTTAGTGGCTGGCCTATAAATAGAGCCCCCACCCCTCATGTATCCCTTAGGCATAGATGATAGACTAAAGACAACCCCCTTGTGTGGAATCTCTAGTTTTGCCTCATCCCCTTATCCAAGGGGACCGAC
Source organism: Avena sativa (assembly GCA_916181665.1). Taxonomy (NCBI): domain Eukaryota; kingdom Viridiplantae; phylum Streptophyta; class Magnoliopsida; order Poales; family Poaceae; genus Avena; species Avena sativa. The sequence goes on from OV702280.1 coordinate 137,646,191, forward strand.
TATCGTCACCAACCTCGATTGGACTTTGCATCAGCATCCATCGTTGAACAAGGCCTTGGAGTTCGACGTCTCGTCTCCAAGTTGTCAAGACCCTCCCCAAGGTGTTCTTCCCTCTCCGATGTGGATTTGAGAGAGCACGTTGACCAATCTTTCCTTGCGAGGATTCTATCGGACCGGTGGCCGTCGTTCGGGAGCAATCGGCCTTGTATCGTGTGAGTTTTGCGTGTGTTCATCGTGTTCTTCGCGAGGTGTGTGTTCTCATCCGCTACCTTCTCCCTTTCCCCTCGCTTTCCCATCGATTTGACCACGAGATCCGTGAAGATCGGGCCACCCAAGAGGTTAACCCCTCCATCATCTGGTATCAGCAGCTTTTGGTTGCCACGGATTTCTCATCGATTTGGTCTTTTCCCCATAAATTCGAAAATTCCACCAAAAATAGCCCCAATTCGTGTTTTGGATCGATCTGTGATTTGAGTGCGTTTTGGTAGGTTTTGATCCGTGGATTACTTGCAAAACTTGTTGATCTACCTTCCTTTGCGTTCCCATAGCCTAATTCCTTGATTTCCTCTGTCGATTTGGTGTTTTTCTTGAAGATTTTCCGCCCAAATCGCCCCAAAATCGCGAAAACGCGTCAAATCTGGGCGTCCCTGGACCAAGCGGTACTACCGGTCCAAATATCCGGTACTACCGCCCACCGGTACTACCGCTCCCAATATCCGGTACTACCGCTCACCGGTACTACCGCTCCCAACATCCAGTACTACCACCCAGTACAGAAAGAAAAACAGCAGATTCCCAGATTTCAGCCTCTTACCGTTTTGAGCATAACTTTTGCATTTGAACTCGGATTTTGGTGTTCTTTAGCTCGTTTCGAAGAGGAGAAGGAGCTCTACATCATCATCCATGTTGTTCATGCTATCTACTCCATCCAAATTCCGTGAGCAAGGCGTAATCCAACAATAAAGGGTGAAGATTGTCGACGAAAGGTATAAACATTCCGTGACTTCTCCCCACTTTCATTCCTTTGTGAACCCCACTATCTTTGCGAGCAACAAACACCTATTGAGACTAGTTCCTCTTATGATTGCTTGGGCTATGCACATTTGATACCTTGTAGAATTCCGAGCAAACATTGTGAGCGCTATCTCATATAGTTATCTTGTATAGTTGTTGGCACAAGGAAGAGGCAAGTGAAAAATAGAAAGAGAAAAAAAGAAAAAAAAGAGAAAAAGAGAAAAAATATAGAAAAAGAAAAATAAAAATAAAAGAAAGAGATATACATGTGCCTCATAGAATAGGAAGCGCAATCTCGATGAACATCATATAGGTGGTACTTATTGTGCATATCTTGTAGCCCACCAATTTTGTGCAATCGAACTAGCGTCTCTCCTTGTACTTGTGTGACACGAGCTTATAGTCTTCGCTAGGTAATCATTTGGTTCTTAGCTCACTTTATCCGTCACACAAGTCCCATTTATCACACCGTGTGTGTTTCCTTATACATATTTCCTATCTTGTGGATTGACTTGTTTTGCTTTGTGATCATTGTGCTTCTTTACTTGCCATTACAACATCTTGATTTCGGATTGGTTCTTGACATGCCATTTTCCATACCTATCCACCATAGGCCTGGTGTGTGTTTTTTGGTTAGTAGTTGGTTTTGGTGTTCCACGTGAACTTCACTTTGCTTGGTTTATTGCTCTCAAGTGTGGCCACTTGCACGATACGATCTTCCAAGGTAAAGTAAGGTTCGACGTTGTATCCCTAACACCCTCTACCACTTCCATATACAACACTTGGTCTTGTGAAGCATGTCTAGGGACTCCGGGACCGAGGATGATTTCTATGAAGAATCCACGATGAGCCACCATGCATATGTCTCCACAAGCATGGATAACATGATGGAGCACTACACCAACAATGGCTCCACATGCTTGGGTGATATGGAGTACTACAACAACAATGACTCCCCAAGCATGGACGACTTCAAGAACGACAACGCGAAGCTCCTCATGTCGCACCGACCAAGACGGAGCCTCCAACTCGAGTGCGCCAAGGTCCATCATCAAATGGACAAGTTCCAAAGCAACCTCCACAACTTCAAGAAGGACATGGACAACGACTTCGACAAAAACATGAGGATGGTCGCCAAGACTAATGATGCTTTGCGCTCATTAGAAAAACTTACAAGGAAGAGTGCCAAGGTCAAGGGCCATCGTCGTGAGCGTCATATGGATGACCAAGTGCGCCACCTACATCAACCATCGGCAAGGCACGCCAATGACCTCCGTCGACACCATCACAAGGCACCTTCAAATTCTTGTGCCACCACCAAAATGGCACCAAGAGCAAGCCTTCGTCCACGCCATCAAGCTTCAACAACTACGCTTGCATTTGAAGACCTCATGACCGAGGAAAATGAAGACCTCTACGTCGCCAAGTTGGATAGCATGAGCCTACCTCCACCACTACTACGAGATGGCCACAAGACGGTCGAGCATGGGATTTTCCCTTCGACCATGGAGGAGAGTGATGATGCCCATCTTATGGCATCCAACCTTGAAGGCGACACGGTCAAGAATGGTGAGCATGGGATTTTCCCTTCACCAAAGGAGGCGCATGGAGTTGAGGAAACCGAGCCTATCCCCATATGCTTGAGTGATGATGTGGTACCAATCCCATGTGAGTATGAGAGCCACTTAGTCCACTTGAGTGAGAACAAGAGTGAGATGAGTGACTCCACCTTATGTGAGATTGAGTGCTTCCACTTGGAGGGCATAAGCGATAATCCTAGTGAGTTGAGAGTGGTAGTTGATAGGTCAAGTGAGACCATTTCGATTTCTAACAACTTACCCTCTGCCTCTAGTGTGTTCTCTTGTGTTGTGCTAGGTTCCATGGATGAAGAAGCGCCAAGCATGAAGCAATGATGCCTCAATTGGAGAAGATGTACATGGTGCACGAAGATGATGCTATGCCATGGCTACATCAAGAAGACGAAGTCGTCCATAAGGAGACCACTACTTCCACAACACCCACTTCATATGAGAGGTATCACCAAGGTAACAATAAGGGTGTTGATGATGCCATGATCCCACTAGTGGACATGATGAATTGTGAGGATATGCATGTTATGGATGACACTTGTGACATTACATATGCTTCACTCATATTCCCATGTGATGCTTTGCCTTTGCATAATATTGATCATGTGGAATTGTTTGATTGCGATATCATTGCCATAAACATGCCATGCTATGCATCTTGTGTGTATCCTCCAATTGCTTCGGACTTGCCTTGTCATGCTAGTCATTCAATTTCTCCCGTTGCTTGCGATAAGATGAATGCTTGCTATTTCACTTGTTTTGCTTGCAACAATGTTGATTATATGCGTTATAATGAGATGGCCCCCATAGCTTTCTCATTTTTTGGAGATTTTGATGATTGCCATGATAAGCATGTTCCCCACTTGCATACTCACCATGCATCTATTTCATACTTGATTGACATTAATGGTGATGTGCACAAGAAGAGATACGTCATGATGGATGATGTGTATCTCTACCATGCACACACATTATCCCTTTTGTGTATGATGTGTGTAGGTACCCGCATTATCATGTTAACCTCGGTTGAGCACGAGTTGACAAAAAGAGCTCTTGAGAGCATCCCACAAGTGAGTTCAAGATCGAACCAGCTCTGATACCTTTTGCATGTTTTGCATCTTTCATGTTGGCAAATTGCTCTTTCCTATGGTTTGATTGCAAGCATGTTGATGGTATTATCTCACCTTATGACATTCATGTTTCTTCGCTTTTGGATAATGATGCTTTGTGTGTTGCAACAAAAATGTTAAACATTTTCTCTTTCTGATGTTTTGTGTGCAACCATAATTCCATTAAGAGCATGTATTGTCATGAGAGCTTCCAAGAATCTCGTCTTGTTGTTGCAACAAACATAAGGGCCACTTGCTCTTTCATTTGGTTTGTTTGCAAACACGTTACTTTGGCTTCCGCTTGGGATACTCATATTCCCATGATATTTGCTATCGATGATTTGTGTGTGACATCCAACATGTCGAACAATTTCTCTTTCCAATGGTTGGTTGGCACACATAATGATGTTGTTTTGGATATTCTTCCTTTTGTTTTTTGCCAAATTCTCCTAACTTTGCATCAAATATGTTGATCAAATTTCTATTCGATTGCTTTGAGTGCCACCCTAACACATTATATGGAGTTTTTGAGTTCCCACATTTGGATGATGTTCAAAAGATTTCCATGCACTTTGACCTTGCATATGCATTCCATTTGCTATACATGCATTGTACTAATAGTGTTGTGAACAAGAATGGACATGCCACATTTGACATGCTCCTCTATCACGCACGAAAATATTTTGCTTGGTCTTTGTTGTGTGAAGGTACAAGTGCATACACGTCAACCTCTACCAACCACGTGTTGACAAGAAGAACCGAAGAGAGTTACCTATGGCTACCCTTCATCGAGCTATCTTTACAAGCTAAGGTGACTTCCTTCTACTTGAGGACTCATGCTATAATCTTCATGAATTGGCTACGCTTTGAGTGTTGCTTCGCTTTTGTCGTGAGCTTTGTAGGCTTCATGGAAGGTGAAGGAACATTGAAGTGTTGTCAAGTCAATCTTCCCGAGGACGACTATATGGAGAACCCCAGGATCAAGGATGTCCTTCGGCCTCTTCTACTTCGTGATGAACATGGAGAGTCGAGGACGACTCTTTTTGAAGGGGGGGGGGGAGATGATGCAGCCCGACCTACGGTCGTTACTACATCAAGGTCTCCAACTTACGCCAAGTCGTCATGGACTCCAAAGGTGAATTCGTTCCTCTATGCAAGCTCACTTCCTACCCTATTGAATGGTATACTACTTCATACTCCGTCCTATGGCCATTATAGGTTCACATTGATAAGTACGGAGGCAAGGGAGGAAGCCCGGAGCATCAAGCCTGACAAGACGGAAGCTTGGAAGAGGAGGAGGAAGAAGACAGATCACCAAATGCTCTCTGTCTCCAGCGGTACTACCGGCCAGCGGCACTACCGCCCACTACTACTGCTCCCTACAGACGACGCCAACAGAAGTCCCAGGACTGCAAGCGGTACTACCGGATCTGGACCCGGTACTACCGGTCCGCGGTACTACCGCCCCTACAACCGCCCGCTACTGACGGCTCCAACCGTCGCTCCAGGACCGTAAGCGGTACTACCGGTCCCAGAGCGGTACTACCGGTGATGACCGGTACTACCGGTCCTAAGTCCGGTACTACCGGTCATGTCAGTGCCTGTGCGCACTAGTTGGGCCACCGCCCATGTATTCCCCTTTACTTACCTATTCGCCTAGTTTATCCCCAAACTACCCTTGTTTAGTGGCTGGCCTATAAATAGAGCCCCCACCCCTCATGTATCCCTTAGGCATAGATGATAGACTAAAGACAACCCCCTTGTGTGGAATCTCTAGTTTTGCCTCATCCCCTTATCCAAGGGGACCGACTATCGTCACCAACCTCGATTGGACTTTGCATCACGCATCCATCGTTGAAGAAGGCCTTGGAGTTCGATGTCTCGTCTCCAAGTTGTCAATACCCTCCCCAAGGTGTTCTTCCCTCTCTGATGTGGATTTGAGGGAGCACGTTGACCGATCTTTCCTTGCGAGGATTCTATCGGACCAGTGGCCGCCGTTCGGGAGCAATCGGCCTTGTATCGTGTGAGTTTTGCATGTGTTCATCGTGTTCTTCGCGAGGTGTGTGTTCGCTTCCGCTACCTTCTCCCTTTCCCCTCGCTTTCCCATCGATTTGACCACGAGATCCGTGAAGATCGGGCCACCCAAGAGGTTAACCCCTCCATCATACGGAATAGACGGCGGCTAGCAAGGGATGAGGTGACGATGCGCGTTGGCAATGGATCAAAAGTTGATGTGATGGCCATCGACACGCTCTCCTTAGTTTTATCTTCGGGATTAGTTTTAAACCTTAATAAGTGTTATTATGTGCCTGTGTTGAGCATGAACATTATATCTGGATCGTGTTTATTGCAAGACGGTTATTCATTTAAATCGGAGAATAATGGTTGTTCTATTTATATGAATAACATCTTTTATGGTCATGCACCTGTTGTGAATGGTTTATTTCTTCTGAATCTCGAAAGAAATGAAACGCACATCCATAACATTGAGGCTAAGAGATGCAAAGTAGATAGTGATAATCCAACTTATTTGTGGCACTGCCGTCTAGGTCATATTGGTGTAAAACGCATGAAGAAACTCCATTCTGATGTACTTTTGGAGTCTCTTGATTTTGAATCATTTGACACGTGCAAGCCGTGCCTCATGGGCAAGATGATCAAAACCCCGTTCTCCAGAATAATGGAGCGAGCAACAGACTTATTAGAAATCATACATACCGATGTATGCGGACCAATGAGTGTTTCAACGCGCGGTGGATATCGCTATTTTCTCACTTTTACTGATGACTTAAGTAGATATGGGTATATCTATTTAATGAAACATAAATCTGAAACATTTGAAAAGTTCAAAGAATTTCAGAACGAAGTGGAAAACCATCGTAACAGGAAAATTAAATTTCTACGATCCGATCATGGAGGTGAATATTTGAGTTATGATTTTCTCACGCATCTTAAAGCAAGTGGAATCGTTTCGCAACTCACGCCACCCGGAACAGCACATCGCAATGGTGTGTCTGAACGCCGGAATCGAACTCTATTAGATATGGTGCGATCAATAATGTCTCTTACAGATTTGCCGTTATCATTTTGGGGTTATGCATTAGAAACCGCTGCATTCACTTTAAATAGGGCACCATCTAAATCCGTTGAGACGACACCGTATGAACTATGGTTTGGTGCTAAACCTAAGTTGTCGTTTCTTAAAGTTTGGGGATGCGAAGCTTACGTCAAGAAGTTGATTCCGGACAAGCTCGAACCCAAAGCGGAGAAATGCGTCTTCATAGGATACCCTAAGGAAACGATTGGGTATACCTTCTACCACAGATCCGAAGGCAAAGTGTTTGTTGCAAAGAACGGATCCTTTCTTGAGAAGGAGTTTCTCTCAAAAGAAGTGAGTGGGAGGAAGGTAGAGCTAGACGAGGTTATTGAACCTTATCTCGAGTTGGAGAGTAGCGCAGCATCTGAAATTGTTCGAGTGCCGTCTGCACCAACAAGAGAGGAAGCTAATGACGAGGATCATGAAACTTCGAACGATGCTACTACTGAACTTCGCAGGTCGACAAGGTCACGTTCCACTCCTGAATGGTATGACAACCCTGTCTCAACCGTCTTGTTGTTAGACAACAGTGAACCTGCAAATTGCGAGGAAGCAATGATGAGCCCAAACTCTGAGAAATGGCTAGAGGCCATGAAATCCGAATTGGGATCCATGAGCGAAAACCAAGTATGGACTTTTGTGGACCCTCCTAGCGACCGTAAGGCCGTTGAGTGCAAATGGATTTTCAAGAAGAAAACAAACGCGGATGGTAATGTTACTGTCTATAAAGCTCGACTTGTCGCAAAAGGGTTTCGGCAAGTTCAAGGTGTTGACTACGATGAGACTTTCTCTCCCGTAGCGATGTTTAAGTCCATTCGGATTTTATTAGCAATTGCTGCATTTCATGATTATGAAATATGGCAGATGGATGTCAAGACTGCGTTCCTCAATGGCAACATTGATGAAGAGTTGTATATGATGCAACCCGAAGGTTTTGTCGATCCTAAGGATGCTAATAAGGTGTGCAAACTTCAACGTTCCATTTATGGACTGAAGCAAGCATCTCGGAGTTGGAACCTTTGTTTTGATCAAGTGATCAAGAGTTTTGGATTTGTTCCAAATTGCTACGAAGCTTGTATCTACAAGAAAGTGAGTGGGAGCTCGGTGAAATTTTTAGTACTATATGTGGATGACATATTGATTATTGGAAATGACATTGGTATGCTTAACCATGTGAAGAGTTATTTGAATAAATGTTTTTCAATGAAAGACCTAGGAGAAGCTGCTTATGTATTAGGCATCAAAATCTATAGAGATAGACAAAGACGCCTAATAGCTTTAAGCCAAAGTACATATCTAAACAAAGTTCTAAAAAGGTTCAGAATGGATAAAGCAAAGAAAGATTCATTGCCCATGTTGTCAGGTAAGATATTGAGCAAGGCTCAGTGTCCAGCTACGGTAAACGATAGAGATACTATGAGCAAAGTGCCATATTCCTCGGCCATAGGTTCTATCATGTATGCCATGCTATGTACTAGACCAGATGTGTCCAATGCTCTTAGTTTGACGAGCAGATACCAAAGTGATCCAGGAGTGGAACACTGGACAGCCGTAAAGAACATCTTAAATAGGACTAAATAAATGTTCTTGGTCTATGGAGGTGATGAGCAGCTCGTCGTAAAAGGTTACGTCGATGCTAGTTTCGACACCGACCCGGATGATTCTAAATCTCAGACAGGATACGTTTATATTTTGAATGGTGGAGCTATGAGCTGGAGAAGCTGCAAGCAAAGCGTGATCGCGGGATCTACAACAGAAGCGAAATACATGGCTGCTTCAGAAGCGTCAAGTGAAGGAGTTTTGATCAGGAACTTCATCACTGAGCTTGGTGTGGTTCCAAGTGCCTTGGACCCACTAGAGATATTGTGCGACAACACTGGCGCCATAGCACTGGCTAAGGAACCAAGATATCATCCAAAGACCAAGCACATCAACCGCCGTTTTCATATAATTCGAGATTATGTAGCAGATGGAGATCTGAAGATTAGCAAAGTACATACGGATCTGAATGTCGCAGATCTGTTGACTAAACCTCTTCCACGAGCAAAACATGATCAACACCTTAATGCCATGGGTGTTAGATTGTTGCCAGATGTAAACTAGATTATTGACTCTAGTGCAAGTGGGAGACTGTTGGAATTATGCCCTAGAGGCAATAATAAAGATGTTATTATTATAATTCTTATTCATGATAAAGTTTATATTCCATGCTAGAATTGTATTAAGCGGAAACTTTGATACTTGTGTGATTTATGAACAACACCGTGTCCCTAGTACGCCTCTATGGACTAGCTCATTGATTAATGATGGTTAAGGTTTCCAAACCATAGACATGAGTTGTCGATTAATAATGAGATCATGTCATTAGGAGAATGATATGATGGACAGACCCAAATTAAGCAGAGCAATTAGACCGTGTCATCGTGTTCATCTTTGCGAAGCTTTTTCCTATGTCAAGTATTGTATTCCTTAAACCATGAGATAATACAACTCCCTGGTATCGGAAGAAAGCTTTGAGGTCATCAAACGTCATCCTATGTGAGGGTGATCATAAAGGTGTCTCTCAGGTGATCGGAAAGTACTTGTTGAGTTGTATGTATCGAGATGGAATTTGTCCCTCCCGAGTCGGAGAGATATACTTCGGGCCCACTTGGTAATCGATATCAACACCGCTTGCAAGCACGTGGTTAAGGAGTTAATCACAAAGTGATATCAGATTATGGAACGAGTAAAGTACTTGCTGTGAACGAGATTGAACTAGGTATGTCGATACCAACGATCGAATCTCGGGCAAGTAAAATATCGCGTGACGAAGGGAATACATATATGGGATTAATTGAATCCTGGCATCGTTGTTCATCCGATATGATCATCGATGAATGTGTGGGAGTCAATATGGGTTTCCAGATCCCACTGTTGATTATTGATAAAAGATCATGTCTGCATATTCTCGAACCCGTAGGGTCACACACTTAACATGCATCGACGCTAGGATAGAATGGATGATTGGTTTATGAGTTTTTGTTCGGAGTCTCGGATGAGATCCAGGACATCACGAGAGGTTCCGGAATAGTCCGGAGAATAAGATTCATATAAAGGAAAGCAATTTTTGGATTTCGGAATCGTTTCGGAGTTTATCGGTATTGTACCGGAAGGTTCTAGAAGGTTCCGGAGTGGGACCAACGTGGGCCCACTTGTCGGAGGCCTGCTTGGGCCTAAGGGGAAGTGCCCTAGCCACTTTGGGCCAGGGGCACAAGGCCCCTAAGGCCCAGCCGGCCAGCCCTAGGGGAAACCCTAGGGGAGCCTTCTAGAAGGAAGGGGGAGACTTGCCCCCCACTCCACCCTTGGGGCCGCCGCCCTAGGGCTTGGAGGAAACTGCTGCCCTTCCTCTCTCTCTCTCTCTCTCTCTCTCTCTCTCTCTCTCTCTCTCTCTCTCTCTCTCTCTCTCTCTCTCTCTCTCTCTCTCTCTCTCTCTCTCTCTCTCTCTCTCTCTCTCTCTCTCTCGACTGCGCGTAGGCGAATCCCTGCCGCAGAAATTCTCCACCATAAGCACCACGCCGTCGTGCTGCAGATCCAATCTATCTCTCCACCATACTTGCTGGACCAAGGAAGGAGGAGACGTCGCTGCACCATACGTGTGCATCTCTCGGAGGCGCCACCACTTGCGGCATATGATCAGATTAGATCGCGAGGAGGAGACGACGAGTACGACTACATCAACCACGTTCCGTTGAACGTTTTTGCTGTGTGATTTCTTCAAGGGTATGAAGATCTCATCAATCTCTCTCGTTGATTGCATCTCCTAGATTAGATCTTGACTTTCTCACTCGCATCCGTAGAACTTTTGTGATTTACTATGCTGCGAAACCCTTCACAAGGCATATTACCTGGCAGATGGTATCTATCCTACTTGGTCTACCTTGGTGAATACCATATGCAACCCCACCAAAGAGAAGCACAAGAGGTTTACCAAGGAGCAGGAGGCCGCTAGAAAGGATGTGGAGCGAGCCTTTGGTGTACTCCAGTCCCGGGGGGCTATAGTGTGGCATCCTGCTAAAACTTGGAACAAAGAGACAATGTGGGAAGTGATGACGACATGTGTGATCATGCACAACATGTTCGTCGAAGATTAGCGGGATGGAAGTATCTATGACCAAGACTAGGAATTTCAGGGAGAATTGCTTGAACCAACGTCAGATCCGTCACCCACTTTTGTGGAGTTCCTGCGGCTGCATCATGAGATATGAGATCGAGCTACCCATCATCAACTCCAGAATGATTTAGTTGATCATATAGGAATTTGTGGAAAAACAACCGGTCGCGCCGTCGAATAACTAGCTTTTATCACCTTTTATTTCAAGTTTAATTTATGTTATTTGATTGTGTAAATTTTGCTTCCATTCACGCTGCTATTTGTTATAACATGTGGATTTAAATTTAAATTGTAGACCTATTTTGTTTTTATGTATTTCTATATATATCAAATCATCTAATTTTATGCCTTAGTAAAAAGGACCGAACAAATGAGAAGATACACAGTTTGGATGCACGGGCAATTCCAGGCTGGCCTGTTCGATTTGCTAGGGGCCTAGGGTATGTATAATAGTTTAGATAGCCACCGTCTGTAATATTTCTCCACGTCATCGATAGATGGTATCACATACACCCCATGCAACAAGCCGTCTTTTTTAGGTGTCTACAAAAGCCCACGACTGCATTAACTGTCAAAAGAAAAGGTTAGGGCATGTACACTAGTTCCGACGGCCGGTGTCTATACCAGCTCTCCACGTCACGTACAGACAGCGCAGGAGACAACGTATACACTAGGGAGTCGATTTGGCTGTCTATAACCACCGAACGGTTTGTAAACCAACCCAGTTTTTGCGGAAGACTGGAACCTATCGAAGACCCACGACAGACGACGATACCCGTACAACAGGAAATAGTCCGTCTGTACGCAGCGATATTTACGCTAATAGACCGTCTTTATTTCTACAGACGGACCCGGCAGTTTCTCTCTTCCTCTTTCTTTCACGTCATCTTTGTTCCTACGTGGCTTATCTTACAGACGGCTGACTGTATATTACTGTACATGCCCTTAGGAGTCATGAAGAATTTCTCTGGGCCACGATCCCACAACAGACGACACTCTCATACAACGGGAAAAGGGCGTCTGTACACAACGACTTTTACGGCAACAGATCGTCGAATATTTTTGCAGACGACCTCTCGTGATTTCCATATTCCCTCTTCACCACGTCGTCTAATTTTATACGTGGTACATGCCCTTATAGCACACAAAGTCACAAACCACAAAACCTCCAGCCCATCCCGACCCAACCGAACCCAACCCCTCCCCCTGTTCCTTCCGTCCCCCCCCCCCCCCCCCCTCCCCACCACAACACACACACAGGCGCCGCCACCCTGGAACCCTAAAAACCCTAAGTTCTGCCCCGAGCCACCAGAGAGAGCAGCCATGGCGCAGTACGACCTGACGGCGCGCATGGCGGCGCAGATGGACTGCCATCTGGTGTTCCCGATTCTGGAGTTCCTCCAGGAGCGCCAGCTCTACGCCGACGAGCAGATCCTGCAGGGCAAGATCTGCCTCCTCAGCGGCACCAACATGGTCGACTACGCCATGGACATCCACAAGTCGCTCCACGGCACCGAAGACGTCCCCGCCGACATGGTCGCCCGCCGCTCCGAGGTCGTTGCGAGGCTCAGGACCCTCGACGAGGCCGCCGCGCCGATCGTCGCGTTCCTCTCCAACCAGCAACTCGTGCAGGAGCTCAGGCCCGACAAGCAGTACAACATCCACATGCTCCAGGAGCGCTACCAGGTCCGTAGTCCACAAAAGCTTATCGGTTGCGCGGCGTGTTGATTTGTCCCTGGTACATTTGCCTACTATACCAACTCTAAAGATTGTGCGACTGGTTTAGTTTGGCGGGATAAACAGCTGATTACTGGGGTGTCATGAATCTAGGATATGATGGTGGACTAGTTATTAGCTTTACACATGACGTTTAATTTTTCTGTGGATTATGCACATTGCCGGGTGAAGGGGTGGGGAGGTGCATTTCGGATATTGTTTTTTTTAATTTTGTATCCATTTAACTTTCTTTATCAGGGAACCACAACTTTAACTCTTGAGTGAGAGTGAGGCATAACTCAGGTAGCTGTTTTCCAGGAGTATGTAATATGATCTAGGTGCATTTCGGATATTGGTTTTGTAATTTTGTATCCATTTAACTCCTTTTTATCAGGGAATCACACCTTAACTTTTTGAGTGAGAGAGGCATAATTCAGATAGCTGTTTTCAAGGAGTATATAATATGATCTAGTTGTTCTCAAGAAGCCTTGTGCACAATAACACGGATTTGATGATCAAGAGTAAATTGTATTATTTCGGTGTGTTATGTGCTAACCAACTAATCAAACCTCTGTCAATTATGCAGATTGGACCAGATCAGATTGAAGCTCTGTATCAGTATGCTAAGTTTCAGTTTGAGTGCGGTAACTACTCAGGTGCTGCTGATTTCTTGTACCAGTATCGTGCTTTATGTACAAACAGTGAGAGAAGCTTGAGTGCCCTGTGGGGGAAGCTGGCAGCAGAGATATTGATGCAGAACTGGGATGTCGCGCAGGAGGAACTTAATCGGTTGAAGGAGATTATTGATTCAAAGGTTTGCCTTGGTTCATTGCGTTTCTCTTCTTGCTTAACTATATATATATTTTTAAAAACTCCTCTGCTTTCTTGCAGAACTTCTCGTCACCTATAAATCAGCTCCACAGTAGGATTTGGCTGATGCATTGGAGTCTCTTTATCTTCTTTAACCATGAAAATGGAAAGAATGGGATCATTGACCTGTTCTTCCAGGACAGGTTTGTTTATTGGGAGCTCATAAATATTTACATCTCATATATCATGCTGTTACGATAATAATTGAATAATAACATTGTTAGAAGACTCACCACACTTAACAGGATATTCTTAATTTCTTCCACAGTTATGTTAGAGATAAAAGCAAACAAATATGCTAAATGAATACTCATCATGTTTTACTTTTGTATGTGCTGAGCTCTGTCACTGAATTATGGTTGAGTTCTATACTTTGATGAATATTGTTCAGTAAAGTTCTTGAAATAACATTTGATAAAATTTCAGTTCCTTATGTTTGTTAGAACCCAATTCAAATAACCTAATTTTGTTCATGTGAAGGTTTTATGACCCCAATTTTCTACTCGCCTCTCTCTCTCTCTCTCTCTCTCTCCCAGGTACTTGAATGCTATTCAGACAAATGCACCCCATCTTCTGAGATACCTTGCTGCTGCAGTTGTTGTGAACAAAAGGAGAAGAAACATGCTTAAAGAATTGATTAAAGTCATTCAGCAGGAGCAGCAGACCTACAAAGATCCCATAACTGAGTTCCTAGAATGCTTGCATGTGAACTATGATTTTGATGGTGCACAACACAAGCTCATTGAGTGTGAGCAGGTAATTTGACCCTCTTTTTATCAATCTTCATGCTCATTATGGTTATCAAACTTGTGCCAACATGCTTGGTGAAATAATTGAGAAGCTTGAAAGGCATCATTCCTGTATTATGCCTAAACATGCTCCTCACCTGCTAATATTTCATGTCACAAGAACATCAAATATTCAGTGACCAATAATTCAAATTTGATTATTACGTCTGTCCGTAACCATATGTATCAGAAATTTGATTATTACGTCTGTTCGTGACCAATAATTCAGCTTGAGTTAGATGCTTTCTCCTTGTTTCTTTGTTCTCTTTCCTTTGTCCTTTTCAATACTCAGATTATAAAGTTCGTTTATGTACCCAACTTAGTTTTTTACTCTTTTATCACTTTTGGAACTATTGTCTCATTCATGATCATGTTTTATAGAATTGCCTGTTACATTTTCATATTCTAATGGCTTCCTTTGCAGGTTATATTGAATGATCCTTTCCTCGGAAAGCGCATTGAAGAAGGGAACTTCATCACTGTTCCTTTGAGGGATGAGTTTCTCGAAAATGCCCGCCTGTTCATTTTCGAGACTTACTGCCGTATACATCGGTGCATTGATATTGGGTGGGTTTCTAGATTCATGTCCAGTTTTTAATGACAGTCCCTAGTTCAGTCGCAACCATTGGTTGGTGGGAAGTGCTATTGCAAAGTATCACCAGGCTTACAATACACTTTCTAGTTGCTAACTATTTATCATCGTGCTTTTTCTTGACTATCATTTGCACGGATTTCTTCTCCATTCAGTGTATCGGCAAAACCGTAATTTCTTAGTAATTATGTTGCATCCTTTTATCTGCGGTTGCCTGTGATACTTCCAGCGCAAAACCCACATTTTGGTTGCTAGTTGTAGTAAACTAGTTAGTAATAGCGCTACTATTTTTTATGCTCCATATGGTATTCACAGTGTGAAAACTTGCAAGAAGCTTAATTGTGTGCAGACCATATAGGAACGAAATTGTTAATATATCCAAAATGTTGTTCTAATGTTTTACAATAAACAGCATGCTTGCAGAGAAGATGAACATGACCTACGATGAAGCAGAATTGTGGATAATGAACTTGGTCAAGAGTTCGAAACTAGATGCCAAGATTGATTCAGTGACGGGAAATCTCATCATGACGACCAATCAAGTTAATGTGTAAGTTGCTTGAGCCATATGTACTCACCATATGGCAATTCTTAATTATTCCCTCCGTTCCATAATATAAGCCTTTTTAGCAAACTAAAACAGCTTGCTAGAAAGGCTTATATTGTGGAACAGAGGTAGTATATTTTTTACATCCAACATTTGGTTGTGTAGTCGATCTGTGTAACATGCTAATATCATAACGTCAGCTAGTTACTTGTTATTTGGTCATTCCAGAATTTAACACTACCTGTAAATCCTTTTGCAGCCATGAGCAGATCATTGAGAGCATGAGGAATCTTAACGCCAGGACATACATGCTAGCAAAGAGCCTCGTGGATCCTGGGCATGCAGCAGCGCAGCAGGTTGGTCGGTGATACTAACAGAGTATCTGCAATTTTGAGGCAGGGAGAATTACTTTGGGAGCTTTGTTGTTTGGCAGTGACTTTGTTGCTGGTACTTGAATCACACATATGGTGATTTGCAGTTTACTACAGCTTATGCTGGCGCTTTTAATGTTCTGTACTCGGAATTCTGTTACTAGAGTTAATTGTCCAATACTTAGTACAGCAAGTCTGAAATTGCGCATACCTAATTGGGATGCTATTTGTTGTGCGTGGTGCAAAGTGCTGAAGTACATGATTTTCATTCGAGCTTAATTCTTTGGTGTTTTAGTTTGTATTACCTCTGTTCCAAAATATTGTATGTTTTGTTAGCCTATTTTTTATAGGAATGGAAGTAGTACTTACATACAGAAGGCAAAGACATGTCAGCTTGAGGCAACGGGCATAGAAAAAGAATGAAAGCTGCTCATATGCAAAAAATAAGTAAATCATATTTAAAAAAAGAAAACAATTCTCTATAGGGAAATACATAGCAGATGGACTGCTGAATTATCCTGCCGGGCGGGCCGCAAGGGCGCGTTTGGGAACAGGGGCTGCACGCTGCACGACATTGAGGTGGTGCAGCGTCATGATCGGCGCCACCGGGTGCGTGGCGAGGAAGCCCAGGAGGTCGTCGATGTAGACGTCATACTGGTGGAACCCGGGGTGCTTGGTGAGCGGCACGCCTAGTTCCGCCATGCAGGCCTGGATCCGGTTGTCGCTGCTGTAGAGCACCGGGTAGCGGCTGATGCAGCCTTCCCGGATCCGCGCGATTGCCTTGGCAACAGGACTGCTGATGGCGAAGCAAGCTGCCACCGTAGGCCATCCAGTAGGAGAAGTAGATGTTTTGGTGGCTCTTTGAGAGGGAGCCGATGTAGTAGGGCTAGCGGTGGTCGAACTTGTCGAGGATGGTGAGCAGGTTGTCGAGGAAGAAGATGGTGTCAACAAGCGCACACCTGGGAGATCGAGGCGGAAGGTCTTGGAGACGATGTGGGAGATGCAGATGGCAGAGCGGTGGCTGCTGCGGTGCGTGTAGGGGAAGGCGGAGGTGTCGGAGGATATCCTGATCGCCGGGAGTCCTGTCCGCGCCGGGGACATGTCGGACTCCTGCACATCGCATGTCCGCATCTCGCATGGCCGGGAGCCCTGTCCACGACGTAGCCGCGCATGGCGCCATGCGGGCGCCAACCACCTTGATGTAGTCCTTGCACTTCTCCCAATACCGTGACGACACCGCGATGCCGAACACCACGTGCTGCAGCGTCGTGGCCGCGAACACCGCCTTGCTCTCTGCAGCGGATCTCGCTGGAGAGATCTTGTCCAAGAGGAGAAAGTAATGTCGAGGGAGGAATTCTACCCCGTGACGGTGAGAGAAAGAGGCCTACTGTTCTCTTTCCTAGCACAGAGATGGGCACACCGCTAGGGCCTAGGAGGAGAGAAAGGCTACTGTCTCCATGCGTGTCGTGCGTCATAAAGACGGGAGGAAGTTAGACTTGACGTGACGGGAAAAATCTGAACAGTAATTCACAAAATGTGTGGATGAATAATGGACACCGATCTTGGAGGCTGAATGGATGGACAAGATAGGTCTTGCACCCATATGTACAAGCATAAAATTCATTCTCGCTTCTGTATATAGTCAATAAAGTAGTATACTGGAATGCCGGGCTACACAAAAATAACAAATATGATAAATTTTGGAGTTTCGAAAATAATCACATGTATATCCATACTATTTTATTTTTGTGTAGCTTCGTATTTTAATTTGAGGTTTTATACTCTTGTAATCATTGGGTTCATCCAGAATTTTTTCTTACAATTTTTAGAGCTAGGAGTATACTAAAAATGATTTTCGATTTATTTAAACTAAAGGGAGCACATATGTCCATAATTTAGAATTTCCATGCAAAAACATAACTACTTGGTTTACCACCACCAAACATGACGGTTATGTTGTAATCCACTGAAGAACCATGTTTGATCGTAGTAGCAATCCATTGTTTTTTCTGCGAGATAGTAATCTAGTGTTCAACTTAATAATGATACGTACCCTTTTTTTGCCTTCTCCATTTAAACGACGGTTTTCTTTTCTGATGCCCCGCTATCTCCAAGAGCTCTTTATCGAAGATGTTTCATAAGGATGACCCTCCCCTCCAACTCTTTATATATGGACACCCGGCAGACCGGTACCATGGTAGAAAGCTGATGTCGAATCCAATTAATAGTTTGTAGATATGGATACATCTTTATCTCTACTAGCAGAAAGCCCATGCGTTGCTACGGTGTTGCATTAGATCAATGAATAACCTTTCTAAAAATGTCAAATTGTACACATGAAGATACAATTGTTTCAGAACTTCATAATTGAAAGGGCATGTATGCCCCGATGTGTGATTTTGATAATTAATAACAATCCCTATGGACTAATGTGTAAATTGGGCCATGTGTTGTTCTCAAGGTTGAAAGATGAAGAAATGTCCAAGAGCTTTGTGCTCATTGGAATCATAAAGAAAGAAGGAGCTTGAGGATTCATCAAGACAAGTGCAAAGAGTTACATCAAGATGAAGAAGGGCAAGCTCAAGATGCGCCATCTCTAGAAGATCTCATGCTTGTAGCTTGCCATCCTCGTGTTTATGGAGTGATGAAGACAAGTTTAAAGAAGAGGTTTCCCCATGGATTATGGGGGAGCAATTTGCAAGTCTTTATCAAGCAAGAGCAAGCAAGAAAGGCGTTCCCACTTGAGAAGAACAAGATGGTCTACATCAAGTTCAAGTGGAATCTCAAGGCAAAGGTATACCAGTCTCGTGTTGTTAGTTGGGAGACCGGATTTATGATAGATAGATGTACTATCAAGAGGACTCTCAAGCGGGTGTCTCGATCGCATCGTTCGGAGAGAGCTCAAACCTTTGCATGAATAACATCATCTTTCTTGGTTGTTAGTTGGTTCTTGTCTATGAGAGGATCTAGAGCTTGTGGTTATCATCATAACAAGCTCTAGTTCACCATCTAAGGATTTCCCGTGCATACCTTATTGCGGTTATCGATCTTGCGAGTTTTCAGCTCCACACCTTGGAAGATAAATAACATATATATATATATATTCATGGTATTTTATCTCTTGGTGATACCCAATATTTATCCCTTTTTGTTGGATACTATTCATCGTTATCTTTCCAACAAAATTGGTTTCATCTCATTTGGAGTTTGGATGCGAAAGTTATTGCAGTTTTGGTTTTTGGTGTTTTCCTGATCGGAAGTTCTGGCTAGCCACCGGTAGTACCGCTAGGGCATTTTGCCGCCGGTAGTTCCGGTGGAAGATCCGATTCTTCTTCCGCTCACGTATTGTATCCTTCCTGTCTGGTTTATTGTGTTTGACGGAATTTGGATCGGAAGTTGCATTGGAAATTCCGCTCGGGCCTAATTGCCGTCGGAAGTTCCGGTTGAACCTCCGGCTCTCGTTCCGCTCACGTACTGTAACCTCTCGGTTTTGTGCTCTCTATTTGTCGGATCTTCGGTCGGAATTTCTGCCGATAGTATCGGTCTCAGCGAAAGTTACGGTGGACCGGCGGAAGTTCCGGCCAAGCTTGTGTTTTCAGTCTTTCGAATCGATGTTTTCTAATCATTGGCTGGGTGCCACCAGAAATTCCGGCCACCCACCGGAAGTTCCGGCCAGGGTTGTAAATGCCCATAACGGGCAGATCTAGGAGCCCTTTAAAAGTGGCTCCTCTTCCTTTTCGTGGATACTAGCTCTTTTCTTGGTTTTTGGCTTTCTCTCTCTCCTCCATTGTTGACCTTGAAGAGCTTTCCCTCTCCCCTTTCCCTTCCTATGATTCTTGAATCTTTTTGAGGGATTTAAGAGAGGAGATCTAGATCACAATCCCCACAAGCCAAATCCCTTCTTTGTGAAGAAAGCATTGGGATCTAGATCTTGAAGAGTTTTTTGTTCTCCTCTTGTGTTCTTCCTCCCTTATTCCCCCAATAGCTTTTGTAGCCTTGTTGGAATTTGGGAGTGAAGGACTTTCCTTGCATTTGTTGCATAGTGAAAAAGCATGTGGGCCCCATGTGTGGTTTTGGTAATTAATGAAAATCTTTAAGGACTAATGTGTGTATTAAGTTTCACTTGTAGGAATTGTCCACTGGCATAGCTTGGAGCATGTGTTGGCTTCAAGGTAGATGAAATGAAGAAGAATAAGTGTTGTGTAAGCTCAAAATGCTCCATCTCTAGAAGATCTCATGTTTGATGCTTTCCATCCTCGGTGATCATGGTTCGATGAAGACAAGGTCAAAGAAGAGGTTTCCCCATGGTGTATGGGGGAGCAAGGTGCAAGTCTTCATCAAGCAAGCACAAGGAAGATGAATCAAGAAAGGTGTCCATCTTGAGAAGGACAAGATCATCTACATCGAGCTCAAGTGGAATGATCAAGGCAAAGGTATAATCTTGATAGGTTTTCCGTTTTGCCGGTCTCATATTGTTATTTGGGAGACCGGGTTTAGGATAGATAGCCGTTCTATCAAGAGGAGCTCTCGAGTGAGTAACTCGATCATATCGTTCGGAGAGAGATCATACCTTTGCATACTTAGCACCATCGTTCTTGGTTATTATTTGGATCTTATTCATGTGAGGTTCTAGAGCTAGTGGCAATCTTCATAACAAGCTCTAGTTCATCAAAAATAGATTTTCCTTGTATATCTTATTACCTTTTGATCTAGCGAGTTTTTCGGCACCACACCTTATGAGATATCTCTCATATATATACTTGATATTTTCTCCCTTGGTGGTATCCATTATTTCCATTTTTTTTGGATGCTAATTGTTTGTATCATTCCAACAAAATTGGTTTCAACCTATTCAGAGTTTCCAAGGTCAAGTCATTGCGTTTTGCATTTTAGAGGTTTTACTGGTTAGTCTCTTTTGGAGAGGTCAAAACTTTCATATTGTGGTTGTATCTCTGTGGTTTTATAATGATGTTTCTTTTCATGATCTTGTAGAGCTTGTTCTCCTCTTCAAAACGAGACCAAGATCATCGAAATCGGAGTTCGGATGCAAAAGTTATGGCCGTTTTTGTTTAGGGATGACTGGTAGTACCGAACCAGAATCCGATACTTGGTAGTACCGCCCCTTGGTACCGGGGCACATAGAGAAAAATGCATGGCGCCCCAGCGTAACACCCCAGTTTTAGCTAAACCTACATTAGGGCTTGATTATGCATTCATGAGCATCATATCTAAAAATGCATGCAAAGAGAAATAAATCAAAACCCTAAAACCCTAATCCGCCTCTCTCTTTTTGAAATACATTCAAATGGTTTTGAATTTGAAAAGTTACCAAAACAATTGGAGCCAAAAGGAATAAAAGGGCCCCACAAGGTTTTATATATTTTGCAGAGCCTTTGGTATTTTTGAAATTACCCAAAACAGATTTCAAATGGAAAAACAAAACAGAAATTTGAAAACAGAAAAAGAAAAGGAGTTCAGAAATAAATAAACTATTTCCTAAACCTAACTGGGTCGTAGGCCATTCCCTATCTCCCCTCTCCCTGCCGCCCACGCGCAGCACCTCGCGGCCCAGCAGCAGCCCACTCCGGCCCGTACCCCTTCGCCTCTTTCCCTTTCTTCTTCCGCTGGACAGAAGGATGGAGCAAAGCTCCTGTGTGTCCTCGCCAACGACGCCCGATTCCGCGCCAGGATGCTCGCAGCCACGCCGCCCTCTAGACGAGGATAAGAACCAGCCCTGCACGACTCTCCTGCCTCATCCTCATCCTCTCCCGTGCTCTCTTCCTCTCTCCCCTAGCGAGACCGAACCCTAGCTTGCAGATGCCGCCGGCGTCACGTCGTTGCCGTGCTCCCCTCGCCTACCTGAGACCACAATAAGCACCGCCGTGATGCCAGCTCCCTCCTCGCCAACGGAATCGACACGGAGTGCTCTGTATCGTCGCCATCGACGTCTTCTTCCCCGAGTCCGACGAGCTCCGCCATCAACCCTGCCATTGTTCTAGTCCTCCTCCAGCCTCGCCGTCACCACAAGCGCACTCAGGGTGAGACCGTGGTCATCCTAGACCCCTCCTTTCTCCCTCTAGCGCACTGTTTCGCGCCCGCGTCGTAGACTCGTGACCACCGCCACCGCTCACCGTCGTAATCCGTGCTCCGGTGACCCAGCTCGAGAGGCGCCGCCATTTTATTGCTCCCCGCGTCCATACGGTTCGAACCATATGCCCAGCCCACGCGCGTGTGCTCAGAAACGCCGGCGATGGTGACCATCTATAGGTGGCCGGCAACGTGACGTCACGCCTACGTCATGCTGACGTAGCCGCGTGGGTCCGTCTGCCCTCTTTGACCTTTGACTGCCACTGTGGCGTCGACGTGGCATCGGTCCCACAGGTCAGTCAGTAAGGGTAGCCCCAGACCTAGTAAAAAAACGACCCCACCCTGTGCTGACATCATAATGACGCAGTAAATCATTTTAAAATGGTTTAATAATTTAAGAAAATGATTTAAATCTTGTAAATTTAATAACTAATTCATTTTAAGTCAGAAAAATACAAATAATATATCAAAATGTTCAGAAAAATGAGAACTACCTATCTAAGCTATAATAATGCATTGTTCAACAACTTTCATGACAATTTTAATTAGAAGAACATAGTAACCCCTCACAGGTGATTCTAGAGTTTCCCCGAATTAGGGTTTATACCCCTCGGAACCCCGATTAAATGATCGATCATGTTTTAGGGTTACATTTCGATACAATTTAACTTGCCATATCATCATTCTTGTTTGAGCATTGCATCGATGCCATGTGTTGATTGTTTCCCTCTCTTTCCGGTATTTGGTTCTTCTTCGGTAGAATACGATATCGAGATCGAGATCGAAGACCGAGATCAACACCATCAAAGTTCGAAGACCGACGAACAATATTTGACCAACTATAACCAAGTCAAGTACAAGATTCCCGAAGCTCTACTTTCGGTTATCGACAGGCAAAGGCAAGCATAGCCCGACCATGATAAAATCCTATGTTTTTCAAAAGCATTTCAATTCTTTCCATGATGCATACGATTCTACCGTGGTCTTTTATCGATAGATAGAGTATCCTATCTGTTTTATTACTCCCTTTGAGCTTATATTACCTGATCCACTGGTCCTAGCATAACTAGGTTTGGCTTGTGTACACTGCTAGAGCTATTATATGTGTCCTGCTTAGCCATGCATAGGTGTCAGTGCTGGTTCATCCAGATGATGTATCAGATGCAGAGAATCTAGTATGACAGGAGAACGTGATGATATGAGATCAGTGATATGAGATTAAACATGCTAAGGCTTATATGGGAGGCCATGGTGGGATGTGGTTTTTCTAGTCCCATGTTCGCCACCACTAGGACCCGAGTTTTTTCCTCTTGAACGAAGACGAGCGTACAACCACACGGGGTTTATGGGGACCCCCTGATTGACTAACTTGCCTAGTAGATTCCATGAGTCACATAGTTCGGGCTTTACATTTGGCATACGCATTGAAAACGTTTTCGAAAGAGGAGGTGATGGAGGTGCATCATAACAGGTAGGGAAGCGTGGCCGCGGTTGCTTGGGTGGATGGAGCCCCTGGTAAACCAACCTCGCCTCACATCTCTAGGGACCGGCTTGGGACTTGACCTGTTACGGCGGAACCATCCTTAGGGCGTGACTCATGGTCTCGGAGAAAGCAAGGTAAAGGTCGTGTCTAACCACCCTCTGTCGGCCTTCCAAGGAAGAGGGCTAATCTTAAGTAGCATTAAGAGAAGGTTAGTATGTGTGGGTAAAGTTGTACACCCCTGCAGGGTAATAATCTTTCGGAAATCCATGTCCACGGTTATGGACGACTTGGGAACGGACGTGATGATCATAGAGAACATGAACCTAATCGTAAAACTTGGCATATCAACGTGTGCTTAAGGATGCTTCCTCATGGGTACGAGGGGGTGATCCTAGTTCAGGAGATGATGATAATTTGGTGGATATCAAAGATGATGATCAATGTTTTAGAGATGTCGCTCTCTTATCCCTTTTAAAATACTATGATTAGACGAGCTTCCTCTCCCTCTTGTTTTATAAACAAATATGGCTTCATGCAAAACAACTCCACCAGCCATAAGTCTTGCGGAGTACACCCTGTACTCACCCTTGCTTTGTTGATACTTTTGTAGCAGAGTAAGTGTTCCCTGAAGATCAGTTTGGTACTACATCAACATCGATGAGTAGCTTGGGGTTCCCGGCCGGCAGCCTGGAATCTATGGGCTGGGACGTCATCGTTATGCTTCAGGCCTCTTAGGCCATTTTTTAAGTTTGTTATCTTAATAGCATAATTTTCCTTCCGTTGTTTGAGGTTTGTGGTCAGTGACCTCTACTTGTAATAATTTGGTTATTTTCTCAGTTATGAGCTTGCTGTAATAAATTTTGTGTCGTAGGGTCACTGTCGTGTTACCGATTCTTCACTGGATATTCTCGAGCTCAAGGTTAAGCTTATGTCAGAAGAAGGTCTGGGATTTTTTTAGCCCTGATCCTGGGGGTGTCACACCCAGGAACCCCAGGGAATGTACGGTAGTGCCAGGAAAGTCCGGTAGTACCAGGAAAAAGTCCGGTAGTACCGGGAATCGTGTTTTTGGGCTGCAACGGTTGGAATTTGGGGGGAACTATTTAAGGGGCCTTCTTCCCCAATGGTTCCCCAACTCTTCTTGCAAGTTTTCCCCTCCATTGTTGACCTTCCAAAGCTTTCTATCTCTCAATACCTCCAATGATTCTTGCATCTTCTTGAGAGAAACGAGAGAGGATATCTAGATCTACATTTCCACCAATCAATCTCTCCTCTAAGTGAGGGGAACCCATTGGATCTAGATCTTGGAGTGTTTTGTGGATTTCCTATTGTGTTATTACTCTCTTATTCCCCCAATAGATTTTGTAGCTTTGATGTAATTTGGGAGTGAAGGACTTGCCATTGCATTAGGTGCATCGGTTCGAGTTCTCCTCGGAGGATTTGTTTGGTGAAAATCAAGAAGCTTGTCCCTCTTAGGTTCTTAGAACCCTAGACGGTTGTGTGGCATTTGTGGTGTGTTCTTGGGGCCTCCAATTAAGTTGTGGATATATCCTCAAGATTGTGGCCTTGGTGGCATTTATTGGGATCCTCCAATTAAGTTGTGGAGATTACCCCAATCTTGTACTGGTTTGGTGACCGCCCTCAAGTGTCCCATAATGGATCAGGTGCTTGCCGTGCGGTGGGTGCTTGGGAGAATAGGGTGAGGCCTCTTGTGGCGTTGGTGATCTTAGTACCTCCCACCCCTCCAACAAGGCGTACTTCCGTTGTGGAAGGAACTCGGTAAAATATCGTCATCTCCGCGTGTCTCGGTTATCTCTATACCCGAGATCTTTACTTATGCACATTACATTGTGATAGCCTTCGTGCTTGAAGTAATCTATTTCTTGCTATCACATTGTTGCTTGTCTTGCTTAGCATAAGTTGTTGGTGCACATAGGTGAACCTTAGTATATATAGGCTTTAAGCTTAACAAAAGAAAATGCTATTTTTATTTTGCCTTTGTTAAGCCCATCTCGTAAAAGTTTTAAACCGTCTATTCACCCCCTCTTGGCGGCATCCGTGATCTTTAAATTGGTATCAGAGCGAGGTCTTTCGCTTTTAGGCTTCACCGCCTTGAGAGTAACGATGTCGACTAGGGAATTATTGCACGATTCCTTTGTTATATTCGATGGCACAAATTATGATGATTGGAAATCTCGCATGCTTGATTTTTTCCGGGACATTCACCCATCCATTGAGGGAATTATATATATGGGTTTATCTTCTCCTATGGATCCCCAAAATGAATCTTTAGAGGAGAATATGAACTCTTATATAGATGCTCAAGCTACTAAAATTCTTTTACTTATTGTGAGCAATGTAGTTATTTCCTCAATCATGCCTTATACGAGTGCTCATGAGATATGAACCAAGCTTCAAGATAAATATAGTGAGTCCAACATTATTGAGGATGATTGTGTCCCTCCACCTCGGGTCGTGATGAGTTCTCATCTTCTACCACTTCACAAACATCTGATTTTTCACAAGGTAATGATATGATGAGTGGTGATAGAAATTGCAATTTCGATAGTGTGCTTATTATTAGTAATAATTCATCTCTATCTATTTGCAATGATCTATATTTGGACCTTAACACTTCTAGCACTCAAAAAATCCTTACTTGCTTGTGTTAATAGTCCTTACATATCATGTAGAAATGACTTGAATAAATCTTATGATGATATGCTTGTGTTGTCTTGTTGCCATTATAAAAATGCTTCTATTTCCTCTAGTGATTGTGTTGCTAACCATGTAGAGGAAAATGAAGATTCCATGGGCCAATACAAGGTATTGAATAGATCTACAAGTGCAATCTCATCATCACCTTCCTTCGATTCTCACATATGCCTTATGGCTAAGGGAACAAAGGCAACCTCTTTGGATCCCATTATTTTCCATGATGTTGATGATGATGAGGTTGAGAATGATGATTATGATGATCATCTAGTTGATTATGATATTGCCTCTATTCAAGATATGGGAGATATTATCTTACCTGCTCTTCATAAAAATAAAATTGCTTCCTCCAAATTTGTTGAAATTTTGACTTGTGCTATTGAAGGCAATAAACTTATTGAGGAGCAAGAAAATAATTATTTATCAAAAGTATGAACATGAGCGTGAGTATGCTAACGAGATTGCTTATCTAAAATGCTCCCTTGAAGAAGAACAAACCACCAAGGAATCTCTTGAGGAGACTTTTACTCTAAAATTATCTAGAGTGAAGGAAAACCATGATAGAGAACTTGCGGTGGCAAAATACTTCAAAACTAAAAATGATGAACTTGTAGTTGCCCATGCTAAACTTGTTGAGGATTTTAAGCACCTCGAAAATGGCTCTTGGGTCATTAAGAGGGAGCTCATCAAACTCACCGAGTCGCATGAGCAACTTAAAGCTTCATATTCAAAAGAGCTTGCCAAGTTGCCCTCACCTCTTGCAATAAAATGATGATGCTTGTGCTACTAACTCTATTTCTTGTGAAGCATCTATCTTGAAGGAGAATGTTGTGCTAAAGGCTCAACTTTCTTTGTTAACTATCAACTATGGTAAATTATAAGAAAGTCATGTTAAGCTCTCAAGCTCGCATGAGGATCTTCTAGTCTCCCATGGTAGGCTATAGTTAGCTCATGAGGCCATTGTGTCAAAGGTAACATCTAGTGGGACTCATGTGGACATTAGCACTATATCTACTCCAAATGTTATATTGCCATGTGCTGGTCATAGTAATTCATCCTCTCACAACCATGCTACATCTTGTGATGAATTACTTTCCATGCCTTGTGTCTATAACAATGTAACATCTACTTCCTCTAGTGTCGTCGGATTGTCGACAAGTACGCCATAGGGGGTCCTAGTGGCATTGGAAGGATGGGGTGTGAGACGTCGGATGTTCCAGGAGCGGTGAGCATAAGTTTACCCAGGTTCAGATTCGACTGCGGTGATCGGATCCTACTCCTGCTAGCAACCCAGTAATATATCGGCGTAAGACGGATGTTACAGCGGATTACAAGAGAGGTTCGCCTGTGCGAGTTGGTTGTAGTTGTGTATCGAGTTGTTTCCCTAAAGGCTCCCATAGGGCCGGTTTATATAGTCACCGGGGCCTAGGGTTATAGGAGAGACCTATCCGGCTACGTTACAGAGTCGGTAACTATACACAGCTTGGACTGCAAGTAATACTATAGGCCTAAGTCGGTAACTCTTCTGGGCCTTGTCATAGCCGGAACTGGCTCCTCCTTTTTCTCTGACTGGGCCGCCCATGAAGCAAAGATCTAACCCGTTGGTGGGCCACCCTGGTCAGCGAGTCCTGTGGGTATACCCGGAAAGTATATCCCCAACAGTAGCCCCCGGAAGTCTCCAAGATCTGAAGTCAGATAAATCGTCTAGCTTGATGGTTTCTTCGTCTTGAGAATCTTGAAGGGTTCCCGAAAACTTCGTTCATTAATGTAGGATTCCGAGTCAATCGAGTCGGATATATTTTGCTTTGACCTTAGTCTTTTCCTTGATTGGTTTGAAACATAAGCCGGATTTTTAGCGGCGTGCAGACTGAAAACTTTCTAGACCAGGTCCTGTCACTGACAGGATTTACATCAGCACGATCGGTGTTGGGTC
Source organism: Avena sativa (assembly GCA_916181665.1). Classification (NCBI taxonomy): domain Eukaryota; kingdom Viridiplantae; phylum Streptophyta; class Magnoliopsida; order Poales; family Poaceae; genus Avena; species Avena sativa. The sequence continues at coordinate 137,674,252 of OV702280.1, forward strand.
CGTTCCTTACGGAACAGAACATCGTTTCAATGCCTACACGAAAATCGAGGGGGCGGAAAGAATCGCGAGGAAGCTAAATCCCCCTCTCCTATACGCGTGGCAATAATCGCGCGTGTCATCGCACGAATCTTGACGTAGAGGTAAATAAAGAGGGGAGAAAACCCTTTCTCTTAGATTCACCTCTCCATTGATTCATTCATTGCTTCCTCGTACTCCTCGAGCGCTCCGCACCACTTCCCATCTATGCACCGTTGAGAAAAATCTCTCCTTCCCCCACCAGCCCTTTTCCTTCCAAGATCTATGGCTTCTGCCTCGACCTCAGGATCGGCGGCGGAGGGTTCGTCGACGACGGAGGAGAAGAAAATGCGGGGTCTTTGGATCCCCAGCGCCATGGACAACGCAGAGCTACAAGTCATGGAGGATGAAGGGTTCATCGTTGCCGGTGCATGGCGGAGCGCCTCAGGACACATCGTCCCCGCGCCGCTCGACGGCGAGAGGGTGCTGTTCGGCACTCACTTCGACCGTGGCCTCAGCTTGCCACCGTCGGACTTCCTCGTCGAGGTCCTCAATCACTATGGTGTGCAACTCCATAACCTTCCTCCCAACTCCCTGCTTGATCTCAGTACTCACACAACTTTGTGCGAGGGGTTTCTTGGCATTAGGCCAAGTCTCACCCTTTTCCGGTACTACTATGGTACTCGTAAGAATTCCATCAGTGTCGGTGTGCCTTATGTCACCAGCACTCTTAGCTTAGCCCTTAGGAGGAATCAGATTTATCCTAGGATTAACGCTAGTGAGTCCGTCAAACGCTGGGCCAGAACTTTCTTCTATCATAAGGATATTCCAGCTCCTGGAAAGGCGGAAGGTCTTCCGGTGTTTGTCAACGGCGCCGCTCCCCACCAAGATTCATGGGACGCGGAGGCACCGGAGCTGTCGGATATTTTGATCCTCGCCAAGAGGCGGATTGAGTATTTGATGAAGCATGAGGGAATCCATGGATCCTATTTGATCCACTGCTGGCTGGAGCGCCGGATTCAGCCTCTCCAGCACCACAGAGACCGTCTCATGCACCAGATCACGAGCGACAAGAAGGACAAGATGAGGGTCAGTTCTAGCTGGCTCGCGCCGAAGGACTACAAGACCCTCATGCAATATTTGATCAAGGAAAGAGTGGAACGGAAAGTTCCGGAAGTTTCCATGAAGATGTATACGACCAACCGTCCTCTAACTCCGATAAATATTTTGACTCTGCTTTTGCATTTCGTCGTTCATTTCTGTTCTTTATCTGACTCTATTTTCATCGATGCTTTTCGACTTTGTCAGCTCGAGAAACTCTCCGAGTCCGAGCTAGCTCCACTAGAGGGCTATGCTTCAGACGACCCGGAGGCGACGGAGGATGATTAGGTGCAAGAAGTTGCCGCCCCGCCTCCAAGAAGCATAAGGCGAAGGAAGTTGTTGCTGCTGGTAGCCAAGTGCTGCCAGTAGTTAAAAAGTAAGCACCCTATATTTTGTTTTCAGTACTCCTATACCTTTATTTTCTTTCCAGAGCACACCTAATATTTAGGATTTTCCTGTTCTAGAGTTAAATCAGCGTTGAAGAGTAAGATAAAGCTGGATAGCAAGCCAAGCAAGCAGATGCGCCAGAAAAATCTTGTCATCTCCCCTGCTATGCCGCCATCGAATCCATCCAGTACTCCATCAGCACAGGGAGCTTCTGCATCCCCTAATGCTGGCAAAATATCGAAAGCCCTGGTCATTGTTGATGACCAGGCAACTAACAAGGGTGAACCCGTCAAGGGTAATGATCCCATGGTAATGCCTACAGGAACAATGGATAAAATGGCCGGCTCTGCTGTCCCTGGCCTTAAGAGGAAAGAAAAGGAAGATATCCTCAGGCTGGCTCAATCCAGTCTTGAGAAGCAAACCTTAACTCTAGAGGCAGCGAGCCAAGAGGAGGAGGACGTCAAGATGGTCAGCCTCCTGGACCAAATTTTGTTCCGGGACGTTAAAGTCGCATCTGGCGAACTTCCAGTGACGGATGTTCCTTCCCTCACCCTTACCGAGAAGGCGTTTCACAACACCAAACTCGGATTTGAAAAGATGCACCTAGAACACATTGTAAGTTTCCGATTCTTATTTGCATTTATTATCATATCCTCTAGCCCCCAAGCATAAAGTCGGATAAACATCGCTAGATCCGAGTTGATGCTTTTAGGTTGCAAAAGAACGATGTAGTGTAGCCCCCAAGGCTCGTGCTGTAATTTTAGTTTGTTAAATTTGCAGCCCGAGTCTTAGTAGTCGTCTGACGGTATTCCGTCTCTAAACTTATAGAAAATTGCATCTTCCAACCAGGAATTGCTCAAGAATATTAGTAATAAGTGCAAAGAAATCAAGGCTTTGCGCTTTGAGAATTCAAAGTTGAAAGTTGAAAAATATGAAGCAGAAGGTAAACTTTTCCGACTTCTTCTTTGCCAATTATCTTTTTTGTCGTAGCCAAACTTTTGTTTTGTCCGACTGAGAGTTTGTCTTTGCAGAACTATTATGTCAGTCTAGCAAGATGGTGGATCAAGACGAAAACTTTAAGGTCTTGGAGATAGAAAATGCTGAACTCCGGGACAAGCTTGAGAAGCTAACTTTGGAATCGGAGAAATCCGTAGCCGTAGTCCTGGAGTCAAGCAATCACGAGACCGTGAGGCTTGAGAAGCTCCTAGCCCTCCGAGATAAAGAATTATCTGATCTCAAGAAGGATTTTGTTATTCAGAGGGATCTTGCTCAGGCCTCAGCTAGTGAACTGAATAGTCTCCACAAGGATCATGCGCAATGGAAAAACTCTGTGCTAGGTAAGATTTCCAAATCTTTCTTTTAATTTTGTTGTTTGATTTTTTTGACTTTCTTTTCATCCAAATTTTGACTTTTTGATTCTTTTCCAGCCCCCATGAATCTTTTCGACTCTCCCACCTCCGAACCTCGCTTCGAGCGCATTAATCTCGTCGAAGATGTCTTGTATGACTTCCGCCAAACTCTAGAAGAGGCTGAAGAAGCCGTCAAGCTTTCCGACTTGCACACAATGTCAGTGCACGAGGTGAGGGACAAGGTCAAGGAGATTCCGAAATTGATTGAAGACTGGAAGATCTCCTACGCTCGGACTGCTGCGCAAATAGCTCTGACCATGGTGATGAGCCACCATAGCGAGATGGAAATCCACGTCACCAAGGGCATTGCCGAGGAGGAGGATGAGGGTAACCCACAAGACATCAAGGCCATCCAAGAGTCTGTGCAGGTTACGCTTGTCGGGTGGTGGAGATGACCAATTACACGACGCCAATACGTCGCCGCTCCTCTCTTGCCCCAAGAGCCAGAAGCCAGCAATGCTTCCGAGTCTGAGATCGAGGGCGACACTGCTGTTGATTCCAGTGCTCCACCTGCTTCATCACCACCGCCTGCAGCATAAACAATTTCTATGCATTATTCTGAACTTATGGCAATGTAATGATGGATACAATGTTTTTCTTTTTTTGTGCTGGTCCTGTAATATCTAATGCTTTTACTATCTTAGCACTTTTTCTTATATATATTTTTATGCATGTGCTTGATATGAAGCACTTTGTATTTTTTGTTATGCCTATACTTGTCATTTTATCTGGCTCTCTGTCTCGTCCCTTTCATGGGTCGGCCAACCTTTAGCATGGAAATTTTGCCGACCAACAGAGCGCAATTGCTAAACTAGTTTAAACTCGGAAACAAAGCCGGCTTCCAGTACCAACAACTCATTACTCGGAAAATGCCCGGGTCTAAGCAATCAGATAAAAAAACTAAGTATAGACAGTAAATTAAATTTTGTACCCTAAGGTAACACTTTTTAGATATTCAAAAATCGTAACCAGAACGAACATGAGCATAAAGTACTTTCAAGCATTCTGGGATTTTTGAAAAAATTACATGCTCTTTTGGAAATAAGATGGCAAAAACGTCTCAAAGATAACAATATGAGGAAACCAATACTTTATTTCACTTTGAACATGTATATATATGATTACAAGGAAATATAACTAAGAATAGAAGAGACGTAGCTGTGCAATATTCCATGGACGGTCTATTTTATCCGGTTCTATGCTGCCACCAGCTCTCTTCCTTTTCCGAGTATCATGTTTTTCCTTGACTGGTCTCATGTCGGTTAAATATTATGACCCATTATGCAGAACTCTGCTAACCATAAAAGGTCCTTCCCCAATTGGGAAAAGTTTGTGCTTTCTCTTTTGCACAAGTCGGAGAACCAAATTGACTTGTCTGAAAGAACGGTTTTGTACTCTCTGACTATGATACTTGCGCAACTTCTGCTGATAGGCTGTAGATCTCTGTTCAGCACCGATGCGTACTTATTCGATTATATCGAGATCGTCTTGTCGAGAAACTTTTGCATCTTCCTCGATATACTCCTTGACTCGTGGAGCTTGATGAATCAGATCGCTTGGAAGAACTGCTTCTGCACCGTAGACCAAGAAGAAAGGAGTATAGCCGGTTGACCTGTTAGGAGTTGTACGTAAGCTCCATATCACAGAAAATAATTCTTCCGCGCAAGCCTCCGCGGCCCGACGAAGCGGTGCCTCGAGGCGAGGTCAGATTACTTTTAGAATAAGGCCATTAGTTCTTTCAACTTGTCCATTGGCTTGTGGATGTGCGACTGATGCAATATCAAGTCAGATCCCTTGTTCTTCGCAGAATTCGGCAAGTTCACCCATGGAAAAGTTGCTCCCGTTGTCAGTAATTATACTGTGCGGATATCCAAATCTGATGATTACGTCCTCGACTAATCTTCTGGCTGTGGCTCCATCACAACTTGTTATGGGTTTAGCCTCAATCCATTTTGTAAATTTATCCACCATCACTAGTAGGTGAGTAAATCCACATTTTGCCGTGCGAAACGGCCCTACCATATCAAGCCCCCAGATCATGAACGGCCATGCAATAGGGATTGTTCGCAGCTGTTCAGCCAGAACATGTGCCTGATGAGCGTACTTTTGGCAGCCTTTGCACGTTTTGACCAGTTTATCGGCACCCACCTTAGCTGTAAGATAAAAGAATCAGTGTCGAAAAGCTTTTGCCACTAAGGATCTGGCTGCAGCATGGTGACCACACTCGCCTTCGTGGGTTTCTCTTAAGATTTTCACTCCTTCTTCTGAAGAAATAAATCTCTGAAACACGCTAGAAACACTCCATTTATAGAGCTCACCATTTATTATAGTGTAGGCTTTTGCTCGTCGAACAATCTGCCGGTTCAAGACTTCGTCTTCGGGTAGTTTTCCGTCTATCAGGAAATCCAGATAGGGTTTTGTCCAGCTGGGAATTATAGCCAGAACTGCTATTAAAGGTGAGTCGGATTTCGTCGGATAGTCCTCATCAACTCCGACTATGGAGGGGACCCTTAAATGCTCTAGAAAAGCTCTATCCGGTACTTGTTTTCGCATAGAGCCTATCCTTGATAGTGCATCTGCTTCCTCATTTTCCGCTCGAGGGATGTGTTGAACCTCAAAACCCTCGAATGATTTAGATAATTCATCCACGACAGCCTTGTATGCCGCCATGTGCTTCTTTGCGTTGCAGATATTGGATACTTGCTGAGCAACTAAATCCGAATCTCTGTAACACACGAGTCTTGATATGCCATTGTTCTTGGCCATGCGTATTCCATGTAGCAGTGCTTCATACTCGGCAATATTATTGGTTGCCGTGAAGTGTATTTGCAACACATAGAAAAACTTATCTCCTTGGGTTGATTTGAGCACCACGCCAGCCCCCGAGCCTCCTCGTGCTTTTGAACCGTCGAAGTGACACTACTAGGAAAAGGGCTATAGGTAATCCGCACATCCGTGGCTCACATGGTTGAAGTGCCCCACGGGTAAAATAGGCGTGGCTCACCTGTGGGTAGTGCCCTACTAGTAACTAGAACAACCGTTGCGCACATGGGGTATGTGCGCCACAGATATGTATGGGCCAGGGGCCTGCCAGCCACATGCCACGTACCCGTAGCGCACATGGGGTAGGTGCGCTACGGTTCTGGCAAGTTCTGTGGCGCACTATGCCATGTGCGCCACGGTTGTGGCAAGTTCTGTGGCGCACTGTGCCATGTGCGCCACGGATGTATAAACTTATTAGTAGGGCACCTTGCCCTAGTGCCCTACGCCTAACTATCCTGCACCAACTCCACCCCCCCCCCCCCCGTGGATCGCCTTTTTAGGCTTTGCAAAAAATAAACAAAAATGATAAACACTTCAAAAAATTAAATCCTTTCATATTTAGGAAGATAATGTGGTATAGTTTCTAGGAAAATTAACAAACATGAGTTTTGAATTTTTCTGCAAAAAAAAGTCATGCCACGGTAAAATGGCCGTAACTTTTGCATACGATGCCGAAAAAAATCGTATAATATACCAAAATGACGAGAACGAGATTTCGCATCTGCGCGCAACCACCTCTAGTCGTTTAGCGATTTTTTAGATTTTCAAAATTCGAAAAGAGTAAAAAGTTATGGTCAAAAGACCGTTTTTTCCTGCAGAAAAAAAAATAGAGGACGACTTACCCGTAGCGCACCACCACCTAGTGCGCCACGGATAAGCTTGGACGGGATTCAAATTTGAATCCCCACCCCGCCCTCCTCCCTTTTCCTTTCCCCTTTTCCCTTCCCCTTTTCCCGCTTACTCTCCCTTTCCCTTATCCTTCTTCCTTCTCCCTTCTTCCTTCTTCCTTCTCCCTTCTCCCTTCTTCCTTCTTCCTTCTTCCTTCTTTCTTCTCCTCCTCCCCCTTCTCCTCTCCTTGCAGTGACGGCGCGACGTCGGCCTCCTTCTCCTCCTCCTCGCAGTGACAACGGGCGACGGCGGTGCAATGGTGGCCTCCTTCTCCTCCTCCTCGAAGTGACAACGGGCGACGGCGACATCCTTCTCCTCACCGACCTCCCTTCCTTCCTCTCTTCCTCCATATCTTCCTACCTCCCTCTCTTCCTCCATCTCTTCCTTCCTCCCTCTCTTCCTCCATCTCTTCCTTCCTCCCTCTCTTCCTACCATCCATTCTGCAACCACACACCACCTCGACGCCGACGAGGACTAGAGCGGCCACGACCCCTCCCGCACCTCCCTGCCACGGCCATGCTCCGGCGAGGTGACACGACTGCGGCGGCGATGCACAGACCCGATTGCTTTTGCAATTCAAAACGAGGGTGTTTTTTGCATTTTTTTTGTTTTTTGAAAAACACATCCGTGGCGCACCTGAAAAGGCCTTCTGTGGCGCACTACCAGGTGCGCCACGCCTATCTCGACACAACCGTGGCGCACCATGCAGTGCGCCACGGCTACAAGATAGCCGTAGCGTGAGGCCCGTGGCGCACTGCTAGTGCGCCACAGAAGGCCTTTTCAGGTGCGCCACGAATAGACGTTTTTATAGTAGTGTGAAGGGTCCAAAATTCTGAGTCTGGAGGGCCTATGTTTTCTGTCGTTACTGTCCAATCAATGACAAAGTCAGCGATAATTTGGGATTTGATTGCTGTACGTGGGTTGTACTCAATGTCGAAAGCTGCAAGCTATATTCCCCACTTTACGACACGTCCTGTGGCGTCGCGGTTATTGATTATATCTCGCAGGGGAGCGGTGCTCACCACTCTGATCTTGTGCTCTTGAAAGTAGTGGCGTAGATTTTTGGATGCAAAGAACACTCCATAGGCTAGCTTTTGATGATGTGGATACCGTTGCTTTGATTCTGTCAGGACCTCACTTAGATAATAAGTTGGCCGTTGCACCTTATGCTCATGTCCTTCTTCCTCGCCCTCAACTACTGTTACCACGCTTATGACCTTGTTGGTCGCTGCAATGTAGAGTAACATAGGTTCCTGAGGTTCTGGCGCTGCGAGAACTGGTGGGTTTGAAAATAGATCTTTCAAACTTTGTAGGGCAGTTTTGGCTTCCTGAGTCCAGACGAACTTGTCGGTTTTCTTCAAGAGTTTGTATAAAGGTGCGACTCTTTCGCCGAGCCGGCTGATGAACCGACTCACTGCTGCAATGCAGCCAGCGAGGCACTGTACGTCCTTCAGGCGACTCGGCTTGGTAATATTTAAGATAGCCTTGATTTTGTCTCGGTTCACCTCTATGCCTCGCTCAGAGGCGATGAAACCTAACAATTTTCCGGCTAGAATTCCAAAGAAACACTTCTTCAGATTTAGCATCATATTGAATTTTCGTATACTAGCAAACGTTTCATCCAAGTTGGAATTAAAGTTTCCTTCTTTTTGGACATAACTGCTATGTCGTCTACGTATACATGGCGTTGCATCCGATTTTGTCGTTGAGACAATGTTGCATGGTACGTTGATATGTTGCTCCTGCGTTCTTTAAGCCAAAAGGCATAGTTTTGTAGCAGAAGGTTTCAAAAGGTGTGACGAAAGACGTCTTAATTTGATCAGACTTTTTCATCGGTATTTGGTGATATCCGGAATATGCGTCGAGAAAACAGAGTAATTCCGACCCTGCCGTTGAGTCGATAACTTGATCGATTCTTGGAAAAGGAAACGGATCTTTTGGGCATGCCTTGTTCAAAGCGGTATAATCAACACACATCCTTAAATCAATGGTGTCCTTTTTAGGGACGAGTACAGGATTTGCCACCCAATCTGTTTGGATGACCTCTGTTATGAAATCCGCTAACTCTAGGCGGGCTAATTCCTTGGCTATTGCTTTGCGCTTTTCATCACTAAACCGTCTTAAGGACTGTTTGACGGGTTTAGCGTCTGGGTACACATTAAGAGAGTGCTCGACAAGTTCCCTAGGTACTCTGGTCATGTCAGATGGCTGCCATGCGAAGATATCACTATTAGCTTTGAGGAACTCGATGGGCGCGCTTTCCTATGCGTGGCCTAGGCCTACCCCTATGTTCGTCGTCTTGGAGGGATCATCTTCCTTCAGTGACATTTTCTTTGTCTCTTCCGACGCCTTGAACTGCAAACTTGGCTTCAGCACCTCGTTCTTCATAGCGGGCATCTCAGACGGATTGATGGTCTTCTTGATCTCCTGGTACTCCTGGGTGTGCAGCACGGCTTCGGCGAAGGCAGCAGATCCTTCGTTGCACTCTCGCGCCTTCCTTGTATTTCCTCGTACGGTGATTACGCCCATTGGACCTGGAAGTTTAATCATGTTGTAGATGTAGCGGGGAAAGTCCATGAATGCCTAGTAAGCCGAACGCCCACAGATGGCGCGGTAAGCAGTTTTGAACGGTACCACCTCAAAAGAGAGTGGCTCGGTCTAGTAATTGTCTCGGGTTCCGAATGTCACGTCTAGAGTAATCTCACCCAGAGAATCCACCTGTCTCCCTGGTACAATGCCATGGAAAGCTACACTGCTGTAACTCAGCTGGCTCTCGTGTAGCTTCATGCGGTGGAGCGTCTCAATGTAGAGGAGGTTGATGCTGCTCCCACCATCTGTGAGTGTTTTTGAGAACTCATAGCGATCAATAAGAGGATTGACAACTAGAGGGTACTTTCCCCGATGATGTGTTTTCCTCAGGTGATCTAAACGATCAAAGGTGATGGTCACCTCTGACCAGTCCAAGAATTGTGGGACAGCCAAAACCGTGGTATTGAGCTCACGAAGAACCGCCTTTTTGTCCTTAGCTGGTTGGGATCCAAGGAAGCAGACGTACGTGTCTTTCTTTGTCAAAAAAGTTTTCTTTCCATCCGGCTTGGGCTCTGCAGCAGCTTCCGCTTCTTCCATGTCAGAATCTTCCTTGGGCTCCTTTCCTTCCTTGGAATTTTTCTTTCCTTTTCGTCGCTTGGCTCTGTAGCCAGCGAATTCGTCTTTCTTGATGTCGTCATTGAAACGACACTCGACAATTGTGTGGGTAGATCCTCCGTTACGATCCAAGTGGTGGACACATGGATTATTGGCAATGTCAGCCCAGGTTTAGGTTCTTGTAGGTTGCTGGCTCCTCTACCCTGGATTCGGGAAGTTCCTCGGCCTCTACCCCGGCCGCCTCCGCACCCTCCTCGTCCTCCAGATCTGAACGTTGCGTTGACAGCTGCGTTTTCCGGAGCTGGATTTTCGTTCAAGGTGTTCTTGCACTTCTGAGTTTGTTTTGGCTGTTTGGCCGCATTGGGATTGCCAGAATATTTAGCAGCCCTTCTGAATCATCATCGGCGTCAACATATTTGCTTGCCATCTCTATCTTTTCTCCCAAATCTGTGACATGGTCACGCTTCAGCCTGTGACGTAAAAGTCGGACTGGAAGTCCTGCAATAAAAGCTTCTATCGCAGTTTGCTCATTTACTCCTTCATAGGAGTTCTTCGTATCGATCCAGCGTCTGAGGTAATCCCAGCAGGTTTCTCCGGGTCTTTGGGTGCAACGCTGCAAGTCTCCGAATGTGTAGGGCCTCCTATATGTTCCCTGGAAGTTTGAAAAGGACACACTTTGCATATCATACCAGTTATGAATTAAGTTCTCTGGCAGTTCATTGATCCATGATCGAGCCGTCTTCCTCAGCATCAGCGGGAGATATCAGACTACAACCAGGTTGTTTCCTCCTTTGGCGATGCAGCAAGCCTGGAAAAAATCCTGGAGCCAAGTATCTGGACGAGATGCACCGTCATAGGGCTGAATATGTTTGGCAATGCCAAAGTCAATCGGAAATTTGGTCTGACGTATGCGTGGACCAAAGCACTTGGGTCCCACGTACACATCTTCTTCCTCATACCGCCGCGCTTTTATGTTTGATTCGATGCGATGGCGAGCGTCGTTTGGTGAGAGAGATCTGCGCCTTGGAGGCTCACGACATCTGTGCGGTGGAGTCGGATTTCTGCTTCTCCTCTCACCATTGCCGCCTCCACCCCTGCGGCTCCCATGGCTACGACGTGATCCTTCATGGTCGCTGATGGGAGGCGATGGTGGCCCTGGTGGATTATTTCCGGCTGGGTTTCTTGGTGGTGGCGGTGGAGCCTCATTATGCTGACTCCGATGCCTGTTTCTTTGGGCACCGTCCCTACTTGATTCAGAACAATCCGGATCATCTCTTCGTCTGGCGTTGCCAGACGGACGGCTTGGTGGTGGCATCCTTAGCCGATCTTGCTCTTCTTGCTGGGGCGTGTTTTCGGGTCTTCTCTATAGCGGTTGTTTTGCCGACGATGGTCCTGATGAGGAACCATTGCCCTGATGGCATCTTCGGACGCAGCCGGAATAACTCTTGCCCAATCACGTGCCGGCCTGCGAGAGTAGCTGTTTGAGCCGGTTCTTGAATTCTCTTCTTCTCCACAGGGACGATAACATTGAGTCGTATCCCTGTGAAGCCTTACGTCAGCGCTTTGGTCAGCGCCAGTGTGACAAAACTCGGACTTTGAGGCCAGCTTGCCACTAAATGACGCGACCGTCTTCTGCTGCTTTAATCCTTTGTCCAGCAACACGACGCACTGTTGGACCTGTTGCGGAGATGGATTGTTGGCGAGGATGGCTCGAGTGCAGCAGCTTTTTCCAGCGGCGTGCTGTAGACTCAGATCTTCTCTCCATCTTTTCCGTCGAATAGATCTTTGTGGATATCCGGATTTTTGTTAGAAAGAAATGGACCTCCCCTTGTTTTGTTTGGATGTCGCTTGAAATCTGACTGATACCTGGCAGGATCACTATCTAACTGCTGCCTCATCTCGACAAGGCGAGCGGCCTCTTCGTCTAGAAACAAGTGGTGCTTTTCCAGGTCCTCAGCCCTTTTCTCTAGTGCCTCCGGCGTAATATCTGAAGCCGTTGGGATTGGAATTGTGAGAGCATCTCCATAAATTTCAAGTGCACCTTTGGTGACGATGTGTCCATCCACAGGAGGATCGATCGGGGTGGTATTAATCGGATCTCTGTCCTGATTCTCCATCTCGATCTCCTCATCAACTTTTTCTTCGTTGGTTTCCTCGACGTCCGGCTCTGCCGATGTCGGATTCTTGTTCTTGTTCTTTTTCTTATTATTTGATCGCCCAGTAGCTTTAACGTGCGTACCCGTGGCAAAGACGGCTTTTGGTCCGGTACCGGGAGATAAACTTCCGTCGGTACTTTCCGTCATGGTTGGTTTGTGGACCTCGGAGGAATCTCCGGTGTCCATGTCATCCTACGAGGTGTAGATTTCATCCATGCTATCATATGGACTAGGAGGAGTTTCCGGCTCACCTTGCGTTTGCTTGGAGACGTGCTCTTGTTCATACTCCTCCATCTCTTTGTCGAAGTCTCGAAGTTCCTGCGACGTGATTGACTCCTGAGGGGAGCCAGGTGAGTCTGCGTTTTCTTTGATTGCGTCTAGGACCGAGTCGCTACCAGCTCCAGCATCGACAAAGTCGGATCCAGTGCTTATGTGGTACACGCAACAGTGCTTCTTCTTGTTCATGTTCTTGAGGTACTTGTATAACTTAGTTTCCGCTTCGACGTCAGCAGAGCTGGATCCGTAGCAGATGTATTCCTCTTATGTGTATCCGATCTCGCTATAGAGATCGGATCTGGATTCTTCTTCCACTATAGGAGTGGGCTGGGTGGGTTTGATTTTATCCGGGACCCTGAAATCTTCCGCCTCTACGGACAAAGTAGATGCGGATTCTTATTCCGCCATGGTCATCACCTCAAGGGTGGGTTGGGCGGGTTCAACGAAACCGAGATAGATATCGATCTTGCCGATTGACATGATCGTGTAGGTTGTCACGGGTTTCGAAGCCGGAATCCAAGTCTCATCGAGTAGGATGAGAGGGACATCACTGGCGTAGACCACACGACCTATGGCGATTGTTTTTCCGATTCCTGCACGCGCAGATTCCGCCTGGACCGATGCTCCAAAGGTCACTTTTCCCATGGTGGGTGCCAACTGTCATCGGATTCTCGGCAAGTACGCCATAGGGGGTCCTAGTGGCGTTGGAAGGATGGGGTGTGAGACGTCGGATGTTCCAGGAGAGGTGAGCACAAGTTTACCCATGTTCAGATCCGACTGCGGTGATCGGATCCTACTCCTGGTAGCAACCTAGTAATATATCGGCGTAAGCTGGATGTTACAGCGGATTACAAGAGAGGTTCGCCTGTGCAAGTTGGTTGTGGTTGTGTATCGAGTTGTTGCCCTAAAGTTTCCCATAGGGCCGGTTTATATAGTCACTGGGGCCTAGGGTTACAGGAGAGACCTATCCGTCTATGTTACAAAGTTGGTAACTATATACAGCTTGGACTACAAGTAATACTACATGCCTAAGTCGGTAACTCTTCTGGGCCTTGTCGTAGCCGGAACTGGCTCCTCCTCTTTCTCTGATTGGACCGCCCATGAAGCAAAGCTCTAACCCGTTGGTGGGCCACCCTGGTCAGTGAGTCCTGTGGGTATAGCCGGAAAGTATATCCCCAACATCTAGTATTGTTGTTCACACTAACCATGTAGGGGAAATTAAAGAGCTCAAGGCTCAAGTCACTTCTTTGAAGAATGACTTGAAAAGGGGTCATAAAGGGAAGGCCACACTCAACCATATCTTGAGTGTGCAAAAATCCCCCAATGACAAGTGTGGTCTTGGATTCAACTCCAATGTCAAGAACAAGTCCATTATGAAGTTGAAGCACAAGGGCAACAAGAAGAATGGCCAAGATCAAGTCAAGAATCTGGCCAAAATTGTCTGCTTCAAGTGCAAGGAAGAAGGGCATCATGTTAGATCTTTCCCATTGAAGAAGAAGACTCTTAGTGTGAAGCAACAAGGGAAGCGGCCTCAAGTTCTAGCTCAAGTTAGAGATGTGACTTTTCCTAAGAGGACTACTTGATCTCTTCCTCGAGTTGTGGCTTCACCTAAGAAGAAAGATGGCAAGAGAAGAACTTGCTACATATACTGCGAGAAGGGGCACATTTCTTCCTCATGCACCATTGGTATCTCCTCATCCAACCCTATCTTGAGTGATGATGTTTATTCTCTTCGTAAGATGAGGTTGGAAATGTGTTTTCCAATTTGTTGGTGCTCAATGTGGTGTCAAGAAAAGAACCATATGGGTTGCCAAGCCTATTGGGACTAACTTCTTAGGACCCAACTTGGTTGAGGACCAACAAGCCAAAACTTGATCAATAGGTGTTGTTGGAGGGCATTGGAGACTTGGCTATATCATGAAGAACCGAGGGATCTTCATCTATTATTTTTATCAAGCCAAATCATGTGGATTATAATGTCTCTATCATATTTCCAATGTTACTCCTTGCGGTAACATGTGCTTAACTCATTACATTAAAAGTTGCTCGCCCCCTTGTGCATGTGTTGGTTTTGTACCTTGCATGTTTTTGCATGTGTTGTGCATTCCACTTAATTATCTTGAGCTATCAAGTATATTTGTGTATGATCAGGTGGCACACCATGTACATTTGTGTTCTTGTGTTTGAGCCTTTCTTGATTATTTTTGGTATCTTATTTGGCTCTTGTGAGAGATTAATGGACTATCCCATTTTGGGGAGTGTTATCCTTGGGCATTCCACAATCCTAAAAATGCGTGTACATGAGAAATACCACCTAGTATTGATATTGCAATATTATCTAGTCTCTATGTGGTATAATTCTCATGAGAAATTTAAGTTCTATAATGCCCATTAATTATCTCTATTTGGATCTTTTTGCCTCGTGTTGATATCTATGGTTGTATCACATTATGGGGGAGTCATATTCTTAGTGCATATTACAATCCTAGAGAATGTGAAAATTCAAGGTTGTGTCACTTAGAATTGATATTAATAATTATCTAGCTCCTATGTGACACATTAGCTGAAACAAGTTCAAATTTGCTTGAATGCCTTTATTGCTCATCTTTTGGATCTTGTTTGTGAGAGTGTTTCTTGGTATGTGTTTCCTCATATTTGAATCTCTATATACTCATGGAAACCATTAGCTTCAAGTTACTCTAATCACTAGTGATTGTGTGACTATTGGGAACTACCAAGAATATCTTTCGAAGCATCAAGCTTAATTCTTTTACTTTGGCATATGCTTCTTTGTGTGAATATGATCTTGGATATCCATATGAACTACCTCAGGAAGATTATTCCCAATACTTCTTGTCCTTGGACAATTAGTACTAGATTTATGGTAGAATTTATTGATCATATTCACTTTGGACTTTACTTAGTTTTGTCCTATCTTTGGCCAAGAAAATGTTTTGTGTTGCTCCCATGTATTCCTTGCTTCTTTTGGATCTCCTTATTTTATTGGTATCCTCTTGTGTTTTACTTAATGTAGGTAGTAGTGATGATCTCATTTGTGTGCATTTTTTAGTCAAAAGAAAAATTCTATATAATGTACTACTTATGGGTGAGGTCTCCTATATTATCTATAACAATCCTTTTATGCTTCTTTGTTTGATCCATATCGTGTTTTATGTGCTTAGAAGTTCGATCTTTTCATTTTGGTATTTTGTGCCATCATGAAAAGTTTGGAGAGTTTGGTTTATTTGTTGGAACCTTGCTCTTTTTGGGAGTTGGTTTTGTCTTATTCCTTGTTTCACATTTTGTCCATTTTAGAATGAGATAAATCCTTGAGCATTCGTGTTTTTCTATCTTTTGATCTTTGGATTTTGCCTAGTTCATTTGTTGAACTTGTGATATTTCATGTGTTGAATTGGTTCTTTGATACAATTTGGACACCATTTGTCATGTCACACTCTTATGTGTGCCATCTTGGTCTACTTGGTGTTTTGGTTCAAATTGTATATCCTTTTTGGTTCTTAAAAGCCTTGTGCATGCATATTTACTACATGTTTATATTATGGCATGCTTGCTTTCTTTGATTCAGTATATAGGGAAAACTCCACCAAATCCCATCGGCTCAGTTGTGCATGAAATTCAATTTCATATCAATATGCACATATTTATGTGGAGTCTCTCCTATGTATTGTAGTTTCTCTAACTACTTTGGACCCAATATGTTTGGGGACCATTTTGTACTTAATGTGTTTTAGGTACATTGGAGATATATTAGATGCTTGTCTCTCTATTTTTAAGAAGCGGCGCATCCATGAATATTGGAGGCAAGCTATAGGACATTCGACGAACACATATCTACTATGTCCTACCAATTATATCTCGGTAACAAGTATCTCTTTCTCATGCTCATATATCTTGCTTCCAACCATTTGTCGGTAGCCTTCTAGCATGAATTTTTGTATTTGTATGTGTTGTGGTTCTTGCTTTGGTCTTAAGAGAACCTCCTATTGCAAATGTGTGTAAGTTGAGATGAGTGCATATAATTGGGACTATACAAAATCATGCATATGATTCACCAATCCCAAATATTTCAATCTAGCAATTTTATTGCCTATATTTTCCTCAACTTCTCTCATGTGCAATAATGAGATTTTGCTAGTTGAGTTTTCCTTTGTGATACTTGTTGCTTTTCTCCATATATTCCAACTATATACTCTTCCCTTGGTGATTGTTGTAATGTATGTGGTTTGTTGGTGTTTGAAGGTCATTAATGAACAATAAGATAAAATTGCATGTTTGGCCATGCTTTTAAGCAAAAATCTTATTGGTATATTGAAACTGCATTTCCCATCCTAAGTGGTTTTGATGTTTGATGATAACACACATGTCGGACTAATCATTTTCTAAGTGTACCATAGGGTTTTATTTAGGAGAAGACATTCGTTTCCCCCAAAGGACACTAACAAGACATAGCTGCCTCTGCCTAAAGTATCTGTGCCGATCGGTAGTACCGAAAGTCTGCAAGGGCAGGCAAGGCCCCTCAAACCTTCTGTCTCACCTGGTATCACGAGCCGTCACTACCGCTCAGACCGGTAGTACCGGTTTCCCAGACCGGTACTACCGCTTATCAACACTAGTACCGCCCCGACGGTACCGGGTGAGTCTGCAAGGATTGACGAGTCTCTCCTCCCTTTCTGTCTCACCCGGTACCGTGAGCCGGTACTTCCACCCTGACCGGTAGTACCGCTGCATATGTCTGGTACTTCCAGCTTGTACCAGGGGAGTCTGGAGCTATGTTGCTCAGCTAGGGCATTTCTGGTACCACGTCCGGTACCTGACCGGTAGTACCAGTTATTTTCGGTACTACCGCTCAAGTACCGGTAGTACCACTCCAAGTCGAACTGTAACGGGCAGATCCACTGCGAGGGGTATAAATAGGCCCCTCTTCTACCTTGGGAAGTGGCTCGGCCCACTCAATAACACCTCCTCCATTTGAGCCAACAAATCGCCAAGATCTCTTCATCCAACCATCCAAAGTCCTTGATCTTTGGAGAATCGAAGGAGGATGCCTTGATCTATAGCTTCACCAAGAGAGATTTTCATTTCCCCCTTGTTCACTTGAGGGCCCCTTGCTCTAGGGTTTCTTTGGAAACCCTAACTATTATTTTGATTCTTACAAGCTAGTCTTTGATTGTTTGACAACTTTCTTGTATTCGGGAGACTCCAATTCAGTTGTGGATGTGTGCCTCGAACTTGTTGTAAAGGTGCCGACTTCCACCTCGAAGGTTGCCGATGTAGTGGAAGAGGTGAATCAAACCCTTTGGGGTGAGGTTCATCGGAGAACAAGGGAGTCCTCTCGTGGTGTTGGTGGTTTGAAACCACCCCCTCTCCAACACAGACGTACTTCCCCTCAAAAGGAAGGAACCGCGGGAAACAAATCCTTGTGTCTCCGGGTGCTCCACTTTGGTGACTTCTATCCTTTACCGCACTTTACTTAGCTATTTCTTGCTTAGTGTTGTGCTAGGTTGACATATAGGTAAATTCACCATAGTTTAATAATATAGAGAATTTACCTTTTGTGTCAAACCCTAATTTGAAAGAGTAAAATTTTAAGTAGCACTTATTCACCCCCTCTAGGTGCCCATAAGATCCTTTCAATTGGTATCAAAGCCTCAGCTCTTTATTCGGGATTTACCGCCTAAGACTAAATGGGTAGCCAAGTAGGAGAATATGGTGGTGAGACTAGTAACACGGTGTCCATGGAGGATCTCAAGAATTTGGAAACAAGCTTGAGCTCCACCCTGGGCAACGAAATCAAACAATTGCGTGACCTAGTTGAGCAACTTATTAGAGATAAATTAGCCTCACCACCTCATCCTCCTAGAGAGGAATCTCCATCACTACCAAAGGTGAATGCCTCGGCATCACCCGCGGTTGTGGTGGTGGGGGATAGCCATGACAACACTAATCCCTTCACCAAAAAGGATGATGGGAAGGTAGAGAACCATGAGTTTCCCAATTGGTACTCTCCCGACCCACCTATCCCTCACCCACATATCAACAATAGAGGTGACCCACCTAAGCTAGCTGAAACTTCCTTTGCTCAATGGCAATCATTAATGAAATATCATGTGTGCAGCTCTTGAATTGTGGAGAATCATTGAAGAAGGACTCCGAATTGTGGATCCAACCAAGTTAACAATAATAGAAGTTGTCAATAGCCAACTCAATGCTACCGCTTTGCACATGATTCAACAAGGTTTGGGTACAAAATATTACCCTCACATTGAACACCTCAACATCGCCAAGGAATCTTGGGATGCTCTCACTGAGCTATATGTTGGAAATGAGAGCATGAGAAGTAACCGGTATGATGAACTATGCAATGAAGCCGAAGGTTCTATATGAAGGATGGTGAAGATCATGAAGATATGTATCGAAGGCTCAAGTCCACTGCCACCGCCTTTAGGAATGTGGGTGCCTCACATGTAGATGATGCTTGGATAAAAAGGAAATATGTGAGTGCACTCATGCCCTTTGATCCCACTGACTTGAAGAGTCTACAAGGAAGACACAACTACCATCTCATGACCTCCAATGAAGTTATGCAAGAGATGGCTACTTTCAAGGTTGCTGCCAAAAATGCCAAAGATGCCCATGCTCGAGATATTGGAATGAGCAGTGGGGGTAACCTTGCCTTAAAGGCCAAAATTGTGGAGTATGTGGAAGAAGAAGAGGGTGATGAAGGCTTTTCTATGAGCCACCCCGATGATGTCAAGGTTTCTCATGGTGAGTATATGGCCTTCTATGCAAGAAACTTTTGGAAAGACCCGGCCAAGGTCAAGATGGAGATGCAACGAAGAAGCAACCCAAATGGGAGAAGAGACAATGGCTCAAAATTGAGAACTTGCTTCAATTGTGGTGATCGTTACCATTTTGTATCCGGATGACCCTATGAGAAAAGATAATATCATGGGGGTAAACTTGTGTTAAAGAAAAAATCCAAGGCTCCATTCAAGAAACCCTTCATCAAGAAGAATTGCACCAACAAGAAGTCGGGTGAAATTGTCTTGATAACACATGAAGAATTCTCCTCCGATAATGAAGAGGAAACATCAAGTGGCATGTATGCTCTTGCTACTACTTCTACTCCCACTTTATCCCTCTCCAACTCCCCAAATGAGAATATCTCCAACAAGAACGTCACTTGCCTTATGGCAAGAGGAACGGAGGTATCATCATCTCCTCACCCCTCTTCTTTGATTGATGATGAACTTTATGAGGAGATATCTCTTGAGGTCAAAGAAGAATTAGTTGCTTTTGATGTGTTCATGACTAACTTGCATGGAGCACAAGATGCATTTTGTGAATCTCTTAAATCAACTTTCTCACACACAAGATCTTCTTGATGAAAGATGTAAACTTGGTAGAGGTCATACTAGTGAGATGGAGGCTTTAACTAATGCTCTATAAGAAGAGCAAGAGACTAGGGTGTCTCTTGAAGAAAAGCTTTAATGCCTTGATGAGGCAAATAATCAAATTATTAATAAACTCATAAAGGAACGTGATCATTCCATTGCCAAGTACAAAAAGGATAAAAAGGACAATGAGTTTGGTGTTGTTCATGAAAAACTTGCCAAGGACTTTAGAAAACTTGACAAGGAACACAAGGCCTTGGAGAGTGAACTCTTGTCACTCACAAAGTATCGTGAAAAACTTCAAACTCAATTGACTAATATTGTTTCACCTAGTACTTTCATTCCTTCTAGTAGCACAAATACACTCAAAGAAAATGCAAGGTTGAAGGGGGAGCTTGCTAATGCCACCTTTCCCAAAGGAAACAAGTCCATTGATGACCTTTTGAGTAAGAAAAGACCAAATGGTGAGAAAGGGGGCATTGGTTTTGTCTCTAAAGCCAATAACAAGACCAACAAGAAGATGAAGGCCATGCCCGCACACGCAAAAGATAAGGCCATTGTGGGTAGTAAGATCACAAGTGGCAAAACCATGTCACATGATGACTTTGCGGGAAGTGCTAACCCTCACTATGTCTTAATGCATTATTATTATGGTGATGTATATGCACAATATGTTGGTCCATTTAATGATTATATTGCTTGGTATATTTGGGTTCCCAAGACCCTTGTTGCTAACAAAAGAGGACCCATTAAAAAATGGGTACCTAGAATCTAGTTTGATCTCTTGTAGACCTATGCTTCCAGGGGATCAATGTGGGTGCTTGATAGTGGATGCACAAGTCAGATGACTAGAAGCAAAACTATTGTCAAGGAGTTAAGACCAAATGATGATCAAATAACCATGACATATGCCTACAAATAAAAGTCTAAGGTAATGGGTTTTGGCAAAGTTGTGGTTGCTCACGATATCACACTCGTGGATGTCATTCTTGTTGAAACCCTTGGATATAATTTACTTTTAGTCCGTGCTCTTGGAAAGATGGGCTTTTCCGTGTTTATTGATAATGATATTGTGATCCTCTTGTGGAGCAAGTCTCTAAAGGTCGATTTCGTTGGGTACGTCGAAAATGACTTGTATGTGGTGGACTTTTCGGGGAAAACCACTACAAGTGTGATGTGCTTATTCGGAAAAGCCGATGTGGGTTGGCTATGGCATCGCCATCTAGCCCATCTCAACATGATAACTTTGCAAAGTCTCCACAAGGGTGGCCATATTGTTGGTCTAAAAGAAAATGTTTGTTTTGCCAAAGATCGTGTGTGCAGGGCTTGTGTTGAAATAAAGATGCATGATTCTCCCCATAAGCCAAAGAACTTCATCAAGTCCAAGCAGATCTTGGAGCTCCTCCATGTGGATCTCTTTGGTCCTCCATCTCATGCAAGTCTTGGTGGGAAGAAATATTGCTTGGTGATTGTTGATGACTATTCAACATACACATGGGTATACTTGTTCAAGTTGAAGAGTGAGACCCAAGAAAATTTCATCGACTTCATCAACATGGTTCAATGTTAACACAATATCCCATTGTTGGTTATAAGGAGTGAAAACGACATCGAATTCAAGAACTACACCTTAAATGGATTTCTTAGTGATGAGGGGATAAAACATCAATATTCCTCTACATATACCCGTCAACAAAATGGTGTAGCTAAGAGGAAGAATCAAACTCTTATTGATATGGCAAGGTCCATGTTGGCGGAGTTTAAGTCTCTCTACAGCTTTTGGGTTGATGCAATCTCCACCGTATGCCATTCTTCAAACCGGCTCTACCTCCACAAATAATTGATCAAGACTCCATATGAAATTCTTACCAGTAACAAGCCCAACTTTTCATACTTCCATGTGTTTGGTTGTGAGTGTTTCTATCACATTAAGGGTGTCGTTTGTCCAAGTTAGATTCCAAAGCATTTGAGGGTATTTTTGTTGGCTATTGTCTTGAATCCCACACTTATAGAATCTACGATACTCTCTGGAGTTGTCATAGAATCTTGTAGTGTGGTGTTTGAAGAATATGATGGTCCCCAAGGGGGGCGTGTTGATGTCTGTGATGTAGATGATGAAATGCCTCAAGATTCCATAAGAAGAATGGGTGTGGGATTCATCCGCCTTGTTGAGGAACCCCTTGTGGCGGATCTCGAAGAACAATGCTCTACTCAAGTGGAGCCCTCATCTTCACAACATCAACAAGCACCTACTATTGAGTATAATGATGACCCAAGCCAAATACAAGCTGTGGAACCTCAACAAGTTAATCCAGCAGAAACTTCTAGCCATGAGAACATGACTCTCCTCTTACAGGATTGTCTAGTGCTGCTCAGTCTATTGTTTAAAGCAGATTTATAGAGTCCACCAGAAGATCAACTCAACGACTGTCTAGAAGTGTGCCTGATCAAGACCAAGATAAATCTATGCCTCATGATGATGAGAATGATCCTAGTGAAGATCAAGGTCAAGATGATGGTCAAGACGAGGACCATAATGATGAAGAGATCCCCACAAGAAACAACAAGGATATCGAAACTCGTCGCCAAGCTAGAGTGGATAGAATGTTGGAATTAAAAGATCACACTCTTGAGAATGTGGTTGGGTATATAAGAAGAGGAATGTCCACTAGAGATAAATTGAAGATTTTTGGTGAACGCCAAGCTCACATTTCCATGATGGAGCCAAAGAAAGTATGGGAAGCTCTTGAAGATTTATATTGGTTGGAAGCGATGCATAAAGAGCTCAACAAATTTGAGAGAAACAAAGTTTGGAAATTAGTTGAAAAGCCAAAATATTTCCGCAATTTTACAAGCACCAAGTGGATATTCAAGAACAAGCAAGATGAGCATGGAATTGTTGTGAGGAACAAGGCAATATTGGTTGCACAAGGGTTCTCTCAAATTGATGGCATTGATTATGGAGATATATATGCACCCATAGCTCGCCCTGACTCCATTCGTATCCTTCTTGCTTATGCGGCACATCATAACTTTAAATTGCAACAAATGGATGTAGAAAGTGAATTCCTAAGTGGTCCATTGCATGAGTTGGTATATGTAAAGCAACCCCCGGGGTTCGAGGATCCCAACTTCCCAAACCATGTCTACAAACTTGATAAGGCGCTCTATGGGCTCAAACAAGCCCCACGCATGTGGTATGAGCACCTTAGAGAGTTGTTGTTAGATCGTGGGTTTGAGGTTGGGAAAATCGATCCCACTCTTTTTACTAAGAAGGTCAATGGGGAGCTTTTTGTATGCCAAATATATGTTGGTGATATTATCTTTGGCTCATCTAACAAATCTTTTAATGATGAATTCTCAAAGATTATGAATAATAGGTTCCGGATGTCTATGATGGGAGAATTGAGAGTATTTATTTGTTTTGAGATCAAGCAATTAAGAGGAGGAACTTTCTTCAACCAAGCCAAGTATACTCAAGACATGCTCAAGAGATTCAACATGAAATATCTAAATGGAGCTCCTACTCCCATGGCAACCAAGACTCAACTTGAACTAAATCCAAAAGGTAAAGATGTGGATCAAAAGGTATACCGGTCTATGATTGGTTCTTTGCTTTATCTTTGTGCATCTAGACACGATATTGTGTTAAGTGTAGGAGTGTGTGCAAGATATCAAGCGGCTCCTAAAGAAAGCCATTTGATGGTGGTCAAGAGAATCTTCCGATATTTGGTTTGTACCTAGGGTTGCAGGAGGCAGCTTTAGCAGGGCAGACTCGTGTTCTGAATAGAATTTAAAGAGAGATGGACTGCTATAGAACGATTGTACATGCATGGTGGTTTTGCGGGCCAAATCGGGCCCCGCTTCTACAACCCTATTCATACCCAAAACTATGGTATTTGGTATCCTAGGGGCTCAACATTCTCTCTTTGTGGATACTCGGATTCGGATTGGGATGGTGATAAGGATGATAGGAAATAAACCTCCGGGGCTTGCCAATTCCTTGGTAGGTCCTTGGTGTGTTGGTCTTCTAAGAAGCAAAATTGTATATCTCTCCATTGCCAAAGCCGAATATGTGGCAGCTGCTAGTGCTTGTACTCAATTGCTATGGATGAGGCAAACTTTAAAGGAATACGGCATCCATTGTGACAAAGTGCCTCTTCTATGTGACAATGAAAGTGCTATCAAGATTTCCTACAATCCGGTGGATCATACAAGGACAAAGCATATTGAGATTTGTCATCACTTCATTAGAGACCACATTGCTCGAGGTGATATTGAGCTATCCTATGTGTCAACCAAAGACCAACTTGCCGACATATTCACGAAGCCACTTGATGAAGCAAGTTTTTTCTATTTGAGGAATGAACTAAATATCATAGATTCAAGGAGCTTGACTTGATCACCTTTCATACTCACCTATATCTTGACTCTTGTTTGGTTTAGGTGCAGGCATGGATATAGGGGGAGTGCTTCCCTAATTGATTGGACTATCCCTCCCCCCATTATGCCCAAAGTGATAAAAATCATTCCTCTTAATATCATTTTGTGATATGTGAGCTTCAATGATGAGTGTCGGTAATGGACCCAAGATATATCTTCGTGGTGCCAAGCCGAGTATACTCAAACATGGTGGCCTAGGCCACCACCCTCTCACATTTGAGAGGTTGGCGCTTCCACGTGTTTGTCATTTGTTGTTTGGTTTGAATCTTAGAGACATGCACTCTCATTTGGTTCTTGCTATATTTTCCCTGTTTATAGTGCAAGTGTCCCTATCAGTTTGGTATTCTCAACCTAAGCCATTCTTACTCCCCATACAACCCCATCTACTCTGCACAAGAACCCCTCCTTTGCCCTTGGTTAATGGTTCTGGTGGAACCGGTACTACCGGATGGGAAGCGGTACTACCGGACCGGTACTTTATTACTTAATATTTAGTGAGAGGGATCATCTTATAATGCTACCGTCACGATCTAAGCAATACAAGATGCATAAAATGATTAACATCACATGCAATTCATAATATGTGATATGATATGGCCTTTCTTCTTGTGCCTTCGATCTCCATCTCCAAGCACAGACATGATCTCCATCATCACCGGCGTGGCGTCAAGGTGAATGGCGCCGCTCCATGGTTGTCGTTCACCAGCATCAACTATTACAACTACTTTGAATAATAGACACACATGTCTTAACAAAATTAAAAGACAACCATAAGGCTCCTTCCCGTTGCCAACTTATAATAAGGATCATTGCATACATCATATATAATCACAATCATGGCCATATAACATCACAACACAAGCCCTGCAAAAACAAGTTAGATGCCTCTAATATTTCTTTTCATGTTTTACG
Organism: Avena sativa; assembly: GCA_916181665.1. Lineage (NCBI taxonomy): Eukaryota > Viridiplantae > Streptophyta > Magnoliopsida > Poales > Poaceae > Avena > Avena sativa. The sequence goes on from OV702280.1 coordinate 137,699,221, forward strand.
TGGCTAGGGCTTTCGCATAAGAACCATTCTAACTTACGAACATGAACCAGAATGTTGATACAAGTATTGTCAAGTGCCCGTTGTAAATTGAATATTCACTATGGTGTGAGAGACAGACACCCACAAAGCCACTTATGCAATACAAGTTGCATGTTGAGCGTGGAGCAAGTCTCATGAACAATGTCATGTAAGTTTAGCCCAGGACGCTTCATCCCACCATACCGCAAGATGCAAAGTACACAAAAAGCAATCGACAACAAAAGCATCAACACCCACAACAACCATTGTGTTCTACTCGTGCAACAGATCTACGCATAGACATGGCTATGATACCACTATAGAGGTTCGTAGCATGGAAAACAAAAATTTCTATCGCATGAACACACACAAGCCAAGATCTAATCTACTAGATCAGTGCAACGAGTTGATAGAGTAATACCCCTCAAATATCCAAAGCGGTTAACGAGATAGGATTCTCGTTGTATATGTAGTCATTCACTTGCCGATCTCAAGATCGCAAAGATGATACTGAAGGAAATATGCCCTAGAGGCAATCATAGAGATGATTATATTTCTTATGTATCCATGAGTTATTGTAATGTTCCATGAATATCCATATCAGGCAACTTGTATTGATTGGAAATTATGTGAATTGTTTGTGAAACTCTTTACTTGTATGGTTATTTAATAGTTGTCCCTAGTCGGAGTTCATGTGAGGACACATGTAAATATTAGAATAGCACATCGATTGGTTGATGACTATGTTTCGCAAGTCATAGACATGGAGATGTCAAACCAATGATGTGGACACATGTTATGAACATGGGGTTAGACTGACCCAACTTGAGACTGGAAATTAGACTTGTAGATCTCTCTACGCATCGTGTATGTTTTGTCCCTAGACCTAAGATTGTTGCATGTACTTGAGATGTGGATCGACCTACTTTGGGGCTATCAGACGCTGCTCTGTAACTGGGTAGTTATAAAGGTAGTTTACGGGTTTGTCCTGAAGCATACTGCAAGACATGGTCAATCAATATGGGATTTGCCCCTCTCTACTTGAGAGAGATATCTCTGGGCCCCTTGAGTGATCGGATCCAGAAATGCATGGCTGTGCTACATAAGGTTAAGAGTTAACCTAATAAAGGGATTCTGAATCACAGTATCGATAAAGGGAGGTCATCTTGGAGCTAGACCAAATATCGTGAGGCAAAAGGAAAGACATGTACTAAACCTTGTGATGGTTCGTCCGATATGATCTTTGTATGCGTTTAGGAGTTGGAACGTCTTGCTAGAGGCCGCTACCAACTATTGACAGAATAAGTGTATTCGTGTCATGTCTACACGTATATGAACCTATAGGCTCACACACTTAAGGGGCTGGAATCCTAATAAGGATTAGATCCGAATTATACCAGGCTTAGGCTACTAATGGGCTGCTAATGTAGAAGCCTACTAGGGACTCTTATATAAGAGAGGGTGGGGCGAGCTGACCAGGGTTAGACCATTCCACCCAGTCGCCACTCCTCACGCCTGTGTTGCACGCGTGAACCTAGCAGTCCGGCGTCTGACGCTTCCACCCCACACGTGTGGATACCTCGGAGGTGCTGCATCTGTGGCACTTGGACGAGCCGCGCAAGGGGAGCTACTCATGGGACGAGGATAAGGAGGAGACGTAGAACATCTACACTGCCTCGACGCGCTTCATCAAGTTCCGCAAGCGCGCGTCTAGTGGTAATCCTGTGATCTATGACAACAGTAATGTAGAGGTCCCAACCTTTAATAAGGTAGAGGTCCATGTGTTTACAATGCTAGTCCCTGGATCAATAGATGTAATATCAAGAAAAAAAGGTCATAATACAACTTTATAACGAGGAATAAAGTAATTCATTACATCTTACATAGCTCATTTGGCTATCTCATTACAATGCAGCAGAAATAACTATATAGCATGGAGTCCTTCATCTTCAAAGTGCCACATGCAATCATGTTGGTTGTAGACTTGTAATCCTAATCAACACACTTCACTAACATCAAACAAACCTGCAACATAATAAGTTACAGCCACAAGGGTCAATACATTTGAATTGTATTGTCAAGTGATACTATGGTAGAATAGTGGTATCTATCATCTATATGCATTTGGCTAAGTGGAGCTTAGGCTTGCTTTTCTCAAAATAGATTTTCCTTATCATTTGAAAACACTAAGTTTTTGTTTGTCAAAATCACCCAAAGCATCTACCAATAGACATTGGTGATCCTTTAACCCTTGTTCAACCACCAGTTTTTAACTTAGAAATTGGGATGATGATATTCTTGATAGCTTCCATGTCTTGATGCTCAAATTGTCCATTGCCGGGGACACAACTAAGTACTTAGATTTTACTCTCTCGAGAGGTGGTGCACTTTCCCCACAAGACTCGACATGCATCGAGACAAGATCTTTCAGAAGCCTTCCCTTAGACCAAAATGGACGCGTTCCCAAACCTATAACCCCTACCACCAACTGTCCATTTGGCTAAGTTATTGCAACCTATATGATCCAGGCGGAGCCCATAATGCCAAGTGGCTGCACTTGAAGCTTCTCAACATTTGACATCTCAAATCTCTTTGTTCCTGGGTGGCATTCCACAAGTGAGATACAGAGGGTAGGCCACTGAAAAATGGGCCCTGGTAACCACTCAAGAAAAATCCATGCATGCAAGTCCCATTCCACCCAGGTGATTCATTCACATAGTTGTTTTATTAAACAAAACACAAGTCCTTGACTTAGAAATATTTCATAGCATGAATATAATCCACCCTTTTTTTCTACTAGCTAAGCTAAGCATGATAGTAGTAGGAATCTTAACTTAGGAAAATTTCTACTAAGGCATCATCTACTAGGATTTCCCATGGCATAGCATACTTAGTAAAAATTCCATGCAAGTCCTACTCAAAACATCACTAATGCATAGTGAAAATAATAGGACAAAATTATGAAGCACCACTTGCCTTATTGGTAGAGAATATAAGTTCACTCCTTGATCTTAAAATAGTCACACTCTTCAAATTTCACTACAATTCAATCAAGGCACAAATTCAATATAGCATTCAAACAATTCAACACATAAAATAATAAAAACAAAGCAATGCATGCAAGCATGCCAAAGATTGTTTTATTTTGGAAAAGTGGTTTCTAATAGGTTATGAACATTATAAAACACCTATTGGTCATTTATAAATGTGGTAAAACCATTTGATATCAAGTTTGTGAAAATGGCCACTTTAAATCATTTTTGTTTTTATAGAAATGATTATTCAAAGAATAATTTCTAATGTTAGCCAAAATGTTTTTTAAAAACCAATAGTAATGTTTATGGTCATAATGTTTTAGAACAATTCCATTTGCAAAGGGTTTCATCTAAAAACCATTTTTAAATCAAAGCAACATTTTATTTTGTTAGAAATGCTTTTAAACAAAGTAATAGTTTTACTAGGGTTAATCAAATACATTTTTAAATCTAAAACTTTGTGTTTAGGGTCAGAGAGTTTAATTTAACCCATTTTCAAAAGGTTTTACTCAAAAAGCATTTCTAAATCATAATCAATATTTTTATTTAACTAGAAATGCTTTTAATCAAAGGAATAATTCTTTAGCATCACAAAATATATTTTTAAATCCAAAAGTTGGTTTCTATGGTCAGTAGGTTCAAAACAATCTATTTACAAAAGATTCTATCATAAAAATATTTCTAGAAATTTTTTTATACTCAAATTACGCCTAAAAAAGTTTCTGCAAAAACAACTAATTTTACAGAAGCAAAACATTAAACAAAGTGCATGGTTGGAAAGTTCACATTTTTCTGAATCCATTGATATAAAATTTGTAAAATGTGGACGTGTGGATTAAAATTAATGAATTTTGCAAGTTCTAACATCTAATAGTAATGTTTTTGTTTTTAAAACAAAACTCAGGCCACGTGGCGCAATCCTATTGGACGGTACCGCTTCGGTTGGATCATGCATTACAGACCGTGGGATTAAAATGAATCTGTGTGGCTCAGTTCTAATCATACCGGTTTGTTAAGTCGTTCTATCATAGCCACGCGATCGTGATCTGACGGCTAACGTGCGAGTGACCAAGGATGGGCGGCGCGACGACGGTGGCTGGTGGCGGCGTGCTCAGATGAGGACGGTGCTGACAATACAAGAAGCGAGAATGCGAGGGGAAGGGATCACCGAGTTTGCCGTGATGTGCTGATTCTCAACGTTGCTACGGTTGTCGAAGGGGTGCTCGAGGTCAACTGGGATTGCTCGCCGGAGTTTCTCACGGGCTCGGGTGTTCTCTGTTGAAGATGAAGGCGACGCTATGGTGCACGCTAGGGCAAACAAAATATGTAGTCAGATGCGCAAGATCATGGCGAGTGCACGCGTGTGAAAGAGAGGAATAGGTGCGGTTGGAAATTACCAGGGGAGCTCGACGGAGTAATGGCAGACGGCGGCAACATTCAGTCGAAGTCGTTGCCGTCGCTGTGGATCATGTGCGGGCGAACCAGGGGTACTGACGGGTGCGCAAGACCATAGGGAGTAGGCTCGTGGAGGTCTAGGAGCAAGGGGAGGTAAGGAGCGGCTGGAATTGTTGCCGGAGGGCATCGAAGACAGCGTCAGTTGCAGTGTTAATTGGAGCAGCCTGGTGGCTCGTAGATAGAGAGGTCTGAGGGGAAACAAAGGAAAGAGGGAGGAGGTTAAATGGGCGAGGTCTCAGGGAGGAATCAACACAACGTTATGGCGAATTTAATCGGCAGAATTACAGGCAGAAACAGCGATGAGGGAAGGAAGAACTGGTCGCGCCGGTGAGAACGACGACTGACAGGTGGGGTCAGTTGATCAGTGAGTGAGGGAGTTACACGGTGGGGTCGAGGATTCAGTTACTGCGCGGGTGCGTTTTCTGGTGCGAATCGTTTTTCCGCGGGGAAGGAAGATGAGCTAGCTGGGCTTAGTGGGCTGGGCTGGTTCTTTTCCCTTTTTTTACTCTGTTTCATTTTCTTTTTCTGTTTTATTTTTCTGTTTTGAATTTGTTCAAATGCTTTCAAATACTTGTTTGAATTCAAACTATTCACAACTTTCAGTAAGTTTTATACTGGTTTATTATTGTATTTTAAGGACCATTTTAGAATAATTATTTTATTCATTTATGGTTTATCATTTATTTAAAATAGTCACTTGTCTTTAATCAAATAAGATTTTAATCATATTTTCAAACCTCTATTTGAATTCTAATTTTCACCAAACCCTTTTGCGTAGGTTTCATTTATTCCAAAGTGCAAATAATTCACTTTGAATTATTTAAAATATTTTATTATGATTTGATAATCATTTAAATTAGGCAATTGTCTTTATTTCAATCAAATATGGTTTTAATCCCATTTAAATTTTATTCAAATAATTCTTTGATTCCATTAAAGTTAATTAAATAACTTTTATTCCTCTTGGATAAATTCCAATTTATTATTTTCTTATGATTTAGTTAATCATTTCTATTAGGGATTTTGTCTTTATTCAAATAGAATTAAATTTGACCAATGCCATATAATTTTATTTGAATATACTTTATCCATTTATTTTATTTGGATTTGGATTATCTTTATTCCATTTGCATGGATTTGATTTAAATTGTCTTCTAAATATTTTCTTTGGGATTTATTATTTAGGCAAATTGTCTTTATTCAAATAAAATTGGATATTTGTTCATTCCTTATGATTTTATTTAAATAATCTTTTAATCCTTTTTATTATTCAATAACTTCCATTTGTTTATGGATTTGGCCAAGATTTATTTTAAACATTCCTTGTTTATTTATTTCTTTCTTTCTTTCTTTGTCTTATAAAATCCATATATTTTTATTTATAGATCCAAAATTGGTGATTCCAATTTGTATATTTTTATTTAATATTTGTTTATCCTTTTAAATCCTTTAGGATTATTTTTCTCACAATTTGGTATGGATTTTAGATAGGGGCTTTATTAGCTTTGGAAATTATTTCCTTTTGTCATATTAAACTCATAGGTTTTTATCTATGGTTCCAAATTAAATGAAACCAATTTATATGGTTTTATAATATTTTCTTTATCATTCTTGATCATTTATAAATGTTTGTTGACAAATTTTTGTATGAACAATTCCACAGTCTTAGAGAGATCTTGGAAATGATTTTCTTCCTTTAGGGTTTTAGGGTTTTTGATTTAACTTTTCTAAGTGTTTAAATTTCAAGATACATTCATTGATGAATGCATTTCACTTGATTTGAATTTTTTTGGATTCCCTTTTATTCAAAGTTTGTTCAAGGTGGGTTTTTAAGTTTCCATTTAGAAATAAAAAGTTTCTTTTCACCCTAAATTTCAACAATTATTTATTTTGTTTATTTATTTTTCACATTTCAAAATTTGGAAATTTGGGGGATGTGACAAGTAATCCTGGTTTACGCGGTAGAAATTTTTGATTTGCGCTAGTGTAGCCTACCCGTATCCCTTCAGATACTTTTGGCGCCGCATTCCAGTAGCGCTCCCACAGTCGGTCACACGTACGGTACTCGATGAAGACCTTCCTCTCCCTTGTTCCAGCAGGCAGCGGAGGTTTTAGATTTCACCTTGCGATTCCAGTAGCATGATAGCGTGGTGGTGGAAGTAGAGCGGAAATCCCGCAGGGCTTCGCCTAAGCCGGAGCAGGTATGGTGGAGTAGAAGAGGGCCTCATTGATCTAGGTTTTAGAAGGCTGAGGTTTAGAGGTGGTGGCCGGCGGCTAGTAGAGGGTTAGGCAGCGGCTACTTTAGAGGTCTCTAAATCGACGACAACTTGAGAGGGCTGCGGCTAATATAGGGTTTCTTATGGGAGAGCAAGGGGCGCCCCTCCCCTCTATTTATGAGAGGGAGAGGCGGTTTGGGGGGAGGGGAGTCCTCCCCATCTCCTCCTTGTTGCCAGCGGCAAGGGGAGGAAGGAATCCTTCCCTAGGTCGGATTCCTTTCCTCCCTCCACTAGGCAACCATGTTGGGATTTGACTTTTCAAATTGGTGTTTGACTTTCAAACTAGAGTTTGATTTCTCTCTTCCCATTGCCTAGCCAAGTGACCTAGGACATGATGCAACCATTCCACTTTGATATGACACAGCCATGTACCCTTCCCACTCCGGATGATGGACCTTCTAGACTGTTCTAGAACATTCTGGTGAAAACACCGAAACCATTCCCGAACTCTGGAATTGGACTTTCCTTATATGAAACTTATTCTCCGGACCATTCTAGATCTCCTCGTGATATCCTGGATCCAATCCGAGACCCCGAACAACATTCGGTATCTTACCCTCTATCCATATCTACTAAACAACATCGAATCCTTAAGTGTGTCTCCCTACGGTTCGTAAATTATGCAGACATGATCGAGAATCTTCTCCGATCAATAACCAATAGAGGAATCTGGAAATTCATATGGCTCCCACATATTTCTATGATTACTTTGTGATCGAATGAACCATTTACATATGATACCAATTTCACTTTGTCTCGCAATACTTTACTTATCCGTGGTTTGACTGTCGGTATCTCTGCATACCTAGTTCAACCTCGTTACCGATAAGTAGTCTTTACTCGTTCATGTGATAAGTGATTCCTTGTGAGCCAGTCACATGCTTGCAAGCCAATTGGATGACATTCCACTAAGAGGGCCCAGAGTATATCCATCCATTATATGGATGGACAAATCCCACTCTTGATCCATGTGCCTCAACACATACTTTCAGAATACTCAATGCCACCTTTATAACCACCCAGTTACGAAGTGGTGTTTGATGTCTTCAAAGCATCCATCCGGTGATGGTGATTAACATGATCTCATGGTCGAAGGACTTAGGTTACTATTTATTTGAAAGCTTATAGCAAGTGAACTATTTAAATGACTTGATCTTATGCTACACTTAACTATATGAGTATTTCCATCACATCATTCTTCTAATGATATGACCTTGTTATTAATAACATACAATGTTCATGATCAGGAAACCATGATCATCTGCTAATCAACAAGCTAGTTTAAGAAGAGGCTTTACTAGGGACATTTACATGTTTACAAATCACACAAGTATTAATGTTTCCGGTTGATACAATTATAGCATGTGATGTAAACATTTATCATAAACATAAAGATATGATAATAACCATTTTATTATTGCCTCTTGGGCATATCTCCAACAGTTTCCCAGTTGCCTAGAGTTAATAATATAGTTCTTAAACCTTTGTGCATTCGACACCTATGGCTTTCTAGTGTTGTATTTACACGATTGCAAGTGTTTAACTGATTTTCGAATCTGACACTTTCAGGTCCATGTGTAATTGCATGTCTTTGCGTCTCTACGCCTCACTCATTCTCTAATGAGATGGCTTTGTATAAATTTGGTCCTTTGGTGAGACCTTTAGTTCCCTTGGGTATAAACATGTTGATACAATTGTCATACAATATATCTTCATAGTACTAGCCCGCTGTGAACCACATCTAGTTTGATAACATACTACTTGACACAAATGCCCTCTTTTGCTGCTACAATGGCAGTCATATACTTAGCCTTTTGTTGTAGTATCTGTCACAATTTGTTTAACTTTGGAACTCGTCCAAATCCATTATGGAACTTTCTTCCCATTATATTGTGCCACCCATAGTTTAAATTGAGATAATCTTAATTTGTATCTTGTGACAAAACTAGTATCAATGTAACACTTTACAATGAACTATCCATCTATTTGTCACCTCTACATAAATAATATATTCTTAGTTCTTCCAAAAGATCATAATAATATCCTTACTATTGTCCAATGATCATCTTTATGAATCATTCTAGTATATGCTCATAACATTTAGAGCATAGGACATATCTGGATGTGTACATATCACATTATGATTGATAAAATACTCTTTGTGATTTCATCTATAAAGTATCAAAAATACTTGAATCTTTATTTCACTTACCAAGTGTCAAAAACACTTGAATCTTGATTCAATCCTTCCTGTGCGATAAGAACCTTTCTTGTAGTTTCTATATTGAACTATTTCAATATCTCATCTATGTACTCTCGGCATAACCATATTAGCGTCCCAATCTATTCATTTAGATATTGATGCCAAATATTAGGGTCTTGCCTAAGTCTTTCACCCGGATGTAATTCTTAACTTGTGTCAATAAAAGATACTCCCTCCGTCCCAAAATAGATGTCTCAGATTTGTCAAAATTTGAATGAATCTAGACACTATTTAGTATATAAGTTCATCCAAATTTTAACAAATATAAGACATCTATTTTAGGACGGAGGGAGTACATCATTTCCAATCAACAATATGTCTTTCACATAATGCATTAGAAATATGTCTTAGCACTCCCATTTAATTTCTTGCAACTGCAAGCATCTTCATTGTCTCTGATGAAATTAAACTCTTTTAACAGTTTTATCATGGTGAAGATTCTAACTCCGCGATGCTTACTTCAACCATTGAGGTTTTCATACGCTTTTAGCATCATTTGAATTAACAAAACCCTTTGGACCATGTCATGTACACGTCCCAGGTAACCATTCTATTAAAAGAACTTTTTTGTTTATTCAACTACCACACAACAAAATTGTATGTAGTGGTTGCTACATTAATCCGTCTAGACTAAATATCGCTATGAAAGATCAAATCTTGTCATATTCAACTCCTTGAACATTGTCGTAAACTCTTACCCGACATGTCGATAATTTCATAGATGTAAAACATCCATGTCTATTTCTTTATAGATCCAAATACGACTATAGGGTCTTACACATTTTCAGAGGGTCTTCCAAGTTCAAAGCTTGACTTCTCGTGTATGGTACTATCACGGATTTTATGGCTTCAAGCCATTTGATGGAGTCAGGGCCCATCATCGCTTCTTTGCATACTGTCAGTTCATCATTGTCACAAAACAATGATTTATTTTCAAATCTTAGTATTTGATTATTTACCCGAGCTACTTGGTTCAATAGGAACTTATACCTCTGTGACCACAACCTTTGAGGCACGTGAGCCATGAGCATTGTTGCTGCCCCAGGACACTTTCCGGTGCTGCACAACTCAACACATATAGCTAAGGTTCTTTTAACCTTATCAAAGTTCTATTGTCCTCCCACATAACTTTTCACGAAAAAATTTCTTCTAAAAGAAACTTGACGTTCTAAGAGACAAACTGTAGCATCCCAGTTGTCTAACACCTGTAATGCTACTTGGTTTAGTAATAAAAGGGCCACTTCCTACACATAATTGTTGCATCATCATCATGTCATGTTCATGTCATCATGCCACCTTGCATTTGAGCATCATACAAAAACCCTTTTGTTTTGGTTCTTATCTCATATGCATTAATATTTGTATTTGCCTCTTGATATTGTATTTGGTTCTTGATATATTGTAAATGCCCAAGTTGATTTGGGGGCATATCTCTTCTTGACTCCACCACCTTTTCTTCACCACCTTATAATTCCACCATCCAATTAATATGAGCTTGGCATTTTAATTGAGTTTACCTCTAGCTCATGTGGGTTGGGTGGACTCCACTCATCATCTTATGCTTGGCCTTTTCCACCTTTTGGAAATGCATGGAATAATGCCACATGATTTTATGTTGTTTTCACAATATGAATACATGGCATTTATTGTTTGCATGGGCCATGCAAGAACCATCTCATCTCTTTCCCTCTGTTTTGTTTTCTTCAAGCCTTGGTTCCATGTGGGGGTTCCCCACTTTTACAAATGTTTTCATCTATTTTTCTGCAAAACCCCATATCTTCATGTTCTTGTAAAATGCCCCTTTTGGCACATTCATAATTATGTATGCATGCCTCAATCACCCCCTTTCTTTTGTCTCTCTTTTCTATCCTTTGGCCTTCCCTTTTCTATGTGCAAAATCATCTGCTAGGTTCAACAGGTTTTGAAACAAAAGGGTTGGTTGAATTTGAAACAAACAAAACAAATAAAAATAAAAAGAAGAGGAAAAAGAGAGAGAGAGGAGCAGCAGCAGCAACCTGGGCCTTACCTGGCCGCATGCGAGGCCCGCTAAGGGACCTCCTTCCCTCCTCCGGCCCACCTTACTCCCCTGGCCCGATACCCCTTCGATCCCCTCCTGTTCACCGTCTTCCTGCCGTCGCCTCCCCTCTCTCGGCTTGTGACGGAGCAGAGCAGGTGGCCGTCCCGCGCCGTTTTCCTCGTCAGCACGCACGAGAGCACGTGAGCTATCCCCACCTGGCCCTCTTCTTAACCCCAAGCCGCGGAGTCCTCCTCGAACCCTAGCTACTCCCTCTTCCCCTCCCCTCCGCCGCCATGTCTGGACCGACGGCTGCTCCGGCGCCCGCCTGAACGTGTGCGCGTAGCCTCGTCCTCGCTCCCGTACTCCAGGTACCAAGCGCCCTCCCCGTATGTGTTTGGCCCTGTCCTTCTCTCCCTGCCTCTAGCTCGACGGTGACCGTCGTTGCCTGCAGGTTCTGACGTAGGCGACCCCTCCCCGGCGTTCTTCCGGCGACCTCGCGACCCCGCGTCGCCGGGAATTGGACCCTGAAGGACCCCGCTAGCCCCGCCTCATCTTTCCCCCTCGCATCCCTCGGTGAGCATCCTTCCCAGGCCCGCCGTACCGCCTCGCCCTGTGCTCTGTTTCAGAGCGCAAGCTCTGTCGTCAGGTTCAGTACCAAACCCCCAGCTCCCCTTCCTGTTCAACGGTGGACCGCGGTGAGCCTAGGCACCCTCCGACGTTTCGTCCTGAACCAAAGTTGCAGAACTAGATGCCCTCTACCTTTTCTGTTTTTGCGACCTCTTCGATTCCGGAGCGTACTCTTCGTCATCCTCGCTCGAAGGTAGAACCAAAAAACCCGTCCTGGCAGTTTCCGCGTCAGCCGTTCCCCTCTGTTCATCGCTGTTTACCGGCCGCTATAGACCTCCTCTGGAGAAACCTCGTATACAAGAGTTTTAGATCTAAGTGTGGTCTGCACTTTTCGTTTTTACACCATCCCTAGATACCGCCTAGATCAATCGCCATCGTCGCCCGAAGATGGAACCAGCTAGGCGTTTTTGCGAACACAAAATTCAGTTTCTCACGAACGTGTTTTTGCCTCTGTTCATCCCTTCGCCCCGTCCGCTGCAGACCTCCGTTGGCGAAACTCCCAACATCAAAGTTGTAGCCTGGTGTTCCCTCTCCAACTTTGCTTTTTGTGTCTTGTTCAAAATCTCCACCGTTTCCTCGCCATCTTCTTTCAAAGCTCGGAACAGCTAGCTGTTTTTCGCGAGTAAAAATACAGTTTCATCAGTTAGCCCAGGACGCTTTTCTAAATAGGCCCCTAGACTATGTGCAGCTCAACCCACAGCCCCTCGATGCCCAGTCTTTTTGTAAAAAGGCACCCCGCTTTTCTAGATTCTCAACCCGCGGTACACCCCACCTTTGTCCCACGTGGCAGCCCAGTCAGCACCCTCGGGTCCCACCTGTCGGTGTCTAGGGCTAGGTTAGCCTGAGTATTAAAATGTTTTCTGTTTCCTGAATTCAAATTCAAATTTTCAAATCTGTTTAAACCTAAATGAATTCATAACTTATTAATGGTTTGGAATTTGAATTCAAACCTTATATGAAAAATGTTTAGTTTTTGAATTATAATTCAAATCTTTAATCAAATATTTTCAGAATTAATTTAAATAGTCAACCTTTGACTTTGACCCTATTTAATTATTTTTGACTTTAAAATAAATTTAAATTCATAATTCCAAATAATACAAATAATATATGATTCTGGATCAGAAAAACATGAGGAATTCAAATATGCCATTCAAAATATCATTTGAACACTTTAAATTTCAAGTTGCATTAAATTACAACAAAATGCCCCTGGACCTTAATAAATTAATAACTTTTGTTTTATAACTCCAAATTTAACAAATGATATGTCTAAAATGATCAGCTCGACGAGACCTTTCTGTTTATGCTATCCATGACTTCAATTGCAGCATGCATCATACCAATATAATGTAAACAGCAACTATAATGACAATAAAAGGTGACCAAAACGCAATAAAATGGTTTAATCTTGTATTCTACACCTCACCCATGCCATGCTACTTTATTGCCATGGAAACTGTGCATCATTCATCATGGCATGATTGTTTGCTTGTCGCATTTTATTACTATGCTTATACACTTTATTTATGTTGGCCCTTGTTTGTTTGGTTCTTCTTCGAATAGACTCTGAGCAGGGGATATATCAAGAGAACCAGGAGCACTACCCAGATCCGTCTCTCGCTTCCACCGAGCTGCCAGGCAAGCACTACCACATGCTTGCATACATACAGTACCTATTGCCTCTATCTTATTCTTGCATCATCGAGTCGCGATTGCATTAAACTGAATCCCAAGTATTGCATAGCCTTTACTTTTAAACCCCACCAAGCTTGTTCCTCCATCCCATGAGCCATTACTACAGGAGTTGTTTGAGCCACGCGAGTCGTAGAACAGCATGTGTAGGGTATGTGAGTGTCTGATGGATAACGAGGTACCTAAACAACTTAACCTGAGTAGTAATGGGATAACTAATGAAAGTGGCACCGGTGGGCAATATCTGCTATTCGGTTTTTCCTGCTCACTTGTGTCCCGTAGGACCCCAAGTACTTGAGACCTGTTCCTTGAATATTCGCGCTATCCACATCCGGGAGGCTTATGGGACCCCCCTGAGCCAGAGCTTGATTCCGTCTTATTTCTTCGGGCCACAAACTAGTTTGACGTTTTGTTTACTATCCTGTACTTATGCCATGCTACTGTTTATTTACGATTGTGCGATGGATAGCACACTGTACTGTTTAGGTCAGCGGAGTGTTTTCGCGGTATCGACAATCCCAGTTTTGGGTTCCCAGTCGTTTACAGCCATTGTCGCAAACCTTGGGTCCGTCTCGGAGTCAGCTAGCTTCGTTGCGGGTGTACTCAATGGGGTGGCCCCCTGAAATATTTCTGAATCCTGTGATTGCTTTGTCGTGAAGGCCTCGTTGGGTTTTGATTTGGTTTTTCCGAGGTTGATCGAGTGTGTGTTGCTATTTGTGCACCCCTGCAGGGTAAAACTTTCTGAAATCCGTGTCCGCGGTTATGGACGACTTGGAGCACAGTTTCTCGATCATAGACAAGCATAACTAAAGTACCGCTTTTAACTTGACTAAACAACTGACTAGTAAATAGTGCAACACTCATGGAATGGTTAATAAAATTGCCAACGGATGGGGGTTGTTCGTCCGCTTCCTCGTTGGTAAGCGAGGAGGAGGATGGATCTGATGAAATTACTGTTATAACTGTTGTTATTAACTCACGGACATCCGTCTATCATTGGTTAGGCGGATGGTTAGCGTTTATCTATAGAACTGCTAGGGTTTATCTTTTGCTGCAATTGCGTCACCCCAGGTTGTGTCCCCTTTAGAGGCATTAAGACTTGCTGAGTACCCTTAGGGTCTCACCCGATAAATTATTGGTTCAGATGAACAGGTACACTCGCAGGACGGATACTGGGTGGAAGAGGCTGATGATGTGGGCAACGATCGTTCGGTGTAGAGATTCCGGGAACGGGGATCCGTGAGATCTTTGGGCGGGATGTGCTTATTTCTATGGCATCTTATGCCGATTTGCTTCTTATCCGTACTCGAACTTTTCTTTGCCGCTTCCGCTTGATACTCTGATGTGTGATGTATGAGGAATTATCCTAAAATATTATATCTATCTAGGTCATTTGAATCTTGCCGTATGGCGTTGCTATATTTCCTTTCTTTCTAGATGGTATGGCTCTAATGTACTCTTGTATGGTGGCTTGCATACATACTCATTTGTGTATGTAGTTGATCCCTTCGCCTGCCGATTACGCCGCCCGTACAGGTCCCGATGAGTTGGAAGTGGTTGGGACGGCCGAAAGGTCTACCCGTGAGTGGCTTTTGGGGCCCCACCGTACTATTTCAACCACTACCGCTCATCCAGGCTTGTATCTAGGAGCGTAATTCACCGAGGTAGTTACAATTGGTATCAGAGCCATCCCGACCTTCAGGGTCTCAGCCAAACGGTCGTTGTCAGTCTAGCAAATATTTTTGGTAGTTATGTATACTAGGGAAAAACAAAACGCGAGAGTAGGACTGCTTCCACTTTTCTTCTTACCTACCCACCACCCTTTTCTGGTAAGGAAGTGTAACGTTTTCAATCCTCTTCTTAAAATTTCAATCTAGGATTCACGTGTTCGGGGTTTTCGTAGTACCATAGGTTGTGTGTGTGTGTAATCCCTTGTCTATCTGTTGCATCCAAGTTGTTATCTAATCAGCTTTTGGTTATCAACTGTTGGTACATTCCATACCGACAGGCTTTTGCAAACCGACGCGATCTGTCTTACTCTTTGTTATCCGACGTTATCTTGTTTGGGGTGTTCGTTTCCGTAGTTACTAATCTTTAGGTTCAACGTGAGAAGAAGGGGTTAGGATATGTGTTCCACTTGTTCATGTGCGGAGTAATGATCTGAGTGCAGGATGGAGTTGCGACCATACCACTACTCTTATCATTCGCTTTTGTATATTGAATCGGTAGAGTCACTAATCTTGATTCGTTAAGTAATTTTGCGCATCTATTGGTATTTTAATGCCGAAATGTGTGGAATTTTTTTTTCTTTCTTTGATATATTTGTGTACCACCCTCCTTTTCAGTCGTGTGCGATATGCTTAATATCTTTTAGGTGCTTTGAACTTTGTTGATATTTTAATATCATCTTAGTAAATTGTATCCTTTAATCTTGGTTAATTCCATCTTGGTACTATTTTGGATTATTATTATTCTCCATTATAGTGCTGACTTGTGTTTTATATCAATCTCAGGATGGATCCACCACGCCGTTCAGATGAGGACATACCACCGGAATTGGGGGCCGCGTTGTCAAACATAGCCAATGCCTTGGCAGCAATGCAGCAGAACCAGCAGCGTTTGGAAGAGAGTGTTCGGAGGAATGAGTTTGCTCCACTCCCTCCACCTCCCAAGCGGGGCGACATCAAAAGCTTCCTGAAATTCAACCCTCGCCAGTTTGATGTTTCCGATCGACCACTGGACGCGGATGATTGGCTGCGTGAGATGTCAAGGTTGCTCGAGACTGCTGATGTTCCTGAGCAGGATTGGGTCAAGTGTGCTACTCACCTTCTGAAGGGAGATGCAGCTCTCTGGTGGGAAAATTACTTGAAGGCAAGCTGCACTGGTTTTCAGCCTACTTGGGAAAGGTTCACTGCAGCTTTCAAAGAGCAGTTCCTCTCAGAGATTGTCATGGAAAGGATGAAGGAAGCTTTTCTCAACCTTAAGCAGGGAAATGATAATGTCAACACCTACATCAGGAACTTCATGAATCTTTCTCGTTATGGTGGCGATGAGGTCTCCGATGACAAGAAGAAACAAAAGAGGTTCAGGCAAGGGCTCAATGCATCGATCAAATATGCAATCACACATGCAAGGCCGGCATCTTTTCTGGAACTACAACACACAGCTTTGCAAGAGGAAGCAAGCAGGCAAGTGTTTGAGGAGTCCAAGAAACACAACCGTGATGCATCAAGCTCTTCAGCTATGGCAGCTCCTTCTAAGCGGCGTGTCTGGGTTCCTAACACCCCACCGTCGCTCCTGGCTTCACCAAGACCTGCAAGCTACGCATCAAGGCCACTAAACTCCATCACTGCTGCTCCCAGGGGCTACACCAACAACTAACCTGGAGCGCCTGGCGGAGTCCCTGGCTACGTTGCTCCACGTCCACCTGGTGCTTGTTACACGTGTGGAGATCCTGGACATCTGAACTGGAACTGCCCGTTGAAGAACAAAGCTCTCCCTCCACCCCCGCCAAGATCTGCAGCAAGCTCTCCTATGGTTCGTGCACCACCACCTCGGGCTCTCAACATCAACACTAAGCCAGGGTCTACGGTTGCTCGTGCCAATTGTGTCAACGCCGCTCAAGCTGAGCATGCACCTGGAGTGGTGATGGGTATGCTATCCGTTAACTCAGTCCCTGCACGAGTTTTATTTGATTCTGGTGCATCGCATTCTTTTGTTTCTATCAAGTTTGCAAGTGAGAATGGGTTAGCGTCGGATCCTCTTATGAAGCGGTTAATGGTTCTTTCTCCTGGAGCAACAATGGCAGCTTCTAAGATCAGCCATGGCAATCAAATTGAGATTGGTGGTTCTTCGTTCTCGGCTTCCTTAATTGTTCTGGGCAATTCTGACATTGATGTCATCTTGGGCATGGATTGGTTGACGGCAAATGCAGCTGTGATTGATTGTGCTGAACGCTCGGTTTCTCTGAAGATTCCTGAAGGCCATATAGTCTTTTCTCCAAGTCTGACTCCTGCTGTCCAGCTTTTCTCTTTGGCGGCTCTGAATGATGATGCTATGGAAGCTATTCAGAGAGTCCCAGTGGTCTGTGAGTTTCCGGATGTTTTTCCTGAAGAGTTGCCGGGTATGCCTCCGGATCGTGAGATTGAGTTTGTAATTGAGCTTGAACCTGGAACGGCTCCTATCTCCAAGCGGCCTTATAAAATGGGTCCTGCTGAGTTGGCTGAACTCAAACGACAGCTTGATGAACAAGAGAAGTTGGGTTTCATTCAACATAGTACTTCCTCTTGGGGTAGCCCAACAATCTTTGTGAAGAAGCGTGACAGGACTGATAGACTTTGTGTTGACTATCGGACTCTCAATGCTAAAACCATCAAGAACAAATATCCCCTTCCGCGGATTAATGATCTCTTCGATCAGCTAGCTGGAGCTGTGGTGTTCTCTAAGCTTGACTTGAGAAGCGGTTATCACCAGATCAAGATTCGCAAGGAAGATGTGCCTAAAACAGCTTTCACCACCCGCTATGGCCTGTATGAGTACACAGTCATGTCTTTCGGTCTCACCAACGCACCTGCTACCTTCTCGAGGCTTATGAACTCGGTTTTCATGGAGTACCTTGATAAGTTCGTTGTGGTCTATCTGAATGACATCCTGGTCTATTCTAAGTCAAAGGAAGAGCATGAAGAACACCTGCGGTGTGTCCTAAACAAGCTTCGCGAGAACCGCTTGTATGCCAAGTTCTCAAAGTGTGAGTTTTGGCTGCCTCAAGTAACCTATCTTGGTCACGTCATCTCTGCCAAGGGCATTGCAGTAAACCCGGAAACGGTAAAGACAATTGTTGAATGGCTTCCTCCTGTTAATGTCAAAGAAGTGCAGAGTTTCCTCGGTTTGGCTAGTTATTGCCGTCGCTTCGTTCAGAACTTCTCGAAGATAGCGAAGCCTCTTACCGATCTCCTCAAGAAAGGCAAGAAATACCTTTGGACTCCTGCATGTCAAGAAAGCTTTGAGACACTCAAAGAGAAGCTCACTTCCACACCAGTCTTGGTTCCTCCGGATACATCCAAGCCTTTCCAGATATTCTGTGACGCCTCTTTGCAAGGATTGGGTGCGGTCCTTATGCAAGAAAGACAAGTTGTTTCTTATGCCTCTCGACAGTTGAAGACGCATGAGATCAACTATCCCACACATGACCTCGAACTCGCAGCAGTGGTCTTTGCTTTGAAGCTATGGAGGCACTACTTGCTGGGCAACCGTTGTGAGATCTTTTCTGATCACAAAAGTTTGAAGTATATCTTCACTCAGCCTGATCTCAACCTTCGACAGAGGAGATGGATCGAAGCAATCAATGACTTTGATTTGACCATCAACTACACACCGGGCAAAGCTAATGTCATGGCCGATGCTCTCAGCCGCAAAGCTTATGTCAACAACCTCATGATGGAAGAACAGCAACCTCTTTTGTGCAAGGAATTCCGTCAGCTCAACCTGGAAGTTGTGGAACAAGGGCATCTCCTGAACCTTCTGGCTACCCCTCTCTTGGAAGAAAAGATTCGTTTTCGTCAGCGTGGTGATCCGCACACCAGAAAGATCACCTCCCAGCTTCAGCTTCCAAAGTATGAGTCCTTCCACGTAGATGAACAAGGCACGCTTTTCTTTGAACACCGGATGTTTGTTCCGAACTACCCGGGTTTGAGAGAGCAAGTTCTCAAGGAGGCGCACGATTCTGTTCTATCTATCCACCCTGGCAGCACAAAGATGTACATGGACTTGAAAACACAATATTGGTGGCCTGGTTTGAAACGATATTATGCAAAGTATGTCTCGGAGTGTGATGTTTGCCGCAGAGTGAAAGCTGTCCATCAGAAACCTTTTGGTCTTCTACAGCCATTGAAACCTCCGGAATGGAAATGGGAGAAAGTAGAGATGGACTTCATCACTGGTTTTCCAAGGTCGCAGAAGGGCAACAATGCAATCTTTGTTGTCATCGACAGGCTTTCTAAAGTGGCTCATTTCTTCCCCGTCAAGGAAACAATTTCTGGAATTCAGTTGGCTGAGCTCTATATCAACAGAATTGTCTCTCTGTATGGGGTTCCGCTCGAGATCAAATCAGACCGTGGAAGCATCTTCACTTCCAAGTTCTGGGAAAGTTTCCAAAATGCCTTGAGAACAAAGTTGAACTTCAGCACTGCTTACCACCCTCAGTCGCAAGGACAAGTTGAAAGGATCAATCAGATTCTGGAGGATATGCTTCGTGCTTGCGTCATCTCCTTTGGCATGAAGTGGGAGGAATGTCTTCCTTATGCTGAATTCTCCTACAACAACAGCTTCCAGAAAAGTCTGAAGATGGCACCATTTGAGGCTCTCTATGGTCGCAAGTGCAGAACTCCGATTGGTTGGTCAGGTACAGGCGAAAGAATTTGGTTTGGCCCTGATATTGTAACTCAAGCGGAGGAGAAGGTGCATATCATTCTTGAGAACCTGAAGATTGCTCAAAGTCGTCAGAAGAGCAATTATGACAGGAAGCACACGGACATGGTGTATGCCCCTGGTGATCTCGTGTACCTTCGTGTCACTCCCATGAAAGGCACACACCGCTTCGGCATCAAAGGAAAGCTGGCTCCTAGATACATCGGTCCTTTCAAGATTCGTGGTAGAAGAGGAGAAGTTGCTTATGCCCTAGAGCTCCCGGAAAAACTCAAGGTTCATGATGTTTTCCACATCTCTCAGCTCAAAAAGTGCTTCAAAGATCCCGGCAGGACCGTGGATCATGAGCTAATCAATCTCCAAGAAGACCTGTCTTATCAAGAACACCCCACCAAAATCCTTGAGACTGCAGAGAGAAGGACTCGCAACAAGTCCATCAAGTTCTGCAAGGTGCAGTGGTCACACCATTCTGTTGATGAAGCCACTTGGGAGCGTGAAGATGAACTCCGTGCCAACTATCCTACCCTCTTTGTGTCTTCTTCTTCTTCCTAGAATCTCGGGGCGAGATTCCTGTTTAGTGGGGGAGAGTTGTAGCATCCCAGTTGTCTAACACCTGTAATGCTACTTGGTTTAGTAATAAAAGGGCCACTTCCTACACATAATTGTTGCATCATCATCATGTCATGTTCATGTCATCATGCCACCTTGCATTTGAGCATCATACAAAAACCCTTTTGTTTTGGTTCTTATCTCATATGCATTAATATTTGTATTTGCCTCTTGATATTGTATTTGGTTCTTGATATATTGTAAATGCCCAAGTTGATTTGGGGGCATATCTCTTCTTGACTCCACCACCTTTTCTTCACCACCTTATAATTCCACCATCCAATTAATATGAGCTTGGCATTTTAATTGAGTTTACCTCTAGCTCATGTGGGTTGGGTGGACTCCACTCATCATCTTATGCTTGGCCTTTTCCACCTTTTGGAAATGCATGGAATAATGCCACATGATTTTATGTTGTTTTCACAATATGAATACATGGCATTTATTGTTTGCATGGGCCATGCAAGAACCATCTCATCTCTTTCCCTCTGTTTTGTTTTCTTCAAGCTTTGGTTCCATGTGGGGGTTCCCCACTTTTACAAATGTTTTCATCTATTTTTCTGCAAAACCCCATATCTTCATGTTCTTGTAAAATGCCCCTTTTGGCACATTCATAATTATGTATGCATGCCTCAATCACCCCCTTTCTTTTGTCTCTCTTTTCTATCCTTTGGCCTTCCCTTTTCTATGTGCAAAATCATCTGCTAGGTTCAACAGGTTTTGAAACAAAAGGGTTGGTTGAATTTGAAACAAACAAAACAAATAAAAATAAAAAGAAGAGGAAAAAGAGAGAGAGAGGAGCAGCAGCAGCAACCTGGGCCTTACCTGGCCGCATGCGAGGCCCGCTAAGGGACCTCCTTCCCTCCTCCGGCCCACCTTACTCCCCTGGCCCGATACCCCTTCGATCCCCTCCTGTTCACCGTCTTCCTGCCGTCGCCTCCCCTCTCTCGGCTTGTGACGGAGCAGAGCAGGTGGCCGTCCCGCGCCGTTTTCCTCGTCAGCACGCACGAGAGCACGTGAGCTATCCCCACCTGGCCCTCTTCTTAACCCCAAGCCGCGGAGTCCTCCTCGAACCCTAGCTACTCCCTCTTCCCCTCCCCTCCGCCGCCATGTCTGGACCGACGGCTGCTCCGGCGCCCGCCTGAACGTGTGCGCGTAGCCTCGTCCTCGCTCCCGTACTCCAGGTACCAAGCGCCCTCCCCGTATGTGTTTGGCCCTGTCCTTCTCTCCCTGCCTCTAGCTCGACGGTGACCGTCGTTGCCTGCAGGTTCTGACGTAGGCGACCCCTCCCCGGCGTTCTTCCGGCGACCTCGCGACCCCGCGTCGCCGGGAATTGGACCCTGAAGGACCCCGCTAGCCCCGCCTCATCTTTCCCCCTCGCATCCCTCGGTGAGCATCCTTCCCAGGCCCGCCGTACCGCCTCGCCCTGTGCTCTGTTTCAGAGCGCAAGCTCTGTCGTCAGGTTCAGTACCAAACCCCCAGCTCCCCTTCCTGTTCAACGGTGGACCGCGGTGAGCCTAGGCACCCTCCGACGTTTCGTCCTGAACCAAAGTTGCAGAACTAGATGCCCTCTACCTTTTCTGTTTTTGCGACCTCTTCGATTCCGGAGCGTACTCTTCGTCATCCTCGCTCGAAGGTAGAACCAAAAAACCCGTCCTGGCAGTTTCCGCGTCAGCCGTTCCCCTCTGTTCATCGCTGTTTACCGGCCGCTATAGACCTCCTCTGGAGAAACCTCGTATACAAGAGTTTTAGATCTAAGTGTGGTCTGCACTTTTCGTTTTTACACCATCCCTAGATACCGCCTAGATCAATCGCCATCGTCGCCCGAAGATGGAACCAGCTAGGCGTTTTTGCGAACACAAAATTCAGTTTCTCACGAACGTGTTTTTGCCTCTGTTCATCCCTTCGCCCCGTCCGCTGCAGACCTCCGTTGGCGAAACTCCCAACATCAAAGTTGTAGCCTGGTGTTCCCTCTCCAACTTTGCTTTTTGTGTCTTGTTCAAAATCTCCACCGTTTCCTCGCCATCTTCTTTCAAAGCTCGGAACAGCTAGCTGTTTTTCGCGAGTAAAAATACAGTTTCATCAGTTAGCCTAGGACGCTTTTCTAAATAGGCCCCTAGACTATGTGCAGCTCAACCCACAGCCCCTCGATGCCCAGTCTTTTTGTAAAAAGGCACCCCGCTTTTCTAGATTCTCAACCCGCGGTACACCCCACCTTTGTCCCACGTGGCAGCCCAGTCAGCACCCTCGGGTCCCACCTGTCGGTGTCTAGGGCTAGGTTAGCCTGAGTATTAAAATGTTTTCTGTTTCCTGAATTCAAATTCAAATTTTCAAATCTGTTTAAACCTAAATGAATTCATAACTTATTAATGGTTTGGAATTTGAATTCAAACCTTATATGAAAAATGTTTAGTTTTTGAATTATAATTCAAATCTTTAATCAAATATTTTCAGAATTAATTTAAATAGTCAACCTTTGACTTTGACCCTATTTAATTATTTTTGACTTTAAAATAAATTTAAATTCATAATTCCAAATAATACAAATAATATATGATTCTGGATCAGAAAAACATGAGGAATTCAAATATGCCATTCAAAATATCATTTGAACACTTTAAATTTCAAGTTGCATTAAATTACAACAAAATGCCCCTGGACCTTAATAAATTAATAACTTTTGTTTTATAACTCCAAATTTAACAAATGATATGTCTAAAATGATCAGCTCGACGAGACCTTTCTGTTTATGCTATCCATGACTTCAATTGCAGCATGCATCATACCAATATAATGTAAACAGCAACTATAATGACAATAAAAGGTGACCAAAACGCAATAAAATGGTTTAATCTTGTATTCTACACCTCACCCATGCCATGCTACTTTATTGCCATGGAAACTGTGCATCATTCATCATGGCATGATTGTTTGCTTGTCGCATTTTATTACTATGCTTATGCACTTTATTTATGTTGGCCCTTGTTTGTTTGGTTCTTCTTCGAATAGACTCTGAGCAGGGGATATATCAAGAGAACCAGGAGCACTACCCAGATCCGTCTCTCGCTTCCACCGAGCTGCCAGGCAAGCACTACCACATGCTTGCATACATACAGTATCTATTGCCTCTATCTTATTCTTGCATCATCGAGTCGCGATTGCATTAAACTGAATCCCAAGTATTGCATAGCCTTTACTTTTAAACCCCACCAAGCTTGTTCCTCCATCCCATGAGCCATTACTACAGGAGTTGTTTGAGCCACGCGAGTCGTAGAACAGCATGTGTAGGGTATGTGAGTGTCTGATGGATAACGAGGTACCTAAACAACTTAACCTGAGTAGTAATGGGATAACTAATGAAAGTGGCACCGGCGGGCAATATCTGCTATTCGGTTTTTCCTGCTCACTTGTGTCCCGTAGGACCCCGAGTACTTGAGACCTATTCCTTGAATATTCGCGCTATCCACATCCGGGAGGCTTATGGGACCCCCCTGAGCCAGAGCTTGATTCCGTCTTATTTCTTGGGGCCACAAACTAGTTTGAGGTTTTGTTTACTATCCTGTACTTATGCCATGCTACTGTTTATTTACGATTGTGCGATGGATAGCACACTGTACTGTTTAGGTCAGCGGAGTGTTTTCGCGGTATCGACAATCCCAGTTTTGGGTTCCCAGTCGTTTACAGCCATTGTCGCAAACCTTGGGTCCGTCTCGGAGTCAGCTAGCTTCGTTGCGGGTGTACTCAATGGGGTGGCCCCCTGAAATATTTCTGAATCCTGTGATTGCTTTGTCGTGAAGGCCTCGTTGGGTTTTGTTTTTCCGAGGTTGATCGAGTGTGTGTTGCTATTTGTGCACCCCTGCAGGGTAAAACTTTCTGAAAGCCATGTCCGCGGTTATGGACGACTTGGAGCACAGTTTCTCGATCATAGACAAGCATAACTAAAGTACCGCTTTTAACTTGACTAAACAACTGACTAGTAAATAGTGCAACACTCATGGAATGGTTAATAAAATTGCCAACGGATGGGGGTTGTTCGTCCGCTTCCTCGTTGGTAAGCGAGGAGGAGGATGGATCTGATGAAATTACTGTTATAACTGTTGTCATTAACTCACGGACATCCGTCTATCATTGGTTAGGCGGATGGTTAGCGTTTATCTATAGAACTGCTAGGGTTTATCTTTTGCTGCAATTGCGTCACCCCAGGTTGTGTCCCCTTTAGAGGCATTAAGACTTGCTGAGTACCCTTAGGGTCTCACCCGATAAATTATTGGTTCAGATGAACAGGTACACTCGCAGGACGGATACTGGGTGGAAGAGGCTGATGATGTGGGCAACGATCGTTCGGTGTAGAGATTCCGGGAACGGGGATCCGTGAGATCTGTGGGCGGGATGTGCTTATTTCTATGGCATCTTATGCCGATTTGCTTCTTATCCGTACTCGGACTTTGCTTTGCCGCTTCCGCTTGATACTCTGATGTGTGATGTATGAGGAATTATCCTAAAATATTATATTTATCTAGGTCATTTGAATCTAGCCGTATGGCGTTGCTATATTTCCTTTCTTTCTAGATGGTATGGCTCTGATGTACTCTTGTATGGTGGCTTGCATACATACTCATTTGTGTATGTAGTTGATCCCTTCGCCTGCCGATTACGTCGCCCGTACAGGTCCCGATGAGTTGGAAGTGGTTGGGACGGCCGAAAGGTCTACCCGTGAGTGGCTTTTGGGGCCCCACCGTACTATTTCAACCACTACCGCTCATCCAGGCTTGTATCTAGGAGCGTAATTCACCGAGGTAGTTACACAAACACTTTTGTCTTTGGTGTTATGGAGGAGTACCCAATGATTATCCGAAATAACCTACAAAGACATGCTCATCCAACTTTGGTTGTAAACATATTACTTATGCATAGCATACCAATGTTTAAGAAATGACAACTTGGGTTTTATCCAAAACCATAACTTTATATGGTGTCATTTCAACGGATCATGATGGATTTCTTTTTAGTGTAAAAGCGGTAATCACTAAAGCTTTAATCTTTAAAATACTTATGTCAACTAACATCTTTGATCTCACCATGTCAAACAAGGTTTCATTGCATATTTCGAACACTCCACACTCATATGGTGTTTTGGGAAATGCAAATCCATGGAACGATTCCTCAAATCTTAGGTGTTCTGCTAAACTTGTAACTCAAAAATCTTCCTTTATGATCCTATCATAAACTATTTATTTTATTGTTACAACGATTTTCTACTTCATCTTGAAAGTCTTTGAACATTTTCAAATGTTTAATACTTCTTCCTTTATCAAGTAAATATACATATATTCACTCAAATTTTCGGAGAAAGCATATGAATTTGAAATCCATCGCCTATCGACTACACATAATGGGCTTCATACATCTATATGTACAAGTTCCAATAATCTAGTCATTCATTCCCTTCTGTCCTATGAACGGATTTTTAATTATCTCTAGGAAAGTTTCACAAGCGTCATTTGATCAAAAATCAAAAGACTCCAAAATTCCATCAACATGGAGTTTCTTCATGTTTTCTTTCCAATATAATTTAAATGGCAATGTCACTTCCTAAGTGATCTTTCAATCAATTGTCTTTGGACATTTTTAGCACTATTTTTATGGATGTGATTTCTCCAACGAGATTTGCAAATCATCCATCTTTTATGGATTACAGAAATTATTTGAACAACCCTTTTGTTCTCATAATACTTGATTGAAATAACAATTATTGAAACAAATCTTGAAGATAAGATTTGATGTTAACTATCAACACAACAACACTTTGTTTGTTTTCGATGAACATCATCACCTATTATCTTGCTAGTTACTTAGGCCATCACAATTCATGAATTGTGTTTCTTTTGTATGATAATTCACACCAACAAAATTCAGTATCCAATACTTAAGAACCACATTGTTTAACAAGCAAGGAATACAGCCATAACATGTATATCATCTATATACCTAAGCTGAACAATTCTAGTCTTTTCTTTTGCACCAAATATTTCTGAGAGACTCTTTCAGCATTTCCTTTCCCTTTTACAAGAATCTATCAACATCAACAGTGGCGCCATACACATGACACATAGTCCAGTGCGTGTATAGTCAAATACTAATATTTTTGGACTTGCACTTTGAAATAGATCATCATCATCAAATGTTTGGTGTTCTTTCAAATTACATTCTTTAGTAATACTTTAGTGAAGTAAACATTTTATCTACATCTTATATTCATCCTTATCATGGCAATTTTCATGATCAAGCTACTTTAGCTTGTAACGGTGAATTGCGAGTATAATGTTGCTCTCCAATAACTTTTGGAAGATTAGGATAACTAGCCTCTCTAACCTTTTCAAATTCTCATCGAATATGAGAACATACATTTTTCCATATTATACTCTCTCATGTTGCAACCAAAACATCATTTTAGATATCGAACTATCTTCCACACGCGATGGTTTCTGAAACAATACTTTCAGCTCCTAGATAACCTTGATATTAAAACAATATTTTGAATATCAAGAATCATGGAGACAAACATGATACTTATATACTAACATTGGAATTTTTACTCTTCATTTAATACCAATTATTAAACTTCATAGAATAATATGGAGTTTGCTGAAAGTTTGCAATAGGACTTTTAAACTTTAGATTAACACTTAAAAAATACGATACCAGTTCGTAAAGTAACTATTCCAGAATTCTATAGTTCTGTTATCTCAATTATAACTAAGCATAAGGTGGTGTACGGATGACAATTATTACAACAACTATGCAAATTCACTTTGATTTAATTTATGATAAATAGTGTTCAACTTTTAATCATATTACTGTTGAACACCCACTCAAAACAATATCCCTCACATTATTTTAGTGATCACACGAACCAAATACACTACACCAAGTCTGATCATCACAAGAGATGATGTAGCTTCAAAGGCAAACAATCAACATGTTCATCATATCATCTATATGACTCATGCTTTACCTTTTGGTATTCCGTGTTCTGAGACCATGTCTGTACATGCTAGGATCATCAAGATTAACCTTAGTATCCACGTGTACAAATCTGGTTTGCACCCGTTGTATGCACACATAGAATCTATCACACCCGATCATCACGTGATGCTTCGAAATGATGAGTCTTAGCAACGATGCCTACTAAGGACAAACACTTTATTACTTGATATTTAGTGAGAGGGATCATCTTATAATGCTACTGTTGTGATCTAAGCAATACAAGATGCATAAAAGGATTATCATCACATGAAATTCATAATATGTGACATGATATGGCCATTCTTCTTGTGCCTTTGATCTCCATCTCCAAGCACAAACATGATCTCCATCATCACCGGCGTGGCGTCAAGGTCAATGGCACCGCTCCATGGTTGTCGTCCACCAGCATCAACTATTACAACTACTTTGAATAATAGACACGCATGTCTTAACAAAATTAAAACAACCATAAGGCTCCTGCCAGTTGCCAACTTATAATAAGGATCATTGCATACATCATATATAATCACAATCATGGCCATATCACATCACAACGCAAGCCCTGCAAAAACAAGTTAGACGCCTCTAATCTTTCTTTGCATGTTTTACGTGGCTGGGTGTAGAGGTCCCAACCTTTAATAAGGTAGAGATCCTTGTGTTTACAATGCTAGTCCCTGGATCAATAGCTAGCATCCACAGTTAAGATGTAATATCAAGAAACAAAGGTCATAGTACAACTTTATAACCAGGAATAAAATAATTCATTACATCTTACATAGCTCATTTGGCTATCTCATTACAATGCAGCAGAAATAACTATATAACATGGAGTCCTTCATCTTCAAAGTGCCACATGCAATAATGTTGGTTGTAGACTTGTAAGCCTAATCAACACACTTCACTAACATCAAACAAACCTGCAACATAATAAGTTACATCCACAAGGGTCAATACATTTGAATTGTATTGGCAAGTGATACTATGGTAGAATAGTGGTATCTATCATCTATATGCATTTGGCTAAGTGGAGCTTAGGCTTGCTTTGCTCAAAATAGATTTTCCTTATCAGTTTAAAACACTAAGTTTTTGTTTGTCAAAATCACCCAAGGCATCTACCAATCAAATATTGAAGATACTTTAACCCTTGTTCAACCACAAGATTTTAACTTAGAAATTGGGATGAGGAGATTCTTGATAGCTTCCATGTCTTGATGCTCAAATTGTCCATTTCTGGGGACACGGTTAAGTACTTAGATTTTTTTACACTCTCGAGAGGTGGTGCACTTTCCCCTCAAGACTCGACATGCATCGAGACAAGATCTTTCAAAAGCCTTCCCTTAGACCAGAATGGACGCGCTCCAAACCTATCATCCCCTACCACCAACTATCCATTTGGCTAAGTTATTGCAACCTATATGATCCAAACAGATCCCATAATGCCAAGTGGCTGCACTTGAAGCTTCTCAACATTTGACATCTCAAATCTCTTTGTTCCTGGGTGGCATTCCACAAGTGAGATACATAAGGTTCACCAGTCCCCTGGCCTTGTGTAACCACTCAACAAAAATCCATCCAAGCAATACCATTCCACCCAGGTGATTCATTCACTTAGTTGAGGTGATTCATTCAATTAGTTGTTTTATTAAACAAAACACAAGTCCTTGACTTATAAATATTACATAGTATGCATATAATCCACCCTTGTTGTCTACTAGCTAGGCTAAGCATGATAGTAGTAGGAATCTTTACTTAGGAAATTCTACTAAGGCATCATCTATTAGGATTTCCCATGGCATAGCATACTTAGTAAAAATTCCATGCAAGTCCTACTTAGAAATATCACTAATGCATAGTGAAAATAATGGGACAAAAGTATGAAGTACCACTTGCCTTTTTGGTAGAGATTATAAGTTCACTCCTTGATCTTTCAATAGTCACACTCTTCAAATTTCACTACAATTCAATCAAGGCACAAATTCAATATACCATTCAAGCAATTCATCACATAGAATAATAAAAACAAAGCAATGCATGCAAGCATGCCAAAGATTGTTTTATTTGGAAAAGTGGTTTCCAATAGGTTATAAACATTATAATACATCTATTTGTAATTTACAAATGTGGTAAAACCATTTGATACAAAGTTAGTGAAAACGGCCATTTAAATCATTCTTGTTTTTCTAGAAATGGTTTAAATCAAAGTAATAATTTCTAGTGTTTGACAAATATGTTTTTAAACACAAATGTTACTGTTTTAAGGTCAAGTGTTTAATATTAAACCATTTGCCAAAGGTTTCATCTAAAAACCATTTTTAAATCAAAGCAATATTTTATTTTGTTGGAAATGTCTATAAACAAAGTAATAATTTTATAGGGTTCACCAAATATATTTTTAAATCCTAAAACTTGTTGTTTAGGGTGAGAGAGATTAAATCAAATCATTTTCCAAAGGTTTTACTCAAAAAGCATTTAAAACATATTCAACAATTTTATTTATCTATAAATGATTTAATTCAAAGGAATAATTACTAAGTGTCACAAAATATACTTTTAAATACAAAAGTTGGTTCCTATGGTAAGTAGGTTCAAAACAAACCATTTACCAAAGATTTTACCCTAAAAACATTTCTAGAATAATTTTTATATTCAAATTATGCCTACACAAGTTTAGGCAAATACAACCAATTTTACAGAAGCAACTTACTAAACAAAGTACATGGTTGTATAGTACTCTTTTTTCTTATTCCATTGATATAAAATTTGCAAAATTTGGACGTGTGGATCAAAAGTTATGAATTTTGCAAGTTAAAACATCTAATAGGAATGTTTTCTGTTTTTAAAATGAGAGCTGGGCTACGTGTCGTGTTTTCATTGGCCGGTACCGGTTCGCACGGATCATGCTACGTGGAGCGTTGGATATAATTAGATCTATGCGGCACATATGGATTCGTACCCCTTCGGGTTATTTCTAATCTCAAGTGTCCGATCTAGATCTAACGGCCCAAGTCAAATAACCAAAAACGAGCGGCACTGGCGGCGGTGGCTGGCGGCGGAGCGGTCTGGCAGTGGTGTCGCCAGCGTTACAGGAAGCGAGAGAGGGAGAGAAATATCTCACCAGACTCGCCGTGATGTGCTGGTTCTCGAGGTGGTCGCCGTTTGTCGAGGGGCGCACGGGGTCGTCTGGATTGCTCGCCGGAGACGACGACGGCGTCGGGCGTCTCTGTTCGTCGACGGTGGTGAAGCTGCAGGTCATGAGAAGGCGAGTGAATAGGGGCATTAGATGTGAGAGAGTGTGGCGAACACGTGTGTGTCATCGGGAGAGAGAGGGGAGGACGGGACTTAGGGGAGACGTCGACGGAATAATGGCAGACAGTGGCGCTGCTCTCGCGAAGATGTTGCCG
Source organism: Avena sativa (assembly GCA_916181665.1). Lineage (NCBI taxonomy): Eukaryota > Viridiplantae > Streptophyta > Magnoliopsida > Poales > Poaceae > Avena > Avena sativa. The sequence goes on from OV702280.1 coordinate 137,730,066, forward strand.
ATCCTACCATGCTCGCCCGGGCGAGTGAAAGCTATGGGCACATGCGTAGGGAGGTGGGGATCACGCTCGTGTGGTTGAGGGGGCAAGGCGGTGGCTGGGTTCGCCGGAATTGGCACGGTGGCTCGTCAGAATAGTGGTTCTTGCTGCAAGAATTCCAAGCAGCCTATGGGCAGTGAGTGCGGGGCGTCTGGGGGAAAAGATAGAGGGGAGAGAGGCGAGTTAATGAGCGTAGTTGCAGCGACGATTTACTCGCGGAATTATGATGAATTTAAGACACGGAAATCAAGCAGAAACGGGAGAGAGAGGGAGGAAGAACTGGTCGCGTGGGTGAAAACGATGACTAATATGTGGGGCCGGCTGGTCAGCGGGTGAGGGGGTTTCGCGGTGGGGACGTTCTGTCAGTGGCGGTGCGGGTAAGTTCGCGAGTGTGATACGTTTTTCTACGGGGGAAGAGGAGGAGTGGGCTAGTTGGGCCGTCCTGGTTAGCTGGGCTGGAATGGTTTGTTTCCTATTTTTTTCTTCCTGTTTCTTTTTCTTTTTCTGTTTTCTTTCTCTGTTTTGAATTTGTTCAAACAATTCAAACAGACATTTGAATTAAAATCTTTGCCAAACTTTCAGTAAGTTTTAATGTTGTTTAAACATGTATTTTAAATACCATTTTAGGAATAATTATTTTATGGTTTATATTTTATTTAAAATGCGCACTTGTCTTTTATTCAAATAAGATTTTGATTTCATTTTCAACCTTTATTTGAATTCTAATTTTTCACCAAACCTTATTCAGTAGGTTTTACTTATTTAGTAAGGTGTTAAATAATTCATTTTGAATTATTTGAAATATTTTTATTATGATTTATTAATCATTTAAATTGAGCATTTGTCTTCATTCAAATAAAATCTAATATGGTTTTAAATCCATATAAATCTTTATTCAAATGATTCTTTTATTGCATTTAAGTTAATTAAATAACTTTTGTATCCACCTTGGGAAATTCCACTTTATTATTTTCCCATGATTTAATTAATCATTTCTATTAGGGATTTTGTCTTTATTAAATATGATTTGAATATGGTTTTATCCATAAAATTTTATTAGAATAATCTTTATCCCTTTATTTTATTTGGATTATTGTTATTCCATTCTCTTATGGATTTAACTCAAGTTTTTAAATTGTCTTCTGAATAATATCTTTGGGATTTATTATTTAGCTTAGGCAATTTGTCTTTATTTAAATAAAATTGGATACATTCAATCCTTATGACTTTATTTAAATAATCTTTTACTCCTTTTTATTATTCAATACTTTCATTTGTTTATGGATTTGGCCAAGATTTAATTTGGCTTTTAAATATTCCTCATTTATTTATTCCTTTCTTTATGTAATAAAATCCATATCTTTTTATTTATAGATCCAAAATTGGTGATTCTAATTTGTATATTTTATTTAATATTTGTTTATCCTTTAGGATTATTTTGCTCACAATTTTGTATGAATTTTTGATAGGTGCTTTATATGCTTTGGAATATATTTCTTTATTAAATTCATAAGATTTTATCCATGGTTCCAAATTGAATGAAATCAATTTCTATGGTTTTATAATATTTTTATTTATCAATCTTGATCATTTATAAATGTTTGTTGACAAATTTTTTATATGGAACAATCCATAGTCTTAGAGAGATCTTGGAAATGATTTTCTTCCATTAGGGTTTTAGAGTTTTGGTTTATTTTTCCAAGTGTTTAAGTTTCAAGATACATACATTGATGAATGCATTTCACTTGATTTGAATTTTTTTGGTTTACCTTTTATTCAAAGTTTGTTCAAGATGGGTTTTGAAGTTTCCATTTTAAAACAGAAAGTTTCTTTTTACCCTAAATTTCAACAATTATTTATTTTGTTTATTTATTTTTCACATTTCAAAATTTGGAAAATTTTGGGATGTGACACAGGGGCTTTCTCATAAGAACCGTTCTAACTTACGAACATGAACCACAGCGTTGATACAAGTATTGCCAAGTGCCCGTTGTAAATTGAATCTTCACTATGGTGGGAGAGACAGACACCCGAAAATCCACTTATGCAATACAAGTTGCATGTTGAGCGTGGAGAAATTCTCATGAATGATGTCATGTAAGGTTATCCCGGGCCGCTTCACCCCACCATCCTGCAAGATGCAAAGTACAGAAAAAGCAATCGACAACAAAAGCATCAACACCCACAAAAACCATTGTGTTCTACTCGTGCAAAATATCTACACATAGACAAGGCTCTGATACCATTGTAGGGGTTCGTAGCATGGCAAACAAAAAATTTCTATCGCATGAACACACACAAGCCAAGATCTAATCTACTAGATTGGTGCAACGAGTTGATAGAGTACTAACCCTCGAAGATCCAAAGCAGTTAACGAGATCAGATTCTCGTGGTTGATGTAGTCATTCACTTGCCAATCTCAAGATCGCGAAGACGATCCTTCCGGCACCGCATTCTGGGAGCGCTCCCGCAGTCGGTCACACGTACTCGATGAAGACCTTCCTCTCCCTTGTTCTAGCAGGCAGCAAAGGTTTTAGATCTCTCCTCGCGATTCCAGCAGCACGACGGCGTGGTGGTGGAGTGTAACATACCAAAATTACTAAAATTAGATCATCAATTTCTAATCATCAAAATTAGGGTTAACAAAAACTTTGTTAAATAAAATTATGAAGGCATGCATATGAGTATGCATTAAATTTGAAATTCTTTTGAACCAACTTGTTTGTGTGTTTCCTTGCTTGTAAAATGTTTCTTAGGTGAAATAAACATCATCTAAAACATTTCCCACACTTTTCCTAAAGACAAGTAAATCAAAACAAATAAAATAAAGGAATGAACATTTTGACCAATTTAACTCCCATGCCTACTTTGGCTGCCTCAAACTTTCAGAACCTAACAGAAACTTTTCTAGATCTTTGCACCCCTTGAATGTACTCATAACAAAGTATCAAGGCCCACTTTGTGATCATCCAGAAACTTTCAAATACATAGTTTAAATGACATTTCAAAATTGAATCTTTATCATAGGAGAAGATCCCACTTTTTCAAAAACCACTCAAACAAGCTCAACTTTCAAAACCCAAGCATATGCAGACTCACCAGCACTATTCTAGAAAACCCACCAAAAATCTTTTCAAAATTCAAAACTTGATTTCATGCGGCCATTTCATCAAACAGGTTGCAGACACAAATCATACAAAATCTAAACACTATTTGGAGCAGTGATTTGAGCCTAACTTGTTCCCTCTTTGGCTCACAACCATCTCAATAGATCATCTAGCTAACTAAACCAAGCACTAGCACCACTGTGAGCTTGGCATTACCATCAATGGTGAACAGCAGAAGCCAACCTTGTCACCCCCATGTCGACAGCACGCTAGGAGGAGAAGTAAGCCTAGCCAGCATGTCTCGGAGGAAGCCCACTGTCCACCGCCACTCACTGTCCCAGCCGCGAGCGTTGCCAGGTCCGTCGACCACATGCACGCACCGTGCCCAGACCGCCAGCAACCATGCCGAGCGTGCGCCAGAGCGCCACCCTCGACCGAAGCCCACAGACCGCGCTCCGCCCTCGCCGCGTGCATATACAATCCCCACCGACCCAGGAGACCGCCAGACATCCTCGTTCGCCGCCCCGTGCCGCACAACCACCGCTCGCTGTCGAAGACGCTGCCTCTTCCACGCAGAGCGTCGCATGTTCCAGACCAAGCCGCACCGCCCCACGCCTCTAAACCATGTCGTTGAGCATCGCCAGGAGACACCGCGCCGTCCCCTACCTTCGCCCATGCCAATAGCCGTCTGTACCATCGCCCTCGACTATAAATAGAGGCCACCCCCAGTCGATTTCTTCACACCACCTCACTCCCCTCTTCTCACTGATCGTACCACACCGTTCCCGGAGCAAGGCGAGCACCACCTCGCCGAAATTTCTCCGGAGCCCGCCGCCTCTGGAGAAGAAGGGCGCCATCGATTTCGTCCACCCCAGGAGCTGCCGCGACCACCCCTGAGTTCGCCGTCGTCGACTTCGTTGTTCGCCCGCCTTGCCGACCCTCGCCTGCACCCCGGTGAGCCCCCAGCACCCCTCACTGGCCGCGGTAGGTTTCTTTCTCGCCGGCGTTGCCTCGCGTCAACAATGACTCCCAGCCGTTGGATTAGAACTAGATCGAACGATCCACGTTGCCCCGTACCGCTTCGCCCCTCCCTGTCTCACTAACGAGTGGGGACACCCACTTAAGAAGCCCGCGGGAGCACTGCGCTTAGCAGGCTGGCCCGTTAACTTTTCCCGTGCATCCCAGTTATTTGAATTAAACTTTTTCCATTTTATTTCAAACACACTTCTGTACCCAACTTAAAAAATCAACCCAGATCGATTCAGTGCACCAAATTGAATGAAACCAATTTTGATAGAAAGGTCTGTGAATGCTGAATCCAATCCCATTGGACTCAAGTCATTTGGATCTATAGATCACTCATGGTAAAAATAACAAGGCAGAAGCTTTTCTGCATTCAAACATTTTTCAAATTTAAACCATAATAGCTTTTGAGTTGATTCCAACTCTCAAAAATCACATTTAACCATACATTTCAAAATATATAAAAATATATAGGTTTAATTGCAGAAATAATGTCCAAGTAATAAAAGAATGCCCCATAGGCATTTCTAGTTACTTTAATTAATTAAAATAAAAGGGTAAAACCTTATTAAATTGTGACACCACTTTAAATCACATTCCCATGAACTAAAATATGTGGTGATGACATGTGTCAACATGATCCCATGTTTGGTTTGGAGAATATTAAATCTTAAGTAGTTTTTCAATGAGTAGAAATTACTTTTCTAAAAATAAAAGGAATTAAACCAAGCTTTAACCTTGTAATATTAGTGATGATGCTAGATCATCTATAGGACCCTTGTGTGTGATGATTGCAAGTAGTTAAGTATTGTTTGGTGATTGTGTACCCCGTATTCATTTATAGACGCTAGTACCGACCAAGGATACGAGGAGGAAGGAGGATTCTACGAAGAAGAAGCCGAGGAGAACTTCAACCACTGCTCTGCACAAGGCAAGCTTATACTGATATTGTGCAAGCCTAATACTACTAGTGAATGTGCAAGCTAACCCTTGCAAGATACTCTACTGATGCAACAAACCACTATTTGTTACCATGCCAACTATATGCCTTAAGCATATGTGAGCATACCCACTTGACAGACCAATCCTAGTTTTTACTTGCAAGCTTTATACTTTATTTCTTTATCAAAGCTCTTACTTAGAGTTTACTTAAGAGTTTGGTAGATACTAGAAAGATATGTGAAGATTGCATAAAGAGCATAAAATTTTGCCTAAGTGAGAAACCTTGATATCATCCTAAGATATAAGGTGTACTTAGTTGAAACTCCCCTAGTTTACCACCCCTCATTAGTACTCACCCCCACTTGTAGATGCTAGTGCTAAGCATAAAACTTGATCAACTTTAGATGGGAATACTTGGTGGAAAAATGGTTATGAAAACCTTGGAATGATGGATCATTCTATTGAAATGTTTTGGACATGTGTTTCCGAACACCTGATGATTTTGGTGATGAAAATGTTGAGGCATGAGCCTTAGCCCTTTATAAAACTGATGGTTGTCTAGATGCGATACCATTCCAATTTTATCGTATAACCACAATACCCGAAGATTGGGTAGGGCTTGACTGGAAACTTATATACCTTAGTATTAGTTCCCTCACGGCCAAGGTCTGAGCTGAGGCTACCTTGTGAAGATTGTCCACCTGTGCAGTACCCAAGATGACAGTTGGTCATGGTTGGAAGGCCAAACTCACAGGAGAGGTGCTTATACTAGGACGTGTAATTGAAAGGTTAGGATTGATTATCCGCATACTGAGTATGGTGAATTCAGGATTTGTTCCTAACGGATGTATCGAATGTTGTGGTGAAAGTGTACAATCTCTGCAGAGTGTCAAACTATTCGAATAGCCGCGTCCGCGGTTATGGACAGTTGGAGTGGCCATACTGTTCCCCCGTCAGACTTTTCAAAATGACTTGTGAAAGGATTTGAAACTTTTGACTTGACCACAACAGAGTTGTGATATGAAATACAAGTTCCCACTTAGGAGATATAAAATTGTGACTAGCTTTAGAACCTAGTAGAGATAAATCTGGCTTTTGTAAAACAACCCTAGAGCCTAGTGTCCTATTATCCAAAAACCCCTTTTACCTGTTAGTATTAGTTTGCGAGTACTTAAAGAGTACTTATGTCTTTGTCCGTGGCTATTCCCATGGCCAGACTATGAAGAGGAGTATCTGGAGGATGGACCCCAGGAAGGTTACGACAACTAGGATCATCTCCCATCGTCAGCATTGCTTGTGACCCCGAAGATGGAGCTTCGCCTACTCTACCGTTATTATTACGTATTCCGCTGCTTGATGTTGTATTAAGAACTAGATCATGAGATCCCTATTTGTGTAAGAACTTATGTATGGTTTGTAATGGATGATGTACTATTGTTGGAGATATGCCCAAGAGGCAATAATAAAGTGGTTATTATCATATCTTCACACTTATGATAAATGTTTACATACCATGCTATAATTGTATTAACCGGAAACATTAATACTTGTGTGATTTGTAAACTAAAATAAGAGTCCCTAGTAAAGCCTCTTGTTAAACTAGCTTGTTGGTTAATATATGATCATGGTTTCCTGATCATGAACATAGAGATGTTATTAACAACAGGATCATATCATTAGGAGAATGACGTGATGGACATACTCCTATAGATATGCGTAGCATAAAGATCAAGTCATTTCAATAGTTCAATTGCTATATGCTTTCTGATACATAGTAACCTAATTCCTTCGACCATGAGATCATGCATATCACCTTTTCCGGATGGATGCTTTGATGTCATCAAACACCACACCGTAACATGGTGGCTATAAAGGTGGCATTGAGTATTCAGAAAGTATTGGTTGAAACACATGGATCAAGAGTGGGATTTGTCCATCCATATGACGGATAGATATACTCTGGGCCCTCTCGGTGAAATGTCATCCAATTAGCTTGCAAGCATGTGACTAGCTCATAAGGGATCACATATCACGGGAACGAGAAAAGAGTACTTATCGGTAACGAGGTTGAACTAGGTATGCAGAGATACCGACGATCAAAACCTCGGATAAGTAAACTATCATGAGACAAAGGGAAATTGGTATCGTATGTAAGTGGTTCATTCGATCGCAAAGTAATCGTAGAAATATGTGGGAGCCATATGAATTTCCAGATTCCTCTATTGGTTATTGATCGGAGAAGTGTCTCGATCATGTCCGCATAATTCACGAACCGTAGGGAGACACACTTAAGGATTCGACGTTGTTTGAGTAGTTATGGTATTATGAGAAAGAGAACGAATGTTGTTCGGAGTCTCGGATGGGATCCGGGATATCACGAGGTGATCCGGAATGGTCCGGATAATAAGATTCATATAAGGAAAGTCCCGTTTCGGAGTTCGGAAATGATTCCGGTGTTTTCATCGGGAATGTTCTGGAAGGTTCCGAAATGTCCGGCACTCCGGGAGGGGGAGGGGTACATGAATGTGTCATTACATATTGGAATGATTGCATCATGTACTAAGTGTTCTTGCTGTTCCAAATAAAGGATTAAATTGAATCCTAAAACAGAAAAGTCAAATGGCCAATTTGAAAGTCAAACGGCTAAAACAGGAAACTGTGGGAAACAAGCAAGAGGTGGTTGGAACCGACTTGGGGGAGGAGTCTCCTATCCAAGCCGGCGCGCCACCCAAGGCCGACTTGGGGAGGGACTCCCCTCCCCTTGGCCGCACCTCCCACCTATAAGAGGAGGGGCAGGGCCTCCTCCTCTATACACACAAGTTCCTATCCTCTAAATCTAAACCCTAGCCACAGCCTCCGGTTTAGAGCCGTTTTGGTTTAGAGTTTCTAATTTCCCTAGCCTTCGGTTTAGAGCCTTCTAATTGGTGTGTCTAAACCCTAGACCACTAATAGTTCTCTCTCATACTCCACCATACTCGCTCCGGCTTAAGGCGAAGCCCTGCGAGATCTCCCCTCTACTTCCGGTACCACGCCGTCGTGCTGCCGGAATCGCGAGGAGAGTGCTACAACCTCCGCTGCCTGCTGGAACAAGGTAGAGGAAGGTCTTCGTCGAGTACCGAACGTGTGACCGACTGCGGGAGCGCTGCCGGAACGCAGCGCCGGAAGGATCGTCTACGCGATCTTGAGATCGGCAAGAGTACGACTACATCACCCACGAGAATCTGCTCTCGTTAACCGCTTTGGAATCTTCGAGGGTGAGTTCCTTTATCGACTCATTGCTACAATCTAGTAGATAGATCTTGGCTTGTTTGTTTGCATGCGGTAGAAATTTTTTGTTTTCCATGCTACGAACCCCTACAGTGGTATCAGAGCCGTGTCTATATGTAGATTTGTTTGCACGAGTAGAACACAATGGTCATTGTGGGCATTGATGCTTTTATTGTCGATTGCTTCTTGTGTACTTTGCATCTTGCGGTATGTTGGGATGAAGCGGCCCGGGCTAACCTTACATGACATCGTTCATGAGACTTGCTCCACGCTTGAAATGCAACTTGTATTGCATAAGTGGCTTTGCGGGTGCCTGTTTCTCCTAGCATAGTTAAGATCCAATTTACAACGGGTGATTAACAATACTAGTATCAATGTTCTGGTTCTTGTTCGTAAGTTAGAACGACACTTATTGAAAGCCCCAAACCACGTAAAATATGCAAAGAAAGTAGAGGCGTCTAACTTTGTTTTGCAGGGGTGTGCAGTGATGTGATATGGCCATGATTGCGATTATATATGATGTATGCAATGTTCCTTATTGTAAGTTGGCAACCGGCAAGAGCCATATGGTTGTCTTTAATTTCTGTTAAGACCCGCCTGTCTATTCAAAGTAGTTGTAATAGTTGAAGCCGGTGGACGACAACCATGGAGAGGCGCCATTGACCTTGATGCAATGCCGGTGATGATGGAGATCATGTTCGTGCTAGAAGATGGAGATCGGAAGCACAAAGAAGAAAGGCCATATCATATCACATATTATGAATTGCATGTGATGTTAATCCTTTATGCATCTTGTATTGCTTAGTAGACGACGGTAGCATTATAAGATGATCCCTCATGCACATGAATTTCAAGTCATAAAGTGTTCACCCTTAGTTAGCACCGTTGCTAAAGCTTGTTGTTTAGAAGCACCACGTGATGATCGGGTGTGTTAAATTCCGCAAGTGTATACAACGTGAGCAAGCCAGATTTGCTCATGCAGAAGCTAAGGTTTGATCTTGACGAGCCTAGCATGTACAGACATGGCCTCAGGAACACGGATTACCGAAAGGTAGAGCATGAGTCATATAATAGATATGATGAACATGTTGATTGTTCGCCATTGAAGCTATATCAACTCTCGTGATGATCGGTTTTGATGTGGTGGTTTTGGTTCGTGTGATCACTAAAACAATGTGAGGGATATTGTTTTGAGTGGGAGTTCACCTAGATTAATTTAATTATTAATTAGAACTCAATTTATCATAAATTAAATCAAAGTGAATTTGCATAGTTGTTGTAGTCATTGGCATCCGTTTACCACCTTGCGCTTAGTTATAATTGAGATGATAGAACTATAGAATTCTGGTTAGTTACTTTACGAACTGGTATCGTATTGTTTTGAAGTGTTAATCTAAAGTTTAAAAGTCCTATTGCAAACTTTCAGTAAGTTCCAGTTACTCCATGAAGTTTAATAATTAGTATTAAATCAAGAGTAACAAATTCCAAGTGTTAGTATATAAGTATCATGTTTGTCTCCATGATTCTTGATATTCAAAGGATTCTCTTAATATCAAGGTTATCTAGGATCTGAAAGAGTTGTTTCAGAAACCATGATGTGTGGAAGATATTGTGATATCTGAAACGAAGTTTTGGTTACAACATGATAGAGTATAATATGGCAAAGTTCATGTTCTCATATTTTGATGAGAATTTGCAAAGGGTTGGAGACTCTAGTTGTCCTAATCCTCCAAAAGGTTTTGGATAGCAACATTATACTCATAATTCATCGTTATAAGCTAAAAGTAGCTTGATCATGGACGATTCCATGATAAGGGTGAATATTTGATGTAGGTAAAATGTTTACTACACCAAGAGATTACTAAAGAAAGGAATTTGAAAGAACACCAAACATTTGATGATGGTGATCTACTTCAAAGTGCAAGTCCAAAGACATTGGTATTTAACTATACACGCTTTGGACTATATGTCATATGTATGACTCCACTATTGATGTTGATAGATTCTTTCAAACAGAAAAGGAAATACTGAAAGAGAATCTCATGAATATATGGCAGAAAAGAAAAGACTAGAATTGTTCAGTTTAAGTATATAGATGATATACATGTTATGGCTATATTCTTTGCTTATTAAACAATGTGGTTCTTAAGTATTTGATACTGAATTTGTTGGTGTGAATCGTCATACGAAACAACACAATTCATGAACTACAATGGCCTAAGTAACTAGCAAAAGAATATGTGATGATATTCATCGAGAACAAATAAAGGGTTATTGTGTTGCTCGTTAAACATCAAATCTTGCCTTCAAAGATTTGTTTTATCAGGTATTATGAGAACAAAAGGGTTGTTCAAATAATTGCCGTAATCCATAAAAGATGGATTTGCAAATCTCGTTGGAGAAATCACATCCATAAAACTAGTGCTAAAAATGTCGAAAGACAAATTGATTGAAAGATCACTTAGGAAGTGACATCGCCGTTTAAATTATATTGGAAATAAAACATGAAGAAACTCCATGTGGATGGAATTTTGGAATCTTTTGATTTTTGATCAAATGACGCTTGTGAAACTTTCCTAGAGATAATTAAAACTTCGTTCATAGGCTAAAAGGGAACGAATGACTAGCTTATTGGAACTTGTACATATTGTTGTACGAAATCCATTATGTGTAGTCAAGAGCGATGGATTTCAACTTCATATGCTTTCTCCGAAAATTTGAGTGAATATATGAATATTTAGTTAATAAGGATGAAGTGTGAAATATTTGAAAAGTTCAAAGATTTTCAAGATGAAGTGCAAAATCATTGTAACAAGAATATAAATAGTTTATGATAAGATCATAAAGGAAGATATTTGAGTTACAAGTTTAGCATAATACCTAAGATTTAAGGAATTGTTCCGTGGATTTGCATTTCCCGAAACACCATAAGAGTATGGAGCATTCGAAATATGTAATTAAACCTTGTTTGAAATGGTAAGATCGAAGGTGTAATTCATAAAACTGCCATTGTATTTTAAAGATTAAAAGCTTTAGAGATTACCGTTTTTCCACTGAAAAGAGCTCCATCATAATCCGTTGAAATGACACCATATAAAGTTATGGTTTGGGATAAAACGCAAGTAGTCCTTTCTTAAAACATTGGTATGCTATGCATAAGAAAGATGTGTGCAACCAAAGTCGGATAAACCTGTCTTTGTATTACTGTTAAGTATTCCTCCATAAACACCAGAGACAAAAGTGTTTGTCGCTTAGAACGTCAAGTTTCTTTGAGAAGGAATTTTTCGTGAAAAGTTAAGTGGGAGGACAATAGAACTTTGATAAGGTTAAAAGAACCTTAAGCTATATGTGCAAAGTTGCGCAGCGCCGAAAAGTGTTCCGGAGTTAGCAAACAATGCTCATGGCTCGCGTACTTCAAAGGTTGTGGTCACGGAGATCTAAGTTACTATTGAAACAAGTAGGTCGGATGAACAATCAAATACCAAGATTTGAGAGTTAAATCATTATTTGACAATAATGATCCGACTACGTGCAAAGAAGCGACGATGAGCCCTGACTCCGTCAAATGGCTTGAAGCCATAAAATCCGTGATAGTTCCATACACGAGAAATCAAGTTTTGAACTTGAAGGACCCTCGAGAAAGGTGTAAGACCTTACAGTTGTGTCTGGATCTATAAAGAAATAGACATGGATGTTTTACATCTGTAAAATAGTCGACATGTTGGGAAAGAGTTCACAAAATGTTCAAAGGTTGACTATGACAAGATTTGATCTTTCATAGTGATATTTAGTCTAGACGGATTAATGAAGCAACCACTACATATAATTTGTTATATGGTAGTTGAATAAACAAAACAAGTTCTTCTAATAGAATCGTTACCTAGGACATGTGCATAACACGGTCCATAGGGTTTTGTTAATTCAAAGGATGCTAAAAGCATATGCAAACTTCAATGGTTAAAGTGAGCATCGAGGAGTTGGAATCTTCACTGTGATGAAACTGTTAAAGGAGTTTAAAAGTTCATTAGAGACGATGAAGATGCTTGAATTTGCAAGAAATTAAGTGGGAGCGCTAAGACATGTTTCTAATACATTATGTGGAAGACATATTGTTGATTGGAAATAATGTATCTTTTATTAACACATATTAAGAATTTCATCCCGATGAAAGACTTAGGCAAAACCCAAATATTTGGCATCAATAGACGCTAATATGGTTGTGCCAGAAGTACATAGACAAGATATTGAATGAGTTCAATATAGAAACTACAAGAAGAGGTTCTTGTCGCACAGAAAGGATTGAATGAGTTCGATGTTGATGATATATTCAAGTGTATTGACATTTGGTAAAGTGAAACAAATAATCAAGTATAGATTGATACTTGATGTATGAAATCACAAAGAGTATTTATATCAATCATACTGTGATATGTACAAATCCAGATATGTCCTATGCTCTAAATGTTGTGAGCATATACCAGAATGATTCGTAAGATGATCATTGGACAATAGTAAGGATATTCTTATGATCTTTTGGAAGAACTAAGAGTATAATATTTGTAGAAGTGACAAATAAATGTTAGTTCATTGTAAAAATACTACATTGATACTAGCTTTGTCACAAAGTACAAATTAAGTTTATCTCAATCTAAACTAAGGGTGGCACAATATAATGGAAAGTGAGTTCCATAATGGATTTGGATGAGTTCCAAAGTTAAGACATTGTGACAGATACTACAACAAAAGGCTAAGTATATGACTGCTACTTTAGCAGCAAAAGAGGGCATTTGTGTCAAGTAGTTTGTTATCAAACTAGGTGTAGTTCACAGTGGGATAATACTATGAAGATATATTGTGCGACAATATTATCAACATGTTTTAACCCCAAAGAGCTAAAGGTCACACCGAAAGACCAAATTTATACAAAGCCATCTCATTAGAGAACGAGTGATGCGTAGAGACGCAAAAACATGCAATTACACACGGACCTGGAAGTGTCAGATCCGGAGATCCGTTGACCACTAGCAATCGTGTACATACAACACCGGAAAGCCATAGGTGTTGAATACACAAAGGTTTGAAACTAGATTATTGACTCTAGTGCAAGTGGGAGACTGTTGGAGATATGCCCAAGAGGCAATAATAAAGTGGTTTTTATCATATCTTCACACTTATGATAAATGTTTACATACCATGCTATAATTGTATTAACCGGAAACATTAATACTTGTGTGATTTGTAAACTAAAATAAGAGTCCCTAGTAAAGCCTCTTGTTAAACTAGCTTGTTGGTTAATATATGATCATGGTTTCCTGATCATGAACATAGAGATGTTATTAACAACAGGATCATATCATTAGGAGAATGATGTGATGGACATACTCCTATAGATAAGCGTAGCATAAAGATCAAGTCATTTCAATAGTTTAATTGCTATATGCTTTCTGATACATAGTAACCTAATTCCTTCGACCATGAGATCATGCATATCACCTTTTCCGGATGGATGCTTTGATGTCATCAAACACCACACCGTAACAGGGTGGCTATAAAGGTGGCATTGAGTATTCAGAAAGTATTGGTTGAAACACATGGATCAAGAGTGTGATTTGTCCATCCATATGACGGATAGATATACTCTGGGCCCTCTCGGTGAAATGTCATCCAATTAGCTTGCAAGCATGTGACTGGCTCACAAGGGATCACATATCACGGGAACGAGAAAAGAGTACTTATCGGTAACGAGGTTGAACTAGGTATGCAGAGATACCGACGATCAAAACCTCGGATAAGTAAACTATCGTGAGACAAAGGGAAATTGGTATCGTATGTAAGTGGTTCATTCGATCGCAAAGTAATCGTAGAAATATGTGGGAGCCATATGAATTTCCAGATTCCTCTATTGGTTATTGATCGGAGAAGTGTCTCGATCATGTCCGCATAATTCACGAACCGTAGGGAGACACACTTAAGGATTCGACGTTGTTTGAGTAGTTATGGTATTATGAGAAAGAGACCGAATGTTGTTCGGAGTCTCGGATGGGATCCGGGATATCACGAGGTGATCCGGAATGGTCCGGATAATAAGATTCATATAAGGAAAGTCCCGTTTCGGGTTCGGAAATGATTCCGGTGTTTTCATCGGGAATGTTCTGGAAGGTTCCGGAATGTCCGACACTCCGGGAGGGGGAGGGGTACATGAATGTGTCATTACATATTGGAATGATTGCATCATGTACTAAGTGTTCTTGCTGTTCCAAATAAAGGATTAAATTGAATCCTAAAACAGAAAAGTCAAATGGCCAATTTGAAAGTCAAACGGCTAAAACAGGAAACTGTGGGAAACAAGCAAGAGGTGGTTGGAACCGACTTGGGGGAGGAGTCTCCTCTACAAGCCGGCGCGCCACCCAAGGCCGACTTGGGGAGGGACTCCCCTCCCCTTGGCCGCACCTCCCACCTATAAGAGGAGGGGCAGGGCCTCCTCCTCTATACACACAAGTTCCTATCCTCTAAATCTAAACCCTAGCCACAGCCTCCGGTTTAGAGCCGTTTTGGTTTAGAGCTTCTAATTGCCCTAGCCTTCGGTTTAGAGCCTTCTAATTGGTGTGTCTAAACCCTAGACCACTAATATTTCTCTCTCATACTCCACCATACTCGCTCCGGCTTAAGGCGAAGCCCTGCGAGATCTCCCCTCTACTTCCGGTACCACGCCGTCGTGCTGCCGGAATCGCGAGGAGAGTGCTACAACCTCCGCTGCCTGCTGGAACAAGGGAGAGGAAGGTCTTCGTCGAGTACCGAACGTGTGACCGACTGCGGGAGCGCTGCCGGAACGCAGCGCCGGAAGGATCGTCTACGCGATCTTGAGATCGGCAAGAGTACGACTACATCACCCACGAGAATCTGCTCTCGTTAACCGCTTTGGAATCTTCGAGGGTGAGTTCCTTTATCGACTCGTTGCTACAATCTAGTAGATAGATCTTGGCTTGTTTGTTTGCATGCGGTAGAAATTTTTTGTTTTCCATGCTACGAACCCCTACAACTATGGTATCCAATTCTGTTATGTCTCGCAAAAATGGTAATCCTGGGATTGCGAGGTATGGCATAACAGGCATCTAGGATTAAAAATCCAGGTGTTGACAAGTTGGTATCAGAGCCATCCTGACCATAGGAGACCCTAGTTAGATTGGACGTTTGAATCAAAAACTTAGTTTCCAAAACCAAAGAAAACAAATATTTACAAAAACTTATTCTCATTCTTATCCCTTTGATTCTTTCATGAAAATTCATGTTCCTCAAAAACTCTTGCAAAAATACATAAAATTTTGACACACTTGATCACTCTGCTAACCTACTCATCCTCTATTCTTATAGATGGACGTGAAGTACAACAAGTTTTATCAGTTGGGGAATGGAGGAGACCTTATCTGTGAGAGGGATTTGGACCAGCTTTCGGAACTTCTGGAGCATCCGCACCCCGAGTTCTTCGGAGCTCAGCTCAATGATCAAGGAGGAGAAGATCTGCAGTGGCTAATTGTTGCAAGTCTCTGAGGAAAGATTGAACCTCCCACTGCGGAAGGAATTCAGTTTACCTTGAGGGAAAACAACAGGCTCGATGGACTTGCCAGGGCCATGCAGGAAGCTCTTTCCCATCTGTGTGGGCAGCGCATCAATCAGATCAAGGGTACTCGCTTTGAGTTTTTCCCAAGGCGTGATGCTAATGGACAACCACTGTAAGCCCCATACCACCCCGAACTGAAGACTCAATTGGACCACCTTAGCTTCATGATGTACGACCGTCAGCAGGAGTTGGACAACTGCCATGACTACTGCAACCACAAGTCTGCCATCATCAAGACGAAGGACCAAACCATCGCCATGCTAGCAAAGGATCGCAAGTCTCGCCGTCGTTAGCTCGACAAGAAGGAGCGCATTATTGCCCGTCTTCGCCACCGCATCTCATCTTTGGAGGAGACCATACACGAAAGAGACATGCAGTTGGAGGAAAGGGAGAATGCCGGAGAGGATTTTCGTGGAGACCCCTACTCCTATCTCAGCGATGACGATGATTTTCTGGAGGATCAGGCCATGGACTTCTTCACCGATGAAGATGATTTCGCCTTCATCTATGATGATGAAGATGATGAAGCCACAGATTCTGAGGAGTAGTAGCACTTGAGCACTAGCGTAGTGAGTAGTATTCGGTCCCACTGTATCGTAGTTCTCAGAATGGTTCTTAAAACCATCTGTTTTTCTTTGTTGTGGTGTGTGTTGTACTGGGTGCTATGAATGAATGAAAGAATTAATGAAAAAGCAAGTTGCTAGAAAAATCTGAGTCAAACTTTAAAAACTTTACAAAGACCCAAAACCTTAGAAATTTCCCTCTTTTCTCATGATCTATCTCAATCTTCAGATGCCACGCGGAGGAAGTGGTTCATCCCCGGACCCGATGTTGCAGATCCTGCAAATGTTGAATTCTGACCGTGAATCTGAAAGAGCGGAACGTCAAGCCAACCTAGCCACACTTCAGCAGATAGCCCAACTTGCCCACAACAACTAAGGCCATGGAAATCAGGACAACCATGGATCTAAGCTCAAGAACTTCCAGAATACCAACCACCTGTTTTCACTAAGTCAGAAGAACCCCTAGACGCCGATGATTGGCTGCAAACCATGGAAAATAACCTAGAATTAGCCGGAGTGGAAGCCAACGAGAAAGTTATGTTCGCCATCCACTATCTAGCCGGAGATGCCAGGGCATGGTGGAACAGTGTTCGCGCAATGACCGGAGGCCAGAGGATGACCTGGGAGGAATTCAAGGTCAAGTTTAGCAGAACCCATGTGCCACCGGGTTTGATCAAGAGAATGAGAGACGAGTTTAGAGAGCTGAAGCAAGGAAGGATGACTGTAGTGGAATACCGTGACAAATTTTTGGCATTAGCTAGGTATGCCCCGGATGAGATCAACACCGAAGCCAAGAAGAAAGAAAGATTCCTGAATGGTCTGCATGATGAGATGCAGACTGTGTTAGTCAATATCCCCTTTGCTGATATTGAAGCCCTTGTCGACTCTGCTATCCAGATGGAAGGAAAGATCAACCAAGCCAATGAGAACAGCAAGCGTCGCATGATACATCAGCTAGGAACCCATCAGACCCCAAAGTATCGCCCCAACCCATCTCCAGGATTTGCCCCAAGGACCAACAGACCCATGACCCAATTGCTGAAGAAGGACAAGAAGTTTGAATGGACTGACAAATGTGAAGCGAGTTTTCAAGAACTCAAGAGGAGATTGATTTCAGCCCCAATCTTGATCATGCCAGATATCACGAAGCCCTTCGATGTGTATTGTGACGCATCCAAGATTCGTCTCGGATGTGTGCTAATGCAAGAAGGCAAAGTTATATCTTATATATCTCGACAACTGAAGCAACACGAGAAAAATTACCCAACCCATGACCTCGAACTCGCAGCCGTAGTTCTAGCCCTGAAAACATGGAGACATTACCTGATGGGAAACGGTTGTGAAATTTATTCGGATCATAAGAGCCTAAAGTATATATTCACTCAGAAGGAGCTGAATATGAGACAGAGGAGATGGATTGAGCTAATCAAGGATTACGACCTGGACATTCACTATCACCCTGGTAAAGCCAACGTAGTAGCTGATGCCCTTAGCAGATTGCCGTGCCGCTTGAACTCCAGGATTTTGAAGGAGCAACCAAGTTTGCACAAAGAGATGGAAGATTTTCGAATAGAATTAGTAAGTGAAGGATTTCTGGATAGCATAGAACTCCAGCCCACTTTGATCAGTCAGATTAAAGAGGCGCAGAAGGGAAATGCTAGTATTGACGGAATCAAGCGTCGTATCGGTACATGCAAAGTACCTGGATTCACCGAAGACGAAGAAGGAGTTTTGTGGTACAAAGGACGCCTTTGTGTACCAACAGATTCTGAGTTGAAAGAAGTTATATTGAAGGAGGCTCATGATACTCTTTATTCTATCCATCCCGGAGGAACTAAGATGTATCAAGATTTAAAAGAGCAATTTTGGTGGCATAAGATGAAGAGAGAAATCAGAAGCTATATCGCCAAGTGTGATATATGTCAGCGAGTCAAGGCAGGACATCAAAGACCCGCTGGATTGTTGCAACCATTGCAGATTCCGGAATGGAAATGGGATTCTGTAGGAATGGAATTTATCACTGGACTACCTACTTCTAGTAGGGGAAATGACTCTATCTGGGTCATAGTGGACAGATTGTCCAAAGTCGCCCATTTCTTGTCCGTCAAGACCACATATCAGAGTTCGAAGCTAGCGGAGTTATACATCGCTAGAATCGTTAGTTTGCATGGAGTCCCCAAGAACATCTTATCAGATCGAGGAACTCAGTTTACCTCGAGATTCTGGAAGAAATTCCAAGAAGGTTTAGGAACCCGTCTAGATTTCAGCACCGCCATATCACCCTCAGACCGATGGACAAACGGAGCGAGTAAATCAAATACTCGAAGATATGCTGAGAGCATGTGTGTTAGAATATGGATCCAAGTGGGAAGACTGTCTGCCGTTTGCAGAATTTTCGTACAACAACAGTTATCAAGCCAGTTTTCAAATGGCCCCATTGGAATTTATGTACGGAAGGAAGTGTCGCACCCCTTTGAACTGGTCGGAAGTAGGAGAGAGTCAGATTTTTGGACCCGACATCCTACGAGAAGCAAAAGAGAAGGTTCACAAGATTCGTGAGCACCTCAAGACCGCCCAATCCAGACAGAAGAGTTACGCTGACAAGAGACGTCGAGACCTCGCCTTCAACATAGGAGATTTTGTTTATCTGAAAGTGTCGCCATTGAAGGGAATGCAGCGTTTCCAACTCAAAGGAAAGTTAGCCCCCAGATATATCGGACCTTTCAAGATTCTAAACTGTCGAGGAGAAGTGTCGTATCAATTGGAACTACCCGAAGAGATGTCAGCCGTCCACAATGTGTTCCATATATCGTTACTTCGCAAGTGTCTCGAAGTCCTCGAGAAGACCGAAGTGTTCAAGAATATCGATCACCGGACCATAGAGATCAACGATGACCTGACCTATCCCGAAGTACCCATCCATATTTTGGAAGAAGCTTTTCGAACTACCCGAACCCGAAGCATCAAGTTTCTCAAGATTCAGTGGAGCAACCACACCGAAGAGGAAGCTACCTGGGAGCGTGAAGATCACATCAGGACGGAGTTTCCCGATCTCTTCAAATCCTAGGTAATCTTTTCGTCCTTTTTCAAATCTCGGGACGAGATTTTGTTTTAGGGGGCAAGGTTTGTAACATCCCAAAATTACTAAACTTAGATCATCAATTTCTAATCATCAAAATTAGGGTTAACAAAAACTTTGTTAAATAAAATTATGAAGGCATGCATATGCGTATGCATTAAATTTGAAATTCTTTTGAACCACCTTGTTTGTGTGTTTCCTTGCTTGTAAAATGTTTCTTAGGTGAAATAAACATCATCTAAAACATTTCCCACACTTTTCCTAAAGACAAGTAAATCAAAACAAATAAAATAAAGGAATGGTCATTTTGACCAATTTAACTCCCATGCCTAATTTGGCTGCCTCAAACTTTCAGAACCTAACAGAAACTTTTTTGGATCTTTGCACCCCTTGAATGTACTCATAACAAAGTATCAAGGCCCACTTTGTGATCATCCAGAAACTTTCAAATACATAGTTTAAATGACATTTCAAAATTGAATATTTATCATAGGAGAAGATCCCACTTTTTCAAAAACCACTCAAACAAGCTCAACTTTCAAAACCCAAGCATCTGCAGACTCACCAGCACTAATCTAGCAAACCCACCAAAAATCTTTTCAAAATTCAAAACTTGATTTCATGCGGCCATTTCATCAAACAGGTTGCAGACACAAATCATACAAAATCTAAACACTATTTGGAGCAGTGATTTGAGCCTAACTTGTTCCCTCTTTGGCTCACAACCATCTCAGTAGATCATCTAGCTAACTAAACCAAGCACTAGCACCACTATGAGCTTGGCATTACCATCAATGGTGAACAGCCGAAGCCAACCTTGTCACCCCCATGTCGACAACACGCTAGGAGGAGAAGCAAGCCTAGCCAGCATGTCTGGGAGGCAGCCCACCGTCCACCGCCACTCACTATCCCAGCCGCGAGCGTTGCCAAGCCCTGGACCACACGCACGGACCGCGCCCAGACCGCCAGCAAGCATGCCGACCGTGCGCCAGAGCGCCACCCTCGACCGAAGCCCACAGACCGCGCGCCGCCCTCGCCGCGTGCATACACAATCCCCACCGACCCAGGAGACCGCCAGACATCCTCGTTCGCCGCCCCGTGCCGCACAGCCACCGCTCGCCGTCGAAGACGCTGCCTCTTCCACGTAGAGCGTCGCATGTTCCAGACCAAGCCGCACCGCCCCACGCCTCTAAACCATGACGTTGAGCATTGCCAGGAGACACCGCACCGTCCCCTACCTTCGCCCATGCCAATAGCCGTCTGTACCATCGCCCTCGACGAGCTCACCGTGCGCCTCGTCGGTCCCCTCGCTCGACTATAAATAGAGGCCACCCCCAGTCAATTTCTTCACACCACCTCACTCCCCTCTTCTCACTGATCGTACCACACCGTTCCCGGAGCAAGGCGAGCACCACCTCGCCGGAATTTCACCGGAGCCCGCCGCCTCTAGAGAAGAAGGGCGCCATCGATTTCGTCCACCCCAGGAGCTACCGCGACCACCCCTGAGTTCGTCGTCGTTGACTTCGTCGTTCGCCCGCCTTGCCGACCCTCGCCTGCACCCCGGTGAGCCCCCAGCACCCCTCACTGGCCGCGGTAGGTTTCTTTCTCGCCGGCGTTGCCTCGCGTCAACGATGACTCCCAGCCATTGGATTAGAACTAGATCGAACGATCCACGTTGCCCCGTACCGCTTCGCCCCTCCCTGTCTCACTAACGAGTGGGGACACCCACTTAAGCAGCCCGCGGGAGCACTGCGCTTAGCAGGCCGGACCGTTAACTCCCGCGCAGCCCAGTTATTTGAATTAAACTTTTTCCATTTTATTTCAAACACACTTCTGTACCCAACTTAAAAAATCAACCCAGATCGATTCAGTGCACCAAATTGAATGAAACCAATTTTGATAGAAAGGTCTATGAATGCTGAATCCAAGCCCGTTGGACTCAAGTCATTTGGATCTATAGATCACTCATGGTAAAAATAACAAGGCAGAAGCTTTTCTGCATTCAAACATTTTTCAAATTTAAACCATAATAGCTTTTGAGTTGATTCCAACTCTCAAAAATCACATTTAACCATACCTTTCAGAATATATAAAAATATATAGGTTTACTTGCAGTAATAATGTCCAAGTAATAAAAGAATGCCCCATAGGCATTTCTAGTCACTTTAATTAATTAAAATAAAAGGGTAAAACCTTATTAAATTGTGACACCACTTTAAATCACATTCCCATGAACTAAAATATGTGGTGATGACATGTGTCAACATGATCCCATGTTTGGTTTGGAGAATATTAAATCTTAAGTAGTTTTTCAATGAGTAGAAATTACTTCTATAAAAATAAAAGAATTAAACCAAGCTTTAACCTTGTAATATTAGTGATGATGCTAGATCATCTATAGGACCCTTGTGTGTGATGATTGCAAGTAGTTAAGTATTGTTTGGTGATTGTGTACCCCGTATTTATTTATAGACGCTAGTACCGACCAAGGATACGAGGATGAAGGAGGATTCTACGAAGAAGAAGCCGAGGAGAACTTCAACCACTGCTCTGCACAAGGAAAGCTTATACTGATATTGTGCAAGACTAATACTACTAGTGAATGTGCAAGCTAACCCTTGCAAGATACTCTACTGATGCAACAAACCACTATTTGTTACCATGCCAACTATATGCCTTAAGCATATGTGAGCATACCCACTTGACAGACCAATCCTAGTTTTTACTTGCAAGCTTTATACTTTATTTCTTTATCAAAGCTCTTACTTAGAGTTTACTTAAGAGTTTGGTAGATACTAGAAAGATATGTGAAGATTGCATAAAGAGCATAAAATTTGGCCTAAGTGAGAAACCTTGATATCATCCTAAGATATAAGATGTACTTAGTTGAAACTCCCCTAGTTTACCACCCCTCATTAGTACTCACCCCCACTTGTAGATGCTAGTGCTAAGCATAAAACTTGATCAACTTTAGATGGGAATACTTGGTGGAAAAATGGTTATGAAAACCTTGGAATGATGGATCATTCTATTAAAATGGTTAGGATTGATTATCCGCATACTGAGTATGGTGAATTCAGGATTTGTTCCTGACGGATGTATCAAATGTTGTGGTGAAAGTGTACAATATCTGCAGAGTGTCAAACTATTCGAATAGCCGCGTCCGCGGTTATGGACAGTTGGAGTGGCCATACTGTTCCCCCGTCAGACTTTTCAAAATGACTTGTGAAATGATTTGAAACTTTGACTTGACCACAACAGAGTTGTGATATGAAATACAAGTTCCCAGTTAGGAGATATAAAATTGTGACTAGCTTTAGAACCTAGTAGAGATAAATCTGGCTTTTGCAAAACAACCCTAGAGCCTAGTGTCCTATTATCCAAAAACCCCTTTTACCTGTTAGTATTAGTTTGCGAGTACTTAAAGAGTACTCATGGCTTTGTCCGTGGCTATTCCCCTGGCCAGACTATGAAGAGGAGTATCTGGAGGATGGACCCCAGGAAGGTTACGACAACTAGGATCATCTCCCATCGTCAGCATTGCTTGTGACCCCGAAGATGGAGCTTCGCCTACGCTACCGTTATTATTACGTATTCCGCTGCTTGATGTTGTATTAAGAACTGGATCATGAGATCCCTATTTGTGTAAGAACTTATGTACGGTTTGTAATGGATGATGTACTATGGTATCCAATTCTGTTATGTCTCGCAAAAATGGTAATCCTGGGATTGCGAGGTATGGCATAACAGGCATCTAGGATTAAAAATCCGGGTGTTGACATGGAGGTAGAGGGGAAATCCCGCAGGGCTTCGCCTATGCCGGAGTGGGTATGGTGAAGTAGAAGAGGGCCTCGGCGAACTAGGGTTTATAAGGCTGAGGTTTATAGGTGGTGGCCGGCGGCTAGTAGAGGGCTAGGCGGCGGCTACTTTAGAGGGCTCTAAATCGACGACAACTTGAGAGGGTTGCGGCCAATCTAGGGTTTCTTATGGGAGAGAAAGGGACACCCCTCACCTCTATTTATGGGAGGGACAGGCAGTTTGGGGAGGGGGAGGGGAGTCCTCCCCCAACTCCTCCTTGTGGCCGGCGGCAAGGGGAGGAATGAATCCTTCCCTAGGTGGGATTTCTTTCCTCCCTCCACTAGGCAACCATGTTGGGATTTGACTTCTCAAATTGGCATTTGACTTTCAAACGAGAGTTTTATTTCCCTCTTCCCATTGCCCAGCCAAGTGACCTAGGATATGATGCAACCATTCCACTTTGGTGTGACACATCCATGTACCCTTCCCACTCTGGAGTGATGGACCTTCTAGACCCTTCTAGAACATTCTGGTGAAAACACCGAAACCATTCCTGAACTCCGGAATTGGACTTTCCTTATATGAAACTTATTCTCCAGACCATTACAGATCTCCTCGTGATGTCCTGGATCCAATCCGAGACTCTGAACAACATTCGGTCTCTTACTCACTTTCCATATCTACTAAACAACATCGAATCCTTAAGTGTGTCTCCCTACGGTTCGTGAATTATTCAGACATGATCGAGACTCTCCTCCGATCAATAACCTATAGAGGAATCTGGAAATTCATATGGCTCCCACATATTTCTATGATTACTTTAAGATCGAATGAACCATTTACATGCGATATCAATTTCCCTTTGTCTCGCGATACTTTACTTATCCGAGGTTTGATCATCGGTATCTCTGCATACCTAGTTCAATCTCGTTACCGATAAGTACTCTTTACTCATTCCTGTGATATGTGATCCCTTGTGAGCCATTCACATGCTTGCAAGACAACTGGATGACATTCTACCAAGAGGGCCCAAAGTATATCTATCCAACATATGGATGGACAAATCCCACTCTTGATCCATGTGCCTGAACACATACTTTCAGAATACTCAATGCCACCTTGATAACCACCCAGTTACGAAGTGGTGTTTAATGTCATCAAAGCATCCATCCGGTGATGGTGATTAACATGATCTCATGGTCGAAGGATTTAGGTTACTATGTATTTGAAAGGTTAGCAAGTGAACTATTTAAATGACTTGATCTTATGCTACGATTAACTATAGGAGTATGTACATCACATCATTCTTCTAATGATATGACCATGTTATTAATAACATCCAATGTTCATGATCAGGAAACCATGATCATCTGTTAATCAACAAGCTAGTTTAATAAGAGGCTTTACTAGGGACTCGTACATGTTTACAAATCACACAAGTATTAATGTTTCCCATTAATACAATTATAGCTTGGGATGCAAACATTTATCATAAACATAAAAATATGATAATAAACACTTTATTATTGCCTTTTGGGCATATCTACAACACTCCACTCCCACCACCGCTACCGCCGGAGCTCTAGACGCAGCCGGAGCCCCGCCTCCTCCTCCTTTCATCGGATCCTCACCGGATCCGGACTCCCCGCGGACTCCTCATCCTTCTCCACCACCATGGACTCCAGTACAACCGCCCCCTTCTCTTCCTTATTGTTTTTCTCCATTGGATCTAGGTTCTCTTAGATTCATGGCCAAAAGCACTTGTTTTGGGGTTGTACTGCGTGTATCTTTCTAGAAACTACTTATTGCCCAAAGGAATCATCGTTTTGTGAAATTTTGCTATCAATTTGTGGTCCTGTGATACTGGATTTACGCATGTCTCTGCCGGACCGGTAGTACCGGAACAAATTTCTGGTACTATCGCTCGAGTGGGGTACTACCGCTCCACTTTTATGGTACTACCGGACCCAGCTGGCAGCACAATTTCGTCAAAACCTGAACTTCTTTGTGGAGCTTTTTCTTTTGGGTTCTTGTTCCCTTATCCCCCTGTTGTTCTCCCTATTGCTGTCATAGGTGCAGGTGGCTCCGGGGGCGCTCGGAAACGCTCCAAGTCCCGTCACGAGATTGAGGAGGAAGAGTGGGAGTCCGAGGAAGAAGTCATGCCCCAGCCCAGCAATCGCATGAAGATTCAGGCCACTCGAGGTCATAGTGGAGGGGTCTCCAAGCGGTCCGCCGGTCGTGGCAGTTCTCCCCCTCCTCCCCCTCGGGTCGCACCAAGAGTCAAAGCTCCGGGCCATTAGGGCCAAAGCTGCTATCTGATATTTCTGACACCGAGTTCCACTCCCCGCAGGCTAAGAATCCCTATACATGCAACCATGACCAAGCCAGGGAGGAGAGTCTGTTCTACACCGACTTCCAAGAGCGTGTGTACAATGAGGTTATTATGAACAATGTGTAGATGGTCGTGCCGCAACAGTGGATTGACATGAGCCATGTGAACAAGAATCTTGACTACTTTGGTGAGGCTAAGGAAATTTGCTACCACATTGGATTTGTTCCCATTATGGAATTCCAGCAAGACTATGATCCTATTCTCATCGCTCAGATTTATTCCACTGCCCACTTTGCGAAGAACAGAGCTAGGAAAATCACTTGGATGACTCAAGGCGCTGTGAAGGAAGCTACCTTGGCTAAGTTTGGGGAGTTGCTTGGATATGAAGACCGTGGCCATGACAACCCTTGTTGCTTTCGTTGTCATTTGCGTGAGCACCCTCGAAGAAGGAGGTTCTTGCTTCTCTCTATATTCGGGGCCACGGTGTTGCTGGTAAGATCAAGGATCTCCTCCCCACCTATGACATCGTCAACCTCATCTTCCGTGAGACCGTTGCTCCTCGTGCGGGCAACAATGATGAGATTCCTCAACCGTGATTCCTGCACCCTACTTGATGTGATGGATTTTATTTGGAATGAGATGGTTGCTGCCGCACACTCTCGGAGGGTTCCCCCATTTGTTCCCTACATTATGGCACTCATCATATCCAAGTGCCCCCATTGCCAGGACCCTCTCTTCTCGCCGTCTTGTTGTGCACAAGCACAAGGCTTTGCGGATCAAGAATCATGCTAAACCTCGCAATGTGGAGGGTGCTGAGGTTGATGAAGATGGGAATGTGATTGAAGTGGATTTGGGATATGAAGATAGTGGCCATGCTGCAGATTTTGTTGTCTCCGTCACAAGCATGCTCAGCCCTCTTGGGCCAAAAGGATTGAAGCCAAGCTCAAGAAAGTGTTTTGTTTCCAGGTTGACAATCAAAAGCGCATGTATGAAGCCCATATGTATGCCAAGAAAGCGTGTGCTTGTCAGAAAGAGTTGATGGAAGCCCAAGGCTTGACCGTCTCCAAAGGCTCCGAGAACAACATCACCCCCGAAGACCAATGGATCTCCAAGCACAACAACTGGGATGATGATTCTTCCTCCTCTTTCCATTCTCCACCCACCCATGAGGATGACTTTGATGATGAGGAGGGCTGAGCTTCGGGACGCTAGTCTTGCTCTTGTCCCTTTTTGTCTTCTTGATGCCAACAGGGGAAAAGATGCACCTTAGGCTTGCGGGATTTGCATAGGAAAGTCACAAGCTCGTTCTTGCTTTGATCTTTAGTCGCTTGTGAACTTTATTTGCCTCATATTATGTGTGAAATCTCATATTATGTGTGAACTCTATGCACTAACTATTCATGCTATGTATGTTGAGACTATGTGGTTATCTTGTGGATCTATCATATGTGTGTTATGGCTATTCTCATATGGATTCATCTTATGTGATGATGTTTTTATCCATTGTCAATATTTATCTCATCATATTTTATTGTGCAAAGGTACGAGTTCCACATTTTGTTATCATTATCTTTGCACTCTTTGTTGGTTTGTAAAATAGAGGGGGGGGGGTTGATCCTACTCATCTAGGGGGATCCTGTCACTATTTTTCAAACCGTGAGCGTTATCATAATATTATCATGCAAAGGTGTGTCGTCATCAAACACCAAAAAGGGGGATATTGAAAGTGCATTTCCCATACTAAGTGGTTTTGATGTTTGATGATAACACACAAGTTTTTATTTAGGAGAAGGCATTCGTTTCCCCCAAAGGACACCAACAAGACATAGTTGCCTCATCCTAAAGTCTCTATGCCGACCGGTAGTACCAGAAGTTTCATCCAGTACTACCGCTCGCCACCGGTAGTACCACTCGACAGTACCGGACAAGTTTGCAAGGGCATGCAAGGTCCCTCAACCCTTCTGTCTCACCCGGTACCACGAGCGACACTACCGCTCAGACCGGTAGTACCGGTTGCCCGGACCGGTAGTACTGCTCCAAGTCGAGCTGTAACGGATAGATCCACTGCGATGGGTATAAATAGGCCCCTCTTCTACCTTGGGAAGTGGCTCGACCCACTCAAGAACACCACCTCCATTTGAGCCACCAAATCGCCAAGATCTCTTCATCCAACCATCCAATGTCCTTGATCTTTGGAGAATCGAAGGAGGAGGCCTTGATCTATAGCTTCACCAAGAGAGATTTTCATTTCCACCTCATTCACTTGAGGGACCCTTGCTCTAGGGTTTCTTTGGAAACCCAAACTCTTGTTTTGATTCTTACAAGCTAGTCTTTGATTGTTTGACATCTTGCTTGTATTCAGGAGCCACCAATTCAGTTGTGGATGTGTGCCTCGAACTTGTTGTAAAGGTGCCGGATTCCACCTCGAAGGTTGCCGATATAGTGGAAGAGGTGAATCAAACCCATTGGGGTGAGGTTCATCAGAGAACAAGGGAGGCCTCTCGTGGCGTTGGTGGTTTGAAAGCACCCCCTCTCCAAACACTGACATACTTCCCCTCAAAAGGAAGGAACTGTGGGAAACAAATCCTTGTGTCTCCGGGTTCTCCACTTTGCTGACTTCTATCCTTTACCGCACTTTACTTATCTTGTTCTTGCTTAGTGTTGTGCTAGGTTGACATATAGGTAATTCACCATAGTTGCATAATCTAGAGAATTTACATTTTGTATGAAACCCTAATTTGAAAAAGAGTAAAATTTGAAGTAGCACCTATTCAACCCCTCTAGGTGCCCATACGATCCTCTCATATATGTTATGACTTCATTTTTATTTTCATATGCTCTCTTGTGAATCTTCTTTATGTGTGCTTGTTTCTTTATGGGAATATGTATTTGTGATGTTATCCACTTAGAAACCTATATGCACACGAGAAGATAATTTGTTAGTTGATATTGTATTCCTTAGATACCACCTTTTATTCCTTCTTGATTCTTCGATGGCTTCCAAATTTTTTTTGCCTATGAGTGCTTGTCTCTCTTGTTTGCACCTTCGGGCACTCATATTTTTTCTCTCGTGACTTATATTGTTAAATGAATTTGTATGATTGAGAATTCCATGATTATGCACTTTGTTCCCAAATGCAATTATCATAATTGGTGCATTATCTTTGGGGAGCTCATCTAATTCATTTATTAATGCTCATTTTTCTTCTCTTTCATTTGTTGTGTTTTAAATGCTTATGGGGGAGTGAGGATTCCATGTTTGTGAATTGTGTATTCTAATACAATTATTTTAAATTGTGCACAAATCTTGGGGATCTTCTCTATTTTTATTTAAAACACTCTTTTACTCATATCATAATATCGTGTTGTTTCCTTTTGGACTCATTTGTTGTGTTCAATTGGTTCTTTTGGATCTTGTGATTGCTTGCGTCATTTTTTGATGCTTCTTTCATTTTATTTATTTTTCCAATCTTTGGGTCCTCGATATAGTTATACTTCCTCCCAGGTATTCATCATTGGATATGTGCGAATGCACACCTTTGGAGGAATTATCACTATATTGTCCTTCTAGAACTTGTCACCCATTTTGGCAATCTATGCCAATGGGGGAGAAGTTTTAGAGGGTTTAAGGGAAGTTGGTTTATGCTTTGATTTTGTTTTTAAGAATTTGCCTTCCATGCTCTTGCATCTTTGTAGTTGCTTAGCATGTGGTATATATAGAGGAAACTGCACCAATGATAATGATTGGCAATATATGCAATGAAATTCAAGTTCACCACACATACATAGTATTATGGGGGAGTTTTCCTTATATATGGTGGTACTAATATCATATACTTGTGTAGCATTTGATATTGATGTTACCATTTTATTCGTTAAAGTTCCTTATATAAACCCTCTCAAAGGGATTATCATCAATTACCAAAATGGGGGAGATTGAAAGAGCATGTGGGACCCATGTGTGGTTTTGGTAATTAATGACAATATTTATGGACTAATGTGTGTATTAAGTTTCACTTGTAGGAATTGTCCATTGGCATCGCTTGAAGCATGTGTTGGCTTCAAGGTAGATGAAATGAAGAAGAATAAGTGTTGTGCAAGCTCAAAATGTGCCATCTCTAGAAGATATCATGTTTGATGCTCATCCTCGGTGATCATGGTTCGATGAAGACAAGGTCAAAGAAGAGTTTTCCGCATGGTGTATGGGGGAGCAAGGTGCAAGTCTTCATCAAGCAAGCGCAAGGAAGAGGAATCAAGAAAGATGTCCATCTTGAGAAGGACAAGATCATCTACATCGAGCTTAAGTGGAATGATCAAGGCAAAGTTATAATATTGATAGGTTTTCCGTTTTTTTGGTCTCATATTGTTAGTTGGGAGACCGGGTTTAGGATAGATAGCCGTTCTATCATGAGGGGCTCTCGAGTGAGTAACTCGATCATATTGTTCGGATAGAGATCAAACCTTTGCATACTTAGCATCATCATTCTTGGTTATTATTTGGATCTTATTCATGGGAGGTTCTAGATCTTGTGGTAATCTTCATAACATCTCTATTTCATCAAAAATAGATTTCCCTTGTATATCTTATTGCCTTTTGATCTATCAGGTTTTCCGGCACCACACCTTATGAGATATTTCTCATATATATGCTTGATATTTTCTCCCTTGGTGGTATCCATTATTTCCATTTTTGTTGGATACTAATTGTTTGTATCATTCAAACTAAATTGGTTTCAACCTATTCGGAGTTTCCAAGGTCAAGTTATTGCGTTTTGCATTTTGGAGGTTTTTTCGGTTAGTCTCTTTTGGAGAGGTCAAAGCTTTCATATTGTTGTTTTATATCCGTGGTTGGACAATGATTTTTATTTGCATGATCTTGTATAGCTTGTTGTCCTCTTCGAAACGAGCCCAAGATCATCTAAATCGGAGTCCGGATGCAAAAGTTATGGCCGTTTTCGTTTAGGAATGACCGGTAGTACCGAACCAGAATCCGGTAGTACCGCCCCTTGGTACCGGGGCACACAGTGAAAAATGCATGGTGCCCCAGGAACCCCAGGGAATGTCCAGTAGTGCCGGGAAAGTCCGGTATTACCGGGAAAAAGTCTGGTAGTACCGGGAATCGTGTTTTTGGGCTGCAACGATTGGAATTTGGGGGGACCTATTTAAGGGTCCTTCTTCCCCAATGGTTCCCAAACTATTCTTGCAAGTTCCCCCCTCCATTGTTGAACTTTCCAAACTTGCTATCTCTCAATCCCTCCAATGATTCTTGCATCTTCTTGAGGGAAAAGAGAGAGGAGATCTCGATCTATATTTCCACCAATCAATGTATCCTCTAAGTGAGGGGAACCCATTGGATCTATATATTGGAGTCTTTTGTGGATTTCCTATTGTGTTCTTCCTTTCTTATTCTCAATAGCTTTTGTAGCTTTGGTGTAATTTGGGATTGAAGGACTTGCCATTGCATTAGGTGCATCGGTTTGAGTTCTCCTCAGAGGATTTGTTTGGTGAAATCAAGAAGCTTGTTCCCCTTGGGTTCTTGGAACCCTAGACAGTTGTGTGGACTTTGTGGTGTGTTCTTGGGGCCTCCAATTAAGTTGTCGAGCTATCCTCAAGATTGTGGCATTGGTGGCATTTATTGGGAGCCTCCAATTAAGTTGTGGAGATTTCCCCAATCTTGTACGGGTTTGGTGACCGCCCTCAAGTGTTCCATAGTGGATCGGGTGCTTTCCGTGCAGCGGGTGATCGAGAGAATAGGGTGAGGCCTCTTGTGGCGATGGTGGTATTAGTACCGCCCACCCCTCCAACGAGACATACTTCCATTGTGGAAGGAACTCGGTAAAATATCGTCGTCCCCGCGTGTATCGGTTATCTCTATACCCGAGCTCTTTACTTATGCACTTTACATTGTGATAGCCTTCATGCCTAAAGTAATCTATATCTTTGTATCACATTGTTGCTTGTCTTGCTTAGCATAAGTTGTTGGTGCACATAGATGAACCTTAGTATACATAGTCTTTGAGCTTAACAAAAGAAAACACTAGTTTTATTCCTCCTTTGTTAAGCCCATCTCGTAAAAATTATAAATCGCCTATTCACCCTCCCCTCTAGGTGGCATGCATGATCTTTCACATAGGTTTGAGTTCTCCTGGGAGATTTGGCGAGTTCAATCTTGTGGGCTTGATACTCTTGGGTTCTTGGAACCCTATACGGTTGTGTGGTTGGGTTGTTACCTTCTTGTGAAATTTTGTGGTCTTGTAGCCTTTTGTGGCTTTGTTGGCCTTTTGTGGCATTGTAGCATTTTGTGGCTTTATTGTTGGGAGCCTCCAATTGAGTTGTGGAGATAGCCGCAACCTTGTACGGGTTTTGGTGACTGCCCTCAAGTGTCCCTTAGTGGATCGTGAGTAGGCCTTTGTGGCGAGTTCACAGGAGAATAGGGTGAGCCTTTTGTGGTGCCGGTAAGTTGCGTGCCTTCGAATCCGGGGTGAGGTCTTGTGTGGGGTTAGGTGAGAATCGAGCCACCACACCCTGAGGTGAGCCATTTGTGGCGTTGGAGAGCATTGCGCCATCGCACCTCTCCAATGGAGACGTAGCTTCTTTGGAAGTGAACTTTGGATAAAAATCTTCGTCTCCGCGTCCATTTATCTCTCAACCGAGCCCTTTACTTATGCACTTTACATTGTGATAGCCTTCATGCTTAAAGTATTATATATTGCTATCACTTTGTTGCTTGTATTGTTTAGCATATGTTGTTTGTCGAGGGGATAACCCCCAGGTAGGGAAAGCCAGGCCCAAGTAGGCCGTCTCCAGAAGGCACATGCCGCCTGGCCGTTAAGCAGGACAACTCCAGCCTCTTGGCTAATACCGCCCGACTGGGCTTAAAGCTTTCCCAGCTGGCCCGTCTAGCCCGGTATCCAAAAGAACCGGCCGGGTGGCCGCTTCCACCCGGCTTACCTCGGATTCGATGAAGATCACAGAGGGGGAGATGCTCCTTGCGGGGTACGCCTTTGGCTCCCTTCGTCATCAGACAGACCGGTGTGCCGTCACGACCTGCGCTACCCGACGAGGATAAAGCAAAGTGGTCGGCTGACCGCCAAAGTAGTCCCAGTGACCGTTAAAGCAAGGGTGACGCCCCAAAGGAAGCCCGGGTGACCGCTAAGTAAGAGGATGACGCTAAAAGAATGGCGGACTGGGTCCTGGCCCATCGGCTGGACCCTGCAGCTGGCCCTGCCCTGTAAACCCATATCCAAACAGTAAACCCTAGAGCCCAAATTGTAATCTTCCCCCCTGACCAGTATATAAGGGCGGGCAGAGCTGCGGTTCGAGGTAAGTAAGATCCATAGTAATACGAGCTAGCCTCTAGTTTGATCTTCCTCTAGCTCTCGGTAGTCGCTAAGGAAACATCTCGAGGAGCATCTGTACTGGGCATTCGCCCCCCTTATAGTTCATCTTGCAGCAGTAGGGGTATTACCTTGCCGAGAGGGCCCCGAACCTAGGTACATCGCTGTGTTTGCAGTTCATCATGCCCAACCCGTTGCGTGAGCCACCGATTGCATCCGAGTGTCCCTCTTTTGCCATCCCCGATGGCACTGCCGTGTTCCACACCACGACAGTTGGCGCCCACCGTGGGGCATAGCGCTTCGGCTGGGATCATCTTCCGCATGGGACTTTCGCTCGTCGCCGGTGAACGCGTGGCCTCCGGCCTCGTCCTCACATTCGACGCTTTCTACTGCGTCGTCGACAATGCCGCGTGCTTCGCCGGGAACATGTTCCCCGCCAACGGCTCCATCATGCACTTCGGAAACCTCCGCGTCTACGTCGCCACCGTCGCCGAGGTTTTTCCCAACGTGGTCACCATCATCACCGACGTGCCTCTCAGCCACCTCGCTCGCGGCTCAACCGCGACGAACGGTTGCGTCGAGGTCATGGTGGTGAACGCCTGCGAAAACCACCGCCCGCCTCAGGAGCATCGAGCGGGAGGAGAGGGCTCCGCACTCGAGCAGGAGCAGGACCCGCTCACCTCCTCCATACAACACCTTCGCGCTCCAGTCGTCGTCGAGGCGGACCCAACGGCCGCACTTGAGGCCATGCGCCATAAGCTCCTGGAGGAAGCCACCAAGGTCGCCGCTAACCAGCGCAGACTGAACGCCACCGTGCACGAGTACAACGCTGCCCATGGCTTCGTCAGGCAAGTCCAACACCGGGGGCACGACCTCTCGTCAGAACTAGACCGCGCCGCCGACTCACACGCGGGCGTGGCACAACCCGTTTACAGCAGTCCCGCCAAAAACATGAGAGTGGCCGAAGCGACGGCCGTGGAGCAGAAACACCTCGAGGAGGAAGAGCTCCGTCGCTAGCAGGAGCGCGTCCAGCTCGTCGTCGCCACCGCCAACAAGCAGCAGGCCGAGGGTTCCCCCAGCCAGGCAGGCAACACCCGGGACATAGTCCTCGGCAAAGGCATGGACCAGACGGCGAACAGAGAATGCAAGCACTAGTAGGCGTCCTCTCCAGGAAGAGCCGGGCAGAATAGCCGCCTGCATGGAAAATCTGGCAATCGTGTCCGCCATAACCGCAACGCCGCCGCCTCCAGCGTGAGCCGCGCGCCAGCTGTAGGATCTTCCCAAGGAAAGAAAGCACGCGCCCCGGAGGAAGGAGCTGGCGCAAACAAGGACCCGCCCGCATCGCACCTGAACGGGCGACTCGGCCCCTGAGAACCAGCCGACACGCGTGAGCGCATTGACCTCTTGGTACAGTCACGCGCGCTAGAGGAAGAAAGGCCGGCTGTACCAAAATGTTTCGGCCCGTGCATCCGGAACGAGACATTTCCGAAGGGTTTTTCGCTTCCAAGGGACACGCCAAAATAGAACGGAACGGTCAAGACTGAGGATTGGCTGGTGGACTACACCACTGCTGTGGGAATCGCCAACGGAAACCTCTGCCTGGCCGTCCGCTATGTCCCCCTCATGCTCGTCGACTCGTCAAGAACATGGCTCAACCGCCTCCCCGACAACAACATCAAAAGCTGGCTGGACTTCGAAGAAGCGTTCATTCGCATCTTCACCGGAACATACAAGCGGCCGGGTCGACCATGCAAGCTCGCCCTCTGCGTGCAAGGAAATACGAGTCCGACCACGCATACCTCACCCGGTGGACCAGCATGCACAACTCGTGTGAAGGGTTGCGCGAGAACCAGGCAATCGACTTCTTCACCAACGGTTGCCGAGACGGCACCATGCTGAAGCACAAGCTCAGCCAAGAAGACCCGCAAACCATGGCCCAGGTCATGGCCATCACAGACAAGTACGCCACCGCCGATGCAGCTATGAAGAATCCCATCGCTGTGGATGACCAAGGACAAATTGTAACAGACGAACAGGCAGAGCGCCGCCAGCCGGGTGACAATCACTCCAGGCAACACGACCATGATAACCGCCATGGCAAGAGGAAAGAAGACTAGCCTAATAGCCGGCATGGCACCAAGCAAGTATCTGCGGTGCACGAGGACTCGGCTGCTGGCAGCAGCCAGAGACAGAGGCCAGATGACAGGCCGCCACGGCCCAAGTACACCATGGAGTCCATGCTCGATGGGCCGTGCAAGTTCCACAACGGCGGCAGCAAGACCGCGAACCACACGGCGCTCTAGTGTAGCTAGATGAAGAAGATGGTTGAAGCCGGCGTCTCCCACCATCACCTCCACCACCAGCCGGAGGCCCTCCGGACAACAGGGAGCGACGCAACCGCCGCGAGGATGATGAAGACGGTTACCCACACCAAGTGGGCAATTACCACATCTTCCTTGCGGAGCCGGAGACCAAGCACACCAAGAGGAGGCGCGAGGCGGACGTGAACGCAATCGCCCCTCGTTCCCCAATACCTACATTGGTCGGACCACACAATCACCTGGAGAAAAGACGACCAACCGGCCGTGCTGCCAAGCCCGGGAAACTACACGTTAGTCCTCGACCCCATCATCGTCTCCAATAAGCACTCATGCCGTTTCTCCCATGTGCTCATCGACGGAGGCAACAACATCAACCTCCTATACCGCAGCAGCCTCGAGCGGCTCAGTATTAGTGAGTCCCAACTGCAGACCTCAAGCACTTCGTTTCATGGGGCAGTCCTAAGCCCATCGCACTCGCCAATCGGCAAGATCCGGCTGGATGTCATCTTCAGCAACGAGAACAAATTTTGTCGCAAGCCAATCTGGTTCGAGGTGGTGAACCTCTCCAGCGCCTACCATGCCATACTAGGGCGACCAGGTCTCACCAAATTCATGGGAGTGCCGCACTATGCGTACCTCAAAATGAAGCTGCCAGGCCCGAAAGGAGTGATCACCGTTGATGGCTGCTAAAAGCGTTCGATCAAGTGCACCATAGACGGCTCCAAGCTAGCCGAGGCAATGATCATAGCAGAAGAGAAGCGTGTCATAATGCAGAACGTGGCATCCCTACAGGTGGATATGCTGGCTGGAGAATCACAGTTCAAGCCATCAAAAGGCACACGGAAGATCCCGTTGAACGGGGAGGACCCAAGCAAGTTCGTCCTGGTCGGAGACGACCTGGACAACAAATAGGAAAGCGCGCTCGTCAAATTCCTCCGTGAGAATCGGGACATTTTTGCATGGTGCCCCAAAGACATGCCACATGTCCCGACGGAACTCGCCGAGCAATCTCTCCATGTTCGACCGGATGCGAAGCCGGTCAAACAATCTTTACGCCGCTTCGCAGAAGAAAAAAGAAGAACCATTGGTGAGGAGATCACACGGCTGCTCGCAGCCGGCTTCATCATGGAAGTTTTCCACCCGGAGTGGCTAGCCAACCCGGTGCTAGTACTGAAGAAGAACAAGACATGGCGCATGTGTGTCTACTACACCAGCCTCAACAAGGCATGCCCCAAGGACCCTTTCGCTCCGCCGCGGATAGACCAGTTCATCGGTTCCACTACGGGATGTGATTTGTTGTCTTTTCTAGACGCTTACTCGGGCTATCACCAGATTAAGCTCAATGTAATCGATCAAACAAATACATCATTCATAACCCCGTATGGGTCTTACTGTTACACCACCATGCGCTTTGGTCTGAAGAACGCATCAGCGACCTACCAGTGCTGCATGCAGAAATGCTTGCAGACACAGATCGGTAGAAACATGCACGCCTACATCGACGATGTTGTCATCAAAACCAAGGAGCAGCACACGCTGCTCGAGGACCTGAAGGAAACGTTCAACAACCTCCGTCGCTTCCAGATCAAGCTGAACCCGGAGAAGTGCTTCTTCGACGTCCCAGCCGACAAGCTCCTCGGTTTCCTCGTCTCCGAGCGAGGGATCGAGGCAAACCCGGAAAAGATCGGAGCCATCGAGCGCATGAAGTTGCCACAGAACCTGCACGACGTGCATAAGTTCACCGGGTGCCTGGCTTCCCTCAGCCAGTTCGTCAGCCGGCTGGGTGAGAAGGCCCTCTCCCTGTACCAACTCATGAAGAAGACAGACAAGTTCATCTGGACAGCTCATGCGGACAAAGATTTCTGGGACCTCAAGCACATGCTCACCTCACCGCCTATCTTGGTGGCGCCGGTAACAATGGATCCAATGCTGATGTACATCGCGGACACGAATAGAGTCGTCAACGTGGTACTGGTGGTGGAAAGGCCAGAAGAGGGGAAGACCCGGCCGGTCCAGTGCCCCGTGTACTACCTGAGCGAGGTGTTGTCACTCTCCAAGCAGAACTACCCCCACTACTAGAAGCTGGTGTATGACGTGTACATGGCCGCCAAGAAGCTCAAGCACTACTTCCAAGAACAGTCCATCCGGGTGGTGGCATTGGCTTCGCTCGCAGAGATAATGGGCAACAAGGACGCCACTGGACGTGTGGTGAAGTGGGCCATAGAGCTCGCTGCGCACAACATTCAGTACGAGCCAAGGATGGCAATCAAATCCCAGGCGCTGGCCGACTTCATCGTCGATTTGGCAGAGGCACAGTACATGCCACCGGTCCCTGACTCAACATATTGGAAGCTACACTTCGACGGCTCCAAGATGCGAGGAGGGCTCAGAGCCAGAATCGTAATAACCTTGCCTAAGGGCGACCGGCTGGAGTACGTCCTCCAGATCCACTTCAATGAATCCAACAACATCGCCGAGTATGAAGCACTCATCCACGGGCTCAAGTTGGCCAACCAGATAGGATTCAGAGAATACTTTGCTTCGGAGACTCGGAACTGGTGGTGCAGCAAGTCTCCGGCGAATGGGACGCGACGGACGCCAACATGACCCTCTACCATTTCTTTGTTCAGTAGCTATGTGCCTGCTTTGAAGGATGCGATTTCCACCATGTACCTAGGGCCAACAACGAAGCCGCTGAGGCCTTGGCCAGAGTCGGATCGACAAGACATGCCATACCGCCTAGAGTCTCCCTTGAGCACGTGCGCAAGCCCTCCATCACCCCATCATCGGAGTCCGACTCCATAGTACTAAAAGCAGACCCAGGAATAGCCAGGGCGGCGCACTCGGGGACTGCTCCACCGCACCCGAGGACTTCCTCACCTCACCCGGGGACTGCCTCGCCGCACCCGGGGACTGCGCCACCACACCCGAGGACTGCCTCGCCACACCCGGGGACTGCCTCGCTACACCTGGGGACTGATCCGTCGCACTCGAGGACTGCCTCGTCGCACCCGGGGACTGCCCCACTGCAACCAGGGGTTGTCGCCAGCGAGCTTCCACCCAGTGAACCTCCCGACGCTCCGGAGCCAGCTGCCCTTGAGGAGATCAGGCTCATCATGCAGACGGTGTACGCCATCCGGGAAATACCCGACTGGGCGAGGCCATTCATGAACTTCTTGGCCAAGGACGAGCTACCAACGGAGGAAGTGGCAGCACGACAAGTGAGACGAAGGGAAAGCACATACACCATCATCAACAACGAGCTATACAAGCACAGCGTCGGGGGCATCTATCAACGATGCGTAAGCCAAGAGGAAGGAATCAAGCTCCTAGTGGACATACACCAGGGCGAGTGCGGCCACCATGCTTCGTCAAGAGCAATAGCAGCCAAGGCTCTTCGCCATGGTTTCTATTGGCCAACAGCGTTAAAGGACGCTCAGGAACTGGTCAGAGCATGCAATAGTTGCCAGTGGTTCGGCCAGCTGAAGCACACGCCGTCTGCGGCACTCAAGACGATACCAATTACCTAGCCGTTCACAGTCTGGGGGCTGGACATGGTGGGACCGTTCAAAACGGCTTCATCCGGAATGACGCACCTGCTCGTAGCCATAGACAAATTCACCAAGTGGATCGAGGCGAATCCGATAAAAAAGCTGGACGGAGCAACGGTGATCAAGTTCTTCACAAACATCATCATCCGATTCGGTTACCCACACAGCATCATCATGGACAACAACACCAATTTCGCCAAGGGGGCCTTTGCTCGCTTCTGTGGAGACATGGGCATCCGCCTGGACCTAGCCTCGGTCACGCACCCTTAGTCAAACGGGCAGTGCGAGAGCGCTAACGGCCTGGTTCTAGCCGGAATCAAACAAAGACTGATTGAACCACTCATCAGGTCACCTGGATGTTGGATAGAGGAGTTTCCAGCTGTGCTATGGAGCCTGCGCGCCACCCCCAACCGTTCAACAGGCTTCATGCCGTTCTTCCTCGTCTATGGGGCAGAGACCGTTCTCCCCACTGACATCCAGTTCTATGCACCCCGCATACAACTCTACACGGAGCAAGAAGCCAAGGAAGCACGGGAGGACAGCGTGGACCTGCTCGAGGAGGCGCGTGAGCTGGCCTTGTCCACGTCAACAATCTATCAGCAGAATTTGCCGCTACCACGCCAGCCAGATCCAGCCCACCTCTTTTCGTGAGGGGGGGGGGATCTAGTGCTGCGCCTGGTCCAGAGCACGAAGGGAATTCACAAGTTGTCCCTGCCATGGGAAGGACCATTCATCATCAGCCGGGCGCTGCACAACGACTCATACTACCTGATCGATGCCCAACAGCCGGTGAAGAACAAGGAAGATCCCTCCGACGATGAAACCAAACGCCCATGGAACGCGAACCTACTCCGTCCTTTGCATGTAATAAATGAACAAGTTTGGAAACCTCGGCACAGTGCAGAGGACTTTGTCCTAATTCGCGCACCACCCATGTCTCCATACCGGATGGCCCAGACGCCCATGATTTCTACAGGCAGCAGAATATTGTATGGGGCGCCTAGAGCCTACTCTTCTGTTCTGGCTTCAGACCGCAAGCCGGCTGTCGACCCAGCAAGAGCAAAAGCTCGAAGTACCTCCTACAATAAAGTGCCCAGGGAGAAAACAAAGGCGCCTGGACGAACTGACTGCGCCTTCCCGAGCTAAGCCAATAACAACACACCGAAGTATCGCGGGGCATGCCAAACCTAGCTACTCCTTCGGTTTCGGCTACAGACCACAACCCGGCTAGCATCCGGCAAGGTCAAAGCTCGAAAGGCCAATGTTCGCTGAGAAAAGGGAATTGTTAATGGCCTAGTTTGAAGGAGCACCGTTTTCGTGTTCTATCCTAACTATAAACGAGTGCACAAGTAATGAAACTAACTCAAGCGACGGTGTGTCTTGTACTACACGCATGAGCCACAACTTGACAGGAAATAAGGTGGCAAAAGAGCGTCGACCCAGCTAGCTACCCCAACCAGCCCGAACCTCGGGGACTACATGCAGTGGGCGCGCTCCCGCGCACCCATCACCTCAAGCAAGGGCGTCAAAGAGCTTCGACCCGGCTAGCTACCCTAGCCGGCCCGAACCTCAGGGACTACACCCAGTGGGCGCGCTCTCGCACACCCATCACCTCAAGCAAGGGCGTCAAAGAGCTTCGACCCGGCTGGCAAACCCAGCCGGTCCGAACCTCGAGGACTACACCCTACGATCGCGCGGTCACGCGCTCACACCAAAATCCAAAAGGAAAAAGGACAAGTTCAACTTAAACCAAAAGAGGGCATCAGGCCAATAAGCGGAACACGAAGGCTCCTCACATCATTCAAAGTTTCACAGTAGAATTCACCGATAGGAAGAATTGTTGCAGAACAAGATATAAAGACAAATACTCCTGGCATCCTAGGGATCAAGGCTCAGGAGATGGAGTTGTGGAAGGAGCATCAACTGCTGGAGTAGGAGTTGGTCCGCCAGGAGGAGCACTGACACTGGCTGCATGCACTTGGCTGGTGGAGGCAATGTTGGAAAAGTTCGTGGGATCCGGGATCCAGTGGAACGACACCAACTCGGAGGGGTCGCGGAAGTCACGCTCCAGATCCACGTAAGTGCCGATTTCACCCCGCAGGACCTGATCGCCGGCACGCTGTCACGGAGGCCCTCGTAGGTGGTTCCAAGCCGGAAACCACGAGTGAGCACACCCAGATCCGTCTCTGGGTAACATGACTTCACCAAGGCCAGAGCCATCTCCACGCCGCCATGCGCCGCCCACTCCTTGTGGGTGTCCGGCACGTCGATACCACGGGACAAGGCAACCGCCAAGCAGGCAATGTCATGCGGCTCGCCCGTCTCTGGCTAGATGTACTGTAAGAAGTCGTTTGCAACAGCGCGAAGACCATTGCTCTCCTCCGCCAGCACCTTGACCAGATCCCAGGCGGTCAGATCGCGGCCAGCTTCCTCCGCCGACAGCTTTTCGAGAGCCATCTCGGTCGACTCGGGGTAATGAGCTGCAGCCGAATGCAGGAATAAGCAACAAGACTCGGACTGGTTAACCATAGTATAGGAGAGGAAAGGAGGAGAAAACTTACTAACGACCAGCTCAGAGATCCCTTGGAGTTGCTGGGTCATCTCCTCCTTCCGGGAGCGGAGAGTCTTGATCGTCTCCTCTCTTTGGGCGGAGATCGCCTCCAAGTTTTTTAGTGCCTCCGCTTGAATGTCAGCTGCCTTCTTGCCCCTCTCCATGCTGACCTCCAGCTGGTGTTTGGCCTCGGCCATTTGGTCGAACTATGCTTGTCGCGTCTTGTTCGACTCCTCCATCCGGGCAACCTGAGCTTTGAGGCACTCCACCTCCTTCTCCTTGTCCAAGATCATGGCTGTAGGAGGATACCTGATGGTCTACAAAAAACGGGAAAAGGAGGCCAACTGCCAAGACAGGTCGGAAGAAGCAATCTTATGGACTAGCTCCCGAGTGTTCCTCAAAGCCTCCGAAAACGCTTTCTGTGAAGAGAAATGAGTAATGAACAGAGCGGAAATCCGGCTGCAAAAACCGAGTGCGGCAAAATAAAATGGGATGGACACCTACCTCCATCAAAACAGACAAATTTTTGGCCTCGCCAAGGCCCTTTTCCATTCCCTCAACCAGGTGGCGAACCTGGCTAAGTGCGATAGACGTTGCGCCCGAGAGCTGGGCGATGATCTCACCCGGCGTCAGCACAGCTGGAGCTAGCCTCAAACCGGTCACTACAACCTCATCATCGTCAGCGGCCGCACCCAAAGGCACAACCACCACCAACTCCCTCCTCGCCGAGCCGGAGGCGCCCGGCTGGCCGTCGCCCGCTGCAGCCACCTGCGCCGCTGTAGCCTCCTCCGACACTTCCGTGATGACGGGCCTGGCAGAACTGGCTGGATCATCGCTCTAGGCCGGGTTCACTCCAGCCTAGGATGGAGGAGGGGGGTCTCGGGGTCCTGCGCAGCCATGAAGAGTTGCCCCACCCGCGAAGACGCGTGCACTTGTTGCAGCACTCCCGCGGCCGGGGAACCCTGCGGATCCCCAGGTGGCGACGACGCGGCAGGCACAACTAGCGCTGGTGCAGCCGAAGACCTTGCCGCCTCCTCAACCATTGGAGGCGGGGGAGGAGCAACGACGATAGCACCAGAGCCACCCAGCGACATCGCCTCGCTGCACGGGACAAAAGTAAGGAAAACCCCAACAGAAAGACAATGAAAATGAGGAAAACAAGGCCAGGGAAGACACTAACCCGGTGACGGATGGCGAGACAACGACTTGGCGCGCTCGTCATGTCCTTTTATGCTCAACCGTAGCCAGCACGGCAACGGTTGCCGCCCACTTTCCCCGAGCTTTCGCCGTAGCCCTCTCCCGACCGGCCTCATCATCGGCGGCATCGACTACAAAAAAAACAAACCTCAGCCACAACTCCATGGGCCAGGACAAAGGCCGGAGCCGCACCCGGCAATTACCATGAGGATCCGAGGGACCGTCGTCCTGCCGGACCGGAAACCCTTCGGGCTCTGTCTGGGGGTACTTCTTCGGCTTTCGGTCTGCCAAGAAGGAGGGGAGCGGGAAGTCGCTCATGCCATCTTTAGCTAGTTGCTCCATGAACAAATAATCAAAAAGGGGAGCATAAGGCACCCAAGGAAAACTACCGGGAAGAGATATAAACACAAAAAGGAAAGAAAACCAGAGAGCAACCCACCCGAGGCGGTATGCGGCCGCGGTGGTACGGTGGGCAGGAGTACGCCTAGTTCTCCTCCACGCAGAACTTGGAGATCATGGAGATCTAGTTCCACAGGTCCTAGTACGGCACGTCCTTCCGCGACGTCCGTGTCGGGTCGTTGACAGTCGACAGGTGGCACATCTTGTGCGAACACTTCTAAAGTGGAAGCACGTGACACGCCATCCATGATAGTGCGATGTCCCGGGCGGTGAGCTGCTCTGTCTCCACCATAGCCTCCACCCGGGCGACCATCCGATCGATGTCCGCCTGAGCCCCCAACCCCTTCGTCGTCCAGGCCTTCTGCGTCAAGGGCACATTGACGAAGGGCGACAAGCAGATCCAGTCCACCTCCATGGCATTGCTCACATAAAAATATGAGCGCTGCCACAACTTGACGGTGTCGGGGAGCTCGAACCACGACATCAGCTAAGAGGGCCATGGGTAGATGGCGTAGCAGCCCGTCTGCGCCAGCGGGATGTCCTTGGCGGTGTTCTGGGCTTTGAAGTGGAATAACTTGAGAAAGTTCGCCACCTCGGGCTACATCCCAAGGTACGATTCGCAGCAGGCTGCATGATGCGACATCTGCGCGATGGTGTTCGCGCCGAGGTGGTGGAGTTGAAGGTCAAAGAAGACAAAGAGCTAAAGAAGAAAGGGGCTGACGGGGAGGCCGAAGCCACGGGAGAAGTGCGCGAGGAAGACGACGGGCTCCCCCGGCCAGGGGTCAGGCACCCGCTACCCATCCGGCGCAAGCCGATGCTTCACTAACATCGACGAGGGGATAAACCTACCCCGCCGATACTTATAGACAAGGTCGTCGGTCACAAAGGTCCCACACCAACCTCCGCGCTGCTCCGACAGCATGTCGGCAAGAGGAGTGGCTGTGGTGGATGGTGTCTGGTGGCTCTGGCAACCACGAAGAGGAGGCGCAAGGAGCAAAGTGTGCGAGAGCATGGAGAGACAGGGAAGGAAGGGCTGGAGGAAGAGGAAGTGCGAGCCTCGTTCCCCTCCAGGGCTCTATTTGTTGGAGATATGCCCAAGAGGCAATAATAAAGTGGTTATTATAGTATCTTCATACTTATGATAAATGTTTACATACCATGGTATAATTGTATTAACCGGAAACATTAATACTTGTGTGAATTGTAAACATAAAAGAGTACCTAGTAAAGCCTCTTGTTAAACTAGCTTGTTGGTTAATATATGATCATGGTTTCCTGATCATGAACATAGAGATGTTATTAACAACAGGGTCATATCATTAGGAGAATGATGTGATGGACATACTCCTATAGTTAAGCGTAGCATAAAGATCAAGTCATTTAATGTTCATTTGCTATAAGTTTTCTGATACATAGTAACCTAATTCCTTCGACCATGAGATCATGTTAATCACCATCACCGGAAGGATGCTTTGATGACATCAAACACCACACCCTAACTGGGTGTCTATAAAGGTGGCATTGAGTGTTTGGAAAGTATGGGTTGAGGCACATGGATCAAGAGTGGGATTTGTCCATCCATATGACAGATAGATATACTCTGGGCCCTCGGTGGAATGTCATCCAATTAGCTTGCAAGCATCTGACTGGTTCACAAGGGATCACATATCACGGGAACGAGAAAAGAGTACTTATTGGTAACGAGGTTGAACTAGGTATGCAGAGATACCGACGATCAAAACCTTGGATAAGTAAACTATCGTGAGACAAAGGGAAATTGGTATCGTATGCAAGTGGTTCATTCGATCGCAAAGT
The DNA here is from genome assembly GCA_916181665.1 of Avena sativa. Classification (NCBI taxonomy): domain Eukaryota; kingdom Viridiplantae; phylum Streptophyta; class Magnoliopsida; order Poales; family Poaceae; genus Avena; species Avena sativa. The sequence goes on from OV702280.1 coordinate 137,775,002, forward strand.
AATCGTAGAAATATGTGGGAGCCATATGAATTCCCAGATTCCTCTATTGGTTATTGATCGGAGAAGTGTCTCGATCATGTCCGCATAATTCACGAACCATAGGAAGACACACTTAAGGATTCGATGTTGTTGAGTAGTTATGGAATGATGATAAGAGACCGAATGTTGTTCGGATTCTCGGATGGGATCCGGGATATCACGAGGAGATCCGGAGTGGTCCGAAGAATAAGATTCATATAAGGGAAGTCCTGCTTCTGAGTTCGGGAATGATTCCGGTGTTTTCACCAGGAATGTTCTAGAAGGGTCTGGAAGGTCCGGCACTCCGGAGGGGAAGGGTACATGGATGTGTCATGACAATGTGGAATGGTTGCATCATGTACTAGGTCACTTGGCTGGGCAAAATAAAGAGAAGAAATCAAATCGAAGTTTGAAAGTCAAACGCCAATTTGAAAAAGTCAAATCTTTAGTTTGCTTGGTGGAGGGAGAGTAGGAAACCTACTTGGGGAGGAAGTCCCACTCCCTCCCACCCGCCGGCCATGCGGAGGAGTTGGAGGAGGACTCCCTCCTCCCCAAACCACCTCTCCCCTCCTATATAAGGAGGGGTAGGGCGCCCCCTCTCCCTACACCCAAAACCCTAGCTCCTGGCGCCACCACCTGCTGCTGCCGCCGCCTAGGGCCTCCTCCCAAGTCGCCGAGTTAGGGTTCCCCAAACCCTAGCTGCCGGCTACACCCCTCCCCTTAGTGCTTCTAAACCCTAGATTTCCAAGGAACCTCTCTTGCTCCACCATACTCGCTCCGGCTTAGGCGAAGCCCTGCGAGATCTCCCCTCTACTTCCGACACCACGCCGTCATGCTGCCGGAATCACGAGGCGAGTGCTACAACCTCCGCTGCCTGCTGGAACAAGGGAGAAGAAGGTATTCATCGAGTACCGAACGTGTGACCGACTGCGGAAGCGCTGCCGGAACGCAGCGCCGGAAGGATCGTCTACGCGATCTTGAGATCGGAAGTGTACGACTACATCATCCACGAGAATCTGCTCTCGTTAACCGCTTTGGATCTTCGAGGGTTAGTACTCTATCGACTCGTTGCTGCAATCTAGTAGATAGATCTTGGCTTGTGTGTGTTCATGTGATAGAATTTTTTGTTTTCCATGCTACGAACCCCTGGTTAAACAAAAGGGGTGCCGACAAAGGGCAAAGGAAAAAGAGAGCGGTCAGTACTGAGGCCAGTACACGGCGAGACTAGAATTCGGCGGTCCTCACCTACATAGGTATGGTGGACTGAAGCGGCAGCGCAGCATGCACTAAACCACCTATAGAGACTCAATACAGCTGGCGGCTATCGGATAGGGATAAGAAATACCTATTCGGATCCAACCTGAAACTATCACCAAGCATACCCATCCTGGTATTTCCCTCCTCGAGACCAAACGAGGAAGTCAATCGAGGAACTCACACAGTTGGTAGTTTTATTCATTCCGTTATAGTTGCGGTAATTACTAGTCAGATATAGATAGCATGAGTCATCCTGATATATTAAGCAGTGGGCAGTTTTAGTTAACCATTCCGTTGTAGTTGTAGTACTTACTAGTCAGATACATATAGCATGAGGCATCCCAAAACCCAGCAGTTGTTGGTACTTTTATTTAGCCATTCCGTTGTAGTTGCAATAGTTACTAGTCAGATACAATGGTAACAGGTGACAATCCAAACCGGCAATTGTTGGCACTTTTATTTAGCCATTCCATTATAGTGAAGCTGATTACTAGTCATTATAAAGTCAAATTTATAGCACTACTTTAGTTATAGTTGTCTATGATTGAGATACTGTGCTCCAAGTCGTCCATAACCGTGGACACGGCTTTCAGAAAGTTTTACCCTGCAGGGGGGCACAAATAGCAACACACGCATGATCAACCTCGAGAAAAACCAAATAAAAACCCAACAAGGCATCACGACAGAGCAATTGCAAGATTCATATAAATTTCAGGGGGCAACCCCACCAAGCTACCCGCGACGAAGTTGGCCGGCTCCGGAACGGACCCAGAGGTTTGCGTCAATGGCTATAAACGACTGGGAACCCAAAAGTGTGACTGGGCTTGTCGATACCGCGAAAACACTCCGCTTACCTAAACAGTACAGGCGCTCCACGCGCAATCGTAAATAAAGCAGTAAAGCATGGCATAAGTAAAGGATAGTAATAAAGCCCCAAACTAGTTTGTGGCCCCAAGAAATAATATATGATTCAAGCTCTAGCTAGGGGGATTCATGGTCCCACATGCGGATAGTGCGAATATTCAAAGAACATGTATCAAGTACTCGGGGTCCTACGGGACACAAGTGGACGGTTAAAAACCAAATAACATCTATTGCCCACCTGTGCCTCTGCATTATTTACCTACTTCAATTTTAGTTATTAAACAATAATTAAAGTCGTGATCATCTCCAACATAAAGCATATGGCAGCCTTCCAACAACTGTGGTACTGTTCGACACGCAACAGCATTTGAGCAAGCGACTACGACGCGCAAGTCGAACTATCTACCAAACAACAGGTAATAGGATGTGTCCAAGGCAATATAAGGCTGAAAGGGATATCACGAGTACGAAAACTAGAGCATCGCAACACAGATAGCAATAGATCAACATGAGGGAATAAATACTATAAAAGTAAGATAGGTAGAAAGGAGGAGAATGCTTTCCCGAGAAACACTGCCGAAGGTTCATCCGAAGATTGGGTCGACAATCGCATCAACTCATCGGCCTAATCCGTGAAGAAGCAAAACACTAGGAGAAACACCGGATGCACTATTTAATACGATGACAGAAGATCGACATGATGCATGTTTGATGCGTGACATGGAAAAGATGTAATGCAATTAGGCAATATTAAACGAAACCGGGGTTCCGATATTCAAATATATGGTTCTAGTTGTTTAGATACCCTGCAATTTAAATGTTGTATTAATAAGGAGAAAACGTGGCATCGGTTCGCTACACAAGTTCAAATGGAGCCAATATAAGACTAGATTTACACGCATATGGTCTCCATATTTAATCATTAGGTGAATCGACAAAGTACCCACAACCCCAAAATATATATGCGATATGAATGATTTAATGCAACGAGGTATATCATTTAATAAATACGGGCTTAAAGAAAGGTCACACATCTCAGTTCGAAGATCATGGTTCGATGTGGTTCGGGTTCGGACTCCGGGATCGGTCTTCAGGGTCTCGGCCATTCCGAGGGGAAGATCTTGGCGTGCCGAGGGTTCGGGGTCTTCGGAAGAAGGACTTGGTGTTCGTCATCATCGGATCCGTGGGAAGGATTCCTTCAGGGTCTTGTCTGTCAGACCCATGCTGACGAGATTATGGTTCCAACTTGGTTTGTTGGTGTCGGACATGGAACGACGTTGATTCCGTGAGTTCCGTGTAGAATATCTTGTCGTATCCGCAACATATTTGTTTTTTCACCAGCATCACCACGTCGCAAGGATCTGGAATAAGATGAACAGGGTCTACGGACCCACAACAACAACGAGGAGCCGCTGTCCCTGCAGGCAGAGGCACACACAGAGGCGCCATCGATGGAGCCAAGGGTGGCTCAGTCTTGGCATCGCCGGCGGCCGGGAGAGGGCGTGGGAAAGGGAGGCAGCAGGCGGCCAGAGAAGGGGCGGAGGAAACAAACGGCACGAGCCTCCGATGGTGGCGCCCTGCGAAAGACGGCCGGTGGAGGACGAGGCAGGATAAGACGACGATGGTGGTTCTGCAGGGTGCTGGCGACGGCCGAGGACGGAGGGTCGACGACGGAAGATAGCAGGAGGTGAGAAGCCTGGGGGAGGCAGGGAGAACGGAGGCGACGCACGGGGGCCGAGCTCCAGCCATCGCGAGCTTGCGGGCTCGGCGTACCGGTAGCAGGGTCTGGGCGGAGGCGGAAAACACGGGCCGGTCGAGGAGGCACTGCGGTGATGCCGCCGATCTTTGCAGCGAGGCCGGGGGAGATGGCGAGGGAGGGGGAATCGAGCGGGCTAGCGACGTGGGTGGCCCTGGTGGTGGGATCGGGAAGAAGGTGAGGCTGCAGCCGTGAGGGAGAGAGAGCAGGGGTGGGGCCGGAAGCGACGTGCATTGCGTGTACGCTATGTGAGAGAGAGGATTGTGGGAGCGGGGAGGGAACGTGTCACGGGGGTGGGGATCGGTAGGTGGTGCGTGTGTTGGTCAGGTCCAGGTGAGGTGTGCGCACGTGTGCGTGAACTGTGGGTGGCGGAGGGAGAAGGGGTGGAATGGGTAGATAGGGCTAGGGTTAGGGTTTAGAGCTACCAGGGCTGTAGACCGCTGCTAGCTGGGCCGTTGGGCCTGGCCGGTGACGGTCTCCACTGGGTTTAATAGGGTTTTATTATTTAGTTATTTAAAACAAACTATTTTAGAATTACATTTTAGACAAGCCAAATATCCGGATCGATCGGGTTTTTGTTTTGTAATAAAAGGGAAGGGATTAGTGTAGAAAACAAATAAGGCTTTTAGCAAAATAGTTTTAGACAAATAAATGCATGCTGATGTCATGATGATGCGCAAGTACAAAAAACAGTGATTTCTAGTAGTGGTTTTACCCGGGGTGCTACAAAGAGCTATGTCGATGGCAAAGTTGCTAGGTTTGATGGATGTGAAGCAGATACATGGTCACCTTTGTGGCTCACTGATTTTGTGGAGTAGCTAGGCTATAGTCAACCAGAAAAGTACTATTTGTATTGGCTGCTCCCTAGACAAGATCTTGGATCAGGGATTAGAATTATAGACCGTGATATTGACACAATGCACATGTTTTCTGTTGTTCCTAAATTCCAATACTTCTAGCTATTTGTTGACCATAAAGATATGAATTTTAGCAATGATGTTTTAATTGATGATGTTCTCATATCTGGCTCTCCTAATCTGCCTCCTGTGTTGAGCCCAAACTCTGTCAAGCATAAGGAACCAACATGCATGGGCAATCCAGGCAGTAGCAGTGCTCCAGCTATGTAGCAGCCAAATAACTATGGGCATGACCTTAGAAGAAGTAGGAGGAAGCTTGAGGTTGAGGAGGTAGCCGAGGATTGCTCAGTTGTTGACCGTGAGGACAGTGAGTTGGATGAAGACTGGGATGACTCTGAAAATGAGGTAGGAGCAGATGATGATGATTTATTTGAAGAATGGGTTGATGAGAAATTTGAAGAAAACAAGAAGAAAAAATCTAAATGGGTAGATGACTCTGACTATGATACAGATGTATATTTGAAAGAGGTGGAAAATTCAGACATTGAAGCAGCTGTTTCAAGAGATGAAGTGGTAGTGGAGAAGCAAGGAAGAAATAAAAAGAAGAAGAAGGTGGATCTGAGAAGGTGGAGGCCAGAGAACATGACAAAAGTGGAATCCAAGATTGGCATGGTGTTTCTATCGGTCATTGAGCTTAGAGGTGCAATACACGAGTACATTATACAACAAAGAGTAGGAGTGCACTACAAGAAGAATGATATGCAGAGGGTTAGGGATTGTTGTGAGCCAAAATGTCCATGGTACTTATATGCTTCACCTTGTAGCAGATCCAAAGCTTGGACTGTGAAGAAATATGTTGCAGAGCAGAAGTGTGAAAGGGATTTCAAGATAAAGCATTTCACTGCAAGTTACCTAGCTGGGAAGTACCTAGAAAAGTTTAGAGCTAATGACAAGATGTCCCTGAAGAACTTTGCTAAGATAATTGAGCAGGATTTCAACATGACAACTAGTAGAAGAAAGCTAGAAAGGGCCAAAAGGATTGCATTGAAGGAGATCCATGGGGATGAACTGGCACAGTACTATTTACTGTGGGATTTTGCCCAAGAAATAAGAAGATCAAATCCTGGCAGCACAATGTTTGTCACTCAAACTGCAGGAGTGTTCAAGAACTGTTACATGTCACTAGATGCATGCAAGAGAGGCTTCATGGCAGGATGTAGGACCATTATTGGAATTGATGGGTGCCATATTAAGAACAAATTTTGAGGTGTGTTGCCGGCAGCTGTAGGAGTAGATCCAAATGACTGTATTTTCCATATTGCCATTGCTATAGTTGAAGTGGAAGATACTAACTCATGGAAGTGGTTTCTGAGCACACTTAAAGATGATCCTGACATAGAATACAAGACCCTAGACATTTATGAGTGATAGAAAAAAGGTGACAACTTATTTACATAGCTTCAATGCAATTCATCCATAATTTATTTACATATTTTTCTATATCAATTGCTTGACATCATAATTTCTTGACAATATAGGGCTTGATCAATGTAGTGAATGCATTATTGCCTGATGCACAACACAAATTTTGTGTGAGGCATCTACACCAAAACTTTGCTAGAAATGGGTGGAGATGTGACATTTTCAAAAACAAGTTGTGGCAGATTGCAAGAGCTACTCGAGAGTGTGACTGGCAGAGGCATATGGATGAGACTAAAGCACTGGACCAGGATGCATTTGAGTACTTGAGTGCAATTGATCCAAGGCAATGGTGCAAGACATTCTTTGAGGAACTTCCTAAATGCGATTTGTTGCTGAATAACATTTGTGTAGTGTTCAACAAGTAAGTTTCCTTGTTTCAGTACAAGGTTCTTTGTTTCAGTACTACCTTTGCATGTTTCCTTGTACCAATAGTAGTTTCCCATGTAGGTACATACTTGATGCTAGAGAACTGCCTATAGTGACCAGCTTGAAAAAGATCAAAGATCAAATGGTTAGGTTTTTTAACAAGAATAAAGAAGTAGATGAGATGTGTGGCACAATTTTTCCTAAAATTAGGAAAAAACTAGATAAAAACATTGATTTTGCCAACAACTATGAAGCAAATCCTGCAGCAAAACATCTGTTCAAGGTGAATGGGTTGTATGGTGAATATGAGGTGCATATTGACAAGGTGGAGTGCTCATGTACAACATGGCAGCTTTCTGGAATCCCATATAGACATGCATGTGAAGCTTTTAGGCATGAAAGGATCAAACCAGAGTGAGTGGTCCACAAGTGTTATAGCACAAATGCATTCAAAAAAGTTGCATACAGTGGTGTAATTATGCCATGCAGTGATCCTAGAATGTGGAAGAAAATGAATGGGCCAGAAATTAGACCACCAAAGTTTGACAAGCAAGTTGGGAGGCCAAGCAAAAAGAGAAGGAAGTGTCCACTTGAGGAGGATGGTAGCACTAGGCTAAGCAGGCATGGCAGAACTAGCCTTTTTAGTGTGTGCAATGAACCTGGCCACAACAAAATAAAGTGCCTAGCTCTTGGTAGAGATGCAACAAGTAAAGAAAAACTAGCAGCAGATGTAGCAGCTACAGCACAAATTGCAACAGATGCAGCAGATATAGCACAACCAGAACCAATTCAAATTGTACTACCTGATGATGATCTTGAAGATGAACCAAAACCTCCAAAGAAAATGACAGTCAAAAGAAATAGTAGTGCAAAGGTAGATTTCTATCTTTTGTTTACTTGCACTACAAGAAATCTGCTCACTAGTGACCTTTTTTAACGACCATGGATTTTTTGGTCATAGGTCTACGACCATTCTGAACCATTTGGTCATAGGGAATTCGAGAGGGTCCAAACCTTGAAAAATTATGACAAATTTTGTCAAGAAGGTCATAGTTTCCTAACACAAAATGGTAATATATGGATAACAACAGTTCAGAGCCATGAATAAAGCTGAGATGCTTTGAGGGCCGTTGGATGAGAGAAGAATAGACGGACGAGATCGTGATCCGGGTCAGTTTTGGTGCGAATCGATGACATGGCATATTGGCCTCCACGTAGGATCTTGAAACACACACACCGCGATGCTCCACTTAGGATCCCCGAGCCAGCCCTCCAAACCCTAATTGCTCCTCCACTTCTTCCTCTCTCTCACACAGACGCTGCCATTCTCAGATGCGAAGGACCCATCCCTAACTCCCCATCCGCCAGCCACCACTCTTGCCCACGCCGGTCGCTACAGCTCCATACGCCGCTATTCTTCTCGCCCACGCCGGTCGCCGCAGCGCGCATCCGCTCGGCTACCACTTTCGCGCACCCCCCATCGGCCGTATCCACCTCCCGAACACCTCAACACCGCAAAACCTAGATCCCTAGCGCCTCCTCATCCCTACCTCCGCATCACCAACCATGGCAGTCGAGAGCGTGTACGGGCCGCTGAGGAGGGTTCCAGGGCACGCAGGAGGTGCAGTGTGGGATCCGCATCACCAAGGATTCGGTGAGGACCATTACCATAACCCAAATCTCTCCGTGCTGCATCCGAGGCTGGCGCGGTGACCCTTGACAGCGCCTCCAATTACACCATCGACCACCACTGGGTCAGCTTCGCGGGAGACTTTCCTCATGAAACTGACCACCAAGAACGAGATAAGGTATGAAGATCCTCCTCTTCATCCTCCTAAAGAGGATGTTTGAGGCAAGCTTGTTGCATAGGGCAAGGCGAAATAGTGTGCTTGACTATGGGATTTAATGTTATTTCTTCGTGGTATATAGAAGCCGCTTCTTGCCTATGGGAGAATGCTTATTCCTGTTACATTTACATTATTTTGGGATTTTGGGAGTGTGCTTAGTCGTCCTGTTTCAATGGTTATGATGATGACTAGATGTTGCTGTCATGCGGGTTGTAATGATACAGACTTGACACTAAACAAATCGGATGATATAACTGAAGAACAAAATTAACAATAATCAAACATCGTGAGCCTAGCTAACTATTTTCAACACCTTAATAGAGTTTCGAATCCCAGCAAGATTCTGTGACTAAGCAGTATATATAGTCCATCATAAAACTAGTGCCAGTACATTGAGATTTAACTCTTCATCTTACTTTCTAGAGTTACTAACACTGTTTCGAAGGATATGGAAGTTACTAACACTGTTGTGTTCCATGTGGTGGTTGCAGGAAGATGTTCTGGATGGTACGTTCTGAGCGAGGTTCCTATTCTTCTTTGCCTGAAGTAAGTACTCGCTTTCTTCTTTCTGTCGAGGATGGAGTCAGATTTAGGTAGGGATTAAGGTTTGATTGCCGGGGTCAATTTGGGGAAGGAAATCTCAAATAAGGGTTTTTCTTGGTAGTTATTAGGGTCGATGTTGTATACTCTTATAGTTGCGGTCTGAAACTGATGGAGATTGCTTCACATTCTGTACTAGTAGTCATCTCAGTATGAATTAATAATGACATACTATGTTATTGTAAAAGGACATAGTGACAACTCATAGCCCCAGGGAAAGGATTCGATTAGTAACTCCAGGACATGAGATACTTGTCACATCCCAAGATTTTCCAAATCTTGTAATGTGAAAAATAAATGAATAAAATAAAACTTTGTTTGATTTTCAGGGCCAGAAGAAACTTTTTGAATTCCAATAGGAATCTTGAAACCTATTTTGAACAATTAAATCTCAAAAGGATTTAAAAAGATAAAACAATTAACAAAGGAAAATAAAATATTTTGGAAATACTATTTTAGATCTTTTAATAAAAGGATTTGGTATTCAAAAGAAAAGATGGATTTATAAATAAGGATTATTTTATAAAGCCAAATTAAACTTGGCCAAGATTTTGAAACAAAAGAGTTTTCTTTGATTAAAATAATAAAAGTTTATTTTAAATAAAGTAATAAGGATTTAACATCCAACCTTATTTGAAGATAAGAGGTTTTACCAATTTAAATTGAAACATCAAAACTTATTAAATTATTTAAAATAAGTTTTCTCAATTATTTGAAATTCACAAATAAAATCTACTAAAATGTTTTGGCTTTATTTTAGATTCAAAATAAATATCTCAATAAAATAAAACCTATTTGAAATAATAATGAAAGTCTATTATATTTAATTAATAATGGACCCTAAAATAAGATGTTATTTTATTTTAAAACAAATCTCCAAGTATTCTATATTCCCAAATAAAACCCACTGATTTGGTTTTGAAAATATTTAGGTTTCAAATAAAGATTTTATTAATAAAATCAAATCCTATTTGATTAATAAACCTTGGCCCATTTTATTTAACTAATATTGGACCCTAAAGTAAAATAATATTTTGTTTGAAACAAGTATCCAAGTATTATTTACTTCCAAATGATACCTACTGATTTGATTTTGAAAACATTTGGATTTCAAATAAAGATTTTATTAATAAACAACAAAAACTCCATTTAATTAATAAACCATGGCCTACTTATTTAATTAAGGATGGAACCTAAAAATATTAAAGTATTATTTATTTTATTTAGGATTTTGGTTCAGGTTACTAAACAGAACCAAATTCATAGTGCAAGGTTTGGTGAATGTTTGATTTGTTTTTGGACATTGTTTAGTTGTTTGAATTTTCAAAACAGAATTGGAAAATAGAAAAAGAATCAGACAGGAAAAAAATATGGGAATGGACTGACCCAACTAAGCCAGCCCAAACAGCCCACCTAGCCCAATTCCCACCCCACCGCAGCGAAACGTTTCTCACCGTAGAAAGAACCCTCGGAGCAACCGACAAGTGGACCCTTTCCCCTTCTTTCCTTTTTCGCTGACAGGTGTGCCCCACTCCACTGTTCTTCCTCTCCACCCCGCTCGACCGTTCCTCCCCGTTCCTGGCAGTAATTCGCGTCGTCAATTCGAGTTAATGCCAAGATTAAACCTCGCAGTGATCACGCGAGTTAAATCCCCTCTTCCTCCTCTTTCATTCTCCCCAAACCCCACGCATCGAGAGCCACCAGGCTGTCGCCAATCGTTTCTGCACCGTCGCCGTCTCCGACGAGTTCTCGGCTAAATTCCGGTGACCTCACATCGCCCCGTGCCTCCCCGAGCACACGAGCACACTCACCACTCTCTGACGCATCTCCTAGTACACTTCGTTCGACCGCGGGCGCCCCAGGAAGCCGTCTTCGACAAAAGTTCTGAGCGCCGCCGTCTGTCTCGCCTCCGTCGAGCTCCTCCGGTAATTCCAGACCACCCCGACCCCTTCCGTTCACGCACACGTCATCTCCGTGGTCTCCTGCATCTGATCACGACCTTTTCTTGCCTCCTGGTGATCGACAGTTTCGTCTTCGACCTCGACCAGAGCCAGCCGTCGCCAGACCGAACTCCGGCGAGGAATTCCTCTTTCCCTCGTGCGCCCCTTCGCCAACCAGTGCCTCCTTGAGCTTCCCCAGGCGTCTGCGAACACAGTGAGCACATTATTTTCCTCCCTCGCTTCCTGTAGCGTCGAACCCGCCGTCGTCTGACCGTCGCCGCCGCGCGCAGCTGTCAAGCGCCGCCCATCCTTGGCCTAGTTGCTTTGAACCGTAGGATGAGAAACGTCTGGCTGGGATTAGATCTGATCGAAACGGTATGCATCCATCTGTGCCGCACGTTCCAGTTAGATCCAACGCACCCCAGTAGTCGATCCACGCGAACCGTTTTCGGCCAATTAGAATATGACGCGTGGCATCAGAAGATCTGAAATAGAATTTGAAATCAGAATTTGATGCCATTTTCAAACCCTTATAACTTTTGAACCACACGTCCAAATTTGGCAAATTTTATATCAATGGATTCAGGAGAACAAGCCCTAGCCAACTGTGGAATTAGTTTAGCAAATAGTATCTGTTTGTTTGCTCATTTTTGCAGATTCATTTGTATGCTTGTTTAGAGTATAAAAATTGTTTAAAATTGAATTTAAGGATAAAACCTTTGCAAATTGGATTGTTGTGACCTTACTGACCCTAGGAACCAACCCATGGTTTGGAAAATAAATTTGGAAAGTTTGGAATGGATTAATTAGTTTAGTCCATTTCTAGACAAATAAAATTGTTGATTTTATTATAAAAATGTTTATGGAAAGAAAACTTTGAGAAAATGGTTTGGACCAAACCTACTGACCCAAAAACACCAAGCTTTGCAATAGCAACTCATTTGGTGAAAAACTTAAGAGTTTTGCCTTAATAAAAAAACATTTTTCACCACATGAAATGATGAATGGATTTAAAAATAGTATTTGGACAAAACCCTCTTGCTAATGACTTTGCCACTTCGGTAAATGACCAATTTGGATATTACAAAGTTTAGAAACCCCATGGAGACCCCTTTGCAAAATAAAACTATCTTGTGCATGCTCCCATGCATGAATTGGTTTCCACTGTCTTGTGTGTGTGAATTTGTTTGAGTGATTATTGGTTTGGAATGTAAATTGAATTGGTGTTTGCTTGATTGACTTGTAGAAAAGTGTGAGACTAGCAAGATCAAGGAGTGAACCACCATTCCCTACCAAAAAGGCAAGTGATGCTTCATACTTTTTATCCCAATACTTTCACTATGCATTAGTGATTTTGCTAAGTAAACTTGCATGTATTTTGCTAAGTATAGATCATGCTATAAGAAAACCCAATAGATGAATCCTTAGTAGGATTTTCCTAAGTTAGAGATTCCTACTACTACCAAGCTTAGCCTAGCTAATAGAAAACATGGGTGGAATATATACTCACACTGTGGAAAAATATTCTAAGTCTAAGGACTTGTGATTTTGTCTAATAAAACAACTAAGTTAATGAATCACCTGGGTGGAATGGAATAGCTTGGTGGAGAATGGTTGAGTGGTTCACAGTGCCATGGACTTGGATTGTGTATCTCACTTGTGGAATGCCACCCAGGAAACAAAGGGATTTGAGATGTCAAATGTTGAGAAGCTTCAAGTGCAACCACTTGGCAATATGGGCTCTGCCATGATCATATAGGTTGCAAGAACTTAGCCAAATGGACAGTGGGTGGTAGTGTTTGATAGGTTGGAGCGCGTCCATTTTGGTCTAAGGGAAAGCTTCTGAAAGATCTTGTCTTGGGAAACCAAGTCTTGTGGGGAAAGTGCACCACCTCTGCAGAGTGTAAAATCTAAGTACTTAGCCATGTCCCTGGTAAAGGACAATTTGAGCATCAAGACATGGAAGCAATCAAGAATCTCATCATTCAAATTTCTAAATTAAAATCTTGTGGTTTGAACAAGGGATTGTTTGAATTCTTCAATCATTGATGGAGAGATGGCTTGGTACAAGGATCTTGAAATCTTTGATTGAGGAAAATGATTTTGTCAAACAAAAACTTAGTATTTACAAAATGATAAGAAAAATCTATTTTGAGCAATGCAAGCCTCAACTCCACTTAGCCAAATGCATATAAATGATAGACTCCACTATATTATCATAGTATCACTTGCCAATACAATTCAAATGTATTGACCCTTTGTGGCTGTAACTTGTATGTTGCAGGTTTAATTGTTTTAGTGAAGATTGATTGATTAGGACTCTACCTTATTGGGTTGGGACCTCTACAGATGGTATCAGAGCATTGTGTTGCCTGTAGGATTTGTAAACCCTAGGATTGGACAAAAACCCTTAGAAAAATAGGAGTTGTTTTGTTCAAAAACTTATTTACAAACAAATCTTGTAAACCCTTTCCTCAACCATTTTGATTTCAATTCTACTTCTCTTCTATTTCAACTTGATGGAAAAACCTACCCATGGCTCAAGACTACACCATGTGTAAGGGACTTCTTCAACTTCTTCAACTCTAATGACTTCAACATCTTCAACTCTAATGACTTCAACATCTTCAACTCTAATGACTTCAACACCTTCAGCACATTCTCCAAGGACATTCAACTTGGAAACCACTAAGGACTACAAGTGAGACAAGGAAATCTTGCTCAAGATTTAGAGACTGAGGGAATGCAAAATAAGGAGCCATCAACAACTTTGAAGTGTTGCAACCAAGAGTTTATCTCAAGGAAACCAAGATCTCATACAAGAAGAATCATGAAGGAAGGAAAAATCACAAGTGAACCATATAGATGGACCACCATATTTTAGTTAAGACAAAACCACCAACTTATGTAGTGTAACAAAATATTTTGTTGCCTAAGTATGTGCTTGAACCTTGTTTGAGTGAAATGTTTTGTTTGTGATTGCTTGCACATTGCTTGTGTGAATTGTGATGTGTGTGATTAGAAATAATTCCTTAGAAATATCTTGCCTATTCTAATCTCCCTTCAACCCAAACAGATGACTACCCCAAAAGACTCCAAGGTAGATGACATCAACAACAACCAAGAGGACAACATGAGAGAACTTATAGCAACCCAAACCCAGTTGAGCCAAGAGACAACTCAGCTTTTAGCCAACAACAATGGATTAGACCCAGCCATACAAAGGATTTTGAAACTTCAATCCCAATTGTTGCAGGGATTGGTTAATCAAATGATCAGCATGGGAGAAAACTTTTCCCAAAGAGCTAATGACAACAAGGATGACAAAGATGTTATTCTAGAAGGAACCCAAGCCAACAATAGTTTTAGAGATAAAGATTATGCATCCAAGGAACATGAAGATCAATGCCCCAAGAAGAGAGAAAGATCTCCCACCTATGAAGTACATTAACTAGAAGAACTCCTAGCTTTGGAGAGACCCAAGAAGAAGAAGAAATTCCCCAACACTAGCAAGAAGGATATTACTCAAGAGCAATGTTACACTTGCAAAGAGATGAGACACTATTACAATGAATGCCCAGAAAAGAAGAAGAGACAAGAAGACAAACAAAGGCTAGTGAAACCCAAGATAAGGAAGGATTTTAGCCAAGTGATGTGCAAATACTGCAAAGAGTTAGGACATTATGCAAACTACTGTCCAGAAAAGATGAAGTATAAGATAAACAAGCCTATGGAGAAACTCAACCTTGGCCCATGAGTCAAGAATGGAAACCAAGGACACGATGCAAAAGTTTGCTTAGAGAGATTTTTCCCAGAATCCCAAGAAGGCCAATATGTAATTTTTGTTTGAAAATTTTTTAGGGTGGTAGTACCCTAGTTGTTTTGAACTTGCTTGTAAACCCCAGCCTTCCCAAATCTCGGGACGAGATTTATTTTAAGGGTGGTAGCCTGTCACATCCCAAGATTTTCCAAATCTTGTAATGTGAAAAATAAATGAATAAAATAAAACTTTGTTTGATTTTCAGGGCCAGAAGAAACTTTTTGAATTCCAATAGGAATCTTCAAACCTATTTTGAACAATTAAATCTCAAAAGGATTTAAAAAGATAAAACAATTAACAAAGGAAAATAAAATATTTTGGAAATACTATTTTAGATCTTTTAATAAAAGGATTTGGTATTCAAAAGAAAAGATGGATTTATAAATAAGGATTATTTTATAAAGCCAAATTAAACTTGGCCAAGATTTTGAAACAAAAGAGTTTTCTTTGATTAAAATAATAAAAGTTTATTTTAAATAAAGTAATAAGGATTTAACATCCAACCTTATTTGAAGATAAGAGGTTTTACCAATTTAAATTGAAACATCAAAACTTATTAAATTATTTAAAATAAGTTTTCTCAATTATTTGAAATTCACAAATAAAATCTACTAAATTTTTTTGGCTTTATTTTAGATTCAAAATAAATATCTCAATAAAATAAAACCTATTTGAAATAATAATGAAAGTCTATTATATTTAATTAATAATGGACCCTAAAATAAGATGTTATTTTATTTTAAAACAAATCTCCAAGTATTCCATATTCCCAAATAAAACCCACTGATTTGGTTTTGAAAATATTTAGGTTTCAAATAAAGATTTTATTAATAAAATCAAATCCTATTTGATTAATAAACCTTGGCCCATTTTATTTAACTAATATTGGACCCTAAAGTAAAATAATATTTTGTTTGAAACAAGTATCCAAGTATTATTTACTTCCAAATGATACCTACTGATTTGATTTTGAAAACATTTGGATTTCAAATAAAGATTTTATTAATAAACAACAAAAACTCCATTTAATTAATAAACCATGGCCTACTTATTTAATTAAGGATGGAACCTAAAAAGATTAAAGTATTATTTATTTTATTTAGGATTTTGGTTCAGGTTACTAAACAGAACCAAATTCATAGTGCAAGGTTTGGTGAATGTTTGATTTGTTTTTGGACATTGTTTAGTTGTTTGAATTTTCAAAACAGAATTGGAAAATAGAAAAAGAATCAGACAGGAAAAAAATATGGGAATGGACTGACCCAACTAAGCCAGCCCAAACAGCCCACCTAGCCCAATTCCCACCCCACCGCAGCGAAACGTTTCTCACCGTAGAAAGAACCCTCGGAGCAACCGACAAGTGGACCCTTTCCCCTTCTTTCCTTTTTCGCTGACAGGTGTGCCCCACTCCACTGTTCTTCCTCTCCACCCCGCTCGACCGTTCCTCCCCGTTCCTGGCAGTAATTCGCGTCGTCAATTCGAGTTAATGCCAAGATTAAACCTCGCAGTGATCACGCGAGTTAAATCCCCTCTTCCTCCTCTTTCATTCTCCCCAAACCCCACGCATCGAGAGCCACCAGGCTGTCGCCAATCGTTTCTGCACCGTCGCCGTCTCCGACGAGTTCTCGGCTAAATTCCGGTGACCTCACATCGCCCCGTGCCTCCCCGAGCACACGAGCACACTCACCACTCTCTGACGCATCTCCTAGTACACTTCGTTCGACCGCGGGCGCCCCAGGAAGCCATCTTCGACAAAAGTTCTGAGCGCCGCCGTCTGTCTCGCCTCCGTCGAGCTCCTCCAGTAATTCCAGACCACCCCGACCCCTTCCGTTCACGCACACGTCATCTCCGTGGTCTCCTGCATCTGATCACGACCTTTTCTTGCCTCCTGGTGATCGACAGTTTCGTCTTCGACCTCGACCAGAGCCAGCCGTCGCCAGACCGAACTCCGGCGAGGAATTCCTCTTTCCCTCGTGCGCCCCTTCGCCAACCAGTGCCTCCTTGAGCTTCCCCAGGCGTCTGCGAACACAGTGATCACATTATTTTCCTCCCTCGCTTCCTGTAGCGTCGAACCCGCCGTCGTCTGACCGTCGCCGCCGCGCGCAGCTGTCAAGCGCCGCCCATCCTTGGCCTAGTTGCTTTGAACCGTAGGATGAGAAACGTCTGGCTGGGATTAGATCTGATCGAAACGGTATGCATCCATCTGTGCCACACGTTCCAGTTAGATCCAACGCACCCCAGTAGTCGATCCACGCGAACCGTTTTCGGCCAATTAGAATATGACGCGTGGCATCAGAAGATCTGAAATAGAATTTGAAATCAGAATTTGATGCCATTTTCAAACCCTTATAACTTTTGAACCACACGTCCAAATTTGGCAAATTTTATATCAATGGATTCAGGAGAACAAGCCCTAGCCAACTGTGGAATTAGTTTAGCAAATAGTATCTGTTTGTTTGCTCATTTTTGCAGATTCATTTGTATGCTTGTTTAGAGTATAAAAATTGTTTAAAATTGAATTTAAGGATAAAACCTTTGCAAATTGGATTGTTGTGACCTTACTGACCCTAGGAACCAACCCATGGTTTGGAAAATAAATTTGGAAAGTTTGGAATGGATTAATTAGTTTAGTCCATTTCTAGCCAAATAAAATTGTTGATTTTATTATAAAAATGTTTATGGAAAGAAAACTTTGAGAAAATGGTTTGGACCAAACCTACTGACCCAAAAACACCAAGCTTTGCAATAGCAACTCATTTGGTGAAAAACTTAAGAGTTTTGCCTTAATAAAAAAACATTTTTCACCACATGAAATGATGAATGGATTTAAAAATAGTATTTGGACAAAACCCTCTTGCTAATGACTTTGCCACTTCGGTAAATGACCAATTTTGATATTACAAAGTTTAGAAACCCCATGGAGACCCCTTTGCAAAATAAAACTATCTTGTGCATGCTCCCATGCATGAATTGGTTTCCACTGTCTTGTGTGTGTGAATTTGTTTGAGTGATTATTGGTTTGGAATGTAAATTGAATTGGTGTTTGCTTGATTGACTTGTAGAAAAGTGTGAGACTAGCAAGATCAAGGAGTGAACCACCATTCCCTACCAAAAAGGCAAGTGATGCTTCATACTTTTTATCCCAATACTTTCACTATGCATTAGTGATTTTGCTAAGTAAACTTGCATGGATTTTGCTAAGTATAGATCATGCTATAAGAAAACCCAATAGATGAATCCTTAGTAGGATTTTCCTAAGTTAGAGATTCCTACTACTACCAAGCTTAGCCTAGCTAATAGAAAACATGGGTGGAATATATACTCACACTATGGAAAAATATTCTAAGTCTAAGGACTTGTGATTTTGTCTAATAAAACAACTAAGTTAATGAATCACCTGGGTGGAATGGAATAGCTTGGTGGAGAATGGTTGAGTGGTTCACAATGCCATGGACTTGGATTGTGTATCTCACTTATGGAATGCCACCCAGGAAACAAAGGGATTTGAGATGTCAAATGTTGAGAAGCTTCAAGTGCAACCACTTGGCAATATGGGCTCTGCCATGATCATATAGGTTGCAAGAACTTAGCCAAATGGACAGTGGGTGGTAGTGTTTGATAGGTTGGAGCGCGTCCATTTTGGTCTAAGGGAAAGCTTCTGAAAGATCTTGTCTTGGGAAACCAAGTCTTGTGGGGAAAGTGCACCACCTCTGCAGAGTGTAAAATCTAAGTACTTAGCCATGTCCCTGGTAAAGGACAATTTGAGCATCAAGACATGGAAGCAATCAAGAATCTCATCATTCAAATTTCTAAATTAAAATCTTGTGGTTTGAACAAGGGATTGTTTGAATTCTTCAATCATTGATGGAGAGATGGCTTGGTACAAGGATCTTGAAATCTTTGATTGAGGAAAATGATTTTGTCAAACAAAAACTTAGTATTTACAAAATGATAAGAAAAATCTATTTTGAGCAATGCAAGCCTCAACTCCACTTAGCCAAATGCATATAAATGATAGACTCCACTATACAAATATAGTATCACTTGCCAATACAATTCAAATGTATTGACCCTTTGTGGCTGTAACTTGTATGTTGCAGGTTTGATTGATTTTAGTGAAGATTGTTTGATTAGGATTACAAAGCTTACAACCAACATCTGCCTGTGGCACTTTGAAGATGAAGGACCCATGACTATATTTATTCCGCTGCAATGTAATGTAATAGCCAAATGAGCTATGTTTGATGTAATAAACTTATGTTATTCCTGGTTATAAAGTTATATTATGACCTTTGTTTCTTGATATTACATCTTAACTGTGGATGCTAGCTATTGATCCAGGGACTAGCATTGTAAACACAGGAGGGATCAATCTTATCTAAGATTGGGACCCCTACAATACTAGTGCAGAAACAAGTGATAACACATTTCACTAGTCAGTATCTTCTATGCTTTGTTACATTTTACAACATCAGACCTTCTATGCTCTGTTATAAGAATCCGGTAGCTTGCACTTGTTTCTTATTTGCTTATACTTGCAACCACAGTAGCTATGCTACCATGTACCTTGCACTTGTTTCTTATTTGCTCACGCTTCTTTCCATGCAGATAACCTCTGACCAAGGCCAGCGTCCGGAGCTGCACGCTGCCGATGATGTGCAAGGGTGTGCCCTACCAGGAGGAGGGGGAGCTCGTGCAGCCCTACCCCAAACACAAAGACGACGCCCAACAACCAAGAAGGTGGGACATATCTGACTGGTGGGACCAACTCTAGAATTAAATAGAACAGAAATTATTTGACAAAACTGCCATTGCGCAAAATTAAATGGGCCTTGAACATGCGAGAAGCCTAGAAAGAAAAGGGCCGTATTATTGGGCTTGGCCCATGTAGATGGTTGGACTGGACTAGGCTAAATCTGATCCACGACCTTTTGAATTAGTAACAAATTTGCCACGTAGGATGGGCCACGTAGGATCCTACGTGGACAGGGCAGACAGTCTGTGACCAATACAGTTGGTCATAGAATCCGTGACCATCTATATTGGTCATAGATATCTATGACCAATTTAGAGAAAAGGTCGTTGTGTTTAACTAGTGACGCTCAACTTTTGACCTTCTATATTTGGTCACAAAAAGGTCACAAATTAAAAACTGTGACCTTCCAGTGACCAATATGGAGGGTCATGTATCACCAGATTTCTTTTAGTGTTACACCTTTCTATATGTTGTTTACTTGCACATTTCTATGTGTTGTTTACTTGCACATTTCTATCTGCTAGAAAAAGGTTTTACCACAAATGGAGACAAGTGCAACAACTAGTATTGTGGCATATGCAATGAACTATTCTGTTACATCATCTAGTGTGTTTCAGGTTCTACAGGAACAAGTGAGTTCTTTTTTATTGCTATCTTCTAAAACTGTGCAGTGCAATGAATGTTCACAACTTGTGGAAATTGCAGGCAGCAGCAACTCAACAGTCCCAGTCTGCACCACCAGATCATCTCCCTGAAAGCCAGTTTATTGCCAGCTGCAGATATGATCTACCACCTCCAAGACCACCAACCAAAATCCTTGGTTTAGCTAAGAAGAGTAAGGTTGGGACAAAGAAGGAGAACAAGGTGCCAGCCTGATGTGTAGGATGACAATTGTATATTTTGGACATGTTTAGAAGAAAGGTTGTATATTTTGGAGAACAAACTCATATTTTAGCTAGGTTTGACAGAAACCTGATGCTCAGATGTAGCTCTGGTTTCACTCAAACCATGTAAGTGAACGTGTGCACTTGTTAAATCTGCCAGTTAGTAGTTCTTTTGGATGTAATGATCTAGAGATGATCAGCTACCACTTGTTAAATCTGCCAGTCAGTACTTATTTTGGATGTAATGATCTAGAGATGATCTGCTACCACTTGTTAAATATCTATCTTGCTTGTTAGTATATTATGTTGATCATTTCATACATTGCATTTGAAAGAGAAACTAGCATTCATTTCCATTAAAATATTACACCAGACCTGATCTACTGAGCAATTGCTACATACACCATCACCATAATTAGACAAATAATTTCTGCTAACACTTTGTTGCTAATGATAACTAGCTGATCCATCTTCTTCAGTACAACCACCATGTTCCCCTGTCCAACATCTTCTTTTCCTTTCTCTGTTTCTCTTGCATAGTACCCATTCCTAACAAGAAAATGAACATAGTTGTCTTCTCCATTTTCCGAGTATTAGTGGTTGCAAGGGTTAGGAGTAACCTGAGATATAAATTAGAGAAAGGAATAAAAAATGGGAGGGAAATGAATCTGCTAATCCTAAGAACAACATCTTACCTGATGGTTGGGGCATTTGTAGAAGACACGCCCAGGATTGGATCTCAACTCAGAGACGAGACGAATGGTTCTGTGAACTCGACAAGACGGACATGACACCAATGGAAGAGTTCCAGCTGGTCGCGACGGAGGGAGAGAAGCTATAACAAGTTCTTGTGAAGGGAATGGAGAAGATGGCTTCCTCCTTGGCCGAATCCACTCAGATGAGCTTGTTGTGACACTCATGGCAATTTGAAGTGGCTGGAGAATAAACAGAGGAGGGGAGAAGGTCTGGAGCCTGGGAAAGGAGAAGATAAGTACTTATAGGTGTTCAGTTGTAAAATGTCCATTAGCCAACCGCGGGAAATCTCCCGCCTAACGACCAGCAACCAACGTGGCGCGGGTCTGACCCAATTGGGACTGCGCGTGTCTCACTTATGAAACATTTAGAACCTAGGTGTTCCATTTCAAAGATTAGATACCAAACTAGCGCAACTCGCAAACATTTAGGACCGTGGGTGCGGTTTTATCTATAATAAATTTGCTTAACCAAGATAGCTGGTAGCAGATAAACGGTAACTTTCCCTACAGAGAGCTATGTGACTATATATTTGCACACCCCATTTTCACCTGTGGAGATGAATCTATCTAATAAGCTATAAGATATATACTTTACTATGTGTGGCTCATTTATTCTCTAATTCTTGATATGTAATCCTCCTTACGTATCCCCAAGACACATCCTCTTTATAATGTGATAGATTTGTAGAGAGACATTTTCATTCAATCCCATTAATGTATCTACTATTATCATATCTATACCATTGGATGAGAATCAATCTATTTGAGTTGACTTACTTGCCTGCATCATCTATTTTCTTCATAGACTTGCTCAGCCCTTATGTTCGATCAATTAAAAGGTATATATGAACTAACCCATTTATTTAGATCTACAAGAGCTGTGTCTAAAAGTAATAGATATATTTTTTTAACCTGACAATATGAATGGGTGGACGCCAGGGCGGACACCGTCTAACCCTAGTTCCTGGCGTGCTTGGGCCGCCGGCGACCAGCTCTCCTTCTCCGATGGGTGGATCGGGCTCTAGATTCTGGTGCCTGGGATCCTAGTCCGGCTCGGATGGGAAGGAAGAGCAGGCTGCGTGGGTGGCCCTCGATGAGATGGAGGACTCCTCCGGCGAGCTGGGTTGGACGACGGTCAATCGTCATTAGAAGAAATTAGACGAGGAGTTGAAGCAGGCTTTCTGGGAGGACATTAGATTCCCGAGGCCAGCCTCCAAGTTTTGGGATAAGGTTTTGCCGTCGTTGCTGCAGGATGGTTCACCGCTGCTTCGTTGATCTTCTTCCCCGTCGGTGGGTCGAAGGTGGTTGGCGGCGTCATAGTTGGGACTGCTCTTGCGTAGTGGCACTAGGATCCGGCCATGGTGAGGGCGTCTACCGCCGCAGAGGGTGTCAGCGCCACCGCTGTTGGGATCTCTGGTGGAGGCCGCTATCGACAGGAGGTCCAAGCGTCAGGATCCATTATTCTCATGGAGCATGGCTGACATGGCGGCCGGCGTACTCCTTGTGACGAGGTTTTTATTCGTCAATGCCCATTGTTATGTACTTGGGCTTGGAGAAGATGGGGATGCTGGAAGTCGTGGAACGGTTAACATGCAAGCAACACGGGGACATGAGGTT
Source organism: Avena sativa (assembly GCA_916181665.1). Taxonomy (NCBI): domain Eukaryota; kingdom Viridiplantae; phylum Streptophyta; class Magnoliopsida; order Poales; family Poaceae; genus Avena; species Avena sativa. The sequence continues at coordinate 137,797,821 of OV702280.1, forward strand.
TACCCAGGTTCAGGCCCCCAGAGGGAAAACCCTACTCCGGCTTGTCTATTCTTGATTACGACGGAACCGAAGGTTACAGGGGTGCGTTGATGCAATCTGGCATGGAGGTGTGTGTATGTGGTGAGTTGGATCCTTCTCGCCATACCCTCCTGGCCCTTATATAGATAGGCCAGGTCCCAGGATAGGTTGAGTCGGTTACAGATTAGGGTTGATACCCTTTGAAATTCTATCTAATATAGACTTGTCCTCCAAGGATTCGAATCCTCCATGGGCTTGGGACACCCGAAATCTTCTTAGGCTACAGGTCTTCACGTGGGCCTTCCTTGGGCTAGACCGGGTATACCAATGTTATGCACCCGTAGGGTATATCCATGTCAGTAGCCCCCGAGTGTTCAGTCAAATCATAGATTCGACTGGAGACACTACAATCTTTTGGGTGCTTGGTTTTTGAACCTGTTTTTTAGGAAGAAATGTTTAGTTCATAGGTATTGTTGATGCGTGTGCCTGGCTCACCCGATGGATCAGGGCCAGTTAACCATAGGACAAAACAACATGATCCTTATCAGATTCGAGTCCCTGGACTCGAATCCGAAATGATTGTGTTTTTCGAATGAAGTACCCAAAGCGTCCATCAGGATTTTCATCGTGCTTGTTGTCATAGGAATTTACTGGCATAGCACAGTCGGGTGCGTTACCAGGCCATCAGATGGTATCTGTAGGTCTTATCTTTGCGTCGTAGACACAACATCCGAAATTTTATCACCGCGGAGGTGTTTCGGGTGGCCAAGGAGACTGCTTCTCACTTAGCGTGTCTGTTCGTGTCGTAGACTCGAGCAAAGACTTTAGTTTAGTCGTTCTCATTAGTTTGCATTATTAGTTCGAAGGACACATTTTTTCATAGGATGCGCGACCAGCGCTCCCTATGGGAGTAGCCCCCGAGTCCGTAGTGGAGTTGCAGACTCGACGTAGGACTCGAAGATATTTTTAAGGTGACTTTACTGTTGTAATTTCTTAGGTGCGCGGCCAGCGCTCCTGATAGGAGTAGCCCCCAAGTAGTTGGTTGAGTCGTAGACTCGAGTAAGTAATTTTATGATCAGTTGAAATCTTCGATCCATTGCTGGCTTTGCTTTGGTGTCGTCATTACTGACGACCGGTGAGCTCAACCATGTTCGGCAGCAAAAACGATGCGACGGGACGATCATGGGTCCCACCTCCTGACCTGATGTTGACTAGTCACGCATAGGTGTGGCAAAATCTACATCATCTCCTAGATTTCCGCGCGTAGTGGACGGTGTGCTGGCGACGGTTCAGTTTGGTGCTGACACATGGACGGCGAGATTTGAGGCACGCGTTAGGGCTTCCCCATCAATGGCTCTGCTGCGTCGTCTTTGCCCTTTTATACCATGGGGAAAACAGTGATTTTCACCCTTCGCCATTTGCTTCTGCCTCATCGCCATTGCCACCATTTCTTGAGCTCTCTGTTCTCATCGCGCATTGGATGCCCTCCGTACTTTTCCTTCTTCTTTCCTTCGCTCATAGTGCCGCACTCGCCACTCCAAGATGGGCAAGTCGAAGAAAGCGTCGTTCGCTGTAGTAGGGTCGAGCGCTGCTGGCGCCAGGAAAAAGGCCGCCGCTCCGAGCAGCACCACCGACGGTAGGTGGCGGCCCACGGATATACGCGATTTGGATTTGTGCAAACTGCATGATTCCAGGTTGATATCCAAGGAGAAGGACAACTCCATCCTCGCCGGTGAGGAGGTAATCCCATGCCCACCCATAGGATTTTGGGTGATGTTTTATGCTTTTGTCGTCCGGGGTCTTTCTTTGTCCGCCCATGAATTTCTTCGCGGGTTTCTTTTCTTTTACGGGATTTAGTTGCATCATTTGTCTCCTAACTCTCTCCTTCACATTGCTTTCTTCATCACTCTTTGCAAGTGCTGGCTCGGCATCGATCCACACTTTGGCCTCTTCCGAAGACTATTACGTGAAGAGGCAATTTGGCACCGGTGGTGTTTATCCACTAGGTGGCTGCATCATCTCTATCCGCTCTAATGTCCAATTGTTCTCTTTCTCCATTTGCGAGTCCCTCCAGTACTGGCGTAGGAAGTGGTTCCACATCCGCGACGTCAAGATGAACGGTCAGCATTTTGGTCTCGCCCCTTTCGATTCCACCCAGGAGATCCCCCGAAAGAGGTCGTGGGGGAACAACATCTTAGAGGGTGAATCTGCAGAGGTGGAGAAGCTCTACAAGCGGGTGGAAGCTCTTCAGCTTGTGGCCAACAAAGAGGTCAATGGTGTCGACATCATCCGCATCTTCCTCAAGCGTCGGGTGCAACCGCTCCAAGCGAGGGCGCACCCGATGTTCCTTTATGCTGGCCACAGCGACCCGACAAGGGTTTCGTCTGAGGAGATGTCTTTGGGTGACCTTGATAAGGCGCTTCGGCCTCTACTGAAGTTCAAGGCCGACGAGGACCTCCCGGGGAAATCTTTGACCACCCCTTTCAACGCCAAGAAAGTAGTCCCCCAGGTGAAACTTGTAGTTGCGCATAGCGCTATTTCGAGTCCATGCTACTTGCTACTGGTACTTATTATTGTGCATTTCTTATCTTCGATTTGCAGGATTTCAAGGTAGCGGGGATGATGCCCCCTCTACCTGAGAAGTACACAGATACGCCGGACAATGAAGAGGCGGAGTTCGAATCTGAGCTTCCCCCGGTGCAGTCTCCTTCCATGGAAGCCCTTGAGCCGAGCGAAGGGCAGACCCAAAAACTGTCCCGGAGCGAAATTTTGGATGGGGCGACGCCACCAACACCGAAGGGTCCGTCCTTCCTTGAGCAACACGATGGGGACGAGGGTGCGTCGTCTCCACCCTTTCCTGCTGTGCCTATTCGGGGGGTGGCCCCGCAGCCGCCGGCCAAGAAGAAGAAGGATAAGGATCCTCCTATCTTCAATTTGTCAGACATACCATCGTAAGTCGCTCTGTTCGAATCTTGTTACTTTATTTGTGTGCTAAGTATTACCTTGCTATTGATCTGGTTCTTTGTAAGTGCTAACAGTAATCACTCGGAGGAGTCCCTCGAGGAGGGGACCGAAGAGATGGTCGGGGAATCAAAGCTGACGGCTTCGTTTCCCAAGATGGTGGCCAACTCCGCTGACGAGGATTCGAGCTCCACGAGGCGGGAGGCTCGAGCACTCATTATGCGGAAGACAATATCCAAACCTTCGGAGTCCATGCCAGGCCATGTAATGTTGTTCTTTCACGACGTAGGGTGATCCCCCGAGCTCTTTACTTATCAGACCTGCTGGCCTTTTGCAGCCATTTGTCCGTGGTGCCAACCTCCTCATCCAGCAGCATCTGTCACTGGAGGGTGAACTCAAGCAGCTCCAAGGTGTGTAGGTGCCGTCTTGACTACTTTTCGAGTGCGTTAAGTTTGTTTCTTGTATTCATCCACTGGGTCTCAATGCTGCAGACGAGAACAATGCTGCTCTCCATAGGCTGAACGCTCTCGAAAAGTGCCTTGGCCAGGCGGAGAAGAAGTCAACGAATGATGCAGAGGCCCTTGAACGTGAATGGAAGGACACCGAAGACCCAGAGCAGTAGCTTGCAGCTGCCAAGGTATCTCGAGAGAAGGCTTTGGCGGAGAAGTTCATGGCTGCTGCCAAGGCGATATCTAGTAAGCTGACCTTGTCTCTTTTTGTTTCTTCCGTACCTTGGGATGCCTCTTATTTTTCCTCACTCGAATTTTTCCTGCTGCTATTCATGCCAGATTCTTCTGGCATCGCGTTTGATTTCAGCGTGCTAGAGCACGATGATCTCCTGGCAGATGCTGCCGTAGCGATCGAGGATCGCTGCTCCTCTGCCATGGGATCTCTTGACAAGGCCAAAAAGGTTCTTGCGCACTTCTACAAGGAGGTCAACCCCAAGGGCGTTGCTCTCGAGGACATCGACTCACTGGCAGATGCTTTGTCGGGCGACGCTCCGGCAAAGTACAAACACACGTAGAAGGGAGTCGGTGCTGCTATGGGGTTGGCCATGGAAATGGTGTCCGGAGCTGAGCTGTATCAGGCCCAGATCACATCCAGGATGCCAACAGCGGCGGATGGCTCTGAGGTAGCCTTTTCCATATTTGCCTCCCGCTCCAAGCATTTCGGGCCTAAGCTCATTGATCTTCTGGCCGACTATTCGGCAGAGCAGCAACGAGCATCCAAGAGTAGGCACTCTGGCTCCGAAGCTGCTCCGGGTGCTGGTTCTTAGGTCCTACTGTATTGTAGTTAGTCTAGCTTTCTACCTTTTGCTTCATCTGTAACGCCTTTTGGATGAACAAGCTTCATTTTGCCATGAAATTGCTTTGATTATGTATATGTATGAATATGTCTTTCAACTGCAGTCGAAAGTGTTTGTGATGTTCGTGTTTGCCTTTTTACCATTAGAGTCCTTCGAGTGGGGCTCTAGTGATCGCACCTTCTCCTGCGCCTGGTCCTCGCCCGTCGTTGAGCGAGTCATCGCAGTTGCCTTTCCTGTGTGACCGCATCCGAAGTTTGGAGAAGGACATCCTTGGCATTCGCGGTCATGTGGATATATGGAAGTCGGAGGCTGAGCGAGCCATTGCGAGGGAAGAGTTTTTGCTTGAAGAATTTCAGCAGATGGGTGTGCAACTCCAATGTGAGTCCTCTTGAACCACTGCTTCCTCGAGTGCACCTGTTTTTATGTTGTCTCATCCGATGCTTTGTGTAGTTGTGAATCTTCTTCCGAAGGAAGAGAAGGAGCGCGTCACAATTTGGATGAAATGCTTGATGCGGCAAGAACTGGAGGCCGGTGGTTTCTTCTGGATGGACCGTGATCGAGCGATCATCCTTGCGACGGTGCAAGATCGCGTGCACCAAGTTCTTCGAGTGCTGAAGCGAGTGAGGGGGTCGCTCGCAGCGATTTGGGCGACGATGTTCCCCTTGGATTCGGCTCCCTCCAGTTTTGTGGGTCTTCTTGGAAAGTTTCGGGATGCAGGTCATGTCCAGGAGTTGGTACGTCTTCAACTGGTGGCGGGCGTAAAGGCGGCCCTTGCACTTGTTCGACTGCATTGTCGCGATGTTGATCTTGTGGAGATAGCGGCTGGGCCACCTCCGCCTCCAGATGGCATGGCATGGGATATGCATCCACATTATTCAGCTATGGCGCGGTACGCCGAAGAGATTGTCGATGTGTTCGAGGAGCGGACAAATGTTCTGCTCCAGCGCAATTAGGTCCTGCAAAGCAAAAAACGCAATAATGTAAAGTCTGTATTTATTTGAGTGGGCTTGTAGTGCCCTTTGTAAAATTTGTATGTGTTTGCACGTAGTGCGTTGCATGATTATTTAATGTGCATATCCTTTTTGGTAGCCTCATGTGGTCAGCTACTCAGGTTGTATGCGTTGTATGGTTGTTAGTCGACGAAGTCGTAAGATGAGGCGTAGCTCCCGAGCATGTTTACTGATGAACAATGTAAGGAGAAAAGGATATGTGGGCCAAGGAACTTAGCTTTTATTCATTGTAAATGAGGAGGTACATTGTTCGGCTGAATAGCCTGGCTAAGTAGCCTTATTGAAAGTAAAGGGTAACTAGGGGTAGAAGCGTCGCAGTCGTGCGATGTTCCAGGGGTTGGAGTATTCGACTCCTGATACAACGTCCATTAGGCGGTAGGCGCCACCTGGGATGACTACGGTGATAATGTAGGGTCCTTCCCAGGGTAACTCGAGCTTCTTGTGACCTTCCTGCTTTAGTTGCAGGACGAGATCTCCTTAAATGAAGGACTTTGGGCGCAGCCTACGGCTGTGGTAGTTGTGGAGGCTCTGCTGGTACACCGCTAAGCGGGCCGCGGCGATGTCGCGTGCCTCGTCGAGCATGTCGACGGCGTCTTCGATTGCGGCTAATGATTCGGCTTCGGTGTAGGCGACAACTCATGGGGCCTTTTAGCTTACCTCAACAGGTAGCAGAGCTTCGACTTCGTGCACCATGAAGAAGGGCGTATAGCCGGTTGAGCTGTTTAGCATTTGTCAACACCCGGATTTTTAATCCCAGATGCCTGTTATGCCATACATCGCAATCCCAGGATTACCATTTTTGCGAGACATAACAGATTGCTACCATAGTTCATCATCCATTACAAACCATAATAAAGGTCTTACAAATAAAGGATCTCATTATTTAATCTTAATACTATTAACGTAGCGGAATAATATAATAAAAGTAGCATGGGCGAAGCTCCATCTTCCGAGTCACAGGCAATGCTGACGATGGGAGATGATAGTTGTCATAGACTTCCTGTTGTCCATCATCCTGGTTGTCCTCCTCATAGTCTGGCCATAGGAATATCCAGGGACAAAGCCATGAGTACTATTTAAATACTCGCAAACTATCACTAATAGGTAAAGAGGTTTCAAGTAGGAATCCCAAGCTCTAGGTTGTTTTGCAAAAAGACAGGTTTATCTCTAGCTGAGTTCAGAAGTAAAGAAAACTAGTTTAAGATTTTATAACACCTAAGTGGGAACTTAGTTTTCATGTTCACAACCCTGTTGTGGTCAAGTCAAAGTCATGATTCATTTCACAAGTCATTTTGAAAACATCTGACGACGGAACAGTATGGCCACTCCAGCTGTCCATAACCGTGGACGCGGCTATTCAAATAGTTTGACACTCTGCAGAGATGGTAAACTTTCACCACAATATTCGATACATCCATCAGGAACAATCCTGAATCACCATACTCAGTATGCGGATAATCAATCCTAACCTTTCAATTACACACCCTAGTATAAGCACCTCTCCTATGAGTTTGGCCTCCCAACCATGACCATCTATCATCATGGGAACTGCAAAGGTGGTCAATCATCACGAGGTAACCTCATCTCAAACCTCGGCCACAAGGGAACCCATACTAAGGTATATAAACTTCGAGTCAAGCCCTACCCAATTTTGGGTATTGTGGTTGTACGGTAAAATTAGAATGGTATCGCATCCGAACACAACCATTAGTTTTATAAAGGGTAAGGCTCATGCCTCAACATTTTCATCATCAAATCATTTGGTGTTCAATAACACATGTCAAAACATCTCATTATAATGACTCATCATTCTCAGGTTTTCATAACCATTTTCACCAAGTATTTCCATCTAAAGTGATCAAGTTTTATGCTTAGCACTAGCCACTACAATTAGGGGCAATCACTAATGAGGGGTGATAATCAAGTGTGACTTATCTAAGTCTAATCTCATGCCTCAGGATGACATCTAGTTCTATCTAACTTAGGCCAAGTTTTATGATCTTTATTCTACCTCTAATATCTTTCCAAAATTCACAAGTCACCAAGTAAACATAAATAAAGAGTTTTGATAAAGAAAATAAAATAATAAATCTTGCAATTAAAACTGGGATTTAGTATACTCAAGGTTGTCTAATCAAAGCATGCCTAATGCATTGCATAGGTTAATTGGTATTGTGGGGCTTGCAAGTATTAGCTTGCATGGTTTAGCTTAGCTTGCTAAGATAGTAGCTTGCCTTGTGCAGTGTAGTGGTTGAAGTTCTCCTCTGCTTCTTCTTCGTAGTAGTCTCCTTCCTCTTCGTATCCTTGGTCGGTACTAGCGTCTATAAATAAATACGAAGTATATAATCCCCAAACAATAATTAACTACTTTTATTTAGCACGCAAAGGTTTACACTAGATGATCTAGCATCATCACAATCATCACATGAAATAAAGACTTAGTCTTAATTATTTTATTTTAGAAAAGTAATTTCTACTCATTAAAAAATTACTTAAGATTTAATATTCTCAAATTAAAATAGGGGATCATGTTGACACATGCCATCACCACATATTTTCATACTTGGGAATGTGATTTAAAGTGGTGTCACAATTTAATAATGTTTAACCTTATTATTTTAATTAATTAAAGTGACTAGAAATGCCTATGGGGCATTATTTTATTGCTTGTCCAATATTACTGCAAGTAAACCTAGATATTCTTATATATTCAGAAAGGTCTTATCAAATGTGATTTTTGAGAGTTGGAATAAACTCAAAAGCATTTATGGTTGAATTTTGAAAAATGTTTGAATGCAGAAAAGTCTCTGCCTTGTTATTTTTACTATAGGTGATCTATAATTCCAAATGGTTTGAATCCAATGGGCTTGGATTAAGAATTTCCATATCTTCCTAACAAAATTGGATTCCTGCTATTTGGTTTAGTGAAACTCACTGAATTGATTTTTGAATCAACAGACTGAACTAGAGTTTGAACTAAATTGAAAATTCTATGTTTAAACTAACTAGGTCGAGCGGGAGAGTTACTGGGCCGGCCCACTGCGCACAACACGCACGCGGGCTGCTGACAGATGGGGTCCACTAGTCAGTGGAACTAACTTAAACGAAACGGTATCTATGAATCTGAGCCTTACGATCTATTTCCAATCCAACTGCTGGGAGTCGTCGTCAACGACGAGCTACTCCAGCGAGGAACTAACCCTAACGCGGACAATGGGGGTCTGGGTGGCTCACCGAGGCTCAGGAAATGCTCGGTGATGGGGGCGAATGAGGTTGTCGACGACATCGGTTCTCCTGGTACTGGCGGCTTCTCGTGGGGTGACCATAATCGATGGCTCCCTTCTCCTCTAGCAGCGGCGGGCTCCGCCCAAATTCCGGCGAGAGAGAGCTCGCCTTGCTCCAGGAATAAGTGGAAAGGATCAGTGAGAGGTGGGGAGTGAGGTGGTGTGGAGAAATCGAGCTGGGGAGGCCTCCTTTTATAGGCGTGCGAGAGGGGCAGCATGGCGTGGGCAAAGGTCGTCGGAGGCGATGGTATAGGCGGCTATCGGCATGGCTGAGGCTAGGGGACGGGGCACGATCTCCTGGCGGTGCTCAACGGCTTGATGGTGCGGCAAGGGGAGGTGTGGTTTGGTCAGGAACGTGCGATGCTCTACGCGGCACCGATGACGTTTTTTACGATGCACAGGTGCTCCTGGTCGCGCGGCGGCGAACATGCATGTTTGTTGATCTCCTAGGACGGTGGTGATCGCAGGCACGGGCGGTGAAGGCGAGGCGCGGCGTGTGCGAGCTTGTCGGGCACGGCGTTCTGGCGTGTTCTCGGCATGGCAGGGACGAACTGGGCGAGGCGTGTTCGCTGTGGTCCACGGCTTGGCAAGGCTCGAGGGCTGGACATGGGGTGGCGGTGGACGGTGGCCTGCCTCCTAGACATGGTGGCTAGGCACGGTGATGGCTCTGGCTAGCTTGCCATGGTCGGCTGGCAAGGGGTGGCTCGGGCATGCACAACATGGTGCAATGGTAGCTTGCTCGGTTGATTCAATGCTAGTGTGCTCACTAGGGGAGACAAGGGGTGAGAGTAGGGTGCAAAGAGGGAACAAAACATTTATCAAACATAGTGTTAGTTAGGCAGGTTTACTGTGCTCACTAAGTTTTTGATGAAATGGCCGCAAGAGATTTATATTTGAATTTTTGGATGAATTTTGGTAGGTGCATTGGTCACACACTGTCTAGTATCTGGTTGTTTGGATTAGTCAAGGTTAACTGGTTTGGTTGGGTTTTGAGAAATGGTGATCTTACCATATGAACTAGATTCAATTTTTAAATGTCATTTGAATAGGGTTGCCAAATGTTTCTATGGGTTTGCAAGGTGGTCTTGGGTTCACTTTTACTTGGTCTAGAAAGGGGTGGAAATAATTGGATTTGTTTCTGTTAGAAATCTTGGACTAGAAACACTCAAAGTGGTCTAGTGGTTAACTTTGGTCAAAATGACCATTAGCTCATTTTGTTGGTTTTTGAATTTCTATTGATTTATTCTGCTTGGAAATGATTTAGATGATGTTGTTTTCATCTTTAAACCAATCCTTTATATTCACAACAATCACACAAGTCCATACAAGCATTCATGCATTCATCACATACACACATGCATTCATATTGATTTTGACTAACAAAAGTTTTTGTTAACCCTAAATTTGGGAGATTGGAATTTGATAACCTTGATTAATATTTTTGGGATGTTACAAACCTTCCCTCCTTAAAAAAAATCTCATCCTGAGATTTGAGAAAAAGAAAACTAGGATTTAAAGAGATCTGGAAACTCCGTCCTAATGTAGTCTTCTTGCTCCCAGGTAGCTTCTTCTTTAGTGTGGTTACTCCACCGGATCTTGAGAAACTTGATACTCCGGGTCTTGGTGGTTCTGAAGGCTTCTTCCAAAATACGAATGGGTACTTCGGGATATGTCAGGTCATTGTTGATCTGTATGGTTATGTGATCAATATTCTTGAAAACTTCGGTCTTCTCTGGGACTTCTAGGAATTTGCGAAGTAACGAGATGTGAAACACATTATGCACGACTGACATCTCCTCTGGCAGTTCCAGTTGATACGATACTTCTCCTCGGCGATTCAAAATCTTGAAGGGTCCGATATATTTGGGGGCTAACTTTCCTTTGAGTTGGAAATATTGCATTCCTTTCAAGGGTGATACTTTGAGATACACAAAATCTCTGATATTGAAGGCTAGGTCTCGACATCTCTTGTCGGCATAACTCTTCTGTCTGGATTGGGCAGTCTTGAGGTGCTCACGGATCTTGTGAACTTTCTCTTTGGCTTCTTGTAGGATGTCGGGTCCAAAAATCTGACTCTCTCCTACTTTCGACCAATTCAAAGGGGTACGACACTTCCTTCCATACATGAATTCAGATGGGGCCATTTGCAAGCTGGCTTGATAACTGTTGTTGTATGAAAATTCTGCAAAAGGCATTCAGTCTTCCCATTTAGATCCATATTCTAACACACAGGCTCTCAACATATCTTTGAGTATCTGACTTACTCGCTTCGTTTGTCCATCAGTCTGAGGGTGATAAGCTGTGATGAAATCCAGTTGGGTTCCTAATCCTTCTTGTACTTTATTCCAAAACCTCGAGGTAAACTGAGTTCCTCGATCCGACACAATGTTCTTGGGGACTCCATGCAAACTGACTATTCTAGAAATGTACAACTCTACTAGCTTCGAACTCTGATAGGTGGTCTTGACTGGTAAGAAATGGGATACTTTGGACAGTCTATCCACTCTGACCCAAATAGAGTCATTTCCCTTACTAGATGTAGGAAAACCGGTGATAAAATCCATTCCGACTGAATCCCATTTCCATTCTAGAATCTGCAATGGTTGCAACAGTCCTGCGGGTCTCTGATGTCCCGCCTTGACTCGATGACAAATATCACACTTGGCTATGTAGCTTCTGATTTCTCTCTTCATCTTATGCCACCAAAATTGCTCCTTCAAATCCTGATACATCTTGGTTCCTCCGGGGTGGATAGAATAAAGAGTATCATGGGCTTCTTTAAAAATAGTTTGCTTCAACTCTTAATCTGCTGGCACACAAATACGTCCTTTGTACCACAAAACTCCTTCTTCATCTTCGGTGAATCTAGGTACTTCCCCTCTACCGATATGGCGTTTGATTCCGTCGACACTAGCATTTCATTTACGCGCCTCCTTGATCTGACTAATCAAAGTGGGTTGAAGTTCTATGCTAGACAAAAATCCTTCACTTACTAGCTCCATTCTGAAATCTTCCAACTCCTTGTGCAAACTTGGTTGCTCCTTCAGAATCATGGAGTTCAAGCGACACGACAATCTACTAAGGGCATCTACTACCACATTGGCTTTACCTGGGTGATAGTGGATGTCCAGATCATAGTCCTTGATTAGCTCTATCCATGTCCTTTGCCTCACATAAGAACTTGATAGGAAAACTATCATCAAAAGTCTCTGGTGTGTTCAAAGCAAAACTATTGCCTTATCTTATCTGGGATGTACTATGCACAATATTCTGTGGTTTTATTATGTCAGTTATGTTTGAATCACTATCTGATTGCCTTTATATACTCCTCTAATATTTGCCTGAGATGTATGTTTTCAATTGTCTGGTCCATACAGTGCAATCAATGTATTTATCCATATGGATACAATAACAACATACCTCATTCCCCATGTCGTGCCATCTTTGATATATAGTGCCTGTATATTTTCCACACTACACAAACTAATGTTTCCAATAGTAGACATGGGCATCAGTGAGAGGTGGGGAGTGAGGTGGTGTGGATAAATCGAGCTAGGGAGGCCTTCTTTTATAGGCGAGCGAGAGGGGTAGAACGACATGGGCAGAGGTCGTCGGAGGTGATGGTACATGCGGTTATCGGCGTGGCGGAGGCTAGGGGACGGTGCATGGTATCCTGGAAGTGCTCAACGGCTTGATGGCGCGGCAAGGGGCGATATGGTTTGGTCGGGAACGTGCGATGCTCTATGCGGCACCGACAACGTTTTTGACGACGCACGGGTGCTCCTGGTCGCGTGGCGGCGAACATACATGTCTGGTGGTCTCCTAGGACGATGGTGATCGCAGGCACGGGCGGCGAAGGCGAGGCGCGGCGTATGCGAGCGTGTCGGGCGCGGCGCTCTGGCGTGTTCTCGACATGGCAGGGACGAACTGGGTGCGGCGTGTTTGCTGTGGTCCACAAGTTGGGAAGGCTCGAGGGCTGGATATGGGCTGGCGATGGACGATGGCCTGCCTCCTGGACATGGTGGCTAGGTGTGGCGATGGCTCTGGCTAGCTTGCCATGGTAGGCTGGCAAGGGCTGGCTCGGGCATGCACGGCATGGTGCAATGGTAGCTTGCTAGGTTGATTCAATGCTAGTGTGCTCACTTGGGGAGACAAGGGGTGAGACTAGGGTGCAAAGAGGGAACAAAACATTGATCAAACACAATGTTAGTTAGGCAGGTTTACTGTGCTCACTAAGTGTTTGATGAAATGGCCGCAAGAGATTTATATTTGAATTTTTGGATGAATTTTGGTGGGTGCATTGGTCACACACTGGCTAGTATCTGGTTGTTTGCATTAGTCAAGTTGAACTGGTTTGGTTGGGTTTTGAGAAATGGTGATCTTACCATATGAACTAGATTCAAATTTTAAATGTCATTTGAATAGGGTTGCCAAATGTTTCTGTGGGTTTGCAAGGTGGGCTTGGGTTCACTTTTACTTAATATAGCAATGGGTGAGAAGAATTGGATTTGTTTCTGTTAGATATCTTGGACTAGAAACACTCAAAGTGGTCTAGTGGTTAACTTTGGTCAAAATGACCATTAGCTCATTTTGTTGGTTTTTGAATTTCTATTGATTTGATTCTGCTTGGAAATGATTTAGATGATGTTGTTTTCATCTTTAAACCAATCCTTGCTATTCACAACAATCACACAAGTCCATACAAGTATTCGTGCATTCATCACATACACACATGCATTCATATTGATTTTAATTAACAAAAGTTTTTGTTTTTATAAATCATATAAAGTTACAAATAAGTATTTACAAGTTTCAGGCCACCTCAAAAGAGGGATAACATTCTGGGCAGCTATCTCCTGTCTAAATTATTGCTAATCCAATCTTTGAGGCCCCGATAATTCTTTTTCTTAATTCTACACAGGACCCATCTTAATTCCTGAGCGACAATAGCCCTCCATTCCTCAAGGGAAGCATACTTGTTGTTGAAAATTTCATTGTTTCTGCACATCCATATGCCCCAAGCTCCTAGGATAATAATTTCCATTGCAAAAGGGACTTTAAGACCTTTTTTAGTACTGGCCAAAGCTTCAAAAAGATTATGATCAGCCACTAGGACAAAAGTTTTTGTTAACCCTAAATTTGGGTGATTGGAATTTGATAACCTTTATTAATATTTTTGGGATGTTACAGCATTGTGCGCAGGCTCTAGAGGACAGACGTAGCTCCTCCGCCTAGGCTCCCGCAAGCCTTTCGTGTGGGCGTAGCGGGCGCTTCTTGATGCCATTGCCGATGAGGCCGTTGGCCTTTTCGACCTGTCTGTTGGTTTGCGGATGCACTACTGAGGCGTAGGACAGGTTGATACCGAGGTTCCCGTAGAAGTCTCGAAGCTCCTTCGAGATGAAGTTTGAGCCGTTGTTTGTTATGATGCTATGGGGCACTCCGAACCTGTAGACAATGGACTCGAAAAACTTGACAGCAGTTTTGACGCTTTGGTTGGTGACGGGCATGGCTTCGATCCACTTGGAGAATTTTTCGACTGCCACCAGGAGGAAGACGTGGCCCCCTGGCGAGGACTTTGGCAGTTTGTCGATCATGTCGAGGCCCCATTGGGCGAAAGGCCAAGCCACGGGAATAGGCCGCAGCTCTGATCCTAGCACGTGTGGCTTGTTCGCATACCTCTGACAGGCCTTGCACCTTTAGACTATCTCCTTGGCGTCGTTCATTGCGGTTGGCCAGTAGAACCCAACTCGTAGAGCTTTGGCGACCAGGGCGCAGCTGCCTACGTGATGGCTGCAGATGCCCTCATGGATGTCTAGGAGGATGCTTTTATCGTCACTGATGGTGACACATCGTTGGAGCATAGCTGAAATGCTGCGCTTGTACAGCTCTCCATTGATGATAATGAAGGCCTTTGATCGGCGAGATATGCGTCGGACATCTGTCGGGTCCTCAAGTAGTTGATTATTTATCAAGTAGCGGAGGTACGGTTGCGTCCACGTTTCCTCAATCTCCATGACCTACATAAGGCTTACCAACTCAACTTTCGTGTCGAGCTTTTCGGGTCCTTTGGGTAGCGCAGCCCCCGAGTGTTCTGCTTCTTCGGCTGAGCCTTTTGGGAATTTCCTCTTGATGGAGGGTATGCAAATTTGTTCGAGGAACACTCTTGGTGACACCCGAGCGCAGGTGGAGCCAATGTTGGCGAGCTTGTCTGCCTCCTCGTTGCTTTCCTTGCCAACATGCTAAAGCTCGCAGCCGTCAAAGTCACCTTCGAGTGAATTGTAGAGCGCACGGTATGCGATCATGTTGGCGCTATGGGCGTCGCAATCGTTCATTGTCTGCTAAACGGTGAGATTCGAAATGCCGTAGATGACAAGGCGTGTTGCGCCACACACCTTAGCCATCCTCATCCCGTTGATGAGGGCCTCGTATTCGGCCTCGTTGTTGGAGGCGCGAAATTTCATCTGAAGGACATACTTCATCTTGTCGCCTTGAGGGGACATCAGTATGACGCTGGCCCCTACTCTAGCCTCGCGCTTGGAGCCGTCGAAGTGCATCGTCCAGGACTGTGACATGTCCGACGTGTCCGATAGCTGGAGCTCCCTCCCGTGGACGAGGAAGTCAGGGAGGACCTGGGATTTGATTGCAGTGTGCCACTCAGAGATGATGTCCCGAGGAGACGCGTCCCGTGGCTTCGGGGTTGTTCAGGATGCTCGACAGCGGGGCATCGTTGACGACCACGAGCTGGTGCTCCTGGAAGTACTGGCTCAACCGACATGCCGTCATGAATACACCATAGGCGAGCTTCTAGTAATTAGGGTACCTCTGCTTTGTTGGGGTCAGTACCTCGTTGAGGTAGTAGATTGGGCGTTGGACCCCATGGGTCTTGCCATCTTCGGGTCGCTCGACCACGAGTGCGGTTCTCACCACCTGGTGTGTGGCTGCTATGTACAGCAGCAAAGGCTCTTGCTCCTACGGCGTGACCAGGACAGGTAATGTGGAGAGCAGCCATTTGAGGTCCTCGAACGCATCATCTGCTTCGGGTGTCCACTCGAATTTGGCCGTCTTGCGCAGCAGCTGGTAAAAGGGGAGGGCCTTCTCACCCATTCGACTGATGAACCTTCTTAGTGCCGCGATTCGTCCGACTAGCTGCTGGACCCCCTTGAGGTTCTTAGGCTTCTCCATGGCCAGTATGGCCCTGATTTTCTTCGGGTTTGCCTTGATGCCATGTTGGGAGATGAAGTACCCGAGTAATTTTCCAGACGCGACGCCGAAGGTGAATTTTTCTAGGTTCAGCTTGATCTTGTAGCGATCAAGGTTATCGAACATCTCGCGGAGATCGTCGATGAGCGTCCTGGCCTCCTTGGTCTTGATTACTATGTTGTCGACATGGACCTGGATCAAGTTTTCGGGCTTGCCAAAGATGACGTCAAGCCATATCATGGCTGCGAGTGTGCTGGCAAACATTACGTTGATGCCGCTGCCGCCGTCCATAAAGACGCGAATCATCTCGAATCCCCCGATCTAGGACTCGAGCACCAGGGCGGAGTGACCTGGGAGAGGTATCTGGCATGGGTGATCTGAACGGTCGAACATGATGTAGGAATCCGAGCCGTTGAGGTACTCAGATATGGATGGTGGAGAGGTCACAGCCAGGTTGACTTGTCAGGTGATCTTCTTCTGCATCCTGTTTGTTGGGCGCCCCTTCTGGATCATCATGGACCCTATCGGTGGTGGGTACCCATGTGCACCGTTATTTGGTGCCGGTGCAATAGGTGGCTGCGAGGGTCCTCCAGGTGGTGGTGGGGGAGCTCCGTGGGCGATGGACCCAGGGGCCGGTGCGAATCCTGGATTCACTGCCAGACGTCACATTTGGGTGAAGCCCTCGCTGAGATTCTGGAACTCTCAGAAGTCCTTGAGTGTGTGGTTGGCCTTATTCTTACCATATTGTTTATCAATGTAGAAGTGGATGGTGCAGGGTCCATACAGCTTGTCGTATGCCAAAGGCTCATCGTCGCGGTTGCGACGTTGCCATGTTTGCGTGGGTCATCCGCCATCGTGGTAGTTGCTACTGTGGTGTCCGCTGTTGCGGTTTCCATCGTCGCCGCGATCGGCGTATCTAGCCGCAACCATGTCGACTCCATCGCAATCATCATAGACGTGAGATCTTCTCTTGCTGCGGTGCTCGCGCCTGCAGCCGAAGTCATCTTCGTCATCCGAATGTGTTTGGTTGACGGAATCCTCGCCATCTGCCCAGCGGGTGGCGATGTCCATGAGGTGGTCAAGAGTTTTGGGATTAACGCGCCCGAGCTCCTCCTTGAAATATGGGTGTGTAGCACCATCCTTGAAGGCGTCTATTGCTCTTTCTTCGGAGAAGTTTGCAGTGGAGTTCTTGATGTGGGACCAGCGTAGTATGTACGGCGGATGGACTCGTTGTTCCACTGGGTGCAGGCCCGCAGCTCTTCGATTGAGGCTGGTCTCTTGCTGGTGCCCTTGAAGTTGCAGATGAAGCTGTATGCCAGTTATTCCCAGCTTCGGATGGAGCCGGAGGGTAGGATGCTGAGCCAGGCCCTGGCTGCGCCTGTCAGCTGCAGCTGAAGCCACTGTAAGGTGGTGTTCTTGTTCCCGCCATGGAGCTTGACGAAAGACATATGATCGTCGAGCCAAGATTTTGGCTCCTGCATGCCGTCAAACTTCGGGTTGTCTGAAGGGAGCTTGAAGTTTATCGTCATCCGTGATTGCCGAACGGATCTGCTGAAGCATTTGGCTCCACATAGTTCTCCGTCATCCTCCTCCTCGGACTCAGTTGAGAATGCACACTTAGCACGTGATTTATCGATCTTGCACTGTGAGTTCGCTACGAGCATCGTAGTTGCTTCTGCGACACCATGGGCTCCGATGGCGTTGAGGCAGGTCGTGCTCCTCCTCTTCAGATGAGGGTGTGCAGCTTCGGGTGAAATTGACCGCAACCTTTTTCTTTGGATCTACAGGTGCTTCGTCGTGGAACGCAGCTCCGACGAGTCCGAGGCCTGCTAGTGCAGACTTGTGGATCATGAGCTTCGGGTCTCCCGCTGGCCATGGGTTGGACGCGAGATAGGTGGTGCCCGCCATGATCGCAGCCTGCGGCATTTTTGGCATGATGTTGCCTTGCGAGTCCATCATCATGAAGGATGTGTCGAGTGCCTTAGTGAGCTCGTGACGCGCGGCAGGGTCCATGCGCTCCAGGAGGGAGAAATACTTATTGGCGTTGTTCCCGTGTGAAGAGGAGCCACCAGCGGCGGAGAGCGTAGCTCGCCGCGCGCTTGACTCTTCGGCTACTCGCTTGCGCTTTTCGAGATCATCTTGTAGCTTGACCTGTCAATTGTGCTCATCAATCAGGAGACAATGATAGGCCATCAGCAAGTCACGGGAGGCATCTACAAGTAGGATTTTATTGCCTCCCAGGGCTTCGCGTGCGATCTCCTAGCCTTCCTCGTTGAGGTTGATCTGGTTGTAGGTCTGACTGCCGCCCTCAATGGCTCTAGCCCCCCTGCTAGCCGGGTTTACCCTGTCTCCCTTGTTCTCAACCTGAGGGTTGGGAGGGGGATTGGGAGGGATGGTACCCGAACCCAGTGGCGGATCGGTTCTGTTGTTGACATCGCCACCGTGGATGACAACGCACAGGTAGCGCTCACGGAGTGGGTCGCTGCTGCCATAGCTCTCAGATCTGGAACCGGAGGTTCCTTCATCCAAAGGGGGATCACATATATCGGAGTTGTAGCTTCCGCGGTCATCCAAATCGTCCGTTAGTGTCAACGTACGCAGGGCATCGGTGGGCGGGACCCATGAATCGGGCCTAATTGATGGAAGTTGCACCCGCTCTGGGAGGCGGAGGGTGCCGGTCTACCCCACTTGGAAGCAGAATCTCCCGAAAAGCATCCCGATTCTATCACCAACAGACTATAAATCCTTGAGGGTGGCCGGCGAGTGGGTGGTGAAGTCAAAGGCGCCAAAGAGGAGATGACTCTTCGTCGCCGAGGAATCGTAGATCGCTCCAGATGGGACCGTTACGACCGCACGATCAGTGTCCCCGCTTCCCACAGACGGCGCCAATTGACAAGGGTTTGACTTGTCAATGCCCATTTTTATGGACTTAGGTTTGGAGAAGATGGGGATGCTGGAAGTCATGGAACGTTTAATAGGCAAGCAACACAGGGACACGAGGTTTACCCAGGTTCAAGCCACCGGATGGAAAACCCTACTCCTTCTTGTCAATTATTGATTACGGAAGAACCGAAGGTCTCAGGGGTGCGCAGATGCAATCTGGCATGGAGGTGTGTGTATGAGGTGAGTTGGATCCTTCTTGTCGTACCCTCCTGGCCCTTATATAGATAGGCTAGGGCCTAGGATAGGCCGAGTCGGTTATAGATTAGGGTTGATACCCTTTGAAATTCTATCTAATCTAGACTTGTCCTCCAAGGAGTCGAATCCTCCATGGGCTTGGGCCACCCAAAATCTTCTTGGGCTGCAAGTCTACACATGGGCCTTCCTTGGGCTGGACCGGGTATACCAATGTTATGCACCCATAGGGTATATCCATGTCACCCGGTGCCCGGGCCCACTGCGTTGTTAGAGTCCGAGCCTGTCTCGCACTCGCCGTGGCTCACAATATCTAGAAAGATCAGAGTTGGGGGGTTTCAGTTGCCCTAGTGCAAAGAAATCAGCTATCGAGGTTCTCGATCATGTTGCCATCGCCTCCATCTTCTGCATCAACCTCTCCATGGTACTTTGCCCAGGCATTCCTTGGATCTGTCTCCATGGCCGTGCCAAACACTAGGGTGGCGCTGGTGCTTGCTGCTGGAACCGCTCCCACCCACGCCAGTGCGCCTCCGCCACCGAGGGCCAACGGGCTTCCACCTGGTGCCAACCCTGCCTGCACACCCTTCCATGGACCAATGGGCGGGGCTCGACCCCCCTTTGACACACCTATGCTGATGGGTGGAGGCGCGCCATCCGGTCGGTATGGACCTCTTCCTTACCTGGGACCTGTAGGGTTCGTTGCATGTGAAATAAAATTCTATTGCAAGAACACATAAAACCAAGATCTAATGGAAAAGCCAAGATCTAGTCAATGAGATCGGTGCAACGAGATTTAAGAGAACTAACCCTCATAGATCCAAAGCGTTAATGAGATCTAATCTCGTGGTTGATGTAGTCGATCACTTGTCAATCTCAAGATCGCGTAGACGATCCTTCCGACGCCGCGTTCCGATAATGCTTCCGTACTTGGTCACACGTATGGAGTCGACCAAGACCTTTCTCTCCCTATTATAGCGGGAAGAAGAGGTAGTAGATCCCCTCGGAATCCCAACAGCACGACTACATGGTGGTGTTGGTGGAGGAGAGAATCCTGCAGGGCTTCGCCTAAGACGGAGCAGCAGGAAGGAGGAGAGGAGGGTGGTGTCTAGGGTTGGGAGCAAGGGGCAGGGGTGTCTCCCTACCATCCTCTCTTTATATAGAGGAGGGGGTGCGGCCAGGGCTCACATAGGGAGAGAGAGGAAAACTTTCCCCCCAAGTTCCCCTTTCCTATTTAGGGTTTTTCCCTAAATCCTTGGGCTAGCCGATTGGGCTCTTTGGGTCATGGTGCGACTGGTCCATGGCCCCGCAGCATCCCTTCGACCCATGTGGCCCCTCCCGAAGTGGTGGTCCCACTGGTGGCCCCTTCTAGAACATTCTAGAAGGTTCAGTCAAAATACCGAAACTTTTTCTGAACCCAGGAATATAACTTCCATTATATGAATGTTATCACCGGACCATTCTGGATCTCCTCATGATGTCCTGGATCCAATCCGAGACTCCGAACAACATTCGGTCTCCAACTCATATTCCATATCTAATTAAACAACATCGAACCTTAAGTGTGTCACCCTATGGTTCGCGAACTATGCAGACATAATCGAGACACATCATTCTCCTAATGATATGATCTTGTTATTAATATCATCTATTAATCAACAAGCTAGCTTAACAAGAGGCTTACTAGGGACTCTTTTATGTTTACAAAACAGACAAGTATTAATGTTTCCTATTAATACAATTATAGCATGTGATGTAAACATTTATCATAAACACAAAGATATAATAATAACCACTTTATTATTGCCTCTTGAGCATATCTCCAATAGTCTCGCACTTGCACTAGAGTCAATAATCTTGATTACATGGTAATGTACCTCACACCCATGGCATTCTGGTGTTGGTCATGTTTTGCTCTAGGGAGAGGTTTAATCAATGGATCTGCCACATTCAGATATGTGTGTACTTTGCAAATCTTTATGTAACCCTCTTGGACATACTCGCAAATCGAATGGAAATGTATCTTGATGTGCTTCAGCTTCTTATGTGACATTGGTTCTTGTGCATTAGCTATTGACAAGGGTTCGAGTCGTCAATTCCCATATTGCAAGATGCGCAAGTACTTTGTTACAAAGATCTTCCCTTTTTCACTAAAAGGAGAAGCTAAATCTTGGTTTAATAGATTACCTCCTGGATCCATTGATAGCCCTGATTGTTTGATTGCTTCTTTCTTCCAGAAATATTTTCCTCCTAGTGCTAGACATGCTGCTTTGCAGAAACTTTTTGATTTTAAACAGGGAGAAGAAGAGAAATTGCCTAAGTCATGGACAAGGTTGTGTGCCTCGATTCATGCACATCCTGGATGTCCATTACCTAAAAATGAGCTTCTTGATATTTATTATAATGGACTAACTGATGATTCTAGGACATACCTAGATAGTTTTGCTGATTGTGTTTTCAAGAAAAGAACTCCTACATATGCTGAACAATCAATGGCTAAAATAAGCAATAATTATGATGATTGGACTTCAACTAAGCTAAATACACCTAAGCCTATTACTCCTGAACCAATTGTGCCTAAACCAACTCCAACACTAACACCAAAGAAGAGGGGAATGATTGCATTAAAAGATGAAGTGATGAAGGAAGCTAAGAAAAGAATGATAAAGGTATTAGAGATGGATATGTGAAGAATCTACCTCCTATAGAAGAATTATGTAAGCCAATTCCCCACTCATATACTATTGAGGTACACTCTCTCCACTTTAATGAAGGTGATATTCCCTATGGTAAACCTCCTGATCAATGCTTAGAGGAACTTGACACTTTTATTGTTAACAAGGTAATTTTAATAAAATGTTCAGAATGATTTATTTGAAAACTGTAGAGCTATTAATGAGTTGAAAGATATTGTAGAAAGAACTGCTAATGATGTTAAAATGCTTTGTAAACACTTTCAAATGGTTCAAACCCAAATGGATCAACTTGCTAAGGTACAAAAATATATTCTAGTTAATGCCTCAGGAGATAAACATGCTTATGGAATAAGAACTAGGAGTGGTATAGCCACTTAAGATCCTTTATATCCTGAAGGACACCCTAAAAGAATTGAGAAGGATTCTCAACAAGGTGAAAGTAGTGGTAGTCCTCATAAGAGATAGAAAAAAAACACAAAATAGTTGAGGAACCACCTGAACCTGCTGTAGATCCTAATAGTATATATGTGTCTGATGCTGAAACTGAAAGTGGTATTGATAAAAATGATGCTCCTGATAAGGAATAAGTTGAGGAAGAACCTGAGAAGCAAACTAAGAACACTAGGTATACTAAGGAAGATTTTATTGCTAATAAACATGGTAGTGAAAGAGAACCTTGGGTGCATAAACCCATGCCTTTTCCTAATAAGAAACACAAGTCAAAGGAGGAAGAACACTATAACAAGTTTTGTGAGTGGATGAAACCTTTATTTTTCCAAATTCCTTTGACTGATGCTATTAAGTTGCGTCCTTATTCAAAGTATATGAAGGATATTGTCTCTAATAAAAGGAATATTTCTAATGAGGAAATTTCTAATTTGCTTGCTAATTATTCCTTCAATGGTAAGGTTCCAAAGAAACTTGGTGATCTAGGTATACCAACTATTCCTTGTTCTATTAAATATAAGTATGTTAGAACTGCTTTATGTAATTTGGGAGCTGGAGTTAGTGTTATGACATTTTCTCTCTACAAGAGACTCCACCTAGAAACGTTGATACCAACTGATATATCTTTGCAAATGGCTGATAAGTCAACTACAATTCCTGTTGGTATATGTGAGGATGTTCCTGTGCAAGTGGCTCATAATTGCTTGGTTTTAACTGATTTTGTTGTGCTTGAGATGCCTGAAGATGATAACATGTCTATTATTCTTGGGAGGCCTTTTCTTAATACTGAAGGTGCTGTCATCAATTGTAATTAAGGAAAAGTAACTTTTAATATTAATGACAAAGATCATACTGTCTATTTCCCTAAGAAGATTGATAAGAGCTATTGCCTGAATTCCATTGAAAATATTGAGAGCATCAAAGTTGGAAATATATATTGTCCCATTCCACAAGAAAGTTTTGAAACTATTATGATTGGGACTATTTCTATCAAGTTTGAGGTAACATAATCACTTTGTGGAATGCAAAGTTTTGTCTCATTTGAATATTTTTTGGTAACAAGACTTGATCAACCTAGTTAACAAAAGGATTTTAATGAACAAAACAATGCTTTCACAGTGGTTATACTTGCTCACTTTTATTTTTTATCCTTCATAGTCTTTGCTCTTCCTCTTGTTAGTCTTAGTTTTGCTAGTTGTTTGCTTGTTAGAGTGTCTTAGAACTTCTGTAGTTTTCTTTGCTTTGCTTTTCCTTCCTCTAAAATAATCTTTTTCTGCGAGAAAATCAATTTTCATAACCTGAAAATTGGCCAAAAATAAAGTTTCCCGAAAAATCCCAGAAAATTCATATTAATTTTTTCCTCGAAAAAGGGGCAGAGGGACACCTGGAATGGCCCAAGGGGACCCACCAGGCCAGTACACCCCCTGGTAGAGTGGCTAGCCACAGGTGGCGCCTGGCCTAGGTGTGGCCCTCCAAGTTGTCTCCTTCCGGACACTTCTTTCTCTCTCCCTAAAAACACCGGAAAAATCTCGAGTTCCTGCTGTTCTTGCTCCTGATTTTCGATCTCCTTGCTCAACCCATATTTGCTACTGATTTTTGGAGGGATTGCTCCTTGGTATGTGCCTCCTCCGCTTGTCCAATTAGATTTTTGATTTGTAGATTGTATCTTGAGTATTTTGCTGCATAGGTGTCAGGTTGTGTGAGCTTGCATGCTTGTTCTATGCTTAGAGATTTCATTTTTATGCATGTTTAGCCCTCTAGCAAGTTCCTCTTCATTTATCAACTTGGAAATTACTTGGTTTTATGTTTGTCTAAAATTTCAAAAAAAGGGTCATGGACAACCACACCTTTGTACAAGTGTTTGAGAGTGATGCACCAAGGAGGATAAGTCATTCGAGATCATCCTCCAGAGCTAGGACATCATACAATGAGTATCTTATTACACCGCGTTTTGGCAATGAGGGAGATGAGGGGGATGCGCACCCTTCTACCTTTCCTTGTTTTACCTTTTTGCGGGCTGCAGGGATTCTCAATGATTTCCTAACTCTTATCAGGAGGGTTGGTCTAACTACTTATATGCAGGATGAGAGTGAGAAATATGCTATGCTCACCCAAACTTTGGTGGAAAGTTTCTCTTTTTCTAACAGCGCTTTCAAGTTAGAGGTGTCATTCAAAATCTATAATAGGCCTATCTCCATGAGATTGAAGAAATTTTGCGAAATTTTTGGTATTGGAATGGCTAGGAAGGTGAAGAAGATTCCAGCTCAACCAGCTGATTTGTTGGAGCTCTACCGCGGGGTAACCAATGATGATGACCGCAGAGCCCACTGTGGAAATATAAGAAACATTCAACTCCTAGCTATTAGATATTTTGCTTATTATCTTGCCACTAGTATTCTTGGTAGGGAGAACACTAGCAATATTTCCAACTGTCATTTGGCCTTTCTAGCTGCTGCACTCAACAATGAAACCAGGTATAATCTTGGTTCTCTCATTGCTCATCGCTTAGATGCTAGAGGACCCATTTATGGGGGTATTATTGTTGCACGTGTAGTTGCTTCTTTAGAACTTTCTGTTGATCCAAATGATACAATTTTGGCTCCTCAGAGGCTCGATCTTGCTGCCATGAAAGCGCATCACTTTGTCACTGCTAGATCTACCATTGAGAGTTTGGTTTATAGTATGATGTTTACTGACAGGGAAGAGAGAGAAATTCCTTTGCCACAAACCACTTTGTTGAGGATTTGCCAGGGACCTTGGTCATGCTCCAAGGAGGAGATGGACGAGCAGATACGCATTCGTGGTTTCCACGAACACTACCAGGGGGGCGCGCCCTCTTATGACCACTCTGTGCACTACACAGGGGTGTCCTCGAGCTTGTACCAGGACGAAGGGGCCTGTTTGTCGCATTACGGAGGTGCACCTTCTTGGTCACCATGGGATTGAGCCCCACTTAGGCCAAAAGCCTAAGCTTGGGGGGAGGTACACCGACATCACACTCATCAATATATCATGTTTCGTCGGTTCTTTGTATATCCATGTTTCACTTTCTTTTTGGTTTTTGTTTCTGCTTTCTCAAAACACAAAAATACCAAAAATATTTTGTTATTTCTCTTGGTTTGTTTCTTTGTTTTTTTATCTTTGGTTTGCCTTAAGAAAAATCCAAAAAGATTTTGCTTTGTTTGTTTTTGCTTTAAAAAAGCAAAAACACCAAAAATATTTGTTGTTCTTCTTTGGTTTTGTGGAGTTCTTTGCAGGGTTTGGCAGTCCTCAGTGGAGTTTGGTTTCATGTTATTATTCAAGACACACAAGTGAAGGGAAATAATGAAGATTAAGACAACTTGAGGTGTGGTAAGAGGCTAGTAATGAACTCTATTTGTTTTCATTTTTGTACATATACTCATCATTGTGGGCATGCTTAGTCTGTTCATGTAAGGTGTATGTTATTTATGGATGCTTAGTAGTTCTTGCTCTCTTATGATTAGCTCCAGCTTGCTAATAGTTTGTAGCATGCCATATGAATGTTTACTTGCATTGTTCTATTCATAATTTGGTATGACACTGTAGTATCCTCCTCTAAATGTTTCATTTGAATCGACTTGGCACATGCTGACGCATGCATATGACTAAACAATAGTTAGTTAAGCCTCGATGATTTATTTTGCCTTAGAGTTCTTGTATCACTTTCATGCCATAATTAGTCCTGTTTTGTTGTAAGCATGATTATGATAGTTATTGCTGTCTCGTTTGTCGCTCCCTCTATATTGCTAACCTTCACTTGAACTGCGTATGATCTCTACTCGTGCTTCCAACTCCCCAAAACCAACATTGCCAAAAGTGTCCACCATACCTACCTACTAGCATCATTTGCTATTCCGTGCATATTCATTATGCCTTGTTTTCTTCCAAATAAAATGTTTGCTTGTTTTGAGAAAGTTGGTTAGTAAAGCTCTCACGAATTTGATGTCACACTTTATTTCTTGCACTTAATAAACCTGAGCCATTGTGAGTGTCCATGAATGTTATATTCTTGCAAATTATAGGCTGGGAGTTAGCAGAACCGTGCTGTCACGGGGAACGCTTTTAACATTGCACCTGTACTTTGTACCCAGTTGATATCATGCTCTTTTGTTTACGGATGTCGTCTTTGTGAAATAAAAGGGGAGCTTGTAAGTTCATGGAGTTATATATATGTGTTAGAGAAACGTCTGGGCCACTAGCCTAAGCCATGCCTAATCATGGTGGAAACTTGCAGCATAACCATAATGAGAAATCTGTGAAGCATCCTCGATAAAAACCTATGCAAATAGCAAATAAAAAGATCGCTGAGATGCTCATTGTCTGCTTGCCTTGTCATTTGATTATGGGATAGCTCCTGTATCATGTGCAAGGGGTATCGCGTTGGCGGTTCTCTATGATACGCATGTATTTACTATTACAAGAACTTGCCCGTAAATAAAGTTGAGTAGCATGAGGAGCAACCCTCGTATTCAAGGGACATGAGATTTCTAGTTTATGGTCTGTCAAGCATATAACTCATATTGGACCTCACTTTCACCTTAACCATCTAAAGATGCCTATGATAGGGGCAATGAGAGCTCAAAGCTAATGAGTACCATACTTTTAGCATTTGGAATCATTTCAAACTTTTCAAAAACCTTTTCACTCCCTTGTTGAGTCACCACTTATTCTATGAGCACCTTCTTGAGAGCATAGTTGTCATTCTTAGTGTAATGTGCTTGTCTCAAAACTTGGTTAATTATGTCATAACTTTGATGCTAGTATCTATGATATCTTTACTTCTAGTCTTCACTTGAACTTCAGAGGTTCCTTGGCATTCATGTTTTGCACCACCATCAAAGGAAAACGAGATTCCACTCTATCATACCATCTTATGAGCATTGCAATGTTGCTTATGTTTATGTTTCATGCTACTTATTATTTTTGAGTTGGAATCTCTTCATAGCTTGCAATGACTATTAAGTAGACTTAGTTGCATACTCCTTATTATGAATTGTCAAAGAATCTACTCATGTGCTGAGAATATTTACATCATATGAAGCAAATGTGTTTGTGAAAGTTCTTTTATCGCACTCAGTTTTCAACTGAATTGCTTGAGGACAAGCAATAAGCTAAGATCGGGGGAGTTGATACGTCCAAAACGTATCTACTTTCCCAAACACTTTTGCTATTGTTTCTCCTCTAAACTTGTGTCATTTGGATACAACTAACACGGACTAACGCTGTTTTTAGCAGAATTACGTTGGTGTCTAGTTTTTGTGCAGAAAATCAACTATCAGGAAAAATCCCGAAATATGCCAAAAATCCTATTTCACCAGAAGACTAACCAAGCTAGAATACAAGATGGAGTGGGGCTCTGAGGGCCCCACACCCCCTGCCACGCGGGCTAGGCCTGGCCGCGCCTGGAGGGGTGTGGCCGCCTCAGGCACCCCCTCGGCCTCCCTCTTCGCCTATAAGATGCCTCTTGACCTAAAAACTCAGGGTTTTTGGACGTTTTTCCAAAAAGAGTTCCGCTGCACCACCACCAGAAACCGCGATGCGGAACCAGAAACTCCGTTCTAGCACCCTGCCGGGACGGGGAATTTAGAGAGGATCGTCGCCATCATCATCAACAACGCCTCTCCATCAACCATCCATGTTTACCTCATCCATGAGTGAGTAATCTACCGCTATAAGCTATGTGGATGGTAGGTATTGGATGAGTTCTATCATGTAATCGAATAAGATTGTTAGGGCATGGTGCCTAGTATCTCTATTAGTGCTATTTGAATTTGTTGCAACTTGTTATGCCTAATGCTTGTCACTAGGGCCCGAGTGCCATGATTTCATATCTGAACTTATTATTGATTCATGATGATAGTATTGTTTGTGATCTTACTGCAAATTGTGTACACATATCATTGTCCAGATCCAAAGGCCCCGAAGTGGCAGAAATTGGGATAGCCGGAGGGGATGACTGTGATATGAGGATCAGGTGTGCTCACGGAGTGTTAATGCTTTGCTCCGGTGCTCTATTAAAAGGAGTACCTTAATTGCCAGTAGATTCCCTTGAGGCCCCGCTGCAACGGGATGGCAGGACAAGATGTTGTGCAAGTTCTCATTGCGAGCACATATGACTATATATGGAACACATGCCTATGATTTTTAGTACTTGGATGCTTTATCTTATTTATCGGCAATATCCCTAGATCTTGAAGTTACATGTTTAGAATTTTTTTGAAGTATTACATGTTTAGACTTGTCCATGCAATGCCCGTTCATCCATCCCTATGCCTACCGCGCTCATATCCTACTGTTTGCTACTACTGTTACTATTGCTCTTGTTTTACTGCTGCTATTGCTTTGCTATTGCTACTACAAAACTGTTGCTACTAATAAACTACTGTGACCAAGACTATTTCCAGGTGTAGCTGAATTGATAACTCAGTTGTTAAGGCTTATAAGTATTCTTTGGCTCCCCTTGTGCCGAATCAATAAATTGGGTAATACTACCCTCGAAGACTGTTGCAATACCCTATACTTGTCGGTCATCACTCGGCCAGCTCTCCAACCCTATGTTCTAGATAAAACCAAGCAAGGACAAGCGCAAATAGAGTGCATGCTGTAGCCCCTACAGAGCATGTGGTCGCGGCTAGTACCTCGCCAAAAGCCGCCACCATGCCTGGTAGGGGCTCGAAGTTGCTGGCCACAAAGCCATGCCAGCAACCGCTTCTTCCTCAAGCACACACTCCTACACCGACATGCCCCTGGTGAGCTCCTAGACCCCCTAGACAAGTTCCCCCTCCTCCCAGAATCCTAGATTCATCGGTCATTTTGTCGAGAAGCCATCATGCATCGCCGCCACCAGATCAGCTCCAGCAACCCGCGTCCTGCACCCTCTGTTCATCATACGTTTGCGACCTCCAAAGTATGCTTAAAGTCTTGATCTTTAGGTTGTGATGAACTCTATTCTGTCCTCTTTCCAATGAGCCTATCAGTGTTTAATTTGGTGCAGAATTGGACTCGTGCTCGTCCTTGAAAGATGGCATAGTCATGCATCGGCACTATTACCGTAACTTCAATTTTGCGTCAAGCCTACATCAGACCTAGTGCATATCCACATATGTTCTTCACATGCATTTGTAGACATTTGTTCCCTCTTTCCAATGAGCTAAACCACGCCCAAATCGAAGGTCTAAGCTGCTCAAAATCGTCCTCGCAAAATGGTATGTCTTCAGTGTCAGCTCGGACCGTTTCGTCAGTCCCCACGCGTCTTGTTTTGGAACTCTTCATCACAATTTTCTGCCCAGCACAACGTATCTTTGGATATTTTATTGGTTCCTATCTCTTCTCCTATGTATCCTATAACCATAGATTCAATCAGCTCGGCAAATGGAATTCAAACGGGTTTACAATAATCTTGCAAAGTTTGACAATTCTTTTGAAAAATCTGTCATAGAAAATTCAGTTTACAGCACCTTCTAGAACATTTTCTTAAAATCCCCTTCCCTTTTTAGGCCCTCGACCCGTATTCCCTAGGCCTGCACACGTGGTGCTCCCCCGATACCCCAAGCGCGAAGTGGCCTCGCAAGCCCGTGGCCCCACCTATATGCCATGGTGGGTAGACCCACCCCAAGTGAGAAAACCTAGAGACATTTCTGAATCAAATAAATTCTAGAAATGAATATAATTCAAATTAAATCATATGTTATAAGCTGATTTGAATTTGCAGAAACTTTCTTTATAAAATATAAATCAATTTTGAATGTTAATTCAAATATGTTTTCAAATTTGAACGGAGTAGACTCTATATAGTCAAACCTTTGACTTTTGACCCAAACTGAATTAATTTGCATTTAATAATATTTAAAAATCATAAATTCAAGTAATAAAAATGATATAAGTTTTGTAATCAGAAAAATGCTAGGAATATGAATATGCTATTTAAAATAAATTCCGAGCATTTAATTTTTTTGAATTATTAAATACCTTTATCTTAATAAATTCATAACTCTAATTCCGTAATTCTGAATTTGACAAATGATATGTCTAAATTGATCAGCACGACGAGACCAACTATGCATTCCGTGATATCAATTGAAGCATGCATAATATAAATATAGAGTATACATGAATGTTTATGCAAGCAAAACATGACTAAATAATTAATAAAATGTTTTATTCTTGTACCCCACACCTGACCCATGCCATGCTATGTTATACCATGTAATAGTGCATCATTCCATCATGACATACCTTTTTTGGATTGTTGCATATGTTTCATATGATTACACATTTTATTTATTATGGCCCTTGTGTGTTTGGTTTTATCCGGATAGACGCCGATCAAGGGAGATATCATGAGACTCAAGAGTACTACCCAGATCCCGGTTACCCTTCTACTGAGCTACCAGGCAAACTATTCCCCCTGCTTGCACTACATATAGTACCTACTATATCTATCTTATTCTTGCATCATAAGTCGCATTCCGAATTAAATTGCAATCCCAAGTACTACATAGCCTATACTTTTAAACCCCCCGAAGCTTGTACCCTCAATCCTATCAACCATTACTATAGGAGTTATTTGATCCATACGAGTCGTAGAATTGCATGTGTAGGGTTCGTGAGAGTATTTGAATAACAAGTTACATAAACAAGTTACTTGAGTAGCAAGGTGATAACTAAAGAAAGAGGCACCAGTGGCAATAGATGTTATTTGATTTTTACCTGCTCACTTGTGTCCCGTAGCACCCGAGTACTTGGTTCTTGTTCCTTGACTATCGCACTATACGCATGTGGGACAATGAATCCCCTTAGTCCGATCTTGATTCACATCTTATTTCTTGGGGCCGTAATTAGTTTGGGGCTTATTACTATC
The DNA here is from genome assembly GCA_916181665.1 of Avena sativa. Lineage (NCBI taxonomy): Eukaryota > Viridiplantae > Streptophyta > Magnoliopsida > Poales > Poaceae > Avena > Avena sativa. The sequence continues at coordinate 137,828,756 of OV702280.1, forward strand.
ATGTACTTATGGCAAGCTTTACTGCTTTATTTACTACTGTTGCTCATGGAGAGCATTTATTACTGTACAGTTTTGGACCGTGACATGATTTCGTAGTACCGACAAGCCTAGTCAAACTTTTGGGTTCCCAGTCATTTACGATTGTTCTCGCAAACCCCTTGTTCCGTCCCAAAGCCCGTCCGACTTCGTGGCTGGTAGCTTAGTGGGGTGGCCCCCTGAAATCATTTTTGAATCTTGTGAATACTTTTTCATGATGCCTCGTTGCATTTTTCTTTGGTTTTTCCGAGGTTGACCGTGCGTGTGTTACTATTTGTGCACCCCCTACAGGGTAAATCTTTCTGACCGCTGTGTCCGAGGTTATGGACTACTTGGAGCATAGTTTCTCAATCATAGAAAACTATAACTAAAGTACCATATTTAACATGACTAAACATGACTAGTAATTAGATAAATATTCATGGAATGATTAATAACACTTCCAACATATGGGATGTTCTTTCGCCTTCTTGTTCGATAAACACGAAGGAGGGCGAGCGATGTTTATTTATGTTTTTATACCTGTTGGGTAATTAACTGCTATTTATTCGACGAATGTCCGTCTATCTATAGTTAGTCGGACGTTGTAGGATGTCTCTTTAGAACTGTTAGGCTTTATCTTTTGCTACAATTGTGTCACCCTCAGGTTATCCCTTTAGATGCATAAAGACTTGCTGAGTCCCTTAGGGTCTCGGACGATAAATATTGTTTAGATTGCAAGGTATATCCACAAGGAGGTTACTGGGTCGACAAGACTCATCATGGTGGCCATGATCCTCTTGCATAGAGATTTCGGGGAAGGAGATCTCTGAGATCTGTGGGCGGGAATGTGCTTATTTATGGGCATCTTATGCCAATTGGTTCCTTAATTCATACTCGGACCTTGTCTTTCGCTTTCACTTGATACTATGTTGATTGATATATGAGGATGTATCCTAAACTATTATATCTATCTATGTATTTGGGTCTTGCTGTATGGCATTGCGATATCTCTATTTATTTTAGATGACATGACTCTGATGTACTCTTGTATGTCACTAGGATACATACTTATTTTTGTATGTTAGACTCGCAGTCTAGCTGGCTACGTTTTTTGCACATGAAGTTATAACCATGGGAAGTGGGTAGGGCAGTTGGCCGGTATTGTACCCTGCTCCACGAGACGGGCCTACATGTGGGTGGCCTTTGGCCTCCGCAGTAGCACACCTTATCCACTTTTAGGTTATACCTGCTAGTGTTTGGAGCGTAGGGTCCAGGGGATTACACCCACTAACCACCTTTAGCTCTCCTCCCCTTCTTATGTCTTTTATTTGTGTTTTTTCCATTGCAAAGAATGCCATACGCAGACTATCTTGCACAGGTCGTCCAGCTGAGAACATCGCTACCATATTTATGTAATGGCACACACCATGGACTCGTTCTCTACCCTCTACTTCGTTGTGCAGCTTCACTGTCCCTAGTTCACCGGCCCTCTATGCTGAATAGCTCACACTCACCTTATATCAAAGTGAAGCAATCAGCCCTCATGGACAACAACGGTGCTGCCAGCAAGAGTAAGCTACTAAATGCTTGAAATCTACTTATTATCTTCTTGGTAGCAGTTGCACCGTCGGTATTTAATGATTTTCTATTTGAATCAGGAGAAGAAAGAACACTCGTGCATGTTTCTCCATGCCTCATTCTTTAGGAGGTGGTGAAGGCCACCGCATGCACAAGAGCGGTGTACCGAACAAATCGTGTGAGCGGAGGATACGCGAGCATGGTGGAGATGACGGTCAACATCACGTGTCATCCAAAATGCAAAAGAATCGTATGCGTGGAAGTCCCTATAGGCGGCACGGTCATGGCTGCATAGGAAGACGCGGCGCTACGGTTGATTAGTGAACACAGACACAGGTGTGGAATACAAGCTGTGGACGCGAACTAGCGCGTTTACATAAAAAAGGCAACTAAAGCATCTATGGTCGTGCATGGATCTGGCTGCTGTGAGGAATGGCAAGCTGTGCATGTCACTGATGCTCTTACAACATAGAATACAAAGCTTCGCACATCACTACAAGCTCTAATAGAAAGGAACATAGGCTAGATTCAGAGAACTACAAGCTGAAAGAAAAGGCTTCATTGATGGAAGAAGGTTGGGAGAAGAGAATCGAGGAGTTCTCTTATTTTGGTGCAATGTGCAGCCACGTGTGTTCATCTGCTAATTGTAAATAGGATTCTGTACTTTCCGATTGTGTTCAGCCTCGGAAATCAGGCACAAGAAAGTGTAGAGATTGGTAGAGATGCCTTGGTTGGCATCATAGGAGGCGATGAATGAGATAACAGAGGGCGTACATCATGTGATAATGCCAGTTGAATTGTCCACCTGGAAACCGTGAATTAGCTATATCAAACTAAGTGCCAGTATTAATCCAAAACATGAATATATGTAATTATTATCTATTACACAAGACAAGTGTACCAGAAGAGATGTTTGCACTTGCCTCTGACGGCTATGATACTTGGACTAGCAAGAGGTACATAGATATCTTAGTTCACGCGATGTGCATTTCCGAATATTTGGTTCTGATTCCGAGGTAATCGGATGGAGTAGCCCACCCGTCCTAGTGTTTTGGTAAACCGGCCAGACAGGCTAACTAGGGTGCTTCCTGGTCATGGTCCGGGTGGAGAGATTTGGCTAGTCACAACTTCGCTCGTGTGCTTATGTGCCTTCGACTGAGTCGAAGCAGTCATCAGTGATGCTGTTTGAGATTTGTTCTTTTTGTTCTCGTTGGCACCCGGCTAGAATAAACCGGATGTGGAATCGTTACACACCCACTAGGAGAACGATTATGGAAATGGCCGACTAGCACAGCCAGAGACCAAAGACTGTGAGCCAAGCACGCGAGAAGTCAGGGGAGGCAAAGAAGTCAGGGGACCTGCTCGAGGAGGCCCAAAAGAAGTCAGGGGACCTGCACAAAGTGAGCCAAGCACGCGAGAAGGAGGCACGCGAGGGGCTGGAGCACATTGCAAAGGCTGTGGCCGGTAGGCCCTTTTTTACTTTTCTTATCTTCCGGTTGCGGGAGTAGATGTTTGACGTTTGTTTTGCCGGTTGCACCTTACTATCCGCAAGTGGTTGAGCGGGAACTTACCCATAATTCTGCCGACGACACTGGCCGAGACCTAACGCCTAAAGATACTGTCGGCGTTCTTGGCGAGGTGGCTCTCCTGCTTCGCAAGGCCTGCATCGGCGCCTCCGTGTATCTTTGGCTGTTCAATGAGGTACCGGCTACCCTTGATGAGCTCGCGGAGAATATAGAGACATCGGTTGATACCATAGAGGTGGGAAGGAGCTTGCCATGGACGTCTTCAAGTCTTGGTATCTGGTTGCACAGCTGGATACCATCGTCAATGGCTTCCGGGAGGGGACCAACTTGGCTGCCCTACGTGAAGAACTCCTGGAGCTTCAAACTAATGCCATCTGAATCACGCGTTGTGATGAGCTAGACCGGGAGTTCATCGACCCTCAAGCCAAGGACCCTGAACAGGAAGGAGAGGATCATGCTGAAACTGGCGCCGAGACCGTTGTTCATCCACCGATTACCGATCCGACCGCCACTTACGTCGCCTCCTACATCAGGACTGCACCTTCCGCCACCTACCCAACTACTCTGCCCAAAATCTAAATCCCTAGGATGCCAGGTGGAACTGTCTTAAATAATTTGCCTTCTGGCTACGTGCCTTGAACAATTTTTCTCGTTAAGAACCGGTGGAAGCTTCTCCTTTTGGGTGATTTTACGACTATTTCTGCTTGTTCTTGACTTCGAAAATTTCCATTTTATTTATTTGGTTGTCGGGTGGTTGTACTTATGAGGGGGAGCAGACCGATTGGATGCCCCCACTGAGTGTGGCCTCTGACCAAAACCCTACTCTTTTTTCTCCCCCGGTTTCCCAACCTGATAGTTGGTTCCATCTTCCTGTGAGGGTGTGGGAGTGCATCCACTGAGTGTAGTCCCCGAGTTCCGATCCGACTAAAATTTAGGCCAAAACTACACATGATGGAGTGTTTGTCTGAGACTCAGCTCCAACAGCAAGTGTAGCATCAGTTATACAGATAAACACAAATAACGGTTGTTAGATGTGTGCAGTAAAAAACATCATCTCGCAGCCGGCATAGTAAGGCGCCTACTAGCACGTGAGGGCAAAGGAATCAAACCTCTACCTTTATATCAGTACACGGTGGTGCATTGCACACAGGAAAACATTAGACACGCAGATGGACGTCAGGACTTGCATTTGCGAACACACAAGTCATGTGGGTCCACGCAACAACATAGAAGGAAAACTACGCAAGAACTGTAAAAAAATGTCATGAACCTGCAACGCAGGGGTAACATCTATCCACATGTCCATATCTAACGAAGTGCAAAGATAAAAATATACACACGTGGACATATTTAAAGCCCAGTCGAGCATACAAGATAGTAAGTTCAAAACAAACACATATAGTAGTCAATAGCACACCGTCCAGAGAACATGTTGAAATAAAAATGGATGGGCTAAGACCACAGAATAGAACACACATATTTCATGAGGCGGAGAACACGATTCAAATATCATAGCCAGTCCACCTTAAGGGTTTGTGCCGGTGAAAAAGTGGTACATGTCGAAGGCAAAATATTGCTAACGCCCCTGAGGCGTTCTTGCTCCGCTATAGGATACGCTAGCAATTGGACACCGTGGGCAAGAAGTTGATCGCCTAAACGGAAAAATATCAGAAAAATGAACACATATGCTAGCCAATGCATATTCATCTATATTTTATACTTTTTCTCCACCTCGGGTTTTCCTTCAATTGCCACGTCGAGCCGAGACTCCATTTCCTGCACTTACTCGCGAGACTCGAGAGCACGAGTGGTCACCGTAGATAGAAGGCCATAATTATAGTCATCGATGGCCAAATTATGATACGTGCTAATATAGAGAAATGCTTCTTGAGAAACGCTCTCCTTGGCATCAAACTCATTAGAGGATCGATCGCCGAAAAACAATCGACTCTGTAGTCGTTTTTCACCGGATCGATATGGAAGATCCACTTTCAACCATGAGGTGAAGAAACAAGACGCGTCCGCCTCATAGCCAGAGCTGTGAATAGCGAAGTTAAAAAAATAGCTGTGAATAGGGAGGTACATTTTTTCCATCACTTCATTCAGCAGAACACGCCGAGGGATGCGGACAACCGTTTCCTCCTACATAGATAGACACAAGTGAACTTATGAATCCACATGAATGAAGTAGGAAAACCGGTAGAACTAGAAAGACACACAACACAGCTACCTCGTGATCCCGATCACCGTGCATAGGAGCATCCTCAGCCACACCAGCCATGGACTTGCGCCTACAGTGTCAATTGGCGGTAGACCTATAAGCAAAACAGTAGTCTACCCTAAGCATCATCGCTAGTATGCCGGGCAGCTATTTATGCCCGGCGCATATACGCACGACGGTCCCACAACATGCGTATGAGGGAAAAAGTAATAAACCCACTCAATAATTGTACGTGTGGCACCAACAATGAGACAACGTGGCAACGGAAAATTTATCAAACAGAGAAGAAAGAGAGTTCGTAGCTAAAAAAGGGACAAGAACTAATGCCAAGATGGCACCAAACAGATGCATTAAAAGCAACAACACGAAGCATCTACTGCTGGAGAAAATACACCATTTGCATTGAAATATGTAGCCCACCACTATGCCAGACAAAAAGATGCATGCATGCACTGATGACAACCTAAGGCACCACATGAAAAAAATGCAAAACGCTCAGGACAAGCGCATGCATGCAAAGTACACAGCTACAACCAAATCAATGCTTTACCCATACGTGCAGGGTAAGAACGATATCGCAGGGCATGGGCGCATGCTACTACACACAAAAAACATTACACGTATTGCGTCGTCCGCCAACTGGTACAAAGAACATGTGCATGCGCTTAACGTGGCGAACGCTAACACTAGAATCACACAAATGGTAGTGTGCCATCCATGCGCAAAGGATTCCATGCATGCAGACTACATGGAAGGCAGCCCCACGTCAACACGCAACATGAGGTGCATGCACATGGAAGGTCAATGACGCATGCATGCGCAGGTCTGGGCTTGCTCGCAGCGCCAGAGGTGCGTGTAGCAATCGACGATGCACGCCTCGATGCTGGCAGGCAGCAATGACCATGCATTGGTAAAACATGGAGGCACCGATCTACACCCAAGCCCTGGAAAATTTACTGCCATATATGTACACACCCATTCTTAAAGTTGTATTATATTAGCGAACCGAGCATACGATCCATCTAATGCTGATAGTGTGTAAAAATATGTAAGCAAGTACTATGCGATGATGCTTTACTGCCACCCGTGAATCGGATATAAAGTAAAAATCTCCATGCAATAAATATGCCTAGTCCATGCACACATGCGTGCCCTTTACCAAAGACATATTACGATACATGCCAAATAAGTAAGAACACCTCCAATCCAACAAAAAAAGAGAAAATAACAATAATGCTCAACTCAATTATGCGTGCAGATTTCCACGAGACAATTCTCTAAAATACATAGAATTGTTTCATAAGTAGAAGGTGAGAGAAAAATAGAGAATTGATCCTCGAGGGCCAGCGATGCTCCCCCGGTAGTACATACGATCAAAGGAGAAAAAATCCAAGTAGTTTGATTTATTAATTTGATAGCGGGTGAGTTGGAAAACCATAAGAATTAGAAAAAACACGGCGAGTAACATATAGCCATCTGGGATTTAAAAAATAGACAACATAGACAGGGAAACATGGTACATAATACAAAGGCATTCTACTCGGTCTAAAGGCAATAGAGAACATTAAAAAATTACAACACAAAACATGAAAATCACCAATGCAATAGAGAGAGAAGAGCTAGTAAAACACGACAAATAGCATGGATACCACATCATCTTCTTCTAGTTTAGTCATCGCAGTCATAGTGATGGCAACGATGACATGAAGTATGGCCGAAGACAGCGACAGTGAACACGGAGGCACCATCTTACGTGAAACAAGGGAGTGTCGGACCTCGATGGCCTGCGCGCAGGGAAAGGCCTTCCAGCCGGTCATGAGATACATATGGCCAAGGCCGTCGAAGAGGACCTCGATGAGCCAAAGCCCAAAAGCACTGCAGTGCACCTGAAGCACGACTTGGTGGGGCTCCTGCCCGTCAACCACGGATGCAAACTTCTGAGGGAGGCGTAGTCTATCCCAGACCATGCTGCCATGGATTGTAATGGTGAACTCGACCCAGATAGGTCAGTACCGCAGTACTCTGGTGATGATGGAGGCAGCGACAGAGAGGGCGAAGGAAAAGGGGTGCGTGTTAGACCCGCATGACCCCTCGCCGACCTCGACCACGTCCTCGGCTAAGCCGGCTTCCCCTTGCTCCTCTATCATGAGGCATTGATGAATTTGAAAGTGGATTCAAAGGAAGAACCGTGGAGTGTGGCAAAGGTGAGCAAATGTCATGCTTAAGTAGTCTAGGACGCTGGATGCCCGACATGGAAGCTTCAACCCAACAAGAGACACGCCATGTCCGTTTATTCATCTAATACCCGAACGCGAGACAATAAGCAGGGGAAGCAGGTAGCCAACTATATTACCCTACAACACAGAGAAGAACGCCAATTCACCCAGCAGGGACATGTGCGTAGATGCACAGAATTTGCCCCATGCACATACACAACAAACACAACATAACATGAACATAATCTGGGAAGCAAAAAAAGTGACACATAGCTAGGGAGATAAGTATAAACCTTACACATCGTATAAAAGGTTTTCTTGATAGGGGAGAAAACTAAAATGGCCTGGAAAGCTGGCACACCTAGCTCTAGAAGTGGAGCTCGATCCTCTAAAGCAGTGTCCACCATCACGCACTACTGGTGGCCTAGATCCATGCACCGCGCCGTCCCTGATGGAAAACTCGTATTTACGCTTATTGGAACCACCAGCCACGTCGAACCATGACATACCCGCAATGTCAGGCCAACGGATTACAACCTCCTAAACATGAATCAATGCCATGTGCTCAAGAGTCCCCACCTTCTCAGGTGACCTAGGTGGTGACGGCGAACCTGGACCCTGAGAAGCAGCGCCCATGTACTAAAGAGAGGGTTTACTTGTGTCTAGTATCTCGACAATACAAACCTTGGGCACACTCTGTGGATCTATCACAGCAATACAAACCTTGGGCACAATCGATGGATCATTTATCCATGCAAGAACACTAATGGTCCACTTATCAGTCGAAGGGAGCACCTTATCCAGATGCCCATCTAAATTATTAGTGAGCTGAGAAAGCGCGCCTACTTCCCATGCCTTATGAGGTAATCTATCAAACAAAGCTTTGTAAAAAATCCAAGCTCTGATGGCGCGCCACCTCGTCCCCTAGACCACCACGCAAAAGACATGAACGTACCATTGCAGTGCACATTCCTAGAGGCATGCATAATGCGGGTACAGGCATCAGAAGATATGAACCCGATGAAGAATTCATCAGGTGGAGCAGTGACTTCGATGAAAAATCCATCATGGTGCACACCGCAGAGGATCTCGATCGCTCCCACAACCTGCTCCGGCGAAACGACTCTCCGCTTGCCTAAAATGGTTGCCACAAGAGCATGGCCCCTAAGCTCGTTCTCTCAAGCGACCATGCCGTCCATGCACCCAAGAACGAACCTCCCGATTAAGGGCCATAACTTCGGATATCCCCGCCGAGACATCTCTTCAGGAAAACTACGGAACCCAACCATGGAAAACGCGGGAGCAAAATCTAACAAGATAGGAGATACCCTAAGTCTAGCCTATAGGGCATAGCTTGGGCACGAGGAATATGATACCACTGCGAAGGGGTGGCCACTTCAAAGCATATGAGGGTAACATGGCTGCCGGCGAGTGGCATGCTACCACGACACAAATAAACACATGTACACGTCGCAATATACAACCAATAACGAGAATCATCACTATAAGAAACAATGATATCGATAGTCCAAATGCTACAAGAAACACGTGACTTTACATCAACATGATAAAACTATAAGTAAGAGATGCATAACATCATACAATAGAAAGAATCACATGAAGTGAACCACAAATGCTACCACAGGGGCCTCATTACAGGAGATTAAAACACATGAATTAACACCTTGACCACGCTATTTAAGAACAACATAGTAGACACTTGAAGTGCTATAGGAAGCACCCAAATTTATTTTAACATAGGATTAAAACAGATGAACCAACACCTAGAACAACCTAACTAAGAACATCCTAGTAGACACCCCAAGCGCCATAAAAAGTACATGTTGTTTCTTTATTCAAATAGGACAGATGGACAAGGAAGCAGAGGAACACATAGCAGATAGAGGTCGATACCTAGCTGACAAGCACCAAACTAGACGGAAGTAAAACAAGGTTCTACATGAAAATAAAAAGCACAATTTAAGCAAAGGCACCAAGTCAATGGATAGAGGAAAGTGCACAACCACAAATATAAAAATCCTAACATACCATGCACCACATTGAACAATGGATCCTAGTTGAGTTCATCCATTGAAGTCTCCAGCCTGATCTTGGTGTACTTGGGACCAAGCAAGGTGTGGACAAGAAAGCAAGTGAGCTGATTAGGACGTGTCGCAAGAGGCATCCTACTGGTATTCAAGCTTTCTAGTAGAACATCAGATGATACAGTGGGAGCATCGACTACTTCTATTGGAAGGACATCGTCATACATGGTGGACGCATGGGCGAGGTGACCGTGCATGTTCTCTCTCTCTCTCTCTCTCTCGAGATGGATTCTGTCTCTCTCAAATGATACACTCGAAGACCTAGTATCTCTATAAGTGGCAGTAAGATTGGTAGTCCGTGCAGCAAGGTTAGCAATGCGAACCTTGGTGACGGTGCCGCACATGCCATGTATGAGATGTTTATTACCTGTTGCTCGATGAGCGTTTCTTACTGTTATGTAGGTGCGACAATCTGTTATAGGAATATATTATCTATGGCCTCTTCTCGCGTGATAGGTGCATGTAACCTTTGGGTCCATACAAGACTTGGATATACATCATACGGGTAGCCCTTTTTGGTGGCCCCCATGTATATTATATAGGTCTAGGAAAGCCTCGTGTCTGAAGCCCCACTGACATACCGATGGGTGTATGTTAATTGATCTGGAAAACATGGGTGGAAGTGCGTATGAAAACTTTGGTGCACCCCTATAGGGTTAAATCTTTTCGAAAATACGTGTCCACGATTATGGATGACATGGAGCATATTTTCTCGATCATAGAAAATTACACTAAAGAATTACTGTTATAATTTGACTTGGAGCTGACATGACTAGTAAGTTGGACAACCACCATGGAATGAATGAATAAAGCTTCCAACTGCATGAGTTTCCTTGGAAGGACATCCTCATTTGATCTTGAGGGGGAAATATCAGGATGTGTATGTTTGGTGTTATATCAGGTTGGTTCCGAATAGGTCTTTCTTATCCCTCTCTGATAGCCGACAGTCGTATCAAGTTTCTATAGGTTGTTTACTGCATGCTTCACTTCCGCTTCAGTCCACCATAAATATATAGGAGAGAGCAGCTGAATTCTAAGACTCACCGTGTACTGGCCTCGGTACTGACCGCTCTATTTTTTATTTGCCCTTTGTCGGTGTAACATCCCAAATTTCATCAAATGCAAAGTCATGTCATTGCATTCATATCATCCTAGCATTTTGATCTTGCACAATTTTTTCCAAAACAAAACCCTAAATAAAACCATATTTATACCCCTTTTATTATATACATATGGGGCTTGTTTTTATTTTATTTTATAACCTCAAAAAGTTTTTGAGTGAATGTATGTGTTTGAAACACTTTTTAATACTAGGATAACCATACAAAAATTTGGTGAAGGTTTGAATTCAAACAGATTTGAAATGAGCATTCAAATCCTTTTTAGAAAATCAAATCAGAAAAAGAAAAGGCAAAAAGAAAAAATAAAAGCAGGCGCCACCTATCCAGCCCAACCCCACTAACGGCCCAACAAGCCCTCCCGGGTTCCCCCTCCCCCTCTCTTTTTTTTAGGCGCCCATGCCTCACCCACTCGCTGACGCCCCGGACCTACTGGCACGTCGATGTCGTCATCAATCACGCGCCGGAGAGCCCGTTCCTCGCTTCCGTTTCTTCCCCGATTGATTTTGCTTAATAGTGATTGATTCGTGGCTTGATTCTTCCCCCCGAGCACTGCTACTTAAACCCCCACTGCCCCACAGCATTCCCCCCACAACAACCCCAGAGATCCCCTAGGCTCTGCAAATTTCGATTCGAGCCGCCTCCGCCCCGACCCCCCTCTCTCTCTGGTTTGCTTTTCCGCGACCCTTGTCCTCGTATGCATCCACTGATGCCCTCCATATGTTCGCTTGTGCCATGTAGGCTCGCCTTCGTCTAAGCCCGCGAACCACCGACGTCAGGAGCAACTCCGATGAGCAATCCTAGCCAAGCCCGTGCGCCCCGCCCTCGCCCGTGACCTTAACTACGTTCGCGCAGTCTCTGTGACCTCGATAATGCATTACGCCCTTCCCCTTACCCCCTAGCATCGCCGGCAGAGCCGTCGCCGCCACAGCTCGCCATTCGCGCCGCCCATCTATGGCCAGAGCAACCAGATCCGTTAGATCTAAATCTAGGGGCTAGGATTAGACGTTTAGACGAAAGGGAATGGGTAGATCTGAGCCGCGTGATCTAACTTAGATTTAATAGCTCACGAACGCAATCCGCACGAAGAGGTACGGGCCAATCAGATGGCGCCGTGTGTCTGGATTTTTGTTTTAAAATCTAGATTTGAATCTATTAGATGAATTAACTTGTAAAATTCATAACTTTTGATATGTTTATCCAACAATTACAAATAATATATCAATGGATTTAGATATGTGAGGCCTACACATATATGGCCTTGGTTTGGCCATTTTCTTCTGTAAAATCGGGATTTTATGCAGAACCATTTGTAGTCTTATTTTGGCTATATAAAATGTTCAGAAAATTGTTGTAGAGTAAAATTTTGGTTTATTTAGATCTTAGAAAGTTTAATTTGTGTTTAGTACTGTTTAGTTTGACTTGTTTAGTGTATAAAATCATTCCATTGCATTTGCATGCATTCGTATGTATTTTTGTTTGAATATTGAATGTGAATTTGGTGTCATGATTTTATGTGTAGATTTTGGTGATTGTGGTGATTGTGGTTGTGAGGATTGTTTCTATTCCCCCAAATACCAAGGAAAGTGATTCTTAATATTTTTCCTACTATTTTATCTACGCACTAGTAATATTTTGTGTAGGATTTGCATGATATTTTTCTAAGTATATGCTATGCTTGGAAAATCCTATAGTTATTGTCTTAGTAGTTTTCCCTAAGATAAGAAACTGGCTATACTAGTATGCTTAGCCTAGATAGTAGAAAACAAGGGTGGATTATTCATACAATGTTGTTATGCAAAATCTATGACTTTGTTTTTGAATAATAAAACAACATGTTAATGAATCACCTGGGTGGAATGGAAAGATTGGTTTGTTTTGAGTGGTTACACAAGGCCCATGTCTATGGTTTACCTTGTGTATCACACTTGTGGATGGCCACCCAGGAACAAAGGGATTTGAGATATTTAGTGTCGAGAAGCTTCTAGTGCAACCACATGGCATATGGGCTCTGCCTTGACCAAATAGGTTGCAAGAACTTAGCCAGATGGGCAATTGGTGGTAGGGATGATAGGATGGAACGCGTCCATGGTGGTCTAAGGGAATGCTTCTGAAAAGTATTGTCTCGATGCATGTCGAGTCTTGTGGGGAAAGCGCACCACCTCTTGAGAGGGTAAAACCTAAGTACTTAGCCGTGTCCCAGGCAACGGACAATTTGAGCATCAAAGACATTGAAGTGATCAAGAATCTCCTCATCCCAATTTCTCTAAGTTAAAACCTGTGGTTGAATAAGGGTAAAGGTTCACCAATGTCTATTGGTGGTTCCTTGGGTGTTTTGTCAAACAAAAACTTAGTGTAACTAATAAGAAAAACCCTATTTTTTAGCAAAGCCAGCCTAAACTACACTTAGCCAAATTCATATAGATGTTAGATGCTACTATTCTACTACGGTATCACTTTCCAATACAATTCCAAATGTATTGAACCTCCGTGGCTGTAACTTATGATGTTGAAGGTTGCTCTGATGGATACTAGGGTTATGAGCCTACACTCAACATGTTTTCCTGTGGCACATGAAGATGAAGATTTATATTTATTTACTTTATGTTATGAACTCTATGTATTAGCCTTGGGCTAATGAGTTGTAAAGACTATGTTATCTCTAGAATGACGATGTAATAATGACCCTTGTATATGTGTACTACATCTTAAACTGTGGATGCTAGCAATTCAATCCAGGGACTAGCATTGCAATCACATGGGCCTTTAACTTAAATGGTGGGGTCTTACAGATGGTATCAGAGCACTGTGTTGCATGTAGGATTATGACCCTAAGATGGATTAGACTAAGGAAACCACTAGGAAAAATGCAACTCTTTGCAAATTCCACACTTGTCTTTTTCCTTCTCATAAAAATTCTCATAATCTTCTTTCTCATCTCCATTTGTAGATGAACTCCATTAGCGAAGTCGTCAAGAAGGGACCACTCATGGCCGTGACTTTGGAGTGTGAGACGTAGTTTCCCAAAGCACTTAAGAACATTATGGTTACTATGGGGATACATGGTGCAGCAGTGTACAAAGGATTCCCCGTGATGGATGAAGGAGAAGAGTATTGGTGGGTACAACTTCACTTGTACAAAAACAAGGAGGACAACCACAAAGAGTCGGGATTCTGCATGGTCACCAACTCAGAAATGCACAAGTCATTCTTTGACTCTGCAAGGAATGCAGCTTGGAATGCCATCAAAGAGTTTGGAGATAGACTCAAGTGTAGAATGCTCAACACTCAAAATGACCTTAGAGAGGAGAAGAAGCATACACAGGACTTAGAGGCTACCAACCAACAACTAAGGGAAGATATCATAGACTTAGCATGGGAGTCTTGTGACCAAGACAAATATTGCCTCTAAGGATGCCCTGATAGCTATCTTGACAAGTGAGTGAGAGTTGTGATGTACTCCAATAGTTGGACCACCACACTTATCGTTTTTTCTCGTGTTAATAATTTTGATCATACCAACCTATGTGGTATGGAAATTTTTTGTCTCAGTTATGTTTGAACCTTAGTGGTTGTGATTGAGTATTGTATGCCATGACTTGTGTTTTAAATAATGTATGTGTGTTGTAAGATTTTGTTTCTACTATCTTGTGTTTTTATCCTTACTTGTGTTGTTTCTAATTTTTCTCTATCCAATGCAATAGATGCCTAGCTTTGTTATCAGCACCGCCGAGGAGTTCAAGGGAACTCGTTTTGGTTCTCGTATCGTGGAGCTCACTAGTGTGCTCAACCTCCCTCTCCCTAATATTAAGGGACTTCAGCTTACGAAGTTCGAGAGGAAGGATTTATGGAGATTTAGAGTCTTGTAGCCAGGACGCCAGTCCGAGCCACCCACCGAGGAGATTGTCTTCAAGTTGATGCATGATGACAAGAAGGTACTCGACGTTGTCATGCGGGAGATACTTGGATGACTTTGTGGACCTCACTCCATGAGCTCAGGGGCCTCTACTTCCACGCATTTGGGAGACGTGACATGGAGGGAGAACCTGTAGTGTATGACGACGCCACTAGAGAGACTATTGAGCCAGTATGTCTCTATCTTCAGGACCTATAGAGCCTCATTAGACACCTCGACACTGATAGGACCAACGTCATGCTTAGCAATGACGATCTACATGTTCAGTTGAGGGAGAAGGACAAGGCCTTCGTGCAGCAGGATGAGATCATCAAGGAGATGGAGGCTAGGTTCGAGAAGCAAGACAAGAGGTTCAAAAACCAAGAGAAGAGAGTGCAGGATAGGAACAAGAGGATCAATGAGATGAAGGCCGAGATAGAGCTCAAGGATCTTGAGCTAGAGACACAACAGTGAGTAATAGAGAGGTTGCGCTTGTAGAAGAGAGCCCTCCGGGCAAAGGTCGATGCTTTGACCACCAGCGTGGAGGAGTACAAGACAGCAATGGAGACAACAGGACTTGCTCTAGTAGACGAGGAGGTCGACATGGTGGAGTAGTGTTGACTACTTGGCTACCTATCTATTTATCATCCTTTTATTTATCGAGTCTCAATGATCGTCCAACATGTGGATGACTTTTCTAGTGTGTTTACTTTTCCAAAACTTGTTGTATTCATGTTGTTTAAACTCGAAGTTTATCTTGTGCTTGATTATTTGTGATTTTTGCTATGTGATGCATTGCACATCCCAACACTAGATGCCTCCCCGTCGTGCCAATCCCAACACTAACAACAATAACAACAAAGGCAATGAGATGCAGCAGCTGATGATAGCCCAGACTCAATTGATGCAAATGATGACTCAGTCTATGGCGAATCAGAATCAGAACAGCAGCAACAACAACAACAACAACAACAACAACAACAACAACGACAATCAAAACAACCCACCAGCCTTTGATATGCTTACAAGGTTTCTGATATTGACGCCTGCTAAGTTTTCAGGAACCACTGATCCTATGGTAGCAAATAATTGGCTACGTTCTATGAACAAGGACTTGGTCACTGTGGGCTGCACTGATGAGCAAAAATCCAAATTTGTAGCACATCTGCTTGAAGGACCAACAACTACTTGGTGGGATAATTTCCAAATCACAACTCCTATTGAAGAAGTGACTTGGGCAATATTTGAGGTTGGATTCCGCACTGCTCATATCTCATCAGGAGTGATGAGTTTGAAGAAGAAAGAGTTCCACAAAGTTAAGCAACGTCACTGCAGTGTGGCAGAATATATTGAGGAGTTCAACAATCTGGCACGCTATGCACCAGATGATGTTGACACTGATGCTAAGAGGAAGGAAAAATTCCTTGAAGGGCTGAATGATGAAATGTGCATGCAGCTATCTGTTGCATATGTTCCAACTTATCAATCACTGTGTGACAAAGCCAGCATCTTGGAAAGCAAGATGAAGCAAGTGGAGAGTAGGAAGAGGAAGCACCACTTTGATAAGCATGGATCAGGATCATCTCACAAGCATTTCCATGGTGAATATAGTGGAGGTTCGGGATCCCACAATCACGGGAAGTATAACATCCACCACAACAGTAACCGTTACCATGATAACAAGCACCACCATAGTCATGACAATGGTGGATATAATAACCACAAGAGTGTACACAAGAGCCATCACAGTGGGAATGGCAATGGAAGTTAGCCTGCTAAGAAAGAACTTAGTCAGGTTGAATGCTTCAAGTGCAAGAAAACTAGGCACTATGCAAATGAATGCCCATAAAAGAAGGATGATGGAGCCAACAAGCCAAACCCTTTTAGAAGGATCAAGTGAACCACATCAATGTGGAGGAAATCTATGAGGATCTGATGCTGTGGCTTGTAATTTCAAGCTTAACTCTTTTCCAGCACTTGTACTTTTTGATACCGGCGCAACGTATTCATTCATATCAAGAGCAGTTTTTGATAAAAATGGACTTCCAATTGAAACTATTGGATATCCTATTAAGGTAAGCTCTCCAGGTGGAGAGATGATAGTAAATTTTGGATGTCATGATCTAGTGATAGAATTTGGAAAGTATAAGTTTCGAGTTAGTGTGATAATCCTAGATTCCCAAGGATTGGGTGTAATTTTCGGCGTGGATTGGATGATTAAGTATGAAGGAGTAATAGATTGTGTCAATCATACTGTTACACTCGCAACCCCGGATAAGAAATAGATTAGGTTCAAGAACAACTTTGAATCCAAAGGGAGTAAGCTAAATTCTCTTAAGGGGGTTAGCATAGACAGTGTACAAGTTGTGAAGGAGTATCCAGATGTGTTTCTGGAGGAATTACCGGAAATTCCACCAGATAGAGATGTGGAGTTTTTGATTGACTTACTGCCACGATCTAGACCCATAGCAAAGAGACCCTATAATATGTCAGTTGATGAGTTGAAGGAACTCAAGAAGCAGCTTGGGGAGCAGTTGCAGAAAGGATTTATCCAACCAAGTTCTTCATCATGGGGTGCACCAGTTATGTTTGTTGAGAAGAAGGACAGAATTCAAAGGCTATGCATAGACTTTCGATCACTTAACAAAGTGACCATAATGAACAAATATCCTTTACCTAGAATCAATGTTCTATTTGATTAGCTAGAAGGAGCCCAAATGTTCTAAAAAATTGATCTCCGATCAGGCTACTTTCAGCTAAAGATTAGAGAGCAAGACATACCTAAGACTGCTTTTACCACTAGGTATGGATTGTATGAGTATACTGTAATGCCATTTGGACTAACAAATGCACCAGCTTATTTCATGAACATGATGAACAAGGTGTTCATGGAGTTTCTTGACAAGTTTGTTGTCGTATTCATCGATGACATTTTGATCTATTCCAAGAGAAAAGATGAGCATGAAGAACATTTGCGTTTGATTCTTGAGAAACTCAGGGAGCATAAGTTGTATGCCAAGTTCAGTAAGTGCGAATTTTGGTTGAATGAAGTTGGAATTCTTGGACATATTGTGTCAGGATATGGTATAGCTATCAATCCCGCAAAGCTGTCATCTGTAACTGATTGGGAATCTCCCAAGTAAGTTAAGGAAGTTTATAGTTTCCTAGGCTTGGCAGGATACTATAGAAGGTTCATTGAGAATTTCCCAAAAGTATCTAAGCCAATGACGGAGCTACTTAAGAAAGAGAAGAAGTTTGATTGGACTAAAGGATGTGAAATCAGTTTCCAAGAATTGAAGAAGAGATTGGTGTCAGCACCAGTTTTGTGTCTGACAGATTTAGAGAAGTATTTCCAAGTTTATTATGATGCATCTCACCAAGGATTTCCAACTTTCCTACTGTCCTTTTCTCGTCCCTCAATTCTGGCTATACTTCGAGCAAGCCTTTGTCGCTAGACTCTGGTGTGAGCACCGCTGCCGCCGTGAAGCCATATGCAATGACCCCGCTAGATGCATCAGTTTTCCCAGTCATGCCGACACCTGCTGTGTTTGTGCCGATACATAAGGAGCCTATCTCTAGTGGCCCATCTCTTTGAGTGTAAGAGGCAGGCAACCGCTCCTCCACCTCAGCTGGCAACAGACGTATATCTGGATAGGAGCTGCGTCAAACCAAATGAGGACACGGGTCGGGATGAGGGGCGGGCGAATGAGGCAGTGGTAGTAGTAGTGACACCGGCGCCTCCATGCGGCACCGGATCCAAGGCACATGCTCATATGGTCCAAATTAAGGCAAAGGGGACGACGCTGAATGGCGCCTACAATGGTGATGTAAATGAGGAGGATGTGCATATAACCGGGTATAGACCTGGCCCGTCGATTCTTTTTTCGGAAGTTGTTCTTGTCTAGCTTTTCCAGCCAGGTGCCCGTCTCCATTTGCCATGCGCAGGCACCTTATGGATGTGCTGGAGTTGGGGCTAGGCGGCGCCAGGCGGCTGAGTGTTCCTCTAGAGGCATGACTTTCTTCTGAATGCAACAACGTTCTAGACTGGTTTCATTTTTCCTTGTTAACTCCTCCTTATTCTTCAGAAAGCTTTTTTGGAGATGGAGAAGAAGTCACAGGAGTTGGGGCGTAAGATCGCTCGTTCCGACATGTCTTCCCAACTTTGTGGGTTCTCGCGGTTCTTGCTGACCATCGGGTGTCCTGCTACAGCAATGATTATCGACAGGGATAAGGAGGTGGTCTAGCTGTGGGTGGAGGTGAGCCGGCTAGAGGAGTCCAACAAAAAACCTATGAGCAAATTGATGATCTTGTGGAGAAGAAGGGCCAGCTGGAGACCTCTGTCAAGAAGGCAAAGAAGAATGCGGCTACACATAGCGAGGCCTTTAAGTTTCTCGAGGAGGCCCAAAATAAGTCAAAGGACCTGCACAAAGTGCGCCAAGCGCGCGAGAAGGAGGCATGCGAGGGGCTGGAGCACATTGCAAAGGCTGTGGTTGGTAGGCCCTTTTTTCCTTTTCTTATGTTCCGATTCTGGGAGTAGATGTTTGATGTTTGTTTTGCCGGTTGTAGCTTACTATCCGTAAGTGGTTGAGCGGGAACTTACCCATAAGTCTGTCGCCGCCAGCCGAGACCTGACACCTGAAGATCTTGTCGGCGTTCTGGGCGAGGTGGCTCTCCTGCTACGCAAGGACTGAATCGGCGCCTCCGTGTATCTTTGGCGGTTCAATGAGGTACCGGCTACCCTTGATGCGCTCACGGAGAAGATAAAAACATCGGTTGATACCATACAGGTGGGAAGGGAATGGCCTATGTGCTGTGGCATGGAGCTTGCCATGTCCTTCTTCAAGTCTTGGTATCCGGTTGCATAGCTGGATACCATCCTCAATGGTTTCCGGGAGGGGACCAACTTGGCTGCCCTACGCGAAGAACTCCTGGAGCTCCAAACTCATGCCATCCGAATCACGCGCTGCGACGAGCTAGACCGGGAGTTCATCGACCCCCGAGCCAAGGACCCTGCATAGGAAGGATAAGGTCATGCTGAAACTGGCACCAAGACCATTGTTCATCCACCTATTACCGATCCGGCCGCCACTGACGTCGCCTCCTACATCGGGACTGCACCTTCCGCCACCGACCCAACTACTCTGCCCAAAATCTAAATCCCCGGGATGCCAGGTGGAACTGTATTAAACAATTTGCCTTCTGGCTATGTGCCTTGAACAATTTTGCTCGTTAAGAACCGGTGGAAGCTTCACCTTTTAGGTGATTTTACGACTATTTCCGCTTGTTCTTGACTTCGAAAATTTCCATTTTCTTTATTTGTTTGTCGGGTGGTTGTCCTTATGAGGGGGAGCAGACCGATTGGATGCCCCCGCAGAGTGTGGCTTCTGGCTAAAACCCTACTCTTTTTTCTCGCCCGTTTTCCCAACCGTATTGTTGGTTCCATCTTCCTGTGAGGGCGTGGGAGTGCATCCAGTGAGTGTAGTCCCCGAGTTCCGATCCGACTGATGGTTAGGCCAAAACTACACATGATGGAGTGTTTGTCTGAGACTCGGCTCCAGCTGCTAGTCTAGCAACAGTTATATAGATAAACACAAATAATAGTTGTTAGATGTGTGTAGTAAAAAAAACGTCATCTCGCAGCCGGCATATAAAGGCCCCTGCTAGCACGCGAGGGCAAAGGAATCAAACCGTATGCCTTTATATCAGTACAAGGTGGTGCATTGCACACATGAAAACATTAGACACGCAGATGGACGTCAGGACTTGCATTTGGAAACACACAAGTCATGTGGGTCCACGGTACAAGATAGAAGGAAAACTAAGCAAGAACTGTAAAAAAATGTCATGAACCTGCAACGCAGGGGTAACATCTATCCACATGTCCATATCCAACAAAGTACAAAGATAAAAAGATATACACGTGGACACATTTAAAGCCCAGTCAAGCATACAAGATAGTAAGTTCAAAACAAACACATATAGTAGTCAATAGCACACCGTCCAGAGAACATGTGGAAATAAAAATGGGTGGTCTAAGACCACAAAATAGAACACACATATTTCATGAGGCGGAGCACACGATTCAAATATCAGATCTAGTCCACCTTAAGGGTTTGTGCCGGCGAAAAAGTGGTACATGTCGAAGGAAAAATATGCTAACGCCCCTAAGGCGGTCTTGCTCCGCTATAGGATACGCTAGCAACTGGACACCGTGGGCGAGAAGTTGATCGCCAAAACAGAAATATATCAAAAAAATAAACACATATGCTAGCCAATCCATATTCATATTTATTTTATATATTTTCTCCCCCTTGGGTTTTCCTTCAATTGCCACGTCGAGCCAAGACTCCATTTCCTGCACTTACTCGCGAGACTCGAGAGCACGAGTGGTCACCGTAGATAGAAGACCATAAATATAGTCGTCGATAGCCAAATTATGATACGTGCAAATATAGAGAAATGCTTCTTGAGCAACGCTCTGCTTGGCATCAAACTCATTAGAGAATTGATTGCTGAAAAACAGTCGACTCTATAGTCGTTTTTCACCGGCTCGATATGGAAGATCCACTTTCATCCATGAGGTGAATAAACAAGACGCTTCCGCCTCATAGCCAGAGCTGTGAATAGCGAAGTTAAAAAAAAAGAGCTGTGAATAGGGAGGTACATTTTATCCATCACTTCATTTAGCAGAACACGCCGAGGGATGCAGAATTTCGTTTCCTCCTACATAGATAGACACAAGTGAACTTATGAATCCACATGAATTAAGTAGGAAAACCGGTAGAACTAGAAAGACACACAACACAGCTACCTCCTGATCCCGATCACCGTGCATAGGAGCATCCTCAGCCACACTAGCCATGGACTTGCGCCTACGCCGTCAATTGGCGGTAGACCTATAAGCAAAACAGTAGTCTACCACGCCGGGCAGCTATTTATGCCCGGTGCATAGACGCACGGCGGAACCACGACATGCTTATGAGGGAAAAAGTAATAAACCCACTCGAATAATTGTACGTGTGGCACCAACAATGAGACAACGTGGAAACGTAAACTTTATCAAAAAGAGAAGAAAGAGAGTTTGTAGCTAAAAAACGGGACAAGAACTAATGCCAAGATGGCACCAAACAGATGCATTAAAAGCAACAACACGAAGCATCTACTACTGGAGAAAATACACCACTTGCATTGAAATACGTAGCCCACCACTATGCCAGACAAAAATAGGTATGCATGCACTGACGACAACCTAAGGCACCATAGGAAAAAAAATGGAAAAAGCTCAGGACAAGCGCATGCATGCAAAATACACAGCTTCAACCAAATCAATTCTTTACCCATACGTGCATGGTAATACCGATATCGCAGGGCATGGCCGCATGCTACTACACACAAAAAAACATTACACGTATTGCATCGTCTGCCAACTGGTACAAAGAACATGTGCATGCACTTAACATGGCGAACGCTACTAGTAGAATCACACAAATGATAGTGTGCCATCCATGCGCACAGGAGTCCATGCATGCAGACAACATGGTAGGCGGCCCCACGTCGACCCACAGCATGAGGTGCATGCACATGGCAGGCCAACGACGTATGCATGCGCGGGTCTAGGCTTGCTCGCAGCGCCGGAGGTGCGTGTAGCAATCGACGATGAACGCCTCGATGCTGGCAGGCAGCAACGACCATGCATTGGTAAAACATGGCGGCACTGATCTACACCCAAGCCCTGGACAATTTACTGCCATATATGTACACACCTGTTCTTAAAGTTTTATTATATTAGCGAACCGAGCATACGATCCATCTAATGCTGATAGTATGTAAAAATATGTAAGCAAGTACTATGCGACGATGCTTTACTGCCACCTGTGAATCGGATATAAAGTAAAAATCGCCATGCAATAAATATGCCCAGTCCATGCACACATGCGTGCCCTTTCCCAAAGACATATTCCGATACATGCCAAATAAACAAGAACACCTCCAATCCAACAAAAAAAAGAAAATAAAAAAAATGCTCAACTCAATTATGCGTGCCGATTTCCATGAGAAAATTCTCTAAAATACATAGAATTGTTTTATAAGTAGAAGGTGAGAGAACAATAGAGAATTGATCCTCGAGAGCTAGCGATGCTCCCCCGGTAGTACATACGATCAAAGGAGAAAAAATCCAAGTAGTTTGATTTATTAATTTGATAGCGGGTGATTCGGACAACCATAAGAATTATAGAAAACACGGAAAGTAACATATAGCCACCTGGCATTTAAAAAATAGACAACATAAACAGGGAAACATGGTACATAACACAAAGGCATAAAGACGATACATCGATACATAACACAGCGGCACATAGGATATACATAATTGCTACGCATTCTACTCGGTCTAAAGGCAATAGAGAACATTAAAAAAACATAACACAAAACATGAAAATCACCAATGCAATGGAGAGAGAAGAGATAGTAAAACACGACAAATAGCATGGATACCACATCATCTTCTTCTAGTTTAGTCATCAGAGTCATAGTGATGCGAACGACAACATGAAGTATGGCCGAAGACAGCGAAGGTGAACACGGAGGCACCGTCTTACATGAAACAAGGGAGTGCCAGACCTCGATGGCCTGCGCGCGGGGAAAGGCCTTCTAGCCGGTCATGAGATACATATGGCCAAGGCCGTCGAAGAGGACCTCGACGAGCCAAAGCCCAAAAGCACTGCAGTGCACCTGACGCACGACTCGGTGGGGCTCCTGCCCGTCAACCACGAATGCAAACTTCTGAGGGAGGCGTAGTCTATCCCAGACCATGCTGCCATGGATTGTAATGGTGAACTCAACCCAGATAGGTCAGTACCGCAGTACTCTGGTGATGATGGAGAGGGCGACAGAGAGGGAGAAGGAAAAGGGGTGCGTGTTAGACCCGCATGTCCCCCTCGCCGACCTTGATCACGTCCTCGGCTAGGAGGCCTTCCTAGCTGGCCTCCCCTTGCTCCTCTATCATGGGGCATCGATGAATTTGAAAGTGGATGCAAAGGAAGAACCGTGGAGTGTGGAAAAAGTGAGCAAATGGCATGCTTAAGTAGGCTAGGACACTAGATGCCCGACATGGAAGCCTAAACCCAACAAGAGACACGCCATGCCCGTTTATTCATCTAATACACGAACGCGATACAATAAGCAGGGGAAGCAGGTAGCCAACTATATTACCCTACAACACAAAGAAGAACGCCAATTCACCCAGCAGGGACACGTGCGCAGATGCACGGAATTTTCCCCATGCACATACACAACAAACACAACATAACATGAACAAAATTTGGGAAGCAAAAAAAGTGACACGTAGCTAGGGAGATAAGTATAAACCTTACACATCGTATAAAAAGTTTTCTTGATAGGGGAGAAAACTAAAAACGGCCTGGAAAGCTGGCACCCCTAGCTCTAGAAGTGGAGCTCTATCCTCTAAAGCAGTGTCCACCATCACGCACTACTGGTGGCCCAGATCCATCCACCACACCATCCCAGATGGAAAACTCGTGCTTACGCTTAGTGGAACCACCATCCGCGTCATACCACAACATACCCGTGATGTCAGGCCCACGGACTACAAACTCCTAAACATGAATCAATGTCATGTGCTCAAGAGTCCCCACCTTCTTAGGTGACCGAGGTGGCAACAGCGAACCTGGACCCTAAGAAGCAGCGCCCACGTACTAAAGTGAGGGTTTACTTGTGTCTAGTATCTCGACAATACAAACCTTGGGCACACTCTGTGGATCTATCTCAACAATACAAACCTTGGGCACAATTGATGGATCGTTTATCCATGCAAGAACACTAATGGTCCACTTAACAGTCGGAGGGAGAACCTTATCCAGATGCCCATCTAAATTATTAGTGAGCTGAAAAAGCGAGCCTGTATCCCATGCCTCATGAGGTAATCTATCAAAGCAAAGCTTTGTAAAAAATCCAAGCTCTGATGGCGCGCCACCTCGTCCCCTAGACCACCACGCAAAAGACATGAACGTACCATTGCAGCGCACATTCCTAGAGGCATGCATAATGCGGGTACATGCATCAGAAGATATGAACCTGATGAAGAATTCATCAGGTGGAGCAGTGACTTCGATGAAGAATCCATCATGGTGCACACCGCAGTGGATCTCGATCACGCCCACAACCTACTCCTGCGAAACGTCTCTCCGCTTGCCTAAAATGGTTGCCACAAGAGCATGGCCCCTAAGCTTGTTCTCTAAAGCGACCATTCTGTCCATGTGCCCAAGAAAGCATGACATGAAGTGAACCACCAATGCTACCACAGGGGCCTCTTTACAGGAGATTAAAACACATGAATTAACACCTTGACCACACTATTTAAGAACAACATAGTAGACACTTGAAGCACTATAGGGAGCACCCGAATTTATTTTAACATAGGATTAAAACAGATGAACCAACACCTAGAACAACCTAACTAAGAACATCCCCGTAGACACCCCAAGCGCCATAAAAAGTACATGTTTTTTCTTTATTCTAATAGGACAGATGGACAAGGAAGCAGAGGAACACATAGCGGATAGAGGTTGATACCTAGCTGAGAAGCACCAAACTAGACGGAAGTAAAACAAGGTTCTACCCGAAAATAAAAAACACGATTTAAGCAAAGGCACCAAGTCAATGGATAGATCAAAGTGCACAACCACAAATATAAAAATCCTAACATACCATGCACCACATTGAACAATGGATCCTAGTTGAGTTCGTCCATTGAAGTCTCCAGCCTGATCTTGGTGTACTTGGGACCAAGCAAGGTGTGGACAAGAAAGAAAGTGAACTACTCAGGACGTGTCGCAAGAGGCATCCTGCCGGTATTCAAGCTTTCTAGTAGATAGATCAGATGATACAGTGGGAGCATAGACTACTTCTATTGGTGACTGCGCATGTTCTCTCTCTCTCTCTCTCTCTCTCTTTCTCTCTCGAGATGGAGTCTGCCTCTCTTGAATGATGCACTTGAGGCCCTAGTATCTCTATAAGTGGCAGTAAGATTGGTAGTCCGTGCAGCAAGGTTAGCAATGCGAACCTTGGTGACGGTGCCACACATGCCATGTATGAGATGTTTATTACCTGTTGCTCAATGAACGTTTATTACTATTATGTAGGTGCGGCACTCTGTCATAGGAATATATTATCTATGGCCTCTTCTCGCGTGACAAGTGCATGTAACCTTTGGGTCCATACAAGACTTGGAGATACATCGTACAGGTAGCCCTTTTTGGTGGCCCCCATGTACATTATATGGGTCTACGAAAGCGTCATGTCTGAAGCCCCACTGACATACCGATGGGTGTATGTTAATTGATCTGGAAAAAGTGTGTGGAAGTGCGTATGGAAATTTTGGTGCACCCCTACAGGGTTAAATCTTTTCGAAAATACGTGTCCACAATTATGAATGACTTGGAGCATATTTTCTTGATCATAGACAATTACACTAAAGAATTACTGTTATATTTTGACTTGGAGCTGACATGACTAGTAAGTTGGACAACCACCATGGAATGAATGAATAAAACTTCCAACTACATGAGTTTCCTCGGAAGGACTTCCTCATTTGATCTTGAGGGGGAAATATCAGGACGTGTATGTTTGGTGTTAGTATCAGGTTGGTTGCGAATAGGTCTTTCTTATCCCTCTCTGATAGCCGACAGTCGTATCAAGTCTCTATAGGTTGTTTAGTGCATGATTCGCTGCCTCTTCAGTCCACCATAAATATATAGGAGAGAGCTGCCGAATTGTAAGACTCAGCGTGTACTGGCCTCGGTACTGACCGATCCCTTTTTTCTTTGCCCTCTGTCCGTGTAACATCCCAAATTTCATCAAATGCAAAGTCATGTAATTTCATTCATATCATCCTAGCATTTTGATCTTGCAAATTGTTTTTCAAAACAAAACCCTAAATAAAACCATATTTATACCCCTTTTATTATATACATATGGGGCTTGGTTTTTATTTTATTTTATAACCTCAAAATAGTTTTTGAATGAATGTATGTGTTGGAAACAATTTTGAATACTAGGATCACCGTAAAAAAAATTGGTGAAGGTTTGAATTCAAATAGATTTGAAATGAGCATTCAAATCATTTTTAGAAAATCAAATTAGAAAAAGAAAAGGCAGAAAGAAAAAATAAAAGCAGGATCCACCTATCTAGCCCAACCCCACTAACGGCCCAGCAATCCCACCCAGCCCCTTCCCCTCTCTTTTCTCACGCGCCCATGCCTCACCCACTCGCTGATGCCCTACACCTACTACCACGTCGATGTCGTCGTCAATCACGCGCCGGAGAGCCCGTTCCTCGCTGTCGTTTCTTCCCCTGATTGATTTCGCTTAATAGCGATTGATGCGCGGCTTGATTCTTCCCCCCAAGCACCGCTACTTAAACCCCCACTGCCCCTCACCATTTTCCCCCACACAGCAACCCCACAGAGCTCCCAGGCTCTACAAATTTCGATTCGAGCCGTCGCTGACCCGACGAGCTTCGGTGACCAATTTCGGTGAGCCCCGACCCCCTCTGTCTCTGGTTTTCTTTTCCGCGACCCTTGTCCTCGTATGCATGCACTGATGCCCTCCATATGTTCGCTTGTTCCATGTAGGCTCGCCTTCGTCTACGCCCGCGAACCACCGATGCCAGGAGCAACTCCGACGAGCAATCCCAGCCGAGCCCCTGTGTCCCACCCTCGCCAGTGACCTCCACTACGTCCGCGCCGTCTCCGTGACCTCAGTAATGCATTACGCCCTTCTCCTTACCCCCTAGCATCGATGGAGCATCGCCAGCAGAGTCGTCGCCGCCGCATCTCGCCACTGGCGTCGCCCATCTGCGGCTAGAGCAACTAGATCCTTTAGATCTAAATCTAGGGGCTAGGATTAGATGTTTAGACGAAAGGGAACATGTAGATCTGAGCCGCGCAATCTAATTTAGATATAATGGCCCACGAACGTGATCTGCATGAAGAGGTACGGTCCAATCAGATGGCGCCGCGTGTCTGGGTTTTTGTTTTAAAATCCAGATTTGAATCTATTAGATGAATTAACTTGTAAAATTCATAACTTTTGATCTGTTAGTCCAAAAATTACAGATAATGTTGGGGATATGCCCTAGAGGCAATCATGTATGATGAGATTTCCCATTGTATTCATAGAGATATTAAGTTGTCCTTGTATAAACATATGATGTGTATCATTGAATATGTGATTCGGTTGTGGAACTGTAAATTCTTGTTGTTTGTACTAAATATCCTTGTTCATTGAGGTTGTGCTGGACACACAAATTAGACCAATGTGAAAGTTGTCTTGATGACTCGGTTCCACTTGTCATGGGCATGAAGATGCTATTATAACTTACACAGATTCGGCTAAAGAGTTTAGCGATTCAGATTGACCCATATTGAGGTACAACGAACAAGTTGTCATTTGTATATCTCAATCAATGTAATCCTTAGACCTGAGGTTATTGCATAGTACGAGTTGAGGATCGACTTAGGTTTTGTCAAACACTGATCCGTAACTGGGCAGTTATAAAGACAGAGTTTGGGTCGACTAAGAATCAAGATGCGTGCGTTGAATAATCAAGATGGGATTTTGCCCCTCAACTCAGAGAGATATTCTCTGGTCCCTCTCGTATGATATGATTCGGAAAGCATGGCCATGCACGACTCGGTTAAGTGTTAACCGAGGCGATCGACTAAGAGTTAGACGGATGAATCAATTATATCGGATCGAGAAAAGAGTCGGACTATTTAAGGGATGAAAAATATTCGCCTATAGTCTGACAAGGTATATCGTGAGGCAAAAGGGACTCGGACGCAAGTCGCATTGGAAAGGCAAGTTGTCATGACTCTTTGGTACTTGTTAGTCGGCAAGTTCTGCTAGGAGCCGCTACCGATTGATCGATTGTGAGTCGAACTCTAATCGTGTCCAAGTAGCCACGAGCCTGCGGGGTCACACACTTAAAAGAGGGAGCAAGTTCGGATTGGATCTGAACTGGAAATCTGGTTGGGTTGGACCCGAGCCTGATTTGGACTGAGTCAGTGAGTCGGACTCACATGGACTAATATTATATGGGCTTTAGTGAATGGGCCGCGTGAGCAGATCCCACGTTCACTCCCTATATATAGTGGAGCACCGTAACCCAGAAAGGTTAATCGTTGTTTGGTTAGGTCATTCCATGTGTTGGAAACCCTAGCTCCATAGAAGTCCTGCCGCCATAACGAATCTAGCAGTTCGCCTCAGGCGCTCCTCCTTGCACGTGTGGATACCAGCAGAGGTGTTATACGATCAGCACCAGGACGATTGGATTGCAAAGGAATGCACTTCATCAACTTATGCGCTTCATCAGTAAGCCGCAACTGCGCGTCTAGTGGTAAACCTCATGGCCTTCTACCTCAGCTAGATCTTGGGATCACCGCGTTAGAGGAAAAAGTTTTGTTTTATCTCTACATGGCCTTCTGCCTCAGCGCGACCGCCGGCTTCGCCCTGTCGTAGCGTGTTAGACGTCGTTGCGAGTTTCACAACACCGGTAGATATCGTATCTATGCATAACTTGTTTTTGCAGGAAGTTGTGAATTGTATGGTTCATGTGCATGTGATGTATGTGTGTAATCCATACGTGATCTGCGAATCACGGTTTTTGTCAGCCGACTGGAGCCTATGTGCTGTCATATTATTGTATAACGACCTTCTTGTCGGATTCTCCTTGTAATTTACTTTACTTAGCTAGTGTAGCTGTTTGGAGAACCCGGAAGGCATGCAAGGAGTTGTACATGTCGGCGACATGGAGTAAGACGGTGAGTGACAACAGTTGGCACGAGTCGGATTACAGGCTTTATGGAGATGGAGATCGCCATGAAGGGATCCATACCATTTCACATTATAATTGCTTTATTCTGTGTTACTATTATGTCTCTGTTTTACCTCTATTAGATAGTCGGTAAAATTTAATCCCTCAAAGAAGGTCTAGTCGGTTTTCCCGCCAGTGTTTGCACCATCACAAGTCGGAATTTTTTGGTAGTGGGCTAATAAAATTAAGGTGCTGCCAATTCTTTCTGACTAGGTGGGTTCGAGTCAGACTCTTACTGCGGAAACACTCGGTAAGCTAGACGGGTCTATCACAACGGTTGTGGGGCTTAGGGAATGGTCGGATGGGAGCCAGGGCATGTGATGCCACCCGTCCAACAGGAGTCGTATGAGATGCGATTGACAAGGAGTTGTCTACCTAGATCACTTGGCAGCTAGCGGTGATGCTAAAGCTCACTAGCCAACTTGCTTATTTAGGATCCTGAATCACTAAGAAACCATCGGAGGGGTGTTGGTTCTAGTGGGAGCATAAAATATTAAAATGTTTAATATGCTTGCTCTTTTATGAATACATGTCTTAAGTGTTTTGCATATTTTCTGTTGTAGATCATGGCACCAAGTAGCAGTCACTCTCAGATATCCGGTTTTGCGTTGAGAACCATTCTTGAGAAAGATAAACTAAATGACACTAATTTTACCAACTGGTATCGAAATCTGAGAATTGTTCTCAAACAAGAAAAGAAGGACCATGTCCTAGACAACCCAATTCCAGATGAGCCGAATGAGAATGCGACTGTCGCTTCCACCAATGCCTATCGTCGGGCTAAGGATGAGTCCACGGATATTAGCTGTCTTATGCTTGCTCACATGGAACCGGACTTGCAAAAGCAGTTCGAGCATGTTGAGGCCTACGATATGATCGAAAGCCTCAAAAGTATGTTCTAGGCTCAAGCGAAGACTGAGAGGTATCAAGTCTCTCAGGCTTTGCTGAGTGGCAAGCTTAAGGATGGTGATCCACTGTGTCCGCATGTGATCAAAATGGTTGGTTACGTGCAGTCTTTGGAGAGGCTTGGCTACCCCATTAGCGAAGAGTTCGCTACGAATATAATTCTGAACTCTCTTCCTAGTGCATATAGGCAGTTCATTTCGAGCTACCACATGCATGGTATGGATAAGAAGCTCACTGAATTGCATGGGATGCTCAAGCAGGCAGAGGAGGATATCAAGAAGGGCGCCAGTCAAGTGTTGATGGTGCAGAATAAGGCTAAGTTCAAGAAGAGTTCTTGGACTAAGAAGAAGGCTAAGTCGGGAGGAAAGCAGGCTCAGGACTCGGTCCCAAGCACTTCCTCAGGGACTAAGCCATCTCCTTCAGCCAGATCCACTTGCTTCTACTACAAGGCGGATGGCCACCGGAAGAGGAACTGCAGCAAGTATTTGGCTGATAAAGCCAAGAGTGGAGGTATGACTTCTGACTCAGGTACACTTGTTTGCAATGTTCTAGACATATATCTTGCTGATGCACCTAATAGTTCTTGGGTATATGATACCGGATCAGTTATTCACATCTGCAACTCGTTGCAGGGACTGGTAAGAACTAGGAGCGTAGCAAGAGGCGAGGTTGATATTCGAGTCGGCAACAAAGCAAGAGTTGCTGTGTTGGAAGTCGACACGATGCAACTTCATTTACCTTCAAGATTCATTATGGAACTGTATAATTGTTATTATGTTCCAGTGCTCAGTCGAAACATTATTTCTGCTTCATGTTTGATGAGGCAAGGCTATGAGTCGAATATCGAGAATAATGGTTGTTCTTTGTATTTGAATGATATGTTTCACGTCTTTGCACCCGTACAGGACGGGCTATTTATTTTGAATCTTGATGGTCAGTCGGTTTATAACATAAATGTTAAAAGGTTGAAACCAAATGATCTGAATATGACTTACTTTTGGCACTGTCAGCTTGGTCATATAAGTTGGAAACGCATGAAGAAGATCCATGATGATGGACTCCTAAATTCGTTTGACTTGGAGTCGTTCGAGACATGCGAATCTTGCCTACTCGGCAAAATGACCAAGACACCTTTTGCAAAGAGTTGCAAAAGGGCGTCCGACTTGTTGGGACTAGTACATAGTGATGTATGTGGACCAATGAGCATGACATCCAGGGGTGGTTATGAGTACTTCATTACCTTCACTGATGATTTGAGTAGGTATGGACATATCTACTTGATGAAACATAAGTCGGAAGCCTTTGAAAAGTTCAAAGAATTCCAGAATGAAGCACAGAATCAACTCGGCAAGAAAATAAAGTTTCTTCGGTCGGACCGAGGAGACGAGTACATGAGCCATGAGTTTGATGACCATATGAAAAGTTGTGGAATAGTTCCTCAACTTACTACGCCAGGAACGCCGCAAAGGAACGGTGTTTGAGAAAGGCGGAATCGGACCTTGTTGGACATGGTACGATCAATGATGAGTCAGACAGATCTGCCTTTGTCATTTTGGGGTTATTGTCTAGAAATAGTGGCGCTCACACTAAACAGAGTACCATCAAAATCGGTAGAGAGGACACTGCATGAGATGTGGACAGGCAAAAAGCCGAGTTTGTCTTTTCTTAATATTTGGGGTTGTGAAGCATTTGTCAAGCGACTTCAGTCGGACAAGCTAACGGCCAAGTCGGATAAGTGTATTTTCATGGGGTATCCGAGGGAAACCTTGGGTTACTACTTCTACAACCGAGAAGAGGGCAAAGTGTTTGTTGCTCGGAACGGTGTCTTCCTTGAGAAAGAGTTTCTCAGTCGGGGAGTAAGTGGGAGCACGGTTCAGCTCGAAGAAATTCGAGAGGAACCAGCTAGTAGCGAGTCGGCAAAAACCTTGGAGGTTGAGTCGATCGAGCCGGCAGAAGCACCTATACTACGAAGATCGACGAGATTATGAAGTGTTCATGATGTGTTACTGTTAGACAGTGATGAGCCGGCAAATTATTCGGAAGCGATGGTGGGATCTTATTCCGAGTCATGGCTTGGAGGCATGAGATCCGAGTTAAAGTCCATGGATGAAAATCAAATTTGGAACTTGGTTGATCTGCCAGACGGTGCAAGACCCGTCGGGTGCAAATGGGTCTTTAAGAAGAAAACTGATATGGATGGAAATGTTTCCGTCTATAAAGCACGCCTTGTCGCGAAGGGGTTCCGACAAGTTCAAGGAGTTGATTACGACGAGACTTTCTCGCCCATAGCGATGCTTAAATCAGTTCGGAATAGCAGCCTATTTCGACTATGAGATATGGCAGATGGATGTCAAAACGGCTTTCCTTAACGAAAATTTAACCGAGGACGTGTATATGATACAACCCGAGGGTTTTGTCGATCCGGTTAATGCTGACAAGGTATGTAAACTTTAGAAATCCATTTATGGGTTGAAGCAAGCATCTCGGAGTTGGAATATTCGCTTTGATGAGGTAGTGAAATCGTTTGGCTTCATCAAGAGTGATCATGATTCTTGTTTATACAAGAAGTTTAGTGGGAGCAAAGTAAACTTTCCGATCTTATATGTGGATGACATATTATTGATTGGAAATGATGTCCAGATATTGCAAGAAACCAAGGAATCATTGGAAAGGAGTTTCTCAATGAAAGACTTGGGTGAGGCAACATATATTCTCGGAATCCGGATCTATAGAGATAGATCAAGAAGGCTCATTGGATTGAGTCAAAGTACTTATTTGGACAAAGTGTTGAAGGAGTTCAACATGGAATCGTCTGTGGCATCCCGCAAAACCACTACTAGAAAATCGCGTTGTTTTTGTGCATTGCATCATCATGACCGCATGCTCATGTGTGGCATCCCGCAAAACCACTACTAGAAAATCGCGTTGTTTTTGTGCATTGCATCATCATGACCGCATGCTCATGTCATCATGCCACATTGCATTTGAGCATCGGCATCATCTTGCATTTGCTTGCATAAAACTATTTTCGAGAAAACCCAAATTGTTTTCCTAAAACACCCCGTCTTTTATTCAAACGCCAAACCCGGGTCTCCGGATTATTTTGTTTTGTTGCTATCGGTTTGCAATCGGTGCATTTAAAATCAAATAAAAATTATATTATTTTAGTGGGGGCAGTCGAACGGGCCGACTCGACCCGAACGACCACCCCCAGTATAATCGGTCCAGACCAGTACAATCGGTCCAGACCAGTACAATCGGTCCAGACCAGTACAATCGGTCCAGACCAGTACAATCGGTCCGCCTAAAATTCCTACAGCTACCAAAAACCCTACCCACACACAGCCTCCACATCACCCCACCCAATTCCCTAGTGACACCTCACCCTCTCTCCCCCTCTACCCAACCAGGAACTGCCACCTCAGCAGCCCCTGGCTTCTCTCTCTCTTCCCACTCCCTCCACCGGCCCTACCTCACCCTGCCAACCCACACCCGCTCTACACGCACACAGCGCGCGGCAGCACCCCACACGCCCCTGCCCCGTGGTCCCGCCCCAGCCCAGCGGGCCCACCACGACCCCCACCTGCCCCTGTTTCTCTTCCACACGCACGCAGCCCTCCTCTCCACCTGCCCCAATCCCAGCTCGCCCCGTCTGCCTCTCCGCTCCGGCCCCAGGCAGCCGCGCGCCCGCCGCCGTGCTCCTCCCTCGTCCGCCGCCGTGCTCCCCACCGACGCGTGCCTCGTCCTCCCCGCACCAGCCTCCACCCGCGCTAGCCCCAGGCCCCGACGCCGGCCGCCTCTGCGCCCTCAACCGCCGGCCGCCGACGCGTGCCTCTGCCTCGCCCCGGCCCTCCTCCCTCGTCCGCCGCCGGCGACCCCGCTCCAGCTGAAGGGTTCGCAGCATAGAAAACAAAAATTTTCCTACGATGTGAACTATATACCAAGATCTATCTACTAGATACAAACAACGGGCGGATGTATATCCGTAGAGAACATACCCTTGAAGACCGACAAAGCTTAACGAGTTCAACTCGTGGTTGATGTAGACGATCTCTTGCCGATCTCAAGATCGAGAGGAAGTCCTAGCGCCGCAAATCAGCAGCGCATCCGTGCTCGCACACACGTTCGAGGCACCGAGCAACCTCCGCCTCCTCGCTCCAGCGATGCAGCGGAAGCACAACTCTTTCTTGCCGAATAGCCACCGGGAACATGTATCTCGCTAGTCCGAGACCATGGGGAATAAATTCTAGAGGGGGAGAGAGATCCTTCACGAGGAGGTGTGAGAGACAAGTGAGGAGGGGGGATCCTTTTATAGGAGGAGGGGGGGAACCCCAAGGGGGTGGCCGGCGCATGGGGCTGCCCCCTTGCCCTCCCCTCTTCATGTGGGTGGACACTCCACTCACAAAATGCCCTTTAAATTCCCTCCACTCAAAAGTCCACTCAAATTCCCATTAAATTTCCACCAAATTTAATGCAAACTCTCATTAAATAAAACTCTTTTATTTTATTCAGAATTTTGTCAATTACTTTAATGACAAACATTCACAAATAACCCCTTGCTAGAATTCTATTTCACATGCATAACCACTTTATGCAATTTCACCCGAAAACCTGTTTCGGTATCTAGTGAAATAAATTCCTGCGCTTGTTCATTCTTTCGGCATGAAACATTTGCTCCAATTGGATGTCGGTGTCTCTTAAGTGTGTCACCCTACGGTTCGTGAATAATGCGGACATGATCGAGACCCCTCTCGTATCAATAATCAGAAGCGGGATCTGGAGACCCATACTGACTCCCACACATTCAACGATGACTTTCTTGTGATCGTCGGAACCTTTTACGCTAGTATATCTTAATCCCTTTGTTTCACGATATATTACATGTCCGAGATTCGATCATCGGTATCTCCATACCTAGTTTGATCTCGTTACCGACATGCACTCTTTTCTCATTCCTGTGATATAACATTCTAGTGATCAAATCACTTGCTTGCAAGCTAATCAATGTGATATCACCGAGAGGGCCCAGAGTATATCTATCCGTCATCGGGATGAACAAATTCCACTCTCGATCCATGAGCCTCAACATAACACTTTATTAGTTCTGAATCCATCTTTATAATCACCCTGTTACGGTGTGACGTTTGATGTTATCAAGAAACTCTTCCGGTGTTAGTGATTGACATGATCTCATGGTCTAAGGATTAGGATCACTTCGTAAGTTGTTATAGCAATATAAACTCAATGACTTTGATCGTAATGCTATACTTCGGATGAATGTTCATCACACCATTACACTAATGTTGTGATCCCGTTATTAACAACATCCAATGTCCATGATCAGGAAACCTTGATCATCTTGTTAATCAACGAGCTAGTTTATGAGAGAGGCATAACTAGGAACATTCTGTTTGTTTATTAAACACACATGTATTAACGTTTCCGTATTAATACAATTATAGCATGCAAAATAAACATCTATCATATACTTGGAATACACATAATAAACACTTTATTATTGCCTCTCAGGGCATATTCCCTTCAGTCTCCCACTTGCACTAGAGACAATAATCTAGTTACATAGTGATAAATCTAACACCCATTGAGTTCTGGTGTTGATCATGTTTTGCTCTAGGGAGAGTTTTAGTCAACGGATCTGCTACATTGAGATCCGTATGTACTTTACAAATCTTTATATCTCCATCCTTGACCTGCTCGCGGATGGAGTGAAACCGGCGCTTAATATGTTTGGAATGCTTGTGAGACCTTGGCTCTTTGGCATTGGCAATGGCACCATTGTTGTCACAATAGATCACCATTGGGTCCAACGCATTTGCCACCACTCCTAGTTTGGATATGAACTCCTTCATCCAAACTGCTTCCTGAGCCGCTTCTGAAGCAGCAACATATTCGGCCTCTGTTGTTGATCCCGCTACCACAGGTTGTTTGGAGCTCCTCCAACTAACCGCTCCGCCATTCATGAGAAATACGTATCCGGATTGAGACTTAGAGTCATCCGGATCGGTGTCAAAGCTAGCGTCGACATAACACTTAGCGACGAGCTCTTCTTCACCTCCGTATACAAGAAACATATCCTTAGTTCTTCGTAAGTACTTAAGGATATTCTTGACCGCTATCCAGTGTTCCGAACCTGGATCCGATTGGTACCTACTAGTCAAACTAATAGCATGTGCCACATCCGGTCTTGTACATAGCATGGCGTACATTATAGAGCCTATGGCTGAAGCATAGGGGACTTTGTCCATTATCTCTCTTTCTTCCGCCGAAGCCGTACTTTGAGTCTTACTCAATGTCTTGCCTTGCAACATAGGTAAGAACCCCTTCTTACTTCCGTCCATTTTAAACTTCTTTAAAATCTTATCAAGGTATGTACTTTGCGATAGCCCTATTAGGCGCCTAGATCTATCTCTATAGATCTTTATGCCTAATATGTATGACGCTTCACCTAGGTCCTTCATTGAAAATTTGCTGTTTAGATAACTTTTAACACTGTTTAAAAGATCTATATCATTTCCGATCAATAATATGTCATCCACATATAATATCAGAAATGCCACATTGCTCCCACTCACTTTCTTGTAAATACAAGCTTCTCCATAAGTTTGGACAAATCCAAACTCTTTGATCACCTCATCAAAGCGGAGATTCCAACTTCGTGATGCTTGCTTCAATCCATAGATGGATCGCTGAAGCTTGCACACCTTGTTAGCATCCTTAGGATTGACAAAACCCTTTGGTTGTATCATATACAACTCTTCTTCAATATTCCCATTGAGAAACACGGTTTTGACATCCATCTGCCATATCTCATAATCGAAATATGCAGCAATTGCTAACATAATCCTAACTGACTTTAGCATCGCTACGGGAGAAAAAGTCTCATCGTAGTCAACTCCTTGAATTTGTCGAAACCCCTTTGCGACAAGTCGAGCTTTATAGACGGTCACATTACCATCAGCATCAGTTTTCCTTTTGAAAATCCATTTGTTCTCCACGGCCTTTCGGTCGTGAGGTAGTTCCACCAAGTTCCAAACTTGATTTTCATACATGGATTCCATCTCGGATTTCATGGCTTCTAACCATTTGTTGGAATCCGGGCTCATCATCGCTTCTTCATACGTCACAGGGTCATCATTTTCATTAACCATGAAATTCATGACAGGATTTCCGTACAGCTCGGGAGCTGCACGCGTCCTGTTTGACCTGCGAGGTTCGGTAGTACTCTCTTTCGGAGTTTCATGATCATTATCATTAGTTCCCTCTTCAACAGGTGGAGCCAACTCCGGAACAACTTCCGGCGCTGCGCTACTCGCCATACTTTGAAGAGAAGGTTCCACAACCTCTTCGAGTTCTACCTTCCGACTACTCACACCTTTCGCGAGAAACTCTTTCTCTAGAAAGGATCCATTCTTGGCAACAAAAACCTTGCCCTCGGATCTGTGATAGAAGGAATACCCAATAGTTTCTTTAGGGTATCCTATGAAGACGCATTTTTCCGCTTTGGGTTCGAGTTTATCCGGTTGAAGTTTCTTCACATAAACATCGCATCCCCAAACTTTTAAGAAATGACAGCTTAGGTTTGTTTCCAAACCACAATTCATACGGTGTCTTTTCAACGGATTTAGATGGTGCCCGATTTAAAGTGAATGCAGCAGTTTCTAGTGCATAACCCCAAAATGACAACGGCAAGTCCGTCAGAGACATCATAGATCGAACCATATCTAATAAAGTACGATTACGACGTTCCGACACACCATTTCGCTGTGGTGTTCCGGCAGGTGTGAGTTGTGAAACAATTCCACACTCTTTCATGTGAGTGCTAAACTCGTAACTTAGATACTCACCTCCACGGTCGGACCGTAGAAATTTGATCTTTCTATTACGATGATTTTCCACTTCATTCTGAAATTCCTTGAACTTTTCAAAGGTTTCAGACTTGTGTTTCATCAAGTAGATATAACCGTATCTACTCAAATCATCCGTGAAAGTAACAAAATAACGATATCCACCTCGCGCCGACACACTCATTGGACCACATACATCAGAATGTATGATTTCCAATAAATCTGTCGCCCGTTCCATTGAACCGGAAAACGGCGTTCTAGTCATCTTGCCCATAAGGCATGGCTCACATGTATCAAATGATTCATAATCAAGTGATTCCAAAAGTCCATCCGAATGGAGCTTCTTCATGCGTTTAACGCCAATATGACCTAGACGGCAGTGCCACATATATGCGGATATATCATCATTAAGTTTAATCCTTTTAGCATCAACATTATGAATATGTGTAACATTATCATCGAGATCTAATAGAAATAAACCATTCATCATCGGTGCATGACCATAAAAGATTTCATTCATATAAATGGAACAACCATTGTTCTCGGATTTAAATGAATAACCACTTCGCATCAAACACGATCCAGATACAATGTTCATGCTCAGTGCAGGCACCAGATAACATTTATTTAAGTTTATAACTAATCCCGATGGCAAGTGGAGAGGCAGCGTTCCGACGGCGATCACATCAACGCTTGATCCATTGCCGACACGCAACTTGACCTCACCCCTTGCTAGCGGTCGCTTGTTCCGCAGCCCCTGATTCGAGTTACAAATATTAGCAACTGAACCGGTATCAAATACCCAGGTGCTACTGCGAGCACTAGTCAAGTACACATCAATAACATGTATATCATATATACCTTTGTTTGCCTTGCCGACCTTCTTGTCTGCCAGATACTTGGGGCAGTTGCGCTTCCAGTGGCCAGTCCCCTTACAATAGTAGCACTCAGAATCAGACTTAGGTCCAACTCGGGGTTTCTTTTCAGGCGCGGCAACCGGCTTGCCGCCCTTACTTCCCTTCCGTTTTCCCTTCTTGTCTTTATTGAAACCAGTGTTCCTATTGATCATCAACACTTGATGTTCCTTTTTGATCTCCACTTCTGCAGTTTTAAGCATTGACAGAAGCTCGGGGAGAGACTTCTTCATGCCTTGCGTATTATAGTTCATCACGAAACTCTTATAGCTAGGTGGCAGAGACTGCAGAACACGATGGATGCCTAAGTCAATGGGAATCGATATTCCCAAGGACACAAGCTTATCGGCGTAACCCGACATCTTGAGTACATGCTCACTAACGGAGCTGTGCTCTTCCATCATGCAGCTAAAGAACTTTTCTGAAGCGTTGTAGCTCTCTACAGCAGCATGTGTGTCGAAAATCATTTTCAACTCACCCATTGTATCAAATGCATTGCCGTTTTCGAAACGCTTTCGAAGTTCCGGCTCTAGCCCATACAATATGCCGCAATGAACTAAGTTGTGGTCCTCCTGACGAGTCTGATAGACATTCTTCTCCTCGTCAGGGGCATCATCAAAAGGTGGGGGGCCTAACGGCGCTTCTAGCACATATTGCTTTTGTGCAGCAGAGAGGAGAATCCTCAAATTCATGGCCCATTCGGTAAAGTTGCTACCGTTCATTGCTAGTTTCTCTTTCTCCATGAACACATTGAAATTAAAAGCAGGTGGTGCCATCTACAACAGAATTTGTAAAGTTTAGACTAAGTGTATGATAGATTGAGTTCAACTAATCTTTATTACGAATGAACTCCCACTCAAAAACGACATCCCTCGTGCCTTTTTGGTGATTACATGAACCAAATCCACTACACCAAGTCCGATCATCACGTGAGTCGGTATAGCTTCAAAGGCGAGCATCAAATGGGCATCATATCAACTATATGACTCATGCTTAACCTTTCGGTCCGTGTTCCGAGGCCATGTCTGTACATGCTAGGCTCGCCAAGTTAGAACCTTAGTATTCGCATGTGTAACTGTTTTACACCCGAAATATGGTCGTGGATCCAAGAACACCCGATCATCACGTGATGTCTTGGAGCGACGAAAACATAATCGGTGCATACTAAAGGAAGAACACATTCTTATCTTGATATTTAAATGAGGGATCATCTTATTATGGTAACAAAGCGCTAAACAAGCAATATAAGATGCTATCAAACATCATATGTTTATTAGTGAAATTATATGGTTCCCGCAGATGATCTCTATCATGTGCATCGTGGTATGATCACTATCATACCTATATGTGTAAATCCAAGGTCTATGGATTTTACACGCTATGTGTGTTGTAAGAGTATCATCTCATACTTCTACTTACAACACTACCATATCATAACACTAGCCCAGCAACAATCTAAACTAGACGCCTCTAATTTATCCATTGCAAGTTTTACGTGGCTTAGGGCTTTCGAGATAGAACCGTTCTTACCTACGAACATGAACCACAACGAGGATAATCAAATTGTTGACAACTCGCTTGCAAAATAGATATTGACTATAGTAGGAGAGACAGACACCCGCTAGCCACTTATGCAAACTAGTTGCATGTCAAGCGTGGAACAGGTCTCATGTGCGAGGACATGTAAAGTTTGTCCGGGCCGCTTCATCCCACTATGCCACCAATATCCAAAATTACAACAAAGGAGCAACAACATGATCATCATCGCCCACATACTCATATGTGTACTACCCGTGTAAAGTATCTACGCATAGATCCGGCTCTGATACCACTGTAGGGTTCGCAACATAGAAAACAAAAATTTTCCTACGATGTGAACTATATACCAAGATCTATCTACTAGATACAAACAACGGGCGGATGTATATCCGTAGAGAACATACCCTTGAAGACCGACAAAGCTTAACGAGTTCAACTCGTGGTTGATGTAGACGATCTCTTGCCGATCTCAAGATCGAGAGGAAGTCCTAGCGCCGCAAATCAGCAGCGCATCCGTGCTCGCACACACGTTCGA
Organism: Avena sativa; assembly: GCA_916181665.1. Taxonomy (NCBI): domain Eukaryota; kingdom Viridiplantae; phylum Streptophyta; class Magnoliopsida; order Poales; family Poaceae; genus Avena; species Avena sativa. The sequence continues at coordinate 137,870,088 of OV702280.1, forward strand.
GGCACCGAGCAACCTCCGCCTCCTCGCTCCAGCGATGCAGCGGAAGCACAACTCTTTCTTGCCGAATAGCCACCGGGAACATGTATCTCGCTAGTCCGAGACCATGGGGAATAAATTCTAGAGGGGGAGAGAGATCCTTCACGAGGAGGTGTGAGAGACAAGTGAGGAGGGGGGCTCCTTTTATAGGAGGAGGGGGGAACCCCAAGGGGGTGGCCGGCGCATGGGGCTGCCCCCTTGCCCTCCCCTCTTCATGTGGGTGGACACTCCACTCACAAAATGCCCTTTAAATTCCCTCCACTCAAAAGTACACTCAAGTTCCCATTAAATTTCCACCAAATTTAATGCAAACTCTCATTAAATAAAACTCTTTTATTTTATTCAGAATTTTGTCAATTACTTTAATGACAAACATTCACAAATAACCCCTTGCTAGAATTCTATTTCACATGCATAACCACTTTATGCAATTTCACCCGAAAACCTGTTTCGGTATCTAGTGAAATAAATTCCTGCGCTTGTTCATTCTTTCGGCATGAAACATTTGCTCCAATTGGATGTCGGTGTCTCTTAAGTGTGTCACCCTACGGTTCGTGAATAATGCGGACATGATCGAGACCCCTCTCGGATCAATAATCAGAAGCGGGATCTGGAGACCCATACTGACTCCCACACATTCAACGATGACTTTCTTGTGATCGTCGGAACCTTTTACGCTAGTATATCTTAATCCCTTTGTTTCACGATATATTACATGTCCGAGATTCGATCATCGGTATCTCCATACCTAGTTTGATCTCGTTACCGACATGCACTCTTTTCTCATTCCTGTGATATAACATTCTAGTGATCAAATCACTTGCTTGCAAGCTAATCAATGTGATATCACCGAGAGGGCCCAGAGTATATCTATCCGTCATCGGGATGAACAAATTCCACTCTCGATCCATGAGCCTCAACATAACACTTTATTAGTTCTGAATCCATCTTTATAATCATCCTGTTACGGTGTGACGTTTGATGTTATCAAGAAACTCTTCCGGTGTTAGTGATTGACATGATCTCATGGTCTAAGGATTAGGATCACTTCGTAAGTTGTTATAGCAATATAAACTCAATGACTTTGATCGTAATGCTATACTTCGGATGAATGTTCATCACACCATTACACTAATGTTGTGATCCCGTTATTAACAACATCCAATGTCCATGATCAGGAAACCTTGATCATCTTGTTAATCAACGAGCTAGTTTATGAGAGAGGCATAACTAGGAACTTTCTGTTTGTTTATTAAACACACATGTATTAACGTTTCCGTATTAATACAACTATAGCATGCAAAATAAACATCTATCATATACTTGGAATACACATAATAAACACTTTATTATTGCCTCTCAGGGCATATTCCCTTCACCAGCCCCCTCTGCAAGCTTCCCCTCCGCCTGGCGGCCGCCCCGGGCAGAGCCTCGCCGGACCCCGCCTCGGCCGCGCACTCTCCGCGGTGTCGCCCTGCCCCCACCACCTCCGGCGCCGCCCAGTACACCCCCGAGCTCGTCCCGCCGGCGGCGCCCAGGCCGCTGCCCTCTGCCCCGCCCGGCCTCGTCGCTCAGTCGCCTCGTCGCCGTCGGCGTGCTGCTCGCGTCTCTGGCCCGTCACCTGGGCTGCCCGAGCCGCCCAGTTCGACGTCAGGCTCGCCTCGCTGCTGGCCCGACCCTCTGTGCGACAGAGTCACGCCTCCGGTTTACCCCATCGGAACCCCCCCAACCAAGGTCGCCACCCCGAAGCCCGATCCTGGTGCCCGGACCTTGAATCCCTCGCCAAGATCTTCTTGTCGACAAGATCCCTGGCGCAAGTTGGCAACGAGGTATCGGGAAGGAGCCTCGAGAACGCTGACGTGGAACGCCAAGAACTTCTACCGGAGACCGACCCGATACACGGACCCGAAGACCGCGGGTGCGACAAGATCGTCGCTCAGACGCCAAGACCGTCACATGGAACGATAAGGGCTTCATCTCGGATACGCCAAGTACTTCAGCCGGATGCCGAGTCCGACCCGACCCGCGAACCCGACAAGGGCTACACGACGACAAGATCGACACCGACTCAGGGCGAGACCGATGCGCCCCGATGCCACGCCCAGTTCGTCTAACCGAACGCCAAGACCTACCCCGATATCCGAGAACGATCCCGGAGTCCGAACCCCGTTTCCGTCGAACCCTGGACCCTGTCGAACCCCGAACCCCGGAACCCCAAGATCTGCCGAACCCTAATGTGTGAACCCCTTCCCGAAAACCCTATTTTATAATATAATAACAACCTGTTGCACATTAATTGCCATACTTGCATGCATAATCATGTGGTTTGGGGGCCTTATGCCGATTCACCATATAATTAAATATGGGGCCCATATGCGGGCAAATCTAGTCTCATATTGGCCTCATTTAAACTTGTGTAGCGAACCCGTATTATCTTTTGCCATGTAAAACAACATTTAATTGCGGGGTAGCTAAACAACTTGAACCATCTAATTTAATTGTCGGGACCCCGGTTCCACTTAACATTGACCTAATTGCATCGCATCTTTGCCATGCCATACATCATACATGCATCATGCCGATCTTCTGCCGTTGTATTAAATATTGCATCCGGTGTCTCTTCTAGTGTTTTGCTTCTTCGCGGATAAGGCCGTTGAGTTGATGTGAGCTTCGCCCCGATCTTCGGTTGAACTCTTCGACAATGTTTTCAGGCAAGCATCTCCCCCCTTTCTACCTATCTTACTTTTATAGTATTTATTCCCTCCTGTTGATCTATTGCTATCTGTGTTGCGATGCTCTAGTTTCCGTACCCTTGATATCCCTTGCAGCCATATATTGCCTTGGACACATCCTATTACTTATTGTTTGGTAGATAGTTGGACTTGCGCGTCGTAGTCACTTGCTCAAGTGCTGTTGCGTGTCGTCAAGTGCCACAGTTGTTGATGTATTGCCGCATGTTGCTGTTGGAGATGATCATAGCTTTACTTATCGTTCACTTTAATTCCTGTTTAACAACTAAAATTGAAGTAAGCAGAGGCATCGGTGGGTGATAGATAATATTTGGTTTCCGAACGCCCCCTTGTGTCCCGTAGGACCCCGAGTACTTGATACCTGTTCCTTGATTTATCGCGCTATCCACATCCGGGAGGTATATGGCACCCCCCTGAGCCAGAGCTTGATTCAGTCTTATTTCTTGGGGCCACAAACTAGTTTGAGGTTTTATTACTATCCTGTACTTATGCCATGCTACTGCTTTATTTACGATTGTGCGAGGAGCACACTGTACTGTTTAGGATCGTGGCACGATTCCGCGGTGTCGACAAGCCCAGCCACACTTTCGGGTTCCCAGTCGCTCACAGCCGTCCACCCAAACCTCGGGTCCGTCTCGGAGTCAGCTAGCTTCGTTGCGGGTGTACTCCAAGGGGTGGCCCCCTGAAATATTTCTGAATCCTGTGATTGCTTTGTCGTGAAGGCCTCGTTGGGTTTTGATTTGGTTTTTCCGAGGTTGATCGAGTGTGTGTTGCTATTTGTGCACCCCTGCAGGGTAAAACTTTCTGAAAGCCGTGTCCGCGGTTATGGACGACTTGGAGCACAGTTTCTCGATCATAGACAAGCATAACTAAAGTACCGTTTTAATCTGACTAAGTAATTGACTAGTAAATCGTGCAACACTCATGGAATGGTTAATAAAATTGCCAACGGATGGGGGGTTGTTCGTCCGCTTCCTCGTCGGTAAGCGAGGAGGAGGATGGATCTGGTGATATTACTGTGATAACTGTTGTCATTAATTCACGGACATCCGTATATCATTGGTTAGGCGGATGGTTAGCGTTTATCTATAGAACTGCTAGGGTTTATCTTTTGCTGCAATTGCATCACCCCAGGTTGTGTCCCCTTTAGAGGCATAAAGACTTGCTGAGTACCCTTAGGGTCTCACACGATAAATTATTGGTTCAGATGAATAGGTACACTCGCAGGACGGATACTGGGTGGAAGAGGCGGATGATGTGGGCAACGATCGTTCGGTGTAGAGATTCCGGGAACGGGGATCCGTGAGATCTGTGGGCGGGATGTGCTTATTTCTATGGCATCTTATGCCGATTTGCTTCTTATCCGTACTCGGACCTTGTTTTGCCGCTTCCGCTTGATACTCTGATGTGTGATGTATGAGGAATTATCCTAAAATATTATATCTATCTAGGTCATTTGAATCTTGCCGTATGGCGTTGCTATATTTCTTTTCTTTCTAGATGGTATGGCTCTGATGTACTCTTGTATGGTGGCTTGCATACATACTCATTTGTGTATGTAGTTGATCCCTTCGCCTGCCGATTACGCCGCCCGTACAGGTCCCGATGAGTTGGAAGTGGTTGGGACGGCCGAGAGGTCTACCCGTGAGTGGCTTTTGGGGCCCCACCGTACTATTTCAACCACTACCGCTCATCCAGGCTTGTATCTAGGAGCGTAATTCACCGAGGTAGTTACAATTGGTATCAGAGCCATCCCGACCTTCAGGGTCTCAGCCAAACGGTCGTTGTCAGTCTAGCAAATATTTTGGTAGTTATGTATACTAGGGAAAAACAAAACGAGAGAGTAGGACTGCTTCCATTTTTTCTTCTTACCCTCCCACACACCCTTTTCTGGTAAGGAAGTGCAACGTTTTCAATCCTCTCCTTAAATGTTCAAACTAGGATTCACGTGTTCTGGGTTTCCGTAGTACCATAGGTTGTGTGTTTGTGTGTGTGTGTGTGTGTGTAATTCTTTGTCTATCTGTTGCATCCAAGTTGTTATCTAATCAGCCTTTTGGTCATCAACTGTTGGTACATTCCATACCGACAGGCTTTTGCAAACCGACACGATCTGTCTTACTCTTTGTTATCCGACGTTATCTTGTTTGGGGTGTTCGTTTCCGTAGTTACTAATCTTTAGGTTCAACGTGAGAAGAAGGGGTTAGGATATGTGTTCCACTTGTTCATGTGCGGGGTAATGATTTGAGTGCGGGATGGAGTCGCGACCATACCACTACTCTTATCATTCGCTTTCGTATATTGAATTGGTAGAGTCACTAATCTTGATTCGTTAAGTAATTTTGCACATCTATTGGTATTTTAATGCCGAAATTTGTGGAAATTTTTTCTTTGATATATTTGTGTACCACACTCCTTTTCAGTCGTGTGCGATATGCTTAATATCTTCTAGGTGCTTTTGAACTTTGTTGATATTTTAATATCATCTTAGTAAATTGTATCCTTTAATCTTGGTTAATTCCATCTTGGTACTATTTTGGATTATTATTATTCTCCATTATAGTACTGACTTGTGTTTTATATCAATCTCAGGATGGCTCCACCACGCCGTTCAGATGAGGACATACCACCGGAACTTGGGGCCGCGTTGTCAAACATAGCCAATGCCTTGGCAGCAATGCAGCAGAACCAGCAGCGTTTGGAAGAGAGTGTTCGGAGGAATGAGTTTGCTCCACTCCCTCCACCTCCCAAGCGGGGCGACATCAAAAGCTTCCTGAAGTTCAACCCTCGCCAATTTGATGTTTCTGATCGACCACTGGATGCGGATGATTGGTTACGTGAGACGTCAAGGCTACTGGAGACTGCTGATGTTCCTGAGCAAGAGTGGGTAAAGTGTGCTACTCACCTTCTGAAGGGAGATGCAGCTCTCTGGTGGGAGAATTATCTGAAGGCAAGCTGCACTGGTTTTTAGCCCACTTGGGAACAGTTCTCTGGAGCTTTCAAAGAGCAATTCCTGTCAGAGATTGTCATGGAAAGGATGAAGGAAGCATTTCTCAACCTTAAGCAAGGAAATGATAATGTCAACACCTACATCAGGAACTTCATGAATCTTTCTCGTTATGGTGGCGATGAGGTATCTGATGACAAGAAGAAGCAAAAGAGGTTCAGGCAGGGGCTCAATGCATCGATCAAGTATGCAATCACACATGCAAGGCCGGCATCTTTTCTGGAACTAAAGCACACAGCTCTGCAAGAGGAAGCAAGCAGGCAAGTGTTTGAGGAGTCCAAGAAACACAACCGTGATGCACCAAGCTCTTCAGCTATGTCAGCTCCTTCTAAGCGGCGTGTCTGGGTTCCTAACACCCCACCGTCGCTCCCGGCTTCACCAAGACCTGCAAGCTACGCGTCAAGGCCACTAAACTCCATCACTGCTGCTCCCAGGGGCTACAACAACCATTACCCTGGAGCGCCTGGCGGAGTCCCTGGCTACGTTGCTCCACGTCCACCTGCTGCTTGCTTCACATGTGGAGATCCTGGACATCTGAACTGGAACTGTCCGATGAAAAACAAAGCTCTTCCTCCACCCCCGCCTAGATCTGCAGCAAGCTCTCCTATGGTTCGTGCACCACCACCTCGGGCTCTCAACATCAACACTAAGCCCGGGTCTGCGGTTGTTCGTGCCAACTGTGTCAACGCCGCTCAAGCTGAGTATGCACCTGGAGTTGTGATGGGTATGCTTTCCGTTAACTCAGTCCCTGCACGAGTTTTGTTTGATTCTGGTGCATCGCATTCTTTTGTTTCTCACAAGTTTGCAAATGAGAATGAGTTAGTCTTGGTTCCTCTCCTCAAGCGGTTGGTGGTACAATCTCCTGGTTCAAACATGAGGGCTGTTCATATCAGCCATGGCAATCAAATTGAGATTGGTGGCTCTTTGTTCTCGGCTTCCTTAATTGTTCTGGGCAATTCTGACATTGATGTCATCTTGGGCATGGATTGGTTGACGGCAAATGCAGCTGTGATTGATTGTGCTGAACGCTCGGTTTCTCTGAAGATTCCTGAAGGCCATATAGTCTTTTCTCCAAGTTTGACTCCTGCTGTCCAGCTTTTCTCTTTGGCGGCTCTGAATGATGATGCTATGGAAGCTATTCAAAGAGTCCCAGTGGTCTGTGAGTTTCTGGATGTCTTTCCTGAAGAGTTGCCGGGTATGCCTCCAGATCGTGAGGTTGAGTTTGTAATTGAACTTGAACCTGGAACGGCTCCTATCTCCAAGCGGCCTTATAAAATGGGTCCTTCTGAGTTGGCTGAACTCAAACGACAGCTTGATGAACAAGAGAAGTTGGGTTTCATTCAACACAGTACTTCTTCTTGGGGTAGCCCAACAATCTTTGTGAAGAAGCGTGACAGGACTGATAGACTTTGTGTTGACTATCGGGCTCTCAATGCTAAAACCATCAAGAACAAATATCCCCTTCCGCGGATTAATGATCTCTTTGACCAGCTAGCTGGAGCTGTGGTATTCTCTAAGCTGGATTTGAGGAGTGGTTATCACCAAATCAAAATTCGCAAGGAAGATGTGCCTAAAACAGCTTTCACCACCCGCTATGGCCTGTATGAGTACACGGTCATGTCTTTCGGTCTCACAAGCGCCCCTGCTACCTTCTCGAGGCTTATGAACTCGGTCTTCATGGAGTACCTGGATAAGTTCGTTGTGGTCTATCTGGATGACATCTTGGTCTATTCTAAGTCCAAGGAAGAGCATGAAGAACACCTTCGTTGTGTCCTAAACAAGCTGCGCGAGAACCGCTTGTATGCAAAGTTCTCAAAGTGTGAGTTTTGGCTGCCTGAAGTAACCTATCTTGGTCATGTCATCTCTGCCAAGGGCATTGAAGTCAACCCGGAAACGGTAAAGACAATTGTTGAATGGCTTCCTCCGGTAAATGTAAAAGAAGTGCGGAGCTTCCTGGGTTTGGCTAGTTATTGCCGTCGCTTTGTTCAGAACTTCTCAAAGATAGCGAAGCCTCTTACCGATCTCCTCAAGAAAGGCAAGAAATATCTTTGGACTCCTGCATGTCAAGCAAGCTTTGAGACACTCAAAGAGAAGCTCCCTTCCACACCAGTCTTGGTTCCTCCGGATACATCCAAGCCTTTCTAGATATTCTGTGACGCCTCTTTGCAAGGATTGGGTGCGGTCCTTATGCAAGAAAGACAAGTTGTTGCTTATGCCTCTCGACAGTTGAAGACGCATGAGATCAACTATCCCACACATGACCTCGAGCTAGCAGCAGTTGTCTTTGCTTTGAAGCTATGGAGGCACTACTTGCTTGGCAACCGATGTGAGATCTTTTCTGATCACAAGAGTTTGAAGTATATCTTTACTCAGCCTGATCTCAACCTTCGGCAGAGGAGATGGATTGAAGCAATCAATGACTTTGATGTGACCATCAACTACACTCCGGGCAAAGCTAATGTCATGGCCGATGCTCTCAGCCGTAAAGCTTATGTCAATAACCTCATGATGGAAGAACAGCAGCCTCTCTTGTGTGAGGAATTCCGTCAGCTCAACCTGGAAATTGTGGAACAAGGACAGCTCTCGAACCTTCTAGCCACTCCTCTCTTGGAAGAAAAGATTCGTTTTCGTCAGCATGGTGATCCGCACACCAGAAAGATCACTTCCCAGCTCCAGCTTCCGAAGTATGAGTCCTTCCACGTCGATGATCAAGGCACGCTGTTCTTTGAACACCGGATGTTTGTTCCAAACTACCCGGGTTTGAGAGAACAAGTTCTCAAGGAGGCGCATGATTCTGTCCTGTCTATCCACCCTGGCAGCACAAAGATGTACATGGATTTGAAAACACAATATTGGTGGCCTGGTTTGAAACGATATTGTGCCAAGTATGTCTCGGAGTGTGATGTCTGCCGCAGAGTGAAAGCTGTCCATCAGAAACCTTTCGGTCTTCTACAACCATTGAAACCTCCGGAATGGAAATGGGAAAAAGTAGAGATGGACTTCATCACTGGTTTTCCAAGGTCGCAGAAGGGCAACAATGCAATCTTTGTTGTCATCGACAGGCTTTCTGAAGTGGCTCATTTCTTCCCCGTTAAGGAAACAATTTCTGGAATTCAGTTGGCTGAGCTCTATATCAACAGAATTGTCTCTCTGTATGGGGTTCCGCTTGAGATCAGTTCAGACCGTGGAAGCATCTTCACTTCCAAGTTCTGGGAAAGTTTCCAAACTGCCTTGGGAACAAAGTTGAACTTCAGCACTGCTTACCACCCTCAGTCACAAGGACAAGTTGAAAGGATCAATCAGATTCTGGAGGATATGCTTCGTGCTTGCGTTATCTCTTTTGGCATGAAGTGGGAGGAATGTCTTCCTTATGCTGAATTCTCTTACAACAACAGCTTCCAGAAGAGTCTAAAGATGGCACCATTTGAGGCTCTCTATGGTCGCAAGTGCAGAACTCCGATTGGTTGGTCAGGTGCAGGAGAAAGAATATGGTTTGGCCCTGATATTGTAACTCAAGCGGAGGAGAAGGTGCATATCATTCTTGAGAACCTGAAGATTGCTCAAAGTCGACAGAAGAGCAATTATGACAGGAAGCACACGGACATGGTGTATGCCCCTGGTGATCTCGTGTACCTTCGTGTCACTCCCATGAAAGGCACACAACGCTTTGGTATCAAAGGAAAGCTGGCTCCTAGATACATCGGTCCCTTCAAAATTCGTGGAAGAAGAGGAGAAGTTTCTTATGCCCTGGAGCTCCCGGAAAAACTCAAGGTTCATGATGTTTTCCACATCTCTCAGCTCAAGAAGTGCTTCAAAGATCCCGGCAGGACCGTGGATCATGAGCTAATCAATCTCCAAGAAGACCTTTCTTATCAAGAACACCCCACCAAAATCCTGGAAGTCGCAGAAAGAAGGACTCGCAACAAGTCCATCAAGTTCTGCAAGGTGCAGTGGTCGCACCATTCTGTTGATGAAGCCACTTGGGAGCGTGAAGATGAACTCCGTGTCAACTATCCTAACCTTTTTGAGTCTTCTTCTTCCTAGAATCTCGAGGCGAGATTCCTGTTTAGTGGGGGAGAGTTGTAGCATCCCAGTTGTCTAACACCTGTAATGCTACTTGTTCTAGTAATAAAAGGGCCACTTCCTACATATAATTGTTGCATCATCATCCTATCATGCTCATGTCATCATGCCACCTTGCATTTGAGCATCATACAAAAAAAACCTTGAGCTTTGGCTCTTATCTCATATGCATTAATATTTGTATTTGCCTCTTGATATTGTATTTGGTTCTTGATATATTGTTAAATGCCCAAGTTGAGTTGGGGGCATATCTCTTATTGACTCCACCACCTTTTCTTCACCACCTTATAATTCCACCATCCAACTAATATGAGCTTGGCATTTTAATTGAGTTTTACCTCTAGCTCATGTGGGTTGGGATGGATCAATTTCTAGCTCCACATGCTCCCATGTATGCACCATGTTGTTTTCACAATATTGGTATATGAGAGCCACATGGCCACCTTTGCATGCCTTGTGAGTGTGACCCTAATTCTAGCTTCCATATGTGTTGTTTTTGGGGTTATCATCATGTTGGGATATTTTGTGGGCTTAATAAATATCTAGTGGCATATACACACTAGCAAGTCCCATTGTATCTCAGAGATGGTCATCTCCATCTATTCCACATGGGGCATCCTTTTAAACTCTTTTGCTTGGGCCTTACTCCACACTTTGGAATGCATAAGAAAATGCCATGTAAATAATCTTGTTTTCGCAAAGATAAACATGGTATTAATTAATTATGCATGGCCCATGCAAGTACCCCTTTGACTTGACATTTGTTTTTATTTGTTTTATAAAATGGATCATCTCTTTCTACCCCTTAGGCTTGGTCTTGTATGATCATGCCTAAACCTCATCACCATACCCATCCTTACCCTCATCACCTTCTCCCCCTTTCTTCTAGTCTTGGTCTTGTTGGGGTTTTGGTTGGTGCTTGGTTTGATCTTAACAAAAGAACACCCTAGCATCTAACTTTCCTCCCTCTCTCACCTAGCTAGCCCCACCGACCACCCTCTCTCCCTGGCCACCTCTCCCTGCCCTAGCTACCAACCCCCAAACCCTAACCTAGCTCCAAACCCAGCTCTACCCGAGCCTAGCTCTAACCACCCGAGGCTACCCCCTCTCTCTCCAGCTCCCTCCCTCCTTGCCTTGGGGCCCTAGCCCGAGCCTGCCCCTGCCTCCCAGACCACCCTACCCCACCTGCCAGCTCCCCATGTGCCTGCCCTGGCTGATCACGTGAAGGAGGAAAGGTGGCACCGAGGCCACCTTTTCCATCTTCCCCTCCCCCACGCAACCTCCCCTACCTCCCGTTCTTATCCTCCCCCTCGCCCTCTAGCCTCTCTCAGATCTCCCCAGAGGCCCTGCCTCGCCCCCTCTCCTCCTTTTCTTCCACCGCCACCAGCTGCTGACGCCGGCCACCACCGTCGGCTCTCGCTCGAGCACAGCAAACCAGGAGGCGGGCGTGGTGCTAAGGTTGTCGGGGAAGCCCGTGGAGTGCCTCTGCTTCGACCTGTGCACGGAGCCGCGGAGGAGAAGCCCCAGAACCCCTGCCCCAGCGCAAGCCCGACGAAACCCTAGCTCCGCCGGTACGCCAGCTTCGCCGATGATCGCGACCACCCCCGAGCCCGTCGACCACGCCAACATCCTCGCGGTAAGCCCCTGACCCCCCTGGACATGCTCCGGCCCGTCCTTGTTTCCTGCCGGCGGCGATCGTTTCGCCGAGCACACCGCGTGCACCGGCGAGCGCGCGCCTGCCTGTTCGTTCGCGCCGCATAGCGCTTATCTAGCCCGCGCCCCTTCTCCTGTCAACAACCCTAGTCCAGCCCAGCGGCAGCCGCCTCTGTGCGCACGCCAGCGAGCCGCGTTCGATTCCCACCCCCGCTCTGCCGCGCGCCGCGCCGTTCTCTGTTTCCGTCAGGCGTTGAGAAGAGGAACAGTACCGGGGCCGTGGTAGTTTGCAGTTAGCCCCCTTTTTGTTTTTCTCGCCTCGATCGCGGTCCAGCCAGGCCCACAGTCGGTGGTTGTGGCCACCTTCTAAAAAGGCTCCCCATCTTTTCTCAAACCAACCCGCGGTACCATGCCCCCACCTGCCAGTCCCTGGCCGCGTGCCTCTGTCTCGTGAACCATGAGGCCCTGTGACCCCACCTGTCGGCCTCTGCGGCTGGGTCATCCCGCGGTAACAGAAGCTTCTGCGCGCGTGTGGCCCAGTCAGCTCTGTGACCCCACCTGTCGGCGACTAGGGCTAGGTTTAGCTGAGTGTTAAAATGTTTTCTGTTTCTGTTTTAATTTAAATCTGTTTCCAAATTAATTCAAATTCAAATACAAATCTGTTTTCAAATAACTTTCAAAATATAAATCCAAATTTGACAAATAATATATGTTTTTGAATCAGAAAAATGTGAGGATTTCAAATATGCTATTTAAATTACCTTTTGCACCTTTAAAATTCCAAGTTGAGTTAAATTACAACAAATGCCACTTGAACTTAATAAATTAATAACTTTTGATTTATAACTCCGAATTTAACAAATGATATGTCTAAAATGATCAGCTCGACGAGACCTTTCTGTTTATGCTATCCATGACTTCAATTGCAGCATGCATCATATAAATATATAGTATACAGCAACTAATATGACTATAAAATGTGGCCAAAATCCAATGAAATGGTTTAATCTTGTATTCTACACCTCACCCATGCCCTGCTACATTACTGCTATGCAACTTGTGCATCATTCATCATGGCATGATTGTTTGCTTGACGCATTTTATTTCTATGCTTGTGCACTTTATTTATGTTGGCCTTGTTTGTTTGGTTCTTCTTCGAATAGACACTGAGCAGGGGATTTATCAAGAGAACCAGGAGCACTACCCAGATCCGTCTCTCGCTTCGACTGAGTTGCCAGGCAAGCACTACCACATGCTTGCATACATACAGTACCTATTGCCTCTATCTTATTCTTGCATCATTGAGTCGCGATTGCATTAAACTGAATCCCAAGTACTGCATAGCCTTTACTTTTAAACCCCACCAAGCTTGTTCCTCCATCCCATGAGCCATTACTACAGGAGTTGTTTGAGCCATGCGAGTCGTAGAACAGCATGTGTAGGGTATGTGAGAGTCTTATGGATAACGAGGTACCTAAACAACTTAACCTGAGTAGTAATGGGATAACTAATGAAAGTGGCACCGGTGGGCAATATCTGCTATTTGGTTTTTCCTGCTCACTTGTGTCCCGTAGGACCCCGAGTACTTGAAACCTGTTCCTTGAATATTTGCGCTATCCACATCCGGGAGGCTTATGGGACCCCCCTGAGCCAGAGCTTGATTCATTCTTATTTCTTGGGGCCACAAACTAGTTTGAGGTTTTATTTACTATCCTGTACTTATGCCATGCTTTACCGCTTTATTACGATTGTGCGAGGAGCACACTGTACTGTTTAGGATCGGGACACGTTTTCGCGGTGTCGACAAGCCCAGTTTTGGGTTCCCAGTCGCTCACAGCCGTCCACCCAAACCTCGGGTCCGTCTCGGAGTCAGCTAGCTTCGTTGCGGGTGTACTCCAAGGGGTGGCCCCCTGAAATATTTCCGAATCCTGTGATTGCTTTGTCGTGAAGGCCTCGTTGGGTTTTGATTTGGTTTTTCCGAGGTTGATCGAGTGTGTGTTGCTATTTGTGCACCCCTGCAGGGTAAAACTTTCTGAAAGCCGTGTCCGCGGTTATGGACGACTTGGAGCACAGTTTCTCGATCATAGACAAGCATAACTAAAGTACCGTTTTAATCTGACTAAGTAATTGACTAGTAAATCGTGCAACACTCATGGAATGGTTAATAAAATTGCCAACGGATGGGGGGTTGTTCGTCCGCTTCCTCGTCGGTAAGCGAGGAGGAGGATGGATCTGGTGATATTACTGTGATAACTGTTGTCATTAATTCACGGACATCCGTCTATCATTGGTTAGGCGGATGGTTAGCGTTTATCTATAGAACTGCTAGGGTTTATCTTTTGCTGCAATTGCGTCACCCCAGGTTGTGTCCCCTTTAGAGGCATAAAGACTTGCTGAGTACCCTTAGGGTCTCACACGATAAATTATTGGTTCAGATGAACAGGTACACTCGCAGGACGGATACTGGGTGGAAGAGGCGGATGATGTGGGCAACGATCGTTCGGTGTAGAGATTCCGGGAACGGGGATCCGTGAGATCTGTGGGCGGGATGTGCTTATTTCTATGGCATCTTATGCCGATTTGCTTCTTATCCGTACTCGGACCTTGTTTTGCCGCTTCCGCTTGATACTCTGATGTGTGATGTATGAGGAATTATCCTAAAATATTATATCTATCTAGGTCATTTGAATCTTGCCGTATGGCGTTGCTATATTTCTTTTCTTTCTAGATGGTATGGCTCTGATGTACTCTTGTATGGTGGCTTGCATACATACTCATTTGTGTATGTAGTTGATCCCTTCGCCTGCCGATTACGCCGCCCGTACAGGTCCCGATGAGTTGGAAGTGGTTGGGACGGCCGAGAGGTCTACCCGTGAGTGGCTTTTGGGGCCCCACCGTACTATTTCAACCACTACCGCTCATCCAGGCTTGTATCTAGGAGCGTAATTCACCGAGGTAGTTACACATATGATCTTCAAAATTCTGTAGTATGCATGTGTAGGATGTTCTAGTGGAATTTTTCCTTAGTATTATTTTGCCAGTGCGATGATTTTGTAGTATGCCATGAGTAGCTCTATACTTAGGATTTTTCCCTCCTAATAGGTTACCCCTGTTTTGCTAAGTATTGCTTGCTATGCTATATAATAAAAGTACCGTTGGGGGGTTGTAAAGACAAAGAATTTTTCTAAGTATAAAGGCTCTCTAGACCAAACTTTTCTTCTCAAATCCACTTCAAAATAAAACTAAGTTTTCTTCTAGGAGGAATGGTTGTCGGGTCAACGAGTGAGATTTTGTTGGAGGACGGCCGCCTAGGAACCAAAGAAGTCTGCCATGTTTCAGAATTCAGAAGCTTCCAGTGCAACCACAATACATATGGGCTCTGTCTTGGCCTAGTACTTAGTGGGAAACCTCACCTAGGTACCAACATTTGGAGGTTCTTGGAACGGTTGGATACAGGAGGTAGAGGGGCTACTAAGGGAAAGCCTCGCCATGGTCTTGTCTGTAAAGGACTTGATCGTGGATTGTGGGTAAAGTGCACAAACTCTTGAGAGTATTGCAATCTGATCGATCAGCCGTGTTCACGGAAATAGAACAACATTGAGCATCTGAATGATGGAGCCTCTGAAGGATCTTCCTCTCTCTTTTATAAAACAAAGTTTTGAAACCCCATGGCGTGCATAATATCGCCAATGGGTGGGATTTTGGGAACTTGGTGTGTAATATCCAAGTGTCACTTGGTGCGTAATATCCAAGTGTTTGGTTGTTTGGACACTTGGTAAGTAATATCCTCGTGTGCCATTCGACCTTATTTTATCTAAGCAAATGTTTACAAATTAGGGAAAATCTTCTCTTCTTCTCTCTACTTAAGAAAACTAGCTTTGAGCAAATGAACTCTACAGCCTAAATTAGCCTTGCATGTAGAGATAGTCTTTTCTTTTCTTGGTGTAATTTGCCAATACATTCAAAGTATTGACCCAACTTGTTGGCTGCACGTCTTATGTGCAGAATCCGAAGATTTAAAGGTGCGTAGGGATCACGAGTCTACACTCGACAAGCCTGGGGCGTTGATGGACTCAAGCTGCTTTTATGTTTCCACTGTTATTTGAGCTAGCCTTATGCTAAGAAGATTTGTAATAAATTTATACTCTGGATTCTCCGTGTAATAAAGACTTTGTGTTTTACATGATATTTCATCGACTGTGAGTGCTAGCTATTGATCCAGGGACTACCATGTTAAATCACAGGGACTTAGGATCCTTACCGATCCGAGGTCACTGCAGATGGTATCAGAGCACATCGTTGCATGTAGGACGTGACCCTAGGATTGGAACCACCTCTAACTTATGTGCCTTACTTATTTTACTACTATGTTATTTTTTCCGCACCTCTAGTATATGATTTCCCCTATTTAAGTATCTAATTTTCATTCTTCTAACTTAAAGATGACAAGCTTCCTCTACGACACCATCGCGGACATCAATCCCCTTCGCTTTGGTGGATGCCTCATGGACCTTCTCACACGTTTGGACCTCCTCCTCCCAAAAATCCAGGGGAGCACAATGAAGAAACTCCACAAGGACGGCTGTTGGGGAGTCAAAGTCATCCAGCCAGTAAAAGAGCGAGGCAAGAACCCGGAAAAAGACATAGCAATCCACATTGTTAGCGATTCCAAGGAGAAGGCCCTTAGCATCAGCTTGCAGCAGCTCATTGGTCGCCTATGTGGACGTCATCATGAATCTCTCCAAGGACACTACGACAGCCTCTTTGGAAGACGAGATGAGGAAGGAATTCCCATGGAGTTAACCTTTGAGGAAAGGACTTCTACCAAGTGCTGAAGGACCCAATATCAAGATTTAGAGTGCCACATCCATGACCTTGAAAAGGGTACCTTCCTCGAGATGTTGAAGAACGACGAGCTATGTGCTCTCATCAACGAGAAGGAGGAAATGATCAATCACCAGGAGAAGGCAATGAAGCTCCAAGAGATAAAGTTCCAGGACCAAGAGAAGAAGTTTGCTAACCAAGAGAAGAGGGTGATAAATAAAAACAAGAGGATTAGGGAACTCAAGCAGGAGATCGATGGAACTGAAGTGCAAACCGAAGGCCTTTGCAAGATAATCAATGATGTGCGTGCTTCCAAGAGGGACTTGGCAAAGAAACTTGAAGCCGGGAGGAAGTCAAGTCTAGTGGAGGAGCTACAAAGCGAGAAGGAGGGACTTCAGAAGCAGCTAGAAGCCACTACCAAGAAGCTGCAGGGCGAGATAAAGAACCTCCAAGAGAAGCTTGAAGCCACCACGAAGGAGATGGAGTTGTACAAGACAACCCTAGAGCAGGAAGGCTACTCGTTCGAGGATGAGGAAGAGGAAGGCGTGGAAGATGTGTAATAGTTGGACCACCTTTAATTCTATAGTAGAACGTTATTCGCGATTGTAATAAATACGAAGACATTTTTGGTTTAGCTAAACTTGGTTGATTTCTGTGTTAATTTGTGTTAATGTGTCTTATGTGTCTTGTGTGCTTGTGTGTTTTCATAAGGGTAGGAGTTTACTACTAAGTCTTTCTGTCCATTTCTTAACTTTTCTCTAAAACCCCACAGATGACGCCAAGACGTGCGAACACCGAAATTCCTCCGGAAATAGCACAACTTTTGGCCACTCAGAACCAGCTGATCCAACTGCTCACATAGAACATGCAAAACAACAACAACAACCCGCCACCACCACCACCTCCACCACCACCTCAACAGGATCGCTTGACTCGGTTTTTGAGGCTGAACCCACCTACCTTCACAAGCAGCGCTGAACCAATCATCGCAGATGATTGGCTACGTACAATCAACAAGAAGCTAGACACCTTACAAGCTGTCAGAGCTGACAAGGTACGTTATGCCGCACACCAGCTTGAAGGACCTGCTGCAGAATGGTGGGATAACTACCAAGTCACCCACCCGGATATTGATGCTATCACTTGGGATCAGTTCGAGTTACCTTTTCGCACTCATCATGTGGATGCTGGTATCATGACTCTGAAAAGGCGCTAATTTCGCGACCTACACTAGCTCCACCGTTCTGTCACCGAGTATGGTGAGCTTTTCAACAAGCTAGCCCGTTACGCACCCGATGATGTTTCCACTGATGCCAAGAGGCAGGAGGAATTCTTAAGAGGACTCAATGATGAGATATCCATTCAGCTTGTGGCTCAGAAATTTGACAACTTTCAGGAACTCCTGGACAGAGCCATTGTGGTTGAATCCAAAAGGAAGAGC
Organism: Avena sativa; assembly: GCA_916181665.1. NCBI lineage: Eukaryota > Viridiplantae > Streptophyta > Magnoliopsida > Poales > Poaceae > Avena > Avena sativa. The sequence goes on from OV702280.1 coordinate 137,887,879, forward strand.
ATAGAAAACCGCAAGAGGAAGTCTAACCCTCACAAGCACTCTGTTCCGTACCAGAAGCAGCGCACTTCCTCACCACCACCTTATAAAAATAATGGCCACAACCATAACGGCCATCACCATGGCGGCCACAAACACAATGGGCATAAAAACCGCAATGGGAATGGCAGCAATGGAAAGGATCTCAGTGAGGTGACATGCTTTAAGTGCAACAGGACAGGGCACTATGCAACCTCTTGCCCCGAGAAGAAGAATGGCAATGGCAATGGGAATGGAAATGGACACAACCATGGCAATGGAAACGGGAAGAAGCCAAATCCGTTTGTCAAAGCCACAGTGAATCATGTTTCTATGGAGGATGCTTGTGATGCACCAGACTCCGTGATTGGTAAGTTCAAGCTCAATTCTATTCCCGCAGTTGTTCTTTTTGATACTGGTGTATCGCATTCATTCATATCAAGGGTATTTGTGGATAGAGGCAAGATACCTACGGAGACTATAAACTTTCCTCTAAGGGTAAATTCTCCTGGGGGAGAAATAGTTCCAAACTCCGGTTGCCGGGGATTAGAACTAAGGATTGGGACATACATCTTTCCCACAAGTCTAGTAGTTCTAGAATCACAAGTATTAGACATAATCTTGGGCATGAATTGGATGACCGAGTATGAAGAAGTCATAGATTGTGCAAAAAGGACTGTCATGCTCACAACACCGGAAGGGAAAAGGATTCGCATCAAGTCAAATTTCGCACTTAAGGAAGTCATGGTGAACTCTCTTAAGGGGATTAGCCTGGAGGATGTACCCATTGTAAAGGAATACCCAGATGTCTTCCCGGACGAACTACCAGGAATGCCTCCCGACCGTGATATCGAGTTCCTCATTGACTTGATGCCAGGCACGGGGCCAATAGCTAAGAGACCGTACAAGATGGATGTGGACGAGTTAAAGGAACTCAAGAAACAGCTTAGGGAACAATTGGACAAGGGATTCATCCAACCCAGCGCGTCATCTTGGGGAGCACCTGTCCTATTTGTGGAAAAGAAGGATAAAACCAAGAGGCTGGTTGTAGACTACCGCTCGTTGAACGAGATGATGATCAAGAATAAGTATCCTCTGCCCAACATCAATGAATTGTTTGACCAATTAAAGGGAGCCAGTGTGTTCTCAAAGATCGATCTGCGATCAGGCTATTTCCAACTAAAGATTCGAGAACAGGATGTGCCCAAAACAGCATTTACCACACGATACGGATTGTATGAGTACACCGTGATGTCGTTTGGTCTAACCAATGCCCCAGCGTACTTCATGACCATAAAAAACAAGGTGTTCATGGAGTATTTGGACATGTTTATCGTGGTCTTCATAGATGATATACTCATATACTCTAAGGATGAGAAGGAACATGAGAAACATCTGCGCCTAATTATGGAGAAACTAAGAGAACACAAGTTGTATGCCAAATTCAGCAAATGCGAATTCTGGTTAAAGGAAGTGGGATTCCTTGGTCATGTTGTGTCGGCAAAAGGAGTTGCCGTAGATCCTAGTAAGGTGGCTTCCGTGACTGAATGGGAGTCACCTAAAAATGTGGGAGATATTTGGAGTTTCTTGGGCCTCGCAGGGTATTACCGGAGGTTTATTGAAAACTTTTCCAAAATAGCGAAACCCATGACAGAACTGTTGAAAAAGGAAAAGAAATTCCTATGGACCGAGGCATGCGAAGCAAGCTTTCAAGAATTGAAGAAACGTCTCGTAACAGCACCAGTACTATGTCTGCCTGATATCCAAAAGGATTTTCAAGTCTATTGTGACGCTTCTCGACAAGGACTTGGAAGTGTATTGATGCAAGATGGGAAAGTGGTATCCTATGCCTCCCAACAACTTAAAAACCACGAACACAACTACCCCACACATGATTTGGAACTTGCATCTGTGGTTCATGCACTCAAGGTATGGAGACATTACCTCATGAGCAAACATTGTTATGTGTTCACCGATCATAAGAGTTTGAAGTACATCTTCACCCAAAAGGAGTTGAATATGAGACAAAGAAGATGGCTTGAACTGATTAAGGATTATGACTTGGATTTACAGTACCACCCCGGAAAGGCAAATGTGGTGGCCGATGCCTTAAGTCGTAAGGTATATGTGAATGGACTTACCGCAGGGGAACTTCCAGAGGATTTATGCAAGCAATTCAAGGAAATGAGGCTAGAAATAGTTCCGAAAGGACACGTAGCGACTATGGAAATAGTGTATACTTTCCAAGAGAGAATCAAGGAAGCACAAAAGGGAGATAAAGAATTGGAGGAAATAAGAGTTAAGATAAGTGAAGGAAAGGCAAAAGAGTTTCGTCTGGATGAACAAGGGAACCTTTGGTATGGGAAGCGTTTGTGTGTTCCCAATGACCCCGACATCAGTAAGTTGATTTTACAAGAAGCTCACAACTCACCTTACTCAATTCACCCAGGTAACACGAAGATGTACATGGATGTGAAGGATAGATTCTGGTGGAATAACCTAAAAAGATAAATTGCCGAATATATTTCTCTATGTGACGTATGCAATAGAGTTAAGGCCGAGCACCAGAAACCAGCCGGATTACTTCAACCGCTACCTATACCCGACTGGAAGTGGGATAAGGTAGGCATGGAGTTTATCACGGGATTGCCCCGGACTCGTTCATGATTTTATTCTATCTGGGTAGTGGTGGACCACTTTACCAAGGTGGATCACTTCATCCCCGTAAAAACCACTTATACAAGTGGTAAGATTGCTAAGATATACATGTCAAGGATTGTAAGCCTGCATGGTGTTGCTAAGGGGATTGTGTCAGATAGAGACACTCAGTTCACTTCAAAGTTTTGGCGACAGTTACATGAGTGTCTTGGAACCAGACTAGAATTTAGCACTGCCTTCCACCCTCAAACAGATGGCCAAACAGAAAGAGTGAACCAGATTCTGGAAGATATGTTGAGGGCTTGCGCACTAGACTATGGGTCTAGTTGGGACGATAACCTGCCATACGCTGAGTTCTCGTACAACAATAGCTACCAGACAAGTATCAAGATGGCTCCGTTTGAGGTTCTGTATGGCAGGAAGTGTAGGACTCCGTTGTTATGGAGTGGAGTTGGTGAACGTAGTCTTTTTGGACCTGAATTGATAAAGGATGCCGAAGAAAAGGTATGACAGATTCAGGATAGGCTAAAGGTAGCCCAATCCCGACAAAAGAGCTATGCTGATTCCAAAGGCAGAGATGTGGCTTATAAAGTAGGGGACCGTGCGTATCTCCGAGTTTCACCCCTACGAGGAGTTAAGAGGTTCGGAATCAAGGGTCAATTAGCCCCACGATTCATAGGACCATATAAGGTTCTGGCCCGTACAGGAGAAGTTGCTTATCAGTTGGAGTTACCAGAAGGACTGACGGTTCATGATGTGTTTCATGTGTCACAACTAAAGAAGTGTCACCCAGAGATGGCCGAAACACCGCTAAGAGATACCGTTCCCCTAGATGAGGTCCAATTGGAAAATGACCTTACCTATGAGGAAAAACCCATAAAAATACTGGAAACAACCGAAAGGATTACCCGCACCAAGACAATAAGATTCTGCAAGGTACAATGGAACCACCACTCCGAGGAAGAAGCTACGTGGGAGCGTGAAGAAGACTTGAAGGCAGAACACCCACACCTATTTGCTAGACAACCCAAATCTCGGGGACGAGATTCTTCTTAAGGGGGGTAGGTTTGTAACATCCCAGGTTTTATTATAAGGTGTTACTAGAAGCATGCATCATCCTTGCATCATTGCATCCTATATTAGATTTTTTGCAACAAAATCCTAACACCTAAGCCTACCAAAAACCCTAATAAAGATTTCCCTGTGTAACCAATACTGATGTATTCATGCTTGACCCTTCTAAAACCTTGTAAAAATATTAATCTAAGGTCCTAAGATGACCACCTTCTTCTAAAACCTTGTCTTTCGCTTCCACTTGATACTATGTTGATTGATATATGAGGATGTATCCTAAACTATTATATCTATCTATGTATTTGGATCTTGTCGTATGGCATTGCGATATCTCTATTTATTTTAGATGACATGACTCTGATGTACTCTTGTATGTCACTGGCATACATACTTATTTTTGTATGTTAGACTCGCAGTCTAGCTTGCCACGTTTTTTGCACATGAAGTTATAACCATGGGAAGTGGGTAGGGCAGTTGGCCGGTATTGTACCCTGCTCCACGAGACGGGCCTACATGTGGGTGGCCTTTGGCCTCCGCAGTAGCACACCTTATCCACTTTTGGGTTATACCTGCTAGTGTATGGAGCGTAGGGTCCAGGGGATTACACCCACTAACCACCTTTAGCTCTCCTCCCCTTCTTATGTATTTTATTTGTGTTTTTCCATTACAAAGAATGCCATACGCAGACTATCTTGCACAGGTCGTCCAGCTGAGAACATCGCTACCATATTTATGTAATGGCACACACCATGGACTCGTTCTCTACCCTCTACTTCGTTGTGCAGCTTCACTGTCCCCAGTTCACCGGACCTCTATGCTGAATAGCTCACACTCACCTTATATCAAAGTGAAGCAATCGGCCCTCATGGACAACAACGATGCTGCCAGCAAGAGTAAGCTACTAAATGCTTGAAATCTACTTATTATCTTCTTGGTAGCAGTTGCACCGTCGGTATTTAATGATTTTCTATTTGAATCAGGAGAAGAAAGAACACTCGTGCATGTTTCTCCATGCCTCATTCTTTAGGAGGTGGTGAAGGCCACCGCATGCACAAGAGCGGTGTACCGAACAAATCGTGTGAGCGGAGGATACGCGAGCATGGTGGAGATGACGGTCAACATCACGTGTCATCCAAAATGCAAAAGAATCGTATGCGTGGAAGTCCCTGTAGGCGGCACGGTCATGGCTGCACAGGAATATGCGGTCCTACGGTTGATTAGTGAACACAGACACAGGTGTGGAATACAAGCTGTAGACGCGAACTACGCGCGTTTACATAAAAAAGGCAACTAAAGCATCTATGGTCGTGCATGGATCTGGCTGCTGCGAGGAATGGCAAGCTGTGCATGTCACTGATGCTCTTACAACATAGAATACAAAGCTTCGCACATCACTACAAGCTCTAATAGAAAGGAACATATGCTAGATTCAGAGAACTACAAGCTGAAAGAAAAGGCTTCATTGATGGAAGAAGGTTGGGAGAAGAGAATCGAGGAGTTCTCTTATTTTGGTGCAATGTGCAACCACGTGTGTTCATCTGCTAATTGTAAATAGGATTCTGTACTTTCCGATGTAAGCTATATCGGAAATCAGGCACAAGAAAGTGTAGAGATTGGTAGAGATGCCTTGGTTGGCATCATAGGAGGCGATGAATGAGATAACAGAGGGCGTACATCATGTGATAATGCCAGTTGAATTGTCCACCTGGAAACCGTGAATTAGCTATATCAAACTAAGTGCCAGTATTAATCCAAAACATGAATATATATAATTATTATCTATTACACAAGACAAGTGTACCAGAAGATATGTTTGCACTTGCCTCTGACGGCTATGATACTTGGACTGGCAAGAGGTACATAGATATCTTAGTTCACGCGATGTGCATTTCCGAATATTTGGTTCTGATTCCGAGTTAATCGGATGGAGTAGCCGACCCGTCCAAGTGTTTTGGTAAACCGGCCAAACAGGCTAACCAGGGTGCTTCCTGGTCATGGTCCGGGTAGAGAGATATGGCTAGTCACAACTTCGCTCGTGTGCTTATGTGCCTTCAACTGAGTCGAAGCAGTCATCAATGATGCTGTTTGGGATTTGCTCTTTTTGTTCTCGTTGGCACCCGGCTAGAATAAACCGGATGTGGAATCGTTACGCACCCACTAGGAGAAATGATTATGGAAATGGCCAACTAGCACAGCCAGAGACCAAAGACGTAGTGTTCCGTAGGTAAGGTCATCGCTTGTGTCAGCCATGGTCAGCCATGATCTGCGGTTATAATGCATGTCTTATTGTTGTAGTTTTTTGGTAACCGCACGCATGCCTCGTTACGTCCTCGCGCACCTTCTATGCCGGACTACGCTAGTGCATGCGATCCGGAAGAATCGTTACATGTTCACTAGGAAAAATGATTATGAAAATGGCCGACTAGCATTGCCAGAGGTCAAAGACGTAGCATTTTGTCATTGAGGTCATCGCTTGCATCATCCATGATCTGCGGTTCTTATGCATATCTTGTCGAACCGCGTGGATGCCTCGTTAACTCCTCCCGGATCTTTTGTGTCGGGCTATGCTGGCGCACACAATCCAGAGCTGAAACGTCACAGGGGAGAGGAGCGGTGGCCTGCTACGTGGGAATTGTGTACTCGAGGAGATGCACATGTGACGTGGTGATGAATAGGGGGCTGGTGCTGGGGTTTTCTCATCTCCTCGCACTTACCCCTCCTCTCTTTTCACTACCGCTGCCGCTGCCACGCATCTACTTTTTCTTCTTCATTGCTCGTGCCGCCAGAAATAGGTCGTCGGTGCCACCACAATCTCATCGCAACGACGGGCCCTCGAATATCCACCACTACCCTGTCGTAAGACATGACATCGTCACAACACAGTGGGTGGTGCGGCTCCTTCGTGATGGAGGAGCAAATCTTAAAGTATCGATGGGGGAGGTTCCTCCTGCTAGACAGGTTGGTGAAGGCTTCACTTCCGCCGGAGGGGGAGCGAGTTCTAAATCCCGAGGCTGGCGAGTCCTTCGTCTTCCTTGCGCACTTTTCCTCTGGGTTTGGCTTGACCGCGAGCGAATTCCTCATTGACCTCTTCAAGTGCTGCGAGACCATCAGCTGGAGGGGGAGCAACCCATCACCTGGAGCCGCCAAAACCACTCGCCACGCATCGAGTACCCAGGACGAGTCGCCCTGGTGGTCAAGCCCAAGGTCGGCGACTACTGGCTCCCCAAGACATTGATGGACGGCGGCAGCTCCATCAACATCCTGTACCTCGACACCTTCAGGAGGCTGCGGCTCCCGCAGTCGATGATCGAGACGACCCACACCACATTCCACGGCATCGTCCCCGGTCGGAAGGCGTACCCAATCGGCAAGGTCACACTGCCAGTCACCTTCGGCACACCGGCAAACTTCCGCACCGAGCGGATCGTCTTCGAGCTGGTGCCCTTCGACAGCCCCTACCACTGCGTCCTGGGGCGCCAAGCGTTCGCTAAATTCATGGCAGCGCCCCACTACGCGTACAACGCGATGAAGCTCCCCAGGCCGTGTGGCGTCATCACCATCCACGGCGACCCCGACATGGCCGCCGAGTGCGAGGCCAAAGGAGCCGAGCTCGCTGACGCCGTCATCGCGGCGGAGACCAACCACGCCGATGAGCTCGCCAAGTACGCGAGCGGGGTCAACAACGATGACCCCACCATACTCAAGAAGCCCAACTCAGAGGGCGCAAACACCTCAACCTTTGAGGCCACGACGCACACCCGCACCTTCGAGCTGGTCCCAGGCGACTCCAGCCAGACGGTGACGATCGGGACAGGCATGAGCCCAGCATAGGAAGGCGCGCTCATCGAGTTCCTCCGTGAGAACAGGGACATCTTCGCATGGAGACCCTCCGACATGCCCGGTGTCCCTAGGGAGCTCGCTGAGCACAAGCTAAACGCCGACCCCAAAGTGCGACCTGTCAAGCAGTCGCTGCGGCCCTTGAATGAAGAACGCCGTCGAGCAATCGCCGAAGAGGTGCAGCGTCTACTCGCTGCCGGCTTCATCCGGCCAATCAAGTACTCTAAGTGGCTGGCAAACCCAGTCCTGGTCGAGAAAAAGAACGGGACCTGGAGAATGTGTATCGACTACACAAACCTGAACAGCGCCTGCCCAAAAGAGCAGTTCGTCCTCCCGCGGATCGACCAGATAATCGATTCAACCGCGGGCTCGGAGTCGCTATGTTTCCTCGACGCCTACTCTGGGTACAACCAGATCAAAATGGCTGTCGAAGACGAGGAGAAGACGGCGTTCATCACGCCATTCGGAGCCTTCTGCTACACCGCCATGACCTTCGGCCTCAATAACGCCGGGGCGACTTACCAGCGGTGCATGCAAGAATGCCTCGCGAGCCAAATTGGCCGTAACATCCACGTCTACATCAACGACGTGGTCGTAAAATCCGCTCGCCAAGGCGACCTACTCGCCGACCTGGCGGAAACATTCGCCAACCTGCGAAGATATAAGATAAAGCTCAACCCAGGCAAATGCACCTTCGGCGTACCGGCCGGACAACTACTGGGGTACGTCGTCTCCAAACAAGGGATCGAGGCTAACCCCACGAAGATCGACACGATCGCCCGGCTCGGCAAACCCGAGTGCCTGCGCGACGTCCAGAAGCTGGCCGGGCGAGTAGCGGCTCTCAGTCGCTTCATCCCCCGCCTGGGCAAAAAGGCGATGCCCCTATACCGCCTGATGCACAAGAACCCCACCTTCTAGTGGGACAAGGAGGCGGACGACGCGCTCTGCGACCTCAAAAAGGTGCTACTCGCCGCACCATTACTCGCTGCCCCCGCTGACAAAGAACCCTTGCTGGTTTACGTCGCGGCTTCCGAGCGCGTCGTCAGCGCCGTGATGGTCGTCGAGCGACCAGAGGAAGGAAAGGAGCGCCCAGTCCAGCGGCCGGTGTACTACATCAGCGAGGTCCTCACCGAGTCGCGCCAGCGGTACCCATAGTATCAAAAGCTAGTATACGCGGTCTTCAGAGCTCAGCGGCGCCTGCCGCACTACTTCCAGGAGCACCCGATCACGGTCGTCTCCTCAGCACCACTGCAAGACATCATCCGCAACCGCGAAGCGACCGGGCGGGTCGCCAAGTGGGTGGTCGAGATCGGCGTCCACAACATCAAATACGATCCACGAAAAGCGATCAAATCGCAGGCACTGGCAGACTTCATCGCCGACTGGGAAGAGGCCCAGCAGCCAGAGAAGCTGCCGTACCTCCATTACTGGAGCCTGCACTTCGACGGCTCCAAGAACGCGGACGGGGCAGGCGCAGGGATAGTGCTAACTTCACCAAAGGGCGACAAGCTCCGCTACATCCTCTGCCTCGACTTCACACCCTGTACCAACAACATGGCTGAGTACGAGGCCCTACTCCACGGCATGCGAGCCGCCAAGGAGATGAACGTCAATCGCCTCCGCTGCTACGGAGATTCCGACCTTGTCGCGGGGCAAGTCGCTGGCACCTGCGACGCCGTCTCCCCTACCATGGCGGCGTACCGCCAAGCAGTGGACAAGTTGGGCGGACACTTCACCGGCTACTCCGTCGAGTGGATTGACAGGCGGAAGAACGAGGAGGCCGACGCACTCTCTCGCATCGGGTCGGCTCGACTCGCACCACTCGCCGGCGTTTTCCTCGACACGATCACCAAGCCATCAGTCTCTCCCCCGAGGGAGATCGACATCGGAGTCCCACTCCAACCAGAGGCAGCCTTGGTCGCACTCGTCCACGAGCCAGACGACTGGACCAAGCCCTACATCGCCTACCTGGAAGCTGGCACCCTGCCGGCAGACGAGACGGACGCTCGGATGATCGCTCGCCGATGCAAGTCCTACACCATCATCGACGGCGAGCTCCACAAGCACAGCGTCACTGGCGTGTTCCAACGCTGCGTCCAACCAGCTGAAGGACGCAAGATCCTCCACGACATTCACTCCGGTGACTGCGGCCACCACGCCGCCGCCCGCTCCCTGGTCGCCAAGGCTATGCGACATGGCTTTTACTGGCCCACCGCACACGCCGATGCTGTCGATATCGTCCAGAGGTGCGCCGGGTGCCAGAAGTACGCCAACCAGACGCACGTACCGAGCTCGGCGCTCAAAACAATCCCCATCACCTGGCCATTCGCTGTGTGGGGCATGGATATGGTAGGCCCCTTCAAGAAGGCCCCCTCCGGCTACACCCACCTGCTAGTCGCTGTCGACAAATTCATGAAATGGGTGGAGGCCAAGCCAGTCCGGAAATGCGACGGGAAGATCGCCACTAAATTCCTACACGAGCTCATATATCGCTACGGGTTCCCAAACAGCATCATCACGGACAACGGCACCAACTTCACCAAGGGAGCCATGGCCGAATTCTGCGAAGAGCACCACATCCGGTTCGACCTCGTGTCAGTCGCCCACCCGGAATCCAACGGTCAGGCGGAACGGGCCAACCAAAGCATCCTCCACGGCCTGAAGCCGCGACTCCAGGTACCACTCGAGCGCACCGCCGGGTGCTGGGTCGAGGAGTTTCCCTCTGTCATATGGGGTTCACCCCCTTCTTCATGGTCTACGGCGCCGAGGCAGTCATGCCCACCGACCTCGAGCACTACTCGCCGCGGGTCATCCACTATACGGAGGATGCGAACGAGCTTGCCCGCCAAGACGGGATCGACCAACTCGATGAAGCACGTGACCTCGCTCGGTCACGCACCGCTATCTACCAGCAGGGACTCCGCCGCTACCACAGCCGGCGGGTGAAAGCTCGCACCTTCCAAGAAGGCGACCTGGTGTTACGCCTCATCCAGGATAAGAAGGGCATGCACAAGCTCTCCCCTCCGTGGGAAGTCCCATTCGCCATCGGGCGCGTACTCGGCAACGACGCCTACTACCTCATCGACGTCCGCGGGGACGGCGAACTCGACGTCAAGCGACCATGGAATGTAAACCTCCTACGGAAGTTCTACTCCTAGAACCCCACACATGTACTCTCCAGTCGCTATGAAATAAAAGAAACGGTTACCGCAAATTGCGCCTACTCTCCATGACTTGTGCCACTCGCACTCGTAATAACAGCGTTACGCTAACCGCAGAAGTCAACCTTTGGTGCAGCGATCGGCACGGCTAAGTAGTGCGGTGTAAGAGCACTGAGTCACCTCAGGTCTTGCATCGTCCATGAAAAACGCCCACCCGGAGCCCCATTGGAGTCGCCTAGCTCGACTGGTTCTACGAGCCAAGACAACAGCCCTCGCTTCTTACAGCGACCTTGGTCCTCCGCATCCTCGGCATAGCGACTCGAACGGCTAAGTACCACGCCCGGGGACTGAAGACCAGTTCATCGCGAGCGGTCAGGGAAAACGCCAAGTAGGAGAGCATGCCCAGGACTTGCCACGCGACTGACCCCACGGGCCAGGCAGGAGTGACGCGCTCAAACCAACGCGCTAAGTCCTCAACCACCCTCGAGTCGCGCCTAGAACAACCAAGTACCACGCTCGGGGACTCGGCCACCCGACCTCGTTCGCGCAAGGGAAAACGGTAAAGTACAGAGCACTCAAGGGAGTCGCCTAGCGACTGGCTCTTCGAGCTCGGGCGAGTCAACCAAAATAACAACAACACATATATCGCATACGAGGTAAACCCCACAAAAAGGGCGGATGCGCTCGGGGACTCGTTCAAAATCAATCACAAGCACATAACAAATACCAAAATAGACACGATGTCTCATTCAATTGCATAAAGCATTGTTTCATGCTACAAAATATGCCCGCATGGCAGACCTGTTGCTAACGCCACAAGGCAACCTATCCTACTCTGCAGGCTTTGATGACGACTCGCCAACATCCCGGCGATTGCGGATGAACGGCGTGTACGGGTTTGACGGATACGTCGTCAGTTCACCCGCCATTGCCGCGTGAAAAGGTTGCTCGACCTTGAAGTCACGATGTGGCGGCTCGGGGTCGTTCGGCGCGACGACCGTCTCCTGGTACGGAAGGAGGTCGCCCATTGCCCAGACACGTTCTGAGTACGTGGCGGCGCGATCCTGCAACTTGAGAACCTCGGACAGCTCCACCGCGCCAGTCGACGATGGATATCCACTCGTCACATCGTCGACGTCGAAGTCCTCGGGGAAGTGGGCCAGTCCAAGACTAAGTGTTGTCGACGCTCCGCGCCGAAACGCCGACCGCGTCATGAACTCAACGACCGCGGGCGCCTTCTCCAAATACTTCCACACCTCAACGAGGTCACTGGGAATCACCTCCGTGCGCGATAACTCCTGGAGATAGGCGCGGATGCACGTCGCCGACAACGTTGCCGAGTTGATAAGCATGCTTACACACTGCCTCGCGTCGAACGAGCCCGCCTCTTCCTCGCTATCGATGATGCGACCTGCGAGTAGAAGATAATAATGAGTACGACGGACACCACAAAAAACACAACCATCGGAAGGGGCAGATGTACTCACCAAGCAGCGGGCGGGCGAGTTCCGTGATGAAGCATTGAAGCGACGTATGGTCGTCCTGAAGCCCAGCACTAAGGACTTCCGACACTTTGCGATCCTCTTCAGCGGCTGCAATGGCGGCCTTAGCTCGCCCGTCAGCCGAGCTCGCTTCTTCCTTCGCCTCTCGCAGCTCGCGCTCGAGGTTGGCGATCCGCTGTTCAGTGGCACTCAAAGCCGATTGCGCCGCCGCAATTCCCCAGCGGGGACAAGCCCCTGGCGAGCTTCCTCTGCCTTCGCGGCAACAGCCTGAAGCCCTTTGTTCGCTTCCTGGACGATGGCCAGCTCCTTCTCCACGCGTTGCCTCGCGGCCAATCTGTCAGCCGACTCAAGCTGCAGACCCTGCACATCACCAAAAAGGTTAATCAAATCAAAATTCCTAAGTGCCCACCCGCTGAAATTCAGCGAGTGCGCACTCGGGGACTGGCGATCAAGAATTCCTAAGTGCCCACCCGCTGAAATTCGGCGAGTGCGCACTCGGGGACTGGCGATCAAGAAATTCCTAAGTGCCCACCCGCTGAAATTCAGCGAGTGCGCACTCGGGGATTGGCGATCAAGAAATTCCTAAGTGCCCACCCGCTGAAATTCAGCGAGTGCGCACTCGGGGACTGGCGATCACGAAATTCCTAAGTGCCCACCCGCTGAAATTCAGCGCGTGCGCACTCGGGGACTGGATGCGAAAAATAAAAATAAGACATTTTAAGAATCAGGCCACTTCAAAGCACCGACCTGATCCTCGGGGACTGGATGTACCTGGATGGCTGCGCCAGGCATGCTGTGGAGTTGTATCGCGTCCACGGACGCGAGGAGAGCCGGCGTATGCCCACGATGTTGGTCGACTTCAGCATCTGCGGTCCCAGGAGCGTGGCTCGAGGGCGAAGTCCCACTAGCCGCGGCCGCCTTGGTCACGAAGCGTGGGAAGGTAGCGATAGAGGCACCCGCTCCAAATGAGGTCGGCTCCGCCGGTCCAGGCAAGGGAGCACCCTCCTTCGTAGACGCGGCCGCCTCCATCACGGGTCCGGCTGGTGCAACCGCCGTGTCGTCAGAAATAGTGATGGTGTCGTCACCCTTGGCCTTCTTGCTGCCATCCGCCGAGACGACGACCTCGTCCGCCTTCCTCTTGTGGGAAGGACCCTCCTCTCTAACGACGGGCGGCACCTTAGCCACGGTCGGATGGCCCATCCTCTTCACTCCGGTCCTGTGCATCAATCGTATCAGCAAAAATAATTGAAGTAATTATGAAAGACAAAGAAGGGTGAGTGCACTCACTTGGCGACTGGAATAAAGCGTAGCCCCGTACGGAGGCCTGCTGGTTTTTCCAGTTCAGGGCCTAGTCGGCGACTGAGCCCCATCTCCAAGACGTCGCGTTCCCAAGACACGGACGGCTTCTTCGTCGTTGATGCCGCAGCTGGAGCCTCTGGGATATCTTCGGCAGGATCCTCCTTGCGAGGCGAAGCCGCTGCAGCCGGAGCCTCCCCCAGCCCAGAGACTGGGGCGAATGGCGGAGGTATTGAAGCTAGCGGCACTTCCACGGTCTGTGGCGTCCCGCAAAAACCACTACTAGAAAATCGCGTTGTTTTCGTGCATTGCATCATCATGACCGCATGCTCATGTCATCATGCCACATTGCATTTAAGCATCGTCATCATCTTGCATTTGCTTGCATAAAACTATTTGCGGAAAAACCTAATTTTTGTTTTCTAAACGCCCCGTCCTTGTTCAAACACCAAACCCGGGTCTCCGGATTATTTCGTTTTGTCTGCCAACGGTTTGCAAAAGCCCGGTTTAATTGAATAAAATATTTAATTATTTTTAGGGGGTAGCCAACCGGGCCGATCCGACCCAGTCGGCCACCCCCAGAATAAAATCGGTCCACCCAAAATCCCTAACCTACCTAGTCCTAATCTACCCGGCCCCCCTCCACCTCACCCCCTCCAATCCCAGGTCGCCACATCACCCTGGGCCAAACCCCACCCAATCCCCATCGGCCACCTCACCTCAGACCCTCTCTCTCTCACCCACCCTTCTCACCACAACACACACACGCACTCCCACGCACGCGCCCACGCCCCACACCACCTGGTCTGCACGCCGCCCACCCCCTGACCGCCTGTCCCCCTGGCCCCACCTCCCGCCACTCCCCACCTACCCTCCTCTCTCCCAGCGTCTACCTCCTCCCTCCTCTCCCTCACGCTCCCGCACCGAGCCACCGTCCTCCCCCGGTCCTCTCCCACCTCGCCGCCGCGCCCTCCTCTCCGGGCCGCCCCCTCTCTCCCTGTCCCGCAGCAACCGCCGCCGCTCCTCCCTCCTCTCCGCTCCTCGCATCGCCGCCCGGCCACGGCCTCGTCTGCGCCGTCCCCGGCCACCGCGGGACACCGCCGAGCCGCCTCTCCTCTCCACCGAGCTCCTCCCCGCGGCTCTTCTCCCCGCCGGCCGCCTGCGAGCCTCCCCGCCGGCCTCCTCTCCCTCTGGCCGCCGCCCCACCACGACCTCGCCTCCGCCCAGCCCTCTCCTCCCTCGCCCCGACGCAAGCCGCCGCCTCGCAGTCCCGCGGGCCGCGTCCTCGCCTCCGCGCTCGCCGGCGACCGCCTCTGCACCCGCCGCTCGCCCCTGCGTCCCCTCCTCGCCGTTCGCCCCCGCCGTCGCCTCCTGCTTGCCCCGCGTCGGTCCTGCCTCGAGACGCCGCCCCGTCTCCATCTTAGGCCACCTCGCGAGGCTCTGCCCGCTTCTCTGTCACCGTCCGCGTGCCCCCGTGGCCGCCCCTTTTTCGTTTGCTCGCTCGCGTGTGAAGGCCTCGGTCGAGCCAGTGTGGATCCTGGGTGCCTCTGCTCTGTTCTGCATGTTCGGATGTTGTCTGTTGTTGCTGCTGCTACCGACGACCAAGGCTCACCCTTCAACTCAAGAACACCTGGACGGAGTGTAGTGTGTTGGCGCACATCGTCTTGGTACAGTAACTGTGTAACTGAGAGGCTCCTCGATCTGTTACCTGGAAGGCAAACGCCAAGCTCTTCCTCATGGACCCCAAGACCGGCACGCCAAGATCGCCCACACGGATCTGAAGCCGATCCGAAGACCCCTGATTCGAAGATAGATTCCGTCGAGACCGAACCCTGGCGCGCCAAGTTCTTCGACCCCGAGGACCGATCCATAGATGCGTGAAGTACTTCCTCGAGAACGCCAAGATCTACCGGCGACCCGAACGCCAAGTCCGATGCGATGGCGCAGACCCGACAAGATCCTCGCAACGACAAGAACGACATCGACCAGAGCGAATCCAATGCGCCCCCGACACCAAACCAGGGTCCCCTTCCCGGATGCGACAAGATCTACTTCCGTTATCCGAGGCCGATCCCGTCGAACCCTGAGACCGACCCCGAACCCCTCGGAGACCAAGTTCGCCGAACCCAGATGTGTGAACCTTTTCCCGAGCCACTATTTTATAAATGCTATATATATAACTTGTTGCATTAAATCATTCATCTTGCATGCATATTGGTGTGGTTTGGGGGCCTTATGCCGATTCACCTTATAATTAAATATGGGGTCCATATGCGGGCTTTTCTAGTCTTATATTGGCCTCATTTAAATTTGTGTAGCGAACCGGTGATATAATTTTGCCTTGTTAAGACAACATTTAAATTGCGGGGTATCTAAACAACTTGAACCACTTAAATATTGCCGGGACCCCGGTTCAGTTAATATTGCCTAATTACATCGCATCTTTGCCATGTCATGCATCATACATGCATCATGCCCGATCTTCTGCCGTTGTATTAAATAGTGCATCCGGTGTTTATTCTAGTGTTTTGCTTCTTCGCGGATAAGGCCGTTGAGTTGATGCGAGTGTCGACCCGATCTTCGAATGAACCTTCGGCAATGTTTTCAGGCGAGCATCTCCCCCTTTCTACCTATCTTACTTTTATAGCATTTATTCCCTCCTGTTGATCTATTGCCATCTGTGTTGCGTTGCTGTAGCTTTCGTACCCGTGATATCCCTTGCAGCCTTATATTGCCTTGGACACCTCCTATTACCTGTTGTTTGGTAGATAGTTGGACCTGCGCGTCGTAGTCGCTTGCTCAAGTGTTGTTGCGTGTCGTCAAGTACCACGGTTGTTGGAGCATTGCCGCATGTTTAATGTTGGAGATGGTCATGGCTTTATTTATCGTTCACTTTAATTATTGTTTAATAACTAAAATCGAAGTAGGTAAGTAGAGGCACGGGTGGGCAATAGATGTTATTCGGTTGTTAACCGTCCACTTGTGTCCCGTAGGACCCCGAGTACTTGATACCTGTTCCTTGAATATTCGCGCTATCCACATACGGGGGAATTATGGGACCCCCTGAGCCAGAGCTTGATTCATTCTTATTTCTTGGGGCCACAAACTAGTTTGAGGTTTTATTTACTATCCTGTACTTATGCCATGCTTTACTGCTTTATTTACGATTGTGCGAGGAGCACCTGTACTGTTTAGGATCGTGACCCGTTTTCGCGGTATCGACAAGCCCGAGTTTTCGGGTTACCAGTCGTTTACAGCCGGCCCCACAAACCTTGAGTCCGTCTCGGAGCCGGCCAGTTTCGTTGCGGGTGTACTTCAAGGGGTGGCCCCCTGAAATATTTCTGAATCCTGTGATTGCTTTGTCGTGAAAGCCTCGTTGGGTTTTGATTTGGTTTTTCCGAGGTTGATCGAGTGTGTGTTGCTATTTGTGCACCCCTGCAGGGTAAAACTTTATGAAAGCCGTGTCCGCGGTTATGGACGACTTGGAGCACAGTATCTCGATCATAGACAACTATAAACTAAAGTAGTGCTATAAATTTGACTTTATAATGACTAGTAATCAGCTTCACTATAATGGAGCTAAATAGAACTGACAACAATTGCTTGTTTGGGTTGTCGCCTGCGACCATTGTATCTGACTAGTAAGTATTGCAACAACAACGGAATGGCTAAATATAAGTACCAACAACTGCTGGGTTTTGGGATATCTCATGCTAATTGTATTTGACTAGTAAGTGTCGCAACTACAACGGAATGGTTAATTAAAATTGCCCACTGCTTATTATATCAGGATGATTATCTATACTTGACTAGTAATTGCTGCAACGCTAACTGAATAAATAAAACTGCCAAATGTGTGAGTTCCTCGGTTGACTTCCTCGTTTGGTCTCGAGGGGGAAACACCAGGATGGGTTTGTTTGGTGGTAGTATCAGGTTGGTTCCGGATAGGTCTTTCTTACCCTCTCTGATAGCCGTCAGTTGTATCGAGTGTCTGTAGGTTGTTTAGTGCATGCTGCCGCTGCCGCTTTAGTCCACCATACCTATGTAGGCGAGGACCGCCGAATTCTAGCCTCGCCGTGTACTGGCCTCAGTACTGACCGCTCTCTCTTTTTCCTTTGCCCTTCGTCGGCACCCCTTTTGTTTAAGCAGGTTTCGAGATCGACGTTGTTAGCAGGGTTACCCTTCCGGCTTGGCCTAGGCAGGGTTATGGACACCATTGGTTATTCTTCATGGCTCTTAGCCCCATTTGCATCTTGTCCGTAGCTGGACGCTCTATCGTTTTCAAGGTGATTTGGATCTTTGTACGGTCTATCTGAATTCTTGACTCATTGAGTCGCTGTTATATATATCTGTTCTGTGGGTCCCATCGAGGACTGTTGTGTAATGATATTACTTCGTTTTCCACCCGCACGAAAGTGCCTGGTGGGCACCTTTGAATCATTTCTATGCGGGTTTGGCGGGTTTCGCTAAAATTTGCATAGGGCCGATTCTGAGGGTGTTACAGAGTGGTATCAGAGCTCAGCAGTTGCGATACCCCACAAGTCCAGCCTGTAGGATAACCTAGCTAACGGCCGAAGTAGAGTGTCAAACTATTTTTGAAAAATCGGTTGGATAGTTCTGATTAGGTCTGATTTTACTCCTTACCCCTCTGCTGCTCTCCTCTCACCTCTGCGTGTTTGAATCCGCTCTCTTCTCTTTCTTGGAGTCCAGGGATTCTCGTGGTTGGGTTCCGTCGTACCTTCAGGGTTTCGCTTCCTCCTTTGATAACGGTGTTCTCCCATCCGGTGTTCATGCTGTCTGAGGAATCCGTCCAGTGTGGTACCATTCTTTGTTCCTTGCTTGTGCCTTCCGGTGTTTTCCGACGCGACGACATCATCTACGCTAGATCCGATGCAAAGTCTGCATCACTCCTTTGTTCCTGAACCTCGATTGTCGAGATCTTCAGTCTGATTCCGAGAATGGTTGCAGCTTTTCTACTGATTGTGCAGAGTAATAGTTTGGGTGCGTGATGTATTGGCCCCCATGCCGACTACTCACTCTATTCGCTTGTGTACATTGAAGTGGATGAGCATGCATCGGTTCCCTCTTTCCATCAAAGCTAGGGGTGGCTTTATTTGCTGACACCTCTACCTTCGACCTTTTGTTCCCGGAGTGTTCCCTCGACGATCACGGACAACGACCTCTTGTTAGTGGTGTCGCGAAGATCTACACGAAGCGAGAAGATTCAGATCGCCGACCTTCCTTCCGGTACCATGAGGCGGATCTCGAGGGCGAGATCCATTGTTAGCGGTGTCGAATTGTGGCGTCCCGCAAAAACCACTACTAGAAAATCGCGTTGTTTTCGTGCATTGCATCATCATGACCGCATGCTCATGTCATCATGCCACATTGCATTTAAGCATCGTCATCATCTTGCATTTGCTTGCATAAAACTATTTGCGGAAAAACCTAATTTTTGTTTTCTAAACGCCCCGTCCTTGTTCAAACACCAAACCGGGTCTCCGGATTATTTCGTTTTGTCTGCCAACGGTTTGCAAAAGCCCGGTTTTAATTGAATAAAATATTTAATTATTTTTAGGGGGCAGCCAACCGGGCCGATCCGATCCAGTCCGCCACCCCCAGAAATAAACCGGTCCACCCAAAATCCCTAACCTACCTAGTCCTAATCTACCCAGCCCCCCTCCAACTCACCCCCTCCAATCCCAGGTCGCCACATCACCCTGGGCCAAACCCCACCCAATCCCCATCGGCCACCTCACCTCAGACCCTCTCTCTCTCACCCACCCTTCTCACCACAACACACACACGCACTCCCACGCACGCGCCCACGCCCCACACCACCTGGTCTGCACGCCGCCCACCCCCTGACCGCCTGTCCCCCTGGCCCCACCTCCCGCCACTCCCCACCTACCCTCCTCTCTCCCAGCGTCTCCCTCCTCCCTCCTCTCCCTCACGCTCCCGCACCGAGCCACCGTCCTCCCCCGGTCCTCTCCCACCTCGCCGCCGCGCCCTCCTCTCCGGGCCGCCCCCTCTCTCCCTATCCCGCAGCAACCGCCACCGCTCCTCCCTCCTCTCCGCTCCTCGCATCGCCGCCCGGCCATGGACTCGTCTGCGCCGTCCCGGGCCACCGCGGGACACCGCCGAGCCGCCTCTCCTCTCCACCGAGCTCCTCCCCACGGCTCTTCTCCCCGCCGGCCGCCTGCGAGCCTCCCCGCCGGCCTCCTCTCCCTCTGGCCGCCGCCCCTCCACGACCTCGCCTCCGCCCAGCCCTCTCCTCCCTCGCCCCGACGCAAGCCGCCGCCTCGTAGTCCCGCGGGCCGCGTCCTCGCCTCCGCGCTCGCCGGCGACCGCCTCTGCACCCGCCGCTCGCCCCTGCGGCCCCTCCTCGCTGTTCGCCCCCGCCGTTGCCTCCTGCTTGCCCTGCGTCGGTCCTGCCTCGAGACGCCGCCCCGTCTCCATCTTAGGCCGCCTCGCGAGGCTCTGCCCGCTTCTCTGTCACCGTCCGCGTGCCCCCGTGGCCGCCCCTTTTTCGTTTGCTCGCCCGCGTGTGAAGGCCTCGGTCGAGCCAGTGTGGATCCTGGGTGCCTCTGTTCTGTTCTGCATGTTCGGATGTTGTCTGTTGTTGCTGATGCTACCGACGACCAAGGCTCACCCTTCAACTCAAGAACACCTGGACGGAGTGTAGTGTGTTGGCGCACATTGTCTTGGTACAGTAACTGTGTAAATGAGAGGCTCCTCGATCTGTTACCTGGAAGGCAAACGCCAAGCTCTTCCACATGGACCCCAAGACCGGCACGCCAAGATCGCCCACACAGATCTGAAGCCGATCCGAAGACCCCTGATTCGAAGATAGATTCCGTCGAGACCGAACCCTGGCGTGCCAAGTTCTTCGACCCCGAGGACCGATCCATAGATGCGTGAAGTACTTCCTCGAGAACGCCAAGATCTACCGGCGACCCGAACGCCAAGACCGATGCGATGGCGCGGACCCGACAAGATCCTCGCAACGACAAGAACGACATCGACCAGAGCGAATCCAATGCGCCCCCGACACCAAACCAGGGTCCCCTTCCCGGATGCGACAAGATCTACTTCCGTTATCCGAGGCCGATCCCGTCGAACCCTGAGACCGACCCCGAACCCCTCGGAGACCAAGTTCGCCGAACCCAGATGTGTGAACCTTTTCCCGAGCCACTATTTTATAAATGCTATATATATAACTTGTTGCATTAAATCATTCATCTCGCATGCATATTGGTGTGGTTTGGGGGCCTTATGCCGATTCACCTTATAATTAAATATGGGGTCCATATGCGGGCTTTTCTAGTCTTATATTGGCCTCATTTAAATTTGTGTAGCGAACCGGTGATATAATTTTGCCTTGTTAAGACAACATTTAAATTGCGGGGTATCTAAACAACTTGAACCACTTAAATATTGCCGGGACCCCGGTTCCGTTAATATTGCCTAATTGCATCGCATCTTTGCCATGTCATGCATCATACATGCATCATGCCCGATCTTCTGCCGTTGTATTAAATAGTGCATCCGGTGTTTATTCTAGTGTTTTGCTTCTTCGCGGATAAGGCCGTTGAGTTGATGCGAGTGTCGACCCGATCTTCGAATGAACCTTCGGCAATGTTTTCAGGCGAGCATCTCCCCCTTTCTACCTATCTTACTTTTATAGCATTTATTCCCTCCTGTTGATCTATTGCCATCTGTGTTGCGTTGCTCTAGCTTTCGTACCCGTGATATCCCTTGCAGCCTTATATTGCCTTGGACACCTCCTATTACCTGTTGTTTGGTAGATAGTTGGACCTGCGCGTCGTAGTCGCTTGCTCAAGTGCTGTTGCGTGTCGTCAAGTACCACGGTTGTTGGAGCATTGCCGCATGTGTTTAATGTTGGAGATGGTCATGGCTTTATTTATCGTTCACTTTAATTATTGTTTAATAACTAAAATTGAAGTAGGTAAGCAGAGGCACAGGTGGGCAATAGATGTTATTCGGTTGTTAACCGTCCACTTGTGTCCCGTAGGACCCCGAGTACTTGATACCTGTTCCTTGAATATTCGCGCTATTCACATACGGGGGAATTATGGGACCCCCCTGAGCCAGAGCTTGATTCATTCTTATTTCTTGGGGCCACAAACTAGTTTGAGGTTTTATTTACTATCCTGTACTTATGCCATGCTTTACTGCTTTATTTACGATTGTGCGAGGAGCACCTGTACTGTTTAGGATCGTGACCCGTTTTTGCGGTATCGACAAGCCCGAGTTTTCGGGTTCCCAGTCGTTTACAGCCGGCCCCACAAACCTTGAGTCCGTCTCGGAGCCGGCCAGTTTCGTTGCGGGTGTACTTCAAGGGGTGGCCCCCTGAAATATTTCTGAATCCTGTGATTGCTTTGTCGTGAAAGCCTCGTTGGGTTTTGATTTGGTTTTTCCGAGGTTGATCGAGTGTGTGTTGATATTTGTGCACCCCTGCAGGGTAAAACTTTCTGAAAGCCGTGTCCGCGGTTATGGACGACTTGGAGCACAGTATCTCGATCATAGACAACTATAACTAAAGTAGTGCTATAAATTTGACTTTATAATGACTAGTAATCAGCTTCACTATAATGGAATGGCTAAATAAAACTGACAACAATTGCTTGTTTGGGTTGTCGCCTGCGACCATTGTATCTGACTAGTAAGTATTGCAACTACAACGGAATGGCTAAATAAAATTACCAACAACTGCTGGGTTTTGGGATATCTCATGCTAATTGTATTTGACTAGTAAGTGTCGCAACTACAACGGAATGGTTAATTAAAATTGCCCACTGCTTATTATATCAGGATGATTATCTATACTTGACTAGTAATTGCTGCAACGCTAACTGAATAAATAAAACTGCCAACTGTGTGAGTTCCTCGGTTGACTTCCTCGTTTGGTCTCGAGGGGGAAACACCAGGATGGGTTTGTTTGGTGGTAGTATCAGGTTGGTTCCGGATAGGTCTTTCTTACCCTCTCTGATAGCCGTCAGTTGTATCGAGTCTCTGTAGGTTGTTTAGTGCATGCTGCCGCTGCCGCTTCAGTCCACCATACCTATGTAGGCGAGGACCGCCGAATTCTAGCCTCGCCGTGTACTGGCCTCAGTACTGACCGCTCTCTCTTTTTCCTTTGCCCTTCGTCGGAACCCCTTTTGTTTAAGCAGGTTTCGAGATCGACGTCGTTAGCAGGGTTACCCTTCCGGCTTGGCCTGGGCAGGGTTATGGACGCCATTGGTTATTCTTCATGGCTCTTAGCCCCATTTGCATCTTGTCCGTAGTTGGACGCTCTATCGTTTTCAAGGTGATTTGGATCTTTGTACGGTCTATCTGAATTCTTGACTCATTGAGTCGCTGTTATATATATCTGTTCTGTGGGTCCCATTGAGGACTGTTGTGTAATGATATTACTTCGTTTTCCACCCGCACGAAAGTTCCTGGTGGGCACCTTTGAATCGTTTCTATGCGGGTTTGGCGGTTTTCGCTAAAATTTGCATAGGGCCGATTCTGAGGGTGTTACAGAGTGGTATCAGAGCTCAGCAGTTGCGATACCCCACAAGTCCAGCCTGTAGGATAACCTAGCTAACGGCCGAAGTAGAGTGTCAAAACTATTTTTGAAAAATCGGTTGGATAGTTCTGATTAGGTCTGATTTTACTCCTTACCCCTCTGCTGCTCTCCTCTCACCTCTGCGTGTTTGAATCCGCTCTCTTCTCTTTCTTCGAGTCCAGGGATTCTCGTGGTTGGGTTCCGTCGTACCTTCAGGGTTTCGCTTCCTCCTTTGATAACGGTGTTCTCCCATCCGGTGTTCATGCTGTCTGAGGAATCCGTCCAGTGTGGTACCATTCTTTGTTCCTTGTTTGTGCCTTCCGGTGTTTTCCGACACGACGACATCATCTACGCTAGATCCGATGCAAAGTCTGCATCACTCCTTTGTTCCTGAACCTCGATTGTCGAGATCTTCAGTCTGATTCCGAGAATGGTTGCACGCTTTTCTACTGATTGTGCAGAGTAATAGTTTGGGTGCGTGATGGATTGGCCCCCATGCCGACTACTCACTCTATTCGCTTGTGTACATTGAAGTGGATGAGCATGCATCGGTTCCCTCTTTCCATCAAAGCTAGGGGTGGCTTTATTTGCTGACACCTCTACCTTCGACCTTTTGTTCCCGGAGTGTTCCCTCGACGATCACGGACAACGACCTCTTGTTAGTGGTGTCGCGAAGATCTACACGAAGCAAGAAGATTCAGATTGCCGACCTTCCTTCCGGTACCATGAGGTGGATCTCGAGGGCGAGATCCATTGTTAGTGGTGTCGAATTGTGGCGTCCCGCAAAAACCACTACTAGAAAATCGCGTTGTTTTCGCGCATTGCATCATCATGACCGCATGCTCATGTCATCATGCCACATTGCATTTAAGCATCGTCATCATCTTGCATTTGCTTGCATAAAACTATTTGCGGAAAAACCTAATTTTTGTTTTCTAAACGCCCCGTCCTTGTTCAAACACCAAACCCGGGTCTCCGGATTATTTTGTTTTGTCTGGCAACGGTTTGCAAAAGCCCGGTTTTAATTGAATAAAATATTTAATTATTTTTAGGGGGCAGCCAACCGGGCCGATTCGACCCAGTCCGCCACCCCAAGAATAAAACCGGTCCACCCAAAATCCCTAACCTACCTAGTCCTAATCTACCCAGCCCCCCTCCACCTCACCCCCTCCAATCCCAGGTCGCCACATCACCCTGGGCCAAACCCCACCCAATCCCCATCGGCCACCTCACCTCAGACCCTCTCTCTCTCACCCACCCTTCTCACCACAACACACACACACTCCCACGCACGCGCCCACGCCCCACACCACCTGGTCTGCACGCCGCCCACCGCCTGTCCCCCTGGCCCCACCTCCCGCCACTCCCCACCTACCCTCCTCTCTCCCAGCGTCTCCCTCCTCCCTCCTCTCCCTCACGCTCCCGCACCGAGCCGCCGTCCTCCCCCAGTCCTCTCCCACCTCGCCGCCGCGCCCTCCTCTCCGGGCCGCCCCCTCTCTCCCTGTCCGCAGCAACCGCCACCGCTCCTCCCTCCTCTCCGCTCCTCGCATCGCCGCCCGGCCACGGCCTCGTCTGCGCCGTCCCCGGCCACCGCGGGACACCGCCGAGCCGCCTCTCCTCTCCACCGAGCTCCTCCCCGCGGCTCTTCTCCCCGCCGGCCGCCTGCGAGCCTCCCCGCCGGCCTCCTCTCCCTCTGGCCGCCGCCCCTCCACGACCTCGCCTCCGCCCAGCCCTCTCCTCCCTCGCCTCGACGCAAGCCGCCATCTCGCAGTCCCGCGGGCCGCGTCCTCGCCTCCGCGCTCGCCGGCGACCGCCTCTGCACCCGCCGCTCGCCCCTGCGGCCCCTCCTCGTCGTTCGCCCCCGCCGTCGCCTCCTGCTTGCCCCGCGTCGGTCCTGCCTCGAGACGCCGCCCCGTCTCCATCTTAGGCCGCCTCGCGAGGCTCTGCCCGCTTCTCTGTCACCGTCCGCGTGCCCCCGTGGCCGCCCCTTTTTCGTTTGCTCGCCCGCGTGTGAAGGCCTCGGTCGAGCCAGTGTGGATCCTGGGTGCCTCTGCTCTGTTCTGCATGTTCGGATGTTGTCTGTTGTTGCTGATGCTACCGACGACCAAGGCTCACCCTTCAACTCAAGAACACCTGGACGGAGTGTAGTGTGTTGGCGCACATCGTCTTGGTACAGTAACTGTGTAAATGAGAGGCACCTCGATCTGTTACCTGGAAGGCAAACGCCAAGCTCTTCCTCATGGACCCCAAGACCGGCACGCGAAGATCGCCCACACGGATCTGAAGCCGATCCGAAGACCCCTGATTCGAAGATAGATTCCGTCGAGACCGAACCCTGGCGCGCCAAGTTCTTCGACCCCGAGGACCGATCCATAGATGCGTGAAGTACTTCCTCGAGAACGCCAAGATCTACCGGCGACCCGAACGCCAAGACCGATGCGATGGCGCGGACCCGACAAGATCCTCGCAACGACAAGAACGACATCGACCAGAGCGAATCCAATGCGCCCCCGACACCAAACCAGGGTCCCCTTCCCGGATGCGACAAGATCTACTTCCGTTATCCGAGGCCGATCCCGTCGAACCCTGAGACCGACCCCGAACCCCTCGGAGACCAAGTTCGCCGAACCCAGATGTGTGAACCTTTTCCCGAGCCACTATTTTATAAATGCTATATATATAACTTGTTGCATTAAATCATTCATCTTGCATGCATATTGGTGTGGTTTGGGGGCCTTATGCCGATTCACCTTATAATTAAATATGGGGTCCATATGCGGGCTTTTCTAGTCTTATATTGGCCTCATTTAAATTTGTGTAGCGAACCGGTGATATAATTTTGCCTTGTTAAGACAACATTTAAATTGCGGGGTATCTAAACAACTTGAACCACTTAAATATTGCCGGGACCCCGGTTCCGTTAATATTGCCTAATTGCATCGCATCTTTGCCATGTCATGCATCATACATGCATCATGCCCGATCTTCTGCCGTTGTATTAAATAGTGCATCCGGTGTTTATTCTAGTGTTTTGCTTCTTCACGGATAAGGCCGTTGAGTTGATGCGAGTGTCGACCCGATCTTCGAATGAACCTTCGGCAATGTTTTCAGGCGAGCATCTCCCCCTTTCTACCTATCTTACTTTTATAGCATTTATTCCCTCATGTTGATCTATTGCCATCTGTGTTGCGTTGCTCTAGCTTTCGTACCCGTGATATCCCTTGCAGCCTTATATTGCCTTGGACACCTCCTATTACCTGTTGTTTGGTAGATAGTTGGACCTGCGCATCGTAGTCGCTTGCTCAAGTGCTGTTGCGTGTCGTCAAGTACCACGGTTGTTGGAGCATTGCCGCATGTTTAATGTTGGAGATGGTCATGGCTTTATTTATCGTTCCCTTTAATTATTGTTTAATAACTAAAATTGAAGTAGGTAAGCAGAGGAACAGGTGGGCAATAGATGTTATTCGGTTGTTAACCGTCCACTTGTGTCTCGTAGGACCCCGAGTACTTGATACATGTTCCTTGAATATTCGCGCTATCCACATACGGGGGAATTATGGGACCCCCCTGAGCCAGAGCTTGATTCATTCTTATTTCTTGGGGCCACAAACTAGTTTGAGGTTTTATTTACTATCCTGTACTTATGCCATGCTTTACAGCTTTATTTACGATTGTGCGAGGAGCACCTGTACTGTTTAGGATCGTGACCCGTTTTCGCGGTATCGACAAGCCCGAGTTTTCGGGTTCCCAGTCTTTACAGCCGGCCCCACAAACCTTGAGTCCGTCTCGGAGCCGGCCAGTTTCGTTGCGGGTGTACTTCAAGGGGTGGCCCCCTGAAATATTTCTGAATCCTGTGATTGCTTTGTCGTGAAAGCCTCGTTGGGTTTTGATTTGGTTTTTCCGAGGTTGATCGAGTGTGTGTTGCTATTTGTGCACCCCTGCAGGGTAAAACTTTCTGAAAGCCGTGTCCGCGGTTATGGACGACTTGGAGCACAGTATCTCGATCATAGACAACTATAACTAAAGTAGTGCTATAAATTTGACTTTATAATGACTAGTAATCAGCTTCACTATAATGGAATGGCTAAATAAAACTGACAACAATTGCTTGTTTGGGTTGTCTCCTGCGACCATTGTATCTGACTAGTAAGTATTGCAACTACAACGGAATGGCTAAATAAAAGTACCAACAACTGCTGGGTTTTGGGATATCTCATGCTAATTGTATTTGACTAGTAAGTGTCGCAACTACAACGGAATGGTTAATTAAAATTGCCCACTGCTTATTATATCAGGATGATTATCTATACTTGACTAGTAATTGCTGCAACGCTAACTGAATAAATAAAACTGCCAACTGTGTGAGTTCCTCGGTTGACTTCCTCGTTTGGTCTCGAGGGGGAAACACCAGGATGGGTTTGTTTGGTGGTAGTATCAGGTTGGTTCCGGATAAGTCTTTCTTACCCTCTCTGATAGCCATCAGTTGTATCGAGTCTCTGTAGGTTGTTTAGTGCATGCTGCCGCTGCCGCTTCAGTCCACCATACCTATGTAGGCGAGGACCGCCGAATTCTAGCCTCGCCGTGTACTGGCCTCAGTACTGACCGCTCTCTCTTTTTCCTTTGCCCTTCGTCGGCACCCCTTTTGTTTAAGCAGGTTTCGAGATCGACGTCGTTAGCAGGGTTACCCTTCCGGCTTGGCCTGGGCAGGGTTATGGACGCCATTGGTTATTCTTCAGGGCTCTTAGCCCCATTTGCATCTTGTCCGTAGCTGGACGCTCTATCGTTTTCAAGGTGATTTGGATCTTTGTATGGTCTATCTGAATTCTTGACTCATTGAGTCGCTGTTATATATATCTATTCTGTGGGTCCCATCGAGGACTGTTGTGTAATGATATTACTTCGTTTTCCACCCGCACGAAAGTGCCTGGTGGGCACCTTTGAATCGTTTCTATGCGGGTTTGGCGGGTTTCGCTAAAATTTGCATAGGGCCGATTCTGAGGGTGTTACACGGTCGCCGCGTCCAACGCGGCTATCGCTGGTGGCGCGTCGTCACCAGCCGGGCTGGGAGCATCGGAGCTGCTCGCCGAGTGCGGTGGCGAGGCCGACTTCGATGGCTTCGTCTTCTTCTTCTTTGGGGGGGCCCTTACCTCCCTTTCTTTCTTCTTCTTCTTCGACGGAGCGGCTTGACGGCGCGAGGTAGTCTCTGGGAGCTCGTCATCGTCATCATGACGCTCGAGGCTTCTGCTTGCCTCGATCTCGCGCTGTCCTTGTCCGTGGGTCTTTCGGACCAGCGGGGCGACCTCCTCCTCGGACTCGTCATCGTCGTCTTCGTCGCCCTTAGCGGGCGGCGACTCGCCTACGTCCTGGGCGGACGAGCTCGAGTTCTCGTCGTCCGAAGGTGGGAGCCACCCTTCTACCACTTGGAATAGCTGCGATGAATACAAAGTAAAATCAGAATTACCGCGACTGCATAAACTGCGACTGCGAGCGAAGTAAGATGGTTACCGTCGGAGCTGGACGCTTTGCGGTATAGGGGGCGACCCCAGCCTGCGCATCCAGGTACACCGCCTGGGTAATCTTCTTCAGTGCTGGGAGATAGTCCTCCAGCTTCCACTCGTCGAGGCAGGCCTTCGTCGAGTCTCCCCGGCCCGTGTACTGGTACATGTAGTGGTCACGCTGGGCGAGCGGGACGAGCCGCCGCCCGAGCCAGCAGTTGTACAGGTTTATCGTCTGGAGGCCCTTCTTTTTCAGACCGTGGACGATCTGGAGCATCTCGTCGACGACCATCTGCTGATCGTTGGGGAGCTTGCCGACTTGAAGATGGCGCGGCTCGGACCGATTGGCGGAATACCGCGGGATCGCCACCTCGTCCTCCGGGGTCGCCTCGGCCACGTAAAACCACGAGTTCTTCCAGTCGCTCGCTGCCTTGGCGGGCAGCATCAGATCGAAGAATGAGGCTTTTGACTTGAGCTGGAACGTCAGGCCGCCCGCGGCTAGCATTGGGCCACCTGCTTCCTCGCGGCTGATCCGTCCGTGGAACAGATCTTGCCACAAGGGGAAGTAGGGCCGACAGCCCAAGTAGCATTCGCAGAACGCCACGAAGATGGCGAGCTGCTCGATGCTGTGGGGACCCAGATCTGAAGGATGGATCCCGTAGTAGGCGCAGAAGAGCCGGAAGAAGAGGGACGTAGGAAACCCTAGCCCCCGCTCGAGATGACTGGTGAAACAGATGAATTCCCTCTCTCGCGGGGTCGGGGTCGTCTCTCCGGATGCGGGAATACGCCAACAGCCGGCTCGCAAGATCCCGGCCTCCTCGAAAGAGGCCAGCTGCGCCCTCGTGCATTTGGATCTACCCCACGGTTTGGTGGAAAGGGCCATGGCCGAGAGGTTTGTTGGGGGTCGGAGGATTTCGGGTCGGCTGGATCGCGATGTGAGGGAAGGAAAATGCGTGCAGTCGTAAGAAGTGGTGAGAAGTTGGCTCTCCGATCGCCTGCCATTCCCCTTATATAGTGGATGTTACCCGCCAAATCAGGGAGCCGTTACCGCGCGATGATTACGCCAAAAGTTACAGTTGGATTACCCCAACGGCTAGTTTGACCATGCTTGACGGTCCAACTACGGCCATTCAGCTCGCCGACCCAATCACTATGACAGTATTACTCCGACTCGACTCGCCAAAGCTGCGACTTGGATCACTAGTTTCCTCCTTTATACAGGAGCCCGCCGATGATTCGACTGGATGCCTACTCTGAAGCCGTATACTCCGACTGCCAGCTGCCACCTACGCCTAATCGACGACGGCCTCGGGGACTACTGATGGGGATATGCCTACCGGGGTATACCCAGCAGGACATTTCCGACTGGCCCAAGAACCGGCGAGTGGGCCTGCAGGACGGCGAATGGATTGAAGCCCAGCGAGGAACCAAGCGACTGGAAGCTGAAGGCCCAGGCGAGTAGATAGGCCCAGTCGGATTAGGTTAAACGACTACCGAAGCTTTAAACGAATCGGTTGAGATATGTAAACCCTAGGGGAGGTGAGCCTATATAAACCTCCCTATAGGGCGAGTAGAGATACGTTCCCTCATACACCCAAGCGACTCGCTGCCTAGCCGCCGAGCTCGCCCATTGTAACACCTCCATAATACGATCTAGCAGGAGTAGGTCTTTACCCTCCGGGGGGCCGAACCTGGGTAAAACCCTGTGTCTTTGCCCTCACCTCGAACCGCAGATGGTTGGCCGCCCTTGCCCCTCGTTCTACTACTCGCTGCCGATTGCAGCATCTGCCGTGACTATTCCCACGACACTCGGTGCCAATGCCATGGCATAACTCGCGCACCACACCACGTGATGCGAGTCATACCTCGGTGTTCGCCCGGACATCGACAACTTCTTAAAGTTCTTTAACTTCAAATCCCATACTATTCACAAAGGAGGGCCGCTGGTGGACGCCGGCTGTGCTGCCATTTATCCGCGAGGCACTTCCCCGATGCCCTAGCTTGACCTGCTAGATACCATCAAACTGTGGTAGCAATCATATTTTATGTGAGCAACGCCGTGGAGGTCGACTAGATCCTGTTGCTACCATTTGAGAACATCGTCTCCAGCCGGTAAGTGTGGACCGTAAAGGGATGGGGGCGCAGGCGGACATCGACAAGATGTCCATGCGGGTGCGAGCGCTAGATCAGGAGAAGGGGCTTACCACGAGGGGCATCACATTGTCCTGGATGGTGCGTTGGGTGCTTCCACTCTAACGCCGGTCGCACAAAATGTGCCATCTTTCTGGGCCCATGGACCCGACCCTGTCTTCCCAGCTAGACATGATGTTTGAGCCCCTTCGAAACTAGGTCGCCATGATCTCGAAGGAGGATCTTGAGAACCCATGGAGCTATTCCTTTCCGCCATACCACCGGTGGAGCCTTCTGCCTCGGGTAAGATATTCATTTACCTGTATAGATTTCTTTCGGATAGTTACTTTCTGCCACTTATCTCTTTTCTTGAATAGATTTTCACGGCGCAGATGTTCAAAGACAGGATGGCCAATGATGAGCTTCCCGAGTTCACGGACGATCTTCAGCCGCAGAGGTTTTCGCCTCAGGAGCCAGAAGTTTTCCCCACCCAAACCAACGATCGATCTTCAGATCCACACGTTGATGGTTTTGGCCAGCAATGAGTTGTCTGGGCCGGCTAGGTGAGCTGAACCAGAATCTGACATTGTTATTCCCGAGGCAGCCATGTATAGTGATGACGGGCCTCCGGCGCCCACGGTGCCGACGAAGCCGAAGCGGCAGCGGGCTTCGGTCAACACCGCAGTCAAGTACACCCCAATGGAGGGTGGCGGTAAGAAACCTCGCGTGGGCAAGAAAGGTGGAACACATGCCGACGGTGGATGGGTAAGTACTTTGCTAATCCATGGTGTACTTTCCTACTGTCCTTTTCTCGTCCCTCAATTCCGGCTATACTTCGAGCAAGCCTTTGTTGCTAGACTCTGGTCCGAGCACCGCTGCTACTGTGAAGCCATCTGCACTGACCCCGCTAGATGCATCAATTTTCCTAGTCGTGCCAACACCTGCTGTGTTTGTGCCGCTACATAAGGAGCCTATCTCTAGTGGCCCATATCTTCGAGGCTAAGAGGCAGGCAACCGCTCCTCCACCTCAGCCGACGACAGACGTATATCTGGATAGGAGCTGCGTCAAACCAAATGAGGACGCAGGTCGGGACGAGGGGTGGGTGAACGATGCAGTGGTAGAAGTAGTGACACCGGCGCCTCCATACGGCACCAGATCCAAGGCATAGGCTGATATGGTCCAGATGAAGGCAAAGGGGACAACGCTGAATGGCGCCTCCAATGGTGATGTAGATGATGTGCATATAACCGGGTATAAACATGGCCTACCGATTCTTTTGTTGGATGTTGTTCTTGTCTAGCTTTTCCAGCCAGGTGCCCGTCTCCATGTGCCAAGCGCAGGCGCCTTACGAATGTGTTGGAGTTGGGGCTAGGCGACGCCGGGCGGCTGAGTGTTCCTCTAGAGGCATGACTTTCTTCTGAATGCAACAACGCTCTAGAATGGTTTATTTTTTCCTTGTTAACTACTCCTTTTTCTTCAGAAAGCTTTTTTGGAGGTGGCGAAGAAGACACATGAGTTGGGGCATAAGATCGCTCGTTTCGACATGTCTTCCCAACTTTGTGGGTTCTCGCGGTTCTTGCTGACCATCGGGTGTCCTGCTACAAAAATGATTATCGATAGGGATAAGGAGGTGGAGTGGTTGTGGGCGGAGGTGAGCCGGCTAGAGGAGTCCAACAAAAAACCTAGGAGCAAATTGACGATCTTGTAGAGAAGAAGGGCCAGCTGGAGACATCCGTCAAGAAGGAAAAGAAGAATGCAGCTACGCATAGCGAGGCCTTTAAGTTGCTCGAGGAGGCCCAAAAGAAGTCGGGGGACCTGCACAAAGTGAGCCAAGCACGCGATAAGGAGGCGCGCGAGGGGCTGGAGCGCATTGCAAAGGCTGTGGCCGGTAGGCCCTTTTTTACTTTTCTTATCTTCCGGTTGCGAGAGTAGATGTTTGACGTTTGTTTTGCCGGTTGCACCTTACTATCCTCAAGTGGTTGAGCGGGAACATACCCATAATTCTGCCAATGACACCGGCCGAGACCTGACGCCTGAAGATAATGTCGGCGTTCTTGGCGAGGTGGCTCTCCTGCTACGCAAGGCCTCCATCAGCGCCTCCGTGTATCTTTGGCTGTTCAATGAGGTACCGGCTACCCTTGATGAGCTCACGGAGAAGATAGAGACATCGGTTGATACCATAGAGGTGGGAAGGGAATGGGCTATGCGCTATGGCATGGAGCTTTCCACGGACGTCTTCAAGTCTTGGTATCTGGTTGCACAGCTGGATACCATCCTCAATGGCTTCCGGGAGGGTACCAACTTGGCTGCCCTACGCGAAGAACTCCTGGAGCTTCAAACTAATGCCATCTGAATCACGCGTTGTGATGAGCTAGACCGGGAGTTCATCGACCCTCAATCCAAGGACCCCGCACAGGAAGGAGAGGGTCATGCTGAAACTGGCGCCGAGACCGTTGTTCATCCACCAATTACCGATCCGACCGCCACTGACGTCGCCTCCTACAGCGGAACTGCACCTTCCGCCACCTACCCAACTACTCTGCCCAAAATCTAAATCCCCAGGATGCCAGGTGGAACTGTCTTAAATAATTTGCCTGCTGGCTACGTGCCTTGAACAATTTTGCTCGTTAAGAACTGGTGGAAGCTTCTCCTTTTGGGTGATTTTACGACTATTTCTGCTTGTTCTTGACTTCGAAAATTTCCATTTTATTTATTTGGTTGTCGGGTGGTTGTACTTATGAGGGGGAGCAGACCGATTGGATGCCCCCACTGAGTGTGGCCTCTGACCAAAACCCTACTCTTTTTGCTCCTCCGGTTTCCCATCCTGATAGTTGGTTCCATCTTCCTGTGAGGGCGTGGGAGTGCATCCATTGAGTGTAGTCCCCGAGTTCCGATCCGACTAAAATTTAGGCCAAAACTACACATGATGGAGTGTTTGTCTGAGACTCAGCTCCAACAGCAAGTGTAGCATCAGTTATACAGATAAACACAAATAACAGTTGTTAGATGTGTGCACTAAAAAAACGTCATCTCGCAGCCGGCATAGTAAGGCGCCTACTAGAACGTGAGGGCAAAGGAATCAAACCTATACCTTTATATCAGTACACGGTGGTGCATTGCACACAGGAAAACATTAGACACGCAGATGGACGTCAGGACTTGCATTTGCGAACACACAAGTCATGTGGGTCCACGCAACAACATAGAAGGAAAACTACGCAAGAACTGTAAAAAAATGTCATGAACCTGCAACGCAGGGGTAACATCTATCCACATGTCCATATCCAACGAAGTGCAAAGATAAAAATATACACACGTGGACACAATTAAAGCCCAGTCGAGCATACAAGATAGTAAGTTCAAAACAAACACATATAGTAGTCAATAGCACACCGTCTAGAGAACATGTTGAAATAAAAATGGGTGGGCTAAGACCACAGAATAGAACACACATATTTCATGAGGCGGAGAACACGATTCAAATATCAGAGCCAGTCCACCTTAAGGGTTTGTGCCAGTGAAAAAGTGGTACATGTCGAAGGAAAAATATTGCTAACGCCCCTAAGGCGGTCTTGCTCCGCTATAGGATACGCTAGCAATTGGACACCATGGGCAAGAAGTTGATCGCCGAAACAGAAATATATCGGAAAAATGAACACATATGCTAGCCAATGCATATTCATCTTTATTTTATACTTTTTCTCCACCTCGGGTTTTCCTTCAATTGCCACGTCGAGCCGAGACTCCATTTCCTGCACTTACTCACGAGACTCGAGAGCACGAGTGGTCACCGTAGATAGAATGCCATAATTATAGTCATCGATGGACAAATTATGATACGTGCAAATATAGAGAAATGCTTCTTGAGCAACGCTCTCCTTGGCATCAAACTCATTAGAGGATCGATCGCCTAAAAACAATCGACTCTGTAGTCGTTTTTCACCGGCTCTATATGGAAGATCAACTTTCAACCATGAGGTGAAGAAGCAAGACGCGTCCGCCTCATAGCCAGAGCTGTGAATAGCGAAGTTAAGAAAGAGCTGTGAATAGGGAGGTACATTTTTTCCATCACTTCATTCAGCAGAACACGCCGAGGGATGCGGACAACTGTTTCCTCCTACATAGATAGACACAAGTGAACTTATGAATCCACATGAATGAAGTAGGAAAACCGGTAGAACTAGAAAGACACACAACACAGCTACCTCGTGATCCCGATCACCGTGCATAGGAGCATCCTCATCCACACCAGCCATGGACTTGCGCCTACAGTGTCAATTCACGGTAGACCTATAAGCAAAACAGTAGTCTACCCTGAGCATCATCGCTAGTACGCCGGGCAGCTATTTATGCCTGGTGCATAGACGCACGGCGGTCCCACAACATGCGTATGAGGGAAAAAGTAATAAACCCACTCAATAATTGTACGTGTGTCACCAACAATGAGACAACATGGCAACGGAAAATTTATCAAACAGAGAAGAAAGAGAGTTCGTAGCTAAAAAAGGGACAAGAACTAATGCCAAGATGGCACCAAACAGATGCATTAAAAGCAACAAAACGAAGCATCTACTGCTGGAGAAAATACACCATTGGCATTGAAATACGTAGCCCACCACTATGCCAGACAAAAAGATGCATGCATGCACTGATGACAACCTAAGGCACCACATGAAAAAAATGCAAAACGCTCAGGACAAGCGCATGCATGCAAAGTACACAACTACAACCAAATCAATGCTTTACCCATACGTGCAGGATAAGAACGATATCGCAGGGCATGGGCGCATGATACTACACACAAAAAACATTACACGTATTGCGTCGTCCGCCAAGTGGTACAAAGAACATGTGCATGCGCTTAACGTGGCGAACGCTAAAAGTAGAATCACACAAATGGTAGTGTGCTATCCATGCGCACAGGATTCCATGCATGCAGACTACATGGAAGGCAACCCCACATCAACACGCAGCATGAGGTGCATGCACATGGAAGGCCAATGACGCATGCATGTGCAGGTCTGGGCTTGCTCGCAGCGCCAGAGGTGCGTGTAGCAATTGACGATGCACGCCTCGATGCTGGCAGGCAGCAACGACCATGCATTGGTAAAACATGGAGGCACCGATCTACACCCAAGCCCTGGAAAATTTACTGCCATATATGTGCACACCCATTCTTAAAGTTGTATTATATTAGCGAACCGAGCATACGATCCATCTAATGCTGATAGTGTGTAAAAATATGTAAGCAAGTACTATGCGATGATGCTTTACTGCCACCCGTGAATCGGATATAAAGTAAAAATCTCCATGCAATAAATATGCCTAGTCCATGCACACATGCGTTCCCTTTCCCAAAGACATATTACGATACATGCCAAATAAGTAAGAACACCTCCAATCCAACAAAAAAAGAGAAAATAACAATAATGCTCAACTCAATTATGCGTGCAGATTTCCACGAGACAATTCTCTAAAATACATAGAATTGTTTCATAAGTAGAAGGTGAGAGAAAAATAGAGAATTGATCCTCGAGGGCCAGCGATGCTCCCCCGGTATTACATATGATCAAAGGAGAAAAAATCCAAGTAGTTTGATTTATTAATTTGATAGCGGGTGAGTTGGAAAACCATAAGAATTAGAAAAAACACGGCGAGTAACATATAGCCATCTGGGATTTAAAAAATAGACAATATAGACAGGGAAACATGGTACATAATACACAGGCATAAGACGATACATCGATACATAACATAGAGGCACAGAGGATATACATAATTGCTAGGCATTCTACTTGGTCTAAAGGCAATAGAGAACATTAAAAAATTACAACACAAAACATGAAAATCACCAATGCAATAGAGAGAGAAGAGCTAGTAAAACACGGCAAATAGCATGGATACCACATCATCTTCTTCTAGTTTAGTCATCGCATTCATAGTGATGGCAACGATGACATGAAGTATGGCCGAAGACAGCGACAGTGAACACGGAGGCACCATCTTACGTGAAACAAGGGAGTGTCGGACCTCGATGGCCTGCGCGTAGGGAAAGGCCTTCCATCCGGTCGTGAGATACATATGGCCAAGGCCGTCGAAGAGGACCTCGACGAGCCAAAGCCCAAAAGCACTGCAGTGCACCTGAAGCACGACTTGGTGGGGCTCCTGCCCGTCAACCATGGATGCAAACTTCTGAGGGAGGCGTAGTCTATCCCAGACCATGCTGCCATGGATTGTAATGGTGAACTCGACCCAGATATGTCAGTACCGCAGTACTCTGGTGATGATGGAGGCGGCGATAGAGAGGGCGAAGGAAAAGGGGTGCGTGTTAGACCCGCATGTCCCCCTCGCCGACCTCGACCACGTCCTCGGCTAAGCCGGCTTCCCCTTGCTCCTCTATCATGGGGCATCGATGAAATTGAAAGTGGATTCAAAGGAAGAACCGTGGAGTGTGGCAAAGGTGAGAAAATGTCATGCTTAAGTAGTCTAGGACGCTGGATGCCCGACATGGAAGCTTAAACCCAACAAGAGACACGCCATGTCCGTTTATTCATCAAATACCTGAACGCGACACAATAAGCAGGGGAAGCAGGTAGCCAACTATATTACCCTACAACACAGAGAAGAACGCCAATTCACCCAGCAGGGACATGTGCGCAGATGCACATAATTTGCCCCATGCACATACACAACAAACACAACATAACATGAACAAAATATGGGAAGCAAAAAAAGTGACACATAGCTAGGGAGATAAGTATAAACCTTACACATCGTATAAACGGTTTTCTTGATAGGGGAGAAAACTAAAATGGCCTGGAAAGCTGGCACACCTAGCTCTAGAAGTGGAGCTCGATCCTCTAAAGCAGTGTCCACCATCACGCACTACTGGTGGCCTAGATCCATGCACCGCGCCGTCCCTGATGGAAAACTCGTATTTACGCTTACTGGAACCACCAGCCACGTCGTACCATGACATAACCGCAATGTCAGGCCCACGGACTACAACCTCCTAAACATGAATCAATGCCATGTGCTCAAGAGTCCCCACCTTCTCAGGTGACCTAGGTGGTGACGGCGAACCTGGACCCTGAGAAGCAGCGCCCATGTACTAAAGAGAGGGTTTACTTGTGTCTAGTATCTCGACAATACAAACCTTGGGCACACTCTGTGGATCTATCTCGACAATACAAACCTTGGGCACAATCGATGGATCGTTTATCCATGCAATAACACTAATGGTCCACTTATCAGTCAGAGGGAGCACCTTATCCAGATGCCCATCTAAATTATTAGTAAGCTGAGAAAGCGCGCCTACTTCCCATGCCTCATGAGGTAATCTATCAAACAAAGCTTTGTAAAAAATCCAAGCTCTGATGGCGCGCCACCTCATCCCCTAGACCACCACGCAAAAGACATGAACGTACCATTGCAGCGCACATTCCTAGAGGCATGCATAATGCGGGTACAGACATCAGAAGATATGAACCCGATGAAGAATTCATCAGGTCGAGCAGTGACTTCGATGAAAAATCCATCATGGTGCACACCGCAGTGGATCTCGATCGCTCCCACAACCTGCTCCGGCGAAACGACTCTCTGCTTGCCTAAAATGGTTGCCGCAAGAGCATGGCCCCTAAGCTCGTTCTCTCAAGCGACCATGCCGTCCATGCACCCAAGAATGAACCTCCCGATTAAGGGCCATAACTTCGGATATCCCCGCCGAGACATCTCTTCAGGAAAACTACTGAACCCAACCATGGAAAACACGGGAGCGAAATCTAACAAGATAGGAGATACCCTAAGTCTAGCCTATAGGGCATAGCTTGGGCACGAGGAATATGATACCACTGCGAAGGGGTGGCCACTTCAAAGCATATGAGCGTAACATGGCTACCGGCGAGTGGCATGCTACCACGACACAAATAAACACATGTACACGTCGCAATATACAACCAATAACGAGAATCATCACTATAAGAAACAATGATATCGATAGTCCAAATGCTACAAGAAACACGTGACTTTACATCAACATGATAAAACTATAAGTAAGAGATGCAGAACATCATACAACAGAAAGAATCACATGAAGTGAACCACAAATGCTACCACAGGGGCCTCATTACAGGAGATTAAAACACATGAATTAACACCTTGACCACGCTATTTAAGAACAATACAGTAGACACTTGAAGTGCTATAGGAAGCACCCAAATTTATTTTAACATAGGATTAAAACAGATGAACCAACACCTAGAACAACCTAACTAAGAACATCCTAGTAGACACCCCAAGCGCCATAAAAAGTACATGTTGTTTCTTTATTCAAATAGGACAGCTGGACAAGGAAGTAGGGGAACACATAGCAGATAGAGGTCGATACCTAGCTGAGAAGCACCAAACTAGACGGAAGTAAAACAAGGCTCTACATGAAAATAAAAAACACGATTTAAGCAAAGGCACCAAATCAATGGATAGAGCAAAGTGCACAACCACAAATATAAAAATCCAAACATACCATGCACCACATTGAACAATGGATCCTAGTTGAGTTCATCCATTGAAGTCTCCAGCCTGATCATGGTGTACTTGGGACCAAGCAAGGTGTGGACAAGAAAGCAAGTGAGCTGCTTAGGACATGTCGCAAGAGGCATCCTACCGGTAGTCAAGCTTTCTAGTAGAACATCAGATGATACAGTGGGAGCATCGACTACTTCTATTGGAAGGACATCGTCAAACATGGTGCACGCATGGGTGAGGTGACCGTGCATGTTCTCTCTCTCTCGAGATGGATTCTGTCTCTCTCAAATGATACACTCGAAGACCTAGTATCTCTATAAGTGGCAGTAAGATTGGTAGTCCGTGCAGCAAGGTTAGCAATGCGAATCTTGGTGACGGTGCCGCACATGCCATGGATGAGATGTGTTATTACCTGTTGCTCGATGAGCGTTTCATACTATTATGTAGGTGCGACACTCTGTTATAGGAATATATTATCTATGGCCTCTTCTCGCGTGACAGGTGCATGTAACCTTTGGGTCCATACAAGACTTGGATATACATCGTACGGGTAGCCCTTTTTGGTGGCCCGCATGTACATTATATAGGTCTAGGAAAGCGTCGTGTCTGAAGCCCCACTGACATACCAATGGGTGTATGTTAATTGATCTGGAAAACATGGGTGGAAGTGCGTATGGAAACTTTGGTGCGCCCCTATAGGGTTAAATCTTTTCGAAAATACGTGTCCACGATTATGGATGACATGGAGCATATTTTCTCGATCATAGACAATTACACTAAAGAATTACTGTTATAATTTGACTTGGAGCTGACATGACTAGTAAGTTGGACAACCACCATGGAATGAAAGAATAAAACTTCCAACTGCATGAGTTTCCTCAGAAGGACTTCCTCATTTGATCTTGAGGGGGAAATATCAGGATGTGTATGTTTGGTGTTATATCAGGTTGGTTCCGAATAGGTCTTTCTTATCCCTCTCTGATAGCCGACAGTCGTATCAAGTTTCTATAGGTTGTTTACTACATGCTTCACTGCCGCTTCAGTCCACCATAAATATATAGGAGAGAGCAGCTAAATTCTAAGACTCACCATGTACTGGCCTCGGTACTGACCGCTCCATTTTTTATTTGCCCTTTGTCGGTGTAACATCCCAAATTTAATCAAATGCGAAGTCATGTCATTGCATTCATATCATCCTAGCATTTTGATCTTGCACAAATTTTTTCAAAACAAAACCCTAAATAAAACCATATTTATACCCCTTTTATTATATACATATGGGGCTTGGTTTTTATTTTATTTTATAACCTCAAAAAAGCTTTTGAGTGAATGTATGTGTTTGAAACACTTTTTAATACTAGGATCACCATACAAAAATTTGGTGAAGGTTTGAATTCAAACAGATTTGAAATGAGCATTCAAATCCTTTTTAGAAAATCAAATCAGAAAAAGAAAAGGCAGAAAGAAAAATAAAAGCAGGCGCCACCTATCTAGCCCAACCCCACTAATGGCCCAACAAGCCCACCCGGGTTCCCCCTCCCCCTCTCTTTTCTCACGCGCCCATGCCTCACCCACTCGCTGACGCCCTGGACCTACTGGCACGTCGATGTTGTCATCAATCACGCGCCGGAGAGCCCGTTCCTCGCTGCCGTTTCTTCCCCGATTGATTTCGCTTAATAGCGATTGATTCGTGGCTTGATTCCTCCCCCCGAGCACCGCTACTTAAACCCCCACTGCCCCACACCATTCCCCCCCCCACAACAACCCCAGAGATCCCCCAGGATCTGCAAATTTCGATTCGAGCCGCCGCCGCCCCGACCCCCTCTCTCTCTCTCTGGTTTGCTTTTCCGCGACCCTTGTCCTCGTATGCATCCACTGATGCCCTCCATATGTTCGCTTATGCCATGTAGGCTCGCCTTCGTCTAAGCCCGCGAACCACCGACGTCAGGAGCAACTCCGACGAGCAATCCTAGCCAAGCCCGTGCGCCCCGCCCTCGCCTGTGACCTCCACTACGTCCGCGCAGTCTCTGTGACCTCGGTAATGCATTACGCCCTTCCCCTTACCCCCTAGCATCGCCGGCAGAGCCGTCGCCGCCACAGCTCGCCATTCGCGCCGCCCATCTATGGCCAGAGCAACCAGATCCGTTAGATCTAAATCTAGGGGCTAGGATTAGATGTTTAGACGAAAGGGAATGGGTAGATCTGAGCCGCGTGATCTAAATTAGATTTAATAGCTCACGAACGCGATCCGCACGAAGAGGTACGGGCCAATTAGATGGCGCCGTGTGTCTGGATTTTTGTTTTAAAATCTAGATTTGAATCTATTAGATGAATTAACTTGTAAAATTCATAACTTTTGATATGTTTATCCAACAATTACAAATAATATATCA
This sequence comes from Avena sativa, assembly GCA_916181665.1. Taxonomy (NCBI): domain Eukaryota; kingdom Viridiplantae; phylum Streptophyta; class Magnoliopsida; order Poales; family Poaceae; genus Avena; species Avena sativa. Next base: position 137,929,538 of record OV702280.1, read on the forward strand.
ATGGATTCAGAAATTTGAGCCCTACACATATATGGCCTTGGTTTGGCCATTTTCTTCTGTAAAATCGGAATTTTATGCACAACCATTGGTAGGCTTATTTTGGCTATATAAAATGTTCATAAAAGTGTTTTAGAGTAAAATTTTGGTTTATTTAGATCTTAGAAAGTTTAATTTGTGTTTAGTACTGTTTATTTTGACTTGTTTAGTGTAGAAAATCATTCCATTGCATTTGCATGCATTCGTATGTATTTTTGTTTGAATATTGAATGTGAATTTGGTGTCATGATTTTATGTGTAGATTTTGGTGATTGTGGTGATTGTGGTTGTGAGGATTGTTTCTATTCCCCCAAATACCAAGGAAAGTGATTCTTAATATTTTTTCCCTACTATTTTATCTATGCACTAGTAATATTTTGAGTAGGATTTGCATGATATTTTTCTAAGTATATGCTATGCTTGGGAAATCCTATAGTTATTGTCTTAGTAGTTTTCCCTAAGATAAGAAACTGGCTATACTAGTATGCTTAGCCTAGCTAGTAGAAAACAAGGGTGGATTATTCATACAATGTTGTTATGCAAAATCTATGACTTTGTTTTTGAATAATAAAACAACATGTGAATGAATCACCTGGGTGGAATGGAAAGATTGGTTTGTTTTGAGTGGTTACACAAGGCCCATGTATATGGTTTACCTTGTGTATCACACTTGTGGATGGCCACCCAGGAACAAAGGGATTTGAGATATTTAGTGTCGAGAAGCTTCTAGTGCAACCACATGGCATATGGGCTCTGCCTTGACCAAATAGGTTGCAAGAACTTAGCCAGATGGACAGTTGGTGGTAGGGATGATAGGATGGAACTCGTCCATGGTGGTCTAAGGGAATGCTTCTGAAAAGTATTGTCTCGATGCATGTCGAGTCTTGTGGGGAAAGCGCACCACCTCTTGAGAGGGTAAAACCTAAGTACTTAGCCGTGTCCCAGGCAACGGACAATTTGAGCATCAAAGACATTGAAGTGATCAAGAATCTCCTCATCCCAATTTCTCTAAGTTAAAACTTGTGGTTGAATAAGGGTAAAGGTTCACCAATGTCTATTGGTGGTTCCTTGGGTGTTTTGTCAAACAAAAACTTAGTGTAACTAATAAGAAAAACCCTATTTTTTAGCAAAGCCAGCCTAAACTACACTTAGACAAATTCATATAGATGTTAGATGCTACTATTCTACTATGGTATCACTTTCCAATACAATTCCAAATGTATTGACCCTCCGTGGTTGTAACTTATGATGTTGAAGGTTACTCTGATGGAGACTAGGGTTATGAGCCTACACTCAACATGTTTGCCTATGGCACATGAAGATGAAGATTTCTATTTATTTACTTTATGTTATGAACTCTATGTATTAGCCTTGGGCTAATGAGTTGTAAAGACTATGTTATCTCTAGAATGACGATGTAATAATGACCCTTGTATATGTGTACTTCATCTTAAACTGTGGATGCTAGCAATTCAATCCAGGGACTAGCATTGCAATCACAGGGGCCTTTACCTTAAATGGTGGGGTCTTATAGATGGTATCAGAGCACTGTGTTGCCTGTAGGATTATGACCCTAAGATGGATTAGACTAAGGAAACCACTACGAAAAATGCAACTCTTTGCAAATTCCACACTTGTCTTTTTCCTTCTCATAAAAATTCTCATAATCTTCTTTCTCATCTCCATTTGTAGATGAACTCCATTAGCGAAGTCGTCAAGAAGGGACCACTCATGACCGTGACTTTGGAGTGTGAGACGGAGTTTCCCAAAGCACTTAAGAACATTATGGTTACTATGGGGATACATGGTGCAGCAGTGTATAAAGGATTCCCCGTGATGGATGAAGGAGAAGAGTATTGGTGGGTACAACTTCACTTGTACAAAAACAAGGAGGACAACCACAAAGAGTCGGGATTCTGCATGGTCACCAACTCAGAAATGCACAAGTCATTCTTTGACTCTGCAAAGAATGCAGCTTGGAATGCCATCAAAGAGTTTGGAGATAGACTCAAGTGTAGAATGCTTAACACTCAAAATGACCTTAGAGAGGAGAAGAAGCATACATAGGACTTAGAGGCTACCAACCAACAACTAAGGGAAGATATCATAGACTTAGCATGAGAGTCTTGTGACCAAGACAAATATTGCCTCTAAGGATGCCCTGATAGCTATCTTGACAAGTGAGTGAGAGTTGTGATGTACTCCAATAGTTGGACCACCACACTTATTGTTTTTTCTCGTGTTAATAATTTTGATCATACCAACCTATGTGGTATGGAAAAAATTTGTCTAAGTTAGAACATTAGTGGTTGTGATTGAGTATTGTATGCCATGACTTGTGTTTGAAATAATGTATGTGTGTTGTAAGATTTTGTTTCTACTATCTTGTGTTTTTATCCTTACTTGTGTTGTTTCTAATTTTTCTCTATCCAATGCAATAGATGCCTAGCTTTGTTATTAGCACCGCCGAGGAGTTCAAGGGAACTCGTTTTGGTTCTCGTATCGTGGAGCTCACTAGTGTGCTCAACCTCCCTCTCCCTAATATTAAGGGACTTCAGCTTACGAAGTTCGAGAGGAAGGATTTATGGAGATTTAGAGTCTCGTAGCCAGGACGCCAGTCAGAGCCACCCACTGAGGAGATTGTATTCAAGTTGATGCATGATGACAAGAAGGTACTCGACGTTGTCATGCGGGAGATACTTGGAAGACTTTGTGGACCTCACTCCACGAGCTCAGGGGCCTCTACTTCCACGCATTTGGGAGACGTGACGAGGAGGGAGAAGCTGTAGTGTATGACGACGCCACTATTGAGCCAGTATGTCTCTATCTTCAGGACCTATAGAGCCTCATTAGACACCTAGACACTGATAGGACCAACGTCATGCTTAGCAATGACGATCTATAGGTTCAGTTGAGGGAGAAGGACAAGGCCTTCGCGCAGCAGGATGAGATCATCAAGGAGATGGAGGCTAGGTTCGAGAAGCAAGACAAGAGGTTCAAAAACCAAGAGAAGAGAGTGCAGGATAGGAACAAGAGGATCAATGAGATGAAGGCCGAGATAGAGCTCAAGGATCTTGAGCTAGAGACACAATAGTGAGTAATAGAGAGGCTGCGCTTGTAGAAGAGAGCCCTCCGGGCAAAGGTCGATGCTTTGACCACCAACGTGGAGGAGTACAAGACAAAAATGGAGACAACATGACTTGCTCTAGTAGACGAGGAGTTCGACATGGTGGAGTAGTGTTGACTACTTGGCTACCTATCTATTTATCATCCTTTTATTTATCGAGTCTCAATGATCGTCCAACATGTGGATGACTTTTCTAGTGTGTTTACTTTTCCAAAACTTGTTGTATTCACGTTGTTTAAACTCGAAGTTTATCTTGTGCTTGATTATTTGTGATTTTTTCTATGTGATGCATTGCACATCCCAACACTTGATGCTTCCCTGTCGTGCCAATCCCAACAATAACAACAAAGGCAATGAGATGCAGCAACTGATGATAGCCCAGACTCAATTGATGCAAATGATGACTCAGTCTATGGTGAATCAGAATCAGAATAGCAACAACAACAACAACAATAACAATAACAATAACAACAACAACAATCAAAACAACCCACCAGCCTTTGATATGCTTACAAGGTTTCTGATATTGACGCCTGCTAAGTTTTCAGGAACCACTGATCCTATGGTAGAAAATGATTGGCTACGTTCCGTGAACAAGGACTTGGTCACTGTGGGCTACACTGATAAGGAAAAAGCCAAATTTGTAGCACATCTGCTTGAAGGACCAACAACTACTTGGTGGGATAATTTCCAAATCACAACTCCCATTGAAGAAGTGACTTGGGCAATATTTGAGGTTGGATTCCGCACTGCTCATATCTCATCAGGAGTGATGAGTTTGAAGAAGAAAGAGTTCCACAAAGTTAAGCAACGTCACTGCAGTGTGGCAGAATATATTGAGGAGTTCAACAATCTGGCACGCTATGCACTGGATGATGTTGACACTGATGCTAAGAGGAAGGAAAAATTCCTTGAAGGGCTGAATGATGAAATGTGCATGCAGCTATCTGTTGCATATGTTCCAACTTATCAATCACTGTGTGACAAAACCAGCATCTTGGAAAGCAAGATGAAGCAAGTGGAGAGTAGTAAGAGGAAGCACCACTTATATAAGCATGGATCAGGATCATCTCACAAGCATTTCCATGGTGAATATAGTGGAGGTTCGGGATCCCACAATCACGGGATGTATAACATCCACCACAACAGTAACCGTTACCATGATAACAAGCACCACCGTAGTCATGACAATGGTGGATATAATAACCACAAGAGTGGACACAAGAGCCATCAAAGTGGGAATGGCAATGGAAGTTAGCCTGCTAAGAAAGAATTCAGTCAGGTTGAATGCTTCAAGTGCAAGAAAACTAGGAACTATGCAAATGAATGCCCATAAAAGAAGGCTGATGGAGCCAACAAGCCAAACCCTTTTAGAAGGATCAAGTGAACCACATCAATGTGGAGGAAATCTATGAGGAATCTAATGCTGTGGCTGGTAATTTCAAGCTTAACTCTTTTATAGCACTTGTACTTTTTGATACCGGCGCAACGTATTCATTCATATCAAGAGCATTTTTTTATAAAAATGGACTTCCAACTGAAACTATTGGATATCCTATTAAGGTAAGCTCTCCAGGTGGAGAGATGATAGTAAATTTTGGATGTCATGATCTAGTGACAGAATTTGGAAAGTATAAGTTTCCAGTTAGTGTGATAATCCTAGATTCCCAAGGATTGGATGTAATTTTCGGCGTGGATTGGATGACTAAGTATGAAGGAGTAATAGATTGTGCCAATCATACTGTTACACTCACAACCCCGCATAAGAAACAAATTAGGTTCAAGAACAACTTTGAATCCAAAGGGAGTAAGCTAAATTCTCTTAAGGGGCTTAGCATAGATAGTGTACTAGTTGTGAAGGAGTATCCAGATGTGTTTCCGGAGGAATTACCGGGAATTCCACCAGATAGAGATGTGGAGTGTTTGATTGACTTACTGCCACGATCTGGACCCATAGCAAAGAGACCCTATAATATGTCAGTTGATGAGTTGAAGGAGCTCAAGAAGCAGCTTGGGGAGCAGTTGCTGAAAGGATTTATCCAACCAAGTTCTTCATCTTGGGGTGCACCAGTTCTGTTTGTTGAGAAGAAGGACAAAATTCAAAGGCTATGCATAGACTTTCGATCACTTAACAAAGTGACCATAAAGAACAAATATCCTTTACCTAGAATCAATGTTCTATTTGATCATCTAGAAGGAGCCCGAATGTTCTCAAAAATTGATCTCCGATCAGGCTACTTTCAGCTAAAGATTAGAGAGCAAGACATACCTAAGACTGCTTTTACCACTAGGTATGGATTGTATGAGTATACTGTAATGCCATTTGGACTAACAAATGCACCAGCTTATTTCATGAACATGATGAACAAGGTGTACATGGAGTTTCTTGACAAGTTTGTCGTCGTATTCATCGATGACATTTTGATCTATACCAAGAGCAAAGAAGAGCATGAAGAACATTTGCGTTTGATTCTAGAGAAACTCAGGGAGCATAAGTTGTATGCCAAGTTTAGTAAGTGCGAATTTTGGTTGAATGAAGTTGTATTTCTTGGAAATATTGTGTCAGGATATGGTATAGCTATCAATCCCGCAAAGCTGTCATTTGTAACTGATTGGGAATCTCCCAAGTCAGTTAAGGAAGTTCGTAGTTTCCTAGGCTTGGCAGGATACTATAGAAGGTTCATTGAGAATTTCTCAAAAGTATCTAAGCCAATGACAAAGCTACTTAAGAAAGAGAAGAAGTTTGATTGGACTAAAGGATGTGAAATCAGTTTCCAAGAATTGAAGAAGAGATTGGTCTTAGCACCAGTTTTGTGTCTGACAGATTTAGAGAAGTATTTCCAAGTTTATTATGATGCATCTCACCAAGGATTTCCAACTTTCCTACTGTCCTTTTCTCGTCCCTCAATTCTGGCTATACTTCGATCAAGCCTTTGTCGCTAGACTCTGGTCTGAGCACCGCTGCCGCTGTGAAGCCGTCTGCACTGACCCCGCTAGATGCATCAGTTTTCCCAGTCATGCCGACACCTACTTTGTTTGTGCCGCTACATAAGGAGACTATCTCTAGTGGCCCATCTCTTCGAGGGTAAGAGGCAGGCAACCGCTCCTCCACCTCAGCTGGCGACAGACGTATATATGGATAGGAGCTGCATCAAACCAAATGAGGACACGGGTCAGGATGAGGGGCGGGCGAATGAGGCAGTGGTAGTAGTAGTGACACCGGCGCCTCCATGCGGCACCGAATCCAAGGCACATGCTCATATGGTCCAAATGAAGGCAAAGGGGACGACGCTGAATGGCGCCTCCAATGGTGATGTAGATGAGGAGGATGTGCATATAACCAGGTATAAACCTGGCCCGTCGATTCTTTTTTCGGAAGTTGTTCTTGTCCAGCTTTTCCAGCCAGGTGCCCGTCTCCATTTGCCATGCGCAGGAACCTTATGGATGTGCTGGAGTTGGGGCTAGGCGGCGCCAGGCGGCTGAGTGTTCCTCTAGAGGCATGACTTTCTTCTGAATGCAACAACGTTCTAGACTGGTTTCATTTTTCCTTGTTAACTCCTCCTTTTTCTTCAGAAATATTTTTTGGAGATGGAGAAGAAGTCACAGGAGTTGGGGCGTAAAATCGCTCGTTCCGACATGTCTTCCCAACTTTGTGGGTTCTCGCGGTTCTTGCTGACCATCGGGTGTCCTGCTACAACAATGATTATCGACAGGGATAAGGAGGTGGACTGGCTGTGGGCGGAGGTGAGCCGGTTAGAGGAGTCCAACAAAAAACCTAGGAGCAAATTGATGATCTTGTGGAGAAGAAGGGCCAGCTGGAGCCCTCCGTCAAGAAGGCAAAGAAGAATGCGGCTACACATAGCGAGGCCTTTAAGTTGCTCGAGGAGGCCCAAAAGAAGTCAAAGGACCTGCACAAAGTGCGCCAAGCGCGCGAGAAGGAGGCACGCGAGGGGCTGGAGCGCATTGCAAAGGCTGTGGTCGGTAGGCCCTTTTTTCCTTTTTTTATCTTCCGGTTCTGGGAGTAGATGTTTGACGTTTGTTTTGCCAGTTGTAGCTTACTATCCGTAAGTGGTTGAGCGGGAACTTACCCATAAGTCTGCCGCCGCTGCCGGCCGAGACCTGACACCTGAAGATCTTGTTGGCGTTCTGGGTGAGGTGGCTCTCCTGCTACGCAAGGACTGAATCGGCGCCTCCGTGTATCTTTGGCGGTTCAATGAGGTACCGGCTACCCTTTATGCGCTCGCGAAGAAGATAGAAACATCGGTTGATACCATACAGGTGGGAAGGGAATGGCCTATGTGCTGTGGCATGGAGCTTGCCATGTCCTTCTTCAAGTCTTGGTATCCGGTTGCATAGCTGGATACCATCCTCAATGGCTTCCGGGAGGGGAACAACTTGGCTTCCCTACGCGAAGAACTCCTGGAGCTTCAAACTCATGCCATCCGAATCATGCGCTGCGACGAGCTAGACCGGGAGTTCATCGACTCCCGAGCCAAGGACCCCGCACAGAAAGGAGAAGGTCATGCTGAAACTGGCACCAAGACAATTGTTCATCCACCTATTACCGATCCGGCCGCCACTGACGTCGCCTCCTACATCGGGACTGCACCTTCCGCCACCGACCCAACTACTCTGCCCAAAATCTAATCCCCGGGATGCCAGGTGGAACTGTATTAAACAATTTGCCTTCTGGCTATGTGTCTTGAACAATTTTGCTCGTTAAGAACCGGTGGAAGCTTCACCTTTTGGGTGATTTTACGACTATTTCCGCTTGTTCCTGACTTTGAAAATTTCCATTTTCTTTATTTGTTTGTCAGGTGGTTATCCTTATGAGGGGGAGCATACCGATTGGATGGCCCCGCTGAGTGTGGCTTCTGGCTAAAACCCTACTCTTTTTTCTCGCCCGTTTTCCCAACCGTATAGTTGGTTCCATCTTCCTGTGAGGGCGTGGGAGTGCATCCAGTGAGTGTAGTCCCCGAGTTCCGATCCGACTGACGGTTAGGCCAAAACTACACATGATGGAGTGTTTGTCTGAGACTCGGCTCCAGCAGCTAGTCTAGCAACAGTTATATAGATAAACACAAATAATAGTTGTTAGATGTGTGTAGTAAAAAAAACGTCATCTCGCAGCCGGCATATCAAGGCCCCTACTAGCACGCGAGGGCAAAGGAATCAAACCGTATGCCTTTATATCAGTACAAGGTGGTGCATTGCACACAGGAAAACATTAGACACGCAGATGGACGTCAGGACTTGCATTTGAAAACACACAAGTCATGTGGATCCACGCTACAACATAGAAGGAAAACTAAGCAAGACCTATAAAAAATGTGATGAACCTGCAACACAGGGGTAACATCTATCCACGTGTCCATATCCAACGAAGTACAAAGATAAAAAGATATACACGTGGACACATTTAAAGCCCAGTCGAGCATACAAGATAGTAAGTTCGAAACAAACACAGATAGTAGTCAATAGCACACCGTCCAGAGAACATGTGGAAATAAAAATGGGTGGTCTAATACCACAAAATAGAACACACATATTTCATGAGGCGGAGCACAGGATTCAAATATCAGAGCCAGTCCACCTTAAGGGTTTGTGCCGGCGAAAAAATGGTACATGTCGAAGGCAAAATATTGCTAACGCCCCTAAGGCGGTCTTGCTCCGCTATAGGATACGCTAGCAACTGGACACCGTGGGCGAGAAGTTGATCGCCAAAACAGAAATATATCAGAAAAATAAACACATATTCTAGCCAATGCATATTCATCTTTATTTTATATATTTTCTCCCCCTCGGGTTTTCCTTCAATTGCCACGTCGAGCCAAGACTCCATTTCCTGCACTTACTCGCGAGACTCGAGAGCACGAGTGGTCACCGTAGATAGAAGACCATAAATATAGTCATCGATAGCCAAATTATGATACGTGCAAATATAGAGAAATGCTTCTTGAGCAACACTCTCCTTGGCATCAAACTCATTAGAGGATTGATTGCTGAAAAACAATCGACTCTATAGTCGTTTTTCACCGGCTCGATATGGAAGATCCACTTTCATCCATGAGGTGAAGAAACAAGACGCTTCCGCCTCATAGCCAGAGCTGTGAATAGCGAAGTTCAAAAAAAGAGTTGTGAATAGGGAGGTACATTTTAGCCATCACTTCATTCAGCAGAACACGTTGAGGGATGCAGACTTTCGTTTCCTCCTACATAGATAGACACAAGTGAACTTATGAATCCACATGAATGAAGTAGAAAAACCGGTAGAACTAGAAATACACACACCACAGCTACCTCGTGATCCTGATCACCGTGCATAGGAGCATCCTCAGCCACACCAGCCATGGACTTGCGCCTGCGCTATCAATTGGCGGTAGACCTATAAGCAAAACAATAGTCTACCATGGGCATCATCGCTAGTACGCCGGGCAGCTATTTATGCCCGGTGCATAGACGCACGGCGGAACCACGACATGCGTATGAGGGAAAAAGTAATAAACCCACTCGAATAATTGTACGTGTGGCACCAACAATGAGACAACGTGGCAACGTAAACTTTATCAAACAGAGAAGAAAGAGAGTTCGTAGCTAAAAAACGGGACAAGAACTAATGCCAAGACGGCACCAAACAGATGCATTAAAAGCAACAACACGAAGCATCTACTGCTGGAGAAAATACACCACTTGCATTGAAATACGTAGCCCACCACTATGCCAGACAAAAATAGGCATGCATGCACTAATGACAACCTAAGGCACCATAGGGAAAAAAATGCAAAACGCTCAGGACAAGCGCATGCATGCAAAGTACACAGCTTCAACCAAATCAATGTTTTACCCATACGTGCATGGTAATACCGATATCGCAGGGCATGGCCGCATGCTACTACACACAAAAAACATTACACGTATTGCGTCGTCTGCCAACTGGTACAAAGAACATGTGCATGCACTTAACATGGCGAACGCTACCAATAGAATCACACAAATGATAGTGTGCCATCCATGCGCATAGGAGTCCATGCATGCAGACTACATGGTAGGCGGCCCCACGTCGACCCACGGCATGAGGTGCATGCACATGGCAGGACAATGACGTATGCATGCGCGGGTCTAGGCTTGCTCGCAGCGCCGGAGGTGGGTGTAGCAATCGACGACGCACGCCTCGATGCTGGCAGGCAGCAACGACCATGCATTGGTAAAACATGGCGGCACTGATCTACACCCAAGCCCTGGACAATTTACTGCCATATATGTACACACCCGTTCTTAAAGTTTTATTATATTAGCGAACCGAGCATACGATCCATCTAATGCTGATAGTATGTAAAAATATGTAAGCAAGTACTATGTGATGATGCTTTACTGCCACCTGTGAATCAGATATAAAGTAAAAATCGCCATGAAATAAATATGCCCAGTCCATGCACACATGCGTGCCCTTTCCCAAAGACATATTCCGATACATGCCAAATAAACAAGAACACATCCAATCCAACAAAAAAAGAAGTAACAAAAATGCTCAACTCAATTATGCGTGCCGATTTCCACGAGAAAATTCTCTAAAATACATAGAATTGTTTTATAAGTAGAAGGTGAGAGAACAATAGAGAATTGATCCTTGAGATCCAGTGATGCTCCCCCGGTAGTACATACGATCAAAGGAGAAAAAATCCAAGTAGTTTGATTTATTACTTTGATAGCGGGTGATTCGGCAACCATAAGAATTATAGAAAACACGGCAAGTAACATATATCCACCTGGGATTTAAAAAATAGACAACATAAACAGGGAAACATGGTACATAACACAAAGGCATAAAGACGATACATCGATACATAACACAGAGGCACATAGGATATACATAATTGCTAGGCATTATACTCGGTCTAAAGGCAATAGAGAACATTAAAAAAACATAACACAAAACATGAAAATCACCAATGCAATGGAGAGAGAAGAGCTAGTAAAACACGAAAAATAGCATGGATACCACATCATCTTCTTCTAGTTTAGTCATCAGAGTCATAGTGATGGGAACGACGACATGAAGTATGGCCGAAGACAGCGAAGGTGAACACGGAGGCACCGTCTTACATGAAACAAGGGAGTGCCAGACCTCGATGGCCTGCGCGCGGGGAAAGGCCTTCTAGCCGGTCATGAGATACATATGGCCAAGGCCGTCGAAGAGGACCTCGACGAGCCAAAGCCCAAAAGCACTGCAGTGCACCTGACGCACGACTCGGTGGGGCTCCTGCCCGTCAACCACGAATGCAAACTTCTGAGGGAGGCGTAGTCTATCCCAGACCATGCTGCCATGGATTGTAATGTGAACTCAACCCAGATAGGTCAGTACCGTAGTACTCCGGTGATGATGGAGGTGGCGACAGAGAGGGCGAAGGAAAAGGGGTGCGTGTTAGACCCGCATGTCCCCCTCGCCGACCTTGATCACGTCCTCGGCTAGGAGGCCGTCCTAGCTGGCCTCCCCTTGCTCCTCTACCATGGGGCATCGATGAATTTGAAAGTGGATGCAAAGAAAGAACCGTGGAGTGTGGAAAAAGTGAGTAAATGGCATGCTTAAGTAGGCTAGGACACTGGATGCCCGACATGGAAGCCTAAACCCAACAAGAGACACGCCATGCCCGTTTATTCATCTAATACACGAACGCAACACAATAAGCAGGGGAGGCAGGTAGCCAACTATATTACCCTACAACACAAAGAAGAACGCCAATTCACCCAGCAGGGACACGTGCGCAGATGCACGGAATTTTCCCCATGCATATACACAACAAACTCAACATAACATGAACATAATTTGGGAAGCAAAAAACGTGACACGTAGCTAGGGAGATAACTCTAAAACTTACACATCGTATAAAAGGTTTTCTTGATAGGGGAGAAAACTAAAAACGGCCTGGAAAGCTGGCACCCCTAGCTCTAGAAGTGGAGCTCGATCCTCTAAAGCAGTGTCCACCATCACGCAGTACTGGTGGCCCAGATCCATCCACCGCACCATCCAGATGGAAAACTCGTGCTTACGCTTAGTGGAACCACCATCCACGTCATACCACGACATACCCGCGATGTCAGGCCCACGGACTACAAACTCCTAAACATGAATCAATTTCATGTGCTCAAGAGTCCCCACCTTCTTAGGTGACCGAGGTGGCAACAGCGAACCTGGACCCTAAGAAGCAGCGCCCACGTACTAAAGTGAGGGTTTACTTGTGTCTAGTATCTCGACAATACAAACCTTGGGCACACTCTGTGGATCTATCTCGACAATACAAACCTTGGGCACAATTGATGGATCGTTTATCCATACAAGAACACTAATGGTCCACTTAACAGTCGGAGGGAGAACCTTATCTAGATGCCCATCTAAATTATTAGTGAGCTGAAAAAGCATGCCTATATCCCATGCCTCATGAGGTAATCTATCAAAGCAAAGCTTTGTAAAAAATCCAAGCTCTGATGGCGCGCCACCTCGTCCCCTAGACCACCATGCAAAAGACATGAACGTACCATTGCAGCGCACATTCCTAGAGGCATGCATAATGCGGGTACATGCATCAGAAGATATGAACCTGATGAAGAATACATCAGGTGGAGTAGTGACTTCAATGACGAATCCATCATGGTGCACACCGCAGTGGATCTCGATCACGCCCACAACCTACTCCCGCGAAACGACTCTCCGCTTGCCTAAAATGGTTGCCACAAGAGCATGGCCCCTAAGCTTGTTCTCTAAAGCGACCATTCTCTCCATGCGCCCAAGAACGAACCTCCCGATTAAGGGCCATAACTTCGGATATCCTCGCCGAGACATCTCTTCTGGAAAACTAAGGAAACCAACCATGGAAACCGCGAGAGCGAAATCTAACAAGATAAGAGATACCCTAAGTCTAGCCTATAGGGCATAGCTTGGGCACGAGGAATATGATACCACTGTGAAGGGGTGGGCACTTCAAAGCATATGAGGGTAACACGGCTGCCGGCGAGTGGCAAGCTACCACAACACAAATAAACACATGTACACATCGCAAGATACAACCAATAACGAGAATCATCACTATAAGAAACAATGATATCGATAGTCCAAATGCTACAAGAAACACGTGACTTTACATCAACATGATAAAACTATAAGTAAGAGATGCAGAACATCATACAACAGAAAGCATGACATGAAGTGAACCACCAATGCTACCACAGGGGCCTCTTTACAGGAGATTAAAACACATGAATTAACACCTTGACCACACTATTTAAGAACAATACAGTAGACACTTGAAGCACTATAGGAAGCACCCTAATTTATTTTAACATAGGATTAAAACAGATGAACCAACACCTAGAACAACCTAACTAAGAACATCCCCGTAGACACCCCAAGCGCCATAAAAAGTACATGTTTTTTCTTTATTCTAATAGGACATATGGACAAGGAACCAGAGGAACACATAGAGGATAGAGGTTGATACCTAGCTGAGAAGCACCAAACTAGACATAAGTAAAACAAGGTTCTACCCAAAAATAAAAAACACGATTTAAGCAAAGGCACCAAGTCAATGGATAGATCATAGTGCACAACCACAAATATAAAAATCCTAACATACCATGCACCACATTGAACAATGGAGCCTAGTTGAGTTCATCCATTGGAGTCCCCAGCCTGATCTTGGTGTACTTGGGACCAAGCAAGGTGTGGACAAGAAAGCAAGTGAACTGCTCAGGACGTGTCGCAAGAGGCATCCTACCAGTATTCAAGCTTTCTAGTAGATAGATCAGATGATACAGTGGGAGCATCGACTACTTCTATTGGAAGGACATCGTAAAACATGGTGCACGCATGGGCGAGGTGACTGCGCATGTTCTATCTCTCTCTCTATCTCTCTCTCTCTTGAGATGGAGTCTGTCTCTCTCGAATGATACACTCGACGCCCTAGTATCTCTAGAAGTGGTAGTAAGATTGGTAGTCCGTGCAGCAAGGTTAGCAATGCGAACCTTGGTGATGGTGCCGCACATGCCATGTATGAGATGTTTATTACCTGTTGCTCAATGAACGTTTATTACTGTTATGTAGGTGCGGCACTGTGTCATAGGAATATATTATCTATGGCCTCTTCTCGCGTGACAAGTGCATGTAACCTTTGGGTCCATACAAGACTTGGATATACATCATACGGGTAGCCCTTTTTGGTGGCCCCCATGTACATTATATGGGTCTAGGAAAGCGTCATGTCTGAAGCCCCACTGACATACCGATGGGTGTATGTTAATTGATCTGGAAAAAGTGGGTGGAAGTGCGTATGGAAACTTTGGTGCACCCCTACAGGGTTAAATCTTTTCGAAAATACGTGTCCACGATTATGAATGACTTGGAGCATATTTTCTTGATCATAAACAATTACACTAAAGAATTACTGTTATATTTTGACTTGGAGCTGACATGACTAGTAAGTTGGACAACCACCATGGAATGAATGAATAAAACTTCCAACTGCATGAGTTTCCTCGGAAGGACTTCCTCATTTGATCTTGAGGGGGAAATATAAGAACGTGTATGTTTGGTGTTAGTATCAAGTTGGTTCCGAATAGGTCTTTCTTATCCCTCTCTGATAGCCGACAGTCGTATCAAGTCCCTATAGGTTGTTTAGTGCATGATTCGCTGCCTCTTCAGTCCACCATAAATATATAGGAGAGAGCTGCCGAATTGTAAGACTCGCCGTGTACTGGCCTCGGTACTGACCGCTCTCTTTTTCTTTGCCCTCTGTCGGTGTAACATCCCAAATTTCATCAAATGCAAAGTCATGTAATTTCATTCATATCATCCTAGCATTTTGATCTTGCAATTTTTTTTTCAAAACAAAACCCTAAATAAAACCATATTTATACCCCTTTTATTATATACATATGGGGCTTGGTTTTTATTTTATTTTATAACCTCAAAATAGTTTTTGAATGAATGTATGTGTTGGAAACACTTTTGAATACTAGGATCACCGTACAAAAATTTGGTGAAGGTTTGAATTCAAATAGATTTGAAATGAGCATTCAAATCATTTTTAGAAAATCAAATTAGAAAAAGAAAAGCAGAAAAAAAAGCAGGCGCCACCTATCTAGCCCAACCCCACTAATGGCCCAGCAATCCCACCCAGGTTCCCCCTCCCCCTCTCTTTTCTCACGCGCCCATGCCTCACCCACTCGCTGACGCCCTAGACCTACTACCACGTCGATGTCGTCGTCAATCACGCGCCGGAGAGCCCGTTCCTCGCTGCCGTTTCTTCCCCCAATTGATTTCGCTTAATAGCGATTGATTCGCGGCTTGATTCTTCCCCCCGAGTACCGCTACATAAACCCCCACTGCCCCTCACCATTTTCCCCCACACAGCAACCCCACAGAGGTCCCAGGCTCTGCAAATTTTGATTCGAGCCATCACCGACCCGACGAGCTTCGGTGACCAATTTCGGTGAGCCCCGACCCCCTCTATCTCTGGTTTGCTTTTCTGTGACCCTTGTCCTCGTATGCATCCACTGATGCCCTCCATATGTTCGCTTGTGCCATGTAGGCTCGCCTTCGTCTACGTCCGCGAACCACCGATGCCAGGATCAACTCCGACGAGCAATCCCAGCCAAGCCCGTGTGTCCCACCCTCGCCAGTGACCTCCACTACGTCCGCGCCGTCTCCGTGACCTCAGTAATGCATTACGCCCTTCTCCTTACCCCCTAGCATCGCTGGAGCATTGCCAGTAGAGACGTCGCCGCCGCATCTCGCCACTGGCGCCGCCCATTTGCGACTAGAGCAACTAGATCCTTTAGATCTAAATCTAGGGGCTAGGATTAGATGTTTAGACGAAAGGGAACAGGTAGATCTGAGCCGCGCAATCTAATTTAGATCTAATGGCCCACGAACGTGATCCGCATGAAGAGGTACGGTCCAATCAGATGGCGCCGCGTGTCTGGGTTTTTGTTTTAAAATCCAGATTTGAATCTATTAGATGAATTAACTTGTAAAATTCATAACTTTTGATCTGTTAGTCCAAAAATTACAGATAATGTTGGGGATATGCCCTAGAGGCAATCATGTATGATGAGATTTCCCATTGTATTCATAGAGATATTAAGTTGTCCTTGTATAAACATATGATGTGTAACATTGAATATGTGATTCGGTTGTGGAACTGTAAATTCTTGTTGTTTGTACTAAATATCCTTGTTCATTGAGGTTGTGCTGGACACACAACTTAGACAAATGTGAAAGTTGTCTTGATGACTCGGTTCCACTTGTCATGGGCATGAAGATGCTATTATAACTTACACAGATTCGGCTAAAGAGTTTAGCGATTTGGATTGACCCATATTGAGGTACAACGAACAAGTTGTCATTTGTATATCTCAATCAATGTAATCCTTAGACCTGAGGTTATTGCATAGTCCGAGTTAAGGATCGACTTAGGTTTTGTCAAACACTGATCCGTAACTGGGCAGTTATAAAGACAGAGTTCGGGTCGACTGAGAATCAAGATGCGTGATGTGAATAATCAAGATGGGATTTTGCCCCTCAACTCAGAGAGATATTCTCTGGGCCCTCTCGGATGATATGATTCGGAAAGCATGGCCATGCACGACTCGGTTAAGTGTTAACCGAGGCGATCGACTAAGAGTTAGTCGGATGAATCAATTATATCGGATCAAGAAAAGAGTCGGACTATTTAAGGGATGAAAAATATTCGCCTATAGTCTGACAAGGTATATCGTGAGGCAAAAGGGACTCGGACGCAAGTCGCATTGGAAAGGCAAGTTGTCATGACTCTTTGGTACTTGTTAGTCGGCAAGTTCTCCTAGGAGCCGCTACCGATTGATCGATTGTGAGTCGAACTCTAATCGTGTCCAAGTAGCCACGAGCCTACGGGGTCACACACTTAAGAGAGGGAGCAAGATTGGATTGGATCTGAACTGGAAATCTGGTTGGGTTGGACCCGAGCCTGATTTGGACTGAGTCAGTGAGTCGGACTCACATGGACTAATATTATATGGGCTTTAGTGAATGGGCCGCGTGAGCAGATCCCACGTTCACTCCCTATATATAGTGGAGCACCGTAACCCAGAAAGGTTAATCGTTGTTTGGTTAGGTCATTCCATGTGTTGGAAACCCTAGCTCCATAGAAGTCCTGCCGCCGTAACGAATCTAGCAGTTCGCCTCAGGCGCTCCTCCTTGCACGTGTGGATACCAGCAGAGGTGTTATACGATCAGCACCAGGACGATTGGATTGCAAAGGAATGCACTTCATCAACTTATGCGCTTCATCAGTAATCCGCAACTGCGCGTCTAGTGGTAAACCTCGTGGCCTTCTACCTCAGCTAGATCTTGGGATCACCGCGTTAGAGGAAAAAGTTTTGTTTTTTCTCTGCATGGCCTTCTGCCTCAGCGCGACCGCCGGCTTCGCCCTGTCGTAGCGCGTTAGACGTCGTTACGAGTTTCACAACGCCGGTAGATATCGTATCTATGCATAACTTGTTTTTGCAGGAAGTTGTGAATTGTATGGTTCATGTGCATGTGATGTATGTGTGTAATCCATACGTGATCTACGAATCACGGTTTTTGTCAGCCGACTGGAGCATATGTGCTGTCATATTATTGTATAACGACCTTCTTGTCGGATTCTCCTTGTAATTTACTTTACTTATCTAGTGTAGCTGTTTGGAGAACCCGGAAGGCATGCAAGGAGTTGTACATGTCGGCGAGATGGAGTAAGACGGTGAGTGACAACAGTTGGCACGAGTCGGATTACAGGCTTTGTGGAGATGGAGATCGCCATGAAGGGATCCATACCATTTCACATTATAATTGTTTTATTCTGTGTTACTATTATGTCTCTGTTTTACCTCTATTAGATAGTCGGTAAAATTTAATCCCTCAAAGAAGGTCTAGTCGGTTTTCCCGCCAGTGTTTGCACCATCACAAGTCGGAATTTTTTGGTAGTGGGCTAATAAAATTAAGGTGCTGCCAATTCTTTCTGACTAGGTGGGTTCGAGTCAGACTCTTACTGCGGAAACACTCGGTAAGCTAGACGGGTCTATCACAACGGTTGTGGGGCTTAGGGAATGGTCGGATGGGAGCCAGGGCATGTGATGCCACCCGTCCAACAGGATTCGTATGAGATGCGATTGACAAGGAGTTGTCTACCTAGATCACTTGGCAGCTAGCGGTGATGCTAAAGCTCACTAGCCAACTTGCTTATTTAGGATCCTGAATCACTAAGAAACCATCGGAGGGGTGTTGGTTCTAGTGGGAGCATAAAATATTAAAATGTTTAATATGCTTGCTCTTTTATGAATACATGTCTTAAGTGTTTTGCATATTTTCTGTTGTAGATCATGGCACCAAGTAGCAGTCACTCTCAGATATCCGGTTTTGCGTTGAGAACCATTCTTGAGAAAGATAAACTAAATGACACTAATTTTACCAACTGGTATCGAAATCTGAGAATTGTTCTCAAACAAGAAAAGAAGGACCATGTCCTAGACAACCCAATTCCAGATGAGCCGAATGAGAATGCGACTGTCGCTTCCACCAATGCCTATCGTTGGGCTAAGGATGAGTCCACGGATATTAGCTGTCTTATGCTTGCTCACATGGAACCGGACTTGCAAAAGCAGTTCGAGCATGTTGAGGCCTACGATATGATCGAAAGCCTCAAAAGTATGTTCCAGGCTCAAGCGAAGACTGAGAGGTATCAAGTCTCTCAGGCTTTGCTGAGTGGCAAGCTTAAGGATGGTGATCCACTGTGTCCGCATGTGATCAAAATGGTTGGTTACGTGCAGTCTTTGGAGAGGCTTGGCTACCCCATTAGCGAAGAGTTCGCTACAAATATAATTCTGAACTCTCTTCCTAGTGCATATAGGCAGTTCATTTCGAACTACCACATGCATGGTATGGATAAGAATCTCACTGAATTGCATGGGATGCTCAAGCAGGCAGAGGAGGATATCAAGAAGGGCGCCAGTCAAGTGTTGATGGTGCAGAATAAGGCTAAGTTCAAGAAGAGTTCTTGGACTAAGAAGAAGGCTAAGTCGGGAGGAAAGCAGGCTCAGGACTCGGTCCCAAGCACTTCCTCAGGGACTAAGCCATCTCCTTCAGCCAGATCCACTTGCTTCTACTACAAGGCGGATGGCCACCGGAAGAGGAACTGCGGCAAGTATTTGGCTGATAAAGCCAAGAGTGGAGGTATGACTTCCGACTCAGGTACACTTGTTTGCAATGTTCTAGACATATAACTTGCTGATGCACCTAATAGTTCTTGGGTATATGATACTGGATCAGTTATTCACATCTGCAACTCGTTGCAGGGACTGGTAAGAACTAGGAGCATAGCAAGAGGCGAGGATGATATTCGAGTCGCAACAAAGCAACAGTTGCTGCGTTGGAAGTCGGCACGATGCAACTTCATTTACCTTCCAGATTCATTATGGAACTGTATAATTGTTATTATGTTCCAGTGCTCAGTCGAAACATTATTTCTGCTTCATGTTTGATGAGGCAAGGCTATGAGTCGAATATCGAGAATAATGGTTGTTCTTTGTATTTGAATGATATGTTTCACGTCTTTGCACCCGTACAGGACGGGTTATTTATTTTGAATCTTGATGGTCAGTCGGTTTGTAACATAAATGTTAAAAGGTTGAAACCAAATGATCTGAATATGACTTACTTTTGGCACTGTCGGCTTGGTCATATAAGTTGGAAATGCATGAAGAAGCTCCATGATGATGGACTCCTAACTTCGTTCGACTTGGAGTCGTTCGAGACATGCGAATCTTGCCTACTCGGCAAAATGACCAAGACACCTTTTGCAAAGAGTTGCAAAAGGGCGTCCGACTTGTTGGGACTAGTACATAGTGATGTATGTGGACCAATGAGCATGACATCCAGGGGTGGTTATGAGTACTTCATTACCTTCACTGATGATTTGAGTAGGTATGGATATATCTACTTGATGAAACATAAGTCGGAAGCCTTTGAAAAGTTCAAAGAATTCCAGAATGAAGCACAGAATCAACTCGGCAAGAAAATAAAGTTTCTTCGGTCGGACCGAGGAGACGAGTACATGAGCCATGAGTTTGATGACCATCTGAAAAATTGTGGAATAGTTCCTCAACTTAATACGCCAGGAACGCTGCAAAGGAACGGTGTTTCGGAAAGGCGGAATCGGACCTTGTTGGACATGGTACGATCAATGACGAGTCAGACAGATCTGCCTTTATCATTTTTGGGTTATTGTCTAGAAACAGTGGCGTTCACACTAAACAGAGTACCATCAAAATCGGTAGAGAAGACACTGCATGAGATGTGGACAGGCAAAAAGCCGAGTTTGTCTTTTCTTAAGATTTGGGGTTGTGAAGCATTTGTCAAGCGACTTCAGTCAGACAATCTAACGGCCAAGTCGGATAAGTTTATTTTCATGGGGTATCCGAGGGAAACCTTGGGTTACTACTTCTACAACCGAGAAGAGGGCAAAGTATTTGTTGCTCGGAATGGTGTCTTCCTTGAGAAAGAGTTTCTCAGTCGGGGAGTAAGTGGGAGCATGGTTCAGCTCGAAGAAATTCGAGAGGAACCGGCTAGTAGCGAGTCGGCAAAAACCTTGGAGGTTGAGTCGATCGAGCCGGCAGAAGCACCTATACTACGAAGATCGACGAGATTATGAAGTGTTCATGATGTGTTACTGTTAGACAGTGATGATCCGGCAAATTATTCGGAAGCGATGGTGGGATCTTATTCCGAGTCATGGCTTGGAGGCATGAGATCTGAGTTAAAGTCCATGGATGAAAATCAAGTTTGGAACTTGGTTGATCTGCCAGACGGTGCAAGACCCGTCGGGTGCAAATGGGTCTTTAAGAAGAAAACTGATATGGATGGAAATGTTTCCGTCTATAAAGCACGCCTTGTCGCGAAGGGGTTCCGACATGTTCAAGGAGTTGATTACGACGAGACTTTCTCGCCCATAGCGATGCTTAAATCAGTTCGGAATAGCAGCCTATTTCGACTATGAGATATGGCATATTGATGTCAAAACGGCTTTCCTTAACGAAAATTTAACCGAGGACGTGTATATGATACAGCCCGAGGGTTTTGTCGATCCGGTTAATGCTGACAAGGTATGTAAACTTTAGAAATCCATTTATGGGTTGAAGCAAGCATCTCGGAGTTGGAATATTCGCTTTGATGAGGTAGTGAAATCGTTTGGATTCATCAGGAGTGATCATGATTCTTGTTTATACAAGAAGTTTAGTGGGAGCAAAGTAAACTTTCTGATCTTATATGTGGATGACATATTATTGATTGGAAATGATGTCCAGATATTGCAAGAAACCAAGGAATCATTGGAAAGGAGTTTCTCAATGAAAGACTTGGGTGAGGCAACATATATTCTCGGAATCCGGATCTATAGAGATAGATCAAGAAGGCTCATTGGATTGAGTCAGAGTACATAATTGGACAAAGTGTTGAAGGAGTTCAACATGGAATCATCTAAGAAGGGGTTCTTACCGATGTCCCATTGTAACATCCCAGGTTTTATTATAAGGTGTTACTAGAAGCATGCATCATCCTTGCATCATTGCATCCTACAAATGAATTTTTGCAACAAAATCCTAACACCTAAGCCTACCAAAAACCCTAATAAAGAATTCCCTGTGTAAGCAATACTGATGTATTCATGCTTGAACCTTCTGAAACCTTGTAAAAATATTAATCTAAGGTCCTAAGATGACCACCTTCTTTTTACAAAAATTTAGAAGTTGGTTTCATCACTTTTGGTCTTTATATGCAAAAGTTATTAGGGTTTTAGTAAACACAGAAATTGATAAAAGCAAAGAAAAAAGAAACCTAACTAACCTAACCAGGCCAGCGAACGGGCCCAGCCCAATACCCCTCACCCGTCCCTGTCGCCCTGCGCAGCATGCACCTCTGCCAGCCCACTTCACCCTCCGCCACCGACGCGTGGGACCCGCCTGTCAGCCGTCCCTTCCGTGACGACGGCGAGTTCCTAGCGGACACGGGATCAACCCGAGCTGAACTCCGCGATTCCTCCGTGTCCTGCCCCCTTGCCCACGCCATACCCTCCTTAAGTAGCCCCGCATTGACCCCTCTCCTCTTTTCCCTGAAAACCCTAGCTTGATCAATCTCTCGCGCCGGCCGCCGTCGGGCAAACCTCGCCGAGACAGTTCGGAGCCCCCTTGCTCTTTTCTTCCTCTGGAGCTTTTCTCCATCCGCTACTGATTCGCCCCGTATACCTTCCCCTCTCTTTACTGCAGCCAATCAATGACAATTTCTCGCCGGAGCTCTGCCGAGGACAGAGAAGGTCGGCGGAACCTTGCCGACAGACGAGGAAGCAAAGAGGATCGCCAAGTTCGCGAGCGTGACCGTGAGGACCTGACGCACCCCAGCGACCACACCGATGCCTCCAGGAGCCACCAGATTGCCGCCGAGCATCACCACCCGACAGCGTCGCCGCCGCCTCGCCATCAACACCACCGTGGTAAGTCACCACCCTCCACCCGCCGTTGGATCTACTATCTACGGCCCAGATTAGAAGGCGTGAACGAAGCGGTACGCGCCAATCGTGTCGCGCCGCGTGCCAAGACGAGTCAGCACGCCATGTCACCACACCGCGTCAGCGCTGCTCGCTTAGCTGGCCCAATGGGGAGCCGCCACCTGTCGCGGTTGTTTTAGGGTTAGATTTATTTGGCAGATTTGAATTAAAGCTTGCGAAAATCATAGAAATTCAACCGCTTAGCCAAATTTAGCATATAATATTGGATTCACAAAATTATGTAGAACACAGATCTGCAATAAAACTTCAAGTTTACAGTTGGGTTTTCGGTGTAGAATTTAATCTTTATATTGGAGTATTTAATTCACAGAAAAATAATTAAAAACCGTTTTTATTGATTCCTGTTGCGTTGACTTTATTTTCACAATACCCATTGAAGAAAATTATAAAACCTTGCTTAAGATCATTAGATCTAATTTGGGGCTAATTAGATGGTTGAATCTCCTAATGAACCTATGAATTAGATTAATGACCCAAATTATTTTAAACAATTGGGAAATCAATCCTAATAACACCCTTAACACTATTGCAATCCAATTATGCTACTCTGGTCAATTTAGAAAACCAATCTTGCATAAAATACCATGTTGCATGCATGCATGATTATCTCTGTGACATGTTTTGAGCAAGTTGTGATCAGATCTATGTTTGTGATTCGTAAGATTATTCGAAGTGCGCTAAGGAGTGCTATTGTGTAGAGTGATGCTCGAATCAAGGCAAGTTACACCACTTGTTCATAATTTTGTCCTAGTTTTGATTCTATGCATATGATCTTCAAAATTCTGTAGTATGCATGTGTAGGATGTTCTAGTAGAATTTGTCCTTAGTATTATTTTGCAAGTGCGATGATTTTGTAGTATGCCATGAGTAGCTCTATACTTAGGATATTTCCATCCTAATAGGTTACCCCTGTTTTGCTAAGTATTGCTTGCTATGCTATATAATCAAAGTACCGTTGGGTGGTTCGAAAGACAAAGAATTTTTCTAAGTATAAAGGCTCTCTAGAGCAAACTTTTCTTCTCAAATCCACTTCAAAATAAAACTAATTTTTCTTCTGGGCGGAATGGTTGTCGGGTCAACGAGTGAGATTTTGGTGGAGGACGGCCGCCCAGGAACCAAATAAGTCTGCCATGTTTCAGAATTCAGAAGCTTCCAGTGCAACCACAATACATATGGGCTCTGTCTTGGCCTAGTACTTAGTGGGAAACCTCACCTAGGTACCAACATTTGGAGGTTCTTGGCACGGTTGGATCCAGAAGGTAGAGGGGCTACTAAGGGAAAGCCTCGCCATGGTCTTGTCTATAAAGGACTTGATTGTGGATTGTGGGTAAAGTTCACAAACTCTCGAGAGTATTGCAATCTGATCGATCAGCCGTGTTCACGGAAACAGAATAACATTGAGAATCTGAATGATGGAGCCTCTAAAGGATCTTCCTCTCTCTTTTCTAAAACAAAGTTTTGAAACCCCATGGCGTGCGTAATATCGCCAATGGGTGGGATTTTGGGAACTTGGTGTGTAATATCCAAGTGTCACTTGGTGCGTAATATCCAAGTGTTTGGTTGTTTGGACACTTGGTGAGTAATATCCTTGTGTGCCATTCGACCTTATTTTATCTAAGCAAATGTTTACAAAGTAGGGAAAATCTTCTCTTCTTATCTCTAGTTAAGAAAACTAGCTTTGAGCAAATGAACTCTACAGCCTAAATTAGCCTTGCATGTAGAGATAGTCTTTTCTCTCCTTGGTGTAATTTGCCAATACATTCAAAGTATTGACCCAACTTGTTGGCTGCACGTCTTATGTGCAGAATCCGAAGATTGAAAGGTGCGTAGGGATCGCGAGTCTACACTCGACAAGCCTGGGGCGTTGATGGACTCAAGCTGCTTTTATGTTTCCCCTGTTATTTGAGCTAGCCTTATCCTAAGCAGATTTGTAATAAATTTATACTCTGGATTCTCCGTGTAATAAAGACTTTGTGTTTTACATGATATTTCATCGACTGTGAGTGCTAGCTATTGATCCAGGGACTAGCATGTTAAATCATAGGGACTTAGGATCCTTACCGATCCGAGGTCACTACACCCATGGTGTAAAACTTAGCAAGACTCAGTGACCTTCGACAACTGATGAGCAAAGTCGGATGAGTGCGATTCCGTATGCCTCTGCAGTCGGATCCATCATGTATGCCATGATTTGTACTAGGACGGATGTTTCCTATGCTCTAAGTGTTGTGAGCAGATACCAGGCTTATCCTGGAGAAATGCACTGGACAGCGGCTAAAAATATCCTAAATTACTTAAGAAGGACTAAGGATATGTTTTTGGTTTATGGTGTTGAAGATGAACTCAGTGTAAAGGGTTACACAGATGCGAGTTATCTCACCGACTCTGATGATTCTCGTTCGCAATCCGGATACGTGTTTATCATAAACGGAGGTGCTGTGAGCTGGAAGAGTTCCAAGCAAGAGACTGTGTCTGCATCTACAATAGAGGCTGAGTATATTGCCGCCTCGGAGGCAGCAAAGGAAAGCTGTTTAGATGAGGAATTTCCTCATGGATCTTGGTATGGTTCAGGGCTCGTCCAATCCGTTAGACGTGTATTGTGACAACAATGGTGCTATTGCACAAGCCAAGGAACCTAGACAACACTAGAAGAACAAGCACATACTCATGCGGTACCACCTGATTCGCCAGTTCATGGATCAGGGTGATATCAAGTTATGCAAAGTTCACATGGATGCAAATATTGCGGATCCGTTGACAAAGCCGTTACCACAGCCGAAGCATGAGGCGCACCTGAGACCCATGGGCATTAGATTCCTAGAAATGTGATTTCGGAAGACTGACTCTAGTGCAAGTGGGAGACTGTTGGGGATATGCCCTAGAGGCAATCATGTATGATGATATTTCAAATTGTATTCATAAAGATATTAAGTTGTACTTGTATAAACATATGATGTGTATCATTGAATATGTGCTTCGGTTGTGGAACTATACATTCATGTTGTTTGTACTAAATATGCTTGGTGATTGAGGTTGTGCGGGACACACAACTTAGACCAATGTGATAGTTGGCTTGATGACTCGGTTCCACTTGTCATGGGCATGGAGATGCTATTCCAACTTACACAGATTCGGCTAAAGAGTTTAGCGATTCGGATGAGGTACAACGAACAAGTTGTCATTTGTATATCTCAATCAATGTAATCCTTAGACCTGAGGTTATTGCATAGTCTGAGTTGAGGATCACCGACTTAGGTTCCATCAAACGCAGATCCGTAACTGGGCAGTTATAAAGGCAGAGTTCGGGTCGACTGAGAATCAGGCTGCGTGATTTGAATAACCAAGATGGGATTTTGCCCCTCCACTCGGTGAGATATTCTCTAGGCCCTCTCGGATGATATGATTTGGAAATCATTGCCATGCACGACTCGGTTAAGTGTTAACCAAGGCGATCGACTAAGAGTTAGTCGGATGAATCACTTATCTCGGATCGAGAAGATAGTCGAACTATTTAAGGGATGACAAATATTCGCCTATAGTCTGACAAGGTATATCGTGAGGCAAAAGGGACTCGGACGCAATTCGCATTGGAAAGGCAAGTCGTCATGACTCTTTGGTACTTGGGAGTCGGCAAGTTCTGCTAGAAGCCGCTACCAATTGATCGATTGTGAGTCAGACTCTAATCGTGTCCAAGTAGCCATGACCCTACGGGGTGGCACACTTAAGAGAGGGAGCAAGTTCAGATTGGATCTAAACTGGAAATCTGGTTGGGTTGGACCCGAGCCTGATTTGGACTGAGTTAGTGAGTCGGACTCACAAGGACTAATATTATATGGGCTTTAGTGAATGGGCCGCGCGAGCAGAGCCCATGTTCACTCCCTATATATAGTGGAGGACCGTAATCCAGAAAGGTTAATCGTTGTTCGGTTAGGTCATTCCATGTGTTGGAAACCCTAGCTCCATAGAAGTCCTGCCGCCGTAACGAATCTAGCAGTTCCCCGTCGACGCTCCTCCTTGCACGTGTGGATACCAGCAGAGGTGTTGTACGATCAGCACCAGGACAATTGGATCGCGAAGGACTGCACTGCATCAACTGACACGCTTCATCAGTAATCCGCAACTCCCCGTCTAGTGGTAAACCTCGTGGCCTTCTACCTCAGCTAGATCTTGGGATCACCACGTTAGAGGAAAAAGTTTTGTTTTATCTCTGCGTTCCCCAACAGATAATATATCAATGGATTCAGAAATTTGAGCCCTACATATATATGGCCTTGGTTTGGCCATTTTCTTTTGTAAAATCGGGATTTTATGCAGAACCATTTGTAGGCTTATTTGGGCTATATAAAATGTTTAGAAAATTGTTTTAGAGTAAAATTTTGGTTTATTTAGATCTTAGAAAGTTTAATTTGTGTTCAGTACTGTTTAGTTTGACTTGTTTAGTGTAGAAAATCATTCCATTTCATTTGCATGGATTCGTATGTATTTTTGTTTGAATATTGAATGTCAACTTGGTGTCATGATTTTATGTGTAGATTTTGGTGATTGTGGTCATTGTGATTGTGAGGATTGTTCCTATTCCCCCCAACTACCAAGGCAAGTGATTCTTCATATTTTTGTCCTAATATTTTATCTATGCACTAGTAATATTTTGAGTAGGATTTGCATGATATTTTTCTAAGTATATGCTATGCTTGGGAAATCCTATAGTTATTGTCTTAGTAGTTTTCCCTAAGATAAGAAACTTGCTATACTAGTATGCTTAGCCTAGCTAGTAGAAAACAAGGGTGGATTATTCATACAATGTTGTTATGCAAAATCTATGACTTATTTTTGAATAATAAAACAACATGTGAATGAATCACCTGGGTGGAATGGAAAGATTGGTTTTTGTTGAGTGGTTACACAAGGCCCATGTCTATGGTTTACCTTGTGTATCACACTTGTGGATGGCCATCCAGGAACAAAGGGAATTGATATATTTAGTGTTGAGAAGCTTCTAGTGCAACCACATGGCATATGGGCTCTGCCTTGACCAAATAAATTGCAAGAACTTAGCCAGATGGACAGTTGGTGGTAGGGTTGATAGGATGGAACGCGTCCATGGTGGTCTAAGGGAATTCTTCTGAAAAGTACCGTCTCGATGCATGTCGAGTCTTGTGGGGAAAGTGCACCACCTCTCGAGAGGGTAAAACCTAAGTACTTAGCCGTGTCCCTGGCAACGGACAATTTGAGCATCAAAGACATTGATGTGATCAAGAATCTCCTCATCCCAATTTCTCTAAGTTAAAACTTGTGGTTGAATAAGGGTAAAGGTTCACTAGTGTCTATTGGTGGTTCATTTGGTGTTTTTGTCAAACAAAAACTTAGTGTTTTTCAACTATTAAGAAAAACCATATTTTTTGAGCAAAGCCAGCCTGAACTACACTTAGCCAAATTCATATAGATGTAGATGCTACTATTCTACTATGGTATCACTTGCCAATACAATTCCAAATGTATTGACCCTCTGTCGCTGTAACTTATGATGTTGCAGGTTACTCTGATGGAGACTAGGGTTATGAGTCTACACTTAACATGTTTGGTTGTGGCACATGAAGATGAAGACTTCTATTTATTTACTTTATGTTATGAACTCTATGTATTAGGCTTGGGCTAATGAGTTGTAAATACTATGTTATCTCTGGAATAACGATGTAATAATGACCTTTGTATCTGTGTACTTCATCTTAAACTGTGGATGCTAGCAATTCGATCCAGGGACTAGCATTGCAATAACAGGGGCCTTTACCTTAAATGGTGGGGTCTTACAGATGGTATTAGAGCACTGTGTTGCCTGTAGGATTATGACCCTAAGATGAATTAGACTAAGGAAACCACTAGGAAAAATGCAACTCTTTGCAAATTCCACACTTGTCTTTTTCCTTCTCGTAAAACTTCTCCTAATCTTCTTTCTCATCTCCATTTGTAGATGAAGTCCATTAACGAAGCCGTCAAGAAGGGACCACTCATGACCGTGACTTTGGAGTGTGAGACGGAGTTTCCCAAAGCACTCAAGAACCTTATTGTTACCATGGGGATACATGGTGCAGCAGTGTACAAAGGATTCGCCGTGATGGATGAAGGAGAAGAGTATTGGTGGGTACAACTTCACTTGTACAAAAACAAGGAGGGCAACCACAAAGAGTCGGGATTCTGCATGGTCACCAACTCAGAAATGCACAAGTCATTCTTTGACTCTGCAAGGAATGCAGCTTGGAATGCCATCAAAGAGCTTGGAGATAGACTCAAGTGTAGAATGCTCAACACTCAAAATGACCTTAGAGAGGAGGAGAAGAAGCATACCTAGGACTTAGAGGTTACCAACCAACAACTAAGGGAAGATATCATAGACTTAGCATGGGAGTATTGTGACCAAGACAAACAGATTGCCTCCAAGGATGCCCTGATAGCTATCTTGACAAGTGAGTTAGAGTTGTGATGTACTCCAATAGTTGGACGACCACACTTATCGTTTTTTCTTGTGTTAATAATTTTGATCATACCAACCTATGTGGTATGGAATTTTTTTGTCTAAGTTATGTTTGAACCTTAGTGGTTGTGATTGAGTATTGTATGCCATGACTTGTGTTTGAAATAATTTATGTGTGTTGTAAGCTTTTGTTTCTACTATCTTGTGTTTTTATCCTTACTTGTGGTGTTTCTAATTTTTCTCTATCCTATGCAACAGATGCCTAGCTTTGTTATCAGCACCGCCGAGGAGTTGAAGGGAACTCGTTTTGGTTATCATATCGTGGAGCTCACTAGTGTGCTCAATTTCCCTCTCCCTAATATTAAGGGACTTTAGCTTACGAAGTTCGAGAGGAAGGATTTATGGAGATTTAGAGTCTCTCAACCAGGACGCCAGTCGGAGCCACCCACGGAGGAGATTGCCTTCAAGTTGATGCATGATGACAAGAAGGGACTCGACGTTGTCATGCAGGAGATACTTGGACGCCTTTGTGGACCTCACTCCACTGAGCTCAGGGGCCTCTACTTCCACCCATTTGGGAGACGTGACGAGGAGAGAGAGGCTGTAGTGTATGATGACGCCACTAGAGAGACTATTGAGCCAGTACGTCTCTATCTTCAGGACCTGGAGAGCCTCGTTAGACTCCTCGACACTGATAGGACCAACGTCATGGTTAGCAATGACGAGCTACAAGTTCAGTTGAGGGAGAAGGACAAGGCCTTCACGGAGCAGGATGAGATCATCAAGGAGATGGAGGCTAGGTTGGAGAAGCAATACAAGAGGTTCAAAAACCAAGAGAAGAGAGTGCAGGATATGAACAAGAGGATCAATGAGATGAAGGCCGAGATAGAGCTCAAGGATCTTGAGCTAGAGACATAGCAGTGAGTAATAGAGAGGCTGCACTTGTAGAAGGGAGCCCTCTGGGCAATGGTCGATGCTTTGACCACCAGCGTGGAGGAGTACAAGACAGCAATGGAGACAGCAGGACTTGCTCTAGTAGACGAGGAGGTCGACATGGTGGAGTAGTGTTGACTACTTGGCTACCTATCTATTTATCATCCTTTTATTTATCGAGTCGCAATGATCATCCAACATGTGGATGACTTTGCTAGTGTGTTTACTTTTCCAAAACTTGTTGTTCACGTTGTTTAAACTCTAAGTTTATATTGTTCTTGATTATTTGTGATTGTTGCTATGTGATGCATTGTTCATTTTAGTATTTATGTGTTATATCTCATTACTTATCCTTATTGAAACCATAGATGCCTCCCCGTCGTGCCAATCCCAACACTAACAACAATAACAACAATGGCAATGAGATGCAGTAGCTGATGATAGCCCAGACTCAGTTGATGCAAATTATGACCTAGTTTATGGCGAATCAGAATCAGAACAACAACAACAACAACAATAACAAAAACAACAATCAAAACAACCCACCAGCCTTTGATATGCTTACAAGGTTTCTGAGATTGAGGCCTGCTAAGTTTTCAGGAACCACTAATCCTATGGTAGCAAATGATTGGCTACGTTCTGTGAACAAGGACTTGGTCACCGTGGGCTGCAATGATGAGGAAAAAGTCAGATTTGCAGCACATCTGCTTGAAGGACCAACAACTACTTGGTGGGATAATTTCCAAATCACCACTCCTATTGAAGATGTGACTTGGGCAATATTTGAGGTTGGATTCCGCACTACTCAGATCTCATCAGGAGTGATGAGTTTGAAGAAGAAAGAGTTCAACAACATTAAGGAACGTCACTGCAGTGTGGCAGAATATATTGAGGAGTTCAACAATCTGGCACGCTATGCACCGGATGATGTTGACACTGATGCTAAGAGGAAGGAAAAATTCCTTGAAGGGCTGAATGATGAAATGTGCATGCAGCTATCTGTTGCATATGTTCCAACTTATCAATCACTGTGTGACGAAGCCAGCATCTTGGAAAGCAAGAAGAAGCAGGTGGAGAGTAGGAAGAGGAAGCACCACTTTGATAAGCATGGATCAGGATCATCTCACAAGCATTTCCATGGTGAAGATAGTGGAGGTTCGGGATCCCACAATCACGGGAAGTATAACATCCACCACAACAGTAACCGTTACCATGATAACAAGCACCACCGTAGTCATGAAAATGGTGGATTAAGAACCACGAGAGTGGACACAAGAGCCATCACAGTGGGAATGGCAATGGAAGTTAGCCTGCTAAGAAAGAACTCAGTCAGGTTGAATGCTTCAAGTGCAAGAAAACTAGGCACTATGCAAATGAATGCTCATAAAATAAGGCTGATGGAGCCAACAAGCCAAACCCTTTTTAGAAGGATCAAGTGAACCACATCAATGTGGAGGAAATCTATGAGGAATCCGATGCTGTGGCTGGTAAGTTCAAGCTTAACTCTTTTCCAGCACTTGTCCTTTTTGATACCGGCGCATCGCATTCATTCATATCAAGAGCATTTTTTTTGATAAAAATGGACTTCCAACTGAAACTATTGGATATCCTATTAAGGTAAGCTCTCCAAGTGGAGAGATGATAGTAAATTTTGGATGTCATGATCTAGTGATAGAATTTGGAAAGTATAAGTTTCCAGTTAGATTGATAATCCTAGATTCCCAAGGATTGGATGTAATTTTCGGAATGGATTGGATGAGTAAGTATGAAGGAGTAATAGATTGTGCCAATCGTACTGTTACACTCACAACCCCGGATAAGAAACGGATTAGGTTCAAGTCTAACTTTGAATCCAAAGGGAGTAAGCTAAATTCTCTTAAGGGGGTTAGCATAGACAGTGTACTAGTTATGAAGGAGTATCCAGATGTGTTTCTGGAGAAATTACCGGGAATGCCACCAGACAGAGATGTGGAGTTTTTGATTGACATACTGCCACGATCTAGACCCATAGCAAAGAGACCCTATAAGATGTCAGTTGATGAGTTGAAGGAGCTCAAGAAGCAGCTTGGGGAACAGTTGCAGAAAGGATTTATCCAACCAAGTTCTTCATCTTGGGGTGCACCAGTTCTGTTTGTTCAGAAGAAGGACAAAATTCGACGATTATGCATAGACTTTCAATCACTTAACAAAGTGACCATAAAGAACAAATATCCTTTACCTAGAATCAATGATCTATTTGATCAGCTAGAAGGAGCCCGAGTGTTCTAAAAAATTGATCTCCGATCAAGCTAATTTTAGCTAAAGATTAGAGAGCAAGACATACCTAAGACTGCTTTTACCACTAGGTATGGATTGTATGAGTATACTGTAATGCCATTTCGACTAACAAATGCACCAGCTTATTTCATGAACATGATGAACAAGGTGTTCATGGAGTTTCTTGACAAGTTTGTTGTCGTATTCATCGATGACATTTTGATCTATTCCAAGAGCAAAGAAGAGCATGAAGAACATTCGCGTTTGATTCTTGAGAAACTTAGGGAGCATAAGTTTTATGCCAAGTTTAGTAAGTGTTAATTTTGGTTGAATGAAGTTGGATTTCTTGGACATATTGTGTCAGGATATGGTATAGCTATCAATCCTGCAAAGGTGTCAGCTGTAACTGAGTGGGAATCTCCCAAGTCAGTTATGGAAGTTCATAGTTTCCTAGGATTGGCAGGATACTATAGAAGGTTCATTGAGAATTTCTCAAAAGTATCTAAGCCAATGACGGAGCTACTTAAGAAAGAGAAGAAGTTTGATTGGACTGAAGGATGTGAAATCATTTTCCAAGAATTGAAGAAGAGATTGGTGTCAGCACCATTTTTGTGTCTGCCAGATTTAGAGAAGGATTTCCATGTTTATTGTGATGCATCTCACCAAGGATTGGGTCGAGTTTTGATGCAAGAAGGGAAAGTTGTGGCTGATGCCTCGAGACAATTCAAAACTCATGAAGTAAACTATCCTAGTCATGACTTAGAGTTAGCCTCTGTTGTCCATGCACTCAAAACATGGAGACACTATCTGTTGGGAAAGCGTTATGAAGTGTTCACTGATTACAAGAGTTTGAAATATATTTTCACCCAGAAGGAACTCAGTATGAGACAAAGAAGGTGGCTAGATCTCATCAAGGACTATGACTTGAGTGTGCAATACCATCCCGGTAAAGCAAATGTTGTAGCGGATGCCTTAAGCCATAAGGTTTACGTGAATGGACTTACTAAAGGAGAATTGCTAGATGATTTGTGTGCCAAATTTAAGGAGCTAAGATTGGAGATAGTGCTTGAAGGATATCTCATGTCATTGGAAGTTCAACCAACATTGTTGGACAAGATCAAAGAAGCCCAAAAGTTGGACAAGGAAATAGAGGAGATTAAGAGTAAAATTAGTAAAGGGAAGGCTAAAGGATTCCATTATGATGAACAAGGAACTTTATGGTATGGAAAGTGTATCTGCATTCCTCAAGATCCGGAGCTTCGGAAATTGATTCTGCAAGAAGCACACAATTCACCATATTCTATTTATCCGTGTAACACCAAAATGAACATAGATGTAAAGGAAAGATTTTGGTGGAACAATCTCAAGAAAGATATTGCAGAACATATTGCCTTGTGTGATGTGTGTAGTCGAGTAAAGGTGGAATATCAGAAGTCGGCATGACTATTGCAACCACTACCTATGCCTGATTGGAAGTGGGATAAGATTGGTATGGATTTTATCACCGGATTGGCAAGGACCAGATCTGGATATGACTCTATATGGGTTGTTGTGGATCGCTTAACTAAAGTGGCTCATTTCATACCCATGAAGACTACCTATACAAGTGCTAAATTGGCTAAGATCTATATGAATAGGATTGTATGTCTGCATGGAGAACCTAACAGTATTGTGCCTGATAGAGGAACTCAGTTCACTTCGCATTTTTGACGAAAACTGCATGAATCATTGGGAACAAGGTTAGAATTCAGCACAACTTTTCACCCTCAGACTGATGGACAGATAAAAAGGACCAATCAGATTTTGTAAGATATGTTGAGGGCATGTGCACTAGACTATCGATCTAGTTGGGATGAAAGTCTGCCATACATAGAATTCTCTTATAACAACAGCTATCAAGCAAGCATAGAGATGGCTCCGTTTGAATTCCTTTATGGAAGGAAGTGTACTACGCCATTACTATGGAATGGGATAGGAGAAAGAAATTTATTCGAACCAGAACTGATATAGGAGGCTGAAGAGAAAGTCAGAATGGTAAAGGATAGACTGAAGATAGCCCAATCCCGACAAAAGAGCTATGTAGATCCCAAGTGTAGGGAAGTAACCTGTGAGGTAGGTGATAGAGCTTATCTTAGAGTCTCACCACTTCGTGGTGTGAAGAGATTTGGAGTCAAAGGAAAATTGGCACCTCGATATGTTGGACCATTCAAGATTTTGAGCCACAAAGGAGAAGTATATTATGAGATTGATTTTCCTGAATCACAGTCAGCAGTTCACAATGTGTTTCATGTGAGCCAGTTGAAGAAGTGTCATCCGGAAATGGAAGAAACTTCAATGAAGGACACTATACCATTGGAAGAGGTTCAGTTGGGGAGTGATCTCAGTTATGATGAGAAACCTATCAAGATTCTTGAGACAGCAGAAAGAGTTACTCATACTAAGACTATCAAATTCTTCAAAGTACAGTGGAATCATCATACCGAGGAAGAAGCAACTTGGGAAAGAGAAGATGACCTTCGGAAGGATCACCCACACCTATTTGCTAGCCAATCCGAATCTTGAGGGCGAGATTCATCTTAAGGGGGTTTGATTTGTAACATCCCAAATTTCATCAAATGCAAAGTCATGTCATTGCATTCATATCATCCTAGCATTTTGATCTTGCACAATATTTTTCAAAACAAAACCTTAAATTAAACCATATTTATACCCCTTTTATTATATACATATGGGGCTTGGTTTTTATTTTATTTTATAACCTCAAAATAGTTTTTGAGTGAATGTATGTGTTTGACACACTTTTGAATACTAGGATCACCATACAAAAATTTGGTGAAGGTTTGAATTCAAACAGATTTGAAATGAGCATTCAAATCCTTTTTAGAAAATCAAATCAAAAAAAGAAAAGACAGAAAGAAAAAATAAAAGCATGCGCCACCTATGTAGCCCAACCGCACTAACGACCCAGCAAGCCCACCTGGGTTCCCCCTCCCCCTCTGTTTTCTCACGTAGCCACACCTCACCCACTCGCTGACGCCCTTGCCCCACTGCCACGTCGATGTCATCCTCAATCACGCGCCGGAGAGCCCGTTCCTCGCTGCCATTTCTTCCCCCGATTGATTTCGCTTAATAGCGCTTGATTCGCAGCTTTATTCTCCCCCCGAGCACCGCTACTTAAACCCCCACTACCACTCACCATTTTCCCCCACACAACAACCCCAGAGAGCCCCCAGGCTCTGCAAATTTCGATTCGAGCCGCCGCCGCCCCGACGATCTTCGGTGACATATTCCGGTGAGACCCGACCCCCCCTCTCTCTGGTTTGCTTTTTTGCAACCCTTGTCCTCGTACGCATCCATTGATGCCCTCCATATGTTCACTTTTTCCCTATAGGCTCGCCTTCGTCTACGCCCTCGAACCACCGACGCCAGGAGCAACTCCGACGAGCAATCCCGGCCGAGCCCGTGCGCCCCGCCCTTTCCCGTGACCTCCACTACGTCCACGCCGTTTCCGCGAACTCGGTAATGCATTACGCCCTTCCCCTTACCCCCTATCATCTCCGGAGCATCGCCGGCAGAGCCGTCGCCGCCGCAGCTCGCCATTCGCGCCGCCCATCTATGGCCAGAGCAACCTGATTCGTTAGATCTAAATCTAGGGGCTAGGATTAGATGTTTAGACGAAAGGGTACGGGTAGATCTGAGCCGCATGATCTAACTTAGATCTACCAGACCATGAACGCGATCTGCACGAAGTGGTACTGGCCAATCAGATGGCGCCGCGTGTCTGGGTTTTTGTTTTAAAATCCAGATTTGAATCTATTAGATGAGTTAACTTGTAAAATTCATAACTTTTGATATGTTTGTCCAAAAAATACAAATAATATATCAATGGATTCAGAAATTTGAGCCCTACACGTCTATGGCCTTGGTTTGGCAATTTGGTTCGTAAAATTGTGATTTTATGCAGAACCATTTGTAGGCTTATTTTGGCTATATAAAATGTTTAGAAAATTGTTTTAGAGTTAAATTTTGGTTTATTTAGATCTTAGAAAGTTTACTTTGTGTTTAGTACTATTTAGTTTGAATTGTTTAGTGTATAAAATCATTCCATTGGATTTTCATTCATTCATATGTATTTTTGTTTGAATATTGAATGTGAATTTGGTGTCATGATTTTATGTATAGATTTTGGTGATTGTGGTGATTGTGATTGTGAGGATTGTTCCTGTTCCCCCAAATACCAAGGCAAGTGATGCTTCATATTTTTTTCCTACTATTTTATCTATGCACTAGTAATATTTTGAGTAGGATTTTCATTATATTTTCTAAGTATATGCTATGCTTGGGAAATCCTATAGTTATTGTCTTAGTAGTTTTCCCTAAGATAAGAAACTTGCTATACTAGTATGCTTAGACTAGCTAGTAGAAAACAAGGGTGGATCATTCATACAATGTTGTTATGAAAAATATATGACTTATTTTTGAATAATAAAACAACATGTGAATGAATCACCTGGGTGGAATGGAAAGATTGGTTTTTGTTGAGTGGTTACACAAGGCCCATGTCTATGGTTTACCTTGTGTATCACACTTGTGGATGGCCATCCAGGAACAAAGGGAATTGATATATTTAGTGTTGAGAAGCTTCTAGTGCAACCACATGGCATATGGGCTCTGTCTTGACCAAATAGGTTGCAAGAACTTATCGAGATGGACAGTTGGTGGTAGGGTTGATAGGATGTAACGCGTCCATTGTGGTCTAAGGGAATGCTTCTGAAAAGTCTTGTCTTGATGCATGTCGAGTCTTGTGGGGAAAGTGCACCACCTCTCGAGAGGGAAAAACCTAATTACTTAGTCGTGTCCCCGGCAACGAACAATTTGAGCATCAAAGACATTGAAGTGATCATGAATCTCCTCATCCCAATTTATCTAAGTTAAAACTTGTGGTTGAATAAGGGTAAAGGTTCACCAATGTCTATTGGTGGTTCCTTGGGTGTTTTTGTCAAACAAAAACTTAGTGTTTAGAACTAATAAGAAAAACCCTATTTTTTTAGCACAGTCAGCCTAAACTACACGTAGCCAAATTCATATAGATGTTAGATGCTACTATTATACTATGGTATCACTTGCCAATACAATGCCAAATGTATTGACGCTCCATGGCTGTAACTTATGATGTTGCAGGTTACTCTGTTGGAGACTAGGGTTATGAGTCTACACTCAACATGTTTGCCTGTGGCACATGAAGATGAAGACTTCTTTTTATTTACTTTATGTTATGAACTCTATGTATTAGCCTTGGGCTAATGAGTTGTAAAGATTATGTTATCTCTGGAATGATGATGTAATAGTGACCTTTGTATTTGTGTACTTCATCTTAAACTTTGGATGCTAGTAATTCGATCCAGGGACTAGCATTGCAATCACAGGGGCCTTTACCTTAAATGGTGGGGTCTTACATTCGACACCCCTTTTTTAATAGGTATAAGTTCGATGACGTTATCAGGGTTACCCTTCCGTCTTGGCCTA
This sequence comes from Avena sativa, assembly GCA_916181665.1. Taxonomy (NCBI): domain Eukaryota; kingdom Viridiplantae; phylum Streptophyta; class Magnoliopsida; order Poales; family Poaceae; genus Avena; species Avena sativa. The sequence goes on from OV702280.1 coordinate 137,967,510, forward strand.
GGTAGGGTGAAGGACACCATTGGTTATTCTTCAGGGCTCTTAGCCCAATTTGCATCTTATCCGTACTCGGACGTTGCATCATTTTCAAGGTGATTTGGATTTGTGTACTTCATATTTTTATTCTTGACTCAATGAGTCATTATTGTATATATATGTTTTGTGGGTTCCATCGTGAACTATTGTGTAATGGTATTACTTTGTTTTCCAGCCACATCAAGTACTTTGTGGGCATCATCGAATCGTTTCTATGCGGGTTTGGCGGGAATTTCTTAAATATGCATAGGGATGATTCGAGGTGTTACAGCTAGCCACACTCGTTGGTCATTTATGCCAGAGGAGATCACTAGCATCAAGCACCACTGCAGCAAGTTCAGCAACCACATTTTGGGTATGGTTTTTAGCAGCCTCCATCAAATCAATAGGCTCAGATGATGCCACCTCCTCAGTATGGTTTTTCCCACCTTTCAATTTCCCCCTATGGCAGTATGCGCAGCCTCCACCCCCAACCTTCCCTGGGCCATTTCCCATGCCATGGAACAAGCCAACTACAGGGTATGCTGGGCAATGGATTCCCAAACACCTGATGCAGCCTCCATAGCAGATGGAGCGGGGAATAGCTGCAGCTCTCAGTCTGGGAAGAATCAGAAGAAGATGAAGAGCAAGGATGCTGGGGAGGTTTCTGAGAATGATTCCGAATCTCAGGACAGTGCTCCTCACTCTGTAGCCTTAGCTGATTCTGGATCTACTGCTGCTGGGAAGATGGAGATATATGCAGAGGTGATTTGGTACAACTGTGGTGAACCAGATCACCACAAGGCTGCCTGCACATCTCCAAGAACATGTTTCATCTGCATCTCTCTTGATGTAATCCACTAGACCCTATGCTCTTAATCATACGCCGATATAACCCAAAAGTGGATAAGATGTGCTACCGTGGAGGCCCAAATGCAACCCATGTGTAGGCCCGTCTAGCGGAGTAGGGGACGGTACCAGCCAACCACCCTACCCACTTCCCGTGGTTATAGCTTCATGTGCAAGAGACGTAGTCGGCTGAAGTGCGAGTCAAGCATACAAAAATGAGTATGTATGCCAACGACATACAACATTACATCAGAGCCAAACTATCTAAAAGAAATAGAAATATTGCAACGCTATAACGTAAGATTCAAATATCCTAGATAGAGATAATAGTTTAGGATACATCCTCATACATAAATCAACATAGTATCAAGCGGAAGCGGAAGACAAGATCCAAGTATGAATATGAAGCAAACTGGCATAAGATGCCTAGAAATAAGCACATCCCGCCCACAGATCTCACGGATCTCCATCCTCGGAATCTCTACGCATGAAGGTCGTTGCCACCATCATCAGTCTCCTCGACCCAGTAACATTCCTGTGAGTATACCCATCCATCTGAACAATATTTATCATGTGAGACCCTAAGGGGCTCAGCAAGTCTTTATGCATCTAAAGGGAACAACCTAAGGGTGACGCAATTGCAGCGAAAATAAAGCCTAGCAGTTCTATAGAGACATGTTACAACATTTGCCTAACCAAAGATAGAAGGACATTCGTTAAATAAACAACATTTAATTACCCAATAGATATATCAACGTAAATAAATATCGTCCACCTCCTCCCCGTTTCCCGAACGAGAAGGCGGAAGAACATCCCATCCGTTGGCAGTTTTATTAATCATTTCGTGAATATTGGACTATTTAATAGTCATGTTTAGTCATATTCAAAGAGGTACTTTAGTTATAGTTGTCTATGATCGAGAAACTATGCTCCAACTAGTCCGTAACCGTGAGCACGACTTTCAGAAAGATTTAATCTGCAGGGGTGAACAAATTGTAACACACGCACGATCAACCTCGAAAAACAAAATGAAAACACAACAAGGAATCACGATAAAGATTTCACAAGATTCAAAGATGATTTTAGGGGGCCACTGTGGCATCCCGCAAAAACCACTACTAGAAAATCGCTTGGTATTTTTGATTTGTGCATCATCATGATATCATCATGCATCTCATTGACTAAAACTATTTTGTTCAAACCTACTTTTGCTTTCTACAAAGATCCCTCTCTATTTCAAAATAATCCCCGGACCCTTCTGGATATTTTATTTGTCTAAAAATAAATTGCACAAGTCTTTTAAACAATACATAAAAATTTGATATTAATTTTAGGGGGCAGCCAAACCGGGCCGATCCGACCCAGTCGGCCACCCCCAGTATAAAAATCCCAGCTACCTAAACTCTATTCTACCCAACCCTATTCTACCCAGCCTCCCTCCAACTCACCCCACCCAATCCCCTCTCGCCACCTCACCTCTCACCCCTCCTCCCCACCACTCATCCGCTGCCACCTCACCCCACTCCCTCTCCCACACATGCCACACACGCACGCACACCACCCGCCTGGCCCCACTCACCCTGGCCCCACCTCCTGCCACCAGCCCGCTCCCGCAACCAACCCCGACGCTCCCCTCGCCCCACTCCCCGCCGCCCAACCTCCCCAGAGAAACCGCCGCCGCCTGCAGGTCATCCCCGCCGCCCTACTCTCCTTCCCCCGGCAGTCGCCGCCGCCGCCAGTGCGTCCGCCACCGCCACCCACCGTCACCCGCACGAGGCCGCCCATCCCCACCTCCCCGCTCTCTCCCCTGGTTCTCTCCTCCCCCCCCCCCCCCCGCATCGGGCCCTCCCCTCACCTCCGGACGCCACCGGCCCGGCCTCTGTATCGCCGCCCCTCCTCTCGGCCTCGCTTTCCCCAGCCGCCAGAGCCGCCGCTCGGCCTCTCCCCCACGGGCCCCCGCCTCCCTGAGCTCCGCTCATCGCCGTGGCCCTCTCCTCCGTGCCCTGCATCTCCGGCAACCCGCGAGCTAACCGCCCCCTTCCTCGCCATCCCATGCCGGCCCGCGCGCCTCCGCCTCCTCGCCGTGCGACCTCCGGCCAGCACCTCGCCGCGGGAGCCCTCCGTCCTGCCGCGTCGCCCTCTTCCCTGGAGCTCGTCTCCTCTCTCTGCCTCGCCATCGCCCGTCCCAGCACGAGCTCCGGCCTCCGCCGCCCGGAGCCGGCCCGTCGTCCACGCCACCGTGGCCGTTCCCGGCGCCCTTCTCCGCGGCCATGACCTCCTCCCGAGCCGACCCAGCTCGACCTCTACGCGGGTTTTCCCCAATTTCAGCCAGACGTGGAGTCTCCCTGTAGCTCCTTGTGTCTTTCTTGTCCTGAAAATGAACGTCTTGGTTTCTCCCCTTTTTCGCCTGGTTGCAGTACTCTGATGTCCTAGTTCTCCTCGGTTGACAGTGCCTCTACCGTCGGGTGTAACTGCGTTTTGTTGTTCCTATGCAAGGCCGCCGACCATCCGAGCTCCCCGCGGTGGGACTGTTTTGTAGCCAAGATCTCCCTCCCCGAACCCGGTGCCACTCGAAGACCACCGGCAAGAACTCCTGCACGGAACCCCAAGCCCTCCATCGCGTATTCGAGAACCCTAGATCTGAAGGTTCGAAGACCAAGCCTCGACACCCCGAACCCGGTGCCGCGCCAAGACCTCCTATCCGGATCCGAAGGCCGAACCCGGGCATGCCAAATTCTTTGGCTCGAAGGACACAGAGGCGACAAGTACGTCTTCCCGGATCTGATGCCCGAGAACCCGGACGCCAAGGTCATCGACACAGATTCGCCAAGTATTTTTCCTCGAGGACACCAAGTTCTTCACCCCGAACGCCAAGACCGACCCGATACGGGGACTCGACAAGATCTTCGCGACGACAAGATCGGCACCGACCAGGACGAATCCGATGCGCCCTGACGCCGAACCAAGTCCTTCTTCGCGGAACGCCAAGATCTACTCTGTTATCCGAGAACGCTCCCGCCGAGACCGAACCCAAGATCCGGACCCCGAGACCGAACCCCGAACCCTCGGAACCAAGATCTTCGCAACCCTAGTGTGTGACCCTGATCCAAGCCCCTATTTTATAAATGCCATCTATATAAATTGTTGCATATTAAATTGTCATACCCCCATGCATATTTGTGTGGTTTGGGGGCCTTATGCCGATTCACCATATAATTAAATATGGGGCCCATATGCGGGCAAATCCAGTCGTATATTGGTCCCATTTAAATTGGTGTAGCGAACCGGTGCTATATTTTTCCATGTTCAAACAACATTTAAATTGCGGGATATCTGAACAACTAGAACCATATATTTAATTGTCGGGACCCCGGTTCCGCTTAATATGGTATAATTGCATCGCATCTTGCCATGTCATACATCATACATGCATCATGCCGATCTTCTGCCATAGTATTAATTAGCGCATCCGGTGTTTCTTCTAGTGTTTTGGTTCTTCGCGGATAAAGCCGTTGAGTTGATGTGAGTGTCGACCCGATCTTCGGATGAACCTTCGGCAATGTTTTCAGGTGAGCATCTCCCCCTTTCTACCTATCTTACTTTTATAGTATTTATTTCCCTCCTGTGGATCTATTGCTATCTGTGTTGCGCTGCTCTAGTATTCGTACCCGTGATATCCCTTGCAGCCTCATAATGCCTTGGACACATCCTATTACCTGTTGTTTGGTAGATAGTTGGACTTGCGCGTCGTAGTTGCTTGCTCAAGTGCTGTTGCGTGTCGTCAAGTACCACAGTTGTTGGAGTATTGCCGCATGTTTAATGTTGGAGATGATCATGGCTTTAATTATCGTTTAATTTAATTACTGTTTAACAAGTAAAATTGAAGTAGGTAAATGCAGAGGCACAGGTGGGCAATAGATGTTATTTGGTTGTTAACCGTCCGCTTGTGTCCCGTAGGACCCCGAGTACTTGATACCTGTTCCTTGAATATTCGCGCTATCCACATCCGGGAGGATTATGGGACCCCCCTGAGCCAGAGCTTGATTCATTCTTATTTCTTGGGGCCACAAACTAGTTTGAGGTTTTATTTACTATCTTGTACTTATGCCATGCTTTACTGCTTTATTTACGATTGTGCGAGGAGCACCTGTACTGTTTAGGATCGTGACCCGTTTACGCGGTATCGACAAGCCCAGTTTTGGGTTCCCAGTCGTTTACAGCCGGCCCCACAAACCTTGAGTCCGTCTCGAAGTCAGCTAACTTTGTTGCGGGTATACTTAATGGGGTGGCCCCCTGAAATATTTCTGAATCTTGTGATTGCTTTGTCGTGAAGGCCTCGTTGGGTTTTGATTTGGTTTTTCCGAGGTTGATCGAGTGTGTGTTGCTATTTGTGCACCCCTGCAGGGTAAAACTTTCTGAAAGCCGTGTCCGCGGTTATGGACGAATTGGAGCACAGTATCTCGACCATAGACAACTATAACTAAAGTAGTGCTATAAATTTGACTTTATAATGACTAGTAATCAGCTTCACTATAATGGAATGGCTAAATAAAATTGCCAACAATTGCTTGTTTGGGTTGTCGCTTGCTACCATTGTACCTGACTAGTAAGTATTGCAACTATAACGGAATGGCTAAATAAAAGTACCAACAACTGCTGGGTTTTGGGATATCTCATGCTAATTGTATTTGACTAGTAAGTGTTGCAACTACAACGGAATGGTTAACTAAAAGTGCCCACTGCTTAATTTATCAGGACGACTATCTATACCTGACTAGTAATTGCTGCAACGATAACTGAATAAATAAAACTGCCAACGGTGTGAGTTCCTCGGTTGACTTCCTCGTTTGGTCTCGAGGGGGAAATACCAGGATGGGTAAGTTTGGTGGTAGAATCAGGTTGGTTCCAAATAGGCCTTTCTTATCCCTCTCTGATAGCCGACAGTTATCTCGAGTCTCTATAGGTTGTTTTAGTGCATGCTGCGCTGCCGCTTCAGTCCACCATACCTATGTAGGCGAGGACCGCCGAATTCTAGTCTCGCCGTGTACTGGCCTCAGTACTGACCGCTCTCTCTTTTTCCTTTGCCCTTTGTCGGCACCCCTTTTGTTTAAGCAGGTTTTGAGATCGACGTCGTTAGCAGGGTTACCCTTCCGGCTTGGCCAGGGCAGGGTTAAGGACGCCATTGGTTATTCTTCAGGGCCCTTAGCCCCATTTGCATCTTGTCCGTAGTCGGACGCTCTATCATTTTCAAGGTGATTTGGATCTTTGTATATTATATCTGTATTCTTGACTCATGGAGTCGTGTTGTACATATATCTGTTCTGTGGGTCCCATCGAGGACTGTTGTGTAATGTTATTACTTCGTTTTCCACCCGCACGAAAGTGCCTGTTGGGCACCTTTGAATCGTTTCTATGCGGGTTTGGCGGGAATCGCTGAAACTTGCATAGGGTCGATTCTGAGGATGTTACAGAGTGGTATCAGAGCTCAGCAGTTGCGATACCCCACTAGTCCAGCCTGTAGGATAACCTAGCTAACGGCCGAAGTAGAGTGTCAAAACTATTTTTGCAAAATCGGTTGGATAGTTCTAATTAGGTCTGATTTTTACTCCTTACCCCACTGCTGCTCTCCTCTCACCTCTGCGTGTTTTGAATCCGCTCTCGCCTCTTTCTTCGAGTCCAGGAATTCTCGTGGTTGGGTTTCGTCGTACCTTTAGGTTTTCGCTTCCTCCTTTGGTAACGGTGTTGCTACATCTGGTCTTCATGCTATCCGAGGAATCTGTCTACTGTGGTACCATTCTTTGTTCCTTGTTTGTGTCTTCCGGTGTTTTCCGACGCGACGACATCATCTACGCCAGATCCAGTGCAGAGTCTGCATCACTCCTTTGTTTCTGAACCTCGTTTGTCGAGATCTTTAGTCTGAATTCCGAGAGTTGGTTGCATAATCCGCCTATTCGTGTGCAGAGTAATGGTTTGGGTGCGCGATGGACTGATCACCATCCGACTACTCTTATCATTCGCTCTTGTACATCGAATCAGTGGATCCAGCAATTTTACTCCGTCCACGGAAGCTAGAGGTGGCTTTATTTGTTGATACCTCTACCTTCGACCTTTTGTTTCCGGAGTGTTTCCCTCGACGGTCACGGACAACGACCTCTTGTTAGTGGTGTCGCGAGGATCTACACGGTGCGAGAAGATTTAGATCGCCGCCCTTCTTCCCGGTACCATGAGGCGGATCTCGAGTGCGAGATCCATTGTTAGTGGTGTCGAATTGTGGCATCCCGCAAAAACCATTACTAGAAAATCGCTTGGTATTTTTGATTTGTGCATCATCATGACATCATCATACATCTCATTGACTAAAACTATTTTGTTCAAACCTACTTTTGCTTTCTACAAAGATCCCTCTCTATTTCAAAATAATCCCCGGACCCTTCTGGATATTTTATTTGTCTAAAAATAAATTGCACAAGTCTTTTAAACAATACATAAAAAATTGATATTAATTTTAGGGGGCAGCCAAACCGGGCCGATCCGACCCAGTCGGCCCCCCCAGTATAAAAATCCCAGCTACCTAAACTCTATTCTACCCAACCCTATTCTACCCAGCCTCCCTCCACCTCACCCCACCCAATCCCCTCTCGCCACCTCACCTCTCACCCCTCCTCCCCACCACTCATCCGCTGCCACCTCACCCCACTCCCTCTCCCACACATGCCACACACGCACGCACACCACCCGCCTGGCCCCACCTCCTGCCACCAGCCGGCTCCCGCAACCAACCCCGACAATCCCCTCGCCCCACTCCCCGCCGCCCAACCTCCCCAGAGAAACCGCCGCCGCCTGCAGGTCATCCCCGCCGCCCTACTCTCCTTCCCCCGGCAGTCGCCGCCGCCGCCAGTGCGTCCGCCACCGCCGCCCACCGTCACCCGCACGAGGACCCCCATCCCCACCTCCCCGCTCTCTCCCCTGGCTCTCTCCTTCCCCCCCCCCTCCCCGCATCGGGACCTCCCCTCACCTCCGGACGCCACCGGCCCGGCCTCTGTATCGCCGCCCCTCCTCTCGGCCTCGCTTTCCCCAGCCGCCAGAGCCGCCGCTCTGCCTCTCCCCCACGGGCCCCCGCCTCCCTGAGCTTCGCTCATCGCCGTGGCCCTCTCCTCCGTGCCCTGCATCTCCGGCACCCCGCGAGCTAACCGCCCCCTTCCTCGCCATCCCATGCCGGCCCGCGCGCCTCCGCCTCCTCGCCGTGCGACCTCCGGCCAGCACCTCGCCGCGGGAGCCCTCCGTCCTGCCGCGTCGCCCTCTTCCCTGGAGCTCGTCTCCTCCCTCTGCCTCGCCATCGCCCGTCCCAGCACGAGCTCCGGCCTCCGCCGCCCGGAGCCGGCCCGTCGTCCACGCCACCGTGGCCGTTCCCGGCGCCCTTCTCCGCGGCCATGACCTCCTCCCGAGCCGACCCAGCTCGACCTCTATGCGGGTTTTCCCCAATTTCAGCCAGACGTGGAGTCTCCCTGTAGCTCCTTGTGTCTTTCTTGTCCTGAAAATGAACGTCTTGGTTTCTCCCCTTTTTCGCCTGGTTGCAGTACTCTGATGTCCTAGTTCTCCTCGGTTGACAGTGCCTCTACCGTCGGGTGTAACTGCGTTTTGTTGTTCCTATGCAAGGCCGCCGACCATCCGAGCTCCCCGCGGTGGGACTGTTTTGTAGCCAAGATCTCCCTCCCCGAACCCGGTGCCACTCGAAGACCACCGGCAAGAACTCCTGCACGGAACCCCAAGCCCTCCATCGCGTATTCGAGAACCCTAGATCTGAAGGTTCGAAGACCAAGCCTCGACACCCCGAACCCGGTGCCGCGCCAAGACCTCCTATCCGGATCCGAAGACCGAACCCGGGCATTCCAAATTCTTCGGCTCGAAGGACACAGAGGCGACAAGTACGTCTTCCCGGATCTGATGCCCGAGAACCCGGACGCCAAGGTCGTCGACACGGATTCGCCAAGTATTTTTCCTCGAGGACACCAAGTTCTTCACCCCGAACGCCAAGACCGACCCGATACGGGGACTCGACAAGATCTTCGCGACGACAAGATCGGCACCGACCAGGACGAATCCGATGCGCCCCGACGCCGAACCAAGTCCTTTTTCGCAGAACGCCAAGATCTACTCTGTTATCCGAGAACGCTCCCGCCGAGACCGAACCCCAGATCCGGACCCCGAGACCGAACCCCGAACCCTCGGAACCAAGATCTTCGCAACCCTAGTGTGTGACCCTGATCCGAGCCCCTATTTTATAAATGCCTTCTATATAAATTGTTGCATATTAAATTGTCATACCCCCATGCATATTTGTGTGGTTTGGGGGCCTTATGCCGATTCACCATATAATTAAATATGGGGCCCATATGCGGGCAAATCCAGTCGTATATTGGTCCCATTTAAATTGGTGTAGCGAACCGGTGCTATATTTTGCCATGTTCAAACAACATTTAAATTGTGGGATATCTGAACAACTAGAACCATATATTTAATTGTCGGGACCCCGGTTCCGCTTAATATGGTATAATTGCATCGCATCTTGCCATGTCATACATCATACATGCATCATGCCGATCTTCTGCCATAGTATTAATTAGCGCATCCGGTGTTTCTTCTAGTGTTTTGGTTCTTCGCGGATAAAGCCGTTGAGTTGATGTGAGTGTCGACCCGATCTTCGGATGAACCTTCGGCAATGTTTTCAGACGAGCATCTCCCCCTTTCTACCTATCTTACTTTTATAGTATTTATTTCCCTCCTGTGGATCTATTGCTATCTGTGTTGCGCTGCTCTAGTATTCGTACCCGTGATATCCCTTGCAGCCTCATAATGCCTTGGACACATCCTATTACCTGTTGTTTGGTAGATAGTTGGACTTGCGCGTCGTAGTTGCTTGCTCAAGTGCTGTTGCGTGTCGTCAAGTACCACAGTTGTTGGAGTATTGCCGCATGTTTAATGTTGGAGATGATCATGGCTTTAATTATCGTTTAATTTAATTACTGTTTAACAACTAAAATTGAAGTAGGTAAATGCAGAGGCACAGGTGGGCAATAGATGTTATTTGGTTGTTAACCGTCCACTTGTGTCCCGTAGGACCCCGAGTACTTGATACCTGTTCCTTGAATATTCGCGCTATCCACATCCGGGAGGATTATGGGACACCCCTGAGCCAGAGCTTGATTCATTCTTATTTCTTGGGGCCACAAACTAGTTTGAGGTTTTATTTACTATCATGTACTTATGCCATGCTTTACTGCTTTATTTACGATTGTGCGAGGAGCACCTGTACTGTCCGGATGTGGATAGCGCGAATATTCAAGGAACAGGAATCAAGTACTCGGGGTCCTACGGGACACAAGTGAGCAGGAAAAACCAAATAGCAGATATTGCTCACCGGTGCCACTTTCATTAGTTATCCCATTACTACTCAAGTTAAGTTGTTTAGGTACCTCGTTATCCATCAGACTCTCACATACCCTACACATGCTATTCTACGACTCGCATGGCTCAAACAACTCCTGTAGTAATGGCTCATGGGATGGAGGAAGAAGCTTCGGTGGGGTTTAAAAGTAAAGGCTATGCAATACTTGGGATTCAGTTTAATGCAATCGCGACTCAATGATGCAGGAATAAGATAGAGGCAATAGGTACTATATGTATGCAAGCATGTATGAATGATTTTAGGGGGCCACCCTGCTAAGCTACCCGCTACAAAGTCGGTCGGGCTCGAGATGGATCAAGGGGTTTGCAAGAACGGTTGTAAACGACTGGGACCGGAAAGTGTGATTGGTCTTGTCGATACCGTGAAACCGTGTCGCGATCCTAACAATATAGTAGTAAACACTCCTCGAACAACGGTAATAAATAAAGCAGTAAAGCATGGCATGAATACAATATAGTAACAATTCCCTAAACTAGTTTGTGGCCCTAGAAAATAAAATGTGAATCAAGCTGAGACTAAGGGGATACATGGTCCCACATGCGGATTATATGACAGTAAATGAACAAGAATCAAGTAATCAGGTCCTACGGTACACAAGTGAGCATTAAAGGACCAAATAACAATTTCCCACCCGGTGCCTCTTTCTTTAGTTATCCCATTACTACTCAATTCAGTTGTTTAGGTACCTCATTATACAAAGACTCTCAAAAACCCTACACATGAAGTTCTATGACTCGCATGCCACAACTCCTGTAGTAATGGCTGATAGGATTGAGGGTACAAGCTTCGATGGGGTTTAAATGTAATGGTTATGCAGTACTTGGGATTGCAATTTAATTCAGAACATGACTTATGATACATGATTCGGTGGGGTTAAAAATTAAAGGATATCTAGTACTAGGGATTGCAATTTAATTCGGAATGCGAATTATGATGCAAGAATAAGATAGATGCAATAGGTACTATATGTAGTTCAAGCATGGGGAATTGCTTCCATGTTAGCTCAGTCGCAGAATAAGTGGGATACTGGTATTACTCATGATTGTCCTGATAATTCCCTTACTCGGCGTCTATCCGGATAAAAACCAAACACACAAGGGCCATAATAAATAAATTGTGCAATCATATAAAACATATACAACAAGAAAAACAAGGTATTCCATGATAGAATGATGCACAATAACATGGTATAACATAGCATGGAAAGGGTGAGGTGGAAGAACAAGAATAAAACACTTTTATTAATTATTTAGTCATGTTTTGCTCCCATAAACCTTGTTATCTATTTAATATTTATATGATGCATGCTTCAATTCATATCATGGACTGCATAATTAGAACGGGCTTGTCACACCGACCAATTTAGACATATAGTTTGTCGAATTTAGAGGTATTATTCAAGAAATAGTCATATTAATGGTATTTATTAATTGGAAATTTTTAAATGCCCATAATATATTTTAAATAGCATATTCATATTCCTGGCATTTTTGTGATTCAAAAACATATATCATTTTCGTAATTTGAAATCATGAATTTAAAACATTATTAAATGTAAAAATTAATCAAATATGGTCAAAGTCATAGGCTTGACTAGTTCGAGTTCACCCAAAAAATATTTCAATACATATTTGAATTCACTTTTAAAAACATTTCATATTTCATATAGAGTTTATATTCAAATTCAAAATAATTTGAAAGTTATGAATTCATTCAAATAGATTTCTTATTATGTTTTATTTTGAGTTTAGAAAACCGTCCAAGTTTTTCTCACCCGAGGTGACTCCACCCGTAGGCATAGACAGATTGAAGATTGACAGCGAAGGAGCAAATATTCAGTGAGGATTCTGAGATCGGTGGTTCATCGTTTTTCTTGTACGTGGGCTCGATCTGAAGGGTGAACCTAGCTCTATGATGAGTCCAAAATTGAAGCATATTTACCTTTGTTCTTGCATAAATAGAGTAGGGATCTTTGTATTTCACTGCATTTTGCACGCACTATTTTGTGCTTGTTTTAATAGGATCACAAATCACTAAGTCTTATATGAACATATCATTTGGAACTGTCAAATTGTGTTATAATATGATATTTCTAAGTGACAAAAGTAATTTTATGGATTTACCTTCGCACCCGGGAGAATACCAAACATGGGGAAGCAATCAATAACAATAAAGACCGGTGGTACGGGCTGAGACTGCTGGTACCATCCGACCTGACGAGGTGTCATCATGTTCGCCTCGTCAAATGCATTCTTCTAGAGAAGACGAGAGGGAGATCCGACATTCACAGCCACCAGAATCCACGAAAAACCACATCTAAATGGGATCTTAAGAAGGAACTTGGTTGGGGTAAAATCCTAGCTGCTTCATGGATCATTGGAGGACAAGGAATCACCACATGCATCATCAACCGCTACATCTACATCTCCACAATTACTCTCATATCTCATCTATTAGATCTTGTTGTAATTACATATTCAATTGTGGTTTGCATTAGATCTATCTCCATACTTTTATCCATGCATTTACTATGATGATGTTGTTGATTGCTTACATGTGTGAGTAGTTCCTTTTGTTCTTGGGGAGATGGATAAACTCTAGCACAATTATAAATTTGTAACAAAGATGATATATTCTTGTGTCAATATGACTTGCCGATCTATGATACATTTATGATTTGTGTTTGATCTCTCTCTTTAGATGGTATGTGTAGTCGGCCACATATCATTTTACCTTGGGACTAAAGGGAGGGAGAAATCCTTTGGACGTGTTTTGGGATCGTACCCGGAATGGCCTCATGACAAATCGACGCTGGCTCATAACCTACATAGTCAAAGGAGGATAAAGAGGGACTCCCTAAGCCAATTACAATATCCACAGGGAAACACTTAATTGCGGCGGTTTGTATGGGTGACTGCTTCTAGACATCGCAGTGGTTATTTAGAGGTGACCTCACACTTGGCTCAACTAAGTGGCCTCCTACGATCCTTGTAGTGAACATCTTATTAAGGAGCTCTCTCCACACATATCATGTCACAAGAAGTATGTTATCTTACTTATTAATAATAACAATACCATGCTAGAGGTGTATCCTACGTTCCCTAGAACGTTTTATCCCTATTGAGTTCAACCACACTTTCACACAACCTTGTTACTTGCTTTCTTTTACTCGTTTTAATTACTTTTCTCCAAACAACCAAAAACCTTTCAAGCACCCTTTAGTTGAGATCAAAGGAAGCTTATAAGTATCCTTTGGTAGATAGTGACGAGGGTCATAAATACCTTTGACAATAGATCTCTGTGTGTTCGATATCTTTTCTTCAAAACTAGCTATAATTGATCTATGCACTTTTAGTCATCAAGCTATTTTCTGTGTGCTTTTGCCGGGGAGATAAACACTTTTGGTCTTTGTTCTTAGTTGTTTATTTTACTAATAATTTTACTAAAGTTGCTTACTAGTTTTAGGTAAGCACCATGACTTCACTCAAACAGATAAATCAGCTAGATGCTACTAAATACCTCTGGAAGTTCGATAGAGTACTGGTCAAGGAATTCCTGAGAGGGAGTGAACCAGAATACAAGGTCAACCTTGCTTTATCGCTATTATTAAAGAAAAGAATTTTTGAGGAGATGATCCAGATGAGGATCCTTACACTCATTTAATGCATTTTACCGAGCTATGTTGGACTCTTAAACTGAGAGGTTATTCTGATGATGAATTGAAACTTAAACTATTTAGCCAATCTCTAACCAGCACTGCTTTGGCTTTGTATATAATTTGCTCTGTAGAGAAAATTGATAATTGGGAAAAACTTAAAGGAGAATTTGTTTTTCTATTCTTTCCCAATGTAAAATCTATTGAAGTAAGAAGGGCATCTATAAACTTCAAGAACCACCTAGGAAAATGATTGGTAAGGGCCTTAAAAAGGTATAAGTCCCTACTAAATAAATGTCCTTATCATGATTTACCTGAATGGTATGTTTTACACATTTTCTATGGAGGACTTAATCAATAAATTAAGCATGAGCTTGACACAAACTCTAGAGGCTCCTTCATGGAGTTAACTATAATTAAAACTTGGGAACTTTTAGAATGAATTCGCCGCAATAGAGAAACATGGGGATTTGATTTAGGCGGCGAAGGAGGTATAGAAATTGAATACGATTGTCTCAATTCTTATAAAGAGTCCGGAAAAGTGAAAGAAACTTGATGATGATATTATTTTTCAAATCCTTCAGTCTTTTATAGAACACATTGAGGCCCCCAAGAAAGAATGGCTTCATTACACTCCGCCACCCGAGCCAGTTGCAGAAGATGATCCAATAATCGCAGCCCCTGTTGAACCATTAAGGGAGGTATCCCCATATGTCGAACTCTTTCATTTCCCAAGGACAAGGAGAAAACATATGATGGCTCAGTAGTTAGAGGATCAATACGAAGAAGAAAAGCTATTCCTCAAGAAGCTAGAAGACGAGGCACAAATACAGAAAACTAAAGATGTAAGTGTACAAGAGGCAGGGAATCAACGAAGTAAGATATTTTCACCGTGTTTACACACTGCAACGTAATTGAGCTAGATACCGAATCTTCTCAATTCATCGAGGGAAAGGTAAAAGCTAAAGAAGTTGGTAAGCCTATTCTACATTGTACTTTCGGAGGAACTTCCTATTATGGCCTCTGTGACATCGGGACAGCTCTTAACGTGATCCCTTTTAATTTTTAATTAAAAATTCAAAATGAACTAAAGCCAGCCAAACTAGAGAATACAGACATGACTATAATTAGAGATGTTCCAAATTGTGTTGGACCATACAAATACCCCATTGATTTTGTGCATATTGATACGCCTACTGATGTTTATTGTACCATCATTTTTGGAAGATCTTTTCTAAATAATGCAGGAGAAAACATAGATTACAAGAGACAAATTGTGTCTCTCAAGTCTGGTGAAGAGAAATGGTTTTTCATTTCTTCAAATTTGACCATAAGACGGCCATTGAAGAACTAGACGATGATGAGTACGAACGTGAGGAAGAAGGTAATATCGTTAATTTAGCCTCAGTAGTCATTGAGACTCCTGATGATGATTTAGCAAGAAGCTTAGTCAATAATAATATCCTTCATGACATAGAGAAAACTGAAATGGATGATTACCTTGACTACACACCCGAGGTGGATGCCGAGATTAATCAAAAATATGAAGAACCCATAAGGAAGGGACATGAGGCTCCTCCCCCTCCTATCCTTAAAACTTTACCAAAGGAATTAAAATATAGGTTTCTTGATGAGACGGATAAATTTCCTATTATTATTAGTTCTAACCTTGCAGAAAAAGAGTTGGAGAATTTGATGAGGGTTCTCTAGATGCATCAAAATGCTCTTGGGTATTCGATGAGTGACTTGAAGAAGCTCATCCAGTCGCATATTTTTAGTGAAGACTCAAACCTCACGTGAAAGAGGAGGTAAGAAAATAAATAATACGTTTGTTAGATGCATGAATCATCTTTCATGTAGAAGTGAATGGGTCATTGTGTTCCTAATAAAGATGGATTTACTGTCGTTGAAAATGAATATAATGAGATGATACCTACAAGGATTGTTGTTGGATACAGGATGTGTATTTACTATAGAAAAATTAATAAATAAACTAGGAAAGAGCATTATCCTTTACCTTTTATAGACCAAACTTCAGAAAGTCTTGCTATGCATTCTTATTTTTATTACTTAGATGGCTATTCTAGTTTTTCTCAAATTGTTGTTCACCCTAATGATCAACTTAAGACTACTTTCATTTGTCCTTATGGTATTTATGATTATCGCCGTATTCCTTTCAGTCTCTGCAATGCTCCTTCCACTTTCCAGAGAAGTATGACTGCTATATTTGCCGATTATGTTGAAAGTATTATCGAAGTTTTCATGGATGGCTTCTCTGTTTATGGAACTTATTTTAATCATTGTCTCCATAATATTCATAAAGTTTTGTAGAGTTGTGAAGACACTAACCTAGTATTGAACCAGAAAAAATGTTATTTCATGGTTCAAGAAGGTATAGTGCTTGTTTATAAAAACTCAGGTAAGGGTATAAAAGTTGATAAAGCGAAGATGGAAGCTATCGAAAGGCTCCCCCTCCTCGAGATGTGAAAGGTATAAGGAGTTTCCTAGGCCATGATGGATTTTCTAGAAGGTCATTAAAAACTTTTCAAAAACTACTAGGCCTTTAACTATTCTTCTTCAAAAGGGGGTTATCTTCAATTTAGATGAATAATGTCTAACCGCTTTCAACATATTAAAAAAATCTCTCCTTGAAGCTCCCATTATAAAACCACGTAACTGGAGGAAACCTTTTGAGCTATTTTATGAGGCTAGTCATGAAGCTGTGGGAGAAATTCTTTGCCAGTATGATGGTGATGATCTTAATATCATTCATCATGCTAACCGCACCTTAAACGGGTCCCAAAAGAATTACCCTATGGTAGAAAAATAATTTTCCGATGTGGTTTTCTCTTATGATAAGTTTAGATCTTATATCATTAACTCAAAAATAAAGGTGCATAATGATCGTATTGGCTTAAAGAAAATCCTAGAAAGGACTGACTTTAAGCCAAGGATGATCCGTTAGACTCTAGTTTTGCAATAATTTGATTTACAGATTCTACAAAGAAAAGAGGAGATAGAGGAAACATCCATGGATATTCAAGAAATTAATCCAACTAAAGAGGTGTCGTCCATTTACATACCTGTGCGAACCACACTGCCAAAAATAAAATTCTCGATTTCTCCTTGCAATGGTTTTGGTGATTTTTTGCAACCAACTTTGTTTGAAGGGAAAAACAAAAAGATGATCAAGAAAGGAAAATGTACCTAAATGAACTCGTTCTCTCTAAATGATCTAGGTATGTGAAGTCTGAGCATACATTTGTTCTGGACGATTTCTGCTGTTTCTTTTTGCACTTCTGTATTCCCTTTGTTTTTCTGAGTTTATGGATGGTCTTGGAAGGTCAGTACGGGCGGGCAGTACGGCCAGATCTGCCCGTATCACTGATCATTAAGCGGGTGGTGACCCTCGTTTTATTTTTTGCATTTTGGTACAACCACGTAGTACGGGCATATCCGCCCATACGGTTGGTCATCAGTGATATTGTATCTTTCCACATGTTCTTTGTTCGTTATGCTTCAAAAAAAACCTGAAGTCGGTAAAGTTAGTATGGACGGACAGTATGGGCGGGACCCGCCCATATTTCATAGTAGGTTGACTAGTTACTGACGTCGGAGGCTGAGTTTTTGGAAACGACCCGGTACGGGCGCGCCGTATGGGCGTCCGCCCATACCAAGTGATCGTTACTATCGCGATCTCTTCCTTTTTCGCTTATTTCTTTCCATATTTGTTGGGACTCTTTTCTTGGCCGATCCTTTTCCTTTCGGTATGACTTTTCCCTTATAAGCATTTTAGAGGGCTTCTATACTTCTATTGACAAAATATATCTTCTCCGCATCGCCTTTTCCTTCTGAGAAATTTGGAACCATGTCCTATCCATTGGGTATTGTTCAAGAGAATAAGGATCTCCATGGATCATCCTCGAGGGTCACGGGGAAGTCAAGGATGCTGCACCAAAGGAAAAGGAGTTGGAAGCCAAGGACGGATTCAAACTGATGGAAACAATAAAATATGGGCGTAAGGTGTTCAACCTTAGTGTTAGTAAATAAAGTTACTCCGACAAGGTTTAACTTGATCTAGAAGAAGATGGGGAGTTCCACTTGTAGAGGGCGAAGAAACAAGGAAAGAAGATTCAAGCCTCATTGCATGCACTTGACCGCCGTATTAAGAATATTGAGGTGTAAGACCCCACCTTTATAAAGGTAAAGGTCCCTGTGATTGCAATGCTAGTCCCTGGATGAAATTCTAGAATCCACAGTTTAAGATGAAGTACACGGAAACAAAGGTCATTATTACATCGTCATTCCAGAGATAAGATAGTTTTCTACAACTCTATAGCCATATGCTAGTACAAGAGTTTAACTTAACAAAATATAATAAAAGTCTTCATCTTCATGTGCCACAGGCAAGCATGTTGAGTGTAGACTCATAACCCTAATCCTCATTAGAGTAACCTGCAACATCACAAGTTACAGCCACAGTGGGTCAATACATTGGAATAGTATTGGCAAGTGATACCTTAGTAGAATAATAGTATCTAGCTTCTACATGAATTTGGCTAAGTGTAGCTTAGGCTTGCTTTTCTCAAAATAGGTTTTATGTATCAGTTGAAAACACTAAGTTTTTGTTTGGCAAAAACTCCCATGGAATCACCAATAGACATTGGTGAACCTTTACCCTTGGTCAACAACAAGTTTTTAACTTAGAAATTGGGATGAGGAGATTCTTGATAGCTTCCATGTCTTGATGCTCAAATTGTCCATTTTCGGGGACACGACTAAGTACTTAGATTCTTCCTTCTGCAGAGGTGGTGCACTTTCCCCATAAGACTCGACATGCATCGAGACAAGACCTTTCAGAAGCCTTCCCTTAGACCAGAATGGACGCGCTCCAAACCTATCACTCCCTACCACCAACTGTCCATTTGGCTAAGTTATTGCAACCTATATGATCCAGGCAGAGCCCATAATGCCATGTGGCTGCACTAGAAGCTTCTTAAAATATGGCATCTCAAATCCCTTTGTCCTGGGTGGCTTTCCACAAGTGTGATACACAAGGTAGACCATAGATATGGGCCTTGTGTAACCACTTAACATAACCCAAACAAGCATTCCATCCAGGTGTTTCATTCACTTAGTTGTTTTATTAAGCAAAAACATAATTCAAAGACTTAGCAATATTTTTCCATAGCATGTATATAGTCCACCCTTGGTTGCTACTAGCTAGGCTAAACTTGGCAATAGCAAGTATCTTAACTTAGAGAAAATTCTAACAATTCTACAACTACTAGGATTTCCCAAGCATAACATATAGATACTTTGCAAAAAATATCATGCAAGCCCTATACAAAATATCACTAATGCATAGTCAAAATATTGGGACAAAATTATGAAGCACCACTTGCCTTGGTAGTTGGGGGAGTAACAACAATCCTCACAGTCACAATCACCACTAGCACCAAAATCTACACATAAAATGATAGCACCAAATTCATATTTCAAATAATCAAGCAAAAATATATGAATGCATGCAAATGCCATGTGATGATTTTTCTAAACCAAACAAGACAAGTAAAATTGTACAGAAAAAAAACTAAACAATTATACACCAAATAAACTTAATTTGGCTTTTAAAACATTTTCCAAATAATTTTCATACACAAAATAGGACTACAAATGTATCTGCATAAAATTCTATTTTAACAGAGGAAAAATACAAAACTAAGCACATAGATGTGTAGCATTTATTTTTGTGATTCCAATGGTATATTATTTGTATTTTTTGGATAAACAGAACAAAAGTTATTGAATTTACAAGTTTGAATAACTCATATATTCAAAAACAGATTTAAATTAAAATCCCAGACACGTGGGCGTGTCTGATTGGACCTCACCGGTTCGGCCAGATCGATCAACGAGGGTCGCACGATCTAAATGAAATCGCACGGGCCAGATCTACTCATACCCCTTCGTTAAGTGATCTAATCCTACATGCTAGATCTAGATCCAATGGCTGCTGAGCACGCGACCATGGATGGGTGGCGCAAATGGATGCTGGCAGCGGTGCTACTGGCGATGGTGTTGCGGCGATTCTAGAGAGGGCTAGGGGTAGTGGTGATGCTTACCAGCGTCGCAAGGCTGCAAGGATGCTCAAGGTGTTGCTGGCGTGGACAGGGGCGATCTGCTGCGGCCATGGAAGCTCGTCGGAGTTGCTGACAACATCGGGTTCGTGCGGACGACGACGTTGGCAACGTTCTGGACCGCCCTAGCGCAAGCCAAGAACATTAGCGCATGCACAAAGACTAGGCGAAGACGATAGGGTCAGAGGGAAAGCAAGGGGCGCTCGGAGATTACCGTGATTGCTCGACGGAGTTGAGCGGCGGCTCGGTCGTTTGCGGAAGTGAACGGGGACAGCGACCTGGGTCACGAGTAGGCAAACAAATGGCATCAGAAGGTGCACAAGGACATGCTAGTCACACTCGTTTTAAGCAGAGGAAAAGGGGCAGTCAGGACTCACCGTAATCGATCGCCGGAGGTCGTCGGACAGCTGACGTGTTGTGAGAAATACTGGCAGCCTCGTGGCGGAGCGAGTGTGCAGAGTGGGGGGAAATGACCGCGGTGGCGAGTTGATTAAGTATCCAGTAAGGGCAAGGGAATTACGTAGTGCATCAATGCTAATTACGCCAGAAATCAAATGCGGCATTTCTGGAGGAAACGGCGGTGGCGACGGAGTCTACGCGCACGGAGGTGGGGAAGAAGAAGCTGACCTGGCTTGGGCCCAGTGGCAGCATCAGTGGGGCAGAGCAGGTGCGGGTGAGAGAGAGAGGAGAGGGAGTCCCGGGTGGGCTGGCTGTTGGGCTGGTTCTGTTGCTGGGCCGAAAGGCTTGCGTAGGCCTTTTTCTTTTTATTTATTCCTTTTCTATTTCTGTTTTGATTTTCTGAAATCAAATTCATATGCTTTTCAAATGAGTTTGAATTCAAATTTATTTTGGGTTTTTGCAGTGAAAACTTTGTACTCAAATGAGTGTAAAACCTTACTGTTTAGTCCAAGGCACTTTGACATAAAGAAAAAATAAAATAAATCCATGCCTTAATATGATTATAAATAATAGGCATAAAGTGGTTTTATATTTGAATTTTGTTTTGAGAATTTTTGTGTAAGCTTTGTATTCATATTTGAAATATTTCTGATCATAACAAGGTATCCTCATACTTTGTGTTGCCTGCCAAAACCCATCGGCGAGCAGCGGCGTGCAACACGAAGAGCCGGGAGGCTCCCAGAACTGCTGGTGGGCCCTGGTCCCTCGGGCAACGGCCCGCAAAACTCCGGCACACGTCCTGGCTGATGTAAGGGCGTGCCACCTGACCTATACCTGGTCAGGAAGGTGATGGATTGCTTCGATTGGTTCCCTGCATGGCAAACAAGTATACGTAAAATTCGAGCCGCGATCGGCTCCCAGCTTTCCCTGTGAATCGGCTCCTGGAGCCGATTATCCCATGGTTCCGCATTAAATCTACGATAACATGGGGTTTTGCTTCATCAATACAAGTTAAATCGATCTACGACAGTTTAACGCTTTCACCACATAATTGGAACATCCTACACGTAATTGAGCCTGGTAGATACAAAAGATGATAGAAAACTAACCCTAGAGAAGGCCTAACAACCGACGTAAAGTCAATTCCCGGAACAACTCCTCTCGAATTGGAAACCATATCCTTACATACTACTGGATCGTTCAACCCGTTTGTAAGGCCTGACTACGTGGATATCAAACTAAACCTTGGAAAACAAGGCATAACCATAACAGATCAAATCGACTGAATAAAGATCAAGCAAGATGCTGCCCTTACACCCGAAAAAGGTGCAAAGGCAGCGAGATAACTAAAGGCAGCATAACTAAGCAATCATAACAAGAAAATACCGATGCTAGCCCAAACAAATCTATGATAACAGTATTACTCGCCATCAACAAGGCTTCAGCACGAGTAATACTAAATAACGCATAAGCAGATACTGCCTAGACCGCAAGATGCGATCTAGGCAGCATGACACTTACCCGAGAAAAACCCTAGAAACAAGGGGTGGCGATGCGCCGAGATTGTGTTTGTTGTGAACGTGATCGTCCTCCTTTCTCAATAACCTTAGGTACATATTTATAGTTCGGAGACTTTCTATCTTTGGAATAACTCTAACAACTCTATCTCTTACTTAAACTGAATCGTAACCTAACATAATAGACAGATACACGGGCAATTTAGCCCAAATCCACGTACAAGGCTGATCCAGCAATATGTTGCATATATGTATCCTCCAAGCCCATCTTGATTACGGCCCATCTCCTCCTTTGGCCAAAATGTGGCGATAACACATGCCCCCCTGGTTTTGGCAATAATAATTCCAAAACCACTCTGTTTTTTCTCCTTTTTTTTGTATCGGGTTACGCGTTGCAGAGCAGAATTGTCACGCCACCCCCTCATCATGACGCCTTGTCTTCTCAACTTCTCCGCAGTGCATGATTTGACAATTTTGGCACCACATTCTGGGAAACCGCTATGGCATTGAACCACCTCCCACTATTCCCCTTATTTAAATTCATCTGAGCAGTTTGTACTCCCATCCTCTTCCATTAGCCAAAAAACCCTCTTTCTCTGCCATGGCCTCCTCTTCTTCCTCCAAATCATCCGGCCTTTCCTTCCAATCCTCCAACACAATGAGCGACCGGGAGCCGACGCCGGAGCACCCGCCAATGGCGGCGTACGATGCTCTCGCCCCACAATGGTGGGACGAGAGGGACTGGGACTTCGCCACCTGGTCAGAGGACGACGAGTCCCTGACCGACGGCGAGGAAGGCCTCCAATTCCTCGTCGACGGGGAACTGGAGGCGGAGAGCGCCGACGACGACGTGTCCTGGGGCGAGGACATCGAATCCTCCGACGAGGAGGAGGAATCGGAGGAGGACACCTCCTCCGATGAATACCCGCCAGTGAAGCGCTTTCGCGCCGGGTCCAGCGAGGACACCGACGACGAGGACGAGGACGAGGAGGCCCCCGCTGCCAACTTCAGCAGCAGCGGCGAGGACTACGCCGGCAGCAGCGCCGATGACAGCGAATACGACGATGGCGAAGATAGCGGCGACGACACCGACTTTTAGATTAGGAACTAGTAGTAGTAGTACTAGTAGTAGATTTCCATTTGTAAGCAATCGGCTTCATTGTAAATAACCGTCTTTTGAATCAACAAAGATTGCTTTCCCAATTTGATTTTGCCGATAGTCAAAATAGGTCAACGTTCCAGAAGCCGATAGTAATGTATCGGCTTTCACCATACTACGCTCATATGGTCAACCAAATCAAAGCCCAAAGAGCCGATGGTAACACATCGACTTTCCCCACAAACGTTGACAAGGTCAAATCTGGTCGCATATTTAGATAAATCTGAGCGGCCACTTTCCAATTTCAAGCGGTAACCTGCGACCTTCTTCAAAAAGGCTAACCCAGATCTCCAATTTCCTCACCGAACAGATCGAGCTTACAGCGACAAGAACCCTCGATCCCCCATCGCATAGATCCATCTCCGCCGGCAAACTAGATGGCGGAATCGTCCAATACCAACACGACAGTCTCTGGTCTGAAGGTACGCCTGCTCCTCGCAGTCTGAACACGGTGCTAGAATTAATAGCAAACACCTGAATTAATGCTTTATTCCACCGTTAATTTTAGGTTTGAGACATCCTTCTCTCCCAAATTCTCTCTGTCTTGGCCCCCGTACCGAATCTAGTCCTGCCCATCTGATCTCTTGCGAGGCAAACAGAATCCCCTTCGTAAGCCAAAACCTAGATTTGAATTCTTGGGCCGACTGCTTGCGAGCCTGGCCTAATCCTCCTGAACATTGGGTCTCTTGGTACAGCAGGGTAGCCAAAACTTACCAATCTCAATGGGAAACCACGGGAATAGCTGATGCCTTGTATTTGTCATTGTCCCCCTGGAGAAACATGAAAATCTTCTAAAAACCATCGGCTATTTCTGGTCCGATGCTCTGAACTGCTTCATGTTTGGTCATGGCCCCATGACACCAACTCTGTTAGACGTGGTGATGATTACTGGTCTGGACGTTACATCACCCAGCCCCTCTGCTTTTAAGCTGACAAAGGTCCCCTACAAGCTTTCTTCCAAAACAGACTGCACGAACTGGGGTGCCTATCTTCAAAAACACATGAAAACTAGAGGCCCCGTCACAGATAAAGAACACACGGCTTTCCTCAACTTCTGGCTGGAACATTTCATATTCTGTGGCCCTTCCCTGGCTCCAACCAAGAATTATCTCTCCTTGGCCTACGAGCTTGCCAAAGGCACTCAACTTGGCATCGGCAAACTGTTCCTTGGAGAAGCCTATCGATATCTCCAGTTGATGTCTGTCAAATTATTCTCCGGCCTAGCAGTCAAAACAGGAGGTCCTTGGTGGTTCATTCAGCTATGGTCTCAGCTGTATTTCCAAAACCATGTCCCAAACTTCCCCCTTTTGGCGAGTTGCACCTTTCCAGATGCCAAAGGGAAGCAGATCCGATGCACCAGCTACGGCCAAGCTCTATATAGACTGCCAGGTAGTAAACTGATCCCTCAGGAAGCATCCAAGTGGTTCAGCATTTTCTTCCAAGGCCTGGACAATCCTATCTTCTTTCCTTACACGGAAGAATCGGAACACTTTGAAAATCCAATCTCCTTCAGGCTAGACAACTTTGCCGATGACACCAGCACTCGGCAGCTATTTTCCACTGTGATCCGTCCCTGCTTCCTTCCAGTTGGCATGAGTACATCCAACAGAATAATCAAGCCTGGATACGAATTCTACTAGCCGGTCGTAGTGGCTCGGCAATTTGGCCTTGGACAAGTACCTCCCCATTTCTTTCTCCACCATCTTACAGAGAGCAGAGCTGACCTGCCCGATCCTCTCACCAGTCAAAGGTGTTATTCCTTCTTTGATGCTCTGACCATCCCAATTCCTAGCAACCTCACCTTCGCTTCATCAACCGATGGTTTTGAGAACTGGTGGTCGATGTGGAAGACTCATGCCTTCAGGAGAGCTCTGGGACCGTTGCTGGAACAGCTCGATGCTGAATATGATATCCCCGTAGAACAGGTACCACTACTTGTAAATTTTCTTGATGCAGCTCACCAATGATTCTTCTAATAACCCGCTCTGTCTCCTTGCAGCAACAAGATGGTCCTGAACCTACACACGGTGATGGCTCCCCCTTCGAATTCTTCCCACCAGCTCCTGTGGTCCTTTTATGCAAAAACTCGCCACCTTTGAAAAAGGTCGTGATGCAGAATCAGCCGATATCAAGAGCTACCAAGAGCCAAGCAACTTCGGGGTCAGCCGCCTCTCGAGTTCCAACTAAAACAAGAATGGTGGTGAGGAAGGTAGCTGCCAGGAAGACTTTGAGGCGCCGGAGCCCTTCTCTAGAAAGTTCGCATGTACGCTGATCCATGCCTTGGTTGATCTCTTTCATCCTTGCAATCATGCTTGTGCTTACTAGCTCTCCTTTTCTTACAGGTTTCCACCAAAGACACCTCCAGCGGGGACACACAATCCGATCGAGGAGAATCGGGCCCCACCGACTCTGAGAGGACCACCACACCGAGCGAGCCAGATTTGCCACCATCGGCTCCTCGGAAAAGGCCGGTCCCTGAACCTACTGCCCCCCGAGCATCAGTCGAGGCGGGGCCAGCTGTGAGCCCCAAGAGGGCTCGCAAGGGACTGCAAACTTCTTCGTCGAGCCAGGAGGTTTCGAAAGTCATCACCCTCGATGCTCTTACCAATTGTTTCTTTTATCTGCCGATTCATCACTATTTATATCGGCTAAACACTTTCCATGCAGGCGACTGACACTTCTAGTGGGAAAGCCGGGGAAGTGCCGATGCCTTTCGTAAGGCTGGACCTAGTAATCCCTGAAGGTGTAGATGAAACGGTGACCACTTTGGCCAAGCCCCCAGCAACAACACACGAGCCGATTGTCTCGTCATCCGCTATCCCCTTGATCTTAGGAGAGGTACGTTCGCTTCACTCGGCTCATCCTTCCATGTTGGACGCATACTGACGCCATTTCGGCCTGCCAGGGTTGTGATATCTTAGGCCTGCTGACGTTCGACCCTGAATCCATCGCACCAACTCTCTCTGTCGCCAACGATGAACCACGAGCAAGGGCTGTTCTACCTCAATTCCAGCGTCTCAAAGCCTTGCTGTCCTCCCCGATCGAGAAGTTGGTCGAGGGTTCTGAAGAGGTGAAGAGTGTTCTTGCCGAAATCAAGGACCAACTCCCAGTAGCACTGCAGGTGAAGCTTTGGCCAGTTGTAACTTTGTCTTTCTACGGGTCAAGGGTGAAGTTGGCTCATGAGAGGATTAACCTGCGCCACGCCCAACTCCCACTGAAGGCCAATATTGCAGACAAATGTCAGCAGCTCAACGAGAAAAAGGCGTCTCTGGATGCCAAAACGGACACCTCTGTCAGCACCGCCGAGCTTGCATCCTTAAAAAAGGAATTGGGAGATCTTGAAGAGAAGGTCCGGGCGACTAAACAGCTCATTCGTGACAAGGAAGCATTCATCGCCCGCTCCCAAGACGAAGCAGAAGGCCTCAAAGCTCAACTGAAGACTGATCTGGCAGAAATACGTGCCCTGAACAAGCAGCTAGTGATGGGCAAGGACGAAGATGACGAAGCCGAGATCGCCGAGGTGGATCGTGTCCGTGCTGATGCCCTCCACGCCTTCGAGGCATTCCTTCAGTAGCTTATTCATGTAAACTGACAACTGCTCGTAACAGTTTGAACCTCTAGAGTCGATGGCTGTGCATCGGCTATATTTTTTTTTATTGGCCGATTTCATGTATCGGCCCCCATATTTTACTGTCCATCATCCCACATGCTTGGGAAATACTTCTTGAGATGCTGACCGTTGACAGCCACTGGGAATTTCACGCCGTCCAGCTCCTCAAGCATGTACGCGTTCCCCCTTAAAACTTGATCGACCCTGTATGGCCCGTGCCAATTTGGAGACCATTTACCATATGCTGCATCCTTAGTCCCCAATGGCAATACAGCTTCCCATACCAGGTCGCCAACGTGGAACTCCTTTGGTCTCACCTTCTTATTATATGCACGAGCTACCTTGGCCTTGTTCTCTTTGATTTTCTCAAGCGACCACAGCCTAAGCTCAGTTACATCCTCAACACTGTCACTCATCAGGGCCGCATATTCTTCAGTTGTTAGATCGTTCTGAAAAGTGACACGTCTCGATCCAGCCGTAATCTCCCAGGGCAATACGGCTTCTTGTCCATAGACTAGATGGTATGGCGAGGTTTTTATCGCTCCATGACATGACATGCGATAGGCCCATAAAGCCTCTGACAAAACCTCGTGCTAACGCCTAGGGTGCTCATCGATTTTCCTCTTGATCAACTTGATAAGGCTCTGGTTGGACGCTTCAGCTTGCCCATTTGCTTGAGCATAGTATGGAGATGATCGGATCAGCTTAATTCCCGTGTCCTCGCAGAACTCTTTAAACTCGTGAGAAGTGAAGACCGAACCTCCATCGGTCGTGATAGTTTGGGGAATCCCGAATCTATGAATGACATGTTCTTTCACAAAATCGATAACATCCTTCGAGGTCACTGACTTCATAGGGACGGCTTCCACCCATTTAGTGAAATAATCCGTAATGGCCAAAATCCACATGTGGCCTTTGCTTGATGGAGGATTGATCTTGCCAATCATATCCATGCCCCAACCTCGGAATGGCCAAGGTTTGATGATGGGGTTCATTGCTGACGCGGGTACCGTCTGAATTTTTCCAAATTTCTGACATGCTTGACACCCTTTGTAGTACTTAAAGCAGTCCTCAAGCATGGTGGGCCAATAAAACCCTGATCGCCTGATCAACCATTTCATCTTGTGAGACGATTGGTGAGTTCCACAGGCGCCTTCATGTACCTCGTGTAGGAGCCGATTGGCCTCGGTTGGCCCCAGACATTTGAGCAGTAATCCTTCCAGAGTCCTGTAGAACATGTCGTCCCCAATAAGCACATACTTCATGGCCTTGTACCTTATCCGTTTAGGTGCCCCCCGAGCCGAATCTTTCAAGTAATTGAAGATATCGGCTCTCCAGTCGTCCGCCTCCAGGAACTGTACCTGAACATCAGCTCCCTCTGCTACGTCCTTGTAGCCTGAAGCCGTTTGTGCGAGGTCATTTGCCTCGGTATTCTGCGATCGCGGGATCCAGTTAAAGTTTATGTACCGGAACTGTGCCATCAGCTCACGGCATTGCAACCATAATGGGAAGAGCGACTCGCTCTCACACTTGTAATCCTTCGTGAGTTGGGAAATCACCAATTTGGAGTCTCCAAAAATTTCCACTGCTTCTGCTCTAGCTTCGATGAGCAACTCCATTCCCTTGCGTATCGCCTCATACTCAGCGACGTTGTTGGTGCAAGGGGTAGATAGCCTGATGGAGAAGGAATATGTTGCCCCCCGGGGCGACACGAGTAGAATGCCGATGCCGCAACCATCATCACAAACCGATACATCGAAAAACATAGCCCACGCTCGTATAGACAGTGCTGCTATATCAGTGTTGATTCTTTCAGCAATAAGGTCGGCCAACGCCTGACCCTTAACCGCTTTCGCGGGTTGATACCGGATATCAAATTCCGATAATGCAAACATCCATTTGCCGAGTCGTCCTTTCAACATAGGAGCCGAGAGCATATGTTTTATGACATCTGATTTGCATATAATGATAATCTCCGCTGAGAGCAAGATGTGGCGCAGCTTGGTGCAGGTGAAAAACAGGCAGAGGCACAACTTATCGATCTCAGGGTACCTTGTCTCTGCGTCCAGCATCCTTCTGCTGATGTAAAACACAACTCGCTCCAGACCATCATAAACTTGTACCACCACCGAGGCGATGGACGTGTCAGCTACTGACAAGTAAATGTAGAACGGCCTATCCGGCTGGGGCAGAACCAACACTGGCGGCTTCGTCAGATATTCTTTGATTTCGTCGAAGGCTCGTTGTTGTTCTGTCCCCCAGCGGAACTCCTCATCAGTTTTAATTTTCACAAGTCCCATGAACGGCTCTATTCTTCCTGACAGATTGGAGATGAATCTTCTGACGAAGTTGATCTTGCCGATGAGAGACTGCAGTTCTTTCTTCGTGGTAGGTGGCTTCATTGTTCGCACTGCCTCCTGACTTTTCAGGCCGATCTCGATTCCGCGTTCATGGACCAAGAAACTCAAGAACTGACCGGCCGTCACACCGAAGGCACACTTCTTTGGATTCATCCGTAGCCCGAATTTCCTTGTTCGGTCCAGGACGCGTCGCAGATCGTCCAAGTGTCCTTGTACTGAACCAGACTTGACCACCACGTCATCGATATAAATTTCCACCAGCTTGCCGATCAGATCATGGAAAATGTAATTCATGGCTCTTTGGTATGTGGCGCCGGCATTCTTCAGTCCAAACGTCATGACTACATATTCAAACAACCCCACCGAACCTGGGACTCTGAATGCAGTTTTGTGTATATCTTCCGGAGCCATAAAAATTTGGTTGTAACCGGCATTGCCATCCATGAAGCTCAAAACCTTATGACCAGCAGCTGCGTTGATTAATGTCTCTGCTACCGGCATCGGATACTCATCCTTTGGAGTGGCTCTATTGAGATCCCGAAAATCTATGGCAACACGCCAGCGGCCATCCTTTTTCTCTACAGGTACGATACTAGAGATCCACTCAGCATACCTGCATGGCCTGATTAACCGAGCTGTCAACATTTTCTCGATCTCTTTCCTGACTTCTTTCAAAATTTCGGCCTTCATCTGTCGTGCTCGCTGCTGGAATGGCCAAAACCCTTTCTTAAGCGGGAGTCGATGCTCGATGATGCTCCTGTCTAACCCGGGCATCTCTGTATAGTCCCAGGCAAAGCAATCTGGATATTCTTTCAACAAAGCTATCATCGGACCCCGCAGATTCGGATCTAACTTCTTGCTGATAAATGTTGGTCGTGGCTTATCCCCAGGACCGATGTCAATCTCCTCTAGCTCATCAGCGGAGGTAAACCCATACCCTAGCTTTCCGTCACCTGCTAAATCGATGCTAAACACGGGGCAAACAGTTGGTGAGGATAACAAAGATAATTTGGGCCGATTGCCGGAATCGGCCCCCTTTTTGATTGCATTAGTCAAGGAAGGTTTATAACGTATTTGTGCTCTACAATGGCAGGGAATCTCCCTACTACGACTGCATGACCTGTTTGTCGTAAGTTTACTGCTTTCCATTTTTTGTGGCCGATCGCAGGGATCGGCCATACCACGTACGATCGTGGACTTTGCTACTCTGTCAGGCCAGTGGATAAGACCAGCCTCACCCCGTTTTTTGTAGCTTCAATGCGCTCACAGCCGTCTAGACTGATTCCAGAGATCGGCTCTTGGTCTTCTGCCTCCCAGATGTTCATGCCAGCTATGGAGATCTCGATCGAATCATCTGCATGAATGACCTCCACTTCATCTCCATCCCACTGTATTAGGCACTGGTGCATCGTGGATGGAATGCAGCAGTTAGCGTGAATCCAATCCCTCCCCAGTAAGACAGCGTAGGTGCTTTTGCTGTCAACGATGAAGAACGACGTAGGGATGGTTTTTCTGCCCACGGTCAGATCCACGTTCAGAACGCCTTGCGTTTCTGAAGTTTGGCCGTTGAAGTCGCTTAACGTGACGTTGGTTTTGATCAGATCTGTAGTGGAGCGTCCCAAACGCCGTAGCATGGAGTATGGCATTATATTGACTGCCACTCCGGTGTCAACCAACATCTTGCGGACAGGCTGCCCATTGATATAACCTCGCAGGTACAGGGCTTTCAGATGTTTGTAGCCCTACTCTCGTGGCTTTTCAAAGATAACCGGCCGTGGGCCGCAGTCAAACTGTGCCACTGGTAGTTCTTTGGTTCTTGGAGCGCAAAATTCTGACGGAAGTGTGAACACCATGTTTGTTCCAGCCGATGTCTTCGCATCGGCTTTTACTGGTTTGGGGCGCCACTCTTTTCTTTTCGGACGAGCCTCCGTTTCCAAGGTTTGCCGAACTTTCACGGCCAGATCGGGCCGTGCCTTCCTTAAAGCGTGGAGGTACTGCGCTTCGGCTTCCTCCAAGCTACGCAGTCGCTGAACTCTACGCTTTTGGGTGTGTCTAAGTCCATCGGGACACCACCTTGGCCGGTGATATCTGTCTTCTTCTTCTTTACCCTTTGGCTCCTCGAGATCTTTTGCTCGAGATGACTCCTCTTGCCTGTTCTGAGGCGGGAGAGGCCCTAGACGCTTGAACACTGAAACTGGACCTGTGTCGTCCTTCTGCTGTCCACATTCCGGGTAGTTGTCGATTGTAGGCAATCGGCTCATTCCCGCATCCCAGCAATACTTGAAGAAAGGACAATCCCGATGCTTATCCACGCCTTCCTTTCCCTTTGACTTTCCCCTAGCGAGGTGCTCATATCCTTCATCGTCTCTATCGTGCCGGCGACGTCGGTCATACTGACGCTCATACTTGTTAAGGAGATGCGTGGAGTGTGGCTTCTGGTATCGCACGCTTCTCACTTGCTCCTCGGTTAAATACCGCCCGTCATCATAACGGGGCCGGTCACGTGGACCGGCCTCCTCTCTTTCTTTGCCCCGAGAGCGACCGCCTTCCTCCTTATATGTGCCATGGTGGTACACAGGCCCTGTCATATTAACATCGAACGAGAAATCTAACTGACGCCTCGTGGAGTGGCTGTGTTCTACCATGTTGACGCCGGGAAACGGGTTTGTGTCTACTTTCATGGCGAATTGCCCAAGGATCAGACGGCCCTGTTCTATCGCCGTTTGGATCTGGCGACGTAGCTCTTTGCAATCATTGGTGGTGTGGGTGAATGAGTGGTGCCACTTGCAATATGGTCTCCCGTTCATTTCTTGAGCCGTAGGGATTTTATGGCCTTCGGGTAACTTCAGCTGCTTTTCTTTTAGTAGTAAATCGAATATCTGCTCAGCTTTGCTCACATCGAAGTCGAACCCTTTTGCAGGCCCTTGCTGTTTTACCCATTTGCAGGACACAGGATCTGCCCCCGAGCCCATTCAGCCACGGCCACCTCCTGGTCTTGTACGGGATCCTCTTCTTCTGTATCGACCAGGCCTATCGGACGTTTGAACTTGTCTTGGTACAACTCAGGGTGGTGCTGTTCATACATTGTCAGTTTCTGGGCCATGTGCGCCAATGAATTGTATTCTACTTGGAAAGACAGATCCTTGATAGGTGCTGAGAGACCCAACACTGCCA
Source organism: Avena sativa (assembly GCA_916181665.1). Lineage (NCBI taxonomy): Eukaryota > Viridiplantae > Streptophyta > Magnoliopsida > Poales > Poaceae > Avena > Avena sativa. The sequence continues at coordinate 137,999,851 of OV702280.1, forward strand.
GCTCGACTGCTTCTTTCTCAGTTAAACGAGCCGAATAACATCGGTTCTTGACAGTCCTGAAACGCTGAATGTACTCGGCTACCGTTTCTCCCCGCTTTTGCCGCACCTGCGCCAGATCTGCAATGCCAGCCTCGGTAGCTTCTGAATGATACTGAATGTGGAACTGCTCTTCCAGTTGCTTCCAGGTCTGGATCGAATCCGGTGGCAACGAGGTGTACCACCCAAAAGCTGGTCCTGTCAGAGATTGCGCAAAGAACCTCACGCGTAACTGATCCGATGCTGAAATCATGCCTAACTGTGCCAGGTATCGGCTCACATGCTCGATCGAGCTCGACCCTTCTGATCCGCTAAACCTTGAGAACTCAGGGAGCCGATACTTGGGTGGCAGCGGAATCAGATCAAACTCGTTGGGGTACGGCTTGGAGTAGCCGATTGTCCTTCTCTTCGGCACGAAGCCGAACTGGTCTCTCAGGATGGTACGGATTTGCTCCACCGTTTGAGCTGCAGGGGCTAAATTCTCATGACTCGTTCCGGTGGCATATTTGGCTAGCCATGCCTGTTTATCAGCGTCCATCCCAGACATCCCTGCTCCAGAAATACCTGCTCCCGAAGCCCCTGCTCCAGAAACTCCTGCCGCAGAAATCCCTGCGGTTGCAATCTGGTTCGTGCGTGTCAGGCTATTGCAGTCCGGCACGTAGGTGCACACATATCCATGTGGGATTTCTTTAGGTGGTTCAAACAGGAATTGGCAATCGCCAGGGTCACCTCCAACCTTGTAGACGACGTACGCCGGCGCCCCTGGTGGCTCCGGAGCTGCAAGCGCGAACGGCAGCTGTGGCCTGGTCTGGAGCGGTCTTTCTCCCTGGTGAGTCCCTAGAGTAGGCCCCGACGGAGAATACTGATGTTTCATGATCTCCTGAACTACGCGAACCGCGACGCGCTCGAAAGCGTTCACTAGGCTCTCAGAATGGCGGTGAAGCGAATGAGCCACCATGTAATTGACTTCCTGTCGCAGAGCTCTGGTGCGCTCCTCTGAAGGAACAGACAGATCCACCTCATCAAGAGCACCTTCGGGTGAGAACCCTTTCCACCTGATGCCATGCTTACGGATCCTTTCAAAAGAGCCGATGAGATCGGCTTCGAAGAGAGCTTTGATATCATCATACTTCGCCTTGTGCTCATCAGGCAGATCGTCGTACGTGACCGGTCTGTTCTCCATCGCAGCGTCGGATGTTGATGCAGACGTTGTTGACTGTCCCACCGGGCGTGCCAGAATGTGTTGCCTGCCAAAACCCACCGGCGAGCAGCGACGAGCAACACGAAGAGCCGGGAGGCTCCCAGAACTGCTGGTGGGCCCTGGTCCCTCGGGCAACGGCCCGCAAAACTCCGGCACACGTCCTGGCTGATGTAAGGGCGTGCCACCTGACCTATACCTGGTCAGGAAGGTGATGGATTTCTTCGATTGGTTCCCTGCATGGCAAACAAGTATACGTAAAATTCGAGCCGCGATCGGCTCCTAGGTTTCCCTGTGAATCGGCTCCTGGAGCCGATTATCCCATGGTTCCGCATTAAATCTACGATAACATGGGGTTTTGCTTCATCAATACAAGTTAAATCGATCTACAACAGTTTAACGCTTTCACCACATAATTGGAACATCCTACACGTAATTGAGCCTGGTAGATACAAAAGATGATAGAAAACTAACCCTAGAGAAGGCCTAACAACCGACGTAAAGTCAATTCTCGGAACAACTCCTCTCGAATTGGCAAACCATATCCTTACATACTACTGGATCGTTCAACCCGTTTGTAAGGCCTGACTACGTGGATATCAAACTAAACCTTGGAAAACAAGGCATAACCATAACAGATCAAATCGACTGAATAAAGATCAAGCAAGATGCTGCCCTTACACCCGAAAAAGGTGCAAAGGCAGCGAGATAACTAAAGGCAGCATAACTAAGCAATCATAACAAGAAAATACCGATGCTAGCCCAAACAAATCTATGATAACAGTATTACTCTCCATCAACAAGGCTTCAGCACGAGTAATACTAAATAACGCATAAGCAGATACTGCCTAGACCGCAAGATGCGATCTAGGCAGCATGACACTTACCCGAGAAAAACCCTAGAAACAAGGGGTGGCGATGCGCCGAGATTGTGTTTGTTGTGAACGTGATCGTCCTCCTTTCTCAATAACCTTAGGTACATATTTATAGTCCGGAGACTTTCTATCTTTGGAATAACCCTAACAACTCTATCTCTTACTTAAACCGAATCATAACCTAACATAATATACAGATACACGGGCAATTTAGCCCAAATCCACGTACAAGGCTGATCCAGCAATACGTTGCATATATGTATCCTCCAAGCCCATCTTGATTACGGCCCATCTCCTCCTTTGGCCAAAATGTGGCGATAACACTTTGTGAGTAAAATAGAACCATTGCCTTTCTAGTATATAATAATAGGCATAATAATGGTTTCTCATTTTGAAATCTAGTTTGAAAATAACCAAATGTTTATTAATGCATGAATTATATGCAAACTTTTCAAATTATGATTTTTGGGATGTTACAAATCTAGCCCCCTTAAGGTGAATCTCGCCCTCGAGATTCGGATTGTCTAGCAAATAGGTGAGGGTGATCTTTTCGAAGATCGTATTCTCTTTCCCATGTTGCTTCTTCCTCGGAATGATGGTTAAACTGAACTGTGCGAAAATTGATAGTCTTTGTCTGAGTAACTCTTTCTACAGTCTCAAGAATATTGATAGGTTTTTCCTCATAAGTGTGATCACTTACCAATTTGACCTCTTCCAAAGGTATATTATCCTTCAAAGAAGTCTCTTCCATCTCCGGATGGCATTTCTTTAGCTGACTTATGTGAAACACATTGTGAATGGCAGACAATGATTCAGGCAATTCAATCTCATATGCTACTTCTCCTTTACGGCTCAGAATCTTGAATGGTCCAACATATCTTGGTGCCAATTTTCCTTTGACTCCAACCTCTTTACTCCAAGAAGTGGTGATACTCCAAGATAAGCTCTGTCACCCACCTCATAGGTGACTTCTCTACGCTTTGGATCTGCGTAGCTCTTTTTTCGGGACTGTGCTATCTTCAATCTATCCTTTACCAACTTGACTTTCTCTTCAGCTTCCTTGATTATTTTTGGCCCGAACAAGTTTCTTTCTCCAACACCATTCCATAGCAATGGTGTAGTACACTTTCTCCCATAGAGAAATTTAAACGGTGCCATCTCAATACTGGCTTGATAACTGTTGGTGTAAGAGAAGTCTGCGTAAGGCAGACTTTCATCCCAACTAGCACCATAATCTAGGGTACATGCTCTCGACATATCCTCTAAAATCTGATTGGTCCTTTCTGTCTTTCCATTAGTCTGGGGATGAAAAGCAGTGATGAATTCCAATCTCGTTCCCAATGACTCATGAAGCTGTCTCCAAAAATGGGAAGTGAATTGAGTTCCCCTATCAAACACAATACTCTTAGGTACTCCATGCAGACACACAATCCTATTCATATAAATCTTGGCTAACTTAGCACTTGTATAGGCTGTCTTCACGGGTATGAAATGAGCCACTTTAGTTAGGCGATCTACCACGACCTAAATAGAATCATATCCCGATCTAGTCCTTGGCAGTCTAGTGATGAAATCCATGCCAATCTTGTCCCACTTCCAATTAGGAATAGGTAGTGGTTGTAACAATCCAGCTGGTTTCTGATGTTCCGCTTTCACTCTACTACATACATCACACAAAGCAATATGTTTGGCGATATCTTTCTTGAGATTATTCCACCAAAATCTTTCCTTCACATCCATGTACATTTTGGTGTTACCCGGATGAATGGAATATGGTGAGTTGTGTGCTTCCTGTAAAATCAGTTTCCGAAGCTCCGGATCTTGCGGAATGCAGGTACGTTTTCCATACCATAAGATACCCTGTTCGTCTTCATGGAATCCTTTGGCTTTTCCCTTGCCAATCTTTTCCTTAATCTCATTAATTTCCTTGTACATCTTTTGGGCTTCCTTGATTTTGTCCAATAAGGGGGGTTGAACATCCAATGACTTGAGATGTCCTTCAGGCACTATCTCCAATCTGAGATCTTTGAATTGGGCACGCAGATCATCTGGCAACTCTACTTTAGTGAGGCCATTCACATAAACCTTATGGCTTAATGCATTCGCTACAACATTTGCTTTACGGGGTGGCATTGCAAACTCAAGTCATAGTCCTTAATGAGTTCTAGCCATCTTCTTTGTCTCATGTTGATTTCTTTTTGAGTAAAGATATACTTCAAATTTTTGTGATCTGTGAACACTTCACATCGCTTTCCCAAAAGGTAATGTCTCCATGTTTTGAGTGCATGGACAACAGAGGCTAACTCCAAATCATGAGTAGGATAATTCACGTCATGATTTTTGAGTTGTCTCGAGGCATAAGCCACAACTTTCCCTTCTTGCATCAAAACTACACCTAATCCTTGGTGATATGCATCACAATACACTTGAAAGTCTTTCTCCATGTCTGGCAGACATAAGACTGGTGTTGTCACTAGTCTCTTCTTCAACTCTTGGAAACTGAGTTCACATCCTTCAGTACAATCAAATTTCTTGTCTTTCTTAAGTAACTCTGTCATTGGCTTAGCTACTTTTGAGAAATTCTCAATGAATCTTCTATAGTATCCTGCCAAGCCAATGAAACTACGAACTTCTTTCACTGACTTAGGAGATTCCCACTCAGTTACAGCTGAAACTTTTGCGGGATCAACTGCTACACCATATCCTGACACAATGTGTCCAAGAAATCCGACTTTATTCAACCTGAATTCACACTTGCTGAATTTGGCATACAGCTTATGCTCTCTAAGCTTCTCTAGTATCAATCATAAATGTTCCGCATGCTCTTGATTGTTCTTGGAGTAGATCAAAATGTCATCGATTAAAACGACAACGAACATGTCAAGAAATTCCATGAACACCTTGTTCATCATATTCATGAAGTACGCTGGTGCATTTGTCAAACCAAATGGCATCACGGTGTATTCATACAATCCATACCTAGTGGTGAAAGAAGTCTTAGGTATGTATTGTTCCCTTATCTTTAGCTGAAAGAAGCCTGATCGAAGATCAATCTTTGAGAACACATGGGCTCCTTCTAACTGATCAAACAAGTCATTGATTTTGGGTAAAGGATACTTGTTGTTGATAGTCACCTCATTGAGTGAACGGTAATCTATGCATAACCTTTGACTTCTACCTTTCTTTTGAACAAACAAGACTGGTGCTCCCCAAGATGAAGAACTTGGTTGAATAAATCCTTTCTGCAATTGTTTCCAAGTTTTTTCTTGAGTTCTTTCAACTCATCAACTGACATCTTGTAAGGTCTCTTTGCTATAGGTCCTGATCCTAGCAGCAAGTCAATCAGAAATTCTACATCTCTATTTGGTGGCATTCCCGGCAATTCCTCCGGAAAGACATTTGGATATTCTCTCACAATTAGCAAACTGTCTATGCTAACCCCCTTAAGAGAATTTAGCTTACTCCCATTTGATTCAAAGTTAGACTTGAATCTAATCCGTTTCTTATCCGGGGTTGTGAGTGTGACAGTACGATTGGAACAATCCAGTACTCCTTCATACTTGGTCATCCAATCCATTCCCAAAATAACATCCAATCCTTGGGAATCTAGGATTATCAAACTAACTAGAAACTTATGCTTTCCAAATTCTATTACTAGATCACGACATCCAAGACTTACTATAATATCTCCACCAGGAGAACTTACTTTTATAGGACATCCAATATTTTCAGTTGGAAATCCATTTCTATCAACAAATGCTCTTGATATGAATGAATGCGATGCGCCAGTATCAAAAAGAACAAGTGCTGGAATAGAATTGAGTTTGAACTTACCAGCCACCGCATCAGATTCCTCATATATTTCTTCCACACTGATGTGGTTCACTTGTCCCTTTTGGAAGGGATTGGGCTTGTTGGCGCCGTCAACTTTATTTTCTGGGCACTCATTAGCATAGTGCCCCATCTTCTTACACTTGAAGCATTCAACCTGACTGAGATCTTTGTTGACAGGCTGACTTCCACTACCACTTCCACCTCCACTGTGGTGGCTCTTGTGTCCAGTCTTGTGGTTCTTATACTTGTCATTATCATGACTGCGGTGATGCTTGTTGTCATGATGGTGGTTGTGGCTGTGGTTGTTGTTGTACTTTCCATGTTTGTGGGATCCAGAACTCCCACTATCATCATGATGGGAATGCTTGTGAGACGATCCCGAGTTGTGCTTATCAAAGTTAGGCTTCCTCTTCCTGCTCTCAACCTGTTTCATCTTGTTCTCCAAGATGGTAGCCTTGTCACAAAGTGATGGGTAGGTTGGTACATAGGCAACAGACAGCTGCATGTTCAACTCATCATTCAGTCCTTCGAGGAATTTCTCCTTCCTCTTGACATCTTTATCCACTGCATCCGGTGCATAACATGCCAGATTGTTGAATTCCTCAATGTACTCAGCCACACTGCGATGATGCTGTTTCAGGTTGTGGAACTCATTCTTCTTCAAATTCATCACTCCGGATGAGATGTCAATTGTACGGAATCCATCCTCAAAGATAGCCCAAGTCACATCCTCAATGGGAGTGGTGATCTGAAAGTTGTCCCACTAGGTTGCTGCTAGCCCTTCAAGCAGATGTGCTGTGAACCTGACCTTTTCTTCATCGGTGCAACCAACAGTCACTAATTCCTTGTTCACTGAATGTAACTAGTCATTGGCTACCATTGGATCAGTGGTTCCCGAGAACTTTGTAGGCCTCAGTCTTAGAAATCTGGTGAGCATGTCAAATCCTGGTGGATTATTCTGGTTGCTGTTGTTATTGTTGTTGTTGTTATTCTGGTTCTGGTTCTGCATGAATGTTGTCATCATCTGCATCAGTTGATCATGCGTTGTCATCAATTGTTGCATCTCAGGAGTGACATTGTTGTTGTTGTTGTTTTGGTTGGGGTTGGCACGTCGAGGAGGCATCTGTGGTTTTAATAAGGATAAGAATGAGATACCCATATATGCTTAACATGCACAATACATCACATAGAACCATCACAATAACCAAGCATCAAAATAACATAGAGTTTGAACGACATAAACAACAAGTTTTGAAAATGCAAACACACCATAGCAAGCCATCCACATGTTGGATGGTCATTGCGACTCAATAATCAAAGTACGTTAGATGAAAGATAAACGAGTAGTCTACACTACTCCTCCACATCAATCTCCACATCAACAAGGGTAAGACCTACATTCTCCATGGCGGTCTTGTACTCATCAACACTAGCAGCCAAGGCCTCAATCTGGGCCCTAAGAGCCCTCTTCTGTGAGTGAAGCCTCTCGATCACTCCCTGCTGATGCTCGAGCTCGAAGTCCTTGGCCTCTAACTCTTCCATCATCTCCCGGATCTTCTTATTCCTGTCTTGAACTCTTTTCTCCTAGCTCTTGAACTTCTTGTCCTGGCTTTCAAACTTGGCCTCCATTTCCTTGACGATCTCGTCTTGCTCTGCGAAGAGCTTGTCCTTCTCTCGAAGCTGAACCTGGAGCTCGTCATTTCTAAGCATGACGCCGGTCCTATCAGTATCAAGGTGTCTAATAAGACCCTCTAGGTCCTGTAGGTACAGACGAATCGGCTCCATCATCTCTCTAGCAGCATCCTCGTACTCTATAGCCTCACCCTCCTCGTTGCGTCTCCCGAAGGGGTGAAAGTATAGACCTCTAAGCTCGGTGGAATGTCTCCCTACCAGGCGCCCAAGTAACTCCTGCATGACTACATCTAAGACTTTCTCCTTGTCGTCATGCATCAGCTTGAAAGTGATAACCTCCGTGGGTGGCTTGGTCTGGCGTCCCGGCTGTGTGACTCTGAAGCCCCATAGGTCCTTCCTCTCAAACTTGGTGAGATGAAGTGTCATGATGCTAGGAAGTGGGAGGTTGAGAACACTAGTGAGCTCAATGAGACGAGTACCAAAACGAGTTCCCTTGAACTCCTCGGCCGTGCTGATAACAACGTTAGGCATCTATTTTTATAAGATAGAGAAAAGTTAGAACCAACACAAGTAGAGAAAATTCACAAGACATAATATCACAAGCACATCTTTTAGCATCGAACACACAAGTCATGGCATACACAAATCCATTAAAACATCAAAGGTTCAACATAACTTAGACAAGTTTTTTCTGGAAGTAAAAACGATAAGTGTGGTGGTCCAACTAACGAAGTACATTACAACTCTCACTCACTAGACAAAATATCTATTAGGGCATCCTTAGTGGCCATCTGTCAATCTTGTTCACAAGACTCCCATATCAAGTCTACGATGTCTCCCCTTAGTTGTTGGTTGGTAGTCTCTAATTCTTGGGTATGCTTCTTTTCTTCTCTAAGGTCATTTTGGGTTTTGAGCATTCTGCACTTGAGTCTATCACCAAGCTCCTTGATGGCATTCCAAGCTGCATTTCTTGCAGAGTCAAAGAATGTTGTGTGCATTTTAGAGTTGGTGACCATGCAAAATCCTGACTCCTTGTGGTTGTCTTCCTTGTTTTTTACGAGTGAAGTTGCACCAACCAATATTCATCTCCTTCATCCATCACAGGGAATCCCTTGTACACAGCTGCACCATGTATACCCATGGTAAACATAAGGTTCTTGAGTGCCTTGGGAAATTTAGTTTCACACTCCAAAGTCATGGTCATGAGTGGTCCCTTCCTCATAGCTTCGTTGATGGAGTTCATCTACAAATATAGATGAGAAAGAAGATTAGAAAAGTTTACGAGAAGAAAAAGACAAGTGTGGAAATTTTTCAAAGTGTTGAAATTTTTCCTTAGTGGTTTCTTAGCCTAATCCAATCCTAGGGTCATAATCCTACAGGCAACACAGTGCTCTGATACCATCTGTAAGACCCCAACTTTATAAAGGTAAAGGTCCCTGTGATTGCAATGCTAGTCCCTGGATGCAATGCTAGCATCCACAGTTTAAGATGAAGTACACAGAAACAAAGGTCATTATTACATCGTCATTCCAGAGATAACATAGTCTTCTACAACTCTATAGCCATAGGCTAGTACAAGAGTTTAACTTAACAAAATATAATAAAAGTCTTCATCTTCATGTGCCACATGCAAGCATCAGAGTAACCTGCAACATCACAAGTTACAGCCACAATGGGTCAATACATTGGAATAGTATTGGCAAGTGATACCTTAGTAGAATAATAGTATCTAGCTTCTACATGAATTTGTCTAAGTGTAGCTTAGGCTTGGTTTGCTCAAAATAGGTTTTACGTATCAGTTAAAAACACTAAGTTTTTGTTTGGCAAAAACTCCCATGGAACCACCTATAGACATTGGTGAACCTTTACCCTTGTTCAACCACAAGTTTTTAACTTAGAAATTGGGATGAGGAGATTCTTGATAGCTTCCATGTCTTGATGCTCAAATTTCCCATTTCTAGGGACACGGCTAAGTATTTAGATTCTTCCTTCTGTAGAGGTGGTGCACTTTCCCCACAAGGATCGACATGCATTGAGACAAGACCTTTCAGAAGCCTTCCCTTAGGCCATAATGGACGCGCTCCAAACCTATCACCCCCTACTACCAACTGTCCATTTGGCTAAGTTATTGCAACCTATATGATCCAGGCAGAGCCCATAATGCCATGTGGCTGCACTAGAAGCTTCTTAACATATGGCATCTCAAATCCCTTTGTTCCTGGGTGGCTTTCCACAAGTGTGATACACAAGGTAGACAATAGATATGGGCCTTGTTTAACCACTCAACATAACCCAAACAACCATTCCATCTAGGTGTTTCATTAACTTAGTTGTTTTATTAAGCAAAAACATAAGTCAACGACTTAGCAATATTTTTCCATAGCATGTATATAATCCACCCTTGGTTTCTACTAGCAAGGCTAAGCTTGGGAATAGCAAGTATATTAACTTGGAGAAAATTCTAACAATTCTACAACTACTAGGATTTCCCAAGCATAGCATATAGATAGTTAGCCAAATTATCATGCAAGCCCTATACAAAATATCACTAATGCATAGTCAAAATATTGGGACAAAATTATGAAGCACCACTTGCCTTGGTAGTTGGGGGAGTAACAACAATCCTCGTAGTCACAATCACCACTAACACCAAAATCTACACATAAAATGATAGCACCAAATTCATATTTCAAATAATCAAGAAAAAATATATGATTGCATGCAAATGCCATGTGATGATTTTTCTAAACCAAACAAGACAAGTAAAATAGTACAAAACAAAGAAATAAACAATTACACCAAATAAACTTAATTTGTCTTTTAAAACATTTTCCAAATAATTTTCATACACAAAATAGGCCTACAAATGTCTCTGCATAAAATTCTATTTTAACAGAGGAAAAATACATAACTAAGCCCATAGATGTGTAGGATTTATTTTCGTGATTCCAATGGTATATTATTTGTATTTTTTGGATAAACAGAACAAAAGTTATTGAATTTACAAGTTTGAATAACTAATAGATTCAAAAACAGATTTAAATTAAAATCCCAGACACGTGGGCGTGTCTGATTGGCCCGTACCGGTTCGGCTATATCGATTAACGAGGGCCACACGATCTAAATGAAATCGCACAGGCCAGATCTACTGGTACCCCTTCGTTAAGTGATCTAATCATACACGCTAGATCTAGATCCAACGGCTGCTGAGCACGCGACCATGGATGGGCGGCGCAAATGGATGCTGGCAGCGGCGGCGCTACTGGCGACGGTGCTCCGGCGATTCCAGAGAGGGCTAGGGGCAGTGGTGATGCTTATCAGCTTCGCAAGGCTGCGAGGATGCTCAAGGTGTTGCTGGCGTGGACAGGGGCGAGCTGTTGCGGCCATGGAAGCTCGTCGGAGTTACTGACAGCGTCGGGTTCATGTGGACGACGACGTTGGCGATGTTCTGGACCGCCCTAGTGCAAGCCAAGAACATCAGCGCGTGCACAAAGACTAGGAGAACACGATAGGGTCAGAGGGAAAGCAAGGGGCGCTCGGAGATTACCGTGATTGCTCGACAGAGTTGAGCGGCGGCTCGGTCGTATGCGGGAGTGAACGGGGACAGAGACCTAGGTCACGAGCAGGCCAACAAATAGCATCAGAAGGAGCACAAGGACATGTTGGTCACGCTCGTTTGAAGCAGAGGCAATGGGGTAGTCAGGACTCACCGTAATCGATCGCCGGAGGTCATCGGACAGCGACGGTGTGGTGCGAAATACTGGCAGCCTGGTGGCGGAGCGAGTGTGCAGAGTGGGAGGAAATGACCGCGGTGGCGAGGTGATTAAGTAGCCAGGAGGAGCGAGGGAATTACGCGGTGCATCAATGCTAATTACGTGAGAAATCAAAGCGGCGTTTCTGGAGGAAACGGCTGTGGCGACGGAGTCTATGCGCGCAGGGGTGGGGAAGAAGCTGACCTGGCTTGGGCCCAGTGGCAGCATCAGCGGGGCAGAGCGGGTACGGGTGAGAGAGAGAGGAGAGGGAGTCCCGGGTGGGCTGGATGTTGGGTTGGTTCTATTGCTGGGCTGAAAGGCTGGCGCAGGCCGTTTTCTTTTTCTTCATTCCTTTTCTATTTCTTTTTTGATTTTCTGAAATCAAATTCAAATGCTTTTCAAATGAGTTTGAATTCAAATTTATTTTGGGTTTTTGAAGTGAAAACTTTGTACTCAAATGAGTGTAAAACCTTACTGTTTAGTCCAAGTCACTTTGACATAAAGAAAAAATAAAATAAATCCATGCCTTAATATGATTATAAATAATAGGCATGAAGTGGTTTTATATTTGAATTTTGTTTTGAGAATTTTTGTGTAAGCTTTGTATTCATATTTGAAATATTTCTGATCATAACAAGGTATCCTCATACTTTTAGAGTAAAATAGAACCATTGCCTTTCTAGTATATAATAATAGGCATAAGAATGGTTTCTCATTTTGAAATCTAGTTTGAAAATAACCAAATGTTTATGAATGCATGAATGATATGCAAACTTTTCAAATTATGATTTTTGGGATGTTACATGAGGTAAAATATCTAGGATCCCCTAAATATATTGAACTATTGAGTCATTATCTAGATCAGATGGATCTGAAGATAATGAAAGGGATTGAAGCAAACCTCAACATGAGCCTTTGGTCCATCAACAGGCATAAGCAAACAATGGAGATGTACAAAGCTCTTGTGGAGCAGTTGGAGAAAATTAGCGAGCATCATCGAATCCGAATGTTGATCTTAGAAGCATTAAACAAGACGCTTCGAGCAAGACTTCATGATTGAAGGGTTTACCCCTCTGTAGACTAAAAGGAGCGCCATGGTATCAAGTAAACGCATGGAATTATTTGATCCACCTGGTTTGATTCCAAGTTTGGGGTACCTGTGAGAGCCTTATAATCTATCTTACAGTATTTATCATGTTTACTTTCCTGCACGCATGTTAGACTTTAATTCTAGAATTTCCATTAGTTGCATCAACTTCGAGCTCCCTTTGTTCAAGAGAAGATTTATATCCGATGAGTTGCAAGACTTTATGATATTTGAAGTTGTTTTTGGAATCATGATTATTATATTAGATGATTGAACTGGTTGAGTGTTATGATACTTGTACATCTATCATGATTTTAGGTACTTCCACAACAATAAAAGTGTTGACTAGGCTATGAGAAGAAGTATTCTGGTAGAATATTATAATTAAGAGTTTTTGAAGCCATTCAAGTATTGAGCATGATCAAATACCTGTACTCAAAAAGGGATGGAAAGAAAGAGTAAAAATATATACATATATATATATAGAAAAGATAAGAAAACAAGAAAGAACAGCTACGAAAAGAATCAAGTGTAGAAGAAAAAGAATGATCATGAATCTTCATTACTAACTAAGTGCTCGATACCCTTAAACTTTATGATTATATGATATGTTGAATCACTAGAAGCTTCTTATAATTTCATTAATACTAGAAAAGGTGTGGAAGCCTCTAAGTCATGTAATGTGTAAGGGTATGGTAATACCCCCAAAGTATTTTTTTTACATCCGATGTTGTATTCCCGTTTCAATTTCTACCTCATTTATTGCAATAACTCATGTCCCATGAACATGATGATCTTGTCCATAAAACACCATCTTGCTCAGGGACGAGCAAGATCCTAGCTTGAGGGAGTTGATGAGTCCCAAATTGAAGCATATTTACCTTTTGTTCTTGCATAAATAGAGTAGTGATCTTTGTATTTCACTGCATTTGCACGCACTATTTTGTCCTTGTTTTAACAGGATGACAAACCACTAAGTCTTATATGAACATATCAATTGGAACTTTAATATTGTGTTATAATATGATATTTCTAAGTGATAAAAGTTAGTTTATGGATTTACCTTCGCACCCGGGAGAATACGAAACAAGGAGAAGCAATCAGTGCCAATAACAGCCAGTGGTACGAGCGGAGCCTGCCCGTACCATCCACCTGTACAAGGTGTCATCGCATTCGCCTCATCAAATACTTTGTCCTGGCGAAGACAAGAGGGAGATCCGACATTCACAACCACAAGAAACAATGAAAACCCACATCTGAAAGGGATCTGAAACAGGAACTTGGCTAGGGTAAAATCCCAGCTGCTTCACAGACCATTGGAGGACAATGCATCACCCTGTTCATCATAAACCGCTGAATCTACATCACCACCATTCCCCCATCTCTCATCTATTAGATCTTGTTGTAATTCTAGATTCAATTATGGTTTGCATTAGATCTATCTCCGTACTTTTATCCATTCATTTACTATGATGATGTTGTTGATTGCTTCCATGTGTGAGTAGTTCCTTTTGTTCTTGGGGAGATGGATAAACTCTAGCACTATTATGAATTTGTAACAAAGATGATATATTCTTGTGTCCATATGACTTGCTGGTCTATGATAGATTTATGGTCTGTGTTTGATCTCTCTCTTTAGATGGTATGTGTAGTCGGCCACATATCATTTGTCCTTGGGACTAAAGTGAGGAAGAAATCACCTGTACGTGTTTTGGGATCGTACCCGTAATGGCCTCATGATAGATCGGTGCCGGATCATAACCTACATTGTCAAAGGAGTATAAAGAGGGACTCCCTAAGATAATTACGATATCCACGGGTAAACCCTTAATTGCGGTGGTTTGTATGGGTAACTACTCTCAGACATCATAGTGGTTATTTAGAGGTGACCTCACTCTTAGCTCAACAAAGTGGCTTCCTACGAGCCTTGTAGTGAACATATCATTATGGAGATCTCTCCACACATCTAATGACACAAGAAGTATGTTATCTTAATTATTAATAAAAACAATACCATGCTAGAGGTGTCTCCAACATCCCCGAGAAAGTTTTAGCCCTATTGAGTTCAATCACGCTTTCACACAACCTTGATACTTTCTTTCTTTTACTTGTTTTAGTTACCTTTCTGCAAATAACCAAAAACCTTTCAAACACCCTTCACTTGAGATATGCCCTTAAGTCCTTTTGGGCATCTAGCATATATCAAGAATCAAATACAATATATCAAGAGGCAAATAGAAGTAATACAATACAAATGCATATGTAAGAAGAACCAAATAAAAGGGTTTATATGATGCTCAAATGCAAGGTGGCATCGTGACATGTGCATAATATAATGATGATGCAATAAATGACATGTAGGAAGTAGCATTTTATTAATATCCATGTAGCATTACAGTTGTTGGAAAAAAGCGATGCTACACTTGAGAATGAAGTGGATGCTTGCCCTATCAAGAAACAACCCCAGCAACTTGCAAAATTTGTTGGGTGTGCTGCTTTTGGCTCGGGATTCTACCACATTGAGCTGACTTACCAGAATATAGAGACACCCCCACCAAAGAATATTGGTTTGGTATATGTTGACCAAGGAAGCATCACAAAGGAGGACCTCTATCAGAATATAGCTACTATCTACAGGCCCTACTGGCCATGGCAGATCAAATGTGTCAAAGAATGTTCCCCGTGAAGGAACAAGGGGTCTGACTAACCCTGATTTTGTGAAGGGGCTGAATGACGCGCTCAGAGCTTCTTAATGAAGGTGATGATGGTGGAACATGCACACGATAGAGAGTGGACACAAGGTTTTTTACCCAGGTTCAGGACCCTCATGAGGAGGTAAAGTCCCTACTCCTGTTTTGTTATTGCTCATGGTGTCCTGCAAAGGTACAATGGTGGATGAATGTCTAGGGTTTTAGATCGTAGTGATTGCTCCCATATAAGGTAGGAGTGAGCCTCCTTTTATAGCAGTGCCGGGCCTCTTCCCCAAACCTTGGGAGGGATTGTTCACCACACTGCCGCTCCTTGAAGACCTGGTCTACAAGACTACTTTGCGTGTACTTGGTACTGCTCACCGGGGTCCTCCGATCCTTCGTAAAGCTGATTCTACAGGTGTTCCCTGTTATTACTCAAAGCAACCTTCTCCCCTCCTTGCACCAAAATGGCAAAGGGTGGCGCTGCCAGTGCTGAGGTCGTCCGCCCTACTTTTTCACTAAAGGGGGCAGACCGGCTTCTCTTTACCAAGGCGGTATGTGTGGTCCATAAAGCCACAGAACCGCTTTTTGGGTTGCGCTGTATTTTCCACCTTCATTGTGATATTATGAGTTTTAGATCTCCTCAAGAGCTACCTCTTTTCCCAAAGGACTATCTTCAATCGAGGAATAACTACGCCGGAAACACGTCAGGAACAAGGAGGTCAACCACTACCGATGTTCGACAGAAGAACTGACGCTGCTACAGACCGAAGAAAGACAGCAAAGGAGCAAACTTTCGATGACAATTCTGATATTGGTGGTTCATCATTTTGTACGTACATGGGCTCGATTTGAAGAGGGAACCTAGATCTATAAGATGATACCAACAAACCGGGCTAGGGAGGGCTTCTCGTGAAGCAAGCTTGCTCGCAAGATGCAGAAAATGAGGGGGTGTGGTTGTTGTTCCTGCGTGGCCAGAGTGAGGCGTGCGCAGCGAGCAGGCTAGAGAGCGTGGGAGGACGGATGTGCGTCATAGTGGGGTGAGGCGAGGATGACAGGCTCACTTCGGTTGTGCTAGAGGCGATGGTTGACAGCAACAACGAGGCGGCGGCGCAACAGCAAGGGCACATCGGCGAGATGCAAGTCTGTGGGTTGGTGACATCGAGCCTGGTGCATACATGCCTCCTCCTCCTTACTCCCGGTTGTAGTCATCAGAGGAGAGACAGGGATGCTCCCGGCGCGAGGACGACGGTGGTGGTGGTGCAGCTCATGCGGGCACCAGAACTTCCACAGGTTCGATCATGGCGGCGGCAGTGTGTTTTTCTTGGGAGAGAAGAAGAGGTACAAAGGGGAAACATGTTGGATATGGGGATGGGCAGGAGTGGTTTGGGGAAACCAACCTCAGATGCTTGTTGTCCCTGTTGCTTTATGCACAATGAGAGAAAGAGGCACGATAGCACGGCTGGGCATTGGCTAGCTGGAGCATGTGAGCCGGGAAGAGAAACAGTGGAGGTCGACTCGTGCGGGCCCCTAGGTGCAGGGAGCGTGAGGAGAGAGGCGCAAGTATTCAGAGAGGAAATGATCGGGGCTGGTTCACTGGGTCGGCAGGGTGGCTTCAGCCTGCCTCGAGGATGCGACTGGTATGTGACACCGTCGGTAATACTAGGGTTTTAGAGGGAGGTGGGGTTTGAGTAGCTAGGATAGAATGTTTAGAACAGCCCAAGGATGTAGGGTTGATTTATCTAGGTGGTGTTATGTAAATTTGGACAAAAGGATATGTAAAAGTAGTAGAGAGCACAAGGTGGCCTTGACAAAAGAGCAAGATTAAAGGGGTAACATACACATCATATGTTAGGTTGAGACTGATCATATAGATAACTACCAGGGAAAAACTAGAATAGAAGTAAAGCATGTAGGTATAGCATGTACATACGATGTTGATGTGGTTGAATTGAAAGGGAGTGGATGGCATGCTTAAGGTATACAAATGATCCACACATGGGCATGACCCAAATCATAAAACCAACTATAATGAGCCCATATGTTTAAACAAAAGATGAGACTTCCACAAGATCATGTAGACAAGGTGTCAAGGGTCCGCACAAGAGGCATATAAGTAAGATTGAATTTCAACAAAATTAGAGGATCCCATATGTACCAAGTGTGGTGTGATTATTTATTGATCTAGGACAAAGGAACAATGACTTGATAGGGATGGAAGGAATTGAAGAGATATTCCCTTAAGTCCTTTTGGGCATCTAGCATATATCAAGAATCAAATACAATATATCAAGAGGCAAATAGAAGTAATACAATACAAATGCATATGTAAGAAGAACCAAATAAAATGGTTTATATGATGCTCAAATGCAAGGTGGCATCGTGACATGAGCATGATATAATGATGATGCAATAAATGACATGTAGGAAGTAGCATTTTATTAATACCCATGTAGCATTACAGTTGTTGGAAAAAAGGGATGCTGCACTTGAGAATGAAGTGGATGCTTGCCCTATCAAGAAACAACCCCAGCAACTTGCAAAATTTGTTGGGTGTGCTGCTTCTGGCTCTGGATTCTACCATATTGAGCTGACTTACCAGAATATAGAGACACTCCACCCAAGAATATTGGTTTGGTATATGTTGACCAAGGAAGCATCACAAAGGAGGAGCTCTATCAGAATCTAGCTACAATGTACAGGCCCTACTGGCCATGGCAGATCAGATGTGTCAAAGAATGTTCCCTGTGAAGTAACAAGGGGTCTGACTAACCCTGATTTTGTGAAGGGGCTGAATGACGCGCTTAGAGCTTCTTAATGAAGGTGATGATGGTGGAACATGCACACGATAGAGAGTGGACACAAGGTTTTTTACCCAGGTTCAGGACCCTCATGAGGAGGTAAAGTCCCTACTCCTGTTTTGTTATTGCTCATGGTGTCTTGCAAAGGTACAATGGTGGATGAATGTCTAGGGTTTTAGATCGTAGTGATTGCTCCCCTATAAGGTAGGAGTGAGCCTCCTTTTATAGCAGTGCCAGGCCTCTTCCCCCAAACCTTGGGCAGGATTGTTCACCACACTGCCGCTCCTCGAAGACCTGGTCTACAAGACTAGTTTGCGTGGACTTGGTACTGCTCACCGGGGTCCTCCGATCCTTCGTAAAGCTGATTCTATAGGTGTTCCCAGTTATTACTCAAAGCAACCTTCTCCCCTCCTTGCACCAAAATGGCAAAGGGTGGCGCTGCCAGTGTTGAGGTCGTCCGCCCTACTTTTTCACTAAAGGGGGCAGACCGGCTTCTCTTTACCGAGGCGGTATGTGTGGTCCGTAAAGCCACGGAACCGCTTTTTGGGTTGCCACCTTCATTGTGAGATTCTGAGTGTGTCCCTGAGGCACGCTACGAGGTATCCTAGTCCCGAGACAAGACATGGGGCCACCAGAAGACTCCTCTCCGCGTGTAGATCTCTTGAGCCGGGTGGAATTGAGGCTAGAGCCTCGCGAGAGATTATCCCCTAGTGTGGCCTCCTAAGGCGTCATAGACTCCTAAGGGAACCGATGCTCAAGCGGTGGGCCCGTCGATCATCATGGCGTGGCACCCCGGTTGCGAGGACCCCAACAGTAGCCCGTGGGAGCTTGCGGCGCACGTGTCCCTTGACGGATACGAAGGGGCAAGGGACCAAATGGTCGAAGGGCCCCGATGCCCTCTTGGTCAACAGTGAACTATCACTGTGCTCATCCTGACCATGCACATGAAGCGGTCACGCGCCCTTCACCGCTGAATGCGGTAACGCCTACCATGCCT
Source organism: Avena sativa (assembly GCA_916181665.1). Lineage (NCBI taxonomy): Eukaryota > Viridiplantae > Streptophyta > Magnoliopsida > Poales > Poaceae > Avena > Avena sativa. The sequence continues at coordinate 138,018,753 of OV702280.1, forward strand.
TGGAAGTTGCTCCCGTGATTTGATGGCGCATAGGGGAGCAAACAATTAATGTCGCGTGCCCAGTGTAGTGACGCTACCTCCCATCTTGTCTTATTAAATCCGGGTATGTTGCTTTCTTCTTGAGGCCATTTCCTTTGCCCCTCCATCCTTTCCTTCCTATTTCATAGAGCCAAGGCCCCGTTTTTCCACCAAGCTCTTCTTCGCTGACAAGATGGGCACGTCCGCGTTGGTGGAGTTGGAGGAGACCCTGCCGGTGAAGCGTGGCCATGGGCGGCCACGCGGGAGCTTTCGCAGGAGGCATGGAGGCTGCGAGGCTATCATGGCTTCCATTTCTTCCTCTGGAGTTGTCGTGACGGCTGAGGCGAGGCGCCGACGAAGTGCGGCTGTGGTCGCTCTCGCAGTAGCGGACCGGGGCATCACGGTGGGATAGACGGCGGCTTGGATATAGCGTTGCTCCCACCCCCGCCTCCGCGACAGGCCGTGGTCAAGATCGAGGATGGACTGGGGCCTGTATGGGTTACCAATTTTGTCCTCATCCTCTGGACGATGACTGATCCATGAGGGTTAAGCTCCCTCGCTGCCCTCGCTGCCTAGGGTAATACCCATGAGAGCGTGCAACTAAAGCACTCCGATGGTGGCGTTGGCTAAAGTGTGACTGTCGAGTCCCCCGCTGACATGGGTATGACAAATCGGGTCCCTATGCTTAGTCACCCTAGGCACGTAAAAGCTTATGGCCCACAAAGTCCCAACGATGTTCAAGAGGCACCCGACGGAATAAAGACTTATCTTGACCAACAAGGAATATCTAGGAACCGACATAGGGTTTTTATGAAGAGTATTAACTTGTAACCTTTTCATCTATGGATCGAGGACCCAGCCTCTCATATAAAGGATGGGAGGACCCGACGGAGAGGACACCTTAGTTTTTCTGCAATCCTTCATGAATTAGACGCAACTAGCAAACTGGCAACTTTGTAACCGAGTTTTCTGTATAATCAGACTACATCGACTTCCTTGTTTGTCTGATTAGCCAACGAAATCCCCAACGCTCTCTTTTCCATGCAAACCTAAGTCCATAACAATTGGTATTGCCGAGGTCACCCCTCGTCAAATGGCGCCATCTGTGGGAAATCTGAGCGTTGGAGCCATGGATTTTGTAGCTTCCCTTCATCAAGCAACAAACCGATGACCAAGGTTGGTGAGGCCCACCCCTACGTCGGCTCTCGCCGAGTTCGACCAGGAGACCGATCTCATCATCGGAATTTCCACGTCCGCGTGGGAGCACCCGAGAATCTATACCTTTCGGCTCTGCTCAGCCAAGATCCGTCGGCTACACCAGCATCGCCTACGACCACCGTAGAATCATCTATCAGCTCAACTCGAAAGGTCGTCTCTGATCTGACGAATGTCGAAGAAATTTTCGGAGACTCCACAGATCTGGAAGATCTGGCTGATGCATATGACAGCCTCTCTTTCGACTCGATCTCTGAGTCCATACTACAGCGTAGCCTAAGTTTATCCAACTCAATTCCTGACGATGCTGAAGAAAGCGCTAACTCTAAAATCAAGAAGGGGTAATCATACCCAGAACATGATCACAAAACAATGTCTCCTCTGTGTTTATTGGCGATGACAACTACTCAAACATGATACACTGCCAGGACGAAGGAACCTCATCGCCCTACAATTCCAATGTAACCTGATAATTAACCCTGATGATATTTTGCCAGATGATGCACCAGGATGCTGCGAGGATAGGGAGACTCTGCCAGAAGGAGAACGCCGGGCCGTGAAGAGAGGTGGAGAGCGCATCGAATGCCTAACGTTCCAATTTTCGTCTATAGTCTGGAACAAGGCTCAAGAAGCAATATCGGGTGTAGTACCCATGACGGCAGATGCCACAATAGAGGAACTAATGGCTTAGCAGTACTTTCTGCACCACAAAAGAAAAGATCTGCTACGACTGCAGCGGTCCTTATATGAAAGGAAAATGTTGGCCAATGAATCCATCTTGCGTCGGGCGCAACGCTCAGCTTCACTCGATATTCCGGCAGCGTCACCGGAGGACCACATCCCAGGTGGAGCGCTTCGTGGCTACATTGTATCCTAGTAGCCGAAAGGTGCGAGATGGCATGAGACCTAGACATGTCGTTCATGTCGGCTGATTCCGCGAGTAACATCATAGAAAAAACAACATAAGACACTCTCGTTGTTGCCCAAACCTACCTCATAACCGCTCAGCTAGCAGCCGATGATCCACTCGCACTTATCCATCACTCCGCCCTCATGGGATTAGGGATGGTAGGAAACAATCTTACACAAGGAGAATAATGAACTGTACAGCAAGGCGACAAATCACCACATTGTCGCAGCAGCCCGCGGCATATAGGGACCTCCCGATGATCCAGTTCCCCCCCCATCACGTATGCTTCTCACGGGAGGATGATGCCAGGAACAACATTACACAAAAGAGGGTGGATATGTCAAGATAAGAGCACATAAGCCGAAGGTATTCAGACAGAGAAAGCGGTGATGAGAACGAACCTTGTGGGGCCAGTTGCTTTACCTATCGGGTTCGCAAGACCCTGGTACCCAAGGATTTCAAACTTTCTCATGACCATCAAAAGTATGATGGACTCTAGGAACCAACTGCATGGCTGGCCGATTATCTACAAACCATCAAGCTCCTGGGTGGTCCAAGGCTACGGCAATGCAAATCCTGTAGTTACATTTAAGCGTCACAGCACGCTCGTGGCCCAGGCAATTACCCACAGAATCAATCAGCGGTTGGAGCAATTTGGAGGACAAGTCTATCCGCAACTTTAGTTCCACATTCAAGCGAGCTGCATCTATTGAGGCGTTAAGGGATTGCAAGGAGAAACCCAAAGAATCTATAAGGGAATACATACAATGGTGGAATATCATAAAAAATTCTGTGGAGCACATCTCCGATGAAAGGCGATAGACTCCTTCAACGACAGTTTATAGAGGAAAGATTTTATCGAAGAACCAGGATAGGTGATGAGTGCATATTTGCATCATGTTTTATATTATTATTTTGCATTGTAGTGTTACGATCTTAGTATTTTACGACATTCGCTCGCACCTTTTATGTTTATTTTCACTCGGATCAGGACAGATGATGGATCCAATGGAGACAATTCTTGGACCAGATATTTGGAGTGAAAAGGATCCAAAAACAACGTAAATCACTTATTTGGAAAATAACAATAATACCAGAAGAAACCCCGAAGCGATTGGAGGATACAGAAGAGTTAACAACCAACTATATAGTGGGAAAACTTTTTTTGACCATATAGTTCCCGTCGTATAGTTGGCTCCGACACCACCTTCTCAAATATTTTCACCCCGTGCAACTGGATCAGAGAGACTCCATATAGAACACCTAGAAATTGCCAAAAACCTCACCTCCGAAAGGGATCTGGAGGAGGAACTTTCCCTAGGGATCCATCTTCACCATAAGAAGATCTAGGAGGCCAAGGCATCGATCTCCATCTTCATCAACCGTTGCATCACCATCATCATCGTATCCATCCACCACATCTAGATCCTGTTGTAATTCTAGCTCTAGTTGTGCATTTATACAAGAACTATTCATCTATAATTATTTCCATTACCATTGCCATGATGCTGTTTGCCTCCATGTCTAAGTAGATCATTAGTTCTGGGGGAGATGGAGAAACCCTAGTATATGATTGAGATGAAATAAAGATTATTATGTTATACATCATTATGTGTATGTGTTAATTGTCTTCATCTTGATGTTGGGAGTTGTGCACCTCCTTAATATTTGCCTTTTACGGGGACTTGATGAAAGGGATTACTTGTTGGTAGACGGAAGGATGATAGCATTTATTGTGACTATAAAGTAGTTGTCATTCTTTACTTACTAACTTGGGGAAGCAATGAGAACTCATTAAGCCATGTCCATGCCATGGTATAAATCCCTTCATAGCGGGATAATACGATTGATATGGTTTATGTGTCAGCTATGGTTGTGAAGGATGATGTGAGCAGTGGTTGCTGCCTATTCGTCCATATATGGAGCTCCTCCCACATACATACATGTCATGGAAATATTCATTTTAATAATCTTTATTACTTAGTGTAAATTGCTAGCAGTATATCCATCACTCCCCGAGAACGTCGTTCTCCCTATTGCAGTTTCTATCATTCTTACACACGCGGTTACTACTTTCTGCATTAAGTTTTACTTCACATTACTTTATTTCTTCGCTCAACCTAAAACCCAAAAACAATTCTACTTTTCTTGCATCTTAGAATTATTACTTAAGTACTTCGTTTAGTTTTAGTTAAAAGCATTTTTGTCTTTCTCCTATTGTTCCCTGTGGGATTGATATCTTTATTTCAAAACTACCTACAAACGGTCTATGCACTTGCAGTCATAATCTATTTTCTGGCGCCGTTGCCGGGGAGTTTAGCGCTATAAGTCACTTTACTTTTCGTTATTTACTTTAATTGTACTAATTTTTTATTTGATTTGTAGGACCATAACAATGGACAACACTCAGCATTTAATCCAGCTTGAGGTAGTAAGGAAAATGGGTTCGCCCATGGTAGCTTTATAACTGTCAATAAGAGCATAAACTTCGATGGTATTGAGGTCCATCCCTTATTATTTGAATTACTTAACTCTAATAAGTTTGCAGAAACCAATGAAGAGACTCCATATGGACACTTGCAATTCTTTGAAGATGTTTTTGGTGCCATTATATTTGATGATTGTGACCTTGATAAGATTAAAATTCAGTTTTTTAGACAAACTCTCTCCAATATTGTTTGCAACTCGTATAGATCCTTTTTTGCAGAAGCACCAAGGATGTGGACGGAATTGACAACCAATTTCCTATCAAAATATTATTCAGAATGCAAAGCTCACAACATGAGAGGTATTATTATTAGTTTCAAAAATAATCCTGATGAGAGTTTATATGAAGGCTATCTAAGGTATAAAATCTATCAAGACAATTGCCCCCATCACCGTTTGCCTGATTGGTTGATCACTCATACTTTCTATGGAGGGCTTAATAATAAAAATATAAAGAACCTAGATACCGCTTATAAGGGTAGTTTTCTATCTTATACCTATGATGAAGCCTGGAAATTAATAATGAAAATGAGGGAGACAACAGAAAGTCTTAAAAATGAGGAGATAAATATGAATAATTCTTCTGAATATGTTTATGTTAACGACTTTCTTGCAGATGAAAGGACTTGTGCGATGATTAAAAACCTCGGTATTGATTCTTATTCAGTAAAGAAAATTATTGAGAATTATGTAGGGCCTCTACAGGTACCTACATAATTGGAACCTTATAAACCCCTTGAAGAAAAGAAACAAGCAAGAGAGAAGGCATCATTTGTAGAATTTTACTCTGAACCTATTCAAGAGAATATTAAGAAAAAGTGAAGGGAGGAAGAAAACATCAGGGAAGATCAAAGAAACCAGAGAAGAACCCCGATGCTACCAATGCAAATATTGTTATATTTAAGGATCTTACGGAAGAACGAACCGTGGAGAATGAAGTGGTTATGCTTGACTTTGAAACCTTAGAATTCATCACATGTAAGATATGAGGTAACCTATGACTCCTACATATTGTGGAGAAACCTTCTTATACGGAATATGTGAGCCGATTTCCACTATAAATATTATGCCTTCATCACTTTATGAGGAACTTCGCTACAATTTAAATAATCTAGATGTGGAACCGGTAGATTCTAATATTAAACTGTCTAATAAAACTAATATAAAACCGAAAGTTATTATTAGAAATGTCTATGTCTTTATTGGATCACTCATGTACGCTCTTCATTTTCATATTTTTGATATGCCTCGAGATACTTTTTGTCCTATTCTTTTAGGCAGGCGTTTTGTCTCTATAACCAAAGCTCAAATTGATAATAAAAATGAGACTATTTCAATGATGTTTGGACAAGAGGAAATGACATTCCATTTCGCCAAACTAAAGAAGAGGCCATACGAAGTAGAAGATATCAAGGAAGGGAAAACAATTGCCGATCTATCCATAATTTATTTCATCACTCCGCAAGATGAATTAGAAAGAGGAGCTTAGTTAATTGGGACGATGCACTAGATGATGAGGAAAAAGAAGACATGGATGATTACCTTGACTCCATTACGGAAGCTCAGAACCCACATGACTATGAAGAACTAGTAGGAAAAGGGGACGAAGAACCTCCACCAATTGAATTGAAATGACTTTCAAACAATATGAGGTATGAATTTTTAGATAAATAAATGTCCTGTTATTATTAGTAAAAATTTATCAGAAAATGAAAAAAATAAACTTATTTCGATTTTAATCATATATCGTGAAGAATTTGGGTATACTCTAAGTGACATTAAAGGAATAGATCCATCCACTATGACACATAAGATTACCATGCTTGAAGATGCCGTACCTGTAGTTGACACACAAAGAAGGCTTAATCTGAAAATGAAAGAAGTAGTAAGAAAAGAAGTTATACGTTTATTAGATGTTGGCATAATATATCCTATTTATGATAGTAAATGGGTTAGCCCAGCTCAATGCATACCAAGATATGGGGGTCTTGATGCTGCTATGAATGAGGATGGTGAGCTAGGTCCTGTAAGACCTATTGTTGGGTATCACATGTGCATCGATTTTAGAAAACTAAACCGTGAGACATAGAAAAATCATAAACCTATACCATTCATGGATAGAATTTTAGAAAGGCTAAGCAATAATTATTAATTTTATTTTCTTAATGGTTATTCCGGTTATTCTCAAATTGCTATACAACCCGAAGATCAAGATAAAACAACTTTCACATGTCCTTATGGTACATATGATTATAGATTAATTTTCTTTGGCTTATGTAATACAGATGCAACCTTTCAAGAATGTGTTTTAAAAATCTTTGATGATCTTGTTGAGAAGAGTATGGAAGTTCTAACAAATGATTTTGTTGTTTATGGAACAACATTCGATAATTTTCGCTACAATTTAACCAAAGTTTTGTAGAGATGCGGGCAATCAAATTTAGTTTTGAATTGGGAGCAATGTCGATTCATGGAAAGAAAAGGTAAAGTTTTTGGACATAAGGTTTTAGAAAAAGGTATAGAAATGTTAAGACCAATATAAGTGCTATAGAAAATCTTCCCATACCTCAAGACATTAAAAATTTAAAAATGTTTCTAAGACATGCAGGTTTTTACAAGCATTTTATAAAAGATTTTTCTAAAATAGCTATGCCTCTCACTAATCTCCTTGATAAAGAAACTCCGATCTACTTACATGATGACTACATTGCAGCTTTTGAAAATCTTAAAAACAAATTAGTTTTAGCACATATCATGCAATCTCCAAAATGGGATGAACCTTTTGAAATCATGTGTGATTCTAGTGACTGTGCTTTAGGAGCTGTATTAGGACAGTGAGACAGGAAGAATTTAAATGTTTTTCATTACGCTAGTAGAACTCTTAATAAGATTTAGAAAAATTATGCTACTACAGAAAAAGAGTTTCTGGCTATAATTTTTGCTTGTGACAAATTTAGATCTTATATTATTAATTCTAAGGTAATAGTTCATATGGATCACCAACCCTTGCGTCACCGCCTTGTTAAAATGGATGCAAAGACCATGCTGATTAGATGGGTTTTGTTACTGCAAGAATATCATTTGCAAATAGTAGATAGGAGGGGTAAGGATAATCCAGTAGCAGATCATCTCTCTAGGATGGAGGGAATAATTACTGACCCCGTACCTATAGTCATTTCCGGGAGAATACTTAGAAAATGTTGAAATCGCTGATCCTTGGTTTGCATATTATGCTAATTATCTTGCAGGAAAATTTGTACCTCCTAGTATGACAAGAAATAAAATAATGAAATTCTTTAATGATCTTAAATATTAATTTTGGGATGATTTGTTTCTTTATCGTCATGGACCTAATGGAATGATTCGAAAGTGTGTTCCTAATTATGAAATGAATACTTTTGCAAGATTGTGATGACAACCCGTATGGAGGAAATCATGCAAGCAAGCGAACTACAGCAAAGGTACTTCAGTCCGGATTCTATTGGCCCACCTTGTTCAAGGATGCACACAGGTATGTAGAACATTGTGATGCTTGCCATTAGAAAAGAGGTAATATAGGCAGAATACAAGAGATGGCAATGAATTATAGTCTTATAATTGAACCATTTGATGTGTGGGGAATGGATTACATGGGACCCTTTATAGAATGAAATGGCTACACTCATATTCTTGTTGCTGTTGACTATGTTACTAAATGGGTTGAAGCTATTCCAACAAACCATGTAGATGTAACTACTTCAGTGAATATGATCAAGGATGTCATATTCCCCGGGTTTGGAGTTCCTAGATTTTTAATTACTGATGGTGGTTTTCATTTTATGAAAGGAACTTTTTGGAAGATCCTCTACATATCATCCTCAAATGAGTGGTCAAGTGGAACTCTCTAATAGAGAACTAAAGACCATACTCAAGAAGATGGTGGATAAATCAAGAAAAGATTGGTCATACAAGCTAAATGACACTCTTTGGGCATACCGAACTGCATTTAAAAATACAATGGGCATGACACCATATAAGATGGTATACTGTAAGGCGTGCCATCTACCTTTATAATTGGAACATAAAGCCTTTTGGGCAATCAAGAACTTAAACTATGATCTTAAAGCAGCGGGAGTGTCGTGGGAATGGCCATGGCAGATGCTGCAATCGGCATCGAGTAGTAGAACGAGGGGCAAGGGCAGCCAGCCATCTGCGGTGCGAGATGAGGTCGGAGACACAGGTTTTTACCTAGGTTCGCCCCCCGGAGGGTAAAGACCTACTCCTGCTAGATTTTATTGACGAGAGAGTACAAGGGCGAGCTCGACGACTAGGCGACGAGTCGCAGGGGGTGTATGATGGAACGTGTCCTCTATGCGTACCCTAGGGAGGTTTATATAGACTCACCTTGCTAGGGTTTACAAGTCTACAACCGAATTAGTTAAGGATTCAGAGGGAGGTTGACCTAGTCTGACTAAGACTAGCTACGCTTCTGGACCTTCAGCTTCCAGTCGCCTGGCTCCTTGTTGGGTCCTGATGCAGTCGCTGTCCTGGAGGCCCACTCGCTGGCAGCTTGGGCCAATAGTAAATGTCCTGCTGGGTATACCCCACTCGGCATATCCCCATCAGTAGTCCCCGAGGCCTTCGTTGATTCATCGCAGGTGTTCGTTGGCAGTCGGAGTATGCGGGTCCAATTTGGATGCCCAATCGAATCAGCGGTGGACTCCCTGAATGAAAGAGGGAACTTGTTATGTTAGTCGCAATAACGGCGATCAATCGAATTGCAGCACGGCGAATGGGTCAGCGAGTAATCGGATCGCATCTAGGGCGATCAGTTCAGCGAGTAGTCGAATCACAGCTAAGGCGATCAGGTCGTCGAGTAGTCGAATCACAACTATGCTGATTAGGTCGGTGAGTAGTCGGGTTGCCGTAGTTGGCGAGTCGAGTAGACGAAGTTGGACTGTCAGCGTTGGTCAAACTAGCCGTTGGGTAATCCAACGGTAATATCGGCATAATCACCGCGCGGTAACGGCTCCCCGAAAATGGCGGGTAACAACCGCTATATAAGGAGAGTGACGGGTGAAGAGCGATCATTCCCCACACTTCCTCCGATCCCACGTGTCTCCCAATCTTCCAGTCCTTCATAGCGACCAGAGCGACCAGAGCGATTCCGCAACCCTAGATCCTCCGACTGATGGCGCCCTCGACAGAACCATGGGGGAGATCCAAATGCACGAAAGTGCCACTGAAGTCATTCGAGGAGGCGGGGATCCTCCGCGCTGGGAGATGGAGCACCCCGCGGCCGGAGAGGTGGAACCATATCCGCACGACGGAGAATTCATCTACTTCACTAGCCACCTGCAGAGGGGGATCGGATTCCCCACCTCCATCTTCTTTCGCCGCTCCTGCGTGTATTACGGCATCCAGCCGTCATACCTAGGGCCGCACAGCATCGAGCAACTCGCCATCTTTTTTGCGTTTTGCGAGTTTTTCCTAGGCTGTCGGCCATACTTCGCCCTGTGGCAAGATTTGTTCCACGGGAGGATCGGACACGAGGAGACAGGCGGCCCGATGCTACCTGCGGGCGGCCTCACTTTCCAGCTGAAATCAAAGGCCTCCTTCTTCGACCTGATGCTGCTGAAGAAGGCGGAGAACGAGTGGAAGAAACACTGGTTTTACGTGACCGAGTTGCCGCCAGACGATAAGGTGGCGCTTCCGAGGTACTCCGCCAACCGGACAGAGCCACGTCGGCTTCAGGTCGCCAAGCTCCCATACAACCAGCGGATGGTGGTCGACGAAATGCTGCTGACAATCCGTAACTTGAAGAAGAAGGGCATCCAAACCCTCAACTTGTATAATTGCTGGCTTGGGCGACGGCTAGTGCCTCTGGCCAGTCGCGCCCACTGGATGTACGAGTACACGAGCAAGGATGACCCGATGAAGTCTCGCACTGCCGAGTGGAAGCTTATTGATTACACATTTGCCCTGAAGAAGATCACCAATGCGGAATACCTCGACGCGAAGGCCGGAGTTGCCCCGTACACCGCGAAGCACACGGCTCCGTCAGTAAGTTCTCGCTTCTTTGTTCATTTCGCAGTCTTAGATTTTATTTATGAAAAAATACATGAATGAAATTTGTCGTTCATATTACGTATAAAGGAAAACAAAAAGGAGAAAACAGGCCACGGTAACAGACCAGGAATATTATTATGATGCTTTTTGTATGCAGTCGTGGTTTTTGCTAATCGCATTTGTCTTTGCAGTTATTCCAAGTGGTGTAAGGTTGGCTTCCACCCGCCTATGATGGAAACTCGAACGAGTCCGTCGAGGATGAGAGCGAGTCCTCGTCCTACAAGGGCAACGTCGGAGGCGACGATGACGATGATGAAGATGATGACGAGGCCGTGGAGGTCGCCGCTCCCACGGTCCGTAGGAGCCGTGGGCAGCGACAACGCGAGCTCGAGGCCAGCAAGAGCCTCGAGGCTCATGATGGGGGCGACGACGAGATCACTTCATGGCGCGTAGCCACGCCATCAAAAAATAAATCGCCTCAGAAGAAGAAGAAGACAGCCAAGGCAGTGACACCGCCTCGGCCCGTGAGTTGCTCCGAAGCTACCAGCACGGCCGAAGAAGCTGAAGCCAGCGTGCCGGAGCGGGCAACTGCGGAGACCGATGCGACCGTGGTGGAGGGTGAAGTGCCGTTGGCGTCGCTGGCACCGCCCTTCACCGCAGTCACCTGACTCGGGGCCACTCCATCTGTGGGTGCTTAGCCACCAAGAGGAGAGCCTGTGGAGATTGTGTAACACCCTCAGATCGGCCCTATGCAAGTTTTAGCGATTCCTGCCAAACCCGCATAGAAACGATTCAGAAGTGCCCACCAGGCACTTGTGTGCGGGTGGAAAACGAAGTAATATCATTACACAATAGTCTATGATGGAACCCACAGAACAGATATATGCAACAATGGCTCAAAGAGTCAAGAATACAGATATACAATACAAAGATACAAATCACATTTAAAACGATACAGCGTTCGAGTACGAACAAGATGCAAATTGAGCTAAGAGCCCTGAAGAATAACCAATGGTGTCCATAACCCTGCCCAGGCCATGCCGGAAGGGTAACCCTGCCAACGACGTCGATCTCAACACCTGCTCAAACAAAAGGGGTGCCGACAAAGGGCAAAGGAAAAAGAGAGCGGTCAGTACTGAGGCCAGTACAACGCGAGACTAGAATTCGGCGGTCCTCGCCTACATAATAGGTATGGTGGACTGAAGCGGTAGCGCAGCATGCATTAAACCACCTATAGAGACTCAATTCAACTGACGGCTATCAGAGAGGGATAATAAAGACCTATTCAGATCCAACCTGATTCTAACACCAAACATACCCATCCTGATGTTTCCCCCTCGAGACCAATCGAGGAAGTCCACCGAGGAACTCACACAGTTGGCAGTTTTATTCATTCCGTTATAGTTGCGGAAATTACTAGTCAAATATAGATAGCATGAGTCATCCTAATATTATAAACAGTGGGCAGTTTTAGTTAACCATTCTGTTGTAGTTGCAATACTTACTAGTCTGATCCAAGTCAAATTTATAGCACTACTTTAGTTATAGTTGTCTATGATCGAGATATTGTGCTCCAAGTCGTCCATAAACGGGGACACGGCTTTCAGAAAGTTTTACCCTACAGGGGGCACAAATAGCAACACACGCACGATCAACCTCGGAAAAAACAAAATGAAAACCCAACAAGGCATCACGACAGAACATTCACAAGATTCATATTTAATTTCAAGGGGCCACCCCACCGAGCTACCCACGACAAAGTTTGCCGGCTCCGAGATGGACCCAGAGGTTTGTGCCAATGGCTGTAAACGACTGGGAACCCGAAAGTGTGAATGGGCTTGTCGATACCGCGAAAACATTCCACATTTGTTCCTAAACAGTACAAGCACTCGACGCGCAATCGTAAATAAAGCAGTAAATCATGGCATAAGTACAGGATAGTAATAAAGCCCCAAACTAGTTTGTGGCCCCAAGGAATTAAATATGACTCAAGCTAGGGTTAGGGGGATTCATGGTACCACATGCGGATAGTGCGAATATTCAAAGAACAGGTATCAAGTACTCGGGGTCCTATGGGACACAAGTGGACGGTTAAAAACCAAATAACATTTATTGCCCACCTGTGCCTCTACATTATTTACCGACTTTCAATTTTAGTTATTAAACGGTAATTAAATCCATGATCATGCCCAACATTAAGCATATGGCAACGTTCCAACAACCGTGGTACGTGACGACATGGAAACAACACCTGAGCAAGCAACTGCGACTCGCAAGGCCAACTATCTACCAAACAATAGGCAATAGGAGGTGTCCAAGGCAATATGATGGCTGCGAGGGATATCACGGGTACGACAACTAGAGCATCGTAACACAGATAGCAATAGATCAATAGGAGGGAATAAAGACTAAAAAAGTAATGTAGGTAGAAAGAGGGAGAATGCTCGCCTAAAAACATCGCCGAAGGTTCATCCAAATATCGGGTCGACACTCGCATCAACTCGTCGGCCTAATCCGTGAAGAAGCAAAGCACTAGCACAAACACCGGATGCACTATTTAATACTACGCAGAAGATCGGGCATGATGCATGTATGATGTATGACATGGAAAAGGTGCGATGCGATTAGGCAATATTAAGCGGAACCGGGGTCCCGACAATTAATTATTAAGTTCATGTTGTTTAGATATCCCGCAATTTAAATGCTGTCTTAACATGGCAAAATATGGTATCGGTTCGATGCACAAATTTAAATGGAGCCAACATTAGACTAAATTCGCCCGCATATGGCCTCCGTATTTAATTATGAGGTGAATTGGCAAAATCCCCCAAACCACAATATGTATGCAAGCATGACAATATTACATGCAACAAGTGTATATAGCATTTAATAAAATAGGGGCTCGGATTTAGGGTCACAGATTGAGGGGTATCGACGATCTTGGGGCTTGAAGGGGGTTCGACGGGGTTCGGGTCTTTGGATCGGGCTTCGGGATCAGTCTTTAAATCCGTGAAGATGGTCATGGCGTCCGGGAAGGCGATCTTTACATCGGGTGGATTGGCGATCTTGGCAAGGGTACTTGTCCATGTGTCCAAAATTGTCGACGAGATCTTGGAATCGCTTGGCACCTTAGATGCGGGTCTTGACTTGCGATGAGGCCCTGGCGACTTCATGACGAGCGGAGTCGGGGATTCAACAGGGAGTGCTTGCACCCATCATCTAACAATGCGACACCTGCACAAGCCGCTGCTACCACAAGCTGTCGGTGGAGCCAACAAAAGAAGGCTCACATCGTTCATAGAACTAATAGGGACATGTCGCCTGCAGGTGACTTTGGCGAAGGGGAGGTGGAACTCGAAGCAAACAGTGACCCCGGTGGCACGACGCGGCCGGGCGGAGGACAGCCGGGGAGCCCTGCGTATGGGAGGTGAGGCGCTGGGCACGCTCTCGCGCGCGACGGTAGAGATGTTCGCGAACACGTACAGGGACGCGTGGCCGGGTGCGCAGGTCGGCGAGCTTGCGCGGAAGGCGACGAGGTCATGACGAAGAGGCGCGGCCAGCAAGGACGGGGTGCGGCACTAGAGGGCCTACGAGGGCAATGGAGAGGTCGAGCCCGCGTGGTTGACGCTAGCCTGCAGAGGCGCAGGGAGAGAAGGCGGCGGCGCTTGACCAGAGAGGAGAGGACGTGGGGCGCCTGGCAGCGCTAGGGCTTGTGGCCAGAGGTCGTAGAGGCGGAGGTCGGCTCGGAGAGAAGAACAACACGAGGGGAGGCAACGGCTCTGTCAGAAAGGAGGCGGGGTAGTTGACGGTGACGGGCGAGCTCTTAGGCTCGAGCAAGGGAGAGAGGTCGCGAGGACGACGGGGATGGGGAGGTTCTGAGGCTGGCGGCGGGGAGATCGATCGGGGGGAAGGAGAAGGGGTCGGGGTGGTTGCCGATCGGGATAGGCGAGGAGCGGGTCAATGGGGAGTGGGTCCAGTGCGAGCGTGTCTGGTCTCTGGTGTGTGGTGAAAAGGATACAGATGCCGCCTAGAGGGGGGGTGAATAGGCGGTTTAAAACTTTTACGAGATGGACTTAACAAAGGCGGAATAAAACTAGCATTTACTTTGTCAAGCACAAAACCTATATAAACTACGGTTCACCTATGTGCACCAACAACTTATGCTAAGCAAAACAAGCAACTATGTGATAGCTAGATATAATAATTCAAGCACAAAGGCTATCACAGTATAAAGTGCATAAGTAAATAGCTCGGTATAGAGATAACCGAGGCACGCGGAGACGATGATTTATTACCGAGTTCCTCCCATAAAGAGAGTACGTCTCGTTGGAGAGTGGGTGGTATCAAACCACCTACGCCACAAAAGACCTCCCTTATTCTCCGGTGAATCTCACCCCAACGGGATCGATCCACACTTCCACTATCGGTGCACTTGTCGATGGCAATCGGAACCTCTCACAAGGTTGGGGCACTTCTCCACAACTTAATCGGAGGCTCCCAACAAACGCCACCAAGTCCACAACCTGCAACACCAACAAACCGTCTAGGGTTCCAAGAACCCAAGAGTAAAAATCTTCTCAACTTTCACTCACCAAATCCCCCGAGGAGAACTCAAATCGATGCACCAAATGCAATGGCAAGAACACATGAAGTGATCAAGTCCTTCTCTCCCAAATTCCACAAAAGCTACAAAAGCTAGTGGGAGAATAAGAGAGGAAGAACACACGAGGAAATCCACAAAAGAAACCCCAAGATCTAGATCCCAATATGTTCCCCTCACATAGAGGAGAGATGGATTGGTGGAGTTGCAGATCTAGATCTCCCCTTTCAAATCCCCCAAAAAGAATCAAGAAATATGGGAGGGATTGAGAGTATTTGCAAGCTCTTGAAGGTCAAAACAATGGAGGAGAGAGAGAATGCAAGTCACAGGCCTAAGGAGGAAGAAGGGGTCTAATTATACCCCTCCCCAACGAAATATGACCATTTGGGACCTTCCAGGCCAGATAATCCGCCCCTCCCCCGGATATTCCGGGTTCCCCGGACAAAAAAAATGGCTAAAGACTTCGTGGCGCGACCCTCAATATAGGGGCGGATTTTTGGGGCGCATAATCCGCCCCCCTGAAAACTGGCAGGAACAGCAAAACTGAAACCATCATAACTTTTTCATTCGGACTCCGATTTTGATGATCTTGGGCTCGTTTCGAAGATAGTAACGATCTCTACAAGATCATGCAGGGAACCATCATAGTCCAGTAATGGAGGATAGAACCAAATGATGAAAGGTTTAACCTATCTATAAAAGACAAACCGGTAAAACCTCCAATATCGAAAACACAATAGAGAATGCATAAGAAATCCGTTTTCGATGGACTTAAGCTTGTCATATAGATTGACACAATATCTAAATCCTCTCATGGATAAGAAACAAACAAGAACCAAGAAATATGATGCCAAGTATGCAAAGGTTTGAGCTCTCACCGAGGGATATGATCAAGTTACTCACTTGAGAGCCCCTCTTGATAGTACGGTTATATATCCTATAAACCGGTCTCTCCAACTAACACCATGAGACCAATTAGAAAGAAACCCTACCAAAATCAAACCTTTTCCTTGTATATTCCACACCTTAGGATGGAGCACCTTTCTTGATTGCACTAGCTTGGTGAAGATGCTCCCCCATACTCCACTATGGAAGAGCCTCTCTTTTAGGCATATCTTCACATATCCATGATCACCATAAGGATGGCACGATACACTTGAGATCATCTTAAGAAACCTTGATCAACACTTGATCTTCTTCACTTTATTCTTATTCCAACCTTGAAGCCACCATATGGTTCAAGCATTGTCTATGGACAAATCCTACAAGTAAAACTCAATGCAACATAAGTCCATAAAACATTGTCATTAATTACCAAAACCACACATGGGGGCACACATGTTCTTTCATGTGGGCTGGGTCCGGTCGGGTGGCGTTGTGTGTGCGGGTGCTAGCGACGCGCCGAGCGGGTGTGTGGTGGGGCCAGGTGTAACAACCCTAGTTTTATTAAATACTAATTAGGTTTGTTTTGTGCATTCATGAGCATCATGTATTTTGCTAAGACAAATAAACAAAGCAAACAACAAGAAACATATACAAAACCCTAAAACCTATTTTTCCCTTCCTATTTGAAACATACTCAAAATGGTTTCGAATTTAAAAAAAGAACAAAAAATGTGGAACCCAAATGGTTACAAGGGTCTCTGAAATATTTTGAATATTTGTAAAGTTCTGGTAATTTGAAATGTATTTAAATAGATTTGAAAAATGGATATACACAGAGGTAAAAGAGAAATAGAAAGGAAAAAGGGTTTTATCAGAAAAAATGTTCCTAACCCTTTCTGGGCTGCAGCCCAATTCCTCTCCTTCTCCTCCTCGCCGCTCAGCGCAACTCCCTGCAGCCCACCTGGCCTGTTTGCAGCCCACCTCGGCCCCGTACCAGTTCAGCCACCTGTCTGCGCCGTCGTCTTCGTTCCCGGCGAGGAAGTAGCTCTGTGGCGTGCTCGCCGCTGTCCGCGGCCGTGGCCGCGCCAAGATGTGCGCCACCGACAGCCCTGGCGCCTATAAGATACCCTAGCCGGCACCGACGAACCCTAGGCCTCCTCTTCTCCCTCTCCCTCGCTCCCTTGCGCCATGGACGAAAACCTACGTGCAGACCCCGCCGGCGCCCTATCGAACCCGGCCACCCCTCGCCCAGCCGAGCGTGCAGGAAGCTCCGACTCATCGCCTCGATGCTTCTCCCTGAAGGAATCGGCCCCGCTCGCTCGCAAACGTCGCCATCGACTCCGTCTCTCCCGCATCCGATGACCGCCGCCTTTGCCATTACCGTCCACCCCACCCTCCTCCGTCTTCACCGAGGCCAGACATGCATCGAGGGTGAGTCCTCGGTCTTCCTGGACCACTCCGTTGTCTTCCTCCCTCTCTGGTTCATCTCCACGTCGAACACCGTCGTGCACCGTCGCCAGGCAAGCTCGCCACCGCCACTCCGATGACCAATAGCCAGCGGCGCTGCCTCTCTCCTGCTCGCCTAGCTCTGGTCGATCGAACGCATGCAGCCGTGAAGCCCAGCAAGCCCCCTAGCGCATCCAACCGCTACCTCCTGGACGTTCTCCAACGAGCTCATGTGGCCCCACCGTGGCGTCGACGTGGCGCCTGCGCGTGCCTGACGTGGGCGCTGACCAGGTCGTGCCTGTGTGGCCGTGACGTGTCCCAGACCCAACCTGTCTGTGACTGGGGCTAGACCCAGCCCCAGTAATAAAACACCCAACCCCCTGTGTTGACGTCAGTGTGACGCAGTAAAGGTTTTATTTATTTGAATAATTCCAGAAAATCAATAAAACTTATAAACTCAATAACTTTTATTATGTAATTCAGAAAATACAAATAATATATCAAAATGTTCAGAAAAATGAGCTCTACCTTTGTAAGCTATCATCATGCATTGTTAATCAACTTTCATAACAAGTTTAATTAGAAGAACTAAAGGCACCCTCTCATATACATCTGGGGTTTCTCCGAATTAGGGTTTATACCCCTTAGAACCCCGAGCAAATGGTCGAGCATGCTTTAGGGTTCATTTCAATACAAATTAACTTGTCATATCATCATCCTTGATTGAACATTGCATCGATGCCATGTGTTGAATGTTTCCCTTTCTTTCTGGTATTTGGGTCTTCTTCGGTAGAATGCGAGATCAAGATTGAGTTCGAGATCGAAGATCGAGGTCAACACCATCGAGGGTCGAGATCAACACCGTTGAAGCTCGAAGACCAATACTGGGACAGCTATAACCAAGTCAAGTACCAGGTGTCCAGAGCTCTGCTTTCTGGATATCAACTAGCAAAGGCAAGCGAAGCCCCACACATACATATGAATCCTATGCTTTCAAAGTATTTACATTCTTGCATGTGCATGCGATTCCAAAGCCTTTTATCGATAGATAGAGTAATCCTATCTTATGCATGTTACCTTTGAAGACTATATTCCCTGATCCACTGCTCCTACCATAAATAGGGTTTGAGCTTGTGAAGAGTTGCTAGAGCTGTTACATCTGTTGTGCTTAGCCATGATTAGCTGTTACCACTGGTCCATCCGATTGATGAATCAGAGATGCGAATGAACCTAGTATGATAGGATGATGTGGTATGATCGGAGATGGATAATAAACATGCTCAGGCTTGTATGGGAGGCCACGTGGGTTGTGGTTTTTGCAGTCCCATACTTGCCACTAATAGGACCTAAGTTCTTGCCTATGGTCCAAGACGAGCGTACAGCCAGACGGGGGCCTGGAAACCCCCTCGACCAACTAACTTGCCTAGTAGATTCCATGAGTCACATAGTTTGGACTTTCCATTCGACATACGCATCTTGGATGTTCTTGAATGGAGGTGAAGGAGGTGCATTCATAACAGGTAGGTAAGCGTGGCCGTGACCAAGAGATGCCCGACATCCGTAATCTTGAACCCTGTGCACATCATTAGGGACCAGCTTCGGGACTCGACCCGTTACGGTGGCATCTCCCTAGTGCGGGACTCATGCTCTCGGCGAAAGCAAGGTAAAGGTCGTGGTCAACCACTCTCTGTCGGCCTTCCCAGGAAGAGGGCTAATGTTAACTGGCATTAAGAATCGGTTGGTACGTGTGGGTAAAGTTGTACACCCCTGCAGGGTTAAATCTTTTCGAAAAGCCGAGTCCACGGTTATGGACGAACTTGGAGACCAGATTCAAAGATCATAGAGAACTTGAACCTAATCATAAAACTTGGCAAGTTAAGTAATGTGTGCTTAAGGATGCTTCTTTAGGGATCAAGGGGGTGATCCTAGATAGGTTTAGCTGATGATGATTCGGTGGATATCAAAAGAAGATCAAAGGTAGTGTTACCGCTCTCTTATCCCCTTTTAAAATATTCGGATTAGTTGAGATTCTTCTCCTTCTTGTTTTACAAACAATAATGGCTTTATGCAAAACAACTCCACCAGCCATAAGTCTTGTGGAGTAAACCCTGTACTCACCCTTGTTTAGTTGATACTTTTTAGAAGAGTAAGTGTTACCATTGAAGATGAGTTCCTGACGGCATCAACATCGATGAGTAGTTTTGGAGTTTCCAGTCGGTAGTCTGGGATCTATGGAATGGACGCCATCCTTATGCTTCAGGTCTCTTAGGCCATTTGTTAAGTTTGCTATACTTAATAGCATAATTTGCCTTCCGTTGTTTGATGTTTGTGGTCAGTGACCTCTGCTTGTAGTATTTTGGTTCTTCGTTCAGTTATGAGCTTGCTGTAATACCTTTCGTGTCGTAGGGTCACTATCATGTTATCAATTCTTTCTCTGTACGCTTTCGATATTAGGTTAGGCTTATGTTCAGACGAAGGTCTCGGATTTGTCTAGCCTTAATCCCGGGGGTGTCACAGGTTTTGGTATCAGAGCAGTACCGACTATAGGAAACCTTTCTATTGGTCGATGCTGAGTCTAGTTCTTGTGAAAACTATTTTCAAAGATGAAAATTATGTGCAAAAACTCTAGTATGCTTCTTTTCTCCTTATCCAGTTTCGCTCTAACTCTGGGCCATCTTACCTTGTGTTGATTTGGAAAAGTTTTGCTATCTCGTCTCTTTATTCAACACTTAGGTGCCTTTTCAGGCATGCCGGTTCTCAACCATTTGACCTAGTGTTGAGTTCTCTAGAGTCATTTGTGTGTGCTTCTTGTTTCCCTTTGATCCTATTCGTTTGAGAGATTTCTGTCTATCATAATCTCTCTGTTTTATGGGTCCACAACCTCATGTTGATGGTTCCTCAATGCTCTGTTCTAGGCCTTGAAGTTTCCTTTTGCCTCGTGTGCCTTCTTTTTATTTGTTCGGGGTACCTCAGAAGTAGTATATTCTTATGGAAGCTACCTCGTGATTACTATCTTGTAGTGTACGCTTTGTCACTCAAGTAGTAGTTACTCCTTTCTACGGGTTCTAACCCTCGGACTTGAACCAAAGATCCCCGATTGTGCTGGATTCTGGTGTTGCGAATCTTGTACATGAAGCTGACCTTTAACCCAAGATCCATTTTGTTGACCCCTGTCGTTAATGTTCACACATTACTTCAGAATGGCTAGTACCTTCTAGTATAGCCTTCAAGCTTGTGGATATTGTTGCCGTTGAATAGTGACGATAAAGGACTTTCCCTACCACATGCTATGGAAGATGTTCTTTAATGGAACCAAATAGATCACGACAAGAGCACTCTTCGCGAGACTCACATCTACACTCGTGACTCTGCCATACCTTCCCTATCTATGCATTGGTTTTCGGAAGATTGTTGACTTATGCATCCACATTTCGGGATTCTATCCTGATTATATTCCTTTTTCCTTGTTTCTTTTCGACCTTTCTCTACCAGTTGGTAGCCAAGTAGTAGATATGCATTGGTGTCTTCCAATGCAAGATACTCTTGTGGTTTGTCATGGCAAACCATTTCGGGATGTCAGGAGAAACAAACTCCAGTACCTCGTCATATCTCGGACCAGGTCAAAGTGTTGTAATCCGCAGATCAATAAGCATTGATTAGTTTATGTTTTGTTCTACCTTAGGGTATCACACTCCTTTATATAAAGAAGTCGTGTTGAGTTTCATGACCCTCTTAATGAAGTGATGCTCTTACACATATTACCCACCTTCCTCTGAGTTTTTGTGCTCATGAATGTTGCGTGTGCGTAATTATGTGGTCATCTAATATTCTTAGCAGTTCTTACTGCTTTGAACTTTAAGGACATTTGTATCATTCTTAGCATGATGGCTAATCTTATCACTAAGCCAAGGATGATTGTACTACCAAGTCCACTATTCTAGTGCACTCTCTTCGGTCAAAGAGTTAGGCTTGTGTCGAACCTCTGCGACTATGTCCTCTTGCCTTATAAAGCAAGTTTCCTCTCGAACTAAGTGACATATCTGTCGTGGGAATGGCCACGGCAGATGCTGCAATCGGCAGCGAGTAGTAGAACGAGGGGCAAGGGCGGCCAGCCATCTGCGGTGCGAGATGAGGGCAAAGACATAGGGTTTTACCCAGGTTCGGCCCCCCGGAGGGTAAAGACCTACTCCTGCTAGATTGTATTATGGAGGTGTTACAATGGGCGAGCTCGGCGGTTAGGCGGCGAGTCGCTTGGGTGTATGAGGGAACGTATCTCTACTCACCCTTTAGGGAGGTTTATATAGGCTCACCTCCCCTAGGGTTTACATATCTCAACCGATTCGGTTACAGCTTTAATAGTCGTTTAACCCAATCCGACTGGGCCTATCTACTCGCCTGGGCCTTCAGCTTCCAGTCGCTCGGTACCTTGCTGGGCTTCAATCCACTCGCCGTTCTGCAGGCCCACTCGCCAGCTCTCGGGCCAGTCGGAAACGCCTTGCTGGGTATACCCCAGTAGGCATATCCCCATCAGTAGTCCCCAAGGCCGTCGTCGATTGGGCGTAAGTGGCTGCTGGCAGTCGGAGTATACGGCTTCAGAGTAGGCATCCAGTCGAATCGTCGGCTGGCTCCTGTATAAAGGAGGAAATCCGGTGAACCAAGTCGCGGCTTGGGCAAGTCGAGTCGGCGGGACGCGGTCATGGTGATTGACCTGGCGAGCCGAGTGGCTGGAGTTGGACCGTCAGGCGTGGTCAAACTAGCCGTTGGGGTAATCCAACGGTAACTTTCGGCGTAATCATCGTGTGGTAACGGCCTCCTGATTTGGCGGGTAACTCCCGCTATATAAGAGGAATGGCAGGCAATCGTAGAGCCAACTGCCCACCACTTCTTCCGAGTGCACGCATTTTCCTTCCTTTGCTCCGCGATCCAATCGACCCGAAATCCTCCGATCTCCAACCAACCTCTCGGCCATGGCCCTTTCCACCGAACCATGGGGTAGGTCCAAGTGCACGAGGGCGCAGCTGGCCTCTTTCGAGGAGGCCGGGATCCTGCGAGCCGGCTGTTGGTGTATCCCCGCAACCGGAGAAACGACCCCAAACCCGCGAGAGAGGGAATTCGTCTGTTTCACCAGTCATCTCGAGCAAGGGCTAGGGTTTCCTACGTCCTTGTTCTTCCGGCGCTTTTGCACCTACTATGGGATCCAGCCTTCAGATCTGGGTCCCCACAGCATCGAGCAGCTCGCCATCTTCGTGGCGTTCTGTGAATGCTACTTGGGCTGTCGGCCCTACTTTCCCTTGTGGCAAGATCTGTTCCATGGACGGATCAGCCGCGAGGAGGCAGGCGGCCCAATGCTAGCCGCGGGCGGCTTGACGTTCCAGCTCATGTCCAAAGCCTCCTTCTTTGACCTGATGCTACCCGCCAAGGCGGCGAGCGACTGGAAAAAGTCGTGGTTCTACGTGACCGAGGCGACCCTAGAGGGCGAGGCGGCGATCCCGTGGTACTCCGCTAGTCGTTCGGAGCGGCGCCATCTCCAAGTCGGCAAGCTCCCCGACGACCAGCGGATGGTCGTTGACGAGATGCTCCAGACCATCCGTGGTCTGAAGAAGAAGGGCCTCCAAACGATAAATTTGTACAATTGCTGGCTTGGGCGGCGACTTGTTCCACTCTCCCAGCGCGACCACTATATGTACCAATACACCGGCCGGGGGGACTCGACGAAGGCCTGCCTCGACGAGTGGAGGCTGGAAGATTACCTCCCAGCATTGAAGAAGATTACCCAGGCGGTGTACCTGGATGCACAGGCCGGGATCACCCCCTACACCGCGAAGCGTCCAGCTCCAACGGTAATTTCTTTACCTTGTTCGCAGTCGCAGTGTATGCAGTCGCGGTAATCCTGATCCTGTTTGCATTCATCGCAGCTATTCCAGGTGGTGGAAGGGTGGCTCCCACCTTCGGATGATGAGAGCCCGGGCCCATCCGCCCAGGACGTAGGTGAATCACCACCCGCGAGGGGCAACGAAGACGACGAGGACGAGTCCGAAGAAGAGGTCGCCCCGCTGGTCCGAAAGACCCGCGGGCAACGTCAGCGCGAGATCGAAGCGAGCAGAAGCCTCGAGCGCCATGACGATGAGGACGAGCTCCCAGAGACCACCTCGCGCCGTCAAGCCACTCCGTCGAAGAAGAAGGAGAAGAAGAGGGAGGCGAGGGCCCCCCTGAAGAAGAAAACAAAGCCGTCGAAGACGGCCTCACCGCCACACTCGGCGAGTAGCTCTGATGCTCCCAGCCCCACTGGTGATGGCGCGCCACCAGCGACAACCGCGCTGGACACGGCGACTATGGAGGTGCCACTGGCCTCATTGCCTCCACCAATCGCCCTAGTCTCTGGGCTGGGGGAGGCTCCGGCCGTGGCGACTTCGCCTCGCAGGGAGGCTCCGGCTGCGGCGGCTTCACCTCGCAAGGAGGCTCCAGCTGCAGCAGCTTCGACTCACGAGGAAGCTCCCGCCGAGGATGTCCCAAAGGCGCCAGATGCAGCCTCAACGACGAAGAAGCCGTCCGTGTCTTGGGCACGCGATGTCCTAGACCTGGGGCTCAGTCGCCGACTGGGCCCTGAACTGGAAAAACCGGCCGGCCTTCGTACGGGGCTACGTTTCATCCCAGTCGCCAAGTGAGTGTGCACACCCCTCCTTATTTTCCGTAACTATTTCAATTGTCTTTGTTGATTCGATTAATGCGCAGGACCGGAGTGAAAAGGATGGGCTATCCGACCGTGGCCAAGGTGCCCTCCGCCACTAG
Organism: Avena sativa; assembly: GCA_916181665.1. Taxonomy (NCBI): domain Eukaryota; kingdom Viridiplantae; phylum Streptophyta; class Magnoliopsida; order Poales; family Poaceae; genus Avena; species Avena sativa. The sequence goes on from OV702280.1 coordinate 138,043,151, forward strand.
CGAGGAGGATCCTTCACGCAAGAGGAAGGCGGACGAGGTCGTCGCCTCAGCGGATGGCAGTAAGAAGGCCAAGGGCGACGACATCGTCACCATCTCTGACGATATGGCGGCCGCGCCGGCCGAGCCCGCGGTGGAAGCAGCCGCGTCTACGAAGGAACCCGCTGCGGAGGCGACCTCCCTTGGAGCGGGTGCCTCCATTGCTACCTTCCCCCGCTTCGTGACCAAGGCGGCCACGGCGAGTGGGGTTGCGCCCTCGAGCCACGTTCCTGGGACCGCCGATGCTGAAGTCGACCAGCGTCGTGGGCACACGCCTGCATTACTCGCGTCCGTGGACGCGATCCAACTCCACGGCATGCTTGGCGCAGCCATCCAGGTACATCCAGTCCCCGAGGATCAGGTCGGTGTTTTGCAGCGGCGTGATTCTTTTATTTTCGTATCCAGTCCCCGAGTGCGTACTCGCTGAATTTCAGCGGGTGGGCATTTGGGAATTTCTTGATCGCTAGTCCCCGAGTGCGCACTCATTGAATTTCAGCGGGTGGGCACTTAGGAATTTCTTGATCGCCAGTCCCCGAGTGCGCACTCGCTGAATTTCAGCGGGTGGGCACTTAGGAATTTCTTGATCGCCAGTCCCCGAGTGCGCACTCGCTGAATTTCAGCGGGTGGGCACTTAGGAATTTCTTGAACGCCAGTCACCGAGTGCGCACTCGCTGAATTTCAGCGGGTGGGCACTTATGAAGTTTGTTTTAACTGACTTTTTCGGTGATGTACAGGGTCTGCAGCTTGAGTCGGCGGACCGATTGGCAGCGAAACAGCGCGCGGAGAAGGAGCTGGCCATCGTCCAGGAGGCGAACAAAGGTCTTCAGGCTGTTGCTGCGAAGGCAGATCAAGCTCGCCAGGGGCTTGTCCCCGCTGGTGAGTTGGTGGCGGCGCGGTCTGCTCTGGGTGCCGCTGAAAAACGGATCGCCGACCTCGAGCGCGAACTGCGGGAGGCGAGAGAAGAAGCTAGCTTGGCGGACGGGCGAGCTAAGGCCGCCATTGCGGCCGCAGAGGAGGATCGCAAGGTGTCGTAAGTCCTTATTGCTGGGCTTCAGGACGACCACACGTCGCTTCAGTGCTTCATCACGGGACTCGCCCGCCCGCTGCTTGGTGAGTGCTTCCTCCCTTTCTTATAGTTGTGGTTTTTGTGGTGTCCATCATACTCATCATTGTCTTTTTCTTCGCAGGTCGCATCATTGATAGCGACGAAGAGGCGAGCTCGCTCGACGCAAGGCAGTGCGTAAGCATGCTCGTCAACTCGGCGACGCTGTCAGCGACCTGCATCCGCGCCTACCTCCAAGAAATATCACCCATGGAGGTGATTCCCAGCGACCTCGTTGAAGTGTGGAAGTACTTGGAGAAGGCACCCGCGGTTGTTGAATTTATGACGCGATCGGCGTTTCGGCGTGGAGCATCGACGGCCCTGAGCCTTGGACTCGCTCACTTCCCCGAAGACTTCGACATCGACGATGTGACGAGTGGGTACCCATCGTCAACTGGCGCGGTGGAGCTGTCCGAGGTTCTCAAGTTGCAAGAGCGTGCCGCCACGTACTCGGAGCGTGTCTGGGCGATGGGCGACCTCCTTCCATACCAGGAGACGGTCGTCGCGCCGAACGACCCCGAGCCGCCGCATCGTGACTTCAAGGTCGAGCAGCCTTTTCGCGCGGCGATGGCGGGTGAACTGACGACGTATCCATCAAACCCGTACACCGCGTTCATCCGTAATCGCCGGGATGCTGGCGAGTCGTCATCGAAGCCTGCAGAGTAGGGTAGTTTGCCTTGAAGCGTTAGCAGCAGTTCTGCCACGCGGGCATATTTTGTAACATAAGACAATGCAATATGCGATTGAATGGGACGTCGTGTCTATTTTGGTATTTGTTTGTGTGCTTTGGATTGATTTTGGACGAGTCCCCGAGCGTGTCCGCCCTTTTGTGGGGTTTACCTCGTATATGATGTGTGTGTTGTTATCATGTGTTTTGTTGCTTTGGTCGACTCGCCCGAGCTCGGAGAGCCAGTCGCAAGGAGACTCCCTTGAGTGCTCTGTACTTTACCGTTTTCCCGTACGCGAACGAAGTCGGGTGGCCGAGTCCCCGAGCGTGGTACTTGGTAGTTCTAGGCGCGACTCGAGGGTGGTTGAGGACTTAGCGCGTTGGTGTGAGCGCGTCACTCCTGCCTGGCCCGTGGGGTCAGTCGCGTGGCGAGTCCTGGGCATGCTCTCTTACTTGGCGTTTTCCCTGACCGCTCGCGACGAACTGGTATTCAGTCCCCGAGCGTCGTACTTAGCCGTTCGAGTCGCTATGCCTAGGATGCGGAGGACCAAGGTCGCTGTGAGAAGCGAGGGCAGTTGTCTTGGCTCGTAAAACCAGTCGAGCTAGGCGACTCCAATGGGGCTCCGGGTTGGCGTTTTTCGTGGACGATGCAAGACCTGAAGTGATTCAGCGCTCTGACACCGCACTACTTAGCCGTGCCGATCGCTGTACCAAAGGTTGACTTCTGCATTTTACATACCGCTGTTATTACGAGTGCGAGTGGCACAAGTCATGGAGAGTAGGCGCAATTTGCGGTAACTGTTTCTTTTATTTCATAGCGACTGGAGAGTACATGTGTGGGGTTCTAGGAGTAGAACTTCCGGAGGAGGTTTACATTCCATGGTCGCTTGACGTCGAGCTCGCCGTCCCCGCGGACGTCGATGAGATAGTAGGCGTCGTTGCCGAGTACGCGCCCGATAGTGAATGGGCCTTCCCACGGAGGGGAGAGCTTGTGCATGCCCCTCTTGTCCTGGATGAGGCGTAACACCAGGTCGCCTTCCTGGAAGGTGTGAGCTTTCACCCGCCGGCTTTGGTAGCGGCGGAGTCCTTGCTGGTAGATGGCGGTGCGTGACCGAGCGAGGTCGCGTGCTTCGTCGAGCTGGTCGACCCCATCTTGGCGGGCTAGCTCGTTTGCAGCCTCCGTATAATGGACGACTCGCGGCGAGTCGTGTTCGAGGTCGATGGGCATGACTGCTTCGGCGCCGTAGACCATGAAGAAGGGAGTGAATCCCGTCGATCTGTTAACCGAGGTACGGATTCCCCAGATGACGGAGGGCAAATCCTCGACCCAGCACCCGGCGGTGCGCTCGAGTGGTACTTGGAGTCGCGGCTTCAGGCCGTGGAGGATGCTTTGGTTGGCCCGTTCTGCCTGGCCGTTGGATTCCGGGTGGGCGACTGACGCGAGGTCGAGCCGGATGTGGTGCTCTTCGCAGAATTCGGCCATGGCTCTCTTGGCGAAGTTGGTGCCGTTGTCCATGATGATACTGTTTGGGAACCCGTAGCGATATATGAGCTCGCGTAGGAATTTAGTGGCGGTCTTCCCGTCGCATTTCCGGACTGGCTTGGCGTCCACCCATTTAGTGAATTTGTCGACGGCGACTAGCAGGTGGGTGTAGCCGGAGGGGGCTTTCTTGAAGGGGCCTACCATGTCCATGCCCCATACGGCGAATGGCCAGGTAATGGGGATTGTTTTGAGCGCCAAGCTTGGTACGTGCGTCTGATTGGCGTACTTCTGGCACCCGGCGCATCGCTGGACGATGTTGACAGCGTCGGCGTGTGCAGTGGGCCAGTAGAAGCCATGTCGCATAGCCTTGGCGACCAGGGAGCGAGCGGAGGCGTGGTGGCCGCAGTCACCTGAGTGAATGTCGTGGAGGATTTTGCGTCCTTCAGCCGGTTGGACGCAGCGTTGGAACACGCCGGTGACGCTGCGCTTGTGTAGCTCGCCGTCGATGATGGTGTAGGACTTGCATCAACGAGCGATCATTCGAGCGTCTGTCTCGTCTGCTGGCAGGGTGCCGGCTTCCAGGTAGGCGATGTAGGGCTTGGTCCAATCGTCTGGCTCGGTGACGAGTGCGACCAAGGCTGCCTCTGGTTGGAGTGGGACTCCGATGTCGATCTCCCTCGGGGGAGAGACTGATGGTTTGGAGATTGTGTCGAGGAACACGCCGGCGGGTGGTGCGAGTCGAGCCGACCCGATGCGAGAGAGGGCGTCGGCCTCCTCATTTTTCCGCCTGTCGATCCACTCGACAGAGTAGCCGGTGAAGTGGCCGCCCAACTTGTCCACCGCTTGGCGGTACGCCGCCATGGTAGGGGAGACGGCGTCGCAGGTGCCGGCGACTTGCCCCGCGACGAGGTCGGAATCTCCGTAGCAGCGGAGGCGATTGACGTTCATCTCCTTGGCGGCTCGCATGCCGTGGAGTAGGGCCTCGTATTCAGCCATGTTGTTGGTGCAGGGCGTGAAGTCGAGGCAGAGGATGTAGCGGAGCTTGTCGCCCTTTGGTGAAGTCAACACTATCCCTGCTCCTGCACCGTCCGCGTTCTTGGAGCCGTCGAAGTGCAGGCTCCAGTAATGGAGGTACGGCAGCTTCTCTGGCTGCTGGGCCTCCTCCCAGTCGGTGATGAAGTCTGCCAGCGCCTGCGACTTAATCGCCTTTCGTGGCTCGTATTTGATGTTGTGGACGCCGATCTCGACGGCCCACTTGGCGACCCGCCCGGTCGCCTCGCGATTGCGGATGATGTCTTGAAGTGGCGCTGAGGAGACGACCGTGATCGGGTGCTCCTGGAAGTAGTGCGGCAGGCGCCGCTGAGCCCTGAAGACCGCGTATACTAGCTTTTGGTAATGTGGGTACCGCTGGCGCGACTCGGTGAGGACCTCGCTGATGTAGTACACCGGCCGCTGAACCGGGCGCTCCTTTCTTCCTCTGGTCGTTCGACGATCATCACGGTGCTGACGACGCGCTCGGACGCCGCGACGTAAACCAGCATGGGTTCTTTGTCGGCGGGGGCGGCGAGTAGTGGTGCGGCGAGTAGCACCTTTTTTAGGTCGCGGAGCGCGTCGTCCGCCTCCTTGTCCCACTGGAAGGTGGGGTTCTTGCGCATCAGGCGGTAAAGGGGCATCGCCTTTTCGCCCAGGCGGGGGATGAAGCGACTGAGAGCCGCTACTCGCCCGGCCAGCTTCTGGACGTCGCGCAGGCACTCGGGTTTGCCAAGCCGGGCGATCGTGTCGATCTTTGTTGGGTTCGCCTCGATCCCTCGTTTGGAGACGACGTACCCCAGTAGTTGTCCGGCGGGTACACCGAAGGTGCACTTGCCTGGGTTGAGCTTTATCTTGTACCTTCGCAGGTTGGCGAAGGTTTCCGCCAGGTCGGCGAGTAGGTCGCCTTGGCGAGCGGACTTCACGACCACGTCGTCGATGTAGACGTGGATGTTGCGGCCAATTTGGCTCGCAAGGCATTCTTGCATGCACCGCTGGTAGGTCGCCCCGGCGTTCTTGAGGCCGAAGGTCATGGCGGTGTAGCAGAAGGCTCCGAATGGCGTGATGAACGCCGTCTTCTCCTCGTCTTCGATAGCCATTTTGATCTGGTTGTACCCAGAGTAGGCGTCGAGGAAACATAGCGACTCCGAACCCGCGGTTGAATCGATTATCTGGTCGATCCGCGGGAGGAAGAACTGCTCCTTTGGGCAGGCGCTGTTCAGGTTTGTGTAGTCGATACACATTCTCCAGGTCCCGTTTTTCTTCTCGACCAGGAATGGGTTTGCCAGCCACTTGGAGTACTTGATTGGCCGGATGAAGCCGGCAGAGAGTAGACGCTGCACTTCCTCGACGATTGCTCGACGGCGTTCTTCATTGAAGGGCCGTAGCGACTGCTTGACGGGTCGCACTTTGGGGTCGGCGTTCAGCTTGTGCTCAGCGAGCTCCCTAGGGACACCGGGCATGTCAGAGGGTTTCCATGCGAAGATGTCCCTGTTCTCACGGAGGAACTCGATGAGCGCGCCTTCCTATGCTGCGCTCATGCCTGTCCCGATCGTCACCGTCTGGCTAGAGTCGCCTGGGACCAGCTCGACGGTGCGAGTGTGCGTCGTTGCCTCAAAGGTTGAGGTGTTGGCGCCCTCTAAGTTGGGCTTCTTGAGTATTGTGGGGTCGTCATTGTTGACCCCGCTCGCGTATTTTGCGAGCTCGTCGGCGTGATTAGTCTCTGCCGCGATGACATCGTCGGCGAGCTCGGCTCCTTTGGCCTCGCACTCGGCGGCCATGTCGGGGTCGCCGTTGATGGTGATGACGCCGCACGGCCCGGGGAGCTTCATCGCGTTGTACGCGTAGTGGGGCGCTGCCATGAATTTAGCGAACGCCTGGCGCCCTAGGACGCAGTGGTAAGGGCTGTCGAAGGGCACCAGTTCGAAGACGATCCGCTCGGTGCGGAAGTTTGCCGGTGTGCCGAAAGTGACTGGCAGCGTGACCTTGCCAATCGGGTACGCCTTCCGACCGGGGACGATGCCGTGGAACGTGGTGTGGGTCGTCTCGATCATCGACTGCGGGAGCCACAGCCGCCTGAAGGTGTCGAGGTAGAGGATGTTGATGGAACTACCGCCGTCCATCAGTGTCTTGGGGAGCTAGTAGTCGCCAACCTTGGGCTTGACCACCAAGGCGACTCGTCCTGGGTACTCGATGCGCGGCGAGTGATCTTTCCGGCTCCAGGTGATGGGCTGTTCCGACCAGTTCAGGAACTGGGGGACGTCTATTTGGGCCACCGCATTGACAGCGACGGCGCGGGCGATGACCTTCTTCTCGCGCTTCGTGTTGAAGCCTGTGAAGGTGTGGAGCGAGCCGGCTACTTTGCCGAATTTTCCGCCATTTGGCGGGTTGTTGTCGGGGTCCTCCCGCGCTTGCCGTGCCTTCTCGATTTCCCTGAGGGTGTGGCAGTCGGTGGTGGTGTGCGTTGCGGGCTTCCCTTCCCTGCTATGGAACGCACATGGTTGGTTAAGGAGGGCCGCGGGATCGAACCTTGGCTTGTTCTTGTAGTTTCCGCCATCGCGGCGGTAGCTCTTGGGCTCGCGCTGCGCGTGCCCGGCGTTGGCGACGAAGTCGACTCGCCCGTCACTGCGGCGCTTGCCAGTGAGGCGAGTGCCGCTGTAGCGTAGGTCGGTTCGGCGTCCGCCGTCGTTGCCGCTCGTGCGGCGTTGCCCTCCTGACTCGTCGTCAGTTTCCTGGTTTGGATCTTCCTCGGCATACCATTTGGCGATCTCGAGGAGGTCGGGGATGTTGTCGAGTGTGCGGGAGTGTCGTTTGAGCTTGGCGACTAGAGGCTCGTAGCGGCATGAGGTCTTGAAGCAATGGACCGCGGTGTCCGGGTGGATGCCGACCGCGTTGTACCAAAGCTCTTGCCACCGTTGGACCCAGTTGCGGGTTGACTCGCGGGGTCCCTGGACGCACCGTTCCAGGTCCTCAATAGTGGTGGCGCGGGTGTAGGAGCACTCGAAGTGCCTGACGAAGGCGTCGCGCATTTCCTCCCAGGAATCGATACTGTCCTGGGGGAGAGTGTTGATCCACTGCCTGCACGTCCCCTCCATCATCAGGGGGAGGTAACGGGCGGCGAGTAGGTCAGTTTGACCCGCGATCCCCATTGCCATGAGGTATGTGTCGAGCCAGACGGCGGGGTCGTACGAGGAGTCGTATTTTTCTATCTCCTTTGGCGCCTTGAAGTTTGGCGGGTACTTCTCGCCTCGGATCATTGGTCCGAAGCACTTGGGCCCGAGTCGACTGAGCGACCCCATGGGCTCGCCGTCGCGGCGATTAGTTAGGGTGTGCCGCAAGTCGTCGGGCTGGCGTGCGCGCCAGCTTTGGTTGTTGATGATGTGGGTGCGGGCGTCGATGGGTTGCCCGTTAGCGGCGACGAAGTTGGTCGCCGGCCTGGGGTCGTTGGTGGAGAGTGCCACGTTCGTGGGTCGGTGTTGGAGCTGCAGTGGCTCTGGTGGCGGGCAGTTGAGGGTGTTTGCCGCCGCTGGGCGGCCGCTGGAGGCCGCTCTGCTTCCCGAGGAACGCGAGTATACTCGACCTTGCGAGTCGGCGCCCTGACGTATTGGATCTGTAGGGCGCCGTCGCCGGTGGCCGTGATGCTGTCGGCTGCTGCTCGGCCTGCCACAAGGTTGTCCATCGGGGTGGAGAACAGTGGGAGGCCATTTGCGTCTCGCTCCCGTGAGGAGACTACTATCCACGGCTGGTCCCTGGGAGGGGTGCAGTTGGGTGGAGGTGGGGCACCCATCGCCGTTGATCCTGGCGGTGGCCGGGCGCTTCCTCCTGGTGGCGCGTTCTCGCAGATCGCGCGCTCGGCCACGCGGGCCGGGTCGTTTTCGTCGTCGAAGTTCAGGGCACGCCCTTGAACGGTGGGGTTCAGGCGTGACCTGATCCGCTGCTGGTGGTAGCGTGACAGCTCCTGCGCCGTCACCTGCTCGAGGCGAAATTTTTCGCGCTCGGCTTGCTCCTTGCGCACCGCCTCCGCCAGTTTCAGGCGGAGTTCCTCGACCTCCGTTGCCGTGGCGTTAGGAGGGATTGGGGTGGAGAACGGATCCTCCGGCGGATCGGCGCCGGTGGCCATGTAGGCCGCGGCGTGGCGACCGGTTCCGTCGCGGAGGTCGGCGGAGTTCTCTGACCCGGAGTCGAATTCGAAGATCCCGAGGATGGAGGGGTCCTCGAAGTCTCCCGCGTTGGAGACCTGGGCAATGGAGCCCGCGGACGAGGCCGCGGTGATGGATCCGGCGAGTGACGTCGGGGTCGCCGAGTCGGCGTCGTCAGTGAGGGCCGCATCTTCTGCGGCCGCTGAATTCCCGGCCACGTTGCTGTGGGCCGAGTTGTACTCGGAGGCGAGGCGGTGGATCATGCGGATCTGGCTCTCGGAGAGCCGATCGCGTGGCGGCGACTCGCGGATGCGAGCCGAGTCCTCCGAGACGATGACGTCGGTGAGGCCGACGAAGAGGCTGATCGTGCCGATTGGCAGGATCACGCTGTGCGTGACGGGTCGCGCCGCCGGGACGTAGCTGCTCGGCAAGATCTGGAGCATCTCGCCGATCGCTATCATGCGGCCGGTGGCGACATCTCGTTGATGGGCAGATTGGATCTTGCCGCAGAACACCGGCCAGACCGGCCAGGCCCCACGGTGGGCGCCACTGTCGTGGGAATGGCCATGGCAGATGCTGCAATCGGCAGCGAGTAGTAGAACGAGGGGCAAGGGCGGCCAGCCATCTGCGGTGCGAGATGAGGGCAAAGACACAGGGTTTTACCCAGGTTCGCCCCCCTGGAGGGTAAAGACCTACTCCTGCTAGATTGTATTATGTGTTGGGAATATGCCCTAGAGGCAATCATGTATGATGAGTTTTCCCATTGTATTCATAAGATATTAAGTAGTCCTTGTATGAACATCTGATGTGTATCATTGAATATGTGATTCGGTTGTGGAACTATGCATTCATGTTGTTTATACTAAATATCCTTGGTCATTGAGGTTGTGCTGGATACACAACTTAGACCAATGTGAAAGTTGGCTTGATGACTCGGTTCCACTTGTCATGGGCATGGAGATGCTATTCCAACTTACACAGATTCGGCTAAAGAGTTTAGCGAGTCGGATTGACCCATATTGAGGTACAACGAACTAGTTGTCATTTGTATATCTCAATCAATGTAATCCTTAGACCTGAGGTTGTTGCATAGTCCGAGTTGAGGATCACCGACTTAGGTTCTGTCAAACGCTGATCCGTAACTGGGCAGTTATAAAGGCAGAGTTCGGGTCGACTGAGAATCAAGCTGCGTGATGTGAATAACCAAGATGGGATTTTGCCCCTCCACTCGGAGAGATATTCTCTGGGCCCTCTCGTGAGATATGATTCGGAAAGCATGGCCATGCACGACTCGGTTAAGTGTTAACCGAGGCGATCGGCTAAGAGTTAGTCGGGTGAATCACTTATCTCGGATCGAGAAGAGAGTCGGACTATTTAAGGGATGACATATATTCGCCTATAGTCTGACAAGGTATATCGTGAGGCAAAAGGGACTCGGACGTAAGTCGCATTGGAAAGGCAAGTCGTCATGACTCTTTGGTACTTGGGAATCGGCACGTTCTGCTATGAGCCGATGCCGATTGATCGATTGTGAGTCGGACTCTAATCGTGTCCAAGTATCCATGAGCCTGCGGGGTCACACACTTAAGAGCGGGAGCAAGTTCGGATTGGATCCAAATCTGTAATCTGGTTGGGTTGGACCTAAACCAGATTAGGACTGAGTTAGTGAGTTAGACTCACGGTGACTAGTGTTATATGGGCTTTAGTGAATGGGTCGCGCGAGCAGATCCCACGTTCACTCCCTATATATAGTGGAGCACTGTAACCCAGAAAGGTTAATCGTTCTTCGGTTAGGTCATTCCATGTGTTGGAAACCCTAGCTCCATAGCAGTCCAGCCGCCGTAACGAACCTAGCAGTTCGCCGCCGGCGCTCCTCCTTGTACATGTGGATACCAGCAGAGGTGCTGTGCGATCAGCACCAGGACGATCGGATCGTGAGGATTGCACTGCATCAACTGACGCGCTTCATCAGTAATCCGCAACTGCGCGTCTAGTGGTAAACCTCGTGGCCTTCTACCTCAGCTAGATCTTGGGATCACCACGTTAGAGGAAAAAGTTTTGTTTTATCTCTGCGTGGCACAACATTATGGAGGTGTTACAATGGGCGAGCTTGGCGGCTAGGCGGCGAGTCGCTTGGGTGTATGAGGGAACGTATCTCTACTCACCCTTTAGGGAGGTTTATATAGGCTCACCTCCCCTAGGGTTTACATATCTCAACCGATTCGGTTACAGCTTTAATAGTCGTTTAACCCAATCCGACTGGGCCTATCTACTCGCCTGGGCCTTCAGCTTCCAGTCGCTCGGTACCTTGCTGGGCTTCAATCCACTCGCCAGCTCTCGGGCCAGTCGGAAACGCCTTGCTGGGTATACCCCAGTAGGCATATCCCCATCAATATCGGTGGTTCGTGATATTCTAGATGTCTACTAGAAGTTTCCCATGTTGCCACATGACCGTGTTGTCAGGTTCTTGAGTAAGCTATTTCTTTAAACCGCTCCTTCTCCAAGGATCCATACTGGATACCCCTGAACTAGTTGGTTGAGCCTAAACAACAACTTGGAGAGTTGTAAGACAAAAGTTCTACCCAACTTTGTTTCTCCTTAAAGGGATGTCTAGTTCTATTCGTGCTGAAGCAAGATAGTATGTCCTTTGTGGATATGTTATCTTCCCTCCTTTGATTTGAGTTGGGCAATCATCAAATCAAACTCAGTTCTAAGGACTATCTTGATGGTGTATCCACTAGTGATGCCTCACTTAAGTACATCTTCTTGTCCATTGGTCTGACCAATGTATATGACTTGTTCATACAACATGTGAGTTTTTCTTCTTGGAGTGTATAGATAAGTTTGTTATTGAGCCCATCAATGACATCCTTATCCTCTCCTTGTTATACCAGGTTCATACAGAACATTTGGCATTAATGTTGGAAACTTTTGAGAACCATCTTCGTGTTATCTCGAAGTATGTGTTCTGTATGTTAGAAGTAACCTTCTCTAGTTCATGTGCAGATGTTGAAAGATGTCACCATGGATTTGAGTACAGTTTTCTTTGTTTCCTCGGGAATCATACCAAGTTAGTCAAGCATGTGCAAGGTATTCTTGATATGGTAGGTTGATACCTTCACATCTCGAGAAGATCTTCCAAGCATCCCAAGCCACTAATTGATTTGTTCATGGAAGATAATAAGTACTTAAAACTTTGATATCCTCCTAAAGGTTTCCTAAACAGGATTCAGTTGTGTTTCATAGCAAATAATTCATGTAGATGCAATTATCTTTTGATAACTTGCTATCACATGGGTTCCGCAATCTAGCTCATCTTTTGGAGAATGACATTGAAGTCCGTGTCTTGAGAATCTAGTGACTTTACCTCTGTGGTAAATGTTGCACCCTTTCTATTCGGACATGCTGAGTCTGAAGTATCTCTCCACTTAATCAAAGTTGAATCTCAAGCAGCAATAATGATTTGTGTTCCTCAAGGTTATGACATAGGTCTATCGCAACTCTGACAAAATTGATGTAATGGTTGGCACAATTAGCCGGAAGATCTATTGCCATATTCCTTGAACCAGCAATAACAATCATTCCTCATGAGGCCTCTTCTATATTCTATTATAGGAGTTGTGCTTATGGTTTCCTTTGTATCCGAAGTCCAAACTTCATTTGATGACTGGTTAAAGGCTTGTCAATAGCTTGATACCGGTGTATCGAACATCAAGGAGAACATTTAAAGTAGAGTTTCTAAATGTCTCTCGGTCAATACTCTAGACCCTTTTATGATGGCAAGCATCTTGTCATGCCAAGTACTTGGAGTCTGAGAATGAATTTTCTTTCTTCTCGTGTCAGGAATCTTCTCAACTATTCATCTTGGTGGTGTAAAGTGAAGTCATGATCTTTGGCAAAGATTTTGATAGACCTGGATGAATAAAGAGTTCCTTTCTCTCTATCTACACATGTTCAAAGAGAGGCCATGATTTTGGTAATCAATAGTTTCTCTTGTTACATGTTCCTTGTGACTCCTACGAGTCCTCTCCACAAAACACCTTTCTTCTTAGCCTTCTATTGAATGAAAGAGTGATCCTTTTGTTTCAAAAGTAGTTCAACAGCTTGGTTTTGTTGGTATCTATCTTTTCCATTTGTAAAGCTCTACTTAAGTTTAGTAGAGGTTTACCTCTCGAAGTCTGTGTTCCTTTTTCATCTGTTGGAAGTCTACTTCCTTCAGAAGTTAAACTATTCTGTAAGCTCCATGGTCTCAATTCTTATGAAGACCAATTACTTGTCACCTTGAAAACCTTCTCCTTTTGTTCCCTCCGTTACCTTGACGTGTTTCATGTCGTTGGCTCTAGAGAAGTTCGTGAAACATCTATCCATGAGTTAACCATGAGATACTCCATGGTATTCCCTCTCTTCCTTAGTGTGAGCAGCCACCTCGAAGATTACGAAGTGCTTCGTCCACTCGTCATGGTGGCATGGATCAACCTCTTCGAGAAGATCGTCGAAGTTTAGTGTAACCCTGTTTCTTCTATCTTACTACCTAGGAATCTCTAGTCGAGATTCTTTTAAGGGGGATAGAATTGTAACAACCCTAGTTTTATTAAATACTAATTAGGTTTGTTTGTGACTTCATGAGCATCATGTATTTTGCTAAGACAAATAAACAAATCAAACAACAAGAAACATATACAAAACCCTAAACCCTATTTTTCCCTTCCTACTTGAAACATACTCAAAATTGTTTCGAATTTAAAAAAAGAACAAAAAGTGTGGAACCCAAATGGTTACAAGGGTCTCTGAAATATTTTGAATATTTGTAAATTTCTGGTAATTTGAAATGTATTTAAACATATTTGAAAAATGGATATACAAAGAGGTAAAAGAGAAATAGAAAATAATAAGGGTTTTATCAGAAAAAAATGTTCCTAACTCTATCTGGGCCGCAGCCCAATTCCTCTCCCTCTCCTCCTCGCCGCCCAGCGCAACTCCCTGCAGCCCACCTGGCCCGTTTGCAGCCCACCTCGGCCCCGTACCGGTTCGGCCACCTGTCTGCGCCTTCGTCTTCGTTCCCGATGAGGAAGTAGCTCCGTGGCGTGCTCGCCGTCGTCGGCCGCCGCGGCCGCGCCAAGATGCGCGCCACCGACGGTCCTGGCGCCTACAAGATCTCCTAGTCGGCACCGACGAACCCTAGGCCCCCTCTTCTACCTCTCCCTCGCTCCCTTGCGCCATGGCCAAAAACCTAGGTGTAGACCCCGCCGGCGCCCTAACGAACCCGGCCACCCCTCGCCTAGACGAGCATGCAGGAAGCTCCGCCTCGTCACCCCGATGCTTCTTCCTGAAGGAATCGGCCCCGCTCGCTCGCAAACGTCGCCATCGACTCCGTCTCTCCTGCATCCGACGACCACCGCCTACACCATTACCGTCGACCCCGTCCTCCTCCGTCTTCACCGAGGCTAGACACGAATCGTGGGTGAGTCCTCGGTCCTCCTGTACAACTCCATTGTCTTCCTCCCTCTCTGGTTCATCTCCGCGTCGAACACCGTCGTGCACCGTCTCCAGGAAAGATCGCCACCGCCACTCCGGTGACCAATAGCCAGCGGCACCGCCTCTCTCCTGCTCGCCTGGCTCTGCTCGATCGAACGCCCTAGCGCCGCCAACCGCTAACTCCTGGCCGTTCTCCGATGAGCTCATGTGGCACCACCGTGGCGTCGACGTGGCGCCTGCGTGTGCCTAACGTGGGCGCTGACCAGGTCGTGCCTGCGTGGTCGTGCCGTGTCCGAGACCCCACCTGTCTGTGACTGGGGCTAGACCTAGCCCCAGTAAGAAAACACCCAACCCCCTGTGTTGACGTCAGTGTGACTTAGTAAAGGTTTTATTTAATTAAATAATTCCAAAAAATCAATAACTTTTATTCTGTAATTCAGAAAAATACAAATAATATATCAAAATGTTTAGAAAAATGAGCTCTACTTATTTAAGCTATCATCATGCATTGTTAATCAACTTTCATAACAAGTTTAATTAGAAGAACTAAATGCACCCTCTCATATACATCCGGGGTTTCTCCGAATTAGGGTTTATACCCCTTGGAACCCCGAGCAAATGGTCGAGCATGCTTTAGGGTTCATTTCAATACAAATTAACTTGTCATATCATCATCCTTGATTGAACATTGCATCGATGCCATGTGTTGAATGTTTCCCTTTCTTTCCGGTATTTGGGTCTTCTTCGGTAGAATGCGAGATCAAGATTGAGTTCGAGATTGAAGATCGAGGTCAACACCATCGAGGGTCAAGATCAACACCGTTGAAGCTTGAAGACCAATACTGGGACAGCTATAACCAAGTCAAGTACTAGGTGTCCATAACTCTGCTTTCTGGATATCAACTAGCAAAGGCAAGCGAAGCCCCACACATACATATGAATCCTATTCTTTCAAAGTATTTACATTCTTGCATGTGCATACGATTCCAAAGCATTTTATAGATAGATGGAGTAATCCTATCTTATGCATGTTACCTTTCAACACTATATTCCCTGATCCACTATTCCTAGCATAACTAGGGTTTGAGCTTGTGAAGAGTTGCTAGAGCTGTTACATCTGTTGTTCTTAGCCATGCTTAGCTGTTACCACTGGTCCATCCGGTTGATGAATCAGAGATGCGAATGAACCTAGTATGAAAGGATGATGTGGTATGATCGGAGATGGATAATGAACATGCTAAGTCTTGTATGGGAGGCCACATGGGTTGTGGTTTTTCCAGTCCCATACTTGCCACTAATTGGACCTGAGTTCTTGCCTATGGTCCAAGACGAGCGTACAGCCACACGGGGTCCTGGAAACCCCCTCGACCAACTAACTTGCCTAGTAGATTCCATGAGTCACATAGTTTGGTCTTTCCATTCGACATACGCATCTTGGATGTTCTTGAATGGAGGTGCATTCATAACAGGTAGGTAAGCGTGGCCGGGAACAAGAGATGCCCGTCATCCGTAATCTTGAACCCTGTGCACATCATTAGGGACCGGCTTCAGGACTGGACCCATTACGGTGGCATCTCCCTAGTGCAGGACTCATGGTCTCGGCGAAAGCAAGGTAAAGGTCGTGGTCAACCACTCTCTACCGGCCTTCCCAGGAATAGGGCTAATGTTAACTGGCATTAAGAATCGGTTGGTACGTGTGGGTAAAGTTGTACACCCCTGCAGGGTTAAATCTTTTCGAAAATCCGTCTCCACGGCTATGGACAAACTTGGAGACCAGATTCAAAGATCATAGAGAACATGAACCTAATCGTAAAACTTGGCAAGTTAAGTAATGTGTGCTTAAGGATGCTTCCTCAGGGATCGAGGGGGTGATCCTAGATAGGTTTAGCTGATGATGATTCGGTGGATATCAAAAGATGATCAAAGCTAGTGTTACCGCTCTCTTATCCCCTTTTAAAATATTCTGATTAGTTGAGATTCTTCTCCTTCTTGTTTTACAAACAAAAATGGCTTTATGTCGAACAACTCCACCAGCCATAAGTCTTGCGAAGTACACCCTGTACTCACCCTTGCTTCGTTGAAACTTTTGCAGCAGAGTAAGTGTTACCATTGAAGATGAGTTCCTCACGGCATCAACATCGACGATTAGTTTTGGAGTTCCCAGTCGGCAGTCGGGGATCTATGGAGTGGACGCCATGTTATGCTTCAGGCCTCTTAGGCCATTTGTTAAGTTTGTTATACTTAATAGCATAATTTTCCTTCCGTTGTTTGATGTTTGTGGTCAGTGACCTCTGCTTGTAATATTTTGGTTCTTCGCTCAGTTATGAGCTTGCTGTAATACCTTTTGTGTCGTAGGGTCACTGTCGTGTTATCAACTCTTTCTCTGTACGCTTTCGATATTAGGTTAGGCTTATGTTCAGACGAAGGTCTGGGATTTTTCTAGCCTTAATCCCGGGGGTGTCACACTAGGCATTAGCGGGCGGGCTGTGTGCGTACAATTGGCGGCGGCGGCAGGGAGGGAAACGGTTTGGGGGAGGTGGAAATGTTAGGGTTTAGGTGAGAAAAGCTAGGGTTTGGAATGGGCTGGGCCAGTGGGGTAGTAGGTGGCCTAGCCTAAATGGCTGGGCTGCCTCCCCTAGGACAAAATATTTGTTTTTATTGCAGTTTGTTTTAATTTAATAAATGCTTTTGTAAAATAGTTTTGAACAAACAAAATATTCCGATGGACCTGGGGTTTGGTATTTGAAATGAACAGGGGGAGTAATGTTAAAACAACGATAGGGTTTTATCGAAATACTTTTAGGCAACGATATGCATGATGATGTCGTGATGATGCAGAGAGATACGTACATGCATTTTCTAGTAGTGGTTTTTCCCGGGGTGCTACAATTCGACACCACTAACAATGGATCTCGCCCTCGAGATCCGCCAGAAGGTACTGGAAAGAAGGCCGATGATCCGAACCTTTGCGGTTCATGTAGATCTTCACGACACCACTAACAATGATTATTTCTCCGTCTTGAAATTGGCGACACCACCAACAAAGGGTGTGGCTCACGCTCATTGCGAGAACACTCCGGAAAACAAAGGACGAAGGTAGAGGCCTCAAAAGGTAAGGACACCGCTAACTTCTGCCGAAGGAGTATAATTGCATCGATCCACCATTCATTATACAAGAGCGAATGATAAGAGTAGTCAGATGGTGATCAGTCCATCGCGCACCCAAAGCATTACTCTGCACATGAATAGGGGAATTATGCAACCAACTCTCAGAATCAGACTGAAGGTCTCGGCAATCGAGTTTCAGAAAAAAAAGAATGATGTAAGCTCTTCATCAGATCTGATGTAGATGAGGTCGTCGTGTTGTAAAACACCGGAAGATACAAAGAAAAAATTTAGTGAATTTCCAGTCCACTGAAAGGTACAATAGATGAAAGATTCATCTGATAGCATGAATATTAGATGTTTAAGCACCATTACAAGAGGATGGAAGTGAAACCCTGAAGGTACGACGGAAACCCAACCACGAGAAATCCTGGACTCAAAGAAAAGATAAGAGAACAGATTCAAAACATGTCGAGATAAGAGGAGAATAGCAGAGGGGTAAGAAGTAAAAGCAGACCTAATCAGATTTATCCAAACGATTTTCAAAATAGTTTTGACACTCTACAATGTCCGTTAGCTAGGTTATCCTACAGGCTAGACCAGTGGGGTATCGTAACTGCTGAGCTCTGATACCACTCTGTAACACCCTCAGTTCGGCCCTATGCAAGTTTTAGCGATTCCCGCCAAACCCGCATAGAAATGATTCAGATGTGCCCACCAGGCACTTGCGTGCGGGTGGAAAACGAAGTAATATCATTACAGAATAGTCTACGATGGAACCCACAGAACAGATATATACAACAATGACTCAAAGAGTCAAGAATACATATATATAATACAAAGATCCAAATCACCTATAAAACGATACAGCGTCCGAGTACGGACAAGATGCAAATTCAGCTAAGAGCCCTAAAGAATAACCAATGGCGTCCATAACCCTGCCCAGGCCAAGCCGGAAGGGTAACCCTACCAACGACGTCGATATCAACACCTGCTCAAACAAAAGGGGTGCCGACAAAGGGCAAAGGAAAAAGAGGGCGGTCAGTACTGAGGCCACTACACGGCGAGACTAGAATTCGGTGGTCCTCGCCTACATAGGTATGATGGACTCAAGTGGCAGCGCAACATGCATTAAACCACCTATAGAGACTCGATTCAACTGACGGCTATCAGAGAGGAATAAGAAAGACCTATTCGGATCCAACCTGATTCTAACACCAAACATACCCATCCTGGTGTTTCCCCCTCGAGACCAATTGAGGAAGTCCACTGAGGAACTCACACAGTTGGCAGTTTTATTCATTCCTTTATAGTTGTGGCAATTACTAGTCAGACATAGATAGCATGAGTCATCCTGATATTATAAACAGTGGGCAGTTTTAGTTAACCATTCTATTGTAGTTGCAATACTTACTAGTCAGATACAATGGTAACAGGTGACAACCCAAATCCAACAGTTGTTGGAACTTTTATTTAGCCATTCCATTATATCGAAGCTGATTACTAGTCATTATAAAGTCAAATTTATAGCACTACTTTAGTTATAGTTGTCTATGATCGAGATACTGTGCTCCAAGTCGTCCATAATCGCGGACACAGTTTTCAGAAAGTTTTACCCTGCAGGGGGACACAAATAGCAAAACACGCACGATCGACCTCGGAAAAAACCAAATGAAAACCCAACGAGGCATCACGAAAGAACATTCTCAAGGTTCATATTTTGTCGGTGAAGGCGACGAAGAGGCTGATCATGCCGACCAACATGATCACGATGTGCGTTACGGGGTGCGCCGCTAGGACGTAGCTGCTCGGAAAGATCTGGAGGATCTCGTCGATCGCGATCATGCGGCCGGTGGCGATCGTCTCATTGGTTGGTAGATTGGATATCGCTGCAGAACACCGGCCTGATCGGCCAGGCCCCACGGTGGGCGCCACTATCGTGGGAATGGCCACGGCAGATGCTGCAATCGGCAGCGAGTAGTAGAAGGAGGGGCAAGGGAGGCCAGCAATCTGCGGCACGAGATGAGGGTAGAGGGACAGGGTTTAACCCAGGTTTGGCCCCCCAGAGGGTAAAGACCTACTCCTACTAGATTGTATTGACGAGAGAGTACAAGGTCGAGCTCGAAGACTAGGCGTCGAGTTGCAGGGGGTGTATGATGGAACGTGTCCTCTATGCGTACCCTAGAGAGGTTTATATAGACTCACCTCGCTAGGGTTTACAGATCTAGAACCGAATTAGTTAAGGATTCAGAGGGTGTTGGACCTAGTTCGACTGGGCCTAGCTACGCTTCTGGGCCTTCAGCTTCCAGTCACCTGGCTCCTTATTGGTCCTGATCTAGTCGCCATCCTGCAGTCCCACTCGATGGCAGCTTGGGCCAATAGGAAACGTCCGGCTGGGTATACCCCACTCGGCATATCCCCATCAAGGAGAAAAAAGTTCATTAGACATTCATGCTATAGATGAGTTTAGGAGTGAGGCTTATGAAAGTGCTAGATTATTTAAAGAAAAAGTCAAAAGATGGAATGATAGAAAAATATAGAATAAAGTCTTTAAATGTGGAGATATGGTTTTGCTCTATAATTCTCGTCTTAAGTTGTTTCCAGGAAAGCTCAAATCAAAGTGAGAAGGCCCCTATATAGTTGAAGAAGCTTATGCATCGGGAGCAATGAAACTACAGGTGAAAATGCTCTCTCTTTCATGGGTGGTGAATGAACAATGCTTGAAGCATTATCGAGCAAAATAAGATATAAGTGCAATCACCTTACATGTGATTACCCCAGAAGAATTGATTGAGCAAAAGTATGGAAGGAATGGCAACTGGAAGAAGGTTAAAATCGAGACGAAGTGAGCAACACAATGGTCAAGTTATAGACCATAAAAGAGCGCTCCATGGGAGGCAACTCATGTGAAATAAAGGGTCGAGTTAGTTTTTAAATTTTCAAGTAACTTCTAGTTAAAGTTTGTGATTGAATAAGGGAACACCTGAAGCTCTAGTGAAATAGAAGAAATGTGGTTATGACAAAAATCTCGTTCAGTGATTGTTAATGTTAGTCAAAAATTTAAGCTATCAAATCTTGGTATTTCATTAAGTTTTAGATTAATAAAGAATTCACAACAAAACAGAAATTTTGTGATGAATATAGTAGCCTTGACGACCAACTATACGGCGGGAATTAAATTCCAGCCGTAGAGTTGCGGTCGTATAGTTATTCACTCCATATCCAAATTTTTTTGCCGGAGTACAGAAGGTTTAACGACCAACTATACGGTGGGAAGAAAATTCCCGGCCGTATAGTTGCGGTTGTATAGCTGGTACCACCATAAAAATCTATAGTCAGTTCATAACTATATGGCAGGATTTATACGGGTCGCTCCCGTATAGTTGCTCGTTATGAAAGGAGGCTATTGTTTTTAACCTCCCCTATTAAAGCTGATCGCATATAAATTTTTTCATTAAGTCTTCGTAGAGCTACAACCTCTAGCCTCGAAAAACCATCGCCATCTCCATATAAGCCCCTTCTAACAACATCCGTGCAGCGAAGCCATGCAAACGTTCCATGTTAATAAGATTTGGTGGAAGAAAGAAGAGAAGCCCGTGAAGGGGATCGACGAAGTAGAGCCAAAATAAGCATCATCATCATCTAGCTCGAAGATCAAGCCTCTCCCAAATTGGGAGGACATGTTCCCGCAAAGGATGGATATGATGAGACAAGCT
Source organism: Avena sativa (assembly GCA_916181665.1). Classification (NCBI taxonomy): domain Eukaryota; kingdom Viridiplantae; phylum Streptophyta; class Magnoliopsida; order Poales; family Poaceae; genus Avena; species Avena sativa. The sequence continues at coordinate 138,063,903 of OV702280.1, forward strand.
GATCAAAGAAGGAGCAAGGATGAGTATCTCCCTAATCCTTACAGTCATAACATAGGATCTTATTATAAACCTCTTCTTAGTCCTTCACCTCTTAAACCCAAGAAGGTGTGGCAAGATGAGATTCATGATAAGATCTATCAATTAAAGAAACCTTCAAAGGCATGTGTTGAAACTCTTAGAGAAGTGATTGACTCCTACTGGATGATGAGCAAAGACCTTGAGAAAAAGGTCAATGACATCGATGGTAGAGTCGGTTTCTTGATTAAAACTGTTTTTGAGTTGACATATGAGAAGAAATTCCTCTAGAAGAAAATTTTAAGCTCCAATACGACATGGCTGAGTTCAGCATCCGCCTCACAAGCATAGCTAAAGTTAGCAACACAGGAGAAGAAGGCAATACTCTTAATACTAGGAGGAGGAATAGGTATCGAAAAGGAATAATTTGATCCCGTCTGGCTTGATTCCAAGCTTGGGGAGATCTTTAAAACCTTGTAATCAATCTTATAACTTTACTATTTTAGTTTCGCATGAGTTCGAGGTTAGAAATACAGATTGCATCATTAGAATCCCCTTCAGGAATAGTCAAACCCATTTATAAAATTTTGAGTCTATTATAATATATGGAGCATTATTGAGTTGGAGTTTGTCTCATTAGATATAAGAATCACTCGAGTATAATTTTACTTGCACCTGATGATAGCAATAGGAGTCTTCCACACCATTGGTATTAATGAACATATAAAGATAATTCAGTCAATATGTTGTAAGTTGATGGTTTGATTTACAAAAATAAAAATAATCTAATTGGTCAAGTTGAGAAAGAAATCTTGAACAAAGGAAAATAAAAGTGCTATCACATTAGAGTCAGAACAAGTTGAGGTCAAGTCTTCAAGCCATAAAGATGCTTCATATACAATTGGAATTTGATAATTGAGATCGTTAACCTTTGAATACCTACATGAAGTGGATTGTATGGCTAGCTCCTTTGCAGAACACTTAAAAAAGTGTGAGCATATATATAAAAGAAAAGGAGAAAGAAGAAAAAGAGCGAATGTGCAAAGATCAAGTAGGCATACACCACTGTCTTGTGGCAAGACAAAGAAACGTTTGAGATTTTGAATCCCAAGTGAATATGTTAATCCTAAAACACTTGGGACTACCTCGCTAGCTCATTCAGCCGAACCAAAACACTTTACATCATATTGAGATTCATCTTTTGTGAATTGTTGATTACTAAGGTGTGCAAGCCTGCTAAAATTATTTGGATGGTTTGAGTAAGCTATTATTCATTAACTTATTCCTATGTATCATATATGACAATCACATGCTAGAACTGCCTCATTTATTTTATCAACTCAGCTTCATGAATAAGAGGATCACATCCATTAAAGCTAAACTTGCTCGGGACGAGCAAGAGTCTAAGCTTGGGGAAGTTGATGAGTGCATATTTGCAACATGTTTTATATTAGTATTTTGCATTGTAGTGGTAGGATCTTGGTATTTTACGGTGTTCGCACACACCTTTTATGTTTATTTTCACCAGGATCAGGACATATGATGGATCCAATGGACACAATTCTTGGACCAGTTATATTAGAGTGAAAAGGAGCCAAAAAATGTAAATCGCTTATTTGGGAAATGTCAATAATACCAGAAGAAACCCCGAAGCGATTGGAGCATACATAAGGGTTAACGACCAACTAGACGACAGAAAAACATTTTTTGGTCGTATAGTTCCTGCCGTATAGTTGGCGCCGACACCGCCTTCTTAAATAGTTTCACCCCGTGCAATTGGATCGGAGAGACAACATATAGAACACCCAGAAATTGCCAAAAACCTCACCTCCGGAAGGGATCTGGAGGGGGAACTTTCCCTAGGGATCCATCTTCGCCCTAAGCAGATCTAGGAGGCCAAGGCATCGATCTCCATCTTCATCAACTGCTACATCAACATCATCATCATCTCCATCCACCCCATCTAGATCTTGTTGTAATTATAGCACTTGTTGTGGATTTATACAAGAACTATTCATCAATAATTGTTTCCATTACCATTGCCATGATGCTATTTTCCTCCATGTCTGAGTAGATCATTAGTTCTTGGGGAGATGGTGAAACCCTAGTATGTGATTGAGATGAAATAGAGATTATTATGTTATACATCATTATGTTTATGTGTTAATTGTCTTCATCTTGATGTTGGGAGTTGTGCACCTCCTTAATATTTGCCTCTTACGGGGACTTGCTGAAGGGGATTAGTTGTTGGTAGACTGAAGGATGAAGAACTAAAAAGTAGTTGTCATTCTTTACGTACTAACTTGGGGGATCAAGAAGAACTCATTAAGCCATGTCCATGCCCTGGGAGAAATCCCTTAATAGCGGGATAATTAGATTGATGTCCTTTATCTGTCAGCTGTGGTTATGAAGGATGATGTGAGCAGTGGTTGCTTCCTATTCGTCCATATATGGAGATCCTCCAACCTACATACATGTCATGAAAATATTCATTATAATAATATTGATTACTTAGTTTAAATTGCTAGTGGTGTATCCACCATTCCCCGAGAACGCCTTTCTCCCTATTGCAGTTTCAATCTTTCTTACATACGCGATTACTACTTTCTGTAGTAAGTTTTACTTCACTTTACTTTATTGCTTCGCTCAACCAAGAACCCATAAACAGTTTTTCTTGCATCTTAGAATTTTTTCTTAAGTACTTTGTTTAGTTTTAGTTAAAAGCATTTTAGTCTTTCCCATATTGCTCCCTATGGGATCGATATCTTTATTTCAAAACTAGCTACAAATGATCTGTGCATTTGTAGTCATCAATAGGTCAAGCCAAAAACAATATGTCAACTAATGGATATGGCGAACCATTGGGGTAATGGCAAAAACGCCGTCCACAACAAATGCGGGGTCTCACCAAAAGAGGACCGCTACAGGCGAAATTATGATAATAGAAGGAGGCGCAATTTTGATGGCTACAGCAAGCCTAACTACGTAGCAGCCGATTTTGTGAGGGAGGAAAACAGAAGGAGCGATAACCATAGCATTAGATATCGCGGCAGCCGGGAAGAGGCAAGAAAAGTCAGGCCAAGTCAGCCGTATTGACCAAGGGTCCTCCGATGTCCCCACTACAACAGCTAGAGGGGTCGTGCAACATGCACTTTTATGTTGATGCTGAGGGAAGATGACGATCAACCCACTTGATGAAGGATTGCCGTACCTTCCTTGGAATGCATGCCATAATAAACAACGTCGCAAGTCGTAGCCACACCATGGCTCTAGGAACTCTAGCTCTTATGGCTCCACCACCACCTCCAGGACCAACACCTCCGGGGCAGCCGCAACCTGCTGAGAAAAGAAATTAGGACGATGAGTACCCGAGATCTAGGGGAGCAATGTCGATGATTCAAAAAGGGCACCTGTCCAACATGATTAAAAACTTGATCACCCGACAAGTCAATATGGCGGTAACAGAACCACCCCTAACAACTGAGTTCCTTCACTGGTCAGAGCAGGAAATCACCTTCAGCAGGGCTGATCACCCGCTTCGAGTACCTCGACCGGGTCATTCAGCCTTCATCGTTGGTGCGCAAATCGGCCGTTTCTGATGAGTGCATATTTGCATCATGTTTTACATTATTATTTTGCATTGTAGATGTAGGATTTTGGTATTTTTCGGCATTCAAATAAACTTTCTATGTTTATTTTTACAAGGGTCAGATCAGATGATGGATCCAATGGACACAATTCTTGGAGCAGTTGTACTGGATAGAAAAGGAGCGAAAAACTATGTAAATCGCTTATTTGGGAAATACTAATAAGACTAGAAGAATGCCCCGAAGCGAGAAACGGAGACACAAGAGTTGATGGCCAACTATACGGGTGGCCGCCGTATAGTTGGTGTTGCCTCCGCCTCCTCAAATAGTTTCACCCTGTGCGACTGGTTCGGAAAGACGACATATAGAACACCCAGAAATCACCAAAACCTAACCTCCAGAAGGCATCTGGAGGGGGAACTTGCCCTAGGGATCCGTCTTTGCCCTATGCAGATCTGGGAGGCCAAGGTATCGATCTCCATCTTCATCAACTGCTGCATATTCATCACCACCGTCACCTCCATCCATCCCATCAAGATCTTGTTGTAATTCTTGAACTAGTTGTGGATTTATACAAGTACTATTCATTGATAATATTTTGCATTACTATTGCTATGATGATGTCTCCCTCCATGTCTGAGTAGATCATTAGTTCTTGGAGAGATGGAGAAACCCTAGCATGAGATTGAAATAAGATAAAGTTTATTTTGTTATTCATCGATATGAACATGTGTAAGATTGTCTACATCTTGATGTTGGGAGAAGTCAACCTTGATATGTTGTAAACATATCTATAATTTTTGATGCTCCATGCTTGTTTTGTATCAACTATCTTATGTTTTGTCTACACTTTGAGGAAGTTTTATACATTTTCTAGAACTAACCTACTGACAAGATGTCGCAGTGCTAGTTACCTGTTTTTTGCTATTTTTGGTTTCAGAAAAGCTAGTAAAGAAATATTCTCGGAATTGGACGGAACAAAAGCTGAAGTTCCTATTTTTTCAGACGCAACACGAAGCCTGAAGGAGAGACGAAGTGGAGCCACGAGGAGGCCACACCTAGGGCTAGTGCGGTTCCACCCTAGGGTGCGCCTCCCTATGGTGTGGGACCCTCGGGCGTCCATCGACCTTGCCCCTTCACCTATATAAACACCCCGAGGAAGAAAACCTAAGTACCAGATCAGAACTCCACGAAAAATTCCATAGTCGCAGCCACCATCGTCCCTAGATCGGGGGGGATCCAAAGCTCTTCCCGGCAACCTGCCAGAGAGGGGAGATCACCTTGGAGGCCTTCTTCATCACCATGCCAGCCTCCGGAGTGATGCGTGAGTAGTTCATCCTTAGACTATGGGTCTATACAGTAGATAGATGGTTGTTTCTCCTACTTTGTGCTATGATGTTTAGATGTTTTGAGATCCGTTCATTATCAAGATCATCTATTTGTAATCCAATATGTTGTGTTTGTTGGGATCCGATGGATATTGAGTACTATGTCAAGATTGATTATTGATTCTATCATGTCTATGTTATTTGTGATCTTGCATGCTCTCCGTTGATAGTAGATGCTTTGGCCAAGTAGATGCTTGTAAATCAAAGAGGGAGTATTTATGATCGATAGTAGGTTCATGACTCTAGTAATCTGGGGAAGTGACAGAAATCTCTAAGGTTGTAGATGTGCTGTTGCTACTAGGGAGAAAAAAACAATCTTTTGTCCAAGGGCAATTGTATTGTTTACTTTATACACTTTGTTTAATGCAATTATCCGTTGCTTGCAAATTAATAATGGAAGGGGTTCGGATAATAACCTAAAGTTGGATTCTTAGTCATAGATGCAGTTGGGTTACGGTATATGTATTATGTTGTAATGCCCAAACGAATCTCATAGAAATCATCATGACATGTACATGCATAGCTATGCATTCTCAATCTGCCAATTGCCCAACTGTAATTTGTTCACCGAACTTGCTATTTATCTTATGGAGAACACCTCTAGTGAACTATGGACCCCAGTCCATTACTTCCCATTGATTCCGTCTACTGCTTACCATTTACTGTTTACTTTCTGCAATTATCACAAGCAATTACTATCTTCCACACTATACGTTTAATCCTTTGTTTTCAACAAACCAGTGAGATTGAAAACCTTACTGTAAGTTGGGGCAAAGTATTGTTGTTATGTTGTGCAGGTTCCAAGTTGCTAGCAACACCTTGGGAGATGTTTCCTTTCTCCTACTGGTTCGATAACCTTGGTTTCATAACTGAGGGAAACTTGTTGTTGTGCTCATCATACCGTCCTCTTGGGGTTCCCAACGAGCTCTACATCAGTTAAGCCATCAAGCACTTTTCTGGCGCCGTTGCCGGGGAGATAAGGATAGCTTCAATCTCTTCCTCCCCATCAAATCACTTTTCTGGGAGAAAGAAGATTCCTGCAAGGGGAGTCTCTCACAACCAATCTCTTTACTTTGTTTTTGTTTTGCTTAGTTTATTTTTCTTTGTTTTTCTTGCTTCTTTTTATCAAAAACACAAAAAAAATTAGTTCATACCTTAGTTGCTATTTCTGTTGGTTTGCTTCTTTTTATCAAAACACACAAAAATTAGCTCCTTCTCTAGTTGTTATTTTGTTACCTTGTTCTTAGCTCATCATGTTTTTCTTATATACTCGAAAATCCATAAAATTTTGAAAAACCAAAAACCTGAAAACTGTTTTTATGGAACAACATGCTAGAACCTCTATGGAGTATTTTATAAAGTATAGAGAATCATATAAGGGTAAAGTCATGAGAGCCGTGTTAAAAAGGTTGGATCTAATTGCTAAATTTTTTCTTAAACGCCATGATATAAACTGTTGCTCTGAACAGGATACTAAACATCTTAAATCCCAATGTGGCTTTAGTAAAGAAGTTTTAATTATGAACTATCATTGGAATAACTATATTCATCTTGGATTTGAAGAAGTAGAACAATTTATTTTGTTTATGGGAGCTTCTGAAATAGAATCCTTCATGTATAAAAATTATGAAACCCGTGTTTCTTGTAAAGACCTTAAAGATATGGTCTCTTTTATCCTTGATTATTTCATAGAAAATTTTAGAATAATTGTTATATCATTGATTATAAAGAGAGACTCATTCATGCATAAGAATGTGTCCACAATTTGCAAGTACCTATGGAAGAAGAAATTGCTAAACCTGAAAGCTTATTAGATGAAAAAGAGGAGAGTGATGAACAAAAGGAGGAAGAATGGATTAGCTACCCATGCCTACCTTCTAATGAGTGTAACTCTTTATCTCTTACAGGAGGATGAATGTTATGTTCCTGTGGATTCTTTTGAAATATCTACTATGGGTAAAACTTGTGATAATAATTATGCTCCAGTTATCTATGATAATCCATGATATTTTGATAACTCTTATGATAATCCATGATATTTTGATAACTCTTATGATAATCCTTTATTTTTTCCTAACTTCAAAATGCATGGTACTAAAGAGTTTTGCTTAGAAAATGTTTATGATAAAGATCTAAATGATGGTCCTATATTGGTTGATAATATTAATTGTACTACTATTGAAATGAGATTGGAGGGGTCTTGACTTTATCTTTGAACCCCATACCTCTTGAGAATGATCGGTCATCTTGTTATAAAATTGTTAAAAGTGGGTTTGAAGGTTTTAATCCCACTATTTTTGACCTTGATAAAAATTATGTGTTTGTAGATCATGAAAAGCATGCTTTATGTGATAGTTATATTTTTGAGTTTACTCATGAGGCTACTGAAAATTATTATGAGAGAGGAAAATATGGTTATAGAAGTTTTCATGGTACTGAAACACCTCTCTCTGTGCTGAAAGTTTTGAAGTTACTGTTGTTTTATCTTTCTATGCCTGTCACTTTGTTCTTTCTCAATTTACTTGCATACAAGATTCCTATGCATAGGAAGTGGGTTAGACTTAAATGTTTTTTGAATTTTCTTCCTGATGCTCTCTTTTACTTCAATTCATATTTCTCATGTGAGCATCTTCTCAAACTATCAAGCCTAGCTAAAAGGTATTAAAGAAAAGAGCTTATGGGAGACAACCCATTTTTTTATTTTTAGTAAGTTTTTCTTTTGTTGTGTCTTGGAAGTAATTTCCTCTGTAATAACCTCTCCTTATCCTTTTTGTTTGGTTTTTGTGCCAAGAATAGCCTCTAATGAGAGGGAAGTAAGATTTGGGGAAGTTGTTATCCTGAAACGGATTTTTCTGCTTCACTGTAAAAAATCATGAAAAATCCCAGTACGCGGGATAGAGCTGAAATTGTTTGTACATATGACCCGGGTCATTATCTAACTTTCGTTAGTTTTGAACTTTTTGATTTTAGCGACAGAAGATTTTAGAAAAAATCGGTCTTTACCTGCTGATCGGTTTTGACAGATTTTTGCCATTATTTGCATTTGCCTCTTAATCGGTTTCTTTTTGAGTTCTCTTTGATCACTTGATATTTTAAAAGGAGTTACTATAGTATATTGTGTTTTAATGGACGTTTTACTTTAGTTGAAACTAAACCCAAAGGATTATTATCTTGAATACACTAATGTTGCTAATGAAGATTGTGTGAAGTTTTGTATGAAGGAAATTTTCAAGTGTAGGGAGAGAATGATGTGATGAGATGAAGAATGGAAAAAAGCTCAAGGTTGGTGATGCCACCCATGTCACCCCAAGAAATATTCAAGAAATACAAGAGTCAAAGATTGGGGATGCCCAAGGCATCCCCTTCTTCATCAATAAAAATCTCAGGTCTTCTTTCAAGACACTTTATTTTTATTGCTTCATGCACTATTGTGTTGTTCTTGGAGCGTCTTTGTCTTTGTTTTTAGTTTTCTTTTGATTTGTTTGCTATAATAAGTTGGTCGGACCCCAACATTCCTATTTTGGAGAAGTTACACCTAGTTCTTCATTGCCTAGAACACTAGTTTTCACACTTATTATTCTGTGAGTGTTCTCTTTTTCTAGCACTGCATTTAGCTTTAGTTTTCTCATGCTTTCTTCTTAGAACTTTTTAGTTCTTTTTTTAAATTTGTGATACAAGCTCACTCATATTTATTGATTATTATCTTTGTGAGTTGTTTCAAATAATTCGAATGGTGTTCGAAAAGAGTAGAAAGTTTCATGCTTATAGTGGTACAAAAGGAAGCTTGTCTTGACCGTGGCTTAGACTTTATCATGTCATGTTAGATGTTGCTTTGACCATATGCTTAGTGATTATTGTTGTAGCATGACTTGTTTCAAACAATTGAGATTGCTTAATGTGCCTTGAAATAATCATGCATTGTTTTAGCATACAAAAGCATAATATTATGGTATTCTCCTTTGATGCTTTATTTGGATTGACTTGGCACATGCTTACACCATGTTAAGACTATGAACCAGTCACCTTAGCCTCTATGATCATTTAGTTTTTCACTTGTGATATCACTTTATGGTTTAATTAATAATGTTTTGTCGCTTTGCATGATTATGGCCATTATTGCTCTGTTAGTTGGTCGCTCCCAGTATTTTGCTAGCCTCCACCTATATTGAGTATGAGCTCTACTCATGCATCCAACTCCCAAGAAACCAAGTTATTCCAAAGAGTCCACTACAAATTCCTATGCATGGTGTGTTACACCATTCCAAGTATATTCATGTGTTTATCTATCTTCCAAATTGAACTTTTGTTATGTGAAAATTAGTGATTAAAGCTCTCATGAAATTGATGGAACACTTTATTTTCTCCTACTTAATAAACTTGAACCATTGTGCCATCTATGTTTCTTATATGCTTGCAGATTATAAGTTGGTAGTTAGCAGAACCATGTTGCCATGGGGAACGCTTTCGACATTGCACTTATTCTATTCAGTTGATATCATGTTCTTTTGTTTATGGATCCCGGCGGTGTGAAATAAAAGGGGATCTTTTAAGCTCATGGAGTTTGTATATGTGTTAGAGAAACATCTGGGCGGATAGCCTAAGCCATGCCTAATCATGGTGGAAACTTGCAGCATAACCATAATGAGCATTCTACAAAGCATCCTTAATAAAAACCTATGCAAATAGCAAATAAAAAGATCGTTGAGATTCTCATTGTCTGTTGCCTTGTTATTTTGATATGGGATAGCTCATGTGTCATGGGGCAAGGGGTACCCCGTTGGCGGTTCTCTATGATACACATATACTTACAATGACAAGAACTTGCTTGTGACCAAAGTTGAGTAGCATGAGGTTCGGTACTTGTACGCAAGGGGCATGATATTTTCAACTTAAAAGTATTCAAGCATATACTCATATTTTTGTCACTTTAACCTTAATCACTTCAAGATGCCAATGATAGGGGCCATGAGAGCTCATAGCTAGTAAGTACCATAATTTTTGGAAGCTCTTTATGAAACATGAAATCCCTTCTTCCCTCTGGGAAGGGCCTTTTTTTTACCTTTTTTGTTGAGTCTCCATCTTCTATCTTTATGCACCAATTAAGAGAGCATAGTTGCCATTCTTAGTTTAATGTGCATTGTCCCAAAACTTGTTAATTGATTCATAATATTGGTATTGCTTGATCTTAAATTATCTGTATCTAGTCACCCTTATGAACTTTGAAGGTGTCGTATGCATTTATGTTTTGCTATTACATGAAGGACAAGATGAATACCACTCATGCTATGTTTTCTATATGTAAAACAAACAAATTTCTTTCAATGCATTGTTATTCATGATCTTTTGTTTGTACCTTTCATGTTGCAACATAGTTGCTATGTTTTATTGTTAGAACTATATCTTTCATTCTCATGTTAAGAGTACTATGATCCCAGCTATCAATGCTTTGAAGTATCTTGATCAAGATTGTGATGGTGCATGTCAGGTAAAAAATTATTCTTTTTATCACTTAACTACTGGAGGACGAGCATGAGTTAAGCTTGGGATGCTTGATACATCATAAACATATCTATAATTTTTGATGCTCCATGCTTGTTTTATATCAACTATCTTATGTTTTGTCTACACTTTGAGGCATTTTTATACATTTTTTGGAAGTAACCTATTGAAAAGATGCCGCACTACCAGTTGCCTATTTTCTGCTATTTTTGGTTTCATAAAAGATATTCTCGGAATTGGATGGAACAAAAGCCGAAGTTCATATTTTTCCAAACGCAACACGGAGCCCGAAGGAGAGACGAAGTGGAGCCACGAGGCGGCGACACCTAGGGCTGGCCCGGGTCCACCCTAGGGCACGCCTCCCTATGGTGTGGGACCCTCGGGCGTCCACCGACCTTGCCCCTTCGCCTATATAAACACCCCGAGGCGGAAAACCTAAGTACCCGATCATAAATCCACAAAAAAGTCCATAGCCTCCGCCACCATCGTCCCTATATCAGGCGGATCCGAAGCTCTTCCAGGCACCCTGCCGGAGAGGGAAGATCACCCTGGAGGCCTTCTTCATCACCATGCCAGCCCCCGGAGTGATGCGTGAGTAGTTCATCCTTAGACTATGGGTCTATACAGTAGATAGATGGTTGTTTCTCCTCCTTTGTGCTATGATGTTTCGATCTTTTGAGCTCCGTTCATGATCAAGATCATCTATTTGTAATCCAATATGTTGTGTTTGTTGGGATCCGATGGATATTGAGTACTATGTCAAGATTGATTATTGATTCTATCATGTCTATTTTATTTGTGATCTTGCATGCTCTCCGTTGCTAGTAGATGCTTTGGCCAAGTAGATGCTTGTAACTCCAAGAGGGAGTATTTATGCTCGATAGTACGTTCATGCCTCTAGTAATCTGGGGAAGTGACAGAAATCTCTAAGGTTGTAGATGTGTTGTTGCTACTAGGGAGAAAACAACAATCTTTTGTCCAAGGGAAATTGTATTGTTTACTTTACACATTTTTCTTAATGCAATTATCTGTTGCTTGCAGCTTAATACTGGAAGGGGTTTGGATGATAACTTGAAGTTGGATTATTAGTCATAAATGCAGTTGGATTACGGTCTATGTATTATGTTGTAATGCCCAAACGAATCTCATAGAAATCACCATGACATGTACATGCATAGCTATGCATGCTCAATCTATCAATTGCCAAACTGTAATTTGTTCACCCAACTTGCTATTTATCTTATGGAGAACACCTCTAGTGAACTGTGGACCCCGGTCCATTCCTTCCCATTGATATTCCATCTACTATTTACCGTTTACTGTTTACTTTCTACAATTATCACAAGCAATTACTATCTTCCACACTATACATTTAATCCTTTGTTTTCAACAAACCGGTGAGATTGACAACCTCACTGTAAGTTGGGGCAAAGTATTGTGGTTATGTTGTGCAGGTTCCAAGTTGCTAGCAACACCTTGGGAGCTGTTTCCTTTCTTCTACTGGTTCGATAACATTGGTTTCATAACTGAGGGAAACTTGCTGTTGTGCTCATCATACCTTCCTCTTGGGGTTCCCAACGAGCTCCACATCATTTGAGCCATAAGACCTCGCCAATATTTGCCTCTTGTGGGTACATGATGTATGGAACTACTTGTTGGTAGATAGAGGGATGTTAGCACTTAGAGTGACTATAAAGCTGTTGGCACCCCTTTCATATCAACTTGGGAATCGAGGAAACTCACAAAACACTATCCATGCCATGGGATACGTCCTGCAAGATTATGTCCCTTAATAACGTAGTAATTCAATTGATGTTGATTGCTGTCTGTTGTGGTTATGAGGTGATTTGAGCAGTGGTTGCTACCTCTTTGTCCAAATACGGAGTTCCTGCCACACATACATATTTGAGAATGTTCATGATGATAATCTTTACATTAGCCCTTTATAATGCTAGTGAAAAATCCGCTAATCCCTGAGAACGCATATGCGATACATATGCGATACTTATATTTGAGAAGTTTCAAATCTCTTTTACATATGCGATACTTATTTTCTATATTCAGGTTTATTTACTTTATGCATTGTTCTCTTATACCAAAAACCCAAAAACACCTTTTTATGCAATACTCGCATTTTATCTTGTTAATTAGAACTTTATTTAGCAATTATTTTTCAGTATTTACTTCAGGAATTCTTAGACTTCAGACTCCTTCTGCCTGTGGGATCGATATCTTTATCTCGAAACTAGGTACATCCGATTTATGCACTTGTAGTCAACAAGATATTTTTTGGCGCCGTTGTCGGGGAGCTAAGAGCTGTAGGTCTTTTAGTATTTGCTTATATACTTTAGTTTTGTTAAGTTTTGTTTTGAGTCACAGGTTTCCAACGACATGATGGAGTTTGAGCATATGACTAGTGCTAACCCACTCAACCACGTTGGGAAGCCCGATGATATTTATAAAAGAGACAACTCCAACGAGAAGACAGGGGGCTTGAAATAAATCCTCTACTACTTGGTATTGTACACAAGAATAAATTTACTGGAGATGAAGAAGATCCTGATCCATATCAGCATATTGGATGTTTCAAAGATATATGTGGCATGTTCCAATTAACGGGGTATACCGCTGATGAGGTAATGGTTAAATTTTTTAGTAAAACTTTGACAAGTTTAACTCTCTCATGGTATAGATCTCTACCCTTAGAAGCCACTACTACTTGCGATAATTTTCCTTGCAAATTTCTATCTAAATATTATCCATTATCAAAATATTTTGGAAATCAAGCGTCTTGTAATGACTTGGAGGAACAGTCCCAATGAAGGACGAGTAAGAGCTTATGGAAGATTTAAAGATTTTCTTAGCCAATGTCCTCATCATGATTTACCTGAATGGTATTTATTGCATATCTTTTATGGCGGTTTAATTGAACCTAATAAACTTGAACTAGAATCTTGCGCGAGAGGAGCTTTTATGGATTTACCTATAACTAAATCTTGGGCTTTACTTAATAGAATTCATGATCATAGAGTTTCATGGAATTTTGGTCTATGAAGTGCAGGAGGCACATAAATAGATCATGAATGTATTCATGACTATACTAAAAAAGGGCCATGTTAATGAATTATCTAAAGAGCTTTATTTAGATTCGGATCTTGTGTTGCAATTTGTTAAAACTTTTAAAGAACACATCGAAGCTCCAAAAGAAGGTTTGGTAAAGTTTGATCCACCACCTGAACCTGAGAAGAAAAGAGAAGTTAAAAAATCACTGGCTTCCCTAGAACCAATGTATGAGATACCTTTTCCTAACACTACACAAAAGCATATTTTGCCGTATGAACAGGTCAAAGCAGTACAGGAGGTGAAAGAAGAGGAAAGTGTGCCAATAATTGAAGAACATCTAGATGAAACCAAAGATGAAGAGGTAACCAAGGGAGCAATCATGGCTATGTATGCACATTGTAACATAGTTGAATTTGATGAAGAGACTTCCATATTGGTTGAAGGTAAAATTAAGGTAAAAGATGTGGGTAAGCCTATTCTTCCCTGCATATTTAAAGAAACCTCTCATTATAGTCTATGTGATATTGGCACCGAAGTTAATGTTATACCTTATGATTTTTATATATAAATAAAAGAAGAGATAACACCAGCTACAATACAAAATACTGATATGACAGTCAGCTTATCCAATAAAAATCTTAGAATTCCTATGGGCGTAGTTGAATATGCAATTATAACTATTAACAATAAAAATATCCTTATTGATTTTGTAGTTGTTGATATGCCAATTGACACTCTTTGCCCAATTATATTTTGAAGAAAGTTTTTGAGTGATATAGGTGCCACAGTTGAGTTCAAAAAAGGAGGTCGTATCCCTTAAGCTTGGGAAAGCGGAAAAAAATTCCACTTTTCCAAATTTAAAGACAAACCTCTATTCATAAAAGAAGAAGAGAAAGAGAAAATTATTGAAGAAATGGAAGCTCTTTTATTAAATAATCAAGATGAAGAAATAAATGAAGATCCAAATTGTGAAGAAATAATTATGGAGGATAGAACTTTAGAAGAACTAGAAACTGAATTTTATTCATTTCCCATTGAAGAACCTCCAACTGATGAAGCTTTTTAAGATCCAAAAAAGAGAGGCGATTAAGAATTACCACCCCCAGAATTAAAAACTCTACCAGATAATCTTAAATTTAGATTCTTAGATGATATTAATAATTCCCTATTATTATTAGTGCTAAATTTTTAGGGGAAGAACAAGAAGAACTCCTGTAGGTACTAAAGGAGCACCGCAAGGCCTTTGGGTACTCAATGGATGACTTGAAGGGTATCAGTCCCATGATAGCCTGCCATCGAATATTCATGGAGAAAGGTGCTAAACCAGTTGCAAAATTTAATAGAAGACTAAAGCCTAAAATGAAGGAAGTGGTAAGAAAAGAAATAGTACACCTACTTGATGCAGGTATAATTTATCCTATAAAAGAAAGTGAATGGGAAAGTCATGTTCATTGTGTTCCAAAGAAAGGCGGCTTTACTGTTGTTCCTAATGAAAATAATGAATTCATACCCACTAGAACTGTTGTTGGACATATGATGTGCATTGATTTCAGCAAATTGAATAAGGAGAATAGGAAAGATCACTATCCTTCATAGATCAAACTTTTGAGAGGTTAGCAAACCACACTCATTTTTTCTACTTGGACGAATACTCTGGTTTTTCCCAAATATTTATTCATCCTGAAGACCAACTTAAAACAACTTTCATTAGTCCTTATGGTTTACATGCTTACCGACGCATTCCTTATGGGTTATGTAATGCTCCAGCTACTTTTCAAAGATGCATGACTGCTATATTTTTCATATTTTATAGAACTGATAATGGAAGTATTTATGGATGCTTTTTCTGTCTATGGAACTTCGTTTACTAGTTGCTTGGATAATCTCAATAGAATCTTGCAGCATTGTGAAGCAACTAATCTTGTCTTGAATTGGGAGAAGTGCCATTTTATGGTGAAAGAAGGCATAGTCCTTGGACATAAAGTATCAGGTAAGGGTATTGAAGTAGATAGGGCTAAAGTTGAAGCAATAGAAAAAATGCCACAACTAAGGGACATAAAAGGTATAAGAAGTTTTCTTGGTCATGTAGGTTTTTATAGTAGGTTCATTAGGAATTTTTCTAGAATTTATAAACATTTGACTAATATGTTGTAAAAAGGAGTAAGATTCAATTTTGATGATAAGTGCGTTATTGCCTTTGATAAACTTAAATATGCTTTATCTCGTGCTACCGTCATTAAACCACCTATATGGGATATGAATTTTGATTTAATATGTGAAGCTCGTGATGATGTTGTAGGAGTAACTCTGGGACAACACATAGGTCGCAGATTTAATATTATACATCATGCTAGTAGAACTCTCAATAGTACTCAAAAGAATTATCATAAGTAAGAAAGAGAAATCTTTGTTGTATTTTTATCTTGTGATAAGTTTCGTTCTTATATTGTTGATACAAAAGTGAGAGTTCATACGGATCATGATGGTTTAAAAGAACTCCTCGAGAGGAAGTTTCATAAGCCAAGACTGATTCATTGGATCCTTTTACTTTAAGAATTTGAGTTGCAGATTATACAGAGACATGAAGCAATGGTAGTAGTTGCATCATCTATATTTACCCAGCAAGACATCGATCTTATTGAGAGGAGCTTTAGTCCCGGTGATTTTTGTTTTCAAGAATTACTATATGATCTAAGGTCAAATCCTCCCAAGAAGAAGTCCCTGTTGTTGTAAGAGCTTGTCACTCCCGACTAAATAAACGGTAAGTGGAAGGTAAGTTTTCTAACTCTAATAAGTGCTTTGTTTTCACAGTTTTTACTATTAATTTTTTTGCGTGAATTCCTCTTGTTTTTCTGAAGTTTTTGAGTGGATTCTATAACTATACGGCCGGAGAAAAATCTCACGCCATATAGTTGGTTGTTAAACGTTTTGTATCCCTTCGCATCAAAATTACTCGAGGTGCGGTATCTATACGGCCAGAGAAAATTCTCCCGCCGTATAGTTGGTCATTAAAGCTTCAGTACCCTTGACCCGTTCTTCATTTTTATTACGATAAAAAAACTCTTTGTTAGTTCCTAGTAGGTCATCTAATCGACCTGGGCTAGAGATATTTGGAATTACCAGCCCGGAACCAACTATATGGCCGCAACTATATGGGCCACGATCGTATAGTTGGTCGTTACGGCGCAGGACTCCTCCAAATCCGTGATTTCTTTTTTAGTCGGTTTGGATTGTTTTCTTGGAAGAAAATTTGGTGTTCACGTGAGTTTTACCGACCTCTGAGACATCTTATATACTGCCCTTGTGCCTCTCCCTAATCAAAAATCACCAGGAACAAATCCAGCTATACGCTATCTCGTCCCAGGCCGTGGAAAACCTGTGGGGATCATTGCTCCTAGGGACCTTTCTAGCAGCCCGTTGATGGAGGATGACGATGAAGAGGTGGAGAGGTTTAGCCCGAGGTACAATCAGTACATCGAGCCAAGCTTATACAATAGTGACCCCGATGAAGGCTGGTGTGATGTTTACATCTGCCGTGACGTCTATGACCCCCAGAGGTCGACTGGGTGGCGATGAAAAGAAACCAATAAGATAGACAAGGACACAAAGCGCATGGAAAAGGACGTGTGGAGATGGTCAAGTTCATCACTACAGATCTGAGGCCACTCAAGTGTAAGTAAAAACCTAAAATACATGTAGGTGCTAGCAAGGAATCGGCGTTGCCCCGCTCAAGGACTACCACTGGCGCTCATATGAGGCTGAAGCCTCAAGAGGAGTGGAGGAGAAGCTTCTACTTCCCCGATCCATCAATAATGGATGAGGAAGAGGAAGTTGTCCCCAGGACAAAGGATCGCGTGTGGGCACTTGAAGTATATCAGAAGCAGGTGCTACTCCATCGCGTTGAAGTCCGACATCGACTCAAGGACATAGAAGAGAAGGGTGATCTTCTCCCGAGGATGACTAAGCTCGCAGATAGGGTGGATACTATGCAATCTGATTTGCGCAGGTTCTACAACCTCATTACCACTCTTGAGGACACCAACAAGAAGCTATGCACCACGGTTCTACATGCTATGGCACCACAATGACCTTCAAATAAAGCAAGGTATCAAATAATCGCAAGGGATTATTTGATCCCGCTTGGCTTGATTCCAAGCTGGGGAGATCTTTAAGACCATGTAATCATCTTACAAGTTTTTATTTCTGTTCTATTTTTGCATTAGTTCGATCTCATAAATAAAGTTTGCATCATTAGAATTCCCTTTGGGAATAGTTGATCCCTCTTATGCAATTCTGAGTTTATTATAATATATGGAGCATTATTGAGTTTGAGTTTGTCTTATTGGATATATGAATTGTTTGAGTATGATTTTACTTGCACTTGATGATAGCAATAGTAGTCTTCCACACCATTGGTATTAACGGAATATTTAAAGGATAATTTGATCAATATATTGTAGGTCAATGGTTTGATTTAAAAAAAGGTGAGAGGATCTAATTAATTAAGATACAAACATTGAGCAAAGGAGAAATTATAAGTGTTATCAAATAGAGTGAGAAAAAGTTTGAGGTAGAATACTCAAGTTATAAAGATTGCTTCATATATATTCTGTAATTGAGATCGTTAAACTTTGAAATTCCTACATGAAGTGGATTATATGGCTAGCTTATTTGCACAACACTTAAACAAAAGTGTGAGAAAAATATATATTGAAAAAGAAGAAAAATAAAGATGAAGAAAAAGGCAAATGTACAAAGAGCAAATAGGCATATACCACTATATTGTAGTAAGACAAAGATACGTTTGAGATTTTGAATCCCAAGTGAATATGTTAATTCTAAAAACACTTGGGACTACCTCACTAACTCATTCAGTCGAACCGAATACTTTTACATCATGTTGAGAATAATATTATGAACTGTTAACTGCTAAGGTGTGGAAGCCTGCTAATATTATTCGGATGGTTCAAGTAAGGTACTATTCATAAATTTATTTATATGTATCCTTTATGATCAACACATGCTGCAACTACCTCATTTATTTTATCGACTCGGCTTCATGAATATGAGGATCACATCCATTAAGCTAAACTTGCTCGGGACGACCAAGAGTCTAAGCTTGCGGAAGTTGATGAGTGCATATTTGCATCATGTTTTACATTATTATTTTGCATTGTAGATGTAGGATTTTGGTATTTTACAACGTTCGCACGCACTTTTTATGTTTATTTTTACCAGAATCAGACCAGATGATGGATCCAATGGACACAATTCTTGGAGCAGTTATACTGGAGAGAAAAGGAGACAAAAACTACGTAAATCGCTTATTTGGGAAATACTACTAATAATAGAAGAAAGTTCGAAGTGAGAAACATAGATAGAAGAGTTGACGACCAACTATATGGGCGGCCGCCGTATAGTTGCCGCCGCCTCAGCCTCCTCAAATAGTTTCATCCCGTGCAACTGGTTCGGAGAGACGACATACAGAACACCTAGAAATCTCTAAAACCTAACCTCCGGAAGGCATCTGGAGGGGGAACTTGCCCTAGGGATCCATCTTCGCCCTACACGGATCTGGGAGGCCAAGGCATCAATCTCCATCTTCATCACCACCATCACCTCCATCCATCCCATCTAGATCTTGTTGTAATTTTTGCACTAGTTGTGGATTTATACAAGTACTATTAATCGATAATCCTTTTCATTACCATTACTATGATGCTGTCTGCCTCCATGTCTGAGTAGATCATTAGTTCTTGGGGACATGGAGAAACCCTAGAATGATATTTAAATAAGATAAAGTTTATTATGATATTCATCGGTGTGACCATGTGTTATATTTTCTACATCTTGATGTTGGAACAAGTCGACCTCTCAAATATTTGCTTCTTGTGGGAACTACTTGTTGGTAGACGGAGGGATGTTAACAGTTACAGTGACTATAAAGATGTTTGCACCCCTTACGTATCAACTTGGGAATCGAGGAAACTCACAAAACACTATCCATGCCATGGGATACGTCCTGCAGGATTATGTCCCTTAATAACACAGTAATTCAATTGATGTTGATTGCTGTCTGCTGTGGTTATGAGGATGATTTGAGCAGTGCTTGCTGCCTCCTTGTACAAATATGGAGTTCCTGCCACACATACATAGTTTAGAATGTTTATGATGATAATCTTTACCTTAGCCCTTTATAATGCTAGTGGCGAATCCGCTAATCCCTAAGGACTCTTTCTCTCACTGAAATTTCAAATCTCTTTTACATACGCGATACTTATTTTTTGTATTCAGTTTTATTTACTTTACGCATTGTTCTATTATACCAAAAAGCCAAAAACACCTTTTTACCCAATACTCGTATTTTATCTTGTTACTTAGAACTTTATTTAGCAATTCTATTTTCAGTATTTACTTCAAGAATTCTTAGACTTCAGACTCCTGTTCCCTGTGGGATCGATATCTTTATTTCGAAACTAGCTACATCCGATCTGTGCACTTGCAGTCATCATCTTCGACATGAGCAAGGTCTTCATGGATGCGTGGAGTAGCATCAAACTCATCTACGCAAAAACCCTACGAGCAATGAATATTTCCTTGACAAACGTGGTGCCAACAGAAACATCTTTGCACGGGGTAGTCCCAGGTAAACCCGAAATTCCTTCAGGCAAAATCTATCTTGATGTTGTCTCCGGATCCAGAAGTAATTTCAGGCGAAAAAATCTAGAATTCGAAGTTATGGACTAGCCATCATAGTACCATGCGATCCTAGGGCGCCCAACTTTCGCAAGATTCATGGCATTACCACACTACGCGTACCTGATGATGAAAATGCCAGCACCCAATGGGATCATTACAGTCAGAGGAAGCTTTACTCGGTCCGAAAATAGCCATCGAGATTTCAACAAAGTCTCTAAATCCTTCGGGATGGTGATAGAATTCAAGCAGTTGAGGATATCAACAGACAAGGAGATTTTTTCGGAAGTCCGATATATGGCTGACCTAGCATTTGATCAAGCAAAGGATACAAGGGAAGTATAGGTCCACCCAACGGACCCCAAGAAAACGGTCCTGGTGTCCACCAATCTCATCCCACCATAGGAAAGCGCGCTCATCGAGTTCCTCCGTGAGCGATGGGAGATTTATGCATGGATTCCATCGAACATGCCGGGAATACCTAGGGAACTCGCTGAGAACACATTCAATTTATATACTGATGCCAAGCCTGTGAAGCAGTCACTCCGCCATTTTGTAGAACCCAAGAGAAAGGCCATTGGATGAGAAACCCATCGCCTCATGGACTCCAAATTGATCATGGAAATCAAGAAGCACTCTGGGTTGCTAACCTGTTTATGTCCCAAATAAAAACACAAAAGAACTATGCATGTGTATTGAATTCACCTCCCTCAACAAGCATTGCCCAAAGGATCACTTTCCACTCCTATGAATCGATCAAATTATCGACGCAACTGCTGGGTGCGAACGTCTTTCCTTTCTGGATGCTTACTCCGGGTACCACCAGATTCAGATGAAGGTGGAAGACTAAGACAACACCTTACGGTGTATTCTGCTACATGACAATGTCGTTCGGCCTAAAAAACGCGGGTGCCACTTACCAGCATATGATGCAAAATTGTCCTGGAAGTCAACTCGGCAATAACGTCCAAGTCTACATTGACGATTTCATTTTCACCACCAAAGAGGAAATGGCCTTTATCAGTGACCTTCGGGAAACATTTGATAATCTTGATAAGTACCGCATCAAGATTAACCCACTAAAATGTTCCTTTGGAGTACCATCATGACAACTCCTCGGATACATGGATTCAAAAAGGGGAATAGAAGCAAACCCAGAGAAAATTCAAGAAATACTGACGATGAAGAAGCTGACGAATCTTCACGGTGTTTAGCAACTAGTAGGGCGTGTGGCAGCACTCAGCAGGTTTATCGCTCGACTAGGAGAAAAGGCGTTCACTTTAGTCGTTGAGCAACCTGAAGAAGGAAAAACTCATGGCGTCCAAAGGCTAGTATATTATCTCGGTGAAGTTTTATCACCTTCGAAGCAAAGGTATTCGCACTATCAGAAACTCGCACATGGTGTCTTTATGACAGAGTGCAAACTGCGCCATTATTTCTCAGAGCACCTGATAGTGGTTGTCAATGAGGCTGAACTATCCAACATATTGAGCAATCTAGAAGCAACAGGACGTGTCTCTCTTTGGGGCATTGAACTATCCCCTCGAGATATCACGTATGAGAAGCGAAAGGCGATAAAATCCCAAGTGTTGCCTGATTTCATCACGGAGTAGACAGAGCTGTAATGCGCGGGTCCCCCAAATTTTCCGAGCGCGTGGAAAATGTACTTTGATGGATCCAAGCGGACAAAAGGGGCAGGGGCAGGGGCAGGCGTCATTTTAATCTCACTGCAAGGCAAGAAGATCAGATACGTCTTACGGATGAGTTTCCCCAATGCGTCAAACAACAAAGTCGAATATGAAGCCCTATTGCACGGCATGCGCATGGCTGGGGCCTGCGGTGCAACTCGCCTCAAAATATTCGGCAAATCAAACCTTGTGGCACAACAAGTGATGAATAGTTGCGACGCTATTAGCGATAACATGATTGCATATCAAGACTTGTACAACATCATGGAAGACTGGTTTGATGGATGCGAGGTGTCTCACCTTGGTCGAGGAAGTAATGAGGAGGACGACAATCTGGCAAACATAGGGTCCTTATGTCTCCATGTGACACCTAGGGTTTTCTGGGAGGAAATCATGGAGTGTTCCATCAAACCCAAGAAGGACAAAGAGGTAGCGGAACATGGAAACAGAAAATCTAAACCAGCCAAGGGCTCGGGGACTACGCCAGCCAAAGAGTACAAGGAAGAAGACCCCAAAGAAACATAGGAACCCGCAGAAATAATGGTAGTGGAAACTACATGGATGCAGCCGTACATAGCATTCATGATGCACGACGAACTCCCCGAGGATTTAATCGAGGCAAGACACATCAACTGATGTTCTAAGGTTGTCAGAACTGTCAATGGTGAATTCTATAAAAGGAGCATCTCAGGAGTACTTCAGCGATGTGTCACACCGGAAAAAGGGCAGCTCATCCTCAAATATATACACGAGGGAATCTGCGGACACCATGCCAACAGCCGCGCAATTGTAGCAAAGGCCTTTAGGGCATGATTTTACTATCTTATGGCAGTCCAAGACGCCAAGGACATCATAAGAACATGCAAAGCGTGCCAACGCTTTGCAAACAAACCCAACGCACCAGCAGCGGAATTGTCCTCCATACCATTGGCTTGGCCGTTAGCTCAGTGGGGTCTGGATATGATCGGCAAACTCCACAAATCTTCACTTGGTGGCCACGTCTTTTTGCTAGTAGCAGTCGACAAATTCATAAAGTGGATCGAGGCAGTACCTATCACTAGCCAAGATGCAACCTCTGCTGTCAACTTTATCAAGTCGATAATCTTTCGTGGGGTCCCCCATAGCATGATCACAGACAACGGTACAAATTTTACATCCAATGAGTTCAAGGACTTCTTCAAAGATATGGGCATAAGAATTAACTACGCTTCAGTGGCCCACCCGCAAACTAACGGGCAATTCGAAAAAGCCAATGGACTCATGACCAGTGGACTCAAGAAAAGGCTACTAGCCCCCACTAGAAAGAGCAAAAGGCACTTGGGTAGACAAACTACCCTCCGTCCTATGGATCCTGTGAACAACTCCAAATACCGCTACACAAGAGACCACTTTCTTTCTGGTCCATGGCACTGACACCGTGCTTCCAGTCTAATTAACTTAGGATTCTCCTCGGGTCGCCTCTTATGATGAAGAGGCCTCACAAGAAGCACTCGAAGATGATATCGATGGACTCGACGAAGGAAGATACGTCGCCCTACAACGAGCAATGCAGTACCAGCAGAACCTGCGCAACTATCATAGTCATCGTCTGCGTCCCAGGTCCTTCGTCGTTGGGGATCAGGTCCTTCGCCTCAAGCAAGATGGCCACCGCAAGATGGAATCCCCGTGGGAAGGGCCTTTGATCGTCACCGAAGTTATCCCTAGCGCGGCATATCGGCTTCAAGATAAGAAGATCGGAGTCATGTACTCCAACTCGTGGAACGTTGCGCAGCTGCGATGTTCCTATGCTTAGGAATTTTTAATTTCCGTAATTTATATTCAATAAGGCCTGCGTCCAGGATTCTCAGCCAAAGAATCGTGTTTTATATGCAATAAGACCTACGGCCAGGCGATTACTCCACATGTACCTTCGTACCTAGATATTAATAACGCTAAGTTCCTGAAACTCGGTCTACATTATCCATATTTTGAATTTACCCTTCATCACCCACCTAACACTCATGGGATCCTCATACCACAAGTTTTTAAAACAAAATTGATGCCACTCGAAACTCGAGGGCTGTGTGTAAAAGCAGTTCAATTATATTCGGCCAGCCGTCCATCCTAAAAATCCTTGACCTAAATAGCTAACTCGGCCCCAGGGAGTTAGGCAAATGAAAGTGTCTCGCATGTAGGCAGAACAAGACAATTTTTTTAAAACAAACAAACATACATCGCAAGAATTATGCTCCACAAAATATAATTTACATACATAAATTTTTTCGTTCTATATGCAGGAATCGATTACAACGCAAATTTAAGGAAAAAATCTCCGTCTTCATCCAGCATTTTTCGGATGATCTGAATAGCGGAGCGATGAGCGGCTTGGTGATGAGGATCCATGGTAAAAGAAGCATTTGGTGGACCTGGAAGATGTCGCGATATATATTCAAAGTCCAAAGTGGGATAATGGGCATGAACCCACACAAAGGACAAATTTGCACCATCAACTAATTGGAGGTTGATGTAGTGGCCAATCCTCTCGCCCTGTTGAAACTTTGCCATTACTTCAGCTACGCCTTGAGATTGCGCGTCTCGAGGAAACATAGCATTGTAGACCATGGCCAAGGCTTGGCGGTAGCATTCTAAAAATTCCTCCATCTCAGATACCCGATCCTGGAGAAGCGCAAGCGTGAAGGCACGTTTAGGATTAGTCCAAAATTCATTATCAGTTACTCAGGAGGCTTCAATCAACGCTTTCATTCGAATACGCAGTCGATGACCCTCTTGAACTTCAACTAATCGGATACCTGCAAGAGTAAAAATCTTCAAGTTACAGTTTTCAGGTCAAGTGAAAAAGACTTAGGGGCTAAGTGAGGAACACTCACAATACATCTTTTCGTTCACACGAAAAATTTCCTCCAGTATAAGAACTTTGCATCCCAAGGTTTTTCCCTTCTTTGACTAAGCAACATCAACAACAACCTGTATGACCCGCAGTTCAGCTTCCAGTTGTTTTATGCGCTGGATCTTCTCGACATACAAAGGAGGGTAAGTAGGTGATCGTATTGGATGTTGCACATACAACCGGCTCAGAAGGATCAGTCGAAGGACCAATGATATCAGAAATTATCTAGAGCAAAATATAACAAGGTTAAAAAACTCAGATATTCATATACAAATATGGAACCCACAACGGGGGAGCAGTATATGCAAAAATCGTCTTTATCCGAAGCATGCAACAAGTAATGTGCAGAGCAAATTTTGTTACAACTGGCAAAGGGACATAAATTACAACTATGCAGATTTTTTGACTAAAGCCGTTACGCTAGCCGAAGGAGCATCTGAAGTAGGCTTGGAGGTGGCGGTAGGACTTGTAGAAGGAATATCAGTTGAAGCTTTGGCATCAGGAAACTGTTGACCCATGTTAATAGGCAGAAACATGTGAAAAAATATCTTTGCCTTCTTTATATGGCGCTTGAGATCAATTCCTTTGCCAACATCATTAACTAGAAGAGAGGATCTAACCATCTTCTAATCGATCTTCTCACCATGGGCAAGCGCCAATGCCATAGAAATATTTGCCCCACTCTTCGACTGCAGTAGACTATACCCCGTCAATGGACTTGGATCACCAAGGAATATCATCGTCAAATCATTTAGATCAGTGGGTACGTCCTTTTCGAGAAAATCTCCGCGTGAAGGGTCTTGAAAGCATGGTGGGAGCGAATCAAAAGATTACGCCCGTACACACTATTCGCTTCTAGAGTGCCAATTGCATCCGACAAAAGGTTCATATTTAAGCTCCTCTTACAGAGATAGAGATTGGCCAGTGATTTCTACAAACAAAAAAGGGAGGAAATATATTTGAGGAACTCGAAAGAACACCGACATGTAACTAGAGAGAGTGGCAAAACCTACTAATCAAGGAGGAATTCAATGCCTCCACACGAAGGCGAACGTCCTTGTCTCGCATACTGGTGGCTTCTATTTTCTTTTAGAAGGCTTCGGCTTCTATAGTAGCATCTTGCTTGGCTTTTTCAAGAAGCAATTTTATTTGCTTTAGCTTCGATCCAGCTCATCCACTTGCTTCAGCTCTTGGTCGCGAATGACTGCAGATTCATCGGCAGTAGCTATGTCACAAGGCAAATTATCATCACATGTAAAATAATTGTGTACAAAACAAGTCGAATGGAAGAAAATCAGTCATACCTTTGAACTCTTCGGCCTCATGGCGGATCTTGATAAAATGAGAGGCCATTTTGACCATTTCTCATATCAGCGGTTGTGCCAATAGGGACAAAATTACTCGGGGCTGGAAAAAGAAGGGAACCCCAAGAAAATAAACGTAGTAGGCACTTACATCTTGCATGTCGGGTTTTGAAGGATTTTCAGCTATGGATACACCTTTGTTGTTCGCACACGAACATGTCACCGTGTACCCTTGGTGCCGAGGGCGATGTATGGAAGCACACGCCGAGGTAGGCTCGCCGGATGCGCGGTATGCAAGACAGTCTGGTGGGCGCTTTTGAGACCCAGAACCCCGCTCGCCTCGGAGGGACCTCGTCAGGGCGGTGCAGCAGCTATGGGCTGCCCTAGGTCGGCCTAACCGCCCTTATGACCTCATGGATTCGCAGCCTCCAAACTTGAAGAACAACGAAGAACGAGAAGAAAGATAGAAGGGAGAGGGATAAAAAGTAAATAAACACGAAAAAGTAGTAGATGTGTTTGTTCGATTGGTGTTAGCTCAATCGATTGTCACCCCTCAAGTATATAAGGAATGGCTGGAATTTTCGTGCAAGAAAGACGTTGGATTCATGTCCAAAACCCTAGTTGGGGTCTAACTCGAACAAGAAAACCCGAAATTTGCATAACTGTTTGGTCAAAAACTTGCCTGTACCTTTCGGACCACATTTGAGATAGCAAACAATCTCGGAAAAAAATCTTGTAAAAAGCAAAGTTGTTCGCTCAAAAAGAAGAACTTTCATGTTTTGCACGTTTTCATATGACCTGATCTTCATGAACTTTTCCTCTTATTTTTGTATCAAACTCGGATTACGACCGAACGAATTTAACTGAAATCGGCGGTATTTTAAATCTTGATGTCGTATATTTTTCATGTTTTCTACTTTTTCATCAGTGTTGGTCATGACCGCTCAATCTTGGTCGTAAGCACATAAGTTAGTCTAGAAGTTTTCAGACGAATTTCAACTTTTTTCCACGCCAAACGTGAGAAGGGTCTGTTGTCCGGTGAACCCGGGCGTGGCTAATTCGGCCTCTGATAGTATTTGGATCTCAAATTTGCATACTAACTCGGATTAACATGATTGATAAACCAAAATTGATTGTTTCGATGAGACGCACTCGTGTTTGACACTTTTTCATTTGAGGTCATATTGAAGGATTCATAGTTGAAGCCTCCATATATCAGTCTCCGAGTCTTCTCTATACACTAGCATAATCGACTATTAAGCCTGATCATGGCATGACTTAATATGGTGCCTCTTTGATGATGATTAATAATCCTTCAAGTAGACCATTCCGAATGCCTCTCACCATTTTCCTTGATTAGATACGAGACCAAAACGATTGCCAACGCTTGCAAGAAGTTTTATTTTTCATCAATGGTGGCTTAGAGGGCGATGCAGCTGTGTTCTTCGGGTCCAACTTTGCAGCGGGATTTTCCACAAGGTCAGTCGCACTTGTTTGTTTGCCCGTGAACTTTGGAGAAGGAGTTGTTGTAGTAGTATTAGTTGGAAATTTTAGAGAGGTATCCTGCTCCTCGTCTCTCCTGGAAAAATAAATAGTGGTCAATTATTTTCTTTGATAATAACTACAGAGCAACAAAAAACAAAGTGACGAGGTAACTTACAAGCTAATCTCTTGTGATATCCAGAAAATACCCTTTTGGGGAGCAACACGAGTAGGTTTGACATTCCACGGCTTGGATCCTGTCGAATCATCGAAGTCTTCGATCGTTTCCACTGGATCGGCACATTTTCGTTTTCCCTTCATGGGGCCTACCTCATAATCCTCAAAACAAGCCAAATGAAGTGATGCAGTGTCATGGGAGGAGCTGGCGGACACAACATCATCGTATTTTACAACAGCAGGAATTTTGGCATATCCCTCGGACACAGTAGCACAGTCAGGATGCTCCCAAGCTTCGGGAAGTGGAGGCACACAGAATAGATGACCATGACTTTGTTGAAACAGAAAAATCGCAAAGTGAATCCGAGGAATCACAAAAAAGGTTAGCACTAGTAAAAATATATGCAAACAACAAAACATTTACCTCAGGCGCAGGAGGCTTATTGGTGAAGGGTTTCACCCGACAATCAGCGGGAACAGGGCTTTTCTTCGTCAGCATTGTAAATGAACGCACCCTCTTCTCCAAAACTTTAAGCGTCAGATCCTTGGGTGTAATCCTAGTTGGATCTTTTCGACCGGCATAGGTCCACATACCGGCCAGCCGAGCTTGGTGAGGTTGAACACGGATACGAAGAAAATAGGTGAGGATTTGAATACCCGCCAATCCATCAGTACATAGCTTCTCGATTTGGTCCAGTAGTGGCTTGATCTCCTTAGCTTCTTCGGCTGAAGGGCTCTCATCCCAGGAAGCAAGCCTCTGGCAAGTTTTCGTCCGGTCAAAGGGGGCTAACCCGAAATTTTGACCCTCAACTTGCTGGTCCTTAATATAGACCCACTTTGTTTTCCAACCTTGGACAGAGTCTGCAGATTTCAAATCAAAGTATTCCACATCCGAACAAACAGAAATGATCGCGCCTCCGACGTCATGGACGATGCTGTCGGTGGCATTGCGGTGAACAAAATAGAAATGTTTCCACAATCCCAAGTGGGGATGGAACCCGAGGAAACACTCGCACGAATATAGTTTGGCGTAAGCTGATAGAGTTGTACGTCGTAAACAAAGACAAGACCATGAAGAAATTCGTGGGAATGTAGAGAAAGACCATGGAAAAGGAAGGACATGAACATTACCCGCCATCCAGCCTCTGGCGTAGGTGTACCCTCGTCGCTTGGGAGTTTGGCAGACCCCTCCTCCAATAGGTGGAAGTTGCGAGCTTCGTGCAGCTCGCGAGGCTTGCGCTTTGATGGCATCCACCCCATGGCCCGTGTCTTCTTCGTGGTGGCATCAGTAGAAGATGATGCTACCTTGGAACGGCCCATGGTAGCGCGTAAACAAGGTAGTGCCAAGGGGAAAAGTAGAGTACAACAACAGCGAGAAGCTCTAAGAGGCGGAGCAGAGGAA
The DNA here is from genome assembly GCA_916181665.1 of Avena sativa. NCBI lineage: Eukaryota > Viridiplantae > Streptophyta > Magnoliopsida > Poales > Poaceae > Avena > Avena sativa. The sequence goes on from OV702280.1 coordinate 138,093,091, forward strand.
GAAGAAGATGGCAAACGAAGGGGAAGAGTGGTAAATCACTGAAGTCCCCTAAAATATAAAGGGACTCGGTGAAAAATATACGCCATTGATTAAAATTCATGAAGTGCCAGACGAAGGAAGATGCAGCCATATGGCAGCAAAGAAAAGGGGAAAATATCCCGTGTAGTTAAATTACACGCGACAAATCATCTAGTGATCACACAACGCCTCGATTTTTGCGTTACAAGTGGGACTACACAGTAACAATAGAAAATCCACACTGTCTACGCATCACACTGATATTGGGGCCCACATAGTGATACATCCAATCAACTGAAAATGTGGCAAACCATCTTTGTCATCAGTGACGTCATGAGCGGTCAAAAATCATCAAGGTCAACCTCATCCGAATAAAAACATGGAGTCTATGATCAGATGCATGCACCGGAACATAGAATCGGTGGCTACTCCCATTAAAACAAAATATTGATCATGAACCTAATAAAGTTTTTCATAAAGTATATTCCTCAGATAAAGGATATACTTTGAGCCTATGCTCCAATGCAAGCATCGCAACATAGCATCGGGGGCTTCTTCCATTGGGAGCGCTATTGCGCACTCGATAGAAAATCCTCCCCTGGAGTTGACATTTTTAGCGTAAATGAAGTATATGTTTTGAGCCTACAATCAAATTCAATAATTCGTCCTTAGGGGCTACTCCCATCGGGAGCGCTGTCACGCACCCGATAGATATTAGGAATGAAACCTATGTGTGTTACCTCCCTGTATGCTCATACGGTTTCTCCCATATTGACAACCCGATAAAATATTAAAGAAGTTGATAACTTCAGCTATTGTAATATCCAAACAAGGTAGTCGATAAAATATTGTCAGACTGCGGCTGCCGTGATAACATGTCTGAATGTCGTGCCCACGACATGAAGATAAGACTCTGGGGTTAGACTCGAGGTGGCTTGGTAACCGCACACGAAGGCACTCTTCCAATATTTATCTATATCTATGATATGATGAAAAGTACCAATGGACGCATTGTGTACCTAATATATAGGCACTGCGATTCTGCATTCAATAAGACCTCCACGGCCCTTACTGAATTACGCCAGTAGATACAGGATTCAAGCCATGGGACTTGAGTTTGATGTAGGTTCACGTTGTTTTTGCCCAAGAGAAATTAACTGATTCCCGATCTGTCAGATGCGTCAGACTCATTTTACCAAATCCCTACAAAGCTTAAAAAGGAAACTCCTGCTTATAACAAAAACTTTGGCTGAGATAGCCAAAACAAAATTTTGAGACTCGACCCAAAATAGGCGCGTAAAATCTTATGGCCCATGAAGGCCCAAAGAAGTTTAAGAGGCAACCGACAGAATAAAGAATTATCTTTACCAACAAGGAATATCCAGGAACCGACATAGAGTTTGTATTAAGAGTATTAACTTGTAACTTCTCTGGATACGGCTCCAGGACCCATCCTCTCATATTAAGGCCGGGAGGACCCGACGGAGAGGACACCTTAGTTTTTCTGCAATCCGAAGTGAGATAGACGCAACTAGCATACCGTCAACTTTGTAACCGATTTTTCTCAATAATCAGACTAGATCGACTTCCTTGTTTGTCTGATCAGCCAATGAAATAACCAACGCTCTCTTTTCCACAAAACCCTAAGTCCATAACAATGTTCATTGCCGAGGTTACCCCTCGTCACCCGTGCTAGGCGAGATGTATTTTACTTCCATCTAGAAGCGCTTCATTCGCGATTAGGAGATCGGGCGCGGCTTCGATACATCAGCGGGAGGGATTTCACTGTGTCTATGTACGACCCCCTGACATGCCGCGTCGACTAGCCCTTCGTAACATCTAGGCGGGGCTCCTTACGGGACCGCTGTAGCGCAGACGGGTGCTCAGATATTTTGAAAGTGTAGATGTGATGTTGTAGTGATATTTAGCATTTTTCCTTGTAAGGATCACTGTAATGAACATTGGTTAGCGGAATTTTGTGCTAATTGTCCTCTTTCCTATGTACTTTGTCAAGGCGCCAACCCCCGAGTGAGGCTATACCCAGCGTTAGCTAGGGAAGACCAATGAGTGTTGCTTTTTTGGCATAGGTGATGTGTTTTGCGACGCCCTTTGCGCATGCTTTATTTGGGCTATGCCTTTGATAGTTCCAGGGATGCATTATCTGCGAGGGAGGGAGAGATGGCACCACACGCATGGGAGCGCTGCTGACTCTGTCGCACGAAGATAACACTAGTTGAGTCGCACGAAGATAGCACTACTTGAGGAGATGAATTCTCACGGGCTATGTCGCGCTATTCTCTTATGGGGCTCAAGCCTTCTACCGTAGGCCTTCACGTCTCGCCCTGTAGGTTCTCTCATGGAGAGGATTGCAGGGTCTGTGCTCGCCCTATTGGCTTCCTCGGGAGAAAAACTGTAGGTATAGAATGCGTTGGACTTTCCCAGTGTGTGGTGACCCTCAAGAGCAGCCCTGCAAGTCCCTCGTCGAGGCGACTCTGGAGCTGATGTACCTCAACGAGGTGTTCGCCTCTAAGGCCTGGCGTGAAGGGGGCTCCTAAGGAGAGCTGAGGCAACTCTTACTCGCAGGGATTGAGTACCTCTAGCTCCCTCATGAGCCTTTCGAGGGGACATGTCGTTAGCCCCCGTGATGAAGTTGCATGGAGGTCAAAAATGTCCCATTTGCTCCAAAACCTTGAGGGGTATCCTCCAGAGTGTACCGGTCTCGGCTGCTGAGAGGTATTATCTTCCTAAGCCCTTTCCCTTTATGGGAGGTCTGACCGCCTGGTGGGTCTTTGAAAGGGTGAAATTGTAGGCCCTGTGCGAATCTTTGCTCGCTGGCGATGTTATTTCACAAGTCTCCTTCGGAGGAGAGAACCATGGGGTCAACGTTTGCCACACAGGCTCCGTAATGAAGGGGAGGATGCAAGTGTAGCTAGGGTTTAGGCCGCTTGAGGAGTTCCCTCATGAGATGCCCCATAAGCCTCTATAGGAGATGGTCGTAGGGCAAATGCTTCACATGTTGCCCCTTGAGGAGGAGATCGTAGGCATAGCAAGAGATTAGGCTGCTGGAGAGGAGGTTTTTAATCTGCATCCCAAAAGTTAAAACACCAAGGCATCATGTGGTCCGAGTTGTGTGTAATCTCGCGGAGGGGTTGTAGTAGCTTCACCAATTGTTGAGAGGGGCCAAATGGGGGTGAATACAAATATAATGGCCAAACAATCGTTTGGACTATTCAAAAAACAGTTGAACTCAAATCCCACCATTAGGTCAACTCTTCTTGCCCCATCCTGTCAGTATTCCCTATTATCCTTTGCAGTCATAGACTGGTTTACCCCTACGAGGACTAGATCTTCCTCTCTGCTCTGCTCTTCTCCCCTATTAATCCCCTCTCGATTACCTTGCTTAGATCCAGCTAATAGTCTCCAGATCAGAGCCCGCCCTTGCACTTGTGTCCCCACCATGGTCGGTAATCTCCCACACCCTTAATCAAAGCTCACCGTCGTCGCCCTCGCCTCATTTTTCCTAGTCTCCATGTCAGAGCTTCGCGTCCCTAGACTAGCCTCTTGCCGCTGCCTAGACCTTCTCGCACGGTGGAGCACGTCCGGCCGGGCAATCCGGACCGGCGACCGGCCTCGGGCGGTTGTGTGCTATCGCGCACCCCAGGCATGGTAGCCCTGGTAGAGGAGCTCGACGAGAACGCTCTCATGGCCACCATGCTAAACATGCGTCCCGCCGTGTCGCCGGCAGACTTGTCGGCTTTCAGGTCTTGTTTTGGGATCAGACGGAAAGTGGTCAATATTTAGGTATGCGTCCCGCCTTTTGATTTCTTTGTCTGGTTTTCCCATAGCTCAGGTAGAGAGTGCGTTCTGCATTATTCCCATTCTTTTGAGTGCTGTGGGGAGAAAATGAGCTTCATGCGTTGGCATCGCGCCTATGGGTGGGTGATTGCTTGGGCTGCGTCATTTCTTCTCTGAACTCAGCTTTGACGGCCTCCCTTTGGATTCTTAGGAACCGGAGGCCCACAAGTAGGTCGTTAGTGGCCTTGGAGGAGGGTTGGGGGAGATTGTGAGACCGAGCGACAGATGGATCAACGAGGCAAAGGCGTGGCTGAAAGATCTAGACACCGTTCCTAAGACGTACAAGGTGGAGATTCAACCAGGGCAGGACGACAGCTTTGCAAGAAGCACCCGGTGATCATCCACCTACAGGAGGTTCTAGAGTCGGTACATTGTATTTAGGACCCTGACGAGGCGGCGAGAAAGCATCCTCGTCGCATGTAGTGTTGGCCTAAAAGGATCGATGGCATAGGACCACCACCGTTCCGCGATGGAGCGCATAGTTTTAGTGGGGGGACCAGGCATGAACAAGCTTGTGGTTCTGATTTCCCTCGAGTGAAGACAAAGGTTTAGTCAATTTGAAAGATTGCTGACTTGAGAGTCCAGCATGTAGAATGCCTTCTGTAATAGTTTGAACTACTGTGGTATGTGTGGCTACTGAATTTGTAATGTGTGCCTAATGAAATCTTAGTATGTGCGGCTAATGATTTATAGTTTGTGTGGTAATGAATTTGTAGTATGTGTGGCTAATGAATTTGTGTGAATAACCAAGGTTAGCCTCCTAAAAAGAGGGTGGGCTGGCAATGATCAATTTCACCGTTGCCGGGAAAATGCTGCTGGTGAGTGATTCGAAAGACAAGAAATGCGGCTGGTTTGTGTGCCTGAACAATTTTTACCTAGATTTGTTTGAGATGGTGCGTGATTCTGTATGGAACTTGCATGAATAAACAATCCAAGATTAGTTCATAAAGTGTTGTCTGAATCTTGTCTTCCTCGGATAATTATGACAGTAAACTGAATTCAACTGTCGGTAGAAATTGAATAAATAGATACATCTTGATTGTATTTGGTTACTTCCAAACTAATTCCATACTACAGTATGGGATAGCTGGAAAATGGGGCTATTTCCTCTACAAAAAGCATTCTACAGAGTTAGTATGAACTTAACTGTTCTAAATTAAAGAAACTACAGATCTGCACCATAAAAGTTGGCTTGCCAATTGCCTACAGAGCACGTAAGTTTAGCAACTGATCTTTTTCCTTCCCGCAAAACTTCAAGAGATCTGCAATACTCATGCACTAGTTGATGCACTTGAACCAGCCACGGTTCAGTACGAACAGCCGCGCCGCTGCAACATTTTCTTCTAACGTGAACTCCGGCTTCTCATGGCAGGGATCATAGGTCCCTGTGAAACTAAACTTGAATCCCGGCGTTGAGCTATTGCCCATCATCGGCTCCAGCTGTCGAACACTCCAACAAGCTAAGTGTAGATGGATGCTCGCCACCGCGGTGTGGCCATCGATGTTGTGTAGGATGGATCGTCTTTGCCACTGACGGCGTGCGCCCAGATTGCACCACTGCGGTAAGGTCGCCCACGCCAAGGCGTAGAGGCCAAAGTTTGTTAACCTTAGCGCCGCCATGTTCAGGGGTTTGTTTCCTCGGCGGCAAGCTCGTAGGAACGCTTTGGAAGATACCTTCTTTCTCCTGCACGGAGCACATGAAAATGCCGGCGCGCGCTTTCTCCACGACGCTCCCTTGGCCCTGCTCGACGCTGCCGCAGCTTTTGCCGCCGTTGTTGTCTCCTTCGCAGATGCACCACATTCTGCAAAATCAACCATCTCGGATGGCAATGGGATACCAGCCGTGTAGTACAGCTGCATGGCCTGCCTTCGAGGGGCCAAATAGCCAAGCTTCAACGGCAGCCGCGGTGGCAGCTTTTACTTAGGCAGGGCCATAGCTAAGCTTCCTAAGAGTGTATCTTAGTTATTTGAAACTAGTTCTACTAACTGCTGAATCTTTATTTCCCTTCTCAGTATAAGAGTGCTAAGATATTAAAAAATACAGGTCGTGGCTAGCAATCGGATCGGGCAATGTACCAGGTTAGGGTTCTATTTTCGGTATATTTATGACTATGTCCTTAGTTATGTCCACAATTATTCATATGCAACTATGATCGTCGAATTGTAGCAACACCATCAGAAACAGGGGAAGAGGACATGGTGTTTTACTGACTAGTGGGACCCGCCACCTTGACCGTCGAAGGCGCGCATCCCATGTTCGAGGATTAGTGCTCCCCATTATTGTGTGATTTTCCATTTTCTGTCGCTCGCAGCTCCGCTCTGCTCCACTGCTCTAGTCCTACCGCCGCCAGTCTGTCCCGTCATGCAACACTCTCGTCCCCCCCCTGAATAATCGCCCTCCCATCATCCCTTACCCGCCATGCCTTGTCCTCTTTCCCTGTCTCCTTTCCTCCGTCCCCTCCCAGGCGCATCTGGGAATGAAAATTGTGAGGCGGGCGCTAGGTTCTCACACAACGATAGTGGCTTTTATCTGGATCCCACATGGAAATGCATCTTGCATGGCTGGAGAACACGGAGATGGGTCCTGCCTGGCTGGAGAGCGAGGAGGTAGTCCCTTCAAGGCTGGAGAAAGGGAGGAGCACGAAACAGGGGAAGACAACATGGGGTGCAAAGCTTTGGTTCTCTGGAGACCATTGAATGTGTCGTATGTCCTCCCTAAAGGGTAAGAACTGCAATTCCATCTCTGCATCTCCCAGTTAGCATTTCTAGTCTTATGGTGATGGAGAGGATCTGTGTTGGTGACCATAGGACGTCTGCTGCATCCAGATCTCTTTTGAAGATTCGGCATGGGTGTCGGACTAAAACCGTTTCTGACGGTAGAATCGTAGGTACAAGTGGATTTGATTATCGGCTGACAGTAGACACGAAGGACATAACTCTAATTGACTTGCACATGCAATTTGGCAAGTTTCCGATTGGCCAGCATGTTCGTAAGAAGGTACTATGACACAAATTCGTAGACTTTCTGGATGTTACGACTGAGGAGGCTGTAGCCATGATGTGGGGTAAACACCTCGTCACGAGGACTATGCTGATGTATGTGCACATCGTTAACAAAGATACTAGGGAAGAGAATGTCCTGAATGATACTGGCCCATGTGGAACGAGAATAGAGCGGAATCTATTTGCAATACCGAGCACAACCGCCCAGCCTGTGGTTGATCATGATGCCTTCTCTAGTGAGCATGAAGACATCAAATTGTGTGGTGGCCAGGATGATTTTGTGCTCGAAGATGATGATGATTATGATGATGATGATAAAGCATATACAGAGGTGGCTGCTGACCCTAATAGGATGGAGAGTAGGGAATATTTGGTTGATTCGAACTGTGAGCCTGACTATGGGACTGATGAGGAAGACAAATGTGAGGATGCGAAAATGGGATGCAGATACAATGACGAAGACAAGGACAGGCCAGTGATACACTTTGACAGGGACAACCCTACAATTGATGAGGGGACTGTCTTTGATACTGTGCAGGAATGCAGATATGTCGTTGCTACCTGTGCAATAAGAGTTGGGTTCAAACTTATCATTGAAAAGACCGACCAAAATATATTTAGGGTGCATTATTGGGAAAGTAAGGTGTGTAAATGGAGATTGCATGCATCTCCAATATGGGGTGGACACCCATTTCAGGTTGCAATAGATACATTTAGTTTTGGTCTTTCTCATATTTTTTCTGCTAATAAGTCCTCTGATTTATTTTTATTACCATCGAATGCAGATCGAGGTAAACACGAAGAAACACAACTGCCCTAATACTTCTTTAAGTGATAAAATTAGACTGGAGACAACTGTAACACCCTCAGAATCGACCCTATGCAAGTTTCAACGATTCCCGCCAAACCCGCATAGAAACGATTCAAAGGTGCCCACCAGGCACTTTCGTGCGGGTGGAAAACAAAGTAATAACATTACACAACAGTCCTCGATGGGACCCACAGAACAGATATATATATACAACAGCGACTCAAAGAGTCAAGAATACAGATATACAATACAAAGATCCAAATCACCTTTAAAACGATATAGCGTACGAGTACGGACAAGATGCAAATGGGGCTAAGAGCCCTGAAGAATAACCAATGGCGTCCATAACCCTGCCCAGGCCAAGCCGGAAGGGTAACCCTGCTAACGACGTCGATCTCAAAACCTGCTTAAACAAAAGGGGTGCCGACGAGGGGCAAAGGAAAAAGAGAGAGCGGTCAGTACTGAGGCCAGTACACGGCGAGACTAAAATTCGGCGGTCCTCGCCTACATAGGTATGGTGGACTGAAGCGGCAGCGCAGCATGCACTAAACAACCTATAGAGACTCGATTCAACTGGCGGCTATCAGAGAGGGGTAAGAAAGACCTATTCGGAACCAACCTGATGCTATCACCAAACATACCCATCCTGGTATTTCCCCCTCGAGACCAAACGAGGAAGTCAACCGAGGAACTCACACAGTTGGCAGTTTTATTTATTCAGTTATCGTTGCAGCAATTACTAGTCAAGTATAGATAATCATCCTGATATAATAAGCAGTGGGCAATTTTAGTTAACCAGTCCGTTGTAGTTGCAACACTTACTAGTCAGATACAATTAGCATGAGATATCCCAAAACCCAGCAGTTGTTGGTACTTTTATTTAGCCATTCCGTTGTAGTTGCAATACTTACTAGTCAGGTACAATGGTAGCAAGCGACAACCCAAACAAGCAATTGTTGGCAATTTTATTTGGCCATTCCATTATAGTGAAGCTGATTACTAGTCATTATAAAGTCAAATTTATAGCACTACTTTAGTTATAGTTGTCTATGATCGAGATACTGTGCTCCAAGTCGTCCATAACCGCGGACACGGCTTTCAGAAAGTTTTACCCTGCAGGGGTGCACAAATAGCAACACACACTCGATCAACCTCGGAAAAACCAAATCAAAACCCAACGAGGCTTTCACGACAAAGCAATCACAAGATTCAGAAATATTTCAGGGGGCCACCCCATTAAGTATACCCGCAACGAAGTTAGCTGACTTCGAGATAGACTCTAGGTTTGTGGGGCCGGCTGTAAACGACTGGGAACCCGAAAGTGTGACTGGGCTTGTCGATACCGCGAAAACGGGTCACGATCCTAAACAGTACAGGTGCTCCTCGCACAATCGTAAATAAAGCAGTAAAGCATGGCATACGGACAGGATAGTAAATAAAACCTCAAACTAGTTTGTGGCCCCAAGAAATAAGAATGAATCATGCTCTGGCTCAGGGGGGTCCCATAATCCTCCCGGATGTGGATAGCGCGAATATTCAAGGAACAAGTATCAAGTACTCGGGGTCCTACGGGACACAAGTGGACGGTTAACAACCAAATAACATCTATTTCCCACCTGTGCCTCTGCATTTACCTACTTCAATTTTAGTTATTAAACAATAATTAAAGTTATGATCATCTCCAACAATAAACACACGACAATACTCCAACAACTGTGGTACTTGACGACACGCAACAGCACTTGAGCAAGCGACTACGACGCGCAAGTCCAACTATCTACCAAACAACAGGTCATAGGTTGTGTCCAAGGCAATATGAGGCTGCAAGGGATATCACGGGTACGAAAACTAGAGCAACGCAACACAGATAGCAATAGATCAACAGGAGGGAAATAAATACTATAAAAGTAAGATAGGTAGAAAGGGGGAGGTGCTCGCCTGAAAACATTGCCGAAGGTTCATCCGAAGATCGGGTCGACACTCGCATCAACTCATCGGCCTAATTCGTGAAGAAGCAAAGCACTAGAAGAAACACCGGTTGGACTATTTAATACTACGGTAGAAAATCGGGCATGATGCATGTATGATGTATGACAAGGCAAAGGTGCGATGCAATTAGGCAATATTAAGCGGAACCAGGGTCCCGACGTTTAATTAAACGGTTCAAGTTATTTAGAACCCCCGCAATTTAGTGGTGGTCTTAACATGGCAAAACATAGTATCGGTTTGGTAGGCAAATTTAAATGGAGCCAATATTAGACTAGATTTGTCCGCATATGGAGCCCATATTTAATTATGAGGTGAATTGGCATAATGCCCCCAAACCACAGACAAGTATGCATGCATGAACAATTTAATATGCAACAATTTGATATTACATTTATAAAAATAGGGCTCGAGAAAGGGGTCACACATGGGTTCGGAAGATCTTGGTTCCGGGGGTTCGGGGTTCGGTCTCAGGGTTCAAGAGGGGAAACGAGGTTCAGATTCAAGATGGAGGACTTGTTTCAACGTGATGGAGATCTTGGGTTACAAGCGGTCGATCTTGTCATCGATGGCTAACTTGAATGGATCGGGTACCGGTGGTCTTCGGGTCCGTGAAGTAGATCTTGTCGCACGAGCATCAATGCTTTCGGGAAGGAGAACTTGTCGTTCAGGGTCTCGATGTCCGGGGTGAAGTACTTGGCGTCCTCGAGGAAGTAGAACTTGTCGCACGAGCGCGAAATTCTTTCGGGAAGGAGAACTTGTCGCACGAGCGCGCACGGTGGAGGTCGCAGCGGCTCGAGGAGAGGGTCGGGGTCGAGCGGGCACGGAGGCAAGGATCGGCGGTGGTGCGCGCTGGTCGAGGCGGAGGCAAACGAGGGCGACCGGCGAGGGGTCCGGCGTCAGAGAGGAGGGCGACGGGAGAGCGGAGACGGACGGAGCTCGCGGGCGCGAGCTGAGCAGAGGAGGGTGAGGTGGAGGGCGCTCGCGGTGGCTCCGTCGGAGGATGGGGGCAGAACTGCCAGGTCGAGGTGGCCCCGAGGCGAGGACCGGCGGCGCGGTGGTTGAGCGGAGCCGACGGGGACGCCCAGGTGCCGGCTGCGACAGGTCGATGCGGGCCGAGGAAGCTGGCGACGGAGATGCGGCCGGGGTCGTGGCGACGCACGGTGCCGCGGCTACGGGGTGCTCGACGGGCGGCCGCGGAGGGGCGTCACCGGCTCGGGGCAGAGATTGGCGAGGAGGAGGGCGACCGGCGGGGAGGCATCAGGGCCACTCCCTAGCGGCGGGGCGGCGGGGCCCTGCGCGAAGTGGGGAGGAGCGGCCAGGGGCGGGGTCGACGAGGTCGGGGTGCAGAGAGGAGAGAGACGGGAGGTGGGAGAGGACCAGGGGAGGGGCATGTGGCTTCGGTGCGGGTGGACCAGGGGGTGGGGACGCGGGCAAGAGAGAGGACGGGGACGCGTCGCGCGGGTCGCGAGAGGGCAGGTGGGGTCGGGGACTGGGGTCGGGTTCGTGAGGGTTGGGGTTGGTCGGCTGCCGCGCGCCGTGTGTGTGCGTGTGTGGGTTGGGTGGAACGTGTAGTGTGAATTGTGTTGGGAACGGTCCAGGGAGCGTGCGGGGTCAGGGGTTGGACCAGGTGAGAGGGTGGCGGCGGCAGGGGAGTGGGGAGAGGGGGTGAGAGAGGTGGGGGTAGGTGTGGTTCTAGGGTTAGGGTTAGGTTTAGATATTTTAGAGTTTAGTTGGGCCGGGTCGTAGACTGCTGGCTTGTCGGGCTTTTGGCCTGGCAGGATGGCGGTCTCCCCGAGAAAATATTTTTATTATCTTTATAAAATAAGACATTTTAAAACATAGTTTTAGATAAATACTAGATCTAGAAAAGACCGAGGTTTTACATTTGAAAAGACGATGGGGAAAATCTAGAAAACAAAGAAGGGCTTTTCGAAAATAGTTTTAAGCGAACAAATGCAAGATGATGGCGATGTTCAAATGCAATGCGGCATGATTACATGAGCATGCGGTCATGATGATGCAATGCACAAAATCAATGCGGTTTTCTAGTAGTGGTTTTGCGGGATGCCACAACAACCAAGTGGATTGCTTCTACGGTACTTGACTGGGTGAGGCATGATCATAGCATTGGACCTGCTGAAAACAGAACTAAGCTTAGAAAAAAATTAACATTCTGATTCCTTACCACAGAGTATTTGATGGCAAGGAGATGGATCTAGACTTCGTTCAGGGCAAGTGGACTGACAGTTTTCACATATTGTATAGTTTCAAAGCTGAGGTAGAGAAAACATCACCTAGTAGTGTTGTTGACATTGATTACGAGGTTGTGAAAGGAAGAGAAAAGGTCTGAAGGGGGTCAAGTATAAGAAGGAAGATAAGCACTGCTTTTGGAATTATTTTGTCTGCCTGAAGGCATGCTAGAAAGGGTTCCTAGACAGCTGCAGGACATACTTTGCAATAGACACAACTTCTTTAATAGGGAAGTTCAGGGGACAGCTTGCTACCGCTTGTGATGTGGACACGTATAATTGGCCTTTTCCCGTAGCTTATGATGTTCTTCAACGTGAATCGACTGAAAGCTAGACATGGTTCACACAGATACTACATGTAGTAATTGGTCACCCTGAAGGCTTGATGATACACATTAGTGCATGCAAGGGGCTTCAGAATACCTCAAAGAAAATCACAACAAGTTATGGCCAGAAGAAAGTTCGCTGAGTTAAGAAAAGTGGATTATGTTTGCAATAATTTAACAGAAAGGTTCAATGCTAAGATTAGGAGCATGAACTCACTTGAAATTGTTATTTTGTTAGATGAAATAAGATAGTGTATAATGGTGAAGATAGATCTTAGGCAGAGAATTTGTGTGAGAAAATTTGTAGGCCATAAAATAGTTCCAAATGTGGTTTTTTTACTTAATGCAATAACTATGGAAATGAGAATGATAAAGACGAGGATGGTCAGGAGTTCCAGTACATTGGCCAAGGTTTATGCAGAAGACAAGCATGGAACTGAATTGAGGTATAATGTAGACATTGGAAACAAGACTTCTTTATGTAGGAAGTGGCGGGTTACTGGTCTTCCATGCCACCTTGCACTTAACTTCATCTTAAAGCTGAGAGGTAGAGGTACTGAAATAGAGAACTATGTTCACAACTATTTCTTTGTGGACAAGTTTTCTGCAACTTATGAAGAAAACGTACCACCTATGGCGGATGAAAATGATTGGGAGAATTCGATCCAGTGTTCAAACTCAAACCACCAGTTCTTAGGAGGCCACCTGGGAGTACTAGAAAGCAAAGGATCGAAGCCTTCACTGAAAAAGGTTCAAGACTAGGAGCAAGGAAGTGGAAGTCCAAAGGGTGTGGAGGGTTGGGCCATATCAAGAGGCTATGCAAAAACCCATTTCCATGTGATTTTTAAGATGTTGACCTTGTCCCTGTTCACATCATGGAGGCACAATATGAGGCTTCTCAGGCAGAAATGGAGGAAGCATGGAGAGATAACGTAGAGGAAGTGCTGCATGTGAAGGAAAACGGTGATGCTCATGTGGAGGAAAACATCGGTAAGAACCAAGTTGATGAGGACGTGGAGGTGACAACAAGGATAGGGGCGACAATAAACAAAAGGGTACGTGGGAGCAGAAGGAGAAGGGAAATGATAATAATGGAGTTGAATTCGAATAAGAAGAAGTTGCTCGGGTGATTGAGGATGTTCTTGAGGATCTTTCGGCTAACTGCAGGAGAAATAATAAATCCCTTCCAATTTCATCTTTGTATGATTCTCCAGACAAAAGGTAATATTGAAACTTGTTTTACTTGGAATTTTGATCACTTTTTCAGTCCTCATCAACTGTTGTTAAATGTAGCACGGGTTGAATAGTAACAAGAGGAGCAGATAGAACCTGGGACAGTAATGTCGTATCTTGAATTTTCATTGAAACTGAAATTTTCATTTGTATTTTTTTATATCTGGTGCTTGTAATAGGTATGTGATGTGTGGTGTAGACCAGATTCCACGTCGTTAAATATTATATTAATTTATAAACTGTGGCCTCGATTATCAATAAAAAATAATCATGGCTTTTTAACAGTACAACAATGAAAATTATGTCCGTGCCATGGAATAGGTGAGGCTCATCTCCCTTGGATTCCTATCTCAAAGAACACACAACACACACGTCTCATTCTCCTCTGGCTCACTCCAAGATTATGACTGTGCCATCAAGTACTGGGGGCAGAGACAGCATACCGTCCCATCAGTCTCACCTTGTCTTTGTCAGTGACATTGATACGCCCAATTTGCATCACCCTTCTATATCATAATTTACCTCTATTCATTGATATTTGTCTTATTATGAGGTATTACTTATGTATTTTCCACTGTTTATGCATGTTGGATGATTCTTGGAGGATGGACTGCCGGAGTCTGGATTATGATGGAAAAGAGGGCGTTTTGATGCAATTTTGCGAAGATCAGAAAAATACCAGAAAAATATGGGAATATTATTTTTCTAGAAGATTGAGGAAGCCAGAAGGGGAGGCGAAGAAGGGCCATAGGCGGCCCACACCCCCCTAGGCGCGGGCCCACTTGACCCCACGCCTAGGGCAGGTGTGGCCCACTTGGCCGGCCTCCAACTCCGCCCCTTCGTCTATATTTTCCCTACGAAACCCTAAGCCTCGGGGAGCGACCACAGATAGATTTCCTCCGCCTCTGGGGGCGGAAAACACTGAGAGATAAATATCTCTCGGCAGACATATTTTTTTTGGGGGAATTCCTTCCCGGAGATAGGAGATCGTCGCCATCAACACCATCATCAAGTTGGGCTTCATCAGGATCATCATCATCATCCACACCATCATCTCCACCAGCACCATCATCACCACTCCGTCCCGCTGTAACAATTGTGTTGGATATTGCTTTAGTTCTTAGGGGAAACTTTCCCGGTGTTAATTACTATTGTAGTTGATGCTTGTGAGTGGAACCATTGGATTATTGTTTATGTTCAAATTGTTATCCATTATCATATCATATTTGATCTTGATCCATATGATGTCTTGTGATTAGTTCGTTTAGTTCTTCGGGACATGGGAGAATTCATGTTGTTATTAGTGTATTTGTGTAAGACCCCACCTTTATAAAGGTAAAGATCCCTGTGATTGCAATGCTAGTCCCTGGATCAAATGCTAGCATCCACAGTTTAAGATGAAGTACACAGATACAAAGGTCTTTTATTACATCGTTATTCTAGAGATAACATAGTGTTTTAAAACTACATAGCCATATACTAGTACAAGAGTTCAACTTAACAAATTAAAGTAAAGTCTTCATCTTCATGTGCCACAGGCAAACATGTTGAGTGTAGACTCATAACCCTAATCCTCATCAGAGTAACCTGCAACATCACAAGTTACAGCCACAGTGGGTCAATACATTGGAGTAGTATTGGCAAGTGATACCTTAGTAGAATAATAGTTTCTAGCTTCTATATGAATTTCGCTAAGTGCACCTTAGGATTACTTTGCTCAAAATAGGTTTTGCCTATCAGTTGAAAACACTAAGTTTTTGTTTGACAAAAACATCCAAGGAACCACCAATAGACATTGGTGAACCTTTACCCTTGTTCAACCACAAGTTTTTAAATTAGAAATTGGATGAGGAGATCCTTGATACCTTCAATGTCTTGATGCTCAATTGTCCATTGCCGGGAACACGGCTAAGTACTTAGATTTTTTCCTTCTCGAGAGGTGGTGCACTTTCCCCACAAGACTCAACATGCATCGAGACGAGACCTTTCAGAATCCTTTCCTTAGACCAAATGTACGCGGTCCAACCTATCACCCTACCACCAACTGTCCATCTGGCTAAGTTATTGCAACCTATATGATCAAGGCAGAGCCCATATTCCATGTGATTACACTAGAAGCTTCTAAACACTAAGTATCACAAATCCCTTTGTTCCCTGGGTGTCTTTCCACAAGTGTGATACACAAGGTAGACCATAGATACGGGCCTTTAGTAACCACTCAACATAACCCAAACATACCATTCCACCCAGGTGATTCATTCACTTAGTTGTTTTATTAAGCAAAAACACAAGTCAAGGACTTAGCAACATTTTCCATAGCATGTATATAATCCACCCTTGTTTGCTATTAGCTAGGCTAAGCATGGAAATATAACAAGTATCTTAACTTAGAGAAAATTCTATCAAGACTACAACTACTAGGATTTCCCATAGCATAGCATATAGATACTTAGCAAAAATATCATGCAAGCCCTATACAAAATATCACTAGTGCATAGTCAAAATATTGGGACAAAGACATGAAGTACCACTTGCCTTGGTAATTGGGGGAGTAGCAACAATCCTCATAATCACAATCAACACTAGCACCAAAATCTACACATAAAATGATAGCACCAAATTTACATTCAAATTAATCAAGCAAAAAAATATATGAATGCAAGCAACTGCCATGTGATGATTTTTCTTAAACCAAACAAGACAAGTAAACAGTACTAAACACAAAACTAAACTTTTATAGACTAAATAGACTCAAATTAGTCTTTGAAACTGTCACATCCCAAGATTTTCCAAATCTTGTAATGTGAAAAATAAATGAATAAAATAAAACTTTGTTGATTTTCAGGGTGAGAAGAAACTTTTTGAATTCAAAAGGGAATCTTCAAACCTATTTTGAAAAAGATAAATCCTAAAGGGATTTAAAAAGATAAATATTTAATAAAGGAAAATAAAAATATTTGAAATTACTATTTTTGAATCTTTTAATAAAAAGATTTGATTTTCAAATAAAAAGGTAGAATTATAAATAAGGATTATTTTATAGAGCCAAATTAAAACTTGGCCAAGCCTTTGAAATAAAATATTTCTATATGATAAAAATAGTAAAGGTTTATTTAAATAAAATAATAAGGATTTAATATCCAATGTTTATTAAAAATAAAGGTTTTACTATTTTAATTAAACATCAAAAATTATTTACTTTAAAACAAGTTTTTCAAGTATTCTTTATTTCCAAATAAAACCTACTGATTTGGTTTTGAAAATAATTAAATTTCAAATGGAGATTTTAAATAAAACAAATTCAAGGTATATTTGTTTAATTAATAATGGACCCTAAAATAAAAATATTATTTTGATCTTTGGACTTTGGTTTATGTTGTTAAACAGAACCAGATTCAATTGCAATGTTTAGTGAAAGTTTGATTTGTTTTGAATGTTTGATTGTTGTTTGAAATTCAAAACAGAAAACAGAATTGGAAAAGAATAAAACATTCAGAAAGAAAAAAATGAAAACGGACCTGACCCAGCCGGCCAGCCCAACAAGCCCAGTACCAGCCCAGCTTCCCTCTCTCCCAAAGAAAACGATTCGCACTCAGTCTTTAACCCGCACAGGCACTGACTGATGGACCCTCTCCTTGCCTCTCTCCTTCGCTGACGAAGCGGACCCACGCGCCAGCTCACCTCCTTCTTCCTCGCGCAGACGACGCCCTGCCGTTCCTGCTCTTTACGCCGGCGATCAATTCGCGTTAACCACGGCCATTACTCCCCCTGCGACCACGTCCTTTTAATCGCCTGCGCCTTCTCCTCCTTTCCCCTTAAACACCGCAGCACGAGAGCCCCTAGGCTGCCTCAATTCGAGCTCGCAACGCCACTGCTACGACAAGCATCTCCGGTGAATTCCGACGAACCACTGCCGCCCCTTGCCTCCCTGAGCACACGACCGTGATCCTCACTCCCAGGCGCACCTGTCTGTGTCCTCCGTTCAACCGCGGGCGCCCCTGAGCGTCGACTTCGACAACCACTGACCGCGCCGCCGCGTGTTCCTCTCTCCGACGAAGTTCCCTGGTAAGCACAGACCACCCCGATCCCTCTCCTTCACGCACACAGCTTCGCCTTGGTCTTGCGCATCTAACCATACCCTCTGTTTGCCTCCTCGTGATCTGTAGCGTCGACCCCGACCACGAACAGAACCACCCGACGCCGTTCCCCACTCCGGCGAGGAATCGCTGCTGTCCCGGAGCGCCCCTTGCCAAGCCGACCACACGTTGAGCACCACCTCGACCTCGCGAACACGGTAAGCATCCTCGTTTCCTCCCTTGCTTTCTTTAGCCGCCGTTAGCACCTCGTCCGACCGTCGCCGCCGTCTGCCGCCGCGCAGCGCCGCCCATTGTTGACCAAGCAGTAGTGTCCGTAGGATCTAGATCGGACGAACGCGATAGATCACTTAAACGCCGAAGGGGTACGCAACCAGAGCCGTGCGATATGTTTAGATCCAACGCCCCGCAGAGTATGATCCGACCAAAGCGGTACCAACCAGTAACATCACGCCGCGTGGCACCAGACGATTTAAAACAGAATTTGAAATCTGATTTAGACGGAGATTTGAAAACCTTGTAACTTTTGATCCACACGTCAAAAATTTGCAAACTTTATATCAATGGAATCAGTGAGACAAGCCCTAGCCAACCATGGAATTTGTTTAGTAAAAAGTTTCTGTTAGATTGTTTGTTTTTGCAGAAACATTTATATGCTTGTTTAGGTTAGAAAAAATATTCCAAATTGATCTTGATGTTGAAACCTTTGCAAATTGGTTTGTGGTGAACTTACTGACCCTAGGAACCAACCCATGGATTTAAAAATGATTTTGGTGAAGATTAGGATTGATTAAATGATTTAGCCCATTTCTAGTCAAATAAAAATATTGATTTTGTTATGAAAATGTTTTTGAAGTAAAAACTTTGGGAAAATGATTTGAAACAAACCTACTGACCTAAAAACACCAAGTTTTGAGAAACAACAACTTATTTGGTGAACAACATAAAGTTGTTGCTTTAATAAAAACATTTTCCATCACATAAAATAATGAATGGATTTTAAAATGGGTTATAGACAAAACCCCTTTTGCAAATAACTTTGCCACTTTGGAAAATGACCACTTTGAACCTTACAATGTTTAGAAGCCTAGTGGAGACCACATTTGCAAATAAAACTATCTTTTGCATGCTTGCATGCATGACTTTGGTCCCATTATTTTATGTGTGACAATTTGTTTTGTTTGATTATTGGTTGGAATGCTAGTTGATATTGTGTTTGCTTGATTGATTTGTAGTGAAGTTACAAAAGTGTGAAACTAGCAAGATCAAGAAGTGAACCAACATTCCCTACCAAAAAGGCAAGTGACACTATCATCTAAAGTCCTACTATTTTCATTATACTTAGTGGAATTTGAAACATGCATGAAAAGAATTTCTAAACTTATGCTATGCTAAATCCTAATAGGATACCTTATATATTCCTTAGTGAAAACAATGTAGTTGTTACATGCTTATCCATGCTACTTATTTTGAGAAGAGATACATGTTGAGGTTTTACAAAGATGAGAAAAGACTTGTGTTTTATATAATAAAACAAGGACTCAATGAACCACCTGGGTGGACAAGGATACTTTGAGTTTTGGTGAAGGTGGCAACAAAAGGAACCATGTCTATGGCAATCTCCTTGTGTTGTGCACCAAAGAAAAACCACCCAGGGACATAGAGATTGAACATGTTTCTCCAATTGTGGCTTTCGTGTACAACCACATGCTACTTATGGCTCTGGCTTAGTCAACTACATTGGGAAGACCCATGCATTGTCTTCAGGTTACTGAAAATGAGGAACTGGGAATCCTACATGGGTACTGAAGACAAGCTAGCAATGGTGTATGGGAGGACCCTCTGGAAAGACTTGGTCACATTCTCAATCTGCCAGTACTCCATCTTGGTGAGTACCAATCCAGCGGCCACTGGTGGCAACAAGATGAGATTGTGACATGTGGGTAAAGTGTACAACTTCTGCAGAAGATAATAAAATCTAAGTACTTAGCCGTGTCCCCGGTTATGGACAATACTGAGCAACTAAAGCTTGAAGCTATGGGAAATCTCGACATTCCAATTTCTAAAATAAAAACTTTTAAGTGACAACAAAAGACTTGATGCACTTGGGGGTACCAAGGAGATCAAGAGATTTGGATAAAAACTTGATGCACTTGGGGATTTACCAAGGAGCTCAAGAGATTTTGATAAAACTTGATGCACTTGGGGATTTACCAAGGAGCTCAAGAGATTTTTGACAAGGACTTGAACACTTGGGGATTTACCAAGGATGTTCAAGGGATTTTGACAAAGAGATTTGACAAAATATCAAAACCATTTTGAAAAGATAGGATAAAGTATTGCTTTCTGCAAATGAGCCTAAAACCCTACTTAGCCAAATATGCATGTAATGATAGGATCCACTTATATTTAACATAGTAGTGAAACTTGCCAATACAATTCAAATGTATTGACCCTTGTGGCTGTAACTTGTAATGTTGCAGGTTTGATTGATTTTAGTGAAGTTGATTGATTAGGATTACAAAGCCTACAACCAGCATGTTGCCTGTGACACTTTGAAGATGAAGGACCCCATGCTTATAGTTATTCCGCTGCAATGTAATGTAATAGCCAAATGAGCTATGTAATATGTTATAAAATTATGTTATTCCTGGTTATAAAGTTGAATTATGACCTTTGTTTCTTGATATTACATCTTAACTGTGGATGATAGCTATTGATCCAGGGACTAGCATTGTAAACACAGGGATCTCTACCTTTTTGAAGGTTGGGACCTCTACTGATGGTATCAGAGCATTGTTTTGCCTGTAGGATTTGTAAACCTAGGATTGGACAAAGACCCTTAGAAAAATAAGGAGTTGTATTTGTTCCAAAAACTTATTTACAAAACAATCTTGTAAACTCTTTCCTCAGCCATTTTGGTTTCAACCCCACATCTCTTCTATTTCAACTTGATGGAAAAACCTACCCCATGACCAAAGACTTCACCATGGGCAAGGACATCATCAACTCTAATGACTTCAACTTCTTCAACTCTAATGACTTCAACATCTTCGGCATATTCACCAAGGACTTCAACCTTGGATATCACTAAGGACAAGTGAGACAAGAAATCTTGCTCAAGATTTGGAGACTAAGGAAACACAAGTTAGAAGGAGCCCACATCACTTGAAGTTTTTGTAACTAAGAGTTTTTCCTAAGGAAACCATGATCTCATGCAAAGGGAATCAACCAAGAAGGATGGAAAGATCACAAGTGAACCATATAGATGGACCACCATATATAGTTAAGTCAAACACACCAACTTATGTGGTGTAACAAAATATTTTGTTGCCTAAAGATGTGCTTGAACTTTGTTGTTTGAGTGAAATGTTTGGCTTGTGATTGCATGCACTTTGCTTGTGTGAATTGTGATGTGTGTGATTAGAATTGATTCCTTCGAAATATCTTGCCTATTCTAATCTCCATTCAACTCAAACAAATGACTACTCCAAGAGACTCCAACATCAAGGTTGATGACACCAACACCAACCAAGAGGACAGCATGAAAGAACTCATAGCAACCCAACACCAGTTGAACCAAATGACAACTCAATTCATAGCCAACACCAGTGGGGAAGATCCAACCCTGCAAGGATTTTTGGAAACTCAAGCCCAATTGATGCTTAAGGTGACAGATCAAATGATCAACATGGAAGTCAACTATTCCAAAATAGTTTGTGACAACAAGGATGACATAAATGTTATTCTAGATGGAGCCCCAGCTTGCATTATTTGTGGAGACAAGGATCATACTTCCAAGGAGCATGGAGATCAATGCCCCAATTGTGAAGAGAAACATCCAGTTGGCCAATGTCCCACCTCTCAAGCTACTTGCTACCTATGTGAAGGAAATAACCATGTCCCTATCCAATGCCCCATCTATTCCATAGTGGAACAAAGGAAACAGGGTGGAGTGCAACAAATGATTGCAAACCATCCAGAAGGATCCAAGTCTACCAAGAAGGTTGATGACAAAGGAAAATGTCCACTTATACCTCCAAGCAAAACAACCCAATTCAAAGGACCAAAGAAAGGTCTTATGAATTATCCAAAGAGCAATAGAAGGTCCAAGAAACATGTAGACATTCCTACCTATCATATAACATATGAGCAACATGAACTAGATGCACTCCTAGCTTTGGAGAAGCCCAAAAAGAAAAAGAAGGACAAAAGCCATGTGCAATGTCATCATTGTAAAGAAATGGGACACTATACCAGTGAATGCCCAGAGAACCAGAAGTATAAAGAAATTGGCCAAGTGTGGTGCAACAACTGCAAAGAGCTAGGCCATTATGCAGCAACTTGTCCACAAGAGACACGTAAAGAACTCAAAGATATCAACTGTTTCAATTGCAAAAACCCAGGACATTATGCAAGCAATTGTCCATAAAAGATGAAGAACAAGTTAAACAAGCCTATGAAGGATCTTAACCTTGGCCCATGAGTCAAGAGTGGAAACAAAGGACACTAAGCAGATGTTGCCCAGAGAAGTTTCCCAAGATCCCAAGCAAGCCAATATGTAATTTAGTTTGAATTTTTTTTAAGGGTGGTAGTACCCTAGATTTTTTGAGCCTACTTGTAACCCTAGCCTTCCCAAATCTCGGGACGAGATTTATTTTAAGGGTGGTAGCTTGTCACATCCCAAGATTTTCCAAATCTTGTAATGTGAAAAATAAATGAATAAAATAAAACTTTGTTGATTTTCAGGGTGAGAAGAAACTTTTTGAATTCAAAAGGGAATCTTCAAACCTATTTTTAACAAGATAAATCCTAAAGGGATTTAAAAAGATAAATATTTAATAAAGGAAAATAAAAATATATGAAATTACTATTTTTGAATCTTTTAATAAAAATATTTGATTTTCAAATAAAAAGGTAGAATTATAAATAAGGATTATTTTATAGAGCCAAATTAAAACTTGGCCAAGCCTTTGAAATAAAATATTTCTATTTGATAAAAATAGTAAAGGTTTATTTAAATAAAATAATAAGGATTTAATATCCAATGTTTATTAAAAATAAAGGTTTTACTATTTTAATTAAACATCAAAACTTATTTACTTTAAAACAAGTTTTTCAAGTATTCTTTATTTCCAAATAAAACCTACTGATTTGGTTTTGAAAATAATTAAATTTCAAATGGAGATTTTAAATAAAACAAATTCTATTTTGTTTTAATAAACAAGGTCTATTTATTTAATTAATAATGGACCCTAAAATAAAAATATTATTTTGATCTTTAGACTTTGGTTTATGTTGTTAAACAGAACCAGATTCAATTGAAATGTTTAGTGAAAGTTTGATTTGTTTTGAATGTTTGATTGTTGTTTGAAATTCAAAACAGAAAACAGAATTGGAAAAGAATAAAACATTCAGAAAGAAAAAAATGAAAACGGACCTGACCCAGCCGGCCAGCCCAACAAGCCCAGTACCAGCCCAGCTTCCCTCTCTCCCAAAGAAAATGATTCACACTCAGTCTTTAACCCGCGCAGGCACTGACTGATGGACCCTCTCCCTGCCTCTCTCCTTCGCTGACGAAGCGGACCCACGCGCCAGCTCACCTCCTTCTTCCTCGCGCAGACAACGCCCTGCAGTTTCCTGCCCTTTATGCCGGCGATCAATTCGCGTTAACCACGGCCATTACTCCCCCTGCGACCACGTCCTTTTAATCACCTGCGCCTTCTCCTCCTTTCCCCTCAAACACCACAGCATGAGAGCCCCTAGACTGCCTCCATTCGAGCTCGCAACGCCACTGCTCCGACGAGCATCTCCGGTGAATTCCGACGAACCACTGCTGCCCCTTGCCTCCCTGAGCACACGACCGTGATCCTCACTCCCAGGCGCACCTTTTTGTGTCCTCCGTTCAACCGCGGACGCCCCTGAGCGTCGACTTCGACAACCACTGACCGCGCCGCCGCGTCTGCCTCTCTCCGGCGAAGTTCCCTGGTAAGCACAGACCACCCCGAGCCCTCTCCTTCACGCACGCAGCTTCGCCTTGGTCTTGCGCATCTAACCATACCCTCTGTTTGCCTCCTCGTGATCTGTAGCGTCGACCCCGACCACGAACAGAACCACCCGACGCCGTTCCCCACTCCGGCGAGGAATCGCTGCTGTCCCTGAGCGCCCCTTGCCAAGCCAACCACACGTTGAGCACCACCTCGACCTCGCGAACACGGTAAGCATCCTCGTTTCCTCCCTTGCTTCCTGTAACCGCCGTTAGCACCTCGTCCGACCGTCGCCGCCGTCTGCCGCCGCGCAGCGCCGCCCGTTGTTGACCAAGCAGTAGTGTCCGTAGGATCTAGATCGGACGAACGCGATAGATCACTTAAACGCCGAAGGGGTATTCAACCAGAGCCGTGCGATCTGTTTACATCCAACGCCCCGTAGAGTATGATCCGACTGAAGCGGTACCAGCCAATAACATCACGCCGCGTGGCACCAGACGATTTAAAACAGAATTTGAAATCCGATTTAGATGCAGATTTGAAACCCTTGTAACTTTTGATCCACACGTCCAAAATTTGCAAACTTTATATCAATGGAATCAGTGACACAAGCTCTAGCCAACCATGGAATTTTTTTAGTAAAAAGTTTCTGTTAGATTGTTTGATTTTGCAGAAACATTTATATGCTTGTTTAGGTTAGAAAAATTATTCCAAATTGATCTTGAGGTTGAAACCTTTGCAAATTGGTTTGTGGTGAACTTACTGACCCTAGGAACCAACCCATGGATTTAAAAATGATTTTGGTGAAGATTAGGATTGATTAACTGATTTAGCCCATTTCTAGTCAAATAAAAATATTGATTTTGTTATGAAAATGTTTTTAAAGTAAAAAACTTTGGTAAAATGATTTGAAACAAACCTACTGACCTAAAAACACCAATTTTTGAGAAACAACAACTTATTTGGTGAACAACATAAAGTTGTTGCTTTAATAAAAACATTTTCCATCACATAAAATAATGAATGGATTTAAAAATGGGTTATAGACAAAACCCCTTTTGCAAATGACTTTGCCACTTTGGAAAATGACAACTTTGAACCTTACAAAGTTTAGAAGCCTAGTGGAGACCACCTTTGCAAATAAAACTATCTTTTGCATGCTTGCATGCATGACTTTGGTCCCATTATTTTATGCGTGATAGGTTGTTTTGTTTGATTATTGGTTGGAATGCTAGTTGATATTGTGTTTGCTTGATTGATTTGTGGTGAAGTTACAAAAGTGTGAAACTAGCAAGATCAAGAAGTGAACCAACATTCCCTACCAAAAAGGCAAGTGACACTATCATCTAAAGTCCTACTATTTTCATTATACTTAGTGGAATTTGAAACATGCATGAAAAGAATTTCTAAACTTATGCTAAATCCTAATAGGATACCTTATATATTCCTTAGTGAAAACAATGTAGTTGTTACATGCTTAGCCATGCTACTTATTTTGAGAAGAGATACATGTTGAGGTTTTACAAAGATGAGAAAAGACTTGTGTTTTATATAATAAAACAAGGACTCAATGAACCACCTGGGTGGACAAGGATACTTTGAGTTTTGGTGAAGGTGGCAACAAAAGGAACCATGTCTATGGCAATCTCCTTGTGTTGTGCACCAAAGAAAAACCACCCAGGGACTTAGAGATTGAACATGTTTCTCCAATTGTGGCTTTCGTGTACAACCACATGCTACTTATGGCTCTAGATTAGTCAACTACATTGGGAAGACCCATGCATTGTCTTCAGGTTACTGAAAATGAGGAACTTGGAATCCTACATGGGTACTGAAGACAAGCTAGCAATGGTGTATGGGAGGACCCTCTGGAAAGACTTGGTCACATTCTCAATCTGCCAGTACTCCATCTTGGTGAGTACCAATCCAGCGGCCACTGGTGGCAACAAGATGAGATTGTGACATGTGGGTAAAGTGTACAACTTCTGCAAAAGATAATAAAATCTAAGTACTTAGCCGTGTCCCCGGTTATGGACAATACTGAGCAACTAAAGCTTGAAGCTATGGGAAATCTCGACATTCCAATTTCTAAAATAAAAACTTTTAAGTGACAACAAAAGACTTGATGCACTTGGGGGTACCAAGGAGCTCAAGAGATTTGGATAAAAACTTGATGCACTTGGGGATTTACCAAGGAGCTCAAGAGATTTTGATAAAACTTGATGCACTTGGGGATTTACCAAGGAGCTCAAGCGATTTTTGACAAGGACTTGAACACTTGGGGATTTACCAAGTTCAAGGGATTTTGACAAAGAGATTTGACAAAAGATCAAAACCATTTTGAAAAGATAGGATAAAGTATTGCTTTCTGCAAATGAGCCTAAAACCCTACTTAGCCAAATATGCATGTAATGATAGGATCCACTTATATTCAACATAGTAGTGAAACTTGCCAATACAATTCAAATGTATTGACCCTTGTGGTTGTAACTTGTAATGTTGCAAGTTTGATTGATTTTAGTGAAGTTGATTGATTAGGATTACAAAGCCTACAACCAGCATGTTGCCTGTGACACTTTGAAGATGAAGGACCCCATGCTTATAGTTATTCCGCTGCAATGTAATGTAATAGCCAAATGAGCTATGTAAGATGTAATAAAATTATGTTATTCCTAGTTATAAAGTTGAATTATGACCTTTGTTTCTTGATATTACATCTTAACTGTGGATGCTAGCTATTGATCCAGGGACTAGCATTGTAAACACAGGGATCTCTACCTTTTTGAAGCTTGGGACCTCTACTGAAACATATTCTAAATAATTTTTATACTCAAAATAAGCCTACAAAAGTCTCTGCATAAAATTCTATTTTATAGAAACAAAATATAAAACTAAGTCCACAGTAGTGTAGGATTTATTTTTTTGAATCCATTGATATATTATTTGCATTTTTTGGATAAACAGATGGAAACTTATGAATTTCACAAGTTTAATCATTCAAAAACTTTTCTAGATTTGTTTGAACAGAGCAACCACACATGGCGTGCTCTGATTGGGCGGTACCGCTGCATGCAGGATCACGCTTCTGCACCATTGGATCTAATCATATCCAAAGAAAATGATTCGATCCAATCTAATCTATGCCCTACGATCTTGATCTAACCGCGCTGGCTCACTCGACCAAAACTTGGCGGCGCTGGCGGTGACTGCGCGGCGGCGACGCTCTGACGGCGACGTACCGGCAAATACCGAAGGGGTTGGGGGCTGTGGAGTTGCTTACCAGACTCGCGAGGTCGTGCTGAAGCTCAAGGTGTTCTTGACATGGGCGGGGGCGTGCTGTGGTGGACGGAAGACCTTGCCGGAGTTCGTGCTCGCGTCTGGTGCCTACTGCCGGAGACGAAGGAGACATTCTGCAGCGAGATAAGACGAACCAGTGGAATTAGGAGATGCGTAGAGACATGGCGGACTTAGTGGTATGATTTAGGGATCAAGGGGCGGCCTGATTTTACCGTGATTCTTCACCGAAGTTGAGCGGCGCTTCTGCCGTTCGCGGAGCTCGACGAAGACGACGACCTGGGACACGAGCAGACACACTAAAGGCATGAGGTGAAGCGCACGAGCAAGTGGATCACTTTAGTATGCAACAGAGGGAAAGGGGAGGCTGGAGTTGGCCGGAATAGCTCACCGGAGTCGGTCGGGCAGCGGCGTCGCGAGTGCAATTTCTAGCAGCCTGGTGGCGTTCTAGCGAGGAATGTTGGGGGAAAATGACCGCGGTGTAGAGAGGGTTAAATAGACGGAGCGGGGGAGGAAATCTCACGGCGAATCAATGGCAATCAAGCCCGGAATAATCGCGGCGGTGAATGGGGAGAAACGGCCGTCGACCGCGTCTACGCGCGCGGGGGTGGGGAAGAAGAAGCTGAGATGGCTTGGGCCCAGTGGCAGCGACAGCGGGGTAGAGAGGGTGTGGGTGAGAGAGAGGGGAGAGGGGAAAACAGCCAGGTGGGCTAGATGGGCTGGATCTGGTGCTGGGCCAAATAGGAGAGGGGTGGTTTTCTTTTTTTCTTGTTGCTTTTTCTTTTCTGTTAGGATTTTTAGGAATCTTTTTCAAATCAAATTCAAATGATTTTGATTTCAAATTTTCTCTGGATTTTTGTAGTGTGAAACAAGCACATAATTGTGTATAAAACACTATTATTTATTCCAAAGCACTTTGACCCATTGAGAAATAAAATAAAACCATGCCTTATTTAAATATATGTAATAGGCAATATAATGGTTTTCTATTGAATTTTGTTTTGAAAATCTTTGTGCAAGCTTTGCATTCAACTTTAAAACATTTCTAATCAAACCAAAGCATTCTAATATTTTTACAGTAAAAATAGAACCATTGCCTTCTTGCATAAAATGATAGGCATTATATGGTTTCTTAGTTTGAAATCTTGTTTGAAATGACCAAATGTTATGAATGCATGAATGATATGCAAACTTTTAAAATTATGATTTTTGGGATGTTACAATTTGTGTTGAGTTATTATTCAATGGTTAGTATTTAAGTTGTGGTGCTATTCTTCTAGTGGTGTCATGTGAACATCGACTACATGATACTTCACCATTTATGGGCCTAGGGGAATGCATTGTGTATTGGCTACTAATTGTGGGGTTGACGGAGTTACAGAAACCTAAACCCCCATTAGGACACCTTTGCACAAGGGAGTGTAGGATCTCAGAGTTTCAGGCTGTGGTTAGATTTATATCTTAATTACTTTCTTGTAGTTACGGATGTTTGCAGGGGGTTTAATCAAAAGTATGTATTAGTCCAAGTACGGTCGGTACATTAGCACAGGTTCACCGACACAACACTGACAACACCAAAGAAGAGTACTCAGCTATATGAAGCGAAAGCACTTGACAAAATTCCCATGTGTCCTCGATAACGTTTGGTCCTTATAAGTATTTCCACCGGCTTGTCCTTTACTAAGAAAGTATTGGGACACTTGATACGTTTATTCTTTATTACTTGCACTTTGTTTTGTTGCCTTATTAGAAAACCACTAAAAATATGTTTTCTAAGTATTCATAGGGATTTCCTGCTCCACACTACTGTTCAGCACCTTCTGCTCCTCGTTGGGATCGACACTCCTATTTATCGAAAGTACTACAAAACACCCCCTATACTTGTGGGTCATCAAGACTATTTTCTGGCGCCATTGCCGGGGAGTGAAGCGCTATTTAATAGTGGAACTAGTAAAGGAAACTTCTACCGTGAATATTTTTTTGTTGCTACTTGTTACTTTGTTTCCAATATGGATAACCCACTTGGTTTTCTATTTGGGAAAACTACTACCACGGCTAGGGTAGTAGATGAACCACCACCTGTTGAGATAGATCCTTTTAAGATACCTAGAAGTATTGTTGATCGTGTTATGGATAATTATTATTTTGGGGATGGAACTGTCCATCCTGGTGATCACTTGCTTTTTATCCATGAATTATGCGGGTTGTTTAAGTGTGCAGGTATCAAAACTGAACAGGTGAAAAAGAAGTTACTCTCCATATCCTTGAAAGGGAGAGCTGAAGAATGGTTTAAGCTGCTGAAGAATGGACGATCCATGGAATGGGAGGAGATGTCATCTCTCTTTTAAATTTTATCCTCCTAGTGAGATTCATAAGGATAGAAATCTTATATATAACTTTTGGCGTCATGATGGAGAGAGTACAGCTCAAGCTTGGGGGAGATTGAAGTTACTAATGCATAAATGTCCTATTCGTGAACTCCCTAACAATATTATTATGAATAACTTTTATGCTAGGCTTTCTCTTCATGATAAAGATTTACTAGATGCTTCTTGTGATGGATCATTCACACATATGAAGGAAGAAGCTAAATGGGATCTACTAGACCGTATTCAAGAAAACACTGAAGCTTGGGAGAATGACAAAGGAAGAAAGTCGGGTATAAACTATGATTATGAAGGCATTAAATATTTTATGGGAACTGATGACTTTCGTGATATTAGCAATGAGTTTGGTCTTGATCCTCAAGTTCTTGCAAAATGTTTTAATGACTTTTCCTCTTATATTGAAATTCCCAAGAAAGAGTGGGACAAGTACCATGCTCCTTATAAAGACATTATCACCCATGTTCCTGCTAGCACAGAGGTTTGTACTGTCGATCCTATTTTGCCTGAACCTTATGTTGAGAAAATCCCTTTTCCCTCCAAGCTATGGGAACATTCTATTATGGCTAATGTGGTTAGCAAAAGCGCAAAGAAAACTGTAGGGTCCGACGAGCTTATTGATATTGAGCCTGTGGTAGCTATTGCGAAATACCTTGTCACTAGAAATATAGAGGATGAGCATATTGTCTTCTGTGAATATGACACTAATTTTTTTCTCATCCTAAGAAAGCTAGAAAAGCTAGTGTCCCTATGCTTTCTGTTAGAATTGGCAGCCATAGCTATTATGGTTTATGTGATATTGGTGCTAGTTCTAGTGCTATTCCTTATGAGCTTTACAGGGAAATTATGCATGAAATTGGTCCTTGTGAGCTTGAAGACATTGATGTGGTTATTCACCTTGCCAATAGGGAGCAAGTTTGCCCCATTGGCATTGTAAGGGATGTGGAGGTCCTATGTGGTAAGATTAAATATCCTGCTGATTTTCTGGTACTTGGTAAAGAAGCTAGTAAAACCTATCCAATTATCTTTGGTAGACCCTGCCTGAATATTTGTGGGGATATGATAGATTGGAGGAAGGAAAAAGTATTGGCTAAGTTCGATGGAGAGTCTTATGAGTTTAATTTTTCCAAATTTGCCAAAACTCCTTAAGAAAATGAACTGCCTGATGATGATTTCAGGGTTGAACAACTTTCTGCTATTTCACTTGCTCCTAAACAATGCCTTGCAGCAGTTCATGGAAGATCATGAAATTGATGTCTTCATGAAGGAAAGAAATTAGATTGATGAGGTTTTCCTTCGTTAGCCTAAGTTACTTAATCGTAATCTACATGTGGAAGATTTTGGTACCACACTACCACCTAAAGAGGACCCTGTTTTCGAATTAAAACCTTTACCTGATGATCTTAAATATGCTTATCTTGATAACAAGAAAGTGTATCATGTTACTATTAGTTCTAAACTTTCAGGAAAAGAAGAAGAAAGGTTATTGGAAGTATTGAAAAAACACTGAGGAGCTATGGGTTATACTCTTGATGATTTAAAAGGAATTTCTCCTACTATATGTCAGCATGCTATTAATATTGAGCCTGATGCAAAACCAGTTGTTGAGCACCAACGCCGTCTAAAACCTAAGATGAAGGATGTGGTAAGAAATGAGGTATTAAAAATCCTTGATGCTGGTATTATTTATTTCTATTGCTGACAGTCAATGGGTTAGTACTGTTCATTGCGTTCCCAAGAAAGGGGGAATAACTGTTGTGCCTAATGAAGATAATGAGCTTATACCTCAAAGAGTAGTAGTTGGGTATAGAATGTGCATTGATTTTAGAAAGATCAATAAAGTTACTAAGAAAGATCATTATCCGTTGGCCTTTATTGATCAAATGCTTGAGAGGTTATCCAAAAAGTCCCACTTTTGTTTTCTTGATGGTTATTCTGGGTTTTCTCAAATTGCTGTGAAAGCACAAGATTAAGAGAAAACTACTTTCACTTGTCCTTATGGTACATATGCTTATAGGTGTATGCCTTTTGGTTTATGTAATGCTCTTGCTACCTTTCAGAGATGTATGTCTACTATCTTTCATGGTTTTTGTGAAGAAATTGTGGAGGTTTTCATGGACGAATTTTTTTGTCTATGGAACTTCTTTTGATAACTGTTTTCACAACCTTGATAAAGTTTTGCAGAGATGTGAAGAAACCAACCTTGTTCTTAATTGGGAGAAATGTCATTTCATGGTTAATGAAGGGATTGTTCTTGGAGTCTGGAAGAGGCATTGAAGTGGATAGATCCAAAATTGAAGCAATTGAGAAGATGCCTTGCCCTAGAGATATTAAAGGTATTCGTAGTATCCTTGGTAATGCTGGCTTCTATAGGAGGTTTATTAAAGATTTCTCCAAAATTTCAAAGCCCCTTACTGATCTTCTTCAAAAAGATGTCCACTTTTGTTTTTGATGATGATTGTAAGGAAGCTTTTGAAACTTTGAAGAAAGCTTTGACAACTGCTCCTATTGTTCAACCACCTGATTGGAGTCTACCTTTTGAAATTACGTGTGATGCTAGTGATTTTGCTGTGGGTGTAGTCCTTGGATAACATGTTGATAAGAAGTTGAATGTTATTCATTATTCTAGCAAGACTCTAGATGTTGCTCAAAGGAATTATGCTACTACTGAAAAAGAGTTCTTAGCTATAATCTTTGCATGTGATAAGTTTAGGCCTTATATTGTTGATTCAAAGGTTACTATTCATACTGACCATGCTGCTATCAAGTACCTTATGACAAAGAAGGACGCTAAGCCTAGACTTATCAGGTGGGTTTTGCTTTTACAAGAGTTTGATCTGCATATTGTAGATAGGAAAGGTGCTGAAAATCCTGTTGCTGACAATTTATCTCGTTTGGAAAAAATTTCTTTTGACCCATTACTTGTTAATGATAGTTTTCCAAATGAGCAGTTGGCTGCGATAAGGGTAAGTCCGCATGAGAGTCCTTGGTATGCTGATTATGATAACTTTATTGTATCCAAGTATTTGCCTCCAACCTTTACAGCTCAGCAGAGAAGGAAATTCTTTTATGATCTAAGGCATTACTTTTGGGATGACCCACGCTTATATAAAGGAGTAGATGGCATCATGCGAAGATGTGTTCCAGAATTTGAACAACAAGAGATATTGAGAAAATGTCATGGCAGTGCTTATGGAGGGCATCATGCAGGGGACAGGACTGCACAAAAAGGTTTTACAATCTGGATTTTATTAGCCTACCTTTTCAAAGATGCAAGGAAGTTTGTCTTATCATGTGATGAATGTCAACGAGTAGGTAACATTTCTAGACGCAATGAAATGCCTATGAATTATTCTCTTTTTATTGAACCTTTTGATTGTTGGGGATTTGACTTTATGGGTCTTTTTCCCCTTCAAAAGGGTACACTCATATTCTTGTTGCTGTAGACTATGTTACAAAGTGGGTAGAAGCCATACCCACAAATAATGCTAATGGTAAGACCTCTTTGAAAATGCTTAAGGATGTTATTTTTCCTAGGTTCGGTGTACCTAGATATCTCATGACTGATGGAGGCTCTTAGTTTATTCATGGGGGGTTTAGAAAAACTCTCTCTATGTATGATGTAAACCATAGAATTGCTTCAACTTATTACCCCCAAACCAGTGGGCAAGTAGAATATTCCAATAGGGAAATTAAATCTATTTTGTAGAAGACTGTCAATAGATCCAGAAAAAATTGGGCTAAAAAGTTGAATGACACTTTGTGGGAATACAGAACTGCTTATAAAAATCCTATGGGGATGTATCCTTACAAAATGGTCTATGGGAAAGCTTGTCAATTGCCTTTAGAATTAGAACACAAAGCTTACTAGGCAGTGAAAGAATTGAATAGGGATTTTAGACTTGTAGGTGAGAAAAGACTGCTCGACTTAAGTAATCTAGATGAGTGGAGAGGTCAAGCTTATGAAAATGCTAGGCCTTTTAAGGAAAAAGTAAAAAGATGGCATGATAGGAGAATTCTCAAAAGGGAGTTCCATGTTGGTGAGAAAGTTCTTTTTTATAGGTCTCGTCTCAGATATTTTGCAGGGAAACTACTCTCAAAATGGGAAGGACCTTTTGTTATCAAGGAAGTTACCGTTCAGGTGCCATCAAAATTTCTTCTCTGCAGGATGACACAACACAGGTGGTTAATGGGCAAAGACTAAAACATTATATTTATGGAGATTCTTATAATGAAGATGTGGATGTTATTAGAATGGTGACTCCAGAAGAATTTATCAGAAGCCAAACACCAGAGTCTGCAGAGTTCATCATCGAATAGGTAAAAGTGGTGAAAACAGAAGGTTTGTGAAACCCCAATCTTTTTATATTTTTTATGTTTTTAATACATAACGGAAGTTACGAGACGGAATAGAGGAGGAGACGGAGTCCAAGGTGGACAAACCCGCCCCAGGCGCGGACCTAGCCTGGTCGCGCCTGAGGGGGGTGTGCCAACCTCGAACTCTGACTCCGCCTCGTTTTCATGTCAAAACCTTCCTTATGCATTAAAACTTCATAATATATAACCCCCGGACCCCCCTAGGTTCTTGCATCGAGTTCTCGTCGTGTTTTTTTTCAATCTCTTTCTGTTAGGAAAATTTCTCAGTTTTGGAGCTACAATATCTTCCTCTGGATCACCCATGGAGGATTCCTCTTCGGATGTCCTTAACCCATACATGTATGAGTTGAAGATCCATCCAAAGGAGCTGATTCTCAAAGATGGGGAGGTACAGATGAGAGAAGTTCAAGGCCCCAAGGGATAAGGAAGTCTGGAAGACAAGATGGAAGCATTGGATCAGGAGGTTTCCAGGTACAGGAAGATGGCAGAACGCGAAGTGGATGTTATTCTCAAGATAAGTTCAGAACTCATTACGAAGCACGAGGAAGAGGTGGTAGAACTCTGAGAAGAAATCTTCTCACCCCGTCAGACCACCAACTAATTACAAGAACAACTCTACGACATTCAAAATCAAAACTATGAGTATGAGGCTAGATTTGCTCGCATAAGCTCTACTGCTAGTTTCAGGATTGCAGAGATAAGGACATCCTTTTTGGATGGGGAACCTTTGATTTGGAAGTTTGATGATGACAATAGAACACCACCACCACCGAAGGAGTAATTAATCATCAGGTTTGTCATCCCTTGGGGGAGTGCCGCGGTATCACCACCATTATTTTTTAACTTTTACCTTTTTAGTGGATTCATATCTTTCGTCGAGAGGTTATCTTATAGTTTGGTTTGCATGTGGAAGTATATCTCCTTTAGTTGATTATCTATCTATCCCTTGGTGTTAGTGCCTTTATTGGAATATTTATGAGAAGTCTCATCTTTTACTTTTTGCACTTCTTATTTTAGTTTGCAATCTCTATTATATGATGGATCTTGTTGATCAATATTGGCACCACTTTGGGAGCATAAAGTGGATCTAAATTAGTTTTGGCAAACCGAGTTCTGGTCAGTAGCAATACTTTTTGAGGTTTGAAAAAAAAAGAGAAAAAGCTTGCAGGTATTTTGTATCATTTATTAATCTTTCTTGTTGGCTCATAAGCTTAGTATTCTTTATTTAAGATCTTTTGTGTCTTCAAGGAAGATTGCATGTTTGGCTTTATTACTTGTATGTTTGATTGTTTCTTTCAACTCTCTTTGTTGCTACCCAGCCTTGCTAGCCAAAAACCTGTTTTGAGAAGGCATACTTCTCATGTTTCAACCCCTTTGAACCAAAACCTTTGCCATTTATGTCCACCATATCTACCTAGTAGCTTTTGCTATTCCAAGAAAATTCTCAAGCTTCATCTACCTTTCGAATTAAAAAGTATTTTGTTATGTGAAAACTAGTTAGTAAAGCTCTCATGAACTTGATGGCACACCTTATTTTCTTGCCCCTAATAGACTTGAACCATTGTGCCATCGAAGTTGTATATGCTTGCATCTATATGTTGGAATTAGCAGAACCGTGCTGACACGGGGAATGTTTTCAACATTGCACCAGTACTTTGTACTCAGTTGATATCATGATATTTTGTCTATGGATGTCAACAGTGTGAAATAAAGAGGGAACTTGTAAGTCCATGGAGTTTGTATTTTGTGTTAGAGAAACGCCTGGGCCGCTAGCCTAATCCATGCCTAATCATGTTGGAAACTTGTAGCATCACCATAGTGATCTATCTATGAAGCATCCTCAATAAAAAGCTATGCATATAGTAAATAATAAGATCGCTGAGATGCTCATTGTCTGCTTGCCTTGTCATTTTGGTTATGGGATAGCTCATGTACCATGTGGAAGGGGTACCCCGTTGGCGATTCTCTATGATATACAAATACTTACAATAACAAGAACTTACCGGTGACCAAAGTTGAGTAGCATGAGGAGTGGCCCTCATATTCAAGGGACATGAGATTGCCAACTTATATTTCGTCAAGCATATACTCCATCTGTATGCACTTTAACCTTAATCATCTCAAGATGCCTATGATAGGGGCAATGAGGGCTCAAAGCTAGTAAGTATCATAATCTTTTGGAAGCTCTTTATGACTTGTAATACCTGCTTCCCTCTATGAAGGGACCTTTCTCCTAGTTACCAGTTTGAGTCAGTAAGCCTACTTCCTCTCTATCTCCAGCAAGAAATTGAGTTGTTGTGTTTCAAGAATTCATATGGTGATTTATTCAATCATGTTCTCTATCTTCCTTGTTTGCACAAGACTCTTATCTATTTAGTATTACTTTGAAAGCCTTCACTTGTGAAAAACCTTTTTGAGCAAAGAGTGCTCCTGTTGTAAAACTTCTACAAAAAGCTTTTTGAGAAACTGTTTGCCAGGTGTTCTCTGACCAAGAACAAGTTTTCCAATTCCAATTATTATTTATCTTTATGCATCTCTATTGTGACTACTGTACCTGGTTGCAAGCTAAGTTATATAATGGTGACTTGCTTTCTTCTTTGAGTTGTGCCATGGTAAGTGTGATTCTTCTTGTTCGTATTATTTTATCGACACTTCACTCCATAAACCTGTGGACATGTTTATTGTGCTTAGTTTTCGCTTGGGGACAAGCGAAGGTCTAAGCTTGAGGGAGTTGATACGCCCAATTTGCATCACCCTTCTATATCATAATTTACCTATATTCATTGATATTTGTCTTATTATGAGGTATTACTTATGTCTTTTCCACTGTTTATGCATGTTGGATGATTCTTGGAGGATGGACTGCCGAAGTCTAAATTCTGATGGAAAAGAGGGCGTTTCGATGCAATTTCGCGAAGATCAGAAAATTACCAGAAAAATATGGGAAAATATTATTTTTCTGGAAGATTGAGGAAGCCAGAAGGGGAGGGGAAGAAGGGCCACAGGGGGCCCACACCCCCCTAGGCGCGGGACCACCTGACCCCGCGCCTAGGGCAGGTGTGGCCCACCTGGCCGGCCTCCGACTCCGCCCCTTCGCCTATATCTTCCCTACAGAACCTTATGCCTCGGGGAGCAACCACAGATAGATGTACGCCAGCTCTAGGGGGCGGAAAACACCAAGAGAGAAAGATCTCTCCGGCAAACAGATTTCTGCTAGGGGAATTCCTTCCCGAAGTGGGGAGATCGTCTCCATCAACACCGTTATCAAGCTAGGCTTCATCGGGATCATCATCATCATCCACACCATCATCTCCACCAGCACCATCATCACCACTCCGTCCCAATGTAACAATTGTGTTGGATATTGCTTTAGTTCTTAGGGTAAACTTTCCCGGTGTTAATTACTATTGTAGTTGATGCTTGTGAGTGGAACCATTGGATTATTGTTTATGTTCAGATTGTTATCCATTATCATATCATCTTTGATCTTGATCCATATGATGTCTTGTGAGTAGTTCGTTTAGTTCTTAAGGACATGGGAGAAGTCATGTTGTTATTAGTGGATTTGTGTTGAGTTATTATTCAATGGTTAGTATTTAAGTTGTGGTGCTATTCTTCTAGTGGTGTCATGTGAACATCGACTACATGATACTTCACCATTTATGGGCCTAGGGGAATGCATTGTGTAATGGCTACTAATTGTGGGGTTGACGGAGTGACAGAAACCTAAACCCCCATTAGGACACCTTTGCACAAGGGAGTGTAGGATCTCAGAGTTTCAGGCTGTGGTTAGATTTATATCTTAATTACTTTCCTGTAGTTACAGATGTTTGCAGGGGGTTAAATCACTAGTATGTATTAGTCCAAGTACGGTCGGTACATTAGCACAGGTTCACCCACACAACACTTACGACACCAAAGAAGAGTACTTAGCTATATGAAGCGAAAGAACTTGACAGAATTCCCATGTGTCCTCGAGAACGTTTGGTCCTTATAAGTATTTCCACCATCTTCTTCTTTGCTAAGAAAGTATTGGGCCACTTGCTGTGTTTGTTCTTTATTAATTGCACTTTATTTTGTTGCCTTATTAGAAAACCACTAAAAATCCGTTTGCTAAGTATTCACAGGGATTTCCTACTCCACACCACTGTTCAACACCTTCTGCTCTTCGTTGGGATCGACACTCCTATTTATCGAAAGTACTAGGATACACCCCCTATACTCGTGGGTCATCACACGTCTGATCCTCGCATCGCCTATGTCAGAGGCATTGACTCTCTCCTTGGTTCCGCTCATCTGCCACGTTACATCTTCAACAATGGCAACTTCATCTACATGGTCCTATCAAAGCTGTCGCCGAATTATCCGAAGAGGCCATTATCCGGAGGTGGACGTGGCCCAACAGTCGGCGGTGGCTTTGGTACCGATGGCTGACACACTTACAATTTGGACATTCTATCCGAAGAGGCCATTAAGCTACCATACATAGATTACATTTAGGCTCAAGTGACCCTAATTGACTATGAAGCTCCCGGTATCTTCCTCGTGCATGGCGTCATCCGCGTTGCTGTCCGCCTCTTCCGAGTAAGAATTGATGAGGATGAGCTCGGCGACATTCCTCCGCACGAGTTCTTCACGGCGTGCAGCATCGATAACAGTGGAGGGCATACGCCTAGTCATATCCTAGAAGCGCTGCCTCCCTTCAGGGTTGCACTGATCCAGATGAATCTTCCGACGGTGAGCTTTGCATAGCCAAAGCAATACCCCCGCTCCTTATTGAACCGCCATGGCCAATACGTGCTCGTGCAGGCATATCGGCTGATTGCCCTCTTCCGCTCTGGTAGCTGGCGACAGCGTTCCTTGATTTGCCTCAACAGCGTGTAGCCGAGCAAGAGTGGTGCCACAGGAACCCCTGCGTAGCTGAGCTCGTATCAGGCTGGTAGCCTTGCTAGCGTCAACGCAAGTATTTCGTACTAGGATAACATCTCGTCTCATTGTCCTCTTCCGCTCCAGCAGCTGGCGATGGCGTTCCTCGATCTGCCTCGGCAGCGCGTTGCCGAGCAAGAGCGGCACCATGGGAACACTAGCGTAGCTGAGCTCATAGCCGGCTGGTAGCCTCGCTAGCATCGGTGCGAGTATGTTGTACTAGGCGAACATCTCGGCCTCGTACAAGTTGAGTCTGGGCCTCTCCAAGGCGAGGCGGGCGCCGTGACTTTAGGTAGGATTCGACGTCTATCCTGATGTGAGTTGCAGGGAAGGAATGGGGTATAAGATTTATCCACACAGTCACAGTTATTAAGTCAAGGAGGTAGGCCCACTCGCGGTTGTGAGTGCCAATCGGGATGCATAATGGGCTACTCACGGATCACTCTACAAAGGACGATCCTGATCGTCCATTCTCCCAAATCCAACAGGGCCTAACAATGGGGACGTGGAATCAACTCGGCCCCACGTGGTGCTTCTAGAAGACCCAATCTAACGGCTACCAATGGGTGCTAGCCTTACGATCCAACGGTTGTCATTGGCCATTAGGGATAGGCCTAGTTTCTTCAAGGTTAACGACCTAGTCAACGGGGTTTATCATGGGTTTGACCGGATGAAAGGATACAGATGTCGCCTATAGGGGGTGAGTAGGCGATTAAAACTTTTCCGAGAGAGGCTCGACAAAGGCAGAATTAAACTAGCGTTTACTTTGTCAAGCACAACCTAGAACAACTAAGGTTCACCTATGTGCACCAACAACTTATGCTAATCAATACAAGAAACAATGTGATAGCAAGATATATATTACTTCAAGCACAAAGGCTATCACAATGTAAAGTGCATAAGTAAAGAGCTCGGGTATAGAGATAACCGAGGCACGCGGGTGCGACGATATTTTACCGATTTCCTCCCAACATGGACTACGTCTCGTTTGGAGAGGGGGTGGTATCAAACCACCAACGCCACAAAAGTCCTCCCTTATTCTCCGGTGAATCTCATCCCAACGGGATTGATCCACGCTTCCACTATCGGTGCACTTGTCGGTGGCAAACCGGAACCTCTCACAAAGTTGGGCACTTCTCCACAACTTAATTGGAGGCTCCCAACTAACGCCACGAAGGCCACAAACGGTCTAGGGTTCCAAGAACCCAAGATGGACAAGCTTCAATGAATATCCCGAAGCAAATCCTCCGAGGAGAACTCAAACCAATGCAACGAATGCAAATGGCAATATCACCACAACGGTGCTCCAATCCCTCACTCTCAAGTTCCAACAAAGCTACTAAAGCTATTGGGGGAACAAGAGAGGAGGAATCAAAGAGGGACACAAAATCCCCCAAAATCTAGATCCCCAAAGATACACTCATAAAGAGATGAATCGGTTAGGTCAAAACGTAGATCTAGATCACCTCCAACTACCCCTCAAATACATGCCAGAATCAATGGAGGGGTGTGTAGAAATCAAGCTCAAAGAGTAAGGCAAATGGGGGCAAAGCTTAGATAAAAGGAGGAGGAAGAAGCAACCCAAAACGATTTAGGATAAAGCTATTTAAAGAGGGGCCAAAAATCTGCCCGTTGGGGTGATTTTTCTGGACGGAACGGTAGTACCAGATCGGACCGGTACTACCGGACAGAACAAAACCAACAGCCCCACGGAGAGCTAGTAAATGCAGAAGGGTGCGAGCAGTGCTTGTCAACTTGGGCGGGGCGCGCGATGGAAGCGAAACAGGGCGAGCGGGGCAAGAGGAGCGCGTCGCGCGAGGGAATCTGGAGCGGGCAGCGGGGCCCAGCGCGAGCAGTGGTGGCGCGCGCATACACATGCGAGCTGTTGGCAGGGAGAGGGTAGGCGCGCATGCATGCGCGCAAGGTGGGGCCTGCAGCGGCAGGGCCCAACGCGAGTGCGCGAGTGCGCGCATGAGAGAAACGAGGTGGGCGCGCGATGCAAGGCGAGGCTGGCGCACGGGAGTGAGAGGGTTAACGCGCAAGGGCGAGCGGGTGCACACGGTGGGGCTTACAGGGCGACAGGCGTGCGCGGTCGATTGGGGCCAGGTGAGCGCATGCGCGGGGCCAGCAGTCGCGAGGCAGAGGGCGCAGTGCACGCGGGGCTGCAGGGCGTTTTCCTGGGTCGGCCGGTAATACCGGCCCACCCAGCCAATATTGCTCTGAGATTGAAATTAGAACTATTCCATTAATTTATCTTGTTGAATTGGGAAAATCCTATATTGCTCTGACATTGGAATTAGGATTGTGCCACTAGTTGATTCAATTAAATTTTGAACAATTCTAGATCGCTTTGTCCTTCAAATTATGACTTTGCACTATTTAATTGTTTAAATTATAGAAACTAACCACATATTTCGGTTGCAGTAGAAGTGGCGAAAGATTAACCTAGAACTGCCGACCTGGCTAAAGGGCAAGATGGCCGTCCAAATGAATAAGAAGAATTTTAAGAAATTGGCCTATGACCGCTTGAGTGAACAAGTCGCGATCCTTTATGACTGGTGCCACAATCTGAAGGTGGACATCACCGGCTAGAAGTAACTTCAAAAGAAATGTCTCGTCTTAGTGCGTGCAAAGGGGGAGATCATAAAGGAGCACATGGGGGATAATCTTAAGCTTACTAATAAGTTTGTCGCATCCCAGATGGAGTGCTTGAACTTGCGGGAGGCGCATGTCTATGTACTGAGGGCGCAGGTAAAAACCAAAGTGGACCTGATCGAATGAACCCTCCAACTGGAGGATCTCATAACGAAAATGAGCATCTCCGTGCCAGGCTTAGTGCACACTACAAGTTCTTTTGAAATTAGTTTGAAAACTATGTCTTCTAACAGACCAAATCATGTTTTATCCATGTAGTAGTGATTTTGTAAACGTGGACCTAACTCTATTCAAAATATGATTTCTTCTGAAAAGTTATTTTGCTCAAGGATTGAGTTTGGTTTAGTTAAGATATCACAATTGCAATTCTTATAGTTAACTAGTTTTAGATACTGCCATGGCATAAATTATTCATCTAAAATTTCCTTCACCCTCTGTAGTCTGTCCTTGTTCACCTCCCGCTCCTTCTTCAGATCCTTCAACGGATCCGCAATGCAGTACTCTAGCTTCTTCTTCTCTTCCATGAGTTTATCCCTCTCCTTTTCTTCCTTCTAAAGGTTCCGTGCAAATCCTGCCACCAAGCTCGCATTGATTGTGTCATTTAGTTCGGACTGCAAATTCTTGATTTCCTGTTCCAGGTCCTTTTTGCCTACCAAGAGCTTTTAAGTTTTTTCAGCTGCATCACAAGCATGAGTAAATCTCCCCAACCTTTCGAGCTCGTACATATCCCACAACTGGTCCAAACATTTGTTAAGTGTGTATGTCCACTCAAGATCTACCCACTCTACTACTTTACACACCGGGCCAACCTAAAAAAACACGCGACCTAATTATCAACATAACACTACACAATTTTCTACAACCCATAAACCTTGAGTATTTCCTAAGTTGATTTCTACAACCCATAAACCTTCTCCCAGTGTTACTGCCTTAAAATGCAACATATTTCCTAAGTTTTAGCCCATGGTCACATGGTCCTTACCAATCAAGATCTTGGCCCTCCCAATCAGGGCCGTCGATCGTGAGTGGTACCTATAAGGGAATGAAAATCTAGAAATAAGCACAATTGCATGCAGATTTCAAGTCTCGGATCGAGGTAATTACCAATGCCTAACCAATGAAAACAAAATAGAGGAACTCATATCAGGGAGGGAATATTCGATGTCGCGGAGAAGGTTGTCGCTCCTCGACTGTTTGTCCTCGTTGTTCCAGGAAAGCACGGAAAATGCGGCCACGACGACGCATCGGCGATGGTGAGGAGAGAGAGGAGGATAGTGAGTGGAGAGAGCATGAGTGGGGAAAGTGAAGTGAATCAACATTTCAACATTGACTAAATTGGCATGCTACAATGGTTTAATTGATACAATGCCCCGTGGTTGGATTACTGTCTCATCTAATAGTTTTTCTCTTCCTTTGTTTTAATTTGTAATATTAATCATGTACTTCCTACTTCCAAATTTGTTTAACTTGTAGCAAATAAAAAATAGGATTAGGGTTTATTGTTTGGGATTTCTATTTTCGTGCCCCTGGTTCGTTTGTTGTACTCAGTTTTTCCAAGCCTCTTAACTTTTCCTCACTTTTCCCCTCGCCATGTTAAGAAACCCTCGTAGGCGCTCACAGGCGCTCGGACGGAGGGA
This sequence comes from Avena sativa, assembly GCA_916181665.1. NCBI lineage: Eukaryota > Viridiplantae > Streptophyta > Magnoliopsida > Poales > Poaceae > Avena > Avena sativa. The sequence goes on from OV702280.1 coordinate 138,135,929, forward strand.
TGTCGTCAAGTAAAAGGGTTGACTATTACATGCTGACTGGTGGGACCACGTTGGGGCGGGTCGGGCGTTGAGCATTACGTTACGAGGCCTCGACCATTACATGCCTGACCGGTGGGTCCGCTTTGGTGTGGGTCCTGCCGTGGCTGATACGTGCTGACGGGTGGGGGCCAGGATAAATGTCGGACATGCCATCCTTCTCTCGCTGCCTTGTGGGACGCTTTTTTCCTAATTGGGTTGCCGGTGCAGGCAATGACAAATGGGTCCGTTCCGTGGGGCCATCGAAGCCAATGAACGATGGGGCTGTCAGGTGTGGTGGGTCCTCGAAGTCAATGACTGATGGGGCCGTGATGTGGAGCTGGAGGGGGATTTGCATATTCGCCACGTTTTATGTTGCAACTTGCATATTTTCCATTTTTTGTGTCACTGACATGTGGTGGTCATGTTGCAAATATGCAAATTTCAAAGAAAATGTTCGTTCTGTGGGGCCATCGAAGCCAATGAACGATGGGGCCGTCATGTGGGGCGGTCGAAGCTAATAACCGATGGGGCCGTGATATGGGGCTGGAGGGGGGATTTGCATATTTTCCACATTTTAGATTGCAACTTGCATATTTTCCATTTTGTGTGTCGATAACATGTGGTGGTCATGTTGCAAATAAGAAGGTTTCAAAGAAAAGGTTCATTCTGTGGGGTCATCAAAGCCAATGAACGATAGGGACGTCATATGGGGAGGTCAAAGCCAATGAACGATGGGGACGTCATATGGGGCGGTCGAAGCCAATGACCAATGAGGTCGCGATGTGAGGCTGGAGGGGGGATTTGCATATTTGCCACGTTTTAAATTGCAACTTGCATATTTGCCATTTTATGTGTCGCTGACATGTGGTGGTTATGTTGCAAATATGCAAATTTCAAATAAAAGGTTCGTTCTATGGGGCCATCGAAGCCAAAGAAAGATGGGGCCGTCATGTGGGGCATTCGAAGCCAATGACCGATGGGGCCGTGATGTGGGGCTGGAGGGGGGATTTGTATATTTTCCACGTTTTAGATTGCAACTTGCATATTTTCCATTTTGTGTGTCACTGACATGTGGTGGTCATGTTGCAAATATGCAAATTTCGAAGAAAAGGTTCGTCCTGTGGAGCCATCAAAGCCAATGAACGATGGGGCTATCATGTGGGGCTACCGAAGCCAATGACCGATGGGGCCGTGATGTGGGGATGGATGGGGGATTCACATATTTGCCAAGTTTTAGATTGCAACTTGCATATTTGTCATTTTGTGTGTCGCTGACATGTGGTGGTCATGTTGCAAAGATGCAAATTTCAAAGAAAAGGTTCGTCTTGTGGGGCCATCGAAGTCAATGAACGATGGGGCCATCATGTGGGGCTGTCGAAGCCAATGACTGATGGGGCCGTGATGTGTGGCTGGAGGGAGGGTTTGCATATTTGCCATGTTTTAAATTTCAACTTGCATATTTGCCATTTTGTGTGTCGCTGACATGTGGTGGTCATGTGTCAAATAAGCAAATTTCAAAGAAAAAGTTTGGCAGATATGCAAAATTGGAAAATATGCAAAATTCCCAGAGCAGCTACTCCCCCAAACATTGATAGGTGGGGTCGTGAGGTCGGATCTCTCTCTCATCCGCTCCTAGCCCCGAGCAGATCCTACCCCACCGGCAGTCAGAGCATCCATCGTCAGCGCGCCGGCGGCTCCTTCCTATGGTGCGTCGGACGGACTGCCGCTCTGCACCTCAACCACGGCTCCAGCACCTGTTTTGTCCACACGCATTTTAAGTTGAGGCAGTACCGACCGCAAGCAGGTCTGCCGCCCACGACGACCGGGATTTTGTTCTGCTGCCATAGCACGACGCACGATCGCAGCAATTGCTAGTAGTGCTTGGTAAGACCTTCGCTCCTGCTACGCCCACCCTAATCGATTTGGTTCCCATAATTTCCTTGATATTGCAGGGTTAAATTAGTCTTCAATGTCTGTTTGTAGCGGTTACACTGGGGATGGTGGGGATTCGATCATGTCGTGGCCACGTTCTCCTTCTCCTACCATGTCAGAAGTGCGGGTATCTCCTTATCTTTGTACTACCATTGAATTTGAAGTGCCGCCATTGCTTGTCGGACTGATTTTAATTGGGTTTGTTTTGGGATTGTTACAGTGTGCTATGCAGGCCGATGATCCATGATACATTGCATACCAAGATGAATCAACCCAATGGTCTAGCCAGAGGATGTATTTGGAGAGATGGTTGCCAATTTAGGTGGTGAATTGGCCCGTAAAAAACTTTTGATATTAGAGCTGAAGCGTACTGTCGAGGAAGAAAAGAAGAACTCAGAGATTATTCGCAAAGAGAAGTTGACACTTGAGGCTGATATTGTTGTATCAGATCAAGTGGTAGAAAATCTAAAACATGAACTTCAAGTGAAGGGGGAGAATAGTAGATTCACGTGGGCAGTTTTAGTAGTTGTCATCCCCGTCCTAACAGTTACACTATGGGGTTGTGGTGAAGGTGGCACATGTAATGATTAGTTGAATTGATAGCTAATTTAGCTAGTAGAATTGTTATTCGATGGATGGTTGTGATTTACTGCAAATTTACTCACTTTGCGGTCCCAAAGTTGTCATGAGAATGCATTGTGGGGCCCGAGTTGCCTGCCATTGGATCTAGTTGCCCATATTTGGCGTGCCAAATGCCATGTAGACTTAGGCCTATAATTTATCTGGAAGTTGTAGCATCCATTCCCTTTTCTTCCCGACGCCCCATTCTTCTTCTCTAGAGAGGTGATCTATCAAAGAAAGTACTACTCCCTCTGATCCAATTTAGTTGTCTCAAATTCATCAAGATACGGATGAATCTAATACTAATTCATGTCTAGGTACAATCGAATCTAGACAAATTTAAATCAACTAATACAAGCCCACCGGAGATGGTCAAAGCAAGTACTGCTACTTATCAATCTAATATTAGCAGTAAAACTTGACTAGATACGTTTCATATCTAGATGTCAAGTCAAATAATATGGGTCAGAGGGAGTATCAAATTTATTCAAATCGTTTCACGGGGCTTGATCTGCGCCGTCACGGTGATGTTGCGGATGATGGCTTCAATCGTCGTTGCACCGATGACCATTGTTGGCACCGTTGTCGCCTCGGTGTCTTTAATCAGCAACGGATCTCAGGAGGTGAACATGAGTGATACGGACAGAGACAGAAATTTCAGACGCTTAGATCCTCACCCCTGCATGCTGTTCCAACCGCCACGCTTGGATTCGCGCCGCCGCATGCCGTTCCGACCCCCATGCGTAGGTCCGCGCTGTCGCACGCTGTTTCGATTGCCACGATTAGATCCGTGCCGCCGCACGCTGTTCCGACCCCCACGCTTAGGTCCGCGCTGCCGCACGCCGTTCGGACCGCCAGGCTTAGGTCGATAGGAGGAGAGGAAGATACGGCTGGTATACATGCGACAGGGAAAGGGAGGGAGAGACATCCAGCCCGTCGGGCTCTCCTCTCAGTACAAGGTGGGTGCACCCATCGGGAGAGAGAGACCTCCAGCCTGTCGGGCTCTCCTCTCCATACAAGGTAGGTGCACCCATCAGGAGAGACAGACCTCCAGCCCATCGGATCATGATGTATCCAACGGTGGTTAGCCAAGATCCATGTGACATACATCTCGACCAATCAGAGCGCAATGGCTGTTGTGAGGCTTTGAGACAGGAGAGAGGGGATGTAGAGGTCCCAACCCAATAAGGTAGAGTCCTCCTGTGTTTTACAATGCTAGTCCCTGGATCAATAGCTAGCATCCACAGTTAAGATGTAATATCAAGATACAAAGGTCATAATATAAATTTATAACCAGGAATAACATAAGTTCATTACATCAAACATAGCTCAATTGGCTATTACATTACATTTGCAGCGGAGTAACTATAAACATGGGTCCATCATCTTCAAAGTGCCACAGGCAGATGTTGGTTGTAGATTTTGTAGTCCTAGTCAATCAAACAATCTTCAATTTTAAAACAATCAACCTGCAACATTACAAGTTACAGCCACAAGGGTCAATACATTTTGAATTGTATTGGCAAGCTTCACTTCTATGTTATTATAAGAGTGGATCCTATCATTATATGCATATTTGGCTAAGTAGAGTTTAAGGCTTATTTGCATAAAGCAATATTTTATCCTATCTTTTCAAAAGGGTTTTAAAGTCTTTTGTCAAATTTCTTTTCCATGTTCCTTGAACTCCTTGGTAGAAACTCAAGTGTTCAAATCCTTGTCAAAATCTCTTGAGCACCTTGGTAACCCCAAGTGCAGCAAGTTTTATCAAAACTCATGAGTTCCTTGGTAAAGCCCCAAGTACATCATGCTCTTGAGCACCTTGGTAACTCCAAGTGCAACAAGCTTTACAAAATCTCTTTGAATTCCTTGGTAGACACACAAGGGCATCAAGTTTTTATATTAGAAGTTGGAATGTCGAGATCTCCCATAGTTCAAACTTTAGTTGCTCAGTATTGTCCATAACCGGGGACACGGCTAAGTACTTAGATTTTATTTACTTCTGCAGAAGGAGTACACTTTACCCACATGACACAATCCCATCTTGTTGCCACCAGTGGCCTACTGGATTAGTGCTCACCAAGATGGAGTACTGGCAGATTGAGATTGTGACGAAGTCTTTCCATAAGGTCCTCCCATACATCATTGCTAGCTTTGTCTTCAGCCCCCATGAAGCATTCCAGATCCCCATGTCCAGTAACTAAAGACAATGTATGGGTCTTCCTAATGTAATTGACTAAGCCAGAGCCATAATAGCATGTGGTTGCACACGAAAGCCACAATTGGAGAAACATGTTTGATCTCTAAGTTTCCTAGGTGGTTTTCTTTTGGAGCACAACACAAAGTGATTGCCATAGACATGGTCTCCTTTTGTTGTCATCTTCTCCAAAATTCAAAGTATCCTCCACCTAGGTGGTTCATTGAGTCCTTGTTTTATTATGTAAAACACAAGTCCTTTTCTCAACCTTTGTAAAATCACAACATGTATCTCTTTTCAAAACATAGCATGGCTAAGCATGTACAACTTCAATATTTTCACTAAGGTGTGTATAGGGAATCCTATTAGGATTTAGCATAGCATAAGTATAAAAATATCTTGTCATGCATGATTTCAAAATCCACTAAGTATAATGAAAGTAGTAGGACTTTTGTATGATAGTGTCACTTGCCTTTTTGTTTTAGGGAATGATAGTCACTTCTTGATCTTGCTAGTCTCACACTTGCTAATTTCACTACATTCAAACAAGTATAGTATCAAGTAGCATTCCATCACTCAAACAATAATTTCACATACACAAAGCAATGGTTCCTAAGTCTTGTAAAAGAGGGTTCTATTGTAAAGTTGGTCTCTACTAGGTTTATAAACTTTGTAAGGTCCACATTGGTCATTTACCAAAATGGCAAAGTCATTTGCAATTGGGTTTTATCCTAAGACAATTTTAAAATTCATTTCATCATTTTATGTGGTGAAAATTATTCTTATCAAAGCAAAACTTTAGGTTTTTCACTAAGTGAGTTGTCCTTGGTAAGGTTTGATGTTTTGGGTCAGTAAGTTTTGGTCCAAAACACTTTCCCAAAGTTTTCCTTGCAAAAACTTTTCCATGATAAAATCAAGGGGTTTATTTGGTTGGAAAATGGCTAAGTTAAATAATTCAACTTATATTTTACCAAAATTATTTTTAACACCAAGGGTTGGTTCCTAGGGTCAGTAAAGTCACTACAATTCATTTTGTAAAGGTTTTGTCATTAAATTCAATTTTTAACAATTTTTATACTCTAAACAAGTACACAAATGTTTCTGCTAATTCAATCAAGCTAACAGATACTATTTTCAAAACTAAGGCCATGGTTGGCTAGGGTTTGTTCTCCTGATTTCATTGATATAAAATTTTCCAAATTTGGACGTGTGGTTTGAAAGTTATAGGGTTTTCAAATTGCTACTTAAATCTGTTTTTCTAATTCTGTTTTAAAACAGATCCTGCCACGTGTCGCTGTCTCATTGGGCGATACCGCTTCAGCCGGATCACGCTGCGGTGCGTTGGATCTACTCCTATCGTGCGGTACAGATTGCTCGATACCGCTTCGCTCTTATTTTCTATCCTATCCACCGGATCCAGATCGGACGGCTCTCAGTGCCCCGACCATAAGCTGGCGGCGCTGGGGTCTGGCGCGCGGCGGCGGCGCTCTGCTAGCGGCGGAGCTGGCGATGCAGGAAGCGAGGGAGACGCTATCAAGGCTTACCAGGCTCGCAGAGACCTGCTGATGCTCGAGGTGGGGTCGGCTACTCGAGGGGCGCAAGGGGTTGCTGCTAATTGCTCGTCGGAGAAGCTGCGGACGACGGTGCTCTCAGGTTGTCGTCGTTGGCGATGTTTAGGACCATGCTAAGACAAAATAGAGGCATGGTTAGGTGCGTACGAGGATCATGAGTAAGGGAGCGTCAACGGAATGGAGAGGGGAGGTCGGAGTTCACCTGGAATACTCGACGAAACAATGGCAGACGGCGGTGCACACTCAGTGTTGTCGTTGCCGATGCTCAGGGCACCCGCGAGTGAGTGATTGACACAGAAGGATATGCCAGGAGATGGTGAGCGTGCTCGTGTGCTCAGGGAGGCGGAAGGGGGCGTGTGCTGGCCGTATTCGTCGGTGGAAGCTCGTCGGAGACGAAGCTGTTCGAGGACGAATTGCGACGGCCTGGAGGCGTGCTCGGGGAAGAAGGCAGAGGGGAACGGAGAGGAGTGGCTGGCGTTTAAAGGGGCATGGTCATTACATGGAATCAATGTCTCCTTTACGTGCAATCAATCGCCGGAGTAACTCACTGCAACAGACAGGGCGACGGAGTCCCGTTGAAGACGATGAACAGTGATGGGTGGGTCCTGCTTGTTAGTGAGTGAGAAAGGCTTCAGGTGGGCTCCAGTTGTCATACACTGCGTGGGTTAGTTTTGCGGTGAAAAACGGTTCTCTTTGCTGAGAGAGGGAGGTGGGCTCGGTTGGGCTGAGTTGGGCCAGATTTGTTGGGCTGTTCTATTTTTTTCTGTCTAATTCTTTTTCTTTTTCTATTTATATTTTTCTGATTTGATTTTCAATAAACATTTCAAACATTCAAACCAATCAAACAATTCAAAATATTGTAATGAGTTTTTGGTTCTGTTTATCATCATAATTCACATTCTAAAATAAAATATTTTTAAATCTTTTTAGGTTCCATTTATTAATTAAATAAATGGATCATTAGTTATTTAATAAAATAGGGTTTGTTTTATTTAATAAAATCTTCATTTAAAATCCAAAATGTTTTCAAAACCAAATCTGTAGGTTTATTTGGAAATAAATTTCATTTGGAAATCTTGTTTAAAATAAAATAATCCTTTTACTTTAGGGTCCATTAATAATTAAATAAAATGGAACTTAGTTATTAAATCAAAATAGGGCTTGATTTTATTAATAAAATCTTTATTTGAAACCTAAATATTTTCAAAATCAAATTAGTAGGTTTGATTTGGGGAATATATAATATTTGGAAATTTGTTTTAAAACAAACTAACCTTTTATTTTAGTGTCCATTATTAATTTTTATAATAGACTTCCATTGTTAAATCAAATAGGGTTTGTTCTAATTGAGATGTTTATTTTGAAATATAAAATAAAGCTAGGTTGTATTTAAGAAAATAAAATACTTGGAAAACTTATTTAAAATAGTTTAATAAGTTTGATATTTTAATTTAAAATGATAAAACCTTTTATTTAAACAAAGTTGGATATCAAATCCTTATTAATTTATTTAAATAAACCTTTGCAACTTTTATTAAAAATAAAATGTTTTAATTCCAAAGTTTGGCCAAGGTTTAATTTGGCTTTATAAAATATTCTTTATTTATGAATTCATTCTTTTTCATTTGAAAATCAAAGACTTTTTATTTAAAGATTCAAAATAGTAATTTTTAAAACATTTTAATTTCCTTAAATAAATGTTTATCTTTATAAATCCCTTTAGGGTTTTATTTGATTCAAATGGGTTTGAGGTTCCATTTAAATTCAAAAAGTTTCTTCTGGCTCTGAAAATCAAACAAAGTTTTATTTTATTCATTTATTTTCACATTACAAGATTTGGAAAATCTTGGGATGTGACAGGCTACCACCCTTAAAATAAATCTCGTCCCGAGATTTGGGAAGGCTGGGTTACAAGCAAGTTCAAAACAACTAGGGTACTACCACCCTTAAAAATTTTCAAACCAAAAATTACATATTGGCCTTCTCGGGTCCTGGAAAACTTCTCTAAGTAAACTTTTGCTTTATTACTACACTTGACTCATGGGCCAAGGTTGAGTTTCTCCATAGGCTTGTTCAACTTGGTTTTCATCCTTTCTGGACAGTTGCTTGCATAATGTCCTGGATTCTTGCAGTTGAAACAATTAATGTCCTTGAGTTCTTTGCGTTGCTCTTGTGGGCAAGTGGCTACATAGTGGCCTGGTTCTTTGCAGTTGTTGCACCACACTTGGTCAATCTCTTTATTCTTCTTGTTCTCTGGGCATCCACTGGAGTAGTGTCCCATTTCTTTACATTTACGACATTGCACAAGGCTCATGTCCTGCTTGGGCTTCTTGATTTTCCTTGATCCTTTGAATTGGGTTGTCTTGTTTGGATGTAGGAGTGGTCCTTTTCCTTTGGTAGACTTGGATCCATCTTGTATCCTTTGTTCCACCATGGCATAGATAGGACATTGGCCTGGAGTATGATCACTTCCTTCACACAAGTAGCAAGTAGCTTGAGAGGTAGGACATTGTCCAACAGGATGATCTTCTTCACAATTGGGGCATTGTCCTTCATGCTCCTTGGAAGTATGATCTTTGTCTCCACAAATAATGCAAGCTGGGGCTCCATCTAGAACAATATTCTTTTCATCCTTGTTATCATAAACTCTCTTTGGATAGCTTTCTTCTATGCTAATCATTTGATTAGTCACCTTAAGCATCAGTTGTGACTGCTCTTCCAAAAACCTTTGGAGGGTTGGATCCTTATCACTATTGTTGACTATGAACTGAGCTGTTAGTTGGTTCAACTGGTGTTGGGTTGCTATGAGCTCCTTCATGCTATCAGCTTGGTTGGTGTTGGTGTCGTCAACCTTGGAGTCCTTTGGAGTAGTCATCTGTTTGGGTTTGAAGGGAGTTTTAGAATAAGCAAGATACTTCTAAAGAATTATTTCTAATCACACACATCACAATTTACACAAACAATGTGCATGCAATCATAAACAAACATTTCACTCAAACAAGGTTCAAGCACATATTTAGGCAACAAAATATTTTTGTTACACCATATAAGTTGGTGGTTTTGACTTAACTATAAATGGTGGTTCATCTATATGGTTTACTTGTGATCTTTCCTTCCTTCATGATTCTTCTTGTATGAGATCTTGGTTTCCTTGAGGAAAACTCTTGGTCACAATACTTCAAAGTTGTTGATGGCTTCTTCTTATTTTGCATTCCCTCAGTCTCTAAATTTTGAGCAAGATTTCCTTGTTTCACTTGTAGTCTTTAGTAGTTTCTAAGTTGGAAGTCCTTGGTGAACATGCTGAAGATGTTGAAGTCATTAGAGTTGAAGATGTTGAAGTCATTAGAATTGAAGATGTTGAAGTCATTAGAGTTGAAGATGTTGAAAAAGTCTTTTGCACATGGTGTAGTCTTTGGTCATGGGGTAGGCTTTTCCATCAAGTTGAAGTAGAAGAGATGTAGAGTTGAAACCAAAATGGTTGAGGAAAGAGTTTACAAGTGTTTTTGTAAATAAGTTTTGGATCAAAATATAACTCCTATTTTTCTAAGGGTTTTTGTCCAATCCTAGGTTTACAAATCCTACAGGCAACACAATGCTCTGATACCATCTGTAGAGGTCCCAACCCAATAAGGTAGAGTCCTCCTGTGTTTTACAATGCTAGTCCCTGGATCAATAGCTAGCATCCACAGTTAAGATGTAATATCAAGATACAAAGGTCATAATATAAATTTATAACCAGGAATAACATAAGTTCATTACATCAAACATAGCTCAATTGGCTATTACATTACATTTGCAGCGGAGTAACTATAAACATGGGTCCATCATCTTCAAAGTGCCACAGGCAGATGTTGGTTGTAGATTTTGTAGTCCTAGTCAATCAAACAATCTTCAATTTTAAAACAATCAACCTGCAACATTACAAGTTACAGCCACAAGGGTCAATACATTTTGAATTGTATTGGCAAGCTTCACTTCTATGTTATTATAAGAGTGGATCCTATCATTATATGCATATTTGGCTAAGTAGAGGTTAAGGCTTATTTGCATAAAGCAATATTTTATCCTATCTTTTCAAAAGGGTTTTAAAGTCTTTTGTCAAATTTCTTTTCCAAGTTCCTTGAACTCCTTGGTAGAAACTCAAGTGTTCAAATCCTTGTCAAAATCTCTTGAGCACCTTGGTAACCCCAAGTGCAGCAAGTTTTATCAAAACTCATGAGTTCCTTGGTAAAGCCCCAAGTACATCATGCTCTTGAGCACCTTGGTAACTCCAAGTGCAACAAGCTTTACAAAATCTCTTTGAATTCCTTGGTAGACACACAAGGGCATCAAGTTTTTATATTAGAAGTTGGAATGTCGAGATCTCCCATAGTTCAAACTTTAGTTGCTCAGTATTGTCCATAACCGGGGACACGGCTAAGTACTTAGATTTTATTTACTTCTGCAGAAGGAGTACACTTTACCCACATGACACAATCCCATCTTGTTGCCACCAGTGGCCTACTGGATTAGTGCTCACCAAGATGGAGTACTGGCAGATTGAGATTGTGACGAAGTCTTTCCATAAGGTCCTCCCATACATCATTGCTAGCTTTGTCTTCAGCCCCCATGAAGCATTCCAGATCCCCATGTCCAGTAACTAAAGACAATGTATGGGTCTTCCTAATGTAATTGACTAAGCCAGAGCCATAATAGCATGTGGTTGCACACGAAAGCCACAATTGGAGAAACATGTTTGATCTCTAAGTTTCCTAGGTGGTTTTCTTTTGGAGCAAAACACAAAGTGATTGCCATAGACATGGTCTCCTTTTGTTGTCATCTTCTCCAAAATTCAAAGTATCCTCCACCTAGGTGGTTCATTGAGTCCTTGTTTTATTATGTAAAACACAAGTCCTTTTCTCAACCTTTGTAAAATCACAACATGTATCTCTTTTCAAAACATAGCATGGCTAAGCATGTACAACTTCAATATTTTCACTAAGGTGTGTATAGGGAATCCTATTAGGATTTAGCATAGCATAAGTATAAAAATATCTTGTCATGCATGATTTCAAAATCCACTAAGTATAATGAAAGTAGTAGGACTTTTGTATGATAGTGTCACTTGCCTTTTTGTTTTAGGGAATGATAGTCACTTCTTGATCTTGCTAGTCTCACACTTGCTAATTTCACTACATTCAAACAAGTATAGTATCATGTAGCATTCCATCACTCAAACAATAATTTCACATACACAAAGCAATGGTTCCTAAGTCTTGTAAAAGAGGGTTCTATTGTAAAGTTGGTCTCTACTAGGTTTATAAACTTTGTAAGGTCCACATTGGTCATTTACCAAAATGGCAAAGTCATTTGCAATTGGGTTTTATCCTAAGACCATTTTAAAATTCATTTCATCATTTTATGTGGTGAAAATTATTCTTATCAAAGCAAAACTTTAGGTTTTTCACTAAGTGAGTTGTCCTTGGTAAGGTTTGATGTTTTGGGTCAGTAAGTTTTGGTCCAAAACACTTTCCCAAAGTTTTCCTTGCAAAAACTTTTCCATGATAAAATCAAGGGGTTTATTTGGTTGGAAAATGGCTAAGTTAAATAATTCAACTTATATTTTACCAAAATTATTTTTAACACCAAGGGTTGGTTCCTAGGGTCAGTAAGGTCACTACAATTCATTTTGTAAAGGTTTTGTCATTAAATTCAATTTTTAACAATTTTTATACTCTAAACAAGTACACAAATGTTTCTGCTAATTCAATCAAGCTAACAGATACTATTTTCAAAACTAAGGCCATGGTTGGCTAGGGTTTGTTCTCCTGATTTCATTGATATAAAATTTGCCAAATTTGGACGTGTGGTTTGAAAGTTATAGGGTTTTCAAATTGCTACTTAAATCTGTTTTTCTAATTCTGTTTTAAAACAGATCCTGCCACGTGTCGCTGTCTCATTGGGCGATACCGCTTCAGCCGGATCACGCTGCGGTGCGTTGGATCTACTCCTATCGTGCGGTACAGATTGCTCGATACCGCTTCGCTCTTATTTTCTATCCTATCCACCGGATCCAGATCGGACGGCTCTCAGTGCCCCGACCATAAGCTGGCGGCGCTGGGGTCTAGCGCGCGGCGGCGGCGCTCTGCTAGCGGCGGAGCTGGCGATGCAGGAAGCGAGGGAGACGCTGTCAAGGCTTACCAGGCTCGCAGAGACCTGCTGATGCTCGAGGTGGGGTCGGCTACTCGAGGGGCGCAAGGGGTTGCTGCTAATTGCTCGTCGGAGAAGCTGCGGACGACGGTGCTCTCAGGTTGTCGTCGTTGGCGACGTTTAGGACCATGCTAAGACAAAATAGAGGCATGGTTAGGTGCGTACGAGGATCGTGAGTAAGGGAGCGTCAACGGAATGGAGAGGGGAGGTCGGAGTTCACCTGGAATACTCGACGAAACAATGGCAGACGGCGGCGCACACTCGGTGTTGTCGTTGCCGATGCTCAGGGCACCCGCGAGTGAGTGATTGACACAGAAGGATATGCCAGGAGATGGTGAGCGTGCTCGTGTGCTCAGGGAGGCGGAAGGGGGCGTGTGCTGGCCGTATTCGGCGGTGGAAGCTCGTCGGAGACGAAGCTGTTCGAGGACGAATTGCGACGGCCTGGAGGCGTGCTCGGGGAAGAAGGAAGAGGGGAACGGAGAGGAGTGGCTGGCGTTTAAAGGGGCGTGGTCATTACATGGAATCAATGTCTCCTTTACGCGCAATCAATCGCCGGAGTAACTCACTGCAACGGACAGGGCGACGGAGTCCCGTTGAAGACGATGAACAGCGATGGGTGGGTCCTGCTTGTTAGTGAGTGAGAAAGGCTTCAGGTGGGCTCCAGTTGTCATACACTGCGTGGGTTAGTTTTGCGGTGAAAAACGGTTCTCTTTGCTGAGAGAGGGAGGTGGGCTCGGTTGGGCTGAGTTGGGCCAGATTTGTTGGGCTGTTCTATTTTTTCTGTCTAATTCTTTTTCTTTTTCTATTTATATTTTTCTAATTTGATTTTCAATCAACATTTCAAACATTCAAACCAATCAAACAATTCAAACTATTGTAATGAGTTTTTGGTTCTGTTTATCATCATAATTCACATTCTAAAATAAAATATTTTTAAATCTTTTTAGGTTCCATTTATTAATTAAATAAATGGATCATTAGTTATTTAATAAAATAGGGTTTGTTTTATTTAATAAAATCTTCATTTAAAATCTAGAATGTTTTCAAAACCAAATCTGTAGGTTTATTTGGAAATAAATTTCATTTGGAAATCTTGTTTAAAATAGAATAATCCTTTTACTTTAGGGTCCATTAATAATTAAATAAAATGGAACTTAGTTATTAAATCAAAATAGGGCTTGATTTTATTAATAAAATCTTTATTTGAAACCTAAATATTTTCAAAATCAAATTAGTAGGTTTGATTTGGGGAATATATAATATTTGGAAATTTGTTTTAAAACAAACTAACCTTTTATTTTAGTGTCCATTATTATTTTTTATAATAGACTTCCATTGTTAAATCAAATAGGGTTTGTTCTAATTGAGATGTTTATTTTGAAATATAAAATAAAGCTAGGTTGTATTTAAGAAAATAAAATACTTGGAAAACTTATTTAAAATAGTTTAATAAGTTTGATATTTTAATTTAAAATGATAAAACCTTTTATTTAAACAAAGTTGGATATCAAATCCTTATTAATTTATTTAAATAAACCTTTGCAACTTTTATTAAAAATAAAATGTTTTAATTCAAAAGTTTGGCCAAGGTTTAATTTGGCTTTATAAAATATTCTTTATTTATGAATTCATTCTTTTTCATTTGAAAATCAAAGACTTTTTATTTAAAGATTCAAAATAGTAATTTTTAAAACATTTTAATTTCCTTAAATAAATGTTTATCTTTATAAATCCCTTTAGGGTTTTATTTGATTCAAATGGGTTTGAGGTTCCATTTAAATTCAAAAAGTTTCTTATGGCTCTGAAAATCAAACAAAGTTTTATTTTATTCATTTATTTTCACATTACAAGATTTGGAAAATCTTGGGATGTGACAGGGGAAAAGTGAGGAAAACTTTAGTGGGATGGGAAAAGTGAGGAAAACTTTAGAGGGAGGGGAAAACTGAGTAGAGCTAATGAAAACAAGGGCACTCAGATAAAAAACGACCAAGGGAAATTCAAGCTTTTTGCATAAAAATGGAAAATGTGTTATTTGAACAAAATAATTCGTCTTGTGAGACATTATATTGTTTGCAACTCACATATACACAAGTGTTCCAAATTTGGGCTCATTTAGACAAAGTATGTTTTGGGATGGGTTATTTTGGAGGTTGATCGAGTAGAAAGCCATGCATCTTCATAGCTAGTAGCTCATTCCAACAAGGGTTTAAGAAGTCGTTTAGGGGATAAGTCCATTTCTCTTTATTTCCTTTTCATTTATTATTCATGCTAGGTTGTAGGCAACATAACAAGACTCCATTTGAAGGTTGCACTATGATTTGATTTTTTTTGAATTAAACTAACCCTAAAACTATTTTTTTGAATTTAATCACTTAGAAAAAGAAAAAATGGCTGACTACATGTAACACCGCGGTTCTGAAAAGACGATGGCTTCTATGTGACATGCCAATCCCTGGATCGGTTCATTGGCCCACAATAGAATAAGATGAATAACATAGCAAAATATCCGTGTATCATAAATAACGAAGATCCAGAGTACCATTATTACAATTAAAGCTTAGCCCAAGGCTAGCTCAAACTATTCAGGTAGCAACATAAATAAAGTAAATCCTCCATTCTTTAAATTGCCCACAAGTGAACAAGTGCCGAGTGGAGTACCGTGGCCTATATCGATTACTCAGAATCGGAATATCCTGCGACATGAAACGTAGCAGCCCCGAAGGGTCAACACAAGGAATGTATGGCAAGTAGAGCTAGTAAAGGATACAATAGTGCTAACATCTACATGCATATCTGGCAAGTGGAGTTGTGGCTAGCTTGCATTTACAAATACCTTTGTCCTACTTTCATAAACAGTTTTTGATTTTCTTTGAAAAGATCCCAATTAAGTTAACCCAACAACATTAAAGCAATTATGAAATTAGAATGAGCGAGAACATGTCATGGAGTCAATATCAAGCAACGCAGATGTCCATAACCGGGGACACGGCTAATCGATTAGATTAAACACCCTGCAGGGGTTAGTACACTTTACCCATGTGACTTGGCTAGCCCAGCTCATACCATCACTCTCATTTTGGGTGATGATAGGGAGAAGTCCAAGAAGAGACCGTTCGGGAAGTAGCTCCCCAATCCCGACACGCATCGGTCCAACCTACCAAAATTCTACATCTCTGGATACGCGGGTTCGAGTTACCACAACCTACTAAGTCCAACCAACCGCCCATTTCATTATTGGCACATGGTTGTACACGTAAGCTACAAAATAAATAAGCCAATCATTTTCTCTTGATACCTGGGTGCCTTTCCGCAATGATACCACCAAAATTTATCAATCCCATCACACCCAGGAGATTCATTGATTAAGTTTTTTTAGTTTTCGCAAACCAACACATTTAGAAACAACTTTCAGTGATGTAACCCAGCCCTCGTTCATCATAGCATGGCTAAGCACATCTACCAAAGGTGGTTCATCTACAAGGAAGCCCTACCACATAATAGGACATAGCATAGCGATAGTATCATCCTACACATGCATCTACAAAATACACGACAATGCATTGAAAATAGTAGGACAATATCATGAACAAGGTAGCATCTACTTGCCTTGGTTGTAGCAGTCGGAAGAACAATCCACACACGAGCAAGCGTTGCACTCGTCACAATCTACACGATACAATTGCATCCATAAACAACCCATCCGCAAGCATATGCAAACAAAGATGATGCAAGAATGCATGCATGACAAGTGGATTGATGCTACAGCAGCACCACATAATCCTATTCAGTAAAGCTACTGAATGCATGCATGGAAAATAATTTTAGCGCAAGGAAAATTATCATGCAATTTATAATGCTCAAAACTAGAGTTAGAAACCAAATAATTTACTAATGAAAACATACTGTTTGTAAAATCTTGGGAAAATTCTACTGTATAGACATTGTTGATTAGGATCAGTACCAATTGGAATTTCTCAAAAAGGAATTATAAAACTCCCCGAGTAATTAAAATACTGCAGAAAGCCACTAAATAGTATCTGCAAAAGTTTTTACTGTAAGCTTATCTTTTTAATTCACTTTGAGATTCCCCTTGTTCTACTGAATCCAGGGACATATTATTTGCAATTTTTGGAGTTCCAGATCTTTTTCTACGAATTAATTACTCCAAAAAGTCCATTAACTCATTTAATTAATCTGGACGAAAACTTGCTGTAAAAGCGTGAAACAAGGGTACAGCAAGATTCTACACGACTTACTGAATCTACACATCTTTTATTTGCAATTTTTGGCCCAGTAGATTAATTTCTTTGAATTTTACAAGTTTCAGCTATTATCTGCAATTTCCAAATTCATTTTAAAAATCTTTACTGCGCAGTCAACGCGGCTGACGAGTCAGCGCTGACGCGGCTGCGACATGGCGTCCACGCGGGATCCACGCGGCTACCACGCAGCTGCCACGTAGCGCGCTGGTACCAGCCGGTACCGGTTCGGCCGCGGTTCTAATCTCGCGCGTTGAAAACAGATCGGACGGCCGGGGGAAGCTCGCGTCCTCACCTTGGCGGCGAGCGGCGGCTGGCGGCGGCGATGGGCGCAGACGGCGGCAGCGGCTAGAGCTCCGGTGGTCCCTGGCAAGGTCGCGGCGTCTACGGGGTGCGGGGCATCTCGGCGAGCCCAATGGCGAGGTCGGGGTCATTGATTGCTTCCTGGAAAGTCGACTGCGAGCGACCGGAGTAGGCGGGCGGCGTTGGGTCTCCGGCGAGCAATCGGAGAGGACGGCGATGATCTGCGGGGAGGGGAACCAAGTCAGCGTGTGTGATGGATCGAGGGGGAGAGAAGGAGGGGAACAGGAGGGCCAAGGGGCGACTGCTGTGTCGAGAACCTTGAGCTCTGAAGCTCGGAAATGGAGGCAGCGGCGGCGGGGTTCGTGGCGGATAGGGCTTGCGATACTTGCGAAAGAAACAGAACGAGGTGGAGGAGGAGGTAAATATTTAGGGGGTAGCGTGCAGAGGGGAAAGAATCAGCGCCGATTTCGTCGGGATTCCGTTCGGTTGCTGGACTCCGTGACGAGCACGAGTTCATCCGGAGGAAGAGGAAGGCAGGGTGGGGTCCGCCTGGCAGCGGCACAGGGGAGGAGGGGAGCGGAGTGGGCTGCTGCGGGGTGCTCTGCTGGGCCGGCGCTGGGCCTCTGGCTGCACTGCCACTGCATTGCGCGCTGCTCGTGGGGAAGGCGCGCGGCAGATAGGGTAGGCGGGGCAGGTGGGCTGGGCCGGGTAGTTTAGGTTAGCTAGTTTTTTTGTTCCTTTGCTTTTATTCAATTTGCTTTTCTTATTTCTTTTATAACTTTTTAATAGGAAATCCAATTGAATTGATTTTTGTCTTCGAATTTTTCTGAAATACCAAGGATCATCCTAGGATCATTTTTAGCAACAAAATGCCTATTTCAAACTAGTGACTCCAAGGGTCTAACTATTCCTCTTTGTAAGAACACTTTGAGGCACTTCGTCTAGGATTTGAATGCAGGGTTTTGAATTTGACAAAAGATTCATGAATGCAGAATGACATGAGTGATATGCAGAACCGAATCTAAAACTTGGGATGTGACAAGACTAACCCCCTTAAGGTGAATCTCGTCCCCGAGATTCGGCGCGGCTAGCAAATAGGTGCGGATAGTCCTCTCGAATGTCATCCTCACGCTCCCAAGTGGCTTCCTCTTCGGTGTGGTGGCTCCACTTCACCTCGCAAAACCTGATCGTCTTCGTACGGGTGATCCTCTCCGCTGTCTCCAGAATTTGGACCGGCTTCTCCTCATAGGTCAAGTCATTCTCAAGCTGAACCTCCTCTAGTGGCACAGTGTCTCTTAATGGTGTTTCCACCATCTCTGGATGGCACTTCTTTAGCTGGGATACGTGGAACACATTGTGAACAGCAGACAGAGCCTCTGGCAACTCCAACTGATACGCAACTTCTCCCTTGCGTGCTAAGACCCGATATGGTCCAATAAACCGAGGTGCCAGCTTACCCTTAATACCAAATCTCTTGATTCCACGAAGTGGCGACACCCTGAGGTATGCTCTATCACCTATCTCATACACCACTTCCTTGCGCTTGGCGTCAGCGTAGCTCTTCTGCCTTGATTGTGCTACCTTTAGCCTGTCCCTAATCAAAGCGACCTTCTCCTCAGCGTCCTTGATCAAATCAGGTCCAAACAGCTGACGTTCTCCTACTCCATCCCATAGCAATGGTGTCTGGCACCGTTTCCCATACAGTACATCAAACGGTGACGTCTTGATGCTGGTTTGATAGCTGTTGTTGTAGGAAAACTCAGCATATGGCAAATTCTCATCCCAACTAGAACCATGAGCCAAGGCTCAAGCTCTCAGCATGTCTTCCAAAATCCGATTCACCCTCTCGGTCTGTCCATCAGTCTGTGGGTGAAACGCTGTGCTAAACTCCAATCTAGTACCAAGTGACTCATGTAGCTGGCTCCAGAAGTGTGAGGTAAATTGGGTGCCTCTATCAGATACAATACTCTTGGGAACTCCATGTAGGCACACAACTCTGTCCATATAAATCTTGGCCAACTTTGCACTCGTATAGGTCATCTTCACCGGTATAAAGTGGGCTAACTTGGTGAAATGGTCGACCACTACCCAAATGGAGTCATATCCAGACCTGGTCCTGGGCAATCCTGTGATAAAAATCCATTCCCACTCTAGCCCACTTCCAATCCGGCACGGGCAATGGTTGTAGCAATCCTGCTGGCTTCTGGTGTTCCGCCTTCACTCGGCTACATACATCACATAGGGCAATATGCTCCACGATGTCGCCCTTCATGTTGTTCCACTATAATCTGTCCTTTAGGTCCATATACATCTTCATATTGCCCGAATGTATGGAGTACGGCGAGTCATGAGCTTCCTGCAGAATCAACTTCCTTATCTCCGGATCGTTGGGGACGCACAAACGATCTCCATACCACAAGGTTCCTTGCTCATCCTCGCGGAATTCCCTTGCTCGATCCTCCTTCATCTTTTCCTTTACTTCATCAATCTCTTTGTCTCCCACTTGAGCCTTCCGGATTCTGTCCTGTAGCGTTGGTTGGACTTCCATTGCTGCCAAGTATCCTTCAGACACTACCTCCAGTCTAAGGTCCTTGAATTGCTTGCACAAATCCTCGGGCAATTCCCCAATTGTCAATCCATTGGCATAAACCTTCCGGCTCAGAGCATCTGCTACTACATTGGCCTTTCCTGGGTGGTATTGCAGATTCATATCATAGTCCTTGATAAGTTCCAACCATCTCCTTTGCCTCATGTTCAGTTCCTTCTGTGTAAATATGTACTTCACGCTCTTGTGGTCGGTGTACACATCACAGTGTTTCCCCATCAAGTAGTGCCTCCATACTTTGAGTGCATGAACCACTGATGCTAATTCCAAATCATGCGTGGGATAATTCCTCTCATGGTGTTTAAGTTGACGCGAGGCATATGACACCACTTCCCATCTTGCATCAGTACACTCCCAAGTCCCTGTCGAGAAGCATCACGGTACACTTGGAAATCCTTCTGAAGATCTGGTAAACACAGAACAGGTGCAGTCACTAGTCGACGCTTCAGTTCCTGAAAGATGGCTTCACACTCATCCGTCCATTCAAACTTCCTCTCCTTCTTCAGAAGTTCTATCATTGGCTTAGCAATCTTGGAGAAGTTTTCAATGAATCTCCTGTAATATCCAGCAAGTCCTAAAAAGCTTCGAATCTCTCCCGCATTCTTGGGCGCTTCCCACTCAGTTACTGCAGCCACTTTGCTTGGATCAACAGCGACTCCTTCTCCTGACACCACGTGCCCAAGAAATCCAACGGTGTTAAGCCAGAATTCACACTTGCTAAATTTGGCATATAGCTTGTGTTCCCTCAGCTTCTCCATAATCAGTCGCAGATGTTTCTCATGCTCAGCATCATCCTTGGAATATATCATTATGTCATCAATAAACACCACCACGAACTTGTCCAAGTACTCCATAAATACCTTGTTCATCATGGTCATGAAATATGTCGGGGCATTCGTTAGTCCAAAAGACATAATTGTATACTCATATAAACCATACCTAGTGGTGAAAGCGGTTTTTGGTATGTCCTCCTCCCGGATCTTCAATTGGAAGTAGCCCGATCGCAGATAAATCTTGCTAAACACCTTTGCTCCTTCCAGTTGATCAAACAAATCATTTATGTTTGGCAGGGTGTATTTGTTCTTGATAGTCACTTCATTCAGCGAGCGATAGTCCACCACTAATCTCTTGCTGCTGTCTTTCTTCTCCACAAACAGAACAGGTGCACCCCATGACGACGAACTAGGCTGAATGAATACCTTGTCCAACTGCTCTTTTAGCTGCTTCTTCAATTCCTCCAGCTCATCCACATCCATCTTATATGGTCTCTTTGCTATAGGTCCTGTTCCCGGCATCAGGTCGATGAGAAACTCCACTTCCCTGTCAGGTGGCATCCCTGGCAACTCTTCCGGAAACACGTCGGGGTAATCCTTAATCACAGGCGCAGTATCCATGCTAACCCCCTTAAGAGAATTCAACTTAAACCTTCCCAGTCGCACTGCCGACTTGAACCTAATTCTCTTACCATCCGGGGTTTTGAGCGAAACAGCTCGCTGTGCACAATCTATGTGTCCCCCATGCATAGACATCCAATCCATACCCATAATAACATCTAAGCCTTGTGATTCCAACACTACCAGATGTGCAATGAAATTGTGTGCTCCAATCCTCACAGTTAAGTCGCGGCATCCCGCGCTAGCTATCATATCTCCTCCAGGTGAGCTTACTCTAATAGACTCTTTCATAGACTCAGTAGGTAGCTTATACTTATCCACAAATGCCCTTGATATGAATGAATGCGATGCACCAGTATCGAAAAGTATAAGTGCAGGATGAGTGTTGATTGGAAACTTACCAATCACAAGGTCAGGCTCATCTGGGATCTCCTCCACATTCATGTGGTTCACTGTGGCCTTCTGGTTGTTGGTTGGCTTCAGTCCCTTCCTCTCCGGATAGTTGTTTGCATAATGTCCCTTCTGACCACACTTGAAGCATGTCACCTCACTCAGATCCTTCTTCACAAAGCTGCGATCACGGTTGCGGTCATGTCCACCATGTCCTCCATATTGGTGAGTGTGTCCTCCCTTGTGGCTGTGGTGGCTGCTCTTGTGGTTTTCATGGCGATGTCCATCGCCTCCATGGTGGCGGTCATGGATCCCATGGTGCCCATGGTCACTCCCTCCATGCTTGGAGTATCCATCATAAGAAGTGCGAGACTTGTGGTGAGAACCAGAGTGGTGATTGCTACTCTTTCTCTTGCGGTATAAGCTCCTGGAAAGTGGGGCAATAAACCACAAGTAGCTGCACTGAAAGCTCATCACTGAGGCCATCCAGGAATCTCTCCCTCCTTTTTGCATCAGTGTCAACATCCTCAGGTGCATAACGGGACAGGTTGTTGAACTCCTCGATGTACTCAGCCACGGTGCGATTGGTTTGATGCAAGTTGCGGAACTCCTTCCTCTTCAGGCTCAGAACTCCTGAAGACACGTGGTTGGTCCTGAAACCTTCCTCAAACATTGCCCAAGTCATGGTGTCCAGAGGGTGGGTGATCTGAAAAGTGTCCCACCAAGAAGCGGCTGGTCCCTCCAGTAGGTGAGCGGCAAACCTCACCTTTTCAACATCAGTGCATCCAACAGTTACCAGATCCTTGTTGACTGAACGCAACTAGTCGAGAGCAACCATTGGTTCTGTTGCAGTAGAGAACTTAGCTGGCCTTAGCCTCAGAAACCTGGTGAGAGCATCTCCCTGAGGCTGGTTGTTCCCATTGTTGTTGTTGTTGTTCTGAGCTTCCATGAACTGGGTCATAACTTGGGTCAGCTGCGCCTGAGCTGCTCCAACTCAGTGGGTTGAAGGTGGGGAGGCATCTTTTAACACCCTCAGAATCGGTCCTATGCAAGTTTCAGCGATTCCTGCCAAACCCGCATAGAAACGATTCAAAGGTGCCCACCAGGCACTTTCGTGCGGGTGGAAAATGAAGTAATACCATTACACAATAGTCCACGATGGAACCCACAGAACAGATATATACAACAGCGACTCAAAGAGTCAAGAATACATAAATACAATAGAAAGATCCAAATCACCTTCAAAATGATACAGCGTCCGAGTATGGGCAAGATGCAAATTGATCTAAGAGCCCTGAAGAATAACCAATGGCGTCCATAACCCTGCCCAGGCCGAGCCGGAAGGGTAACCCTGCTAACGACGTCGATCTCTAAACCTGCTTAAACAAAAGGGGTGCCGACAAAGGGCAAAGGAAAAAGAGAGCGGTCAGTATTGAGGCCAGTACACGACGAGGCTAGAATTCGGCGGTCCTCGCCTACATAGGTATGGTGGACTGAAGCGGCAGCGGCAGCATGCACTAAACAACCTATAGAGACTCGATACAACTGTCGGCTATTAGAGAGAGATAAGAAAGACCTATTCGAAACCATCCTGATTCTACCACCAAGCATACCCATCCTGGTATGTCCCCCTCGAGACCAAGCGAGGAAGTCAACCGAGGAACTCACACAGTTGGCAGTTTTATTCATTCAGTTATCGTTGCAGCAATTACTAGTCAGGTATAGATAGTCATCCTGATATAATAAGCAGTGGGCACTTTTAGTTAACCATTCCATTGTAGTTGCACACTTACTAGTCAGATACAATTAGCATGAGATATCCCAAAACCCAGCAGTTGTTGGCACTTTTATTTAGCCATTCCGTTGTAGTGAAGCTGATTACTAGTCATATCGGATACAAGTCAAATTATAACAGTAAACTTTAGTTATAGTTGTCTATGATCGAGAACTGTGCTCCAAGTCGTCCATAACCGCGGACACAGCTTCTCGAAAAGATTTAACCCTGCAGGGGTGCACCAAAGTTTCCACACGCACCTACACCCTTGTTGTCAGATCAGGTAGGTACAAGATCACAAAACATACACCCAATGGTATGTCGACGGGGTTTCGGACACGACGTTTCCCAGACCCAAAGCAAGCACATGGGGGCCACCCCACTAAGCTACCCGCAACGAAGTCGTCCGGCTCCGAGACGGACCCAGGGTTTGTGACGACGGCTGTAAACGACTGGGAACCCGAAAGTGTGACTGGGCTTGTCGATACCGCGAAAACGTGGCACGGGGTTCCAAAACAGTACAAGCGCTCCACGCGCAATCATAATAAAGCAGTAAAGCATGGCATAAGTACAGGATAGTAATAAAGCCCCAAACTACTTTGTGGCCCCCGGTACAGTACTTTGAAATCAGGTACTAATCGATGGGGGTGCCCACACACCCCACCTGTGGTTAGCGCGCTCGATCTCGGAACAGGTGTCAAGAACTCGGGGTCCTACGGGACACCAGTGAGCGGTTAAAAACCAAATATTGTCTATTACCCACCGGTGCCTCTGCATTTACCTACTTCAATTTTAGTTATTAAACGATAATTAAAGCCATGATCATCTCCAACATAAAGCATAAGGCATTTCTCCAACAGCTGTGGTACTTGAGAACATCAAAACAACACCTGAGGAAGCAACTATGGCTCGCAGGGCCGACTATCTACCAACAACAGGTAATAGGAGGTGTCCAAGGCAATATAATGGCTGCAAGGGATATCATGGGTGCGGAAACTAAAGCATCGCAACACAGTCAGCAATAGATCAACAGGAAGAAATAAAGACTATAAAAGTAAGATAGGTAGAAAGGGGGAGGATGCTCGCCTGAAAACATTGTCGAAGGTTCAACCGAAGATCGGGACAAGCTCGCATCAACTCATCGGCCTAATCCGTGAAGAAGCAAAGCACTAGAACAAACACCGGATGCACTATTTAATACTACGGCAAAAGATCGTGCATGATGCATGTATGATGTATGACATGGAAAAGATGCGATGCAACCAGGCCATATTAAGCAGAACCGGGGTCCCGACATTTAATTAGGTGAATTAAATCGTTTAGAAACCCCGCAATTTAAATGTTTTCTTAACAAGGCAAAATACAACATCGGTTCGCTACACAATTTTAAATGGGACCACTATTAGACTAGATTCGCCCGCATATGGTCTCCATATTTCATTTAGGTGAATCAACAAAATACCCCCAAACACCCACAATATGTATGCAAACATGATCAATTGTATGCAACAAGTATACTATGTATATTACAAAAATATAGGGGTCTCGGGAAAGGGGTCACACATTGTGGTCGAAGGTCTTGGTTCGGAGGGGTTCGAGGGATCGGTCTTGGCGGGTTCGGGCTTCGAAATCCGGGAGGAGAACTTGGTGTCCAGGGTCTGGAGAACTTGGTGTCCAGGGTCTCGGCGTCTTCGGGTTCCGGGAAGATGAGCTTGTAGTACGGCAGCAGATTGAGACGATAAAGCATCGGAAGGTCTTGTTTTCTCATAACATCACCATCTTGCGGCACTGGAACCGAAGTAGAGCGGACATGACCATCTATCGTTGCATCTACGCATCCGTTACCTCAGTACCGAAACAACAGCAGAGTAGAAGCATCAGGAACGGTGCACGAGCAGCGGGACACAAAACCAACAAAGACACAAGGGCATTACATGGGCCATGTCCTATTCAGACATTATCTCGAGCACCTTGTGGAAACCACAGAAGCGAGCGGCAACATGAAGGAAGGCCGCGGACAGGAGGAGGAAGGGCTGACGCGAGGGCACAGGAACAGCGACGCTCGCGACGGAGCTGCAGAGGAGGGCGGTCGGGCCTAGCTCGAACGGCAGGGCGACCACGACGGCTCAGGACAGACGCGCAGGGGGCAGGGAGGGGAGGAAGCTCGATGGAGGATGACCCAGGTCGGCGAGAGGCTGCATGGGCAGCGCGGGAAGCGAGCAGAGGCCAAGGCGGCCGGACCTGGTGCGGCGTTGGGGCACGCAGAGGTGCAGGGCGACGGTGGAGACAAGGCGCCATAGGGGGAGTTCGAGGCGATGGAGGCGAGCGGTGCCTTCAGAAGGAGGGGGTCGTCGGTGCTGAGAGGTGGGGAGCGAGAGGAAGGGTGAGGGGAGCCCGACGAGGACCTGGAGGGCGTCGGATGCAGGAGCTCTGTGAGGGGAGGGCGTCACAGGCGGAGGGGAAGCGGGTCGGGGGCAGGACGACGGAGAGAAGAGTGGGTCGAGGGAGCGGCTCGGCCGTGGAGGCCCAGCGGTGCTTGGTGCTCGAGAAGGAGGAGATTCCGATGGCGGCGGCGAGAGGTTGGCGAAGGGGAGGAAGGTCGCGAGGAAAAGGGAGGGTCGGGGCGTTGAGCGTACGCGAGGGAGCTAGGGGAACATGGGCGACGACATGGTGAGTAGGGGTGGGGCCAGGCGGCAGAGGGTGGTTTGGGTGCTGCGTCGCGTGGGGCTTGGGTGCGATCGGGCAGGTGGCCCTCGGGTGTGTACCGCGTGCGTGGTGTGCGTGTGTGTGTTTGTGTGCCTGGCGGCGGGGAGGGAAAATGGGGTGGTGGCGGCTGGATGGGTAGGAGTAGGTGGGGTATTAGGGTTCGGGATCTAGGTTTTGTCTAGATGGGTCGGGTAGTAAACTGCTGGCTTGTCGGTCTTTTGGCCTGGCAGGCTGGCGGTCTCCCCGGACAAAAACAATTTTGATATTTAATATACTGTTACATTTTAAAGCCTTTTTGTAAATGATTTTTAGACAAATCAAAATATCTGATGGCCGGGAGTTTGATTTGAAATAAGACGGGGATATTTTGGAAAACAAGATAGGCTTTTGTAAAATAGTTATTCAAAAAGATGCATGCTGATGTTATGATGATGTATTGAGATAACACATGCGATTTTCTAGTAGTGGTTTTACCCGGGGTGCTACAAATTTGACACCACTAACAATGGATCTCGCCCTCGAGATCCGCCTCCTGGTACGGGGAAGAAGGCCGACGGTCTGAATCTTCTTGCTTCGTGTAGATCATCGCGACACCACTAACAATGATTCCTTCTCCATCTTGAAATCGGCGACACCACCAACAAGGGTCGGTGCTCACGTTCGTCGAGAGAACACTCCGGGGAAAACAAAGGACGAAGGTAGAGGCATCAAAAGATATGGCCACCTCTAACTTCTAGGAGAAGAGGAAAAGTGACATCGATCCACTAGTTCGATGTACAAGAGTGAACAGTAAGAGTCGGGTAGGGTGATCAGTCCATCCCGTACACAAACTATTAACTCCGTACATGAGTAGGAAAATCACTTTCCAAATTAGACCGAAGATCTCGACAGGCGATGTTCAGAGAATGAAGGAATGATGCAAGTTCTTCCTCGGATCTGACGCAGATGATGTCATCGCATTGGAAACCACCGGGAGATACAAAAGAAATCGTATGAAAGACACAATGATTAGGTTCCGCAATGGTTCCATTGGCATGAACAACACATGCTCAAGGTATACTCCAACTTCACCAATGCTCGTCCTTCTCATATGTTTTTCAACAATACAGATATCCAGCAAGGTACACATATAGATAAAGAGTTCAAGAACAAAAGATTAGATGAAGGGTACAACAGACAAGATGCAGATTTGATGATCGTAGCACCACCGTTATAAAAGGGAGAAAGCGAAACCCTGAAGGTACGACGAAAACCCAACCGCGAGAAATCCTGGACCCGAAGAAAGATAAGAGAGTAGATTCAAAACACGCAGAGGTAAGAAGAGAATAGCAGAGGGGTAAGGAGTAAAAGCAGACCTAATCAGATCTATCCAACCGATTTTTCCAAAATAGTTTTGACACGCTACAACGTCCGTTAGCCAGGTTATCCTACAGGCTGGACCAGTGGGGTATCGTAACTGCTGAGCTCTGATACCACTCTGTAACACCCTCAGAATCGGTCCTATGCAAGTTTCAGCGATTCCTGCCAAACCCGCATAGAAACGATTCAAAGGTGCCCACCAGGCACTTTCGTGCGGGTGGAAAACGAAGTAATACCATTACACAATATTCCACGATGGAACCCACAGAACAGATATATACAACAGCGACTCAAAGAGTCAAGAATACATAAATACAATAGAAAGATCCAAACCACCTTCAAAACGATACAGCGTCTGAGTACGGACAAGATGCAAATTGAGCTAAGTGCCCTGAAGAATAACCAATGGCGTCCATAACCCTGCCCAGGCCGAGCAGGAAGGGTAACCCTGCTAACAACGTCGATCTCTAAACCTGCTTAAACAAAAGGGGTGCCGACAAAGGGCAAAGGAAAAATAGAGCGGTCAGTACTGAGGCCAGTACACGGCGAGGCTAGAATTCGGCGGTCCTCGCCTACATAGGTATGGTGGACTGAAGCGGCAGCGGCAGCATGCACTAAACAACCTATAGAGACTCGATACAACTGTCGGCTATCAGAGAGAGATAAGAAAGACCTATTCGAAAACATCCTGATTCTACCACCAAGCATACCCATCCTGGTATGTCCCCCTCGAGACCAAACGAGGAAGTCAACCGAGGAACTCACACAGTTGGCAGTTTTATTCATTCAGTTATCGTTGCAGCAATTACTAGTCAGGTATAGATAGTCATCCTGATATAATAAGCAGTGGGCACTTTTAGTTAACCATTCCATTGTAGTTGCACACTTACTAGTCAGATACAATTAGCATGAGATATCCCAAAACCCAGCAGTTGTTGGCACTTTTATTTAGCCATTCCGTTGTAGTGAAGCTGATTACTAGTCATATCGGATACAAGTCAAATTATAAGAGTAAACTTTAGTTATAGTTTTCTATGATCGAGAACTGTGCTCCAAGTCGTCCATAACCGCGGACACGGCTTCTCGAAAAGATTTAACCCTGCAGGGGTGCACCAAAGTTTCCACACGCACCTACACCCTTGTTGTCAGATCAGGTAGGTACAAGATCACAAAACATACACCCAACGGTATGTCGACGGGGTTTCGGACACGACGTTTCCCAGACCCAAAGCAAGCACATGGGGCCACCCCACTAAGCTACCCGCAACGAAGTCGGCCGGCTCCGAGACGGACCCAGGGTTTGTGACGACGGCTATAAACGACTGGGAACCCGAAAGTGTGACTGGGCTTGTCGATACCGCGAAAACGTGGCACGGGGTTCCAAAACAGTACAAGCGCTCCACGCGCAATCATAATAAAGCAGTAAAGCATGGCATAAGTACAGGATAGTAATAAATCCCCAAACTACTTTGTGGCCCCCGGTACAGTACTTTGAAATCAGGTACTAATCGATGGGGGTGCCTACACACCCCACCTGTGGTTAGCGCGCTCGATCTCAGAACAGGTGTCAAGAACTCGGGGTCCTATGGGACACCAGTGAGCGGTTAAAAACCAAATATTGTCTATTACCCACCGGTGCCTCTGCATTTACCTACTTCAATTTTAGTTATTAAACGATAATTAAAGCCATGATCATCTCCAACATAAAGCATAAGGCATTTCTCCAACAGCTGTGGTACTTGAGAACATCAAAACAACACTTGAGCAAGCAACTATGACTCGCAGGGCCGACTATCTACCAACAACAGGTAATAGGAGGTGTCCAAGGCAATATAATGGCTGCAAGGGATATCATGGGTGCGGAAACTAAAGCATCGCAACACAGTCAGCAATAGATCAACAGGAAGAAATAAAGACTATAAAAGTAAGATAGGTAGAAAGGGGGAGGATGCTCGCCTGAAAACATTGTCGAAGGTTCAACCGAAGATCGGGACAAGCTCGCATCAACTCATCGGCCTAATCCGTGAAGAAGCAAAGCACTAGAACAAACATCGGATGCACTATTTAATACTACGGCAAAAGATCGTGCATGATGCATGTATGATGTATGACATGGCAAAGATGCCATGCAACTAGGCCATATTAAGCAGAACCGGGGTCCCGACATTTAATTAGGTGAATTAAATCGTTTAGAAACCCCGCAATTTAAATGTTGTCTTAACAAGGCAAAATACAACATCGGTTCGCTACACAATTTTAAATGGGACCACTATTAGACTAGATTCGCCCGCATATGGTCTCCATATTTCATTTAGGTGAATCAACAAAATACCCCCAAACACCCACAATATGTATGCAAACATGATCAATTGTATGCAACAAGTATACTATGTATATTACAAAAATATAGGGGTCTCGGGAAAAGGGGTCACACATTGTGGTCGAAGGTCTTGGTTCGGAGGGGTTCGAGGGATCGGTCTTGGCGGGTTCGGGCTTCGAAATCCGGGAGGAGAACTTGGTGTCCAGGGTCTCGGCGTCTTCGGGTTCCGGGAAGATGAGCTTGCAGTACGGCAGCAGATTGAGATGATAAAGCATCGGAAGGTCTTGGTTTCTCATAACATCACCATCTTGCGGCACTGGAACCGAAGTAGAGCAGACATGACCATCTATCGTTGCATCTACGCATCCGTTACCTCAGTACCGAAACAACAGCAGAGTAGAAGCATCAGGAACGGTGCACGGGCAGCGGGACACAAAACCAACAAAGACACAAGGGCATTACATGGGCCATGTCCTATTCGGACATTATCTCGAGCACCTTGTGGAAACCACAGAAGCGAGCGGCAACATGAAGGAAGGCCGCGGACAGGAGGAGGAAGGGCTGTCGCGAGGGCACAGGAACAGCGACGCTCGCGACGGAGCTGCA
This sequence comes from Avena sativa, assembly GCA_916181665.1. Classification (NCBI taxonomy): domain Eukaryota; kingdom Viridiplantae; phylum Streptophyta; class Magnoliopsida; order Poales; family Poaceae; genus Avena; species Avena sativa. The sequence continues at coordinate 138,166,170 of OV702280.1, forward strand.
GAGGTGGGCGATCGGGCCTAGCTCGAACGGCGGGGCGACCACGACGGCTCAGGACAGACGCGCAGGGGGCAGGGAGGGGGGGGAAGCTCGATGGAGGATGACCCAGGTCGGCGAGAGGCTGCATGGGCAGCGCGGGAAGCGAGCAGAGCCCAAGGCGGCCGGACTTGGTGCGGCGTTGGGGCACGCAGAGGTGCTGGGCGACGGTGGAGACAAGGCGACGTAGGGGGAGTTCGAGGCGATGGAGGCGAGCGGTGCCTGCAGAAGGAGGGGGTCGTCGGCGCTGGGAGGTGGGGAGCGAGAGGAAGGGTGAGGGGAGCCCGACGAGGGCCTGCAGGGTGGCGGCTGCAGGAGCTCTGCGAGGGGAGGGCGTCACAGGCGGAGGGGAAGTGGGTCGGGGGCAGGACGACGGAGAGAAGAGTGGGTCGAGGGAGCGGCTCGGCCGTGGAGGCCCAGCGGTGCTTGGTGCTCGAGAAGGAGGAGCTTCCGATGGCGGCGGCGAGAGGTTGGCGAAGGGGAGGAAGGTCGCGAGGAAAAGGGAGGGTCGGGGCGTTGAGCGTACGCGAGGGAGCCAGGGGAACATGGGCGACGACATGGTGAGTAGGGGTGGGGCCAGGCGGCAGAGGGTGGTTTGGGTGCTGCGTCGCGTGGGGCTTGGGTGTGATCGGGCAGGTGGCCCTCGGGTGTGTACCGCGTGCGTGGTTTGCGTGTGTGTGTTTGTGTGCCTGGCGGCGGGGAGGGAAAATGGGGTGGTGGCGGCTGGATGGGTAGGAGTAGGTGGGGTATTAGGGTTTGGGATCTAGGTTTTGTCTAGATGGGTCGGGTAGTAAACTGCTGGCTTGTCGGTCTTTTGGCCTGGCAGGCTGGCAGTCTCCCCGGACAAAAACAATTTTGATATTTAATATACTGTTACATTTTAAAGCCTTTTTGTAAATGATTTTTAGACAAATCAAAATATCTGATGGCCGGGAGTTTGATTTGAAATAAGACGGGGATATTTGGGAAAACAAGATAGGCTTTTGTAAAATAGTTATTCAAAAAGATGCATGCTGATGTTATGATGATGTATAGAGATAACACATGCGATTTTCTAGTAGTGGTTTTACCCGGGGTGCTACACATCTGCGGTTCAGCACAGGTAAGCTTAGAAAAAAAAATCAACTACGAAAACAGGATTCTACCCATGCATTATGATCAAACAACAACAAACAATAGCAGACAATCTCAAGCAAGCAACATATCAACAAACAAGTGATCCAGCAACATCCCAGGGGTTATCCCAGCAGTATATATCTGCTGAAATAGTTTTAGAAGAGTTGGCAATGGTTAACTAAACAGTTGATCAACAAAGCAGCAAAAACAGCAATCTGCCAAAACAGTCCAGCAGTGTTCACGAATTTTTCTACCTGACTTAGACGCGTCAGGAACTTTAGCTGATTTTTGCACATACAGTACAGGGAGTTTTGCACCAGTCCTATTTTTTCAGATTTTTCCCAGATACCATAAAAAGATGAAAAATCGTACAGTACTGTTGTATCAGCAGAAAACTACAGCAGGAATAACACAAATATTAACCAAACTTGCCATAATTCTTTCATAAAATTCGCACAAATAATCCTGGGATATTGGAGTACACAAATATGCAACTAAACACTCTTAAACTAACAATAATTAAGTATTACATCGATCGAGACTAATCCTAACGATTTTACCTAACGAGGACTAACTGGTGGACTTCTATCTACTTCTTGAAGAGGTTGCGGTAGGTCCTTGCACTCATGCGTTGGCGCTTCTGTCCACGGTTCAACCATGGCGGTGGAGTGTACACCTCTCCTGAGTCATCACTTGAAATCTCAAACTCCACCTCTTCTGGATCCTCCTCTTCTTCTTCACTCTCTGCTGCAGCAGCAACAGCTTCATCTCCTCCACCATCATCGTCTCCATCATCATCATCCTCGTCCTCATCATCATCATCATCGTTCCCACTGTTATCATCATTGTTGCCACCATATCCATTGTCATCATCAGAGGGTGGATTCAGCTGTGCCTGGAGAGCGGCAATCTGGGCTGCCATAACTTCAATAGTCTGATCCCTTTCCTGGACTGTCCCTTGCAACTGTTGTACGTTCTGGGTGTTTTCCTGCACAGTTCCATGAAGATGAGCTATGGTTGCATCCCTGCCTATCAGGACATTCTCCAGAACTCCCATAGCTTCATGCAAGGTGTCAATCTCCTATCCTTGGACCACCATACCATTGCTGGCAAAATCTGCAATCTCCTTTATCATCATCACTTTCTCAGCTAGAGCTCCATTCTCCCTTTCCATGTCCTCTATGTGCCTCCGACGGGGCGGCATGTTGTTCTTGTCGCCCGGGGTAACCAAAATGTGCCCATCTTCATCACGCCTCCCATAGTCACGGTAGGGTGAATCTGCTGGCAGTAGATGTCTGACAAGATGGCACTGGCGAGACAGGGCTTCATGTATGGCCAAGTTAATTCCAAGTCCCCAGTTGCAGTATGTCTTGGTGTAGATCATATGCACAGGGTTTGGCAAGGCGGCATCCCTGAAGATGAAGGTGGTGATCTCCCATGCATCCTCACCATATCCATAGGTGTACAGCCTTCTTCCCTTGAACATGGGCAGTGGCAATCCCAATGACTGCGAGAGCTGTGCTAACTGTCTTACAAAGGGCCTTGGTGACTCCATGGTTGCATACTCAGTCTTGACTTATCCCATCTATCAATTAAAAGAGGAAAGTGTGAGAATAGCATATGATAAGAATTTACGAGAGTGAAAGCCATAAGATGAAAGATAGAGTTAACATAAGCTTTAATAATTCTATGGCTTCCTAATCCAATCCTAGGTCACGATCCTACAGTCGACACACGGGCTCTGCTACCATCTTGTAACACCGCGGTTCTTAAAAGACCGTGGCTTCTATGTGACATGCCAATCCCTGGATCGGTTCATTGGCCCACAATAGAATAAGATGAATAACATAGCAAAATATCCGTGTATCATAAATAACGAAGATCCAGAGTACCATTATTACAATTAAAGCTTAGCCCAAGGCTAGCTCAAACTATTCAGGTAGCAACATAAATAAAGTAAATCATCCATTCTTCAAATTGCCCACAAGTGAACAAGTGCCGAGTGGAGTACCGTGGCCTATATCGATTACTCAGAATCGGAATATCCTACAACATGAAACGTAGCAGCCCCGAAGGGTCAATACATGGAATGTATGGCAAGTAGAGCTAGTAAAGGAGACAATAATGCTAACATCTACATGCATATCTGGCAAGTGGAGTTGTGGCTAGCTTGCATTTACAAATACCTTTGTCCTACTTTCATAAACAGTTTTTGATTTTCTTTGAAAAGATCCCAATTAAGTTAACCCAACAACATTAAAGCAATTATGAAATTAGAATGAGCGAGAACATGTCATGGAGTCAATATCAAGCAACTCAGATGTCCATAACCGGGGACACGGCTAATCGATTAGATTATACACCCTGCAGGGGATAGTACACTTTACCCATGTGACTAGGCCAGCCCAGCTTGTACCATCACTCTCATTTTGGGTGATGATAGGGAGAAGTCCAAGAAGAGACCGTTCGGGAAGTAGCTCCCCAATCCCGACGCGCACCGGTCCAACCTACCAAAATACTACATCTCTGGATACGCGGGTTCGAGTTACCACAACCTACTAAGTCCAACCAACCGCCCATTTCATTATTGGCACATGGTTATACACGTAAGCTACAAAATAAAGAATCCAATCATTTTCTCTTGATACCTGGGTGCCTTTCCGCAATGATACCACCAAAATTTATCAATCCCATCACACCCAGGAGATTCATTGATTAAGTTGTTTTAGTTTTCGCAAACCAACACATTTAGAAACAACTTTCAGTGATGTAACCCAGCCCTCGTTCATCATATCATGGCTAAGCACATCTACCAACGGTGGTTCATCTACAAGGAAGCCCTACCACATAATAGGACATAGCATAGCGATAGTATAATCCTACACATGCATCTACAAAATACATGACAATGCATTAAAAATAGTAGGACAATATCATGAACAAGGTAGCATCAACTTGCCTTGGTTGTAGCGGTCGGAAGAACAATCCACACACGAGCAAGCGTTGCACTCGTCACAATCTACACGATACAATTGCATCCATAAACAACCCATCCGCAAGCATATGCAAACAAAGATGATGCAAGAATGCATGCATGACAAGTGGATTGATGCTACAGCAGCACCACATAATCCTATTCAGTAAAGCTACTGAATGCATGCATGGAAAATAATTTTAGCGCAAGGAAAACTATCATGCAATTTATAATGCTCAAAACTAGAGTTAGAAACCAAATAATTCACTACTGAAAACATATTGTTTGTAAAATCTTGGGAAAATTCTACTGTATAGACATTGTTAATTAGGATCAGTACCAATTGGAATTTCTCGAAAAGGAATTATAAAACTCCCTGAGTAATTAAAATACTGCAGAAAGCCACTAAATAGTTTCTGCAAAAGTTTTTATCGTAATCCTATCTTTTTAATTCACTTTGGGATTCCCCTTGTTCTACTGAATCCAGGGACATATTATTTGCATTTTTTGGTGTTACAGATCTTTTTCTACGAATTAATTACTCCAAAAAGGCCATTAACTCATTTAATTAATTTGGACAAAAAATTGCTGTAAAAGTGTGAAACAAGGGTACAGCAAGATTTTACACGACTTACTGAATATACGCATATTTTATTTGCAATTTTTGGCCCAGTAGATTAATTTCTATGAATTTTACAAGTTTTAGCTATTATCTGCAATTTTCAAATTCATTTTAAAAATCTTTACTGCGCAGTCAACGCGGCTGACGAGTCAGCGCTGACGCGGCTGCGACGTGGCATCCACGCGGGATCCACGCGGCGCGCTGGTACTGGCCGGTACCGGTTCGGCCGCGGTTCTAATCTTGCGCGTTGAAAACAGATCGGACGGCCGGGGGAAGCTCGCGTCCTCACCTTGGCGGCGAGCGGCGGCTGGCGGCGGCGGCGATGGGCGCAGACGGCGGCGGCAGCGAGAGCTCCGGCGGTCCTTGGCGAGGTCGCGGCGTCTACGGGGTGCGGGGCGTCTCGGCGAGCCTGATGGCGAGGTCGGGGTCGTTGATTGCTTCCTGGAAAGTCGACTGCGAGCGACCGGATAAGGCGGGCGGCGTTGGGTCTCCGACGAGCAATCGGAGAGGACGGCGACGATCTGCGGGGAGGGGAAACAAGTCAGCGCGTGTGATGGATCGAGGGGGAGAGAAGGAGGGGAACAGGAGGGCCAAGGGGCGACTGCTGTGTCGAGAACCTTGAGCTCTGAAGCTCGGCAATGGAGGCGGCGGCGGTGGGGTTCGTGGCGGCTAGGGCTTGTGAGACTTGCGAAATAAACGGAACGATGCGGAGGAGGGGGTAAATATTTAGGGGGTAGCGTGCAGAGGGGAAAGAATCAGCGCCGATTTCATCGGGACTCCATTCGGTTGCTGGACTCCGTGACGAGCACGAGTTCATCCGGAGGAAGAGGAAGGCAGGGTGGGGTTCGCCTGGCAGCGGCACAGGGGAGGAGGGGAGCGGAGTGGGCTGCTGCGGGGTGCTATGCTGGGCCGGTGCTAGGCCTCTGGCTGCGCTGCCGCTGCGTTGCGCGCTGCTCGTGGGGAAGGCGCGCGGCAGATAGGGTAGGCGGGGCAGGTGGGCTAGGCCGGGTAGTTTAGGTTAGCTAGTTTTTTTTGTTGCTTTGCTTTTATTTAATTTGCTTTTCTTATTTCTTTTATAACTTTTTAATAGGAAATCCAATTGAATTGATTTTTGTCTTCGAATTTTTCTAAAATACCAAGGATCATCCTAGGGTCATTTTTAGCAACAAAATGCCTATTTCAAACTAGTGACTCCAAGGGTCCAACTATTCCTTTTTGTAAGAACACTTGAGGCACTTCGTCTAGGATTTGAATGCAGGGTTTTGAATTTGAAAAAAGATTCATGAATGCAGAATGACATGAGTGATATGCAGAACCGAATCTAAAACTTGGGATGTGACACTACAAGTTAATCCAAAATTTCCAATTTCATATGGTAAATCAATCCAAGACTAGCTAAATCATTGGTCAATGTTTAAGCCATGAACTAGCTAAACCGCATGTGTTGACCACATGTAGACGGCAAAACTAAGTAGTGCTAAGCAACTACGTGCATGACCATAGAAACTTGCAATCACACATATATTATGGGATTATACAACATACAAACTTGGGAGCGTCACACTAGTTCGAATTAAATACAAAAATTGATAGTAGTTAAAATTTATCATATAAATTCAAATTAATAATTCAAATCCATTTTTTCTTACACCTAGTGTTTTTTGATGGGTTCACCACCTTGCTCCTGGTGATCCTAGCTGGAATATTCTCGGAGTCCACCATCAGCTTCTTCTGTTTTTTCCCTTTGTTCTTTTTCTTTGCATCAAATGAATCAAGTGGTTCAGTCTGTCATACAATTCGTTCAATCACGTTTCGATCCGCTGGTTCATAAAGTTGAAAAAGCATTGTGCCCATTTCTGCCATATCCGTTTGTGTAATTCCTTTATGCTTGAACTCTGCTACAGTATCCTCTCGATCGACTGGTTCAATCTCCCCTGCAGTTGGTTCAATCTCCTCTGCATTTGTTTCAATATCCTATCGATCAACTGGTTCAATCTCCCCTGCATTTGGTTCAATCTCCTCTCGATCAGCTAGTTCAATCTCCCCTGCATTTGGTTCAATCTCGTCTTAATCCATTGGTTCAATCTGTAATGTATCCATTGCTTCATTCTCCTCTTGTTCAAATGCTTCATTCTCATCTTCATTTGCTGCTCCCGCCTGATCATCCATTCCATAAGCTAGGTCCACTGCATTTCTACAAAGCCTAGCAATGCGCCCTAGGATGCCACAACGTTTGCACTTACGTCGTCGAGGTGGTGCACCACCCTCTGCACTAGCTCTTATCCTATTCTTCCTTGGCCTACCTACTGGTCTAGTAAAAACTTGAGGGTATAGCTTGAAGCCTAGATCCACTTCCATCAATTGGTCTTTTCCCAACAAGGCTGGAACATTCTGAGAATATGTTTCCCTAAATTTGGCAACGGAGAAATACTCCGACACGTACTAATCAACTTCACCCTCTTCACCTCCTAGAACACCCATGAAAAACAATGCATGTATGCAAGGTTTCCCATGGAGCTGCCATTGCCTGCAATGACATGTCCTACCAACCAAACTCAATGGATACCTACATTGCCTATCTTTACTATTAGTGTACGTTACCTCATCCTGCATTCCTCTTCTAATGCATTTCATCTTCAATTGTTTTTCCCTGGCATGCAATGCCTTAATCAAAGATGGGAGGATGAGATGGCCAGTATATACCGTTGATGCAATTCTTTGACGCAAATCGATCTTTTTCATCATCATCTACCTAATCTTACCAAATATTTGTGACAACATAATCCCTTTCAATGACTTGACCTTTGCATTGAACTCTTTGCAAGGTTACTTGTTACATAGTCTACCTTCAAAATTTCATTGAATCGGCTTCTTGACCACACCATTCCATGATGTGCATCCAAGTACTCCTTCATCGCAGGTTTTTGTTTACACAACACTTCCAAATGATACAAATGCTTCTTCAAACTGCATGTGTATGAAGCTAGCCATTGGTTGTAAGTATAAACTTTACCCTTGAATTTCTTTGTAAAATTTTGCACTAAGTGTCGCATACATTCCCAATGCTCCCATCTGAGGAATACTGCTTCTATAGATTTCTCCAAACCTTTGCAAGCAACTATGTGGATAGTAAGTCCTGGTGGATGACCTTTAAGGTCGCGCAAATTCTTCAGAAACCAAGTCCAACTTTCCTCTGAATCAATCTCCAAAACTCCATAAGCAACAGGGAACATCCAATTGTGTCCATCAACTGCAGTAGCAGCTACTAGCTGTCCTTTAAATCTTCCATGAAGAGTTCTTGCATCCACGACCAAATAAGGCCTGCAACCATCCAGTAACCCTTGCCAGCAAGCTTTGAAACAAACAAAAGCCCTTCTAAAGCACTCCTTCTCCATTGTCTTCCCTCTTATTTTGTACTAAAATTTATGCATGTTTATCTGTACAACACTACCTGGACTAGCCTTCTCCACTTCAGATTTGAAGTTGTAAAGGAACTGAAAACTTTCATTCCATGGACCATTGATCCTCTCAAGAGCCATTTCCTTTGCATAGAACATCCTCATGTAGGGTATTGTAATATTAAACTTTTTAGAAACTACTTTTATGAGCGTTGTTGCACCAAGTGATGGGTTCGCTCTCATCCAATCCATGATTTCATCTGCCAACCACCTAGTATTTGCTAGTTTTGTTTTGTCCTTTGGTTGCCTCCCTTGAGGTGGACAAGAATGTTCGAACTGATTAATTTTTATCTGAAACATAATTAAAATGTCAGGTACATCTAATAAACTCTACACAGTGATCTAAAATACACAAGTGGTTGTAATACCTGAAACAAACATCTCCTAAGCATAGTGGATGCATGCATCCTCCACCTACACCTCTTGTATGGGCACTTCACTTGTGAACCTTGTTGGCTCACTCTTAATAACATCATAAGCATTATTGGTGTGAATGCAATATGTAGTAAGGGAATTACGACAGTCTCGCATCGTTTCAAATATGTTTCCTTCTGAAATCTTCGGATCGTCCGTGTCCCACTCAATTACTGGAAAGTCATCACCATCGTACTCGGCTAAAACGAGGCTGTCATTGTTCTCCTTGTTCTCTTCATCATCAGCATCATCAAATCGGGCACCCTAGGAAATTTCATCCGTGTATTGATCCTCTATTGCCTTTTTACTGAATCTATCTACAAATTCAGGAAACATCAACTCATCCTCATCAGCTAGTGGAGGCACTCCCTCGTCAGGCTCTGCCTCGTCCTCCACATCGGCCACATGAGCGGTTTGGCTTAAACTCGTTGTGCGAACAAATGGTACTGCTGTGGACCTACAAGGATCGCCGGGGCGCACACTATTAGCAGAGACAACAGAGACACATGATGCCCGACCACTGATGATGCGTGAACACCATATGGTGATTTAACACTCTTTCCCGTGTTCTCAACTTTAGGTTGCACATGGAGACGAATTCGACCAAAACGTTCGGCAGCATTCAAAGAGAAAAGCATTACCAGATCATATTCGCTAGTTAGTGGGAGCAATCTTTGCTCGCTAATGTTGAAATATTGCAAATCAGCTAAATCGCCAACGCTCTAGGGGAATTTACAATAGATTTTATCTATTAAATCTCTGCGATTTATGGAGGTTGTAACCACTGCTAGGAAGTAAAATCCAGAGAGATATTGTTCACAACCACGAATTACGCCAGTATCTAGTCTAATCGCCAGCCGAAATGCCAGCACTAGATCAAAGCTATTTGAAAAGCAAGGCGGTTAGTTGAGCATCAGCGATTCGCACTCACATACTGCCAATAATCAACCCAAAAATGGAAACGATGCTTACCCAGATGGAATCCATGCGTTAGATCCCTGCGATGCCACCCAATCTTCTCGTTGCTTGACGCAGATGGACGGTGCACCAGCCGGCATTGCATACTGTTCCGCGAAAGGGGTAGATCTAGTGGGGGCGGGAGCGGAGCCAGACGTGTAGTAGGCTCCACGGCTAGGGGGAGGAGGCGACTCTGGGGCTGAGGATGACATAAGGTAGGAGGGCATGTCGGAGGGGCAACGGAGGGGCGGTGTGGGACCTGTTCCAGGCTCGGGGGAAGAGAATGCTTTGGGTAGCGAGAATGGCCGGTCCGACGTGTCTCCGGACCCACCCTTCACCACGTATGCAGGACCTGACCCACACACAGCCCCACCAGTCAGGCATGTAATGGTCGAGGCCTTGTAACGTAATGCTCAACACCTGACCCGCCCCAACACGGTCGCACCAGTAAGCATGTAACGGTCAAGCCTTTAACCTGACAGCATACCTCCGTCCGAGCACCTGCGAGGGTTTATTAACATGGTGAGGGGAAAAGTGAGTAAAAGTTAAGACGCTGGGGAAAAATGAGTACAAATAATGAACTAGGGGCACAAAATTAGAAATCCCTTATGGTTTAGGGTCTAATGAACTGTTTATTTCACTAACCCCTTAATCCTAAATCCTAGACCTGTCCGTCCAATATATCACTATCACCAACTTAGTAAGTTTTTTTCCTAAAACCTACGCTCGTGCATCCATGATAGTACTTCCTTCTAAGTAACAGGTAGTTATCCATCGATTAGTCAAATTACTGATCTCACATAGCATTATATTACATCATAATCATGTCAACTGTAAGGTACTTATGTATCACCTTGTTCAATGATAGTTTCAATGAATGATATGTTCAAAAATCCCAAAATCTCATAGAACATTATATTACAATCTCTCAACAATCATAATCTCAGAAACAAGTATATTACATCACCTCAACAAACGTGTACCGCTTAGATTTCGTACATGTGTCGCATGAAGGTTTCAAGCACTAAGAACCGTGGGTGAGGTGACTTATCGCTGGAGCTAGTCCATATGTTTAGAGCTCAACTCTTTAGCCCTTGGCGTTGATGGGGAGTGACCCAACAATGGACACTGTGCCTAGGCCCCCGCTCACGTGGCATATGTAGGAGAATTTCCGCCATGCACAATTTTGAAAATGTTTTCCCGAAAGGAAGGAAAAAATCATAATTGGAACATGGCGCAAGATTCAAAAAAACACCAGGGAGGTTCAAGCTTATTACAATGCCACCGTGATCTGCACAGGGTCTTACAAGAGATAATGCTATAGAGGATGAGAGTTTGAGAATCACCTTTGAAAAGTTAGGCAGCCAGACACGTCTCTTGGAGAGGTTTGTCTGTCTTCCTAATGCCTGACTCTGCTCCTAGTTCGGTGGCCTTTAGGCACTGTTGGGGAGGGGGTTGATGTTGTATGCATGCTAGGTGCAGTCCAAAGAGTAAATCGAGCGAATGTCAAACCACTCTCATTGCTAGCACTAACGTCAACAATGTTAACAAGTACCCTATACCAGAAACAAACAAAAAATACCAATTAAGAAGGCAACATAGATGACATAACAGAGAACTGTTAAGCAAAATAAGACAGCACGCAGTAAAAAACAGCCACCTTGGCAAAGGAGTCGCACTAGGACATCTAGGGCATGCATAAGCACCAATATGTGATCTTGATAGTTTCTTCCAGCAGTCCTTGCAACACATATACCACCACTCTTTCTCGGTAGATACAACCCCACTAACACGAATATTGAGCTTATATCATTCGCCCTAATAAAACACATGGATTAATCAATATAAATATAATGGCATGCAGGAAGAAAAGAAGAGAACACCGAGAGAACAACCACTCAAAACAAGACATCAATGGCAAAGTACACACCATGATATCACTGGTATCAAGATAAGAAAGCTCAAGAATAGTTGCCTCCATGGGATCACCCTGCTCGTGAGGGCTGCTTTCTAATTCGATCTAATGGGGCAGTATCTGTGCACTACAAACAACACACATAAGTGCATAAGAAAACTAATAATAAAAATTTAACAAATGAGAAAAATATAACACTCAAGTAGCCTCTCTCGAATGGCGTCTACCTGGGGGACTGGTATATTAATATACCACTTGGTCGCAGAAGTGCACTTGAAGGCCAAGAGCCCTACAAGAATAACAACTACCAATAAACAACTGCACCGGCACAAAGTGAACAAAAACAACATTTTAAGTAGTCAACACCTGAGAAGTGACCAACTGTAGTGCCCATACTACTCTGTGACAGAAGTGCACTTGAAGGCCAAGAGTCCTACAAGAATAACAATAACCAATAAATAAGTGCACCAGCGCAAAGAGAACAAAAATGTAACATTTTAAGTAGTCAACACCTGAGAAGTAAGCAACTGTGGTGCCCACAAACAGCTTCTTTGATGGACATAGCATGTGGTCCATCAACATCAAAGGCATGTGCATGGTCTACCCAGAGCGTAACAACCACTATTACAAATGCGTTACTTAGAGAAGTCAATTTGCCATAGGCCTCAGTCGGTTTCTCAGTCTGTCTCAAGCGCATAGAATCTAATAGCACACCACCTGAGCCGGTTTTCCTTTGCGGATCTAAGATACACGACCTCATATGGTGCAAAAAGGAAAACACCTCTAACATGTACAAGCTGGAGATGGATAGTAGTGATGACCGCTTGCTAGAACTCCTCAACCTCAGACGTCCTATACTATAGACCTCTCCAATATTCAGGCGACCTGAGTCGGATTCAAACAAATACCATCTCTAGACCTAGGACAACTCGTATCGAAGGTTTGCACAAGATACTAGTAGGAAATCCTTGTAAACAGAGCTTTCTTAAATAATGAAATGGCCATATAGTAGAAAAAAGCTACCTATTCCAGCGAACAATAATTTGGACCTCCACTGATATCAAGATCTAGAAGAGGGACGTTTCAATATGAAGGGGAAGTCAGGTCTCATCTACTAAGCCACCGATGCATAATTGATTTTTAAAGTGACCGTCTCTAGTGTGTGTAAACCATTTTAAATAGTTGCATGCTAATTCGAACTCTATCATAGCTAACATGACACATAATCATGATTCCACGGCCAGATAGATAGATTAACTCAAGAACTTATGGCATCTAGTCAAAAGAAAACCATTATATTAACAATTAATATTAGCCCGATAGTTGGGGAAAACTATACATATTTAGCCATTACTTTATGGTAGTGCCTACAATGTGGAGTCCATACGTCGAAGAAGCATAATTAGTACTCGAGTATTAATGGGCCACCCAGTGGAAGTTGCCAAACGATAATATATATACCTCTCCATTATCTATTTCATCAAAGCAAAAAAGGACAATGTTATCTTGCTTTAAGTTGAACCTTCTCACAACCTTCTCCCATCTAGTCGTCAATATTGCACTTCACCCACCAGCTCCCATCTTCATCGTAACCATCTTTGGCTTCTTGCTATTATTTTTCAAAACATGGACATCAATTGGTTCATCAAGGTGATTATTTAGATATTTTCTTGTGAACTCTGCTCCAAATGTCTACACAAGTACAAAGAGTTGAAGAATTAGCATGCTTTGATTACTGGAAGTAGTTAAATATCATATGGTACCTTATTGACCACGTGTTTAAGAATATATGATCTTACCAGCTTGTACTTATTTTCCACAATAGATGAATAGGGCGACCTGTAGACGTAGTATTTGTTTTTTGGTGGAAATTCTGGTTGACACCAGTCTAAAAGGAAGTCTACATGAAATTCTATCAGATACATATCGTTTCCAGAAAGTCTCTGCTTATCAAAATCAGAGCTCCCCCTGTGTTGATGCCCTGATGTAACAACACATTCAAATTTAGATGCGGTGGAATATTCCCATGTCTACCGTCTAAACACATACAAATTTAAAATAGATGACTAGAATTTTGATGTTCTTTGATAGCTCTAAGCTCAAGCCTCTCAGTGGGCTCTTATGATGACTAGAATTCAAAACTGCCCGAGCTAATGGCAAGACTGTCATCGCTATAGAGAACTATTGCAAGATCACGACAGGTTCCCATATGTTAATAGATACAGATATTGAGCATTTTAATAAAATAAAATATAATAATCAATTAGACTGAAAACTAAAACATGGTTTGTTATCGTACATTAATAACAAGATGCAAGCAGACTAATGAATGACAATTAAATCCATATTGCTAGAAGGGCAATGAAAAATAAGGAATCAATAAAGAATTATAGATTTTGAGATGTATAGAATGGGAAAAGAGGTGGGACAGATAGAGGTAGGCTAGGGGAGGCTCTCCTTACCCTGTTGTCGTGTCTCCATAGCTCGAAAACCTTGAACCTTAAATTCGACAAGAAAATGGCATATTCTATGCCAAAATTCCTAAATCGAAGCTCTACATTAGGGTTTTGGGGGTTTGGTTTTCATGCATACTGTAACATCCCAACATTTAGGAACCAACGAAGGGTAGAATTAGGATTTTGTGCATATGCATGCATTCATCTATAAAATGAGGGTAATTGTTTTTGCCAAACTAAAAACCTAAAGTCATCACAGTTTATTTCACTCTTTGTGTTTAGGAATATATATTGAGAGTGACCGTTACAAATTTTGACATGATCTTTTTGGATATATGTGTTTTGAGGAGGAGAATTTGAATTTAAATTTGAAATTTGAACTTATATTTAAAAGTTAAGAATTGTTATTTTAAAATGATTTAGTAATATCATTTTTTATGATAATGAGATAATAATAAATAAAGTAATTCAAATAAGAAATGAATTCTTATTCTTTATCTTTATTCCATAAACATTTTACATAGACGAACTCATTCAATCAATGAAAATGTTCATTACAGTAAAGAGATTACAAGAAAGGAAATTCAAATATGAATAAACTATTACATAATTTTTACAAAAATAATAAATAAGATATTACAAAATTCTTGCAATAAGAACCTATCTATCTATGTACTCCTATACTAAATCTTGAAACACCACAACTTGTACCTGCAACAAAATTAAAAACAAACAAAAAGGAAAATAAAAGGTTAGTTGTTAGAATACTCTCAGTGGGGAGCAGTGAGGTGCACTGCTCATATTACATCATTGAGTAATATTAGAGGGGCAAGTTTCACCAATATGAAAGAATTGCTCTTTCATAATAAATAACCCACAGGTCAGATTTTAACAGCAAGCAAGAGGTGCAAGTTTTACCAGGTAAGTAACATGTAAATGGGTCAAAAGGTAAAACACCTCATCAATCTGATCCAATCCAGGCACCAAGCATACAGGCAGCATAATCACCTAAATTCATGGTGAGAGCTGTCAACACAGCAGCAGTAGCTACACAAGCAAAAGGAAAGAGCCCAACCGTGGCAAGGCTCACAGCAACATATTTTCACCTTCCAACACCAAACCAGGAGCACACTAAGCTTAGCAAGAGCCAAGCAAACCATCAGCTCAAACACACACAAGATCATCCTAGTACTCACCAGATGGTGACATAAGGAGGGGGTGGATCAGGAGAACAACAAGGTCAAGAGCAAGGCCAGGTCTATAGGAACTAGAAGGAGAAGGAAAATCTCAAGCCAGCCGCACCATCAGCAAGATCCAGTCAACCAAATCAACCAGCCACAACACCAGCCAAATCAATTGTTGTGGTGAGTGAAATAAAACCATCACATGATCTTAGTATCTTCTCTAGACTAAGAATCATGTGTTGTTTTATATCTAGATCTCTTAGAAATTACCCGTGGGGTGAATCCATCATAGATTATCTCTTAAATAAAGAGTATATGAAAATTTTACCAATCAAACTAGGATCTTAGACCAGCATCATAGATCATGGATTTGAGAGCCACATCATATATTCCAACATGTACATAGCATAGCTTATGAATTCTGGGCACATCTCCTAGTGGAGTAGCACCTCTGGATTCATAAATCCTATGAACCAATATAAATCTATGAGCATCCCAACCATCTTAGCCAAAATAATTCAAGATCCAGTAACCAATGATAATACTAGAACATTTATATTAGGGACAATAAGATAGGAAACTAGTTCCTATGCCTCAGACCAACATCACAGGCAGAAATGTTTAAGAAGAAGATTCAACTTAACTTTGATTCAAATCCAAAACTAAGCATCAATAGAATCAAGATAGTAGTAGAACCTAAACTTGTGTACCATTTTAAGATAGTGTCACAAAGATAGATTCTAAAATCAAGCAGATCCATTATTTAGCTTGCATAAGTAAACCTGTAATATCATCTTCCTGGAACTTAACCAGGAATCATCACCAAGATTATAACTATCCACATAATCAGTGCATCACTTTAATCAAAACATTACCCCAATACTGAGTACAATTCCACAAATGAGAGCTCAACAATTCAGTGTATAATCAATGACAGTACCACTGTCAGTACTAATAATTTTAACAATGGTGAACTCACCAATCACCAACATCACCAGTAGAATTCCACACTAGCATTACCACTTTAGTCATGCTCAACTACCAATTTAAATCAACACTATAAGGCCACTAGCATCATACAATCAAATGAGAGTAGTGAGAAATTAAGTGTAATTGACCACAATCCTCATTAGTCACCACCACTAGTTTCAGTTCATCATGTACAACTAAACAGAGGGAGGAACCCTAGAACAGGATAAGAACCTTAATTAGCGATGCACAACTGAGACACACACAGCATAGCTCAGGAGGGGCAGAGGACAAGCAATCACAAGGGAGAGATCAAGATCAAACTCACCGAAGGTCCTCACTGTAGTATAGAAGAGGAAGCAGAGGGGCCTATGGGCACGGCGGCACGGAGAGCACCCCAAAGGGCGCTCCAACCCGCACCGAGCCGAGGCTGCATCCATAGAATGTTTGAGGTCGAGCAGCACCACCACAACACAACTGGGGCAATGCTGGAGGCATCACCGGCACAACTCCAAACCCTAGGGTTCGGGACGGAGCCAGCCTGGCAGCAGACAAGCCCCAAATCCAAATCGGATTGGACTAGATGAAGGAGCAGGGTCGACCACTACACCATGCACCACGGCAGTGGCCAGAGATAACCACGGTGGCAGGAATCGCACGACGGTGGTGTCAGCGACCATGGGGTCTAGGATGAAGAAAAGGAGAGAAAGAGAGAGAGAGAGAGAGAGAGAGAGAGAGAGAGAGAGAGAGAGAGAGAGAGAGAGAGAGAGAGAGAGAGAGAGTGGAGGTTGTGTACTGGGCCGATAGGGCCAATACCACTTCGGGGTGGTATTTGGACCAGGCCAATTGGGCCAAAATTGGCCCAAATAGCCCACTGGGTTGGCCCAAATCCAGAATGGATTTTAATAATTTAAGTAAAGACTAAAATAACCCTAGAATTCAATAAATTCTAGAAAATAAATAAAACTCTTAAAAATACAAACAATATATTTTTAGATTCATAATAAAATAACCTTTTGAATTAAATTGACAAATCATTTTTAATAAATAATTTTTTGGTTAAAGTCTATATATATATTCCTTATGGAATTTTATAAAAATCAAGATTTTCATAAAAATAAATAAAAATAACTCTTATTATATTTGGTTATTATAGTATTTTAGAAAAATACTAAATAAATATTTGAAGTTACCAAAATAAAATCTCCTTAATTAAAATGCTTATTCTTAAAAATATTTATTAAGTAAACAAATATAAGAATTAAAAATTAAATATAAATTAGTTTTTAACTCTATTAATAATATATTACATTATAAAAATAGTGAATATAATATTTATAAAATAATAAGGATAATCCTTAAAATGAATTTCTTAATTACCTAAAGAAATTCTAGAAAACTAAAATATTGGGTAAAACACACAAAGTAAATAAATGATAAATGATGCATTACACTACTATGCATGTTCATTTTTGCTTCTTTAAATATTGTCCTTACCGGGCAATAATGGTGTTTTGTAGACATAGAAGCTCAAGGTCCAATGCAAGCATCCGACTTCACTACCTTGCAATCACAAGGCAAGTTCATCACTTGCTCATGTCCTTTGAAGAGTATTTATCAAAGTATTTACAAATTGTGTGTTATCATCTATGATTCGAAGAAATAAAAGATTATTTTCTCAAAACAAATAAATGTGGATGTCATCCTAAGTGATGATATGGATAAGGTGAGCAATGGAAACTAGGGTTCCATTTGCAATAAGATTAATCACCTAGGACTTAACAACCCTTGTCATCAGTGATTGTACCGCCGTATATCACGCGTTAACCATGAGATTTGGAATGGGACGGAGAAGTCAGTTGTATCTTCTTCCTCTTGCATGTAGCCAGATGTGCAGGTAGTGGCTGTTATCCTCATAGCGTGCATTAATTGGTAATTCGTAGAGGATATGCAACATATGGGTGGGAACACTCAACGTCCCACGAAAGTTCTGGCATCTGACGGTCTGTACTAACCATTGTTGTAATTCAATGGGTGGGCATGGTCTACACCAAGGATACATGCGGGGTCACGAAGGGGGTAGTGATTGGCTTGGATCACCTACTGGGCTCCACATCATGGAATTATGGACGGGAAAGTATGCCCAGTTGTGCAACAAGGAGTTGATCTATCATGGGTAAAGTACGCACCTCTGCAGAGTGTAAGAACTGTAACTTGTTCTGGGAAGGAGCTACGAACCCGGCAGGAAAGGAACTCCATGAAAGTTCTGGTCAACCTATGAAGGCTAATGGGCATAGTTTTTAACAATAAAATCTATCTTTGAAGAAAGATTTACGAAAACTGCATAGTGCCAAGGACTAATAGTCCGGGTGGTAGATAGAGCATCAAACTTACCACCTTGCATATAATGAAATTGCTGGGTAACGCTATTACTCACCCTTTCCTTTGATCTCCTGCTTAGACTCTGAGAGTCCAGAAGAAACCCCTCTGTATGAAGCAGAATGTCAAGATGACGTCTTCTACGAGGAGCTTGACCTGTCGGGCAGTGTGGAAGGGGTGGACTACGAGATCAGATATGGAGTGGACGACAACGAGTCAGATTAGTTGCCTTAGTTATTAGTAACCAATTGAGTCGAGCAACATGAACCATATATAATAAGTTGCTGAGATCAATTACGAGTTAAAGTAGTCACTTTAAATCTTCCGCTAAAACACTTTATATGTGGTTTGTAAGTTGAATCTTTTGAAGTCTTGAACTTCTGGTATTGTAATAATAATAATGTGTGTATGTTTGTAATATGGACCCGCAATGTTTCTGTTATACCACTCTAAGGGATGTGATATTTACGAAACGGTGTTTTATGGATGTCATGTCAACGACTATAGTGTACTACATATGCAGTGGTATGCTGGGTCACCGCACATACCTACCTGGACGATGAAGGGGTCCTCGGAGGCAGGGAGAGAATCCACACCATAGGGGACTGGAGGCAGGGAGGAGAGGCAGGGGATCAGAGGTGGCGGTGGTGGAGGGCGCCGGCAGCGGCGGCGGTTGATAGTGGGGGTCAAGTACTAACCTCAGAAGGCGGGGAACGAAGAATGTGGCACATATTTGAAATATTTGTTCAAATATTTTTAGATCTTTGCCGCCAAGTACTAACCTTAGACGACTGGGAAACATCTCAAACAAACACTACTACAGAAATCCTTATAGCCGCTAGTTAGTTAGCGACGTACAAAACTAGTTCATCACTGATAGTGATTCTTACTAGTGACAAGAAAGGATTAGCCTGTTGAAAGGATACGGATGTCGCCTAGAGGGGGGGTGAATAGGCGATTAAAACTTTTCCTAGAGTGGCTCAACAAAGGCGGAATAAAACTAGTGTTTACTTTGTTAAGCACAACCTAGAACAACTAAGGTTCACCTATGTGCACCAACAACTTATGCTAAGCAATACAAGCAACAAAGTGATAGCAAGATATATATTACTTCAAGCACGAAGGCTATCACAATGTAAAGTGCATAAGTAAAGAGCTCAGGTATAGAGATAACCGAGGCACACGGGGACGACGATATTTTACCGAGTTCCTCCCAACATGGAGTACGTCTCTTTTGGAGAGGTGGTGGTATCAAACCACCAATGCCACAAAAGTCCTCCCTTATTCTCCGGTGAATCTCACCCCAACGGGATCGATCCACGCATCCACTATCAGTGCACTTTTCGGTGGCAACCGGAACATTTCACAAGGTTGGGGCACTTCTCCACAACTTAATTGGAGGCTCCCAACAAATGCCACAAAAGGCCACAATGCCACCAAGGCCACAAAATTGTCTAGGGTTCCAAGAACTCAAGAGGGACAAGCTCCAATGAGTAACTCAAACCAAATCCTTCGAGGAGAACTCAAACCGATGCACCGAATGCAATGGCAAGAACATAAGTAGTGCTCAAATCCTTCTCTCCCAAATTCCAACAAATCTACAAAAGCTTGTGGGGGAATAAGAGAGGAAGAACAATGGAGGAAATCCACAAAAGACTCCAAGATCTAGATCCCAAGATGTTCCCCTCACTTAGAGGAGAGTTGGATTGGTGGGTTTGTAGATCTAGATCTCCTCTTTCAAATCCCTAAAGTATATGCAAGAATCAAGGGAGGGATTGAAGGGGGAGCATGCTCAAGAGGGTCAAGAATGGAGGGGAAAGCCTGTAAAACTCGAGCACATCCACTGGGGAAGAAGGGCCCCTTTTTATAGGCCCACAGATTTTTGACCGTTTTCTGCCTGTTGGGGAAAAGTCAGACCGGAGACTCCGGTCTACACCGGAGATTCTGGCCCAACCACCAGACTAGCCTCCGGACCGCCCATCTGAATGACCTGGACCAGCCACGACCCAACAAGACCGGAGACTCCGGTCTTCCAACACCGGAGACTCCGGACTGAGCCAACACCAGAGACTCCGGGGTAGCCTCCGGACCTAGCTCCGAACCCCCATACAGTATGTCTCAGCCCTGATTCAGAAGTCACCACCGGAGACAGTTCCGGAAACTTTAGACCACACAGGAGACTCCGGCCCACGCAGACCGGAGACTCCGGTCTGGACCAAATAAGAGGCAAACTTCAAATGGCGATATCTAGAGTTTGAAAACTCCGATTGACCCGAAACCAATTTTGTTTGAAAGAGGACAACAAGAGGTACCCAAAAAAATATTGGATACCACCAAGAGAGAACATTTCATGTATTAAAAAGTGAGATACCTCTCTTGGTGAGAAACCGGAAAACCTCAAAGATCAAAAATCAATATGATATAAAAGGGAAATCCATTTTTGATGAACTAGGGCTTGTTATGAATATTACCACAAGCTCTAGAACCTCACATGGATAAGATTCAAATAACAACCGAGAAAGGATGATGCAAAGTATGCAAAGGTTTGAGATCTCTCTGAATGATATGACCGAGTTACTCACTTGAGAGCCCCTCTTGATATTACGGTTATCTATCCTATAAACCGGTCTCCCCAACTAACATTCCGCGACCGGTAAGAAAGAAACCCTATCAAGATCATACCTTTGCCTTACACATATTCCACTTGATTATGATGTAGACGGTCTTGTCCTTCTCAAGATGGAACACCTTTCTTGATTGCTCATGTACGCACTTTCTTGATGAAGACTTGCAAGTTACTCCCCCATACAACATGGGGAAACCTTTAATTTGACCTTGTCTTCATCGATCCATGATCACCGAGGATGGAAAGCTTCAACCATGAGATCTTATAGATATTGCACATCTTTAGCTTTCACATAATTTCTTCTTTTCTTCATTATGTTGATGCCTTGAAGGTGCACCAGAGATATTACTCCATCTTATTCTTCAAGACATACTTGCCATAGGTTTAACTCTCACATGACCAATCTGTGGATCACTCTTTGAACACCTTGGTCACCACTTGATCCTCTTCACTTTCTTCTTCTCCAAACCTTGAAGCCAACATATGGTTCAAGCATTGCCTATGGACAATTCCTACAATTACAACTTGATACAAGCATTAGTCCATAGATATTGTCATTAATTACCAAAACCACACATGGGGGCCCACATGTTCTTTCAATCTCCCCCATTTTGGTAATTGATGACAATCCATTTGAGAGGGTTTATATAAGGAATTTAATAAATAAAATGGTAGCGCCAATATCAAATACTACACAAGTATGTGATATTGGTACCATTACCATATATAGAGCAAACTCCCCCACAATCTATGCATGTGTGATGAACTTGAATTTCATTGCATATATTGCCCAATCATTATCATTGGTGGCGTTTCCTCTATATACCACATGCTAAGAAACAACAAAGATGCAAGAACATGAAAGGCAAATGCTTAGGAACAAACTCAAAGCATAAACCATTTCCCTTAAACCCTCTAAAACTTCTCCCCCATTGGCATCGATTGCCAAAATGGGTGACAAGTTCTAGAAGGCTAATATAGTGATAAATCCTCCAAAGGTGTGCATTCGCACATATCCCATAATGAATACTTGGGAGGAAGTAGAACTATATCGAGGACCCAAATATTGCCAAAAGAAATAAAATAAAACGACGCATCACAAATGACGCAAGCAATCACAAGATCCAACAAATCAATTGAAAACAACAAATGAGTCCAAATGGAAACAACAAGATATTATGATATGAGCAAAAGAGTGCTTTAAATAACAAATAGAGAAGCTCCCCAAGATTTGTGCACAATTCAAAATAAATGCATTAGAATACATATTGCACAAATATGGAATCCTCGCTCCCCCATAAACATTTAAATCACAATAAATGATAAACGAGATAAACGAGCATTATTAAATGAATTAGATGAGCTCCCCAAAGATAATGCACCAATTATGATAATTGTAATTGGGAACAAGGTGCATAATCATGGAATCCTCACTCATCCGAGTTCATTTTACAATACAAGGCATGAGAGAACAAATATGAGTGCCCAAAGATGCAAACAAGAGGAACAAGCACTCATAGACAATTAAAGTTGGAACCCACGAAAGATTCAAAAGGAATGGAAAGGTGGTCTCCAAGGATTTAAAAATCAACTAAGATTATCTACGCTTATGTGTATATGTCTCTAAGTGGAAGACATCACAAGGACATATGCCAACAAAGAAATATGCACACATAAAGAAGATATACAATAAATCACATAAAAGGGTAAAATGAAGTCATAACATATATCAATAAGATTTTTGCTTCAAAGCATGGCCAAAGGCTCAAATATATCTTATTATACATTAATGAACTTCAAAAACCAACACACCCCATACATTAGAACTATCACCAAGGGAAAACGAGAAAGTTGGAATATATGGAGAAAGGCAACAAGTATCACAAGGAGAAATCAACTAGCAAAATTTCACTATTGCACATGAGAGAAGTTGAGGAAAAGATAGGCAATAAAATTGCTAGCTTGACATCTTTGGGATTGGTGGATCATATGCATGATTTTGTATAGTCCCAATTATATGCACTCATCTCAACTTATGCACATTTACAATAGAGAGTTCTTTTAATACCATGGCTATAAATACAACAATAAATACAATACCAAGAATTCATGCCAAGATGCAACCTACAAAAGGTTGGAAGTAAGATAAATATGCATGAGCAAGAGATACTTGTTACCGAGATATAATTGGTAGGATGTAAAGGATAAAAATTCGTTGGTCATCCTACAGCTTGCCTCAAATTTTCTTGTAAGCTCTACTTCTTCAAAATCGAGACACAAGCATCCAATATATCTCCAATGTACCTAAAACACAATTAAGTACAAAATGATCCCCAAATTTATTGGGTCCAATGTAGTTAGAGCAACTACAATACATAGGAGAGACTCCACATAAATATGTGCATATTGATATGAAATTGAATTTCATGCACAACTTAGCCGATGGGATTTGGTGGAGTTTTCCCTATATATTGGATCAAAGAAAGCAAACATGCCATAATATAAACATGTAGTAAATATGCCTGTACGAGGCTTTCAAGAACCAAAAAGGAGATACAATTTGAACAAAATCACCAAGTAAACCGAGATGTCACACACAAGAGTGAGACATGACAAATGGTGTCCAAATTGTATCAAAGAACCAATTCAACACATGAAAGATTCACAAGTTCAACAAATAAACTAGGCAAAATCCAAAGAGCAAAAGATATATAAGAACACAAATACTCAAGGATTTATCTCATTCTAAAAATAGACAAAACATGAAACAAGGAATGAGACAAAACCAACTCCCAAAAAGAGCAAGGCTCCAACAAGAAACCAAACTCCCCAAACTTTTCATGATGGCACAAAATACCAAAACGAAAAGATTGAGCTTCCAAGCATATAAAATATGATATGGAACAAAACAGGAAGCATAAAGGGATTGTTCTAGATAATATAGGAGAGCTCAACCATAAGTAGTACATTATATATAATTTTCTTTTGAAAGCAAAATGTACACAAATGAGATCATCACTACTACCTATATTAAATAAAACACAAGAGGATATCAATAAAATAAGAAGATCCAAAAGTAGCAAGGAATACATGGGAGCACACAAAACATTTACTTGGCCAAAGATAGGACAATATTAAGCAAGGGCCAAAGTGAATATGATCAATAAATTATACCATAAATATAGTATTCATTGTGCAAGGACAAGAAATATTGGGTATACTTTCCCCAAGGTAGCTTGCATGGATATCGAAGATCATAGTCACAACAAGAAGCATATAACAAATATAATAATTAAGCATGATACTTCGAACAAGATTCTTGGTAGCTTCCAATACATAATCACTAGTGATTAGAGTAACTTGAAGCGAATGGTTTCCATAATGATATAGATATCTAAATATGAGGAAACACATACCAAGAACCACTCTCATATACAAGATCCAAAATATGATCAATAAATGCATTCAAGAAAATTGGAACTTGTATGAGCAAATGTGTCACATAGGCGCTAGATAATTATCAATATCAATTCTAAGTGACACAACCTCGAATATTCAAATTTTCTAGGATTGTAATATGCACTAAGCATATGACTCCCCCATAATGTGATACTACCATAAAACCAACACGAGGCAAAAGGATACAAATAGAGATAATTAATGGACATTATAAACTTAAATTTCTCATGAGAATTGTACCACATAGAGACTTGACAATAATCCAATATAAACACTAGGTGGTATTCCTCATGTACACACAATTTTAGGATTGTGGAATGCCCAAGCATAACACTCCCCCAAAATGGGATAATCCATTAATCTCTCACAAGAGCCAAATAAGATATCAAATATGATCAATTAAGGCTCCAATACAAGAAACACACATACATGGTGTGCCACCTAATCATACACAAATATGCTTGATACCTCAAGATAATTAAGTGGAAAACACAACATGTACAAAAGCATGGAAGATACAAAACCAACACATGCACAAGGGGGCGAGTAACTTTCAATGAAATGAGTTAAGCATATGTTACCGCAAGGAGGAACATTGGAAATATAATAGGAGCAATATAATCCACATGACTTGGGTTGACAAAAATAATAATGAAGATTCCTTAATTCTTCCTGATGTAGCCAAGTCTCCAATGCCCTCCAAAACACACCTATTGATCAAGTTTTGGCTTGTTGGTCCCCAACCAAGTTGGGTCCTAAGAAGTTAGTCACAATAGGCTTGGAAACCCAAATGGATCTTTTCTTGACACCACATTGGGCACCAACAAGTTTGGCAAACACATTGCCAACCTCATCCTTACAAAGAGAATAAGCATCATCATTAATGATAGGGTTTGATGAGGGTATACCGATAGTGCATGAGGAAGAAATATGCCCCTTCTCACGGCATATGTAGCAAGTTCTACTCTTGCCATCTTTCTTCTTGGTGAAGCCACGACTCGAGGAAGAGCTCGAGTAGTCCTCTTAGGAAGAGGCCCATTAATGACTTGAGGTAGAGCTTGAGGCTGCTTCCCTTGTTGCTTCACCCTAAGAGGCTTTTTCTTCAATGGGCAATATCTAACATGGTGCCCTTCTTCCTTGCACATGAAGCAAACAATGTTGGCCAGATTATTGACTTGATATTGGCCATTCTTATTGTTGTCCTTGTGCTTCAACTTGATAGTGGACTTTTTCTTGACATTGGAGTCGAATCCAAGCCCACTCTTGTCATTGGGAGATTATTGCACACTTAAGATTTTGTTGAGTGTGACCTTCCCTTGATGACCCTTTTTCAAGTCATTCTTCAAAGAAGTGACTTGAGGCTTAAGCCTTTTGATTTCCTCTACATGGTTAGTTTCAACAAAAACACTAGAGGAAGTAGATGCTACATTGTTAGAGCAACAAGGCATGGAATGTAATTCATCACGAGATATAGCATGGTTGTGAGAGGATGAATTACAAGGACTAGCACATGGAAATATAACATTTGGAGTAGATATAGTGCTAAAGTCCACATGAGGCCCACTAGATGTTACCTTTGACATGATGGCCTCATGAGCCAACTTTATCCTACCATGGGAGACTAGGAGATCCTCATGCGAGTTGAGCCTTTAGCTCAACATTCTCCTTCGAAATAGATGCTTCACAATAAATGGAGTTAGTAGCACAAGCATCATCATTATTAGCAAGAGGTGAGGGCAACTTGGCAAGCTCTTTAGAATATGAAGCTTTAAGTTGCTCATGTGATTCAGTGAGTTTGATGAGCTCACCCTTGATGACCCTAGAGCCATTTTTTAGGTGCTCAAAATCCTCAAGGAGTTTAGCATAAGCACCTTCAAGTTCATCATTTTTAATCTTGAAGGAGTTTGCCACCGTAAGTTCTCTATCATGGTATTCCTTTACTCTAGATAATTCTAGAGTAAAAGTCTCCTCAAGAGATTATTTGGTGGTTTGTTCTTCTTCAAGGGAGTCCTTTAGTTGTGCAACTTCATTAGCATACTCACACTCAAGTGCAAAGTTTTCATCAATTAAGTTTTCTTTCTCCTCAATAATATCATTGCCTTCTATGGCACAATTCAAGATTTCAAGAAAGTTGGAGGAAGCAATTTTATTTTTTAAGAGAGCGCTATAGACAAGCTCTCCCATTTTCTTAATAGAGGTAATATCATACTTACCTCTATAATCAACATTATCATTCTCAACCTCATCATCATCATCATGAGATACAATGGGATTCAAAGAGTTTACCTTTGTTCCCTTAGCCATAAGGCATATGTGAGAACCAGAGGAAGGTGATGATGAGATTGCACTTGTAGCTCTGTTCAAGACCTTGTCTTGGCCCATAGAATCTTCATTTTCCTCTACATGGTTAGAAACACAAGCACTAGAGGAAATAGAAGCATTTTTATCATGGCAAAAAGACAACATGAGCATATCATCATGAGATTTATTCAAGTCATTTCTACATGATATGCAAGGACTATTAACACAAGCATGTAAGGAATTTTGAGTGCTATAAGTGTTAAGGTCCAAAGATAGATCATAGCAACTAGATAGATATGAGGGATTACAGGTAGTGAACACACTATCCATATTGCAATTTCTATCACCACTCACCATATCATTACCTTGTGAAAAGTCACATGTTGGTGAAGTGGTAGAGGATGAGAACTCATCTCGACCGGAAGTGGAAGCAACACAATCATCCTCAATAATGTTGGACACAACATATTTAGCTTGAAGTTTTGTCCATAACTCATGAGCGCTCCAAAAAGGAATGATTGAAGATGTAACTACATAGCTCAAAGCATTAACAAGCACATTAGAAGCTTGAGCATCGAGATATAAGTTTTTATCATCCTCACAAGATAGATTTTTGAAATCCATAGGAGGAGAAAAACCTATATCTACAATACGCTCCAATTTTGGGTCCATGTCCCGAAAATGAATAAGCATACGAGTTTTCCATATATCATAATTTGTGCCATCGAATATGAACGTGTCATTGTGCACTAATCCTCTAGCCGACATCTTTACTCTCAAGGCGGTGAAGCCTAAAATGAGAGACCGGGCTCTGATACCAATTGAAAGGATATGGATGTCACCTAGAAGGGGGGTGAATAGGCGACTAAAACTTTTCCTACAGTGGCTCAACAAAGGCGGAATAAAACTAGTGTTTACTTTGTTAAGCACAACCTAAAACAACAACTAAGGTTCACCTATGTGCACCAACAACTTATGCTAAGAAATACAAGCAACAAAGTGATAGCAAGATATATATTACTTCAAGCATGAAGGCTATCACAATGTAAAGTGCATAAGTAAAGAGCTCGGGTATAGAGATAACCAAGGCACACGGGGACGACGATATTTTACCGAGTTCCTCCCAACATGGAGTACATCTCTTTTGGAGAAGGGGTGCTATCAAACCACCAACGCCACAAAAGTCCTCCCTTATTCTCCAGTGAATCTCACCCCAACGGGATCGATCCACGCTTCCACTATCGGTGCACTTTTCGGTGGCAACCGAAACCTCTCACAAGGTTGGGGCACTTCTCCACAACTTAATTGGAGTCTCCCAACAAATTCCACAAAAGTCCACAATGCCACCAAGGCCACAAAACTGTCTAGGGTTCCAAGAACCCAAGAGGGACAAGCTCCAATGAGTAACTCAAACATAATCCTCCGAGGAGAACTCAAACCGATGCACCGAATGCAATGGCAAGAACACAAGTAGTGCTCAAATCCTTCTCTGCCAAATTCCACCAAAGCTACAAAAGCTTGTGGGGGAATAAGAGAGGAAGAACAATGGAGGAAATCCACGAAAGACTCCAAGATCTAGATCCCAAGATGTTCCCCTCACTTAGAGGAGAGATGGATTGGTGGGTTTGTAGATCTAGATCTCCTCTTTCAAATCCCTAAAGTATATGCTTGAATAAAGGGAGGGATTGAAGGGGGAGCAAGCTCAAGAGGGTCAAGAATGGAGGGGAAAGCCTTTAAAACTCGAGCAGTTCCATTGGGGAAGAAGGGACCCTTTTTATAGGCCGACAGATTTCTTACCGTTTTCTGCACGTTGGGGAAAAGTCAGACCGGAGACTCCGGTCTACACCGGAGATTCCGGCCCAACCACCGGACTAGCCTCCAGACCGCCCATTCTAATGACCTGGACCAGCCACGACCCAACAAGACCGGAGACTCCGGTCTTCCAACACCGGAGACTCCGGACTGAGCCAACACCGGAGACTCCGGGGTAGCCTCCAGACCTGGCTCCGAACCCCCATATAGTATGTCTCAGCCCTGATTCAGAAGTCACCACCAGATACAGTTCCGGAAACTCCGGACCAAACCGGAGACTCCGGCCCACGCAGACCGGAGACTCCGGTCTGGACCAAATAAGAGGCAAACTTCAAATGGCGATATCTAGAGTTTGGAAACTCCGATTGACCCGAAACCAATTTTGTTGGAAAGAGGACAACAAGAGGTACCCAAAAAAAGTGAAAATATTGGATACCACCAAGAGAGAACATTTCATGTATTAAAAAGTGAGATACCTCTCTTGGTGAGAAACCGGAAAACCTCAAAGATAAAAAACGCAATATGATATAAAAGGGAAATCCGTTTTTGATGAAGTAGGGCTTGTTATGAATATTACCACAAGCTCTAGAACCTCAAATGGATAATATTCAAATAACAACCGAGAAAGGATGATACAAAGTATGCAAAGGTTTGAGCTCTCTCTAAACGATATGATCGAGTTACTCACTTGAGAGCCCCTCTTGGTAGTACGATTATCTATCCTATAAACCAGTCTCCCTAACTAACATCCCGAGACCGGTAATAAAGAAACCCTATCAAGATCATACCTTTTCCTTGCACATATTCCACTTGATTATGATGTAGACGGTCTTGTCCTTCTCAAGATGGAACACCTTTCTTGATTTCTCTTGTACACACTTTCTTGATGAAGACTTGCAAATTAATCCCCCATACAACATGGGGAAACCTTTACTTTGACCTTGTCTTCATCGATCCATGATCACCGAGGATGGAAAGCTTCAACCATGAGATCTTCTAGATATTGCACATCTTTAGCTTGCACATCATTTCTTCTTTTCTTCATTATGTTGATGCTTTGAAGGTGCACTAGAGATATTACTCCATCTTATTCTTCAAGACATACTTGCCATAGGTTTAACTCTCGCATGACCAATCTGTGGATCTCTCTTTGAACACCTTGGTCACCACTTGATCCTCTTCACTTTCTTCTTCTCCAAACCTTGAAGCCAACATATGGTTCAAGCATTGTCTATGGACAATTCCTACAAGTACAACTTGATACAAGCATTAGTACATAGATATTGTCATTAATTACCAAAACCACACATGAGGGCCCACATGTTCTTTCACCTGTTACTTAATACAAAACACTAGTGACATGTCCATAAAAGTGACTGCCACTATGACAGGCATCTCTAAATGTTTTTCACTGATAAATCCATGATTTGTGATGAAGAATCTATGCCTATAAAAATATGCTCGTCACTAGTATTTTTCGTGGAGGCCGGCGAAAAGGACAAATTCTTTAGGGATGGGCATCTCTAAAGTTATGTCACTGACAACAGGGATATTTTTTGCCCAGCTTGTACCGACCAAACCAGAGCATCTCAACCATCTAACCATCAATCATTGGTTCGCACCATCTCCAAAACATTGTTAGACACGACCAATCTCAGCTCCTGCAAGTTTCGGTGCTGTGCGACACTCTCCCATATCATCTCGCTTAAAACTGTATGGTGTAATCCACTAAGTGACATCTAAAAGTTAATATTACTCCGATGGTCCGTGACATGATTAAACTCCCTGTCCATGTACACTTCCCTTATCCGCGCATGCCAAAATCACGGAACAGCCCGCTCCTTGGGCGCCAATTTGCTCAACCGTTCCACTTGCCCTAGCCGTTTTACAGATCTTTACAGTATGGGGGCACAAATCGTTGACATAGGTCCCCTGCATCGCCGCCGCCACGGGACCCTCAGCAGGTCACTTCCGACGAGCATGAAGCCACCGTTCACCGCCCTTAGACAGGTCATTTCGCCGATTCAAGCTCCGGCGATGGACAAGCATCCATGGAACCCTACGGCCGCTACCTATGACTATGAGTTTTTCTCCCCTACGTTGGAATGGTAGGATTTCTTCTTCTTAGTTCTGAATTAGGATAGTAGCAGATCTTGTAGGACATGATGATGTGGATTATCCGCATGTCCTAAGAGATTGATCTGAATCACACATATTCTTTTTGAGGTTTAGAGGTGATTTAGTGCTTGTTCTTGCTGCGTTCCTCTACTATTTGTTTGTTTATTACCCTCTGAAAGTTTCAAGAAGGGACATGTAGTTCAGAACCGAAATAATTACTTGGATGTCAGACACGTAATTAGAATAGCATCCTGATTAATTATGAGAGCTCTAATTACCTATAATAAATAAATCTAAATAGTAGTAACATCAGCTCTACAACATCATGATCAGATAATACTGACTTGTAGTACACTCGAAAGAAACCAAAACACAATGGAAAAAATAATCCAATCAACTAGGAGAATATTTTATTAATGACTTGTAGTGTTTCACCTCTTTCCTAAATACATCACTGGCTTGTTAACTTAAAGAATAAATCAGCTACAGGGTACTAGTGACACTACTGATCTCTAGGTATTAGAATTTGTTCATGTTCTGTGAAGGTTTGGTTATTTTGATTTATATTTTAAATTATCGGTCTGGCCTTTCCTTTTGGTAATCTATTTTTTCCATGGTAGCATATAAGGAAGTTTGGATGCTGGCTTAGATAAAAGAAAGTGATGATGCTAAGGTTCCAAAGGTTTGTTTCTAATTTCTATTAGGCGCATGGATCTATATATTCTTGATGTCAAATTTTCTTTTGAACTCAACTCTTCACCTTCAATGCGTCCTCACCGGGCTTAGGTTCCCCTACTCTTCTCTTTTATGCATTGTTCTTTGATGCAATTTCACGTATGATCACTTCTTTTTGCCATGTTAATATTAGGTACCTAATAGAATTTGAATCAAGTTGGGTTTCGGGATATCTGAATTGTGTACTATTACTCCTCACTTCCTTGCTATACATATATCTGAATTGTGCTTGTGCATATGTATTGTGCTTATGTATTGTTGTAATGAAGGATTGCATGCTCCCCTTAGTAATGATGTTGCAATTTCGCTTCCTCTTTTTTCTGTTCATAATAATTCTTGAGTAAACATTTGTCTAGTATAAGTCAATTGTACAAAACCTGGCTATGAAAGTAACGATCTTCAAATTAATTTTGTAATAATCAAAAGTCAAAAAAAAAAACAAGATAGAATTTCTCATTTATTGTTAAAAAACAACATCTGAAAACACTTTATGACTTCTGTTTCCTTGAGAACTTTGGGGGACATCTAAGAATAAATAAAATCTACCTAAACTTGAGAACACTTTATGACAGGTAAACGCTACTTATTTACAGTATGCTAATATATTGTAAAAAGTTGTATGTTAATATACTAACTACATAACTTTGCACGATTTTCCTACTCGTTGCTAAGTCCACTCTTCTGAATTTATTTAGGGATAAGTAATAGAGAAAGCTGATTTTTTATGTCACTATTTGATTTTTTATTTGGAATCTCTTTATTATCCAACACGTGCTTATCTACATGGTGAAATTGCTCACAATTATATGCTCATGTTCTTGTTTGTATCATGTTAAGCGTGTCATCAATGTCCTACCTAATTCAGGTCCTTAGAAGGAAGATGCAATGAAAGAATTTGCACCTCAACAAGATGATGGGAATGGAGAGTAGTGAAAGAAACTTGCAGCTATGCATGTGACCATAATACATGTATCGTGGTGGCACTGTCTATTTGGAGTTCAAACGACTGGCTCGATAGCTGATCAAGAAACTATCCATTGTTGATTTGATATGTTGCAAGTTCTGCCAATGTGTTATCTATGCAAATATTATGTCATATTGGGTTATGTCAATGTATCATTGGTACAACATCTTATATATTGTGCTATCTGAAATATTCGTGGAAAATGCATTTTTATAAAATATTATTGTGGTATCTAATATTCGTGGAAAACACATTTAATTTTTTATTATAAAAATTCAAACTAGTGACGGGCAGGATAATGAGCCTGTCACTACAAAACCCCATGACTACGGCCTTTGATCGCAACTAGTGACATGCATCTCTTTTACCCGTCACCGGTATACATATACTAGTGACTGGCACGATGTAAATGGTTTTCACTAGTACACCTACAAGTGATAGGCACTTGCCTGTTACTAGTAACCTTATACAAGTGACTAGTCATCAGTGACAGGCGCTTTGCCCGTCACTGATGGCCCTTTTGAGCCTGTCACTGATAGCTTTTTCTGCAATAGTGAACATCCGAATTTCATATTTTTTCGCCAAGTACTTCCCTCAGGCGTCTAGAAATTACATTTGTCTTGAACTTTAAAATGACTAATTCAAATATCATTTCCTATGGGAACTCTGTTCGTTTGAATTATAAGTTATATTTACACAAAGGAAGTAAGGGAAAGAAGAGGCCCATTATAGATCAAAAGATTTGGAAGATGAGATCGGCGGCCTAGAGCACTTATCATACAATATTAAATGGCTAAGATTAATGTTTTCCAAAACAGAGAGATGAAACTAGCTAGCTATAGCCAAAGTTGGATTAGACAATAATCCATCAACCAATATTATTACGGTGACGAACATCACTGATGATGTCGACGACGAACATCATATGCAGGTCCCTACGCGTGGCGGTCAACCTCACAGTGATGAGTATGGATTGCCCAATCTGGAGATGCTCAATTTGGAGGAAGTTAATCCACCCTTCAATGGTGAAGGAGATGGGGCTGTCAAAATCCGTCTTGTACTTGACGGTGCTGATTCCACCTCATGCTATAACACATAGTCCAACAAAGCCATTGTCAGGGATATGAAGATGATAAACCATGTCCTTAGATAATTTCTACGATGCAAAGGTAAGATGACTCGATGTTACAAGCGAGCATTATCACAAGTAATATAGTAGATCGATATGTATAGCTTCGTTAACATGATATATGTACCATAAGGCGCCTTCATACATTCGTCTTTGTTAAGTGGGTTACAAATGGAACGCCAATGATGGAATTACTTGGAGGGATGATTCGTTGGAGGTGATCATTCTCACCATCGGTAAGTTTTCATCTTTGGGAGATAGTTGGAGATAATTGGTCTATAGGAGGTTCCTTGTCTTCTTTATCTTCTTCTTCGTCATCTTCTTCCTCTTTGCTAACATTGTTTAGATAGATGACAATTATCCTCGGGTTGTCTCCTTGCAAGAAAAAGCACACCAACTAACCATATCCATTGAGATGGTTATCATCAATGAACCGACGCCACCCTCCACCTCCCAATCAAGTCCTAGATGTCCCTTTTGCACTTCAACCGTGTATGTCTGCCCACAAACTTAGAATTGCACCATATCTCTTGTGAGTTCATGGAAATGTGCCCTCGCATTGCATGGGACAGTCTATGCACCAAAAGCACATAT
Organism: Avena sativa; assembly: GCA_916181665.1. Lineage (NCBI taxonomy): Eukaryota > Viridiplantae > Streptophyta > Magnoliopsida > Poales > Poaceae > Avena > Avena sativa. The sequence continues at coordinate 138,200,385 of OV702280.1, forward strand.
TAAATTAACGATTTTAATATGCTGATAGGTATGATATAAATTTAAGTTGTATGAGTGTTGGAGAATACACCACTGATTTCTCAAAAACCAGGTACGAGATAACATTGAACAATGAGCCAGTTGATAATTTTTTTCCTTCTAGTGAGTCTTGCAAAGATGGCACGTTTCCATATATCTTGTCACGTGGGGAGGGGTGTCGGCATCATCGATGAAGGCGTCATTGAGCCAGTCGGTGTCGATGCGTGGCGGAGGCCTCGTTCTAGACTTAGGGGTGGCCGCAGGGGGAGCTAGATCTAGAAGAGAGGAAGCTGGCATGTGGGGGATTTCTCGATATTAAATGGAAGGGGTTTCTATAGGAGGCGACCCATAAAAATAACTGTCTCTACCTTAACAATATATCCAGGAACTCCACATACAATTGGACCCTCCGGCTTTTGGTGATCCCATTTGAGAATTATTCAGAACGAAAAGGCAAACAAAGGTGGTTATACATGCATACTAGTGTTAAATTAAGTCCTAAGACTAAATTAGGTTCATGTATTGAAGAAAATATATGGTGTAGTGCAAACCTTGGATCTTATCTTGAAAGGTATGACAACTCCTAGTGTTCATGCTCTTGCTTCGTAACAATAAGGTGCAAGTGTTTAGAAATGTAATAATTCCAATGTTTAATCACGATGTGAGATCATTTGGTTTCTCAAATATGAATTTATCATCAATTTAATTTTTTTTCATAAATTTGGTTCACAACATCGAATACATCAAACATAGTTATTCACAACATCTTGAATACTTCCAACATAGTTCTTCACAACATTAAACATTATCCAACATTAGATCTAACTAAACAAAAGAAGGATTCAGGTATTCCATGGAGGGTTCAGCTAAGTCTCGTCATGAACAAGCCAATGTAGTGTTCCCTCATTTCCGTTCTCACGTAAACTAGTGAACCACCTTCAAGTTAGTTCATGTTGTAGAAGAGGTTCCAACCATTGGAGAACACTATCTAGTTAAATCTGCCACCATGCAAGATAGTGTACTGGCCAGTAACAGTGTCGACCATGCCATTACCATGAAACAAAGTTGTGTCATTCTTTGGGATGTTGTAACCAAGTGAAAACCTTGATGGCATGACCCGAAATGATGAAATAATTAAAAAACATTAGTAAACACACAACTAAAATTCAAACCATTTCCTTATTAGCTAGATTGACTCACAAAGGTGTTGTTAGCTACATTAAGTGCACTGTGGTGTCCCAGCATACCACTGCATGTATAGTATACTATAGTCGTGGACATAACATTCATAGAACACTGTTACACAAATATCTCACCCCTCGGAGTGGTACAACAGAAACATTGCAGGTCCATATTACAAACATACACACATTATTATTATTACAATACCAGAAGTTCAGTATTTCAAGTGATTCAAACTTACAAACCAAATTTAAATTGTTTTAGCGGAAGATCAAAGTTTGAAACTGATAACCAAATTGAGCTCAACAACTTATTATATAAAGTGTATGTTGCTCGACTCATTTCGTAGTCCACGCCTTCCACTCCGGATTGGTCTGGTTCCTCGTAGTAGACATCCACTTGTCCTTCAGTGGCATACATTAGAGTGTCCTCTGGACCCTCAGAGTATAAGAAGGGGATCAAAGGAAAGAGTGAGTAACAGGGTTACCCAGCAAGTTCATTATATGAAAGGTGGGAAATTTGATGTTCTATCCGCCACCTCGAACTAGCAGTACTTGGCACTATGTAGTTTTCGTAAATATTTCTTCAAAGGTTGATTTTAATATCAAAAACTATGCCCATCAGCCTTCACAGGTTGACCAGAACTTCATAGAGTTCATTTTCTGTCGCGTTCGTAGTTCCTTCCTGGAACAGGGAGTAACAAGTTACTGTTCTTACACTCTACAGAGGTGCATTGCTTTACCCATGAGATATCAAATCCTTGTTGAACAAGCGGGCATAGTTTCCCGTCCATAATTCCGTGATGTGGGGCCCAAAGATGATCCAAGCCAATCACTGCCCTTCTTCACGACCCCGCATGTCTCCTTGGTGTACGCCTGATACGCCAAAATTGCATCACCATTCTATATCATAATTTACCTCTATTCATTGATCTTATTATGAGGTATTACTTATGGATTTTCATCTATTTATGCATGTTGGATGATTCCTGGAGGATGGACTGCCGGAGTCTGGATTCTGATGGAAAAGAAGGCGTTTCGGTGCAATTTCGCAAAGATCAGAAAAATATGGAAACATATTATTTCTCCAGAAGAATGAGGGCGCCAGAAGGAGGGACGAAGAAGGGCCTCAGGGTGCCCACACCCCCTAGGAACGGGCCCACCTGACCCCGCGCCTAGGGCAGGTGTGTCCCACCTGCCCGGCCTTCGACTCCGCCCCTTCGCCTATATCTTCCCTACAGAACCCTAAGCCACAAGGAGCAACCACAGATAGATTTCCGCCACCTCTGGGGGCGGAAAACACCGAGAGAGAAAGATCTCTTCGGCAGACAGATTTTTGCAAGGGGGAATTCCTTCTCGGAGAGGGGATACCGTCGCCATCAACAGCATCATCAAGCTAGGCTTCATAGGGATCACCATCATCATCATCCACACCATCATCTCCACCAGCACCATCATCATCACTCCGTCCCGCTGTAACAATTGTGTGGATATTGCTTAGTTCATTAGGGGAAACATTCCCGGTGTTGATTACTATTGTAGTTGATGCTTGTGAGTGGAACCATTGGATTATTATTTATGTTCAGATCGTTATCCATTACCATATCATCTTTGATCTTGATCCATATGATGTCCTGTGAGTAGTTCGTTTAGTTCTTGAGGACATGTGAGAAGTCATGTTGTTAGTGTCACATCCCAATATTTTATAAAATTGGGACTAGAAAAAAATTGCATCGCATGCCATTCATGATCATTGCATTGCATTTTGGCATCTAAAAACTTCTCAAATCGAAATAAAAATCTAAAACCACAAATAGTATGTGCCACTTTGTTCCTAAAGAGAATTAAATTGGATCTTTATAAAACCCACTGTTGCTAAGGCAGCGTTTATTGCTAAATTATAGCCTAAAAAGATCCAATAAATATTACAAAATTTTAGAAACAAAATTAAGCTCATTTGGAGCTATTATGAAAACGTTATGAAATAAATACAAACAAATAAAGATATAAGTAAAATAAAATATACAAGGATTTATAAATCCACTACTTGCAAACTAGTAAAAAGATTACAAATATGATCCTACAATGATCTATTCGATTTAAGAAAATTTTAGAAACAAGTTTGATCTTATTTGGAGTTTGTATGTGAAAGTTATGAGGGAAACACATAAATAAAAAATAGAAAAAGAAAAAAAAGAAAAAATATAACTGGGCCAACCCAGCCAACTGAAACAGCCAGGACCAGGCACGGGAGGAAGTATCGATCGCATGGGATGCTTTAATTTCTGTGCAAATCGGTTTTTCTCAAATCTATCTCTATTCAAACTTTTATATATTTTTATCTACAACTCCAAATCGACTTTCGTTTGTTTCTACTTGTTTCCTACTCCAAGACCTATATCTCCACCATCCTAAACGTCCATATAAACCCGTGGAGCCACAGCTGTATGAGTTTTCCTTCTCGAAATCCCAAAACTACACATGCCCGAATCTTATTTCGTTTATTCACTCATCTAGACTTGGTCGTTTGCCTTCGTCCAAAACACGAAAGTTGAAGATATCGTCAAAATCTTTCAATCTCGACAAACCTCACCTCTTTTCATCCACCATAACAGGAGAATTTGGCACCGCAATATTTCCGATATGACGGTGTAAATCCAAGATCTACCCGCGCTCGTTTCTTCAAATCCAAATTTCTTTGGTGAAAAGGTAGCCCTAATGATTCTCTACAAGTTTCATGTTGTAAGTTTTTCAATTTGATCTACGGATTTGTCTCTCTAACACAGATCTCTTTCTTATCTATTATGAGCCAAAATCGAGCCGATCTTCTTTTTTAGCCACTAGATCTCATCCCGACGGTCAAGATTAGACCTTATCAACGAAGGGGTACGAGCAAATCAGATATCGCCACATGTCAAGACAGGTCAGCTCCGCGTACCAGTCAGCATAGAATATTTCCAGGGAATATTCCCTGTAGATTTGAAATTGAATTTAATTTGCAGAAAATTTTGTAAATTTGCAAAAAACATATAAAAAGATTCGTAGATCCAAAAATAGAAAATAATATATCAATGGATTTAGAAAAACATGTAAAATATTAACATGGCATTAGATCCAACCTTTAATAATTTAATTAGTTTTAATGGTCTTTTAGGTTAATAAATTCATAGGAAATTATCTGTAACTCCGAAAAATATGAACAATATATAAAATTGAAGCTACTATAATTTAGTTTAATAATATCTGGTTGGATCCATATTTTGCGGAATATTTACCCCATAGGAATTTAATTAGTATTGATGGTTTTAGAAATCATTAAATTCATAGTAAATTATTTGTCTATCACACAAATATAAATAATATAACGATGGAAAGCTAGTTCTAGGTAGATCATCATTACACATTTGGTTCAGGAAAATACTGTAAGGTTATTCTGTAGATAATTAAACAAGTTAATACCCTTTTTGGAGTAATAAATTCATAAGAAAATAAATGCTTTGCAAAAAATTACAAGTAATATGTCCCTGGAATCAAAATTCCGTAGAGATTACAGATATAATTTTAGTTTTATTTTTAGGCAACAGAAACTATATAAATGATTTAAAACCAATTAAACACTATTTAAATCATAAGAAAAGATTTATAACTCCGATTAAGGTGAATCCAATGCCTACTGGTTTGTATTGACGTCCTCTAACCAGTAAACACCAGAAACAAATTTAATTCAGCAGTTAAGATAGGCGTTGCAACAAAACTATTAAAACCCCTATATCGGAAAGTAATTATTAATAACAAGTACTCCATTGCATTAATTGGTCTCTTGCATGCATCATATACTTCAGTATTGTTTAGAGAACAAAAACAACGACCATTGTGATTTATTAAATTGTTATGCATGCATTTGTGCATTTGTTTATGATTGTATGGTTGTTTATGTTGTATGCAATTGTTTGATCGATAGATTGCGAGGAGTGTAGCGTGTGTGATTGCTACGAGTGCTTGAACGACTTCAGCTGCAACCAATGCAAGTAGATGCTAATTTGTTCATGATTATTGTCCTACTAATTTTAATGCATTGTGGTGTATTTTGTAGTTGCATGATAGGGATTACTATCGCTATGCTATGTCCTATTATGTGGTAGGGATCTCTTGTAGATGAGCCACCGTTGGTATATGTGCTTAGCCGTGCAATGATAAACAAGGGCTGGGTTATATCACTGAAAGTTGTTTCTAAAAGTGTTGGTTTGTGAAAACTAAAAACAACTTAATCAATAAACCTCCTGGGTGCGATGGGACTGATATTTTTTGGTGGTATCATTGCGGAAAGGCACCCAGTATCAAGAGAAAACGACTGGCTTCTTTATTTGGTAGCTTACGTGTACAACCATGTGCCAATAATAAAATGGGCGGTTTGTTGGACTAAGTAGGTTGTGGTAACTCTAACCCACGTATCCAGAGATGTAGAATTTTGGTAGGTTGGTACGATGCGTGCCGGGTTTGGGGAGCTACTTCCCGAACAGTCCCTTCTTGGACTTCTCCCTATCATCAACCAATATGAGAGTGGTGGTACGAGCTAGGCTGGCCAAGCCTCATGGGTAAAGTGTACTAACCCATGCAGGGTGTATAATTTAATCGATTAGCCGTGTCCCCGGTTACAGATATCTTAGTTACTTGATATTGAGTTCATGACATGTTTCTCGCTCATTCCAATTTCCTAATTGCTTTAATGTTGATGGGTTAACTTAATTGGGATCTTTTCATAGAAAATAAAAAACTATTTATGAAAGTAGGACAAAGATATTTGCAAATGCAAGCTAGCCACAACTCCACTTGTCAAATAAGCATGTAGATGCTAGGATTATTATCTCCTTTAATAGCTCTACTTGCCATACATTCCAAGTATTGACCCTTCGGGGCTTCTATGATTTATGTTGCAGGTTATTCCGATTATGAGTGATCGACTAGGTTGCGATACTGTAGTCAACAGTTGTTCGCCTGTGGCACAATTGTAGATGGAGCCTATCAATTGTTTATGCTTCCGTATGCTACCTGATATTGAGCTAGTCTTGAGGTAAGAATTATTGTAATAATTACAAATTCTGGATGAATTCGTTATTTATGATGCACTGTTAAATTCTTTGGTATTCATCTGTACTGTGTGTGCCAGTGAACCGATCCAGAGATTGGCACTATACACATGAACTCAGCCTTATCAGGCGAGGGTGTTACATGATGGTATCAGAGCAGTGCGTTCAATGTAGGATCGTGACCTAGCAATGGAATAGGAAAGCCATATGATATTATAAACCCTATTTGATTCTATCTATTATCTTCTTACACTTCTTTCTAGTATATTCTTATCACTTTCAATTCTCATACTCTTTCCTTTTATGAAATAGAAGGAAAACTCTCTCTAGCAAGGAACTCATAATTTTGTACTTATTAGATTCTTGTAATCCTTCATCTATCTTTTCTAATCTTATCGTGTTCAAACTTGTAGATGAACACTTGTGCAGGATTAAAGAATAGTTAGATGATGACCACCATATAGTTTGATATGATCTCGTTTAGATATAGCAATCGATTGTTGTAAGAACTTATTTGATAGTTGATTTATTATGTTTAGGTTGTGATATTTGATACCTTAAAGTTCCTGAATATTTTTTAGATTCCATAATATGTTAATGAAGGTTTTGATTAGAAATTCGTGATATTTTCGCTGCAGTTTTCTGCTGAACCCGCTGTACTGTATGATTTTTCATATTTTTTTGGTAAATTGGAAAAATCTGAAAAACTAGGGTTTGGTTCGAAACTTCCTGAACTATATGTACAAAAATGGGCTAAAATTTCTGATTAGTTCAAGGTACCCATAAAAATTAGTGAACACTGCTGTAGTTTCAGGAAAGATTCTATCCATTGCTTTTATGATTGTAGGTTCACCCCCAAATGAATATTAGTCAATGGAAAACTATTTTATGGATGGTATGCCCCTAAAACAAAAAAAATCTGGAACATAAACAAAACTATTTTGTCTTGAGTGTTATTTGCAATGATTGTTTGCTTGTGTGCCAATTATTTGCTTCATATAGTTATGGATAATATTACTTCTCTAGTCTTTCTATCTATATCTCGTCTATTCTATACTAATAGATACTCATTATCATCAACTCACTAAAATTGGAGCACATAGTTTTCCCACTAGCTTAATTATATTGGATTCACAATAGTAAGATGTAATAGTAGGCACATACTGGATGGTTAAATAAGAAGCTCGGATAGTTGGTGCACAACTTGATACTACACTCAAAATGCTAGAGGGAGGAAGAACAAGATATAGCTTATCAACTAACCTTGGAGATCCAAGTTTAATTTTCTTAAGGGGGTTAGCCTCGATAGCAACACCCACACCTTGCTAACCATTCCGAATCTCGGGACGAGATTCATCTTAAGGGGGTTAGTCTGTCACATCCCAAGATTTTAGAAAATTAGGACAAGAAAAATAAAAATTTCATTGCATGTCATTCATGATCATTGCATTGCATTTTGGCATCTAAAAACTTCTCAAATCGAAATAATAATCTAAAACCCCAAATAGCATGTGCCACTTTGTTCCTAAAGGGAATTAAATTGGCTTTATAAAAACCCACTATTGCTAAGGCAGCGATTATTGCTAAATTATAGCCTAAAAAGATCAAATAAATATTACAAAATTTTAGAAACAAAATTAATCTCATTTGGAGCTATTATGAAAAAGTTATGAAATAAATACAAATAAATAAAGATATAAATAAAATAAAATATACAAGGATTTATAAATCCACTACTTGCAAACTAGTAAAAGGATTACAAATATGATCCTACAATGATCTATTCGATTTTAGAAAATTTTAGAAACAAGTTTTAACACATTTGGAGTTTGTATGTGAAAGTTATGAGGAAAACATATAAATAAAAAATAGAAAAAAAATATAACTGGCCGGCCCAGCCAACCGAAACAGCCAGGACCAGGCATGGGAGGAAGTATCGACGCATGGGATGCTTTAATTTCCGTGCAAATCGGTTTTTCTCAAATCTATGTCTATTCAAACTCTTATATCTTTTTATTTATAACTCCAAATCGACTTCTATTTGTTTCTACTTGTTTCCTACTCCAAGACCTATCTCTCCACCATCCTAAACCTCCATATAAACCCGTGGAGCCACAGATGTATGAGTTTTACTTCTCAAAATTCCGAAACTACACATGCCCGAATCTTATTTTGTTTATTCACCCATCTAGACATTATCGTTTGCCTTCGGCCAAAACACGGAAGTTGTAGATCTCGTTGAAATCTTTCAATCCCGACAAAACTCACATCTTTTCATCCACCACAGTCGGAGAACTTCGCACCGCAATATTTCTGATATGACGGTGTAAATCCAGGATCTACTCGCGCTCGTTTCTTCAAATCCAAATTCATTTGGTGAAAAGGTATCCCTAATGATTCTCTACAACTTTCATGTTGTAAGTTTTTCAATTTAATCTACAGATTTTTCTCTCTAAGACAGATCTCTTTCTTATCTATTATGAGCCAAAATCGAGTCGATCTTCTTTTCTAGCCACTAGATCTCATCCCGACGGTCACGATTAGAGCTTATCAGTGAAGGGGTACGAGCCAATCAGATATCGCCACGTGTCAAGCCAAGTCAGTCCCGCGTCCTAGTCAGCATAGAATATTCGCAGGGAATATTCCCCGTAGATTTGAAATTTAATTTAAATTGCAGAAAATTATGTAAACTTGCAAAAATCATATAAAAAGATTCGTAGATCCAAAAGTAGCAAATAATATATCAATGGATTCAGAAAAACATGTAGAATATTAAAATGGCATTAGATCCAATCTTTACTGTATTCGTTTACTGTAGTAATTTAATTATTTTTAATGGTATTTTAGGTTAATAAATTCATAGGAAATTATCTGTAACTCCGAAAAATATGAACAATATATAAAATTGAAGATACTATAATGTAGATTAATAATATCTGGTTGGATCCAGATTTTGCGGACTATTTACCCCATAGCAATTTAATTAGTATTAATTGCTTAAGAAATCATTAAATCCATAGTAAATTATTTGTCTATCACAAAAATATAAATAATATACTGATGGAAAGCTAGTTGCAAGTAGATCATCATTACACATTTGGTTCAAGCAAATACTGTAAGGTTATTCTGTAGATATTTAAACAAATTAATACCCTTTTTGGAGTAATAAATTCATAAGAAAAAAATACTGCTCAGAAAATTACAAGTAATATGTCCCTGGAATCAAAATTCCGTGGAGATTACATATATAATTTTATTTTGATTTTTAGGCAACAGGAACTATATAAATGATTTAAAACCATTAAACACTATTTAAATCATAAGAAAAGATTTATAACTCCGATTAAGGTGAATCCAGCGCCTACTAGTTCGTATTGACGTCCTCTATCGAGTAAACACTAGAAACAAATTTAATTTGGCAGTTAAGATAGGCATTACAACCGAACTATTAAAACCCCTATATTGGAAAGTAATTATTAATAACAAGTATTCTGTTGCATTAATTGGTCTCTTGCATGCATCATATACTTCAGTATTGTTTAGAGAGGGAAAACAACAACCATTGTGATTTATTAAATTGTCATGCATGCATTTGTGCATTTGTTTATGATTGTATGGTTGTTTATGTTGTATGCAATTGTTTGATCGATAGATTACGAGGAGTGTAGCGTGTGTGATTGCTACGAGTTCTTGAACGACTTCAGCTACAACCAAGGCAAGTAGATGCTAATTTGTTCATGATTATTGTCCTACTATTTTCAATGCATTGTGGTGTATTTTGTAGTTGCATGATAGGGATTACTATCGTTATGCTATGTCATATTATCTGGTAGGGATCTCTTGTAGATGAGCCACCGTTGGTAGATGTGCTTAGCCATGCTATGATAAACGAGGGATGGGTTATATCACTGAAAGTTGTTTCTAAAAGTGTTGGTTTGTGAATACTAAAAACAACTTAATCAATGAACCTCCTGGGTGTGATGGGATTGATATTTTTTTGTGGTATCATTGCGGAAAGGCACCCAGGTATCAAGAGAAAATGATTGGCTTCTTTATTTCGTAGCTTATGTGTACAACCATGTGCCAATAATGAAATGGGCGGTTGGTTGGACTCAGTAGGTTGTGGTAACTCGAACCCACATATCCAGAGATGTAGAATTTTGGTAGGTTGGTACGGTGCGTGTCGGGTTTGGGGAGCTACTTCCCGAACGGTCGCTTCTTGGACCTCTCCCTATCATCACCCAATATGAGAGTGGTGGTACGAGCTGGGCTTGCCAAGTCACATGGATAAAGTGTACTAACCCCTGTAGGGTGTATAATATAATCGATTAGTCGTGTCCCCGGTTATGGACATCTGAGTTGCTTGATATTGAGTTCATGACATGTTTCTCGCTCATTACAATTTCCTAATTGCTTTAATGTTGATGGGTTAACTTAATTGGGATCTTTTCAAAGAAAATAAAAAACTGTTTATGAAAGTAGGACAAAGATATTTGCAAATGCAAGCTAGCCACAGTTCCACTTGTCAAATAAGCATGTAGATGCTAGGATTATTATCTCATTTAATATCTCTACTTGCCATACATTCCAAGTATTGACCCTTTGGGGCTGCTACATTTTATGTTGCGGGTTATTCCGATTATGAGTGATCCACTAGGTTGTGATACTCCACTCAACAGTTGTTCGCCTATGGCACAACTGAAGATGGAGCCTATCAATTGTTTATGCTTCTGTATGCTACCTGATATTGAGCTAGCCTTGAGCTAAGCATTATTGTTATAATTGCAAATTCTAGATCAATTCGTTATTTATGAATAAACTGTTAAATTCTTTGGTATTCATCTGTACTTTGTGTGCCAGTGAACCGATCCAGAGATTGGCACTATACACATGAACTCAGCCTTATCAGGCGAGGGTGTTATAATTAGTAGTGAATCTATGATGAGTTATTATTCAATGGTTTAGTATTTAAGTTGTGGTGCTATTCTTCTAGCGGTGTCATATGAACGTCGACTACGTGAAACTTCACCATTTATGGGCCTAGGGGGGTGCATTGTGGGGTTACCGGAGTGACAGAAACCTGAACCCCCGTTAGGACACCTTTGCACAAGGGAGCATAGGATCTTAGAGTTTAAGGTTGTGGTTAGATTTATATCTTAATTATTTTCCTATAGTTACGGATGTTTGGAGGGGGTTTAATCACAAGTATGTATTAGTCCAAGTAAGGTCGGTATATTAGCACAGGTTCACCCACACAACACTTACAACACTAGAGAAGAGTACTCAGCTATTTGAAGTGAAAGCACTTGACAGAATTCTCATGTGTCCTCGAGAACGTTTGGTCCTTATAAGTATTTCCACCAGCTTGTCCTTTGCTAAGAAAGTATTGGGCCACTTGCTGCGTTTTTTTGTTACCTTTATTACTTGCTCTTTGTTTTGTTGCCCTATCAGAAAACCACTAAAAATCTGTTTGTTAAGTATTCACAGGAATTTCCTGCTCCATACCACTGTTTAGCACCTTCTGCTCCTCGTTGGGATCGACACTCCTATTTATCAAAAGTACTACGATACACCCCCTATACTTGTGGGTCATCAACACCATGCCCTCATATTGAATTATGGCAATGGTTGGTACAGACCGTTCAGATGCCAGAACTACCGTGGGATGTTGAGGGTTCCCACCCATAGGTTGCATATCCTCTATGAATTACCAATAAATGCACCCTACAAGGATAACAGCCATGGCCTGCGCATCCGGCTACATGCGGAAGGAAGAAAATCCAGCTGACTTCTCCGTTCCATTCCAAATCTCATGCTTAACGCGAAATATACAACGCTACAATCACTGATGTCATGGGTTATTAATTCCTAAGTGATGAACCTCACTTCAAATGGAAACCTAAGTTCCATTGCCAATCTTATATTTACCATCACTTAGGATGATAATAGTATTTCATTTATTTGAGAAAATAGTATTTTATTTCTATTTCTCACATAAATGATAACACGCAATTTTCAAATACTTTGATAAAATTTATCAAAGGACAAGCGAGTGATGAACTTGCCTTGTGACTGCAAGGTAGTGAAGTCGGATGCTTGTACTCGACCTTGAGCTTCTATTTCTACAAAACACCATTATTGCCCAGTAAGGACAATATTTAAAGAAGCAATAATGAACATGCATAATAATGCAATGCATTATTAATTAATTTTCTTCTTTGTGTGTTTTTATCCACTTTATTAATCCCTTATTTTCTTTTATTAATAAAGAAGGTTATTAATGGATTATTCCTAAAATTTTGCATATACTATATTTAATATTTTTGTAGGACAATATGCTAGTAAAAGATCTTAAAACATATTTTTATTTAATTTTAACTCTTTTCATTATTTTCTTAAAACTCCATTTAAGAATAAATATTATAATTTATAAGAATCTATTTTGCTAATCTAAATAGCAATTTAGTATTTTTCTGAAATATTATAATCATTTAAACTTGTGAAACTGAATTTTATTTATTTTTAGGTGTTTTATATATTTTTATAAAATTCCTTAAAGAATTTATATTATAAAAATATTTAACATATATTTATTCTATTATAAATAGAATTTCTAATTTAATTGAGTAGCTTATATTGTTATGAACTCGTAGATATATTATTGTATTTTTTTAGGATTTTTAGTCCATTTCTTAGAGATTATTTTGTTTTAGGGTTATTTTGGTATTTAAACAATTGTTTAATTTGTTTATTTAAGAACCTGGACCTAGCCCATTGGGCTGGCCCATCCTTCACTAGGCCCACTTGGGAAGGCCAAACTCACTAGGATCGACTGGTATTGGCCCGTTCCGGCCCACTACACTCTCCCTCTCTCGTGCACTCCTGTCTTCTCTCTCGCGCGTGCCTTGCTATGGCGTTATGTTGCCACCGCCGCCATCGTGCGATTTCGGTCTCATTTGTCTTCTCCGGCCGCCACCGTCGTGCGAGACGAGGCAGTCGGTGACGCTTCATCGAGAGGTCCCGCTCGATTCATTACTAGGCCTCTTTCTTGACCATGCCGCCTCCACCCCGAACCTAGGGTTTGGTGGTCACCGACGATTTTGTGCTCCGCTAACCCTGTGGTGCTGCTCGGCGGCTCTGGTGGCCCTGTGGTGCCGCTTTTGCTGCTCGTGTGTCTTTGTTCGCTGTGCTCGCGGCTTGGCTCGGGTTGCAGCGCCTCCGGGTGCTCCCCGTGCTGTCGTGGGTGCGTTTGTCGGTTGCTCTGCTTCCTTTTCTAACTACAACGAGGACCTTGGGTGAGTTCATCCCTTTTCCCCCTCTTGTTCTCTCAGAGAAGGTTACTTCAAAAAAAATGGATGATCAAACGGGAAGCTCAGAAACTCATGCGAGTGATGCGGGAACAACAAGAGCAGCCACTGTTGAAAATAGCGAGCCTCTAGAGGATGACGTTGATACATCATTTGATTTGTTTAGGGATGCATCAGAATTGCCTGATGAGTACAATTATGATTATGATGACTATGTTGATGAATCCATGTGGGGAGATGAGGACTGGACAAAACAAGAACATGAGAAAGCGGAAGATTACGTGAGCATATATGCTCACATCTTGTCCATCCTATCATGCTGGCCTCGGTGTGCTTGTAACACTAGAACCCTCATTGGTGTTGCCCACTTTGTTAGGTTTCATCCCTCTATGCTAGCTTCATCCCTCTGTGCTAGGTTTGTTTGAGGTGATTACCTACTGAATTTAGTTGTGTAGAACACATTGTTATGTTGTGAGTTAGTGTTGAAAGTGGTTCTGTCAGTACCTATTAACTGAGCTTTTATCTACTGTTCTGTGTTGATATGTTATGATATGAGGAAATTGGAGTTGGTTATGTATCCTAATGGCTCTCTGATAAATCTAGATGATAGAATGTATAATTTACAAAATGATTGCTGATTTTTTATCTTAGGAAAATGATTAAGTAAGATAATTAAACTATGTAGCATGAATACTTGGATTGCTTATTCAACAGGTTATTGTGACACCATAATTTGATTGGTACACATTTCCTATCTTTGGATAGGCTTTTCATGAGCTCTATTGTGGACTGGCTTAGATTGTCAACTTGTAAAGATTTCTGTTATCTATAGAGCTATATTGGATAAAAAGCTTAGTCTATGATGTTGGTCTAAGACTTTGCTAGGTAGAAACAAAGTTTTTACCTTCTGCCTTCTCTCTTTAATATCCTTTGATGGATAGTTCCTAGATATGATTCCTTCAGTATTTAGGAAAATGACTTGATATACTTTTGTAAGGATAGTATGGTGTATCCTTACTATTTAAGATGAAGCTATGAGATGTAATCATTTCTAAGATGCTACCATCCATAGGATGTGCCCAGAAATGATCATTCATATATTTTTGTGTATATAGATTACTAGAGCTTCCTATCCAAGATCAGTGATGCAAAGGCTGAGATCTTAGTTGTGGTTTGTAAGTATTTACTATTGGATTTGTTTAATTTCTTCCATGATGGATACACCTCACTTGGGTGTTTTTCTAAGAAGATTATGTAGAGAAAACACATGGTCTGATGAAATGGATAAGATCAATCTTGTGATGTTTTTGTATAAACTCACCACACAACTGTTGTTGGTGATGTTGCTATGCTGGTTGATCTTGCTGTCTTGATCCTGGAGTGGTGATCACTCCCTGGACCATGTTCTGCACCTCCTGGTACTTGTCCTGATCCTCCTTGCTCGTGTGAACTGGTGCTTGACCTTGTTGTCCTCCTACACCACCCCTCCTTAGGTTATGTAACACCCTCGCCTGATAAGGCTGAGTTCATGTGTATAGTGCCAATCCTTGGATCATTTCACTGGCACACATAGTACAAAATGATACCAAATATAACTATGCATCATAAATACAACGAATATGATCCAGAATTTGCATTATTTATTCAAGTACACAGCGGAAAAAAATACAAGGTAGATCTCCATCCTTCAAATGTGCCACAGGCGAACAATCGTTGAGTGGAGTCTCGCGACCTATAACGATCTCTTAGAAATGATATAACTTGCAACATGAAACTTTGCAGCCAGAATGGTCAATACTTTGAATGTATTGGCAAGTAGAACTAATAAGTACAAAGGATCTATCAACTACATGCATATTTGGCTAGGTGAGTTCAGGCTCATTTGCTAAAAGCAATACAACTTTTCCCTACTTTCAAAATACTTTTATTTCTTCAAAAACAATCTTCTAAGGACATACCAGCATAAACCCATGTAGAAACAAGACAGTTCAGCTTTCGTATGCTCCTAAACCCATGTTCACCCATCAAGTTTTAGTAATTAAGAAATTGGGATGAGTGAGATCTTCCAAACAGTTTCAGGCCCAGTTGCTCATAGTTGTCCATAACCGGGGACACGGCTAAGTACTTAGTTTAGAAACCCTGCAGGGGTTGTACACTTTACCCACACGACCCAGTCAACCCGCTCTTACCATTACACTCATTTTGTGCCATGGTAGGGCAAAAACCAAGACGAAACCTTTCAGAAGCAGAACCCTGATCCCTCAGGACGAACCCATACCAACCTACATCCCCTACATCTGCTAGTCACGTCGGGTCAGGTTCCCACAACTTACTTAGTCAAGACAAATAATGACATGCGGTTGTACTGGAAGCTACTACACAAGAAACCTGTCCAATCTATGAAGCCTAGGTGTGCTTTCCGCAATAAACCATCCAAAAAAATCAATCCCTCACACCCAGGAGATTCATTAAAATCCAGTTGTTTTCATTATAACAAAACATAACTTTTCCATAACATAATCAATCATGAATTCCCTTTTGCGCATCTAATAAGCATGGCTAAGCAACTACAATATGATGACTCAAAGGAATCAAGTCATGGAGATATGGCAATCATTCCCTTTTGTGTCATAGCATAGCAGTAAAAACACCTACACATGCATCACTATTGAAAATCATACTACATGCATAGGAAAAATAGTAGGACATTTATGATAGCTCTACTTGCCTTTGTTGTAGAAGATGTAGTCGATCAAATAATATTCACAATAGAGAAGATTGCACTCGTCACAATCACAAATGTTGCACCCCTCACAATCTATCGATCAAAACAAGTGCACAAAAACACACCATTCAATGCAATTATGCACAATACAACAAAACAATGATGAACAAATGCATGCATGAAAATTTAATATGTCACAATGGTTGTTACTTTAGTTCTCTAAACAATATTGAAGTATATGATGCATGCAAGAAGCCAATTAATGCAATGGAGTACTTGTTATTAATAATTACTTTTCAATATAGGGTTTTTAATAGTTTTGTTGTAACGCCTATTCTAACTGTCGAATTAAATTTGTTTCTTGGGTTTACTGGATAGATGACGTTAATAAGAACCAGTAGGGTGTTGGATTCACCCTAATCGGAGTTATAGATCTTTTTAAATAATTAAAATACTACAGAATGTATTATAATGCTCCTAACATTATACGTACTGTAGACCTATAATTTTAATTCAGAAACTGGTTCTACTCTTTCTTGTGATTCCAGGGACATATTATTTGCAATTTTCTGAATAGTATTTATTTTCTTATGAATTTATTACTCAAAAGTGGGAATTAGCTTGTTTAAATATCTACGGAATAACCTTACAGTGTTTTCCTGAACCAAATACGTATTGATGATCTACATGGAACCATCTTTCCATCGGTGTATCATTTAAATTTTTGTGATATGCAAATAATTTACAATGAATTTAATGATTTCTAAAGCCATTAAAACTAATTAAATCACTACGGGGTAAATAATCCGCAAATACTGGATCCAACCAGATATTATTAATCTACATTATAGTAGCTTTAATTTGATATATTGTTCATATTTTTCGGAGTAACAAATAATTTCCTATGAATTTATTAACCTAAAAGACCATTCAAACTAATTAAATTACTGCAGTAAACGAATACTGTTAAGGTTGGATCTAATGCCATATTAATATTCTACACGTTTTTCTGAATCCATTGATATATTGTTTGCTATTTTTGGATCTACAAATATTTTTATATGATATTTGCAAGTTTACACAATTTTCTGCGAATTAAATTCAATTTCAAATCTACGGGGAATATTCCCTGGAAATATTGTATGCTGACTGGGACGCGGGGCTAACCTGACGTTGACACGTGGCGAGATCCGGTTGGCTCGTACCCCTTTGCGGAATCGATCTTGGCCGTTGGGATGAGATCCAGTGGCTAGGAGAGGAGATTGACCCGATTTTGGGTCAGAGTAGACAAGAAATAGATCTGTGTTAGAGAGACAAAGCCGTAGGTCAAATTGAAAAACTTATAACATGAAAGTTGTGGGGAATCATTAGTCCTACCTTCTCACCAAAGGAATTTGGATTTGAAGAAACGAGCGCGAGTACATCTTGGATTTATACCGTCATATCTGAAATATTGCGGTGTGAAATTCTCCAGCTGTGGTGGATGAAAAGAGGTGAGGTTTGTCAGGACTGAAAGATTTCAACGAGATCTACAACTTTCGTTTTTTGGCCGAAGGCAAATGACGAAGTCTAGATGGGTGAATAAACGAAATAATATTCGGGCATGTGTAGATTCGGGATTTCGAGAAGAGAAACTCGTACAACTATGGCTCTACGAGTTTATATGAAGATTTAGGATGGTGTAGAGATAGGTCTTGGAGTAGGCACAAGTAGAAACAAACAGAAGTCGATTTAGAGTTGTAGATTAAAAGTTATAAGAGTTTGAATAGAGATAGTTTTGACAAAAACTGATTTGCACGGAAATTAAAGCAAACAAGACAGCACGTAGCGCGTGGCTGACTTGTCCGTCCTTGCTGGGCCGCCGGCTGGCTCGGCCGGCCGAGTTAGTTTTTTTCCTTTTCTATTTTGGTATTTACTTTATATCTTTTACATATGAACTCCAAATGATATGATTCTTGTTTCTAAATTTTTCTAAAATCGAATAGATCATTGTAGGATCATATTTGTATTATTTTTACTAGTTTGCAAGTAGTGGATTTATAAATCCTTGTATATTTCATTTTATTTATATCTTTATTTGTTTGTATTTATTCCATAACCTTTTCATAATAGCTCCAAATGAGCTCAGTTTTATTTCTAAAATTTTGTAATATTAATTGGATCTTTTTAGGCTATAATTTAACAATAATCGTTTCCTTAGCAACAATGGGTTTTATAAAGCCAATTTAATTCCCTTTAGGAACAAAGTGGCACATACTATTTGGGGTTTTAGTCCTTTATTTCTATTTTGGAATTTTTCTTGATGCAAATATGCAATGCAATGCTCATGAATGTCATGCAAATGCAATTTTTTTTCTAGTCCCAATTTTCAAAATATTGGGATGTGACATATTAACCCCCTTAAGATGAATCTCGTCCCGAGATTCCGAATGGCTAGCAAATAGGCGTAGGATATCCTCTTGTCCGGTGTAGCTCTTCTTCACCATGGATAAGCCTTCTGAGCTAACCCCCTTAAGAGAATTCAAGCTGGCCTCTCCAACTTCAGTTATTGTGCTATATCTAATTCTTCTTCCCTCTAGGGTTGTGAGTGAAATTGCTCGTCGTGCATGATCTATGTGGCCTTCATACTTAGACATTCAATCCTTGCCTAGAGTGACGTCCAAGCCTTATGATTGCAACACATTCAAGCTTGTGGGAAAGTTGTGTACTCCAATCCTTTGTTTCAGTTGATGACATCCAAAAGCTGCTACCTCTTCTCCACTAGGAGAGCTTATTTTGATGGGCTTGTTAATGGTTTCAGTTGGAATTCTTTTTCTATCCACAAATTCCCTTGATATGAACGAATGTGATGCTCCATCATCAAATAGAACGCGTGCTGGAAAGGGATTGAGCTGGAACGTACCAATCACGGCATCAGGGTCTCCTTGAACTTCCTCCACACTAATATGATTAATATGTCCCTTCTGAAATGGGTTTGGCTTGTAGCCATCAATCTTGGTCTTCTTCTTCTCAGGGCAGTCTCTTGAATAGTGTCCCTTCTGCTTGCATTTGAAACATCCAATCTTGCTTATGTCCTTCCTAAAGATACTAGTGTTGTGTTCCACAAAATTGTTGTCTTCATGGTTGTGCTCATTCCCTCCTTAAGAATTGTGGTTGTGACTCATGTGGGCATTATGGTGGCGTCTATTTCCTTTGTAGTACTGATGTCCGTTACCATCATGATCCATGTATCCATTTCCTTCAGGCATGTGATGTTCAGAACGTCCATTCCCTTCATGGAGAGTACAAAACTTCTGATGCGGTCTTGAGTTGTCTTTGTTGTTCTGGTGCTTTCTCTTGCGCTTCTCAACTTGACTTTGTTTCTCTTCAAGAATTCTTGCTTTGTCCATCAGATCCTGGAAGGTGGGAGTGTAAACTACTGATAGCTGAACGGAAAGCTCATCCCTCAGTCCATCCAGAAATCTCTCTTTCCTTTTATCATCAGTGTCAACATCCTCCGGGGCATAGCGAGAAAAATTAGTGAATTCCTCTATGTACTCTGACACTGTGTGATTGTGCTGGCGCAGGTCACAGAATTCCTTTCTCTTCAGGCTCATAACTCCATACGAGACATGGTTTGTCTTGAATCCTTCCTCAAACATCTCCCATGTGACTGTATCAATTGGGTGGGTAATCTGGAAAATATCCCACCATGTAGCTTCTTGTCCTTCAAATAAGTGAGCAGCAAATCTCACTTTCTCTTCATCAGTGCATCCAACTGTTACTAACTCCTTATTCACTGAGTGAAGCCAATCAAGTGCTATCATAGGCTCAGGTGCGCTTGAGAATTTTGCAGGCCTCAGTTTCAGGAACCTAGTGAGTGCATCCACTTGGGTTGGGTTGTTGTTGTTTGCTATGAATTGAGTCACCACTTGTGATAGTTGTGTCTGTGCTGCTATCAACCTCTACATCCCAGTGGGTTGACGACGAGGCGTCATCTGTTTGGGATAGCATAGATGAGTATATATAGAAGAGGACTAAGAGAAGTATTTCTACCCATAACTATATGAAGCAATCAATATCACAAACAAGCAAACAATCATAACCAATCAACACACAAGAAAACACTTGCAATACAACGTTACAGTGGTTTAAAACTAGCAGTATATAACCACAAAATGGTTTGAAAAGGTTGGGTACAATACTAGAGTAGAATAGAGCAACAAATAAACAACAAACAAAATCTGTCAAAACAGTACAGCAGGTTTCACGAATTTTTATGGGCATCTTCAACTCGTTAGGAATTGTAGCCAATTTTTGTGCATATAGTACTGGTAATTACGCTCTAGATCCTATGTTTTTAGATTTTTCTGAGTTACCAATAAAATATGAAAATCGCGCAGTACAACAGGTCATGCAGAAAACTGCAGCAGTAAAATCACGAATTTCAATCAATTCACACCATTAAACTAATTTAAAAACCTCATCAAAATTTCAGAAACGTTAGAGTTCCAAAACTAACTTATCCTAAAAAAAGCATCACCCAAAATAGCTCAATAAAATCAAGCAAACAACCTATATTGTCATACCACATAAGTTGATAAGATCAATATGCTAACATGATAACGATGATCTCCTAAAGAGATATAGTATGGTGGTCCAAATCTAACCAAACATGATGAGATGCTCACTTGTGTCATCCTATTTCTTATTTTACTTGTAGACAACACTCATACATGTTTCAAACGAATGGACAACTACAAATTTTTTTGAATAAGGAGAGGTTCTGAACTCTAGTAAGTAGAAAATATGATAGTTCTCCTAATAGAGGTCTTCTATTACAAATCCATTTCTAAGGTCACGATCCTACAGTCAACACACAACTCTAATACCATCTAGTAACACCCTCGCCTGATAAGGCTGAGTTCATGTGTATAGTGCCAATCCCTGGTTCGTTTCACTGGCACACACAGTACAAAATGATACCAAATATAATTGTGCATCATAAATACAATGAATATGATATAGAATTTACATTATTTATTCAAGTACACAGCAAAAAACGAATACAAGGTAGATCTCCATCCTTCAAATGTGCCACAGGCGAACAATCATTGAGTGGAGTCTCGCGACCTATAACGATCTCTTAGAAACGATATAACCTGCAACATGAAACTTTGCAGCCACGAATGGTCAATACTTTGAATGTATTGGCAAGTAGAACTAATAAGTACAAAGGATCTATCAACTACATGCATATTTGTCTAGGTGGAGTTCAGGCTCATTTGTTAAAAGCAATACAACTTTTCCCTACTTTTAAAATGCTTTTCTTTCTTCAAAAACAATCTTCTAAGGACATACCAGCATAAACCCATGTAGAAACAAGACAGTTAAGCTTTCGTATGCTCCTAAACCCATGTTCACCCATCAAGTTTTAGTAATTAAGAAATTGGGAATAGTGAGATCTTCCAAACAGTTTCAGGCCCAGTTGCTCATAGTTGTCCATAACCGGGGACACGGCTAAGTATTTAGTTTAGACACCCTACAGGGGTTGTAGACTTTACCCACACGACCTAGTCAACCCGCTCTTACCATTACACTCATTTTGTGCCATGGTAGGGAGAAAACCAAGACGAAACCTTTCAGAAGCAGAACCCTGATCCCTCAGGACGGACCCATACCAATCTACATCCCCTACATCTGCTAGTCACGTCGGGTCAGGTTCCCACAACTTACTTAGTCAAGACAAATAATGACATGCGGTTGTACTGGAAGCTACTACACAAGAAACCTGTCCAATCTCTGAAGCCTAGGTGTGCTTTCCGCAATAAACCATCCAAAAACATCAATCCATCACATCCAGGAGATTCATTAAAATCCAGTTGTTTTCATTATAACAAAACATAACTTTTCCATAACATAATCAATCATGAATTCCCTTTTGCGCATCTAATAAGCATGGCTAAGCAACTACAATACGATGACTCAAAGGAATCAAGTCATGGAGATATGGCAATCATGCCCGGGTGTCATAGCATAGCAGTAAAAACACCTACACATGCATCACTACTGAAAATCATACTACATGCATAGGAGAAATAGTAGGACATTTATGATAGCTCTACTTGCCTTTGTTGTAGAAGATGTAGTCGATCAAATAATATTCACAATAGAGAAGATTGCACTTGTCACAATCACAAATGTTGCACCCCTCACAATCTATCGATCAAAACAAGTGCACAACAAACACACCATTCAAAACAATGCAATTATGCACAATACAACAAAACAATGATGAACAAATTCATGCATGAAAATTTAATATGTCACAATGGTTGTTACTTTAGTTCTCTAAACAATACTGAAGTATATGATGCATTCAAGAAGCCAATTAATGCAATGGAGTACTTGTTATTAATAATTACTTGTCAATATAGGGTTTTAATAGTTTTGTTGTAACACCTATTCTAACTGTCGAATTAAATTTGTTTCTTGGGTTTACTGGATAGAGGACGTTAATAAGAACCAGTAGGGCGTTGGATTCACCCTAATCGGAGTTATAGATCTTTTTAAATAATTAAAATACTACAGAATGTATTATAATGCTCCTAACATTATACGTACTGTAGACCTATAATTTTAATTCAGAAACTGGTTCTACTCTTTCTTGTGATTCCAGGGACATATTATTTGCAATTTTCTGAATAGTATTTATTTTCTTATGAATTTATTACTCAAAAGTGGGAATTAGCTTGTTTAAATATCTACAGAATAACCTTACAGCATTTGCCTGAACCAAATACGTATTGATGATCTACATAGAACCAGCTTTCCATCGGTATATCATTTATATTTTTGTGATATGCAAATAATTTACAATGAATTTAATGATTTCTAAAGCCATTAAAACTAATTAAATCACTACGGGGTAAATAATCCGCAAATGCTGGATCCAACTAGATATTATTAATCTACATTATAGTAGCTTCAATTTGATATATTGTTCATATTTTTCGGAGTAACAAATAATTTCCTATGAATTTATTAACCTAAAAGACCATTCAAACTAATTAAATTACTTCAGTAAACGAATACTGTTAAGGTTGGATCTAATGCCATATTAATATTCTACACGTTTTTCTGAATCCATTGATTTATTATTTGCTATTTTTGGATCTACGAATATTTTTATATGATTTTTGCAAGTTTACACAATTTTCTGCGAATTAAATTCAATTTCAGATCTGCAGGGAATATTCCCTGGGAATATTGTATGCTGACTGGGACGCGGGGCTAACCTTACGTTGACACGTGGCGAGATCCGGTTGGCTCGTACCTCTTTGCGGAATCGATCTAATCCTGGCCGTTGGGATGAGATCCAGTGGCTAGGAGAGGAGATTGACCCGATTTTGGCTCAGAGTAGACAAGAAATAGATCTGTGTTAGAGAGACAAAGTCATAGGTCAAATTGAAGAACTTAAAACATGAAAGTTGTGGGGAATCATTAGTCCTACCTTCTAACCAAAGGAATTTAGATTTGAATAAACGAGCGCGAGTTCATCTTGGATTTAGACCGTCATATCTGAAATATTGCGGTGTGAAATTCTCCGGCTGTGGTGGATGAAAAGAGGTGAGGTTTGTCAGGATTGAAATATTTCAACGAGATCTACAACTTTCGTTTTTTGGCCGAAGGCAAACGACGAAGTCTAGATGGGTGAATAAACGAAATAAGATTCGGGCATGTGTAGATTCAGGATTTCGAGAAGAGAAACTCGTACAGCTGTGGATCCACGAGTTTATATGAATATTTAGGATGGTGTAGAGATAGTTCTTGGAGTAGGGAACAAGTAGAAACAAACGGAAGTCAGTTTAGAGTTGTAGATTAAAAGTTATAAGAGTTTGAATAGAGATAGTTTTGACAAAAACTGATTTGCACGGAAATTAAAGCAAACAAGGCAGCATGTACGCGCGTGGCTGGCTGGTCCGTCCTTGCTGGGCCGCCGGCTGGCTCGGCCGGCCCAGTTAGTTTTTTTTTCTGTTCCTTTTCTATTTTGGTATTTACTCTATATCTTCTGCATACGAACTTCAGATGATATGATTCTTGTTTCTAAATTTTTCTAAAATCGAATAGATCATTGTTGGATCATATTTGTATTATTTTTACTAGTTTGCAAGTAGTGGATTTATAAATCCTTGTATATTTTATTTTATTTATATCTTTATTAGTTTGTATTCATTCCATAACCTTTTCATAATAGCTCCAAATGAGCTCAATTTTGTTTCTAAAATTTTGTAATATTAATTGGATATTTTAGGCTATAATTTAGCAATAATCGCTGCCTTAGCAATAGTGGGTTTTATAAAGCCAATTTAATTCCCTTTAGGAACAAAGTGGCACATACTATTTGGGGTTTTAGTCCTTTATTTCTATTTTGGAATTTTTCTTGATGCAAATATGCAATGCAATGTTCATGAATGTCATGCAAATGCAATTTTTTTTTCTAGTCCAAATTTTCAAAATCTTGGGATGTGACAGGTTACCATCTTGTGGATGATCTATTTGGTTTGATGTATGGATTGGCTATGGATGTCTTGGATATTGGGCAAGATAAGTGGTATCTTACCTGTGTTATTGAGAATGTGCTCGTGATATGAAATGGACAGCAGCTGTTTTGCGGCATTGTTCTCCCTTTTGATTGTTTGAGCTGCTGCTCGTGTGTTTACAACACATAGCATGAAGTTAGGTGATTGTGCTGCTTCACTATTCCATTCCATTTGGATCAGATCAAGTGAATCTGTTTTCACTGCTTAACCTTTTATTATTTACTAATATGGTGAAACTTGCCCCTTTATCTTGGTTGGTGATGTTGTACTGAAGCTTATGTTGACATAGAAGAATAATTTTTGCATATTGGTGAAATTTTCCCCTTTGATTTACTCAATGATGTAAATATGAACAATGCACATCACTGTTCTCTACTGAGAGTAATACTAACAAATTAACATCTTGTTTCTTTTTTATTTATTTTTTATTTTGCAGGTACAGAAACTTTGAAGATCAAGATTTAGTGTAGGAATTGATAGATAGTCTCGGTTTGATCATACTTTGTAATCTTCCATTTATTCTTTTGTAAAGAATCTTTGTAATAATATTCTTTTATTTAATAAAGTTTCCATTTATTGTAACTTCTTTTTGTAATACATTTGTTCAATACGTATATATATTTATATGTATTGTTGTAATAGAATAAGGAAAATAAATAGGAAATCCTTTCTTATTTAAATTACTTTGTTGTATTATATTCAGTTCTCATAACTGTTTAATATATTCAGACAAAAATACTAAATCATATTGGAAAACAATTTAATGCTAATACTTCTAATTTTAAAACTTTTCCAAATGATTTAAATTTCAATTTTAAATTCAAAATTGTTTCCCGTAAATTCATTAAATTCTTAAATATCATGTCAAAATTTATAGCAATCACTAGAAATAGCTAAACCTACCTCTAGATAGTGAAAGAAATTAAGATCTATTTAGGTTTTAGTTTGGCGAAAAATTTACCCTGATTTTTATATATGAATGCATGCAAATGCTCAGATTCCTATTTCTACCCTTCGTTGGTTCCTAAATGCTGGGATGTTATAGACTTCCCCCCTTAAATTAAACTTCGTCCCGAAGTTTGTTGATGTGTACCTGAATAGTTCGGTATAAGCTTCTCTTAACTCCTCTTCTTTCTCCCAAGTTACTTCTTGGTCAGGGTGATGTTCCCATTGTACTTTATAGTACTTGATTGCTCTGTTTCTTAATATATTTCAGTTCTCTTCTAGAATTTTGCGGGGTTTCTCGACAGTAGTCAAATCTGCTTGTAGTTCAATCTCTTGATGTGTAACTGCATCATCTGGAACTTTAAGACATTTCCGAAGTTGTGATACATGGAGAACATTGTGAACTTGATCGAGTCTTTTTGGTAACTCCAAAGCATAAGATACGATTCCATTTTGACTCAGTCTTTTGAATGGTCTGATATATCTTGGAATTATTTTCCCTTTAACTCCAAATCTTTTAAATACTTTCATTGGACTTACTTTTAGATATACCGTATCTCCTACTTCTGGATTCCATGATCTTTGACTTTGATCAGCATAACTCTTTTGTCGACTTTGCGCTATCTTCAATCGATCTTTAATAATGTCGATGATATCTTGCTTCTCCTTGATATAGTCTGGTGCAAATTCTTTGCTACTACTTAGTTCATACTAACATATTGGTGATCTACACTTTCTCCCATAAAGTACCTGATATGGTGCTGCCTTCAGACTACTCCAATGGCTATTGTTGTAGGAAAATTCTGCCAACGGTAGATGATCTTTCCACAAACCTCCAAAATCTAATGCACAAGCTCTAAGCATATCTTCTATGACTTAATTAGTTCTTTCTGTCTGACCTCCATACTTTGGATGATAGGTTGTGCTCAAATACAATTTTGAACCAAGTGCCTCATGTAATTGTTTCCAAAATTCTGAAGTAAACAAAGATCCTCTATCTGATATAATATTCTTGGGTACTCGTGCTTACTCACTATTTCTTTGACATAGATTTCAACTAATTTCTCGACATTATCCTTTTGATTTATATGAATAAAATGTGCAGTTTTGGTGAATCTGTCCACAATCATCCATATCATATCCTTCCATTTTGGTGTCGTGGGTAATCCTGTGAGAAAATCCATACCAATTTCTTCTCACTTCCATTCTAGAATTTCCAAAGGTTGTAATGGTCCTACTGGACTTTGATGTTCTTCTTTTACCCTTTGAGAAGTATGGCATTTAGACACCGAGTTTGCAATGTCCCTTTTCATGCTATTCCATGAAAACAATTCCTTAAGATCCATGTACATCTTTGTACTTCCAAGATGTATATAGTATGATGTTTCATGTGATTCTCGGAGTATTATTTCCTGAATCTCTGGTACATCATCTGGTACACAAATACAATTTTCAAACCATAAAGATCCATAATCCCCAAGGTGAAAAGCTGATGTTTGACCTTGAGATATTCTTCGAAGTTCTTCAGCAATAAAAGGATCTTCTTCTTGGTGTCTAAAAATCTCTTTCCGAAGATCACTACTCCGTTCTTCAACTACTCTCATGGTAGCTAATCCCCCAAGAACTTTTGTATTTATAAGTTGTATTCCAATCTTTCTAGATCCAGTTGTAATTCCTGGGGTAGTTCTCTGTTAAGAGGTTGAGTATTTGTGCTCTTCCTACTTAAAGCATTTGCTACAACATTGGCTTTTCCAGGAGTATAGTTGATTATTAGATCATAATCCTTGATTAATTCAAGACAATGCTTATGCCACATATTCAATTCATTTTGTGTGAAGAAATGTTTGAGAATTTTATGATTAGTGTATAGCTCACACCTTTCTCAATTGAGAAAATATATCCACCCTTTTTTAAAGCAAAGACTACTGCTAGTAACTCCAAATCATGAGTTGGATAATTAATTTCATGTGGTTTCGGTTGTCTGGATCCATAAGAAATTACCTTGCGATCTTGCATTAGCACACATCCTAATCCTTCCTTGGATGCATCACAATATACTTTTTAATCCTTTCCTATTTCAGGAACTACTAAGATTGGTGCATTTCATTCCAACACTGATTGAACCTTGGATGGATTTACATCAATTCCATATTTACTGATCACATAACCAAGAATTTCTACTTTGTCTAACCAAAATTCACACTTGCTGAATTTAGCATATAGATTATGCTATCTAAAGATTTGCAATGCTATTCTTAGATGATCTGCATGCTCATATTTATCCTTGGAGTATATCAAAATATCATCAATGAACACTATAACAAACTTGTACAGATAAGGCATGAAGTTTTGTTCATAAAATTCATGAATATTGCTGGTGCATTGGTCGATCCAAAACGTACAACTAGATACTCATGATTACCATATCTTGAAACAAAAATGATGTTTTTGGAACATCTTTAGGTTTGGTTTTTATTTGATGGTATCCTAATCTTAGATCAATCTTAGAAAATACTCCAGCTCCTTTTACTTGATCAAATAGATCTTGAATTCTTGGTAACGGGTACTCGTTCTTGATAGTAACATTGTTGAGCTTTTTTTAATTACCACACATTCGTCGTCCTCCATCTCTTTTATCCACAAAAATTACCGGGGTTCCCCGCGGGGATACACTCTCCTGCATAAATCCTTTCTTGGCTAACTCATCAATTTTCTCCTTAAGCTCTTTTAAATATTTTGGACCAATCTTATATGGTGCTTGGGATATTGGTGTTGTACCAGGTATTAGATCGACCGTGAACTCTATTTCCCGATCTGGTGGCATTCCTAGTAATTCTGCTGGAAACACATCTTAAAACTCATTTACCACTGGAATATCTGTCAACTAAACTTCCTTCATGGAGTTCAATTGAATATCTACCATGATGTGACTGTGTTTGTCATCTTGATATACTATTCTTCCTCCACTAGAAGATTTAATTCAAAATGTTTTGTCCTCACAATTTATCTGGGCTCCATGTTGTCATCCAGTCCATACCTAGCACTACTGCAATTCCCTTGAAAGGAATCACATATATGTATGCTAAATATGTACAAACATAGATCGATATAACTTGATATTGTTTAATGTGGCGTACAACTACATCTTCCCTGACCGTGACTACGGTCATTCGGCTTGCTAACGGTGAACTTTAATCTCAGATTTATCACAGAATTGTTCAGATATGAAGGAAGTAGTTGCACCCATATCAAATAAAACTTTTCCGGGATTGGTAAGAATGTTGAGAGTACATATCACTGCGTGCTCGGAGTTATCCACCTCCTCCAAGGTTGCACAGTTCAACTTCCCAGTAGGCCTGCTCCTCTTGCCATTATTGTTCTTGGCAACATTACCTCCTCTACTGGGCTATCCGTTTCCTCCACTTGCTTGTACTCCAACTTTTGTGGGCCATCCTCCCTATGGTGTGTTTGGACAATATAGTTTGATGTGTCTCTTTTGAACACATCCATAACAAATTACTATTGGATTCTTACATTCCCTTACTGTATGTCCTAGAATTCCACAATTGTTGCATATGATGTTCCTTCTAGGATTGATTAATCCCCATTATTGTTGTTGCTATTGTTGTTGTTGTTGTTGTTGTTGTTGTTGTTGTTGTTGTTGTTATAAGGTCTCATCATACGTTTGATTTCCAATTTGGTTTTAGGCTTACTTGCCTGAATTCTCTTTCTTTCCTTGTTAGCCCTCTTCCTCTGATCCTCTTGAACATTCTTATAATCATCTTCAGAAGTTATGGCTGCATCAAGTTACAGCTGAAAACTCTGTTTATTAACAAGCCTCAACTTCATCTTCACGAATGGATTTAAACCATTTAGAAAACATTTCTTTCTATTTTCCTCAGTGTTCACTTCATCCTCAGCATAATGAGAAAATTTTATGAACTCCCGGATGTACTTTATGACACTAACATATCCTGGCTGAAGTTCCTCAAACTCTATATGCTTTAACTCCATTACACTTTCTAGAACATGATATTCACGGAATCTTTGATTGAACTCCTCCTAGTTATACTCCCTTCCTGGAAATTGCATTGCTAACTGATTCTCCCACCAAGATGTTGCAGGTCTAGTCAAAATATGGGTTGCATACCTCAACTTTTCCTCATCATTGCAACCTACAGTCGTCAGCTTTCTCTCTGTATCTGCCAACCAATCTTCGACATCCAATGGTTCTGGGGCTGATGCAAAAGGTAACGTTCTAGCATTCTGAAAGTTAGAAAGACTCACTCCACGACCTTCAGGTTCTCTATGATCTCTAGCTCGTCCTAATAACTCCTCCGTGAACTTGTTTTGAGTCTCTTGCATCATTTTCATACACTGTATGAAATTTTGCTCCATTACCGACCTCATTGGTGGTGGTGGTTGTATTGCTCCTTAGTTTCCGGCGTCTGCATCCGCCTTTTCTTTTGCCTCGCGCTCTAGGCGCTGTTGTTCAAACTTAGACTCTACACCCGATTCCATGACCCCCTAGTCCTGCTACGTAAAGCTAATACTCATAATTACATCATGCATATGTGTTATGTTCTCAACTTCATGCATAGAACTAGTGACACAATGGAAAAAAATCCAAATAAGAACTAAATATGCATTTCACATATTATACATTACAAACAACATAGTTGGTATAAGTCATTACAAACCAGTACCATATAGGTAGTACAAACTCATGTGGATGCTATCCCAATTATTTAAATACAACTGTCTTAAACACTACAATTCACAATACCTTTTAATCATCTACTAGAGAAATCTAGGTCCTTAGTAACTACGACGCTCATTATACATGCCTGGAATCCAACCATCCTGACGTGAAGTCCGACGCACAGTCTGTGAAACAACTAGCCTTCCACATGGAATGTACTCTGTATCTGAAGTATCAGGGCTTGAGTTATCACTCAGCCTGAGTGCATTGAATCCATCCAGCTCAGCTGAAAAGTATTTAGAAACTCGTTCATCACTATCACCCGTATGAATTACTTTAGCACCTTCCCTGAAGTAATCAACAAAATTCTCAGATTCCGTCGCTCCCTAGGTTCTCTGCTGGTTATTATAGTTATTATTAAACTTTGGGTAATATACATTCTCTGCGTTTTGATAATACATGGATGTAAACACCTGGACTTTTAATCCAAGATGCATGTTATGCCGTACAACGCAATCCCAGGATTACCATTTTTGTGAGACATAACGGAGTTGATAGAACAGTACATCATCCATTACAAACCATAATACTCTTACAAATAGTTGATCTCATGATCAAGTCTGATTACATAACAAAGCAGCAGAATAATAGCGTAGTAGAGGCTCCATCTTCATTGTCACAAGCAATGCTGACGATGGGAGGTGATCCTAGTTATCGAAGGCGTCCCGCTGTCCATCCTCCTCGTGCTCCCCTTCATAGTCTAGCCATGGGAATATCCAGGGACAAAGCCATGAGTACTTTCAAGGTACTCACAAACTGTCACTAAGGTAAAAACCATTCTAGTAGGAATCCTAAGCTCTAGGTTTGTTTGTAATAAGCCAATTTTATTTAGAGGTACTTAGTAGTAAAGACCTAACTTTAGTTGTCTAGATTACTCAAGTGGGAACCTAGTTTCATGTCCACATTCTTGTGTGGTTAATTTGAAGTCATATTTCAAGTCATAAGTCATTTTTAAAACATCTGACAATGGAACAGTATGGGCATCCAACTGTCCATGACCGTGGACGCGGCTATTCGAATAGTTTGACACTCTATAGAGGTGGTGCACTTTCACCACAACATTTGATATATCCGTCAGGGATAACCCTGAATCGTCATACATGGTATGCGGATAATCAATCCTAACCTTTCAATTACACACCCTAGTATAGGCACCTCCCCTATGAGTTTGGCCTCCCAGCCATGGCCATCCGCCATCCTAGAAACTGCATAGGCGGACATTCATATTCACAAGGTAGCCTCAGCTCAACCTTGTTTCGTGATAGAACCCATACGAAGACACATAAACTTCCATTTAATCCCTACCCAAACTAGGGTATTGTGGTTGTACGGTAAAATTGGAATGGTATCGCATCCAAACCCAACCATCAGTTTTTATCAAAGTCAGGGCACATACTTCATTCGGTATCATCTTCAACTCATTATGTTCCATAGCACATGTCAAAACATTTCAATAGAATGACTCATCATTCCAAGGTTTTCATAATCATTTTCTCCAAGTGTTCTCATCTATAGTGATCAAGATTAGTTTAGCACTAGCATCTATCAATGAGGGTGTCACTATTGAGAGATACTAATCAAGTGTAACCATCTACATCTAGTTCTATGCCCTTGATGGCATCTTTCCTATTTTTTCCACTAATCCCAATTTATTAACTAAGAGAGCAACTTTGATAAAAGGGAGAAAAGATAAATCTTGCATTTAAAACTTGGGATTGGTATAATCAAGGTGGTATCATAATAGTATGCATAGTTCTATCTTGCATAGTGTAGCTTGCCTTGGTGTGTACAATGGTCGTAGTTATTTTCTTCTTCGTAGAATTCTTTCTCCTCGTTGCCCAGGTTGATACTAGCGTCTATGAATACATACGAGGGACACAATCACCAAACAATACTTAACTAATTCTATTTAACACACCAAGAGTCACACTAGATGATCTAGCATCATCTCTATCATTACAAGGAAAGGGTGACAAGATTTTGTTTATCTTATTTTAGAAAAGTAATTTCTACTCATTGAAAAGTTACCTAAGATTTAATATTCTCTAATTAAAATATGGGATCATATTGACACATGTGATCACCACATATTCCAATACTTGGCAATGTGATTTAAAGTGGTTGGCCTAAATTACCAAGTTTAATAATGCCAAATAATAATATTTATGTGACTAGAAATGACTATAAAGCCATTCTTTCATTTTTGATCCTGGACTACTGCATGTAAAACTATATATTTTTACATATGGAGATAGGTCATGACCAATGTGATTTTTGAGAGTTGGAATCAACTCAAAATCATTTATGGTTGATTTTAGAAAAATGGTTGAAGTGGTAAAAGCTATTGTTTTGTTATTTTTATTGTGGGTGATCTATAATTTCAAACTGTTTGAATCCAACAGGAGTGATTAGAGATTTTCAAATTCTTTATAACAAAATTGGATTCATTCAATTTGGTTCATTTGAATTGAATTTCAAAGTTACCTATAGTATAGGATTTTGAATTAAAAGGAAAAGCTAAGTTTGAATTTGCGGGCTCGCGCGGGAAAGCTAACTGGCCGGCCCAACTAGGCAGTGCGCGTGCAGCGGGCTGCACCTGGGTTGGTCCCACGCGTAGCGACTAATCCAACGCGAAGTGGTATCCTTCAATCTGGACGACATGATTAGAGAACGATCGACGGATCCGCGTCGTCTTCTCTGTCACACGACACACGCGAGATGCTAACCCTATCTCTACGGCGCGGGTCGTCGGGGGCTTACCAGAGCTCCATCTAGGTGGGTGAATGAGCTTGTCAACGGCGGCGGTTCGAATGGTGGTCGCGGCGGCTCCTGGCACGGCTCCTAGCGATGCCTCCTTTCCTCCACTGCAGCGGAAGACTCTAGTTAAATTCCGATGATGTGGTGCTCGGCTTGCTTCGGGGACGGGTCAGAGAGGTTTCTAGGTGAGAGGGGAGTGGAATGGTGTGCGTTTTTAGGCAGGGGAGGGGTCTATTTATACCCCAGCAAAGGGAGCAGGGCGGCATGGTTCGGGCTCGTCGACGACATCGTTACAAGAAGCTATCGGCATGGCGGAGGGCATAGGTCGACACAGGGCCTCATGGCAGTCGTCATGCGCACAGTGGCACGGCGAGGCGCTGTCTCAGTCGATCCGAGGCATCTGTGCTCTGTTCGGGTACCCCGGGAGTTCGTCATGACGTATAGTGATCACGGATCGTGGCGGGTAAAACAGGCGTGTTTGGGAAATGCTGGCGTTGCGGCGATCGCAATGGCGTAAGGAGAGAGAGAGGCGCGACGTGGTTACATAGGGCAGTTCGGCGCTCTGGCGTGACGATCAACATTGTCAAGAGTTAAATGGGTGCGGCTGCCCTGGTGTCTCCACGGGCAGTCGTTGGTCGAGGCATGCATAGGCAGTGGCGGTGAGGTCACGGCTACCTCCTAGACATCATGGGCGAGGGCGGCGCGGCGTGTAGCAGTGTGTCCGCGTTGGGGTGGCATGGGTGATCTCAGGTACGAATTGCACTAGTCAAGATGGCGAGTGATAGGGGATCAATTGCACGGGCTAGTACTTGAGAGAGTTAAGGGTGAGTAGTGGAGGCTCGGTGAGGTCACAAGATGATCACAAGATTGATCAAAATAGTGAATAGTTGGTAAGCTTCTACTGTGCTCACCAAGTGTTTGATTAAATGGCTGCAAGAACTAAACCTTTGAATTTTAAAATTATCTTTGGTGAGTGTGTTGGTCATAAGCTTGGTAGTCTCTGGGTACAAATATTTGCCAAGTGGTGAAGGTTTTGATGGTTTTCCAAAAATGACTATCTTGATGCATAAGATAGATTCAATTTTGAAATGTCCTTCAAATGCATTTAAATTTGTTTCTATAAGTTTTCAAATTTCACTTGTGTTCATTGTCACTTGGTCTAGCAAGGGGAGAAAATAAATGGAATTATTTCTGTTTGTAATCATTTGCTAGGGATGCTCAAAGTGAGCTAAGTGTTAACTTTTGCAAAAATGACCATTAGGTCATATGCTTTATATATTGATTTTCTTTTGCTTTGTTTTGGGTTTGATTTGACCTATATGATATGGTTTTTATATTTAAACCAAACATCATCATTTACAACAAACAAACATGGCATTTCAAACATTCACAAACATTCATAACACACATGCATTAATATAGTGTTTAATATTAAAAGCTTTTGTTAACCCTAATTTTGGTTGATTAGAAATTGATATCCTCGTTAATATTTTTGAGATGTTACAAACCTTGCCCCCTTAAACAGAATATCGTCCCGAGATTCAGGAAAAACTAGGAACTAAATAGATTGGGAAACTCAGTCCTCATGTAATCTTCGCGTTCCCAGGTGGCTTCTTCTTTGGTATGGTTTTGCCACTGGATTTTGGGAAACTTGATACTCTAGATCCAGGTGGTTCTAAAGGCTTCTTCCAAAATATGAATGGATATTTCATGATAGGTTAAATCCGAGTTGATCTCCACGGCTCTGT
Organism: Avena sativa; assembly: GCA_916181665.1. Taxonomy (NCBI): domain Eukaryota; kingdom Viridiplantae; phylum Streptophyta; class Magnoliopsida; order Poales; family Poaceae; genus Avena; species Avena sativa. The sequence goes on from OV702280.1 coordinate 138,235,497, forward strand.
GATCTATGTTCTTGAAAACTTCGGTCTTCTCCGGAACTTCTAAACATTTCTGAAGTAACGAGATATGAAACACATCATGAAAGCTCACATCTCTTCCTGCATTTCTATCTGATAGGATACTTCTCCTCGGCGACTTAAAATCTTGAAAGGTCCGATATATCTGGGTGCAAGCTTCCCTTTGAGTTGAAAATGCTGCATTCCTTTCAGGGGTGATACTTTGAGATACACAAAGTCTCTGGCATTGAAGGATAGGTCTCGACGTCTCTTGTCAACATAACTCTTTTGTCTGGATTAAGCGGTTTGAGGTTCTCAAGGATCTTGTGAACCTTCTCTTCGGCTTATCGTATGATGTCTGGACCAAATATCTAACTCTCTCCTACTTGCGACCAATTCAGGGGTTACAGCACTTACTTCCATACAAAAACTCAAATGGGGCCATTTGCAAACTGGCTTGATAATTGTTGTTGTATGAGAATTCTGTGAAAGGCAAGCAGTCTTCCCATTTAGATCCATATTCTAGTACACAAGCTCTCAGCATATCTTCTAGTATATGGTTTACTCTTTCCGTTTGTTCGTCGGTCTGCGGGTGATAAGATATGCTGAAGTTTAGTTTGGTTCCTAATCCTTCTTGGACTTTCTTCAAAAACCTTGAGGTAAACTGGGTTCCTCGATCTGACACAATTGTCTTGGGGGTTCCGTGCACACTGACTATTCTAGCAATATAAAACTCTGCTAGCTTCGAGCTTTGATCAGTGGTCTTGATGGGTATGAAATGAGATACTTTGGAAAGTCTATCCACTATGACCCAAATAGAATCATTTCCTCTACTAGATGTAGGCAAAACAGTGATGAAATCCATTCCAACTAAATCCCATTTCCATTCTAGATTTTGCAAAGGTTGCAAAAGTCCTGCGGGTCGCTGGTGTTCCGCTTTAACTCTCTGACAAATATTACACTTGGCAATATAGCTTCCGACTTCTCTCTTCATCTTTTGCATCTTTGTTCCTTCAAATTGCTCCATCAAATCCTGATACATCACCAAAATTGCTCCTTCAAATCCTTATAGATCTTTGTTCCTCCCAGATGAGTAGAATAAAGAGTATCATGGGCTTCTTGCAAAATAACTTACTTCAACTCTGAATCTGCTCGCACACAGAGGCGTCCTTTATACCACAGAACTCCTTCTTCATCTTCCGTGAATATGGGTACCTTCCCCGTACAGATATGACGTTTAGTTCTAACGATACTGGCATTTCCTTTCTAAGCTTCCTTTATCTGACATATCAAAGTGGGTTGAAGTTCAAAACTGGCTAGGAATCCTTCGCTAACTAGATCCATTCTAAATTTCTCCAACTCCTCATGCAAACTTGGCTGTTCTTCCTTAATCATGGTGTTTAATCTACACGACAGTCTACTCAGAGCATCTGCTACCACATTGGCCTTGCCGGGATGGCAGTGAATGTCAAGGTCATAATACTTGATTAACTCTATCCATCTCCATTGTATCATGTTTAGCTCCTTCTGGGTGAAATATACTTCAAACTCTTGTGATATGAATAAATCTTCAAGGCTAAAACTACTACGGCAAACTCTAGGTCGTGGGTGGGGTAATTCTTCTCATGTTGCTTCAGATGCTGAGAAAGATATGATATTACTTTTCCTTCCTGCATCAACACACATCTGAGACCAATCTTGGATGCATCACAAGATATGTCAAAAGTCTTAGTGATATCTAGCATGATCAAGATTGGCGCTGAAATCAATCTCTTCTTGAGCTCTTGAAAACTTGCTTCACATTTGTCTGTCCATTCAAACTTTTTCTCTTTCTTCAACAGCTGGGTCATCGGCCTTGCGATGCTTGAAAATCCTTCAATGAACTTGTAGTAATATCCCTCTAATCTAAGAAACGCGCAAACTTCAGTTTGAGTTGTAACACTACGGTTCTGAAAAGACCATAGCTCCATGCAACATGCCAATCCCTGGATCGGTTCATTGGCTTGGATAGATCGTAAAGACAAATAACAAAGCAATATCCGTGTATCATGAATAACGAGGTGATCCCGAGTATTAAATTATTACAATAATGTGTAGCACGTAGGCTAGCTCAAATAGTTCAATAGCAAACGGAAGCATAAGCATAAATTAGACTCCATCCAATTGCCCACAAGCGAACAAATGTTGAGTGGAGTATCGCAACCTAATCGAACATTCGGAATCGGACAAACAACTTGCAACATAAAACGTAGCAGCCCCGAATGATCAATACTTGGAATGTATGGCAAGTAGAGTTAAGTAAGGAGACAATACACCTAACTACTACATGCTTTTTTGGCTAGGTGGAAGCTTGTCTATTTTGCGAGCATAAACACTTTATCCTACTTTCATAATCACTTTTAGATTTTCTTTGAAAAGATCCCAGTTTAGTTAACCCAACAAATTAATCACTTTAAGAAATTGGAATGAGCGAGAAACATGTCATGAACTCAATATCAAGCAACTCAGATGTCCATAACCAGTGACACCGCTAATCGATTAGATTATACACCCTGCAGGGGTTAGTACACTTTACCCATGTGACTTGGCCAGCCTAGATCGTACCACCACTCTCATATTGGGTGATGATTGAGAGAAGTGCAAGAAGGGACCGTTCGGAAAGTAGCTCCCCAAACCGACATGCACCATACCAATCTACCAAAATTCTACATTTCTGGCTACGTGGGTTTGAGTTACCACAACCTACTAGGTCCAGCCAACCGCCCATTTCATTATTGGCACATGGTTGTACACGTAAGCTACCAAATAAAGAAGCCAATCGTTTTCTCTTGATACCTGGGTGCCTTTCCGCAATGAAACCACCAAAAATTATCAATCCCATCACACCCAGGAGATTCATTGATTAAGTTGTTTTAGTTTTCTCAAAACAACTCTAACAACAACAGTTATCACATGATGTAACCGAGCCCTCGTCTATCACAGCATGGCTAAGCACATCTAGACATACGATGGTTCATCTACAAGGAATTTCTTCTAGTTTGTATAGGTTTTAGCATAGCGATAGTACTTTCCTACACATGCAACTACAAAATACACTACACATGCATAGAAAATAGTAGGACAATGGTATGATCAAAATAGCATCTACTTGCTTTGGTTGCATCTGAAGTCGTTCAAGCACTTGTTGCAACCACACACGTTGCACTCCTCGCAATCTATCAATCAAACAAAAGCATACAATATAAGCAACCATACAATCATAAGCAAACAAACAATGCATGCATGACAAGTTAATAAGTCACAAAGGTTGTTTTTTAGTTCTCTAAACAGTACTGATGTATATGATGCATGCAAGAGATTGGTTGGTGCAATGGAGTGTTTGTACTAATTATTACTCACCATTATTGGTGTTTTAACATATCTTCTGTAAGTTTTGTTCTTGTTGTCGAATTAAAATTGGATCTAAAGTGTACTAGGTAGAGGGCATTAATACGAAGTTACAGATCTTTTTCTATGATTTAAATGGGGTTTAATGAGTTTTTAAATAATTTAAAAAGTTTCCTTTGCCTAAAAATCTAAATAAAATCAGATCTATAATCTTCACTGGATTGTGAATCCAGGGACATATTATTTATATTTTTCAAAGTTGTAGATGATTTATTATGAATTTAATGATCTAAGTGGCCATTAAAACTAATTAGAGTATCACGGTGGATAGGTACTGCAAGTGTTAGATATAACCATATTTAAATAATCTACACAAGAATAGCTTCAATTTGATATATTACAATTAATTTTTGGACTAAGTATGAATTTTCTTTGAATTTTGGAAGTTCGATATAATTTCTGCAATTTTAATTATCTAAAAACTAGCTTTATTGTGTCAGCGCCGAGTCAGCGCTGACTGGGTTAAGTGGGCCGCCACGTTGTGCAATATTAGTGGACGCTACCAGTTCAGCGGTGTTATAATCTACTCCGTTGGATCGAGATCCAACGGCCGGGGTTGATAGTGGCCACTCACCAGCGGGGGCAGCGTCGATGGCGACGGTGGCGGTCGGCAGCGACGCTCCGGTGGTCCTTGACAACGGCGGCGGGGTCGACGAAGTTCAGCTCCTCGCGGCAGTCCTCCTCGTCACCTCATCGGCGTCCTTCTCTTCCCCGAGCGATGATGAACGACGGCCTTTCTCCCGCGGCTCTGACAAACATCGGCGAGAAATCGGTGGCGCTCCGCTACTAATCGGAAGGGGAAAAAGATAAGGGGTGAATCGGTGGTCCAGGGCGGTCATCAAGGAGCAAGGAGGGGCAAGGGGGCGCAAAATCATGGGCGGTAAGGCTTACCGAGAGTGCGACGGCGGCGGAAATCGAGCTTGATTCCGAGATCGAGCTAGGGTTTCTGAGGCTTAGAGGAGGGGCAAGATGCGGCAGGCCGAGACTTGGGCGAGGGACAGCATGGTTCGGCGCTGATTCAGGCGAGAATCATGGCGGCATCGGCTGTGGCCGAGGCGGACTCCAACGGGGGAGATGATAGGCGGGCCCTGCCTGTCAGCGACGGCGACACGCATAGGCTGACAGCTGGCTGCGCTGGGCCGGCCCAGCGGCTATGCGCTGCGCGGGAGGGGGGTGCGGGCGATCGGCGGCTAGGCTGCTAGGCGGGCTGGGCTAGGTGGGCCGGGCCAGGGTGGTTCGGCCGAGGTAGGTTATTTTTTTGTTCTCTTTTCTTTTTTCCATTTTCTGTTTGTTTGTTTTCCTCACAACTTTCTATTTTGAACTCCAAATGAGTTCTAACTCATTTCTAAAATTTTCTAAAATCGAGTAGATTCTTCTAAGCTAACATTTAGCAATAAATGCTGCCCTAGCAGTAGTGGGTTTTTGTGAAGCCAAATTAATTCCCTTTAGGAACAAGATGGCACATAGAAATTAGAGTTTACTTGTTTCCATTTGGGGTTTTCTCGAGATGCAAAATGCAATGCAATGCTCATGAATGACATGCTAATGCAAAAGTTCTTTTCCAGTCCCAATTTCTAAATCTTGGGATGTGACATGAGTGGTTGGGGCTTTCCATTCTTCAACATCCTTAATCTTGGAGGGATCGACGGAAACTCCTCCTGCCAACAAGATATGTCCTAGGAATCCTACTTCCTTTAACCAGAACTCACATTTACTAAACTTGGCATACAACTGATGCTCTCTAAGGGTTTCAAGGATGGTTCTTAGGTGTTGTTCATGTTCCTCTTTCGACTTGGAGTAGATTAGAATGTCATTGATGAAAATAATGACAAACTTATCCAAGAAGTTCATAAAAATCTTATTCATGAGGTTCATAAGCGGGCGCATTGGTTAATCCAAATGACATCACAATGTACTCATATAATCCATATCGGGTAGTGAAAGCAGTCTTTGGGACATCCTTTGCGCGGATTTTTAGTTGATGATAACTAGTTCTAAGACCAATCTTAGAGAACACTCTGGCACTAGTCAACTGGTCAAACAAATCTTCTATCTTTGGTAGTGGGTACTTGTTCTTGATGATGACATCATTCATCTTCTGGTAATCCGTACATAAATGGGTGGCACCATCTTTCTTATCTACAAACAAAACACGGGATCTCCATGGCGATGCACTTGGTTGTATTAGACTTTTGCTCAACATGTCATCAAGTTTCTTCTTGAGCTCCATTAACTCAGTTGGGTTCATACTATAGGGGCTCTAAGATATAGGTCCAGTTCTAGGGATTAGTTAAATGGTAAACTCGATATCCTGATCTGGGGGCATACCGGGTAATTCATCTGGGAACACATCGGGGTATTCACAGACTACTCTAACTTGGTCTAGGGTTGGTTGGTCAAAACTCTTGTTGCACTTGAATTGACGCGGCAGTGTCTCAGACACATGCTCTACTGATACTCCGGTGCTACTGGTCATGGTTATTGCCTTCTTGGCACAGTCTATTAATCCTTGATGTTTCGACTATTAGTTGGCATAAAAATCCATTCCTAGTACTACTTCCAAACCCTTTGTTCCAAGTACTATTAAGTTGGCATAAAAATCTATTCCGTGTATTTTGATAGGTACGACCTTGCAAATTTTTCTAGCTTTCGTAGTTGACCCAGGTATTTTAACTATGATAACATGCTTCAAATTTGTTGGTTGAATCTTACTAGTGCATGCAAATTCTTAGGTAACAAATGAGTGTGATGCTCTAGAATCAAACAACACTCTTGCAAGTACCGAGTTAACAGAAAACATACCCAGCACGACATCTGGCACTTCCTGGGCTTCTTCCACATTCATGTGGAATAGATGGCCGGTACGATTGTGCGGGTTGCCTGGGGAAAATCTCTTTCCAGGTTGAACACGACGCTGCTGCTGGGCAGGAATCGTGGCATTGGGTGCTGCAGCAAGCTTCTTGGGGCACTCATTGGAGTAGTGACCCATGATTCCACATTCAAAGCAGGTTATCATTGACTTGTCCTTCCCAGCAATAGACACATCATTGCTTCCAGTCCTTGGGGCTGTATTGGTGTTGTTGTTGTTGGACCTTGGCGGTGCATGGTTGAAGTTATTGGGGTTGCCGGTGTTGTAGTTGTTGTTGCCTCCGGGCCTCGGGTTTCCTCCTTGATGATTGGGAAATTTCGGACGAGACATAGGTGGCATGTTGTTCCTTGGTGCAAATCTTGCAGACAAACTGTGACGATACTTCGGGGCATGGTGTGGTCCAGGCTGGTGCATCATACGACACTTACGGTTCTCAGTGGCTTGGTTGATCTTTCCTTCCATCTGGATAGCGGAACCCACTAGAGCTTCTAGGTCTGCAAAAGGAATATTGACCAACACTGTCTGCATCTCATCGTGCAAACCATTCAGGAACCTTTTCTTCTTCTTTGCTTCAGTGCCAATTTCATCAGGGGCATACCTAGATAGAGAGAGAAATCTATCATGGTATTCCACCACAATCATCCTTCCCTACTTCAATTCCTTGAATTCATCCCTCATCCTCAGAATCAAACCTGGAGGCACATGAGTACTACTAAACTTGAGTTTAAATTCCTCCCAAATCATCATATGTCCTCCGTTCATTGTATGAGTGCTATTCCACCATGCCCTTGTAGAACTTGCCAGATAGTGGGTGGCAAACAATACTTTCTCCGCAGCATCTACTCCTGCAACTTCTAAGTTGTTCTCCATGGTTTGTAGCCAGTCATCAGCATGTAAGGGCTCTTCAGATTTGTTAAAGATAGGAGGATTGGTGTTCTGGAAGTTCTTGAGCTTAGATCCATGGTGATCCTGATTTCCATGGCCTTGGTTGTCATGCGCCAATTGCGTAATCTATTGAAGAGTGGCGAGATTGGCTTGACGCTCCGTTCTATCGACTTCTCAATCTGCTACTAGCATTTGCAGAATTTGGACCATCGGGTCCTGGGATGATCTGCTTCCTCCGTGAGTCATATGAAGATTGAGGTAGATCATAAGACAAGAGGGAAATTTCTATGGCTTGTGGGTATGGTTTAAAAGCTTTTAAACTTTGAGTAAGGATAAGGTTTGAAAGCCAACAACTCTGAATCATTCATTCCAAAGACACATACAAACCACACATGCCAAAGAACACATCACCACAACGAAGCAGATGGTTTTAAGAACCATTCTCCAAGCTACGATATAGTGGGATCTAATACAAACTCACACCTACGACAGTGCTCTCGTGCTACTACTCATCATCAGAACCGGTGGCCTCTTCGTCATCTATGAAATCACAGTCCTCATCGTTAGTGTGGAACTCCATGTTGATGTCCTCGACGTAGTCATCATCAGGTACGAACGGATATCCCCACGAATATCTTGACCTTCGTTTTTCCTCTCCTCGAGCTAGATGTCCCGATCATGGATGGTTTCTTCTAGGGTTGACACCTTCTAACGGAGGCGAGCAATGATGCGGTCCTTATTGTCACGCTGGCGGCGAAGTGACTTGTGCTCCTTAGCTAGGGTGGCTATGGACTGGGTCTTCTCCACTGCAAAACTATGCTTCTGGTTGGCTTAGGCATGGGCGTTGTCCAACTCCTTGATACGTCGTAAACGTATCTAAATTTTTTGATGTTCCATGCTTGTTTATTATCTACTTTCCTTTGCTTTCTGTGCACTTTGAGGTATTTTTATTTGTTTTATGGGACTAACCTATTAACATGATGCCACACTGCCAGTTGCCTGTTTTTTGTTGTTTTTGGATCCACAAAAGCCAGAAAATAAATATTATCGGAATTGGACAGGACAAAAGCCAAAGTCAATATTTGAACAAGGAGAACACGGAGCCAGAAGACAAGACGGAGGAGGGCCTCGAGGGGCCCACACCCCCTGGCCCGCGCCTGGGGGGCTGCAGCCGCCTCGGGCAACCCCTCGGTCTCCCCCTTCGCCTATAAGAACCCCTAATGCCAAAACCCTAAGTAACCGGTCAGATCTCCATTAAACAGTCCATAGCCGCCGCCACCATTGTCCCTAGATTGGGGGGATCTGAAGCTCTTCCCAGCACCCTGCCGGAAGGGATAGATCATCCCGGAGGCCTTCTTCATCACCATGCCAGCCTCCGGTATGATGTGTGAGTAGTTCCACCTTGAACTATGGGTCCATACAGTAGCTAGATGTTGTTTCTCCTCCTTTGTGCTACCATGTTTAGATCTTGTGAGCTCTGTTTATGATAAAAATCATCTAATTTTAATCTTGCATGTTATGTTTGTGGGGATCCAATGGATATTGAGATTACTATGTCATATTGGTTAATGATTCTATCTAAGTGATTCTATCATGTCTGTGTTGTTTGAGATCTTGCATGTTCTCTGTTTCTAGTAACTATCTTGGCGAAGTAGATGCTAGTGACTCCAAGAGGGAGTATTTATGCTCGATAGTGGGTTCATGCCTCTATTGAATCTAGGGAAGTGAAAAAATCTCAAAGGTTGTAGATGTGTTGTTGCTACTAGGTAGAAAACAACGATCTTTTGTTCATGGAACAATTGTATTGTTTACTTTACACACTTTGCTTAATGAAGTTATCTGTTTCTTGCAACTTAATACAGGAGGGGGTTCGGATGATAACCTGAAGGTGGATTACTAGTCATAGATGCAGTTGGATGGCGGTCTATGTATATTGTTGTAGTTCCCAATCAAATATCATAGGATCATGAATGTCTAGTATTGCATTGTTATGCCTTGCTCTGTCCTGTCAATTGCCCCGCTGTAATTTGTTTACCCAGCATGTTATGTTGTTTATCTTAAGGAGAACACCTATAGTGAACTATGGACCCCGGTCCAATCTTTACCATTTATACATCTTCCACTATTACTATTTACTTTCTGCAAGCCACCATTACCTTCCACACCATACGTTTAATCCTTTCTTTTCAGCAAACCGGTGAGACTGACAACCTCACTGTTTGTTGGGACAAAGTCTTGAGTTTATGTTGTGCAGGTTTCCAAGTTTCTACCAACACCTTTGAGTCCTTTCCTTCCTCCTACTGGTTCGATAACCTTGGTTGCTTACTGAGGGAAGAAATTATTGTTGTACTCATCACACCTTCCTCTTGGGGTTTCCCAATGAAGCTCTACAGTGATCTGAGCCACAACAAGCTTTTTCTAGCGCCGTTGTCGGGGAGGCTAAGGACGGCTTCACAAGGGGAGTCCTTCACAACCTTTATCTTTACTTTGTTTTTGTTTTTGTTTTTCTTAGTTTCTTTTTGTTAGTTTTGCTTGCTTCACAAGTTGGTCTGTCATTGCCTTGCTTTGTCATGCTTTCTATCAATGGTTCGTTCCTTTGAAACTAGTTATTATTGGCAAGGTGGGTTCACGGAAGAACAAAATTATTATTATAAGGAACATTGTTTGTCACAAAAAGGGAAACACTTATGGGAACAAATTGATAAATTGAATACCATTGCTAGAATCGTGTGCTCTACTTATAATGTTACTTATTGATTTGAGAAGTATTGTTGCTGTAGGAGGTATAAACACCTTCCTTTTCAATGTGAGTATAATGATAATGTTACCATATCTTCTTATGTTAAGGGAAATTATGACTTTTATGATGTGGAACAAATTGAAGAATTTTTTGCTTGGAAGGATGCATTTGAACTTGCTAGTTTTCTTGAAAATACTAATGATTCACCTTATGAATATGAGGTTTATGATATACTTAAATTTTGTTTTGATAATTATAAGTAAGAAAATGGCTATATTCTTGAACATTTTAATAGATGATTTCCACAAACGGAAGAGACTAATGCCTTGCAAGAGCTTATGGAAGAAGAAATTGTTTAAACGAGAAACTCATTAGGTGAAAAAGAGGAGGAGAGTGATCAACAAAAGGAGGAAGAATGGATTAGCTACCCATGCCTACCTTCTAATGAGAGTAACTCTTTATCCCTTACATTATTTGATTGTCCCCCATGCTTACCAAAGGAGGATGAATGTTATGTTCCTGTGGATCCTTTTGAAATATCTACTTTGGGTAAAACCTATGATTGTGCTCCTGTTTTCTATGATAATCCATGCTATTTTGATAAATCTTATGATAATCCTTTATTTGCGCCTAATTTTGAAATGCATGGTACTAAAGAGTTATGCTTAGAAAATGTTTATGATAAAGCTCTAGATGATGGTCCTATATTGGTTGATAATATTAATTGTACTACTATTGAAAATGAGATTGGAGGGGTCTTGACTTTACCTTGGAACACCATACCTCTTCAGAATAATCAGTCATCTTGTTATAAAATTGTTAAAAGTGGGTTTGAAGGTTTTAATCCCACTATTTTGGGCTTGATAAAAATTATGTGTTTGTAGATCATGAAAAGCATGCTTTATGTGACAGTTATATTGTTGAGTTTATTCATGAGGCTACTGAAAATTATTATGAGAGAGGAGAATATGGTTGTAGAAGTTTTCATGGTACTGAAACACCTCTCTTTGTGTTGAAAGTTTTGAAATTGCTCTTGTTTTATCTACACATTCTTGTGTGCTTCTTTGATTTATTTTATTAGAAGATTCCTATGCATAGGAAGTGGGTTAGACTTAAATGTGTTTTGAATTTTCTTCTTGATGCTCTCCTTTACTTCAATTCATATTTCTTATGTGGGCATCTTCTCAAACTATCAAGCCTAACTTAAAGGCGTTAAAGAAAAGTACTTCTTGGGAGATAACCCAATAGTTTTCTTGAGTCTTGGAAGTTATTACTTCTGTAATAACCTCTCCTTATCCTTTTTGTTTGATTTTTGTGCCAAGAATAACCTCTAATGAGAGGGAGGTAAGATTTCGAGAAGTGTTGTCCTGAAACAGATTTTTGTGCTCCACTGTAACATTTTTGAAAAATCTCTATAAGTCGGATTGAGATGTAATTTTCTGAATAAATCCCCCAGGTTGTTAGCTAACTTTCGTTAGTTAGATACTTTTGGATTTGAGCAACAGAAGGTCTTCGAAAAAATCGGTTTCTACCTGCTGGTCTGTTTTGACAGATTTCTATCATTATTTGCATTTGCTTCTTATTGATTCCTTTTTTGGTTCTCTTTGGGAAATTGAACTTTTTGAGGGAATTGATACAGTAGCTTGTGTTTTTAGTGAAAGTTTTTCTGTTTTTAAACTAAACCCAAAGGTCTATTATCTTTCGAATGCACTAATGTTGCTAATGAAGATTGTGTGAAGTTTTGTATGAAGGAAAATTTCCAGGTGTAAGGGAAGAATGATGTAATAAGATGGATAATGTACAAAAGCTCAAGCTTGGGGATGCAACCCCATGTCAATCCAAGAAATATTCAAGAGGTACAAGCATCAAAGCTTGGGGATGCCCAAGGCATCCCCTTCTTCATCAATAAAAATCTCAAGTCTTTCTAGACACTTCGTTTTTATTGTTTCATGCACAGTTGGGTTGTTCTTGGAGCGTCTTAGTTTATGTTTTTGGTTTTTGTTTGCTTAGTTTGCATGAAATAAAGTAGTTGGACCCCCACTTTCGCTGTGTTGTTTTCAAATAAGTTGATTGGTGTTGGAAAGGAGTAGGAAGTTCTTGATTTAGTAGTACAAAAAGGAGATTGCTTTGACTATGACTTAGACTTTATCATGTCATTCTAGATGTTGTTTTGACCTTATGATTAATGATTATTGTTGTATCATGACTTGTTCCAAACAATTAGGATTTCTTAATGTGCCTTGAAAGAATCATGCGTTGTTTTAGCATAGAAAAGCATAGTATTGTGGTATTTGTGGCACCCCGGATTTACGGTCCGAGAATACCCGTTATGCATACCATTCACATTCCCATGATCAGTGAGCCATGAGCATAACCGACTAGTATCATTACAACATCCATAAAGTAATGAGTACAGAACTTACAAAGTGGCCATTATGGCAATTACAACATAAATAGCGGAAGTCTTCAGCACAGAGCCCGTGCCTTAACCTACAGGCAACTCACTGGGAAGATGGCCTAGCTCGCATAGACGTCAGCACCTTCGGTCCTTCTTAACATCTAAAATCTAGCCAGGTAAATAGCGAGGTACAATGCCGGTGAGTACTTTGAATGTACTCGCAAACCACCGATACAAGGTAATAAGATAATGCATATCTGGCTGTGGCGAGATAGCTCTAGTCTATAGTTATTTTTGAAAAGACCTAACCTTGCCATCTCTATGTCTTTGTTGAAAAAGAGTTTTTATAAAATATGCCTCCTTTTTGAAAATCCGTACATCTCCACATCCTTGTTAGAAAAAAATATTTAGAAAACGTTTTGTTGTAAAACCCTTTTTAAAACCTTATCGACCATCTCTGGTTAAAACCAAACTCATTCTTATCTTTCCTCATGACCAACTCACATCCTTTAATTCATCACAACATAACTTATCCGAAGGGTCCTCCTAGCGCTTGCCATTCCAACCGTCCTTGACTGTGGACACGGTTATTCGAATAGATTAGACTCTACAGAGTTTGCGCACTTTACCCACAAGAATCAATACATCCGCCGGGATTTAACCACGACCTGCTACACACTGTAGACGGGTGTTCGGATAATCAAACCTATCTTTTCATTTGTCCATCCCTAGCAACAGAAGTAGGTGAACAGAAGTAGGTGAATATAGGAGTTCAGGAATGGTGGCTTCCTAATTTATAAATGAGATATAAAACGTTTGATAAACAGAAGTAGATGAATATAGGAGTTCAGGAATGGTGGCTTTCCTGTGACCAGTGAGTTTTCCCTTGACTTTGTTAGAATACCAGAATTCCAATAATAACAATAATAAATATAACCTCGGATGCTTCCTTCTTCTCGGCGTCACATAATCGCAACTATCGCCGTTATCGAGGATACATTCAAGCAAACAATACACCAATCAATACAAGGCATACAAGCATCCAACCATACAACAAATAAAAGATGATTACATGATATACATCAATAGGATGTTGGAGGTTGGATTTGATTGGATTGGGAGAAGATTTGGAGACACGAGGTGAAGGATCCCTTTTTATTTATAGTCTAGGAACTACCTAAGAGAGGGGGTTTTGATCAAGGACTTGATCTGTATGATGCCATTGTGTAAAAATGATACCATCAGATAGGTATTGATAAAATGAAGCCAGAAAAAGTGGTTTCACTATTTTATCAATTTCCTAGGATTTATAATGGATTTTATAGTGGGTGAAACTCTAGTTTTAGGAAATAATTCACCAGAACTTCCCTGGAGTCCCAAAAGTTATTTACTTGAGTGATTAGGTGGTAGTTGATGGACTGAATCAAGAGGAGTTGGATTCACCTCAAAAAAATTACCAGAATACCCTTGAGAAATTCCTAAAGACAGTACTGGATGGGATTTGTATTTTTCATCAGATTTGTTTTACAGAAGCTTTGTAGTTTATTCAAAGGACACATGTTAGGTACTGATAATACCTTTTGTAGAAATTGGAATCAACCTGTTTGGATTTGCAGAGCTACTGTAATGTTTTTATTAGTGAATAAACCATGCATAGAAGGGTTTAATTCACTAAAAATCGACATAGACTCATAAAAATATGAGCTGCTGGATTTAGTACGATATGGTTAGCTGTGTCAACTGAGAGTTGGAATTAGGTCCAAACCTCATTTGTTTTGGCCTAGATAATTTCCTAAAGGCAGAAAGTATTTGTTTTTGTTATACCAGTAAATTAGGAAGCAAATAAGGTGGCGCCAGTTGGGTATGGAAGGTATGGGTGATACCTTTCTGAACAAATTGAATTTACTCCATTTGGAGTGGTAAATCCTTTTGGAGAAATTCTTTAGTGAAAAGGATAGGTCATAGGAAATGATTTATCATTTTTAGTTTAGACAATATTTTGGTCCAGATCTAAGTTTGCATGTTGGGGAAAATATCTAGGCACCTAACAAAATTTAGATCTGGAGGTTTTGAAGGCTTTTACATTTTTATTTAGATTCAAAGTAACTGAGTATTTTTCTGTTTCTATTCCAATAGAAAAAGAAAAGAGGGGAGGGAGTTTGCGGGATGGATCTAGGGAAGCAGATGGGCCGCAAGGGAGGATTCGGCCCATCCGGGCAGCAACGCACGCGGGAGGCGCGTTCGAAGCGCTGATAGGCGGGGCCGTCCTGTCAGCGGCTGCGGGGGAGCGAAGGGGTACTGGGGGAGGACGGCCGTTGGATATAGACGCATCGGACGGTCCGCCGTCGTCTTCCTCGCTGAGATAGAAGCGAGAGAAACAAAACCCTAGGGGGCGTCGGAGGAGGGCGGGGAGGCTCATCGAGCTCCGAGGAGCATCGGGGAAGCCATAGGGAGAAGTGGCGTGCGGAGGGGATCCGGAGGAGGGACGGCACGTCAGGTTTCGTCGTCTGGAGGGCGCCCGTGTGAGGTCGACCGATAGGAGCTCTGCGTGTCCTCGCTGGGGGAGCTCGCTGCCGACCTTCCTGAACAAGAAAGAGGGGTGGGTCAGATTCCTGGTGACGAGGGGATTCCGGCAAGGTAGCATGCAGCAAGGGGGAGGCAGGGGAGCAGGAGCAATGCTGGATTTTTGGGATTGAGCCGAGATCTCTTTCCTTTCTTCTTCTGGTCAAGACGGGGCAGGGGAAGAGAAGAGGGGGCTCTTGGGAGGTGAGGGAGGTGTGCTGGGGGACAATGAGCTAAAGAGAGGGTGCTGGCACTACTAGGAAAAGGGCTATAGGTAATCCGCACATCCGTGGCTCACATGGTTGAAGTGCCCCACGGGTAAAATAGGCGTGGCTCACCTGTGGATAGTGCCCTACTAGTAACTAGAACAACCGTGGCGCACATGGGGTATGTGCGCCACAGATATGTATGGGCCAGGGGCCTGCCAATCGCATGCCACGTACGCGTAGCGCACATGGGTTAGGTGCGCTATGGTTGTGGCAAGTTCTGTGGCGCACTATGCCATGTGCGCCACGGATGTATAAACTTAGTAGTAGGGCACCTTGCCCTAGTGCCCTACGCCTAACTATCCTGCACCAACTCCACCCCCCCCCCCCCCCCCCCCCGTGGATCGCCTTTTTAGGCTTTGCAAAAAAAAGAAAATGATAAACACTTCAAAAAATTAAATCCTTTCATATTTAGGTAGGTAATGTGGTATAGCTTCTATTAAAATTAACAAACATGAGTTTCGACTTTATTTGCAAAAAAAGTCATGCCACGGTAAAAAGGCCGTAACTTTTGCATACGATATCGAAAAAATTGTATAATATACCAAAATGACGAGAACGAGATTTCGCATCTGCTCACAACGACCTTCGGTCGTTTAGCGATTTTTTAGATTTTCAAAATTCGAAAAGAGTAAAAAGTTACGGTCAAAAGACCGTTTTTTCCTGCAGAAAAAAATAGAGGGCGACTTACCCATAGCGCACCACCACCTAGTGCGCCACGGATAAGCTTGGGCGGGATTCAAACTTCGAATCCTCACCCCGCCCACCTACCTTTCCCTTCCCCCTTTTCCCTCCTACTTTTCCCTCTTCCTTTTCCTTTCCTTTCTCCTTCTTCCTTCTCCCTTCTTCCTTCTCCTTCTCCTTCTTCCTTCTCCTCCTTCCCCTTCTCATCTCCTTGCAGTGACGGCGCGACGACGACCTCCTCCTCTCCTTGCAGTGACGGTGGCGCAGCGGCGGCGCAACGACGGCCTCCTTCTCTCCTTGCAGTGACGGCGGCGTCCGACCTCCCTTCCTCCCTCTCTTCCTCCATCTCTTCCTTCCTCCCTCTCTTCCTCCCTCTCTTCCTCCATCTCTTCCTTCCTCCCTCTCTTCCTCCATCTCTTCCTTCCTCCCTCTCTTCATCCCTCTCTTCCTCCATCTCTTCCTTCCTCCCTCTCTTCCTACCTTCCTTTTCCAACCACACCCTTCCTACCACCTCGACGCCGGCGAGGACTAGAGCAGCCACGACCCCTCTCGCACCTCCCTGCCACGGCCATGCTCCGGCGAGGTGACACGACTGCGGCGGCGATGCATGGACCTAATTGCTTTTGCAATTCAAAACGAGGGTGTTTTTTTTTAAAAACACATCTGTGGCGCACCCTGTACCCCTACCCGTGCCACGCCTATCTCGATATAACCGTGGCGCACCAGGCAGTGCGCCATGGCTAGGAGATAGCCGTAGCACGAGGCTCGTGGCGCACCCCTAGTGCGCCACAGATGCTGTTTACAAGTGCGCCATGAACAGGCGTTTTCCTAGTAGTGTGGGTCGCCTTTGGGCATTATATACTGAGAGGGGGAGGTCCATGGTGGTCATAGCTCATGGAGGATCTAGGGCTTTGTCTATGGGCTTCTCATTGGTGGCCAGGGGCGGTGGGGAGATTGTGGGGTGTTCTTAGGGTTGTGCACAGAGTAGAGAGGGAGTGGGGTGCTGCAATGAGTAAAGAAAATGATTGGACAAGACATTGCCTTTGTCTCCCTCTTAAATAACCATGTGGGACATGGAGTGTGGGGCCATGCTACAGTGTTGGTCGACCATGGGAGAGTGCTGGTGTTAGGGAGGAGTGCTGAAGAAGATTTGAGTTGGTGTGGTTTTGATTTGAATCAAGGTTTGTTGGTTTTGGAAAAATTGATTCATTGGAGTCTTGTGAAGGAAGTTGACAAACTTGCATTGGACAAGGGATGGGAATGTTACTGGTAGATAGATGGGGTCAAATAATCTCTCCATGATTTAAATGGAATTTTTCTGATGAATATCATCCCGTTTAAATGCACTTCTTCAAAAAGTGCAAAAATAGATTATGCAAGCTAAGATGATATTTTTACATTGGACAAGCTTGGTTTTTTATGTGATATGGTCCTAAATACCATAACACACATTGGATAATTAATTGGTATTTATTGGTGTGGGAAAGTATTTTTGGGGAATTTAAGTAAAAGGGCAAACATAAATAATAAAGAATCTCAAAAATATTTATTTTTGAGTTTGAAGGATGCGATATGAGATGTAGAACTCAATTATGCATTGAGTTGGCAAAGTTATTTGGAGAAAAACAAACTTTCCTTCATAGACAAGGGTTTTAAGAATTTGGTGCCTAAGGGAAATAAAATAGTTGAATAATCCCAATAATTGGGTGAATTATTTGGGGATGCTTATATCCAAGGTAGATGGTGTAAAGTGATGTAGGCATCAAAGTTCACCTTGGTTTTGAAGAAAAGTGGTGAAAAGGATGGAAACTAGATTCTTGAGGATCTAGGGTTTGGTTACTCTGATGCTACATAAACAGGGTTGGATTAGGGAGCTCAGAGCTCACCTTGGTACAATGGATATATGGATGGATAGGCCATGTCATATATATTATCATGGATGCGAGATTTGGGCTTGTTTGCATTTGAGGTGATCTAGGAGAGATGGCAAATTTTGATTAAAATAAGGCTTCCATAGCAGGTACATCAGGTAGCCTCGCAAACCATGTGGGTTTAAGAAGCAAAAGGATCCAATGGAAGTAAGTGAAGTGGGGGTTGATAGTCCATGATTGTTAGATCATAACCATGCAAAGAGTTGGTCAAGGGGAGGTAACATATAGAAGTGAGCTTGTGCCAAAGTACGCAAGATGATAAGATTTGCAGAAAAGATTATTATCTTGACTACAAAACCATCATGGATGAGGGGTAGATAGAAGGGATTAGCCATGGGAAAGAGTGGGCCTTGGTAGTACTAAATATGTACAACAAGATGGTTCAAGTACATTCTCAAGAATGCACATAGGTTGGAAAAGGTAGAGCTCCAAAGAGTGAATCTAGATAAGAAATTCAGACTTAGCCATTTTGGCAGTTTTTGAGATTTTAACTAGAGTGCAAGTGTAGATGATTTTGAGAGGGTGATAGGTTCCAAGCTCATGATCATATGGAGGACGTTTATGTGAGGGATAATTAGATATTATCCCTGCTTGGATTGGGTCTTCACTGAGTTGGAAACCATCCAGAAGGGTTATCCTTGGTTTGAGGTAAGCAGGAGATGAGAGGATCACTTGAGTGGCTTAGGATAGATCCATACTTGGATGCTTGCTTTGAGATTGATGATCAAAATCCTAGATTGGGGCCTAAGGGATGAGCTAATAGATTAGCTCACTCTAGTTCCTAAGAAAACAAGGCAATCAGCAGATCAAGGCAATTCATCTAACTACTACTAGGGTTACCATCAAGCCTAGCTTGAGGTAAGGATGGGTATGTTGAAGGGGTTTTGCATTGAAGTAAGATAAGTACCATCTTGGTATCTCTACCAAGATTGAGATGAAGAGGTTTTAATAAGGTTTTGGAAAACCTAGAGATAAGAGTAGTTGAAGGTTCTGTATTGAAAGCATAAGGAGAGTACATATATGTCTCCCTAGTTTTGGCAATAGAAACTAGTAAAGTATTTGGTTGTGTCAAAGTCATCTTGGCTCAGGTTTTGAAATGCTAGAACATTTGAGAATATGAAAGATGAGCCAAGACATCTCTTTTGTAAAAATAGTTTTTGTAAACTAGGGTTGGGATGGGGAGTACACAACTAATACACAAACATGTGCTTGAGCAAAAGCAAACAAGTAAGCAAGCATAGCAGGAAAAAGTTTTTGTTCCCCCTGATTTTTGCCTTTTTGACATTTAATCAGGGTTGCTAAAATTGGGATGTTACAGACCTTTCCCCCTTAAAATAATCTCGTCCCGAGATTAGGGAGGAGTAGGGTTGGGGTGATAACATCCGCTTAACAATTTTAGCGGTGGGAGTTATTAGGCGCTAATAAGTTTTGCAAATACTCGACGTGGTTAGTCACGGATTGGAGCTAAGGGGCTTCGGGTCGGCTGGTTTAGATTTAAACAAATGGAAAAGATACAGTCTTTCCCCTTAGGACAAGTCTAGGTAGGTTTAACGTTGACGAGGTATTTCCTTCTTGAGTCGGGACGATGAGTTGAATCTTCCCATTCCTTCGTCTCGTGGTCGACGTTTCTTTTTTCAGGGTCTTGATACACCGGGATGTTGGCTGGGCGGTCTACCTTGGAGTGGAGGACATTCTTGAGGTATCTTCTGAGTCAGGAGAAGTGCCGGACGTTGTTCTTATTGCAGAGTCGATGATTCGGGCTCGGAGGGGTGGTTATTGCTTAATGCTGGCTAGTGGTCGACTCAAGGGTCTACCGGGCCTTTGGGCGGGAGAGACGCAGTGTTTCCCCCTTAGAGAAAAACTAGGGGTTGTTGGTGAAGTCGCCGACGTTCTTGATTGGAGTCGTATGCTGATGTCGGGGTATGGCGCTACATCTTTCCTTCGGCGTAGTTATCTTCTGTCGACGTTGTCGGAACCACTTCAGGAGTTAGAAGGTCTATTGGAAAGGGCGTCTACCAGCTTCCGGCTAGTTAGTTTTGAACGGGGTTATGGGTTCAACGGGTTGGGGGATGCCATTGGAGTTTTGGCGGTCTAGTAAACGAGGTCCTTTGGAAGGGGGTCGTTCCGGGTTTGGTCTGATGCAACGTCGTGGGTAAAACATGCAAAGAAGGATATAACAATTGCATAACATCCACACTTTTAGCATGTTCAAGACGGTCGGTGGAGGAGGTAATTAAGGGTTACAAAACAGGTCTGTGACGCGTGGCGACAAGGCACTTAGAGTTTTTACAAAATAGGTCTTGGGGAGATACATAGATAATATGCTAGGCTAGTTGCCGCTTACGGATGATCCAGGAAAATCATCTTTGGCTTCCTCTTCACCTTCAGGGAGGTCGGTGGAGAATCCTTGGAGGTCTTGGGGTGGCTTGAACCTCTGGAGGTACTGCCGAGCGGTGACACACTTCTTTCTTCCTTGGAGGATGCGGCTTTCGGTGGCTTCTTCTGGGACCTTGATTATGGCTTGATTCCTTTGCTGGACTTCTAGAGCTTCTTTGCGATCCATGTAGGGGTTCGCAGCATAGAAAACAAAAAATTTCCTATGATGGGAACTAAGTACCAAGATCTATCTACTAGATACAAACAACGTGCGGATGTATATCCGCAGAGAACATACCCTTGAAGACCGACAAAGCTTAATGAGTTGAACTCGTGGTTGATGTAGACGATCTCTTGCCGATCTCAAGATCGAGAGGAAGTACTTGCGCCGCAAAGCAGCAGCGCATCCGTGCTCGCACACACGTACAAGACACCGAGCAACCTCCGCCTCCTCGCTCCAGCGATGCAGCGGAAGAACAACCCTTTCTTGCTGAATAGCCACTAGGAACAAGTATCTCGCTAGTCCGAGACCATGGGGATAAATTCTAGAGGGGGAGAGATATCCATCACGAGGAGGTGTAAGTGAGAGAGCGGAGAGGGGGTGCCTTTTATAGGAGGAGGGGGGCACCCAAGGGGGTGGCCGCCGGCCATGGGGGCTGTCCCCTCCCCTCCTTCATTCATGTGGGTGGACACTCCACTCACAAAATCTCTTCAATTCCCTCCACTCAAAATCCCACTCAAAATTGTTATTCAATTTCCACCAAATTTAATGAAAACTCTCATTAAATAAAACTCTTTTTATTTATTCAGAATTTTGTCAATTACTTTAATGACAAACATTCACATATAAACCCTTGCTAGAATTCCATTTCACATGCAAAAACACTTTCTGCAATTTCACCCGAAAACCTGTTTCGGTATCTAGTGAAATAAATTCCTGCGCTTGTTATTCTTTCCAGCATGAAACTTTTGCTCCAATTGGATGTCAGTGTCCCTTAAGTGTGTCACCCTACGGTTCACGAATAATGCGGACATGATCGAGACCCTTCTCCGATCAATAATCAGAAGTGGGACCTGGAGATCCATACTGACTCCCACACATTCAACGATGACATTCCTGTGATCGTCGGAACCTTTTACGCTAGTATCTTAATCCCTTTGTTTCACGATATATTACATGTCCGAGATTCGATCATCGGTATCTCCATACCTAGTTTGATCTCGTTACCGACATGCACTCTTTTCTCGTTCCTGTGATATACCATTCTAATGATCAAATCACTTGCTTGCAAGCTAACCAATGTGACATCACCGAGAGGGCCCAGAGTATATCTATCCGTCATTGGGATGAACAAATTTCACTCTTGATCCATGAGCCTCAACATAACACTTTAGTAGTTTTGAAGCCATCTTTATAATCACCTAGTTACGGTGTGACGTTTGATGTCATCAAGAAACTCTTCCGGTGTTAGTGATTGACATGATCTCATGGTCTAAGGATTAGGATCAGTTCGTAAGTTGTTTATAGCAATATAAACTCAATGACTTTGATCGTAATGCTATACTTCGGATGAATGTTCATCACATCATTACACTAATGTTGTGATCTCGTTATTAACAAATCCAATGTCTATGATCAGGAAACTCTGATCATCTTGTTAATCAACAAGCTAGTTTATGAGAGAGGCATAACTAGGAACTTTCTGTTTGTTTATTAAACACACATGTATTAATGTTTCCGTATTAATACAATTATAGCATGCAAAATAAACATCTATCATATACTTGGAATACACATAATAAACACTTTATTATTGCCTCTCAGGGCATATTCCCTTCAATCAAGGATAGCTTGCACGCGATGAAGTTCCATCTGGGTGCGGCGGTATTCATCGACTACTACGGTGAGGAGATCATTTCCAGCATAGCTATAACGGGCTTGAATATGTAGGGCGGGGTAGGTCAAGCGAGGGTCTTGGGATTGACCGGACGAATCCACGCTTCCTTTGATAGGAAGAAAGAAGGTCATGGGTTGCCTCATCTCGGGAAGGACAGCCCGAATGCGGAACAGGGCTTCTCTTGCAGCCATTTGTAACGCCAGTACTGGAATTGGCATACGGAATCCTGTGGCATGAATGGGTTCTCTGGGCACTCCATACTTTGGTTGAACGATCACTTGACCCAGATATAGTCCAGTCTCCAGTCCTTTGTGGAGTTGGTAGGTGGGAGGTTAGGTGTATCCGCAGAGCTGCAGGGAATCCCATAGGAGCACGGGGAATCCTGCACTTAGCTATGTCTCATCAACGGGCTCCATCTGCACAGAGGAGGGTTTGGGGTTCAGGGGTGAGACAAAACATAGGTGTGTAGATTTATCTAGGTACACAGTTATTTTTAAACGGAGTCATAGTTTGGTTTTCTTCGGACGACTCTCAAAGTAGAGAGTGGGAAGTTCGTTGGAGTTGAGTGGAAAGACGCAGTATTTACACCTTAGGGCTTTACTTGAGGGTGGTCGAGGTTTTCCTTAGGAGGCCATCCTGCTGAGGAGAGGTTTCTGGCTAGGAGGTTGGCGAGCGTTAGCGTTGGGGTTTTACCAACTAGGTGGTCAAAACTACCGTATCAGATGATTCCCGGCAGACAAGCAACACATTCCAAGCATCAAACACGCACATGACAAGCAAACAATGCATACCATAAGTACTAAGGAGGTAACTACACGCCATAAAAGGAATCCTAATTCAAGGATGCTAATCCTAGATAGGGACGTTACAGAGGTCTTAACTTCTATTTTGCCGTCTTTTGTCGTCAGTGCCGTACTTGATTGATTTGGGGCAATAAAGGACTCGGTTGGTAGGGCGATCTTGTAGTGTATGACATCGTTGGTAGCTTCTTTGATTTGCTTGTTTCAGTGTCTTCTCTTCGGGATCTCCATCTTCATAGTCCCGCATCGGACTTTTTTTGTGAAATCGGATTAGTTGGGGTAGACGAGATAAAGAGTAATCCATTTTCAAGTTCTGTAAGTCAGAGAAGGTGAGCTAAAAAATAGTTTTCGAAATGCTTTTGAGGAAAATAGTTTCCAAAAACTGGTGTTTTCACAATTAGGGCTAGTCCTGTCTTACGTCCATGCTAATTAAGCTCTCCTACAGTCAGGATGGCTCTGATACCATGTCTGTGACACCCCGGATTTATGGTCCGAGAATACCCGTTATGCATACTATTCACGTTCCCATTATCAGTGAGCTGTGAGCATAACCGACTAGTATCATTACAAAATCCATAAAGTAACGAGTACATAACTTACAAATTGGCCACTATGGCGATTACAACATAAATAGCGGAAGTCTTCAGCGCAGAGCCCATGCCTTAACCTATAGGCAACTGACTGGGAAGACGGCCTAGCTCCCATAGACGTCAGCAACTTCGTTCCTTCTTAACATCTGCAATCTAGCCAGGTAAATAGCCAGGGACAATGCCGGTGAGTACTTTGAATGTACTCGCAAACCAACAATACAAGGTAATAAGATAATGCATATCTGGCTGTGGCGAGATAGCTCTACACTATAGTTATTTTTGAAAATACCTAACCTTGGAATCTCTATGTCTTTGTTGAAAAAGAGTTTTTATAAAATATGCCTCATTTTTGAAAATCCGAACATCTCCACATCCTTGTTAAAAAAATATTTACAAAATGTTTTGTTGTAAAACCCTTTTTAAAACCTTATCGACCATATCTGATCAAAACCAAACTCATTCTTATCTTTCCTCGTGACCAAGTCACATCCTTTAATTCATCACAACATAACTTATCCGAAGGGTCCTCCTAGCTCTTTCCATTCCAACCGTCCTTGACCGTGGACACGGCTATTCGAATAGATTAGACTCTACAGAGTTTGCGCACTTTACCCACAATAATAAATACATCCGCCGGGATTTAACCACGGCCCGCTACACACTATAGACGGGGGTTCGGATAATCAAACCTAGCTTTTCATTTGTCCATCCCTAGCAAAGGCGGCTCTTCTTTTGGGTTTGTTCTCCCCGGAATGAGTATGTGGCACAATGGGCTTAGTCCTCCCTGCAGCACTTCCGTATACCCAAACTATAAGATCCCTCCTTTGTAAAGGAAAGGAT
The DNA here is from genome assembly GCA_916181665.1 of Avena sativa. Taxonomy (NCBI): domain Eukaryota; kingdom Viridiplantae; phylum Streptophyta; class Magnoliopsida; order Poales; family Poaceae; genus Avena; species Avena sativa. The sequence continues at coordinate 138,259,777 of OV702280.1, forward strand.
CCCTGTGATTGCAATGCTAGTCCCTGGATCAATGCTAGGATCCACAGTTTAAGATGAAGTACACAGATACAAAGGTCGTTTATTTCATTCATTCCAGAGATAAAACATAGTCTTTTACAACTCAGGGCCAAAGGCCTAATATAAGAGTTTAAGGAATAAGTAAATAAAGATAAGTCCTCATCTTCATGTGCCACAGGCAAGCATGTTGAGTGTAGACTCATGACTCCTACTCATCATCGGAGTAACCTGCAACATCACAAGTTACATCCAAAGAGGGTCAATACTTTGGAATAGTATTGGCAAGTAATACCTTAGTAAATTTTAAGTGGACTATATTACTATATGCATTTTGGCTAAGTGTAGCTTGGCTTGCTTTGCTTGAAAATAGGTTTTCCCTATTAGTTGAAATCACTAATTTTTTCTTTATCAAAAACTTCCCAAGAAACCACCAATAGACATTGGGGTCCTTCACCCTTGTTCACCCACAAGTTTTACTTAGAAGTTGGAGTGATGAGATTCTTGTAGCTTCCATGTCTTGATGCTCAATTTGTCCATTGCCATGGACTTGGCTAAGTACTTAGATTTTTCCATCTGCAGAGGTTGTGCACTTTCCCCACCAGACTTGGTTTCCCAAGACAGGACCTTTCAGAAGCCTTTCCTTAGTCAAATGGACGCGTTCCAACCTATCATCCCACTACCACCAACTGTCCAAATGACTAAGTTCTAGCAACCTATATGATCAAGGCAGAGCCCATATTGCAAGTGGTTGCACTGTAAGCTTTCTCAACACTTGGCCTCCAAATCCCTTTGTGCCTGGGTGGCATACCACAAGTGAGATACACAAGCCAAAATCCATGGTCTTGTGTAACCACTCAACCAAAAACCACCATTCAAGTCCCATTCCACCCAGGAAGTTCATTGACTTAGTTGTTTTATTAAGAAAAGCATGAGTCCAAAAGGACTTAGAATTATTTCATCATAGCATGTACATTCTTTACCAACCTTGTTTTCTACTAGCTAGGCTAAGCATGGCATAGTATCTTAACTTAGGAAAATCCCTAGCAATTCTACAATTCTACAACTACATAGGATTTCCCAACATAGCATTTGGCAAAAGTAACATGCAAGACTTAGGAAAATAATTCTAATGCTTATTCAAAATAAAGGGTTGGAAATATCATGATGTATCACTTGCCTTGGTAATGGGGAGAGTAGCACTCTTCACAATCACAGTCACTAGCAAAATCTACACAAAAATTTGTAGCATACAATTACACACAACTCATATAAAATCAAAAATATGAATGCATGCATGCAAGAATTTACTAAGTGATGATTTTGAAAATCCTACCAAGCAAGTGCATAATACAGAAACATAACAAGTCACAAAGTTTGCTAACTAAACTTATTTAGCCCTAAAACAATTTTCTAAACATAAACTATACTCAAAATGGACCTAAACATGTTTCTGCATACAAAGTCATTTTAACAGATACTATTTGTTAAACACATTGCAGATTCAGAAAGGCCTTGATTCACTCATTCCAACGGTATAAAGTTTGCAAAATTCTAACGTGGAAAACTCAAGTTATAGCCTTTTGAAAATTTGATCTAAATCTGTTTTGAATTCCTATTTTTGAATCTGCCCTGGCCACGCGTCACGATATTACTGGTGCGTACCGGGGTGCTCCGGATCACCCTTCTGCGCCACAGGATCTAAATAAATCGCATGGTCCCGATCGCGTACGTCTTCGCTGATAAGTGATTCTATCCTATCACTTGGATCTAGATCTAACGGTGCTCGAGCACGCGACCATGTCCTGGCGGCGCGCGGTGTCAGCGAGCGGCGGAGCGCTCTGTCTACGGCGGCGCTAGCGTTTCAGGTCGTGCGCGAGAGGGAGAAGGGTCATACCTGAACCGCAGGAGGCTATTGATGCTCGAGGTGGCGTTGGTTTGCGAAGGGGCGCGCTGGAACGGTCTCAAGAGCTCGTCGGAGTAACGGGCGGCGTCGGTCGCTTGCAGACGTGGTGCTTGCCGAGGTTTGGCGTCGCCCTAGCAAGAACCAGTGGCATCAGGATTTGCGCAAGACATAGGCGAACAAGCTCGCGTGAAGGAGGGGGCAAGGGGCGCTCGGGTTTTACCTTAATTGGTCGCCGGAGTTTATCGGCGGCGCAGGTGGTTTCGGTCGTGAACGGAGACGATGACCTGGGTCACGAGCAGGCAAAAGGAAGGTATCAGCGTAAGCGCGAGATCATTCCGAACATCCTTGTTTGAACCAGAGAGGGAGGGGTGGTCGAGGCTCACCGTAATTGGCCGCCGGAGTTGTCGGTACTGTGGGGTTTCGAGGGCAATGGCGCGCAGCCTGGTGGCGGAGTGAGCGAGGAGAGGGGGGAAAATGCTTGTGGGGCAGAGGGTTTAAGTAAGCCTAGGTGCGACAGGAAACGCTTGCGGAATAAAGGGCAATTACACCGCGCCATTACCGGCCTTGACAGCAGCAGCGACGTGGTTGCGGGCGTGGTTTGGGGAAGACGAGGGTGACGTGGACGGGGCCCGCTGGTCAGCGAAATAAACAGAAGGGGCGTGGGGTCTGGCTGTCAGTGGCTGAATGGGTGTGCTCGCGCGTGAGAGAGGAAAAGAGATGCCCCGGGTGGGCTTGCTGGGCCTACTCCGTTGCAGGGCTAAAATGGCAGTGCTCGGCCTTTTCTATTTGTTTGCTTCTTTTCTTTTTCTGAAACGATTTTCTGAATTGGTTTTGATATGAATTCAAACTCTTTTTGAATTCAAACTTTTTCTGGGTTTTTTGCAGGGTGTAGTAGTCTCCATTTTAGGCTCACAATCAGGTGGTTTGCTAAGTAAGGGCTTGGTCAAGCTTTGGGATCAAAATAACAGAGTCCAGGCATTTGGTTTGCAAAAATTGAAAAATGGTTTTTGAATCTATTTCCAATTTGAAAAACTTGGTTTTAAATTCCACATTCAAGTCTATCCTCATAGAAGGCAAGCAATCAAGTTTCTAAACTTTCAAATATTCAAATGGTGATGGCCATTTGAATTTAATCTGCTCACATAAAATCATAGCACCATGTGCTTCTATTTTTCTGAAAAGAGTTTGAATTTTTACCTCAAATCTATATGCATGCATGAATGATATGCAAACTTTGAAATTATGATTTTAGGGATGTTACAAATCTAACCCCCTTAAGGTGAATCTCACCCTCGAGATTCGGATTGGCTAGCAAATAGGTGAGGGTGGTCTTTCCGGAGATCATCTTCTCTTTCCCATGTTGCTTCCTCTTCGGTATGATGGTTCCATTGCACTTTGCAAAACTTGATAGTCTTTGTTCTCGTGACTCTTTCTGCCGTCTCAAGAATCTTGATAGGCTTTTCTTCATAAGTGAGATCACTTTGTAGTTGAACTTCTTCCAAAGGTATGGTATCCTTCAAAGAAGATTCTTCCATTTCTAGGTGACATTTCTTAAGCTGACTCACATGAAATACATTATGGACTGCTGATAAAGATGATGGCAATTCAATTTCATAAGCAACTTCGCCTTTGTGACTCAGAATCTTGAATGGCCCAACATATCTTGGTGCCAACTTTCCTTTGACTCCGAATCTTTTCACTCCACGGAGTGGTGATACTCTAAGATAGGCTCTATCACCAACTTCGTAGGTGACTTCTCTACGCTTAGGATCTGCGTAGCTTTTCTGTCGGGACTGTGCTACCTTCAACCTGTCCTTAACCAATTTGACCTTCTCTTCGGCTTCTTTGATAAGATCTGGCCCAAATAAACTTCTTTCTCCCACACCATTCCATAATAATGGGGTGGTACATTTTCTTCCGTAGAGAAACTCAAACGGTGCCATCTCAATGCTGGCTTGATAGCTGTTGTTATAAGAAAATTCTGCGTAAGGCAGACTTTCATCCCAACTTGCTCCATAATCTAGGGAACATGCCCTCAACATGTCTTCCAGAATTTGATTAGTCCTTTCCGTTTTTCCATCGGTTTGAGGATGAAAAGCAGTACTGAATTCCAACCTCGTTCCCAGTGACTCATGTAACTGTCTCCAAAAATGGGAAGTGAAATGGGTTCCCCTATCAGACACAATACTCTTAGGCACACCGTGAAGGCATACAATTCTACTCATGTAGATTTTGGCTAACTTGGCACTTGTATAAGTCGTCTTCACGGGTATGAAATGGGCCACTTTAGTTAGGCGATCCACTACTACCCATATGGAATCATATCCTGATCTGGTCCTTGGCAATCCGGTGATGAAATCCATACCAATTTTGTCCCATTTCCAATCAGGAATAGGTAGTGGTTGAAGCAAACCTGCTGGTTTCTGATGCTCCGCTTTTACTCTACTACACACATCACACAAAGCAATATGCTCGGCGATGTCCCTCTTGAGATTGTTCCACCAAAATCTTTCTTTCATGTCCATGTACATTTTGGTGTTTCCCGGATGAATAGAATACCGAGAGTTGTGGGATTCTTGCAGAATCAGTTTCCGCATCTCCGGATCTTGCGGAACACAGATACGTTTCCCGTGCCATAAAGTACCTTGTTCGTCTACACGAAAACTTTTAGCTTTCGCTTGGTCAATGTTTTTCTTAATCTCTTCAATTTCCTTATCAGTCTTTTGAGCTTCTCGAACCTTGTCCAACAAAGTGGGTTGAACATCCAAAGACATGAGATGTCCTTCAGGCACAATCTCCAATCTGAGTTCTTTGAATTGAGCACACAAATCATCTCGCAATTCACCTTTGGTAAGGCCATTCACAAATACCTTACGACTTAGAGCATCCGCTACAACATTTGCTTTACCGGGATGGTATTGCAAACTTAAGTCATAATCCCTGATAATCTCTAACCATCTTCTTTGTCTCATATTGATTTCCTTCTGGGTGAAGATATATTTCAAACTCTTGTGATCGGTGAACACTTCACAACGCTTTCCCAAAAGGTAATGTCTCCATGTTTTGAGTGCATGGACGACAGAGGCTAACTCCAAATCATGAGTAGGATAGTTTACTTCATGAGTTTTGAGTTGTCTCGAGGCATAAGCTACCACTTTACCGTCTTGCATAAGTACGGCACCCAAACCTTGATGAGACACATCACAGTATACTTGGAAATCTTTTTCCAAATCTGGCAGACATAGAACCGGTGCTGTTATAAGTCTCTTCTTCAATTCTTGAAAGCTGACTTCACAACCTTCAGACCAAGCAAACTTCTTGTCTTTCTTTAACAACTCAGTCATGGGCTTAGCAACTTTTGAGAAATTCTCAATGAATCTTCTGTAGTAACCTGCTAAGCCAAGGAAACTGCGTACCTCTTTCACGTTCTTGGGAGATTCCCATTCTGTCACAGCTGAAACTTTAGCAGGATCAACTGCCACACCATCCTTTGTCATAACATGACCAAGAAAACCAACTTCTTCTAACCAGAACTCACACTTGCTGAATTTAGGATAAAGTTTATGCTCTCTTAACTTCTCAAGTATCAAGCGCAAGTGTCCTTCATGCTCTTCCTTGCTCTTGGAGTAGACTAAGATGTCATCGATGAAAACGACAACGAACTTGTCAAGAAATTCCATGAACACCTTGTTCATCATATTCATGGAGTATGCTGGGGCATTGGTCAAGCCAAAAGGCATCACAGTATACTCATACAATCCATACCTTGTGGTGAATGCTGTTTTAGGTATGTCTTGCTCTCTTATCTTGAGTTGAAAATAGCCTGACCGGAGATCAATCTTCGAGAACACACAAGCTCCCTCTAGCTGATCAAACAGGTCATTGATTCTTGGCAAAGGATATTTGTTCTTGATAGTTACCTCGTTGAGTGAACGGTAATCTATACATAACCTTTGGCTTCTATCTTTCTTCTCCATGAACAATACTGGGGCTCCCCAGGATGAAGAACTTGTTTGTATGAATCCTTTCTGCAACTGTTCGCCTAGTTGCTTCTTGAGCTCTTTTAGTTCATCAACTGACATTTTGTATGGTCTCTTTGCTATTGGTCCAGAACCTGGTAGCAAATCTATCAGAAATTCCACATCTCTATCTGGTGGCATTCCTGGCAATTCTTTCGGAAATACATCCGGATACTCACACACAATTGGCACACTGTCCATGCTAACCCCCTTAAGAGAATTTAGCATAATCTTCTTTGCTCCAAAGCTGGTCTTGAATCTAATCCTTCTATTATTCGGAGTTGTGAGTGAAACAGTATGGCTGGCACAATCTATCACTCCTTTGTACTTAGTCATCCAGTCCATTCCCAGAATGACATCCAAACCTTGGGAGTTTAATATTATCAAGTTAACGGGAAACTTATACTTCCCGAATTCTATGACTAGGTCATGGCATCCTGAATTCACTATCATTTCTCCACCAGGAGAACTTACTTTTATAGGACACCGAATAGTTTCTACCGGTAGTTCATTTCTTTCAACAAATGCTCTTGATATGAATGAATGAGATGCACCCGTATCAAAGAGTACAAATGCTGGAATGGAATTGAGTCTGAACTTACCAGCAACAGCGTCAGGCTCCTCATAGACCTCCTCCACATTGATGTGGTTAACCTGTCCTTTCTGAAAAGGATTGGGCTTGTTAGGTCCTTCAACTTTCTTCTCAGGGCACTCATTAGCATAATGCCCCAGCTTCTTGCATTTGAAGCACTCAACCTGACTGATGTCTTTTTTTGCAGGCTGACTTCCACTTCCACTACCATTTCCACTGTGGTGGCTCTTATGTCCACTCTTGTGGTTCTTATACTTGTCATTGTCATGACTGCGGTGATGCTTGTTATCATGACGGTTGTGGTTGTGGTGCTTGTTGAATTTCCCATGCTTATGGGATCCTGAGCTTCCACTGTCATCATAGTGAGATCGTTTGTGAGACGATCCCGAACTGTGCTTGTCGGAGTGTTTCCTCTTCCTACTCTCGACTTTCTTCATTTTATTCTCCAAAATAGCAGCCTTGTCACACAGAGACTGATAAGTTGGAACATATGCAACAAACAACTATAAGTTTAGCTCATCATTCAAGCCTTCCAGAAACTTTTCCTTTCTTTTAGCATCTGTGTCAACCTCATCTGGTGCATAACGCGCCAGATTGTTGAAATCTTCTATATATTCAGCCACGCTGCGGTGGCGCTGCTTCAGGTTGTGAAACTCCTTTTTCAGACTCATCATTCCTGATGAGATATGAGCAGTGCGAAAGCCATCTTCAAAAATATCCCAAGTCACCTCATCCAAAGGAGTGGTGATTTGGAAGTTGTCCCACCATGTGGCGGCTGGTCCTTCCAACAGATGCGCTACGAATCTGACTTTTTCAGCATCCGTGCAGCCCACGGTCACTAAGTCCTTGTTCACAGACCGTAGCCAGTCATTGGCCACCATGGGATCAGTCGTCCCCGAGAACTTAGCTGGCCTCAAACGCAGAAATCTGGTGAGCATATCAAAACCCGGAGGGTTGTTGTTGTTGTTGTTGTTGTTGGGGTTGGGGTTGTTGTTGTTCTGGTTTTGGATGAATGTTGTCATCATTTGCATAAGCTGTGTTTGCGCATTCATCATTTGTTGCATTTCCGGGGTGATGTTGTTGGGGTTGGGGTTTGCGCGACGGGGAGGCATCTGTGGTTTGTTCAAATAGAGATAAGAATGAGATACCCATAGATGTTTTATGCACATTACATCACAAGCAAACACAAAGCATGCAACACAAGATAAAAGCTCAACAACAGAATAACAAAGTTCTCGAAATAAAACACACAAGTGGCAAGCCATCCACATGTCGGATGGTCCAATAACAAGTTCAAAAATAGCAAGTGCGATAATAAAAGATAAACGAGTAGTCAAGTCTACTCATCAGCATCAATCTCCTCCTCGACAAAAGTAAGACCTGCGTTCTCCATCGCGGTCTTGTTATCCTCAATGGTAGTGGTCAAGGACTCGATCTTGGTTTTGAGAGCCCTCTTCTGGGAACGAAGCCTCTCAATCACCATCTGCTGCTGCTCTAGCTCGAAATCCTTGGACTTCAGTTCCTCGTTCATGTCCCGGATCCTCTTGTTCCTATCCTGGACGCGTTTCTCCTGACTCTTGAACTTGCGGTCCTGGGTCTCGAATTTCGCCTCCATTTCCTTGACTATCTCGTCCTGCTGTGCGAAAAGCTTGTCCTTCTCGCGAAGCTGCACCTGGAGCTCGTCATTGTTGAGCATGATGTTGGTCCTGTCCGTGTCCACGTGCCTAATAAGAGACTCTAAGTCCTGAAGATAGAGACGTATCGGCTCTGCTGCGTCCCTCGAGTCGTCCTCAAAGTCGATGGACTCTCCATCATCATCACGTCTTCCGAAGACGTGGAAGTGAGTGCCCCTAACCTGTCGGGAGTGACGGCCTAACAGACGTCCTATCAGGTCCTGCATGACGACCTCCATGCCTCTCTCCCTGTCATCGTGCATAAGCTTGAAGACGATGGCCTCTGTAGTAGGCTCTGCCTGGCATCCGGGATGGTTCACCTTGAAGCCCCAGAGGTCCTTCCTCTCGAACTTGGTGAGTGGGTGCACCATAATAGTGGGAAGAGGGAGATTGAGCAAAGTGGTAAGCTCAACGATACGAGGACCGAAACGGGTACCCTGGAACTCCTCAACAGTGCTGATGGTAATAGGCATCTATTTATAAGATAGAAAAGTTAGGACAACACAATTTAAGATAAATCAAGACAAACATCTCATACTCATCCATGGATCACAAAATCACACAAGTCATGCGTATATAATTCCATTACATCAATCAAGTCCAAACTTATTTAAGGTATCATTTTGGAAAACAAGGTGATAGGTGGTGGTCCAACTAACAAAATGCGTTTACAATCCTATCTCACTAGATCTGTTGGCTAACACAATATTCCTAGAGGCAATCCACCTATCTTGTTCACATGATTCCATCACTAAGTCTATAATATCTCCCCTTAAGGTTTGGTTGGTGGCTTCCAACTCTTGGGTAAGTTCCTTCTCTTTTTCTAAGTCTTTTTGGAGGTTGAGCATTCTGCACTTGACTCTTGCACTTAGTTCTTTGATAGTCCTCCAAGCTGCTTCTCTGGCTGACTCAAAGAATGTGGTGTGCATCACAGTGTTGGTGTACATGCAGAATCCTCTTTCTTTTTGGTTATCTACCTTGTTTTTGTACAAGTGAAGTTGCACCCACCAATACTCCACTCCTTCATCCATCACTGGAAAGCCTTTGTAAACAGCTGCACCATGTGCTTCCATTGCCACCATGAGGTCCTTGAGAATTTTGGGAAACTCAGTTTCACACTCCAAGGTCATGGTCATGAGTGGTCCTTTCTTCACGGCTTCGTTGATGGAGTTCATCTACAAATAGTGAGGAGAATGAGAAGATTAGAAAAGTTTACGAGAAGAATAGACAAGTGTAGAAGTAGTTGATTTTTTTTTCCTTAGTGGTTTCCAATCCTAGGGTCATAATCCTACAGGCAACACAGTGCTCTGATACCATCTATAAGATCCCTCCTTTGTAAAGGAAAGGATCCTTGTGATTGCAATGCTAGTCCCTGGATCAATGCTAGCATCCACAGTTTAAGATGAAGTACACAGATACAAAGGTCGTTTATTACATTCATTCCAGAGATAAAACATAGTCTTTTACAACTCAGGGCCAAAGGCCTAATACAAGAGTTTATGGAATAAGTAAATAAACACAAGTCCTCATCTTCATGTGCCACATGCAAGCATGTTGAGTGTAGACTCATGACTCCTAATCATCATCGGAGTAACCTGCAACATCACAAGTTACAGCCATAGTGGGTCAATACTTTGGAATAGTATTGGCAAGTGATACCTTAGTAAATTTTAAGTGGACTATATTACTATATGCATTTTGGCTAAGTGTAGCTTGGCTTGCTTTGCTTGAAAATAGGTTTTCCCTATTAGTTGAAATCACTAAGTTTTTCTTTATCAGAAACTTCCCAAGAAACCACCAATAGACATTGGGGTCCTTCACCCTTGTTCACCCACAAGTTTTACTTAGAAGTTGGAGTGATGAGATTCTTGTAGCTTCCATGTCTTGATGCTCAATTTGTCCATTGCCATGGACTTGGCTAAGTACTTAGATTTTTCCATCTGCAGAGGTTGTGCACTTTCCCCACCAGACTTGGTTTCCCAAGACAGGACCTTTCAGAAGCCTTTCCTTAGTCAAATGGACGTGTTCCAACCTATCATCCCACTACCACCAACTGTCCAAATGACTAACTTCTAGCAACCTATATGATCAAGGCAGAGCCTATATTGCAAGTGGTTGCACTGTAAGCTTTCTCAACACTTGGCCTCCAAATCCCTTTGTGCCTACCACAAGTGAGATACACAAGCCAAATCCATGGCCTTGTGTAACCACTCAACCAAAAACCACCATTCAAGTCCCATTCCACCCAGGAAGTTCATTGACTTAGTTGTTTTATTAAGAAAAGCATGAGTCCAAAAGGACTTAGAATTATTTCATCATAGCATGTACATTCTTTACCAACCTTGTTTTCTACTAGCTAGGCTAAGCATGGCATAGTATCTTAACTTAGGAAAATCCCTAGCAATTCTACAATTCTACAACTACATAGGATTTCCCAACATAGCATTTGGCAAAAGTAACATGCAAGACTTAGCAAAATAATTCTAATGATTATTCAAAATAAAGGGGTGGAAATATCATGATGTATCACTTGCCTTGGTAATGGGGAGAGTAGCACTCTTCACAATCACAGTCACTAGCAAAATCTACACAAAAATTTGTAGCATACAATTACACACAACTCATATACAATCAAAAATATGAATGCATGCATGCAAGAATTTACTAAGTGATGATTTTGAAAATCCTACCAAGCAAGTGCATAATACAGAAACATAACAAGTCACAAAGTTTGCTAACTAAACTTATTTAGCCCTAAAACAATTTTCTAAACATAAACTATACTCAAACTGGACCTAAACATGTTTCTGCATACAAAGTCATTTTAACAGATACTATTTGTTAAACACATTGCTGATTCAGAAAGGCCTTGATTCACTGATTCCAACGGTATAAAGTTTGCAAAATTCTAACATGGAAAACTCAAGTTATAGCCTTTTGAAAATTTGATCTAAATCTGTTTTGAATTCCTATTTTTGAATCTGCTCTGGCCACGCGTCACGATATTACTGGTGCGTACCGGTTCTCTCCGGATCACCCTTCCGCGCCGCAGGATCTAAATAAATCGCACGGTCCCGATCATGTACCTCTTCGCTGATAAGTGATTCTATCCTGTCGCTTGGATCTAGATCTAACGGTGCTCGAGCACGCGACCATGTCCTGGCGGCGCGCGGCGTCAGCGAGCGGCGGAGCGCTCTGTCTACGGCGGCGCTAGCGTTTCAGGTCGTGCGCGAGAGGGAGAAGGGTCATACCTGAACCGCAGGAGGCTGCTGATGCTCGAGGTGGCGTTGGTTTGCGAAGGGGCGCGCTGGCACGGTCTCAGGAGCTCGTCGGAGTAACGGGCGGCGTCGGTCGCTTGCAGACGTGGTGCTTGCCGAGGTTTGGCGTCGCCCTAGCACGAACCAGTGGCATCAGGATTTGCGCAAGACATAGGCGAACAAGCTCGCGTGAAGGAGGGGGCAAGGGGCGCTCGGGTTTTACCTTAATTGGTCGCCGGAGTTTATCGGCGGCGCAGGTGGTTTCGGTCGTGAACGGAGACGACGACTTGGGTCACGAGCAGGCAAAAGGAAGGTATCAGCGTAAGCGCGAGATCATTCCGAACATCCTCGTTTGAACCATAGAGGGAGGGGTGGTCGAGGCTCACCGTAATTGGGCGCCGGAGTTGTCGGTACTGCGGGGTTTCGAGGGCAATTGCGCGTAGCCTGGTGGCGGAGTGAGCGAGGAGAGGGGGGAAATGCTTGCGGGGCAGAGGGGTTTTAGTAAGCCTAGGTGCGACAGGAAACGCTTGCAGAATAAAGGGCAATTACACCGCGCCATTACCGGCCTTGACAGCAGCAGCGACATGGTCGTGGGCGTGGTTTGGGGAAGACGAGGGTGACGTGGACGGGGCCCGCTGGTCAGCGAAATAAACAGAAGGGGCGTGGGGTCTGGCTGTCAGTGGCTGAATGGGTGTGCTCGCGCGTGAGAGAGGAAAAGAGATGCCCCGGGTGGGCTTGCTGGGCCTACTCCGTTGCAGGGACAAAATGGCAGCGCTCGGCCTTTTCTAATTGTTTGCTTCTTTTCTTTTTCTGAAACGATTTTCTGAATTGGTTTTGATATGAATTCAAACTCTTTTTGAATTCAAACTTTTTCTGGGTTTTTTGCAGGGTGTAGTAGTCTCCATTTTAGGCTCACAATCAGGTGGTTTGCTAAGTAAGGGCTTGGTCAAGCTTTGAGATCAAAATAACAGAGTCCAGGCATTTGGTTTGCAAAAATTGAAAAATGGTTTTTGAATCTATTTCCAATTTGAAAAACTTGGTTTTAAATTCCACACTCAAGTCTATCCTCATAGAAGGCAAGCAATCAAGTTTCTAAACTTTCAAATATTCAAATGCTGATGGCCATTTGAATTTAATCTGCTCACATAAAATCATAGCACCATGTGCTTCTGTTTTTCTGAAAAGAGTTTGAATTTTTACCTCAAATCTATATGCATGCATGAATGATATGCAAACTTTGAAATTATTATTTTCGGGATGTTACACAAACCCTCGGCTTGGCAATATACAATTTTTGACTCCACTTCCTTCCTTCTGCCTAAAACATACCGTCCGCCGGAGACCCAATTGTTGCACCGACACTTCCGTCGTAGTGTGCGATGGAGGCCTCGGATCCACAGACCTGAGGTAGAGTCCACTTGGGCTTCCAGGGATTGCTCCCGTTAAGCAAGTACAAGCAGCCCCGGCTAAGGATTACAACTATGGGCTAAGCCCCAGCGTATGGGGTAATGTGGTTATACGGATAAATTGTTTCGGACATTGGCATAGAAAATCCCTTCCTTTCTCTTACTTAACTTTCCTTTACTTATCTTCCTCTTCATTACCTTTCTCTTCATACACCTCATATTTTCTTTAGTAAAACTTCCACTCGGAAACGATGCCTCTTTCCAAGGGTTTTATTTTGAAAACTTTGTAGTGGGGTAAGAACCCAAAATAGTTTTATCTTTGAAAATCTGTGGGGTTCCAAGAGGGAACATGCTAATCATCTTAGGCTCGTTCTAAGGGGTAAAAGTAGGTGTAAATAGGGTAGGTGTCCAATGGGAACTCATTCATAACTTGGAGGGGCCAAGTTACCCACGTCTGTTTATTTTAATCAAACCATGCCTTTGATCATGCAATTTATAAATGAGATATAAAACATTTGATAAACAGAAGTAGGTGAATATAGGAGTTCAGGAATGGTGGCTTTCCTGTGACCAGCGAGTTGTCCCTTGACTTTGTTAGAATACCAGATTTCCAATAATAACAATAATAAATATAACCTCGGATGCTTCCTTCTTCTCGGCGTCACACAATCGCAACTATCGCCGTTATCGAGGATACATGCAAGCAAACAATACACCAATCAATACAAGGCATACCAGAATCAAACCATACAACAAAAAAAGATGATTACATGATATACATCAGTAGGATGTTGGATTTGATTGGATTGGGAGAAGATTTGGAGACACGACGTGAAGGATCCCTTTTTATTTATAGTCTAGGAACTACCTAAGAGAGGGGTTTTTTATCAAGGAGTTGATCTGTATGATACCATTGTGTAAAAATGATACCATCAGATAGGTATTGATAAAATGAAGCCAACAAAAGTAGTTTCACTACTTTATCAATTTCCTAGGATTTATAATGGATTTTATAGTGGAAATAACTCTAGTTTTAGGAAATAATTCACCAGAACTTCTCTGGAGTTCCAAAAGTTATTTCCTTGGGCGATTAGGTGGTATTTGATGGATTGAATCAATACGAGTTGGATTCACCTCAAAACAATTACTAGAATGCTGTTGAGAAATTCCCAAAGACAGTACATGATGGGATTTGTCTTTTTCATCAGATATGTTTTACAGAAGCTTTGTAGTTGATTCCAAGGACACATGTTAGGTACTGATAATAAATTTCTATATAAATTGGAATCAACCTGTTTGGATTTGCAGAGATACTGTAATGTTTTTATTAGTGAATAAACCATGCATAGAAGGGTTTAATTCACTAAAAATCGACAGACACTCATAAAATTATGAGCGGATGGATTTAGCAGGATATGGTTAGGTGTGTCCTTGCTAGGGGAGCTTGTTGCCGACCTTCCTGAACAATAAAAAGGGGTGGGTCAGATTCCTGGTGACGAGGGGATTTTGGCAAGGTAGCATGCAGCAAGGGGGAGGCAGGTGAGTAGGAGCTACGTTAGACTATTGGGATTGAGCCGAGAGCTCTTTCTATTCTTCTTCTGGTCAAGACAGGGCAGGGTAAGAGAAGAGGGAGCTCGGGAGGTGAGGGAGGTGTGTTGGGGGCAAATGAGATGAAGAGAGGGTGTTGGGTGGCCTTTGGGCATTATATATTGAGAGGGGGAGGTCCATGGTGGTCATAGCTCATGGAGGAGCTAGGGCTTTGTAAGGTTCCCAACCTTTAATAAGGTAGAGATCCCTGTGTTTACAATGCTAGTCCCTGGATCAATAGCTAGCATCCACAGTTAAGATGTAATATCAAGAAACAAAGGTCATAATACAACTTTATAACCAGGAATAAAATAATTTATTACATCTTACATAGCTCATTTGGCTATTACATTATATTGCAGCAGAATATCTATAAGCATGGGGTCCTTCATCTTCAAAGTGCCACAGGCAGACATGTTGGTTGTAGACTTGTAATCCTACTTCACTAATATCAAACAAACCTGCAACATAACAAGTTACAGCCACAAGGGTCAATACATTTGAATTGTATTGGCAAGTGATACTATGGTGGTATAGTGGAGTCTATCATCTATATGCATTTGGCCAAGTGGAGCTTAGGCTTGCTTTGCTCAAAATAGATTTTCCTTATCATTCGAAAAACTAAGTTTTTGCTTGACAAAATCTTTCCCAAGGCATCTCCCAATAGAAATTGGTGATCCTTTCAACCCTTGTTCAACCACAAGTTTTTAACTTAGAAATTGGGATGATGAGATTCTTGATAGCTTCCATGTCTTGATGCTCAAATTGTCCTTTACCAGGGACATGGCTAAGTACTTAGATTTTACACTCTGCAGAGGTGGTGCACTTTCCCCACAAGACTTGGTTTCACCAAGACAAGATCTTTCAGAAGCCTTACCTTAGACCAGAATGGACGTGTTCCAACCTATCAAACCCCTACCACCAACTGTCCATTTTGCTAAGTTCTTGCAACCTATATGATCCAGGCAGAGCCCATAATGCCAAGTGGCTGCACTTGAAGCTTCTCAACATTTGACATCTCAAATCTCTTTGTTCCTGGGTGGCCATCCACAAGTGAGACACCAAGTTTTCCCCAGCATACTGGACTTGGTGATGCCCTAGTTTTCCCCAGCATACTGTACTTGCATGACCACTCAACACAAACCATTCCTTCCATTCCACCCAGGTGATTCATTCACTTAGTTGTTTTATTAAACAAAACACAAGTCCTCAGACTTAGAAATTTTCCATAGCATGATTATATATTCCACCCTTGTTTTCAAATAGCTAAGCTAAGCATGATAGTAGTAGGAATCTTAACTTAGGAAATTCTACTAAGGTTTCATCTACTAGGATTTCCCATAGCATAGTTTATACTTAGCAAAATTCCATGCAAGTCCTACTTAGAAATATTACTAATGCATAGTGAAAATAATGGGACAAAGTATGAAGCATCACTGGACTTTTTGGTAGGGAGTATAGATTCACTCCTTGATCTTGCAATGTTCACACACTTCAATCACTACAATTCAATCAAGCAAACAATATTTCAATCTACCATTCAAGCAATTCATCACATAAAATGATAAAAACAAGGCAATGCATGCAAACATGCAAAAGATTGTTTTATTTGTAAAAGTGGTTTCTAATGGGTCATAAACATTTTAAAACACCTAATGGTCATTTAATAAGGTGGCAAAAACATTTGCAAAAGATTTCACTTCATAAACATTTTTAAATCAAGTCATTATTTTATGTGGTTGAAAATGCCTTTAGCAAAGCAATAATTTTATAGGGTTCACAAAATATGTTTTCAAAGCATAAAACTTGGTGTCTGGGGTCAGAGAGTTTAAAACAAAACATTTCCCAAAGGTTTTCCTCCAAAATCATTTTTAACAATTAAACCATATTTTTATTTGACTAGAAATGGTTTAAATCCAAGATTCATTCTTTTGCTTTAGCAAATACATTTTTGAAACCAACAATTGATTCCTAGGGTCAGTAGGTTCAAAACAAAATATTTGCCAAAGATTTTATCCCCAAAATCATTTTAGAACAATTTTTATATCCTAAACATGCATACACAAGTTTCTGCAAAAACAATCAATTTAACAGAAACTTTTAACTAAACAAAGTGCGTGGTTGGCTAGGGCTTGTCTTTCTGAATCCATCTATATAAAATTTGCAAAATTTGGACATGTAGATTAAAAGTTATGAATTATTCAAATTGGAACATCAATTAGATAAGTTTCTGGTTTTTAAATCAAACAGAGGCCACGTGGCGTGATACTACTAGCTGGTACCGGTTCGCACGGATCAGCTCTGTGAGGCGTTGGATCTAATTTACATCACACGGCACAGATTGCTTCTTACCCCTTCGGTTAAAATTCTATCGTGGCCACTGGATCATAATCGCACGGCTCACAGCGTGCCTGCCAGAGATGGGCGGCGCTGACGGCAGCAGGTGGCGGCGCTGGCTCTGGCTACGGTGTCGCCGGTGATAGAGGAAGCGAGGGAGGAAGGGGATTGGCTCACCAGGTTCAGGGGATCACGGCGATGCTCAACGTGACGATATTTCGTCGAGGGGCACACGGTGGTGACGGCAATCGCTCGCCGGAGCTGCGCTGCGCCTCGGGTTTGTTCGGTCGTCGACGGGGGCGAGTTCCTGTGGCATAATAAGGCAGGGAATGTAGTCAGGAAGGTGTGCACGCTTGCAAGGGTTGCGATGGTTCCTACCAGAGAGCAAGGGGTGCGCTGTTTCGTCGCCTACTGCTCGCTGGAGTTGAGACAGACGCCGTTGACGCTCAGTTGTTGAGGAAGGCAAAGCTGTGGGGCGTGTTCGGGCGAGATGGGGACACTAGAAGATGCGCAAGGTTCTAGCGAGCATTCTCATGGAGTCCAGGGGCAAGGGAAGGTGAGGGCTGTCCGGAATTGGGCGGGGAAGGTTGTCGGAGTAGTGGTGTGCTGGCGAGAAATTGAGGCAGCCCTAGGGCGGGGAAGAGCTGGCGAGTGAGGGGAATGAGAGAGGAGGGGCAGGTGATTATGTATGCGTGATCACGGGGCTGAATCAACGCGTGGTTGAAGAGGAATCAAGGCGCATTCAATCAGCAGAAATGGCGACGAGGCGTGGTCTTCGCAGGGAGGAACATGACTGGGAAGGTGGGACCTGGCTGTCTACGAGAGAGAGAGCGTGAGGGTGGGGTCCAACTGTCAGCGTCTTTGCGGGTTTGATCGCGAGTAGAAGAAAATGGTTCGGGGGAGAAAGTGAAAGTGGGCTGTTGGGCTTAGACTGGGCCTTGCCGAGCTGGGATAGCTAGATTCATTTTTTTTGTACTGAACATTTTTCTTTTCCATTCTTATTATTCTGTTTTGATTTTGTTTAATCAATTTAAACATCCATTTGAATTCAAACTTCTCTCAAACTTTGAGTAGATTTTAATACTGATTAATAACATAAACTGAAGTCAAATTTTGAATAAAACTTTATTCTTTTTGGGGTCTTTTTAATTATTCAAAAAGGCCCTTGTTTTAAATCAAATAGGATTTAATAATATTTTCAAACACCATTTAAATTCTTAAACCTTCCAAATCTTTTCATTAGGTTTTTATTTGATTATTTGGGTGTCAAATAATTCATCTTGACTTATTTGGAAAGTATTTTATATGATTCATAAATCATTTGAATTGGGTATTTGTTTTAATTCCAATGGAATTTAATATAGTTTATTTCCCTAAATTTTATTTGGAAGATTTATTTTATTTTATTAATTTAAACAACTTTTATTCACTTGGGTAAATTCCAGATTACTATTTTCTCATGAGTTATATAATTATTCTTATTATATATTTGTCTTTATTCAAATAGGGACAGAATGGTTAATGCCATTTTATTTTATTTTGGAAATTCTTTATCCTTTATTTTATTTGGATTTGGATTCTATTCATTCCATTTGCTTAATGGATTAGGCCAAGATTTAATTTGGTCTTTAAATATTCCTTATTTAATATTTCTTTCTTCATCTTATAAAATCCATATCTTTTTATTCAGAGATCCAAACTTGGTGATTCCAATTTATAAAATCTTGTTTAATATTTATTTATCCCTTTAAATATCTTTAGGATTATTTTCTCACCATTTGGTATGGATTTATAGTTAGGTTCTTTATTAGCTTTGGAAATTTAATTTCCTTATCGTATTATATTCATAAGATTTTATCTATGGCTCCAAATTAAGTGAAACCAATTTTATGGCTTTATAATATTTCTATTTGTCTTTCTTGATCTTTTGTAAATGTTTGTTGACAAATTTTTATATGGATCAAATCCATAGGCTTGGAGATAACTTGGAAATGATTTTTATTCCATTAGGGTTTAGGGTTTGGATTTATTTTCCAAGTGTTTAATTTCCAGATGCATTTTATGAGGAATGCATTTCTTTTGATTTGGATTTTGTTGAATTCAAACTTTTAATTAAAGTTTGTTCAATATGGGATTTTAAGTTTCCATTTAGAAACAAAAGTTTCTTTTCACCCTAAAATTCAACAATAATTTATTTTGTTTGTTTATTTTTCACATTACAAGATTTGGAAAATCTTGGGATGTGACAGGCTACCACCCTTAAAATAAATCTCGTCCCGAGATTTGGGAAGGCTAGGGTTACAAGTTGTCTCAAAGCATCTAGGGTACTACCACCCTTAAAATTTTCCAGCTAGATTACATCTTGGTTTGCTTGGGTTCTTGTTGAAATCTCTCTGGGCAAACATCTGCATAGTGTCCTTTGTTTACACACTTGAAACATGTGACAAGGCTGAGATCCTTCATAGGCTTTATCTTGTTCTTCATCTTTTCTGGACAATTGCTTGCATAATGTCCTTGGTTACCACAATTATAACATGTGATAAGATTGAGTTCATCACGTATCTTCTGTGGACAAGTTGCTACATAATGACCTAGCTCTTTGCAGTTGTTGCACCACACTTGGCTAATCTCCTTATACTTCTTCTTCTCTGGACATTGGCATAGTGTCCCATTTCTTTGCAATGACCACATTGCACATGGCTTTTGTCCTTATTTTTCTTGGGTTTCTCCAAAGCTAAGAGTGCTTCTAATTCATGTTCTTAATATGTTATCTCAAAGGTAGGAACAGTTCCTGGTCTCCTTGACCTTTTCTTATTCCTTGGATAATACATATGTCTCCTCTTTGGTCCTTTAAATTGGGTCATATTGCTGGGAGGTACAAGCTGAGATTTTCCTTTGTCTTCATCCTTCTTAATAGACTTGGATCTCTCATGGTAATCTGCAATCAGTTGTTGCAGTCCACCTTGTTTCCTTTGTTGAACTATGGAATAGATGGGGCACTGGATGGGGACATGATTATTTCCTTCACATAAGTAACAAGTAGCTTGGGTTGTGGGGCATTGGTTAGCTGGATGTTTCTCTTCACAATTGGGGCATTGATCTTTATGCTCCTTGGAAGTGTGATCCCTGTCTCCACAAATATTGCAAGCTTGGGTTCCTTCTAGAATATCATCTTTGTCATCCTTGTTGTCACAAACTTCTTGGAAAGAGTTGTCTCCCATGTTGATCATTTGAGTGGCCATCCCTTGCAACAATTGGGATTGAGTTTCCAAAACTTGTTGCATGGTTGGGTCTAACTCATTGTTGTTGGCTAAAAACTGAGTTGTCACTTGGTTCAACTGGGTTTGTCTTGCAAGCAGTTGGTCTCTCATGTTGACCTCTTGGTTGTTGTTGTTGCCATCCTTGATGTTGGAGTCTCTTGGAGTAGTCATCTGTTTGGGTTGGATTGGGATTAGAATAGGCAAAATAGTTCTAAGGGAATAATTCTAATCACACACATCACAATTTACACAAGCAAAGTGCAAGCAATCACAAACAAGCATTTCACTCAACCAACAAGTTTCAAGCATATCTGTAGGGAATAAAAATATTTTTGTTACACCACATAGGTTGGTGGGTTTGACTTAAACTAAATATGATGGTCCATCTATATGGTTCACTTGAGATCCTTCCATCCTTCTTAGTTGATTCTTCTTGAATGAGATCATGTTTTCCTTGGGAAAATTCTTGGGTCTTGGTCACAAAACTTCAAAAGTGATAATGATTACTTCTAAGTTGTGTTTCCTTAGTCTTTAAGTCTTGAGTAACATTTCTTGTCTCACTTGTAGTCCTTAGGGATATCCAAGTTGAAGTCCTTGTTGAGAATAGGGTTTAAATCACTTGAAGATGTTGAAGTCATTAGAGTTGAAGATGTTGAAGTCATTAGAGTTGATGAAGTCCTTAGCTCATGGTGAAGTCTTTGGCCATGGAGTAGGCTTTGTCCATCAAGTTTGAAATAGAAGAGATGTAGAATCAAAACCAAAATGGTTGAGGAAGGAGTTTACAAGATTGTTTGTAAATAAGTTTTGGAACAAATACAACTCCTATTTTTCTAAGGGGTTTTGTCCAGTCCTAGGGTTACATTCCTACAGGCGACACAATGCTCTAATACCATCTGTAAGGTTCCCAACCTTTAATAAGGTAGAGATCCTGTGTTTACAATGCTAGTCCCTGGATCAATAGCTAGCATCCATAGTTAAGATTTAATATCAAGAAACAAAGGTCATAATACAACTTTATAACCAGGAATAAAATAATTTATTACATCTTACATAGCTCATTTGGCTATTACATTACATTGCAGCAGAATATCTATAAGCATGGGGTCCTTCATCTTCAAAGTGCCACAGGCAGACATGTTGGTTGTAGACTTGTAATCCTACTTCACTTATATCAAACAAACCTGCAACATAACAAGTTACAGCCACAAGGGTCAATACATTTGAATTGTATTGGCAAGTGATACTATGGTAGTATAGTGGAGTCTATCGTATATATGCATTTGTCCAAGTGGAGCTTAGGCTTGCTTTGCTCAAAATAGATTTTCCTTATCATTTGAAAAACTAAGTTTTTGCTTGACAAAATCTTTCCCAAGGAATCTCGCAATAGAAATTGGTGATCCTTTCAACCCTTGTTCAACCACAAGTTTTTAACTTAGAAATTGGGATGATGAGATTCTTGATAGCTTCCATGTCTTGATGCTCAAATTGTCCTTTACCAGGGACATGGCTAAGTACTTAGATTTTACACTCTGTAGAGGTGGTGCACTTTCCCCACAAGACTTGGTTTCACCAAGACAAGATCTTTCAGAAGCCTTCCCTTAGACCAGAATGGACGTGTTCCAACCTATCAAACCCCTACCACCAACTGTCCATTTGGCTAAGTTCTTGCAACCTATATGATCCAGGCAGAGCCCATAATGCCAAGTGGCTACACTTGAAGCTTCTCAACATTTGACATCTCAAATCTCTTTGTTCCTGGGTGGCCATCCACAAGTGAGACACCAAGGTTTCCCCAGCATACTGGACTTGGTGATGCCCAAGTTTTCCCCAGCATACTGGACTTGCATGACCACTCAACACAAACCATTCCTTCCATTCCACCCAGGTGATTCATTCACTTAGTTGTTTTATTAAACAAAACACAAGTCCTCAGACTTAGAAATTTTCCATAGCATGATTATATATTCCACCCTTGTTTTCAAATAGCTAACCTAAGCATGATAGTAGTAGGAATCTTAACTTAGGAAATTCTACTAAGGTTTCATCTACTAGGATTTCCCATACCATAGTTTATACTTAGCAAAATTCCATGCAAGTCCTACTTAGAAATATTACTAATGCATAGTGAAAATAATGGGACAAAGTATGAAGCATCACTTGACTTTTTGGTAGGGAGTATAGATTCACTCCTTTATCTTGCAATGTTCACACACTTCAATCACTACAATTCAATCAAGCAAACACTATTTCAATCTACCATTCAAGCAATTCATCACATAAAATGATAAAAACAAGGCAATGCATGCAAACATGCAAAATATTGTTTTATTTTTAAAAGTGGTTTCTAATGGGTCATAAACATTTCAAAACACCTAATGGTCATTTTATAAGGTGGCCAAATCATTTGCAAAAGATTTCACTTCATAAACATTTTTAAATCAAGTCATTATTTTATGTTGTTGAAAATGCCTTTAGCAAAGCAATAATTTTATAGGGTTCACAAAATATGTTTTCAAAGCATAAAACTTGGTGTTTGGGGTCAGAGAGTTTAAACCAAAACATTTCCCAATGGTTTTCCTCCAAAATTATTTTTAACAATTAAACCATATTTTTATTTGACTAGAAATGGTTTAAATCCAAGATTCATTCTTTTGCTTCACCAAATACATTTTTGAAACCACCAATTGATTCCTAGGGTCAGTAGGTTCAAAACAAAACATTTGCCAAAGATTTTATCCCCAAAATCATTTTAGAACAATTTTTATATCCTAAACATGCATACACAAGTTTCTGCAAAAACAATCAATTTAACAGAAACTTTTTACTAAACAAAGTGCATGGTTGGCTAGGGCTTGTCTTGCTGAATCCACTGATATAAAATTTGCAAAATTTGGACGTTTAGATTAAAAGTTATGAATTATTCAAATTGGAACATCAATTAGATAAGTTTCTGTTTTTTAAATCAAACAGAGGCCACGTGGCGTGATACTACTAGCTGGTACCGGTTCGCACGGATCGGCTCTGTGAGGCGTTGGATCTAATTTACATCGCACAACACAGATTGCTTCTTACTCCTTCGGTTAAAATTCTATCGTGGCCACTGGATCATAATCGCACGGCTCACAACGTGCCTGCCAGAGATGGGCCGCGCTGACGGCGGCAGGTGGCGGCGCTGGCTCTGGCTACGGCGTCGCCGATGATAGAGGAAGCGAGGCGAGAAGGGGATTGGCTCACCAGGTTCAGGAGATCACGGCGATGCTCAACATGCCGATATTTCGTCGAGGGGCGAACGGTGGTGACGGCAATCGCTCGCCGGAGCTGCGCTGTGCCTCGGGTTCGTTCGGTCGTCGACGGGGGCGAGTTCCTGTGGCATAACAAGGCAGGGAATGTAGTCAGGAAGGTGCGCACGCTTGCAAGGGTTGCGATGGTACCTACCAAAGAGCAAGGGGTGCACTGTTTCGTCGCCTACTGCTCGCCGGAGTTGAGACAGACGCCGTTTACGCTCAGTTGTTGAGGAAGGCAAAGCTGTGGGGCGTGTTCGGGCGAGATGGGGACACTAGAAGATGCGCAAGGTTCTGGCGAGCATTCTCGTGGAGTCCAGGGGGAAAGGGGAGGTGAGGGCTGGCCGGAATTGGCCGGGGAAGGTTGTCGGAGTAGTGGTGTGCCGGCGAGAAATTGAGGCAGCCCTGGGGCGGGGAAGAGCTGGCGAGTGAGGGGAATGAGAGAGGAGGGGCAGGTGATTATGTATGCGTGATCACAGGGCTGAATCAATGCGTGGTTTAAGAGGAATCAAGGCGCATTAAATCAGCAGAAACAGCGACGAGGCGTGGTCTTCGCGGGGAGGAAGATGACTGGGGATGTGGGACCTGGCTGTCTGAGAGAGAGAGCGTGGGGGTGGGGTCCAACTGTCAGTGTCTTTGCGGGTTTGATCGCGAGTAGAAGAAAATGGTTCGAGGGAGAAAGTGAGAGTGGGCTGTTGGGCTTAGACTGGGCCTTGCCGAGTTGGGCTAGCTAGATTCATTTTTTTTGTACTGAACAATTTTCTTTTCCATTCTTATTATTCTGTTTTGATTTTGATTAATCAATTTAAACATCCATTTGAATTCAAACTTCTCTCAAACTTTGAGTAGATTTTAATACTGATTAATAACATAAACTGAAGTCAAATTTTGAATAAAACTTTATTCTTTTTGGGGTCTTTTTAATTATTCAAAAAGGCCCTTGTTTTAAATCAAATAGGATTTAATAATATTTTCAAACACCATTTAAATTCTTAAACCTTCCAAATCTTTTCAGTAGGTTTTTATTTGATTATTTGGGTGTCAAATAATTCATTCATCTTGAATTATTTGGAAAGTATTTGATATGATTCATAAATCATTTGAATTGGGTATTTGTTTTAATTCCAATGGAATTTAATATAGTTTAATTCCCTAAATTTTATTTGGATGATTTATTTTATTTTATTAATTAAAACAACTTTTATTCACTTGGGTAAATTCCAGATTACTATTTTCTCATGAGTTATATAATTATTCTTATTAGAGATTTGTCTTTATTAAAATAGGGATAGAATGGTTAATGCCATTTTATTTTATTTTGGAAATTATTTATCCTTTATTTTATTTAGATTTGGATTCAATTCATTCCATTTTCTTAATGGATTAGGCCAAGATTTAATTTGGTCTTTAAATATTCCTTATTTAGTATTTCTTTCTTCATCTTATAAAATCCATATCATTTTATTCAGAGATCCAAACTTGGTGATTCCAATTTATAAAATCTTGTTTAATATTTATTTATCCCTTTAAATATCTTTAGGATTATTTGCTCACCATTTGGTATGGATTTATAGTTAGGTTCTTTGTTAGCTTTGGAAATTTAATTTCCTTATCTTATTATATTCATAAGATTTTATCTACGGCTCGAAATTAAGTGAAACCAATTTCTATGGCTTTATAATATTTCTATTTGTCTTTCTTGATCTTTTGTAAATGTTTGTTGAAATTTTTTTATATGGATCAAATCCATAGGCTTGGAGATAACATGGAAATGATTTTTATTCAATTAGGGTTTAGGGTTTGGATTTATTTTCCAAGTGTTTAATTTCCTGATGCATTTTATGAGGAATGCATTTCTTTTGATTTGGATTTTGTTGAATTCAAACTTTTAATTAAAGTTTGTTCAAGATGGGATTTTAAGTTTCCATTTAGAAACAAAAGTTTCTTTTCACCCTAAAATTCAACAATAATTTATTTTGCTTATTTATTTTTCACATTACAAGATTTGGAAAATCTTGGGATGTGACAAGCTTGGTCTATGGGCTTTTCATTGGTGGCTAGGGGCGGTGGGGAGAGTGTGGGCTGTTCTTAGGGTTGTGCACAGAGCAGAGAGGGAGTGGGGTGCTGCAATGAGTAAAGAAAAATGTTGTACAAAACATTGCCTTTGTCTCCCTCTTAAATAACCATGTGGGACATGGAGTGTGGGGCCATGCTACAGTTTTGGTCGACCAGGGGAGAGTGCTGGTGTTAGGGAGGAGTGCTGAAGAAGATTTGAGATGGTGTGGTTTTGATTTGAATCAAGGTTTGTTGGTTTTGGCAAAATTGATTAATTGGAGTCTTCTGAAGGAAGTTGACAAACTTGCATTGGACAAGGTATGGAAATGGTACTGTAGATATATGGGGTCAAATAATCACTACATTATTTAAATGGGATTTTTCTGATGATTATCATCCCATTTAAATGCACTTTTTCAAAAAGTGCAGAAATAGATTATGGAAGCTAAGATGATATTTTTACATTGGACAATCTTGGTTTTTGATGTGATATGGTCCTAAATACGTAAACACACATTGGATAATTTTATTGGGATTTATTGATGTGGGAAAGTATTTTTGGGGAATTATTTCTTGTTTCTGCAATTTAAGTAAAAGGGCAAAAAGAAATAATAAAGAATCTCAAATATATTTATTTTTGAGTTTGAAGGATGGTATATGAGATGGAGAACTCAATTATGCATTGATTTGGCAAAGTTATTTGGAGAAAAACAAACTTTCCTCTGTAGAGAAGGGTTTTATGAATTTGGTGACTAAGGGAAATAAAATAGTTTAATAATCCCAATAATTGGGAGAATTATTTGGGGATTCTTATATCCAAGGTAGATGGTGTAAATGTGATGTAGGCATCAAAGTTCACCTTAGTTTTGAAGAAAAGTGGTGAAAAGGATGGAAACTAGATTCTTGAGGATCTAGGGTTTGGTTACTCTGATGCTACCTAAACAAGGTTGGATTAGGGAGCTCAGAGCTCACCTTGGTACAATGGATATATGGATGGATATGCCATGTCATATATATGATCATGGCTGCGAGAGTTTGGCTTGGTTGCATTTGAGGTGATCTAGGAGAGATGGAAAATTTTGTTGAAAATAAGGCTGCCATAGTAGGTACATCAGGTAGCCTCCTAAACCATGTGGGTTTAAGAAGCACAAGGCTCCAATGGAAGTAAGTGAAGTGGGGGTTGATAGTCCATGATTGGTAGATCATAACCATGCAAAGAGTTGGTCAAGGGGAGGTAACATAGAGAAGTGATCTTGTGCCAAAGTAGGCAAGATGAAAAGATTTGCAGAAAAGATTATTATCTTGACTACAAAACCATAATAGAAGGGATTATCCATGGGAAAGAGTGGGCCTTTGTCGTACTAAAGATGTAATACAAGATGGTTCAATTACATTCTCAAGAATGCACATAAGTTGGAAAAGGTAGATCTCCAAAGAGTGAATCTAGATAAGAAATCCAGAGTTAGCCATTTTGGCAGTTTTGGAGATTTTAACTAGAGTGCAAGTGTAGATGATTTTGAGAGGGTGCTAGGTTCCAAGCTAATGATCATATGGAGGATGTTGATGTGAGGGATAAGTAGATATTATCCAGAAGGGTTATCCTTGGTTTGAGGTAAGCAGGAGATGAGATGATCACTTGAGTGGCTTAGGATAGATCCAGACTTGTATGATTGCTTTGAGATTGATGATCACATGCCTAGATTGGGGCCTCAGGGATGAGCTACTAGATTAGCTCACTCTAGTTCCTAAGCAAACAAACAAATCAGCAGATCAAGGAAATTCATCTAACTACTACTAGGGTTACTATCACGACCCGGGATCAGGGCTAGACAAATACCAGATCCTCATCTGATACAAGCCTAACCTAATTCTCAAACACGCAGGGAGAGATTGGTAACATTACAGAACATACAAACCATACATTAATAAGGTAAACTCTTAAAAGTGTTACAAACCATTCATACAAGCCAGGGTCATAGACCCATCATTACATCAAACAACGGAAGTAAACAAGTTGTTCTAAACAACAAACTTAGCAAAGGGCCTAAGAGGCCTTAAAAAGAATTAGCAACCCTTCCATAGATCCTAGGCTGCTGCCCGGGAACCCCAACTACTCGTCGACTTCGGCGTAGAAACCACCTTCAGTTGGAGTAGCATCATCTGTAGAAAACATCAACGAAGCAAGGCTGAGTACAGGGTGTACTCCGGAAGACTTATGGCTAGTGGAGTTATTTTTCATCAAGCCATCTTTTGTTTTCAAAACAAGAGGGAGAAGAAACTCGTCTAGTCAGATCATTTTCAAAAGGGGATAAGAAGACTTCAACTCTAGCTCTTAGAATCATCTTTGATATCCACCAAGTATCATCATCAACTGAACCTCTCTTCCCGGACTACCCCCTCAACAACCCCGAGGAAGTATTCCGGATCTCACTTTAGTTGACAAGTTTTAACACTCGGTTTTAGTTCTATATGATCTTCACGTCCGTTCCCAAGTCGTCCATAACCGTGGACACGGCTTCTCGAAAAGATTAATAACCCTGTAGGGGTGCATAAATTTACCCACACGTACCAACCGATTCTTAATGCCAAATTGTTATCCCTCTTCCTTGGAAGGCCGACAGAGAGTGGTTGACCACGACCTTTTACCTTGCTTTCTCCAAGACCATGAGTCACGCACTACGGAGATGCCTCCATAACGGGTCAAGTCCCGAAGCCGATCTCTAATGATGTGTGCGGGGTTCAAGATTACGGATGCCGGGTATCTCTTGTTACCGGCCATGCTTACCTACCTGTTATGAATGCACCTCCTTCACCTCCATTCAAGAACAACCAAGATGCGTATGTCGAATGGAAAGCCCGAACTATGTGATTCATGGAATCTACTAGGCAAGTTAGTGAGTCGAGGGGGTTTCCAGGCTGCCGTGTGGTTGTACGCTCGTCTTGGTTCAAGAGGCAAGAACATCGGGTCCTAGGGGTGGAAAGTATGGGACTACAAAAACCACAACCCACGTGGCCTCCCATACAAGCCTTAGCATGTTTATCATCCATCTCTGATCACATCACCACATCCTACCATACAGGATTCATTCGCATCTCCGGTGCATCACCTGAATGATCAGCATCGGAACACTAAGCATGGCTAAGCTTGACTGAACTTGTGGCACTAGTGACGCTCATAAGCCAAACCCTTGTTATGCTAGGAGCGGTGGATTGGGTATTTAGTTCGCAAAGGAAAACATGCATCAGATAGGATTACTCTATCTACTGATCAAAGACTGTTGAACCGAATGCATATGACGAGAATGAAATACTTTGTAAACATAGGATTCATATGTATGAGTGGGGCTTCGCTTGCCTTGTTCGTTGTTGGACTGGTACTACTCTTCGGTGGCGTTTGCTTCAGCTTCGAGTTCGGTTCCTATTCGGGAGAACCAATCACCGACAAAGAGAAAGCAACACTCAACACATGGCATGTGCAATGCTCATACAATATGGATGATATGACAAGTTAAATAGTGTTGAAATAAACCCTACAACATGCTTGACCATTTTAAAAGGGGTCCGAAAGGTCCAAACCCTAGAACAGGGGGATCTTCGGAATCACCTATGGGGTTCGATTAGTTCTTCTAATTAATATTGCAATCAAAGTTGATTAACAATGTATGATTATAGCTTAGTTAGATAGGTTTCATTTTTCTGATAATTTTGGTATATTATTTTTATTTTTCTGATTTAAAATGAATTAATTATGAATTTCCAAAATTTTAATTGTTTTTAAATAATTTTTGGAATATTTGAAATAATTTCCAAACTTGGGCCCACATGTCAGAATTTTATTATTTTTAGAAAATATTTACAGAAATGATTAAAACCCTGACAGGCAGGGCCCACCTATCATACATTTTTAATTATAGAAATCATTTCCAAAACAATTAAAAACAGAAAAGAGATTATTGCATCAAGCTGATGTCAGCATGACATCATCAATGGTGCTCCTCCCAGGTCGATCTTGCTCCCGTCGATCTGCTGCAGGCGGGGACTTGTGGGTGGGCTGGTTGGAAAGAGGAGGTCGAGGCGGACCTAGTAGTGTCGGTGCCGCCCTCAAATGGTCGCCGGAGCAGCATGTGCAACAGCGGCCGACGGCGGAGCTCGCAGGTGGTTGCGGTGGCGATGATACAGAGAGAGGAAGAGCAAGCGGAGGGGTATGCAGGGACCGTGAGCTCACCCTGGGCGGGATGGTGGTGATGGCAAGGCCGGGGGCGGTCGAACGGCGCCGAATCGCCGGCGGTAATGGCGACGGACAAAAGAAGGGAAAGCTCGATTCCGACGAGCATAAAGCCTCCCAGCTCGCGTGGCTTGACGAGGACGATGACAGCGACACCGCGCTTCTCCTAGGCTACTCCACTGAGCTCGGGGAGGCACAGAACATCGGCGGCGAGCGAGCCTGGCTGAGCTAGGGTTTCGGCGATTTGGGAAAAACCAGAAGAGAGGGCGAGAGGCGACGAGATGGGTATAGGGAGAGAGAGCGCAGCGCGGCGGTTCTTATCCTCTCCCTCTCAAGCGGCAGCGCGCATCGCAGCGCGAGGAGGATCGACGGCTGGCGCTCGGGCACGCAGCAGCTTCTCCTCTGCGCGAGGAAGAATAAAGAACAGACACGCGAACGGGTACGGGCCGACTTGGGCTGCGCATGGGCTTCAGCTGTGTTGCGGATGCACTCACTGAGCAGCAGGGAAAGGAAGGAAAAGAATGGGCTCGGCCCAGATAGGTTAGAAACCTGTTTTATACCCAGAAAACCTTTTTCTTTTCTGTTTTTCTGATTTCCTTTTATATTTTGAATTTTAAATCTGTTTTGGATAATTTCAAATCACAGAAACTTTTGTGGTATAACTGAAAACACTAAGGGTCCTTTGGTACTGATTGGGCTCCATGCATTTTGTGTTTCTTTCAAAATATTTTTCAAAACCAAATGAATGTTTCAAATAGAGAGAGGAGTTAGGGTTTAGGGTTTTGTTGGTTCTTTCTTGATTAAACCAAAATGCAAGTGTTATGCATGCATGCAATGCTCAACCATGTCTTTATTTATATTACACAAAAGGGTGGTATGTTACAGCTCTACCCCACTTACAAGAATCTCGACCCGAGATTCCTAGGTTTTAGAAAAGAAGGCAGGGTACTCAGATCGAAGACGATCTTTGCGTTCCCAGGTTGCTTCTGACTCAGAGTGATGAGACCATTGAACTTTTAGGAACTTGATGGTTTGGTGACAAGTCTTGTGCTCGGTTTCATCAATAATACGAACAGGGTATTCTCGGTAGGTTAGATCATCTTGGAGATCCAAAGTTTCATGGTCCACACCACGAAAGGGATCTTTGAAGCAACGCTTGAGTTGGGACACATGAAAGACATCATGAACCTCTGGGAAAGATGAAGGTAGATCCAATTTGTAGGAAAGCTCACCCCGCTTGGAGAGAATGAGAAAGGGACCAAAATAGCGATGAGCCAATTTGCCTTTGATACCGAAACGATGGACACCCTTCAGAGGAGTGACCTGGAGGTAGACTTGATCACCAACTTAATAATGAACATCAAGATGATGACGATCGTAGTTGGTCTTCTAACGAGATTGAGCAGCCTTTAGACGCTCTCGAATTATGCAAACTTGATCTTCTTCTTCTTGGATCATGTCCGAACCAAAGAATTGTCTTTCGCCGGTTTTTGTCCAGTTCAGAGGTGTTCGACATGTTCTCCCATATAGGAATTGGAAAGGTTCCATGCCCAAACTAGATTGAAAACTGTTGTTATAAGAGAACTCCGCAAAAGGAAGACATTTCTCCCAGTTCTTTCCAAAGGATATGACACACGCTCTGAGCATGTCTTCAAGAATTTGATTCACTCTCTTAGTTTGACCACCGGTTTTAGGATGATAAGCTGTGCTGAAGGAGACATGAGTTCCCATTGCTTGTTGGAAACTTTTCCAGAATTTGGAAGTAAACAAACTTCCACGATAAGAGATGATCTTCTTGGGAACACCATGAAGAACGACGATCCGAGAGATGTATAGGTCAGCCAATTGACTAGCACGGATGGTTTCACGAACTAGAAGGCAATGAGCAACTTTAGATAACCGATCAACTATTACCCATATGACATCATTTCCTGCTTGTGTCCTTGGAATTCCAGTAATGAAATCCATACCAATTTCATCCCATTTCCACTTAGGGATTTTCAACGGCTGTAGATGTCCGGCAGTCCTGTGGTGTTTAGCCTTCACACGATGGCAAACGTCGCACTTCTCAACAAAGCGAGCGATTTCTGGTTTCATTCCACTCCACCAGAATCTTTAACGGAGATCACGGTACATCTTGGTACCACCAGGATGAATAGACAGAGGGGATTCATGAGCTTCCAAAAGGATTAGATCTTTGATTTTCCGACTGTTTGGAACCACTAGCCGGTTAGCAAAATAGAGAGTACCTTGATCATTAATGGAGAAACATTTAGCTTCACCACTTGCCACACGTTCTATGATCTTAGTGATCTCACCATCTTGTTTTTGAGCTTCCTTGGTTTGGTCCTCGAGAGAAGATTTTATTTCATGGTTAGCAAGGAATCCACAAGGAACTACTTCAAGG
The DNA here is from genome assembly GCA_916181665.1 of Avena sativa. Classification (NCBI taxonomy): domain Eukaryota; kingdom Viridiplantae; phylum Streptophyta; class Magnoliopsida; order Poales; family Poaceae; genus Avena; species Avena sativa. The sequence continues at coordinate 138,291,797 of OV702280.1, forward strand.
TTAAGACGCTTGGTTTCCTCGTAGAGAGCAGGTTGGGCTTGTGAAATCATCAGATTGTTGCAATAACACTTCTTACTTAGCGCATCAGCTACGACATTGGCTTTGTCGGGTTGATAGTTGAGACCCAAATCATAATCTTTGATGAGTTCCAACCATCGTCTTTGCCTGAGATTCAGATCTGGATGGGTAAAGTGGTACTTTAGGCTTTGATGATCCGAGTAAAGTTCGCAACTATTACCGATGAGGTAATGTCGCCATTGCTTAAGAGCATGAACAACTGCAGCGAGTTAGAGATCATGGGTTGGATAATTGTTCTCATGTGGCTTCAACTGCTGAGAAGAATAGGCCACTACATGACCATCTTGCATCAACACACAACCGAGCCCTTGGAGAGAGCCATCACAATAGATGACGAAATCCTTGCTTGTGTCTGGAAGGACAAGCACAAGGGCGGTGGTTAGCTTAGTTTTCAAATCTTGGAAGCTTTCTCTGCCTTTTCTGACCATTCAAACTTCTTATCTTTTTTAGGAAGATCGGTCATAGGCTTGGCTATCTTGGAGAAGTTCTCGATGAATCGACGGTAATATCCAGCCATTCCAAGAAAAGTTCGGACTTCCTTGACTGAAGTAGGTGACTTCCATTCCAGAATGGTATGAACCTTATCCGTTATGACAGCAACACCACTTGCATACACAACATGACCAAGGAAAACGATCCCTTGTAACCAAAACTCACATTTGGAAAACTTGGCATAGAGACGATGTTCACGAAGTTTAGTCAATACCAAACATAGATGTTCAGCATGCTCTTCTTCGGTCTTGGAGTAGATTAGAATGTCATCAATGTATACCACGACGAACTTGTCGAGATACTCCATGAAGACGGAGTTCATGAGCCTCATGAATGTGGTAGGGGCATTGGTCATCCCGAAGGACATCACTGTATACTCGTAAAGACCATAACGAGTTGTGAATGATGTCTTTGGCATATCCTCCTTTCTAATCTTGATTTAATGATACCCTGATTTTAAGTCCATTTTGGAGAAGACAGTGGCACCACTTAATTGATCAAAGATGTCATTTATCCGAGGAAGTGGGTACTTATTCTTGCTTGTCACCGCGTTGAGGGGACGGTAATCAACCACCAGTCTTGGAATATTTGTATCCCGCTTATTGACAAAGATGGTAGGGCAACCCCAAGAGGATGTGCTAGGTTGGATGTATCCTAGACCCTCTAACTCTTCAAGTTGCTTCTTCAACTCAACCAACTCATGAGGAGGCATGCGGTAAGGTGTTTTGGAGATAGGAGCAGTTCCAGGAACTAGCTCTATGAAAAACTCCAGACTTCGATCAGGTGGCATGCCAGGCAACTCTTCAGGGAAGACATCAGGGAAATCACAGACTACTAGGACATCTTGGACCTCGAGAGTAGGTAGGACATCCATGGCATACAACTCCAACAAAGGTTTAAGGACTGCTGACGGAGACTTTGAACCATTAGTCCAATACTTTACAGCTATGCCAGCAGGAGAGGTCACAACAACTGTTCTAAATGCACAGTCAATGACGGCTTGATACTTGGTTAACCAGTCCATGCCCAGAATAACATCTATGTCAGTTGACTTGAGTGCAATGAGGGAAGTGGGAAACTTCTGACATGCTATATCTATCTCAACCCCATGAGTAACCCAGATGGTCTGCCAACGAGACCCAGGAGTTCTAATCTCTAGAGGAGAGTCCATAGCTTTAAAAGTGATATCATGCATTTGCGCAAAATCTTGTGATATGAATGTATGCGATGCTCCAGAATCAAACATGACTGTTGCGAGAATTGAATTGACACGGAGCGTACCCAGAATGACGCGTGGATCTTCCTGAGCTTCCTCAATAGTGACATGGGTCAGACGACCACGTCCAGCACCTTGAGCCTTATCATTCTTCTTTGCCTGCTGATCATTGCGTCCGGCAGCCCTTTGGGGGCACTCCCTTGAGTAGTGACCAGGCTGACCACAGGAGTAACAGGTAACTCCAGTGTGAGAACCAGCAGGAGGATGATAGTTTGCTCCACCAGTATTTGACTGTGGATCACGAGAATTATTGCCAGAAGACTTGGGTGCATAAGGAGCACGAGGCATAGAACTATATGGAACAAATACACGGTGCTTCTTGTTACCAGAGGAAGAAGCATGAGAATTTCCTTCTTCACGCTTCTGAGATACTTCCATATCCTTCCTTCCATGCTCCAGAGTAAGAACCTGATTGTGCAAGTCCTTCCTTCCATGCTCCACGCAGTTCTTTCATGCTTTCCCACAATCATCACATACACATATGCATTCATAAAGATTTGAATTAACAAAAGTTTTTGTTAACCCTAGTTTTGGTGATTAGAATTTGATAATCATGATCAATAGTTTTGGGATGTTACAAACCTTCCCTCCTTAAACAAAATCTCGTCCCAAGATATGAAAAATAAGAAAAAAGATTACCTAGGATTTAAAGAGATCAGAAAACTCCGTCCTGATGTGATCTTCTCGCTCCCAGGTAGCTTCCTCTTCAGTGTGGTTACTCTACTAAATCATGAGAAACTTGATGCTTCGGGTTCTGGTGGTTCTGAAAGCTTCCTCCAAAATACGGATGGGTACTTCAGGATATGTCAGGTCATCGTTGATCTCTATGGTGTGGTGATCAATGTTCTTGAAAACTTCAGTCTTTCCCAGAACTTCTAGGCACTTGCGAAGTAACAATATATGGAACACATTGTGCACGACTGACATTTCCTCTGGAAGTTCCAATTGAAACGATACTTCTCCTCGACGATTCAGAATCTTGAAAGGTCTGATATATCTAGGGGCTGACTTTCCTTTGAGCTGGAAACACAAAATCTCCGATATTGAAAGCGAGGTCTCACTGTCTCTTGTCTTCTGTCTGGATTGGGCGGTCTTGAGGTGCTCACGAATCTTGTGAACTTTCTCTTCTGCTTCTCATAGGAGGTCGGGTCTAAAGATCTAACTCTCTCCTACTTCCGACCAATTCAAAGGGGTACGACACTTCCTTCCATACATGAATTCAAATGGGGCCATTTGCAAACTATCTTGATAACTGTTGTTGTAAGAAAATTTTGCGAAAGGCAGATACTCTTCCCATTTAGATCCATACTCTAGCACATAGGCTCTCAACATGTCTTCGAGTATTTGATTTACTCGTTTCGTTTCTCCATCGGTTTGAGGGTGATATGTTGTGCTAAAATACAGTCTTGTTCCTAGTCCTTCTTATACTTTCTTCCAAAACCTCGAGGTAAACTGAGTTCCTCGATCCGATATAATGTTCTTGGGGACTCCATGCAAACTGACGATTCTAGCGATATACAACTCCGTAGCTTCGAACTCTGGTAGGTGGTCTTGACTGGTAAGAAATGGGCTACCTTGGACAATCTGTCAACTATGACCGAAATAGAGTCATTTACCCTACCAGAAGTAGGCAATCCGGTGATAAAGTCCATTCCAACTGAATCCCACTTCCATTCCGGAATCTGTAAGGGTTGCAATAGTCCTGTGGGTCTCTGATGTCCTGCCTTGACTCTCTGACATATATCACACTTGTCTATGTAGCTTACGATTTCTCTCTTCATCTTATGCCACCAAAATTGATCCTTCAAATCCTGATACATCTTTGTCCCTCCGGGGTGGATAGAATAAAGAGTATCATGGGCCTCTTTCAAAATAGTTTCCTTAAACTCTGAATCTGCCAGTACACAGAGACGTCCTTTGTACCACAGAACTCCTTCTTCAACCTTGGTGAATCCAGGTACTTTGCTTGTACCAATACGATGTTTGATTTCATCGATACTAGCATTTCCTTTCTGCGCCTCCTTGATCTGACTGATCAAAGTGGGTTGAAGTTCTATGCTAGGCAAGAATCCTTCACTTACTAGTTCCATTCTGAATTCTTCCATCTATTTGTGCAAACTTGGTTGCTCCTTCAGGATCATGGATTTCAAGCGGCATGGCAATCTGCTAAGGGCATCTGCTACCACATTGGCTTTACCAGGGTGATAGTGAATGTCCAAATCATAGTCCTTGATTAGCTCAATCCATCTCCTCTGCCTCATATTCAGCTCCTTTTGAGTGAATATCTACTTCAGGCTCTTGTGATCCGAATAAATCTCACAACGGTTTCCCATAAGATAATGCCTCCATGTCTTCAGGGCTAGAACTACGGCTGCTAGTTCAAGGTCATGTGTTGGCTAATTATGTTCATGCTGCTTCAGTTGTCGGGATTGATAAGATATAACTTTGCCTTCTTGCATCAACACACATCCGAGACCGATCTTGGATGCATCACAATACACATCAAAGTGCTTCGTAATATCCGGCATGATCAAGTTTGGGGCTGAAATCAATCTCCTCTTGAGTTCCTAAAAACTCGCTTCACATTTGTCTGTCGATTCAAACTTCTTGTCCTTCTTCAGTAATTGGGTCATGGGTCTTGCGATACTCGAGAATCCTTCTACGAACTTGCGGTAATATCCCGCTAATCCGAGAAATGCATGAACTTGGGTTTGGGTGGTTGGGCTTGCCAATCATCAACATCCTTCACCTTTGCAGGGTCGACGGCAATTCCTCCGGCTGATACAATATGTTCGAGGAATCCTACCTCATGTAACCAGAATTCACATTTGCTAAACATGGCATACAGCTGATGCTCTCTAAGGGTTCCAAGGATGGTCCTTAGGTGTAGCTCATGTTCTTCTTCTGATTTGGAATAAATCAGAATGTCATCCATGAAAACAACGACAAACTTATCTAGGAAGGCCATAAAAATCTTATTCATGAGGTTCATGAAATAAGCGGGGGCATTGGTTAATCCAAAAGACATGATAGTATACTCATATAATCCATTATCTGGTGGTAAAGGAAATGTTTGGAATATCCTCTGCGTGAATCTTGAGTTGATGATAGCCAGTTCTAAGATCAATCTTAGAAAACACCTTGGCACCAGCCAACTGGTCAAACATGTCTTCTATCTTTTCCAACGGGTACTTGTTCTTGATGGTGACATCATTCAACTTCCGATAATCCATACACAAACGGTTACCTCCATCTTTCTTATCCACAAACAATACAGGTGATCCCCATGGCGACGCACTTGGTTGGATCAATCCTATTTCCATCATGGCATCCAGTTGCTTCTTCAGTTCCACTAGTTCAGACGGGTTCATACTATATAGTCTCTGGTCTATGGGTCCGGTTCTAGGGATTAGTTCAATGATACACTCGATATCCCGATCTGGGGCATACCGGGCAAAACATCTGGAAATACATCGGGTATTCACAGACTATCCGAACTTGGTCAAGGGTTGGCTGGGCTATACTCTTGTTGCACTTGAATTGACGGGGCAAGGTTTCAGATATATGCTCGACTGATATTCTGGCTGTACTGGTCATGGTTATGAATTTCTTGGCATAGTCAATTAATCCTTTATGTTTGGACATCCAATCCATTCCTAGTACTACTTCCAACCATTAGTTTCGAGTACTATTACATTAGCATTAAAATCTATGCCATGGATTCCGATAGGTATGGCTTTGCAAATTTGTCTATTTTTGGTGGTTGAACCAGGTATTTGAACTATCATAACATGCTTCAATTTGGTGGGTTGATTCTTACTAGTGCATGCAAATTCTTCAGTAACAAACGAGTGCGATGCTCCAGAATCAAACAACACTCTTGCAAGTACTGAGTTAACAGTAAACATACCCAGCACGACATCTGGCGCTTCTTGGCTTCTTCAGCATGCATGAGAAAGAGACGGCCGTTGCGGTTGAACGAGTTCCCTGGGGAAAACCTTCTTCTGGGCTGAACACGACGCTGCTGCTGAGCTGGGGCATTTGCATTGGGGCTACGGCAATCTTCTTGGGGCACTCATTGGAGTAGTGACCTTTAGTTCCACATTCATAACAAGTCACTTGCGACTTGTCCTTTGCTGCAACAGGCACAACATTGCTTCCAGTCTTTGGGGTAGTGTTGGTGTTGGTGGCGTCATTGTTGTTGTTGAACTTAGGTGGTGCATGGTTGGAATTGCTAGGCTTGCCGGGGTTGTTATGATATCCTCCGGGCCTTGGGTTTATACTATTGGGGTTGGTCGGATGGTTCATCGGGGGTCTATTGGTTCTTAGGGCAAATTCTGGAGATGGGTTGGGCCGATACTTTGGTGTATGAGGGGTTCCTGGTTGATGCATCATGCGACGCTTGCGGTTCTCATTAGCTTGGTTGATCTTGCCTTCCATCTGAATGGCAGAGTCCACTAGGGCTTCAATATCAGCAAATGGGATATTGACTAGCACTATCTGCATCTCATCATGCAGACCATTCATGAATCTCTCCTTCTTCTTGGATTCGGTATCTATCTCATCCGGTGCATACCTAGCCAATAACAGAAATTTATCACGGTATTCCACTACGGTCATTCTTCCTTGCTTCAATTCTCTAAATTCATCTCTCATCCTCTTGATCAAACCCGGTGGCACATGGGTTCTGCTGAACTTGACTTTGAACTCGTCCCAAGTCATCATCTGACCTCCTGTCATCGCGCGAACGATGTTCCACCATGCTCTTGCATCTTTTGCCAAGTAGTGGGTAGCAAACAACACTTTCTCGTTAGCTTCCACTCCTGCAACTTCTAGATTGTTCTCCATGGTTTGTAGCCAATCATCTGCATCTAGGGGTTCTTCAGACTTAGTGAAAACGGGTGGATTGGTGTTCTGGAAATTATTGAGCTTAGATCCATGGTTGTCCTGATTTCCATGGCCTTGGTTGTTGTTGGCCATCTGTTGAAGGGTGGCTAAGTTGGTTTGACGTTTGGCTCTTTCGGATTCGCGGTCAGAAACCAACATTTGCAATATTTGCAACATTGGGTCTGGGGATGAGTTACTTCCTCCGCGAGGCATCTGAGGATTGAGATACATCATGAGAAAAGAGGGAAATTTCTAAGGTTCAGAGGTTTTTTGTTTGAAAAGTTTTCAAAATTTGACTCAGATTTTCCTAGCAACTTGCTTTTCATTCATTCATTCATAGCACATGATACAAACACACACCACAACAAAGGAAAATAGATGGTTTTAAGAAACATTATGGGAAACTACGATACAGTGGGACCGAATACAACTCACTAACGCTAGTTCTCAAGTGCTACTACTCCTTGGAGTCGGTGTCCTCATCATCCTCATCATCATCATCGATCAAGGCGAAGTCATCCTCATCGGTGAAGAAGTCCATGGGCAATGATGCGCTCCCTCTTGTCGAGCTGACGGCGACAAGACTGGCGATCCTTCACTAGCATGGCAATGGTCTGATCCTTCTTGGCAGTGATGGCGTACTTGTGGTTTGCGTAGGAGCGGGCATTGTCCAACTCCTTCTGACGGTCATACATCATAAAGCATAGGTAGTCCAATTGACTCTTTAGCTCATGGTGGTATGGGGCCTCCAATGGTTGTCCCATAACATCACACCTTGGGTAGAACTCAAAGCGGGTAACCTTGATCTGATTGATACTCTTCCCACATAGATGGGCAAGAGCTTCCTACATGGCCCTGGCAAGTCCATCGAGCCAGTTGTTCTCTCACAAGGTGAACTGAATTCCCTCTGAGGTGGGGGCTTCAATCTTTCCCCAGATACTTGCAACAACTAACCACCGCAAATCCTCTCCTTCCTGATCATTGAGGTGAGCTCTGAAGAACTCGGGGTGCGGACACTCCAGCATCTCCGAAAGCTGCTCGAGGTCACGCTCAAAGATGAGGGCTCCTCCATTCCCCAACTAATAAAACTTGCTATACTTCACGTCCATCTATAAGAATATAGGATGATTAAGTTAGTAGACTGATCAAGTGTGTCAAATTCTATGTAATTTTGCAAGAATCTTTGAGGAACATGAATTTTCATGAAAGAGTCTAAGTGATAAGGATAAGAATGTGTTTTCATAAATACTAACTTCCTTGGTTTTGAAACTAATTTTTTTATTCAAATGTCCATTCTAAACTAGGGTCTCCTATGGTCAGGATGGCTCGGATACCAACTTGTCAACACCCGGATTTTTAATCCTAGATGAATGTTATGCCATACATCACAATACCTAGGATTACCATTTTTGCGAGACATAACAGATTGGATATCACAGTACATCATCCATTAGAAACCATACATAAGGTCTTACAGAAATAAGGATCTCATGTTCCAGTCTTAATACAATTCAAGCAGCAGAATACGTAATAGTAACGATAGCATAGGCGAGGATCCATCTTCATGGTCACAGGCAATGCTGACGATGAGAGATGATCCTATTTGTCATAACCTTCCTACTGTCCTTCCTCCTGATAGTCCTCTTCATAGTCTGGCCACGGGAATAGCCAAGGACAAAGTCACGAGTACTCTTTAAGTACTCTCAAACTAATACTAACAAGTGAATTGGTTTTGAGTAGGATACTAAGCTCTAGGTTGTTTTGCAAAAAGCCAGATTTACCTCTACTAAGTTCAGAAGCAAAGAAAGCTAGTTTAAAGTTTTATAACACCTAAGTGGGAACTTGAATTTCCTATCACAACCTTGTTGTGGTCAAGTCAAAGTCATGAATCATTTCACAGGTCATTTTGAAAACATCTGACGATAGAACAGTATGGCCACTCGAAATGTCCATAATCGCGGACGCGGCTGTTAGAATAGTTTAACACTCTGCAGCAGTGGTACATTTTCACCACAACATTCGATACATCCGTCAGGAACAATCCTGAATTCACCATACTCAGTATGCGGATAATCAATCCTAACCTTTCAATTACACGCCCTAGTATAGGCACCTCTCCTGTGAGTTTGGCCTCCCAACCATTACCAACTGTCATCTTGGGTACTGCATAGGTGGACAATCTTCACAAGGTAGCCTCAGCTTAAACTGTGGCCGCAAGGGAACCCATACTAAGGTATATAAATTTCCAGTCAAGCCCTACCCAAATTTCGGGTATTGTGGTTGTACGGTAAAATTGGAATTGTATCGCATCCAGACAACCATCAGTTTTATAAAGGGCTAAGGCTCATGCCTTAACATTTTCATCATCAAAATCATCTGGTGTTCAAGAACACATGGCAAAACATTTCAGTAAAATGTCCCATCATACTATGGTTTATGCTAAGTATTCCCATCTAAAGTTGATCAAGTTTTATGCTTAGCACTAGCATCTACAAGTGGGGGTAAATATTAATGAGGTGTGGTAAACAAGTGTGAATTAGCTAAGTTCAATCTCATGCCTCAGGATGACATCAAGATTATCTAACTTAGGCCAATTTTTATGCTCTTTATGCTACCTTCCATTATTCTTCTAATATCTACAAGTCACTAAGTAAACTCTAAGAGAAAGCTTTGATAAAGAAATAAAATACTAAGCTTGTAAGTAAAACTAGGATCGGGTATCATCAAATGTATCTAACCAAGCATGCTTAATGCATGGCATAGATTATCTAACTTTCATAATTGCAAGTGTTAGCTTGCAAAGTCAATAGCTTGCTAATTCAACCATTAGTATTCGTCTTGCTAAGATATTAGTATAAGCTTGCTAAGTTGCAAGTGTTAGCTTGCCTTATGCAAAGTAGTGGTTGAAGTTCTCCTCGGCTTCTTCCTCGTAGTATCCTCCTTCCTCCTCATATCCTTGGTCGGTACTATTGTCTATAAATAAATACAATGTACACAATCACCACACAATTCTTAACTACTCTATTTAGCACACAAAGGGTCACACTAGATGATCTAGCATCATCACTATTATCACAAAGATTAAATCACTTGCCTTATTTATTTTATTTGATAAAAGTAATTTCTACTCATTGAAAAACTAATTAAGATTTAATATTCTCCAACTCAAACATGGGATAATGTTGACACATGTCATCACAAGATATTTCAGTGCATGGGAATGTGATTTAAAGTGGTGTCACAATTTAATAAGGTTTAATATTTTTATTTTTATTAAATAAAATGACTAGAATGTCCTATGAGGCATTCTTTTATTACTTGATCATTATTTATGCAAGTAATCCTATATATTTTTATATATTCTGAAAGGTATGGTTAAATGTGATTTTCGAGAGTTGGCATCAACTCAAAAGCTTTTGTTGTTGAATTTTGAAAAATATTTGAATACAGAAAAGCTTCTGCCTTGTTATTTTTACCATGGGTGATCTATAAATCTAAATGGTTTGAATCCAACGGGCTTGGACTAAGCACTCCATTACCTTTCTAATAAAATTGGTTTCATGCATTTTGGTTCAGTGAATCGAGCTGGGTTGATTTTTGAATCTAGGTATAGAACTGATTTTGAAACTAAATGGATAAAACTAAGTTTGAATTGTTGGGTCGCGCGAGAGGTTTGACTGGGCCGGCCCACTACGCACAGCGCGCGCGCTGGTTAAGTGAAAAATCCCGCTCGTCAGTGAGACGGCGAGTGGCGAAGGGGTACGAGGTGATCTAGGCCATGCGATCTAGTTCTAATCCTACGGCTGTGGTTCATCGTCCATGCCTCAACAGGACAGAACGAGGCTGAACCCTAGCGCGGCTAGTGGGGGTTAGTGGGGGCTCACCGGGGTTCCGGCGATGGTTGGCGATGGGGGCGAACGACGAAGTCAACGACGGTGATCCTCCTGGTACCGGCAGCTCCTCCTGGGGCGGCTCCAATTGACGGCGCCTCTCCTCCTCTTCAGCGGCAAACTCCGGTGAAATTCCTGCCACCTGGTGCTTGCCTTGCTTCGGGGGTGAGTGGGTGTTATTAGTGAGAGGTGGGGAGTGAGATGGTGTGCTCAAATCGAACGGGGGTGGCCTCCTTTTATAGTGCCTGAAGGGGACCGACGGGCGCGTGTGGAGCTCGTCATGGTCGTCGGCACAGCATGCTAATGGCATGGGCGACGGTAGGGGACGGTGCGTTGCCTCCTGGCTAAGCTCAACGTCTTGATGACGCGGCGTGGGGCGGTGAGGAACGGTCGGAACGTCACGGCGCTCTGTGCGGGTCCGATGACAAGTTTAATGGCGCACAACGTCCATGGTCCACGCGGCGACGAACGGGGTTGTCTGGAGGGTTGTTGTGGTGCTGGCGATCACGCACGCAAGCCGCGAGGGTGGCGTGCGGTCTATGGGCTCGTGTCGCTGATGGCGCACTGGCGCGCTCTCGGCGCGCACGCAGAGAAACTGGGCGCGGGCTTGTTCTATGGTCCAGTGGCTGGCAAGGATTGGAGCTTGGACAGGGGGTGGCAGTGGACGGTGTTGCGTGTCCTAGACAAGGTTGGTGAAGCTAGAGCTTCTCCTAGCTCGCTGGCGACATGGGGGTTGCAAGGGTGCTCTCGGCATGGTCACCACTGATGGGTATGCATGTTCACAGTGGTACTAAGGCTAGTTAAATTAGTTTGATCATCTACTGTGAGCGTAGACTGACCTAGAGAGGGGACAAGGTTGGCCAAAATTATTGCTACTAATAGTGTTTGATGTTTGTTTGTTTGCTGATTACAAGGTGTTTGATGAAATGGCCGCAAGAAATTCAAATTTGAATTTTGGATTCAAACTTGGTGCGTTTGCTAGTTACATACTAGGGATTCTCTGGTTAGTTGGATTGGTCAAGGGGCACTGGTTTAGTTGGGTTTTGAAAATGTGTGATCTTCACATATGATAAAGATTCAATTTTGAAATGTGATTTGAATCAGGTTGCCAAATGTTTCTGCAAGTTGGAAAGGTGGGCTTTGATTCACTTTTACTTGGTTTAGCAAGGAGTGAAAAGAAAAGGAAAAGGTTCTGTTTGGAATCTTGGACTAGAAACACTCAAAGTGACCTAGTGAGCAAGATTCGAAAAAATGACCATTTGCCTTATTTGATTTGTTTTTGATTTTCCCTTGATTTGTTTCTTCTTGGAAGTGTTTTAGATGATGTTATTTTCATATTCAAACCCTTCCTTGCTATTTAGCTTAATCACACAAGTTCATTCATGCTTTCCCACAATCACATACACATATGCATTCATAAAGATTTGAATTAACAAAAGTTTTTGTTAACCCTAATTTTGGTGATTAGAATTTGATAATCATGATCAATATTTTTGGGATGTTACAGGCACCAATTAAGACAGTATAGTTGTCATTCTCAGTTCTATGTGCATTGTCCCAAAACTTATTGATTGATTCATATTGTTGATATTGCCTGTTCTTGAACTATTTGTATCTAGTCACTCTTATGAACTTTGAAGGTGTCCTATGCAATTATGTTTTGCTACTCCATGAGGGACAAGCTGAATGCCACTATGCTATGTTTCTGTTTGTGAAATAAACAAACGTCTTTCAATGTATTGTTATTCATGAATCTTTGTTTGTATCCTTTCATGTTGCAGGATAGTTACTTTGTCTTATTGTTAGAACTTCATCTTTCATGCTCATGCTTAGAGTACTTTGATCGCAGCTATCAATGCTTGCAAATGGTTTGATCTTGATTGTGATGGAGCATGTCACCTCAAAAATTATTCTTTTATCACTTACCTACTCGAGGATGGCCAGGAGTTAAGCTTGGGGATGCTTAATACATCGTAAACGTATCTATAATATTTGATGTTACATGCTTGTTTAATATCTACTTTACTTTGCTTTGTTCTTCACATTGAGGTATTTTTATTCGTTTTCTGGGACTAACCTATTAACAATATGCCATAGTGCCAGTTGCCTGTTTTCTATTGTTTTTGGTTCCAGAAAAGTCAAAAAATGAATATTCTCGGAATTGGACGGGACAAAAGCCAAAGTCAATATTTCACCGAGGAGAACACAGAGCTAGAAGACGAGACGGAGCAGGGCCTCGAGGGGCCCACACCCCTGGACGTGCGGCCCGGACTAGCCCGCTCCCAGGGGGTGAATTCGCCTTGGGCACCCCCTCGGTCTCCCCCTTCGCCTATAAGAAGCCCCTGATGCCAAAACCCTAAGTCCCCAATCAGATCTCCACGAAACAGTCCGTAGCCACCGCCACCATCGTCCCTATATCGGGGGGATCTTAAGCTCTTCCCGGCACCCTGCCGGATGGGAGAGATCATCTCGGAGGCCTTCTTCATCACCATGCCAGCCTCCGGTATGATGGGTGAGTAGTTCCACCTTGGACTATGGGGCCATACAGTAGCTAGATGGTTGTTTATCCTCCTTTGTGCTACCACGTTTAGATCTTGTGAGATCCGTTCATGATCAAGATAATTTATTTGTAATCATGCATGTTGTGTTTGCGGGGATCCAATGGATATTGAGATTACTATGTCATATTGGTTAATGATTCTATCTTATTGATTCTATCATTTCTATGTTGTTTGAGATCCTGCATGCTCTCCGTTTCTAGTAAATATCTTGGCCAAGTAGATGCTAGTGACTCCGAGAGGGAGTATTTATGCTCGATAGTGGGTTCATGCCTCTATTGAATCTGGGGAAGTGACAGAAATATCTAAGGTTGTAGATGTGTTGTTGCTACTAGGGATAAAAAACAATCTTTTCTTCATGGAACAATTGTATTGTTTACTTTACACACTTTGCTTAAAGTAGTTATCCGTTTCTTGCAACTTAATACTGGAGGGGGTTCGAATGATAACCTGAAGGTGGATTACTAGTCATAGATGCAAGTGGATGGAGGTCTATGTATCTTGTTGTAATGACCAATCAAATCTCATAGGATCATGAATGTCTAGTGTTGCATTGTTATGCCTTGCTCTATCCTATCAATTGCCTTGCTGTAATTTTTTTACCCATCATGTTATGTTTTTTATCTTAAGGAGAACACCTCTAGTGAACTGTGGACCCTGATCCAATCTTTATCATTGATACATCTTCCACTATTGGTGTTTACTTTCTGCAAGCCACCATTACCTTCCACACCATACGTTTAATCCTTTGTTTTCAGCAAACCGGTGAGATTAACAACCTCACTTTTCGTTGGGGCAAAGTCTTGAGTTTATGTTGTGCAGGTTTCCAAGTTGCTAGCAACACCTTTGAGTCGTTTCCTTCCTCCTACTGGTTCGATAACCTTGGTTTCTTACTAAGGGAAGAGCTTATTGTTGTACTCATCACACCTTCCTCTTGTGGTTTCCCAACAAAGCTCTAAGTGACCTGAGCCGCAACACTCCTTCTGGTTCTCGTGCCGCATGAAGGCAAGGTGATGCACATGATGCTTCAGTGTGGCATCCCGCAAAACCACTACTAGAAAATCGCGTTGTTTTTGTGCATTGCATCACCATGACATCATCATGCATCTTTGGCTCTCAGAATATTGTAGCTAAAAACTATTTTGTCTGATACAATACCTCTTCTCTTATTTCAAAACAAGTCTTATAATTATCTGTTAAATTAATTGCCTAAAAATTATTTTTGCTAAAAATATTTAAAACAAGACAACACCATAAATATTTTACAAACTAATAAAACCCAAACCCCAATCTATTCCTACCCAAACCTAGTCTACCCACCAACCCCAGCTTGCCACCTCACCGTCCCTCCACCTCAGCACTCCTCTCAGCCACCTCACCAATCCTCTCTCTCACCCCCCACTCCCCACTCTCTCTGCCAGCCCGGCCCCACCCACACACACCACACACACCAGCCACACCCACCCCGCAGTGCCCCATCCCCACCCTCAGGCCCCGGTCCCACCTGACCCCGCTCCCCACCTGTCCACGCTCGACCCCACCCCGCGAGCCTCTCCTTCCTCCCGTTTCCGCCGCCCGCGTCCCTCTCCGGCCTCCCCGCCCGCCGCTCGAGCTCACCGCCCTTCTTCCTCCCCGTCGGCCTCCTCGCCGGCCCGAGCCACCCTCAGCACCTCCGTCTCCCTCCGCCGGCCCCGGCCTCAACCCGCCGTCGCCCATCGCGCCTCCCTCGTCCTCTTCCCGGCCGCCATGACGCCCGCTACCTCTGGTCCCTGTGCCGCCGGCCGCGCCTCCCCAACCTGGCCGCTCGCCGTGTCAGCCTTCGCAGCGGAGCTTCCTCTGGCGCTGTCGGGCCCCCTGTTTCCCCTGTCCCGTTGGTCTCGGCAACCTCGAGCAACAAGAGAGTCCACCCGGAGTGCGCTGACACGGGCCCTGCTCCTTCCTAACTTCCTTGAGCCTCCACGTACACATCCAAGTTCTGCTATTTCAGCTCTGTATATGCGACCCTGCTGCCCGTGTCGATGACAACAAGGATGCGTGGTTTGGTCCTCTGCCGAGGGGGTGTATGCTTCGGAGCTGTAAAGAGGCCATGCGACAAGATCGACAACGGGAAGCACAAGAAGGACCATTGACAAGTGTAGCCAAGATCTTCACGGAACCTAGACGTCGAGACCCCAAGTGCGCCTACATGGATTCGATGACCGAAGGAATTCTACACGGACGCCATGACCTCCTTCAAGGATCCGATGTCCGAGACCCTGCACCGATCCCGGCGAACCCGGACCCCGATGACCCCATGATCTCCACTGGAGAACAACAAGTCCTTCGGAGTGGAACCAACAAGATCTACCGCCGGATGCCAAGTATTCCTTCACGGACCCGAGGATCCGAAGGCCTCCTTCCCGGATCCGAAGACCGAACCCGGGCGCGCCAAGTTCTTCGACCCGAGACCCCGGGACGACAAGTACTTCATCCCGAACGCCATGACCGTCGACATGACCCTAAGACCACGGATGCGCCAAGATCTGCTCTGTTATCCGAGAACGATCCCGTCGAACCCTGAACCCTAATACCGACCCCGAACCCCCCGGAACCAAGATCTTCGACCCCTAATGTGTGAACCTTTTTCTCGAGCCCTATTTTATAAATGTAATATCAAATTGTTGCATATTAAATCAATTGTCATGTTTGCATACATATTGTGGGTTTGGGGGCATTATGCCGATTCACCTCATAATTAAATATGGGGCCCATATGCAGGTAAATCTAGTCGTATATTGGCCTCATTTAAATTGGTGTATCGAACCGGTCCTATATCTTGCCATGTTCAAACAACATTTAAATTACAGGGTATCTAAACAACTTGAACCATATATTTAATTGTCGTGACCCCCGGTTCCGCTTAATATTGCCCAATTGCATCGCACCTTTGCCATGTCATACATCATACATGCATCATGCCCGATCTTTTGCCGTAGTATTAAATATTGCATCCGGTGTTTATTCTAGTGTTTTGGTTCTTCGCGGATAAGGCCGTTGAGTTGATGTGAGCTTCGCCCCGACCTTTGGATGAACCTTCGGCAATGTTTTCAGGCGAGCACCTCCCCCTTTCTACCTATCTTACTTTTATAGTATTTATTCCCTCCTGTTGATCTATTGCTATCTGTGTTGCGATGCTCTAGTTTGCGTACCCGTGATATCCCTTGCAGCCTTATATTGCCTTGGACACATCCTATTACCTGTTGTTTGGTAGATAGTTGGACCTGCGCGTCGTAGTCGCTTGCTCAAGTGCTGTTGCGTGTCGTCAAGTACCACAGTTGTTGGAGTATTGCCGCATGTTTATTGTTGGAGCTGATCATAACTTTAATTACTGTTTAACAACTAAAATTGAAGTAAGTAAGCAGAGGCACAGGTGGGCAATAGATGTTATTTGGTTTTTAACCGTCCACTTGTGTCCCGTAGGACCCCGAGTACTTGATACCTGTTACTTGAATATTCGCGCTATCCACATCCGGGAGGATTATGGGACCCCCCTGAGCCAGAGCTTGATTCATTCTTATTTCTTGGGGCCACAAACTAGTTTGAGGTTTTATTTACTATCCTGTACTTATGCCATGCTTTACTGCTTTATTACGATTGTGCGAGGAGCACCTGTACTGTTTAGGTAAGCGGAGTGTTTTCGCGGTATCGACAAGCCCAGTTTTGGGTTCCCAGTCGTTTACAGCCATTGACGCAAACCTTGAGTCCGTCTCGGAGTCAGCTAACTTCGTTGCGGGTGTACTCAATGGGGTGGCCCCCTGAAATATTTCTGAATCCTGTGATTGCTTTGTCGTGAAGGCCTCGTTGGGTTTTGATTTGGTTTTTCCGAGGTTGATCGAGTGTGTGTTGCTATTTGTGCACCCCTGCAGGGTAAAACTTTCTGAAAGCCGTGTCCGCGGTTATGGACGACTTGGAGCACAGTATCTTGATCATAGACAACTATAACTAAAGTAGTGCTATAAATTTGACTTTATAATGACTAGTAATCAGCTTTACTATAATGGAATGGCTAAATAAAACTGCCAACAATTGCTTGTTTGGGTTGTCGCTTGCGACCATTGTATCTGACTAGTAAGTATTGCAACTATAACGGAATGGCTAAATAAAAGTACCAACAACTGCTGGGTTTTGGGTTATCTCATGCTAATTGTATCTGACTAGTAAGTGTTGTAACTACAACGGAATGGTTAAATAAAATTGCCCACTGCTTATTATATCAGGATGATTATCTATACTTGACTAGTAATTGCTGCAACGATAACTGAATAAATAAAACTGCCAACTGTGTGAGTTCCTCGGTTGACTTCCTCGTTTGGTCTCGAGGGGGAAACACCAGGATGGGTATGTTTGGTGGTAGTATCAGGTTGGATTCGGATAGGTCTTTCTTATCCCTCTCTGGTAGCCGACAGTTATATCGAGTCTCTATAGGTTGTTTAGTGCATGCCACGCTGCCGCTCAGTCCACCATACCTATGTAGGCGAGGACCGCCGAATTCTAGCCTCGCCGTGTACTGGCCTCAGTACTGACCGCTCTCTCCTTTTCCTTTGCCCTTTGTCGGCACCCCTTTTGTTTAAGCAGGTTTTGAGATCGACGTCGTTAGCAGGGTTACCCTTCCGGCTTGGCCTGGGCAGGGTTATGGACGCCATTGGTTATTCTTCAGGGCTCTTAGCCCCATTTGCATCTTGTCCGTAGTCGGACTCTGTATCATTTTCAAGGTGATTTGGATCTTTGTATTGTATATCTGTATTCTTGACTCATTGAGTCGCTGTTATATATATCTGTTATGTGGGTCCCATCGAGGACTGTTGTGTAATGTTATTACTTCGTTTTCCACCCGCACGAAAGTGCCTGGTGGGCACCTTTGAATCGTTTCTATGCGGGTTTGGCGGGTTTCGCTAAAACTTGCATAGGGCCGATTCTGAGGGTGTTACATTCAGCTCCGGGTGTCCTGGCATGGCGAAGGGCAGTCCTTGGGAGTCATGTCTGACATAGTGAGCAAAGCGGGTGCTAGCGACCTGGTTGACGTTCTGTCCACACAGACGAGCAAGTGCTTCCTGCATTGCGCTAGCTAGTCCATCCAGGCAGTTGTTCTCCCTCAAGCTGAACTGGATATTCTCCGAGGTGGGTGGCTCCATCTTGCCTCTCAGATCGACAATGATCAACCACTGCAGTTCCCCTCTGGGTTGATCATTGATCTGAGCTCCATAGAACTCCGAGTGTGGGCGTCCAAGGTAGTCCGCAAGATGACTCAAGTCCCTCTCAAAGATGAGGTCCCCTCCATTGCCAAGCTGGTAAAACTTGATGTACTTGACTTCCATCTATAAGCAATTTAAGATGAGAACATTAGTGAGGTGATCAAGTGTGTCAAATTTTATGTGGGATTGCAAAAACTTGAGGAACGTATGACTCTATTTTGGAAAGAACTTCAAGGATAAGAGTAGAATAGGTTTTCATAAATAATCACTTTCTTTGGTTCGAAACTAAGTTTTTTAGACGTCCATTCTAACTAGGGTCTCCTATGGTCAGGATGGCTCTGATACCAACATATAAACACCCAGATTTTTAATCCCAGATGCCTGTTATGCCGTACATCGCAATCCCAGGATTACCATTTTTGTGAGACATAACAGAGTTGATAAAACAGTACATCATCCATTACAAACCATAATAGTCTTACAAATAGTTGATCTCATGATCAAGTTTTATTACATAACAAAGCAGCAGAATAATAGCGTAGTCTGGCCATGGGAATAACTCATCATCATTGTCACAGGCAATGCTGACGATGGGAGATGATCCTAGTTATCGAAGGTGTCTTGCTGCCCATCCTCCTCGCACTCCCCTTCATAGTCTGGCCATGGAATAGCCAGGGACAAAGCCATGAGTACTTTCAAGGTACTCGCAAACTATCACTAACGTAAAAACCATTCTAGTAGGAATCCTAAGATCTAGGTTTGTTTGCAATAAGCCAATTTTATTTTAGAGGTACTCAGTAGTAAATACCTAACTTTAGTTGTCTAGATTACTCAAGTGGGAACCTAGTTTCATGTCCACATTATTGTGTGGTCAAGTCAAAGTCAAACTTCAAGTCACAAGTCATTTTGAAAACATCTTAAAATGGAACAGTATGGCCATCCAACTGTCCATGATCGCGAACGCGGGTATTCGAATAGTTTGACACTCTGTAGAGGTGGCACACTTTCACCACAACATTCGATACATCCGTCAGGGATAACCCTGAATCATCATACTTGGTATGCGGATAATCAGTCCTAACCTTTCAATTACACACCCTAGTATAGGCACCTCCCCCTATGAGTTTGGCCTCCCAGCCATGGCCATCCGCTGAAAGGATACAGATGTCGCCTAGAGGGGGGTGAATAGGCGATTAAAACTTTTCCTAGAGTGGCTCAAATCCCTCACTCTCAATTTCCAACAAATCTACTAAAGCTATTGGGGTAACAAGAGATGCAGAATCAAAGAGAGACACAAAATCCCCCAAAATCTAGATCCCCAAAGATACACTCACAAAGAGATGTTTTGGTTTGGTCAAAACATAGATCTAGATCTCCTCCAACAACCCCTCAAATATATGCAAGAATCAATGGAGGGGTGTGTAGAAATCAAGCTTAAAGAGTAAAGAAAATGGGGGCAAAGCTTGGACAAGAAAAGAAGGAAGAAGTAACCCTAAAAGGCAAAGGGGCAAAGCTATTTAAAGAGAGGGGCCAAATCTGCCCGTTGGTGCATTTTTCCTGGACAGACCAGTACTACCGGTTTTAGCCGGTAGTACCGCCCGCGCCAGGAAAAAAGGAAGCAGCAGCGAGCAGCGCATGCGCGCGCAGCCAGCGTAGCAGCAGAGCATCGCGGTGGGGCCGGGCGGGGCCAGTAGCCAGTCGCAGCAGCGAGCAGAGCTAGAGCCAGCGCGCGTGCGCGCGATGCAAGGCGAGCTGGCGCGCGCGGGAGACAGGGCACGAGCGGGATCGACGGGGCCACTGCGGGCCAGCGCGACGCGGGCGACAACGGAGCCAGGCGCGCGCAGAGCCAGCGCAGTGCGGGCCCAGGCAGGGAGCGCGCGCGCCCGCGCGAAGCATGGTGGCGGCATGCGGGGTCAACATGGGGCCGGTGCGCGCGAGGATCAGATCAAGGCCAAGACGAGCGACGCGAGGGAGATCTAGGCTGGTGTACCTGGGCCGGCCCGGTACTACCGGCCGCTCGGGGCGGTAGTACCGCATGGGCCGGTAGTGCACCCCGGACTACCGGGCAGAACTGAGAGCGAGCGGGCCGAAACAGGGGTGACCGGTACTAGGCCCGGTAGTACCGGACAGCCCAGTAAAAGTGTTCTTATTTTTCTTTTTTTAATTAAAACGGCTAATATTCAAACGGTCATAACTTTTAAACGGTAGCTCCGATTGACCCAATTCCAATTACGTTGGATAGAGGAGATAATTTTAGTTGATTTTTAATCCTTGGAGACCACCTTTCTATTTCTTTTGATTCTTCGGTGGCTTCCAAATTTAATTGCCTATGAGTGCTTGCTCCTCTTGTTTGCATCTTTGGGCACTCATATTTGTTAATTGGTGCATTATCTTTGGGGAGCTCATCTAATTCATTTAATAATGCTCATTTATCTTTTTTCTCATTTATTGCATCTTAAATGTTTATGTGGAAGTGAGGATTCCATATTTGTGCATTTTTGTATTGAAATACAACGATTCTAAAGTGCACACAAATCTTGGTGAGCTTCTCTATTTTATTTAAGCATTTATTTGATCTCTCATTTGTTGTGCTTGAAATGCTTATAGGGGAGCAAGGATTCCATATTTGTGCAATATGTATTCTAATGCATTTATGCTGAATAGTGCACAAATCTTGGGGAGCTTCTCTATTTGTTATTTAAAGCACTCTCTTGCTCATGTCATAATATCTTGTAGGTTCCATTTGAACTCATTTGTTGTTTTCAATTGGTTTGTGGGACCTTGTAATTGCTTGCATCATTTGACTTTATTTATTTTGGCAATCTTCGGGTCCTCGATATAGTTCTACTCCCTCCCAAGTATTCATCATTGGATATGTCTGAAGGCACATCTTTGGAGGAATTATTATTATATTTGCCTTCTAGAACTTGTCACCCATTTCGGCAATCGATGCCAATGGGGGAGAAGTTTTAGAGGGTTTAAGGGAAGTTAGTTTATGCATTGAGTTTGTTCTTGTGCATTTGCCTCTCATGCTCTTGCATCGTTGTCGTTGCTTAGCATGTGGTATATATAGTGGAAACTCCACCAATGATAATGATTGGCAATATATGCAATGAAATTCAAGTTCATCACACATGTATAGATTGTGGGGGAGTTTGCTCTATATATGGTGGTACCAATATCACATACTTATGTAGTATTTGATATTGGTGTTACCAGTTTGTTCATTAAAATTCCTTATATAAACCCTCTTAAAGGGATTGTCATCAATTACCAAAATGGGGGAGATTGAAAGAACATGTGGGCCCCCATGCGTGGTTTTGTTAATTAATGACAATCTTTATGGACTAATGTGTGTATTAAGTTGTACTTGTAGGAATTGTCCATTGGCATTGCTTGGAGCATGTGTTGACTTCAAGATAGATGAAATGAGAAGAAGATGTGTTGTGCAAGCTCAAAATGCGCCATCTATAGAAAATCTCATGTTTGATGCTTGCCATCCTCAGTGATCATGGATCGATGATGAGGAATCAAGAAAGGTGTCCATCTTGAGAAGGACAAGATCGTCTATATTGAGTTCAAGTGGATTGCTTAAGGCAAAGGTATAATATTGATAGGTTTTCCCTTTTCCCGGTCTCATGTTTGTTGGGAGACCGGGTTTAGGATAGATAACCGTACTATCAAGAGGGGCTCTCGAATGAGTAACTCGGTCACATCGTTCGGAGAGAGATCAAACCTTTGCATACTTGCATCATCATATTTGGTTGTTATTTGGTCTTATCCATGTGAGGATATAGAACTTGTGGTAATCTCCATAACAAGCTCTAGTTCATCAAAAAACGGATTTCCCTTTTATATCTTATTGCGCTTTGATCTTGGAGGTTTTACCGGTTTGTATTTTAGAGATAGGTAAAACCTACCATTATTTGGTTCTTACTCATGTGAGGATTTAGAGCTTGTGTTAATCTCCATGACAAGCTCTAGTTCATCGAAAACGGATTTCATATGCATTTTCTATTACGTTTTGATGTTGGAAGTTTTATCGGTTCGTCTTTTTGATAGAGGTTAAACCTTTCGTAATTTGGATCTATCCTACCTTTCTGAACGATAATGTTTATTTGCATGATATTTTAGAGCTTGTTTTCCTCTTCGAAACGAGCCTAAGATCATCAAAATCGGAGTCCGGATGCAAAAGTTATGGCCGTTTTCGTTCAGGGATGACCGGTAGTACCAGAGGGCCGGTAGTACCGACCCTTAGTACCGGTCGGTACAGAATAAGGTGCGTTTGGCGACCTGGGATCCCCAGGGAATGTCCGGTAGTACCGGGAAAAAGTCCGGTAGTACCGGGATTCGCGTTTTTGGGCTTCAATGGTTGGATTTTGGGGGGGCCTATTTAATAGGCCTTCTTCCCCAATAGTTCCCCAACCATTCTTGCAAGTTTTCCTTCCATTGTTGACCTTCTTGATCTTGCTTTGTCTCAATCCCTCCGATGATTCTTGCATATTCTTGAGGGATTTGAAAGAGGAGATCTAGATCTACAATCCCACCAATCAATCTCTCCTCTAAGTGAGGGGAACATATTGGGATCTAGATCTTGGAGTCTTTTGTGGATTTCCTACATTTTTCTTCCTCTCTTATTCCCCATAAGATTTTGTAGCTTTGGTGGAATTTGGGAGAGAGGGATTTGAGCACCTTTGTGGTGTTCTTGCCATTTGCATTTGGTGCATCCGTTTGAGTTATCCTTGGAGGATTTGGTTCGTGTGACTCATTGGAGCTTGTCCCTCTTGGGTTCTTGGAACCCTAGACGATTTTGTTGCCTTGGTGGCATTGTGGCCTTTTGTGGCATTTTTTGGGAGCCTCCAATTAAGTTGTGGAGAAGTGCCCCAACCTTGTGAGAGGTTCCGGTTTCCACCGACAAGTGCACCGATAGTGGAAGCGTGGATCGATCCCATTGGGGTGAGATTCACCGGAGAATAAGGGAGGCCTTTTGTGGCATAGGTGGTTAGATACCACCCCCTCTCCAAACGAGACGTACTCCATGTTGGGAGGAACTCGGTAAAATATCGGTGTCCCCACGTGCCTCGGTTATCTCTATACCCGAGCTCTTTACTTATGCACTTTACATTGTGATAGCCTTCGTGCTTGAAGTAATATATATCTTGCTATCACTTTGTTGCTTGTATTGCTTAGCATAAGTTGTTGGTGCACATAGGTGAACCTTAGTTGTTATAGGTTGTGCTTAACAAAGTAAACACTAGTTTTATTCCGCCTTTGTTGATCCACTCTAGGAAAAGTTTTAATCGCCTATTCACCCCCCCTCTAGGCGACATCTGTATCCTTTCAATTGGTATCAGAGCCCGGTCTCTCATTTTAGGCTTCACCGCCTTGAGAGTAAAGATGTCGGCTAGAGGATTAGTGCACAATGACATGTTCACATTCGATGGCACAAATTATGATATATGGAAAAATCGCATGCTCAATCATTTCCGGGACATGGACCTAAATTTGGAGCGTATGGTAGATATAGGTTTTTCTCCTCCTATGGATTTCAAAAATCTATCTTGTGAGGATGAGAAAAACTTATATCTTGATGCTCAAGCTTCTAATGTGCTTGTTAATGCTTTGAGATATGTGGTTACCTCTTCAATCATTCCTTTTTGGAGCGCTCATGAGTTATGGACAAAACTTCAAGATAAATATGTTGTGTCCAACATTATTGAGGATTATTGTGTTGCTTCCACTTTCGGTCGAGATGAGTTCTCATCCTCTACCACTTCACCAGCATGTGACTTTTCACTAGGTAATGATATGGTGAGTGGTGATAGAAATTGCAATTTGGATAGTGTGCTTACTATTTGTAATCCCTCATCTCTATCTAGTTGCAATGGTATATCTTTGGACTTTAACACTTCTAGCACTACAAACTTCTTACATGCTTGTGTTAATAGTCCTTGCATATCATGTAGAAATGACTTGGATAAATCTCATGATGATATGCTTGTGTTGTCTTGTTTCCATGATAAAAATGCTTCCATTTCCTCTAGTACTTTTGTTGCTAACAATGTAGAGGAAACCAAAGATTCTATGGGCCAAGACATGGTTTTGAATGAAGCCACAAATGCAATCTCATCTTCACCTTCTTCCGGTACCCACCTATGCCTTATGGCTAGAGATTCTAAGGTAACCCCTACTTTGGAACCCATTATGTAAGATCCCTCCTTTGTAAAGGAAAGGATCCCTGTGATTGCAATGCTAGTCCCTGGATCAATGCTAGCATCCACAGTTTAAGATGAAGTACACAGATACAAAGGTCGTTTATTACATTCATTCCAGAGATAAAACATAGTCTTTTACAACTCAGGGCCAAAGGCCTAATACAAGTGTTTATGGAATAAGTAAATAAACACAAGTCCTCATCTTCATGTGCCACAGGCAAGCATGTTGAGTGTAGACTCATGACTCCTAATCATCATCGGAGTAACCTGCAACATCACAAGTTACAGCCACAATGGGTCAATACTTTGGAATAGTATTGGCAAGTGATACCTTAGTAAATTTTAAGTGGACTATATTACTATATGCATTTAGGCTAAGTGTAGCTTGGCTTGCTTTGCTTGAAAATAGGTTTTTCCTATTAGTTGAAAATACTAAGTTTTCTTTGTCAAAAACCTCCCAAGAAACCACCAATAGACATTGGGGTCCTTCACCCTTGTTCACCCACAAGTTTTACTTAGAAGTTGGAGTGATGAGATTCTTGTAGCTTCCATGTCTTGATGCTCAAGTTGTCCATTGCCATGGACTTGGCTAAGTACTTAGATTTTCCATTGCCATGCTCAAGTTGTGCACTTTCCCCACCAAACTTGGTTTCCCAAGACAGGACCTTTCAGAAGCCTTTCCTTAGTCAAATGGACGCGTTCCAACCTATCATCCCACTACCACCAACTGTCCAAATGACTAAGTTCTAGCAACCTATATGATCAAGGCAGAGCCCATATTGCCAAGTGGTTGCACTGTCAGCTTTCTCAACACTTGGCCTCCAAATCCCTTTGTGCCTGGGTGGCACACCACAAGTGAGATACACAAGCCAAATCCATGGCCTTGTGTAACCACTCAACCAAACACCACCATTCAAGTCCCATTCCACCCAGGAAGTTCATTGACTTAGTTGTTTTATTAAGAAAAGCATGAGTCCAAAAGGACTTAGAATTATTTCATCATAGCATGTACATTCTTTACCAACCCTTGTTTTCTACTAGCTAGCCTAAGCATGGCATAGTAACTTAACTTAGGAAAATCCCTAGCAATTCTACAATTCTACAACTACATAGGATTTCCCAACTTAGCATTTGGCAAAAGTAACATGCAAGACTTAGCAAAATAATTCTAATGCTTATTCAAAATAAATGGGTGGAAAATATCATGAAGTATCACTTGCCTTGGTAATGGGGAGAGTAGCACTCTTCACAATCACAGTCACTAGCAAAATCTACACATAAAATTTGTAGCACACAATTACACACAATTTATATACAAACAAAATTATGTATGCATGCATGCAAGAAAGTGCTAAGTGATGATTTTTGAAAACCCATCAAGCAAGTACATGATACAGAAACATAACTAAGTCAAAAGTTTGCTAACTAAACCTATTTAGTCCTAAAACAATTTGCTAAACAAAAACTATACTCAAAATGGACCTAAACATGTTTCTACAAACAAAGTCATTTTAACAGATACTTTTTGTTAAACACATTGCAGATTCAGAAAGGCCTTGATTCACTGATTCCAACGGTATAAATTTTGCAAAAATCTAACGTGGGAATCGAAAGTTATAGCCATTTGAAATTTGGATCAAAATCTGGTTTTGAAATCTGTTTTTGAGCTAACCCTAGACACGCGTCGCAATATTACTGGCGCGTACCGATTCGCTCGGATCGACAGACGCAGACCGTAGGATCTAACTTAGATCTAGCGACACAGAGGCATGCGATACCCCTTCGATTATAATCTATCCTAGCCCTACGATTTGGATCTAACGGACACAAAAGTCATGCCACTAACTGGCGGCGCTTAACGGCTGCGCGCGGCGGCGACGGTCATATGGTGGCGGCGCCGGCGATACAGGAAGTTAGAAGGGTAGGGAAAGTACTCACCGTGATCGCGAGGACGTGGTGATGCTCAACGTACAGACGGCTCGGCAAGGGGCGCTCAGGTTTGCGGTGGATTGCTCGCCGGAGTAGGGTCTGGCGACGGGTGGCTCTGTTCGAGGTCGAAGGCGACGCTGTCGATCACGAGGAGGCAAACGGAGGGTGTGGTCAGATGCAGGAGATCACGGAGAAGACGCGTGCATGAAGGAGAAGGCTTGGGGCGGTCTGATCTTACCGGAGGAGCTCAACGGAGTTGAAGCCGAAGACGGTGGCGCTCAGTCGCTTGCGTTGCCGATGTTCTGGGTCACGCGCGGGCGAGCTAGTGGTACTGGGAGGTGCGCGAGGTCAAATGGAGCCTGCTCGTGTGAACCAGGAGCAGAGGGGTGGCCGAGGTTGGCCGGAATTGTGGCTGCAGCTCGTCGGAGACAGCGGGGTTGCGGTGAGCAATTCTTGCAGCCTGGGGGCGCTCTGGGCTTGGGGTTTGGGGGAGAATGGAGAAGGGGCAGAGGGGGTTTTAATAGCCAGGATACGAGCGATATTTACTCGTGCATTTACGCGAATTGAAGCTGTGCAAATCAACAGGAAACGACCGGCGTCAATTTGGGGATGAACCAGTCGTTGGGGTGGAGACGATGGTACCCGTGTGGGCCGCGGTTGTCAGCGAGAGAGGGGGAGGGGGAGTGGGTCCTTCCTGTCAGCGAGCTGGTGGGTGCGGGGGCGGGTGAAAGAAAACGTTTCGCGGGGTGGAGGGCTGCTGGACTAGCTGGGCCGTGTTGGGCTGAGTCGGCCAGATTGGCTGGCTGTCTATCTTTTTCTTCTCTACTCCTTTTCTTTTTCTGATTGTTTTTCTAGGAATGGTTTTCAAATCCTATTTCAAATAATTTTGAATTCAAACCTTCTCTAGCTTTTTGTACAGTGTTCCTTGTACCCAAATAAGTGTCAAACACCTCTGTTCACTCAGACCTACTTGGGTTTATTTGAAAATAATACAATAAAACCAAGCTTTTTTGGAGATAATATAATAGGCATAACTTTGGTTTTATTCCATATTTTGTTTTGAAACTTTGCCCAAGCTTTTGAAATCACTTAAGTTTGAATTCAAAATATCCTAAATGAAAAATAGCACCTTTCTCATTAGCATGTAGCACAAAGGCTAGGGTTTTCATACATCAAATAATGAGCAACATTTGCTCCTGTTTTTGAAATGATTTTGAGATAAAACCCTAAATGATGATGGATGCATGGATGATATGCATGAGTTTTGAATCATGATTTTTGGGATGTTACAAATCTAACCCCCTTAAGGTGAATCTCGCCCTCGAGATTCGGATTGGCTAGCAAATAGGTGAGGGTGGTCTTTCCGAAGATCATCTTCTCTTTCCCATGTTGCTTCCTCTTCGGTATGATGGTTCCATTTCACTTTGCAAAACTTGATAGTCTTTGTTCTCGTGACTCTTTCTGCAGTCTCAAGAATCTTGATAGGTTTTTCTTCATAAGTGAGATCACTTTCTAGTTGAACTTCTTCCAAAGGTATGGTATCCTTCAAAGAAGATTCTTCCATTTCCGGGTGACATTTCTTAAGCTGACTCACATGAAATACATTATGGACTTCTGATAGAGATGCTGGCAGTTCAATCTCATAAGCCACTTCTCCTTTGCGACTCAGAATCTTGAATGGCCCAACATATCTTGGTGCCAACTTTACTTTGACTCCGAATCTTTTCACTCCACGGAGTGGTGATACTCTAAGATAGGCTCTATCACCAACTTCGTAGGTGACTTCTCTACGCTTAGGATTCTGCGTAGCTTTTCTGTCTGGACTATGCTATCTTCAATCTGTCTTTAACCAATTTGACCTTCTCTTCGGCTTCTTTGATAAGATCGGGCCCAAATAAACTTCTTTCTCCCACACCATTCCATAACAATGGGGTGGTACATTTTCTTCCGTAGAGAAACTCAAACGGTGCCATCTCAATGCTGGCTTGATAGTTGTTGTTGTAAGAAAATTCTGCGTAAGGCAGACTTTCATCCCAACTTGCTCCATAGTCTAGGGCACATGCCCTCAACATGTCTTCCAGAATTTGATTAGTCCTTTCTGTTTGTCCATCGGTTTGAGGATGAAAAGCAGTACTGAATTCCAACCTCGTTCCCAATGACTCATGTAGCTGTCTCCAAAAATGGGAAGTGAATTGGGTTCCCCTATCGGACACACTACTCTTAGGCACACCGTGAAGGCATACAATTCTACTCATGTAGATTTTGGCTAACTTGGCACTGGTATAAGTTGTCTTCACGGGTATGAAATGTGCCACTTTAGTTATGCGATCCACGACTACCCATATGGAATCATATCCTGATCTGGTCCTTGGTAATCTGGTGATGAAATCCATACCAATTTTGTCCCATTTCCAATCAGGAATAGGTAGTGGTTGAAGTAAACCTGCTGGTTTCTGATGCTCTGCTTTTACTCTACTACACACATCACACATAGCAATATGTTCGGCGATGTCCCTTTTGAGATTGTTCCACCAAAATCTTTCTTTCATGTCCATGTACATTTTGGTGTTACCCGGGTGAATGGAATACGGAGAGTTGTGCGCTTCTTGCAAAATCAGTTTCCGTAACTCCGGATCTTGTGGAACACAGATACGTTTCCCATGCCATAATGTACCCTGTTCGTCTTCATGGAAATTTTTAGCTCTCCCTTGGCCAATATTTTCCTTAATCCTTTCAATTTCCTTATCGGTCTTCTGAGCTTCTCGGATCTTGTCCAACAAAGTGGGTTGAACAACCAAAGACATAAGATGTCCTTCAGGCACAATCTCCAATCTGAGTTCTTTGAATTGAGCACACAAATCATCTGGCAATTCTCCTTTGGTAAGGCCATTCACAAATACTTTACGACTTAGAGCATCTGCTACAACATTTGCTTCACCGGGGTGGTATTGCAAACTCAAGTCATAATCCTTGATAAGCTCTAACCATCTTCTTTGTCTCATATTGATTTCCTTATGGGTGAAGATATACTTCAAACTCTTGTGGTCAGTGAACACTTCGCAACGCTTACCCAAAAGGTAATGTCTCCATGTTTTGAGTGCATGGACGACAAAGGCTAACTCCAAATCATGAGTAGGATAGTTTACTTAATGAGTTTTGAGTTGTCTCGAGGAATAGGCCACAACTTTACCGTCTTGTATAAGTACGGTACCCAGACCTTGATGAGGCGCATCACAATATACTTGGAAATCCTTTTCCAAATCTGGCAGACACAGAACTGGTGCTGTTACAAGTCTCTTCTTCAATTCTTGAAAGCTGACTTCACAACCTTCAGACCAAGCAAACTTCTTGTCTTTCTTTAATAATTTAGTCATGGGCTTAGCTACTTTAGAGAAATTCTCAATGAACCTTCTGTAGTAACCTGCTAAGCCAAGGAAACTACGAACTTCTTTTACATTCTTGGGAGATTCCCATTCCGTCACAGCTGAAACTTTAGCAGATCAACTGCCACACCATCCTTTGTCATAACATGACCAAGAAAACCAACTTCCTCTAACCAAAACTCACACTTGCTGAATTTGGCATAAAGTTTATGCTCTCTTAACTTTTCAAGTATCAAACGCAAGTGTCCTTCATGCTCTTCCTTGCTCTTGGAGTAGACTAAGATGTCATCGATGAAGACGACAACAAACTTGTCAAGAAATTCCATGAACACTTTGTTCATCATATTCATGAAGTATGCTAGAGCATTGGTTAAGCCAAAAGGCATCACGGTATACTCATACAATCCATACCTTGTGGTGAACGCTGTTTTAGGTATGTCTTGCTCTCTTATCTTGAGTTGAAAATAGCCTGACCGGAGGTCAATCTTCGAGAATACACATGCTCCTTCAAGCTGATAAAATAAGTCGTTGATTCTAGGCAAAGGATACTTGTTCTTGATAGTTACCTCGTTGAGGGAACGGTAATCTATGCATAACCTTTGGCTTCTATCTTTCTTCTCCACGAACAATACTGGGGCTCCCCAAGATGAAGAACTTGGTTGGATAAATCCTTTCTGCAACTGTTCTCCTAGTTGCTTCTTGAGCTCTTTCAGTTCATCAACTGACATTTTGTATGGTCTCTTTGCTATTGGTCCAGAACCTGGTACCAAATCTATCAGAAACTCCACATCTCTATCTGGTGGCATTCCTGGCAATTCTTCCGGAAACACATCCGGATACTCACACACAATTGGCACACTGTCCATGCTAACCCCCTTAAGAGAATTTAGCATACTCTTCTTTGCTCCAAAGCTGGTCTTGAATCTGATCCTTTTATTATCCGGAGTCATGAGTGAGACAGTATGGCTGGCACAATCTATCACTCCTTTGTACTTAGTCATCCAGTCCATTCCCAGAATGACATCCAAACCTTGGGAGTTTAATATTATCAAGTTAACGGGAAACTTATACTTCCTGAATTCTATGACTAGGTCATGGCATCCTGAATTCACTATCATTTCTCCACCAGGAGAACTTACTTTTATAGGACACCCAATAGTTTCTACCGGTAGTTCATTTCTTTCAACAAATGCTCTTGATATGAATGAATGAGATGCACCAGTATCAAAGAGTACAAATGCTGGAATGGAATTGAGTCTGAACTTACCAGAAACAGCATCAGGCTCCTCATAGACCTCCTCCACATTGATGTGGTTAACCTGTCCTTTCTGAAAAGGATTGGGCTTGTTAGGTCCTTCAACTTTCTTCTCAGGGCACTCATTAGCATAATGCCCCAGCTTCTTGCATTTGAAGCACTCAACCTGACTGATGTCTTTTTTTTGGAGGCTGACTTCCACTACCATTTCCACTGTGGTGGCTCTTATGTCCACTCTTGCGGTTCTTATACTTGTCATTGTCATGACTGCGGTGATGCTTGTTGTCATGACGGTTGTGGTTGTGGTGCTTGTTGAATTTCCCATGCTTATGGGATCCTGAGCTTCCACTGTCATCATATTGAGATCGTTTGTGAGACGATCCCGAGCTGTGCTTGTCGGAGTGCTTGTCGGAGTGTTTCCTCTTCCTACTCTCGACTTGCTTCATTTTATTCTCCAAAATAGCAGCCCTGTCACACAGAGACTGATAAGTTGGAACATATGCCACAGACAACTGCAGATTCAGCTCATCGTTCAAGCCTTCCAGAAACTTCTCCTTTCTTTTGGCATCTGTGTCAACCTCATCCGGTGCATAGCGCGCCAGATTGTTGAACTCTTCTATATATTCAGCCACGCTGCGGTGGCGCTGCTTCAAGTTGTGAAACTCCTTCTTTTTCAGGCTCATCATTCCTGATGAGATATGAGCAGTGCGAAAGCCATCTTCAAAGATAGCCCAAGTCACCTCATCTAAAGGAGTGGTGATTTGGAAGTTGTCCCACCATGTGGCGGCTGGCCCTTCCAACAGATGCGCTGCGAACCTGGCCTTTTCAGCATCCGTGCAGCCCACGGTCACTAAGTCCTTGTTCACAGAACGTAGCCAATCATTGGCCACCATGGGATCAGTCGTCCCCGAGAACTTAGCTGGCCTCAAACGCAGAAATCTGGTGAGCATATCAAAGCCCGGAGGGTTGTTGTTGTTGTTGTTGTTGTTGTTGTTGTTGGGGTTGTTGTTGTTGTTGTTGTTATTCTGGTTTTGGATGAATGTTGTCATCATTTGCATAAGCTGTGTTTGCGCATTCATCATTTGTTGCATTTCCGGGGTGATGTTGTTGGGGTTGGGGTTTGCGCGATGGGGAGGCATCTGTGGTTTGTTCAAATAGAGATAAGAATGAGATACCCATAGATGTTTTATGCACATTACATCACATAAGCAAACACATAGCATGCAACACAAAGATATAAGTTCAACAACAAAATAACAAGTTCTCAAGGTAAAACACACAAGTGGCAAGCCATCCACATGTCGGATGGTCCAATAACAAGTTCACAAATAACAAGTACGATAATGAAAGATAAACGAGTAGTCAAGTCTACTCATCAGCATCAATCTCCTCCTCGACAAAGGTAAGACCTGTGTTCTCCATCCCGGTCTTGTTCTCCTCAATCGTAGTCGTCTAGGAATCGATCTTGGCCTTGAGAGCCCTCTTCTGGGAGCGAAGCCTCTCGATCACCATCTGCTGCTGCTCTAGCTTGAAATCCTTGGACTTCAGTTCTTCAGTCATGTCCCGGATCTTCTTGTTCCTATCCTGGACGCGTTTCTCCTGACTCTTGAACTTACGGTCCTGGGTCTCGAACTTCGTCTCCATTTCCTTGACTATCTCGTCCTGCTGCGCGAAAAGCTTGTCCTTCTCGCGAAGCTGCACCTGGAGCTCGTCATTGTTGAGCATGACATTGGTCCTGTCCGTGTCCACGTGCCTGATGAGAGACTCTAAGTCCTGGAGATAGAGACGTATCGGCTCTGCTGCGTCCCTCGAGTCGTCCTCGAAGTCAATGGACTCTCCATCATCATCACGTCTTCCGAAGACGTGGAAGTGGGTGCCCCTAACCTGTCGGGAGTGACGGCCTAACAGACGTCCTATCAGGTCCTGCATGACGACCTCCATGCCTCTCTCCCTGTCATCGTGCATAAGCTTGAAGACGATGGCCTCCGTAGTAGGCTCTGTCTGGCGTCCGGGCTGGTTCACCTTGAAGCCCCAGAGGTCCTTCCTCTCGAACTTGGTGAGTGGATGCACCATGATGGTGGGAAGAGGGAGATCGAGCAAAGTGGTAAGCTCTACGATACGAGGACCAAAGCGAGTAACCTGGAACTCCTCAACAGTGCAGATGGTAATAGGCATCTATTTATAAGATAGAAAAGTTAGATCAGCACAATTTAAGATAAACAAGACAAACATTTCATACATATCCTTGGAACACAAAATCACACAAGTCATGCATACATGAATCCATTACATCAATCAAGTTCAACTTATTTAAGGTATCATTTTGAAAAATAAGGTGATAGGTGGTGGTCCAACTAACGAAATGTGTTTACAATCCTATCTCACTGGATCTGTTGGCTAACACAATGTTCCTAGAGGCAATCCACCTATCTTGTTCACATGATTCGATCACTAAGTCTATAATATCTCCCCTTAAGGTTTGGTTGGTGGCTTCCAACTCTTGGGTAAGTTCCTTCTCTTTCTCTAAGTCTTTTTGGAGGTTGAGCATTCTGCACTTGACTCTAGCACTTAGTTCTTTGATAGTCCTCCAAGCTGCTTCTCTTGCTGACTCAAAGAATGTGGTGTGCATCACAGTGTTGGTGTACATGCAGAAACCTCTTTCTTTGTGGTTGTCTTCCTTGTTTTTGTACAAGTGAAGTTGCACCCACCAATACTCCACTCCTTCATCCGTCACTGGAAAGCCTTTGTAAACAACTGCACCATGTGCTTCCATTGCCACCATGAGGTCCTTGAGAATCTTGGGAAACTCAGTTTCACACTCCAAGGTCATGGTCATGAGTGGTCCTTTCTTCACGACTTCGTTGATGGAGTTCATCTACAAATAGAGAGGAGAATGAGAAGATTAGAAAAGTTTACGAGAAGAATAGACAAGTGTAGAAGTAGTTGAATTTTTTTTCCTTAGTGGTTTCCAATCCTAGGGTCATAATCCTACAGGCAACACAGTGCTCTGATACCATCTGTAAGATCCCTCCTTTGTAAAGGAAAGGATCCTTGTGATTGCAATGCTAGTCCCTGGATCAATGCTAGCATCCACAGTTTAAGATGAAGTACACAGATACAAAGGTCGTTTATTACATTCATTCTAGAGATAAAACATAGTCTTTTACAACTCAGGGCCAAAGGCCTAATACAAGAGTTTATGGAATAAGTAAATAAACACAAGTCCTCATCTTCATGTGCCACAGGCAAGCATGTTGAGTGTAGACTCATGACTCCTAATCATCATCGGAGTAACCTGCAACATCACAAGTTACAGCCACAGTGGGTCAATACTTTGGAATAGTATTGGCAAGTGATACCTTAGTAAATTTTAAGTGGACTATATTACTATATGCATTTAGGCTAAGTGTAGCTTGGCTTTGTTTGCTTGAAAATAGGTTTTTCCTATTAGTTGAAAATACTAAGTTTTCTTTGTCAAAAACCTCCCAAGAAACCACCAATAGACATTGGGGTCCTTCACCCTTGTTCACCCACGAGTTTTACTTAGAAGTTGGAGTGATGAGATTCTTGTAGCTTCCATGTCTTGATGCTCAAGTTGTCCATTGCCATGGACTTGGCTAAGTACTTAGATTTTCCATTGCCATGCTCAAGTTGTGCACTTTCCCCACCAAACTTGGTTTCCCAAGACAGGACCTTTCAGAAGCCTTTCCTTAGTCAAATGGATGTGTTCCAACCTATCATCCCACTACCACCAACTGTCCAAATGACTAAGTTCTAGCAACCTATATGATCAAGGCAGAGCCCATATTGCCAAGTGGTTGCACTGTAAGCTTTCTCAACACTTGGCCTCCAAATCCCTTTGTGCCTGGGTGGCATACCACAAGTGAGATACACAAGCCAAATCCATGCCTTGTATAACCACTCAACCAAAAACCACCATTCAAGTCCCATTCCACCCAGGAAGTTCATTGACTTAGTTGTTTTATTAAGAAAAGCATGAGTCCAAAAGGACATAGAATTATTTCATCATAGCATGTACATTCTTTACCAACCCTTGTTTTCTACTAGCTAGGCTAAGCATGGCATAGTAACTTAACTTAGGAAAATCCCTAGAAATTCTACAATTGTACAACTACATAGGATTTCCCAACTTAGCATTTGTCAAAAGTAACATGCAAGACTTAGCAAAATAATTCTAATGCTTATTCAAAATAAAGTGGTGGAAAATATCATGAAGTATCACTTGCCTTGGTAATGGGGAGAGTAGCACTCTTCACAATCACAGTCACTAGCAAAATCTACACATAAAATTTGTAGCACACAATTACACACAATTTATATACAAACAAAATTGTGTATGCATGCATGCAAGAAAGTGCTAAGTGATGATTTTTGAAAACCCATCAAGCAAGTACATGATACAGAAACATAACTAAGTCAAAAGTTTGCTAACTAAACCTATTTAGTCCTAAAACAATTTGCTAAACAAAAACTATACTCAAAATGGACCTAAACATGTTTCTACAAACAAAGTCATTTTAACAGATACTTTTTGTTAAACACATTGAAGATTCAGAAAGGCCTTGATTCACTGATTCCAACGGTATAAAATTTCCAAAAATCGAACGTGGGAATCGAAAGTTATAGCCATTTGAAATTTGGATCAAAATCTGGTTTTGAAATCTGTTTTTGAGCTAACCCTAGACACGCGTCGCAATATTACTGGCGCGTACCGATTCGCTCGGATCGACAGACGCAGACCGTAGGATCTAACTTAGATCTAGCGGCGCAGAGGCATGCGATACCCCTTCGATTATAATCTATCCTAGCCCCACGATTTGGATCTAACGGACACAAACGTCATGCCAATAACTGGCGGCGCTTAACGGCTGCGCGCGGCGGAGACGGTCATATGGTGGCGGCGCCGGCGATACAGGAAGTTAGAAGGGTAGGGAAAGTACTCACCGTGATCGCGAGGACGTGGTGATGCTCAACGTACAGACGGCTCGGCAAGGGGCGCTCAGGTTTGCGGTGGATTGCTCGCCGGAGTAGGGTCTGGCGACGGGTGGCTCTGTTCGAGGTCGAAGGCGACACTGTCGATCACGAGGAGGCAAACAGAGGGTGTGGTCAGATGCAGGAGATCACGGAGAAGACGCGTGCATGAAGGAGAAGGCTTGGGGCGGTCTGATATTACCGGAGGAGCTCGACGGAGTTGAAGCCGAAGACGGTGGCGCTCAGTCGCTTGCGTTGCCGACGTTCTGGGTCACGCGCGGGCGAGCTAGTGGTACTGGGAGGTGCGTGAGGTCAAATGGAGCCTGCTCGTGTGAACCAGGAGCAGAGGGGTGGCCTAGGTTGGCCGGAATTGTGGCTGCAGCTCGTCGGAGACAGCGGGGTTGCGGTGAGCAATTCTTGCAGCCTGGGGGCGCTCTGGGCTTGGGGTTTGGGGGAGAATGGAGAGGGGGCAGAGGGGGTTTTACTAGCCAGGATACGAGCGAGATTTACTCGTGCATTTACGCAAATTGAAGCTGCGCAAATCAACAGGAAACGGCCGTCGTCAATTTGGGGATGAACCAGTCGTGGGGGTGGAGATGACGGTACCCGTGTGGGCCGCGGTTGTCAGCGAGAGAGGGGGAGGGGGAGTGGGTCCTGCCTGTCAGCGAGCTGGTGGGTGCGGGGGCGGGTGAAAGAAAACGTTTCGCGGGGTGGAGGGCTGCTGGACTAGCTGGGCCGTGTTGGGCTGAGTCGGCCAGATTGGCTGGTTGTCTATTTTTTTCTTCTCTACTCCTTTTCTTTTTCTGATTGTTTTTGTAGGAATGGTTTTCAAATCCTGTTTCAAATAATTTTGAATTCAAACCTTCTCTAGCTTTTTGTACAGTGTTCCTTGTACCCAAATAAGTGTCAAACACCTCTGTTCACTCAGACCTACTTGGGTTTATTTGAAAATAATACAATAAAACCAAGCTTTTTTGGAGATAATATAATAGGCATAACTTTGGTTTTATTCCATATTTTGTTTTGAAACTTTGCCCAAGCTTTTGAAATCACTTAAGTTTGAATTCAAAATATCCTGAATGAAAAATAGCACCTTTCTCATTAGCATGTAGCACAAAGGCTAGGGTTTTCATACATCAAATAATGAGCAACATTTGCTCCTGTTTTTGAAATGATTTTGAGATAAAACCCTAAATGATGATGGATGCATGGATGATATGTATGAGTTTTGAATCATGATTTTTGGGATGTTACACATTACCTCTTGTGATGAGGAGGATGTGGATAATGTGGAAGAAGAGCTTGATATTGATGATTTATATGAAAAGAGTGAGATTATTTATCGTGCCCTTGTTAAAAAGGATATTGCTTGCTCTAACTTTGTTGAAGTCTTGGACTTTGCTATTAAGAGCAAAGAACATATTGATAAGTTAAAAACACAAATTGAGGTGCATGATAACAACATTGATAAAATGTGTAGTCTTGAGCGTGAGTATGCTAATATAATTGCAAACCTAAATAAAGCTCTTGAAGAGGAACAAACCACTAAGGAATCTCTTGAGGATACCTTTGCTTTAGAGCTATCTAGAGTAAGGGAATCTCATGATAGAGATCTTGAGGTGGCAAGTGATCTCAAAAGTAAAAATGATGAGACTCAAGTTGCTTATGCTAAACTCCTTGAGGATTTTGAGCACCTCAAAAATGTCTCTCGGGTCGTTAAGAGGGAGCTCATCAAACTCAACGAGTCGCATGAGCAACTTAAAGCTTCATATTCAAAAGAGCTTGACAAGTTGCCCTCACCTCTTGCTAATAATAATGATGCTTGTGCTACTAACTCTATTTCTTGTGAAGCATCTATTTTGAAGGAGAATGTTGAGATAAAGGCTCAACTTGCTTTGCTAACTAGCAACTATGGGAAATTAGAAGAAATTCATGCTAAGCTCTCGAGCTCGCATGAGGATCTTCTAGTCTCCCATGGTAGGATAAAGTTAGCTCATGAGGCCATCGTGTCAAATGTAACATCTAGTGGGCCTCATGTGGACATTAGCACTATATCTACTCCAAATGTTATATTGTCATGTGCTAGTCCTTGTAATTCATTCTCTCACAATCATGCTATATCTCGTGATGAATTACATTCTGTGCCTTGTTGCTCTAACAATGTAGCATCTACTTCCTCTAGTACTTTTTTTGAAACTAACCATGTAGAGGAAATAAAACAGCTCAAGGCTCAAGTCACTTATTTGAGAAATGACTTGAAAAAGGGTCATCAAGGGAAGGCCGCACTCAACAAAATCTTGAGTGTGCAAAAATCCCCCAATGACAAGAGTGGGCTTGGATTCAACTCCAATGTCAAGAACAAGTCCACTATCAAGTTGAAGCACAAGGACAACAACAAGAATGGCCAAGATCAAGTCAAGAATCCGGCCAACATTGTTTGCTTCAAGTGCAAGGAAGAAGGGCACCATGTTAGATCTTGCCCATTGAAGAAAAAGCCTCTTAGTGTGAAGCAACAAGGGAAGCGGCCTCAAGCTCCACCTCAAGTCATTAATGGGCCACTTCCTAAGAGGACTACTCTAGCTCTTCCTCGAGTTGTGGCTTCACCTAAGAAGAAAGATGGCAAGAGTAGAAGATGTAGCCCGACCTACGGTCGTTACCACATCTTGGTCTCCAACTTACGCCAAGTCGTCATGGACTCCAAAGGTGAATCCGTTCCTCTATGCGAGCCCCCTTCCTACCCTATTGAATGGTATGCTACTTCATACTCCGTCACATATGCATGATAGGTTCACATTGACAAGTACGGAGGCAAGGGAGGAAGCCCGGAGCATCAAGCCCGACAAGACGGAGGCTTGGAAGAGGAGGCGGAAGAAGACAGATCGCCAAATGCTCGCTGTCGCCTGCGGTACTACCGGTCTGGCGACCGGTACTACCGCCCCCTACTACCGCTACCTACAGACGACGCCAACAGAAGCCCCAGGACCGCAAGCGGTACTACCGGTCTTGGAGCGGCACTACCGGACCAAGCGGTACTACCGGCCCCAAGTCCGGTACTACCGCTCATGTCAGTGCCTGCACGCACTAGTTGGGCCACCGCCCATGTATCCCCCTTTACTTACCTATTCGCCTAGTTTATCCCCAAACTACCCTTGTTTATGTGGTTGGCCTATAAATAGAGCCACCACCCCTCATGTACCCCTGAGGCATAGATGATAGACTAAAGACAAACCCCATTGTGGAATCTCTAGTTTGGCCTCATCCCCTTTACCAAGGGGACCGACTATTGTCACCAACCTCGATTGGACTTTGCATCACGCATCCATCGTTGAACAAGGCCTTGGAGTTCGACGTCTCGTCTCCAAGTTGTCAACACCCTCCCCAAGGTGTTCTTCCCTCTCTGATGTGGATTTGAGGGAGCACGTTGACCGATCTTTCCTTGCGAGGATTCTATCGGACCGGTGGCCACCGTTCGGGAGCAATCGTCCTTGTATCGTGTGAGTTTTGCGTGTGTGCATCGTGTTCTTCGCGAGGTGTGTGTTCGCTTCCGCTACCTTCTCCCTTTACCCTCGCTTTCCCATCGATTTGACCACGAGATCCGTGAAGATCGGGCCACCCAAGAGGTTAACCCCCTCCATCATCTGGTATCAGAGCTTTTGGTTGCCACGGATTTCTCATCGATTTTGTCTTTTCCCCATAAATTCGAAATTTCCACCAAAAATAGCCCCAATTCGTGTTTTGGATCAATCTGTGATTTGAGTGCGTTTTGGTAGGTTTTGATCTGTTGATCTACCTTCCTTTGCGTTCCCATGGCCTAATTCCTTGATTTCCCCCTTCGATTTGGTGTTTTTCTTGAAGATTTTCTGTCCAAATCATCCCAAAATCACGAAAACGCGTCAGATCTGGGCTTCTCTGTCCCCAGCGGTACTACCGGGCTTAAAATCCGGTACTACCGCCCTTTTCCGGTACTACCGGGCCCAAAATCCGGTACTACCGCCCAGTACAGAAAGAAAACAGCAGGTTCCCAGATTTCAGCCTCTCACCGTTTTGAGCATAACTTTTGCATTCAAACTCAGATTTTGGTGTTCTTTAGCTCGTTTCGAAGAGGAGAAGGAGCTCTACATCATCATCCACATTGTTCATGCTATCTAATCCATCCAAATTCCGTGAGCAACGCGGAATCCAACAATAAAGGGTGAAGATCGTCGACGAAAGGTATAAACATTCCGCGACTTCTCCCCACTTGCATTCCTTGGTGAACCCCACTATCTTTGCGAGCAACAAACACCTATTGAGACTAGTTACTCTTATGATTGCTTGGGCTATGCACATTTTATACCTTGTAGAATTCCGAGAAAACATTGTGAGCGCTATCTCATATAGTTATCTTGTATAGTTGTTGGCACAAGGAAGAGGCAAGTGAAAAAGAAATAAAAAGAAAAAGAGCGATACAAAAAGAAATAAAAATAGAAAAAAGGAAAAGAAAAAAAAGAAATATACATGTGCCTCATAGAATAGGAAGCGCAAGCTCGATGAACATCATATAGGTGGTACTTATTGTGCATATCTTGTAGCCCACCAATTTTGTGCAATCGAACTAGCGTCTCTCCTTGTACTTGTGTGACACGAGATTATAGTCTTCGCTAGGTAATAATTTGGTTCTTAGATCACTTCCTCCGTCGCACAAGTCCCATTTATCCCACCGTGTGTGTTTCTTTGTACATATTTCCTATCTTGTGGATTAACTTATTTTGCTTTGTGATCATTGTGGTTCTTTACTTGTAATTACAACATCTTGATTTTGGATTGGTTCTTGACATGCCACTTTCCATACCTATCCACCATAGGCCTTGTGTGTGTGTTTTTTTTGTTGGTAGTTGGTTTTGGTGTTCCACGTGAACTTCACTTTGCTTGGTTTATTGCTCTCAAGTGTGGCCACTTGCACGATACGGTCTTCCAAGGTAAAGTAAGGTTTGACGTTGTATCCCTAACACCCTCTACCACTTCCATATACACCGCTTGGTCTTGTGAAGCATGTCTAGGGACTCCGGGACCGAGGATGATTTCCATGAAGAATCCATGATGATCCACCATGCATATGTCTCCACAAGCATGGATAACATGATGGAGCACTACACCAACAATGGCTCCACTTGCTTGGGTGATATGGAGTACTACAACAACAATGACTCCCCAAGCATGGACGACTTCAAGAACGACAACGCGAAGCTCCTCACGTCGCACCGACCAAGACAGAGCCTCCAACTCGAGTGCGCCAAGGTCCACCATGAAATGGACAAGTTCGAGAGCGACCTCCACAACTTCAAGAAGGACATGGGCAACGACTTCGACAAAACAATGAGCAGGGTCGCCAAGATTAGCGATGCTTTGCACTCATTACGACAACTCACCAAGAAGAGTGCCAAGGTCAAGGGCCATCGTCGTGAGCGTCATATGGATGACCAAGTGCGCCACCTACATCAACCATCGGCAAGGCACGCCAATGACCTCCGTCGACACCATCACAAGGCACCTTCAACTTCTTGTGCCACCACCAAAATGGCACCAAGAGCAAGCCTTCGTCCATGCCATCAAGCTTCAACGACTATGCTTGCATTCGAAGACCTCATGAACGAGGAAAATGAAGAACTCTACTTCGCCAAGTTGGATAGCATGAGCCTACCTCTACCACGACTACGAGATGGCCACAAGACGGTCGAGCATGGGATTTTCCCTTCGACCATGGAGGAGAGAGATGATGCCCACCTTATGGCATCCAACCTTGAAGGCGACAAGGTAAAGAATGGTGAGCATGGGATTTTCCCTTCACCAAAGGAGGCGCAAGGAGTTGAGGAAACCGAGCCTACCCCCATATGCTTGAGTGATGATGTGGTACCAATCCCATGTGAGCATGAGAGCCACTTAGCCCACTTGAGTGAGAACAAGAGTGAGATGAGTGACTCCACCTTATGTGAGATTGAGTGCTTCCACTTGGAGGGCATGAGCGATACTCCTAGTGAGTTGAGAGTGGTAGTTGATAGGTCAAGTGAGACCATTTCGATTTCTAACAACTTACCCTCTACCTCTAGTGTGTTCTCTTGTGTTATGCTAGGTTCCATGGATGAAGAAGCGCCAAGCCATGAAGCAATGATGCCTCAATTGGAGAAGATGTACATGGTGCACGAAGATGATGCTATGCCATGGCTACATCAAGAAGACGAAGTCTTCCACAAGGAGGCCACTACTTCCACAACACCCACTTCATATGAGAGGTATGAAGAAGGTAACAATAAGGGTGTTGATGATGCCATGATCCCACTAGTGGACATGATGAATTGTGAGGATATGCATGCTATGGATGATACTTGTGACATTACATATGCTTCATCCACTTTCCCATGTGATGATTTGCCTTTGCATAATATTGATCATGTGGAATTGTTTGATTGCGATATCATTGCCATAAACATGCCATGCTATGCATCTTGTGTGTATCCTCCAATTGCTTTGGACTTGCCTTGTCATGCTAGTCATTCAATATCTCCCGTTGCTTGCGATAAGATGAATGCTTGCTATTTCACTTGTTTTGCTTGCAAATATTGATCATATGCGTTATAATGAGATGGCCCCCATAGCTTTCTCAATTTTTGGAGATTTTGATGATTGCCATGATAAGCATGTTCCCCACTTGCATACTCACCATGCATCTATTTCATACTTGATTGACATTAATGGTGATGTGCACAAGAAGAGATACGTCATGATGGATGATGTGTATCTCTACCATGCACACACATTCTTCCTTTTGTGTATGATGTGTGTAGGTACCCGCAGTATCATGTCAACCTCGGTTGAGCACGAGTTGACAAAAAGAGCTCTTGAGAGCATCCCACAAGTGAGTTCAAGATCGAACCCAACTCTGATACCTTTTGCATGCTTTGCATCTTTCATGTTGGAAAATTGCTCTTTCCTATGGTTTGATTGCAAGCATGTTGATGGTATTATCTCACCTTGTGACATTCATGTTTCTTCGCTTTTAGATAATGATGCTTTGTGTGTTGCAACAAAAATGTTGAACAATTTACCTTTCCGATGTTTTGTGTGCAACCATAATTCCATTAAGAACATGTATTGTCATGAGAGCTTCCAAGAATCTCGTCTTGTTGTTGCAACAAACATAAGGACCACTTGCTCTTTCATTTGGTTTGTTTGAAAACATGTTACTTTGGCTTCCGCTTGGCATACTCATATTCCCATGATATTTGCTTTCGATGATTTGTGTGTGACATCCAACATGTCGAGCAATTTCTCTTTCCAATGGTTGGTTTACACACATAATGATGTTGCTTTGGACATTCTTCCTTGCGTGTTTTTTCCAAATTCTCCTATACTCGCATCAAGGACGTTGATCAAAATTCTAGTCAATTGCCTTGAGTGCCACACTAAAACATTTTATGGAGTTTTTGAGTTTCGACATTTGGATGATGTTCAAACGATTTCCATGCACATTGACCTTGCATATGCATCCCGTTTGCTATACTTGAGTTGAGCTAATCGTGTTGTGAACAAGAATGGACATGCCACAAATGACATGCTCCTCTATCACACACAAACATATGTTGCTTGGTATTTGTTGTATGAAGGTACAAATGCATACACGTCAACCTCTATGGACTATATGTTGACAAGAAGAACCGAAGAGAGTTACCTATGGCTACCCTTCATCGAGCTATCTCTACAAGCTAAGGTGACTTCCTTCTACTTGAGGACTCATGCTATAATCTTCATGAATTGGCTACGCTTTGAGTGTTGCTTTGATTTTGTTGTGAGCTTTGTAGGCTTCAAGGAAGATGAAGGAACATTGAAGTGTTGTCAAGTCAATCTTCCCGAGGACGACTATATGGTGAACCCCAGGATCAAGGATGTCCTTCGACCGCTTCTACTTTGTGATGAGCATGTAGAGTCGAGGACGACTCTTTTTGAAGGGGGGGGAGCTTATGTAGCCCGACCTACGGTCGTTACCACATCTTGGTCTCCAACTTACGCCAAGTCGTCATGGACTCCAAAGGTGAATCCGTTCCTCTATGCGAGCCCCCTTCCTACCCTATTGAATGGTATGCTACTTCGTACTCCGTCACATATGCATGATAGGTTCACATTGACAAGTACGGAGGCAAGGGAGGAAGCCCGGAGCATCAAGCCTGACAAGACGGAGGCTTGGAAGAGGAGGCGGAAGAAGACAGATTGCCAAATGCTCTCTGTCGCCTGCGGTACTACCGGTCTGGCGACCGGTACTACCAGCCAGCGGTACTACCGCCCCCTACTACCGCTACCTACAGAAGACGCCAAC
The DNA here is from genome assembly GCA_916181665.1 of Avena sativa. Taxonomy (NCBI): domain Eukaryota; kingdom Viridiplantae; phylum Streptophyta; class Magnoliopsida; order Poales; family Poaceae; genus Avena; species Avena sativa. Next base: position 138,336,330 of record OV702280.1, read on the forward strand.
AGAAGCCCTAGGACCGCAAGCGGTACTACCGGTCCCGGAACGGCACTACCGGACCAAGCGGTACTACCAGCCCCAAGTCCGGTACTATCGCTCATGTCAGTGCCTGCACGCACTAGTTGGGCCACCGCCCATGTATCCCCCTTTACTTACCTATTCGCCTAGTTTATCCCCAAACTACCCTTGTTTATGTGGTTGGCCTATAAATAGAGACCCCACCCCTCATGTACCCCGAAGGCATAGATGACAGACTAAAGACAAACCCCATTGTGGAATCTCTAGTTTTGCCTCATCCCCTTCACCAAGGGGACCGACTATCGTCACCAACCTCGATTGGACTTTGCATCACGCATCCATCATTGAACAAGGCCTTGGAGTTCGACGTTTCGTCTCCAAGTTGTCAAGACCCTCCCCAAGGTGTTCTTCCCTCTCCGATGTGGATTTGAGGGAGCACGTTGACCGATCTTTCCTTGCGAGGATTCTATCGGACCGGTGGCCACCGTTCGGGAGCAATCGGCCTTGTATCGTATGAGTTTTGCGTGTGTTCATCGTGTTGTTCGCGAGGTGTGTGTTCGCTTCCGCTACCTTCTCCCTTTCCCCTCGCTTTCCCATCGATTTGACCACGAGATCCGTGAAGATCGGGCCACCCAAGAGGTTAACCCCTCCATCAGTAGAACTTTCTACATATGCCGTGATAAGGGGCATATTTCTTCCTCATGAACTATCGGTATCTCCTCATCCAACCCTATCATTATTGATGATGCTTATTCTCTTTGTAAGGATGAGGTTGGCAATGTGTTTGCCAAATTTGTTGGTGCTCAATGTGGGTTCAAGAAAAGAACCATTTGGGTTGCCAAGCCTATTGTGACTAACCTCTTAGGACCCAACTTGGTTGGGGACCAACAAGCCAAAAATTGATCAATAGGTGTTGTTGGAAGGCATTGGAGACTTGGTTACATTATGAAGAATTGAGGGATCTTCGTCAATTATTATTGTCAAGCCAAGCCATTTGGATTATCATGATTATATTATATTTCCAATGTTCCTCCTTGTGGTAACATATGCTAAACTATTTATATTAAAAGTTACACGCCCCCTTGTGCACATGTTGGTTTTGTATCTTCCATGCTTTTGTACATGTTGTGCTTTCCACTTAACTATCTTGAGGTATCAAGCATATTTGTGTATGATTAGGTGGCACACCATGTATGTGTGTTTCTTGTGTTTGATCCTTACTTGGTTATATTTGGTATCTTATTTGGCTATTTTGACAGATCAATGGATTATTCCACTTTGGGGGAGTGTTATTCTTGGGCATTCCACAATCCTAAAAATTGTGTGTACATGAGGAATACCACCTAGTATTTATATTGGATTATTGTCTAGTCTCGATGTGGTATAATTCTCATGAGAAATTTAATTTTATAATGTCCATTAATTATCTCTATTTGTATCATTTTGCCTCGTGTTGGTGTTATGGTAGTATCACATTATGGGGGAGTCATATGCTTAGTGCATATTACAATCCTAGAAAATGTGAATATTCGAGGTTGTGTCACTTAGAATTGATATTGATAACTATCTAGCACCTATGTGACACATTTGCTCATACAAGTTCCAATTTGCTTGAATGTTGTTGTTGGTCATATTTTGGATCTTGTATATGAGAGTGTTTCTTGGTATGTGTTTCCTCATATTTAGATCTCTATATCATCATGGAAATCATTTGCTTCAAGTTACTCTAATCACTAGTGATTGTGTGACTATTGGAAGCTACCAAGAATCTTGTTCGAAGTATCATGCTTAATTCTTATATTTTGTTATATGCTTCTTGTTGTTACTATGATCTTGGATATCCATGCAAGCTACCTTGGTAAAATTATTCCCAACATTTATTGTCCTTGGACAATGAGTACCCAATTTATGGTAGAATTTATTGATCATATTCACTTTGGCCCTTGCTTAATATTGTCCTATCTTTGGCCAAGTAAATGCTTTGTGTGCTACCATGTATTCCTTGCTACTTTTGGATCTTATTATTTTATTGGTATCCTCTTGTGTTTTATTTAATGTAGGTAGTAGTGATGATCTCATTTGTGTGCATTTTGCATTCAAAAGAAAAATTCTATATAATGTACTACTTATGGGTGAGCTCTCCTATATTATTTAGAACACTCGTATTTATGCTTCTTTGTTTGATCCATATCGGGTTTTTTGTGCTTGGAACCTCAATCTTTTTGTTTTGGTACTTTGTGCACATTGACCTTGCATATGCATCCCGTTTGCTATACTTGAGTTGTGCTAATAGTGTTGTGAACAAGAATGGACATGACACAAATGACATGCTCCTCTATCACACACAAACATATGTTGCTTGGTCTTTGTTGTATGAAGGTACAAATGCATACACGTCAACCTCTATGGACTATATGTTGACAAGAAGAACCAAAGAGAGTTACCTATGGCTACCCTTCATCCAGCTATCTCTACAAGCTAAGGTGACTTCCTTCTACTTGAGGACTCATGCTATAATCTTCATGAATTGGCTACGCTTTGAGTGTTGCTTTGCTTTTGTTGTGAGCTTTGTAGGCTTCAAGGAAGGTGAAGGAACATTGAAGTGTTGTCAAGTCAATCTTCCCGAGGACGACTATATGGTGAACCCCAGGATCAAGGATGTCCTTCGACCGCTTCTACTTTGTGATGAGCATGTAGAGTCGAGGACGACTCTTTTTGAAGGGGGGTAGCTGATGTAGCCCGACCTACGGTCGTTACCACATCTTGGTCTCCAACTTACGTCAAGTCGTCATGGACTCCAAAGGTGAATCTGTTCCTCTATGCGAGCCCCCTTCCTACCCTATTGAATGGTATGCTACTTCATACTCCGTCACATATGCATGATAGGTTCACATTGACAAGTACGGAGGCAAGGGAGGAAGCCCGGAGCATCAAGCCCGACAAGACGGAGGCTTGGAAGAGGAGGCGGAAGAAGACAGATCGCCAAATGCTCTCTGTCACCTGCGGTACTACCGGTCTGGCGACCGGTACTACCGGCCAGCGGTACTACCGCCCCCTACTACCGCTAACTACAGACGACGCCAACAGAAGCCCCAGGACCGCAAGCGGTACTACCGGTCCCGGAACGGCACTACCGGACCAAGCGGTACTACCGGCCCCAAGTCCGGTACTACCGCTCATGTCAGTGCCTGCGCGCACTAGTTGGGCCACCGCCCATGTATCCCCCTTTACTTACCTATTCGCCTAGTTTATCCCCAAACTACCCTTGTTTATGTGGTTGGCCTATAAATAGAGACCCCACCCCTCATGTACCCCGGAGGCATAGATGACAGACTAAAGACAAACCCCATTGTGGAATCTCTAGTTTTGCCTCATCCCCTTCACCAAGGGGACCGACTATCGTCACCAACCTCGATTGGACTTTGCATCACGCATCCATCGTTGAACAAGGCCTTGGAGTTCGACGTTTCGTCTCCAAGTTGTCAAGACCCTCCCCAAGGTGTTCTTCCCTCTCCGATGTGGATTTGAGGGAGCACGTTGACCGATCTTTCCTTGCGAGGATTCTATCGGACCGGTGGCCACCGTTCGGGAGCAATCGGCCTTGTATCGTATGAGTTTTGCGTGTGTTCATCGTGTTGTTCGCGAGGTGTGTGTTCGCTTCCGCTACCTTCTCCCTTTCCCCTCGCTTTCCCATCGATTTGACCACGAGATCCGTGAAGATCGGGCCACCCAAGAGGTTAACCCCTCCATCAGTAGAACTTTCTACATATGCCGTGATAAGGGGCATATTTCTTCCTCATGAACTATCGGTATCTCCTCATCCAACCCTATCATTATTGATGATGCTTATTTTCTTTGTAAGGATGAGGTTGGCAATGTGTTTGCCAAATTTGTTGGTGCTCAATGTGGGTTCAATAAAAGAACCATTTGGGTTGCCAAGCCTATTGTGACTAACCTCTTAGGACCCAACTTGGTTGGGGACCAACAAGCCAAAAATTGATCAATAGGTGTTGTTGGAAGGCATTGGAGACTTGGTTACATTATGAAGAATTGAGGGATCTTCGTCAATTATTATTGTCAAGCCAAGCCATTTGGATTATCATGATTATATTATATTTCCAATGTTCCTCCTTGTGGTAACATATGCTAAACTATTTATATTAAAAGTTACACGCCCCCTTGTGCACATGTTGGTTTTGTATCTTCCATGCTTTTGTACATGTTGTGCTTTCCACTTAACTATCTTGAGGTATCAAGCATATTTGTGTATGATTAGGTGGCACACCATGTATGTGTGTTTCTTGTGTTTGAGCCTTACTTGGTTATATTTGGTATCTTATTTGGATATTTTGAGAGATTAATGGATTATTCCACTTTGGGGGAGTGTTATTCTTGGGCATTCCACAATCCTAAAAATTGTGTGTACATGAGGAATACCACCTAGTATTTATATTGGATTATTGTCTAGTCTCTATGTGGTATAATTCTCATGAGAAATTTAATTTTATAATGTCCATTAATTATCTCTATTTGTATCATTTTGCCTCGTGTTGGTGTTATGGTAGTATCACATTATGGGGGAGTCATATGCTTAGTGCATATTACAATCCTAGAAAATGTGAATATTCGAGGTTGTGTCACTTAGAATTGATATTGATAACTATCTAGCACCTATGTGACACATTTGCTCATACAAGTTCCAATTTGCTTGAATGTTGTTGTTGGTCATATTTTGGATCTTGTATATGAGAGTGTTTCTTGGTATGTGTTTCCTCATATTTAGATCTCTATATCATCATGGAAATCATTTGCTTCAAGTTACTCTAATCACTAGTGATTGTGTGACTATTGGAAGCTACCAAGAATCTTGTTCGAAGTATCATGCTTAATTCTTATATTTTGTTATATGCTTCTTGTTGTTACTATGATCTTGGATATCCATGCAAGCTACCTTGGTAAAATTATTCCCAACATTTATTGTCCTTGGACAATGAGTACCCAATTTATGGTAGAATTTATTGATCATATTCACTTTGGCCCTTGCTTAATATTGTCCTATCTTTGGCCAAGTAAATGCTTTGTGTGCTACCATGTATTCCTTGCTACTTTTGGATCTTATTATTTTATTGGTATCCTCTTGTGTTTTATTTAATGTAGGTAGTAGTGATGATCTCATTTGTGTGCATTTTGCATTCAAAAGAAAAATTCTATATAATGTACTACTTATGGGTGAGCTCTCCTATATTATTTAGAACACTCGTATTTATGCTTCTTTGTTTGATCCATATCGGGTTTTTTGTGCTTGGAACCTCAATCTTTTTGTTTTGGTACTTTGTGCACATTGACCTTGCATATGCATCCCGTTTGCTATACTTGAGTTGTGCTAATAGTGTTGTGAACAAGAATGGACATGCCACAAATGACATGCTCCTCTATCACACACAAACATATGTTGCTTGGTCTTTGTTGTATGAAGGTACAAATGCATACACGTCAACCTCTATGGACTATATGTTGACAAGAAGAACCGAAGAGAGTTACCTATGGCTACCCTTCATCCGGCTATCTCTACAAGCTAAGGTGACTTCCTTCTACTTGAGGACTCATGCTATAATCTTCATGAATTGGCTACGCTTTGAGTGTTGCTTTGCTTTTGTTGTGAGCTTTGTAGGCTTCAAGGAAGGTGAAGGAACATTGAAGTGTTGTCAAGTCAATCTTCCCGAGGACGACTATATGGTGAACCCCAGGATCAAGGATGTCCTTCGACCGCTTCTACTTTGTGATGAGCATGTAGAGTCGAGGACGACTCTTTTTGAAGGGGGGGAGCTGATGTAGCCTGACCTACGGTCGTTACCACATCTTGGTCTCCAACTTACGTCAAGTCGTCATGGACTCCAAAGGTGAATCCGTTCCTCTATGCGAGCCCCCTTCCTACCCTATTGAATGGTATGCTACTTCATACTCCGTCACATATGCATGATAGGTTCACATTGACAAGTACGGAGGCAAGGGAGGAAGCCCGGAGCATCAAGCCCGACAAGACGGAGGCTTGGAAGAGGAGGCGGAAGAAGACAGATCGCCAAATGCTCTCTGTCGCCTGCGGTACTACCGGTCTGGCGACCGGTACTACCGGCCAGCGGTACTACCGCCCCCTACTACCGCTAACTACAGACGACGCCAACAGAAGCCCCAGGACCGCAAGCGGTACTACCGGCCCCAAGTCCGGTACTACCGCTCATGTCAGTGCCTGCGCGCACTAGTTGGGCCACCGCCCATGTATCCCCCTTTACTTACCTATTCGCCTAGTTTATCCCCAAACTACCCTTGTTTATGTGGTTGGCTTATAAATAGAGACCCCACCCCTCATGTACCCCGGAGGCATAGATGATAGACTAAAGACAAACCCCATTGTGGAATCTCTAGTTTTGCCTCATCCCCTTTACCAAGGGGACCGACTATCGTCACCAACCTCGATTGGACTTTGCATCACGCATCCATCATTGAACAAGGCCTTGGAGTTCGACGTTTCGTCTCCAAGTTGTCAAGACCCTCCCCAAGGTGTTCTTCCCTCTCCGATGTGGATTTGAGGGAGAACGTTGACCGATCTTTCCTTGCGAGGATTCTATCAGACCGGTGGCCACCGTTCGGGAGCAATCGGCCTTGTATCGTATGAGTTTTGCGTGTGTTCATCGTGTTGTTCACGAGGTGTGTGTTCGCTTCCGCTACCTTCTCCCTTTCCCCTCGCTTTCCCATCGATTTGACCACGCGATCCGTGAAGATCGGGCCACCCAAGAGGTTAACCCCCTCCATCAGTAGAACTTTCTACATATGCCGTGATAACGGGCATATTTCTTCCTCATGAACTATCGGTATCTCCTCATCCAACCCTATCATTATTGATGATGCTTATTCTCTTTGTAAGGATGAGGTTGGCAATGTGTTTGCCAAATTTGTTGGTGCTCAATGTGGGTTCAAGAAAAGAACCATTTGGGTTTCCAAGCCTATTGTGACTAACCTCTTAGGACCCAACTTGGTTGGGGACCAACAAGCCAAAAATTGATCAATAGGTGTTGTTGGAAGGCATTGGAGACTTGGTTACATTATGAAGAATTGAGGGATCTTCGTCAATTATTATTGTCAAGCCAAGCCATTTGGATTATCATGATTATATTATATTTCCAATGTTCCTCCTTGTGGTAACATATGCTAAACTATTTATATTAAAAGTTACACGCCCCCTTGTGCACATGTTGGTTTTGTATCTTCCATGCTTTTGTACATGTTGTGCTTTCCACTTAACTATCTTGAGGTATCAAGCATATTTGTGTATGATTAGGTGGCACACCATGTATGTGTGTTTCTTGTGTTTGAGCCTTACTTGGTTATATTTGGTATCTTATTTGGCTATTTTGAGAGATTAATGGATTATTCCACTTTGGGGGAGTGTTATTCTTGGGCATTCCACAATCCTAAAAATTGTGTGTACATGAGGAATACCACCTAGTATTTATATTGGATTATTGTCTAGTCTCTATGTGGTATAATTCTCATGAGAAATTTAAGTTTATAATGTCCATTAATTATCTCTATTTGTATCATTTTGCCTCGTGTTGGTGTTATGGTAGTATCACATTATGGGGGAGTCATATGCTTAGTGCATATTACAATCCTAGAAAATGTGAATATTCGAGGTTGTGTCACTTAGAATTGATATTGATAACTATCTAGCACCTATGTGACACATTTGCTCATACAAGTTCCAATTTGCTTGAATGTTGTTGTTGGTCATATTTTGGATCTTGTATATGAGAGTGTTTCTTGGTATGTGTTTCCTCATATTTAGATCTCTATATCATCATGGAAATCATTTGCTTCAAGTTACTCTAATCACTAGTGATTATGTGACTATTGGAAGCTACCAAGAATCTTGTTCGAAGTATCATGCTTAATTCTTATATTTTGTTATATGCTTCTTGTTGTTACTATGATCTTGGATATCCATGCAAGCTACCTTGGTAAAATTATTCCCAACATTTATTGTCCTTGGACAATGAGTACCCAATTTATGGTAGAATTTATTGATCATATTCACTTTGGCCCTTGCTTAATATTGTCCTATCTTTGGCCAAGTAAATGCTTTGTGTGCTACCATGTATTCCTTGCTACTTTTGGATCTTATTATTTTATTGGTATCCTCTTGTGTTTTATTTAATGTAGGTAGTAGTGATGATCTCATTTGTGTGCATTTTGCATTCAAAAGAAAAATTCTATATAATGTACTACTTATGGGTGAGCTCTCCTATATTATTTAGAACACTCGTATTTATGCTTCTTTGTTTGATCCATATCGGGTTTTTTGTGCTTGGAACCTCAATCTTTTTGTTTTGGTACTTTGTGCACATTGACCTTGCATATGCATCCCGTTTGCTATACTTGAGTTGTGCTAATAGTGTTGTGAACAAGAATGGACATGCCACAAATGACATGCTCCTCTATCACACACAAACATATGTTGCTTGGTCTTTGTTGTATGAAGGTACAAATGCATACACGTCAACCTCTATGGACTATATGTTGACAATAAGAACCGAAGAGAGTTACCTATGGCTACCCTTCATCCAGCTATCTCTACAAGCTAAGGTGACTTCCTTCTACTTGAGGACTCATGCTATAATCTTCATGAATTGGCTACGCTTTGAGTGTTGCTTTGCTTTTGTTGTGAGCTTTGTAGGCTTCAAGGAAGGTGAAGGAACATTGAAGTGTTGTCAAGTCAATCTTCCCGAGGACGACTATATAGTGAACCCCAGGATCAAGGTTGTCCTTCGACCGCTTCTACTTTGTGATGAGCATGTAGAGTCGAGGACGACTCTTTTTGAAGGGGGGAGCTGATGTAGCCCGACCTACGGTTGTTAACACATCTTGGTCTCCAACTTACGTCAAGTCGTCATGGACTCCAAAGGTGAATCCGTTCCTCTATGCGAGCCCCCTTCCTACCCTATTGAATGGTATGCTACTTCATACTCCGTCACATATGCATGATAGGTTCACATTGACAAGTACGGAGGAAAGGGAGGAAGCCCGGAGCATCAAGCCCGACAAGACGGAGGCTTGGAAGAGGAGGCGGAAGAAGACAGATCGCCAAATGCTCTCTGTCGCCTGCGGTACTACCGGTCTGGCGACCGGTACTACCGGCCAGCGGTACTACCGCCCCCTACTACCGCTAACTACAGACGACGCCAACAGAAGCCCCAGGACCGCAAGCGGTACTACCGGTCCCGGAACGGCACTACCGGACCAAGCGGTACTACCGGCCCCAAGTCCGGTACTACTGCTCATGTCAGTGCCTGCGCGCACTAGTTGGGCCACCGCCCATGTATCCCCCTTTACTTACCTATTCGCCTAGTTTATCCCCAAACTACCCTTGTTTATGTGGTTGGCTTATAAATAGAGACCCCACCCCTCATGTACCCCGGAGGCATAGATGATAGACTAAAGACAAACCCCATTGTGGAATCTCTAGTTTTGCCTCATCCCCTTTACCAAGGGGACCGACTATCGTCACCAACCTCGATTGGACTTTGCATCACGCATCCATCATTGAACAAGGCCTTGGAGTTCGACGTTTCGTCTCCAAGTTGTCAAGACCCTCCCCAAGGTGTTCTTCCCTCTCCGATGTGGATTTGAGGGAGAACGTTGACCGATCTTTCCTTGCGAGGATTCTATCAGACCGGTGGCCACCGTTCGGGAGCAATCGGCCTTGTATCGTATGAGTTTTGCGTGTGTTCATCGTGTTGTTCACGAGGTGTGTGTTCGCTTCCGCTACCTTCTCCCTTTCCCCTCGCTTTCCCATCGATTTGACCATGCGATCCGTGAAGATCGGGCCACCCAAGAGGTTAACCCCCTCCATCAGTAGAACTTTCTACATATGCCGTGATAACGGGCATATTTCTTCCTCATGAACTATCGGTATCTCCTCATCCAACCCTATCATTATTGATGATGCTTATTCTCTTTGTAAGGATGAGGTTGGCAATGTTTTTGCCAAATTTGTTGGTGCTCAATGTGGGTTCAAGAAAAGAACCATTTGGGTTGCCAAGCCTATTGTGACTAACCTCTTAGGACCCAACTTGGTTGGGGACCAACAAGCCAAAAATTGATCAATAGGTGTTGTTGGAAGGCATTGGAGACTTGGTTACATTATGAAGAATTGAGGGATCTTCGTCAATTATTATTGTCAAGCCAAGCCATTTGGATTATCATGATTATATTATATTTCCAATGTTCCTCCTTGTGGTAACATATGCTAAACTATTTATATTAAAAGTTACACGCCCCCTTGTGCACATGTTGGTTTTGTATCTTCCATGCTTTTGTACATGTTGTGCTTTCCCCACTTAACTATCTTGAGGTATCAAGCATATTTGTGTATGATTAGGTGGCACACCATGTATGTGTGTTTCTTGTGTTTGAGCCTTACTTGGTTATATTTGGTATCTTATTTGGATATTTTGAGAGATTAATGGATTATTCCACTTTGGGGGAGTGTTATTCTTGGGCATTCCACAATCCTAAAAATTGTGTGTACATGAGGAATACCACCTAGTATTTATATTGGATTATTGTCTAGTCTCTATGTGGTATAATTCTCATGAGAAATTTCATTTTATAATGTCCATTAATTATCTCTATTTGTATCATTTTGCCTCGTGTTGGTGTTATGGTAGTATCACATTATGGGGGAGTCATATGCTTAGTGCATATTACAATCCTAGAAAATGTGAATATTCGAGGTTGTGTCACTTAGAATTGATATTGATAACTATCTAGCACCTATGTGACACATTTGCTCATACAAGTTCCAATTTGCTTGAATGTTGTTGTTGGTCATATTTTGGATCTTGTATATGAGAGTGTTTCTTGGTATGTGTTTCCTCATATTTAGATCTCTATATCATCATGGAAATCATTTGCTTCAAGTTACTCTAATCACTAGTGATTGTGTGACTATTGGAAGCTACCAAGAATCTTGTTCGAAGTATCATGCTTAATTCTTATATTTTTTTATATGCTTCTTGTTGTTACTATGATCTTGGATATCCATGCAAGCTACCTTGGTAAAATTATTCCCAACATTTATTGTCCTTGGACAATGAGTACCCAATTTATGGTAGAATTTATTGATCATATTCACTTTGGCCCTTGCTTAATATTGTCCTATCTTTGGCCAAGTAAATGCTTTGTGTGCTACCATGTATTCCTTGCTACTTTTGGATCTTCTTATTTTATTGGTATCCTCTTGTGTTTTATTTAATGTAGGTAGTAGTGATGATCTCATTTGTGTGCATTTTGCATTCAAAAGCAAAATTCTATATAATGTACTACTTATGGGTGAGCTCTCCTATATTATTTAGAACACTCGTATTTATGCTTCTTTGTTTGATCCATATCGGGTTTTTTGTGCTTGGAACCTCAATCTTTTTGTTTTGGTACTTTGTGCCGTCATGAGAAGTTTGGGGAGTTTGGTTTCTTATTGGAACCTTGCTCTTTTTGGGAGTTGGTTTTGTCTCATTCCTTGTTTCATGATTTGACGATTTTAGAATGAGATAAATCCTTGAGCATTTTTATTTCTATCTATCTTTTGCTCTTTTGGTTTTAGCCTAGTTCATTTGTTGAACTTGTGATCTTTCATGTGTTGAATTGGTTCTTTGATACAATTTGGACATCGTTTGTCATGTCACACTCTTGTGTGTGCAATATCGATTTACTTGGTGTTTTTGTTCAAATTGTATCTCCTTTTTGGTTCTTGAAAGCTTTATGCATGCATATTTCCTATATGTTTATATTATGGCATGCTTTCTTTCTTTAATCCAATATATAAGGTAAACTCTGGCAATTCCCATCGGCTAAGTTGTGCATGAAATTAAATTTCATATCAATATGTACATAATTATGTAGAGTCTCACCTATGTATTGTAGTTGCACTAACTTCTTTGGACCCAATAAGTTTGGGGACCATTTTTGTACTTAAATATGTTTTAGGTACATTGGAGATATATTGGATGCTTGTCTCTCAATCTTGAAGAAGTGGTGCGTTAATGAAAATTGGAGGCAAGTTATAGGATGATCAATGAATTCATATCCTCTACATCCTACCAATTATATCTCGGTAAGAAGTATCTCTTTCTCATGCTCATATATCTTGATTCCAACCGTTTGTCGGTTGCCTTCTGGCAAGAATTCATGTATTTGTAATTGTTGTATCTCTATCCATGGTATTAAGAGAACTCTCTATTGTATATGTGTATAAGTTGAGATGAGTATATATATTTGGGACTATAAAAATCATGCATATGATCCTCCAATCCCAAATATGTCAATCTAGCAATTTTATTGCCTATCTTTTCCTCAACTTCTCTCATGTGCAATAGTGAGATTTTGCTAGTTAAATTTTTCTTGTGATACTTGTTGCCTTTCTCCATATATTCCAACTTTCTCCTCTTCCCTTGGTGAAAGTTGTAATATATGTAGTGTGTTGGTGTTTGAAGTCCATTAATGTACAATAAGACATATGTGAGCCTTTGGCCATGCTTTGAAGCAAAAAATCTTATTGATATATGTTATGACTTCATTTTTGCCTTTCATGTGCTTTCTTGTATAATCTTCTTTATGTGTGCATATTTCTTTTTTGGCATATGTCTTTGTGATGTTTTCCATTTAGAGACATATACACATATGAGGAGATAATTTTAGTTGATTTTTAATCCTTGGAGACCACCTTTCTATTTCTTTTGATTCTTCGGTGGCTTCCAAATTTAATTTCCTATGAGTGCTTGTTCCTCTTGTTTGCATCTTTGGGCACTCATATTTGTTCTCCCATGCCTTGTATTGTTAAATGAACTTGGATGAGTGAGGATCCATGATTATGCACCTTGTTCTCAAATGCAATTATCATAATTGGTGCATTATCTTTGGGGAGCTCATCTAATTCATTTAATAATGGTCATTTATCTTTTTTCTCATTTATTGCGTCTTAAATGTTTATGGGGAAGTGAGGATTCCATATTTGTGCATTTTTTGTATTGAAATACAACGATTCTTAAGTGCACACAAATCTTGGGGAGCTTCTCTATTTTATTTATTCATTTATTTGATCTCTCATTTGTTGTGCTTGAATGCTTATGGGGGAGCAAGGATTCCATATTTGTGCAATATGTATTCTAATGCATTTATGCTGAATAGTGCACAAATATTGGGGAGCTTCTCTATTTGTTATTTAAAGCACTCTCTTGCTCATGTCATAATATCTTGTAGGTTCCATTTGAACTCATTTGTTGTTTTCAATTGGTTTATGGGACCTTGTAATTGCTTGCATCATTTGACTTTATTTATTTTGGCAATCTTCGGGTCCTTGATATAGTTCTACTCCCTCCCAAGTATTCATCATTGGATATGTGCGAAGGCACACCTTTGGAGGAATTATTATTATATTTGCCTTCTAGAACTTGTCACCCATTTCGGCAATCGATGCCAATGGGGGAGAAGTTTTAGAGGGTTTAAGGGAAGTTGGTTTATGCATTGAGTTTGTTCTTGTGCATTTGCCTCTCATGCTCTTGCATCGTTGTCGTTGCTTAGCATGTGGTATATATAGTGGAAACTCCACCAATGATAATGATTGGCAATATATGCAATGAAATTCAAGTTCATCACACATGTATAGATTGTGGGGGAGTTTGCTCTATATATGGTGGTACCAATATCACATACTTATGTAGTATTTGATATTGGTGTTACCAGTTTGTTCATTAAAATTCCTTATATAAACCCTCTTAAAGGGATTGTCATCAATTACCAAAATGGGGGAGATTGAAAGAACATGTGGGCCCCCATGCGTGGTTTTGTTAATTAATGACAATCTTTATGGACTAATGTGTGTATTAAGTTGTACTTGTAGGAATTGTCCATTGGCATTGCTTGGAGCATGTGTTGACTTCAAGATAGATGAAATGAGAAGAAGATGTGTTGTGCAAGCTCAAAATGCGCCATCTATAGAAAATCTCATGTTTGATGCTTGCCATCCTCAGTGATCATGGATCGATGATGAGGAATCAAGAAAGGTGTCCATCTTGAGAAGGACAAGATCGTCTATATTGAGTTCAAGTGGATTGCTTAAGGCAAAGGTATAATATTGATAGGTTTTCCCTTTTCCCGGTCTAATGTTTGTTGGGAGACCGGGTTTAGGATAGATAACCGTACTATCAAGAGGGGCTCTCGAATGAGTAACTCGGTCACATCGTTCGGAGAGAGATCAAACCTTTGCATACTTGCATCATCATATTTGGTTGTTATTTAGTCTTATCCATGTGAGGATATAGAACTTGTGGTAATCTCCATAACAAGCTCTAGTTCATCAAAAACGGATTTCCCTTTTATATCTTATTGCGTTTTGATCTTGGAGGTTTTACCAATTTGTATTTTAGAGATAGGTAAAACCTTCCATTATTTGGTTCTTACTCATGTGAGGATTTAGAGCTTGTGTTAATCTCCATGACAAGCTCTAGTTCATCGAAAACGGATTTCATATGCATTTTCTATTACGTTTTGATGTTGGAGGTTTTATCGGTTCGTCTTTTTGATAGAGGTTAAACCTTTCGTAATTTGGATCTATCCTCCCTTGCTGGACTATAATGTTTCTTTGCATAGGTGCGTATAGGGTTCCGTCAAGAACCTGTAGCACTTTGAATCTCCTCAATCAGAGCTCCGGAGCAAATTCTATGGCAATCTGAAATTTTGTCTTAACTTTAGACAGTTTCTCATAAAAATTCAGTTAAGAAAATTCATCAGGAAAAAGAAAAAAAAATCAAAAAAAGGGAAACCACAACCGGCGCCGCCAGCTGGCCCGTGGCCCAGCCGGCCCAGCCGGGGCCTTCCAGGCCGCAGCAGCAGCAGCCCGCAACAGCGGCGCGCGCGCGGCAGATAGCCGCTGCCTCTACGGCCAGCCCGTGTAGCCGCGCTGGCTGATAGGGGGGCCCACCTGTCAGCCCAGCGAGCCAGCGACAAGCAGGACTTCGCCGACGCCCCGATCTTTGCGCGGCCATTTCCGAGCAGGATTCCGCCCGAGTCCCCCCCTTAAACCCTCGGGCCGCAACCTTCTTCCCCCCCCCCCCTCGAACCCTAGCTCGTTCCGAGCCTTCTCACCCCGTCGCTGACATCGCCGACATCGCCGCCGCCAGCAAACTCGCCGCGCAAGGTAGGAGGCGCCGCCCACGCTCTCCCTTGCCTCTATGATGCTGGCCACCCCCGACCGCATCTCCTCATGGCCTTTTACCCTTCTACAGGGCCCCACATCGCCGGCGATTTCTCGCCGTTACTCCCGCCAGAGCCGACGCTGACGCCGCGCTCCAGCCCGCCATCGCCATCGCCCGCGGAAGCGAGAGACCCCTCCATCCCCGCCTTGAGCTTCAGCGTCGGGCCCCGCACACCGTACGCCACCCCGCCGCCGCCGCCCAACGCCGGAGTAGCCTCGCCGTCGACCCCGACGCTTCCCCGGTGAGCCCCCCTTCGTGACCTCCCTCTGCCGTTCGATCGGCATCCAATGGTTGTCCATCGACTAGTCAGCCCAGCGCCACGTCGGCGTAGTCAAACGGTCACGTTGACTGTTTATTTTTAATTCGAATTATTTTGGCAGAATTTAGATAGAACTTGTAAAATCCATAGAAAATAATCTACTGGGCCAAAAATTGCAAATAAAATATGTATGGATTCAGTGTCTCACGTAGAATATTTCTTTACAGTTGTTTTATGCTTTTGCAGCAAGGTTTTTTCTTGGTTAATTAAATTAGTTAATTTTATTTTTAGAGTATTAAATTCATAGAAAAAGTTCTACAACTCCAAAAATTGCAAATAAGATGTCCCTGGAATCAGTAGAACAATAGGAATCTTAAAGTTAATTAAAAAGGTAGACTTACTGTATTGGAATGTTCAGAATCTATAAAAAGGCTTACTAGAGTATTTTAATTACTCAGGGAGTTATATAAATCCTTTTTGTGTAATTCCAATTGGTACTTGTTCCATTTTAGGTTGCCTACACAGTGGATATTTTTCCAAGATTTTACAAACAGTTTATTAGTAATGGCTAAATATTTGGGTTCTAGCTCAATTGTTTGGGCATTTAAAATTGCATGCTTCGTTTTCTATGCACTTAAAACATTTTCCATGCATGCATACAGTAGGTATACTGAATAAGAATATATGATGCTACTATAGCAATGTTCAACTTGTCATGCATGCATCTTGCATTGTCATTGTTTGTATATAATTGTGTATGGTTTGTTTATGTGATTGCAATTGTATCGTGTAGATTGTGACGAGTGCAACGCTTGCTCGTGTGTGGATTGTTCGTTCGACCGCTACAGCCAAGGAAAGTAGATGCTACCTTGTTCATGATATGGTCCTATTACTTTTATTGCATTGTTGTGTATTTTGTAGATGCATGTGTAGGATAATACTATCGCTATGCTATGTCCTATTATGTGGTAGGGTTTTCCTGTAGATGAACCACCGTTGGTAGATGTGCTTAGCCATGCTATGATGAACGAGGGCTGGGTTACATCGCTGAAGTTGTTTCTAAATATGTTGGTTTGCGAAAACTAAAAACAACTTAATCAATGAATCTCCTGGGTGTGATGGGATTGATAATTTTTGGTGGTATCATTGCGGAAAGGCACCCATGTATCAAGATAAAATGATTGGCTTCTTTATTTTGTAGCTTACGTGTACAACCATGTGCCAATAATGGAATGGGCGGTTGGTTGGACTCAGTAGGTTGTGGTAACTCGAACCCACGTATCCAGAGATGTAGAATTTTGGTAGGTTGGACCGGTGCGTGTCGGGTTTGGGGAGCTACTTCCCAAACGGTTCCTTCTTGGCCTTATCCCTATCATCACCCAATATGAGAGTGATGGTACGAGCTGCACTGGCCAAGTCACATGGGTAAAGTGTACTAGCCCCTTGAGGGTGTATAAACTAATCGATTAGCCGTGTCCCTGGTTATGGACATCCGAGTTGCTTGATATTGAGTTCATGACATGTTTCTCGCTCATTCTAATTTCCTAATTGCTCTAATGCTGATGGGTTAACTTAATTGGGTTCTTTTCAAAGAAAATCAAAAACTGTTTATGAAAGTAGGACAAAGGTATTTGCAAATGCAAGCTAGCCACAGCTCCACTTTCCAGATATGCATGTAGATGTTAGCTCTATTGTCTCCTTTAATAGCTCTACTTGCCATACATTCCATGTATTGACCCTTCGGGGCTGCTACGTTTCATGTTGCAGGATATTCCAATTCTGAGTGATCGATTTAGGCCATGATACTCCACTCGGCACATGTTCACTTGTGGGCATTTTGAAGAATGGAGGATTTATTCTATTATGTTGCTAGTTGAATAAGTTGAGCTAGCCTTGAGCTAAGCCTTTATTGTAATAATGATACTCTGGATCTTCGTTATTTATGATACATGGATATTTTGCTATGTTGTTATTCATCCTTATTCTATTGTGAGCCAATGAACGGATCCAGGGATTGGCATGTCACATAGAAGCTACGGCCTTTTCAGAACCGTAGTGTTACAAGATGGTATCAGAGCGCATGTGTCGACTGTAGGATCGTGACCTAGGTTTGGATTAGGAAGCCATAGAATTATTAATGCTTATATTAACTTTGTCTTTCATCTTATGCCTTTCACTTTTGTAAATCTTTACCATATGCTATTCTCACACTTTCCTCTTTTAATTGATAGATGGGAGAAGTCAAGACTGAGTATGCAATGATGGAATCACCAAGGCCCTTTGCAAGACAGTTGGCACAGATCTCGCAGTCATTGGGATTGCCACTGCCCATGTTTAAGGGAAGAAGGCTGTACACATATGGATATGGCGAGGACGCCTGGGAGATCACCACTTTCATCTTCAGGGATGCCGCCTTGCCAAACCCTGTGCATCTGGTCTACACCAAGACATATTGCAACTGGGGACTTGGAATAAACTTGGCCCTGCATGAAGCCCTGTCACGCCAGTGCCATCTTGTCCGACACCTGCTGCCAGAAGACTCACCCTACCATGACTACGGAAGGCATGATGAGAATGGAAATGTTGTGATTACCCCGGGCAACAGGAACAATATGCCGCCTCGTAGGAGGCACATAGAAGATATGGAAAGGGAGAATGGAGCTCTAGCTGATAAAGTGATGATGGTAAAGGAGATAGCAGATTTCGCCAGCAATGGTATGGTGGTCCAGGGACAGGAGATAGAGACATTGCATGAAGCTGTGGATGTTCTGAATAATGCACTGATAGGCAGGGATGCAACCATAGCACAACTTAAGGGGACCGTGCAGGAAAACAATCAGGTCATACAACAGCTGCAAGGGACCGTCCAGGAAAGGGACCAGACTATTGAAGATATGGCAGCCCAGATTGCCGCTCTCCAAGCACAGTTGAATCCACCCTCTGACGACAAAAATGGATATGATGGCAACAATGATGATGATGACAGTGGGAACGATGATGTAACACCCTCAGAATCGGACCTATGCAAGTTTTAGCAAAACCCGCCAAACCCGCATAGAAACGATTCAAAGGTGCCCACCAGGCACTTTCGTGCGGGTGGAAAACGAAGTAATAACATTACACAACAGTCCTCGATGGGACCCACAGAACAGATATATACAGCAGCGACTCAAAGAGTCAAGAATACAGATATACGATACCAAGATCCAAATCACCTGTAAAACGATACAGCGTCCGACTACGGACAAGATGCAAATGGGGCTAAGAGCCCTGAAGAATAACCAATGGCGTCCATAACCCTGCCCAGGCCAAGCCGGAAGGGTAACCCTGCTAACGACGTCGATCTCAAAACCTGCTTAAACAAAAGGGATGCCGACAAAGGGCAAAGGAAAAAGAGGAGCGTCAGTACTGAGGCCAGTACATGGCGAGACTAGAATTCGGCGGTCCTCGCCTACATAGGTATAGTGGACTGAGCGGCAGCGGCAGCATGCACTAAACAACCTATAGAGACTCGAAACAACTGGCAGCTATCAGAGAGGGGTAAGAAACACCTATTCTGAACCGACCTGAATCTTACGCCAAACAATCCCATCCTGGTATTTCCCCCTCGAGACCAGTCGAGGAAGTCCACCGAGGAACTCACACAGTTGGCTGTTTTATTTATTCAGTTATCGTTGCGGCAATTACTAGTCATGTATAGATGGTCATCCTGATAAAATAAGCAGTGGGCAATTTTATTTAACCATTCCATTATAGTTGCGACACTTACTAGTCAGGTACAATTAGCATGAGATAACTCAAAACCCAGCAGTTGTTGGTACTTTTACTTAGCCATTCCGTGGTGGTGAAGCTGATTACTAGTCATATCGTATACAAGTCAATTTATAACAATAAACTTTAGTTATAGTTGTCTATGATCAAGCACTGTGCTCCAAGTCGTCCATAACCGCGGACACGGCTTCTCGAAAAGATTAAACCCTGCAGGGGTGCACCAAAGTATCCACAGGCACTTCGACCCTTTTTGCCAGATCAGTTAACATACACCCATCGGTATGTCGGCGGGGCCTAAGTCACGACGTTGCCAGACCCAAAGCAAGTACATGGGGGCCACCCCACCAAGTCGACACCCGCAACGAAGTCGGCAGGTCTCCGAGACGGACTTAGGGTTTGCGTCAGTGGCTGTAAACGACAGCAAATCCCCAAACGGGGACTGTCGATACCGCGAAAACACTCCGCTTCCTAAACAGTACAGTGTGCTCCTCGCACAAACGTAAATATATCAGTAAAGCATGGCATAAGTACAGGATCGTAAATAAAACCTCAAACTAGTTTGTGGCCCCCAGTACAATACTTTGAAATCAGGTAATAATCAATGGGGGGCCCATATCTCCCCACCTGTGTTTAGCGCGCTCGATCTCAGAACAGGTGTCAAGAACTCGGGGTCCTACGGGACACAAGTGGGCGGTCGGAAACCAAATATTATCTATCACCCACCGATGCCTCTGCTTAATTCAATTTTAGTTGTTAAGCAGTAATTAAAGTGAACAATAAATAAAGCCATGATCATCTCCAACATCGCACATGCGGCTCTTCTCCAACAACTGTGGTACTTGACGACACGCATCAACACATGAGCAAGCGACTGCGACGCGCAGGTCCAACTATCTACCAAACAACAGGTAATAGGAGGTGTCCAAGGCAATATAGGGCTGAAAAGGGATAATATGGGTACGAAAACTAGAGCATCGCAACACAGATAGCAATAGATCAACAGGAGGAAGTAAATACTAGAAAAGTAAGATAGGTAGAAAGGGGGAGATGCTCGCCTGAAAACATTGCCGAAGGTTCATCCGAAGATCGGGGCGAAGCTCACATCAACTCAACGGCCTTATCCGCGAAGAAGCAAAACACTAGAAGAAACACCGGATGCAATATTTAATACTACGGTAGAAGATCAGCATGATGCATGTAGGATGCATGACATGGCAAAGGTGCGATGCAATTAGGTCATATTAAGCGGAACCGGGGTCCCGACAATTAGTTAGATGGTTCTAGTTGTTTATCTACCCCGCAAATTAAATGTTGTTTTAGCATGGCAAAAGATAGCACCGGTTCGCTACACCAATTTAAATGAGGCCAATATACGGCTAGATTTGCCCGCATATGGGCCCCATATTTAATTATGAGGTGAATCGGCCTAAGGCCCCCAAACCACACAATATGATGCGAGCATGACAATTTAGTATGCAACAAGTTGTTATTATATTATAAAATAGGGTTTCGGGAAGGAATCACACGTTAGGTTCGGCAGATCTTGGGGTTCCGGGGTTCGGGGTTGGTCTCAGGGTTCGACAGATCGGTCTCGGCGGGAACGTTCTCAAACAATGGGGCAGATCTTGGCGTTCCGGGAAGCCGGACTTGGTTCGGCGCCGGGGCGCATCGGGTTCTTCCTGGTCGGTGTCGTTCTTGTCGTCGCGAAGGTCTTGTCGGGTCCAACGGGGTCGATCTTGCCGTTGCGAGGGTCTTGTCGGGCCCGCGCCATCGAGTCGGTCTTGGCGTCCGGGGGAGTCCCCGATGTTCCGTGGAGAAGATCTTGGCGTCCGAGGGTTTCTCCGCGTCCGTGGTGCGTCCGTGATGCAGATCTTGTCGGTTCCCTGTCGGAGGCCTTCGGGAACGGGGTCTCGGCGACTTGGCGCTTAGGTTTGATGTCGTCCTCCAGGTACCGCGGGCTCTCGGTGTAGATGGCGTTGACGGGCTTGAGACAGAGAACGGGTACTGTAACCATGGGTTCGGACGTTGACTTGGTACAGCACACAAGCACCAACACATACACGCAGGAGCACACCCGCAGAGGCTGGAGGGGGTTACTGCACGGTCGGAGGCGGATGGCATCTTGACGATGGGGTGGGTCCCGCGGGGCAGGTAGGTCCAGGCGGGGCCGGCTGCTGCACGCGGACAGGGGAGGCGAGGGGCTCGGGGAGCGGGCTCGCGGGCCGAAGGCGGACTCCTGGCGGCGGCCGGAGGCGCGGCCGGAGGCGGACGAGCACGGCGACGGCGGCTCTGCGTTGGGGCGAGGGCGCGCCGGCGACGGGGAGGACAGGCGGTGGCGGCGAGGGGCCTCGGGTCCGACGGGGTCGGCCAGAGGTGGGGGGAAGGACGGCCACGGGCAGGTGCGGGGACGCCGCGCGGGACGGCTGGCGGAGGAAGGGGGACGCGGGCGCGACGACGGGGCACTGGAGGGAAGAGAGGCGGAGGCGGGGCGCCGGAGGGGACGGTGGCGAGCTCGGGGGCGCGGGGAGCGGCTCGGGGAAGAGAGGCCGGCGGCGGGGCGGCGATGGGGAGGATGCGGCCGCGACTGCTGCTGGAGGCGGGCGACGGGGAGCTCGTCGGCCGGAGGGGGAGGCGGTTGCAGGCGTAGCGGAGAGGGAGGGTGCGGTCTAGGGCCGGCGGTGGGGGCGCGGCGCTTGCCGGGGAATGCGGGAGGCGGTGCCGGGGAGGGGAAGGCGGGGCGGTGGCGTGGGCCGGAGGCGCGGTGGGCGTGGTGGTGGCCGATGGAGGCGGGGAAGAGAGCATCGGGGAAGGAGAGAGGTAGAAAGGTTGGGGACGGGGCGTGCGTGGGAGTGCGTGGGTGATGTGATGTTGCGTGCGTGTGTGTCCAGGGGGGTGGCGGGTGAGAGGGGTGAGAGAGGAGGGGTGAGGTGGCAGGTTGGGGGGTAGATTAGGTGTAGGTAGCTGTAGGATTTTAGGTGGACCGATTTTAGGTTCTGGGGGTGGTCGTTCGGGTCGGTTCGGCCCGTTCGACTGCCCCCACTAAAATAATTTAACATTTTATTTAATTTGCAATACATTTTTGTAACTAGTTTTTAGACAAACAGAATACCCGGAAGCAGCCGGGGGGTTTAATTTGAAATAGAAGGAGGGCTAGTTTCGGAAAACCATAGTCTTTCGCAACATAGTTTCAGGAAAAATTAATATGCATGATGATGTAATGATGATGCAATGCACAAAAACAACGCGATTTTCTAGTAATGGTTTTGCGGGATGCCACAGATGATGATGAGGACGAGGATGATGATGATGGAGACGATGATGGTGGAGGAGATGAAGTTGTTACAGCTGCAACAGAGGATGAAGAAGAAGAGGAGGATCCAGAAGAGGTGGAATTTGAGGTTTCAAGTGATGACTCGGGAGAGGTGTATACTCTGCCTCCATGGTTGGTTCGTGGACAGAAGCGCCAACGCATGAGTGCGAGGACCTACTGCAACCTCTTCATGAAGTAGATATATGCCCACCAATTAGTCTTCGTTAGGTTATATCATTAGATTAAGTCTCGATCAACGTAAAACTTAAATTACTGTTAGTTTAAAGTGTTTAGTTGCTCCAATGTGTACTCCAAAGTCCCAGGATTATTTGTGCAAATTTTATAGAAAAGTTATGACAAGTTTTGGTTGATATCCGAGTTTTTCCTGATGTAGTTTTCTGCTGACACAGCTGTACTGCACGAATTTACATATTTTATTTGTAACTGGGAAAAATATGAAAACAATAGGGTTGGTTTGAAACTCTCTGTACTGGATACACAAAAATCAGCAAAAATTCCTGACGAGTTTAAGTCAGGTAGAAAAATTCATGAACACTGCTGGACTGTTCTGGCAGATTCCTGTTTTTTAATGCTTTGTTGGCCAATTGGTGTTGATAACTGTTGCCAACTCTTCTAAAAAACATTTCAGTAGATATATACTGCTAGGATAACCCCTGGAACATTGCTGGATCGTTTGTTTGCTGATGTGTTGTTTGCTCATGTTTGTCTGTGATTGCTTTGTTGTTGTTGTTTGAACATAATGCATGGGTAGAATTCTGTTTTTGTAATCGATTCTTTCTAAGCTTACCTGTGCTGAACCGCAGATGCCTCCCCGCCGTCAAACTACTGAGTTGGAGCAACTCATGGCGGCTCAGGCATAGCTGACCCAAGTGATGACCTAGTTCATGGAAGCTCAGAACAACAACAACAACAACAATAATGGGAACAACGAGCCCCAGGGGGATGCACTTACAAGGTTCCTGAGGCTAAGGCCAGCGAAGTTCTCTACTGCAACGGAGCCGATGGTTGCTCTCGACTGGTTGCGTTCAGTGAATAAGGATCTGGTAACTATTGGGTGCACAGATGCTGAGAAGGTGAGATTTGCTACTCACCTACTGGAGGGACCAGCCGCTTCGTGGTGGGACACTTTTCAGATCACCCACCCGCTGGACACTGTGGCTTGGGCAATGTTTGAGGAAGGTTTCAGGACCAACCACGTTTCTTTAGGAGTTCTGAGACTGAAGAGGAAGGAATTTCGCAACTTGCGCCAAACCAACCGCACCGTGGCTGAGTATATTGAGGAGTTTAACAACCTGTCTCGTTATGCACCTGAGGATGTTGACACTGATGCCAAAAGGAGAGAGAGGTTCCTGGATGGCCTCAGTGATGAGCTTTCAGTGCAGCTGCTGGTGGTTTATTGTCCCACTTTCCAGGAGCTTATGGACAAGGCCAGAATCTTGGAGGGAAAGCAGAAGCATGTGGAAAACCGCAAGAGAAAGAGCAACCATCACCATTCTGGCTCTCACCACAAGACACGCACCTCTTATGATGGATACTCCAAGGATGGTGGAAGTGACCATGGGCACCATGGAAGCCATGACCGCCACAGCCATGGAAGCGATGGTCATCGCCATGATAGCCACAAGAGCAACCTCCACAGCCACAAGGGAGGACACACTCACCATTCTGGAGGACACAGTGGACATGACTGCAACCGTGACCTCAACTTTGTGAAGAAGGACCTGAGTGAGCTGACATGCTTCAAGTGTGGCCAGAAGGGACATTATGCAGACAACTGTCCGGAGAAGAAGGGACTGAAGCCAGGAAACAACCAGAAGGCCACAGTGAACCACATGAATGTGGAGGAGATCCCAGATGAGCCTGAGCTTGTGGTTGGTAAGTTTCCAATCAACACTCACCCTGCACTTATACTTTTCGATACTGGTGCATCGCATTCATTTATATCAAGGGCATTTGTGGATAAGTATAAGTTACCCATGGAGTCTCTGAAAGGGTCTATTAGAGTAAGCTCACCTGGAGGGGATATGATAGCTAGCGCGGGATGTCGCGACTTAACTGTGAGGATTGGAGCACACAATTTCATTGCACATCTGGTAGTATTGGAGTCACAAGGTTTAGATGTAATATTGGGCATGGATTGGATGTCTATCCATGGGGTACACATAGATTGTGCACAGCGAGCGGTTTCGCTCAAAACCCCGGATGGTAAGAGGATTAGGTTCAAGTCGTCTGTGTGACCGGGAAGGAGTAAGCTGAATTCTCTTAAGGGGGTTAGCATGGATACTGTGCCTATGATAAAGGAGTACCACGACGTGTTTTCGGAAGAGCTGCCAGGGATGCCACCTGATAGGGATGTGGAGTTTCTCATCGATCTAATGCCGGGAACAGGACCTATAGCAAAGAGACCACATAAGATGGATGTGGATGAGCTGAAGGAATTAAAGAAACAGCTAAACGAGCAGTTAGACAAGGGATTCATTCATCCTAGTTCGTCGTCATGGGGAGCACCTGTTCTATTTGTGGAGAAGAAGGACAACATCAAGAGGTTAGTGGTGGACTATCGCTTGCTGAATGAAGTGACCATCAAGAACAAATACCCCTTGCCGAACATAAATGATTTGTTTGATCAACTGGAAGGAGCAAAGGTGTTTAGCAAAATTGATCTGCGATCCGGCTATTTCCAATTGAAGATCCCGGAGGAGGACATACCAAAAACTGCTTTCACTACTAGGTATGGTTTATATGAGTACACGGTTATGTCTTTTGGACTAATGAATGCTCCGGCATATTTCATGACCATGATGAACAAGGTATTCATGGAGTACTTGGATAAGTTCGTGGTTGTGTTCATCGATGACATACTGATATATTCCAAGGATGATGCTGAGCATGAGAGACATCTCCGACTGATTATGGAGAAGCTGAGAGAACACAAGCTGTATGCCAAATTCAGCAAGTGTGAATTCTGGCTCAACACTATTAGGTTTCTTGGACACGTGGTGTCAGGAGAAGGAGTCGCTGTTGATCCAAGCAAAGTGACGGCAGTAAATGAGTGGGAAGCACCCAAGAATGTGGGCCATATTCGGAGCTTTTTGGGACTTGCTGGATATTATAGGAGGTTCATAGAAATTTTCTCCAAGATTGCTAAGCTAATGACGAAACTTCTGAAGAAGGAGAGGAAGTTTGAGTGGACAGATGCGTGTGAAGCCAGCTTTCAGGAACTGAAGCGTCGACTAGTGACCGCACCTGTTCTATGTTTACCTAATCTTCAGAAGGATTTTCAAGTATACTGTGATGCTTCTCGACAGCGACTTGGAAGTGTGCTGATGCAAGATGGGAGAGCGGTGTCATACGCCTCACGACAACTTAAACACCATGAAAGGAATTATCCCACGCATGACCTGGAATTAGCATCGGTTGTGCATGTGCTCAAGGTATGGAGGCACTACCTAATGGGAAAACACTGCAATGTGTACACCGACCACAAGAGCCTGAAGTACATATTTACACAGAAGGAACTGAACATGAGGCAAAGGAGGTGGTTGGAGCTTATCAAGGATTATGATATGAACTTTCAATACCACCCAGAGAAAGCCAATGTAGTAACGGATGCTCTAAGCCGGAAGGTCTACGCCAATGGATTGACTGTTGGGGAATTACCCGAGGATTTGTGCAAGCAATTCAAGGACCTTAGACTGGAGGTAGTGCCAGAAGGATATTTGGCAGGAATGGAAGTCCAACCAATGCTACAGGACATGATCAGGAAGGCTCAAGTAGGATACAAGGAGATAGAGGAGATAAAGGAAAAGATGAAGGAGAATCGAGAAAAAGAAATTAGCGAGGATGAGCAAGGAACCTTGTGGTATGGAGATCGTTTGTGTGTGCCCAGCGACCCGAAGATAAGGAAGCTAATTCTGTAGGAAGCTCATGACTCGCCATACTCCATACATCTGGGCAATACAAAGATGTATATGGATCTGAAGGACAGATTTTGGTGGAACAACATGAAGGGAGACATCGCCAAGCATATTGCCCTATGTGATGTATGTAGCCGAGTGAAGGCGGAACACCATAAGCCAACAGGACTGCTACAGCCATTGCCCGTGCCGGATTGGAAGTGGGATAGAGTGGGAATGGATTTTATCACAGGGTTGCCCAGGACAAGGTCGGGATACGACTCTATTTGGGTAGTGGTCGACCATTTGACCAAGGTAGCCCACTTTATACCGTTGAAGACAACCTACACGAGTGCAAGGTTGGCCAAGATTTATATGGACAAAATTGTGTGCCTGCATGGAGTTCCCAAGGGCATTGTATCAGATAGAGGCACCCAATTTACATCACACTTTTGGCGCCGCCTGCATGAGTCACTCGGAACTAGGTTGGAGTTTAGCACAGCGTTCCACCCTCAGACTGATGGACAGACCGAGAGGGTAGTCAGATTTTGGAGGATATGTTGAGAGCTTGCGCTTTGGCTCATGGTTCTGGTTGGGATGAGAATTTGTCGTATGATGAGTTTTCCTACAACAACAGCTACCAAACCAGCATCAAGACGTCGCCGTTTGATGTGCTATATGGGAAAAGATGCCGGACACCATTGTTATGGGATGGAGTAGGAGAGCGTCAGCTATTTGGACCTGATTTGATCAAGGATGCCGAGGGGAAGTTCACTTTGATTAGGGACATGCTGAAGGTAGCACAGTCGAGACAGAAGAGCTACGCTGACGCCAAGCACAAGGAAGTGGTGTATGAGATAGGCGATAGAGCATACCTTAGAGTGTTGCCACTACGTGGAATTAAGAGATTTGGAATCAAGGGTAAGCTGGCACCTCGACTTATAGGACCGTATCGGGTCTTAGCCCTCAAGGGAGAGGTTGCTTATCAGTTGGAGTTGCCAGAGGCTCTGTCCGCCGTCCACAATGTGTTCCACGTGTCCCAGCTAAAGAAGTGACATCCGGAGATGGTGGATACACAATTGAGAGACACGGTGCCACTAGAGGAGGTTCAGCTTGAGAGTGACTTGACCTATGAGGAGAAGCCGGTCAAGATACTGGAGACAGCGGAGAGTATTACCCGTACCAAGACGATCAGGTTTTGCAAGGTGCAATGGAGCCACCACACCGAAGAGGAAGCCACTTGGGAGCGTGAGGATGACATCCGAGAGGACCACCCACACCTATTTGCTAGCCACGCCGAATCTCGGGGACGAGATTCATCTTAAGGGGATTAGTCTTGTCACATCCCAAATTTTAGATTTGGTACTGCATAGCATACATGTCATTGCATCATGATCATGATTACAAAAATTCGGTTTGAAAAGGTTTTGACAAAACAATTTACTTGCAATTGCTTTTTGACACCTACACTTGAGTGCTCGGTTTTACCATGATTCTCTTAAAAACAGTACATTTTAGTTGTTTGGAAGGCACAGGTGCGTAGAGGGTTCCATCACGAACCCATAGCACTTTGAGTAGCCTCAATCGGAGCTCCAGAGCAAATTCTATGGCAATCTGAAATTTTGGCTTAACTTTAGATAGTTTCTGATAAAAATTCAGTTAAGAAAATTCATCAGGAAAAAGAAAATAAAAATAAAAAAAGGGGAAACCACATCCGGTGCCGTCAGCTGGCCCGCGGCCCAGCCGGCCCAGCCGGCCCAGCCGGGGCCTGCCAGGCCGCAGCAGCGGCACGCGTGCGCGCGGCAGATAGCCGCTGCCGCCGCGGCCAGCCCGCGTAGCCGCGCTGGCTGACAAGGGGGCCCCACCTGTAAGCCCAGCAAGCCAGCGACGAGAATGACTCCGCCGGCGCCCCGATCTTCGCGCGTCCGTTTTCGAGCAGGATTCCGCCGAGCCCCCCCCTTAAACCCTCGGGCCTCAACCTTCTTCCCCCCCTCGAACCCTAGCTCGTTCCGAGCCTGCTCACCCCACCGCCGACATCGCCGCCGCCAGCGAACTCGCTGCGCGAGGTAGGAGGCGCCTCCCACGCTCTCCCTTTCCTCTGTGATGCTGGCCACCCCCGACCGCATCTCCTCATGGCCTTTTCCCCTTCTGCAGGGCCCCACATCACCGGCGATTTCTCGCCGTTACTCCCGCCGGAGCCGACGCCGCGCTCCAGCCCGCCATCGCCGTCGCCCGCGGACGCGAGAGACCCCGCCATAGCTGCCTTGAGCTTCAGTGTCGCGCCCCGCACACCGTACGCCACCTCGCCGCCGCTGCCCACCGCCGGAGTAGCCTCGCCGTCGACCCCGACGCCGCCCCGGTGAGCCTCCCATTCGCGACCTCCCTCTGTCGTTCGATCGGCATCCAATGGTCTAGATGGACCATTGACTAGTCAGCCCAGGGCGCTGACTGGTCAGCGCCACGTCGGCGTAGTCAAATGGTCATGTTGACTGTTTATTTTTAATTCGAAATATTTTGGTAGAATTTAGATAGAACTTGTAAAATCCATAGAAAATAATATACTGGGCCAAAAATTGCAAATAAAATATGTATGGATTCAGTGTCTCACGTAGAATATTGCTTTACAGTTATTTTATGCTTTTGTAGCAAGGTTTTGTCTTGGTTAATTAAATGATTTAATGTTCTTTTAGAGTATTAAATTCATAGAAAAAGTTCTACAACTCCAAAAATTGCAAATAAGATGTCCCTGGAATCAGTAGAACAAGCGGAATCTTACAGTGAATTAAAAAGGTAGACTTACTGTATTGGAATTTGCAGAATCTATAAAAAGGCTTACTGGAGTATTTTAATTACTCATGGAGTTATATAAATCCTTTTTGAGTAATTCCGATTGTACTGGTTCCATTTTAGGTTGCCTACACAGTGGATATTTTTCCAAGATTTTACAAACATTTTATTAGTAGTGGCTAAATATTTGGGTTCTAGCTCAATTGTTTGGGCATTAAAAATTGCATGCTTCGTTTTCTATGCACTTAAAATATTTTCCATGCATGCATACAGTAGGTATACTGAATAAGAATATATGATGCTACTGTAGAAATGTTCAACTTGTCATGCATGCATCTTGCATTGTCATTGTTTGTATATGATTGTGTATGGTTTGTTTATGTGATTGCAATTGTATCGTGTAGATTGTGACGAGTGCAACGCTTGCTCGTGTGTGGATTGTTCGTTCGACCGCTACAGCCAAGGCAAGTAGATGCTACCTTGTTCATGATATGGTCCTATTACTTTCATTGCATTGTTGTGTATTTTGTAGATGCATGTGTAGGATAATACTATCGCTATGCTATGTCCTATTATGTGGTAGGGTTTTCCTGTAGATGAACCACCGTTGGTAGATGTGCTTAGCCATGCTATGATGAACGAGGGCTGGGTTACATCACTGAAGTTGTTTCTAAATATGTTGGTTTGCGAAAACTAAAAACAACTTAATCAATGAATATCCTAGGTGTGATGGGATTGATAATTTTTGGTGGTATCAATGCGGAAAGGCACCCAGGTATCAAGAGAAAATGATTGGCTTCTTTATTTTGTAGCTTACGTGTACAACCATGTGCCAATAATGGAATGGATGGTTGGTTGGACTCAGTAGGTTGTGGTAACTCGAACCCACGTATCTAGAGATGTAGAATTTTGGTAGGTTGGACCGGTGCGTGTCGGGTTTGGGGAGCTACTTCTCGAACGGTTCCTTCTTGGACTTCTCCCTATCATCACCCAATATGAGAGTGATGGTACGAGCTGGGCTGGCCAAGTCACATGGGTAAAGTGTACTAGCCCCTGCAAGGTGTATAAATTAATCGATTAGTCGTGTCCTCGGTTATGGACATCCGAGTTGCTTGATATTGAGTTCATGACATGTTTCTCGCTCATTCTAATTTCCTAATTGCTTTAATGCTGATGGGTTAACTTAATTGGGATCTTTTCAAAGAAAATCAAAAACTGTTTATGAAAGTAGGACAAAGGTATTTGCACATGCAAGCTAGCCACAACTCCACTTGCCAGATATGCATGTAGATGTTAGATCTATTGTCTCCTTTAATAGCTCTACTTGCCATACATTCCATGTATTGACCCTTCGGGGCTGCTACGTTTCATGTTGCAGGATATTCCAATTCTGAGTGATCGATTTAGGCCACGATGCTCCACTCGGCACTTGTTCACTTGTGGGCATTTTGAAGTATGGAGGATTTATTCTATTATGTTGCTACTTGAATAAGTTGAGCTAGCCTTGAGCTAAGCCTTTATTGTAATAATGATACTCTGGATCTTCGTTATTTATGATACACGGATATTTTGCTATGTTATTCATATTTATTCTATTGTGAGCTAATGAACCGATCCAGGGATTGGCATGTCACATAGAAGCTACGGTCTTTTCAGAACCGTAGTGTTATAAAAAGACGTAGTCTTTTCCCCTTTGGGCAAGTCTAGGTAGGTTTAGTGTTGACGAGGTACTTCCTTCTTGATGTGAGACAGCGAGTGGAGTCTTTTATATTCTTTCGCTTTGGGGTCGATGTTTCTTCCTTCAGGGTCTTGGTATTCCAGGAGGTTGGCTTGACGGTCATCCTTGGAGTCGAGGAATTTCTTGTAGAATCTTCTGATTTTGGAGATGCGCCGATTATTGTCCTTCTTGCAGAGTCGATGATCCGGAGCTTGGGGGTGGTTACAACTTAGCGTTACTAGGGGTCGATTCCCGGGGTCTATAGGGTTTTGGGCATGAAAGTCACAGTCTTCCCCCCTTAGAGCAAAACTACGGGGGTTTGGGTCTGATGCAACGTCGTGCGTAAAACATGCAAAGAAGGATCTCATGCTTGCACAATATCCACAGATTTAGCAGGTTGAGTCGGTCGATGGCGAAGGTACTTAAGGGGTTATAGAACAGGTCGGTGCCGCATGGCGACATGGCACTTAGAGTTTTATAAAATAGGTCCTGGGGCGCCACATGACTCTACCCAGGTTGGGAAGGAGAGTTTTCGGATGCGAGACTACTTTGGGGGAGCATCCAGAGTCTTGAAGCCTTTCGGAGGTGAAAGATTTCCCTGCAGATAGTGATTTCTCGGGGGAAGAGGAGGTTCTGGCGATAGCGGCCTCCTGATCCTTTTATCCCAAGTGGCTTGGGTTTTCTTGCCGTTTTTGGGTGTCATAGGGGCTTGCTTCGGGTTCATCCAGTATTGTTCTGGGCAGCTGCGGGCGAATTGGTCCGGACCTCCACAGGTGTAGCAACCGCTTTTCTTAGCTTCAGATCTCCCTTGTGTTTGTCTTGGGATTTTTACGAGGACGGGGGTTGTCTTGACCTTCGCCTTGATAATAGTGTTGTCAAGACCACGTTGTGGGCACTCTCGGCTGAAGTGACCTGGTTCATCACAGGCGAAGTAGGTGCCTTTCTTGGAACGTCCTTCTCTTGATTTCTTACGAATATTGATGTACGGGAGTTTACGAGCTTTGCCAATCAGGAGTTGGAGGGGGAAGTTGGCCGGGACATGGTCATGAACTTCACAGAGGAAGCAGGTGACTAGTTGGGTAGGGCAATCTGCAGGAGAGTGGAGATCTCCGCAATTTGGGCAGTTTCCTAAACACTTGCTGGCTTGGTGTCCTTATTCACCGCAACGGCTGCATCGTTTCTTCAGGGTTCCGATCTTCATGGCCATACTCAGGGTTTTCTTGTGGAGATAAAGTCTCGGGCTGTAGGTGGGAACGGTGCCACGGAGTTAGTTCTCCGAGCGCGTTGGTAGAGGGGTTTAGCGAGGCATAAACCTGGAATGCTAGGGTTAGCGATGACATGTTAATCGAGTTTATTGGGGTTGAGTGGAAATACGTAGTCTTTCCACCTTAGAGCCTTACTTAGGTTGTCGAGGTTTTCCTATGTGGCCATCCTGCTGAGGAGAGGTTTCCAGCTAAGGGGTTGCGAGAGTTAGCATCGGGATATGCCAGCACTAGGGTCAGAACTTTTAGGATCGGAGGATCCAGGGCAGACAAGCAAACACATTCCAAGCATCACGCATGCACAAGACAAGCAAACAAGGCATACCATGGGTACTAAGGAGGGGGCTACTCGTCATAGAGGGAATCCTATTTTAGGGATGATACTCCTAAGTACGGACGTTGCGGAGGTCTTAACTTCTGTCTTGCCGTGTTTTGTCATCGGTGTCGTACTTGATTGTGAGCGATGAAGGACTCCATAGGTACGGCGATCTTGTAGTGTCTGTCATTGTTGGTAGCTCCTTTGCTTGTCTCAGTGTCTCTTCATTCCGGGATCTCCGGCTTCATAGTCTCTAAGTCGTACTTGTTTGGGAAAACGGAGTAATTGAGATAGACGAGATATAGAACTATCCATTTTCAAATTGTTTAAGTGAGAGAAGAGGAGATAAGAATTCTTTCGAAAAGCCTTTGATAAAATAGTTTGCGAAAACCGGTATTTTCATATATAGGGATTGTCATGTCTAACGTGCATGCTAACTAAGGTCTCCTACAGTTAGGATGGCTCTAATACCATGTCTGTAGCACCCCGGATTTATGGTCCAAGAATACCCGTTATGCATATATTTCACGTTCCCATGATAAGTGAGCCGTGAGCATAACCCACTAGTATCATTACATCATCCTTACAATAACGAGTACAAACTTACAAAGGGGCCATTATGGCGATTACAACAAAAGTAGCGGAAGTCTTCAGCGCAGAGCCCGTGCCTTAACCTACAGGCAACTGACTGGGAAGACAGCCTAGCTTGCATAGATGTTGACTCCTTCGTTCCTTCTTAACATCTGCAATCTGGCCAGGTAAATATCCAGGGACAATGCCGGTGAGTACTTTGAGTGTAATCGCAAACCACCGAGACAACGTAATAAGACTAATGCATAATTGGTTGTGGCGAGAAAGCTCTACACTAAAGTTGTTTTTGAAAGACCTAACATTGGCATCTCTATACCTTTGCTGAAAAAGAGTTTTTATAAAACATGCCTCCTTTTTGGAAAATCCGGACATCTCCACATCCTTGTTAAAAAAATTTAAAATAGTTTTGTTGTAAAACCCTTTCTAAAAACCTTATCGACCATCTCTGGTTAAAACCAACTTATCCTTTATCTTTTCTCGTGACCAAGTCACATCCTTAGTTTCATCTCAACTTATCTGAAGGGTCCTCCTAGCTCTTGCCATTCCAAATGTCCTTGTCCGTGGACACGGCTATTCGAATAGATTATACTCTGCAGAGGTTGTGCACATACCCACAAGAATCAATACATCCGTCGGGATAAAACCACGGCCTGCTACACACTATAGACAAGGGTTCGGATAATCAAACTTGAACCTTTCATTTGTCGATCCCTAACAACGACGGCTTTTCCTTTTTGGTTTATCTCTCCGGTATGAGTATGGGGTACAACGACCCTAGTTCTTCCTCCCATACTAACCCCTACCTCCAGACCGAAGCCTGACCGGTAGCAATAGTGACAATCTTCCATCCGTACTACCTATAAGCATACCGTCCGGTAGAGACCCAATTGTTGCACCAGTGCCTTACCATACAGGTAGCCTGTATTTCAGGGGATTTCTTCCCTTTAGCGAGTAAGAGCAGCCCCGGCTAAAGACCACAAACTACGAGCTAAACCCCAGGGACTAGGGTAATGTGGTTGCACGGATATAATTGTTCCAGACATTGGCTTAGAACATCCCTTCCTTTCTCTTGCTTGACTTTCTCTTCATCCACCTCAACTTTTGTTTGGTAAATCTTCCACTCGGAAACGATGCCTCTTTACAAGGGTTTTATTTTGAAAAACTTTGTAGCAGGGTAAAAACCCAAAATAGTTTTATCATTGAAAATTCGTGTGTTTCCAAGAGGGAAGATGCTAATCATCTTAGCCTCGTTCTAAGGGGTCAAATTAGGTTTAAATAGGGTAGGTGTCCAAGGGACACTCATTCATACCTTGGAGGAGCCAAGTTACTCACGTGTATTTATTTGAATAAACCATGTCTATGATCATGCAATTTATAAACGAGATATAAAACAGTTGATAAACAGAAATGGGTTAATACAGGAGTTCAGGAATGGTGGCTTGCCTGTGACCAGCAAGAAGTCCCTTGACGGTGTTTGATAACCAGAAAGCCAATAATATCAATACTAAAGATAATACCGATCCTTCCTTCTTCTCGGCATCACACAATCGCAACTATCGCCGTTATCGAGCATACATGCAAGCAAACAATATACCAATCAATACAAAGCATACACGCATAAAACCATACAGAAAGTAAAGGATAACTAAGTATAAACATCTGTAGGATGGTGGAGGTTTGAGTTGATTGGATTGGGAGATGACTAGGAGACATTAGGGAAGAAGGCTTCCCTTTGGATTTAATGCCTAGGAATTAACTAAGAGTGGTTTTTGGTCCAGTACTTGATATGTATGATACCATTGTGTAGAAATGATACCATCAGATGGGTATTGATAAAATTATTTCCTGGAATTTATAATGGATTTTATGGTGACTAGAAGTCTAGTTTTAGGAAGTAATTCACCAAAACTTCTATGGAGTTCCAAAAATTATTCCTTGGGTTAAATTGTACAATTTGATGTTCTGAATCAATATGATTTGGAATCGCCTCAAAACAATTAACAGAATGCCCTTGAGAAAATCCCAAAGGTAGAACTGTCTGGGATTTGCCTGTTTCATCAGATTTAATTCGCAGAAGCTTTTTAGTCGATTCCAAGGATACATGCTAGGTATGGAGAGTACCTTTCTACAGAAATTGGAAGCAATCAATTTGGAGTTACCTAGCTACTATAATGATTTTATTAGTGAATACAATATGCACATAAGAGTTTAATTCACCAATATTTAACAAAGGCTCATAAAAATATGAGCTACTGGATTTAGGGAGATATGGTTTTGTGCGTCTACTGAGAGTTGGAATTAGGTCTGAACCTCACTTGGTTTGTCTTAGGGAAAATCCTAAATTCAGAAAGTCTCTGTTTTTGATATTTTTGTTGCCAGTAAACTAAGAAGCAAGTTAAAGTGGGGCCAGTGGAACATGATAGGTATGAAGAATACCTTGCAGTTGCAATTGGATTTAGGTCATTTGGATTTACAAGACTTCCTGGATATATTATTTAGTTTTCTGGACAGATCTGGGGAGATTATTTATCATATTTAATCTATATATTATTTTGGTGTAGAAGTTGGTCTGCATGTTAGGGAAAACACCCAGGCACCTGAGGAAATTTAGATCTGGGGGTTTTGCAGGCTTTTACATTTTTATTTGGATTTAAACCAGACCCAAGTTTTCAGATATAGCAAAAACAGATAAAAGAAAATGGGAGAGAAGTCTGCGGGCCACATCTGCTAACGGAGTGGGCCGTCCAGGAGGAATCAGCCCAGCAACGACGGAGCGCAAGCGGGCGACGCATAGCCAACTATGGCCCAGCAGCTGGCCCGCCCGGCGAAGGGTTATCGAGCGCTCTTGGCCGTCAGATCTGAATATATCGGACGAGCGCGAGGCGTCGTCTTCGCGAGCTAGCTGGCCGGCGAGGGAAACCCTACCTGGGTCAGGGAGGAGACAGGGGAGCTCACTGAGGGCTCGGGGGAGGTCGAGGAGGCGACGAGGCGACGCGGTTGACGGCGGCGACTCTGGGGATGGTCATCACGGCTTGGTTGGTCGTCGAAGAGGTGCTCACGCGAAGACGTCCGAGAGGGATCTCGCTGGAGCTCGTCCTAGGAGGCGCTGCAGGAGTTCCTGGGCAAAAATACGGTCATGGTTAGGTAGCTCAGAGGGAGAGGAGCATTTCCAGGTAGCATGCATGGGGGAGGTGAAGGGAGGAGGAAGTGGTGCTTGCAGGAATGGATATGGCCGAGGCTTCTCTTCCTCCTTCTTTCGAGCAGGGAAGAGCAAGGGGAGGAGAGGGGAGCTCTGGGAGGTAGGTGGAAGGGAGAGGGGGCAAATGAGGGCAGAGGGGCGAGCTGGGGTGGCATGTGGCCTTATAAACCTAAGGGGGAGTGGTCTATTGGGGTGTGGCTCATGGAAGAGCATGGATCGAGTCCATGGCCTCTCCATTGGGTTCTGAGGGCGGTAGGGAGGGTGTGGGTTGAGCTTTTGGTCGTGCATGGAGCAAAGAGGGAGTTGGAGGCTGCAAGGAGTAAGAAATTAGTATGGACAAGACATTGCCTTTGTCTCCTTATTAAGTAGTCATATTGTACAAGGGGTGTGGGGCCATGCTACAGTGCAGGTCGACTAGAGGGATATGTGTGCTGCTGTGGAGTAGTACTAGGGGAGATTGGAGTTGGTTTGGCCATTATTTGAATCAAGGTTTGATGGATTATGCAAATTTGATCAAATGGGGGTTTGTGAAGGAAGTTGCAGAATTTGCATTGGACAAAGTGCTGAAATGGTACTGGTAGACAGATGGGTCAAATAATCTCTTCATGATTTAAATGGGAGTTTTCTGAAGATTATAATCCCATTTAAATGCACTTATTCAAAAAGTGCTGAAGTAGATTATGGAAGCAAAAATGATATTTTTTATATTGGGCAAGCTTGTTTTTTGATGTTATATGGTCCTAAATACCATAATACACATTGGAGGATTTTACTGGGATTTATTGAGGTGTAAAAGTATTTTTAGGGAATTATTTCTTGTTTCTGCCATTTAAGAAAAAAGGGCAAAAAGAAATAATAAGGAATCTCAAAAAATATTTATTTTTGAGTTTGAAAGATGGGATATGAAATATAGGCATCAAATGTGCCTTGAGTTGGCAAGGTGATTTGGAGGAAAACAAACTTGTCTTTATGGACAAGGATTTTGATAAATTGGTAAATAGGGGAATTTAAATAGTTTAATAATCCAAATAATTGTGGGAATTATTTGGGGATGCTTATATACAAGGTTGATGAGGTAAACTTCATGTAGGCATCAAGGTCAACCTTGTTTTTGAACAAAAGTGGAGAAAAGGGTGGAAACTAGATACTTGGAGGATCTAGGGTTTGTTTAGTCTGATGCCATCTAAGCAAGGTTGGATGAGGGAGCTCAGAGCTCACCTTGGTACAAGGGTTATATGAATGGATAGACCATGTCATGTAGATGATCATGGAAGAAATAATTGGGCTTGGTTGCATTTGAGGTGGTTGTGGAGTGATGACAAACTTTGTTAAAAATAAGGTTGCCGTAGCAGATACATCAGTTAGCCTCCTAAACCATGTGGGTTTGGGAAGCACAAGGCTCCAATGGAAATAAGTGAAGTGGGGGTTGATAGGACATGGTTAGTACATACTAACCATGAAAATAGTTGGTCAAGGGGAGGTGGCATATAGATGTGAGCTTCTGCCAAAGTAGGCAACATGATAAGATTTGCAGAAAAAGATTATTATCTTGACTACAAAACAAACATGGATGAGTGGGACATCAGTTGGCTGAGCCAACGGCAAGAGTGATCTTTGGTAGTACTAAATATGTACTACAATATGGTTCAGGTGCAATCCCAGAAATGCACATAGGTTGGAAGAGGTGGAGCTCCAAAAATGGTATCCAGAGAAGAAATCTAGACTTAGCCATTTTGGCAGATTTGGGGGTTTAAACTAGAGTGCAAGGTTATATGATTTTGAGAGGATGCTAGGTTCCAACCTCATGATCAAGGAGAATATGTTGAAGTACTAACTAAGTATAGGGGATTCATGCTTGGATTGGGCCTCCACTGAGTTGGGAACCATCTAGAGGGATTATCCTAGGATTGATCTCAGCAGGAGATGAGAGGGGGACTTGAGTGGCTTAGGATAGATCCAGACTTGGGTGCTTGATTGAGATTGATGATCACAAACAAGGATTGGGTCCTAAGGGATGAGTGACTAGATTATCTCACTCTAGTTCCTAAGTAAACAAGGCAATCAGCAGATCAAGGCAATTCATCAAAGAGCAGATCAAGGCAATTCATCAACCAGCTGATGAAGGCAATTCATCATATTACTTATCCAACTTGTACTAGGGTTACCATCAAGCCTATCTTGAGGTAAGGATGGGTAGGTTGAAAGGGGTTTTGCTTGAAGTAAGATAAGTACCATCTTGGTATCTCTACCAAGATGGAGATGAAAAGGTTTTAGTAAACTTTTTGGGAGAACCTAGGGATAAGAGTAGTTGAAGGTTCTGTCTTCAAAACATGAGGAGAGTATATACATATGTCTCCATAGTTTTGGCAATAGAAGCTAGTAAAGTATTTGGTTGTGTTAAAGTCATCTTGGCTCAGGTTTTTAAAATGCCAGAACATTTGAGAATATGAAGAATCAGCCAAGACATCTCTTTTGTAGAATAGTTTTTTTGTAAACTAGTGTTGAGATGAGGGGTACACAACTAATACATAAAAAATTGCTTGAGCACAAGAAAACAAGTAAGCACACATTGCAAGATAAAGTTTTTATTCCCCCTAATTTTTTCCTTTTGGACATTGAATCATGGTTGCTAAAATTGGGATGTTACAATTACTGCCCTTCTTCGCGACCCCGCATGTCTTCCTTGTCTACGCAATGCCCACATATTGACTTACATCAATGGTTGGTATAAACCGTTCATATGGCACATCTACCATGGGACATTGAGGGTTCCCACCCATATGTTGCATATCCTCTACGAATTACCAATAAATGCATGCTACAAGGATAACAGCCATGGCCTACGCATCTGGCTACATGAAAAATGAAGAAGATCCAGCTGACTTCTTCATCCCATTCGAATTCTCATGGTTAACGCATAATATACGGCGCTAGAATCATTGATGTCATGGGTTATTAATTCCTATGTGATGAACCTCACTTCAAATGGAAACCTAAGTTCCATTGCCAATCTTATATTTAACGTCACTTTGGATGATAATAGTATTTCATTTATTTGAGAAAATAATATTTTTGTTTCTATTTCTCACATAGATGATAACACGCAATTTGCAAATACTTTGATAAAACTCATCAAAGGACATGAGCAAGTGATGAACTTGCCTTGTGACTGCAAGGTAGTGAAGTTAGATGATGCTTGCACTCGACCTTGAGCTTCTATTTCTACAAAACACCTTTTTTGCCTGAGAAGGACAATATTTAAAGAAGCAATAATGAACATGCATAGTAATGCAATGCATTATTAATTAATTTTCTTCTTTGTGTGTTTTACCCACTTTATTAATTCCTTATTTTATTTTATTAATAAAGAAGGTTATTAATGGATTATTCCAAAAAAAATTGTAAATACTATATTTAATATTTTTGTGGGACAATATCTTACTCCCTTCGACCCATATTAGTTGATTTGGATTTGTCTAGATTCGGATGTATTAAGACATGTTTTAGTGCTAGATACATCCGAATCTAGAAAAATTTGAGTCAACTAATATGGGTCGGAAGGAGTATTATAAGAGCTTAAAACTTATTTTTATTTAGTTTTAACTCTTATCATTATTTTCTTTAAATTCTATTTAAGAATAAATATTTTAATTTATAAGAATTTATTTTACTAATCTAAATAGAACTTTAGTATTTTTGTAAAATACTATACTCATTTGTGAAACTGAAATTTATTTATTTTTAGGTGTTTTATATATTTTATAAAATTCCTTAGAGAATTTATATTATAAAAATATTTAACCTATATTTATTCTATTAAAACTAGAATTCTTAATTTTATTTTGTAGCATATATTTTTATGAACTCATAGATATATTATATGTATTTTTAGGTTTTTTATTCCATTTATTAGAGATTATTTAGTTTTAGGATTATTTTGGTATTTAAACAATTGTTGAAATTGTTTATTTAAGAACCTGGACCTAGCCTATTGGGTTGGCCCAGACGTGACCCGACTCACTTGGGCTGGTCAAACCCACTAGCCTCGAGTGTTACTAGCCCGTACCATCCCAGTACACTCTCGCTCTCTCATGCACTCGTGTCTTCTCTATCGCATGCCCTGTCGTGGCACTATGTGGCTACCGCCGCCACCGTGCGATTCCGGACTCCTTGGGCTTCTCCGGCTGCCGCCGTGGTGCGAGGCAAAGTAGTCGGTGATGCTCCATCGACTGGTCCCGTTCGATTCCTTGCTAGGCCTCTCTCCTGACCATGCCGCCTCCACCCCGAACCCTAGGG
This sequence comes from Avena sativa, assembly GCA_916181665.1. Classification (NCBI taxonomy): domain Eukaryota; kingdom Viridiplantae; phylum Streptophyta; class Magnoliopsida; order Poales; family Poaceae; genus Avena; species Avena sativa. The sequence continues at coordinate 138,377,072 of OV702280.1, forward strand.
TTTGGTGGTCACCGATGATTTAGTGCTCTGCCGACCCTATGGTGCTGCTCCGCGGCTCTGCTGGCCCTATGGTGCCGCTATTGCTGCTCGTGTGGATTTGGCCGTCGTGCTCGCGGCTTGGCGCGGGTTTCACCGCCTCCGGGTCCTCCCCGTGCCGTCGTGGGTGCGTTCATCGACCGTTCTGCTTCCTCTTCAAACTACATCGAGGACCTCGGGGGAGTTCATCCCTTTTCCCCTCTTGTTCTCTATCCTATCATGTTGGCCTCGGTGTGCTTGCAACAGCAGAACCCTCATTGGTGTTGCCCACTGTGCTAGGGTTCATCCCTCTGTGCTAGGTTCATTCCTCTGTGCTAGGTTTGTTGGAGGTTATTACCTACTGAATTTAGTTGTGTAGAACACACTATTATGTTGTGAGCTTGGTGTTGATAGTGGTTCTGTCAATAACTGTTAACTGAAATTTTATGTATTGGTCTGTGTTGATATGTTATGATGTGAGGAAATTGGAGTTCGTTATGTATCCTAATGGCTCTCTGATAAATCTAGATGATATAATGTATAATTGATAAAACAATTCCTAATTGTTTATCTCGGGAAAATGATTAAGTAAGAGAATTAAGCTATGTAGCCTGAAGACTTGGATTTATTATTCAGAAGGTTATTGTGACACCATAATTTGATTGGTACACATTTCCTGTCTTTGGATAGGTTTTTCATGATCTCTAGTATGGATTGGCTTATTGATGGTGGCTCTATTGATGTAGAACGCGTTGGGAAACCCCAAGAGGAAGGTATGATGAGCACAACAGCAAGTTTTCCCTCACTTATGAAACGAAGGTTATCGAACCAGTAGGAGAAATAACCAGCTCACAAGGTGTTGCTAGCAACATGGAACATACACAACACAATCAGAATACTTTGCCCCAACTTATAGTGAGGTTCTCAGGCTCAGTGGTTTCGCTGAAAATAAAGGATTAAACGTAGAGTGTGCAAGATAGTAATTGCAGAAAGTAATAGCATAAAGTAAAAAGTAGATAGTAGATGGAATATTAATGGGAAGGAATGGACCGGGGTCCACAGTTCACTAGAGGTGTTTCTCCATAAGATAAATAACATGATGGGTGAATAAATTACAGTTGGGCAATTGGCAGCTATAGAATGCATAACAATGCATGTACATGGCAAGATGATCACTATGAGATTCATTTGGGCATTAAACATAATACATAGACTATAACTTCCCAGTGTTAGAGCTTAGAAATAAGATGAACTCAGATGTGTGTATTGCATTCATGCATAGAAAATCTGGATCATTTTTGCGCTTTTGAATAAAACTTGTCAAAGTGATTGAAGCTTCTCTTCACTTGATGGAATTGAAGTAGATCATCAAGTTGACTGCGATAATTTTCAATATGACCTTTTCTAAAACCTTATTTTGGGTAAAGATGATTTGATCTAAGGGTAGATCAAATATAATAAATTAAAGCATAATACATTACTTAATGATTAATATCAGATCCTTAAGAGATCATATCATAGTATTCATCACAACAACTCATGAATACCAAGCTAGGAATATAACTTAAGTAATAATAATGTAACAACTAAATCTTGACCAATCTTATTCTTATATATTTATACCATGAGTATCATGGTAATACTTCACCTTAACTCTTTAGTTATATTGAGTAGGAAAGAAACCAAGTCAAGACCATTCACCATATATCTTTCTTTCCATATCAATCCTTATCATCTCTACTAAACCTTATCCTAATATCCGTTGTTCAACAATGTTGAGTAATCAACTATTGATTCATCAAATCTCAATCTATCAATTCTTAATTATCAACTCTTGTTGTTGTCATAGCATTCACTTTGAAGCTTTTAGAGAAACAAGTACGAAGAGGTAGTGGTAATGCTAGTTTTAGATATCATCTATAGGATGGGAGTGATTGAAGTGAATAAAATCAATACGATAATTGATGGAGCTAACTCACTCCTGAATGGATAGAAGAGTTATTTGAAATAAAGATATATGGGGTAACAAAGAGGATTATAAGGATGAATATTGAAGATAGTTACCAAGGAGTAATCCTATTGGATTAAGTAAGCATAGTCAATGAATAATATCTCCTAGTCAAAAAGAGATATTAAGAAGATAATTATAATACAACTGTAATGTTGTATTGATGAAGCCTTGATTAGCCAACTAGAAACCTAAACCATAAATGATCACAAGATTATAATGATCATGCTTTAGTCACTAAGAGAGAATGATTATATCATGTATAAGTGACATTGGTGGATAGAACATGATTAAACCCTAGTATAGATATGTTATCCTAGATTAGTCATGACAAGTTACAATGGTATAATGAGAAGTTGGAGTATAAGTTACCAAGACAAGTAAAATATAAGATAGTATGATCAAGATGATGCTAGAGCATCAATGAATTATAGAAGTAGTATATTCCTCTTAGGGAATAATAAACACTTGAGGTTAAGTAGGAATTGATATATATATATATATATATATATATTGGAGTAATATTAGTGATGGATGATAAAGGAAGTGTATGAATGGAGTTAAAAGTAACTATTTGTTGGATTCAAGGTTATCATTAGTAGTTTGATATAACCAAGTATATATATGAGAAGATTATGAAAAGCTTCAGTGACAAGCTTCTGAGATTTATAAGTTAAGATTACAGAGTAATTGTGAAGTAAGAGAGTAAACATTTAAGTGGACTTGGATTCATCATAAGTATACTAGATATGAGAGTTATATCTATGAGAAGATCATACAGAGATTTAGTGTCAATCTCATTGGATTTTTTAATGGATTTAGAATATGAAAGTATTGATAATAATATTCTTGTGAAGTAAAGCACATCATGTTAACACGTGATGATGGATATGAAGAAGTAGATCTAGGAAAGGAAATCCTTCATTAGAAGTCTAGAATTATGAAGTATGGAAGATAGGAATTCTTGGTAAACATTCAACCTTAATTCTATAACCAATCTTTATATCTATCTCATATGTTTGATCACTCATCCATTATCATAATGTCTTGTAAGAATACTTTTCTATAGAAAATCAGTTAAGCACATCCTTGTCACTTCAGAACACTAAAATCATATATTCTTTGAAACTATCTTTATCAACTCTTTCTCTTAAGCCAGCCTAAATAACAACCCTCGTACCTTATCTTGGATGATAATACCATTCATGAATACAAGCCTGAAAACAATATGTTTTAACCATTAATCTTTATTCACATTAATAAAAGGATATATGTATATTAAATCTCCTAAAACTCATGGTAAACATTTATAATTCTAAAACCTAACTTCTATGCAAGTTATAACAAAACTTATACCTTGATATCAACCAAGCTTATGTGATTAATATAATCATATTGATTCCATAGAATATCTTGCATCATATAATGATGTAGGATCACTATGTAAAAGCTCCCTTAAAAAACTATAAGTAAATGAGAACCAAGTTTTATGTATAAGTAGTAAAATATCCTTTAATAAGTTCATGATATCCTATGTAAATAAAATTCATATCAAAGTTCTTATAGGATAATAAAATATAAAGTACTTATTTAAATAAAATAAAGAAATTATAGAATTATAATAAAGAATCATAAAAGAACACTACATATACTTATATATGATTACCATTATTTAGCAAGTAAATCTTATTAAGAAATTTCCAAAGAAATGTGTATAAAATAAATAAATGACAATAGGAAACAGAAAATGTAAAAAGGGATAAGAGAAAACAAAGCAAATCTTCTAGCCCACAGCCCATTGCCTCTCTTCTCTATCCGCTCACTACAAGAAATGTGGTAATTTTTGACCCTCCATATTGGTCACTAGATGGTCATTATTCTTCATTTGTGACCTTCTTGTGACCAAAAATAGATGGTTAAAAGCTAAGAGTCACTAACGGACAATAAAGACCTTTTTGTGCATTGGTCATAGAATACTATGACCAATACAGATGGTCATACATTTATGACCAAATAGTTTGGTCACAGGCTATCTACCATGTCCACTTCATGTCCTATGTGGCTAATCCTACGTGGCAGATATGTGACCAATCTAGTTGGTCCTAAATCGAAATCAACTCGGTCTAGTTTGGCTATTTATATGGGCCAAGCCCAACAATTCTATGCTTTCAGTGTTCTTATATTTAATCGGTAAACAGGCCAAGCACAACATTTCAGTCTTTATAAAGCCTTTTTATTTTCTAGGCGTGGTCCATTTATTTTTTATTTCAGCCTTTTTACTTTCTAGGCGTGGTCCATTTATTTTTGATTTCAGCCTTTTTTAGAAACAATTTTCAGATTATCAGTTGGGACCCAATTGTTAGAATCTTCAAGAAAGTAGATCCCAATAGTCAGATTTTCTAATTTGTTTGCATATTAAAAAGAGAAAACACACTCTTCAAATAGCAGACTATATTCTGGACATAACAGGTAGAGAAACCACACTAGTTCAAATAACAGCCAATATTATTCAGGCTTTATACATGCAAGCATGCAATATTCCATACAATCATGGTAGAACTCACTACAAATAAAACTCCGAGTTAAATGCTAGCTCCTCTTTGATACCCTGGAACGCTTCCTATAAACTTAAAATGTAAAAGAGAGGATCTCCTGGTAATGCTAGCTTTGGCCATGTTCATAGTCTCGATGAAGACAATATCTGCCAAGAATACAACAAAACAATTAGGAGAAGGAGCAGAAATCATGAAGCATGTGAACATGAACATTACTGTATGACTGCCCGACTGTGAATCTTAAAACTTATAATGATCATCGAGATAAGAGTACTTGATCCTCAATTCTTTAGCTATTATATCATGTGATTCTTTGTTGAACCCTATACATCTAGCAATATTTCCAATCACTACATAATGATGCTCAATTTAGTAGTTGTCACTAGTAAATAGTACTTTGTAGATGACGAATGTACTAATTTCAAGAAAGCAACAACATAAACACAATTACGATTGGATATAGACCAGGTGTGCTTGACTGTAATGCTTTTCTTAATAAATAAGCAGATTAAACAGAAATCATCTCTGCATAATAGATAAGAAGATTGAATGGAAATATTCCATAATTTAGAACAGAGGGAGTACTATTTGTGCTAGTAAGTAGGGTAGTCAGAATCTCTACAATGCATGCAACATTGGGAAAAATCATCTAGATGGGAACCACTATATATATTCGAGATAGAAATTTACAGTACAGATTGGTGGAGCCTAGTCACAAGAAGATCAAAATCTCACTACTAGATAAATGTGAGATAGATAATTAATGTCGATGATTATGATTTATTCTCCAACCAACCAATGGAAGCTAACGTGAATCTCTCTCTTAATGACAGAACGATTACACTATATGTATAAGTAAATTCTATGCAGACAAGTAACCTAGAACAAGAGTCTGGCTCAATTGGCGGGTGGTCTAAATACAACAAGCAAATCGATGGGGATTACTGGGGCAAGAGGCAGACCTGGCGAAGAAGCTGCACAAAATGTCACACCACCGCTGCCTTGGGGTTCTCAAGCTCCACCTTCACCGTGGTGATTTCTGCAGCAAAATTGCAAAACATCTCACACCATATGCATTTTCTCACAATAAGATGCACTTTTCTCACAACACATACAAGATTCTAGGATATGCAATTGCCAAACAAGAAACAGGTAACACAATTTTGTATGCAAATAACTTTAAAATGTTCAGTAGGCTGCAAAATGTATATCATCCAAGATCCATGAACAAATTAATGGATCCATGAACACCTTGCCCCATATATGCAACAAAGGAAGGGATTCATGATAATCACAGAAACCAAGACAGGCAAGATAGCATGTTCGCTCGCAGAAAGATATAAGTACTAATAAGAACAACATTCGGCCGTATAAATATCTTAATCCAAATCCAGAAGTATTAGACAGTCAATGAGATCATCACACTAGAACACTACTGATGCAGCTCAGATCACTGTAGAGCTTCGTTGGGAAACCCCAAGAGAAAGGTATGATGAGCACAACAACAAGTTTTCCTCAGAAATAAACCAAGGTTATCGAACCAGTAGGAGGAAGGAAATGACAGAAAGGTGTTGCTAACAACTTGGAAACCTGCATAACACAAACTCAAGACTTTTCCCCAACGAACAGTGAGATTGTCAATCTCACCGGTTTGCTGAAAAAAAAGATTAACTGTATGGTGTGGAAGGTAATGGTGGTTTGCAGAAAGTAAACAATAACAATGGAAGATGCATGAATGGTAAAGGTTGAACAGGGGTCCATAGTTCACTAGAGGTGTTCTCCTTAAGATAGAAAACATAACATGCTGGGTAAACAAATTACAGTGGGGTAATTGACAGGACAGATCAAGGCATAACAATGCAATACTAGACATTCATGATCCTATGACATTTGATTGGGCATTACAACAAGATACATAGACCGCCATCCAACTGCATCTATGACTAGTAATCCACCTTCAGGTTATCATCCGAACCCCCTCCAGTATTAAGTTGCAAGCAACGAATAACTTCTTTAAGCAAAGTGTGTAAAGTAAACAATACAATTGTTCCATGAACAAAAGATCGTTGTTTTCTTCCTAGTATCAACAACACATCTACAACCTTAGAGATTTCTGTCACTTCCCCAGATTCAATAGAGGCATGCACCCACTATCGAGCATAACTACACCCTCTTGGAACGCAGAGCATGCAAGATCTCAAACAACACAGACATGATAGAATCAATTAGATAGAATCATTAACCATTCTGACATAGTAATCTCAATATCCATCGGATCCCTGCAAACACGACATGCATGATTACAAATAGATGATATTGATCATGACCGAAGCTCACAAGATCTACACATGGTACCGCAAAGCAGGAGAAACAACCATCTAGCTACTACATGGACCTGTAGTCCAAGGTATAACTACTCACGCATCATACTGGTGGCTGGCATGGTGATGAAGAAGGCCTCCAGATGATATCTCCCCTCTAGGGACGATGGTGGCGAAGGCTATGAATTGTTTCGTGGAAGATTGATTGGGTACTTAGTGTTTAGGTATCGGGAAATTCTTATAGGCGAAGAGGGAGGCCGAGGGGGTGCTCGAGGTGGATGCACCCCCCCCAGGAACGAGCCAGGCCAGGACACGTGGCCAGGGGGTGTGGCCCCCTCGAGGCCCTCCTCCGTCTCGTCTTCAGGCTCCGTGTTCCCCACGGTAAAATATTGATTTTGGCTTTTGTCCCGTCCAATTCAGAGAATATTGATTTTCTGCCTTTTCTAGAACCAAAAATAGAAGAAAACAGGCAACTGGCACTGTGGCATATTTTTAATAGGTTAGTCCTAGAAAACATATAAAAATACCTCAAAGTGTAGACAACACAAAGCAAAGTAGATACTAAAAAAGCATGGAACATCAAAAATTATAGATACGTTTACAATGTATCAATCATCCCCAAGCTTAACTCCTCCTTGTCCTCGAGTAGGTAAGTGATAAAAAGAATAATTTTTGAGGTGACATGCACCATCAAAATCAAGATCAAACCATTTGCAAGCATTTAAAGCTGGGAACAAAGTACTCTAAACATGAGCATGAAAGAAGACGTTCTAACAATAAGATAAAGTAACTATGCTGCAACATGAAAGGATACAAACAAAGATCATGAATAACAATGCATTGAAAGACGTTTGTTTGTTTCACATATAGAAAACATAGCATAGTGGCATTCAGCTTGTCCCTCATGGAGTAGCAATAAATGCATAAGACACCTTCAAAGTTCATAAGAGTGACTAGATACAAATAGTTCATGATCAAGTAATATCAACAATAAGAATCAGTCAATAAGTTTTGGGACAATGCACATAGAACTAAGAATGGCAACTATGCTCTCTTAATTGGTGCCTAAGGATAGAAGGTGGAGACTCAATATAATGGTGGAAGAAAGGCCCTTCATGAAGGGAGGTAGGGATTTCAAATCTCATAAAGAGCTTCCAAAAATTATGGTACTTGTTAGCTTTCAGCTCGCATTGCCGCTATCATAAACATCTTGAAGTGATTAAGGTTAAAGTGAACAAACTATGGAGTATATGCTTGACAAAGTATAAGTTGGAAATCTCGTGTCCCTTTAGTACGAGGTCCGCTCCTCATGCTAGTCAACTTTAGTCACCGGTAAGTTCTTGGCATATTAAGTACATGTGTATCATAGAGAACCACCAACGGGTACCCCTTGCACATGATACAGGAGCTATCCCATAATCAAAATGACAAGGCAAGCAGACAATGCGTATCTCAGCAATCTTCTTATTTACCATGGGAAAATGGTTCTTTTTTCTCTCTTTCCTGTTTTCAATGTGTCTCTCTTTTATAAGAAGAAAGCTTCATAGATTGCTCACTATGGTGATGCTGCAAGTTTCCACCATGATTAGGCATCTCTTAGGCTAGCGGCCCACATGTTTCTCTAACAAACATACATAACTCCATGGACTTACAAGCTTCCCTTTTATTTCACACTGGAGACATCCGCAAACAAAAGAGCATGATATCACGTGGGTACAATGTACAAGTGCAATGCTGAAAGCATTCCCCATGAAAGCATGGTTCTGCTAATTCCAACGTATAAGTGCAAGCATATACAACATAGATGACACAATGGTTCAAGTTTATTTAGGGGCAAGAAAAATAAAGTGTGACATCAAGTTTGTGAGCGCTTTAATTACTAATTTTCACATAACAAACTGACTTTTTAATTGGAAGGTAGATAAAAAAATAATATACTTGGAATGGTGTAACACACCATGCATAGGAATTTATATTGGACACTTTGGAATAACTTGGTTTCTTGGGAGTTGGATGTATGATAGAGCTTACTCAATACAAGTGGAGGCTAACAAAAGACTGGGAGCGACCAACTAAGAGAGCAATAATGGCCATAATCATGCAGAGCGACAAATCATTACTAATCAAAGCATAGAGTGGTACCACAAGTCAAAAACTAAATTATCATAGAGGCTAAGGTGACTTTTTCGCAGTTATAAGATGGTGTGAGCATGTGCCAAGTCAATCCAAATAAAGCATCAAAGGAAAATACCACAATATTATGATTTTGTATGCTAAAACAACGCATGAGTCTTTCAAGGCACATTAAGAAATCCTAATTGTTTGGAACAAGTCATGATACATCAATAATCACTAAGCATAAGTTCAAAACAACATCTAGCATGACATGATAAAGTCTAAGTCATAGTTAAAGCAAGCTCCTATTGTACTACTCAAGCAAGAACATTCTACTCCTCTCCAATACCAATCAATTATTTGAAGCAACACAGCGAGAATGGGGGTACAAATACTTTATTCAAGCAAACTAAGCAAACAAAACCAAAAACAAAAACTAAGACTCTCCAAGAACAACACAACAGTGCATGAAACAATAAAAACGAGGTGTCTAGAAAGACCTGAGATTTTTATTGATGAAGAAGGGGATGCCTTGGGCATCCCTAAGCTTAGACGCTTGTACCTCTTGAATATTTCTTGGGGTGAAATGGGATGGAATATCCAAGATTGAGATTTTGTCCATTGTTCATCCCATTACATCATTATTTCTCTACACCTAAAAATTTTCCTTCATACAAAACTTCACACAATCTTCATTAGCAACATTAGTGTATTGAAAAGATAATAGACCTTGGGTTTTAGTTTGAAAACAGCAAAACTTTTACTAAGGACACAATATACTGTAGAAATTCCCTCAAAAATCTCAATTTCCCAAAAAGAACCCAAAAAGGAATCAATAAGAAGCAAATGCAAATAATGGCAGAAATCTATCAAAACAGACCAGCAGGTAGAAACCGATTTTTTCGAAGACCTTCTGTTGCTCAAATCAAAAAGTGTTGAACTAACAAAAGTTATCTAACAACCTGGGGGATTTATTTCTAAAATTACAGCTCAATCCCGCAAACATATATTTTACATGAATTTTTACAGTGGAGCACAAAAATATGTTTCGGGACAACAACTTCCCAAATCTTACTTCCCTCTCATTAGAGGTTATTCTTGGCACAAAAATAAAATAAAAAGGATAAGGAGAGGTTGTTACAGAGGTAATAACTTCCAAGAATCAAGAAAACTATTGGGTTATCTCCGAAGAAGTACTTTTCTTTAATGCCTTTATGTTAGGCACAAGAAGCAAGAATCAAGTATTTTCAAATGAAGAAGCATTAATATCAAACCTTACTTTAAAAGGAGGAGCATAAAGAAACTTATCTCTCCTCATAGGGAAGAGTTCAATACCTTTCTTGAATGGAAATTGATATTTAATGGTGCCTTCTTTCATATCAATGATGGCACCAACAGTTCAAGGAAAAGGTCTTCCCAAAGTAATACGACAAGAAGCATTGTATTAACCATCCAAAACATAGAAATCAAAAGGGACATAAGCATTGTTAAGGATAATAAGACTATCATTAACACTTCCCATGAGTTTATTTCTAGCATTATCATCAAGTGGTACATCCAAATAGCAATCTTCCAAAGGTGGCAAATCAAGCATTTCATAAATCTTTCTAGGCATAATAGAGACACTAGAACCAAGGTCACATGAAGCTTTGAGATCAAAGTTATTCACTTGCATATTAATGATGGATTCCCAACTATCTTCTACTTTCCTAGGAATAGAGGCTTTGTGTTTCAGCTTTTCTTCCTTAATTTTAATAAGAGCATCTGTAATGTGTTTGGTGAAAGCTACATTCATATCACTAGCATTATGACTTCTAGCAAGATTTTGTAGGAACATAATTACTTCAGAAATATTGCAACCATCAAGATCAAATTCAAACTTAGCATCACTTGTAGTAGGCTCATTGGGTTTAGGCATTGTGGTAGGAGGAATAGGGACTTCTTGTGGTTCAGTGGCATCCATATTGGTGGTGGTAATAGTGCACAAAACTATTGTTTCTAGCAATTTTAGCTTCTCCTTCCCACTTAGCATGTAGTTGAGCTAATAGTCTAACATTTTCATCAATAGTAACTTGTATGTCATGATTAGCAGCAAAGGTACTTTCTAGGGTTTCAGGTTTAGCAGTCATTTTATTAATCAAAGAGGATTGTGCTTCAAACAAAGAGGATATATTTTTCTCAACATTCATGAGCTTTTCCTACACAGTTTTGTTGAAAGTGGTTTATTTACTAATAAAATATTTAAGAATGACTTCAAATTTAGAGGGAGCACTTCTAGTATTATTGTAGGAGTTTCAATAAGTATTGCCATTCTTAGGAGGATAAGGCCTACAATTATTGTTACTACTAAAATTATTCCTATAGGCATTGTTGCTTAAATTGTTGTTTCTTACGAAGTTCACATCAACTTGCTCTTCGTGAGGCTAAGGGAATATTATTTGGATCTATATCCATGATAACATCAATCTTATAACTCAAAGAGGAAGTTTCTTCAACAGAATTTACCTTCTTACCTTGTGGAGCTCTATCAGTGTGCCATTCAGAATAGTTAACCATCATATTATCAAGGAGCTTTGTTGCAACACCCAAGGTAATGGTCATAAAGGTACCTCCAGCAGCTGAATCCAACAGGTTTCCTGAAGAGAAGTTTAAACCTGCATAAAAAGTCTAGATAATCATCCAAGCAGTCAGTCCATGAGTGGAACAATTCTTAACCTAAGATTTCATTCTTTCCCAAGATTGAGCAACATGTTCATTATCAAGTTGTTTAAATTTCATTATTTCACTTCTCATAGATATAATGTTAGCAGGAGGATAGTATTTTCCAATAAAAGCATCTTTACACATAATCCAAGAATCAATATTATTTCTAGGCAAGGATAGCAACCATTCTTTAGCTTTTCCTCTCAAGGATAAAGGAAACAACTTGAGCTTACTAATATCTCCATCTACATCCTTATGTTTTTGCATCTCACAAAGTTCAAAAAAAGTTATTAAGGTGGGCAGCAGCATCATCAGAACTAGCACTAGAAAATTGCTCTTTCATCACAAGATTAAACAAAGCAGGTTTGATTTCATAAAAGGTAGCATCAGGAGCAGGCGGAGAAATAGGTGTACTCAGGAAATCATTGTTGTTTGTGCTAGTGAAGTCACACAACTTGTTGTTCTCAGAAGAGTTCATTTTTTCAAAGGTGGAGCAAACCAACAGCAGCAGCAGCAACTAGAGCAGGAACTAATTATTTGTGTATTTGATAAGAGAAAGCAAACTAGACGAAACTATTTTTTTGGAGTTTTTGATTAAAAAGGAAAACAAAAAAAAGGCAAAAGAAACTAAGCAAAACAAAAACAAAGTAAAGAGAGAGGTTGTGAAGGACTCCACTTGTGAAGATGTCCTTAGCCTCCTCGGCAATGGCGCCAGAAAACAGCTTGATGCAGCTCAGATCACTTTAGAGCTTCGTTGGGAAACCCAAGAGGAAGGTATGATGAGCATAGCAGCAAGTTTTCCCTCTGACAGAAACCAAGGTTATCGAACTAGTAGGAGGAAGGAAATGACCCAAAGGTGTTGCTAGCAACTTGGAAAACTGCACAACACAAACTCAAGACTTTGGCCCAACGAACAGTGGGATTCTTAATCTCACCGGTTTGCTAAAAACAAAGGATTAAATGTATGGTGTGGAAGGTAATGGTGGTTTGTAGAAAGTAAATAGTAACGATGGAAGATGTATCAATGGTAAAGATTGAACCGGGGACCATAGTTCGCTAGAGGTGTTCTCCTTAAGATAAACAACATAACATGCTAGGTAAACAAATTACAGCGGGGCAATTGACAAGATAGAGCAAGGCATAACAATGCAATACTAGACACTCATGATCCTATGAGATTTGATTGGGCAATACAACAAGATACATAGACTGCCATCCAACTGCATCTATGACTAGTAATCCACCTTCAGGTTATCATCCGAACCCCCTCCAGTATTAAGTTGCAAGAAACGGATAACTGCTTTCAGCAAAGTGTGTAAGGTAAAAAATCCACTTGTTCCATGAACAAGATGTAACATCCCAATTTCAGCAACCCTGGTTTAGTGTCCAAAAGGAAAAAATCAGGGGGGACAAAAAGTTTTTCTTGTTAAGTGTGCAATTATTGCTTACTTGTTTGCTTGTATTCATGCAACTGATTGTGTACTTCCCATCTCAACACTAGTTTAAAAAAAATATTTTACAAAAGAGATGCCTTGGCTCACCCTTATATTCTCAAATGTTTTGGCCTTTCAAAAAGCTAAGCCAAGATGATTTTGACACAACAAAATACTTTACTATTTTCTATTAAAAAAACTATGGAGACCTATATATTATCTCCTTATGTTTTCAAGACAGAACTCTCAACTACTCTTACCCCTAGGTTTTACAAAACCTTTATTTAAAACCTCTTCATTCCAATCTTGATAGAAATACCAAGAGGTACTTATCTTACTTCAAAACAGAACCAATTCAAAATACCCATCCCTACCTCAAGCTAGGCTTGATGGTAACCCTAGTAGTAGTTGGATAAGTTGGATAAGATGAATTGCCTTGATCTGCTGATTGCATTGTGTGCTTAGGAACTAGAGTGAGATAACCTAGTAGCTCATCAGTTAGGACCCAATCTATGCTTGTGATCAGCAATCTCATATCAAGCATCCAAGTCTGGATCTATCCTAAGCCACTAAGGTGATCATCTCATCTCCTAATCAGATCAATCAGGGATAATCCCTTTTGATAGTTTCCAACTCAGTGGAGACACATCTAAGCATGGATCCTATCTACATAGTTAACACTTCAACATCATCTCCTTGATCATGAGTTTGGAACCTAGCCTTCTCTCAAAATCATATACCCTTGAAGGCTAGGTTCCAAACCCTAAATCTACCAAAATGGCTAAGTCTGGATTTCTTATCTAGATTCAATCTTTGGACCTCTACCTTTTCCAACCTATATGCATTATTGAGAATGTACTTGAAACATCTTTAGTACTACCAAAGCCCACTCTTTCCCTTGGCTAAGCCATTCTAGTTCCCACTCATCCCTGATGATTTTGTAGTCAACATAATAATCTTCTCTGCAAATCTTATCATCTTGCCTAGTTTGGCAGAAGCTCACATCTATATGCCACTTCCCCTTGACCAAATATTTGCATGGTTATGATCTACTCATCATGTCATATCAAGCCCCACTTCCCTTATTCCCATTGAATCTTTGTACTTCTTAAGCCCACATGGTTTAGGAGGCTTCATGAAGTATCTATTATGGCAGCCTTATTTTCACAAAATTTGCCATCTCTTATACACCACCTCAAATCCAACCAAGCCCAACTCTTGCTTCCTTGATCATATATATAACTTGGTTTAGATATCCATATCTACCTTGAACCAAGGTGAGCTCTGAGCTCATACCTACAACCCTGTTTATGTGGAATAAAAATAAACAAACCCTAGATCCTCCCAAATCAAGTTTCCCTCCTTTTCACCACATTTATCCAAAACCCAAGGTTTACCATGATGCATACATCAAGTTTACATCATCTACCTTGGATGTTATAATTCCCCAAATAATTCCCATAATTATTTGGATCCCAAAACTATTTAAATTCCACTTCTGGCAAAACTATAGAATCTTGGTCTATGAAGGCAAGTTTGTTTTTCCCCAAACTACTTTGCCAAATCAATGCACATTTGAGTTCTCTACCTCATACCCTATCTTTTGAACTCAAAATAAATATTTTTGAGATTCCTTATTATTTCTTTCTGCCCTTTTTCCTAAATGGCAGAAACAAGAAATAATTCCTTAAAAATACTTTTACATCCCAATAAATTCCAAATAAATTCTCCAATGTGTAGTATGGTATTTATGACCATATCACCTCAAAAACAAACCCTGGCCAATATAAAAATATCAAATGAGCTTCTAAAAACAACTTCATCACTTTTGAATAAAGGGTTTTAAATGAACTTTTAATCCTTAGAAAAATCCCAAATAAATCCTAGGGGAGTATCTTGACCATGTTCATCCACCAGTACCTTTATTTCACCCTGCCCAACGGAGTTTTCTCAACTTCCTTCACAAGAATATTTTTTTATCATTTCTTGAAAACCCATCAAGACATGTTTCAAACCAACCCAAAATCCCACCAAACCTTGTTAAATAACCAACCACAGCACTCAACACATCCCTGGTCGAGTGATACTGTAGCCCTAGCTACTGTAGCACCCCTCCTTCTTTTGTCTCTTGTGTTTGTAAAGAGGGAGAGAGGTATACCTTGCAAATATTTCCACCCCAGCTGCAACACGCCTTCCCTCCCCCTCTGGTTGAGCACCTGGTCCCACACACCACCTAGAACCACCCACACTACCCAACCCCTGGCCAGCACCCTCCTCCTTTATCTCCTACACATGGTCCACCATGGACCTCCCCCCTTTGGTTTATAAGGCCTCAGGCCAGTACAGCGCCCCTCCCCTGGCTAATTTGCCACAAATAACCCCAGTCACCTCCCAGACCACCCTATCCCCCTCCCCTGCTCTGCCCAGCTCGAACGAAGGAGTAGAAGAAAAGCTTCAGCCTCCCCTCAAGATCCGCTCGTAGAGCTCTCTCTCCTCCTCCCCACCTTCTGCATGATACATACCTTAGATGTCCTCACTCCCCCGTATCTAACCATGCCTTTCTCCCTGCCCAGGATGGCCCAGGAAACATCTCCGACGAGCTCCCGAACCCTATATTGGCACAGATGCGTGAGACCACCTCCGTCGCCAAACCCTACCTTTCCTCCCACCGCCGAAGCTGCCATGGTTGACCGATTCACCTCCGCCCCTTCCTGGCCGTCGGAAAGCCCTCTGGTGAGTGTCCCACTCCTCTCCGATGAGCCTAGTGTTCACTCCTCACCGGTGGAGTCGCCGCGAGGACGATGAGCCTGCGCCGTCTATCTCAACTTAATCCTACGGCGGAGATGGCCCAATACCCATTCATGTGTCGCCTCTCACTGATTGGTGGGCCCCGCCCGTCAGTAACTTTGAAGCCAGCTCCCGCGCAGGGCACAAACCAGGTGCTCCCTTCGTGGCCCACTTTACCAGCAGATCCGGCCCAGGACCCCCTCAACCCCCTTTTTTTAAAATTCTAGATCTGTCCAGCAGATGTTTGGTTTAAATCTTTTTGAAATTGAAAACACACACCAAATCTCTAGTCTTTATTTTTGTATATGCCCACATGTTTTTCCGAACATGCAGTACATGTTTTGGACCAAAATATTGTATAGATAAACGCTACAAAATAAAATAGCCAAATGTGTTACTTCCACTAATAAATGATTTTAGAGAGTTTGAAAAATCCAAATGGAGTAAAAACAATTGGTACTGAAAGGTGCTGGCCATACCTTGCATAACACCCTGGCCCTACTCAAATTTGCTTCTTAGTTTACCTGTAGCAAAAATAATAAAAACAGGGCATTTCTGACTTTAGAAAATTCCCTAGGCCAAAGAAAATTGAGTTTTGACCTAATTCCAACTTCCTGTACACCTATGTATCAACATATTTCAAAAACAAGTAGCTCATAATTTTATGAACCCCTGTTGAATTTTGGTGAATTAAACTGTTCTGTGTATTGTTTAATTACCCATAAATCCATAGCAGTAACCCAGCAACTCCAAAAAGGTTGATTACAATTTCTACAGAATGTTATTTTAATTACCTAACAAGTGTCCTTGGAATCACATCAAAAGCTTCTATATATTAAATATGATGAAAAAGACAAATATTATCCATAATTGCATTTAGGAATTTCTTGAGGGCATTCTGGTAATTTTTTTGAGGTGATTCTAACTCTCTGTGAGCCAGTCCATCATTTACTACCTAATCAGCGAAGGAAATAATTTTTGGAACTCTAGAACAATTCTGGTGAATTATTTCCTAAAACTAGAGTTTTAATCACTAGAAAATACTTTTTAAATCAATGGAAATTGATAAAATAGTGAAACCACTTTTATGGGCTTCATTTTATCAATTCCTATCCGATGGTATCATTTTTATACAATAGTATAATACCGATCAAGCCCTTGGTCAAAAACCCTCTCTTAGGTAGCTCCTAGACTTTAAATCCAAAATGATCCCTTTTTACTACGCCTCCAAATCTTCTCCCCATCCAATCAAATCATACCTCCAACACCTTACTAATGTACATCCTGTAATTATCCTTTGCTTGTTGTATGGTTTGATGTTTTTATGCGTTGTACTAAATGTGGTGTTGTTTGTTTGGATGTATGCTCGATAACGGCGATAGTTTCGATTGTGTGTTGTCGAGAAGTCATGAGACAATCGCAATAGTTGCGATAGTAAAAATATGATAGTGTTATTATCGCTATCATTATTATTATTGGTTTTCTGGTATTCTAAAGAAGTCATGAGACATCTCGCTGGTCACAGGCAAGCCGCCTTCTTGCTCATATGCCTTGTCCTATTATTTTACCTATGCATGTTTTATCTACTCGTTTATGCAAATTGCATTGTTTTACTATATTATGTTTTATATGGGGAATGTTTGGCTCCTCCAAAACCATTACCCCTTAGTACCATAAGGTACAACCGATTTTTATGAAACCTACCAGCCCCTAGTATGATAGTTGGTGTATAACACCATGCCCCTTTTGGAAACCCCGTTTAGCCAAAGCAAAAACTATGGGATGGGAAGTCCCCGGAAAAAGGCATACAAAAATGTTTTATGATAAAACATTGGTGAGGCTTGGCCTACCAAGTGAATTGGAAAACGAGAAAGATTTTGGTTTTTACAAAATTATTGGACGAAAGATGGAGGAAAATGTTTATGAAAACTCACCTGGTTCTTTGCAGTTTTGCTAGAACAATTAACCAGTGCAACCACATTACTCTGTAATGGGACGGGGCTGGGCTGGAAGTTTTTCTAATCTGGTATAGGTGCCTCACACTACTACAGGGGTAAACAATCCCCGGAAGGTGGGCCTTCTCTATCTAACGGTCCATGCGTAGCATCGACCGGGAGAAGGAACAAAGGGTATGCGGGCCTCCGCGCGATACTATGAGCCCCTCATTGAAATGCGCACACCCGCGGGGTGCAAAACACGCTCCGATTGGCTGGTGACTATATAGGGTGTCCCAGTTTTGAGGGGATTAACCTCATAGGGTAGGCAGTTGTATCGGAGAGGGCATCCGGAAGGTCTTGACCAGTTATTTGACCCACGATCGGTGTAGATCAGGGACGGGTAATCAGATGGTGTGGGTAAAGTGTACAACCTCTGCAGAGTGTAAATCTATTCGAATAGCCGTGTCCATGGTCATGGAGGGTTGGGAAGGTTGCTGTAGAGTGGTGCTGGTTTTGTTTTCAAAAAGGACTTCGGAAAAGCAATGGCTTGGAAATGTTTTGACCATGAGATGGTCGGAAAAAGGGAGGAAGGAGTTTGGTTATGAGATGACCGGAAGGAAAAACAATTGGGTCACCCAAATCCTAGTGTTTCCTAAAACTTTTCAAAAAGGTTTCCAAGTGTTTTACAAATGTTTTTCAACAAAGATATAAAGACATGCTATATCTACAAAAGAACCGCTCGTGGAGCCATTCTACTGCAGCCATATTACATATCCTTTATTATTTGTTCTCTTAAGGTGGTTTGCGAGTACATTCAAAGTACTCACCGACATTGTCCCTGGCTATCTACTTGGCCAGGCTTTCAGATGATCGAGAGAAATGAAGGAGATGATGACGTCTATGTGGGCTAGGTTATCTTCCCAGTCAGTCGTCTGTAGGTTAAGGCGTGGCATGAGCTCTGTGATTGAAGACTTCCGCTATTGATGTTGTATCGCCATAATGGCACCTTTGTAAGTACTTGTACTCGTTATTCATGGATGTTGTAATGATACATGTCGGTTATGCTCACGGCTCACTGATCATGGGAACGTGAATTGCAGGCATAACGGGTATTCTCGGACTGTAAATCCGGGGTGCCACAGACTTGGTATCAGAGCCATCCTGACTGTAGGAGACCTTAGTTAGCATGGACGTTAGACAGGACAACCGCTATTTCTAAAAACACCCATTTTCGCAAAACTATTTTCCCAAGATCTTTTTGAAGGATCTCTTATCTCCTATTCTCTTATTTAAACGAGTTGAAAATGGATTACTCTATATCTCGTCTACTTCAAATGTTTCGTTTTCAAAAAACAAAGTCCAACCCAGAGACTACGAAGATGGAGATCCCAGAATGAAGAGACCCCAAGACAAGCAAAACAAAGGAGCTACCAACAACGAAAGACACTACAAGATATCCCCACCAATGGAGTCCTTCATCGCACCCAAATTGATCAAGTACGGCACTGACAACAACATATGGAAAAATAGAAGTAAAGACCCCAGTAACGTCCGTACTTAGGATTAGCCTCCCTAATACAGGATTCCCCTGATGGCGTGTAGTCCCCCCTAGTACCTATGGTACGCCTTGATTGCTTGTCATGTGATTATATGATGATTAGAATGTGTTGTTTGTCTACCTTGGATCATATGATCCTAAAGTTGACCACCCTATTGGCGTGTCCCGACGCTAACCCTCGCAACCCCATAGCTGGAAACCTCTCCTCAGCAGGATGGCCACATAAATAAACCTCTAAAAAACCCTATTTGTGCTTTAGTACTAATCGCCCCAAAGGAGAAGCGACCCTATCCGACCCTCTAACGAACCAACTAGAAGTCCTCGCCATACCACAAACACTCCCAATTTTTTTTTGAAGAAAAGGGTGATGAAGACAACAAGTCTACACTGTCATCAATGCAAAGCGGCACAAAGCGTTCAAAGTGAAGACAATCCCTCTAGAGATAACCTTCCCCCACCCTGACGAAGGACCAAGGAGAAACGTCGCTAACTGCTAAATTTACCCCGAGTTAACACTTATGGCTCCATTAGGTAACCACCATAGGAAGGTAGTCGCAATAAGGTGTCACTCGAGGATCTCAACTCAAGTGTCACGCCTTGCTCCAAGACGAAGGATCTACCCCCAACCTCGACGATCCAAGGTAAAGCTCTAAGGTGGAAAGACTGTGTATTCCCACTCAAAGCGAGAAGACCGCCTACGAGGAGATAATCCAGGAAGATCCCCAATCAAAGAACCTGCGCCAAGTAACACCTCGAGAGTCATAAGAGGAAGAGGGAAACAGACCTCGTCAACAATCCTCAGAAGTCTGCTCAATCCTCCCAACAACCGACATGTTCAGACTTAAAATGACAAGACTACCCGACACCTTCAATACTAATCTCCAAGGAGTAGAAAGAAACCCGAAACATCAAGTTCTCTGACGACGTCGTGAAACCCCTTCTCTTCTTCTGCTACTAACAACCAACCGAAAAATACTTCTGAATATGCAAACCTCGATATGGAGAATGAAGAACTATCCCCTTCACGAATATCAACCCTTTTCACATCACACCCCAGAAGATCCACTCGTCGAAGCAAAACATCAGAGAAGACACGACCCTCATTGGTGAAGAGCTGAATGTCCCTCATACCCCCGAGGAAATACAGTAACCAAAGTTGGTACCCAACCCAAGGACGGCTACGAGATTCAAGGAGCACTCTCGACATAGTCCTTCATACCCTACAAACTCAGTCTTCAACTTCTAGCAAGTGATGGATCGTCTCAAAAACCTGTTCAGTAAGGCGTCAAGTACCTCCACTAGTGATCGGTGCAAGTCCGCTGAATTATGGATGAACCCTGTGATGGCGCCCACCACTTATCGTGGGACGCTTCGTTGGAAACCCCAATAGCAAGGTATGAAACAACACAGCAGCAAGTTTCCCTCAGTAAGAAACCAAGGTTATCGAACCAGTAGGAGGAAGTAAACGTCACACAGGTGTTGCCAGCAACGCGGAGACCTGCACAACACAAACTCAAGACTTTGCCCCAACGAATCAGTGAGGTTGTCAAGCTCACCGGTTTGCTGTAACAAAGGACTAAATGTATGGTGTGGAAGGCAATGGTTTGCAGCAAGTAAACAAGTAAAAGTGGAAGATGTATCAATGGTAAAGATTGGACTGGGGTCCATAGTTCACTAGAGGTTCTCTCCTTAGATAAACAACATGGCATGAAGGGTAAACAAATTATAGCAGGGCAATTGACAGGAACTAAGCAAGGCATAACAATGCAATTACTAGTTAGAAAGATCCTATGAGATTCGATTGGGCAATACAACAAGATACATAGACCGCCATCCAACTGCATCTATGACTAGAAGTCCACCTTCAGGTTATCATCCGACTCCCCTCCAGTATTAAGTTGCAAGCAACAGACAACTGCTTTAAGCAAAGTGTGTAAGGTAAATAGTCCACATGTTCCATGAACAAGAGACCGTTGTTTTCTCCCTAGTGGCAACAGCACATCTACAACCGAAGAGATTTCCGTCACTTCCCTTGGAAACTAGATGCATGAACCCACTATCGAGCATAAATACCTCCTCTTGGAGTCACTAGCAACTACTTGGCCAAGATAGCTACTAACAACGGAGAGCATGCAAGATCATAAACAACACAGACATCATAGGATCATAAAGACAAAACCATTAATCAAACCAACATAATAATCTCAATATCCATCAGATCCACGCAAACACAACATGCATGATTACAAATAGATTAGATCTTGATCATGAACGGAGATCACAAGATCTATACACGAAAGCACAAAGGAGGAGATACAACCATCTAGCTACTACATGGACCCATAGACCAAGGTAGAACTACTCACGCATCATACCAGAGAGAAGGCCTTCGGGATGATCTCCCCTCCGGCAGGGTGCCGAGAAGAACTTCAGATCCCCCCGATCTAGGGATAATGGTGGCGGCGGCTACAGACGGTTTCGTGGATTTCTCATCGGGTACTCAGGGTTTCTGCATTGGGGGCTTCTTATAGGCGAAGGGGGAGACCGAGGAGGTGGCCAGGGTCACCAAACCCTAGCCAGGCGCGGGGCAGGGCAAACCCGCGCCTGGGGTGGGTCTTGCCCCCCTGGCTGGCCCCTCCGTCTCCCTTCTGGACTTCTTGTTCCCCACGGAAATTAATTGACTTTGTCCTTTGTCCCGTACAATTCCGAGAATATTTCTTTACTAACTTTTCTGAAACCAAAAACAACAGAAAACAGGCATCTGGCACTGTTACAACTTGTTAGTAGGTTAGTACCAGAAAACATGTAAAAAGCACCTCAAAGTGTGGACAAGTAAAGAAAAGTAGATACTAAACAAGCATGGAGCATCAAAACTTATAGATACGTTTCCAACGTATCATCCTCCCCAAGCTTAATTCCTGCTCGTCCTCGAGTAGGTAAGTGATAAACAGAATAATTTTTGAGGTGACATGCACCCTCACAATAAAGATCCAACTATTTGCAAGCATTGAAAGATGGGATCAAAGAACTCTAAACATGTGCATGAAAGATGGAGTTCTAACAATAGGACATAGTAACTAAGCATGCAACTTGACAGGCTACAAACAAAGATCATGAATAACATGCATTGAAAAACGTTTGTTTGTTTCACATGCAGAAAACATGGCATAGTGGCAATCAGCTTGTCCCTCATAGAGTAGCAAAATAGATGCATAGGACACCTGCAAAGTTCACAAGGTTGACTAGAAAAAAATAGCACAAGACCAAGTAATAACACAATATGCATCAATTAATAAGCTTTGGAACACTGCACATAGAATAACAACTACGCTCTCTTAATGGTTCCTAAAGGTAGAAGGTGGAGACTCAATAATGGTGGAAGAAAGGCCTTTTTGTAAAGGAAGCAGTGATTACAAGTTTCAAAAAGATCTTCCAAAAATTATGGTACTTGTTAGCTTTCAGCCCTCATTGCCCCTATCATAAGCATCTTGAAGTGGTTAAGGTTAAAGTGGCAAAGCTGGAGTATATGCTTGACGAAGTATAAGTTGGCAATCTCAAGTCCCTTAAATACGAGGGCCACACCTCATGCATACTCAACTTTGGGTCCAGGTAAGTTCTTGTCACTGTAAGTATTTGCATATCATTGAGAACCGCCAACGGGGTACCCTTTGCACATGGTACAGGAGTTTTCCCATAACCAAAATGACAAGGCAAGCAGACAATGAGCATCTCAGCAATCTTTTTATTTACCATATGCATAGCTTTTTATTGAGGATACGTCATAGATATCTCATTATGGTGATGCTGCAAGTTTCCACCATGATTAGGCATGGCTTAGGCTAGCGGCCCAGGCGTTTCTCTAACACAGGATACAAACTCCATGGACTTACAAGTTCCCTCTTTATTTCACACCGGTGACATCCATAGACAAAATAACATGATACCAACTGAGTACAACAAGGTACAAGTGAAATGTTGAAAACGTTCCCCGTGAAAACACGGTTCTGCTAATTCCAACTTATAAGTGCAAGCATATACAACAAAGTTGTCCCAATGGTTCAAGTTTATTAGGGGCAAAGAATAAAGTGTGCCATCAAGTTCGTGAGGGCTTTAATCACTAAGTTTTCACATAACAAAATAGTTTTAAATTGGAAGATAGTTGAAAACAAGAATATACTTGGAATGGTGTAACACACCATGCATATGAGTTTATATTGGACACTTTGGAAAAACATGGTTTATTGGGAGTTGGAGGCATGAGTAGAGCTTACTCATACAAGTGGAGGCTAGCAAAAGACTGGGAGCAACCAACTAAGAGAGCAATAATGGCCATAATCATGCAATGCAACAAAGCATACTAATCAAAGCAAAGAGTGGTACTACAGGTACAGGACTAAATGATCATAGAGGCTAATGGTGACTTGTGAGAGTCATAACATGGTGTGAGCATGTGCCAAGTCAACCCAAGCAAAGAATCAAAGGAGAATACCACAATACTATGCTTTTGCATGCTAAAACAACGCATAATTTCTTCAAGGCACACTAAGAAATCCCAATTGTTTGGAACAAGACATGCTACAACAACACATATCATGTCATGCTAAAGTCTAAGTCACAGTCAATGCAAGCTCCTCTTGCACTTCAAGCAAGAGCTTACTACTCCTTTCCAAACACCAAGCAAACTTATTTGCAAAACAACACAGCGAGAACGGGGGTCCAAACTACTTTATTCAAGCAAACTAAACAACCTAAGCAAAGCAAACGAAAACTAAGACACTCCAAGAACAACACAACTGTGCATGAAACAATAAAAAACGAAGTGTCTAGACAGACCTGAGCTTTTTATTGATGAACAAGGGGATGCCTTGGGCATCCCCAAGCTTTGACGCTTGTAACTCTTGGATATTTCTTGGGGTGACACCATGGTGGCATACCCAAGCTTGAGCTTTTGTCCATTCTTCATCTCATTGCATCATTCTCTCTCTACACCTGAAATTGTTCGTTTATACAAAACTTCACACAATCTTTATTAGCAACATTAGTGTATTCAAAAGATATTAGACCTCTGGAAAAGCTTTGGAATAGCAAGGCTTTTCACTAAAAACACAAGCTACTATAGTAGCTCCTTCAAAAATCTCAATTCACCTAAAGAGAACTCAAAAAGGAATCAATAAGAAGCAAATGCAAATAATGGCAGAAATCTGTCAAAATAGACCAGCAGGTAGAAACCGATTTTTTCGAACTTCTGTTGCTCAGATAAAAAAGTGTTGAACGAACGAAAGTTAGCTAACATACTGGGGGATTTATTCGTAAATTTTGAGCTCAATCTGAGTTACAGAGCCTCCTCACGAATATTTTTGGTGGAGGACATAAATCTGTTTCGGGATAGCAACTCCCCAAATCTTACTTCCCTCTCATTAGAGGTCATTCTTGGCACAAAAAGCAAACAAAAAGGATAAGGAGAGGTCATTACTGAAGTAATAACTTCCAAGACTCAAGGAAACTCTTGGGTTATCTCCCAACAAGTACTTTTCTTTAACGCCTTTAAGTTAGGCACAAGAAGCAAGAAGAATAAAGTATTTTCAAATGAAGAAGCATTAAAATAAAATCATGCTTTCAAAGGGGGAGCAAAGATAAACTTTTCTCTTCTCATAGGGAAGTGTTCAATACCTTTCTTGAATGGAAAATGATATTTAATGGTGCCTTCTTCCATATCAATGATGGCACCAACTGTTCTAAGAAAAGGTCTTCCCAAAGTAATAGGACAAGAAGCATTGTATTCAACATCCAAAACATAGAAATCAATAGGGACATAAGAATTGTTAACCATGATGAGAACATCATTAATACTCCCCATGAGTTTCTTCTTACCATTATCATTGAGTGGGACATCCAAATAACAATCTTCCAAAGGTGGCAAATCAAGCATTTCATAAATATTCCTAGGCATAATAGAGACACTAGAACCAAGATCACATGAAGATTTGAGGTCAAAGTCATTCACTTGAATATTAATAATGGGTTACCAACTATCTTCTACTTTCCTAGGAATAGAAGCTTTGTGTTTTAGCTTCTCTTCCTTAATCTTAACAAGAGCATCTGTAATGTGTTTGGTAAAGGCAACATGCATATCACTAGCATCAGGACTTCTAGCAAGCTTTTGCAAGAACATAATCACTTCAGAAATATTGCAACCATCAATATCAAAGTCAAACTTGGCATCACTAGTAGTAGGCTCAATAGGAGTAGGAATAGGGTCTACTTGTGGTTTAGTGGTGATGGTGCACACACTATTGTTTCTATCAATTTAAGCTTCCCTTTCACACTTAGCATGAAGTTGATATAACAGCCTAACATTTTCATCAATGGTAACTTGTATGGCATGAGTAGTAGCAAAGGTATTTTCCATGGCTTCAGGTTTAGCAGCCATTTTATTAATCAAGGAGGACTGAGTTTCAGACAAACATGATACATTTTTCTCAATAGTTAAAATCTTTTCCTCTATAGTCTTATTGAAAGTGATTTGTTTACTAATAAAGTCCTTGAGCATGACTTCAAGTTCAGAGGGGGCACAAGATCTTCGATAGGAATTGTCATTATTAGGAGGATAAGGTCTATAATTATTGTTGCTACCAAAATTGTTCCTATAGGCATTGTTGTTGAAATTGTTGTTTCTAATGAACTTCACATCAACTTGCTCTTCTTGAGCAACCAAAGAGTCTAAGGGAACACTATTAGGATCTAGAGGAGCTTTCCCATTAACAAGCATAGCCATAATAACATCAATCTTTTCACTCAAAGAGGAAGTTTCCTCAACATAATTTACCTTCTTACCATGTGGAGCTCTCTCAACATGCCATTCAGAGTAGTTAACTATCATATTATCAAGGAGCCTTGTTGCAGCACCCAATGTGAGGCCCATAAAGGTACCTCCAGCAGCTGAATCCAACAGATTTCTTGAGGAGAAGTTCAAACCTGCACAAAAAGTCTGGATAATCATCCAAGTAGTGAGTCCATGAATAAGGTAATTCTTAACCAAAGACTTCATTCTTTCCCAAGCTGGAGCAACATGTTCACTATCAAGTTGTTTAAATTTCATGATATCACTTCTCATAGATATAATCATAGCAGGAGGTTAGTACTTTCCAATAAAAGCGTCTTTGCACTTAGTCCAAGAATCAATACTATTTTTAGGCAAAGAAAGCAACCATTCTTTAGCTTTTCCACTCAAGGAGAAAGGAAAAATATTTATCTTAATAATATCTCCATCTACATCCTTATACTTTTGCATCTCACAAATTTCAACAAAGCTATTGGGATGGGCAGCAGGATCATCAGAACCAGCACCAGAAAATTGCTCTCTCATCACAAGATTCAACAAAGCAGGCTTAATTTCATAAAAGGTAGCATCAGGAGCAGGTGGAGCAATAGGAGTGCTTAGGAAATCATTGTTGTTGGTGCTAGTGAAGTCAGACAACTTGGTGTTCTCAACAGAGTTCGTTTTGGCAAAGGTGGGCAAGACAAAAACAGCAGCAGGAGCTAGAGTAGGAACTAGTTTTTGTGTGTTTTTGAATAAAGAAAGCAAACCAAACTAGACTAATTTTTTTTGGTTTTATGAAAAGAGGCAAACAAAACCAAGCAAAAGAAATAAAGAAAACTAAAAACAAAGTAAAGAGAAAGGAAGTGAAGGACTCCCCTAGTGAAGACGTCCTAAGCCTCCCCGGCAACGGAGCCAGAAAAAGCTTGATGGCGCCCACCACTCGTCGTGGGACGCTTTGTTGGAAACCCCAAGAGCAAGGTATGAAGCAGAATAGCAGGAAGTTTCCCTCAGTAAGAAACCGAGGTTATCGAACCAGTAGGAGGAAGGAAACATCACACAGGTGTTGCAAGCAACGCGGAGACCTGCACAACACAAACTCAAGACTTTGCACCAACGAATCAGTGAGGTTGTCAAGCTCACCGGTTTGCTATAACAAAGGATTAAACGTATGGTGTGTGCGGATACCCAGCATACCACTGCATGTGTAGTATACTATAGCCGTTGACATGACATCCACAGAACACCGTTCCGTAAATATCACATCCCTTAGAGTGGTACAACAGAAACATTGCGGGTCCATATTACAAAGGTACACACATTATTATTATTACAATACCGGAAGTTCAAGACTTCCAAAAGATCCAACTAACAAACCAAAATATAAGATGTTAAGCGGAAATTTAAAAGTAACAACTCCGACTAGGAGTGGGGCTCAACAGCTTATTCTATAGAGTTCATGCTGCTCGGCTCCGATGGTTGCTACTAACTAGGTACTTAGTCGGTCTCATTCTCATCGACACCATAGCGGATCTCGTAATCCACGCCTTCAACTCCTCCGGATAGATCAGGTTCCTCGTAGAACACATCTTCTTGGCATTAAACTGCATACATTGGCACGTCTTCGGGATCCTCAGAGTCTAAGCAAAGGGATAAAAGGAAAGAATGAGTAACAGCGTTACCCAACAAGTTCACTATATGCAAGGTGGGAAGTTTGATGCTCTAACTACCACCTCGGATTATAAATCCTTGGCACTATGCAGTTTTTGTAAATCTTTCTTCAAAGATTGATTTTATTCTAAAAAACTATGACAATCAGCCTTCATAGGTTGACTAGAACTTTCATGGAGTTCCTTTTCTGCCTCGTTCGTAGCTCCTTCCCGGAAAAGGGAGTAACAAGTTACAGTTCTTACACTCTACAGAGGTGCGTTACTTTACCCATGAGAGATCAACTCCTTGTTGCACAACCGGGCGTACTTTCCCGTCCACAATTCCATGATGTGGGGCCCAGTAGTTGGTCCAAGCCAATCACTACCCCATTTGCGACCCTGCATGCCTCCTTCGTGTACACCATTCCCACATAATGAATTACGGCAATGGTTTGTACAAACCGTTAGATGCCAGAACTATCGTGGGACGTTGAGGGTTCCCACCCATATGCTGCATATCCTCTATGAATTACCAATTAATATGCACGCTACAAGGATAACAACCACGACATGCACATCCGGCTTCATGCGAAAGGAAGAAGATACAGCTGACTTCTCTGTCCCATTCCAAATCTCATGGCTAACGCGTAATATACAGCGCTAGAATCACTGATGTCAGGCGTTATTAAGTCCCTATTTGATTATCATTGTTGCAATTAGAACTCTAAGTTCTATTGCTCCATTATATCACAACTTAGGATGATATCTATGATTTCTTTATTTATGAAAATATTATTTTCTTTCTTTTATAGCATATATGATAACACACAATTTGCAAATACTTTGATAAAGACTCTTCAAAGGACATGAGAAAGTGATAAACTTGCCTTGTGATGGCAAGGTAGTGAAGCCTGATGCTTGTACTGGACCTTGAGCTTCTAGTTCTACAAAAACATCATTATTGCCCGGTAAGGACAATATTTAAAGAAGCAAAATGTTTATGCAAGTAATGTAATGCATTATTTAAACTTATATGCTTTTACCCCAAAAGGTTTCTTTTTAGTAATAAAGGATTTATAAATATTACCTTTTAATATTTTGTAACCTATATTAAATTATTTTATTTTATTTCCCTTTTATTTGAATTTTATTTATTTAATAATTCCTTTAGGAATTAATAATTATACCTT
This sequence comes from Avena sativa, assembly GCA_916181665.1. NCBI lineage: Eukaryota > Viridiplantae > Streptophyta > Magnoliopsida > Poales > Poaceae > Avena > Avena sativa. The sequence continues at coordinate 138,406,160 of OV702280.1, forward strand.
TATTTTATTACTAAATATTTATTTAGTATTTTTAAAAAATACTATACTATTAATAAATAATGAAAGTGATTTTTATTTATTTTTATCACCTTTCTATAATTTTGTAAAATTCCACAAGGAATATTTAAATTACAAAATTCTTATAAAATTTTGAATGTTCAAAATTTGATATGTTATTTTATTTGGACAGAATGGATTATTGTGTATCCAAAAATATTTTATTTATAAAATTTGGACTATTATTTTTTTCTAGAATTTTATTAAGTCCATGGGTATTTTGGTCTTTTTCTTTTTATTAAAACAGGCCTAAAAGAATTTCTGGGCTGGTCTATCTTATTGGGCCCTATTGGCCCAATAGTACTAGACAAAAGAGCCACCCCGAAGGGTCTGGCCCAGCTCGGCCCACTCCTCACTGCCTTGCTCTCTCTCCCTCGAGTTCATCCTCTCCTTCTCTGACCCGACCCCGTGACCGGCGATTCCCGCCGTCGTCGGTCGTTATGGTTGCCGCTGTGGTGCATTAGGGGGTTGTCTACGACGCCCGTTTGTTCTATCCGATTGGATTCGAGCCTAGGGATCTCCTGCAATGGATCGATGCTATCCCGAACCCTAGGGTTTGGGGATTGGCATGGATTCAAGTGCGGTTGTGGTCGTCGTGCATTGAGCTGATGCTCTGCACCTCCAGGCGTGATCAGGGTCATTGCTGTGGCGTCATGCGGGTTGCAACGCCCCCACTGGGGTGCTCCCCGTGCCGCCATGGCCGTCGACCCCTCTGCTTCCTCTTCTGTCCTTCAGCGAGGACCTATGGTGAGTTTGATTCCCCTCTCCTAATGCTCTCTCTGCTTGTTGATTCGATGTTAGATGTTAGCAGTCTCCTCTCTGTCTACTGTCTGATTCAGATTAGGATGATTATCCCTTTAGGGTTCCTATGATGTGCTTGTGCATGTACTGGAGGAATTGATTCATGTTTAGATGGTATGTACACAAACTGAATGCTTATTGGCCTGAGGCTTGTTGGTTGAATTGATGTATGATGTTTCTGGTGGCTTACTAGAAGATTTGATGCCTGGATTGCATCTGATTCAGATGATGTGGTTGTATGGGAAACATGCTTGGTAAAGCTAATGATTTGATAGCTTTCCACAGTTTATTTGATTCATGGTCATGATTATGATAAGATACAGCTACTGTCCTAGTGTTATTAGCTTGGAAAATAATATGTGGGTTGAGATCATCATGATCTCAAGCAGTGAAGTGTATTATAGTAATATTCTAGTTATGATTCCTGTTTTTAATAGGAAAATGATTAGTTAGTTGATTTTCTGAATCTAGGATGATTTACTGCTTTTCCTGATTCATATTGAATTGTTCTTGTGACACCATCATGTATGGCACAGAAGTTTAATTCTAAAGCATGGATTTGGTTAGTTTATGGTTGAGACAATCTTGGCTTTGAGAACATATATAGATATGCTCTTATATGAATTCCCTATGACCAATGATGTTGGTCAGAGTCTTAGGGATTCAAATCTTATCTAATTGATTCATCTAGATAGTCCTGGTAGTAGTACCATCTATTCTTTATTGAATCATAGCTTGGAAAAATGATAGTAAGCTTGATCAATCTATGGGTCCCAAAGATTTGTTTCTAAGGTGCTGCCCTTCTTTTAGGGATGTGCCTAGAAATAGATCCTAGGTATATGTATGATTGAATTGTAGAATATGGTTTGACAACCAGAGTAAGGATGTTGTTCTCAGCTCTGGTTGAATCTTGGTATGTTGTGATTTGCCTTTAGAGCTTAAAACAAATCCCTATGATGGATTCACCCCACTTGGGTGTTTTCTAAGGGTTTGTTTTATAAAACAACACATGCCTTTCTCTAAATAAGATGATTAGATCATGTGAAGGTTTTATGAAACTCACCACAAAAGCTGATATTTTTGGAGTAAGTTGGTGATGATCTTGATCTGGTTTTGCTGGACTCCTGTGCTTGATCTAGAGCTAGCCTGCTCCTCCTAGCTCCTGGGTTTGGCCTTGCTGTCCACCTTGTTCATCCCCCTCCTTCTATCACCATCCTGGTGATGTTTGGGTTAATATGGTGGTTGGTTTGGCTGCTGTTCTTGGTTTACTTGTTGTTCACCCTGGCTGTGCTATGGTGTGGTGTGGTGTAGTGATGCACTGAGGTGCTTCCCCATGGCTGTGCTCTGATTTTGTTTGATCTGGCTGTGCTTGTGCAGTCGATAGCACACCCTTGCATGCTTGTGTGTGTGCAGCCTGTGTTCCTGCTATGCACATATGGATAGGTTCAGAAAATTTGATCTTACTGTTACCAATCTACTTTTACCTTGGCTAGTGAACTGATCCCTTTTGGCTGTCATTTGCATTCTGGTTCTGAATTTATGAAATATGAAATATTTCATATCGGTGAAACTTGCCCCTCTTTAACATTTCTCAATGATGAGATTGTCAAGTGCACCTCACTGACATATCTGAGAGGAATATATACTAACACTAATCTTGTTTTATTTCTGTTTAATCTTTGTTTTGCAGGTTCAAAAATAAAGATGAAGATTTAGTTTAGGTTTTAGATATAGGATAGTTAGTAGATGTAATTTTCTTAACCCTTTGTAATTTTTCTTTTATAGTTCTTGAAATATTTATTTTATTCAATTGTAATAAAGATTATATCATTATTAATAAAGAATATTCTTATTCTTTATTCTGTTGTAACTTGTTTATGTTTTTATAATATGAAATAATTTTCATAAGTTCTATTGTTTTGAGATTTAAGTTATACTACCTATATCTTAATTAATTTAAGACTCAAAGCTTCTATCTAAATATTTTAAATTATTATACAAACACTTAAGTTTTTTAAATTCAAACCCATTTCAAAACACACATAATTCTTTTAAGATCACATCAAAGTTTTTGTACAATCCTCCTTTAAGTCTAAATCTAATCTTAAAGTAAGAAAGAAACATTGATCACTTAAGATTTTATTTGGCCAAAATTTTACCCATTTTTTCTCAAATAGATGCATGCAACAATACATAATCCAAAATCTACCCTTTGTTAGGTTCCTAAATGCTGGGATGTTACAGAATTCCCCCCTTAAATTAAACTTCGTCTCGAAGTTTGTTGGAGATGTACCTGAATAGTTCTGTATAAGTTTTTCTTAAATCCTCTTCCTTCTCCCATGTGGCTTCCCTTTCAGGGTGATGCTCCCATTGTATCTTGCAATATTTCATTGCCTATTCCTCAATCTTTTCCAATTTTCTTCCAGAATCCCGTAGGACTTTTCAATATAAGTCAGGTCTGCTTGTAGTTCTATCTCTTGATATGTTATTGCATCCTTTGGAACTTTCAAACATTTACGAAGTTGTGACACATGAAAAACATTATGCACTTGAGCCAGTCTTGATGGTAACTCTAAAGCATAAGCTATAGTTCTGTTTTGGCTCTGTATCTTGAATGGTCCGATATATCTTGGACTTAATTTCCCTTTAATTCCGAACATTTTTACTCCTTTCATTGGACTTACTTTCAAATAGACCATATCTCCTACTTCTGGATGCCATGATCTTCATCTTTGATCCGCATAACTTTTCTGCCTGCTCTGGGCTATTTTCAGTCTATCCCTGATCTTATCAATGATGTCTTGTCTCTCCTTGATATAATCTGGCGCAAATTCTTTGTTCCTTCCAGCTTCGTCCAACATATTGGTGATCTACACTTTCTTCCATACAAAATCTCATATGGAGCTCCCTTCAGACTACTCTGATAGCTATTGTTATAAGAAAATTCTGCCAATGGTAGGTGATCTTCCCATGTTCCTCCAAAATCTAGTGCACAAGATCTCAACATGTCTTCTAGTATTTGTTTTGTTCTTTCAGTTTGACCTCTTGTCTCAGGATGATATGTCGTGCTGAAATCTAACTTTGAACCAAGGGCCTCATGCAAATGCTTCCAAAATACTGAAGTAAACACTGATCCCCTATTAGTTACGATCTTACTGTGTACTCCATGCTTACTTACTATCTCTTTGACATATACTTCAACTAACTTCTCGGCATTATCATTTTGATTCACTGGAATAAAATGTGCAATCTTAGTGAGTCTGTCCACTATTACCCATATCATGTCCTTATTTTTTGGTGTCATAGGTAATCCTATGATAAAATCCATACCTATTTCCTCCCATTTACATTCAGGAATTTCTAAGGGTTGTAATGGTCCTGCTGGATTTTGATGTTCAGCTTTTACCCTTTGACAAGTATGACATTCAAATACATATTTAGCAATATCTATTTTCATGTTATTCCACCAGAATAGTTCCTTCAAATCCATATATATCTTAGTACCCCCTTGATGTATAGAATATGGGGTAGTATGTGCTTCTTTGAGTATGACATTTCTGATCTCAGTCACATCTGGAACACATAAACGATCTTGGAACCATAAAGATCCATAATCTCCAAGGCGAAAAACTGATTTTTGCCCTTGAGATATCCTCCGAATTTCCTCAGCAATAAAAGGGTCTTCTTCTTGACGTCTAAAAATTTCTTGCTTAAGATCAATGTCTTGTTCTGCCACTACCTGCATAGTCGCTAATCCTCCAAGAACCTCTGTCCTAATGAATTGGAGTTCCAATCTTTCCAAGTCCATTTGTAACTCTTTTGGTAACTCTCTGTTGCTAGGATGGATATCTGCACTCTTTCTTCTTAAAGCATCTGCTACAACATTTGCTTTTCCTGGGGTGTAATTGATTTTTACATCATAATCCTTGATTAATTCCAACCAATGCTTCTGTCTCATGTTCAATTCCTTTTGAGTGAAGAAATATTTGAGACTTTTATGGTCAGTGTATAACTCACACCTGGCTCCATAAAGAAAATGCCTCCATCCTTTCAGTGCAAAAACTACTGCTTCTAACTCTAAATCATGAGTTGGATAGTTGACTTCATGTGGTTTCAATTGTCTTGAACCATAAGCAATTACTTTCCGATCTTGCATTAATACACAACCCAAACCTTCTTTAGATGCATCACAGTATACGGTGAAATCCTTCCCTGTTTCAGGAACTGCTAAGATTGGAGCTATGGTTAATCTCGTTTTGAACTCTCGGAAACTTTCTTCACACTTCTCATCCCACTTAAATGGTGTATTCTTCCTTAATAATTTGGTCATTGGTCCGGCTATTTTGGAGAAACCTTCAATGAATCTCCGATAATAACCAGCCATTCCTAGGAAACCTCGAATTTGTTTCACATTGGTTGGTGCAGTCCAGTCTAGTACTGACCAAACTTTAGATGGATTCATAGCAATCCCATCCTTACTGATCACATGACCGAGGAATTCTACCTCATCTAACCCGAACTCACACTTACTGAATTTAGCATAAAGCTTATGTTCTCTTAAAGTCTGCAATGCTATTCTCACATGGTCAGCATGCTCTTCCTTATCCTTGGAATATATCAGAATATCATCAATAAAGACGATGACAAACTTATCCAAGTATGGCATGAAGATCTTGTTCATCAGATTCATAAATATTGCCGGTGCATTGGTCAAACCAAATGGTACCACCAGATATTCATGGTGTCCATATCTTGAGACAAATGCTGTTTTTGGAACATCTTCCGGCTTGATTTTTATTTGATGGTATCCAGATCTTAAATCAATCTTTGAAAATACTCCAGCTCCTTTCACTTGATCAAAAAAATCTTGAATTCTTGGTAAAGGATACTTGTTCTTGATCGTCATGTTGTTCAGATTTCTATAATCACCACACATTCGTCTTCCACCATCTCTCTTATCCACAAAAATTACTGGTGTTCCCCATGGAGATACACTTTCTTGAATAAATCCTTTTCTTATTAACTCATCAATTTGCTCCTTGAGTTCTTTCAACTCCTTGGGACCCATTTTATTTGGTGCCTGAGCTATTGGTGTTGTACCAGGTATTAGGTCAATGGTGAACTCTATCTCCCGGTCTGGTGGCATTCCTGGTAATTCTGTTGGGAAAACATCTTGGAATTCATTAACTACAGAAATTTCTTTTAATTTAACTTCCTTCATTGAATTCAACTGCAGATCCACCATGATATGACTGTGTTTATCTACTTGGTAAACTATCCTTGCTCCACTTGGAGTTTTGATTGAGACAGTTTTCTCCTCACAATCAATCTGAGCTCCGTGTTCCATCATCCAATCCATCCCCAGCACTACTGCAATTCCCTTCAATGGAATCACATAAAGGTCTGCAAAATATGTACAACCATAGATCGAGATAACCTGATCATGTTATATGTGGCGTACAGTCACATTCCCTTCTTCCATAACTACGGTCATAGGACGTTCTAACGTTGCCCTTCTAATCCCGAACTTATCACAGAATTCTTCAGAAATGAATGAATTAGTTGCACTAGTATCAAATAGAACTTTGCCGGGATTGGTAAGGATATTGAGCGTACCTATTACTGCATGCTCCGAATTATCCACCTCCTCGATGGTTGCACAATTCAGTTTTCCGGTAGGTCGGTTTCTCTTGCCATTATTGTTCTTGCCATTGTTTCCTCCTTTATTGGGTTGTCCATTTCCTCCATTGGCTTGTCCTCCTCCCTTGGTAGGCCATCCTCCCGGTGGTTTGCTCGGACAATCTGGCTTGATATGCCCCTTCTGGCCACAACCATAACAGATCACTACAGGCTTTTTGCACTCCCTCTGGAAATGCCCTAGAACTCCACAGTTGTTATAGATAACATTCCTTCTCGGATTAGATTGATTTCCACCACTGCCCTTGTTATTGTTATTGTTGTTGTTGACATAATTCCTATTCCGGGGTTTGAACTCCAAGTTAGGTTTAGGTTTGGTTGCCTGAATTCTCTTGGTTTCCTTCTTGTCTCTCTTCCTCTGGTCCTCTTGGACATTCTTGTAATCATCTTCAAAAGTAATGGTTGCATCCAACAACTGCTGATAAGTTTGCTTATTATCTAACCTTAGTTGCATCTTTACAAACGGATTTAATCCACGCAAAAACGTTTCTTCCTCTTCTCTTTGGTGTTAACATCCTCCTCAGCATAACGAGACATTTGGCTAAACTCCCGGATGTACTTCATGACACTAGTATATCCTTGCTGAAGCTCCTCAAATTCTCTCCTCTTCAACTCCATGACGCTTTCCGGAACATGATATTCACGGAATCTATGCTTAAAATCCTCCCAGGTAAACTCCCTTCCTGGTTGGTGCATGGCTAATTGATTTTCCCACCATGATGCTACAGGTCCGGTCAGCAGATGAGTTGCATACCTCAATTTTTCCTCATCATTGCAACCTACAGTTTTCAGCTTCCTCTCTGTATCTGCTAGCTAGTCTTCTGGATCCATCGGTTCAGGAGCGGATGCAAAAGGTAACGGTCTTGCATTCTGGAAATCAGATAAACTCACTCCTCCACCTTTAGTTGCTCTCTGATTTGCTCTACCCAGCAATTCTTCCATGAACTTATTCTGGGTCTCTTGCATCATTTGCATACATTGCATAAAGTTCTGCTCCATTAACGGCCTCATTGGTGGTGGTGGTAATGCTCCTTGATTCGCTGGATCGGCATCGGCCTTTTCTTTGGCCTCATGCTCCATCCGCTGCTGCTCAGTTTCCATTTCTACACCCGTATCCATGACCCTCTAGTCCTGCAACATAAAGCGAATACTCATAATTACATCATGCACATGTGTTCTGAGCTCGACTTTACGCACAAACTAGTCACACAATGAAGATCCAAAGAAAATCCAAATATGTATTTTACATATTTACATAATATCATAATGATACAAAGTCATTACAACATATACCATATTGGTATTTTACAAAACTACCTTATTTCTAGAGTACAATATACCATACTTGTTACTACCATCTAGTCGTCTCTTTCTAATAGTAACTACGCTCATCGTACATGTCTGATGTCCAACCGTGATGACGTGTTGTTCGTTGCACAGTTTGTGGAACAAATGGCCTTCCAGAAGGAACATACTCTATATCTGAAGTGTCAGGACTTGAGTCATTACTCAACCTGAGCGCATTGACTCCCTCCAGCTCAGTTGAAAGTCTTCAGAAACATATTCAACATTATCTCCAGCCTGCATCTCCTGAGCTTCATCTCTAGAGTTGTCACCAGGATACGCAGATCCTGCTGCTCCCCAGGTGCTCTCGTGGACAAGATAATTGAATACTGGATAATGTATATTCCCTGGGCTTTGAGAAGATGTTGATGATTCAAACACTCTTTCCTCGGGATCTTCTTCTTCATCCTGATCATCTATTGACATGGTATTTCTACTTCTGTTATTAGGATTCATCCTTGCACCCATCCAACAAGATTGTCCAACATTACTGTCGGAACCATCTGTGGACATCCGGTGTTCATGAGATCCATTATATGATCCCATTCTCCATCCATCCGAGTTCTCAATAGGAAGTTCTGAGTCAGAACCATCCTCTGAGCCCTGTGGTACTGCATATCGCATATCTACAGTAGGATCATGTGTAGGTTCAGGTCTTGGTGAATAAGGATATGGTATAAAAGATTCTGGATCTATAGGTATATCCTTAAAGATAGCTGTTGCACTACTACTTGCTTCTTTCTCCAACTGGGACGCTAACTGCTTCCTCCTTTCCGGATTAGTTAGATCCTCTAACATGTCATTTTTGTCTTCAACAATCACTTGATGAGTCTTATAAAAAGACGCAACGAGTGTCCGGTATCTATCCATAAACTTGGAAGCTAACTTAGGATGCTTCTTAACCAAATTAAGATGATCCGGTATAGGCTCCGAGTCTATATAATCATGAGGTATCACAGAAAATGTGCTACCTTCTAGCTCCTTGGTTTTCTGCTCGGGGCTATTAGCTATTGCCTCCACAACAGCAACATGATAGGCTGCTAAATGACTCCTACCTTCTCCTATGGGTAGATCATGGTACATTCCAACCTTCTCTGGAAGTTGGATACTCACACGATACTTGGATAACATCCGGCCATCAAGATAAGGACAATATTTAAAGAAGCAAAATGTTTATGCAAGTAATGTAATGCATTATTTAAACTTATATGCTTTTACCCCAAAAGGTTTCTTTTTAGTAATAAAGGATATATAAATATTACCTTTTAATATTTTGTAACCTATATTAAATTATTTTATTTTATTTTATTTCCCTTTTATTTGACTTTTATTGATTTAATAATTCCTTTAGGAATTATTAATTATACCTTTATTTTATTACTAAATATTTATTTAGTATTTTTCAAAAATACTATACTATTAATAAATAATGAAAGTGATTTTTATTTATTTTTATCACCTTTCAATAGTTTTGTAAAATTCCACAAGGAATATTTAAATTACAAAATTCTTATAAAAATTTGAATGTTCAAAATTTGATATGTTATTTTATTTGACTGGATTATTGTGTATCCAAAAATATTTTATTTATAAATTTTGGAATATTATTTGATTTTATAGAATTTTATTAAGTCTAGGGGTATTTTGGTCTTTTTCTTTTTATTAAAACAGGCCTGAAAGAATTTCTGGGCTGGTCTATCTTATTGGGCACTGTTGGCCCACTAGTACTAGACAAAAGAGCCACCCCAAAGGGTCTGGCCCAGCTCGGCCCACTCCTCACTGCGTCGCTCTCTCTCCCTCGAGTTCATCCTCTCCTTCTCTAACCCGACCCCGTGACCGGCGATGCCGCCACCGGCGATTCCCGCCGGCGACGGTCGTTCTGGTCGCCGCCGTGGTGCATTAGGGGGTTGTCGATGACGCCCGTTCGTTCTATCCGATTGGATTCGAGCCTTGGGCTCTTCTGCGATGGATCGATGCCGTCCCGAACCCTAGGGTTTGGGGATTGGCATGGATTCAAGTGCGGTTGTGGTCGTCGTGCGTTGAGCTGATGATCTGCAACTCCAGGCATGATCAGGGTCATTGCCGTGGCGTCATGCGGGTTGTAGCGCCCCCTCTAGGGTGCTCCCCGTGCCGGCATGGCCGTCGGCCCCACTGCTTCCTCTTCTATCCTTCAGCGAGGACCTATGGTGAGTTTGATTCCCCTCTCCTGATGCTCTCTGTGCTTGTTGATTCGATGCTAGATGTTATTAGTCTCCTCTCTAGCTACTGTCTGATTCAGATTAGGATGATTACCCCTTTAGTGTTCCTGTGATGTGCTTGTGCATGTACTGGAGGAATTGATTCATGTTTAGATGGTATGTACACATACTGAATGCTTATTGGCCTGAGGCTTGTTGGTTGAAGTGATGTATGATGTTTCTGATGGCTTACTAGATGATTTGATGCCTGGATTGCATCTGATTCAGATGATGTGGTTATATGGGAAACATGCTTGGTAGAGCTAATGATCTGATAGCTTTCCACTGTTTATCTGATTCATGGTCATGATTATGATAAGATATAGCTATTGTCCTAGTGCTGTTAGCTTGGAAATTAATATGTGGGTTGAGATCATCATGATCTCAAGCAGTGAAGTGTATTATAGGAATATTCTAGTTATGATTCCTGTTTTTAACAGGAAAATGATTAGTTAGTTGATTTTCTGAATCTAGGATGATTTACTGCTTTTCCTGATTCATATTGAATTGTTCTTGTGACACCATCATGTATGGCACACAAGTTTAATTCTAAAGCATGGATTTGGTTAGTTTATGCTTGAGACAATCTTGGCTTTGAGAACATATATAGAGATGCTCTATATGAATTCCCTATGACCAATGATGTTTGTCAGAGGCTTAGGGATTCAAATATTATCTAATTGATTCATCTAGATAGTCCTGGTAGTAATACCAGCTATTCTTTATTGAATCATAGCTTGGAAAAATGATAGTAAGCTTGATCAATCTATGGATCCCAAAGATTTTTTTCTAAGGTGCTACCCTTCTTTTAGGGATGTGCCTAGAAATAGATCATAGGTATATGTATGATTGAATTGTAGAATATGGTTTGACAACTAGAGCAAGGATGTTGCTCTGAGCTCTGGTTGAATCTTGGTATGTTGTGATTTTCCTTTAGAGCTTAAAAGAAATCCCTATGATGGATTCACCCCACTTGGGTGTTTTCTGAGAGTTTGTTTTATAAAACAACACATGCCTTTCTCTAAATAAGATGATTAGATCATGTGAAGGTTTTATGAAACTCACCACAAAACCTGATATTTATGGTGTAAGTTGGTGATGATCTTGATCTAGTTTTGCTGGACTCCTGTGCTTGATCTGGAGCTAGCCTGCTCCTCCTAGCTCCTGGGCTTGGCCTTGCTGTCCACCTTGTTCATCCCCCTCCTTATGTCACCATCCTCGTGATGTTTGGGTTAATCTAGTGGTTGGTTTGGCTGCTGTTCTTGGTTTACTTGCTGTTCACCCTGGCTGTGCTATGGTGTGGTGTGGTGTAGTGAGGCACTGAGGTGCTTCCCCACGGCCGTGCTCTGTTTTTGTTTGATCTGGCTATGCTTGTGCAGTCGACAGCACACCCTTGCATGCTTGTGTGTGTGCAGCATGTGTGCCTTCTATGCACATATGGATAGGTTTAGAAAATTTGATCTTACTTTTACCAATCTACTTTTACCTTGGCTGGTGAACTAATCCCTTTTGGCTGTCATTTGCATTCTGGCTGTGAATTTATGAAAGATGAAATCTTTCATATTGGTGAAACTTGCCCCTCTTTAACATTTCTCAATGATGAGATTGTCAAGTGCACCTCACTGACATATCAGAGAGAAATATGTACTAACACTAATCTTGTTTTATTTCTGTTTAATCTTTGTTTTGTAGGTTCAAAAATAAAGATGAAGATTTAGTTTAGGTTTTAGATATAGGATAGTTAGTAGATGTAATTTTCTTAACCCTTTGTAATTTTTCTTTTATAGTTCTTTAAATCTTTATTGTATTCTATTGTAATAAAGATTATATCATTATTAATAAAGAATATTCTTTATTCTGTTGTAACTTGTTTATGTTTTTATAATATGAAATAATTTTCATAAGTTCAATTGTTTTGAGATTTAAGTTATACTGCCTATATCTTAATTAATTCAAGACTCAAAGCTTCTATCTAAATCTTTTAAATTATTATACAAACACTTAAGTTTTTTTAAATTCAAACCCATTTCAAAACACACATAATTCTTTTAAGATCACATCAAAGTTTTTATACAATCCTCCTTTAAGTCTAAACCTAATCTTAAAGTAAGAAAGAAACATTGATCACTTAAGATTTTATTTGGCCAAAATTTTACCCACTTTTTCACAAATAGATGCATGCAACAATACATAATCTTAAATCTACCCTTCGTTAGGTTCCTAAATGCTGGGATGTTACAGAATTCCCCCCTTAAATTAAACTTCGTCTCGAAGTTTGTTGGAGATGTACCTGAATAGTTCTGGATAAGTTTTTCTTAAATCCTCTTCCTTCTCCCATGTGGCTTCCCTTTCAGGGTGATGCTCCCATTGTATCTTGCAATATTTGATTGCCCTATTCCTCAATCTTTTCCAATTTTCTTCCAGAATCTTGTAGGGATTTTCAATATAAGTCAGGTCTGATTGTAGTTCTATCTTTTGATGTGTTATTGCATCCTCTGGAACGTTCAAACATTTACGAAGTTGTGACACATGAAAAACATTATGCTACAAACGATTTCGTGGATTTTTGATCGGGTACTCAGGGTTTCTGCATGGGGGGCTTCTTATAGGAGAAGGGGGAGACCGAGGAGGCGTCCAGGGTCACCAAACCCTAGCCAGGCGCGGGGCTGGGCCCACCCGCGCCTGGGGTGGGTCTTGCCCCCCTGGATGGCCCCACCGGCTCCCTTGTGGACTTATTGTTCCCCACGGAAAGTAATTGACTTTGTCCTTTGTCCCGTCCAATTCCGAGAATATTTCCTTACTAACTTTTCTGAAACCAAAAACCGCAGAAAACAGGAATCTGACACTGTTCAACTTGTTATTAGGTTAGTGCCAGAAAACATGTAAAAAGCACCTCAAAGTGTGGACAAGTAAAGCAAAGTAGATACTAAACAAACATGGAGCATCAAAAATTATAGATACGTTTCCAACGTATCACCCTGTTGGACAGTATGCAAGAATGATGTCGTTCTTTGCGTGTTTTACCCACGACGTTGCATTAGACCAAACCTTTCTAAAGGATCGCGCCCCTAGACCACCGACCTCCAACGACATCCTCCAACCCATCGGACCCCTAACTAGCTCAGAACTAACTACCTGGAAGCTAGTAGACGCCCTTTCTCCAGTAGATCTCCTAACCCATGAAGTGGTATTGACGTCTCTCACGAAGCGGATTATACAAGGTCGACATAAGATAACCACCTCCGGACGAAAGGAGCAGCTCCATCCCCCAGCATCAGCATACGACTCCAATCAAGGAAGTCAGCAACTCCACCAAAAACCCCTAGTGTCGCTCTAAGGGGGAAATACTGCGTCTTTCCCGCCCAAAAACCCGACAGAACTGTAGTGTCGAACACTAGTTATCATTAAGTAATGACCACCCCTGCAAAATCCGAATCATCGACCCTGCAAGAAGGACGGAAATCGGTACTCCTACAAAATCAGAAGGTACTTCAGGAAAGTTCTCCTTCGCAGAGTCGACAGCCCAGCCGGCACTCCCGGCATTTCAAGACCAATAAGGCAGAGAAGCTGACTTGAGTAGTAAAGGTTTGAAGAAGGCACAACTCGTTGTCTCGCCTCAAGAAGGAAGTACCCTATCGACGCTAAACCTACCTAGAATCTTCCTAAGGGGAAAAGACTATGTCTTTTCCATTTGTTTAATCCAAGAAACTCAATCCGAAGCCATTCAGCTCCAATACATAACTACCCGCGCTGTTTAGCTGTAAAACTTGTTAGTGCCCAATAATTTCCACCGCTGAAATTGTAAGCGGATGTTATCACCCAACCCTACTCCTCCCTAATGTTGGGACGAGATTATTTTAAGGGGGAAAGGTCAGTAACATCCCAATTTTAGCAACCCTGATTTAGTGTCCAAAAGGCAAAAATCAGGAGGAACAAAAACTTTTTCTTGTTAAGTGTGCAATGATTGCTTACTTGTTTGCTTGTGTTCATCCAACTGATTGTGTACTTCCCATCTCAAGACTAGTTTACAAAAAAACTATTTTACAAAAGAGATGCCTTGGCTCACCCTTATATTATCAAATGTTCTGGAATTTCAAAAACCTGAGCCAAGATGATTTTGACACAACAAAATACTTTACTAGTTTCTATTAACAAAACCATGGATACCTATATATTATCTCCTTATGTTTTCAAGACAGAACTCTCAACTACTCTTACCCCTAGGTTTTCCAAAACCTTTATTTAAAACCTCTTCATTCCAATCTTGGTAGAAATACCAAGAGATACTTATCTTACTTCAAAACATAAGCAATTCAAAATACCCATCCCTACCTCAAGCTAGGCTTGATGGTAACACTAGTAGTAGTTGGACAAGTTGGATAAGATGAATTGCCTTGATCTGCTGATTGCATTGTGTGCTTAGCAACTAGAGTGAGATAACATAGTAGCACATCCCTTAGGACCCAATCTATGCTTGTGATTAGCAATCTCATATAAAGCATCCAAGTCTGGATCTATCCTAAGCCACTAAGGTGATCATCTCATCTCCTAATCAGATCAATCAGTGATAATCCCTTTTGATAGTTTCCAACTTAGTGGAGACCCAATCTAAGCATGGATCCTATCTACATAGTTAACACTTAAAAATAATCTCCTTTATCATGAGTTTGGAACATAGCCTTCTCTCAAAATCATCTAACCTTGAACACTAGTCTAAAACCCTAAATCTGCCAAAATGGCCAAGTCTGGATTTCTTATCTAGATTCAATCTTTGGACCTCTACCTTTTCCAACCTATATGCATTCTTGAGAATGTACTTCAACTATCTTTTAGTACATATTTAGTAATACCAAAGACCACTCTTTCCCTTGGCTAAGCCCTTCTAGTTACCAATCATCCCTGATGATTTTGTACTTAAGATAATAATCTTCTCTGCAAATCTTATCATCTTGCCTAGTTTGGCAGAAGCTCGCATCTATATGCCACTTTCCCTTGACCAAATATTTGAATGGTTACAATCTACTCATCATGGCATATCAAGCCCCACTTCCCTTGTTGCCATTGAATCTTTGTACTTCTTAAGCCCACATGGTTTAGGTGGCTTCATGATGTATCTGTTATGGTAGCCTTATTTTCAACAAAGTTTTCCATCTCTTCTACACCACCTCAAATCCAACCAAGCCCAACTCCTGCTTCCTTGATCATCTATATAAATTAGTCTAGATATCCATATCTCCCTTGTACAAAGGTGAGCTCTGAGCTCATACCTACAACCCTGTTTAGGTGGCATACAAATAACCAAACCCTAGATCCTCCAAAATCTAGTTTCCCTCCTTTTCACCACATTTCTTCAAAACCCAAGGTTAACTATGATGCATACATCAAGTTTACATCATCTACCTTGGATGTTATAATTCCCCACATAATTCCCATAATTATTTGGATCCCAAAACTATTTAAATTCCACTTCTGGCAAAACCGTAGAATCTTGGTCTATGAAGGCAAGTTTTTTTCCCCAAACTACTTTGCCAACTAAATGCACATTTGAGTTCTCTACCTCATACCCTATATTTAAAACTCAAAAATAAATATTTTTGAGATTCCTTATTATTTCTTTTTGCCCTTTTCCTAAATGGCAGAAAAAAGAAATAATTCCTTAAAAATACTTTTACATCCTAATAAATTCTCCAATGTGTAGTATGGTATTTATGACCATCTCACCTCAAAAACAAACCCTGGACAATATAAAAATATCAAATGAGATTCTAAAAACCACTTCGGCACTTTTTGAATAAAGAGTTTTAAATGAACTTTTAATCCTTAGAAAAATCCCAAATAAATCCTAGGGGAGTATCTTGACCATGTTCATCCACCGGTACCTTTGTTTCACCTTCCCCAGCAGATTTTTGTCAAATTTTTTATCATTTCTTGAAAACCCATCAAGCCATGTTTAAATCAACCCAAAACCCCACCAAACCTTGTTAAATATCCCACCACAACACTTTAACACATCCCTGGTCGAGTGATACTATAGCCCTAGCTATTGTAGCACCCCTCCTTCTTTTTTCTCTTGTGTTTGTAAAGAGGGAGAGAGGTATACCTTGCAAATATCTCCACCCTAGCTGCACCATGCCTCCCCGCCCCCTCTGGTCGAGCACCTGGTCCCACACACCACCTAGCGCCACCCACACTGCCCAACCCTTGGCCAGCACCTTCCTCCTTGCTCTCCTACACATGGTCCACCAAGGACCTCCCCCTTTGGTTTATAAGGCCTCAGGCCAGTACAGCACCCCTCCCTTGGCTCATTTGGCCCAACTAACCCCACTCACCTCCCTAGACCACCCTCTCCCCCTCCCCTGCTCTGCCCAGCTCGAACAAATTAAGAGAAGAAAAGCTTCGGCCTCCCCTCAAGATTCTCTCGTAGAGCTCTCTCTGCTCCTCCACACCCTCTACATGATACATACCTAAGATGTCTTCACTTACCCATATCTAACCATGCCTTTCTCCCTACCCAGGACGGCCCAAGAAACTTCTACGATGAGCTCATGAACCCTACATTGGCACAGATGCGTGAGACCACCTTCGTCGCTGAACCCTACCCTTCCGCCCATCGTTGGAGCCGCCATGGTTAACTGCTTCACCTCCGCCCCTTCCCGGCCATCAGTAAGCCCTCTGGTGAGCGTCCCACTCCTCTCCGATGAGCCTAGGGTTCGCTCCTTGCCGACAGAGTCGCGGCGAGGCGACGAGCCTGCGCCGTCGATCTCGACTTAATCCTACGATGGAGATGGCCCAATACCCATTCGTGTGTCGCCTCTCACTGACTGGCGGGCGCCGCCCGTCCGTAACTTTGAAGCCAGCTCCCGCCCAGGGCACAGCCCGAGTGGGCCGAAACTCCCTTCGCGGCCCACTTTACTAGCAGATCCGGCCTAGGACCCCCTCAACCCCCTTTTCTATTTATTTAAATTCTAGATCTGTCCAACAGATGTTTGGTTTAAATCTTTTTGAAATTGAAAACCCACACCAAATCTCCAGATCTATATTTTGGTATACGCCCACATGTTTTCCCCAACATGCAGTACATGTTTTGGACGAAAATATTGTATAGATAAACCCTAGAAAATAAAATATCCAAATGTGTTACTTCCACTAATAAATGATTTTAGAGCGTTTGAAAAACCCAAATGGAGTAAAACCAATTGGTACTGAAAGGTGCTGGACATACCTTGCATAACACCCTGGCCCTACTCAAATTTGCTTCCTAGTTTACCTGTAGGAAAAATAATAAAAACAGGGCATTTATGACTTTAGAAAATTCCCTAGGTCAATGAAAATTTAGTTTTGACCTAATTCAAACTTCTTGTACACCTATATATCAAAATATTTCAAAAACTAGTAGCTCATAATTTTATGAACCCCTGTTGAATTTTTGTGAATTAAACTGTTATATGTATTGTTTAATTACCCATAAATCCATAGCAGTAGCCCTGCAACTCCAAAATGGTTGATTACAATTTATACAGAATGTTATTTTCAGTACCTAACAAGTGTCGTTGGAATCACATCAAAAGCTTCTGTATATGAAATATGATGAAAAACACAAATCTCATCCAGAATTCCATTTGGGAATTTCTTGAGGGCATTATAGTGATTTTTTGAGGTTATTCCAACTCTCTATGAACCAGTCCATCAATTACTATCTAATCACCCAAGGACATAATTTTTGGAACTCTAGAACAATTTTGGTGAATTATTTCCTAAAACTAGAGTTTTAATCACTAGAAAATACGTTTTAAATCAATGGAAATTGATAAAATAGTGAAACCACTTTTGTAGGCTTCATTTTACCAATACCTATATGATGGTATCATTTTTATACAATAGTATAATACCGATCAAGCCCTTGGTCAAAAACCCTCTCTTAGGTAGCTCCTAGACTTTAAATCCAAAAGGATCCCTTTTTCCTATGCCTCCAAATCTTCTCCCCATCCAATCAAATCGTACCTCCAACACCTTACTTATGTACATCCTATAATTATCCTTTGCTTATTGTATGGTTTGATGTTTTTATGCCTTGTACTAAATGTGGTGTTGTTTGTTTGCATGTATGCTCGATAACGGCGATAGTTTCGATTGTGTGTCGTCGAGAAGTCATGAGACAATTGCGATAGTAAAACAATGATAGTGTTATTATCGCTGTCATTATTATTATTGGTTTTATGGTATTCTAAAGAAGTCATGAGACATCTCGCTAGTCACAGGTAAGCCGCCTTCTTGCTCATATGCCTTGTCCTATTATTTTATATATGCATGTTTTATCTACTCATTTATGCAAATTGCATTGTTTTACTATATTATGTTTTATATGGGGAATGTTTGGCTCCTGCAAAACCATTACCCCTTAGTACTATAAGGTACAACCCATTTTTATGAAACCTACCAGCCCCTAGTAGGATAGTTGGTGTATAACACCATGCCCCTTTTGGAAACCCCGTTTAGCCAAAGAAAAAACTATGGGATGGGAAGACCCCGGAAAAAGGCGTACAAAAATGTTTTATGAGAAAACCTTGGTGAGGCTTGGCCTACCAAGTGAATTGGAAAATGATAAAGGTTTTGGTTTTTACAAAATGATTGGACAAAATATGTAGGAATATGTTTATGAAAACGCACCGGGTTCTTTGCAGTTTTGCTAGAACAATTAACCCATGCCACTACATTACTCTGTAATGGGACGGGGCTGGGCTGGAAGTTTGTCTAATTTGGTATAGGTGCCTCACACTACTACAAGGGTAAACAATCCCCGGAGGGTGGGCCTTCTCTGTCTAACGGTCCATGTGTAGCATCGACCGGGAGAAGGAACAAAGGGTCTACGGGCCTCCGCGCGATACTATGAGACTCTCATTGAAATGCGCACACCCGCGGGGTGCAAAACGTGCTCCAGTTGGCTGGTGACTATATAGGGCGTCCCGGTTTTGAGGGGATTAACCTCATAGGATAGGCACTTGTATCAGAGAGGGCATCTGGAAGGTCTTGACCGGTTATTTGACCCACGATCGGTTTAGATCAGGTACGGGTAATCGGATGGTGTGGGTAAAGTGTACAACCTCTGTAGAGTGTAAATCTATTCGAATAGTCATGTCCACGGTCATAGACGGTTGGGTAGGTTGTTGTAGAGTGGTGCTGGTTTTGTTTTCAAAAAGGACTTCGGAAAAGCAATGGCTTGGAAATGTTTTGACCATGAGATGGTCGGAAAAAGGGAGGAAGGATTTTGGTCATGAGATGACCGGAAGGAAAAACAAATGGGTGACCCAAATCCTAGTGTTTCCTAAAACTTTTCAAAAAGGTTTCCAAGTGTTTTACAAATGTTTTTCAACAAGATATAGAGACATGCTATATCTGCAAGATAAACTAGTTTAGAAAAGAACCTCTCGTGAAGCCATCCTACCACAACCATAATGCATATCCTTTATTATTTGTTCTCTTAAGGTGGTTTGCGAGTACATTCAAAGTACTCACCGGCATTGTCCCTGGCTATCTACTTGGCCAGGCTTTCAGATGATCGAGAGAAACGAAAGAGCTGATGACGTCTATGGGGGCTAGGCCGTCTTCCCAGTCAGTCGCCTATATGTTAAGGCATGACATGGGCTCGGTGATTGAAGACTTCCGCTATTGATGTTGTATCGCTATAGTGGCACCTTTTTAAGTACTTGTACTCAATTCATGGATGTTGTAATGATACTTGT
The DNA here is from genome assembly GCA_916181665.1 of Avena sativa. NCBI lineage: Eukaryota > Viridiplantae > Streptophyta > Magnoliopsida > Poales > Poaceae > Avena > Avena sativa. The sequence goes on from OV702280.1 coordinate 138,426,036, forward strand.
CGGTTATGCTCACGGCTGACTGATCATGGGAACATGAATTGCAGGAATAACGGGTATTCTCGGACCATAAATCCGGGGTGCCACACAAGAGATCGTTGTTTTCTCCATAGTAGAAACAACACATCTATAACCTTAGAGATTTATGTCACTTCCCCAGATTAAATAGAGTGTGGCATCCCGCAAAACCACTACTAGAAAATCGCTCGGTATTTTGTTTGGTGCATCATCATGACATCATCATGCATCTGTTTGAGAAAAACTATTTTTACAAAGGACTATTTTGTTTTTGCAACACCCCCGTCTTAATTCAAATCAAACTTCGGTTGTCCAGATATTTTGTTTTGACTAAATGATTTACAAAGGTTCTTTAAAATAAATGTGTAAAGAAAACCCGAAAAATAAATATCTAGTCCTAAACCAGCCCCCTCTAATTCCTAAAACTACCTAGTCCTAATCTACCCACCAATCACAGCTTGCCATCTCACCATCTCCCCCAATCCCCACCCACCTTGCCACCTCATCAATCCACCAGCTGCCCCTGGCCCCACCTGCAGCGAGCAACCCCTCACACGCACACAGCATCTGCACACAGCCTGCACCGCCCTCTCTCTTCCCCCTGGGCCCCACCCCGCGCCAGCCTCACCCCCCGGCCCCGCTCCGACCCCACCACTCCCTCTCCCATCCTGGCCCACCCCGACCCCACCTCTCCCCGCGTCTCCCTCCTCCCTCCTCTCCCTCACGCGCCCGCACCGAAGCCACCACCCCCTCCCGCACCATCCTCTCCCTCCTCCACCGCTTGGGCCGCAGCACCAGCGACCGCCGCTCCCCCCGCCACCTCGCCCCGCCTCACCAGGATCCGCCGCCGCCGTTTTCTTCCCTCCTGGCCCCGCTGCCGCTCCTCCCCTCTGCCGGCTCGCCCCGCCCTTCTTCCGCGCGCCGCCAGTATCCTCCGGCCACCGCCAGCCTCGCCTAGGCCTCCACCGCATCGCCGCCGCTTCCCCCTCTGCCTCACCGCGCCGCCCACCTCGCTCGCCTCGCCTCCCCTCCAGCGACGGCCGCGTCCCGCCTCCACCCTCTCCGGCCATAGTCCTCGCCTCCGACCGCCACCTCCGGCCCCGAGCTCTGCTCCTCCGGCCGCGACTCCGCCCCGGCCCGACCCCGACATCCGCACGCCCCGACGTCCACCGGCCTCCCCCTGGCCTCTCTCCCCGGACGACGCTCCCCGCGCCCGGCCGCGCCGCGCGACCTCCTCCGTTGTCCTCCGGCCGCCCTTCTCCAAGCACGCACCAACCACCGCCCCCCCCGCTCGACCTCACCCCGCCGGAGCCGCCTCGTCCCCGTCGCTGCGGCCTCGCCCCGAGCTCCGTCCGACCGCGGCTCGTCCCCTCCTCCCGCGCCCGGCGCCCTGCCTCGAGCCTCCTCCACCGCGGCGGCCCTCCGTCCGCGGCCATCTCCTTCCTGAGCACGCGCCCTCGCTCGCCGTCTTCGGGCCGCGCGCCTAAGCCCTCTCCGTCGCCTCCTGCCGCGTCTTCTAGCAGTGGCGCTGTCCTCTGCGTTTCCCAGTCTCCAGTACCGCTAGGTACCGTGATGGCTCGGCCAAAACACAACTCCCCGTGCGCCACTATCTGAAGTCAACAACTCGACAGCAACACCCCTCCACAGCACCAGGGGCACCTGTTGGTGCAGGATCGCGTGAAGCACGACAAGATCTTCTGCCTGGAACTTGTGGAACCGACTCCGTTTCATGTCCTTCACCAACCAAAGTCGGAACACCAAGGTCGCCAACACGGACTCGGAGGATCCCCGGACGACGAGCTCTCCATCTCGGACGCCAAGTTCGTCAAGAACCCGGACGCCAAGGTCGCCGATGCGAATACGACAAGTACTTCATCCCGAATGCCATGACCGTCGACATGACCCAAAGACCACGGATGCGCCAAGAGCTACTCCGTTATCCGAGAACGATTCCGCCGAGGCCGAACCCCAGATCCGAACCCTGAGACCGACCCCGAACCCCCGGACCAAGATCGTCGAATCCTAATGTGTGACCCCTTTCCTCGAGCCCTATTTTATAAATGTAATAACAAATTGATGCATATTAAATTGTCATACTCGCATGCATTTTTGTGTGGTTTGGGGGCCTTATGCCGCTTCACCTCATCATTAAATATGTGGCCCATATGCGGGAAAATCTAGTCTTATATTGGCTCCATTTAAATTTGTGCATCGAACCGGTACTATCTCTTGCCCTGTTAAAACAACATTTAAATTGCGGGGGGTCTAAATAACTTGAACCGTTTAATTAATTGTCGGGACCCCGGTTCCGCTTAATATGACCTAATTGCATCGCACTTTGCCATGCCATACATCATACATGCATCATGCCCGATCTTTTGTCGTAGTATTAAATGGTACATCCGGTGTTTCTTCTAGTGTTTTGGTTCTTCGCGGATAAGGCCGTTGAGTTGATGCGAGTATCGACCCGATCTTCGGATGAACCTTCGGCAATGTTTTCAGGCGAGCATCTCCCCCTTTCTACCTATCTTACTTTTATAGTATTTATTCCCTCCTGTTGATCTATTGCTATCTGTGTTGCGATGCTCTAGCTTTCGTACCCGTGATATCCCTTTCAGCCTTATATTGCCTTGGACACATCCTATTACCCGTTGTTTGGTAGATAGTTGGACTTGCGCGTCGTAGTCGCTTGCTCAAGTGCTGTTGCGTGTCGTCAAGTACCACAGTTGTTGGAGTATTGCCGCATGTCTAATGTTGGAGATGATCATGGCTTTAATTATCGTTTATTTCAATTATTGTTTAATAACTAAAATTGAAGTAGGTAAGCAGAGGCACAGGTGGGCAATAGATGTTATTTGGTTGTTAACCGTCCACTTGTGTCCCGTAGGACCCCGAGTTCTTGACACCTGTTCCGATATCGAGCGCGCTAACCACATGTGGGGAGATATGGGCCCCCCATCGATTTAGTACCTGATTTCAAAGTACTGTACTGGGGTCCACAAGTAGTTTGGGGCTTTATTACTATCCTGTACTTATGCCATGCTTTACTGCTTTATTTACGATTGTGCGATGGATAGCACCTGTACTGTTTTGGAAGCAGAGTGTTTTTGCGGTATCGACAGGCCCAGTTTTGGGATCCCCTGTCGTTTACAGCCACTGTCGCAAACCCTGAGTCCGTCTCGGAGACCGGCCGACTTTGTTGCGGGTGTACTTAGTGGGGTGGCCCCCCGTGCTTGCTTTGGGTCTGGGAAACGTCATGACTTAGGCCCCACCGACATACCGATGGGTGTATGTTAATTGATCTGGCAAAAAGGGTCGAAGTGCGTGTGGATACTTTGGTGCACCCTTGCAGGGTTTAATCTTTTCGAGAAGCCGTGTCCGCGGTTATGGACGACTTGGAGCACAGTGCTTGATCATAGACAACTATAACTAAAGTTTACTGCTATAATTTAACTTGTATCCGATATGACTAGTAATCAGCTTCACTGCAACGGAATGGCTAAATAAAAGTACCAATAACTGCTGGGTTTGGGATATCTCATGTTAATAGTATTTGACTAGTAAGTGTCGCAATTACAACGGAATGGTTAACTAAAATGGCCCACTGTGTATTTTATCAGGACGATTATCTACACCTGACTAGTAATTGCTGCAACAATAACTGAATAAATAAAACTGCCAACTGTGTGAGTTCCTCGGTTGACTTCCTCGTTTGGTCTCGAGGGAGGGAATACCAGGATGGGATTGTTTGGTGTTAGTATCAGGTTGGTTCCGGATAGGTCTTTCTTACCCCTCTCTGATAGCCGCCCGTTTTATCGAGTCTCTATAGGATGTTTAGTGCATGCTGCACTGCCGCTGCAGTCCACCATACCTATGTAGGCGAGGACCGCCGAATTCTAGTCTCGCCGTGTACTGGCCTCAGTACTGACGCTCCTCTTTTTCCTTTGCCCTTTGTCGGCACCCCTTTTGTTTAAGCAGGTTTTGAGATCGACGTCGTTAGCAGGGTTACCCTTCCGGCTTGTCCTGGGCAGGGTTATGGACGCCATTGGTTATTCTTCAGGGCTCTTAGCCCCATTTGCATCATGTCCGTAGCGGGACGCTCTATCGTTTTCAAGGTGATTTGGATCTTTGTATTGTATATCTGTATTCTTGACTCATTGAGTCGCTGTTATATATATCTGTTCTGTGGGTCCCATCGAGGACTGTTGTGTAATGTTATTACTTTGTTTTCCACCCGCACGAAAGTGCCTGGTGGGCATCTTTGAATCGTTTCTATGCGGGTTTGGCGGGTTTGGCTAAAACTTGCATAGGGCCGATTCTGAGGGTGTTATAGAGTGGTATCAGAGCCCAGCAGTTGCGATACCCCACAAGTCCAGCCTGTAGGATAACCTAGCTAACGGACGAAGTAGAGTGTCAAAACTATTTTTGAAAAAATCGGTTGGATAGTTCTGATTAGGTCTGATTTTACTCCTTACCCCTCTGCTGCTCTCCTCTCACCTCTGCGTGTTTTGAATCCGCTCTCTTCTCTCTCTTCGAGTCCAGGATTTCTCGTGGTTGGGTTCCGTCGTACCTTCAGGGTTTCGCTTCCTCCTTTGATAACGGTGTTCTACCATCCGGTGTTCAAGCTGCCTGAGGAATCCGTCTACTGTGGTACCATTCTTTGTTCCTTGTTTGTGCCTTCCGGTGTTTTCCGACGTTACGACATCATCTACGCTAGATCCGATGCAGAGTCTGCATCACTCCTTTGTTCTGACCCTCGTTTGGCGAGATCTTCAGTCTAATTCCGAGAGTTGGTTGCATAATTCGCCTATTCGTGTGCGGAGTAATGGTTTGGGTGCGCGATGGACTGATCACCATCCGACTACTCTTATCATTCGCTCTTGTACATCGAATCAGTGGATCCAGCAATTTTACTCCGTCCACGGAAGCTAGAGGTGGCTTTATTTGTTGATCCCTCTACCTTCGACCTGTTGTTCCCGGAGTGTTCTCTCGACGATCACGGACAACGACCTCTTGTTAGTGGTGTCGCGAAGATCTACACGAAGCGAGACGATGCAGATCACCGACCTTCCTTCCCGTACCATGAGGCGGATCTCGAGGGCGAGATCCATTGTTAGTGGTGTCGAATTGTGGCATCCCGCAAAACCACTACTAGAAAATCGCTCGGTATTTTGTTTGGTCAATCATCATGACATCATCATGCATCTGTTTGAGAAAAACTATTTTTACAAAGGACTATTTTGTTTTTGCAACACCCCCGTCTTAATTCAAATCAAACTTCGGTTGTCCAGATATTTTGTTTTGACTAAATGATTTACAAAGGTTCTTTAAAATAAATGTGTAAAGAAAACCCAAAAAATAAATATCTAGTCCTAAACCAGCCCCCTCTAATTCCTAAAACTACCTAGTCCTAATCTACCCACCAATCACAGCTTGCCATCTCACCATCTCCCCCAATCCCCACCCACCTTGCCACCTCATCAATCCACCAGCTGCCCCTGGCCCCACCTGCAGCGAGCAACCCCTCACACGCACACAGCATCTGCACACAGCCCGCACTGCCCTCTCTCTTCCCCCTGGGCCCCACCCCGCGCCAGCCTCACCCCCCGGCCCCGCTCCGACCCCACCACTCCCTCTCCCATCCTGGCCCACCCCGACCCCACCTCTCCCCGCGTCTCCCTCCTCCCTCCTCTCCCTCACGCGCCCGCACCGAAGCCACCACCCCCTCCCGCACCGTCCTCTCCCTCCTCCACCGCTTGGGCCGCAGCACCAGCGACCGCCGCTCCCCCCGCCACCTCGCCCCGCCTCACCAGGATCCGCCGCCGCCGTTTTCTTCCCTCCTGGCCCCGCCGCCGCTCCTCCCCTCTGCCGGCTCGCCCCGCCCTTCTTCCGCGTGCCGCCAGTAGCCTCCGGCCACCACCGCCAACCGCCAGCCTCGCCTCGGCCTCCACCGCATCGCCGCCGCTTCCCCCTCTGCCTCACCGCGCCGCCCACCTCGCTCGCCTCGCCTCCCCTCCAGCGACGGCCGCGTCCCGCCTCCACCCTCTCCGGCCACGGTCCTCGCCTCCGACCGCCACCTCCGGCCCTGAGCTCTGCTCCTCCGGCCGCGACTCCGCCCCGGCCCGATCCCGACCTCCGCACGCCCCGACGTCCACCGGCCTCCCCCTGGCCTCTCTCCCCGGCCGACGCTCCCCACGCCCGGCCGCGCCGCGCGACCTCCTCCGTTGTCCTCCGGCCGCCCTTCTCCAAGCACGCACCAACCACCGCCCCCCCCCGCTCCACCTCACCCGCCGGAGCCGCCTCGTCCCCGTCGCCGCGGCCTCGCCCCGAGCTCCGTCCGACCGCGGCTCGTCCCCTCCTCCCACGCCCGGCGCCCTGCCTCGAGCCTCCTCCACCGCGTCGGCCCTCCGTCCGCGGCCATCTCCTTCCTGAGCGCGCGCCCTCGCTCGCCGTCTTCGGGTCGCGCGCCTGAGCCCTCTCCGTCGCCTCCGGCCGCGTCTTCTAGCAGTGGCGTTGTCCTCTGCGTTTCCCAGTCTCCAGTACCGCTAGGTACCGTGATGGCTCGGCCAAAACAAAACTCCCCGTGCGCCACTATCTGAAGTCAACAACTTGACAGCAACACCCCTCCACAGCACCAGGGGCACCTGTTGGTGCAGGATCGCGTGAAGCACGACAAGATCTTCTGCCTGGAACTTGTGGAACCGACTCCGTTTCATGTCCTTCACCAACCAAAGTCGGAACACCAAGGTCGCCGACACGGACTCGGAGGATCCCCGGACGCGAGCTCTCCATCTCGGACGCCAAGTTCGTCAAGAACCCGGACGCCAAGGTCGCCGATGCGAATACGACAAGTACTTCATCCCAAATGCCATGACCGTCGACATGACCCGAAGACCATGGATGCGCCAAGAGCTACTCCGTTATCCGAGAACGATTCCGCCGAGGCCGAACCCTAGATCCGAACCCTGAGACCGACCCCGAACCCCCGGACCAAGATTGTCGAACCCTAATGTGTGACCCCTTTCCTCGAGCCCTATTTTATAAATGTAATTGCAAATTGATGCATATTAAATTGTCATACTCGCATGCATTTTTGTGTGGTTTGGGGGCCTTATGCCGATTCACCTCATCATTAAATATGGGGCCCATATGCGGGCAAATCTAGTCTTATATTGGCTCCATTTAAATTTGTGCATCGAACCGGTACTATCTCTTGCCCTGTTAAAACAACATTTAAATTGCGTGGGTTCTAAATAACTTGAACCGTTTAATTAATTGTCGGGACCCCGGTTCCGCTTAATATGACCTAATTGCATCGCACTTTGCCATGCCATACATCATACATGCATCATGCCCGATCTTTTGTCGTAGTATTAAATGGTACATCCGGTGTTTCTTCTAGTGTTTTGGTTCTTCGCGGATAAGGCCGTTGAGTTGATGCGAGTATCGACCCGATCTTCGGATGAACCTTCGGCAATGTTTTCAGGCGAGCATCTCCCCCTTTCTACCTATCTTACTTTTATAGTATTTATTCCCTCCTGTTGATCTATTGCTATCTGTGTTGCGATGCTCTAGCTTTCGTACCCGTGATATCCCTTTCAGCCTTATATTGCCTTGGACACATCCTATTACCCGTTGTTTGGTAGATAGTTGGACTTGCGCGTCGTAGTCGCTTGCTCAAGTGCTGTTGCGTGTCGTCAAGTACCACAGTTGTTGGAGTATTGCCGCATGTCTAATGTTGGAGATGATCATGGCTTTAATTATCGTTTATTTCAATTATTGTTTAATAACTAAAATTGAAGTAGGTAAGCAGAGGCACAGGTGGGCAATAGATGTTATTTGGTTGTTAACCGTCCACTTGTGTCCCGTAGGACCCCGAGTTCTTGACACCTGTTCTGAGATCGAGCGCGCTAACCACATGTGGGGAGATATGGGCCCCCCATCGATTTAGTACCTGATTTCAAAGTACTGTACTGGGGGCCACAAGTAGTTTGGGGCTTTATTACTATTCTGTACTTATGCCATGCTTTACTGCTTTATTTACGATTGTGCGATGGATAGCACCTGTACTTTTTTGGAAGCGGAGTGTTTTCGCGGTATCGACAGGCCCAGTTTTGGGATCCCCTGTCGTTTACAGCCACTGTCGCAAACCCTGAGTCCGTCTCGGAGACCGACCGACTTTGTTGCGGGTGTACTTAGTGGGGTGGCCCCCCGTGCTTGCTTTGGGTCTGGGAAACGTCATGACTTAGGCCCTGCCGACATACCGATGGGTGTATGTTAATTGATCTGGCAAAAAGGGTCGAAGTGCGTGTGGATACTTTGGTGCACCCCTGCAGGGTTTAATCTTTTCGAGAAGCCGTGTCCGCGGTTATGGACGACTTGGAGCACAGTGCTTGATCATAGACAACTATAACTTAAGTTTACTGCTATAATTTAACTTGTATCCGATATGACTAGTAATCAGCTTCACTGCAACGGAATGGCTAAATAAAAGTACCAACAACTGCTGGGTTTGGGATATCTCATGTTAATAGTATTTGACTAGTAAGTGTCGCAATTACAACGGAATGGTTAACTAAAACGGCCCACTGTGTATTTTATCAGGACGATTATCTACACCTGACTAGTAATTGCTGCAACAATAACTGAATAAATAAAACTGCCAACTGTGTGAGTTCCTCGGTTGACTTCCTCGTTTGGTCTCGAGGGGGGGAATACCAGGATGGGATTGTTTGGTGTTAGTATCAGGTTGGTTCCGGATAGGTCTTTCTTACCCCTCTCTGATAGCCGCCCGTTTTATCGAGTCTCTATAGGATGTTTAGTGCATGCTGCGCTGCCGCTGCAGTCCACCATACCTATGTAGGCGAGGACCGCCGAATTCTAGTCTCGCCGTGTACTGGCCTCAGTACTGACGCTCCTCTTTTTCCTTTGCCCTTTGTCGGCACCCCTTTTGTTTAAGCAGGTTTTGAGATCGACGTCGTTAGCAGGGTTACCCTTCCGGCTTGGCCTGGGCAGGGTTATGGACGCCATTGGTTATTCTTCAGGGCTCTTAGCCCCATTTGCATCTTGTCCGTAGCGGGACGCTCTGTCGTTTTCAAGGTGATTTGGATCTTTGTATTGTATATCTGTATTCTTGACTCATTGAGTCGCTGTTATATATATCTGTTCTGTGGGTCCCATCAAGGACTGTTGTGTAATGTTATTACTTTGTTTTCCACCCGCACGAAAGTGCCTGGTGGGCACCTTTGAATCATTTCTATGCGGGTTTGGCGGGTTTCGCTAAAACTTGCATAGGGCCGATTCTGAGGGTGTTATATAGAGGCATGAACCCTCTATCGAGCATAAATACTCCCTCTTGGAGTCACTAGCATCTACTTGGCCAAGATAGCTACTAGAAACAGAGAGCATGCAAGATCTCAAACAACACAGACATGATAGAATCAATAAGATGGAATCATTAACCAATCTGACATAGTTATCTCAATATGCATCGGATACCCGCAAACACAACATGCATGATTACAAATAGATGATATTGATCATGAACGGAGCTCACAATATCTACACATGGTACCACAAAGCAGGAGAAACAACCATCTAGCTACTACATGTACCCGTAGTCCAAGGTGGAACTACTCACGCATCATACCGAAGGCTGGCATGGTGATGAAGAAGGCCTCCGGGATGATCTCTCCCCTCCAGTCGGGTGACGGGATGAGCTTCAGATCCCCCCGATCTAGGGACGATGGTGGCAGAGGCTACGAATTGTTTTGTGGAAGATTGATCGGCGAAGAGGGAGGCCGAGGGGGCGCCCGAGGCGGGTGCACCCCCCAGGCGCGGGCCAGGCCATGCCGCACGGCCAGGGGGTGTGGCCCCCTCGAGGCCCTCCTCCGTCTCGTCTTCTGGCTCCGTGTTCCCCATGGTAAAATATTGACTTTGGCTTTTGTCACGTCCAATTCCGAGAATTATGATTTTCTGCCTTTTCTGGAACCAAAAACAGAAGAAACCAGACAATTGGCACTGTGGCATATTGTTAATAGGTTAGTCCTAGAAAACATATAAAAATACCTCAAAGTTTAGACAAAGCAAAGAAAGTAGATAACTAACAAGCATGGAACATCAAAAATTATAGATACGTTTACGATGTATCAAGCATCCCCAAGCTTAACTCCTTCTCATCCTTGAGTAGGTAAGTTATAAAAAGAATAATTTTTGAGGTGACATGCACCATAAAAATCAAGCTCAAACCATTTGCGCGCATTGAAAGCTGGGATCAAAGTACTCTAAACATGAGCATGAAAGAAGAAGTTCTAACAATAAGATAAAGTAACTATGCTGCAACATGAAAGGATACAAACAAAGATCATGAATAACAATGCATTGAAAGACGTTTGTTTGTTTCACATATAGAAAACATAGCATAGTGGCATTCAGCTTGTACCTCATGCAGTAGCAATAAATGCATAAGACACCTTCAAAGTTCATAAGAGTGACTAGATACAAATAGTTCATGAGCAAGTAATATCAACAATAAGAATCAATCAATAAGTTTTGGGACAATGCACATAGAACTAAGAATGGCAATTATGCTCTCTTAATTGGTTCCTCAGGATAGAAGGTGGAGACTCAATATAATGGTGGAAAAAAGGCCCTTCATAAATGGAGGCAGGGATTTCAAGTCTCATAAAGATCTTCCAAAAATTATAGTACTTGTTATCTTTCAGCTCTCATTGCCCCTATCATCAGCATATTGAAGTGATTAAGGTTAAAGTGAAAAACTATGGAGTATATGCTTGACAAAGTATAAGTTGGCAATCTCATGTCCCTTGAGTACGAGGGCCGCTCCTCATGCTACTCATCTTTAGTCACCGGTAAGTTCTTGTCATAGTAAGTACATGCGTATCATAGAGAACCGCCAACGGTGTACCCCTGGCACATGATACAGGAGCTATCCCATAATCAAAATGATAAGGCAAGAAGACAATGAGCATCTCAGCAATCTTCTTATTTACCATGGGAAAATGATGCTTTTTCTCTCTTTCCTCTTTTCAATGTGTCTCTTTTTTTATAAGAAGAAAGCTTCATAGATTGCTCACTATGGTGATGCTGCAAGTTTCCACCATGATTAGGCATGTCTTAGGCTAGCGGCCCAGACGTTTCTATAACACACATACATAACTCCATGGACTTACAAGCTCCCCTTTTATTTCACACCGACGACATCCGTAAACAAAAGAGCATGATATCAACTGGGTACAATGTACAAGTGCACTGTTGAAAGCGTTTCCCATGACATCATGGTTCTGCTAATTCCAACGTATAAGTGCAAGCATATAAAACATAGATGACACAATGGTTCAAGTTTATTTAGGGGCAAAAAAATAAAGTGTGCCATAAAGTTTGTGAGTGCTTTACTCACTAATTTTCATATAACAAAGTGACATTTTAATTGGAAGTAGATAAAACAAGAATATACTTGGAATGGTGTAACACACCATGAATAGGAATTTATAGTGGACACTTTGGAATAACTTGGTTTCTTGGGAGTTAGATGCATCATAGAGCTTACTCAATACAAGTGGAGGCTAGCAAAAGACTGGGAGCGACCAACTAAGAGATCAATAATGGCCATAATCATGCAGAGCGACAAAACATTACTAATCAAAGCATAAAGTGGGACCACAAGTAAAAAACTAAATGATCATAGAGTCTAAGGTGACTTGTTCATAGTCATAACATGGTGTGAGCATGTTCCAAGTCAACACAAATAAAGCATCAAAGGAGAATACCACAATACTATGCTTTTGTATGCTAGAACAACGCATGATTATTTCAAGGCACATTAAGAAATCCTAATTGTTTGGAACAAGTCATGCTACAGCAATAATCACTAAGCATAAGGTCAAAACAACATCTAGCATGACATGATAAATATAAGTCGTAGTCAAAGCAAGCTCCTCTTGTACTACTCAAGCAAGAACTTTCTACTCCTCTCCAATACCAATCAACTTATTTGAAGCAACACAGCGAGAACGGGGGTACAACTACTTTATTCAAGCAAACTAAGAAAACAAAATCCAAAAACAAAAACTAATACGCTCCAAGAACAACACAACAGTGCATGAAACAGTAAAAACGAGGTGTCTAGAACGACCTGAGATTTTTATTGATGAATAAAGGGATGCCTTGGGCATCCCCAAGCATAGATGCTTGTACCTCTTGAATATTTCTTGGGGTGACACGGGGTGGCATCCCCAAGCTTGAGCTTTTGTCCATTCTTCATCTCATTACATCATTCTTTCTCTACACCTAAAAATTTTCCTACATACAAAATTCACACAATCTTCATTAGCAACATTAGTGTATTAAAAAGATAATATAACTTTGGGTTTTAGTTTTAAAACAACAAAACTTTTACTAAAGACACAATCTACTGTAGCAATTCCCTCAAAAATCTCAATTTCCCAAAAAGAACCCAAAATGGAATCAATAAGAAGAAAATGCAAATAATGGCAGAAATTTGTCAGAACAGAACAGTAGGTAGAAACCAATTTTTTCAAATACCTTCTGTTGCTCAAATCAAAAAGTGTTGAACTAACGAAAGTTATTTAACAACCTGGGGGATTTACTCGTATAATTACAGATCAATCCGAATAACATAGATTTTACATGAAATTTAAAGTGGAGCACAAAAATCTGTTTTGTGGCAGCAACTCCCCAAATCTTACTTCCCTCTCATTAGAGGTTATTCTTGGCACAAAAATCAAATAAAAAGGATAAGGAGAGGTCATTACAGAGGTAATAACTTCCAAGACACAAGATAACTATTGGGTTATCTCCCAAGAAGTACTTTTAGTTAACACCTTTAAGTTAGGCACAAGAAGCAAGAATCAAGTATTTTCAAATGAAGAAGCATTAACATCAAACCTTGCTTTCAAAGGAGGAGCAAAAAGAAACTTCTCTCTCCTCATAGGGAAGCGTTCAATACCTTTATTGAATGGAAATTGATATTTAATGGTGTCTTCTTTCATATCAATGATGGCACCAACAGTTCTAAGAAAAGGTCTTCCCAAAGTAATAGGACAAGAAGCATTGTATTAAATATCCAAAACATAGAAATCAACAGGGACATAAGCATTGTTAACCATAATAAGAATATCATTAACACTCCCCATGATTTTATTTTTAGCATTATCATCAAGTGGGACATCCAAATAGCAATCTTCAAAGGTGGAAAATCAAGCATTTCATAAATCTTTCTAGGCATAATAGACACAAGAACCAAGGTCACATGAAGCTTTGAGATCAAAGTCATTCACTTGCATATTAATGATGGATTCCCAACTATCTTCTACTTTCCTAGGAATAGAGGCTTTGTGTTTCAGCTTTTCTTCCTTAATTTTAATAAGAGCATCTGTAATGTGTTTGGTGAAACCTACATTCGTATCACTAGCATTAGGACTTCTATCAAGCTTTTGTAGGAACATAATTATTTCAGAAATATTGCAACCATCAAGATAAAATTCAAACTTAGCATCACTGGTAGTAGGCTCATTCGGTTTAGGCATTGTGGTAGGAGGAATATGGACTTCTTTTGGTTCAGTGGCATCCATATTGGTGGTGGTAATAGTGCACACACTATTGTTTCTAGCAATTTCAGCTTCTCTTTCCCACTTAGCATGTAGTTGAGCTAAAAGTCTAACATTTTCATCAATAGTAACTTGTATGGCATGAGTAGCAGCAAAGGTACTTTCCAGGGTTTCAGGTTTAGCAGCCATTTTATTAAACAAAGAGTACTGTGCTTCAGACAAAGAGGATATATTTTTCTCAACATTCATGAGCTTTTCCTCCATAGTTTTGTTGAAAGTGGTTTGTTTACTAATAAAATCTTTAAGCATGACTTCAAGTTTATAGGGAGCACTTCTAGTATTGTTGTAGGAGTTTCCATAAGTATTGCCATTATTAGGAGGATAAGGCTTGTAATTATTGTTACTACCAAAACTATTCCTATAGGCATTGTTGCTGAAATTTTTTTTTCTTATTAAGTTCACATCAACTTGCTCTTCTTGAGCAACCAAAGAGGCTAAGGGAACATTATTTGGATCTATATGAGCTTTTCCATTAACAAGCATAGCCATAATAACATCAATCTTATCACTCAAAGAGGAGGTTTCTTCAACAGAATTTACCTTCTTACCTTGTGGATCTCTCTCAGTGTGCCATTCAGAATAGTTGACCATCATATTATCAAGGAGCTTTGTTGCGACACCCAAGGTAATGGTCATAAAGGTACCTGCAGCAGCTGAATCCAACATGTTTCTTGAAGAGAAGTTTAAACCTGCATAAAAAGTCTGGATAATCATCCAAGCAGTCAGTCCATGAGTGGAATAATTCTTAACCAAAGATTTCATTCTTTCCCAAGATTGAGCAACATGTTCATTATCAAGTTGTTTAAATTTCATTATTTCACTTCTCATAGATATAAACTTAGCAGGAGGATAGTATTTTCCAGTAAAAGCATCTTTACACTTAATCCAAGAATCAATAATATTTCTAGGCAAGGCTAGCAACCATTCTTTAGATGTTCCTCTCAAGGAGAAAGGAAACAACTTGAGCTTAATAATATCTCCATCTACATCCTTATATTTTTGCATCTCACAAAGTTCAGCAAAGTTATTGAGGTGGGTAGCAGCAGCATTAGAACTAGCACCAGAAAATTGCTCTTTCATCACAAGATTCAACAAAGCAGGCTTAATTTCATAAAAGGTAGCATCAGGAGAAGGCGGAGAAATAGGTGTACTCAGGAAATCATTGTTGTTTGTGCTAGTGAAGTCACACAACTTTGTGTTCTCAGCAGAGTTCATTTTTGCAAAGGTGGAGCAAACCAACAGCAGTAGCAACTAGAGCAGGAACTAATTTTTTTGCGTTTTTGATAAGAGAAAGCAAACCAAATGAAACTATTTTTTTGGAGTTTTTGATAAAAAGAGGAAAACAAAACAAGGCAAAAGAAACTAAGAAAGACAAAAAAAAAGTAAAGAGAAAGGTTGTGAAGGACTCCCCTTGTGAAGCCGTTCTTTGCCTCCCCAGAAACAGCGCCAGAAAATAGCTTGATGTAACTCAGATTACTGTAGAGCTTCATTGGAAAACCCCAAGAGGAAGGTATGATGAGAACAATAGCAAGTTTTCCCTCAGAAAGAAACCAAGGTTATCGAACCAGTAGGAGGAAGGAAATGACCCAAAGGTGTTTCTATCAACTTAGAAACCTGCACAACACGAACTCAAGACTTTGCCGCAACAACAGTGAGTTTGTCAATCTCACCGGTTTGCTGAAAATAAAGGATTAACTGTATGGTGTGGAAGGTAATGGTGGTTTGCAGAAAGTAAAAAGTAAAAGTGGAAGATGTATCAATGGTAAAGATTGAAACAGGTTCCATAGTTCACTAGAGGTGTTCTCTTAAGATAAACAACATAACATGCTGGGTAAAAAAATTACAGTCGGGCAATTGATAGGACAGAGCAAGGAATAACAATGCGATACTAGACATTCATGATCCTATGAGATTTGATTGGGCAATACAACAAGATAGATAGACCGCCATCCAACTACATCTGTGACTAGTAATCCACCATCAGGTTATCATCTGAACCCACTCCAGTATTAAGTTGCAAGCAATGGATAACTGCTTTAAGCAAAGTGTGTAAGGTAAACAATCCACTTGTTACATGAACAAGATATCATTGTTTTCTCCATAGTAGAAACATCACATCTATAACCTTAGAGATTTCTGTCACTTCCCCAGATTAAATAGAGGCATGAACCCACTATCGATCATAAATACTCCCTCTTGGAGTCACTAGCATCTACTTGGCCAAGATAGCTAATAGAAACGGAGAGCATGCAAGATCTCAAACAACATAGACATGATAGAATCATTAACCAATCTGACATAGTAATCTCAATATCCATCGGATCCCCGCAAACACAACATGCATGATTACAAATAGATGATATTGATCATGAAAGGATCTCACAAGAACTAAACATGGTACCACAAAGCAGGAGAAACAACCATCTATCTACTACATGGACCCGTAGTCCAAGGTGGAACTACTCACACATCATACCAGAGGCTGGCATGGTAATGAAGAAGGCCTCTGGGATAATCTCTCTCCTCTGGCCGGTGCCGGGAAGAGCTTCAGATCCCCCCGATCTAGGGACGATGGTGGCAGCGGCTACGGATTGTTTCATGGAAGATTGATCGGGTACTTAGGGTTTAGGTATCAGGGGCATCTTTTAGGCGAAGAGGGAGGCCGACGCGGTGCCTGAGGTGGCAGCACCCCCAGGCGCAGGCCAGGGGGTGTGGCCCCCTCGAGGCCCTCCTCCGTCTCGTCTTCTGGCTCCGTTTTCCCCACGGTAAAATATTGACTTTTGCTTTTGTCCCGTCCAATTCCGAGAATATTGATTTTCTTCCTTTTCTAGAACCAAAATAGAAGAAAACAGGCAACTGGCACTGTCGCATCTTGTTAATAGGTTAGTCCTATAAAACATATAAAAATACCTCAAAGTGTAGAAAAAGCAAAGCAAAGTAGATACTAAACAAGCATGGAACATCAAAAATTATATATACGTTTACGCCGTATCAAGCATCCCCAGGCTTAACTCCTGCTCGTCCTCGAGTAGGTAAGTGATAAAAAGAATAATCTTTGAGGTGACATGCACCATCAAAATCAAGATCAAACCATTTGCATGAATTGAAAGCTGGGATCAAAGTACTCTAAACATGAGCATGAAAGAAGGAGTTCTAACAATAAGACAAAGTAACTATGCTGCAACATGAAAGGATACAAACAAAGATCATGAATAACAATGCATTGAAAGACTTTTGTTTGTTTCACATATAGAAAACATAGCATAGTGGCATTCATCTTGTCCCTCATGGAGTAGCAATAAATGCATAAGACACCTTCAAAGTTCATAAGAGTGACTAGATACAAATAGTTTATGAGCAAGTAATATCAACAATAATAATCAATCAATAAGTTTTGGGACAATGCACATAGAACTAAGAATGACAACTATGCTCTCTTAATTGATTCCTAAGGATAGAAGGTGGAGACTCAATATAATGGTGGAAGAAAGGCCCTTCATGGAGGCAGGGATTTCAAGTCTCATAAAGAGCTTCCAAAAATTATGGTACTTGTTAGCTTTCAGCTCTCATTGCCCCTATCATAAGAATGTTGAAGTGATTAAGGTAAAGTGAACAAACTATGGAATATATGCTTGACAAAGTATAAGTTGGCAATCTCATGTCCCTTGAGTACGAGGGCTGCTCCTCATGCTACTCAACTTTAGTCACTGGTAAGTTCTTGTAATAGTAAGTACATGTGTATCATAGAGAACTGCCAACGGGGTACCCCTTGCACATGATATAGGAGCTATCCCATAATCAAAATGACAAGGCAAGCATAAAATGAGCATCTCAACAATCTTCTTATTTACCATGGGAAAATGGTGCTTTTTTCTCTCTTTCCTCTTTTCAATGTGTCTCTTTTTTTATAAGAAGAAAGCTTCATAGATTGCTCACTATGGTGATGCTACAAGTTTCCACCATGATTAGGCATGACTTAGGCTAGCGGCCTAGATGTTTCTCTAACACACATACATAACTCCATGGACTTACAAGCTCCCCTTTTATTTCACACCAACGACATCAGCAAAAAAAAGAGCATGATATCAACTTGGTACAATGTACAAGTGCAGTGCTGAAAGCATTCCCCATGACAGCATGGTTCTCCTAATTCCAACGTATAAGTGCAAGCATATACAACATAGATGACACGATGGTTCAAGTTTATTTAGGGGCAAGAAAAATAAAGTGTGCCATCAAGTTTGTGAGATATTTAATCACTAATTTTCACATAACAAAGTGACTTTTTAATTGGAAGGTAGATAAAACAAGAATATACTTGGAATGGTGTAAAACACCATGCATAGGAATTTATAGTGGACACTTTGGAATAACTTGGTTTCTTGGGAGTTGGATGCATGATAGAGCTTACTCAATACAAGTGGAGGCTAGCAAAAGACTGGGACCTACCAACTAAGAGAGAAATAATGGCCATAATCATGCAGAGCGACAAAACATTACTAATCAAGCATAAAGTGGTACCACAAGTCAAAAACTAAATGATCATAGAGGCTAAGGTGACTTCTTCATAGTCATAACATGGTGTGAGCATGTGCCAAGTCAACTCAAATAAAGCATCAAAGGAGAATACCACAATATTATGCTTTTGTATGCTAAAATAACGCATGATTCTTTCCAGGCATATTAAGAAATCCTAATTGTTTGGAACAAGTCATGATACAGCAATAATCACTAAGCATAAGGTCAAAACAACATCTAGCATGACATGATAAAGTCTAAGTCATAGTCAAAGCAAGCTCCTCTTGTACTACTCAAGCAAGAACCTTCTACTCCTCTCCAATACCAATTGTAACATCCCAAAATTCATGATTGGCCCGTACCGGTTCGGCTAGATCTATCAACGAGAGCCGCAGGATTTAAATGAAATCGCACGGGCCAGATCTACTCGTACCCCTTCGATAAGTGATCTAATCTAACGCGTTAGATTTAGATCCAACGTACCACGACGGCTTGGCCAGAATTGGCGGCGCGCATGGTTGCAGCGGAGGCGGCGCTACTAGCGGCGACGGTCCGGCGAATATAGGAGGGGCTGGGGGTTGTGGTGTGTCTTACCAGACTCGCAAGAACACGAGGAAGATCAACGTGCTGCTGGCATGGACATGGGCGGGCTGGAGAAGAGGCTAGCGCTCGTAGGAGTTACGGGCGGCGGCTCGGTCGTTTGCAGAGGTGGACGGGTACGGCGACCTGGGTCACGCGCAGGCAAACCAAAAACATCAGAAGATGCACAAAGGCATAAGGATCACGCTCGTTTGAACCAGGAGCGAAGGGGAGGTCGGGGTTCACTGTAATCGCTTGCCGGAGCTCGTCGGACAGCGGCGGTGCGATTCAAAATGCGGGCAGCCTGGTGGCGGAGTGAGTGAGTTGAGTGAGGGGAAATGACCGTGGGGTGCAGAGATTTAAGTAGGTGGCAGCATGATAGGAAACGCTTGTGAAATCAAGGCTAATTACGCCGTGCCATTATTGGCAGCAACGGCAGGGCGACGTGGTCAGCGGGGCAAGATTTGGGGACGATGATGATGGGGCACGTGGGACCAACGCGTCAGTGAGGGGAGGGTGTGCGCGCGGGTGAGAAACAGAGAGGAGAGGTGAACCCGGGTGGGCTGGCTTTTGGGCCATTTTTGCTGTTGGGCTGGAATGGTGGCGCCGGCCCTTTTCTATTTCTTTTCTCCTTTTCTATTTCTTATTTGATTTTCTGAAATCATTCTCAAATGCTATTCAAATGAGTTTGAATTCAAACTTCCTCTGTACTTTTGTAAAATAATTCAAGCATATATTTGTGTATAAAACATTGCTTTTTGATCATAAACACTTTGGTCCATTAAAAACAGAATTAAAAACCATGCCTTAATTAAATATTTATAATAGGCATATAAATGGTTTTAAATTTAGATTGTTGTTTTGAAACTTTGAACAAGCTTTGAAATCAACATTCAAACCATTTATAGTTGAAACAAAGCATTCTCATGATTTAAAATGGAAATGAAGACTTTTCCTTTCTTACATAAAAATAATAGGCAAACAATTGGCTTTTGTTTTGCAATCTTGTTTGAAATTAATTTAAAATGCATGAGGATGCATGAATGATGTGCAAACTTTATAAATCATGATTTTTGGGATGTTACAAATCTAAACCCCTTAAGGCTCGAGATTCGGATTGGCTAGCAAATAGGTGAGGGTGGTCTTTCCGAAGATCATCTTCTCTTTCCCAAGTTGCTTCCTATTCGGAATGGTGGTTCCACTGAACTTTGCAAAACATGATAGTCTTAGTCCGAGTTACCCTTTATGCAGTCTCAAGAATCTTGATAGGCTTCTCCTCATATGTGCGATCACTTTCCAATTGGTCCTCTTCCAAAGGTATAATATCCTTCAAAGAAGTCTCTTCCATATCCGGATGGCATTTCTTTAGCTGACTTACGTGAAACACATTGTGAACGGCAGACAATGATTCAGGCAATTCAATCTCATATGCTACTTCTCCTTTACGGCTCAGAATCCTGAATGGTCCAACATATCTGGGTGCCAATTTTCCTTTGACTCCAAATCTCTTCACTCCACGAAGTGGTGACACTCTAAGATAAGCTCTATGACCCACCTCATAGGTGACTTCTCTACGCTTTGGATCAGCGTAGCTCTTTTGTCGGGACTGTGCTATCTTCAATCTGTCCTTTACCAACTTGAATTTCTCTTCAGCTTCCTTGATTAGTTCTGGCCCGAACAAATTTCTTTCTCCAACACCATTCCATAGCAATGATGTAGTACAATTTCTTCCATAGAGAAATTCAAACGGTGCCATCTCAATACTGGCTTGATAGCTGTTTTTGTAAGAGAATTCTGCGTAAGGCAGACTTTCATCCCAACTAGCACCATAATCTAGGGACATTCCCTCAACATATCCTCTAGAATCTGGTTGGTCCTTTCTGTCTGTCCATCAGTCTGGGGATGAAAAGTAGTGGTGAATTCCACAATGACTCATGCAGTTGTCTCGAAAAATGGGAAGTGAATTGGGTTCCCCTATCGGACACAATGTTCCTGGGTACTCCATGCAGACACACAATCCTATTCATATAAATCTTGGCTAACTTAGCACTTGTATAGGTTGTCTTCACAGGTATGAAATGAGCCACTTTAGTTAGGCGGTCTACAATGACCCAGATAGAATAATATCCTGATCTAGTCCTTGGTAGTCCAGTGATGAAATCCATACCAATCTTATCCCACTTCCAATCAGGAATAGGTAGTGGTTGTAACAGTCCTGCTGGTTTATGATGTTCCGCTTTCACTCTACTACATACATCACACAAAGAAATATGTTAGGTGATGTCCTTCTTGAGATTATTCCACAAAAATCTTTCCTTCACATCCATGTACATTTTGGTGTTACCCGGATGAATGGAATATGGTGAGTTGTGTGCTTCTTGTAAAATCAGTTTCCGAAGCTCCGGATCTTGCGGAATGCAGATACGGTTTCCATACCATAAAGTACCTTATTCGTCTTCATGGAATCCTTTGGCTTTCCCTTTGCTAATTTTTTCCTTAATCTATTCAATTTCCTTGTCTATCTTTTGGGCTTCCTTGATTTTTTCCAACAAGGTGGGTTGAACATCTAATGACATGAGATGTCCTTTAGGCACTATCTCCAATCTGAGATCCTTGAACTGGGCACACAGATCATCTGGCAATTCTCCCTTAGTAAGGCCATTCACATAAACCTTACCTCTTAATGCATCCGCTACAACATTTGCTTTACCGGGGTGGTATTGCAAACTCAAGTCATAGTCCTTGATGAGTTCTAGCCATCTTCTTTGTCTCATGTTGATTTCTTTTTGAGTGAAAATATACTTCAAACTTTTGTGATCTGTGAACACTTCACATCGCTTTCCCAAAAGATAATGTCTCCATGATTTTATTGCATGGACAACAGAGGCTAACTCTAAATCATGAGTAGGATAATTCACTTCATGAGTTTTGAGTTGTCTCGAGGCATAAGCCACAACTTTCCCTTCTTGCATCAACACTGCACCTAATCCCTGGTGAGATGCATCACAATATACTTGGAAATCCTTCTCCAAATCTGGTAGACATAAGAATGGTGCTGTCACTAGTCTCTTCTTCAACTCTTGGAAACTGAGTTCACATCCTTTAGTCCAATCAAATTTCTTGTCTTTCTTAAGTAATTCCATCATTGGCTTAGCTACATTTGAGAAATTCTCAATGAATCTTCTATAGTATCCTGCCAAGCCAAGGAAACTACGAACTTCTTTCACTGACTAAGGAGATTCCCACTCAGTTATAGCTGAAACTTTTGCGGGATCAAGTGCTACACCATCTCCTGATACAATGTGTCCAAGAAATCCAGCCTTATTTGATTAAGAATATATTATTCATTCAATTTCTTATTAGTTTATTCCCCCACTTTACACCGATGATGATTATTTTGTTTGAAAGGTACAATCTTTGATTAGTTTATGATAACTATCTATCACACCTGCTTTTGTAATCCACTTTAGAATCAGTTCAGTTAAGTATGTATGTACTGATAAAGCTTGCTATCATGATAATTGTTCCTATATTAACCATGCGACTTATCTCAAGATTACGGAGCATTCAGCCAGAATTCACACTTGCTGAATTTGTCATACAGCTTATGCTCCCTAAGCTTCTCAAGTATCAATCGCAAATGTTCTTCATGCTCTTCATTTCTCTTGGAATAGATCAAAATGTCATCGATGAAAACAACAACGAATTTGTCAAGAAATTCCATGAACACCTTGTTCTTCATATTCATGAAGTAGGCTGGTGCATTTGTCAAACCAAATGGCATCACGGTCTACTCATAAAATCCATACCTAGTAGTGAAAGCTGTCTTAGGTATTTCTTGTTCTCTTATCTTAAGCTGAAAATAACCTGACCGGAGATCAATCTTTGAGAAAACACAGGCTCCTTCTAGCTGATCAAACAAGTCATTGATTCTTGGCAAAGGATATTTGTTCTTGATAGTCACCTCATTGAGTGAACGATAATCTATGCATAACTCAAGTCATAGTCCTTAATGAGTTCTAGCCATTGTCTTTGTCTCATGTTGATTTCTTTTTGGGTGAAGATATACTTCAAACTTTTGTGATGTGTGAACACTTCACATCGCTTTCCCAAAAGATAGTGTCTCCATGTTTTGAGTGCATGGACAACAGAGGCTAACTCCAAATCATGAGTAGGGTAATTGACCTCATGAGTTTTGAGTTGTCTCAAGGCATAAGCCACAACTTTCCCTTCTTGCATTAGTACTGCACCTAATCCATGATGCGATGCATCACAATACACTTGGAAATCTTTCTCCAAATTTGGCAGACATAGGACTGGTGTTGTCACTAGTCTCTTCTTCAATTCTTGGAAGCTGAGTTCACATCCTTCAGACCAAGCAAATTTCTTCTCTTTCTTTAGTAACTCCGTCATTGGCTTAGCTACCTTGGAGAAATTTTTGATGAATCTTCTGGAGTATCCTGCCAAGCCAAGGAAACTACGAATTTCCTTCACTGACTTAGGAGATTCCCATTCAGTTACAGCTGACTCTTTTGCGGGATCAACTGCTACACCATCTCCTGACACAACGTGCCCAACAAATCCAACTTCATTCAACCAGAATTCACACTTGCTGAATTTGGCATACAGCTTATGCTCTCTAAGCTTCTCAAGTATCAAACGCAAATGTCCTTCATGCTCTTATTTGCTCTTAGAGTAGATCAAAATGTCATCGATGAATACGACAACAAACTTGTCAAGGAACTCCATGAACACCTTGTTCATCATATTCATGAAGTAAGCTGGTGCATTGGTCAAACCAAACAGCATCACTGTATACTCATACAATCCATACCTAGTAGTGAAAGCTGTCTTAGGTATGTCTTGTTCTCTTATCTTAAGCTGAAAATAACCTGACCAGAGATCAATCTTTGAGAGCACACAGGATCCTTCTAGCTGATCAAACAAGTCATTGATTCTAGGCGAAGGATATTTGTTCTTGATAGTCATCTCATTGAGTGAACGACAATCTATGCATAACCTTTGACTTCTATTTTATTTTCCACAAATAAGACTCGTGCACCCCAAGATGAAGAACTCGGTTGAATAAATCCTTTTTGCAATTGTTCTCCAAGTTGTTTCTTAAGTTCTTTCAGCTCATCAACTGACATCGTGTAAGGTATCTTTGCTATTGGTCCTGATCCTGGAAGCAAGTCAATCAGAAATTCCACATCTCTATCTGGTGGAATTCCCGGTAATTCTTCCGGAAACACATCCGAATATTCTCTCACAATTGGCACACTGTCTATGCTAACCACTTAAGAGAATTTAGCTTACTCCCTTTTGATTCAAAGTTAGTCTTGAATCTAATCCTTTTATTATCCGGGGTTGTGAGTGTGACAGTATGATTGGCACAATATAGCACTCCCTTGTGCTTAGTCATCCAGTCCATTCCCAAAATGACATCCAATCCTTGGGAATTTAGGATTATCAGATTAACGGGAAACTTATACTTCCCAAACTCTATGACTAGATCGTGACATCCTGAGTTCACTATCATTTCTCCACCAGGAGAACTTACTTTTATAGGACACCCAATAGTTTCAACTGGAAGTTCATTTCTTTCAACAAATGCTCTTGATATGAATGAATGTGATGCACCAGTATCGAAAAGAACAAGTGCTGGAACAGAATTGAGTTTGAACTTACCAGCCACAGCATCAGGATCCTCGTAGATCTCTTCCACATTGATGTGGTTCACTTGTCCTTTCTGGAAAGGTTTGGGCTTGTTGGGTCCTTCAACTTTATTTTCTGGGCATTCATTTGCATAATGCCCCATCTTATTACACTTGAAGCATTCAACCTGACTGAGATCCTTCTTGACGGGCTGGCTTCCACTACCACTTCCACTTACATTGTGGTGGCTCTTGTATCCACCCTTGTGGTTCTTGTACTTGTCATTGTCATGACTACGGTGATGCTTGTTGTCATGATGGCGGTTGTGGTTGTGGTGGCTGTTGTACTTTCCATGCTTGTGGGATCCAGAACTCCAACCTACATCATAATGGGAACGCTTGTGAGACAATCCTGAGATGTGCTTGTTAGAGATGTGCTTCCTCTTTCTGCTTTCAACCTTTTTCATCTTGTTCTCCAAGATGGTAGCCTTGTCACAAAGAGATTGGTAGGTGGGGACATAGGCCACAGATAACTGTAGGTTCAATTCATCGTTTAGTCCTTCGAGGAGCTTCTCTTTTCTCTTGGCATTGGTATCCACTTCATCCAGTGCATAACGTGCCAGATTGTTGAACTACTCAATATATTCAGGTTATGGAACTCCTTCTTCAAACTCATCACTCCGGATGAGATGTGAGCTGTACGGAAACCATCTTAAAAGATAGCCCATGTCACATCCTTAATGGGAGTGGTGATCTGGAAGTTATCCCACCAAGTAGCTGATGGTCCTTCCAACAAGTGTGTTGCAAACCTGACTTTCTCTTCGTCGGTACAGCCGACAGTTACCAAATCCTTATTCACTGAACGTAGCCAATCATTGGCCACCATGGGATCAGTAGTTCCTGACAACTTTGCAGGCCTCAGTCTTAGGAATCTGGTGAGCATGTCAAAACCTGGTGGATTGTTCTGATTGTTGTTGTTGTTGTTGTTATTGTTGTTGTTATTCTGATTCTGCATGAAGGTGGTCATCATTTGCATCAGCTGTGCCTGTGCTGTCATCAGCTGTTGCATCTCGGGGGTGACATTGTTGTTGTTCGGGTTGGGGTTGGCACGTCGAGGAGGCATCTGTGGTTTTCAATAAGGATAAGAATGAGATACCCATAGATGCTTAACAGGCACAATACATCACATAGACAATCACCAAAACATGTATCAAAATAACATAAGGTTCAACGACATAAACAACAAGTTTGAAAAGCAAACACACCAATAGCAAGCCATCCACATGTTGTATGGTCATTGCGACTCAATAATCATAAACATGGTAAATGATAGATAAATGAGTAGTCATCACTACTCCTCTGCATCAACCTCCTCATCAACAAGTGTAAGACCTGCATTCTCCATAGCGGTCTTGTATTCCTCGACATTGGTAGTCAAGGCCTCTATCTTGGCTTTGAGAGCCCTCTTCTATGAACGGAATCTCTCAATCACACCCTACTGATGCTCGAGCTCGAAGTCCTTGGCCTCTATTTCAGCATTCATATCTCGAATCCTCTTGTTCATATCTTGGACTCTCTTCTCTTAACTCTTGAACTTCTTGTCCTAGCTCTCAAACTTAGACTCCATTTCCTTGACTATCTCGTCTTGCACCGCGAAGAGCTTGTCCTTCTCACGAAGCTGCACCTGGAGCTCGTCATTGCTAAGGATTACGTTGGTCCTATCAGTATCTAGGTGCCTAAGTAGAACCTCTAGGTCCTGAAGGTACAGATGAATTGTCTTTGCCGTCTCTCTAGAAGAATCCTCGAACTCAATAGCCTCACCATCCTCGTTGCGTCTCCCGAAGGCGTGAAAGTGAGTACCTCTAAGCTCCCGAGAGTGCCTCCCTAACAGACGCCCAAGTAAATCCTGCATGACTACCTCTAGGCCTCTCTCCCTGTCATCATGCATAAGCTTGAAGGTGATAGCCTCCGTGGCTGGCTCAGTCTGACGTCCTGGATGAGTAACCTTGAAGCCCCAAAGGTCCTTCCTCTCAAACTTGGTGAGGGGAAGCATCATGATGCTAGGGAGCGGAAGATTGAGCACACTAGTGAGCTCAATAAGACGAGTGCCAAAACGAGTTCCCTTGAACTCTTCAGCCGTGCTGATAGTAACATTAGGCATCTATTTTATAAGATAGAGAAAATTTAGAATCAACATCAATAGAGAAAAATCACAAGACAAAGCATCATAGGCATATCATTGGAAATCAACACACAAGTCATGGTATACATAAATCCATTACAAGAATTCAAGGTTCAACATAACTTAGACAACATTTTTGGAAATAAAACGATAAGTGTGGTGGTCCAACTAACGAAGTATGTTACAACTCTCACTCAGTAGACAAAATGGCTATCAAAGCATCCTTAGTAGCCATCTGTCTATCTTGTTCACAAGATTCCCAAATCAAGTCTATGATGTCTTCCCTTAGTTGTTGGTTGGTAGTCTCCAAATCTTGAGTATGTTTCTTTTCTTCCCTAAGGTCATTTTGGGTGTTAAGCATTCTGCACTTGAGTCTATCACTAAGCTCTTTGATGGCCTTCCAAGATGCATCCCTTGCAGAGTCAAAGAATGTGGTGTGCATTACTGAGTTGGTGACCATGCAGAATCCTGATTCCTTGTGGCTGTCTTCCTTGTTTTTGTACAAGTGAAGTTGTACCCACCAATACTCCTCTCCTTCATCCATCACAGGGAAACCTTTGTACACAGATGCACCATGTATCCCCATGGTAACCATAAGGTTCTTGAGGGCTTTTGGAAATTCAGTCTCACACTCCAAAGTCATGGTCATGAGTGGTCCTTTCCTTACGGCTTTGTTGATGGAGTTCATCTACAGATAGAGATGAGAAATAAGATTAGAAAAGTTTACGAGAAGAAAAGACAAGTGTAGAAAATTTTCAAAGTGTTGAAATTTTTCCTTAGTGGTTTCTAATCCAATCCTAGGGTTATAGTCCTACAGGCAACACAGTTCTCTGATACCATCTGTAAGATCCCTACCTTATAAAGGTAAGGATCCCTGTGATTGCAATGTTAGTCCCTGGATCAATTGCTAGCATCCACAGTTTAAGATGAAGTACACAGAAACAAAGGTCATTATTACATCGTCATTCCAGAGATAACATAGTCTTTTACAACTCCATGTCCATAGGCCTCATACAAGAGTTCATTCATAACAATATAAATAAAGTCTTCATCTTCATGTGCCATAGGCAAGCATGTTGAGTGTAGACTCATAACCCCTAATCATCATCAGAGTAACCTGCAACATCACAAGTTACAGCCATAGTGGGTCAATACATTGGAATAGTATTGGCAAGTGATACCTTAGTAGAATATTAACATCTAGTTACTACATGAATTTGGCTAAGTGTAGCTTAGGCTTTCTTTGCTCAAAATAGGTTTTACCTATCAGTTGAAAATCACTAAGTTTTTCTTTGACAAAACTTTCCCAAGGAACCACCAATAGAAATTGGTGAACCTTCACCCTTGTTAAACCACAAGTTTTTAACTTAGAAAATTGGGATGATGAGATTCTTTATAGCTTCCATGTCTTGATGCTCAAGTTGTCCAATACCAGGGACATGGCTAAGTACTTAGATTCTTCCATCTACAGAGGTTGTGCACTTTCCCCACAAGACTTGATTTTCACCAAGACAGGACCTTTCAGAAGCCTTCCCTTAGACCAAATGGACGCGTTCCAACCTATCATCCCACTACCACCAACTGTACAAATGGATAAGTTATTGCAACCTATATGATCCAGGCAGAGCCCATAATGCCATGTGGCTGCACTAGAAGATTATTAACATTTGGCATCTCAAATCCCTTTGTTCCTGGGTGGCTTTCCACAAGTGATATACACAAGGTAAACCATAGAAATGGGCGTTGTGTAACCACTCAACACAAACCATTCTTTCCATTCCACCCAGGTGTTTCATTCACTTAGTTGTTTTATTAAGCAAAACATAAGTCAAGTCTTAGAAATAATTCTCATAGCATGAATATATAATCCACCCTTTGTTGCTACTAGCTAGGCTAAGCATGGCAATAGCAAGTATCTTAACTTAGAGGAAATTCTAACATTACTACAACTACTAGGATTTCCCAAGCATACTTAGCAAAATAATCATGCAAGTCCTATACAAAAATATTTCTAATGCATAGGTAAAAATATTGGGATATAAACATGAAGCACCACTTGCCTTGGTAGTTTTGGGGGTAGCAACAATCTTCACAACCACAATCACTATTAGCACCAAAATCTACACATAAAATATTGGCACCAAAATCACATATCAAAATATACAATCCAAAATATATGAATGCATGCAAATGCTTATGTGATGATTTTCTACACCCAAAAAGACAAGTATACAGTACTGAATCATAAACAAGACCAAGACACAATAAATAAACTTTATTTGATCTTTAAATCATTTTTCAAATAATTTCTATACTCAAAATAAGCCTACAAATGTCTCTGTAAAAATAATCAATTTTACAGAAGCAAAACATTAAACACATTGCATAAATGGGTAGAATTCTTTCTCCTGATTCCAATGATATAAAATTTATAAAATTTGAACGTGTGGATCAAAAGTTATAATTTTTGCAAGTTTGAATCACTAATAGATCTAATTCAGATTTTTAAAACAAAGAACAGGCCACGCGGCAGCGTCTGATTGGACGATACCGCTTCGCACCAGATCACGCTCGCACACCGTTGGATCTAACTAACTGCGCACGGTCCAGATCAAAACGTACCCCTTCGCTACAGATCTAATCCTAAGCGCTGGATTCAGATCTAACGGTTGTCGAGCAAGCGACCACGGCTGAGCGGCGCTAGCGACGGCGACGCAGCGGCGCGGCTCTGCCGGTGATGTTCCGGCGGCTACAGAGGGGGCTGGGGTTAGCAGAGGGGCTTACCAGACTTGCGATGTCACGAGGAAGCTCAACGTGCAGACGGGAAGGGTCGGGGCGCGCTAAGAGGTTGCTGGGGCTCGTCGGACTTGCGGACGTCGTCGGGTGCTTGCATATGAAGACGTTGCCGACGATATAGACTGCCCTATCATGAACCAGTTGTGTCAGAAGGTGCGCAAGCTTGTGGCGAACACGACAGGGTCAAAGGGGAAGCAAGGGGCGCTCGAAGATTATCAATATTTCTCGTCGGAGTTGGGCGGCGGCACTGATGGTTGTGGGCACGAACGGGGATGGCGACCTGGGTCACGAGAAAGCAAATGAAAGGCGTCAGGAGATGCGCCAGAACATGCTGGTCACATTCGTTTGAAACAGAGGCAAAGGGGCGGTCGAGCCTCACCGGAATCAGTCGTCGGAGCTGGTTCTGTCTACGGCGATGCAACGCTAAATAGAGGCAGCCTGGTGGCGGAGCGAGCGAGTTGTGTGAGGGGAAAGGAGCAGGGTGGAGAGGGGGTTTTGTAGCCAGAGCCAGGGCTAAGATCACGCATGGAATCAATGGGATTGAAGCCGAATTAAATCGCGGCGTCACTACGGGGAGGTAAGGGCGGAGCGGGTCGGGCGCGCGGTGATTGGGGACGATGCTGACGGGGCAAGGTGGGTACAAGGCGTCAGCGGGTCGGTGCATGTGGCTGTGGTGAGAAACTGAGGAAGAAGGAAAATCCCGGGTGGGCTGGTTCTGTTGTTGGGCCAAATTGCTGGCGCCAGCCCATTTCCATTTCTTGTCTTTTTCTTTTTCTGACTTGATTTTCTGGAATCAAATTCAAATGAGTTTCAAAAGAGTTTCAATTCAAGCCACTTCTAGATTTTTGTAAAGTGAAAATTGTACACATTTGGTTGTAGAACAATGTTGTACACTTTAAAATAATTTGGCACTTTGGAATTTTAAAATAAAAAATGTTTCTACCCATTGCTTAATAAGACAAAGAAATGGTTTTAAATTTGTTCCTTTGTTTTGAAATTTTTGTCCAAGCTTTGGAATTTATCAAACAAACCAATGAACAACATATTTGGCTTTAGAACAAACAATCTCTCATTAGAGAGTAGCATTGGATCAATGCCTTGCTTACATAAAATAATAGGCATGCAAAATGCTCCTGTTTTGTAATGACTTTGAAAATGATCCTAAAATGATTATGAATGCATGGATGATATTCAAACTTTGAAAACATGATTTTAGGGATGTTACATGAAAGCAGTCTTAGGTATGTCTTGTTCCGTTATCTTTAGCTGAAAGTAGCCTGACCAGAGATCAATCTTTGAGAACACACGGGCTCCTTCTAACTGATCAAACAAATCATTGATTATGGGCAAAGGATACTTGTTCTTGATAGTCACCTCATTGAGTGAACGGTAATATATGCATAACCTTTGACTTCTATCTTTCTTTTCAACAAACAAAACTGGTGCACCCCAAGATGAAGAACTTGGTTGAATAAATCCTTTCTGTAACTGTTCTCCAAGTTGTTTATTGAGTTCTTTCAACTCATCAACTGACATATTGTAAGGTCTCTTTGCTATTGGTCCTGATACTGGCAGCAAGTCAATCAAAAACTCAACATCCCTATCTCGGGGCATTCCTGGCAATTCCTCCGGAAACCCATCCGGATATTCTCTCACAATTAGCACACTATCTATGCTAACCCCCTTAAGAGAATTTAGCTTACTCCCTTTTGATTCAAAGTTAGACTTGAATCTAATCCTTTTATTATCCGGGGTTGTGAGTGTGACAATATGATTGGCACAATCTAGTACTCCTTCATAATTGGTCATCCAATCCATTCCCAAAATAACATCCAATCCTTGGGAATCTAGGATTATCAGGCTGACTGGAAACTTATGCTTTCAAAATTCTATTACTAGATCACGACATCCAAGACTTACTATCATATCTCCACCAGGAGAACTTACTTTTATAGGACACCCAATATTTTCAGTTGGAAATCCATTTTTATCAACAAATGCTATTGATATGAATGAATGTGATGAGCCAGTATAAAAAAGAACAAGTGCTGGAATAGAATTGAGTTTGAACTTACCAGCCATAGCATCAGATTCTTCATATATTTCTTCCACATTAATGTGGTTCACTTGTCCCTTTTGGAAGGGATTGGGCTTGTTGGCACCATCAACTTTCTTTTCTGGGAACTCATTAGCATAGTGCCCCATCTTATTACACTTGAAGAATTCAACCTGACTGAGATCTTTTTTTACAGGCTGACTCCCACTTCCACTTCCACCTCCACTATGGTGGCTCTTGTGTCCACTCTTGTGATTCTTATACTTGTCATTATCATGACTACAGTGATGCTTGTTGTCATGATGGCGGTTGTGGCTGTGGTGGTTGTTGTACTTTACATGTTTGTGGGATCCAGAACTCCCACTATCATAATGATGGGAACGCTTGTGAGACGATCCCGAGCTGTGCTTATCAAAGCTATGCTTCCTCTTTCTGCTCTCAACCTGTTTCATCTTGTTTTCCAAGATGGTAGCCTTGTCACAAAGTGATTGGTAGGTTGGAACATAGGCAATAGACAGCTGCAGGTTCAATTCATCATTCAGTACTTCGAGGAATTTCTCCTTCCTCTTTGCATCAGTATCAACTTCATTCGGTGCGTAGCGCGCCAGATTGTTGAATTCCTCAATATACTCAGCCACACTATGGTGATGTTGCTTCAGATTGTGGAACTCCTTCTACTTCAAATTCATCACTCTGGATGAGATGTGAGCTGTACGTAATCCATCCTCAAAGATAGCCCAAGTCACATCCTCAATGGGAGTGGTGATCTGGAAGTTATCCCACCATGTTTCTGCTGGCCCTTCAAGCAGATGTGCTGCGAACCTGACATTTTCCTCGTTGGTGTAGCCAACAGTCACCAAGTCCTTGTTCACTAAACATAACCAGTCATTGGCTATCATTGGATCAATGGTTCCCGAGAACTTTGCAGGCCTTAGTCTCAAAAATCTGGTGAGCATGTCAAATCCCGGAGGATTATTCTGATTGTTGTTATTGTTGTAGTTGTTATTCTGGTTCTGGTTCTGCATGAACTGTGTCATCATCTGCATCAGTTGAGCTTGTTCTATCATCAATTGCTGCATCTCGGGAATGACGTTGTTGTTGTTGTGGTTGGGGTTGGCATGTCGAGGAGGCATCTGTGGTTTTAATAAGGATAAGAATGAGATACCCATATATGCTTAACATGCACAATACATCACATAGAGCAATCACAATAACCAAGCATCAAAGTAACATAGAGTTTGAACGACATAAACAAAAAGTTTTGAAAATGCAAACACACCATAGCAAGCCATCCACATGTTGGATGGTCATTGCGACTCAATAATCAAAGTACGGTAGATGAAAGATAATCGAGTAGTCTACACTACTCCTCTGCATCAATCTCCACATCAACAAGGGTAAGGCCTGCATTCTCCATGGCGGTCTTATACTCATCAACACTAGTGGGCAAGGCCTCAATCTTGGCCCTAAGAAGCCCTCTTCTATGAGCGAAGCCTCTTGATCACTCCCTGCTGGTGCTAAAGCTCGAAGTCCTTGGCCTCTAACTCTTCCTTCATCTCCCGGATCTTCTTGTTCCTGTCTTGGACTCTTTTCTCTTGGCTCTTGAACTTCTTGTCCTAGCTTTCAAATTTGGCCTCCATTTCCTTGACGATCTCGTCTTTCTCCGCGAAGACCTTGTCCTTCTCTCGTAGCTGAACCTGGAGCTCGTCATTGCTAAGCATGATGTTGGTCCTATCAGTATCAAGGTGTCTAATAAGACCCTCTAGGTCCTGAAGGTACATACGAATCGGCTCCATCGTCTCTCTAGTAGCATCATCGTACTCTATAGCCTCACCCTCCTCGTTGCGTCTCCCGAAGGGGTGAAAGTAAAGACCTCTAAGCTCGGTGGAGTGCCTCCCTACCAGGCATCCAAGTAAGTCCTGCATGACTACATCTAAGCCTCTCTCCCTGTCGTCATTCATCAGCTTGAAAGTGATAGCCTCCGTGGGTGGCTCTGCCTGGCGTCCCTGTTGTGTGACTCTGAATCCCCATAGGTCCTTCCTCTCAAACTTGGTGAGCTAAAGTGTCGTGATGTTAGGAAGGGGAAGGTTGAGCACACTAGTGATCTCAATGAGACGAGTACCAAAACGAGTTCCCTTGAACTCCTCGGCCGTGCGGATAACAACATTAGGCATCTATTTTTATAAGATAGAGAAAAGTTAGGACCAACACAAGTAGATAAAATTCACAAGACAAAATATCACAAGCACATCTTTTAGCGACAAACACACTAGTCATGTCATACACAAATCCATTACAGACACCAAAGGTTCAACATAACTTAGAAAATTTTATGGAAGTAAAAACGATAAGTGTGGTGGTCAACCTAACGAAGTATGTTACAATTTTCACTCACTAGACAAAATATCTATCAGGGCATCCTTAGTGGACATATGTCTATCTTGTTCACAAGACTCCCATATTAAGTCTATGATGCCTCCCCTTAGTTGTTGGTTGGTAGTCTCTAATTCTTGGGTATGATTCTTTTCTTCTCTAAGGTCATTTTGGGTGTTGAGCATTCTACACTTGAGTCTATCACCAAGCTCCTTGATGGCATTCCAAGATGCATTTCTTGTAGAGTCAAAGAATGTTGTGTGCATTTCGGAGTTGGTGACCATGCAAAATCCTGACTCCTTGTGGTTGTCTTCCTTGTTTTTGTACAAGTGAAGTTGCACCCACCAATACTCTTCTCCTTCATCCATCAGGGAATCCCTTGTACACAGCTGCACCATGTATCCCCATGGTAACCATAAGGTTCTTGATTGTTTTGGGAAATTCAGTCTCACACTCCATGGTTATGGTCATGAGTGGTCCCTTCCTCACGGCTTCGTTGATGGAGTTCATCTATAAATAGAGATGAGAAAGAAGATAAGAAAAGTTTACGAGAAGAAAATGAAAAGTGTGGAAATTTTTCAAAGTGTTGAAAATTTTCCTTAGTGGTTTCTTAGTCTAATCCAACCTAGGGTCATAATCCTACAGGCAACACAGTGCTCTAATACCATCTGTAAGACCCCAACTTTTTAAAGGTAAAGGTCCCTGTGATTGCAATGCTAGTCCCTGGATCAAATTCTAGCATCCACAATTTAAGATGAAGTACACAGAAACAAAGGTCATTATTACATCGTCATTTCAAAGATAACATAGTCTTTTACAACTCCATAGCCATAGGCTAGTACAAGAGTTTAACTTAACAATTTAAATAAAAGTCTTCATCTTCATGTGCCACAGGCAAGCATGTTCAGTGTAGACTCATAACCCTAATCCTCATCAGAGTAACCTACAACATCACAAGTTACAGCCACAGTGGGTCAATACATTGGAATAGTATTGGCAAGTGATACCTTAGTAGAATAATAGTTTCTACCTTCTACATGAATTTGGGTGTAGCTTAGGCTTGCTTTGCTCAAAATAGGTTTTACCTATGAGTTGAAAACACTAAGTTTTTGTTTGGCAAAAACTCCCAAGGAACCACCAATAGACATTGGTGAACCTTTACCCTTGTTCAACCACACGTTTTTAACTTATAAATTGGGATGAGGAGATTCTTGATAGCTTCCATGTCTTGATACTCAAACTGTCCGTTGCCGGGGACACGACTAAGTACTTAGATTCTTCCTTCTCGAGAGGTGGTGCACTTTCCCCACAAGACTCGACATGCATCAAGACAAGACGTTTCAGAAGCCTTCCCTTAGACCAGAATGGATGCGCTCCAAACCTATCACCCCCTACCACCAATTGTACATTTGGCTAAGTTATTGCAACCTATGTGATCCACGCAGATCCCATAATGCCATGTGGCTGCACTAGAAGCTTCTTAACATATGGAATCTCAAATCCCTTTGTTCCTGGGTGGCTTTCCACAAGTGTGATACACAAGGCAGACCATAGATATGGGCCTTGTGTAACCACTCAACATAACCCAAACATACCATTCCACCCAGGTGATTCATTCACTTAGTTGTTTTATTAAGGAAAAACACAAAGTTAAAAGACTTAGCAATTTTTTCCATGGCATGTATAAATTCCACCCTTGGTTTCTACTAGCTAGGCTAAGCATGGCAATAGCAAGTACCTTAACTTAGATAAAATACTAACAATTCTACAATTACTACGATTTCCCAAGCATAGCATATATAGATACTTAGCAAAAATTATCATGTAAGCCCTATACAAAATACCACTAATGCATAGTCAAAATATTGGGACAAAAATATGAAGCATCACTTGCCTTGATAGTTGGGGGAGTAACAACAATCCTCACAGTCACAATCACCACTAGCACCAAAATCTACACATAAAATGATAGCACCAAATTCATATTTCAAATAATCAAGAAAAACTATATGAATGCATGCAAATGCAATTTGATGATGTTTCTCAACTAAACAAGACAAGTAAAACAATACTGAACAATAAACTAAACATTTATACACCAATTAAACTTAATTTGGTTTTTAAAACATTTTCCAAATAATTTTTATACACAAAATAGGCCTACAAATGTCTCTGCATAAAATTCTATTTTAACAGAGACAAAATACAAAACCAAGCTTGCAGATGTGTAGGATTTAATTTTTTGATTCCAATGGTATATTATTTGTATTTTTTGGATAAACAAAACAAAAGTTATTGAATTTACAAGTTTGAATAACTAATAGATTCAAAAACAGATTTTAATTTAAAAACCCAAACACGTGGGCGTATCTGATTGGCCCGTACCGGTTCGGCTTGATCGTTCAACGAGATCCGCAGGATTTAAATGAAATCGCACGGGCTAGATCTACTCGTACCCCTTCGATAAGTGATCTAATCTAACACGCTAGATTTTGATCCAATGGCCCATAACGGCTTGGCCAAGAACTGGCGGCGCACGTGGTTGCAGTGGCGGCGACGCTACTGGTGGTGACGGTCCAGCGAATACAGGAGGGGCTGGGGGTTGTGGTGTGGCTTACCAGACTCGCAAGAACACGAGGAAGCTCAACGTGCTGCTGGTGTGGACAGGGGCGGGCTGTAGCAGAGGCTAGCGCTCGTCGGAGTTGCGGGCGGCAGCTTGGTCGTTTGCAGAGGTGGACGGGGACGGCGACCTGGGTCACGCGCAGGCAAAACAAAAACATCAGAAGATGCACAAAGGCATAAGGATCACGCTCGTTTGAACCAGGAGCGAAGGGGCGGTCGGGGTTCACCGTAATCGCTTGCCAGAGCTCGTCGGACAGTGGCAGTGCGGTTCAAAATGCGGGCAGCCTGGTGGCGGAGAGAGTGAGTTGAGTGAAGGGAAATGACTGTGGGGTGCAGATGTTTAAGTAGGCGGCAACATGACAGGAAACGCTTGCGGAATCAAGGCTAATTACGCCACGCCATTATCGGCAACAATGGTAGGGCGACGTGGTCCGCGGGGCGAGATTTGGGGACGATGATGAAGGGGCACATGGGACCAACACGTTAGTGAGGGAAGAGTGTGCGCGCGGGTGAGAAACAGAGAGGGGAGGGGAACCCGGGTGGGCTGGCTTTTGGGCCGTTTCTGCTGTTGGGCTAGAATGGTGGCGCCGGCCCTTTTCTATTTCTTTTCTCCTTTTCTATTTCTTATTTTATTTTCTGAAATCATTTTCAAATGCTATTCAAATGAGTTTGAATTTAAACTTCCTCTGGATTTTTGTAAAATAATTCAAGCATATATTTGTGCATAAAACATTGCTTTTTGATCATAAACACTTTGGTCCATTAAAAACAGAACTAAAACCATGCCTTAATTAAATATTTATAATAGGCATATAAATGGTTTTAAATTTAGATTCTTGTTTTCAAACTTGGAACAAGCTTTGAAATCAACATTCAAATCTTTTCTATTTGAAACAAAGTATTCTCATGATTTAAAATAAAAATGAATCCTTTTCCTTTCTTACATAAAAATAATAGGCAAACAATTGGCTTTTGTTTTGCAATCTTGTTTGAAATGAGTTTAAAATGCATGAGGATGCATGAATGATGTGCATCAACTTATTTGAAGCAACAAAGCGAGAACGGGGGTACAACTACTTTAATCAAGAAAACGAAAACTAAAAACAAAAACTAAGACTCTCCAAGAACAACACAACAGTGCATGAAACAATAAAAACGAGGTGTCTAGAAAGACCTGAGATTTTTATTGATGAAGAAGGGGATGCTTTGAGCATCCCCAAGCTTAGACGCTTGTACCTCTTGAATATTTCTTGGGGTGACACGGGGTGGAATCCCCAAGCTTGAGCTTTTGTCCATTCTTCATCTCATTACATCATTCTTCCCCTACACCTGAAAATGTTCCTTCATACAAAACTTCACACAATGCTTCATTAGCAACATTAGTGTATTCAAAAGATAATAAACCTTTGGGTTTAGTTAAAAAAAATCAAAACTTTCAATAAAAACACAATCTACTATAGAAAATCCCTCAAAAATCTCAATTTCCCAAAAAGAAACCAAAAAGGAATCAACAAGAAGCAAATGCAAATAATGGCAGAAATCTATCAAAATAGACCAGCAGGTAGAAACCGATTTTATCAAAGACCTTCTGTTGCTCAAAAAAGAAGTGTTGAGCTAATGAAAGTTAGCTAACAACCTGGAGGATTTATTCAGAAAATTATAGCTCAATCTGACTTATAGAGATTTTACACGAATTTTTACACTGGAGCACAAAAATCTGTTTCGGGACAGCAACTCCCCAAATCTTACTTCTCTCTCATTAGATGTTATTCTATGCACAAAAAGCAAACAAAAATGATAAGGAGAGATTATTACTAAATTAATAACTTCCAAGACTCAAGAAAACTATTGGGTTATCTCCCGAGAAGTACTTTTCTTTAATGCCTTTAAGTTAGGCTTGATTGTTTGAGAAGATGCTCATATAAGAAATATGAATTGAAGTAAAAGAGAGCATCAAGAAGCAAATTCAAAACACATTTACGTCTAACCCACTTGCTATGCATAGGAATATTGTAAGAAAATAAATCAAAGAAGCGCAAAGCAAAACAAGTGCAACTTCAAGATTTTCAACATAAAGAGGGGAAACTTAATATTGTTGAGATACATAAGACCATGTTTCCCTCTCTCATAATAACTTTCAGTAGCAACATGAATAAAATTAACAATAAAACTATCACATAAAACATTATTATCATGAGCCACATGCATAAAATAATTACTACTCTCCACATAAGCATAGTCATTCTTATTAATTGTAGTGGGAGCAAATTCAACAAAATAGCTATCAGTATTATTCTCATCACCATAATCATCAAATATAGGAGGCATATTGTAATCACAATTAATTTTCTCCTCAATAGTAGGTGGACTCAAAATATCATATTCATCATTGTAATCATCATACATTGGAAATATAGTATCATCAATAGAGTAGATATCTTCCAAAGTGTGTTCATTTGTAAACATATCATCATTGGAAGGAACATGGATAGCACTAATAGCACAACAATTATTAATAACATCATTCTCAGAATTGGTACTAAAGTGATTTTCAATATCAAAACTAGTGTGCTTTTCCCAATCATGATCACTACTATAGGTAACAGGCATAGGAACATCATCTAGTTCAGACTCATCAGCAAAAACTATGATAGGAGCAACATGCTTAGGGGAATATACCGTTTCCTCTATCCTTTTACTCCTCCTCTTTTTCTTATTCTCCTCTTTAGGAGGGAAAGGCTTGAAAGGAAGCTTCTCCACATACCCTGGTTTATTGTTAGAGACAATAGAAGAAACTTTGGAGGATTCCTCCTTTTTATTAATAAGAACAAAACACATATCAGTCCTGTCATATTTTGGTAAAATATCATCTTTTATAAGATTTTTATGTAAGTATTTGTGTGGCAATTATCAACACAATAAAGATGACAACCATGCAGGACTCTATTCATATCAAAAGCACTCATGTCTACCAAAGAAGTTTTTCTTGATAACTCTTCACACCCCAAAAACAATGTAAGTTCATCATGTTGATTATCAGTGATCGTGTTATCACAATACAAACTTGCAGTACTCATTGATTAGAAAGGTTATTATTATGGCCTGAGCATTGGAAATAGAAATGACCCACTTCATAGTAGAGTTCACAAATAAAAGGATAGAGGGCACCAACTTTTTTACCAAGATCATCTAGAGCCTTATACCACGTTCTAGTTTTTTCATTCTAGTGGGTGATACAATAATCTTCTTCAATTTTATTATTTTCACAAGGTCTATGTATTCCACAAAAATTAACATGCTTATAAGAAATAGTACTTTCAGAAGTTTGAGCATGTTTATTGCAATCATTAATAATAGTTTCATTTTTCATGCAAGTGTCTTTAAAAGGTTCATGATACATGTCCCACTTTTCTTTAGGAGCATTAATATGGGAACCAAAGGCTCTACAAATTTTAACAAGAATTTGAGGATCAAGACCATATTTAGCACTAAGCTCTTGAAAATTAGCAGTTTTAGTGAAAGACTTAATGCAATCATACTCATTGTTTATACCTGGTTCTTTACCTTTGTCGTTATCCCAATCTTCAGTATTGCTTTGAATTGTTTCAAGAAGATCCCACTTAGCTTTGACCTCCTTACTGGTGAAGGATCCCTCTAAACAGGTATCTATATAGTCCTTGTAATGTCCTGAAAGCCTTGCATAAAAATTATTAATAACAATATTACTAGGGAGCTCATGAATGGGACATTTGAGCATTAGTGACTTCAATCTCCCCCAAGCTTGGGCAATACTTTCTCCCTCATGAGGATGAAAATTATAAATATAATTCCTATCTTTATGAATTTCATGAGGAGGATAAAATTTAGAGTAAAAGAGAGAATCATGTTCCTTCCACTCCAAATGATGAGGATCATCTAGTAGCTCATACCACTCCCTTGCTTTGTCCCTAAGTGAGAAAGGTAATAGCTTCCTCTTAACTTGGTCCATTGAAATACCTGCAAACTTGAACAACTCGCATAATTCATGTATAAAGAGTAAATGATCACTAGGATGGACAGTTCCATCTCCAAAATAACAGTTATTCATAACACGTTCAACAATTTCAATAGGTATTTTAAAAGGGACACTTTTAGTATGTGGATTTAAAATATCACAAGTATCATTAGAATTACCACATATGGGAGATAAAGTATCATAAGAGCAAATTTTCTTCCCTAAAGCTGGGGAACTAAAAAGATCTCTGTCATAAAAACTAGCTTCCCTAAGCTTAGATGTTTCCATAGCATTAGAAACAATGGTGTTCAAACAATTCATACTAATAACATTGCTATTAGCATGCAAAGGAAGTTCCATAGGTTTTTAAATTTTCTCTCCAGACCATTCATGTTCTAACTTAGGAAAAATACTAAAAAGCCTAACTAGTGAAAACAAGAAACAAAAAGACAAAATTGCAGAATCTAAAGGAAATAACTTCGATCACTCACACCGGAGGATGTGAGTCCCTTATACCTTACCTCCCCGCCAACAGCGCCAAAAAAGAGCTTGATGTCTACGCACTTCTATTCTTGTAGAGAATTGTTGGGCCTCCAAGTGCAGAGGTTTGTTTAACAGCAGCAAGTTTCCCTTAAGTGGATTACCCATGGTTTATCAAACTCAGGGAGGAACTGGTCAAAGGTATCCCTCTCAAGCAACCCTGCAATCAAGATACAAGAAGTCTCTTGTGTCCCCAACACACCCAATACACTTGTCATGTGTATAGGAGCACTAGTTCGGCGAAGAGATAGTGAAATACAAGTGGTATGGATGATTATAAGACAATGGTGCTAGAAAAGAGCTTGACGGGGTGGAAGAGACTCTAAGCAAGCAAACATGCAACAGATCTAGATGCAAACGGTGTTTCAATGCTTAGAAACAAGGCCTAGGGATCATACTTTCACTAGTGAACACTCTCTCATATAAATATATTCTCTTCATGATACTACTCTTGACTACTCTCTGGTTGGAATCTATAATCCACGGTAGGGCTATAACAGCACACCTCAAAGTCCTCCTTCCCCAATCTAGATAACCGCACACTGTCACCTTGAGAGCTAGATGGTTCCAACAAACACCACAATTTCATAGAGACAACCAACTCAAAATATACTCATGATAAGAATTTATGAACTCTTGCCTAAGTGCCACCACAGTATGCACGATGTCACTTTCACACACGTGGGGAGAGCAGAGATCTATTGAAGCACTTGAGTACTAAGATAGATCTACTTGATTACAAAGATCATGACCACAACAAGATCATGCATAGTGGGAGAGATGAACACATAGCTACCGCTAGAGCCCTTAGCCTCGAGGAAGAACTACTCCCTCCTCATCATGGGAATCAGCAATGGTGATGAAGATTGTAACATCCCAATTTCAGCAACCCTGATTAATTATCCAAAAGGCAAAAATCAGGGGGAACAAAAACTTTTTATTTCAATGTGTTCTTACTTGTTTGCTTGTGCCCAAGCAACTCTTGTGTACTAGTTATGTGCTTCTCCTCTCAACACTAGTTTATAAAAACTATTTTACAAAAGAGATGTCTTGGCTCACCTTTCATATTCTCAAATGTTCTGACCTTCCAAAACCTGAGCCAAGATGACTTTGGACCAACCAAATACTTTACTAGTTTCTATTGCCAAAACTATAGAGACATATATACATCTCCTTGTGTTTTCAAGACAGAACCTTCAACTACTCTTATCTCTAGGTTTTCCAAAACCTTTATCAAAACCTTTCTATCCCAATCTTGGTAAGAATACCAAGATGATCCTTCTCTTACTTCAAAGAAAAACCCCTTTCCAAAATACCCATCCTTACCTCAAGCTAGGATTGATGGTAACCCTAGTACTAGTTGGATAAGTAATAAGATTAATTGCCTTGATCTGTTGGTTGATGAATTGCCTTGATCTACTGTCTGATGAATTGCCCTAATCTGCTAACTGCCTTCTTTGCTTAGGAACTAGAGTGATCTAATCTAGTAGCTCAGCCCCTAGGATCCAATCTGGGATGGTGATCATCAATCTCAAAGCAAGCATCCAAATCTTGATCTATCATAAGCCACTCAAGTGATCATCTCAACTCCGGCTTACCTCAATCGGAGGATGACCCTTCTGGATGGTTTCCAACTCAGTGAAGACCCAATCCAAGCAGGGATAATATCTACTTATCCCTCACATCAACATCCTCCATATGATCAAGAGTTTGGAACCTAGCATCCTCTCAAAAT
Source organism: Avena sativa (assembly GCA_916181665.1). Classification (NCBI taxonomy): domain Eukaryota; kingdom Viridiplantae; phylum Streptophyta; class Magnoliopsida; order Poales; family Poaceae; genus Avena; species Avena sativa. The sequence continues at coordinate 138,468,749 of OV702280.1, forward strand.
TGTCTACCTCTTGAACACAAGACAAAATCTCCAAAACTGCCAAAATGGATAAGTCTGGATTTCTTATCTAGATTCAATCTTTGGAGCTCTACCATTACAAACCTATGTGCATTCTTGATAATTTACTTTAACCATCTTGTAGTACATCTTTTGTACTACCAAAATCCCACTCTGGGCTAAGCCATTCTATTTACCACTCATCCATGATGGTTTTGTAGTCAAGATAATAATCTTTTCTGCAAATCTTATCATCTTGCCTACTTTGGCAGAAGCTCACATCTAAATGCCCCCTCCCCTTGACAAACTCTCTGCTTGGTTATGATCTACTAATCATGTCCTAACAATCCCCACTCTACTTGTTTCAATTGGAACCATGTGCTTCTTAAACCCACATGGTTTAGGAGGCTACCTGATGTATCTGTTATGGCAGCCTTATTTTCAACAAAGTTTGCCATCTCCTCTACACCACCACAAATCCAACCAATACCAACTCTTGCTTCCATGATCATCTTTATAACTTTGTCTATCCATCCATGTACCCCTTGTACCAAGGTGAGTTCTGAGCCCCCTAATACAACCATGTTTAGACGGCATTAGAATAACTAAACCCTAGATCCTCCAAGAATTTAGTTTCCACCCTTTTCACCACTTTTCTTCAAAACCAAGGTTGACCTTGATGCCTACATTAGGTTCATATCATCTACCTTGGATATAAGCATCCCCAAATAATTCCCCCAATTATTTGGATCATTAAACTATTTTATCCCCATACTTACCAATTTCCCAAATTCCATGGTCTATAAAGAAAAGTTTGTCCAATGTTTGTCCATGGTCCAATGTTTGTTATGCCATTTTCTTAAATGGCATAAACAAGAAATAATTCCCTAAAAGTACTTTTCACCTCAATAAATCCCAATAAAATTCTCCAATGTGTGTTATGGTATTTAGGACCATATCACATCAAAACCTAAGCCTTTACAATGTAAAAATACCATATTAGCTTCAAAAATCTATTTCTGCACTTTTTGAATAAGTGCACTTAAATGGTATTATAATCATCAGAAAATCCCATTTAAATCATGAAGAGATTATTTAACCTATTCCACCCACCAGTACCATTTACACACTTTCCCCAATGAAACTTTTGCATCTTCCTTCACAAGCCTCCACTTAATCAATTTTGCTAGAGCAATCAAAACCTTGATTCAAACCACAACCAAACTAGCTCCAATCTTCCCCAATACTACTCCAAAGCATCATCACACTCTCCCCGGGTCGACCAGCACTGTAGCATGCCCCCACACCCCTTGTCCCACATGGTTAATTAAGAGGGAGACAAAGGCAATGTCTTGTCTAGCCACTCCTTCTCTTATTACAACACCCCACCCCCTCTCTGTCCCTAGCACGACCAGGACCCTCTATCTCACATCCCCACCGCCTTCCTTGACCAATGACTGGCCATCACCCCTCCTCCTAAGTTTCCCAAGCACATGGATCACCATGGACCCATGTAGCTTGGTTTATAAAGCATGGGGATAGCACCCCGCTCCCACTCTCCCTCATTTGCCCCTACCACTCCCACTCACCTCCCCAGCACCTCCTCTCCCTCTCCCTTGCTCTGCATTGCCAGAAAGAGAGGAAGAAGCAAGGTTCGGCCATGACAAAGGAACCGAGCCCCAAGCTCCCCTCTCTCCTCTTCCCTCCATGCATGTCACCCTGCACGAACACCCTGGCTCTCCTGCTCCTAACCCTACCCTCTTTTCTCGCAGGCGGCTCTAGGAAGTATCCCTGGTGAGCTCCCGAGCGTGCACCAGCGGGCGTCGTTGCGCGAGCGTCATCCCCGCATCGAACCACCCTGTGTCGCCCCTCCATCTACTCCTCGTCGTGCATCGCATCGTCCCCACACCTGGCCGACGCCCCTCCATCGCCCGGTGAGCCCCTCCCCGGCCCTCATGCTCCACTGCTAGGGTTTCCTCCGCGGGCGGCGACGCTAGGAAGAAGACGGCTCGTGGCCGTAGATCTGGACTAGATCCAACGGCCACAGCCGCCCCATACCCCTTTACCCCCGCCTGCTCCGCTGATGGGCTGGCCCAGCCCGGCTGGCAATCGGATATCCTGCGCATGCCTCTGTCCCGCATGGGCCAAATCCTCCTCTCTGTGGCCCATCTAACTCAGATCCAGCCCAAAACTCCCCAGATCTATTTCCTTTTTCTATAAATTTACAGATCTGGCAATTAGTAGTTTAGGTTAAATCCAAACAAAATAGTAAAACCCCATATTTTGACCAGATCTAAATTTTCTCAAGTGCCTGGATGTTTTCCCAAACATTCAGACCAAGTTTTACACCAAAATAGTATATAAAATAGATATGATAAATGTTCTCCCTAGATCTATCCTAAAGATTAAAGATTTTCTCTAGAAAGATTTACCAACCCAAATGGAGTAAATCCAATTTGTACTGAAAGGTATCACCCATACCTTTCATGTCCCACTGGCCCCACCCTAGTTTGCCCCTGTTAAAAATATCAAAAACAGAGCCTTTCTGACTTTAGTAATTTCTCTAGGCCAAACCAAATGAGGTTTGGACCTAATTCCAACTCTTAGTTGACACACCTAACCATATATTCCAAATCTAACAGCTCATAAATTTATGAGTCTCAATTCAATTTTAGTGAATTAAACCCCTCTTTGCATGGTTTATTCACTAATAAAAACATTACAGTAGCTATGAAAATCCAAACAGGTTGATTCCAATTTCTACAGAAAGGTATTATCAGTACCTAACTTGTGTCCTTGGAATCAACTAAAAAGCTCCTGTAAAGTAAATCTTGTCCAGTACTTCCTTTGGGAATTTCTCAAGGGCATTCTGGTAATTGTTTTGAGGTGATTCCAAATCCTCTGGATTTAGTCCATCAAATACTACCCAAGCACCAAAGGAAATAATTTTTGGAACTCTAGAGAAGTTCTGGTGAATTATTTCCTAAAACTAGAGCTTTAATCACTATAAAATCCGTTATAAATCCTAGGAAATTGATAAAATAGTGAAACCACTTTCGTTGGCTTCATTTTATCAATGCCCATCTGATGGTATCATTTTTCATACAATGGTATCATACAGATCAAACCCTTGATCAAAAGCCTCAATCTTAGGTATTTCCTAAACAATAAATCCAAAGGGATATTTTCCCTAATGCCCCCAAATCCTCTCGCAATCCAATCAAATAAAACCTCCAACATCCTACTGATGTATACGTTGCATTTATCTTTTGTTTGCTTTATGGATTGATGCTTGTATGCCTTGTATTGATTGTGGTGTTGTTTGTTTGCATGTATGTTTGATAATGGCGATAGTTGCGTTTGTGAAATGCTGAGAAGAAGGAAGCATTAGGGTTATCCTTATTATTATTATTGGTTTTCTAGTATTCTAAAGAAGTCACCGGACATACCGCTGGTCATAGGCAAGCCACCTTCTTTATCATATGCCTTGCCCCATTATTTTATTTATGCATGTTTTAGCTACTCTTTTATGCAAATTGCATGGTTTTACTATATTATGTTATATATGGGGAATGTTTGGCTCCTCCAAATAGTTACCCCTTAGTACCCATTAGGTACAACCCTTTATAATACCTACCTTTCCTTAGTATGGTAGATGGTGCTTAACACCATAACCCCTTGGAGATCCCGTTTTAGCCTAAACAAAAGAGTAGGATGGGAAGGCCACGGGAAAAGACTTGCAAAATGTTTTATGAGAAAAACTTGGTGAGGCTTGGCCTATCAAGTGATTTGGAAAATGAGAAGGGTTTTGTTTTACAAAAAGGTGGACAAAAGATGGAGGAAAAATGTTTACCAAAACACGCCCGGCTGTACAGTTCCTAATGCTTGAGCAATTAACCCGTTCAACCACATTACTCTAGAATGGGACGGGGCTAGGCTGGAAGTTTGTCTAATCTGGTATAGGTGTCTCAAACTACTACAGGGAAGAAAAAATTCCCGGAGGCTGGGCTTTGCCCTGTAAAGGCCCATGTGAAACATCGGTCTTGGGAAGGTAAATACCGTCTAATGGCGGCCAGACGATACTATGAGCCCCTCGTTGAAAGCGCACACCCTGAGGGGTGCAAAACGCGCTCCGGTTGGCTGGTGACTATATAGGGCATCCCGGTTTTGAGGGGATTAACCTCATAGGGTAGGCACTTGTATCGGAGAGGACAGTCGGAAGGTCTTGACTGGTTATTCAACCCAGGATCGGTGCAGATCAAGGACAGGTAATCGGATGGTGTGGGTAGAGTGTACAACATCTACAAAGTGTAAATCTATTTGAATAGCCGAGTCCTTGGTCATGGACGGTTGTGATGGCTGATGTACGGGGGTGATGGTTTTGATTTCAAAAAGAACTTTGGAAAAGAAATGGCTCGAAAATGTTTTGACCATGGGATGGTCGGGGAAAAGGAGGAAGGAGTTTGTTCATGAGATGACCGGAAGGAAAAACAAATAGGTGACCGAATCCTGGTGTTTTCATAAGACTTTTCAAAAAGGTTTCTAAAATGTTTTACAAAAGTTTTCAACAAAGATATAGAGACATGCTATATCTACAAGAGAAACTAATTTATAAAAGAACCTCTTATGGAGCCATCCTACCACAGCCATATTGCATATCCTTCACTTATTGCTATCTTAGGGTGGTTTGCGAGTATATTCAAAGTACTCACCGGCATTGTCCCTGGCTATTTACCTGGCCAGACTTTTAGAAGCAAGAGGAATGATGGAGTTTGCTGACATCTATGCCAGTCAGTTGCTTGTAGGTTAAGGCATGACATGGGCTCTGCGCTTGAAGACTTCCGCTATTAATGTTGTATCGCCATAATGGCACAAATGTAAGTACTTGTATTCATTAGTTATGGATGTTGTAATGATACTTGTCGGTTATGTTGACGGCTCACTGATCATGGGAACGTGAATTGCAGGCATAACAGGTATTCTCGGACCGTACAAATCCGGGGTGCCACAGGCATGGTATTAGAGCCATCCTGATTGTAGGAGACCTTAGTTAGCATGGCCGTTAGACAGGATAACCCCTATCTATGAAAACACCGGCTTTCGCAACCTATTTTCTCAAAAGCCTTTTGAAAGATTGCTTATCTCATCTTCTCTGACTTAAACAATTTGAAAATGGATTACTCCATATCTCGTCTACTTCAAATGTTAAGTTTTCAAAAACAAAGACCGCATTGGAGACAATGAAGTCGAAGACCCCGGAACAAAGAGACCCCAACACAAGCAAGACCAAGGAGCTACCAACGACGTCAGAAACTACAAGATTGCTCTACCAACAGAGTCCTTCACTGCCCCCAAATCAATCAAGTACGGCACCAACGACAAAAGACGGCAAGACAGATGTTAAGACCTCCGTAATGACCATACTTAGGATTAAAACCCCTAAACTAGGATTCCCATTATGGCGTGTAGTCCCCTCCCTAGTAATTATGGTATGCCTTGTTTCCTTGTCATGTGCTTATTTGACGCTTGGAAGATGTTTGTTTGTCTGCCCTGAACCTTCCAACCCTAAAGTTTTTACCACCTTGCTGACATGTCCTGAAGCTAACCCTCGCAACCCCGTAGTCGGAAACCTCTCCTCAACAGGATGGCCACATAAGAAAGCCTCGTTAACCCCCAAAGTAAAGCTCTAATGTGGAAAGACTGTGTCTTTACACTCAATTCTAATAAACCCCAGTTCACCTATCACCGTCAACCATAGCTCTCCACCCAATATTATACCTCACTTTTCCCACTATCCTTGAACTCGAAAGACTAACTCCGTGGCACTGCTCCCTTCTACAGCTCGAGACTTTATCTCCACCAGAAAACCCTGCGGATGGCTCCCACCCATTCAGAAAGTATCATCGTCGGAGAAAGCTTCTGGCCCTTTGAAGAGCAACTGCATGATCTACTGAAGATTATCCGTCGTCCCCCACCTAAGATTGAAGCGATAGAGCTTCCTCGCAGCAATTCAAGCATAGATCAGTGGGTCATCAAGGCCACCATTTCGGAGCGTGAGAACAACCCCGAGCCCATCATCTTCACTTTTATTGACCACAACTGGCTAGATGAAGTCGTGCGAGTGATACAACAAATCATGGCACGCCTCTGCAAGATCCATGAAGAAGAGCTGAGGGATACCCCTTACCACCTGTTCGGGAAGCGTGATAAGGATGGTCTCCCCACCGAATCCTTCCTCACCTGCTATATTGGAAATCAGCTGGAGAATATGGAGTATCTCCTGCAACGCCATCAAGAAGACCTCGACAAGACCCATCGTCAAAACATCCTCATGCGTATGGATCTCGCCATACTCCGGACCCGAGAGAAGAGCCTACAAGCCGCCAACGCTCGCCTGGAAAGAAGAGTAGTTGCGCTAACCTCTAAAGGTGTTAAATCTAAGACGCAGAATGAGGAGCTGTCCTTTTATGAGTATAAACCTATCTTCCAGCCGCCCCAAGATGTACCAGGACCCTCCATCCGCCTTTCCGAAGACGAAGATAAATCCAAAGAGAATCCTCCGGAATCCCCCGCAAGCGGCAACTAGCCTAGTGTAGTACCTATGTATCGCCCCAGGACTTGATTTGTAAAACTCTAAGTTCCTTGTTGCCTTGCGGCACAGACCTATTCTGTAACTCTTCAGTACCCCCGCCACTGACCGGTTTGAGACCACTAATTGTATGGATGACATGCAAGTATGATATCCTTCTTTGCATGTTTTACCCACGACGTTGCATCAGACTAAACCCGGAATGACCCCCTTTCCAAAGGACCTTGTTTCCTAGACCGCCAAACTCCAATGGCATCCTCCAACCCGTCGAACTCGTAACTCGCCCAGAACCAACTACCCGGAATATAGTAGACGCCCTTTCCAATAGACCCTCTACCTCATGAAGCAGTCCCGACGACGTTGACAGAAGATAGCTACCCCGAAGAACAGAGTAGCGCCATACCCCGACATGAGCATACGACTCTAGCCCCGAAAGTTGTCGACTTCACCAAGAACCCCTAGTGTCGCTCTAAGGGGGAAAGACCGCGTCTTTCTCGCCCAAAACAAAATAGACCCCTAGAGTCGACCCCTAGTTAGCGTTAAGCAATGACCACCTCTCCAATCCCGAATCATCAACCCTGCAAAAAGAACAACGTTTGGCACTTCTCCATAATCATAAGGAACTCCACTCCGAGGTCGACCGCCCAGCCAACATCCTGGTGTATCAAGACCATGAGGAAATAAAGTCGACCACGAGGCAAAGGAATGAAGAAGATTCAACTCGCTGTTTTGCCTCAAAAAGGAAGTACCAAGTCGATGCTAAACCTACCTAGACTTGTCCTAAAGGTAAAATATTGCGTCTTTTCCACTTGTTTCAACTAAACCACTCGATCTGAAGTCACTCAGCTCCAACCCATGACTAACCATGTTGGGTTTCTCCAAAACCTATTAGAGCCTAATAATTTCCACCGCTGAAATTGTTAAGCGGATGTTATCACCCGAACCCTACTCCTCCCTAATCTCGGGACGAGATTATTTTAAGGGGGAAAGGTCTGTAACATCCCAATTTCAGCAACCCTGATTAATTGTCGAAAAGGCAAAAATCAGAGGGAACAAAAACTTTTTCTTTCAATGTGTGCTTGTTCCCAAGCAACTGCTTGTGTACTAGTTATGTGCTTCTCCTCTCAACACTAGTTTACAAAAACTATTTTACAAAAGAGATGTCTTGGCTCATCTTTCATATTCTCAAATGTTCTGGCCTTCCAAAACCTGAGCCAAGATGACTTTGTCCCAACCAAAGACTTTACTAGTTTCTATTGCCAAAACTATGAAGACATATATATATATATATATATATATATCTCCTTGTGTTTTCAATACAGATCCTTCAACTACTCTTATCTCTAGGTTTCCAAAACCTTTATCAAAACCTTTCTATCCCAATCTTGTTAGGAATACCAAGATGATCCTTATCTTACTTCAAATCAAAACCCCTTTCCAAAATATCCATACTTACCTCAATATAGGCTTGATGGTTACCCTAGAACTAGTTGGATAAGTAATAAGATGAATTGCCTTGATCTGTTGGTTGATGAATTGCCTTGATCTGTTGTCTGATGAATTGCCCTTATCTGCTAATTGCCTTGTTTGCCTAGGAACTAGAGTGAGCTAATATAGTATCTCATCCCTTAGGACCCAATTTAGGCTGGCGATCATCAATCTCAAAGAAAGCATCCAAGTCTGGATCTATCCTAAGCCACTCAAGTGATCATCTCATCTCCGGCTTACCTCAATCCAAGGATAACCCTTCTGGATGGTTTCCAACTCAGTGAAGACCTAATACAAGCAGGGATAATATCTACTTATCCCTCACATCAACATCCTCCATATGATCAAGAGTTTGGAACCTAGCATCCACTCAAAATTGTCTACCTCTTCAACACTAGTCAAAATCTCCAAAACTGCCAAAATGGCTAAGTCTGGATTTCTTATCTAGATTCAATCTTTGGAGCTCTACCATTTCAATCCTATGTTCATTATTGAGAATGTACTTGAACCATCTTGTAGTACATCTTTATTACTACCAAAAGCCCACTCTTTCCTTGGGCTAAGCCATTCTATTTACCACTCATCCATGATGGTTTTGTAGTCAAGATAATAATCTTTTCTGCAAATCTTATCATCTTGCCTACTTTGGTAGAAGCTCACATCTAAATGCCCCCTCCCCTTGACCAACTCTCTGCTTGGTTATGATCTACTAATCATGGCCTAACAATCCCCACTCTACTTGTTTCCATTGGAACCATGTGCTTCTTAAACCATATGGTTTAGGAGGCTACCTGATGTATCTATTATGGCAGCCTTATTTTCAAAAAAGTTTGCCATCTCCTCTACACCACCACAAATCCAACCAAGACCAACTCTTGCTTCCATGATCATCTTTGTAACTTTGTCTATCCATCCATATACCCCTTGTACCAAGTTGAGCTCTGAGCCCCCTAATCCAACCCTGTTTAGATGGCATCAGAATAACTAAACCCTAGATCCTCCAAGAATCTAGTTTCCACCATTTTCACCACTTTTCTTCAAAACCAAGGTTGACCTTGATGCCTACATCAAATTCATATCATCTACCTTGGATATAAGCATCCCCAAATACCTTTGACAACTCAATGCATAGTCCAGTTCTCCATCTTATATCCCATCTTTCCAACTCAAAAATAAATACTTTTGAGATTCTTTTTTATTTCTTTTTGCCCTTTTTCTTAAATTTCCATAAACAAGAAATAATTCCCTAAAAGTACTTGTTCACCTCAATAAATCCCAATAAAATTCTCCAATGTGTGTTATGCTATTTAGGACCATATCACATCAAAAACCAACCCTATCCAATGTAAAAAATACCATCTTAGCCTCCTAAATCTATTTCTGCACTTTTTGAATAAGTGCATTTAAATCGGATTATAATCATCAGAAAAATCCCATTTAAATCATGAAGAGATTATTTAACCTATTCAACCCACCAGTACCATTTACACACTTTGCCCAATGCAACTTTTGCAACTTCCTTCACAAGCCTCCACTTAATCAATTTTGCTAGAGCAATCAAAACCTTGATTCAAACCACAACCAAACTAGCTCCAATCTTCCCCAATACTACTCCAAAGCATCATCACACTCTCCCCTGGTCGACCAGCACTGTAGCATGCCCCCACACCCCTTGTCCCACATGGTTAATTAAGAGGGAGACAAAGGCAATGTCTTGTCTAGCCACTCCTTTTCTTATTACAACACCCCACCCCCTCTCTGTCCCTAGCACGACCAGGACCCTCTATCTCACATCCCCACCGCCTTCCTTGACCAATGACTGGCCATCACCCCTCCTCCTAAGTTCCCCAAGCACATGGATCACCATGGACCCATGTAGCTTGGTTTATAAAGCATGGGGATAGCACCCCGCTCCCCCTCGCCCTCATTTGCCCCCTACCACTCCCAGTCACCTCTCTAGCACCTCCTCTCCCTCTCCCTTGCTCTGCATTGCCAGAAAGAGAGGAATAAGCAAGGTTCGGCCATGACAAAGGAACCAAGCCCCAAGCTCCCCTCTCTCCTCTTCCCTCCCTGCATGTCACCCTGCACGAACCCCCTCGCTCTCCTGCTCTTAACCCTACCATCTTTTCTTGCAGGACGCCTCTCGGAAGTAGCCCCGACGAGCTCCCGAGCATGCACCAGCGGACGTCGTTGCGCGAGCGTCATCCCCGCGTCGTCCCTGCTCCTCGCCGACGCCCCTCCGTGGCCCGGTGAGCCCCTTCCCGACCCTTCTACTCCGCTGCTAGGGTTTCCTCCGTGGGCGGCGACATCAGGAAGAAGACGGCTCGTTGCCGTTGGTCTGGACTTGATCCAACGGCCACAGCCGCCTCGTACCCCCGCTTGCTCCACTGACGGGCCGACCCATCCCGGTCGGCAACCAGCTATCCCGCGCATGCCTCTGTCCCGCGTGGGCCAAATCCTCCTCTCTGCGGCCCATCTAAATCAGATCCAGCCCAGAGCTCCCAGATCTATTTCCTTTTTCTATAAATTTACAGATCTGGCAATTAGTAATTAAGTTTAAATCCAAACAAAATATTAAAACCCCATATTTTGGCTACATCTAAATTTTCTCAAGTGCTTGTATGTTTTCCCAAACATTCAGACCAAGTTTTACACCAAAATAATATATAAAATAGATATGATAAATGTTCTCCCCAGATTTGTCGTAAACACTAAAGATTTTCTCCAGAAATATTTACCAACCAAAATGGAATAAATCCAATTTGTACAGAAAGGTATCACCCATACCTTTCATGTCCCACTGGCCCCACCCTAGTTTGCATCCTAGTTTGCCCCTATTAAAAATATAAAAAACAGAGCCTTTCTAACTTTAGAAATTTCTCTAGGCCAAACCAAATGAGGTTTGGACCTAATTCAAACTCTCAGTTAACACACCTAACCATATATTCCAAATCTAGCAGCTCATAATATTATGAGTCTTTGTTCAATTTTAGTGAATTCAACCCCTCTATGCATGGTTTATTCACTAATAAAAATATTACAGTAGCTCTGCTAATCCAAATAGGTTAATTCAAATTTCTACAAAAAAGGTATTATCAGTACCTAACTTGTGTCCTTGGAATCAACTAAAAAGCTTATGTAAAGTAAATCTGATGAAAAAGACAAATCTTGTCCAGTATTGCCTTCGGGAATTTCACAAGGGCATTCTGTTAATTTTTTTGAGGTGATTCCAACTCCTCTAGATTCATTCCATAAAATACTACCCAATCACCAAAGGAAATAATTTGTGGAACTCCATAGAAGTTCTGGTGAATTATTTCCTAAAACTAGAGCTTTAATCACTAAAAATCCGTTATAAATCCTAGGAAATTGATAAAATAGGGAACCCACTTTTGTTGGCTTCATTTTATCAATGCCCATATGATGGTAACATTTTTTATACAATGGTATCATACAGATCAAACCCTTGATCAAAATCCTCTCTCTTAGGTATTTCCTAAACCATAAATCCAAAGGGACCTTTTCCCTAATGCCCCCCACATCCTCTCGCAATCCGATCAAATCTAGGACTTGGGTTCAAGCTTTCCCCAGCCCCTTTTCATCAATGGACTCCTGACGTCTACGAAGGAGTGTGGTTCGTTCGACAAATTCCTACCTCTATATCTATCTCTGAGGTGTTTGGGTTTTGCCTAGAGACCTCGCCCGTGAAGTAAATCATCGCCCCTACGATCCAACCAATGGGGAGCGAAACCTCCCACATCCTACAAATGTATATCTTGCATTTATCTTTTGTTTGTTGTATGGTTTGATGCTTGTATGCCTTGTATTGATTATGGTGTTGTTTGTTTGCATGTATGCTCGATAACGGCGATAATTGCATTTGTGAGACGCTGAGAAGAAGGAAGCATTGGGGTTATCCTCATTATTATTATTGGTTTTCTGGTATTCTAAAGAAGTCAGGGGACATCCCGTTGGTCACAGGCAAGACACCTTCTTGCTCATATGCCTTGCCCCATTATTTTATTTATGCATGTTTTAGCTACTCTTTTATGCAAATTTCGTGGTTTTACTATATTATGTTTTATATGGGAAATGTTTGGCTCCTCCAAATAGTTACGGCTTAGTACCCATTAGGTACAACCCATTTGTATAATACCTACCTTTCCTTAGTATGGTAGATGGTGTTTAACACTATAACCCCTTGGAGACCCTATTTTAGCCTAAACAAAAGTGTAGGATGGGAAGGCCCCGGGAAAAGACTTACAAAATGTTTTATGATAAAACCTTGGTGAGACTTGGCCTACCAAGTGGTTTGGAAAATGAGAAGGGTTTTGTTTTACAAAAAGGTGGACAAAATATGCAGGAAAAATGTTTACAAAAACACGCCCGGCTGTACAGTTCCTAATGCTTGAGCAATTAACCTGTGCAACCACATTAATCTGGAATGGGAGGGGGCTAGGATGGAAGTTTGTCTAATCCGGTATAGGTGTCTCAAACTACTACGGGGAAGAACAAATTCCCGGAGGCTGGGCTTTCCCCTATAAAGGCCCATGTGAAACATCGGTCTGGGAAGGTAAATACCGTTTAATGGCGGCCAGACGATACTATGAGCCCCTCATTGAAAGCGCACACCCTGAGGGGTGCAAAACGCGCTCCGGTTGGTTGGTGACTATATAGGGCATCCCGGTTTTGAGGGGATTAACCTCATAGGGTAGGCACTTGTATCAGAGAGGACATTCGGAAGGTCTTGACCGGTTATTCGACCCATGATCGGTGCGGATCAGGGATCGGTAATCAGATGGTGTGGGTACAATGTACAACCTCTGCAGAGTGTAAATATATTTGAATAGCCGAGTCCTCGGTCATGGACGGTTGTGGTGGCTTCCGTATGGGGGTGATGGTTTTGATTTCAAAAAGGACTTCGGAAAAGAAATGGCTCAAAAATGTTTTGACCATGGGATGATCGGGAAAAAGGATAAAGGAGTTTGGTCATGAGATGACCGGAAGGAAAAAGCACATGGGTGACCCAATCCTGGTGTTTTCATAAGACTTTTCAAAAAGGTTTCTAAAATGTTTTACAAAAGTTTTCAACAAAGATATAGAGACATGCTATATCTACAAGAGAAACTAATTTACAAAAGAACCTCTTATGGAGCCATCCTACCTCAGCCATATTGCATATCCTTTACTTATTGCTATCTTAGGGTGGTTTGCGAGTACATTCAAAGTACGCACCGGCATTGTCGCTGGCTATTTTCCTGGCCAGACTTTCAGAAGCAAGAGGAACGATGGAGTTTGCTGACGTCTATGCGAGCGAGGCCGTGTTCCCAATCAGTTGCATGTAGTTTAAGGCATGACATGGGCTCTGCTCTTGAAGACTTCCGCTATTAATGTTGTATTGCCATAATGGCACAAATGTAAGTACTTGTATTCGTTAATTATGGATGTTGTAATGATACTTGTCGATTATGCTCACGGCTCACTGATCATGGGAATGTGAATTGCAGGCATAACGGGTATTCTTGGACCGTACAAATCCGGGGTGCCACCAAGATGGTGGTGGAGATCGGTGGAGATGGCTCTGGGAGCACTTCCCCTTCTCGGCAGGGTGCCAGAATAGAGAGTTTTTGTCCCCCGAATCTCTCCTTCGGTGGCGGCGACACTGTGGAGGTTTTCATGGATTTCTGTTAGATGATTTAGGGTTTATGAGTCGGGGGCTTATTATAGGCGAAGGAGGCAAGGTTGATGGAGGCCCAGGGGGCCCACACCCCATGGTGGCGCGTCCACGGTGGTCCCGCGCCACACTAGGGTGTGGCCACCCTGGTGCCCTACTCCGTTTGTTCTTCGATTTCCTGTATCTTTCTGGGGAAAATATGAACTTTGGCTTTTGTCCTGTTCATCCGAGAATATTCATTTTTTAGCTTTTCTGAAACGAAAAACAACAGATAACAAGCAACTGGCACTTTGGTATCTTGTCAATAGGTTAGTTCCAGAAAGTGTATAAAAATACCTCAAAGTGTAGACAAAACATAAGACAAATGATACAAAACAAGCATGGAGAATCAAAAAATTATAGATATGTTTAAGACGTATCAAGGCATGAACCCCCTATCGAGCATAAATAATCCATCTTGGAGTCACTAGCATCTAGTTGGCCAAGATAGCTACTAGAAACGGAGAGCATGCAAGATCTCAAACAACACAGACATGATAGAATCAATAAGATAGAATCATTAACCAATCTGACATAGTAATCTCAATATCCATCGGATCCCCGCAAACACAACATGCATGATTACAAATAGATGATCTTGATCATGAACGGAGCTCACAAGATCTAAACATGGTAGAACAAAGGAGGAGAAACAACCATATAGCTACTACATGGACCCGTAGTCCAAGGTGGAACTACTCACGCATCATACCGGAGGCTGGCATGGTGATGAAGAAGGCCTCGGGGATGATCTCTCCCCTTCGGCAGGGTGTTAGGAAGAGCTCTAGACCCCCCCGATCTAGGGACGATGGTGGTGGTGGCTACGGACTATTTCGTGGAAGATTGATCGGGTACTTAGGGTTTAGGTATCAGGGGCTTCTAATAGGCAAAGAGGGAGGCCGAGGGGGTGCCCGAGGCGGGTGCAACCCCCAGGCACGGGCCAGGCCACGTGGCCAGGGGGTGTGGCCCCCTCGAGGCCCTCCTCTATCTCGTCTTTTGGCTCCGTGTTCCCCACGGTAAAATATTGCCTTTGGCTTTTGTCCCGTCCAATTCGGAGAATATTGATTTTTTGCCTTTTCTGGAACCAAAAGCAGAAGAAAACATGCAACTGGAACTGTGGCATCTTGTTAATAGGTTAGTCCCAAAAAACATATAAAAATACCTCAAAGTGTAGACAAAGCAAAGCAAAGTAGATACTAAACAAGCATGGAACATCAAAAATTATAGATACGTTTACGACGTATCAACTACTACAGAAAGATACAAGTACTAATAAGAACAATATTTGGCATAGCAACCTACACAAAATTTAAGGGCCTTCTTTTCAAATATTCCACAAGATAAGTTCATGTTTTTATTTGCAGGAGTGATCAAAGAATCATACCTATTGATGAAGGGGAAAGAAGAGGAGGCGAGACTTACCAGCGAGCAGGCCATCCCGGTGGAGGTGAAGGGGGGAAGACACCGAAGGCCAGGTCGACCTTGAAGAAATCATCGTCCCAGTTCTCGAGTTCCTCGGCAGGGGCCATGGCCATGGCCACGGATTTAGCGAGACAGGTAGTCCGTGCGGTAGTCTGAGCCACCAGATACGTGCGAGGCTTCACCTCCCATCCATCCCATTCAGGGCCGCGTCTAGGGACGACTGCACAAAGATAGAGCGAGTGAGAGAATCCTGGAGAGAGACAGGAGGAGAAGGGGAGACAAATATGCCAACAACATGGAGTGGGAGAGGGATCGCTACAGGTGGGAGAGGGACAGAGAAGGGCCTCACACGAGGTCAGCAGTGGCTGGGAGTAGTGGCACTGCGTCTCAGGGGTGGCTAGCTAGGTAGGTGGGAGAGGGATCGCTGCAGCGGGAGAGGGACAGAGAAGGGCACCTACCAGAGCAGGCGCGTGATACCCAACAAAGTGTCTCCTCCATGCCAGGCCCGACGACCTCCTCCTCCACGCTGCCGTGGCTCTCCTAATGCGTCCATCACGGCCAGATCTGGCTTTCCCAACGTGTCCATCACCACCGGATACTCTGCGCCGCCGTGGCTCTCCCAACTCCTCCAGGATCAATGCAGATAGAGGTGGGTGGAGGATCTGGCAACCATGCCTCGCTGCACCATATGCTACTATGGAGGAAGGTGTGGGGATCGGGTGGGTGAAGTGCAAAAGGTGGGGATCTGGCGGGCGAAGTATGGCGAAGAACTGGCGGCTGCGGTTGTGGTCTCGTGACGAGGGGATTAGGGTTTGGGGGCAGATGGGTGGTGTCGTGGTGAGGTGGGTGGAGGATTTTCCGCAAATACCCCGAATCATTTTTGTGGTGCAAGTAAGAATGAAAGGGCATTTCAGACTTTCGGCGGGGATGGGGAGTTGTGGAAATTTTGGGCGTTGGATGGAGGCAGTGTGGACGGCTGACATCTATTTCAGTGGGGTGATCTGTGGGTAGTCTTGTTCTCTTTTCTGATTGGTTGTCTCTATTTTCTATTTTCCTAGTAAAAAAGGGTCATTTTGTGAAGCAACCACCAAAGTTCTCATTCAAAATTCTATCACTCCATTTTTCATAAATACTAGACCACCTTACATAGAAAATGTGCCAACCGGGATATCTCAACCCTATCCGTCCACCCCTGGTGAAAAAGACAAATGTCCGCTGAATCAGAAGGAAGTGGATCTGATTTGAACTACAAGTACATGATATAATGATCATGATTTTTTGAAAAAATCATTTTTAGACTCACAATATTGTGTTTCTTTAGAGATCCAATGAATTTTTAGCGAGGCTCATCCCTTAGATAAGAACCTTCATGCCCGCCATTTTGACCATAGTTTGAAATGGGCATAAGAAATTCAAAAAAGGTATAAACAAGGTAAATCTTTCACGTGGTGTCATATTATGTGACATAGTTGCAAGTAAAAATACCAAACTTGGTATATTGATTGCATCTCGGAAAAACCTTCACAAAAATGACCTATCTTGTTCGAGGTTTCATGGCTTTTGGGTCAAACGATCAATATTATGGCCAGAATCGTGGCATAGTTTATGATAATGTGCCCATATTGTACACGCAAGTGCATATTTGGATGGTGAACAATGTTGCAAGAGGAAGTTTTCCTTTTCGTCGAATAGAAAATGCATTTTCCATTTTCTAAATGCCAAAAACGCGGCGTTTTGTGAAGCAACCACAAAAGTGCTCATTCAAAATGCTACCACCATATTTTACAAAAATACTAGACCATATTTCATGGACAATATCCCAACCAGGATATCTCAAACCTTTCCATCCACCCTTGACGAAAAACACAAATGTCTGCCGAATCGGTAGGAAGTGGGTATGATTTGAACTACAGGTACAGGATATAATGCTCATGATTTTTTGAAAGGTAGGAAGTTGTAGCACCCTCCGGGGTTAGGGTTAAACTGACCTCAGATCACCATCTAAGATAAGTTCAACTCCCAAACACGGAAGATCACAGTATGATTCGGTAACATTACAGAACACATGGATTCAACGACATAAGTTTCAACTCTTAGCAGAGTGAGATATTAGAGTTATTACAAACCAGAGGTCATAGACCCAACATTACATCACACAGCGAAAGCAAATTATGTTGTTCTACACAACATCTTAGCAAAAGGCCTAAGAGACCATTAACAAAAGCGACGTCCATCCCATAGTCCTCAGGCTGCTACCTGGGACCCCCAACTACTCGTCGATGTCAACATAGAAGCCTCCTTCAGTTGCAACCAGATCCTCTATAGAAAAACAACAATGGCGCAAGGATGAGTACGAGAATGTATTCTGCAAGACTTAGATAACCTAGTATCTACATGCTCTGGCTAGAAAGGCTTTCTCTGGATTTTCTTTTGCGGAAAGCAATCTTTATTTGTAAACAAGAGAGAGAAGAGGCTCGTCTACTCAGAATCTTTTAAAAGGGATAATATAGCGACTTCTTCATCTTGATCATCACATCTCGATAACCACCAGCTTCACCAGAACCTCCTATCCAGAATCACCCCCTCGACCCGAAGGAAGCATCCTTAAGCACACGTGGATAAGCAAGTTTTATAGTGGTTATTGTTATCTATGATCTTAAGTCCGGTCGCCAAGTCGTTCATAACCGTGAACACGTCTTTTCGAAAAGATTTAACCCTGCAGGGGTGTACAACTTTACCCACACGCACCAACCGACTCTTAATGCCAAATTATTAGCCCTCTTCCTTGGAAGGCCGGCAGAGGGTGGTTGACCACGACCTTTACCTTGCTTTCGCCGAGACCATGAGTCACGCAATAAGTATGATTCCGCCGTAACGGGTCAAATCCCGAAGCCGGTACTTAAAGATGTGAGGCGAGGTTGGTTTACCAGGGGCGCTATCTACCCCAAGCAACCCGGTCCACGCTTCCCTACCTGTTATGATGCACCTCCATCACCTCCTCTTTCAAAAACGTTTTCAATGTGTATGCCAAATGGAAAGCCCGAACTATGTGACTCATGGAATCTACTAGGAAAGTTAGTTAGTCGAGGGGTTGTCCAGGCCCCGTGTGGTTGTATGCTCGTCTTGGTTCCAAAGGTAAGAACTCAGTTCCTAGTGTTGGCGAGCATGGGACTACAAAAACCACACCCAACGTGGCCTCCCATACAAGCCTTAGTATATTTAGTTAACTCCTTCGAGGATGTCATCAACTCCTACCTTCCTAGATTCTCCGGCATCTCTGATTCAATGTTTGGATAGATCAGATATTGATACTATGCTTGGATAAGCTGTTGATCTCAGAAGCTCTAGCAACGCTCAGATGCCAAACCTAGGTATGCTAGGAGCAGTGGATCAGGAGTATAGGGCTACAACAGGGAAACTATGCAACAGATAGGTAACCCTAACCACTGACAAAAGACCACATTGGAATCGTGTGCATCATAGCAAGAAAGTAATATAGTTTGTAAAAGTAGATTCAGAATGAGAGGCTACGCTTTCCTTGTCCGTCAGTAAACAAGTATTGATCTTCGATGTTGTTGACTTCAGCTTCGGGCTCGGATCCTATCGCAAAGAACCAACACCGGAAAGAAAGGACATAATCAAGACATGGCATCGATGCAATTTCAAACAAGGATGATGATATGACAAGTTAAGTTGCATTGAAATGAAACTCTAAGGCATGCTTGACAGTTTAAACGGGGTTCCGAGGGTTGAAAACCCTAACTCAGAAAACTCCGGAAACCATGAGAGGGGTTGATTTTGTTCTCTAATTAAAATTGTCATTAAAGTTGTTGAAAAATGCATGATTATAGCTTAGATAGGTAGAACTCATATTTCTGAACATTTTGATATATTACACATATTTTTCTGACTTATAAATAATAAGTTATTGAATTTACAAATTTATATATTTTCCTAAAATATTTAAACCGTTATTGCATCAGGCTGACATCATAACACACCCAGAACTTTTGTTACCACACCTAATCCTACCCACAGTGACTGAATGGTGGGGCCAAAACCACATCAACAGCCACACGCGCAAAATGGGGTCAGGGATTTTCTCACTAGAGCTGGCTCTAGCCACTGCGGCTGCCAGGTGGGGCCTGGGCCAGATCGTCTGCCACCATGGCGCCACGTCAGGCTCGCCGGAGAATGGCCAGACGATGGCGAGGGACGGCGCTACGGGATGATCTAGGAAGCGTGGTTGACACGGCTCGAAGCAGAACGACGCGGGGAGTCTAGCTACGGTGGCGCCACCAATTTTTGGTCGCCGGAGCTAGGTCCCCGACGCTGACTGGCGGCGGCAGCAGAGGTTACATGGCGGCGGAGCGATACAGAGCGAGAGGGGGCAATATAGAGGGTCTAGGAGGACCAAAGGCTCGCCCTCGACGCATGAGTGACCTCGAGGAGGACGGGGGAGCTCGGGCTCGGCAGTAATGGCGACGACGAACTTCGTTGGTGGCGAAGGAGATCGGCTTGAGGGCGACGATTGGGGGCTCCCTTCCTCAATTCCTCTAGTAGGGAGGAAGAGGGAAGCGAGGCGGAGCTCACGGCGTGCTCGGCTGGCGTCAGGGCGGTGCAGAACGACAGTGAGGGGCGGAGCCCGAGGATTAGGTTTCGGGGCATCGCGCAGAAGAGAAGAGGGAGGTCGCTGGAGAAGGGGAAAGTGGATGAGGGCGACGGGACGTGGCCGCGTCGTTCTTATCCATGCTCGGGGCTCGATGGACGGCCGGGAGGAGGCAGTGGGGATCGACGGCGCCGGACGGGCCGCACTTGGGCCTTAGCTGGGCCGCGGGAGAGGGAGAGAGGAAAAGGGCGGCCTGCTTTGCTCTCTGGCTCTATTTTTTCTGCCAAAACAATTTTCTTTTTCTGTTTTGATTTCTGTTTGAAATTTCAAATTCACTTACTGTTTTGAATAATTCAAAAATACAAGACTTTGTTAGAAATATTTGAAATATAGGGGCCCTCTTAATCCTTTTGGGCTCCAAATATTTCGTCATTTTCAAAATTCAAACTATTTGAATGTGGTTTCAAAGAGAGGGGGGAATTAGGGTTTTAATTTGCATTCTTAAACCACACACTTGAACTTATGCATACATTTTATTGATTTAAACTTAGGTACTAATTACATATATACAAGCTTGGGCTGTAAGAGAAGTGCGTTTGAAATGAAAAAAATCCATAATATTCTTAAAATACTCTATAAAATTTTACGAGTTCTCTAAAATTTATTTGACTCAATTTGGAGTTACGAATAAAAAGATAAAAAATACAGAAAAGAATAAAGAAGACTGGAGGCGCCCTAGAATCTGCCCACCCCAGAATCTGTGCGCGCTCTCACGCGGTCGTCGGCCGAAGGCCAGCCTAGGAGCAGACCAAGCAACCGGACATCGGGGTGCCGAAGCCAACCACTGAAGTGATTACTTATATGTCCCGTGTGCATATCCTGCACAGACGTTTGCGTGGTGTTGCGGTTAGCAGCGTACTTGGATAAGTTAAGCGACGCGAGTTCAATCCTTAGCTTATCCTCTTTTTGCACGTGAACAGGATATATCTAAGCAAAATTTGACACGTAGACATCACCTAGGGAAAACTGGTAATTTGGCAAGCTAGTCTTTTTGCTGGGATTAATTACCTGCGCCCATGCGGTGTGGCGCGGATTGCTGTGTGGCATTTGCTTAGTTTCGTATGTGCGTATAGAGTGAGTCCCAATTGGCTACCAATTAGATATAACAAAAAAATTAGATATGATATTTAGGCAAAAATTGACCCGTGGATAGGATGTATATAAGCAAAATTTGACATGTGGACATCACCTAGCAAAACTGGTTATTTGGCAGGCTAGTCTTTTTGCTGGGATTAATTACCTGCGCCCATGCGGTGTGGCGCGGATTGCTGTGTGGCATTTGCTTAGTTTCGTATGTGCGCATTTGTGCGGGTCGGGATCGCTTCAGAGAGTGAGTTCCAGTTGGCTACCAATTAGATATAACAAAAAAAATTATATATGATATTTAGCAAAAATTGACACGTGGACAGGATGTATATAAGCAAAATTTGACACGTGGACATCACCTTGGAAAAACTGGTTATTTGGCAGGCTAGTCTTTTTGCTGGGTGGCGCGGATTGCTGTGTGGCATTTGCTTAGTTTCGTATGTGCGCATTTGTGCGGGTCGGGATCGCTTCAGAGAGTGAGTCCCAGTTGGATACCAATTAGATATAACAAAAAAAAATTAGCTATGATATTTAGGCAAAAATTGACACGTGGACAGGATATATAAGCAAAATTTGACACCTAGACATCACCTAGGCAAAACTGGTTATTTGGCATGCTAGTCTTTTTAATAAATTATGTATTAATAGTAACGACCATTTAAATTGGTCATAGTCGTCTAAAATTAAGGTCATATACCAGTGCTGTTTATATTATGACTTATTGATGTAATCAAGTTATGACCTTCCTGATAAAAAAATGTCCTTGTTTCAAGCTTTAGACCCTTTCAAATCATCTACGACCATTTGGTTCGCAATGGTCATGGTTCTATGACCAAATAATACATGGTCGTTAAGAAAAGGTCACTAGTTGACACATTTCTTATAGTGGCTACTCACTCGCAGTACTCAACAGCCCACTCCGGCCCAACAACCAGCCCGATTTGTCTCCCTCTTTGGCTGATTGGTGGGACCGAGGAGGGACTATGGTTTGAGACAGAAGATATCCTAGGGGGTTTTCCGCAAAACTCCCATAGTCATCTTCCTCATCTACTAGAAGCACCTCGGTGGCCGTCTCTTCATCGTCCACCGTCGCCGCGATGCCCACAGACGTCAAGATCCGCGCCGCCGTTGTTCGTTGCCTATAAGAAGACCTCCGCTGCGCCGGAGAGCCTTATCTATGTATCCTCCCCATTTTCCCCTCTGACCGAAACCCTAACTAGGGAGAGCCGACCACCGTCACCATTAGGGGCTTCCACAGTGCAACCGTCCACCTAGAGCCGTGTACCCCTAGTCCTCTCTATGAAAGGAATTGGAAAGAGGAGCTATAAATCGACGCCCACGACCGTTTCTTCCCAAAGTCCAGCCGTCGAGGTTCCCGTCGATTCCGACCACGATTCGCTTCGTCGAGCCCTTCGCCGCGCTCCTGGTGAGCTCCTAAGTACCCTAGTACTCTTCGATTTGTTGCTTGCTTACCATAGTGGCCTAACCGTGTGAGTCAGATCGTAACCACCGCATAAGCTCGCCGTCGACTATGCTTCGATGACCATAAATCAGTGGCGCCACCACTAGCTTGCTCGCCTCGTTTTTCCAGTTTGAACCAGCACGCGCACACCCGCTCCCGAACCCTCTATCGCCATCCTCGCTGCTCCTCTATAGCTCCCCGATGGGGTGATGTTAGGGTGACGTCACCGCCTGCGGTCAAGGCAATCAAATATATAGCAGTGGGTTCCACTTTGCTGAGGAGGCAACCCAATGTGGCAACGACCCCACCTGTTTGTGGCTTGGGCTAGAACCAGTCCGAGTATAAAAAAGGTATTCTCTATTTAGTAAATAGATAAAACAATATAATTTCAAATATAAATATTTTCCAGAAATTAAGTAAAATGATTAAACATTATAAATTGAATAACTTTTGTTTTATAATTCAGAAAGTATGTTTAATAAATGAAAATGTTTAGAAAAATAAAATCTACAATTTAAGTTTATTATCATATATTATTGTGTTAACTATTTAAATAATAATTATATAATAAAGATTTTATAAGTAATAAAACTTTAATAATTCATATTTTAATAATGGTAAATGATAAAAATATAAATAACATACCAAAATTCTTAGAAAAATAAGAACTATAATTTAATACTATAATCATGTATTATTATTTCACTTAACTAAATATTTATTATTTATTAAGTGTTTATAAAGTAATAAATCCGATAAAAATCATATCTTATTATTTATAAATCACAAAAATAAATGTTGTATACCAAGATGCTCATAAAAATAATATCTACATGTTAAAAATATAACATTCCACTTTTTAAGTAAGTATAAAGTTAGTATCCTAATAAATTGAAGTTCAAACTTATTTCCTTAATTGATAATTCATATAAGGATAAATAAAAATTGCTAATATTACTAAAATTATTATTTTGAGGTCTAAAAATAATATTAGTCCTAAGTTTTGATAATATGAAGTAAAAATAAATTCAACACATTTTAAAGTACAATTTTGTTGTATTATCATTCAACTATAAGTGTATATATTTTATAAAAGGATCCTTATAAAATTATTACATCTTCAAAACTAATATCTTCAATTAAATAAAAAGTTTTACCATTGTTTCACCCACAAAATTATAAAGGTATGAAATCCAAAGATAATTCATAAGTAGTTAAGAAATGTTGTTTACATGTTATGAATTATAACCACCCATTATTACGAAGATAAATGATTCTATTCAATTATAATGTTAAGAAAACATGACCCAAATAAAAGTGCTACCAATCTCAATTAACCTTAAAGAAACAATATGAAGTGATCAAATTATAATACCATCTAATGACCAAGATAGATAAGTCTCCACAACTAGTGTGATTATTATCTAAATGAAGTAATTCTTTCTTACTTAAAAACTATAATTTGTAAGAACACCTAAGATTGTTAACTTAAAGTTTAAATGCTTTTTATTAGTTAAGAAAACTTTTATTACAAGTTATTCTTTTAAGGTACATTATAAAGCAAAACCTAAGCATTCTTATGAAAGACCTAAATGATAAACAATCCTTATATAAGCAGTCTTTAAATAGTATTCCACATTTGTGTGCCTTATTGTTGTATACTATTTATTATACTTACATGTTGTTTCACACACACTCACAAGCCTTAACAAGATGCACGAGTGTGAAACTTAAATCTAAAAGGGCAACACATTCCAAAGAAACAAATTCCAGTTTCCAAACCCTAGATCTACGCTTATTACGAGGAGTAGAGTTTATCAAATTGCATTACATTACTTATGCATAAAAGCATCTTGCTTCTTTAAACATTAGTCCTTATCGGACCAATGATGCTCTTTTCAGATAATGGATCTTATATTGCGTCGAAGACTGTGAGTGCATAATCTTGCAATCACAACAGGCAAGTTCACACTTGCTCATGTCCTTTGGTTATTTTCTATAAAGTATTTTGCAAATTCAGTGTTGTCATCACCAGCATTTCAAAAAGGTCAAAAAACACTATTTTCGTAATAATGTGATTATAGGTTATTTACCAAGAGGTAATAACCTACTAAGAAAGTTTCGATGGTAAAGGAACATATTATCTAGGACTTAACAACCAATGTCGCTAGTGATTCTTGCGCCGTATATTACGCGTTAACCATGAGATTTAGAATGGAACGGGGAAGTCATCTAGATCTTCTTCCTTTCACATGAACAGATGACCATCTCGTGACGTTGTTGTACCTTACGAGGCTCGGCATGGGTGGGACCCCTTAGTTCCCCGCGATATTGGTGTCTAGACTATCCCTAAGAGACGGTCGTAGGTATGTCCTCATATATATATGGGGGCGACCAGGTTCTTGCCTGCTCACTTGAGTCCTCACGGAGTCAACCATAGTTATATCTGCTATGTGGATTTTTTTGAGGGTAAAACAGTAGGGCAAAGTACCCCACTGCAATTTTTATATATCATAGAGTGTTACAAAAATATTTACAAGCTCAAGCCACCTCAAAAGAGGGAAACAGTCTAAGCAGCTATCTCCTATCTAAATTATTTTCAATCCAATCTTTGAGGCCCTGATAATTCTTCTTCTTAATTCTATACAGGACCCATCTTAATTCCTGAGCGACAATAGCCCTCCATTCCTCAAGCGAAGCATGCTTGTTGTTGAAGATTTCATTGTTTCTGCATATCGAAATGCCCCAAGCTCCAAGTATAATAATTTCCATTGCAAAAGGGACTTTAAGATATTTTTTAATACTGGCTAAAGCTTCAAAAAGATTTTGATCAGTCACTTGGACATGTGAGATTTCAGCCCAGCAAGCTCTTGCAAAAGGGCAGTCCCAAAATAAATGTAGAATGGTTTCTTCACTGATGCAGCCATGAAACACGCTATGTGGATTAATAGAGGTCGTTCTTCTTGTGGGGTGGTGTTCTATGTGGGGTGTAACACCGCGGTTCTGAAAAGACCGTGGCTTCTATGTGACACGCCAATCCCTGGATCGGTTCATTGGCCCACAATAGAATAAGATGAATAACATAGCAAAATATCCGTGTATCATAAATAACGTAGATCCAGAGTACCATTATTACAATAAAAGCTTAGCTCAAGGCTAGCTCAAATTATTCAGGTAGCAACATAAATAAAGTAAATCCTCCATTCTTCAAATTGCCCACAAGTGAACAAGTGCCGAGTGGAGTACCGTGGCCTATATCGATTACTCAGAATCGGAATAACCTGCAACATGAAACGTAGCAGCCCCGAAGGGTCAATACATGGAATGTATGGCAAGTAGAGCTAGTAAAGGCGACAGTAGTGCTAACATCTACATGCATATTTGGCAAGTGGAGCTGTGGCTAGCTTGGTTTTGCAAATACCTTTGTCCTACTTTCATAAACTGTTTTTGATTTTCTTTTAAAAGATCCCAATTAAGTTAACCCAACAACATTAAAGCAATTATGAAATTAGAATGAGCAAGAAACTTGTCATGGAATCAATATCAAGCAACTCAGTCGTCCATAACCGGGGACACGGCTAATCGATTAGATTATACACCCTGCAGGGGTTAGTACACTTTACCTATGTGACTTGGCCAGCCCAGCTCGTACCATCAATCTCACTTTGGTTGATGATAGGGAGAAGTCCAAGAAGAGACTGTTCGGGAAGTAGCTCCCCAATCCCGACGCGCACCGGTCCAACCTACCAAAATTCTACATCTCTGGATACGCGGGTTCGAGTTACCACAACCTACTAAGTCCAACCAACCGCCCATTCCATTATTGGCACATGGTTGTACACGTAAGCTACAGAATAAAGAAGCCAATCATTTTCTCTTGATACCTGGGTGCCTTTCCGCAATAAAACCACCAAAAATTATCAATCCCATCACACTCAGGAGATTCATTGATTAAGTTGTTTTAGTTTTCGCAAACCAACACATTTAGAAACAACTTTCAGTGATGTAACCCAGCCCTCGTACATCATAGCATGGCTAAGCACATCTACCAACGGTGGTTCATCTACCAGGAAATCCCTACCACATAATAGGACATAGCATAGCGATAGTATCATCCTACACATGCATTCTACAAAATACAAGAAAATGCATAGAAAATAGTAGGACGATATCATGAACAAGGTAGCATCTACTTGCCTTTGTTGTAGCGGTCGGAAGAACAATCCACACACGAGCAAGCGTTGCACTCGTCACAATCTACACGATACAATTCCAATCATAAATAAACCATCCACAAGAATATGCAACAAAGATGATGCATGAATGCATGCATGACAAGTGGATTGATGCTACAGCAGCACCACATAATCCTATTCAGTAAAGCTACTGAATGCATGCATGGGAAATAAGTTTTAGCGCAAGTAAAACTATTATGCAATAAATAATGCTCAAAACTAGAGCTAGAACCCAAATAATTCACTACTAAAAACATACCATTTGTAAAATCTTGGGAAAATTCTACTATATAGGCATTGCTATTTAGGAATAGTACCAATTGGAATTACTCAAAAAAGAATTGTAAAACTCCCTGAGTAATTAAAATACTGCAGAACGCCACTAAATAGTTTCTGCAAAAGTTTTTATGGTAAGCCTATCTTTTTAATTCACTTTGAGATTCCCCTTGTTCTACTGAATCCAGGGACATATTATTTGCAATTTTTGGAGTTACAGATCTTTTTCTACGAATTAATTACTCCAAAAAGGCCATTAACTCTTTTAATTAATCTGGACAAAATCTTGCTGCAAAAGTGTAAAACAATGGTACAGCAAGATTCTACATGACTTACTAAATCTACAAATATTTTATTTGCAATTTTTGGCCCAGTAGATTAATTTCTACGCAATTTACAAGGTTCTACTAATTTCTGCAATATTCCCTGCTGACTCAGCGCTGACTCAGTGCGGGTTGACTGGTCAACCAGTCAACCGCGCGGTCTTTGCACGATCTGGGCCGTTGGCCACGGATCCAATGGCCGAGGAGAGGCGGCGGCGGCGGGCTTACCGGCGAGGTCAGCGGCGGGGCTCGGGAGGCGTCGGCGGCCTCCCGGCGGTGGCGGAGGGCAGGACGAGGCTAGGGCAGTGGCCGCGGTCCTTGCCGAGTCGGCGGCGGGGTCGGGTGCGCGGAGAGGAGGCGGCGGGCGCGCGCGGTCGCCGGCGGCGGCGGCTCGGGCGGGCGGCGGGGCGGCGGCCTGCGGGGGAGAAGAAGGCGGCGGTCAGGCGGGTGGTGGGGCGAGGTGGCAGGCCGCGGGCGAGGTGAGGGCGGCGCGCTCACCTGAGCTAATGGCGGCGGCGGGCTCGAACTCCGGCGAGAAATCGCCGGAGATTTAGGGCGTCTCGGTTGCAATTAGATGGGGGGTTTGGAAGAGGGGCTCGAGGAGATCGTTATAGGAAAGAAAAATCGTTGAAATCGGTTCGGAAACGACACAGAAATCCCGCGAGAATCGTGTTGGTAGTTGGAGCTCGAGACGAACTCGGCTGACAGGCGGGCCCCGCTTGGAGGTGACTGGAGGCGGCCGACGGGCGGGCCCCGCTCGTTAGCGGGTCGGCAGCTGGCGGCGGCAGCTATTACGCGCCACGCGGTGCGCGCTGGCTGGGCCGGCGCGGCCCAGCAGGCTGTGCCCCCCTTGTTTTTTTTGTTCTTTTTATTTTTCTAATTTCTGTTTAGTAATTCCTCCGTAACTTTTGCAAACGGACTCCGAATTGGGTGAAACTTGTTTCTAAATTTTTGTAAAATCCAGGGGATCAATCTAGGGTCAAGTGGTGAGTGAATCCACTAGTTTACAAGGGTGGAAAACACAAGCCCTAGAATACCCTCCCGCAGGAGCATTTTAGCAAAATAAAATAGGGTTTTGAAAATAGCGTTTTGCCGATTCATTTCAATCGAAGGTTTTGCATGGAAGAACATGATGCAATGATATGAATGATATGCAGAACCAAATCTAAAATTTGGGATGTGACAAGACTAACCCCCTTAAGAGGAATCTCGTCCCCGAGATTCGGCGCGGTTAGCAAATAGGTGCGGGTAGTCCTCTCGGATGTCATCCTCATGCTCCCAAGTGGCTTCCTCTTCGGTGTGGTGGCTCTGCTGCATCTTGCAAAACCTCATCGTCTTGGTATGGGTAATCCTCTCCGTTGTCTCCAGAATCTTGACCGGCTTCTCCTCATAGGTCAAGTCATTCTCAAGCTGAACCTCCTCTAGTGGCACAGTGTCTCTCAATGGTGTATCCACCATCTCCGGATGGCACTTCTTCAGCTGGGATACGTGGAACACATTATGAACAGCGGACAGAGCCTCTGGCAACTCCAACTGATAAGCAACTTCTCCTTTGCGTTCTAAGACCCGATACGGTCCAATAAACCGAGGTGCCAGCTTACCCTTAATTCCAAATCTCTTGATTCCGCGAAGTGGCGACACTATGAGGTGTGCTCTATCACCTATCTCATACACCACTTCCTTGCGTTTGGCGTCAGCGTAGCTCTTCTGCCTTGATTGTGCTACCTTCAGCCTGTCCCTAATCAAGGCGACCTTCTCCTCAGTGTCCTTGATCAAATCAGGCCCAAACAGCTGACGTTCTCCTACTCCATCCCATAGCAATGGTGTCCGACACCGTTTTCCATATAGCACATCGAACGGTGACGTCTTGATGCTGGTTTGATAGCTGTTGTTGTAGGAAAACTCAGCATACGGCAAATTCTCATCCCAACTAGAACCATGAGCCAAAGTGCAAGCTCTCAGCATGTATTCCAAAATCTGATTCACCCTCTCGGTTTGTTCATCAGTCTGTGGGTGAAACGCTATGCTAAACTCTAATCTAGTCCCAAGTGACTCGTGCAGCTGGCGCCAGAAGTGTGAAGTAAATTGGGTGCCTCTGTCTAATACGATGCTCTTGGGAACTCCATGTAGGCACACAATTTTGTCCATGTAGATCTTGGCCAACTTTTCACTCGTATAGGTCGTCTTCACCGGTATAAAGTGGGCTACCTTGGTCAAATGGTCGACCACTACCCAAATGGAGTCATATCCTGACCTGGTCCTAGGCAATCCTGTGATAAAATCCATTCCCACTCTATCCCACTTCCAATCTGGCACGGGCAACGGCTGTAGCAGTCCTGCTGGCTTTTGGTGTTCCGCCTTCACTCGGCTACACACATCACATAGGGCAATATGCTTGGCGATGTCTCCCTTCATGTTGTTCCACCAAAATCTGCTCTTCAAATCCATATACATCTTTGTGTTGCCCGGATGTATGGAGTATGGCGAGTTATGAGCCTCCTGCAGAATCAACTCCCTTATCTCCGGGTCGCTGGGCACACACAAACGATCTCCATACCACAAGGTACCATGCTCATCCTCGTGAATATCCTTTTCCCGATTTTCCTTCATCTTTTCCTTTATCTCTTCTATTTCCTTGTCTCCTACCTGAGCCTTCCTGATCCTGTCCTGTAGCGTCGGTTGGACTTCCATTGTTGCCAAGTATCCTTCAGACACTACTTCCAGTCTAAGGTCCTTGAATTGCTTGAACAAATCCTCAGGAAATTCCCCAATTGTCAATCCATTGGCATAAACCTTCCGGCTCAGAGCATCTGCTACTACATTGGCCTTTCCTGGGTGGTATTGTAGATTCATATCATAGTCCTTGATAAGTTCCAACCATCTCCTTTGCCTCATGTTCAGTTCCTTCTGTGTAAATATGTACTTCAGACTCTTGTGGTCGGTGTACACATCACAGTGTTTCCCCATCAAGTAGTGCCTCCATACCTTGAGCGCATGAACCACTGACGCTAATTCCAAGTCGTGTGTGGGGTAATTCCGCTCATGGTGTTTAAGTTGTCGCGAGGCATATGACACCACTCTTCCATCTTGCATCAGCACACTGCCAAGTCCCTGTCGAGAAGCATCACAGTACACTTGGAAATCCTTCTGAAGATCTGGTAAACACAGAACAGGCGCGGTCACTAGTCGACGCTTCAGTTCCTGAGAGCAGGCTTCACACACATCCGTCCATTCAAACTTCCTCTCCTTCTTCAGAAGTTCTGTCATCGTCTTAGCAATCTTGGAGAAGTTTTCAATGAACCTCCTGTAATATCCAGCAAGTCCTAAAAAGCTTCGTATCTCTCCCGCATTCTTGGGTGCTTCCCACTCAGTTACTGCAGTCACTTTGCTTGGATCAACAGCGACTCCTTCTCCTGACACCACGTGTCCAAGAAATCCAACAGTGTTAAGCCAAAATTCACACTTGCTGAATTTGGCATACAGCTTGTGTTCCCTCAGCTTCTCCATAATCAGTCCTAGATGTTTCTCATGCTCGGCATCATCCTTGGAATATATCAGTATGTCATCAATAAACACCACCACTAACTTGTCCAAGTACTCCATGAATACCTTGTTCATCATGGTCATGAAATATGTCGGGGCATTCGTTAGTCCAAAAGACATAACTGTATACTCATATATGCCATACCTAGTGGTGAAAGCGGTTTTTGGTATGTCCTCCTCCCGGATCTTCAATTGGAAGTAGCCTGATCGCAGATCAATCTTGCTGAACACCTTCGCTCCTTCAAGTTGATCAAACAAATCATTTATGTTTGGCAGGGGGTATTTGTTCTTGATGGTCACCTCATTCAGCGAGCGATAGTCCACCACTAATCTCTTGCTGCTGTCTTTCTTCTCCACAAACAGAATAGGTGCACCCCACGACGACGAACTAGGCTAAATGAATCCCTTGTCCAACTGATCTTTCAGCTGCTTCTTCAATTCCTTCAGCTCATCCACATCCATCTTATATGGTCTCTTTGCTATAGGTCCTGTTCCCGGCATCAGGTCGATGAGAAACTCCACTTCCCTGTTAGGTGGCATCCCTGGCAGCTCTTCCGGAAACACGTCGGGGTAATCCCTAATCACAGGCACAGTATCCATTCTAACCCCCTTAAGAGAATTCAGCTTACACCTTCCCGGTTGCATTGCCGACTTGAACCTAATCCTCTTACCATCCGGGGTTTTGAGTGAAACAGCTCGCTGTGCACAATCTATGTGTCCCCCATGCATCGACATCCAATCCATACCCAGAATAACATCTAACCCTTGTGATTCCAACACTACCAGATGTGCAACGAAGTTGTGCGTTCCAATCCTCACAGTTAAGCTGCGGCATCCCGCGCTAGCTATCATATATCCTCCAGGTGAGCTTACTCTAATAGACTCTTTCATAGACTCAGTAGGTAGCTTATACTTATCCACAAATGCCCTTGATATGAATGAATG
Source organism: Avena sativa (assembly GCA_916181665.1). NCBI lineage: Eukaryota > Viridiplantae > Streptophyta > Magnoliopsida > Poales > Poaceae > Avena > Avena sativa. The sequence goes on from OV702280.1 coordinate 138,500,497, forward strand.
CGATGCACCAGTATCGAAAAGTATAAGTGTAGGGTGAGTGTTGATTGGAAACTTACCAATCACAAGGTCAGGCTCATCTGGGATCTCCTCCACATTCATGTGGTTCACTGTGGCCTTCTGGTTGTTGGTTGGCTTCAGTCCCTTCCTCTCCGGACAGTTGTCAGCATAATGTCCCTTCTGACCACACTTGAAGCATGTCACCTCACTCAGATCCTTCTTCACAAAGCTGCGATCACGGTTGCGGTCATGTCCACCGTGTCCTCCAGAGTGGTGAGAGTGTCCTCCCTTGTGGCTGTGGTGGCTGCTCTTGTGGTTGTCATGGCGATGTCCATCGCCTCCATGGTGGTGGCGGTCATGGCTCCCATGGTCACTCCCTCCATGCTTGGAGTATCCATCATATGAAGTGCGAGACTTGTGATGTGAACCAGAGTGGTGATTGTTGCTCTTCCTCTTGCGGATTTCCACCTGCTTGTGCTTCCCTTCCAAGATCCTGGCCTTGTCCATAAGCTCCTGGAAAGTGGGGAAATAAACCACCAGTAGCTGCACTGAAAGCTCATCACTGAGGCCATCCAGGAATCTCTCCCTCCTTTTTGCATCAGTGTCAACATCCTCAGGTGCATAACGGGACAGGTTGTTGAACTCCTCAATGTACTCAGCCACGGTGCGATTGGTTTGGTGCAAGTTGCGAAACTCCTTCCTCTTCAGGCTCAGAACTCCTGAAGACACGTGGTTGGTCTTGAAACCTTCCTCAAACATTGCCCAAGTCACAGTATCCAGCGGGTGGGTGATCTGAAAAGTGTCCCACCAAGAAGCGGCTGGTCCCTCCAGTAGGTGAGCGGCAAACCTCACCTTCTCAGCATCAGTGCATCCAACAGTTACTAGATCCTTGTTGACTGAACGCAACCAGTCGAGAGCAACCATTGGTTCCGTTGCAGTAGAGAACTTAGCTGGCCTTAACCTCAGAAATCTGGTGAGAGCATCTCCCTGAGGCTGGTTGTTCCCATTGTTGTTGTTGTTGTTGTTGTTGTTGTTGTTGTTCTGAGCTTCCATGAACTGGGTAATAACTTGGGTCAGCTGTGCCTGAGCTGCCATGAGCTTCTCCAACTCAGTGGGTTGACGGCGGGGAGGCATCTGCGGTTCAGCACAGGTAGGCTTAGAAAGAATCAACTACGATAATAGGATTCTACCCATGCATTATGATCAAACAACAACAAACAATAGGAGACAATCTCAAGCAAGCAACACATCAACAAACCAGTGATCCAACAACATCCTAGGGTTATCCTAGTATTATAAACCTACTGAAATAGTTTTAGAAGAGTTGGCAATGGTTAACTAAACAGTTGATCAACTAAGCAACAAAAACATCAATCTGCCAGAACAGTCCAGCAGCGTTCACGAATTTTTCTACCTGACTTAGACTCGTCAGGAAATTATGCTGATTTTTGCACATACAGTACGGAGAGTTTCGCACCAGCCCTATTTTTTTCAGATTTGTCCCAGATACTAGAAAAATATGAAAAATCATACAGTACTGCTGTATTAGCAGAAAACTGCAGCGAAAATAACATAGATATTAACCAAACTTGCCATAACTATTTCACTAAAATTCGCACAAATAATTCCTAGGGTATTGGAGTACATAAATAAGCAACTAAACACTCTTAAGTTAATAGTAATTAAGTTTTACATCGATCGAGACTAATCCTAACGATTTTACCTAACGAGGACTAACTGGTGGACTTCTATCTACTTCTTGAAGAGGTTGCGGTAGGTCCTTGCACTCATGCGTTGGCGCTTCTGTCCACGGTTCAACCATGGCGGCAGAGTGTACACCTCTCCTGAGTCATCACTTGAAATCTCAAACTCCACCTCTTCTGGATCCTCCTCTTCTTCTTCACTTTCAGCTGCAATTGCAACAGCTTCATCTCCTCCACCATCATCGTCTCCATCATCATCATCCTCGTCCTCATCATCATCATCATTCCCACTGTCATCATCATCATCATTGTTGCCACCATATCCATTGTCATCATCAGAGGGTGGATTCAGATATGCTTGGAGAGCGACAATCTGGGCTGCCAAAGTTTCAATGGTTTGATCCCTTTCCTGGACGGTCCCTTGCAGCTGTTGTATGTTCTGGGTGTTTTCCTGCACAGTTCCATGAAGATGAGCTATGGTTGCATCTCTGCCTATCAGGGCATTTTCCAGCACTCCCACAGCTTCATGCAAGGTGTCAATCTCCTGTCCTTGGACCACCATACCATTGCTGGCAAAATCTGCAATCTCCTTTATCATCATCACTTTCTCAGCTAGATCTCCATTCTCCCTTTCCATGTCCTCTATGTGCCTCCGACGGAGCGGCATGTTGTTCCTGTCGCCCGGGGTAACCACAATGTGCCCATCTTCATCACGCCTCCCATAGTCACGGTAGGGTGAATCTGCTGGCAGTAGGTGTCGGACTTGATGGCACTGGCGAGACAGGGCTTCATGTATGGCCAAGTTAATTCCAAGTCCCCAGTTGCAGTATGTCTTGGTGTAGATCAGATGCACAGGGTTTGGCAAGGCGGCATCCCTGAATATGAAGGTAGTGATCTCCCATGCATCCTCACCATATCCATAGGTGTACAACCTTCTTCCCTTGAACATGGGCAGTGGCAATCCCAATGACTGCGAGAGCTGTGCTAACTGTCTTGCAAAGGGCCTTGGTGACTCCATGGTTGCATACTCAGTCCTGACTTCTCCCATCTATCAATTAACAGAGGAAAGTGTGAGAATAGCATATGGTAAGAATTTTACGAGAGTGAAAGGCATAAGATGAAAGACAGAGTTAATATAAGCTTTAATAATTCTATGGTTTCCTAATCCAATCCTAGGTCACGATCCTACAGTCGACACACCGGCTCTGATACCATCTTGTAACACCACGGTTCTGAAAAGCCGTGGCTTCTATGTGACACGCCAATCCCTGGATCGGTTCATTGGCCCACAATAGAATAAGATGAATAACATAGCAAAATATCCGTGTATCATAAATAACGTAGATCCAGAGTACCATTATTACAATAAAAGCTTAGCTCAAGGCTAGCTCAAATTATTCAGGTAGCAACATAAATAAAGTAAATCCTCCATTCTTCAAATTGCCCACAAGTGAACAAGTGCCGAGTGGAGTACCATGGCCTATATCGATTACTCAGAATCGGAATAACCTGCAACATGAAACGTAGCAGCCCCGAAGGGTCAATACATGGAATGTATGGCAAGTAGAGCTAGTAAAGGCGACAATAGTGCTAAAATCTACATGCATATTTGGCAAGTGGAGCTGTGGCTAGCTTGATTTTGCAAATACCTTTGTCCTACTTTCATAAACTGTTTTTGATTTTCTTTTAAAAGATCCCAATTAAGTTAACCCAACAACATTAAAGCAATTATGAAATTAGAATGAGCAAGAAACTTGTCATGGAATCAATATCAAGCAACTCAGTCGTCCATAACCGGGGACACGGCTAATCGATTAGATTATACACCCTGCATGGGTTAGTACACTTTACCCATGTGACTTGGCCAGCCCAGCTCGTACCATCAATCTCACTTTGGTTGATGATAAGGATAAGTCCAAGAAGAGACTGTTCGGGAAGTAGCTCCCCAATCCCGACGCGCACCGGTCCAGCCTACCAAAATTCTACATCTCTGGATACACGGGTTCGAGTTACCACAACCTACTAAGTCCAACCAACCGCCCATTCCATTATTGGCACATGGTTGTACACGTAAGCTACAGAATAAAGAAGCCAATCATTTTCTCTTGATACCTGGGTGCCTTTCCACAATGAAACCACCAAAAATTATCAATCCCATCACACCCAGGAGATTCATTGATTAAGTTGTTTTAGTTTTCATAAACCAACACATTTAGAAACAACTTTCAGTGATGTAACCCAGCCCTCGTACATCATAGCATGGCTAAGCACATCTACCAACGGTGGTTCATCTACCAGGAAATCCCTACCACATAATAGGACATAGCATAGCGATAGTACCATCCTACACATGCATTCTACAAAATACACGACAATGCATAGAAAATAGTAGGACGATATCATGAACAAGGTAGCATCTACTTGCCTTGGTTGTAGCGGTCGGAAGAACAATCCACACACGAGCAAGCGTTGCACTCGTCACAATCTACACGATACAATTGCAATCATAAACAAACCATCCACAAGCATATGCAACAAAGATGATGCATGAATGCATGCATGACAAGTGGATTGATGCTACAGCGGCACCACATAATCCTATTCAGTAAAGCTACTGAATGTATGCATGGGAAATAAGTTTTAGCACAAGTAAAACTATTATGCAATAAATAATGCTCAAAACTAGAGCTAGAACCCAAATAATTCACTACTGAAAACATACCATTTGTAAAATCTTGGGAAAATTCTACTGTATAGGCATTGCTACTTAGGAACAGTACCAATTGGAATTACTCAAAAAGGAATTGTAAAACTCCTGAGTAATTAAAATACTGCAGAAAGACACTAAATAGTTTCTGCAAAAGTTTTTACAGTAAGCCTATCTTTTTAATTCACTTTGAGATTCCCCTTGTTCTACTGAATCCAGGGACATATTATTTGCAATTTTTGGAGTTACAGATCTTTTTCTACGAATTAATTACTCCAAAAAGGCCATTAAATCTTTTAATTAATCTGGACAAAATCTTGCTGCAAAAGTGTAAAACAATGGTACAGCAAGATTCTACACGACTTACTGAATCTACACATATTTTATTTGCAATTTTTGGCTCAGTAGATTAATTTCTACGCAATTTACAAGGTTCTTCTAATTTCTGCAATTTCTAAATCGATTTTAAATCAAAAGGGAATATTCTAGGAATATTCCCTGCTGACTCAGCGCGGGTTGACTGGTCAACCAGTCAACCGCGCGGTCTTCGGATGATCTGGGCCGTTGGCCATGGATCCAACGGCCGAGGAGAGGCGGCGGCAGCGGGCTTACCGGCGAGGTCGGCGGCGGGGCTCGGGCGGCGTCAGTGGGCTCCCGGCGGCGGCGGAGGGCAGGACGAGGTCGGGGCAGTGGCGGCGGTCCTTGCCGAGTCGGCGGCGGGGTCGGGCACGCGGAGAGGAGGCGGCGGGCGCGCGCGGTTGCTGGCGGCGGGGTCGGTGGCGGGCGGCGGCGGCTCGGGCGGGCGTCGGGGCGGCGGCCTGCGGGGGAGAAGAAGGCGGCGGTCAGGCGGGTGGTGCGGCGAGGTGGCAGGCCGCGGGCGAGGTGAGGGCGGCGCGCTCACCTGAGCTAATGGCGGCGGCGGGCTCGAACTCCGGCGAGAAATCGCCGGAGATTTAGGGCGTCTCGGTTGCAATTAGATGGGGGGTTTGGAAGAGGGGCTCGAGGAGATCGTTATAGGCAAGAAAAATCGTTGAAATCGGTTCGAAAACGACACAGAAATCCCGCGAGAATCATGCTGGTAGTTGGAGCTCGAGACGAACTCGGCTGACAGGCGGGCCCCGCGTGGAGGTGACTGGAGGCGGCCGACGGGCGGGCCCCGCTCGTCAGCGGGTCGGCAGCTGGCGGCGGCAGCTATTACGCGCCGCGCGGTGCGCGCTACTGCTGGCTGGGCCGGCGCGGCCCAGCAGGCTGCGCCCCCCTTGTTTTTTTTGTTCTTTTTATTTTTCTAATTTCTGTTTAGTAATTCCTCCGTAACTTTTGCAAACGGACTCCGAATTGGGTGAAACTTGTTTCTAAATTTTTGTAAAATCTAGGGGATCAATCTACGGTCAAGTGGTGAGTGAATCCACTAGTTTACAAGGGTGGAAAACACAATCCCTAGAATACCCTCCCATAGGAGCATTTGAGCAAAATAAAATAGGGTTTTGAAAATAACGTTTTGCCGGTTCATTTCAATCGAAGGTTTTGCATGGAAGAACATGATGCAATGATATGAATGATATGCAGAACCAAATCTAAAATTTGGGATGTGACATGGGGTCGTGGAGAAAGGCAGCGATTGGCTTGGATCTTAGACTGGGCCCCATACCAAGGAAGTGTGGACAAGATCATGACTTGGTTGTGCAACAAGGATAAGGTCTCTCATGGGTAAAGTAACGCACCTCTGCAGAGTGTAAGAACTATAACTTGTTACTCCCTGTTCCGGGAAGGAACTACGAATGCAGCAGGAAAGGAACTCCATGAAAATTCTAGTAAACCTGTGAAGGCTGATGGACATAGCTTTTTAAAATAAAAGCAACCTTTTAAGAAATGTTTACGAAAACCTGCATTGTCTATGACCTACGGTCTATGGTTGCAGATATACTGCATCAACCACTCCTTTTTAGTGGGCTTGCTGAGTACGCTCATACTCAACGTATCTTCTTAACCCTTTCCAGATTCTGAAGCCAATACAGACGACTCTACATCAACTTATGCTCAAGGGAATCATCATCAACAGCTCAAGTTCCTCCATGAAGTCAAGGAAGTCAATATATACAACAACTAAAGTGAAAATGAAGTTGCTGATTAGATAAAAATATAATCTCTAGCCTTAGAACCTATTTCTGTAGAGCATTGCAATAGTAGCAATGCAAGCTCAATAGTTTAAGTACTAGTATATTAGTATGATAGTTATAAGTTGATTATTTTTTATTCTTCTTTGTAAGAAGTTTCTTTCTCTCTCTTTAACCTAGAGTGTTATCTGGATATTTTGTAAAGAGTCGAGTTGTAACCTATAGTCATGTCTTGGACCTGCTGTATTTCTGTTGTACCACTCTAAGGGATGTAATACTAGTGAACGGTGTTTCCTTGGTGTTATATCAATGACTATAATGTACTAGATCGTGCAGTGGTATGTTGGGTCACCGCAGCTGGTATCAGAGCATATGCTTTTACCTTAGGATTAAAACCTTTTAGGAAGATCTGTAGGTTGGATAGTGACTATAGGAAGCCATCTTATCTAAACCAAATATTCTTATAGCTGGTGATGAGTATCCACTTGAGGATAACTTTGTTACCAGATGTTATAATCATCTTTCTTAGGAGTAGTTATCCATATTTTATGGGTATCGTACTAGTTCTAAGCCATAAAATTCAAGTAATATAGTAAAATATTATTGTTAACTGATAATAATATATAATATAATGAAGACCATTAGAGCATGTATAGTTATAATGGGTAGTAAATCATGTGGGATTCACTTGAGAATTGTACGTGAAGGAGTGAAATTATTTTAAAGATCAATGATAGTAAAATGAGAAGTAAAGTCATCATGGTGAGATTAGCTCTAAAATCATGAGGAATTGGTAGAACATAACGAGATCATGGCGAGATTAGCTCCGAAATCATGTTGTAGGTTTAAATATGACAAATACTTAGTAAATTATCTTGAGCTAGAAGTGATAAAATAACATGGTAGAACTATCATAGAAGTCATAGGTGCTAGAAAATTCTTATAACCTTGGGTTTAAGTTAGTAATAAAATCTGGTTAGTCATTCGGAGAGATTATGTGAGGATAGATTATAGGTAAAGTAAAGGTTGGTTATAGTTAGTCATTCCAAGAGTGAGACAAAAAGGTTAGTCAAAACCAAATTGAGACCAATTGTCTTAAAAATTATCCTATTGCAGTTAAGCAATTTGGATAAATTATGAGGCAAGGAATAGTTTGACCCTAAGTGCTAAGTATCACAATGTAAACCTATATAGGGAGGTGTCATATACTACACAACTAAGTCTGAATTCTGGAGATAGCTTATTCAACTATTATTTTACAGGCTTAGAATATTTTGTGTATATGTACCACACTTGGATTTATTGGTTTTTCTTGGATCTTCTTGATTAACTAGATCTGTACATGAAGTTTTACTTGGTGTGCAAATGCATGTTGCATCATCAAGTTATTACTTGATGTTATAGATCTAGATAGAAACATACATTCGTGTAAGGGAGTGACGAGTTCCAAAGACCAATATGAAGATTTACATGAAGAATGAAGCCAAGTATAAGGAGTATCAACACAATTTGAAGGTTGGATCAATTTCAGATCATTACTAAATAGTAATAAGAAGAAAGACTTGTGTAGAAAATGTATGGAGCAACAAGAAGTAATGAACTTAAGTTCACCCAAAGTAGGTGATGTTTCTAAGAAGTTGATGGAGTAGTAGTACCAAGTTCATGGAAGTATCATGAATAAGTACAAAGAAGGAGCTTTGGAACAAAATGATATTCAAGCTCTGATAATTCAGAGAGAATGCTAGTGGTACGTCGAAAAACCGTAGGGTAATACATACACCCTACTATGGTCCGCAGCTGGTATTTGATCCGCAGCTGGTATTTGGTTGACTTAGTTAACCAGATCATCTTAGTATATCATAAACAACATAAAACTTGGCCTAAGTTAATTAAGACATAAAGGAATATGCAAATTAAAGCGACCGTTTTCCAAGACACTTCATGAAATCACACCTACCAAAGAGAGAATGTCCAAATAGTAAGTAATACAAATAATCTTGGAAGATCTATTTCGGAGATACACAATTGTGTGGGTAAACCGTAAGTTCTTTCATGAGACCTTAAATAGGTAGAGTATAAGCTAGACAGAGACCAACATTCTAGTGATAAATCCAATGGCTATTATACACGTAGTTTAGAGACCATTAGTAAACCCTAAGGGGGAGAGTTAACAATAAAAAATGGAAGTATTATTATGTGACTTTTAGAGTAAAGGTTGGAGAAAAAGTACTAATCTATTACCACATTAAGCCTTATTTTCATAAGGTTAAAAGAAGACATCATTATAAAAGTACTTTCAGAAGTATGTCTAGATGAAAGATCAAAGTTTAATTCAAGATAGTAGGACTCAAACCTTAAGATAATTAATAAAAATAAGTTGAAGAAGTACTTAAGGCGATAACAAAAGTTTATTTAAATCTTGATAAGATAAAAGGTTGAAGGAGTTAAAATAGATTAATCCTAATAGACTAATTATAAAAGAAACAACTGTTAAGTGGTCCTTAAGAGAGAATATCACACATCCAATTGGACATGTGTAGAGTAACAAGAAATTCCAATGGGATGGACTAAATGTGTTCAACACCAATCTTCGGAAGGACTACTAGTATAAACCAGACAATGACAAAGAAAAAAATTAGTCTTCTGGCCACAACTATTGTCTAATAAACTTTAAAAATCCTGTTTTAGTGAGACTTCCTAGACCTTACATAGTATAGTAAGGAAGTTCGATGCTCAAGTAAAGGAGTTGAATTAGGATACCTAATTAGGGAAATGAACTAAAGAAGAGACCCCAATTTAAGGATTTCATCATAAGGACATACCCCTAAGGGATGATAGTAATAGGAACTTTGTGATATTGAAGACAACAAGTTGGAGATTTCTAAGTATGATAAGAATCCAAGGAAAAGGATTTGGATATGGGATACTACAATTATTCCCATTTAAGGTTACCATGAATTTGAGAAATGTCGTAACCAATACAAGTCAATTCCTCATTTTGAAAGGAAAGAGTGTATGAACTTCAAGGATGAAGTTTATTTTAAGGGGGAGAGTCTATAACATCCCAGCATTAGAGCTTAGAAATAAGCTGAACTTAGATGTGTGCATTGCATTCATGCATAGAAAATCTGGATAATTTTTGCGCATTTGAATAAAACTTGTCTAAGTGATTGAAGCTTCTCTTAACTTGATCGAATTGAAGTAGATCATCAATTTGACTGCGATAAGTTTCAATATGACCTTTGATAAAACCTTATTTTGGGTAAAGATGATTTGATCTAAGGGTAGATAAAATATAATAAATTAAACCATAATATATTACTTAATGATTAATATCATATCCTTAAGAGATCATATCATAGTATTCATCACAACAACTCATGAATACCAAGCTAGGAATATAACTTAACTAATTAGAATGTAACAACTAAATCTTGACCAATCTTATTCTTATATATTTATACCTTGAGTATCATGGTAATACTTCGCCTTAACTCTTTAGTTATATTTAGTAGGAAAGAAACCAAGTCAAGACCATTCACCATATATATTTATTTCCATATCAATCTTTATCATCTCTACCGAACCTTATCCTAATATCTGTTGTTCATCAATGTTGAGTAATCAACTATTGATTCATCAAATCTTAATATATCAATTCTTAATCTATCAACCCTTGTTGTTGTCATAGCATTCACTTTGAAGCTTTTAGAAAAAGAAGTACGAAGAGGTAGTGGTAATGCTAGTTTTATATATCATCTATAGGATGGGAGTGATTGAAGTGAATCAAATCAATACGATCATTGATGGAGCTAACTCACTCCTGAATGGATAGAAGATTTATTTGAAATAAAGATATATGGGGTAACAAAGAGGATTATAAGGATAAATATTGAAGATAGTTACCAAGGAGTAATCCTATTGGATTAAGTAAGCATAGTCAATGAATAATATCTCATAGTCAAAAAGAGATATTAAGAAGATAATTATAATACAACTGTAATGTTGTATTGATGAAACCTTGATTAGACAACTAGAAACCTAAACCATAAATGATCACAGGAGTACAATGGTCATGCTTTAGTCACTAACAGAGAATGGTTATATCATGTATAAGTGACATTGGTGGATAGAACATGATTAAAACCTAGTATAGATATGTTATCCTAGATTAGTCATGACAAGTCATAATGGTATAATGAGAAGTTGGAGTATAAGTTACCAAGACATGTAGAAGATAAGATAGTATGATCAAGATGATGCTAGAGCATCAATGAATTATAGAAGTAGTATATTCCTCTTAGGGAATACTAAACACTTGAGGTGAAGTAGGAATTGATATATATATATATATATATCTATTGGAGTAATATTAGTGATGGATGATAAAAGAAGTGTATGAATGGAGTTAAAAGTAACTACTTGTTGGATTGGAGGTTATCATTAGTAGTTTGATATAACCAAGTATAGATATGAGAAGATTATGAAAAGCTTCAGTGACAAGCTTCTGAGATTTATAAGTGAAGATTACAGAGTAATTGTGAAGTAAGAGAGTAAACATTCAAGTGGACTTGGATTCATAATAAGTATCCTAGAGATGAGAGCTATCTCTATGAGAAGATCATATAGATCTTGACTGTCAAGCTCATTGGATTTACAAATAGATTTAGAAGAAGAAATTATTGATAAGAATATTCTTGTAAAGTAAAGCTCATCATGTTAACACGTGATGATGGATATGAAGAAGTAGTATATCTAGGAAATGAATTCCTTAATTATAATTCTATAATTATGAAGTATGGAAGATAGGAATTCTTGGTAAACATTCAACATTAATTATATAACCAAACTTTATATCTGTCTCATATGTTTGATCAATCATCCATTCTCACAATGGCTTTTAAGAATAATTTTCTATAGCAAACCACTTAAGCACATCCTTGTCAATTCAAAACACTAAAATCATATATTCTTAGAAACTATCTTTATCAAATCTTTCTCTTAAGCCAGCTAAATAACAACCCTATTATCTTATCTTGGATGGTAATACCATTCATGAACACAAGCCTGAAAACAATATGTTTTAACCATTAATCTTTATTCACATTAATAAAAGGATATATGAATGTTAAATCTCCTAAAACTTATGGTAAACATTTATAATTCTAAATCCTAACTTCTATGCTAGTTATAAAAAAACTTATACCTTGATATCAACCAAGCTTATTGATTAATAGTAATCATATTGATTCCTCAGAATATCGTGCATCAAATAATGATGTAGGATCACTATGTACAAGCTCCCTTAAAAAACTATAAGTAAATTAGAACCAAGTGTTATGTATAAGTAGTAATATATCCTTTAATAAGTTCATGATATCCTAGGTAAATAAAATTCATAACAAAGTTCTTACAAGATAATAAAATATAAAGTACCTATTTACAGAAAATAAAGAAATTATGGAATTATAATAAAGACTCATAAAAGAACACTACATATACTTATATATGATTACCACTATTTAGCTAGTAAATATTATTAAGAAATTTCCAAAGAAATGTGTATAAAATAAATAAATGAAAAAAGAAAACAGAAAATGTAAAAAGGGAAAAGAGAAAACAAAGCAAATCTTCTGGCCCACAGCCCATTGCCTCTCTTATCTATCCGCTACTCACGTGCAGTACTCAGTAGCCCACTACGGCCCAATAACTAGCCCGATTTGTCTCCCTCTCTAGCTGACTGGTGGGACCGAGGAGGGACTATGGTTTGAGACAGAAGATTTCCCGGGGGTTTTCCACAAAACTCCCATAGTCGTCTTCCTCGTCTACTAGAAGAACTTCGGTGGCCATCTCTTCATCATCCACCATTGCCGTGATGCCCACAGACGTCAAGATCCGCGCCGCCGCTGTTTGTTTCCTATAAGAAGACCTCTGTCGCGCCGGAGAGCCTTATCTACTTCTCCTCCCCATTTTCCCCTCTGACCGAAACCCTAACTGGACAGAGCCCACCACCATCGCCATTAGGGGCCTCCCCAGTGCAACCTGCGTCCACCCAGAGCCCCATCGTGTACCCCTAGTCCTTTCCATGGAAGGAATCGGGAAGAGGAGCTACCAATCGACGCCCATGACCGTTTCTTCCCAAGTCCGGCTGTCGTTCAATTTATTAAGTGTTTATAGAGTAATAAATCTTATAAAAATCATAACTTGTTATTTATAAATCACAAAAATAAATGTAGTATACCAAAATGATAACAAAAATAATATCTACATGTTAAAAATATAACATTTCACTTTTTAATTAAGTATAAATTTATTATCCTAATAAATTGAAGTTCAAACTTATTTCCTTAATTGATAATTCATATAAGGATAAATAAAAATTGCTATTATTAGTAAAATTATTCCTTTTAGGTCTAAAAATAATATTAGTCCTAAGTTTTGGTAATATGAAGTCAAAATAAATTCAACACATTTTAAAGTATAATTTTGTTGTATTATCATTCAACTATAAGTGTATATATTTTCTAAAAGGATCCTTACAAAATTATAAAATATTCAAAACTAATATCTTCAATTAAATAAAAAAATTTACCATTGTTTCACCCACAAACTTATAAAGGGATGAAATCCAAAGATAATTCATAAGTAGTTAAGAAATTTTTTTCCATGTTATGAATTATAACCACCCATTATTACAAAGATAAATGATTCTATTCAATTATAATGTTAAGAAAACATGACCCAAATAAAAGTTCTACCAATCTCAATTAACCTTAAAGAAACAATATGAAGTGAGCAAATTATAATACCATCTAATGACCAAGATAGATAAGTCTCAACTACTAGTGTGGTTATTATCCAAATGAAGTAATTCTTTCTTACTTAAAAACTATAATTTGTAAGAACACCTAAGATTGTTAACTTAAAGTTTAAATGCTTTTGATTAGTTAAGAAAACTTTTCTTCCAAAGTTATTCTTTTATGGTACATTATAAAGCAAAACATAAGCATTCTTATGAAAGACCTAAATGATAAACAATCCTTATATAAGCAGTCTTTAAATAGTATTCCACATTTGTGTGCCTTATTGCTGTATACTATTTATTATACTTACATGTTGTTTCACACACACTCACAAGCCTTAACAAGATGCACGAGTGTGAAACTTAAATCTAAAAGGGCAACACATTCCAAAGAAACAAATTCCAGTTTCCAAACCCTAGATCTACGCTTATTACGAGGAGTAGAGTTTATCAAATTGCATTACATTACTTATGCATAAAAGCATCTTGCTTCTTTAAACATTAGTCCTTATCGGACCAATGATGCTCTTTTCAGATAATGGATCTTATATTGTCTCGAAGACCGTGAGTGCATAATCTTGCAATCACAACAGGCAAGTTCACACTTGCTCATGTCCTTTGGTTATTTTCTGAAAAGTATTTTGAAAATTTAGTGTTGTCATCACCAGCATTTCAAAGAGGTCAGAAAACACTATTTTCATAATAATATTATTATAGGTTAATTACCAAGAGGTAATAACCTACTATGAAAGTTCCGGTGGTAAAGGAACATATTATCTAGGACTTAACAACCAATGTCGCCAGTGATTCTTGTGCTGTATATTACGCGTTAACCATGAGATTTGGAATAGAACAGAGAAATTAGCTGGATATTATTTCTTTCACATGAACAAATGACCATCTCGTGACACTGTTGTACCTTACGAGGCTCAGCAGGGGTGGGACGCCTTAGTTTCCTGCGATATTGGTGTCTAGACTATCCCTGAGAGACGGTCGTAGGTATGTCCTCATATATTGATGGGGGTGACCAGGTTCTTGTCTGCTCATTGGAGTCCTCAAGGAGTCAACCATAGTTATATCTGCTATGCGGATTAACAAAGGTCGTTCTTCTTGTGGGGTCGTGTTCTATGTGGTGTCGCGGAGAAGGGAAGTGATTGGCTTGGATCTTAGACTGGGCCCCAAACGAAGGAAGTGTGGACAAGCTCATGACTTTGTTGTGCAACAAGGCTAAGTTATCTCATGGGTAGAGTAACGCACCTCTGCAGAGTGTAAGAACTATAACTTGTTAATCCCTCTTCCGGGAAGGAGCTATGAACGCAGCAGGAAAGGAACTCCATGAAAGTTCTGGTAAGCCTGTGAAGGCTGACGGACATAGCTTTGCAAAATAAATTTAAACTTAGAACAAATGTTTAAGAAAACTTGCATTGCCTATGAACTACGGTATGTGGCTATAGATATAGTGCATCAAACACTCCTTTTTAGTGAACTTGCTAAGTACGCTCGTACTCAAAGTATCTTCTTAACCCTTGCTAGATTCTGAAGCCAATACATACGACGTCTACATCAACTTATGCTCAAGGGAATCATCATCAACAACTCAAGTTCCTCAATGAAGTCAAGGAAGTCAATATATAGAACAACTAAAGTGAAAATGAAGTTTCTAAATAGATAGAAATATAATCTCTAGCCTTAGAACCTATTTCTGTAGAGAATTGTAATAGCAGCAATGCAAGCCCAATAGTTTAAATACTAGTATATTAGTATGATAGTTATAAGTTGATTATTTCTGATTCTTCTTTGTAAGAAGTTTCTTTCTATCTCTGTAACGTAGAGTGTTCTCTGGATCTTTTGTAAATAGTTGAGTTTTAACCTATAGTCATGTCTTGGACCTGCTATGTTTCTGTTGTACCACTCTGAGGGATGTAATACTAGTGAACGACGTTTCATTGGTGTTATGTCAACAACTATAGTGTACTATATCATGAAGTGGTATGTTGGGTCACCGCATAGACTGTAATCCAACTGGATCCATGACTAATAATCCACCTTTGGGATATCATTCAAACAACCCTCGGG
Organism: Avena sativa; assembly: GCA_916181665.1. Taxonomy (NCBI): domain Eukaryota; kingdom Viridiplantae; phylum Streptophyta; class Magnoliopsida; order Poales; family Poaceae; genus Avena; species Avena sativa. Next base: position 138,515,896 of record OV702280.1, read on the forward strand.
TATTAAGTTGCAAGCAATAGATAACTGAATTAACCAATGTGTGTAAAGTAAACAATACAATTGCCCTTGGACAAAGGATTGTTGTTTTCTCCCTAGTAGCAACATCACATCTACAACCTTAGAGGTTTCTGTCACTCCCCTAGATTACTATAGGCATGAACCTACTATCGACAATAAATACTCCCTCTTGGAGTCACAAGCAAATACTTGGCCAGAGTAACTACTAGGAACGGAGAGCCTCAAGATCACAAATAACATAGACATGATAGAATCAATAGTCAATCTTGACGTAGTACTCAATATCCATCGGATCCCAACAAACATAACATGTAGGATTACAAATAGACGATCTTGATCATGATAGGCAGCTCACAAGGTCTAAACATGATAGCACAAAGAGGAGAAACAACCATCTAGCTACTTTATAGACCCATAGTCCAAGGATGAACTACTCACACATCACTCTGGAGGCTGGCATGGTGATGAAGGATGCCTTCGGGATGATCTCCCCTCTTCAGCAGGGTGCCAAGAAGAGCTTCAGATCGATCTAGGGACGATGGTTTCGGCTATGAACTTTTTCGTGGAATTCTGCTCGGGCCTTAGGGTTTTCTCCTCGGGAGGTACACCTACCTCTGGCCTCTGGACTCCGTGTTCGTCTCTGAAAAATAGGAAGTTCGGATTTTGTTTTGTCTAATTCTGAGAATATTTCTTTACTAACTTTTTTGAAACCAAAAACAGCAGAAAACAAGAACTGGCATTGTGGCATCTTGTTTATAGCTTAGTTTCGGAAAATGTCTAAAAATGCCTCAAAGTGTAGAAAAAACATAAGATAGTTGGTACAAAATAAGCATGGAGCATTGTCATGGTGGTGTCACGGCAGATGCCATGGGTAGGCTTAAGTTGGGGGCCGAATGGGTGCTTGTGGTCACCGGGGAGGGAGTGCATGGTATTTCCATGCACGAAGTACAAGATGAACTCTCCACACTTAGGGATTTGATTGATACTTGGGAATTACAAGTGCTCCTTGAGCTGTTTGATCTAGTGTTCTGGGAACTAGTTTCCTACTTCGTCCAACCTTTCTCTACTACTGCTTTGCCCCTCCTTATATAGGTGGTGCTAGATAGGTTACACACCTTTGGGTTCTAGGTTTACTATTTGGATCCTAGTCCCTACTATGCGGGCCGGGTCATGGGCTTGCCATAAGCCCAATGGCCCCAGTCCATAAAGCTTGACAGCTAACGGTCTTCTAGTACGTCGCCTCCTATTCCTTTTGGCGTCATGCAGTAATTTTGTACGTCAGTCGTTGCTTTGGGCGTCACCCGGCTCCTTTTGTGTCACACGGCGTCGCCCTTCTCTTTTGACCATGCTTTACCATGGTCCCTCCTAAACCTCACTCGGAAAGGTGCCACACGTCCTATCTGACTTGGCCCTTCCTCGGAAGACTCGGCTCGTTGGTTCCTGCAAGATTAACAACTTTGTCTTATACGGGCCGACATAGTTCATATGTCGGCTGCACACGATTCTCTCTCCCGGCTGTACTTACTCGGCTTGGTTCTTTCTTTACTCGTAGCTAGCCAAGATGGGCTATGTTTCACCCCTTTTGACCCTACCGAGGGTTATCCCCCCGACATTCGTGCCCGAATCTGGTGAGGTCTAGAAGTTCAAGCTGTTAGGCGTCTCCAGGTTCATTTAATGTGATTGGAACTTAATTTTTGTCTTTATTTGTCGCCTAGGGTGCACTGTTTGGCGCAACCTTACACCTTTTCGAGTCTATCTGACAGTTTTCAGATCCACTATTTGACTTCTTAGCTCATTTTTGCCTCGTGCCGAGTCACTTGGGCCAATTCTGAGTCATTTTCGGCGTGCCTCAGTCACTAACAGCTGATAATCATGGTAACTTGCCTCAAATTTTGTTCCAAGCTCTAGCGGCATAGTGATGGCTGCGCAGTTATTCCCCGTCACTGTGGCTGTCCCATCGGTCTGCTCCCCTTGTCCTTCCTTTAGTGACGTGGCAGGGGATTTTCGTGTATTATTTCCATGTGGCGCCCGCTGAATGGCTTACTCGGCCGGGTACACGGCCACACGCTTTCCACGCGGCACAGTGGGATCCCACGATTGGGGCTTTTACTTCCCTTAAGTAGGGGTGAGGGGGTTACAACTTTGCGGTGACCCAGCATACCACTGCATGATGTAGTATACTATAGTCGTTGACATAACACCAATGAAACACCGTTCACTAGTATTACATCCCTCAGAATGGCACAACAGAAACACAGCGGGTCCAATACATGGCTTAAAGGTTACAACTAACTCTTTTACATAAGATCCAGAGAACACACTAGGTTAAAGAGAGAGAAAGAACTTCTTACGGAGAAGAATCAAAGATAAACAACACAAGAATGATTATACTATTAAGTCTAATATTATGACTAAGAGATTGGCATTGATGCTATTGCAACGCACTACAGAAATAGGTTCTTTGGCTAGAGATAATATTCCTATCTAATCAGTAACTTTCGTCTTCACTTGAGTTGAGGTATATGTTGACTTCCTTGTCGTCATTGAAGAGATCGTAGTTGGTCTTGATAAGTCCTGGAGCATATCTTGATGTAGACATCATTTTAATGGCTTCAGGATCTAGCAAGGGTTAAGAAGATACTTTGAAAAGGAGTGTTTGATGCACTATATCTACAGCCACAGACTGTAGGTCGTAGGCAATGCAAGTTTTCATAAACATTTCTTCAAAGGTTGCTTTTATTCTGAAAAGCTATGTCCGTCAGCCTTCACGGGTTTACCAGAACCTTCATGGGGTTCCTTTACTGCCGCGTTCGCAGCTCCTTCCCAGAACAGGGAGTAAAAACTTACAGTTCCTACACTCTGCAGAGGTGCGTTACTTTACCCATGAGAGATCAACTCTTTGTTGCACAACCGGGCAGCTTATTCCCGTCCACAATTCCATGATGTGGGGTCCAGAAGATGATCCAAGCCAATCACTGCCCCCTTCGCGACCTCGCATGCCTCCTTGGTGTACACCATGCCCATATAAAGAATTACGGCAATGGTTTGTACAAACCGTTAGATGTCAGAACTATCGTGGGACGTTGAGGGTTCCCACCCATATGCTGCATATCCTCTATGAATTACCAATTAATATGCACGCTACGAGGATAACAGCCACGACCTGCACATCCGGCTTCATGCGAGAGGAAGAATATACAGCTGACTTCTCCATCTCATTCCAAATCTCATGGTCAACACGTAATATACGGCGCAAGAATCACTGGCGACATTGGTTGTTAAGTCCTAGGTGATATAGTTCTTAATAGTGGTACTCCAACTGTCAGATTTAATAGATTAGTTGATCACCCTGGATCAGTAACCAATAGTTCACCTTATTATTAAAAATAGTGTTTTAAGACCTTTTTCAAATGCAGGTGATAACAACACTGGATTTGTAAAATACTTTACAAAAAATAAACAAAGGACATGAGCAAGTGTGAACTTGCCTTTTGTGATTGCAAGATTATGCACTCAAGGTCTTTGAGTCAGTATAAGATCCAAAATCTGAAATCAGCATCATTGGTCCGATAAGGACTAATGTTTAAAGAGACAATATGCTTTTATGCATAAGTAATGTGATGCATGTTCTAAACGCAAATCCCGGGGATAACGTTATCCTATGGTTTGGATTCTGGAAATGGTTACTTTGGAATGTGTGGTCCTTTTAGATAAGTTTCACCTTTGTGCTTTTATTAGAGCTTATGAGTGTGTGTGAGCAACACATAATTATGTAGCAATAAAATATACATTTATTAAATACTAGTCAAGATTGCTTATACAAGAGTTCTTGTTCGAAGTGGCAAAAAGAATAACCTTCGAAGAAAAGGTTTCTCTTCTAAAGTCTAAAAAAGCTTTGTGGTTAGTTAGTGATGGTTGATGTTATTGGTTTGCTCAAATGGTTTGGCTTGAGTTGCTTAATAATTTAACTACTTCAGACTAAAGTTAACTATAAACATAAAGTAATGTTTATTGTCTTATATCTATATTCTTGAAGACTAAAGTTAACTTTAAAACAAAGATAGTTTGAAAGTATAATGTTTATGATATTTGTACTTGGTGTATCTGGAATGTTTTCTTTAAGTTATTTGAGAATGGTTATTCTTTTACTTGGTGTAATGGTTTCTTGATTCTATAATAGAGTAGTATCATTTATCTTTTATAAAGGAGGGTTGTGGTTTTATAAACCAAAATATAATATTGCTTCACTACTAATGGACTTATTATAATGTTGGGGTAGTTTTTGGAATCTGGTTGTTAACATGGATGGAACGGATTTGATTTAATCACAAGGTGTTCTTTAAGGTTTTTATCATGAATTGTAATACTTTGAGAATATAATCTTCACTTAGGGTTAATGATAATTTAATAAAAAGATATTTATAATCTTTTAAACCATTTAGGTTTCATTTAATTAATATTTAAGACTAATACTATTTATTAAACTTAATTTACTTATTTTAGGAATATTAATAAATTTTTTATTTATCCTTATAAGAATTATTAATGAAGTAAATAAGTTAAAATTTTGAGTTATTAAAATATTAAATTTTTATTTAACCCAAAAGTAGATTATTAGACTTTTAACATGTAGATATTGTTTTTGTGACCATTTTGGTACATCACATTTATTTTTGTGGTTTATAAATAATAAGATATTATTTTTATATTCCTTATAAATCAAAAGTTATTGATTAAACAAGATTTAATCCTTTATTAGATTCCTGGAATATTATTAATTGAATTATAACATTTTATTTATTTCCTAACAGAGAATACTTTTTACACTGTACCACGAGCTAGCCCTAGTCACTGACCAGTGGGCCAGTGACCACCTCAGCACGCTGTGTGAAGAAAATTCATTTATTACTGACCTTATTTTTACTCTCAGTTGATGACACCTCGGCCCTGGGCCACGTCACTTTCCACGCAGGACAACGACCAGTCAAACTAGCTGACGTGGTGCGATCATGACGTAATGATGGCATCAGCACCACCACCGCCGCCAGAGGTTGGTCGCCGGCGACGATCTACTGCGCCCTAGCAAGCGAGATAAGCCTAGTTCGAATAAGCGCAACCTACTGAACCTAATAGTGGCAGCACCGCTCGGAAATAATCATCGGAGCTTCATCTCCGACGAGCTCCGACGCTGGCCGACGGTGGCATATGGTGAAACGGCGATTTACAACGAGATCCGGCGATTGAATGTTACTAGGAGGTTCAGGAACTCACCCTGATGATGATTGAGTGGTCGGCGAGGACAGGCGCGGTCGGAAACAAGCTCCCCGACGAGGATTCTGACGAACTGCTGCGAAGGGGAACGACCAAATTACCCGCTCCAGTGCTCCCCTTGATGCAAGATTCTACCCAGAGGATCTACGGAGGACGGCGCTTCTCCATGGCTACTCAGAATGGTGTGGGGAGACGTGGTTCGACGGCGAGGAGTGGCTCCGGTGAGCTAGGGTTTAGGTTCCGTTTGCATCTGCGAGGATAAGGAGGAATTGGGGATAAGGTTAGAGGCAGGGCATTGCGGTGGCCTTCTTATCCCTTCCTGGAACGACGGCGAGTATCTTGGCGCAAGGCTGACGACGACGATGGCATCGAGCGGCGGCGAGCTCCGCCAGCGAGCTGCCTGTGTGCGTGACGATGACGGCGATGCAACTTTTGTGGATAACCCCCCTAGCAATTTATTTAGCTTAACCCGCGGTCCTCTCCCGACCCCACTTGTCAGTCACAGACAGAAAAAAATCTGGGCTAGTTACTAGGCTGTTGTGGGCTGCTCAGGGGCGTCAGATAGGTGTAGGGTTGTTGGGCCACGACCAGGTAGTATTTTTATTTGTTTTATCCTTTTTCTATTTTCTGTTTTCTTATTCAGATTTGAATTCGATATATATTTTGAACCTTTGTTTGTATGATTTGTTTGCTGGATATTTACAACAATACTAAAATATACTTAATCTCATTTGTGAATTTTTATTATATCATCTTTTTGTATTTCTTTTATTTACTTAATATGAACCCCCTTGTTAATATTTTATGTAAACTTTTCTTATTATTTTTCTCTCCTATTTTAGTTAGGGATTTCTTGAATGATATATTCTTATTTGTTTATAAACTTAACTCTAATTGGCTTATAGTTTGAATATAAATTTCATATTTATAATGATCTTGGATCATTATTTGATGCATGAAACATAAATGACATTGATATGGTCATTACTATTCCCATTAATTTAGAAAATGAAATGTATATATTCTATTGTGATAAACAAAGAGGCTTAGGGTTTTGAATCATGAAATTTACCCTGGCTTTAGGGTTTTGCATATACTTAGATCCCTTTATGGATATGGTTAAAGATTTAGTAGTTAAACATGTGGTTTTATTTTTGGGATATTTGTTGATAGCCCCTTTTATAATAGAAAGTTATATTGAGAATGTTTCATAGAAAGCGAATGGATAAAGATACTCCTAAGCACATATAATTCTAATGGTTGGAATTGACAGAGAAAAACTTATGTGATTTGTTATAAGAAAATATTCCCAGAAAATGATATAGACATAAGATAATGGTTCATTAGTATAAAATAGATATTATATTTTATTTGATATTTAGAGTTGCTTGTTTACCAATAATTACTATCTTCCATACTTCATAATTATATACTTTTTATTAAAGAATTCCTTTCCTATATATACTACCCTTTTGTATCTATCATCATGGTTAACATGATGGATTATTACTTCACTAGAATATTCTGATTCACTTATTATATTTCTAAACTTATTGATAAATCCATTGAATTGATACTAGAGTATTCATAACTTCCTCATATCATGGCTTGGTTGTATTTACTACTCTACTGTTGATAGCCTTCAATCCAACAAATAGTTCCTTCAATTTTTCTCATACTCTTCTTAATCATTCATTACTAATGTATCTTTATTAGTTGTATGCTTTCAGCTACTTTTCTCTAAAGTTGACAATCCTTTAATATGAATAACACCACTTCTAAACTCTATGCTATACTAGCTTTAATTGAATAATATCAGCCTATATTTACTTAAATCTCATGACTTACACTTCAATCCCTGAATTATATTTATGTGGTTTGCAATGACTACTCTAGGATCACTTATCTCTACTAAGGTTCCAATCATGTTCTACCCACCAGTATTACTTATACTAAATATAAGCATTGAATATTGGTGGCCAAAGCATTACCATTATAATACTTTAATCACTTATTACTTGAGTTCTTAGTTGGCTAAGCAGGGCTTTATCAATCCTAGCTTTCATTGTCTGGAAATTATCTTCTTAGTATCTTATATTGGATTAATGTTATTAATGGACTATGCCCTCATTAGAAGATTTAACTAAATGTTCTGATAAGATCAAGTAGTAGATCAAAGATTGATAGTAAAAGAATTTGTGAATCAATGGTGAATTATCCAATATTGATGAACAACAGATATTGAAATAAGTTCCATAAAGATTGCTATAGGAAGAAGATATTTAGTAGATGATCTTGACTTAGTCTCTTTCCATCTTAAACTCATTAAAGAGTTTAAAGTTAGGTAATACTATGATACTCATAGTAGGAATGTCACATCCCAAAATTTTCCAAATTTTGTAATGTGAAAAATAAATAAAGTAAATAATTGTTGAAATTTAGAGTGAAAAGAAACTTTTTGTTTCTAAATGGAAACTTAAAATCCCATCTTGAACAAACTTTGGTTAATGTTTGAAACCAACTAAATTCAAATCAAGTGAAATGCATACTTCATAAATGCATCTGGAAATTTAAACACTTGAGAAATAAACCAAAACCCTAAACCCTAATGGAGGAAAATCATTTTCAAGTTATCTCTAAGACCATGGATTTGATCCATATAAAAAGTTGTCAAGCAAACATTTCAAAATGATCAAGAATGACAAATAGAAATATTATAAAACCATAGAAATTGAATTCACTCAATTTGGAGCCATAGGTAAAATCTTATGAATTTAATAAGATAAATAAAAGTAATTTCCAAAGCTAATAAAGCACTTATCTAAAATCCATACCAAATGGTGAGAAAATAATCCTAAAGATATTTAAAGGGATAAATAAATATCAAATAAGATTTTACAAATTGAAATCACCAAGTTTGGATCTATAAATAAAAAGATATGGATTTTATAAGATAGAGAAAGAAATATTAAATAAGGAATATTTTAAAAGACCAAAATTAAACCTTGGCTTAATACATAAGCAAATGGAATAAATATAATCGAAATCCAAATAAAATAAAAGGATGAAGAATTTTCCAAATAAAATAAAAATGACTTTGACCAAATCCTATTCTATTTGAATAAAGATAAAATCCCTATTAAGGAATGATTAATTAAATCATGGGAAAATAATATTTGGAATTTACCCAAGTGGATTAAAAGTTGTTTAATTAACTTAAATAAGATTAAGGAAATCTTCCAAATAAAATTTATGGAATTAAAACTATATTTAATTTCATTGGAATAAGGACAAATACCCAATTTTAAATGATTAATAAATCATATTAAAAACATTCCAACTAATTCAAAGTGAATTATTTGCCACCCTATTAAATAAATAAAACCTACTAAAAAGATTTGGAAAGAATTAGATTTCAAATGGAGGTTGAAAAACATTATTAAATCTTATTTTAATTAATACAAGGGCCTATTTTAATTAATTAATATTACCTAAAACGAATAAATATATTATTCTAAACTTTATTTTAGAATGTATTAGTAATCAGTATTAAAATCTACACAAAATTTGTCAAAGGTTTAAATTCAAATGAGTGTTTGAAAAATTTAAACAAAATCAAAACAGATAAATAGAAAAGGAAAAAAACATTCAGAACAAAAAAAAAGGAAAGAAAGCAGCCAGCCCAACTAACCTAGCCCACTAAGCCCATCATCAGCCCATTCCTATAACCCCGAGCGAATCGTTTTTCCACCCAGACTTCCACCCTCTCAGTCCCTGATGTCTGGACCCCACCTCCCCTCTTCCTCTCTTGCTGACGACGCTACCCCACAGCCACGTCACCGTCTTCAACCATGTGCGATCAGTTCTTCTTATCCCTCTCTCCCATTTCTGCTTGAATTCCGCGGATTAAATTCACCATAACGCCGCGAGTAATCGCTGCTGCAACTACGCCCTACTAATCACCCCTCTCTCCCCTTCATTTCCCCTCAGACACTGCGACAAGAGAGCCCCCAGGCCGTCCCCATTATCACTTGCACTGCCGTGGCCTCCGACGAGCTCCGACGATGATTCCGGCCACTCCTCGACGTGCCTCGCTCTCTCGACCACGCAAGCATGATCCTCATCACTCCCTGAACCTCCTAGTGGCCTCAGCTCGCTCGCGTGCCCCCCATCGCCGGCAGCTACCTCGACTGAACACACCGCTGTCGTCTGCCACCTCTCTGGCGAAGCCCCTGGTAAAATCTGACCGCCCTAACCCATATCCTTCACACGCACGTGCTCGCCACGACCCCTCTCATCTAACGGCACCTCTTTTTCTCTCTGAGTTGCATCGTACTTTCGCCATCGTCTACAACAGGACGAGCCCGACGCGGACATGAACTCCGGCGAGCGATTCGAGCCAACTCCGTGCGCCCCTTGCCTCCTCGCGAGAACTTCAAGCATCAGTGACACCACGCGAACCTGGTGAGCCATTCCCCTTGTTCCCTTGCTTCCTTATTCGCTGAGACCGCCGTTAGCCGAGCGTCGCCGCCGCCAGCCACAGTCGAGCGCCGCTGGTTTTTGGTCGCAGTGCCCTGAGCCGCTGGATCTTGATCTGACGGATGCAATAGAAACTTAACCTAAGGGGTATCGTGTGCTCTGAGCCGCACGATTTCCATTAGATCCAACGCACTGCAGCACGCGATCCGCACGAAACGTTTTTGTCCAATAGGATCGCACCACGTGGCCAGCTTTTGATTAAATAGACAGAAACATCTCTATTAGATGATCAAATTTGTAAAATTCATAACTTTCAAACCACACGTCCAAATTTTGCAAATTTGATATCAATGGAATCATCAAGACAAGTACTTTCTGACCATCCACTTTGTTTATTAAATTTCTTCTGGTAAAATGATTGTTTTTGCAGAAACTTGTGTAGGCATGTTTGGAATATAAAATTCATTCTAAAATTATTTTGGGGATAAAATCTATGGGCAAATGGATTGTTTGAACCTACTGACCATAAAAATCAATTTGTGGTTTCAAAAACATATTTGGTGAAGCAAAAGATTAAATCTTTGATTTAAAGCATTTCTAGACAAATAAAAATGATGATTATGGTTCAAAAATGAGTTTGGAGGAAAATCTTTGGGAAATGTTTTTGATTTAAACTCTCTGACCCTAAACACAAAGATTTATGTTTTGAAAACATATTTTGTGAACCCTATAAAATCTATTGCTTTGCTAAAGGCAATTTTAACCACATAAAATATTGATTTGGTTTAAAAATGGTTTATAGGTAAAATCTTTTGCAAATAGTTTTGCCACTTTATAAAATGACCAATAAGTGTTTTAGAATGTTATAACCTATTAGAAACCACTTTTGTAAATAAAACAATGTTTGGCATGCTTGCATGCATTGTTTTGTTTATATTATTTTATGTGATGATGCTTGAATGGTAGATTGAAATATTGCTTGCTTGATTGAATTGTAGTGATTTAAAGAGTGTGAATATTGCAAGATCAAGGAGTGAACTTATATTATCTACCAAAAAGGCAAGTGATTCTTCATACTTTTGTCCCATTATTTTCACTATGCATTAGTGATATTTCTAAAGTAGGACTTGCATGGAATTTTTGCTAAGTATAAACTATGCCATGGTAAATCCTAGTAGATGAAACCATAGTAGAAAGTTTCCAAGTTAAGACTCCTACTACTATCATGCTTACCTTAACTAGTAGAAAACAAGGGTGGAATATATTCATACTATGGAATATTTCTAGTCAAGGACTTGAGTTTTGTTTAATAAAACAACTAAGTGAATGAATCACCTGGGTGGAATGGAAGGAATGGTTTGTCTTGAGTGGTTATACAAGGCCCATTTCTATGGATTACCTTGTGTATCTCACTTGTGGAAAGCCACCCAGGAACAAAGGGATTTGAGATGCCATATGTTAAGAAGCTTCAAGTGCAGCCACTTGGCATTATGGGCTCTGCCTGGATCATATAGGTTGAAATAACTTAGCCAAATGGACAGTTGTTGGTAGGGGTTTGATAGGTTGGAGCGCGTCCATTCTGGTCTAAGGGAAGGCTTCTGAAAGATCTTGTCTTGGTGAAACCAAGTCTTGTGGGCAAAGTGCACCACCTCTGCAGAGCGTAAAATCTAAGTACTTAGCCATGTCCCTGGTAAAGGACAATTTGAGCATCAAGACATGGAAGCTATCAAGAACCTCCTCATCCCAATTTCTAAGTTAAAATCTTGTGGTTGAACAAGGGTTGAAGGATCACCAATTTCTATTGGGAGATGCCTTTGGTTATTTTGTCAAGCAAAAACTTAGTGTTTTCAATTGATAAGGAAAATCTATTTTGAGCAAAGCAAGCCTAAGCTCCACTTAGCCAAATACATATAGATGATAGACTCCACTATACTACCATAGTATCACTTGCCAATACAATTCAAATGTATTGACCCTTGTGGCTGTAACTTGTTATGTTGCAGGTTTGTTTGAAATTAGTGAAGTGTGTTGAAATAGGATTACAAGTCTACAACGAACATGTTTGCCTGTGGCACTTTGAAGATGAAGGACCCCATGCTATTGTTATATTCTGCTGCATTGTAATGTGATAGCCAAATGAGCTATGTAAGATGTAATAAATTATTTTATTCCTGGTTATAAAGTTGTATTATGACCTTTGTTTCTTGATATTACATCTTAACTGTGGATGCTAGCTATTGATCCAGGGACTAGCATTGTAAACACAGGGATCTCTACCTTATTAAAGGTTGGGAACCTTACAAGGAATAGATAAAAATAATATAGGTCAAGATTAATCATTGCATTTTCTTTTTATAAATTTTAGTGGTAATCTTAACTTAGTATTCATAGGTTGATATGGTGAATAGTATGATATGATCCCCTAAGAATCATATATGAATCATTTAAGCAATGTATTATGAGTGACATTTATTATATCTGGTCTACCCTTAGACCAAATCATATTTAACTAAGTAAGGGTTTTAGCAAAGGTCATACTGAAACTTATCGCAGTTAACTTGATGATCTACTTCAATCCCATCAAGTTAAGAGAAGCTTCAATCACTTTGACAAGTTCTAATTTAAAAGCGCGAAAATTATTCGGATTTTCTATGCATGAATGCAATGCACACATCTAGGTTCAGCTTATTTAAAAGATCTAATGCTGGGATGTTACAAACTTCCCCCACGCCCGTTCAGTTTTCCCCTGCCTCTTCTTCTTCCTTGCGCCTGTGAAATCAAACATCCCCCTTTGCGGTTCTTCCTTCCTCCTGTTCTTGCCTCGTGATTTCTCCATTCCTCTTCTCATTCCACCACGGGTCCCTGTTCTTCCAAACCTCTTCCAACGGCGGAGGAGATTGAGTCTGGGAGGATCATGGACGCACGCGACGGAGCTGATGGGGCTGAGGAGCAGGAGGATCCCGCCGGCGAGCGCGGCGACTGGGAGGGTTCAGAGGTCTCCACCGAGGAGGTCGAATGGCTCCGCTCCACCAGGCACATCCCACTGCAGGTGGATTGTCGTCTTCCTACCGGTGAGATCTCTCCCAAACCCAATGCCAATGAGCGGGTGGTCTTCCTTTCTCACTTTGAGCGAGGTTTCTCTCTTCTAGTGAGCTCCTTCTTTTCTTTGTTTCTCTCCACTTTCCATCTCCAGACCCATCATCTTCCTGCCAACGCGATTGGCTCCTTATCTTACTTTATCTCCGCTTGCGAGGCCTACCTTGGGATTTGGCCTACAGTTCTTCTATGGGCCAAATACTTTAGTATTAGGGAACAAGTCGTTCCCCAGCCTGGTGCTCCTCGAGCCGAGAAGATGCCGACTCGGTACGGGGCCGTTAGCATCACACCCAGGAGAGACTCCATCTTTCCTCGGGTTACTGGTCTTGACTCTTGCAAGAAATGGCATAGGACTTTCTTCTATGTCAAAAACAGCGGGTCCACCGATAACATCCGACTCCCCCCTTTCTCAGACGAGGTCCCCAGCAAGAAGCTCTGGCAGCTGAACCCGCGTAACCAAAACGCTACGGTGAACTAGGCTAACGTGATCCTGGAAAGGTTGCTGTCGCCGGATGAGAACTTTCAACTCGCCGATAGGGACCTCATGTGCACCTTCATCTCACGCCGGGTAAGCCCTATCCAAGCCAGGAGCCACAAGATGTGCTTCATGAGTGGCTCCCACGATCCCACTCGGTACTCCACGAAGGATCTTACCCATGATTCCATTGCTCGTCGAGTAAGCTCGATCTTTAAACTGGACTTGGCGGATGATTGGGCTTGGAGCTGCCCTCCGTTTAGCCGGGTCAAGCCCGTCCCCTAGGTAAGTTTCTGAGTAACCCTTATCGCCGAGTTAGCTTTAGCTTGTTTGCTACTCTTAGTCCAGTTCTCAATACTTATTCTGTTTGTTTCTCTCAGAACATTGTTCACCAGGTTGATGACAGTACTGTCCCTCCTTGCGGTTATAACGAAGATCGCTCTGACTCCTACGAAGTCGAGTTCGACCTAGAGTGCTTCATGCCCATCCCGCATGCAGCTGCTGCTTCAGCTTCGGGTAAGAGTCAATCTCGTAACCCCTTACAAGATTGGTCTGACGATGATGAGGATGATGATTGTACAATTTTGGACGTACATGCCTTGTGATCGTAGCTTTCTAAGTTATTCGAGTAAGCCTGTCATTTACTTATGTAGCTGGCCAGGTACATGACACTCCTCCTCTCGCCGTGGGCGGTGTCGGCAAGATCCCCGTCGCTAAGCCGGATAAGCGACGCGGGCCTCCTCCAGCACTTTTAGCCAGCCAAGAAGAGCAAGGCCACTCCAGCTACTCCTGCTGCTACTACGCTGGCCGAGACTCGGAAAGCTGTTGGGCGCCCAGTCACACGCCGTGTAACGCGTGATCCGGTTGTCACTGGGTAAGCTTTCGTGTTTTTCTTACATTATACTTTTCCTTCTTATGCATCGCTATTGTTTTCTTATGCGTGTCTTGTTATTTTTCAGTGTTGCGTCTCTGTCGGCTAGCCAGGCTGCTTCCAGCATCGCCTCGCTGCTAAGGCCCGCACCTTCTCCGACTCACTCTACGGTGCAGAACCCCGTCCGATTCGACCCTCCCACTGTTGAGGCTCATGCTTCTCAGTGTCAGTCAGACCCGGTGGTTCACCCGGCGGAGGCGACTCGGCCCAGCAACGCTGGTGCTGGCCAGGAACAACTTCCTGATCTTGGTGCCAGCAATGCTGGTGCCGAGAAGACCTTCGCCACCAGTTCCTCTGGCATCAGCCCTCAAGCTGGTGCGAATGAACAACTTCCCGATGTTTATGCCAGCAAAACTACTGAGCCTAGTCAGTCAGCTCCACTTTCTTCTCCGCACAATCCTGCTCACTCTCCTCTTCTGTCAAAGAGCCATACCCAGCCTAAGGCTCCTGGTCCGGCTCGCTCTTCATCCGGCAATCCCACCTCCACCAAACAAACAACCTTGGTTTGTGCTCTGAGTACCGGTCCTCAGATCCGCCCCAACATTAACAACAATGCTTGCGTCAACGGGTAAACCGAGCGGGTCTACGGCTGCCGGGTCAGGTGATGGATCTAAAGCTGTTGCCCTACATACTAGTGACGGTGCCACCCGCGCCAATGTAGGAACTACCCTGAAAATGGGTCAAGTTCTTACTCGGATGCTCAGCGGGAATGGCCTTGGTTCGGCTGAGCCTTATGCTTTGGCGTGGAATGCAGCGGGCGAGCAGGATTTCAGCACCCGCGCTGGCAAAAAACTGAAGCTGGGCCCCAAGGCCGTCTCTGACATGACGTAGCAAGCCATCACCTTAATGGCTCGCGCAGATGAAGTGAACGAGGTAAATGATTCTTCTACTCTTTTGTGTCAATGAGTATTTTCGTTATACATATCACCCAGTCCCCGAGGTTACTGCCGAGTGAGGAACTTACTCGGCCATAAGCTCCAAGCAATAACTTAGCCTTTCATTTCCTTAGCCAAGCTCATATGTTAGACATTTGATCCCCAATCCCCGAGGTTGTGGCCGAATGAGAAACTTATTCGTCTATAAGCTCTAAGAAATAACTTAGCCTTTTATTTCCTGATGCCAAGCTCACATGTTAGACTTTCGATCCCTAGTCCCCGAGGTTACTGCCGAATGAGAAACATATTCGGCTATAAGCTCTTAGATAGGAGTCATTCTTTATCTGTCTGGGAGCTTGATTTTTTCATTTATTCACTGTCTTTTTTCTTTTGTAGCTCATTTATAATGAGCGCACCAAGGTGCATCAAGTTCTCCTCCTGGAGCATCGCAAGCTCGAACTTGCTTATGAAAAGCTACAAATTGACACCCAAGGCCAAGGTAATTTTCTTCCTTGCCCTATCTTTATTCGACGTATCTTCCTTTGGTTCAATTTCTTAGTCTTTCTCACTCTTTTCCCATAGCCTTTGCTCAGTACACCATCTAGGCGCTCCACTCGTAGATCAGCGAGACGGAGAGTAAGTTTTTTTGCCTTCCTCGCGTTGTTTTGTGTTTATGCCATTTTCTTGCCTTATTTTCCTGGTAGGTCAAGATACTTCTGTCGCTGCTGACGAGTAGTTTGTTCCGAATAAGCAGAGAAGAACCAAGCCGAACTCCATAAGGAGCGAGACGAGGTGATTCGACTGAAGAAGCTGATGACCGACATGGAGCAGAAACACTTGGCCGAGGTGAAGGGGCTGAAGGAAGAGCTTGCCGAGAAAGATGACCAGCAACGCTGCCAGCACCGAGAAAACCAGGGAGCTACTCAAGGAGGCCTAGTTGGCGGTTGACTCGACGAACCTGGATCTGGTCGCACTCCAAGCCAAAGCCAAGGCTTGGCAAACCAGACTCGGCACCATCAACTCTTTTCTCGGTAGTGAGTTCTTACTCTTTTTTGCACGGTGCTTTCTTGTTCTTGACTTTGTCATCTTTGTCTGTTACTTTGCTAAGATTCTCTTTTGCTTGCAGAGAATTTCCCAAAGCAAATTTGTTCGCTATTCGGGCCATGAAGAAGGTGAGAGCCGAGTCTGGTGCTCCAGATGATGGCGAGGTGACCAACGATGAGCATCTCGAAGCACTTTGGAGCGCGTCAAAACGCTCAAATCTTGCGGCATGGACTTGCTCAAATTGGCTATTAATGCGTTTCGCATGCTCTGGCCTGATGAAGATGCACCTGCACTCATCGAGGCCCTTGCTAAAAGATTGCTTCACACTGAGGACAGGCTGGACCAGTGGCATGAATCGGCCGACCGAGCTGTAGTGGACAAGGCCCTCTCCTTCGTGATTTCATGGTACGAGGACATCAATCTTGATGTTCTTGCTCAGGGGAGACGGCAAGTGGCTGAATGACCCTGAGTTGATCAGGAGACGCCAGGAGCGAGCCTACGCCATGATCGAGTACACCACGGTAAACGCTTGGTGCGAAGGGCCCAGCTTCCTCATCCTCGGCGACCTACTTGTTGAAGTTGCTGATGAAGAGGGTGCCGACAGCGAGGCCACCGAGTCAGATGATCCCACAGACTCGGCTACTGACGCCCTTGACTCGGAAGATGCTACAAGCGATGCTCCTAGCTCCAAGGCTGCTCCTCCGAGTCCTGCTGCTTCTTAGACTGAATAGAACAAGTACTTGAACTTTTGATGAGATCCCCGGTATGCCTGGTACAAATGTAATATACATTGCACTTATGTCTGTTTATGTGCCTTCTGATAATGCTTTAAATATTTTGTTATGTTCTGAGTGTGAATCATCCAAAGGCAAGTCCCCGAGTCTCATTTTGCCATTTCACCTTTCCTCGACTTTGGCTCTTGTCTACCTTTTTTGGCGTTTGACATTAGAGTCTCAAAGTACTAAGGATATAGTTAGCGGGTATGAAACCTAGATCACTTGGCCGAGGATCATTCAACACAAAATACAATATGACCTATAGTGGGTTAGGCCAAGACATAGGGTCGACTCGTGTTTCTCCTTGTACTTATCCGGCGTTCGTGTTTACTAGTCATGAAGCCATGTTTTCGGTCAAGAGCATAGTCGAAGAGTCGATTCTTTCCGAGTAAACACTACTTGTTCCGAGATAAGTTTTGGGTGTCACGCCAGCCAACATAAAATAATTGAAAGGGAAAACATAAGGGGCAGTTTTCCGAGTCAGTTTTTCGAGTCATGCCATTTTATTATCAGCACATAGCCGGCACAAGTGTTCAACATATGAGATTTTGAGTGATACATGCATTGCTTCTCCTAAGTATAGAAGGGACGAAGCAGTGCCACATTCCATGGCCTTTTGGTCTCATCTCCTGATCTGTCTGCCTTGTTCTTTTGCGCCTCACGAGCATCTATGAGATAATATGAATCATTGTGCAATGCTCTGCTTACAATGAACGGACCTTCCCATGGGGGTGATAATTTATGCATTCCCATTGTGCGCTGCACTAGCCTTAGCACCATATCCCCTTCTCGAAAAACACGAGGTTGAACTTTCCGTCTATGGTAGCGTCGGAGATTTTGCTGATATATAGCTGATCTGGATAATGCCAGTTCTCTTGCTTATTTGAGTAAGTCGACTCCATCTTCTCGGGCCTCTTTTACCTCGGCTTCCGAGTATTGCCTTATCCTTGGCAAGTCATACTCTATGTCGGCAGGCAAAACTGCTTCTGCCCCGTACACAAGGAAAAATGGTGTATAGCTTGTTGACCAATTCGGAGTTGTCCTTAGACTCCATAGCACTAAGGGAAGTTCCTCTATCCAAAAACCAGGTGATCTCTAGAGTGGTTCCATTAAGCGGGGTTTTATCCCTGATAGAACTCAGCCATTAGCTCGTTCAACTTGTCCATTTGATTCAGGATGAGCGACTGATTCTACATCGAGTCTTATTCGGTTTTTCCACAAAATCGAGCAAAAGCTCCTTCAGCAAAGTTTGTGCCATTATCTGTGATTACACTGTGTGGGTAACCATATCTTAGGATTATGTCCCTTAAGAATGTGACAGTTGTTTTACCGTCCAATTTTTTTGATGGGTTTCACTTCTATCCATTTGGTGAACTTATCAATCATCATCAAAATATGAGTCATGCCTCCCCATGCTGGTTTGAATGGTCCTACCATATCTAGGAACCATACTGCAAATGGCCAAGTGATTGGTATATTCTTTAATTCAGACGCTGGTAAATGTGACTTGGATGCATAATGTTGGCAACCATTGCATTTTCCGACTAGATCTTGTGCCTGTGCCAATGCGCTTGGCCAATAAAATCCATGTCGGAACACCTTGGCCACCAATGCTCTTGATGATGCATGGTGCCCACATTCCCCTTGATGAATATCCAACAAAATAGCTTGGCCTTTCTCTGAGCTGATGCAACGCTGTAGTACACTCATCACACTTCTCTTGTACAGTTCCTTGTTGATTATGGTGTATGCTTTTGCTCATATTTTTGTTTGCCTTGCCAATATCTCATCATTCGGCAAAGTTCCATCCTTTAAGTAGTTGAATATTGGTTGTGCCCATGTTGGTATTAGCGGCTTCGGGTCTACTTCACCATCAATTGCCATTGGCTCCACCGACATATGTTCTGCCGACATGACCTGAGGAGTCCCCGAGTGTGATTTGGAAACCCCTGAAGTGAGCGGGTTAGTCCCCGAGTGAGTCGAACCTGCCCCTAAGTCAATGTCCATTGGTGCAACGTCTGACTCTTGTATTGCCGGAATAAATATGGACTCGGATTCTGGCGAGGGCTTGATTGATGGTTTTATGAGATGTTCCAATGCTATTCCTGGTGGTATTGCTTGCCGAGATGAACCTACCTTGGATAATACATCTGCTGCTTCATTCTCTGCTCTTAGGACATGGTGGAATTCACACCCGTCAAAGTATCCCGAAATTTGTTGCACATGGAAATGATATAATGCCATGTTTGCGTCCAGCGCGTCCCAATGTCCAGACACTTGCTGAATCACCAAATCCGAATCGCCAAAACACATGATCCTTTTGATGCCAATCTCTTTGGCCACTTTAATGCCGTGGACAAGTGCTTCATACTCGGCAACGTTATTGGAAGCAGCAAAATGAATTTGTAGCACATACTTGAGTTGATCCCTCTTTGGCGATGTCAGCACTATCCCGGTGCCCATACCCATTTTCTTCTTGGACCCGTCAAAATGCATTTTCCAGTAGTTCAGGTCTGGCAGTGGTGGTTCGTATTGCATTTCCATCCAATCTACGAAGAAGTCTGCAACAGCTTGAGATTTAATTGCATCTCGCCTATCATACTGTGGAGTATATGGTGCTATCTCTATGGCCCATTTTGCAACTCGGCCACTGACATCTTTGCTACCTAATATATCCGAGATAGGTGCCTCGCATATTACTCGGATTGGGTGTTCTTGAAAATAATTTTTTAGCTTCTTCGCTGCCATATATACCCCATATGTCATTTTCTGATAATGAGGGTAATTCTGCTTTGATACAGAGAGTACTTCGCTCAAGTACTAAACTAGCCTTTGGACTAATTTGCCCTCTTCTTTGCATTCAACCGCTATTACTGCACTTACAACTCTGTTGGTTGTGGCGACATAGAGCAACATTGTCTCTTTGGACAGTGGTGATGCTAATATTGGTGATGTTTTCAACATTTTCTTTAATGCATGGAAAGCGCTATCCGCTTGCTATGTCCATGTGAATTTGTCTGATTTTTTCATCAGTTGATATAGTGGTAGGGCTTTTTCACCTAGCCGACTAATAAACCTGCTCAACGAGGCCAGGCATCAAGTGAACTTTTGGACATCGTTGAGGGTCTTTCGTAACTCTATTTTTTCGATGGCCCTGATCTTTGTCGGGTTAGCCTCAATTCCTTAGCTGGATACGGGAAATCTGAGTAATTTTCCAGCCGGGACACCAAATGTGCATTTTTTCGGGTTAAGTTTCATCCGGAATCTTCTCAAGTTTGCGAATGTTTGACGCAGGTCCTCAATTAGTGTATGACTTTGCTTGGTTTTTATCACTATGTCATCGACGTATACTTGAACATTTTTGTATAATTAATCTTGCAAGCATTTTTGCATGCATCTTTGATATGTTGCACCTGCATTTCTCAATCTGAATGGCATGGTATGATAGCAATAAGCCCCGTACGGGGTGATAAAAGCTGTCTTTATTTGATCATTCAGATTCAGTGGTATCTGATGGAATCCGGAATACGCGTCCACAAATGACAACAACTCACACCCAGCAATAGAATCTATGACTTGGTCGATCCGTGGCAGGGGAAATGGA
The DNA here is from genome assembly GCA_916181665.1 of Avena sativa. Classification (NCBI taxonomy): domain Eukaryota; kingdom Viridiplantae; phylum Streptophyta; class Magnoliopsida; order Poales; family Poaceae; genus Avena; species Avena sativa. Next base: position 138,536,465 of record OV702280.1, read on the forward strand.
TCTTTTGGACATGCCTTATTGAGGTTCGTGTAATCAATACACATGCGCCATACCACTACCACGTTCGGGTCATACTTTTTATTTTCAAGCAAGACTGGATTTGATAACCAATCTAGGTGCAGTACTTCCATGATGAATCCAGCAGCTAAAAGCCTGGCAATCCCGACAGCTATTACTTTCCTCCAATCTTCGGCAAAGCGGCGGAGGGGTTGCTTCACCGGCTTGGCATATGGCCTTACATGAAGAGAGTGCTCAGCCAGCTCCCTCAGAACTCCTTGCAAATCCTGTGTGGACCATGCAAAGATATCCCGATTCTCACGGAGGAAGCCGGTGAGCTCGCTTTCCTATTTGTCAGTGAGGCCAGCCCCAATGGTGACTGTATGCTCTGGGAAAGTCTCATCCACCTGTACCTTCTTGGTTTCTTTGGCAGTTTGAAATGACATATTGCCATGCGGGTTAGTGAGTCCTGGCATGGACATTTGTGCTTCTTTGGCCAGTGCTGTGACTTCCAACATTTGATGCTCTTGCTGCGCTATGACCAGTGATTCAGCCAATGAAGATACGGCTGAGGCACAAGCAATGGACCTTTTGTAATCTCCCTCAACTGTAATCACCCCACATGGGCCTGGCAGCTTCATCTTCAAGTAAGCAATGTGAGGAGTAGCCATAAACTTTGCCATAGCCGGCCTGCCGAGTAAGGCGTGATACGAGCTGACCAAATCAACCACCTCGAACTCTATGGCTTCAGTGCGACAATTCTCTCTGTTGCCGAATAAGACGTCGACCCAGATCTTGCCAATTGGCTCACAGGACAATCCCGGCACAATACCATGGAAAGTTGTCTTAGTCGTCTTCAGCATGTTCATGGTAATGCCTAACTTGAGCATGGTATCCTTGTACATGATGTTAATGCTACTGCCATCGTCGATCAGTACCTTGGAAAATTTCACATTGATATCAGGGCCCATGAACGTTGGATCTAGGACCAGAGCATATCCTCCTGGGGTTGGCATGATCTTGGGGTGATCCTTTATACTACAAGTTATCTCTTGCTCAGACCAATGCATGTACTTGGGAATTGCCAGCATTGTGGCATTCACCTCCATTATCCGTCGCTGCTGACTCTCTTTGTCATTCGGCTCTGTGACGAAGACAACATAGCTCTGGTGATGTTCTCTGTACTCATTTATAGTTCCGTGGCCGACATGAGCGTCGTCACCTCTTGGATTATGCACCTTGTGCACAGTTTCTCTTCTCTCTTGATTATGATACCTTGGCTGCCTATTTTCGTATCTGTTATCCGTTCCCATAGCCTGAGCATTTCCTCCTATAAGTGGTGGAGGGGGAGGTGGTGGTAGCTGCTTACTCGGCGAATCCACTCTATCTCCTTTCTGAAACCAAGTGCATTATCTTGTTGTGTGATTTGCTGGCTTACTCGGACTAGGCGCGTGAAACTTACATGGCTGGTCTAGCATCATCTCATAGGTATACTTCTGTCGGTCCTGATATTGCTTCCTTTGTTCATACGGCTTTTTGCCATCATTCTTTGGCACACAGTGTTGTTGTCCATTTGTCCTTTGATGTTGGCTACTTCCAGGATCTGGATGATCCTGACTTATGGCTGCAACCTGAGTCAAACCATATTTGTAGTCTGGCCTTTCATCGCTTCTTTTGCTTCTGTATTCAGATCTTTCCTGGCGCCTCTACGACCCGACAGCGTCATAGATCTGAGTCTCAGTCATCCCATCTGCCGACATGAGCAGAGGCTAAGTCGGATCTCCCAACACATACGAGTCAGCAATCCTTATTGTTTCTGCTAAACTAGCCGGCATATCTCTCTGTAGCCTTTGCCACAACACACTTCCGTGTCTGCAACCTTGGGCAAACCAACGATTGCCTGTGACTCGATTACCCCTTCACAAGAGTTGCGCATTATGCACCATCTTGTGAGGAATTCTCTATCTGTCTCATTCGGCCTTTGCTTGCACATTGCTAGTTGTTGTGGGCGATTCGGACTCTTGTAGGTGCTTGTGAAATTGCTCACAAAAGCGTCTTGAAAATCGATCCAGCTGTTGATTCTTCCGGGTGGCAAATTGTTCAGCCATACCCGATCTGGTCCTTCTAGAATTTGCGGTACATATCATACTGCCCATCTCAAATTCCCCTGCGCGATTTTCACAGCAGTTCCATAATCTATGAGCCAATCCTATGTCTTTGTGCTTCCATCATATGTTTTTGTTCCTCTGGCCAACTGGAAATTTGGTATAGGTGGCTCCTTCATGATCCTTGGGCCAAAGCATGGTGGACCCTGCGGACCTTGCGACTCGATCAGTTCTACCATCTTTATTCCGTCAAGCTTCAGCCTTGCATCATCCGGTTGAAGGTTCCTTCCTCCGAGTCTGGCTCCCATCGCTTGATATGCGTGATCCGACAGTTCATATCTATCGTTTACCATCGCCGAGTAACCATCATTGTACCTGTTCATGTTCGGGTCAGCAGGCTATTGTGCTGCTTTTCCCACACTTTGCCGTCTTCTTTCGGGTTGAGCTGGTGCGTTATTCGGCGTTGGATTCCCTCCTCCTGCCGAGTGAGTTCCACGCCTAGGTTGAGGCACAAAATTTTGCCCTTCATTGTCATTCCTTTGCCCTGCTTGCCTTTCCCGGCCTGCATTTTCCTGGTTCTCATTTCCTTGGGCATTATTCCTTCTAACTTCATGTGCATGTGCTGGGTTTTCCTGACCTATTATCGGGTCATAAGTGATCATCTGCTTGTTTCTCCCTGAATCCACACTCTTTTCTTTTCTAGGTCTTGGCGCCGCTCCGGGTGAGGACGCCGTGTGACATGCTGATCTCGCCGAGACAGGAGTTGTCGAGTGAACCAGCTGTGACCTCCCTACTATACCCGGATTCGCTCTATAGTATGCTTCATTTAGCATACTAGCTGCTCTTACCAGTTCATGGACTCGCTCTTGTTATATTTTCTTTGCTTCTCCCGTCAAGTGGGGTAATTCTTCAATTGCCGCTTCTGCGGCTCTCAGGTTAGCTACTGCTGAATTGTATGTTAGCCGCATAGCTGTTTCGTTGCTGTTCTCTGCCGTTATTTTTGACATGGCATCCGCATGCTCCTCATTGAGGTTTCATCCTCTTAATCTTGTCGCATCAAGACGGGTCTTTGCGCCCTTGAATCAGTTTGCCGAGTTGAGCTCTCAGATTGTGATATCCACATCTTGTTGTAACTGTGCTAACTCCTTGGCTTTCTCAGAACCTTTATTCTGGCCTCCTCTAACTCGGCTTGCACACGTGCCGGGTCAGCTGCTTGCGCAACTGGCTCTGCCAACTTATCTATCGCATCTTGCAGCTCTTTAGCCCTTTTACTCCTAGCTATGCTTTTTGGCTTTTCCAGCGGTGCCTTTGTTGTTCTCGCGGCCTTTGGTGTCTCCTCATGATTTCCACCCTCATCATTCTCATTCACTACTGGAGCTATCGGTGGAGCTGCTGGGTTAGGAGATGTCATCATTACCTCCACGGAGACGAGTTGGTGAAGCTTTCCTGCGACAGGAACCGCTGGCGGATCCAGCGCCAGAACAACGCGCTATGGATATGCGCGCTCCACGCACACTGCGACGTAAACCTGGTGCTCTCCGAACTTGATGAAGCGACCGCCCCTAGGGAATGGCTTGGTCCCGAAGCACCCCGTATTGTCGCTGACGAAGTTGAGCGCTCCAAACCTCTGGATGAGGCCAGAGTAGACGCGATCGCCGTTCTTGGAGATGACGTTGCCCGTCCGGATGAAGACTCCATCGCCGTTCTGCCCCACGGTGGTCACCAACTGTCATGGTGGTGTCACGACAGATGCCATGGGTAGGCTTAAGTTAGGGGCCGAATGGGTGCTTGTAGTCACCGGGGAGGGATTGCATGGTCTTGCCATGCACGAAGAACAAGATGAACTCTCCACACTTAGGGATTTGATTGATACTTGAGAATTACAAGTGCTCCTTGAGCTATTTGATCTAGTGTTCTGGGAACTTGTTCCCTACTTCGTCCAACCTTTCTCTACTACTGCTTTGCCCCTCCTTAGATAGGTGGTGCTAGATAGGTTACACCCATTTGGGTTCTAGGGTTACTGTTTGGATCTTGGTCCCTACTATGCAGGTCAGGTCATGGGCTTGCCCTAAGCCCAATGGCCCAGACTATAAAGATTGATAGCTAACGGTCTTCTGGTACGTCGCCTCCTATTCCTTTTGGCATCACGTAGTAACTTTGTACATCAGCCCTTTCTTTGGGTGTCACCCGGCTCCTTTTGTGTCACCTGGCGTCGCCCTTCTCTTTTGACCACGCTTTACCATGGTCCCTCCTGAACCTCACTCGGAAAGGTGCCACACGTCCTATCTGACTCAACCCTTCCTCGGAAGACTCGGCTCGTTGGTTCCTGCAAGATTAACAACTTTGTCTTATACAGGCCGACATAGTTCATATGTCGGCCACACATGATTCTCTCTCCCGGCCGTACTTACTCGGCCTGGTTCTTTCTTTACTCGGAGCTAGCCAAGCTGGGCTATGTTTCACCCGTTGTGACCCTACCGGGGCTTATCCCCCGACAAGCATCAAAAATTATAGGTACCTTTATGATGTATCACTTATCTATAAATCTATATTGGATAAATAGCTTAGTCAATGATGCTAGTCTATGACTTTGATAGGTAGAAACAAAGTTTTTACCTACTGCCTTCTCTCTTTAATATCCTTTGATGGATAGTTCCTAGATATGATTCCTTCAGTGTTTAGGAAAATGACTTGATATACTTTTGTAAGGATAGTATGTGGATCCTTACCGTTTAAGATGAAGTTATAATATGTAATCATTTCTGAGATGCTACCATCCATATGATGTGCCCAGAAATGATCATTCAAAGGTTTCTGTGTATCTAGTTTTAAAACTAGAGCTTTCTATCCAAGATCAGTGATGCAAAGGCTGAGATCTTGGTTGTGGTTTGTAAGGATTTACTATTGGCTTTATTTACTTTCTTCCATGATGGATAGACCTCACTTGGGTGTTTTTCTAAGAAGATTATGTATAGATAACACATGGTCTAATGAAATGGATAAGATGAATCTTGTGATGTTTTTGTATAAACTCACCACACAGCTGATGTTGTTGATGTTGTTATGCTAGTTGATATTGCTGGCTTGATCCTGGAGTGGTGATCACTCCCTGGATCTTGTTCTTTACCTCCTGGTACTTGTCCTGCTCGTCCTGGTAATTGTCCTACTCCTCCTTGCTCTTGTGTACTGGTGCTTGACCTTGTTGTCCTCCTACACCACCCCTCCTTAGGTTAGCATCCTGTGGATGATCTATTCGGTTTGTTGTATGGATTGGCTGGTGGATTTGTTAGATATTTGCCAAGATAAGTGGTGTTCTTAGCTGTGTTTTTGAGAATGTGGTGGTGATATGAAATGGCCAGCAACTGTCCCGTAGCAGTGTGCTCCCTTTTGATTGTTTGAGCTACTATTGTCGTGTTGACAGCACACAACATGCAGTTAGGTGATTGTGCTGCTTCACTGTTCCATTCCCTTTGGATCAGATCAAGTGAATCTGTTTTCACTGCTTAATCTTTTACTAATTACTAATATGGTGAAACTTTCCCCTTTATCTTGGCTGATGATGTTGTAATGAAGCTTATGTTGACATAGAAGAATAATTATTGCATATTGGTGAAATTTGCCCCTTTGATTTACTCAATGATGTAAATATGAACAGTGCACTTCACTATTCTCTACTGAGAGTAATACTAACAAATTAACATCTTGTTTCCTTTGGATTTACTTTTTTATTTTGCAGGTACAGAAACTTTGAAGATCAAGATTTAGTTTAGGAATATATACATAGTCTAGGTTTGATCATACTTTGTAATCTTTCTTTTATTCTTTTGTAAATAATCTTTGTAATAATATTCTTTTATTTAATAAAGTTTCCATTTGTTGTAACTCTTTTTGTAATACTTTTGTTCAATATGTATTTTTTTTGTACTGTTATAATAGAATAAGGAAAAGAAATAAGAAATACTTTCTTATTTAAATTACTTTGTTGTATTATATTTAGTTCTCATAATTGTTTAATACATTCAAACAACAATACTAAATCATTTTGGAAAACAATTTAATGCTAATACTTCAAATTTTCAAATATTTTCCAAATGATCTAAATTTCAATTTTAATTTCAAATTGTTTCCCCTAAATTCATTAAATTCTTAAAGATCATCTCAAAATGTGTAGCAATCACTATAAAGAGCTAAACCTACCTCTAGATAGTGAAAGAAATTCAGATCTCCTTAGGTTTTAGTTTGGCAAAAAAATTACCTAATTTTTACAGATGAATGCATGCAAATGATCAAATTCCTATTTCTACCCTTCGATGGTTCCTAAATGATGGGATGTTACTTGCACTGAGACTTGTAACACAGTATTGCATCTAAGATAGATGGAAAAAATTCATCCTCATCATGAATCCGGCAAATCCTGCTTACATCCTTCATCATCTCAAAAGTAATAGCATACATGTCTTCCATAGTAATTAGATTCATATGTGAAACACTCCTATAGAAAACATCTCTAATGTAGGGATCCACAAATGGCACCCTAAATCAAGTAAAATTCAATTACCATTAAAAGGAGAAATAATGTAGAGATCCACAAATGGAAATATACATACATTTGATGGATAAAACACACATACCAAAAATAGACTGGAATCCCTTGATGTCACCATTAGGGGCATGTACTTCCATAGTAAACACAGACTGGTCATCTTCTTCCTCTTCACCTACTTCCTCTTCATCTCCTTCATCTTCTTCATCATCATATTTTGTGATTAAGCTAAAGGTCACCATATCATGGATAAAAACATTTTATGTCCTCAAGAAAGATAACCGAAATGGACCTCTTATGCATGTGTCTTCTTCCTTTTTAGCGGAAAAAGCTCAAACCTACACCCTCTAGCCAAAGGTGGTAACCACTTATCGACATACTGGTTGATTTTTTCCTTGAAGTGATAAGGAACAGTCTAAGAAAAAAACCAAATAAATATGTGATGTTGATCATACATATAATAGTAGGAATAATTTACTACCAACTAAGAAAGTAGTACTCCTAAAATAATCAGAAAACTACTAATAAAATATATATAATAGTAGGAAAAACAAAAATGCATTTTTCATGTGTGGCTTATCACATAAAAACAGAGATGCATATATGGCAGAAACATACCAACATTGATTGATGTTCCTAATTTCTCAAACAAACAAAAATTCCACTACTCCTAAACTATTTAAATTGCATTTGTAACATACACATGGTACAATTATTTTCTAGTAGAAAATTTTAATACTAACCAAATAAATATGATGATATTGGATCATATATATAATAGTAGAAAGATTCAGTACAACCCATATAAAAAAACATAAATGCATGTCATCATGTGTGGCTTATCAGATCCAAACAGAGATGCATATATGTCAGAAACAGAAAACAATTGATTGATGTTTCTGTAAAAAAATTGAAGGAAAGAGAGATGCATATATAGCTTATCACTCCTAAAATCTGAAGGAAACTTCCCAAGATATGCCCATTGATGTTTCTAAGTCCTCAAACAACAAAAACTCAAATTCCTAGCTACCAAGCATTGGAAAAATAATTTTAGTTCACACATAGGTTAATTGATAGTGAAGGACTTTGTAGATAGATTGAGGTTTAAATTACTGACCACAGCTTGCCGAAAGTTAGACTGGTTCAGGATGATGGTGAAGTACTTTGAAGTCCTGTTTGAACGCCCACATTTATGCCTTGACTGACTGCATACACAACAAATTTCCATCACCGAAGCTTGGTTCTGTGCACTCAAATAATAAAAGATCGAAGAAAAGATTCAGAATGCACTGAAAACCCAATTTGTATAGTACACAGAGTAGGGAAAAAATAAAGCAAGAAAATCTCATTTCTACAAATCTAGGGAAGCATCTGAACAATATGTGCAACTCCATCTTTGTGTATGAATAAGCGCATGCGTATGGTTAGACTAAATCCATAGAAAGAAATCAAATAAAAATAAGAGCAGAGAGGAAGGAGAACCTGTAGGGGGGAATTCCTCCGTACTCTGCCTTTGGAACTGACTGCTGAGTACCTACACAAATTCAGTTTGCCCTGAGTGTAGATCTAGGAGGCGGTGCAAAACCCTAACCACTTCCCCGTGACCACTTTTAGAGGTAGTTCTTATTACCATCCGTCTAAGATGCACTTGTGATACTTTCGATCCGGATTATGGATGTAGTATAGCTCTTTTTCCTAGTAGACCTAGGTTTATAGAATCCTCGGGAAGCAGAAAGCAAAGTGAGATTACTTAAACGGACCTTCGAGAGTTTTAGAATTCCTTTTTTATTTTCACAGGAACAAGAGTTTGCGATCTTTTTGTTGTTGTTGACGATCAAGAGAGAGAGGGCCTAGGGTCTTCGGTTTCACTAGTAGCTATGCAAAACATCTGATGGGAATAATAGATAATAATAAAGTATGCATGTGATCATTAGAGCAACATAATTATATGTGGGAAGTGCATCCATAATTGTTATCTCCTCCGCAACCGCTTATACAAATAACCTACTATTATCATCCATAGAAGAAAGAGAAATAATGATATGCATAGTAATGTCACCGTTTATTCCCAAGAAAATCCCTCACATACAGCCATACTACCCCTTCTGTCACTAGGTTCCCATCTTGCAGATCAGTCATTACTCACACTCCCTATACCTGGATCAATCCTCGGGGTCTTGGGTACCTGAAAAGTCCTTAGACTGAGGGAAGAGAGGGTACTATAATCATCATGTCATACAAACTAATACATGATCCCATCTATGATAAATAACATGCGCAAAAAGCAACATGGCTAGGCCAAAGCCCTTAGGCCAAGGAGAATTACTCACACATAGAGATGAAATCAACAATCATAAATATTGTAATAGAGATCATAAGGTTGATAGCAAATAGTCTTACAATATCATCAATTGGAGAAGAGATCTACTACTACAAGTGGTGGAAGATGGCTATGGTGGTGGAGAAGGGTTTGGGGATTTAGATCTAGATCTATTCCTCCGGCATGGTGACTTCTGGTGGCACAGAGAGTTGAGGTCAAAAAAGAAGCACTATTTTCCGTCGCCCGAAGTCTCTTTATATGGGGTTCCCTTCACGAAAGTTGTTCTGTTTGACCTAATGGAGTCGATGCCAACTATACGGCCAGAACTATACAGCCAGAATAAATTTCCCCCGTATAGTTGGTCGTTAAGTCGTCTAGATCCACTTCACGGCTCCTGGTTTTTTTGACATGTTGGAAATCTCGTATCTTTGACATTTATGTAGTGATTCCCATCATGATACGTCATTATCTGCGTAGGGAAAAATAGAAAGAAAGGATTGTATACCCCTTTGATCATTAGGGATTAGTGGCAGGGTTTAGAGAGATACTTCAACAAATAAATGAATAATATCTAGTTTAAATGCGGACGTGGATGACTATATTTCATATCCATCAACTCTTGGGACCCGCACGTTGCTGGGGATATACTTTCCGGGTATACCCACAAGACTCGCTAACCAGGGTGACCCACCAATGGGTTAGAGCTTTGCTTCAAGGGCGGCCCAGTCAGAGAAAGAGGAGGAGCCAGTTCCGGCTACGACAAGTCCCAGAAGAGTTACTGACTTAGTCCTATAGTATTACTTGTAGTCCAAGCTTTACATAGTTACCGACTCTGTAATGTAGCCGGATAGGTCTCTCCCTGTAACCCTAGGACCTGGTGACTATATAAACCTACCCTATGGGAGCCTTTAGGGCAACTAATCAATCGTACACCACAATCAACTCGCATAGGGAAACCTCTCTTGTAATCCGCTGTAACATCTGTCTTACGCCCATATATTAATGGGTTGCTAGCAGGAGTAGGATTCGATCACCGTAGTCGGATCTGAACCTGGGTAAACTTGTGCTCACCGCTCCTGGAACATCCGACGTCTCACACCCCATCCTTCCAACGCTACTAGGACCCCCTATGGCGTACTTGTCGATAATCCAACGACAGTTGTGTGACACCACTGGGATTAGGGCTAGACAATTCCGAGACCTCTGTCTGACATAACCCTAACCTAAATCTCGAAAGCGTACAGAGAGGGAATTGATAACACAACAGTGACCCTACTACACAAAAATTATTACAGCGAGCTAATAATTGAGTGAAGAACCAAAAATATTACAAGCAGAGGTCACTGACCACAAACATCAAACAACGGTAGGCAAATTATGCTATTAAATATAGAAAACTTAACAAATGGCCTAAGAGGCCTGAAGCATAACGATGAAGTCCAATCCATAGATCCCAGACTACCGACTAGGAACTCCAAACTACTCGTCGATGTCGATGCCATGAAGAACTCATCTTCTATGGTAACACTTACTCTGCTGCAAAAGTATCAATGAAGCAAGGGTGATTACAGGGTGTACTCCGCAAGACTTATGGCTGGTGGAGTTATTTTGCATAAAGCCATCTTTTTTTTGTAAAACAAGAGGGAGAATAATCTCGACTAATCAGAATATTTTAAAAGGGGATAAGAGAGCGGTAACTCTAGTTTTGATCATCTCTTGATATCCACCGAATCATCATCAGCTGAACCTATCTAGGATCACCCCCTCGATCCCTGAGGAAGCATCCTTAAGCACACGTTGATCAACTTGCCATGTTTTACGATTAGGTTAAAGTTATCTATGATCTTAGAATCTGGTCTCCAAGTTCGTGCATAACCGCGGACACGGCTTTTCGAAAATATTTAACCCTGCAGGGGTGTACAACTTTAATCGCACGTACCAACCGATTCTTAATGCCAGTTAACATTAGCCCTCTTCCTGGGAAGGCTGGCAGAGAGTGGTTGACCACGACCTTTACCTTTCTTTCGCCGAGACCATGAGTCACGCACTAGGGAGATGCCGCCGTAACTGGTCGAGTCTCGAAGCCGGTCCCTAATGATGTGTGCGAGGTTCAAGATTACGGATGTTAGGCATCTCTTGTTCCCGGCCACGCTTACCTACCTGTGATGAATGCACCTCCTTCACCTCCATTCAAGAACAACCAAGATGCGTATGTCGAATGGAAAGACCGAACTATGTGACTCATGGAATCTACTCGACAGGTTAGTTGGTCGAGGGGGTTTCTAGGCCCCCGTGTGGCTGTACGCTCATCTTCGACCATAGGCAAGAACTCAGGTCCTAGTAGTGGCAAGTATGGGACTGCAAAAACCACAACCCACCGTGGCCTCCTATACAAGCCTTAGCATGTTTAACTTTCATCTCTCGATCTCGATATCGTATTCTACCGGGGAAGAACCAAACACATGAAATAAAGGTAAACAATCAACACATGGCATTGATGCAATGCTCAAGCAAGGATGATGATATGACAAGTTAAAAGTTGTTGAATTGTAACCCTAAACATGCTCGAGCATTTCAAATAGGGTCCAAGAGGTGCAAACCCTAGAATAGGAGGATCCTCGGAATCACCTATGGGGTTCATTTTGTTCTTATAATTATGCTTGAAATGAGAGTTACTTAACAATGCATAATTATAGCTCTATTGGACGGCTCTTATTTTTCTGAACATTTTGGTATATTATTTGTATTTTTCTTATTTAAAATTATATATTTATGAATTTCTCCAATTTTTAATTCATTTTAAATCATTTTTGGAATATTACAAAATAGTTTACATTTTGAAATTACTTTACCATTTTTATTAAACAAAAACATTTCTGAAAATATTTATTTCACTTATAAGGTGGACCCAGCTGTCAGGTATTTTCATTTACAGAAATAATTATAGAATTCATTTATAGAATTGATAAAAGAAAAAGAATAGAATATTGCACAGGCATGACGTCATGCTGACGTCATCCAGACCTTGATACTCAGATCCATGATGGAACTGGCGATTGAGCATGCGCAAGAGGCTGTGGTTGGGGTCGTGGGAAAGAGGAGAGCGAGGCGGTCCTGGTGGTGGTAGCGCCGCCGGAGAATGGTCGTCGGAGCTTGGCCGGTGACGACGAACAGCGGTGGTGCTCACAGGTGCTCGTGGGGAAGAACCAGAGAGTGAGGGAGGAAGGGAAAGCATTGGCATGCTCGCAAGCTCACCAGGAACACGGTGGTGGTGTCGGTGAGGCTCGGGGAGGTTGGACGGAGGAGAAATCGATGGTGCAACTGCAACGGCCAGCGGAGGGTTGAGCTCGATTTCGGCAACCAAGAAGCTTCCCAGATTGCGTGCCTTAACGAGGACGATGACGGCAACACCGCGCTTCTCCTAGGCTACTCCACTAAGCTCGGGGCGGTCCAGAACGTCGGCGGCGAGTGAATCTGGCCGAGCTGGGGTTTCGGTCGTTTGGGGAAAATCACAGAGAGGGAGAGAGGAGATGAGACTGGTATTGGGAGAGAGAGGGGAACGCGGCGGGTCTTATCCTCTCCCTCACAGGCGGCGGCGTGCATCGCAGCGCCGGCGCGGATCGACGGCGGACGCACGGGCACGCAGCTGCTTCTCTCGGGGAGGAAGACGATGAGGGACATGAGGCCGAAGAGGTACGGGTCGGCTGCGGGCTGCAGATGGGCTGAGTGGGCCGCGGCGAAGTGCACTGGGCAGCAGAGAGAAAGAGGAAGGGAGAGATGGGCTCGGCCCAGGGGGAGAGGGAGAATGTTTTTATTTGTAAAATTGGTTTTCTATTTATGTTTTATTTTCTCTCTTTTGTATTCGTTTGTAAATATGTTTTAATACATTTCAAATTACCATAACTTTTACAAATATTTGAAATATTGCAGGGGCCCTTGTAACTGTTTGGGCTCCAAGATTTTGGTAGTTTTCAAAATATTACAAAACATTTGAAAGGTTTCAAATAGATAGGGAAATCAGGGTTTAAGGTTTTGAGAGCCTTTTTATTTCATGCATGCATTTTAAAGATGATGCTCATGAATGCACATTCAAACCCTAATTAATATTTAATAAAACTACGGTTGTTACAATTCTATCCCCCTTAAAAGAATCTCGTCCCGAGATTCCTTGGTAGGAAGATATAAGGATGAGGGTTACACTAAACTTCGAGGATCTTCTCGAAGGAGTTTATCCATGCCACCATGACGAGTGGACGAAGCGCTTCATAATATTCAAGGTGGTTGCTCACACTAAGGAAAAGAGGGAATGACACGGAACCACAAACTGAGTATCTCATGATCAACTCATGGAAAGATGTTTCGGGAACATCTGTAGAGCCGACAAGCATGAAACACGTCAAGGTAAAGGAGGGAACAAAAAGGAGAAGGTTTAAAGGTAACAGATAACTGGTCTTCATAAGGATTGAGACCATGGAGCTTGCAGAAGGGTTTTGACTTTTGAGAGAAGGAAACTTCCAACAAATGGAAAAAGATACGCAGACTTCGAGAGGTAAACCTCTACTAAACAGCTTAATGGAGATTTACAGGCGGGAAAATATAGATACCAATAAGACCACGTTGTTGAACTACTTTTGACACAGAAGGTTCACTATTTCATTCAATAGTAGGCCAAGACATAAAGGTGTTTTGGCGGAGAGGACTCGTAAGAGTCACAAGGAACATGTAACAAGAGAAACTATTGACTACCAAAATCATGATCGCTCTTTGAACATGTTTAAGAAAGTGGGAAGGAAACTCTTTATTCATCCAGAACTATCAAAATCCTTGCCAAAGATCATGATATCACTTTACACCACCAAGATGAATAGTTTAGAAGATTCCTAATGACACGAGAAGAAAGAATCTTCATTCTCAGACTCTAAGTACTTGGCATAACAGATCCTTGCCATCATAAAAGGGTCTGGTGGATCGACCGAGAGACATTTAGCAGCTCTACATTAAATGTTCTCATTGATGTTTGAAATACCAATATCAGGCTTGTGACAAGCCTTTAATCAGTCATCAAGTAAAGGTCGGACTTCGGTTACTGAGGAATTCATAAGCATAACTCCTATAATAAATCATAGAAGATGCCTCATGAGGAGTGGTTGTTATTGCTGATTCAAGGGAGTATGGCAACAGGTCTTCTGGATTTTTGTGTCAACCATTACATCAATCTTGAAAGAGGTACAGAGAGACCTATGTCAAAACCTTGAGGAACACCAATCATTATTATTGCTTGAGATTCAGCTTTGATTAAATGGAGAGATACTTCAGACTCAACATGTACTATTAGAATGGGTGCAACATTTACGACAGAGGTAAAGTCACTAGATTCTCAAGACATGGACTTCAATGTCAAGCTTCAAAAGATGAGCTAGATTGCGGAACCCATGTGATAGCAAATTATCAGACGTCAATTGCACTTACATGAGTTTTTTGCAATGAAACACAATTTGAATCCTTGTTAGGAAACATTTAGGAGGATATATAAGCTTTGTTGGACTTCTTATCTTCCATGAATAAATAAATCAGTGGCTTGGTGTGCTTGGAGGATCTTCTCGAATGTGAAGGTATCAACCTACCATATCAAGAATACTTCACACATGCTTGACTAACTTGAAATGATTCCCCGGAAAACAAAGATAACTCTACTCAGATCCACGGCGACATCTTTCAACATTTGCACGTGAACTAGAGAAGGTTACTTCTAACATCCAGAGCACATGCTTCGAAATGGCACGAAGATGGTTCTCAAAAGTTTTCCAACATTAATGCCAAATGTTTCATATGGATTTAGTATTTCATGGAGAAGGTAAAGATGTCATTGATGGGCTCAATAACAAAATTATCTATGAACTCCAAGAAGACAGATCACATGTTGTATGAAAAAAGCATAGACATTGGTCGGACCAGAGAACATGAGGATGTACTTAAGTGAAACATCACAAATAGATACACCATCAGGATTGTCCTTGGAACTAAGTTTGATTTTACAATTGGCCAAACCAAATCAAAGGCATGGAAGATAACGTATCCACAAAGGATATACTATCTTTCTTCAATACGAGCAGAACTAGACATCCCTTTAAGGAGGAACAGAGTTGGATGGAACTTTTGTCTTACAACTCTCCAAGTTGTTGTTTAGGCTCAACCAACTAGTTCAGGGGTATCCAGTATGGATACTTGGAGAAAGGAGCAGTTCAGAGAACCTGCTTACTCAAGAACTTGACAACACGGTCATGTGGTAGCATGGTGATACTCCTAGTAGACATCTAGAATATCATGAACCACCGATATGTCACATAGCTCGAGAGGAAACTTGCTTTGTAAGGCAAGATGGCATAGTCTCAGAGTTTCGGCACAAGCCTAACTCTTTGACTGAAGAGAGTACACTAGAATAATGAACTTAGTAGCACAATTATCCTTTGCTTAGTGATAGGGTTAACCAATCACGCTAAGAATGATACAAATGTCCTTTGAGTTCAAAGCAATGACAATTGCTAAGAATCTCAGATGGCCACATTATTACTCACACGCATCACTCATGAGCATGAAAGCTCAGAGAAGGTTGGGTAACGATGTGTAAAAACATCACTTCATTAAGGGGTCATGAAACTTAGTATGACCTCTTAGTATAAAAGAGTGTGATACTTTAAGGTGAAACAGATATAAGTTCATCAATGCTTCTTGATACACAGATTACAACACTTTGACCTGGTCCTAGATATGACGAGGTACTAGAGTTTGTTTCTCCTGAAATCCCGAAATGATTTGTCTTGACGGACCACAAGTGTATTTTGCATTGGAAGACACCAATGCACATTTACTGCTTGGCTACCAATTGGTAGACAAAGGTCGGAAAACAACAAAGAAGGAAGAAAATGCTAAGGATAGAATCCTAAGATGTGGATGCATAAGTCAACAATCTTCGGAAGACCAATGCAGAAAAGGGAGGTGTGGCAGAGTCACGAGTATAGATGAGAGACTCACGAGGAGCTCTTTTCGTGATCTATTTGGTTTCATTAAAGAACATCTGCCATAGCATGTGGTAGGGAAAGTCCTTTATCGGCACTGTTCAATAGCAACAATATCCACAAGATTGAAGGCTATACTGGAAGGTACTAGCCATCCTAAAGGAATGTGTGAACATTAGCGACAGGGGTCAATAATGGATCTTGGGTTAAAGGTCAGCTTCATGTACAAGATTCACAACACCAGAATCCAGGACAATCGGGGATCTTAGGTTCAAGTCCAAGGGCTAAAACCCAGAAAAAGGAATAACTACTATTTGAGTGACAAAGCGTACACTACAAGATAGTAATCACGAGGTAGCTTCCAAGAGAGGACACAACTTCTGAAGTACCTAGACAAATAAAGAGGAGGCACACCAGGTGAAAGGAATCCTCGAAGCCTAGAACAAAACATTGTGGGACCATGATCTTAATATTGTGGGCCCAAAAGACCAAAGAGATCATGAAGGAAAGAAATCTCTCAAATGAAACGGAACAAGGGAATCAAG
This sequence comes from Avena sativa, assembly GCA_916181665.1. Classification (NCBI taxonomy): domain Eukaryota; kingdom Viridiplantae; phylum Streptophyta; class Magnoliopsida; order Poales; family Poaceae; genus Avena; species Avena sativa. Next base: position 138,552,991 of record OV702280.1, read on the forward strand.
GAACACACACACCAGACTCTACAGAACTTAACACTAGGTCAAATGGTTGAGGAATGGCATGCCTGAAGAGGCGCCTAAGTTTTGAAAGATGAGACGCGATAGCAAAACTTTTCAAAGTTAACACAAGATAAGATGACCCGGAACTAGAGCGAAACTGGATAAGGAGAAAAATAAGCATACTAGAATTTTCGCACATAATTTTCATCTTTGAAAATAGTTTTCATAAGTACTAGACTCAACATCGACCAATAGAAAGGTTTCCTACAGTCGGTACGGCTCTGATACCAAAACCTGTGAAACCCCCGGGATTAGGGCTAGACAAATCCCATACCTCTTTCTGACATAAGCCTAACCTAAATCTCAGAAGCGTACAAAGAGGGAATTGATAACACAACAGTGACCCTACTACACAAAAATTATTATAGCGATCTCATAACTGAGCGAAGAACCAAAAATATTACAAGCAGAGGTCACTGACCACAAACATCAAACAACGGAAGGCAAATTATGCTATTAAGTATAGCAAACTTAACAAATGGCCTAAGAGGCCTGAAGCATAACGATGATGTCCGAACCATAGATCCCAGACTGCCGACTGGGAACTCCAAACTACTCGTCGATGTCAATGCCGTGAAGAACTCATCTTCTATGGTAACACTTACTCTGCTACAAAAGTACCAATGAAGCAAGGGTGAGTACAGGGTGTACTCCGCAAAACTTATGGCTGGTGGATTTACTTTGCATAAAGCCATCTTTGTTTTGTAAAACAAGAGGGAGAAGAATCTCGACTAATCAGAATATTTTAAAAGGGGATAAGAGAGTGGTAACTCTAGTTTTGGTTATCTCTTAATATCCACCGAATCATCATCAGCTGAACCTATCTAGGATCACCCCCTCGATCCCTGAGGAAGCATCCTTAAGCACACGTTGATCAACTTGCCATGTTTTACGATTAGGTTAAAGTTCTCTATGATCTTAGAATCTGGTCTCCAAGTTCGTCCATAACCGCGGACACGGCTTTTCGAAAATATTTAACCCTGCAGGGGTGTACAACTTTAATCACACGTACCAACCGATTCTTAATGCCAGTTAACATTAGCCATCTTCCTGGGAAGGCCGGCAGAGAGTGGTTGACCACGACCTTTACCTTGCTTTCACCGAGACCATGAGTCACACACTAGGGAGATGCCGCCGTAACGCGTCGAGTCCCGAAGCCGGCCCCTAATGATGTGTGCGGGGTTCAAGATTACGGATGCCGTGCATCTCTTTTTCACGGCCACGCTTACCTACCTGTTATGAATGCAACTCCTTCACCTCAATTCAAGAACAACCAAGATGCGTATGACGAATGGAAAGCCCGAACTATGTGACTCATGGAATATACTCGGTAGGTTAGTTGGTCGAGGGGGTTTCCAGGCCCCCGTGTGGTTGTACGCTCATCTTGGACCATAGGCAAGAACTCATGTCCTAGTAGTGGCAAGTATGGGACTGCAAAAATCATAGCCCACCATGGCCTCCCATACAAGACTTAGCATGTTTAACTTTCATCTCTGATATTACCACGTCATCCTGTCATACTAGGTTCTTTCGCAGATCTGATTCATCAACCGGATGGACCAGTGGTAACATCTAAGCATGGCTAAGCACAACAGATAAAACATGTCTAGCAACGCTTCACAAGCCAACCCCTAGTTATGCTAGGAGCAGTGGATCAGGGAAATATATGCTTCAAAGGTAACATGCATCCGATAGGATTACTCCATCTATCGATAAAATACTTTGGAATCGTATGCACATGCCAGGAATGAAAATACTTTGAAAGCATAGGATTATATCACGTGTGGGGCTTTGCTTGCCTTTGCCCGTTGATAACCAATAAGCAGATCTTTGGACATCTGGTACTTGACTTGGTTATAGTTGGCCAAGTATTGGTCTTCAATCTTCGACGGTGTTGATCTCGGCCTTCGATCTCGATCTCGATATCGTATTCTACCGGGGAAGAACCAAACACCGGAAATAAAGGAAAACAATCAACACATGGCATCGATGCAATGCTCAAGCAAGGATGATGATATGACAAGTTAAAAGTTGTTGAATTGTAACCCTAAACATGCTCGATCATTTTAAACAGGGTCCGAGAGGTGCAAACCCTAGAATAGGGGGATCCTCGGAACCACCTATGGGGTTCATTTTGTTCTTCTAATTATACTTGCAATGAGAGTTGCTTAACAATGCATAATTATAGCTCTATTGTACAACTCTTATTTTTCTGAACATTTTGGTATATTATTTGTTCTGATTTAAAATTATTTAGTTATGAATTTCTCCAATTTTTAATTCATTTTAAATCATTTTTGGAATATTACAAAATAGTTTACATTTTGAAATTACTTTAACATTTTTATTAAACAAAAACATTTCTGAAAATATTTATTTCACTTATAGGTTGGACCCACATGTCAGGTATTTTCATTTACAGAATTCATTTATAGAATTGATAAAAGAAAAGGCAAAGAATATTGCATAGGCATGACGTCATGCTGACGTCATCCATACCTTGATCCTCAGATTGATGATGGAACTGGCGATTGAGCGCGTGCAAGAGGCTGTGGTTGGGGCGTTGGAAAGAGGAGAGTGAGGCGGTCCTGGTGGTGGTAGCGCCGCCCTTGAATGGTCGTTGAAGCTTGGTTGGCGGTGACGAACAGCGGCGGTGCTCACAGGTGCTCGTGGGGAAGAAGAACCAGAGAGTGAGGGAGGAAGGGAGAGCACTGGCATGCTCGCAAGCTCACCATGAACACGGTGGTGGTGTTGGTGAGGCTCGGGGAGGTTGGACGGAGGAGAAATCGACGGTGCAACTACGGCGGACGGGGGAGGGTTGAGCTCGATTCCGGCGAGCACGAAGCTTCCCAGCTTGCGTGGCTTGACGAGGATGATGACGGCAACACCGCGCTTCTCCTAGGCTACTCTACCAAGCTCGGGGCGGTCCAGAACGTCAGCGGCGAGTGAATCTGGACGAGCTAGGGTTTCGGTCTTTTGGGGAAAAATCGCAGAGAGGGCGAGAGGAGATGAGACTGGTACCGGGAGAGAGAGAGGGGAACACGGCGGGTCTTATCCTCTCCCTCACAGGCGGCAGGGCGCATCGCAGCGCCGGTGCGGATCGACGGCGGACGCACGGGCACGCAGCTGCTTCGCTCAGGGAGGAAGACGACGAGGGACATGAGGACGAAGGGGTACGGGCCGGATGCGAGCTGCAGATGGGCTGAGTGGCCCGCGACGAAGTGCACTGGGCAGCAGAGAGAAAGAGGGAGGGAGAGATGGGCTCGACCCAGGGGAGAGGGAGAATGTTTTTATTTGTAAAATTGGTTTTCTATTTCTCTTTTATTTTCTCTCTTTTGTATTCATTTGTAAATCTATTTTAATACATTTCAAATTACCATAACTTTTACAAATATTTGAAATATTGCAGGGGCCCTTGTAACTGTTTGGGCTCCAATATTTTGGTAGTTTTCAAAATATTTCAAACCATTTGAAAGGTTTCAAATAGATAGGGAAATTAGGGTTTAAGGTTTTGAGAGCCTTTTTATTTCATGCATGCATTTTAAAGATGATGCTCATGAATGCACACTCGAACCCTAATTACTATTTAATAAAACTAGGGTTGTTACAAGTTGGCACCCACCGTGGGGCAAGTGACCTTTGGAGCATCGTTCCAGGCGGAATCTGCGCGTGCAGGAATTGGCGAAACAATCACCATGGGTCGCGTGGTCTACGCCAGTGATGTCCCTCTCATCCTTCTCGATGAGACTTGGATTCCGGCTTCAAAACCCATGACGACCTACACGATCATGTGAATCGTCAAGATCGATATCTATCTTGGTTTTGCTAAACCCGCCCAACCCACCCTTGAGGTGATGACCATGGCAGAAGAAAAATCCAGATCTACTTTATCTACAGAGGCGGAAGAGTTCAGGGTCCCGGAGAAAATCAAAGCCACCCAACCCACTCCTGTAGTGGAAGAAGAGGTGGAAGAAGAATCCAGATCCGATCTCTCTAGCGAGATCGAATACACAAACGAGGAATACATCCGCTACGGGTCCAGCTTTGCTGATGTTGAGGCGGAAACCAAGTTATACAAGTACATCAAGAACATGAACAAGAAGAAGCATTGTTTCGTGTACCACATAAGCACTGAATCCGACGTTGTCGATGCTGGAGCTGGTAGAGATTCGGTCCTAGACGTAATCGAAGAAAACGCCGACTTTCCTGGGTCCCCAGCGGACTCAATCACGTCGCAGGAACTTCGAGACTTCGACAAAGAGATGGAGGAGTATGAACAAGAGCACGTCTCCAAGAAAACGCAAGGTGAGCCGAAAAATCCTCCTAGCCCATATGATAGCATGGATGAAAGCTACACCTCGCGGGATAACATGGACACCTGAGATTCTTCCGAGGTCCACAAGCCAACCATGACAGAAAGTACCGATGGAATTTTATCCCCCGGTACCGGACCGGAAGCCGTCTTTGCCACTAGTATGCACGTTAAGGCTACTGGGCGGTCAAAGAAGAAGAAGAAAAACAATAATCTGACTCCGGCAGAGCCGGACGTCGAGGAAACCAACAAAGAAAAAGTTGATGAAGAAATCGAGATTGAGAATCAGGACGGAGATCCGATTAATCCCATCCCGATCGATCCTCATATGGATGGACACGTTGTCACCAAGGGTGCACGTGAAATTTATGGAGATGCTCTCACATTTCCAATCCCAACGGCTTCGGATCTTACGCCGGAGGCGCTGGAGAAAAGGGCTGAGGGCCTTGAAAAGCACCGCTTGTTTCTACTTGAAGAGGCCGCGTGCCTCGTCGACATGAGACATCAGTTAGAAAGTGATCCTTCTAGATACCATTCAGATTTCAAGTGACATCCAAACAAAACAAGGGGAGGTCCGTTTCTTGCTAACAAGAATCTGGATATCCACAAAGATCTATTCGACGGGAAAGATGGAGAGAAGATCCGATTCTACAGCACGCCGGTGGAAAATGCTGCTGGAGCTCGTGCCATCCTCACCAACAATCCGTCTCCGCAGCAGGTCCAGTAGTGCATCGCGTTGCTGGACAAAGGATTAAAGCAGCAGAAAACGGCCGCGTCATTTAGTGGCAAGCTGGCCTCAAAGTCCGAGTTTTTCCACACTGGCGCTGACCAAAGTGCTGACATAAGACTCCGCAGGGATACAACTCAACGCTATCGTCCCCATGGAGAAGAAGAAGAAAATTCAAGAACCGGCTCAAACAACCACTCTCGCCGACCGGCACGTGACAGGGCAAGAGTTACTTCGGATGCAGCCGAAGATGCCATCAGGGCAATGGTTCCTCATCAGGACCATCGTCGGCAAAACAACCGCTATAGATAATACTCAGAAACACGTCGCTAGCGAGAGGTGAAAGGTCGGCTAAGGATGCACCACTGAGCTGTCCGGCTGGAAATGCGGACGAAGAGATGATCCGGATCATCCTGAATCTAGTAGGGACGGTGCCCGAAGAAACAGACATCAGAGTCAGCATAATGAGGCTCCACCGCCACCACCAAGAAACCCAGCCGGAAATAATCCACCAGGGCCTCCATTGCCTCCCAGCAGCGACTATGAAGGATCACGTCGTAGCCATGGGAGCCGCAGGGGCGGAGGTGGCAATGGTGAGAGGAGAAGCAGAAATCCGACTCCGTCGCACAGAAGCCGTGAGCCTCCAAGGCAAAGATATATCTCGCCAAACGACTCTCACCATCGCATTGAATCAAACATATAAGCATGGTGGTACGAGGAGGAGGATGTGTACGTGGGACCTAAGTGCTTTCGTCCACGTATACGTCAGACCAAATTTCCGGTTGACTTTGGCATTGCCAAGCGTATTCAGCCATATGACGGGGCAGCTCGGCCAGATACTTGACTTCAGGATTTTTTCCAGGCTTGCTCCAACGCCAAAGGAGGAAACAGCCTGGTTGCAGTCTGATATCTCCCACTGATGCTGAGGAAGACGGCTCGATCATGGCTCAATGAACTGCTAGAGAATTCAATTCATAACTGGTATGATATGCAAAGTGCGTTCTTTTCAAACTTCGGGGGAACTTACAAGAGGCCCTGCACAGTCGGAGACTTGCAGCATTGCACACAAAGACCCGGAGAAACCTGCCGGGATTACCTCGGACACTGGATCGATACGAAGAACTTAGCGAAGGAGTAAACGAGCAAACTTCGATAGAAGCTTTTATTGCAGGACTTCCAGTCGGACTTTTACATCACAAGCTGAAGCATGACCACGTCACAGATTTGGGAGAAATGATAGAGACGGCAAGCAAATACACTGACGCCGATGATGATTCAGAAGGGCTGCTAAATATTCTGGCCAATCCCAATGCGGCCAAACAGGCAAAGCAAACTCAGAAGCGCAAGAACACCTTGGATGAACGCAGCTGTTAACGCAACGTTCAGATCCAGAGGACGAGGAGGGCGCGGAGGCGGCCGTGCTAGAGGCTGAGGAACTTCCCGAATCCAGGGCAGAGGAGGCCAGCCACCCGGAAGAACCTATACCTAGGCCAACATTGCCAATAATCCCTGTGTCCACCACTTGGATACTAACGGAGGATCTACCCACACAAATGTCGAGTGTCGTTTCAATGACGACATCAAGAAAGACGAATCCACTGGCTACAGAGGCAAGCGACGAAAAGGAAAGAAAAAATACGAGAAAGGAAAGGAGCCCAAGGAAGATTCCGACATGGAAGCAGCAGAAGCCGCTGCAGAGCCCAAGTCGGATGGAAAGAAGTCTTTTCCGACCAAGAAAGATGCATACGTCTGCTTCCTTGGATCCCAACCTGCTAAAGAAAAGAAGGCAGTTCTTCGTGAGCTCAATGCCACGGTTCCGGCTGTTCCACAGTTCTTGGACTGATCAGAGGTAACCATCACCTTTGATCGCTCAGATCACCCGAGGAAAACACATCATCAGGGAAAATATCCTTTGGTCGTCAATCCTCTTATTGATGGCTATGAGTTCTCTAAAACACTCATGGATGGTGGGAGTAGCATCAACATCCTCTACATCGAGACGCTCCACCGCATGAAGCTACACGAGAGCCAGTTGAGTTACAGCAGTGTAACTTTCCATGGCATTGTACCAGGGAGACAGGCGGATTCTCTAGGTGAGATTACTCTAGACGTAACATTCGGAACCCGAGATAATTATTGGATCGAGCCACTCTCTTTTGAGGTGGTACCGTTCAAAAGTGCTTACCACGCCATCTTCAGACGTCCGGCTTACTTAGTGTTCATGGCCCGTCCCTGTTACATATACAACATGAATAAACTTCCAGGTCCAAAGGGCGTAATCACCGTACGAGGAAATCCGAGGAAGGCGCGAGAGTGCGACGAAGGATATGCTACCTTCGCCGAAGCCGTGCTGCACGCCCAGGAGTACCAGGATATCAAGAAGACCATCAATCCGTCCGAGATTCCCACTAGGAAGAGCGAGGTGTTGAAGCCAAGTTACAGTTCAAGGCGTCGGAAGAAACGAAGAAGACGTCGCTGAAGGAAGATGATCCCTCCAAGACGACGAACATAGGGGTAGTCTTAGGCCACGCATAGAAAAGCGCGCTCGTCGAGTTCCTCAAAGCTAATAGTGATATCTTCGCATGGCAGCCATCTGACTTGACCGGAGTACCTAGGGAACTTTCCGAGCACTCTCTTAATCTGTACCCAGACGCTAAACCCGTCAAACAGTCCTTACGACGTTTTGGTGATGAAAAGCGCAAAGCAATAGCCAAGGAGTTAGCCTGCCTAGAGTTAGCGGATTTTATAACAAAGGTCATCCATACAGATTGGGTGGAAAATCCTGTACTCGTCCCTAAAAAGGACACCTTTTATTTAAGGATGTGTGTTGATTATACAGCTTTGAACAAGGCTTGCCCAAAATATCATTTTCCTTTGCCAAGAATCGATCAAGTTATCGACTCAACGGCAGGGTCGGAATTACTCTGTTTTCTCGATGCATATTCCGGATATCACCAAATTCCGATGAAAAATTTGTATCAAATTAAGACGTCTTTCGTCACTCCTTTCGAAACCTTCTACTATAAAACTATGCCTTTTGGCTTAAAGAACGCAGAGGCAACATATCAACGTACCATGCAACATTATCTCAACGACCAAATCGGACGCAACGTCCATGTATACGTAGACGACATAGCAGTTATGTGCAAAAAGAAGGAAACTTTAATTTCCGATTTGGATGAAACGTTTGCTAGTTAATGAAAATTCAATATGATGCTAAATCCGAAGAAGTGTTTCTTTGGAATTCTAGCTGGAAAATTGTTAGGTTTCATCGTCTCTAAGCGAGGCATAGAGGTGAACCGAGACAAAATCAAGGCTATCCTAAACATTACCAAGCCGACTGGCCTGAAGGACGTGCAACGCCTCAATGGTTGCATTGCAGCAGTAAATCGGTTCGTCCGCCGGCTCGGTGAAAGAGCCGCACCTTTGTACAAACTCTTGAAGAAAACCGACAAATTTGTCTGGACCCCAGAAGCCGAAACTGCCCTACAAAGTTTGAAAGATCTTCTTTCAAAACCACTAGTTCTCGCAGTGCCAGAACCTCAAGAACCTATGTTACTCTACATAGCAGCGACCAACAAGGTCATAAGTGTGGTAACAGTAGTTGAGCGTGAGGAAGAAGGCCATGAGCATAAGGTGCAGCGGCCAACCTATTATCTAAGTGAGGTCTTGAAATAATCGAAGCAGAGGTATCCACATCATCAAAAGCTAGCCTATGGAGTGTTCTTTGCATCTAGAAAACTACTCCACTATTTTCAAGAACACAAGATCACAGTGGTGATCACCGCTCCCCTGCGAGATATAATCAATAACCACGACGCCACAGGATGTGTCGCAAAGTGGGGAATAGAGCTTGCAGCTTTTGACATCGAGTACAAACCACGTACAACAATCAAATCCCAAATTCTTGCCGACTTTGTTGTTGATTGGACAGAAACGGTAGAAAACTCAGGCCCTCTAGACTCGGAATTTGGACCCTTCACTTCGACGGATCAAAAACACGAGGAGGCTCGGGGGCTGGCGTGGTACTCAAATCACCCCAAGGAGATAAGATGTTCTATGTGTTGCAAATACACTTCATGGCAACCAATAATATTGCCGAGTATGAAGCACTGCTACATGGAATACGCATGGCCAAAAACATTGTCATATCAAGACTCATGTGTTATGGAGACTCGGATTTATTTGCTCAGCAAGTATCCGATATCTACAACACAAACAAGCACATGGCAGCATACAAGGCTTTCGTGGATGAACTATCCAAATCGTTTGAGGGTTTTGAGATTCAACACATCCCTCGAGCAGAAAATGAGGAAGCAGATGCACTATCAAGAATAGGCTCTGTGCGGAAACAAGTACGGATGGAGCTTTTCTAGAGCATTTAAGGGATCCTACATAATCGAAGTTGATGAGGACTATCTGGCGAAATACGACTCACCTTTAATAGCAGTTCTGGCTGTAATTCCCAGCTAGACAAAACCCTATCTGGATTTCCTGATAGACGGAAAATTACACGAAGACGAAGTCTTGAGCAGGAAGATTGTGCGACGAGCAAAAGCCTACATTATAATAAATGGTGAGCTCTATAAACGGAGTGTTTCTGGCGTGTTTTAGAGATGTATTTCTTCGGAAGAAGGAGTGGAAATCTCAAGAGAAATTCACGAAAGCGAGTGTGGTCACCATGCTACAGCCAGATCCTTAGTGGCAAAATCTTTTTGTCACGGATTCTATTGGCTTACAGCTAAGGACGATGCCGATAAACTGGTCAAAACGTGCAAAGGCTGCCAAAAGTACGCTCATCAGGCACACGTTCCGGCTAAACAGCTACGGACGATCCCTATTACGTGGCCGTTCTTGGTCTGGGGGCTTGATATGGTAAGGCCGTTTCGCACGGCAAAATGTCGATTTACTCACCTACTAGTGATGGTGGATAAATTTACAAAATGGATTGAGGCTAAACCCGTAACAAGTTGCGATGGAGCCACGGCCAGAAGATTCGTCGAGGACGTAATCATCAGATTAGGATATCCGCACAGTATAATTACTGATAACGGGAGCAACTTTTCCATGGGTGAACTTGTTGAATTCTGCGAAGAACAAGGGATCCGACTTGATATTGCATCAGTCCCACATCCACAAGCCAATGGACAAGTCAAAAGAACTAATGGCCTTATTCTACAAGGAATCCGACCTCGCCTCGAGGCACCGCTTCGTTGGGCCGCGGGTGATTGGGAGGAAGAATTACCGTCTATGATTTGGAGCTTACGTACAACTCCTAAAAGTCCAACCGACTATACTCCTTTCTTCTTGGTGTATGGTGCTGAAGTAGTTCTTCCAAGTTCAACCGGCTATACTCCTAACAGTCAAGGAAAGACCTGATAATCGGAAAAGGAAGAGAGCTAGTGGCAGCACAGACCCGGATGAAATAGACCGTCCATGGAATATTGCACAGCTACGTCCCTTTTATTCTTAGTTATATTTCCCTGTAATCATATATGTACATGTTCAAAGTGAAATAAAGTATTGGTTTCCTCATATTGTTATCTTTGAGACGTTTTTTCTATCTTATTTCCAAAAGAGCATGTAATTTTTTCAAAAATCCCAGAATTCTTGAAAGTACTTTATGCTCATGTTTGTTCTGGTTACGATTTTTGAATATCTAAAAATGTTACCTTCGGGTACAAAATTTAAATTATTGTCTATACTTTGATTCTCTATCTGATTGCTTAGACGCGGGCATTTCCGAGTAATGAGTTGTTGGTACTGGAAGCCGGCTTTGTTTCCGAGTTTAAACTGGATTAGCATTTGCAATCCATTGCTCGGCAAAGTTTCCGTGCTCAAGGTTGGCCGACCCATGAAAGGGACGAGGCAGAGAGCCAGATAAAGCGATAAGTATAGATATAAAAAAACGCAAAGTGCTTCAGAAATGTTTTTCAAGCACAAGCATAAAAGTATATAAGCAAAAGGGATAAGATAGTAAAGGCATCAGTTTTTACAGACCAGCACAAAATAAACATTGTATCCATCATTACATTGCCATAAGTTTGAGATAATGCATAGAAATTGTTTATGCTGCAGGCATTGGTGATGAAGCAGGTGGAGCACTGGAGTCAACCGCAGTGTCGCCCTCGATCTCAGACTCGGAAGCATTGTTTATTTCTGGCTCTTAAGGCGAAGGATGCACGGCGACAAATTTGAAGAATGGCATCGTGTAGCTAGTCATCTCCGCCACCCTACAAGCATAACCTACACAAGACTATTGGATGGCCTTGATGTCCTGCGGGTTACCCTCATCATCCCCCTCGGCAATGCCCTTGGTGACATACCAGATTTCCATCTTGCTATGGTGGATCATCACCATGGTCAGAGTTGTTTGTGCAGCAGTCCAAGCGTACGAGATATTCCAGTCTTCGATCAATTTCGGAATCTCCTTGACCTTGTCCCTCACCTCATGCACTGACAGTGTGTGCAAGTCGGAAATCTTGACGGCTTCACTAGCCTCTTCTAGAGTATGGCGGAAGTCATACAATACATCTCTAACAAGCTTGATGCGCTCAAGGCGAGGTTCGGAGGTGGGAGAATCAGAAAGATTCGTGGGGGCTGGGAAAGAACAAAAAAGTCAAAATTCAGCTGAAAAGAAAGTCGAAAAAATCAAAACAACAAACATAAAAGACAGATTCAGAAATCTTACCTAGCACAGAGTGATTCCATTGCGCATGCTCCTTGCGGAGACTATTCAGTTCACTGCGTGTGGCCTGGGCAAGATCCCTCTGAATGTCGAATTCCTTATTGAGATCATATAATTCTTTATCTCGGAGGGCGATGAGCTTCTCGAGCCTCACGGTCTCGTGGTTGCTTGATTCCAGGACAGCGGCTATGGATTTCTCCGATTACAAACTTAGCTTCTCAAGCTTATCCCGGAGTTCAACATATTCTGACTGCAAGACCTTGAAGTTTTTGGCTTGATCCACCATCTTTCTAGACTGGCATAACAGTTCTGCAAAGACAAAAAAAATCAGTCAGACAAAACAAGTTTGACTATGAAGATAATTGGCAAAGAAGAAGTCGGAAAAGTTTACCTTCTGCTTCATATTTCTCAACTTTCAACTTGGAATTCTCAAAGCACAAATCTTTGATTTCTTTGCGCTTGTTGCTAATATTCTTGAGCAATTCCTGGTTGGAAGATGCAATTTTCCGTAAGTTTAGAGACGGAATACCGTCAGACGGCTACTAAGACTCGGGCTACAAATTGAACTAAGTAAAATTATAGCACGAGCCTTGGGGGCTACACTACATCGTTATTTTGTAACCTAAAAGCATCAACTCAGATCCAATGATGTTTATTCGACTTTATGCTTGGGGGCTAGATGATATGATAATAAATGCAAATAAGAAACTTATAATGTGTTCCAGGTGCATCTTTTCAAATCCAAGTTTGGTGCTGTGAAACACCTTCTTGGTAAGGGTGAGGGACGGAACATCCGTCACTCGAAGTTTGTCGGATGCGACTTTAGCATCCTGGACCAAAATTTGGTCCAGGAGGCTAACCATCTTGATGTCTTCCTACTCTTGTCTCGCTGCCTCTGGAGTCAAGGTTTGCTTCTCAAGGCTGGCTTGAGCCAGTCTAAGGATCTCTTCCTTTTCTTTCCTCTTGAGGTCAGGGATAGCGACATCAACCACCTTATCCATCATTCCTGTAGACATTACCATGGGATCATTACTCTTGATGGGTTTACCCTTGTTAGTTTCCTGGTCATCAACGGTGACCAGGGCTTTCGATATCTTGCCAGCATCAGGGGACGCAGAAGCTCCCTACGCTGACGGAGTAGTGGATGGAGTCGACAGCGGCACAGCAAGGGAGATAACAAGCTTCTACTGACGCATATGCTTGCGCAGCTTGCTGTCCGGCTTTATCTTGCTATTCAACACTAATTTAGCCCTAGAACACGAAAATCCTAAAATTAGGTGTGCTCTGGAAAGAAATAAAGGTACAGGAGTACTAAAAAAGAAAGGTGAGGTGCTTACTTTTTAACTACTAGCAGCACTTGGCTACCAGCAGCAACAACTTCCTTCGCCTTACGCTTCTTGGAGGCGGGGGCGGCAACTTCTTGCACCTCATCATCCTCCGTCGCCTCCGGGTCGTCTGAAGCATAGCCCTCTAGTGGAGCTAGCTCAGACTAGGAGAGTTTCTCGAGCTGACAAAGTCAAAAAGCATCGATGAAATAGAGTCGGAGAAAGAATAGAAAAGAAAGACGAAATGCAAAAAGCAGAGTCGAAATATTTACCAGAGTCAGGACGGTTGGATGTATACATCTTCATGGAAACTTCTGGAACTTTCCATTCCACTCTTTCCTTGATCAAATATTGCATGAGGGTCTTGTAGTCCTTCGCCGAAAGTCGGCTCAGGCTGATCTTCATGTTATCCTTCTTGTCGCTGGTGACTTGGTGCATGAGGCGGTCTCTGTGATGCTGGAGAGGCTGAATCCGGCGCTCCAGCCAGCAGTGGATCAAGTCTGATCCACAGAGTCCCTCATGCTTCATAAAAACTCGATCCGCCTCTTGGCAAGGATCAAAATATACGACATCTTTGGCGCCTCTGCGTCCCATGAATCTTGGTGGGGAGCGGCGCCGTTGACGAATGCCGGAAGACCTTCCACCTTTCCCGGAGCCGGAATATCCTTATGATAGAAGAAAGTTCTGGCCTAGCATTTGACGGACTCACTAGAGTTAATCCTAGGATAGATTCGATTCCTCCTAAGGACTAAGCTAAGAGTGCCGATGACATAAGTCACACCAGCACTGATGGAATTCTTCCGAGTACCATAGTAGTAATGGAAAAGAGTGAGACTCGGCCTAATGCCGAGAAACCCCTCGCACAAAGCTGCGTGAGTACTGAGCTCAATCAGGGAGTTGGCAGGAAGGTTATGAAGTTGCACACCATAGTGATTGAGGACCTTGACGAGGAAGTCCGACGGTGGCAGGCGGAGGCCGCGGTCGACGTGTGTGCAGAACAGCACCCTCTCACCGTCGAGTGGCGCGGGGATGGCATGTCCTGAGGCGCTCCGCCACGCACCGGCAACGATAAACCCTTCGTCCTCCATGACATGGAGCTCCGTGTTATCCATGGCGTTGGGGATCCAAAGACCCCACATTTTCTTCCTTTCTGCCACCGACGAACCCGCCACCGCCGCTCCTGAGGACGAGGCAGAAGCCATAGATCTTGGAGGAAGAAGGGCTAGTGGGGGAAGGAGAGATTTTTTCCTCAACGGTGCATAGATGGGAACTGGTGCGGAGAGCTCGAGGAGTAAGAGGAGGCAATGAATGAATCGATGGAGAGGTGAATCTAAGAGAAAGGGTTTTCTCCCCTTTTTATTTACCTTTACATCAAGATTCGTGCGGTGACACGTGCGATTATCGCCACGCGTATAGGAGAGGGGGAGTTAGCTTCCTCGCGACTCTTCTGCCCCCTCGATTTTCGTGTAGGCATTGAAACAATGTTCTATTCCGTAAGGAATGGACCCACCAACGGTCGTGCTGATGGAAATTCTGTCAGTGACAGGACCTGGCCTGTAAAGTTTTCAGCCCGCACGTCGCTGAAAAATCCGGCTTATGTTTCAAACCAAACAAGGAAAACACTAAGGTCAGAGCAAGATATATCCGACTCAATTGACTCGCAATCCTACACTAATGAAAGAAGTTTTTAGAAACCCTTCAAGATTCTCAAGATGAAGAAACCATCAAGCTAGACAATTTATCCGACTTCAGATCTTGGAGACTTCCGGGGGCTACTGTTGGGGATATACTTTCCGGGTATACCCTTAGGACTCGCTGACCAGGGTGGCCCACCAATGGGTTAGAGCTTTGCTTCACGGGCGGCCCAGTCGGAGAAAGAGGAGGAGACAGTTCCGGCTACGACAAGGCCCAGAAGAGTTACTGACTTAGGCATGTAGTATTACTTGTAGTCCAAGTTGTACATAGTTACCGACTCTATAACGTAGCCGGATAGGTCTCTCCCTGTAACCCTAGGCCCCGGTGACTATATAAACCGGCCCTATGGGAGCCTTTAGGGCAACCAATTAATCGTACACCACAATCAACTCGCACAGGTGAACCTCTCTTGTAATCCGCTGTAACATCCGGCTTACGTCGATATATTACTGGGTTGCTAGTAGGAGTAGGATCCGATCACCACAGTCGGATATGAACCTGGGTAAACTTATGCTCACTGCTCCTGGAACATCCGACGTCTCACACCCCATCCTTCTAATGCCACTAGCACCCCCTATGGCGTACTTGTCGATAATCCGACGACACACGTGATAGGACAACCAGTTGTGCCGTAACTGCACGTGTTAGACAACCAATAGAGATGATTGATTTTTCTGAACGTCTAAGGTCATACACTAAAGCATTTGTTTTTATTATTTACCTCCTAGGGGGCCATTTTTTGAATTGACTATGGTAAACAACCGCTTCGAAGACTAGTAGAGGCAGTCGTCTTGTAAGAACCGGCTCAGGGTGATAAACAGAGGAGGTTTTTTCGTACTTGGGGCACGTTTGAATGCACTGTCTCTAAGTAATGAGTTTGTACTAGTGAACAGTAGTCTCACTACACAAACTAACATAGGAAAAAAACAATAACGCAAAAAAATAAAACCAATGGGGAGACCAAAAAGTATAAACACTGATATAGATAATTAAAGATACCAATATAAATGATTCCAAACAACAACACAACACCTTCCATCAGAGATATAAACATGTCGCTTGTCCTGTCTAGCTGCCCTAGATGTAGGCACAACATTACTAACCTTGGTAACCAAACCAAAGACATCTGCAGATAGCGTGGATAATCATCAGCCAGCCAAAAAAGGAAGGAAAACAAGATACTCCTGCAAAGGAAAAGAGTATAATCATCACATCACCTGACAAGATAACATTCTAATCTGCCTGACCTGATAAGACAACGAACGGAAGAGAAGTATAAGCAAAAAATAGGAATGTTATCAGGCAGAGGGAACACTTCCTTAAGTACAGTTCGTTGAGTGAAGCATATTTTGAGAGGATGATCAACCACACTTTAACTCCTCTTGGGGTCCTGATACGCCCAATTTGCATCACCATTCTATATCATAATCTACCTCTATTCATTGATATTTGTCTTATTATGAGGTATTACTTATGTTTTTTCCACTGATTATGCATGTTGGATGACTCTTGGGGGATAGACTGCCGGAGTCTGGATTCTGATGGAAAAGAGGGCGTTTTGATGCAATTTTGCGAAGATCAGAAAAATACCAGAAAAATATGGGAAAATATTATTTTTCCAGAAGATTGAGAAAGCTAGGAGGGACAAAAAAGGGACGCAGGGGGCCCACACCCACCTAGGAGCGGGCCCACCTAACCCCGCGCCTAGGGCAGGTGTGGCCCACCTTCTCGGCTCCCGACTCCGCCCCTTCGCCTATATCTTCCCTACGGAACCCTAAGCCTCGGAGAGTGACCACAGATAGATTTCCGCTGCCTCTGGGGGCGGAAAACACCGAGAGAGAAAGATCTCTCCGGTAGACAGATTTCTGCCAGGGGAATTCCTTCCCGGAGAGGGGAGATCGTCGCCATCAACACCGTCATCAAGCTAGGCTTCATCAGGATCATCATCATCATCCACACCATCATCCCCACCAGCACCATCATCACCACTCCGTCCTACTGTAACAATTGTGTTGGATTCTTTAGTTCTTAGGGGAAACTTTCCTGGTGTTAATTACTATTGTAGTTGATGCTTGTGAGTGGAACCATTGGATTATTGTTTATGTTCATGTTGTTATCCATTTTCATATCATCTTTGATCTTGATCAATATGATGTCTTGTGAGTAGTTTGTCTAGTTCTTGAGGACATGGGAGAAGTCATGTTGTTACTAGTGGATTTGTGTTGAGTTATTATTCAATGGTTAATTATTTAAGTTGTGGTGCTATTCTTCTAGTGGTGTCATGTGAACGTCGACTACAAGATACTTCACCATTTATGGGCCTAGGGGAATGCATTGTGTATTTGGCTACTAATTGTGGGGTTGCCGGAGTGATAGAAACCTGAACCCATGTTAGGACACCTTTGCACAAGGGAGTGTAGGATCTCAGAATTTAAGGCTGTGGTTAGATTTATATCTTAATTACTTTCTTGTAGTTACGGATGTTTGCAGGGGGTTTAATCACAAGTATGTATTAGTCCAAGTATGGTCGGTACATTAGCACAGGTTCACCCACACAACACTTACAACACCAGAGAAGAGTACTCAGCTATATGAAGCGAAAGCACTTGACAGAATTCCCATGTGTCCTCGAGAACGTTTGGTCTTTATAAGTATTTCCACCGGCTTTTCCTTTGCTAAGAAAGGATTGGGCCACTTGTTGTGTTTGTTCTTTATTACTTGCACTTCGTTTTGTTGCCTTATCATAAAACCACTAAAAATCCGTTTGCTAAGTATTCACAGGGATTTCCTGTTCCATACCACTATTCAGCATCTTCTGCTCCTCGTTGGGATCGACACTCCTATTTATCGAAAGTACTACGATACACCCCCTATACTTGTGGGTCATCAAGACTATTTTCTGGCGCCTTTGCTAGGGAGTGAAGTGCTATTGAAGAGTGGAGCTGGTAAAGAAAACTTCTACTGTGAGTATTTCTTTTGTTACTGCTTGTTGTTTTGTTTCCAATATGGATAAACCACTTGGTTTTCTGTTTGGGAAAACTACTACCACTGCTAGGGTAGTAGATGAACCACCACATGTTGAGATAGATCCTTTTAAGATACCTACAAGTATTGTTGATCGTGTTATGGATCACTTGCTTTTTATCCATGAATTATGCGGGTTGTTTAAGTGTGCAAGTATCACAACTGAATATGTGAATAAGAAGTTACTCTCCATATCCTTGAAAGGGAGAGCTGAAGAATGTTATAAGCTGCTGAAGAATGGACGATCCATGGAATGGGAGGAGATGGCATCTCTCTTTTATTCTATATTTTATCCTCCTAGTGAGATTCATAAGGATAGAAATCTGATATATAACTTTTGTCCTCATGATGGAGAGAGTACAACTCAAGCTTGGGGGAGATTGAAGTTACTAATGCTTAAATGTCCTATTCATGAACTCCCTAAAAATATTATTCTCAATAACTTTTATGCTAGGCTTTCTCTTCATGATAAAGATATAGTAGATGCTTCTTGTGCTGGATCATTCACACGTATGAGGGAAGAAGCTAAATGGGATCTACTAGACCGTATTCAAGAGAACGCTGAAGCTTGGTAGAATGACAAAGAAAGAAAGTCAGGTATAAACTATGATTATGAATGCATTAAATCTTTTATGGGAACTGATGACTTCCGTGATATTAGCAATGAGTTTGGTCTTGATCCTCAAGTTCTTGCAAAATGTTTTAATGCCTTTGCCTCTTATATTGAAATTCCCAAGAAAGAGTGGGACAAGTACCATGCTCCTTATAAAGACAGTGTCACCCATGTTCCTGCTAGCATAGAGGTTTGTACTGTTGATCCTATCTTGCATGAACCTTATGTGAAGAAAATCCATTTCCCTGCTAAGGTAAGGGAACATTCTATTATAGCTAATGTGGTTAGCAAAAGCGCAAAGAAAACGGTGGGGTCCGATGAGCTTATTGATATTGAGCATGTGGTAGCTATTGTGAAAGACCTTGTCACTAGAAATATAGAGGATGAGCATATTGTGTTCTGTGAAGACGCCACTGATATTGTTTATCATCCTAAGAAAGTTAGAAAAGCTAGTGTCCCTGTGCTTTCTGTTAGAATTGGTAGCCATAGTTATTATGGTTTATGTGATATTGGTGCTAGTTCTAGTGCTATTCCTTATGAGCTTTACAGGAAAATTATGCATCAGATTGGTCCTTTTGAGCTTGAAGACATTGATGTGGTTATTCACCTTGCCAATAGGGAGCAATTTTGTCCCATTGGCATTGTAAGGGATGTGGAGGTCCTTTGTGGTAAGATTAAATATCCTGCTGATTTTCTGGTACTTGGTAAAGAAGCTAGTAAAACCTATCCTATTATCTTTGGTAGACCCTTCCTGAATACTTGTGGAGCTATTATAGATTGTAGGAAGGAAAAAGTTTTGACTAAGTTTGATGGAGAGTCTTATGAGTTTAATTTTTCCAAATTTGCCAAAACTCCTTATGAAAATGAATTGCCTAATGATGATTTCAGGGTTGAACAACTTTCTGCTACTTCTCTTGCTCCTAACAATGCCTTGCAGCAGTTCATGGAAGATCATGAAAGTGATGTCTTCATGAAGGAAATAAACGAGATTGACAAGGTTTTCCTTCATCAGCCTGAGTTACTTAAGCATAATCTACCTGTGGAAGATTTGAGTACCACACTACCACCTAAAGAGGACCCTGTTTTCAAATTAAAACCTTTACCTGATGATCTTAAATATGCTTATCTTGATAATAATAAAGTGTATCCTGTTATTATTAGTTCTAAACTTTCAAGCAAGGAAGAGGAAAGGTTATTGGAAGTATTGAAAAAACACCGAGGAGCCATGGGTTATACTCTCGATGATTTAAAAGGAATTTCTCCTACTATATGTCAGCATGCTATTAATATTGAGCCTGATGCAAAACCAGTTGTTGAGCACCAACGCCGTCTAAATCCTAAGATGAAGGATGTGGAAATAAATGAAGTATTAAAACTCCTTGATGCTGGTATTATTTATCCTATTGCTGATAGTCAATGGGTTAGTCCTGTTCATTGTGTTCCCAAGAAAGGGGGAATAACTGTTGTGCCTAATAAAGATAATAAGCTTATACCTCAAAGAGTAGTGGTTGGGTATAGAATGTGCATTGATTTTAGAAAGATCAATAAATTTACTAAGAAAGATCATTATCCTTTGCCCTTTATTGATCAAATGCTTGAGAGGTTCTCCAAAAAGACCCACTTTTGTTTTCTTGATGGTTATTCTGGGTTTTCTCAAATTTCTGTGAAAGCACAAGATCAAGAGAAAACTACTTTCACTTGTCCTTATGGTACTTATGCTTATAGGCATATGCCTTTTGGTTTATGTAATGCTCATGCTACCTTTCAGAGATGTATGTGTGCTATCTTTCATGTTTTTGTGAAGAAATTGTGGAGGTTTTCATGGACGATTTTTCTGTCTATGGAACTTCTTTTGATAACTGTTTGCACAACCTTGATAAAGTTTTGCAGAGATGTGAAGAAACCAACCTTGTTCTTAATTGGGAGAAATGTCATTTCATGGTTAATGAAGGGATTGTTCTTGGACACAAGATCTCTGAAAGAGGCATTGAAGTGGATAGAGCCAAAATTGAAGCAATTGAGAAGATGCCTTGCCCTAGAGATATTAAAGGTATTCGTAGTATCCTTGGTCATGTTGGCTTCTATAGGAGGTTTATTATAGATTTCTCCAAAATTTCAATGCCCCTTACTAATCTTCTTCAAAAATATGTACCTTTGTTTTTGATGATGATTGTAAGGAAGCTTTTGAAACTTTGAAGAAAGCTTTGACAACTGCTCCCATTGTTCAACCACCTGATAGGAGTTTACCTTTTGAAATTATGTGTGATGCTAGTGATTTTGCTATGGGTGCTGTCCTTGGACAACGTGTTGATAAGAAGTTGAATGTTATTCATTAAGCTAGCAAGACTCTAGATACTGCTCAAAGGAATTATGCTACTACTGAAAAAGAGTTCTTAGATGTAATCTTTGCATGTGATAAGTTTAGGCCTTATATTGTTGATTCAAAGGTTACTATTCATACTGATCATGCTGCTATCAAGTACCTTGTGACAAAGAAGGACGCTAAGCCTAGACTTATCAGGTGGGTTTTGCTTTTACAAGAGTTTGATCTGCATATTGTAGATAGGAAAGGTGTTGAAAATCCTGTTGCTGACAATTTATCTCATTTGGAAAACATTTCTTTCGACCCATAGACTGTTAATGATAGTTTTCCAAATGAGAAGTTGGCTGCGATAAGGGTAAGTTCGCATGAGAGTCCTTGGTATGCTGATAATGCTAACTTTATTGTTTCTAAGTATTTGCCTCAAACCTTTACGTCTCAGCAGAGGACGAAATTCTTTTATGATCTAAGGCATTACTTTTGGGATGACCCACACTTATATAAAGAAGGCGTAGATGGCATCATGCGAAGATGTGTTCCAGAATTTGAACAACAAGAGATATTGAGAAAATGTCATGGCAGTGCTTATGGAGGGGATCATGCAGGGGACATGACTGCACAAAAGGTTATACAATCTAGATTTTATTGGCCTACCCTTTTCAAATATGCAAGGAAGTTTGTATTATCATGTGATGAATGTCAACGAGTAGGTAACATTTCTAGACACAATGAAATGCCTATGAATTATTCTCTTGTTATTGAACCTTTTGATTGTTGGGGATTTGACTTTATGGGTCCTTTTCCCCCTTCAAAGGGTACACTCATATTCTTGTTGTTGTAGACTATGTTACAAAGTGGGTAGAAGCCATACCCACAAATAGTGCTGATGGTAAGACCTCTTTGAAAATGCTTAAGGATGTTATTTTTCCTAGGTTCTGTGTGCCTAGATATCTCATGACTGATGGAGGCTCTCATTTTATTCATGGGGGTTTTAGAAAAACTCTCGCTAAGTACGATGTAAACCATATAATTGCTTCAGCTTATCACCCCCAAACCAGTGGGAAAGTAGAACTTTCCAATAGGGAAATTAAATCTATCTTGCAGAAGCCTGTCAATAGATCTAGAAAAAATTGGGCTAAAAAGTTGAATGACGCTTTGTGGGCTTACAGAACTACTTATAAAAATCCTATGGGGATGTCTCCTTATAAAATGGTCTATGGGAAAGCTTTTCACTTGCCTTTAGAATTAGAACACAAAGCCTACTGGGCAGTGAAAGAATTGAATAGGGATTTTAGACTTGCAGGTGAGAAAAGACTGCTCGATTTAAGTAATCTAGATGAGTGGAGAGGTAAAGCTTATGAAAATGCTAGGCTTTTTAAGGAAAAAGTAAAAAGATGGCATGATAGGAGAATTCTCAAAAGGGAGTTCCATGTTGGTGAGAAAGTTCTTTTGTATAGGTCTCGTCTCAGATTTTTTGTAGGGAAACTACTCTCAAAATGGGAAGGACCTTTTGTTATCAAGGAAGTATACCGTTCAGGTGCCATCAAAATTTCTTCTCTGAAGGATGACACAACACAGGTGGTTAATGGACAAAGACTAAAACATTATATTTATGGAGATTCTTATAATGAAGATGTGGATGTTATTCGAATGGTGACTCTAGAAGAATTTATCAGAAGCCAAACACCAGAGTCTGCAGAGTTCGTCATCGAATAGGTAAAATTGGTGAAAATAGAAGGTTCGTGAAACCCCAATCTTTTTATATTTTTGATGTTTTAATACATAAGGAAACCTACAAGATGGAACAGAAGAGGAAACGGAGTCCGGGGTGGAAAAACCCACCCCAGGCGCGGGCCCAGCCTGGCCGTGCCTGGAGGGGTTTTGACTCCCCGAACTCCATCTATGCCTCATTTCCGTGTCAAAACCTTCCTTATGCTTTGGAACTTCGTAATATATAACCCCCCGGATTCCCCGAGGTTCTTGCATCGATTTCTCGTCGTGTTTTTGTTTCAATCTGTTTCTGTCAGGCAAATTTCTCAGTTTTGGAGCTACAATGTCTTCCTCTGGATCACCCATGGAGGATTCCTCTATGGATGTCCTCAACCCATACATGTATGAGTTGAAGATCCATCCCATGGAGCTTATTCTTAAAGATGGGAAGGTAAATATGAAATAAGTTCAAGGCCCCAAGGGAGAAGGAAGTCTGGAAGACAGGATGGAAGCATTGGAGTAGGAGGTTTTCAGGTACAAGAAGATGGCAGAACGCGAAGTGGATGTTATTCACAAGATAAGTTTAGAACTCATCGCCAAGCACGAGGAACATGTGGCTGAACTCTGAGAAGAAATCTTCTCGCTCCGTTAGACCACCAACAAATTACAATCACAGCTCCACGACATTCGAAATCAAAACGGTGAGTATGAGGCTAGATTTGCTCGCATAAGCTCTGCTACTAGTTTCAGGATTGCATAGACAAGGACATCCTTTTTGGATAGGGAACCTTTGCCTTGGAAGTTTGATGATGACAAGAGAAAACCACCACCACCTAAGGAGTAATTCGTCATCAGGTTTGGCATCCCCTTGGCTGTTCCAAGCTTGGGGGAGTGCCACGGTATCACCACCATTATATTTTATCTTTTACCTTTTTAGTGGATTCATATCTTTGGTAGAGAGGTTATCTTATAGTTTGGTTTGCATGTGGAAGTATCTATCCTTTAGTTGATTATCTATGTATCCCTTGGTGTGAGTGCCTTTATTGGAATATTAATGAGAAGTCTCATCTTTTACTTTTTGCACTTCTTATTTTAGTTTGCAATCTCTATTATATGATGGATCTTGTTGATCAGTATTGGCACCACTTTGGGAGCATCAAGTGGATCTAATTTGGTTTTGGCAAACCAAGTTCTGGTCAGTAGCAATAACATTTTGAGGTTTGAAAGAGAAAGAGAAAAAGCTTACAGGTATTTTGTATCATTCATTTTTCTTTCTTGTTGGCTCATAAGCTTAGTATTCTTTATTTAATATCTTTTGTGTCTTCAAGGAAGATTGCATGTTTGGCTTTATTACTTGTATGTTTGCTTGTTTCTTTCAACTCTCTTGCTTGCTACCCAGCCTTGCTAGCCAAAAACCTGTTTTGAGAAGGCATACTTCTCATGTTTCCAATCTCTTTGAGACCAAAACCTTTGCCACTTGTGTCCACCATATCTACTTAGTAGCACTTTTGCTATTCCAAGCAAATTCTCAAGTTTCATCTACCTTTCGAATTAAGAAGTATTTTGTTATGTGAAAACTAGTTAGTAAAGTTCTCACGAACTTGACGGCACACCTTATTTTCTTGCCCCTAATAGACTTGAACCATTGTGCCATCGAAGTTGTATATGCTTGCATCTATACGTTGGAATTAGCAGAATCGTGTTGTCACGGGGAACATTTTCAACATTTCACTTGTACTTTGTACTCAGTTGATATCGTGCTCTTTTGTCTATGGATGTCAACGGTGTGAAATAAAGAGGGAACTTGTAAGTCCATGGAGTCTGTATTTTGTGTTAGAGAAAGGCCTGGGCCGCTAGCCTAAGACATGCCTAATCATGGTGGAAACTTGCAGCATCACCATAGTGAGCTATCTATGAAGCATCCTCAATAAAAATATATGCACATAGTAAATAAAAAGATCGCTGACATGCTCATTATCTGCTTGCCTTGTCATTTTGGTTATGGGAAAGCTCCTGTACCATGTGCAAGGGGTACCCCGTTGGTGGTTCTCTATAATACGCATGTACTTACAATGACAAGAACTTACCGGTGACCAAAGTTGAGTAGCATGAGGAGTGGCCCTCATATTCAAGGGACATGAGATTGCCAACTTATATTTCGTCAAGCATATACTCCATCTTTGTGCACTTTAACCTTAATCATCTCAAGATGCCTATGATAGGGGCAATGAGGGCTCAAAGCTAGTAAGTACCATAATCTTTTGGAAGCTCTTTATGACTTGTAATCCCTGCTACCCTCTATGAAGGGACCTTTCTCCTAGTTACCAGTTTGAGTTAGTAAACCTAATTCCTCTCTGTCTCCAGCAAGCATTTGAGTTGTTGTGTTTCAAGCATTCATATGGTGATTTATTCAATCATGTTCTTTATCTTACTTGTTTGCACAAAACTCTTATCTATTGAGTATTACTTTGAAAGCCTTCACTTGTGAAAACCTTTTTGAGCAAAGAGTGCTCCTATTGAAAAACTTCTACAAAAAGCTTTTTGAGAAACTGTTTGCCAGGTGTTCTCTGACCAAGAACAAGTTTGCAATGTCCAATTATGATTTATCTTTATGCATATCTATTGTGACTGTTGTACTTGGTTGCAAGCTAAGTTATATAATGGTGAGTTGCTTTCTTCTATGAGTTGTGCCATCGTAAGTGTGATGCTTCTTGTTTGTATTCTTTTATCGACACTTCACTCCATAAACCTGTGGACATGTTTACTGAGCTTAGTTTTCGCTTGGGGATAAGCGAAGGTCTAATCTTGGGGGAGTTGATACGCCCAATTTGCATCACCATTCTATATCATAATCTACCTCTACTCATTGATATTTGTCTTATTATGAGGTATTACTTATGTCTTTTCCACTATTTATGCATGTTGGATGATTCTTGGTAGATGGACTGCCGGAGTCTGGATTCTGATGGAAAAGAGGGTGTTTTGATGCAATTTCGCGAAGATCAGAAAAATACCATAAAAATATGGGAAAATATTATTTTTCCAGAAGATTGAGGAAGCCAGAAGGAGGGACGAAGAAGGGCCGCAGGGGGCCCACACCCGCCTAGGCGTGGGCCCACCTGACCCCACGCCTAGGGCAGGTGTGGCCCACCTGCCCGGCTCCAGACTCTGCCCCTTCGTCTATATATTCCCTACGGAACCCTAAGCCTCGGCGAGCGACCACAGATAGATTTCCTCCGCCTCTCGGGGGCGGAAAACACCGAGAGAGAAAGATATCTCCGGCAGATAGATTTTTGCCGAGGGAATTCCTTCCTGGAGAGGGAAGATCATCGCCATCAACACCGTCATCAAGCTAGGCTTCATCGGGATCATCATCATCATCCACACCATCATCTCCACCAGCACCATCATCACCACTCCGTGCCGCTGTAACAATTGTGTTGGATATTGCTTTAGTTCTTAGGGGAAACATTCCCAGTGTTAATTACTATTGTGGTTGATGCTTGTGAGTGGAACCATTGGATTATTGTTTATGTTCAGATTGTTATCCATTATCATATCATCTTTGATCTTGATCCATATGATGTCTTGTGAGTAGTTCGTCTAGTTCTTGAGGACATGGGAGAAGTCATGTTGTTATTAGTGGATTTGTGTTGAGTTATTATTCAATGGTTTAGTATTTAAGTTGTGGTGCTATTCTTCTAGTGGTGTCATGTGAATATCGACTACATGATACTTCACCATTTATGGGCCTAGGGGAATGAATTGTGTATTTGGCTACTAATTGTGGGGTTGCCGGAGTGACAGATACCTGAACCCCTGTTAGGACACCTTTGCACAACGGAGTGTAGGATCTCAGAGTTTAAGGCTCTTGTTATATTTATATCTTAATTACTTTCCTGTAGTTACGGATATTTGCAGCGGGTTTAATCACAAGTATGTATTAGTCCAAGTACGGTCGGTACATTAGCATAGGTTCACCCACACAACACTTACAACACCAGATAAGTGTACTCAGCTATATGAAGAAAGCACTTGACAGAATTCCCATGTGTCCTCAAGAACGTTTGGTCTTTATAAGTATTTCCACCGGCTTGTCCTTTGCTAAGAAAGGATTGGGCCACTTGCTGCGTTTGTTTTTTATTACTTGCACTTCGTTTTGTTGTCTTATTAGAAAACCACTAAAAATTCATTTGCTAAGTATTCACAGGGATTTCCTGCTCCATACCACTGTTCATCACCTTCTGCTCCTCATTGGGATCGACACTCCTATTTATCGAAAGTACTACGATACACCCCCTATACTTATGGGTCATCAAGACTATTTTCTGGTCCCACAAGTTAAACTTCTCAATCACGTAGACGGACCCCTCCTTTATTATGTGCATAAAATGAACCATGCGGTTTCCAGGAATCATCCCCTCCAAGGTACCGACTTACAAGCACACATGCCGATGCAAGAACAATATAAAAACATAGTATACAAAATTCACCACCACACGCTGACGCACGGAAGAATAACAATGTAGAAACCGGTATTCAGGTGATCAACAACAACAAAGTTAACCTCATAAAGCTCATGTTGATCTGTGCTTCTGAATTCCTAGACCCTAGCCATCTACACGACGATCCTACAGTTATATGAATTCTGATACACATCTTTGAGCAATGAACCATCAATACCTTCAAAGCACATGCCAATCAAAATACACGATATGAACACAACATAGCAAAACAAACAAGGCTCAATAGAACAAACATAGGAGGAAAACAAAAGGATGAGTGCCACCATATGGGCCAAGGAAAACGAAGGAGAAGGAAAATGAACGCAGAGCTAACACGCTAGATAAAAGAGGGGTGCAGAAGAACATAAGCGAAGCAAATGAAATCGGACAAGATAGAAGGTGCAACGGCAAAGAAAAGAGCAACCAAGTAGAAGCAACACGTGTATGACCACCTGCCTTGCATGCACGCATCCAGCATGCCACCTGTCATTCATATAGCCAGAAAAACCACGACGGTTCTGCGGGAATAATAATAAATCGTCCAACTCGTATTAGACCACCTAGCATCCCAATCACCCGATCGAACTAAAACAATTATTTAATGCATGCACATCAGAATTCGCCTGCCAACCAATCGACTGATATATAAATTAAAAAAGGGAAGAGAAGCAGTCGGCTATGTATCGTCGTCGACTACGCCGCATCGCCGTCTGTGACCTGTCGCCATCTGCCACACGTCATGTTTGTTCCTCATAGTGGTCTTTGACTATTCGCTAGCTATGACTCGTCATCAACTGCACGTATTCGCCGGCTTCCACTCATTGTCGGCGATGCCTATTCAACGTATGCGCATCTGGTGCCATCCGTCTCCCCCGCGCACGCCCGCTCCAGCCAGGCCTCCGCTTCCGCTTCCCTAAATCCGACCCAAACTAGCACATGATTCCACAACATGCAGTTCACAGCATCGGCCCATTTTAAAACAAATAATCTAAACACATGGAAAAGAAAAGGAAAAAAGTCAAAGAAGAAACATACACGAAGAACTAACCACCCGTGGAAGCAAGCCACGCACACCAATGAAACATGACACCTGTAAACCATGCACAACAACCGTCAGACAGAAGGAACACATAAGAAGAATGCATCCACACATACAGAGCACGCCTATCCGTGTATAAAAAAGGAGAAACACCTGGCAGTACACACATCGCACCAATCAACACAACTCCCAAACGACACCACAACGACTGATGGCTGGCCATGGCGTGGAGTTCCTTGCACCTGCACCATTCATCAATGGCAGAACATTGAAGTTCTGGGATGAAGGAGGCAACATCTCCCTCGTCTCAACAACAAACACGTTCCTGAAGCACCACCTAGGCAATGATGGCCTATATCGTGTAAGGCAAGGTGCCGACGGCGCATCGGTCTTCACTGTCCTCACAGAAGAAAGGGGAGCATGGAACCTACACGGCAACGTGGCATGGGTCGGCAACACATTAGTGTGATGCTCAAAGGTAGACCCGTCCCTCTTCTACAATGAAGCAACAGAGACAAACACACCGGTCATTCGCTTTCTCTAGATGGAGAATAACCAAGCCACATCATGCATCTATTTCACCGTGTACCACATTCCCTATATATCTCTATGCATCATCGTTTTTATTTGAAAGCTATGATTCTAGATTACCCCAATAATACGCACCACAAGTACCCTATACATGGGAACAACGCTACCACCATGATCTACAACCATGAATAAAACAACATGTCGTGCGAGGACGGAGTCATATTCAAGGGCATGTCCATACGGATGAAAACTGTCGTGGCAATGACCACGGCAGATGCTACAATCGGCAGCGAGTAGTAGAACATGGGGCAAGGGCGGCCAGCCATTTGCGGTGCGATATGAGGGCTGAGACACAAGGGTTTACCCAGGTTCGGCCCCCCGGAGGGTAAAGACCTACTCCCGCTAGATTGTATTATGATGAGAGTACAATGGGGCGAGCTCGACGGCTAGGCAGCGAGTCGCTTGGGTGTATGATGGGACGTATCATCTATGCGTCCTCTAGGGAGGTTTATATAGACTCACCTCGCTAGGGTTTACAGATCACAACCGAATTAGTTAAGGATTCGGAGATTCTATGACCTAGTCCGACTGGGCCTAGCTACGCTTCTGGGCCTTCAGCTTCCAGACGCTTGAGTCAACGCCAAGTCTTTATCCAGTCGTCGTCCTGCAGGCCCACTCGCTGACACTTGGGCAAGTAGGAAACGTCCTGCTGGGTATACCCCGGTAGGCATATCCCCATCAGTAGTCCCCGAGGCCGTCATTGATTTGTCGCAGCCGTTTGCTGGCAGTCGGAGTATGCGGGTCCAATGCGGACGTCCAATCGAATCGGCGGCGGACTCCTGAACAAAGGGAAGAACTAGTCATTTTAGTCGCAATAACGGCGACCAATCGTGTCGCAGCTCGGCGAACGGGTCGACGAATACTTAGTCACTATTATAGTGATCGGGTCGGTGAGTCGTCGAGTCGCTGGGAGCAACGAGTCAAATGGATGAAGTTGGACCATCAATTGGGGTCAAACTAGCCGTTGGGTAATCCAACGGTAACTTCGGCGTAATTACCGCGTAGTAACGGCTCCCGAAACTGGCGGGTAGCAACTGCTATATAAGGAGAATGATAGGCGAACAGGGAAACGCTTCTTCTTTCTTCCTCCGATCTCGCTCGTCTCCATTTCCCCATTCTGCACAGCGATCTGAACAATCCAGAGAGCCCTGATCCCCACGAATCTCCAACCGATGGCCCTCTCCACCGAGCCATGGGGCAGATCCAAATGCACTAAGGCGCTACTGGCATCCTTCGAGGAGGTCGGGATCCTCCGCGTCGGTAGATGGCGCATCCCCGCGGCCGGAGAAGTGACTCCGGATCTGCGCGAGGGAGAATTTATCTGCTTCACCAGCCACCTGGAGCGGGGGCTGGGCTTCCTAACTTCCCTCTTCTTCCGGCGTTTTTGCGCCTACTATGGAATCCAGCCATCGGATCTGGGTCCGCACAGTATCGAGCAGCTCACCATGTTCGTGGCGTTCTGCGAGTGCTACCTGGGTTGCAGGCCCTACTTTCCCCTGTGGCAAGACTTGTTCCACGGGAGAATCATCCGCGAGGAGTTAGGCGGCCCGATGCTAGCCGTGGGAGGCCTGAAATTCCAGCTGAAGGCGAAGGCGTCGTTCTTCGATCTGATGCTTCCCGCCAAGGCGGCGAACGAGTGGAAATATTTCTGGTTCTATGTCACCGAGTCGACTCCAGGCGATGAAGTGGCGCTTCCGAGATACTCCGCCGACCGGCCCGAGCTGCGTCGGCTTCAGGTCGCCAATCTCCCGCTGGACCAGCGGATGCTTGTCGACGAAATGTTGCAAACCATCTGCGGCCTAAAGAAGAAGGGCCTCCAAACCATCAACCTCTACAACTGTTAGCTCGGGCGGCGGCTCGTGCCCTTGGCCAGCCGCGAGCACTATATGTATGAGTATACGGGTAAAAACGACCCGACGAAGTCCTGCCTCGTTGAGTGGAGACTCAACGACTACACCCTGGCCCTGAAGAAGATCACTCAGGCGGTGTACCTTGACACGAAGGCCGCGGTCGCCCCTTATACTGCAAGGCGCACAGCCCCAATGGTACGTTATTATCCTGTTAACACTCTTAGTCGCAGTTTGTGCACTCGCGGTCGTGCTAAGTTCGTTTGTTCCTGTTGCAGATGTTTCAAGTGGTGGAAGGGTGGCTTCCACCCACTGATGATGAGAACTCGAGCTCGTCCGTCCAGGACGGGAGCGAGTCATCTCCCACCAAAGATGGCGCCGACAGCGATGGAGGCGACGACGACGACAACGGAGAAGACGAGCCCGTCGATGTTGCTGCCCCCACGGTTCGCAAGACCCGCGGTCAACACCAGCGCGAGCTCGAGGCGAGCAAGAGCCTCAAGCCCCATGACGACGACGACGAGCTTCCCGAGCACACCTCACATCGCGAGGCCATGCCGTGGAAGAAGAAGAAGAAAGCTCCGCCGAAGAAGAAGGAGAAGCCGGCGAGGCAGATATCTCCGCCCCGATCTGCGAGCAGCTCCGATGCCACTAGCTCGGCTAGGGACGCAGTGGCTCACGCGACCATGGCACCAGACGCTGCCGCCCCCAGGGACGAGGCGCCACTGGCGTCTTTGCCACCTCCATTTGCCCCGATCGTTGGTTTGGGGGCTGCGCCAGCCGCAGGGGCCTCGCCACCAAGGGAGGCTCCCGCGGCAATTATCGCGGAGGCTCCTACCGCGGCTTCATCTTTGAAGAAGCCGTCAGTGTCTTAGGCACACGATGTGTTCGAGACGGGCCTCACTCGGAAGTTGGGGCCCGAGTTGGAAAAGCCGGCTAGCATCCGCACCGGTCTGCGGTTCATACCAGTCGCCAAGTGAGTGTTGTTCATCTGCTTGTTTTTCGTTGTAGTTGGACAGTCTTATTCATAACGTTGTTTCACAGGACTGGTGTTAAAAAGATCGTCCATCCTTCTATGGCCAAGGTTCGACTAGTCACCACCGAGGCGGACTCCTCGCGGAAGAGGAAAGCCGACGAACTCGCTGCTCCCGCCGAAGGCGTCAAGAGGACGAAGGGCGACGACGTCGTCACGGTCTCTGATGACCCGGCGGTTGCTCCGAGCGATCCTCCGACTATAGCGGACGTGGCCTCGAAGAGAAAGGAGGGTGTTGGATCACCCGATGTGGCCGAGCCGGCTCCGAGTGGCGCAGCGACATCTGCGGCGACCTTCCCTCGCTTCATGGCGAAGGCGGCCGCAGCAAGTGGCTCGGCACCGTCGAGTCGGATGCCTGGGGTTGCCGAGGTGGAGGTTGAGCAGCGTCGCGGCCATACTCCGGTCGTGCTTGCATATGTGGATGCGCTGGAGCTTCACGACATGCTAGGCGCTGCCATCCAGGTATGTCCAGTCCCCGAGGATCGGGCTACTGAATTTCAATGGTCGGATTCTTAATGTTTTTATGCCATCCAGTCCCCGAGTGCCTAGTCGCTGAATTTCAGCGGGTGGGCACTTAGGAATTTCATTATCCAGTCCCCGAGTGCCTAGTCGCTGAATTTCAGCGGGTGGGCACTTAAGAATTTCATTGTCCAGTCCCTGAGTGCCTAGTCGCTGAATTTCAGCGGGTGGACACTTAGGAATTTCATTATTGTTGACGTTGCAGTGTGTGCGCAGGGCCTGCAGCGCGAGTCGGCCGATCGGCTTGCTACGAAGTGTCGCTTGGAGAAGGAGCTCGTTGCCGTCCAGGAGATGAACAAGGGGCTTCAAGCAATTGCAGCCGAGGTGAAGGATTCCTGCCGAGGTCTTGTCCCGGTGGGTGACCTGACGGCGGCTCAGTCTGCTTTGAGCACGGCCGAAAAACGAATCGCCGACCTGGAGCGTGAACTCAAGGAGGCGAAGGCGGAAGCGAGCTCGGCGGAAGGGAGAGCGAAAGCTGCTATTACGTCTGCCGCTGAAGAGCGGAAAGTGTATGACGCACTCATTGCTGGGCTGCAGAACGACTTCTCTTCTCTTCAAAGCTTCATCACGGGCCTCTGCCGTCCGCTAATTCGTAAACCTTCCTTCCTCTTACCTCTGCTTGCAACAACTGCATTGTGAAGTCGTTGTTGTGCTCACTGCCCGCTTCTGTTCCACAGGTCGGATTACTGATAACGCGGAGGAGGCGCAGTCATACGACGCGCGGCAATGTGTGACCACCCTGGTCGACTCGCCTGCGTTGTCTGCGACTTGCATTCGAGCGTATCTTCAGGAGATATCGCCCACGGAGGTGATCCCCAGCGACCTCGTCGAGGTATGGCACTACCTGGAGAAGGCTCCGTCAGTCGTCGAATTAATAACGCGGTCGGCTTTCCGGCGCGGGGCGGCGACGGTGCTCAGCCTTGGGCTTGCTCATTTCCCGGAGGACTTCGACCTCGACGATGTTACGAGTGGCTACCCCTTGTCAACGGGCTCTGTGGAGATGCTGAAGCTGACGGACCGGGCCGCGGTGTATTCCGATCGCGTTTGGGCGATGGGCGACCTCCTCCCCTATCAGGAGATGATTGTCGCCCCCAACGATCCTGAACCGAAGCATCGGGACTTCAAGGTCGAGCAGCCATTCCGTGCAGCGATGGCGGGCGAGTTGACGACGTACCCGTCGAACCTGTACGTGCCCTTTATCTGTAGTCGCAGGGACGGTGGCGCGCCTGCGTTAGAACCTGCTGAATAGAAGTGTTTTGCCCTTGGGCATTAGTGCAAGATAACTATTGAACGTTCCTTGTATTTTGGAACACCTTTGTGCTGTTATAAAGAAAACTCGTATTATTTTGTTATTCGCTTTGCAATTTTGGGTTTTGATTGAACGAGTCCCCGAGCGCGTCCGCCCTTTTTATGGGGTTTCCCTCGTTGTTATATGTTTGTTAACTTTTAGTGAGTTGAGGTCGACTCGCCATGGCTCGGAAAGCCAGTCGCAAGGCGACTCCTAGGGGTGCTCTTTACTTGACCGTTTTCCCGGGCGCGAACGAGGTCGGGTTGCCGAGTCCCCGAGCATGGTACTTGGTGGTTCTAGTCGCAACTCCAAGGTAGGTGAGGACTAAGCGCGTAGTTGTTAGCGCATCTCTCCTGCCTGACCCGGAGGATCAGTCACGTGGAGAGTCCTGAGCGCGCTCTCATACTTGGTGTTTTTCCCTAGTCGCTCGTATTTGGCTGGGCGTCGGCCCCCGAGCGTGGTACTTGGCCGTTCGAGTCGCTGCGCCAAGGGTGCGGAGGACTTGGTCGCTGTGAGGAGCGAATGCAGTTGTCTTGGCTCGGTGAGCCAGTCGGGCTAGGCGACTCCAATGGGGCTCCGGGTTGGCATTTTTCGTGGACGTTACGAGGCCTGGGGTTTTCCAGTACCCTCGTGCCGAACTACTTAGCCGTGCCGGTCGCTTTACCAGAGGTTGACTTCTGTGAATAGCATAATGCTGTTATTACGAGTGCGAGTGGCACAAGACATGGAGAGTAGGCACAATTTTCGGTAACCAATCTGTTTTATTTCATAGCGGGTGGAAAGTACATGTATGGAGTTCTAAGAGTAGAACTTCCGTAGGAGGTTTACATTCCATGGCCGCTTGACGTTGAGTTTTCCGTCTCCTCGGACGTCGGTGAGGTAGTAGGCATTTTTGCCTAGGACTCGCCCGATGGCGAATGGTCCCTCCCAAGGAGGGAGAGCTTGTGTGTTCCCTTCTTGTCTTGGATGAGGCGCAATACCAGGTCGCCTTCGTGGTGAGCCAGTAGAAGCCGTGTCGCATAGCCTTTGCGACCAGAGAGCGGGCGTCGGCGTGGTTGCCGCTGTCGCCGGAGTGAATGTCTTGGAGGAGCTTGCGTCCTTCAGCGGGTTGGACACAGCGTTGGAACACGCCGGTCACACTGCGCTTGTGGAGCTCGCCGTTGATGATGACGAAAGATTTGCAGCGGTGTGCTATCATTCGGGCGTCCGTTTCGTCCATGGGCAGGGTTCCCCCCTCCAAGTAGGCGACGTATGGCGCAGTCCAGTCGTTTGGCTCGGCGATTAATGCGACCAGGGCTGCCTCTGGTTGCAGCGGGATTCCAATGTCGATCTCCCTTGGGGGAGAAATGGAAGGCTTGGTGATGGTGTCGAGGAAGACGCCGGCGGGTGGTGTGAGTCGGGCCGAGCCGATGCGAGAGAGTGCGTCGGCCTCCTCGTTCTTCCGCCTGTCGATCCACTCAACAGAGTAGCCTGCGAAGTGTCCACCCAGCCGGTCCACTGCTTGGCGTTATGCTGCCATGGTTGGGGAGACGGCGTCGCAGGTGCCGGCGACTTGCCCGGAGACGAGGTCGGAGTCTCCGTAGTAGCGCAGGCGATTGATGTTCATATCTTTGGCAGCTCGCATGCCGTGGAGTAGCGCTTCGTACTCGGCCATGTTGTTGGTGCAGGGGGGTGAAGTCGAGGTAGAGGACGTAGAGGAGATTGTCGCCCTTCGGAGAAGTTAGCACGATCCCTGCTCCTGCACCGTCCGCGTTCTTGGAGCCGTCGAAGTGTAAGCTCCAGTAATGGAGGTATGGCAGCTTCTTTGGCTGCTGGGCCTCCTCCTAGTCGGCGATGAAATCTGCGAGAGCCTGTGACTTGATCGCCTTGCGCGGCTCGTACTTGATGGTGTGGACGCCGATCTCGACCGCCCAGTTGGCGACTCGCCCAGTCGCCTCACGGTTGCGGATGATGTCCTGCAACGGTGCTGAGGAGACGACTGCTATCGGGTGCTCCTGGGAGTAGTGTGGCAGTCGCCGCTATGCTCTGAAGACCGTGTATACGAATTTCTAGTATTGCGGGTAGCGCTAGCGCGAGTCGGTTAGGACCTCGCTGATGTAGTACACTGGTCGCTGCACCGGGCGCTCCTTTCCTTCCTCTGGCTGTTCGACGACCATGACGGCGCTGATGACGCGTTCGGAAGCCGCGACGTAGACCAGCATGGGTTCCTTGTCGACGGGGGCAACGAGTAGTGGTGTTGCGAGTAGCACCTCCTTGAGGTCGTGGAGCGCGTCATCTGCCTCCTTGCCCCATTATAAGGTGGGGTTTTTGCGCATTAGGCGGTAGAGGGGCATCGCCTTTTCGCTAAACCGGGGGATGAAGCGACTGAGAGCCGCGACTCGCCCGGCCAGCTTATGGACGTCGCGCAGGCACTCGGGTCTGCTGAGTCGAGCGATCGTGTTGATCTTGGCGGGGTTCACTTCGATCCCGCTCTTGGTGACAACGTATCCCAGTAGCTGTCCAGTTGGCACTCCGAAGGTGCACTTCCCTGGGTTTAGCTTTATCTTGTACTTCCGCAGGTTGGCGAATGTTTCCGCCAGGTCGGCGAGTAGGTCGCTCTGGCGAGCGGATTTTACCACCACGTCGTCGATGTAGACGTGGATATTGCGGCCAATCTGGCTCGCAAGGCACTCCTGCATGCACCGCTGGTAGGTCGCCCCGGCGTTCTTGAGACCGAAGGTCACGGCGGTGTAGCAGAAGGCTCCGAATGGCGTGATGAACGCCGTCTTCTCTTCGTCCTCAACGACCATTTTGATCTGGTTGTACCCAGCGTAGGCATCGAGGAAGCATAGCGCCTCCGAGCCCTCGGTGGAATCGATGATTTGGTCGATCCGCGGGAGGACGAATTGCTCCTTCGGGCAGACGTTGTTTAAGTTTGTGTAATCGATACACATCATCCAGGTCCCGTTTTTCTTCTCGACCAGGACTGGTTTTGCCAGCCACTTGGAGTACTTGATTGGCCGGATGAAGCCTGCAGCGAGTAGTCGCTGCACCTCCTCGACGATGGCTCGGCGGCGCTCTTCATTGAAGGGCCGCAGCGACTGCGTAACAGGTCGCACTTTGGGGTCGGCGTTGAGTTTGTGCTCAGCGAGTTCCCTCGGGACACTAGGCATGTCGGATGGTTTCCATGCGAAGATGTCCCTGTTCTCACGGAGGAACTCGATGAGCGCGCCTTCCTATGCTGGGCTCATGCCCGTCCCGATCGTCGTCGTCTGGCTGGAGTCGCCTGGGACCAGCTCGACGGTGCGGGTATGCGTCGTTGCCTCGAAGGCGGTGGAGTTGCCTCCCTTCGAGTTGGGCTTCTTGAGTATGGTGGGGTCATCGTTGTTGACCCCGCTCGCATACTTGGCAAGCTCCTCAGCGTGGTTGGCCTCTGCCGTGATGACGATGTCAGCGAGTTCGGCCCCTTTGGCCTCGCACTCTGCGGCCATGTCGGGGTCGCCATGGATCATGATGACGCCGCACGGCCCGGGTAGCTTCATCGCGTTGTACTCGTAACGGGGTGCTGCCATGAACTTGGCGAACGCCTGGCGCCCCAGGACGTAGTGGTGGGGGCTGTCGAAGGGCACCAGCTCGAAGACGATCCGCTCGGTGCGGAATTTTGCCGATGTGCCGAAGGTGACTGGAAGCGTCACCTTGCCGATCGGGTACGCCTTCCGACCGAGGACGATGCCGTGGAACGTGGTGTAGGTCGTTTCGATCATCGACTGCGGGAGCCGCAGTCGCCTGAAGGTGTCCAGGTACATGATGTTGATGGAGCTGTCGCCGTCCATCAGCGTTTTGGGGAGCCAGTAGTCCCCCACCTTTGGCTTGACCACCAGGGCAACTCGGCCCGGATACTCGAGCCGCAGCGAGTGGTCCACGCGGCTCCAAGTGATTGGTTGCTTGGACCAGTTGAGGAA
Source organism: Avena sativa (assembly GCA_916181665.1). Taxonomy (NCBI): domain Eukaryota; kingdom Viridiplantae; phylum Streptophyta; class Magnoliopsida; order Poales; family Poaceae; genus Avena; species Avena sativa. The sequence goes on from OV702280.1 coordinate 138,590,225, forward strand.
CTGAGGGATGTCTATCTGGGACACCGCATTGATGGCGACGGCGCGGGCGATGACCTTCTTCTCACGCTTCGTGTTGAAGCCGGTGAAGGTGTGGAGCGAGCCGGCGACGCTGCCAAACTTTCCGCCATTTGGCGGGTTGTTGTCGGGGTCCTCCCGCGCACGTCGTGCCTTCTCGATCTCCTTGAGAGAGTGGCATTCGGCGTTCGTGTGCGTGGCGGGCTTTCCTTCCCTGCTATGAAACACACAAGGTTGGTTGAGAAGGGCCGTGGGATCGAACCTCGGCTTTGTCTTGTAGTTGCCGCCGTCGCGGCGCTGTCCTCCGTCACGGTGGAAGCTCTTGGGCTCGCGCTGCGCGTAGCCAGTGTTGGCGACGAAGTCGACTCGCGCATCACCGCGGCATTTGACGGTGAGGCGAGTGCTGATGTATCGTATCTCGGGCCGCCTTCCGTTGTCGTGGCCGCTCATGCGGCGATGTCCTCCCGACTCGTCGTCGGTTTCCTGGTTTGGGTCCTCTTCCGCGTACCTTTTTGCGATCTCCAGGAGGTCCGGTATGTTGTCGAGTGTGCGGTACGCTCGTTTGAGCTTGGCCACCAAGGGCTCGTAGCGGCACGAGGTCTTGAAGCAGTGGATCGTGGTGTCTGGGTGGATGCCAACCGCGTTGTACCACAGATCTTGCCACCGTTGGATCCAGCTACGGGTCGATTCGCGGGGTCCCTGGACGCACCGTTCCAGGTCCTCGATGGTGGTGGCGCGGGTGTATGAACCCTCGAAGTGCCTGACGAAGGCATCGCGCATCTCCTCCCAGGAGTCTATGCTATCCGCGGAGAGGGTGTTAATCCACTGCCTGCACGCCCCCTCCATCATCAGGGGGAGGTATCGAGCGGCTAGTAGATCGGTGTGTCCGGCGATCCCCATCGCCATGAGGTATGTATCCAGCCACACGGAGGGATCATACGAGGGGTCGTACTTCTCTATTTTCTTCGGCGCTTTGAAGTTCGCCGGGTATATTTCGCCTCGGATCATTGGTCCGAAGGACCGGGGTCCGATTCGGCTCAGCGATCCCCTCGGCTCACCATCGCGGCGGTTGGTGAGGGTGTGCCGCAGGTCGTTAGGCTGGCGTGCGCACCAGCTCTGGTTGTTGATAATGTGGGTGCGGGTGTCGACGGGTTGTCCGTTGGCGGCGACGAAGTTGTTCGCCGGCCGCGGGTCGTTGGTGGAGAGTGCCGCGTTCGCGGGTCGGTGTTGAAGCTGTAGGGGTTCGGGTGGCTGGCAGTTGAGAGTGTTCGCCGCCATGGGGCGACCGCTCGAGGCCACTCTGCTACCTGATGAACGCGAGTGCATTCGACCTTGTGAGTCGGCGCCAGCGTTTTGTTGCTCGACCGCTTTGGCGAGGAGGGCCCTGGCGTACTGGATCTGCAGGGCGCCTTCCCCGGTGGCTGCAATGTTGTCGACTGCTGCTCGTCCCGCGACGAGGTTGTCCATTGGGGTGGAGAACAGCGGGAGACCGTTCGTGTCTCGCTCTCGTGAGGAGACCACGATCCTTGGCTGGTCCCTGGGGGTGCGCGGTTGGGTGGTGGTGGAGCGCCATTGGCCATTGCACCCTGGTGGGGGCCGAGTGCTTCCTCCCGGCGGCGTGTTCTCGCAGATCGCGCGCTCGGCCGCGCGGGCCGGGTCGTTTTCGTCATCGAAATTCAGGGCGCGCCCCTGGACGATGGGGTTCAGGCGCGATCTGATTCGAAGTTGGTGGTAGCGCGACAGCTCCTGCGCTGTCACCTGCTCGAGGCGAAATTTTTCGCGCTCGGCTTGTTCCTTGCGGACTGCCTCCGCCAGCTTCAGGAGGAGTTCCTCGACCTCCGTTGTCGTCGCGTTTGGTGGGATCGACGTGGAGAAGGGGTCTTCCGACGGGTCGGCGCCGGTCGCCATGTAGGTCGCGGCGTGGCGACCAGTTCCGTCGTGGAGATCGGCGGAATTCTCCGACCCGGAGTCGAAGTCAAAGATCCCAAGGATGGAGGGATCCTCGAAGTCTCCGACGTTGGAGACTTGGGTGATGGAGCCCGCGGGTGACGCGGCGGTGATGGATCCGGCGAGCGACGCTGGGGTCGCCGAATCGGCGTCGTCGTTGAGGGCCACGTCGTCCGCGGCCGCGGTTGTTTCGGCCACGTTGTTGTAGGCCGAGTCATACTCGAAGGCGAGGCGGTGAATCGTGCGGACCGGACTCCCGGAGAGCCGGTCGCGTGGCGGCGACTCGCGGATGTGAGTCGAGTCCTCCGAGACGATGACGTCGGTGAGGCCGACGAAGAGGTTGATCGTGTCGACCGGCAGGATTACGCTATGTGTGACGGGTCGCGCCGCCGGGACGTAGCTGCTCGGCAAGATCTGGAGCATCTCGCCGATCGCGATCATGCGGCCGGTGGCGATCGACTCGTTGATGGGCAGATTGGATCTCGTCGAAGAACACCGGCCTGACCGGCCAGGCCCCATGGTGGGCGACACTGTCGTGGGAATGACCACGGCAGATGCTGCAATCGGCAGCGAGTAGTAGAACATGGGGCAAAGGCAGCCAGCCATCTGCGGTGCGAGATGAGGGCTGAGACACAAGGGTTTATCCAGTTTTGGCACCCCGGAGGATAAAGACCTACTCCTGCTAGATTGTATTATGATGAGAGTACAATGGGGCGAGCTCGACGGCTAGACGGCGAGTCGCTTGGGTGTATGATGAGACGTATCCTCTATGCGTCATCTAGGGAGGTTTATATAGACTCATCTCGCTAGGGTTTACAGATCACAACCGAATTAGTTAAGGATTCGGAGATTCTATGACCTAGTCCGACTAGGCCTAGCTACGCTTCTGGGCCTTCAGCTTCCAGTCGCTTGAGTCCACGCCAAGTCTTAATCCAGTCGCCGTCCTGCAGACCCACTCGCTGACACTTGGGCCAGTAGGAAACGTCCTGCTGGATATACCCCGGTAGGCATATCCCCATCAAAAACCCAACACAAATTGCAGCAAAAAGATAAATTACATGCACACTTACACACATAACATGCTTATTTGCACACATAAAATGGCAAAAAAAGACAGCCAGATGTAACATCCTGAATTTTACAGGTCTAATTATTTTTATAAAAACAAAGGATGCTGAAGTGTAATAAAATAAAAGAATATTTTATTTCGAGTTTCTGGAATTAATTCCAAACTATTTGGAATTAATTCCAGAAACTCGAAATAAAATATTATTTGGAATTAATTTAGTCAAGGGAATATTTGGATCAGGTTTTGATTTGTCAAGTCGTTCTCAATTGGGCTTTTATTGAATTTCTATTTTATTTTGGTTTTATGCACATGCGCACATGCAGGTGCATGGCTGTGCATGGATGAAATACGTGCATGCATGAGATCTGACTGCTTCTCTTCTTTTGCTCCTATACATGTACTTATTGGTTTCCTACTATCTTTATTGCAAACCATCGATCCAGCCACCAAGACCGAATCAGCTTAGGCAGCCCAACAATGTCAACCTCGCTCGCCTCGAATTGCATGGGACGGAGAAGGAGGGCCCAACACGTACATACAGAATGTGGCCGTTTGTCTCCGATTCTTTCGAAGTCGAACAACGCCTTCTGTCCGCTTATAAAGGCCCTAGGACGTCCTCCGTCTTCTCTTTTACACCCCACCGCCCCTGTCTTGAACCCTAGCCCAAAAAACTGATTTAATCTCGTGAAGCTCCACGAGGCCGCCGCCGAACGCTGCTCGTGTTCCCGACAATTTTGGCCATGAGAGGAGGAGCTTCTGTGCCGCAAGAAACAAGAGGACGAGGAGGGTTGATTCCTAGAACTGGAAGGACAAGCCACGGATCATCGACGACGTACTTCGTCGTCGTCCCAACTCGGTTCATCACCTTCCTCGGATGATTGTGTCGCACTCGGTGAGAATCACCTGAATCCCTCGCACCTATCTACTACCTATGTTCATGGCTACCTCCTAGGCATGGCCGATGCTCCTAGTTTCATAGATTGCATAGAAGCCGCTGAACCGAATGTCGCTCGGTGCCATAGGCAGATCAGGCGACCATGGACACGTCCTATGACCTTGATCCCAACTTAGAAACTATTTCAAGTAACTCTAGGAACCCACCAGTGATGCTAGATACAAGTTATTCGACGTTGATCAGTGATGCTAGGAAGGTAACCCTGCTAACGAAGTCGATCTCAAAACCTGCTCAAACAAAAGGGATGCCAACAAAGGCAAAGAAAAAAAAAGAGCGGTCAGTACTGAGGCCAGTACACGGTGAGGCTAGAATTCGGTGGTCCTCGCCTACATATGTATGGTGGACTGAAGCGGCAGCGCGACATGCACTGAACAACCTATATAGACTCAATACAATTGGTGGCTATCAGAAAGGGGTAAGAAAGACCTATTCGGATCCAACCTAATGCTAACACCAAACATCCCATCCTGGTGTTTCCCCCTCGAAACCAATCGAGGAAGTCAACTGAGGAACTCACACAGTTGACAATTTTATCATTCCATTAAAGTTGCAGCAATTACTAGTCAGATATAGATAGCATGTGTCATCCTGATATAATAAGCAGTGGGCACTTTTAGGTAATCATTCCATTGTAGTTGGGATACTTACTATTCAAATACAATTGTAACAGGTGAGAACCCAAACCAGAAGTTGTTGGCACTTTTATTTAGCCATTCCATGATATTGAGGCTGATTACTAGTCATTATAAAATCAAATTTATAGCACTACTTTAGTTATAGTTGTCTATGATCGAGATACTATGCTCTAAGTTATCCATAACCGCGGACACGGCTTTCAGAAAGTTTTACCTTGCAGTAGGGCACAAATAGCAACACACGCACGATCAACCTCGGAAAAACCAAATAAAAACCCAACGAGGCATCACGACAAAGAAATCGCAAGATTCATATAATATTTCAGGGGGCCACCCCCACCAAGCTACCCGCTACAAAGTTGGCCGGCTTCGAGACAGACCCAGAGGTTTGTGACGACGGCTGTAAACAACTGGAAACCCAAAAGTGGGCTTGTCGATACCGCGAAAACGTGGCACGGGGTTCCAAAACAGTACAGGCACTCCACGCGCAATAGTAAATAAAGCAGTAAAGCATGGCATAATCATGGAATAAGTACATGATAGTAATAAAGCTCCAAACTACTTTGTGGCCCCAAGAAATAAGATATGAATCAAGCTCATGCTAAGGGGATTCATGGGCCCACATGCGGATAGTGCAAATATTCAAGGAATAGGTATCAAGTACTCGGGGTCCTATGGGACACGAGTGGACGGTTAAAAACCAAATAACATCTATTGACCACCTGTGCCTCTGCATTATTTACCTACTTTCAATTTTAGTTATTAAAATGTAATTAAATTCATAATCATCTCCAACATTAAGCATGAGGCATTTATCCAATAACGGTGGAACATCGATGGCGCGATGCATCACCTGCGCAAGCAACTACGACTTGCAAGGCCGACTATCTACCAAACAATAGGTGATAGGAGGTGTCCATGGAAATATAGTGGCTGCAAGGGATATCACGGGTACAAAAACTAAAGCATCGCAACACATATATCAATAGATCAACAGGAGGAAATAAAGACTATAAAAGTAAGATAGGTAGAAAGGGGGAGAATGCTCGCCTGAAAACATTGTCGAAGGTTCATTCGAAGATCGGGGCGACACTCGCATCAACTCATCAGACTAGTCCGTGAAGAAGCAAAACACTAGAAGAAACACCGGATGCACTATTTAATACTACGACAAAAGATCGGACATGATGCATGTATGATGTATGACATGGCAAGGATGCAATGCAATTAGGTATTAGACGGAATCGGGGTCCCGACATTTACTTAGATGGTTCAAGTTGTTTAGATACCCCACAATTTAAATGCTGTCTTATCAAGGCAAAAATATATCACTGGTTCGCTACACAAATTTAAATGGGGCCAATATTAGACTAGATTCGCCCACATATGGCCTCCATATTTACTTTAGGTGAATCGACATAATGTCCCCAAACCACATGATATGATGCGAGCATGACAATTTATATGCAACAAGATATATCATTTATAAAAATAGGGGCTTAGGGTCACACATTAGTGGGGGCTCGATGATCTTGGGGTCTCGGGGTTTGACGAGGTTCAGGTCTTCGGACTCCGAGAAGGAGAACTTGGCGTTCAGCGTCCTTCGGCTCCATGTCGGCGATCTTGGGGTTCCGCGGTCTTCGGGTTCCATGAGGCAGATCTTGTCCATCGTGAGGGTCTGGAACGACCGAGACAACCTTACCACACCTTCTTGCAGGAACATCATCACCACATCCATACACCGGAATCACCACACCTCCACGACATCAACACCACTTGTTTAACAGAACATCGCGACCAACAAGAGGCCTTAGCCGCGTCTTCAAGACTCCACAGTAGCAAAGGCACACACACAGGTGCTATAGAGGTGCGAGGGTCGGACACAGCGTCGACGGCACGCGCACAGGACAGCGAGGCTCCAGTGACAGCGGGTGCTGCAGGGAGGAGGCGGCGGCGCGAGGACGGCCGGAAAAAGAGGGTTCGGGCGCGGGAGGCGCTGTCCCTGGCGACAAGTGGAGGCAAGCAGGGCTCGGGGCCGCGACGGCCGGAGGCGGTGATGAGGAGGCGACGCCGTGACGGCAAGGGAACGCGCGGCGGCGGTTGCCCGAGGGTGGCCGCGGTTCGAGCCTGCAGGCGGCGGTGGCCTGAGGAGGAGGCGGCCAACGGGAGGAGGGAAGCCTAGAGGCGAGGGGCGGGGAATCGCGGGCGAGGTGGGGCGAGGTGCGGGAGATACAAGCGAGGGATGGGACGTGTGGTGGGGCCCAGGGTGTCGGTGGAGAGTTGGTCGGTTGGGGTATGGGGTCCTTGCGTGCGGCCTAGGGTGTGCGTGGTGTGCGATGTGTGGGTGGCGGCAGGATGGGGAGTGGGACTAGGTTTTGGTTGGGTGAGGGGATTTAGGGTTAGGGTTTGAAACGGGCTGGCCACTTGGGTAGTAGGTGGCCTGGCCTAAACGGCTGGGTTGCCTCCCTGAAAAAAATAGTTTTACTTTTTATTTATATAGTTTTATTTTAAAGCCTTTTGTAAAAGATTTTTGGACAAAATAAAATATCCGTAAAAGACCGAGATTTCAATTTGAAATAGAGGAGACAATTAGGAAACAACATAGGCTTTTGGAAAATAGTTTTAGGCAAACACATGCATGATGATATTATGATGATGCACATAATAAAAACAACAGCGATTTTTTAGTAGTGGTTTTACCTGGGGTGCTACATACATCATCAAGAACTGTTTGTCACCTGCTAATTGCGTGAGTTAGGCAGTAACTGTTGCATGCTGATTACACGTACCTCGCCATAGGACTAATTGCTAGATCATTGCCCTTTTCTACTAGGTAAAGTAGCTAAATCAGTGTTTATCAGTGGAGCTTGTCAGGATGCATGCATCTTCATCATTAGTTTTACTTGTTGGTCGTGTTTGTAGGCTACGATGGGTATGAGTTTTATTTATTTTAGCATGTTACTTATCAGGCTGGTTAATAATTTGCATAACCCTGTTAGTTTTACAATAATGCCATATTATTGTTAATATTATTTTACATTTTAGGTTATCATCTATAGATCATGTTCTTTAGTATTGCATGTACAAATATTCTAACATGTACTACTATTGCATGTGTGTAGTTCTCTAGCTTTGTGCATGTTATTCATTATTAGTCATGTATGTTTAATTATATGCCCAGCTAGCATATAGGTTATTTTTATTCAGCGCATCGCATATTAAAAACCATGTCACCTATAGTGACTATAATAATTATATATTAATTTTATAATATATTATTATTAGTCGGGAATGGTAGACTGACCGTTATACCCCAAACTATCCAAACGTCCCAAGCCTAATTGGATCTTTTTATTTGGATTTTTTTATTTATGTATGGTTCATCGTTATGACGAGTAGAAAGTGCCGAGTTCGATCAGACTCAAGACTACGAGGAAGAGCAGAACAACAACAATGAAAGCAATGCCCCTTTAATAATTATCCCATGTTTTATAAGTGCATGTTATTTATTGTTTTACAAATATTACTGTTATTTTGTTTACACACATACCTTGATCACTTGTCACCATACACTACCCTGAGTAGAGATTATGTAGTAATATTTTTAGAGTATATTGTTTAGCCATGCTCAATAATATTTAGGATCCTTGATCTTCCCTCTTCGGAGGAATTGGATGACCCTCGGGTCTCATATACACTTTTGAAACTTGTTGAGCTCATTGAGCTAGCCATTGTTGCTTCTTTCTACTCTATTGTGCTCTAGGTGAAACTTACCGTCTAAACACTGGCGCGAGCGACAGCTGGATCAAAGGAAGGAGAGATTGGCTACCCTTCACAAGATAGAGGGACCAATCCATCGTCCATGCCGCATGAGGGCCTAATAAGTCTTGGATTTGAAGATTGTGACCACCGTACAACCACATGCTATAATGGGCGCTGGCTAGGTTAAGTAGGTTAGTCAGCCTTAGGTGTCAATGTCATCGTACCGGCTGATGAGGCATTTTCCTATGGGGGAGAATTCAGCACTGATGGGGGGACCGGTTTCGGGACATAATCTCAGTTCCTTGCGCTAGACCCGGTGGGCTCGTCACATCTTTGGGGGATCTAGCTAAAAAACCTTGTCATGATCCTGATCTACCGGTACACCAAACGGTGTGTACTAAACCATCGGCCACTTGTAGGGAACAAGACAGGGTTGTCTTGTGTGGGAAAAGTGTAAAACCTCTGCAAATTTAAAACTATTCGAATAGCTGTGTCCATGGTCATGGACGACACATGAATCCTTCTTGATATATAGGAACATGTCTTGCTATTTCCCTCTTTGCCTCTATCCTTCTCTTGGATTCTGATGAAGTAGGTGAGTTGTCGAGGACAACCACAATGATGATAAACACCACGTTGATGATAAAACATGTTTTCGTCTAAACCTGTTTGTATCAAAACTACTATCAATTGCAAATAAAATTGACTTTTATGCAAAAGAACCATATGACCTCCACATAAAACCACATGTAGTTATATGAGGCTTTGCATAAGGGGTATGTTGAGTACTTTGTGTACTCACGGAAATACTTTTGTTGAAATTCAGAATACTATGAAGGGAGGACTACGACTACTATGATGACGTTGAGGAGTGATGTCTCGTTGACTACATCGACTGCCCGTGGCTAAGATGGAGTCACTATGCATTTTATTTCTGTTGTATTTCTGATTGTAATAAATGTCACAACACATTATAGTATGTGCATATTACTATTCAAACTTTGTAATAATTACTTTTTGAACGTTATGCAATGGTATTCATTTTGATGTCTCGTCAACTTGATCTTGGGATTTACGTGATGAGCAATAGGTATGGAGGTTAAATTCTGGTCCTCAAAGAAGTGGTATCAGAGCCGATGTTGACTTAGTCATGTGGCCCTAGTTAGAATGGAAAGATCTAGTATGAACTTTATACTAAAGCTATATGTTACAAATAAAAATATGTTTCCTTGTTGTAACTTGTCTATCTTATTTTGTCTTTTACAAATTTTGATACTGATCATAATTGTCTTATTCAAATATTCGTAGATGGCCATTTTCTCGACCCATAGGATTGAAGAGTTTGGTAACCTGGGACGGGAGTTTCGTGACATGCTCACACTATTAGGATATAAGCGCGACCCGGAGGCTACTGGACATACCATACAGTCACTTTGGAATGAGAAATATGTGAGGGTGACTCTAGTGGTGTACCATAGTCTAACCTCACATGGATGACATGAGAGACTTAGAGGATACACGTTCAGTGTGATCGGAGAGGACTTTGCAGAGGGAACCATTGGCACCATCCGCGAGGCACTACATAAGCTGGCATGGGATTATAGGTAGAAGCTTCCTGACACTCCATTTCATTACTTCGCCTGCCGAAACGATGGAGGACAGCTACGCCAAGAGGAGAGGTACAGTCAGGAGGAGGATGATCCCACGATCATTCACATGGCATCACTGAACTTCGGACTAGAACGTCAGTTGGAATTCACAACAAGGATGCTAGATCAAGCATTTCTCGGTAGCCACTAGGCCAAGACGAGAGGTACCGTTAGGAGGAGGATGATCCCACGATCATTCACATGGCATCTCTGAACTTCATACTAGAACGTCAGCTGGTCGTCACCACAAGGATGCTATATGAAGCAATTCTCTGTAGCCACTGCTACCAGGATCAAATCAACACTCTGCGAGAGCAACTCGCGGATGCCAACACAGCTTTGGTCGCGGCTAATGCTGCTCATGACGCTGCTGAAGTCGCTCGCGACATTGTTGAAGCTACCATGGAGGATGCCATCATAGCGGTACAAGAGGTTGAGGCCGCTACAGCAACCGCACTGGAGTCTATGGTGGTGAAGGACAGGAACTGGAACCACAACAACCTGCACCTCTCGCACCACACAGGATCCAGAACCATCCACATATAATGGTCACTCGGACGAAGAAGAGCCTTCGTGCACAGAAGCATCGCCTTAAGTGTCGGCAGTCATGGCGCCGTATCTCGCTTTGCCAGCGTCGCCGTCTATGCAACAGGATTTAGCTAACACTTCCTAGGAAGAAACGGAGCTAGAAGATCGAGTTTCAGCTAGCTCTGAACAGGAGTCCATGGTTGAGCCTATTGAACTGTAGGCATGCAACAGTGGAATGGCCACATGCAAAGAAAAGAAAATCTGAAGTTCCTAGCTACAGGGACGAGTACTAGTACTATAGGGACCATAAAAGAATACCTTTGTTTACTTTAATATCAAATGAGTGAGAGATAGAAAAATAGACACGATGTCGCTTTATTTTATCGCATTGGAAAAGACTATCCATATCCTATGTACCTAACCCTTCTAGGGGATTCTGTGTCAGATTCAAATGATCAAATGAAAAATCTTTCTCAATGATTCTTCTTCTATTAACAAAAGGCCCCGCTTTCAATGCAGGTCGAAGCCTATGGTGGCCGGGGTGGTTGAATGCTGTTAATGAGAATAGTAATTCGCTTTTCTTAACAATAGGACCTGGGGATTTCTTGGTTAGTTGTTTTTTTGTAGTCGGCATGTGTGTAGACTATACCGATCTGTACGGTATGTCATTAAATCATTAGTGTTATGTTTTAACCATCATGTGTGCTTATTTGAATCATCGTGTGCAAGCTTTGGAAATTATGGCTTTTGAATTGGAAATTTTTTGTTGTCCTATTTGTCTCTCTGCTATGTTTGAAAAATAGTTGGTGTTGGGTTAGTCAATATTCCCTCTTATCTAATCCTAATTTGAACGACAATAGGATGAATGCCAACAGAGGTCGTGGTTGCGGGGGACGTGGACATGGACGCGGTCATGGACCAGCTTTCCAGGAGAACTTCGCCGAAGGTGAAGTCCATGACACTGATATGGACACCGAGGATGAGGTGAACTAGCCGCCACCACCACCGCCACCACCGGACATCGCGCAAGTGATGCTGATGCAGCCCTAGTTAATGTAGTAGATGGCCGCTAATTTGGTGAACGAGAACCAGAATTAGAACCAAAACCAACCGCCACCGTAGTCCAAGCTAGCGGAGTTCATGAGGACAAAGCCACCAACATTTGCAGGGTCGGCGAACCCTATTGAGGCTGATGATTGGATGAAAGACATTCGTCGGAAGCTCAATTTGGTGAATGTCAATGCTCAGGACCGTGTGAGGTTTGCTGCACACCAACTCAAGGGTGTAGCCGTGGATTGGTGGGAGAACTATTATGATGCACATGATGATGTTGAGGGGAGCACCTAGAATGAGTTTGTAGAGGCCTTACTCACTACACACATTCCTGCTGGTCTCATGGAGCTTAAGAGAGATGAATTCTGAGCTCTAGTCCAGGGGAATATGTCGGTCTCCAAATACTGGGATAGATTCACACAGTTATCTCATTATGGGATGGCAGATATCCCTACTGAAGCAGATAAGACTGCAAGGTTTCTGAGAGGACTAAACCCAGGTCCGAAGGATAGGTTGGTGTCTCATGATTTCCCCAACTTCCATAGTTTGGTCAACAAGGAAATTCTGCAAGAGAACTCCAAGAGGGAACTAGAGGAACACCGCAAGCACAACGCACCACAGGGTCATGCGGCAGGGAGCTCGCGCCAGAAGAACAATAACAACCTAGGTTACCGTGCACTAGCTCCCAAGCCAGCGAATCCTAATCACAACTATTCGCACAATGCCTATAGTACTCCAGGGCTGAGGTTGGAGGAAACCATGCCAACACTGCTGGAAAGGCATGCTACAACTAAGGCGTAGAGGGACACTTTGTTGATGCATTCCCAAGCAAGAAGAACATGAGGACAACACTAGTGAAGTTCAATTTGGGGTCTGTAGCCAAGACACCAGCAACGGGACATGAACAAGGAATACTACCTACACTAGGAGGCGCAGCTCATTCGTCAGGACAGCCAGGGCGTGGTCAAGTCAACCATGTCATAGCCGAACAAGCTCATGAAGCCTGACATGTTCTTCTTGGTATGTTCCCAATCAACTCATTCTATGGTTTAGTACTTTTTGATTCTGGAGCTTCCAAGCTTGGGGTATTAAGGGTGGATCAATATATGACTGATGATAGTTTTTCGATTTCTCCTTTCAATGGTTTATTGGGGATGAAGGATTTCTGTAATCACGGGGATGGTACCAGGGAAAATCCAACATTTCCATCAACGTTTCCATCCTCTCCTCACTACATATTCCTACGAGCCTTATAGTAATACAATTATTTGATCCACCTGGTTTGATCCCTGAGAACAAGCTCATGAAGCGGGGATGAGGAGAGGATGAGAATCTCACCGCGGTTGTGCCAGAGGCGATGGCTGACGATGAAAACGAGGAAGCGGTGCGGCAGCAAGGACACGTCGGTGAGCTGTAGGTCTGCGGATTGGTGACATCAAGCCTGACACGTACAGGCCTCCTCCTCCTCGCTCCTAGTGGTAGTCGTCGAAGGCGAGCCAGGGGATACTTCCGGCGCGAGGACGACGATGGTGGTGGTGCATCTCAAGTGGGCACCAGAACTGCCGTAGGTTCGATCATGGTGGCGGTGGTGTGTTTTTCTTTGGAGAGAAGAAGAGGGACAAAGGGGAAATGGGTTGGAGATGGGGATGGGCAGGAGTGGTTGGGGGAAAGCTGCCCCAGATACTTTCTGTCCCTATTGATTTATGCATAGTGAGAGAGAGGCACGGCAGCACGACAGGCGCTGTCTAGCTGGAGCATGTGAGCCAGGTAGAGAAATAGTGGTGATCGACTCGCGCAAGCCCCCAGGTACAGGTAAAGTGAGGAGAGAGGCGTCAGGATTCAGAGAGGAAACAACTAGGGCTGGTTCGCTGGGTCGGCAGGGTGGCTTCAGCCTTCCTCGAGGACACGCTAGGGAGGTGACGCCGTCGATTTTGTTGGGGCTTTAGAGGGAGGTGGGGTTTTATTTAGCTAGGATAGAATGTTTAGAACATCCCAAGGATTTAGGCTTGATCTATCTAGGTGGTGTTATGCAAATTTGGACAAAAGGATAAGTAAAAGGAGTAGAGATCACAAGGTGGCCTTAACATAAGAGCAAGATTAAAGGGGCAACATACACATCATATGTTAGGGTTTTGAGACTGATCATATAGATGACTACCAGGGAAAAACTAGAACATAAGTAACGCATGCCCACATGAATGATGTTCGTGTAGTTTAATTAAAAGGGAGTGGATGGCATGCTTAAGTTATAAAAATGATCCACACATGGGTGTCACCCAAAACACAAAACCAACTAGAGGGAGCCCATGTGTTTAAACAAAATATGAGACTTTCACAAAATCATGTATACAAGGTGGCAAGGGTCCGCACATGAGGCATATTAAGTAAGATTGAATATCAACAAAATTAGAGGATCCCATATGTACCAAGTGTGGTGTGATTATTGATTGATCTAGGACAAAGGAAAAATGACTTGATAGGGATGGAAGGAAATGAAGAGATATGCCCTCAAATCCATTTGGGCATCTAGCATATATCAAGAATCAAATATAATATATGAAGACGCAAATACAAGTAATATAATATGAATGCATATGTAAGAAGAACCAAATATGATGCTTAAATGCAAGGTAGCATGTTGACATGAGCATGATATAATGATGATGCAATAAATGACATATAGGAAGTAGCATTTTATTAATATCCATGTAGCATTACAGTTGTTAGACAAATGGGATGCAACAACTCCCCCCTCTAAAAAGGAATCTCGCCCCGAGATTCTAGGAAGAAGAAGAAGACTACTCCAAGAGGGTAGGATACTTGGAACAGAGGTCATCCTCGCGCTCCCAAGTGACTTCATCAACGGAATGGTGCAACCACTGCACCTTGCAGAATTTGATAGACTTGTTGCGAGTCTTTCTTTCTGTGACTTCAAGATTTTTGATAGGGTGTTCCTTTTAGGAGAGGTCTTCTTGGAGATCGATGAGCTCGTGATCACGGTCCGACCGGGATCTTTGAAGCACTTCTTCAGTTGAGAGACATGGAAGACATCGTGCACGTTCAGTTTTTCAGGAAGCTCAAGTGCATAAGCCACTTCTCCTCTTATTGCACATATTTTAAAAAGATCGATATATCTAGGCGCAAGCTTGCCTTTGATACCAAAATGATGAGTGCCTCTCAGGGGAGTGACACAAAGTTAAACAAGATCAGTAGGAACATACTCCATATTCACATGGTTCCTGTCATAGTTTCTTTTCTGATGACTTCGGGAAATTTTCAAGTTCTCAAGAATGATAAGAACCTTCTCTTATGCTTGAGTGACAATGTATAGGACAAAGAAGTTCCTTTCACTTTCCCATGACCAACCAATAAGAGTACGACACTTGCGGCCATATAGGAACTCAAAGGGTGCCATCTTGGGACTCTTCCAAAATTTGTTGTTGTAGGAGAACTCGACATCTGGAAGGCATTCCTCCCACTTCATGCCGACGGAGATCACACAAGAGCGAAGCATATCTTCGATAATTTGATTGATCCTTTCCACCTGTCCTTGCGACTGAGGGTGATATGTTGTGCTGAAATTCAACTTTGTTCCCAAGCCTTTTTGGAAACTCTCCCAGAACTTGGAGGTAAAGATACTCCCATGATCCTAGCTGATTTTGAGAGGAACCCCATACAGAGAGACAATTATGTTTACATAGAGTTCATCCAATTAACTAGCAGAGATTGTTTCCATGACTAGAAAGAAGTGAGCCACTTTAGAAAGCCTATCGATGACAACAAAGATTGCATTCTTGCCTTTCTGAGACCTTGGAAATCCAGTTATGAAGTCCAACTCTACTTTCTCTCATTTCCATTATGTAGGCTTCAAAGGTTGAAGAAGACCAAATGGTTTTTGATGAACGGCTTTCACTCTGCAGCAGATGTCGCACTCTGAGACATACCTCGCATAGTCCTGTTTCAGTCCAGGCCACCAATATTGTGTTTTCTGATCCATGTACATCTTCTTCCTGCTAGGGTGGATAGACATGACAGGATCATGAGCTTCTTTAAGAACCTATTATCTCAATCCTGGAAGTTCTGGAACAACCATCCTATGATCATAGAACAAATTGCCTTGATCATCGAGGTGGTATGACTCATACTTCAGATTCTCAGACTTTATTGCATACTCTTTGCAAAAGGGATCCTCAAGTTGAGCAGAGCGAATCTTTTCTTCCAAAGGAGTAGCTACCAAGTTTGCAAGGTATCCTTGGGGTATAGGATCGAGTTTCAGTTGACGGAATTCTTTGCACAAGAGAGGTTCAAGCTTCTTCACCTTCAGATTATTTACATAAGCTTTGCGACTCAAGGCATCGGCCATCACATTTTCTTTGCCCGGTGTGCAGTTGATCGAGAGATCAAAATTATTGATGGTTTTAATCCATCTCCGATCCCAAAGGTTGGGATCCGGCTGTGTGAATATATACTTGATACTCTTATGGTCAGAAAATATCTCACGACAGTTTCCAAGCAAGTAGTGTCTCCATACTTTAAAAGCAAAAAACAACTGCAGCAAGTTCCAGATCATGAGTTGGATATTTGATCTCATGGGTTCGCAATTGGCGAGAAGCATATGCAATGACTTTATTGTCTTGCATGAGGACGACACCAAGCCCTTGGAGTGATGCATCATAGAATATCTGAAAGGGCTTTTATGTATCTGGAGGAACCAATATAGGTGTGGAGGTGAGCTTTTCCCTGAGAGTTTCATAGCTTGTTTGGCATTCCGGTGTCCAAAGGTATTTATTCCCTTTCTTGAGGAGATCAGTAAGAGGCTTGGCTATCTTGGAGAAGTTTTGAACAAATTGGGACAATAGCTCGCTAATTAGATGAAGCTGCGGACTTCTTTGTGATTCTTTGCTGGAAGCCAATCTAGATTTGTCTGAATGGTCTCCGGGTTGACGGAAATGCCTTTTGCAGAAATGACATTGCCCAGATATGTGACTTTTGGAAGTCAGAATTCGCACTTGGAGAACTTTGCATAAAGGCATTTCTCGCGAAGCTTTTTTAGCGTTCGTAGCATAGAAAAAAAATCTACCACAAGAACACATAAAACCAAGATCCAATCTATGGAAAAGCCAAGATCTAATCTACGAGATAGGTGCAATGAGATAGATCAGAACTATCCCTTGTAGATCCAAAGTCTTAACGAGATTTAATCGCGTGGTTGATATAGTCAATCACTTGCCGATCTCAAGATCGCGATGACGATCCTTCCAGTGCTGCATTCTAGCAGCGCTTCCGCACTCAGTCACACATACTATGTCGATGAAGACCTTCTTCTCCCCTTTCCAGCGGGCAGAGGAGGTAGTAGATCCCCTCGGAATCCCAACAGCACGTTGGCATGGTGGTGCTGGTGGAGGAGAGAATCCTGCAGGGCTTCGCCTAAGCCAGAGCAGGAAGACAAAGGAGGGGGAGAGGGGTGCCTAGGGTTAGATGGTAGGGGCAGGGGTGCACCCTCCCCTCCCCTCTATGTATAGAGGGGGTGCGGCTAGGGTTCCCCCCTTGGCCGCCTCCTCCTAGGGCCGACGCAAGAGGGAGGGGGAAGGGAAACTTGCCCCCAATTCCCCCCCCCAAAAAAACACTAGGCTGGCCGGTTTGGCCCCTTGGGCTTGGTGCGGCTAGACCATGAGCCCCCACAACATTTCCTCAGCACATGTGGCCCCTCCTCGGGTGGTGGGCCCACTGGTGACCCTTAGCCGTGATATTCTACACATTTTTTATAGCTTCTACCAGTGGTTTTCATTTGGATTTGATGGTTTTCTAGCTTTACCTAACGCTAAAACTTCGGTAGCGAAGAAACCTTGGTTTTTAATGTGTGTTTCAGGTTTTGTACATCAATAGAGGGATTTAACAGCAAAAACAAAATATTGAGGTGAAAACAAGCAAGTCCCTTTTTGGAAGCAACTGAGGGGAATTCACTACAAGTTTAACGACCAACTATACGGTCCGCCGCTGTATAGTTGCCATCTCCTTCGTCTTATTAAAAGGGACAACTTTCATGAAGAGGCCAAGGTCGAAAACAGAACACACGAGCCGCCATACCATCCAGAAGGGAGAATGAAGTGATGCGGAGAAGAAGGGGAAGACGTTCTCATCTCGCGCCACGATCTTCGATCTCCTAGCCACCACACCTCCATAGCCATTACTTGTACTTGAGAGAGAGAGAGAGATCTCCACTTTGCAAGATTAGGGTTTGAGATTGTTCTTCCTATCTCGAATTGTGTTGGATTTGTTTCTATTTCTTATTGTGAATCTCCACGGTAATATCAAGAAGAACTCCCTTTATTTAATTATATTGATGATGCTTTCTTCTCACATGTGTGAGTAAGTTCCCTTGGGCGTGGGAGATGTAGGGGATTGGTGAGATGTGATGTGCCTACATAATTTCCATCAAGTTTGCGGTTAATTCTAATTACTATATTATGTGTGTTTGACTATCTGTGGGATGCTTAATGCATGTTGTCCAATTAAGGACCCATACAATGATGCTTTGCTCTACATATATAGAATCTTGTTTGCTAGTAGACCGGCGACCCTTGAGTGACATGGGGATATCAATGGGAAACTAGTTTGACTTGAGGATAACAGGGAACCACTGAGCTTATTGCATTAGTCCGATCCAAGGAGCTTAATTGCTAAGCAACCTGAAGGATCTTAACCGTCTAGCGACTGACCATGGTTGTGGTAAACATGCTAGTAGGATTATTGAAGTTGGGATGAAATCTACCAAGAGGAGTTCCGGCTAATTATGGGTTACTCGCCTACACACATACTTATAAGATTACAATTGTTACACTTATCACTCATTCACTGGCACATTCACTATCAGCATGAACTGAAACTCCACGCGCCTATTTTGTTATCTGCAGAAAACAACAAACAAATTGTTTTTATGCTTTTTATTCCAGAAACTTACATTTTAGTTTTATTTAAGTACTTCCATTTACACCCAAATTCTATTCTTATTGTCAACACTTGAAGTTAATTCACTCGAAGACATATGACAACTTTGGGTGCGACAGCGACTTCACTAATAAACATTTACCTTTGGGCTCCCTGTGGGATCGATTTCTGAACTTCGAAACTAGCTACAAACGATATGTGCACTTGTAGTCATCAAGCTATTTTCTGGCTCTGTTGTCGGGGAGCTAAGCGCTAAGTGTTTTGTCTCTTGAAATTTCATGTGTTACTATTACAATATGTTCTCCTTAGAAGACAAAGGATCTACACGCTCTGGTAGGGCTTATCTACTAGAGTATTTTGAACGCGTGCCTATTCAGAGGTGCGAGGAAATTATTGAAAAAAAATTGAGATCAAACATAGTTGAAGTGGATAACCTAAGTGACTTCATGGAAATAATTTCCATTCATAGGACAACACCCAAGAAACCTGAGAAGACTCTTAGAGAATATAGTGCTCCAAACTCTGCATTTCTTAAACAACCAATAGAATTTCCTAATCCTGGAGTTAGGGAATATCAATTTGATGGTGAAATTATTAAAATTTTGCAGGAAAAATCTTTCAGTAGAAGGGAAGATGAGGACCCAGGAAGGCATCTTAGAGTGTTTGACGATGTGATAACATTACTTGGACCAAAAGGTTTGCCAAGAGAATTCTCTCGACTGAAATTATTTCCTTGGTCTCTCAAAGGTAAAGCTCTAGACTGGTTATATTCTCTCCCTCGCCATTATATTAATTTTGGGAAAACTGCATTGTCAAATTCATAAACAGGTTTAATCCTTTTATAAAGGTAACATAACTTAGAAAGAATATAGGCAATTTTAGTGACAATGTGGGAGAAAACTATCCACAAGCTTGGGAAAGATTTTTTGGAATGATCAATAGTATCCCTAATCATGGCTATTCTGAGTCAACTATTTGCCACTTATTTTACCATGGTCTTAATACCCAATGCAGAGAATTGCTAGATTCATCGGCAGGAGGATCGATAAATACTTTAACTATTAAAGCATGTTTGGAATTAATGGCTACTAGGGCTAAGAATGATTCTTTTATAATCCTGATTTTGGCACTAAGCCGGAAAAGGGAGTACTTCTTATAAATCCTGATCTTATGCCTGGAGTGCGTAAATCCATGAAAGAGAAAGTTATACCTTCAGAGCTTGTCAAGGAAAACAAAGTAGATTTATTACAAGTTTTAAGTGAAGAAGATGAAACTAGAAAAGTTTTTCAAGAATTGAAACATAGACAGAAAAAGTCTTATAATAACTTGCAAAAGCAATTTCAAAAATATAAAAAGATTTTGGCCGAACTTACAGAAAATTATGAGGAAATTGGCCAAGAAACAAAATTGTTTAACAAGTACCCTTGTATGATTGAAACCCAATGTGAACAAATAGCGTCTGGTTATCAAATTTTTCTCCGTGATGATACAAATATTTCTGTTTCTCCTAATGTTTTTACAAGAAGAGGTGCAGTTGTTAAAGGACCATTAGGACCACTGGAATATGAGGATAAAAAGATTGAAAAGAGAAAGCCTTACTTAAAGCAAGTCAGGAAGATGATACATTGGTGGATCCTCAAGATGAGACTGCTCAATACACACAAGATCAAACCTTGGAGGAGAAGAACGATGCACGGAATGACAGTTATAATTCTGATGCAGAAATTGTTGATTCAGAAGAAGAAAAAGACACAAGAAAAGAAGATGAAGTTGTTGCAATAGAGAAAAAGAAAAACGATAAGCAACAACAAAATAAAGCTACTAAAGAGCCTGATCCTCCACAAAAGGTAAAATACAAAGGTAAGAAACTTCCATTCCCAGACCGCAAAAAGAAAGCACCTTATCCAGGAATTTATGATTCTTTCGCAAAGGCACTTAATAAACTTCGTCTAGAAATTCCATTTATGGATGCAATAAAAGTGCCTGATTATTCTAAATTTCTTCGTGATATTCTTAATAGAAAGAAAAAGATAACTAAAACTATTTCCATGGTGACTAGTTACCCTGCTAATGGGAGATTATTGTCTAAGTCAGGAGATCTAGGTATACCAACTATTTCATGTTCAATAGGAAAAACTGATATTCATAATGCTTTATGCGATTTAGATGCAGGAGTTAGTGTAATGCCATACTCTCTCTATAAAAAGCTAGGATTAGGGGAATACTCCCCCACTTCTATCACTTTATAGATGGCTGACAAATCCACCAAACAACCTATTGGTATGATTGAGGATGTCCTACTTAGAATAGACGAGCATGTTATTCCCACTAATTTTATTATTCTCGTAATGACGGAGGATGAAAGATTATCTATAATACTTGGAAAACCTTTTCTTAGTACTGCAGGAGCATTAGTTGATTGTGCTGCAGGGAAAATAATCTTCAATGTTTATGACGCTAAAATAATCTGGTATTTTCCAAAGAAACTAGAAGCAAGAGAGAGGTATGTTCCACCAGCAAAATGATTTCATGTGATAAGTTCCTTTGATAAAGGGCAACCAAAGGTAAGAATTCGCGAATAGAAAAGAGGTTGAAATATTCAACCACTCCCAATAAAATGCTTAATGGGAGTCAACCCATTCTATCAATAAAATAAATCAAAATTAAATAATAAAGTTGTTCATTACATTCCTACAACTTTTTCACACACATTTTTGCGGAATCGCGCCCGTAAAAATGCAGCTGTCAAAAGTAGCAGATATACCGACTGAACAAGCATCGATTTAACCGACTGAACAAGCATCGATTTAGAGTAGAAAATAAAGTTTCATTTTTATCTGTAGAAACTAGCTCAACATTATTGTCTAAATAAAAAGATGCATGTCTAAATTTTTTGATGAAAAAGCATGCTACAGAAGGTTTAGCGACCAACTATCTGATCGGAATAAAAATTACTGCCGTATAATTGCGACCATATAGTTATCGACAAAATTCTCAAAACTTGGGGTTTGGATACAGAAAGGTTGACGACCAACTATATGGCAGGACCATCTGGTCTGGCCGTATAGTTGTGACTGTATAGTTGTGATCTGGCGAAGGGAAACCCTAACCCTCGCCGCCGCCACAACTATACGGCGGGAGCTACCCGGCCTGGCCGTATTGTTTGGTCTGACCACTTAAACGAGTCAGGGCAGGGCAATCTTCTTCCTCCCCTCATTATTTCTCTCAACCTCTCTCTCGAAAACTCTCAAACCCTCTCAAGAACTCTCAATTCTTTGCGAATTTCGTTTATTTGAGTGGGAGAATCCTCACCAAAGATCAAGTGACTGAAATTATGGAGGAGCTCTATCCTGACTCCGATGAAGATGAAGAAGGAGGGCAGCAGGAGGAGCAGGAGCAGCAGCAGGATCAGGAGTACAATCCTGCTTGGGAGGGACAACAACATCAGGCGGAGCAGCCTTGGGACCAATGGCCCAATCAGCCACAGCAGCAACAGGGGTTCAACAATGTCCCCTATCAGGAATTTTTGGAGCTCAACCAGCGTGTTGGGGAGATCGACCAGACTCTTCATGGAGTTAGTGATGATGTGAGTTCTTTAACTCACACCTTTGGTAACTTCATGAACTACTTCCCCGACTACTACCAGCAGCACCACCAGCCGCCGCCCAATGACGGCAACTACTAAGCACGGAAACAACCTAAGCTTGGGGGAGGTTTTGAAAACCTCCAAACTTGAATTCATATTTTTATTTATTATTTTGATTTGTTTTCTTTTCCAAGAAAAGCATGTTTACTTTCAACTTGCATTATTAAAACCCAAAACACAAAAACATTAGTGTAACTTTCAATTGCAATTTGTTTTGTTTGTTTTTTCTCAGAGATTGCTCAGTTTCAGGTGACTTGCCAATAGGGATATATAGGGAGGATTCGACTCAAGTACAAGAACGAAGCAAGGAATAGGAGGTATCACATCCCTTTCATCACCCCTCTTGAAATTTTAAATTGATCCTATAATTATTTACTCGCTTGCACTTGAGTCAATCCCCACCTAGGTTGTTATCCTATAAATTATATTCCCTTGCTAGTATCCACTTTTATCTTTGAAACCTTGAGCAACGAACTTGGTTAACATATTTCCAACTTTTTTACAACAATAAAAAGAATCCAAGAGATGACTTGAGTCCATGTTTAGCCCAAAAGATTTGATTTTGGAAACTACTCAAGCCCATTGAGCTTAATGTAAATATACTTGATAGCACCCTTGAATGAAATTCTCTGATAAAATGGATATTTCAAAGTAGTAGATATTATGCCACTTCCTTTTCTAATAATTACAGTAGAATATTGCTTTACGCGTGTCACTACAAATACTGTCGTACTCCATGGGGAACTATTAATTCCGCTGGCCAACGAACGATCTAAATGTGGGAAACCACTTGATTTCGGCTATGAGTTATGTAAACGTCTGTAGCTGCAAAGCTATGACATGTAAATTTTTTACTCTCCTCGTGGTTTTACTTTCCAAGTGAAGTTGTAGTATTCCTGTGACCCAGTATTCCACATCAATTATCTATTGGCATGGTCACGAGTGCGCAACATAGCCCCAATTAACATGTTAAAAACTGTGGCATGATTTCTCTATGAAAAGAGTTAAAGTTTTTGACAAATAAGGAAAGGAAAAAGGTTCTTTGAGAGTCTTGAAATTTTGACGTGGGAGTGTATGAGTTGGTCTTAAATTAAATGTTCTTGGTGCAAACTTGAGTACTCTTAATTGACTAAAGGAACAAGAGCAAAAAAGTTTTCCTCTCTCAAACAAGAGAAAAGCCAAAAAGAGTTGTTTCACTTTCCTAGCTAAACTCTCGACGCTCGCTCATGCATATGATTTATTTGCTAGAAAGATATGCATGGTTAGGAAGTGAACTCAGTGCAATCTTTTGAATATTTGTATCATCATGGTTAGGATTGTTGGAAATGTGAAAAAAATAATTTTACACCAACTCAAGCTTGTAAGTTCTTTTATTTTATCTTCGAATCTACGCTATCATTTCTTATTTCCTTGTCACTCAAGGACGTGAAACATATAAGATTGGGGGAGTTGATAGCCGTGAGATTCTACACATTTTTTATGGATTCTATCAATGGTTTTCGTTTGGATTTGATGGTTTTGTAGCTTTACCTAACACTAATACTTAGGTAGCAAAGAAAACTTGGTTTTTAATGTGTGCTTCAGGTTCTCTATGTCAACAGAGGGATTTAACAGCAAAAACACAATATTCAGGCAAAAACAAGCAAGTCCCTTTTTGGAAGAAACCGAGGGGAATTCACTGCACTGGACACCGAGGAATGATGGTAAAAAGCAGTGGACTCCGGAGCAAAAGAAGCAGTGGCAAGAAAGACCAAAGTATACGTTTGAGTCGATGCTGGATGAGCCATGCAAGTTTCACGCGCCAAACCCGGCAAAACCGGCTAACCACACAACTCGTCGGTGTGCATGGATGAAGAATGCAATGGGAAACACAGGACCACCTCAGGCACAGCAGCAGCAGCCACACCAGCCACAACAGCCACAACTTAAAGGGGGAAATTCTCAGCAATTAATGTTGCCTCCACCACCTCCGAGATATGAGAACCATGATCGAAGGGATGCAGATTACCATGTCGCTAATCAAGGCCAAGATAACAGAGGAAACCCCGGCAGCAACGGGCGCAATGAATATAGAGAGCACCATCAGTCATACTGTGTATTCACCACGGAGCGGCAGGATAAACAGAGCGTCCAGCGCCGACATATGGAAGTGAATGTGGTTATGCCGGCAGTTCCGAGGTACATGGACTGGCCGGATCAAGAAATAACTTCGAGTATTAGGGATCATCCCAAGATCATGCCAAACCCCGGGTCGTATGCCTTGGTGCTTGATCCGACGTTTGTCGGGCCAAGCATTAATGTAAAATTCTCAAAGGTGCTGAGAGATAATGGAAGTAGCATCAGCATCATGTACAAGGACACAATGCACAAACTCGAAATTTCTTAGAACATGCTTCAGTCTACCAGGACAACTTTTCACGACATTGTGCCAGGATTGTCCTGCGAGCCAATCGGAAAAGTCCGAGTAGACGTGTTATTCGGCACAAGGGAGAATTGCAGGGCTGAGAACTTGGAGTTTGAGGTAGTAGATCTGAAGAGCTATTACCATGGGTTACTTGGATGACCAACCTTGTCAAAGTTCATGACAAGTTGTCACATTAGCTACTTGAAGATGAAGATGCCCAGACCATAGGGAATAATCACTATGGCAGGAGACTACAGGAGATTGATGGAATGTGCCTCGGCCGGGTCAAATATGGCCGAGTCTTTGGTAATTGTAAGAGAGAAAAGGATAATTTAGGAGGTTGAGGCATTAGCTCAATCGTCACATCTCAATATGCCAGAACTTGCTAGCCCCCATGGAAGTGTGTCTTTCCAGCCGACTAAGGAGACAAAGATAATCCAGAATGATGATTAGTTTCCAAAACGCACTGTTACAATTGGTGTCGTCCTGTATGATAAATTGGAAAGTGAGTTCACCAGCTTCCTCCGCGAGAATCAAGATATCTTTGCGTGGTCCACTCAAGACCTGCAAGGTGTACTGAGGGAGTTGGCTGAGCACTCTTTGCATGTAAGGCCAGGAGCAAGGCCGGTGAAGCAATCTCTCTGCCACTTCGCTGAAGATAGGAGAAAAATAATTGGTGATGAGATAGCTCGGCTCCTCGCAGCCAAGTTTATTTTGGAGGTACTTCATCTGGATTGGCTATCTAATCCGGTATTGGTTGATAAGAAGAAGGATCATCCGAATGTAGCTGTAGTTTGGCGTATGTGCATTGATTACATGAACCTGAATAAGGCGTGTCCTAAAGATCCTTTTTTCTTTTCCAAGGATAGACCGGGTTATTGATTCGACCGCAGGTTGTGAACTCTTATCATTTGTAGACGCGTATTCTGGTTTCCACCAGATACCGTTAAACCCAACTGTTCAAATAAAGACTATTTTTATCACCCCGTATGGGGCTTATTGCTATCGTACCATGCCATTCGGTTTACGCAATGCAGGTGCCACATATCAAAGGTGTATGCAAAAATGCTTGCATTATCAAATTGGAAAAAATGTCCAAGTATAAGTTGATGATGTGGTGATAAAAACCAAAGAGAGTCATACGCTCCTAGATGATATCCGCCAAACATTTGCAAATATGAGGAGATTCTGAATGAAGCTTAACCTATAAAAATGTACCTTTGGTGTACCAGCCAGCAAATTATTATGTTTCCTCATATCTAGCCGAGGTACAAAGGCAAATCCGACTAAGATTCGGGTAGTGGAAAGAATGGAGCTTCTGAAGTGTCTTAATGATGTACAAAAAATTACTGAATGCTTGGCGTCCTTAATTCGGTTCATAAGTCGGCTGGGGGAAGGCTTTTCCCTTATATAAATTGATGAAGAAGTCAGATAAATTTATCTGGACACCTCAGGCTAATAATGCCTTTTATGAATTAAATAATATGCTAGCCTATGTACCAGTCTTAGCCTCACCACTGTCAAAAGAGCCGTTTTGCTCTACATAGCAGCGACTAACCGAGTTGTAACTGCAGTAATAGTGGTTGAGCATGACGAGGAAGGTAAGTCGATGCATAGGCCGGTCTATTACTTAAGTGAGGTATTGTCTGCCTCAAAGAAAAATTATCCACACTACCAAAAATGGAATATGGTGTATACATGTCAGCTAAAAAGTTGAAACATTATTTTGAAGAACACCCTATCAAGGTGACTTGCGAGGCACCAATAGCCGAGATAATGTGCAACAAAGATGTAAGCGGCTGAATAGAAAAATGGGCAATTGAGTTATCCCCCTATGCACCGCAATTTGATAGACAGGACGCTATCAAATCTCAGGCATTGGCCGACTTTTTTGTCGATTGGGATGAAATGCAATATGAAACCCCATTGCCTAATACCAATTATTGGACAATGCATTTTGATGGATCCAAACTAAGAAATGGGTTAGGAGCCAGGATAGTGCTAACCTCACCCAAGAAAGACCAACTGAAGTATGTGCTGCAAATACACTTTGCTGCATCAAACAATGTAGCCGAATATGAAGCACTTGTTCACGGCCTAAAAATGGCAAAAGAAATCGGCATACGTCGGATTTTATGTTTCGGTGATTCGGACCTAGTAGTCCAACAAGTATTAGGTCCCTGGGATGCACTGGATGCAAACATGGCCTTATATAGATTCCATGTGCAAAAGATCGGTGGTTATGTTCATGGATGTGAATTTCATCATATACCTCGGGCAGAAAATGATGTTGCAGATACCTTGTCAAAACTTGGTTCGACCAGGAAATCGATTACACCTGGTATTGCTTTAGAGCATCTGAGAAAACCATCAATCATACCATCTCCAGAGTCCGAGTCAATCCATATCTTGGTAGATCAAGGATCCGAGATAATCCCAATGGAGATAGATAAGAGGGACAAACCAGATAACCCGGGGACTGACTCGGCAAACCCGGGAACTGACTTGCAGGACACAGGGACTGGTCGGAGTAATTCGGCTGAAATTATGTCGGGAGAAGCAATGGATATTGATGAAACAGCTACCCCGGCGCTCGAGGTACCAGAATGGGCACACCCGATATTTATATTCCTTAAGGATGAGATCTTGCTGAATGACGAATTCCTCGCTAGGCAAATTGTGAGAAGGGCAAAGGCCTACACAACAGTAAACAAAGAATTATATAAGAGAAGTGTAACAAATGTACTGCAAAGATGTGTTACCTTAGCCAAAGGGCAGGAAATCCTTTTAGATATACATCAAGGAGAATGCGGACATCATGCTTCATCTAGAGCCCTAGTGGGAAAAGCATTCAGACATGGGTTTGATTGGCCTAGTGCACTAAAGGAGGCACAAGAACTGGTAAAGAAATGCAATGGCTGCCTGAGATATGCTAGCAAAATTCACATGCCTTCATCCTAACTAAAAACAATACCCATCACTTGGCCATTCTCCGTATGGTGTCTGGACATGGTCGGGCCATTTAAGCCGGCTCGAGGTGGCATGACTCATATCTTGGTCATGGTGGACAAATTCACTAAATGGATCGAGGTGAAGCCTATAAGAAAATGTGATGGGCCAACAGATGTGAAATTCCCTAAGAACATCATCTTAAGATACGGATACCCACATAGCATCATTACAGATAACAGCATGTATTTTGCTGAGGGACCTTTTGCTCGTTTTTGCCGAGATAAGCACATAAGACTGGATGTGGCATCAATCGCACATCCCGTGTCGAATGGGCAAGTGGAAATATCCAATGGACTTGTATTGTCCAGGATAAAACCCTGGCTCATAGATGAGTATAGCAGCAAGTTTTTCCCTCGATAAGAAACCAAGGTTATCGAACTAGTAGGAGGAAGGAAACAACTCAAGGTGCTGCTAGCAACTGGAAACCTGCACAACACAAACTCAAGACTTTGCCCCAACAAACAGTGAGGTTGTCAATCTCACCGGTTTGCGGAAAACAAAGGATTAACTATATGGTGTGGAAGGTAATGGTGGTTTCCAGAAAGTAACCAGTAACAGTGGAAGATGTATCAATGGTAAAGATTGGACCGGGGTCCATATTTCACTAGAGGTGTTCTCCTTAAGATAAACAACATAACATGCTGGGTAAACAAATTATAGCGGGGCAATTGACAGGACAGATCAAGTCATAACAATGCAATACTAGACATTCATGATCCTATGAGATTTGATTGGGAAATAAAACAAGATACATAGAACACCATCCAACTACATCTATGACTAGTAATCCACCTTCAGGTTATCATCCGAAGCCCCTCTAGTATTAAGTTGCAAGCAACGGATAACTGCTTTAAGAAAAGTGTGTAAGGTAAATAATCCACTTGTTCCATGAACAAGAGATCGTTGTTTTCTCCCTAGTAGCAACATCACATCTAAAACCTTAGAGATTTCTCTCACTTCCCCATATTAAATAGAGGCATGAACCCACTATCGAGCATAAATATCCCCTCTTGGAGTCACTATCATCTACTTGGCCAAGATAGCTACTAGAAATGGAGAGCATGCAAGATCATAAACAACACGGACATGATAGAATCAATAAGATAGAATCATTAACCAATCTGACATAGTAATCTAAATATCCATCGGATCCCCGCAAACACAACATGCATGATTACAAATAGATGATCTTGATCATGAACAGAGCTCACAAGATATAAACATGGTAGCACAAAGGATGAGAAACAACAATCTAGCTACTACATGGACCCGTAGTCCAAGGTGGAACTACTCACGCATCATATCAGAGGCTGGCATGGTGATGAAGAAGGCCTCCGGGATGATCTCTCCCCTCCAGCAGGGTGCTAGGAAGAGCTTCAGATCCCCCTGATCTAGGGATGATGGTGGCGGCGGCTACGGACTATTTCGTGGAAGATTGATCGGGTACTTAGGGTTTTGATATCGAGGGCTTCTTATAGGCGAAGAGGGAGGTCGAGGGGGTGCCCGAGGTGGCTGCAGCCCCCCTAGACATGGGCCAAGCCTGGTCGCGCGGCCAGGGGGTGTGGCCCCCTCGAGGCCCTCCTCTGTCTCGTCTTCTGGCTCTGTGTTCCCCACGATAAAATATTGACTTTGGCTTTTGTCCCGTCCAATTCCGAGAATATTGATTTTCTGAATTTTTTGGAACCAAAAACAAAAGAAAACAGGCAACTGGAATTGTGGCATCTTGTTAATAGGTTAGTCCCAGAAAACATATAAAAATACCTCAAAGTGTAGACAAATAAAAGTAGATACTAAACAAGCATGGAACATCAAAAATTATAGATACGTTTACAACGTATCACCCACATGGAGACCAACGCCGTTCTCGGAGTCCGAAGCCGATTCCGGAGTCCGAAGCCCGAACCCCGCCGCACCCTCGGAGCCCAAGACCTTCGACACCAATGTGTGATCCCCTTTCTGAGCCCTGTTTTATAAATTTTAATATAAACTTGTGCATCTTAAATTGTTCATGATTGCATTCATACTTGGTCATTTGGGGGTATTTTGTCGACTCACCTAATAATTAAATATGGAGACCATATGCGGGCTTTTCTAGTCTTATATTGGCTCCATTAATTTCTGTAGTGAACCAACATGTTTTGCCTTGTTAAGCGAACATTTAAAATGCAGGTTATCTAAACAACATGAACCATCTAAATAATTGACGGGACCCCGGTTCCGCTTAATATTTCCTAATTGCATCGCATCTTTGCCATGTCATGCATCATACATGCATCATGCCCAATCTCCTGACATAGTATTAAATAGTGCACCCGGTGTTTCTTCTAGTGCTTTTCTTCTTCACAGATTAGGCCGATGAGTTTATGCGAGTGTCGACCTGATCTTCGGATGAATCTTCGGCTATATCTCCCCCTTTGTACCTATTTTGCTTTTATAGTCTTTACTTCCTCCTATTCATCTATTGCTACCCATGTTGCGATGCTTTAGATTCCGTGCACGAGTTATATTTCTTGCAGCCTCTATATTGCCTTGGACACCTCCTATATCCTGTTGATGGATAGACAGTCGGCCTTGCGAGTCGTAGTTGCTTGCTCGGGTGCTGCTTCGTGTTGTCGATGTTCCACCGTTGTTGGGTGGTTGTCACATGCTTAATGGTGGAGATGATCATGGATTTAATTACCATTTAATAACTAATATTGAAAGTAGGTAAATAATGCAGAGGCACCGGTGGTTAATAGACAATATTTGGTTTTTAACCGCTCACTGCTGTCCCGTAGGACCCCGAGTTCTTGACACATGTTCCGAGATCGAGCGCGCTAACCACAGGTGGGGTGTGTGGGCACCCCTATCGATTAGTACCTGATTTCAACGTACTGTACTAGGGGCCAAAAACTAGTTTGCGGTGTTATTACTATCATGTACTTATGCCATGCTTTACTATTTTATTTACGAGCATGTACTGTTTAGGAACAAATGTAAAATGTTTTAGCGGTATCGACAAGCCTAGTCACACTTTCAGGTTCCCATTCGTTTAAATCCATTGGCACAAACCCTGGGTCCATCTCGGAGACCGGCCGACTTTGTTACGGGTAGCTTAGTGGGGTGGCCCCCATGTGCTTGCTTTGGGTCTGGGAGACGTCGTGTCCAAAACCCCGTCAACATACTGTTGGGTGTATGTTTTGTGATCTTGTACCTACCTGATCTGAAAACAAGGGTGTAGGTGCATGTGGAAACTTTGGTGCACCCCTGCAGGGTTAAATCTTTTCGAAAAGTCATGTCCGTGGTTATGGACGACTTGGAGCACAGTTCTCGATCATAGACAACTATAACTAAAGTTTACTGTTATAATATGACCTGTATCAAATATGAATAGTAAGTTGGATAACCACCATGGAATGAATGGATAAAACTGCCAACTTTGTGAGTTCCTCGGTTTGACTTCCTCGTTTGGTCTCAGGGGGAAATACCAGGATGGGTATGTTTGGTGTTAGTATCAGGTTAGATCCGAATAGGTATTTCTTACCCCTCTCTGATAGTCGCTAGTTATATTGAGTCCCTATAGATTATTTAGTGCATGTTGCGCTGCCGCTTCAGTCCATCATACCTATGTAGGCGAGGACCGCCGAATTCTAAGACTCGCCGTATACTGGCCTTAGTATTGACCGCTCTCTTTTTTTCTTTTGCCCTTTGTCGTCACCCCTTTTGTTTAAGCAGGTTTGAGATCGACGTCGTTAGCAGGGTTACCCTTACGGCTTGGCCTGGGAAGGGTTACGGACGCCATTGGTTATTCTTTAGGGATCTTAGCCCAATTTGCATCTTCTCCGTACTTGGGCGTTGTATTGTTTTCAAGGTGATTTGGATCTTTGTACTGTATATCTGTATTCTTGACTCATGGAGTCATTGTTGTATATATCTGTTCTGTGGGTTTCATCGTGGACTAATGTATAATGGTATTACTTTGTTTTTCACCTGCACGAAAGTGCCTGGTCTTTGAATCGTTTCTATGCGGGTTTGGCGGGAATCGCTAAAACTTGCATAGGGTCGATCTGAGGGTGTTACACACTAGTAGGTTACTTCCATTGAGGCAACGTCGGAGGGTTTTTAACCTTGGGGCATTTTCTATCTTCCTTGGATTGAACTATCCGATTACTATTCCAGTTGGCGCCGCAGGACTTTGCCCTAGAGATCTAACGAGGAGCAACTATGTATACACCTCGCCGCATGCAGTTAGCCTCGATGGATTTAATTCTCATCCTAAAATATGCCGCTTTAGTATGAATGCTCAAGACGTTGTTCTTGGTTTCTCAACAAACATTGGCTGCAATTGGCGGCAGACTCCTTTGTGGTTCGTCCCAAGCTTGGCCAACACGAAGGATTGGAACCAGCATAATTAACAGTTCAAGGAAGATGGGCTGAACATACCGATCATATGGAATAGGGATTTGCGTATTTTGAATTATTCTTCGCCTTATTTGTATCGCATGGCCCTGAGGCGTTATCTTTCTGTACTCAAACCGCTCATTTCGCTGCAAAGTAAGTGAGGGGCGTGCAATTTGATCAAACTCCTTTTGTATGCAAGCCATAGCTTTCGTCAGTGCATGTCGATTATTCTACAACTCATTGCGCCTGCACCCCTTTATTATTTGTTGCAGTTTCGAGTTCTCAAAAAATGTGAAACAAATCCGGAACATTGGCTATGTTGTTTCTCGTGCATCTACAATACATGTTCCTGTAATATGATCTTACATGACCTGTGTAAAAAAGAAAAAACCTGATCGAACGATATCTTGTGTTCATTTGCTAATTTTGTGATGGCCAATCCATGTAATATTTTAGTCTAGAAATTCACAGACGAACTATATATGATATGTTCATGATTTATTTCACATTTTATGAAGAACTTGGAAGTGCGACATGCAACAGCTAGTTGAGGGTGTAACTAGTGGAAAATTGTAATTTCCATCGTGGATGTCTCTAGTGGATCCGAGCGTATGATGCATGAAGGTTCTTACTGGAAAGTGGGGCCGATCTAAACAAGGCACGCATGTCTGTAATTCAAAGTCATGCACATTAAATCTTGTGTTCGTGCATGTAGCTCGCGTCTCTCATTTTGCTGCGCGGTTGCATGATGAACACATATAATTCCATGTATATATGAACACATGCAACATGCAAAAATTACCACGGACACACCCATATGTGCATTGAATCTGGTGTATATATTTTCGTTCATTGTACTACGACTTCTGCATCTAGGGGAACAAGGTGAAAGTGCATGTGTCCATGTCGCAGCTACTACTAGTAGTAGTAGTTCGTCCTCCTATTTTCCGTTGAAAATACTATGTTGAAACGAATGTTTTAAAAATAAAATCCTCTGGTCAAACTGATGTGACTAGACCATACTACACCTCTGATACGTAGGAGTAGCTCCATGGCGTGCTAGCTTAACATACAGTGAATTCTAGGCAGTGATGACGTCCTCGATGCTACTGTTGACAGACCAAGCAAGTAAAATCTCACTCCTCTCGTTTTTTTCTTTGTCTCTCTATATTTTTACTCAGTCCCCACTCCGCCCATGTTCTCCTCCATGCTCTCTCTTATCACTCATTTCTTGCATTAACGCTCCCCCTCCTCCTCCAGAAAACCCCAATAATACTTGCACCCGCCTAATCCACCTAAATGCATCTGGCCATGATGGCCGATTCGAAGATCAACGGGCGATTCAAGTAGGATCAACTCAGCGCGGACGTTGTCGATCTCATCGTTCAGCGTCTGGACATTTCAAGCACCATTAGGCTAGTCGCATGATGCAAGATGTTGTATGATCGTATCGGCAACAACGAAGGTATGAAATGGACTTTGCACCATTGGAATGAACCCTTCCTACTGATGCCTCAGCCTGCTCATTGGTTCGACGAGCATTATGACAAGATGATGGTAAATCGTCTTCACAACACGGTTTACGACGTGGTGCCCCTCGACCATCCTCGGTGCACCGCCATCTTTCCCTTCATGCATGAAAAAATCTGGGTGGGCATGAACGGCAACTGGCTCGCCTCCGTGGACCCGAGCGGGGTCTTGTGCCTAGCAAGCATCTACACCTATCGAGTAATCAACCTTCCATCGACTGATACTTGTGGCATTGAGTGCAAGTCATTACCAATATATAACAGGTAGTGCTACTAGCTAGCCAGGGTTCCCACAGTTACATGTACTCTTTTCTATACTCATGCATATTTCAAGATTTTTTTTTGGCGAATCCACAGCTATGGAGAAAGGTATGAAAAGTTGTGGGATGGATGTCTTGACCTGCTGAAGATCGTAATCTGCAGAGCGCCCACGGAAGCTGGGGGTTACATAGACTACAATCTCCTTGCATTGTTCCACAGTGAAATCGCCTACCTGGAAGGCGGTAGCGAAGTTTTGAGATGTCTAGGCCATTCAGGTCATGGAATGCAACAATACCATGATGCCATTGAACATGGTGGCCTCATTTTTGCGGTTGCAGGTGAAGGTTGCACCTACTGCTGGGATCCCACATTGGAAGGTAATTCTAGTTCCATGATACATTGTGAGTGATTTACTGAAGTTGTTCCGTAACTATCTTGCTTATGTATTACCTTTTATATGACTGAATGAGCACACCCTTTATGTCCTAAAAAATATGGATGAACAATTGCTACTAATGAATTAGTACTAGTAATAAGTCTTTCAAAAATATAGCGTATGCGACGTCCCTGCACTTATTAAGTTCGTTCATTGTCAGAATATGAAAAGTATTAACCAGCATCTCAAATGTGAGGGAAACACACCGAAGTCGGATTTCTTGATTTGTTTGTACTTTCAGGCCCTCCTCATATTGTAGGAATCACATAGGATTTTTGTAGGACACCAATCTTTTCCTTTGCATTAGCGTAGGATTTTTGTAGGATTTGGATCCTTATATTTTATTCTATAAAATTCGTTTGATTCAAAAGAGTAAAATCCTTATGAATTCCTTCAAAGGATTTGCACTCTATTTTGGAGGAAAATTTCCATCCACTCCAACCTCTTTGTATAATTCCTTCAGATTTCCTATCCAATCAAATACTACACTTGATCCAAAACCCTGTAGCTATCTAATCCTAAAGGATTCAAGTGGACATGCCTCTATATCGATAAAAAGTGGCGCTGCCAGCATTTTTTCTCATTCATGTGTTCATGTGATCCAAAGAGTCCCTCATTTTTTATATAACTGACAGTCCCTCTTTTAAAACATACAACAACTAGTAAAGAAAGATATGGAAGAATAAGAATAGGAAAAATCAATTACTAATCAGGATTTTCCTATTCACACTATTAGCATCAACATTGAAGAATGCTGGTGTTAGAATATGTATGCCAATAACACACTTTTTGACTCCAATTCGGATGTTGCGGGAAAAAAAGCTGTCATTTGTAATCCCAACACATATTCTGAATTATCGGCCACCATGTGGTTCCTCACTCGATGGGCTGACGGCGAACGCTTGATGATCATAATTACCACATATGGCATGGGGGTTGCCCATGGCGAAGAGGCTGAATTCATTCCCCATGCTCAAAATTGGACTAACTTACGCCTATATCGAGTCGCTCGTGCCTATGTTTTTGAACAAGATCCTAGCTATATTGGGCCTGCAGGGGTCATCGTTTGGAGGCATGTTAACAATCTGGGTGACAACTCTCTGTTTCTCGGTCTCAATTATCCAATAATTAACAAGATGATGAAGAAACATGGATGACACACTCCGGATGGCACATTCTTCCCATTCATGAGGAAAAATTATGTCTACACAACATACAGGAAGTTTCGCGGAATAGAATTCCCTCAGATTAAACGCTACATCCAGCAGCCAAATGAAGGTGAGACTGTGGCAGTTATCAGCCTTCCCAAAGATGGTTGGAACAGTGTGCGACATGCGGCACTTTGGTTTAGTCCTAGTTTGGGTGTTCTAGGCTCGTTGTTCCGTTTGTAGACTAAGTTGTGCATCTTTCTCGTGTATCGATGTCTCATTTTTTTTTGCATCGTGGTTCAACAGTTGACTATTAGTACACAAGTTTTATTAGCTAGTTTGAATCAATTTATATGAGCCATGACAAGCTTTTGTAATTATTATTGCCTTCCAAGTTATAATCCATGAAGCGGTGCTTATCTCGCGGCGTCATTTTTGTACTATATTTATCAGTACTCTTACTGTGTAGCTTTGTGTTTTAAGAGGAATATTCCTTTTGGACAGAAAAAGTAGGTCATCGCGGCCAGGAAACAGGCATTAACTGGGTTGTAATTGATCTAGGCTCGGTACGACAAAGCAGGCAAATAAAATGTTTATGCAATCTTCTAAAAAATTGTTTATGCAAACTCTGCCATTGTATGTGAAATGAACAAGTCAAGCTCTTATGTGCTGACATTGTAATGTGATGTGCTAGTGTACAAATTAGTTATATTTATTGTGTTCGAAATTGTGAACTAAATGTGCGAATTCTTTGCCTTTTTGCATGATGACAGTGCTACATGTTGGCGCTAATTGGGGCATGTATTAATTTGATCAGACTGAAGCATACAATTTCGAGTGATCAGTAAGCTGGTGCTTACCCGAGTTGTCTGAAGCTAGGCAAGTCAAGGCCACTGTGTCTCTATCACCTATAGTTTAAATGGCATGATTACATGGCTTTAAGTATATCAAATCCATCTCAAACCATCTCGAAATATGAACTTTCCTGAAAAAATGATCTTGTGTTGTAAGACTTGAATATGACACGATTTTATGTCAATCATTCAAACTCCCTCTAGTACTTTCCATGTTCGAATCCTGTGCTACCAAAGTTCTTTGCTGGCTAGGTCATATCAAGTCTTACAATATCGTTCAATTTTCTCCCATTCCAACTTCATTCTTTTGGATGTCGCGTTGGTACAGCCAGGTCAGGTGGACCATCAACCTTCAGTACAATGTATTTTTACTACTCATCCTATGGAAATGAATTTTTCAAACCCACTTCGGACAAAAAACTTCCCATAATCTTGTTTCAAAAAAATCTTCCCTTAATTAGCCTTTGGTGGTGAGCAGAGCCTCCAAACCCCAGTACATTATACCAACTACAATGAATTTTCACTAAGGAGCTAACGAAAAGATTAGACATTCGACCCAAGTCCAGCCCAAAACATTGCAACTTCAGTGAGGATCTCATTAGAAAATAGTACTCTCGACCCAACTCTGGCCAAAAATCTCGCTAATTTATCCATTCTGGGGTCAGATTGGTCGTGAGTTGGCAACCCTCAACACATTGTTACTTTTTTAAGCATGAAGCAGACTTAAGAAGCCCATGATAATAAGCCCATTTATTCACAAGATTGGACCCAATTTTTTTGTATCGCCCAAAATCTTCTTAATTTATCATTTTCCGTTCCATTCTGATAAAATATAGTGTAACTTTTGCCTACCCAAGTATTATTTATACAGACCATGTAGCATTTTTTACGGCAATCGTCAGGATCGCTGGCTTTTCATTTTAAGTGATTTCAACATTTCTAAACCTAATCTTTTAGTAGTAGCATATTTGGTTCTGGCATAGTGGAAGCGCGTGAAGTTGCCATTTGTTGAGGTCTTGAGTTCGATTCAAATTCTAGGTATCAATATGTATATATAATTTCCAGCATACAGATTTTTTGCACAGAGAAGGCCGACATCTGGGACCCAGCAACGTTACCAAGATCAAAACGGTCGTGCGACCGAAAAAAATGTCCATCATACACACGTGACCTCTACAGAGGAGGCTGACATATGGGACCCACCAGAGAGACCTTATACAGAGGAGGCATCGAGCAACGTTGCCAAGTTCCAAATAGGGAGGCATGAGCGAGTAAAAAGTCTAGCATGCACACGTTTTTTGTACTGAGAGGCTGACATGAGGGATCCACAAGCTTGTATAAATGACCGATGTCGAGCAACGTTGCCAAGTTCGAAACATGGAAGCACGGGCATGAAAAAACTCCAGCATGCACATGCATCTTTCTAATGAGATGCTGACATGTGGGACCCAGCAGCCTGTATAAATGGCTGATGCATCGAGCAACGTTGCCAAGTTTGAAATACGGTGGCGCGAGCAAGAAAAAAAGTCTAGCATGCACATGTTTTTTCTAATAAGATGCTGGCATGTGGGACCCAGCAGCGTAACCAAACGGCAGATTCGTCGAGCAACGCTATCTAGTTATGAATAGGGTAGCGCTAGAGAAGGAAAAATTCAATCATATACACACGATTCTTCTAATGAGATGCTGACATATGGGACCCACCAGCCTAAATAAACGGCTGATGCAGCGAGAAACGCTATAAAGTTAACACGAAGGCGCGACCGAGGGCAAAAATTTCATCATACACACGTTTCTTATAATGAGAGTATGACACCTGGGGCCCAGTTGCGTGATTATGCATCTGGCAGCGCTATCAAGTTCGGAACAGGGTAGCGCGACCGATGGAAAAAAATCCATCATGCACATGTTTATTCTAATGAGAGGATGACATGTTGGTCCAGATGCATGATTAAACTATAGCACAAGCAAATTCGGAACAGGGTAGCGGGGCCGAAGGAAAAAATTCCATCATACACATGATTCTTCTAATGAGAGGCTGGCATGTGGGACCCAGCATCGTGATTAATGGTAGATAGTTCAAGCAACGTTATCGAGTTCAAATCAGGAAGACACGATCCACGGAAAAAATTATCATGCATATGTTTCTTCTGATGAGAGGATGACATGTGGGGCCTAACTGCATGATTAAAATGTAGATGTATCTAGCAGCGCTATCAAGTCCGGAACATGGTAGCGGAAGCGATGGAAAAATTCCATCATACACATGATTCTTCTAATGAGAGGCTGGCGTGTGGGACCCAATATCGTGATTAATGGCAGATAGATCGAGCAACGTTATCGAGTTCATATCAGTGAGTCACGAACAAAGGGGAAAAATCCATCATGCACACGTTTCTTCTAGTGTGAGGATGACACGTGGGACCAAACAGCCTGATTAAACGGCAAATGCATTGAGCGAAGCTATCAAGTTCGAAACAGGAAAGAAAAAAAATTCATCATACACATGATTCCTCTAATGTAAGGAAGACATGCGGGACCCAGCAGCCTGACTAAATGGAAGAGGCATCGAACAATGTTATCGAGCTCAAATCAGGGAGGCGGGACCAAAAAGTTTGGTCCGCTAGAGTCATTGACATCCGGGACCCACACGCAAAAAATACTTCGGCGAGTCAACATCTCGCGAGGAAGCAGAAATATTACTTCTGCCACGCGCCCATCGAGCTTCCTCCATGTTTTAGCGGTTTCGTCGTAGTAGAGGTGCGCAAAACCGGAAAAAAAGTTTTGCATCGGCCACGGTCGAGTCGAGATTTTCGTCGTGGAAGAGGCGCCTTCTACGACGACTGATGGGCCCAGTTGTTGCGGTAGGAATCATTTGTTATAGTGAGTATCATTACATAAAGCATGTGGCATATGCAAGATCAAATAGAGGTCTCGTTCCAAATATATGGATCTTGGATGGTTGATGATCAGAAAATCCCAGACTGCTCAACCGACCAAGGAACTCAAGTATTCAGTACATTTCAGCATAATGAGGTAAGCAGATTCAATGTAGTGTTTGCAACACAAGAGCGTAGAAGAGGTGAAACACA
Organism: Avena sativa; assembly: GCA_916181665.1. Lineage (NCBI taxonomy): Eukaryota > Viridiplantae > Streptophyta > Magnoliopsida > Poales > Poaceae > Avena > Avena sativa. The sequence goes on from OV702280.1 coordinate 138,629,548, forward strand.
AGGTATATCACCACTGGAAGTACTGAAAAAATGGAGAAAATAGATGGGGACTTGGCCTCAGGAACCAAGCAAGTTCATCATCAATGAAGAGAACCACGCAGGTTGAACAAGGTACTGTTCACCAGCCCATTCCTAGTCAAAACCCAGGTCGGTTGATTCACACAAAAGAAGTGCATGGAAACCACGTTGTAGGAAGCCCACCACCTCAGAGGACACATATAGGCCATGCAGCAAACAGCGAAGGTCAACACGGAAAGAAAACGAGAAGAGAGAAAAACCAGAGCAGGATCCAGGTCCCTCTAGAAACCACCAACGAAATGGAGATAGAAGCTACTAATCCAGTTCGTGTGGGAAACCAGGCAGAATATTAGACCAAACACTTTGAGATACACTCAGATATGTTGACATGCTATGGGAGAAAAATACGATTTAGAACGAGCCCAATAAAGAGAAAGTAAAAGGCCTTTTAGGCCCGTATAAGAACCAGACAGTGCCTCCCAGCTCAGTCAACATTCAGAACATGACAACTAAGCAAAGTTGCCACCTGTATGTGCATGCCGCTTTGCCTCCGACTCTAGCTATCTCCGAACGCCAGCAAGTTCCCCTTCTTAACTCACTCTACCAACCCGGTAAAACCATTACTACTCGGCAGCCCATGGAACAACTCACAGTGATACACCCGAGAAAATTTCCCCTATCCTCAACTAGCAACATCTGACCTTTACCAAGGAACATCACCCTTACATCATTGAAGCCCCCTCTTCCTTCCCAAACAAACTACCTAATTACCAATCTTATTCCAACTGGAAAAGGCAGGCAACAAAGAATGCACTAAAATACCACTAGCCACCAAAGAAGAAGCAAGCATAGGAAGAAGGGAATGGAGGAGGGAGAAGATCTCCATTGATCAACATCAATGTAGGATCCAATCCGATGTTAGCTAGAGACCTGGGGCACTCCAACGAGGGCTCAGCAAAGGAACTCGGAAGATCCTCCCTCCACATCCAAGCAGAAGGAATCTTGACACTCCCTCAACATACGGGTCGAGCAACCTCCAAGATAGACTCTCTAGACAAACGCCCTACCAGGACCAAAAGGGAGGCCACCATTGAAGCAGCTAGGCCTCATCTTCGAAGGACTCGTTGGTATTCAGGCACGACGACTCAAGCTGTAGGTAACTACCGACCTGCTGGGGGATTTACAGTGAATCACCCTAGATCTTCCACTTGGCACCGTTCGGGAGGAACCAGTCAAATGGGCAGTGGCAGCACTTTGCTCCGCAATAGGAGCCCTCCCATGGGAATGGCTCAGTATCCCTTTTCTGTGACACCTAGCGCACAGTCTCTAGCAAGCTCCACCAAAACGGTAGAATTTGACCCCTGGCCACTCCACACTCCATCGCCTCTATCTTTAGGGTCAGAGGACTCTAGGATGGGGCTTTCTCTCCTCCTAGAATGGTTGGGGAACTCTACGTGGATAGCTATGATTATAATTTCAATGCTAACACCAGTTTGTACGGAGATGGTGGACCCAAGAATCAACCTGCAGGTAATGCTTCTATTTCTCATATGGATATGCAGACAAGTAGCAAGAATGATCGTGTTGCTGTACCATAAGACCATGTCTCTGTTCCACAAAATCAGGCTTGGTGCCAGGCTTCAAGGCGCCACGTATGCCATGAGGCCATCGCGTGGAATTTTCAAGGCATTGGTTGTTGGAGATATGCCCAAGAGGCAATAATAAAGTGGTTATTATTATATATTTGTGTTTATGATAAATGTTTGCATCCCATGCTATAATTATATTAACCGGAAACATTAATACTTGTATGTTTTGTAAACATAAAAGAGTCCCTAGTAAGCCTCTTGTTAAACTATCTTGTTGAGTAATAGATGATCATGGTTTCCTAATCATGGACATTGGATGTTGTTAATAACAAGATCATATCATTAGGAGAATGATGTGATGGACAAACACCCATAGTAAGCATAGCATAAGATCAAGTCATTAAGTTTGTTTTGCTACAAGCTTTCAGATACATAGTAACCTAATCCTTCGACCATGAGATCATGTTAATCACCATCACCGGATGAGTACTTTGATGAGATCAAACACCACTTCCATAACTGGGTGATTATGAAGGTGGCATTGGGTATTCTGAAAGTATGTGTTGAAGCACATGGATCAAGAGTGGGATTTGTCCATCCATATGATGGATAGATATACTTTGGGCCCTATCGGTGGAATGTCATCCAATTGGCTTGAGAGCACGTGAATAGGTCACAAGGGATTTCATATCACGGAACGAGTAAAGAGTCCTTATCAGTAACGAGGTTGGACTAGGTATAGAGATACCGACGATCAAACCTCGGATAAGTAAAGTATCATGCGACAAGGGGAATCGGTATCGTATGTAAATGGTTCATTTGATCACAAAGTCATCGTTTAAATATATGGGAGCCATTATGGATTTCCAGATCCCACTATTTTTTATTGACCGGAGAGGTATCTCGATCATGTCTGCATAGTTCACGAATCGTAGGGAGACACGCTTAAGGAATCAATGTTTTTTAAGTAGATATGGCATATGAGTTGGAGACCGAATGCTGTTCCGAGTCTCGGATTGGATCCAGGACATCACAATGAGATCCAGAATGGTCCGGAGAATAAGAATCATATAAGGAAAGTGGTTTTCCGGGGTTTGGAAAAGTTTCGGTGTTTTGACCAGATACTTCTAGAATGTTCTAGAGGAACCACCAGTAGTTCCAGCACCCCGGGAGGGGGTAACTTGGGTTGTGGCATGCCCTAGGGGCCAGCCGCACCAAGCCCTAAAGGTCCAGCCGACCAACACTAGTAGAAGTGTCAAACCCTAGTTTGAATAGTCAAATCCTAGTTTGAAAAGTCAAACTCTAGTTTTTGTAAGAGGGAAGACTTGGTGGGAAAGTTCCCAACTCTTCCCCTTAGTGTCCAAGTTGGGGGGGACACGTCTAGGGCTAGGAACCCTTGGCAGCCCCCCCCCCACCTATATAAGGAGGGGTGGGGGCGCACCCCCCCCCCACACACACACACCCCTTGTCCTTGGCGCCTAATCGTAGCCGCCGCTTCCCCTCTCTCTTCTCCACCATCATGCTTCGGCTTAGGCGAAGCCCTGCAGAAATCGCTCCTCCACCACCCCCACACTGTTGTGCTATTGGGATTCTGAGGAGATCTACTACCTCCACTGCCCTATTGGAACCGGGAGAGGAAGGTCTTCATCAACTCTATACGTGTGACCGACTGTGGAAGCACTGTCGGAACGCTGCGACGGAAGGATCGTCTACACGATCTTGAGATCGGCAAGTGATCGACTACATCAACCACGAGATCCAAATTTCGTCAAACACTTTGGATCTATGAGGTTAGTTCTCTACAATCTTGTTGCACCGATCTCGTAGATTAGATCTTGGTTTTGTGTGTTTATGCGATAGAAAATTTTTGTTTTCCATGCAAACCCTGTAGTGGTATCAGAGCCAATGCGTAGATCTGTTGCACGAGTAGAACCCAACGGTTTTGTGAGAGTTGATGCTTTTGTTGTCGCTTGCTTTTCGTGTAATTTGCATCCTGCGGTAATGTGGGATGAAGCGGCCCGGGCTAACCTTACATGTCGTCGCACATGAGACTTGCTCCACGCTCAACGTGCAACTTGCATTGCACAAGTGTCTTTGTGGGTGTCTGTCTCTTCCACCATAGTTAATATTCAATTTACAACGGGCACTTGACAATACTTGTATCAGCGTTGTGGTTCTTGTTCGTAGGTAAGAACGGTTCTTATTCGAAAGCCCCAAGACACGTAAAACATGCAAACAAAATTAGGGGCGTCGAACTTGTTTTTGCAGGTCATGTGATCTGATATGGCCATGATGTGATTGTGATTATATTTGATGTATGCAATGATCCTTATTGTAATTTGGCAACCAGTAGGAGCCTTATGGTTGTCTTTAAATTCGTTAAGACCTGCATGTCTAAGAATCATGTAATCGCTTTATTCCAAGTAGTTGTAATAGTTGTTGTTGGTGATGGAAAACCATGAAGCGGCGCCATTGACCTTGACGCCATGCTAGTGATGATGGAGATCATGTTCGTGCTTTGGAGATGGAGATCAAAGGCACAAGAAGAAAGGCCATATCATATCACATATTATGAATTGCATGTGATGTTAATCCTTTTTATGCATCTTGTATTGCTTAGATCGTGACAGTAGCATTATAAGATGATCCAACTCACTAAATATCAAGTACTAAAGTGTTTATCCTTAGTAGGCACCGTTGCTAAGACTCGTCGTTTCAAAGCATCTCGTGATGATCGGGTGTGATAGATTCTATGTGTGCATACAACGGGTGCAAGCCAGATCTTCACATGCGGATACTAAGGTTAACCTTGAGGAGCCTAGCATGTACAGACATGGTCTTGGAACACGGAATATTCAAAGGTAAATATGAGTCATATGAATGATATGATGAACATGTTGATTGTTCGCCTTTGAAGCTACATCTTCTCTTGTGAAGATCAGACTTGGTGTAGTGGATTTGGTTCGTGTAATCACTAAAACAATGTGAGGGATGTTGTTTTGAGTGGGAGTTCACCTAGTTAATTTAAGAATTAAATTACAACTCAATTTGTCATAAACTTAATCTAAACTTTTGCAAATTTGTTGTAGATCATGGCAACCCCTACCATCAATTTTATGTGTTCCTAGAGAAAGAAAAGTTGAAAAACAATGGAAGCAACTTTGCGGACTGGTTCCATAACATGAGGGTTGTCCTAAATGCTGGTGAGTTCACATATGTGCTGGATGCACTGTTGGGTGAACTGCTTGTAGATGATGCTACCGATGAGGTGAAAAATGTTTACCTCACTTGGAAGAATCACTACTCCACAGTTCAATGTGCCATCCTGTACGGTTTGGAATCGGAGCTTCAGAAGCTCTTTGAGAACCGCGGCCCTCCCGATATTATCAATGAGATCAAAATGATATTTGAGACTCATGCGGCCGTGGAAAGATATGAAGCTTCCAAGAAGTTCTTTAACTGTAAGATGGGAGAGGGCAGCTCCATTAGCGAGCACGTGCTTAAAATGTTTGGGCACGTGACCAAACTCAAAGATTTGGGAATAATGATTCCTAATGCGTTGGGTATCCATGGTGTCCTCCAATCACTGCCACCTAGTTACAAGAACTTTGTGATGAACTACAACATGCAGCGCATGGATAAGTCATTGCCTAAACTCCTCTCCATGTTGAAGTATGCGGAAGTGGAGATAAAGAAAGAGCACCAAGTGTTGATGGTCAATAAGACCACCAATTTCAAGAAGCAAGGCAATCCTAAGAATAAGGGCAACTTTAACAAGGGCGGCAAGAAAGCCGTCGCGCCTGCTAAGAAGCCCAATGCTGGTCCTAAGCCTGATACTGAGTGCTTTTACTACAAGGGTGAAGGTCACTGGAAGCGGAATTTCCCCAAGTACCTGGCAGATCTGAAGAACGCCAACATCAGGAAAAAGGTATATTAGATATACATGTTATTGATGTGTATCTTACTAGTAATTGTAGTAGTGTGTGGGTATTTGATACTGGTTCGGTTGCTCATATTTGTAACTCGAAACAGGTGTTGTAGAATAATCAAAGACTAGCGAGAGACAAGGTGACGATGCGTGTTGGAAATGGCTCCAAGGTTGATGTGATCGCCGCCGGCACGCTCCCTCTTCATCTACCGTAGGGATTAGTTTCAAATTTAAATAATTGTTATTTGGTGTCTACGTTAAGCATGAACATTATATCTGGATCTTGTTTATTGCGAGACGGTTACTCGTTTAAGTCCAAGAATAATGGTTGTTCGATTTTTATGAGTAATATCTTTTATGGTCATGCACCTGAGATGGATGGTCTATTCTTATTGAATCTCGATAGTAGTGATACACATGTTCATAATATAGATGCTAAATGAATGAAATTGAATGATAATTCTACATACATGTGGCACTATCGTCTTGGTCACATTGGAGTGAAGTGTATGAAGAAACTCCATTCCGATGGACTTCTTGAATCACTTGATTTTGAATCACTTGACAGATGTGAAGCATGTTTGATGGGAAAAATGACTAAGACTCCATTCTCTGGCATAATGGAGCGAGCTACGGACTTATTGGAGATCATACATACCGATGTGTGCGGTATAATGAGTATGGCAACGCGTGGTGGTTATCGGTATGTTCTTACTTTCACAGATGACTTGAGTAGATATGGGTATATCTATTTCATGAAACATAAGTCCGAAACTTTTGAGAAGTTTAAGGAATTCCAAAGTGAAGTGGAAAATCAACGTAACAAGAAGATTCAATTTCTGGGATCAGATCCCGGATGTGAATATCTAAGTGACGAGTTTGGCATGCATTTGAAGAAATGTGGAATACTTTCACAATTGACACCGCCGGGAACACCACGGCGTAATGGTGTGTCTGAACGTCGTAATCGAACTCTCTTAGACATGGTTTGTTCTATGATATCTCTTACAGATTTACCATTATCATTTTGGGGTTATACATTAGAGATAGCCGCATTCACTTTAAATAGGGCACAAATCAGTTGAAACGATACCGTATGAATTGTGGTTTGGTAAGAAACATAAGTTGTAGTTCCTTAAAGTTTGGGGTTGTAAAGCTTATGTAAAGAAGTTACAGCCCGACAAGCTTGAACCCAAAGCGGAGAAATGCTTCTTCATAGGATACCCTAAAGAAACAATTGGGTATACCTTCTATCATAGATCTGAAGACAAAGTTTTTGTTGCCAAGAATGGATCCTTTCTTGAGAAGGAGTTTGTCTCGAAAGAAGTGACTGGAAGGAAAGTAGAACTCGACGAGGTTGTTGAACCTTCTCTCGGATTTGAGAATAGCGCAGCACCGGAAGATGTTCATGTGCCGCCTGCACCAATCAGAGAGGAAGCTAATGATAATGATCATGAAAATTTGAACAAAGTGTCTACTAAACCTCGCAGGTCGATAAGGGTTCGTACCACTCCTGATTGGTATGACCCTATTATGAATGTCATGTTGGTGGAAAACACCAATGACCCTACGACGTATGAGGAAGCAATGATGAGCCCAGATTCCAACAAATGGCAAGAAGCCATGAAATCCGAGATTGGGTCCATGTACAAAAACCATGTGTGGACTTTGGTGGACTTACCAGATGGCCGCAAGCCTGTCAATAACAAATGGATTTTAAAGAATAAAAAAGACGTTGATGGTATTGTTACCGTCTATAAATATTGACTTGTCGCGAAAGGGTTCCGGCAAAGTCAAGGAGTTGACTACGAGGAGACTTTCTCACTTGTAGTGAAGCTAAAGTCTGTAAGGATTTTGTTAGTAATCCATGTATATTACGATTATGAGATATGGCATATGGATGTCAAAACGGCGTTCCTCAATGGTAACATTTAAGAAGAGTTGTATATGGTACAACCCAAATTGTCGATCCTAAAGATGCTAACAAGGTATGCAAACTTCAACGGTCCATTTATGGATTGAAGCAAGCATCCTGGAGCTGGAATCAATGTTTTGAAAAGGTGATCAAAAACTTTGGATTTATACAAACTTATGGAGAAGCTTGTATTTACAAGAAAGTGAGTGGCAGCTCTGTAGCATTCCTAGTACTATATGTGGATGACATATTGTTGATTGTGAACTATATAGAACTTCTTGAAAGTGTCAAAGCCTATTTGAATAATAGTTTCAATGAAGGATCTTGGCGAAGCTGCATACATTTTAGGCATCAAGATTTATAGAGATATATCAAGATGCTTAATAGCGCTTTCACAGAGTGCATACTTGGACAAGGTTCTAAAAAAGGTTTGGAATGGAAGAAAGCAAGAAAGGGTTCTTGTCCATGTTGCCAAATACGACTTTGAGTAAAACTCAAAGTCCACCTATGGTAGAAGATAGAGATAGGATGAGCAAAATCCCCTATGGCTCGGCCATAGTTCTATCATGTATGCCATGCTATGTACAAGACTGGATATCGCACATGTTGTTAGTTGACTAGCATATATCAAAGTGATCCAGGAGTGGAACACTGGACAGTGGTCAAAAATATCCTAAAGTACTTGAGAAGGACTAAGGATATGGTTCTTTCTTATGGAGGTGATGAAGACATCATTGTAAATGGTTACACCGATGCTAGTTAGAACACCGATCCAGATGACTCTAAGTCATAGTCTAGGTACGTATTTACTTTGAATGGTGCAGCAGTGAGCTGGAGGAGTGCTAAGAAAAGTGTTGTGGCGAGATCTTCAACTGAATCGGAATACATAGATGCCTCGGTGATGAGCTCAGATCACTGTAGAGCTTCGTTGGGAAACCCCAAGAGGATGGTGTGATGAGCACAGCAGTAAGTTTTCCCTCAGTTATGAAACCAAGGTTATCGAACCAATAGGAGGAAGGAAACAACTTCCAAACTGTTTCCAGCAACTTGGAATCCTGCACAACACGAACTCAAGACTTTCCCCAACTTACAGTGAGATTGTCAATATCACTGGTTTGCTGAAAACAAAGGATTAAACGTATAGTGTGGAAGTTAATGGTTGCTTGTAGAGAATAAACAGTAATAGTAGATGATGTAACAATGTTAAAGATTGGACTGGGGTCCACAGTTCACTAAAGGTGTTCTCCTTAAGAAAGATAACATAACATGGTGGGTGAACAAATTACAGCGGGGCAATTGACAGGACTGAGCAAGGCATAACAATGCAAATACTAGACATTCATGATCCTATGAGATTTGATTGGGCATTACAACAATATACATAGACCGCCATCCAACTTCATCTATGACTAGTAATACACCTTCAGGTTATCATCCGAACCCCCTCCAGTATTAAGTTGCAAGCAACGAATAACTGCATTACGCAATGTGTGTAAAGTAAACAATACAATTGTTCCATGAACAAAAGATTGTTGTTTTCTCCCTAGTAGCAATAGAACATCTACAACCTTAGAGATTTATGTCACTTCCCCAGATTCAATAGAGGCATGAACCCACTATCGAGCATAAATACTCCCTCTTGGAGTCACTAGCATCTACTTGGCCAAGATAGCTACTAGAAACGGAGAGCATGCAAGATCTCAAACAACACAGACATGATAGAATCAATAATCAATAAGACATGATAGAATCAATAATCAATCTGACATAGTATCTCAATATCCATCGGATCCCCGCAAACACAACATGTATGATTACAAATAGATGATCTTGATCATGAACGAAGCTCACAAGATCTAAACATGATAGCACAAAGGAGGAGAAACAACCATCTAGCTACTGTATGGACCCATATTCCAAGGGTGAACTACTCACGCATCATACGGGAGGCTGGCATGGTGATGAAGAAGGCCTCCGGGATGATCTCTCCCTTCCGGCAGGGTGCCGGGAAGAGCTTCAGATCCCCCCTCCCGCCCTCCCCCCCCCCCCCGATCTAGGGACGATGGTGGCGGTGACTACGGACTGTTTTGTGGAGATCTGATCGGGTACTTAGGGTTTTGGCATCGGGGGGCTTATATAGGCGAAGAGGCGAGGCAGGGGGCGGCTAGGGGGCCCACACCCTACCTAGGCGCGGCCTAGGGTGGTCCCGCGCGTGGGGGGGTGTGGCCACCATGTGGCTCCCCTCCGGTCGCCCTTCAGTCTCTATGTTCTCCTCGGTGAAATATTGACTTTGGCTTTTGTCCCGTCCAATTCCGAGAATATTTCCATACTAGCTTTTCTGAAACCAAAAAACAGCAGAAAACAGGCAAATGGCACTGCGGCATCTTGTTAATAGGTTAGTCCCAGAAAATGTATAAAATTCCTCAAAGTGTAGACAAACCATAGAAAAGTGGATACTAAACAAGCATGGAACATCAAAAATTATACATACGTTTATGATGTATCACTTGGAGGCTTCACAAGAAGCGATATGGATGAAGGAGTTCATTATGGAGCTTGGTGTGGTTCATAGTGCATTGTACCCGATGGCTATCTGTTGTGACAACATGGGTGCCATAGCCAATGCACATGTGCCAAGGTCACACAAGAAGCTAAAGAATATCAAGCTACGTTTTCATGCTATTCGCGAGCATGTCCAAGATGGTGACATAAAGATTTGCAACGTACACAAAGTGAAGGGAATATGCCCTGAGAGGCAATAATAAAGTGTTTATTATGTGTATTCCAAGTATATGATAGATGTTTATTTTGCATGCTATAATTGTATTAATACGGAAACATTAATACATGTGTGTTTAATAAACAAATAGAAAGTTCCTAGTTATGCCTCTCTATTAAACTAGTTCGTTGATTAACAAGATGATCAAGGTTTCCTGATCATGGACATTGGATGTTGTTAATAACGGGATCACAACATTAGTGTAATGGTGTGATGAACATTCATCCGAAGTATAGCATTACGTTCAAAGTCATTGAGTTTATATTTCTATAACAACTTACGAAGTGATCCTAATCCTTAGACCATGAGATCATGTCAATCACTAACACCGGAAGAGTTTCTTGATAACATCAAACGTCACATCATAACAGGGTGATTATAAAGATGGATTCAGAACTAATAAATTGTTATGTTGAGTCTCATGGATCGAGAGTGGAATTTGTTCATCCCGATGACGGATAGATATACTCTGGGCCCTCTCGGTGATATCACATTGATTAGATTGCAAGCAAGTGATTTGATCACTAGAATGTTATATCACGGGAACGAGAAAAGAGTGCATGTCAGTAACGAGATCAAAATAGGTATGGAGATACCGATGATCGAATCTCGGACATGTAATATATCGTGAAACAAAGGGATTAAGATACTAGCGTAAAAGGTTCCGACGATCACAAGAAAGTCATCGTTGAATGTTTGGGAGTCAGTATGGGTCTCCAGATCCCTCTTCTGATTATTGATCCGAGAGGGGTCTCGATCATGTCCGCATTATTCATGAACCGTAGGGTGACACACTTAAGAGACACCGACATCCAATTGGAGCAAAAGTTTCATGCCGAAAGAATGAACAAGCGCAGGAATTTATTTCACTAGATACCGAAACAGGTTTTTGGGTGAAATTGCATAAAGTGGTTATGCATGTGAAATAGAATTCTAGCAAGGGGTTATTTGTGAATGTTTGTCATTAAAGTAATTGACAAAATTCTTAATAAAATAAAAGAGTTTTATTTAATGAGAGTTTGCATTAAATTTGGTGGAAATTTAATGGGAATTTGAGTGGATTTTTTAGTGGAGAAAATTGAAGGGCCATTTTGTGAGTGGAGTGTCCACCCACATGAATGAGGGAGAGGTGGGGGCACCCTCCATGTCCAGCGGCCATGCCCCCTTGGGCTGCCCCCCCTCCCCTATAAAAGGAGCCCCTCCTCTCACTTGTCTCTCACACCTCCTCGTGAAGGATCTCTCTCCCCCTCTAGAATTTATCCCCCATGGTCTCGGACTAGCAAGATACATGTTCTCGGTGGATATTCCGCAAGAAAGAGTTGTGCTTCCGCTGCATCGCTGGAGCGAGGAGGCGGAGGTTGCTCGGTGCCTCGAACGTGTGTGCGAGCATGGATGCGCTGCTGATTTGCGGCGCTAGGACTTCCTCTCGATCTTGAGATCGGCAAGAGATCGTCTACATCAACCACGAGTTGAACTCGTTAAGCTTTGTCGGTCTTCAAGGGTATGTTCTACACGGATATACATCCGCCCGTTGTTTGTATCTAATAGATAGATCTTGGTACATAGTTCACATCGTAGGAAAATTTTTGTTTTCTATGCTGCGAACCCTACAGTGGTATCAGAGCCGGATCTATGCGTAGATGCTTTACACGGGTAGTACACATATGAGTATGTGGGTGATGATGATCATGTTGTTGCTCCTTTGTTGTAATTTTGGATATTGGTGGCATAGTGGGATGAAGCGGCCCGGACAAACTTTACATGTCCTCGCACATGAGACCTGTTCCACGCTTGACATGCAACTAGTTTGCATAAGTGGCTAGCGAGTGTCTGTCTCTCCTACTATAGTCAATATCTATTTTGCAAATGAGTTGTCAACAATTTGGTTATCCTCGTTGTGGTTCATGTTCGTAGGTAAGAACGGTTCTATCTCGAAAGCCCTAAGCCACGTAAAACTTGCAATGGATAAATTAGAGGCGTCTAGTTTAGATTGTTGCTGGGCTTGCGTTATGATATGGTAGTGTTGTAAGTAGAAGTATGAGATGATACTCTTACAACACACATAGCGTGTAAACTCCATATACCTTGGATTTACACATATAGGTATGATAGTGATCATACCATGATGCACATGATAGAGATCATCTGCGGGAACCATAACATTTCACTAATAAACATGTGATGTTTGATAGCATCTTATATTGCTTGTTTAGCGCTTTGTTAGCATAATAAGATGATCCCTCATTTAAATATCAAGATAAGAATGTGTTCTTCCTTTAGTATGCACCGATTATGTTTCGTCGCTCCAAGACATCACGTGATGATCGGGTGTTCTTGGATCCACGACCATATTTTGGGTGTAAAACAGTTACACACACGAATACTAAGGTTCTAAATTGGCGATCCTAGCATGTACAGACATGGCCTCGGAACACGGACCGAAAGGTTAAGCATGAGTCATATAGTTGATATGATGCCCATTTGATGCTCGCCTTTGAAGCTATACCGACTCACGTGATGATCGGACTTGGTATAGTGGATTTGGTTCATGTAATCACCAAAAAGGCACGAGGGATGTCGTTTTTGAGTGGGAGTTCATTCGTAATATGGATTAGTTGAACTCAATCTATCATACACTTAGTCTAAACTTTACAAATTCTGTTGTAGATGGCACCACCTGCTTTTAATTTCAATGTGTTCATGGAGAAAGAGAAACTAGCAACGAACGGTAGCAACTTTACCGAATGGGCCATGAATTTGAGGATTCTCCTCCCTGCTGCACAAAAGCAATACGTGCTAGAAGCGCCGTTAGGCCCCCCACCTTTAGAGGATGCCCCTGACGAGGAGAAGAATGTCTATCAGACTCATCAGTGGGACCACAACTTAGTTCATTGCGGCATATTGTATGGGCTAGAGCCGGAACTTCGAAAGCGTTTCGAAAACGGCAATGCATTTGATACAATGGGTGAGTTGAAAATGATTTTCGACACACATGCTGCTGTAGAAAGCTACAACGCTTCAGAAAAGTTCTTTAGCTGCATGATAGAAGAGCACAGCTCCGTTAGTGAGCATGTACTCAAGATGTCGGGTTACGCCAATAAGCTTGTGTCCTTGGGAATAACGATTCCCATTGACTTAGGCATCCATCGTGTTCTGCAGTCTCTGCCACCTAGCTATAAGAGCTTTGTGATGAACTATAATATGCAAGGCATGAAGAAGTCTCTCCCCTAGCTTCTGTCAATGCTTAAAACTGCAGAAGTGGAGATCAAAATGGAACATCAAGTGTTGATGATCAATAGGAACACTGGTTTCAAGAAAGACAAGAAGGGAAAACGGAAGGGAAGTAAGGGTAGCAAGTCTGTTGTCGTGCCTGAAAATAAACCCCGAGTTGGACCTAAGTCTGATACCGAGTTCTACTATTGTAAGGGGACTGGCCACTGGAAGCGCAACTGCTCCAAGTATTTGGCAGACAAGAAGGCCGGCAAGGAAAACAAAGGTATATATGATATACATGTTATTGATGTGTACTTGACTAGTGCTCGCAGTAGCACCTGGGTATTTGATACCGGTTCAGTTGCTAATATTTGTAACTCGAATCAGGGGCTGCGGAACAAGCGACCGCTAGCAAGGGGTGAGGTCAAGATGCGTGTCGGCAATGGATCAAGCGTTGATGTGATCGCCGTCGGAACGCTGCCTCTCCACTTGCCGTCGGGATTAGTTATAAACTTGAATAATTGTTATATGGTGCCTGCACTGAGCATGAACATTGTATCTGGATCATATTTAATGTGAAGTGGTTATTCATTTAAATCCGAGAACAATGGTTGTTCCATTTATATGAATGAAATCTTTTATGGTCATGCATCGATGATGAATGGTTTATTTCTATTAGATCACAATGATAATGTTACACATATTCATAATGTTGATGCTAAAAGGATTAAACTAAATGATGATATATCCGCATATATGTGGCACTGCCGTCTAGGTCATATTGGCGTTAAACGCATGAAGAAGCTCCATTTCGATGGACTTTTGGAATCACTTGATTTTGAATCATTTGATACATGTGAGCCATGCCTTATGGGCAAGATGACTAGAACTCCGTTTTTCGGTTCAATGGAACGGGCGACAGATTTATTGGAAATCATACATTCTGATGTATGTGGTCCAATGAGTGTGTCGGCGCGAGGTGGATATCGTTATTTTGTTACTTTCACAGATGATTTGAGTAGGTATGGTTATATCTACTTGATGAAACACAAGTCTAAAACCTTTGAAAAGTTCAAGGAATTTCAGAATGAAGTGGAAAATCATCGTAATAGAAAGATCAAATTTCTACGGTCCGACCGTGGAGGTGAGTATCTAAGTTACGAGTTTAGCACTCACATGAAAGAGTGTGGAATTGTTTCACAACTCACGCCTGCCGGAACACCACAGCGAAATGGTGTGTCGGAACGTCGTAATCGTACTTTATTAGATATGGTTCGATCTATGATGTCTCTGACGGACTTGCCGTTGTCATTTTGGGGCTATGCACTAGAAACTGCTGCATTCACTTTAAATCGGGCACCATCTAAATCCGTTGAAAAGACACCGCATGAATTGTGGTTTGGAAACAAACCTAAGCTGTCATTTCTTAAAGTTTGGGGATGCGATGTTTATGTGAAGAAACTTCAACCGGATAAACTCGAACCCAAAGCGGAAAAATGCGTCTTCATAGGTTACCCTAAGAAAACTATTGGGTATTCCTTCTATAACAGATCCGAGGGCAAGGTTTTTGTTGCCAAGAATGGATCCTTTCTAGAGAAAGATTTTCTCGCGAAAGGTGTGAGTAGTTGGAAGGTAGAACTCGAAGAGGTTATTGAACCTTCTCTTCAAAGTATGGCGAGTAGCGCAGCGTCGGAAGTTGTTCCGGAGTTGGCTCCACCTGTTGAAGAGGGAACTAATGATAATGATCATGAAACTCCGAAAGAGAGTACTACCGAACCTCGCAGGTCAAGCAGGACGCGTGCAGCTCCCGAGCTGTACGGAAATCCTGTCATGAATTTCATGGTTGATGAAAATGATGACCCTGCGACGTATGAAGAAGCGATGATGAGCCCGGATTCCAACAAATGTTAGAAGCCATGAAATCCGAGGTGGAATCCATGTATGAAAATCAAGTTTGGAACTTGGTGGAATTACCTCACGACCGAAAGGCCGTGGAGAACAAATGGATTTTCAAAAGGAAAACTGATGCTGATGGTAATGTGACCGTCTATAAAGCTCGACTTGTCGCAAAGGGGTTTCGACAAATTCAAGGAGTTGACTACGATGAGACATTCTCTCCCGTAGCGATTCTAAAGTCAGTTGGGATTATGTTAGCAATTGCTGCATATTTCGATTATGAGATATGGCAGATGGATGTCAAAACCGCGTTTCTCAATGGTAATATTGAAGAAGAGTTGTATATGATACAACCAAAGGGTTTTGTCGATCCTAAGGATGCTAACGAGGTGTGCAAGCTTCAGCGATCCATCTATGGATTGAAGCAAGCATCACGAAGTTGGAATCTCCGCTTTGATGAGGTGATCAAAGAGTTTGGATTTGTCCAAACTTATGGAGAAGCTTGTATTTACAAGAAAGTGAGTGGGAGCAATGTGGCATTTCTGATATTATATGTGGATGACATATTATTGATCGGAAATGATATAGATCTTTTAAACAGTGTTAAAAGTTATCTAAACAGCAAATTTTCAATGAAGGACCGAGGTGAAGCATCATACATATTAGGCATAAAGATCTATAGAGATAGATCAAGGCGCCTAATAGGGCTATCACAAAGTACATACCTTGATAAGATTTTAAAGAAGTTTAAAATGGACGGAAGTAAGAAGGGGTTCTTACCTATGTTGCAAGGCAAGACATTGAGTAAGACTCAAAGTCCGGCTTCGGCGGAAGAAAGAGAGATAATGGACAAAGTCCCCTATGCTTCAGCCATAGGCTCTATAATGTACGCCATGCTATGTACAAGACCGGATGTGGCACATGCTATTAGTTTGACTAGTAGGTACCAATCGGATCCAGGTTCGGAACACTGGATAGCGGTCAAGAATATCCTTAAGTACTTACGAAGAACTAAGGATGTGTTTCTTGTATACGGAGGTGAAGAAGAGCTCGTCGCTAAGTGTTACGTTGACGCTAGCTTTGACACCGATCCGGATGACTCTAAGTCTCAATCCGGATACGTATTTCTCATGAATGGCGGAGCGGTTAGTTGGAGGAGCTCCAAACAACCTGTGGTAGCGGGATCAACAACGGAGGTCGAATATGTTGCTGCTTCAGAAGCGGCTCAGGAAGCAGTTTGGATGAAGGAGTTCATATCCGAACTAGGAGTGGTTGCAAACGCGTTGGACCCAATGGTGATCTATTGTGACAACAATGGTGCCATTGCCAATGCCAAAGAACCAAGGTCTCACAAGCATTCCAAGCATATTAAGCGCCGGTTTCACTCCATCTGCGAGCATGTCAAGGATGGACATATAAAGATTTGTAAAGTACATACGGATCTCAATGTAGCAGATCCGTTGACTAAAACTCTCCCTAGAGAAAAACATGATCAACACCATAACTCAATGGGTGTTAGATTTATCACTATGTAACTAGATTATTGTCTCTAGTGCAAGTGGGAGACTGAAGGGAATATGCCCTGAGAGGCAATAATAAAGTGTTTATTATGTGTATTCCAAGTATACGATAGATGTTTATTTTGCATGCTATAATTGTATTAATACAGAAACATTAATACATGTGTGTTTAATAAACAAACAGAAAGTTCCTAGTTATGCCTCTCTATTAAACTAGCTCGTTGATTAACAAGATGATCAAGGTTTCCTGATCATGGACATTGGATGTTGTTAATAACGGGATCACAACATTAGTGTAATGGTGTGATGAACATTCATATGAAGTATAGCATTACGATCAAAGTCATTGAGTTTATATTGCTATAACAACTTACGAAGTGGTCCTAATCCTTAGACCATGAGATCATGTCAATCACTAACACCGGAAGAGTTTCTTGATAACATCAAATGTCACACCGTAACAGGGTGATTATAAATATGGATTCAGAACTAATAAAGTGTTATGTTGAGGCTCATGGATCGAGAGTGGAATTTGTTCATCCCGATGATGGATAGATATACTCTGGGCCCTCTCGGTGATATCACATTGATTAGATTGCAAGCAAGTGATTTTATCACTAGAATGTTATATCACGGGAACGAGAAAAGAGTGCATGTCAGTAACGAGATCAAACTAGGTATGGAGATACCGATGATCGAATCTCGGACATGTAATATATCGTGAAACAAAGGGATTAAGATACTAGCATAAAAGGTTCCGACGATCACAAGAAAGTCATCGTTGAATGTGTGGGAGTCAGTATGGGTCTCCAGATCCTGCTTCTGATTATTGATCCAAGAGGGGTCTCGATCATGTCCGCATTATTAATGAACCGTAGGGTGACACACTTAAGAGACACCAACATCCAATTGGAGCAAAAGTTTCATGCCGAAAGAATGAACAAGCGCAGGAATTTATTTCACTAGATACCGAAACAAGTTTTCGGGTGAAATTGCATAAAGTGGTTATGCATGTGAAATAGAATTCTAGCAAGGGGTTATTTGTGAATGTTTGTCATTAAAGTAATTGACAAAATTCTGAATAAAATAAAAGAGTTTTATTTAATGAGAGTTTGCATTAAATTTGGTGGAAATTTAATTGGAATTTGAGTGGATTTTTTAGTGGAGAAAATTGAAGGGCCATTTTGTGAGTGGAGTGTCCACCCACATGAATGAGGGAGAGGTGGGGGCACCCTCCATGGCCGGCGGCCATGCCCCCTTGGGCTGCCCCCCCTCTCCTATAAAAGTAGCCCCTCCTCTCACTTGTCTCTCACACCTCCTCGTGAAGGATCTCTCTCCCCATCTAGAATTTATCCCCCATGGTCTTGGACTAGCGATATACATGTTCTCGGTGGCTATTCGTCAAGAAAGAGTTGTGCTTCCGCTGCATCGCTGGAGCGAGGAGGCGGAGGTTGCTCGGTGCCTCGAACGTGTGTGCGAGCACGGATGCGCTGCTGATTTGCGGCGCTAGGACTTCCTCTCGATCTTGAGATCGCCAAGAGATCGTCTACATCAACCACGAGTTGAACTCGTTAAGCTTTGTCGGTCTTCAAGGGTATGTTCTCTACGGATATACATCCGCCCGTTGTTTATATCTAATAGATAGATCTTGGTACATAGTTCACATCGTAGGAAAATTTTTGTTTTCTATGTTGCGAACCCTACACAAAGATATGAATGTGAAAGATCCGTTGACTAAACCTATCCCTAGAGCAAAACATAAACGCCATGGGTGTTAGGTACATTACAATGTAATCTACATTATTGACTCTAGTGCAAGTGGGAGACTGTTGGAAATATGCCCAAGAGGCAATAATAAAGTGGTTATTATTATATCTTTGTGTTTATGATAAATGTTTGCATCCCATGCTATAATTGTTATTAACCGGAAGCATTAATACTTGTGTGTTTTGTAAACATAAATAAGTCCCTAGTAAGCCTCTTGTTAAACTAGCTTGTTGATTAATAGATGATCATGGTTTCCTGATCATGGACATTGGATGTTGTTAATAACAAGATCATATCATTATGAGAATGATGTGATGGACAAACACCCATAGTAAGCATAGCATAAGATCATGTCATTAAGTTCATTTTGCTGCAAGCTTTCAGATACATAGTAACCTAATCCTTCGACCATGATATCATGTTAATCACCATCACTGGTGATTAATTTGATGACACCAAACACCACTTCTATAACTAGGTGATTATAAATGTGGCATTGGGTATTCTGAAAGTATGTGTTGAAGCACATGGATCAAGAGTGGGATTTGTTCATCCATATGACGGATAAATATACTGTGGGCCCTCTCGGTGCAATGTCATCCAATTGGCTTGCAAGCATGTGACTAGGTCACAAGGGATGTCATATCACGGAACAAGTAAAGAGTACTTATCGATAACAAGGTTGAACTAGGTATAGCGATACTAACGATCAAACCTCGGAGTAGTAAAGTATCGCGTGACAAAGGGAATCGGTATCGTATGTAAATGGTTCATTCGATCACGAAGTCATCATTGAAATATGTGGGAGCCATTATATATTTCTAGATCCCTCTATTGGTTATTGACCAGAGAGGTGTCTCGATCATGTATGCATAGCTCGCGACCATAGGGAGACACGCTTAAGGAATCGATGTTGTTTAAGTAGATATGGAATGTGTCAACACCCGGATTTTTAATCCTAGATGCATGTTATGCCATACATCACAATCCCAGGATTACCATTTTTGCGAGACATAACAGATTTGATAATCACAGTACATCATCCATTACAAACCATACATAAGGTCTTACACAAATAAGGATCTCATGATCCAGTTCTTAATTCAATTCAAGCAGTGGAATAACTTAATAGTAACGATAGCGTAGGCGAAGCTCCATCTTCAGGGTCATAGGCAATGCTGACGATGGGAGATGAACCTAGTTATCGTAACCTTCCTGCGGTCCGTCATCCTGATACTCCTCTTATAAGTCTGGCCACGGGAATAGCCAGGGACAAAGCCATGAGTACTCTTTAAGTACTCGCAAACTAATACTAACAAGTGAAGGGGTTTTGAATAGGATATACTAAGCTCTAGGGTTATTTTGCAAAAAGCCATATTTACCTCTACTAAGTTCAAAAGAAAAGAAAGCTAGTTGAAAGTTTTATAACACCTAAGTGGGAACTTGCATTTCATGTCACAACTCTGTTGTGGTCAAGTCAAAGTCATAAATCATTTCATAAGTAATTTTGAAAACGTCTGACGATAGAACAGTATGGCCACTCCAACTGTCCATAACCGCGGACGCGGCTATTCGAATAGTTTGACACTCTACAGAGATTGTACACTTTCACCACAACATTCGATACATCCATCAGGAACAATCCTGAATTCACCATACTCAGTATGCGGATAATCAATCCTAACCTTTCAGTTACAAGCCCTAGTATAGGCACCTCTCCTGTGAGTTTGGCCTCCCAACCATGACCAATTGTCATCTTGGGAACTGCATAGATGGACAATCTTCACAAGGTAGCCTCAGCTTAGACCTTGGCCGCAAGGGAACCCATACTAAGGTATATAAATTTCCAGTAAAGCCCTACCAAAATTTCGAGTATTGTGGTTGTACGGTAAAATTGGAATGGTATCACATCTAGACAACCATCAGTTTTATAAAGGGCTAAGGCTCATGCTTCAACATTTTCATCATCAAAATCATCTGGTGTTCAAGAACACATATCAAAACATTTCAGTAGAATGACTCATCATTCTAAGGTTTTCATAACCATTTTCACCAAGTATTCCCATCTAAAGTTGATCAAGTTTTATGCTTAGCACTAGCATCTACAAGTGGGGATAAATACTAATGGTGGGTAATAAACCAGTGGGGATTTACTAAGTTCATCATCAATATTATCTAACTTAGGCCAAATTTTATGCTCTTTATGCTACCTTCAGTTATCTTTCTAGAATCTACAAGTCGAGAAGTAAACTCTAAGAGAAAGCTTTGGTAAAGAAAATAAAGTATTAAGCTTGCAAGTAAAACTAGGATTGGGTATCAAGTGGTGTAAGCTTGCAAGTAAAACTTGCATGGTTTAGCTTGCTAAGGTAGTAGTATAAGCTTGCTAAGTTGCAAGTGTTAGCTTGCTCAGTTAATAGCTTGCCTTGTGCAGAGCAGTGGTTGAAGTTCTCCTCGGCTTCTTCCTCGTAGTATCCTCCTTCCTCCTCGTATCCTTGGTCGGTACTAGCGTCTATAAATAAATACGAGGTACACAATCACCAAACAATACTTAACTATTTCTAATCATCACACAAAGGTTCACACTAGGTGATCTAGCATCATCACTAACATTACAAGATTAAAACACTTGTCCCATTTATTTTATTTTGAGAAAAGTAATTTCTACTCATTGAAAAACTACTTAAGATTTAATATTCTCCAACTCAAACATGGGATCATGTTGACACATGTCATCACCACATATTTCAGTACATGGGAATGTGATTTAAAGTGGTGTCACAATTTAATAAGGTTTAACCTTTTTATTTTATTTAATTAAAGTGACTAGAAATGCCTATGTGGCATTATTTTATTACTTAATCATTATTTCTGTAAGTAAACCTATATGTTTTTATATATTCTAAAAGGTATGGTTAAATGTGATTTTTGAGAGTTGGAATTAACAAAATCTCATATGGTTGAATTTTGAAAAATGTTTGAATGCAGAAAAGCTTCTGCCTTGTTATTTTTACCATGGGTGATCTACAAATCTAAATGGTTTGAATCCAATGGGCTTGGATTAAGCATTCCACTACCTTTCTAACAAAATTGGTTTCATGCATTTTGGTTTAGTGAATCGAGATGGGTTGATTTTTGAATCTAGGTACAGAACTGTGTTTGAAATTAAATGAATAAAACTAAATTTGAATCAGTGGGTTGCGCGGGATGTTTAACTGGGTCGGCCCACTATGCACAGCGCACGCGCGGGCTAGTTAAGTGAGTGACCTCACTCGTCAGTGAGACAATGAGGGGCGAAGCGGTATGGGGCGATTTGGACTGTAGGATCTAACTCTAATCGAACGGCTCTGATTCATCGTCCACGTCGGGAAGCGCCGGTGAGACAGAACCCTAACGCTACCGGTGGGGGTCGTGGGAGGCTCACCGGGGCTCAGGCGATGTGTAACATCCCAGCATTAGAGCTTAGAAATAGGCTGAACACAGGTGTGTGCATTGCATTCATGCATCAGAAAATCCGGGGAATTTTCGCGCAAAACTAAAGAAGTTATAGTGGGACTGGGATCTCTCTTGTTCTAATGGAATCATCAGGACAGGTGCGATCGATTTCGATATTTTAGGGGAAGACAACTCAAATTTGAATATTTAATTGATAGATTTGAATACTAAAAGAATTTGAAATAAAATAAGAATTGGAAATTTAATTATAATAAAAGATAAGAGGTGAATTATTAATTATGAATAAGATGCAATATACACAATTATTCGAATTAAAAATTTAAAACACAAAGAGATAAGTATTTCTCTTGCCTTAGATAAATGGGGTTTAGTTCATCATAGATGGGTGTTAGGAATTTGGACATGACCTTTGTTGACTTTCTAAATTTTGGGGAAACGAATTTTCATTCAAGACTTCAAATATGAGATCATACAATTCAAATATAACTTGGATTTAAATTTAAATCTTAAACTATTACAGGATATTACATAAACATAATACAAACTGGTATAAGTAATATAATCTTTATTACATAAATAAGAATTTAAGAAATTACAAGTTACAAATAATAAAGATCAATTACTATAAGAGAATATACTAATATAATGTTTAAGAGGAAAAGGTAAATCTTCATTACTTTAATACAAATAATACAAGGTTCTTACAAGTAAATAAAATTACAAATGAATAAAGGAAAAGATTCCTAAATATACTCTTGATCCTTTATCTGTATCTTTTCCTGACTCTTGATCCCTACAAAACAACACAAAGGATAAAAGAAAAACAAAAGAAAGGAAATAAGGAAAAAAGGGAGTTAGTTTGGTTTATTGCTCTTAGATATCAACAGTGTAGTGCACTGTTTTATCTCCTCATTGAGCTGAATTTTTTTTAAAAGGGGCAAGTTTCACCAAATAAGATAGAATCTGTTCTTATCATATTAAACCTCAGAGCACCATCATTGTCCAGGGACAATTTTACCAAAGTCAAATAAAAGGGCAATTGGTAAAACATCAGATTCTCACTTGATATGATCCACTGGGGGTGAGACAAGCACCCAAGCAGCTCACACATCTGCATGGTGTTGTGCTATCAAGCACATGGGCATCACAAGGAGTACAAAGGTAAGCACACAGCCGCAGCTAGCAAACCTTACCATCCAACATCCAAATAGTCCACATCCATAACCCCAGAACATTTGGTTCAACACTAAACCTTCCACCAGCACCCTGGTTGCTTGGGAAAGCCATCCAGGAGTAGATCAAGATCAAGCCAGGAGCTGGGAGGAGCTGACCAAGCAACATGATCACCAAAGGAGAAATTGGTAAACATGGTGGCAAAAGAAGAGGAGGCAAGAAGTACTAGTAGAAGATGATTCAACTCATCCTCACAACAATAACAGTGAGTAAGCATCATGTCCAACTTTAACATATGTTCTTACCAAAGTAATCCATACAAACACAAATGGTGTTTTTTTGAAAAGGGGAATACTCTCAGTGTTGCATATAAATGATATGCACAATTCATCATAGAGTAGATTTTGTCAAGACAAACAATAACTGTCCTTGTTATCTACTTGTGCCTTAGTCTTTGCATCTCAGGCAAAGCCAAGTAATGAAGGGAGATTTTTGTCTTAACCTATGCTTCAGACCAGCATCACAAGCAATCAGGTTAAACAATTTTGTTTAGTCTTACAAGCAAGAGAAGCCAATAGAACAGGGTATCCAGCAGCATATTCATGACCTTCTATTGTGCACTCTCCAAGGTTGAAGGCACCACAGTAGCAGCCAAAAACAACTAAAGTCACTAAAGTAATCCCTACACATTAGCTAGCTCACAAAGTTATCCAAATCCAACAAATTCTATCATTTTCCTAGTTCAGTAAACTAGGAATCATTTTTGAATATGTTATTAATATCATTACTGAACCATTGGTTTAGTTCAGCATGCACCTTTCATATATAAACTCAACATTGAGCCAAGGACATCATTCATAATCTACCACTAGAAAAATAGATCAAATCATCTCCCTAACATTTTAGGGATCATTTTCACAAGTTTCTTATGGACTTACATCCATAAGGAGAGTAAGATCTGTTGGATAGAAAATATCCTCAGAGATACACTCAGATGGATTGTTTATCAACATGGATAACTTAAGAAGGGCCTAACAACATGTTTTCCATCTATGGACAAGGTCTTAGATCATGCATCATTAACCTAAGCTACTATTCACTAGTTTAGAACTAGGTGGCAGCAGATTCTTTAATGAACTACTACAGGGCACATTCCATAAAATGGTAGCACCTCTATAGCAGTTTCATTCCTTTTTAACCATTTCTCAAATCAGAAGTACAAGTAGAAGAAACTACACCAAGTTATTCTAATCATCTTCCTAAATCACATCAACTAGGAATCATTCAACCAATCACATCTGCAAGCCATTCCTCAATAAACCAGGCCACTAGACTGAACCATAGCCAGTAAGTAAATGTTCAAAAGCTAGTAATCTTACTGAAGCATATTGATAAAATACAAGATCAAAGATCATGTATCAAGAATAATACCAATACTCACTAATCATAACTTAATCAAACCACGGGTCACAAGTAATCTCGTCAAGCAAATAAAACCAGGTTACAGAGATGTAATCTTGACAGGGGTAATCACAGCAAGCATGCTTGACATGGCAAGGTAGATGGGGCATAGAGAGAAACTCAGTAGGGGAAGCACACTTACCCGAGGTCCTCGCAAAAAGATAGAAGAGGAAGCAGAGGAGTGGTCGGTGGCGATGAAGGGGCGGCAGCACGCGGAGTCTACCGAAATCGAGCAGTGCCAGGGGCGGCCATGGAAGCACCAGCGCGAGGACGAGAGAGATAAGATCGAGCGTAGGGAAGAGGGGGTACTGGGCCGCTGGGTCGGTTAATATTACACTAGAAAAATATTTTTATAAAAATTAATATTATATTTAAAAATAAATAAAATTCATTTTTAAGTTCTTGAATAAATATATTACACTAGAAAAATATTAAATATATTATTAGAAAAGTCTTTAATATTTTAAATAATAAATCCTTACATAGTACCTATTTTGTGAAATCTTTAAAAATAATTGTTAAGTAAGAAATAATCCCAATTCTTATAAAACCTTGAGCAATTAGTGTCTTTGTACCAAATTCCAAACCCATAACTTAAATTCATAATCAAATTTAAGTATAACTTTTAACTTTAAAATATTCTTTTAAATTTTTTATTAAGAATCCTTTTAAATCAACATTGGGTATCACCTAGTTATATAATATGGTGAATAAGCATTATATCTTAACCATTATTAACATAACTTTAAATTCTAACAAATTACTAAGATCGTCTAATTATGCTCCCATTAAATAAATACCAATTACTTTCTAAATAAACAAAACAAATTTAATCTAAATCATTCACTTAAATGTAAAGTCAGCAATTCCACACCTTAGTTATACCTATCATAAATCTAAAACTTGGGAATAATTAAGATATATTACATCTTAAGTTTACTTAACCTTTTAGTCTCAAAAGCTTATAAACATCATGTATAATAAACTACTTATGTTTTTATGGTTAACTTTGGTCTATTTAAATTAAGACATAAATCATCTCAAGTCCAAACTAATAAATCAAACACCAAAACACAGTGATCATGTCCTATTAACAATAAAGATTGTTTAAACCTTAGAAAGGAAATCTTTTGTTCAAATGTTATTCTTTTTGCCACTTCAAACAAAAATATTATAGTAAGTTCCTCAATTATTCACAACTCAAACCCAAGGATGTTTATCATAGTCACCACATGACAATTAACCATAATCACATCATTTTATACTTTATTTACATATTTGGGATTGTTAACACTTAGGCTCCTTATAGAGATCATTACTTATAAAGTAAAATTTGAAGAAAAACCAACTCTTAAAAGAATCACTTGAATTCACTTCACTCAAAGTATTGGGGATTCAATTTGGGAGTTTTACAAAAATGCATAGCATTACTTATGCATAACTTCATATTGCTTCTTTAAACATTAGTCCTTACCGGACCAATGATGCAGATTTCAGATATTGAATCTTATGTCGTCTCGAAGACCGTGAGTGCATAATCTTGCAATCACAAAAGGCAAGTTCACACTTGCTCATGTCCTTTTGATTATTTTCTGTAAATTATTTTGCAAATCAAGTTTTGAGATCACCTGCATTTGAAAAAGGTCAGAAAACACTATTTTGATAATAAAGTGAACTATTGGTTACTGATCCAGGGTGATCAGCTAATCTATTAAATATGGCAGTTGGAATACCACTATTTAGAACTATATCACCTAGGATTTAATAACCAATGTCGCCAGTGATTCTTGCGCCATATATTACGCGTTGACCATGAGATTTGGAATGGGACGGAGAAGTCAGCTGTATCTTTTCCCTCTCGCATGGAGCCGGATGTGCGGGTCATGGCTGTTATCACTCGTAGCGTGCATATTAATTGGTAATTCATAGAGGATATGCAGCATATGGGTGGGAGCCCTCAATGTCCCACGATAGTTCTGGCATCTGAACGGTCTGTATTGCCTATTGCCGTAATTCAATAGGTGGGCATGGCATACACCAAGGAGACATGCAGGGTCGCGGAGAAGGCAGTGATTGGCTTGGATCTTAGGTTGGGCCTCAAACCAAGGAAGTTTGATATGGAACATAATCTCGGCCGTGCAACAAAGCCTAAGGTATCTCATGGGTAAAGTGACGCACCTCGGCAGAGTGTAAGAACTGTAACTTGTTACTCCCTGTTCCGGGAAGGAGCTACGAACACGGAGGGAAAGGAACTCCATGAAAGTTTTGGTAAACCCGTGAAGGCTGACGGACATAGCTTTTCAGAATAAAAGCAACCTTTGAAGAAATGTTTATGAAAACTTGCATTGCCTACGACTTATGGTCTGTGGCTGTAGTTATAGTGCATCAAACACTCCTCTTCTAGTGAATTTGCTGAGTACGCTCATACTCAAAGTATCTTCTTAACCCTTGCTAGATTCTGAAGCCATTAAGACGATGTCTACATCAAATTATGCTCCAGGACTTATCACGCTCAGCTAAAGCTTTTCAATAAAGACAAGTAAGACAACATATACCTCAACTCAAGTGAAGATGAAGTTACTGATTAGATAGGAATATAATCTCTAGCCAAAGAACCTATTTCTGTAGTGCGTTGCGATAGCAGCAATGCCAACCTCTTAGCCAGAATACTAGACTTAATAGTATAATCGTTCTTGCGTTATTTATCTTTGATTCTTCTCCGTAAGAAGTTCTTTCTCTCTCTTTAACCTAGAGTGTTCTCTGGATCTTATGTAAAGAGTGAGTTGTAACCTTTAGCCATGTATTGGACCCGCTGTGTTTATGTTGTGCCATTCTGAGGGATGTAATACTAGTGAACGGTGTTTCATTGGTGTTATGTCAACGACTATAGTATACTACATCATGCAGTGGTATACTGGGTTACCGCAGTTGGTATCAGAGCATATGCTTTGACCTTAGGTTGGAAACCTAGTAAATGGGTAGAACCTGTAGGACACATCCTAGCAATAATAAAGAGTTCTCTAGTGATATGAGGGATATTCACTTGGGAATAATCCTGTTATGTTACTAGTGCGATAACTCTTTTATATGATTGCAATTCCAATCATTACCCAAGAGTTTTAACTCTATGTGACTGATGATAATTTCTTATCCACAGTTCCACATGGCACCTCGATATCCACCCCGAAATGTTCAAGTGATGAACAGGACGTTGGATGACTACGGAGGGGATTGGACAGACAATCTCCAACAACTTCTATGGAGTTTGGAATGTGAATCAAGACTTTTGGTCAATATTTACACTTATTATGATGGGCAGGTATTAGCTAAATACCGTGTCATGATCATGTTACCCAAGAAGTTAGGACTTAAGGGAGAAATGCCAGCAGGAGAGGCAAGGTGCATGGCATCTGCATATCAGATTGCCGTAGCAGCATCCATAACCATGATCCGAGAGCATAAATCCCAAGCTCTAGAAGGTAGTACTCACACCATTATACCACATGAAACCTCCAATTCAAAGCATGAGTTAGATCACTCTACCTTAGTCCAAGCTGAACATACTCTAGCTATAGAGTATATGGATCGTTATCGGTCTTTGCTAAACACTTATCATAACACTCACCAAGTCTTAGTTCAGGAGCTGGATACGGTCATTGAGGATTTTACTGATCCTGATAAAGCAATGGCTCGTAGGAAGAAGCTAGATAAAGAAGCTAGGCATCCTAAATACATACCTTCAGTAGAGGTGTTTGAGGAAACTAAGTTTGATGACCCAAACTCAGAAAATTATGCCTATTACCAAAATGACTTCAAGACACCTGAAGACCTATGGACCAAATATAACTCTGAACAACAGGAATGGAATAAAGTTATTCCAAATAAACCTGATCCCAACAAGTATGGATGGGAAATAGAATCTCAAGGTAGAACCATAGGAAATCCTATACCTTGTGATACAGGTATTGAAGAAGAGACCAACTATAACCATAGAGAGCCTTATGGACCATATGGGGGTAATACTAATCCAATCAACTTATAAGAGTATTCCGATAGCTACTACACCAATATATATGACTGGATCCAAGAAAAAGCTAAGGAACCAACTTACTATGAGGAAGCGTTGCCGAAAAACCCGTAATATTCAGTGGAAGATTACACCAACTCTAGTCATTTTTCAATGACTAATCTCAGTCTCGGTACTTCTAATCAAGAATACGCACCTCCTGGATGCTCTTATGCTCCAGAAGGCAGTCGTAGGACTTCACGTCATCATGGACGGAACTCCAGGAAGCACTAGAGGAAGATGAAAGTAAGAAAGGAACGACATCCCAAGGGATGAGGGCTTGAATAATGTATATGGATGGTAATGCGTATTGTAATTTGAAGGGTTTGCCAAAATAAGTGAGGATATATCCACAAGAACAAAAAGTCTTGTAAGATAGTTGTGTAAATAGGTATGGAGCAAACCGTTCGAACATCTAGTACATTTGTAAACTATTTAAAACCTATGTGTAATACATGGTATATGTTTTGTTGTTTATCGACTTTTGAATCTTATTGGATCTTCTTGATTGACTAGATCTGTACATAAAGTTTGACTTGGTGTGCAAATGCATGTTGCAACATCCATTCACTACTTGATGTTATAGACCTAGATAGAAACGCGAATTCGTGTAAGGGAGTGACGATTTTCCAAGACTAATATGAAGACTTACATGAAGAATGAAGCCAAGTGTAAGGAGTATCAACACAATTTGGAGGTTGAACCAAGTTTTGATGATTGCTAAAGAGCAATAAGAAGGAAGATTAATGTAGAAGATTTATAGGGCAACAAGAAGTGATAAACTTAAGGTTCAATCAAAGTAAGTAATGTTGCTAAGAAGTTAATAAAATAATTGTACCAAGTTCATGGAGGCATCATGAATAAGTGCAAAGAAGTTTTGGAACCAAAATGGTATTCAAGTTCTGACAATTAAGAGAGAATGCCATAAGGATGTTAGAAACCATAGGGTAATACATACACCCTAGGATGGTTCGCAGGTGGTAAAAATCCGCAGCTGGTACTTGATCCATAGTCGGTATTTTGATCCACAGTTGGTATTTTGTCTGTAGCTGGTAATTGGTTAACATAGTTACCCAGATCTTCTTAAAATTTGCATAAAGAGCATTAAATTTGGCCTAAGTTAAGTAAGACCTAAGGAAGTATAAAAATTTAAAGGCGGTCGTCTTTCGAGATGCTTCGCAAGGTCAGACTTAGCCAAGCGAAAATGTCCACAAGTAAGTAGACATATAATGCTGAAAGACTTGTTTCAGAGATCCACAATTGTGTGGATACACTGTATAATCTTTCATCAGACCCTAAACCGGAAGAAAAAAATATAAGCTGAACCGAGATCAATATTCTAGTTTAAGAACCAATGGTCTCTATGTATGTAGTTTAAAGACTATTAGTAAAACCTAAGGGGGAGAGTAGACATTATGAATGAAAGTTGAAAAGGTATTGTAGGTAATAACTAAAGATTATTTAATGCTTAAGCTTGAAGGTGATAAAAGGATAATCTTAGCCAACCAATTCTAGAAGAAACAACTCTTAAGTGGTCTTTATGAAGTAATAGAGAATCTCCACTTAGACATAGGAAGAGAATAAGAAATTCCAATGGGTATGGACTAAATGAGTTCAAATCCACTTTTCGGAAGGACCACTAGTATAAACCATACAATGACAAATTAAAGATTAGTCTTTTGGCCACAACTATTGAATAATAAAGTTAAAAACTATTTTAGTGAGGCTTCCTAGACTTTGCATAATATAGTAAGGAAGTTCGATGATCAAGTTAAGGAGTTGGATTAGGATATCTAATAAGAATAATAAACTAAAGAAGAGACTCCAATTTAAGAAGTTCATAATAAGGACATATCCCTACGGGAGTAAAGTAAAAGGAACTTTGGAGTATTGGAGACACCAAGTAAAATATTGTTGAGCATGATGACAATTCAAGGAAAGATCTGGATATGGAATAATATAATTATTTCCATTTAAGGTTACCAGGGAGTTGAGAAATGTCGTAAACAAAACTAGACAATTCCTCATTCCGAAACAAAAGAGTTTGCGAACTTCGAGGACGAAGTTTATTTTAAGGGGAGAGTCTGTAACTTCCCAGCATTAGATCTTAGAAATAGGCTGAACACACGTGTGTGCATTGCATTCATGCATCAGAAAATCCGGGGAATTTTCGCGCAAAACTGAAGAAGTTATAGAGGGATTGGGATCTCTCTTGTTCTAATGGAAACATCAGGACAGGTGCGATGGATTTCGACATGACCTCTATTGTACTTTTGTATATTATGGGAAGACAACTCAAATTTGAATATTTAATTGATAGATTTGAATACTAAAAGAATTTGAAATAAAATAAGAATTGGAAATTTAATTATAATAAAAGATAAGAGGTGAATTATTAATTATGAATAAGATGCAATATACACAATTATTCGAATTAAAACTTTAAAACACAAAGAGATAAGTATTTCTCTTGCCTTGGAGAAATGGGGTTTAGTTCATCATAGATGGGTGTTAGGAATTTGGACATGACCTTTGTTGACTTTCTAAATTTTGGGGAAATGAATTTGCATTCAAGACTTCAAATATGAGATCATACAATTCAAATATAACTTGGATTTAAATTTAAATCTTAAACTATTACAGGATATTACATAAACATAATACAAACTGGTATAAGTAATATAATATTTATTACATAAATAAGAATTTAAGAAATTACAAGTTACAAATAATAAAGGTCAATTACAATAAGAGAATATACTAATATAATGTTTAAGAGGAAAAGGTACATCTTCATTACTTTAATACAAATAATACAAGGTTCTTACAAGTAAATAAAATTACAAATGAATAAAGGAAAAGATTCATAAATCTACTCTTGATCCTTTATCTGTATCTTTTCCAGGCTCATGATCCCTGTAAAACAACACAAAGGATAAAATAAAAACAAAAGAAAGGAAATAAGGAAAAAAAAGGAGTTAGTTTCGTTTATTGCTCTGAGATATCAACAGTGTAGTGCACTGTTTTGTCTCCTCATTGAGCTGAATTGTTTTTAGAAGGGGCAAGTTTCACCAAATAAGATAGAATCTGTTCTTATCGTATTAAACCTCAGAGCACCATCATTGGCCAGGGACAATTATACCAAAGTCAAATAAAAGGGCAATTGGTAAAACATCAGATTCTCACTTGATATGATCCACTGGGGGTGAGACAAGCACCCAAGCAGCTCACACATCTGCATGGTGTTGTGCTATCAAGCACATGGGCATCACAAGTAGTACAAAGGTAAGCACACAGCCGCAGCTAGCAAACCTTACCATCCAACATCCAAATAGTCCACATCCATAACCCCAGAACATTTGGTTCAACACTAAACCTTCCACCAGCACCCTGGTTGCTTGGGAAAGCCATCCAGGAGTAGATCAAGATCAAGCCAGGAGCTGGGAGGAGCTGACCAAGCAACATGATCACCAAAGGAGAAATTGGTAAACATGGTGGCAAAAGAAGAGGAGGCAAGAAGTACTAGTAGAAGATGATTCAACTCATCCTCACAACAATAACAGTGAGTAAGCATCATGTCCAACTTTAACATATGTTCTTACCAAAGTAATCCATACAAACACAAATGGTGTTTTTTTGAAAAGGGGAATACTCTCAGTGTTGCATATAAATGATATGCACAATTCATCATAGAGTAGATTTTGTCAAGACAAACAATAACTGTCCTTGTTATCTACTTGTGCCTCAGTCTTTGCATCTTAGGAAAAGCCAAGTAATGAAGGGAGATTTTTATCTTAACCTATGCTTCAGACCAGAATCACAAGCAATCAGGTTAAACAATTTTGTTTAGTCTTACAAGCAAGAGAAGCCAATAGAACAGGGTATCCAGTAGCATATCCATGACCTTCTATTATGCACTCTCCAAGGTTGAAGGCACCACAGTAGCAGCCAAAAACAACTAAAGTCACTAAAGTAATCCCTACACATTAGCTAGCTCACAAAGTTATCCAAACCCAACAAATTCTATCATTTTCCTAGTTCAGTAAACTAGGAATAATTTTTGAATATGTAATTAATATCATTATTGAACCATAGGTTCAGTTCAACATGCACCTTTCATATATAAACTCAACATTGAGCCAAGGACATCATTCATAATCTACCACTAGAAAATTAGATCAAATCATCTCCCTAACATTTTAAGGATCATTTTCACAAGTTGCTTATGGACTTACATCCATAAGGAGAGTAAGATCTGTTGGATAGACAATATCCTCAGAGATACACTAAGATGGATTGTTTATCAACATGGAAAACTTAAGAAGGGCCTAACAACATGTTTTCCATCTGTGGACAAGGTCTCAGATCATACATCATTGACCTAAGCTACTGTTCACTAGTTTAGAACTAGGTGGTAGCAGATTCTTTAATGAACTACTACAGGGCACATTCCATAAAATGGTAGCACCTCTATAGCAGTTTCATTCCTTTTTAAACATTTCTCAAATCAGAAGTACAAGTATAAGAAACTACACCAAGTTATTCTAATCATCTTCCTAAATCACATCAACTAGGAATCATTCAACCAATCACATCTGCAAGCCATTCCTCAATAAACCAGGCCACTAGACTGAACCATAGCCAGTAAGTAAATCTTCATAAGCTAGTAATCTTACTGAAGCATATTGATCAAATACAAGATCAAATACCATGTATCAAGAACAATACTAATACTCACTAATCATAACTTAATCGAACCATGGGTCACAAGTAATCTCGTCAAGAAAATAAAACCTGGTTACAGAGATGTAATCTTGACAGGGATAATCACAGCAAGCATGCTTGACATGGCAAG
The DNA here is from genome assembly GCA_916181665.1 of Avena sativa. Classification (NCBI taxonomy): domain Eukaryota; kingdom Viridiplantae; phylum Streptophyta; class Magnoliopsida; order Poales; family Poaceae; genus Avena; species Avena sativa. Next base: position 138,663,181 of record OV702280.1, read on the forward strand.
GTAGATGGGGCATAGAGAGAAACGCTGTAGGGGAAGCGCACTTACCCGAGGGCCTCGCAAAAAGATAGAAGAGGAAGCAGAGGAGTGGTTGGCGGCGATGAAGGGGCGGCAGCACGGGGAGCACCCTTGGAGGGGCGCTGCAACCCGCACCTGCAGCTCATCAGGAACAGCCTGTGGAGAAGGGGTGAAGATCGTGAGCAACCCAGCACGGTGTCAACGAAGCACCAAGGCGACTGAACCCTAACCCTAGCCTCGGGCGAGGGTCAGCTCGGCTAGGAGAAGACCCTAGAGGGGAATCGGCTTGGACAGGATCGAGCGGCGACGTCGACTCAGTAGTCTTGCACCGCGACATGGCCACGGCGGCGGAGTCTACCGAAATCGAGCAGTGCCAGGGGGCAGCCATGGCAGCACCAGCGCGAGGACGAGAGAGATAAGGTCGAGCATAGGGAAGAGGGGGTACTAGGCCGCTGGGTCGGTCCAGTGGCAACTGGTTGGGTTTGATCCTAAGCCAGTTGGGCCAGTTGGGTCCAAATGGGCCCATTGGTAAGCCTGGCCCAATTCCAAAGTAAAAATAAGAAAATATTTATGAAATCATTGAATGACCAAATTACCCCTGAACATAATTTATACCCTAGAAAAATATATAAAAATCCCAAAAATACATATGATATATCAAAATCACCACAAAAATAATATCTACCTAATAAAAATATTATTTTAAGTGTTTAAAATAAATTTAAAGTAAAATAATTAGTAACACTATTAAATCTTAAATGAAAATTTATAAAATAAAACAAAAAACCATAAAAATAAATAAAAATCATTTTTGTGTATCAAAATAAATCTATTATTTTATACAAATACTAACTTAGAGTTTTACAAATAAAACATAAAGCAAATATTTAAAGACACTTAATTCTTTGATGAATTTTATAAAAAATAATATTATACTTAAAAATAAATAAAATTCATTTTTAAGTTCTTGAATAAATATATTACACTAGAAAAATATTAAATATATTATTAGAAAAGTCTTTAATATTTTAAATAATAAATCCTTACATAGTACCTATTTTGTGAACTCTTTAAAAATAATTGTTAACTAAGAAATAATCACAATTCTTATAAAACCTTGAGCAATTAGTGTCTTTGTACCAAATTCCAAACCCATAACTTAAATTCATAATCGAATTTAAGTATAACTTTTAACTTTAAAATATTCTTTTAAAATTTTTATTAAGAATCCTTTTAAATCAACATTGGGTATCACCCAGTTATATAATATGGTGAATAAGCATTATATCTTAACCATTATTAACATAACTTTAAATTCTAACAAATTACTAAGATCGTCTAATTATGCTCCCATTAAATAAATACCAATTACTTTCTAAATAAACCAAACAAATTTAATCTAAATCATTCACTTAAATGTAAAGTGAACAACTCCACACCTTAGTTATACCTATCATAAATCTAAAAGTTGGGAATAATTAAGATATATTACATCTTAAGTTTACTTAACCTTTTAGTCTCAAAAGCTTATAAACATCATGTATAATAAACTACTTATGTTTTTATGGTTAACTTTGGTCTATTTAAATTAAGACATAAATCATCTCAAGTACAAACTAATAAATCAAACACCAAAACACAGTGATCATGTCCTATTAACAATAAAGATTGTTTAAACCTTAGAAAGGAAATATTTTGTTCAAATGTTATTCTTTTTGCCACTTCAAACAAAAATCTTATAGTAAGTTCCTCAATTATTCACAACTCAAACCCAAGGATATTTATCATAGTCACCACATGACAATTAACCATAATCACATCATTTTATACTTTATTTACATATTTGGGATTGTTAACACTTAGGTTCCTTATAGAGATCATTACTTATAAAGTAAAATTTGAAGAAAAACCAACTCTTAAAAGAATCACTTGAATTCACTTCACTCAAAGTATTGGGGATTCAATTTGGGATTTTTACAAAAATGCATAGCATTACTTATGCATAACTTCATATTGCTTCTTTAAACATTAGTCCTTATCGGACCAATGATGCAGATTTCAGATATTGAATCTTATGTCGTCTCGAAGACCGTGAGTGCATAATCTTGCAATCACAAAAGGCAAGTTCACACTTGCTCATGTAATTTTGATTATTTTCTGTAAAGTACTTTGCAAATCAAGTGTTGATATCACCTGCATTTGATAAAGGTCAGAAAACACTATTTTGATAATAAAGTGAACTATTGGTTACTGATCCAGGGAGATCAGCTAATCTATTTAATCTGGCTATTGGAATACCACTGTTCAGAACTATATCACCTAGGATTTAATAACCAATGTCGCCAGTGATTCTTGCGCCATATATTACGCGTTAACCATGATATTTGGAATGGGACGGAGAAGTCAGCTGTATCTTTTCCCTCTCGCATGGAGCCGGATGTGCGGGTCATGGCTGTTATCACTCGTAGCTTGCATATTAATTGGTAATTCATAGAGGATATGCAGCATATGGGTGGGAGCCCTCAATGTCCCACGATAGTTCTGGCATCTGAACGGTCTGTATTGCCTATTGCCGTAATTCAATAGGTGGGCATGGCATACACCAAGGATACATGCGGGGTCGCGGAGAAGGCAGTGATTGGCTTGGATCTTAGGTTGGGCCTCAAACCAAGGAAGTTTGAACGGGGACATAATCTCGGCCGTGCAACAAAGCCTAAGGTCTCTCATGGGTAAAGTGACGCATCTCTGCAGAGTGTAAGAACTGTAACTTGTTACTCCCTATTCCGGGAAGGAGCAGCGAACGTGGCAGGAAAGGAACTCCATGAAAGTTCTGGTAAACCCGTGAGGGCTGACGGACATAGCTTTTCAGAATAAAAGCAACCTTTGAAGAAATGTTTATGAAAACTTGCATTGCCTACGACTTATGGTCTGTGGTTGTAGTTATAATGCATCAAACACTCCTTTTCTAGTGAATTTGTTGAGTATGCTCGTACTCAAAGTATCTTCTTAACCCTTGCTAGATTCTAAAGCCATTAAAACGATGTCTACATCAAGTTATGCTCCAGGACTTATCACGCTCAGCTAAAGCTTTTCAATAAAGATAAGGAAGACAACATATACCTCAACTCAAGTGAAGACGAAGTTACTGATTAGATAGGAATATAATATCTAGCCAAAGAACCTATTTCTGTAGTGCGTTGCGATAGCAGCAATGCCAACCTCTTAGCCAGAATACTAGACTTAATAGTATAATCGTTCTTACGTTATTTATCTTTGATTCTTATCCATAAGAAGGTCTTTCTCTCTCTTTAACCTAGAGTGTTCTATGGATCTTATGTAAAGAGTGAGTTGTAACCTTTAGCCATGTATTGGACCCGCTGTGTTTATGTTGTGCCATTCTGAGGGATGTAGTACTAGTGAACGGTGTTTCATTGGTGTTATGTGAACGACTATAGTATACTACATCATGTAGTGGTATGCTGGGTCACCGCATGATGGTCGGCGATGGGGGCAAACGACGAAGTCGACGATGGCGGTTCTCATGGTACCGGCAGCTTCTTCTGGGGCAGCTCCAATCGACGGCGCCCCTCTCCTCCTCTGCAGCGGCGAACTCCGGTGAAATTCCGGCCACCTGGTGCTCGCCTTGCTCCGGGAGTGAGTGGGTGTGATCAGTGAGAGGTGGGGAGTGAACTGGTGTGAAGAAAACGAGCGGGGGAGGCCTCCTTTTATAGTGGCTGAAGGGGACCGACGGGCGCGGGCTGAGCTCGTCGTGGTCAACGGCACAGAGGGCTAATGGCATGGGCGACGATAGGGGGTGGTGTTGTGCTCCCTGGCGAAGCTCAACGGCGTGGTGGCGAGGCGTGGGGCGGTGTTGATCGGTCGGAATGCGTCGACGCTCTGGGCGGATCCGACGGCGATTTTAATGGTGCATGGGTGCTCCTGGTCATGCGGTGGCGAACGGGTATGTCTGCGGGGTTGCTGGGGCGATGGTGATCACGCACTCAAGCGGCAAGGGCGGCGCGCGGTCTGTGGTGCTGGTCGAGTGTGGCTCACAGGCGCGCTCTCGGCTCGCACGCAAAGAAACTGGGCGCGTGCTTGGCCGGTGGTCCAGGGGCTGGGACAGGGAGTGGCGGTGGACGGTGGAGTGCCTGCTAGACAAGGTTGGCGAGGCTAGTTAGGCTTGTAGCTTGCTGTCGACGTTGGGGTTGGCAAATGGGCTCGGCCATGGTCACCATTGATGGCATTGTTGAGTTTACAGTGAGCTAGAGCTGGTTAAAATAGTTAGATGATCTACTGAGAGTGTAGTGAGAGCTAGGGAGGGGACAAGGTTGGCACAACACTGCTCACTATAGTGTTTGTTGTTTAATCTGATTTGTGCCCAGAAGGTGTTTGTTGAAATGGTCGAAAGAAATTCAAATTTGAATTTTGGATTCAAACTTGGTGGGTTTGCTAGGAACATACTAGGGAGTATCTGGTTAGTTGGATTAGTCAAGGGGCACTGGTTTGGTTGGGTTTTGAAAATGTGTGATCTTCACATATGTTAAAGATTCAATTTTGAATTGTCATTTGAATGGGGTTGCTAAATGTTTATGCAAGTTTGAAAGGTGGGATTTGCTTCACTTTTACTTGGTCTTGCAAGGGGTGAAAATAATTGGAAAATTTTCTGTTTGAAATCTTGGACTAGAAACACTCAAAGTGACCTAGTGAGCAAGATTGGCAAAAATGAACATTTGCTTTATTTGATTTTTTTTATTTTTTTTCTTGATTTGTTTCTGTTTGGAAATGTTTTAGATGATGTTATTTTCATCTTTCAACCATTCCTTACTATTTAGGTTAATCACACAAGTCCATTCATGCATTTATCAAATCATCACATACACACATGCATTCATATGATTTTAATTAATCAAAGTTTTTGTTAACCCTAATTTTAGTGATTAGAGTTTGATGATCATTGTTTCATATTTTTGGGATGTTACAAACCTTCCCTCCTTAAAAAAAATCTCGTCCCGAGATTTGAAAAAGAAGAAAAAGATTACCTAGGATTTAAAGAGATCGGGAAACTCCGTCCTGATGTGATCTTCTCGCTCCCAGGTAGCTTCTTCTTCAGTGTGGTTGCTCCATTGAATCTTGAGAAACTTGATACTTCGTGTTCTGGTGGTTCTAAAAGCTTCCTCCAAAATACGTATGGGTACTTTGGGATACGTCAGGTCATCGTTGATCTCTATGGTCTGGTGATCAATGTTCTTCAAAACTTCAGTCTTCTCCGGAACTTCAAGGCATTTGCGAAGTAACGATATATGGAACACATTCTGTACTGCTGACATCTCCTCTGGCAGTTCCAATTTATATGATACTTCTCCTCGATGATTTAGAATTTTGAAAGGTCCGATATATCTGGGGTCTAACTTTTCTTTGAGCTGAAAACGTTGCATTCCCTTCAAAGGCGACACTTTGAGATACACAAAATCTTCGATATTGAAAGCAAGGTCTCAGCGTCTCTTGTCGGCGTAACTCTTCTGTCTTGACTGGGTGGTCTTGAGGTGCTCACGAATCTTGTGAACTTTCTCTTCTGCTTCTCGTAGGATGTCGGGTCCGAAAATCTGACTCTCTCCTACTTTCGACCAATTCAAAGGGGTGCGACACTTCCTTCCATACATGAATTCAAATGAGGCCATTTGTAGACTAGCTTGACAACTGTTGTTGTATGAAAATTTTGCAAAAGGCAGACAGTCTTCCCATTTAGATCCATACTCTAGCACACATGCTCTCAACATATCCTCAAGTATTTGATTTACTCGCTCTGTTTGTCCATCGGTCTGAGGGTGATACGCTGTGCTGAAATCTAGTCGGGTTCCTAAACCTTCTTGGACCTTCTTCCATAATCTCGAGGTAAACTGGGTTCCTTGATCCGATACAATGTTCTTGGGAACTCCGTGCAAACTGACGATTCTAGCGATGTACAACTCTGCTAGCTTCGAACTTTGGTATGTGGTCTTGACTGGTAAGAAATGGGATACTTTGGACAATCTGTCCACTATGACCCAGATAGAGTCATTTCCCTTACTAGAAGTAGGCAATCTGGTGATAAAGTCCATTCCAACGGAATCCCATTTCCATTCTGGAATCTGTAATGGTTGCAACATTCCTGCGGGTCTTTGATGTCCCGCCTTGACTCTTTGACATATCACACTTGGCGATATAGCTTCCTATTTCTCTCTTCATCTTATGCCACCAAAATTTCTCCTTCAAATCCTGATACATCTTTGTTCCTCCGGGGTGGATAGAATAAAGAGTATCATGGGCTTCTTTCAAAATCACTTCTTTCAATTCCGAATCTGCTGGTACACAAAGGCATCCTTTATACCACAGAACTCCTTCTTCATCTTCGGTGAATCCGGGTACTTTGCCTGTACCGATGCGACGTTTGATTCCGTAGATACTAGCATTTCCTCTCTGCGCCTCCTTGATCTTACTGATCAAAGTGGGTTGAAGTTCGATGCTAGCCAAAAATCTTTCACTCACTAATTCCATTCGGAAATCTTCCATCTCTTTGTGCAAACTTGGTTGCTCCTTCAAAATCATGGAGTTCAAGCGGCACGGCAATCTGCTAAGGGCATCTGCTACCACATTGGCTTTACCGGGGTGATAGTGAATGTCCATATCATAGTCCTTGATTAGCTCAATCCATCTTCTCTGCCTCATATTCAACTCCTTCTGAGTGAATATATACTTTAGGCTCTTGTGATCCAAATAAATCTCACAACGGTTACCCATAAGGTAATGCCTCCATGTCTTCAGGGCTAGAACTACGGCTGCTAGTTCAAGTTCTTGGGTGGTATAATTCTTTTCATGCTGCTTCAGTTGTCGGGATAGATAAGATATAAATTTGCCTTCTTGCATTAGCACACATCCGAGACCGATCTTGGATGCGTCAAAATATACATCAAAGGGCTTTGTGATATCCGGCATGATCAAGATTGGGGCTGAAATTAATCTCCTCTTGAGTTCCTGAAAACTCGCTTCACATTTGTCTGTCCATTCAAACTTCTTGTCCTTCTTCAGCAATTGGGTCATGGGTCTAGCGATACTTGAGAATCCTTCTACGAACTTGCGGTAGTATCCCACTAATGCGAGAAATGCACGAACTTGGGTTTGAGTGGTTGGGGCTTGCCAATCTTCAACATCCTTCACCTTCGCAGGGTCAACGGAAATTCCTTCGGCTGATACAATATGTCTGAGGAATCCTACCTCATGTAACCAGAATTCACATTTTCTAAACTTGGCATACAGCTGATGCTCTCTAAGGGTTCCAAGAATGGTCCTTAGGTGTAGCTCATGTTCTCCTTCTGATTTGGAATAAATCAGAATATCATCGATGAAAACAATGACAAAATTATCCAGGAAGTCCATAAAAATCTTATTCATGAGGTTCATGAAATAAGCGGGGGCATTGGTTAATCCAAAAGACATGACAGTATACTCGTATAATCCATATCGGGTGGTAAAGGCAGTCTTTGGAATATCCTCTGCGCGAATCTTGAGTTGATGATAGCCAGTTCTATATCAATCTTAGAAAACACTTTGGCACCAGTCAACTGGTCAAAAAGATCTTCTATCTTCGACAGTGGGTACTTGTTCTTGATGGTAACGTCATTCAAATTCCGATAATCCGTACACAAATGGTTACCTCCATCTTTCTTGTCCACAAACAAAACAGGTGATCTCCATGGTGACACACTTGGTTGAATCAGTCCAATTTCCAACATGGCATCCAGTTGCTTCTTTAGTTCCGCTAGTTCCGACGGTTTCATACTATATGGTCTCTGGGCTATGGGTTCGGTTCCAGGGATTAGTTCAATGATAAACTCGATATCCCGATCTGGGGGCATACCGGGCAACACATTTGGAAATACATAGGGGTATTCATGGACTATCCGGACTTGGTCAATGGTTGGCTGGGCTATACTCTTGTTGCACTTGAATTGACGGGGCAAGGTTTCAGATACATGCTCGACTGATATTCTGGCTATACTAGTCATGGTTATGGCTTTCTTGGCACAGTCAATTAATCCTTTGTGTTTGGACATCCAATCCATTCCTACTACTACTTCCAAACCTTTAGTTCGAGTACTATTAGATTATCATAAAAATCTATGCCATGGATTCGGATAGGGACGGCTTTGCAAATTTGCCTAGCTTTGGTGGTTGAACCAGGTATTTGAACAATCATAACATGCTTCAATTTGGTTGGTTGAATCTTACTAGTGCATGAAAATTCTTTAGTAACAAATGAGTGCGATGCTCCGGAATCAAACAACACTCTTGCAAGTACTGAGTTAACAGAAAACATACCGAGCACGACATCTGACGCTTCCTGGGCTTCTTCAACATGCATGAGAAAGAGACGACCGTTGTGGTTGAGCGAGTTCCCTAGGGCAAACCTTCTTCCAGGCTGAACACGACGCTGCTGCTGAGCTGGGGCATTTGCATTGGGGGTTGCAGCAATCTTCTTGGGTAACTCATTGGAATAGTGACCCTTGGTTCCACATTCATAACAAGTCACTTGGGACTTGTCCTTTGCTGCAACAGGCACATCATTGCTTCCAGTCCTTGGGGTAGTGTTGGTGTTGGTGGCGGCATTGTTGTTGTTGAACTTAGGTGGTGCACGGTTGAAATTGCTGGGATTGTTGGGGTTGTTGTGGTTTCCTTCGGGCCTTGGGTTTCCACGGTTGGGATAGGTAGGACAGTTCATCGGGGGTCTGTTGGTTCTTCGGGCAAATCCTGGAGATGGGTTGGGGTGATACTTTGGTGTATGGTGGGTTCCTGGTTGATGCATCATGCGACGCTTGCGGTTCTAGCTTGGTTGATATTTCCTTCCATATGAATGGCAGAGTCAACTAAGGCTTCAATATCTACAAAGGGGATATTGACTAACATTGTCTGCATCTCATCGTGCAGACCATTCAGGAATCTTTCCTTCTTCTTGGCTTCAGTGTCTATCTCATCTGGTGCATACCTAGCCAATGACAAGAATTTTTCACGGTATTCCACTACTGTCATCCTTCGTTGCTTCAGTTCCCTGAATTCATCTCTCATCCTATTGATCAAACCCGGTGGCACATGGGTTCTGCTGAACTTGACTTTGAACTCTTCCCAAGTCATCATCTGACCTCCTGTCATCGCGCGAACGTTGTTCCACCATGCTCTTGCATCTCCGTCCAGATAGTGGGTAGCAAACAATACTTTCTCGTTAGCTTCCACTCCTGCAACTTCCAGATTGTTCTCCATGGTTTGAAACCAATCATCTGCATCTAGGGGCTCTTTTGACTTAGTGAAAACAGGTGGATTGGTGTTCTAGAAATTCTTGAGCTTAGATCCATGGTTGTCCTGATTTCCATGGCCTTGATTGTTGTTAACCATCTGAGCTATCTGTTGAAGGGTGGCTAAGTTGGCTTGACGTTCGGCTCTTTCGGCTTTGCGGTCAGAAACCAACATTTGCAAGAGTTGCAACATCGGGTTCGGGGCTGAGTTGCTTCCTCCGTGAGGCATCTGAAGATGGAGATAGATCATGAGAAACGAGGGAAATTTCTAAGGTTCAGGGTTTTTGAAAAGTTTTTAAAGTTTGACTCAGATTTTTCTAGCAACTTGCTTTTCATTCATTCATTCATAGCACACGATACAAACACACACCACAACAAAGAAAAACAGATGGTTTTAAGAACCATTCTGTGAAGCAACGATATAGTGGGACCGACTACAACTCACTAACGCTAGTTCTCAAGTGCTACTACTCCTCGGAGTCAGTGTCCTTATCATCCTCATCATCATCATCGATGAAGGCGAAGTCATCCTCATTGGTGAAGAAGTCCATAGCCTGATCGTCCAGAAAGTCATCATCATCGCTGAGATAGGAGTAGGGGTCTCCACGAAGGTCTTCCCCTGCATTATCCCTCTCCTCCAACTGCATGTCTCTCTCGTGGATGGTCTCCTCCAAATCCGTGATCCGGTGGAGAAGACGGGCAATGATGCGCTCCTTCTTGTCGAGCTGACAGCGACGAGACTTGCGATCCTTCACCGGCATGGCAATGGTCTGATCCTTCTTGGCGGCGATAGCATACTTGTGGTTGGCATAGGAACGGGCATTGTCCAACTCCTTCTGACGGTCATACATCATGAAGCTGAGGTGGTCCAACTGAGTCTTCAGCTCATGGTGATATGGGGTCTCCAGTGGTTGTCCCATAGCATCACACCTTGTGTAGAACTCAAAGCGGGTACCCTTGATTTGATTGATACTCTGCCCACACAGACGGGCAAGAGCTTCCTGCATGGCCCTGGCAAGTCCATCGAGCCAGTTGTTCTCTCTTAAGGTGAACTGAATTCCCTCTGCAGTGGGAGGTTCAATCTTTCCTCGTAGACTCGCAACAACTAGCCACTGCAGATCTTCTCCTTCCTGATCATTGAGCTGAGCTCCAAAGAAATCGGGATGCGCACGCTCTAGCATCTCCGACAGCTGGTCCAAGTCATGCTCAAAGATGAGGTCTCCTCCATTCCCCAACTGATAAAACTTGATGTACTTCACGTCCATCTATAAGAATATAGGATGAGTACGTTAGTAGAGTGATCAAGTGTGTCAAATTTTATGTAAGTTTTCAAGAATTTTTGAGGAACATGAATTTTCATGAAAGATTCTAAGTGATAAGAATAAGAATAAGTTTTTGTAAATACTCACTTCCTTTGGTTTTGAAACTAAGTTTTTGATTTAAACGTCCATTCTAACTAGGGTCTCCTATGGTCAGGATGGCTCTGATACCAACTTGTCAACACCCGGATTTTTAATCCCAGATTCATGTTATGCCATACATCGCAATCCAAGGATTACCATTTTTGCGAGACATAACAAATTTGATATCATAGTACATCATCCATTACAAACCATACATAAGGTCTTACACAAATAAGGATCTCATTATCCATTTCTTAATACAATTCAAGCAGCGGAATAACGTAATAGTAACGATAGCGTAGGCGAAGATCCATCTTCAGGGTCACAGGCAATGCTGACAATGGGAGATGATCCTAGTTGTCATAACCTTCCTGCGGTCCGTCATCCTGATAGTCCTCTTCATAGTCTGGCCACGGGACTAGCTGGGGACAAAGCCATGAGTACTATTTAAGTACTCGCAAACTAATACTAACAAGTGAAGGGGTTTTGAATAGGATATACTAAGCTCTAGGGTTGTTTTGCAAAAAGCCAGATTTACCTCTACTAAGTTCAAGCAAAGAAAGCTAGTTGAAAGTTTTATAACACCTAAGTGGGAACTTGCATTTCATGTCACAACTCTGTTGTGGTCAAGTCAAAGTCATAAATCATTTCATAAGTAATTTTGAAAACATCTGACGATAGAACAGTATGGCCACTCCAACTGTCCATAACCGCGGACGCGGCTATTCGAATAGTTTGACACTCTACAGAGATTGTACACTTTCACCACAACATTCGATACATCCATCAGGAACAATCCTGAATTCACCATACTCAGTATGCGAATAATCAATCCTAACCTTTCAATTACACGCCCTAGTATAGGCACCTCTCCTGTGAGTTTGGCCTCCCAACCATGACCAACTTTCATCTTGGGAACTGCACAGGTGGACAATCTTCACAAGGTAGCCTCTGCTTAGACCTTGGCCGCAAGGGAACCCATACTAAGGTATATAAATTTCCAGTCAAGCCCTACTCAAATTTTGGGTATTGTGGTTGTACGGTAAAAGTGGAATGGTATCGCATCCAGACAACCATCAGTTTTATAAAGGGCTAAGGCTCATGCCTCAACATTTTCATCATCAAAATCATCTGGTGTTCAAGAACACATGTCAAAATATTTCAGTAGAATGACTCATCATTCTAAGGTTTTCATAACCATTTTCACCAAGTATTCCCATCTAAAGTTGATCAAGTTTTATGCTTAGCACTAGCATCTACAAGTGGGGGTAAATACTAATGGTGGGTAATAAACCAGTGGGGTTTTACTAAGTTCAGTCTCATGCCTTAGGATAACATCAAGATTATCTAAATTAGGCCAAATTTTATGCTCTTTATGCTACCTTCAGTTATATTTCTAGAATCTACAAGTCACTAAGTAAACTCTAAGAGAAAGCTTTGATAAAGAAAATAAAGTATTAAGCTTGCAAGTAAAACTAGGATTGGGTATCAAGTGGTGTAAGCTTGTAAGTAAAACTTGCATGGTTTATCTTGCTAAGATAGTAGTATAAGCTTGCTAAGTTGCAAGTGTTAGCTTGCTCTGTTAACAGCTTGCCTTGTGCAGAGCACTGGTTGAAATTTCCTCGGCTTCTTCCTCGTAGTATCCTCCTTCCTCCTCGTATCCTTGGTCGGTACTAGCGTCTGTAAATAAATACGAGGTACACAATCACCAAACAATACTTAACTATTTCTAATCATCACATAAAGGTTCACACTAGGTGATCTAGCATCATCACTAACATTACAAGATTAAAACACTTGTCCCATTTATTTTATTTTGAGAAAAGTAATTTCTACTCATTGAAAAACTACTTAAGATTTAATATTCTCCAACTCAAACATGGGATCATGTTGACACATGTCATCACCACATATTTTAGTACATGGGAATGTGATTTAAAGTGGTGTCACAATTTAATAAGGTTTAACCTTTTTATTTTATTTAATTAAAGTGACTAGAAATGCCTATGTGGCATTATTTTATTACTTGATCATTATTTCTGTAAGTAAACCTATATGTTTTTATATATTCTGAAAGGTATGGTTAAATGTGATTTTTGAGAGTTGGAATTAAGTCAAAAGCTCTTATGGTTGAATTTTGAAAAATGTTTGAATGCAGAAAAGCTTCTGCCTTGTTATTTTTACCATGGGTGATCTACAAATCTAAATGGTTTGAATCCAACGGGCTTGGATTAAGCATTCCAGTACCTTTCTAAAAAAAATGGTTTCATGCATTTTGGTTTAGTGAATCGAGCTGGGTTGATTTTTTAATCTAGGTACATAACTGAGTTTGAAATTAAATGAATAAAACTAAATTTGAATCAGTGGGTTGCACGGGATGTTTAAATGGGCCGGCCCACTACGCACATCGCACACGCGGGCTGGTTAAGTGAGTGACCCCACTCGTCAGTGAGACAACGAGGGGCGAAGTGGTATGGGGCGATTAGGACCGTAGGATCTAACTCTAATCAAACGGCTCTGGTTCATCGTCCATGTTGGGCAGCGCCGGCAAGACAGAACCCTAGCACGGCCGGTGGGGGTCGTGGGAGGCTCACCGGGGCTCAGGCGATGGTCGACGATGGGGGCAAACGACGAAGTCGACGACGGTGGTTCTCATGGTACCGGTAGCTTCTTATGGGGCGGCTCCAATTGACGCCCCCTCTCCTCCTGTGCAGCGGCGAACTTCGATGAAATTCCGGCCACCTGGTGCTCGCCTTGCTCTGGGAGTGAGTGGGTGTGATCAGTGAGAGGTGGGGAGTGAACTGGTGTGAAGAAAACGAGCGGGGGAGGCCTCCTTTTATAGTGGCTGAAGGGGACCGACGGGCGCGGGCTGAGCTCGTCGTGGTCGACGGCACAGAGGGATAATGGCATGGGCGATGATAGGGGGAGGTGTTGTGCTCCCTGGCGAATCTCAACAACGTCGTGGCGAGCTGTGGGCGGTGCTGATCGGTCGGAACGCGTCGACACTCTGGGCGGGTCCGACGGCGATTTTAATGGTGCACGGGTGCTCCTGGTCACGCGGCAGCGAACGGGCATGTCTGCGGGGTTGATGGGGAGATGGTGATCACGCACGCAAGCGGCGAGGGCGGCGCGCGGTATGTGGGTGCTGGTCGAGTGTGGCGCACTGGCGCGCTCTCGGCTCGCATGCAAAGAGACTGGGCGCATTCTTGGCGGGTGGTCCAGCGGCTGGCTACTCTTGGGGCTGGGACAGGGAATGGCGGTGGACGGTGGAGTGCCTGCTAGACAAGGTTGGCGAGGCTAGTTAGGCTTGTAGCTTGTTGTCGATGTTGGGGTTGGCAAATGGGCTCGGCCATGGTCACCATTGATGGCATTGTCGAGTTTACAGTGAGCTAGAGCTGGTTAAAATAGTTAGATGATCTACTGAGATTGTAGTGAGAGCTAGGGAGGGGACAAGGTTGGCACAACACTGCTCACTATAGTCTTTGTTGTTTAATCTGATTTGTGCCCAGAAGGTGTTTTATGAAATGGCCAAAAGAAATTCAAATTTGAATTTTGGATTCAAACTTGGTGGGTTTGCTAGGCACATACTAGGGAGTCTCTGGTTAGTTGGATTAGTCAAGGGGCACTGGTTTGGTTGGGTTTTGAAAATGTGTGATCTTCACATATGTTAAAGATTCAATTTTGAATTGTCATTTGAATGGGGTTGCTAAATGTTTCTGCAAGTTTGAAAGGTGGGCTTTGCTTCACTTTTACTTGGTCTTGCAAGGGGTGAAAAGAATTGGAAAAGTTTCTGTTTGAAATCTTGGACTAGAAACACTCAAATTGACCTAGTGAGCAAGATTGGCAAAAATGACCATTTGCTTTATTTGATTTGTTTTTTATTTTTTTCTTGATTTGTTTCTGCTTGGAAATGTTTTAGATGATGTTATTTTCATATTTGAACCATTCCTTACTATTTAGGTTAATCACACAAGTCCATTCATGCATTTATCAAATCATCACATACACACATGCATTCATATGATTTTAATTAATCAAAGTTTTTGTTAACCCTAATTTTAGTGATTAGAGTTTGATGATCATTGTTTCATATTTTTGGGATGTTACAGAATGTGAGTTGGATACCGAATGTTGTTCGGAGTCTCGGATTGGATCCGGACATCACGAGGAGATATGGAATTGTCCAGAGAGTAAGATTCATATAAGTAAAGTGGTTTTCCGGGGTTCGAAAAAGTTTTGGTGTTTTGATCGAATACTTCTAGAATGTTCTAGAAGAACAACCAGTGGTTCCACCACCCCGGGAGGGGGTCACTTAGGTTGTGGCATGCCCTAGGGGGAAGCCACACCAAGCCCTAAAGGGCCATCCGGCCAACACTAGTAGAAGGGTAAAACCCTAGTTTGAATATTTAAATCATAGTTTGAAAAGTCAAACTCTAGTTTTGGTAAGAGGGAAGACTTGGTGGGAAAGTTCCCAACTCTTCCCCTTGGTGGCCGAGTTGGGGGGGACACGGCTAGGGCTAGGAAACCTTGCCCCCCCACCTATATAAGGAGGGGTGGGGCGCATCCCCCCCCCACACACACACCCCTTATGCTTGGCCCCTAACCCTATCTGCCGCTTCCCCTCTCTCTTCTCCACCGTCCTGCTCCGGCTTAGGCGAAGCCCTGTAGAAATCGCTCCTCCACCACCACCACCACATTGTCGTGTTGTTGGGATTCCGAGGAGATCTACTACCTCCGATGCCCTGCTGGAACCGGGAGAGGAAGGTCTTCATCGACTCCGTACGTGTGACCGACTGTGGAACCGCTGCCGGAACATGGCGCCGGAATGATCGCCTACACGATCTTGAGATCGGCAAGTGATCGACTACATCAACCACGAGATCCGAATCTTGTTAAACGCTTTGGATCTATGAGTGTTAGTTCTCTACAATCTCGATGCACCGATCTTGTAGATTAGATCTTGGTTTTGTGTGTTCATGCGATAGAATTTTTTGTTTTCCATGCAACAAACCCTACATTGGCAGGGGACTTGACAACCCAAAAATGTACCACCTTGCCAGAATGATTGCGTCTATGAAATCCTAGGTATTTTTCCTATCTAAGATAAAAACTACAAAATTCTCGAATTCAAATATTTGCCCTCGGTTTAACATGCATGATAGTATTTTAGTGCCTGCGGTGAAGAAATCTGGGGGCTTATGGTTGATGTGGACTGATGAGCTCAAGCTCTCCATAGTTTCTTTGCGTTCCATATTATACTAGCTATAGCTACTGATAAGTCTAATGGTACTGAGTTTGGGTTAGTTTGTATCTATGGAGACCCCTATCACCGTCATATATGCTATTTGGGGGCAAGTTGCTAATTTTGTTTATGATAATCGCAACTTGCCAATCCTTTGTATGGCGACTTAAATGATATCATATATGGCTCTGATAAGAGAACCTCCAATATTAACCGTATTCATATGTCTAATTTCCGCTCTATTCTGAAAAAATGTGGCATGTTTGATCTGGGCTATAGTGGACCAGCTTATACCTGGACTAATCGTCGTTTTTCCTCTCAACCTTTGTTCCAGTGGTTGGATAGATGTTTAGCAAATCATAATTGGTGCTTAAAGTACCCTATCTCAAATGTTTATAATATTCCTCTCATGTACTATTTCAGTGATCACGCGCCTATCCTTCTTTGCACAAACGGTGCCAATATGAAAAGCTGCAACACTTTTAAATTTGAGAACTAGTGGTTTCGGGAAATTGATTTTCATGAAGTTGCAAAAAATTGCTAGATGAAAACTCATACAAAACCTTTTTCTCGGCGTACTAACAATCTCGGTAGACAACTAAAAGTTTGGTGCAGCAAAAGGAAACCTTTGTAGGAAGAACTGAAAGATTTAGAGACACAAATCAATGATATTCAAAGCCAACCTCTGCATATGCAATACCATGACAAATAAATGAGGTTGGTCAGCAAGTATGAACAAAACAATGCTAAACTTAATGACTTCCACATGCAGAGAGGAAAAAAGAACTAGATCAAAGACGGTGATCGCAACACTACCTACTTCCATAGAGCCATTGCAAAAAGGAGGAAAAGAAATACTATTTTATCTATTAAAGATGAGAATGATAATATCCATTTTATGCCTGATCAAATTACAAATACAATTGTTATTTATTTTAGGAATATCTTCTCCTCCTCGTGCACTGGAACTAATCTTATGCGGGATCACAGTGAGCTCCCAATGTTAAATGACCCTACTTACTCCATTCCAGACAAAGAAGAGATCTTAAACACCCTAAAAGAAATGAAGAGGAATGCTTCCCCAGGACCAGATGGTTTCAATGTTGAATTCTACTTGACAACCTAGAGATGGATAGGACATGATGTCTATGATGGTAAGGAATTTTTTTTCTGTACTGCTAAACTCCCTAATCATATAAATGATACCCACATTGCTCTTATTCATAAAAAACTTTGTTCCTTTAGTCCCAACTGGTTACAGACCTATCAGCATTTGTAATGTGATCTATAAAATAATTGCTAAATATTTGGATAATAGGCTAAAACCACACCTCCCTGACTATATTCATCCCTCCTAGCAAGCTATCATAGAGGGAAGAAGAATCAGTGATAATATTATTGTAGCGCAGGAAATTACTCATACTTTTCAGTTGTCCTCTTGGAAGAAAAAATCCTTCATGATTAAAAATAATCTTGCAAAAGATTTTGATAGATTAGAATGGAACTTCATTGCAAATGCTCTTGCTCGTAAAGGTCTGCATGGTCATTTCATCAAGCTCATCCATACTTGCATCTCCTTCCCAAGATTCTCTATGATAATCAATGGCCAACCATATGTAAACTTTATCAGTCAAAGAGGAATCAGACAAGGATTCCCTATGTCTCCTTACCTTTTTGGCCTTGCAATCAATGAGTTATCCCTATCACTGCAAGAAGCTCTGGCCCATGCAAATCTTAAAGTGGTGTCTTTTGGACCAAACTGCCCTTCCATCCACTCTCTCCTTTTTGCTGACGATTTACATAATAGGGAAAACAAACGACCCACAGAAGGCCCACCAAACAACAAAGCTCTCATTTTTCAGCGCTAATCATTCCTCATGGTTGGATTCATCAGAGCCCCTCCCCTAAGCATGAGCAGTCGCCGGGAGCCCCAGAAAAGGTACAGGAGCAACATCCATTGCCGCGGCATCCTCCAAAGCATTCTGTTGCATCACATCAGCCCCAGCACGCAGCATTTCCTGCTCCTCCACACCATGAATACCTGCCCAATATCGAACAAAGACACATGCATATATAACCAAATCAACAGGGGAGTTAATCAGTTTTTTTAAAACAAGCCATGTTTCTAAGTTTCCAAATAGCTCAGCAAATTGCTGCCAAGGCTATAATCTTCACATTCTGACTAGCCCCCAGGAATTTAGGAATCCACCAGAAGTACTAAGAAAAGGAACCAGGCCTATTCCCAACACCCACTGATTTAGCAACCATGCCTCAAACATACTTGGCAGCCACACAAGAGAAAAACAGATGCCCAATGGTTTCATCCTCACAACAGAACCTGCGGGTAGTATCTCCTTCCTAGTTTTTCTTCTTCATTTATCTTTTGTGATAATTGCATTATGCCAAATAATCCATAACCAGATCTTAATCTTTAGGGGAATTTTTGCTTTCCATAGATGCTTAAAGCTCCTATCAATACCAACATTAGAAAGGTGAGAGTACATGGATTTAACTGTGAACTTGCCAGACTTGGTCCACATCCAAATAGGTTGGTCTTTTTCATCATTAAGGACCACCCCTCTCAGAAAATTCCTCAACTGATTATAATGATCTTGAGCTTCCACATTCAACCATATTCTAAAAGAACAGTTTCACCCCTTAGCAGCCATTACTGCAACTGTAGCCATCTGATCCTGACAAACTCTCAAATAGGTCAGAGAACTTTACTTTTAAAGGAACATCTAAGCACCAAGCATCATTCCAAAAGTCTATCAACTTTCCATCTCCTACCCTCATTTTTCTTCCTGCTAAATATAACTCTTTTATTTTTAGCAAATCAGCCCAACATGGAGAATCACTCTTCATGTGCTTCATAGCACCAATCCCCCCACCTTTTAAATACTTTTTTCTGACAAAAAGTTGCCAAGGACCCTCCTTAGCCTCCAACCTCCACCACCATTTACAAAGCAGACTGATATTACACAACCTAATATTTTTTATCCCAAGCCCACCTTTCTCCCTTGGTTTGCATACAAATTTGCACTTCACCGGATGGTATTTAATCTTACCAACCCTACCATACCAGAAGAAAGCTCTAGTAGGTTTCTCCACTTTCCTCCACATTAGCTTATGCAACAGGAACATGGACATGGGATAAACAGCCACACTAGAAACACAAGATGTAATTTTAACATGTCTACCCCCAGGGAGAGAGCACCACCCGTCCAACCATCCAACTTCCTCCTCAATCTCTCTCCAATAAAGCCCATTTCAGCAATTGTACATCTTCTACTGCATATAGGAAAACTCAAATACTTTATAGGCCACTTACCCCTCTGGAAATTAAACAGCTCCGCATATGTGAGAAGCTTGTCCTAATCCTCCAACACCATCATCACCTCACTTTTTTCAAAATTAATCTTAAGACTAGACATGGATTCAAAAACATAAAGCAATAATTTCAGGTTTCTAGCCCCTTCCACATCATCTTTAATGAATAAGATAGTATCATCAACGTACTGCAGAATAGCAATCCCTTTGTCAAACAAATTATCTACCAACCCAGTGAACAGTACACCTGCTTGAGCATTCAGAACCCTTTTAGCTAGACATTCACCAGCTAGGTTAAACAAGAAAGGAGAAAAAGGGTCCCCTGCCTAACCCCTTTAAAACAAGAAAGGAGAAGCCCAATAGCTACCTTCACAAAAATTTAAAATCCAAATACTTCCCCAAGAATCCATTTGGAAACCCAGACCCAATGTCCGTAAATTAGCCTGGACTTCTATTTTAAAGGTTCTTCCCATTTTAAATGAAAACTCATTTTATCAATTAGTTGATTGCAATATCTCTGTCTGGAGTTCTCCTTGGTGCACAACTTGAAACAATGTGTATGAACACCTCATTATCCAAAAACTATCTGTGTATCAATTTACCTCTGGATTGACCGATTATATAAAACGATTCTAAAAAATGTTGTCCAATGACAATGACAGGGAGCCTATTTGATTTCTTCAATACATCACAAGTTCACAATGTCCGCCTATTGGAATGCCGGAGTCCTGTCATCTTATAATTGGAAGATAGCATGCATATGCTGTAAGGGAAATGATTGGCCTCCCCCGGGGATCCATCCTTCGGGTCTTCGTCCCGCACAGCAGGAGAGTGGACCCTGCCCATGTTCCATCTCCTCCATGGATGTCGTATCCTTTATCGAGATGAAAAAAAATTCCCCAACACGCATCTCCTCCCCGACTGAAGCTCGCTCTGCCACACCGGTTGCCGTCCCTCACTGCCGCTGGTCGTCGAAGACTCGAACTCTCTCTGCCACCAGCCACTCCCTCTGCCTGACCCGTCGAGGTCTCACGAGCTCGCCCGTCGCCGCCTCCATGCCTGCAAGCATGCCTGCGCCGCCCCAAGAGGATGTCTCGCCGGCCAGGTCACCCGTCGTACCGCTGGCTTACCGCCCTACGCCGTGCCCACACACCGCACTTGTTGCCCCGTGTGCGCTGCCCTCCGCAAGCTCGCTGGCTCGCCGTGAACTGCCCTGTCGGGGCCCCTGCTACATGTCTCCGTGAGGTCTCCGGCAAGAGTTGCTACAAGCCCACGAGTCATGGTTTACGCTCTGTTGGAGTTTACAAGCACATGAGTGGTTTGCTACCACCATTTTGTAGTTTCGCTACGACAGTTTTATAGTTCTAGATATCTCCAACGGGTCTCCGATGATGTCTTCACCAAAATTAGTTTTGCTATCTTAGGATAATATTTTGCTATAATTGTTCCATGTTTTTGCTATAATATTTCTATGTTTCTGCTACGAGGTGTCCGACAAAGTCTTCCGGCGGAAGTCTCCAGCTAGAACTTTTTTTGCTACATTAGCAAATTTTTTTTGCTATCATAGTTTTTATGTTTTGCTACAATAGTATAAAGTTTTTGCTACGACGTCTCTGGCAAGTTCTCCCGGCAAAATTCTTCAGAAAGTCTCCAGCGAAGTCAAGTTTGCTACATTTGTACAATTATTTTGCTAAAACTCATGCGAGAATTCCGGCAAGGTCTACGGCAAAATCTGTCTTTTTAACCTTTGTCTTTTTAACTTTTATCCCGCGGACAAACCATTTTTTACTACATATAGAAAACAAGACACTTCATAGCAAAACCGGGTTATTTGTATTACCGTGTCATTTGTAGCAAAAACAGGAGGATGTACTGATTTTAGAAACATGTGTCATGCTGTCCACCCGAGGATCCGGGGCAAAGGGACGCGTAGTGCTCCCCCATGCTGTAATGGTTATTATAGCGCGCTGGAACAGCACGGTCTATTTTTTTTACAGCAGCAGAACAAACCGGCAACAATTATTCCAACACAAAAAAAAAACATGCGCAAGAAGAGAAAACCGAAAAACATGACAACGATGAGCTTATGATCCACGTGGTTAAAATGCAAGACCCTGCCGAGCTAAACAGTAACACCGCAAGCATCAGCAAGACAACTTGGCCAAACCTACTAGCAATGCTGCAGCGATATTAATCGGGATTGGAATGATTTGGGTAAACGAAAGAATGTTACCAGTAAAAGTTTTATAACAGTGAATCTAGACAAGCTGTTGTTTTCTCGATATCCGACAGTCGCCTGCAGCACATCGAAATCTTCAAACTTCCCACTCATCCTTCCTGTTAGATAAGAGGATGTCACCGAATATTTGCTCCTTTAATGATTGCTACAAGGCTAGCCCACCGCATATCTCAGACCGCCAAATGCCATCTATCTTACGACACAGTTCTGCCTTTCTTCGACTTGTTCTTGTTTTCTCGAGTCTTCCTTTTCTTCTCTTCTGGTGTCGTCCAGACGTAATCAGCAGGGATAATAAAGGGGTCTTGGATGTCCTCCACACGATTGCTGGGGCCTTGCACTGTCGAGAAGTTCTGGCGGTAAGGAGCCTTGATCCACTGAACCCAGGAGCTTGAAGACGCCTGCGCTGCTGGGCTCTTGCAATTATCGGGGCTAGAAGGAGGCGTCCTGAACTCCTCTAATGGCTGTAGCTCTTCAAACTTTGTGAATGTCACAAGAACCCTGATTGTAGGTACAACTGGAATGGCAACCTGAGAGAAATAACTTGTTACTGAATTGCCAATTCATCACATCCACATTGAACCAACAGTGCTAATTTAAGAAAGAGCAAACTAAAACAAAAAGGAATTGACGAAAAATGTTATCTAAGTTCACATGATACACAACCGTGTTCAACGGCAAACACTCACAGCGCGGTTTCCTAGTGATGTCCTAACTCGCTTTCCCTTTTCCCGTCCCCTTGTACCTTTACTTTGTATTTCCATCAAGCGATTAGCAGAAAGGGGAGTAGCGCAGTTGAAAAAAAGAAATCCTGAAACATGACCCATGATGGTCCAGAGAGTACCATGGCATGCATATAATTTTGAAATAATCTGGAGTCTGCCTGATTACTTGAGATTGTTAGGAATGGGTTGGGCATATAAAAGCCAGCTAAAGTAGTTTTCTCTTCCTCCCATCATATCTTACCCAGCTGCAAAGTGCCATCACAGCCCAGCCTAAGACTAGGAGTCTGAATTATCAGCCTCCCACAGTTAGCCATGCTGCATAGGCTTGTAAACTTGTTTAACTGGATAAATACACAGATAGGTTGCCAGTGTGCTCTTTTTGTCATGTATTTCATTTAATCTTGAGCCACAAATAGTACATGAACAACCATCAGCTTGTGGGAATGGACATATACAAAGGTTAGAAGATTAAATTAAGAGGGGCACACGTATTTTAAAAAAAGGCATTAGATCCCTAAAAAGAATGAACTACACATTTGAGTGCCTTTACATAAATAACTCCAAAGGACAGAATTAAAACTAGAACGCTACAATATATTCTCTCTCTTTTAGTCCTAAAAACATGGAAGATTTTTCACAAGATACGCACCAAAGGGTCAAATTGTCAGGTTTTTTATCAACATATTCCAAAAGAAAACTTCTAAATGCAACACGCACAAATTAAGGTAACAAAAATGAAGATGCATGATTTTTCCCTGCTAAAATAAATCTTAAATGCCGTGCGGGTAACCATAGTCTGCATTTATCAGAAAATGAAACATACATCCAGATATTTGATCCTTAGACTTCTACTTGCCAAACTAGTCTTTTTTTTAGCTGAAAAGTGTAGGGGAGGCCCCGACAGTAAATTTTATTGAGGAAACAATATGTACAAGAGGGGCAAAAGAATATACAAGAGGGCTTTGGACAGGGCGTAGCCTAGAGAAACTACAAAGCATCTAGCCAAGTAACTAAGGAGGTTTTCAGATCATCCTTCATTCTATAAGAAAAAAGGAAAAGGTACCTTTGAAACGAGTAGGACCAAACGCTAAAAGGAGTTACATTGTCAAAAACTAGAGCATTCCTGTGCTTCCAAATATTCCAGCATGACGTGGCAAATGCCTGAAAGAAAAGGTCTTCTAAAGTTGCTTCTTGCAGCGGTGATCATTTGAGAGAGTTCCAAAGTGTCGTCGAGTGTTATATTGATAGATTGCCAGCATTGCCTACTAAAGCTGCAGCTCCAGAAGAGATGGTCTCTAGTTTCTAGTAACCCATTATCGCAAATTTTGCAGAGACCATTGCCATTTAGATTGAAGTTTTTCCTTAGGAGCATGTCGTTTGTGTTTAGGAGATCATTCGCAAGGATCCAGAAAAAGGATTTTATCTTAGCTGTGCATTTTGAACTCCAAATCCATGGGGAGAAGGTTGGGGCCTCAATATGTTTGAAGTTCATCTTGTAAAATTTGCTCGCAGAGAAATGATTGCCCCAATTATATGACCATAGGCCGTTGTCCTCCGTATTTCTAGTAGATCTGGTTTGAACTATGAGTTGGTTGAATTCATGGAACTCATCAAAAGCTTGGGTGGATAGAGGAAGATGAAAAGCATCGATGGGGTCGTCCAAATCAAGGATATTTTCACCAACGCAAGTGTGTCAATAGCAAAAGAGTGCAGTCTTGGGAATTTTATCATTGGAAGATCAGTAGCCCAATTATCACTCTAAAAGAGGGCAGTATCCCCTGAAGCAATCGAGCAAGATGCAGTCCTTTTAAATTTCGTGCATAGTTTGACAATGTCCCTCCACCAAAAGGAGCTAGAGATGTTGGTGGCTTGTGGTGAAGAATTATTATAATTCCTCCAAACCAAATGAACCCAAGGGATGTTCTCCTTGTTGAAAAAATTATGTAAGAACTTGATGAGAAGGGCCTCATTGTGAGCAGCGAGATTGGTGATGCCTAAACCACCCTTAGATTTTGGCCTGCAGACCAGGTCCCAAGTTGCCAAGGATCTAGGTCTGTTAGAATTCTCCTGCGTTCCCCACACGCCAATTCTCCTAGATTTATCCACAATCTCAATGGCCCCATCAGCAAGCTTAAGGGTGCATAAGTAGAAAGTGGGTAGCGAACTAAGGATGGCCTTAGTCACCAGGATTCTTCCATCAACTGAGAGGAAGGATGAAGTAATGGCAAGGTGACGATTTATTCTAGAATAGAGTAGGCTAAGGTCTCTAATGCTAGGTCTGCTTAGACCTACTGGGAGACCAATATAAGTGAATGGGAAGGTTTCAAGCTTACAACCAAAAAGACCAGCCAAAAGGGTCGCTTTCTCATTAGAGAGATTAATTGGAAGGAGGAGTTGACGAGGACAAGATTGCATAATAAGAAGGGTATCATCTGCATATTGTATAATCAGGAAATCACCATTGACCGGTGGGATGGGGTGGTGAAGGAGGTTCAACTGGAAGGCTTTGTTAATAACAGATTTTAGGAGATCTGCCGTCGAGACATAAAGAAGAGGTGAGAGGGGGTCGCCTTGTCTTAGGCCCATACGGCAGAGGAAAGATTTCCCCGGGACACCATTCAGAAGGACCGAAGAAGTGCCAGACGCGAGGATAGCCTTGATCCAACCAATGAATCGATCATCAAAACCATAATGATTCAACATAGAAAGGATCACAGAGTGCTCAATCTTGTCAAAAGCTTTGGTGAAGTCAAGTTTAAGAATAATGATCTCCCTTTTGGATTGGTGACATTGGTGAAGGAATTCAAAACTCCAGGCAAGACAATCCTGAATATTCCTATTTTTTATGAAGCCATATTGGTTCTGATGAACGATTTTGAGGATCACCTTTTGAAGACGGTCAGCGAGGAGCTTGGTGAGTAATTTAAGGCAAGAGTTGAGGAGTGAAATGGGCCTGTAGTCACCAAGATTTTCTGGATTTGGAACCTTTGGGATCAACGTGATGTGTGAGTTATTGATGCATTGAAGGTTGACGGTGCCATTAAAGAAACCATGGCACAGACCGTAGAAGTCATCTTTGATAATGTGCCAGCACCTCTTAAGAAACAGGCCGTTAAAACCATCCGGTCCCGGAGCACGGTCAGTAGGTAGAGATTTTATGATATTATCTATCTCTTTGGAGGTGAAAGGAAGGGAGAGGGAAACCAGCCCATCCATCCTATCCACGAGGTTACCAAGGGAGAAATGCATGGTGGGATTATCAGAAGAGCCCAGACGTTTGGAGAAAGTGTTCCAAATTATGGCAGCTTTGGACTCATGGTCATTATAGGAGATGCCTTCACTAGAGGTCAACGTAGGGATCTTGCATGGAAGAATTTCATGTTTTCTCCACCAAGTTTAACCCATCTAATAGTCCATCTATTCTTCCAGTAGATGCGCTTGTAGTGTATGAGGTTGGCAATGCGCTTTTTGACAATGTTTCAGAAATTGAATTCTGGTAGAGAAAGTGGCCTTTGTTCCTCAAGACCATCCAGGAGATTGAGAACCAAGTTGCACCTCTCCATCCACATGGAGATACGCGAGGAATTTTTGCTCCAATTTTTAGAGATTTTCTAGTATTTTTGAGCTTCGAGGAAATGATCCCGGCGCTGTCTCGATACCTACTGCAAGGTATCGACCAGGGATTCTCGATAATGCTGAAGAAACCTTGGCAATCCATCCAGAAGTTTTCAAAGCGGAAGATTTTAGCCTTTCGAATCTCTGTACCGACAGAGATTAAGAGAGGGACATGATCCAAAGTGTTGCAGGAGAGAGGTTTAACCTCAGTGTTTGGAAAGGTCGTAGTCCATAGCACCGAGGAAAAAATCCAGTTTACTTGTTCCAAGAGGGGACTCTCCTGCATATTACTCCAAGTGAAGGTACGGCCAGAGATGGGAATTTCCACCAATCCATGTGAGTTTATAATTTTATTGAAGGTGCATATATCCTGCACATTGCCACCTTCCCTGTTCCTGCTCCTGTTCCTGTTCTCTTCAGATCTGTAGAAATTAAAATTGCCAGCTAAGAGCCAAAGTTCGTCGTCTGGGTTCTCCAAGTTCATCATCCATTCAACAAAAGTTTCCCGCGCTTGCCCGGCACAAGGACCGTAGATATTAAGCAAGTGCCAATTTTGTCCAGAGACCAGAGAAGAAAACTTGATGTGGACAACAAAATTTGTGAGTTCCATAACTTCTCCATGGAAGAGAGCTCCATTCCAAATAGTGATAATGCCTCCCGAGCTACCAGAGGATGGGAAAAAAGCAAAATTATCAAAGCGTTTAGGGGCGAATTTTCTGATGTAGGAGTGATCAAAAAAATCTCTCTTAGTTTTTTGGAAACACAGGATGGAGCAATTAGATTCGTCAATTTTTTCTCAAATCGCATCGTGCTTAGTATCAGCACCTAATCGCCAAACTAGTCATTGCTTTGCATATCATCAAGAAAAGAAAGGAAAGGGGGTTGATAGAATATTTACAATGAAGATGGACTGGAGGCAATCGCCGGAGACTAGCAAATAGTGACACAAATAAGTCTACTTTTCTGCCTATTTCATGGTAGTCTTGTTTCCATTGTTATGTGTCCCATGTTTGCCCAGACAGAGTTATGTCTCATAGTTTTATTGTTTCTTTCCAAAAACAGGATACAAGTGGAAAGGAATAGAACCTTTATTCAAATTCATGCATAAAGCGCCTCTTGGAATAAATTTTCAAGTTAGTCAAATACATTTGATATTCGTGTGGTGTGGCATCTATTCAAATACCAAATAATCACCTTCTTTGTTATTAACATGTTACCAGTAAAACTGCCAACAAAAAGTAAAATTTATTTTAAAATTGCCAAATGAGTAATGAACCTGCAGAGTGGTGTCTAGTTTGTACCTAAACGATGATAAGGATGCCTGGCTGTACAAATATGTCAACTAATTTTGTGATTCTATAGTAGTTTTGTAATGTATGAATGTCTTTCACTATGCAACTTGTAATGAAATATATGATGATAATTCGTCTTAAGTGCAAAACGGTGAGATGGCATGTAGATGTTTCAAATTTGTCAAGTAAATAACCAGTACCAAACGATCAAAAAACCCACTGGATTGTGCAACTCTGTCAACGAAGAATACGCAGTGCATTTGGGGGCAAAAGAATTGCAGTGAAGACATTGCATCATGAAACATTTAATTTTAGGCTCTTACCTTGACTGGAAAAGTTCCTGGAGGCAGTTTTGTTGTGAGTAGATCCCTTAAACGACGGATTGCCTTCACCTTGTTTGCAAGAATATCAAGTAGTGGCAAGAGCTCCTCAGTCCGAAGAGGAAAGTTAGGGGACAACCAAAGAACAGGCCTTAGACCTTTCTTATACTCGCTTTCTTTGCGCCTATGTCCATTCTCTGAAGTGGCAGGTTTGTGATAATCCCTTTCCTTGCCTCTTCTGTTCTCATCCCCTCTTACTACATCTACTGAATGCCTTCCTGGTTTTGTTTGTACATATGATGGAGATTCAACGTGGAGGTCGCTCACCTTATCATCTACACAGAGCGAACTTCTTGGTGGTACAATCTTCTTTGTACCCTCCTGCTTACTAATCCCAATTTGGCCCTTCTTTCCCCAATTACTAAACCAGCCTTTCTTATCATGTTTACTTTCCCCATTTCCGGAGATGCTTAAATCCTCAACTGGTATATCCCTCTCCCTTCGCTCAAAGCAACTGTGTCTAGGACCTACAAAGGTGTTGGACTGGCTTTCACCACCAGCATCTGGAGAATCCATCTTAAGTGCAGATTCCAGCTGCTTCTTCTCATCCTCAGTGAGTACATCATCGAACCCCTCACCCTCAGTGTCATTCTCATTGCAAGCGGAAAAGAATTCCTCATCAGTCATCGCACCAGGAACCCTCCTTGACTTGACACTCACCATAACATGGTGCATGTCATACACCTTAGCCTTCCACGAGCCAACCGCCTCTGTCCTCTCCTGCCGCCGCCATGTAACCTGTGGAAGCAGCACCGCCTGAGTGACGTCTATCCCCGGACGGAAGATATTCGTCAGCGACATCGCGGTGACCTCCTGCTGGACCTCTGCCTCTGAGGCGGGGGCACCGGCCCCTTCAAGGGCGTTCATCACCTCCTTATCCTTGTGGTTAATCATGCACAAGGACCCTGGCGGCACCTTGCCGTCCTCTGAGCCCTCCCCCAGAAATAGTATGGTCTGGTCAGAGCGCTGGATCTTGAAGCCATCGAAGCCCGCAAGCGTCATGTCCGCACGGAGGTTGGCGCCGCGCTTCCAGACCCTGTAGGTATCGGAGGGCGCTATGCGGGAGATGAAGGGAATGACGGAGCTCTCGAAGTGGAACGTGATTTCCATGTAGAAGTCGCGCATCCGGCGCATGGCGGCGACGACGCGGGGAAGGCGGCGGCACCACTTGGCCCATGCGAGAGGCTGGTAGTGGCGCACGATGACGCGTGCGAGCGCCTCCTCGCGCGCGCAGATGGCCTCCTGGAGCGCGCTCCAACCATGTTCGTTCTGCAGGCTCCAGTCGGCCCCAGCCGCCATGAGCATCTCGGCTGCCACGGCGTCGCCGAGGCGGACGGCGAGGTGGAGCGGGGTCTCGCGCCCCGGGACGTCGCGCCGGTCGATGACGGCCGAGACGGCCTCCGCGCGAACCTCCTCGGCGATGGAGTCCGCCTCCGTCCGGATCTCCTCAGGCTTCCGCGCCCGCGGGAGCGCGTCCAGCACGCGGCGCAGGGCAGCGTGGTCCCGCATCGCCACGGCGTGGTGCGCCGGGCTCTGCACGTACCTAGCCGCGTCAACGCCGACCATGGCGCCTCGAGTGCCGGCGTAGCTCCGACGAATCCGAGGAAAGGCCCGAGCTCACGAAACGCCTCCCTTCTCAGCGAGTCCTTTCTCCCTGATCTGTAACGCCAGGCAAAGAATTGAGCGAAACGTAAGGGAGGAAAAGCAATCAAGAACGGAGGATAAAGGACGGATTCTTCGCTTGCTCACCAGTTGCCCTTCTCCTCGCCTAACGGTCTCTCTCCCTCTCTCTCTTGGTTCTGTTGTATTACTCCACCTTTGTCTTCTCTCTCTAGACCGAGGAGTGAGATTGATTTTAGGTGCGGACGAGGGGAAGGCGGACCAACATTTGGGGCTTAATTTTGTCCGTTACTCTATTTAAGCCGGTCATAGTGGGGAATAATTTAGAGTATTAATAACTAGTAACACTAGTCTAAGGCCCAGTTCTTTTGGCGGCTTCTCCCAGAAGCTACCCTACCCCCAGTTTCCTGGGGAAGCCGGTTCAAAAATTTTGTGAGGCTTCCAAATTTGTTTAGACTTAACTATTTTGGAAGCCTCACAATTTTTTTAGACCGGCTTCTCCAGGAAGCTGGGGGAGGGCGGCTTCTCGGAAAAGCCCCCAAAAGAACTGGGTCTAAGTTATTATCTTTATAGTGAAAAATAATTTAGGTGTGATAATATGCAATGCCATATTAATTAGGTTATTGACACACTTTACCTTGGTATGTGTGATGTTACAATAACATAGCTAGTCACTACTTAATCCATCTCTCTTCATTAAATCATTGTCACATAAGAAAAATGCTGACTTGGACTCTTAGTTTTTTTTGATCGAAACAGTGCTTTATTGATCAGATAACATCAATACACAGAGTTCTCCAGATACAATCCGGAACAGAATGGAAAATCTCACTCGACTCAAAAGAAATACAAGACTTTGCTAAAACATGCGCTGCTACATTTAGACTACGCTTCACATGGATAAAAGACATCGATGTGAACGACTTCGCCATTTCCTTAATATCCTCGACCACCATGCCCACCAAAGATCTATCTGGTGCAGACGATAGGAACCGTTGTACCAGAGATAGACAATCAGAGGCAAAAATGACCTCGGCCAAGCTCTCCTCCTGCGCGAACCGAACCGCCTGCTGAAGCGCCAAGGCCTCAGCCTGTTCTGGCGGGGCAAGCCCCGACATATGATGACGGCACGCTGCAACACAGAGGCCAGCATTGTTCCGAACCACCACACCCGCGCCCATCTTGCCGGTATCTTCAAAGATTGTTGCATCCACATTAACCAGGAACACCCCCGGCGGCGGCGGAGTCCACTTGGGTGGAACTGTGGACTCACGTCTATTAGCCGAAGGTTCCTTAAGAAGATGCAAGTTGATCAGCTCATCATATGCCAATATCTTCGCACAGGTCCGCTTCGGATCAGGCCTGATAACAGAGTTTCTTGCCTCATTCCTTGCTTCCCACACAAACTAGAAAGTGACAGCAAGCACTCACGCCTGCACTTCACTCGTTCTTTCCAGGTAGTTAAAGATCCATTAGCTACAGGAAGCAAAGCTTTTCCTTTCTAACCGGATATTAAAGTGTTTCTTTACCTCCCTCCAAACCACTCTTGCAAATTGACAGAAGAGAAGAGCATGTTCAATATTCTCCATTCTCCCGTAAAAAACACACGGCCCTGTCTCAGGGACACGACGCTTGATTAACTGATCACCACTGGGAAGACAGTTCTGAACAAAACGCCACAGATGGATAATCATCTTGCCCGGGACTTTAATCTTCCACATAGATCGCCACTGTTTTTCTTGCTCCATCCATACAGAGCTTAATCCATGACCAGAGGAACTCCGCCATTTCAGAAATTTTGCACTTCTAACCAGATTATATCCTGACTTGACAGTATATAAACCATGACGTGTAAACGGCCAAGAGACGAAATCTGGACCGTCATGACGAGAGATAGGAGTCAGCACAATCTTCTCTTCAATCACCGGGTTGAAGAAAGCTTGCACATTTTCCAGATTCCACGTGCGAGTATCCTCATCAATCAGACAATGAATTGTTGCGAGCCTGGGAATTGGTGATGTCGAATGCATCTGCTCCGGAGGGCAACCAGGCACCCAATTATCAGCCATGATCTTCACCGATTTACCATCCCCAATGCCCCAGCGAACCCCTTCATAGAGCAAGTCTCTACCACGTAATAAACTCCTCCAAGTAAAAGAGGCCGATCTTGGTCTAGTGGCATTCCAAAAATCAGAATCCGGATAATATCGTCCTTTCAGAACCCGTGCATAGAGCGAGTCTGGCACAGTAAGAAGCCACCACCCCTGTTTCGCCAACATAGCTTGATTGAAGAGACCGAGGTCGCGAAACCCCATGCCCCCAGCCCTTTAGGCGTTGACAGCCAAGCCCAAGACCTCCAATGGATTTTCCTCTTACCATCCTCAACACCCCACCATTGGTTAGCGATCACTGATTTAATCTTATCACAGGTGATGAGAGGTAAGCAAAAACAACTCATAACAAAATTTGGGATTGCTTGGATTACAGCTTTCAGCAGCGTTTCATTGCCCGCCCTTGGCAAAGGCCGGCTTGATAATCCATTAAGGTACTTCCATATCTTGTCATATATGTAATTGAAGGTTGCAGAAGGTGACCTTCCCACGGATGTGGGCATACCCAGATAGAAGTCATTGAGCACCTCACTCTGCACCTCCAAACTCATCTTCACTCCTTGTTTCACTTGGTCAGAACAATGATGGCCAAAGAAAACAGAAGATTTATCAAGGTTGATCTTTTGGCCGGAACCTTCACAATAAACCTTGAGAGTGCTTTTAAGAGCCTCCACACTCCTACTATCACTTCTTGCATAAAAGATGTTGTCGTCTACAAACAGTAAATGGGATATAGGGGGCCGAGCCTAACATTACGAATGCCATAGAGCTCACCTCGTTCCTCCCTTTGTTGCAGTAAACTCGACAACCCTTCGGTATAAAGAAGAAATAAGTACGGACTGATTGGATCTTCCTGTCGGATCCCTCTTGAGGGAACAACCGGTTCAGTCAATTCACCATTCACTCGCATAGCGTAACGGACACAGGTTACACATCTCATCACCGATTGAATCCAAGTTGGATCAAAGCCAAGCTTGCAAAGGCAACCATGTAGATAGTTCCACTCCACCCGATCGTACGCCTTCATCATATCAATTTTCAGCGCGAAGAAGGAACGTTTCGCCCTTTGGTTACGCATGGTATGCAAGCACTCATATGTAATTAATGCATTATATGTAATCAGCCTTCTAGGCACAAGGGCACTCTGTTGTTCCGAGATGATCTCTGGTAAAATAACCTTCAGCATGTTAGCCAAAACCTTGGAGGCAATCTTGTATAGTACGTTGCACAGGCTAATGGGGCGGAAGTTTTTGAGATGTTTTGACCTGGCAACCTTGGGTATGAGCACAATAATCGAATCACATAACCCTTCTGGGATCACACCTCCACATAAAAAGCTCCTGATAGCCAAGCATATATCTTTTTTGAAGAACTCCCAATGGGTCTGGTAGAATAATGATGGAAACCCATCAGGACCAGGCGCTTTTGTAGGTCCCATCTGGAATAAAGCAGCCTCAATCTCCTCGTCAGTGTACGGTTTGCAAAGATCAGCATTCATAGCCTCCGTAACTTTTATAGGAATTGCATCAAGGATTGCATCCACAGAATCACACTACTCAGAAGAGAAAAGGTGTTCATAGAAGGTGTGAACCATACCTTTAATCTCCCCTTGTGACTCACACTTTGAGCCATCCTCTCGTATAAGACTAGAAATTTTATTAGTGCGCTTACGAGCAGAGGCTTTTGCATGGAAAAAGCGGTGTTACGATCGCCCTCACGTAACCAGTCCACACGTGATCGTTGTCTTGCCATAATCTCTTCACACTCGAAGAGCTCACAAAGCTGGCGCTCAACATACTGCTCTTCCTTAACATTCTCCTCATTCACAGGCTGCTACGTAAGAAAAGCAGCTGGCGTTCCAACTTCCGAATCTTTTTCTGAACCGAGCCTAACGTGGCCCGGCTCCAGTCTCTAAGCACAGGTGCCATCCTGTTGATCAAGGCCCAGGTCGAAGACAGCGACCTCGACTCGCCTCGGCATGCTGCCCAAGCAGCCTCCAGGGTTTCTTTGTAGTCCGGAGCCCTCCGCCACATCGCTTCATACCGAAAGTTAAAGGAGACCGAGGTCTGTCCCACACCCCTTGGATCCTTCGCCAAAGTCACCAAAATTGCATAATGATCCGAAGAGGTAGTGACAACATTGTCCACAGTACACTGCTCGAAAATACGAGAGAAAGCATCATTTGCCACCGCTCGATCTAGTCGTACTTCGACAAGAGTATCAGCATCCTGCTTGTTACACTAAGTAAATTTAGGACCATCAAAGCCCAAGTCCACCATATCACAGTCCTGCAAGCACTCCTGAAAGGCCCTAATTTGTCTATCCGTCCGATCTCGAGGTCCCACGTGTTCATCCTGACTGAGCACCTCATTGAAATCCCCACGGCAGATCCAAGGACCACTCCAGGTTGAGCGCAAAGATCGAATAAAATCCCAGAACTCATGTCGTCGCTCTCGCCTGGGTTCCCCATAGATAAAGGTACCACGCCACATCTGCCCCTCCTCCGATGTAATAAAAGCATCAATGCACCGGTTGTTAAACCCCTGGATAGAGACAGTAATAGACGACGACCAAAAAAGACCTAAGCCACCACTTAGACCATCACTACTCACTGCAAAACAGCCAGAGTACCCAAGAGACCACATGAAACTCTGTACTCTAGCATCCCTCATCTTGGTTTCAGAAAGAAAGAGGAGGGTGGGACGATGAACTCGCACTAACCAGCGGAGCTCCCCTACCGTAGCGTCTGTCCCGAGCCCGCGACAGTTCCAACACAGGATACTCATTGCGTCTAGCGGGGCAGCTCAACAGCCTCCGCCTGATCCGCCGATCCATCAGAGCACTTCCTCATTTTCTTATTTGAGTCTGAACTTTGTTCGTCCCCAACAACATCAACCACCGAGCCCACATCAGCACCTTTGCCACTCACCACCAGTGCAAGCCTGTTACCATCACCATTATCCGGAAGCGTCTGCTCCTTCACCCGGTAAACTTGCCGCTCAGAAACAGGCTGCTTCCTTTTCTGACCCGGCCCCCTTCCCTCGACAGCTGGTGTCCCAGATTTATTCACCTTAGCATTAGTGGAGCGACTCCGAGGCTGTTTCTTCTTCACCGGCGATGAGACCTCAGGGACCTCACCATTCTTTGACTGCGTCCTCAGACCTCCTCCAGCATCATTTGGCTAGCCGAGCTATTTGTGAACAAAACTTGAAGAGTTGTGTTGTCCAGCCGATGCAGACCCACTCGACGACGCTATCCCCTGTTGTTTCTTCTTACGATCATCCGAGGCACATAGCCAGTCAGCCGAGTATGGCAACCTTCCACTATCATCCCAAACTCCGGGATTCTTACACTCAATTGAAGAGTGGCTGACAATACCACATGAGAAGCAATAATGAGGGAGATGCTCGTATTGCACCTCAAACCATTCCGGAACATTCCTCCTTTGAGAGAAAACCATAACTCCCCGTAGAAGCGGTTTGTCAACATCAATCTCCACTCGGACACGCATAAAGCTACCCCAACACCTGCCAGTAGCATCACAATCCACCACAGGAACACTTCCAGCTATGCCCAATGAGCCAACAATGATCGCACCATACTTCCTATGCATATACCCAAAGGGAAAATTGATTATTCTAGCCCAGATCTTCAGCCCGTTGAAAACCATGTCCTTCGGCTTCAAATCAATGTTGAAATCCTTCAAAAGAACCGCATGTTTTCCGACCAACCAAGGGGGTCCATCCACAACACGATCCTTGTCCGCTTTCATAGCAAATTCAGCTACGAACTGATTGTCACAAGCAGGGTTAAACAGGATACCACGAGGATTACCCCATGCCGGCCTCAATGCCGCCGTGATCGTGCTGATATGCAGAGTGTTCGGAGCTAGCACCTTACCGACGAGCGCCCACGGTGAATGGACCAAGCAGTCATCATCTCCATCCTCCAGAATCACCGCCGCTGTTTCTGCCTCAGTTAACCGGAGACGGCCCATCATCTCCGAGACAAGGTCCTCAGATCCAGATGCCACCTCCCCCAATGGTGGAGCCAAACCTGCACTCCCCTCCATCCCACCGGACTCTGCACCAGAGCCCGGAACCACTACCTTGCCCCTCCCATCAGCCTCCAAAGAGCCCGTCATCGACAGCCACCTCCGTTCCCTCCACGAGACCAAGGGTGGGTAGCAATCTGCGAGAGCCCTGAGATCACCCTGAATCCGCACGGAGAGAGGTCGGAGGAACGTCTAGGGAACGATCACAGCGATGGAGGACACGAGAGGAAGATCGCACCCGCGGGCACGCCTCACAGGAAGATTCAAACCCTAGTGTCGGACGATCGCCTGGGAGTCGCCCAAACCCTAAGGTAGAGAAACAAAAACCTCTCCAGCCTTAGGTTACTCGTCTGGTCTTGGGGCTTCGGCTGCTGCTGGCTTAGGGTTTGACTTGGACTCTTAGTTACTAGTGAAGTTATCCCCACTATGACCAGCCTTAGAGCATCAGCAGCAGGCGCGCTCGCTGTATATTCTGGTTTAGTGCGTGCTATGCGGATGTAGCACGGGTCGCCGACAAGAGCTTCACCGAGTGCTGTAAACCGTCGCTTTAAAATGCAGCGCTGAATTGGTAATTTTGCATATGCGCTAAAATGCAGCCCTAAAACTATATTTTCAAACAATTTCGTACTACCGAATTTAAAACTAGACTACAAATATAAATATATTTTATATACTTTAACCCACATTTCGTACTACCGAATTTAAAACTAGACTAACTAAAACTAATCGGACTCCCAGTTGGAGGAGTTCAGTGTTGTGGATGACACCGAAGTAGACGACCACTCGAACTCTAAGGATGAAAAGTCGATGGTGATGGTCGATGGATCGGCGCCATTCTCCTTCTCCTCCTTCCTCGCGGCCTTCTCCTCCTTTTCCTTCTTCCTGTCCTCCTTCTTGGCCCTCCTCACCTCTCGATCTTGCTTCTTCGCCGCCTTTCGCGCTGCCTTCTCTTCTTTCTTGTCGGCGTAGAAGGCGACCTCCGCGGCCACGTCCTCCGGGAAGCGCCGCACCCACTCGAGGCGCATGTGCTCGCCATGCTCGGCGACGATGAGGCGCTGTTCAAGCTTGCGCTGCTGCTGCCTCCCCTCCCGCGTGACGGCATGCGGCGGCGGCGCGAGGTCTTCCGCCTGTTGCCTCGTCCAGACGTCTGTGAAGTTCATCGACTGCTAAGGACGGCCGAGGCACCAGGCGACCGCGTCGTACATGCGCGTCGCCTTGTGCGCCGTCTCAAACGTGTCGAGCCCGATGCACTCGTCGCTGCTCCGGATCTCGGCATAGAATGTCCCGTTCGGACGCGCGCGCGCACCGCAGTAGCCGGAGCTCGAGCGGCAGCGGGGAGGCATCACGGGAGGAGGTGGAGCGGCGTGCGAGGTGAGGTGGCCGAGCGACGCGCGGGGCGAGGTCGAGATGGAGCGCAAGCGGAACGATGCGCGAGGCGAGGTGGAGTACAGGCGAGGCGACGCGCGGCCGAAACTTTCAGGCTAGGGACGTGTGGCTGAAACTTTCAGGCGGTTGGGTACGCGCGCGCACCTTGTTTTATAGCGTGTGCTGAAAGCGGGACGTCAGTTTTGACGCGTAGGATGACGCAGAAGGCCACGTGTGGCAAAAAAATTAGCGCGCGCCGTGTTTCGCGCGCCTAGTGGATCTTCAGGTGTCCGGTCCGCTCCCACATTGTATTTCGGCAGGGTTTTTAGCGCGCGGGCATTTTAACACGCCTGGATATGCTCTTATTACATGGCTATGATCGGATCTAAAAGAAACTAGACGGACACGATGCACGGTCATGCCGCTGTGGGCTCTTTGGCCTAGGACACAGCCGGGCATACCTTGCTATTTTGGCATAGTCCCCTCATATCGTTTAAAGGGCCATCATGTGGTTTAAAAAAGTTTAATCGTATATTAGGCAACGAAATATGAATTATATGTAAAAATATTATACCATTGAAAAGATATTTTAAATATAAATCCAATGATATAATTTATAGTATAATTTTTTAAATTTATAATTAATATTTTGTTGATCAAACTTGTGACCAAATATTTTTATTGGACTACGTGTTGGTCTTTCAAATGGGTATGAAGGGAGTACTAGATTTAGGGAATGCGTCTTGGCGCATGACCCTGTAATTTCCGTATAAAATTTTAATATTACGATGATAAATACCGACGAAAAAATAAACATTTGTTGTGTAATCACTAGAAAAATAACTACAAAGAGAAACATTGTAATGAGATGATCACAAATTTATCGAGAACAATGCTAAAACCTAAACCCTATCCGTCATCCATGTGGTAATCTACAGTGTGGGTTGCGACGGTAAATAAAATAGGATAAATTCTTTAGAGGGTTATAGGCTAAATCTTTGAGTCACAGAAATTTACATTGTGTGTTGCGATGAATAAATTGTCTCTATAGGCTAAACCTTTGAGTGGTATATAAACCAAAATAGGGTAAAACAAATTTTATCTTAATCGGGTCCAACAACTAGAGAGGAAAATGTAAATTTGTTTGGCTGATATCAACTATAGCAGGAGGCCACATGCAGAGGCAAGGGAGGATGTAAGGGTACGTTTGGATGGCATCTAGGTGCTGTCTCACCAATTTTTTGGTGTTGACTAAGGGCGTTAGCGGTGGTTTGGATGGAAGCCAAAACTTTGGACCTCCGCCAACTATTTGGTCACTGCGTTCAGTATTTGGGGCAGAGCTGGGCCGGTGCTACCCAGGCTGTAGCACCGGTCTAGCCCAATAGCACAAGGTAACTGCTACCCGGACTGTAGCATTGGTCCAGCCCAATTGCGGTGACCCAGCATACCACTGCATGTGTATTACACTATAGTCGTTGACATGACACACCGTTCCGTAAATATCACATCCCTCAGAGTGGTACAACAGAAACATTGCGGGTCCATATTACAAACATTCACACGTTATTATTATTACAATACCAGAAGTTCAAGACTTTAAAAGATATCAACTTACAAACCAAAATATAAAGTGTTTCAGCGGAATTTAAAAGTAGCAACTCCGACTAGGAGTTGAGCTCAATAGCTTATTCTATAGAGTTCATGCTGCTCGACTCCATTAGTTACTACTAACTATGATACTTAGTTGGACTCATTATCGTCAACACCATAGCGGATTTCGTAATCCACTCCTTCAACACCTCCTGACAGGTCAGGCTCCTCGTAAAACACATCTTCTTGACATTCAGCTGCATACATTGGCACGTCTTCGGGATCCTTAGAGGCTAAGCAAGGGATCAAAGGAAAGGATGAGTAACAGCGTTACCCAACAAGTTCATTATATGCAAGGTGGGAAGTTTGATGCTCTAACTACCACCTTGGATTATAAATCCTTGGCACTATGCAGTTTTTGTAAATCTTTCTTCAAAGATTTGTTTTATTAAGAAATTCTATGACCATCAGCCTTCACAGGTTGACCAGAACTTTCATGGAGTTCCTTTCCTGCCGTGTTCGTAGCTCCTTCCCGGAACAGGGAGTAACAAGTTACAATTCTTACACTCTACAGAGGTGCGTTACTTTACCCATGAGAGATCAACTCCTTGTTGCACAACCGGCGTACTTTCCCGTCCACAATTCCATGATGTGGGGACCAGTAGTTGGTCCAAGCCAATCACTGCCCCCTTCGCGACCTCGCATGCCTCCTTGGTGTGAACCATGCCCACATATTGAATTACGGCAATGGTTTGTACAAACCGTTAGATGCCAGAACTATCGTGGGACGATGAGGGTTCTCACCCATATGTTGCATATCCTCTACGAATTACCAATTAATATGCACGCTACGAGGATAACAGCTACGACCTGCACATCCGGCTTCATGCGAGAGGAAGAAGATACAACTGACTTCTCTGTCCCATTCCAAATCTCATGGCTAACGCGTAATGTACAACGCTAAAATCACTGGTGTCGGGGGTTATTAACTCCCTAATTGATCATCATTATTGCAATTAGAACCCTAAGTTCTATTGATCCATTATATCATCACTTAGGATGATATCTAAGATTTCTTTATTTGTGAAAATAATATTTTCTTTCTTTAGAGTATATATGATAACACACCATTTGCAAATACTTTGATAAAGACTCTTCAAAGGATATGAGCAAGTCATGAACTTTCCTTGTGATGGCAAGGTAGTGAAGTCTGATGCTTGCACTGGACCTTGAGCTTCTATGTCTACAAAAACATCATTATTGCCCGGTAAGGACAATATTTAAAGAAGCAAAATGATTATGCAAAGTAATGTAATGCATCATTTAACTTGATATGCATTCTCCCCATTATTATAAAAATTCTTTTTAATAATTAAGGATTTATAAATATTAGTTTCTAATATTTATAAAAGAATATTGTATTCTTTTATTTTATTTCCCTTTTATTTGAATTTTATTGATTTATTAATTCCTTTAAGAATTATCACTTAAATATCAAAAATTGTTATTAAATATTTGTTTAGTATTTTTCTAAAATACTGCAATATTATTATATAATGAAAGTGATTTTTATTTATTTTTATCATCTTTCAATAATTTTGTAAAATTCCATAAGGAATATATAAATTATAAAATTCCTAATAAAATTTATATGTCTAAATTTTATCTCTTAATTTATTTGTATAGTTTGGATTATTGTGAATCCAAAAATATTTTATTTATAATTTTTGGACTTTTATTTTATTTTCTATCATTTATTTAAGTTTAGGGGCATTTTGGTCTTTTCCTATTTATTAAAAACAGGCTCTAAATGGTTTGGGCTGGCCATTTGGTTTTATTGGGCCCTTGTGGCCCAATAGGGCAAAGGCAAAACAGCACCCCAAAGGGGTATTGGCCCAACCCAGCCCAACACTCTCTGTCCTCTCTCTCGAGCTCACCCCTCTCCTTCTCCTTCCCTGACCCCGTGGTCAGTGGTGTCGCTGCCGACGATTCCCGCCGTCGTGGACCGCCTTGGCTGCCTCCGTGGTGCAGGAAGAGGTTGTCGACTCCGCTCTTCCCTCCTGTCCAACTGGATTTGGACCTGGAGCCCTCCTGCGACCAGATTGATGCCGTCCCGAACCCTAGGGTTTGGGGTTGGCGTTGATCTGATGCCGCCGTTGCTGTCGTGTGTCATGGTGATGTTCCTCGCCTCGAGGTGTGGCTATGGTCGCCGCCGTGGCGATGTGTGGTTGTAGCGCCCCCTGGGGATGCTCCCCGTGCCGCCATGGTCATCGGCCATCTCTACTTCCTCTTCTAATTTACAGCGAGGACCTTCATTGCGTGGTTCCTCTCCCTCTCATGCACTCTGTGCTAGGCCATCCTATACTAGATGTTGGTAGTGACCTTCCTGGTGATTGTCTGGTCCTGATTAGGGTTCTTGGTTCTGTTTAGGGTTCATACCCTGCTGTTGATTAAGTAATTGATGAATTGGATCCTGTGTTAATGATCCCTGAACCAGTTAAGTGGTGACTAGCTGTGGCTTACTGCTGATGATTTTATGGTTAAATTTCATATCATTCAGATGATACAGTTGCTCTGAAAACAATACTTGGTAAAGCTAGTGGTTTTGATAACTTACCACTCTCATTAGTTGGTTAATGACAGTGAGTATGGTGTGATGAAGTAACTGTCTTAGTACTGTTGGCTTGAG
Organism: Avena sativa; assembly: GCA_916181665.1. NCBI lineage: Eukaryota > Viridiplantae > Streptophyta > Magnoliopsida > Poales > Poaceae > Avena > Avena sativa. Next base: position 138,704,171 of record OV702280.1, read on the forward strand.
AATTCATGTATAAATTGAGATCAAAATGGTCTCTTACAGTGAATACATATATATATATGAATATCTTGTTTATGATTCCTGTGTTCAAGAACAGGAAAATGATTTATAATTGGTTGATTGTATCTGCGAAGATTGGATGCTTAACCTGCTTAGTTTAGAACTGTTCTTGTGACACCATCCTTGTATGGCACACAAGACTAGATTCTTTTACTTGGTGTGGTTTTATTCAAGCTTAAGATTTGGCTTGGCATGATAGATAAGTAAAATCCTCTTTCCTTGTATCCCTAGAACCAATGATGTTGGTCAGAGGTTTAGGGATTTAGACCTCTATCTTGTTGATTCACATGGATTAATTCTGGTAGTGATACTAGCTACTATTGCTTAAATCAAAGTTGGCGAAAGATGCTTGTAAGCTTGATAACTTATATAGATCTGTAAGATTAAATTCTAAGGTGCTACTCTTCTCTTAGAGATGTGCCTAGAAGTTTAAATCTTAGCTATGTTCATTCTTGAATTGAAATATAGCTTGATAGGTAAATCAATGATGTTGTTCTGAGATTTAGTTGGATCCTTATACTTTTCTGTTTGCTTTTAGAGTTTAAAACCTCAATGATGGATTCACCCCACTTGGGTGCTTTCTGAGAGTTTGAATAAGAGTCAGATCATGTATGTTTGTCTAATCTTAGACAGATAGATCATTTGATGGTCTATTTACTCACCACTGTCACTTAATGTTGTGGTTGCTAGTGATTTGATCTTGTGGTAGCTTGATCTGGTGCTCCCCTGGTATTTCCAGCTCCTGGCTTGTCCTTGATCTAGCCCATCATCTCCTGATCCTGATGGCTTGATATTGGTCTTGCTATCCACCTGATCTACCCCCTCCTTATGTCACCATCTTGGTGATGTGTTCCTGGGCTTTGGTTGGTTTGATCTAGCTTGGCTTTGGCTTGGTTTAGCTGCTGGATGTTGTGCTTGGTGTGTAAGAGCAATGGAATGGTGTGGGGATTGGTTTCACACGGCTGTGTTGATGGTTTTGTTTGGTTGTGCTGCTGATGTGGTGTTGATAGCACACACCATGCAGTTTGGTGTGTGTGCTGCTTGTGTGCTTGCTACACAGTTGTGGATATGTTCTGAATTTTGAAAGTTACTTTCATCTGGTTACTTCTACTTGGCTGGTGAAACTTGCCCCTCCTTGCTGTTATTTGACTTATGGCTTAAAATTATGAAAGATACATTCTTTCATATTGGTGAAACCTGCCCCTTATATACTCAATGATGAAAAAGTGAACAGTGCACTTCACTGTCAACTTCTAAGAGTAAAACTAATTCTAATCCTAACCTTCTTTTTCTTTTAAGTTTCTTTTTATTTTGCAGGTACCAGATTTGAAGATCAAGACTTTAGTTTAGGTTTTTTTATTTTTCTTTATAGATTAGTCACTTGTAATAACTATCATATTCAATTGTAATCTTTAATTTATTATTTTGTACTCTTTATTTTTATTCTTTTGTAATAAAGATTATACTATATCAATAAAGAAATATTATTCTTTATTTATTTGCTATTGTAAAGATTGTTGATGATTTTCAGAAGTTACATTTTTGTAACTTATTTATTGAATAAAATTATGAAATGGAGATTCATATTCTTTATTGCTCTCTTTATATTAAGTTTGAGTTATTATTGGTTAACTCTTAATTAAATCAAATACTCAAACATTAATCAAAATTCTTTTGAATTATAATTTATACACTCAAGTTTAAAAATTCAAAACTCATTTCCCAAAACACATAATCCACAGCGATCATATCAAAGTCTATAGCAATCATCCTTCAAGACTATACCTAGGTTCAAAGCATGAAAGAAACTTTGATCACTTTAAGTTTTTATTTGGCGAAAAAATTTACCCACATATTCACAGATGAATGCATGCAACATTTCAAATTCCTAAATCTACCCTTCGTTAGTTCCTAAATGCTGGGATGTTACAGACTTCCCCCCTTAAATTAAACTTCGTCCCGAAGTTCGTTGAGGTGTACCTGAATAGTTTTGGATAGGCTTTTCTTAAATCCTCTTCTTTCTCCTACGTGGCTTACCTTTCAGGGTGATGTTCCCACTGTACTTTGCAGTACTTGATTGCTCTATTCCTCAACCCTTTCCAATTTTCTTCCAAAATTTTACAGGGCTTTTAACATAGGTCAAGTCTGCTTGTAGTTCTATCTCCTGATGTGTGATTGCATCATCTGGAACTTTCAAACATTTACGAAGTTGTGACACATGGAAAACATTGTGCACTTGAGCCAATCTTGATGGTAACTCTAAAGCATAAGCTATAGCTCTGTTCTGACTCAATATCTTGAATGGTCCGATGTATCTTGGACTCAGTTTTACTTTAACTCCGAACCTTTTCACCCCTTTCATTGGACTTACTTTCAAGTATACCATGTCTCCCACTTCTGGATGCCATGATCTTCGACTTTGATCGGCATAACTTTTATGCCTACTTTGGGCTATTTTCAGTCTATCCCTGATCTTATCAATGATATCTTGTCTTTCCTTGATATAGTATGGCGCAAATTATTTGCTGCTACCAGGCTCATACCAACATATTGGTGATCTACACTTCCTTCCATACAGAACTTGGTATGGGGCTGCCTTCAGACTACTCTAATAGCTATTATTGTAGGAAAATTCTGCCAATGGTAGATGATCTTCCCATGTACCTCCAAAATCTAATGTACAAGCTCTTAACATGTCTTCTAGTATTTGATTTGTTCTCTCTGTTTGACCTCCTGTCTCAGGATGATAGGCTATGCTCAAATCTAACTTTGAACCAAGTGCTTCATGCAATTGCTTCCAAAAATGCTGAAGTAAACACTGATCCCCTATCAGTTACGATCTTTTTGGGTACTCCATGCTTACTTACTATCTCTTTGACGTAAACTTCTACTAACTTCTCGACATTATCTTTCTGATTTGCCAGAATAAAATGTGCACTTTTAGTGAGTCTGTCCATAATAACCCGTATCATATCCTTCGGTTTAGGTGTCATGGGCAATCCTGTGATGAAGTCCATGTTGGGAATATGCTCTAGAGGAAATCAGGTATGATGAGATTTCCCATTGTATTCATAAAGATATTAAGTAGTCCTTGTATAAACATCTAATGTGTATCATTGAATATGTGATTCGGTTGTGGAACTATGCATTCATGTTGTTTATACTAAATATCCTTGGTCATCGAAGTTGTGCTAGACACACAACTTAGACCAATGTGAAAGTTGGCTTGATGACTCGGTTCCACTTGTCATGGGCATGGAGATGCTATTCCAACTTACATAGATTCGGCTAAAGGGCTTAGCGAGTCGGATTGACCCATATTGAGGTACAACAAACAAGTTGTCATTTGTATATCTCAATCAATGTAATCCTTAGACCTGAGGTTATTGCATAGTCCGAGTTGAGGATCACCGACTTAGGTTCTGTCAAACGCTGATCCGTAACTGGGCAGTTATAAAGGCAGGGTTCGGGTCGACTGAGAATCAAGCTGCGTGATGTGAATAACCAAGATGGGATTTTGCCCCTCCACTCGGAGAGATATTCTCTGGGCCCTCTCGTGAGATATGATTCGGAAAGCATGGCCATGCACGACTCGGTTAAGTGTTAACCAAGGCGATCGACTAAGAGTTAGTCGGGTGAATCACTTATCTCAGATCGAGAAGAGAGTCGGACTATTTAAGGGATGACATATATTCGCCTATAGTCTGACAAGGTATATCGTGAGGCAAAAGGGACTCGGACGTAAGTCGCATTAGAAAGGCAAGTCGTCATGACTCTTTGGTACTTGGGAGTCGGCACGTTCTGCTAGGAGCCGCTACCGACTGATCGATTGTGAGTCGGACTCCAATCGTGTCCAAGTAGCCATGAGCCTACGGGGTCACACACTTAAGAGCGGGAGCAAGTTCGGATTGGATCTGAACATGTAATCTGGTTGGGTTGGACCTAAACCTGATTAGGACTGAGTTAGTGAGTTGGACTCACGGTGACTAGTGTTATATCGGCTTTAGTGAATGGGTCGCGCGTGCAGAGCCCACGTTCACTCCCTATATATAGTGGAGCACCGTAACCCTGAAAGGTTAATTGTTGTTCGGTTAGGTCATTCCATGTGTTGGAAACCCTACCTCCACAGCAGTCCAGCCGTCATTACGAACCTAGCAGTTCGCCGCCGGTGCTCCTCCTTGTACGTGTGGATACCAGCAGAGGTGTTGTGCGATCAGCACCAGGACGACATGATCGTGAGGACTGCACTGCATCAACTGACGCGCTTCATCAGTAATCCGCAACTGCGCGTCTAGTGGTAAACCTCGTGGCCTTCTACCTCAGCTAGATCTTGGGATCACCACGTTAGAGGAAAAGTTTTTATTTTATCTCTACGTGGCCCAACAGTGGTATCAGAGCGATAGCTTCTGGTTTTAGGCTCGAGATCTCATATATGTGATATGCGGTTGGCTGTAGATGAGATCTATGTGCTGTTTGGTGGTCGATCTATAAGATAGATCGGTTTTGTACGAAGTTGATTGGATCAACTGTGCTCGGGGAATGGTAGATCTGATTTCCGTGATCATATTGCTGAGGTCGTGGAACGACATACCCCTACTGGTCGGCTTTCGCCATCGGGGTATACTGTGACACGTAAATCCAGAAGCGGTGATCGAAGATCAAAGAGTTTGATCGAATCAGAACGATGGTCGGAATCCATGTTCGGAATCGGGACCGCCGGCTTCGCCCTGTCGTAGCGCCTTAGATGTTGTTACGAGTTTCACATCGCCGGTAGATATTGTATCTATGCATAACTTGTTTTTGCAGGAAGTTGTGAATGGTATGGTTCATGTGCATGTGATGTATGTGTGTAATCCATACGTGATCTGCGAATCATGGTTTTTGTCAGCCGGCTAGAGCCTAGGTGCTGTCATTTTATTGTATAACGACCTGTGTGTCAGATTCTCCATGTAATTTACTTTACTAAGCTAGCGTAGCTGTGTGGAGAACCCGGATGGCATGCAAGGCGATGTTCATGTCGGCGACATGGAGTAATATGACAAGTGACAAGAGTTGGCACGATTCGGATTACAGGCTTTGTGGAGATGGAGATCGCCATGAAGAGAGCCATACCGTTTCACATTATTATTGCTTTATTTTGTGTTATTGTTATGTCTCAGTTTTACCTCTATTAGATAGTCGGTAAAATTTAATCCCTCAAAGAAGGTCTAGTCGGTTTTCCCGCCAGTGTTTGCACCATCACAAGTCGGACATTTTTGGTAGTGGGCTCATAAAATTGAGGTGCTGCCAATTCTTTCCGACTAGGTGGGTTCGAGTCGGACTCTTACTGCAGAAACACTCGGTAAGCTAGACTGGTCTATCACAACAGTTGTGGGGCTCGGGGAAAAGTCGGATGGGAGCCGGGGCATGTGATGCCACCCGTCCAACAGGAGTCGTATGAGATACGATTGACAAGGAGTTGTCTACCTAGATCACTTGGCGGCTAGCGGTGATGCTAAAGCTCACTAGCCGACTTGCTTATTTAGGATCCTGAATCACTAAGTAACCATTGGAGGGGTGTTGGTTCTAGTGGGAGCATAAAATATTAAAATGTTTAATATGCTTGCTCTTTTATGAATACATGTCTTAAGTGTTTTGCATATTTTCTGTTGTAGATCATGGCACCAAGTAGCAGTCACTCTCAGATATCCGGTTTTGCGTTGAGAACCATTCTTGAGAAAGATAAACTGAACGACACTAATTTTACCAACTGGTATCGAAATCTGAGAATTGTTCTCAAACAAGAAAAGAAGGACCATGTCCTAGACAACCCACTTCCAGATGAGCCGAATGAGAATGCGACTGTTGCAGCCACCAATGCCTACTATCGGGCTAAGGATGAGTCCATGGATATTAGCTGTCTTATGCTTGCTCACATGGAACCGGACTTGCAAAAGCAGTTCGAGCATGTTGAGGCCTACGATATGATCGAAAGCCTCAAAAGTATGTTCCAGGCTCAGGCGAAGACTGAGAGGTATCAAGTCTCTCAGGCTTTTCTGAGTTGCAAGCTTAAGGATGGTGATCCACTGAGCCCGCATGTGATCAAAATGGTTGGTTACGTGCAGTCTCTGGAGAGGCTTGGCTACCCCATTAGCGAAGAGTTCGCTACGGATATAATTCTGAACTCTCTTCCTAGTGCATATGGGCAGTTCATTTCGAACTACCACATGCATGGTATGGATAAGAAGCTCACTGAATTGCATGGGATGCTCAAGCAGGCAGATGCGGATCTCAAGAAGGGCGGCAGTCAAGTGTTGATGGTGCAGAATAAGGCTAAGTTCAAGAAGAGTTCTTGGACTAAGAAGAAGGCTAAGTCAGGAGGAAAGCAGGCTCAGGACCCGGTCCCAAGTGCTTCCTCAGGGACTAAGCCATCTCCTTTAGCCGGATCCACTTGCTTCTATTGCAAGGCGGATGGCCACTGGAAGAGGAACTGCAGCAAGTACTTGGCCGACAAAGCCAAGAGTGGAGGTATGACTTCCGACTCAGGTACACTTGTTTGCAATGTTATAGACATATATCTTGCTGATGCACCTAATAGTTCTTGGGTATATGATACCGGATCAGTTATTCACATCTGCAACTCGTTGCAGGGACTGGTAAGAACTAGGAGCGTAGCAAGAGGCGAGGTTGATATTCGAGTCGGCAACAAAGCAAGAGTTGCTGCGTTGGAAGTCGGAACGATGCAACTTCATTTACCTTCTGGATTCATTATGGAACTGAATAATTATTATTATGTTCCAGTGCTCAGTCAAAACATTATTTCTGCTTCATGTTTGATGAGGCAAGGCTATGAGTTGAATATCAAGAATAATGGTTGTTCTTTATATTTGAATGATATGTTTCACGGCTTTGCACCCGTCCAGGACGGGTTATTTATTTTGAATCTTGATGGTGAGTCGGTTTATAACATAAATGTTAAAAGGTTGAAACCAAATGATCTGAATATGACTTACTTTTGGCACTGTCGGCTAGGTCATATAAGTTGGAAACGCATGAAGAAGCTCCATGATGATGGACTCCTAACTTCGTTCGACTTGGAGTCATTCGAGACATGCGAATCTTGCCTACTCGGCAAAATGACCAAGACACCTTTTGCAAAGAGTTGCGAAAGGGCGTCCGACTTGTTGGAACTAGTACATAGTGATGTATGTGGACCAATGAGCACGACAGCCAGGGGTGGTTACGAGTACTTCATTACCTTCACTGATGATTTGAGTAGGTATGGATATATCTACTTGATGAAACATAAGTCGGAAGCCTTTGAAAAGTTCAAAGAATTCCAGAATGAAGCACAGAATCAACTCGGCAAGAAAATAAAGTTTCTTTGGTTGGACCGAGGAGGCGAGTACATGAGCCATGAGTTTGATGACCATCTGAAAAGTTGTGGAATAGTTCCTCAACTTACTCCGCCAGGAACGCCACAAAGGAATGGTGTTTTGGAAAGGCGGAATCGAAACTTGTTGGACATGGTACGATCAATGATGAGTCGGATAGATCTGCCTTTATCATTTTGGGGTTATTGTCTAGAAACAGCGGCGTTCACACTAAACAGAGTACCATCAAAATCGGTAGAGAAGACACCGCATGAGATGTGGACAGGCAAAAAGCCGAGTTTGTCTTTTCTTAAGATTTGGGGTTGTGAAGCATTTGTCAAGCGACTTCAGTCGGACAAGCTTACAGCCAAGTCGGATAAGTGTATTTTCGTGGGGTATCCGAGGGAAACCTTGGGTTACTACTTCTACAACCGAGAAGAGGGCAAAGTGTTTGTCGCTCGGAACTGTGTCTTCCTTGAGAAAGAGTTTCTCATTCGGGGAGTAAGTGGGAGCACGGTGCAACTCGAAGAAATTCGAGAGGAACCAGCTAGTAGCGAGTCGGCAAAAACCTTGGAGGTTAAGCCGGTCGTGGCAGCTGAGCCGACAGCAGCACCTGTACTACGAAGATCGGCAAGATTACGAAGTATTCGTGATGTGTTACTGTTAGACAGTGATGAGCCGGCAAATTATTCGGAAGCGATGGTGGGATCTGATTCCGAGTCATGGCTTGGAGCCATGAGATCCGAGATAAGGTCCATGGATGAAAATGAAGTTTGGAACTTGGTTGATCTGCCAGATGGTGCAAGACCCATCGAGTGCAAATGGGTCTTTAAGAAGAAAACTGATATGGATGGAAATGTTTCAATCTATAAAGCACGCCTTGTCGCGAAGGGGTTCCGACAAGTTCAGGGAGTTGATTACGACGAGACTTTCTCGCCCGTAGCGATGCTTAAATCAGTTCGGATCATGTTAGCTATAGCGGCCTATTTCGACTACGAGATATGGCAGATGGATGTCAAAATGTCTTTCCTTAACGGAAATTTAACCGAGGACGTGTATATGATACAGCCCGAGGGTTTTGTCGATCCGGCTAATGCTGACAAGGTGTGCAAACTTCAGAAATCCATTATGGGTTGAAGCAAGCATCTCGGAGTTGGAATATTCGCTTTGATGAGGTAGTCAAATCGTTTGGCTTCATCAAGAGTGATCATGATTCTTGTTTGTACAAGAAGTTTAGTGGAACAAAGTAAATTTTCTAATCTTATATGTGGATGACATATTACTGATTGGAAATGATGTCCAGATGTTGTAAGAAACCAAGGAATCATTGGAAAGGAGTTTCTCAATGAAAGACTTGGGTGAGGAAACATACATCCTCGGAATCCGGATCTATAGAGATAGATCAAGGAGGCTCATTGGATTGAGTCAGAGTACTTATTTGGACAAAGTGTTGAAGAAGTTCAACATGGAATCGTCTAAGAAGGGGTTCTTACCCATGTCCCATGGTGTAAAACTTAGCAAGACTCAGTGTCCTTCGACAACTGATGAGCGAAGTCAGATGAGTGCGATTCCATATGCTTCTATAGTCGGATCCATCATGTATGCCATTATTTGTACTAGGCCGGATGTTTCCTATGCTCTAAGTGTTGTGATCAGATACCAGGCTGATCCTGGAGAGATCCACTAGACATCGGCTAAAAATATCCTAAAGTACTTGAGAAGGACTAAGGATATGTTCTTGGTTTATGGTGGTGAAGATAAACTCAGTGTAAAGGGTTACACGAATGCGAGTTATCTTACTGACTTTGATGATTCTCGTTCGCAATCCGGATACGTGTTTATTATAAACGGAGGTGCTGTGAGCTGGAAGAGTTCCAAGCAAGAGACTGTGTCTGTGTCTACAACAGAGGCTGAGTATATTGCCGCCTCGGAGGCAGCAACGGAAGCTATTTGGATGAGGAATTTCCTCATGGATCTTGGTGTGGTTCAGGGCTCGTCCAATCCGTTAGACATGTATTGTGACAACAATGGTGCTATTGCACAAGCCAAGGAACCTAGACAACACCAGAAGAACAAGCACATACTCATGCGGTACCACCTGATTCGCCAGTTCGTGGATCAGGGTGATATCAAGTTATGCAAGGTACACGCGGATGCAAATATTGCGGATCCATTGACAAAGTCGTTACCACAGCCGAAGCATGAGGCGCACCTGAGAGCCATGGGCATTAGATGCTTAGACATGTGATGTCGGAAGATTGACTCTAGTGCAAGTGGGAGACTGTTGGGAATATGCCCTAGAGGCAATCATGTATGATGATATTTCCCATTGTATTCATAAAGATATTAAGTAGTCCTTGTATAAACATCTGATGTGTATCATTGAATATGTGATTCGGTTGTGGAACTATGCATTCATGTTGTTTGTACTAAATATCCTTGGTCATCGAAGTTGTGCTGGACACACAACTTAGACCAATGTGAAAGTTGGCTTGATGACTCGGTTCCACTTGTCATGGGCATGGAGATGCTATTCCAACTTACACAGATTCGGCTAAAGGGTTTAGCGAGTCGGATTGACCCATATTGAGGTACAACGAACAAGTTGTCATTTGTATATCTCAATCAATGTAATCCTTAGACCTGAGGTTATTGCATAGTCCGAGTTGAGGATCACCGACTTAGATTCTGTCAAACGCTGATCCGTAACTGGGCAGTTATAAAGGCAGGGTTCGGGTCGACTGAGAATCAAGCTGCGTGATGTGAATAACCAAGATGGGATTTTGCCCCTCCACTCGGAGAGATGTTCTTTGGGCCCTCTCGTGAGATATGATTCGGAAAGCATGGCCATGCACGACTCGGTTAAGTGTTAACCAAGGCGATCGACTAAGAGTTAGTCGGGTGAATCACTTATCTCGGATCAAGAAGAGAGTCGGACTATTTAAGGGATGACATATATTCGCCTATAGTCTGACAAGGTATATCGTGAGGCAAAAGGGACTCGGACGTAAGTCGCATTGGAAAGGCAAGTCGTCATGACTCTTTGGTACTTGGGAGTCGGCACGTTCTGCTAGGAGCCGCTACCGACTGATCGATTGTGAGTCGGACTCCAATCGTGTCCAAGTAGCCATGAGCCTACGGGGTCACACACTTAAGAGAGGGAGCAAGTTCGGATTGGATCTGAACATGTAATCTGGTTGGGTTGGACATAAACCTGATTAGGACTGAGTTAGCGAGTTGGACTCATGGTGACTAGTGTTATATGGGCTTTAGTGAATGGGTCGCGCGAGCAGAGCCCACGTTCACTCCCTATATATAGTGGAGCACCGTAACCCTGAAAGGTTAATCGTTGTTCGGTTAGGTCATTCCATGTGTTAGAAACCCTAGCTCCATAGCAGTCCAGCCGTCGTTACGAACCTAGCAGTTCGCCGCCGGTGCTCCTCCTTATACGTGTGGATACCAGCAGATGTGCTGTGCGATCAGCACCAGGACGACAGGATCGTGATGACTGCACTGCATGAAATGACGCGCTTCATCAGTAATCCGCAACTGCGCGTCTAGTGGTAAACTTCGTGGCCTTCTACCTCAGCGAGATCTTGGGATCACCACGTTAGAGGAAAAGTTTTTGTTTTATCTCTGCGTGGCCCAACAGTCCATACCTATTTACTCCCACTTCCACTTGGGAATTTCTAAAGGTTGTAATGGTCCTGCTAGACTTTGATGTTCAGCTTTCACCCTTTGGCAAGTATGACATTCTGATACATATTTAGCAATGTCCATTTTCATGTTATTCCCAGAATAGTTCTTTCAAATCCATATACATCTTAGTACTTCCTAGATGTATAGAGTACGGTGTTTCATGTGCTTCTCTGAGTATTACATCACGAATCTCAGTCACATCTGGAACACAAAGACGTTCTTGAAACCATAAGGACTCATAATCTCCAAGGCGAAAAACTGATTTTTGCCCTTAAGATGTCCTCCGAATTTCCTCAGCAATAAAAGGATCTTTTGCTTGATGTCTAAAAATTTCGTTCTTAAGATCACTGTCCTGCTCTGCAACTACCTGCATAGTAGCTAATCCTCCAAGAACCTCTATTCTAATGAATTGAAGCTCTAATCTTTCAAAGTCCATTTGTAACTCTTTTGGTAGCTCCCGATTGCTAGCCTGAATATCTGCACTCTTTCTGCTTAAAGCATCAGCTACCACATTTGCTTTCCCTAGGGTATAGTTGATTGTTAAATCATAATCTTTGATTAGTTCCAACCAACGCTTTTGTCTCATATTCAATTCCTTTTGAGTGAAGAAATATTTGAGACTTTTATGGTCAGTGTATAACTCACATCTGGCTCCATATAGAAAATGCCTCCATCCTTTTAGCGCAAAAACCACTGCTGCTAACTCTAAATCATGAGTTGGATAGTTGACTTCATGTGGTTTTAGTTGTCTTGAACCATAAGAAATGACTTTTCGATCTTGCATTAATACACAACCCAAACCTTCTTTAGATGCATCACAGTATACAGTGAAGTCCTTCCCTATTTCAGGAACTGCTAAGATTGGAGCTGTGGTTAACCTGGTCTTCAACTACTGAAAACTTGCTTCACATTTCTCATCCCAATTGAATGGTGTATTCTTTCTTAGCAATTTGGCCATTGGTCCAGCTATTTTGGAGAAACCTTCAATGAATCTCCGATAATAACCAGCCATTCCTAAGAAACCTCGAATTTGCTTCACATTGGTTGGTGCAGTACACTCTAATACTGACTGAACTTTAGATGGATTTACATCAATTCCATCTTTACTGATCACATGGACGATGAATTCTACCTCATCTAGCCAAAATTCACACTTACTAAACTTAGCATAAAGTTTGTGTTCCCTTAGAGTCTGCAATGCTATTCTCAAATGATCAGCATGCTCTTCCTTATCTTTGGAATATATCAGAATATCATCAATAAAGACTATGACGAACTTGTCCAAATATGGCATGAATATTTTGTTCATTAAATTCATGAATATTGCTGGTGCATTGGTCAAACCAAATGGTACTACCAGATACTCATGGTGTCCATATATTGAGACAAATGCTGTCTTTGGAACATCTTCAGGTTTGATTTTTATTTGATGGTATCCAGATCTTAAGTCGATCTTTGAGAATACTCCAGCTCCTTTCACTTGATCAAACAAATCTTGGATCCTTGGTAAAGGATACTTATTCTTGATAGTAACGTTGTTCAGATTTCTATAATCTCCACACATCCTTCTTCCACCATCTCTCTTATCCACAAAGATTACTGGTGTTCCCCATGGAGATACACTTTCCTGAATAAATCCTTTTCTGGCTAACTCATCAATTTGCTCTTTGAGTTCTTTTAACTCTTTGGGTCCCATCTTATATGGTGCTTGAGCTATTGGTGTAGTACCAGGAATTAGGTCAATAGTGAACTCTATCTCCCGGTCTGGTGGCATTCCCGGTAGCTCTGCTGGAAAAACATCTTGAAACTCATTTACTATAGGAATATCTTCCAATTTGACCTCTTTCATCGAGTTCAACTGCAGATCCACCATAATATGACTGTGCTTATCTTCTTGGTAAACTATCCTTGCTCCACTTGGAGTTTTGATTGAGACAGTTTTCTCCTCACAATTTATCTGAGCTCCGTGTTCCATCATCTAATCCATCCCCAACACTACTACAATTCCCTTCAAAGGAATCACATAAAGGTCTGCGAAGTATGTACAACCACAGATCGAGATAACCTAATCTTGTTTTATGTGGCGTATAATCACATTTCCCCCTGCCGTAACTATGGTCATAGGGTTTTCTAACGTTGCCCTTCTAATCCCAAATTTATCACAGAATTCTTCAGAAATGAATGAAGTAGTTGCACCAGTATCAAATAGAACTTTGCCGGGATTGGTAAGGATATTGAGCGTACCTATCACTGCATGCTCCGAATTATCCACCTCCTCGAGGGTTGCACAGTTCAGTTTCCCGGTAGGTATGTTCCTCTTGACATTGTTATTCTTGCCATTATTTCCTCCTTTATTGGGATATCCATTTCCTACACTGGCTTGTCCTCCTCCCTTGGTAGGCAACCTCCTGGTGGTTTGCTCGGACAATCAGGCTTGATATGCGCCTTCTGACCACAACCGTAACAGATCACTACAGGCTTTTTGCATTCCCTCTGGAAATGCCCTGGAATTCCACAATTGTTACAAATAACATTCCTTCTCGAATTGGATTGATTTCCACCACTACCCTTGTGATTGTTATTGTTATTGTTATTGTTGCCATAGTTCTTGTTCCGAGGTTTGAACTCTAGATTGGGTTTAGGTTTGCTTGCCTGAATTCTCTTGGTTTCCTTCTTGGCTCTCTTCCTCCTATCCTCTTAGACATTCTTATAATCATCTTCGAAAGTAATGGCTGCATCCAGCAACTGCTGATAAGTTTGCTTATTAGCTAACCTTAGCTGCATTTTCACAAATGGGTTTAACCCACGCAGGAAACGTTTCTTCCGCTTATCTTCCGTGTTAACATCCTCCTCAGCATAACGAGATAGTTGACTAAACTCCCGGATATACTTCATGACACTAGTATATCCCTACTGAAGCTCCTCAAATTCTCTCTGCTTCAACTCCATAACACTCTCCGGAACATGATATTCACGGAATCTCTGCTTAAACTCCTCCCAGGTGAACTCCCTTCCTGGTTGTTGCATGGACAACTGATTCTCCCACCATGATGCTACAGGTCCAGTCAGAAGATGAGTTGCATACCTCAATTTCTCCTCATCATTGCAACCTACAGTCTTCAGCTTTCTTTCTGTATCTGCTGGCCAATCTTCTGCATCCATTGGTTCAGGGGTTGATGCAAAAGGTAACAGCCTTGCATTCTGGAAGTCAGATAGACTCACTCCTCCACCTTCAGGTGCCCTCTGATTTGCTCGTCCCAACAACTCTTCCATGAACTTGTTCTGGGTCTCTTGCATCATTTGCATACACTGCATAAAATTCTGCTCCATCAACGGCCTCATTGGTGGTGGTGGTGGCAATGCTCCCTGATTTGCTACATCTGCATCAGCCTTCTCCTTGGCCTCTCGTTCCATCCGCTGCTGCTCAGTTTCGATTTCCACACATGTATCCATGACCCTCTAGTCCTGCAACATAAAGCGAATACTCACAATTACATCATGCACATGTGTTTTGAGCTCGACTTTACGCATAGAACCAGTCACACATTGAAGATCCAAAGAAAATCCAAATATGCATTTCACATATTATACATAATATCATAATAATACAAAGTCATTACAACATTTACCATATAGGTATAATTACAAAACTACCTTATTCATCTAACTATCTTATTTCTTGGAGTACAATACACGGTACTTGATACCTCTACATAGTTGCCTACTTCTAGTAGTAACTACGCTCATCATACATGCCTGATTTCCAACCGTGATGACGTGTTGTTCGTCGCACAGTTTGTGGAACAAATGGCCTTCCAGAAGGAACATACTCAGTATCTGAAGTGTCAGGACTTGAGTCATTACTCAACCTGAGCGCATTGACTCCCTCCAGCTCAGCTGAAAATTCTTCATAAACATATTCAACATTATCTCCCGCTTGCATCTCCTGAGCTTCATTCCTTGAGTTGTCAACAGGATATGCAGATCCTGCTGCTTCCCAGGTGCTCCTTTGGGCAAGATAGTTAAACACTGGATAATGTATATTCCCTGGGTTTTGAGAATATGTTGATGATTCAAACACTCTCTCCTCAAGATCTTCTTCTTCATCCTGATTATCTATCGACATGGCATTTCTACTACTGTTACTAGGGTTAATTCTTACACCCATCCAGCTAGATTGTCCAACATTTCTGTCAGAACCATCTGTGGACATCTTATGTTCATGATATCCTTCATATGATCCCCTTCTCCAACCATCAGAATTCTCAATAGGAAGTTCTGAATCAGAACCATCCTCTGAACCCTGTCGTACTGCATACCTCGTATCCATAGTCGGATCATGTATAGGTTCAGGACTTGGTGAATAAGGATATGGTATAAAATATTTAGGATCTATAGGTATATCCTTAAAGATAGGTATTGCACTACTACTGCTTCCTTCCTTTTCCAACTGGATTGCTAACTGCTTCCTCCTTTCCGGATCAGTTAGATCCTCTAACATGTCATTTTTGTCTTCGACAATCACTTGATGTGTCTTATACAAAGATGCAACGAGTGTTTGGTATCTATCCATAAACTTGGAAGCTAACTTAGGATGCTTCTTAACCAAAGTAAGATGATCCGGTATAGGCTCCGAGTCTATAGAATCATGAGCTATCACAGAAAATGTGCTACCTTCTAACTCCTTGGCTTTATGCTCCCGGATATTAGCTATCTCTTCCACGACAACAACATGATATGCTGCTAAGTGACTCCTACCTTCACCTATAGGTAGATCGTGATATAATCCAATCTCCTCTGGAAGTTGGATACTCACACGATACTCGGATAACATCCGACCATCATAGTAGGTTATAGTGTTCACTGGAATTCTAGTTGGACAACTAAAGATCTTTAAAAGTTGACGAAGTTGGTCTGTGAATGATCCTTGATAATCATCAAGAGTCTCCCCTTTCCTTACCAAAGTATGTTTTGGAAACTTTGGTGCCATAGCTCTGTATATCAGAAAAATAATTTTGATTATTAACCAATAATATATTGCATCATAACAAAGAATTATCGCACTAAAAACATATAACGGAATATTCTCATTTGAATACCCATTATATTACTTTTAGAGAATTCTTTATCGTTGCTAAACTTTCCTACATGTAATACCCTTTACTAGGTTTCCAACCTAAGGTCAAAGCAATTTGCTCTGATACCAACAACGGTGACCCAGCATACCACTACATGTGTAGTACACTATAGTCGTTGACATGACACCCACAGAACACCGTTCCGTAAATATCACATCCCTCAGAGTGGTACAACAGAAACATTGCGGGTCCATATTACAAACATTCACACGTTATTATTATTACAATACCAGAAGTTCAAGACTTTAAAAGATTTCAACTTACAAACCAAAATATAAAGTGTTTCAGCGGAATTTAAAAGTAGCAACTCCGACTAGGAGTTGAGCTCAATAGCTTATTCTATAGAGTTCATGCTGCTCGACTCCATTAGTTACTACTAACTATGATACTTAGTTGGACTCATTATCGTCAACACCATAGCGGATTTCGTAATCCACTCCTTCAACACCTCCTGACAGGCCAGGCTCCTCGTAAAACACATCTTCTTGACATTCAGCTGCATACATTGGCACGTCTTCGGGATCCTTAAAGTCTAAGCAAGGGATCAAAGGAAAGGATGAGTAACAGCGTTACCCAACAAGTTCATTATATGCAATGTGGGAAGTTTGATGCTCTAACTACCACCTTGGATTATAAATCCTTGGCACTATGCAGTTTTTGTAAATCTTTCTTCAAAGATTTGTTTTATTAAGAAATTCTATGACCATTAGCCTTCACAGGTTGACCAGAACTTTCATGGAGTTCCTTTCCTGCCGCGTTCGTAGCTCCTTCCCGGAACAGGGAGTAACAAGTTACAATTCTTACACTCTGCAGACTTTATTTATTTATGGAGTTCCTTTCCTTTCCTGCCGCGTTCGTAGCTCCTTCCCAGACTTTCATGGAGTTCCTTTCCTGCCGCGTTCGTAGCTCCTTCCTAGACTTTATTTATTTTTATCATCTTTCAATAATTTCGTAAAATTCCATAAGGAATATATAAATTACAAAATTCCTAATAAAATTTATATGTCTAAAATTTTATCTCTTAATTTATTTGGATAGTTTGGATTATAGTGAATCCAAAAATATTTTATTTATAATTTTTGGACTTTTGTTTTATTTTTTTGAATTTATTTAAGTTCAGGGGCATTTTGGTCTTTTCCTATTTATTAAAAACAGGCTCTAAATGCTTTGGGCTGGCCATTTGGGTTTATTGGGCCCTTGTGGCCCAATAGGGCAAAGCAAAACAACACCTCGAAGGTGTATTGGCCCAACCTAGCCCAACACTCTCTGTCCTCTCTCTCGAGCTCACCCCTCTCCTTCTCCTTCCCCGACCCCGTTGTCAGTGGTGTCGCCGCAGGCAATTCCCGCCGTCTTGGACCGCCCTGGCTATCGCTGTGGTGCAGGAAGAGGTTACCGACCCCGCTCTTCCCTCCTGTCCAACTGGATTTGGACCTGGAGCCCTCCTGCGACCAGATTGATGCCATCCCGAACCCTAGGGTTTGGGGTTGGCGTTGATCTGATGCCGCCGTTGCTGTCGTGTGTCGTGGTGATGTTCCTCGCCTCCATGCATGGCTATGGTTGCCGCCGTGGCGATGTGTGGTTGCAGTGCCCCCTGGGGGTGCTCCCCGTGCCGCCATGGTCGTCGGCCATCTCTGCTTCCTCTTCTAATTTACAGCAAGGACCTTCGGTGAGTGGTTCCTCTCCCTCTCATGCACTCTGTGCTAGGCCATCCTATACGAGATGTTGGTAGTGACCTTCCTGGTGATTGTCTGGTCCTGATTAGGGTTCTTTGTTCTGTTTAGGGTCCATACCCTGCTATTGATTAAGTAATTGATGAATTGGATCCTGTGTTAATGATCCCTGAACCTGTTAAGTGGTGACTAGATGTGGCTTACTGCTGATGATTTTATGGTTAAATTTCATATGATTCAGATGATACAGTTGCTTTGAAAACAATACTTGGTAAAGCTAGTGGTTTCGGTAACCTACCACTGTCATTACTTGGTTAATAACAGTGAGTATGGTGTGATGAAGTCACTGTCTTAGTACTATTGGCTTGAGAATTCATGTATAAATTGAGATCAAAAAGGTCTCTTACAGTGAAGACATATATATATATGAATATCTTGTTTATGATTCCTGTGTTTAAGAACAGGAAAATGATTTATAATTGGTTGATTGTATCTGTGAAGATTGGATGCTTAACCTGCTTAGTTTAGAACTGTTCTGGTGACACCATCCTTGTATGGCACACATGACTAGATTCTATTACTTGGTGTGGTTTTATTCAAGCTTAAGCTTTGGCTTGGCATGATAGATAATAAAATCCTCTTTCCTTGTATCCCTAGAACCAATGATGTTGGTGAAAGGATACAGATGTCGCCTAGAGGGGGGGGGGGTGAATAGGCGATTAAATTTTTTCCTAGAGTTGCTCAACAAAGGCGGAATAAAACTAGTGTTTACTTTGTTAAGAACAACCTAGAAACAACTAAGGTTCACCTATGTGCACCAACAACTTATGCTAAGCAATACAAGCAACAAAGTGATAGCAAGATATATATTACTTCAAGCACGAAGGCTATCACAATGTAAAGTGTATAAGTAAAGAGCTCGGGTATAGAGATAACCGAGGCACGCGGGGACACCGATATTTTACCGAGTTCCTCCCAACATGGAGTACGTCTCGTTTGGAGAGGGGGTGGTATCAAACCACCAACGCCACAAAAGGCCTCCCTTATTCTCCGGTGAATCTCACCCCAATGGGATCGATCCACGCTTCCACTATCGGTGCACTTGTCGGTGGCAACCGGAACCTCTCACAAGGTTGGGGCACAACTCCACAACTTAATTGGAGGCTCCCAACAAATGCCACAAAAGGCCACAATGCCACCAAGGCCACAAAACCGTCTAGGGTTCCAAGAACCCAAGAGGGACAAGCTCCAATGAGCAATTCAAACCAAATCCTCCAAAGAGAACTCAAACTGATGCACCAAATGCAAATGGCAAGAACACCACAAAGATGCTCAAATCCCTCACTCTCAAGTTCCAACAAAGCTACTAAAGCTAATGGGGGAACAAGAGAGGAGAAATCAAAGAGAAACACAAAATCCCCCAAAATCTAGATCCCCAAAGATACACTCACAAAGAGATGTTTTTGTTTGGTCAAAACGTAGATCTAGATCTCCTCCAACTACCCCTCAAATATATGCAAGAATCAATGGAGGGGTGTGTAGAAATCAAGCTTAAAGAGTAGAGCAAATGGGGGCAAAGCTTGGACAATAAAAGGAGGAAGAAGTGACCCTAAATGAAAAAGGGACAAAGCTATTTAAAGGGATGGGCTGATTCTGCCCGTTGGGGCAATTTTTCTGGACGGAACGGTAGTACCGGATTTGTCCGGTACTACTGGACCCAAAACATCAAAACACCAGGAAACAGCAAATGCAGTAGCAGTGAGCAGCGCCAGTGGGTGGGGCCAAGCCTGCGCGCAGCAGCAGCTTGGCAGCGCATGCGGCAGCAGTAGGGGCCCGCGCGGGGGCAGGCGTGCGCGTGCATGCGAGCTTGCAGCAGGTAGCGCCAGCGGCGCAGCGTGCGGTGGGGCTAGGCGGGGCCAGCTGCGAGCTGTGGCAGCTCGCGCGGGTGAGGCCCAGCGCAGGGAGCAGGCGCGCATGCGGGTGGGGCCACGCGGGGCCGGCAGGCAGCGCAGCACACGCGAGCGCGCGCTGCGCACGGGCCCAGGCAGCGGCGGCGGTCAACGCGGGCAGGCGCACGGGCGAGGCAACGGCGGGCAGATCTGGATCTTAGAAAAATATCTGGGCCGGAAAAACTAGGCCGACCGGTAGTACCGGCCCACCCGGGCGGTAGTACCGGGCCGGCCGGTACTACCGCAAAAAGGTACCTGGCGAGGCAGAAATAAAACATGCCGTTTTTAGGCCCGGGCGGTAGTACCGGCCCGTCCGGGCAGTACTACCGCTTGGCCCAGAAAACAGACTGACAGGCAAATATTCAAACGGCAATAACTTTTGACTGGAAGCTCCGATTGACCCAATTCAAATTGCGTTGGATAGAGGACGACAAGGGCTTCCCAATAAAAGGTGGAAATATTGATTATCACCAAGTGAGAAAGTATCAAGTAGAATAATGTGATATACCTCACTTGGTGAGAAACCGAAAAGCCGCATAAATCAAAATCGCAACAAGATACAAATGGAAGATCCGATTTAGATGAACAAGATCTTGTTATGGAGATTACCACAAGCTCTATATCCTCACATGGATAAGACCAAATAGCAACCAAAAACGATGACGCAAGTATGTAAAGGTTTGAGCTCTCTCCGAACGATGTGACCGAATTACTCATACGAGAGCCCCTCTTGATAGTACGGTTATCTATCCTAAACCCGGTCTCACACACACAACGTGAGACCGACTAAATGGAAAACCTATCAAGATTATACCTTTGTCTTGAGCATTCCACTTGAGCTCGATGTAGACGATCTTGTCCTTCTCAAGATGGAGATTCATAAGTTTCATTTTTGTAAGTTACATTTTTTATGATTGTTGATGATTTTCATTTGTCTTGATCATTCTATTTCACTACCCACTGGGGGTTCTTTTCACCTTTCCCTCACGGTACTACTTCACTATCGGTCACCCAGGAGTATTTAGCCTTGCAAGGTGGTCCTTGCCGCAACTTCTGTATTTATTATCGCCTTCATCGCTGCCCCTCCAGTAGATATTGATGGTATTCGTGAGCCTGTTTTTGGTTCTTTACTTTATGGAAACAATATTATCTCTGGTGCTATTATTCCTACTTTGGCAGCGATCGAATTGCACTTTTACCCAATTTGGGAAGCTGCATCTGATCGCAAGGAAAGCGAAAACCTAGATTTGCTTTATCGGGTATCAAACGGGAACTGCGAGCAAATAAAACACCTTTCAAAAGTATTAATACAGTCACATGGATGGTAAATGCATGAATGTGATGGACTAAAAAATCCGCAGTCATTCCACTTGAGCTCGATGTAGACGATCTTGTCCTTATTTGCTATTGTAAAGATTGTTGATGATTTTCATAAGTTACATTTTTGTAACTTATTTATTGAATAAAATTATGAAATGGAGATTCATATTCTTTATTGCTCTCTTTATATTAAGTTAGAGTTATTATTGGTTAACTCTTAATTAAATCAAATACTCAAACATTATTCAAAATTCTTTTGAATTATAATTTAAACACTCAAGTTTAAAAATTCAAAACTCATTTCCCAAAACACATAATCCACAAAGATCATATCAAAGTCTATAGCAATCATCCTTCAAGAATATACCTAGGCTCAAAGCATGAAAGAAACTTTGATCACTTTAAGTTTTTATTTGGCGAAAAAATTTACCCACATTTTCACAGATGAATGAATGCAATATTTCAATTTCCTAAATCTACCCTTCGTTAGTTCCTAAATGCTGGGATGTTACACCAATAGCACAAAGTAACATGTATTAGAAAACATTTCTGATTCAATAGGCCCCTCAAGGAAATGAAAAAAAGTTCAGGCGCGATTGAGGGCTGGGATGGGCGGATACCCCTTCGCGCCTCAGGGTAGGATTGTCATACAGAAAGGTTAGATCGCGCGTGTAGAGCCCGCCAAAGCCCGTATAGGCCCGAAGCAAATTAGTATGCGCGTATTCTGTGACGCGACGTGGATTCCCGTCGTCCAACTCAGCCGTCTAACGTGGCAACACCTCTACGAAAAAACACCTCTACATGGTTTGCTGGGCCGCATTTTTGTTCCTGCCGGTGGGCCGTTTGTGTTGCACGCGCGGATAAGAGCGGGGGCTATGATATAGAAGGGAATGAAAAAAATAGCGATACATCGGGAAGGCGCACCCCCCTCACCTCCGATGCGGTGCACGTCTGACACCACCCATGCGACTATGTCATCATGACGCGTGCAGGGACGCGTGCACCGTTCTATCAGCGCCGAAGTGAATTGTCAATCGACTTAATGGAGCATCCAATCGGTCGCATCGTTGCAGTTCTCTACCTTCCACGTGTGCACAAAACTTCTTTGAGAAGGCAGATCGCACAGTAGGGGAGAGTACGGTGGGGTGCATAAGACTGGTCTGCCTAGCCTTTTTGACTATATACCTCCACTATTCACTAACGCCCTCCTCCCTTTCTTATTCCTCCTGCTCATCCCGCTCCTGCTCCCTCCCTCTGCGCAGCCATGGATCCCTCTCGGAATCGTGCCGCGGCGACAATGCGCGAGGATAGAAAAGAGAGAGCTCGCCGCGCCGCTTTACGCACTGAAGAGTCACAACATATGCTTATGCCCGCAGGCGAGGGTTCCTCCGGGTAGGTCATGTACTTCTTCTCCTTAATAGTGTTATCTAGCATTCTTCTTCTCCTTAATCATCACATACTTCTCTTTCTTCAGAGCCATCGGTTCACCGGCAGACATGTCCCCCCAGATCCCCGGAATAGCGAGGTAAATAATATACACTGGGGTTTTTGCGACTAGGATTTGGGGTTTTCGCGACTAGGATTTGGGGTTTTTTCTCCTGGATCTTTTCCACACCGCCCATTTCTGCATAAAGCTCGTGTGCTATAATGACACGTTACTGTTGTTCCCGTTCCGTGATAGGACTGAAACCACGTATTCTTTGTCCCAGGAAAAGAAGCCAAAACTCAACAATAATGTGGATGCTTGGCTTAATGCATGAATAAGCAGCCACAGGGAGAAAATGCAGACACAAGAGCTGGAATTACAACAGATCAAATTAGCTGTGAATACCCTTACTAAGGAGCGCGACGAGCTGAAAAGGGACAACGCTGCCTGGAAGAAACTAAATAAGAAGATCCAAGCCTCGAACCGACTGAATACATCCATCAACGAGGGGCTCTCGAAGGATAATGCGAGGCTAAAATATGATAATGTCAATCTCCGTGTCGAGAACATGATCCTGCTTCGAAAGCTCCAGGCTTCGCTCAGTGAGCAGGTCAAGATCAGGCGGGACATGCTCATACGTCGCCTACAACTTGAAGAGATTGAGGACGAAAACCAGCAGCTCCTCGCCAGGCTACGACTGTAATGTAGCAGACTTTCCTCGGTGCTGCTCTGCTGAATTGAACTATGTGTTTATATTTTGCAACTGTAAACTGAACTATCCGAACAATGAGTTTCAACGGGAGACACTTTTTGCGCAGTCCGAAAACTATCCGCTTTCCTGTTGTTTCTATCTACTGTCGCTGCCATGTTGGACAAGTGTCAATTTTGTTGTAAGAAAAACTTAAACTTAGATATTACACACACTCAACTGTGCATTAAAATTCAAATTAGGTATTCCAAACTCAACTTCAAATAGTTGCAAAAGGAGGTAGCCACGATCGAAAAAGAGTGGGTGGGCCACTGGCGGGGGTCCACACAGAGAGAGAGAGAGAGTTTCGTAAAAAAAGAGAGAGATTTTTTTGACACGGAAGAGAGAGAGATTGTTGGCGAATGGGGCCACCGGGCGCGTGAGAACCGTTCATGTACCATAGTCATGTCTGAGGCGCACCGTGCGCGTGTGAACTGTGTAGTACCGTACTAGCGCATGTCCGCGGTGCACTATGCGAGCAGGTGCGCATGCGTATGATGTTGAACCGTACACGTGTGAACTGCGGGAGCACGTAACGTTGGCGTCTCACCATATACAACCCATCCATTTGTCTCTCTCCGCCTCCCCTCATTCACTCCATCACGCCACCTCTTCCGAACTCCCCCTAGGCCCCTACCCACTACCCTTCCTCACTCCTCTCTCCGCCGACCAGGAAAAAACCCTCTCCCCTTCCGCTTCCGCTGCACTTCCCATTCTGGCGATGGAGCACCCATCCGACGCTGTCACCGCAGCGAAGGAGAAGGCTGCGACGCTGGCGTTAGCCGCGGAGGAGGTGGCTAGAGCCGCAACGGAGGCGGCCAGAGCCGCGGAGGAGGCACAAAATGCCGCAAGGGCTTTAATCACAGCCGCAGCAGATGCGAAAGATGAGGCGGAGGCCATTGATGAAGGCCAGCCGATCGGTCCCTCATCGGCTCCCGCCGCTATCAGTACTTGTGCGTACAATCTTGGGAAGCAGCCGCAGGATGACGACGAGGACGTCGAGCTCATCATGCCGCCGCCGCCGGCCTTTGACGAGAACATCATCGACGGCGAGGAGGAGGTAAGTTCCAATTAATGGATTATCTGCTTGGGGCCTAGGGTTTTCGCTTAGCGTCAGATTCGTTTGTTATCTGTTAAGATTGGGGCCTAGGGTTTTCACTTAGCGTCAGATTCGTTTTTTATCTGTTACGATTGATGTGTAATTAATGGATCTGTGGATTATTTCTAGCTAGGCTTCGATTATGGACAGAATCGATTAATATTTGTGGATCTGTGGATTATTGCTAGCTAGGGTTCGATTATGGACAGAATCGATTAATATTTCTGGATCTGTGGATTGTTGTTTTCATTTCTATGGATTAATGCTAGCTTATTGACTGACAGAAGAGGTTTATCTGCTTGATCCCTTGATTACTTTCTGTTATTGCTAGCTGGAGACTATTATTCTTCTTTTGTTAAGCATTCAATTTTAGTTGCAGTTTCTACATATTTGCTTCACATGTGTATTTTGTATATTTCAGCAGGATACTGATGATGTT
Organism: Avena sativa; assembly: GCA_916181665.1. Lineage (NCBI taxonomy): Eukaryota > Viridiplantae > Streptophyta > Magnoliopsida > Poales > Poaceae > Avena > Avena sativa. The sequence goes on from OV702280.1 coordinate 138,729,068, forward strand.
GACAGCGATGTCGACTCGTGTCAAAGGAAGACCAGGGCCACTCTCAAAAATCTTAAAGCGGGGAGGTTCGACCGGTTCTGGAGTGAACCCTGACTGATGGCATGAACAGCTGCCCCTTCTGCAAAAGGAGCATAAAGATGGACTTCCAAAGCATCCGGCTGTGGATCTGGCCGTGTCAAAGTTGGGGAAACTATCAATGTCCACGGCTTCACGGCCAATCACATGGCCTATGGCATCTTCCTCAGGAACAAACTCAACCGAGCTATCGAGGCCGGTCGTGTGCCTGCTCCCAAGCCCAAGCCACCGAAAGTTCCGGGTATGGGAAGCAGGAAGCAGAGGAAGCGGGACAGGGAGGAGCGGGACCGGGATCAGGCGGCGAGGAGGCAGTGATGTAATGATGTGCCTGTTTGTGTGTGCTGCTGCTGGTTTAAGCATCATGCTTTTGTTTGAACTGTGTTTATGTTGGCTGCTTAGCAGCGTTTGTGTTGAACCTCTGCCTTGTCAAGTTTGTGTTGAACCTTGCTTAATTAGTTGCTTGTTATGTTTATACATTTTAGATGCTTAATTAGTTTGTGTTGAACCTTGCTTAATTAGTTGCTTGTTATGTTTCTACATTCTAGATGCTTACTATCTACATTTGTTTTTGTAGATGCTGGTGTGTGGCGGGATTTCCTATTTCGGAAAGGTTCAAGGGAAATAGTTAAGGAATTGACAAATAGATGCTGGTATAGATTTGCTACCAAATTGGGCAAAAAGGAATGAATAAGGTGAGCCTGGCAGAGGTAAACAAGAAGAAAGGAGGGAGGGGGAGAGGGAGAGGGAGGGTTCTTTGATTTGTTGCCAAATTGGGCTGGCCGGTTGCGTTGCCCTATTGTAGCCTTATTTTTCTCTTATTTCATTTTTCATATAGTTGTTGATTTACAAACAAGCCTGTTTTGTCTCACCTGAACCTCTTTTTCCAAAAAATGACAAATCTACAAAAAGCCTGTTTTGCCTCACCTGAACCTCTTTTTCCAAAAAATAACAAATCTACAAAAAGCCTGTTTTGTCTCACCTGACCCTCTTTCCTTCATGAAATAATCTCAATTTTTTTACACATTCTAAAATACAAAGACTTAGCCCAGCCCAGCTTCTGTTCCTGTGCCCGTGTTATCGCTGCAGCGGCTGCTTTCTTATTTGGGCCGGCCCAACTGCGCCCAGCAAACGCGCGCGGGTATGACAGCGTAGGCGCGTTAGGTATTTACTATTTATTCACTCCACGGTCGCCTCCGCCCACGACTCGCCTCCTATCCCTCCTCACACGAGCGCCTCCACACGAGAGCAACCTCAAAAATTCCATCGAGGACCGCCTGCAGTATTCAACGCCTGAGACAGGTTCATGGATCAAAGATTCAAGGATCAGGTATGTTTTCGCCAACTCCTATATGAAATCTAGAACGAGTGATGTACAGAAATTTCGTCAGATCTAGAGGAAATACGATCAAATTTTAAAAATGCATGACGATCATAATTGTGTAGATCGGATCTACATATGAACTAGTACAATAACACTCTATTATATGTTAGCACTGAAAGCATGTCGTGTCAGATCTATATGTACTATTAATAAAATTGTACTTCCTCTGTTTCAAAATATAAGATGTTTTAGTTTTGTGAACAAAATATATCTAGATTTAATTTAGTGTGTAGATTCACTTCAAACTTAAGTGAATCTACATACTAAAAGAAGTCTACATACATTTGCTTTACAAAACTAAAACATCTTATATTTTAAAAAGGAGGGAGTATTATCTAATGGACACTAATCAGTGCTTTGGAATATCACGCGTGTTTATGAACATGCAAACCGTGTTCAAGTATCTAAAATAAGAGGTGGTAGAATATAGATTACTTTATTCTAAAAAGTTTGTGTATATGGCACTTTCTGGTTAGGTGGAGGAGTACGCTCGCACTCGTCATGCTCGTGCCGCTCTTAAGTTGCATAAACCTCTGTATATAAGAGGTATGTAATGTAAAATTAAAAAATTCAATGCAGTTATAATATTGCTGCTTATGTATGTATTTGTTACATGCAGGTCCCGGAATAAAGTTCGAGAAATAATTTGAATGTTTCTGCCATTATGGCAACCGTGTAGTGATGGATGATGCCGAAATTAATGTACTAAAGTATGGAGTTGATAAGAACCTCCCAAAAAGACCATTATGTATGCACCATAAATAAATCAAACACCTTGAAAGGCAAAGCAAAGATGGTAAAACTTTTGAAATAGTAACAATTTTTCAAAATGTTACATTACTACTATTAGGTACTGACATTTGTATGTATATATTGGTGTAATCTATATGCAGTACTTTTCGAGGAGCTTCACCATGGAGCATATTGTTCCATATATTGAACTACCAGCAAACATTCAAGTATTCTGGAACAATATGGAAGTTGCAAAAGTTAAAATGGTGATGGACAAGTCAAACACTAGAGGAAAACTGAAATATGGAGGTGCCATGATAACATCAAAGTGGATGGAGGTTGTGAACAAGTTTGACATGAGAGCTGGTGACATCTTTGTGTTTTGGTTCCGTGGTAGCTCGGATGGCCTCAAGATCCTTATTAATCGTCTGTGAAATCAACATGCATACCATGCAATGTTGTCATATGTCCACAATTGCCACAAAGTGTTTCTAGCCAACTTAGTAATCACTAAGTTGATGAATTCAAAGTCCTTCGAAGGAGTTTCTAGCCAAGGCTATAGATCTCTATAGGTTGGCTAGAAAGTCCTTCATCAACTTAGTGCTTATGTGATGATAGAATAGTACTGTAATTTATAAGTTGGAACTGTCACTAAATCATGGCTAGGTAAAATTTACGAGCATCATGGCTAGAAACACCATCATCAACTTAGTTCCACTATTTCTTGATTTTTTTAATTTCTGGTGCTTCTTTCAAACTAAGGCAAAAAACACGACAGGTGAGACTCTGAATCAGTAATCACAACTTGAGTTCTATGAGTAAAGCTGAAAGATAGTACTTACAAATAATTATGAAAGCCGCCACACAGAATTCTGAAAGCTACCACACTGAATTCTGAAAGTACTAAAAATAAATACATTGCAATTTTTTACTTTGAAAAGATCTGAACACGCTAGCGATTGAGCAAATAACCTAGGCTATTTAGCACTATATATTTCATCGGCGTCCGCTCCCGTGTCCTGCAGGAGAAATTCATTGAACTCCCCCCGTCTGCAATGTGGTGCCAGTATCTTGTCGAGACGGTAAGGCCTCGATGAACATTCCAGATCATGTTGACCAAAGCCATCTGCAAGTCTTGGTACCCCATCCCAGGCCTTAAGATCATGATTGTACGCTCTGATATAAGAAAGATCCGCGTAGTAGATGCAACCGGCTAGGACTGTACTAGGGTGCACTCTAGTGTCGACGGAGATCGACCGGTTAAAATGAACGAAGAAGGCACGGCTGCCAATGTCACCTACAGCCTCGAGACAGCGTTTCTCCGTGTCCACCCGGTAAAGCACCGGTTGACCTTCGGCGAAAACCCCACCCAACACAAGAAGCAGATCACCTTCTGACTCCACAAGGTAGAACTTGTAGACTCCGCGTATCTCTTCAAATACTGGAGCTGAAATTATTCTGGCCATCTTGACTGTGCTCGCGCGCTGCTCCACCTAGATGTTGGTCGACACGATGTCTCCACCATCCTTTACTGCATACACTCCACCACGGAATGGGGTAATGCATCGCACGGGCACATCAGACGACAGATAAATTCCTTCTCCAAATACTCCATTGAAATCCCCTATCGGGGTGGCCTCTTCGGCCCAAGCAATAGAATTCTCATAATGTGTGGAAACAAACACCATCATGGGGGACTTCGTGACGGCTACAGATGCCACAAGATTTGATGGTATCTGCGCCTGAAACTCAGTGTTGAACTTACGGGTGAGTGGGTTCAGAAGGCGAATCTTGTGCAGCTCTTCCCTCTGAGCAATCACGACGACGCCACGATAAACACCGATGAAGTAGAACCTTTTGATGAAGAGAACAGTTAGCCCTAAGATATATGTACAATAGAAAATACTCTCTTTGTTCACTAATATAAGACAGAGCTTCTAGATATTTCAAAATGTATTAGATATATATATCCTAAATGAGTGAACCTATACAATTAAACTTTGCTTAAGAATGTTCAAGAACATGCATGTTTAAGAACCTACACAATTAAACATGCATTTTTAAGAATAACTTTGTATCATAATAACAAATAAATGTTAGATCAGATGAATTGTGAACCTGCGCTGAACTTCCATTAGATTCGTCGTGAAGCAACGACCTGTGGCGAGGTTGAGGAACGTGAAGTCGCCGACGTCTGGAAGTGTGTGATATACCAGGATCAAGTTGTTGAGATGGAACTCGGGTTCTTTTAACGCACGGCACCAATCGCCACAGACTCTCCGACAAGCAGCGTAGGCATCGACGTACACCTCGTTCTCCAGGAAGGATTCGCCGATCTTGGCAAGTGGTCCGTCGGCCGGGAGATCGGACCAGTTCACCTTCAGTCGGCTGCTCGCCATGCCTTCCTATCGAGAAATATGCACGCAACATTGTAAAGTTTGACTAACTTTATAGGAAAACATAGGAACATTTATGGCTCTAAATTGGTACTAGTAGATATGTTTTCAAATTTACTTTCATAATATGTCAATTTGATATAATATATATTACTATATTTATCTATAAAGTTGGTCAAATTTGATAATGCTTGACTTAGGCAAAAGCTAGAAGTACACTTATTTGCGGACGGAGGGAGTACGTTTCAAATTTGGAGTCCATCACGGCATCATGTACCTAACCTGCGATTAAATCAACTATCCTCTTTGATTGTATCGTATGAAGGCACGCTGCACCCCGGTTCCTGCCTCAACCTCGACTCAACACTGGTAATTAAACTAACAGTGGTTAAGTAGTACATCAATGCTATTTATGCTGCATGCCATTAAATTACAAGGATTATGCAATTATGTTACATGTACATAATTGCCCCATAATTATGCAACCTTTGTTCTATCATACATATAATCAAATTTTCCTATTACTACAACTTGCCAACATAACTGCTCAATTCGACCATCTCACTATGGCAACATCACTACTAGTTGATCCATAAAAGAAAGATTTCACAAAGGGCAACATCATTCAATATGATTAACTAATATATCAAATATATTTATGCTAGATGACAATAAATAACAAGGATTATGCAGTTATGTTACATAAAAATAAAATACAACAAATGCAAACTTTCTTGTATCAAATATATGACCCAATCTTCTATTACTTAAACATGGCAACAACACATCAACAATCCCAACATCACACCATGGAAAGATCACTACTACATGATCCATGAAAGAAATATTCTAAAACAGGAGACATCATTTAATAAAGAAACATTTAACTACTGCAACATGTTTAAGGATTAGAATATTTAAAACTCTACAGACCTTTTTAGGATATAGCATTGCCTGCATCAACTAAATCTGATGCCCATACATGTTATTGCCTTAGATAGTCAGGAACCAATGTTTAAAACTTGCAAAATTGAAGAGGAAGTTGACATAAGTCTACAAGTATTGCAGCCACAGAAACAAGGTAACCTAAAAGGCTAAGATTATTCTATTAATTGTCATAGAGTAGATGTATAAACAACACAAACCACTAGGGTGTTCAATAACAGATCATGAAGACGATCTGACTGAACTTTCAGGACAACTCTCCAGTTCAGGTGTCCAAAAACAGCCGCCAAGGTCTACTCAGTATGCTAATACAGTTTAGAGCATGCAGCCATTTACCATTTGATCACCATGCAAAAATCAAGGAAAAATGATAAACTGATATTGCACTATACTAACTACTTAAACTATACTAAATATCATATCTTAGGGACATCCCTCGCAGCTAAGCATTCATTTAATAGAACTAGTCTAAAATATGATCATACACGTTCAGGAAAAAACTACAACAAAAATATGCACACAACATTGTGTAATTTCATAGTTAATCATCCCGAATAATCCGATGCACTGAACTATTTCCTAGGGCTAGATATATGCTGCAACAAATAACTTTTGTTGAAATATATAAATCCCTAAAAAAAATCTACACCAGGAATCTACAGAACCAAGCTTCCATCCAAAGAATCCCTAACAGATGTCAATCCCTAATACTGATGTAGCTAAATCTACAGAACCGAGATTCCATCCAAACAATCTAAAGAGGGAAAACGAAAGTTAGCAGAAAAAACCTCTTATGTACATCGCAGCAACCTCCTGAGGCTACACCGGTGACAAATCCTCCCCGGTGCCAAGTACCACGTTCAGATCTAGCTTCTCCGCCTCGCCGACCTCCGCATCCAGCATCTCCTCCTCTCCTAGAGCCGCATAGGCCAAAGCAGCCGTACCACCACCGCCACCGCCATGGCGCTCGACCTCGTCGACTGCATCTGGCCGGGTCACGGCTCCCATCCCCACCCTAGCAGAACCGCCCGCATCGGCTCCGGAGCCCACTCCCGCCATCGCCGAAGTCAAAATCGCGCGGAGGAGGACAACACCCATGCCGAAAGCGGAGGAGACGATGACGTGAGGTAGGGTTTCTCAATCCTCACTCCTTTCAGTATCAGGTGAGACAAAAGGGAGGAGGGGGGAAATGGTGGGGATCTGGCGACGCGGAGCGGCCGAGAGGGCTCTTATACGTCCCGTCGATTTGTTTCCGCTGACGTCACCGGCGCACGTGATGTCCCCCTCATACTACCAACATTGCATGGACTCTAGACCAAGTGTTCACTTTCATCAACTTGTGGTTGTATGTGTGAACACCTGGTCAACATGATCCCACCTAGTAGTTGTTACTCTCTCAGTACCAATTTAGGTTGCATATAAGATTTTATCAAAGTCAAACTGTATAATGTTTGACCAAATAGTTTGATACAACTATAAACTAATACGGTGCCAAAATAATATTATTAGAATTGTCTTGAATTATATTTTCATAATATATACATTTTATAGCACACATATTTATATTATTTTGTATATTCTTGGTCAAACTTTGCAAAGTTTGACTTGCACGCAAAATTATGCGCAACATAATATGGGATGGAGGGAGTAGATCAAAGTTGATGAAGGTGTTTCCAGACAACTCAAATAGGTCTATATTGCATAATATGTTGGCATGGGCCCCATCTACCACAAGTGTGTGTCATGGCTTGGCATAGCATTCTCATACTTAGATGTATGAACTGGGTGGGATCATGTTGGCCAAGTGTTGATCCACACAACCACAAGTTAATGAAGGAGTTTCTAGCCAACCAAGAGAGGTCTATATCCCATGCAATTTTTGCATGGGTCCACATTTGACACAAAGTGTCTCATCATTTCTTGGCATAGAATGTTATACTAAGATATATAAACCGGGAAGGATCATGCTATCCCACTGATGCCTCATGCAACCACAAGTTCATAAAGGTGTTTCAAGACAGCTCAGATAGGTCTAGATCCCATGCAATGTTGTTATGGACCCACATCTGCCACAAGTGTGTGTCATGGCTTGGCATAGCACTCTCGTACTTACATGTATCAACTGGGTGGGATCATATTGGCAGAGTGCTTAGCCACACAACAACAAGTTGATCAAGGAGTTTCTAGCCAACCCAGATAGGTCTATAGCCTAAGCAATGTTTGCATGGGCCCACCTTTGCCACAAAGTGTATCATCATGTCTTGGCATATAAGTGTTATAATAAGATCTTTCAACTAGGAAGGATCATGTTATCCAAGTGATTACTCATGTAACGACAAGTTGATGAAGGTGTTTCTAGACAGCTAAGATAGGCCTAGATCCCATGCAATGTTGGCCTGGGCCCACATCTGCCACAAGTCTGTGTCATGGCTTGGCATAGCATTTTCATACTTAGATGTATGAACTGTGTGGGATCATGTTGGCCAGAGTGCTGATCCACACAACCACAATTTGATGAAGGAGTTTCTAGCCAACCAAGAGAGTTCTATAGCCATGCAATGTTTGCATGGGCCCACCTTTGCCACAAAGTGTCTCATCATGTCTTGGCATATAAGTGTTATAATAAGATCTTTCAACTAAGAAGGGTCATGTTATCCAATTGATGACTCATGCAACCACAAGTTGATGAAGGAGTTTATAGATAGCTTAGATAGGTCTACATCCCATGCAATGTTGGCATGTGCCCACACCTGCCACAAGACAAGTGTGTGTCATGGTTTGGCATAGCACTCTCATACCTAGATGTATCAACTAGGTTGCCAAGTGCTGAACCACACAACTACAAGTTGATGAAGTACATTCAACCCAACCTAGATAGTTCTATAGCCCATGCAATATTTCCATGGGACCACATTTGCGACAAAGTGTCTCATCATGTCTTGGTATAGCACTCTTATAGTTATATGTATCAACTGGGTAGGATCATGCTGTCCAAGTGATGAGGCATGCAACCACAAGTTGATGAGGGTGTTTCTAGACATATTAGATAGGTCTACATCCCATGCAATGTTGGCATGGGACCACATATGCCATAAAGTTTTGTTAGGGCTTGACATAGCACTCTCATACTTACATGTATCAACTGGGTGGGATCATGTTGGCCAAGTGCTGAGCTACACAATCACAAGTTGATTAAGGAGTTTCTAGCCAACCAAGAGAGTTCTATAGCCCATGCAATGTTTGTCTCATCATTTCTAAGATATATCAACTGGGAAGGATCATGCTATCCAGGTGATGTCCCATGCAATATTGGCATGGGACCACATTTGCCGCAAAGTCTCTCATCATGTCTTGGCATAACAGTCTTTTACTTAGATATATCAACTAGGTAGGATCATGTTGTCCAAGTGATTACTCAAACAACCATAAGTTGATGAAGGTGTTTCTAGACAGCTCAGATAGGTTTATATCCCATGTAATGTTGGCATGGGACCATATTTGCCACAAGTGTGTGCCATGGCTTGGAATACCATTCAGATACTTAGCTGTATCAACTTGGTGGGATCATGTTGGCCAAGTGTTGAGCCACACAACCACAAGTTGATGAAGGAGCCAACCAAGAGAGGTTTATAGCCCATGCAACTTTTGCATGGGTCCACATTTTCCACAAAGTGTCTCATCATTTCTAAGATATATCAACTGGGAAGGATCATGCTATCCAAGTGATGTCTCATACAACCACAAGTTCATGAAGGTGTTTCTAGATAGCTCACATAGGTTTAGATCCCATGCAATGTTGGCATGGGCACACATATGCCACAAGTGTGTTTCATGGCTTGGCATAGCACTCTCATACTTATATGTATCAACTGTGTGGGATCATGTTGGCAAAGTTCTAAGCAACACAACCACAAGATGATGGAGTTTCTAGCCAACCAGATTGGTCTATATCCATGCAATGTTTGTATGTGCCCATATTTGCCACAAAGTATCTCATCATGTATTGGCATAACAGTGTTGTACTTAGATCTATCAAATAGGTAGGATCATGATATCCAAGTGATGACTTATACAACCACAAGTTGATGAAGGTGTTTCTAGACAGCCTAGGTAGGTATAGATCCCATGCAATGTTGGCATGGACCCAAATCTGCCACAAGTGTGTGTCATGGCTTGGCATAACACTCTCATACTTAGATGTATCAACTGGGTGGGATCATGTTGGCCAACTGCTGAGTCACACAACCACAAGTTGATGCTGGTGTTTCTAGCCAACCCAGAGAGGTCTATAGCCAATGCAATGTTGGCATGGGCCCACATCTACCACAAATGGGCTCATCATGTCTTGGCATAGCAGTGTTATATTTATATCTATCAACTAGGTAGGATCATGTTGTCCAAAGTGATGACTCATACAACCACAAGTTGATGAAGGTATTTCTAGACAGCTGAGATAGGTCTAGATCTGCCACAACTGTGCTATGCCTTTAGATGATGCACACTTGTAGCACGTATAGCACCATGACAACATTGCATGGCTTCTTGACCTATGGGAATTGTCTATGAACACCTTCATCATCTTTGTGGTTGCATGAGTCAACACTTGGTCAACATGATCCCACCTAGTTATTACATCAAACTATACAACTACTATACCAAATCATGACATTGATTCTAAGTATAAAAGTGTTATGCCCATGGCATGATGCACACTTGTGCCTCATATAGGCTCATATATCCCAACATTGCATTGGGCTCCATACCAATGTGAGTTGACTAGAAACACCATCATCAACTTGTTGTAGTATAAGTAAAAACTTGCTATGCCATGGTATGATGCACACTTGATGCTACACTTATATATATGTGTATGCCTATGCATAGTTGTTCATGTGTTTTCGGTGCTCAATTTTAATTTCATTAATTTACAATATAAGATGCATCGATAATTGGAAGTATGAAAAACCCGTGATGCATATTCCATATGACACTCCTATTGTTTGAATTTGAATTAAAGCAAACGAGACCTAAATGGTCAACTTATTGTAGTAAACTAATATACTTCTGCTGAAGATTTCAGGTAATTTATATTTGAAGTATGTTCAATCCCATACATGAAAAATTGTGTGATAGAAATTGGAAGCGAGCGCTAGATAACGGGCCGACCTAGTAACCCTGCTGCTCTGGTCATGCTGTTTCACGCACTGTAACATCCCAGGTTTTATTATATGGTGTTACTAGAAGCATGCATCATCCTTGCATCATTGCATCCTACAAATGAATTTTTGCAAAAAATCCTAACACCTAAACCTACCAAAAACCCTAATAAAGATTTCCCTATGTAAGCAATACTGATGTATTCATGCTTGACCCTTCTAAAAACCTTGTATAATTATTAATCCATGGTCCTATGTTGACCACCTTATTTTTACAAAAAATTAGAAACAAGTTTTACCAAGTTTGTACTTGATATGCAAAAGTTATGGGAGTTTTATTTAAACATAAAATGAAAAATAATAAGAAAAAAAAAGCAATGGCCTAACCTGGCTGCGCCAGACCACGCTAGCCCAGCGCTAGCCGCAGCACAGCGCCACTTCGGGCCCAGCCCAACCCCCAACCTCCCTTCCCCGTCGCCCTGCGCAGCACGCACCAGGGACGAGGCCGCCAGAGGCCCAGCTAGCAGCTCCGGCCCACACCCCCCCTCCGCCACCGACACGTGGGACCCGCCCCATCGCCTCCTTCCTAGAGTCCACGGTGAACACGACGTCTGCCGCATCGGGATAAGCCCGATCCCAACAGGATTCGGCCACCCCCTCCCCCAAGTCTTTGGGGATATATAAGCCGACCCTCCCGCCATCGTTTCCCTCAAAAACCCTAGCACGAACCCCGCCGAGACGCCGCCAATTGCTCACCGGAGCGCCGCCAGGGACGAGGAGGAACGTCGGAGCGCTGCAGTTGGATGAGGAAGCGAGGAGATCGGTCGAGGGGGCGATCGTGACCGCAAGGACCAGACGAACCCTGACAACCTCACCGCTGCCCCGAGGAGCCACCGGAGCACCGCCGCCTGTCACCACCGACACCGTCGCCGCTCATCGCCGCCGTCGCCACCGCAGTAAGTCGTCGCCCCCCTCATCCGTTGGATCAGCGAGCATCGGCTCAGATTAGAAGTACCGCCGAAGCGGTACCGGCCAATGGCGTCATGCCGCGTGGCACGCGCGCGTGCATCAGCGCCAACTCAGCCATGGCTGCGGCACCCAATGAGAACGCGACACGTGGCTTAGGGTTATATTAGTTCGGTTCAAATTTTGTCTATTTGGCAGATTTGAGTTAAAACTTGCGAAAATCATAGAAAAATAATTATTTTGCCAAATTTAGCTTATAATATACCGTTGGATTCATAATTTTATGTAGAACCCAGATCTGCAATAAAATTCCAAGTTTACAGTAGGGTTTTCGGTGTAGAATTTAATCTTTAGATTAGAGTGTTTAATCCATAGAAAAATAATTAAAACCCCGTTTTAATTGATTCTTATTGCGTTGACTTTATTTTTACACTACCTACTGAACAAAATTATAAAACCTTGCTTAAGATAATTAGGTCTAATTTGGGGCTAACTGGATGGTTGAATCTTCCAGTGAGCCTATGAATTATAATAATGAACCAAATTAATTTAAACCTATGGGAAATCAATACTAATAACACCCTTAACACAATTGCAACCCAATTATACTACCTTGGTCAATTTAGAAAACCAATCTTGCATAAATACCATGTTGCATGCATGCATGTTATCTCTGTGACATATTTTGTGCAAGTTGTGATCAGTTCTATGTTTGTGATTCGTTAGATTGTTCGGAGTGCGCTAAGGAGTGCTATTGTGTAGAGTGCTGCTCGGATCAAGGCAAGTTACACCACTTGTTCATAACTTTTGTCCCAATTTTGATTCTATGCATGTGATCTTCAAAATTCTGTAGTATGCATGTGTAGGATGCTCTAGTAGAATTTTTCCTTAGTATTATTTTGCAAGTGCGATGATTTTTGTAGTATGCCATGAGTAGCTCTATACTTAGGATTTCCCTCCTAATAGGTTCCCCTGTTTTGCTAAGTCTTGCTTGCTATGCTATATATTTGTAAAGTACCGTTGGGGGGATTCGAAAGACAATGATTTTTTCTAAGTATAAAGGCTCTCTTGAGCAAACTTTTCTTCTCAAATCCACTTCAAAATAAAACTAAGTTTTCTGCTGGGCGGAATGGTTTTCGGGACAACGAGTGAGATTTTGGTGGAGGACGGCCGCCCAGGAATCAAAGAAGTCTGCCATGTTTCAGAATTCAGAAGCTTCCAGTGCAACCACAATAGATATGGGCTCTGTCTTGGCCTAGTACTTAGTGGGAAACCTCACCTGGGTACCAACATTTGGAGGTTCTTGGAACGGTTGGATCCAGAAGGTAGAGGGGCTACTAAGGGAAAGCCTCGCCATGGTCTTGTCTGTAAAAGGACTTGATCGTGGATTGTGGGTAAAGTGCACAAACTCTCGAGAGTATTGCAATCTGATCGATCAGCCGTGTTCACGGATACAGAACAACTTTGAGCATCTGAAGGATGGAGCCTCTGAAGGATCTTCCTCTCTCTTTTCTAAAACAAAGTTCTGAAACCCCATGGCGTGAGTAATATCGCTAATGGGTGGGATTTTGGGAACTTGGTGCGTAATATCCAAGTGTGACTTGGTGAGTAATATCCAAGTGTTTGGTTGTTTGGACACTTGGTGAGTAATATCCTCGTGTGCCATTCGACCCTATTTTATCTAAGCAAATGTTTACAAAGTAGGGAAAATCTTCTCTTCTTCTCTCTACTTAAGAAAACTAGCTTTGAGCAAATGAACTCTACAGCTTAAACTAGCCTTGCATGTAGAGATAGTCCTTTCTCTCCTTGGTGTAATTTGCCAATACATGCAAAGAATTGACCCAACTTGTTGGCTGCACGTCTTATGTGCAGAAACCGAAGATTGAAAGGTGCGTAGGGATCGCGAGTCCACACTCGATAAGCCTGGGGCGTTGATGGACTCAAGCTGCTTTTATGTTTCCGCTGTTATTTGAGCTAGCTTGATGCTAAGCAAATTTGTAATAAATTCATACTCTGGATTCTCCGTGTAATAAAGACTTTGTGTTTTACATGATATTCATCGACTGTGAGTGCTAGCTATTGATCCAGGGACTAGCATGTTAATCACAAGGACTTAGGATCTTTATTGATCCAAGGTCACTACAGATGGTATCAGAGCACATCGTTGCCTGTAGGACGTGACCCTAGGATTGGAACCACCTCTAACTTATGTGCCTTACATGTTTTTATACTATGTTATTTTCTACACTTCTAGTATCTGCTTTCCTCTACTTAAGTATCTAATTTTCATTCTTCTAACTTAAAGATGACAAGCTTCCTCTATGACACCGTTGCGGACATCGAGCCCCTTCGCTTTGGTGGATGCCTCATGGACCTTCTCACACGTTTGGACCTTCCCCTCCCAACAATCCAGGGGAGCACAATGAAGAAACTCCACAAGGACGGCTGTTGGGGAGTCAAAGTCATCCAGCCAGGAAAAGAGCGAGGCAAGAACCCGGAGGAAGACATAGCAATCCACATTGTTAGCGATTCCAGGGAGAAGGCCCTTAGCATCAGCTTGCAGCAGCTGATTGGTCGCCTATGTGGACGTCATCATGAGGCTCTCAAAGGACACTGCGGCGGCCTCTTTGGAAGACGAGATGAGGAAGGAATTCCCATGGAGCTAACTTTTGAGGAAAGGACTTCTACCAAGCGCCGAAGGACCCAATATCAAGACTTGGAGTGCCACATCCATGACCTTGAAAAAGGTAGCTTCCTCGAGATGTTAAAGAACGATGAGCTATGCGCCCTCATCAAGGAGAAGGAGGAAATGATCAAGCAGCAGGAGGAGGCAATGAAGCTCCAAGAGATAAAGTTCCAGGACCAAGAGAAGAAGTTCGCTAACCAAGAGAAGAGGGTGATAAATAAAAACAAGAGGATTAGGGAACTCAAGCAGGAGATCAATGGAACTGAAGTGCAAACTGAAGGCCTTTGCAAGATAATCACTGATGTGCGTGATTCCAAGAGGGACTTGGCAAAGCAACTTGAAGCCGCGAAGAAGTCAAGTCTAGTGGAGGAGATACAAAGCGAGAAGGAGGGACTTCAGGAGCAGCTAGATGCCACTACCAAGAAGCTGCAGGATGAGATAAAGAACCTCCAAGAGAAGCTTGAAGCCACCACAAAGGAGATGGAGTTGTACAAGACAACCCTAGAGAAGGAAGGCTACTCGTTCGAGGACGAGGAAGAGGAAGGCGTGGAAGATGTGTAATAGTTGGACCACCTTTAATTCTATAGAAGAACGTTATTCGCGATTGTAATAAATACCAAGACATTTTGGTTTAGTTAAACTTGGATGATTTCTGTGATAAGTTGTGTTAATGTGTCTTGTGTGTCTTGTGTGCTTGGTGTGTTTTCATAAGGGTAGGAGTTTACTACTTAGACTTTCTGTCTATTTCTTAACTTTTCTCTCGAACCCCACAGATGCCGCCAAGACGTGAGAACACCGAAATTCCTCCGGAAATTGGACAACTCCTGGCCACTCAGAATCAACTGATCCAACTACTCACTCAGAACATGCAAAACAACAACAACAACGCGCCACCTCCGCCACCGCCACCTCCACCACCACCTCAACAGGATCGCTTGACTCGGTTTTTGAGGCTGAACCCACCTACCTTCACTAGCAACGCTGAACCAATCATCGCAGATGACTGGCTACGTACAATTAACAAGAAGCTAGACACCGTGCAAGCTGTCAGAGCCGACAGGGTACGTTATGCCGCACACCAGCTCGAAGGACCTGCTGCAGAATGGTGGGATAAATACCAAGTCACCCACCCGGATATTAATGCTATCACTTGGGATCAGCTCGAGCTAGCTTTTCGCACTTATCATGTGGCTGCTGGTGTCATGACTCTGAAAAGGCGCGAATTTCACGACCTACACCAGCTGCACCGTTCTGTCATCGAGTATGGTGAGCTTTTCAACAAGCTAGCCCGTTATGCACCCGATGATGTTTCCACTGATGCCAAGAGGAAGGAGGAATTCTTAAGAGGACTCAATGATGAGATATCCATTCAGCTTGTGGCACAGAAATCTGACAACTTTCAGGAACTCTTGGACAGAGCCATTGTGGTTGAATCCAAAAGAAAGAGCATAGAAAACCACAAGAGGAAATCTAACCCTCACAAGCACTCTGTTCCATACTAGAAGCAGCGCACTTCCTCACCAGCACCTTATAACAATAATGGCCACAACCATAACGGTCATCACCATGGCATCCACAAACACAATGGGCATAAAAACCGCAATGGGAATGGCAACAATGGAAAGGATCTTAGTGAGGTGACATGCTTTAAGTGCAACAAGACAGGGCACTATGCAACCACTTGCCCCGAGAAGAACGGCAATGGCAATGGGAATGGAAATGGACATAACCATGGAAACGGGAAGAAGCCAAACCCGTTTTTCAAAGCTACAGTGAATCATGTCTCTATGGAGGATGCTTGTGATGCACCAGACTCCGTGATTGGTAAGTTCAAGCTCAATTCTATTTCCGCAGTTGTTCTTTTTGATACCGGTGCATCGCATTCATTCATATCAAGGGTATTTGTGGATAAAGGAAATATACCTACGGAGTCTATAAACTCCCCTCTAAGGGTAAGTTCTCCTGGAGGAGAAATAGTGGCAAAATCCGGTTGCCAGGGATTAGAACTAAGGATTGGGACACAAATCTTTCCCACAAGTCTAGTAGTTCTATAATCACAAGGATTAGACATAATCTTGGGCATGAATTGGATGACTGAATATGAAGGAGTCATAGATTCTGCCAAAAGGACTGTCATGCTCACAACACCGGAAGGGAAGAGGATTCACATCAAGTCAAATTTCGCACTTAAGGAAGCCATGGTGAACTCTCTTAAGGGGGTTATCCTGGGGGATGTACCCATTGTAAAGGAATACCCAGATGTCTTTCCGGAGGAGTTACCCGGAATGCCTCCCGACCGTGATATCGAGTTCCTCATTGACTTGATGCCGAGCACGGGGCCGATAGCTAAGAGACCGTACAAGATGGATGTGGACGAGTTGAAGGAACTCAAGAAATAGCTTAGGGAACAATTGGACAAGGGATTCATTCAACCCAGCGCGTCATCTTGGGGAGCACCCGTCCTGTTCGTGGAAAAGAAGGATAAAACCAAGAGGCTGGTTGTGGTCTACCGCTCGTTGAACGAAGTGACGATCAAGAATAAGTATCCTCTGCCTAACATCAATGATTTGTTTGACCAGTTAAAAGGAGCCAGTGTCTTCTCAAAAATCGATCTGCGATCAGGCTACTTTCAGCTAAAGATTCAAGAACAGGATGTGCCCAAAACAACCTTCACCACAAGATACGGATTGTATGAGTACACCGTGATGTCTTTTGGTCTAACCAATGCCCCGGCATACTTCATGACCATGATGAACAAGGTGTTCATGGAATATTTGGACAAGTTTATCGTGGTATTCATAGATGATATACTCATATACTCCAAGGACGAGAAGGAACATGAGAAACATCTGCGCCTAATTATGGAAAAACTAAGAGAACACAAGTTGTATGCCAAATTCAGCAAATGCGAATTCTGGTTAAAGGAAGTGGGATTCCTTGGTCATGTTGTGTCGGAAAAAGGAGTTGACATAGATACTAGTAAGGTAGCTTCCGTGACTGAATGGGAGTCACCAAAGAATGTGGGAGATATTCGGAGTTTCTTGGGCCTCGCAGGGTATTACCGGAGGTTTATTAAAAACTTTTCCAAAATAGCGAAACCCATGACGGAACTGTTGAAGAAGGAAAAGAAATTCCTATGGACCGAAGCATGTGAAGCAAGCTTTCAGGAATTGAAGAAACGTCTCGTAACGGCACCAATTCTATGTCTACCTGATATCCAAAAGGATTTTCAAGTCTATTGTGACGCTTCTCGACAAGGACTTGGAAGTGTATTGATGCAAGATGGGAAAGTGGTATCCTATGCCTCTCGACAACTTAAGAACCACGAACACAACTACCCCATGCATGATTTGGAACTTGCGTCGGTGGTTCATGCACTCAAGGTATGGAGACACTACCTCATGGGCAAACATTGTGATGTGTTCACAGATCATAAGAGTTTGAAGTACATCTTCACCCAAAAGGAGTTGAATATGAGACAATGAAGATGGCTTGAACTAATTAAGGATTATGACTTGGATTTACAGTACCACCTCGGAAAGGCAAACGTGGTGGCCGATGCCTTAAGTCATAAGGTTTATGTGAATGGACTTACCGCAGGAGAACTTCCAGAGGATTTATGCAAACTATTCAAGGATCTCAGGCTAGAAATAGTTCTGAAAGGACACGTAGTGACTATGGAAATAGTGTCTACTTTCCAAGAGAGAATCAAGGAAGCACAAAAGGGAGATAAAGAGTTGGAGGAAATAAGAGTCAAGATAAGTGAAGGAAAGGCAAAAGAGTTTCGTCTGGACGAACAAGGGACCCTTTGGTATGGGAAGCGTTTGTGCGTTCCCAATGACCCCGATATCAGGAAGTTGATTTTACAAGAAGCTCATGATTCACCATACTCAATTCATCCAGGTAACACGAAGATGTACACGGATGTGAAGGATAGATTTTGGTGGAATAACCTAAAAAGAGAAATTGCCGAATATATTTCTCTGTGTGATGTATGCAATAGAGTTAAGGCCGAGCATTAGAAACCGACCGGATTACTTCAACCACTACCTATACCCTACTAGAAGTGGGATAAGGTAGGCATGGATTTCATCACGGGATTGCCCCGGACTCGTTCTGGATTTGATTCTATCTGGGTAGTGGTGGACCACTTTACCAAGGTGGCTCACTTCATCCCCGTAAAGACCATGTATACAAGTGCTAAGCTTGCTAAGATATACATGTCAAGGATTGTAAGCCTACATGGTGTTCCCAAGGGAATTGTGTTAGACAGAGGCACCCAGTTTACTTCAAAGTTTTGGTGACAACTACATGAGTCTCTTGGAACCCGACTAGAATTCAGTACTGCCTTCCACCCTCAGACAGATGGCCAAACGGAAAGGGTGAACCAAATTCTGGAAGATATGTTGAGAGCTTGCGCACTAGACTATGGGTCTAGTTGGGACGATAACCTGCCATACGCTGAGTTCTCATACAACAACAGCTACCAGACAAGTATCAAGATGGCTCAGTTTGAAGTTCTATATGGCAGGAAGTGTAGGACTTCTCTGTTATGGAGTGGAGTTGGCAAACGTAGTCTTTTTGGACCTGAATTGATCAAGGATGCCGAAGAAAAGGTACGACAGATTCAGGACAGGCTAAAGGTAGCTCAATCACGAGAAGAGTTATGCTGATTCCAAGCGCAAAGATGTGGCTTATAAAATAGGGGACCGTGCGTATCTCCGAGTTTCACCCCTACGAGGAGTTAAGAGGTTCAGAATCAAGGGTAAATTAGCCCCACGATTCATAGGACCATATAAGGTTCTGGCCCGTAGAGGAGAAGTTGCTTATCATTTGGAGTTACCAGAAGGACTGACTGTTCATGATGTGTTTCATGTGTCACAACTAAAGAAGTGTCACCCGGAGATGGCCGAAACACCGCTAAGAGACACCATTCCCCTAGATGAGGTTCAATTGGAAAATGACCTTACCTATGAGGAAAAACCCATCAAAATACTAGAAACAGCCGAAAGGATTACCCGCACCAACACAATAAGATTCTGCAAAGTACAATGGAACCACCACTCCGAGGAAGAAGCTACGTGGGAGCGTGAAGAGGACTTGAAGGCGGAACACCCACACCTATTTGCTAGCCAACCCGAATCTCGGGGACGAGATTCTTCCTAAGGGGGGTAGGTTTGTAACATCCCAGGTTTTATTATATGGTGTTACTAGAAGCATGCATCATCCTTGCATCATTGCATCCTACAAATGAATTTTTGCAACAAAATCCTAACACCTAAACCTACTAAAAACCCTAAAAAAGATTTCCCTATGTAAGCAATACTGATGTATTCATGCTTGACCCTTCTAAAAACCTTGTAAAAATATTAATCCATGGTCCTATGTTGACCACCTTATTTTTACAAAAAATTGGAAACAAGTTTCACCAAGTCTGGACTTGATATGCAAAAGTTACGGGAGTTTTATTTAAACATAAAATGAAAAATAATAAGAAAAAAAAGCAACGGCCTAACCTGGCTGCGCCAGACCAGCGCTAGCCGCAGCACAGCGCCACTTCGGGCCCAGCTCAACCCCCAACCTCCCTTCCCCGTCGCCTTGCGCGGCACGCACCAGGGCCGAGGCCGCCAGAGGCCCAGCTAGCAGCGCCGGCCCACAACCCCCCTCTGCCACCGATACGTGGGACCCGCCCCATCGCCTCCTTCCCAGAGTCCACGGCGAACACGACGTCTGCCGCGTCGGGATAAGCCCAATCCCAACAGGATTCGGCCACCCCCTCCCCCAAGTCTTTGGGGATATATAAGCCGACCCTCCCGCCATCATTGCCCTCAAAAACCCTAGCACGAGCCCCGCCTAGATGCCGCCAATTGCTCGCCGGAGCGCCGCCAGGGACGAGGAGGAACGTCGGAGCGCTGCAGTCGGAGGAGGAAGCGAGGAGATCGGTCGAGGGGGCGATCGTGACCGCAAGGACCAAACGAACCCTGATGACCTCATCGCTGCCCCGGGGAGCCACCGGAGCGCCGCCGCCTGTCACCACCGACACCTCCGCCACTCATCGCCGCCGTCGCCACCGCAGTAAGTCGCTGCCCCCCTCTCATCCGTTGGATCAGCGAGCAGCAGCTCAGATTAGAAGTACCGCCAAAGCGGTACCGGCCAATGGCGTCATGCCGCGTGGCACGCGCGCGCGCATCAGCGCCAACTCAGCCACGGCCGCGGCGCCCAGTGAGAACGCGACACGTGGCTTAGGGTTAGATTAATTCGGTTCAAATTTTGTCTATTTGGCAGATTTGAGTTAATACTTGCGAAAATCATAGAAAAATAATTATTTGGCCAAATTTAGCTGATAATATACCGTTGGATTCATAATTTTATGTTTCCCAGATCTGCAATAAAATTCCAAGTTTACAGTAGGGTTTTCGATGTAGAATTTAATCTTTAGATTAGAGTGTTTAATCCATAGAAAAATAATTAAAACCCCGTTTTAATTGGTTCTTGTTGTGTTGACTTTATTTTTACACTACCTACTGAACAAAATTATAAAACCTTGCTTAAGATTATTAGGTCTAATTTGGGGCTAATTGGATGGTTGAATCTTCCAGTTAGCCTATGATTTATAATAATGACCCAAATTAATTTAAACCTATGGGAAATCAATAGTAATAACACCCTTAACACAATTGCAACCCAATTATACTACCTTGGTCAATTTAGAAAACCAATCTTGCATAAATACCATGTTGCATGCATGGTAAGGAGTGCTATTGTGTAGAGTGCTATTGGGACATATTTTGTGCAAGTTGTGATCAGATCTATGTTTGTGATTCGTTAGATTGTTCAGAGTGCGCTAAGGAGTGCTATTGTGTAGAGTGCTTCTCGGATCAAGGCAAGTTACACCAGTTGTTCATAACTTTTGTCCCAGTTTTGATTCTATGCATGTGATCTTAAAAATTCTGTAGTATGCATGTGTAGGATGCTCTAGTAGAATTTTTCCTTAGTATTATTTTGCAAGTGCGATGATTTTTGTAGTATGCCATGAGTAGCTCTATACTTAGGATGTCCCTCCGAATAGGTTCCCCTGTTTTGCTAAGTCTTGCTTGCTATGCTATATATTGGTAAAGTACTGTTGGGGGGTTCGAAATACAATGAATTTTTCTAAGTATAAAGGCTCTCTTGAGCAAACTTTTCTTCTCAAATCCACTTCAAAATAAAACTAAGTTTTCTTCTGGGCGGAATGGTTGTCGGGACAACGAGTGAGATTTTGGTGGAGGACGGCCGCCCAGGAATCAAAGAAGTCTGCCATGTTTGAAAATTCAGAAGCTTCCAGTGCAACCACAATACATATGGGCTCTGTCTTGGCCTAGTACTTAGTGGGAAACCTCACCTGGGTACCAACATTTGGATGTTCTTGGCACGGTTGGATTCAGAAGGTAGAGGGGCTACTAAGGGAAAGCCTCGCCATGGTCTTGTCTGTAAAAGGACTTGATCGTGGATTGTGGGTAAAGTACACAAACTCTCGAGAGTATTGCAATCTGATCGATCAGCCGTGTTCACGGATACGGAACAACTTTGAGCATCTGAAGGATGGAGCCTCTGAAGGATCTTCCTCTCTCTTTTCTAAAACAAAGTTCGGAAACCCCATGGTGTGAGTAATATCGCCAATGGTTGCTATTTTGGAACTTGGTGCGTAATATCCAAGTGTCACTTGGTGAGTAATATCCAAGTGTTTGGTTGTTTGGACACTTGGTGAGTAATATCCTCGTGTGCCATTCGACCCTATTTTATCTAAGCAAATGTTTACAAAGTAGGGAAAATCTTCTCTTCTTCTCTCTACTTAAGAAAACTAGCTTTGAGCAAATGAACTCTACAGCTTAAACTAGCCTTGCATGTAGAGATAGTCCTTTCTCTCCTTGGTGTAATTTGCCAATACATTCAAAGTATTGACCCAACTTGTTGGCTGCACGTCTTATGTGCAGAAACCGAAGATTTAAAGGTGCGTAGGGATCGCGAGTCTATACTCGACAAGCCTGGGGCGTTGATGGACTCAAGCTGCTTTTATGTTTCCGCTGTAATTTGAGCTAGCTTGATGCTAAGAAAATTTGTAATAAATTCATACTCTGGATTCTCCGTGTAATAAAGACTTTGTGTTTTACATGATATTCATCGACTGTGAGTTCTAGCTATTGATCCAGGGACTAGCATGTTAATCACAGGGACTTAGGATCTTTATTGATCCAAGTTCACTACATGCACCGTACGCGTACGCGACGTTTATGGCGTACGTGGTGGTGGAGGAGTGACGTGGGCAAAAACGAAATGGCAACACGTATAAAAGGGTTCTCGGCTGATTCGTCTCCTTTTCCCCACCCATTTACCCCTAAATCGGGAAGAAGAAAACCCTCGTCTCACTCCATGGACTCCATCCCCTCCCACTCGATTCTTCTCCCTCTCCCCGCACATTCGTCGACTCCGCCAGCGATGAAGGCGGGGAGCAACGCAGCCGACGCGGCTGCTGCTACTGTGGACAAGAAGCGTGCCGTCACCGGCATAGATGCGGTGAAGGAGGTTGGCGGTTCCCACGGAAGTGCGGTTGGTGGTGTGGCCAAGTTGGCCGGTTTCGTCGCGGCGGCTCCGGATCAGGACGAGAAGGAGAATGTGGCGGTCGTTGAAGAGGACGTGCTAGATCTGGGCGCGAAGCAAGGCTCCGACGAGAATTTGGTGGTGAAGGCCCAGCAGCTTGTGGTGGTGCATCTATGTGTTTTCTTTAACCTCCACTTCTCATTTTTTAGTACTTATAACTAGTGTTTGATTTTTAGGATTGATTCTTAGGATTTGAATGTTAGTACGAGGTTGGTGTAGTACTTCGTTCAGTGGTCAGCACCTTTTGGGGGCATTGAAGAGTAGATGGACACACTCTGTGCATCGTTGATAGCACTTTGCAGAGAGGATCATAGATATTGAATGTTTATAGTTTGAAGAATTATGTGTATGATAAAAATTTTCTGAATTGAATGCTGGAATTCATTAGTGCATAATGACAATATACATCTTCGGCAACTGATAAGTTATAATATTTATGTGCGATATAAAATATATAATTTATGATATCTAATCATTCAGAAAAAGTGTACACATGTTAATAAATTATTAATCTCTTGACATTACTAAAGGTGTATATAAATGCATCATGTTTACACAGTCTAAGTGCACCACACAAAATTATATATGTTAGGAGCTTTAAATTTGTTTATTTTACCCAGAGCTTAAATGTTTGATTTTGCATGAAATGATACTGCAAATTTATGTGTCTGAAAAATTAAGTATGTGTGTTCTTTGACAACTTTTATATATATGGAATTATTATTTTCAGTCTTGTACTATTTGCCGAGGAAGCATGTGCCTCAGGGTGTAGTTTTGTTCATGCATTGTTTATATTCTAGTTGCTGATCTACTATATAATTATTACTTATGATCACCAACAAATAGACTGTAAGAGACCCTGACCACAAACAAATAGACTTATTTTTTATAATCTTGTGGCTGATCACCTATATAATGATTCTAGCCAACAATTATACATGCCAAGATTTTATTTGTCATTTATTGAAACACTGGTATCTGTTGTGAACTATGCACTGGATTTTATCAAATTGCTCCCATTATTTATAGTATTGAGTTTGAACTTTGGCATCATGGAATAGGTTGGCAGTTGCATCTTATATGTTGTCATATATCTTTTTCTCTCTTGGTCATTTGCCAAGTGGACCATAGTTTTTGTGTACCTTAAACTGTGCATGAATACTAATTGAATGGTTATGTATCATCTAAGTGTGTCTCATTTAGATGGAAAGTTGGTGTTGCATTTGCAGAAGGATAGGGCCCTTTTTTTTGCTTGTTTTTGCAATAGACATATGCAAATCTAAGACGCCTTGTAAGAAGTACATAGACGTGATAGTAGTATGTAATCTATGAAGATTGCTCCCCTCTTTTGAGGTTCTTTATGTTCTTGAAAGTGTTTTACAACCTTTTGTAATCTGTCTGACGTGTTAAATTTACAATACTGCGTTTTATTTGAATTACAAGGTTGTGTAGGTTTAAACTTGATAATCACACGGAGACAATTAGAAAACTTAATTTTGTTTTAAAATACCCTATTATCCGGTAGAATCCTAATGATAACATTAGAACCTATTATCACATGCTATGGAATCTGAAGTCAAATTCCAATACTTTCAAAACAGGGCTTTAAATTGAATTGTTGCTGGTCTAGTGGAACCTGACAATGCATTTAGAGATGAGGATTTCATTTCCTTCCATTGCATTAATCCATAATTTCAGAAAGTATTTGAACTTAGAAGTTTTTTTCTCATTATTCTTTATATTATAACCTGCCAATTATTTTGCTTTCCATAATTACCTCTTTTCAAATTAGATCATGTGAGCTGAAGTGTTGTTTATTTATTCAAACAGGAAGGGGGGCCAACAGAAGATGCGTAGAAGAGGAAGTTGCACCTTGGGTACTCCTCCGATAGAGACGAGTCGGTGAGTTTTATGACAGATGTATAGACTGAAAGAGGCCTTGATCAAAGTATAATCTTGCCAGCAATTATGCATGCCAAGCTTTTATTTTTCATTTATTGCCCAGATTTACATAGTCATTTATTCAAACACTGGCATCTTTTGTGAAGAAGGAACTGGATTTTATCAAATTAATTGAATGGTTATCTACTAGGTGTGTCTCATTTAGATGGAAAGCTGGTGTTCCATTTGCAATAGGATAGGCCCTTTGTTTTGCTTGTTTTTGCAATAGACAATATGCAAATAAAAGACACATTGTCATCAGTACATAGATGTGACAATAATAATATGTGAAGATTGCTCCCCTCTTTTGCGGTTCTTTATGTTCTTAAAAGTGTTTTACAACCTTTTATAATATGTCTGATGTGTTAACATTACAAAACTGAGTTTTATTTGAATTACAATAATGTGTAGGTCGAAAATTGATAAGCATACAGAGATGAGTAGTGCTTACATATACATGACAGTTATAAATTGACAGTTCATTTTCATCATAGTAGATGATTTCATTTCCTTCCATTGCCGTAATCCATAATCAGTTATTTCTGGATGGAGAGAGTACCTCTTTTCAAACTTATTATACTCTTTCTCATTTGAGCTAAAGAGTTGTTTATTTATTCAAACAGGAAGGGGAGCCAGTAGAAAGTGGGTACAAGAGGAAGGTGCACTTTGGGTACTCCTCCGAAAGAGACGAGTCGGTAAGCTTTCTGACAGATGTATAGACTAAAAGAGGCCATGATATAAGTAGAATCTTGCCAGCAATTATACATGTCAAGCTTTTATTTTTCATTTATTGCCCAGCTTTTATTTGTCATTTATTCAAACACTGGAATCTGTTCTCAAGAACACACTGCAATTTATCAAATAGTAAATGGTGTCTCATTTAGATGGAAAGTTGGTGTTCCATTTGTAGGAGGATAGGGCCCTTTGTTTTGCTTGTTTTTGCAATAGACAATATGCAAATCAAATACACCTTTTCATCAATACATAGATGCGACAGTAGTATATAATCTGTGAAGATTGCTCCCCTCTTTTGGGGTTCTTTATGTTCTTGAAAGTGTTTTACAACCTTTGGTAATCTGTCTGATGTGTTAAAATTACAAAACTGAGTTCTATTTGAATTACAAGGTTGTGTAGGTTTAAACTAGATAAGCATACAGAGACAATTAAAAAACTTAATTTTGTTTTACAATGCCCTATTATCCGGTAGAATCTTAATCATAACATTAGAACGTATTATCATGTGCTATGAAATCTGTGAACTACTTTCAGATCAGGGATTTAAATTGAATTGTTGCTGGACTAGTGGAACCTGACAATGCATTCAAAGATGAGTAGTGTTTAGATATCCATCATAAAGGATTTCATTTCCTTCCACTGCCTTAATCCATAATTTCAGATAGTTTTAAACTTAGAAGTTTTACTTCCCATTAATATTTCTATTATAACCTGCCAATTTTTTTATTTCCATAATTACCTCTTTTCAAACTTGATCATGTCAGCTAAAGTGTTGTTTATTTATTCAAACAGGAAGGGGAGCCAGCAGAAGGTGGGCAGAAGAGGAAGGTGCACCTTGGGTACTCCTCCGACAGAGACGAGTCGGTAAGTTTTCTGACAGATGTATAGACTGAAAGAGGCCCTGATCTAAGTAGAATCTTGCCAGCAATTATACATGTCAACCTTTTATTTTCCATTTATTGCCCAACTTTTATTTGTAATTTATTCAAACATTGGTATTTGTTGTGAATAAGGCACTGGAATTTATCAAATATTAATTGAATGTGAATGTACCACCTAAGTGGGTCTAATTTAGACGGAGAGTTGGTGTTGCACTTGCAAGAGGATAGGGCCCTTTGTTTTGCCTTTTTTTTGCAACAGAGAATATGCAAATCAAAGATACCTTATCATCAGTATATAGATGTGACAGTAGTATGTAATATTTGTGATGATTTCTCCCCTCTTTGGGGTTCATTATCTTCTCGAAAGTGTTTTACAACCGTTTGTATTCTGTCTGATGTGTTAATATTAGAAGAACTGAATTTTATTTTAATTACATGATTGTGTAGATTGAAACTTGATAAGCATATAGGGATAACTGAACTTGTTTTCATTATGATATAACTGCATTGCCAGCCATATTTTTTTACTAATATGTAGTACACTTGGTGGTTTTTTATTGATGAATTTGTTCTCCTCTGTTCAATGCATCTGGGTTGATTTTGTTAATGTATTATCCACCAGGGGGTGAAGTAAACGGGGTACATCTCCCAGCACAGGAAGCCATAGGTCACTCAGCATATTCTGGCCCATTTAGGAGAAAGGACAGGTCCAGTCAATGGCTTATTCCTTTTCAGGTTATTGGGCAGTACGGGCACAGAAGGAATTTTCACAATTCTGCATATAGCAAAGACTCTTCTCATAAGAGAGTTTGAGTTTGTGCTGAACGATGCCTATGAAGCACAAGTGTTTGTGAGGGCCACTTCCACTGCTGATAATGATGTTCTTGAGAGTGTGTCTGCAAAGGAGAAAGCATTTAGTTTAGCTCACGCGGTTGTCAAGATTTACAAGATTGTTGAGCTCAATCTTGTGCCAAGGAAGGAGGACAAGCTATTGAACATGCCGTTGTGTACATATCCACAGGAATATGACCACCTGTCAGTTGATCGCATGCATCAACTAAGTTACCCTACTGGATTTTCATGCCAGGGAGACCCAATTGAGAAATGGAAGAATCCTCATCTGTCAGAAACAACCATGAACATTCTTGGTGTGTCTGAGGGTACTCCAGCAGGCCTAAATAGAGTTGTTGTGAAGTACATGTTTCTTACTGGTACTATTTGCTATCCACTCAGTGTTGTTCCATCAGACTTTAGGTTCAAACATGCTGTTGATCAAGATGGGAGCCTGTACATGAAATTTGTCGACCCTGTCAACGCTGAAGCAATGACACAGAGGAATTAATTTGTTGATAGATTCATGATAAAGTTTTATCTTGTCAACAGTGTTATGAAGTGTAGCAAGTACTTTGACAAGGCAAAGACAAACAAGGTGCATTACAGGAATCATCCCGATGACTCTTTCAAACCCATCCATACCTCGAACAGAAGAACAAGGATCATTTTCATGTTATCAAGATGTTTTAGTTTAAGAACTTATCTATTATATTTGTTTATGGCCGCGGAAGATTTCAAACCTCTATCATTATGTTCCAGCACCCTAGATCTGTACAATATAATTTTGGGTCTCACCAGCTCTACAGAATATTTGTGTGTTCATTTGTGTTGGTCCTGGGAGAATACCCTTTGGCATATGTGAGGCAATATGTGCTTAGCAGAATGTGATGTACTGAAATTGTGTACTCCCTCTGGTCCATATTAATGGACTCAACTTTATCTAAAATCGTATGTATCTAGTTAAGTATTTAGACTAGATGCAATCGTATCTAGGCAAAGTTGAGGACATTAATATAAACCAGAGGGAGTATGTTTTTTGTCAGTCCTACAAGGTGATGGTGAGAGGTGCTCTGCCCAGCTGATGATTAATTCGCATTCTGTGTCCAAGATCACAATTGGTTGCATGAAAGCATGCACTGTTCTTGGTTGTACAGATTCTTATCCCTGGTTTTCGTGTGGGCATCACATATGAGGCTACAACATGGTGTTATTAGATGGAATTAGAAGCATCTCTGGTTTCTGGTTGCACCGGCTCATGATGAATCATAGTACACGCTAATGGTAGAACTGATGCGATTGGAGCCCGATGGTATATTCTCTATGTTCCAGCACTGTCACTAGTTTGCATAACAGGTTCCAATCGTACACAAGGCACACCAAGTTAACATAACAGGTTCTACTAATAAGTACTTTCAGCAGGGTCTTTAGTTGTTGTCAGCCCCACCATAATCAGATGCAGTCCACCATCACTATCTGGATTAAAGTCGAAGAGGATGATGTCTCCCTCTTCTATCTTGTACTCCCAAGACAACAGAAATAGTGTATATTTTGGTCAAATTACCAGAATAAATTTAACATAAATCATATAAATTCCGCAAAAAACATATAAATTCAGCAAAAATCATAGAGATTTAGGTAAGGTCATAACATGTCCCTTAGAAGGTTTCCGCACTGTATGCAACATTACATTAACATAAGACAATGACATTCAGTAGTTGCCAATGCAAGTGAAATAAGAGTATATGGGAACGCAAGATGCTGACACTCGTTTTCCCCTTTTGGCTCTGCCTGCTCGTCTTCCTCTGCTACCAGATGCTCCCCCAGGAGTAGCTAGAGATCTTGCACCTGCAGTAGCTGCAGTTCTTACAGCTGGTTGAGACCTTGCAGTTCAGGGGGTAGCTGCAGTTCCATGTGACGCAGGGGCAGATGGAGAGGTAGTGGCAGTTGCATCTATACCAATCCAGCTCTTGGAGTCTGTCATATATTTATTAAACTTTCTACCTTGCCTTCTTATCTCCACAACCTCTGAATCTTCCCCTTTGTTATTATTATGTGCAACGTATTCCACGTCACTCTCTGAATCTGACAGTATAATATATTTCACTTCACCGTCTTGTCCTGGAGCTGCTGGATTTGGTTGCTCGTCATGGCCCAAAGCTGTTGGCATGGGATGATGATCTTTACCTAAAGATGAAAAAGCTGCACCTTTTGTACGATTCACCACTTGAGATAATACTGGTTCTGTCATTATCACATCATCTTCATCACTTTCTATTTGCACTGGTCTTTTATTGAATGATTTCTTCTACCTCAGTGGGCAACATCTGGTTTCATACTGATGCAGCCCGTCCTACGACCGCTACTACATCTACTCCCACGAGCTCCCCAAGTGGACCCATGACTCGCGCCCGAGCCAAACTCCTTCAAGCTAAGGTGAACTCGCTCCTCTCCTTGTGTGACTTCGACACACCCTTGGATGGCTTGCTACTTCACACGCATACACTGTGCATCATCAGGTACGAAGAGAAGGACCCAAGGAACGGAGGAGAAGCAACCAGTCGCTGCCAGACGCAAGCGGTACTGCCGACCGGTACTACCGGACAGCGGTACTACCGCCCTCTCCTACCGCTCGCCACAGGCGCCTCCGACGGAAGCTCTAGCCGCTGCTAGACGCAAGCGGTACTGCCGACCGGTAATACCGGTCCAAGCGGTACTACCGGTCCAGCAACCGGTACTACCGGACAGCGGTACGACCGCCCCCTCCTACCGCTCGCCACAGGCGCCTCCGACGAAAGCTCCAGGCCCTCAAGCGGTACTACCGCTCCCGGAGCGGTACTACCGGTCACCACCGGTACTACCGGTTGCAGGACCGGTACTACCGGCCCCGACTGATCCTGAATGCCTAAGTGCGTCCCTGTGCCTTGTAACCCTACCTATAATCTACCTTTTCGTTCCGAAACTACCCCTGTTTTGTGGCTGGACTATATATAGCCCCCACCCTCTATTGTAAACCCTAGACTTGGATAATAATAGATATTAAGGAAACCCTTTGAGGACTTATATCTATTGGTCTCATGCTCCTACCAAGGAGCACCGGATTATCCACCCCCCTCTTGGATCTTGCCTAGTGCGTTCAAGTTGTACAAGGCCTTGGGTTCTCGGTGTCTCGCCCCCAAGTCGTCAAGATCTCACCAAGCACCTCATCCCCCGTTGTTGGCGTGGAGAGCGAGCTTCGCCCAACATCGATCCTAGAGATTATGTTGGACCGGTTGCCACCGGCGTGAGGAGTAGGCGTGTATCGTGTTTTGGTGTGTGTATGTTCGTGGTTTTCATCGCTTTCCTCGATTTCATCCCCCGACCACCTCTTTCCCCTCGTTTCTCGTGGAATTCGTGAAAGATCGGGCCAACCCCAGGGTTACCCCATAACATATTGGTATCAAGAGCATGGTTGATCACGAATTTCCCCCCAATTTTTCTTTTATCCACCTTAAAATCGAAAATCTCCCCAAAAAAGAGCCCCAATTTGCCTTCGGATCGATCTCTGGATTTGGTGCGTTTTTCGTGGTTTTGGTCCATAGATCTGTTGCTTTGGGAGTCGATCTATAGCCCCTGTTGTTTCTAGCCCAGCCTTTCGGTCAGATTTCCCACGAATTTGAGGTTTTTGGCAAGATCTTCGCGTTCAAGTTCTGTGCCAAGCGGTACTACCGGCAGTGCAAGCGGTACTACCGCAAGTAACCGGTACTACCGGTAGTACAAGCGGTACTACCGCTCACCGGTACTACCGCTCACCGGTACTACCGGTTGTTGCAAGCGGTACTACCGCTCGCCTCTGACTGTTCTTCCTCACCCGTTGCCGCCTCACTTTCGTTCGCTGACTTTTTCCACCTCGCTTGTTCGTGTTTCGCGTGTTTGTCGCCATTTTCACAACAGCTTCCACATCAAAGTCATCCCGCGCTCAACGACACCGCGCCACTCAAACATCATCCCCCACCAACGGTTGCAAGTCGTCAACAATACCAAAGGTATAACTTGCACCACCTTGACAGCCCCATATCTTCCGTTGTGTGTATCTATCCTATGAGAGCAACTCATTTTGTGTTTGTCTAAGCATTGTGCACTTGCCTTCGGAAAGTGAGAGTGTGAGGACAAATACAAAAGCTAACATAGTAGCATAACAAGGGAGAAAAAGAAAAAGAAACAAAAAAAAAGGAAAAGAAAAAGATAGAATAGAAAGATACATAGTCTCCCAATACAAAGAGAATACCAAGCTTGTAAGCGAACAAGAGAGAAGAAAGAGGGCACCGAGGCAAGTGCACAAATCTATTTCTTATCCTCTTTTGGCAAACGAGTTGTGGTCTCTCCTTGAGTTGGCACGACAACCGAGCGTAGTCTTCATTAGGACCTTTTGTGCTCATTTTCATAGTCGTGCTAACCCCGTTTTTCTCCACGTGTGTGTTTTCCGTGTTTTTGTAGATCGTTTCCTTTTGCTTTTTGATCTTTGGTTCTTTACCACGTAGGACAATAACCTTTTTCTTTGATTGTTTCGTTTGGTTTTCCACAATCCTAACCGTCCACCCAAAAGCTTTTGAGAGTTGTAGCATATTTGTGTGTGAGTTTCTTGCCATTTCACTTTGCACGCTGTTCGCTCATTTGTGTGGCAATTGGTTTGATATAATCTCCAAGGTGAGGTAAAAGGCTAACTCTCCGCCCCCTTATTCTCCATATACAACCCTTGTTGGCTTTGAATCATGGATAGGCATGGAGATCCATCCCAACCACCACCACCTCCAGAGGACGACACACAATTCATGACACGATGGGACCATTGGAAGGTCCGAGGATAATTCAACTATCGTTGTGAAGCTCTCGAGCGGCGCCAAGACGAACAATTTAGCGAGGCCCATGTGGAATTCAAGAACATCGACAACCGCTTCGAAGAAGTCCGTGGCCAAATGCATGCCATGCAACACAACCTCGGTCATCAAAATGAAGCTCTTGGTCGTGCACTCGCCTCAACGTATGAGAAGCTTCAATGCATCATTGATGGACTCGCAAGGCCACGCTCGCGCGAATCAAGCTCATCTCGGCACTCCTCAAGTGAATCAAGTGCACCTCGCCGTCACGCTTCAAGGCACTGGGATGGACCCGTTCTTCAATCCATGAGCTCTTCGCAAGCGGTACCATCTCCGCGTCACGCCGCAACATCAAGCTATGATGGTGACCTCTCCGCAAGACCTCCAAGGCGCGAAGCGAACCGGTCACAACCAAGGGCACTTGTGATTCAACAAGAGCAACCTCGCATGGACCACCAAGGCCATCGACATCGACATGCCCCTTCAACAACAAGTGAAGCTTCCGAAGAGGACGAACAAGATCACCGTCGACGGGAAGCACTCGAAGATCCTCCAAGGCGTCATCATCGACATGATCGTCCACGTCGGCACCATGATGGTCATGACGAACCTCCACTACACCAAGAAGAAGAAGAGCAGCCCATTGCACATGCGGCTCGACGTCCTCCTCGCCACATGGCGCAAGCTAATGCCCCTCGGCATCAACAACGACAAGAACAAGAGCAAGCTCCCCAAGCTCGTCGTGAGGACCATCAACCTCCCCCTCGTCCTCAACCGTGACAACAAAACGAGCAAGCTCCCCAAGCTCGTCGTCAACAACAAGTTCCACCACCAAACGCGGCACCTCAACAACCGCAAGAGCAACACAACAATCACCAAGCAAGACATGAGAGCTCGGATGATGATGATGACCGCCAAAATCATGGCAACCAACGCAACCGGAACCGCAACGGAGAAGAAACTTTCGGCAAGCTCAAGTTCACCATGCCAAAGTTCACCGGTTCCAATGAGCCCGAGGAATATCTCTCTTGGGAACTCAAGGTCGACAAAATCTTCCGCATGCACAACTATAGCAATGAGAAGATGATGGCCATGGCATCCCTCGAGTTTGATGAGTATGCCAACCTTTGGTGGGAACAAGTCCAACTCGCTCGCGAAGCAAAAGAAGAGCCTCCAATCGCAACTTGGCAAGATATGAAGGCTCATATGAGATCCCGCTTTGTTCCTTCACACTACACGCGTGACCTTTTCAACAAGCTACAAACGCTTAGTCAAGGGACAAAGACCGTGGAAGAGTACTTCAAGCAAATGGAGCTCAACATGATCCGTGCCAACATTTAAGAGCGAGATGAACAAACAATGGCACGCTTCCTCAATGGCTTGAACCATCCCATCAAGCGCATCACCGAGTTCCAAAAGTACAACAACATGTTGAGCTTGTGCACATCTCTTCAAAGGCCGAGCGTCAAGTGCAAGAAGACATCAAGTACAACAAGCCAAAGACGTACTTCACCTACAAGCAAGCGCCAACCACTACTCCAACAACACCAAGTGGAAGCTCCTCAAGTACCACCAAGCTTCCCTTCAAGCCAAATTTCCCTCAAGGAAAACAGCCCCCAAGTGGCAAACACACAAGGGATGATCAACCATTCAATGGTGAATGCTACAAGTGTGGAGGCAAAGGGCACAAGTCGAATGCATGTGGAAACAAGAAAGTTTTGTTCATCCATGACAACGGCGATGAAGAATACTTGAGTGAAGAAGAGTTTGATGCAAGGGTCAAGGAAGCCTTGGCAAGACAACATTTGGAAGAGGACCAAGAACTTCTTGTGTGTGAGCATGACGCAAGTCCATCGCTTGTGGTCACAAGGGTCTTGACTACCCAAGCCAATGAAAATGAAGACCAATGCTCGAACATCTTCCAAACTCGGGCCGGCATCAATGGGAAGTCCATCAAAGTTGTCATCGATGGAGGGAGTTGCCACAACCTCGCAAGGACGGAATTGTGCGAGAAACTCAACCTCACCCTTCATCCGCATAGACACCCCTACCATATCCAATGGCTAAGTGACCAAGGATCCGTCAAGATCAAGCACACCGTCTCGGTGACGTTCTCCATTGGGCACTACAAGGACACGGTGGAATGTGACGTGGTCCCAATGACGGTTTGTCACATGTTGCTCGGAAGACCGTGGCAATATGACAAGCGTGCTTTACATAATGGTCACTCAAACACTTACACCTTCAAATGGCTTGAGAAAACTTGTGTGTTGCAACCAATGACTCCTAGCCAAATAATTGCGGACAATGCAAAGGCTTTAGCGAGGGCGCAATACGCAAAAACACCTTGTGAGAAGAGTGGTGAGCGAGAGAACCACACCATAGTGAGTGAGAGCTACAAGCCAAACTCGAGTGGAAAAACTAAGAGTGTTCTTCTTGCCACCAAAAGTGAGATGAGAGAAGTGCGGAACAACCCATCCATCTTGCACTATGTCCTTGTATGCAAGGGACTAGCGCAAGGGACTAACGACTTGACAAATGTTCCTCCTTCTTTGATGGCTATTTTGCAGGAATTCCAAGATTTTTTTCCCGAAGAGCTTCCTCATGGCCTTCCTCCTCTTCGTGGAATCGAGCACCGCATCGACCTCATACCCGGCGCACCACTTCCAAACCGCGCCGCGTATCGCACAAACCCGGAAGAGACGAAGGAGATCGAACATCAAATCAACCAACTCGTCTCCAAAGGTTTGATCCAAGTAAGCACTAGCCCAAGCGCGGTCCCCGTGATCCTAGTACCAAAAACGGATGATACGTTGCGGTTATGCATGGACTGCCGTCCAATCAATGCTATCACCGTGCGTTATCGACATCCTATACCGCGTCTTGATGACATGCTTGATGAGTTATGTGGAGCCACTATATTTTCGAAAATTGATCTTCGTAGTGTCTACCATCAAATTCGCATGGCTGAAGGTGATGAGTGGAAAACCGCCTTCAAGACCAAGCTTGGTCTCTATGAATGGTTGGTTATGCCTTTTGGCTTATCCAATGCCCCATCTACCTTCATGCGCCTCATGAACCATATTTTGAGATCTCTCATTGGCAAGAGTGTAGTTGTTTACTTTGATGACATTCTTGTCTATAGCAAGTCACTAGAGGAGCATGTTACTCGTGTTAAGGAGGTACTTCAAATCCTTCGTCATGAAAAGCTTTATGCTAATCTCCCAAAGTGCACTTTTGCAAGAGACAAGCTGATTTTCCTTGGTTTTGTTGTGTCTTCTAATGGCATAGAAGTGGATGTCTCAAAAGTCAAGGACATACGAGATTGGCCCATCCCAACAAATGTTAGTGAACTTCGTAGTTTTCATGGGTTGGCTGGATTTTACCGTCGCTTTGTGAAAGATTTTTCTACCATTGCTTGCCCCCTCAACGAATTGACCAAGAAAAATGTCACGTTCGTTTGGGGAAAAGCACAACAAAAGGCTTTTGATGAGCTCAAAAAGAGGCTCACCGAAGCACCACTTCTTGCATTGCCGGATTTCACAAAAACCTTTGAGATTGAATGTGACGCTAGTGGTATTGGCATTGGTGGCGTCCTTATGCAAAATGGGCGTCCTATTGCTTACCATAGTGAGAAACTTGATGGCGCACGCCTCAATTATCCCATTTATGACAAAGAAATTTTTGCCTTGGTTCGAGTTCTTCAAGTGTGGCAACACTATCTTTGGCCCAAAGAATTTATCATCCATTCCGACCATGAGTCGTTGAAGTATCTTAAGGGCCAAGCCAAATTGAGTAAAAGGCACGCAAAATGGGTTGAGTTTATGGAGTCTTTTCCTTACATTGTCAAATACAAGATGGGCAAAGAAATTGTGGTAGCGGACGCATTGTCTCGCAAAAACACAAGCCTTCTTACACGACTCGAAGTCAATGTCTTGGGTCTTGATGACATCAAATCTTTGTATGCGTCCGACTCCTTCTTTGGATCAATTTTTGCACAATGTTCAATAGACAAAGGGATTGATGATTTCTATTTGCATAAGGGGTTTCTTTTCAAACAAAACAAGCTTTGCATTCCGAAATCGTCTCTCCAACTTTTGCTTCTTCAAGAGTCCCATGGTGGAGGCCTTATGGGTCACTTTGGCCGTGACAAGACATATGACATTCTCTCCACTCACTACTTTTGGCCAAACATGAAGCGCGACGTGGAGCACCACGTTCAACGATGCACTACATGTATCCAAGCTAAGTCTAAGTCCAACCCCTTTGGTCTTTATATGCCATTGCCTATTCCTCATGCACCTTGGTCGGACATTAGCATGGACTTTGTGTTAGGCTTGCCTAGATCTAAACATGGTCATGATTCCATATTTGTAGTAGTGGATCGCTTTTCAAAAATGGCACATTTCATTCCGTGCCATAAGACCGATGATGCTTCACATGTAGCAAATTTGTTTTTCAGGGAAATAATTCGGCTACACGGTGTGCCAAGAACAATCGTCTCCGACCGCGACGTAAAATTCATGAGATACTTCTGGAAGACCCTCATGGCCAAGCTCGGCATCAAACTCCTCTTCTCGTCCGCCTCGCATCCTCAAACCGATGGACAAACCGAGGTCATCAATCGAAGTCTCGGCACACTCCTCCAGGTGTTGATAAAGAAGAACCTTAAAGACTGGGAGGAATGCATTCCACACGCCGAGTTCGCCTACAACCGCGCCAAGCACTCCACCACCATGAGGAGCCCGTTCATGATCGTCTATGGCTTCGAGCCTCTCACCGCGCTCGATATCCTTCCACTTCCACTTCATGAACGTGCCAATATGGACGTTGTCAAGCGTGCCCAAACAATGATGAAACTCCATGAAGACACACGAGCTACTATCGAGCAACAAGTGACCTAAAGATGAAAAAGCTGCACCTTTTGTACGATTCACCACTTGAGATAATACTGGTTCTGTCATTATCACATCATCTTCATCACTTTCTATTTGCACTGGTCTTTTATTTGATGATTTCTTCTGCCTCAGTGGGCAACATCTGGTTTCATACTCAGTAGGTTTAACTGCAGTTATGACAACAACATCTGGTTCTTCCTCTCCATCACTCAATTCCCACACTTCATCCTTGAAAGCACACCTGATGCTACTATGCTTACTGTCTTCCTCACCGTGGTACTCAATGTACACATCAGCCACTCTCCCAGGGCGAACATAATGAGCCATCTCGACACAGCCAGTGTCATCATAGAGCAACACCAACCCATCCACAAGATCTTTCCCTGGAATAAGAAAATATAATTTTATCGTTTCCTTCGATGCCATGTGATCTTTAACAAATCCTTTGACTTCCTACAGCGAAAGTTTTTCCCTCTCTATCTCTGAAAGCGCATCATCTCCTCCAACGTAGTCCAGATTTGGCCCCACTTTCATGAACTCCCCTCCGAAATGAAATCTCACCAACAAAATTTCCCTAGGGTCCATGAATTAGCTGAAATAAAAGTACAATGCGATAGAATTTAGGAGATCATAGTTAAATTCAACACAAAAATCAGCAAAATCAGAAAAAATCAACCCCTTTCCGTGACCAAAACCACTCCCAACAATAGTAGCGGCATACCCTATCAGTACTTGCGCAACTACGTTATGTAGAAGAGGAGGGGGGGGGGTCAAGAACGTAACCTTTGTTTACCTCGAGTCGTCGCGTCGTGTCGATCGTCGCATCCTCCACGATGAACCGCCCACCGTCTTTGCCGTCGCCAGAGAAGGTATCGGCGAATCAGGGGTCACGGAGTATATAACATGAAGGCCGGCCCATTAGTGGCCCAAAACCTGACCTACACCGTAATTTGTGCATATAAAATCGTTCACACGGGGTATATCACAAATGCGCGATCTCGGGCATAAAACCACAGGCTATCATCGCTCGTACCACTATGATGTGCTAGCGTCGGTGTACTTGGTCAAACATCATCATTATATAATAGTATAATAAGTACTCCCTCTGTCCAAAAATAGATGTCTCAAATTTTTCAAAATTTGGATGAATCTAGACACTATTTAGTATATAGATTCATCCAAAATTTGAAAAACTTAAGACATCTATTCTAGAACGGAGGGAGTAATAAACATGGGTAAGGTACGGTTTTCATGCCCTAAAAGGTTTCCACACCATGATCAGGTTTATTCGAAGTGCAATTTTTTGGGAATCACCATGAATTCCGCAAAGGCATGGGCTACCCGAGGCAGGTGTAAAAGCAAAGTGGAGAAAACCAGAACCTAGACAATTGAAGTTAAATGTTGACGCGTCATTCCATGTTGACTCCATGGCGGGCTCTGTTGGTGCTTTGATCCGCGACTACAAAGGTACATTTGTTGCGACATTAACTAAATTTTTGCCTCATGTTTCATCTTCAACGATGGGAGAATCAATGGCAATGCAAGCTGGCCTAGCGCTTGCTAACTTGCTGGGATGCAGCCATATCATTGCGGAGTCGGATTCCACTGATGTTATCCTGCATGTACGGGCGACCAATCCTGGTGGGATGAAGCGGCAATGTGAGATTTATGCACTGTTCAAGGGAAGCAAATGGTCCTGCTCACGAGCTAGCTAGGGATAGTTTTCTTAATAAGAGCTCTTGTAATCGGGTCAATGAACCCCCTAGTTTTATCCTGCAATCCCTTGTAAACGATGCAACATTGATTTGATGGGCTGCAAATTTCAGACACACTCTTTCTCCTTACCAGGGTACCTAAGGGGACTGGAAGGTTTTAATGAGGCGGCTTGCATGCTTAATATATGAGTTTCAAAAAAAAGTGAAATT
This sequence comes from Avena sativa, assembly GCA_916181665.1. Classification (NCBI taxonomy): domain Eukaryota; kingdom Viridiplantae; phylum Streptophyta; class Magnoliopsida; order Poales; family Poaceae; genus Avena; species Avena sativa. Next base: position 138,768,109 of record OV702280.1, read on the forward strand.
TTTTAATGAATTCTTTTCACACCTTCCACCTTTACTCATAGCACTTTTAGAATGATGTATGGTAGCTTTCAGATTTATGCAAAGAATGCGAACATTGCGTGGGCTCTAGACCTATCTGAGTTGGCTAGAAACACCATCAACATGTGGTTGTATGAGTTTCTAGCAAACCAATAGAGGTCTATAGCCCATGTAATGTTTGCATGGGCCCACACCTGCCACAAGTGTCTCATCATGTCTTGGCATAGCACTCTCATAATTAGATGTATCAACTAGGTAGGATCATGTTGGCCAAGTGGTGAGTCACACAACCAAAGGTTGATGAAGGAGTTTCTAGCCAACCAGAGAGATCTATAGCCCATGCAATGTTGACATGGGATCACATTTGCCACAAAGTGTCTCATCATGTATTGGCATAGCAGTGTTATACTTAGATCTATCAACTAGGTAGGATCATGCTATCCAAGTGATGTCTCATACAACCACAAGTTGATGAAGGTGTTTCTAGACAGCCCAGATAGGTATAGATCCCATGCAATATTGGCATGGGCCCACATCTGCCACAAGTGTGTGTCATGGCTTGGCATAGCACTCTCATACTTAGATGTATCAACTGGGTGGGATCATGTTGGCCAACTGCTGAGCCACACAACCACAATTTGATGGTATTGTTTCTAGTTAACCCAGAGAGGTCTATAGCCAATGAAATGTTGGCATGGGCCCACATTTGCCACAAAGTGTCTCATCATGTATTGGCATATAAGTGTTATAGTAAGATCTATCAACTGCGTAGGATCATGTTGGCAAACTGCTGAGTCACACAACCACAAGTTAGTGAATGTGTTTCTAGACAGCTTAGATAGGTCTACATCCCATGCAATGTTGGCATGGGCCCACATGTGCCACAAGTGTGTGTCATGTCTTGGCATAGCATTCTCATTCTTAGATGTATCAACTGGGTGGGATCATGCTGGCCAAGTGCCGAGCCACACAACCACAAGTTGATGAAGGAGTTTCTAGCCAACCAAGGTATGTCTATAGCCCATGCAAACCACATTTGCCACAAAGTGTCTCATCATGTTTTGGCATAGCAGTGCTCTACTTAGATCTATCAACTAGGTAGGATCTATCTAGCCCAGAGAGGTGTCTAGACCCCATGCAATGTTGGCATGAGGCCACATCTACCATAGTTGTGTGTCTCATGGCTTGGCATAGCAAAAGTATAGTTAGATCTAGCAAGTAGGTAGGATCATGTTGGTCAGGTGTGATGACTCATACAACAAGTTGGTGGAGGTGTTTCTATCCAGCCCAGAGAGGCCTACACCCCATGTAATGTTGGCATGGCTGCACATTTTCCACAAGTGTGTGTCATGGCCTGGCATAACACTCTTATAGCTACATCTATCAAGTGGGTGGGATCATGTTGGTCAGGTGTAGTGACTCACACAGCCACTAAGTTGATGATGGTGTTTCTAGCCAACCCAGAGAGGTCTAGATCCCAGGCAATGTTAGCATGGGCCCACATCTACCATATATGTGTGTGCCATGGCTTGGCATAGCAAATTTATAACTAGATCTAGCAAGTAGGTAGGATCATGTTGGTCAGGTGTGATGACTCATACAACAACAAGTTGGTGAAGGTGCTTCTATCTAGCCCAGAGAGGTCTAGACCCAATGTAATGTTGGCATGGCCACACATTTGCCACAAGTGTGTGTCATGTCCTAGCATAGCACTCTTATAGCTAGATCTATCAAGTGGGTGGGATCATGTTGGTCAGGTGTAGTGACTCACACATCCACTAATTGATGATGGTATTTCTAGCCAACCCAGAGAGGTCTAGATCCCATGCAATGTTGGCATGGGCACACATCTACCATAGTTGTGTGTGTCATGGCTTGGCATAGCAAAATTATAGCTAGATATAGCAAGTAGGTAGGATCATGTTGGTCAGGTGTGATGACTCATACAACAAGTTGGGGAAGGTGTTTCTATCCAGCCCACAGAGGTCTAGAGACGCAATGCAATGTTGGCATGGCCCCACATCTGCCACAAGCTAGTGTGTCATGGCTTGGCATAGCACTCTTATAGCTAGATCTATCAAGTGGGTGGGATAGATCATGTGGTTAGGTGTAGTGACTCACACAACCACTAAGTTGATGACGGCGGTTTCTAGCCAACCCAGAGAGGTCTAGATCACATGCAATGTTGGCATGGGACCATATCTCCCACAGTTGTGTGTGTCATGGCTTGGCATAGTAAAATTATAGTTAGATCTATCAGGTGTGATGACTCATACAACAACAAGTTGGTGAAGGTGTTTCTATAAGTGTTATAATAAGATCTATCAACCGGGAAGGATCATGTTATCCAAGTGATGACTCATGCAACCACAAGTTCATGAAGGTGTTTATAGGCAAATAATTACCCACAACAACATTGCATGGGATCTAAAATTAACCAATCTGTGTTGTCTAGAAACAACTGACCAACTTGTAGTAGTATGAGCCAACACTTGCTCAAACATGATCCCACCTAGTTGTTAATTCTATTTAACTAAATAACTTCTATGATGCACACTTGGACCTCACATAGCCTCATCCCAACATTGCATGGGCTCTAGACTAATCTGAGTTGGCTAGAAACCCTTTCGCATTTTGCCTTTGTAATTGGTGTCTTATTTGCCATAAAAATGTAACATTTGGAATATTGAAATAATAAGGTATACCATAGTTTTTATCTCCATTGCAATTTGTAGAAAATAGTTGGATCAGACCAATCTATCTAATACTCCAAGAATTTTGGCGTGCATGAATAAACAACCATCTAAACAATGTAGTGTGCATGAACACGAACCAAAACTACATCTCACGAAGTAGCAGACACTCGTAAGGCATATATATATATATTAAACGAGGTTCCATCACAAACGACAAAATAACACCAGTTTTTGCAACAAATAGTTTCAACGATAACAACTAAAAATTTATAGGGGACCAAAGCATTGGTAGCACAATCAAATCTTGGCCTTAGGATCGGCGTCAAGGGGCACCGTATCAGTGTTGACATACTTGAGCTTCTTATGTATGTTCATGATTTTGTTGTCCCTGGCCTCCTTGTTATCTCCCATGTTGTCATACTCCTGGATTTATAAAATACGAATAAATGAGAAAATTAATTTACATGAAATATAAATTCAAGCTTTCAAAAATTATTATCGTCATGAATAAAATCATATGTAAGAATTTGAATTATAAGATAAAATGGGCATGCATCTCATCTTGGCAATACATCGATTGGTATGTAACATGCATCCGAGAATTTTGAAAATATAAGATAAAGGGTATGCATCAAATATGGAATCATCATATTGGTACTAATTTACATTAAGAAAAGTGTGCATCTAATCAACTTGCATGCATCTGATATGGTTACTACCAAGTGCATTACATAGGCTGGTCCTAGTGGGAGTATCATATCTAGTATCATGCATGCCATGTTGGCAAAAATATGATGTGGCACAACAATTAATGAAGAAAGAGATTGTTAGAGTATCATAGGTAGATACCGTATCATAGCATGTAAAACTAGAAAAATCCTTATATAAATAATTCTTGTACACAATTTTGTATTGAGATTCTATAAATCATTAAATATAGTACTGGTATGATACCATGCATGATACTACCACTACGACCTGCCTTAGTTAGTACTACACAATAAAGATATGCCTTCATGAAAACAAGTGCAATAACTTTGATTACAAATTCATGGTTATGACCTACAAAAATCAGTTGGTACTTAATCACGTTGATTATAAAATTAGTATTCTATCATTATTAATAATTAAGTAATCTGATTAGATATGAATAAAATTACTAACTCGCAGATCGAATCAATATACAATACAATGAAACCACCAACCCTATGCCTAGATCTCAGGCGCCTGATGTCATCCTAATATTTCTGCTAAAATTTCAGTTGCAACCTAGTTGCAACTCATAATATTTGTTCTAATTCTTAGTTGCAACCTAGTTGCAACTCATTAAATTCTCAGTTACACCCTAGTTGCAACTCATGTGTAACTTTCACTTTGCACGAATCACGAGGTAAATCGAACGGTGAAAGAGGCGACTGAGACCTAAGAAGTTCTCAGGCGCCCGAGAACTAGCAAAACCGAAAATAAAATATGGCTAAATCAACTTGGTGGCAGATCAAATCAATCTGCAGCGAGAGCAAAACATACGAACAGTAATCAACTAACACTCTAATAGAGAAACAGCTTGTACTCGTCAGTGAACTTAACCTCGAACTCGTTGCATTCTCTGGGACCTCGAAGGTGGACCTCCAACGTGTAGTAAACATCCGAATCCCCACACATGCTTCCAGCTTTAAGACCAAGGACAACACCATCTGCTGAACTCAAAATATCCGCACCTTCCCACAGTTCACTATTTAATAATGGGCGTAAAGCATTAGATGAAACCTCTGTATGATTTCCCCGTGCATAAATTAATCTAAATACACCTGTTCTTGTTCCTGGTTTCCTGATCTGCACCAAAAAACCTAGATGTGTTGGTGTTTTTGTCGAACTAAACCAGCGTTGCACAATTAGAGACCTACTAGCTGACAACCAGGCATTATTGAAAATGCTGCAATGGATCAATGCCATAGAAGTTGCAATTTCAGACTTTGTAATAATTTTTGAAACCAAATCTAAGTTGCTCATCACTAAATCCACAGAAGTTTTCAATTCGACAGACATGCTGGATCCAACTCCATCTGCCAAACAAGAAACCATATGTCATATGTTTGATACAATGCCATGAATTTTTTATACCAAGGAATAGAAGCATGTCAACAAGCTTCCATCATATATAGAATAACAAATCAAACAATAGAACATAAATAAAATCCCTACAAACTACAGCATACTACTAAATTCCACCATCCCCCCACCCCCCAATTTGTGAAGGAAGCTGTTATTAAAGCTTCCCTTCCTAAAAGTAGTCACTTCTAAAGAATAGAAAGTATTTTATTTTTCAATTGCTCCTTTGTATAAGAAATAATTAAAGTAAAATCCTTCATCATATCCCAAACTATAGCACGGTTCTTAAATACCCTGAGAAACAGATATACTCTGAAGACCTCTTTAGATCTACACAGAACAGACCCGTACCAAACACACAATAGGAAAGCATAGAAAATTTTACATATGCAGTCGGATAAAAGCAATCAACATTACCAGAAGCTTCTTTTCAAAATCCATCGCCTGAAGTGTTGAACTCTCTAAATCCCAGAGAATCTTCCATGGCGACAACCCAGCCAGACCTTGGAACCTTAGGCGAAAGCACACCCTCATCCCTCTTGTTCATAATGGCGTGATGTATGCGAGTTTAGTGGAAGGATATAAGAATCAATTGAAATCTTGGAAGAGCGGATGGTTAGGGGCACCTTAGGTTAGGGTTCCAAAGGATGCAACCGTTCATCTATAGCTATCGAGATTCCTTTTATACCCCCCAGGACCAACTGTAGCCATGCTAGAAAAACACAAGGGGGATTTGCAAAATAACTATGCTGTGCTCTGAACTGAAGCCATGTATGAATCTAGTTCTGACCGGCCACTACGCTGATTACTACCAAACCCAAAATATTATACGTACGCTGAAAATCGATCTATAAAATTACTGATCAATCCAAAAAAACATCCTTCCTGGTATATCTTAAGGGAAACAAACTCAGTCCCGAAGAGAAACAAATTTAACCGTGAAACACAGAAACTTAGATTCATAGTGGATTAACTGAAGATTTTTTATATTTCCCATCTATCCCAGATAGTTCAGCTTTTCCTTTTTCATATGACACCCATTTTTTAAGCACCAAATATTAGCCGAAGATATCCCATGTTGTAAAATTTATCGTTTTAAAAAAACTAGGATTAGCCGAAGATTAGCCGAAGATATCTCATTTTTATGACTTAATATTACATTAAAAGTACTAGTGTTAGACCTGAATGATGCATACATTACCCCTCCCTAAATCATAACTAAAAATAGTGAAATATTCATATTGTTTAAATTAAAAATTCATAAGCCATGTTTTGATGTATTGATGCTAGCTAAATGGACTCAAATTTGGCACAAGGGTGTATCACCACGTGCCTAATGATGCTAGCATTGTATCTAGCCTAATGATGCTAGCATTGTACCCAGAGAGGTCTATAGCCAATGCAATGTTGGCATGGGCCCACATCTACCACAAAGTGGCTCATCATGTCTTGGCATTGTATCTAGCCTAATGATGCTAGCATTGTACCCATAGAGGTCTAGATCCCATGCAATGTTGGCATGGCCCCACATCTACCACAGTTGTGTGTGTCATGGCTTGGCATAGCGAAAGTATAGTTAGATCTATCAAGAGGGTAGTATCATGTTGTCCAAGTGATGACTCATACAACAACAAGTTGGTGAAGGTGTTTCTATCCGGCCCAGAGAGGTCTCGATCCCATGCAGTGTTGGCATGGCCCCACAAGTGCGTCTCATGTCTTGGCATAGCACTCTTACATCTAGATCTATCAAGTGGGTGGGATCATGTTGGTCAGGTGTAGTGACTCACACAACCACTAAGTTGATGATGGTGTTTCTAGCCAACCTAGAGAGGTATAGATCCCATGCAATGTTGGCATGGGCCCACATCTCTTGCTGTAGATTCAAAATTCAACTGATTTTTAGAAACAATTCAAAATTCATCATCTCTTGGCATAGTAGTGTTATACTTAGATCTATCAAGTGGGTGGGATCATGTTATCCCAGCATTGCATTAGGCTCTAGACCCATATGAGTTGACTAGAAACAACATCATCAAGTTTGTCGTAGCTTGACATAGCACTCTTATAGCTAGATCTATCAAGTGGGAAGGATCATGTGTTCAAGTGTAGCGACTCAAACAACCACTAAGTTGATGATGGTGTTTCTAGCCAGCCCAGAGAGGTCTAGACCCCATGCAATGTTAGCATGGCCCCACATCTACCACAAGTGTGTCATGGCTTGGCATAGAACTCTTACAGCTAGATCTATCAACTGGGTGGGATCATGTTGGCCAGGTGTAGTGACTAACACAACCACTAAGTTGATGTTGGTGTTTCTAGCCAACCTAGAGAGGTATAGATCCCATGCAATGTTGGCATGGGCCCACATCTACCACAGTTGTGTGTGTCATGGCTTGGCATAGCAAAAGTATAGTTAGATCTATGAAGTAGGTAGGATCATGTTGGTCAGGTGGGTTGACTCATACAACAACAAGTTGGTGAAGGTGTTCCTATCCAGCCCATAGAGGTCTAGACCCCATGCAATGTTGGCATGGCCCCACATCTGCCACAAGTTTGTGTCATGGCTTGGCATAACACTCTTATAGTTAGATCTATTAAGTGGGTGGGATCATGTTGGTCAGGTGTAGTGACTCACACAACCACTAAGTTGATGATAGTGTTTCAATCCTGCCTAGAGAGGTCTAGACCCCATGCAGTTTTAGCATGGCCCCACATCTACCACGAGTGTGTGTCACGACTTGGCATAGCACTCTTATAGCTAGATCTATCAAGCGGGTGGGATCATGTTGGTCAGGTGCAGTGACTCACACAGCCACTAAGTTGATGATGGTGTTTCTAGCCAACCCAGAGAGGTTTAGATCCCATGCAATATTGGCATGGGCCCACATCTACCACAGTTGTGTGTGTCATGGCTTGGCATAGCAAAATTATAGTTAGTTCTATCAATTAGGCAGGATCATGTTGGCCACACAACCATAAGTTGGTGAAGGTGTTTATAGCCACCCTAGAGAGGTCTAAAGCCCATGCAAAAATTCAAAATTTGACCGGGCCACCTAAAATTCAAAAGAAACATCAAAATTGTGTGAAACGTTGGACACATTAGATCGGGCACAATTGGCCCGAGATAGGCCGACCGGCATACGGGCTGGCCAAAGCCCATGCATCATACTCAGACGTTATTTTAATCCATGGACCTAAACCCTAAACCCCACAGGCCCCACCCACCCACCACGCACACACCCCACGTTGTACGTGCGCACAAAGAGGCACATATTATCAGAGTGATTTCTTGTTTGATCGCCTCGACTCCGCCCATCGCCGCCAGCGACGAGATTTGAATTCTTTTCTTCCTTCCCTACGTGAGAGCTACATCGAGGACACACCGTTTCTTTTTGAGGAGCTGAATAATCGCAGCACACGCACTACCGTTGCAGGTATTTTTGTACGCACTGTGGATGTATCATGCAATATTACTAGTTCTAAGTTCATCAGAACTTCGATTAGAGATCGATCCATATGGATACGTTTGTTTAGTCGCTAGATTTTCCGTCCAAGGGTAGTCGCCATTATGTCGAAGAATTGTTAGTGGATCTTCGCTAGGAATTCCAGTTGTTGGGCTCTGTTTGAGGGAAGGAAATTGTTTGGCGTGATGTTGCCTATTACTTCTGCTATAATTTTCTTGTGTTAACTGGTTCTGTGTGTTAGACATCGCATATCAGGTCTACATGCGGTGTTGAGATGCAATTTAGCTGGATTGGTGTTTAAAAACGAATGATGTATAGAAGTCCCTTTTGATAAAAAAACAAGACATTTGATTCTCCTATTGTTATTCAATTTAGCTGGTTATGTGTAATATTATTCATATATGTTTGCAATAAAAGGTCTATAAACACATGCACTACAGAAAAACTATGTGTGTAAACTCTTTATTTGTAATTGTATATATGTGTAAACATTTTTAAAATCCCGCTCTCGATTTATCGGTAGTTAGGCGCGTCTAGAGATCGATTTACCTGACATGGTGTAGTATAACATACTCTTAGTGTTATCCATCTTATAGTCTATGTGTGTTATGAATAGTATTATTTCTTCGGATGCAAACAAAACACCTAAATAAATATAGTTGTTTTTGAACAAAATGGACGAAATCGGAGAAATATGTTATGCTGTTGAGAAGTGGTGTCATTTTATGAAAAGTATGACACCGAAACAACGTGCCAAAATTGGAGAAACTGACTTGCAGTGCTTGCTTGAGATTCCCCCAGTGAAGTCAAGATGTATGCTGATCAAATTTATGACACAAAAATTTGATCCAAAGACAGAAAAATTTAATGTACGCAAGAATGATGGTGAAATATCCCTTACGGGAGTGGACGTTGAGTGCATCTATGGTTTAAAAAATCATAGATTGAATATATCGGACATTCTTTATGAGGAAGCTGATGACGCAAAGAACCATATACCTGATAGCTTTGTAAGCAAAAAGACAGGTAATCTTGTAATTGATGACCTAATCACCGATGTGGATGACGACTTTATCCGCAAGGTGGTTCTGGTTCTGATTGGGACAATCCTTGCCCCAAAGAACCAGAAGATCGTCCCAAAACGATACTGTGCACTGGTAGAAGATGTGGGTTGTATTAAAAAGCTGAATTTCAATGAGTATGTACGGATATACCTCAGTGCTAGCCTAAAACAAGTAGGAAACGCATATGAAGCGAAGCAATGGCCGACAGGCAGCACCATTTTGTTACAGGTAAATTCCATTCTCAACTTACATACTTCCTCCGATTCAAACTAATTGACTTGGTTTTGTCTAGATTCGGATATATCTAGCACTAAAACATGTCTAGATACATCCAAATCTAGACAAATCTGAGTTAAATAATTTGAATCGGAGGGAGTATATAATTATCTACAATACATTTTTCTTTGTTTTAATCTAATTTTGTTGTGATATTTGAAGTATCTGTACTATGAGAAGATACTCCCAGATGGCGCCGAGTATACGTCCAGAAGGCCATTGATGAGGAACTAGACGGAAGATGCGGCTTCGGCGAGAGACGGCTTAGAATTAAAGGGCCGTGCTTTGGGGAAGGTACCTAAATACAAGTGATATCGTGGCTTATTTTTTGTTCTTCTAACGGTTCTAGGTTGTCAATATTAATTGGTTTATATACACATATCTTGAATATTGACGATGACATAACTCAAAAGCATCGAGAAGAGGTTCTCCATACACCCGAAATTGCATCTGGTAAGAAACGTAGTAGAGGGCCCTACAGGAAGAAGGAAGGAGGTTCTACATCCAGCAGGGCTAAAGGAATGAGAGAAGTCATGTTGGAACAGATGACGAACAAACTAACAGAGCATATTGATAGAACAATTGAAGAAACCTTTGATAGAAAGATGGAGGTCTTCTCAGAAGCTTGTGCTAAGGTGATACACCCTATGTGTCATCTGCTCTGAGTTAAACAAATGCTTTTTTTTAAACATGACATGATGATTCATTTATTTTCAATCTTGCAGAAACTTCTTGTTATGATGAATTCGGCAGGAGTCGCGTACATACCTTCTAAATAAAAAAATTCTGATAATGACAATAAAGAGGAGGAGGTAGATAAGGAGGTAGAGAAGGAGGTAGAGAATGGTGAAGGAATCTACTCTACTAACACCAAATATACGCCAAAAGATTTCATGGAACGTCCAGACACCCCAGAAAGTAACTCCTTTGACATTGCGCAGGACTCTAATTTAAAGAAGGATTCAAATAGTAAGGGGAAACAGGTTGAAGGTGACATATTCATGTTACCCAAAGACAAGAAGGAAAGGAATGCTACTGATGCTTGCCAACCACACCATCGAAACTCGGCAGTACGCAAGCGTCACCAATACTAATTGATGGTAGGGGTCCGTCACCAACGCGATCGGACCCAGAGCTGATTCCATTAGAAGCATTCATAGCTGCATTGAAAAAGGGGCAGGGAGGAAAAACGGGTGAGGTAGGAGACACTCTGTCGAATGGATCATTTGACTCGTTTAATAGCCTACATACCATTTACCGGAAAGCTATTAACGGTGAGAAGACAGAAGCCGTTGGCGAGAAGCGCAAGCTCAGGTCGGCGGACAAAAAGGGTAAAAAACCAAAAAACTATGTTAGAAAAGGTAGTGCAACATCATTGAATTGCATGCTTGTGCATGTATTAAATTAAAATAGTTACATGCACGTATTAAACATTTGTTTCTGTGTATGCAATTCTTTTCGAAGAGATAGAAGTCCTGGACGGTTTGACACCGCAACAAATAGATGCTGCAGTGTTATACATTGAAACAACAAAAAATAATAAAGATTTTTGTAATAAAAGTGTCTATGATAACAAGGGCGACACTGAGGTCACTGCCAACCACATTAGTGTGATCCTTGATAAATTATGGCTGCGTAGCAATGTAAGTCCAAGTACCACAGTTTTGTTATTTTATGCAAACAAGAAGGATCATTTGTCACACGTTATTAAATTTTTCTGTAGGTTATAGGTGCTTACATGGAAGAATTGTCTCTTCGACTGGGGGATGATCGAAACTTGTGCCCTGCATGGAGGGCAAACAGTCTAATACATACTCCACCAAGAAGAAAAACTAGATCCCAGCATAAGAAAGAAGCCTTGGACAAAAAACAGAAAAGGTGTATGATATATCAGGATGCTCTGCAAGATGCATGGAAGAATACTTTCGTGCTGATAAAGTAAGTACTGTTTGTACAAGAAAATGCAGGGTATAAACCAGATTATGTAATTTGATAACACTTGTCTCTTTTTGGTAGGCATATTTCGTGTTGAATATAAACGATTGCCACTGGTGCTGTGTCGTCTTGAATAGTCCAAAGAAGAAATTTCAAGTGCTCGACTCGCTGTTTGAATTTAAAAGGGTCCAGAAAAATGTCGAAGCTCTGGTATGTTTTCTCTCTATACATTTAGCGACGATATGGTTACTCCAAGCATTACACTAAACCTCTCTGTTTCATAGAGAGAGCAAATTTCGAAAGATATAGAAGTGGCTAACAAATATACGGATTATAAGTTTCATGATGTTTCCAATTGGGAGAACATAAGCTGCGATACACCATGGCAAAATGATGCGTGAGTTTCTGGTTGAACTAATGCCATTTCTTTTGATGTGTTAGTACTGTTATTCAAATTTATATTCGTTGTGATCAGAAACTCGTGTGGAATGTTCGTTCTACACTGTATGGAGCACTTTGACGGAGATAAATTTACAGATGTAGTCTCGCAGGTATTCAAAATTTCTATTTGGCATTTGCATATTTATATACACCAGCATGTGACCTTATTAACCCTGCTAATATTTTGTTATAGGAAAGGATAAATGATTCTAGGAGACGTACTGTTGCAGAAATTATTCTGTCGAAGACAAACAAACTCTACAAGGTAAAATGCGGAGTTCTTGAGACCGCGGAGATGCTGATAGATTCTTGAAAACTCAAGAAACAAAAATTCGTACTACCGATTCCCTGGCAAATGTTGGTATACCCTTAAATATTTTACGCAAAGCTGGGTTGTTTGATTGCTAAACAGTTCGCGCATGGCGCTGTGTTTTTGTCAGAAGAATGTTTCATGACTGTGGTTTAATTTTGTCGTTTTGCTTAATTTATGATTGTAATTAATGTAAAGTTTGGGTTGTTTATGTTTGCCAGTTTGTGGATTTGATGAGCAATGTTCATAGGCCTAGTTGTAGTGCGTATGCTTAAAATACAACGCTCGCCAAAATAGTAACGAACCAGACATATAAATGAATAGGAATTACATTATACAGTTTCATAATATAAGAGTTTTTAGCTTTGTGATCTAGACCTCTTTAGGTTGGCTAGAATCTCTCTCATCAACTTGTGGTTGTGTGACTCATCACCTGGCCAAAATGATCAAACCCAGTTGATACATCTGAGTAAGCCATGACACACACTCGTGGCAGATGTGGGCCGATGCCAACATTGCATGGGATCTAGACCTCTCTACGCTGGCTAGAAACATCTTCACCAGCGTTTCTCCTCTCGCTCAAAACGGTGTGTATTTTTTTGGTATAGTCCTCGTCACAAAGGAGTAAAATGCCCTGATAGTACTTCTGGCCGTGTCTACATGTAGAGGGATGTAGTTTTTGATGAAAATGTTTTTCCCTTTGCTACACTTCATCAAAATTGCGGGTCGTCGTCTCCATGATGAAATTCTTTTGCTTCCTTCAGACAATCCCTCCTCGGTAGAAACAACTATGGGTGTGCATACTAATGACCAATATATATGTGCCGATTATTCCTGTCGTTTATCCTATGCAGGCCACAGCTGACACCCTGCCCACAAGCTGTACCGAACTAGTCACGCAAAATTCTGCTGAAAATACTGATGACAACACATCAGATAATGAGGCTGAAGGGAACACCGCTACAAGCCAAGAAAACACGTACTCTGAGCATGATACGGGGGAAAAATCTGCCTCGGATCCGCCCCCGAGACTCTGACGCGCCGTCACCTGGGCGTATCGGTCCGCACCAGTCCCCTCACGCCACGTCCCCAAGGTCTGGGACCTCCTTTGCGTCGCGTTCTGCGCGTAACTATGGTGACCATGGGGAGCCCAACACGTCTTCCCCGTGGTCCCCACCAACACGTGTACGCGCGGATCTCCCGCCCAGCTCTTCCCCGTGGTTCTTTTGATGGCTTCGGGAGTGATGCCTCGCCAGGAGATCCAATCGGCACGTCGTTGAGCGCTAGTGCCCAGGAATATTCTGCACCTATACAATCTTCAGCGCCAGGATCTTCTGCAGCACCTGCTGCTGACGTATATACTGCTGCTGAACCCCGCACTCGACTACAAAAAAGGTACTACTACCTCCGTTCCAAAATGTAAGGCTTTTTAGCAAACTAAAACAGCTTGCTAAAAAGGTTTATATTGTGAAACAAAGGAAGTATAAAGGACCCAAAAATTCATACCGAGGGCACAATTCGGTTGGCACTGTTAACATCTACTCCCTCTGTTTCAAAATATAAGATGTTTTAGCTTTGTGAAGGAAATGTATCTATACTTATTTTAGTGTGTAGGTTCATTCAAGTTTGGAGTGAATCTACAAACTAAAACAAGTCTAGATACATTTGCTTCACAAATCTAAAACATCTTATATTTTGAAACAGAGGGAGTACAGGATCACCATAAAACTTGCATGAAGCTAAAACGGATACAAACTGAAGTGTGCTATGCAAGATCCCACCAAGCTATAACAAAAATGTTATTGATTGCACCTTGTCCCACCAAGCTCTAACATGATCCCACCCAGTTGATACATCTAAGCATAAGAGTGCTATGCCAAGCCATGACACACACTTGTGGCAGATGTGGACCCATGCCAACATTGCATGAGATATAGACCTCTCTTAGCTGGCTAGAAACACTTTAACCAACTTGTGGTTGTATGCCATGTTACAACATCGACCTAGTTTCACATCATAAAAATTCACCACATTAATTTTCCACAAGCTAGTGTGTGTCATGGCTTGGAAAACTCAAAATTATAGCTAGATCTAGCAAGTAGGTAGGATCATGTTGGCCAGGTGTGATGGCACATACAACAACAATTTGGTGAAGGTGTTTCTATCCAGCCCAGAGAGGTGTCTAGACCCCATGCATGCATGCAATGTTTCCATGGCCCATATTTTCCACAAGCTAGTGTGTGTCATGCCTTGGCATAGCACTCCTATAGCTAGATCTATCAAGTGTGGGATCACGTTGGCTAGGTGTAGTGACTCACACAACCACTAAGTTGATGGCAGTGGTTCTAGCTAGCCCAGAGAGGTCTAGACCCCATGCAATGTTGGCATGGACCCACATTTGCCACATGCTAGTGTGTGTCATGGCTTGGCAGACTCAAAATTATAGCTAGAGCTAACAAGTAGGTAGGATCATGTTGGCCACCAAGAAGAAACTTGTGCCCTGCATGGAGGGAAAATGCTCTAATACGTACTCCACCAAGAAACTTATGCCCTGCAAATGTGGGCCGATGCCAATATTGCATGGGATCTAGACCTCTTTAGGTTGGCTAGAATCTCCCTAATCCACTTGTGGTTGTGTGACTCATCACCTGGCCAAAATGATCAAGTGTGTGGGATCATGTTGGCCAACTGCTGAGTCACACAACCACAAGTTGGTGAAGGTGTTTCTAGCCACCCCAGAGAGGTCTCAAGCCCATGCAAAAATTCAAAATTTGACTGGGCCACCCCAGAGAGGTCTCAAGCCCATGCAAAAATTCAAAATTTGACCGGGCCACCTAAAATTCAAAAAAGAAATCAAAATTGTGTGAAAGCTTGGACACATTTAAAATTGCTTCTAGGTAGAGGATGCCATGTTTCATCATGGAGCATGTATCACATCACAAAGGCCTAACCCCTAGGCATCCTTACTAGACACCTTGATTTTTGGCCTAAATTTGACTGGGCCACCAAAAATTCAAAAACATTCAAATTTGTGTGAAACCTTGTACATGTGTATCAGTTTGTGTATGTTAGCATGTGCAAAAAAATCCAGGTTGTTTCACGAAAGTCGAAAAAAACACACTGCTAGGAAAAGAGTCCTAGGTGAGACCAAAAGGGTTGTTCGTAAATTTCTCAATTTTTCAATGTTCATCAAATGATCCCAAAATTTTTGCAAATGCTATACCAACGGTGCCTGTCAAGAATATGTAATTTATTTTATAAAATTCAAAATTGTAAAATAGCTATTTTGTTCAAATATTGAAATAGAAAATAAAAAGGAATATAGGATCGAAGAAAAAAGTAAGCTATTTTGTCTGGGCGTGAAGTAGTTTGGGGCGGCCCATCTTAATCCCGGGCATCAAAAAGGAATGGGCTCTTTCGAGCCCAACGTAAAACCATAGCGGGAAGGACTGACGCGGGTTGGAGTTTTTTTTAAACCTCATACATTAGTCATGCAAGCCGCCTCATAGCCGAGCGAGAAACAATTAAACCTGCTTCTATACCCTACATTCATACGTGGCACGAGCTTCTCTCAACAAATCAACGATGACACATACTGCTGTTTGTTGTCTTCCTTTTGGACACTACACATGGGCCTGCATCCTGGTCCAACAATGGTCTTCTTGTCGTATGCAGGCCGTTGAGCTCGAAATGTGTAGTAGCATTATTTTTCATTGCCTTTACAAGCTTGCTGTTTGTTTGATAAACATCTCCGTAGTAGTTTTTTTGTTTCAGATTCAAAATTGAATTAATTTTTGAAACAATTCAAAATACATCATCTCTTGGCATAGTAGTGTTATTCTATCAAGTGGGTGGGATCATGTTATCCCAACATTGCATTAGGCTCTAGACCCATATGAGTTGATTAGAAACACCATCATCAAGTTTGTTGTGGCTTGACATAGCACTCTTATAGCTAGATCTATCAAGTGGGAAGGATCACGTTGGTCAAGTGTAGTGACTCAAACAACCACTAAGTTGATGATGGTGTTCCTAGCCAGCCCAGACAGGTCTAGACCCCATGCAATGTTAGCATGGCCCCACATCTACCACAAGTGTGTCATGGATTGACATAGCACTCTTACATCTAGATCTATCAGGTGGGTGGGATCATGTTGGCCAGGTGTAGTGATTCACACAGCCACTAAGTTGATGATGGTGTTTCTAGCCAAACTAGAGAGGTATATATCCCATGCAATGTTAGCAAAAGTATAGTTAGATCTATCGGGAGGGAAGGATCATGTTGTCCAAGTGATGACTCATACAACAACAAGTTGGTGAAGGTGTTTCTATCCAGCCCATAGAGGTCTAGACCCCATGCAATGTTGGCATGCCCCACATCAACCACAAGTTTGTGTCATGGCTTGGCATAACAATCTTATATATAGCTAGATCTATCAAGTGGGTGGGATCATGTTGGTCAGGTGTAGTGACTCACACAACTACTAAGTTAATGATGGTGTTTTTAGCCAACCCAGAGAGGTCTAGATCCCATGCATTATTGGCATGGTGGCCCAACATCTACCACAGTTGTGTGTGTCATGGCTTGGAATGGCAAAAGTATAGTTAGATCTATCAAGAGGGAAGGATCATGTTGTCCAAGTGATGACTCATACAACAACAAGTTGGTGAAGGTGTTTCTATCCAGCCCATATAGGTCTAGATTCCATGCAATGTTGGCATGGCCCCACATCAGCCACAAGTGTGTCTCATGTCTTGGCATAGCACTCTTACATCTAGATCTATCAAGTGGGTGGGATCATGTTGGTCAGGTGTAGTTACTCACACAACCACTAAGTTGATGATGGTGTTTCTAGACAACTCGGGGAGGTGTAGATCCCATGCAATGTTGGCATGGGCCCACATCTACCATAGTTGTGTGTGTCATGGCTTGACATAGCAAAATTATAGTTAGATCTATGAAGAGGGTAGGACAATGTTGTCCAAGCGATGACTCATACAAAAACAAGTTGGTGAACGTGTTTCTATCCAGCCCAGAGAGGTCTAGATCCCATGCAATGTTGGCATGGCCCCACATAAACCACAAGTGTGTCTCATGTCTTGGCATAGCACTCTTACATCTAGATCTATCAAGTGGGTGGGATCATGTTGGTCAGGTGTAGTGACTCACACAACCAGTAAGTTGATGATGGTGTTTCTAACCTACTTGAAGAGGTGTAGATCCCATGCAATGCTGGCATGGGCCTAGAGAGGTGAGTCACACAACTACAAGTTGGTGAAGGTGTTTATAGCCACCCCAGAGAGGTCTCAAGCCCATGAAAAAATTCAAAATTTGATCGGGCCACCTAAAATTCAAAAAAAAATCAAAATTGTGTGAAAGCTTGGACACATTTAAAATTGCTTCTAGGTAGAAGATGCCATGTTTTAGCATGGAGCATGTATCACATCACAAAGGCCTAACCCCTAGGCATCCTTACTAGACACCTTGATTTTTGGCCTAAATTTGACCGGGCCACCAAAAATTCAAAAACATTCAAATTTATGTGAAACCTTGTACATTCGTCTTAGTTTGTGTATGTTAGCATGTGTAAAAAAATCCAGGTTGTTTCAGGAAAGTCGAAAAAAACACATTGCTAGAAAAAGAGGCCTAGGTGAGACCAAAAGGGCTGTTCGTAAATTTCTCAATTTTTCAATGTTCATCAAATGATCCCAAATTTTTTGCACATGCTATTCCAATGGTGCCTGTCAAGAATATGTAATTTATTTTATAAAATTCAAAATTGTAAAATAGCTATTTTGTTCAAATATTTAAATAGAAAATAAAAAGGAATATAGGATCGAAGAAAAAAGTAAGACTTGGCGTGCAGGCAACAAGCCAGCCAAAATCCTACTCCCGCGCCCGCGTCACTGCTGCGTCCGGGCGTGAAGTAGTTTGGGGCGGCCCATATTAATACCAGGCATCAAAAAGGAATGGGCTCTTTCGGGCCCAACGGAAAACCGTAGCAGGAAGGACTGACGCGGGTTGGAGTTATTTTTTAAACCTCATATATTAGCCATGCAACCCGCCTCATAGCCGAGCGAGAAACGATTAGACCTGCTTATATACCCTGCATTCATACGTGGCACGAGCTTCTCTCAAAAAATCAACGGTGAAACGTACTGCTGTCAGTTGTCTTCCTTTTGGACTACACATGGGCCTGCATCCTGGTCCAACAATGGTCTTCTAGTCGTATGCGGGCCGTTGAGCTCGAAATGTGTAGTAGCATTATTTTCATTCCCTTTAAAAGCTTGTTGTTTGTTTGCTGAACATCTTCGTAGTAGTTTTTTGTTTTAGATTCAAAATTCAACTAATTTTTAGAAACAATTCAAAATTCATCATCTCTTGGCATAGTAGTGTTAATCTATCAAGTGGGTGGGACCATGTTATCCCAACATTGCATTAGGCTCTAGACCCATATGAGTTGATTAGAAACACCATCATCAAGTCTATCGTGTCTTGACATAGCACTCTTATAGCTATATCTATAAAGTGGGAGGGATCATGTTGGTCAAGTGAAGTGACTCAAACAACCACTAAGTTGATGATGGTGTTTCTAGCCAGCCAGAGAGGTCTATACCCCATGAAATGTTAGCATAGGCCCACATCTACCACAAGTGTGTCATGGCTTGGCATAGCACTCTTACAGCTAGATCTATCAGGTGGGTGGGATCATGTTGGCCAGGTGTAGTGATTCACACAGCCACTAAGTTCATGATGGTGTTTCTAGCCAACCTAGAGAGGTATAGATCCCATGCAATGTTAGCAAAAGTATAGTTATATCTATCAAGAGGGAAGGATCATGTTGTCCAAGTGATGACTCACACAACAACAAGTTGGTGAAGGTGTTTCTATCTAGCCCATAGAGGTCTAGACCCCATGCAATGTTGGCATGGCTCCACATCAACCACAAGTTTGTGTCATGGTTTGGCATAACACTCTTATATATAGCTAGATCTATCAAGTGGGTGGGATCATGTTGGTCAGGTGTAGTGACTCACACAACTACTAAGTTGATGATGGTGTTTTTAGCCAACCCAGAGAGGTCTATATCCCATGCAATGTTGGCATGGCCCAATATCTACCACAGTTGTGTGTGTCATGGCTTGGCATAGCAAAAGTATAATTAGATCTATCAAGATGGAAGGATCATGTTGTCCAAGTGATGACTCATACAACAACAAGTTTGTGAAGGTGTTTCTATCCAGCCCATAGAGGTCTAGACCCCATGCAATGTTGGCATGGCCCCACATCAGCCACAAGTTTGTGTCATGCCTTGGCATAACACTCTTATATATTTCTAGATCTATCAAGTGGGTGGGATCATGTTGGTCAGGTGTAGTGACTCACACAGCCACTAAGTTGATGATGGTGTTTATAGCCAACTCGGAGAGGTGTAGATCCCATGCAATGTTGGCATGGGCCCACATCGACCACAGTTGTGTGTGTCATGGCTTGGCATAGCAAAATTATAGTTAGTTCTATCAAGAGGGTAGGACAATGTTGTCCAAGCGATGACTCATACAACAACAAGTTGGTGAACGTGTTTCTATCCAGCCCAGAGAGGTCTAGATCCCATGCAATGTTGGCATGGCCCCACATTTGCCACAAGTGTGTCTCATGTCTTGGCATAGCACTCTTACAACTAGATCTATCAAGTGAGTGGGATCATGTTGGTCAGGTGTAGTGACTCACACAACCAGTAAGTTGATGATGGTGTTTCTAACCTACTCGAAGAGGTGTAGATCCCATGCAATGTTGGCATGGGCCCAGAGAGGTGAGTCACACAACTACAAGTTGGTGAAGGTGTTTATAGCCACCCCAGAGAGGTCTCAAGCCCATGAAAAAATTCAAAATTTGATCGGGCCACCTAAAATTCAAAAAAAATCAAAATTGTGTGAAAGCTTGGACACATTTAAAATTTCTTCTAGGTAGAAGATGCCATGTTTCAGCATGGAGCATGTATCACATCACAAATGCCTAACCCCTAGGCATCCTTACTAGACACCTTGATTTTTGGCCTAAATTTGACCGGGCCACCAAAAATTCAAAAACATTCAAATTTGTGTGAAACCTTGTACATTCGTCTTAGTTTGTGTATGTTAGCATGTGTAAAAAAATCCAGGTTGTTTCAGGAAAGTCGAAAAAAACACATTGCTAGGAAAAGAGGCCTAGGTGAGACCAAAAGGGCTGTTCGTAAATTTCTCAATTTTTCGATGTTCATCAAATGATCCCAAATTTTTTGCACATGCTATTCCAATGGTGCCTGTCAAGAATATGTAATTTATTTTATAAAATTCAAAATTGTAAAATAACAATTTTGTTCAAATATTTAAATAGAAAATAAAAAGGAATATAGTATCAAAGAAAAAAGTAAGACTTGGTGTGCAGGCAACAAGCCAGCCCAACTCCTACTCCCGCGCCCGCGTCATAGCTGCGTCCGGGCGTGAAGTAGTTTGGGGCGGCCCATATTAATACCAGGCATCAAAAAGGAATGGGCTCTTTCGGGCCCAACGGAAAACCGTAGCAGGAAGGACTGACGCGGGTTGGAGTTATTTTTTAAACCTCATATATTAGGCATGCAAGTCGCCTCATAGCCGAGCGAGAAACGATTAGACCTGCTTATATACCCTGCATTCATACGTGGCACGAGCTTCTCTAAAAAATCAACGATGAAACGTACTGCTGTCAGTTGTCTTCCTTTTGGACTACACATGGGCCTGCATCCTGGTCCAACAATGGTCTTCTAGTCGTATGCGGGCCGTTGAGCTCGAAATGTGTAGTAGCATTATTTTCATTCCCTTTACAAGCTTGTTGTTTGTTTGCTGAACATCTTCGTAGTAGTTTTTTGTTTTAGATTCAAAATTCAACTAATTTTTAGAAACAATTCAAAATTCATCATCTCTTGGCATAGTAGTGTTAATCTATCAAGTGGGTGGGACCATGTTATCCCAACATTGCATTAGGCTCTAGAACCATATGAGTTGATTAGAAACACCATCATCAAGTCTATCGTGGCTTGACATAGCACTCTTATAGCTAGATCTATAAAGTGGGAGGGATCATGTTGGTCAAGTGAAGTGACTCAAACAACCACTAAGTTGATGATGGTGTTTCTAGCCAGCCAGAGAGGTCTATACCCCATGAAATGTTAGCATAGGCCCACATCTACCACAAGTGTGTCATGGCTTGGCATAGCACTCTTACAGCTAGATCTATCAGGTGGGTGGGAACATGTTGGCCAGGTGTAGTGATTCACACAGCCACTAAGTTGATGATGGTGTTTCAAGCCAACCTAGAGAGGTATAGATCCCATGCAATGTTAGCAAAAGTATAGTTATATCTATCAAGAGGGAAGGATCATGTTGTCCAAGTGATGACTCACACAACAACAAGTTGGTGAAGGTGTTTCTATCTAGCCCATAGAGGTCTAGACCCCATGCAATGTTGGCATGGCTCCACATCAACCACAAGTTTGTGTCATGGTTTGGCATAACACTCTTATATATAGCTAGATCTATCAAGTGGGTGGGATCATGTTGGTCAGGTGTAGTGACTCACACAACTACTAAGTTGATGATGGTGTTTTTAGCCAACCCAGAGAGGTCTATATCCCATGCAATGTTGGCATGGCCCAATATCTACCACAGTTGTGTGTGTCATGGCTTGGCATAGAAAAAGTATAATTAGATCTATCAAGATGGAAGGATCATGTTGTCCAAGTGATGACTCATACAACAACAAGTTGGTGAAGGTGTTTCTATCCAGCCCATAGAGGTCTAGACCCCATGCAATGTTGGCATGGACCCACATAAGCCACAAGTTTGTGTCATGGCTTGGCATAACACTCTTATATATTTCTAGATCTATCAAGTGGGTGGGATCATGTTGGTCAGGTGTAGTGACTCACACAGCCACTAAGTTGATGATGGTGTTTCTAGCCAACTCGGAGAGGTGTAGATCCCATGCAATGTTGGCATGGGCCCACATCTACCACAGTTGTGTGTGTCATGGCTCGGCATAGCAAAATTATAGTTAGTTCTATCAAGAGGGTAGGACAATGTTGTCCAAGCGATGACTCATACAACAACAAGTTGGTGAACGTGTTTCTATCCAGCCCAGAGAGGTCTAGATCCCATGCAATGTTGGCATGGCCCCACATTTGCCACAAGTGTGTCTCATTTCTTGGCATAGCACTCTTACAACTAGATCTATCAAGTGAGTGGGATCATGTTGGTCAGGTGTAGTGACTCACACAACTAGTAAGTTGATGATGGTGTTTCTAACCTACTCGAAGAGGTGTAGATCCCATGCAATGTTGGCATGGGCCCAGAGAGGTGAGTCACACAACCACAAGTTGGTGAAGGTGTTTATAGCCACCCCAGAGAGGTCTCAAGCCCATGCAAAAATTCAAAATTTGACAGGGCCACCTAAAATTCAATAAAAATCAAAATTGTGTGAAAGCTTGGACACATTTAAAATTGCTTCTAGGTAGAGGATGCCATGTTTCAGCATGGAGCATGTATCACATCACAAAGGCCTAACCCCTAGGCATCCTTACTAGACACCTTGATTTTTGGCCTAAATTTGACCGGGCCACCAAAAATTCAAAAACATTCAAATTTGTGTGAAACCTTGTACATTCGTCTTAGTTTGTGTATGTTAGCATGTGTAAAAAAATCCAGGTTGTTTCAGGAAAGTCGAAAAAAACACATTGCTAGGAAAAGAGAGGTGAGACCAAAAGGGTTGTTCGTAAATTTCTCAATTTTTCGATGTTCATCAAATGATCCCAAATTTTTTGCACATGCTATTGCAATGGTGCCTGTAAAGAATATGTAATTTATTTTATAAAATTCAAAATTGTAAAATAGCTATTTTGTTCAAATATTTAAATAGAAAATAAAAAGGAATATAGGATCAAAGAAAAAAGTAAGACTTGGCGTGCAGGCAACAAGCCAGCCCAACTCCTACTCCCGCGCCCGCGTCATAGCTGCGTCCGGGCGTGAAGTAGTTTGGGGCGGCCCATCTTAATACCAGGCATCAAAAAGGAATGGGCTCTTTTGGGCCCAACGGAAAACCGTAGCAGGAAGGACTGACGCGGGATGGAGTTTTTTTTAAACCTCATATATTAGGCATGCAAGCCGCCTCATAGCCGTGGTAGAAACGATTAGACCTTCTTATATACCCTGCATTCATACGTGGCACGAGCTTCTCTCAAAAAATCAACGATGAAACGTACTGCTGTCAGTTGTCTTTCTTTTGGACTACACATGGGCCTGCATCCTGGTCCAACAATGGTCTTCTAGTCGTATGCGGGCCGTTGAGCTCGAAATGTGTAGTAGCATTATTTTCATTCCCTTTAAAAGCTTTTTGTTTGTTTGCTGAACATCTTCGTAGTAGTTTTTTGTTTTAGATTCAAAATTCAACTAATTTTTAGAAACAATTCAAAATTCATCATCTCTTGGCATAGTAGTGTTAATCTATCAAGTGGGTGGGACCATGTTATCCCAACATTGCATTAGGCTCTAGACCCATATGAGTTGATTAGAAACACCATCATCAAGTCTATCGTGGCTTGACATAGCACTCTTATAGCTATATCTATAAAGTGGGAGGGATCATGTTGGTCAAGTGAAGTGACTTAAACAACCACTAAGTTGATGATGGTGTTTCTAGCCAGCCAGAGAGGTCTATACCCCATGAAATGTTAGCATAGGCCCACATCTACCACAAGTGTGTCATGGCTTGGCATAGCACTCTTACAGCTAGATCTATCAGGTGGGTGGGATCATGTTGGCCAGGTGTAGTGATTCACACAGCCACTAAGTTCATGATGGTGTTTCTAGCCAACCTAGAGAGGTATAGATCCCATGCAATGTTAGCAAAAGTATAGTTATATCTATCAAGAGGGAAGGATCATGTTGTCCAAGTGATGACTCACACAACAACAAGTTGGTGAAGGTGTTTCTATCTAGCCCATAGAGGTCTAGACCCCATGCAATGTTGGCATGGCTCCACATCAACCACAAGTTTGTGTCATGGTTTGGCATAACACTCTTATATATAGCTATATCTATCAAGTGGGTGGGATCATGTTGGTCAGGTGTAGTGACTCACACAACTACTAAGTTGATGATGGTGTTTTTAGCCAACCCAGAGAGGTCTATATCCCATGCAATGTTGGCATGGCCCAATATCTACCACAGTTGTGTGTGTCATGGCTTGGCATAGCAAAAGTATAATTAGATCTATCAAGATGGAAGGATCATGTTGTCCAAGTGATGACTCATACAACAACAAGTTGGTGAAGGTGTTTCTATCCAGCCCATAGAGGTCTAGACCCCATGCAATGTTGGCATGGACCCACATAAGCCACAAGTTTGTGTCATGGCTTGGCATAACACTCTTATATATTTCTAGATCTATCAAGTGGGTGGGATCATGTTGGTCAGGTGTAGTGACTCACACAGCCACTAAGTTGATGATGGTGTTTCTAGCCAACTCGGAGAGGTGTAGATCCCATGCAATGTTGGCATGGGCCCACATCTACCACAGTTGTGTGTGTCATGGCTCGGCATAGCAAAATTATAGTTAGTTCTATCAAGAGGGTAGGACAATGTTGTCCAAGCGATGACTCATACAACAACAAGTTGGTGAACGTGTTTCTATCCAGCCCAGAGAGGTCTAGATCCCATGCAATGTTGGCATGGCCCCACATAAACCACAAGTGTGTCTCATGTCTTGGCATAGCACTCTTACAACTAGATCTATCAAGTGGGTGGGATCATGTTGGTCAGGTGTAGTGACTCACACAACCAGTAAGTTGATGATGGTGTTTCTAACCTACTCGAAGAGGTGTAGATCCCATGCAATGTTGGCATGGGCCCAGAGAGGTGAGTCACACAACCACAAGTTGGTGAAGGTGTTTATAGCCACCCCAGAGAGGTCTCAAGCCCATGCAAAAATTAAAAATTTGACAGGGCCACCTAAAATTCAAAAAAAATCAAAATTGTGTGAAAGCTTGGACACATTTAAAATTGCTTCTAGGTAGAGGATGCCATGTTTCAGCATGGAGCATGTATCACATCACAAAGGCCTAACCCCTAGGCATCCTTACTAGACACCTTGATTTTTGGCCTAAATTTGATCGGGCCACCAAAAATTCAAAAACATTCAAATTTGTGTGAAACCTTGTACATGTGTCTCAGTTTGTGTATGTTAGCATGTGCAAAAAAAATTCAGGTTGTTTCACGAAAGTCGAAAAAAACACATTGCTAGGAAAAGAGGCCTAGGTGAGACCAAAAGGGCTGTTCGAAAATTTCTCAATTTTTCGATGTTCATCAAATGATCCCAAAATTTTTGCACATGCTATACCAACGGTGCCTGTCAAGAATATGTAATTTATTTTGTAAAATTCAAAATTGTAAAATAGCTATTTTGTTCAAATATTTAAATAGAAAATACAAAGGAATATAGGATCAAATAAAGAAGTAAGACTTGGCGTGCAGGCAACAAGCCAGCCTAACTCCTACTCCCGCGCCCGCGTCACAGCTGCGTCCGGGCGTGAAGTAGTTTGGGGCAGCCAATCTTAATCCCGGGCATCAAAAAGGAATGGGATCTTTTGGGCCCAACGGAAAACCATTGCGGGAAGGACTGACGCGGGTTGGAGTTTTTTTTAAACCTCATACATTAGGCATGCAAGCCACCTCATAGCCGAGCGAGAAACAATTAGACCTGCTTCTATACCCTGCATTCATATGTGGCACGAGCTTCTCTCAACAAATCAACGATGACACATACTGTTGTTAGTTGTCTTCCTTTTGGACACTACACATGGGCCTGCATCCTGGTCCAACAATGGTCTTCTTGTCGTATGCATGACGTTGAGCTCGAAATGTGTAGTAGCATTATTTTTCATTCCCTTTACAAGCTTGTTGTTTGTTTTCTAAACATCTCCGTAGTAGTTTTTTTTGTTTTAGATTCAAAATTGAACTAATTTTTAGAAACAATTCAAAATTCATCATCTCTTGGCATAGTAGTGTTATTCTATCAAGTGGGTGGGATCATGTTATCCCAACATTGCATTAGGCTCTAGACCCATATGAGTTGATTAGAAACACCATCATCAAGTTTGTCGTGGCTTGACATAGCACTCTTATAGCTAGATCTATCAAGTAGGAAGGATCATGTTGGTCAAGTGTAGTGACTCAAACAACCACTAAGTTGATGATGGTGTTTCTAGGCAGCCCAGAGAGGTCTAGACCCCATTCAATGTTAGCATGCCCCACATCTACCACAAGTGTGTCATGGCTTGGCATAGCACTCTTACATCTAGATCTATCAGGTGGGTGGGATCATGTTGGCCAGGTGTAGTGATTCACACAGCCACTAAGTTGATGATGGTGTTTCTAGCCAACCTAGAGAGGTATAGATCCCATGCAATGTTAGCAAAAGTATAGTTAGATCTATCAAGAGGGAAGGATCATGTTGTCCAAGTGATGACTCATACAACAACAAGTTGGTGAAGGTGTTTCTATCCAGCCCATAGAGGTCTAGACCCCATGCAATGTTGGCATGGCCCCACATCAGCCACAAGTTTGTGTCATGGCTTGGCATAACACTATTATATATAGCTAGATCTATCAAGTGGGTGGGATCATGTTGGTCAGGTGTAGTGACTCACACAACTACTAAGTTGATGATGGTGTTTTTAGCCAACCCAAAGAGGTCTAGATCCCATGCAATGTTGGCATGGTGGCCCAACATCTATCACAGTTGTTTGTGTCATGGCTTGGCATAGCAAAAGTATAGTTAGATCTATCAAGAGGGAAGGATCATGTTGTCCAAGTGATGACTCATACAACAAAAAGTTGGTGAACATGTTTCTATCCATCCCAGAGAGGTCTAGATCCCACGCAATGTTGGCATGGATCCACATTTGCCACAAGTGTGTCTCATGTCTTGGCATAGCACTCTTACATCTAGATCTATCAAGTGGGTGGGATCATGTTGGTCAGGTGTAGTGACTCACACAGCCACAAAGTTGATGATGGTGTTTCAAGCCAACTCGGAGAGGTGTAGATTCCATGCAATGTTGGCATGGGCCCACATCTACCACAATTGTGTGTGTCATGACTTGGCATAGCAAAATTATAGTTAGATGTACCAAGAGGGTAGGACAATGTTGTCCAAGCGATGACTCATACAACAACAAGATGGTGAACGTGTTTCTATCCAGCCTAGTGAGGTCTAGATCCCATGCAATGTTGGCATAGCCCCACATTTGCCACAAGTGTGTCTCATGTCTTGGCATAACACTTTTACAACTAGATCTATCAAGTGAGTGGGATCATGTTGGTCATGTGTAGTGACTCACACAACCACTAAGTTGATGATGGTGTTTCTAACCTACTCGAAGAGGTATAGATCCCATGCAATGTTGGCACGGGCCCAGATAGGTGAGTCACGCAACCACAAGTTGGTGAAGGTGTTTCTAGCCACCCAGAGAGGTCTCAAGCCCATGCAAAAATTCAAAATTTGATCGGGCCACCTAAAATTCAAAAAAATAAATCAAAATTGTGTGAAATCTTAGACACATTTAAAATTGCTTCTAGGTAGAGGATGCCATGTTTCAGCATGGAGCATGTATCACATCACAAAGGCCTAACCCCTAGGCATCCTTACTAGACACCTTGATTTTTGGCCTAAATTTGACCGGGCCACCAAAAATTCAAAAACATTCAAATTTGTGTGAAACCTTGTACATGTGTCTTAGTTTGTGTATGTTAGCATGTGTAAAAAAATCCAGGTTATTTCACGAAAGTCTAAAAAAACACATTGCTAGGAAAAGAGGCCTAGGTGAGACCAAAAGGGTTGTTCGTAAATTTCTCAATTTTTCAATGTTCATCAAATGATCCCAAAATTTTTGCACATGCTATACCAACGGTGCCTGTCAAGAATATGTAAATTTATTTTATAAAATTCAAAATTGTAAAATAGCTATTTTGTTCAAATATTTAAATAGAAAATAAAAAGGAATATAGGATCGAAGAAAAAAGTAAGACTTGGCGTGCAGGCAACAAGCCAGCCCAAATCCTACTCCCGCGCCCGCGTCACTGCTGCGTCCGGGCGTGAATTTGTTTGGGCGGCCTATCTTAATCCCGGTCATCACAACGTAATGGGATCTTTCGGGCCCAACAGAAAACCGTAGCGTGAAGGACTGACGCGGGTTGGAGTTTAGTCCACATCACCGAGTGAGAAACGATAGACCTGCTTATATACCCTGCATTCATTAGTGTCACGTCCTTCTCTTAACAAATAAACGATGACACTTACTGCTGTCAGTTGTCTTCCTTTTGGACTAGTGGAGGTAGATAGTCAAAAAGGCTAGGCAGACCAGTCTTATGCACCCCACCGTACTCTCCCCTACTGTGCGATCTGCCTTCTCAAAGAAGTTTTGTGCACACGTGGCAGACAGAGAACTGCAACGATGCGACCGATTGGATGCTCCACTAAGTCGATTGACAATTCACTTCGGCGCTGATAGAACGTTGCGCGCGTCCTTGCACGCGTCATGATGACACAGTCGCATGGGTGGTGTCAGACGTGCACCGCGTTGGAGGTGAGGGGGGTGCGCCTTCCCGATGTATCGCTATTTTTTTCATTCCCTTCTATAATACAATAATATTTGGCATTTTGAATAAGTCTGGACGAATTTAATTACTTACCATCTCATATATACAAGCTTGTTGTTTGTTTTCTAAACATCTTTTCCAATATGTTTTACATGAAAAACCTTGGTTGTGTGTCTTGGTTTGGCATAACAAAATTGTTGTTAGATCTATCAAGATCATAGGATCATATATACAGCAACAAGATGATCAAGAATTTACTAGACAGCTAAGATAGGTCAAGATCGCACGCACTGTTGGCATGGATTTTACAAAGCGAGTACGTATCATAATTAATACATGTACATAGAAAACAACGAAATTGAAATAGGTACAACACATGATATTTTTGAAACATAGACCATCCATTGTATTACAGGCAGACCATATAACTTACACTTGCATATAATTCACAAACGACAGATAATACAAGACCATACCAACATGATCCATCAATCTAATCTGATGGGTAGCCATCGTAGTGATTGTAGTAGGTGGTACCATATTCGGCATAAGGCGGCACCATCTGCAGTTCAGAATGCTCGAAGATTCTGCAATACTCCGCCAGCAATCGATCGAGTTCGAAAGGATGGTCATTCATCCATAATCTTTCTACTCCATACCCATGGTCAACCCTTGGCTCCTCTTCCCACGCAAGAGCCTCAAAGTTGTAAGATCTAATCTGGGATAGGTCCGGATAGTAGATGTTGCCGGCCTGCACCGTGGGTACCCTAGCGCTGTCGACGCAGATGCACCGATTGTCAGCAACGAAGAGAGCACGACTGCCGATGCCTCTGACCGGATGAAGGACACGGTTCTATGTATCAACCCGGTAAACAACGGGCCTCCCGCCGTAGACAGGTCCACTCACAACGAACAACAGCTCCCTGTCAGTATCGACGAGGTAAAAACGATTCTTCGGGTACCGATAGCCCGGAACAGGGCCTTCGACGGTGGCATGCATCTTCAGGGTCCGTACGGAGCACTGCATCTGGACATCTCCATGGGCAGCATCAGCCATAGTCGAGAAGACAGACCCGTATCTGTCTGCGACGAAAACATCACCGGCGTAAGAAGTCATGCTCCAGAGTTCGGCGAAGTCATTCGGCGTGTGCCACCCTTCACCAAATACAGGGCGACTGCCTTCCTCCGTGCCCTCATCCGGCCACCGAATGACGTTGTTCCAAAGGTTTGATGTAAAGAGCATCAACGACGGGAACATCGTCACAGCGACAGAAGCCACCCGCTCGGTCGGTATCTCCACCCTCAGTCGCTTGATAGCGCCCGAGAAGGGGTTGTACAACCATTTCTTGTACGGCTACACCCTCTGTCCAAGCACAAGGAGGCCGCCGGTTGTGCTACCGACGTAAAAGTACCTTCCAGAGACACAGAGAGGTAAACAGAGAGAGATGAGAAGCAGAGATTCAGTCAAGGTAAACAGACAAAGATTCAATCAAGGTTAAAAAAGTAGATGAAGAAACAAAACTTTGAAACGCAAAAAAGGATCACACATATACAGATGAATATCAAGAAAGCACCTGCGAATAACCCGACTATTCTTCTTCTCAAGGAAGCGGCCGGTTATCACGTTCAGCAACGTGATGGCAGCGTCGTCTACCCCATACTCCGGCGACAACTGGTGCTCTAGACCAATCCAGTTGGCTGGTATAAAGCGCTCCTCTGTGAAGCCGCGCCAGGAGCTGCAGACTGCCCAGAAGGCGGCGTAGTAGTCGAAGTCGTCCGTCGACAGGAAGATGTCACCTATCTTCTGCACGACTCCCTCAGGGAGATAAGCCCACGGCGAATCCTGCGTCTTGTTGCCGGCCATGGATGATGGTGTTCGTCTGGTCTCGGTCCCGTCGAATGGCAGAGGTAGCGGTTCCAGAGACAGACCGCCGATTATTTATTGAAGAAGTCCTAGGAATTCCAAGGGAAGCGTCTGAAAACGAAATGACCGCGTGCACACAGCAACCGCCGATTTGGCGCACGCGGGAGCCCGCGTGAACCTCCAGCGGACGCGCGAAAACTTTTTGCCGCTCATGCGCTTTTGCGCCATCCTGCGCGCCAAACTTGCCGCGTCGACTGCCGCGCGCGCGCACCCAACTGTCTGAAAACTTCGCCGCCCCCGCCTCGCTCCGCCTCCCACCTCGCTCCGCCTCCCGACGAGATGCCGCCCCGCCGCCGCTCGACCTCCGGCTACCGAGGCGTCCGCGCGCGCCCGAGCAGCACGTTCTACGACGAGATCCGCAGCGGCGCCGAGCGCATCGGGCTCGGCACGTTCGAGACAGCGCACGAGGTGGCGCACGCCTACGACGCGGTCACCTGGCGCCTCGGCCGCTCCCGGCGGACGATGAACTTCCATGACGTGTGGACGGGGGAACTGGCGGAATCGCTCGCGCCGCCGCCTCCGGCCGTCACGCGCGAGCAGCAACAGCGCCAGCGCGAGCTCGAGCAGCGGCTCGTCAAGGCGGAGCTCGATGAGCGCTTCCGCCTCGAGTGGGCGCGGAAGTTCCCGGAGGACGTCGCCATGATGGAGTCATTCTACGAGAAGAGGGCGGCGGCGAAGGTGGCGGCGAATGCGACGAAGAAGGCGGATCGCGAGGAGCGGAGGGCGAAGTTGGCAGCGAGGAAGAAGGAGAGAGAGGAGAAGTCCGCGAGGAAGGCAAAGGAGAAGAAAAACGATGCCGGTCCGTCGACGATCATCCTGTCCTCCTCCTCCTCCTTCGAGTGGACATCCACTCCGGTGTCATCGACGACTCTGGGCTCGTCGGATTTCGACTGGCATTCCGAGTAGTTTAGGGTTGTTTCGAAGTTTGTAATATATTTTGTATTTTCAGTTAATTTTCCATGTTTTGTTTGATCTATTCCGTACGCAAAATATGATCTATCAACTCGGTAGGATCATGCTATCAAGTGATGACTCATGCAACCACATCTTGAACTATGTCATCAAGTTTCCTCTTCTTCTTCTGTGTTGTCGCTTGACTTCCTTCTATAACAGATTCCAGTATTTTTGAAAATTCTGGTATACTTGTAAGTACATCACAGTAAGATGATCCAAGATGCAATACATTCAACATTCAAGTTACACATATCCCAAACATACATGATGATCAACATGTTCGACTTACATTCAGTAACACATTACAGTAGAAACAACATCCTAAACAAAGTTGAGACCAAGGTGCTCGTGCATATGCTCTACTTTCATCAGAAGTAGAGACGCCCATCCAACAGCAGCAGCAAATGTGAAGTCATTCCACCTGTGGTGAAGCTGACATGTCCATGGTCCCTCTGAGGAACTGCTCTCAATCGGAGGGGACGAATTGCTCAGAGGAACTGCTGAGTGGATGTAAGTATTATGGATGTGGATGCACTAAGTAAGTGTAGGACTGCAAAGTGACTAAATCAACCAACTAAAACGGCGAAGTGCTAACCTGACGAAACTGAAAATTTGTCAGACTAACACCTAAACTGAAGCCGAGCGCGTCGAGCGTGGCGTCCAACTTCGCGTTCCAGGCTCTAGCCTGTAGGTGCCTGACGGAGTCCGTAGAGTGGCTTGTGCAGGCGCATCGCCTAGCACCCCTGGCCAGCAGACCCACCCGCGGTGCGTGGCAAGCGCCAGCAGGAGCCGCACGGACTCCAGCCGTGCAACAGGCCCAAAGGCGTCCCTTTTGGCGACGAGGCGAGGCGGGTGTTCGGATGCACGATGTCGTCCATGGTGCGCGCTTTTGGTCATCGGGTACACCTCGCGGCGAGGAAGATGTGATGGCGGCGCGGCTTCAGCTTCAGGTGTCGGAGAGGCTAGCTCGGTGTGCGAGGATGACGCTGCCGGCGATGTGTGTTCTGCGGGAGCTGGTGTCGATGGAGAAATGATTCCGGCGAGTCCTGGCCTGCCACCTCAGGTTTAGCGGTACGTAGTGGAGTCGAGTCGAGTGCACGTAGAAGTCCACCGTGAACGCCGTGCTCACAGGGTTGTCCTCGTGTGTGCTCAAGTCCAAGCTCGCATCCTCGACAAAGACGGGATCGTAGACACGGTACCCCTTGGTTCCGCTCTCGTAGCCGATGAAGACCATTGGCGTGCTCCGGTCGTCCAGCTTCTTTAGGTGAGGACGCGCGCTCTTCACGTACGTGCGCGACATAGCTGAAACTTCGCAGATACCAAGCCTCATATGGCGTCATGCCGGTGATGCTGCGCCTGAACGCCCGGTTCAGGTTCAGCACGTAGACCGCTGTCAGCACGGTCTCGCCCCAGAAGTAATTTGGCATGCCCTTCGGCTTCAGCATGCTTCTGGCCGCCGCTACGACTGTCTGGTTGCGCCGCGCGATCACCCCGTTCTGCTGGGGTGATTACGGCGCCGTGAGGTGGCGCTTGACGCCTGTGTCGGCGCACTGTGCACAGCAAACGTGGCCGACACGTGAACTCGCCGACGCGGTCCGTGCGCAGTACTCGGAGCTTGCGCCCGCTCTCCGCTCGCCGACGCTGGTGCCGACGCATTGTGCACAACTACTATGCCAAATCATGACATTGATTCTAAGTATAAAAGTGGTATGCCCATGGCATGATGCAGACTTGTGCCTCATATATCCAAACATTGCATTGGGCTCTAGACCCATGGATGATGCATATTCCATTTTCTGGCTAACTGTCTCTCCTTTTATTCTTTCTTACAGTGGGAAAACATGGCTAAATCAACCAACTAAAACGGCTAAGTGCTAACCTGATGAAACTGAAACTCTGACAGACTAACACCTAAACTGAAGCCGAGCGCGTCGAGCGTGGCGTCCAACTTCGCGTTCCAGGCTCTATCCTCTAGGTGCCTGAAGGAGTCCATAGAGTCGCTAGTAAATTCTCAAGGTACACTGTTATTAATCACTGATCTGACTTTCCTTTTCACAGCCTCTAGCTTGTTTCTTCTATATATAAGAATCGTAGCAATGGTAGGTCCTCTTGATTCTTCAATTGTTGTCTACAGTACCATATAGAAGAGTTTATAAATTAAATTATAATGATATTGATTTTTGCGACTATATAAAGGAATAGTGTACAGACCTGATCAATGTTCTTAGTCATACGATCTTCGTCCCAGTGCTCTAGACATTGCAAAACCCATAATCTGCATGAGTTGCTGCTATACGATGAAAAAAATCCATTTACGACATCAGTAGTGAGAAAGTGATATGATTCACAAGTACTTACCTATCATCTTGCTTTCTAATTCTTTTTTTAGTACGCCAAGTCTCGACGTCAGGAAATTGTTTGCCTGTAGTTTTGTTTGTCCAATATATGGCTAGTGCAATTTGTGCTTTCTGCAAAAGATTTAGAGTTACTGAAACGCCAAAAGATAACAAGGTTTTGATGAGAAAAGTAGATAATACCAAGTCATCCACAACTGCATGCGAATAGATTAAACTATACTTAGGATCAAGGACTTGGAACTCCTGCTTGACGTTATGCATTACAACTGTCACATAATGTTCTCCGCGTATATTCAGAGGAAAATATGCCTACAAAATAAGATCACTATCATGTACTATGTAGGATTCCAAATAGTTAACAACAACATCAACTTTATAAAAAACACTCTTTACCTTGTCACGTGCAAAATATTCATTCAAAACCCTTCCTACAGCTCCTGGTCTTGGCACTTCTTCTACGTCAAAAGTTTTCAAGTTTTTTTTCGTTGTGTACAATTTAATGGCTTCTTTGATAAGATAGCTTGACCTCAATGGTCCACATATGTGCCGATCATAGTCAAGACGGGGATCCAACTCTAGAATGTAGGCATCAAATATCTAAAAATAATAATCATACAATGATTGCATGTTCATACTTCTTTGTTGTAAAATAACAACAATAGGTTAGCGAATTACTTACAACAGTACTAAGCCATTCTTTTATAAGAACATCGTTAAGATCTTTCGAAGACAAGATGGCGTCATCTAAGTTTTTGTATGCCCTTTTTACAGCTTCTTTGGGGATCTTCGCCAAAGTTGAAACATATTTGACAGCAGCTTCTATTTCATCTGGTGTTAACATAGTGTAACATTCCCCAATATCATGATGTTCAAATAATATCGCTGCATAACATTTATGAAAACACACAAGTTACCACACTGAACCATTTTGTTTTCTCAATAAAAATAAGTACTCCCTCCGGCCCATATTATAATTGACTCAAATTTGTCTAAATTTGAATGAATCTAGACACTATTTAGTATATAGGTTCATCCAAATTTTGACAAATCAAAGTCAATTAATATGGATCAGAGGGAGTAATGAAATCTATAAAACATTATAACTTTCGTATTTTTTGATTTATGTTTTGGTTGTTTCCGTCGCTCAAATAATGGGGAACCATACTTACTATTACCCGCGGTAGAAGTCATATCATTGCGTGCATCGTTCTCCACGACACCACAAAATATCTCCCCATCTAAATCGTCCATGCTGCATGAATCATTTAGAGAACGTGTTAATGTTTCACCATCCAAATCTACACGAGTTTCCCAAAAACCTATGTGAGCATCTTGTATGCACGACAAACAATCGATGAGACATGGAATCAGTACCTGGACGACAGATGAGTAGAGTCGGCGAAGGGTGGCACCAATGAGAGACGGCGAAAGGGAGTCCTGCGAGGATGACGTGGCGAGAGGCGGCGTCGATCCCTGGAGGACACACAAGAGGGGGTGGAGAAGGGAGTCGGCAATGTGGGACGGCGAGGGCGGCTCGTAATGGAGGCAGTGGTGATTGGCGACCTACCTAGGTTGAGTTGTGGGTTGTGGGACGATCGACGTGCCGATACGCCCTCCGTGATTAACTGCTGGCGTTAGGCCTCTTTGTGGGTAGTTAATTGGGCCTATAGGGTTATTACTTTTTAATGTCTTGTTTTTCCTATTTTTTATGCGTCTTTACGTATTTTTAAAAATTTTATTGTACTGTTTAATGTCTTACCATATTTATGGTTTTTCCAAATTTGATATGCACAACACGATCTTTAATTAAATTTACACAGTATCAACTTCATACGATGGGAGTGTTGCCCCTGTCTTTGGAGAACTTTTAGTACGTACAATGCAAAGGATGTGTATGGCGCACACGAATCCACCGAAGGATCACCAATAGAAAGTTTTTGGATAAACCCAGATGCAAAACCAAAACATGTGTTCACGGCGAGTAACACAAATTCCGGATACGCACCCACTTGACCTATGGGAGTTGTCTATGAACACCTTCATCATCTTTGTTGTTGTATGACTCAACACTTGGTAAACGTGATCCCACTAGTTGCTACATTAAACTATACAACTACTATGCCAAATCATGACATTGATTCTAAGTATAAAAGTGGTATGCCCATGGCATGATGCACACTTGTGCCTCATATATCCAAACATTGCATTGGGCTCTAGACCCGCAGAGTACAGTGGGAAAACATGGCCATGATCCTTGTGTTCGTGCCATCCCACAAACGGATCGCCATCCGCGCGACTCGCGCCAGTTTGTAACAACAGAACCGGAGCTAGAACTGTGACTAAATCAACCAAGTAAAACGGCGGAGTGCTAACTTGACAAAACTGAAACTCTGTCAGACTAACACTTAAACTGAAGCCGAGCGCGTCGAGCGTGGCGTCCAACTTCGCGTTCCAGGCTCTAGCCTCTAGGTGCCTGACGGAGTCCGTAGAGTGGCTTGTGCAGGCGCATCGCCTAGCTCCCCTGGCCAGCAGACCCACCCGCGGTGCGCGGCGAGCGCCAGCAGGAGCCGCACGGAATCTAGCCGTGCAACAGGCCCAAAGGCGTCCCTTTTGGCGACGAGGCGAGGCGGGTGTTCGGCTGCACGATGCCATCCATGGTGCGCGCTTTTGGTCATCGGGTGCGCCTCGCGGCGAGGCAGATGTGATGACGGCACGGCTTCAGCTTCGGGTGTCGGAGAGGCTAGCTCGGTGCGCGAGGATGACGCTGCCTGTGACGTGTGCTCTGCGGGAGCTGGTGTCGATGGAGAGGTGATGCCGGCGAGTCCTGGCCTACCACCTCAGGTGTAGCGGTACGCAGTGGAGTCGAGTCGAGTGCACGTAGAAGTCCACCGTGAACGTCGTGCTCATAGGGTTGTCCTGGCCTGCTCAAAGTTCTCTGTGTTGTGTGTGTGTGGTGCACTCTGTCTTTGATATGAGCAAAGTTTATGAATTAAGGGTAACGTCTAGTTTTCTGCTAACTCCACATACCTGCATGCATAACAGTAAGGCGCAGTTAGCTATTGACAATTTCAAAGAAAGTTTTGATAATGCTTTTTAGTTGTACTCTAGGAATGACTTACTGTGGATATAGTTTGCATAATTTAGCGTTTCGTCTGTTATGACCAGCAGTATTGCATGCGCTGCACAGGTGGTTCCCCTTCTTCTTCTTCTTCATCGTATGATAGTGGTCTGCCATTTTTACTCAAGGGTGGATTAGCACCGTCAGATCCAACTCGTTTGTTTTTCTTAGGCGCGCCTTTGGATTTAACTTTTAGTGGATCGCCAACTTGAGGTGCTTTTCCCTTGCTACTCTATGCATCTGCATCGAAGTAGCTTGTTTGAATATTGCTGAGCCCCATTGTCCTTTGCATTAGTCGATCGATGAATTCCTCGTATTCATGACGAGACTGTTCATCATGGCATAACGCTGCGAGAACTTCTTGAGATCGTACATTCAAGTCAGAAAAAATTGTCCTCTCGGTTGCACTTGACCATCCGTATCCGAACATATCGCTCTCGCGCTTCGCAGACAATCCAAATCTTGCGTTCTTTGAGAAGAGCCAAAGGACACAACAAGTTGGTATTTTTTCTAGTTGCAGGTAATCCAACATGTAGAGGATGTTCTTGCAAGGTAGCCCCTTCCTAGCCATTCTTCCGCAGGAGCACTTTATAGTTTCCTTACTATCAGGCATGTAGGTCACGTCAAAATGCCTAGTAGGTTTATCTGCCCATATCAGAGAGTACTTATTATCACTGGAATCACCTTACGCACATTCAACAATCTTGAGTCCATCAACTCTTTTCATCTCCGATTGCAAGATATAGAAGTTTGCTGCAGTGAATACTTTCGTTGCAGCAGACTCAATATCTTTGTATTTAGTAACCGACAAAGGTAACGTTTGTGAGTCCTCGCAGTCCTTTCGCGCATCTTCCTGACGGATACGGTTAATGGAGTTCTTGTAGTGCACGATCAAATCCACCAGTGTCATTTTAGAGTCAAGATGAAGGTGTAGGCACGAGTTTAAACTCTCGCTCCTCTGATTGCTTTTCATTCCGAGAAAAAAGCCATTGGCTAGATACGCGGCGGCCCACCATCTATTCTTCTTGTACATTCTACTCATCCAATCTTTGGTTCCCTTCGTCTGCCATTTCTTAATATAGGCGCTACATCTCTGCTCAAAGACCTCTTCTGAGGTGCTGTAGTATATCAATGACCTGAATTCATTCACAGAATCGTGATTGAGGTGTTTTTTCATATTCTTTTCAATGTGCCACGTACATACACGGTGCCACACATCCTTTAAGACAATGCCAATGGCTTTCATCATTGAACCGTCTGCATCAGTGATAATCCCTTTTGGCTTGTTTTGACACATAGCTTTCAAAAATGTTTGAAGCAGCCATACATATGTTTCTGTTTTTTCGTCGGAGATGATTACGCATGCAAAAACAGTAGTTCTGCGGTGATGGTTCAACCCCACGAAAGGAATGAACGGCATTCCATACCGATTCATTTTGTATGTACTGTCGAACAACAACACATCACCGAAATCCTCATAGT
This sequence comes from Avena sativa, assembly GCA_916181665.1. NCBI lineage: Eukaryota > Viridiplantae > Streptophyta > Magnoliopsida > Poales > Poaceae > Avena > Avena sativa. Next base: position 138,806,928 of record OV702280.1, read on the forward strand.
CCCGACGTGACTGAGAGTCACACCAAAACATGCTTTTCAAATTTCCTCCATTATCTAGCTGGTAATCGAAAAATAATTCAGGATCACGGGCCTGCCTGTTCTGCATAATTCGGATGGCTGTGTTAGCGTCACCTGATGCAATGAGCTTCCTCTTCTCCCGGGAACACATGTTGTAAATATCCTTCGAGACGAACCCAACCTTGCTCCACCTTCCACTTTTGCTGATAAAGTTTTTCATAATCTCGAACTTGCGCATCCCAGTTGCTGCTAGTGACATGATTTCAGCTTTCTGGTAAGACTTGATCTTCCGATGGGATCGAAGAAACGGGACTTCATCGGGTCTAGCTATCACATGGTTGTGCTCGTCCTTAAATTGCAGAACTTTCCAATTCCCCTTGGATTTGTTATACGACACGCTAAGACAGGCTCGACAATGGCATCAAGACAGAGATCGTGGCCTCTTCTTGTGGTTCTCCATGTGCACATACCTTCCCTCGCGTTCCCCTGCCCTGAAACAGAGAAACCGCCTCTAATTAATAACTCCTTCCGAATTTCGCTTCACCCTCTGTTTCCTTATGCTGAAACCACGTTCTCTGGCGTATGCGTTGTAGTAAGCGAATGCTGCCACTTCGTTAGTGAAGGTCATCTCCTTTACAATCCGATGCCTTTCACGCTCATCCTGAGCATGCTAAAAATCCTTCTCTGGCATCACTGGATGCTGTCTGTACTCATCCTGTGAACTGTCTGTAACCTACAAAATTAGAATAAAAAAGAAATGTAAGTGGTTGTCATATGGTTGATCCTATATATGCCTTGTCATACAACAATAAGCAACTTACATCACTCTTGAATTCAGAATTTGAACTGTCTGTAACCTACACAATTAGAAGCAAAAAGAAATGTAAGTGGTGGTCATATGGTTGATCCTATATATGCCTTGTCATACAACAATAAGCAACTTACATCACTCTTAAATTCAGATTTTGAACTGTCTGTAACCTACACAATTAGAAGCAAAAAGAAATGTAAGTGGTGGTCATATGGTTAATCCTATATATGCCTTGTCATACAACAATAAGCAACTTACATCACTCTTGAATTCAGATTTTGATCCTTCAGGTTCTTGTGATTCTTCCGCCGTCTCTTCATCACAGTTTTCTAAGTCCGAATCCCCAAAATAATCATGGTTACTATGAGAGAATAGTACAACCTGCAGCATTTTAGCACAAAGTCATATAACATGGCTATTCCATTCTTATAAAAATAATGTAGCACTAGACATACATCAGTAATGCTTTCAGAGATAGATTCTTTCTGATGGCGATCCTTGTTTACACAATTTAAAAAGTATGTGTATAAATTTGCATGCTCTAGGTGTGCAAATTAAAAAATAAAAATAAACTTCACTTGACCTTATCATCCTCAGATGAGTTTTCTTCAAAGAGGTCATACTCAGTAAGCTCATCATCAAAGAAAAACATATCTTCATCATCCGAACTTGAATCACCGTTGTGCGTAGGGATGCTCTCATTGTCACTCCCAGTTGGCATAGAGTCCTCCATCTGTTCAAGAAAAAAAAACCAGAAACGCTAATATAACCAGTGATGTATATGTGGAGGACTCGTAGATGCAAAGATGAACCCTAAGCCGCTATGCTAAAGGTGATGGAAAGAGTGTGGGTTAGAGAGGCAGCTACTCACATCTTCCAGGCACCGGTGGCGAGATGGGACACATGACTGGTTGATGCGGCCTGAGGATGAGAAGATCTGGCTGGCCTTTGATCTGGAGATGTAGGATTGGAACGGTTATCATTGGCGTGGACGGACACGTACGTCGCCACCAGAGCCGGGCAGATTCGCAGGTGGAGGATTAGATCTCGGTCGACGGCCGGAGCCGGGAAGGCTCGTGTGGTTGGAGGATTAGAAGGCTGGCCGCCGGATTCACGTCGCCAATCTGGATCCTTCGCCGGTGCACATCACCACCGGAGCTAGGCAGGATGATCAAAAAATTAGGGTTAGAGCGGTGTCTGGGGAAATGGCGGCGCGTTAGTTTTTGTGATCAAACCGAGAGACCTAATAATGTCGTGGAAACGTGGCAATGGTTGACAACATGGCAATCAATGGTCAAATCTAATGGCATGGCGACGTGGCAATGGTTGACATCGTGGCAGGCAATAGTATGTATGCGAATACGGGCCTGGACTTGGGCTTCGGGGGCAACCCTCGCGCTCCCTCCTCTAAAAATGCGCGGGGACAATTCTACCCTTACAAACTTTGCAACTTTCGAGAGCCAGGGGGTCTATGGGATCAAGCCTCATTAGAAAATCTAGAAAAAAACGAGTAGCAGATCATTCTAGCACCAGGCGGCTTGTTTCAACACCCCATTGTCCATGTGGCCCGTCTAGCGCCTTTAACCCATCTACTTAATCAGTTTCTGGCCCATTCGATGTCTCAAGCCTCAAAGGAGATCGCTAGTACAGGATCAGAACAAAACACATGGTTAGCATATCGTCTGGCGCCGGTTGATGACCCACAAGTATAGGGGATCGTAACAGTCTTCGAGGGAAGTAAAGCCCAAATTTATTGATTCGACACAATCGGAGGCAAAGAATATTTATAAGCCTTAAAAGATGAGTTGTCAATTCAGCTGCACCTGGAAAAAGTCTTGCTTGCAATAGTTTATCAGTAGCAACAGTTTTGTAATAGCAGTAGCAAAATAACAGCAGCAGTAAAGTAAGGACAATGATAGCAATTGTAATAAATAGCAGGATTAAAATGCGTTAGGCATAGGGATGGATGGACGGGCGCTGCATGGACAAGATAATTCATGTCATAATCAAGACAAAGGCATTTGCGGATAATAAAGATAAAGCATCCAAGTACTAAATAACCATAGGCATGTGTTTCGAATATAGTCATGCATGCTCGCAATGAGAAACTTGCACACCATCTTTTGTCCTACCAGCTCGTTTGCAGCGGGGCCTCAAGGTAATATACTAGCAATTAAGGTACTCCTTTTAATAGAGCAACGGGGCAAAGTATTAACACTCTATGAACACACGTGATCCTCACATCATAGCCATCCCCTCCAGTTATCCCTATTACTGTCACTTTGAGGCCTCGGGTTCCGGACAACGATATGTGTACACAACTTGCAAGTTAGATCACAAACAATAATATCATCATGAATCGATAACATGTTCAGATCTGAGATCATGGCACTCGGGCCCTAGTGACAAGCATTAAGCACAACAAGTTGCAACAATATCAAAAAGCACTAACAATAGATACTAGGCACCATGCCCTAACAATCTTATGCAATTACATGAGTGATCTCATCCAATCTCTACCATGCATCCCATAACCTACAACGGGGATTACTCACACATCGATGGGGGAATCATGGATGGTTGATGGAGAGGCGTCGGTGATGATCTCCTCCAATTCCCCGCCCTGGCAGGGTGCCAGAACGGAGTTTCTGGTTCCGAATCATGGTTTCTGGTGGTGGCGCCACAGTGGAACTCTATCTGGAAAAACGTCCCTATGTTTTTAGGTTAGAGGGTATATATAGGCGAAAGGAGAGGTCGAGTCGGAGTCCCTTGGTGGCAACATCATCCCCAAGCGCGGCCAGGCCTGGCCCACGCCTGGGGGTGGTGTGATCCCCTTGGGTCTATTCTCCCCTCCGTCTTTTGGCTCCGTGAGTCTTCTGGAAAAATAGGATTTTTGGCATATTTTCTGGGATTTTTCTTGAAAGTTGATTTTCTGCACAAAAACGAGACAACAGAGAAATTCTACTGAAAACAGTGTTAGTCCGTGTTAGTTATATCCAAATCACACAAAATTAGAGGAGAAACAATAGCAAAAGTGTTCGGGAAAGTAGATACGTTTTGGACATATCAACTTCCCCCAAGCTTAGCTTACTGCTTGTCCTCAAGCAATTCAGTTGAAAACTGAGTGCGATAAAAGAAAATTTCATGAACACATTTGGTTCATAAGATGTAAATATTCTCAGCTTATGATCAAGTACTTAGGCAATTCATAATAAGGAGTATGCAAATAAGTCTACCCAATAGTCATGCAAGCTATGCAGAGATTCCAACACAATAATAATAAGCAATACGAAACATAAGAATATGCAAGATTGTAATGCTCATAAGTAGATATGATAAAGTGATATCTCTCTTGCCTTTCTTTTTGGAGCAAAACACCTCAGAAGTTCAAGTGAAGACTAGAGGTAAAAAGATCAAAGATACAAGCGTCAAAGTTATGTCACAATTAACCGTGTTCTGGGACAAGCACATTACACTAAGAATGACAGCTATGCACTCGGGAAGGTGCTCATAGAAAAGATGGTGACTCGACATAAAAGTGAAAGAAAAGATTAAAAAATTTGAAAGGCTTCCAAATATTTGAAAGTATGGTACTCATTAGCTTTGAGATCTTATTGCCTATCATAAGAATCTTTAAATGGTTAAGGTTAAAGTGAGGGAAAATATGAGTTATATGCTTGACAAATCACAAGTTGAAAATCTCATGACCCTTGAGTACGAGTACCGAGGCCTCATGCTACTCAACTTTGGTCCTAGGTAAGTTCTTGTCATTGTAAATATATGCATATCATCGAGAACCGCCAATGGGGTAGCCCTTGCTCTATGACACAGGACTTATCCCATATCACAATGACAAGGCACCAGACAATGGGCATCTTAGTGATCTTTATTTGCTATTTGCATAGTTTTTTATTGGAGATGCTTCATAGAATGGCCACTATGGTTTTGCTGCAAGTTTCCACCATGGTTAGGCATGGGTTAGGCTGGACGCCCAGGCGTTTATCTAACACATATATGATACGTCCAAAACGTATCTACTTTCCCGAACACTTTTTCTATTATTTCTCCTCTAAACTTGTGTGATTTGGATATAACTAACACGGACTGACGCTGTTTTCAACATAATTACCTTGGTGTCTAGTTTTTGTGCAGAAAATCAACTATCAGGAAAAATCCCGGAAAATATGTCAAAAATTCTATTTCACCAGAAGACTCACGGAGCCAGAAGACGAGGCGGAGGTGGGCCACGAGGGGCCCACACCCCCTGGCCGCGCGGGCCAGCCCAGGCCACGCCTGGGAGGGTTGTGGACGCCTCGGGCACCCCCTCGGCCTCCATCTTCGCCTATAAGTTGCCTTCTGACCTAAAAACTCAGGGGGTTCGACGTTTTTCCAGAAAGAGTTCCGCTGCGCTGCCACCAACAGCCGCGATTCAGAACCAGAAAATCCATTCTGGAACCCTGCCGGGATGGGGAATTTGGAGAGGATCATCGCCATCATCATCACCGACGCCTCTCCATCAACCATCCATGTGTTCCCCTATCCATGAGTAAGTAATCCCCCACTGTAGGCTATGGGGATGGTAGGGATTGGATGAGTTCTATCATGTAATCGAATAAGATTGTTAGGGCATGGTGCCTACTATCTCTATTAGTGCTATTTGACTTTGTTGTAACTTGTTGTGCTTAATGCTTGTCACTAGGGCCCAAGTGCCATGATCTCAGATCTGAACTTATTATTGATTCATGATGATAGTATTGTTTGTGATCTTATCTGCAAGTTGTGTACACATATCATTGTCCGGATCCAAAGGCCCCGAAGTGACAGAAATTGGGATAGCCGGAGGGGATGGCTATGATCTGAGGATCACATGTGTTCATGGGGTGTTAATGCTTTTCTCTGGTGCTCTATTAAAAGGAGTACCTTAATTTACAGTAGATTCCCTTGAGGCCCCGCTGCAACGGGCTAGCAGGACAAAAGATATTGTGTAATTTCTCATTGCGAGCACGTATGACTATGTATGGAACACATGCCTATGATTGTTTAGTACTTGGATGCTTTATCTTATTTATCTGCAATTGCCCTAGATCTTAAAGTTACATGTTTAGACTTGTCCATGCAACGCCCGTCCATCTATCCCTATGCCTACTGCACTCATATCCTACTGTTTGCTACTGTTGTTACTATGGCCTTTGTTTTACTGCTGTTGTTACTTTGCTATTGTTACTACAAACTATTGCTACTAATAAACCACTGTGAGCAAGACTATTTCTAGGTGCAGCTGAATTGGCAACTCAGTTGTTAAGGCTTATAAGTATTCTTTGGCTCCCCTTGTGTCAAATCAATAAATTGGGTAATACTACCCTCGAAGACTATTGCGATCCCCTATACTTGTGGGTCATCAAGACTATTTTCTGGCGCCATTGTCAGGGAGCATAACTTTATTTGTAAGTTCACTTGGATCTATTACTGTTCACTGCTATTCCTTTCATCATGGGGAAGTCTCGTGATGGAAAGTTACCTATTTTACAATCCACTACAAGAAGAGGTACAGTCCTAAACACCTCCGCTCCTCTTGATTCACCATCTGTTATAAGTAAGCTTGTTACACCACCACCACATACACATGCTACACACACTGCTACTACTGCTGAGTCTGAAATTGCTTCTGATGCTCATGATGTTACTTCTACTGTGCTTGATGCAAGTGGTTTATTAGGTCATTTCCTAGATGCTACTATTGTTAGAACTATTTTGGGAAACACTGAAACTCCTAGTGAAGACACTATTACACCTGTTAGCGCACCTAAGTCTAGAGAGAGATATGATATTAATGATGGTTACATTGGAATGACTGATGAATTTATTGAAGAGTACCAAAACACACATGGTGCTAGTGCTATTAGGAGTCTCCTTGAGAGACGTACCATTATACCTAAACTGTCTCTTGATGCTAAGTTTGCAACTTCTCCCATAGACATTAAAGATAAATATTATGAATTCTCTCTTGATTTATCTTACATAAACATTGCTGAGAAAGAACCTTTTTATGGGACTGAGAATGAAAAGGGTGTGGCACATACGAATGAGCTTTCCACTATGAGTGCCATATTTTCTGATGATGTTAAGATGCGCAAGTACTTTGTTACTAAGATCTTTCCTTTTTCACTAAAAGGAGAAGCTAAAGCTTGGTTTTATAGATTACCTCCTGGATCCATTGATAGCCCTGATTATTCGATTGCCTCTTTCTTTTAGAAATATTTTCCTCCTAATTCTAGACATGCTGCTTTGCAGAAACTTTTTGATTTTAAACAAGGAGAAGAAAAGAAATTGCCTGAGTCATGGACAAGGTTCTGTGCCTTGATTCATGCACATCCTGGATGTCCATTACCTAAAAATGAGCTCCTTGATATTTATTATGATGGACTAACTGATGATTGTAGGACATACCTAGATAGTTTTGCTGATTGTGTTTTCAGGAAAAAAACTCCTGTAGAAGCTGAGGAATTAATGGCTAAAATAAGCAAGGATTATGATGATTGGACTTCAACTGAGCTAAATACACCTGAGGCCATTACTCCTGAACCAATTGTGCCTGAACCAACTCCAACACCAACACCAAGGAAGAGGGGAGTGATTGCATTAAATGATGAAGTGACGAAAGAAGATAAAAAATGTCTCAAGGAGAAAGGTATTAGATCTGAAGATGTGAAGAATCTACCTCCTATAGAAGAATTATGTAAGCCAATTCCCCACTCATCAACTATTGAGGTACATTCTCTCCAACACTTTGATGAAGGTGATATTCCCTATGGTAAACCTCCTGATCAATGCATAGAGGAACTTGACATTTTTATTGTTAAGCAAGGTAATTTTAATAAACAAGTTCAGAATCATTTATTAGAAAACTCTAGAGCTATTAATGAGTTGAAATATACTGTGGAAAGAACTGCTAATGATGTTAAAATAATTTGTAAACACTTCCAAATGGTTCAAACCCAAATTGATCAACTTGCTAAGGTACAAAAATATATGCTAGTTAATGCCTCAGGAGATAAACATGCTTATGGAATTAGAACTAGGAGTGGTACAACAACTCAAGATCCTTTATATCCTTAAGGACACCCTAAAAGAATTGAGCAGGATTATCAACAAGGTGAAAGTAGTGGTTGTCCTCATAAGAGAAAAAAAGAAACATAAAACAGTTGAGGAACCGTCTGAACCTGCTATATATCCTAATAGTATATCTGTCTCTGATGCTGAAACTGAAAGTGGTAATGATAAAAATGATGCTCCTGATAAGGAAGAAGTTGAATAAGAACCTTATAAGAACACTAAGAACACTAGGTACACTAAGGAAGATTTTATTGCTAATAAACATGGTAGTGATAGAGAACCTTGGGTGCAGAAACGAATGACTTTTCCCAATAAGAAACACAAGTCAAAGGAGTAAGAACACTATAACAAGTTTTGTGAGTGGATGAAACCTTTATTTTTGCAAATTCCTTTGACTGATGCTATTAAGTTGCCTCCTTATTCAAAGTATATGAAGGATATTGTCTCTAATAAAAGGAAGATTCCTAATGAGGAAATTTCTACTTTGCTTTCTAATTATTCCTTCAATGGTAAGGTTCCAATGAAACTTGGTGATCTAGGTATACCAACTATTCCTTGCTCTATTAAAAATAATTATGCCAGAACTGCTTTGTGTGATTTGGGATCTGGAGTTAGTGTTATGCCTTTTTCTCTCTACAAGAGACTCCAGCTAGAAAAGTTGATACCAACTGATATATCTTTGTAAATGGATGATAAGTCTACTACTATTCCTATTGGTATATTTGAGGATGTTCCTGTTCAAGTGGCTCATAATTTCTTGGTTTTAAATGATTTTGTTGTGCTTAAGATGCCTGAAGATGATAATATGTCCATTATTCTTGGGAGACCTTTTCTTAATACTGTAGGTACTGTCATCAATTGTAATAAAGGAAAAGTACCTTTTAATATTAATGACAAAGAACATACTGTCTATTTACCCAAGAAGATTGATAAGAGCTATTGCTTGAATTCTATTGAAAATATTGAGAGCATCAAAGTTGGAGAAATATATTGTCCCATTCCACAAGAAAGTTTTGAAACTATTATGATTGGGACTATTGCTATCAAGTTTGAGGTCACATAATCATTTAGTGAAATGCAAAGTTTTGTTTCATATAAGATTATTTTGGTAACAATACTTGATAAACCTTGTTAACAAAGGTATTTTAATGAACAAAACAATGCTTTCACAATGGTTATACTTGCTCACTTTTATTTTTATCCTTCCTAGTCTTTGCTTTTTTGTCTTGTTAGTCTTAGTTTTGCTAGTTATTTGCTTGTTAGACTGTCTTAGAATCTTCTGTAGTTTTGGTTTTGGTTTGATTTTTGTCTTCTTCTAAAAAAATCTTTTTCTGTGAGAAAATCAATTTTCATAACCTGAAAATTGGACAAAAATAAAGTTTCCCTAAAAATTCTAGAAAATTCATATTAAATTTTTCCTCGAAAAAAGGGGAAGAGGGGCACCTGGAATGGCCTAGGGGGGCCCACCAGGCCAGCACACCCCCTGGTGGCGTGGCCAGCCCCAGGGCGCGCCTGGACTGGGTTGGGCCCACCTATGGCCCTCCAAAGTGTCTCCTTCTAGACACTTCTTTCTCTCTCCCAAAAAACACCAGAAAACTTTCTCAAGCTCGAGTTCCTATGGTTCTTGCTCTTGATTTTCGATCTCCTTGCTCAGCCCATCTTTGCTGCTAATTTTTGGAGGGATTGATCTCCGGTATGTGCCTCCTCCGCTTGTCCAATTAGATTTTTGATTGGTGGATTGTATCTTGAGTATTTTGCTACTATAGGTGACAAGTTATGTGAGCTTGCATGCTTGTTCTATGCTTAGAGATTTCATTTTGATGCATGTTTAGCCCTCTAGCAAGTTCCTATAGTATTTCCTCATCATTTATCAACTTGAAAATTACATGGTTTGATGTTTGTCTAAAAATTTCAGAAAAAAGGGCCATGGACAACCACACCTTTGGAGAAGTGTTTGAGAGTGATGCACCTAGGAGGACAAGGCCTTCGAGATCCACCTCCCGATCTAGGCCATCATACAATGAGGATCTTATTACGCTGCGCTTCGGCAACGAGGGAGATGAGGGGGATGCACACCCTTCTACCTTCCCTTGTTTTACCCTTTTCAGGCTGCAGGGATTCTTGATGATTTTCCTAACTCTGGTTCGGAGGGTTGGACTAACTAATTATATGCAGGATGAGAGTGAGCAATATTCTATGCTCACCAAAACTTTTGTGGAGAGTTTCTCTTTTTCTAACAACCCTTTCAGGTCAGACGTGTAATTCAAAATCTATGATAGGCCTATCACCATGACATTGAAGAAATTTTGCGAAATTTTGGGTATTGGCATGGCTGGGACGGTGAAGAAGATTCCAGCTCAACCCGCTGATTTGTTGGAGCTCTACCACAGGGTAACTAATGATGATGACCGCAGAGCCCATCGCGGAAAGATAAGAAATATTCAACTCCCAGCTATCAGATATTTTGCTTATTATCTTGCCACTAGTATTCTTGGTAGGGAGAACACTAGCAATATTTCCAACTATCATTTGGCCTTTCTATCTACTTCACTCAACAATGAAACTAGGTATAATCTCGGTTCTCTCATTGCTCGTCACTTAGCTTCTAGAGGACGCATTTATGGGGGTATTATTGCTGGACATGTAGTTGCTGCCCTAGAACTTTGTGTTGATACAAATGATCCAATTTTAGCTCCTTAGAGGGTTGATCTTGCTGCCATGAAAGCGCATCACTTTGTCACTGGTAGCTCTACCCTTGAGAGTTTGGTTTATAGGATGATGTTTACTGATGGGGAAGAGAGGGAAATTCCTTTGCCACAAACCACTTTGTTCAGTATTTGCAGGGGACCTTGGTCATGATCCAAGGAGGAGATGGACCATCAACTATGCATTCGTGGTTTCCACGGACGCTATCAGGGGGACGCGCCCTCATACGACCACTCTACGCACTACACAGGGGCGTCCTCGAGCACGTACCAGGACAAAGGGGCCTCTTCGTCGCATTACAGAGGCGCATCTTCTTGGTCTGGCTGGGATTGAGCCCCACTTAGGCCAAAAGCCTAAGCTTGGGGGAAGGTATACCGACAGCACACTCATCTATATATCATGTTCAGTTAGTTCTTTGTATATCCATGTTTCGCTTTCTTTTTGGTTTTTGCTTCTGCTTTCCCAAAACACAAAAAGACCAAAAATATTTCCGTTGTTTCTCTTGGTTTGTTTCTTTTCCTTTTAGCTTTGGTTTGCCTTAAGATCCAAAAAGATTTTGATTTGTTTGTTTTTGCTTTGAGTGCTTGCTTTAAAAATCGAAAACACCAAAAATATTTGTTGTTCTCTTTGGTTTTGTGAAGTTCTTAGCAGGGTTCAGCAGTCTTCAATGGAGTTTGGTTTCATGTTATTATTCAAGACACACAAGTGAAGGGCAATAATGAAGGTTAATGACTACTTGAGGTGTGGTAAGAGGCTGGTAATGAACTCTATTTGTTTTCATTTTTGTAAATATACTCATCATTGTGGGCATGCTTAGTCTGTTCATGTAAGGTGTATGTTATTTATGGATGATTAGTAGTTCTTGCTCTCTTATGATTAGCCCCATCTTGCTAATAGTTTGTAGCATGCCATATGAATGTTTGCTTGCATTGTTCTATTCATAACTTGGTATGATATTGTGGTATCCTCCTATGAATGTTTCATTTGAATCGACTTGGTACATGCTCACGCATGCATATGACTGAACAATAGTCAGTTAAGCCTCGATGATTTATTTTGCCTCAGAGTTCTTGTATCACTTTTATGCTAATTAGTCTTGTTTTGTTGCAAGCATGATTATGACAGTTATTGCTCTCTTGTTTGTCACTCCCTCTCTATTTCTAGCCTTCACTTGCATTGAGTGTGTGCTCTACTCGTGCTTCCAACTCCCCAAAATCAACATTGCCAAAAGTGTCCATCATACCTACCTACTAGCATCATTTGCTATTCCGTGCATATTCATTATGCCTTGTTTTCTTCCAAATAAAATGTTTGCTTGTTATGGGAAAACTAGTTAGTAAAGCTCTCACAAACTTGATGGCACACTTTATTTCTTGCACTTAATAAACCTGAACCATTGTGTCTGTCTATGAAAGTTATATGCTTGCAAATTATAGGCTGGGAGTTAGCATAACCGTGCTGTCACGACGAACGCTTTCAACACCTGTATTTATATACCCAGTTGATATCATGCTCTTTTGTTTACTGATGTCTTCGATGTGAAATAAAAGGGGATCTTGTAAGTCCATGGAGTTATGTATATGTGTTAGAGAAACGCCTGGGCCGCTAGCCTAAGCCATGCCTAATCATGGTGGAAACTTGCAGCATCACCATAATGAGCACTCTATGAAGCCTTCTTCTTACATAAAAAAGGAGAGACATATTAAAAATAGGAAAGAGATAAAAAAGCACCATTTTCCAATGGTAAATAAGAGATTGCTGAGATGCTCATTGTCTGCTTGCCTTGTCATTTTGATTATGGGATAGCTCTTGTATCATGTGCAAGGGGTACCCCATTGGCAGTTCTCTATGATACACATGTATTTACTATGACAAGAACTTACCTGTAACTAAAGTTGAGTAGCATGAGGAGTGGCCCTCGTACTCAAGGGACATGACATTTCTAGTTTATGGTCTGACAAGCATATAACTCATATTGGACCTCACTTTCACCTTAACCATCTAAAGATGCCTATGATAGGGGCAATGAGAGATCGAAGCTAATGAGTACCATACTTTCAGCATTTGGAAGCCTTTCAAACTTTTCAAAACCTTTTCACTTCCTTGTTGAGTCACCACTTATTCTATGAGCACCTTCTTGAGAGCATAGTTTTCATTCATAGTGTAATGTGCTTGTCTCAAAACTTGGTTAATTATGTCATAAATTTGATGCTTGTATCTCTGATATCTTTACTTCTAGTGTTCACTTGAATTTCAGAGGTGCCTTGGCATTTATGTTGTGCTCTACAAACAAAGGAAAACGACATACCACTCTATCATACCATCTTATGAGCATTGCAATGTTGCTTATGTTTATGTTTCATGCTACTTATTATCATTGAGTTGGAATCTCTTCATAGCTTGCAATGACTATTAAGTAGACTTAGTTGCATACTCCTTATTATGAATTGTCTAAGTATCTACTCATGTGCTGAGAATATATACATCGTATGAAGCAAATGTGTTCGTGAAAGTTTCTTTTATCGCTCTCAGTTTTCAACTAAATTGCTTGACGACAAGCAATAAGATAAGCTTGGAGGTAGTTGATACGTCCAAAACGTATCTACTTTCCCGAACACTTTTGCTATTGTTTCTCCTCTAAACTTATGTGATTTGGATACAACTAACACAGACTAACGCTGTTTTCAGTAGAATTACCTTGGTGTCTAGTTTTTGTGCAGAAAATCAACTATCAGGAAAAGTCCCAGAAAATATGCCAAAAATCCTATTTCACCAGAAGACACACGGAGCCAGAAGACGAGGCGGAGGTGGGCCACGAGGGGCCCACACCCCCCGGCCATGCGGGTCAGCCCAGGCCGCGCCTGGGAGGGGTGTGGACGCCTCGGGCACCCCCTCGACCTCCCTCTTCGCCTATAAGTTGCCTTCTGACCTAAAAACTCAGGGGGTTCAACATTTTTCTAGAAAGAGTTCCGCTGCGCCGCCACCACCAAAAACCGCGATTCGGAACCAGAAACTCCGTTCTGGCACCCTACCAGGACAGGGAATTTGGAGACGATCATCGCCATCATTATCACCAACGCCTCTCCATCAACCATCCATCTTTCCCCATCCATGAGTGAGTAATCCCCTCTATAGGCTATGGGGATGGCAGGGATTGGATGAGTTCTATCATGTAATCAAATAAGATTGTTAGGGAATGGTGCCTACTATCTCTATTAGTGCTATTTGACTTTGTTGAAACTTGTTGTGCTTAATGCTTGTCACTAGGGCCCGAGTGCCATGATCTCAGATCTGAACTTATTATTGATTCATGATGATAGTATTGTTTGTGATCTTATCTGCAAGTTGTGTACACATATCATTGTCGGGATCCAAAGGCACCGAAGTGACAAAAATTGGGACAACCGGAGGGGATGGCTATGATGTGAGGATCACATGTGTTCATGGAGTGTTAATGCTTTGCTTCGGTGCTCTATTAAAAGTAGTACCTTAATTTCCAGTAGATTCCCTTGAGGCCCCGCTGCAACGGGCTGACATGACAAAAGATGTTGGACAAGTTCTCATTGCGAGCACGCATGACTATGTATGGAACACATGCCTATGATTGTTTAGTACTTGGATGCTTTATCTTATTTATCTGCAATTGCCCTAGATCTTGAAGTTACATGTTGAGACTTGTCCATGCAACGCCCGTCCATCCATCCCTATGCCTACCACTCATATCCTATTGTTTGCTAGTATTGTTACTACTGCCTTCGTTTTACTGTTGTTGTTACTTTGTTATTGTTCCTACAAAACTGTTGCTACTGATAAACCGCTGTGAGCAAGACTATTTCTAGGTGCAGCTAAATTGACAACTCAATTGTTAAGGCTTATAAGTATTCTTTGGCTCCCCTTGTGTCGAATTAATAAATTGGGTAATACTACCCTCGAAGACTATTGCGATCCCCCATACTTGTGGGTCATCAATATACAAACTCCATGGACTTACAAGCTCCCATATCATTCCACACCGACGGCATCTGTAAACAAAATAACATGATATCAACTAAATAGAATAAGTTCAATGTTGAAAGTGTGCCCCATGACAACATGGTTTTGCGAACTCCCAACTTATAATTTGCAAGCATATAACTACATAGATGGTCACAATGGTTCAGGTTTATTAAGTGCAAGAAATAGAATGTGCCGTCAAGTTCGTGAGAGCTTTACTAACTAATTTTTGCATAACAAGCAAACATTTTTATTTGGAGGAAAACAAAGCATAATAAGTATGCAAGGAATAGCAATGATGCTAATAGGTAGATTAGCAATGATGCTAATAGTATGAGCTCTACCCATGCAATGATGCAATGATGCTAATAGCAAACATTTTGGTTTATTAGCAATGATTCTAATATCAAAATGGTTTTGGGGAGTTGGAAACTTTTTGACAACTTTCGTTTTGGGTAGTTGGATGCATGGGTAGAGCTCATACTCAGTACAAGTGAAGGCTAGCAATATAAAGGGAGCGACAATCGAGAGAGCAGTAACTGTCATAATCATGCTTGCGACAAAACAAAATTGACAGTGGCATAAAAGTGACACAAGAACTCTGAGGCAAAATAAATCTTCGAGGCTTAACTAACTTTTGTTTAGTCATATGCATGCGTGATCATGTGCCAAGTCGATTCAAATAAAACATTCAAAGGATGATACCACAATGTCATACCATGTTATGAATAGAACAATGCAAGCAAACATTTATATGACATGCTACAAACTATTAGCAAATTGGAACTAATCATAAGAGAGCAAGAACTACTAAGCATCCATCAAATAACATACACCTTACATTAAAATACTAAGCATGCCCACATGGATGAGTATATGTACAAAAATGAAAACAAATAGAGTTCATGCCAGCCTCTTACCACATCTCGAATTGTCATAAATCATCATTATTGCCTTTCACTTGTGTGGCTTGAATAATTATATGAAAAAAAACTCCAATGGAGTCCCTGAGGACTTCTAAACCCTGCAAGGAACTTTACAAAACCAGAGAAGAACAACAAATATTTTTGGGTTTTCGATTTTTTTAAGGCAAGAACTGAAGGAAAAAAGTAAACAAAGCAAAATCTTTTTGGATTTTCAAATAACAAACTAAAGCTAAAAAGGGTGAAGCAAACTAAAGCTAAAATCTAAAGAAGCAAACAAAGAGAAACAACAAAAATATTTTTGGTCTTTTTGTGTTTTGGAAAGCAGAAACAATACAAGAACAAAAACGAAAAAGAAAGAAAGAGAAACATGGATATACAAAGTTCTGACAGAATATGATATGTAGATGAGTGTGATGTCGGTATACCTACCCCCAAGCTTAGGATATTGGCCTAAGTGGAGATCAATCCCAAGTTGGCCAAGAAGTGGCGCCTCCATAATATGACGAAGAAGTACCTTCGTCCTGATACGAACTCGAGGACGCCCCGGCGTAGTGTGCGATGTAGTCGTAGGAGGGCGCATCACCCTCCTGGTGCTGCTTGTGGAAACCAAGCAAGTGAAGCTACTCGTCTAGCTCCTCCTTGGAGTGCAACCACGGTCTCCTGCATATACTGAACAAAGTAGGCTGCATCAAGGGAATTTCCCTCTCATCATCGTCAGTGAATAACATCCTATTAACTAAAATCTCTACACGAGAGTTAGCAGTAACAAAGTGATGGGCTTTCATAGACGCAAGATCAACTCTCTGTGGGGCCAACAATGTATCATTAGGATCAATAAAAAGGCCCAAAGAAACAACCATGCGTGCAGCATTAATACCCCCATAAATGGGTCCTCTAGCAGCTAAGCGGCGAGCAATGAGAGAACCAAGATTATACTTGGTATCATTATGAAGCGCAGCAGCGAGAAAAGCTAAATGATAGTTAGAAATATTAATAGTGTTCTCCCTACCAAGAACACTAGTAGCAAGATAGTAAGCAAAATATCTAAGAGCTAGGAGCTGAATGTTTCTTATCTTCCCGCGTTGGGATGTGCAGTCATCATCATTTGTTACACCTCGGTAGAGCTCCAGCAAATCAGAGGGTCGACTTTGGATCTTCTTTGTCGTCCCAGTCATGCCAATACCTATAATGCCACAAAATCTTTCCAAGTTCATGGTAATAGGCATATCATAGATTTTAAATGAAAAAATAGTTGGCCTATAAGAAGTATTAGTGAAAGTGAAGCTCTCAACAAAAGTTTTGGTGAGCAAAGCATATCGCTCACTCTCATCCTGCATGTAAGTGGTTAGTCCAACCCTTTGAAAAAGAAGCAAGAATTCATCGAGGATCCCTGCAGCTCTCAAAAATTCAAAACATGGGAAGGTATATGGATGTGCATCTCCCTCATTACAAAAGCGTGGCGCAATAAGATCTTCATTATATGATGGCCTAAATCGAGATATTGATCTCGAAGGCCTTGACACCCTTGGTGTTTCTCTATCAAACACTTTTCTGAATTTTTTAGACAAACATCACAAAAAATAATTTTGAAGCTACTAAATGAAGGGAACTACTATAGGGACTTGCAAGAGGGCTACACATGCATCAAAATAATTTCTCTAAGCATAAAACAAGCATGCAATATCACATAACCTGTCACCTACATCAGCAAAATACTCAAGATAAAATCCACTAATCAAAATTCTACTTGGACAAGCGGAGGAGTCACATATCGGAGAACAAATGCTCCAAAAACTAGCAGCAAAGAGTGGCTGAGTAAGGAGATCGAAAATCGCGAGGAAGAACAGCAAGAACACGGGTTTGAGAAATTCTTCGGTGTTTTCTCAGGAGAGAGAGTGAAGTGGTAGGTAGATGGATAAGTGGAGGGCCAGGGGTGGCCCACACCATGGCTGGGTGCGCCCCAGGGATGGCCGTGCCACCAGGTGGTGAGCCTACCTGGTGGGCCCCCTTGGGTCACTCTAGGTGCCTCTCTGTCCCTTTTTTGATGTAAAATTTTAATATGAATTTTCGGGAATTTTTTGAGAAACTTTATTTTTGAGCAATTTTTAGAAATTGATAAATGATTTTCCCGTAGAAAAATGATTTTGGAACGATGGAAAACTAAAACTTCAAAAGTTCTAAGACACTCAAATATGCAAGCAACTAGCAATACAAAGATGATCAAGGTGAAAGCAAAAATTGGAATAGAGAAAATACGAGTAAACAAAGGTAATCATGGTGAAAACATTGTTTCGTTCATCCAAATCACTTTGTTAACAAGGTTGATAAGGCTTGTTACCAAAACAACTTTATATGTATCAAATATTGCATTTCACTAAATGATTATTTTACCTCAACCTTGATAGCAATAGTCCAAATCATAATAATTTCATAATCTTCTTGTGGCATGGGACAATATATTTCTCCAACTTTGATGCCCTCAATATTTTCAATTGAATTTAGGCCATATTTCTTATCAATCTTCTTGGGGAAATAAATAGTGTGCTCCTTGTCATTAACATTAAAAGTAACTTTTCCTTGGTTACAATAAATGACAACACCTGTAGTATTAAGAAAAGGCCTTCCATTAATAATAGAGATATTATCAACTTTTTAGGCATTTCGAGCACAACAAAGTCAGTTAATATCAAACAATTATTAGGCACTTGAACAGGAACATACTCACATATACCAACAGGAATAGTGGTACACTTATCAGCCATTTGCAAAGATATATTAGTTGGTATCAATTTTTCCAGGTGAAGTCTCTTGTAGAGAGAAAAATACATAACACTAACTCATGCTCCCAAATCACACAAAGAAGTTCTAACATAATTATTTTTAATAGAGCAAGGAATAGTTGGAATACCTAGATCTCCAAGTTTCTTTGGAACCTTACCATTGAAGGAATAATTAGCAAGCAAAGTGGAAATTTACTCATTAGGAATATTCCTTTTATTAGAGACAATATACTTCATATACTTTGAATAAGGAGGCAATTTAATAGCATCAGTCATAGGAATTTGCAAAAACAAAGGTTTCATCCACTCACAAAACTTGTTATAGTGTTCTTCTTCCTTTGACTTGTGTTTCTTATCAGGAAAAGGCATTGGTTTTTGCACCCAAGGCTCTCTTTCACTACCATGTTTATTAGAAGCAAAATCTTCCTTAGTGTACTTAGTATTCTTAGTGCGCCTTTCAGGTTCTTCTTCAATTTCTTCTTTATCAGAATCATCATTTTTATCATTACTACTTTCAGTTTCAGCATCAGATACAGATATACTATTAGGATCTTTAGCAGGTTCAGAAGATTCTACAACTGTTTTATGTTTCTTTTTTATTTTTCTTAGAATGAGTACCACTATTTTTAGATTGTTGAGAATCTTGCTCAATTATTTTACGATGTCCCTCAGGATATAAGGGATCCTGAGTAGAAGCACCACCTCTAGTTCTAATTTCATAAGCATGTTTTTCTCTAGAAGCATTAACTAGCAAATCCTTTTGCACCTTAGTAAGCTGATCAATTTGAGTTTGAACCATTTGTAAATGTTTAACAAGAATTTTAACATCATTGGAGGTTCTCTCCATAATATCATGCAACTTATTAATAGCTCTAGAATTTTCCATTAGATGATTCTGCACTCTCATATTAAAAGTATCTTGCTTAACAACATAATTATCAAATTCATCTAAGCATTGATTGGGAGGTTTAGAGTAATTAATATCACCATTATCAAAATGTTGGAGAGAGTGTACCTCAACAGTGGATGAGTGAGAGATTGGCTTACATAATTCTTCTATAGGAGGTAAATTCTTCACATCTTCAGATTTAATACCCTTCTCCTTAAGACATTTCTTAGCTTCCTTCATCACTTCATCATTTAATTCAATCATTCCACTCTTATTTGGTGTTGGTGTTGGGGTTGGATCAGGTATAGTTGGGTCAGGTGTAGTTGGCTCACGTATAGTCCAATCATCACAATTCTTGCTTATTTTAGCCATTAATTCCTCAGCTTCATCGGGAGTTCTTTTCCTAAAAACACAACCAGCACAACTATCCACGTATGTCCTAAATTCATTAGTTAGTCCATTATAATATATATCAAGAAGTTCATTTTTAGCTACTGGATATCCAGGCTATGCTTTAATTAAAGAACAAAACCTTGCCCATGATTCAGGCAATTTCTCTCCTTCTCCCTACTTAAAATCAAAGAGTTTCTGCAAAACAGCATGTTGAGCACTAGCAAGGAAATATTTCGGAAATAAAATATTAACCAAGCCAATAGGACTATCAATAGATCCAGGAGATAAATTATTAAACCAAGCTTTAGCTTCACCTTTCAATTAAAAGGGAAATTTTGGCAACAAAGTAGGTGCATTTCTTAATATCATCAGAAAATAAGCCACTCAAAGTAAAGAGCTCATTCATATGTGCCACAACACTTTCATTTTCAGTACCACAAAAAGGTTCTTTCTCAACAATAGTTATATAAGATAAATTAAGAGAGAAAACATAATTCTTATCTTTAATGTTTATGGGAGATGTGGCAAACTTAGCATCGGGAGATTATTTATATCTAACAACACGTCTCTCAAGAAGATTCTTAATAGCACTTGCACCTCTAGTGTTTTGACATTCATAAATAAATTCATCACTAATTTCAATATAATCTTCATCAAGATCATCACTAGGATACCCTCTAGACTCAGGTGAACTAACATGTGTAGCAATATTTTCATTAGGAGTTTTAGTGTTTCCCATTATAGTTATAGCAATTGTAGCATCTAGGAAAGGACCTAATGAACCACTCTAATCAAGCACAGTAGAAGCATCATCAAAATTATCAGAAGCATTTTCAGATTCAGCAGACGTAGCAGTATGTGTAACATGTGTATGTGGTGGTGTAAGAAGCTTACTCATCACATACGATGAATCAAAAGCAGCAGAGGTGTTCAGAGTTGTACCTCTTCTTGTAGTGCATGGCAATATAGGAACTTTTCCATCACGAGTTTTACCCATGATGAATGGATAGCAGCGAACAATAATAATTCCAAGTGAACTTATAAATAAAGCTATGCTCGCCAACAACAGCACCAGAAAATAGTCTTGATGACCCACAAGTATAGGGGATCACAACAGTCTTCGAGGGAAGTAAAGCCCAAATTTATTGATTCAACACAAGGGGAGCCAAAGAATATTTATAAGCCTTAACAGATGAGTTGTGAATTCAGCTGCATCTCGAAACAGTCTTCCTCGCAATAGTTTTCAGTAGCAATAGTTTTGTAATAGCAGTAGCAAAATAACAATAGCATTAAAATAAGGACAGCGATAGCAATTTTAATAAACAACAGGATTAAAATGCGGTAGGCATAGGGATGGATGGACGGGCGCTGCATGGACAAGATAATTCATGTAATAATCAAGACAAAGGAATTTGTAGATAATAAAGATAAAACATCTAAGTACTACATAACCATAGGCATGTGTTCTGTATATAGTCGTGCGTGCTCGCAATGAGAAACTTGCACAACATATTTTGTCCTGCCAGCCCGTTTGCAGTGGGGCCTCAAGGGAATCTACTGGCAATTAAGGTTCTCCTTTTAATAGAGCACCAGAGCAAAGCATTAACACTCCATGAACAAACGTGATCCTCACATCATAGACATACCCTCCGGTTATCCCAATTGCTGTTACTTGGGGGCCTCGGGTTCCGGACAACGATATGTGTACACAACTTGCAGGTAACATCACAAACAATAATATCATCATGAATCAATAACATGTTCAGATATGAGATCATGACACTCGAGCCCTAGTGACAAGCATTAAGCACAACAAGTTACAACAATGTCAAAAAGCACTAACAATAGATACTAGGCACCATGCCCTAACAATCTTATGCAATTACATGAGCGATCATATCCAATCTCTACCATCCCCATAACCTACTGCGGAATTACTCTTACATCGATGGGGGAATCATGGATGGTTGATGGAGAGGCGTCGGTGATGATTGATGGCGATGTTCTCCTCCAATTCCCCATCCCGGCAGGGTGCCAGAACAAAGTTTTTGGTTCCGGATCGCGGTTTCTGGTGGTGGCGGCGCAGCGGAACTCTATCTGAAAAAAACGTCGAACCTCCCCTATGTTTTTAGGTCATTGGGTATATGTAGGCGAAAGGAGAGGTCGAGTCGGAGCCTGGGGTGTCCACACCATGCCCAGGCGTGGTCAGGCCTGGCCCGCGCCTGGGGGTGGTGTGAGCCCCTCGGGTCTTTTCTCCCCTCCGTCTTCGGGCTCGGTGAGTCTTCTGAAAAAATAGGATTTTTGTCATATTTTCTGGGATTTATCTTGAAAGTTGATTTTCTACACAAAAACGAGATACTAGAGCAATTCTGCTGAAAACAGCGTTAGTCCGTGTTAGTTATATCCAAATTATATAAATTAGAGGAGAAACAATAGCAAAAATGTTCGGAAAAGTAGATACTTTTTGAACATATCACCGGTTCATCTCTATTCCTCCTCGACTCATGCCTTAGCCCCCGACGGCAGACATGCCACATGCTAGTGCGCAAGAACAGGCCGAAAATCACTTCTCAATTCTCCATAATCTACTCGGTCTGTTTATCCTAGACTGCTAGTATGCTAAGGTGTGATTTGCTATCCCTAAGTTTTTGAGTATGTATTTAGTAAGTTTCGAGGCAGGTATTCGAATTAGATGTGTCAGCTTCTAGGATATCTCAAAGTCGTGATGGTATTTCTAGAGGGGTGCATTAATTTGTCCTTTTGTTGTCAATTACTTAATTAGATATTTATTATTTTGTTAACTGTAGCAATGTACCTTACCATGGGGAATTTTGGTTGCTATATAGAATTTTTTTGTACAATTAGTTAGCACCCCCCCTTTATGCGTTTCCGGCTCCGCCACTGATTTGCGTCAACGCCTTGGCTAGCCAGCGGCGGCAAAATCCTGCCAAAAAATTGGCACACCCGATTTGGCAGGGCTTGCATGGGCGCAATCCAAAAATGCCCTAAACCTTGCCGTTTCCATCAACGAAAAAAATAGTTCCTGAATAGGAGAGCTTGATTGGCAGTATACATGCATGTGAGAAGCAGTGCTGGGATGTGGTGGCGAAGCATCCACAGAAGCAGTGCAACCAGCTATACAATGCAAAGTGCGAGTGTGCCGGGGCTCTAGCCGATCTGCATGGAGCTTGTCCCTCTGACCTGGTGCTTAGTAAGGTTCTTTCCTAAGCACCTGGACTGAGCAACAGGCGCATCCCCGGTAAGTGAAGGTCACGAAGGTCAGTTATGTGACTGCTATGTGTAATAAAATGTAGGACTCTTTCGTTTTAAATATATATATTAAAACAACAATGTCCTTTGTAACCTTACAGCTTCCTATGAAGGTTTTAGTATCTGTGGGTTAGTTGCAAGTATCAAACATAGACTTATTGTCATGTGAAAAGTTTGTGATCCGTGGTTTAGGAGTGTTTATTGTGTATCTATTTATATGCCGAATCATCTAAATGTGTCCCCTGGTGTATGCTATTCCCAACCTAGAAATATTTTACTTGATCCATTTATATGTAGAAATTGATACCAACAAAATAATATATTTCTTCCAACGGCAAGAAAATAACCCTAAACATATCTAAATGTGATGTATGCTGTTCTATTGGTAGTGGCGGAGAGGGATAATTATAAGAGAATACAGAGAAGAACAAAATCTAGGCTATAAAATCTTCATGAACGATCGTCATGTCCATCCAGTTCGAAGTCTCGAATGTCAAGTTCATAGAGGGACCTGTTTTAAGTCATGCAAAACGAGAGCTCTTGCTATGTCGCACAAAACACAACAAAAATAGAAAACTAAATCAATTTATTCTGTAATTCAATGTGATGCATTGGTACACGAAACCTGTAGTAAATTCAATGAAAATAAGGGAAGTTTTGTGTTTCAACCGGTTGAATCGTGCCATCAATAAGAGGGATTTGATGCCCTACCGATCTAAGTGTCGCAGTGTAAGACCCTCGGATCGCCGCTATGAAAGTTTTAGCTATTGCAGCCAAATCCGCAAAGAAATGATTCAAAGGTGTCCACCATGCACTTTCGTGCGGGTGGAAAACGAAGTAATACCATTACACAATAGGCCACGATGGAACCAACAGAAACATATACATACAATACGACTCTGTGAGTCAAGAATACAGATATCAGTATAAGGATTGAAATCACCTTGAAAATGGTACAACATCCAAGTACGAATAAGAAGCAAATAGGGCTAAGAGCCCTAGAGAATAACCAATGACATCCATAACCCTGCCCAGGCCAAGCTGGAAGAATAAACCTGCTAACGACGTCGATCTCTAACCTACTAAACAAAAGGAGCGCTGACAAAGGGCAAAAGAAAAAGAGAGTGGTCAGTACCGAGGCCATTACACAGCGAGACTTAGATTTTGGCGGTCCTCTCCTACATATGTAAGGTGAACTGATGCTGAAGCGAAGCATGCGCGAAACAACCTATAAAGACTCGATTCATCTAACAGTTATCAGAGAGGGATAATAAAGACCTATTCGGATCAAACCTGATACTATAACCAAGCATATTCATCCTGGTATTCCCCCTTGATACCAAACGAGGAAGTCATATCGAGGGAAGTCACACGGTTGGCAATTTTATTCGTTCCATTAAAGTTGCAGCAATTACTAGTAGGGTATGGTAAACATTAGTCATCCTGATATCATAAGCAGTGGGCAGTTTTAGTTAATCACTCTGTTGTAGTTATAATACTTACTAGTCAGATACATATAGCACGAGGCATCCTAATTCCAGCAGTTGTTGGCACTTTTATTTACTCATTATGTTGTAGTGAATCTGATTACTAGACAAGTCAAAGTCAAATTTATAGCACTACTTTAGTTATAGTTGTCTATGATCGAGACACTGTGCTCCAAGTCGTCTATAACCGCGGACACGGCTTTCAGAAAAATTTACCCTACAGGGGGCATAAATATCAACACACGCACGATCAACCTCAGAAAAACCAAATGAAAACCCAACAAGGCATCACGACAAAGCAATCACAAGATTCATATAATATTTTAGGGGGACACCCCACTAAGCTACCCACAACGAAGTTGGACGGCCCCGAGATGGACCCAGAGGTTTGTGACGACGGCTGTAAACGACTGGGAACCCGAAAGTGTGACTGGGCTTGTCAATACCGCGAAAATGTGGCATGACGTTTCAAAACAGTACAAAAATAAATGCTCTCCATGAGCAACGGTAGTAAATCAAGTAGTAAAGCTTGGCATAAGTACATGATAGTAATAAAGCCCCAAACTTCTTTGTGGCCCCAATAAATAAGATATGATTCAAGCTCTGGTTAAGGCGATTTATGGTCCCACATGCGGATAGTGCGATAGTCAAGGAATAGGTATCAAGTACTCGGGGTCCTACGGGACACCAGTGAGCGGTTAAAAACCAAATCACATATATTGCCCACTGGTGCCTCTGTATTAGTTATAACTATTCTCAGCATTGTAATATCAAGTTTTATTTAAAGTCATGATCATCTTTAACATAAATGGCAACCTTCCACCAACTATGGAACACCGACGACACAAAGCAACACCTATGCAAGCAGCTACGACTCGCAAGGCCGGCTATCTACCAAACAACAAGGAATAGGAGGTGTCCATGGCAATATAGGCTCCAAGGAATATAAAGTGGTACATAATCTAAAGCATCACAACATAGATAGCAATAGATCAACATGAGGAAGTAAAGACTAGAAATGTAAAATAGGTAGAAAGGGGGAGAATGCTCGCAGGGGAAACACGACCAAAGGTTCATCCGAAGATTAGGTCAACACTCACATCAACTTATCGGCCTAATCCGTGAAGAAGCAAAGAACTAGAAGAAACACCGGACGCACTATTTAATACGACAGAAGATCGGGCATGATGCATGTATGGGGTATGACATGGCAAAGATGCGATGCAATTAGGCAATATTAAGCAGAACCGGGTCACAACATTTAATTAGAAGGTTCATGTTGTTTAGCTACCCCGCATTTTAAATATTGTCTTAACAAGGCAAAATTATGTCATCTGTTCGCTACACAAATTTAAATGGGGATAATATAAGACTAGAAAAGCCGCATATGGTCTCCATATTTAATTATTAAGTGAATCGGCTAAAAGGCCCCAAACCACACAATATGTATGCAACATGAACAATTTAATATGCAACAAGTGAAATATCATATATTATAAAATAGGGGTCTCAGACAGAGGGTCACATATGGGTTCGGCGAACTTGGGGTTCCGAGGTGTTCGGGTTTGGTCTTCAGGGTCCGGGATAGAGAACTTGGCAGCATCCTGGGGTCTTCGGATCAGGGTTCTCGGCGTCCATGAAGAAGAACACGAAATCGGTGCCAGGATTCGGTTTCCAAAGTCTATGAAGAAGAACATGCGTCCTGGAAACGGAGTTCTTCGAGTTTGGTCTTCAGAATATCTTGCGATAAGTTAACTTGTCTTGGGCGAACGAGACCACGACACTGGAGACAAAAAGCTTGGCAGAAGCGGAGTCTGAATGATGCGGTTGTCGGCGGAACATGTTGTAGATGAGCTTGCCAAAAGGAGTCATGATTCGACATAGTTCACATGCACATAAATTAGCGTCGGTAGCCGAACAAGGGCACTAGCACACAAGCATGCTCATACACACATGCATAGGGGCTTGCAAAGACGAGCCAGGCTCCGGGAAGAGGCGGGAAATAGCTCATGGCAAGCGACGAGGACAGCCGCGGAGGCAAGGAGGCGCATGAGGCTGAGATGCAGGGAGGTGGCGGGGAAGGAGGTCCTATGAGCGTGCAAGGAGGAGCTCCGGATGGGAGGTGCCGATGAGGCACAGGCGGCCTAGGCGACAAAAACTGGGAGAGGGCAACCAGAGAAGAGTACAAGGTCAAGGAAGGCGGCGGTAGCTCGGGGCTCGCTAGTGGAGGGCTCTGGAGGCGGCCTCCTAACCAGGGGCGATGCAGGACGGGCTTGGCGCGCTTGGAAGAAGGGGGTGGAGGCTCCAAGGAGAGGGCATGATGGGAAAGGAGCGGGGCGAGGCGCTGGAGGTTTACAGTGTTTGTTGTCCAAGACGATGGCGGCGACGAGGGTAAGCCCGATGTAGGAGGAGATAGGTCCGAAGAGCTCGGCGGCGGGGAGGGGCCGACCTAGACAGGCACCAGCGAGTAAGGGTGGCCGGCGAGGGGCTACGCAGGAGGAGAGCGGTGGAGGGGATGTACTGGCGGCTGTGGTTGCTCGAGGAAGGAGGGTGTTTAAGAGAGGAAGGAGAGCGCCGGGGCGGGGAATCATGCGAAAGGGCGGGCTCACAGGGATCGAGCGAGGGGTGGACACGGTCGCATCGAGGGGTGGGGCCAGGGTGTCGTGGCCGATGCGTCGTGTGGTACGTGTGTTTGCGATCGGGCCACAGTGCGTCGTGTGGCCGCTCGATTCGTGTGACGGCTACCAGAGAGGGATAAGAAATACCTATTCGGATCGAACCTGATACTATCATCAAGCATACCCATCCTGGTATTCCCCCTCGAGACCAAACGAGGAAGTCATACCGAGGGAACTCACATGGTTGGCAATTTTATTCATTCCTTTAAAGTTGCAGCAATTACTAGTAAGGTATGGTAAACATTAGTCATCCTGATATCATCAGCACTGGGTAGTTTTAGTTAATCATTCCGTTGTAGTTGCAATACTTACTAGTTGGATACATATAGCATGAGGCATCCCAATTCTAGAAGTTGTTGGCACTTTTATTTACTCATTCTGTTGTAGTGAATCTAATTACTAGACAAGTCAAAGTCAAATTTATAGCACTACTTTAGTTATAGTTGTCTATGATCGAGATACTATGCTTCAAGTCGTCCATAATTGCAAACACGGCTTTCAGAAAAATTTACCCTGCAGGGCGCACAAATAGCAACACATGCACGATCAACCTCGGAAAAACTAAATGGAAACCCACCGAGGCATCACGACAAAGAAATCACAAGATTCATATAATATTTCAGGAGGCCACCCACTAAGCTACCCGCGACGAAGTTGGTCGGCTCCGAGACGGACCCAGAGGTTTGTGACGACGGCTATAAAAGACTAGGAACCTGAAAGTGTGAACGGACTTGTCAATACCGTGAAAACGTGGCACGGGGTTCCAAAAGAGTACAGAAGTAAACGCTCTCCATGAGCAATAGTAGTAAATAAAGTATTAAAGCATGGCATAAATACATGTTAGTAATAAAGTCCCAAACTACTTTGTGGCCCCAAGAAATAAGATATGATTCAAGCTCTAGCTAAGGGGATTGATGGTCCCACATGCGGATAGTGTGATAGTTAAGGGACATGTATCAAGTACTCGGTGTCCTATGGGACACCAGTGAGCGGTTAAAAACCATATCACATCTATTTCCCACTGGTGCCTCTGCATGAGTTTTAACTATTCCTAGCATTTTAATATCAAGTTGTATTTAAAGTTGTGATCATTTTCAACATAAAGCATATCACAACCTTCCAACAATTATGGAACACCGACAACACGAAGCAACACCTATGCAAGCAGCTATGACTCACAAGGCCGACTATCTACCAAACAACAGGGAATAGGAGGTGTCCATGGCAATATAGGCTGCAAGGGATATAAAGTCGTATGTAATCATCGCAACACAGATAGAAATAGATCAACAGGATGAAGGAAAGACTAAAAATGTAAAATAGGTAGAAAGGGGGAGAATGCTTGCCTGGGGAACACTACCAAAGGTTTGTCCAAATATCGGGTTGACACTTGCATCAACTTATCGACCTAATCCGTGAAGAATCAACGCACTATAAGGAACACCAGATGCACTATTTAATACTACGACAGAAGATCGGGCATGATGCATTTATGAGTTATGACATGTTAAAGATGCGATGCAATTAGGCAATATTAAGCGGAACCGGGTTCCGACATTTAATTAGAAGGTTCATGTTGTTTAGCTACCCCGCATTTTAAATGTTGTCTTAACACGGCAAAATTATGTCGTCGGTTCGCTACACAAATTTAAATGGGGATAATATAAGACTAGAAAATCCGCATATTGTCACGACCCGGGATCAGGGATAGACAAATACCAGATCCTTATGTGATATAAGCCTAACCTAAATTCTGAAGCGCGCAGGGAAATATCGGTAGCATTACAGAACATACAAACCATATATTAATAAGGTAAACTCTTAACAGAGTTACAACCAGTCATATAAGCCAGGGGTCATAGACCCATCATTACATCAAACAATGGAAGCAAACAAGTTTTTCTAAACAACAAACTTAGCAAAGGGCCTAAGAGGCCTTAAACAGAAGTAGCGACCCTTCCATAGATCCTAGGCTCCTGCCCGGGAACCCCGACTACTCGTCGACTTCGACGTAGAAACCA
The DNA here is from genome assembly GCA_916181665.1 of Avena sativa. Classification (NCBI taxonomy): domain Eukaryota; kingdom Viridiplantae; phylum Streptophyta; class Magnoliopsida; order Poales; family Poaceae; genus Avena; species Avena sativa. The sequence continues at coordinate 138,836,013 of OV702280.1, forward strand.
CCTTCAGTTGGAGTAGCTTCATCTGTAGAAAAACATCAACGAAGCAAGGCTGAGTACAGGGTGTACTCCTCAAGACTTATGGCTAATGGAGTTATTTCGCATAAAGCCATCTTTTATTTTTGAAACAAGAGGGAGAAGAAGCTCGTCTAGTCAGATCATTTTCAAAAGAAGATAAGAAGAGTACAACTCTAGATCTTAGAAGTCATCTTCGGTATCCACCAAGTACCATCCTCAACTGAACCTCTCTTCCCGGACTACCCCCTCAAACAACCCCGAGGAAGTACTCCGGATCTCACATTAGTTGAACAAGTTTTATCATTCGGTTATAGTTCTCTATGATCTTCACATCCGTTCCCAAGTTGTCCATAACCGTGGACACGACTTTTCAAAAAGATTAATAACCCTGCAGGGGTGCACAACTTTACCCACACGTACCAACCAATTCTTAATGCCATATTATTAGCCCTCTTCCTTGGAAGGCCGGCAGAGAGTGGTTGACCACGACCTTTACCTTGCTTTCGCCGAGACCATGAGTCACGCACTAAGGAGATGCCGCCGTAATGGGCCGAGTCCCAAAGCCGGTCCCTAATGATGTGTGCGGGGTTCAAGATTGCGGATGATGGGCATCTCTTGTTCCTGGCCACGCTTACCTACCTTTTATGAATAAACCTCCTTCACCTCCATTCAAGAACAACCAAGATGCGTATGTCGAATGGAAAGCCCGAACTATGTGACTCATGGAATCTACTAGGCAAGTTAGTTGGTCGAGGGGGTTTCCAGGCCCCCGTGTGGTTCTACGCTCGTCTTGGTTCAAGAGGCAAGAACATCGAGTCCTAGGGGTGGCTAGTATGGGACTGCAAAAACCACAACCCACGTGGCCTCCTATACAAGCCTTAGCATGTTTAGTATTCATCTCTGATCACATCACATCATCCTACCATACTAGGTTCATTCGCATCTCCAGTGCATCATCTGAATGATCATGAGGAACGACCCTCGTACTCAAGAGACATGAGATTGCCAACTTATACTTTGTCAAGCATATACTCCATATTTTGTTCACTTTAACCTTAATCAATTCAAGATGATTATGATAGGGGCAATGAGAGCTGAAAGCTAACAAGTACCATAATTTTTGGAAGCTCTTTATGAAACTTGAAATCCCTGCTTCCCTTTGAAGGGCCTTTCTTCCACTTTTATATTGAGTCTCCATCTTCTATCCTTAGGCACCAATTAAGAGAGCATAGTTGTCATTCTTACTTGTATGTGCATTGTCCCAAAACTTATTGATTGATTTAAAATGTTGATATTGCTTGCTCTTGAACTATTTGTATCTTGTCACCCTTATGAACTTTAAAGGTGTCCTATGCATTTATGTTTTGCTACTCCATGAGGGACAAGCTGAATGCCACTATTCTATGTTTTATATATGTGAAACAAACAAATGTCTTTCAATGCATTATTATTCATGAATCTTTGTTTGTATCTTTTCATGTTGCAGCATATTTAATATGTCTTAGTGTTAGAACTTCATCTTTAATGCTCATGTTTAGAGTACTTTGATCCTAGATTTCAATGCTTGCAAATGGTTTGATATTGATTGTGATGGTGCATGTCACCTTAAAAATTATTCTTTTTATTACTTACCTACTCGAGGACGAGCAGGAGTTAATCTTGGGGATGCTTTATATGTCATAAATGTATCTATAATTTTTGATGTTCCATGCTTGTTTAGTATCCACTTTGCTATGATTTGTCTACACTTTGAGGTATTTTTATACATTTTCTGGGACTAACATATTAACAAGATGCCACAGTGCCAGTTGCCTGTTTTCTTCTGTTTTTGGTTTCAGAAAAGCTAGTAAGGAAATATTCTCGGAATTGGACGGGACAAAACCCAAAGTCAATATTTCACCGAGACGAACATAGAGACCGAAGGGCAACTAGAGGGGCGCCATAGGGTGGCCACACCTCCCATATGCGGGCCCACCCTCGGCTGTGCCTGGGCAGGGTGTGGGCCCCCTGGCCGCTCTCCTGCCTTGCCTCTTCGCTTATATAATCCCCTCGATGCCAAAACCCTAAGTACCCTCAGATCTCCACAAAACAGTACATAGTTGCCGCCACCATCGTCCCTAGATCGGGGGGGGGATCTGAAGCTCTTCCCGGCACCCTTTCATAGGGCAGATATCATCCTAGAGGCCTTCTTCATTACCATGCCAGCCTCCAGTATGATGCTTGAGTAGTTCCACCTTGGACTATGGCTCCATATAGTAGCTAGATGGTTGTTTCTCCTCCTTTGTGCTATCATGTTTAGATCTTGTGAGCTCCGTTCATGATCAAGATCATCTATTTGTAATCATGCATGCTGTGTTTGCGGGGATCCGATAGATATTGAGATTACTATGTCAGATTAATTAATGATTCTATCTTATTGATTCTATCATTTATATGTTGTTTGAGATCTTGCATTCTCTCCGTGTCTGGTAGCTATCTTGGCCAAGTAGATGCTAGTGACTCCAAGATGGAGTATTTATGCTCGATAGTGGGTTCATGCCTCTCCTGAATCTGGGGAAGTGACAGAAATCTCTAAGGTTGTAGATGTGCTATTGCTACTAGGGAGAAAACAACAATCTCTTGTTCATGGAACAATTGTATTGTTTACTTTACACACATTGCTTAAAGCAGATATCCGTTGCTTATAACTTAATACTAGAGGGGGTTCGGATGATAACCTTTAGGTGGATTACTAGTCATAGATGCAGTTGGATGGAGGTCTATGTATATTGTTGTAATGCCCAATCAAATCTCATAGGATCATGAATGTTTAGTATTGCATTGTTATGCCTTAATCAGTCCTATCAATTGCTCCGCTGTAATTTGTTTACCCAACATGTTATGTTGTTTATCTTAAGGAGGACACCTCTAGTGAACTGTGGACCCTGGTCCAATCTTTACCATTGATACATCATCCATTGTTACTGTTTACTTTCTGCAAGCTACCATTACCTTCCACACCATACATTTAATCCTTTGTTTTCAGCAAACCGGTGAGATTGACAACCTCACTGTTTGTTGGGGCAAATTCTTGAGTTTGTGTTGTGCAGGTTCCAAGTTGTTAGCAACACCTTGGAGTCGTTTCCTTCCTCCTAATGGTTCGATAACCTTGGTTTCTAACTAAAGGAAGACTTACTGTTGTGCTCATCATACCTTCCTCTTGGGGTTTCCCAACGAAGCTCTAAAGTGATCTGAGCCGCATCAAGGTGGAGGTTGCTCGAGGAAGGAGGGTGTTTGAGAGAGGAAGGAGAGCGATGAGGGTGGGGAATCGCGTGGAAGGGCGGGGTCACGCGGATCGAGCGAGGGGTGGACACGGTCGCATCAAGGGGTGGGGCCAGGGTGTTGTGGCCGCTGCGTCGTGTGGTACATGTGTTTGCGACCGAGCTAAGGTGCGTGTGTACGTGACCGAGTGTGTGGTGTTGATTCTAGTTGGGTCTAGGTGTGCTGGTGTGGGTCGTTAGGTGAGAGAGGCAGGGGTTGGGGTTGCGGGCGTTTTTTCGCGGGGCGCAGGGTGGTGTGCTTGGATGGTGACAAGGTGGGTGGGACTAGGCGGGGCAACACTTGCAACACTGCTGCGTGTAGGCGAGGGAGTGGGGTGCGTGCATAGTGTGGCGGCGGCGCTAGGTGTTAGAGTATCTCCACCCGGGTTCCCAGGACGACGTTCGAAGGGCATTTTTTTGTCCGGATAATGATTTTTTGCTCAGTCGCGTTCCCAGGACGCTGGTTTCGTCCGTATTTGGCCCAACTTTCGTCCAGAGTTCCTAGGACGATCCCGGGGCTCTGAGAACGCACTGGGAACGCCGGACGAAGCGAAAATACTAGTGGGCCAACCTTGTTGGCGACTATAGGCCGAGCTCCTGCCCTTTTCTTCTTCTCCTTCCGCCTTTCCTCTCCATTCCCCCCCAACTCCCACCAGTTCACCGAGCTCCCGCCCACCATGCCGCCGAAGGGTTTCGTCAAACCCCAATTCACCATCGGAAAACCAGAGGAGAAAAAGATGAGGAAACCGAGAGAACTGACAAAGAGGCCGGAAGTCTTGACCAACACCGAGTGGCTAACCCTTGTCTAGAAGAGGAAGGTCGAGTCGGATGGCCATAGGGAGAGGAAGGACAGGGCGAAAGCCATGAAGGAGCTCGCCGAGGCCAATGGTCTCGCCGAAGAGAAGGTGATAAAGGCAAAGCAGGCAGTGGCGTCGCGTGTGGCGATGTCACACCCAAGGCCGGTTGTCCCCCTGCAGTATGACGCTCACTTGTGGAGCCAGCCAAGCATCGGCTCGCCGTCCGGGTTCTCGCCAATCTTGCCGGCCGGCTTCCAGGAGAGCCAGGAAAACCCGTGGCAGAGGTACTCATCCTTCCTCAATTTTAACGGTGGGTTCAACCTGCACATCAACGTCCCCTACTCTAGGGCGGACTAGGAGCAGGCGGAGCAACGCCGCATTCAGCGCCAGCAGGAGGAGGCCGAGCGCCAGGCCAGGGCGCGCCGTGAGTTCGCCTACCAGGGCACGCCGCTCATCGTCCTTGATGACGACGATGGCGACGCCGACCCGTTGTACCAGCCATGGAGGTGTGGTGATGCAGGATAGAGAAGCTCGCGCCCCCGCAGCCGCCGAGCGGCGACGACGACGATGGCAAGGCAGACCCCGACTACACCTACTTCTACAACAACTTCGGCATGTGAAGCGGTGTCCGGTGGCCTCGGCATCGGCCTCAGCATAGGCCTTTTTTAAGTTTTTAGTAATTATTAGCCTAAATGCAGTTTGAATTCGGAATTGTTCGCCCAAATTTGATGTAATATTTATGAATTTGCCCTTTATTAATGAAAACCACCTATATTCGCACAAACTTTGCCGAGTTTAATTCAATTTGGCCAAACTTGGCAACTCGGTCTGGGAACACGAGTGGGAAACTGGGCGTTTCCAAGCCGAAAACTAGTTCCGTCCAGACCTATTTACATATGGATTTCGGCCTGAGAACGCCAACCAATTGGAGGTGCTCTTAGGTGGAGGATTTGGGTGGATCGGGTAGGGCTAGGGTTTGGGAATTTTAGGGTTAGGGTTTTACTAGGGATTTGGGGTGGTAGGTGGTTCGGCCGGATGGGGCTTTTCTCCCGGCCAGCTAGACTTCCTCCCATAAACATTTTTTATAAAAATTTCATTTATTTAGTTTTAAAATAAAATATTTTTGTGATTAGTTTTAGACAAACAAAAATATCCGGAAAAACAGGATTTTGATTTGAATAAATAGAGGGGGCATTTTAGAAAACAAAGAGAGGCTTTTAGATAAATAGTTTTAAGGTTAAAAGATGCATGATGTCATGATGATGCACAAAGGAGTAATTAGAAAACGATTTTCTAGTAGATGTTTTACCCAGGGTGCTACATTGGAAGAATACATGCAACTCATATACAACCGGCCCTTATTAATCTCACAGAAACGGCGTGCACTAATGTAGTGGTAGTTGACACAAAAGGCCTTCATTGGCTGCTCTGCACCCACAATACCACAACCTCGCCTGCATAAACATCGTCCAACATCTCATGACTACGAACATCTAAGACAAGCGTGTAGATAATTTCAAGAGCATAATTTACAGTAGTTCTTTGCAGGCTAGAGTAAAAAAATGCAATCGGATATACCTACAGGTGTAAAAGATGAAAATATTAGAAACCCTTCAAATTCTTACAAAGTTCTGTGTAGAGTTATACCTAAGAATTATCCAGTTATAGTACATGCCGTAGTAGAAAACAGACCTTTGGTTCGGGCCATTAGTCCGGGCCATGGTTGAAGCCAGGATTAATGGTCCAAACCAGACAAACCAAACCCCCCAAACCATTTGTCCCGGACCGTTAGATCCCATTTGTACCGGTTTGAGATACAGACCGAGACTAATGGGTCTGGAGCCTGTTGCGCGCTGCGGGCACCCCCATTAGTCCCGGTTTGTATCTCAAACCGGGACAAATGGGCTGGTCCTATATATATGGCATAAGCCTACCCCTCACTCCTGTTTTTTTCCTAGTGGGAGGTGGTATAGGTTTGTGTCCTCTTTTTCATATGCGCTAGAGGTGTTCGTAAAATGCCCGTTAGAGGGATGCGCCTTGAGTTCACAAGACAAACATGATATGAGGTGCTCGAGCCACACTTAAGTTTTCGCATCTTTGTTTCCAAGTGTCCTAAAAGGTTAGCAACTATTTTCTCATTATTAGACTGTGTGGTACTAATTTTAGCATCGTGATTGCATTTGATATATAGTTGTATGATTCAGGTGAGCTATCCATGGATGTATGGTGACCGATGCTCTAGAACTTACAGAGAAGGCATGCGTTCTTTTCGCCTTGTGGCCAAGGCGAACAAGCGGCAGGATGGTTTTATGTGTTGTCTATGTGCTGAATGTCATAATGAGCAGGTTCACACTTCCTCGAGAGTCATTCAGAGCCATGTGATTCGGTCGGATTTCATTTCTGGCTATAATGTTTGGACCAAGAACAGAGAAAGATGGGTTATGATGGAAGACGTCGATGAAGAAGAGATGGTTCATGACAACTACCGATCTATGTTCGCTGAATACACTAATCCCGCAATGGAAGACAATGAAGAAGAAGTAGGTGAAGAACAGGCACCATATGAGCCCACTGATGATCTTGGTCGGGTCATTTCTGATGCAAAGCAAGGATGTGACACAGAAAATGAGAGGTTACAGTTCGAGCAGATGTTACAAGACCACAAAAAATTCTTGTACCCAACTTGTGAAGATGGCCAGAAGAAGATACATGGATGCCCTAATGACTGTATCCTCTACAGCGGTGAGAAGTACGAGAATATAGATAAATTCCTGGTATGCACTACATTGCGATATAAGATAAGAAAAGATGACCTTGGTGATGTTGAGGGCGAGACACCTAGAAAGAGGGTTCCTGCCAAGGTGATGTGGTATGCTCCTAGAATAATATGGTTGAAACGTTTGTTCAGAAACAAAGAGCATGCCAAGTAGTTGCGATGGCACATGGAAGACCGTAAGAAAGACGGGATATTGAGGCTGCCATAGACTAAATCAACGCCATCGATGTACTCGACGCCGCTAGGCTACTGAAATATCCGGCCTCCATCGCCATCGCTCCTCCCCACGCCGCCCGACACCGCCACGCCAGTTGCCACCGCGACCGCACCTCCCCGCGCCTCTCTCCGCTTGCGCTGCCCTCCCCGCCCCTCTCTCGTGGCACAATGCGGACTTTGATGGGGATCAAATGGCTGTTCATCTACCTTTATCCTTGGAAGCTCAAGCGGAAGCCCATTTACTTATGTTTTCTCATATGAATCTCTTATCTCCCGGTATTGGAGATCCTATTTTCCCGGCCGCCACCATCGTGCCTTCCCCGCCACCGCCACTACCATCGCCACCGCCATCCACTTCCTCCTAGGTAATTAGTTAGTTTTTAATTTTTATTAGTTAGGTATTTTAGTTAGTTGATAATTATTAGTTAGGTATATAATTGATAATTATAGTTATATAGGTATATATAGTTGATAACTATAGTTATATAGTTGATAATTATAGTTATATATTTGATAATTACAGTTGATAGAAATAATATTATATAGTTGATAATTATAGTTGATAAATATTGTATAGTTGATAATTATATAGGTATATAGTTGATAAATATTATATAGGTATGTATAAATAATATTTTAGAAATAATATTATAGAAATAATATTATATAGAAATATGTATATAGAAATATTATTTGTATAGAAATATGTATATAGAAATATTATAGAAATATTTTGTAAGGAAATATTATTGCATTTAAATATTATTTTGCATATAAATATTTTTTTCATTTAAATATTTGTGTATAAAAATATGTTTTGCTATGTTCAAATAATTTGTTCATTTTGCAATAATATTGTGTGCATCTCGCATTTTGCAGAAACTATGGATCAACCTAGTCCAATCCGTAGAGACCTAGCACAAAAAGAAATTCTCGAGGATATAATCCATGATGCCGATCCATCCAAATCTCCCTCGAGCTATCTGAACCCATCCTGTGAGGGGGAGGAGGTCGACAAAAGATAGGGAGAAGCCGTCGGCTCCGATGATGGAGGAGCCGACAACTCCGATGTTGGAGAAGCCCATGGACCCTTAACAAAGACCGGCGAGGTATATATGATGTCCGGTGATCACTAGATATATGATGTTCGGGAGTAGCTGTATATACCGAGTTGTATATATATTATATTGACGAATGTTTCTTCTCTTAGGCCTCCACATCAAGCAAGAATTCCAGGCGAGGCCTGGCCAAAAAGTTGGATGCGCGTATGAATTATACAATTACGATGGTATCAGCACTGAGCGAACCGTTGGAACCCAAAAAAGGCTGCCACTGTGTTTAAACAAAAATTTGGAGTTATGTTTAGGGATCACGTCCCGATCACCATTCGAGAGTGATATAAGCCCAAAGATGCGAAAGAGAGTGGGTATGTCGCTGAAAGGTACAAAGAGGGTCTTTGGAATGACCTCATGGCACATTTCATGCTACCAGAATGTGAGAGTGATGCCGAGACAACTGCATTGAGGAATAAAGTCAAGTAGTGGGCCCTTAAGAACATGACCGAACTATTCCGGAATTGGAAGAATCATTATGGCTGAAGTATCAGAAGGACAGGAAAAATAAAAAATTCGAAGGCTATCTAGCGAAGCAGCAGCATTACTGGGATCCATTTGTGAAGTACAAGAAGTCAGAAGATGCTTAGAATAAGTCAGAAAAAACAAGATAAATATTGCGAAAAAGAAATATCACCATCGCCTAGATCCAGGGGGCTACACGACTTCCATGCCAAAGTGGGAAAAAAGAGAAAGAGCTATGTGATAAAGGGATCATTCCAGAACCAATCCGTGAAGAATGAGATTTGATGGTAAGAAATTGGTTCCTTGGGCATGGGAGTGAGTATGACGAACTTACAGGGGACCTTGTTTGTAGTGACGGGATTAGGGTACCTAGGGAGTCATGGATGAAAGTGGTGAAAGAAATTAAAGAAGGGAAAACAAAGTTCTATCCCAATAGAGAGAATGTCTTGCTAACAAAGGTCCTCGAGAATGACGAACACGGAGGACGAGTACGAGGCCTTGGCCCTAGTTATACGTGGGAGATTGGGTTTCCCAAATAACAAGGTACTTATAGAAGCCGAGCGAGAGCAAAGCAACGATGGGAGGAGGAGGGAGACATGTTCAACCAGTTGCTAGCAAGAATTGACAAGCAGCGGCAGCAGATTGACGAACTTAGAGGAGTAGCGCGCCTGCAAGATCCTGCTCTCCATATTACCGCCAACCCATCATAGCAGAGAAGTAGCCTGGCTGAATCGGAGGTCCCGGCTCATGATGCACGGATGATAGATGGCGGTCCCGGCTACCCCATAGATGGAATCAGGGAGCAAATATCTTGTGAGCTCCATCCGTGAAGGTGGAGGTTGGATGTGCTTTACCTTGTCCACCTGACGCACATTGGCATGGCCGTGAGATTCCATCTGGCTATGCTAATGTTAGGGTGGATCAAATCGTAATGGGGTGGGACACAATGGAGCTTGACAACCCTAGAACTAAAGGTGAGAGGACACTCGGAGAAGTACTGGGTGGTATCATTCATGGAACAAGAACAACATCAAGCTTTCAGGCTTGGTGCCAAGGCTAACAACGCCTCCGAGTCGACGCAGGTCACCTTCACCTCCATCACCTCCAAGAAGCCCACCCCATCACTACGACCACCACATCGCGAGTCCATCTCGATCTCTGTCATAAGGTCAGCCGTCTTTGCCACAGGGTCAACCTGTTAAGGACAATAAGTGGAAGCATGCTCCGTCGATGAGTACTAACCGACACAGCATCCCAATACAAAAAATGTCGCCCCTCCCAACAATAACTCATAAGAATCTTCCCATCAGACCTGAAGATCGCACTGACGAGGAAACCACAGCGATCATAAAGGCCGAATGTGATGCGCATTTTGAAAATAAGAAAACCGAGCCTGCTTTGGTATACACCAAGAAGAAAAAAGCAGATGCACTTGATTTTCTGAACACAAAATCGCAATATGAGTTGCACCATAAGACATATGACTATCTACACACACTTCAGAAGGAAGTGACGAAGATCAAATCAAGTAGAAGTGCAAGCGGGAGCAAATCAAGTAAAAGTGCAAGCGATAAAATATTAGACGTTCCCCAGCTCGGACAACAGGCCAAACAATCAATCCAACCCCTCAAGGCTATACCCAAAAACGTACCCCAGCGACGGGAGGAGCCAATAGATATGGAAGCAGTTGCGCAGTTGGCGCCCACTATGAATCTGATTGTTGCTGAATTGCTAGGTTCCCAAGACGAAAAGTTACCCAAGGATGTTGTAATCACTAGATATGTCCCAGGGATGGATTTGGCCAGCAAAGAGAAGTTGCGAGAACTTACAACACAAATGCTGAATCTCCATCAATGGTAACTGAGAGTCGTAAATCGGGACAAAACAATGATCATAACAGAAGTCCCATAAGACTACTACTTACAACCCAAGAAGATCCATGTTGAGTTTCCAGAACTCTTACAATTATACAATTTCCATGACCTTGACAAATCTATCATGAGTTGGTATTGTCTATAAGTTGTTGAATTCAGTTCTTTCAGTTGTTTAGTTTATTGCATGTAATTATCCTCCTTATATCCTTTTTACTCTATTTTGCAGAATGAAGATGTTGGAATGTAAAAGAAAAATGTCTATGGTGTTGGGTTCATTGACCCAGATAAAATACATATACAGACGGTAACAGAGAAACCCGAGGAGACGGCGAATAGCCTTCTAAGTTTTCTAACGGAGCAACATTTCTATGACCACATATTGCTTCCTTACTACTTCAAGTGAGGGTCTTACTCTATTGTACACACTCACTTTTGCTTACTCGATGTTACGTGCAATTGATGAGTTACTAACGTATATATAAACGTGTGCAGGTTTCACTGGATTCTGCTAGAAATTCAACTTGATAAGGGAACAGTTGAAGTATTTGACTCATTAAAGAAAGACATGGAAGAGTTCCGCAGCATGCAGGACATGCTCGAGAGGTAATTTCAATCATTCGCGCTATATCGGTCTCTATTCATTGTGATAGGTCAAAGGTGTCCGATCTTTCGATGAGATGGTGATAGTCGATTTGGTGGAGTTCGGGCTTGACGATCCGAGTACACGTGCGAGCACGAGCGCCAATGCAATCGCTAGGCCAATCTCCTGGAGGTTACCGATCCTGCGGGAACACGATTAGCCTGACCAACGAGGGTCTTAATTCATACCTAAAATCGAGAACAAGTAAGAACTAATATTGCAATCAAGATATTGCGGATTAAGATGAAAGATTTATTGAGAAGGTGGGATCCTGTATAGGTGCGAAGTACAAGAGGCCTCTGCGATGCTCGAGCCTTGGAGAAGTTGCTATGATGGCTAACTTAATGTCTAAACAAAATCCGAGTCTACGGTGACGGCTATGGGGAGTATTTAAGGAGGAAAAGGTGGGGTTTCGGCCAGCCATAGAAGTGGTGGCCGAATCCAACCCTAGAAGTCCTTTTCTCCTCAAATACGGACTCTAAAAAGTGGCTGATTAAAATCCTACGAAAATTACATGGGCCTGGCCCAAAATAAAGGTGTCGCAGCACCGTATTAAGCTATGGACGAATTTGTGAAGTATTAATCTTGAATATTTCGTCCAAGACTTCTTTCTTCATTATGGTAGCCTCAAAGTTCTGAAATCTTCATCCGTGGCCTTCTCTTGAATCATCTCATACTTGATGCCATCTCCATGCATGGCCATGCTCCAATGCTTGTCCCTCTCATCCATGCTTGGTCCATCATTCCTAAGAGTAATAAATACATCTGATTTAGCCAACATCATATTCTCATGTATGTGAGGAATAGTTCCAAGAAACGAAAGTACCTGATAGTTAAGTTGTTTGGCACGAGATCTTGTGATAGGTCCTTATATGTGTGTAGCTGTAGGTACAACGGCTGTATCAATAGATGGGATGTCCACATCATGCTCCCCTTATTGAATTGAAGTCGTCCTCGACGCAATCTCATCTTACTCACCAAAGTAAGGCTTCAAATCTGCAATGTTAAACGTAGGACTGACCGTACCAAAGTCTGCAGGCAACTCAAGTTTATATGCATTATCGTTTATTTTCTCTAAGACCTTAAAGGGACCAGCAGCACGCGGCATTAACTTAGACTTGCATAAATCAGGAAAACGATCCTTACGCAAATGTAACCAAACAAGATCTCCAACATCAAACATAACATGCTTTCTCCCTTTATCCCCAGCAAGTTTATACTTAGCATTCATGTGTTCTATGTTATCTTTAGTAGTCTTATGCAAGTTTAATATCATTTCAGCGCGTTGTGTAGCATCCAAATTATTTTGCACCAAAGTAGGTAAAGGCAATAAATCAATAGGTGCACGAGGAACAAAACCATACACGATCTCAAACGGGCACATCTTTGTGGTAGAATGCAGCGAACGATTATAAGAAATTCTATATGAGGTAAACACTCTTCCCACAATTTTAAGTTCTTCTTTAAAACATCCCGCAACATAGTAGACAAAGTTCTATTTACTACTTCAGTTTGTCCATCAGTTTGGGGACGACATGTAGTACTAAACAGCAATTTAGTCCCCAACTTAGCCCATAAACATCTCCAAAAGTGGCAAAGAAATTTAGTATCACGATCAGAAACAATAGTATTTGGCACACCATGTAAACGAACAATTTCACGAAAGAACAAATCAGCAATATGCGCAGCATCATCCGTTTTATGACAAGGAATAAAGTGTGCCATCTTAGAAAACCGATCCACAACAACAAAAATACTATCCCGCCCCTTCTGTGTACGTGGCAATCCCAAAACAAAGTCCATAGAAATATCCTCCCAAGGAACACTAGGAACAGGAAGAGGCATATATAAACCATGTGGATTAATGCGAGACTTAGCTTTTTGACAAGTAGTGCAGCGTGCCACAAATCTCTCAACATCTCGACGCATACGTGGCCAAAAGAAGTGTGTAGCAAGAACATCCTCCGTTTTCTTGACACCAAAGTGTCCCATCAATCCTCCTCCATGCGCTTCCTTAAATTTAGCATCATGCACATATTGTTCCTTAATAGTTTCTAATCCAAATATTTTGAAGTCAAGTTGAGATAACAAAGTATAACGGCACGACAAAGCATCAGCAATAATATTATCTTTACCCTTTTTGCGTTTGATAACATAAGGAAAAGACTCAATAAATTCAACCCACTTTGCATGACGACGATTCAACTTAGCTTGACTAAAATATGCTTCAAATATTCATGATCAGAATGTATAACAAATTCTTTAGGACATAGATAATGTTGCCAAGTTTCTAATGTCCGAACCAACGCAAATAATTCTTTATCATAAGTAGAATAGTTCAGACTAGCCCCACTCAATTTTTCACTAAAATATGCAATAGGTTTTCCCTCTTGTAATAACACACCTCCCAAACCAATTCCACTAGCATCACATTCAAGCTCAAAAGTCTTAGTAAAATCAGGAAGTTGGAGTAAGGGAGCATGTGTTAGCTTATCTTTCAATATGACGAAGGCCTATTGTTGTGCATCGCCCCAAACAAAGGGCACATCCTTCTTGGTAAGTTCATTCAGCGGCGCGGCAATTGATCCAAAGTCTTTGACAAAGCGCCTATAAAAACCAGCGAGGCCAAGAAAACTCCTCACTTGTGTGACCATTTTGGGCTGCGGCCAATTCTCAATAGCTTGGCTGGATCTACTTCAATACCTTGTGATGTAACAACATAGCCAAGAAACGCAACTCGATTGGTGCAAAAGGTGCACTTCTCAAGATTACCAAACAAATGTGCATCACGTAAAGCATTGAAAACAACACGTAAATGGTCCAAATGATCCGCTAAAGATTTGTTATAAATCAGAATATCATCAAAGTAGACTACCACAAAACGTCCAATGAAAGCACGTAAAAATTCGTTCATTAATCTCATGAAAGTGCTGGGTGCATTAGTTAAACCAAACGACATCACTAACCACTCATACAAACCGAACTTAGTTTTAAATGCTATTTTTAATTCATCTCCCAATTTCCTACGAATCTGGTGGTAACCACTACGCAAATCAACTTTAGAAAACATGGTAGAGCCACTCAATTCATCAAGCATGTCATCCAAACATGGAATAGGATGACGATATCGAATAGTAATATTATTGATAGCTCTACAATCAGTACACATGCGCGAAGAACCATCTTTCTTAGCTACCAAATTAATAGGAACAGCACAGGGGCTAAGGGACTCACGAATATGATCTCTATCGAGTAGTTCCTGAATTTGGCGTTGTATCTCCTTTGTCTCCTCTGGATTTGTTCTATATGGCGCGCGGTTGGGCAACGTAGCACCAGGAATTAGATCAATTTGGTGCTCAATTCCTCTAATAGGAGGTAGTCCTGGTGGCAGCTCAGCGGGGAAGACGTCCTCATATTCCCGCAAAAGGTTAGCAATAGCGGGTGGCAAAGAAGGATGCATATCCTCAAATGAAAACAAAACCTATTTGCAGACAATTGAATAACATTGAGTATTGTTTACATCTAGTTCAGCAATATCAATTTTAATTGCAAGCATACATGGACTCTTCAAACAAATTTCAGGAGCATGTTTAGAATCAGATTTAGTGTTCTTTGGTGGTAAAAAATCTGCAGCAACAATCTGATTCTCACTTTTATTTTTCTCCTCAGTTTTTAGCTCTACTAGCTCTAGCAAGATCATCTTTTAAAATCTGTTCGGGAGTCATAGGTTTTCGTCCAATTTTCTTTCCATCATGCGTAAGAGAATAGTGATTAGTTTTTCCATTATGAACAGATTCTCTATCAAATTGCCATGGTCTACCAAGTAATAAAGAACAATCTTGCATAGGTACAACATCACAATCAACAAAATCAGAATATGTACCAATAGTAAAATGCACGCGTACCGTTCTTGTTACCTTGATCTTGCGAGAACTCTCAAACCATTGGATGTAATATGAATGTATGCGTTGTCTTGTTGGAAGTGCAAGCTTCTCTACCATGTCAACACTAGACAGATTATTACAACTCCCTCCATCAATGATGATCCTTATAGCTCGTTCCTTGACAACACCACGTGTTTGGGACAGGTTGTGGCGTTGATCTTGCTCAGATTTGCTCAATTACACACTCAACACACGTTGTGTAATTAAGCTCTTGTATTGATCAGCAGTTTCAGGTCCCATTACCTCTGTCTCTTCATCAGAATCATAATTGTCTCCATATCGAGAAGAAATAAAGGCTAATGTATCTTCATCAAAGTCACTTTCTGAATCATATTGACCATCATCACGCACCATCATAACACGTTATGTTGTGCCTCTCAATATGACCAAAACCCCAGCACTTGCGGTATTGTATATCATTTGTTTTACCCGTGGAAGCCATAGAAGATGCACTACGTGCATGAGCATTGGATGACGGTGGAGGAGTAGCTAGAAATATTGTGGTGGCCTTGGATGTGGTAGTAGCTGGTGGAGAATCACGAGAAGGAGGCGCTGATTGTCGGGATGTCCAAGTGGATGTGCGCCCTACAGAATTATTAGTCCTCCTCCATGGTGTTTGGCGATCCTGCACTTCACCTTCAGCTTTGCAAGCAAGATGAAACAAACGAGTGATAGAATTATATTCCTTGTAGTCTAATATGTGTTGAATGTCCTTGTTTAATCCACCAAAGAAACGTGCAAGCATTTGTTCAGTAGATTCAACAAGACCACATCGAACCATCCCCGTTTGCAATTCCTGATAATACTCTTCTACAGAATTTTTCCCTTGTTCCAAACGTGTCAGATTCTTTAGTAAATCACATTGATAAGTGGGAGGCACAAAACAAACATGTATAGCAGTTTTTAAAGCAGTCCAAGTACTAGGAATAGTAGTAGGATTTAAACGACAATACTTAGACCACCAAAGGGAAGCAAATTTAGTAAATTCACATGTAGCAACACTAACACACATATTCTCAGGATATATTAAGCATGCAAAACGTTGTTCTACTTCCATCTCCCATGTAAGATATGCATCAGGATTATATTTACCCTCAAAAGATGGAATATTTAATTTAAGCTTTGCAACATGATCATCGTCACGTACCGGTGGTCGAGCGTTGCGGTGGTAATGTCGGGGACGTCCAGCAGGGTGTAAAGGTTGTTCAACCTCCTCGTCAAACAGATCGTCGTCGTCGGGGTCATAGTAGTACCCGTCGTCTGTCCCCAATGTCACAGCAGCAGCCGCGGTGGAAGTCTGAGGTGCCTCAGCGGCAGCGGTAGCCGCCTGAGGTGCGGAGGCAGCCGAACCACTAGTATGACCCGTGATCGGAATGCGCTGTGCGCCATGCCGAGGTGCCAATGGGGCGGGTGCGGGTGAGGGTGCCGACAATCTGTCCAAAACCTCCTTGAACCGAGCGTCAAGCTTGTCGTTGAAGGATTTCTCGAGTCCATCGATCTTGTCCATGGCGGTGAGCTTGGTGTCAAACTCCCCTAGTTGTGCACCCACATCTTCAGCGCGACCGACCAAGATCTCGGAGAAGTGGGCATGTAGTTCTTGGTTCGTCATTGTGGCAGGGTTCCGCAAAGTATCTGTCATGGTTAGTCCTTTAAAAAGCACAGGTATATATGCCTATAGCTACGGAAATATGGTGGAAGGCACGCGTAATCCGTCGAGCAATATACGAAGCTCTTACAAGTTCTTACCAAACAGCAGGAAAAGGCGATGTGCAACCGCGAGGAGCAGTGGGTCCAGGGATTGAACCGAGCGATTACCAGGAGTCGAGACACCGCACGTGGAGAAATCTGTGGAGCCCTGGAAAGGCTTAGCAAAGGGGTTAGCAATTATCAAAACAACAATGCAAATATTGAAAGAATGCTCAACAACGGTACTGTGCTGGTCCTGGGCTAGACCGTACTAGATACGCGAGCCTAGAGCACCAATGATGTCACGACGCGACACAACAAGCAATGTATGATGATATGGCACCGATCCGAGATGTCGAAAATCACTATGATGGCGAGTGTCTAGAACTGATCTTTGGGGTCTAGAAATAGGTTAGCCCAAATTTTTTTTCGAAATTTTTGTATTATGCTCCAGAAAGCGCGCAGGCGCCAAAAAAATATCGCTATAACGGCCGATGGAGAAAAGTGATCCCTAGGGCCAAAAATCAGTATAGCCAAATTTTTTTTTTGCTCTCCTGGACTTATGACTGAACTTCTAACTCGACACGGAATTTAGCTCAATACAGAAACAACAAGAAAGGAGAGTAAAAAGAAATAACTAGGAAACAATAACTCTACTCGGACTCGTGATGCGGCAGGAAAAGTGATTATATCCGTGTCGCGGTAGGAAGGCGGTGGCGGAGTTTTAGGGTTTATGGTGGCTAGGCGTATGGCGGCAGAGTATGGTGGCGGTGATCTGCGGGTGTGGCGGTGACTACTGTGATCAGAACTCAAAACTCTAAGGGACGAGACACTAAGACCAGCAACTCGACGCGATGATGCAGACACAAATTCAACAACGCAAAACTGAAAAGATAATGCAAGGCGTAGATAGGTCATGGGATGAATCTAAACTCTAACTTTGGTTTTGGATTTTTCGTGGGTTATAGGTAAAACAGATCTAATCTATGAAAACAGTAAAATCTCACTGAGCAACCTGAAATCTGATACCACTTGATAGGGCAAAGGTGTCCGATCTTTCGATGAGATGGTGATAGTCAATTTGGTGAAGTTCGGGCTTGATGATCCGTCTACATGTGCGAGCACGAGCGCCAATGCAATCGCTAGGCCAATATCCTGGAGGTTACTGATCCTGTGGGAACACGATCAGCCTGACCAGCGAGGGTCTTAATTCCTACCTGAAATCGATAACAAGTAAGAACT
Source organism: Avena sativa (assembly GCA_916181665.1). Classification (NCBI taxonomy): domain Eukaryota; kingdom Viridiplantae; phylum Streptophyta; class Magnoliopsida; order Poales; family Poaceae; genus Avena; species Avena sativa. The sequence goes on from OV702280.1 coordinate 138,854,079, forward strand.
AATATTGCAATCAAGATATTGCGGATTAAGGTGAAAGCTTTATTGAAAAGGTGGGATCCTGTATAGATGCGAAGTACAAGAGGCCTCTGCGACGCTCGAGCCTTGGGAAAGTTGCTATGATGGCTAACTTAATGTCTAAACAAAATCCGAGTCTACGGTGACGGCTATGGGTAGTATTTAAGGAGGAAAAGGTGGGGTTTTGGCCAGCCATAAAAGTGGTGTCCGAATCCAACCCTAGAAGTCCTTTTCTCCTCAAATCGGACTCTAAAAAGTGGCTGATTAAAATCCTGCGAAAATTACATGGGCCTGGCCCAAAATAAAGGTGTCGCAGCACCATATTAAGCTATGGACGAATTTGTGAAGTATTAATCTTGAATATTTCGTCCAAGCCTTCTTTATTCATTATGGTGGCCTCAAAGTTCTGAAATTTTCATATGTGGTCTTCTCTTGAATCATCTCATGCTTGCTGCCATCTCCATGCATGGCCATGCTGCAATGCTTGTCCCTCTCATCCATGCTTGGTCCATCATTCCTAAGAGTAATAAATACATCTGATTTAGGCAGCATCATATTCTCATGTATGTGAGGAATAGTTCCAAGAAACGAAAGTACCTAATAGTTAAGTTGTTTGGCACGAGATCTTGTGATAGGTCCTTGTATGTGTGTAGTTGTAGGTACAACGGTTGTATCAATAGATGAGATGTCCATATCACATTGATTTCTTACATATCAGGTAATAATGAATAACTCGTTCATTCATTTTCTTTGCCGGGAAGGGTTTGGAAGAGTTTTAAGATTAAAACATTTGGTTCCTTTAGTAAGAAGTTGACGTTTACTCCGGTATCGGTAAGTAGTACGTGATATGTCCGCGCATCTCTTTACTTCTAGTTTTAATACAATTATGATGCTAGATTATTATTTTGATTGAATTCTACCCTCATAAAGTGCGCGAGGCAGCCACAAGGGACGAATCTATTTGGATTCTATGTTTGCGAGTTCATTCGCACGTTTACCTCCGAGCGCAAAGATTTTAGCATCGACGTAAGCCATACATTCACAATTTTATTTTATTACCGTCACTTTTTGTTATCATAATTGATATTGATCTCCTTTTCTTATATAGTTCGAGGCCATGAGGGAAAATCTCCTACCACAACAACGCCAACTAGGAATTACAGAGGAGATGGCGGGATTTTTGTTGAAAAAGTTGATCGACGACAACGGATAATTTAGTGCAAATAGGCGCTTTTGATGATCCCCGACCGTGTAATCGAATAGACGGGCTCTAGTCCTGACAATTGTGATTTCCATATAACTATCAAAATTCTATATATTTGTACGAACGTGTACAGTGTGGTAACACAGAAATATTAGGGAACTATTTTGAAAATAAAAAAATAAAAAAATACAAAATAAATTCTCTGCTCGGCAGAGAAAGCGCCCAAAATTCTGCCGCGATAGAGAACAAAAAAGAAATAAATAAAAAGAATACAAAATAAATTCTCTACCGCGGCAGATAAAGCGCCGAAAATGCTGCCGTGACAGAGAGCCATTTGTCGCGGTCCGTAAAACCAACCGAGAAAAATGGGGGTGAACCCCACACGCACCACGGTGGCCACGTGGAGAACCATTTTTCCCGGCTGGTAAATGGGCTAGTGCTTGGGCCTCTAGTCCCGCATGGCCAATCCCGGTTTAAAAACCGGGACTAGAGGCCCTGTAGCACCCCGGGTAAAACAACTACTAGAAAATTCGCCTGCATTTACGTATGTGCATCATCATGATATCAGCATGCATCTATTTGTCTAAAACTATTTTGCTAAAAGCCCTATTTTATTTTCTACACAAATCTCCTCCCTTTTATTTCAAATCAAAATCCTGGGTTTATCTGGTTATTTTATTTGACTAAAACTATTTGCAAAGTCTTTTAAAAATAAAATATCAAAACAAATATTTTGAGGAGGCAACTAGCCAAGGCCCAGCTGACCACCTACAACCCTGACCCTAATCTATCCCTAGCCAAACCCTAGCTATCTGGGACCAAACCCTCTAGTTAAACCTCCAACTAATCCATTAACATAACCTCTACCTAGCGAACTCCCTCTCTCTCACCAATTCCATACAACAAACCACACCACCACCTCGCTGGACACCAAACCTCCTCTCTGGTCCCTCTCTCGGCTACAGGACAAAGGAAGGAAGGAGAAAAGGAGAGCCTCCTCGAGCCCTACCTCCTCTAGCTTTTTGCAAGCGTTAACCATGCCCATGTGGTCCCTTCTCTATCTTATCTCCACCACTAAACCGAAAATCTCGATCCAGCCTTGGTATGGGTAGTGACCGTCCCCTTCCTCCTCCTCCCACCCCCAGGAACAGCCATGGCATTCCCCATGCCGAACCCAAAACCTAGTCCCATCTACCTCTTTGCCTCGTCGGTCTGGATCTTCCCAAAGCGATACAGGAGCAACATGGGCTCCCCTGCTTCCTCTTCGACGCCCAGAACGCGGGGTAGTACCAGGAGCTCGCTGGAAGCCACTCGCCGCTGCCGTGTCCGCCATGGTCATCGTCGCCCGTTGCTGCTTTTTCTAGTCGTCTCCGTCTTCCTCGCCATCTACTCCTTTCCTCCGACCAGCCACGCGTGCGAGGTGAGGACTCTCCCCCTCTCCTCTCCCTGCTTTGCCCCTTCCCTGATCGCTAGCTCACGGATGCTCGCCGCTCGTTGCTCGCTGCGTACGGCGTGCGCTGCACTCGCCGCTGCCTGTTGCAGTACGCGCGTGACTCACTCTGAAGAAGACAATAGTAGCATCAACTCGCCCCTCTGTTCGTCGATGAATTCCACGCCCTATAGTCCTCTACGGGAGGTACCCCAATGATGTAAGTTGTAGACCGGACTTTCCCCTCCATCTTTTGTTTTTGCATCATCTTCTAATTCTTGGTAGGTCAATCTGCATTGTCCTCTGAATCTATAACTTTTCCCTCTGCTAACTTGTTTCAGGTTCTATATCGATGAACATGAAAAGTGTATATCATCGATCCCTCTCCAACTTATCTTTTTGTGTCTACGCGAAATTCACGATGGTTTGATCGCCATCATCATCCAAAAATCGCTTCAGATAGCGAGTTCTTCACATTTGAGTTCAGATCGCCAGAGAACCTCCCTGCCAGTTTTGTAAAAAGGCCCCCCCCGTTTTTCAGCTCTCAACCCGCACTCCCCTTCGCCACTTTTCATCACCCAGTTCGCGCGTGCGTATAGCGTCCCCGCAGCCCATGGTCCCACCTATCTGTGACTGAGGGTAGACCCAGCCGAGTGAGAAAAGCCGTGAGAGCATTCCTAATTCAAATAAAAATTCTAGAATCCGTTTAAATACAAATTTAATCATATCTATTAAATTGATCTGAATTTGCAGAAACTTATAAAATGAATTATGAACTAATTTCCAATATGAATTCAAACATGTTTTCAAATAATCCAGAGTTGACTCTATCTAGTCAAACCTTTGACATTTGACCATATTTGACTAAATTAGTATTTAAATATTGTTCTAAATTTACAATTCCAATTAATATAAATAATATATGTTTTTGAATCATAAAAATGTGAGGGTTATGAATATGCTATTGATAATACATTTGGGCAATTTAAAAATTCTGAATTATTAAATATTAATAAATGTTTTTTAAATTAATTGCATAACTTTAAATCCGTAACTCCGAATTCGACAAATGATATGTCTAAATCGATCAGCGTGACGAGACATCTCCAACCATGGTATCCATTTTATCATTCGCATCATGCATTAAGAGCAGTTTTATAGTCAGTATTGTTTATGCAAGGAAAACATGATAGATAAAATTGGAAACTAATTGTTTCTTATTAATAATGCCTCACGAATGCTATATCATCAATGTGCTAGGCCCCTAATACCTTTTCAACATAGTTTGCATCATTAACTTTCCATGTCATGTATCATATCATGATCATGCTGATTCTTGCGCATTAGTTGTAATTGTTGCATCCCTTGTTCCTTTTAGTATTTTGGTTCTTCCCGGATAGGACGATGAGATGTTGTGAGCTTCGACAAGTTCTTCGGTTATGAAACTTCGGCAATATTTTTAGGCGAGCATTCTCCACCTTTCTACATATCTTACTTTTATAGTCTTTATTTCCTTCTGTTGATCTATTGCTATCTGTGTTGCGACGCTCTAGTTTTCGTACCCGTGATATCCCTTGCAGCCATTATATTGCCATGGACACCTTCTATTACCTGTTGTTTGGTAGATAGTTGGTCTTGCGTGTCATAGTCACTTGCTCAAGTGCCGCTGCGTGTCGTCAAGTACCATAGTTGTTGGAAGGCTGCCTCGTGTTTAATGTTGGAGATGATCATGGCTATCATTATCGTTTAACAACTAATATTGAAAGTAGGTAAATAATGAAAAGGCACAGGTGGGTAATAGATGTTATTTGGTTTTTAACCGTCCACTTGTGTCCCGTAGGATCCCGAGTACTTGATACCTGTTCCTTGACTATTAGCACTATCCGCATGTGGGACCATGAATCCCCTTAGCATGAGCTTGAGTCATATCTTATTTCTTGGGGCCACAAAATAGTTTGGGGCTTTATTACTATCCTATACCTATTCCATGATTATGCCATGCTTTACTGCTTTATTTACTATTGCGCGTGGAGCACCTGTACTGTTTAGGAACAAATGTGGAATGTTTTCGTGGTATCGACAAGCCCAGTCACACTTTCGGGTTCCCAGTCGTTTACAGCAATTGGCACAAACCTCTGGGTTTGTCTCGGAGCCGGCCAACTTCGTCACGGGTAGCTTGGGGGGTGGCCCCCTGAAATATTATATGAATCTTGCGATTTCTTTGTCATGATGCCTTGTTGGGTTTCATTTGGTTTTTCCGAGGTTGATCGTGCGTGTGTTGCTATTTGTGCCCCCTACAGGGTAAAACTTTCTGAAATCCATGTCCGCAGTTATGGACGACATGGAGCACAGTATCTCGATCATAGACAACTATAACTAAAGTAGTGCTATAAATTTGACTTTATAATGACTAGTAATCACCTTCACTATAATGGAATGGCTGTGCCAACAACTTCTGGATTTGGGTTGTCACCTGTTACAATTGTATCTGACTAGTAAATATCGCAACTACAATGGAATGGTTCTCTAAAATTGCCCACTGCTTATTGTATCAGGATGAATCATGCTATCTACATCTGACTAGTAATTGCTGCAACTATAACAAAATGAATAAAACTGCCAACCATGTAAGTTCCTCGTTGAACTTCCTCATTTGGTCTCGAGGGGGAAATACCAGGATGGGTATGTTTGGTATTAGTAGCAGGTTGAAACTAAATAGGTTGTTTAGTGCATGCTGCGCTGCCACTTCAGTCCACCATACCTATGTAGGCGAGGACCGCCAAATTCTAAGACTCGCCGTGTACTGGCCTCAGTACTGACCGCTCTCTTTTCCCTTTGCCCTTTGTCAGCACCCCTTTTGTTTAAGCAGGTTTTGAGATCTACGTTGTTAGCAGGGTTACCCTTCTGGCTTGGCCTGGGCAGGGTTATGGACGCCATTGGTTATTCTTCAGGACTCTTAGCCCAATTTGCATCTCGTCCGTACTCGGACGCTGTATCGTTTTCAAGGTGAGTTGGATCTTTGTACTGTATATCTGTATTCTTGACTCTTTGAGTCATTGTTATATATATATCTGTTATGTGGGTTCCATCGTGGACTATTAGGTAATGATATTACTTCGTTTTCCACCCGCACGAAAGTGCCTGGTGGGCGCCTTTGAATCGTTTCTATGCGAGTTTGGAGGGAATCGCTAAGACTTGCATAAGGCCGATCTGAGGGTGTTACAAAGTGGTATCAGAGCTCAGCAGTTGCGATACCCCACTGGTCCAGCGTGTAGGATAACCTAGCTGACGGACGTTGTAAAGTGTCAAAACTATTTTTCAAATTTGGTTGGATAGATCTGATTAGGTCTACTTTTACTCCTTACCCCTCTGCTATTCTCCTCTTACCTTTGCATGATTTGAATCTACTCTCTTATCTTTTCATCGAGTCCAGGAATTCTCGTGTTTGGGTTTCCGTCGTACCTTTAGGGTTTCTCTTTTTCTTCTTGTAACGGTGCTTCGACATCCGATCTTCATGCTATATGAGGAATTTTCCTCTCTTATACCTTTTAGTGGACCAAAATTCACTAAATTTTTTCTTTGTATCTTACGGTGTTCTCCGACATGATGGTGTCATCTACATTAGATCCGATGTTGTCGGGGGGATAACCCCCGGTAGGGTCAAGAGGAGAAACATAGCGCAACTTGGTTAGCTTCGAGTAAAGAAAGAACCATGCCGGGTAAGAACGGCCGGGTAAGATAAGCATGAGCGGCCGACAAATAAACTATGTCGGCCCGCATAAGACAAAGTTGTAAACCTTGCAGGAACTGATGAGCCGAGTCTACCGAGGAAAGGCCGAGTCAAGAAGGACGCGTGGCACCTTTCCGAATAAGGTTCAGGAGGGACCATGGTAAAGCATGGTCAAAAGAGAAGGGTGACGCCGGGTGACACAAAAGGAGCCGGATGATGCCCAAAGAAAACGCTGACGTACAAAGTTACAACATGACGCCAAAAGCAACAGGAAGCAGCGTACCAGAAGACCGTTAGATGTCAAGCTTTCTGGACTGGGCTGTTGGGCTTAGGGCAAGCCCATGACCTGGACCACATTGTAGGGACCAAGATCCAAACAGTAAACCCTAGAACCCAAAGGGGTATAAGCTAGTTAGCACTGCCTATATAAGGAAGGGCATAGCTGTAGTAGAAGGAGGTTGGACCAAGTAGGGAACTAGTGCACTAAACCCTAGTTCATACAGCTCAAGGAGCACTTGTAACCTTCGGGTATCAATAGAATTGCTAAGTCTGGAGAGTTCTTCTTGTTCTTCGTGCATGGCGCGACCGTGCACTCCCTCCCCGGTGACCACAAGCACCCATTCAGTCCCCAACTTAAGCCTACCCATGGCATCTGCCGTGCCACCACCAGGACAGTTGGCGCCCACCGTGGGGCAGAAGCAACTGCTTGATGGAGTCTTCAATCGGACGGGCAACCTCATCGCCAAGACCGGCGAGAGCGTCTACACCGGTCTCATCCAGAGGTTTGGAGCTCTCAACTTCGTCAGCGACAATGCGGGCTGCTTCAGGACCAAGCCGTTCCCTAGGGGCGGTCGCTTCATCATGTTCGGCGAGCACTAGGTCTACGTCGTGGTGCGCGTGGAGCGCGCATATCCTGAGCACGTCGTCCTAGCGCCGGATCCGCCAGCAATCCCTGTCGCTGGGAAGCTTCAGCAACTCGTCTCCATGGAGGTAATGATGACAGCGCCAAACCCCGCGGCTCCGCCAATAGTTCCAGTAGTGAATGAGAATGCTGAGGGAGGAAATCATGAGAAAACGCCAAGGGCTCCAAGAACAGCAAAGGCACTGCTGGAAAATCCAGCAAACATAGCTAGGAGTAAAAGGGCTAAGGAGCTGCAGGAAGCGATAGACAAGTTGGCAGAGCCAGTAGCACAGGCAATTGACCCGGCACGTGTGCAAGCCGAGTTAGAGGAGGCCAGGATAAAAGTTCTGGAGAAAGCCAAGGAGTTGGCACAGTTACAACAGGATGTGGATATCACCATCAGAGAGCTCAACTCGGCAAATCGAGTCAAGGGCGCAAAGACCCGGCTTGATGCAACGAGGTTGAGAGGAAGAAACCTCAACGAAGAGCTGGCGGATGCGACGTCAAAAATAACGCCGGATAACAGCAACGAAACAGCCATGTGGCCAACATATAACACACCATCCGCTAATCTGCGAGCAACAGAGGCAGCAATGGCGGAGTTATCCCACTTGGAGGGGGAAGCAAAGAAAAGGCAACAAGAACGAGTCAATGAACTAGTGAGAGCAGCTAGCATGCTGAATGAAGCGTATTACAGAGCAAATCCGGGTATAGCAAGAAGGTCACAACTGGTTCACTCGGCGACTCCTGTCCCGGCGAGATCGGCTAGGCACACGACATCCTCACCCGGAGCGGCGCCAAGGCCGAGAAAAGAAAAGATTGTGGATTCTAGAAGAAACAAGAAGATGGTCGCCTATGATCCAACAGTGGTTCAAGGAAACCCGGCACATGCACAGGGGGCGAGAAGGAATAATGCCCAAGCAAATGAAAACCAGGAGAATGCAGGCCGAGAAAGGCAAGCAGGGCAAATAAATGACAACATAGGGCAAAATTTTGCACCTCAAGCAAGGCGTAGAACTCACTCAGCAGGAGAAGGAAATCCAGCGCCGAATAATGTGCCAGCTTAACCAGAAAGAAGACAGAAAAACACGGGAAAGGCATCTCAATAGCCAACTGACCCGAACGCAAATAAGTATAATGATGGTTACTCGGCTATGGTGAATGACGGATATGAACTGTCGGATCACGCATATCAAGCAATGGGAGCAAGACTGGGAGGCAGGAACCTTTAGCCGGATGATACAAGGCTGAAGCTTGACGGAATAAAAATGGCAGAGATAATTGAATCGCAAGGTCCGCAGGGTCCACCATGCTTTGTCCCAAGGATCATGAAGGAGCCACCGGTGCCAAATTTCCAGCTGGCCAAAGGGACAAAAACATATGATGGAAGTACTAAGCCAGAGGAATGGCTCATAGATTATGGAACTGCTGTGAAGATCGCACAGGGAAATTTGAGATGGGCAGTACGTTATGTACCACAGATGCTAGAAGGACCAGCTCGGGTATGGTTGAACAATCTGCCACTCGGAAGCATTAACAGTTGGATCGCATTTTCACGACGCTTTTGTGAGCAATTTCACGAGAACTTACAAGAGGCCGAATCGCCCACAGCAACTGGTGATGTGCAAGCAAAGACCGAATGAGACGGACAGGAATTCCTCACAAGGTGGTGTACGATGCGCAACTCTTGTGAAGGGGTAATCGAGTCATAGGCAATCGCTTGGTTTGCACAAGGGTGCAGACATGGAAGTGTGTTATGGCAAAGGTTACAAAGAGATATGCCAGCAAGTCTGGCGGAAATGATAAGAATTGCTGATTTGTATGAGTTAGGAGATCCGACTCAGCCGTTTCTTATGTCGGTAGACGGGATGACTGAGACTTAGATCTATGATGCTGCCGGGTCGCAAAGGCGCCAGGAAAGATCCGAATACAGAAGCAAGAGGAGAGACGAGAGACCAGACTACAGGTATGGTTTGACTCAGGTTGCAGCCGTGAGTCAGGATCATCCAGATGCTGGAAGTAGTCAGCGTCAAAGGACAAGTGGACAACAACAATGGGTGCCAAAGAATGATGGCAAAAGGCCATACAATCAGAGGAAGCAATATCAGGACCGACAAAAATATACCTATGAGATGATGTTGGACCAGCCGTGTAAGTTTCACACGCCTAGTCCGAGTAAACCGGCTAATCAAACAACAAGACAATGCACTTGGTTTCATAAAGGAGACATAATGGATTGGCCGAATAAGCAACTACCACCACCACCCCCTCCACCACTTACAGGAGGAAATGCTCAGACAGTGGGAACAGATAACAGATACGAAAACAGGCAACCGAGGTATCAGAATCAAGAAAGAAGAGAAACTGTGCACCAGGTGCACAATCCAAGAGGTGACGACGCTCATGTCAGTCACAGAACTAGAAATGAGTACAGAGAACACCACCAGAGCTATGTTGTCTTTGTAATAGAGCCGAATGACAAAAAGATCCAGCAGCGATGGATGATGGAGGTGAACGCCACAATGCCGGCAATTCCCAAGTACATGCATTGGTCTGAGCAAGAGATAACTTGGAGCATAAAAGATCACCCCAAGATCATGCCAACCCCAGGAGGATATGCTCTAGTTTTGGATCCAACGTTCATGGGCCCAGATATCAATGTCAAGTTTTCAAAAGTGTTGATTGATGATGGAAGCAGCATCAACATCATGTACAAGGACACCATGCTAGAGTTAGGCATTACCATGAACATGCTGGAGCCGACTAAGACCACTTTCCACGGTATTGTGCCGGGATTGTCCTGTGAGCCAATTGGCAAGATCCGGGTCGACGTCTTATTCGGCAACAGAGAGAACTATTGCACTGAGGCCATAGAGTTTGAGGAAGTGGATTTGGTCAGCTCATATAATGCCTTACTCGGCAGGCCGTCTATAGCGAGATTCATGGCTACTACCCACATTGCTTACCTAAAGAAGAAGCTGCCAGGCCCATGTGGGGTAATTATAGTTGAAGGGGATTACAAAAGATCTATTGCTTGTGCCTCAGCCAGATCTTCCCTAGCCGAATCACTCGTTATAGCACAAGAAAAGAATCAAATGTTGGAAGTGGCAGCATTGGCCAAAGCAGTGCAAATGTCCATGCCGGCACTCACCAACCCGCATGGCAGTGTGTCATTTCAAGCTACTAAGGAAACCAAGAAGGTACAGGTGGATGAGACTTTCCTAGAACACACAGTTACCATTGGGGCTGGCCTTACAGACAAATAGGAAAGCGAGCTCACCAGCTTCCTCCGTGAGAATCGGGATATCTTTGCATGGTCCACTCAAGATCTGCAAGGAGTTCCGAGGGAGATGGCTGAGCACTCTCTTCATGTAAGGCCATACGCCAAGCCGGTGAAGCAACCCCTCCGCCGCTTCGCCGAAGATATGAGGAAAGTAATAGCTGCCGAGATTGCCAGACTTTAGCTGCTGGATTCATCATGGTAGTACTGCACCCGGATTGGTTGTCAAATCCAGTCTTGGTCGAGAAGAAAAAAGATGACCTGAACGTGGCAGTGGTATGGCGCATGTGTATTGATTACATGAACCTCAATAAGGTGTGTCCAAAAGATCCATTTCCTCTACCACAGATTGACCAAGTCATAGATTCTACTGCTGGGTGTGAGTTGTTGTCGTTTGTGGATGCGTATTCAGGATTCCATCAGATACCACTGAATCCAAATAATCAAATAAGGACAACTTTTATCACCCCGTACGTGGCTTATTGCTATCGCACCATGACATTTGGGTTGAGAAATGCAGGCGCACCATATCAAAGATGCATGCAAAAATTCCTGCAAGATCAATCGGACAAAAACGTTTAGGTATACGTCGACGACGTGGTAATAAAAACCAAACAAAGTCATACTCTAATTGAGGACTTGCGTCAAACATTCACAAACTTAAGAAGATTCTGGATGAAGATTAACCCGGAAAAATGCACATTTGGTGTCTCGGCTGACAAGTTACTCGGATTCCTTGTATCCAGCCGAGCAATTGAAGCTAACCCGACAAAAATCAGGGCCATCGAAAGAATGGAATTGCCAAAAACCCTCAACGATGTCCAGAAATTTACTGGATGTCTGGCCTTGTTGAGTAGGTTTGTTAGTCGGCTAGGCAAAAAAGCCCTTCCACTATATCAACTGATGAAGAAATCAAACAAATTCACGTGGACACAGCAAGCTGATAGCGCTTTCCATGAATTAAAGAAAATGTTGGCAACAACACCAATATTAGAATCACCACTATCCAAAGAGCCAATGTTGCTCTATGTCGCCGCAACCAACAGAGTTGTAAGTGCAGTAATAGTGGTTGAACGTGAAGAAGGGGGAAATCAGTCCAAATACCAGTATATTACTTGAGCGAAGTGCTCTCTGTCTCGAAACAAAATTATCCGCATTATCAGAAGATGACATATGGGGTATATGTGGCAACAAAGAAGATGAAACATTATTTTCAAGGACACCCAATCCGCGTAATATGCGAGGCACCTATCTCGGATATATTGGGCAGCAAAGATGCCAGCGGCCGAGTCGCAAAATGGGCCATAGAACTGGCACCATATACTCCACAATATGATAGAAGAGATGCAATAAAGTCTCACGCTGTTGCAGATATTTTTGTAGATTGGATGGAAATGCAGTACAAACCACCGCTGCAAGATCCGAACTAATGGAAAATGCATTTTGACGGGTCCAAGACGAAAATGGGTCTAGGCGCCGGGATAGTACTCACATCTCCAAAGAGGGATCAGCTGAGGTACGTTTTATAGATTCATTTTGCTGCTTCCAACAACATTGATGAGTATGAAGCACTTGTCCATGGCATCAAAATAGCCAAGGAAATTGGTATCAAAAGGATCATGTGTTTTGTCGATTCAGATCTGGTGATTCAGCAAGTGTCTGGACATTGGGATGCGCTGGACGCAAACATGGCATTATATCATTTCAATGTGCAACAAATTCCGGGATACTTTGACGGATGCGAATTCCATCATGTTCCTAGAGCAGAAAATGAGGCAGCAGATGTACTATCCAAATTAGGGTCATCTAGGCAAGTATTACCACTAGGGGTAGTGCTGGAGCACCTCAGGAAACCATCGATCAAGCCGTCACCAGAGTCCGACTCAATCAGGGTCACCCCGGCGAGTCAGGAGTCAGATGTGGTACCAATGGATATTGACTCAGGGGTAGCTTCGAGTCACTCGGGAACTGATCCGCTCAATTCAGGGGATTCCGAATCACACTCGGGGACTCCTCAGGTCATGTCGGCAAAGCATATGTCAGCAGATACAATGGATATCGATGTTGAAGCAGACCCAGAACCACTGATTCCAACATGGGCACATCCAATATTCGACTACTAAAGAGATGGGAACTTGTCGAGTAATGAAATGTTGGCAAGGCAAACAGTATGAAGAGCCAAAGCGTACACCATAATCAACAAGGAATTGTACAAGCGAAGTGTGATGAGTGTATTGCAGCGTTGTATCAGTCCAGAGAAAGGCCAAGAGATCTTATTGGATATTCATCAAGGAGAATGTGGGCACCATGCGTCACCACGAGCGTTGGTGGCCAAGGCATTCCGACATGGATTCTATTGGCCAAGCGCATTGGCACAAGCACAAGAGTTAGTCGGAAAATGCAGTGGTTGTCAACACTATGCATCCAAGTCACATCTACCAGCGTCTGAATTAAAGACTATACCAATCACTTGGCCTTTTGCAGTTTGGTGCCTAGATATGGTCGGACCATTCAAACCAGCAAGGGGAGGCATGACTCATATTTTGGTCATGATTGATAAGTTCACCAAGTGGATAGAAGTGAAACCAATCAAAAAGTTGGACGGTAAAACAGCTGTCATGTTCTTAAGGGATATAATACTTAGGTATGGTTACCCACACAGTGTAATCACTGATAATGGCACGAACTTTGCCAAAGGAGCTTTTGCTCATTTCTGCGGGAAACACCGAATAAGACTCGATGTAGCATCAGTCGCCCATCCAGAATGAAATGGACAAGCTGAACGGGCTAACGGCATAGTTCTGTCAGGGATAAAGCCCCGCTTAATGGAACCACTCCATAGGTCACCTGGTTGTTGGATAGAGGAACTACCCTCAGTGCTGTGGAGCTTAAGAACAACTCCGAATCGATCAACGGGCTACACCATTTTTCATCGTATATGGGGCAGAAGCAGTTTTGCTTGCCGACATAGATTATGACTCGCCAATAATAAGGCAATACTCGGAAGTCGAGGTAAAAGAGGCTCGAGAATATGGATTAGACTTACTCGAAGAAGCAAGGGAACTGGCATTATCCAGATCTGCTATATATCAACAGAATCTCCGACGCTACCATAGCTGGAAAGTGCACCCTCGTGTCTTTCGAGAAGGGGATATGGTGTTAAGGCTGGTGCAGCGCACATCGGGAATGTATAAATTATCACCCCCATGGGAAGGATCATTCATTGTAAGCAAAGCATTGCACAATGATTCCTATTATCTCATAGAAGCTCGTGAAGCGCAAAAGAGCAAGGCGGACAGGTCAGGAGATGAGACCAAGAGGCCATGGAATGTGGCGCTACTTCGTCCTTTCTATACTTAGGAGAATCAATGCATGTATCACTGGAACTCTCATATGTCGGACATGTGTACCGACTATGTGCTGATAATAAAATGGTATGATTCGAAAAACTGACTCGGGGACTACCCCTTAAGTTTTACCTATCAATTATTTTATGTCGGCTGGCGTGATACCCAAAATTTATCTCAGAAAAGTAGTGTTTACTCGGAAGAAATCAACTCTTCGACTATGTTGTTGTCCGAAAACACGGCTTCATGGCAAGAAAGAGAAAAGGATGTATGACGAGTAAACATGAACGCCGGATAAGTACAAAGGAGAAACGCGAGTCGGCTTTAGTTTTTTGCTTAACTCTCTACATGTCACATTATACTACGTGTCGAGTAATCTCGGCCAAGTGATCCAAGTTTCATATCCGCTAACTATATCCTTAGTACTTTGAGACTCTAATGTCGAACAACAAAAAAGGTAGACAGGGGCCAAAGTCAAGGAAAGGTGACACGACAAAATGAAACTCGGGAACTTGCCCTTGAATGATTCACACTTAGAACATAACGCAAATATATAAAGCCTATCGAAAGGCGCATAATCAAACTTAAAGTGCAATGTATGTTACATCTGTACCCGTCATACCGGGGATCTAATCAAAGTTCGAGTATTTGTTAGCCTAAGAAGCAGAAGGACTCGGAGGAGCACTCTCGGAGCCCGGAGCATTGCTTGGAGCATCGACCGAGTGAGGGGCATCTGTGGCCGGGTCATCCGGACCATCTGACTCGGTTGCTTCACTATCGCCACCCTCTTCATCAGCAACTTCGACGAGCGGGTCGCCAAGGTCGAGGAAGTTGGCCCTGTCACACCAAGCATGCACCATGGTATATTCAATCATGGCGTAAGATCGCTCCTGGCGCTTCTTGATCAGCTCCGGATCATTCAGCCATTTGCCATCCCCCCTTATGCGAGCAAGAACATCAAGGTTGATGTCCACGTACCATGAAAGCATGAAGGAGAGAGCCTTGTCCGCTGCAGCTCGGCCGACCGACACACGCCATTGATCCAGTCGGTCTTCAGTAAGGAGCAATCTCTTAGCAAGTGGATCGATGAGTGTAGGTGGATCCTCATCCAGCCAGAGCATGCGAAATGCATGAATAGCCGACTTGAGCAGATCCACACCGCAAGACTTGAGGGTCCTGACTCGTTCTGACACTGCTTCGAGAAGATCCTCCATGGACACCTCTCCGTCGGCAGGAGCACCAGCTTCGGCCCTCACTTTCTTCATTGCTCGGATGGCAAACATATTGGCCTCAGGAAAATTCTCTGCAAGCAAAAAGAGAAAGTTAGCAAATAACAACGGTGGATGGAAGACGTCCAGAGTGACCTGTACAATGCAAAAAGAGTAAGAACTCACTATCGAGAAAGAAGTTGATGGCGGCGAGCTTGCTATGCCATGTTTTGGCCTTGGCTTGGAGGGCGTCAAAGTTCAGATTTTCCGACTCGACCGATGATTCGGCCATGTCGAGCAGCCTCTTGGTCTTCTCGGCGCTGGCGGCCTGCTGCTCATTCTTCTTAGCAAGTTCCTCCTTCAACCCTTTCACCTCGGCCAAGTGCTTCTGCTCTGACTCGGCCATCAGCTTCTTCAGCCGAGTCACCTCAACTCGCTCCTTCTGGAGCTCGATTTGGTGCTTCTCTGCTTATTCAGAACAAATTACTTGTCAGCACCAACCGAAACCTTCAGCTATCGAGTTAAGTGAGGAAAGAAACTTACTCTCGGCCTCGCTGATCTGTGAGTGAAGAGCATTTATGGTGGACTGAGCAGAGGATGCGAAAAAAGAGCAAGAAAAAATTGAGACAATGAACCAAAGAAAATTATACCGAGAAGAGAATGGATGGGTAAGGATATTACCTTGGCCTTGGGTGTCAGTCTGCAGATTCTCATACGCAAGTTCCAGCTTGCGATGTGCCAGGACGAGAGCTTGGTGCACCTTGGTGCGCTCGTTATGCGTGACCTGAACAAAGAAGACAGATAGCAAGGAAAGTTCAAGTCAAGCAGCCTGCCGGATAAAAGAATTTAAGAGCTTATAGCCGAATAAGTTCCTTCCTCGACAGTAACCTCGAGGGCTACGGATCGAAGATCTAACATATGAATTTGGCGTAAGGAAATAAAAAGCTTAAGTGCATACAACCGAATAAGTTCCTTACTCGATAGTAACCTCGATGGCTAGGGATCGAAGCTCTAACATGAGTTTGGCATAAGGAAATGAAAGAGTTTAAGAGCTTACAACTGAGTGGGTTCCTCACTCAATATTAACCTCGAGGGCTAGGGATCGAAGCTCTAATATACAAGCTCGGGGTGATGAATTTAAAGACTAGTTGATTATTGAGAGCTTACGACCGAGTAAGTTCCTTACTCGACAGTAACCTCGGGGACTAGGTGATATGTATAAAGGAAATACTCAACAATACAAAAGAGTAAGAAGATACTTTACCTCGTTCACTTCGTCGGCGCGGGCCATTACGGTAGTGGCCTGCTGGGTGATGTCAGAGACGGCCTTAGGTCCCAGCTTCAGCTTCTTGCCGGCACGGGTGCTGACCTCCTGCTCGCTAGCTGCATTCCATGCCACAACATAAGGCTCAGCTGAACCAAGACTTTTCCCACTAAGCGTCCGAGTGAGAACTTGACCCGTTTTCAGGGTGGTTCCCACATTGGCACGGGTCACAACAGCGAAAGTATGAAGGGTAATAGCTTTAGAGCCGTCACCTGACCCGGCAGCCGCGGATTCGCCCCCCTTACCCATTGAAGCGACCATTGTCGCCAATGTCGGAGGCCGGATCTGAGGAGCAGAACCCGGAGCGCAGACCAGCATTGTCTCCTTGGAGGAGGTGGATTTTCCGGATGAAGGGCGAGCAAAGCTAGAAGCCTTGGGCTGGGTCTGGCTCTTTGACAGAACTAGAGAGCGAGCAGGAGGATTTGGAGAAGAAAGTGGAGCCGACTGACTGGGCTCAGCAGTTTTGCTGGCTCCAAGATCAGGAAGTTGTTCATTCACACCAGCCTGAGGGCCGATGCCAGAGGAACTAGTGGCGGAAGGTTTCTCGGCACCAGAGTCACTCGCACCAAGATCAGAAAATTGTTCCTGGCCAGCACCAGGGGCGCTAGCCGAATGACCCACCGGGTCTGACTGACACTGAGAGGTGTAAGCCTCAACAGTGGGAGCCTCGACTCGGATGGGACTCGGCGCCGCTGAGTCAGCTGGAGAAGGCGCGGGCCTTAGCGGCGAGGCAATGCGAGAAGCAGCCCGGTTCACCGACAAGGGTGCGACACTGAAGACAACGAGACATCTATAAGAGAACATCAGCGACAAAAAAGAATGAACGAAGAAGGCAGAGTACAAAAACTTACCCGGTGACGACCAAGTCACGGGTGACTCGGCGTGTGATCCGACGCCCGGCGGCTTGGCGGGTCTCAGCCAGAGTGGCGGTAGCAGAAGAAGCAGGAGCTGCTGGAGTGGGCTTGCTCTTCTTGGTCGGCTGAGTGCTGGAGGAGTGTCATGTACCTGGCCAGCTGCATAAGTAAATAACGGGCTTACTCGGATAAGTTGGGAGGCTAAGGTCACAAGGCATATACCTCCAAAAGCGTACAATCATCATCCTCATCATCGTCAGACCAATCTTGTAAGGGATTGCGAGATTGACTCTTACCCGAAGCTGAAGCAGCCACAGTGTGCGGGATGGGCACGAAGCGCTCCAGGTTGTACTCCACTTCATCCGAGTCGGAGCAATCTCCGTTATAACCAGGGGGAGGGACAGTACTGTCATCAACCTCGTGAAGGAGGTTCTGCGAAAGACAAATAGAATGAGTAACCAAAAAACTAAACTAAAAGTGGCAAAAGAGCTAAAGACCACTCGGTAAGGAAAGCAACTCGGAAATCTTACCCAGGGGACAGGCCTGACCAGGCTAAACGGAGGGCAACTCCAAGCCCAATCATCCACCAAGTTCAATTTAAATATTGAGCTTACTCGGCGGGCAATGGAGTCATGGGTGAGCTCCATAGTGGAGTGCCGAGTGGGATTGTGGGAGCCACTCATGAAGCACATCTTGTGGCTACTCGCTTGGATGGGGCTTACCCGGCGTGATATGAAGGCGCACATGAGGTCAGTATCGGCAAGATGAAAGTTTTCATCCGGCGACAACAACCTCTCCAGGATCGCGTTGGCCTCATTTACCGCAGCGTCTTGGTCGCACGGGTCAAGCTGCCAGAGCTTCTTGTTGGGGACCTCGTCTGAGAAAGGGGGGAGCCGGATGTTATCGGTGGACCAGCTGGTTTTGACATAGAAAAATGTTCTATGACACTTCTTGCAAGAATCAAGCCTAGCAACCCGAGGAAAGATGGAGTCTCTCCTGGGCGTGATGCTAGCAGCACCGCACTGAGTCGGCTTTTTCTCGGCACGAGGAGCACCAGGCTGGGGAATAACCTAAACCCTAAATCTAAAATATTTGGCCCACAGAAGAACTGTAGGCCAAATTCCGAGGTAAGCCTCGCAAGCAGAGATAAAACATGAAAGAGAGCCAATCGCATTGGCTGGAAGATGGTGGGTCTGAGATGGAAGGTGGAAAGAAACCAGGAGAAGAAGGTGCTCACTGGAAGAGAGAAACCGCGTTCAAAATGAGAAAGGAAAACCACCCGCTCGTTAGCTTCGGGTTTGGGAGAAATCTTACCGGTGGGGAGACGGCAATCAACTTGCAGCGGAATGCGCCTGGTGGAGCGGAGCCACTCTACCTCCTCGGTGGAAACCTCCGAGCCTTCCTAGCCGCCGCGCTTGCCGGCGGGAATCTCCTGCTCCTCAGCACCATCAGCGCCGTCGCGAGCGTCCATGAGTTCCACAGATTCAATCTCCTCCGCGGTTGGAAGAGGTTTGGAACAGCGTGGACCCGTGGTGGAATGGAAAGAAAAGAGGGGCGATTGCGAAACAAGAACATGAGGAAGAGGAAACCGCAAAGGGGCAGTTCGATTTTGCTGGCGCAAGGAAGAAGAAAAGGCAAGGGAAAACTTAACGGGCGTGGGGGAAGTGGAAACCCCCAACCCCTACTTAAGGACAGTAAAAACCATGGTAGTGGGATCCATCTGTGCCGTGCGGCCAGCGTGTGGCCGTGTACCAGGCCGGGTAGGCCAATCAGCAAGCGCCACGTAGCCAGAGATACACGAAAAATCCCGTGCCACGTCATGGAAGGAAGGACAAGAGGCGCAGGCCGATGGGACTGCCACAGTGACGCGGAATAACTACGCATCCGTCACTATGCCGCCAGAGCTTGGAACAAAAATTGAGGCAAGTAATCATGATTACCAGCTGTCAGTGACTGAAGCGCGCCGAAAATGACTCGGAATAGGCCAAAATGACTCGGCTCGAGGCGAAAATGAGCCAAGAAGTCAAAGATTCGATCCGGAAACTGTCAGACAGACCCGTCAAGGTGCAAAATTGCGACAGATAGAGACAAAAACTAAGTTACAATCACACAAAAGGAACCTGGAGACGCCTAACAGCTTGAACTGCTAGACCTCACCAGCTTCGGGGACTAATGTCGGGGGGATAACCCCCGGTAGGATCACGAGAGGAGAAACATAGTGCAACTTGGTTAGCTCCGAGTAAAGAAAGAACCAGGCCGAGTAAGAACGTCCGGGTAAGATAAGCATGAGCGGCCGACATATAAACTATGTCGGCCCGCATAAGACAAAGTTGTAATCCTTGCAGGAACCAACGAGCCGAGTCTACTGAGGAAGGGCCGAGTCAAGAAGGACGCGTGGCACCTTTCTGAGTAAGGTTCAGGAGGGACCATGGTAAAGCATGGTCAAAAGATAAGGGCGACACCGGGTGACACAAAAGGAGCCGGGTGACGACCAAAGCATACTCTAACATACAAAGTTACAACATGATGCCAAAATCAACAGGAAGCAGCGTACCAGAAGACCGTTAGCTGTCAAGCTTTATGGACTCGGCCGTTGGGCTTAGGGCAAGCCCATGACCCGGCCCACATTGTAGGGACCAAGATCCAAACTGTAAACCCTAGAACCCAAAGGGGTATAAGCTAGTTAGGACTGCCTATATAAGGAAGTGCATAGCTGTAGTAGAAGGAGGTTGGACCAAGTAGGGAACTAGTGCACTAAAACCTAGTTCATACAGCTTAAGGAGCACTTGTAACCTTCGGGTATAAATCGAATTGCTAAGTCTGGAGAGTTCTTCTTGTTCTTCGTGCATGGCGCGACCATGCACTCCCTTCCCGGTGACCAAAAGCACCCATTCGGCCCCAAAATTAAGCCTACCCATGGCATCTGCCGTGCCACCACCACAACAGATGTAGAGCCTGCATCACTCATTTGTTTCCGAACATGGCCTGTCAAGATTTTTAGTATGAGTTCCGAGAGTTGGTTGCATGATTGTTCTATTCGTGTACAGAGTAATGCTTTGAGTGAGGGATGGAGTCGCGACCATACCACTACTCTTATCATTCGCTTTTGTACATTGCATGGAGGACCGATGCAATTCTTACTACTTCCACGGAAGTTAGAGATGGCCATACCTCATGATAACTTTACCTTTGTCATTGTCTATCCGGAGTGTTCTCTCGATGAACGTGAGCAACGACCCCTTGTTGGTGGTGTCGCTCATTTCGATATGGAGAAAGAATTTTTGTTAGTGGTGTCGCGGAGATCTACACGAAGCGAGAAGATACCGATCGTCGGCCTTGTTCCCCGTACCATGAGGCGGATCTCCTCTGAATCTAGAACTTTTAATTCTCGGTAGATCGATCGGCATCGTCCTCTGAATCTAGAACTTTTCCCTCTGCTAACTTGTTTCAGGTTCTGTATCGATGTTGCTTCTCCTAATCTCGATGTTTACCGGCGCGTATGGGCTTCCTATGGAAGATCTTTGCACATGAAAAGTGAATATCATTGACCCCTCTCCAACTTATCTTTTTGCGTCAACAGGAAATTCCTGATGGTTTGCTCGGCATCGTCATCCAAAAATCGCTTCAGCTAGCAAGTTCTTCACATTTGAGTTCAGATCGTCAGAGAACCTCCCTGCCAGTTTTGTAAAAAGGCCCCCCTATTTTTCAGCCCTCAACCCGCATCCCCGTTCACCACTTGTCATCACCCAGTTCGTGCGCGCATATAGCGGCCCCGCAGCCCACGCCCCACCTGTCTGTGACTGAGGTTAGACCCAACCGAGTGAGAAAAGCCGTGAGAGCATTCCTAATTCAAATACAAATTCTAGAATCTGTTTAAATACAAATTTAATCATATCTATTAAATTGATCTGAATTTGCAGAAACTTATAAAATGAATTATGAACTAATTTCCAATATGAATTCGAACATGTTTTCAAATAATCCAGAGTTTGACTCTATCTAGTCAAACCTTTGACATTTGACTAAATTTGAGTAAATTAGTATTTAAATATTGTTCTAAATTTACAATTCCAAATAATATAAATAATATATATTTGTGAATCAGAAAAATGTGAGGATTATGAATATTCTATTTATAATATCATTTGAGCAATTTAAAAATTTCGAATTATTAAATATTAATAAATGCTTATTTTTTTAATTAATTGCATAACTTTAAATCCGTAACTCCGAATTCGACAAATGATATATCTAAATCGATCAGCGCAACGAGACCTCTTCAACCATGATATCCATTTTATCATTTGCATCATGCATTAAGAGCAGTTTTATAATCAGTATTGTTTATGCAAGGAAAACATGATAGATAAAATTGGAAACTAATTGTTTCTTATTAATAATGCCTCACGAATGCTATATCATCAATGTGCTATGCCCCTAATACCTTTTCGACATAGTTTGCATCATTAACTTGCCATGTCATGCATCATATCATGATCATGCTGATTCTTGCTGCATCCCTTGTTCCTTTTAGTATTTTGGTTCTTCCCGGATAGGACGATGAGATGTTTTGAGCTTCGACAAGTTTTTCGGTTATGAAACTTCAGCAATAATTTTAGACGAGCATTCTCCACCTTTCTACCTATCTTACTTTTATATTCTTTATTTCCTCCTGTTGATCTATTGCTATATGTGTTGCAATGCTCTAGTTTTCGTACCCGTGATATCCCTTGCAGCCATTATATTGCCATGGACACTTCCTATTACCTGTTGTTTGGTAGATAGTTGGTCTTGCGTTTCATAGTCGCTTGCTCAAGTGCCGCTGCGTGTCGTCAAGTACCACAGTTGTTGGAAGGCTTCCTCGTGTATAATGTTGGAGATGATCATGGCTATCATTACCGATTAACAACTAATATCGAAAGTAGGTAAATAATGCAGAGGCACAGGTGGGCAATAGATGTTATTTGGTTTTTAACCGTCCACTTGTGTCCCGTTGGATCCCGAGTACTTGATACCTGTTCCTTGACTATTCACACTATCCGCACGTGGGACCATGAATCCCCTTAGCATGAGCTTGAGTCATATCTTATTTCCTGGGGCCACAAAGTAGTTTGGGGATTTATCACTATCCTGTATCTATGCCATGATTATGCCATTCTTTACTGCTTTATTTACTATTGCGCGTGGAGCGTCTATACTGTTTAGGAACAAATGTGGAATATTTTCGCGGTATCGACAAGCCCAGTCACACTTTCGAATTCCCAGTCGTTTACAGCCATTGTCACAAACCTCTGGGTCCGCCTTGGAGCCGGCCAACTTCGTCGCGGGTAGCTTGGTGGGGTGGCCCCCTGAAATATTATATGAATCTTGCGATTTCTTTGTCGTGATGCCTCGTTGGGTTTTCATTTGGTTTTTCCGAGGTTGATCGTGCGTGTGTTGCTATTTGTGCCCCCCTGCAGGGTAAAAAATTCTGAAAGCCGTGTCCATGGTTATGGACGACTTGGAGCACAGTATCTTGATCATAGACAACTATAACTAAAGTAGTTCTATAAATTTGACTTTATAATGACTAGTAATCAACTTCACTATAATGGAATGGCTAAATAAAAGTGCCAACAATTGCTGGATTTGGGTTGTCACCTGTTACAATTGTATCTGACTAGTAAGTATCACAACTACAATGGAATGGTTCTCTAAAATTTCCCACCGCTTATTATATAAGGATGACTCATGCTATCTACATCTGACTAGCAATTGCTGCAACTATAATGGAATGAATAAAACTGTCAATCGTGTGAGTTCCTCGGTGGACTTCCTCGTTTGGTCTCGAGGGGGAAATACCAGGATGGGTATGTTTGGTGTTAGTAGCAGGTTGAAACCAAATAGGTCTTTCTTATCCCTCTCTAATAGCCTACATTTGTATCGAGTCTCTATAGGTTGTTTAGTGCATGCTGCGATGCCGCTTCAGTCCACCATACCTATGTAGGCGAGGACCGCTGAATTCTAAGACTCGTCGTGTACTGGCCTCAGTACTGACCGCTCTCTTTTTCCTTTGCCCTTTGTCGGCACCCCTTTTGTTTAAGCAGGTTTTGAGATTGACGCCATTAGCAGGGTTATCCTTCTGGCTTGGCCTAGGCAAGGTTATGGACGCCATTGGTTATTCTTCAAGGCTCTTAGCCCAATTTGCATCTTGTCTGTACTCGGGCGCTGTATCGTTTTCAAGGTGATTTGGATCTTTGTACTGTATATCCGTATTATTGACTCTTTGAGTCGTTGTTATATATATATATATATATATATATATATATATATATATATATATATATCTGTTCTGTGGGTTTCATCATGGACTATTGTGTAATGATATTACTTCGTTTTCCACCCACATGAAAGTGCCTGGTGGGCGCCTTTGAATCGTTTCTATGCGAGTTTGGTGGGAATCACTAAGACTTGCATAGGGCCAATCTGAGGGTGTTACAGGCCCTTACGCGCCGGGACTAGAGGGGCCTTCTCCACTAGTGATGTTGAAATGTATTCTAGGATGGAACACTACCCTTTTTTGAGCATAGACCCATCATCCCGAGGCAATTTCCACGCATGCTACATCATGGTGGATGACCATGTCGTGGTGGTGTCACGGTAGATGCCATGGGTAGGCTTAAGTTGGGGGCCGAATGGACGCTTGTGGTGACCGGGGAGGGAGTGCATGGTCTAGCCGCACACGAAGAACACGGTAAACTCTCTAGACTTAGGATTTTTTTATTGATCCAAGAAGTTTACAAGTGCTCCTAGAGCGATTCCAGCATAGCCTCGGGGCAATAGCTTCCTACTTGGTCCAACCTCCCTAAACCCTAACTATGCCCCTCCTTATATAGGCAATGGCCAGCTAGGTTACATCCTTTTGGGTCCTAGGGTTACTATTTGGATCTTTGTCCTTACTGTGCGGGCCGGGTCATGGGCTTTCCCTGAGCCATTAACCTAGTCCACAAAGCCATACAACTAACAGTCTTCTCGTACATAGCCTCTAGCTCTTTTGGCGTCATACCGTGACTTTGTACGCCAGCCCTTGCTTTGGGCGTCACCCGTCTCATTTTATGTCACCGGTGTCACCCTTCTCCCTTTTGACCATGCTTTACCATGGTCCCTTATGAGTCTTACTCGGAAAGCTACCACACGTCTTTTCTGACTCGGCTTTCCCTCGTGAGACCCGACTCGTTGCTTTCTACAAGGTAAACAAGTTTGTCTTATGCGGGCCGACATAATTCTTATGTCGGCCACACATGACCTTCGTATCCGGCCGTTGATACTCGGCCTGAGACTTCTTTGATTCGGCATAAGCCAAGCTGGGCAATGTTTTACCCCTTATGACCCTACGGAGGGTTATTCCCCCGACATTAGTCGCCGAAGCTGGTGAGGCCTAGCAGTTTTTGTTGTTAGGCATCTCCAGGTTCCTTTCATGTACTTGGAACTTCCTCTTTCTCTTAGCATTTATTGAGCATGACGCACTGTTTTGCTTATTCTCGATCTTTGCCGAGTCTGTCCTGTCCTATTCGAGTCTCATCTTTGACTTTCTAGTTCATTTTTGCCTCATTCCGAGTCATTTTCAACGTCGTCGAGTCATTCTAGGCTTGCTTAGTCACTGACAAGCTGTAATCATGATTGCTTGCCTCAAATTTTGTCTCAAATCCTGACTGCATAGTGACGGCGGCGCAGTTACTCCCATCATTGTGGTAGTCCCATCGTTCAGTGCCTCGTGTCCTGCGCAGAGTGATGTGGCTCTGGATTATCCGTGTATCACCTACACGTGGCGCTCACTGATGCGCTCATTCGACCGGGTACACGGCAACACAGTTGCCACACATCACAATGGGATCCCGCACCGATTTTTTTACTCTCCTTAAGTAGGGGCGCGGGGAACTTAACTGCCCTTTCCTATTCAGTTTTCCCCCTTGCCTTCTTCTTCCTTGCGCCTCTCAATCCAAAACCACCCCTTTGTTGTTCCTCTTTCCTGCCGCTCTGCTCCAGTGATTCTCTCCTTTTCCTTTCGATTCTCCGACGGGTCCTTGCGTTTCCAGGCCTCTTCCAACGGCGGAAGAGCCCGAATCGCGCGATATCATGGATGCCCGTGACGACGGTGAGGAGCTGGAGGACGATGAGGATGCCGGCGAGCGCGGCGACTGGGAGGCTTCCGAAGTCACTGTGGAGGAGCTTGAGTGGCTACGCTCGACCAGGCACATTCCGCTTAACGTCTATTGTCGCCTCCGCGTAGGTGAGATCGTTCCCAAACCCGAGCCTAATGAGCGCGTTGTTTTCCTCTCGCATTTTGAGCGTGGCTTTGCTCTTCCCGTCAGTGATTTCTTCAAGTCTTTTCTTTTCACCTTTCAACTTCAAACCCATCATTTGCCTGCCAATGCCATTGGCTCTCTCTCCTATTTCATTTCTGCCTGCGAAAGCTATCTTGGTATTTGGCCCACTGTCCTTCTTTGGGCCAAGTACTTTAATTTCCGAATCCAGGTCGTGCCTGATCCCGGCATTCCTTGTGTTGAGAAGAGGCCCACCAGGTGTGGGGCTGCTAGCATCACGCCCAGGAGGGATTCTGTCTTTCCCCGGGTCACTTGCATTTACTCGTGTAAGAAATGGCATAGAACTTTTTTTGTATGTCAAGAATAGTGGCTCCAATGACTATATTTGGCTTCCCCCCTTCAAGGACGAGGTTCCGAGTAAAGAACTCTAGAAGCTTGACCCGCATGACAAGAATCCGGCAGTGAATGAGGCTCACGGGATTATTGAGAGGCTTCTTGACCCGGAGGAGAACTTCCAGCTCTCTGAGGAAGACCTTATGTGCGCCTTCATCGCTCGTCGGGTCAGCCCTATCCAGGACAGAAGCCAGAAGATGTGCTTCATGAGCGGACCTCGCGTTCCTACTCGGCATTCTACCCTGGAACTCACCAATGACTCAGTGGCCCGCCGAGTCAGCTCGATATTCAAGCCAAACTTAGCGGAAAACTGGTCTTGGAGTTGTCCTCCTTTCAGCCGAGACAGGCCTGTCCCGTGGATAAGCATCCGAGTCATTGAGTGCTTCCAACATAATTTACCTGGCGTTTACTCGCCATTCCGTTCTTTTACTAATTTTATTCTGTTTGTCTTTCATAGAATCTCGTTCACCAGGTTGATGACAACACCGTCCCTCATGGCGCTTATTTTGACCACCCATCGTATGTGGATGAGGTTAAGTATGACCTGGAGTGTTTCATGCCGATTCCACGCTCTGCATCTGCTCCTGCTTCGGGTAAGACCTTCACTCGAAACCCTTTGCAGGATTGGTCAGATGATGACGATGTGTATTGTGAAGTCCTGGAGGTATTTGTCCTTTTGCAACTCTCCGAATTGTCCCATTGAGCTTTTCATTTACTGATGCAGCTGGCCAGGTACATGAGGAACCCCCACTTGCTATAGGAGGTTATGAAAAGCTCCCTGCTGCCAAGCCGAACAAGCGGCGCGGGTCCTCCTCCAGCACTCGGCCCCCAAAGAAACGCCGAGTCGATCCTGTCGCTCCCCCTGCAGCTGCATCCTCTGAACCTCGCAAGACTACCACACGCCAAGTCACCGTCTGTCGTGCTCCGCGTGACCCGACCATCTCCGGGTAACTTCAGCTGCCTGTTACCTTTCATTTTATGTTTCTTTTCTTTCTTCATGACCTTATAGACCTTTGTTTTTATTTTTAGTGATGCTATGTCTGCCAACTAAGTGGCTCCCAGCATGAACTCTTCCTGGTCAAGGCATGTTTCACCTTCTCGCTCTAATCCTGTCGTGTGGAGCCCCGTTCGGGTCACTGCCCCTATCCTTGAGACTCATGAGTCTCAGAGTGAGGCCGATCTAGCAACACGTCCGACAGAGGAGATCCGGCCTCCCTCTCCAGTTTCTCTCTCCGATCAGAACCTTGGAATTGACGCCAGCAATATCGGCACCGAGTCCGCCCAGAAAACCTCGGATTGCTCCTCCTGTTGCTGATACACCAGTTGATCAAGTTCTTGCTCCCCCGCTTGTTGTTGATCCTGCTCAGTCGGCTCCATTTTCTTCCCAAACCAGTTCCAGACCTGCTCCTTCTGCCTTTTCTGTGAAGGACAAGGCCCGGCCTGCTGCTCAAGGACAAACTCGCTCTGTGCCCAGTAAGCCATCAAATTCCAGGCAGATGACCTTGATCTACGCTGCAGGCTCCGCTTCGCAGATTCGGCCCACACCACCAACAATGACACCTTCATCAGCGGGTCAGTTGGGCGAATCTGACGTTGCCAGGTCTGGGAGCGTTCCCAAGGCTGGTGCCTTGCACGCCAGTATCGTAGCTACCCGCGTCGGAGTGGGGGCTAGCCTGAATAAAGGGCAAGTCCTTACTCGGACACTCAGTGGGCAAGGTCTTGGCTCTGTAGAGTGCTATGCGATAGATTGGAATGCGGCCAGCGAGCAAGAAGTGAGTTCCACTTTTGGCCAACAGCTGAAACTGGGCCCCAAGGCTGTCTTCGAGATGACCCAGCAGGCCATCGCACTGATGGCTTGAGCAAATCATGTGAATGAGGTATGTAATTTCCTTACTCTTTTGCATACTGAGTATTTTTATATTATACATGTTCCCTAGTCCCCGAGGTTACTGCCGATTAAGGCACTTATTCGGCTGTAAGCTCTGAGTTAGAACATATTTTTTATTTCCTCTTGCCAAGTTTGTATGTCGGATTTTTGATCCATAGTCCCCGAGGTTACTACCGAGTAAGGCACTTATTCGGCTGTAAGCTCTGAGTTAGAACATATCTTTTATTTCCTCTTTCTGTCGGGACAGAATTATCTGATGTACTGCGCATTCTCTGATTAAATATTTTTCGTGTATCTTATGCATAACGAGCGTACCAAGGTGCATCAGGCCCTTATCCTGGAGTATCGAAAGCTTGAGATTGCTCACCAAGATCTGAAAGCTGAGGCTCAGGGCCAAGGTATTTTTCCTACTCGGCTTTCTTTTACTTGACAGATCTATTTTGTTTCATCCTCTTGAATTTTCCTCGTTGTCTTTCCACAGCTTCTGCCCAATCCACCATCGATGCGCTGCATAAACAGATCAGCGATGCCGAAACTAATTCCCTTTTCCTTAGAAATCTTGTGACTGCTCAGCATTTATGTTGACTCATTTTCCATTTTCATCTCGGCAAGTCCGAGATGGCTTGCTATTATTGACGAGTCACATGTTCTGAATAAGAAGATCAGCACCAGGTCGAGCTCCAAAAGGAGCGAGAGGAGGTGACTCATCTAAAGCAGCAAGTGGCGGATATGGAGCAGAAGCACCAGACCGAGTTGAAGGGCCTGCGCAAGGAACTCGCCGAGAAATATGGTCAACATGCTGCTAGTGCTGAAAAAACAAACCAACTGCTCAAGGAAGCCGATTTAGCAGTTCAGTGGGCTCATCAAGATCTGGAAGCTCTTCAGGCCAAGGTTAAGATCTTTCAAAACAAGCTCGGCACGATCAACTCATTCCTCGGTAGTGAGTTCTTACTCTTTTCACTATGCTTCTGTCCTTACTCTTTACCCCTTTTCCGCTATTTTTTTATGTTCCTCCATTTTTGCAGAGAACTTCCCTGAGTCCGACATGTCTGCCTTAAGGGCAATGAAGAAAGTGGGAGCTAAATCTGGAGCTCCAGCATACGGCGAAGTCACCATCAACGAGCATCTTGCTGCGCTCTCAGAGCGTGTGACCACACTAAAGTCATGCGGTGTCGACTTACTTAAGTCGGCAATCCATGCATTTAGGATACTCTAGCCGGATAAAGATGTGCCCACGCTCGTTGATCCCTTGGCTGCCAAATTGCTTCTTACCGAGGAAAGGCTTGATCAAAGGAGCGAGTCGGCTGGTCGTGTCGCAGCGGACAAGGCCCTTGCTTTTGTGCTCTCATGGTATGAGGATATCAATCTTGATGTTCTCCATCATATGAGGGACGAAGGAAAGTTGATCCACGACCCTGAGCTCAGCAAGAAACGCCAAGATCAAGCCTACGCAATGGTGGAGTACGCTCTGGTGCACTCCTAGTGCGATGGGCCCAGCTTCCTTGATCTTGCAGAGCCGCTTGCCAAGATAGCCGACGACGATGGTGCCGACAGTGAAGCCACCGAGTCGGACGTGTCAAACTCGGCTGATGCACCTGATTCGGCCGATGCTCCTGAAGATGCTCCCAACTCTAGCCCCAAGAATGCTCCTTCGAATCCAGCTGTCTCTTAAGCTGGTTAAATGCGGTGACCCAGCATACCACTGCATGATGTAGTATACTATAGTCATTGACATAACACCAATGAAACACCGTTCACTAGTATTACATCCCTCATAGTGGTACAACAGAAACACAGCAGGTCCAAGACATGACTATAGGTTACAACTCAACTCTTTACACAAGATCCAGAGAACACTCTAGGTTAAAGAGAGAGAAAGAAACTTCTTACAAAGAAGAATCGGAGATAAACAACTCAAAAAAAACTATCATACTAATAAGACTAGTATTTTAACTAATGGTCTGGCATTGCTGCTATTGCAATACACTATCTATTTCTATCTAATCAGTAACTTCGTCTTCACTTGAGTTGGTGTATATGTTGACCTTCTTGACTTCATTGAAGAGCTTTAGCTTTTGCTGATGATTCCTGGAGCATAACTTGATGTAGACGTCATCTTAATGGCTTTAGAATCTAGAAAGGGTTAAGAAGAGACGTTAAGTACGAGCGTACTCAGCAAGTTCACTAGACCGTAGGTCGTAGGCAATGCAAGTTTTCGTAAACATTTCTTCAAAGGTTTCTTTTATTTTGAAAATCTATGTCCAATAGCCTTCACGGGTTTACCAGAACTTTCATGGAGTTCCTTTCCCACCGCGTTCAGAGCTCCTTCCCGGAACAGGGAGGTTCTTACACTCTGCATAGGTGCGTTACTTTACCCATGAGAGACCTTAGCCTTGTTGCACAACCAAGTCATGACCTTGTCCATACTTCCTTGGTATGGGGCCTAGTCTAAGATCCAAGCCAATCACTGCCCTCTTCGCGACCTCATATGTTTGCACGATCCTTCGGGGCCGGCTCACCTCCGTTAAGCCCCCTTTCGGGCAGGCTAAAACCCTGATGAGTTCCCGAAGACTCTATGACCTGGTGATGCTCGGACGAGTACCATTTAACTAGACTACATCCCTATACACCATTCATAGATAATCTAGACACCAAAAGTGTGGGGCGTAAGGGTGCCCACCCATATGTTGGATCCGCACAAGGAATCACAACGTCACGTTAAGGTCGTCTTGCCTCCATACGAGAGGAAAAGGATACAGCTGACTTCTCCGTCCCATTCCAAATCTCATGGTTAACGTGTAATATACGGCGCTAGAATCACTGGTGACATTGGTTGTTAAGTCCTAGATAATATGTTCATTTACCACCGGAACATTCATAATAGGTTATTACCTCATGGTGAATAACCTATAATCATCTTATTATGAAAATAGTGTTTTCTGACCTTTTTCAAATGCAGGTGATGACAACACTGGATTTGCAAAATACTTTACAGAAAATAACCAAAGGACATGAGCAAGTGTGAACTTGCCTTTTGTGATTGCAAGATTATGCACTCACGGTCTTCAAGACAATATAAGATCCAATATCTAAAATCAGCATTACTGGTCCGGTAAGGACTAATGTTTAAAGAAGCAAGATGCTATTATGCATAAATAATGTAATGCAATTTCGTAAACTCGAATCCCGGTGATAGCGTTGATCTAGGGTTTGGATACTGGAAATGGTTACTTTAGAATGTGTTGTCCTTTTAGATAAGTTTTATACTTGTTCTTCTTATTAAGGCTTGTGAGTATGTATGAAACAACATGTAAACATAATGGCATACAACAATAAGATATACTAATGAGATGTGCTACTCAAGGACTGCTTATATGAGAATTATATCTTCAAGTTTTACTTTGCAAGTAATGGCATTTATAAGGAACTTAAGTGTTAACAATCCTAATTATATAAGTAAAGCTTAATGTAATGTGATTATTATTAATTGTCATCTGTTGACTAAAGTTGCAAAACGGATAAATCTTGAAGAAAATCTTACTTAACTAAGCAGAAGTATTTAAACTTTAAGTTAACCTTTTTAGGTGTTCTTTCTGGTTATAGTCTTTAAGTAAGAAATAATTACTCCATTTGAATAATGATATTAATAGTATTTGAGACTTATCTATCTTGGTTTTTAACTTGCTTAGTTTGGTATTGAGATGCTTTAGGTCTTCATTAAAATGGACCACAGTTAACTATAAAACACATAATAAGGTCTTTAGCATTATACTTAAAGCTTTGTAGAGTAAAGTTAACTTTAAAAAAATATATTAACTTAGGGTGTAATACTTATGATATTTGTATTTTGTTCACTTCATAATGTTTCCTTAAAGTTATTTAGGCATGGCATTACTTCTATTTGAGTAGTGGTTTCCTAATATTATAATGGTATAGAATCATTTTCCTTTTTATAGATGAGTGGTTATAGTTCGTAAACAAGGAAGTAATATTATTTAACTACATAGGGATTCAATGTAGTGTTTTGGTATGTTTGTACTTGTAGTTGAAGTAATGGAAAAGATTTAATTTAGTCACAAATTATTCTTGAAGATTATATAATGGATAAGGATCCTTTTAGAAAATAATCTACACTTATGGTTGAAGGATAATTCAATAAAAATGTATTTAAATTGTGTTAAACCATTTTGACTTCATATTATCAATATTTAAGACTAATACTATTTATTAGACTTTAATTAGTTAATTTTAGAATATTTGCAAATTTTATTTACCCTTATATGAATTATTAACTAAAGAAATAGGTTTAAATTCAAGTTATTAAAATGTTTAACTCTATATTTAACTCAAAAGCGGAATATTATATTTTTAACATGTAGATAATATTTTTGTGATCATTTTGATATATTACATTTATTGTTGTGATTTATAAATAATAAGATATGATTTTTATAAGATTTATTACTTTATAAACACTTAATAAATAACAAATATTTAATTAAGTGAAATAATAATGTATGATTATAGATTTGAATTATAGTTCTTATTTTTTTAAGATTTTTGGGTACTTATTAATATTTTTAACATTTACCATTATTAAAATATGAATTATTAATGTTATAGATTTTATTTTTGTGAATTTTTTCATATATTAAACATATTTTTCTAAATAATAGAACAATAGTTATTGAATTTACAATTTTTAATCAATTTCTGGAAATAATAAAACGAATAACTGCATTATTGTGACATCAGCACAGAGTTGTGCTTGTTTTACATCGGGGTAGAACTTACACACAAGGAATGACAGAAGGGCCCAAGTCCACCTCTGCTGCCACGTGGGCAAGGATGGACCCACCCCAGTGTTGACCAGGACTTGGTCACATGGTGGAGTCAACTGACGTCGGCGACCCTGTGGTGGCGGCGTTGCGATATGCGACGATAAGTTTCTGCACGAATCGGAAGCTCCTTTTCCTAGGCTACCTAAAAACGGTGGCGCGGCGTCCTGGGGAGGCCGAAAACCTCACCGGCGACGACAACAGCGGAACCGGCATGGCGGCACTCGATGACAGGACAATACAGAGTACGAGGAGGGTCGGGAGAGGGTTCTTTCGAACCAGGAGCTTACCATCTTTGCGATAGGATGCTCGACAAGGCCGGAGGAAGGCTGTAGCAGCAGTAATGGTGATGGTGGTGGTCGTCGAGCTCCAGGAAGATGGAGTCCCAGGCGTCGATTCGGGGCTCCCCTCCTTAATTCAATTGGTGAGGAGGAAGTGGAGACGAGGCGGAGCTCCTAGCATCCTTGGACGTCTCCGGGGTGGTCTCTGGACGGCGGCGTGCATCGACAATTGAAGCTAGGGTTTGGATCTTGAGAGGAGACAAAGTGGAAGAAGATGGGCGAGTGGGTGAGGATGAGAAGGAGCGTCGTGGTGGCGTTCTTATCCCCTAGGGTGACGTCGGAGACTGCACGAATCGTAGCGCATCGGCAGCGTATGGCAGAGCACTCGCCAGCGAGCTGCTTCCAGTCGATGAGGAAGACAACGACGACATTTTGCGGAAAACCCCCTGCCGTTCTTCTGATTCACTCCGCAGTCCTTCCACGACCCCACTAGTCAGTGATAGATAAAGACAGATCGGGCCGGTTGTTTAGCTGCTACTGGGGAAAGATGGGCCTCGGGTCAGTTTCTGGTCTGAGTCCATTTTTTTATTCTTTTATATTTTCTGTTTTATTCTTAGGTTTGAATATTAGACATTTGATTGAAATTTATTTATAGAATTTATTTTCCGGATTATTGCAGTAATATTGGAATGTGTTTAGTATTTGTAAGGTCTTTTGATATGAATTTAATTTATCTAGTAATATATTGCATTATTATTAATCCATGAGTTTTGATTCTTATTGATTTATAATATTAAAGAATATTTTATATATAGTGATCCTTCATTATTATTTAATACATAAAGTTTCGAGTAATTAATATGGTTAATATTATTCTCATAAATTTTGGGAAATAGCAATATATATATTTTATTACAACTATAATATGAGTAAAGGTTGGATTTGAAAATACTTACCATAAGTTCTTAGAAGATTTAATATTCTCATATTTCTTTTATTGATGTGAATAAAGGTTAATGGCTAAACATATTGTTTTTATGTTTATGATCTTTATTAATATCACCCTTTAAAATAGAAAGTTATTATTTGGAATGAATTATGAGAGAGAATTGATAACTATAGTTTCTAGGCATATATGATTGAAATAAAAGTTAGGATTTTAAATTTTAATTGTTTACCCTGGGTTTTAGGAGTTTTAATATTCTTGTTCATCCTTTTATTTATATGAATAAATATTATTGGTTAAGACAGATTGTCCTTATGTTGGTGTTCAGGAATGACTTTATCGTTTAGAAAAGAAAGTTATTTCCTGGAAGGTCTTATGGAAAAAAATTGATAAAGATACTCTTAAACACATATGGTTATGATAATTTAAAAGGATAAAGATGTACTTAATTGATTTGCTACAGGAAAATATTCCTATAAGCCATTGTAGAAATAAGATGATAGATCAATCATAGAAAGTGGATATTATGTTTGGTTCTAGATTTAGGGTTTAGGGTTTACCAAGAATTCCTATCCTCCATAATTCATAACTCTGGACATCTAATTAAGGAATTCCTTTCCTAGATGTACTACTCCTTCGTATCCATCATCAAGTATTAACATGATGAGCTTTACTTCACAAGAATACTCTTATCAATAATTTCTCCTCCTAAATCCTTTCGTAAATGCAATGAGTTTGACACTAAAGCTTTCATAATATTTTTATATCTATACTTGGTTATATCAACTACTCTACTACTGATAACCTCCAATCTAACAAGTAGTTACTTTTAATTCCATTCATACTCTTCCTAAATCATCCTTCACTAATATCACTTCAATAGATATATACATCAAATCCTACTTCACCTCAAGTGCTTAGTATTTCCAAAGAGGAAAATACTACTTCTTTAATCCAATGTTTCTCTAACATCATCTTAATCATACTATTTTCTCTCTACTTGACTCCAGTATCTAATACTCAAACTTCACATCATATAATGGTGACTTAGCATGTCTAACCTAGAATAACATATCTATACTAGGGTTCAATCATGTTTTATACACCAATGCCACTTATACATGATATAAGCATTCAATCTTTGGTCAGTACGGCATGATCATTATAATCCTTTGATCTTTTATGGTTTAGGTTTCCAGATGGCTAATCAAGGCCTTAAGTGAATGCTATGATATGGTCAAGAGTTTATAGATCAATAATTGATAGATTAAGAATTGGTGAATCAATGGTTGATTACTCAACATTGATGAACAACAGATACTAGAATAAAGTTCAATAGAGATGATAAGGATTGATATGGAAAGAAAGATATATGGTGAATAATCCTGACTTGGTTTCTTTCCTACTCAATCTCATTGAAGAGTTAAAGTTAGGTATATACCATGATACCCATAGTATAAGTAGATGAGATTAAGATAGGTCAAGAGTTAGTTATTGCATTCTTGTTACTTGAGTTTTATTCTAAACTTGATATTCATGAGTTATTGTAATGAAGACTACATATGATCACTTAAGGATCAAATTATAATCATTAATCAATGTGTATTGGTTTAGTTTCATTATATTTGATCTACCCTTAGATCAAATTACCATGACCCAAAATAATGTTTTTAGCAAAGGTCATATTGCAACTTATCGCAGTCAACTTGATGATCTACTTCAATTCCATCAAGTTGAGAGAAGCTTCAATCACTTTGACAAGTTTTGTTCAAAAGCGCGAAAATTATTCGGATTTTCTATGAATGAATGCAATGCACATATCTATGTCCAGCTTATTTCTAAGCTCTAATGTTGGGATGTTACATTAAAAAAACACTTAATTCTGATGAGATCCCCGGTATGCCGGGTGCAGATGTAAAATTTTCCGCACTTATTTTGGGTGTGTGCCTTTGCTAAGGCTTAAAATTTTACTTTGCTTTAATTCAAATCATCCTGGGGCAAGTCCCCGAGTTTCATTTTCCGTTTTCCTTGTCCTTGAAGTTGGCTTTTGTCTACCTTTTTTTGGCGTTCGACATTAGAGTCTCAAAGTTCTAAGGATTTAGTTAACGGATATGAAACTAGACAACTTGACCTAGAATCATTCGACACAAAAGCCGATATATCCTGCAATGGGTTAGTTAAAAGCATACATAGAGCCGACTCGCGTTTCCCCCTTTACTTATCCGTTGTTCATGTTTACTCTTGCTAGCCATGAAGCCGTGATTTCGGACAACAACATAGTTGAAGAGTTGACTTCATACGAGTAAACATTACTTATTTCGAGATAAGTTTAAGTGTCAACGCCAGCCGACATACAATTCTCAAGAATAAACATGAGGGGCAGTCCCCGAGTCATTTTTTCGAGTCATACCATTTTATTATCAGCACATAACCGGCATAAGTATCCGACATATGAGAGTTTAAGAGATACATACACTGCTTCTCCTAAGTGTAGAAAGTACGGAGCAATGCCACATTCCACAGCCTTTTGTTCTCATCACCCGATCTGCCTGCCTTGTTTTTTTGTGCTTCACGCGCATCTATTAGATAATATGAATCATTGTGCAATGCTTTGCTTACAATGAATGGTCCTTCCCATGGGGGTGATAATTTATGCATCCCAGCTATGCAATGCCCCAGTCTGAGCACCATATCCCCTTCTTGGAAAACACGAGGTTGGACTTTCTGGCTATGATAGCGTCGGAGATTTTGTTGATATATGGCCGATCTGGATAATGCCAATTCTCTTGCTTCTTCGAGTAAATCTACTCCATCTTCTCGGGCCTCTTCCACCTTGGCTTCCGAGTATTTCCTTAATCTTGGCAAGTCATGTTCTATGTCGGCAGGGAAAACCGCTTCTGCCACAATTCGGAGTTATCCTTAAGCTCCATAGCAGTCAGGGTAGTTCCTCGGTCCAGCAACCAGGTGATCTTTGGTGTGGTTCCATTAGGCGGGGTTTTATCTCGGATAGAACTAAGCCGTTAGATCATTCAACTTGTCCATTTGATTCTAGATGGGCGACTGACGCTACGTCAAGTCTTATTTGGCTCTCCCGACAAAATCGAGCAAAAGCTCCTTCGGCTAAATTTGTGGCATTGTCTGTGATCACACCGTGCGGGTGACCGTATCTCAGGATTATGTCTTTTAGGAATGTGACAGCTTTTTTCCATCTAGTTTTTTGATGGGCTTCACTTCTATCCATTTGGTAAACTTGTCAACCATCACTAGTATGTGATTCATGCCGCTCCTTGCTGGTTTGAATGGTCCCTCCATGTCCAGGCACCATACTGCGAATGGCCAGGTGATCGGTATAGTTTTTAACTCGGATGCTGGTAAATGTGACTTTGATGCGTAGCGTTGGCAGCCATTGCATTTCCTCACTAGGTCTTATGCTTCTGGTAGTGCACTTGGCTAGTAGAATCCATGTCGGAATGCCTTGGCTACCAATGATCTTGACGAGGCATGGTGCCCACATTCTCCTTAGTGAGTATCCAACAGTATCTCTTGGCCTTTCTCTAGACTTATGCAATGTTGCAATAAGCTCGTAACACTCCTCTTGTACAGCTCCTTGTGAATTATTGTGTATGTTTTTTCTCTTCTTTCTGTTTGTCTTGCCAATATCTCATCATTAGACAAAGTTCCATCTCTCAAGTAGTTGAATATTGGTTGTGCCCAAGCTAGTATCACTGGTGCCAGATCTGTTTCTCCATCAATTTCCATTACCTCAGCCAACATATGTTCTGCCGACATAACCTGAGGAGTCCCCGAGTGTGATTCAGCAGCCCCTGGGTTCGGTGGAGCAGTCCCTGAGTTACTCGAACCTTCCCCTGTGTCAATGTCCATTGGAACAACATCTGACTCCTGGCTTGCCAGGATGAATATTGACTCGGACTCTGGTGATGGCTTGATCGATGGTTTTCTGAGATGTTCCAACGCTACTCCGGGTGGGATTGCTTGCCGAGATGAGCCTAGCTTGGATAATACATTAGCTGCCTCGTTTTGTGCTCTGGGTATGTGATGAAATTCACATCCATCAAGGTATCCCAAAATATGTTGCACATGAAAACGGTAGAGTGCCATATTTGCATCCAATGCATCCCAATGTCCAGATACTTGCGGGATAACCAAATCCGAGTCACCGAAACACATGATCCTTTTAATGCCAATTTCTTTGGCCACTTTTATCCCATGGACAAGTGCTTCATACTCGGCTACGTTGTTTGAAGAAGCGAAGTGGATCTGCAACACGTATTTGAGCTGATCCTTCTTGGGTGAGGTGAGTACTATCTCGACACCCAGGCCTATCTTTGTCTTGGACCCGTCAAAGTGCATTCTCCAGTAATTCGGGTCTGGCAATGGTGGTTCGTATTGCATTTCCATCCAGTCCATGAAGAAATCCACTACAACTTGATATTTGATTGCATCTTGCCTGTCGTATTGTGGAGTGTATGGTGCTAGCTCTATGGCCCATTTTGCCACTCGGCCACTGGAATCTTTGCTGCCCAATATGTTTGAGATAGGTGCCTCGCATATTTCCCGAATTGAGTGTTCTTGGAAATATTGCTTCAGCTTCTTTTCTCCCATATACACCCATATGTCATTTTTTGGTAATGGGGGGGTAGTTTTTCTTTGACGCAGAGAGCACTTCGCTCAGGTAATAAACTAGCCTTTGGACTGATTTTCCCTCTTCTTCATGCTCTACCACTATCACCTCACTGACAACTCTATTGTTCCCGCGACATAGAGCATCATGGGCTCTTTGGATAGTGGTGAGGCTAATATTGGTGGCATTGCCAACATATTTTTGAGTTCGTGGAAAGCGCTATTGGTGGAATTTGCCAGCATGGGCTCTATGCATTTGTCCAATTTTTTCATCAGTTGATATAGTGGTAAGGCTTTTTCGCCTAGCTGACTCACAAACCTACTCAACGAGGCCAGGCATCCTGTCAACTTCTAGACATCGTTGAGGGTTTTCAGCAACTCCATTCTTTCGATGGCCCTGATCTTTGTCGGGTTAGCCTCAATTCCTCGGCTAGATACAAGGAATCTGAGTAAATTTCCAGCCGAGACACCAAAGGTGCATTTTTCCGGGTTAAGTTTCATCCGGAATCTTCTTAAATTTGCGAATGTTTGACGCAAGTCCTCAATTAGAGTATGCCTTTGTTTGGTTTTTATCACCACGTCATCGATGTATAATTGAACATTTTTGTCAAGTTGATCTTGCAAGATTTTTTGCATGCATCTTTGGTATGTTGCACCTGTATTTCTCAATCCGAACGGCATAGTACGATAGCAATAAGCCTCGTACGGGGTGATAAAGGCTGTCTTTATTTGATCATCCGAATTCAATGGTATCTGGTGGAAACCAGAGTACACATCCATAAATGAGAACAACTCACACCCGGCAGTAGAGTCAATGACTTGATCGATTTGTGGCAGTGGGAATGGATCTTTTGGACACGCCTTATTGAGGTTCGTGTAGTCAATACACATGCGCCACACCACTGCCACGTTCGGGTCATCCTTCTTCTTTTCGACCAAGACCGGATTTGACAACCAATCTGGGTGCAGTACTTCCATGATAAACCCAGCAGCCAAGAGCCTTGCTATCTCGGCGGTTATCACTTTCCTCCTATCTTTGGCAAAGCGGCGGAGGGGTTGCTTCACCGGCTTGGCGTCTGGCCTTACATGAAGAGAGTGCTCAGCCAACTCCCTCGGAACTCCCTGCAAGTCTTGTGTGGACCATGCAAAGATATCTCGATTCTCACGGAGGAAGCTGGTGAGCTCGCTTTCCTATTTCTCAGATAGCCCGATGC
Source organism: Avena sativa (assembly GCA_916181665.1). Taxonomy (NCBI): domain Eukaryota; kingdom Viridiplantae; phylum Streptophyta; class Magnoliopsida; order Poales; family Poaceae; genus Avena; species Avena sativa. Next base: position 138,893,875 of record OV702280.1, read on the forward strand.
CAATAGTGACTGTGCGCTCTGGGAAGGCCTCATCAACATGTATCTTCTTTGTTTCCTTGGTGGCTTGGAAAGACACATTGCCATGCGGATTAGTGAGTGTCGGCATAGACATCTGTGTCGCCTTGGCCAGTGCTGCAACTTCCATCATTTGCTGTTTTTCCTGCGCTATGACTAGTGACTCGGCCAGCGAAGATCCGGCTGAGGCGCATGCGATAGATCTCTTGTAGTCACCCTCAACTGTGATAACTCCACACGGACCTGGCATCTTCATCTTCTAGTAAGCAATATGAGGAGTAGCCATAAACTTCGCCATAGCCGGCCTGCCGAGTAAGGCATGGTATGAGCTGACCAGGTCTACCACCTCGAACTCTATGGCTTCAGTGCGATAGTTTTCCCTGTTGCCAAATAAGAAATCAACCCAGATCTTGCTAATTGGCTCACAGGACAGTCCCGACACAATAACATGGAAAGTTGTCTTAGTCGGCTCCAACATGTTCATAGTGATGCCTAACTTGAGCATAGTATCCTTGTACATGATGTTGATGCTACTGCCATCGTCTATCAATACCTTGGAAAACTTAACATTGATATCTGGGCCCATGAACGTTGGATCCAGAACGAGAGCATATCCTCCTGGCATTGGCATGACCTTGGGGTGATCCTTTATGCTCCAAATTATTTCTTGTTCAGACTAGTGTATATATTTTGGTATTGCTGGCATTATGGCGTTCACTTCCATCATCCGTCTCTTTTGACTTTTCTTGTCGTTTGGCTCTGTGACAAACACGACATAGCTCTAGTGATGCTCCCTATACTCGTTTATGGTCACATGGCCGACATGGGAGCCATCACCTCTTGGGTTATATACCTGGTGCACAGCCTCTCTTCTTTCTTGGTTATGATATCTCTGCTGTCTGTTCTCATATCTATGCTCAGCTCCAATAGCGTGAGCATTTCCTCCCATGAGCGGTGGTGAGGGAGGTGGTGGTAATTGCTGAGTCGGCGAGTCCACTCTGTCTCCCTTCTAGAACCAAGTGCACTGTCTTGTTGTGTGATTCGCCAGCTTACTCGAACTTGGCGTGTGAAACTTACACGGTTGATCCAACATCATCTCATAAGTATACTTCTGCCTGTCTTGATATGGATTTCTCTCTTCATATGGATTTTTGCCATCATTCTTTGGTATCCATTGCTTCTGCCCACTTATCCTTTGATGTTGGCTGCTTCCAGCATCTGGATGATCCTTACTTACAGCTGCGACTTGAGTCATGACATACCTGTAGTCTGGTCTTTCATCTCTTCTTTTGCTTCTATATTCGGCCCTTTCCTGGCGCCTTTGCGACCCAGCCGCGTCATAGATCTGAGTTTCATTTATCCCATCTGCCGACATAAGCAGAGGCTGAGTCAGATCTCTTAATTGATATTAGTCGGTGATTCTTATTGTTTTTGCCAAGCTTGCCGGCATATATCAATGTAACCTTTGCTACAGTACACTTCCGTCCTGCATCCTTGTGCAAACCATGCAATGGCATGAGATTCGATTACCACCTAGTGAGGAGCTTCCTATCTGTTTCATTCGGCCTTTGCTTGCTCATAGCCAGCTGTTGTGGGTGATTCAGCCTCTTGTACGTGCTTGTGAAATTTCTCACAAAAGCTTCCTGGAAATCAATCCAGCTGTTGATGCTTCCGGGTGGAAAATTATTCAGCCACACCCTCCCTGGTCCTTCTAGCATTTGCAGTACATACCGCACTGCCCATCTCAGATTTCCTTGCGCGATCTTTACTGCAGTTCCATAATCTATGAGCCAGTCTTGTGGCTTTGTGCTTCCACCATAGGTTTTTATTCCTCTGGTTAGCTGGGGCACTGGCGCCTCTTTTATGATCCTTGGGCCAAAACATGCTGGACCCTATGGACCTTGTGATTCGATTAGCTCTGCCATCTTTATCCGGTCGAGTTTTTACCTTGCATCATCCGGTTGGAGATTTCTGCCTCCGAGTCTTGCTCCTATTGCTTGATACACATCATCCGACAATTCGTACCCGTCATTTACCATTGCCGAGTAAACATCATTGTATCTATTGGCGTTTGGGTCTGCGGGCTGCTGCACTGCTTTTCACGCGCTTTGCTGTCTCCTTTCAGGTTGGACTGGCGGAGGATTCAGAGCTGGGTTTCCTCCTCCCGCCGAGTGAGTTCCACGCCTAGGCTGAGGTTCAAAGTTCTGCCCCCATTATCATTTCTTTGTCCTTCTTGCCTTTCTCGGCCAGCATTTTCATGGTTCTCATTTCCCCAAGCGACATTTCTTCTTGTTCCCTGTGCATGGGTCGGGTTTCCTTGAACCACTGCCGGGTCATAGGCAACCATCTGTTTGTTCCTTCCTGAATCTACGCTCTTTTTTTGTCTCAGCACTGATCCTGGTGAGGAGGCTATATGGCCTGCTGATCTTGCCGGGACCAGAGTTGCCGAGTGAACGAGCTGTGACCTTCCAACTATTCCCACATTTTCCCTGTAGTATGCTTCATTCAGCATTCCTGCTGCTCTTACCAACTCATTTACTCGTTCCAGTTTGTTTTAACTTGCCTCACCCGTCAGATAAGGTAACTCAGCCATCGCTGCTTCTGCGGCTCTCAGGTTTGCCGCTGCCATGTTGTATGTCGGCCGCATGGCTGTTCGTTGCTGTTTTCTGGTGTTATCTTTGATGTAGCATCCGCCAATTCTTCGTTGAGGTTCCTTACTCTCAACCTTGTTGCATCAAGACGGGTCTTAGTGCCCTTGACTCGATTTGCCGAGTTATACTCTCGGATCGTGATATCCATATCCTTCTGCAGCTGCGCTAATTCCTTTGCCTTCTCCAAGACCTTTTTCTGGCCTCCTCTAACTCAGCTACTAGCGCTAGGGGCTCTGCTAGTTTTTCTATTGCTTCTTGCAACTCTTTGGCTCTCTTAGGCCCCCTTCTTTTCAGCTTCTCGACCAGCTTCTCCCAGAAGCTACCCTCGACCAACTTCTCCCAGAATCTCATCTGCCAAAATCATTTATACTTTTAAATTGACATTGAAACTACTAGTTAAGAAGTTTGAACGAATTTTGAAGATGAGATTCTGGGAGAAGCTGGTGGAGGTTAGCTTCTGGGAGAAGCTGGCCAAGAAGCTGAAAAGAAGGGGGCCTTACTCCTAGCTATGTTCTCCGTCTTCTCTAGCGGCGCTTTTACAGTTCTCATTGCCCTCGGCGGAGACAAGTTGATGAAGCCTCTGTAGGGTTCGCAACATAGAATTTTTTTCCTACGATGGGAACAACTAAGTACCAAGATCTATCTACTAGATACAAGCAACGGGTGGATATACATCCATAGAATATATACCCTTGAAGAACGAATAGCGTTAATGAGGTTGTACTTGTGGATGATGTAGTCGAACGCTTGCCGATCTCAAGATCGTGATGAAGTCCATCTGGTCCAGCACCATCAAGTCCAGCATCGCAAAGCAGTGGTGCATCCGTGATCGCACACACGTCCGGGTACCCCGATAACCTCCATGCCCTCGCTCCTGCGAAGAAGCGGAAGCAACAAATCCTTCCAGAAAAAAGCCACCGGGAACATGTATCTCGCTGATCCGAGACCATGGGGAAATTCTAAAGGGGGGAGAGAGATCCTTCGTGAGGAGGTGTGCTTTTAGAGGAGGAGAGGGAGGCCTTTTATAGGGAGAGGGGGGGGGCGCACCCCTAGGGTCATGGAGCCCAGCCCATGGTGGCTGCCCCCACCTCTTCCACATTCATGTGGGTGGAGCTCCCACTCAAAATGAAAAGCCTCCACTCATATAAACATGCCTCCACTCAAAAATCCACTCACATGCATTAAATTTCCACCAAATTTAATTCAAAATCTCATTTAAATAAAACTCTTTTATTTATTTATTCAGAATTTTTTTAATTACTCTAATTAACAAACATTCACATAAAACCCCTTATAATATTTCAATTTCACATGCAGAACCAGTTTCAGCAATTTCAACCGAAACGATTCCGGTGTCTAGTGAAATAAATTCCTGTGCTTTCCTTTTTCTTTCTCTGGCATATTATTTTCTCCAAATGGTGTCGGTGTACCTAAAGTGTGTCACCCCACGGTTCGCGAATAATGTAGACATGATCGACACCCCTCTCCGATCAATAATCAGCAGCGGGACCTGGAGATCCGTACTGACTCCCACATATTCAACGATGACTTCTGTGATCGTGTGAACCTTATACGCATGTAACTCAATCCCTCTGTGTCTAAATATATTACATGTCCGAGATTCGATCATCGGTATCTCCATACCTAGTTTGATCTTGTTACCGACATGTACTCTTTTCTTGTTCCCGTGATATAACATTCTAGTGATGAAATTACTTGCTTGCAAGCTAACTAATGTGATATCACCGAGAGGGCCGAGAGTATATCTATCCGTCATGGGGATGTACAAATTCCACTCTTGATCCATGAGCCTCAACATAACACCTTCATAGAACTGAACCCATCTTTATAGTTGCCCTGTTACGGTGTGACGTTTGATGTTATCAAGATACTCTTCTGGTGTTAGTGATTGACATGATCTCATGGTCTAAGGACTGAGATTACTTTGTATGATGTTATAGAAATATAAACACAATGACCTTGATCGTAATGCTATACTTCGGATGATTTTTCATCACATCATTCCAACAATGTTATGACCTCGTTATTAACAACATCCAATGTCCATGATCACGAAACCTTTGATCATCTTGTTAATCAACGAGCTAGTTTATAAGAGAGGCATAACTAGGAACTTACTTTTTGTTTATTAAACACACATGTATTAACGTTTCTGTATTAATAGAATTATAGCATGCAAAATAAACATTTATCAAAAATAAAGAATACGATAATAACCACTTTATTATTTCCTCTTGGGCATATTCCCTTCAGCCTCCCCGCTGCATGAACCGTAGGTGGATCTGGCACCAGGATGACGTGCTCCGGGTATGCATGCTCCACGCGCACCGCGACGTAGACCTGGTGCTCGCCAAACTTGATGAAGCGACCGCCCCTTGGGAACGGCTTGGTTCCGAAGCATCCCTCATTGTCGCTGGCAAAGTTGAGTGCACCAAACCTCTGGATGAGGCTGGAGTAGACGCGTTCGCCCTTCTTGGCGATGATGTTGCATGTCCGAATGAAAACTCCAGCAAGCGCGTGCTTCTGCCCTACGGTGGGTGCCAACTGTCGTGATGGTGTGACGGTAGATGCCATGGCTAGGATTAAGTTGGTGGCCGAATGTAAGCTTATGGTTACCGGGGAGGGAGTGCACGGTCTAGCCGTGCACGAAGAACAAGATAAACTCTCCACATTTAGAATTTTTATTGATCCAAGAAGTTTACAAGTGCTCCTAGAGCTATTATAGCATAGCCTTGAGGCACTAGTTTCCTACTTGGTCCAACCTCCTTAAACCCTAACTATGCCCTCCTTATATAGCCGATGGCCAGCTAGGTTACATCCTTTTGGGTCCTAGGGTTACTGTTTTGATTTGTGTCCTTACTGTGCGGGTCGGGTCATGGGCTTGCCCTGAGCCCTTGACCTAGTCCACAAAGCCATACATCTAACGATCTTCTCGTACGTAGCCTCCAGCTCTTTTGGTGTCATACGGTGACTTTGTATGTCAGCCCTTTCTTTGGGCGTCGCCCGGCTCCTTTTATGTCACCCGGTGTCGCCCTTCTCCCTTTTGACCATGATTTACCATGGTCCCCTATGCGTCTTACTCGGAAAGCTGCCAAGCGTCTTTTTTGACTCGACTTTCCCTCGTGAGACCTGGCTCGTTGCTTTCTGCAAGGTAAACAAGTTTGTCTTATGCGGGCTGACATAATGCTTATGTCGGCCACACATGACCTTCATATCCGGCATTTGATACTCGGCCTGAGACTTCTTTGGTTCGGCATAAGCCAAGTTGGACAATGTTTCACCCCTTATGACCCTACCGGGGCTTATCCCCCCGATAGACCATTCCTGGGAGGTGAGTATTTATCACGTGGTGCAAGCATATACTATATTTTTCTTGAGTTATGCTCCTGTAATGGAAGTTTCTAACTCTAGGTACCCTAGGAAACACACTCAATTTTCTGGAAAAATGGTTCGAATTACCCCATGGGGTACTTCGGCTGGGTCCATGCCTAGGTCCTGGATTGCACTGACCCTTGCATGGCTGCACACGCCGACGAGTCTTCCCATTTTCCAAACCCCGGCAAAGGAAATTCAATAAAAAAACAAGAAAATATGAAACCAGCTCGAGCAACCCTTATATGTGACCCAATACCCTCAAAAAATCATAAACAAGACATACCAGAACTTTTGGTACACGGTGCACCGCTCTGATGGCTATTGAGTAGGAGTTAACTTAGCTTTCAACCCTATACCCCCTCACTGCCCGAAGCACGACACCAGTCCATGGATTGAGCCCAATTCCGGCACCTATCTCCCTCTCGGCATTCTAAGAAACTTCTCCAACTAGAGATTTCTAGGCTACCTAAACAAATCTTGAGTTTCCATTTTACGAGTATAAAAAACCAGCAATTTTCCAAAGTATGTGCAAGAATTGAGCATGCCCAAGGCCCAGAGGCAATGTCCACGCATGCTACATCATGGTGGATGGCCATTCCCACCCTAATTTTTTTATTTTTTTTTGTCTTAACGAGTAATGATTATTTGAAATCTGGTCAAGCACAGGATAACCCTGTTGGCTAGCTCGAAACCTCGTAGAATCTGACCTAACCATAACGACCAATAGAAGTCGTCGGATCGTAACCCTAGGGGCCAATGGTGTTGTTAGATCATGTCTTCTAGAAGACCCCCTCCCCGGGGCGCTGCTTTTGTGTCTCAATGGTTACAGACCATTCTATCGGGCCACGTGGATGTTTAGGATGTTTCTTCTTACGGTGATTCCGCGAGTAGGAAGTTTTGCAACATGATTGGACACACTTACTATTCACTTATATTATTATTTCCACTTCCCTCTGCCCTACTATATAGAGCTAGTGAGTGAGCATGTCTAGCCATACCCCCACCTCCACCCCCACTTGACGTGCCCAGACAATAAGAAATCATTTAACTAGTGTTTTAATTTATCTTACTTATTCCTGCTATAGGATTAACTAACTGCACATCTTTTCTCTGATTTCTCGACAAACTTCAGATGTGGGAGCCACTGAAAAAGGAGTACAGACTGCTCCACCCCAAGAATGTGGAGACATCATGCACAACATCCCGGCGACATACTCGATCGTGTTCTCCCACCCCGTATGCTTTCGCATGTACTCCTACTATGAGCTCCCCAGCCACGATCTCGCATGCCAGCACGACGCGTGCAGCTGCATGGAGCCTAACTGCAACTGCACCAGCCCATCGGCAGAGCTTGTGGTCCGCCTTGCTGAGGATCACCTGATTGAAGTGATTAGGTTCTCTCACGGCCATGCCAAACTTCTCTAAGAGCAAGTATTGATCCCTGAGTCGACATGCCGCCGGCTCATTTGTCAGGGGGAGGACGACTCTGTTTTTGTCCTGACCATCACCGATGTCATTCTGGGAACAGTCGCTAAGCCCACCATCGTGTGTGCGATATGTGTCAGTTCAGTCTCAAGCGCCTAGCCCCTGTGCATGGTGAGGATGTGGGAGCACGCCCAACAACTGTCGTCCAATACAATTCATGTGAAAGCCGTGGCGCCGAGCTGCCCGGCACTTAGCGAGTGGTGTTTACGGACCTGAGGTAGGTCCTTTGTTTGCCATCTAAGTAACTTGTTGGTGTTGGACCGGCCAAGCAGATAAATTTCTGCATTTCCATCGAGAAGACCGATAGGGAGTTGTAGAACTTCTTATGTGCTTAAATGTAAGTTGTAATCAATACTACTCCGGTGTGGGGAGCATACTTTTTGTGAGAATCTATTGTAGTTGTAGTTTTGTAATATTCCTTAATAATAGCGCGTGCTCCTACCTGCGAGTGTCATGTCTTCCACGTGCCCCGTGTAGAAGACGTTGGCTTTGTTTGTGATATAACAGTCGTTGGATTTGTTGGTAGGGTTGGCGTTCTCCTTTAATTCTCTTCCTTCCCTTGGAACCACTTTCTTTGCTTCACTATACTACCTTAGCCACTATCCGACTGCGCGTCTCTAGTGACCTCTCCCGCCGCCACCCCACTCCTCCACCTCCTTTTCATCATGGCTTCATGGGAAAAAACGAGGAAACGCGTGAAGATCACAATGATGGTGAAAGCAATGTGAGTGGTCTCACGCCTAACAGTTTATGGCCATCTTTAGATTCTTTATGGGGATTTCTCTATTTTGAGTTAGACCTACTCTGACTACTCATGCACGTCTGGTGTTTTAGGCCGTCAAGACACTGTATGAATCTGATTATCATGGTTTAGCGGAGGGAGACAGTGCTCCCCATCGTAAAAAACATGGACTTGTGTCCACTAAATTTGTACCATTCGAGGGATGCAACGTAGGTAGGAGGTTTTTAGGGTGTCAAGGGCATGGTGAAGCACGAACACACAAAAGTTGCAGTGTTGTCAAATGGGTTGATCTGGAGTGGCCACTATTTATGCAGAAATCGCTGGAGAAACTATGGGATAAGAATGTTGAGTTGAAAGAATCCATAGTTAGCTCAGCTATTGATAGTGCTAAGATGAGGTTAATGGTAAATGAGGACACATAAAAGCTTCACTGTGATCTCAAGAGGGTGCAAGACAAGGTTAACAACGTCACGGAGGAGAGGGACGTTGCGCTAGCCCTGAAGGCTAAATCAGAGCAAGACCTGACTGTATCAAGGATTTAATACACGAGAAGAAAGTCCATGATGTTCATGAGGATTAAGGTAGAGAAAGAACTAACCAAGTGCAAGGAGGATGCCAAAAAATGGCGCTGACGATTAAAACCTTGGAATCGCAGAATGAAGGGCATCGGGCTAAGATTAGGAAGATAATGGATATGTGTGACAACTAGGTTTGTTTACATAGATCTAATTGTAATAGTATTTGTTGACCAAGTGGTCTAAATTTTGAACTAGTAGGAGCCCAAGCTAAAGCATGTTTGTGGATTCTGAGTTGTGTCTAGGAATGCTGAGAACAAAATTGGTCATCCGTCTCACTATCTTAGGCCTTCCTTTCTTCCTTTGTCTAATGGTTGTAATCTTACTTTGCTGGTTTGTTTAAACGAAATCTACGTGGATTCTGCCGCATGGAAAGGGCACAAACACAAATTCTAATGTGGAAGCACGTGCACATGTTATTGCGCTGAACACAGCTATCCATATTTCCCATTATAGCTTGCCAAACCCATACAATAATTGTACTCACACTAAACAGATCGAAATTGCAACCAACCTAAACAACATCTTGACCCACATCATGCCACTGTCATCAGAGTCCACCTCGATTGGTGACCCTGCCTTTCCCTTCCAAGCGGCATCCACTCCTTCCCGTGGCTTTCCCTTTGTCAAGGAGGCTTCAATGACGTTCTACATTGCTTCATTCTCATCCTCCTCCCGGTCGGAATCAACAATGATTAAAGGGACGGGGGTGAAAACGATCGAGCCCCATCGCACCTGGAGGCTATATCACTCCAAATGTCTAACATTTTAATCCTACATGGTTTCAATCAATATAATACTACCTCCAAATAATATATCATGCTCTTGTCACCATGCCACATTGCATTTGAGCATCATATTAAAAACATGATCTTGCCTTATTTAATGAAACATGCATTAAATGCTCTTGCATGGACCATGCAACATATCTCTCCACATAATCTAGTTCTTCTCTTATTTGGATTTGGGAGAGTTTTGCATTTTGAGTTCCTTCTAAATCATGTGTCCATAAAATTAATCACCACACATTTACGCCTTCTCAATCACATCTTCTCTCTCTTGTCTCATCTAGTCATGTCTAATTGTAACACGCGCACCTAGTTAAATTCCTAGCTAGCTTGTAATCTATCCTTGTCGTGTTGTAAACACACACAAACCCCACTTTCATTCCAAGTATGTGTATTCCTACACATATACACCCATCTAGGCATTTAATCAACCTAGCATCCCATATATCCATGGTGTGTTTCTTTACACATTTTTTCATTTCCAAAGAAAATTACAATCTAGCTAATTTCTAAATCTATCTACTCTCTTACCGTGTTTGTCTACACAGCACACACGACACACCGCACCTTGTCATCTTTGCCCGGGGCTTACTACGATCAGTATTGAATTGAATGCACTAGCCAACGCAACCAACAGTCCGAACTGATGGAAAGGGCTAGGCAATATATTTCAACACTCACCCTACGTCTTTCGCGCTTTGGCCTATTGTGACGTATGTTTGGGGAGCCGCAATATTTGTTTTTAATATTTTGCGTTGGTCAGGATTTGATCCTAGGACCTCCTGCTCTGATACCATATTGAATTGCATGCACTAGCCAATGCAACCAAAAGTCCGAACTGATGGAAAGGGCTAAGCAATATATTTCAACAATCAGCTCTAACCAACCTGTCACTTCTCATCCTGAACCGGCCTAGTAGCTCCCTCTCTGAAACCATGCTCCATCTCAGCTCTGAACTTGAACCTGGGCCTCCATATCTGACCAAAACCCCGCCTCCTGCTCGCACTCACCACCCAGCTGCACCATACTGAAACCCCCTCTCCCTGGTCCGACTCGACCCTTGGCGGCAGACATCATGCAACGATCCTGCCCTACTATTTTTTCCAATAGATCACGTGTAGGGGTGGAATCGAGCCGAGCTAGCTCATGGCTCGGCTTGATCAGGATCGTCAATTTTCAAGTTAAGCCTGGCTCAGCTTGACACTAACTTAGTTCTAAAACTAGGATCGCGGCTCGGCTCGTGTGGCTCGTGGCTTGCTCGTCCGGCTTGACGAGCTGAGCGTCTGAGAACAAAGGTGGGACGGACGCGCTTCAGGCCCCAGTCCCAGACCCGCATGTGATTCGCCAATCCCCACATCCATGTGTCTCTCGCGCCGCCACGAACGACCACCGGTAGCACCAACGCCGCCCGCCAAGACCAAACTCCCCATCTCCTTCTCCATTGTTGCCCTCCCTACCCTCTACTCCTCTTCGATTCGTTCCCTAGTCCCCACGGTCTCGCGCGGAGCTACTCATCACTGTTAGCTACGGCCTTCCACTGGTCCGATGGTCCGCCCGACCCTCCGGTGCCCAACGTCTAGCAGGGGAAGTCGTTTGCTTCTCTCCTGCTTCGCTTCGTCCCTGAGAACCAGACTAGATTTAAATCGATCGGTGCAGGAAAAGGAAAAGCTTTTGGCTATTTATCATTGTCATAGGCACCTGTTCGATTTGTTTTTCAGTTGCTTGATATTTCTTCAGTCAGAGTTAGATCTGCTAGACTATTACCTTGTGTTGTAATCTATGACCTTGCTCGTTATTTATTTTGTAATCAAATGAATGCATCACTGAATACTATTCATCAAAAAGACTACCACCACTGATGTCTTTTACTGCATTTTTAAATTCTCTGTCTTTTACTATATGCATAGATATAGATAGAACCGGATAAAAAGCTATGGCAGTCATTGTGTTACACATTTACAATAAGTCGTTAGTACTAAGTGTCATCGAATTGTCGACAAGTACACCATAGGGGGTCCTAGTGGCGTTGAAAAGATGGGGTGTGAGACATCGGATGTTCCAGGAGCGGTGACCACAAGTTTACCCAGGTTCAGATCCGACTGCGGTGATCGTATCCTACTCCTTCTAGCAACCCAGTAATATATCGGCATAAGCCGGGTGTTACAATGGATTACAAGAGTGGTTTGCCTGTGCGAGTTGATTGTGGTGTTATGATTGATTGGTTGCATTATGTGTGCCCTAAAGGCTCCCATAGGGCCAGTTTATATAGTCACCGGGACCTAGGGTTACAGGAGAGACCTATCCAGATATGTTACAGGGTTGGTAACTAGATACATCTTGGACTACCAGTAATACTACAAGCCTAAGTCGGTAACTCTTCAAGGCCTTGTCGTAGCCGGAACTGCCTCTTCCTCTCTCTCTCTCTCTCTCTCTCTCTCTCTCTCTCTCTCTCTCTCTCTCTCTCTCTCTCTCTCTCTCTCTCTCTCTCTCTCTCTCTCTTTCTCTCTCTCTCTCTCTCTGACTGGGCCGCCCGTGAAGCGCAGCTCTAACCCATTGGTGGGCCACCCTGGTTAGCGAGTCCTGTGGGTATACCCGGAAAGTATATCCCCAACAGTAGCCCCCGAAAGTCTCCAAGATCCAAAGTCGGATAAATCGTCTAGCTTAATGGTTTCTTTGTCTTGAGAATCTTAAAGGGTTCCCGAAAAATTCTTTCAACAATGTAGGATTCCGAGTCAGTTGAGTCGGATATGTTTTGTTCTAACTTTAGTCTTTTCCTTGCTCAGTTTGAAACATGAGCCAGATTTTACAGCGGCGTGCGGGCTGACAACTTTTCAGACCAGGTCCGATCACTGACAGAAGTCCTATCAACACGACCGTTGGTGGGTCCGCTCCTTACAGAACAGAATGCCATTTCAATGCCTACACGTAAATCGAGGGGGCGAAAGAGTCGCGAGGAAGCTACTTCCTTCTCTCCTACACGCGTGGTGCTAATCGCGCGTATTAACGCACAAATCTTGACATAGAGACAAATAAAAGAGAGGGAAAAAACCCTTTCTCTCAGATTTATCTTTCCATCGATTCATTCATTGCCTCCTCATACTCCTTGAGCACTCCGTAGCCATTCCCATATACACGTCGTGAGAAAATCTCTCTCCCCCACCAGTCCTTTTCCTCCAAGATCAATGGCGTCAGACTCGACCTTAGGAGCGGCGGTGGGTTCGTTGGCGGAGGATGAAAATAAGATGTCGGGCCTCTGGATCCCCAGCGTCATAGACAACGTTGAACTCCATGTCATGGAGGACAAAGGTCTCATCGTCTCTGGCGCGTGGCGGAGCGCCTCAGGGCACGCCATTCCTGCCCCGCGCGACGGCGAGCGGGTGCTGTTCGACACGCACATCGACCGCGGCCTCATCTTGCCACCGTGGGACTTCCTCATCGAGGTCCTCAATTACTACGGTGTGAAACTTCATAATCTTCCTCCCAACTCTCTGCTCGAGCTTAGTACTCATCCAGCTATATGCCCTTTTCCGGTACTACTATGGTACCAGGAAGAACTCCATTAGCGCCAGTGTGCCTTACATCACCGACACCCTTAGCATAGTCCTTAGTATAAACCGTGTTTATCCTAGGATTAATGTTAGTGAATCTGTCAAATGCTGAGCCGAAACCTTCTTTTATCATAAGGATATTCCGGCTCTTGGAAAGGCGGAAGGTCTTTCGACCTCCGTCGATGGTGCCGCCCCCACTAGAATTCATGGGACACGGAAGTGCCAGAACTATTAGATATTTTGATCCTCGCCAAGAGATGGATTGAATTTCTAATGAAGCACAAGGGCCTCCGCGAATCCGACTTGATCCACTGCTGGCTGGAGCGCCGGATTCAGCCTGTCCAGCACCATGGAGATCGCCTCATGTACCAGATCACCGGCGACAAGAAGGACAGCATGCGGGTCAGCCCGAACCGGATTCTTGTGAAGGATTACAGGACCCTCAGGAAATATTTGATCAAGGAAAGTGTAGAATGAATGGTTCCAGAAGTCTCCATGAAGATGTATATATCCAACCGTCCTCTGACTCCGGTAAATATTTCGACTCTACTTTTTGCGTTTCATTGTTCTTTTATGTTCTTTCTCCGACTATTTTCATCGATTCTTTTCGACTTTATTAGCTCGAGGAACTCTCCGAGTCTGAGCTAGCTCGACTAGAGGGCTATCCTTCAGACGATCCAGAGGCGACGAAGGATGACGAGGTGCAAGAAGTTGCCGCCCATGCCTCCAAGAAGCGCAAGGCGAAAGAAGTTGTTACTGCTGGTAGCCAAATTCTGCCAATAGTTAAAAAGTAAGCACCCTATCTTTTATTTTCAGTACTTTATACCTTTCTTTCTTTCCAGAGCACACCTGATATTTGGATTTTCGTGTTCTAAAGCTAAATCAGTTTTGAAGAGTAAGATCAAGCCGGAAAGCAAGCCGAGCAAGCAAATGCGCCAGCAAAAGCTTGTTGTTTCCCCTGCCATGCCGCCACCAACTCCATCCAGTACTCCATCGGCACAGGAAGCCTCTGCCTCTCCAGATGCTGGCAACATCTCGCAATCCCTGGTCACCATTGATGATCAGGCAACTAACAAGGGTGAACCCATCAAGGGTAATGATCCCATGGTAACATATACAGGAATATTGGATAAAGTGGCCGGCTCCACTGTCTCTGGCCTGAAGAGGAAAGAGAAGGTAGATATCCTCAGGCTGGCTCAATCTAGCCTTGAGAAGCAACCCTTGACCCTAGAGGCAATTTTGGTCCGAGATGCTAAGGTCGAGTCTGGCGAACTCCCAACGACGGATGTTCCCTCCCTCTCCCTTACCGAGAAGGTGTTTCACAGCACCAAACTCGGATTTGAGAAATTGCATCTGGAACACATTGTAAGTTTCCGATTCTAATTTGCATTTATTATCATATACTCTAGCCCCTAAGCATAAAGCCGGATAAACATCGTTGGATCCGAGTTGATGCTTTTAGGTTGCAAAAGAAGGATGTAGTGTAGCCTTCAAGGCTCATGCTGTACTTTTACTTAGTTAAATTTGCAGCCCGATTCTTAGTAGCCGTCTAACGGTATTCCGTCTTCTAAACTTACAAAAAATTCCATATTCCAACCAGGAATTTATCAAGAACATTTGCAATAAACGCAAGGAGATCAAAGCCTTGCGCCTTGAGAATTCAAAGTTGAAAATTGAGAAAGATGAAGCAGAAGGTAAACTTTTATGACTTCCTCTTTGTCAGTTAACTTTGGTCATAGTCAAGCTTGTTTTGTCCGACTGAAATTTTCCTTTGTAGAACTGTTGTGCCAGTCCAGCTAGATGGTGGAGCAATCCGAAAACTTCAAGGTTTTAGAACTAGAAAATGCTGAACTCCGGGAAAAGCTTCAGAAGCTCACTATTGAGTCGGAGAAATCCGTAGCTGCTGTTCTGGAGTCAAGAAATCATGAGACCGTGAGGCTCGAGAAGCTAACAGCCCTTCGAGATAAACAACTAGATGATCTCAATAAGGACTTCGATAGTCAGAAAGATCTGGCCTAGGCTGCAGAGAGTGAACTTAACAGCCTCCATGAGGATCATGCCTAATGGAATCTCTCTGTGCTAGGTAAGATTTCTGACTTTTACTTTTTGTTAATTTTTTGACTTTATTTTGAGTCAATTTTTTAGTTTTTGGTTCTTTCCCAGCCCCCCTGAATCTTTCTGACTCTCCTACCTCCGAACCTCGCCTCGAGCGCATCAAGATCGTCGGAGATATCTTGTACGACTTCCGCTAGACTCTTGAAGAGGCTGGCGAGTCAGTCAAGCTTTTCGACTTACACATAATGTCAGTGCAAGAGGTGAGGGATAAGGCCAAGAAGATTCCCAAGATTATCGAGGACGGGAAGATCTCCTATGCTCGGAATGCTGCTCAGACTGCTCTTACCATGGTGATGAGCCACCACAGTGAGATGGAAATTTGGCATGTCACCAAAGGTATTGCCGAGGATGATGAGGGTAACCCACAGGACATCAAGGCAATACAAGATTCCTATGAAGGTTATGCTTGTCGTGTGGCGGAGATGACCAACTAGACGCCATTCTTTGAATCCTTCGCCGTGCCTCCCTCGCCTCAAGAGCCGGAAAACAGCTTTGCAGCTTTCGAGTCTGAGATCCAGGGCGACAATGTTGTCGATTCCAGCGCTCCACCTTCTTCATCACCACCGCCTGACTCTGCAGCAAAAATAGTTTTATGCATTATTCTGAACTTCTGGCAATGTGGAAACAATGTTTTTATTTGTGCTGGTATTGTAAAACTAATTCTTTTACTATCGTAGCACTTATGCTTATATTTTTTATGCATGTGCTTGAAATTTTTTGAAGCACTTTGTGTTTTATGCCTATAATTGTCGTTTTATCTGGCTCTCTGCCTCGTCCCTTTCATGGACCGGCCAACCTTTAGCACGGAAACTTTGCCGAGCAACGGAGTGCAATTGCTAAACCATTTTAAACTCGAAAACAAAGCTGGCTTCTAGTACCAACAACTCATTACCCGGAAAATGCCCGCGTCTAAGCAATCAAATAAAAAACCAAAGTATAAACAATAAATTGAATTCTTTACCCTAAGTTAACATTTTAGATATTCAAAAATCATAACCAGAACGAACATGAGCATAAAGTACTTTCAAGCATTCTGAGATTTTTGAAAAAAAATGACATGCTCTTTTTGGAAATAAGATGGCAAAAACTTCTCAAAGATAACATATGAGGAAACCAATACTTTATTTAACTTTGACAATGTACATATATGATTACAAGGAAATATAACTAAGAATAGAAGGGACATAACTATTCAATATTCCATGGACGGTCTATTTCATCCGGGTCTATGCTGCCACAAGCTCTCTTTCTATTCCGAGTATCTGGTCTTTCCTTGACTCATGTCGGTTAAATAATATGACCCATTATGCAGAACTCTGCTAATCATAAAAGGTCCTTCCCAAATTGGGGAAAGTTTGTGCTTTCTCTTTTGCACAAGTTGGAGAACCAAATCGCTTTTTCTGATAGAACGGTTTTGCACACTCTGACTATGATACTTGCGCAACTTCTGCTGATAGGCTGTAGATCTTTGCTCAGCAATGACACATACTTATTCGATTATATCGAGATCATCTTGTCGAGAAACTTCTGCATCTTCTTCGATATACGCTTTGAATCATGGAGACTGATGAATTAGATAACTTGGAAGAAATACTTATGCGCCATAGACCAAGAATAAATGAGTATAGCCGGTTGATCTGTTAGGAGTTGTACGTAAGCTCCATATCACAGACGGTAATTCTTCTGCCCAAGCCCCCGTGGCCCGACAAAGTGGTGCCTCGAGGCGAGGTCGGATTCCTTGTAAAATAAGGCCATTAGTTCTTTCGACTTGTCCATTAGCTTGTGGGTGTGCGACTGATGCAATATCGAGTCGGATCCCTTGTTCTTCGTCGAATTCGGCAAGTTCCCCCATGGAAAAATTGCTCCCATTGTAAGTAATTATACTGTGCGGATATCCGAATCAGATGATTACGTCCTCAGCGAACTTTCTGGCTGTGGCTCCATCGCAACTTGTTACGGGTTTAGCCTCAATCCACTTTGTAAATTTATCCACCATCACTAGTAGGTGAGTAAATCCACATTTTGCCGTGCGAAAAGGCCCTACCATATCAAGCCCCCAGACCGCAAACGACCATGTAATAGGGATTGTTCGCAGCTGTTCAGCCGGAACGTGTGCCTGATGGGCATACTTTTGGCAGCCTCTGCATGTTTTGACCAGTTTGTCGGCATCCACCTTAGCTGTATGCCAAAAGAATACGCGTCAAAAAGGTTTTGCCACTAAGGATCTGGCTGCAGCATGGTGACCACACTCGGCTCCGTGTATTTATCTTAAGATTTCCACTCCTTCTTCCGAAGAAATACATCACTAAAACATGCCAGAAACACTCCGTTTATAGAGCTCACCATTTATTATAGTATAAGATTTTGCTTGTCAGACAATCTGCCGGCTCAAGAATTCGTCTTCGGGTAATTTTTCGTCTATCGGGAAATCCAGATAGGGTTTTGTCTAGCTGGGAATTACAGCCAAAACTGCTATTAGAGGTGAGTCGGATTTCGTCGGATAGTCCTCATCAACTCCAACTATGGAGGGGACCGTTAAATGCTCTAAGAAAGCACCATCCGGTACTTGTTTCCACGCAGAGCCTATCCTTGATAGAGCATATGCTTCCTCATTTTCTGCTCGAGGGATGTGTTGAACCTCAAAACCCTCGAACGATATAGATATTTCATCCATAATAGCTTTGTATGCTGCCATGTCGTTGTTTGCGTTGCAGATATCGGATACTTGCTGAGAAACTAAATTCAAGTCTCCGTTACACATGAGTCTTGCTATGCCAATGTTTTTGGCCATGCATATTCCAACTAGAAATGCTTCATACTCAGCAATATTGTTGGTTGCCATGAAGTGTATTTGCAACACATAGAACAGCTTATCTCCTTGGGGTTATTTGAGCACCATGCCAGCCCCCTATCCTCCTCGTGATTTTGATCCGTCAAAGTGAAGTGTCCAAAATTCTGAGTCTAGAGAACTTATGTTTTCTGCCGTCTCTCTCGAATCAACAACAATGTCAGCAAGTATTTGGGACTTGATTGCTGTACGTGGTTTGTACTCAATGTCAAAAGCTGCAAGCTCTATTCTCCACTTTGCGACATGTCCTGTGGCGTCATGGTTATTGATTATATCTCTCAGGGGAGCGGTGCTCACCACTGTGATCTTGTGCTCTTGAAAATAGTGGCGTAGCTTTCTGGATGCAAAGAACACTCCATAGGCTAGATTTTGATGATGTGGGTACCGTTGTTTTGATCCTGATAGGACCTCACTTAGGTAATAAGTTGGCTGTTGCACCTTATGCTTGTGGCCTTCTTCCTCGCACTCGACTACTGTTACTACACTTATGACCTTGTTGGTCGCTACAATGTAGAGTAACATAGGTTTCTGAGGTTCTGGCGCTGCGAGAACTGGTGGGTTTGAAAGTAGGTCTGTCAAACTTTGCAGGGCAGTTTCAGCTTCCTGGGTCTAGACAAATTTGTCGGTTTTCTTCAAGAGTTTGTACAAAGGTGTGGCTCTTTCACCAAGCCGGCTAACAAAACGACTCACCGTTGCAATGCAACCAGTGAGACGCTACACGTCCTTCAGGCGAGTCGGCCTAGTAATGCTTAGTATAGCCTTGATTTTGTCCCGGTTCACCTCTATGCCTCGCTCAAAGACGATGAAACCTAACAATTTTACGGCTGGAATTTCAAAGAAACACTTCTTCGGATTTAGCATCATATTGAATTTTCGTAGACTAGCAAATGTTTCATCCAAGTCGGAAATTAAAATTTCCTTCTTTTTGGACATAACTGCTATGTCGTCTACGTATACGTGGACGTTGCGTCCAATTTGGTCATTGAGACAATGTTGCATAGTACATTGATATGTTGCTCCTCTGTTCTTTAAGCCAAAAGCCATAGTTTTATAGCAGAAGGTTCCAAAAGGAGTGACGAAAGACGTCTTGATTTGATCCGACTTTTTCATCGGTATTTGGTGATATCCAGAATATGCGTCGAGAAAATAGAGCAGTTCCAATCCTGCCGTTGAGTCGATAACTTGATCGATTCGTGGCAAAGGAAATGGATATTTTAGGCATGCCTTGTTCAAAGCAGTATAATGAACACACATCCTTAAATCAATGGTGTCCTTTTTAGGGACGAGTACAAGATTTTCCACCCAATCTGTATGGATGACCTCTGTTATAAAATCCGCTAATTCTAGTCGGGCTAATTCCTTGGCTATTGCTTTGCGCTTTTCGTCACCAAACTTAGGACTGTTTGACGGGTTTAGTGTCAGGGTACACATTAAGAGAGTGCTCAGCAAGTTCCCTAGGTACTCCAGTCATGTCAGAAGGCTGCCATGAGAAGATATCACTATTATCTTTGAGGAACTGGACGAACGCACTTTCCTATGCACAGTCTAATCCTACCCCTATGTTCATCATCTTGGAGGGACTATCGTCCTTCAGTGACGTTTTCTTCGTCTCTTCCGATGCCTTGAAGTGCAAACTTGGCTTCACCACCTCGTTCTTCATAGCGGGCATCTTAGACGGATTGATGGTCTTCTTGATCTCCTAGTACTCCTGGGCGTGTAGCACGGCTTCGACGAAGGAAGCAGATCCTTCGTCGCACTCTTGCACCTTCCTCGGAGTTTCCCGTACGGTGATTACGCCCTTTGGACCTGGAAGTTTAATCATGTTCTAGATGTAACAGAGACGAGCCATGAACGCCCAGTAAGCCGGACATCCGAAGATGGCGTGGTAAGAACTTTTGAACGATACCACCTCAAAAGAGAGTGGTTCAGTCCGGTAATTGTATCGGGTTCCTAATGTCACGTCCAGAGCAATCTCACCCAGAGAATCCGCCTGTCTCCCTGGTACAATGCCATGGAATGTTACACTGTTGTAACTCAACTGGCTCTCCTTTAGCTTCATGCGATGGATCGTCTCGATGTAGAGGATGTTAATGCTGCTTCCATCATCCATGAGTGTTTTAGAGAACTCATATCCATCAATAAGAGGATTAACGAACAAAGGGTACTTTCCCTGACGATGTGTTTACTTCGGGTGACCTGAGCGATCAAAGGTGATGGTTACATTCGACCAATCCAGAAAACTTTGGAATAGCCGGAACCGTAGCATTGAGCTCACAGAGAACCGCCTTCTTTTCTTTGGCAGCTTGGGATCCAAGGAAGCAGACGTATGCGTCTTTCTTGGTCGGAAAAGTCTTCTTTCCATCCGACTTGGGCTCTACAACGGTTTCCGCTTCTTCCATGTTGGAGTCTTCCTTGGGCTCCTTTCCTTTGTCGGAATTTTTCTTTCCTTTTCGTCGCTTGGCTCTGTAGCCAGCGGATTCGTCTTTCTCGATGTCGTCATTGAAACGACTATTGTGGACATACCAAATGGGTATACCTAGGGCATAGTATCATACCGGCAATCCCAGGTGGCCCACAGTTGGTGGTTAGGCCTATGGCATAACCGGGCAGCCTAGTTGCTGATAGACAAGACGGAGGTCCAGCAGGAATGAAGGAAGGTGACGTTCCACCACCATAAATGGAAGCCAGAGCGTTGGAGGACACGAAGACTAGTTAGTGTTAGTCTAGGACTCTGTAACCGTATCCGGCTGGGACTCTCCTTGTAACCCTAGATCCTAGCGTCCTTATAAGCCAGCCTACGGGAGCCTTTAGGGCAGAACACAATTAGGACAACAAGTGCATAACACTACTCGCATACAGCGAACCCCCCAATCCTGTAACTCGGTGTATTGCCATTATAGTGATTTATAGCAGGAGTAGGATCTTGCCACCGTCGTGAGATCTGAACCTAGGTAAACTGTGTCAAGACGACCCGGACGCTCTCCGTCTTCCCCCCACGTCTCTAACTTGCCGTTGGGATACCCCTATGGTGTACATGTCGACAATACCACGACAGTTGGCGCCCAACGTGGGGCAAGAGGCGCTTACAACATGGATCCGGGCAGGATCCCTCGCCGTCTTCGAAGACGGACAAATCGCATCTCCCGTGACGCACCGACATCTTCATCGCTCTAGCGTGTGGTCGAATCGGTGATATCCTGGAGAGCTACATCTACATCATCTTTGGAGGTATTGAAATCTTCATCGGCAAAGACTGTGATGGCCCTGCTTGGTTTTTCCTCGCCGATAGGCCGATGGATCCAGCAACCGTCTACATCTACTTCAGCGCAAATTTCGTCTTGATTTCGATCAGCCGGATCGGTTTTTTGGTTTAATGCACGGCCTCTGATGATTTGAATCAATCGTGAGTCGCCGGGACTTCCAACTAAACCAATCTTAACCTGGTGCAGCGATTGGATTTGGCAAACGCATCTACTACTCGGATATCAACCGACAACGATTGTGAAGCCGATCCGGCATATAGGAGAGGTGCCCAGCCAAGCAGAGGCAAGGCCGACCGGATTTGTCGGATCAAACTTGATGCATCAGTCAAACATGAAGCGTGTCTCTCAAGCCTTGTGGAGTGTACCTTATAAGTGCTACAACACATGAGCGAAAGAGCAATTTTTGGTCTGGTCGTGTTGTTGCATGCACGCAAGGAACAAAATCAGCTGATTCGTGCTATACCTGCTAGACGGAGAAGCATACGTGTGAAGCTGCGGCTATGCGTCGGAATTTTCCCGCGGCCGCCTACACTTTTGTTTTTCCACAGCTGGTTTCCGTTCCGACTAGCTGAATTCACGACTCGCTACATCCAGTTTCATGATTGTTATGGACTACTTCACCGTCTTGGCTTCATAGAGAACAAATTCTTCTTCATACACCGACTCTGCTTAAATAGCTAAGTACTATTTATATTTATTATTTTAATTGTTTATGATCATCTGATTAAGATTGGTTCACTCATATCCTGAGTCTTTTACCGCTTTCGTTTTTGGTCATACTTTTTCCATGATTTGCCTTGCGCTCGTGAGTATAAACTTTTTACTGGCTTGCCGTTTAAAGCCCTAGTACCATGCAAAAAAAACCGCCTTCCGGCGTTAGCTTAAGTTTTCTGGATACAAGTTTTCTGTTGTTTTTATGTGGATTCCGGAGTTGTGATTTCTCGGCACTCAAAGCCGGCGTTTTGGCATTGCGTTCTAGATGGTGCCATTAGGCATCATCATCCAACGACATGGTTCTGTGCTCCGAGTCTTCCGTCTCACAAAAGGTCAAACATAAAAACCAGAATAATGGATAAGCCAGCACTTGCTTAAACAAAATTTTACATAAACTGTTTAAATTAGTTGAGTTTTTCCTCCTAAACAGTTTTATGTGTTCAATTGCTGCATTGTTTCATCTTTAAAGCATTTGTTCAAAGGCCATGTTTGTTCCGTGTTACATTTGTTCGTTGGACACTATCAAAGGAACAATTTAATACAATTTTCTGTTTTATGTTTCTCTCAGGTACATGTCGCTTAGACATTGCCGTCTTCCTCGGATTAAGGTGTTTTGAGTCGGATTTTTACTAGGCTTGACACCTCGGGGGCTGTAATTGCAATTGTTGACCAAGAATTGAGCCGCCTTAGAGGATGTCAGATCGACGCTCGGGGGCTTGACATCTCTAATTTAAGAGCTTTATCCCACCTTGCGTCCAAGCCGGAACAACCTCGGGGGCTACGGTACGATGATCTCCAAGACATGGTTTAGTTATCTTTGAGCATCAAGCCGGAAAATTCATGTAATTCCATCTTGACGCTCAGGGGCTACACCGATACTGAATGTTTTGTGAAGTTCTCTCTGGAGCACCAAGCCAAAATTATTTCCGACTTGGCACTCGGGGGCTACACTATTGACATTTTTACTAAGGCTACTCTGAGAGAACCAAGACGAATTTCTTTTGAAACTCCGACTTGGTGCTCGGGGGCTACAATCGTGTGATGTACAATTATGCAAGTTCTTTTGAGCATCAAGCTTCCTTCGATGAAGCCGACTCAATGCTCGGGGCTACATATGGTTATGTCAACAAAACTTTCAAGATGGTGAAAAATCCGGCTAGCGAAACCCGGGGGCTCGACATCAACTTTGCCTTCACAGAAGTTTCACTGGGTTACACAGATCGATGTCCTAAACGTCCGTGTTATGAGAGGCTCTAAGACCTTAATTCGGCAAGCTCTTGTTCATGTGATTTTGTTGGCTCTAAGTCGGCAATTTGGCAACCATTAAGACCGTGGCCTAGTAGCCGTGATTTTTTCGGCATACATATCGTCCTACATGGATGATGATATTAAAGACATTCCTAGAGCTTGGAAGAATCACTAACAATTCGTTAGAAAGTTATCCGCCTTGTATTCGTTTGCAGAAGCTTACAAGCAACTCTCTGGCTAGGCTTAGTCGGATGAGAATATGATATGGGAGCTCTCCAAGATTCATCGCGAAGCACGCCTACAAATTGAAGACGACGTGATACTTACGCTCAAAACTAGATGGAGGAACGCGAGGATCTTGAAGAACTCCGGGGGCTACTGTTGTGGATATACCAAATGGGTATACCTATGGCATAGTATCATACCGGCAATCCCGGGTGGCCCAGAGTTGGTGGTTAGGCCTTTGGCATAACCGGGCGGCACAGTTGTTGATAGACAAGACGGAGGTCCAGCAGGGATGAAGGAAGGCGACATGCCACCGCCATAAATGGAAGCCGGAGCCTTGGAGGACACGAAGACTAGTTAGTGTTAGTCTAGGACTGTGTAACCGTATCCAGCTGGGACTCTCCTTGTAACCCTAGGTCCTGGCGTCCTTATAAGCCGGCCTACGGGAGCCTTTAGGGCAGAACACAATTAGAACAAAAAGTGCATAACACTACTCGCACACAACAAATCCCCCAATCCTGTAACTCGGCGTATTGCCATTATAGTGATTTATAGCAAGAGTAGGATCTTGCCACCGTCGTGAGATCTAAACCTGGGTGAACTATGTCAAGCCGACCCGGAGGCTCTCCGTCTTCTCCCCACATCTCTAAACTCGCCGTCGGGATACCCCTATGGCGTACATGTCGACAATACCGCGACAACGACACTCGGCATTTGTGTGGGTAGATCCTTCGTTACTATTCAGGTGATGTACACAAGGATTATTGGCAATGTCGGCCCAGGTGTAGGTTCTTCCGAGTTGTTGATCTCCTCTTCCCTGGATTTGGGAAGTTCCATGGCCTCTACCCCGGCCGCCTCCACTCCCTCCTCGTCCTCCAGACCCGAACGTTGCGATGACAAATGCGTTATCTAGAGCCGTTTTTTCGTCCAAGGTGTTCTTGCGCTTCTAAGTTTGTTTTGGCTTTTTGGCCGCATTGGGTTGGCCTGAATATTTATCATCCCTTCTGAATCATCATCGACATCAGCATATTTGCTCGCCATCTCTATCATTTTGTAAAATCCCAGCATTAGAGCTTAGAAATAAGCTGAACACAGATGTGTACATTGCATTCATGCATAGAAAATCCGAATAATTTTCGCGCTTTTGAACAAAACTTGTCAAAGTGATTGAAGCTTCTCTCAACTTGATGGAATTGAAGAAGATCATCAAGTTGACTGCGATAAGTTGCAATATGACCTTTGCTAAAAACATTATTTTGGGTAATGGTAATTTGATCTAAGGGTAGATCAAATATAATGAAACTAAACCAATAGACATTGATTAATGATTATAATTTGGTCCTTAAGTGATCATATGTAGTCTTCATTACAATAACTCATGAATATCAAGTTTGGAATAAAACTCAAGTAACAAGAATGTAATAACTAACTCTTGACCTATCTTAATATCATCTACTTATACTATGGGTATCATGGTATATACCTAACTTTAACTCTTTAATGAGATTGAGTAGGAAAGAAACCAAGTCAGGATTATTCACCATATATCTTTCTTTCCATATCAATCCTTATCATCTCTATTGAACTTTATTCTAGTATCTGTTGTTCATCAATGTTGAGTAATCAACCATTGATTCACCAATTCTTAATCTATCAATTATTGATCTATAAACTCTTGACCATATCATAGCATTCACTTAAGGCCTTGATTAGCCATCTGGAAACCTAAACCATAAAAGATCAAAGGATTATAATGATCATGCCGTACTGACCAAGATTGAATGCTTATATCATGTATAAGTGGCATTGGTGTATAAAACATGATTGAACCCTAGTATAGATATGTTATTCTAGGTTAGCCATGCTAAGTCACCATTATATGATGTGAAGTTTGAGTATTAGATACTGGAGTCAAGTAGAGAGAAAATAGTATGATTAAGATGATGTTAGCGAAACATTGGATTAAAGAAGTAGTATTTTCCTCTTTGGAAATACTAAGCACTTGAGGTGAAGTAGGATTTGATGTATATATCTATTGAAGTGATATTAGTGAAGGATGATTTAGGAAGAGTATGAATGGAATTAAAAGTAACTACTTGTTAGATTGGAGGTTATCAGCAGTAGAGTAGTTGATATAACCAAGTATAGATATAAAAAGATTATGAAAGCTTTAGTGTCAAAATCATTGCATTTACAAAAGGATTTAGGAGGAGAAATTATTGATAAGAGTATTCTTGTGAAGTAAAGCTCATCATGTTAACACCTGGTGATGGATATGAAGGAGTAGTATATCTAGGAAAGGAATTCCTTAATTAGAAGTCCAGAGTTATGAATTACTGAGGATAGGAATTCTTGGTAAACACTAAACCCTATATCTAGAACCAAACATAATATCCACTTTCTATGATTAATCTATCATCTTATTTCTACAATAGCTTATAGGAATATTTTCCTGTAGCAAATCAATTAAGCACATCTTTATCCTTTTCAATTATCATAACCATATGTGTTTAGGAGTATCTTTATCAATTCTTTTCCATAAGACCTTCCAGGAAATAACTGTCTTTTCTAATAGATAAAGTCATTCCTGAACACCAACATAAGGACAATCTGTCTTAACCAATAATCTTTATTCATATAAATAAAAGGATGACCAAGAATATTAAAACTCCTAAAACCCATGGTAAACAATTACAATTTAAAACCCTAACTTTTTTTTCAACCATATATGCCTAGAAACTATAGTTATCAATTCTCTCTCATAATTCATTTCAAATGATAACTTTATATTTTAAAGGGTGATATTAATAAAGATCATAAACATAAAGAAAATATGTTTAGCCATTAACCTATATTCACATCAATAAAATAAATATGATAATATTAAATCTTCTAAGAACTTATCGTAAGCATTTTCAATTCCATCCTTAACTCATATGTTAATTGTAATAATATATATATATTGCTATTTCCAAAAATTATGAGAATAATATTAACCATATTAATTGCTCAAAACTTTATGTATTAAATAATAATGAAGGATCACTATATATAAAAGATTCTTTGACATTAAAAATCAATAAGAATCAAAACTCATGGATTAATAATAATGCAATCTTTAATAAGTTTATGAATACTAGATAAATTAAATTCATATCAAAAGACCTTACAAATACTGAACACATTCCAATATTACTGCAATTATCTAGAAAATAAATTCTATAAATAAATTTCAATCAAATGTGTAATATTCAAACCTGAAAATAAAACAGAAAACAGAAAAGAAAAAAAATGGACTCAGACCAAAAACTAGCCCGAGGCCCATCTTTCCTCTACCTTATCTTTCGCTCATGTGCGTTCCACCGAAGCCCAGTAGCAGCCCAAAAACCGGCTCGATCTGTCTTTCTCTCTGGCTGATTAGTGGGGCTGTGGAAGGACTGCGGATGAATCAGAAGAACGACATGGGGTTTTCCGCAAAATGCCGTCGTTGTCTTCCTCGTCGACTGGAAGCAGCTCGCTGGCGAGTGCTCCGCCATATGCCGCCGATGCGCTACGATTCATGCAGCCGCCGACGTCACCCTGGGGGATAAGAACGCCACTGCGATGCTCCTTCTCATCCTGACCCACTCGCCCATCTTCTTCCTCTCTGTCTCCTCTCACGAGCCAAACCCTAGCTTCAACTGTCGATGCACACCACCATCCAGAGACCACCCCGAAGCCTTCCGAGGATGCTAGGAGCTCCGCCTCATCTCCATCTCCCTCCTCACCAATTGAATTAAGGAGGGGAGCCCCCAATCGACGCCTGTGACTCCATCTTCCTGGAGCCCGACGACCACCACCATCACCATTACTGCTCCTACAGCCTTCCTCCGGCCTCGTCGAGCATCCTATCGCAAAGAGGGTAAGATCCTGGTTCAAAAGAACCCTCTCCCGTCCCTCCTCGTACTCTGTACTGTCCTGTCATCGAGCGCCGCCATGCCGGTTCCGCTGTAGTTGTCGCCGGTGAGGTTTTCGGCCTCCCAGGACGCCACGCCGCCGTTTTTAGGTATCCTAGGACAAGGAGCTTCCTATTCGTGCAGAAACTTATCGCCGCATGCACCGCAGCGCCGCCACCGCAGGGTCGCCGGCGTTAGTTGACTCCGCGGTGTGACCAAGTCCTGGTCAACACCGGGTGGGTCCATCCTTGCCTGCGTTGCAGCAGAGGTGGCCTTGGACCCTTTTGTCATTCACTGTGGGTAAGTTCTACCCCGG
Source organism: Avena sativa (assembly GCA_916181665.1). Taxonomy (NCBI): domain Eukaryota; kingdom Viridiplantae; phylum Streptophyta; class Magnoliopsida; order Poales; family Poaceae; genus Avena; species Avena sativa. The sequence continues at coordinate 138,921,739 of OV702280.1, forward strand.
TGTAAAACAACCACAACTCTGTGCTGATGTCAAAATGATGCAGTAATTCATTTTATTATTTTCAGAAATTGGTTAAACATTGTAAATTCAATAACTATTGTTCTATAATTTAGAAAAATATGTTTAATATATGAAAATTTGGAGAAAAAAAATCTATAACATTAAACTATTATCAAACATTATTATGTTAATATTTAAATAATTATTATTTAATAAAGATTTTATAATTATTAGTACTTTAATAATTCATATTTTAATAATGGTAAATGTTAAAAATATAAATAAATACCCAAAAATCTTAGAAAAATAAGAACTATAATTCAAACCTACAATCATACATTATTATTTCACTTAATTGAATATTTGTTATTTATTAAATATTTATGAAGTAATAAATCTTATAAAAATCATATCTTATTATTTATAAATCACAACAATAAATGTAATATATCAAAATGATCACAAAAATATTATCTACATGTTAAAAATATAATATTCCACTTTTGAGTTAAATAAAAAGTTAAACACTTTAATAACTTGAATTAAACCTATTTCTTTAGTTAATAATTCATATAAGGGTAAATAAAATTTGCAAATATTCTAAAATTAACTAATTAAAGTCTAATAAATAGTATTAGTCTTGAATATTGATAATATGAAGTCAAAATGGTTTAACACATTTTAAATGCAATTTTATTGAACTATCCTTCAACCATAAGTGTAGATTATTTTCTAAAAGGATCCTTATCAATTTATATAATCTTCAAGTATAATTTGTGACTAAATTAAATCTTTTCCATTACTTCAACTACAAGTACAAACATACCAAAACACTACATTGAATCCATATGTAGTTAAATAATATTACTTCCTTGTTTACAAACTATAACCACTCATCTATAAAAAGGAAAATGATTCTATTCCATTATAATATTAGGAAACCACTACTCAAATAGAAGTAATGCCATGCCTAAATAACTTTAAGGAAACATTATGAAGTGAACAAAACACAAATATCATAAGCATTACACCCTAAGTTAATCTATTATTTTTAAAGTTAACTTTAGTCTGCAAAGCTTTAAGTATAATGCTAAAGACCTTATTATGTGTTTTATAGTTAACTTTGGTCCATTTTAATGAAGACCTAAAGCATATCAATACCAAACTAACCAAGTTAAAAACCAAGATAGATAAGTCTCAAATACTACTAATATCATTATTCAAATGGAGTAATTATTTCTTACTTAAAGACTATAACCAGAAAGAACACCTAAAAAGGTTAACTTAAAGTTTAAATACTTATTCTTAGTTAAGTAAGATTTTCTTCAAGAGTTATTCGTTTTGCCACCTTAGTCAATAGATGACTATTAATAATAATGACATTACATTAAGCTTTACTTATATACTTAGGATTGTTAACACTTAAGTTCCTTATAAATGCCATTACTTGCAAAGTAAAACTTGAAGATAAGATAATTCTCATATAAGCAGTCCTTGAGTAGCACATCTCATTAGTATATCTTATTGTTGTATGCCATTATGTTTACATGTTGTTTAACACATACTCACAAGCCTTAATAAGAAGCACAAGTATGAAACTTATCTAAAAGTACAACACATTCTAAAGTAACCATTTCCAGTATCTAAACCCTAGATCAACGCTATCCCAGGGATTCGAGTTTACGAAATTGCATTACATTATTGATGCATAATAGCATCTTGCTTCTTTAAACATTAGTCCTTACCGGACCAATGATGCTGATTTCAGATATTGGATCTTATATTGTCTTGAAGACCGTGAGTGTATAATCTTGCTATCACAAAAGGCAAGTTCACACTTTCTCATGTCCTTTGGTTATTTTCTGTAAAGTATTTTGAAAATCTAGTGTTGTCATCACCTGCATTTGAAAAAGGTTAGAAAACACTATTTTTATAATAATATGATTATAGGTTATTTACCATGAGGTAATAACCTACTATGAAAGTTCCGGTGGTAAAGGAACATATTATCTAGGACTTAACAACCAATGTCGCGAGTGATTATAGCGCCGTATATTACGCGTGAACCATGAGATTTGGAATGGGACGGAGAAGTCAGTTGTATCCTTTTCCTCTCGTATGGAGGCAAGACGACTTTAACGTGACGTTGTGATTCCTTGTGCGGATCCAACATATGGGTGGGCACCCTTACGCCTCACACTTTTGGTGTCTAGATTATCAATGAATGGTGTTTAGGGATGTAGTCCAGTTAAATGGTACTCGTCCGGGCATCACTAGGTCATAGAGTCTTCGGGAACTCATCAGGGTTTTAGCCTGCCCGAAAGGGGGCTTAACGGTGGTGAGCCGGCCCCGAAGGATCATGCAGACATATGAGGTCGCGGAGAGGGCAGTGATTGGCTTGGATCTTAGAATGGGCCCCTTACCAAGGAAGTATGGACAAGGTCATGACTTGGTTGTGCAACAAGGCTAAGGTCTCTCATGGGTAAAGTAACGCACCTCTGCAGAGTGTAAGAACTGTAACTTGTTACTCCCTGTTCCGGGAAGGAGCTGCGAATGCGGCGGGAAAGGAACTCCATGAAAGTTCTGGTAAACCCGTGAAGGCTGACGGACATAGCTTTTCATAATAAAAGCAACCTTTGAAGAAATGTTTACGAAAACTTGCATTGCCTACGACCTACGGTCTGTGGCTATTGATATAGTGCATTGAACACTCATTTTCTAGTGAACTTGCTGAGTATGCTCGTACTCAACGTATCTTATTAACCCTTGCTATATTCTGATGCCATTAAGACGACGTCTACATCAAGTTATGCTCCAGGAATAATCAGCAAAAGCTAAAGCTCTTCAATGAAGTCAAGAAGGTCAACATATACACCAACTCAAGTGAAGACGAAGTTACTAATTAGATAGGAATATAATCTCTAGCCATGGAACCTATTTCTGTAGTGTATTGCAATAGCAGCAATGCCAGACCATTAGTTAGAATACTAGTCTTATTAGTATGATAGTTTTTTTTGAGTTGTTTATCTTTCATTCTTCTTTGTAAGAAGTTTCTTTCTGTCTCTTTAACCTAGAGTGTTCTCTGGATCTTGTGTAAAGAGTTGAGTTGTAACCTATAGTCATGTCTTGGACGTGCTGTGTTTCTATTGTACCACTCTGAGGGATGTAATACTAGTGAACGGTGTTTCATTGGTGTTATGTCAACGACTATAGTGTACTACATCATGCAGTGGTATGCTGGGTCACCGCAGTTGGTATCAGAGCATATGCTTTGACCTTGGGATTGAAACCCTTTTAGGAAGATCTGTAGGTTGGATAGGGACTATAGGAGCCATCTTATCTAAACCAAATATTCTATGATCTGTGATGAGTATCCACTTGAGGATAACCTTGTCACGAGGTGTATAATAATCTTTCTTAGAAATAGTTGTCCATATTCTCTTAGTAAAGTGTTATTTAGTGTCTTCCGAAGGAGACATAACCCACCAAGATGTAACATCCCAAAAATATTAAACATGGATCATCAAATGCTAATCATCAAAATTAGGGTTAACAAAAAATTTCCTATCTAAAAATATGAGAGCATTCATATGTATGTGTATTTAAAATTAGGATTCTTTTGAATTGCCATGGTTCTGTGTTTCTTTGCTTGTAAAATGATTCTTAGGTGAAATAAACATCATATATATCATTCCCAAACTTTTCCCAAAGACAAACAACTCAAAATGAACAAATGAAGTGAATGGTCACTTTGGCCAAATTAACTCTCATGCCTACTTTGGCTATTCCAAGCACTCAAAACCTAACAGAAACATTTGTGGATCTTTGCACCCCTTGTTAGAACTCATAATGAGGTACCAAGGCCCACTTTGTGATCTTCCAAAAACATGCAAATGCTAAGTTTAAATCATACTTTAAAATTGAATCTATCTCATATGGGAAGATCCCACTATTTCAAAACCCACTCAAACAAGCTCAATTTTAAAAACCCAAGCACCCACAGAGTCTCCAGCACATGCCTAGAACACCCACCAAAAATCTTTTCAAAATTCAAAAGAAAGTTTCTTGCGGCCATTTCATCAAACACTTGGCAGGCAAATTTAAACCAAACCAAATTCACTATTTTTAATAGTGTTTTGGCCTAACTTGTTCCCTCTCTAGCTCACAGCAACCATTTAGTAGATCATCTAGCCTAATTGGAAACCCCTAGCATGTAAGCTGGCCATTGTCATCAATGGTGAGCAAGCCGAGCACACCTTGCCGGCCAACTTGGTTGCCACCGCAGCGGACCACCTCCCCCTCTCTCGCCATGTGTGGGAGCTAGCCAGCACTTCACCGCCACCCACTGTCCCCTCCCCTAGCCAAGGAAATCCGTGGACCACCGAGCACGCCCCGCGCCCAGTGCCACTGCGACATGCCGAGCACGCCCCAGCGCGCCGCACCCAGCACGCGTGCACACGACGCCCCTCGACCGAATATCGTGCCCACCGCTTCGCCATGACCCAAGGAACACTCCAGACATACTCGTTCGCCGCCCCGTGCCTCACAGCCACCGCTCGCCGTCGAAGACGCCGCCTCTGCCGCTTAGAGCGCTATCCTCGCTCGACTGTTTACCACCGCCCCTAAGCCCGCATTTAAGTTCTAGAGCATCGCGAGGAGACCGCGCGTCGATCGCCACCCTCAGCCATGCCGCTAGCCATGTCGCCACCGTCCCCGCCCACCCCTCTTGGTCTCGCCGTCGAGCCTATAAAAGGAGGCCATCCCAGCCATTTGAAGCACACCATTCCACTCCCCTCACCTCACTGATCATTCCACCCTCTAGCCAGAGCACGAGGAGAAGTAGCTCGCCGAAATTGCACCGGAGCAGGACGCCTCTGGAGGAGAAGGTGGCCGCTGATTGCGACCACCCCCGGAGCTGCCTCGACCGTCCCTGAGCTCGCCGTGGACCACTCATTCATTTTCCCGCCTCCCCATCGTCGCTACAGCCCTGGTATGCCCCCTATGCACCCACACTGAGCCATTAGAGTTTGAGCTCGCCGGTGACAGGTTCGTCGTCGACGATGATCCCCAGCCGTCGATCTCCCTTTTAATCCAACGACCCACATAGCCCCGTACTGCTTCGCGCGTTATGAGCTGCTGACTGGTAGACCCCCTGTCAGCTGAGCCCCGCGCTGCCGAGTGACAGTGGGCCGGCCCATTAAACTCTCCCGCGCAACCCAACCGTTTGAATTTAGATTTTTCCATTTTTATTCGAATACAGTTGTGTACATAGATTCAAAATTCAACCCATCTCGATTCATTGAACCAAAAAGCATGAAACTAATTTTTTTAGAAAGGCACTGAAATGCTTAATCCAAGCCCGTTGGATTCAAATCATTTGGATCTGTAATCAACCTTGGTAAAAATAACAAGTCAGAAGCTTTTCTGCATTCAAACATTTTTCAAAATTCAACCATAAGAGCTTTGGAGTTGATTCCAGCTCTCAAAAATCACATTTGATCATACCTTTCAGAATATATAAAAACATTTGGGTTTACTTACAGAAAAAATGTTCAAGTAACAAAAGAATGGCACATAGGCATTTCTAGTCACTTTATTTATTTCAAATAAAAAGGTTAAACCTTATTAAATTGTGACACCACTTTAAATCACATTCCCATGTACTGAAATATGTGGCGATGACACGTGTCAACATGATCCCATGTTTGAGTTGGAGAATATTAAATCTTAAGTAGTTTTTCAATGAGTAGAAATTACTTTTCTCAAATTAAAATCAATAATACAAATTATTTAATCTTGTAATGATAGGTGATGATGCTAGATCATCTATAGTACACCTTTGTGTGATGAGTGAAAATAGTTAAGTATTTTTTGGTGATTGTGTACCTCGTGTTTATTTATAGACGCTAGTACCGACCAAGGATACGAGGAGGAAGGAGGATACTACGAGGAAGAAGCCGTGGAGTACTTCAACCACTGCTCTGCACAAGGCAAGACTAATACTACTAATTGATTTAACAAGCTAACACGTGCAACCTAGCAAGTTTATACCACTATCTTAGCAAGCCAAACCATGCAAGTTTTACTTGCAAGCTGATACCACTTGATAAACCATCCTGGTTTTACTTATAAGCTTTCTACTTTATTTCTTTATCAAAGATTTTCTTAGAGTTTACTTAAGTGCCTTGTAGATTCTAGAAAGATACTTGAAGGTGGCATAAAGAGCATTAAATTTGGCCTAAGTAGATAATCTTGATGTCATCCTAAGGCATGAGATTGAACTTAATTAATCTCCACTTGTTTACCACCCATCATAATACTTACCCCCACTTGTAAATGCTAGTGCTAAGCATAAAACTTGATCAACTTTAGATGGGAATACTTGGTGAAAATGGTTCTGAAAACCTTGGAATCATGAGTCATTCTACTGAAATGTTTTGACATGTGTTTCCGAACACCAGAAGATTTTGATGATGAAAATGTTGAGGCATGAGCCTTAGCCCTTTATAAAACTGATGGTTGTCTGGATGCGATACCATTCCAATTTTACTGTACAACCACAATACACGAAAATTGGGTAGGGCTTGACTGGAAACTTATATACCTTAGTATGGGTTCCCTCACGGCCAAGGTCTGAGCTGAGGCTACCTTGTGAAGATTGTCCACCTGTGCAGTACCCAAGATGACAGTTGGTCATGGTTGGGAGGCCAAACTCACAGGAGAGGTGCCTATACTAGGGCGTGTAATTGAAAGGTTTGGATTGATTATCCGCATACTGAGTATGGTGAATTCATGATTTGTTCCTAACGGATGTATCGAATGTTGTGGTGAAAGTGTACAATCTCTGTAGAGTGTCAAACTATTCGAATAGCTGCGTCCGCGGTTATGGACAGTTGGAGTGGCCATACTGTTCCCTCGTCAGATGTTTTCAAAATGACTTGTGAAATGAATTGAGATTTTGACTTGACCACAACAGGGTTGTGGTATTAAATTCAAGTTCCCACTTAGGTGTTATAAATTTTCAACTAGCTTTCTTTGCTTCTGAACTTAGTAGAGGTAAATCTGGCATTTTGCAAAACAACCCTAGAGCTTAGTGTCCTACTACAAAAACCCCCTTCACTTGTCAGTATTAGTTTGCGGGTACTTAAATAGTACTCATGGATTTGTCCCTGGGCTATTCCCGTGGGCAGACTATGAAGAGGAGTACCAGGATGATGGACCGCAGGAAGGTTACGACAACTAGGATCATCTCCCATCATCAGCAGTGCCTGTGACCCCGAAGATGGAGCTTCGCCTACGCTATCTTTACTATTAGGTTATTCCGCTGCTTGAGTTGTATTAAGAACTGGATCATGAGATCCTTATTTTTGTGAGACCTTATGTATGGTTTGTAATGGATGATGTACTGTGATATCCAAATCTGTTATGTCTCGCAAATGGTAATCCTGGGATTGCGATGTATGTCATAACAGGCATCTGGGATTAAAAATACGGGTGTTGACACGAGATACTTTAGGAAAGCCAATTGGTCACACTAGATTAGGATCAAGTTTTAGACATTAGTTAAAGCAGCCTTAATGGTATAGCCTAACCCTAGAATTTAAGTAGAGAAGTAAAATTTTATTGTTTGTTGATAACAAAAGACAACATAATGAATATCATTAGGATAAATGTTAATGTAATGAGTAGTAATCATGTGGGATTCACTTGATGATTCTACGTGATGAAGTGAAATTATATTAAGACTTGATGATAGTGTAGTGAGAAACAAAGTCATCATGGTTAGATTAGTTCTTAAATCCTGATGTATAGGTAAAACATTACAAGATCATGGTGAGATTAGCTCCGAAACCATGATATAAGTGTAAATATGACAAGAAATTAGTAAATTATTCTGAGGTAGTAGTAAGAAAATAACATGGTAGAACTATGATAGAAGTCATAGATGCTAGAACTTTCCAATAATCTTTGGTTTAAGTTAGCAAATAGATTCTGATTAGTCATTTGGAGTGATCATGTGAGGTTAGTTTACTAATGAAGAAAGGTTGGATATAGTTAATCATTCCAAAGGTGAGACCAAAGGTTAGTCAAAACCAAATTGAGACCACTTTGTTAAAAATTATCCTGTTGTAATTGAGCAATTTGGGTAAAACTTGAGATAAAGAATAGTTTCACCCCTATGTGCTAAGTATCACAATGTAAACCTATACGAGGAGGTGTCATATACTACACAACTAAGCCTGAATTCTAGAGATATTATACTCAACTACTATATTCTGGGCTTAGAATATTGTGTGTTATATGTACCACATTTGGATTTATTGGTTTTTTCTTGGATCTTCTTGTTTGACTAGATCTGTACATGAAGTTTGACTTGATGTGCAAATGCATGTTGCAACATCCAGTTACTACTTGATGTTATAGACCTAGATAGGAATGGGAATTCGTGTAAGGGAGTGACGAGTTCCAAAGAGCAAGATGAAAACCTACATGAAGGGTAAAGCCAAATATGAGGAGTATCAATCCAATTTGATGAATGGATCAAGCTCAGATCATTCTTAGCTAGCTATGAGAAGGAAGAATTAGTGTAGAAAATATATGGAGCAACAAGAAGTAATGAACTTAGTGTTCACCTAAAATAGGTGATGTTGATAGGAAGTTAATAAAGTAATTGTACCAAGTTCATGGAAGCATCATGAATAAATGCAAATACGAAGTTTCAGAGAAAAGTGGTATTCAAGCTCTGACAGTTCAGAGAGAATGCCATAAGGATGTTGGAAGTCGTAGGGTAATACCTACAACCTAGGATGATCCGCAGTTGGTATTTGATCCATAGTGGTATTCTGATCCATAGTTGGTATCTTGTCTGCAGCCGGTGATGGTTGACATAGTTAACTAGATCATCTTAATGGTTGCATAAAGAGCATAAAACTTGGCCTAAGTTAAGTAAGACCTGAAGGAGTATAAAATTTTAAGAGATCGTCTTTCGAGACTCTTCATGAAGTCAAATCTATCAAAGCAAAAATGTCCAAATAGTAAGTAAGACCAATATTGCTAAAAGATTCACTTCGGAGATCCACAATTATGTGGATACACCATACAATATTTCATAATACCATAACTAGGTAGAGTATAAGCTAGACAAAGATCTATATTCCAGTTATAAAGCCAATGGTTAATATATAAGCAGTCTGGAAACCATTAGTAAACCCTAAGGGGGAGAGTAAACAATAAGTGGAAGTATTGTTATCCGAATTTCCAAGTAAAAGTTGGGGATGAAGTACTAAACTATAATGACATCAAGCCTTATTTTTATAAGGTTAAAAGGAACTCATCAGAAAAGTACTCTCTGAAGTAAGTCTGGATGAAAGATAGAAGTTTATTTGAAGATATTAGTACTCAAACCTTAAGGCAATTATTAAATAGTAATTGAAGAGGTACTTAAGGTAATAATAAAAGATTATCTAAAGCTTAATAAGGTAAAATTTTGAAGGTGATAAAAGATTAATCCTAACAGACTAATTATAGAAGAAACAACTCTTAAGTGATCCTTAAGAAGTCATAGAGCACATCCAATTGGACAAGTGTAGAGGAACAAGAAATTCCAATGGGTATGGACTAAATGAGTTCAAATCCAATGTTGGAAAGATTACCAGCTTGAGCCATACAATGACAAATCAAAGATTCATCTTTTGACCATAATTATTGTTTAATAGGATCTAAAACCCTGTTTTAGTGAGACTTCCTAGACCTTACCTAGTGTGGTAAGGAAGCTTGATGATCAAGTAAAGGAGTTGGATTAGGATACCTAATCATGGAAATCAACTAAAACAGAGACCCCAATTTAAGTATTTTATAATGACTTATCCCTAAGGGACTAAAGTAAAAGGAACTTTGGAGTATTGGAGACACCAAGTTAAAGATTGTTGAGTATGATGAGGATTCAAGGAAGGTATCTGGATATGGTATATTACAATTATTCCCGTTGAGGTTACCATGGAGTTGAAATATATTGTAAACAATGTAAGACCATTCCTTACTCTGAAACGTGAGATTATACGAACTTCGGGGACGAAGTTTATTTTAAGGGGGAGAGTCTGTAACATCCCAGCATTAGAGCTTAGAAATAAGCTGAACACAGATGTGTGCATTGCATTCATGCATAGAAAATTCGAATAATTTTTGCACTTTTGAACAAAACTTGTCAAAGTGATTGAAGCTTCTCTCAATTTGATGGACTTGAAGTAGATCATCAAGTTGACTGCGATGAGTTGCAATATGACCTTTCCTAAAAATATTATTTTGGGTAATGGTAATTTGATCTAAGGGTAGATCAAATATAATGAAACTAAACCAATACACATTGATTAGTGATTATAATTTGATCCTTAAGTGATCATATGTAGTCTTCATTACAATAACTCATGAATATCAAGTTTAGAATAAAACTCAAGTAACAAGAATGTAATAACTAACTCTTGACCTATCTTAATATCATCTACTTATACTATGGGTATCATGGTAAATACCTAACCTTAACTCTTCAATGAGATTGGGTAGGAAAGAAACCAAGTCAGGATCAGTCACCATATATCTTTCTTTCCATATCAATCCTTATCATCTCTATTGAAATTTATTCTAGTATCTGTTGTTCATCAATGTTGAGTAATCAACCATTGATTCACCAATTCTTAATCTATAAATTCTTGATCTATCAACTCTTGACCATATCATAACATTCACTTAAGGCATTGATTAGCCAACTGGAAACCTAAACCATAAAAGATCAAAGGATTATAATGATCATGCCTTACTCACCAAGATTGAATGCTTATATCATGTATAAGTGGCATTGGTGGATAAAACATGATTGAACCCTAGTAAAGATATGTTATTCTAGGTTAGCCATGCTAAGTCACCATTATATGATGTGAAATTTGAGTATTAGATACTGGAGTCAAGTAGATAGAAAATAGTATGATTAAGATGATGTTTGAGCAACATTGGATTAAAGTAGTATTTTCCTCTTTGGAAATACTAAGCACTTGAGGTGAAGTAGGATTTGATGTATACATATATTAAAGTGATATTAGTGAAGGATGATTTAGGAAGAGTATGAATGGAATTAAAAGTAACTACTTGTTAGATTGGAGGTTATCAGCAGTAGAGTGCTTGATATAACCAAGTATAGATATAAAAAGATTATGAAAGCTTTAGTGTCAAACTCATTGCATTTACAAAAGGATTTAGGAGGAGAAATTATTGATAAGAGTATTCTTGTGAAGTAAAGCTCATCATGTTAACACCTAACTAATAAATGTGCACGTGCAATGCACGTCTCCATTACAAACACAAAAATCAAATTTAAAATATGGTAATCTATGTGTCAATATATACTAATCGACATGAAAAGATAAAATTCAGAACGGATTTTTTTGCTCAATTGCCCATGTTGACAAAATAACAAACTTGAAGGGGCCATTATGTTCAGGATGAGACAGAATACAAAAAATCTTCAAGTTCAGGATTGTAAACTGCTACGAAATGGTGACAAATAAATTGAAGTATCGAACTTTTCTCAAAGAAGAATAAAACCGACAACTCCGGTCTGAAGGACACATCTTGGATGATATTTCTGATCTATACCAATTTGTACATTGTTCTCGAAATCAAATAAAAATAGATGCAAGCTCTGCTCATTCGTTGCATTCACACATCAAGGACATATTGTTGGAGATATGCCCTAGAGGCAATAATAAATGTAGTTATTATTATATCTTTGTGTTTATGATAAATGTTTACATTCATGCTATAACATTATTAACCAGAAACATTAATACTTGTGTGATCTGTAAACTAAATTAGAGTCCCTAGTAAAGCCTCTTTATAATACTAGCTTGTTGATTAGTAGATGATCATGGTTTCTTGATCATGAACATTTGAGATGTTGTTAATAGCAAGGTCATATCATTAGGAGAATGATATGATGGACATACTCCTATAGATAAGCGTAGCATAAAGATCAAGTCATTTTAATAGTTCAATTGCTATAAGCTTTCTGATACATAGTAACCTAATTCCTTCGACCATGAGATCATGCTTATCACCATCACCGGAAGGATGCTTTGATGACATCAAACACCACACCGTAACCGGGTGGCTATAAAGGAGGCATTGAGTGTTCGGAAAGTATGGGTTGAGACACATGGATCAAGAGTGGGATTTGTCCATCCATATGACGGATAGATATACTCTGGGCCCTCTCGGTGGAATTTCATACAATTAGCTTGCAAGCATGTGACTGGCTCACAAGGAATCACATACCACGGGAACGAGAAAAGAGTACTTATCAGTAATGAGGTTGAACTAGGTATGCAGAGATACCGATGATCAAAACCTCGGATAAGTAAACTATCGTGTGACCAAGGGAAATTGGTATCGTATGTATGTGGTTCATTCCTCTATTGGTTATTGATCGGAGAAGTGTCTCGATCATGTCCGCATAATTCACGAACCGTAGGGAGACACACTTAAGGATTCGATGTTGTTGAGTAGTTATGGAATGATGAGTAAGAGACCGAATGTTTTTCAGAGTCTCAGATGAGATCCGGGATATCACGAGGAGATCCGGAATGGTCCGAAGAATAAGAATCATATAAGGAAAGTCCTGTTTTGGAGTTGGAGAATGATTCCGATGTTTTCATCGGGAATGTTCTAGAAGGGTCCGGAAGGTCCGGCACTTCGGAGGGGAAGGGTACATGAATGTGTCATGACAATGTGGAATGGTTGCATCATGTACTAGGTCACATGTCTGGGCAAAATAAAGTAAGAAATCAAATCCTAGTTTGAAAGTCAAACGCCAATTTGAAAAAGTCAAACGACAAGTTTGCTTGGTGGAGGGAGAGTAGGAAACCTACTTGGGGAGGAGTTCCTCTCCCTCCACCCGCCGGCCAAGGAAGCCGAGTTGGGGGAGGACTCCCTCCTCCCAACCGGCGCCCTCCCAGCTATATAAGGAGGGGCAGGGCTGCCCCTCTTCCCTACACCCAACACCACCGAAAACCCTAGCCCTAGCCGCCGGCCTCCTCCAAGTCGTCGCCGCCCCTAGGGTTTCTCCAAGTAGCCAACTTGGGGCTTCCCCAAGCCCTATTCGCCGGCCAAGCTCACCCCCTTGGTGCCTCTAAACCCTAGATCACCAAGGCCTCTCTCATAGTCCACCATACTCGCTCCGGCTTAAGGCGAAGCCCTGCGAGATCTCCCCTCTACTTCCGGTATCACGCTGTCGTGCTGCCGGAATCGTGAGGAGAGTGCTACAACCTCCGCTGCCTTCTGGAACAAGGGAGAGGAAGGTCTTCATCGAGTACCGAACGTGTGACCGACTGCGGAAGCGCTGCCAGAACACAGCGCCGGAAGGATCGTCTACGAGATCTTGATATCGGCAAGAGTACGACTACATCACCCACGAGAATCTGCTCTCGTTAACCGCTTTGGAATCTTCGAGGGTGAGTTCCTCTATCGACTCGTTGCTACAATCTAGTAGATAGATCTTGGCTTGTTTGTTTGCATGCGGTAGAAATTTTTTGTTTTCCATGCTACGAACCCCTACAGTGGTATCAGAGCCGTGTCTATATGTAGATCTGTTGCACAAGTAGAACACAATGGTCATTATGGGCGGTGGTGCTTTTATTATCAATTGCTTTTTGTATACTTTGCATCTTGCGGTATGATGGGATGAAGCGGCCCGGGCTAACCTTACATGACATCATTCATGATACTTGCTCCACGCTCAACATGCAACTTGTATTGCATAAGTGGCTTTGTGGGTGCCTGTCTCTCCCATCATAGTATAGATACAATTTACAACGGGCACTTGATAGTTCAAACATCAACGTTGTGGTTCTTGTTCGTAAGTTAGATCGACACTTATTGAAAGCTCCAAACCACATAAAATATGCAAAGAAAATTAGAGGCGTCTAACTTTGTTTTGCAGGGGTGTGTTGTGATATTATATGGCCATGATTGTGATTATATTTGATGTATGCAATGTTCCTTATTGTAAGTTGGCAACCGGCAGGAGCCATATGGTTGTCTTTAAATTCTGTTAAGACCCACGTGTCTATTCAAAGTAGTTGTAATAGTTGGAGCTGGTGGACGACAACCATGAAACGGCGCCATTGACCTTGACGCTATACCGGTGATGATGGAGATCATGTCCGTGCTTGAAGATGGAGATCGGAAGCACAAGAAGAAAGGCCATATCATATCACATATTATGAATTGCATGTGATGTTAAATCTTTATGAATCTTGTATTGCTTAGTTAACAACGGTAGCTTTATAAGATGATCCCTCAAGCACATAAATTTCAAGTTTTAAAGTGTTCATCCCTAAAGCTCGTTGTTTCGAAGCACCACGTGATGGTCGGGTGTGTTAGATTCTGCGAGTGTATACAATGTGAGCAAGCCATATTTTCTCATGTGGAAGCTAAGGTTTGATCTTGATGAGCCTAGCATGTACAGACATGGTCTCAGAACACGGATCACCGAAAGGTAAAGCATGAGTCATATAGTAGATATGATGAACATGTTGATTGTTCGCCATTGAAGCTACATCAACTCTCGTGATGATCGGTTTTGATGTGGTGGATTTGGTTCGTGTGATCACTAAAACAATGTGAGGGATATTGTTTTGAGTGGGAGTTCACCTAGATTAATTTAACTATTAATTAGAACTCAATTTGTCATAAACTTAGTCTAAACTATTGCAAATATGTTGTAGATCAATGGCAGCCCCTACCATCAATTTTAATGCGTTCCTAGAGAAAGAAAAGTTGAAAAACAATGGAAGCAACTTCACGGATTGGTTCCGCAATTTGATGATTGTCCTCAATGCTGGTAATTTGACCTATGTGCTGGATGCACCGCTGGGTGACCCGCCTGCAGCTGATGCTACCGATGAAGTAAAGAATGTTTACCTCACTCGGAAGAATCAGTACTCCACAGTTCAGTGTGCTATCTTGTATGGTTTGGAATCGGAGCTTTAGAAAAGGTTTGAGAACCATGACCCACATGATATTGTCCGTGAACTCAACATGATATTTGAGGCTCACGCGGCAGTTGAGAGTTATGAGGCTTCTGAAAAGTTCTTTAACTGCAAGATGGAAGAGGGCAGCTCCGTAAGTGAGCATGTGCTTAAGATGTCTGGGCACGCAAACAAACTCCAAAGCTTGGGTATAGTTATTCCTAATGCTTTGGGGATTTACCGTGTCCTCCAATCACTTCCACCAAGTTACAAGAACTTTGTGATGAACTACAATATGAAAAACATGAACAAGACATTTCTAGAACTCTTCTCCATGTTGAAATCTGCAGAAGTGGAGATCAAGAAAGAGCATCAAGTGTTGTTGGTCAATAAGACCACCGAATTCAAGAAAGGCAAGTCTAAGCAAAAGGGAAACTTCAAGAAGGGTGGTAAGAAAGTTGCCGCACCGACGAAGAAGACCAAGGCTGGACCTAAGCCTGATACTGAGTGCTTTTACTGCAAGGGAGAAGGTCACTGGAAGCGGAATTGCCCAAAGTACTTGGCGGATTTGAAGAACGGCAACATCAAGAAGAAAGGTATATCCGATATACATGTTATTGATGTGTTTCTCACTAGTACTCGTAGTAGTGCCTGGGTATTTGATACTGGTTCGGTTGCTCATATTTGTAACTCAAAACAGGTGCTGCAGAATAAACGGAAGCTAGCGAAGAACGAGGTGACGATGCACGTTTGAAATGGATCAAAGGTTGATGTGATCACGGTCGGCACGCTACCTCTTCATCTACCATCGGGATTAGTTTTATACTTAAATAATTTTTATTTGGTGCCTGCGTTGAGCATGAACATTATATCAGGATCATGTTTATTGCGAGACGGTTACTTGTTTAAGTCCGAGAATAATGGTTGTTCGATTTATATGAGTAATATGTTTTATGCACATGAACCTTTGATAGATGGTCTATTCTTATTGAATCTCGATAGTGGAAATACACATATTAATAACATTGAAGCTAAACGTTTGAAATTGAGCGATAACTCAACCTATATGTGGCACTGTCGTCTTGGTCACATTGGAGTGAAGCGTATGAAGAAACTCAATTCCGATGGACTTCTTGAATCACTTGAAAGATGCGAAGCATGTCTGATGGGTAAAATGACTAAGACTCCATTTTATGGTATGATGGAGGGAGCTACAGACTTGTTGGAAATCATACATACCGATGTGTGTGGTCTAATGAGTGTAGCATCGCGCGGTGGTTATCGTTATGTTTTTACCTTCACGGATGACTTGAGTAGATATGGGTATATCTATTTCATGAAACATAAGTCCGAAACTTTTGAGAAGTTTAAGGAATTTCAAAGTGAGGTAGAGAATCAATGTAACAAGAAGATTAAATTTCTACGTTCTGATCGTGGAGGTGAATATCTAAGTTACGAGTTTGGTGAGCATTTGAAGAAATGCGGAATACTTTCACAATTGACACCGCCGGGAACACCACAACGTAATGGTGTGTCCGAACGTCGTAATCGAACTCTCTTAGATATGGTTTGTTCTATGATGTCACTTACAGATTTACCGCTATCGTTTTGGGGTTATGCATTAGAAACAACCGCATTCACTTTAAATAGGGAACCATATAAATCCGTTGAAACGACACCGCATGAATTATGGTTTGGGAAGAAACCTAGATTGTCGTTCCTTAAAGTTTGGGGTTGCAAAGCCTATGTAAAGAAGTTACAGCCGGACAAGATTGAACCCAAAGCGGAAAAATGCGTCTTCATAGGATACCCGAAGGAAACTATTGGGTATACCTTCTATCATAGATCCGAGGGCAAAATCTTCGTTGCTAAGAATGGATCCTTTCTAGAGAAAGAATTTCTCTCGAAAGAAATGACTGGAAGGAAAGTAGAACTCGACGAGGTTGTCGAACCTTCTCTCGAACTTGCAAGTAGCGCAGCACCGGAAGTAGTTCCAGTGGTGCCTACACCAATAAGAGAGGAAGCTAATGATGATGATCATGAAACTTCGGTTGAAGTTGCTACAGAGCCTCGCAGGTCAACGAGAACTCGTACCACTCCTGGTTGGTATGATCCCGTTATGAGTGTCATGTTGGTGGACAACACCGATGACCCTACGACATATGAGGAAGCGATGATGATCCCAGATTCCAATAAATGACAAGAAGCCATGAAATCCAAAATTGGATCCATGTACGAAAACCAAGTATGGACTTTGGTGGACTTACCGGATGGCCGGAAGGCTGTCGAGAACATATGGATTTTCAAGAAGAAAACAAATGCTGATGGTAATATTACTGTCTATAAAGCTCGACTTGTCGCAAAAGGGTTTCGACAAATTCAAGGAGTTGACTACGATGAGACTTTCTCACCAGTAGCGAAGCTAAAGTCTGTGAGGATTATGTTAGCAATCGCTGCATATTATGATTATGAGATATGGAAGATGGATGTCAAAACAGCATTCCTCAATGGAGACATTGATGAAGAGTTGTATATGATGCAACCCAAAGGTTTTGTCGATCCTAAAGATGCTCCAAGGTATGCAAACTTCAACGATCCATATATGGATTGAAGCAAGAATCCCGAAGTTGGAATCAACGTTTTGATAAGGTAATCAAAAGCTTTGGTTTTATACAAACTTATGGAGAAGCTTGTATTTACAAGAAAGTGAGTGGGAGCTCTGTAGCATTCTTAATACTATATGTAGATGACATATTTTTTATTGGGAATGATGTAGACCTTCTTAATAGTGTTAAGGAATATTTGAATAATAGTTTTTCAATGCTGTTAGTTTGACTAGCAGATATCAAAGTGATCTAGGATGGATCATTGGACAGTGGCCAAAAACATCCTTAAGTACTTGAGAAGAACTAAGGATATGGTTCTTTCTTATGGAGGTGATGAACAGCTCGTTGTTAATGGTTACACCGATGCTAGTTGGAACACCGATCCGGATGATTCTAAATCTCAATCTGGATACGTATTTACTTTGAGTGGTGCAGTAGTTAGCTGGAGGAGTGCAAAGCAAAGCGTTGTGGCGAGATCTTCAACTGAATCAGAATACATAGCTGCTTCGGAGGCTTCACAAGAAGAGATATGGATGAAGGAGGTCATTAAAGAGCTCGGTGTGGTTCCAAGTGCGCTGGACCCAATGTCTATCTACTGTGATAACATGGGCGCCATAGCCAATGCGCAAGAACCAAGGTCACACAAGAAGCTGAAGCACATCAAGCTACGTTTTCACGCTATTCGAGAACATGTCCAAGATGCTGACATAAAGATTTGCAAATTACACACAGATCTGAATGTGGAGGATCCGTTGACTAAACCTCTCCCGAGGGCAAAACATGACCAACACCAAACTGCCATGGGTGTTCGGTATATTACCATGTAATCTAGATTAGTTGACTCTAGTGCAAGTGGGAGACTGTTGGAGATATGCCCTAGAGGCAATAATAAATGTAGTTATTATTATATCTTTGTGTTTATGATAAATGTTTACATTCATGCTATAACAGTATTAACCAGAAATATTAATACTTGTTGATTTGTAAACTAAATTAGAGTCCCTAGTAAAGCCTCTTTATAATACTAGCTTGTTGATTAATAGATGATCATGCTTTCTTGATCATAAACATTTGAGATGTTGTTAATAACAAGGTCATATCATTAGGAGAATGATATGATGGACATACTCCTATAGATAAGCGTAGCATAAAGATCAAGTCATTTTAATAGTTCAATTGCTATAAGCTTTCTGATACATAGTAACCTAATTCCTTCGACCATGAGATCATGTTTATCACCATCACCGGAAGGATGCTTTGATGAAATCAAACACCACACCGTAACTGGGTGGCTATAAAGGTGGCATTGAGTGTTCGGGAAGTATGGGTTGATACACATGGATCAAGAGTGGGATTTGTCCATCCATATGACGGATAGATATACTCTAGGCCCTCTCGGTGGAATGTCATCCAATTAGCATGCAAGCATGTGACTGGCTCACAAGGGATCACATACCACGGGAACGAGAAAAGAGTACTTATCAGTAACGAGGTTGAACTAGGTATGCAGAGATACCGACGATCAAAACCTCGGATAAGTAAACTATCATGTGACAAAGGGA
The DNA here is from genome assembly GCA_916181665.1 of Avena sativa. Lineage (NCBI taxonomy): Eukaryota > Viridiplantae > Streptophyta > Magnoliopsida > Poales > Poaceae > Avena > Avena sativa. The sequence goes on from OV702280.1 coordinate 138,940,924, forward strand.
AATTGGTATCGTATGTATGTGGTTCATTCGATCGCAAAGTAATCGTAGAAATATGTGGGAGCCATATGAAATTCTAGATTCCTCTATTGGTTATTGATCGGAGAAGTGTCTCGATCATGTCCGCATAATTCACGAACCGTAGGGAGACACACTTAAGGATACGATGTTGTTGAGTAGTTTTGGAATGAGTAAGAGACCGAAAGTTGTTCGGAGTCTCGGATGGGATCCGGGATATCACGAGGAGATCCGGAATGGTCCGGAGAATAAGAATCATATAAGGAAAGTCCTGTTTCGGAGTTGGGGAATGATTCCGATGTTTTCATCGGGAATGTTCTAGAAGGGTCCGGAAGGTCCGGCACTCTGGAGGGAAAGGGTACATGAATGTGTCATGACGATGTGTAATGGTTGCATCATGTACTAGGTCACATGGCTGGGCAAAATAAAGGAAGAAATCAAATCCTAGTTTGAAAGTCAAACGCCAATTTGAAAAAGTCAAACGGCAAGTTTGCTTGGTGGAGGGAGAGTAGGAAACCTACTTGGGGATGAGTTCCTCTCCCTCCACCCGCCGACCAAGGAGGCCGAGTTGGGGGAGGAATCCCTCCTCCCAACCGGAGCCCTCCCACCTATATAAGTAGGGGCAGGGCTGCCCCTCTTCCCTACACCCAAGGCCACCCAAAACCCTAGCCCTAGCCGCCGGCCTCCTCCAAGTCACCGCCTCCCCTAGGGTTTCTCCAAGTCGCTGACTTGGGGCTTCCCCAAGCCGTAGCCGCCGGCCAAGATCCCCCCTTGGTGCCTCTAAACCCTAGATCACCAAGGCCTCTCTCATAGTCCACCATACTCGCTCCGGCTTAAGGCGAAGCCCTGCGAGATCTCCCCTCTACTTCCGGTACCACGCCGTCGTGCTGCCGGAATCACGAGGAATGTGCTACAACCTCCGCTTCCTGCTGGAACAAGGGAGAGGAAGGTCTTCATCGAGTACCGAACGTGTGACCGACTGTGGAAGCGCTGCCAGAACGCAGCGCCGGAAGGATCGTCTACGCGATCTTGAGATCGGCAAGAGTACGACTACATCACCCACGATAATCTGCTCTCGTTAACCGCTTTGGAATCTTCGAGGGTGAGTTTCTCTATCGACTCGTTTCTACAATCTAGTAGATAGATCTTGGCTTGTTTGTTTGCATGCGGTAGAATTTTTTTGTTTTCCATGCTACGAACCCCTACACATATCTCTCTAAATCACGGAAGAAGTTAAATATCATCTACACCCAAGTTAAAAAAACAAAAAATATACTCCCTCCATTCAAAATAACTGACTTGCATTTGTCTAAATTCACATTTATCTAGACTTTTTTTAGTGTATAGATACCTTCGGATTTAGACAAATGCAAGTCACTTATTTTTTGGACGAAAGGAATAGTAATTCTATCACCAATGTCGCATAGAAATGCATCAGTTTGGCTTGCAGGTCCTTTGAAGCATCATCATATCCTGATAAAATGGTAATCTGAATAGGTGACACTATGCAACAACATCCATATTGTCATCTCTCATGGTTACAACTTTAGAGAGGTGGCTTGAGCCTAGTTGCAGTAGTGAGAAGATTAGTCAATTTTGTTATTGCACTATAGCCCACCAACAATGCCTAGAGTGTTGTTGGTTGTTCCTGCCTTCATCGTGGGTTTTGGAGCAGTTCTGTAGGACATCCAAAAACCATCATTGGTGCCTCTCAAGAGAAAGATTAGGAATAGAGTAATGTATATATAAAAGAAGTTGAAACAATGGGGGTGATGTTCCATACTCATGGCTCTCACCATTGGTGCCGCTGCTGATCCTTGTACTCGCTTGTACAAAGTGTGCCTCGAGCCTAGTTACAAGGTAAGTGAGAATATTATTTGATTTTGTGATTGCACTACAGCCCGTGAGAGTGGCCGTTTGAGTCGGTTCTTGAATTCTCTTCTTCTCCACGGGGATGATAGCGTTGATTCATATCCCTGTGGAGCCTTACATCAGCTCTTTGGTCAACGCCAGTGTGGCAAAACTCGGATTTTAAGGACACCTTGCCACTGAATGACGCGGTCGTTTTCTGTTGTTTTAATCCTTTGTCCAACAATACGACGCACTGCTAGACTTGCTATGGAGACGGGTTGTTGGCGAGAATGGCTCGAGCTGCAGCAGCGTTTTCCAACGGCGTGCTGTAGACTCAGATCTTCTCTCCGTCCTTTCCGTCGAATAGATCTTTGTGGATATCCGGGTTCTTGTTAGCAAGAAACGGACCTCCGCTTGTCTTGTTTGGGTGTCGCTTGAAATCTGACTGATATTTGGCAAGATCACTGTCTAACTTCCACGTCATGTCGACAATGCGCGCGGCCTCTTCGAGTAGAAACAAACGGTGCTTTTCCAGGTCCTTGGCCCTTTTCTCTAGCACCTCCGGTGTAAGGTCTGAAGCCGTTAGGATTGGAATCGTGAGAGTATCTCCATAGATTTCGCGCGCACCCTTGGTGACGACGTGTCCATCCACATGAGGGTCGATCGGGGTGGTATAAATCGGATCTCCGTCCTGATTCTCCATCTCGATCTCTTCATAAACTTTTTCTTCGTTGGTTTCCTCGACGTTCGGCTCTGCCGGTGTTGGATTTTTATTCTTCTTCTTCTTCTTCTTTGACCGCCCAGTAGCTTTAATGTGCGTACCAGTGGCGAAGAAGGCTTTGGGTCAGGTACCGAGGGATAAATTTCCGCCGGTACTTTCCGTCATGGTTGGCTTGTGGACCTCGGAGGAATCTCCGGTGTCCATATCATCTTGTGAGGTGTAGCTTTTTTCCATGCTATCATATGGACTAGGATAATTTTCTAGCTCACCTTGCGTTTTCTTGGAGATGTGTTCTTGTTCATACTCCTCCATCTCTTTGTCGAAGTCCCAAAGTTCTTGCGACGTTATTGACTCCTGAGGGGAGCCAGTTAAGTCGGCGTTTTCTTTGATTGTGTCTAGGACTGAATTGCTACCGGATCAAGAATCGACAGAGTCGGATCCAGAGCTTATGTGGTACACGAAACAGTGCTTCTTCTTGTTCATGTTCTTGAAGTAGTGGCACAGCTGGGTTTCCGCCTCCTCCATCTCAAAGTTCTCCTTGATGTCGGCGATTGCTTCGTAATCGATGTAGGGGCGTTTCATCATCTCCTTTATCCTATGCTTCAAGGGTAGTTTTTCTGCTACGACATCCGGGAGGAAGGATCCGTAGCGGATATATTCCTTGTTCGTGTATCCGATCTCGGCAGGGAAGATCAGATCCGGATTCTTCTTCCACCTCTTCTTCCACTATAGGAGTGGGCTGGGTGGGTTTTATTTTATCCGATACCTTGAACTCTTCTGCCTCTGCGGACATAGTAGATCCGGATTTTTCTTCCGCCATGGTCATTACCTCAAGGGTGGGTTGGGCAGGATCAGCGAAACCGAGATAAATATCGATCTCACCGATGGACATGATTGTGTAGGTCACCAAGGGTTTTGAAGCCGGAATCCAGGTCCCGTTGATAAGGAAGAGAGGGACATCACTGGCATAGACCATGCAACCCATGGCGCTAGTTTCACCGATTCCTGCACACGCAGATTCTGCCTGGAACGAGCCTCCAAAGGTCACTTGCCCCACGGTGGGCGCCAACTATCATTGGATTGTCGACAAGCACACCATAGGGGGTCCTAGTGGCATTGGAAAGATGGGGTGTGAGACGTCGGATGCTCCAGGAGTAGTGAGCATAAGTTTACCCAGGTTTAGATCTGACTATGGTGATCGGATCCTACTCCTGCTAGCAACCCAGTAATATATCGGCGTAAGCCGGATGTTACAATGGATTACAAGAGAGGTTTTCCTGTGCGAGTTGATTGTGGTGTTACGATTGATTGGTTGCAATATGTGTGTCCTAAAGGCTCGCATAGGGCCGGTTTATATAGTCACCGGGACCTAGGGTTATAGGAGAGACCTATCCGGCTATGTTACAGAGTCGGTAACTACATACAGCTTGGACTACAAGTAATACTACAGACCTAAGTCGGTAACTCTTCTGGGCCTTGTCGTAGCCGTAACTGGCTCCCCCTCTCTCTGACTGGGCCACCCGTGAAGCAAAGCTCTAACCCGTTGGTGGGCCACCCTGGTCAGCGAGTCCTTTGGGTATACCCAGAAAGTATATCCCCGACAATAAGTATATTTCAATTCGATTTAAATAATCTTTATTGGGTTTCTCTTCAACAATAGCATATAGTAATTCAGTGTTAACCTTAGTAGTGTTACATGGATTTTTCTTCTTCAACAACATATGGATATTCAGTATAGTTATCAGTGCTAGATGCAAAGCAAAGTATACACTGAATCGACGTTAGGAATATCAGTATAGATGCAAAATGTAGGATCAACATGGAGCGACACGTTGAGATGCAAGTAATTTGATGAAATGATTGATATGCAGTGATATATGTGTATATTCATGTATATTTATGCATATCTCATGTAATACACCGTTGTCAATTGTTGACTAAAATTTTAAACTATTACAATTTTAGTAAAGGTTGTGGCAAATTTTTTAATTACATCGAGCCTTCGAGCCGTCTTACGAGCTTCGCCGAGCAGTCTTATCGAGCCCGAGTCTGAGTTCCTGTTGGAATTATGCCCTAGAGGCAATAATAAAGATGTTATTATTATGATTCTTGTTCATGATAATGTTTATATTCCATGCTAGAATTGTATTAAGCGGAAACTTTAATACTTGTGTGGTTTGTAAACAACACCGTGTCCCTAGTACGCCTCTATGGACTAGCTCATTGATTAATGATGGTTGAGGTTTCCTAACCATGGACATGAGTTTACAATTAATATTGTAAACTAAGCAAAGCAATTAGATCGTGTCATCGTGTTCATCTTTGCGAAGCTTTTCCTATGTCAAATATTGTATTCCTTAGACCATGAGATAATACAACTCCCTGGTATCGGAAGAAAGCTTTGAGGTCATCAAACGTCATCCTATGAGAGGGTGATCATAAAGGTGTCTCTCAGGTGATCGGAAAGTACCTGTTGGGTTGTATGTATCGAGATGGGATTTGTCCCTCCCAAGTTGGAGAGATATACTTCGGGCCCACTCGATAATCGATATCAACACCGCTTGCAAGCATGTGGTTAAGGAGTTAATCACAAAGTAATATCGGATTACGGAACGAGTAAAGTACTTGCTGTGAACGAGATTGAACTAGGTATGACGGTACCGACGATCAAATCTCGGGCAAGTAAAATATCGCGAGACGAAGGGAATATATATATGGGATTGATTGAATCCTGGCATCATGGTTTATCCGATATGATCATCGATGAATGTGTTGGAGTCAATATGGGTTTCCAGACCCCGCTGTTGATTAGTGATAGAAGATCATGTCCGTATATTCTCAACGTGTCTCAACGCTAGGATAGATTGGATAATTGGTTTGTGAGTTTTTTGTTCGGAGTCTCGGATGGGATCCGGGACATCACGAGAGGTTCCGGAATGGTCCAGAGAATAAGATTCATATAAGGCAGTGCAGTTTTTGGAGTTCGGAATTGTTCCGGGTTAATCGGTATTCTACCGGAAGCTTCTAGAACCTTCCGGAGGGGGACCAACGTGGTCCCACCTGTCGGGAGGGGGCATGGGCCTATGAGGGATTGCTCTGGCCGCTTTGGGCCAGGGGCACAAGGCCCCATAGGGCCCAACCGGCCAGCAAGGGTAAAACCCTAGTTGGAGCTTCTAGAAGGGGGGGGGTTTCCTTGCCCCCCACTCCTCCCTCCTTGGCCGCTGGCCTAGGGCTTGCGGGAGGGGTTAGGGAAGGCTCCCACCCCTCTATATATAGAGGGCTGGGGCACACCCCCCCCCCACACCTTCCCCTCAAGCCTAGTCGCCCTGCTGCCCTCCTCTCTCTCTCCCTCCCGACTGCGTGTAGGCGAAGCCCTGCTGCAGAAACTCTCCACCACATACACCGCGCCGTCGCGTTGTAGATCTAACCCATCTCTCCACCATACTTGCTGGACCAAGGAAGGAGGAGACGTCGAGGTGTTGCACGTGTGCATCTCCCGGAGGCATCGCCACTTGCGGTGCTAGATCGGATCGGATCGCGAGGAGGAGAAGCGAGTACGACTACATCACCCACGTTCCGACGAACGTTCCGCTGTGCGAATATTCAAGGGTATGAAGATCTAATCCAATCTCTCTCGTTGTTTGCATCTCCTAGATTAGATCTTGGCTTCCCTCTGTTCGCATCCGTAGAAAATTTTGATTTACTATGCCGCGAAACCCTTCATTGGTATCAGAGCTAGATCTATGCGTAGATGTGTTTCACGAGTAGAACGCAATATGTTTTTTGCGGGCGTTGATGTTTTCTGTTGCAAGACTCTTGTTTGTGTTCTTCTTATGACGCGGGATAGTGAGATTGAAGCGGTCCAGGCCAACCTTACGCGACGTCGTTCGCGAGACCGGCTCCGCACTTGACGTGTGGCTTGTTCCACACATGCGGCTGGTGGATGCCAGTTTCTCTCACTATAGTTGTCATGGGATTAACACCAGAGTTTGCCAACCATAATATCACCGTTGTGGCTTTCCGTAGGTAAGAATCGTTCTTAGCATGCTACTCCCATAAGCCACGTAAAACATGCAACAACAAAGTAGAGGCGTCTAACTTGTTTTTGCAGGGAGTGTTTTCTGTGATATGGTATGGCCCGAGATGTGATGTGTATAATGTATGCGATGATCATGTTTTGTAACGTTTCACGACTTGCATGTCGATGAGTACACAGCCGGCAGGAGCCATATGGTTGTCTTTATAATTGTGTATGACCTGTGTGTCAATTTCTTATGTGCCACGTAATAGTTTCACTTTATCGCTAAGTAGTTAGCAATAGTAGTAGTTGCTATTCGTGGAGGAGGCAATCATGGTGGAGTGATGGAGATCATGCCGGCACGCACAAGATGGAGATCATTGCACAAAGATTGTCTATACCATGTCACATAAAGTTATATGCATGTGATGTTTATCCTTTTTTGTATCTTATTATGCTTAGATCGCGACGGTAGCATTATAAGATGATTCCTCACTTAAAGATCAAGATAAAAACTGTGTTCTCCCCAAGTATGCACCGTTGCGAAAGTTCGTCGTGTCCAAGCATCACGTGATGATCGGGTGCTATAGACTCTACGTTCACATACAACGGGTGCAAGCCAGTTTTGCACACGCGGAAATACTTGGGTCTAACTTGACGAGCCTAGCATGTACAGACATGGCCTCGGAACACATGAACCGAAAGGTTAAGCATGAGTCATATGAATGATATGATTGACACTTCGTTGTCCACCATTGAAACAACATATCTTCTCGTGAATATCGGATTAGGTGTGGTGAATTTGGATCGTGTTCACTAAACAACTTGAGGGATGTTGAATTTAGTGGGAGTTCATCTAGTAATTTGATTAAAAGTTGAACTAGTTATCATGAACATAGTCTAATTTGTACTTGCAAATATTGTAGATCAAATGGCTAAGTCCAACTTCAACTTCAACGTTTTTGCTGAGAAGGAAAAGCTTAAAAACAATGGGTCTAACTTGACCAACTGGTTCCACAATCTGAGAATCATTCTCTCCAGCGGTCAAAAGGACTATGTCCTTGAGAATGCGTTAGGTGATGCCCCTGCTGCTACTGCGCCGGCTGATGAGAAAGCTGTCTATCAGTCACGCAAAGATGATTATGGTGTGATTAAGAGCACCATGTTGTTTGCTATGGAATCGGACCTTCAAAATCATTTTGAAGACTATCCCGGGCCCTTTGAGATTCTCGAGGAGCTGAAAACCATGTTTCAGACTCAGGCCCGTTCTGAGAGATATGAGATCTCTGAGAAGTTCTTTAACTGCAAGATGGAGGAAGGGAGTTCCGTTAGTGAGCACGCCATTAAGATGTCGGGCTACACTCAACGCCTTGAGCAACTGGACTGCAAGATTCCAGAGGAGCTCAAGATTGACAGGGTTCTGCAATCACTCCCTCCTAGCTACAAAAGTTTTGTAGTGACTCACAATCAGATTGGTTCCACTGATACGATCACCGAGCTCTTCGCAAAGCTGAAGGCTGCGGAGGTGGATATCAAAAAGGATAATCATGTGTTGATGGTCAACAAGCCCGCCACCTTCAAGAAAGGTAAGGGTGCAAAGAAGCCCTTCAAGAAAGGCGGCGGCAAGCGCGTTGCCCCTGCTGAGAAGAAGCTTAGGTCTGGTCCTAAGCCGGGCACTGAGTGCTTCTATTGCAAGGACAAGGGTCACTGGAAGCACAACTATCCGAAGTACTTAGCGGACAAGAAGGCTGGCACCACCAAAGGTATATTTGATATACATGTTATTGATGTTTTCCTTACTAGCCCTCATTGTAGTGCCTGGGTATTTGATACTGGTTCAGTTGCTAATATTTGTAACTCGAAACAGGAGCTACGGAATAGACGGCAGCTTGCGAGGGATGAGGTGACGATGCGCGTTGGCAACGGATCAAGAGTTGATGTGATGGCCGTCGGCACGCTCTCCTTAGTTTTACCTTTGGGATTAGTTTTAAACCTTAATACGTGTTATTATGTGCCTGCGTTGAGCATGAACATTATTTCTGGATCATGTTTATTGCAAGACGGTTATTCATTTAAATCGGAGAATAATGGTTGTTCTATTTATATGAGTAACATCTTTTCTGGTCATGCACATGTTGTGAATGGTTTATTTCTTCTAAATCTCGAAAGGGATGAAACACACATCCATAACATTGAAGCTAAGAGATGCAAAGTAGATAGTGATAATACTACTTATTTGTGGCACTGTCGTCTAGGTCATATTGGTGTAAAGCGCATGAAGAAACTCCATTCTGATGGACTTTTGGAGTCTCTTGATTTTGAATCATTTGACACATGCGAACCATGCCTCATGGGCAAGATGATCAAAACCCCGTTCTCCGGTATGATGGAGCGAGCAACGGACTTGTTGGAAATCATACATACCGATGTATGCGGACCGATGAGTGTTTCGACGCGCGGTGGATATCGCTATTTTCTCACTTTTACTGATGACTTAAGTAGATATGGGTATATCTATTTAATGAAACATAAATCTGAAACATTTGAAAAGTTCAAAGAATTTCAGAATGAAGTGGAGAACCATCGTAACAGAAAGATTAAATTTCTACGATCCGATCGTGGAGGTGAATATTTGAGTTATGATTTTCTCACGCATCTTAAAGCAAGCGGAATCGTTTTGCAACTCACGCCACCCGGAACACCACAGCGCAATGGTGTGTCTGTACGCCGGAATCGAACCTTATTAGATATGGTCCGATCAATGATGTCTCTTACTGATTTGCCGTTATCATTTTGGGGTTATGCATTAGAAACCGCTGCATTCACCTTAAATAGGGCACCATCTAAATCCGTTGAGACGACACCGTATGAACTATGGTTTGGTGCTAAACCTAAGTTTGGGGATGCGAAGCTTACGTCAAGAAGTTGATGCCGGACAAGCTCGAACCCAAAGCGGAGAAATGCATCTTCATAGGATACCCTAAGGAAACTATTGGGTATACCTTCTATCACAGAACCGAAGGCAAAGTGTTTGTCGCAAAGAACGGTTCCTTTCTTGAGAAGGAGTTTCTCTCGAAAGAAGTGAGTGGGAGGAAAGTAGAGCTAGACGAGGTTATTGAACCTTCTCTTGAATTGGAGAGTAGCGCAGCACCTGAAATTGTTCCAGTGCCGCCTGCACCAACGATAGAGGAAGATAATGACAAGGATCATGAAGCTTCGGACGATGCTGCTACTGAACGTCGCAGGTCGACAAGGTCACGTGCCCCTCCTGAGTGGTACGGCAACCCTATCTTGACTGTCTTGTTAGTAGAAGACAGTGAACCTACGAACTATGAGGAAGCGATGATGAGCCCAGACTCTGAGAAATGGCTAGAAGCCATGAAATCCGAATTGGGATCCATGAGCGAAAACCAAGTATGGACTTTGGTGGACCCTCCTAGCGACCGAAAGGCCGTTGAGTGCAAATGGATTTTCAAGAAGAAAACGGATGCAGATGGTAATATTACCGTCTATAAAGCACAGCTTGTTGCGAAAGGTTTTCAACAAGTTCAAGGTGTTGACTACGATGAGACTTTCTCTCCCGTAGCGATGTTTAAGTACATTTGGATTTTATTAGCAATTGCTGCGTTTCATGATTATGAAATATGGCAGATGGATGTCAAGACTGCGTTCCTCAATGGCAACATTGATGAAGAGTTGTATATGATGCAACCCAAAGGTTTTGTCGATCCTAAGGATGCTGATAAAGTATGCAAACTTCAACGTTCCATTTATGGACTGAAGCAAGCATCTCGGAGTTGGAACCTTCGTTTTGATCAAGTGATCAAGAGCTTTGGATTTGTTCCAAATTGCTACGAAGCTTGTATCTACAAGAAAGTGAGTGGGAGCTCGGTGACATTTCTGGTACTATATGTGGATGACATATTGATTATTGGAAATGACATTAACATGCTTAACGATGTGAAGAGTTATTTGCACAAGTGTTTTTTAATGAAAGACCTAGGTGAAGATGCTTATATATTGGGCATCAAAATCTATAGAGATAGACAAAGACGCCTGATAGCTTTAAGCCAGAGTACATACCTAGACAAAGTTCTGAAAAGGTTCAGAATGGATAAGGCAAAGAAAGGTTCAGTGCCTATGTTGTCAGGTAAGATATTGAGCAAGGCTCAGTGTCCAGCTACGGTAAATTATAGGGAAGCTATGAGCAAAGTGCCTTATGCCTCGGCCATAGGTTCTATCATGTATGCCATGCTGTGTACTAGACCGGATGTGTCCAATGCTCTTAGTTTGACGAGCAGATATCAAAGTGATCCAGGAGTGGAACACTGGACAGCCGTGAAGAACATCCTAAAGTACCTAAATAGGACTAAAGAAATGTTCTTAGTCTATGGGGGTGATGAACAACTCGTCGTAAAAGGTTACGTCGACGCTAGTTTCGACACCGACAAGGATGATTCTAAATATCAGACAGGATACGTGTATATTTTGAATGGAGGAGCTGTGAGCTAGAGAAGCTGCAAGCAAAGCGTGATCGCGGGATCTACAGTAGAAGCGGAATACATGGCTGCTGCAGAAGCGTCAAGTGAAGGATTTTGGATCAGGAACTTCATCACTGAGCTTGGCGTGGTTCCAAGTGCATTGGACCCACTAGAGATATTGTGTGACAACACTGGCGCCATAGCACTCGCTAAGGAACCAAGATATCATCCAAAGACCAAGCATATCAACCGCAAGTTTCATATAATCCGAAATTATATAGCAGATGGAGATCTGAAGATTAGCAAAGTACATACAGATCTGAATGTCGCAGATCCATTGACTAAACCTCTTCCACGTGTAAAATATGATCAACACCTCAGTGCCATGGATGTGAGATTGTTGCCAAATGTAAACTAGATTATTGACTCTAGTGCAAGTGGGAGACTGTTGGAATTATGCCCTAGAGGCAATAATAAAGATGTTATTATTATGATTCTTGTTCATGATAATGTTTATATTCCATGCTAGAATTGTATTAAGCGGAAACTTTAATACTTGTGTGGTTTGTAAACAACACCGTGTCCCTAGTACGCCTCTATGGACTAGCTCATTGATTAATGATGGTTGAGGTTTCCTAACCATGGACATGAGTTGTCGATTAATAATGAGATCATATCATTGGGAGAATGATGTGATGGACAGACCCAAACTAAGCAAAGAAATTATATCGTGTCATTGTGTTCATCTTTGCGAAGCTTTTCCTATGTCAAATATTGTATTCCTTAGACCATGAGATAATACAACTCCCTGGTATCGGAAGAAAGCTTTGAGGTCATAAAACGTCATCCTATGAGAGGGTGATCATAAAGTTGTCTCTCAGGTGATCGGAAAGTACCTGTTGGGTTGTATGTATCGAGATGGGATTTGTCCCTCCCAAGTCGGAGAGATATACTTCGGGCCCACTCGGTAATCGATATTACGGAACGAGTAAAGTACTTGCTGTGAACGAGATTGAACTAGGTATGACGATACCGACGATCAAATCTCGGGCAAGTAAAATATCGTGAGACGAAGGGAATATATATATGGGATTGATTGAATCCTGGCATCGTGGTTCATCCGATATGATCATCGATGAATGTGTGGGAGTCAATATGGGTTTCTAGACCCCGCTGTTGATTATTGATAGAAGATCATGTCCGCATATTCTCGAACCCGAAGGGTCACACACTTAACGTGTCTCGACGCTAGGATAGATTGGATAATTGGTTTGTGAGTTTTTTGTTCGGAGTCTCGGATGGGATCCGGGACATCACGAGAGGTTCCGGAATGGTCCGGAGAATAAGATTCATATAAGGCAGTGCAGTTTTTGGAGTTCGGAATTGTTCCGGGTTAATCGGTATTGTACCGGAAGCTTCTAGAACCTTCTGGAGGGGGACCAACGTGGTCCCACCTGTTGGGAGGGGGCATGGGCCTATGAGGGAGTGCCCTGGCCGCTTTGGGCCAGGGGCACAAGGCCCCATAGGGCCCAACCGGCCAGCAAGGGTAAAACCCTAGTTGGAGCTTCTAGAAGGGGGGGGGGTTTCCTTGCCCCCCAATCCTCCCTCCTTGGCCGCCGGCCTAGGGCTTGGCGGAGGGGTTAGGTCAGGCGCCCACCCCTCTATATATAGAGGGCTGGGGCGCGCCACCCCCCCACACCTTCCCCTCAAGCCTAGTCGCCCTGCTGCCTCCTCTCTCTCTCCCTCCCGACTGCGTGTAGGCGAAGCCCTGCTGCAGAAACTCTCCACCACATACACCGCGCCGTCGCGTTGTAGATCCAACCCATCTCTCCAACATACTTGTTGGACCAAGGAAGGAGGAGACGTCGAAGTGCTGCACGTGTGCATCTCCCGGAGGCATCGCCACTTGCGGTGCTAGATCGGATCGGATCGCGAGGAGGAGAAGCGAGTACGACTACATCACCCACGTTCCGACGAATGTTCCGCTGTGCGAATCTTCAAGGGTATGAAGATCTAATCCAATCTCTCTTGTTGTTTTCATCTCCTAGATTAGATCTTCGCTTCCCTCTGTTCGCATCCGTAGAAAATTTTGATTTACTATGCTGCGAAACCCTTCAGTTCCAAGGTTTATACTTGGCTTGTCCAAGCTCCGAGACGAGTCAAGCCCGAGCCGAGCCTTGACGAGTCCGAGCCTAGTCTCGAGCTATATATCCACCCCTAATCACGTGCACGCGTGCTAGGACAGCGACCCACGCCTCGCTTGTGCTTGCCTCTCTCTCCCTCTCGCTGCATAAAGCGATCACCACCCAGATCCCTCCCTATCCTTCCCAACCACTCCCAGATCAAAATATGGGAGGGCACCTACATTCTCCCCAAGAAAAGGCAGAGCCTTGCCCCTCCGGCCACCATGAGCCCTTTTGATCTGCAGCCGGTCGAGGACGGACACAAGCAGTGAAGCTTCCTCATGTTGCTTGCATCTCATGGAATCGAAGCCAACCCTAGAGCAACGCGGACGCCACCATGCCTATAAGCTCGCTTCAAGTATGTTGCTTGCCTCCTGCAGTCCATCATCACCGTCTGCTTCTCCATCGCCTCCTGTATTCTCTGGATTGGCCTGGGATGCATGCAAGGTGTGAACCACACCCCCTGGCATCTACCTTGACTTCCATCTCCGCCGTAGCCACCGCCACCCGCGCCACGCCGGACACGCACCGCGCGCCCAGCTCGCCGCATGCGTGCGCACCCCGTGTCGAATGGGAAAGTTGAAAGATCCAATGGACCTGTATTTCCTAGGATAAAACCCCGGCTCATGGAGACGCTGCAAAGATCAGTTGGGTGTTGAATTGAGGAGCTCCCGGCCGTGTTATGGAGCCCGAGGACAACTCTGAATAGATCAACAGTCTATACGCCATTTTTTCTGGTATATGGAGAAGAAGATGTATTTCAAGACGACATAGTGCATGATTCTCCTAGATTCACCCAATACACAGACGCCGAAGTGAATGAGATATCCCGGCAAGATGATGTTGACTTATTAGAAGAGGAAAGATAATTGGCATTGTCCACATCTGCCATATATCAACAAGATCTAAGACGCTATCATAGCAAGAAAGTGAATCCCCGAGTCTTTCGAGAGGGAGATCTAGTGCTTCGTCTTGTGCGGCGCACAACCGGCATGCATAAGTTATCACCTTCATTGGAGAGTCCATTTATTGTGAGCAAAGCACTTCACAATGATGCATACTATCTTATAGATGCTCAAGCACCAGAGAAGAAGAAGGTGGACAGGTCAGGAGACGAGTCGAAGAGGCCATAGAATGTAGCTTTACTTCGTCCTTTTTACACTTAGCAGAAGTGTATGTATCTCGAACTCTCATATGTCGGATTATATGTCAACAATGAGCTAATGAATAAAATCTCGGCACCTCGAGATCTAACTTGGGGACTGTCTTTATTTTATTGTTCTTTTCATATGCATTTTTTGTATGTTTGCTGGCTTATATTTATTACCCTTAGGCCGAGTTAGTAACGTGTCGGCAACAAATGCAAACTCTTTGACTTATTGTTGTCCAAGAAATAGGCTTCATGGTAAGCAAGAGAAAAAACGACAAATGTCGAATACATGCAAAACGACTAAGGGAAAAATAGTATGCGAGCCCACTTATGTTTTTTTTTCTAACTAACCCTCGTACTTTTTATACTTTATTATTCTTTGAATTTATTTTGAGCTGTTGTTCATAGTTTCTAAGTAGTGCTAATTCGGTCTACTTATCTCGGACCTGTAACTCGAACGCCAAAAAAGACGCGGGCCGAATAATTGATTCGGAATAACAAGAGACATGAAATTAAGAATAATGCCCAAAAGGTTGCAAGTTATACAAACCACATAGTAGCAGAAGGACTGAATTGTCTCTTACACCATACACCCGGTATACCGAGGACTTAATAAATTTGAAGTTTTTTAAGTTCAGGCGACGGATGGTGCCGAGTCATCGGTGGGTGGAGGAGAAGCAACCTCAGGAGCAGGGGCCTCCGAGGTAGTCACCTCGGCCTCCGCTGAGGATACCTCGACCTCAACATGAGCAGGCTCGGCATCTTGAGCATCAGTTCCTTTGCAAGAGACCTCGACTTGAGCTTGAGAAGCCTCGGTCCCCTTGAAGGAAGACCGGACCTTGGCCTCTTGATTCGAATCATCTCCTTGCTCATCCGAGCTCCCGGACTCTTTTTCTGTATCCTCTTCATCCTCGATGTCTTCCCCGGACTCATCGTAGTTTGCTGCCTCATCATCTTCGTCGGCATTAAGAAAGCTCGGCCCTTCATTCCATTCATGCAAATCCGCATACTGGATGAGTTGGTAGGCTAGAGCTTGACGGCATGCAATATAATCCAGATCATTGATCCAAGGCGAGCCGGTGTGCAGGTTCATAAATGTATCAAGGCAAATGTTCTCGTACCATGACAGTACAATAGTAAGCGCCATATTAGCCCCGACTCGTGCCGCAGATTCCCTCCAAAGACTGAATTGTGTGTCGCAGTGCATCAACTTATCGGCGAGTACCGACACCCGAGTTATCTTTGGTTCATTTGTCTAGAGAACATGGAGTACTTGGATGGCCGCGTCCATCAGATCCTTGCCAAAGTTCTTCATGGGCTTGAGGGCAGCTCCAATACTGATCAAATAATATTCTATGGAGTAATCGCGCTCTGGATCATTGATTTCATCTTGGTGAACCTGAGCTTCCATCACCTTTGTAGCACATCGAGGCATACACTTTGGAAAGTTGTCTAAAGAAAGAACAAGGCGCGAATCAGCAAAATGTTAAAGGAGACAACTAGAGCAAGGTTCCGGGGTATGGAAAAGCTTATAGTGGATGAACTGCATGATATTGGCAAGGTCAGATTTCCAGCTGACCTATTTCCATTCAAACCGTGAAACTTCATCCTTGAAAGATTGGGCGGATAACTCAACGACACAGATAATCTTGTTGTCTTTCTCGAGCCAAAGAGTTAACCAATTCTTTTCCTTGGAAAATTCTTGGTCTATTTTCTCCAGCTCGGATTTTTGGGTGTGCTTTAGAGACTCAATCTCGACACGAAGCCGAGCTATTTCGTCATCCTTCTCCTTCAGCTATGCCGAGTGATCTCCTGCTTGTTCAAGAAAATGCAGCATCATATCAGGTACAGAAACGCACTATTGATGCGATTCTGCAAGACCTTTTAATTCGGCTAAGCCGAGGAAAAAGTCATGAGATACTTCACGAAAGCAAAGATATGATAAGAAAACATCGGGGTAAAAGCATCTGAGTTACCTTTAAGCTTAGTAACTTGCTCAGTGAGCTCCGTATTCCGTTTATCAAGGTTGGCTGAGCAAAAAGCAGGGAAAGAGTTAGTTCGGATGTTCAAGCCGGAAGAGAAGTAAAAAATGAGAAGTTAGCGAACTCATAAGTTTTCCGCAAAATGGGCAACATCTTCTCATACATCGTCTGCAGTCGTATGAGAGAAGAGCAGTTTCTAGAACTCGCCTCTGCGCCGATGATGATCAAACCTACGAATATAGAGCATTATATGGGGAAGGATATTCGAAGTTACACTATAAAGATTCAAATCAAGTAAACTTGACACAGATCTGGGTGGCTAGATATTCGAAGCTAAACCTGAAGATACAAGGCAAAGTAGAACTTGACTCAGATCTAGTTGGCTAGATATTCAAAGCTAAACCTAAAGATCCAAGCCAAGTAGAATTTGACTCAGATCTAGGTGGCTAGATATTCGAAGTTAGACTGTAAAGATCCGAATCAAGTAAACTTGACTCAGATCTAGGTGGCTGGATATTCAAAGCTAAACGTAAAGATCCAAGCCAAGTAGAACTTGACTCAGATCTAGGTGGCTGGATAATCAAAGTTAAACTGTAAATATCAAAATCAAGTAAACTTGACTCGGATCTAGGTGGCTGGATATTCGAAGCTTAACCTAAAGATCCAAGCCAAGTAGAACTTGACTCGGATCTAGGGGCTAGATATTCAAAGTTAGATTGTAAAGTTCCAAGCCAAGTAGAACTTGACTCGGATATAGGTGGCTGGATATTCGAAGCTTAACCTAAAGATCCAAGACAAGTAGAACTTGACTCGGATCTAGATGGCTGGATATTCGAAGTTAGACCGTAAAGATCCAACTCAAGTGAACTTTACTCAGATCTAGGTTGCTGGATATTCGAAGTTAAACTGTAAAGATCCGAATCAAGTAAACTTGTTCCGGATCTAGGTGACCTTATATTGGAAGAAAAGGCAAATTTTGTCTAAATTACTATGATTTATTGTATGCACAACCACTACAATATGTAAGAAAAGCATCCGACCGAATGATAAATCATTCGGTCGGAAGCCCGGGGCCTAATGGGCATACACTACATTAGGCGGAAAGGTAAAAGTGTAGGACGAAGTGTTTACCTCATTCATATTATCACTTTCAAGAATAACCTTGGTGGCAAGATGAAAGCGACTGCTGATGTCAGAGAGATTAAAAGGCTTGCTCCCCGGATTGGCCCACCGAGCTAGCTTCGATCTGATCGGCAGCATTCCTATTGTTATCATACTCTACCAGCGAACCATGGCTTCCACCTCTCAAAGTGCGTGTCATCACCTTGCCTTTATCCTCTTGTGCTTGTTGAGCAGCTGCCTCAGCCGCTGGGCTCTTATGAAGCACCATTTTTGTGCCGACAGCAGATGCAGACCCGGATCCACAGGCATGTGCACTTTGATGAAGCATGTCGGTAATGCTGGGTTGAGAGGAATATGGCCCAGCTCTCGTCTGAACGGGCTTGGGCTTGGAAGCTCCATCTTTTTGGGCCTTGGCAGAAGGCTCGGAAGTTGGCTGGGACTTAGTCGGCCGAGCGAAACTTGGAGCAGCAGTTGGAGATGCAGAAGGAGAGGCAGAGCATGATTTTTGCTGAGCTTGGCCTTCTTGTCGAGTATTGGAAGGCGGTGATACGCTGGAACTGAAGGAGGTGGATCTTGGATAGGAGCCGAGGTAGTTGGTGCCTCGGTCGGTGATGACTCGGCGGGCAAATCCTTAGCAGCTTCAGTAGAAACTACTGGATCAATTGGCTGATCTAGCCTAGCAATATCGGCACCACCAGCCTCAACCTCAAATTCCTCACGGCGAGATGGACTATTAGTCGGCGCGGGGTGAGGATCATCATGAGTCGGACTGGGAACCCAGACATCATCCTGAGGTAGAGGTGAAGGTGGCAGAGTATCTTGTGAGGTCATACTCGGGACACTCGGGTTGGAAGAGAGAGGAGAACTGCCGAGATAAAGAAAAAAGGAAAACAAGATCAGAGAAAGAAAGAGAGAAACAAGAAATACAAATCTAGTTCCGGTAAGGAGACTTACGTAGAAACTCCGGGCATAACCTTGCGCCTAGAAGCTTTCTGGGCGGATCTCTTGACTCGCTCTTGGGAACCTAGGCTAAGGGATCCTTCGAGGCGGTACAATTCTTCGTCGGGATTGGGCCTTCCGTGGAGAGGGGGTTCACCTCATGCACCTGAACAACTGGGTTAGCTGGGGGGAAATGAGTCGGATATGCATAAGATACGGGCACCATGTCGAATACCTCAAGAACTTGGACTTCATCCGAGTCATCATCCTCAGTTTGTATGGGAGCCTTACCCCGAGTACGGACGGGAGCCAAGTCTGGTTTCAAAATGAATTCTTCTGAATCAGGATGACAATGTTTGGGATGTTGCGATCCTCGCTCCAAGGTAGAGCAAGGATATTGCCGTCCTCTACGACATGGTCATCGAATTTCCGAGAACGAAATTGCAAAGGAAAATTGAGTATTCAGTAAAGAAAAAATAGCGCATAATTCAGATGTAATGATTCGGAATTGAGTTACATTGGGAGGGGG
The DNA here is from genome assembly GCA_916181665.1 of Avena sativa. NCBI lineage: Eukaryota > Viridiplantae > Streptophyta > Magnoliopsida > Poales > Poaceae > Avena > Avena sativa. Next base: position 138,959,915 of record OV702280.1, read on the forward strand.
GTTGTTGCGAGTGAAGGGCTTCATGCCCCATGTCAAATCCTCGGCCATATTCGTTGTAAATATAGCCCGGACACATTTCCGAATCTGCTCATCGTTGAGTTCAACAGTTCTGACTCGGCTCGGGTCGAGAGGGTCGCTCATGTAGCAGAGCTTCTGAGATCACCGTTGGAAGGGGCAAATTTGGCAGCTAACAAAAGCAGCCATCAAATCTTCACCGTTTAGCCCAGCCCGGGTCAGCTCCTTGAGTTGGATCTCAAATGCCTCGGCAAGGGCATCTTTCTTCCTTGGATTGTAATTCCAGTTCTTCATGGAAGGAGTGCAGATATAAAAAGCTGGCAACCGAATCTTGTCTTCATCACCGCGATTCTTCACGTAGAAGAACGATCTATGCCATTTCTTGCATGATTCGAGGCCAACGACACGGGGAAACACAGATTTCTTCCTAGGTGTGATGGAAGAAGCACCACACAGGGTCAGAGACTTTTCGGAAGGGCGCAAGGTCTTATCTGACACAACATTGGCTCAGATCTGGAAGAGCTTAGACCAAATAACTACGGAGGGCCAGAGGCCGAAGTATCCTTCGGTGGCTGTGATAAATGCGACAGAGAGGCAACGACATTAGCCGACAAGTGGTGGGGTTGGAGACCAAAGAACTTGAAAAACTTCTTAGCAAAATCTCTAAGGGGAAGACCAAACCCTCTAAAAAAATGAGACATGAAGACTACATATTCACCCGGCTCGGCAATAGGGGCGAGCTCTGGGCCGGGTAATCGGCAATTTAAATCGGTAGGGATGCGGCGAGTCTTGAGGAGCCATTCGATCTCCTGCCAAGTCACTGAGGATCCTTGCCAGGAACCACGTTTCGGGGAAGAGGCGACATATTCTTCTCCAGCGACGGCGACACTATGGGATCTTAACATAAGTTCATCGGAGGGGGAGGAAAAATATGAAGAAAGGCTAATGGCGGGGAGAGGTCTCGACTTCCATGGCCCCGTCACGACATCAAAGAGCGCGTCGACAATAGAGGAAATTGATCAGAGCAGAATCTCGAGGCGAGCACACAGCATGACGGATCAGGACCAAAAAGAAGAGGCGCGATCGTGTGGAGTAGAGCTCTATGACGGCGGCAGAAGGAGGAAGACGAGGGACTGGTGAACGGGGGAAAGTGACCAAGGTTTTCCCCCCGCTCCCCACATTTATAACCACAAACATCTAGCGGTAGTGGGATCGTGGGTGCGTGGCGGTTGCAACGTACACGCGTGTATCACACGCTGTCAACTACCGAGTGGAGCCACATCATAGCTTACACGGTGCAGGAGATGATCCAGCCGCAGTAACCATTGCGGTAATCGAAGAGGCACTACGCGGACCTGACCATTTGCAGTGATCACTGTTCCCATGTCAGCAATCACTGTAGCGGCTCGAAAATTGAGGGAAAGAGCAATGATTATGACATGTAGGATGAAACTTACGCGAGAAGCTAAGGGCATGACCCAGATAAACAGAATTGAATCATAAAGACGAGACTCATCTTGGAAAATATCGGGAATGGGTCGGAAGGATGATAATGTATAGATGGAAGTAAGGCTCAAAAGAGGGCCAACCGAAGGTTAAGTCGGCAAATTGAAACTTTCTATCCTAATATCTTGAACCTGTTGTAGCCTTGCCGACTAAAAGTTGCGAAAACCACACCAGCTTTAGGGACTAAATTTGGGGGGAGGGGTGACCCCAGGTAGGGTCAAGCTAAGGAAAAAGGGCAAAGCCCACGTAGGTGTTGACCGGGTCAAAGGATGACCCAAGCAAGTTATATCAATACCGGCCAAATATGGACCGGGTTATCCTGCGTCAGGTAACTAAGAACTGACTCGGCCGACATACGGGGTAAGTCGGCATACCATCTACTATGTTTGTATCTGCAGGTCAGAGATTGGCCGAGTTATGCAAGGCGAGGCCGGGTCATGGGGAAGCTTTATCAAGAAGGAGAGGACGAACCCCAAAGTCAACACTGGACGCAGTCTCTCCGTCAGGAATCTTTACAGTGCCAAGTGCTACGGACAATGGACAGAGCGATAGAAGAGCGTCAAGGAGGTGGCAGTCCTAAAGCCTAGTGCTCACATGTCGTGGACTCTAGGTTATTACCGTCGATAGAAGGGACACACGGAAAGGCGCCCACCGAAGGAATATTTTTGGACAAGCATATTCCACGAATATGATGTCCACATCAGCCCTAGTTGTAACCTGGCCACCCCTATATAAGGTGAGCCAAGTCCTCCTAGGAGAGGGATCGATTCATTTTTACTTAGAACTAGTAGAGATCTTCTTCTTACTCTCGCTTATACAGCTCGAGGAGCAAGTGTAGCTACTGTGAAGTTGAATAAAGATCTTGTTCGAGTATTCTGTGTGTAGAACTACTACATCATCCCTCCCTAGATCCCACTAGTGCATATTGGCCCCAACTTAAGCCTACCCATTGCATCTCCCGTGCCACCACCACGACACTTCTCTTATGCAGTTGCTATACAAGAGGCGGTAGCATATGAACCTCTAAGTTTCTGACCGATCTCTCTCCTTATATTTAAAAACTTGATGATCATACCTTCTATACTGTCCATCAACATATGAACATGCCAGACTTTTATGTCCTTCAACCAGTTATTCAGGCATTCAGCTAAGTAGTTGTTTATGTAATCAACTTTGATGTCAGGGTTGAACTGACTCCTCTTCCATAACTACAAATGATGTGCAACCAAGTACTATGGAAGATCAGGGGCTTCCGTAAAAATCTTGCTCATGAAATATTCGCAGCGCCCAGCTCTATAAGCTCTAGTAGCAAACATGTAATCAATTATGCTGCCTGTCTAGTTCCTGTACAAGTTGAGCATCAGGTGGGCGTGACATTCTCTACTCTCATCTCACTGGAACGCCTCCTTTACTGCATTCGTCAACCCTTTGCATGCATCTGTGGTTATAGCCAATGGATCCATGTGTCATATTTATCCGCTAAGCTGCCTCATAAACAAGACCTAGTTTTCCTCTGTCTCTATAGCGAACAGCCCGAGTGCCACTAGGAACATCCAGTTGTGACCATTGATGGCTGTGAAAATAGCCATTTTTCTCTGCGTTTAAACATTGTTTTTAGTTAATCAATTGACAAGAATATCTCTAGATATGACACTAATGACTAATTATTACAAAGATGTACAATCCATTGCTTTGAATTTTGTTGTGCAGGAAATCATGCTTTTAAGGAGAATCAGGAGCCATAAATGAAGATTTTGAGGAAGTCTACATGGCCAAGCAATCCTAAAACCAAGTACAGGCGCCAGAGGCCATAACAACCACTGGTACAAAAATGTCCCGCCCATACGCTCTGCCCGTACCAGTTAGCAGTGGCTTTATATCGTCAAACCCTCCGACTTTCATGAAGGCGCCTATATATTTCAAGGTCCCAACTGCCGCGCAGGGGGCGGCCATTCTCAGATTGTATCACACCACCACCAAAGGAGATCCACCACCATAGTTCATCCTCTCCATCGTCCATCCTCTCCATTGCCATATCCATTATCTTGTACTTGAGAACTCATTGTGATTAAGTGACTGTTGTAAGAATATTTGATTTTAATCTAAGTATTTTACATAATGTTTTCTATCCTTGATCTTATTGATATGAGTTAGTACTCCTCATGGGCTGCGGGTTGGGGTGAAATTTCGCACTGATTATGTGCATCTAATCTTTGGGAGCATTGTGTATTGTATGAATAAAGGATTTGTATCTTTTTTCTTTGTCTCTTGCCTCGATATTTGGACTTGTAGGTACCCAAGACCCCCGAGATTGATAAAGGCTTGTGGAGAGATACTTGTTTAGTGATGATATCATTTGAAACCTAGTGATAAAACGGGTGTACGGTCTTCTCTTAGTGATCCATTTGGGGACAACAACAACATTACTTCTTTAAATGTTTTAATCTATGTTTTCACTTAATATTTTTTTGTATCCCGATACTTCATGGTGCCAATGGTTGGATCAAAATACTATAGCTATGCCTATGACTCACAGGGGCTCTAGTATATCGCGATGTGCTTCTGACAAAATTTTCTCTATTAAAACATTACACATGACCGTGCTTATTATTAGCTTTATCTGATATGATGTGCAGTTGCAGGTGAATCTTCAACCCTGGCCTATATCTGTATCATACCACCCTTTTGTGTAATATAAATAAAGATATGTTTGAGCATTGCATGCATGCATAACACTTGCACTTTGATTCAACCAAAGAAGAACGAAAAAACCCTAAACCCTAATAGCTTCCCCTCTCTCTTTGAAGCAATTCAAATGGTTTCTATATTTTGAAAATTCTCAAAACAAATGGAGCCAAATCAGTACCAAGGGCCCCTTAGTGTTTTCAGTTATGTTACAAACGTTTCTGTAATTTGAAATTATTCAAAAAAGAATTACAAATGGAATTTACAAAAGAAATTAGAAAACATAAATAAAAAAAGAAATATGCAAATAAAAACTAGCCCTAACCCTCTCTGGGCCACCGCCCACCTCTTCCCTCTCTCTCTGCCGCCCACCGCGGCTAGCATCCAGCCACCCGGGGCCCAAGCCGGCCCAGCCTGGCCCGATACCACTTCGGCCTTCTTCCCCGTCTTCTTTCTCGTCGCTGGCAAGCAGCTGCCTGGCAGCGCGCCTGCCGTCGATCTCCTGCGCGTCACGATGCCTGCCGCCGCCCCTGGAGCCGCGGATAAGACCGGACGTCTCCTCCTCTCCTCCCCCATACCGATTTTGCTTCCTCTCTCCCTCCCTCGCCGATTTCCCCTCTGGCCAAACCCTAGTCCGGCCAGAGCTTCATGCCGCCGCTGATTGAAGCCTCCCCGAGCCCCGACGAGACGTCCTGGAGAACCGATGTGCTCCCCTTGTCCTCCTCCACGAAGCACATGAGCCGGGACGACCTCCCCTGGCCGGAATCGAGCAAGAAGCGCCGCCAGTAGCCGCCATTGTCACCATCGATTCATCACCGTCCGACCTCGCATCGCCTTTCCGTCACCACCGACGCATTTTTGGTGAGCTTGCGGTCCCCCTAGACCTTCCCATCGTCTCCCTTCCTCTCTGGTTCGAGCTGCCACCATGCATCTGCAGTTGCCGCCGTTGTTTGTCGTCACCGGCCATGCTCTGGTGGTCAATCCACAGCGGCGCCGCCACTTTCTGGTCGCTTGCGTCGCCCTCTCTCGAACGCGCCCGCTCTCGCTCGCCCTCCCGTCCCCAATCGCCAGCTCCATCGTCGATCTGCAAGCAAAGCCATTGATGATGTTAGCATGACATCATCATGATGTCATATTTTCTTTTTATTTCTTTTAATGTTTTCTGTAATTATTTTATTAAATGGAAAATGTATGACAGGTGGGCCCTGCCTATCAGGATTTTATTATTTTCTGTAATTATTTTCTGAAATGATTAAAAATCTAACATGTGGGCCCAAGTTTGGAAATTATATCAAATATTTCAAAAATGATTCAAAATGAATTAAAATTTGGGAAATTCATAACTAATTCATTTTAAATCAGAAAAATACAAATAATATACCAAAATGATCAGAAAAATGAAACCTATCTAACTAAGTTATAATCATACATTGTTAATCAACTTTGGTAGAAATTTTAATTAGAAGAACTAATTGAATCCCACAGGTGACTCTGAAGATCCCCCTGTTCTAGGGTTTGGACCTTTCGGACCCCGTTTTAAATGATCAAGCATGTTATAGGGTTTATTTCAACACTATTTAACTTGTCATATCATCCATATTGTATGAGCATTGCACATGGCATGTGTTGAGTGTTGCTTTCTCTTTTCCGGTGATTGGTTCTCGCGAATAGGAACCGAAACCGAAGCTGAAGTCAACGCCACCGAAGAGCAGTATCCGTCCCACAATAGACAAGGCAAGCGAAGCCCCACTCATACAAATGAATCCTACGATTACAAAGTATTTCATTCTCCTCATATGCATTCGGTTCAACAGTCTTTTATCAGTAGACAGAGTAATCCTATGTGATGCATGTTTTCCTTTGTGAACTATATTACCTGATCCACCGCTCCTAGAATAACTAGGGTTTGGCTTATGAGCGTCGCTAGTGCCACAGTTCAGCCAAGCTTAGCCATGCTTAGTGGTCTAATGCTGATCATTCATGTGATGCACTGGAGATGCGTGTGAATCTACTATGGTAGGATGTTGTGATGTGATCAGATATGAATGATAAACATGCTAAAGCTTGTATGGGAGGAAACATGGGTTGTGGTTTTTGTAGTCCCATACTTGCCACCCTTAGGACCTGATGTTCTTGCCTCTTGAACCAAGACGAGCGTATAACCACACGGGGGCCTGGAAACCCCCTCGACCAACTAAGTTGCCTAGTAGATTCCATGAGTCACATAGTTTGGGCTTTCCATTCGACATACGTATCTTGGTCGTTCTTGAATGGAGGTGAAGGAGGTGCATTCATAAAAGGTAGGTAAGCGTGGCCGGGAACAAGAGATGCCCGGCATCCGTAATCTTGAACCCTGCACACATCATTAGGGACCAGCTTCGGGACTTGACCCGTTATGGCGGCATCTCCCTAGTGCGTGACTCATGGTCTCGGCGAAAGCAAGGTAAAAGTCATGGTCAACCACTCTCTGCCTGCCTTCCAAGGAAGAGGGCTAATAATTTGGCATTAAGAATCGGTTGGTACGTGTGGGTAAAGTTGTGCACCACTGCAGGGTTATTAATCTTTTTGAAAAGCCGTGTCCATGGTTATGACGACATGGGAATGGATTCTGTGATCATAGAGAACTATAACCGAATGATAAAACTTGCCAACTAAAGTGAGATCCGGAATACTTCCTCGGAGTTGTTGAGGGGGTAGTCCGGGAAGGGAGGTTCTGTTGATGATGGTTTTTGGTGGATATCAAAGATGATTTTAAGAGCTAGAGTTGAAGTCTTCTTACCCCTTTTTGAAAATGATCTAACTAGACGAGTTTCTTCTCCCTCTTGTTTTGAAAACAAAAGATGGCTTTATGCAAAATAAATCCACTAGCAATAAGTCTTGGGGAGTAGACCATGTACTCATCCTTGCTTCGTTGATGTTTTTCTACAGATGATGCTACTCCAACTGAAGGTGGTTTCTACGTCGAAGTCGACGAGTAGTCGGGGTTCCCGGGCAGCAGCCCAGGATCTATGGAACGGTCACTACTTCTGTTATGGCCTCTTAGGCCTTTGCTAAGTTTGTTGTTTAGAACAACTTGTTTGGTTTCATTGTTCGATGTAATGATGGGTCTGTGACCCCTGGCTTGTATGACTTGTTTTTAACTCTCTTAAGAGTTTACCTTATTAATGTATGGTTTGTATGTTCTGTAATCTTAGCAATATTTCCCTCCGTGTTTCGGAATTTAGGTTAGGCTTATATCAGATGAGGATCTGGTATTTGTCTAGCCCTGATCCCTGGTCATGACAGATTTTGGTATCGGAGCAGGACTTCCTGTAGGAAACCCTTCTAGCTGGTCGATGTTGAGTCTAGAGTTTGAGAAAACTATTTGAAAGCTACAAATTATTTGCAAAACTCTAAATAGGACTCTTTTCACTCCTTATCCAAGGTTGTTCTATTGTTGAGTTGTCTTAACTCGTTTGCTTTGTAAAGTTTTCACTTCTCGTCTATCATTTCAAACTCTTAGGATATACGGGTTTGGGTTCTTTTTACCTAGTACTCCGTACTTGGTTGCAAGGCTCATAGTTTCCAAGATATATCTGTGCAACTGAAGCATTGTTTTTCAACTTTGCTAAGGATGCCTCTAGTCCCGCTCTCAACTCTTTTGTGACTTGTTGGTACCATATCATGCTTGCAGTCCATTGTTATGGTTTGTATCTAATTTGGTAGCGTATACGTTTTGTATGCTTGTTCTACTGCCGTACTTAATGCATTGTTATAATTTTAATCCACATGTTCACCTCTGCCATGATCTTTTGATATGGTTTTGCCATCCTTTGTTGTACCCTTTTTGGTGAATCCATTCTCATGCTTTCCGTTTTCTCCTTAGGATGCCGTCTGGTACTCGTGGTTCTGTTGGCCGTCGAGGAAACAACAATGTTGATCAGGAACTTCCGCCACCTCCCACAATGGCCGAGGTTCTCAACAACATTGAGACCAACCGTGTGAGGAATGAACGCCTTCTGGAGCGTGTGGCGCAGAACACTGAACGTCATCCTGACGACTGTGTCACACTTGGAGATTTCATCCGCTCTTTTCCTCCAATATTCACCCACTCCAAGGAGCCCCTTGAAGCTGATGATTGGCTCCAAACCATAGAGCGCAAGTTCAGTGCTCTCCGTGTCCATCCTGCTGACCGTGTCAACTTCGCCACCTACCAACTGGAAGGTGAGGCTGGTGTTTGGTGGGAAGGTTTTCAGAATATGCAAGCTCAGGGACATGTTACCTGGGAGGAGTTTGTTGCAGCATTTCGTGCCTCATATATCCCTCAGCACGTCATGGATCTCAAAAGGAGGGAGTTTCTAGATCTGACTCAGGGGCGCAAGGATATTGAAACCTATGGGCGTGAGTTTACTCGCCTGGCTCGTTATGCAACCAGTGATGTTACCAATGATGAAGATAATCAAGAGTTGTTCCGTAAGGGACTTAACCCTGTACTTCGCTATGAGTTGCTGCCTTTCAAGTTCCAGTCTTTCCAGGACTTGCACAGTCAGGATCTTACTCTAGAGCATGGAAGGAAGGACATGGAAGTCTCTCAGAAGCGTGAAGAAGGAAATTCTTGTGCTTCTTCCTCTGGTAACAAGAAGTGCCGTGTCTTTGTTCCATACAGTGCTATGCCTCGTGATCCTTATGCACCCAAGTCTTTTGGCAATAACTCTCGTCAGCCACATTCAAATACTGGTGGATCAAACTATCATCCTCCTGCTGGTTCTCACACTGGGGTTAGCTGTTACTCCTGTGGTCAGCCTGGTCACTACTCAAGGGAGTGCTCCCAAAGGGCTGCCGGACGCAATGATCAGTAGGAAAAGAAGAATGATAAGGATCAAGGTGCTGGACGTGGTCGTCTGACCCATGTCACTGTTGAGGAAGCTCAGGAAGATTCACACGTCATTCTGGGTACGCTTCGTGTCAATTCAATTCCCGCAACAGTCTTGTTTGATTCTGGAGCATCACATACATTCATATCACAAGAGTTTGCACGGGAGCATGGTATAGCTTTTGAAGCATTGTCTTACCCTATAGAGATTAGTACTCCTGGGTCTCGTTGGCAGACCATTGGGTTACTCATGGGGTTGAGATAGATATAGCATATCAGAAGTTTCCCACTTCCCTCATTGCACTCAAGTCAACTGACATTGACAACATTCTGGGCATGGACTGGTTAACCAAGTATCAAGCCGTCATTGACTATGCACTTAGAACAGTTTCTGTGACCTCTCCTGCTGGCATAACTGTCAAGTATGGGACTGATGGTTCAAAGTCTCCGTCAGCAGTCCTTAAACCTTTCTCGGAGTTGTATGCCATGGATGTACTACCTGCTCTCGAGGTCCAAGATGTCCATGTAGTCTGTGATTTCCCGGATGTCTTCCCCGAAGAGTTGCCTGGCATGCCACCTGATCGAAGTGTGGAGTTTGTCATAGAGCTAGTTCCTGGAACTGCACCTATCTCCAAAAGACCTTACCACATGCCTCATCATGAGTTGGTTGAGTTGAAGAATCAACTTGAAGAGTTAGAGGGTCTAGGATACATTCAACCTAGCACATCCTCTTGGGGTTGCCCTACCATCATTGTCAAGAAGCGGGATACAAATATTCCAAGATTGGTGGTTGATTACCGTCCACTCAACGCGGTGACAATGAAGAATAAGTACCCACTTCCCCGGATAAATAACCTCTTTGATCAATTAAGTGGTGCCACTGTCTTCACCAAAATGGACTTAAGATCAGGGTATCATCAAATCAAGATCAGAAAGGAGGATATCCCAAAGACAGCATTCACAACTCGTTATGGTCTTTACGAGTATACAGTGATGTCCTTCGGGTTAACCAATGCCCCTGCCACATTTATGAGCCTCATGAACTTCGTCTTCATGGAATATCTCGAAAAGTTCGTCGTGGTATACATTGATGACATTCTAATCTACTCCAAGACCGAAGAAGAGCATGTCGAACATCTATGTTTGGTATTGACTAAACTTCGTGAGCATCGTATCTACACCAAGTTTTCCAAATGTGAGTTCTGGTTACAAGAGCTCATCTTTCTTGGTCATGTTGCGTCTGCAAGTGGTGTTGCTGTCATACCGGATACGGTTCAGACCATTCTGGAATGGAAGTCACCTACTTCAGTCAAGGAAGTCCTAAGTTTTCTTGGAATGGCAAGATATTACCGTTGATTCATCGAGAACTTCTCCAAGATAGCCAAGCCTATGACCGATCTTCTTAAGAAAGATAAGAAGTTTGAATGGTCAGAAAAGGCATAAGAAAGCTTCCAAGCTTTGAAAACTAAGCTAACCACCACCCCTGTGCTCGTCCTTCCGGACACAAGCAAGGACTTCGTCATCTACTGTGACGCTTCTCTCCAAGGGCTCGGTTGTGTATTGATGCAAGATGGTCATGTAGTGGCCTATGCTGATCGGCAGTTGAAGCCACATGAGAAAAATTATCCAACCCATGATCTCGAGCTTGCTATTGTTGTTCATGCTCTCAAGCAATGGCGACATTACCTCATTGGTAACCGTTGCGAACTTTATTCAGATCATCAAAGTCTTAAGTATCTCTTTACCCAGCCAGATCTGAATCTCAGGCAAAGACGATGGTTGGAACTCATCAAAGATTATGATTTGGGTCTCAACTATCAACCTGGCAAAGCCAAAGTCATAGCTGATGCGCTAAGTCGGAAGTGTTATTGCAACAATCTGATGATTTCACAAGCCCAACCTGCTCTCTACGAGGAAATCAAGCGTCTTAACCTTGAAGTAGTTCCTTGTGGATTCCTTGCTAACCGTGAAATAAAATCTTCTCTCGAGGACCAAATCAAGGAAGGTCAAAAGCAAGATGCTGAGGTTACCAAGATCAAAGAATGTGTTACAAGAGGTGAAGCTAAATGTTTCTCCGTCAATGAACAAGGTGTCCTATACTTCAGTAACCGGCTAGTGGTTCCAAATAGTCGGAAAATCAAAGATCTAATCCTACTAGAAGCTCATGAATCCCCTCTGTCTATCCATCCTGGTGGTACCAAGATGTACCGAGATCTCCGTCAAAGATTCTGGTGGAGTGGAATGAAACCAGAAATCGCTCGTTTTGTTGCAGAGTGCGACATTTGCCGTCGTGTAAAGGATGAACACCAAAGGCTTGCTGGACTTCTGCAACCGTTGAAAATTCGTGAGTGGAAATGGTATGAAATTGGTATGGATTTTATCACTGGACTCCCATGGACACAATCTGGACATGATGCCATATGGGTAGTTATTGACCGACTATCCAAAGTTGCCCACTTCCTTGCTGTTCGGGAAAGCATTACTGCAAGCCAGTTGGCAGAGCTATATGTATCCCGGATCGTCGTTCTTCATGGTGTTCCCAAGAAGATCATATCTGATCGTGGAAGCTTGTTCACTTCCAAATTCTGGGCTAGTATCCAACAAGCAATGGGAACTCAAGTTTCCTTCAGTACAGCTTATCATCCTAAAACCGGTGGTCAAACTGAAAGAGTGAATCAAATTCTTGAAGACATGCTCAGAGCGTGTGTCATATCCTTTGGAAAGAACTACGAGAAATGTCTTCCTTTTGCAGAGTTCTCCTATAACAACAGTTTTCAATCCAGTTTGGGCATGGCACCTTTCCAATTCCTGTATGGGAGAACATTTCGAACACCGCTGAACCAGACAGAAACCAGAGAAAGAAAATTCTTTGGTCCGGACATGATCCAAGAAGCAGAAGATCAAGTTCGCATAATTCGAGAGAGTCTGAAGGCTGCTCAATCTCGTCGGAAGACTAGCTACGATCATCATCATCTTAATGTTCATTATGAAGTTGGTGATCAAGTTTACCTTCGGGTCACTCCTCTGAAGGGTGTCCATCGATTCTTTATCAAGGGCAAATTGGCTCCTCGCTATGTTGGTCCATTTCGCATTCTCTCCAAGCGGGGTGAGCTTTCGTATCAATTGGATATACCTTCAACTTTTCCAGAGGTACATGATGTTTTCCATGTGTCTCAACTCAAGCGTTGCTTCAAAGATCCCATTCGTGGTGTGGACCATGAAACTTTGGATCTCCAAGATGATCTCACCTACCGAGAATACCCTGTTCGTATTCTTGATGAAACCGAGCACAAGACTCATCGTCAAACCATCAAGTTCCTGAAAGTTCAATGGTCTCATCACTCCGAGTCAGAAGCAACCCGGGAACGCGAAGATCGTCTTTGATCTGAGTACCCTGCCTTCGTTTCTAAAACCTAGGAATAAAGATATGTTTGAGCATTGCATGCATGCATAACACTTGCACTTTGATTCAACCAAAGAAAACGAACAAAACCCTCAACCCTAATAGCTTTCCCTCTCTCTTTGAAGCAATTCAAATGGTTTCTATATTTTGAAAATTCTCAAAACAAATGGAGCCAAATCAGTACCAAGGGCCTCTTAGTGTTTTCAGTTATGTTACAAAAGTTTCTGTAACTTGAAATTATTCAATACAGAATTACAAATGGAATTTACAAAAGAAATTAGAAAACAGAAATAAAAAAAGAAATATGCAAATAAAAACTAGCCCTAACCCTCTCTGGGCCGTAGCCCACCTCTTCCCTCTCTCTCTGCCGCCCACCGAAGCTATCAGCCAGCCACTCGGGGCCCAAGACGGCCCAGCCTGGCCCGATACCCCTTCGGCCTTCTTCCCCGTCTTCTTTCTCATCGCCGGCGAGCAGCTGCCTGGCAGCGCGCCCACCGTTGATCTCCTGCGCGTCACGATGCCCGCCGCCACCTGGAGCCGCGGATAAGACCGACCGTCTCCTCCTCTCCTCCCCCATACAGATTTCGCTTCCTCTCTCCCTCTCTCGCTGATTTCCCCTTGGCTAAACCCTAGTCCGGCCAGATCTTCGTGCCGCCACCGATTGAAGCCTCCCCGAGCCCCGACGAGACATCCTGGAGAACCGCCGTGCTCCCCTTGTCCTCCTCCTCGAATCACGCGAGCCAGGGCGACCTCCCCTGGCCGGAATCGAGCAAGAAGCGCCGCCAGTCACCGCCGTTGTCACCATCAATTCATCACCGTCTGACCTCGCCTCACCTTTCCGTCACCACCGACATGTTCGTGGTGAGCTTGTGGTCCCCCTAGACCTTCCCATCGTGTCCCTTCCTCTCTGGTTCGAGTTGCCACCATGCGTATGCAGTCGCCGCCGTTGTTTGTCGTTGCCGGCCACGCTCTGGTGGTCAATCCACAGCGGCGCCGCCACTTTCTGGTCGCCTGCGTCGCCCTCTCTCGAACGCGCCCGCTCTCGCTCGCCCGCGCGTCCCCAATCGCCAGCTCCATCGTCGATCTGCAAGCAAAGCCATTGATGATGTCAACATGACATCATCATGATGTCATATTTTCTTTTATTTCTTTTAATGTTTTCTGTAATTGTTTTATTAAATGGAAAATGTATGACAGGTGGGCCCTGCCTGTCAGGATTTTATTATATTCTGTAATTATTTTCTGAAATGATTAAAAATCTGACATGTGGGCCCAAGTTTGGAAATTATTTCAAATATTTCAAAAATGATTTAAAATGAATTAAAATTTGGTAAATTCATAACCTATTCATTTTAAATCAGAAAAATACAAATAATATACCAAAATGATCAGAAAAATGAAACCTATCTAACGAAGCTATATTCATAAATTGTTAATCAACTTTGATAGCAAGTTTAATTAGAAAAACTAATTGAATCCCACAGGTGACTCCGAAGATCACCATGTTCTAGGGTTTGGACCTTTCGGACCCCGTTTTAAATGATCAAGCATGTTATAGGGTTTATTTCAACACTATTTAACTTGCCATATCATCCATATTGTATGAGCATTGCACATGCCATGTGTTGAGTGTTGCTTTCTCTTTTCCGGTGATTGGTTCTCGCGAATAGGAACCGAACCCGAAGCTGATGTCAATGCCACCGAAGAGCAGTATCAGTCCAACAACGGACAAGGCAAGCGAAGCCCCACTCATACATATGAATCCTACAATTACAAAGTATTTCATTCTCGTCATATGATTCGGTTCAACAGTCTTTTATCAGTAGACAGAGTAATCCTATCTGATGCATGTTTTCCTTTGTGAACTATATTACCTGATCCACCGCTCCTAGCATAACTAGGGTTTGGCTTACGAGCGTCGCTAGTGCCACAGTTTATTCGAGCTTAGCCATGCTTACTGGTCTGATGCTGATCATTCATGTGATGCACCGGAGATGCGAGTGAATATAGTATGGTAGGATGTTGTGATGTGATCAGATATGAATGATAAACATGCTAAGGCTTGTATGGGAGGCCACATGGGTTGTGGTTTTTGTAGTCCCATACTTGCCACCCTTAGGACCTGATGTTCTCGCCTCTTGAACCAAGACGAGAGTACAACCACACGGGGGCCTGGAAACCCCCTCGACCAACTAACTTTCCTAGTAGATTCCATGAGTCACATAGTTTGGGCTTTCCATTCGACATACGCATCTTGGTTGTTCTTGAATGGAGGTGAAGGAGGTGCATTCATAACAGGTAGGTAACACTACTAGGAAAACGGCTATAGGTAATCAGCACATCCGTGGCTCACATGGTTGAAGTGCCCCACGGCTAAAACAGGCGTGGCTCACCTGTGGGCAGTGCCCTACTAATAACTAGAACAACCGTGGCGCACATGACTATAGTGCGCCACAGATATGTGTGGGCCAGGGCCCGGTTGGCCGCACGCCAAACATCTGTAGCGCACTATAGTCATGTGCGCCACGGTTGTTAGTGAAACCGTGGCGCACACGGGGGGGTGCGCTACGCCTAAGCGCATGCCCCCCTCTGCTGTGAAACGGCCACAAACATCTGTGGCGCACTCTGCCTAGTGCGCCCCTGGGAGTAGGAACATCATTGGCGCACATGGCATAGTGCGCCACGGATCTTTCTACTCCCTGTGGCGCACTAGGGCCGTGTGCGCCACAGATGTGTCAATTTTTTTAGGACAGCACTTTATGTGCATGTGTGACCACATCCACCCCCCACACTTCACTTTCCCCTTCTTCTTCCTCCTTAGATCTAGTCGGGATCTTCTCCTTCCCACCTCAATTTCTCCACCCATTCACCATTTTTAGCATGTAAAACTTGCTTTGGATGTTACATAAGTAATAGAGAAAGGTCTCCGGTCTCTCATCTCCTTCTCCGGTCGACGCGCGCACCTCTCCTTTCCATCTTTCTCGCGATCGGTCTCTCATATCGGTAAGTTGTCCATGTAAGGATGTGTTCATGTGTATATGGATGATGAGCTCATATGTATGTAGATGATCGATGCTCATGATGTGTGTATGGAGAGGATCGATGGTCATATATGTGTGTGTATATGGAGAGTATCGATGATGCTCATGCATGTGTGTATGGAGAGGATAATGATATGTTCATGTGTGTATGGATCGGTCTCTCTCTGTCTTGTGTTTTTATGTGAACAAGTTGCCATTTGTTTTGCCAAAATATTGATTCATTTCCATTTTGGCAAGACTTTGGCATTTCGCAAAGGTCCTAATTTTAGGATAGGTCATGCCGAAATTTTCTATCGACCATTGCATGCATACATTCATTATGTGGTTCTAATAGACTTCAAAATTATACCGTGTACACCGTGCAGGAAAAAATGGTCCGCATAATGAGCGAAGGGATTGTGGATAGATTTTTGAAATGTGCGATGGCCGGCATGATACGAAATAACAAGACAGATATAAGATGTCCGTGCAGAAGATGCAAACTCAACTGGGTGACCGACCCAGATTCCGGGAATCTGCAGGCGCACCTGCTCCGCCATGGTTTCATGGATGGATACACTCGTTGGATAAGCGATGCCGCAGACGATGGAGACGGTGAAGGTGGCCAACATGACGATGATCATCATCACGGCGAGAACGGGCGAGATGATGAAGAGTCTCCTGGAGATGGTGAAGGTGCGGAAGCAGACCGGGATGATGATGATCTAGATGCCGGAGGAGCAGACGACGATGGAACAACGTCAGGCTGGGTGCGGGACCCTTATGTGCAAGAGCTGCTTCTCAAGCAGACGAGTAACACCAGGGCTGCCGCTAGAGAGAAAGCCAAGCTTGCGTAACTTGAGAAAGACACGGTTACTCCATTGTATAAAGGATGCAGGCCCGATGATACCCGGTTGAATGTAACGCTCAAGGCAATGGAGATTAAGGCAAAACACAAATTGAGCGACGCAAGCTTCGACGATATGATGGCATTCTGGCACGATCGTCTCCCGGAGGGGAACACATATCCAACTAGTATCGGGGATGCCAAGAAAATCGTCTGTCCTCTCGATCTACCGCACGTTAGGTATCACGTATGCATCAACGATTACATCATTTATCGGGGCGAGGACGCGGAGAAAACCACATGTCCAGTGTGCGGCATGAGTCGATACAAGAAAGGGAAGAAAGCACCTCGAAAAGTGGTATGGTACTTTCCTATCACTCCTCGTCTGCAGCGCTATTTTGCGGACCCTAAGGAAGAGAAGCTTATGCGATGGCATGCGGAAAGGAAGAACCCAGGAGATGATGATGATGATGATGACCCCGAAAAGGATGAGCTGCTGACGCACCCTTCAGATGCTAGCCAGTGGAAAGCATTGGACCTCGAATTCCCAGAATTCGGTGGAGATTCGAGGAACATCAGGCTTGGTTCGAGCACCGATGGACACAATCCGTTCGGTAGCCAGAGCAGCACGCACAACACTTGGCCCGTGTTTGTATGGATGTACAACCTCCCTCCATGGTTGTGCATGAAGAAGTACATAAAAATGAGTATGCTAATTCAAGGGCCGAAACAACCTGGTACCGACATCAATCTGTATCTCGGGCTGTTGAAAGAGGAGCTAGCCACGTTATGGGAATCTAGAGCCAATACTTAGGACGCCGTCGCACAAGATTATTTCACTATGAGAGCCGCGTTGGTCACTACGGTGCAAGACTATCCAGGTTGCGGGTATATCTCGGGGCAGGTTATCCAAGGATTCTGCGCATGCGTTAGGTGCATGGATAACACAAGCTATCTCCAACTAGAGAAAGATCCAGGGTCATCGAAAACCGTGTTCATGGCGCACCGGAGGTGGCTCGGCAAGAATGATCCATGGAGAAAACGTGGAGATCTGTTCGATGGCAAATCAGAGACCCGAGGAATCCCAGAGCGTAGGAGCAGCGAAGAAGTGGAAGAGTTGCTGAAAAACTGGAAATATTGTCCTAAGCCTGGAAAGAAGCGAAAGAGGCAGCAACAAGACAAGCCGCTGATGAAGGTATGGAAAACAAGGTCTGTTTTCTGGGAGTTGCCATATTGGAAGTTTCTCCGCACGCCTCATATCCTCGACATCATGCATATCACGAAAAACATGTGCCTGAGTCTGGTCGCCACCATAATCAACATTCCAGATAGGACGAAAGATGGTCCGAAAGCAAGGCACGACCTGATATGCTTGGGTATCCGGAAGGAGCTTCACGGAGGACGCACTACTCCTGATGATCAGGAAGATGACGATGATCATGAGTCAGAGACGACACAAGGTCGTCGGAAGGGTAAAAAGTTCAAGAAGAACGAATATTACTGCCCTCCTTCTTGCTTCACTCTAAGCCAGGATGAGATCAAACAGTTTTTCAAGTGCCTTCTAGGAGTCAAATTTCCTTACGGCTACACGGGCAAGATAAGCAGATACCTAGACGAGGCGAAGCAGAGGTTCAGTGGCATGAAGTCTCACGACTGTGCCGTGCTAATGACGCAGGTACTTCCGGTCGCAATAAGAGGGATAATGGACGAGCACGTCCGTGAAACGTTATTTGGCCTATGCAAGTTTTTCGACGTCATCTCTAGGAAGTCGATTGGCGTGAATCAGCTCGGGAGGCTACAGGAGGAGATCGTGGTGATACTATGTGAGCTTGAGGTCTACTTCCCACCCGCATTCTTCGATATTATGGTGCATCTACTGGTCCATGTCGTGGAGGACATCGTACAACTCGGGCCGATGTTCCTCCGCAGCATGATGGCGTTCGAAAGGATGAACGGACACATCAAAGGATACGTTCGCAACAGGTCCCGTCCAGATGGAAGCATAGCCAAGGGCTTTCTGGCCGAAGAGTGCATCTCTTTATGCACGAATTATCTATACATCGAGAATCCTGTCGGTCTTCCCTTCAATAGGAACCTTGGCAAGCTCGACGGATCTGGTCACCGAGAGGGTCGTCGCATACTGCATGCAGACTTCGATTTTCGACGCGCAGACTTTGATCAAGCAAACCTTGTCGCGCTACAGCATTTAGAACTGGTCGATCCTTGGGTACAGAAGCACAAAAGGTTAATCGAGAAGAAGTACAGTGACCGGGGCATACAGAGGACGCAGGGAGAAATAATCAAAGAGCACAACTAAGATTTCACGCGTTGGTTTAGGCAGACGCTCCTTGATAATCCCCCGCGATCGCATTCTTCTGACACGGAAAAGATCATATTCACCTTGTCGCAGGGACCGATGCAAAACCTGGTGACCTATCAGGCGTATGATATCAACGGCTACACATTCTATACGGAGGAAAAGGACAACAAGTGTGATTATCAGAACTCAGGCATAACGTCGGAATTCTACACCGATGACAACGTGAAGGAGAGATTCTACGGAAGAATCGAGGAGATCTGGGAGCTCGACTACTGTGGAGAAAAGGTGCCGATGTTCCGTGTCATATGGGCAAAGAGTGTCGAAAGAGAAGACCGGTATTTCACAACCATGGTTATACCCGAAGCAGCCAAATCCAAGGCCGCCGGTGCAAACGTGGCCGCGAAAAATGAACCGTTGGTACTGGCTACCAAAGTGAACCAATGTTTTTTCATTACCGACTCGACAAAGCCTAGCCATGTTGTCGTGAGGAGAGGAAAAAGAAACATCATCGAAATGGATGGAGTCACCAACGAGGAAGACTTCGACCATTACGGCGATCCAAAGATTAAAGATGACGACGAATACGATGCAGCAACATACATCAGAAGAAGAAAAAGGACAACCCTACCCAAAAAAGGTAGCCCGTTCGAAAGAAGAAACATTAAAGTGCCGGGGCTAAATTATTCAACCGCGACAAAGAAGGGAAAAAAGATTGTAAAACTCTAGCTCAAAAAGTATTGTAAAACGCGTGATCGAAAAAGATTGTAATATTCATGGACAAATTATTATGAAATTTAGTTCTACTTTGAATCATATTTGTAACACTTTTATGACATATATCACCACTTTTGGGCATTTTTGGAATATTTAAAAGTATTTTAAAAACAAAACAAAACTTGTATGGCATATATCACCACTTTTGGGCATTTTTTGAAACATTTAAAAGTATTTTTAAAATAAAAATAAAAAAGTGGAGCACCAGGATTCGAACCTGGGTGGTCATAGTTTAGAATAGAGCTAAGGGGCAGAACCAGTGGGATAAGACAGTACTAGTGTTAACTAGTGGGGTGGCCGCCCTCTTATCTGATAGTCCAACCCACCTAGGCGTAGCGCACCCTGGCCAAGTGCGCTACGGATAACCGTAGCACACTTGGCCAGGGTGCGCTACGCCTATGTGTGTTGGACTAGTCAACCGCGCGTGCCACGTCCGCCTCTCTCATTCCCGCATCTCACAGACACCGCCACCGCCGCTGCTTTCTCTCGATCCGCCACCGCGCCGCTGCTTTCTCGATCCGCCACCGCCGCGCTGCGCTCTCGAGGAGGAGGAGGCCCGCGCCGCTGCTGATCCGTGGAGGAGGAGGAGGCCCGCGCCGCTTGTGGAGGAGGAGGATCTCACGCCGCTCGAGGAGGTGGAGGCCGCCGTCGTCCGCCCGCCGTCGTCCGCCCGTCAAAGGTGAGCGTCTCCCCTCCCCTGTCTCCCCCTCTCTCCCTCTCTCTCCCTCTCTCTCCCTCTGTCCCTCTCTCTCCCTCTGTATGGTGGCCTCGGACACGCCGGAGTGGATATCTGAGCTCGCGTAGCCTTTCCAGCATGCTTTGTAGACGGCGATGCGCGCGCCAGGGGCAATGCCGACGGCTCTGCCTTTAGCGTAGTCGACATGGATGCACACATGCCGAATCTATCCAACCCAAGTTGGGATTTGGTGGCCGCGTAGTGGACAGGGAAGGAAGGGAGTTTGTCAGATTTGTTAACATCTGATTTGTTGCCAAGAGAAAACGTCCTGAGAAATTGAGAGCATAATAACAAGATAATAGACATGATGCTCTAGTCATTGCTCCTTACCATCCCCAGTTTCTTTGCAAGAAGGCAGTACATGGTGCTCTAGTCATTGCTGAATTGTGTTGCTTTAGTTAGTCAGTCTGGTTCATTACGTCGAACATCAAAATTGGTGGGATGGCAAGAACCTACTCCACTTATCTCCTCGTCCGGAACCATTGCGATATGTAAGTTTGTGTTATATGAAGCGTAGTTTCAATGTTGCACGGAATTTGATTAAGACGACAAGTGCTAGAATAGTACATTGCCTGCAGTGCAGGACCTATTTTTTTTCCAATATGTTCCTGAGCATTGTAAAATTGGATGACCGAAAGCTAATCCTGAAGTCCTGAGCTCCTATAGAACTAGAACTAGCAGGTTCCTAACTGTTTTAGAGGAGAGAGAATATAAAAATCTAATTTGTATAACTACAAGTGGTGAAAATTGTATCTTGCTATATTTATCCTGTCAGCATATATTTATTATACACAGTAAAGCCATCTCCAAATGAAACATTTTCTTGTTAGTATATTTTCTATTTTGATGCTTTAAGTGGTAAGAACGTGTCCTGGTCCTTCCTCTGCTTTCTTTGATAAAAGAAATTCCATGTGAAGAACATCTCCTTATCCTTCCTCTATTAAGCCCTAGAGCCCTTCAAACATCAGGGACGAACATGTACGTGATTAATTAGGATGCTATGTAGCCAAGGCATGTACTCCTATCATCCTATGTCACCGTAGTTTTCTTGCTTCTGACTGGTCTTATTTATTCGTGAAGAAGACTCCTTGTACAACTTGCGCCGCAGTCTTGTGTGTCCACTGCTTGCCTGCTTGTAATGTATAGTGTACACAGAAGTGTCATCATGCGACACTTTAGAATCGTTCTTAGTTAGCGATCTATAATCTCTAGCGTAAGAGTAAGAATCTGTTATCACACTTGAACAAGTGTGCTGTGTGTTGTAGTTAATTCAGTCTGAGGTGTAGCTCTTACACAGCAGTAAATAAAATGTCTATTTTACAGGCCACATTCTTCCTAGCTACTCTGCATGGACCGCTATGAGTTTGGTTTGCCTATTTATTATAACTGCTGACTCTCACAGTAATGGCCCATGTGCTCTGGATTAGGTAGTAGTTTTAGTGCTGAACCATCTTTAGGTAGTAGGTGTTGCTTGCTTATTTGCTTTAGTGATGAAATGCTCCTGGTGATGAAATGCTAGCTGAAACTGAAACAAGATAGTAACTAGCTGTGTAATGCTGTGAAATGCTTATTTGCTTATTTGCTTTAGTGATGAAATGCTAACAAAAACAAGACAGTAGCTAGCTGTGTATACTATTTGCATTTTTACACTCTTTATGCTTGCTGAAACCTGAAACTGCTAAGTCCAAACCTGAAACTGCTAAGTCCAAACCTAAAACCTGAAACTGCTAAGTCCAAACCTGAAACCTGGTCATTTATGCTTGATGTACTGTTTTTGTGTTGGCCATTTATTCTAGTTGCTCCATTTTTGCCTGAAACAGATTTATTGTGTGCTTGTTGTGCAGTTATGCTGGCTATACTGGGCCATTTATGCTGGTTGTGCTGGCTATGATGGCCATTTATTGTGTGCTAGCTATGCTGGCCATATATTTGCAAGTTCTTGGATGAAATGAGTCCCGATTTTTGCCAGAATGTTGATTAACTTCTGTTTCGGCAAAAATCGTGCACTCCTAGTTTAAGAAAATTAGCAAAGGTCATGCCGGATTTTTCCGTGCATTTAACCAATTATTTGTTTTTTATTAGTGCGAAGATGTGTGACAACGACGAGGCTGGATGTTCTAAGCGCATCAGCGTTGAAGGAGAACTCAGACCTCCGAATAAACAATTGACATTCTGGGAGGTGGCCCAGCGGCTAGAAGACGATGAAGAATACCATCCTTCGGAGAGCGAGGATGATGAGATGGAAGACGCGGAGGAAGAAGCCGAAGGAACGGCGGACGATGAAACCACTGATGGCGGCGAGGGCACAGGGAGTGGTAGCAATCCTCCTAAGAAGAAGAAGAAGAAGCCGAAGGACCGGCGCCCGAACAAGGTCGGCACGGTCAGGGAGGAAATTACGGAAGTGAGCCAATCAGGGGTTCCTTTGGATCCCGACCTTGTCGTCAAAGGGTACGGTGGGCAAGTGGCGGCGATCACCCGGACAACCATCTCAATCAACACCGAGAATCTCCGGCATAAAGATAATGGCCACTTGCGCACACTCCTCTTCGAGAAGCTGCACGCAAGATACAAGTTCCCCGCTAAGTATCAGAACACAAATTATCATGGGAACAAAGTAAACAAATCCTCCCTCACAAAGATGAGCACCGCCCTGGCCAGCTGGAGAACCCGGATAAAGAAGAAGATCTATAAAGAAGGGAAAAGTCTCGAGGAGTGATAGGGAAAAGGTGTCCGATCTTTCGATGAGATGGCGATAATCGAATTTGGTGGAGTTCGGGCTTGACGATCCGACTACACGTGCGAGCACGAGTGCCAATGCAATCGCTAGGCCAATCTCCTGGAGGTTACCCATCCTGCGTGCACACGATCAGCCTGACCAGTGAGGGTCTTAATTCCTACCTAAAATCGAGAACAAGTAAGAACCAATATTGCAATCAAGATATTGCGGATTAAGAGGAAAGCTTTATTGAAGAGGTGGGATCCTGAATAGGTGCGAAGTACAAGAGGCCTCTGCGACGCTCGAGCCTTGGTGAAGTTGCGACTATGGCTAACTTAATGTCTAAACAAAATCTGAGTCTAGGGTGACGGCTATGAGGAGTATTTAAGGGCGAAAATGTGGGGTTTCGGACAGCCATGGAAGTGGTGGCTGAATCCAACCCTAGAAGTCCTTTTCCCCTCAAATACAGACTCTAAAAAGTGGCTAATTAAAATCCTGCGAAAATTACATGGGCCTGGCCCAAAATAAAGGTGTCGCAGCACCATATTAAGCTATGGACGAATTCGTGAAGTATTGATCTTGAATATTTCGTCCAAGCCTTCTTTCTTCATTATGGTGGCCTCAAAGTTCTGAAATCTTCATCTGTGGCCTTCTCTTGGATCATCACACGCTTGCTGCCATCTCCATGCATGGCCATGCTCCAATGCTTGTCCCTCTCATCCATGCTTGGTCCATCATTCCTAAGAGTAAGAAATACATCTGATTTAGGCAGCATCATATTCTCATTTATGTGAGGAATAGTTCCAAGAAACGAAAGTACCTGATAGTTAAGTTGTTTGGCACGAGATCTTGTGATGGGTCCTTGTATGTGTGTAGCTATAGGTACAACGGTTGTATCAATAGAAGGGATGTCCACATCATGCTCCCCTTCTTGAATTGAAGTCGTCCTCGACGCAATCTCATCTTCCTCACCAAAGTAAGGCTTCAAATCTACAATGTTAAACGTAGGACTAACCGTACCAAAGTCTGCAGGAAACTCAAGTTTATATGCATTATCATTGATTTTCTCTAACACCTTGAAGGGACCAGTAGCACACGACATTAACTTAGACTTGCGTAAATCAGGAAAGCGACCCTTACGCAAATGTAACCAAACAAGATCTCCAACATCAAACACAACATGCTTTCTCCCTTTATCCCCAGCAAGTTTATACTTAGCATTCATATGTTCGATGTTATCTTTAGTAGTCTTATGCAAGTTTAATATCATTACAGCGCGTTGTGTAGCATCCAAATTATGTTGCACTGAAGTAGGTAAAGGCAATAAATCAATAGGTGCACGAGGAACAAAACCATAGACGATCTCAAACGGGCACATCTTTGTGGTAGAATGCAGCGAACGATTATAAGCAAATTCTATATGAGGTAAACACTCTTCCCACAATTTCAAGTTCTTCTTTAAAACAGCTCGCAACATAGTAGATAAAGTTCTATTTACTACTTCAGTTTGTCCATCAGTTTGGGGATGACATTTAGTACTAAACAGCAATTTAGTCCCCAACTTAGCCCATAAACATCTCCAAAAGAGGCTAAGAAATTTAGTATCACGATGAGAAACAATAGGATTTGGCACACCATGCAAACGAACAATTTCACGAAAGAACAAATCAGCAATATGCGCAGCATCATCCGTTTTATGACAAGGAATAAAGTGTGCCATCTTAGAAAACCGATCCACAACAACAAAAATACTATCCCTCCCCTTCTGTGTTCGTGGCAATCCCAAAACAAAGTCCATAGAAATATCCTCCCAAGGAACACTAGGAACAGGAAGAGGCATATATAAACCATGTGGATTAAGGCGAGACTTAGCTTTTTGACAAGTAGTGCAGCGTGCCACAAATCTCTCAACATCTCGACGCATACGTGGCCAAAAGAAGTGTGCAGCAAGAACATCCTCCGTCTTCTTGACACCAAAGTGTCCCATGAATCCTCCTCCATGCGCCTCCTGTAACAACAAAAGACGAACAGAACTATGTGGAATGCATAGTTTGTTAGCACGAAACACAAATCCATCATTGAAGACGAACTTGTTCCAAGTTCTACCATCTCTACAATTCTGCAACACATCTTTAAATTCAGCATCATGCACATATTGTTCCTTAATAGTTTCCAATCCAAATATTTTGAAGTCAAGTTGAGATAACAAAGCATAACGCCGCGACAAAGCATCAGCAATAATATTATCTTTACCCTTTTTGTGCTTGATAACATAAGGAAAAGACTCAATAAATTCAACCCACTTTGCATGACGACGATTCACCTTAGCTTGACTACGAATATGCTTCAAATATTCATGATCAGATTGAATAACAAATTCCTTAGGCCATTGATAATGTTGCCAATTTTTTAATGTCCGAACCAACGCATATAATTCTTTATCATAAGTAGAATAGTTCAGACTAGCCCCACTCAATTTGTCACTAAAATATGCAACAGGTTTTCCCTCTTGTAATAACACCCCTCCCAAACCAATTCCACTAGCATCACATTCCATCTCAAAAGTCTTAGTAAAATCAGGAAGTTGGAGTAAGGGAGCATGTGTTAGCTTATCTTTCAATATGACGAAGGCCTGTTGTTGTGCATCGCCCCAAACAAAGGGCACATCCTTCTTGGTAAGCTCATTCAGCGGCGCGGCAATTGATCCAAAGTCTTTGACAAAGCGCCTATAAAAACCAGCGAGGCCAAGAAAACTCCTCACTTGTGTGACCGTCTTGGGCTGCGGCCAATACTCAATAGCTTCAATCTTGGCTGGATCCACTTCAATACCCTGTGATGTAACAACATAGCCAAGAAACGCAACTCGATTGGTGCAAAAGGTGCACTTATCAAGGTTACCAAACAAACGTGTATCACGTAAAGCATTGAAAACAGCACGTAAATGGTCCAAATGATCCTCTAAAGATTTGCTATAAATCAGAATATCATCAAATTAGACTACCACAAAACGTCCAATGAAAGCACGTAAAACTTTGTTCATTAATCTCATGAAAGTGCTAGGTGCATTAGTTAAACCAAACGGCATTACTAACCACTCATATAAACCGAACTTAGTTTTAAATGCTGTTTTCCATTCATCTCCTAATTTCATACGAATCTGGTGGTAACCACTACGCAAATCGACTTTAGAAAACATGGTAGAGCCACTCAATTCATCAAGCATGTCATCTAAACGTGGAATAGGATGACGATATCGAATAGTAATATTATTGATAGCTTACAATCAGTACACATGCGCGAAGAACCATCTTTCTTAGGAACCAAAATAATAGGAACAACACAGGGGCTAAGGGACTCATGAATATGATCTCTGTCGAGTAGTTCCTGAATTTGGCGTTGTATCTCCTTTGTCTCCTCTGGATTGGTTCTATATGGCGCGCGGTTGGGCAACGTAGCACCAGGAATTAGATCAATTTGGTGCTCAATTCCTCTAATAGGAGGTAGTCCTGGTGGCAGCTCAGCAGGAAAGACGTCCTCATATTCCTGCAAAAGGTTAGCAATAGCGGGTGGCAAAGAAGGAGGCATATCCTCAAATGAAAACAAAACCTCTTTGCAGACAATTGCATAACATTGAGTATTGTTTACATCTAGTTCAACAATATCAATTTTATTTGCAAGCATACATGGACTCTTCAAATGAATTTCAGTAGCATGTGTAGAATCAGATTTAGTATTCTTTGGTGGTAGAAAATCTGCAGCAACAATCTGATTCTCACTTTTATTTTTCTCCTCAGATTTAGCTCTACTAGCTCTAGCAAGATCATCTTTTAAAATATGTTCGGGAGTCATAGGTTTTAGACCAATTTTCTTTCATCATGCATAAGAGAATAGTGATTAGTTTTGCCATTATGAACAGATTCTCTATCAAATTGCCATGGTCTACCAAGTAACAAAGAACAAGCTTGCATAGGTACAACATCACAATCAACAAAATCAGAATATGTACCAATAGTAAAATGCACGCGTACCGTTCTTGTTACCTTGATCTTGCGAGAACTCTCAAACCATTGGATGTAATATGAATGTGGGCGTTGTCTTGTTGGAAGTGCAAGCTTCTCTACCATGTCAACACTGGCCAGATTATTATAACTCCCTCCATCAATGATGATCCGTATAGCTCTTTCCTTGACAACACCACGTGTTTGGAACAGGTTGTGGCGTTGATCTTGCTCAGATTTGCTCAATTTCACACTCAACACACGTTGTGTAATTAAGCTCTTGTATTGATCAGCAGCTTCATCTCCCATTACCTCTGTCTCTTCATCAGCATCAGAATTGTCTCCATCTCGAGCAGAAATAAGGGCTAGTGTATCTTCATCAAAGTCACTCGCTGAATCGTATTGACCATCTTCACGCACCATCATCACACGTTGTGTTGTGCACTGTCTCTCAATATGACCAAAACCCCAGCACTTGCGGCATTGTATATCCTTTGTCTTACCCGTGGAAGCCATAGAAGATGCACTACGGGCAGTAGCATTGGATGATGGTGGAGGAGCAACTGTAAATCTTGTGGTGGCCTTGGATGTGGTAGTAGCTGGTGGCGAATCACGAGGAGGCACTGATTGTCGGGATGTCCAAGTGGATGTGCGACCTGCAGAATTATTAGTCCTCCTCCATGGTGTTTGGCGATCCTGCACTTCACGTTCAGCTTTGCAAGCAAGATGAAACAAACGAGTGATAGAATTATATTCCTTATAATCTAAGATGTGCTGAATGTCCTTGTTTAATCCACCAAAGAAACGTGCAAGCATTTGTTCATTAGATTCAACAAGACCACACCGAACCATCCCCGTTTGCAATTCCTGATAATACTCTTCTACATAATTTTTTCCTTGCTCTAAACGTGTCAGATTCTTTAGTAAATCACGTTGATAAGTAGGAGGTACAAAACGAACACGCATAGCAGTCCAAGTACTAGAAATAGTAGTAGGATTTAAACGACAATACTCAGACCACCAAAGGGAAGCAAATTTAGTAAATTCACATGTAGCAGCACTAACACGCATATTCTCAGGATATTTTAAGCATGCAAAACGTTGTTCTACTTCCATCTCCCATGTAAGATATGCATCAGGATTATATTTACCCTCAAAAGATGGAATATTTAATTTAAGATTTGCAACATGATCATCATCACGTACCGGTGGTCGAGCGTTGCGGTAGTAATGTCGGGGACGACCAGCAGGTACCTGTGGAGGTTGTTCAACAGATCGTCGTCGTCGGGGTCGTAGTAGTACCCGTCGTCTGTCCCCAATGTCGCAGCAACAGCCGCGGCAGAAGTCTGAGGTGCGTCAGCCGCAGCGGTAGCCGCCGGGGGTGCGGCGGCAGCCGAACCAGCAGTCCGACCCGTGATCGGAATGCGCCGTGCGCCATGTGTGGGTGCGGGTGCGGGCAATCGGTTCAAAAGCTCCTTGAACCGAACGTCAAGCTTGGCGTTGAAGGATTTCTCGAGTCCATCGATCTTGTCCACGGCGTTGGTGAGCTTGGTGTCAAACTCTCCTAGGCGCGTATCTACGTCTTCAGCGCGACTAACCAAGAGCGCAGAGAAGTGGGCTTGTAGTTCTTCGTTCGTCATTGTGGAAGGGTTCCGCGAAGTATCTGTCATGGTTAGTCCTTCAAAGCACAGGTATATACTAAGGAAATATGGTGGAAGGCACGCGTAATCCGTCAAGCAATATACGAAGCTCTTACAAGTTCTTACCAAACAGCAGGAAAAGGCGATGTGCAACCACGAGGATCAGTGGGTCCAGAGATTGAACCAAGAGATTACCAGGAGTCGAAACACCGCACGTGGAGAGTATCTTGGAGCTCTGGGAAGGCTTAGCAAAGGGGGTTAGCAATTATCAAAACAGCAATACAAAAGTTGAAAGAATGATCAACAACGGTACTGTGCTGGTCCTAGGCTAGACCGTACTAGAGACGCGAGCCTAGATCACCAACAATGTCACGACGCGACACAACAAGCACTGTATGATGATATGGCACCCTGAAAAGCGAACCGAGATGCAGAAAATCACTATGATGGCGAGTGTCTAGAACTGATCTACGGGGTCTAAAAATAGGATACCCCAAAAAGATTTTTTGAAATTTTTTATTTTGCTCCGGAAAGCGTGCCGGCGCCAAAAAAATATCGCTATAACGGCCGATGGAGAAAAGTGATCCCCGGGGTCGAAAACTAGTATAGCCAGAATTTTTTTTTTGCTCTCTTTCTGGACTTACGACCGGACTCTTAGCTCGACACGGACTTTAGCTGAACACGGAAACAACAAAGAAGGAAAGTAAAAAAGAAATAACGAGGAAACAATAACTCTACTCGGACTCGTACCACGGCAGGAAACTTATCAGATCTGTGTCGCGGTAGGAAGGCGGTGGCGGAGTATTAGGGTTTATGGTGGTAGGGTATATGGCGGCGGAATATGGTGGCGGAATATGGTGGCGGTGATCGGCGAGTGTGTCGGTGACTACTATGATCAGAACTCGAAACTCTAAGGGACGAGATACTAAGAGCAGCAACTCGACGCGACGATGTAGACACAAATTCAACAATGCAAAAAAACTGAAAAGATAATGTGAGGCGTAGATTGGTTATGGGATGGATCTAAACTCTAACTGTGTTTTTGGATTTTTCGTGGGTTTATAGTTAAAAACAGATCTAATCTACGAAAACAGTAAAATCTCACCGAGCAACCTGAAATCTGATACCACTTGATAGGGCAAAGGTGTCCGATCTTTCGATGAGATGGCGATAATCGAATTTGGTGGAGTTCGGGCTTGACGATCCGACTACACGTGCGAGCACGAGCGCCAATGCAATCGCTAGGCCAATCTCCTGGAGGTTACCGATCCTGCGTGAACATGATCAGCCTGACCAGCGAGGGTCTTAATTCCTACCTAAAATCGAGAACAAGTAAGAACCAATATTGCAATCAAGATATCGCGGATTAAGAGGAAAGCTTTATTGAAGAGGTGGGATCCTGAATAGGTGCGAAGTACAAGAGGCCTCTGCGACGCTCGAGCCTTGGCGAAGTTGCGACTATGGCTAACTTAATGTCTAAACAAAATCCGAGTCTAGGGTGACGGCTATGGGGAGTATTTAAGGGCGAAAAGGTGGGGTTTCGGCCAGCCATGGAAGTGGTGGCCGAATCCAACCCTAGAAGTCCTTTTTCCCTCAAATACAGACTCTAAAAAGTGGATAATTAAAATCCTGCGAAAATTACATGGGCCTGGACCAAAATAAAGGTGTCGCAGCACTATATTACGCTATGGACGAATTCGTGAAGTATTAATCTTGAATATTTCGTCCAAGCCTTCTTTCTTCATTATGGTGGCCTCAAAGTTCTGAAATCTTCATCCGTGGCCTTCGCTTTGATCATCACACGCTTGCTGCCATCTCCATGCATGGCCATGCTCCAATGCTTGTCCCTCTCATCCATGCTTGGTCCATCATTCCTAAGAGTAAGAAATACATCTGATTTAGGCAGCATCATATTCTCATTTATGTGAGGAATAGTTCCAAGAAACGAAAGTACCTAATAGTTAAGTTGTTTGGCACGAGATCTTGTGATGGGTCCTTGTATGTGTGTAGCTATAGGTACAACGGTTGTATCAATAGAAGGGATGTCCACATCAAGGAGATCCAGAAGATTGACCCGCAGATCACCGAAGATCAGTTCTGGGAGTTCAAGGAGAGGTGTGAATCCGAAAGAGCCCTGGCCAATAGTAATCGGGGAAAGGTGCTGTAGGTGATGAATATAGGTCATCACCATCTCGGATCTGGTGGATACAGAACCGCGGAGGCCAAATGGAATAAGGAGGACGAAGAGTATAGATCCAAGGGGATAGAAAACCCTTTGCTAAATTCGAACCCGGGCAGGTTCGAAACTTCATCAGGGCCCGTTACCATGTGGACCCAAAAACCAAACAACTCACCGCGGATCCTGCGGTGAAGGAATTCGAGGAAATTGTGGTAAGTATAATCTAATTACCGCGAATCAACTCGATTGCAATCTAATCGATGATCTAAATGATTCACTGTTACTTCTTCTGCAGGAGGAGGAAATTGTTGCTAGTCATGGATCCTAGGGTTCCTCATCCCAGGGGTAGACGGCGGCCACCCGGTGGGATAACCCTTTTAACAGGGCGATGAACCGGGCCAAGAAAATAGAGCCGGTTACGAAGAAGCCGTCGTCGGCTGGCCGTCTGGCCGGCCTCGTGGGTAAGAATTGGGTGGATCATTTTGGTCCACCGCCGAGGACGCATGTGGCGCCATCGGGAAGGAGCGAGGAGGAAAACCGCGAGGTTCAAGAACTTAAGGCACAAGTGGCACGGATCCCGCAGATCATCCAAGACAACCTGGCAATCACCCTCACGTCCTTCCTGCCTACCTTGGTGGAGTCAATAGCGAACTGGAGTGTGGGTGGTCGAGTAGGGTCGTGCCCGATTCCAAGCATGGTCAGCAGCCACTCAAACAACACGGCGCCGACGAATCAGGCGAACTACGTGTTCGTGACTCCGCCCGCTAGCACCGCGGCGCCGCAAGTGTTGGTGACTCCCCCTGCCATCACCGCGGCGCCGGAGTACATTTTGGTGCCCCCCTGCCATCGTTGCAGCGGCACCGGAGCTCCAAGCACCCATCGGTAGGGAGAATACACTGGCGGCCAGCACCGCGCCATCAAGCAGCCCTTCCGTCTCTTGCACGCCCGTCGTCGTATGCGGTGCGTCGACATTACCCGATCTTGACGCCATCACGGTAAACAAATTTCTTTAATTACCGCCTTTCATGCCATCTATTACTCTTATGGCATCTCTGACGACGCCGTACATGTTTTCCGCAGAACGGATGTTCCTTGCACTCTCTTATGCTACGTGAACAACGAGCTGAGGGATGCTGCCAAGGGTACCATCGTTCAACCCTTGCAGTGCACGTTCCACTCAAGGCTGATGTCAGATAGCGTGCACAGGGTTAAAATTAGTCGGGTGCTAAGGGGCTGCGACGACCTGGAACCTCCCATTCAACCCCCAGGATCGGATGAAGAAGAGCCGTCTGTCCTCAGAACTTGCTTCGGCTTATTCTTTCTATGGCCAAAGAGCATGATCCGTTTGGGGACGGCGGGGCCATCACGCCACATACAACAGCACCGCCTGTCGTGCCAGCGACAAGCGGTGGCAAGGCCCCCTTACCGCCCTCGCCGTCACCTCCACGCGGTGGGTCGGATGATCATGTTGATGATATGCACATGGCGCAGGATCCGGCCGAGGACGACGAAGACTAGAATGATCACTTCTTCAGCACTCACTTTGGCAATGAAGAAGACCTAGTTGGTGGCCCCACAGAGAAAGCCACTATCACCAAGCGTCTGTTTGGTTCTCAAGAGACGCCTCCAGCTTGCGCCTTTACGGAGCCAGCTGATACAACCAACCGGCCCTTTATTCTAAGCCCTGACACACTACATAGGGCGGCCGGTGCTCAGATTGCGGTGCCTGCCCGCTCTCCAAAAGGAAAAAAGGGCAGGAAAAGAAAATCTAGCAGCTGGAGCCAGCCGGTGGCATCAACAACTGCGAATCCAATCAGGTTTCGGGACGGGCCACCAAGACCCGAGGGTATTATGTCGAGGATTCATGTGGCAGGTGAGCCCTTGCTACCTAAGAATTTGCGGAAGCTCGCCAGTTCGGAACTGCAGAGTGTGCATGATGGCGTGCTGACAATAGAGATACGCCTTCTATGGGAGAAAGATCCCTCGCACCCGGTATTCGTGGTTAAGGTGACACCAGGCTTGGGCTTCGTCGACAATGCCCCTGCGGATCTGTTCTTCCTGCGGTTCGACGGCATCTTCAATATGTTCCACCTATACCCGCTGCACTATACCATGGTCCATCTTTTTTCTCTCAGCCTTGCCATGCAGATCATTAGAGAGAACACACCGGGCATCGCTATAGTGGATGCCTACTACATGCATGACGGCTGCTTGGGTTCCCCCGCTGAACGACGTATCGTGGCCTCGTACCTAAAAAGAATCCTCGTGGCGAACAAGACAAAGGAATACATTCTCGTGCCTTACTTTCCCGAGTAAGTCGTTATTCACTTGCCACCGTCGATTGGCTTTATTAGATCATCATCATTCTTTTTCCAACACATTCCATTTGAATTTTTTGCGCAGAGATGAACACTGCACACTCATCTCCTTATCGCTGAAGCATTCCCATGCCACGTATTTCGACTCGGGGAGTCTAGAAAAGAAGAAAAACTACGACAAGATCAAGGAAGTTCTGGATGATGCTCTCACTGGCTTTGCCTCGACGGAAGGCACCACCTTCGTGCGTACGAAGGTCAAGTTCGGCAGACACGTCTTGAACCACGTAACGGAGTTCCCCTACGTGAAGCAGCCGGAAAACAGTAAGAAGGAAGCCTACTACACACTCCATCACATGAGGGCGTTCCTACTTGACCAGCAGAATTCTACGCTGCCAGATCATATCAAACAGTGGGCCGAAGCAAAGGCCAAGATCAATGATTCGGATATTAGACAAGAGATGTATCGCATCCAGTAGCAGTTTGGGGCAATCATCTTTCGTGATGTCATCACTTCGGGGGGGGGGGATCTTCTACGGAGGAAATATCCCGAATAACCGTGACATAGAAGATCGCCTAGAGATGCAGGGTGACTATAGGAAGCTCATGACGAGACAAGTCGTCCTCCCGTTCCCTAAGCCGAGCCAGAAGGCTTGATGTTGGCCTAGTTTTAGTTACAAACTATAGATGACCTTTGTGTGTGTGTGGACAAGTGTACTTATCTTATTAGGTTTATGAATCATCGCTTACTTATTTTGCTTATTATTATTATATATCAATCAATGCTTGGTTTTTTTGCTTACTCTTTGGTCCTTTGCTCACTTTGGTCCTTCTTTTTTTCCTTACTCTTTTTTCGAGAATAATGCCGATGATTGAAATGTCGTGGCACACTATATATGTGAATGTGCTACGATGGGATTGTGAGCCTTGTGATATGCACAAGTCCAGGTCTTGTGCATCCTACTTGGCTCACCGTTCCATCGTAGCATATTCCTGTGTCCAACGACCTATGTATATATATGAGGCATTCTTTTCGAGTTATTTTTGTCTTTTTCGAGAATAATGCCGATGATTGAAATGTCGTGGCACACTATATATGTGAATGTGCTATGATGGGATTGTGAGCCTTGTGATATGCACAAGTCCAGGTCTTATGCATCCTACTTGGCTCACGGTTCCATCATATCATATTCCTGTGTCCAACGACGTATGTATATATATGAGGCATTCTTTTCGAGTTATTTTTGTCTTTTTCGAGAATATGCCGATGATTGAAATGTCGTGGCACAATATATATGTGAATGTGCTATGACGGGATAGTTAGCCTTGTGATATGCACAAGTTCAGGAATTGTGCATCCTACTTGGCTAACTGTTCCATCATAGCATATTCCTGTGTCCAACGACCTAGCTAGTTATATATGAGGCATTCTTTTCGAGCTACTTTGGTCTTTTTCGAGAATAATGCCGATGATTGAAATGTCGTGGCACACTATATATGTGAATGTGCTACGATGGGATTGTACGCCTTGTGCTATGCACAAGTCCAGGTGTTGTGCATCCTACTTGGCGTACGGTTCCATCGTAGCATATTCTTGTGTCCAACGACCTATTTATATATATGAGGCATGCTTTTTGAGTTACTTTGGTCTTTTCGAGAATAATGCCGATGATTGAAATGTCGTGGCACACTATATGTGAATGTGCTGCGATGGGATTGTTCGCCTTGTGCTATGCACAGGTCCAGGTGTTGTGCATCCTACTTGGCGAACAGTTCCATCGTAGCATATTCCTGTGTCGAACAACCTAGTTATATATGAGGCATGCTTTTTGAGTTTGGTCTTTTTGATTTAGGAGTACTTTCTATAAGTGTATCTTCATATGAGACTTTAATTATATATGTTTTTTTCAATCACCGGTTAATTATTATTGTCAACTTATAGATGACGTGGTACGTCGTGTACAAGGGACGGGTTCCCGGAGTCTACGATGATTGGGAAGACTGCCGGAGACAGGTGCACCGTTTCAGCAGCAATAGCTACAAAGGGTACAACACTATGGCGGAGGCGGAAGCTAGATACACGCGCTATCTAGCGGGAGTTAGGACAAGGAACCGGATGAAGACCTACACCTTCGTCGCGGCGGTGATCATGCTTATTTTCTTTGGTTATTTATCCCGCGTTTGTGTCTAGCTAGTTTAGATGTCTAGGCGAGCTTCCGAGCTCTAACTTGTTCGATTGACACATGTATTCGCATGTCACCAACTACTACTTTGTAACTTGATCGAAACAATGTAACTTAGACTATGTATTCATGTATGAGACTTATCTATATGTATTTGTTTCAATCTTGTTTTTCATATTGTGTATTTATATATATAATTGTATATCTTGTATCTGTGTGTGTATCTGCTGTAATATTGTATATAATCTGTATTGTATATAATCTGGCTCGGAAATTAAAAAAAACAAAAAACACATCTGTGGCGCACATGATCTACCTTCTGTGACGCACTACACCTAAAGCGCACTATGGAAGCTTAGTGGCGCACTAGGTAGTTCGCCACAGAAGATCCCAGGGGTAGCGCACCTGCCCAAACATCTGTGGCGCACTAGCAGGTGCGCTACGCCTGTCTCTACACAACCGTGGCGCACTAGGCAGTGCGCCACGGCTGAGAGATAGCTGTAGCGCAAGGCACGTGGCACACTGCTAGTGCGCCACAGATGATGTTTTCAGGTGCGCCACTAAAGGCCGTTTTCCTAGTAGTGTAAGCGTGGCCAGGAACAAGAGATGCCCGGCATCCGTAATCTTGAACCCTGCGCACATCATTAGGGACCGGCTTCAGGACTTGACCCGTTATGGCGGCATCTCCCTAGTGCTGACTCATGGTCTCGGCGAAAGCAAGGTAAAGGTAGTGGTCAACCACTCTCTATCGGCCTTCCAAGGAAGAGGGCTAATAATTTGGCATTAAGAATCAGTTGGAACGTGTGGGCAAAGTTGTGCACCACTGCAGGGTTATTAATCTTTTTGAAAAGTCGTGTCCACGGTTATGGACGACTTGGGAACGGATTCTATGATCATAGAGAACTATAACCGAATGATAAAACTTGTCAACTAAAGTGAGATCCGGAATACTTCCTCGGGGTTGTTGAGGGGGTAGTCTAGGAAGGGAGGTTCTGTTGAAGATGGTTTTTGGTGGATATCAAAGTTGATTTTAAGAGCTAGAGTTGAAGTCTTCTTACCCCTATTTGAAAATGATCTGACTAGACGAGTTTCTTCTCCCTCCTGTTTTGAAAACAAAAGATGGCTTTATGCAAAATAACTCCACTAGCCATAAGTCTTGCGGAGTACACCCTGTACTCAGGCTTGCTTCATTGATGTTTTTCTACAGATAATGCTACTCCAACTGAAGGTGGTTTCTACGTCGAAGTCGAGGAGTAGTCGGGGTTCCCGGGCAGCAGACTAGGATATATGGAAGGGTCACTACTTCTGTTATGGCCTCTTAGGCCTTTGCTAAGTTTGTTGTTTAGAACAACTTGTTTGCTTCCGTTGTTCGATGTAATGATGGGTCTGTGACCCCTGGCTTGAATGACTGTTTTGTAACTCTTTTAAGAGTTTACCTTATTAATGTATGGTTTGTATGTTCTGTAATGTTACCAATCTTTCCCTACGTGTTTCGGAATTTAGGTTAGGCTTATATCAAATGAGGATCTGATATCTGTCTAGCCCTGATCCTGGGTCGTGACAATCTCCATCCATTTAAACAACCCAAGATATAAAGTAAACTAGAAAGGTCCGGTAAATGAAGGTAAAACGAACAAACAAAGTCTTGTAGATGTGTCCTTATTTAATTCTTTTTAGCATTGTTTCACAAGGTTTGATTAAACCTAGGTCTATTATGGAAAAAGCTACTATACTACATCCGTGAATTTGGATCGAAGGTATCAAACTATTTTTCTAGCGCTGTTGCTGGTCAAGCAATTCTCTATCCCAGTGAGGTCACTAGAGACCTTGTTTTTAGTTTTTTTTGTTTGTAGTTTATTTCTTGTTATTAGTTTACTTTCTTTTTATCTATTTGAAAACCCAAAAAAATTAGTTACTTATTTATTTGTTTCTCTTATCTCAAAAACACTAAAAAGAAAAGAGCCATGGCTCAAAATAAACTTGGGGAGTATACTACCCCTATTGATCATTTTATTCGTGCACCTATTACTCAGCCCCTTGTCGATGCGGAAGCATATGAAATTAAGCCTATCCTTTTGAGTTTGGTTCAGCAGAACCAATTTGGAGGCTCATATTCTGAGGACTCAAGATTGCACCTTAATACTTTTACTGAAATTTGCGTCATGATGCGCATTAAAGATGTTGAACCAAATGCTATTTAATTATGTTTATTCCCTTTAACTCTAAGAGGAAAGTCTAAGGACAGGTTACTAGCTTTGTGTAAAGGCACTATTACATCTTGAGAGGAATGCACTAATATCTTTATGACTAAAATTTCCCCCTAGCTAACACTATGCAGCTAAGATCCAACATCACATGATTTATACAAGAAGACCGTGAGCCACTAGCGCTTGCTTGGGAAAGGATGAAAGAAGCCATAATGAACTGTCCTAGTCATGGGATGGAAGAATGACTTATATTACATTTATTTTATAATTCCCTTAACCCAATGTATAAGTGTATTTTAGATACCGCGGTAGGAGGAACTATCATGGGAAAGCAAGTGAGTGTTGCAAAGAAATTACTTGATGATAAGCAAAACAACCATGCCCAATGGCATGTGGAAAGAACCTTAAAAGGGTGAATTAAATTACCAAGGGAAACAATGAAGAGATTACTGCAAAGGTAGATGAGTTGCTCAACATAGTAA
Organism: Avena sativa; assembly: GCA_916181665.1. Taxonomy (NCBI): domain Eukaryota; kingdom Viridiplantae; phylum Streptophyta; class Magnoliopsida; order Poales; family Poaceae; genus Avena; species Avena sativa. The sequence continues at coordinate 138,997,793 of OV702280.1, forward strand.
AGGGTATGGAAGATACCAAAAAATGCTATCACTACCGATGTTAATGATGTTAATTTTATAGCTTGCAATACTAATAATCCTGCTTGGAAAAGTTAAAACTTTGGCTCTAATTTTGAAAAGCAATATTCTAACCCCGCAGGTGCTCCGCATAATAACTATGATAACCATAATGGAGCAAATCATGGCAATCTCTCTTTTGAACATATTGTTAGAACTTTCATGCAAGCTCAAACTGAGGAAAATAATATGCTTATTAAAATCACGGAGGACCATGAGGTTAGGATTGGTAAATTACCTAACCTTGCCTTTGCAATTATAAATGATGTGCAGGCTCTTCAGGAAAGAACCACGATAATGGAGGCATAATTGGGCAAAGTAGCTGAGAGCCAAGCTCTCATACTTGCAAAATTTGCTAGAAATCCTGAGTTGAACCCGGTGGAAGACCTCAAAATGATGAGGGCGTAAATATAAGAAGAAAAGTTTGAAGAGCTGGACTATAGAAATGCTCCATCACTGGAATACACCATGGAAGAATTATTGAAGATGATCACCATAAGTAATCCTGGTATATAACAATGTAATGATGCTAGATACCAGACATTTATAGAACAAGTAGCATCTAATGTTCGTGAACTAGAAATGGAGTATAAGAAACTAGCTGATAAGCTTCCTGCTAAGCTAGATGATATCTTTGAGCCCACTATTAAGGTTAAAATTGGTATTAATGAGATATCTGCACTTTGTGATCTTGGTGCAAGCATCTCAACAATTTCCAAGAGTCTATTTGACAAGTTAAACTTGGAGTATAAGAATATTATTGCCATCTATAGATCCTTTTATAGTCCACTTCCCTAGGAAGAGAAGGCTAAGCTAATAATGAGGACGATGGTATAATCACACTGAAATCTAATTACTTTGCAGTGGGTGTTGTGGGACCCCGGATTTATAGTCCGAGAATCCCCGTTATGCATGCAATTCACGTTCCCATGATCAGTGAGCCGTGAGCATAACCGACGAGTATCATTACAACATCCAGAAAGTAACACGTACAAAACTTACATTGTTGCCATTATGGCGATTACAGTTATCAATAGCGGAAGTCTTCCTTCATAGAGCCCATGTCAGCCTTAACCTACAGGCGACTAACTGGGAAGACGGCCTAGCTCGCATAGACGTCAGTATCTTCATCTTTCTTCAACCTCTAAAAATATGGCCAGGTAAATAGCTAGGGACAATGCCGATGAGTACTTTGAATGTACTCGCAAACCACTTTAAAAGATCAACAATAAAGGATATGCATTATGGTTGTGGTAGTAGGAGGGCTCCAATAGAGGTTCTTTTATAAACTAGTTTATCTTGTAGATATAGCATGTAAATGTCTTTGTTGAAAAACTTTTGTAAAACATTTGGAAAGTATTTTTGAAAATATTTCAAAAATACTAGGGTTGGGTCACCCATTTGTTTCTTTCTCCTGATCATCCCATGACCAAACTCCTTCCTCCTTTTCCGACCATCCCATGGTCAAAACATTTCCAAAGCCTTTGCTTTTCCAAAGTCCTTTTTGAAATAAAAAGCAGCACCGCTCTACAACAACCTTCCCAAACGTCCATGACCATGAACACAGTGATTAGAATAGATTTACACTCTGTAGAGATTGTACACTTTACCGACATCATTCGACTACCCTGCCCTGATCTACACTGATCGTGGGTCGAGTAACCGGTCAAAAGACTCTTTGGATGGCACTCTAGTATAGGCCCTACCCTATGAGTTGTTCCCCTCAACATTGGGACGTCTGGATCCATGGACCAACCGGAGTGCCTACCGACTCCTCGAGAAGGGACACTTTCATTGATGGGCTCATAGAATCGCCTGGCTGCTCCCGAGGGCAGTTCGCAATTCCTCTAGGTGACCACCTCGCAGTTGACCCTTTATGTAAAGGAACCCCGAAATTCGAGGGATATGATCCCTTATAAGTAGTCGTGAGAACTCCCATACCAGAGTAGGAAACTTCAAATCCAGACATGTCCCATTCTAGAGTAATGTGGTTGCACGGGTTAATTGTTCAAGTAAAACTACAAAGAACCGGGTGCATTTTTGTAAACCTTTTTCCTCCATCTTTTGTACAACCTTTTTGTAAAACAAAACCTTTTTCATTTCTCGAACTTCTCTTGGTAGGTCAAACCTCACCAAGGTTTTCTCATAAATCATTTTATAAACAATTTCCCGGGGTCTTCCCATCCTAAACAATTTCCCGGGGTCTCCAAGGGGTTGTGGTGTTAAACACCATCTACTATACTAGGGACAAATAGGTATCATCAAGGGTGGTGTACTTAGTAGTACAAATGTGTAATGGTTTGGAGGAGCCAAACCAATACCAAATATAAAACATAAAAGTAAAACCATGCAGTTTTATATAATCAAGTACATAAACCATTCATAAGGAAAAAAAACAGGAACAAGGCGTATGAGCAAGAAGGTGGCTTGCCTGTGACTAGAGATATGTCCCCTGACTTCCTTAGAAAACCATAATACTAATAAAAATAATAATCTGATGCTTCCTTCTTCTTGACGTCACACAATAACTACTATCGCTGTTATCGAGAAAACATGCAAACAAGCAATGCACCAAACAGGACAAGGCATACAAGCATCAATACATACAGCAAGAAATGGACGAAACAAGTTTCTAAATCAGTAAGGGTTGAGGATTTTGTTTTGGATACAAAGGAAATGCTTTGATTGCATTTGTGAATTTTCTATTAGGGTTTATAGTTCAAAACTACCTAGATAAGGGGCTTTGGAGAAAGGCCAAGTTTTTTATGATAACATTGTATAAAAATGATTCCATCAGATAGATATTGATAGAATGAAACCAACAAAAGTGGTTTCACTATTTTATCAATTGCCATTGATTTATAATGCCTTTTTAGTGAATAAAACTCTAGTTTTAGGAAATAATTCAGCAGAATAGTTCTGGAGCTCCAAATATTATTTCCTTGGATTGTTAAGTAGTGTTTGATGGACTGATTCACTGCGAGTTGGAATCACTATATTTAGCAGAATGCCCTCAGGAAAATCCCAAATTACTTATGGATGATATTTGTCTTTTTTACCAGATGAAATCTACAGGAGATTTTGATGTGAATGTGTGCAGGGAGTTGGAATTAGGTGAATACCTAATTTGTTTTGAGCTAGAGAAATTCCTAGACTTAGAATATGACTGTTTTAGTTATTTTTAATATGGGGTAGGAAGCTGTAGCATCCCAATTGTCTAACAATTGTAATGCTACTTGGTCTAGTAATATAATGGCTACTTCCTATATATAATTGTTGCATCATAATTATATCATGCTCATGTCATCATGCCACCTTGCATTTGAGCATCATATAAAACCTTTTTGGTTTGGTTCTTCTCTCATATGCATTGTAAATTGTATTTGCCTCTTGATATTGTATTTGGTCATTGATATATTGTTTAAATGCCCAAGTTGAGTTGGGGGCATATCTTTTACTAACTCCACCACCTTTCTTGTCATCACCCCATCATTCCACCATTCCACCATATATGAGCATTGCAACTTATTTGGTTTTACCTCTAGCTCATGTGCATTGGAATGGATCCATTCTATCTCCACATGCTCTCATATATGTACCATATTGTTTCCACACTATTGGTTTATGAGAGCCACATGGCCACCTTTGCATGCCTTGTGAGTGGAACCTTTTACCTAGCCTCCATATGGGTTGTTTTGGGGTTATTATCATGTTGGGATATTTTTGGGCTTACTAAATATCTAGTGGCACCTACACACTAGCATGTCACATTTGTATTCAAATATGATCATCTCCATCTACTCCACTTGGGACTTTCATGTAAATCCTTAGCTTGGCCTTACCCCATATTTTGGAATGCATATGTATAAATGCCATGATTAATTATTTTGTTTTCACAAGATTAAGACATGGCATTTAATGCACTTGCATGGGCCATGCAACCATCTCCATATTTTTTTGCCTCCTTTGTTTTTATTTGGTCTTTTTGAGTGGATCTTCCCCATATCTCCCTCTACCCCTCTTATGCTTGATCTTGCTTGAAGCATGCAAGCATCCAAAAACCTATAACCATCTCCATCCATACCTCACCACCTTTTAGCTCACCCTCTCTTTTTCTTGTCTAGATCTTGTTTGAGCTTGGCTTGATCTTGTTTGGTCTTGTCAAAAGAGAACACACCACCCTACCTCATCTCTCTCTCATCGCACCCTCTCTCTTTAACCTCCCTCCTAACCCTAGCCCTTAACCTAACCCGAGGCCACCTCTCCTCTCTCTAAACCTAGCTAACACCACGCCACCTCCCTTGGTCCCTCCTCAGCCTCCCTCTCGGCTACAAGACAAGAAAAAGAGGAAAAGGGAGACCTAGCCCGTGTTTCTCCTCTCCACCTTTTGCAAAAGCAACCAAGCCCATGTGCTTCCCCTTTCCTCCCTGATCTTTATCTGCTAACCAGATCCCCCACCTGCCTACTCCATAACCAGATCGAGATCCCCAGGCACCCTCCTCCCTTCTTCTTCCTCCTCCCCACCATGCTCATCTCCTTCCCACCCAAACCCTAGACCTATCTATCTCCTGGCCTCGTCGGTTTGAAGCTTCCCAAGGCGATCCAGGAGCCCCAGGAGCCCCTCTGCTTCCTCTTCGACGCCCTGCAGGCGGAGCAGCAACCGGAGGTCGCCGGAGTCTCGCCGTCGCCGCTGTGTCCGTGAGGTGGCCGAAGGAGCAGAGCGCCAGCACTGCGACCGTACCCCGCCAACCCTGCTTCCACGGCTTCGCCGACGCCCCCCTGGTGAGCCTCTCAAGCTCCCGGACTTGCCCGCCCCCTCTCTGGTGCCCCGTAGCGCTGCCGTCAGCCGTCGAACAGCCGGCGCGCGCGCAAACGCTGCCAGACCGTGCCGCTCGCGTCGCCACCGCCACTTGGTCCGCCTCTATTCCTCATCGTGCCCCGCGCGTCATAGACCTCCTCCAGCGATGCCACCTGAATAAGAATTGTAGATCGTAGATCCCTCTCCAACTTTCCTTTTTACGTCACGGTGAGACTCGCCGCCGTTTAGCCGTAATCGCAGCCGCAACCCAGCCCGGGCTTGCTGTTCTCTGTCGAGGACATGCAGGTCGTCAGGTCGCAGCGTCGTCGATTTCGCAGATAGCCCCCTCCCCTTTTTCCCGCCTAAACCCGCGCTCCTCTTGGCCCACATGTCAGCTTCCTTGGCGTTTTTGCAAAAAGGATCCCGGAGTTTTGCACTCCTCAACCCGCAGTCCCCGGATCCACCACGTGTCGACCACCAGCTGGCCGTGCGCGCAGTGGACCCGCGAGACCGCCAGCCCCACCTGTCAGCCGCATGAGCTAGCTCAGCTCGCGGTGATAAAAGCCCGCTCGGCCGCTGCGCCCCACCTGCTGCTGAGTCAGCTGTTGGCCCCACTTGTCAGTGATAGTGGCTGGCTCCCTTTGAGTAGGAAAAGTTTTCTGTATTTCTGTTTCCATTTAAACTTATTCAAATTAATTCAAATTTCGAATTTAAATCTGTTTTTAATAACTTTTGAATTCTAATTCCAAATAATACAAATGATATATGTTTTTGAATCAGAAAAATATGAGGAATTCAAATATGCCCTCCAAAATATATTTTGAACACCTTATTTTCCAAGTTGATTAAAATTACAATAAAATGCCCTTTTCTTAATAAATTAATAACTTTTGTTTTATAACTCCAAATTTAACAAATGATATGTCTAAAATGATCAGCTCGACAAGACCTTTCTGTTTATGCATTCCATGTTCTGTTTTGCAGAATGCATCATATAAATATAAAGAGTACAGCAACTTATTTGAGTATAAAATGTGACTAAAACTCAATAAAAGGCTTTATTCTTGTACACCACACCTCACCCATGCCATGCTACTTTATTGCCATGCAAATTGTGCATCATTCATCATGGCATGCTTGTTTGCTTGTCGCATGTTATTCATATGCTTGTGCACTGTATTTATGTTGGCCCTTGTTTGTTTGGTTCTTCTTCGAATAGACGCTGAGCAGGGGATATATCAAGAAAACCAGGAGGACTACCCAGATCCTTCTCTCGCTTCAACTGAGCTGCCAGGCAAGCACTACCACATGCTTGCATACATATAGTACCTATTTCCTCTATCTTATTCTTGCATCATTGAGTCGCGATTGCATTAAACTGAATCCCATGTATTGCATAGCCTTTACTTTTAAACCCCACCGAAGCTTGTTCCTCCATCCCATGAGCCATTACTACAGGAGTTGTTTGAGCCATGCGAGTCGTAGAACAGCATGTGTAGGGTATGTGAGTGTCTGATGGATAACGAGGTACCTAAACAACTTAACCTGAGTAGTAATGGGATAACTAATGAAAGTGGCACCGGTGAGCAATATCTGCTATTTGGTTTTTCATGCTCACTTGTGTCCCGTAGGACCCCGAGTACTTGATTCCTGTTCCTTAAATATTCGCGCTATCCACATCCGGGAGGCTTATGGGACCCCCCTGAGCCAGAGCTTGATTCATTCTTATTTCTTGGGGCCACAAACTAGTTTGAGGTTTTATTTACTATCCTGTACTTATGCCATGCTTTACTGCTTTATTTACGATTGTGCGAGGAGCACCTGTACTGTTTAGGATCGTGACCCGTTTTTGCGGTATCGACAAGCCCAGTCACACTTTCGGGTTCCCAGTCGTTTACAGCCGGCCCCACAAACCTTGAGTCCGTCTCGAAGTCAGCTAACTTCGTTGCGGGTATACTTAATGGGGTGGCCCCCTGAAATATTTCTGAATCTTGTGATTGCTTTGTCGTGAAAGCCTCGTTGGGTTTTGATTTGGTTTTTCCGAGGTTGATCGAGTGTGTGTTGCTATTTGTGCACCCCTGCAGGGTAAAAATTTCTGAAAGCTGTGTCCGCGGTTATGGACGACTTGGAGCACAATTTCTCGATCATAGACAAGCATAACTAAAGTACCGCTTTTAATTTGACTAAGTAACTGACTAGTAAATAGTGCAACACTCATGGAATGGATAATAAAACTGCCAACGGATGGGGGTTGTTCGTCCGCTTCCTCGTCGGTAAGCGAGGAGGAGGATGGATCTATTGATATTACTGTTATAACTGTTGTCATTAATTCACGGACATCCGTCTATCTTTGGTTAGGCGGATGGTTAGCGAGTATCTATAGAACTATTAGAGTTTATCTTTTGCTGCAATTGCGTCACCCCAGGTTGTGTCCCCTTTAGAGGCATAAAGACTTGCTGAGTACCCCTAGGGTCTCACACGATAAATTGTTTGATTCAGATGGACAGGTACACTCACAAGATGGATACTGGGTGGAGGAGGCGGACGATGTGGGCAACGATCGTTCGGTGTAGAGATTCCGGGAACGGGGATCCGTGAGATCTGTGGGCGGGATGTGTTTATTTATGGGGCATCTTATGCCGATTTGCTTCTTATCCGTACTCGGATCTTGTTTGCCGCTTCCGCCTGATACTCTGATGTTTGATGTATGAGGAGATATCCTAAACTATTATATTTATCTAGGATATTTGGATCTTGCCGTATGGCGTTGCGATATTTCCTTTCTTTTTAGATGGAATGGCTCTGATGTACTATTGTATGGTGGCTTGCATACATACTCATTTGTGTATGTAGTTGATCCCTTCGCCTGCCGATTACGCCGCCCGTTCTTGTCCCGATGTTTGGAAATGGTTGGGACGGCCGAAAGGTCTACCTGTGAGTGGCATTTGGGCCCCACCGTACTATTTCAACCATTTCCGCTCATCCAGGCTTGTAACTAGGAGCGTAATTCACCGAGGTAGTTACAGAAGCTATTTAGGATAGGGTCAAGGTGACATGCAAGGTATCACAGATACCTTGCATTACCACATGGGTTCAAATCATTTGGGGGTATGAAACCTCAGATAAAATTATTAAGTGTTCAACACATATTGTAGTAGATTAATTTCTAGAAATAATCTATACCACATATAGCAGTGGGGCCAGTGGAATATGGTGGGGTTTTTAACAAGGTTTTTAGGGAATATTAAGCCAATCCATTTGGATCAGTAGATATTTTTAAAATGATTTAATACTAAAAGTCAGATCTATAAGGAAAATAAATTCCTAAAAGCTACTATTATCAATGGGCTAGATCTGGGACTAGGTGGGCTAGAGGAGGGATTTGGCCCAGATGGGCGCAGCCGCGCGTGGGCGCTACCACTTTGAAACAGCAAGGCGGGGCCCACCAGTCAATGGCAGAGAAGGGAGAAGGGGTATGGAGGCTCCTAGGCCATCCGATTAGAATAGATCTGACGGCTTAGGGCCGTCTTCTTCCTTGCGCGAGCGGCCGCCGGTGAAAAACCCTAGGGGGATTCAGGGCATTGCAGGGAGGCTTACTAGAGGGCGGGGAGGCGCTGTGGAGGGGGCAGGGCAATGCGGCGGTCGCCATCGGTCCCGGTGATGGTCGGGAGAGGTTGGTTCCATGCCGAGAGGTACCTCGCGTGCAGCGCCATGCGTCGGCCGCTGTGGGTAGTCGTCGGTGCGCCTCCGGTGATGGGTGCATGTCGTAACGGAGGGGCTCTTCCGGATGCGGCGGTCCTTGGGATTCCCCGAGCGATGGATGTAGAGGAAGAGGGGGCTCGGATGCGTCTCCTGGCAGGAGGAGCCCGAGTCGGTCTTTAGATCGAGCAGCGGCCTCTGATGCTCCTACGTGCAATAAGGAAAAAGTGGAGGTGGGTCAGATCCAGGGGTTCAAGATAGAGAGAAGGGAGGGAGCTAGGGTGGTCGGGTACGGGTGTATGTATGCAAGAAAGGTGGAGCCCGAGAAGGGATTTGTCTTCTTCTCCATGGCGAGGGGAGCTGGTGAATAGGTCTTGGAGCTCACGGAGAGGTAGGTGGGGGATGAGGGAGTAAAATGGAGGCGCCGAAGGAACTGGGGTGGCCTCATGCCTATTTATTTAGAGAGGGGGGTGGTCTAACATGGACTATGTCCATGGGATAGCATGGAGGTGGTGCTGCTCGATGGTTGGCTGAGGGAGGCAATGGGGAGGTCATGTGGGGGACCTGGTGTCGTGCAGGGGCAGAGAGGGACATGGAGGTAGCTGCAAGTTAAAGTAATGGCAATGTTGTGGTTTTTTTCTTTATCTCCTTCATGTGCAAGCACAAAGGACAAGGGGTGGAGGAGGTGTACTATTGAGCTAAAGTATTTTTGACGAGAGGGGATTAATGGGTGATGGAGAGATGTATTGGGCAAGCTTGGATATGGGTTTGAGTTTGTGTTAACCCAGGATGTGCTTAGTTTGCAAGTTTTGGATATGATTGCATTTGTGAAGAAAGTTTGATAAATTTCATTGGGCAAAGTGGGGAGATGGTACTGGTAGATAGAGGAGGTCAAGAGACCTCTAGGAGAATTGTTTGGGATTTTCTATAGACTATAAGTCCATTGATGATCATTTATTCAAAAAGAAAAAGTAGTTTCTAGAAGCTCATTAGGTATTTTTACATTGTACAAGATGGGTTTTTGTTGTGATATGGTCTTAAATACCATATCACACATTGGAGAATTTTCTTGGAATTTATTTTGCTAGAAAATTATTTTTATGCAATTATTTCTTGTTTTTGCCTTTTAAGAAACAGGGCAAAAATAAATATTAAAGAATCTCAAAAATATTTATTTGGAGATGGGAAGGTAATGTATGATGTATAGACTCAAATGTGCATTTAGTTGGCAAGGTGATTTGGAGAAAAACAAATTTTCCTTGATAGACAAAGATTTTGGGTTTTGCCACAAGTGGAATTTAAATATTTTTAGGATCCAAATAATTATGGGAATTATTTGGGGAATTATCGGATCCAAGGTATATGATTTCAACATATTGTATCCATCATTTTCAACCATGCGTTTTCAAGAATGATGGTGAAAATGGATGGAAACTAGATTTGGAGGATCCAGGGTTGTGATATTTTTATATCACCAAGACATGGTTGCATTAGGGAGCTCAGAGCTCACCTTAGTGCAACGGATAGATGGATATCTAGACCAAGTTATATATAAGATCATGGAAGAAAGAGTTGGGCTTGGTTGCAATTGAGGTGATCTGGGAGTGATGGCAAACTTTGTTGAAATTAAGGCTGCCATAGCAGATGAGTCATGATGCCTCATAAACCATGGGGGTTTAAAAAGCACAAAGCTCCAATGGAAACAAGTGAAGGGTGGATTGATAGACCATTATTAGTGGATCATAAGGATTCAAGGATTTGGTCAAGGGGTGATATCAAATGGATGTGAGCTTCGTTCAAAGTAGACAAGATGATAAAATTTGTAGAAAAGATTATTATCTTGACTACAAAGCCGTCATGGATGAGTGGAAACCAGAATGGTTTATCCAAAGGAAAATGTGAGCTTTGGTATTACTAATGATGTACTACAAGATGTTTCAAGTACCTTCTCAAGAATGCACATAGATTAGAGTAGGTGAAGTTCCAAAGATTGAATCTAGTAAGAGATTCCAGGCTTAGCCAAATTTGGCACACTTGTGGAATTGGACTAGTATGAGAGAGGGAGACATTTGGAGAGGATTGAAAGGTTTATACTTATCATCAAATGGATGATTTTCAAGTATATATTAAGTAGAAGGGATTTAGGCTTGTATTTGGTCTTTGATAAAGTGGATGCTAATACAAAGGATTAACTCAGGTTTGATCTGGTTAAGTAGATTAGAGATTCACTTGACTATCTCAAGATAGATTTAATTTGGGATGCTTAACCTGAGATTGTTGAACTCCACCATTGGTTTGATCCCTAAGTATGAGCTCCTAGATTGGCTCATGCTACTTCTTAAGCAAACAACGCCATCAGTAGATCAAGGCAATTCATTTTATCAACTTATCCAACTAGTCCTGAGGTTACCATCAATCCTATCTTAAGGTAAGGATGGGTATTTTGAAATGGTTTGTGCTTTGAAGTAAGATAAGGACCTCTTGGTATTTCTATCATGGTTGGGATGAGAGGGTTTTGGGAAGGTTTTTGGAAAACCTAGAGATAAGAGTACTTGGAAGTTCGGTCTAGAAAACATAAGGAGATTATATATATGGCTCAATAGTTTTGTTAATAGAACTAGTAAAATATTTTGTTGTATCAAAATCATCTTGGCTCAAGTTTGAAATGCCAGAACATTTGAGGATATGAAAGATGAGCCAATACATCTCTTTGGTAAAATAGCTTTTGTCAAGTAGTATTGAGATAAGAAGTATATCACCTAATTCACAATCAGATGTATGGACATAAGTAGACAAGTAAGCAAGCATTGCAACACTTAACAAGAAATCGTTTTTGTTCCCCCTGAGTTTTTGCCTTTTGTCAATAAATCTGAGTTGCTGAAATTGGGATGTTACAAGGGTTCTACTCACAAAGTTAAATTATCATCATCTGGGTCAAGCTAATTGACCTTAACTAGAAGAGCTTCATGGAAGGCAACCCATGTGAAATGAAGTTTTATTCTTGTGTTAGTTTTTGTTTTGTTTTGTTTTTTAATAAAGAGTGTTCTGGAAGTCCTTTGGAGTGGGTGTTCTACACATGGCTTTAATGTATTGATGTTTTTTATGAAGTCTATTTTATGTTATTTTGTTGTTTCTAAGGTGTGAAAAGACGTGTGATACATCTCAAATGTATCCACTTTTCCAAGTACTTTGCTAGATGATTTGATCTGGAATATTCCCATACTTGGATAAACTGCTGAATTTAACGATGCTGTTAGCAGAAGTCGTCTTTCTGTCTGTTTTCATAGGAAATAAAATCGAGGAAAAATACCACATCAGTTTTCACCAAATAATAAAGTCTGGGACTTTGGAATGAAGTGAGTGGAGCCACGAGAGGCCCAATAGAGACCAGGTGGCGCGCCCAGTAAGGGTGGGCGTGCCACCCAGGCTGTTTTGGTCGTCGAGCATCATCACGGCCTCTCCTTTGGCGTACCCTAGCTATATTCTAAGCTTTGAAATTACAATAAAGATTAGATAAGCCACTTTGATGAGCAAGAAATACTTTTCTTCTTTTTCTTCTTGGAAGAGAGGAAATGCACGGGTAGGTAGGTCTTCAGTTCAAATACGTAGGTAGGTTGTTCACGATGACGCATTAAATACTGTTTTTTCATCTATCTCTTAGGGGTCACCAATTACTAACTGCAGGGCCCTGACACTCAATGTTTTGCACACCTTGAAAACATCACTTTGCTTGTTGGAAGGCAGGGTGCACCCATTAGAAACTGCATTTGTTAACACGATTCACAAGAGATACCCCCAAAACCTAGTTTCCCAGGAGCATGGAATTTTTGGCAAAATAGAGCTCCGCCAGAGCCACGATCTTTGTTTTTGGGGTCAGATTGGTCCTGATCTTAACCCCGAAGAGTGGGATTTTGAGGTATTCTCCACCACCATCGTTATCAACATCATCACCAATGACCATGAGTTCATCTCCCATAATCATGTGTGAATAATTCCCTATGGGCACGTGAGGTGGATGGGGATTGGATGAGATTCATGATGTAATCATCCATATGTATCGAGATTTGAGGTGTTTATCTTATAGACATTCTTATATGAGTGTTGGTACACTTTTGTTATGTTTAATGCTTGTTGCTAGGGCCCGAGTGACATGATTTTAGTACTGAAATTTTATTGGCCTATCATATATTTGAGTTTGGTACGTATCAAAGTGTATTACCTATTATTATGTTGAACCTGCAAACCCTAATGTGAAAAATTACACTGCATTTGGATGTCTCAATTGGGGCTCAGAATTGGCTTTTTGGAAATAGCCCAGCCCAATTCAGCTGTTTGGGTGGCTTATGAATTGCATCATGGAAACATGGAGGCAATTCTGCACCAGCCTGCAACCCGTGTAATTTTCGCTCGCTCGTTTCCGAACGTGGGGGCTTGGAAAGGACTAGGAAACCTTCTCGCTCCTCCTCGACTCACAACAGATAGCTCGCGCATGCAGGCGCATGCCATACGATAGCAAGAAAGCAGGGCAGCGGCTCCGGTGAGTAACCCCTCCCTCATCCTCTCTCCACAGCCTCGTCCTGTAGGTTCTCCCCTTCCCCTCCACCCCGCCATCAGAGTCGGCCAGCGGTGCCCCCTCCACTCCCCTGCCCCTAACCCTAGATCGACCGGAGGCCCCCGTCGATGGTAGGAGAAGCGACAAGAGGGAAAAGGTGGCGGTGGTTTACCGGCAGTTAGAGGAAGTGGTGGCCACGCCCTTGGCATGCCTCGAACGGCCTCTCCCTGACCTCTTCTTCTTCCTGTAAGTCTGTTACTTGCTAATTTTGATTTTTTTCTAAAATTGTAGAACCGTTTGGAGAATCAGTAGGTGGTGAGGCTAGCACTGAAGGTTTGAAATTCATTTTGTTCTATATGTAAGACATAAACTATCCACTTTGTGCTAATTGTGAGATGCATGTTGTGATGTTTTAATATTATTATGTATGGAAAATTATAAGATAAACATCAAATATACACAACTATTTGTATACATATAGACAAGTTCATATTTCCAAAAATGATTAAAATTTTCAATTCCATGGCTTGCACATCCAAACAGGATTTTGAATTGTGTGCTAGCCTATGATTCCTAGCAAAAATTCCATATGCACCCAAACAAAAGAAATGGAATTGTAGTCCATTTCCTTTCCAACTTGGATTTAGAATTTTTAGACCAATTTAATTCTGATCTAAAATTCATACATCCAAATACAGTGTTAATGCTTTGTTCTGGTATATTTGATAGTTTGAGGAGTTGTGTGCTCATGAAGTGTTAATGCTTTGTTCTGGTATATTTGAAAAGGTAGATCTTAATTGCCTATAGTACCAAGTTAGCCTGGTGAAATGGGCATGCGGGAAAAAAGATATTATGCAGATTGTAGGCGTAATGGGATAGGGGTCCCTCGCATTGCGCATTAGTGCATAGTCCAGGACCCACCGGTTGGCGGATCAGCACTCACAAGGCTAAATCGGTGGGAACGTCGCAAGGATGCGAGCACCATGTGCTCCAAGAAGGTATGGGTTTAGCATGATGAGCCTATGGATACTAATGGTCGGCTATGGTGTAGGTGCCTAATGAATGAGACAAGTACTGCGAGGCGGGCCACAACCCGTCTACCAGGCTTGGACAAGGAGAAAACGAGAAGGAAGAGCGCCAGGAAGCCCGAGCCCTCCTTCGAGGGCTGCCCCGGAAGGAAGATAAGGGCGCGATGGGGGATAATGGAGCCAAGGAGTGGCCTCGACTGTACCCCGAAAGGACCAGAAGATCACCCCACTTGAGCCAGTCGCGGCCCGGGAGCAGAAGTCAACCGAGCCTGACAAGGCGTGTCGGGCACATATTTGGGAACATGCGAAGCGCCTATGCCATTGGGCAACATCATGGCGCTGCCGTGCCGCAGACGGGCGTGACAGGTCAGGACTTGAGCTGTCACGCGGCCATCAAGTGCGCATGCGCATAGCCAGTGGACATCCATTGGCCACAGGCACCACCCATCTTCCTGAAGACCGCGTGCCGCACCAATATTGAGCCTGAGAACGCCCTAGAGCGATGCTCCACGTCGGCTCTTATGGTGACCCCTTGAGGTATAAAACGAGGCACTTAGACTGTGGTGAGGGAAGAAGGGTTTTTGGAGAGATGCCTCTTGGGTTAGCTAGGTAGAGAAGAAGAAGGCTTTTGGAGATCTAGATAGGCAGAGAGAATGATTCACACCAAGAATAGTAGTAAGGGAAAGAGCTAAGATCCTCTTCCATGCCGGAGAGGATGGAGAATAGAAGTGAGAGAGAGGAAGCCCGATAACTGTAGAAGCTAGAGAGAAAGAGGCTCATCGGCACCACTAAGATCATCATGTTTAGCATCTATCCAGCCCAGATAATCCACCAAAGCAGGACGTAGGGTTGTTAGCCAAAGGGCGGCCTGAACCTGGGTAAAAAATGACTGTGTGTTCTATGTGTCTGCTTTGTGCCCATATCAACAGGTTTCTATGATGACGCTAAGGCCAGAACTCCTTTGTGCCCACTACCGAAAAATAGGGGGTGCCCAGCATCCCCGGTGTCCGCATTGGCGAGACGCCGCACCAAGTAGGTGGGGATTTGAACTCGCGGGGTACGACTTCCGGCGCGAGTGCAACACGGGGTCGAAGTTTCGTGTAATCGCTGGGTTTCGCAAACTTGGGTTGCCAATCACTCAGAAGGCCCATTTCGAGTAGAATCTGTCCCACCCCTGCTAAATACAAACTTTCCGTCAACTGCCCCGTGAACGAGACGTTCGGGACCTCCATGTCACTACTCTGTCCGTGACGCGAGGGCCAAGTTGGCAACCACGTAGGCAAAATGAGAAACTATACCCCACGCAGCATTGACAAAATTCATAAATTCACTCACTCCTTCGCATGAACCCTAGTGCCGGAGGCGGTGAAATCAACCCTCCACCCAGAACGATCCGTTTAGACATTTTCCTTCCGGCGCAAAGTTGATGATCCCTCTCGCTGATCCCAAGCTCTAATGACACATGATGTTCCCATCGTTCCAAGGATATAGCCCGCCTCCACCACCGGACGAGCTGAGCAGCACGGAGGATGGCGGATCATCGTACCCTGAAAGAAGTGTTGGATACCTGCGGGTGAGCTACTCTTCTCTTTGCTTTTCGCACTAACAATAACTGCAATCTGTCTATTGACCTGAAAGAGATAGAAAGAACCTAGATTTGTTTGTCGGCCAAACGCTGACAAACAAGTTCTTATGTTTTTCACAAATTTCTGTCAACTAGGGCCCCCCAGAGGCCCCTTACATGGTTTTAGTGCACGTCAATGGATACTAACCACAAATACCAAATGTGAAGGCCAATTAGAATGATGGTACTTAGGGCGCGATTAAAGAAGCATCGGCACATATTTGGACTATCCCTGGAATGGTTGCTTCTCTGCGTAAATATATTGAGATGGGGCCGACGCAGACTACATGGTTTAGTTTCATGATTGAACAACGCAAAAAGGTTACTATAAAGTGTGACAGTCACATGTCCGGATTGATGAAACGGTTTCCGCACATTCGAATGTTTCTCCTAGAATGTAGAATAGTGGTTGTGGAAGCTGCTTCCACTACTAGTGGCCCTGCTATTCACGCTCAGGGTGGTCTGACTTGAAGCCCTGGTGATTTTAAGCAAAATGTAGTTCGTTGTCTGCGCCATGCTTCTGCAGCGCAATCTCCTCGAAGGAGTGCCCGTTTTGCCGTGGTGCAAGACGTTGTTGTGGATGCAGGTCGTGCTTCCATTGCCAGAACTGCCGTTGTTGTGCAAACTAAGGCTTCGGGAGGCTGCCCCGCTGTTGTGGAATCTACTGATGTTGTTTCTCAGCCTACTACTGAACCAATCCCTACTTCTGTTGTGCAAACTAAGGCTTCGGGAGCCCGCCCCGCTGTTGCCAGAACTGTTGGTGTTGTTGCTCATCCTGCTACTGACCCAATCCCTACTGCTGTTGTGCAACTAAGGCTTTGAGAGGCCGCCCCGCTGTTGTGGAGTCTGCTGGTGTTGTTGCTCGGCCTGGTACTGAACCAATCCATGCTTCTGTTATGCAAACTAAGGCTTCGAAAGGCTGCCCCGCTGTTGTGGAATCTGCTGGTGTTTTTGCTCAACCTGCTACTAAACCAATCCCTGCTACTGTTGTGCAAACTAAGGCTTCAGGAGGATGCCCCGCCGTTGCTAGAAATGCTGGTGTTGTTGCTCATCCTGCTACTGACACAATCCTTGTTGCTGTTGTGCAAACTAAGGCTTCAGGAGGCCACCCCGCTGTTATGGAATCTACTGGTGTTGTTGCTCAGCCTACTATTGAACCAATCCCTACTTCTGTTGTGCAAACTAAGGCTTCGGGAGGCCGCCCTGCTGTTGCCAGAACTGCTAGTGTTGTTGCTTAGCCTGCTACTGATCCAATCCCTGCTGCTGTTTCTAGAAGTGTTGTCTTGGGCACTGGTCCTCCTTGAACCCGTGATGAAGTTCAGCGTGCTGCTGCTGCCGCCATCGAGGCTAATCGAATACCGGTTGTTGAGGAACAAGCCCATGGTCTAGACTCTGATACTTTCATCGAACCTCTCGGTGGTCTTGGTCCTAAGGAAACCGGTGATGGCAATGTACACTTTCGTATCGATGTCGAGAAGTTCACTGCAAAATTAGATGGTGGAACAGAAAAAACCGTCGACAACATTGATGTATCCGTTGGCACATACGATCCTGAAGTGGTACAGATATCTGAACTGATAGCAGTGTTACATGAGAAGGTGGAGTGGGGTCCTTCCAGGAAGCACATTTGGCATTTTTTTCTTACAATAGCATAAAGGCTATAGAATTATAAGTTGACAGTGATTTAGACGTACCGATAAGTAGGATGAGTCGAACTAGACGAGAAGTGTACCTGCCCGCATGCCTGCTAACAGTTGGACAGGAATTTGAGGTCGGCAATGATAAAGACGAACTTTTAGAAAACATGATTGACCTGATGGAGGACCTGGCTCGACATGGTTCGAGTGACAATAGCTTCAAACAGAGGAGAGACTTAAAGGGGATCAACATAAAGAGGAGAAGGAAGACCATCCCTAGAAAGAGCAACCCGAAGAAGGGCATCACGAAGAAGACCATGCCAGAGAAGAGGACATCCAAGAGTTGCATAAAAAAGGAACCACACCATAGAGTACACCCCTGAGATCCGGTCATAATGCAACACTGAACAGTAGAAGCAAAAAAGATAAGAGGGCCAGACCGGTGGTGAAAGAGGTGGTGAAAACATCCAGAAGCAGCAGCAAAAAGGCTAAGGTGGCTCGCACATAGGATACCACACCCAATAGTAGCAGGAAAAATGCTAGCGCGAAGAGGAACTTGCCGCAGAGGTCCGGCAATAATGCTAGCGCAAAGCAGAACACACCCAATAGTGGCGGCAAAAATGCTAGCTTGATGGGGAAAACGCTGCAGAGGTCCGACGATAATGCTGGCGGGAAGGATAAAACACCCAATAGTGGCAGCAAAAGGGCTAATTCGAAGGGTAACACGCTGCAGAGGTCAGGCAATGATGCCGGCACGCAGGAGCCAACATCCGTGAGGGGAAACAAGAAGGAGATCACACCGACAAGTAGCAGCAAAAAGGTTAGTTCGGTGAGGACCGCAACGTAGAGGTCAAGCCCTAATGGGGCTACCATCACGAATGATACCATCAGGAAGGATTACATCAAGAAGGATTCCATCAGGAAGGAGGATGTACACAAGAAGAGAAACAGGGTTCTGTATAGTCAAGATGAAATAGAATCTGATTACTGTTTGTCTGTCGATGAACATGTGATGCATGACAGTGTAAGACCACCCCCTGTGGTTGCAGCAGCACAGAAAGAGCGTCTGGGAGAAAACAGAGTTAATGGGGAGGTACATTGGGCTAATGTTCCGGTCCATGTAGGTGCAAATGATGGTGCAGCCCCACCCCTGGGAGTCAATACGATGTGTGCGGTGCTAGGCATTGGTAAGGATGGTGAAGATTCTGAATCAGATATAGAAGATGGCACCGTGGAGCATCAAGAATCCGGTGACGATGAGATGGACGAGACACTTATGGATGGGGCTAGCATTATAGTTGATGACTTGGGTCCTGACGTATACGAGGTGATACATGACCACGAGGAACATATAATTTCGGTTGGCACCGAGTTCAGCAGCATGCATGAGTTCAGGATGTCGTTCCGGCATTTTTGTATCAAGGGGGAGTTCGATGTTCATAGACTAAAGAACACTGCCTAGAGGTATCAGGCGGTTTGCAGGTTAAAGTGGAAGAATGGACAAGTGGTGATACCTTGTCCGTGGAGGATCGCAGCCAGAGCCCTACCCGCGTCAAAGGCAATTAGGGTATCATGTCAATGAATGGAGCAAACCATTTCAACATTATCATCTTTTACTCTATAATATAAATAAATTTGATGTGCAAGATCTATCTGGCAAATCCGCTTATGTTATAAATTAATCTGTCTTGCAAGCGAACAAATTGGACCCTCCCCACATGTGTGTGACAGGGAGCATGCTGAAATCCTCGATGGCTAATATGGAGTGTGTGGATATACAAGCTATGTCCATACTACAACATAACCCTAGGGAGACTGCGAAGAATATTCAGAATAAACTCGTTGCTCATGACAACATTGTCCTATCGTATTACACGGTTTGGAAAGGTAAAGAGAAAGCTTTGAAAATCTTGCATGGGGATTGGACTAATAGCTTCAGGATGCTGTACAACTTCAAGGCTGAGATACGGGCTAGGTGTCCAGGGAGTGTTGTGGTGATAAACACTAAATCAGAAGGTGGTAAAATTTATTTCAATAGATTTTTCATGGCGCTTGAACCTTGCATCCAGGGATTCAAGGATGGATGTAGGACATATCTGAGCGTAGATAGTACTTTCTTAACTGGCAAATGGAAAGGCTGCCTGGCATCTTCTACAACATTGTATGGTCACAACTCGAAGTTCCCAGTGGCATTCGGGCTGTTCGATACAGATATAGAGGAAAACTGGGTCTGGTTTATGAGGTAGCTCAGGAGATCTATAGGACAAATGGATCCATTATCTATATCCACAAATGCATGCAAAGATCTAACGAATGTAGTGAAGGAGGTGTTCCTGAGAGCTGAGGGTATAGAATGCCATGCCCACCTGATGCTCAACCTGTACAGACACTACGCATGCAGCGTATTTGGTTATATGTTTGCTTCTGCTAGATCTTACAGAGTTGGGCGTTGTGAATATTTCATGAGCAAGATTTTTGCGGAAGCCCCAGATCTTCCCCGATACTTGGCCACACATCATTCGCAGCTATGTAAGAGGAGTCAGTTCAAAACCGACATCAAATTTGATTACATACAAACCAATTTAGCTGAATGCCTGAATAACTGGTGAAGGACATAAAAGTTTGTCTTGTTCATATGTTGATGGATGGCATACAGGGTATGATCATGAAGCTATTAAATATAAGGAGAGAGATTGGTCAGAGACTTACAGGCCATATGCTACCCCCTGCTGTACAGCAACTGCATAACATAATCCGAGGGCTTGGTCATCTTAGGGTTCTCCCGTCAAACAACAACAGCTGTGAGGTGGTTGGAATGTCCAAAAACGAGCACAGGGATGTTGTGAACATCGAGAAGCAGGAATGCACCTGCTTAGAGTGGCAGAAAAGAACTCTACCACATTTGGATCAATATTTGTCTGACTACTTCTCTCTGGAAAAGTTCAGAGTTGTGTACGTTGGTTCTGTCGAGCCCTATACTAACCCATCTCAGTGGCCTCAAGTCCAACTTAGTTTTGAGCTGTGCCAGCCAGTAACAAAAAGGGGCAGAGGTATACCACAATTGAAGAGGTTTAAGAATTTTCTAGAGAGGGATGGTTCAGCTTTTAGTGGTAGCAAGAAGGGCAAAAACCGATGCAAAACCTGCGTCTCATAGGCCATAGAGAAGCGGCGTGTCCTCATAATGCACCCAAATCTATGTATGATATGGTACATATATAAAAAAATTCGGTCGTACTCTATAGATATTAGGTGCTTAACCGTGTCCTGTTTTTTGATAGGAAGCGCAAGGTAAGAAACATGACTGCAGACTCTGTGATTTTGCTGCAGGAAGAAAATCAAAACGAGTGGAGTGATGAGGCTGAACATGATTCTGATGCTGATTGGCCTAACTTCCCTCGACCCGGAGATGCAGAGTATGTGAAGGTAAGAAAGTTGGCACCCAGGAAGAGGAGGAAGGCGGGCAATGAAGAAGACAAAGGACACCGAGGCAAAGAAGTGGCACCCAGGAAGGGTAAGAAGGCTGGCACCAAAGAAGCACAATAATGTGTTGATGTCAAACCTGTCTATATATTCTGTAAACTTCTAGAGCTGTGTTTGTGGGAATTGTCAGGCGAAACAAGCGTGTAGAAGTGTCTTAAGATAATATGAGTTATTTCACATTCTCGTACTTATCCGTTCATTGACTATGTAATCCCGCTCTTGTAGCGACTTGAGATTTGGTAATGCGTGAAGACACTTGTTGAAGCATAAATTATGAATGTGCCACTACTATCTATACAGTTGCCGCACCGGAGACGATGGGGATTGCTTCTCCAGTTTGATGGATGGTAGTGGCATAAACATAATTTACATAAGCGCTTTCTGGTTGCGCCAGTTGTATTAAATCCCTGTTTTTAGCATTACACTTATTAAAAGGTTCTAAGCTGAAAAACAAGTTCTAAGATGCTACAATCCCATGAAGCAGAAATTTATTTCAGCTGCTGGAAAACGCCATGGCAACATAAACAGCAAAGGAAACAGATAATGCCCAGATATTGACGAAATTGTTTCCACTTTTCGGCCCAATCTTTAGCTTGTCTATCTCACCAGCTTGCTTCCGCAACTTAGCTTGCACGTCACCTCCCTGCTCCTGCCTCCCCTCCATCTGGCGAATCTCCTGGATCTCTCGCTCTAGCGCACGAATCTCCCCCTTCTTGTCCCACACAACATCACGAATATCCTGAACAATCTCCTTGTGAAAACCTGTAAGGGGATTTTCGATCCACATAAACTTGTCACATCCTGGTCCCCTTCCTTCCTGCGAACAATCGAAGCAAACAAACACAAAATTACATAACGGTTCCCGGATCAGGGTTACCAACTTCGCATAGCATAAGAGGTTACCGCTCTGATGTCGTAGTTGCTGAATTTCCTATAGTATTTTCGTCAGTCCAATAAATCTATCTCGGCTTATTCTCACCGCACAAACACAACATCTCGGGGTAGTAATTGTAGGGCGTGTTCCGGTACCTGATGGGGGCACCCGCCTGGCGGCAGTGAGCTGACCATGATTCCGCCCGAGATGAACTGCATGAGCTGCGAGCCATGGGCTAGGGGAGCGAGGGCAGAGGAAAGAGGGGACGATGGAGGAGCCTTGGATGTCAGAGCAGGGGAACAGTGCAGCGTAATTTATGCCACCCAGTAACTCAAGGAGAATCCTACCGTCCACTTTGGGCTGACAGGTAGGGCTCCTCTAAAGCTCACACCTTCGTTGTTCAAAGGCCCTTTCACGCTCATTGACCGAAATGTTTTGTCCTCATGCCCGCCTACATATCACACGCCTGGTCCCACAGTTTTCCACCCTCCCCATACACCCTGTATCAGGAAAAATCTGCCTTCACGGCTCGCGGTGGCAGATCCATCCGTGGTGCGCCATGTGCCAAAAGTCCCGGTTTATCTTGCTTATGATTTTATGTTGGTAGTGGGTGACACACAGGGGCAACTCAAGCTGTTTTCTTATTTTTCTTGATTTTTGATGAATTTCCCATTGCCGGGGTTCAGGGGGTGGGCAAAATTGGCATACCCGCCGGCGCGCGCAGGCACGCGAGGTCCACTGCAACCTTGAACCTAGGCATTTTCCTAGCCTAGGTACCCCATGGGGCACCCCAAATCATTTTTTCCAGAAAATTCTAGGCAATTTCTAGGGTACCTACAGTTAGAAACCACAATTGCCGGGGCGTGACTTGGGGAAAATACAGTATATGATTGCACCATGAGATGAGAACCAACCTCCCGGGGATGGCGGTCCGCCATGACGTAGCATGCGTGTAAATTGCCTCGGGCCCTATGGCAAGCTCAATTCCTGCACCTCCTTTGAAGAATCGCTTGTTTTCTGGAGTCGGTAAAAGGAAACTCGGATTTCTCCATGGAACCCTGGAATCTCTAGTTGGAGAAGTTGCTTAGGATGCCGAGAGGGAGCTAGGTGCCGGGTTTGGGCTCAATCCTCGTAGTGGATCCACGTTATGGGCAGTGAGGGGGAGGTCTATGGCTGAAAGCCATGTTAACTCCTACTCGATAGCCATCCGGGGGTGCGCCGTGTGCCAAAAGTCCCGGTTTGTCTTGCTTCTGATTTTATGTTGGTAGTGGGTGACATGCAGGAGCTACTCGAGCTAGTTTCGTATTTTTCTTGATTTCTGATGAATTTCCCATTGCCGGGGTTTGGGGGATGGGCAAAATTGGCTAACCCGTCGGCGCGCGCAGGCACGCGAGGTCCATAGCAACCTTGAACCTAGGCACTTGCCCATCTTAGGTATGTTATGGGGCACCCCAAAACATTTTTCCAGAAAATACAGGGCAATTTCTAGGGTACCTACAGTTAGAAACCGCAATTGTCGGGGCATGACTCGGGAAAATACAGTATATGCTTGCACCAGGAGATGAGCACCAACCACCCGGGGATGGTGGTCCGCCACGACATAGCTTGCATGTAAATTGCCTCGGGCCCTAGGGCGCGCTCAATTCTCGCACCTCCTTTGCATAATCGTCGGTTTTCCGGAGTCGGTAAAAGGAAACTCTATATTTCTCCATGGAACCCTGGAATCTCTAGTTGGAGAAGTTGCTTAGAATACCGAGAAGGAGCTAGGTGCCGGGTTTGGGCTCGATCCGCACAGTTAATCCATGTTATGGGCAGTGAGGGGGAGGTCTAGGGTTGAAAGCCATGTTAACTCTTATTAGATAGTCATCCGGGGGGTGTGTCGTGTGCCAAAAGTCCCAGTTTGTCTTGCTTATGATCTTATGTTGGTAGTGGGTGACAGGCAGGGGCTACTCAAGCTGGTTTTGTATTTTTCCTGATTTTTGATGAATTTCCCATTGCCGGGGTTCAGGGGGTGGGCAAAATCGTCAAAGCGCCGACGCGCACAGGCACGCAAGGTCCATTGCAACCTTGAACCTAGGCACTTTCCCAACCTAGCTACCTGATACTTCGGAAATGTATCTATAATTTTTGATGGTCCATGCTTGTTTAGTATCTACTTTTCTTTACTTGTCTACACTTTGAGGTGCTTTTTACATTTTTCTGGTACTAACCTATTAACAAGTTGCCATAGTGCAAGTTGCCTGTTTTCTGCCGTTTTTGGTTTCAGAAAAGTTAGTAAAGTAATATTCTCGGAATTGGACAGGACAAACATCAAAGTCAATTACTTTCCGTGGGGAACAGGAAGTCTAGAGGGGAGCCAGAGAGGCAAGCCAGGGCGGCCAGACCCACCCTAGGCGTGGGTGGGCCCTTCCCCGCACCTGGGAGGGGTGTGGGGCCCCTGGACGCCGCCTCGGCCTCCCCCTTCGCCTATAAGAAGCTCGTGATGCAGAGACCCTAATGACCCGATCAAATCTCCACGAAACGTCGGTAGCCGCCGCCACCATTGTCCCTAGATCGGGGGGATCTGAAGTTCTTCCTGGCACCCATGATGCGTGAGTAGTTCCACCTTGGACTATGGGCCCATGTAGTAGCTAGATGGTTGCATCTCCTCCTTTTTTCTTTCATGTATAGATCTTGTGAGCTCTGTTCATGATCAAGATATAATCTATTTGTAATCATGCATGTTGTGGTTGCGGTGATCCGATGGATATTGGGATTATTATGTTGGTTTGATTAATGGTTTTGTCTTTATGATTCTATCATGTTTGTGTTGTTTGTGATCTTGCATGCTCTCCGTTGTTAGTAGATATCTTGGCCAAGTAGTTGCTAGTGACACCAAGAGGGGATATTTATGCTCGATAGTGGGTTCATGCCTCTACTTTCCAATGGAAGTGACAATAATCACTTTAGTTGTAGATGTGTTGTTGCTACTAGGGAGAAAACAACGGTCTCTTGTTCATGGAACATGTGGACTGTTTACCTTACACGCTTTGCTTAAAGCACTTGTCTGTTGCTTGCAACTTAATACTGGAGGGGGTTCGGATGATAACTTGAAGGTGGACTTCTAGTCATAGATGCAGTTGGATGGCGGTCTATGTATCTTGTTGTATTGCCCAATCGAATCTCATAGGATCTTTCTGACTAGTAATTTCATTGTTATGCCTTGCTCAGTTCCTGTCAATTGCCCCGCTGTAATTTGTTTACCCTTCATGCCATGTGGTTTATCTAATGAGAGCACCTCTAGCGAACTATGGACCCCGGTCCAATCTTTACCATTGATATATCTTCCACTGTTACTTGTTTACTTGCTGCAAACCATTACCATCCGCACCATATGTTTAACCCTTTGTTATAGCAAACCGGTGAGCTTGACAACCTCACTGATTCGTTGGGGCAAAGTCTTGAGTTTGTGTTGTGCAGGTCTCCATGTTGCTTGCAACACCTATGTGACGTTTCCTTCTTCCTTCCAGTTTGATAACCTCGGTCTCAACTAAGGGAAAACTTGATGCTTTCTCTTCACACCCTACGCTTGGGGTTACCAATGAAGTGCCACGTCGAGCATCATCAAGGCTTTTCTGGCGCCATTGCTGGGGAGGCTAAGGACGTCTTCACAAGGGGAGTCCTTCACTTCCTTTCTCTTTACTTTGTTTTTAGTTTGCTTTGTTTCTTTTGCTTGGTTTTGTTTGCCTCTTTTCAAAAAACCCAAAAAATTAGTCTAGATTGGTTTGCTTTCTTTATTCAAAAATACAAAAATATTAGTTCCTGCTCTAGATGCTGCTACTATTTTTAGCTTGTCCACCTTTACGAAAATGAACTCTGCTAAGAACACCAAGTTGTGTGACTTCACTAGCACCAACAACAATGATTTCCTAAGCACTCCTATTGCTCCACCTGCTCCTGATACTACCTTTTATGAAATTAAGCCTGCTTTGTTGAATCTTGTGATGAGAGAGCAATTTTATGGTGCTGGTTCTGATGATCCTGCTACCCATCTCAATAGCTTTGTTGAACTTTGTGAGATGCAAAAGTATAAGGATGTAGATGGAGATATTATTAAGCTCAAGCTTTTTTCCTTTCTCCTTGAGAGGAAAAGATAAAGAATGGTTGCTTTCTTTGCCTAAAAATAGTATTGATTCTTGGACTAAGTGCAAAGATGCTTTTATTGGAAAATACTATCCTCCTGCTAAGATTATATCTATGAGAAGTGACATTATGAAATTTAAACAACTTGATAGTGAACATGTTGCTCCAGCTTGGGAAAGAATGAAGTCTTTGGTTAAGAATTGTCCCACTCATGGACTCACTGCTTGGATGATTATTTAGACTTTTTATGTAGGTTTGAACTTCTCCTCAAGAAATCTATTGGATTCAGCTGCTGGAGGTACTTTTATGGGCCTCAGCTTGGGTGCTGCAACAAGGCTCCTTGATAATATGATGGTTAACTACTCTGAATGGCATGTTGAAAGAGCTCCACATGGTAATAAGGTAAATTCTGTTGAGGAAACTTCCTCTTTGAGTGAAAATATTGATGTTATTATGGCTATGCTTGTTAATGGGAAAGCTCCTCTAGATCCTAATAGTGTTCCCTTAGCCTCTTTGGTTGCTCAAGAAGAGCAAGTTGATGTGAACTTCATTAGAAACAACAACTTCAACAACAATGCATATAGGAATAATTTTGGTAGCAAAAACAATTATAGGCCTTATCCTCTTAGTGGAAATGTTTATCATGGTAGATCTAGAATGCCTAGTGAAGAAAGGATTCTATAAGTAGAGAGATCCACTAAGAATTTTATGCAAATGCAATATCAGAAAAAATAAGATTTTCACTAAAACTATGGAGGAGCAATCTAATATCTTGAAAAACATTAGTCATCAACTTGAGAATTTGAATAGAGAAATTCCTAGTTTACAGTCAAAAATTTTGAGTGCTGAGAAAAATATATCCTCTTTGTTTGAAGCTCAGTCCTCCTTGATTAATAAAATGGCTGCTAAACTTGAAACTATGGAAAACACCTTTGCTACTGCTCATGCCATACAAGTTACTATTGATGAAAATGTTAGGCTCTTAGCTCAACTTCATGTTAGGTGGAAAAGGGAAGAAATTGATAGGAACAATAGTGTGTGCACCATCACCACTAAACCACAAGTAGTCCCTATTCCTCCTCCTACTATGCCTAAGCCTATTGAGCCTACTACTAGTGATGCTAAGTTTGACTTTGATATCGATGGTTGCAATATTTATGAAGTGATTATGTTTCTACAAAAGCTTGCTAGAAGTCCTAATGCTAGTGATATGCATGTTGCTTTCACTAAACACATTACAGATGCTCTTGTTAAGATTAAGGAAGAGAAGATAAAACACAAAGCTTCTATTCCTAGGAAAGTAGAAGATAATTGGGAACCCATTATTAATATGCAAGTGAATGACTTTGATCTCAAAGCTTCATGTGATATTGGTTCTAGTGTTTCTATTATGCCTAGGAAGATTTATGAAATGCTTGATTTTCCACCATTGGAAGATTGTTATTTGGATGTCCTACTCAATGATAATGTTAAGAAGAAACTCATGGGGAGTATTAATGATGTTCTCATTATATTTTACAATGCTTATGTCCCTATTGATTTCTATGTTTTGGATGTTGAATACAATGCTTCTTGTGCTATTACTTTGGGAAGACCTTTTTTAGAACAGTTGGTGCTATCATTGATATGAAAGAAGGCACCATTAAATATCATTTTCCATTCAAGAAAGGTATTGAACACTTCCCTATGAGGAGAGAGAAGTTGATTTTTTCTCCTCCTGTTGGGGATATGCTATATGGGTATCCTCATAGCATGTCTCCTATCCGGATAACCTGGGTGGCCCACATTCGGTAGCATGGCCCATGTCCTGCTGGGCGGCCCAGTTAGATGGATCCAGAAGGGAGGCCCATGTCGGATAAAGGAAGGCTACAGAGGAGTCACCGACGTACCCTGAGCCTTGGAGTGCAAGACACGCTAGACTAGTTGTAAGCAGTGTAGGACTCTGTAACCTGTCCGGCTATGAATTTTCCCTGTAACCCGAGGACCTGGCGACTATATAAGTCGGGCCTATGGGAGCCTTTAGGGCACGATAACTTAGACACTCTAGTCACCTCGCCCAACGAACCAATCCCTGTAACTCGGCGTATTTCCATTATAGTGATTTATAGCAGAAGTAGGATTCCGCCATCGTTGTGGGATCTGAACCTGGGTAAGATGTGTAACCTCGTACCCTTCAACCGTCCGCCTTCCCCCACGTCACTAAACACGCACTGTGAGGACCCCTCCATGGTGTACTCTTCGGCAATACCACGACAGTTGGCGCCCACCATGGGGCAAGAGGCGCTTGAGGCTCTCCAGTAGGCGAGGACCAAGATCTTCGCAGGAATCAGCAAAACTGTAGCCATCGGTCGCGTTCTCTTCTCCGGCAACGTTCCGATCATCCCCCCCAACGAGTTCTGGATCCTGGCAAAGACGATCCCTACGTGGTGCTCGATCTTCCCCATCGGAGACATCCACCTCTTCGTCGGCGAAACCGACTCGGGCACTAGTTCCCTGGGAGTCAGAGGAGCATCAAGACCCGCACGGACCGCCTATGGGCAGGATACGTTCGCGGAAGGATCGATTTTGGACCTCTCCTCAGAGTTTGCCAGCAAAGATCAGAAAAATTTAAGGCCCACCCAAACCGCCCCTGTGCTGGATATAACGGTGTAAGATCGCTGCAAATCCATCGACTTCGCCCGTGCGTCTGGACAGCAAAGATCCAAGTTCGTCGGCGTGGTTACCATCTTCGATCTGGCGCGCTGCATTCAGAGAGAGGGCGAAAACCCCCATGATTACCTCGCTAGGTGTCTCCGCATACGGGTTGACCTGGCTCACTACCCCAATGATGATGTTATGTATCACTTTGTGGAGGACTGGACCAGGGTACGCTTCTCCCGCATACGCTATGGCGGCAGCAGGCTTCAGGACGCCTCACTTTCGAAAACATGGTGAAAACTCTCAACAGGTATGCGGAGGCTAAGGAGGAAGCTCACATGGAAATCGCGCTCGTTGGCGGAGCCCCTCCGCCTCAGCCACCACCACCACCGCCTCCGGTGGTCGTCGCCGTAGTTGCGCCACCACCTCCAGTCATCGTCACTGTTGTTGCACATCAATCTCTCATCATCGAGGAAGCCCTGGCACCCTCTGACTCCGTGCTTGACGCGCTCTATGCCGACTTCAGCGCAGATTCAGAGGAGATAGACTTCAGCCCGGAAGAGTTAGACTCCGCCATGAAGGAGATGGAGGAAGATTACAAGCGCGACGAACAGGCCAACAACGACATCATGTCCCGAGAGGTGTTCGTCACCATTGGGATGGCGATGGATGAAGATTAGCC
Source organism: Avena sativa (assembly GCA_916181665.1). Classification (NCBI taxonomy): domain Eukaryota; kingdom Viridiplantae; phylum Streptophyta; class Magnoliopsida; order Poales; family Poaceae; genus Avena; species Avena sativa. Next base: position 139,026,983 of record OV702280.1, read on the forward strand.
TGGACGAGCTCCGCCTACAGTGCTGGACAAAGGGAAGGGACCACCTGTTGCTGCCGACAATGATCACGCAAAGGTCATGCCCCCTCCGCCTAACCCAGTGTAGCAGCCGTAGGAACTCGGCACCGGTCCGAGCAACAACAACACCGCAAACCTGTCGCCCCGGCGTTTATGTCTGTTGCAGCCCAAGTCACTCCAGCTGATAGAGTTATGTACAACAATCTCCTCGTTGAGCCTATGACCGTGGCTCATATTCGCAATGTCGTCCAACTCGACGAGAAGTGCCAGCAGGTGCTGGAGGAAGCGCTGGCCATCGCGGAGCAAGGCGCAAAGCTAGATCGAGATCTGGCCAACTCGCAGAAGTCAATAGAGAAAGCTAGAGCAATGGAGGCTGTCGTGGGAATAGTCACGGCAGATGCTACAATCGGCAGTGAGTAGTAGAATGAGGGGCAAGGGCGGCCAGCCATCTGCGGTGCGAGATGAGGGCAAAGACACAGGGTTTTACCCAGGTTCGGCCCCCCGGAGGGTAAAGACCTACTCCTGCTAGATTGTATTATGGAGGTGTTACAATGGGCGAGCTCGGCGTCTAGGCAGCGAGTCGCTTGGGTGTATGAGGGAACGTATCTCTACTCGCCCTATAGGGAGGTTTATATAGGCTCACCTCCCCTAGGGTTTACATATCTCAACCGATTCAGTTAAAGCTTCGGTAGTCGTTCAACCTAATCCGACCGGGCCTATCTACTCGCCTGGGCCTTCAGCTTCCAGTCGCTTGGTTACTCGCTGGGCTTCAATCCATTCGCCGCCCTGCAGGACCACTCGCCGGTTCTTGGGCCAGTCGGAAACGTCCTGCTGGGTATACCCCGGTAGGAATATCCCCATCAGTAGTCCCCGAGTCCGTCGTCGATTTGGCGTAGGTGGCTGCTGGCAGTCGGAGTATACGGCTTCAGAGTAGGCATCCATTCGAATCGTCGGCGGGCTCCTGTATAAAGGAGGAAACCAGTGATCCAGGTCGCAGCTTTGGCGAGTCGATTCGGCGTAATACTGTAATAGTGATTGGGTCGGCGAGCCGAATGGCCGTAGTTGGACCGTCAAGCGTGGTCAAACTAGCCGTTGGGGTAATCCAACGGTAACTTTTGGCGTAATCATCGCGCGGTAACGGCTCCCTGATTTGGCGGGTAACATCCACTATATAAGGGGAATGGTAGGCGATCGGAGAGCCAACTTCTCACCACTTCTTCCGACTGCACGCATTTTCCTTCCCTCGCATCGCGATCCAGCCGACCCGAAATCCTCCGACCCCCAACAAACCTCTCGGCCATGGCCCTTTCCACCGAACCATGGGGTAGATCCAAATGCACGAGGGCGCAGCTGGCCTCTTTCGAGGAGGCCGGGATCTTGCGAGCCGGCTGTTGGCGTATTCCCGCAGCCGGAGAGACGACCCCGACCCCGCGAGAGAGGGAATTCATCTGTTTCACCAGTCATCTCGAGCGGGGGCTAGGGTTTCCTACGTCCCTATTCTTCCGGCGCTTCTGCGCCTACTACGGGATCCAGCCTTCAGATCTAGGTCCCCACAGCATCGAGCAGCTCGCCATCTTCGTGGCGTTCTGCGAATGCTACTTGGGCTGCCGGCCCTACTTCCCCTTGTGGCAAGATCTGTTCCACGGACGGATCAGCCGCGAGGAAGCAGGCGGCCCAATGCTAGCCGCGGGCGGCCTGACGTTCCAGCTCAAGTCAAAAGCCTCATTCTTCGATCTGATGCTGCCCGCCAAGGCAGCGAGCGACTGGAAGAAGTCGTGGTTTTACGTGGCCGAGGCGACCCCGGAGGACGAGGTGGCGATCCCGCGGTATTCCGCCAATCGGTCCGAGCCGCGCCATCTTCAAGTCGGCAAGCTCCCCAACGATCAGTGGATGGTCGTCGACGAGATGCTCCAGACCATCCGCGGTCTGAAAAAGAAGGGCCTCCAGACGATAAACCTGTAAAACTGCTGGCTTGGGCGGCGGCTCGTCCCGCTCGCCCAGCGCGACCACTACATGTACCAGTACACGGGCCGGGGAGACTCGACGAAGGCCTGCCTCGACGAGTGGAAGCTGGAGGACTATCTCCCAGCACTGAAGAAGATTACCCAGGCGGTGTTCCTGGATGCGCAGGCTGGGGTCGCCCCCTATATCGAAAAGCGTCCAGCTCCGACGGTAACCATCTTACTTCGCTCGCAGCCGCAGTTTATGCAGTCGCGGTAATTCTGATTTTACTTTGTATTCATCGCAGCTATTCCAAGTGGTAGAAGGGTGGCTCCCACCTTCGGACGACGAGAACTCGAGCTCGTCCGCCCAGGATGTAGGCGAGTCGCCGCCCGCTAAGGGCGACAAAGACGACGACGACGAGTCCGAGGAGGAGGTCGCCCCGCTGGTCCAAAAGACCCGTGGACAACGACAGCGCGAGATCGAGGCAAGCAGAAGCCTCGAGCGTCATGATGACGACGACGAGCTCCCAGAGACTACCTTGCGCCATCAAGCCACTCCGTCGAAGAAGAAGAAGAAAGAAAGGGAGGTAAGGGCCCCCCCGAAGAAGAAGACGAAGCCATCGAAGCCGGCCTCGCCACCGCACTCGGCGAGCAGCTCCGATGCTCCCAGCCCGGCCGGTGACGACGCGCCACCAGCGACAGCCGTGCTGGACGCGGCGACCGTGGAAGTGCCGCTAGATTCAATACCTCCGCCATTCGCCCCAGTCTCTGGGCTGGGGGAGGCTCCGGCTGCAGCGGCTTCGCCTCGCAAGGAGGCTCCTGCCGAAGATATCCCAGAGGCTCCAGCTGCGGCCTCAACGACGAAGAAGCCGTCTGTGTCTTGGGCACGCGACGTCCTGGAGATGGGGCTCAGTCGCCGACTGGGCCCTGAACTGGAAAAACCAGCCGGCCTCCGTACGGGGCTACGCTTTATTCCAGTCGCCAAGTGAGTGCACTCACCCTTCCTTGTCTTTCATAGTTACTTAAATTATTTTTGCTTATACAATTGATGCACAGGACCTAAGTGAAGAGGATGGGCCATCCGACTGTGTCTAAGGTGCCTCCCGTCGTTAGCGAGGAGGGTCCTTCCCACAAGAGGAAGGCGGACGAGGTCGTCATCTCGGCGGATGGCAGCAAGAAGGCCAAGGGTGACGACACCGTCACTATTTCTGACGACACGGCGGTTGCACCAGCCGGACCCGTGATGGAGGCGGACGCGTCTATGAAGGAGGGTGCTCCCTTTCCTGGACCGGCGGAGCCGACCTCATTTGGAGCGGGTGCCTCTATCGCTACCTTCCCACGCTTCGTGACCAAGGCGGCCGCGGCTAGTGGGACTTCGCCCTCGAGCCACGCTCCTGGGACGGCCGATGCTGAAGTCGACCAACGTCGTGGGCATACGCCGGCTCTCCTCGCGTCCGTGGACGCGATACAACTCCACAGCATGCTTGGCGCAGCCATCCAGGTACATCCAGTCCCCGAGGATCAGGTCGGTGCTTTGTAGCGGCCTGATTCTTATAATGTCTTAATTTTATTTTTCGCATCCAGTCCCCGAGTGCGCACGCGCTGAATTTCAGCGAGTGGGCACTTAGGAATTTCATGATCGCCAGTCCCCGAGTGCGCACTCGCTGAATTTCAGCGGGTGGGAACTTAGGAATTTATTGATCGCCAGTCCCCGAGTGCGCACTCGCTGAATTTCAGCGGGTGGGCACTTAGGAATTTTGATTTGATTAACCTTTTTGGTGATGTGTAGGGTCTACAGCTTGAGTCGGCTGACCGATTGGCCGCGAGGCAGTGCGCGGAGAAGGAGCTGGCCATCGTCCAGGAAGCGAACAAAGGGCTTCAGGCTGTTGCCGCGAAGGTAGAGGAAGCTCGCCAGGGGCTTGTCCCCGCTGGTGAATTGGCGGCGGCGCAATCGGCTTTGAGTGCCGCTGAACAGCGGATCGCCAACCTCGAGCGCGAGCTGCGGGAGGCGAAGGAAGAAGCGAGCTCGGCTGACGGGCGAGCTAAGGCCGCCATTGCAGCCGCTGAAGAGGATCGCAAAGTGTCGGAAGTCCTTATTGCTGGGCTTCAGGACGACCATACGTCGCTTCAATGCTTCATCACGGAACTCGCCCGCCCGCTGCTTGGTGAGTACATCTGCCCCTTCCGGTGGTTGTGTCTTTTGTGGTGTCCGTCGTACTCATTATTGTCTTCTACTTGCAGGTCGCATCATCGATAGCGAGGAAGAGGCGGGCTCGTTCGACGCGAGGCAATGTGTAAGCATGCTTGTCGATTCGGCAACATTGTCGGCGACGTGCATCCGCGCCTATCTCCAAGAGATATCGCCCACGGAGGTGATTCCCAGCGACCTTGTTGAGGTGTGGAAGTATTTGGAGAAAGCACCCGCAGTCGCTGAGTTCATGACGCGGTCGGCGTTTCGGCGCGGAGCGTCGACGACACTTATTCTTGGACTTGCCCACTTCCCCGAAGACTTCGACATCAACGATGTGACGAGTGGATATCCATCGTCGACTAGCTCGGTGGAGCTGTCGGAGGTTCTCAAGTTGCAGGACCGCGCCGCCACGTACTCAGAACGTGTCTGGGCAATGGGCGACCTCCTTCCGTACCAGGAGACGGTCGTCGCGCCGAACGACCCCGAGCCGCCGCATCGTGACTTCAAGGTCGAGCAGCCTTTTCGCGCGGCAATCGCCGGTGAACTGACGACATACCCATCGAACCCGTACACACCGTTCATCCGCAATCGCTAGGAAGTTGGCGAGTCGTCATCAAAGCCTGCAGAGTAGGATAGTTTGCCTTGTGGCGTTAGCAGCAGGTCTGCCATGCGGGCATATTTTGTAGCATGAAACAATGCGATATGCAATTGAATGAGACATCGTGTCTATTTTGGTATTTGTTGTGTGTTTGTGATTGATTTTTGAACGAGTCCCCGAGCGCGTCCGCCCTTTTTGTGGGGTTTACCTCGTATGTGATATGTGTGTTGTTGTTGTGTGTTTTGTTATTTTGGTCGACTCGCCCGAGCTCGAAGAGCCAGTCGCTAGGCGACTCCCTTGAGTGCTCTGTACTTTGTCGTTTTCCCTTGCGCGAGCAAGGTCGGGTGGCCGAGTCCCCCAGCGTGGTACTTGGTTGTTCTAGGCGCGACTCGAGGGTAGTTGAGGACTTAGCGTGTTAGTTTGAGCGCGTCACTCCTGCCTAGCCCGTGGGGTCAGTCGCGTGGCGATTCCTGGGCATGCTCTCTTACTTGGCGTTTTCCCTGACCGCTCGCGATGAACTGGTCTTCAGTCCCCGAGCGTGGTACTTAGCCGTTCGAGTCGCTATGCCGAGGATGCGGAGGACCGAGGTCGCTGTGAGAAGCGAGGGCAGTTGTCTTGGCTCGTAGAACCAGTCGAGCTAGGCGACTCCAATGGGGCTCCGGGTAGGCGTTTTTCATGGACGATGCAAGACCTGAGGTTATTCAGTGCTCTTACACCGCACTACTTAGCCGTGCCGATCGCTGTGCCAAAGGTTGACTTCTGCGGTTAGCGTAACGCTGTTATTACGAGTGCGAGTGGCACAAGTCATGGAGAGTAGGCGCAATTTGCGGTAACCGTTTCTTTTTATTTCATAGCGACTGGAGAGTACATGTGTGGGGTTCTAGGAGTAGAACTTTCGTAGGAGGTTTACATTCCATGGTCGCTTGACGTCGAGTTCGCCGTCCCCGCGGACGTCGATGAGGTAGTAGTCGTCGTTGCCGAGTACGCGCCCGATGGCGAATGGGCCTTCCCACGGAGGGGAGAGCTTGTGCATGCCCTTCTTGTCCTGGATGAGGCGTAACACCAGGTCGCCTTCTTGGAAGGTGCGAGCTTTCACCCGCCGGCTGTGGTAGCGGCGGAGTCCCTGCTGGTAGATAGCGGTGCGTGACCGAGCGAGGTCACGTACTTCGTCGAGTTGGTCGATCCCGTCTTGGCAGGCAAGCTCGTTTGCAGCCTCCGTATAGTGGACGACCCGCGGCGAGTCGTGCTCGAGGTCGGTGGGCATGACTGCCTCGGCGCCGTAGACCATGAAGAATGGGGTGAACCCTGTCGATCTGTTGACTGAGGTGCTGATCCCCCAGATGACAGAGGGCAACTCTTCGACCCAGCACCCGGCGGTGCGCTCGAGTGGTACTTGGAGTCGCGGCTTCAGGCCATGGAGGATGCTTTGGTTGGCTCGTTCCGCCTGGCCGTTGGATTCCGGGTGGGCGACTGACGCGAGGTCGAGCCGGATGTGGTGTTCTTCGCAGAATTCGGCCATGGCTCCCTTGGCGAAGTTGGTGCCGTTGTCCGTGATGATGCTGTTTGGGAACCCGTAGCGATATATGAGCTCGCGTAGGAATTTAGTGGCGGTCTTCCCGTCGCATTTCCGGACTGGTTTGGCCTCCACCCACTTCGTGAATTTGTCGACGGCGACTAGCAGGTGGGTGTAGCCGGAGGGGGCCTTCTTGAAGGGGCCTACCATGTCCATGCCCCACATAGCGAATGGCCAGGTGATGGGGATTGTTTTGAGCGCCGAGCTCGGTACGTGCGTCTGATTGGCGTACTTCTGGCACCCTGCGCACCGCTGGACGATATCGACGGCATCGGCGTGTGCGGTGGGCCAGTAGAAGCCATGTCGCATAGCCTTGGCGACCAGGGAGCGAGCGGCGGCGTGGTGGCTGCAGTCACCGGAGTGAATGTCGTGGAGGATCTTGCGTCCTTCAGCTGGTTGGACGCAGCGTTGGAACACGCCGGTGACGCTGCGCTTGTGGAGATCGCCGTCGATGATGGTGTAGGACTTGCATCGACGAGCGATCATTCGAGCGTCTGTCTCGTCTGCCGGCAGGGTGCCGGCTTCCAGGTAGGCGATGTAGGGCTTGGTCCAGTCGTCTGGCTCGTTGACGAGTGCGACCAAGGCTGCCTCTGGTTGGAGTGGGACCCCGATGTCGATCTCCCTCGGGGGAGAGACTGATGGCTTGGTGATCGTGTCGAGGAAAACGCCGGCGGGTGGTGCGAGTCGAGCCGACCCGATGCGAGAGAGTGCGTCGGCCTCCTCGTTCTTCCGCCTATCGATCCACTCGACGGAGTAGCCGGTGAAGTGTCCGCCCAACTTGTCCACTGCTTGGCGGTACGCCGCCATGGTAGGGGAGATGGCGTCGCAGGTGCCAGAGACTTGCCCCGCGACAAGGTCGGAATCTCCGTAGCAGCGGAGGCGATTGACGTTCATCTCCTTGGCGGCTCGCATGCCCGTAGGGCCTCGTACTCAGCCATGTTGTTGGTACAGGGTGTGAAGTCGAGGCAGAGGATGTAGCGGAGTTTTTCGCCCTTTGGTGAAGTTAGCACTATCCCTGCGCCTGCGCCGTCCGTGTTCTTGGAGCCGTCGAAGTGCAGGCTCCAGTAATGGAGGTACAGCAACTTCTCGGGCTGCTGGGCCTCTTCCCAGTCGGCGATGAAGTCTGCCAGTGCCTGCGACTTGATCGCTTTTAGTGGCTCGTATTTGATGTTGTGGACGCCGATCTCGACGGCCCACTTGGCGACCCGCCCGGTTGCCTCGCGGTTGCGGATGATGTCTTGCATTGGTGCTGAGGAGACGACCGTGATCGGGTGCTCCTGGAAGTAGTGCGGCAGGCGCCGCTGAGCTCTGAAGACCGCGTATACTAGATTTTGGTACTGTGGGTACCGCTGGCGCGACTCGGTGAGGACCTCGCTGATGTAGTACACCGGCCGCTGGACTGGGCGCTCCTTTCCTTCCTCTGGTCGCTCGACGACCATCACGGCGCTGACGACGTGCTCGGAAGCCGCGACGTAAACCAGCATGGGTTCTTTGTCGGCGGGGGCGGCGAGTAATGGTGCGGCGAGTAACACCTTTTTGAGGTCGTGGAGCGCATCGTCCGCCTCCTTGTCCCACTGGAAGGTGGGGTTCTTGCGCATCAGGCGGTATAGGGGCATCGCCTTTTCGCCCAGGCGGGGGATGAAGCGACTGAGAGCCGCTACTTGCCTGGCCAGCTTCTGGACGTCGCGCAGGCACTCGGGTTTGCCGAGCCGGTCGATCGTGTCGATCTTCGTGGGGTTTGCCTCGATCCCTCGTTTGGAAACGACGTACCCCAGTAGTTTTCCGGTGGGTACACCGAAGGTGCATTTGCCTGGGTTGAGCTTTTTCTTATATCTTCGCAGGTTGGCGAATGTTTCCGCCAGGTCGGCGAGTAAGTCGCCTTGGTGAGCGGATTTTACGACCACGTCGTCGATGTAGACGTGGATGTTGCAGCCAATTTGGCTCGCGAGGCATTCTTGCATGCACCGCTGGTAGGTCGCCCCGGCGTTCTTGAGGCCGAAGGTCATGGCGGTGTAGCAGAAGGCTCCGAATGGCGTGATGAACGCCGTCTTCTCCTCGTCTTCGACAGCCATTTTGATCTGGTTGTACCCAGAGTAGGCGTCGAGGAAACATAGCGATTCCGAGCCCGCGGTTGAATCGATTATCTGGTCGATCCGCGGGAGGACGAACTGCTCCTTCGGGCAGGCGCCGTTTAGGTTTGTGTAGTCGATACACATTCTCCAGGTCCCGTTCTTCTTCTCGACCAGGACTGGGTTTGCCAGCCACTTGGAGTACTTGATTGGCCGGATGAAGCCAGCAGCGAGTAGACGCTGCACCTCCTTGGCGATTGCTCGACGGCGTTCTTCATTGAAGGGCCGCAGCGACTGCTTGACAGGTCGCACTTTGGGGTCGGTGTTTAGCTTGTGCTCAGCGAGCTCCCTAGGTACACCGGGCATGTCAGAGGGTTTCCATGCGAAGATGTCCCTGTTCTCACGGAGGAACTCGATGAGCGCGCCTTCCTATGCTGGGCTCCTGCCCGTCCCGATCGTCACCGTCTGGCTGGAGTCACCTGGGACCAGCTCGACGGTACGGGTGTGCGTCGTGGCCTCAAAGGTTGAGGTGTTTGCACCCTCTGAGTTGGGCTTCTTGAGTATGGTGGGGTCGTTGTTGTTGACTCCGCTCGCGTACTTGGCGAGCTCATCGGCGTGGTTGGTCTCCGCCGCGATGACGGCGTCAGCGAGCTCGGCTCCTTTGGCCTCGCATTCGGCGGCCATGTCGGGGTCGCCGTGGATGGTGATGACGCCGCACGGCCCGGGGAGCTTCATCGCGTTGTACGCGTAGTGGGGCGCTGCCATGAATTTGGCGAACGCCTGGCGCCCCAGGACGCAGTGGTAGGGGCTGTCGAAGGGCACTAGCTCAAAGACGATCCGCTCGGTGCGGAAGTTTGCCGGTGTGCCGAAGGTGACTGGCAGCGTAACCTTGCCGATCGGGTACGCCTTCCGACCGGGAACGATGCCGTGGAATGTGGTGTGGGTCGTCTCGATCATCGACTGCGGAAGCCGCAGCCGCCTGAAGGTGTCGAGGTACAGGATGTTGATGGAGCTGCCGCCGTCCATCAATGTCTTGGGGAGCCAGTAGTTGCCGACCTTGGGCTTGACCACCAGGGAGACTCGTCCTGGGTACTCGATGCGTGGCGAGTGGTCTTGGCGGCTCCAGGTGATGGGCTGCTCTGACCAGTTTAGGAACTGGGGAACGTCCACCTGGGCCACCGCGTTGACAGTGACAGCGCGGGCGATGACCTTCTTCTCGCGCTTCGTGTTGAAGCCTATGAAGGTGTGGAGCGAGCCGGCCACTTTGCCGAATTTTCCGCCGTTTGGCGGGTCGTTGTCGGGGTCCTCCCGCGCTCGCCGTGCCTTCTCGATTTCCCTGAGGGTGTGGCAGTCGGCGGTGGTGTGCGTTGCGGGCTTCCCTTCCCTGCTATGAAACGCACATGGTTGGTTAAGGAGAGCCGCGGGGTCGAACCTTGGCTTGGCCTTGTAGTTGCCGCCGTCGCGGCATTGTCCTCCGTCGCGGCGGAAGCTCTTGGGCTCGCGTTGCACGTGCCCGGCGTTGGCGACGAAGTCGACTCGCCCGTCACTGCGGCGCTTGCCGGTGAGGCGAGTGCTGCTGTAGCATAGGTCGGACCGTCGTCCGCTGTCGTTTCCGCTCGTGCGACGTTGACCTCCTGACTCATCGTCAGTTTCCTGGTTTGGATCTTCCTCGGCATACTGTTTGGCGATCTCGAGGAGGTCGGGGATGTTGTCGAGTGTGCGGGAGTGTCGCTTGAGCTTGGCGACCAGGGGCTCGTAGCGGCACGAGGTCTTGAAGCAATGGATCGCGATGTCCGGGTGGATGCCGACCGCGTTGTACCAAAGTTCTTGCCACCGTTGGACCCAGTTGCGGGTCGACTCGCGGGGTCCCTGGACGCACTGCTCCAGGTCCTCTATAGTGGTGGCGCGGGTGTAGGAGCACTCGAAGTGCCTGACGAAGGCGTCGCGCATCTCCTCCCAGGAGTCGATACTGTCCTGGGGGAGGGTGTTGATCCACTACCTGCACGTCCCCTCCATCATCAGGGGGAGGTAACGGGCGGCTAGCAGGTCAGTGTGGCCTGCGATCCCCATCGCCATGAGGTATGTGTCGAGCCAAACGGCGGGGTCGTACGAGGAGTCGTACTTTTCTATCTCTTTTGGTGCCTTGAAGTTTGGCGGGTACTTCTCGCCTCGGATCATTGGTCCGAAGCACTTGGGTCCGAGTCGACTGAGCGACCCCATGGGCTCGCCGTCGCGGCGATTGGTTAGGGTATGTCGCAGGTCGTCGGGCTGGCATGCGCGCCAACTTTGGTTGTTGATGATGTGGGTGCGAGCGTTGATGGGTTGCCCGTTGGCGGCGACGAAGTTGGTTGCCGGCCTGGGGTCGTTGGTGGAGAGTGCCGCGTTCGCGGGTCGGTGTTGGAGCTGCAGTGGCTCTGGTGGCGGGCAGTTGAGGGTGTTTGCCGCCGCTGGTCGGCCGCTGGAGGCCGCTCTGCTTCCCGAGGAACGCGAGTATACTCGACCTTGCGAGTCGGAGCCCGCTCTTTGTTGCTCGACGGCTTTCGCGAGCAGGGCCCTGACGTATTGGATCTGTAGGGCGCCGTCGCCGGTGGCCGTGATGCTGTCGGCTGCTGCTCGGCCTGCCACGAGGTTGTCCATCGGGGTGGAGAACAGTGGGAGGCCGTTTGCGTCTCGCTCCCGTGAGGAGACTACTATCCGCGGTTGGTCCATGGGAGGGTTGCAGTTGGGTGGAGGTGGGGCGCCCATTGCCGTTGATCCTGGCGGGGGCCGGGCGCTTCCTCCTGGTGGCGCGTTCTCGCAGATCGTGCGCTCGGCCACGCGGGCCGGGTCGTTTTCGTCGTCGAAGTTCAGGGCACGCCCCTGAACGGTGGGGTTCAGGCGTGACCCGATCCGCTGCTGGTGGTAGCGTGATAGCTCCTGCGCCGTCACCTGCTCGAGGCGAAATTTTTCGCGCTCGGCTTGCTCCTTGCGTACCGCCTCCGCCAGTTTCAGGCGAAGTTCCTCGACCTCCGTTGCCGTGGCGTTAGGAGGGATTGGGGTGGAGAATGGATCCTCCGGCGGATCGGTGCCGGTCGCCATGTAAGTCGCGGTGTGGCGACCAATTCCGTCGCGGAGGTCGGCGGAGTTCTCCGACCCGGAGTCGAATTCGAAGATCCCGAGGATGGAGGGGTCCTCGAAGTCTCCCACGTTGGAGACCTGGGCGATGGAGCCCACGGATGAAGCCGCGGTGATGGATCCGGCGAGTGACGCCGGGGTCGCCGAGTCGGCGTCATCGTTGAGGGCCGCGTCCTCTACGGCCGCTGAGTTCTCGGCCACGTTGCTGTGGGCCGAATTGTATTCGGAGGCGAGGTGGTGGATCATGTGGATATGGCTCTCGGAGAGCCGATCGCGTGGCGGCGACTCGCGGATGCGAGCCGAATCCTCCGAGACGATGACGTCGGTGAGGCCGACGAAGAGGCTGATCGTGCCGATCGGCAGGATCACGTTGTGCGTGACGGGTCGCGCCGCCGGGACGTAGCTTCTCGGCAAGATTTGGAGCATCTCGTCGGTCACTATCATGCGGCCGGTGGCGACCGTCTCGTTGATGGGCAGATTGGATCTTGCCGCAGAACACCGGCCGGACTGGCCAGGCCCCACGGTGGGCACCACTGTCGTGGGAATAGTCACGGCAGATGCTGCAATCGGCAGCGAGTAGTAGAACGAGGGGCAAGGGCGGCCAGCCATCTGCGGTGCGAGATGAGGGCAAAGACACAGGGTTTTACCCTGGTTCGGCCCCCCGGAGGGTAAAGACCTACTCCTGCTAGATTGTATTATGGAGGTGTTACAATGGGCGAGCTCGGCGGCTAGGCAGCGAGTCGCTTGGGTGTATGAGGGAACGTATCTCTACTCGCCCTATAGGGAGGTTTATATAGGCTCACCTCCCCTAGGGTTTACATATCTCAACCGATTCAGTTAAAGCTTCGGTAGTCGTTTAACCTAATCCGACCGGGCCTATCTACTCGCCTAGGCCTTTAGCTTCCAGTCGCTTGGTTACTCGCTGGGCTTCAATCCATTCGCCGTCCTGCAGGCCCACTCGCCGGTTCTTGGGCCAGTCGGAAACGTCCTGCTGGGTATACCCCGGTAGGCATATCCCCATCAGAGGCCGAGTACAAGACTCTGCTGCAGCAGCAGAAGGCTAAGAAAGCTCCGGCTCGCTTCATCAACGATCCTGGTGTACGGCGAAACCTAGGATGGGCTCCCTCGAAACCGGCACAAGACAAGCCATACATTGACAGTGAAGGCAGGCAGGTGTTGCCCACCCCTCTTCTTCACCTCGCCGTCGCCAAGACCCTTCTGGAGTAGGGTAGATCACCCGAAGCGGTGAACCAGGTCTATGACCTAGTGGCCAAGGCGGTGAAACAATAGGAAATGGCCACCTCTCAGAGGCTCAAGTCTGACCCAGCATTTTGCGACTCTAGCCAGCATAAGCCGCCAAGGGACAGATCTCCTCTTGATGTCGGGTCCCAGACGGGTTCGTCAGAACAAAGACGGAGGGACGTGCGCAACAGGAAAGATGCTATCACCATATCCTCCGACCATGAAGGAAAAGCTCAACCTCGTCGCCAATCTCCACCGCCCCGCTTTCCCCGACATCGTGAAGACCCCAAGGCTCACCATCATACGAACATGCCTCCACCTAAGTAACGCGACATTGTCATTCGTGACAACACGGAGCAGGCCCGTCATGATGGGGAGCGCAGCCAAGGATACAAGAGCAGGTCGCGCCATGACCCTCTGCGTCCGACAAGCAATCGCGACAAGCGTGAGGCATCGCAGGAGGGTAACAACAAGAAGGATAACCCACTGCCACCTCTGCCTCCGTCGCGACCCAGCAGCCACCATGGTGGAGGAGGCCCGCGTTGTTCACGCAGCCCATCCCCGGAAGCCCGGATCCATATGACGCATGATGACGTCTGGAAAAGATCCACGAGGCCCGAGACGGAGCATACCTGGGACCACGCTGCTTTGGACCTGTAATACGGACCGCAGCTTACCCCAAGGTTTTCCGGATTGACAAGACCATCAAGCCTTATGATGACACCACCAATCCAGCTACATGGTTGTAGGATTATGGTAACGCGGTGTAGATCGCCGGGGAAACCGCAACATCGCTGTCAAGTACATCCCATTGATGCTGGCGGGAACGACCCGACAATGGATCGATGACTTGCCAGAGAAATCTATCTGCAACTAGCTGGACATGCAAGAAGCGTTCACCAAAAACTTTGAGTGTACGTACAACCGTCCATGTACTGTTGGCGACCTACAGCGATGCGTGCAGGAGAAAGACGAGTCATCTCGCGCCTACCTCTCCCGCTGGCTGGATATGAAGAATTCATGCGCAGGAGTGCACTCACAGACCGCCATGTCCGCCTTCATCGATGGGTTTGAAAGGGGTATGTTGCTCCGACATACGTTGAAGTGCTTGTAGGATGACCACCAGCTGGATATCAACCAGATGATCCAGCTGGCTAGTGAGTTCACGGCTACCGACAATGATACTCACGGCTCCCTGCCGGCAACGGCCGTTCCAACTCAAGCTTGGAGGAACAACAACACCAAGCGGAAGATCCCACTAGAAGAAAAGAAAACCTCCGACATGGTCGCCATGACTTTTGCAGGACGAGGTGACAGTGGACAACATGGCCGAGGACGGGGGGCTGGTCGTGGGCAGCAGCGAGGTAGTAAAAAAACCTCGGCAGCGCTCCGCGTTCCCCAAACCTATGAGGAGTACCACGATATGCCGTGCTTCGTACACCTCGACGCCAACGGCAAGGCCACACACACCAATCGACATTGCAAGTTCGTCAATGACCTCAAGGAGGACCCGGAGTCCGTCTACAAGCAAAGTCGGAAGAATAGACCACGAGGCAAGGGCTAGGGGAAGAAGAAGGAGGAGGAGTCCAAGGATTCAAGTGACATGGACAAGTACGTTGACCCCAAGAACGCCGCCAAGAGCGATGGCAAGGGAAAGAACCCCTTAGAGAAGAAGGCGGCAGTTTTCCACACTTTCCTTGGCACCTCCACCGTCCGACAACAGAAAACCTCCATGAGGATACTAATGTCCACTCTACCCCCTGTTCCCCAGTACCTGCGCTGGTCGGAAATTCCAATTACTTGGTACATGAAGGATCACCTAAACCTCATCCCTACGGAGAACCAATACGCCATGATCATCAACACCCTGATTGACGGCAATAAGTTCACCAAATGTATGGTGGATAGTGGAAGCAACATCAACATCATGTACCTAGATACACCGCACAAGATAAACTTGACGGAGGCAAACCTAAGGCGGACTAGCACCATCTTCCACGACGTAGTTCCTGGTCGGGAGGCTCGGTCCCTTGGGTGCATCACACTCTAGGTCGCTTTTGGCGATGTCCATAATTACCGCCAAGAACGCATGACGTCTGAGGTGGTCCCCGTCAAGAGCGTGTACCACGTCATATTCGGCCGCGACATACTCCACACCTTCATGGCCAAGCCATGCTTAGTCTACAACAAGCTCAAGATACCCGGACCAAACAGTGTCATCACCGTATCCGGAAGCTTTACCAAGGCAAGGGACTGCGAGATTGGAGAAGCAGCCTTTGCAGAAGCTGTCCTCTATAGCGAAGAATTCAAGGAGATCTAGAGAAAGGTCGATGCCTCGGAGATGCCCGCGTCGAAGAAACAGATTTCTGACTCCGCCCCAGCATTTAAGGCCGCCATCGAGACCAAGCCGGTGGAACTTGTGGTAGGCAATGCCTCCAAGACCACCGCCATTGGGATGAACCTGGACCCTAAATAGGAAAGCACACTCGTTGAGTTCCTCCGTGACATCTTTTCCTGGCAACCTGCCAACATGAAAGGTGTACCTAGGGAACTTGCCAAGCACAGCTTGAATATTAATCCAAAATGTAAACCAGTGAAACAACCTCTACGACGCTTTGGAGACGAGAAGAGACGCGACATAGGCAAAGAGATAGCTAGGTTACTTATGGCTAGTTTTATCCGAGAAGTCCTTCACACCCGATGGGTGGCCAATCCTGTACTTGTCCCCAAAAAGGGAACCAAATAATTAAGAATGTGCGTTGATTACACCGGCTTGAAGAAAGCATGTCCCAAAGATCCGTTTGCTTTGCCTCGCATTGACCAAGTCATTGACTTGATGGCTGGCTCAGAGCTTTTGTGTTTTCTCGATGCATACTCAAGATACCACCAGATCAAGATGAGGAAGTCAGACCAATTGGCCACTTCGTTCACTACACCCTATGACATGTTGTGCTATGTCACGATGCCCTTTGGGCTAAAAACACAGGTGCTACGTACCAGCGGACAATGCAGTGTTGCCTACATGATTAAATTGGTCGCAACGTTCACGCCTATGTGGACGATGTAGCGGTGATTTCCAAAAAGTAAAATGACTTAATCTCCGACTTAAAACAAACCTTTGATAATCTCTGGAAATACAACATGACGCTTAACCCTAAGAAGTGCGTCTTCGGGGTCCCAACCGGCAAATTGTTGGGCTTTATCCTTTCCCAACGTGGAATCGAGGTCAACCCGGAGAAAATCAAGGGCATCTTAAACATAAACCGTCCGACATGCCTAAAGGACATACAACGGCTAACAGGTTGCATTGCAGTGGTTAGCTGGTTCGTCAGCTGACTTGGAGAGAAGGCTCTGCTGCTGTACAAGTTGCTGAAGAAGGCAGACAAATTCACGTGGATGGACAAGGCAGATGCAACATCGAAGCAGCTCAAGGAGATACTTTCCTCAGTGCCTATCCTTGCCGCACCCGAGCCTGGAGAGCCCATGTTAATCTACATGACGGCCACCAACCGGGTAATCAGCATCGTCATCGTGGTAGAGCGGAAAGAACCAGGCTATGAGTATGGAGTTCAACGTCCAGTTTACTATGTAAGCGAGGTATTGACGGAGTCCAAGCAGTGTTACCCGCACTACCAAAAGATAGCTTATGGAGTGTTATTTGCTTCTCGGAAGCTGCGACACTACTTCTAGGAGCACCCCATCACAGTGGTGAGCAATGCTCCACTGTCCGACATTATCAACAACAACGGCGCTATAGGAAGGGTTGCAAAGTGCGGCATTGAACTTGCCGCCTTCGAGATCACCTACAAGAGACACGATGCTATCAAGTCACAAGCCTTGGCGGATTTTATCGCAGATTGGACGGAGATGCCAGATGCTACCCCAATGCTGGAGCCAGAATACTGGGTGATGCACTTTGACGGATCAAAGCTACTCAATGGCTCAGGGGCTGGTGTACTGCTACAGTCACCAACCGGGGAAAAGCTACACTACGTTCTACAGATCCACTTCGAGCCTACGAACAACATGGCGGAATATGAATCACTCATTCACGGACATCAAGCGCATAGTTTTTTGTGGAGATTCCAACTTGGTTGCCTAGCAGGTGGCTGGCACATGGAACGCGCGGAACCCTATGATGGCAGAATATAGAGACGAAGTGGACGAGATAGCCAAGAGCTTCTTAGGCTACGAGGTCAAGTATGTACCTAGGGAGCAAAACGAGGCGGCTTATCTACTGTCTAAGCTTGGATCAGGGCGCAAACGAATTCTGCCTGGCATTTTCCTGGAACATCTACGGACACCATCCGTGAAGGGAGCAGACATCGACAACCCGGATAGAGTTGACTCTTTTGTTCACATGGTGACAAAAGTCCCTCCGGCTTGGAAAAAACCGTTCATGGAATATCTTGTACACGGAACTTTGCCCAATGACGAAGTCGAAAGACGGCAAATAGTACGTCGAGCAAAGGGCTATACCATAATCAATGTACAGCTCTACAAAATAAGCACCACTGGTGTATAACTTAAGTGTGTTTCCCAGCAAGAAGGTATTGAATTCCTAAGTGAAATCCATCTTGGAGATTGTGGTCATCATGCCGCTCCTCGATCGTTGGTTGCTAAAGCCTTCCGAGAAGGATTCTACTGGCTGACCGTGACCGACACCGACAAGCTGGTTGAGACATGCATGGGATGCCAGTATTATGCCCGACAACCACACGTTACAGCTGAAGAATTGCGAACAATTCCAATAACATGGCCGTTTGCAGCTGGGGGCTGTACATGGTTGGTCCATTGCAGACGGCACCATGTGGGTTTACACATCTGCTAGTACCAGTTGATAAATTCACCAAATGGATAGAAGCTAAACCCATTAGAAAGCTCGATGGGGCAACTGCCCTTAGCTTTGTCCGGGATCTAGTGTAGAGATTTGGTCTCCCACATAGCATTATCACCAACAACGGCATCAACTTATGACTTGGAGAAGTGGAAGCTTATTGTTTGGACAAGGGCATCCGACTTGACCTTGCATCTGTGGCACATCCACAGTCCAATGATCAGGTTGAGCGAGCCAATGGATTAGTTCTGCAGGGAATCAAGCCAAGTCTGGAAGCACTGTTTCATAGAGCAGCTGGAGCCTGGGCAGAGGAATTACCATCTGTGTTGTGGAGTTTACGAACTACACCGAACAGATCTACCGGATACACCCCTTATTTCATGGTATATGGAGCAGAAGCCATCCTGCTTTATGACATGCTTCACGATTCACCAAGAGTTGCCGCCTATGACGAAGATGACGCTGAAGAATCTAGACGCCTAGATGTGGACCTTCTCGAGGAAGAGTGAGTATTGGCGTGCCAAAGATCCGCCTTCTACCAGCAGAAGCTATGCCACTACCATAGTCGCCGCGTTCGGCATCGCTCGTTTAAAGAGGGGGACCTGGTGCTCCGACTTAAGTAGAAGAAGTCACACAAATTAGCCCCTCCATGGGAAGGACCGTTCATCATAAGCAAGGCGCTACTCAATGGGTCTTACTACCTCGTTGACAATCGCGAGCTGAAGGATAGACCCAACAAGGATCATAAGCGTAAGCGACGTGACCCGGATGATGACTACCCGGAGCTTGATCATCCATGGAACATAGCACAGCTACGTCATTTCTACACTTAGCATTTTTTTATCTATTGTGTACCTCTTATATGATCAATGAAATAAAGCTCTCTAGTTCACTCATATTTCTTAGTCTTTTACCTCCTTTAGTGTTCATTTTTGGATCATATAAAACTTTTATCCGCAAGTTTTGCATTTTCACTTGTGAAAATTCCGCCTACGGGCGTTAGCTTAAGTTTTCTGGTCTACACGTTCTTTGTCATTTTTATGTGGATTCTGGAGTAGTGACTTTCGGCACTTATTGTCGGTGATTTTGTGCTTAGGTTATTGACGGTGCCATTGGGCATCATCACCTGAGAGCATAGTTCCGACGAGTCTTCCGACTCATGAAAGGTCAAGCATAAAAACCAAAGTAATGGATAAGCCAGAACTTGCTTAATAAATATATACATGCTGGAACCAGTGCTTAAGTAGCAGGGAAATACAACCATTGTTTTTTCCGCCTTAAGGTAACAAGTAGTTTTTTCCGCATACAAATTCCAGAGGAAACAAATATTACATATTGTTTTTTCATTCCTTTGCGCGTAGGTGACTTTGACGCAGCATCATCAGCAGCAGGAGAGCCATCCTCCTCGAAGTCGGCGGTGTTGAGGGACTCAGAGGAGCTTTGATTGTCACCGTCAATAGTCTCCATGGGAACGAAGACATTAGGGTCGACCAACTCGAAGACTCTGGTATCAAAACCCGCGAGAGACAACAATATAGCTTTGTGATCTATTTTTTGTCCATCGTCGTCCACGTCGGGGATACCGGAGGTCACCGTGTCGATGTCGGTGTTTTCATAGTGCGCCTTGACCATTGACAGCGCCATCCTCGCGCTAGCCCGGGTACATGAAGCTTTCTAGCTTACAATACACTCAGGGGCTTGGCACAAGATCTCTGAGAACTTCATCACAGAATCCACCGCTTTGATGTTGATCTGGAGGGGCTTGGCTATCTCCTTGGCCTGCTTGATGGCGGTGTTGATAAAGTTGCCGGCAAGGACCATGAATTCTTTTGGTGGAGGAGGCGATTGGGTCAAACCAATAAGAGGTACAAAATTCTTACAAGGGAATGCATGATTTCAATAACACAAAAAGTTCAGAGTATCTAAGCTTACAGAAGTACAAGGCGGAGAATCGCATACTGAAGATGCTAATCACAACCTGCTTGAGGGTATCCGCCATGGAGTCCCGTTCTTGTCGGAGGATCTTGTATGCTTCAAGATTGCGCTGATTTTGCTCATCGACAGCTCTCTTCATCTCTTTCAGCATCGCGATCTCCTCCTTTAAGCGGTTCATCTCCGTGTTAGCAGATTCCCGGACCTTCATGGAGTCCTCGTGCATCTTCAGCATATCCTTCCTCTCCTGCTTAAGGATCTTGTTTTCGCTATCCAGCAACTAAATATGCTTGGATTGCTCCACAATGTCCTTGGCCTTGTCAATACCTTCTGCAAGTCGGAGAAATAACAGTACATGTTGAGTACTCGGAGAATGTTGGCACAAGACCAAGTCAGAGTACGAAAACGAAAGGAAAAACAGACTCTTGATCTTAGTGATTTTATCCTTCAAGAAGGCAGTTTTACCATTTTTGGCTTCCAAATCCGCACGCATCTTCTGGAACTTCTCATTGGCCATGCCTCTCCGAGCATTCTCATTCTATGGAAAAAATTTTAAAATTGTTTAGTCTACTTGGAGCATGTAGCCGGATAACTATCCGCCTAGAGGCTTGGGGGATACAGTATAAAGTTTTTTTAACTCAGTCATATGCTTAATCTTTCTTTAAGTATCTATTTGGAATTAATTCAGTTACAACTAGAGACTTGGGGGCTATAGTATTGAAATTCATAAACACTACGTATGCTACTTTGAAAGTATCTAGTCGGAATAACTCATTCAAACTAAATACTTGGGGGCTACAGTGAGAAGTTTTGTAGCTTAGTCACTCTTAGAGCATTTAGACGCCAAGGCCTCTGGTTTTCCGTCAAAATCCTCGGGGGCTACAATGGGATACTTATCTGAAATGCAAAAGTCAAATAAAACATACAAGTGCGATGATCTTGAGGTTGGTAGCGCTATCAGCAAGCAACTTGCCGAAGGAAAGGCTGTTTCCTCGCAAGATATCTTCTTGTCGGAGAAGCTCCTCAAGACCGCAGGTTGGAGATGTCGGCACTGCACCAGGAACCAAAGAGGAGCTTCTCGGCGTGAGCGCCGGGAGGACTATCTTCGGGAATTTTCTGGTTGTCCTGGGTGCGGAGGCGCCGCCTTCAGCAGACGTTCCACCCACCACCACCGCTTTACCGCTACGGATGGCATCCTTAGCCGGAGCTTCAGCCATTTGAGTTGCGGTACTTTCTTGCGTCGCCTGTTCGCCGACAACGACAACTCCATGGAGGCACCTGAGTGCACTTCCATGGCGGAAGGGCCAGATGCATCTTTGGCCTATGAGCTTGTCGGGGCTGGACGCTGGGAGTGGCGGAAGGCTGGACGCTGGGAGTGGCAAGGGCGATGGCGGGAGATGCATGGTGAGGCACGTCACAGTGCAACATATCTTTAATATTTCTAGAAGCCCCCAAAGTTTTGGAGGTCTTCTTCAAACTAGTAGTGGCCTTTTCCTAAAACATGCAAAAAGTATAAGTACAGGAAGAAGACGAGCAATGGAGAAATGTCGGAGAAGAGGCTTACACAACAGGGGGTGCTTTGGCAAAAGGAATCCCGGTAACCTTTCTTTTCTCTGCCTCCAGGGCGGCAGTGGACTTCTTGGTGGCTCCACCCTCCGTCTTCTTCATGCCTCTGTCGGCAGCGTCAGAGGTGGAGCTCTTCCGCTTTCGCGCCTGCGGGACATCATCGTCGGACACGACGGTGACTTCCTTCATCTTCGGGTCATAGATTTGGACAACCATACTATCCTCGTCTAGACTACTAAGCTGTTAAGTGAAATCCCAAAGTGTTAGATGAGATGGTAATAGTTAGACGGAAGAATTGGAGTATATGTCCTACACGGAAAATAAACAGGTACCTCTGGGCATTGGCCCTCCACGAACATGTCATAGGTGATGGTGAATCCAAGCTTCCCGTCCTTCACCTTGACGATGTATTTGAGGCAGAGCTTGACAGAGTCACTCGAGAACTTGTTCTCTGAGATGCGGAGGCTATCCTTCCTCTCCTTAGAGTACTCGTGATTCAGCTTGGAGCGGTGCTGCAGAGGCTGGATCCACCTGACGAGCCAGCACATGGTTAGGTCCAACCCGGTGAGACCACTCTATCCTCCTAATGATGTGGGAGGCTTCGTTGTCGGAGGAAAGAGTGTCTTGGGATCTCCATGTTGGGGCTTCGGCAGTGGCTCGATTGACAAAGTCCAGATACGTTTCTTCTCGGCCGGCCGGAGGGATATCTGGGCCATAGAAGTACGTCTGTTGCCAGTTCTTGCAGGACTCATGGCCGACTATGTTGGGGAACCGCCGGCTAGGACGGATCTTAAAACTAATCGTCCCACAGTTCCTGAGCTCGTCCTTGCCGGCTCCGGCTTCCTCTTAGCGGTGAAGAAATAAATAAAGAGATCTAGCCTATGCCTAATCCCTAAGTAACACTCACAGAGAGCCGTGTAATTCCTAAGCATGAGGATGCTATTAGGGGAGAGGTTCTGAGGCTGTACTCGGTAATGGCTAAGGACAGATAGAAAGAAATTCGAGATGGGCAAGGAAACGTCGCGTACCAATTGGGCCTTGAGGTACACCTTCTCTCCGGCTTGGGGAGAAGGGGTGACCTCTCTGGCCGGCGCCGCCCGCCAGACGAGCCCCTCCGTCGCAGGGAGGTAGCCCTCAACGAGAAGTTCTTTGGTATTGCAGTCCGTGATGTCTGAGCCACGCCAATCCCCTTTGTGGGAATCGCTCTCCTCTTCCAGCAACTCCAGCGCCGCTGTATTGTGGTCGCCGCCGGTGGATTCGACCAACGCAGACTTGGGGATCACCAGGCCCTCTGGGGGCACATGAACGGTGCTCGTCGGCTTTGCCGCGGCATCGCTTGGCGCCGCCATGGAGGGAGCAGAGCTGCTGCTTGCCATTGGAAAGGTTGGGGTGGTGGCTGGAAGGATTGAGGGGCTAGGGTTTTTTGTGAACTCTCGGAGAGCTCGAGGAGGTTCTCATTGGAGGAAGAAGATGACACAGGAGGAACATGAGGTGAAAAATTAAAAATCATCCGCGGTTACAATTTATAATCCCTGGCGTCAAGATTCATGCAAGACGATTGAATGGTTGGCGCGTGGATGACGTGTGCGGGCGCGTGCGTGGAAATTTCGCCACGTTCCCAACCATCGCCGCCAATGGTTCGTATCGCTCGCACGGGAAAAATGAACATGATTGTGTCCTTTCTATCACTAGCACGTGAACCATCACATAGGAATATTCCGGCATGGATGGATCCAATCCGGCTACAGAAGAGTACGATAGAAGATTCAGCAATTCTCCGACATACATGTTGAATAAGGAGAAAACCTTGCAGGGTTCTTGGGAGGACTACAAGATATTGCTTGACGATTTGCCGACATCCATCTAGGCAGAGCATTCAACCTGAAGAGGCAATATGGTGCAAGATCTCGGAGTTCTCCGGGGGCTACTATTGGGGATATGCTATATGGGTATCCTCATAGCATGTCTCCTATCTGGATAACCCGGGTGGCCCACAGTTGGTAGCATGGCCCATGGCCTGCTGGGCAGCCTAGTTAGATGGATCCAGAAGGGAGGCCCATGCCGGATAATGTAAGGCTATGGAGGAGTCACCGATGTACCCGGAGCCTTGGAGTGCAAGACACACTAGACTAGATGTAAGCAGTGTAGGACTCTATAACCTGTCCGGCTAGGACTTTTCCCTATAACCGTAGGACCTGGCGACTATATATGTCGTGCCTATGGGAGCCTTTAGGGCACGATAACTTATACTCACTAGTCACCTCGCACAGCGAACCAATCCCTGTAACTCGGCGTATTGCCATTATAGTGATTTATAGCAGAAGTAGGATTCCTCCACCGTTGTGGGATCTGAACCAGGGTAAGCTGTGTAACCTCGTACCCGTCAACCGTCCGACTTCCCCCACGTATCTAAACACGCACTGTGAGGACCCCTCCATGGCGTACTCGTTGGTAATACCACGACACCTCCTTTCAAAGCAAGGTTTGATGTTTATGCTTCTTCATTTGAAAATACTTGATGCTTCTTGCTTCTTGTGCCTAACTTAAAGGCATTAAAGAAAAGTACTTGTTGGGAGATAACCCAAGAGTTTCCTTGAGTCTTGGAAGTTATTACTTCAGCAATAACCTCTCCTTATCCTTTTTGTTTGCTTTTTGTGCCAAGAATGACCTCTAATGAGAGGGAAGTAAGATTTGGGGAGTTGTTGTCCCGAAACAGATTTCTGTCCTCCACCAAAAAGATTTGTGAGGAGTCTATTTAACTCGGATTGAGCTAAAAATTTACGAATAAGTCCCCCAGTATGTTAACTAACTTTTGTTAGTTCAACACTTTTTGATTTGAGAAACAGAAGATGTTTGAAAAAATAGGTTTCTACCTGCTGGTCTGTTTTGACAGATTTCTACCATTATTTGCATTTGCTTCTTATTGATTCCTTTTTGAGTTCTCTTTAGTTGAATTAAGCTTTTTGAAGGAGTTACTACAGCTTGTGTTTTTAGTGAAAAGACTTTCTGTTGCAAAGCTTTGCCAGGGGTCTAATATCTTTTGAATACACTAATGTTGCTAATGAAGATTGTGTGAAGTTTTGTATGAAGGAAAAAATTTAGGTGTAAAGAGAGAATGATGCAATGAGATGAAGAATGGACAAAAGCTCAAGCTTGGGGACGCCACCATGGTTTCACCCCAATAAATATCCAAGAGGTACAAGCGTCAAAGCATGGGGATGCCCAAGGAATCCCCTTCTTCATCAATAAAAAGCTCAGGTCTGTCTAGACACTTCGTTTTTAATGTTTCATGCACAGTTGTGTTATTCTTGGAGTGTCTTAGTTTTCATTTTATTTGCTTAGTTTGCTTAGTTTGCTTGAATAAAGTAGTTTGGACCTCCGTTATCTCTGTTTTTTTTTGCAAATAAGTTTCTTGGTGTTCGAAAGGAGTACTAAGTTCTTGCTTGAAGTGCAAGAGGAGCTTGCATTGACTATGACTTAGACTATAGCATGACATGATAGGTGTTGTTTTGGAATTATGCTTAGTGATTATTGTTGTAGCATGTATTGTTCCAAACAATTGGGATTGCTTAGTGTGCCTTGAAGAAATTATACGTTGTTTTAGCATGCAAAAGCATAGTATTGTGGTATTCTCCTTTGATGCTTTGATTGGGTTGACTTGGCACATGCTCACACCATGTTATGACTATGAACAAGTCACCATTAGCCTCTATGATCATTTAGTCCTTGACTTGTAGTACCACACTTTGCTTTGATTAGTATGCTTTGTTGCTCTGCATGATTATGTCCATTATGCTCTCTTAGTTGGTTGCTCCTAGTCTTTTGCTAGCCTCCACTTGTATGAGTAAGTTCTACTCATTCTTCCAACTCCCAAGAAACCAAGTTATTCCAAAGTGTCCACTATAAACTCCTATGCATGGTGTGTTACACCATTCCAAGTATATTCTTGTTTTCAACTATCTTCCAATTAAAAACTATTTTGTTATGTGAAATAGTGATTAAAGCCCTCACGAACTTTATGGTACACTTTATATTCTTTCCCCTAATAAACTTGAACCATTGTGACAACTTTGTTGTATATGCTTGCACTTATACGTTGGAATTAGCAGAACCATGTTGTCATGGGGAACGCTTTCAACATTGCACTTGTACTTTATACTCATTTGATATCATGCTCTTTTATCTATGGATGTCACCGGTGTGAAATAAAGAGGGAACTTGTAAGTCCATGGAGTTTGTATTCTGTTTAGAGAAACGCCTGGGCCGCTAGCCTAAGCCATGCCTAATAATGGTGGAAACTTGCAGCATCACCATAGTGATCTATCAATGAAGCATCCTCAATAAAAAGCTATGCATATGGTAAATAAAAATATTGCTGAGATGCCCATTGTCTGCTTGCCTTGTCATTTTGGTTATGGGAAAGTTCCTGTACCATGTGCAAGGGGTACCCCGTAGGCGGTTCTCAATGATATGCAAATACTTATAATGACAAGAACTTACCTGGGCCTAAAGTTGAGTATGCATGAGGTTTGGCCCTCGTATTCAAGGGACTTGAGATTGCCAACTTATATTTCGTCAAGCATATACTCCATCTTTGTCACTTTAACCTTAATCACTTCAAGATGCTTATGATAGGGGCAATGAGGGCTGAAATCTAACAAGTACCATAATTTTTGTAAGCTCTTTTTGAAACTTGTAATCCCTGCTTCCTTTACAAAAAGGCCTTTCTTCCACCATTATTGAGTCTCCACCTTCTAACTTAGGCACCATTAAGAGAGCATAGTTGTCATTCTGTGTGCAATGTTCGAAAGCTTATTGATTGATGCATATTGTGATATTACTTGTTCTTGTGCTATTTGTTTCTAGTCACCCTTGTGAACTTTGAAGGTGTCCTATGCATCTATATTGCTACTCTATGAGGGACAAGCTTATTGCCACTATGCTATGTTTTCTGTATGTGAAACAAAAAAAGGTTTTTCAATGCATGTTATCCATGATCTTTGTTTGTAACTTGCCATGTTGCATGCATAGTTACTATGTCCTATTGTTAGAACTTCATCTTTAATGCACATGTTTAGAGTTCTTTGATCCAAAATTTCAATGCTTGCAAATAGTTGGCTCTTTATTGTGAGGGTGCATGTCACCTAAAAAATTATTCTTTTATCACTTACCTACTCGAGGATGAGCAGGAGTTAAGCTTGGGGATGTTGATACGTCGGAAACGTATCTATAATTTTTGATGCTCCATGCTTGATTAGTATCTACTTTGCTTTACTTGTTAACACTTTGAGGTGCTTTTTACATGTTTTATGGTACTAAACTATTAACAAGTTGCCACACTGCCAGTTGCCTATTTTCTGCTATTTTTGGTTTCAGAAAAGTTAGTAAAGAAATATTATCGGAATTGGACGGGACAAACGTCAAAGTCAATTACTTTCCGTGGCGAACAAGAAGTCCAGAGGGGAGCCGGAGAGGTAAGCCAGGGCGGCCAGACCCACCCTAGGCACGGGTGGGCCCTGCCCCGCGCCTAGGAGGGGTGTGGGGCCCCTGGCCGCTGCCTCGGCCTGCCCCTTCGCCTATAAGAAGCCCCCGATGCAGAAACCCTAAGGACCCCATCAAATCACCACGAAACCGTCTGTAGTCGCCGCCACCATGAGGCACCCTGCCGGAGGGGAGATCGTCCCGGAGGCCTTCTCTCCGGTATGATGCATGAGTAGTTCCACCTTGGATTATGGGTGCAAGTAGTAGCTAAATGGTTGTATCTCCTCCTTTGTGCTTTCATGTATATATTTTGTGAGCTCCGTTCATGATCAAGATCTAATCTATTTGTAATCATGCATGTTGTGTTTGCGGGGATCCAATGGATATTGAGATTATTATGTTGGTTTGATTAATGGTTTTGTCTTTATGATTCTATCATGTCTGTGTTGTTTGTGATATTGCATGCTCTTCGTTGTTAGTAGCTAAGCTATCTTGGGCAAGTAGTTGCTAGTGACTCCAAGAGGGGGTATTTATGCTCGATAGTGGGTTCATGCCTCTAGTTTCCAAGGGAAGTGACAATAATCTCTTCGGTTGTAGATGTGATGTTGCTACTAGGGAGAAAACAACGGTCTCTTGTTCATGGAACATGTGGACTGTTTACCTTACACACTTTGCTTAAAGCAGTTGTCTGTTGCTTGCAAATTAATACTGGAGGGGGTTCGGATGATAACCTGAAGGTGGACTTCTAGTCATAGATGCTGTTGGATGGCGGTCTATGTATCTTGTTGTATTGCCCAATCGAATCTCATAGGATCTTTCTGACTAGTAATTGCATTGTTATGCCTTGATCAGTTCCTGTCAATTGCCCTGCTGTAATTTGTTTACCCTTCATGCCATGTTGTTTATCTAAGGAGAGCACCTCTAGTGATCTATGAACCCCGGTCCAATATTTACCATTGATACATCTTACATTGTTACTTGTTTACTTGCTGCAAACCATTACCTTCCACGCCATACGTTTAATCCTTTGTTACAGCAAACCAGTGAGCTTGACAACCTCACTGATTCATTGGGAAAAAGTCTTGAGTTTGTGTTGTGTAGGTCATCGCGTTGCTTGCAACACCTCTGTGACATTTCCTTCCTCCTTCTGGTTCGATAACCTCAGTCTCAATTGAGGGAAAACTTGTTGCTTGCTCTTCACACCCTACGCTTGGGGTTACCAACGAAGTGCCATGTTGAGCATCATCAGTACCCCATGGGGCACCCCAAAACATTTTTTGCAGAAAATACAAGGCAAATTCTAGGGTACCTATAGTTAGAAACCGCAATTGTCGGGAAATACAGTATATCCTTGCACCACGAGATGAGAACCAACCTCCCGGGGATAGCAGTCCGCCACGATGTAGAATGCGTGTTAATTTCCTCGGGCCCTAGGGCACGCTCAATTCTCGTACCTCCTTTGCAGAATCGCCGATTTTCTGGAATCGGCAAATGGAAACTCTGGATTTCTCCATGGAAACCTGGAATCTCTAGTTGGAGAAGTTTCTTAGAATGCCGAGAGGGATCTAGGTGCAAGGTTTGGGATCAATCCGCATAGTGGATCCACGTTCTGGGCAGTGAGGGGGAGTTCTAGGGTTGAAAGCCATGTTAACTCCTACTCGATAGCCATCCGGGGGGTACGCCGTGTGCCAAAAGTCTCGGTTTGTATTTCTTCTAATTTTATGTTGGTACTCGGTGACACGGAGGATTTTTGATGAATTTCCCGTTGCCGGGGTTTGAGGGGTGGGCAAAATCTGCAAACCCGCCGGCGCGCCCAGGCACGCGATGTCCATTGCAACCTTGAACCTAGGAACTTGCCCAGCCTAGGTACCCCATGGGGAAACCCAAAACATTTTTTTCCAGAATATACAGGGAATTTCTAGGGTACCTACAATTAGAAACCGCAATTGTCAGGGCGTGACTCCGGGAAAATACAATATATGCTTGCACCACGAGATGAGCACCAACCTCCCGGGGATGGCGGTCCGCCACGACATAGAATGCGTGTATATGGCCTCGGGCCCTAGGGCGCGCTCAATTGTCACACCTCCTTTGCAATCACCAGTTTTCCTGAGTCGGCAAATGGAAAATCTGGATTTCTCCATGGAATCCTAGAATATCTAGTTGGAGAAGTTGCTTAGAATGCCGAGAGGGAGCTAGGTGTCGAGTTTGGTCTCAATCCATGCAGTGGATCCATGTTCTGGGCAATGAGGGGGAGGTCTAGGGTTGAAAGCCATGTTAACTCCTACTCGATAGCCATCCGGGGGGTGCGTCGTGTGCCAAAAGTCCCGGTTTGTCTTTATTCTGATTTTATGTTGGTACTGGGTGACACGCATGGTTACTCGAGCTCGTTTCGTATTTTTTTGATATTTGATGAATTTCCCATTGCCAGGGTTTGGGGGTGGGAAAAAACGTGCAAACCGGTCGGCGCGCGCAGGCACGTGATGTCCATTGGAACCTTGAACCTTGGCACATGCCCATCCTAGGTACCCCATGGGGCACCACCAACAATTTTATTCCAGAGAATACAGTGCAATTTCTAGGGTACCTATAGTTAGAAACCGCAATTGCCGGGGCGTGACTCAGGGAAAATACAGTATATGCTTGCACCACGAGATGAGGACCAACCTCCCAGGGACGGCGGTCCGCCACGACATAGCATGCATGTATATTACCTCGGGCACTAGTGTGCACTCAATTCTCGCACCTCCTTTACAGAATCACAGGTTTTTTGGAGTCGGCAAATGGAAACTCTGGATTTCTCCATGGAACCCTAGAATCTCTAGTTGGAGAAGTTGCTTAGAATGCCGCGAGGGAGCTAGGTGTCAGGTTTGGTATCAATCCACGCAGTGGATCCATGATCTGGGCAATGAGGGGGAGGTCTAGGGTTGAAAGCCATGTTAACTCCTACTTGATAGCCATCCGGGGGGGTGCACCGTGTGCCAAAAGTCTTGGTTTGTCTTTCTTCTGATTTTATGTTGGTACTGGGTGACATGCAGGGTTACTCGAGCTAGTTTCGTATTTTTTTATTTTTGATGAATTTCCCATTGCCTTGGTTCGGGGGGTGGGAAAAATCGGCAAACCCGCCGGCGCGCGCAGGCACGCGATGTCCATTGCAACCTTGAACCTAGGAACTTTCCCAGCCTAGGCACCCCATGGGGCACCCCAAAAAATGTTTTCCATTAAATACAGGGCAATTTCTAGGGTACCTACAGTTAGAAACCGCAATTGCCGGGGCGTGACTCAGGGAAAATACAGTATATGATTGCACCACGAGATGAGGACCAACCTCCCAGGGATGGAGGTCTGCCACAACATAGCATTCGTTGTCATGGGAATGGCCACGAAAGATGCTACAATCGGCAGCGAGTAGTAGAACATGGGAAAGGACGGCCAGCCATCTACGGTGCGAGATGATGGCGAAGACACAAGGGTTTACTCAGGTTCGGCCCCAGGGAGGGTAAAGACCTACTCCTGCTAGATTATATTATGGTGAGAGTACAAGGTCGAGCTCGATGACTAGGCGACGAGTCTCTTGGGTGTATGATGCAACGTGTCCTGTATGTGTACCCTAGGGAGGTTTATATAGGCTCACCTCTCTAGGGTTTACAGATCTACAACCGAATTAGTTAAGGATTCGGAAGGTCTTTGACCTAGTCCGACTGGGCCTAGCTACGCTTCTGGGCCTCCAGCTTCCAGTCGCTAAGTCCTCGCCAAGTCTCGATCCAGTCGCCATCCTGCAGGCCCACGCGCTGGCAGCTTGGGCCAATAGGAAACGTCCTGCTGGGGATACCCCGGTAGGCATAGCCCCATCAGTAGTCCTCGAGGCCGCCGTTGATTCATCGCAGGTGTTCGTTGGAAGTCGGAGTATGCGGGTCCAATGCGGACGCCCAGTCGAATCGGTAGTGGACTCCTGAACAAAGGAAAGAACTAGTCATTTTAGTCGCAATAACGGCGACCAATCAGATCGCAGCTGGGCGAACGGGTCGGCGAATAATCAAGTCATTGTTATAGTGATCGGGTCGGCGAATCGTCGAGTCGCTGAAGACAGCGAGTCGTGTAGACGAAGTTGGACCGTCAGCTTGGTCAAACTAGCCGTTGGGTAATCCAACAGTAATATCGGCGTAATTACCGCGTGGTAACGGCTCACCGAAAATGGCGGGTAACAACCACTATATAAGGAGAGTGACGGGTGAGGCGAAAATTCTTCCCTCACATCCTCCGAACTTGCGCATTCTTGTTCCTCCATTCCGCACAGCGACCAGAGCGACCCAGAGCAATTCGCATCCCTCGATCCCCCAGCCGATGGCCCCTCCTGTGGAACCATGGGGCAGATCCAAGTGCACGAAGGCGTTGCTGAGATCGTTCGAGGAGGCAGGAATCCTCCGCGCCCGGAGATGGCGCATCCTGTGGCCGGAGAAGTGATTCCAGATCCGCGCAAAGGGGAATTCGTTTGCTTCACCAGTCATCTGGAGCGGGGGCTCGGATTCCGCACTTCCCTCTTCTACCTGCGCTTCTGCGCCTACTATGACATCCAGCCGTCAGACCTGGGACCGCACAACATCGAGCAGCTCGCCATTTTCGTGGCGTTCTACGAGTGCTACCTGGGCTGCAGGCCCTACTTTCCCCTATGGCAAGATCTATTCCATGGGAGGATCAGCCGCAAAGAGGCAGGCGGCCCAATTCTAGCCGCGGGCGGCTTGACTTTCCAGCTGAAGTCGAAGGCGTCATTCTTCGATCTGATGCTGCTCGCCAAAGTGGCGAACGAGTGGAAGAAGATCTAGTTCTACGTGATCGAGTCGACGCCGGGTGACGAGGTGGCGCTTCCAAGGTACTCCGCCGACCGTCCCGAGCCGCGTCGTCTCCAAGTCACCAAACTTCCGCTGGAACAGTAGATGGTCGTCGACGAGATGTTGCAGACCATCCGCAACTTGAAGAAGAAATGCCTCCAAACCATCAACCTCTACAATTGATGGCTCGGGCGACGGCTCATGCCCCTTGCCAGCCGTGCCCACTATATGTACGAGTACACGGGCAAGGATGACCCGACGAAGTCCTGTCACGACGAGTGGAGACTCAATGACTACACCCTGGCCCTGAAAAAGATCACCCAGGCGGTGTATCTTGATGCAAAGGCCGAGGTCGCACCTTACACTGCAAGGCGCCCAGCTCCAACGGTGAGTTTTTATTTCCCTTGCACTCATAGTCGTAGTTTGTGCATTTGCGGTTGTGCTAATGTTGTTTGATTGTTGCAGTTATTCCAAGTGGTGGAAGGTTGGCTTCCACCCGCAGATGACGAGAACTCGAACTTGTCTGCCGAGGACAAGAGCGAGTCACTGCCTGACAAGGGCGATGTCAGGAGTGATGGGGGTGGCGACGGTGATGACAACGACGATGAAGACGAAGACGAAGCCGGGTAGGTTGCTGCCCCCACTGTCTGCAAGACTCGCAGGCATCACCACCGCGAGCTCGAGGCAAGCAAAAGCCTCGAGGCGCACTACCTGAGCATACCTCACAGCATGAGGCTACACCGTCGAAGAACAAGAAGCAGCCGCCATCCAAGAAGAAGACGAAGCCGGCCAAGTCGGCGTATCCGCCTCGGACCGCAAGTAGCTCCGACACTGCTAGCGTGGCCTAAGAAACAGCAGCGCACGCGGCTGCAGCAACTGGTGCGGCTGTCGTGGAGGACGAGGTGCCGCTGACATCATTGCCGCCGCCGTTCGCCCTAGTCACCGGGTTGGTGACCGCTCCATCCGCACGGGCCTCGCCGCCGAGAGGAGCTCCCGCAGCAATTGCCACTGAGCCCCCTGTCGCGGCCTTGTCCTCGAAGAAGCCGTCTGTGTCTTGGGCACATAGCGTGTTTGAGACGGGCCTCAGTCAGAAACTGGGGCCAGAACTAGAAAAGCCGACCAGCATTCGCACTGGCATGCGATTTATTCCGGTCGCCAAGTGAGTATTCCTCAGCCTTTCATCTGTCTATTTGATTTGTGTGCCAATTGGCGAGTGTTATTAGCGGAGTCGTCTTCGCAGGACTGGAGTAAAGAAGATAGGTCACCCTTCGGTGGCCAAGGTTCCATCGGTCGCCGCGGAGGGGCCGGCTGACACCTCGAAGAAGAGGAAGGGCGACGAGACTGAGGCTCCCGCCGACGGCGCCAAGATAACCAAAGGCGATGAAGTCATAACGATCTCAGACGAGCCAGCGGCTGCCCCGAGCAAAGCGCTGATTGCGGTGGACGTAGCTCTGAAGGCGTCGGAAGACGCGGGGTCACAGTGGGAAGGTCCCACAGTTTCGATTGAGGCGGCCGGGTCGCCTTCGGGTGGCGCGGGTGCTGCGGTGGCGACGTTCCCTCGCTTTGTAGCAAGGGCTGCCATGGCGAGTGCCTCGGTGCCATCAAGCCAGTTCCCTGGGGCCGCAGGTATGGAGGTCGAGCAGCTTCGCGGGCACACTCCGCTCGTGCTTTCGTCGGTGGACGCGATGGAGCTTCACGGCGTGCTAGGTTCCGCCATCCAGGTATGTCCAGTCCCCGAGGATCTGGCCACTGAATTTCAGCGGTCAGATTCTTACTGTTTTTTGCCATCCAGTCCCCGAGTGCCTAGTCGCTGAATTTCAGCGGCTAGGCACTTACGAATTTTGTCATCCAGTCCCCGAGTGCCTAGTCGCTGAATTTCAGCGGCTGGGCACTTAGGAATTTTTTCATCCATTCCCCGAGTGCCTAGTCGCTGAATTTTAGCGACTGGGCACTTAGGAATTTTTTCATCCAGTCCCCGAGTGCCTAGTCGCTGAATTTCAGTGGTTGGGCACTTAGGAATTTTTGGTTGTTGACACTGTGATTGTTGCACAGGGCTTGCAGCGCGGGTCGCCCGAGCGGCTGGCTGCCAAGTGTCGCGTGGAGAAGGAGGTTATCACTGTCCAGGAGACAAACGAGGAGCTTCGAGCGACTGCTGGTGAGTGTTTGTCTTGTTTGGCGCTTGTCGTGAACTTGTTGCGGTGTTGACCGTTTTGTTTTGGAAACAGAGAGTAGTGCGGCTGCAGTGAAGGAGGCTTGCCAGGGCCTTGTCCTGGCTGGTGAGTTGATGGTGGCTTAGTCTGCCTTGAGCATAGCGGAGAAGCGAATCGCCGAACTAGAGCGTGAGCTCAAGGAGGCGAAGGCGGAAGCGAGCTCGGCGGAAGGACGAGACAAGGAGGCCGTCACTTCTGTTGCTGAGGAGCGGAAGGTGTCGGACGCACTCGTCGCGAGGTTGCAGAATGACCTCTTGGCTCTTCAGAATTTCATCACGGACCTCTGTCGCCCGCTGATTGGTGAGTTTTCCTTTAGCCACTTTCCGAGCGCGCGTGCCATATTGTGGTTTTGGTGCTTTGATCACCGTTTGCTTGTGTGTTGTAGGCTGGATCACAGATAACGCCGAAGAGGCGCAGTCGTACGACGCGCGGCAATGCGTGACCACCCTGGTCGACTCAGCCGCGCTATCTGCGACTTGTCTCCGGGCATATCTTCAGGAGATCTCGCCCACGGAGGTGATCCCCAGCAACCTCGTCGAGGTATGGCGCTATCTGGAGAAGGCCCCGACGGTTGTGGAGTTCATGACGCGGTCGACCTTCCATCGTGGAGCAGCGACTGCGCTGAGCCTTGGTCTCGCACACTTTCCCGACGATTTCGACCTTGACGACGTCACGAGCGAGTACCCCTCGTCAACGGGCTCGGTCGAGAATACCAAGGTGTTGAAGCTGAAGGACCGAGCCGCGGTGTACTCCGACCGTGTTTGGGCGATGGGCGACCTTATTCCCTATCAGGAAACGGTCGTCGCCCCAATGACCCCGAGCCGAAGCACCGTGACTTCAAGGTGGAGCAACCATTTCGTGCGGAGATGGCGGGTGAGCTCACGACGTACCCATCGAATCCCTGGGTGCCCTTTGTCCGCAGCCACAAGGGTGGTGGAGCCTCCTCCTCGAAGCCTGCGGAATAGAGTGTTTTGCCATTCGGCGTTAGCGTAAGATAAACATGTAATTCTCATTGTATGAGAACAAATTTTGCTGCTATGAAGGAAAGCGCGAGTTATGTTGTCATTTCTTTTTGTGGTTTGAGTGTTGGTTGTACGAGTCCCCGAGCGCGTCCGCCCTTTTTATGGGGTTAACCTCGTTTTTATATGTTGTGTGAAATGTTAGTGAGTTAGGGTCGACTCGCCATCGCTCGGGAAGCCAGCGCATGGCGACTCCCAGGGGTGCTCTTTACTTGGCCGTTTTCCCGAGCGCGAACGGGGTCGGGTCACCGAGTCCCCGAGCGTGGTACTTGGCCGTTCTAGTTGCATGCCCAAGGTAGGTGAGGACTAAGAGCGTTGTATTAGGCGCGTCGCTCCGCCTGATCCATTAGATCAGTCGCATGGCGAGTCCTGGGCGTGCTCTCTTACTTGGCGTTTTTCCCTAGCCGCTCTTCTTTGGGATGGTGTCAGTCCCCGAGCGTGGTACTTTGTCATTCGAGTCGCTGCGCCAAGGATGTGGAGGACTGGGTCGCTGTGGGAAGCGAGTGCAGTCGTCTTGGCTTGGGGAGCCAGTCGAGCTAGGCGACTCCAATGGGGCTCCAGGTTAGCTTTTTTCGTGGACGGACGAGGCCTGAATTTTTCCATTGCCCTCGTACCGCACTACTTGGTCATACCGGTCGCGTTACCAAACGTTGACTTCTGCGAATAGCGTAACGATGTTATTACGAGTGAGAGTGGCACAAGGCATGGAGAGTAGACGCAATTTGCGGGAATCAATCTACTTTATTTCATAGAGGGTAGGGGGTACATGTCTGGAGTTCTACTAGTAGAACTTCCGTCGCCTTCCTGGAAAGTGGAGGGTTGGGGGTACATTCCATGGCCGCTTGACGTCGAGTTTTTGGTCGCCTGGACGTCAGTGAGGTAGTAGGCGTCGTTGCCTAGGACTCGCCCGATGGCGAATGGTCCCTCCCAAGGGGGGAGAGCTTGTGCATGCCTGTCTTGTCCTGGATTAGACGCAGTACCAAGTCGCCTTCCTGGAAAGTGCGAGTCCTTACTCGTCGGTTGTGGTAGCGGCGAAGCCCTTGCTGGTAAATGGCGGTGCGGGAGCAAGCTAAGTCGTGTGCTTCGTCGAGCTAGTCGACTCCGTCTTGGCGTGCGAGCTCTTTGTTAGCCTCTGTGTAGTTCACCACCCTAGGCGAGTCATGCTCGAGGTCGGTTGGCATGACTGCCTCGGCACCGTACACCATGAAGAAGGGGGTGAACCCCATCGACCTGTTGACAGAAGTGCGAATGCCCCAGATGATAGAGGGGAGTTCTTCGACCCAGCACCCGGCGGTGCGCTCGAGTGGGACTTGTAGCCGTGGTTGCAGGCCATGGAGGATGCTCTGGTTGGCGCGTTCCGCCTGGCCATTGGTCTCTGGGTGGGCGACTGAGGCGAGGTCGAGTCGGATGTTGTGCTTCTCGCAGAACTCGGCCATGGCTCCCTTGGTGAAGTTG
Organism: Avena sativa; assembly: GCA_916181665.1. Lineage (NCBI taxonomy): Eukaryota > Viridiplantae > Streptophyta > Magnoliopsida > Poales > Poaceae > Avena > Avena sativa. The sequence goes on from OV702280.1 coordinate 139,063,057, forward strand.
GTGCCGTTGTCCATGATGATGCTGTTTGGGAACCCATAACGATAGATGAGCTCGCGTAGGAATTTTGTAGCGGTCTTCCCGTCGCACTCGCGGACTGGCTTGGCCTCCACCCATTTTGTGCATTTGTCGACTGCGACTAGGAGGTGGGTGAAGCCTAAGGGGGCCTTCTTGAAGGGGCCTACCATATCCATGCCCCATACGGCGAATGTCCAGGTGATGGGGATTGTCTTGAGCGCCGAGCTCGGTACGTGAGTCTGGTTGGCGTACTTCTGGCACCCGATGCATCGCTGGACGATGTCGACCACGTCGGCGTGTGAAGTGAGCCAGTAGAAACCGTGTCACATGGCCTTGGCGACCAGGGAGAGGGCGCCGGCGTGGTGGCCGCAGTTGCCGGAGTCGTTGTCCTGGACGATCTTGCGTCCTTCGGCGGGTTGGACGCAGCGTTGGAACACGCCGGTGACGCTGCGCTTGTGGAGCTCGCCGTTGATGATGACGAAGGATTTGCAGCGGCGTGCTATCATTCGGGCCTCCGTTTCGTATGCGGGTAGGGTGCCTCCCTCCAGGTAAGCGACGTATGGCGCAGTCCAGTCGCTTGGCTCGGCGATTAGTGCTACCAGGGCTGCGTCTGGTTGCAACGGAATTCCGATGTTGATCTCCCTTGGGGGAGAGACGGAGGGCTTGGTGATGGTGTCGAGGAAGACGAGCCGATGCGAGAGAGTGCATCGGCCTGCTCGTTCTTCCGCCTGTCGATCCACTTGACGAAGTAGCCTGCAAAGTGGCCTCCCAGCTGGTCCACTGCTTGACGGTATTCCTCCATGGTGGGGGAGACTACGTCGCAGGTGCCGGTGACTTGCCCGGCGACGAGGTCGGAGTCTCCGTAGAAACGCAGGAGATTGATGTTCATCTCCTTGGCTGCCTGCATGCCGTGGAGTAGCGCCTCGTACTCAGCCATGTTGTTGGTGCAGGGGTGAAGTCGAGGTAGAGGATGTAGCGTAGCTTGACGCCCTTCGGATATCTTAGCACGATCCCCGCTCCTGCGCCATCTGCATTCTTGGAGCCGTCGAAGTGTAGGCTCTAGTAATGGAGGTATGGCAGCTTCTTTGGATGCTGGGCATCTTCCCAGTCGGCGAGGAAGTCTGCAAGAGCCTGCGATTTGATCGCTTTGCACGGCTCGTACCTGATGTTTTCGACGCCGATCTCGACGGCCCATTTGGCGACTCGCCATGTCGCCTCACGGTTGCGGATGATGTCCTGCAACGGTGCTGAGGAGACGACCATTATTGGGTGCTCCTGGAAGTAGTGCGGCAGTCGCCGCTGTGCTTTGAAGACCACATATACCAATTTTTGGTACTGCGGGTAGCGCTGGCGCGACTCGGCGAGGACTTTGCTGATGTAGTATACGGGTCATTGCACCGGGCGCTCCTTGCCTTCCTCTGGTCGTTCGACGACCATGACGGAGCTGACGACGCGCTCGGAAGCCGCGACGTAGACGAGCATGGGTTCCTTGTCGACGGGGGCGGCGAGTAGCGGTTCCACGAGTAGCACCTCCTTGAGAGCGTGGAGCGCGTCCTCGGCCTCCTTGTCCCACTGGAAGGTGGGGTTCCTGCGCCTTAGGCGGTAGAGGGGCATCGCCTTCTCGCCTAGCCGGGGGATGAAGCAACTGAGAGCCGTGACTCGCCCGACCAACTTTTGGACGTCGCGTAGGCACTCGGGTCTGTCGAGCCGAGCGATCATGTTGATCTTGGCGGGGTTTGCCTCGATCCCGCTCTTGGACACGACATATCCTAGCAGCTGTCCAGTGGGTACACTGAAGGTGCACTTTCGTGGGTTTAACTTTATATTGTACCTCCACAGGTTGGCAAAGGTTTCCACCAGGTCAGCGAGTAGATCGCCCTGGCGAGTGGATTTTACCACCACGTCGTCGATGTAGACGTGGATGTTGCGACCAATTTGGCTCGCAAAGGCACTCCTGCATGCACCTATGGTAGGTCGCCCCGGCGTTCTTGAGGCCGAAGGTCATGGCGGTGTAGTAGAAGGCTCTGAATGGCGTGATGAACGTCGTCTTCTCTTCGTCCTTGACTGCCATTTTGATCTGGTTGTACCTAGAGTAGGCATCGAGGAAGCATAGCGAATCCGAACCCGCGGTTGAGTCAATGATTTGGTCGATCCGCGGGAGGACGAACTTCTCCTTCGGGCAGGCGCTGTTGAGGTTTGTGTAGTCAATACACATTCTATAGATCCCGTTTTTCTTCTTGAACAGGACTGGGTTTGACAGTCATTTGGAGTATTTGATTGGCAGGATGAAGCCTACAGCGAGTAGACGCTGTACCTCCTCGGCGATTGCTCGACGGCGCTCTTCATTGAAGGGCCACAGCGACTGCTTGATAGGTCGCACTTTGGTGTCGGCGTTGTGTTTGTGCTCAGCGAGTTCCCTCGGGATACCAGGCATGTCGGATGGCTTCCATGCGAAGATGTCACGATTCTCACGTAGGAACTCGATGAGAGCGCCTTCCTATGCTGGGCTCATGCCCGTCCCGATCGTCACCGTCTTGCTGGAGTCGCCTGGGACCAGCTCGACGGTGCCTGTTGATGCATGCAATATGATTAATTTAATATGCAATAAGGTATATATATCATTTAATAAAAATAAGGCTCGGATATGGGTCACACATGGGGGGCTCGGCGATCTTGGGGGTTCAACGAGGGATCGGTCTTCGGGCTTCGGACGCCTGGATCAGGCTTCGGACGCCGGGATCGGTCTTCGTTCTTCCATGTTGGCGCACCCGAGGTTCTCGGCGATCTTTGTCTCCAAGGATTCGGGTTCAGGTCTTGGCGTCTGGGAAGAGGGTCTCCGGATTGGAGCACTTGGCGTCCGAGAAGGGGTCTTGAGTGGCACTATGGCATCCCTTGGAGTCATCGGCATCGAGCCGGTCTTGTCGGCAAAAAAGATCAGGATGCTCGGAAGGGTCTCGATCATCAACATCATCATGGATTCATCACAAACAACAACAACACCATCTTATCAAACGGAACCACCGGGCTGGCACATCTCCACGTCATCTACCATCACCACACCGCGTCCATCGTCAAATCACCACTCAAAAACAGAGTGAGCAACGGAGCCGCTGTAGAAACAGGGACAACAGGCACCACGTTAGAGAGGATTAACCAGAGTAACCAAGGCCCAGAGGCTTGTTGACTGGAAGGAGCAAAACGCCGAACATGCTTAGGGCGGGATGCAAGAACACACGATGGTCGACCTGCCAAAAAAATGAGGTGCAGGCATGGCGGGATTGCAGAGAAAGGAGACGACAGCAGCACACACACGCGAGTGGGAGGCAGGGCACGAGGTCGACACCGGGATTGAGCATGGCCACGGCGTGGGGCTTGCTGCAGGCGGACCATGGAGCAGAGATCATCCAACAGGGAGCTCCAGGAGGACGTCGGGTGGCGCTGTGACGGCTGCTGGTGGCAGAGACCGACGACATGGAAGGCAACGTGCGGTCGGAAGGTGCTTGACGGCGGCGAAGGAAGGGCCGTGCGTGGGGAGGCGGCTTGCACGGGGAAGAGGCGCCGAAGGCTGCTCTGCTGGCGGGGGGTAGAGCAGAGGGAAGAGGGCGGTGGTCGCGTGAGGGAATGCAGAGGAGGCGGCACTAGGGTCGTCGATGAGCCGAGAGGAGGAAGGGCCACGGTGGCAGGGCTCCTGGCGGCAGGAGCGGCCAGAGAAGGAAGGTGTTACGGGTATCGCGGGAAGAGAGGGAGGGTGCGTCGGGGATACGGGTGGTTCAAGATCGAGCGAGGAGAGGAGCGTCTCGTGGGTGGGGCCGAGAACGCGGCAAGGGCTGGCTTGCGTGGGATCGACGCGGATGTGCGATGGGAGTGGGCCAAGGGAGCGGATGGTCGTGGCTGGGATCGCGCGTGGGGTGGGCGTGTACCGCTTGTGCCACGCGGCGTGTTGGGACAGGCTCGCGGGGGAGTGGCCAGCGAGTGCGTGCATTGACCAGGCATGCGAAGTGGCGGCGGCAGGGAGGGAATGTGGGGGAAGGTAGGTGGATTAGGGTTTGGTGAAACTAGGGTTTGGTCAAAACAGGATGGGCCAGCCGGGGTAGTAGGTGGCCTGGCCTACGGGCCAGGCTGCCTCCCACACTAAAAACATTTTTATTTTATTTTTATTTTAAAACACTAGTAAATAGTTTTTAGGTAAGCAAAATATCAACATACGACTGGAGCTTTAATTTGAATAGATCGAGGAATATTGTAGGAAAAAAAATAGGGTTTAGTAAAATATTTTTAGATGCAAATATGCATGATGTCATGATGATGCATAAATAAAATAACATGCGATTTTCTAGTAGTGGATTTACCCGGGGCGCTACATAGGGGCTGTTGAACGACACCAGCTCGAAGACGATCCGCTCGGTGCGGAAGTTTTCTGGTGTGCCGAAGGTGACTGGCAGTGTCACCTTGCCGATTGGGTACGCCTTCCGACCGGGGACGATGCCGTGGAAGGTGGTGTAGGTTGTCTCGATCATCGACTGCGGGAGCCACAGTCGCCTAAATGTGTCCAGGTATAGGATGTTGATGGAGCTGCCGCCGTCCATCAGCATCTTGGGGAGCCAATAGGCCCCCACCTTGGGCTTAACCACCAAGGCGACTTGGCCCGCATATTCGATCCGTGGCGAGTGGTCCTCGCGGCTCTAGGTGATTGGTGGCTCGGACTAGTTGAGGAACTAGGGGATGTCTATCTGGGACACCGCATTGACGGCGACGACGCGGGCGATGACTTTCTTCTCGCGCTTCGTGTTGAAGCCTGTGAAGGTGTGGAGCGAGCCGGCGATGCTGCCGAATTTTCCACCGTTTCGAGGGTTGTTGTCGAGGTCTTCCCGTGCGCATCGTTCCTTCTCAATCTCCTTGAGGGATTGGCAGTCGGCAGTCGTGTGCGTGGCAGGCTTCCCTTCCCTGATGTGAAAAACACAGGGTTGATTGAGGAGAGCCGTGGGGTCGAACCTCGGCTTCGCCTTGTAGTTGCCGCCATCGCGGCGCTGGCCTCCGTCACGACACAAGATCTTGGGTTCGCGCGGCGCGTATCCGACGTTGGCCACGAAGTCGACTCGCCCATCACCAAGGCGCTTGCCGGTAAGGCGAGTGTTGTTGTAGCGTAGCTCGGGTCGGCTCCCGTTGTCGTGGCCGCTCGTGCGGCGATTACCTCCCGACTCGTCTTTATTTTCTTGGTTTGGGTCCTCTTCCGCATACCGCTTGGCGATCTCCAGGAGGTCCGGTATGTTGTCGAGTATTCTGTACACTCGCTTGAGCTTGGCGACCTGGGGCTCGTAGCGGCACGAGGTCTTGAAGCAGTGGATTGCGGTGTCCTGGTGGATTCCGGCCGCGTTATACCACAGGTCTTGCCACCGTTTGTAACACCCTCAGAATCGGATCTATGCAAGTTTTAGCGAAACCCGCCAAACCCGCATAGAAACGATTCAAAGGTGCCCACCAGGCATTTTCGTGCAGGTGGAAAACGAAGTAATAACATTACACAACAGTCCTCGATGGGACCCACAGAACAGATATATATATATAACAGTGACTCAATGAGTCAAGAATACAAATATTATATACAAAGATCCAAATCACCTTGAAGGCGATAGAGCGTCCAGCTACGGTAAAGATGCAAATGGGGCTAAGAGCCCTGAAGAATAACCAATGGCGTCCATAACCCTGCCCAGGCCAAGCCGGAAGGGTAACCCTGCTAACGACGTCGATCTCAAAACCTGCTTAAACAAAAGGGGTGCCGACAAAGGGGCAAAGGAAAAAGAGGAGCGTCAGTACTGAGGCCAGTACACGGCGAGACTAGAATTCGGCGGTCCTCGCCTACATAGGTATGGTGGACTGAGCAGCAGTGGCAGCATGGACTACACAACCTATAGAGACTCCATACAACTGGCGGTTATCAGAGAGGGATAAGAATGACCTATCCGGATCCAACCCGAAGCTAACACCAAACAAACCCATCCTGGTGTTTCCCCCTCGATACCAAACGAGGAAGTCAACTGAGGAACTCACACAGTTGGCAGTTTTATTTATTCAGTTATCGTTGCAGCAATTACTAGTCAGGTATAGATAAACATCCTGATATAATAAGCAGTGGGCAGTTTTAGTTAACCATTCCGTGATAGTTGCGACACTTACTAGTCAGATACATTTAGCATGAAATAACCCAAAACCCAGCAGTTGTTGGTACTTTTATTTAGCCATTCCGTTGTAGTTGCCATACTTACTAGTCAGGTACAATGGTCGCAAGCGACCACTCAAACAAGCAATTGTTGGCAGTTTTATTTAGCCATTCCATTATAGTGAAGCTGATTACTAGTCATTATAAAGTCAGATTTATAGCACTACTTTAGTTATAGTTGTCTATGATCGAGATACTGTGCTCCAAGTCATCCATAACCGCGGACATGGCTTTCAGAAAGTTTTACCCGGCCGGGGTGCACCAATAGCAACACACACACGATCAACCTCGGAAAAACCAAATCAAAACCCAACGAGGCTTTCACGACAAAGCAATCATAGGATTCAGAAATGTTTCAGGGGGCCACCCCATTGAGTAGACCCGCAACGAAGTAAGCTAGCTCCGAGACGGACTCAAGGTTTGCGTCAATGGCTGTAAACGACTGGGAACCCCAAAACGGGGCTTGTCGATACCGCGAAAACACTCCGCTTACCTAAACAGTACAGTGTGCTCCTCGCACAATCGTAAATAAAGCAGTAAAGCATGGCATAAGTACAGGATCGTAAATAAAACCTCAAACTAGTTTGTGGCCCCAAGAAATAAGACTGAATCAAGCTCTGGCTAAGGGGGGCCCATAATTCCCCGTATGTGGATAGCGCGATAAATCAAGGAATAGGTATCAAGCACTCGGGGTCCTACGGGACACAAGTGGACGGTTAACAACCAAATAACATCTATTGCCCACCTGTGCCTCTACTTACCTACTTCAATTTTAGTTGTTAAACAGTAATCAAAGTGAACAATAAGTAAAGCCATAACCGTCTCCAACATTAAACAGGCGGCAATTCTCCAAGAACTGTGGTACTTGACGACACGCAACAGCATTTGAGCAAGCGACTACGACGCGCAAGTCCAACTATCTACCAAACAACCGGTAATAGGATGTGTCCAAGGCAATATATGGCTGCAAGGGATATCACGGGTACGGAAACTAGAGCAACGCAACACAGATAGCAATAGATCAATAGGAGGGAATAAATACTATAAAAGTAAGATAGGTAGAAAGGGGGAGATGCTCGCCTGAAAACATTGTCGAAGGTTCAACCGAAGATCGGGTCGACACTCGCATCAACTCAACGGCCTTATCCGCGAAGAAGCAAAACACTAGAATACAACGGATGCAATATTTAATACTACGGCCGAAGATCGGGCATGATGCATGTATGATGTTTGACATGGCAAAGATGCGATGCAATTAGGCGATATTAAGCGGAACCGGGGGTCCCGACAATAATTAAATGGTTCATGTTACTTAGATACCCTGCAATTAAATGTTGTAATAACGAGGCAAGATAAGTTACCGGTTCGCTACACAAATTTAAATGAGGCCAATATGAGACTAGATTTGCCCGCATATGGGCCCCGTATTTAATTAAGGTGAATCGGCATAAGGCCCCCAAACCACATGACAAGTATGCATGCATGAACAATTAAATATGCAACAATTTATATAGTTGGCAATTTATAAAATAGGGTTCTCGGATAAGGGTCACACATCTGGGTTCGGAAGATCTTGGTTCCGGGGTCCGGGGTCGGGTTCGGTCTTCGGATCCTAGATCGATGGTCTTCGGGTACGGGAAGGAGAGCTCGGCGTTCCGTGAAGGAGACCTTCGGACTCCAACTTAGTGGTTGATGGCAAACTCGGTTCTTAGGGTTCGGCGAGGTTCAGTCTCGCCGGGATCCGTCTTCAAATCGAGGCATCAGGCTTCGGTTTTTCCGTGTAGAAGATCTTCGGTGACTTACTTGTCTGATTTGTAGATTTGTACACCCACATGTCTTAATCATCTCGCCGGGAGATTTTAGCCGAGATCACATCATCATGCCACACCATCTTGTCAACCATCGTGCGGCACCTTACTGACCAACGCCCCGAAGGAAAAACATGCACAGCAGCCTGGCAGGAAAGCATCAGTGTACTACAGGTATTGATGCCGAACAGGATGCCAAGGAACACAAAACAGGATATGAGCTTGGGCACGCGCGACACTGCAGACGGAGGTGGCGGCTGCCGTGGTGGCCGGAGGGGACCGGGCAAGGAGGCGGCAAGGTCACCGGCGGCGGCTCGGGCGGCTTCAGGGGATGAGGCAAGGGAAACGAAGCCAGGGGTCGCGGCCGACGCGGGCTGAGGATGAGTCGGCGAGGTCGTGGCCGAGCCACGGCCGACCAGAGAGGGAGCAGAGAGGTAGGAAGAGAGGTGCGGCCGCCGGAAGCAGGCGAGGCCGACGCAGGCCGGGACCGGCCGGAGGTGGGGTCGGCATGGCCGGTGGCGCGGTGCCTGGACGGGCATGGACGACGGCGAGGGGTGACGGTGGCCGGGGAAGGAGAGGCCCGGCGGAAAGGGAGAAGGCGGAGGACGGGTCCGACAGTGGGGAGCGAGTTGGGGTGGAGGCGGCACCGAGCGAGGAAGGGGAGGCGCTCGGCGGCGGCGGAGGAGAGGTGGTGGAGGGGCGAGGGCGAAGGCGGCGGTGACGGGGGCGAGCGGCGAGGAGGCGGTGGAGGCCGGGGAGGATGCGGAGGCGAGACGGGGCGGCTCGCCGGAGGAGGAGAGGTCGAAGCGGTCGCGCGGGCGAGAGGCGCCGACGAGGCCGACGGAGGAGGCCGGCGCGGGCGGCGCACGGGAGGAGGGCGGCGCCGGAGGGGAGGAAGAAAGGGGGCGGGGTCGACGTGCGGCGCGAGGAAGGTGGGGAGGCGCGGAGGAGGGGGAAGGCGCGGCCGGCGGGGCGAGGGCCGACGGCGAGGAGGTCGGGGAGAAGGAGCAGAGGAGGAGGGCCTTGGCGGTTGCAGGAGGAGGGGCCGGGGCGTGCAGAGAGAGAGGGGGGATTGGTGGAGAGAGCGGGTGCGGGGGGACATGCGCCGGTGGGGTGGGTCCGCGGCCAGGTGGGGAGGTGGGTGGACCGGGGGGAGTAGGCCAGGCGGGGGCCCGCCCGGGTGGGACCAGGGGCGTAGGAGGGCGCGCCCAGGTGAGGTGGGATCAGGCAGGGCAGGCGGGGTGAGCGGGAAAAGCGGCAGGTGGGCGGGAGATGAGGTGGCGCTGGGGCAGTGGGGTCCAGGGTTGGGACTAGGTGGCAGAAGGTGGTTGGTGGGGATTTGGGGTAGGCTGACGTGGCGAGCACTGATTGGATGGGGTGAGGTGGCTGGAGGGGTGGGTAGATTAGGACTAGGTAGTCTAGGGATTGTGGGTGGACCGTTTTTGCACTGGGGGTGGCCGACTGGGTCGGTTCGGCCCGGTTTGGCTGCCCCCATTAAAATAATTTAATATTTTATTTGTTTAAAACAAGGCTTTTGCAATCCGATAGCAGACAAAACAAAATAATCCGGAGACCCGGGTTTTGCGTTTGGAACATAGACAGGGCGTTTAGAAAACAAGAACCGGTTTTTCCGCAATTAGTTTTATGCAAGCAAATGCAAGATGATGACAATGCTCAAATGCAATGTGGCATGATGACATGAGCATGCAGTCATGATGATGCAATGCACAAAAACAACGGGATTTTCTAGTAGTGGTTTTGCGGGATGCCACAATTCGACACCACTAACAATGGATCTTGCCCTCGAGATCCGCCTCATGGTACCGGGAAGAAGGTTGGTGATCTGCATCTTCTCGCATCGTGTAGATCCTCGCGACACCACTAACAAGAGGTCGTTGCCCGTGATCATCGAGAGAACACTCCGGAAACAAAAGGTCGAAGGTAGAGGTATCAACAAATAAAGCCACCTCTAGCTTCCGTGGACGGAGTAAAATTGCTGGATCCACTGATTCGATGTACAAGAGCGAATGATAAGAGTAGTCGGATGGTGATCAGTCCATCGCGCACCCAAACCATTACTCTGCAGACGAATAGGCGGATTATGCAACCAACTCTCGGAATTAGACTGAAGATCTCGACAAGCGAGGTTCGGAAACAAAGGAGGGATGCGGACTCTACATCGGATCTGGCGTAGATGATGTCGTCGCGTCGGAAAACACCGGAAGGCACAAACAAGGAACAAAGAATGGTACCACCGTAGACGGATTCCTCAGACAGCTTGAACACCGGATGGTAGAACAACGTTATGAAAGGGGGAAGCGAAACCCTGAAGGTACGACGGAACCCAACCACGAGAAATCCTGGACTCGAAGAGAGAGAAGAGAGCGAATTCAAAACACGTAGAGGCAAGAGGAGAATAGCAGAGGGGTAAGGAGTAAAATCAGGCCTAATCAGAACTATCCAACCGATTTTTCAAAAATAGTTTTGACACTCTACTTCGGCCGTTAGCTAGGTTATCCTACAGGCTGGACTTGTGGGGTATCGCAACTGCTGAGCTCTGATACCACTCTGTAACACCCTCAGAATCGGATCTATGCAAGTTTTAGCGAAACCCGCCAAACCCGCATAGAAACGATTCAAAGGTGCCCACCAGGCATTTTCGTGCAGGTGGAAAACGAAGTAATAACATTACACAACAGTCCTCGATGGGACCCACAGAACAGATATATATATATATAACAGTGACTCAATGAGTCAAGAATACAAATATTATATACAAAGATCCAAATCACCTTGAAGGCGATAGAGCGTCCAGCTACGGTAAAGATGCAAATGGGGCTAAGAGCCCTGAAGAATAACCAATGGCGTCCATAACCCTGCCCAGGCCAAGCCGGAAGGGTAACCCTGCTAACGACGTCGATCTCAAAACCTGCTTAAACAAAAGGGGTGCCGACAAAGGGGCAAAGGAAAAAGAGGAGCGTCAGTACTGAGGCCAGTACACGGCGAGACTAGAATTCGGCGGTCCTCGCCTACATAGGTATGGTGGACTGAGCAGCAGTGGCAGCATGGACTACACAACCTATAGAGACTCCATACAACTGGCGGTTATCAGAGAGGGATAAGAATGACCTATCCGGATCCAACCCGAAGCTAACACCAAACAAACCCATCCTGGTGTTTCCCCCTCGATACCAAACGAGGAAGTCAACTGAGGAACTCACACAGTTGGCAGTTTTATTTATTCAGTTATCGTTGCAGCAATTACTAGTCAGGTATAGATAAACATCCTGATATAATAAGCAGTGGGCAGTTTTAGTTAACCATTCCGTGATAGTTGCGACACTTACTAGTCAGATACATTTAGCATGAAATAACCCAAAACCCAGCAGTTGTTGGTACTTTTATTTAGCCATTCCGTTGTAGTTGCCATACTTACTAGTCAGGTACAATGGTCGCAAGCGACCACTCAAACAAGCAATTGTTGGCAGTTTTATTTAGCCATTCCATTATAGTGAAGCTGATTACTAGTCATTATAAAGTCAGATTTATAGCACTACTTTAGTTATAGTTGTCTATGATCGAGATACTGTGCTCCAAGTCATCCATAACCGCGGACATGGCTTTCAGAAAGTTTTACCCGGCCGGGGTGCACCAATAGCAACACACACACGATCAACCTCGGAAAAACCAAATCAAAACCCAACGAGGCTTTCACGACAAAGCAATCATAGGATTCAGAAATGTTTCAGGGGGCCACCCCATTGAGTAGACCCGCAACGAAGTAAGCTAGCTCCGAGACGGACTCAAGGTTTGCGTCAATGGCTGTAAACGACTGGGAACCCCAAAACGGGGCTTGTCGATACCGCGAAAACACTCCGCTTACCTAAACAGTACAGTGTGCTCCTCGCACAATCGTAAATAAAGCAGTAAAGCATGGCATAAGTACAGGATCGTAAATAAAACCTCAAACTAGTTTGTGGCCCCAAGAAATAAGACTGAATCAAGCTCTGGCTAAGGGGGGCCCATAATTCCCCGTATGTGGATAGCGCGATAAATCAAGGAACAGGTATCAAGCACTCGGGGTCCTACGGGACACAAGTGGACGGTTAACAACCAAATAACATCTATTGCCCACCTGTGCCTCTACTTACCTACTTCAATTTTAGTTGTTAAACAGTAATCAAAGTGAACAATAAGTAAAGCCATAACCGTCTCCAACATTAAACAGGCGGCAATTCTCCAAGAACTGTGGTACTTGACGACACGCAACAGCATTTGAGCAAGCGACTACGACGCGCAAGTCCAACTATCTACCAAACAACCGGTAATAGGATGTGTCCAAGGCAATATATGGCTGCAAGGGATATCACGGGTACGGAAACTAGAGCAACGCAACACAGATAGCAATAGATCAATAGGAGGGAATAAATACTATAAAAGTAAGATAGGTAGAAAGGGGGAGATGCTCGCCTGAAAACATTGTCGAAGGTTCAACCGAAGATCGGGTCGACACTCGCATCAACTCAACGGCCTTATCCGCGAAGAAGCAAAACACTAGAATACAACGGATGCAATATTTAATACTACGGCCGAAGATCGGGCATGATGCATGTATGATGTTTGACATGGCAAAGATGCGATGCAATTAGGCGATATTAAGCGGAACCGGGGGTCCCGACAATAATTAAATGGTTCATGTTACTTAGATACCCTGCAATTAAATGTTGTAATAACGAGGCAAGATAAGTTACCGGTTCGCTACACAAATTTAAATGAGGCCAATATGAGACTAGATTTGCCCGCATATGGGCCCCATATTTAATTAAGGTGAATCGGCATAAGGCCCCCAAACCACATGACACGTATGCATGCATGAACAATTAAATATGCAACAATTTATATAGTTGGCAATTTATAAAATAGGGTTCTCGGATAAGGGTCACACATCTGGGTTCGGAAGATCTTGGTTCCGGGGTCCGGGGTCGGGTTCGGTCTTCGGATCCTAGATCGATGGTCTTCGGGTACGGGAAGGAGAGCTCGGCGTTCCGTGAAGGAGACCTTCGGACTCCAACTTAGTGGTTGATGGCGAACTCGGTTCTTAGGGTTCGGCGAGGTTCAGTCTCGCCGGGATCGGTCTTCAAATCGAGGCATCGGGCTTCGGTTTTTCCGTGTAGAAGATCTTCGGTGACTTACTTGTCTGATTTGTAGATTTGTACACCCACATGTCTTAATCATCTCGCCGGGAGATTTTAGCCGAGATCACATCATCACGCCACACCATCTTGTCAACCATCGTGCGGCACCTTACTGACCAACGCCCCGAAGGAAAAACATGCACAGCAGCCTGGCAGGAAAGCATTAGTGTACTGAAGGTATTGATGCCGAACAGGACGCCAAGAAACACAAAACAGGATATGAGCTTGGGCACGCGCGACGCTGCAGACGGAGGTGGCGGCTGCCGTGGTGGCCGGAGGGGACCGGGCAAGGAGGCGGCAAGGTCACCGGCGGCGGCTCGGGCGGCTTCAGGGGATGAGGCAAGGGAAACGAAGCCAGGGGTCGCGGCCGACGCGGGCTGAGGATGAGTCGGCGAGGTCGTGGCCGAGCCACGGCCGACCAGAGAGGGAGCAGAGAGGTAGGGAGAGAGGTGCGGCCGCCGGAAGCAGGCGAGGCCGACGCAGGCCGGGACCGGCCGGAGGTGGGGTCGGCACGGCCGGTGGCGCGGTGCCTGGACGGGCAGGGACGACGGCGAGGGGTGACGGTGGCCGGGGAAGGAGAGGCCCGGCGGAAAGGGAGAAGGCGGAGGACGGGTCCGACAGTGGGGAGCGAGCGGGGGTGGAGGCGGCACCGAGCGAGGAAGGGGAGGCGCTCGGCGGCGGCGGAGGAGAGGTGGTGGAGGGGCGAGGGCGAAGGCGGCGGTGACGGGGGCGAGCGGCGAGGAGGCGGTGGAGGCCGGGGAGGATGCGGAGGCGAGACGGGGCGGCTCGCCGGAGGAGGAGAGCTCGAAGCGGTCGCGCGGGCGAGAGGCATTGACGAGGCCGACGGAGGAGGCCGGCGCGGGCGGCGCACTGGAGGAGGGCGGCGCCGGAGGGGTGGAAGAAAGGGGGCGGGGTCGACGTGCGGCGCGAGGAAGGTGGGGAGGCGCGGAGGAGGGGGAAGGCGCGGCCGGCGGGGCGAGGGCCGACGGCGAGGAGGTCGGGGAGAAGGAGCAGAGGAGGAGGGCCTTGGCGGTTGCAGGAGGAGGGGCCGGGGGCGTGCAGAGAGAGAGGGGGGATTGGTGGAGAGAGCGGGTGCGGGGGGACAGGCGCCGGTGGGGTGGGTCCGCGGCCAGGTGGGGAGGTGGGTGGACCGGGGGGAGTAGGCCAGGCGGGGGCCCGCCCGGGTGGGACCAGGGGCGTGGGAGGGCGCGCCCAGGTGAGGTGGGATCAGGCAGGGCAGGCGGGGTGAGCGGGAAAAGCGGCAGGTGGGCGGGAGATGAGGTGACGCTGGGGCAGTGGGGTCCAGGGGTGGGACTAGGTGGCAGAAGGTGGTTGGTGGGGATTTGGGGTAGGCTGACGTGGCGAGCACTGATTGGATGGGGTGAGGTGGCTGGAGGGGTGGGTAGATTAGGACTAGGTAGTCTAGGGATTGTGGGTGGACTGTTTTTGCACTGGGGGTGGCCGACTGGGTCGGTTCGGCCCGGTTTGGCTGCCCCCCTTAAAATAATTTAATATTTTATTTGTTTAAAACAAGGCTTCTGCAATCCGATAGCAGACAAAACAAAATAATCCGGAGACCCGGGTTTTGCGTTTGGAACATAGACGGGGCGTTTAGAAAATAAGAACCGGTTTTTCCGCAATTAGTTTTATGCAAGAAAATGCAATATGATGACAATGCTCAAATGCAATGTGGCATGATGACATGAGCATGCGGTCATGATGATGCAATGCACAAAAACAACGCGATTTTCTAGTAGTGGTTTTGCGGGATGCCACACCGTTGGACCCAACTGCGGGTCGACTCGCGGGGTCCATGGACGCATCTCTCTAGGTCCTCGATGCTGGTGGCGTGGGTGTAGGAACCCTCGAAGTGCCTGACGAAGGCGTCGTGCATTTCCTCCCAGGGGTCGATGCAGTCCGCAGGGAGGGTGTTGATCCATTGCCTACACGCTCCCTCCATCATTAGGGGGAGGTAGCGTGCGTCAAGCAGGTCGATGTGGCCAGTGATCCCCATTGCCATGAGGTAGGTATCCAGCCACACGGATGGGTCATACGAGGGATCATACTTATCGATCTCCTTCGGCGCCTTGAAGTTTGCCGGGTATTTTTCGCCTCGGATCATTGGTCCGAAGCACTGGGGTCCGACTCGACTTAGCGATCCCCTTGGTTCGCCGTCGCGGCGGTTGGTGAGGGTATGCCGCAGGTCATCGGGCTGGCGTGCACGCCATCTCTGGTTGTTGATGATGTGGGTGCGCGCGTCGACTGGCTACCCGTTGGCGGCGACGAAGTTGTTCGCCCGCCGTGGGTCGTTGGTGGAGAGTGCCGCGTGCGTGGGTCGATGTTGGAGCTACAGGGGCTTGGGTGGTGGGAAGTTGAGGGTTTTCGCCACCATTGGGCGGCCGCTCGAGGCCACCCTGCTGCCTAACGAACGAGAGTACATCCGACCATGTGAGTCGGCACCCGCGTTTTTTTGTTCGACTGCCTTGGCGAGCAGAGCCTTGGCGTACTGGATTTGCAGGGTGCCTTTCCTGGTTATGTTTATGTTGTCGACCAATGCTAGGCTCGCGACGACATTATCCATCGGAGTGGAGAACAGCGGGGGCCGTTTGCATCTCGCTCCCGCGAGGAGACCATGATTCTTGGTTGGTCCCTAGGGGGCGCGCGGTTGGGTGGTGGTGGGGCGCCGTTGGCCGTCGCGCCTAGTGGGGGCCAGGAGCTCCCTCCTGGCGGCGCGTTCTCGTAGATCGCGCGCTCGACTGCACGAGCCGGATCATTCTCGTCGTCGAAGTTCAGGGGCGCCCCTGAATGGTGGCGCTCAGGCGCGACCTGATTCGGAGTTGGTGGTAATGCGAGAGCTCCTGCGCTGTCACCTGCTCGAGGCAAAATTTTCCGCGCTCGGTTTGTTCTTTGTGGACCGCCTCCTCCAGTCGCAGGCGGAGTTCCTCGACCTTCGTTGTCGTTGCGTTCAGTGGGATCGGCGTGGAGAAGGGGTCCTGCGGTGGGTCGGCGCCAGTCGCCATGTAGGCCGCGACGTGGCGACCTGACCCGTCGTGGAGGTCGGCGGAGTTCTCCGACCTGGAGTCAAAGTCGAAGATCCCAAGGATGGAGGAGTCCTCGAAGTCCCCCACGTTGGACACCTGGGTGATGGAGCCCGCGGGTGATGCAGCGACGATGTATCCGGTAGCCGACGCTGGGGTCGTCGAGTCGGCGTAGTTGTTGAGGGCCGCGTCATCCGCGGCTATGGCGGTTTCGGCCACGTTGTTGTGGGCCGAGTCGTACTCGGAAGCGAGGCAGTGGATCATGCGGACCTGGCTCTCATAGAGCTGGTCATGTGGCGGGGACTCGTGGATGCGAGCCAAGTACTCCGAGACGATGACGTCGGTGAGGCCGACGAAGAGGCTGATTGTTCCGACTGGCATGATCACGCTATGCGTGACGGAGCGTGCCGCCGGGATGTAGCTGCTCGGCAAGATCTGGAGGATCTCGCCGATCACGATCATGCAGCCGGTGGCGATCGTCACGTTGATTGGTAGATTGGATCTCGCCGCATAACACTGGCCTGACCGGCCAGGCCCCATGGTGGGCGCCACTATCGTGGGAATGGCCACGGCAGATGCTGCAATCGGCAGCGAGTAGTAGAACATGGGGCAAGGGCGGCAAGCCATATGCGGTGCGAGATGAGGTAGGAGACACAAGGGTTTACCCAGGTTCGGCCCCCCGGAGGGTAAAGACCTACTCCTGCTAGATTGTATTATGGTGAGAGTACAAGGGCGAGCTCGACGACTAGGCGGCGAGTCGCTTGGGTGTATGATGGAACGTGTCCTCTATGTGTACCCTAGGGAGATTTATATAGGCTCACGTCGCTAGGGTTTAAAGATCCACAACCGAATTAGTTAAGGATTCGGAGGGTCTTTGACCTAGTCCGACTGGGCCTAGCTACTCTTCTGGGCCTCCAGCTTCCAGTCGCCTGAGTCCTCGCCAAGTCTCGATCCAGTCATCGTCCTGCAGGCCCACTCGCTGGTAGCTTGGGCCAATTGGAAACGTCCTACTGGGCATACCCTGGTATGCATACCCCCATCATTCGTGTATATTGTCTCGGGCCCTAGGGCGCGCTCAATTCTCGCACCTCCTTTGCAGAATCACCGGTTTTCCGGAGTCGTCAAATGGAAACTCTGGATTTCTCTATGGAAACCTAGAATCTCTAGTTGTAGAAGTTATTTAGAATACCGAGAGGGAGCTAGGTGTCAAGTTTGGTATCAATCCGCGAAGTGGATCCACGTTCTGGGCACTGAGGGGGAGGTCTAGGGTTGAAAACCATGTTAACTCCTACTCGATAGCCATCCGGGGGGTGCGCTGTATGCCAAAAGTCCCGGTTTGTCTTGCTTATGATTTTATGTTTGTGGTGGGTGACACGCAGGGGCTACTCGAGATGATTTTTATTTTTTCTTGATTTTTGATGAATTTCCCATTGCCGAGGTTTGGGGGGTTGGCAAAATCGGCAAACCCGCCGACACGCGCAGGCACGCGATGTCCATTTCAACCTTGATCCTAGGCACTTTCCCAGCCTAGGTACCCCATGGCGCACCCCAAAACATTTTTTGCAGAAAATACAGGGCAATTTCTAGGGTACCTACAGTTAGAAACCGCAATTGTCGGGGCGTGACTCGGGGAAAATACAGTATATGCTTGCACCACAAGATGAGCACCAACCTCCCGGGGATGGCGGTCCGCCACGACATAGCATGCGTTTAAATTTCCTACGGCCCTATGGCACGCTCCATTCTCGCACCCCCTTTTGCAGAATAGTCGGTCTCCAGAGTCGGCAAATGGAAACTCTGGATTTCTCCATGAAACCCTAGAATCTCTAGTTGGATAAGTTACTTAGAATGCCAAGAGGGAGCTAGGTGTCGGGTTTTGTCTCAATCCGCGCAGTGGATCCACGTTCTAGGCAGTGAGGGGGAGGTCTAGGGTTGAAACCCGTGTTAACTCCTACTTGATAACCATCTGGGGGGTGCACCATGTGCCAAAAATCCTGGTTTGTCTTGCTTATGATTTTATGTTGGTAGTGGGTGACACGAAGGGGCTATTCAAGGTGGTTTCATATTTTTCTAGATTTTTGATGAATTTCCCATTGTCGGGGTTCGGGGTGGGAAATATCGGCAAACCCGCCAGCGCGCGCAGGCACGCGAGGTCCATTGCAACCTTGAACCTAGGCACTTGCCCAGACTATGTATGTTATGGGGCACCCCAAACCATTTTTTCCAAAAAATACAGGGCAATTTCTAGGGTACCTATAGTTAGAAACCGCAATTTCCTGGGCGTGACTCGGGGAAAATACAGTATATGCTTGCACCACAATATGAGCACCAACCTCCCGGGGATAGCGGTCCGCCACGATGTAGCATGCATGTATATTTCCTCGGGGCCTAGGGCGCTCTCAATTCTCGCACCTCCTTTGCAGAATCGTTGATTTTCTGGAGTCGGCAAAAGGAAACTCTAGATTTCTCCATGGAACCCTATAATCTCTTGTTGGAAAAGTTGCTTAGAATGCCAAGAGGGAGCTAGGTGTTGGGTTTGGTCTCAATCCGCCCAGTGGGTCCACGTTCTGGGCAGTATGGGTGAGGTCTAGGGTTGAAAGCCATGTTAACTCTTACTCGATAGCCATCTGGGGGGTGCGCATTGTGCCAAAAGTCCCGGTTTTTATTTCTTATGATTTTATGTTGGTAGTGGGTGACACGAAGGGGATACTCGAGCTGGTTTCATATTTTTCTTGATTTTTGATGAATTTCCCATTGCCGGGGTTCGGGGGTAGGGAAAAATCGGTACACCCGCCGGCGCGCGCAGGAACGCGAGGTCCATAGAAACCTTGAACCTAGGAACTTGCCCAGCCTAGGTACGTTATGGGGCACCCCAAACAATTTTTTCCAGAAATACAGGGCAATTTCTAGGGTACCTACAGTTAGAAACTGCAATTGCCGGGGCGTGACTCGGGGAAAATACAGTATATGCTTGCACCACTAGATGAGCACCAACGTCCTGGGGATATCGGTCCGCCAGAACGTAGCATGTGTGTTAATTTCCTCGTGCCCTAGGGAGAGCTCAATTCTTGCACTTTCTTTGCAGAATCGCCGTTTTTCCGGAGTCGGCAAAAGGAAACTCTTGATTTCTCCAAGGAACCCTGGAATCTCTAGTTGGAGAAGTTGCTTAGAATGCCGAGAGGGAGGTAGGTGACAGGTTCGGGATCAATCCGCACAGTGGATCCACGTTCTGGGCAGTGAGGGAGAGCTCTAGGGTTGAAAGCCATGTTAACTCCTACTCGATAGCCATTCGGGGGGTGCGCCGTGCGCCAAAAGTCCCGGTTTGTCTTTCTTTTGATTTTATATTGGTGTTGGGTGACACGTATGGTTACTCGACCTAGATTCGTATTTTTTTGATTTTTGATGAATTTCCCATTGCTCGGGTTCAGGGGGTTCGTAAAATCGGCAAACCCGCCGGCGCGTGCAGGCACGCGATGTCCATTGCAACCTTGAACCTAGGCACTTGCCCAGCCTAGGTACCCCATGGGGCACCCCCAAATATTTTTTTCTAGAAAATACAGGGCAATTTCTAGGGTACCTATAGTTAGAAAGCGCAATTGCCGGGGTGTAACTCAGGGAAAATACAGTATATGCTTGCACCACGAGATGATGACCAACCTCCCGGGGACGGCGGTCCGCCACGACATAGCATGCATGTATATTACCTACGGCCCTAGGGCACGCTCAATTCTCGCACCTCCTTTATAGAATCACCGGTTTTCCGGAGTAGACAAGTGGAAACTCTGGATTTCTCCATGGAACCCTAGAATCTCTAGTTGGAGAAGTTGCTTAGAATGCCGAGAGGGAGGTAGATATCAGGTTTGGGATCAATCCGCGCAGTGGATCCACGTTCTGGGTAGTGAGGGGGAGGTCTAGGGTTGAAAGCCATGTTAACTCCTACTAGATAGCCATCCGGGGGGTGCACTATATGCCAAAAGTCCCGGTTTGTATTTATTCTGATTTTATGTTGGTATTGAGTGACACGAAGGGTTACTCGAGCTGGTTTCGTATTTTTTTATTTTTGATGAACTTCCCATTGTCGGGGTTCGGGTGTGGGCAAAATCGGCAAACCCGTCGACGCACACAGGAACGCGATGTCCATTGCAACCTTGAACCGAGGCACTTGCCCAGCCTAGGTACCCCATGGGGCACCCCAAAACATTTTTCTCCAGAAATTACATAGCAATTTCTAGGCTACCTATAGTTAGAAACCACAATTGCCGGGGCGTGACTCAGGGAAAATACAGTATATGATTGCACCACGAGATGAGCACCAACCTCCCGGGGACGGCGGTCCGCCACAACATAGCATGCGTATAAATTGCCTCGGGACCTAAGACGCGCTCAATTCTCGCACCTCCTTTGCAGAATCGCCGGTTTTCCGGAGTCTATAAATGGAAACACTGGATTTCTCCATGGAACCCTGGAATCTCTAGTTGGAGAAGTTGCTTAGAATGCCGAGAGGGAGGTAGGTGACAGGTTCGGGATCAATCCGCACAGTGGATCCATGTTCTGGGCAGTGAGGGAGAGCTCTAGGGTTGAAAGCCATGTTAACTCCTACTCGATAGCCATTCGGGGGGTGCGCCGTGCGCCAAAAGTCCCGGTTTGTCTTTCTTTTGATTTTATATTGGTGTTGGGTGACACGTATGGTTACTCGACCTAGATTCGTATTTTTTTGATTTTTGATGAATTTCCCATTGCTCGGGTTCAGGGGGTTCGTAAAATCGGCAAACCCGCCGGCGCGTGCAGGCACGCGATGTCCATTGCAACCTTGAACCTAGGCACTTGCCCAGCCTAGGTACCCCATGGGGCACCCCCAAATATTTTTTTCTAGAAAATACAGGGCAATTTCTAGGGTACCTATAGTTAGAAAGCGCAATTGCCGGGGTGTAACTCAGGGAAAATACAGTATATGCTTGCACCACGAGATGATGACCAACCTCCCGGGGACGGCGGTCCGCCACGACATAGCATGCATGTATATTACCTACGGCCCTAGGGCACGCTCAATTCTCGCACCTCCTTTATAGAATCACCGGTTTTCCGGAGTAGACAAGTGGAAACTCTGGATTTCTCCATGGAACCCTAGAATCTCTAGTTGGAGAAGTTGCTTAGAATGCCGAGAGGGAGGTAGATATCAGGTTTGGGATCAATCCGCGCAGTGGATCCACGTTCTGGGTAGTGAGGGGGAGGTCTAGGGTTGAAAGCCATGTTAACTCCTACTAGATAGCCATCCGGGGGGTGCACTATATGCCAAAAGTCCCGGTTTGTATTTATTCTGATTTTATGTTGGTATTGAGTGACACGAAGTGTTACTCGAGCTGGTTTCGTATTTTTTTATTTTTGATGAACTTCCCATTGTCGGGGTTCGGGTGTGGGCAAAATCGGCAAACCCGTCGACGCACACAGGAACGCGATGTCCATTGCAACCTTGAACCGAGGCACTTGCCCAGCCTAGGTACCCCATGGGGCACCCCAAAACATTTTTCTCCAGAAATTACATAGCAATTTCTAGGCTACCTATAGTTAGAAACCACAATTGCCGGGGCGTGACTCAGGGAAAATACAGTATATGATTGCACCACGAGATGAGCACCAACCTCCCGGGGACGGCGGTCCGCCACAACATAGCATGCGTATAAATTGCCTCGGGACCTAAGACGCGCTCAATTCTCGCACCTCCTTTGCAGAATCGCCGGTTTTCCGGAGTCTATAAATGGAAACACTGGATTTCTCCATGGAACCCTGGAATCTCTAGTTGGAGAAGTTGCTTAGAATGCCGAGATTGAGCTGGGTGCCGGATTTGGGCTCAATCCGCATAGTGGATCCACGTTCTGGGCAGTGAGGGGAGGTCTAGGGTTGAAAGCCATGTTAACTCCTACTCGATAGCCATCCGGGGGGTGCGCCGTGTGCCAAAAGTCTCGGTTGGTAGTGGGTGACATGCAGGGGCTACCCGAGTTGGTTTCGTATTTTATTTGATTTTTGATGAATTTTCCATTGGGTGTTTGTGTGTGTGTTATGTCTAGGGTTGATATGAAAATGGTTGTACTCAGTTTTCCCCCTCTCATGATAACTAGTCCTTACTTTGGTTGGTACGCCCTCATTGGTCGAGACGGTTGTCACGCGGATCTTGCCCACCCAACGTTGATTCTCTGTGATCTAACGGACAAGATAGCCCCCTCCCCTCTCTCGTTCTCTCTTTCTCTCTCTCCCGCTCTCTCTCTCTCTCTGGATACGGACCTCTCTATCCACGCGAAATAAGGAGTTTGGCATCGATACTTTACTTCCATAATCTAGAAGGAAAGTGTACAAAGGCGTACAATTTTCGTATATGCGTGTCTATGAATTTACTTTTATTCTTTGAAATTATAAAATATTTAGATTTATATACACGAGGGTATATAAAAATATAAAAAATGTGTGTATTTCTAGTACAGCGAGGGGGAAATGCGGCGGCACGCTTATCTAACCGGTTGCAACGCGTCCACCATGGCACAAGTATGGTGCACTATAATGTCGTGTCAGCGGGGGTCGAACGATGCATCCTCTTCACGTGTCGTACCCTTCAAATTAGAGCGTGACAATGCACAGGGTCTGGCTAACCATGCTTTAACCAAGCGCGATGACCAATTGTGTGAATCAATGGTTCCTCTCGTAGTATGTTTTCCGGAGTCGGTAAATGGAAACTTTGGATTTCTGCATGGAACCCTCGAATCTCTAGTTGGATAATTGCTTAGAATGTCGAGAGGGAGTAAGGTGTCGGGTTTGGCTTCAATTCGCGCAGTGGATCCACATTCTGGGAAGTGAGGGAGAGGTCTAGGGTTGAAAGCCATGTTAACTCCTACTCGATAGCCATCCGGGGGGTGCGCCGTGTGCCAAAAGTACCGGTTTATCTTGCTTATGATATTATGTTGGTAGTGGGTGACACGTAGGGGCTACTCAAGCTGGTTTCGTATTTTTCTTGATTTTTGATGAATTTCCCATTGCCGGTGTTCGCGGGGCGGCCAAAATCAGCAAACCCGTCGGTGCGCGCAGGCACACGAGGTCCATTTCAACCTTGAACCTAGGCACTTTCCCAGCCTAGGTACCCCATGGCGCAGCCCAAAACATTTTTTGCAGAAAATACAGGGCAATTTCTAGGGTACCTACAGTTAGAAACCGCAATTGTCGGGGCGCGACTCGGGGAAAATACAGTATATGCTTGCACCACAAGATGAGCACCAACCTCCCGGGGATGGCGGTCCGCCACGACATAGCATGCGTTTAAATTTCCTAGGGCCCTATGGCACGCTCCATTCTCGCACCCCCTTTGCAGAATAGTCGGTTTCCAGAGTCGGCAAATGGAAACTCTGGATGTCTCCATGAAACCCTAGAATCTCTAGTTGGATAAGTTACTTAGAATGCCAAGAGGGAGCTAGGTGTCGGGTTTTGTCTCAATCCGCGCAGTGGATCCACGTTCTAGGCAGTGAGGGGGAAGTCTAGGGTTGAAACCCGTGTTAACTCCTACTGGATAACCATCTGGGGGGTGCACCATGTGCCAAAAGTCCCGGTTTGTCTTGCTTATGATTTTATGTTGGTAGTGGGTGACACGAAGGGGCTATTCGAGGTGGTTTCGTATTTTTCTTGATTTTTGATGAATTTCCCATTGTCGGGGTTCGGGGTGGGAAATATCGGCAAACCCGCCAGCGCGCGCAGGCACGCGAGGTCTATTGCAAACTTGAACCTAGGCACTTGCCCAGACTATGTATGTTATGGGTCACCCCAAACCATTTTTTCCAGAAAATACAGGGCAATTTCTAGGGTACCTATAGTTAGAAACCGCAATTGCCTGGGCGTGACTCGAGGAAAATACAGTATATGCTTGCACCACAATATGAGCACCAACCTCCCGGGGATAGCGGTCCGCCACGACGTAGCATGCATGTATATTGCCTCGGGCCCTAGGGCGCGCTCAATTCTCGCACCTCCTTTGCAAAATCGCCGTTTTTTCAGAGTCGGCAAAAGGAAACTCTAGATTTCTCCATGGAACCCTGGAATCTCTAGTTGGAGAAGTTGCTTAGAATGCCGAGAGGGAGCTAGGGGCCGGGTTTGGGCTCAATCTGCGTAGTGGATCCATGTTTTGGGTAGTGAGGGGGAGGTGTATGGCTGAAAGCCATGTTAACTCCTACTCGATAGCCATCCGGGCGGTGCGCTGTGTGCCAAAAGTCTCGGTTTGTCTTGCTTCTGATTTTATGTTGGTAGTGGGTGACACGCAAGGGCTACTCGAGCTGGTTTCTTTTTTTATATTTGATAAATTTCACATTTCCGGGGTTCGGAGGGTGGGCCAAATCAGGAAACCCGCCGAGGAACGCAGGCACGCGAGGTCCATTGCAACCTTGAACGTAGGCACTTGCCCAGCCTAGGTACCCCATGGGGCACCCCAAAACATTTTTTCCTGAAAATGTAGGGTAATTTATAGGGAACCTACAGTTAGAAAACCGCAATTGCCGGGGCGTGACTCGGGGAAAATACAGTATATGCTTGCACCACGAGATGATCACCAACCTCCCGGGGACGACATTCGTGTAAATTGCCTCGGGCCCTAGGACGTGCTCAATTATCGCACCTCCTGATGGGGATATGCCGAGTGGGGTATACCCAATAGGACGTTCCTATTGGATCATAATCCCAGCGAGTGGGCCTACAGGACGGAGACTAGACCGCGACCCAAGAGGAAGCCTGGCAACTAGAAGCTGAAGGCCCAGAAGCATAGCTCGGCCCAGTCGAATTAGGTCAAAACCCTCTGAGTCCTTATCTAACTTTGTTGTAGATCTGTAAACCCTAGCGAGGAGACTCTATATAAACCTCCCTAGGGCACGCATAGCACTTACATTCCAGGATACACCCCCTCAACTCACCGTCGAGATCTCCCTTTGTACTCTCTCATCAATACAATCTAGTAGGAGTAGGTTTTTACCCTCTAGGGGGCGAACCTGGGTAAATCCATGTGTCTTTGCCATGATCCTCCAAGACATCCACGCCAGCGACTGCGGCCACCACGCCGGCGCCCGGTCCCTGGTCGCCAAAGCCATGCGACATGGCTTCTACTGGCTCACCGCGCATGCCGACACGGACGACATCGTCCAACACTGCGTCAGGTGCCAAAAGTATGCCAAAAAACGCACGTACCTAGCTCGGCGCTCAATACCATCCCCATCACTTGGCCATTCGCCATATGGGGCATGGACATGGTGGTCCCCTTCATGAAGGCCCCCTCTGGCTACACCCACCTCCTGGTCGCTGTCGACAAATTCACCAAGTGGGTGGAGGCCAAGCCATTCCGCAAGTGCGACGGGAAGACCGTTGCAAATTCCTACGCGAGCTCATCTACCGCTACGGATTCCCGCACAACATCATCACGGAGAACGGCACCAACTTCGCCAAGGGCGCCATGGCCGAGTACTGCGAGGAGCATGACATACGACTCGAACTCGCCTCAGTCGCCCACCCGGACTCCAACGGTTAGGCGGAATGCACCAACCAGAGCATCCTCCACGGCCTCAAACCGCGACTGCAAGTTCCCCTCGAGCAAAATCCGGGGTGCTGGGTCGAGGAGCTCCCCTCCATCATCTGGGACATCTGCACCTCCATCAACCGATCCACTGGATTCACGCCCTTCTTCATGGTGTACGGCGCCGAAGCCGTCATGCTGACTAACCTCGAGCACGACTCGCCTCGTGTCGTCAACTACACGGAGGTCGACAACGAGCTCGCACGCCAAGACGGGGTCGAGCAACTCGACGAAGCACGTGACCTAGCTCCCTCCCGCATCGCCATCTAGCAGTAGGGAATCTGTCGCTACCACAGCCGCCGAGTCCGGACTCGCACCTTCCAGGATGGCGACCTGGTCCTGCAACTGATCCAGGACAAGAAGGGCATGCACCAGCTCTCTCCCCCATGGTAGGGACCATTCGCCATAGGGAGAGTCTTGGGAAATCATGCCTACTACCTCATTGACGTCCGAGGCGACGGACAACTCGACGTCAAGCGGCCGTGGAATGTAAACCTCCTACGGAATTTCTACACCTAGAACCCCAATCTGTACTCCACCCTCCATGCAATAAAGATGTTCGATTCACACACATTGTTCCTACTCTCCAACCCTTGTGCCATTCGCACTCGTAAAAACAACATTTCGCTAATCACGGAAGTCAAACCTTGGTCGCGCGACCAGCACGGCTAAGTAGTGCGACGCAAGGGCATAGACAAAGTTCGGGACTTGTGTCGACCACGAAAATGCCAACCCGGAGACCCCATCGGAGTCGCCTCGCTCTACTGGTCTGTCGGGCCAAGACAACCGCATTCGCTTCTCACAGCAACCTAGTCCTCCGCATCCTCGACGCAGCGACTCAAACGGTCAAGTACCACGCTCGGCGACTGACGCCAGTCCAAACCTACGTGGCTAGGGAAAACACCAAGTATGAGAGTGTGCCTTGGACTCGCCATGCGACTGGCTCCTCGAGTCAGGCGGAGTGATGCGCCAAGCACAACGTGCTCTGTCCTCACCTACCTTGGGCATGCGACTAGAACAGCTAAGTACCACGCTCGGGGACTTGTCTAGCCGACCCCGTTTGCGTCCATGAAAACAGCTAAGTATATAGCTCCCCTCGGGGTCACCAAGCGACTGGCTCCCCGAGCCACGGCTAGTCGACCTCAATTAACTAACAGTATACAAACAAACGTACATAGAGAAACACGAGGTAAACCCCATTAAAGAGTGGACGCGCTCGGGGACTCGCACAACAAAACAATCGAAACTCAAATAAAAAAATTCCTTATGGCAACAAAAAAAATCGCTTACAAGGGTAGACATACACTTATTTAAATTAACGCCAGTTGGCAAAGGTATCTACTCTGCAGGCTTTGAAGACAACGCGCCAATGCTACCATGAACACGGATGAAGGAGACCCACGGGTTCGAAGGGTGCATGGTCAAGGTGCCCGCCATCACTGATCGGAACGGATGCTTCGTCTTGAAGTCGCGATGCACCGGCTCGGGGTCGTTCGGAGCGACGATCGTCTCCTAGTACGGAAGAAGGTCGCCCATCGCTAGCACCCGCTTGGAGTACACAGCGGCCCGATCGATCAACTTCAACACTTCGGCAATTTCAACCGAGCCAGTCGCCGAGGGGTACCCACTGGTGACATTGTCGAGGTCGAAGTCATCGGGGAAGTGAGCGAGCCCAAGGGTTCAGCGCAGTCACGGCCCCGCGGCGGAAGGCCGACCGCGACATGTACTCCACCACCATTAGAGCCCTCTCGAGGTAGTGCCACACCTCCGTGAGATTGTCGGGAATCACTTCCATTGGCAAGTTCTCCTGGAGGTACGCGCGAATGCAGGTCGCCGAAAGGGTGGCAGAATCCACCAGCATGGTGACGCACTACCTTGCGTCATACAACCGCTCCTCGGACTCGTCATCAAGAATTTTCCCTGTAGAGGAACAAACAATTTAGCATCAGAAGGACGCACGATTCGAGTTCACCCCCTTAGGGACTCAATGCCTAAGGCGACCCGCAGCGCTCGGGGACTCGCTGGTACAAAAACGACAAACCCAAAAAACTCACCAATAAGGGGACGCAGCGCCCCATGATGAAATCTTGAAGACCCGACAAGTTGTTCTACAGCCCTGCGACAAGAGCATCAGAAACCTTCTGCTCTTCAGTTGCGGCAGTGACAGCCGCCTTGGACCTCTCCTCCACCGAGCTCACTTCCGCCTTAGCGTCATTAAGCTCCTTCTCCAGGTCGGCAACCCGCTTCACTACGGTGGTCAACGGCGATTGGCAGCCGTCAACTCGACGACCGGGACAAAGCCTTTGTGGGCCTTGGCAACCGCGGCCGAATGTCCCTCTCCACAAAATGGGGTGAGATCACAATCAAGCACAAAGTAAGTAACGAAGCCCACAATTCAAAACACCTACCCGCAGTCGCCTGCAGCTGCTGGTTCAGCTCTCGCGCTGATCGGATGTCGCGTTCCAGATGCTCTTTGGCAAACACTCGCTCCACCGACTCACGCTGGAGGCCCTACATAGACGAAGGTAACGTAAGCAAACATTAAAGAAATTCCTAAGTGCCTAGTCGCTGAAATTCAGCGACTAGCCACTCGTTGACTGGACATAGGAGAAACTCCTAAGCGCCTAGCCACTGATATTCAGCGACTAGCCACTTGGGGACTGGACAGCAAGAAGCAATAAGAATTTGCCCGCTGAAATTCAGCGACCAGATCCTCAGGGACTGGACATACCTGAATAGCCATGCCCAGCATGCTGTGCAGCTCGACCACGTCCACCGAGGGAAGCACAAGAGGCGTGCCCCCGTGACACTGCTCGATCTCCAAGCCCAAAATTTTGGGTACCTGGGTCGATTGTGCCGAGACACTCGCAGCAGAGGCCCTCGCCATGAACCGAGGGAAGGTCGCCACCGCCGCTCCCGAAGCACTTTTTGTGGGGCCCAACGCCCGACTGGCGCTGCAGGTTCCACCTGCTGTGACCCCGCATCCAGGACGGCCTTCGCGGCCGCATCCACTCCAGTCGGAGCTTCACTTGGTGTGTCGATCGGCTCGTCCAAGACAACGACTACATCCTCGCCCGTCATCTTCTTCGTGCCCTCAATAGGCGCCTCAGCGTTGTCGCCCTTCCTCTTCTTCAAGGAGTCGGCCTCCTCCCCTGAGGCGTCTACTGGGACCTTGGCCATCGAAGGGTGACCAATCTTATTTGTGCCAGTCCGGCAAAGGAAATGATCAACAATTCAAACAACATCTACAAACTAGTAATCCAAGTCGACATGACAAAACACTCACTTGGTGACTGAGATGTAGCATAGACCGGTGCGGATGTGCGCCGGATTCTCCAGTTCTGGGCCCAGCTTGTGGCTGATGCCCGTCTCAAATAAGGACGGATCCCACGTCACGGAGTCCATCTTCGTCGACGAGTCCACGGCAGCAGGAAGTTGCACTCCGGTCGATGCGGGTTCCTCCCTCGATAGCGATGCCTTTGCAGCTGAAGCAGCCCCGAGGCCCGTGACTATTGTGAATGGGGGTGGAAGGAACGCCAACGGCACCTCGTCCTCCACCACAGTCGTATTGGCCGCCTCTGGAGCTTTCATCGATGCTTCAGCCCTAGCATCGGCAGCCGTGCTAGTCGCCGACCGAGGCAGTGACACCGCCCTAGGCACCTCCTTCTTTTTCTTCGGTGACTTCTTCTTCGACGACGTGGCCATGCACCGCGAACTATGTTCGTGGGCCTCGCCCTCACCCCCATAGTGACCCTCGAGGCTCTTGCTGGCATTGTTGCTGCCCACGAGTTTTCCGAACCGCGGGTGCGGTGACCTCCATAGCCTCATCATCGTCATTGTATCCATCATTGTCCTCGCCGGAGGAGGACTCGCTCTCGTCCCCCTCGGCCTTGTCCGAGCTTTCATCGTCGGCGGAGGGAGCCAACCCTCCAAAACTTGGAATAGCTGAACCAACAATACATGGTTAGTAAACCGCGACAGCATTTTTGCGAATGCGAAATGGACAAGGAGAAATAGACTTACCGATGGCGCCTTGCGCTTCATGGTGTATGGGGCGATCCTGGCCTTCGGATCGCGGTATTCCGTGTCAGTGATCTTCCTCAATGCGAAGGAATAATCATCCGCCTTCCACTCGGCAGTGCAGGCCTTGGTCCCGTCCTCCTTACCGGTGTACTTGTACATCCAGTGGGCACGGCTAGCAAGGGGCACTAATCATCGCCTGAGCCAGCAATTATATAAATTGATGGTCTTGATACCATCCTTCTTCAGCTGGCGAATCATCGTCAACATCTCATCTACAATCATCCACTAGCCATGCGGGATCTTGGCAACTTGGAGCCGACGCGGCTTGGTCCACTCGGCGGAGTACGCCGGTAGTGGTACCTCGTCGTACGGCGTCTACTCTCTGACATAGAACCAGTGTTTATTCCACTCGCTTGCCTCCTTCGTCGGCAGCATGAGGTCAAGGAAGGAGGCCTTCGACTTCAGTTGGAAAGTGAGGCCACCTGCTGCCAGCATCGGGACGCCTGCCCCGTCGCGACTAATCCTCCCGTGGAACAGCTCCTGCCACATGGGAAAGTACGGGCGGCATCCCAAATAACATTCACAGAACGCCACGAAGATGGTGAATTGTTCGATGCTGTACGGCCCCAGATCTGATGGCTGGATGCCATAGTACGTGCAGAATCGGTGGAAGAAGAGCGAGGCATGAAGGAAATGAATTCGCCGGTGCGTGGATCTGGATCCACCTCCCCGGCTACGGTAACACGCCATCTCCCAGCGCAGAGAATCCCCGCGTCCTCGAAGGACTTCAGTGTTGCCCTGGAACACTTGGACTTCCCCTACAATTCCTTCGGAGGCGCCACCAGTTTGAGGGTCTGAGCTCGCTGGATCGCTCTGGAGGCTCTAGAGGGAATGGAAGATTGAAGGGCGCGCGGGGTCGGAGGAAATGTGAGGAATGCTCGCAATTCACCTGTAACTCTCCTTATTTAGCGGTTTGTTCCTGCCAATTTTGGTGAGCCGTTACCGTGCGGTGATTACACCGATATTACCATTGGATTACCCAACAGCTAAATTGACCAGGCTGATGGTCCAACTTCGTCTAATCGACTCGCCGACCCATTCGCCAAAGCTGCGACTCGACCACTCGCCAGTTGGCGATTCGATTGGTCGCTGTTACCACGACTGAAGATGCATGATAATGATTCTTTCTCTCATTGAAGGAGTCCATCGCCGATTCGACTGGGCGTCCAAATTGGACCCGAATACTCCGACTGCCAAAGAACACCTGCGACGAATCAACGACGGCCTCGGGGACTACTGATGGGGATATGCCGAGTGGGGTATACCCAGCAGGACGTTCCCTACTGGATCGTACTCCCAACGAGTGCGCCTGCAGGACGGCGACTGGACCGCGACCCAAGAGGAAGCCCGACGACTGGAAGCTGAAGGCCCAAAAGCATAGCTAGGCCCAGTCGGATTAGGTCAAAACCCTCTGAGTCCTTATCTAACTCGGTTGTAGATCTCTAAACCCTAGCGAGGTGACTCTATATAAACCTCCCTAGGGAATGCATAGCACTTACGTTCTAGCATACACCCCCTCGACTCGCCACCTAGCAGCCAAGCTCGCCATTTGTACTCTGTCATCAATAAAATCTAGAAGGAGTAGGTATTTACCCTCCGGGGGGCCAAACCTGGGTAAATCCCTATGTATTTGCCCTCATCTCGCACCGCAGATGGCTGGCCGCCCTTGCCCCTCGTTCTAATACTCGCTGCCAATCACAACATCTGTCGTGGCCATTCCCATGACGCCTCCTTTGTAAAATCACCGGTTTTCTAGAGTCGGTAAATGGAAACTCTGGATCTCTCCATGGAACCCTATAATCTCTAGTTGCAGAAGTTGCTTAGAATTCTGGGAGGGAGCTAGGTGCCCGGTTTGGGCTCAATCCACGTAGCGGATCCATGTTCTAGGCAGTGAGGGGGAGGTCTAGGGTTGAAAGCCATGTTAACTCTTACTCGAGAGCCATCCGGGGGTGCGCCGTGTGCCAAAAGTCCCGATTTGTCTTTCTTATGATTTTATGTTGGAAGTAGGTGACACGCAGGGACTACTCGAGCTGGTCTCGTATTTTTTGTAATTTTTGATGAATTTCCCATTGTGTGTTTGTGTGTGTGGTATGTCTAGGGTTGATATGAAAATGGTTGTACTCAGTTTTCCCCCCTCATGATATCTCGTCCTCACTTTGGTTGGTTCGCCCGGATTGGTCGAGACGGTTGTCACGCGGATCGTGCCAACCCAACGTTGATCCTCTATGATATAACGGGCAAGAAGCCCCCTCCCTTTCCCACTCTCTCTCTCTCTCTCTCTCTCTCTCTCTCTCTCTCTCTCTCTCTCTCTCTCTCTCTCTCTCTCTCTCTCTCTCTCTCTCTCCGGAGACGGAACTCTCTATCCACGCGAAATAACGAGTTTGCTACCGATACTTTACTTCCATAATCTAGAACAAAAGTGTACAAAGGCGTATAATTTTCGTAGATGCGTGTCTATGCATTTGTTTTTATTCTCTGCAAATTATACACTAGTTGGATTTATATACACGAGGGTATATAAAAAAATGTGTGTATTTTCTAGTGCAGCGAGGGAGAAACGCGCAGGCACGCTCGTCAAAACGGTTGCAATGCGTCCACCATGGCACAAGTACGGTGCACTGTAACATCGTGTCAGCGGGGGTCAAACGATGCATCCTCTACACGTGTTGTACCCCTCACATTAGAGCGTGAGAACGCACGGGGTCTAGCTAGCCATGCTTTAACCAAGCGCGATGACCAATTGTGTGAATCAATGGTTCCTCTCGTACTATGTTTTCCAGAGTCGGTAAATGGAAACTCTAGATTTCCCCATGAAACCCTCGAATCTCTAGTTGGATAAGTTGCTTAGAATGTCGAGAGGGAGCAAGGTGCCGGTTTTGGCTTCAATCCGCGTAGTGGATCTATGTTCTGGGCAGTGAGTGAGAGGTCTAGGGTTGAAAGCCATGTTAACTCCTACTCGATAGCGATCCGGGGGGTGCGCCGTGTGCCAAAAGTCCCGGTTTGTCTTGCTTATGATTTTATGTAGGTAGTGGGTGACAAACAGGGGCTACTCGTGCTGGTTTCGTATTTTTCTTTATTTTTGATGAATTTCCCATTGCCGGGGATCGGGGGGTGGGAAAAATCGGCAAACCCGCCGGCGCGCACAGGCAAGCGAGGTCCATTGCAACCTTGAACCTAGGCACTTCCCTAGCCTAGGTACCCCATGGGGCACCCCAAAACATTTTTTCCAGAACATACAGGGCAATTTCTAGGGTACCTACAGTTATAAACCGCAATTGCCGGGGCGTGACTCGGTGAAAATACAGTATATGCTTGCACCACATGATGAGCACCAACCTCCCGGGGATGGCGGTCCGCCACTATGTAGCATGCGTGTAAATTTCCTCGGGGCCTAGGGCATGCTCAATTCTCGCACCTTCTTTGCAGAATCGCTGGTTTTCCGTAGTCGGTAAAAGAAAACTCTAGATTTCTCCATGGAACCCTGGAATCTCTAGTTGGAGAAGTTGTTTAGCCGGGAGAGAGCTAGGTGCCTGGTTTGGGCTCAATCCGCATAGTGAATCCATGTTCTGGGCAGTGAGGGGGAGGTCTAGGGTTGAAAGCCATGTTAACTCCTACTCGATAGCCATACGGGGATGCGCCATGTGCCAAAAGTCCCGGCTTGTCTTGCTTATGATTTTATGTTGGTAGTGGGTGACATACGGGGGCTACTCGAGTTGGTTTCGTATTTTTCTTGATTTTTGAGCAATTTCCCATTGTCGGGGATCGGGGGTTGGGCAAAATCGGCAAACCCGCCGGCGCGCGCAGGCACGCGAGGTCCATTGCAACCTTGAACCTAGATACTTGCCTAGCCTAGGTACCCCATGGGGAACCCCAAAACATTTTTTTGCAGAAAATACTGGGCAATTTCTAGGGTACCTAACGTTAGAAACCGCAATTGCCGGGGCGTGACTCGGGGAAAATACAATATATGATTGCACGACGAGATGAGCACCAACCTCCCGGGGATGGCGATCCGCCACGACGAAGCATGCGTGTAAATTGCCTCGGGCCCTAGGGCGTGCTCAATTCTCTCACCTTCTTTGCAGAATCGTCGATTTTCCATAGTCGGCAAAAGGAAACTCTGGATTTCTCCATGTGTGGCATCCCGCAAAACCACTACTAGAAAATCGCGTTGTTTTTGTGCATTGCATCGTCATCATCATGCATTGTTTGTCTGAAACTATTTCGAAAAGCCTAGTTTTGCTTTATACAAATACCCCTCTTTATTTCAAATGCAAAACCCCGATCGTATCGGATATTTTATTTACCTATAAACTAATTGCAAAGTAGCGTTGTTTTAAAATAAACAAAACAAAACAAACACATATTTACAAAACTAATAAAACCTAAACTCTAAATCCTATACCTACCCAATCCTATTCTACCCACCAACCGCAGCCCGCCACCTCACCCCCTAGACCCAATCCCTACCCACCTGCCACCTCATCAATCCACCCTCTCTTCCCCCTCTTTCTCTCACCACAGCCCCATCTACCCTCCCTCTCTCTCTCCCCACCGACACCCGGGCCCCACCCCACACCGACCCACTCCCTCCACCCGCGCGGCCCACACCCCCCACCAACCCCTGGGCCCGCGCCTCACCAACCCCGCGTCCCCTTCCTCCCGCTCGCGAGCCGCCCCGTTCCCCCGCTTCTTCCTCCTCTGCCTCGCTAGCGCCCCCCCTTCCCCCTCTGCCTCTCCGGCGAGCGCGCTGTCCACACCCGCCGCCCGCGCCCTTCTCCCCACACCCGCCGGCGACCAACCCCCCCCCCCCCCCCCCCCGTCGTCTCGCCCCTCTCTCTCTCCCGTCTGCCTCTCTCCGCTCCCCCCCCCCCCCCCGAGCTCGCCTCCGCCCGAGCCCAGCGCGTCGCCCTTCCCCTCCTCCCCTGCCGCCGGCGAGCCGCCTCCGGCCCGTCCTCGCCTCGCCTCCTCGCCGCTCACCCATCCCCGTCCCGAGCCGCCTCCTCCTCCGTCGTCCGCTGCCGACAGCCTCGTCCCGCCGCCGGGCCGAGCTCCGCACCGCCAAATGTCGCCGTCGACCCCGCCCCCGGCCCCTTCCTCTGGCCCGAGCCGTCCTCCGGCCACCGCTCTGCTCCTTCTCTCCGTCAGGCCGGCACCACCGCGGCCTGCCCTCTGCGCCTCCCGCCGTTCTCCCTCGCCGTCCCCGCGCCGCGGCAGGCCGGCCGCGAGCACCCTGCGTCCGCCTCGACCTCCCCGTCGGCCGCGCCCTCGCCGCCGCCGGCGAGCCCGCCCCCGGCCCGCGACCTCGCCGTCGTTCCCCCCCCCCCCGCCGTGGTGTCCCCCTGAGCAGCGCCGCCCCGTCCGGCCTCCTCTGCGGTAGGCCTCGCCCGCGTCGCCCCGATGGCTCCGCCTCTGCCCGCCGGCACCCCCCCTCCGCGGCCGCTTCCTCCGGCCGGCCCGACCTCGTCGGCGCTGCCCTGCATCTGCCGCCGCCAGAGGCCCCTGCTCTGGCCACCCGCTGTCTTCCTGTCAGGCCAGGCGCCGCTGCCCGGCTTCTCGCGCACCACCGCTGTTCCGGCGCCTTCCTCCCAAGCCGGTCCCTTCTCCGACCGCTATGCCGTGCGTCCACGATGTGTTGTTCTGCATCGAACCGAAGGTCAACAAGGTTGCAGCAAGATCTCCGAACCCTCTCGATGGACAAGACCTTCAAGTCGGAAACCATGTTTGTCATCGAAGATAAGATCTACGGCACGGTACATCAAGAACTCCATCACGGAAAATCCCCAAGATCTCCTTAGCCGTCCCCGAGGACAAACCGAACACCGCACCCAAACCCCGACGCCTCGATCCGAAGATCGATCCCGGTGTTCGAAGACCGAACCAAACTCTGGGAACCTCAAGACCTTCGCCACTCGAAGTGTTTCGCCAAGATCGCCGTCGACAACGGAACCAAGACCGAACCCGATGGCTTTTGCTGGGCCATCCACAAGATCTACAATGGGACGCCATGACTGGGACCCCGGACCCGAAGACCACATGGGTGACAAGTGCCCCTTCCCGGATGCGATACTCGAGAACACGGACGGTAAGGACACCGACGCAGAACGCCAAGTTCTTCACCCCGAACGCCAGGACCGACCCGACACGAGGACACGACAAGATCTGCGCGACGACAAGATCGACATCGACCAGGGCGAGTCCGATGCGCCCCCGACACCGAATCAAGTCCTTCTTCCCAGAACGCCAAGCTCTTCACCTTGCGTCCAACCCCGAGAACGATCCCGTCGAACCCTGAGACCAACCCCGAACCCCGGAACCACCAAGATCTTCGACCTTAATGTGTGACCCCATTCTCGAGCCTTATTTTATAAATATAACATTACTTGTTGCATATTAAATTGTCATCCTCGCATGCATATTTGTGTGGTTTGGGGGCCTTATGCCGAATCACCTAAATTAAATATGGGGCCCATATGCGGGCAAATCTAGTCGTATATTGGCCTCATTTAAATTTGTGTAGCGAACCGGTGCTATCTTTTGTCCTGATAATGCAACATTTAAATGGCGGGGTAGTCAAATAACTTGAACCATTTAATTAATTGTCGGGACCCTGGTTCCGCTTAATATGACCTAATTGCATTGCACCTTTGCCATGCCATGCATTATACATGCATCATGCCCGATTTTCTACCGTAGTATTAAATATTGCATCCGGTGTTTATTCTAGTGTTTTGGTTCTTCGCGGATAAGGCCGTTGAGTTGATGCGAGTGTTGACCCGATCTTCGGATGAACCTTCGGCAATGTTTTCAGGCGAGCATCTCCCCCTTTCTACCTATCTTACTTTTATAGTATTTATTCCCTCCTGTTGATCTATTGCTATCTGTGTTGCGTTGCTCTAGTTTTCGTACCCGTGATATCCCTTGCAGCCTTATATTGCCTTGGACACCTCCTATTACCTGTTGTTTGGTAGATAGTTGGACCTGCGCGTCGTAGTCGCTTGCTCAAGTGCTGTTGCGTGTCGTCAAGTACCACGGTTGTTGGAGCATTGCCGCATGCTTAATGTTGGAGATGGTCATGGCTTTATTTATCGTTCACTTTCATTATTGTTTAATAACTAAAATTGAAGTAGGTAAGTAGAGGCATAGGTGGGCAATAGATGTTATTTGGTTGTTAACCGTCCACTTGTGTCCCGTAGGACCCCGAGTAATTGATACTTGTTCCTTGAATATTCGCGCTATCCACATCCGAGAGGCTTATGGGACCCCCCTGAGCCAGAGCTTGATTCAGTCTTATTTCTTGGGGCCACAAACTAGTTTGAGGTTTTATTTACGATCCTGTACTTATGCCATGCTTTACTGCTTTATTACGATTGTGCGATGGATAGCACACTGTACTGTTTAGGAAAGCGGAGTGTTTTCGCGGTATCGACAAGCCCGAGTTTTCGGGTTCCCAGTGATTTACAGCCATTGACGCAAACCTTGAGTCCGTCTCGGAGTCAGCTAGCTTCGTTGCGGGTGTACTCAATGGGGTGGCCCCCTGAAATATTTCTAAATCCTGTGATTGCTTTGTCGTGAAGGCCTCGTTGGGTTTTGATTTGGTTTTTCCGAGGTTGATCGAGTGTGTGTTGCTATTTGTGCACCCCTGCAGGGTAAAACTTTCTGAAAGCCGTGTCCGCGGTTATGGACGACTTGGAGCACAGTATCTCGATCGTAGACAACTATAACTAAAGTAGTGCTATAAATTTGACTTTATAATGACTAGTAATCAGCTTCACTATAATGGAATGGCTAAATAAAACTGCCAACAATTGCTTGTTTGGATTGTCGCTTGCGACCATGGTATCTGACTAGTAAGTATTGCAACTAAAACGGAATGGCTAAATAAAAGTACCAACAACTGCTGGGGTTTTGGGATATCTCATGCTAATTGTATTTGACTAGTAAGTGTCGCAACTACAACGGAATGGTTAACTAAAAGTGTCCACTGCTTATTTTATCAGGATGATTATCTATAATTGACTAGTAATTGCTGCAACGATAACTGAATAAATAAAACTGCCAACTGTGTGAGTTCCTCGGTTGACTTCCTCGTTTGGTCTCGAGGGGGAAACACCAGGATGGGTTTGTTTGGTGGTAATATCAGGTTGGTTCCGAATAGGTCTTTCTTATCCCTCTCTGATCGCCGACAGTTGTATCGAGTCTCTATAGGTTGTTTAGTGCATGCCGCGCTGCCGCTCAGTCCACCATACCTATGTAGGCGAGGACCACCGAATTCTAGTCTCGCCGTGTACTGGCCTCAGTACTGACGCTCCACTTTTTCCTTTGCCCTTTGTCGGCACCCCTTTTGTTTAAGCAGGTTTCGAGATCGACGTCGTTAGCAGGGTTACCCTTCCGGCTTGGCCTGGGCAGGGTTATGGACGCCATTGGTTATTCTTCAGGGCTCTTAGCCCCATTTGCATCTTGTCCGTACTCGGATGCTATATCGATTTCAAGGTGATTTGGATCTTTGTATATTATATCTGTATTCTTGACTCATGGAGTCGTGTTGTATATATCTGTTGTGTGGGTCCAATCGAGGACTGTTGTGTAATGTTATTACTTCGTTTTCCACCCGCACGAAAGTGCCTGGTGGGCACCTTTGAATCGTTTCTATGCGGGTTTGGCGGGAATCGCTGAAACTTGCATAGGGCCGATTCTGAGGGTGTTACACCATGGAACCCTGGAATCTCTAGTTGGAGAATTTGCTTAGAATGCCGAGAGAGAGCTAGGTGACTGGTTTGGGCTCAATCTGCACAGTGAATCCATGTTCTGGGTAGTGAGGGGGAGGTCTAGGGTTGAAAGCCATGTTAACTCCTACTCGATAGCCATCCGGGGGGTGCGCCGTGTGCCAAAAGTCCCGATTTGTCTTGCTTATGATTTTATGTTGGTAGTGGGTGACAGGCGGGGGCTACTTGAGATGGTTTCGTATTTTTCTTGAGTTTTGATGAATTTCCCATTGCCGGGGTTCGGGGGTGGGCATAATTGGCAAACCCGCCGGCGCGCGCAGGCACGCGAGGTCCATTGCAACGTTGAACCTAGGCACTTGACCAGCTTAGGTACCCCATGGGGCACCCCAAAACATTTTTCGAGAAAATACAGGGAAATTTCTAGGGTACCTACAGTTAGAAACCACAATTATTGGGGTGTGACTCGGGGAAAATACAGTATATGCTTGCACCACGATATGAGCACCAACCTCTCGAGGATGGCGCTCCGCCATGATGTAGCATGCGTGTA
This sequence comes from Avena sativa, assembly GCA_916181665.1. Classification (NCBI taxonomy): domain Eukaryota; kingdom Viridiplantae; phylum Streptophyta; class Magnoliopsida; order Poales; family Poaceae; genus Avena; species Avena sativa. The sequence goes on from OV702280.1 coordinate 139,102,278, forward strand.
AATTTCCTCGGGCCCTAGGGCGCGCTCAATTCTCGCACCTCCTTTGCAGAATCGCGGGTTTACCGGAGTCGGCAAAAGGAAACTCTGGATTTCTCCATGGAACCCTGGAATCTCTAGTTGGAGAAGTTGCTTAGAATGCCAAGAGAGAGCTAGGTGCCAGGTTTGGGCTCAATCCACGCAGTGGATCCATGTTCTGGGCAGTGAGGGGGAGGTCTAGGGTTGAAAGCCATGTTAACTCCTACTCGATAGCCATCCGGGGGTGCGCCGTGTGCCGAAAGTCCTGGTTTGTCTTGCTTATGATTTTATGTTGGTAGTGGGTGACACTCAGGGGCTACTCGAGCTGGTTTCGTATTTTTCTTGATTTTTGACGAATTTCCCATTGCCGGGGTTCAGGGGGTGGGCAAAATTGGCAAACCCGCTGGCGCGCGCAGGAACACGAGGTCCATTGAAGTGTTGAAACTAGGCACTTGACCAGCCTAGGTACCCCATGGGGCACCCCAAAATATTTTTTTCCAGAAAATACTAGGCAATTTCTAGGGAACCTATAGCTAGAAACCGCAATTATCGGGGCGTGACTCACGAAAAATACAGTATATGCTCGCACCACGATATGAGCACCAACCTCTTGGGGATGGTGGTCCGCCATGACGTAGCATGCGTGTCAATTTCCTTGGGCCCTAGAGCGCACTCAATTCCCGCACCTCCTTTGCAGAATCGCCGGTGTTCCGGATTCGGCCAAAGGAAACTCTTGATTTCTCCATGGAACCCTGGAATATCTAGTTGGAGAAGTTGCTTAGAATGCCAAGAGAGAGCTAGGTGCCAGGTTTGGGCTCAATCCGCGCAGTGGATCCATGTTCTGGGAAGTGAGGGGGAGATCTAGGGTTGAAAGCCATGTTCTGGGGATCCATGTTCTGGGAAGCCATGATACGGGGGGTGCGTTGTGTGCCAAAAGTCGCGGTTTGTCTTCCTTCTAATTTTATGTTGATAGTGGGTGACACGCAAGGCTACTCGAGATGGTTTCATATTTTTTTATTTTTTATGAATTTCCCATTGCCGGGGTTCAGGGGGTGGGCAAAATCTGCAAACCCGCCGGTGCGCGCAGGCATGTGAGGTCTATTGCAACCTTGAACCTAGGCACTTTCCCAGCCTAGGTACCCAATGGGGAACCCCAAAACATTTTTTCTAGAAAATACAGGGCAATTTCTAGGGTACCTATAATTATAAACCGCAATTGCCAGGGCGTGACTCGGGGAAAATACAGTATATGCTTGCACCCCGAGATGAGCACCAACTTCCCAGGGATGGCGGTCTGCCATGGCGTAGAATCCATGTAAATTTCCTCGGGCCCGAGGGCGCGCTCAATTATCGCACCTCCTTTTTACACTAGCCGGTTTTCCGGAGTCGGTAAACGCAAACTCTGGATTTCTCCATGGAACCCTGGAATCTCTAGTTGGGGAGGTTGCTTAGAATGCCGAGAGGGAGCTAGATGTCGGGTTTGGGCTCAATCCGCGCAGTGGATCCATGCTCTGGGTAGTGAGGAGGAGGTCTTGGGTTGAAAGCCATGTGAACTCCTACTCGATAGCCATCCGGTGGAGTGCGCCGTGTGCCAAAAGTCCTGATTTGTCTTTCTTATGATGTTATGTTGGTAGTAGGTGACATGCAGGTGTTACTCGAGTTTGTTTCATTTTTTTTTGATGAATTTCCCATTGTGTGTTTGTGTGTGTGGTATGTCTAGGGTTGATATGAAAATTTTTGTACTCAGTTTTCCCTCTCTCATGATAACTCGTCCTCACTTTGGTTGGTACGCCCTGATTAGTCGAGACGGTTGTCATGCAGATCGTGCCCACCCGACATTGATCCTCTATGATTTAACGGGCAAGATAGCCCCCTCCCCCCTACCGCTCTCTCTCTCTCTCTCTCTCTCTCTCTGGAGATGGACCTCTCTATCCACGCGAAATAACGAGTTTTCCATTGATACTTTACTTCCATAATCTAGAAGGAAAGTGTATAAAGGCGTATAATTTTCGTATATGTGTTTCTATGCATTTCCTTTTATTCTCTGAAAATTATAAACTATTTGGATTTATATACACGAGGGTATATAAAAATATAAAAAATGTGTGTATTTTCTAGTGCAGCGAGGGGGAAACGCGGCGGCACCCTCATCAAACCGGTTGCAACGCGTCCACCATGGCACAAGTATAGTGCACTGTAATGTCGTGTCAGCGGGGGTCGAACGATGCATCCTCTCCACGCATTGTACCCTTCACATTAGAGAGTGACAACGCACGGGGTTTGGCTAGCCATGCTTTAACCAAGCGCGATGACCAATTGTGTGAATCAACGGTTCCGCTCGTACTAGGTATTCCGGAGTCAGTAAATGGAAACTATGGATTTCTCCATGGAACCCTCGAATCTCTAGTTGGATAAGTTGCTTAGAATGCCGAGACAGAGCTAGGCGCCTGGTTTGGGCTCAATCCGCGTAGTGGATCCACGTTTTGGGCAGTGAGGGGGAGGTCTAGGGTTGAAAGACATGAAAAATCCTACTCGATAGCCATCTGGGGGGTGCGTCGTGTGCCAAAAGTCCCGGTTTATCTTACTTATGATTTTATGTTGGTAGTGGGTGACACGCAGGGGATACTCAAGCTGATTTCATATATTTCTTGATTTTTGATGAATTTCCCATTGTCGGGGTTCGGGAGGTGGGTAAAATTGGCAAACCCGCTGGCGCGCGCAGGCACACTAGGTCCATTGCAAAGTTGAACCTAGGCACTTGACCAGCCTAGGTACCCCATGGAGCACCCCAAAACATTTTTTCCAGAAATACAGGGCAATTTCTAGGGTACCTACAGTTAGAAACCGCAATTATCGGGGCATGACTCGGGGAAAATAGAGTATATGCTTGCACCACTATATAAGCACCAACCTCTCGGAGATGGCAGTCTGTCGTGACGTAGTATGCGTGTAAATTTCCTCGGGCCCTAGGGCGCGCTCAATTCTCGCACCTCCTTTGTAGAATCACCGTTTTTCCTGAGTCGGCAAAAGGAAACTCTGGATTTCTCCAAGGAACCGTGGAATCTCTAGTTGGAGAAGTTTCTTAGAATGCCGAGAGAGATCTAGGTACCAGGTTTGGGCTCAATCCGCGCAGTGGATCCACGTTCTAGGCAGTGAGGGGGAGATCTAGGGTTGAAAGCCATGTTAACTCGTACTCGATAGCCATACGGGGGGTGCGCCGTGTGCCAAAAGTCCCGGTTTGTCTTGATTATGATTTTTTGTTGGTAGTGGATGACATGCAACGGCTACTCGAGATGGTTTCGTATTTTTTTTTGATGAATTTCCCATTGCCGTGGTTTGGGGGGTGGGCAAAATCTGCAAACCCGCCGGCGCGCGCAGGCATGCGAGGTCTATTGAAACCTTGAACCTAGGCACTTTCCTAGCCTAGGTACCCTATGGGGCACCCCAAAACATTTTTTCTAGAAAATACAGGACAATTTCTAGGGTACCTACAGTTAGAAACCGCAATTGTCGGGGCGTGACTCGGGGAAAATATAGTATATGCTTGCACCACGAGATGAGCACCAACCTCCCGGGGATGGCGGTCCTCCACGACGTAGAATGCATGTAAATTGCCTCGGGCCCTAGGGCTCGCTCAATTCTCGCACCTCCTTTTTAGAATCGCCGGTTTTCCGGAGTCGATAAATGGAAACTCTAGATTTCTCCATGGAACCCTGGAATCTCTAGTTAGAGAAGTTGCTTAGAATGCCGAGAGGTAGCTAGGTGTCGGGTTTGGGATCAATCCTCGTTGTGGATCCATGTTCTGGGTAGTCAGGAGGAAGTCTTGGGTTGAAATCCATGTGAACTCCTACTCGATAGCCATCCGGGGGAGTGCGCCGTGTACCAAAAGTCCTGATTTGTCTTTCTTCTGATGTTATGTTGGTAGTAGGTGACACGCAGGTGTTACTCATGTTTGTTTCATATTTTTTTTATTTTTGATGAATTTCCCATTGTGTGTGTGTGTGGTATGTCTAGGGATGATATGAAAATGGTTGTACTCATTTTTCCCCCTCTCATGATAACTCGTCCTCACTTTGATTGGTATGCCCTGATTGGTCGAGGTGGTTGTCACGCGGATCGTGCCCACCCAACATTGATCCTCAATAATTTGACGGGCAAGATAGCCCCCTCCCCCCTACCGTTCTCTCTTTCTCTCTTTGGAGATGGACCTCTCCATCCACGCGAAATAACGAGTTTTTCATCGATACTTTACTTCCATAATCTACAAGGAAAGTGTACAAAGGCGTATAATTTTCATATATGCATGTCTATGAATTTCCTTTTATTCTCTGAAAATTATAAACTATTTGGATTTATATACACGAGGGTATATAAAAATATAAAAAATGTGTGTATTTTCTAGTACAGCAAGGGGGAAACACGGCGGCACGCTCATGAAATCGGTTGCAACGCATCCACCATGGCACAAGTATGGTGCACTGTAATGTTGTGTCAGCGGGGGTCGAACGATGCATCCTCTCCACGCGTCGTAACCTTCACATTAGAGTGTGACAACACATGGGGTTTGGCTAGCCATGCTTTAACCAAGCGCGATAACCAATTGTGTGAATCACCGGTTCCTCTCATACTAGGTTTTCCGGAGTCGGTAAATGGAAACTCTGGATTTCTCCATGGAACCCTCGAATCTCTAGTTGGAGAAGTTGCTTAGAATTCCGAGAGGAAGCTAGGTGGTGGGTTTGGGCTCAATCCGGACAGTGGATCCATGTTCTGGGTAGTGAGGAGGAGGTCTTGGGTTGAAAGCCATGTGAACTCCTACTCAATAGCTATCCGGGGGGTGCATTGTGTGCCAAAAGTCCTGGTTTGTCTTGCTTATGATTTTATGTTGGTAGTGTGTGACACGAAGGGGATACTCGAGATGGTTTCGTATTTTTCTTGATTTTTGATGAATTTCCCATTGCCGGGGTTCGGGGGGTGGGCAAAATCGGCAAACCCGCCGGTGCGCGCAAGCACGCGAGGTCCATTGCAACCTTGAACCTAGGAACTTTCCCATCCTAGGTACACCATGGGGCACCCCAAAACATTTTTTCCAGAAAATACAAGGCAATTTCTAGGGTACCTACAGTTAGAAACCGTAATTATCGAGGCGTGACTCGGGGAAAATACATTATATGCTTGCATCACGATATGAGCACCAACCTCCCAGAGATGGCGGTCCGCCTCGTTTAGCATGCGTGTAAATTGCCTCAGGCCCTAGGGCCCTCAATTCTTCCACCTCCTTTGCATAATCGCCGGTTTTCCAGAGTCGGCAAACGGAAACTCTGGATTTCTCCATGGAACCCTAGAATTTCTAGTTGGAGAAGTTGTTTAGAATGTCGAGAGGGAGCTAGGTTCCGGGTTTGGGCTCAATCCGCGCAGTGGATCCACGTTCTAGGCAGTGACGGGAAGGTCTAGGGTTGAAAGCCGTGTTAACTCCTACTCGATAGCCATCCAGGCGGTGTGCCTTGTGCCAAAAGTCCCGGTTTGTCTTGCTTCTGATTTTATGTTGGTAGTGGGTGACATGCATGGGCTAGTCGAGTTGATTTCATATTTTTTTTATTTTTAATGAATTTCCCATTGCCGGGTTCGGGGGTGGGTAAAATTGGCAAACCCACCGGCGCGGGCAGGCACGCGGGGTGCATTGCATCCTTGAATCTGGGCACTTGCGCAGCCTAGGTACCCCATGGGGAACCCCGAAACATTTTTTCCAGAAAATACAGGGCAATTTCTAGGGTACCTACACTTAGAATCCGCAATTGCCGGGGTGTGACTTGGGGAAAATACAGTATATGGTGGCACCACGAGATGAGCACCAACCTCCCGGGATGGCGGTCCACCATGATGTAGCATGTGTTTAAATTGCCTCGGGCACGACGGCGCGCTCAATTCAAGCACCTCCTTTGCAGAATCGCCGGTTTTCCGGAGTCGGTAAATGGAAACTCTGGATTTCTCCATGGAACCCTGGAATCTCTAGTTGGAGAAGTTGCTTAGAATGCCGAGAGGGAGCTAGGTGCCGGTTTTGGGCTCAATCTGCATAGTGGATCCATGTTCTGGGCAGTGAGGGGGAGGTCTAGGTTTGAAAGCCATGTTAACTCCTACTCGATAGCCATCCGAGGGTGCGCTGTGTGCCAAAAGTACCTATTTGTCTTTCTTCTAATTTTATGTTGGTAGTAGGTGACACGCAGCGGCTAATCGAGATGGCTTCGTATTTCTTTTTTTGATTTTTGATGAATTTTCCATTGTGTGTTTGTGGGTGTGGTATGTGTAGGGTTGATATGAAAATGGTTGTACTCAGTTTTCTGCCTCTCATGATAACTCGTCCTCACTTTAGTTGGTACGCCCTGATTGGTCGAGACGGTTTTCACGCGGATCGTGCCGACCCAACGTTGATCATCTATGATCTAACGGGCAAGATAGCCCCTACCCCATCCCTCTCTCTCTCGTGAGACGGACCTCTCTATCCACGCGAAATAACGAGTTTGCCATCGATACTTTACTTCCATAATCTAGAAGGAAAGTGTACAAAGGCGTATAATTTTCATATATGCGGGTCTATGCATTTCCTTTTATTCTATGAAAATTATAAACAATTTGGATTTATATACATGAGGGTGTATAAATATATAAAAATTGTGTGTATTTTCTAGTGCACCAAGGGGGAAACGCGGCGACACGCTCGTCAAACTGGTTGCAACGCGTCCACCATGGCACCAGAACAATGCACTATAATGTCGTGTCAGCGGGGGTCGAACGATGCATCCTCTCCATGCGTCACACCCTTCACATTAGAGTGTGACAACGCACGGGGTCTAGCTAGCCATGCTTTAACCAAGCGCGATGACCAATTGTGTGAATCAATGGTTCCTCTCGTACTAGGTTTTCCGGAGTCGGTAAATGGAAACTCTGGATTTCTCCATGGAACCCTCGAATCTCTAGTTGGATAAGTTGCTTAGAATGCCAAGAGGGAGCAAGGTGCCAGTTTGGGCTCAATCTGGGCAGTGGATCCATGTTTTGGGCAGTAAGGGGGAGCTCTAGGGTTGAAAGCCATGATAACTCCTACTCGATAACCATCCGAGGGTGCGCCATGTGCCAAAGGTCCCGATTTGTCTTTCTTATGATTTTATGTTGGTATTGGGTGACACGCAGGGGCTACTCGAGCTGGTTTCGTATTTTTCTTGTTTTTTGATGAATTTCCCATTGTCGGGGTTCGGGGGTGGCAAAATCGGTAAACCCGCCGGCACGCGCAGGCACACACGGTCCATTGCAACCTTGAACCTAGGCACTTGCCCAGCCTAGGTACCCCATGGGGCACCCCAAAACATTTTATCTAGAAAATACAGGGCAATTTCTAGGGTACCTACACTTAGAAACCACAATTGCCACGGCGTGACTCAGGGAAATATAGTATATGATTGCACCACGAGATGAGCACCAACCTCCCGGGGATAGCGGTCTGCCACAACATAGCATGCATGTAAATTGCCTTAGGCCCTAGGGCGCGCTCAATTCTCGCACCTCTTTTGCAGAATCACCGGTTTTCCAGAGTCGGTAAATGGAAACTCTGGATTTCTCCATGGAACCCTCGAATCTCTAGTTGGAGAAGTTTCTTAAAATTCCGAGAGGGAGCTAGGTGCTGGGTCTGGGCTCAATCCGCGCAGTGGATCCACGTTCTAGGAAGTGAGGGAGAGGTCTAGGGTTGAAAGCCATGTTAACTCCTACTCGATAGCCATCCAGGGGGTGCGCCGTATCCCAAAAGTTCCGGTTTTCTTTCTTCTGATTTTATGTTGGTAGTGGGTGACACGCAGGGGTTACACGAGCTGGTTTCTTATTTTATCTGATTTTTGATGAATTTCCCATTGTGTGTTTGTGTGTGTGGTACATCATCCAGTACAAACCATACATTAGGTATTACAACAAATAAAGGATCACATGATCCAGTCTTAATACAATCATAGAAGTGGAATAACATAATAATAACGGTAGCGTGGGCGAGACTCCATCTTCATGGTCACAGGAAATGCTGACGATGGGAGATGATCCTAGTTGTTGTAACCTTCCTGCGGTCCATCCTCCTGATAGTCCTCTTCATAGTCTGGCCGCGGGAATAGCCAGGGACAAAGCCATGAGTACTCTTTAAGTAATCAGAAACTAATACTAACAAGTGAAGTGGTTTTGAGTATGAAATAATAGGCTCTAGGTTGTTTTGCAAAAAGCCATATTTACCTTAACTCAGTTCATAAGCAAAGAAAGATAGTTGCAACTTTTATAACACCTAAGAAGGAACTTGAGTTTTCATATCACAACCCTGTTGTGGTCAAGTCAAAGTCATGATTCATTTCATAAGTCATTTTGAAAACATCAGACGATGGAACAGTTTGGCCACTCCAACTGTCCATAACTACGGAAGCGGCTATTCGAATAGTTTGACACTCTGCAGAGGTGGTACACTTTCACCACAATATTCGATACATTCGTCAGGAACAATCCGGAATTCACCATACTCAGTATGTGGATAATCAATCCTAACCTTTCAATTACACACCCTAGTATAGGCACCTCTCATATGAGTTTGGCCTCCCAACCATGACCATCTGTCATCTTGGGAACTGCATAGGTGGACAATCTTCACAAGGTAGCCTCAGCTCAAACCTTGCCCGCAAGGGAACCCATACTATGGTATATAAATTTCCAGTCAATCCCTACCCAAATTTCAGGTATTGTGGTTGTACGGTAAAATTGGAATGGTATCGCATCCACACAACCATCCGTTTTATAAAGGGCTAAGGCTAATGCCTCAACATTTTCATCATCAAAAATCATCTAGTGTTCAAGAACATATGTCAAATAATTTTAGTAGAATGACTCATCATTCTAAGGTTTTCATAACCATTTTCACCAAGTAATCGCATCTAAAGTGATCAATCTTTATGCTTAGCACTAGCAACTACAAGCAGGGGATAAACACTAATGAGGGGTGGTAATCTAGTGTGACTTATCTAAGTTCAATCTCATGCCTCAGGATGACATCAAGAGTTATCTATGTTAGGCCAAGTTTTATGCTCTTTATGCTACCTTTAAATATCTTTCTAGAATCTACCATTCACTAAATAGACAAGCTAAGGATCTTTGATAAAAAATAAAATATCTAATCTTGTAAATAAAAACGGGATTATGTGTCATCAAGGGGTATAACCAAGGCATGCCTAATGCATTGCATAGATCATATAGTTTTCACAGTTGCAAGTGTTAGCTTGCATAGATAACATGCATGTGGTAGCTTGCTTAGATAGCTTGCCTTGTGCAGTGCAGTGGTTGATGTTCTCCTCTGCTTCTTCCTCGTAGTATCCTCCTTCCTCCTCGTATCCTTGGTCGGTACTAGCGTCTATATGATCACAAAGATGATCTAGTATCATCACAAAGATCACAAAGATTAAGGCAATAGTTTTATTTATTTTATTGTAGAAAAGTAATTTCTACTCATTGAAAAACTACTCAAGATTTAATATTCTCCAACTAAAACATGGGATCATGTTGACACATGCCATCACCACATATTTCAGTACTTGGGAATGTGTTTTCAAGTGGTGTCATAATTTAACAAGGTTTATCCTTTTTATTTTAATTAAATAAAGTGACTATAAATGCCTATGGGGCATTATTTTATTACTTGTCCATTATTTCTGCAAGTAAACCTAGATATTTTTATATATTCAGAAAGGTCTGGTTAAATGTGTTTTTGGAGAGTTGGAATCAACTCAAAAGCTTTTGTGGTTGAATTTTGAAAAATGTTTGAATGCAGAAAAGCTTTTGCGTTGTTATTTTTTTCTATAGGTGACCTACAACTCCAAATGATTTGAATCCAACGGGCTTGGATTAAGAATTTCAGTACCTTTCCAGCAAAATTAGTTTCATGCAATTTGGTTCAGTGAATCGATCTGGGTTGATTTTTGAATCTAGAGACAGAACTAAGTTTGAAACTAAATTAATAAACCTAAATTTGAATTACTGGGTCGCGCGGGAGTGTAACTGGGACGGCCCACTACGCACAGCACGCGCGGGGGTGGTTTTAAGTGAACGTCCCCACCATTCAGTGAGACAGGGGGTGCGAAGGGGTATGGGGCAATCTAGACCATACAATCAACATCTAATCCAACGGCTGGGGCTTGTCGTCTCCGTCGGGCAATGCCGGCGAGACTGAACCCTAGCACGGTCAGTGGGGGTCTGCGGGGCTCACCGGGGGTCAGGCGAGGGTCGGCGATGGGGGCGAACGACGAAGTCGATGACGGCGAACCTCCTGGTACCGGTGGCTTCTCCTGGGACGGCTCCAATCGCTGGCTCCTCTTCTCTTCCTCCGCGAAATTCCGGCGACCTGCTGCTCGCCTTGCTCTGGGTATGAGGTGGGGTGGTTCTGAGAGAGAGGGGATTGTGTTGGTGTGCTGAAATCGAACGGGGGTGGCCTCTATTTTGAGAATTGGTGATCTTCACATATGATATAGATTCAATTTTGAATTGTCATTTGAATCAAGTTGCCAAATGTTTCTGTGAGTTTGAAAGGTGGGCTTGGGTTCACTTTTACTTGGTCTAGCAAGGGGTGAAAATAAATAGAATTGTTTTAGTTTGAAATCTTGGACTAGAAACACTCAAAGTGGCCTAGTGAGCAAGATTGGCAAAAATGACCATTTGCTTATTTTGTTTGTTTTTGAATTTCTCTTGATTTGTTTCTGCTTGAATTTGATTTAGATGATGTTGTTTTCATCCTTAAACCATTCCTTGCTATTCACAACAATCACACAAGTACATTCATGCACTCATACAATCATCACATACACACATGCATTAATACGATTTTAATTAACAAAAGTGTTTGTTAACCCTAATTTTGATGATTGGAAATTGATAACCTTGATTAATATTTTTGGGATGTTACAAACCTTCCCTCCTTAAACAAATTCTCGTCCCGGGATTTGAGAAAGAAGAAAAAGAAAACTAGGATTTAAAGAGATCGGTAAACTCCGTCTTGATGAAATCTTCTTGCTCCCAGGTAGCTTCTTCTTCAGTGTGGTTGCTCCAACGGATCTTGAGAAACTTGATGCTTCGCGTCCTGGTGGTTCTGAAAGCTTTCTCCAAAATACGTATGGATAGTTTGGGATACATCAGGTCATCGTTGATCTCTATGGTGCGGTGATCAATGTTCTTGAAAAGTTCAGTCTTCTCCAGGACTTCTAGGAATTTGGGAAGTAACAATATATGGAACACATTATGCACGGCTGACATCTCTTCTAGCAGTTCCAATTGATACGATACTTCTCCTCGACGATTCAGAATCTTGAAGGGTCTGATATATCTGGGGGCTAACTTTCCTTTGAGCTGGAAACATTGCATTCCCTTCAAATGCGACACTTTGAAATACAGAAAATCTCCGATATTGAAAGAAAGGTCTCGACATCTCTTGTCGGCATAACTCTTCTGTCTAGATTGGGAGGTCTTCATGATGAGGTTTGGATCGCTACTTCCGCAGCTTTTGGATCCGGAACCATAAGTCACTTCATCCGACGGGGGATCTCACAGATCTAAGTTGCAGCTGCTGCTGTCGTATGACTCATCTATCAACGGTAATGTGTGTAGCACGCTGGGATACGGGGCCCACGAGGGGGGCCTGATCGATGGCAGTGGCACCCGCTCTGGGAGGCGGAGAGTGCCGGTCTGTCCCACCTGGAAGCAGAAGCTCCCGAACAGAATCTCGAGCCCGTCGCCTACGGGCTCGAAGTCCTTCATGGTGGCTGGTGAGTGGGCGGTGAAGTCGAACGCGCCGAAGAGGAGATTTCTCTCCGTCACCGAGGAGTTGTAGATCGCTTTGTTCGGGACCGTCACGATCGCACAATCAGCGCCCCCGTTTCCCACAGACGGTGCCAATTGACGAGGTTTCGACTCATCAATGCCCATTGTTATGAGCTTGGGTTTTGGAGAAGATGGGGGTGCTGGAGATGGCGGAACAGTTAACAGACAAGCAACCAGGGGACACGGGATTTACCTAGATTCAGGACCCTGGAGGGAAAACCCTACTCCTGCTTGTCTACTCTTGATTACGACGGAACCGAATGTTACAGGGGTGCGCAGATGCAATCTGGCGTGGAGGTGTGTATGTTGTGGAAAAATATTGGCCCTCCTCGCCGTTCCCTCTTGGCCTTTATATAGAGTTAGGCAGGTCTCGGGCACAGATCGAGTCGGTTACAAGTTTAGGGTTTACCCCTTTGAATATTCTATCCGTTCTAGTCTTGCTCTCCAAGGATCCAAAGATGTCATGGGCTTGGGCCACCCGAAAATCTCCATGGGCTGCGTATATTCTTGTGGGCTTTCCTTGGGCTGGACGAGGTATGCTAATGTCGTGTACCCGCAGGGTATAACCATGTCACTTGAGGTGCTCACGGATCTTGTGAACTTTCTCTTCTGCTTCTCGTCGGATGTCGGGTCCAAAAATCCGACTCTCTCCTACTTCCGACCAATTCAAAGGGGTATGACACTTCCTTCCATACATGAATTCAAATGGGGCCATTTGCAAACTGGCTTGATAACTATTGTTGTACGAAAATTCTACAAACGGCAGACAATCTTCCCATTTTAATCCATACTCTAACACACAGGCTCTCAACATATCTTCGAGTATTTGATTTACTCGCTCCATTTGTCCATCAGTCTGAGGGTGATACGCTGTGCTAAAATCTAGTCGGTTTCCTAATCCTTCTTGGACTTTCTTCCAAAATCTCGAGGTAAACTGAGTTCCTCGATCTGACACAATGTTCTTGGGGACTCCGTGCAAACTGACGATTCTAGCAAGGTACAACTCTGCTAGCTTCGAACTCTGATAGGTGATCTTGACTGGTAAGAAATGGGCGAGTTTGGACAATCTATCAACTATGACCCAAATAGAGTCATTTCCCCTACTAGATGTAGGCAATCCGGTGATAAAGTCCATTCCAACTGAATACCATTTCCATTATGGAATCTATAATGGTTGCAACAGTTCTGTGGGTATCTGATGTCCCGCCTTGACTCTCTGAAAAATATCACACTTGGCTATGTAGCTTCCGATTTCTCTCTTCATCTTATGCCACCAAAAGTGCTCCTTCAAGTCCTGATACATCTTCGTTCCTCCGGGGTGGATAGAATAAAGGGTATCATGGGCCTCTATCAAAATATCTTGCTTCAACTCAGAATCTGCTGGCACACAGATACGTCCTTTGTACCATAAAACTCCTTCATCTTCGGTGAATTCGGGTACTTTGCCTGTACCGATGCGATGTTTGATTCCGTCGATACTAGCATTTCCTTTTTGCGCCTCCTTGATCTGACTGATCAAAGTGGGTTGAAGTTCTATGCTAGCCAAAAATCCTTCAGTTACTAATTCCATTATAAAATTATCCATCTCTTTGTGCAAACTTGGTTGCTCCTTCAGAATCATGGAGTTCAAGCGACACGGCAATCTAGTAAGGGCATCTGCTACCACATTGGCTGTATCGGAGTGATAGTGAATGTCCAGATCATAGTCCTTGATTATCTTGATCCATCTTCTTTGCCTCATATTCAGCTCCTTCTGAGTGAAAATATATTTCAGGCTCTTGTAATCCGAATAAATCTCACAACAGTTTCCCATAAGGTAATGCCTCCATGTCTTCAGGGCTAGAACTATGGATTCTAGTTCAAGGTCATGGGTAGGATAATTCTGCTCTTGCTGCTTCAGTTGTCGGTATAGATAAGATATTACTTTGCATTCTTGCATCAATACACATCCGAGACCGATCTTGGATGTGTCACAATATAAATCAAAAGGCCTCGTGATATCCAGCATGATCAAGATTGGGGCTGAAATCAATCTCCTCTTGAGTTCTTGAAAAATCGCTTCACATTTGTCCGTCCATTCGAACTTCTTATCCTTCTTCAAAAATTGGGTCATGGGTCTTGCGATACTCGAGAATCCTTCTACGAACTTGCGGTAATATCCCGCTAATCCGAGAAATGCACGAACTTGGGTTTGAGTGGTTGGGGCTTGCCAATCTTCAACATCCTTCACCTTTGCAGGGTCGCAATTCCTCTGGCTGATACAGTATGTCTGAGGAATCCTATCTCCTATAACCAGAATTCACACTTGCTAAACTTGGCATATAGCTGATACCCCCTAAGGGTTCCAAGGATTGTCCTCAGGTGTAGATCATGTTCTTCTTTTGATTTGGAATAGATCAGAATGTCATTGATGAAAACAACGACAAACTTATCTAGGAAGTCCATAAAAATCTTATTCATGGGATTCATGAAATAAGCGGAGGCATTGGTTAATCCAAAAGACATGACTACAAGAAGAACCATCCTATACCAACACATACTCTGCAATGATATTCATATATGTTGTAAAAAATTTATTGTAGATACGGATATACATGTTGTAGACTGCATTCGTTTTATGATATATAGATAGCACACTTTTGGTTAACTGCGCGCGTAAAGAATTTTTGATCGCTCTAAGTCATGGAGACGCACGGGCGGTTTATTTTTGGTAGTTAGCGTGTTTAGTGGTCCTTTATTCCCAGCCAGATTTTCTCTTTCCATCTCATCCTTCACCTTAACCTATTCATGTCTTATCTGTAACTACCTCGGTGAATTACGCTCCTAGATACAAGCCTGGATGAGCGCTAGTGGTTGAAATAGTACGGTGGGGCCCCAAAAGCCACTCACGGGTAGACCTTTCGGCCGTCCCAACCACTTCCAACTCAACGGGACCTGTACGGGCGGCGTAATCGGCAGGCGAAGGGATCAACTACATACACAAATGAGTATGTATGCAAGCCACCATACAAGAGTACATCAGAGCCATACCATCTAAAAAGAAAGGAAATATAGCAACGCCATACGGCAAGATTCAAATGACCTAGATAGATATAATATTTTAGGATAATTCCTCATACATCACACATCAGAGTATCAAGCGGAAGCGGCAAAACATAGTCCGAGTACGGATAAGAAGAAAATCGGCATAAGATGCCATAGAACTAAGCACATCCCGCCCACAGATCTCACGGATCCCCGTTCCCGGAATCTCTACACCGAACGATCGTTGCCCACATCATCAGCCTCTTCAACCCAGTATCCGTCCTGTGAGGGTACCTGTTCATCTGAACCAATAATTTATCGTGTGAGACCCTAAGGGTGCTCAGCAAGTCTTTATGCCTCTAAAGGGGACACAACCTGGGGTGACGCAATTGCAGCAAAAGATAAACCCTAGCAGTTCTATAGATAAACGCTAACCATCCGCCTAACCAATGATAGACGGATGTCCGTGAATTAATGACAACAGTTATAACAGTAATTTCATCCGATCCATCCTCCTCCTCGCTTACCAACGAGGAAGCGGACGAACAACCCCCCCTCCGTTGGCAATTTTATTAACCATTCCATGAGTATTGCACTATTTACTAGTCATTTACTTAGTCAGATTAAAGCGGTACTTTAGTTATGCTTGTCTATGATCGAGAAACTATGCTCCAAGTCGTCCATAACCGCGGACACGGCTTTCAGAAAGTTTTACCCTGCAGGGGTGCACAAATATCAACACACACTCGATCAACCTCGGAAAAACCAAATCAAAACCCAACGAGGCCTTTACGACAAAGCAATCACAAGATTCAGAAATATTTCAGGGGGCCACCCCATTGAGTACACCCGCAACGAAGCTAGCTGACTCCGAGACGGACCCAAGGTTTGCGACAATGGCTGTAAACGACAGCAAATCCCCAAACGGGGACTGTCGATACCGCGAAAACACTCCGCTTCCAAAACAGTACAGCGTGCTCCTCACACAATCGTAAGTAAAGCAGTAAAGCATGGCATAAGTACAGGATAGTAAATAAAACCTCAAACTAGTTTGTGGCCCCAAGAAATAAGACGGAATCATGCTCTGGCTCAGGGGGGTCCCATATACCTCCCGGATGTGGATAGCGCGATAAATCTTGGAACAGGAATCAAGTACTCGGGGTCTTACGGGACACAAGTGAGCAGGAAAAACCAAATAGCAGATGTTGCTCACCGGTGCCACTTTCATTAGTTATCCCATTGCTACTCAGGTTAAGTTGTTTAGGTACCTCGTTATCCATCAGACTCTCACAAACCCTACACATGCTGTTCTATGACTCGCATGGCTCAATCAACTCCTGTAGTAATGGCTCATGGGATGGAGGAACAAGCTTGGTGGGGTGCAAAGTAAAGGCTATGCAATACTTGGGATTCAATTTAATGCAATCGCGACTCAATGATGCAAGAATAAGATAGAGGCAATAGGTACTGTATGTATGCAAGCATGTGGTAGTGCTTGCCTGGCAACTCAGTAGAAGCGAGAGACGGATCTGGGTAGTGCTCCTGGTTCTCTTGATATTGTAGAGGTCCCAACCCAATAAGGTAGAGTCCTCCTGTGTTTTACAATGCTAGTCCCTGGTTCCATAGCTAGCATCCACAGTTAAGATGTAATATCAAGATACAAAGGTCATATTATAAATTTATAACCAGGAATAACATAAGTTCATTACATCAAACATAGCTCATTTGGCTACTACATTACATTTGCAGCGGAATAACTATAAGTATGGGTCCATCATCTTCAATGTGCCACAGGCAGATGTTGGTTGTAGACTTTGTAGTCTTAGTCAATCAAACAATCTTCAATTTTAAAACAATCAACCTGCAACATTACAAGTTACAGCCACAAGGGTCAATACATTTTGAATTGTATTGGCAAGCTTCACTTCTATGTTATTATAAGAGTGGATCCTATCATTATATGCATATTTGGCTAAGTAGAGTTTAAGGCTTCTTTGCATAAAGCAATATTTTATCCTATCTTTTCAAAAGGGTTTTAAAGTCTTTTGTCAAATTTCTTTTCCAAGTTCCTTGAACTCCTTGGTAGAAACTCAAGTGTTCAAATCCTTGTCAAAATCTCTTGAGCACCTTGGTAACCCCAAGTGCAACAAGTTTTATCAAAAACTCATGAATCCCTTGGTAAAGCCCCAAGTACTTCATGCTCTTGAGCACCTTGGTAACTCCAAGTGCAACAAGCTTTACAAAATCTCGTTGAATTCCTTGGTAGACACACAAGGGCATCAAGTTTTTATATTAGAAGTTGGAATGTCGAGATCTCCCATAGTTCAAACTTTAGTTGCTCAGTATTGTCCATAACCGGGGACACGGCTAAGTACTTAGATTTTATTTACTTCTGCAGAAGGAGTACACTTTACCCACATGACACAATCTCATCTTGTTGCCACCAGTGGCCTACTGGATTAGTGCTCACCAAGATGGAGTACTGGCAGATTGAGAATGTGACGAAGTCTTTCCATAAGGTCCTCCCATACATCATTGCTAGCTTTGTCTTCAGCCCCCATGAAGCATTCCAGATCCCCATGTCCAGTAACTAAAGACAATGCATGGGTCTTCCTAATGTAATTGACTAAGCCAGAGCCATAATAGCATGTGGTTGTACACGAAAGTCACAATTGGAGAAACATGTTTGATCTCTAAGTTTCCTAGGTGGTTTTCTTTTGGAGCACAACACAAAGTGATTGCCATAGACATGGTTCCCTTTTGTTGCCACCTTCTCCAAAATTCAAAGTATCCTCCACCTAGGTGGTTCATTGAGTCCTTGTTTTATTATGTAAAACACAAGTCCTTTTCTCAACCTTTGTAAAATCACAACATGTATCTCTTTTCAAAACATAGCATGGCTAAGCATGTACAACTTCAATATTTTCACTAAGGTGTGTATAGGGAATCCTATTAGGATTTAGCATAGCATAAGTATAAAAATATCTTGTCATGCATGATTTCAAAATCCACTAAGTATAATGAAAGTAGTAGGACTTTTGTATGATAGTGTCACTTGCCTTTTGGTAGGGAATGAGGGTTCACTCCTTGATCTTGCTAGTCTCACACTTTGTTAATTTCACTACAAGTCAATCAAGCAAAACACCAAATCAACTAGCATCCCAAACCAAGGTTAAACAAACAATTTCACACACAAAGCAATGGAGTCTAAGTCATGCAAGGGTGGTTTCTTCTTGCAAGGTTGGTCTCTACTTGGTTTATAAACTTTGTAAGGTCCAAATTGGTCATTTACCAAAATGGCAAAGTCATTAGTTAGAGGGTTTTGCACAAAGTATATTTTAAAATCCATTCAACATTTTATGTGGTGAAAATTATTCTTATCAAAGCAAAACTTTAGGTTTTTCACTAAGTGAGTTGTCCTTGGTAAGGTTTGATGTTTTGGGTTAGTAAGTTTTGGTCCAAAACACTTTCCCAAAGTTTTCCTTGCAAAAACTTTTCCATGATAAAATCAAGGGGTTTATTTGGTTAGAAAATGGCTAAGTTAAATAATTCAACTTATATTTTACCAAAATTATTTTTAACACCAAGGGTTGGTTCCTAGGGTCAGTAAGGTCACTACAAATCATTTTGTAAAGGTTTTGTCCTTAAATTATTTTTTAAACAATTTTTATACTCTAAACAAGTACACAAATGTTTCTGCAAATTCAATCAAGCTAACAGATACTATTTTCAAAACTAAGGCCATGGTTGGCTAGAGCTTGTTCTCCTGATTTCATTGATATAAAATTTGTAATTTTTGGACGTGTGATTTGAAAATTACAAGGGTTTGAAGTTTGCAATTTATTCTGTTTTCAAATCTGGTTTTAGATCTAATACAGGCCACGCGTCGCGTCGTGATTGGTCGATACCGATTCGTCTGGATCGCGTGCTGCGGCGCGTTCGATCAAGTCAGATCGTGCGGCACAGGATCATCACTTACCCCTTCGTTTAACGTTCTATCCTATCCGTCAGATCCAGATCCTACGGTTACTAACACGCTTGCCAAAGTCTGGCGGCGCTCGTCGGCTGCGCGCGGCGGCGATGGTCGGTCAGTGGCGGCGCTGGTGAAATAGGAGGCGAGAGTGGAAGGGAGTAGGCTCACCGAGGTCGTAGTTGGTTTGGGAAGCTCAACGTGTGGTCGACGAGGCAGGGGGCGCACGGGAACGGTGGCGATTGCTCGCCGGAGAATTCGTCGGCGTCGGGTGGTTCTGTCCGCGGTCGTGGGCGACACTGTGGATCATCCCGAAGCAAAGCAATGATGCGGTTAGATGCAGAAAGGGGTGGCGAGTGCGGGAGTGTGAACGAGGAGGCGCGGGGTGTTCAGATACTACCTGTGGGCTTCGCCGGAGATGAAGCAGACGGTGGCGACGGTGGTCGTTGTCGAGGGCGAGGTTACAGGGTACCCGCGGTTGAGTTTGGGGCACTAGTAGATGCGCCTGAGAGTGGGGAAGTTGTGAGTTTGGTCGGGGAGGCTCGGGAAGATGTGGCTTGGCCGGAATCGACAGAGGAAGCTCGTCGGAGCGGCGGCGGTATAGAGAGAATCAGAGGCAGCCTAGGGGCAGAGAGGAGGAGTGGTCTGGGGAAAAAGAAGGAGGAGGAGCAGGCGGTTAAATGGGCGTGGCCACGACGAGGAATCAACGCGGCTTTAAGGCGAATTAACGCGCGGTATCAAGGCCTGCAACGGCAGCGAGGGGGAAGAGGCGTGGTTCGCGCGAGGAAGAAGAAGGAGCTGGCTACGTGGGGTCTGCTGGCAGTGAAAGAAAAGAAGAGGAGAGGGGTCCACCTGTCAGTCTCAGGGCGGGTTTCTATTGCGGTGCAGAAAACGGTTCGGGAGAGGAGGTGGGCTAGATGGGCTGGAGCTGGCCTGTCGACTGGGCTGCTTTGTTTTATCTTTTTTTTATACTGAATGCCTTTTCTTTTTCTATTTTGAATTTCTGTTTTGAATTTCAACCAATCAAACACATTCAAAATGATTCAAACAATCATCAAGCTTTTCAAATATGAAATTGGTTCTGTTTAGTAATATGGTCAAAAGTCCAAAATAATAATAACTTTATTAATCCATTCTTTAATTTAAATAATGGATATTTTAGTTATTTAGTAATATAGGGTTTGTATTAATTAATATAATCTTCATTTAAAATCCAAATACTTTCAAATCTAAATCAGTGGGTTTATTTGGAAATAAAGAATATTTGGAAAATTTGTTTAAAACAAAAATAATCTCTTATTTTAGGGTCCATTAGTAATTAAATAAAATGGGCCTTAGTTATTTAATGAAATAGAATTTGATTTTTATGAATAAAATCTTTATTTAAAACCTAAATATCTTCAAAACCAAATCAATAGGTTTTATTTGGAAATATTCAATACTTGGAAACTTTATTAAATTAGACAAACCAGTTTTTGATGGTTTATAAATGATAGAACCTTTATTAATAAAATTTGGATAACAATTCCTTATTAATTTATTTTAAACCACCCTTTGCTAATTTTATTTAGAATAAAAATGTTTTTAATTCTCAAAGCTTGGTCAAGGATTAATTTGGCTTTATGAAATAATTCTTTATTTATAATCCATCTTTTCTTTTGATTACCAAACCTTTTATCTTAAAAGATCCAAAACCTTATTTCCAAAATATTTTATTTTCCTTTGTTTAAAATGTTTATATTTTTAAATCCTTTTTAGGATTTTATTTGATTCAAATGGGTTTGTGGTTCCATTTAAATTCAAAAAGTTTCTTCTGGCTCTGAAATTCAAACAAAGTTTTATTTTATTAATTTATTTTCACATTACAAGATTTGGAAAATCTTGGGATGTGACAGATATATCCGCTGCTCAGAGTCTATCCGAAGAAGAACCAAACAAACAAGGGCCAACATAAATAAAGTGCACAAGCATAGGATTAAATGCGACAAGCAAACAATCATGCCATGATGAATGATGCACAAGTTGCATGGCAATAAAGTAGCATGACATGGGTGAGGTGTAGTATACAAGAATAAGTCATTTTATTAAGGTTTGGCCACATTTTATTGTCATATTAGTTGCTGTATACTTTATATTTATATGATGCATGCTGCAATTGGAGTCATGGATAGCATAAACAGAAAGGTCTCGTCGAGCTGATCATTTTAGACATATCATTTGTTGAATTTGGAATTATAAATCAAAAGTTATTAATTATTTAAGTTCTAGTGGCATGTGTTGTAATTTGATTCATCTTGGAATTTAAAATGTGCAAAAGGCAATTTGAATGGCATATTTGAAATCCTTACATTTTTCTGGTTCAGAAACATATAACATTTGCATTATTTGGATTTATGAATGAAAAGTTATTTAAAAACAGAATTATATTTGTATTTGAAATAATTAGAAAAAAATTTGAATTTAAACAGAAACAGAAACATTTTTCACTCAGCTAAACCCAGCCCTAGTCGCAGCCAGGTGGGGTCACAGGGCTGACTGGGCCACACGACAGCGCGCGCGGCCAGGGGATGACAGGTGGGGAGGGACATGGGACCGCGGGTTGTTTTGGGAAAAAGGTGAGGAGCCTTTTTAGAAAAGACCACTGACGCTGACAGGTGGGGAGCCGAGGGACGGCGGGTTTAGGCGGGAGAAACTGCGAGGGCGTAAGCGCAAAACAGCAGTTCCTGTCGGAACGGCAGCGGCGCGCCGCTCTGCAGGCAGCGGCGATCTGCCGGCGTTCAGCCGACGTTGGCGAGCAAACCACTGGGTGAAACGGGGCGCTTCAAAAACCAAAAGTGGAGAGGGCGACACGGGCTACAGATTACCTACAGGTAGCGTCGCCAGCGGAGGCCTACAGCGCGCGGGGCGGGGCGTTGAATAGCGCCGGATCTCACTGCTGCAGCGGCTGCTGTCGGTCGGCGCGACGCGCGGCACGCACGCAGAGCGCTCGTCTAAGCGCGGCGGAGCTACGGCGCGCGAGAGGGGAGATGCTCTGGTCTGGGGAGAAGCGGAGCTCACCAGCAGCTCGACGACGCGGTTGGCGAGGCTCGGGGAGGTACGGATCTGCCGGCGGGCTCGTGGCGAGAAGCGTCAGATCCCTCCGGCCATGGAGACGGCGGCGGTGCTCGGTGGCTTCCCAGCTGCCTCCTCTGGTACAAGCCGCCTGGGGAGGTGCAGGGGGTCTCGTCGGCGCCTCTGTGGGTCACGGGGAGCAGCAGGCGCGCAGATCGCAGCAGGCCGAGGAAACTAGGGTTTTGGCCACGGTGGAGAGGGGAGATCCGTCGGGGAAGGAAGAAGGGAGGAGGGGAGGCGAGGTAGGTTCTCTGGGGGGGTTAAGGCGAGGCAGAGAGGGGGTGAAGGCCGAAGATAAGGACGGGCAGGTAGATGGCGTGGGGGAGGGGAAGATGGCCACTTTATGCCAAAAGAGGGGTGGCTTGGGTGGCTAGGGTTTAGGAGGGAGAGAGGGGCCAGGGTTAGCACATGGGAGGGTGGTGGTCAGGTTGGGTCCGAGCTGGGTGGGTGAGAGGAGTAGGGCTAAGTTTTTGATGGGGAACTAGGGTTAGTTGGGAAGGTGGTGGCTCGGGTTAGATGGGTAGAGAAAGGGGGGTACGGTGAGAGAGGGATCTAGGTGGAGGGTTAGAGAGAGAGAAGGGTGAGAGCTAGAGATTTTTGAATCAGGCATGCTCCATTCAAAGACCAAGCAAGATCAAAAAGAAAAGAGGTAGGGAGAAGGATGTGGGGGTTTAGGCTTGTGCACACCCACATGATCACATGTGCATGCATGGATGTGGATGGTGATTAGGGTAGGGTTTAGATTAAGAGGAGGGTTTGGAGAAAAAGGAGAGCCACACAAAACAAAGAAAGCCAAAAGACATGCAAAAAGGTGGCAATTGCATGGGCCATGCAAAAACATGAAATGCCATGGATCATACTTGTGTAAACAAAAATAATAAGCATGGCACTAGGTATTTGCATCCTCACAAGATGGAGTAGGCCCAAGCAAAAGAAAGAAGGAAAGATCCATGTGGAGTGAATGGGGAAACCCATGTTTGAATTAAAAGGGGACATGCTAGTGTGTATGTGCCACTAGATGCTCAATAGTCCCAACAATACCCCAATATGAGCATAACCCCAAAACAACACATATGGAAGCTAGGGAAAAAGGGGTCCCACTCACAAGGCATCCAAAGGTGGCCATGTGGCTCTCATGTATCAATAATGTGAAAACAAAATGATGCCAAGATGAGAACATGTGGAAAAGAAATGGCTCCATCTCAACCCACATGAGCTAGAAGTAAACCCATAATGCCAAGCTCATATTTAGTTGGATGGTGGAATTATAAAGTGGTGAAAAGAAAAGGTGGTGGAGTTAATAAGAGATATGCCCCCAAATCAACATGGGCATTTAACAATATATCAAGATCCAAATACAATATCAAGAGGCAACTACAATTAATAATGCACATGAGATAAGAACCAAACAAGAAGGGGTTTTATATGATGCTCAAATGCAAGGTGGCATGATGACATGAGCATGATATGATGATGATGCAACAATTACATGTTGGAAGTGGACCTTTTATTACTAGATCAAGTAGCATTACAGGTGTTAGACAACTGGGATGCTACAACTCTCCCCCACTAAACAGGAATCTCGCCCCGAGATTCTAGGAAGAAGAAGAAGACACAAAGAGAGAAGGATGGTTGGCACGGAGTTCATCTTCACGCTCCCAAGTGGCTTCATCAACAGAATGGTGTGACCACTGCACCTTGCAGAACTTGATGGACTTGTTGCGAGTCCTTCTTTCTGCGGTCTCAAGGATTTTGGTGGGGTGTTCTTGATAAGACAGGTCTTCTTGGAGATCGATTAGCTCATGATCGACGGTCCTGCCGGGATCTTTGAAGCACTTCTTGAGCTGAGAGATGTGGAAAACATCATGGACTTTGAGTTTTTCCGGAAGCTCAAGTGCATAAGCAACTTCTCCTCTTCTACCACGAATCTTGAATGGACCGATGTATCTAGGAGCCAACTTTCCTTTGATACCAAAGCGGTGTGTTCCTCTCATGGGAGTGACACGAAGGTACACGAGATCACCAGGGGCATACACCATGTCCGTGTGCTTCCTGTCATAGTTGCTCTTCTGACGACTTTGAGCAATCTTCAGGTTCTCAAGAATGATATGCACCTTCTCCTCTGCTTGAGTTACGATGTCAGGCCCAAACCAGATTCTTTCTCCTGCACCTGACCAACCAATCGGAGTTCTGCACTTGCGACCATAGAGAGACTCAAATGGTGCCATCTTCAGACTCTTCCGGAAGCTGTAGTTGTACGAGAATTCCGCATAAGGAAGACATTCCTCCCACTTCATGCCAAAAGAGATAACGCAAGCACGAAGCATATCCTCCAGAATCTGGTTGATCCTTTCAACTTGTCCTTGCGACTGAGGGTGGTAAGCAGTGCTGAAGTTCAACTTTGTCCCCAAAGCCTTTTGGAAACTCTCCCAGAACTTTGAAGTGAAGATGCTCCCACGGTCTGAACTGATCTCAAGCGGAACCCCATACAGAGAGACAATTCTGTTGATATAGAGCTCAGCCAACTGAATTCCAGAAATTGTTTCCTTGACGGGGAAGAAATGGGCCACTTTAGAAAGCCTGTCGACGACAACAAAGATTGCATTGTTGCCCTTCTGCGACCTTGGAAAGCCAGTGATGAAGTCCATCTCTACTTTCTCCCATTTCCATTCCGGAGGTTTCAATGGCTGCAGAAGACCGAAAGGTTTCTGATGGACAGCTTTCACTCTGCGGCAGACATCACACTCCGAGACATACTTTGCACAATATCGTTTCAAACCAGGCCACCAATACTGTGTTTTCAAGTCCATGTACATCTTTGTGCTGCCAGGATGGATAGAAAGAACCGAATCATGCGCCTCCTTGAGAACTTGCTCTCTCAAACCCGGGTAGTTTGGAACAAACATCCGGTGGTCGAAGAAAAGCGTGCCTTGATCATCAACGTGGAAGGACTCATACTTCGGAAGCTCAAGTTCAGAGATGATGTTTCTGGTGTGCGGATCACCCAGCTGACGGGAGCAAATCTTTTCTTCCAAGAGAGGAGTAGCCAGAAGGTTCAGGAGATGCCCTTGTTCCACAACTTCCAGGTTGAGCTGGCGGAATTCCTCGCACAAGAGGGGCTGCTGCTCTTCCATCATGAGGTTATTGACATAAGCTTTGCGGCTGAGAGCATTTGCCATGACATTAGCTTTGCCCGGTGTGTAGTTGATGGTCACATCAAAGTCATTGATTGCTTCGATCCATCTCCTCTGCCGAAGGTTGAGATCAGGCTGAGTGAAGATATACTTCAAACTTTTGTGATCAGAAAAGATCTCACAACGGTTGCCAAGCAAGTAGTGCCTCCATAGCTTCAAAGCAAAGACAACTGCTGCTAGCTCGAGGTCATGTGTGGGATAGTTGATCTCATGCGTTTTCAATGTCGAGAGGCATAAGCAACCACTTGTTTTTCTTGCATAAGGACCGCACCCAATCCTTGCAAAGAGGCGTCGCAGAATATCTGGAAAGGCTTAGATGTATCCGGAGGAACCAAGACTGGTGTGGAAGTGAGCTTCTCTTTGAGTGTCTCAAAGCTTGCTTGACATGCAGGAGTCCACAGGTATTTCTTGCCTTTCTTGAGGAGATCGGTAAGAGGCTTCGCTATCTTCGAGAAGTTTTGGACGAAGCGACGGCAATAACTAGCCAAACCGAGGAAACTCCGCACTTCTTTGACATTAACAGGAGGAAGCCATTCCACAATTGTCTTCACAGTTTCCGGGTTGACTGCAATGCCCTTGGCAGAGATGACATGGCCAAGATAAGTTACTTCAGGCAGCCAAAACTCACACTTTGAGAACTTTGCATACAAGCGGTTCTCACGAAGCTTGTTTAGGACACACCGCAGGTGTTCTTCATGCTCTTCCTTGGACTTAGAATAGACCAGGATGTCATCCAGATAGACCACAACGAACTTATCCAGGTACTCCATGAAGACCGAGTTCATAAGCCTCGAGAAGGTAGCCGGTGCGTTGGTGAGACCGAAAGACATCACCGTGTACTCATACAGGCCATATCGGGTGGTGAAAGCTGTTTTAGGCACATCTTCCTTGCGAATCTTGATTTGGTGATAACCACTCCTCAAATCCAGCTTAGAGAATACCACAGCTCCAGCTAGCTGGTCAAAGAGATCATTAATCCGCGGAAGGGGATATTTGTTCTTGATGGTTTTAGCATTGAGAGCCCGATAGTCAACACAAAGTCTATCAGTCCTATCACGCTTCTTCACGAAGATTGTTGGGCTACCCCAAGAAGAAGTACTGTGTTGAATGAAACCCAACTTCTCTTGTTCATCAAGTTGTCGTTTGAGTTCAGCCAGCTCAGAAGGACCCATTTTATAAGGCCGCTTGGAGATAGGAGCCATTCCAGGTTCAAGTTCAATTACAAACTCAACCTCACGATCCGGAGGCATACCCGGCAACTCTTCAGGAAAAACATCCGGAAACTCACAGACCACTGGGACTCTCTGAATAGCTTCCATAGCATCATCATTCAGAGCCGCCAAAGAGAAAAGCTGGACAGCAGGCGTCAGACTTGGAGAAAAGACTATATGGCCTTCAGGAATCTTCAAAGAAACCGAGCGTTCAGCACAATCAATCACAGCTGCATTTGCCGTCAACCAATCCATGCCCAAGATGACATCAATGTCAGAATTGCCCAGAACAATTAAAGAAGCCGAGAACGAAGAGCCACCAATCTCAACTTGGTTGCCATGGCTGATCTTAGAAGCTGCCATTGTTGCTCCAGGAGAAAGAACCATTAACTTCTTAAGAAGAGGATCCGCCGCTAACCCATTATCACTTGCAAACTTGATAGAAACAAAAGAATGCGATGCACCAGAATCAAATAAAACTCGTGCAGGGACTGAGTTAACGGATAGCATACCCATCACCACTCCAGGTGCATGCTCAGCTTGAGCGGCGTTGACACAATTGGCACGAGCAACCGTAGACCCGGGCTTAGTGTTGATGTTGAGAGCCCGAGGTGGTGGTGCACGAACCATAGGAGAGCTTGCTGCAGATCTTGGCGGGGGTGGAGGGAGAGCTTTGTTCTTCAACGGACAGTTCCAGTTGAGATGTCCAGGATCTCCACACGTGAAGCAGGCACCAGGTGGACGTGGAGCAACGTAGCCAGGGACTCCGCCAGGCGCTCCAGGGTAGTTGTGGGTGTAGCCCCTGGGAGCAGCAGTGATGGAGTTTGGTGGCCTTGACGCGTAGCTTGCAGGTCTTGGTGAAGCCGGGAGCGACGGTGGGGTGTTAGGAACCCAGACACGCCGCTTAGAAGGAGCTGCCATAACTGAAGAGCTTGATGCATCCCTGTTGTGTTTCTTGGAGTCCTCGAACACTTGCCTGCTTGCTTCCTCTTGCAGAGCTGTGTGTTGTAGTTCCAGGAAAGATGCCGGTCTTGCATGTGTGATTGCATACTTGATCGATGCATTGAGCCCTTGCCTGAACCTCTTCTGCTTCTTCTTGTCATCAGATACCTCATCACCACCATAACGAGAAAGATTCATGAAGTTCCTGATGTAGGTGTTGACATTATCATTTCCTTGCTTCAGGTTGAGAAACGCTTCCTTCATCCTTTCCATGACAATCTCTGACAGGAATTGCTCTTTGAAAGCTGCAGTGAACCTTTCCCAATTAGGCTGAAAACCAGCGCAGCTTGCCTTCAAGTAATTTTCCCACCAGAGAGCTGCATCTCCCTTCAGAAGGTGAGTAGCACACTTGACCCACTCCTGCTCAGGAACATCAGCAGTCTCGAGCAACCTTGACATCTCACGCAACCAATCATCCGCGTCCAATGGTCGATCAGAAACATCAAACTGACGGGGGTTGAATTTCAGGAAGCTCTTGATGTCTCCTCGCTTGGGAGGTGGAGGGAGTGGAGCAAACTCATTTCTTCTGACACTTTCTTCCAAGCGCTGCTGGTTCTGCTGCATTGCTGCCAAGGCATTAGCTATGTTTGACAATGCGGCCCCCAACTCCGGTGGTATGTCCTCATCTGAACGGCGTGGTGGAGCCATCCTGAGATTGATATAAAACACAAGTCAGCACTATAATGGAGAATAATAATAATCCAAAATAGTACCAAGATGGAATTAACCAAGATTAAAGGATACAAATTACTAAGATGATATTAAAATATCAACAAAGTTCAAAGCACCTAGAAGATATTAAGCATATCGCACACGACTGAAAAGGAGTGTGGTACACAAACATATCAAAGAAAAATTTTCCACAAATTTCGGCATTAAAATACCAATAGATGCGCAAAATTACTTAACGAATCAAGATTAGCGACTCTACCAATTCAATATACAAAAGCGAATGATAAGAGTAGTGGTATGGTCGCGACTCCATCCCGCACTCAAATCATTACTCCGCACATGAACAAGTGGAACACATATCCTAACCCCTTCTTCTCACGTTGAACCTAAGATTGGTAACTACGGAAACGAACACCCCAAACAAGATAGCGTCGGATACAAAGAGTAAGACAGATTGCGTCGGTTTGCAAAAGCCTGTCGGTATGGAATGTACCAATAGTTGATAACCAAAGGCTGATTAGATAACAACTTGGATGCAACAGATAGACAAGGGATTATACACACACTCATACACACACACAACCTATGGTACTACGGAAACCCAGAACACGTGAATCCTAGTTTGAATTTTAAGAAGAGGATTGAAAACGTTGCACTTCCTTACCAGAAAAGGGTGGGTGGGTGGGTAAGAAGAAAAGTGGAAGCAGTCCTACTCTCACGTTTTGTTTTTCCCTAGTATACATAACTACCAAAATATTTGCTAGACTGACAACAACCGTTTGGCTGAGACCCTGAAGGTCGGGATGGCTCTGATACCAATTGTAACTACCTCGGTGAATTACGCTCCTAGATACAAGCCTGGATGAGCGCTAGTGGTTGAAATAGTACGGTGGGGCCCCAAAAGCCACTCACGGGTAGACCTTACGGCCGTCCCAACCACTTCCAACTCAACGGGACCTGTATGGGCGGCGTAATCGGCAGGCGAAGGGATCAACTACATACACAAATGAGTATGTATGCAAGCCACCATACAAGAGTACATCAGAGCCATACCATCTAAAAAGAAAGGAAATATAGCAACGCCATACGGCAAGATTCAAATGACCTAGATAGATATAATATTTTAGGATAATTCCTCATACATCACACATCAGAGTATCAAGCGGAAGCGGCAAAACATAGTCCGAGTACGGATAAGAAGCAAATCGGCATAAGATGCCATAGAACTAAGCACATCCCGCCCACAGATCTCACGGATCCCCGTTCCCGGAATCTCTACACCGAACGATCGTTGCCCACATCATCAGCCTCTTCAACCCAGTATCCGTCCTGCGAGGGTACCTGTTCATCTGAACCAATAATTTATCGTGTGAGACCCTAAGGGTGCTCAGCAAGTCTTTATGCCTCTAAAGGGGACACAACCTGGGGTGACGCAATTGCAGCAAAAGATAAACCCTAGCAGTTCTATAGATAAACGCTAACCATCCGCCTAACCAATGATAGACGGATGTCCGTGAATTAATGACAACAGTTATAACAGTAATTTCATCCGATCCATCCTCCTCCTCGCTTACCAACGAGGAAGCGGACGAACAACCCCCCCTCCGTTGGCAATTTTATTAACCATTCCATGAGTATTGCACTATTTACTAGTCATTTACTTAGTCAGATTAAAGCGGTACTTTAGTTATGCTTGTCTATGATCGAGAAACTATGCTCCAAGTCGTCCATAACCGCGGACACGGCTTTCAGAAAGTTTTACCCTGCAGGGGTGCACAAATAGCAACACACACTCGATCAACCTCGGAAAAACCAAATCAAAACCCAACGAGGCCTTTACGACAAAGCAATCACAAGATTCAGAAATATTTCAGGGGGCCACCCCATTGAGTACACCCGCAACGAAGCTAGCTGACTCCGAGACGGACCCAAGGTTTGCGACAATGGCTGTAAACGATAGCAAATCCCCAAACGGGGACTGTCGATACCGCGAAAACACTCCGCTTCCAAAACAGTACAGCGTGCTCCTCACACAATCGTAAGTAAAGCAGTAAAGCATGGCATAAGTACAGGATAGTAAATAAAACCTCAAACTAGTTTGTGGCCCCAAGAAATAAGACGGAATCATGCTCTGGCTCAGGGGGGTCCCATATACCTCCCGGATGTGGATAGCGCGATAAATCTTGGAACATGAATCAAGTACTCGGGGTCTTACGGGACACAAGTGAGCAGGAAAAACCAAATAGCAGATGTTGCTCACCGGTGCCACTTTCATTAGTTATCCCATTGCTACTCAGGTTAAGTTGTTTAGGTACCTCGTTATCCATCAGACTCTCACAAACCCTACACATGCTGTTCTACGACTCGCATGGCTCAATCAACTCCTGTAGTAATGGCTCATGGGATGGAGGAACAAGCTTGGTGGGGTGCAAAGTAAAGGCTATGCAATACTTGGGATTCAATTTAATGCAATCGCGACTCAATGATGCAAGAATAAGATAGAGGCAATAGGTACTGTATGTATGCAAGCATGTGGTAGTGCTTGCCTGGCAACTCAGTAGAAGCGAGAGACGGATCTGGGTAGTGCTCCTGGTTCTCTTGATATATCCCCTGCTCAGAGTCTATCCGAAGAAGAACCAAACAAACAAGGGCCAACATAAATAAAGTGCACAAGCATAGGATTAAACGCGACAAGCAAACAATCATGCCATGATGAATGATGCACAAGTTGCATGGCAATAAAGTAGCATGACATGGGTGAGGTGTAGTATACAAGAATAAGTCATTTTATTAAGGTTTGGCCATATTTTATTGTCATATTAGTTGCTATATACTTTATATTTATATGATGCATGCTGCAATTGGAGTCATGGATAGCATAAACAGAAAGGTCTCGTCGAGCTGATCATTTTAGACATATCATTTGTTGAATTTGGAATTATAAATCAAAAGTTATTAATTATTTAAGTTCTAGTGGCATGTGTTGTAATTTGATTCATCTTGGAATTTAAAATGTGCAAAAGGCAATTTGAATGGCATATTTGAAATCCTTACATTTTTCTGGTTCAGAAACATATAACATTTGCATTATTTGGATTTATGAATGAAAAGTTATTTAAAAACAGAATTATATTTGTATTTGAAATAATTATAAAAAAATTTGAATTTAAACAGAAACAGAAACATTTTTCACTCAGCTAAACCCAGCCCTAGTCGCAGCCAGGTGGGGTCACAGGGCTGACTGGGCCACACGACAGCGCGCGCGGCCAGGGGCTGACAGGTGGGGAGGGACATGGGACCGCGGGTTGTTTTGGGAAAAAGGTGAGGAGCCTTTTTAGAAAAGACCACTGACGCTGACAGGTGGGGAGCCGAGGGATGGCGGGTTTAGGCGGGAGAAACTGCGAGGGCGTAAGCGCAAAACGGCAGTTCCTGTCGGAACGGCAGCGGCGCGCCGCTCTGCAGGCAGCTTCGATCTGCCGGCGTTCAGCCGACGTTGGCGAGCAAACCACTGGGTGAAACGGGGCGCTTCAAAAACCAAAAGTGGAGAGGGCGACACGGGCTACAGATTACCTACAGGTAGCGTCGCCAGCGGAGGCCTACAGCGCGCGGGGCGGGGCGGGGCGTTGAACAGCGCCGGATCTCACTGCTGCAGCGGCTGCTGTCGGTCGGCGCGACGCGCGGCACGCACGCAGAGCGCTCGTCGAAGCGCGGCGGAGCTACGGCGCGCGAGAGGGGAGATTCTCTGGTCTGGGGAGAAGCGGAGCTCACCAGCAGCTCGACGACGCGGTTGGCGAGGCTCGGGGAGGTACGGATCTGCCGGCGGGCTCGTGGCGAGAAGCGTCAGATCCCTCCGGCCATGGCGACGGCGGCGGTGCTCGGTGGCTTCCCAGCTGCCTCCTCTGGTACAAGCCGCCTGGGGAGGTGCAGGGGGTCTCGTCGGCGCCTCTGTGGGTCACGGGGAGCAGCAGGCGCGCAGATCGCAGCAGGCCGAGGAAACTAGGGTTTTGGCCACGGTGGAGAGGGGAGATCCGTCGGGGAAGGAAGAAGGGAGGAGGGGAGGCGAGGTAGGTTCTCTGGGGGGGGGTTAAGGCGAGGCAGAGAGGGGGTGAAGGCCGAAGATAAGGACGGGCAGGTAGATGGCGTGGGGGAGGGGAAGATGGCCACTTTATGCCAAAAGAGGGGTGGCTTGGGTGGCTAGGGTTTAGGAGGGAGAGAGGGGCCAGGGTTAGCACATGGGAGGGTGGTGGTCAGGTTGGGTCCGAGCTGGGTGGGTGAGAGGAGTAGGGCTAAGTTTTTGATGGGGAACTAGGGTTAGTTGGGAAGGTGGTGGCTCGGGTTAGATGGGTAGAGAAAGGGGGGGTACGGTGAGAGAGGGATCTAGGTGGAGGGTTAGAGAGAGAGAAGGGTGAGAGCTAGAGATTTTTCAATCATGCATGCTCCATTCAAAGACCAAGCAAGATCAAAAAGAAAAGAGGTAGGGAGAAGGATGTGGGGGTTTAGGCTTGTGCACACCCACATGATCACATGTGCATGCATGGATGTGGATGGTGATTAGGGTAGGGTTTAGATTAAGAGGAGGGTTTGGAGAAAAAGGAGAGCCACACAAAACAAAGAAAGCCAAAAGACATGCAAAAAGGTGGCAATTGCATGGGCCATGCAAAAACATGAAATGCCATGGATCATACTTGTGTAAAAAAAAATAATAAGCATGGCACTAGGTATTTGCATCCTCACAAGATGGAGTAGCCCCAAGCAAAAGAAAGAAGGAAAGATCCATGTGGAGTGAATGGGGAAACCCATGTTTGAATTAAAAGGGGACATGCTAGTGTGTATGTGCCACTAGATGCTCAATAGTCCCAACAATACCCCAACATGAGCATAACCCCAAAACAACACATATGGAAGCTAGGGAAAAAGGGGTCCCACTCACAAGGCATGCAAAGGTGGCCATGTAGCTCTCATGTATCAATAATGTGAAAACAAAATGATGCCAAGATGAGAACATGTGGAAAAGAAATGGCTCCATCCCAACCCACATGAGCTAGAAGTAAACCCATAATGCCAAGCTCATATTTAGTTGGATGGTGGAATTATAAGGTGGTGAAAAGAAAAGGTGGTGGAGTTAATAAGAGATATGCCCCCAAATCAACTTGGGCATTTAACAATATATCAAGATCCAAATACAATATCAAGAGGCAACTACAATTAATAATGCACATGAGATAAGAACCAAAGAAGAAGGGGTTTTATATGATGCTCAAATGCAAGGTGGCATGATGACATGAGCATGATATGATGATGATGCAACAATTACATGTTGGAAGTGGCCCTTTTATTACTAGATCAAGTAGCATTACAGGTGTTAGACAACTGGGATGCTACATTATCCTACCGTCTACTTGTCTCTTTCTCCCTTCGCCAATCCAATCTCCTTCTGCTGTCGAGCCTATAACTATAAGGGCTGCCTCGAATTTGGCTTCATTCGCCCTTGGAGTACTAGGACATCATCGATCTCATGTTTCCCGTGTTGGATTTGTGCAAATGTATCTCGATGAGTCGCGGCCATGGGCTTGAGCACTGATGGAACGACCATGCGTTGGATAACTGAGGGCACGATAGAGGCCAGGCAATCCAGGGTGTGATTTCTTTTTTCCCCCTTTCAGTTTTCTCTATCCTTTTCCCTTGGCTTGATCCGCTTATCATTTTTTCCAAGATTTGGTGTGACATGGCCACAAATCAACTGCGGTACCCACATGATTCTCTCATGTGCAGACTTATTTCTTGTTCCAGGTTCTGTTTGATTTAAAACGACGGATCGGTTTCAGGTTATGTTTTGTGTTGATGGAATGTTCTGGTAGAATTTTTTTTGTTAATACTAAATACGAAATTACTGCAAAATAGGTACTCCATCAGACCATACTAGTTGACTTGGATTTTGCTAGATTCAGATGTATCTAGAACTAAAACATATCTAAATATATTCAAATCTAGACAAATCAAGTCAACTAATATGGGTCGGCGGGAGTAGTTATGTTTTTAGATTTTGTATGATTCCAGTTCAGTATAGTTGGTTGGTTGCTCGTCTAATTTCTGTCGAATTGCAACCTTTTTGCGTTTTGTATTCCTATATATAGGTAAGCAAAGGTGTTGCATTTGTTGCAGAATCATTATTATAGCATAGATTCAGAGTTGTGACAAGCCCATCAGATTATCAATAGAGCTTTATAATGAATACTTCCTAGCCGCTAGACCATTGATTATCTAGCTGCGCAGACCATAACATATCTAGCTAGCTAATGAATACTCTCTTACAACGACGTCATACTTTTCTACAGTATGTACGGGAAGTAGCGAGGTAAAGACGTGTTATTCTTTTCATGTTCGGGGTGGATGTCAATCAATATTGCTTATATCTCAGTATTAATTTATCTCGTGCTTGTTATGTTTTTTATATAGAGGATATTATTATAAGATGTTAAAAAAAAGTTCAAGGCATCCTAATTTATTGAGGTGCCACCTATCCTTTCATGGGTTAACGCACTTACAATTTTGATAATTACCTTATACTTTTACAATCACAAATAAAAAGCATCCTTTCCTGAATGATAAGTGTAATCAAGGGAACGCCAAGATTCAGTGGTTTATTGAGTCTATATCATCTATCAGACAAGTGTTGTGCCACTCTGAATCACTTGTTTCATAGATTACCTTATATTTTGTTTTGTAATGTTGCTTTTGTTTCTTAGGGTGTTCTTGCACAAATAAGGTGAATTCTGGACGAAAATCAGATCAAAATCACAAAGAATGGAGCAAGAAGGCTATTACAGTGTCAGTGCATTGTGGGGGCTGAAACAAACAAGCCAAGCTAGCAGCCAATTACTAGAGTGTTATCTTTGTGTTTGCATAGTCGGTCTAATCATTTATGAACAAAAAAATCTGTCTATGAACAGGTAAGGATGATTCTTTCATGGAAATATGTAAAATAGAAAAGGAAAAAAATGGTGTACCTGTTATGGTCCTCAACTACTTCCCTTGCATACCGTACAAAATACAAGTATGTTTCTCTTAACTTGGAACTGTCAATTTTTTCTTCAAGCACTACAACTGAAATATTAGTCATGATAATTTTTCATAACAAATATCATGTGACAGGTTACTGCATTGAACGGCTAGTAAAAAATGTTGACTCAAGCGTCTTTGTATTGATTGGGCGACTACTCTATTTCCCGAAATCTTACTATATGCCTCTGTTTCTTTTGATGCAAATTGTGGTCAAAAGTTAACTGTTATTTTCATAATATTCTTCATATGGGGCCTTCCTATTATGTCGCGTCAGCCATGTATGAATTTATATTCTGCCTGCCATAGTAAGTTCTTAGCTATTGCTGTATATGTATTTTCCATTCTGATAATAAAATTGAATATTTTTTTGCAGGCCAAGAAAATGAATACTCCAAAAGATCAACGATTTCCTATATTTGGATATCACGTTTGAGAGATTCTAGAGGCAGAAGAATTTTAGGAGTATATATAGGATTAGCTAGATGTTCCGAAGCAAGATTATATTGTATGTCGTGTACTCTTAGATAGTATTCATGTACCAAATGATGATTCCATTAATAAATATTCAATTATATATTCTTAGTGCATTTTTACTCTGATATTTGTGTTGCGTATGTCTTTTCTATAGTATAGTTTGTTGTTTAGAGGAATTACAAACAGGTATATAGCCGCTCAAGCCATTGGGTGTGTAAAAAATATTTATTTTGATTTTCAGTTCATCTATGATGTACCAACGCATACAAATGTTTCGTTAACTCTGTTGTTACTTTGCAACTCTTTGTTGCTAGGTTACCAACGCACGAATATGTGTTGCATTATATCCTTGCAACGCCCAAAAACGCAACGGATATATATTCGTTGGTAAAGGCACTTGCAACGCCTATATCAGCACTTTGGTACAGATGAATGTGTTGCTGTAGGGGGGGGGGGGTCATGTTGTAGTATAAAGGCAGTCTTTGGAATATCCTCTGGTGGTAAAGACAGTCCTTGGAATGTCTTCTACACAAATCTTGAGTTGATGATAACCAGTTCTAAGATCAATCTTAGAAAACACTTTGGCACTAGTCAACTGGTCAAACAAGTCTTCTATCTTCGGTAGTTGGTACCTGTTATTGATGGTGACATCATTCAACTTTCGGTAATCCGTACACAAACGATTACCTCCATCTTTCTTGTCCACAAACAAGACAGGTGATCTCCATGGCGAAACACTTGGTTGAAATTATTGGAGTTGCCGGGGTTGTTGTTGTGGTTTCCTCCGGGCCTTGGGTTTCCACCTCCACGGTTCAGATAGGTCGGACGGTCCATCGGGGGTCTATTGGTTCTTGGGGAAAATCCTGGAGATGGGTTGGGGCGTTACTTTGGGGTATGATGGGTTCCTGGTTGGTGCATCATTCTATGCTTGCGATTCTCATTGGCTTCGTTGATCATGCCTTCCATCTGAATGGCAGAATCCACTAAGGCTTCAATATCAGCAAACGGGATGTTGACTAAGACCGTTTGCATCTCATCATGCAGACCATTCAAGAATCTCTCCTTCTTGGCTTCAGTATCAACCTCATCCGGTGCATACCTAGCCAATGAAATTTTTTTGTCACGGTACTCAACTACGGTCATTCTCCCTTGCTTCAGTTCCCTGAATTCGGCTCTCATCCTTTTGATCAAACCCGGTGGCACATGGTTCTGCTAAACTTGACTTTGAATTCATCCCAAGTCATCATCTGTCATCCATTCATGGCGTGAACGCTGTTCCACCATGCTCTTGCATCTCCGGCCAGATAGTGGGTGGCAAACAGTAGTTTCTCGTTGGCTTCCACTCCCGCAACTTGTAAGTTGTTCTCCATGGTTTGCAGCCAATCATCGGCATCTAGGGGCTCTTCAGGCTTAGTGAAGATAGGTGGATTGGTGTTCTAGAAGTTCTTGAGCTTGGATCCATGGTTGTCCTGGTTTCCATGGCCTTGATTGTTGTTAGCCATCTGAGCTATGTGCTGAAGGGTGGCTAAGTTGGCTTGACGTTCGGCTCTTTCAGTTTCACGGTCAGAAACCAACATTTGCAAGATTTGCAACATTGGGTCCGGGGATGAAGTGCTTCCTCCGCGAGGCATCTGAAGATTGAGATAGATCATGAGAAAATAGGGAAATTTCTAAGGTTCAGTTTTTTTTGAAAAGTTTTTGAAGTTTGACTCGGGTTTTTCTAGCAACTAGCTTTTCATTCATTCATAACACACCATACAAACACACACCACAACAAAGCAAACAGATGGTTTTAAGAACCATTCCAGGAAACTACGATACAATGGGTACGGATACAACTCTCTAATGCTAGTTCTCAAATGCTACTACTCCTTGGAATCAGTGTCTTCATCATCCTCATCATCATCAATGAAAAGGCGAAGTCATCCTCATCGGTGAAGAAGTCCATGGCCTGATCCTCCAGAAAATCATCATCATCACTGAGATAGGAGTAGGTATCTCCACAGATAACCTCCCCTGCCTTCTCCCTCTCCTCAAGCTGAGAATCCCTCTCGTGGATGGTCTCCTCCAAGTCTGTGATCCTGTAGCGAAGGCGGTCAATGATGCGCTCCTTCTTGTCCAGCTGACGGCGACGAGACTGGCAATCCTTTACCAGCATGGCGATGGTCTGATCCTTCTTGACGGTGATGGCAGAGTTATGGTTAGCGTAGGAACGGGCGTTGTCCAACTCCTTCTGCCGGTCATACATCATGAAGCTGAGGTGGTCCACTTGATTCTTCATCTCAGGGTGATATGGTGTCTGCAGTGGCTGTCCCATAACATCACGCCTCGGGCAGAACTCAAAGCGGGTACCCTGATCTGATTGATACTCTGCCCACACAGACGGGCAAGAGCTTCCTGCATGGCCCTGACAAGTCCATCGAGCCAACTGTTCTATCTGATGGTTAACTGAATTCCCTATGAAGTGGGTGCTTCAATCTTTCCTTGGAGACTTGCAACAATCAGCCATTGCAATTCCTCTGCTTCCTGATCGTTGAGCTGAGCTCCGAAGAACTTGGGGTGTGGGCGCTCCAGAAGTTCCGAAAGCTGGTCCAAGCCACGCTCAAAGATGAGGTCTCCTCCATTCCCCAACTGATAGAACTTTCTATACTTCACATCCATTTATAAGAATGTAGGATGAGTAAGTTAGTAGAGTGATCAAGTGTGTCAAATTTTATGTAAGTTTGCAAGAATTTTTGAGTAACATGAACTTTCCTTAAAGAATCTAGATGATAAGAATGGGATAAGTTTTCATAAATACTCACTTCCTTGGTTTTAAAACTAAGTTTTTGATTCAAATGTCCATTCTAAACTAGGGTCTCCTATGGTCATGATGGCTCTCATACCAACTTGTCAAGACCTAGATTTTTAATCTCAGATGCCTGTTATGCCATACATCGCAATCCCAGGATTACCATTTTTGCGAGACATAACAGATTGTATATCACAGTACATCATCCATTACAAACCATACAAAAGGTAATACAACAAATAAAGGATCACATGATCCAGTCTTAATACAATCATAGCAGCGGAATAACGTAATAATAACGGTAGCGTGGGCGAGACTCCATGTTCATGGTCAATGTTGACTATGGGAGATGATATTAGTTGTCGTAACCTTCCTGTGGTCCATCTACCTGATAGTCCTCTTCATAGTCTGGCCACGGGAATAGCCAGGGACAAAGCCATGAGTACTCTTTAAGTACTCGCAAACTAATACTATCAAGTGAAGTGGTTTTGAGTAGGAAATACTAGGCTCTAGGTTGTTTTGCAAAAAGCCATATTTACCTTAACTGATTTCAGAAGCAAAGAAAGATAGTTGAAAGTTTTATAACACCTAAGAAGGAACTTGAGTTTTCATATCACAACCCTATTGTGGTCAAGTCAAAGTCATGGTTAATTTCATAAGCCATTTTTAAAACATCTGATGACGGAACAGTATGGCCACTCCAACTGTCCATAACTGCGGACACAGCTCTTCAAATAGTTTGACACTCTGCAGAGGTGGTACACTTTCACCACAATATTTTGATACATCCGTTAGGAACAATCCTGAATTCACCATACTCAGTATGCGGATAATCAATCCTATCCTTTCAATTACACGCCCTACTATAGGCACCTCTCCTATGAGTTTGGCCTCCCAACCATGACCGTATGTCATCTTAGGAACTGCATAGGTGTACAATCTTCACAAGGTAGCCTTAGCTCAAACCTTGGCCGCAAGGGAACCCATACTAAGGTATATAAATTTACAGTCAATCCCTACCCAAATTTCGGGTATTGTGGTTGTACAGTAAAATTGGAATGGTATCGCATCTAGACAACCATCAGTTTTATAAAGGGCTATGTCTCATGCCTCAACATTTTCATCATAAAAAATCATCTGGTGTTCAAGAACACATGTCAAAACATTTTAGTAGAATGACTCATCATTCTAAGGTTTTCATAACCATTTTCACCAAGCAATCACATCTAAAGTGATCAAGTTTTATGCTTAGCACTAGCAACTACAAGTGGGGGATAAACACTAATTTGGGGTGGTAATCTAGTGTGACGTATCTAAGTTCAATCTCATGCCTTAGGATGACTTCAAGATTTATCTATCTTAGGCCAAGTTTTATGCTCTTTATGCTACCTTTAAATAGTTTTCTAGAATCTACCATTCACTAAATAGACAAGCTAAGGAGCTTTGATAAAGAAATAAAATATCTAAGCTTGCAAGTAAAACTGGGATTATGTGTCATCAAGGGGCTGTGTGGGTCATTTAAGTACTAGTTCGTGGCTCATAACGTGCGAAGCGGTACGAGGCTGTGTGGGTCGTTGGATTAGAAGGGAGATCGACGGCTGGGGATCGTCATCGACGATGAACATTTCACCGGCGAGCTCAAACCCTAGCGGACCAGTGGGGGTGCATAGGGGACATACCAGGGCACCAGCGACGACGGCGAGGCGGGCAAACGGACGAGGGGTCGACGACGATCTGAGGGATGGTCGAGGGAGCTTCGGGGGTGGTCGAAATCAACGGCTCCCTTCTCCTCTAGATGCGGCCTGCTCCAGCGCAATTCCAGCGAGATGCTTCTCCTCGTGCTCTGGCTAGAAGGTGGAACGATCAGTGGGGTGAGGGGTGTGGAATGGTGTGCTTCTAACGGCTGCGGGTGGCCTTCTTTTATAGGCTCGACGGCGAGATCGAGAGGGATGGGCAGGCGACGGTGGCGACATGGCTACGGGCTGCTAGCGGCATGGCTGAGGGTCATGATCAATGCGTGGTCTCCTAGCGATGCTCTAGAGCTTAAATGCGTGCTTAGGGGCGATGTAAATCGGTCGGGAACGTGCGGTGCACTGCGCGGCAGAGGCGGCGTCTTCAACGGCGAGCGGTGGCTATGAGGCGTTGCACGGCGAACGGGGGTGTTTGGCGTGTTCCTGGGATCATGGAGAAGCGGTGGGCATGGGCCGCGGTCGAGGGGCGGCGTGTGCATGCGTGCTGGGTGCGGCGCTCTGGCGCGGGCTTAGCATGTCACAGTGGCACTGGGCGCGCGGCGTGCTCGGTGGTCCACGGCTTTCCTTGGCTCGGGGAGGTGACAGTGGGTGGCGGTGGAGTGCTGGCTACCACCCAGACAAGGTGGGCGCAGCTAGTTCTTCCTCTAGCTTGCTGTCCAACTTGGGGTGGCATGGTGAGGCTCGGCCTGCACACCATTGATGGCAAGGCAAGCTCACAGTGGTGCTAGAGGTTTCCAATTAGGCTAGATGATCTACTAAATGGTTGTTGTGAGCTAGAGAGGGAACAAGTTAGGCCAAAACACTATTAAAAACAATGAATTTGATTTGGTTTAAATTTCCAGTTAGGCATGTGCTGGTGACTCTGTGGTTGCTTGGGTTTTGAAAATTGAGCTTGTTTGAGTGGTTTTTGAAATAGTGGGATCTTTCCTTATAAGATAGATTCAATTTTAAACTATCATTTAAACTTAGCATTTGAATGTTTTTGGAAGATCACAAAGTGGGCCTTGGTACCTTATTATGAGTACTAACAAGGGGTGCAAAGATCCTCAAATGTTTCTGTTAAGTTTTGAATGCTAGGGATAGACAAAGTAGGCATGAGAGTTAATTTGGCAAAATGACCATTCACTTCATTTGTTCATTTTGAGTTGTTTGTCTTTGGGAAAAGTTTGGGGATTGTTTAGATGATGTTTATTTCACCTAAGAATCATTTTAGAAGCAAAGAAACACAGAACCATGGAAATTCAAAAGAATCCAATTTTTGAATACACACACATATGAATGATGTCTTATTTTTAGTTGGGAAAGTTTTTGTTAACCCTAATTTTGATGCTTAGAGTTTGATGATCCATGCTTAATATTTTTGGGATGTTACAACCAGGGTCCATAGTTCACTAGAGGTGTTCTCCTTACGATAAACAACATGGCATGCTGGGTAAACAAATTACAGCGGGGCAATAGACAGGATAGAGCAAGGCATAACAATGCAATACTAGACATTCATGATCCTATGTGATTTGATTGGACAATACAACAAGATACATAGACCGCCATCCAACTGCATCTATCACTAGTAATCCACCTTCAGGTTATCATCCGAACCCCCTCCAGTATTAAGTTGTGAGCAAAAGATTACTGCTTTAAGCAAAGTGTGTAAGGTAAACAATCCACTTGTTCCATGAACAAGAGATCAGTGTTTTATCCCTAGTAGCAATAGCACATCTACAACCTAAGATATTTCTGTCACTTCCCTAGATATGGAACTTCGATCGTTGTTCTTGAACACTTTAGTCTTCTCCGGAACTTCGAGGCTCTTGCGAAGTAACGAGATATGGAACACATTGTGCACGGCTGAAATCTCTTCGGGCAGTTCCAATTGATACGACACTTCTCCTCGATGGTTCAGAATCTTGAAGGGTCCGATATATCTGGGGGATAACTTTCCCTTCAGTTGAAAACATTGCATTCCTTTCAATGGCGACACTTTCAGATACATGAACTCTCCGATGTTGAAGGCGAGGTCTCGACGTCTCTTGTCGGCATAACTCTTCTGCCTTGACTAGGCGGTCCTGAGGTGCTCAGGAATCTTGTGGACTTTCTCTTTTGCTTCTCGTAGGATGTCGGGTCCGAAAATCTGACTCTCTCCTACTTCCGACAAGTTAAAAGGGGTGCGACACTTCCTTCCATACATGAATTCAAATGGGGCCATTTGCAAACTAGCTTGATAACTGTTGTTTTATGAAAATTATTCAAACGGTAGACAGTCTTCCCATTTTGATCGATACTCTAACACACATGCTCTCAACATGTCTTCGAGTATTTGATTTACTCGCTCCGTTTGTCCATCGGTTTGAGGGTGATAAGGTGTGCTGAAATCTAGTCGGGTTCCTAAACCTTCTTGGACCCTCTTCTAGAATCTCGAGGTAAATTGAGTTCCTCGATCCGATACGATG
The DNA here is from genome assembly GCA_916181665.1 of Avena sativa. Taxonomy (NCBI): domain Eukaryota; kingdom Viridiplantae; phylum Streptophyta; class Magnoliopsida; order Poales; family Poaceae; genus Avena; species Avena sativa. The sequence continues at coordinate 139,144,879 of OV702280.1, forward strand.
TTCTTGGGGACTCCATGCAAACTGACGATCCTAGCGATGTATAACTCCGATAGTTTCAAACTCTGATATGTGGTCTTGACTGGTAAGAAATGGGCGACTTTGGACAGTCTGTCCACTATGACCCAGATAGAGTCATTTCCCCTACTAGAGGTAGGTAATCCGGTGATAAAGTCCATTCCAACGGAATCCCATTTCCATTCCGGAATCTGCAATGGTTGCAACAATCCAGCGGGTCTTTGATGTCCCGCCTTGACTCTCTAATATATATCACACTTGGCGATATAGCTTCCGATTTCTCTCTTCATCTTATGCCACCAAAATTGTTCCTTCAAATCCTGATACATCTTTGTTCCTCCAGGATGGATAGAATAAAGGGTATCATGATCTTCCTTCAGAATAACTTCTTTCAGCTCTGAATCTGCTGGTACACAAAGGCGTCCTCTGTACCATAGAACTCCTTCGTCTACGGTGAATCCGGTTACTTTGCATGTATCGATACGAAGCTTGATTCCATCGATACTAGCATTCCCTTTCTGCGCCTCTTTGATTTGACTAATCAAAGTGGGTTGAAGTTCTATGCTAGCCAAAAATCCTTCACTCACTAATTCCATTCGGAAATCTTCCATCTCTTTGTGCAGGCTGGGTTGCTCCTTCAAAATCATGGAGTTCAAGCGGCACGACAATCTGCTAAGGGTATCTGCTACCACGTTGGCTTTACCGGGGTGATAGTGAATGTCCAGGTCGTAATCCTTTATTATCTCAATCCATCTTTTATGTCTCATATTCAGCTCCTTCTGAGTTAATATATATTTCAGGCTCTTGTGATCCGAATAAATCTCACAATGGTTTCCCATCAGGTACTGCCTCCATGTCTTCAGGGCTAGAACTACGGCTGCGAGCTCGAGGTCATGGGTTGGATAGTTTTGCTCATGTTGTTTCAGTTGTCGGGATAGATAGGATATAACTTTGCCCTCTTGCATTAGCACACATCATGACCGATCTTGGATGCGTCACAATACACGTCAAAGGGCTTGGTGTTATCTGACATGATTAAGATTGGGGCTGAAATCAATCTTCTCTTGAGTTCTTGAAAACTCTCTTCACATTTGTCCGTCCATTCAAACTTCTTGTCCTTATTCAGCAATTGGGTCATGGGTCTGGCGATACTTGAGAATCTTTCTACGAACTTGCGGTAGTATCCCGCCAATCCGAGAAATGCACGAACTTGGCTTTGAGTGGTTGGGGCTTGCCAATCTTCGATATCTTTCTCCTTTGTAGGGTCAACGGCAATTCCTCCGGCTGATACAATGTGGCCGAGGAATCCTACCTCCTGTAACTAGAATTCACATTTGCTAAACTTGGTATACAACTGATGCTCTCTAAGGGTTCCAAGAATGGTCCTTAGGTGTATCTCATGTTCTCCTTCTGATTTGGAATAAATCAAAATGTCATCGATGAAAACAACGACAAAATTATCCAGGAAGTCCATAAAAATCTTATTCATGAGATTCATGAAATAAGCGGGGGCATTGGTTAATCCAAAAGACATGACGGTATATTCGTATAATCCATATCTGGTGGTAAAGGCAGTCTTGGGAATATCCTCTACGCGAATCTTGAGTTGATGATAGCCAGTTCTAAGATCAATCTTAGAAAACACCTTGGCACCCGTGAACTGATCAAAAAAATCTTCTATCTTGGGCAACTGGTATTTGTTCTTGATAGTGACATCATTCAACTTCCGATAATCCGTACACAAACGGTTACCTCCATCCTTCTTGTCCACAAACAAGACATGTGATCTCCATGGTGACGCACTTGGTTGAATCAATCCAATTTCCAGCATGGCATCCAGTTGCTTCTTCAGTTCTGCTAGTTCAGACGGGTTCATACTGTATGGTATTTGGGCTATGGGTCCGGTTCCAGGGATTAGTTCAATGATAAACTCGATATCCCGATCTGGGGGCATACCGGGCAAAACATCTGGAAATACATCGGGGTATTCACAGACTATCCGGACTTGGTCAATGGTAGGTTGGGCTATACTCTTGTTGCACTTGAATTGGCGAGGTAAGGTTTCAGATACATGCTCGACTGATATTCTGGCTGTACTGTTCATGGTTATGGCTTTCTTGGCACAGTCAATTAATCCTTTATGTTTGGACATCCAATCCATTCCTAGTACTACTTCCAAACCTTTAGTTCCGAGTACTATCAGATTAGCATAAAAATCTATGCCATGGATTCGGATAGGGACGGCTTTGCAAATTTGCCTAGCTTTGGTGGTTAAACCGGGGATTTCAACAATCATAACATGCTTCAGTTTGGTTGGTTGAATCTTACTAGTGCATGCAAATTCTTCGGTGACAAATGAGTTCGATGCACCAGAATCAAACAACACTCTAGCAAGCACTGAATTAACAGAAAACATACCCAGCACGACATCTGGCGCTTCCTGGGCTTCTTCAGCATGCATGAGGAAAAGACGGCTGTTGCGGTTGAGTGAGTTACCTGGGGCAAACCTTCTTCCGGGCTGAACACGACGCTGCTGCTGAGCTGGGGCATTTGCATTGGGGGCTGCTGTATTCTTCTTGGGGCACTCATTGGAGTAGTGACCGTTATTTCCACAGTCATAACAAGTGACTTGCGACTTGCTTTGCTGCAACAGGCACATCATTGTTCCAGTCCTCGGGGCAGTGTTGGTGTTGGCGGTAGCATTGTTGTTGTTAAACTTGGGTGGTGCACGGTTGAAATTGCCAGAGTTGCCGGGGTTGTTGTGATTTCCTTCGGGCCTTGGGTTTCCACGGTTGGGATAGGTCGGACGGTTCATCGGGGGTCTGTTGGTTCTTGGGGCAAATCCTAGAGATGGGTTGGGGCGATACTTTGGGGTATGATGGGTTCCTGGCTGATGCATCATGCGGCGCTTGAGGTTCTCATTTGCTTGGTTGAGTGCAGAGTCGACGAGGGCTTCAATATTAGCAAAGGGGAAATTGACCAATACCGTTTGCATCTCATCGCGCAGACCATTTAGGAATCTTTCTTACTTCTTAGCTTCAGTGTTGATCTCATCCGGGGAATACGTAGCTAATGACAAGAATTTGTCACGGTATTCCACTACGGTCATCCTTCCTTGCTTCAGTTCTCTGAATTCATCTCTCATTCTCTTGATCAAACCTGGTGGCACATGGGTTCTGCTGAACTTGACCTTCAATTCCTCGCAGGTCATCATCTGTCCTTCGGTCATTGCACGAATGCTGTTCCACCATTCTCTTGCATCTCCGGCTAGATAGTGGGTGGCGAACAGAACTTTCTCGTTAGCTTCCACTCCGGCGACTTCCAGGTTGTTTTCCATGGTTTGCAGCCAATCATCTGCATCTAGGGGTTCTTCCGATTTAGTGAAAACAGGTGGGTTCGTGTTCTGGAAATTCTTGAGCTTAGAGCCATGGTTGTCCTGATTTCTATGACCTTGATTGTTGTGGGCCAGCTGAGCTATCTGCTGAAGGGTGGCTAAGTTGGATTGACGTTCTGCTCTTTTAGCTTCACGGTCAGAAACCAACATTTGCAGGATCTGCAACATCGGGTCTGGGGATGAACCACTTCCTCCGCGAGGCATCTGAAGATTCAGATAGATCATGAGAAAAGAGGGAAATTTCTAAGGTTCAGGGACTTTGAAAAGTTTTTAAAGTTTGACTCAGATTTTTTTTGCAACTTTCTTTTCATTCATTCATTCATAGCACATGATACAACACAGACCACAACAAAGGAAAAACAGATGATTTTAAGAACCATTCTGGAAACTACGATACAGTGGGACCGAATACAACTCACTATGCTAGTGCTCAAGTGCTACTACTCCTCGGAGTCGGTGTAATCATCATCCTCATCATCATCATCGTCATCGATGAAGGCAAAATCCTCCTCATAAGTGAAGAAGTCCATGGCCTGATCCTCCAGAAAGTGATCATCATCGCTAAGATAAGAGTAGGGATCTCCACAAAGATATTCTCCGGCATTATCCCTTTCCTCCAACTGCATGTCTCTCTCGTGGATGGTCTCCTCCAAATCCGAGATACGTTGACGAAGACGGGCAATGATGCGCTCCTTCTTGTCAAGCTGACGGCGACGAGACTTGCGGTCCTTTGCTAGCATGGCGATGGTCTGATCCTTCGTCTTGATGATGGCAGACTTGTGGTTGGAGTTGTCACGAGCATTGTCCAGTTCCTGCTGACGATCATACATCATGAAGCTAAGGTGGTACAACTGAGTCTTCAGCTCGTGGTGGTATGGGGATTCCAGTGGTTGTCCCATGGCATCACGCCTTGGAAAGAACTCAAAGCGGGTACCCTTGATCTGATTGATACTCTGCCCACACAGACGGGCAAGAACTTCCTGCATGGCCCTGGCAAGTCCATTGAGCCAGTTGTTCTCTCTTAAGGTGAACTGAATTACCTCGGCAGTGGGAGGTTCAATCTTTCCTCTGAGACTTGCAACAACTAGACACTGCCGATCTTCTCCTTCATTGAGCTGAGCTCCGAAGAACTCGGGGTGCGGACGATCCAGAAGTTCCGCAAGCTGGTCCAAGTCACGCTCAAAGATGAGGTCTCCTCCATTCCCCAACTGATAAAACTTGCTGTACTTCACGTCCATCTATAAGAATATAGGATGAGTAAGTTAGTAGAGTGATCAAGTGTGTCAAATTTTATGTCTTTTGCAAGAGTTTTTGAGGAACATGAATTTTTATGAAAGAATCAAAGTGATAAGAATGGGAATAAGTTTTTGTAAATACTCACTTCCTTTGGTTTTGAAACTAAGTTTTTGATTTAAGCGCAGTCTAACTAGGGTCTCCTATGGTCAGGATGGCTCTGATACCAACTTGTCACCACCCGGGTTTTTAATCCCAGATTCCTGTTATGCCATACATCGCAATCCCGGGGTTACCATTTTTGCGAGACATAACAGATTTGGATACACAGTACATCATCCATTACAAACCATACATAAGGTCTTACACAAATAAGGATCTCATGATCCAGTTCTTAATACAACTCAAGTAGCAGAATAACATAATAATAAAGACAGCATGGGCGAAGCTCCAACTTCGGGGTCACAGGCAATGCTGATGATGGGAGATGATCCTATTTGTCGTAACCTTCCTTCGGTCCATCATCCTGGTACTCCTCTTCATAGTCTGGCCACGGTAATAGCCAGGGATAAAGCCATGAGTACTCTTTAAGTACTCTCAAACTAATACTAACAAGTGAAGGGGGTTTTGTAGTAGGGCACTAAGCTCTAGGGTTGTTTTGCAAAAAGACAGATTTTACCTCTACTAAGTTCAGAAGCAAAGAAAGCTAGTTGAAAATTATATAGCACCTAAGTGGGAACTTGAATTTCATATCACAACCTTGTTGTGGTCAAGTCAAAGTCATAATTCATTTCACAAGTCATTTTGAAAACATCTGATGGGGGGAACAGTATGGCCACTCCAACTGTCCATAACCGCGGACGCGGCTATTCGAATAGTTTGACACTCTGCAGAGATTGTACACTTCCACCACAACATTCGATACATCCGTTAGGAACAAATCCAGAATTCACCATACTCAGTATGCGGATAATCAATCCTAACCTTTCAATTACACGCCCTAGTATAGGCACCTCTCCTGTGAGTTTGGCCTCCCAACCATGACCATCTATCATCTTGGGTACTGCACAGGTGGAAAATCTTCACAAGGTAGCCTCAGCTCAGACCTTGGCCGCGAGGGAACCCATACTAAGGTATATAAGTTTCCAGTCAAGCCTTACCCAATTTTTGGGTATTGTGGTTGTACAGTAAAATTGGAATGGTATTGCATCCAGACAACCATCAGTTTTATAAAGGGCTAATGCTCATGCCTCAACATTTTCATCATCAAAATCATCTGGTGTTCGGAAACAGATGTCAAAACAATTCAGTAGAATGACTCATCATTCCAAGGTTTTCATTACCATTTTCACCAAGTATTCCCATCTAAAGTTGATCAAGTTTTATGCTTAGCACTAGCATCTACAAGTGGTGGCAAGTACTAATGAGGGATAGTAAACAAGTGGGGATTAACTAAATTTGATCTCATGCCTTAGGATGACATCAAGATTATCTAACTTAGGCCAAATTTAATGCTCTTTATGCAACCTTCCATTATCTTTCTAATATCTACAATTCACTATGTAAACTCTAAGAGAAAGCTTTGATAAAGAAATAAAGTAAATAGCTTGCAAGTAAAACTAGGATTGGGTTATATAGTGGGTATGATCACATATGCTTAGGGCATATAGTTGGCATGGTAACAAGCAAGTATTTGCTTGCATAGGTATCCGTATAAGCTTGCATAAGTAGGGTATCTTGCAAGGGTTATCTTGCCTTGAGCAGAGCAGTGGTTGAAGTTCTCCTCGGCTTCTTCCTCGTAGTATCCTCCTTCCTCCTCGTATCTGTGGTCGGTACTAGCGTCTATAAATAAATACGAGGTACAAAATCACCAAACAATACTTAACTATTTTCAATCATCACACAAAGGTGCACTATAGATGATCTAGCATCATCACCTACATTACAAGATTAAAGCATTTGTCTTAGTTATTTTAATTTGAGAAAAGTAATTTCTACTCATTGAAAAACTACTTAAGATTTAATATTCTCCAACTCAAACATGGGATCATGTTGACACATGTCATCACCACGTATTTCAGTACATGGGAATGTGATTTAAAGTGGTGTCACAATTTAATAATGTTTAACCTTTTTATTTTAAATAACTAAACTGACTAGAAATGCCTGTGTCCTTCTTTTATTACATGAACATTATTTATGTAAGTAAACCCAAATTTTTTAATATTCTGAAAGGTATGATCAAATGTGATTTTTGAGAGTTGGAGTCAACTCAAAATATCTTATGGTTAAATTTAGAAAAAAATTGAATGCAGAAAAGCTTCTGCCTTGTTATTTTTACCAAGGTTGATCTACAGATCCAAATGATTTGAATCCAACTGGCTTAGATTAATCATTTCAGTACCTTTCTAACAAAATTAGTTTCATGCATTTGGGTTCAATGAAACGAGCTGGTTTGAATTTTGAATCTAGGAACAGAACCGTGTTTGAATTAAAATAGAAAAACCTAAATACAAACAGTTGGGTTGCGCGGGGGAGGTTAATGGGCCGGCCCAGTATCACTCCGCAGCGCGGGGCTCAGCTGACAGGGGGTTCCACCAGTCAGTGGCTCATAACCCGCAAAGCGGTACGGGGTTGTGTGGGTCGTTGGATTAGAAGGGAGATCGACAGCTGGGGATCGTCGTCGATGATGAACATGTCATCGGCGAGCTCGAACCCTAGCGGCTCAGTGGGGGTGCATAGGGGGAATACCAGGGCTCCAGCGACGATGGCGAGGCGGGCAAACGAACGAGGGCTCGACGGCGAGCTCAGGGATGGTCGAGGCAGCTTTGGGGGTGGTCGAAATCAACGGCCCCCTTCTCCTCCAGAGGCGGCCTGCTTCGGCGCAATTCCGGCGAGCTACTGCTCCTCGTGCTCCGGCTAGAGGGTGGAATGATCAGTGGGGTGAGGGGAGTGGAATGGTGTCCTTCTAACGGCTGGGGGTGGCCTCCTTTTATAGGCTCGACGGCGAGACCGAGAGGGATGGGAAGGTGACGATGGCGACATGGCTACGGGCTGCTAGCGGCATGGCTGAGGGTGGCGATCGACGCGCGGTCTCCTGGCGATGCTCTAGAGCTTAAATGCGTTCTTAGGGAACGCGCGGTGCTCTGCGCGGCAGAGGCGGCGTCTTCGACGGCGAGCGGTGGCTGTGAGGCGTTGGACGGCGAACGGGGGTGTCTGGCGTGTTCCTGGGATCATGGCAAAGCGGTGGGCACGGGCTGCGGTCGAGGGCCGGCGTGTGCACGCGTGCCAGGTACGGCGCTCTGGCGCGGGCTCGGCATGTCGAAGTGGCACTGGGCGCGCGGCATGCTCGGTGGTCCACGGCTTTCCTTGGCTCGGGGAGGGGATAGTGGGTGGCGATGGAGTGCTGGCTACCTCCCAGACAAGGTGGCTGCAGCTAGTTCTTCCTCTAGCTTGTTGTCCACCTTGGGGTGGCATGGTGAGGCTCGGCCTGCTCACCATTGATGGCAAGGCAAGCTCATAGTGGTGCTAGAGGTTTCCAATTAGGCTAGATGATCTACTAAATGGTTTCTATGAGCTAGAGAGGGAACATGTTAGGCCAAAACACTATTAAAAACAGTGAATTTGATTTGGTTTAAATTTTCCTGCCAAGTGTTTGATGAAATGGCCGCAAGAAACTTTCCTTTGAATTTTGAAAAGATTTTTGGTGGGTGTGCTAGGCATGTGTTGGTGACTCTGTGGTTGCTTGGTTTTGAAAATTGAGCTTGTTTGAGTGGTTTTTGAAATAGTGGGATCTTCCCATATGAGATAGATTCAATTTTAAACTGTCATTTAAACTTAACATTTGAATGTTTTTGGAAGATCAAAAAGTGGGACTTGGTATCTTATTATGAGTACAAACAAGGGGTGCAAAGATACACAAATGTTTCTGTTAAGTTTTGAATGCTAGGGATAGACAAAGTAGGCATGAGAGTTAATTTGGCATAAATGACCATTCACTTCATCTGTTCATTTTGAGTTGTTTGTCTTTGGGAAAAGTTTGGGGATTTTTTAGATGATGTTTATTTCACCAAAGAATAATTTTACAAGCAAAGAAACACAGAACCATGGAAATTCAAAAGAATCCAATTTTTGAATACACACACATATGAATGCTTTCTTATTTTTAGTTGGGAAAGTTTTTGTTAACCCTAATTTTGATGCTTAGAGTTTGATGATCCATGCTTAATATTTTTGGGATGTTACAAATATAGCCCCTACCTCTCTCTCTCTCTATCTCTAGAGACGGACCTCTCTATCCACGCGAAATAATGAGTTTGCCACTGATACTTTACTTTCATAATCTAGAAGGAATGTGTACAAAGGCGTATAAATTTCGTATATGCGTGTCTATGCATTTCCTTTTATTCTTTGAAAATTATAAACTATTTGGATTTATATACACGAGGGTATATAAATATATATAAAATGTGTGTATTTTCTAGTGCAGCGAGGGGGAAACGCGACGGCACGCTCGTCTAACCGGTTGCAACGCGTCCACCATGGCACAAGTACGGTGCACTGTAATGTCGTGTCAGCGAGGGTCGAACGATGCATCCTCTGCATGCATTGTACCCTTCACATTAGAGAGTGACAACGCACGGGGTCTGGCTAGCCATGCTTTAACCAAGCGCGATGACCAATTGTGTGAATCAACGGTTCCTCTCGTACTAGGTTTTCCGGAGTCGGTAACCGTAAACTCTGAATTTCTCCATGGAATGCTGGAATCTTTAGTTGAAGAAGTTGCTTAGAATGCCAAGAGGGAGCTAGGTGCCGGGTTTGGGCTCATTACGCGCAGTGGATCCATGTTCTGGGCAGTGAGGGGGAGGTCTAGGGTTGAAAGCCATGTTAATTCCTACTCGATAGTCATCCGGGGGTGCGCTGTGAGCCAAAAGTCCCGGTTTGTCTTGCTTATGATTTTATGTTGGTAGTGGGTGACACGCAAGGGCTACTCGAGGTGGTTTCGTATTTTTCTTGATTTTTTATGAATTTCCCATTGTCGGGGTTCGGGGGATGGGCAAAATTGGCAAATCCACCGGCGCGCGCAAGCACGCGAGGTCCATTGCAACCTTGAACCTAGGCACTTGCCCATCCTAGGTACCCCATGGGTACTCCAAAACATTTTATCCAGAAAATACAGGGCAATTTCTAGGGTACCTACAGTTAGAAACCGCAATTGCCAGGGCGTGACTCGGGGGAAATACAGTATATGCTTGCACCACGAGATGAGCACCAACCTCCCGGGGATGGCTGTCCGGCACGATGTAGCATGCATGTAAATTGCCTCGGGTGCTAGGGCGCGCTCAATTCTCGCACCTCCTTTGCAGAATTGCCTGTTTTCCGGAGTCCATAAATGAAAACTCTAGATTTCTCCATGGAACCCTGGAATCTCTAGTTGGCGAAGTTGCTTAGAATGCCGAGAGGTAGATAGGTAGCAGGTTGGGGCTCAATCCGCGTAGTGGATCCATGTTCTAGGCAGTGAGGGGGAGGTCTAGGGTTGAAAATCCATGTTAACTCCTACTCGATAGCCATTCGGGGGTGCGCCGTGTGCCAAAAGTCCCGGTTTGTCTTTCTTCTGATTTTATGTTGTTAGTGGGTGACACGAGGGGCTACTCGAGCTGGGTTCTTTTTTTTGATGAATTTCCCATTATCGGGGTTTGGGGGGTGGGCAAAATCGGCAAACCCGCCGGCGCACGCAGACACGTGAGGTCCATTGCAACCTTGAACCTAGGAACTTGCCCAGCCTAGGTAATCCATGGGGCACGCCAAAACATTTTTTCCGGAAAATACAGGGCAATTTTTAGGTTAGCTATATTTAGAAACCGCAATTACTAGGGCGTGACTTGGGGAAATACAGTATATGTTTGCACCACGAGATGAGCACCAACCTCCCGAGGATGGCGGTCCGGCACGATGTAGCATGCGTGTAAATTGCCTCGGGTGCTAGGGCGCACTCAATTCTCGCACCTCCTTTGCAGAATCGCCGGTTTTCCGGAGTCAGAAAATGGAAAATCTATATTTCTCCAAGGAACCCTCGAATCTCTAGTTGGAGAAGTTGCTTAGAATGCCGAGAGGGAGCTAGGTGCCGGGTTTGGGCTCAATCCTCGCAGTGGATCCACATTCTGGGCAGTGAGGGGGAGGTCTAGGGTTGAAAGCCATGTTAACTTCTACTCGATAGCCATCTAGGGGTGTGCCGTGTCCCAAAAGTCCCGGTTTGTCTTTCTTCTGATTTTATGTTGGTAGCGGGTGACACGCAGGGGTTACTCGAGCCGGTTTCGTATTTTATTTGATTTTTGATGAATTTACCATTGTGTGTTTGTGTGTGTGTTATGTCTAGGGTTGATAGGAAAATGGTTGTACTCAATTTTCCCCTCTCTTGATAACTCGTCCTCACTTTGGTTGGTACGCCCTCATTGGTCAAGAAGGTTGTCACGCGGATCGTGCCCACCCAACGTTGATCCTCTGTGATCTAACGGGCAAGATAGCCCCCTCCCCCCTCATGCTCTCTCTCTCTCTCTCTCTCTCTCTCTCTCTCTCTCTAGAGATGGACCTCTCTATCCACGTGAAATAACGTGTTTGACACTGATACTTTACTTCCATAATCTAGAAGGAAAGTGTACAAAGGCGTGTAATTTTCGTATATGCATGTCTATGCATTTCCTTTTATTCTCTGAAAATTATAAACTATTTGGATTTATATACACGAGGGTATATAAAAATATAAAAAAATGTGTGTATTTTCTAGTGCAATGAGGGGGAAACGCGGCGGCACGCTCGTCTACCCGGTTGCAACGTGTCTACCATGGTACAAGTACGGTGCACTGTAATGTCGTGTCAGCGGGGGTCAAATGATGCATCCTTTGCATGCATCGTACCCTTCACATTAGAGCGTGAGAACGCACGGGGTCTGGCTAGCCATGCTTTTACCATTGTGTTTTTAGGCGTCCCTCCTTTCGACCCTTCCAGGAGAAGCAATCGATCGAGGCGTATATTAAATAATCCGTCAAGTGGTCATGTCATGGATATGAAAAGCCTACTACTGCTCCAGCTGCAAACGGGTATGAGCCTCATAGTACTGCACCTGCAATCTCACTTCTAGCTGGGGCTCATGGCACGAACCGTCCACGCGTCAGCCAAAAGCCCTACCGGGGCACCCAACTGATGAGCCTCGAGGCGGAGGGCCCCAAGAGGATACTGAACAATGCCCTGTCTTTAAAACCTACTCCTCTGCATCGTCTCCTTCTCACGCATTAACCAATTCTCCCCGATCTAGCAAAACCCACAAACCTCACCGTACAGCTCGAGGCCGAACATACACCTTCTCCCTTCTGAGGTCATAAAGCGAGTGCTTGTAGGTGAGTCTTCGGGTGTTGCCGCCGGGCTGCCTGCGCCTGCCATGGGCGATGCGACGCCTCCCGCCGTAGATCTGGAGGAGATGCATGCAGCCCAGGGCAAGGAGGACGTCTAGTTCGACCCTTATGAGGACTGTATGCTCGCGGGTGCAGAAGACTCGGAGTCCTAGATGAGGGCGAGAACTTCGACGAGCACGTTCTGCTCGTGTACCCAGAGGTACTTTTATTTCTCCATCTTTCTAGTTTACTGTTCATGATCAGATGCACCATACAACCTGCTGCATGCAGAGATTTAGTCTGTTCTGAATTACTCCACATTCTACATTTAGGAGCGAGCTATGGAGACAGCCGTAATAAACCTATAAAATTGTGCTATGGTTTTCAAAGTAACTTGAAATGGTTGTTCGAATATCTATGCATGACCGGTAAGTAAATTTATTTTGATCATTTATTTTGCATTTTTTGCACATTACAGGATGATTCAAGTGAGGTGGGCTCTGACAAGGAGTACAGGGACGACAACAGCCGCCATGTCTTGAAGAATACCAAGATCGGGAATGTCCCTTTCCAAATACTAAATGGAGAGCTCAGTTTCCCCTTCTGTAGCAAAAGATTCAACCCGAGGATGGATAGCATGATTCAGCATGTGGTTGGCATCGGTAAAAGCCCCAATGCTTCACTCAAGCCAACGATCAAGGATAAGCATGCTGCGTATGGAAAATTCCCGAGGGAGTATGTTAGGACCGCCCTTGTATGACTAGTGTACGGGATCGCCCGGATCCGCCGCTCCAAGCCGGCCAAGAAGTGACCTTGCTGCCTCCTACAACACCTAATTATTTTAAGTTGTTTATGTCGTTTCTAGAACATGAGACTATATGTGGTGTGTTGGAACAAACACAATGTCTTCGTGTGTGTGTGTTGCATCCGTGTCGCCACCCTCTCGATACCCACACAATCGCCAAGTAGCACACACACCCTTCCTGCCCGGCACGACCACGCAAGCATAGACCTGCGATGTCAAAACCGATGGTGCTCGACCGGTCAAACTTTCTTCGTGGTAGGTAAAGACTGTAGTGATGGTAAATGCCATATCCCCAGCCCTCCTCCTCTGCCCTCCGCTTTTAACGAAGGGCCTCCCCGCCCCGCAACCCTGTGCTATGCAAATTCTGTCTGCGCCATTTGCATGCGGCAGCATCCAGAACTGCCATGCAGTACCTGGGTTTACTTTCTATCGCTTAAGTTTTCTAAAAGTTTGGCCAAACTTTCCGTGGCTTGACCATTCAAAAAAAAATATAGGCCTTAAGCCTTGGGATGGAGGGAGTACTCCCTTCCTCCCAGTTTAGGATGGGCATAGTTTTTTTCAAGATTTCTCAAATTAGGATGCATATTGTGCATGGAAGCCTAGTGCTAACCTGACTCTTTTGCCCCTAATTAAATACTGCATGCAATTAACTTATTATACGTTTCCCTTCCCACAATGATGAATAATGAATGCATGCATGAGTTTTAATGGGGAAGCTCCACACGGTGGCATGCATTAGTAGTAATGAGTAAATAGGGAAAGGGTTAATTTAGTCCAGGATTTTCCTCCACAACCTTGCATGCAGTCTATTGGTATGCGTGTCAAAAACTATACACATCCTAAATTGGGAGAGAGGGAGTATTACTGAATATAGCTACCTATTATTGTGGTGGGATCCATAAGATCAGATGCCACTGTCCATGAACGGGCACAATCTAAGGACACATTCATAATATAAGGTGCTAGCAAACTCGGCACATCGTGCTTGGCAGTAGTGGCACAGACATAATTATTGTTATAACGAAGGTTACAGTCATAAACACACCCAGATTATAGTTCAAAAAGGTAATACACAACAGTTCAGAAGTGCTCACACATAGCTATCACACATTGTACTTGTGAAAGAACATTTTTTTGTAAACATAAAAAGCCCCATACAAACACAACAATCATCCACTAAAACTGGACATCCTAGCCTGTTGGAATGATTGGCGGAGAAGGCGACCGATCCCAGGATGTATTCGGGCACTTGCCCTGGCTGTTAGATTGGTTTCCGTCATGGTATCTGTGGTAAACCACTTTCCTTGGTGGTGGTTGAAGGGTGTGTTTCCTGGAACGAAACACTTTGATCTCGCGGTATAGCTCGTGGCTGACATACCCGTCAATAGCAGCGTACTTCAGGTTAGGTTTAGAAAGTGGATTATCCTCCCAATAATCGTTCCCTAAACGCCTCCACCAACAACTTGGCAGTTTGTCCTTCATGTCAGCGTACCACGGGTCTATGAGATCGGAGACAAGATCAGCCATCCCAATCCTGCTGCCTCTCGTCCCTCGGATCGAGTAAATATCCTGGATGTCCACTTTGTACTCCTCAGGGATGAAAATTCCGACAGTCGGGCTGTTAAGCAGGCCATTGTCAGACCTGGTGTCAACACTAGTAAATGTCATCTGGTGGTTCATGCGGATGTCACCAAAGAGATACCTAATTCTTTCACCCCACCTGCATGAAAATGGATCAGACAAATAATGTAGCAAGAACTTTTGCAAACAAACGGCTCAGGAACAAAATGATAGCAACATGTACCTGTTCCCATCACCCCCTTCTCACAAAAAGGATGGTAAACGAGGACGTGATCCTTCATGGAGAGTTGCAGCACTGCGATCCTGCAGCGATCTTGGTTATACTCGAGGTCGAGACCCACGAACCTGAACCCGCTTTCTTCCAATGACAGCCAATTCTTGTACTGGGCAATAGTGTGGTTCACCGTCTCAGGGTCGGTGGTGTAGACGACATTGAGCTTCTTCACGCCGTGGACTTCTATGTCGAAGTACGTGGTCCCTATCAGGCCGTCGTTTCTGACATCCCACCGGTCCATCACTACAGGCAAGAGGGTAAGGAAACGGAGGAAGAGGCTGATGTCGTGGCAGTGTAAATGTATGGGGCCATGGATTAGGAATACAATGAGGCCGTGGAGGAGGAAAGGAGATGGAGAAGAGCGAAACTACCTATTGCAAAATTGCAACCGCCCTTCCTAGTATGTGGAACGGAGCACGACTGTTCGTAGTGGGGTGGAAGTGGAGGAAAACGGCGGTTCTATGAGGCGACACTAGCGTTGCCTGAAATTGGTTCCGCGCCACTAGCATGCAGTGGAGTCAAGGTCTTCCATGCATGATCTAAGTCAAACTTAGTCGCGTTCCGACCTTCACTCTCTGACATGTTGGACCCTACATTTGGCAGTCGCATACCAGCATAGTTTTAAAAACCGTACCAGTTAGTGAACCGATGAGGCGACTCAGAGGCGCTGGCAGAAGGCTGACCGGCGGCAGCCTGTGCCATCAATGGCGATGCAACGGCATGCTGACTGACGGACTGGACACTTCAATGCCCCTCTTCAGCCTCCATGCCGGCATCCGATGCCGCCCCCTTTTAACCGGCCACCCGTGGCCATCTTCTCCCACACAGAATGGAACACCATCCCTCTCCTCCTTCCCCTTTTCCTTCTCCACTGCTTGCAGCTAGCCATGGCCGGCGGCGCTGGATTGAAGGGAGGCCGTTGCGGACGTGGACGCCAAGCGAGGCGTGGAGGATGCAGCCAACTCACCGCGCCACCATGCTCTCCCTTAACATCGTCGTCTCTCGAAGATTTTGACCCGGACACCTAGTTCGTCGTGCCATCCACCACTGCACCCCGCATGACAGGCTGCTCCTACCCCGTTGGTTCGTGACGCTAATCGGCGATGAGCCACCCCCGCGCGCCATGCTGCGGGAAAACGAGTTCAGGACAGGCAGGTACCCAGTCGACCTGCAGTCCGACCCTTGGCCAGATGTACCTCGGCAACGGATGGGAGTGCTTCGCCCACTCTCACAAGATCGAAGCGGGCAACATCAATGTCTTCAAGTACGATTCCAAAGGAAAGTTCACGTCAACATCTTCGACCAGACCATGTGCCACCACGGCTACCACTCCGACTCCTCCTCCACTCTGACGAGTAGGCTAGGATGTGCGCGCTCCATGTATGAATGTAGGATTTGGCCATTTGAAATGAAAATCTTTATTCAAGCCCTAAAACATCATTACACTCATGCCGCCCTAAAACATCGTTACAACCTAAGACTACGAGCAGCCGCCGGTGCTGGGGGCGGAGGCTACGGCGGGTCAGATACATCATTCGTCATTGAGAGAATTGATGAGAGCTCGTTGCATCTGCACCTCCTCTTAAGATCGTTCGAGGTGGGTACACAGGGAAGCATTGTCAGGATTGGCCCGCACCGCTTCCCAGAGGTCGCCACGCACCAATCCGAGCTGCTCGAACCGCCGCTATTCCGGCAGAAAGACGCGTTCCGCCACCGCCGTCGTGAAAGGCTCGCCGGTGGTCACGTGACGGCTGTAGAAAGGGAGAACCGGCGGTGTGGCCATCCTGTAAATCTACGGGCGCCCCAGAATCGGAGGAGGCAGCATATCCGGCAACTTCAGCAGATTCGGACACCACGACGGCCGTGGCCGCTTGGGCACCTCTTCTCTGCCGGAATCGGGGTTGCCACAGAGCACGTCGTGTCGACACCGGTGGCCAAGCATGGTGGTTATTTGTATTGTGGGTTGCGTGGGTATGGTCGAAGATAGCTCGGCGACCTCTCACTTTTATGGCCGTGCCTGGACGCGGCGGGAAACGCCGAGAACTCGCGGGAAGCGGCAGGAAAGAAATGCGGGAGCGTTGGATGAAATTGGTTTTGCGCCACCTGCATGCAGTGGAATCGAGGTCCACCATGCACGATCCAAGTCAAATGTACTCACGTTTGCGCATGCATTCACTCGATGATAGGTGGGTCCCCACGTTCCCTCAAGATTATTTTTTTCACTTCCTTGCATGAAATTGGTTCTCCGCCACTTGCATGCAGTCAAATGTACTCACGTTAGACGGTCCCCGTGCCCACCCTCACTAATTACAGCCCCTTCATTGCCTTCCATGCGGACGAGACCTATGTATGCGCAATTAAATTGCATGCCAGGATTTGACACGTGATAAGTAGTGATGAAGAGCACATGAGCTACAGGTGATGCAATGGACAGGACTAAACGACCGACAGCTTGAATTGACGTGACAGCACAAGACGCATATATCCTCGTTCTTATTCTTTTTAATGAGGGATCCTTTTAAATATTTGTTTACTCAGAAGATGCAACGGTTGCTGCCACACTTCTCCATAAGTTCATCTGAATCACAGCGACGGTTCCAGCATATCCCCTTTTTCAAAGAAAGCCCTCTTCTTCTTCCTCATGTCCTCTGTCTTCTCCTTCCCATATGCTGTTCTTTCTGTCTTCTCTTTGCCGCCACCACGCTTCTCCACAAGGCTGAATCGCAGCAACTGTTCCAGCCTTCCCTTTGGTTTGCTGAAAGCCTTCTTCTTACTCTTGTCCTCTATCTTCTGCATCCCATCTATTGTTCTTTCTGTGTACTCCTTGCCGCCATGGAAGGTTACACTAGAGAGACAAACTTCACTGCCAATGGCAATACTGAGATACATGTCGTGTGCACCAACAAGGAGGATACAGTTGTGCGAGTCCTGATGATGTACGAGGAATGGCTTAAGAAGGACGAGGACTAGTTTGTCGGATTGGATCTCGAGTACACCAAGGAGGAGGAATACTACAAAAATCAGGTCGCCGTCGTTAAACTGGCAATGAGGCAACACGTCCTCGTCTACCACTACTCGTGGTTTGTAGATCTAATCTCTTTAGTTTACCACTTTTAGGGTTTTATTACTTTTAATGGTCACTTGTATGATTTTAGTCAGTTGATCTTTCCTTTACTAACAGTCTTAGTCCTAAATTTGCTCAAATGTTGGTCTCACGAATACTGCAATCTTTCCATATGCTCATATTGCATTTACTGAATTCTGTTAGTACCAAATGAATTATGACTATATAACTTTCAGATTGTTCACCTTGGATTTGCTAAATTTTTGTAGTTTCAATTTTTATTCAGGATATGGTATTGCATTATCTAAATAGTCGTAGTCCCAAATTTTATTATAGTGGGGATCTTGCAAGTACTGCATTTTTGCAACTAGTGAATTTTATTGCGTATGGAATCTATCCACTTGATTATGTTGCAACTACTGAATTTTATTAGGACCAAAAAAATGATTACAAGCCACACTTGAGAGTCTTGATTTTGCATTTACTAAACTTTTGTACTCCCTTCGATCCATATTACTTGTCATTGAAATGGATATATCTAGCAGTAAACATGTTACATCCATTTTAGTGACAAGTAATATGGATCGGAGGGAGTACCTTAAAAATATATTTAGAGATGATGATCTTACATGGACAACATTTGTAGTTACTCATTTTGTCATTGTTTTGGTCATGCATTTTATGACGACAAACTACATACTTTCAGGACTAACAAGAAGTGTCTGGCACTGTGCCAATTCCTTGTGCATAAAGGAATTATTTTCCGCACTATCGACAAAACATTTGATTCTGTCAAGTTTTCTCATGCGGGAATCAAAATTCCTGAGCACAAGTGGATCGATATTCAAGATCTTGTCAAGATCAAAGGGGATTGGAAGAGGGATGGAATGGCTAGTCTCGCGGCTAGAATCATCAATCCGTCGTATACCAAAATGAAGGAAGTTTTTCCTGAAGATAGGCACGGTTTTTGGGAGGAGAGGCCATTGTCTGATATAAACCTAAAGTATGCAGCCATAAATGCTTACGTGACCTACCGGCTGTATGCTCAGATCCATTTCTTTCAAACTTTCCTCGTGTTTTTCCCTAGTTGCAAGAGGGAAGACAGACAAAGGGGAGGACTTTTTCGGAAATGCAGAATACCTAAGCGTGACGCTGAAACTGCAAAGAGAGAGGTTATAGTTGAAGCCGCAAATAGAGAGGCTGCAGCTGAAGCCGCAAACAGAGAGGCTGCAGCCGATGCCACAAACAGAGAGGCTGCAGCTGAAGATAGGCAAGCCAAGGCCCCTTCCAGGTGGATGAACTTTTATATCGTCAGCGGTGGGAGGCCAATAACACAAGCGACAGATGGAATGATATTTGTTGGTCTCCTAGGAAAGATGGCAAGCGCATCAAGTGGTCTAATAATAAATTTTACTACTTTCAGTTATGTTTCTGTATATGTCTGGTAGCTTGTCAAGAACTTCTGTTGGTCATGTGGAATTATTAGTGTATGAACCATGTTTAATATGTATGAGAATCATCGTGACTTATTGTGTAATTATATTACTATGTTTGCTCCATGGTACGTAATGATGATAGCATGCATTCTATCTTGTCATGTTGTTTTGAAATTTTTTAAAATTTCACCCTCAAACTCAAAAACAAGATTTAATTTGTGAAGGAAGTACAGACACTATAATTTGAATCCTTCTAGATGCATGCTTGTGTGGTCGTACATCACATTTGGACCCTGTTTTGACCTAACCTTGTAAATTTCATAATAAAATTAGAAATTCTCAAATTATTGTGAAACCTTGAAATTTAGTCATTGTGTGGAAAATACTTTACAAGAAAAATGTCAAACATGGAAAAAATGTCCCCTAGCGGTCCACTATCAAATGTGGGCTAGTTAGATCAACGAGCATGTCCGACTACCCACTTGTATACCATTTTTCATCTACCTTTCTTCAAATGGACCCAAATTTGGCACAAGGGTGTATCACCATGTCCCTAATGATGCTAGCATTCTATCTAGCCATTATGGTTTCAAAATTTTAAAAAAACCATCCTCAAACTCATAAACATGTTTTCATTTGTCAAGCAAGTACAAAACTAAAATTTGTAACCTTTAGATGCTTGTGTGGTTGTACATCACATTGGGACCACATAACATCACGTGTACTTTTTAGATGCTTTCACAATCTCTCGAAGGACTCTGGTAAACCTTGGGTTGACCAAGCCTTGTAAATTTCATAATAAATTGATAAATTCTCCTGGAAACCTTAAATTTGTTCATTATGTGGCAAATATATTGAATAAAAATGAAAAACATTTGAAAAATGTCCCCCTAGCAGTCCACTCTGTAATGTGGGGTTAGTTAGGTCAATGATCATGTCCGACTACTCGAAAGAGCAACTTGTGTACCATGTTTTCATCTATTGTTCTTCAAATGGACTCAAACTTGGAACAAGGGGGTATCACTGATACGTCGGAAACGTATCTATAATTTTTTATGTCCATGCTTGTTTAGTATCTACTTTGCTTTGCTTTATCTACACTTTGAGGTGTTTTTATATGTTTCTGCTACTAACCTATTAACAATATGCCACGGTGCCAGTTGCCTGTTTTCTTCTGTTTTTGGTTCCAGAAAAGGCATAAAATCAATATTCTTGTAATTGGACGGGACATAAGCCAAATTCAATATTTTACCATGGGGAACACAGAGCCAAAACATGAGACGGAGGAGAGCCACCAGGGGGCCACACCCCTGGCCGTGCGGCCAGGCTAGGCCCACGCCTGGGGGGTGCAGCCACCCTGGGTGCCCCTGCCTCGCCTCTTCGCCTATAAGAAGCCCCGATACCTAAACCCTAAGTACCCAATCAATCTTCCACGAAACAGTCCATAGCCGCCTCCACCATCGTCCCTAGATCGGGGGGACCTGAAGTTCTTCTCGACACCCTGTCGGAGGGGAGATCATCCCGGAGGCCTTCTTCATGCCAGCTTTCGGTATGAAGTGTGAGTAGTTCCACCTTGGACTACGGGTCAATGTAGTATCTAGATGGTTATTTCTCCTCCTTTGTGCTACCATGATTAGATCTTGTGAGGTCCGTTCATGATCAAGATCATATATTTGTAATCATGCATGTTGTGTTTGTGGGGATCCGATGGATATTGAGATTACTATGTCAGATTGATTAATGGTTCTATCTTATTGATTTTATCATGTCTGTGATGTTTGTGATCTTGTATGCTCTCCGTTTCTAGTAGCTATCTTGGCCAAATATATGCTAGTGACTCTAAGAGGGAGTATTTATGCTCGATAGTGGGTTCGTACCTCTATTTAATCTGGGGAAGTGACAGAAATCTCTAAGGTTGTAGATGTGTTGTTGCTACTAGGGAGAAAACAACAGTCTCTTGTTCATGGAACAAGTGGATTGTTTACCTTACACACTTTGCTTAAAGCAGTAATCTGTTGCTTGCAACTTAATACTTGAGGGGGTTCGGATGATAAACTGAAGGTGGATTACTAGTCATAGATGCAGTTGGATGGCGGTCTATGTATCTTGTTGTATTGCCCAATAAAATCTCATAGGATCATGAATGTCTAGTATTACATTATTATGCCTTGCTTTGTCCTGTCAATTGCCCTGCTGTAATTTGTTTACCCAGCATGCCATGTTTGTTTATCTTAAGGAGAACACCTTTAGTGAACTATGGACCCCAGTCCAATCTTTACCATTGATACATCTTCCACTGTTACTATTTACTTTCTACAAACCACTATTACCTTCCACACCATACAGTTAATCCTTTGTTTTCAGCAAACCGGTGAGATTGACAACCTCACTATTCGTTGGGGCAAAGTCTTGAGTTTGTGTTGTGCAGGTTTCCAGTTGCTAGCAACACCTTTGAGTCGTTTCCTTCCTCCTACTGGTTCGATAACCTTGGTTTCTTATAGAGGGAAAAACTTGCTGCTGTACTCATCATACCTTCCTCTTGGGGTCTCCCAACAAAGCTCTACAGTGATCTGAGCCGCATCAATCACCACATTCCTAATGATAGTATCATTGTATCTAGCCATTTTGGTTTGAAAATTTCAAAAATTTCACCCTCAAACTCAAAAAGGGCTTACATTTGTGAAGGAAGTACCAAAACAACAATTTGAAACCTTCTAGTTGCATGCTTGTGTGGTTTTACATCACATTGAGATCACAGAAGATCAAATGTACTTTTCAGATGCTTTTACCAAACCACAATGATCCACATGACCGCACACACTCAAGTGGATGTTGTGATGCATCTTATGTCGCACTAGTGCATCATTCCATATGTGGCAACTGCATCACAGTGGTTTTCTGGCGATTTATGACCATGGTTTGACACATGGAGTCCCTAGAGTCATTTGCATATGTTCTTTTCAAACCACAATGATCCACACGACCACACACACTATAATGGATGTGGTATGAAAATTCTGTCACACCAGTGCATCATTCCATGTGGAAGCTGCATTCGAGCGGCTTTCTTGGGATTTATGACCATAGTTTGACACATGGACTCCATAGATTCATTGCATGTGTTTTTTACCAAACCACAATGATCCACGTGACCACACACACATTCATGTGGATGTGGTGATGCAACTTCTATCACACTGGTGCATCATTCCATATTTCCATGTGGCAGCTGCATTTCTAGTGATGCTCTTTACATGGCGACCTAAGCGCTGGATGAAATTGGTTCCACGCCACTTGCATGCAGTGTAATCGAGGTCCGCCATGCACGATTCAAGTCAAAGCGTACTCATGTTTGCGTGTGCCGACCTTCCCTCACCAACAGGTGGGACCATACATTTCCCCTCATGATTTATTTTTGCACCCCCTTTAGACGGTCCCCGTGCCCACCCTCACTAATTACACCCACCACACCCCCTCCTCCTTGTATTCCACGTAGACAAGACCGGCGGCGATTCCTCACTCCCTACTCGAACAACTGCTTCCCTCCCTAATTCCATCCCCTCACGAATCCATCCGTGAGGTGACCCAGCATACCACTGCATGATGTAGTACACTATAGTCATGGACATAACACCAATGAAACACCGTTCACTAGTATTACATCCCTCAGAGTGGTACAACAGAAACATAGGAGGTCCAAGACATGACTACAGGTTACAACTTGACTCTTTACAAAAGATCCAGAGAATACTCTAGGTTAAAGAGAGATAAATAAACTTCTTACAAAGAAGAATCAGGAATAATCAACCCATAACTATAATACAAATAAGACTAGTATTTGAACTATTGGTCTGGCATTGCTTCTATTGCAATACTCTACAGAAATAGGTTCTATGGCTAGAGATTATATACCTATCGAATCAGTAACTTTGTCTTCACTTTAATTGATGTATATGTTGACTTCCTTAACTTCATTGAAGAGCTTGACCTGTTGATGAAGATTCCCTTGAGCATAAGTTGATGTAGATGTTGTCTGTATTGGCTTTAGAATCTAGCAATGTTAAGAAGATATGTTGAGTACGAGCGTACTCAGCAAGTTCACTAGAAAAGGAATGTTTGATGCACTATATCTACAGCCACGGACCATGGGTCGTAGGCAATGCAGGTTTTCGTAAACATTTCTTAAAAGGTTGCTTTTATTCTAAAAAGCTATGTCTCTCAGCCTTCACAGGTTTACCAGAACTTTCATGGAGTTCCTTTCCTGCCGCGTTCGTAGCTCCTTCCCCGAACAAGGAGTAACAAGTTACAGTTCTTACACTCTACAGAGGTGCGTTACTTTACCCATGAGAAATCTTAGATTTGTTGCACATCCGAGTTGCAGGCTCGTTCACACTTCCTTGGTGTGAGGCCCAGACTAAGATCCAAGCCAATCACTGCCCTTGTCCGCTACCCCACATAGAACACAACCCCCCAAGAAGAATTACCTCTGTTATTCCGCATAGAGGGTATAACTATGGTTGAATCCTTGAGGACTCTAGTGAGCAGACAGGAACCTGGTCGCCCCCATGAATATGAGGACATACCTACCACAGTCTCTTAGGGATAGTCTAGACACCAATATCGTGGGGAACTAAGGGGTCCCACCCATGCCGAGCCTCGTAAGGTACAACAATGTCACGAGATGGTCATCCGTTCATGTGAAAGGAAGAAGATCCAACTGTCATGTCCGTCCCATTCCAAATATCATGGTTAACGCGTAATATAAGGTGCAAGAATCACTGGCGACATTGGTTGTTAAGTCCTAGATAATATGATCTTTTAACACTGAAACTTTCATAGTAGGTTATTACCTCATGGTAAATAACCTATAATCATATTATTAGGAAAATAGTGTTTTTTGACCTTTTTGAAATGCAGGTGATGACAACACTGGATTTGCAAAATACTTTCCAGAAAATAATCAAAGGACATGAGCAAGTGTGAACTTGACTTTTGTGATTGCAAGATTATGCACTCACGGTCTTCGAGACAATATAAAAGATCCAATGTCTGAAATTAGCATCATTGGTCCGGTAAGGACTAATGTTTAAAGAAGCAAGATGCTATTATGCATAAGTAATAATGCAATTTAATAAAATCGAATCCCTGGAATAAACGTTGTTCTAGGGTTTGGACACTGGAAATGGTTTCTTTGTCATGTGTTGCTCTTTTAGACAAGTTTCACAATTGTGCTTCTTATTAAGACTTGTGATGTGTGTGATACAGTACGTAATTATAATATCATGCAACAATAGGATACACAAATTTGGAATGCTACTCGAAGATTGCTTATATAAGAATTATTTTATCTTCAAATTTTACTTTACAAGTAATGGCATTTATAAGGAACTTAAGTGTCAACAATCCTAAATATAAAAGTAAAGTATAAAGTAATGTGATTATGATTAATTGTGATAAGTTGACCATGATAAAAGTCCTTGAGTTTATTGTCTAGAGTTAGAGATATTATTACAAAATTTGTTGTTTGAAGTGGCAAAAAAGGATAACCTTCGAAGAAAAGGTTTCTTTCCTAAGGTTTAAACAATCTTTATGGTTAATAGCATGTGGTCGATATATTTTGGTGTTTACTCGGTTAGTTTGGTCTTGAGATGCACTAGGTCTTAATTGAAACAGACTAAAGGAAACTATTAAATTCATAGTGAAGCCTTAAACATGGTGTTTACAATCTTGTAAACTAAAGTTTAACTTTAAAGACATAGATGGACTTAAGATGTAATGCTTATGATATTTGTACTTTGTTTACTTCATAATGTTTTCTTACATTTACTTAAGAGTGGTAATACTTCTATTTGAGTAGTAGTTTCCTAATATTATAATGGAATATAATCATTTATCTCCTTATAAAGGTGTGGTCATGGTTTGTGAATAAGTAAACAATATTATTTACTACTTATGAACTATCTTTGGATTTAATCCATTTATAAATTTGTGAGTGGAACAATGGTAAGAAGCTTTATTAAATCAAAACATATTGATCTTGAAGATTTTATATTTTTTAAGAATTCTTTTAGAAAATAATATTCCTTTATATTTGAATGATAATTCAATAAAAATTGTATTTTAATTGTGTTGACCTATTTTTACTTTATATTATCAATATTTAAGACTAATATTATTTTTAAACCTTAAAGGAATAATTTTAGAAATATTAGCAATTTTTACTTAACCTTTTATGAATTATCAACTAAGGAATTAGATTTAAACTCAAGTTATTAGAGTATTAAACTTTTACTTACTTCAAAAGTGGAATTTTATATGTTAACACGTAGATATTATTTTTGTGATCATTTTAGTATATTATATTTTTTTGTGCTTTACAAATATTAAGATATGATTTTTATAAAATTTATTATTTTATAAACACTTAATAAATAATAGATATTTAATTAAGTGAAATAATAATACATGATTATGGTATTAAGTTATAGTTCTTATTTTAATAAGAATTTTGATGTATTATTTATATTTTTATCATTTACCATTATGAAAATATGAATTATCAATGTATTATTACTTATAAAATCTTTATTATATAATATTTATTTAAATAGTTAACATAATAATGTTGGATACTAAGGTTAAATTATAGATTTTATTTATCTAAACATTTTCATATATTAAACATTTTTTTCTGAATTATAAAACAAAAGTTATTGAATTTACAGGTTTAATCATTTTATTTAATTCTGGAAAATATTTATATTTGAATTTATATTGTTTTATCTATTTAAGAAACAGACAATATCTTTTTATACTCGGATTAAACCTACCCTAGACATAGGCATGTGTGGTACTGGCCACGTCGATATGCCACCTAGGCGTGGACTTATCAAAGGGTGACGTGTGCATGACGTCATGGTGGCGTCACACAGGATACCCCTCTCAGATCGGTGACCAATCCGTCGATTGGGAGAACGCGGGATCGCGAGGATTGTTGTGTTCGAAAGAGGGACTCAAGGTGAACCTGTTGGCGGCGGCATGCAACACACGACGGCAGAGCCAACTAGGAAGCAATCGAGGGTTTCGAGATATGCCCGAGCATCAACAACTCACTAGCGTTGCAGCGGAGGGGTTGACTTGACTGGAGGTGGTCGGAATGGATGGAGAAGAATGCGAAACCCATCGGAGATGGAGGTGACAATTGGAGCGATTAGAGCTTCTTCGGCTTGCGCTACTTGGGGCAATCGAACCCGAAGATCAAGGGGATTCGGAAATTTGGCTCAACGGTTTGAGAGGAGCTCAAAAACAAAAATGATTCCGGCAAGGCCTAGAGCTAGGGTTTCGACATGGTGGGGAAATTTGGGACAGAGCACGAGAAGAAGTGAAATGGGTATGAGAGGATAGAGGAGATCGTGGTCGTTCTTATCCTAGTCTCCAATGGCGGCGGCGCGCATCATAGCGCGATGAAGATCGACGACGACCGTGATGCCACGAAGTTGCTTCTGTCGGCGAGGAAGACGACGAGGAAATAAGGATAAAGGGGTACGGCCCAGTGCTGGGCTGCACTTGGGCTTGGTGGGCTGCGAGACTGCGCGTGAGCAGCAGATATAAAAGATAGGAAGTGGGCCTCGAGCCGATTCTGGACTGAGTCCATTATATTTTTCTTGTTCTCTTCATTTTTTATTTTCATTTCTAATTTTGTATTTACACATTTTTTAAGTTTTTTTCTTCTTTAGAAAATTGTAAGTTTATGGAAATGTACTTTAGATTCTGGTATGAATTATTATCATTATAATATACTTTATTTATTTACTCTTTTGCTACTCTCTAATTCATAATCATATGAGAGGTTCTTATATTAAATAGAATGCGTATAAATTAGGGTTTTAGAGTTTTAAGATTTGTTTATGATCTTATAAAATTATTTTTATTTCCTATTAATTAATTTAATGAGAATAGTTTAAGATAGCTAAGGATATACAAAGAATACATACATATTTATTTTTATATAGCAATCATTATATAAGATGATTTAATTATTAAGGTTCTTAATACGGTAACTTTTATTATCCCAATTCCACTAATAGGTGAATAATTTTATAATAATCTTGGTTATGACATTACTTATACATTGATAGTCATGATTGAAATATAAGTTAGGGTTTAGAATTATAAATGTTTACCATGATTTTTAGGATATTTAATATACTTGTATTATTTTATAAATGTGGATGAATATTTTGTGTGAAGACATATTGCCCTCATGTTTGTGATCATAAATGGTATCACCATCTAAGATAAAATAGTGGTGTTGTTCTCTAGGATGTCTTAAGAGTAAGAGTTGATAATTATAGTTTCTAGGCACTTATGGTTTTAATGTTGTGAAGTGGCAAGATATGCTTAAGTGATTTTCTATAGGAAAATATTCCTAAAAGCCATTGTGTAAATAAGATGATTGATAAAATATATGAAATAGATATTAAGTTTGATTATAGATTTAAGGTTTAGTGTTTACCAAGAATTCCTATCTTCCATACTTCACAATTCTTGACTTCTACTTATGGAATTCCTTTCGTAGATATACTACTTATTCATATCCATCATCATGTGTTAACATGATGATCTTTGCTTTACAAGAATATTCTTATTAATAATTTCTCCACTTAAATCCATTTGTAAATCCAATGAGCTTGACACTAAAGCTCTTCATGATTTCCTCATAGAAATATCTCCCACTTCTGGAATGTTTCTAATGAATCCAATTCCATTTCAATGATTACCCTCATACTTCACAAACTACTTTGTAATCTCACTCATAAATCTCAGAAGCTTGTCACTGAAGCTTTTCATAATCTTTTCATATCTATACTTGGTTATATCCACTACTCCACTAATGATTACCTCTAATCCATTAAGTAGTTACTTCTAACTCCATTGATACACTTCCTTTATCATTCATCACTAATATTACTCCAATAGATGTATATATCAAATCCTACTTCACCTGAAGTGCTTACTATACTTTAAGAGGAATCGTACTAATTCAATAAATCAATACTACTCTAGCTTCATCTTAGCCATACTATCTTATATCTACTTAACTCCATTATGTTATATTCCAGCTTCACATTATATCATGGTGACTTGTCATGAATAACCTAGGATAACATATCTATACTAGGGTTTAATCATGTTCTATCCACCCTCGTCACTTATACAAGATATAATCATTCACTCTTAGTGACTTGAACATGATCATTATAATCCTTTCATCACATAAGGTTTAGTTTTCCCGTTAGCTAATCGAGGCTTTTATCGATACAACATTACAGTTGTATTATATGTATCTTCTCAGCATCTCTTACTGACTAGAAGATATTACTCATTCACTATACCTACTTCCTCCAATAGGATTACTCCTAGTAACTATCTTCAGAATTCATCCTTATAATCTTCTTTGTTACCATATATATCTTTATTTAACATAACTCTTCTATCCATTCAGGAGTGAGTTAAATCCATCAATTATCATATTGATCTTATTCTCTTCCAACACTCCAATCCTATAGATGATATCTAAAACTAGCATTACCACTTACCTTGTATTACACCTTTATTT
Organism: Avena sativa; assembly: GCA_916181665.1. NCBI lineage: Eukaryota > Viridiplantae > Streptophyta > Magnoliopsida > Poales > Poaceae > Avena > Avena sativa. Next base: position 139,173,688 of record OV702280.1, read on the forward strand.
ATAAGACTTAAGTGAATTCTATGATAAGGACAACAGTTGAAACAGCACGCATTGATAGATTAAGAATTGATAGGCTAAGAATTGATTAATCAATAGTTGATCACTCAACATTGATTAACAACAGATATTAGAATTAGATTCAATAGAAATGATAGGAATTGATATGGAAAGAAAGATATGTGGTGAAGATTCTTGAATTGGCTTTCTTCCTACTCCATATAACTAAGGACATAGGGTTAAATATTATCTTGATACTATGAGAATAAGATAGGTCAAGGTTTAGTTATTAAACTCTTGTTACTTGAATTATATTCTTAACTTAGTATTAAAGAGTTGTTATACTGAATACTATGATATTAATCATCTAAGCAATGTATTATGGTTTAATTTTATTACTTTTGATCTACCCTTAGATCAAATCATGTTTACCCAAACTAAGGTTTTAGCAAAGGTCATGTTGAAACTTATCGCGGTCAACTTGATGATATACTTCACTTCCATCAGGTTAAGAGAAGCTTTAATCACTTTGACAAGTTTTGTTCAAAAGCGTGGAAATTATTCAGATTTTCTATGCATGAATGCAATGCACGCATCTGAGTTCAGCTTATTTCTAAGCTCTAATGCTAGGATGTTACAGACTCTCTGATGTTTACGCACTTCTATTCTTTTAGACAGTTGTTGGGCCTCCAAGTGCAGAGGTTTGTAGAACAGCAGCAAGTTTCCCTTAAGTGGATCACCCAAGGTTTATCGAACTTAAGGAGGAAGTGCTCAAAGGTATTCCCTCTCAAGCAACCCTGCAATCAAGATACAAGAAGTCTCTTGTGTCCCCAATACACCCAATACACTTGTCAGGTGTATAGGTGCACTAGTTCGGCGAAGAGATAGTGAAATAGAAGTGGTAACGGTGCCAGAAAAGAGCTTCTGACTTGTTGTTGATGTGGGGTAACGTTTGTGAGTGTGGTAAAGACTAAAGCAAGCAAATATGCAACAGATCTAGATGCAAACGGTGTTTCAATGTTTAGAAACAAGGCCTAGGGATCATACTTTCACTAGTGAACAGTCTCTCATATAAATATCCTCTCTTCATGATACTACTCTTAACTAATCTCCGTTTGGACACTCTAATCATCGGTAGGGCCATAACAGCACACCTCAAAGTCCACCTTCCCCAATCTAGATAACCCCACACTGTCACCTTGAGCGCTAGATGGTTCCAACAAACACCACAATTTCATAGAGAAATCCAACTCCAAATATAACTCATAACAAATATTCAATCTAGCCAAAGTGCCACACATGGTATGAACGCTGTCACTTTCACACACGTCGGGAAAAGCATAGATCTATTAAAGCACAAAGAGTATTTATGCAGACTCAAACCTAAGTGCCACCATGGCGTGCATGCTATCACTTTCACACACATGGGAAGAGCAGAGATCTATTAAAGAACTTGAGTAGCAAGGTAGATCTAATTGATTACAAAGCTCATGATCACAATACGACCATGCATAGATAGAGAGATGAACACATAGCTACCGGTAGAGCCTTTAGCCTCGAGGAAGAACTACTCCCTCCTTATCATGGGAATCAGCAACGGTGATGAAGATGGCGATGAAGATCGATGGAGATGGCTCCAGGAGCACTTCCCCATACCGGCAGGGTGCCGGAACAGAGACTTTCTGTCCTCTGAATCTCCCTTTCGGTGGCTGTGGCGCTACAGAGGTTTTCGTGGATTTCTTCTGGATTGTTTAGGGTTTTCCCATCGGAGGCTCCTTATAGGCGCATGAATCAAGGTCGGTGGGGGTCTAGGGGGGCCACACCCTCTCCAGGCACCTCCAGGGCTTGCCTGCGCTTAGGGGGTTTGGCCATCCTGTGGCCCCTGTCGTGGGAATGGCCACGGAAGAAGCTGCAATCGGCAGCGAGTAGTAGAACGAGGGGCAAGGGCGGCCAGCCATCTGCGGTGCGACATGAGGGCGGAGACACAAGGGTTTACCAAGGTTCGGCCCCCGGAGGGTAAAGACCTACTCCTGCTAGATTGTATTATGGAGAGAGTAAAATGGCGAGCTCGACGACTAGGCGGCGAGTCGCTGGGGTGTATGATGGAACGTGTCCTCTATGCATACCCTAGGGAAGTTTATATAGGCTCACCTCGCTAGGGTTTACAGATCTACAACCGAATTGGTTAAGGATTCAGAGGGTCCTTGACCTAATCCGACTGGGCCTAGTTACGCTTCTGGGCCTCCGGCTTCCAGTCGCCTGGGTCATCGCCAAGTCTCGATCCAGTCACCGTCCTGCGGGCCCACTCGCTGGAAGCTTGGGCCAATAGGAAACGTCCTGCTGGGGATACCCTAGTAGGCATATCCCCATCAGTAGTCCCCGAGGCCGTCGTTGATCCGTCGTAGGTGTTCGTTGGCAGTCGGTGTTTGCGAGTCCAATTCGGACGCCCAGTCGAATCAGCTATGGACTCCTGAACAAAGGAAAGAACTAGTAATTTGAGTCGTAATAACGGTGACTAATCAGATCGCAGCTTGGCAAATGGGTCGGCGAATAATTAAGTCACTGTTGTAGTGATCATGTCGGCGAATCGTCAAGTCGCTGAAGACAGCAAGTCGAGCGGATGAAGTTGGACCGTCATCTAGGTCAAACTAGCCGTTGGGTAATACAATGGTAATATCGGCGTAATTACCGCGTGGTAACGGCTCCCCGAAAATGGCGGGTAACAACTACTATATAAGGAGAGTGACGAGTGAGGGGAAAACACTTCCCTCACTTCCTCCGATCTCGTGCATTCTCAATCCTCCATTCCGCGCAGCGACCAGAGCGACCTAGAGCGATTTGTAGCCCAGATCCCCCAATCGATCGCCCCTCCTGTGGAACCATGGGGCAGATCCAAGTGTAACAATGCACTGCTGAGATCGTTCAAGGAGGCAGGGATCCTCCACGCCGGGAGATGGCGCATCCCCGTGGCTGGAGAGGTGATCCCATATCCACGCGAGGGGGAATTCTTCTGCTTCACCAGCCATCTGGAGCGGGGGCTCGGATTCCCCACCTCCCTCTTCTTTCGCCACTTCTGCGCCTACTACGACATCCAACCGTCAGACCTGGGACCACACAACATCGAGCAGCTCTCCATCTTCATGGCGTTCTGCGAGTGCTACCTAGGCTGTCGACCATACTTCCCCCTATGGCAAGATCTGTTCCATGGGAGGATCATCCGTGAAGAGGCAGGCAGCCCGATGTTAGCTGCGGGCGGCCTGACCTTCCAGCTGAAGTCAAAGGCGTCGTTCTTCGATTTGATGCTGCCCGCCAAATCAGCGAATGAATGGAAGAAGAGCTGTTTCTGCGTTACCAAATCGCCGCCGGGCGACGAGGTGGCGCTTCCAAGGTACTCCGCCGACCGGCCCGAGCCGCGTCGGCTCCAAGTCACCAAGCTTCCGCTGGTGACGAGGTTTGATCTCGTCAATGCCCATTGTTATGGACTTGGGTTTTGGAGAAGATGGGGATGCTGGAGATCGCAGAACGGTTAGCAAACAAGCAACACGGGGACACGAGATTTACCCAGGTTCAGGCCCCCGAAGGGAAAACCCTACTCCTGCTTGTCTGCTCTTGATTACGGCGGAACCGGTGATTACAGGGGTGCGCAGATGCAATCTGGCGTGGAGGTGTGTATGCGGAAGTATGAGAGAGATCTAGATCGTGCCCTCCTGGCCTTTATATAGACTTAGGCAGGTCCCAGGCACAGATCTAGTCGGTTACAGGTTCTAGGGCTTACCCCTTTGAATTTCCTATCTACTCTAGTCTTGCTCTCCAAGTATCCGAAGGCATCATGGGCCTTGGCCACCCGAAAATCTTCATGGGCCGGCGTATATTTGTCGTGGGCCTTCCTTGGGCTGGACCAGGTATGCTGAGATCATGTACCCGCGGGGTATAACCATGTCAGTAGCCCCCGAGTGTTCAGTCGAATCGTAGATTCGGCTGAGGACTCTTCAATCCTTTGGGTGCAACTCTGTCTTTCAAGAGAATGTGTAGGGATTGTTGATGCATGTGCCTAACTCTCCCGACGGATCAGGGTCAGTTAACTTTCTTAGGACAAAACAACATGATCTTCTTCAGGTTCGAGTCCCTGGACTCGAACCCGGAACATATGCTGGCGTAATTCGACTCTGGCCACGGAGGACTTACAGGAGTGGAATTCCAGTGAATTTAATTAATGTACCCAACGCGTCCGTCGGGATTTTTCGTCGCGCCTGTTGGCATGGGTTTATACTAGCAGAGCACAGTCATGTGCGTTACCAGGCCATCAGATGATATCCGTAGGTCTTATCTTTGCGTCGCAGACACAGCATCCGAATTTTATCACCAGGGAGGTGTTTTGGGTACCCAAGGAGAATTCTACTCTCTTAGAGTTTAATTGGGGTAGAGTTTCCGAAAAGTTTTTGCATACTGATCCGAAGGATCGCAGTCGAAATTTTATAGGGTGTGCGACCAGAGCTCCCAATGGGAGTAGCCCCCGAGTGTCTGTTCGAGTCATAGACTCGAGCGGAGACTTTAATTCAGCCATTGTTTAGTGTCAGGTCCGTAGGACACAATTTTTTTCGGATGCTTAAATCCATCCTCCCTATGGGAGTAGCCCCCGAGTCCGTAGTGGAGTCGTAGACTCGATGTAGGACTCGAAGAAAAAGTTCGCTTTTATAACGTGTTGTTCATTCTTCGGGTGCACGACCAGCGCTCCTGATAGGAGTAGCCCCCGAGTAATTAGTCGAATCATAGATTCGAGTGAGTACTCTTAGCTTTAAAGCCGAAGAAAATGTGACTGTTGCTAGTATATATTTTGATGACGTCAGTGCTGACGATTGATGACCTCAAGCGTCTGCTGCGCCAGAGATGACTTGACTGGACGAACATGGGTCCCACTTTCTGACCTTGAATTGACTGGTCACGCGTGGCATGGAGATAATTACGGCGTCGCCTCGATTTCCCCGCGTAGTGGACGGCGTGTTAGCGACGGTTCGTTGCGATGCTGACACGTGTATGGCCAGATCCTGCCGCTGGCGTTAGGTCTTCTCGATGGACGATTGTCGTGCATCGATTCGTCTTTATAATCATTGGGGAAAACTTTAGTTTGTTTTCACCGCAGCTATTCTCGTTTCACTGATTCCTTGTTCTATGAGAGTTCTTGCTGCACGCTGGAATATCCTTTCACATTTCCTTCTTCCATCCTGCGCTCTCACCATCGGCGCCGCCGTACCGCGATGGGGAAGTCGAAGAAGTCTTCTTCTACGGTTGGTACCAGCGCTGCTGGAGGGAAGAACAGTGCCGCCGCTACTCGTGTCAACGACGGTGGCTGGCGGCGATCGGAGACGCGGGAGAGTGATCTCCGCAAGCTTCGTGAGCAGGGCTTGATCCCGCAGGATAGGGAGGCCGTGAAACTCCCAGGCAACAAGGTAATCTCCCGTCCCCCCGCTGGGTTTCGAGTTATGTTCCTCGCCTTCGTTATTCATGGATTTTCCTTCCCAGTCCACGACTTCCTTCGTGGACTACTCTTTCTCTACGGTGTCCAATTGCATCATCTTTCCCCCAATTCTCTTCTTCACATTGCTTGTTTTATCACTTTCTACGAGTGCTGGCTCGGTATCGAGACGCACTTTGGCCTCTTCCGGAAACTCTATTCCGTGCAGAGGCAATCTGGTTCGGATGGTGTTTATCCCATTGTGGGTTGCATCATCTCCCTCAGACCCAATCTGCTTTTCTTTTCTTTTTCCATGTCCGAAGTTGTCCAGTACTGGCGGAGGCGATGGTTTTATATCCGCGACTCCATAGTGCCTGGGAAGGATTTTGTTCTTGCTCCTTACGACCCCTCCCAAAAGATCGAGCCGAAAAGGTCCTGAAAAACCAGATCTTAGCTGGCGAGGTGGCGGAGATAGAGGCTCTCTATCGTCGAGTGGAGGATCTCCAGTTGATTCCGGAGAAGGAAGTGAATGGTGTGGATATCATCCGCACTTTTCTTGAGTGTCGGGTGCAGCCACTCCAGGCTAGGGCGCACCCGATGTTCCTTTATGCTGTCCGCCGTGATCCGACTAGCGTTTCGGCAGAGAAATTCTCCCAGGGAGATCTCGACAGGGCCCTTCGTTCGCTGCTGAAGTTCGAGGCTGGAGAGGATATCCCGGGGAAGTCGTTGACTTCTCCGTTCTCTGCTTCGCTTCCTATTCCACAGGTGTAGATCCGTGCGCGTAGCGCTATTTTCGACTGCATTGTATTTGCATTTGTTTGCTAACAAATTTTCTACTCTTGTGCAGAGCTTCAAAGTGTCGGGCATGTTGCCTCCATTACCCGAAGTATTTCCGGATGCTCCAGATAATGATGTGGTGGATTACATGTCCGAGCTGCCATCGGCGCGGTCTCCGGCTGAAGAGGCCAACGAGTCGAGCGGGGACCATACTCGCAAATGGTCACGGAGCTCCAGCGAGTCTTAGGGTGCCTCAACTCCTCCGACTCTTAGGAACCCGCTGTGTCTTGAACGTCACAGTGATGGGCATGGAGGCTCTTCCTCTCTGATTCCTGTCGTTCCCGTTCGGGGCTGTAGCGATGCACCCACCGGCGAAGCGGAAGAAGGAAGAAAAGAAGGAAGAGAAGAAGGAAGAGAAGAAAGAAGCGAAGAAAGAGGAGAAGAAGGTCCGGAGGACCCCTCCTGTCTTCAACCTGAGCGAGCTTCACTCGTAAGTTTCCTTTGTCCTGCACTGCCTTTTCTTGCCTGTTTACTTTGTACTTGTGCTAATTTGTCCTTGTGCAGGCACTCTTCCAACGACTCCTCCAGCGATGGTGCTCGGGAGATGATGGGGGAGTCGAAAGTCGCATCTCCTCCTCCTCAGACGGTGGCTACCTCTGAAGGCGCTGCTCTGAACTCTTCTCCGCAGGAGGTTCAGGTGGTTGCGCCTCAGAAGGTTGCCAGCGGACCTTCGGAGTCGCCATCGGATCATGTGAGTAGTTCTGCCTCCTGCCACGGGGAAGCCCCCGAGCATCTGTAAAGGAGTTTTTGTTGCGTGTTCTTCTTTCGAGTCTCGGGGGGATCCCCGAGCGCTTTCGTGTGTGTAATTTGCTTATGCTCTTTCTTTTGGGCGTAGCCCCCGAGTCCTTCTCTTGACTAGTAGGTCTTTTTCCTGCAGCCTTTTGTGCAGGATGCCAAACGACTGGTGCAGCAGCACCTGGTGCTGGAGGCCAGCCTCAAACAGCTTCAAGGTACTTTTATGCCTTGATGTTTGCTTCTTCTTGTATTCTTGTCCTGTTATCTGACGCTTGTATTATTTGAATGCAGAGGAGCACAACACCTCCCTTCGTGAGATAGATGCTCTCAAAAAGAGCCTCGGTCAAGCGGAGAAGAAAGCTGAGGTCGCCATTAGTGCGAAAGAGCGCCTCGAGCTGGAGCTGGCTACTGCGGCCGAGGCTAAGGAGCGTCTGCAGCGGGAGGCCACGGACCGCGAGGAGCAGCTTGCTACCGCCACGGCTTCGCGCGAGAGAGAGGTGGCCAACAAGCTTATGGCGGCTGCCAAGGCTGTTTCGGGTGAGTATCTTCGCCGTCCTCTTTTGATTTCCTTGTCTTTCTTGTGCAGTGCTGTAGTTGATTCTTCTTCCTTGTTGTTTTAGATGCCACAGGCATCAAGTTTGATCACGGTGCTCTGGAGCACAGGAGTGCTCTGGATGATGCTGTTGCGGCAGTTGAAGATTGCTGCGGCACCGTCGTCAGCTCGCTTGCCAAGGCCAAGGAGGTTCTTGGGCGCTTCTACAAGGAGCTTGTCCCCAAGGGCGCGACCCTTGATGATGTTGATGCTCTGGCGGAGGCGCTGTCAGCCGAAGCACCTGCGGCGTACAAGCGCAAGTAGAAGGGCATCGGTGCATTCCTCGGGCTGGCAATGGCCTTAGTGGCTGGGGCGGAGCTGGACCTTCCCCAGGTCACTTCCCGGATGCCGACGACTGTTGATGGATCCGATGTAGCCTTCGCTACCTATTCTGCTCGCTGTAAGCATTATGGGCCGAAGCTGATTGATCTGCTGGCCGAGTACGCGCTACGGCAGCAGGGGGATGCCAAGGCGAGGCAATCCGGCTCCGAGGCTACTCAGGGTGCCGCGTCTTAGGCGCTGTAGCTGTAGGATAGTTGTAGTCTCTTTTGTTGAAATTATTTTGATGAACAAATCCTTGTGCCATGTAGTGTATTTTGATGCACTTAATGAATTTGTTGAGTTATGTGCTCCTTCGTCTGCGTGTTCATGTCTTTGCCTTTCTGTTGATCTAGGGTCCTTCGGGTGCTGATCCCATTGACACCTCGCCTGCAGCGCAGCTGCGGCCATCTTTGGATGATTCATCGCAGCCTGCGTTTCTTTGACACCGTGTTCGTAGTATCGAGAAAGAGTTGCTTGGGGTGCGTGGCCATGCCGACGTTTGGAAGTCCAAGGCGGATCGCGGTGCTGCCAGAGAGGAGTACTTGATGGCGGAATTGCTTCGATTATCCGAGCAGCTTCAGTGTAAGTTTTTCGAGTTGTTGCCCATTTCTTCGGATGCGCCTGCTGGCATTGCATCTTACTTTTGTGCAAGTATTGCAGGTGCTAACCTTGCTCCAAGGGAGGAGAAGGAGCGTGTTGCTGTTCATGTCAATTTTTTGACTCAACAGGACATGGAAGCCGGCGGGTTCTTCTGGATGGATCGTGATCGTGCTATGGTCCTTGCGACGGTGAAAGATCGCGTTCACCAAGTATCTCGGGTGCTTCGTCAGGTGCAGACTTCACTCGCGTCGGTTCTGCATGTGATGTTTCCACTGGATGCTGCACCAACAACCCTTTCTGGTCTTCTGTCGAAGTTTTGAAACGTGAATCGTGTCAAGGAGTTGGTGCGGCATCAGCTCGTCGCAGGAGTGAAGGCTGCGTTGTCCCTTGTGAGGCTGCATCGTCCGGATGTAGATATGTCCGCTGTAGCGGCTGGACAACCCCCTCGACCAGATGGTGGTGTGTGGGATATGCGTCCGCATTACGCGGCTGTAGGGCAGTATGCCGAAGAGATCGTAGATCTATTTGAGCAGCGTGCTCAGGTTATTATTCAGAATAGGTAGTGCCTGTAAAAGAGATAAATGTAAAATTTGTATATATTTGACTGGGCGTGTTTTGCCCTTTGTTATAAAGGTTTGGTTGTTGTTTGAGCACGGAGTGCTTTGTTCGCATACGTGTCCTTTTCGTTAGCCTGACGTGGTCAGCTACTTAGGCGTACATGTGTTATCCTCAGTCGACGAAATCGTGAGGTGGGGGGAGCCCCCGAGTGCGTTTGTAGCATGAAGTAAAAGTGCGACTAGAAAAACGAAGTTTTTGGGGCGAGACACTTAGCTTTATTTATATCGTAATGGAGGAGGTACATTGTTCGTCTGAGTAGCCTTGGCTGAATAGCCTTATTGAAAGTAAAGGGGTAGGTAGCTAGGGGTAGAATCGTCGCAGCTGTGCGACGTTCCATGGGTTGGAGTATGCGACTCCAGACTCCATGTGCTTGAGGCGATAGGCGCCACCTGGGATGACTTCGGTGACGATGTAGGGTCCTTCCCATGGTGACTCGAATTTCTTCGGTCGCTCTTGCTTGACTTGCAAGACGAAGTCTCCTTCGATGAAGGACCTTGGGCGCAGCCGTCGGCTGTGGTAGTTGCGGAGACTCTGCTGGTACACCGCTGATCGAGCTGTTTCTATGTCTCGCGCTTCGTCGAGTGTGTCGACGCCGTCTTCGAGTGCAGCCGTGGACTCGGCTTCGCTATAAGCGGCGACCCAGGGGGCCTGGTGATGTAGTTCGGCTGGTAGCATGGCTTCGGCTCCGTGCACCATTAAGAACGGCGTGTAGCCGGTGGAGCTGTTTGGCGTGGTACGCAGGCTCCATAGGACGGAGGGTAGCTCTTTATTCCAAGCTCCGGCGAGTTGCTCGAGTGGGCTCATGAGGCGCTTCTTGATGCCGGCGCCGATTAGGCCGTTGGCCTTTTCCACCTGCCCGTTCGTTTGCGGGTGTGCTACAGAGGCATATGTGATGTTGATTCCGAGGCCTTCGCAGAAGTCTTGGAATTCTTTGGAGATGAAGTTCGATCCATTGTCGGTGATGATGATATGCGGTACGCCGAACCTGTAGACAATGGATTCAAAGAACTTGACGACAGTCTTGCCCTTTTGGTTAGTGACCGGCATGGCTTCGATCCACTTGGTGAATTTGTCGACTGCGACTAGGAGGTAGACGTGCCCTCCTTTCGAGGACCTTGGTGTTGGGCCACGTGGAGATAAAACAAAAAAATTCCTCTAACGTGGTGATCCCAAGATCTAGCTGAGGTAGAAGGCCACGAGATTTACCACTAGACGCGCAGTTGCGGATTACTGATGAAGCGCGTCAGTTGATGCAGTGCAGTCCTCATGATCTGATCGTCCTAGTGCTGATCGCACATCACCTCTGCTGGTATCCACACGTACAAGGAGGAGCGTCAGTGGCGAACTGCTAGGTTCGGTATGGCGGCAGGACTGCTGTGGAGCTAGGGTTTCCAACACATGGAATGACCTAACCGAACAACGATTAACCTTTCTGGGTTACGGTGCTCCACTATATATAGGGAGTGAACGTGGGCTCTGCTCGTGCGGCCCATTCACTAAAGCCCATATAACACTAGTCACCATGAGTCCAACTCACTAACTCAGTCCTAATCCGGTTTAGGTCCAACCCAACCAGATTACAGGTTCAGATCCAATCCGAACTTGCTCCCGCTCTTAAGTGTGTGACCCCGCAGGCTCATGGCTACTTGGACACGATTGGAGTCCGACTCTCAATCGATCAGTCGGTAGCGGCTCCTAGCAGAACATGCCGACTCCCAAGTACCAAAGAGTCATCACGACTTGCCTTTCCAATGCGACTTATGTCCAAGTCCCTTTTGCCTCACGATATACCTTGTCAGACTATAGGCGAATAATTGTCATCCCTTAAATAGTCTGACTCTCTTCTCGATCCGAGATAAGTGATTCACCCGACTAACTCTTAGTCGATCGCCTTGGTTAACACTTAACCGAGTCGTGCATGGCCATGCTTTCCGAATCATATCTCACGAGAGGGCCCAGAGAATATCTCTCCGAGTGGAGGGGCAAAATCCCATCTTGGTTATTTACATCACGCAACTTGATTCTCAGTCGACCCGAACCCTGCCTTTATAACTGCCCAGTTACGGATCAGTGTTTGACAGAACCTAAGTCGGTGATCCTCAATATAGTTCAATCCGACTCGCTAAACCCTTTAGCCGAATCTGTGTAAGTTGGAATAGCATCTCCATGCCCATGACAAGTGGAACCGAGTCATCAAGCCAACTTTCACATTGGTCTAAGTTGTGTGTCCAGCACAACTTCCATGACCAAGGATATTTAGTACAAACAACATGAATGCATAGTTCCACAACCGAATCACATATTCAATGATACACATCAGATGTTTATACAAGGACTACTTAATATCTTTATGAATACAATGGGAAATCTCATCATACATGATTGCCTCTAGGGCATATTCCCAACAGTCTCCCACTTGCACTAGAGTCAATCTTCCGACATCACATGTCTAAGCATCTAATGCCCATGGCTCTCAGGTGCGCCTCATGCTTCGGATGTGGTAACGGTTTTGTCAATGGATCCGCAATATTTGCATCTGTGTGTACCTTGCATAACTTGATATCACCCTGATCCACGAACTGGCGAATCAGGTGGTACCGCATGAGTATGTGCTTGTTCTTCTGGTATTGTCTAGGTTCCTTGGCTTTTGCAATAGCACCATTATTGTCACAATACACGTCTAACGGATTGGGCGATCCCTGAACCACACCAAGATCCATGAGTAAATTCCACATCCAAACAGCTTCCTTTGCTGCCTCCGAGGCGGCAATATACTCATGCTCTGTTGTAGACGCAGACACAGTCTCTTGCTTGGAACTCTTCTAGCTCATAGCACCTCCGTTTATAATAAACATGTATCTAGATTGCGAACAAGAATCATCAGAGTCAGTAAGATAACTCGCATCCATGTAACCCTTTACACTGAGTTCATATTCACCACCATAAACCAAGAACATATCCTTAGTCCTTCTCAAGTACTTTAGGATATTTTTAGCCGCTGTCTAGTGGATCTCTCCAGGATCAGCCTGGTATCTGCTCACAACACTTAGAGCATAGGAAACATCCGTCCTACTACAAATCATGGCATACATGATGGATCCGACTGCAGAAGCATATGGAATCGCACTCATTCGATTTCGCTCATCAGTTGTCGAAGGACACTGAGTCTTGCTAAGTTTTACACCATGGGACATCGGTAAGAACCCCTTCTTAGACGATTCCATGTTGAACTTCTTCAACACTTTGTCCAAATAAGTACTCTGACTCAATCCAATGAGCCTCCTTGATCTATCTCTATAGATCCGGATTCCGAGGATGTATGTTGCCTCACCCAAGTCTTTCATTGAGAAACTCCTTTCCAATGATTCCTTGGTTTCTTGCAACATCTGGACATCATTTCCAATCAGTAATATGTCATCCACATATAAGATTAGAAAATTTACTTTGTTCCCACTAAACTTCTTGTACAAACAAGAATCATGATCACTCTTGATGAAGCCAAACTATTTGAATACCTCATCAAAGCGAATATTCCAACTACGAGATTCTTGCTTCAAACCATAAATGGATTTCTAAAGTTTGCACACCTTATCAGCATGAGCCGGATCTACAAAACCCTCGGGCTGTATCATATACACGTCCTCGGAATTTCCGTTAAGGAAAGCCGTTTTGACATCCATCTGCCATATCTCGTAGTCGAAATAGGCCGCTATAGCTAACATGATCCGAACTGATTTAAGCATCGCTACGGGCCAGAAAGTCTCGTCGTAATCAACTCCTTGAACTTGTCGGAACCCCTTCGCTACAAGGCGTGCTTTATAGATTGAAACATTTCCATCCATATCAGTTTTCTTCTTAAAGAACCATTTGCACTCGACGGGTCTTGCACCGTCTGGCAGATCAACCAAGTTCCAAACTTGATTTTCATCCATGGACTTTAACTAGGATCTCATGGCTCCAAGCCATGACTCGGAATCAGATCCCACCATCGCTTCCGAATAATTTGCCGTCTCATCACTGTCTAACAGTAACACATCACGAACACTTCGTAATCTTGCCGATATTCGTAGTACAGGTGCTGCTGCCGGCTCAGATGCCACGACCGGCTCAACCTCCAAGGTTTTTTCCGACTCGCTACTAGCCGGTTCCTCTCGAATTTCTTCGAGTTGCACCGTGCTCCCACTTACTTCCCGACTACGAAACTCTTTCTCAAGGAAGACACCGTTCCGAGCGACAAACACTTTGCCCTCTTCTCGGTTGTAGAAGTAGTAACCCAAGGTTTCCCTCGGATACCCCACGAAAATACACTTATCCGACTTGGCTGTAAGCTTGTCCGACTGAAGTCGCTTGACAAATGCTTCACAACCCCAAATCTTAAGAAAAGACAAACTTGGCTTTTTGCCTGTCCACATCTCATGCGGTGTCTTCTCTACCGATTTTGATGGTACTCTGTTTAGTGTGAACGCCGCTGTTTCTAGACAATAACCCCAAAATGATAAAGGTAGATATGTCCGACTCATCATTGATCGTACCATGTCCAACAAGGTTCGATTCCGCCTTTCCGAAACACCATTCCTTTGTGGCGTTCCTGGCGGAGTAAGTTGAGTAACTATTCCACAACTTTTCAGATGGTCATCAAACTCATGGCTCATGTACTCGCCTCCTCGGTCCGACCGAAGAAACTTTATTTTCTTGCCGAGTTGATTTTGTGCTTCATTCTGGAATTCTATGAACTTTTCAAAGGCTTCCGACTTATGTTTCATCAAGTAGATATATCCATACCTACTCAAATCATCAGTGAAGGTAATGAAGTACTCATAACCACCCCTGGCTGTCATGCTCATTGGTCCACATACATCACTATGTACTAGTCCCAACAAGTCGGATGCCCTTTTGCAACTCTTTGCAAAAGGTGTCTTGGTCATTTTGCCGAGTAGGCAAGATTCGCATATCTCGAACGAGTCCAAGTCGAACGAAGTTAGGAGTCCATCATCATGGAGCTTCTTCATGCGTTTCCAACTTATATGACCAAGCCGACAATGCCATAAGTAAGTCATATTCAGATCATTTGGTTTCAACCTTTTAACATTTATGTTATAAACCGACTCATCATCAAGATTCAAAATAAATAACCCGTCCTAGATGGGTGCAAAGCCGTGAAACATATCATTCAAATACAAAGAACAACCATTATTCTTGATATTCGACTCATAGCCTTGCCTCATCAAACATGAAGCAGAAATAATGTTTCGACTGAGCACTGGAACATAATAACAATTATTCACTTCCATAATGAATCCGAAAGGTAAATGAAGTTGCTTCGTGCCGACTTCCAACGCAGCAACTCTTGCTTTGTTTCCTACTCGAATATCAACCTCGTATCTTGCTACGCTCCTAGTTCTTACCAGTCCCTGCAACAAGCTGCAGATGTGAATAACTGATCCGGTATCATATACCCAAGAACTATTAGGTGCATCAACAAGATATATGTCTATAACATTGCAAACAAGTGTACCTGAGTCGGAAGTCATACCTCCACTCTTGGCTTTATCGGCCAAGTACTTCCTGCAGTTCCTCTTCCAGTGGCCAACCGCCTTGTAGTAGAAGCAAGTGGATCCGGCTAAAGGAGATGGCTTAGTCCCTGAGGAAGCGCTTGGGACCGGGTCTGGAGCCTGCTTTCCTCCTGACGGCCTTCTTCTTAGTCCAAGAATTCTTCTTGAACTTAGCCTTATTCTGTACCATCAACACTTGACTGTCGCCCTTCTTGAGATCCGCCTCTGCCTGCTTGAGCATCCCATGCAATTCAGTGAGCTTCTTATCCATACCATGCATGTGGTAGTTCGAAATGAAGTGCCCATATGCACTAGGAAGAGAGTTCAGAATTATATCCGTAGCGAACTCTTCGCTAATGGGGTAGCCAAGCCTCTCCGGAGACTGCACGTAACCAACCATTTTGATCACATGCGGACTCAGTGGATCACCATCCTTAAGCTTGCAACTCAGCAAAGCCTGAGAGACTTGATACCTCTCAGTCTTGGCCTAAGCCTGGAACATACTTTTGAGGCTTTTGATCATATCGTAGGCATCAACATGCTCGAACTGCTTTTGCAAGTACGGTTCCATGTGACCAAGCATAAGACAACTAATATCCGTGGACTCATCCTTAGCCCGACGGTAGGCATTGGTGGCAGCGATAGTCGCATTCTCATTCGGCTCATCTGGAAGTGGGTTGTCTAGGACATGGTCCTTCTTTTCTTGTTTGAGAACAATTCTCAGATTTCGATACCAGTTGGTAAAATTAGTGTCGTTCAGTTTATCTTTCTCAAGAATGGTTCTCAACGCAAAACTGGATATCTGAGAGTGACTGCTACTTGGTGCCATGATCTACAACAGAAAATATGCAAAAACACTTAAGACATGTATTCATAAAAGAGCAAGCATATTAAACATTTTAATATTTTATGCTCCCACTAGAACCAACACCCCTCCGATGGTTGCTTAGTGATTCAGGATCCTAAATAAGCAAGTCGGCTAGTGAGATTTAGTATCACCGCTAGCCGCCAAGTGATCTAGGTAGACAACTCCTTGTTAATCGTATATCATACGACTCCTATTGGACGGGTGGAATCACATGCCCCGGATCCCATCCGACTTTTCCCCGAGTCCGACAACCGTTGTGATAGACCCGTCTAGCTTACCGATTGTTTCCGCAGTAAGAGTCCGACTCGAACCCACCTAGTCGGAAAGAATTGGCAGCACCTCAATTTTATGAGCCCACTACCAAAAATGTCCGACTTGTGATGGTGCAAACACTGGCGGGAAAACCGCCTAGACCTTCTTTGAGGGATTAAATTTTACCGACTATCTAATAGAGGTAAAACTGAGACATAACAATAACACAAAAGAAAGCATTTATAATGTGAAATGGTATGGCTCTCTTCATGGCGATCTCCATCTCCACAAAGCCTGTAATCCGACTCGTGCCAACTCTTGTCACTTGCTGTCTTACTCCATGTCGCCGACATGTACAACGCCTTGCATGCCTTCCGGGTTCTCCAAACAACTACACTAGCTTAGTAAAGTAAATTACATAGAGAATCCGACACGCAGGTCGTTATACAATAAAATGACAGCACCTAGGCTCCAGCCGGCTGACAAAAACCGTGATTCGCAGATCACGTATGGATTACACACATACATCACATGCACATGAACCATACCATTCACAACTTCCTGCAAAAACAAGTTATGCATAGATACAATATCTACCGGCGTTGTGAAACTCGCAACGACATCTAAGGCGCTATGACAGGGCAAAGCCGGCGGTCCCACTACGATCCGGACATGGATTCCGACCATTGTTCCGATTCGATCAAACTTATTGATCTTTGATCATCGCCTCTGGATTTACGTGTCACAATCTACCCCGATGGCAGAAGCCGACCGGTAGGGGTATGTCGTTCCACGACCTAAGCAGTATGATCACAGAAATCAGATCTACCATTCCCCGAGTACAGTATACCCAATCAACCTCGTACAAAACCGACCTATCTCATAGATCGACCACCAAAACAGCATATAGATCTCATCTACAGCCTACCGCATATCACATATGCGAGATCTCGAGCCTAAATCCAGAAGCTATCGCTCTGATACCACTGTTGGGCCACGCGGAGATAAAACAAAAAAATTCCTCTAACATGGTGATCCCAAGATCTAGCTGAGGTAGAAGGCCATGATATTTACCACTAGACGCACAGTTGCGGATTACTGATGAAGCGCGTCAGTTGATGCAGTGCAGTCCTCACGATCCGATCGTCCTGGTGCTGATCGCACAACACCTCTACTGGTATCCACACGTACAAGGAGGAGCGCCGGCGGCGAACTGCTAGGTTCGGTACAGCGGCAGGACTGCTGTGGAGCTAGGGTTTCCAACACATGAAATGACCTAACCGAACAACGATTAACCTTTCTGGGTTACGGTGCTCCACTATATATAGGGAGTGAACATGGGCTATGCTCGTGCGGCCCATTCACTAAAGCCCATATAACACTAGTCACTGTGAGTCCAACTCACTAACTCAGTCCTAATCCGGTTTAGGTCCAACCCAACCAGATCACAGGTTCAGATCCAATCCGAACTTGCTCCCGCTCTTAAGTGTGTGACCCCGCAGGCTCATGGCTACTTGGACACGATTGGAGTCTAACGCTCAATCGATTAGTCTGTAGCGGCTCCTAGCAGAACGTGCCGACTCCCAAGTACCAAAGAGTCATGATGACTTGCCTTTCCAATGCGACTTACATCCGAGTCCCTTTTGCCTCACGATATACCTTGTCAGACTATAGGCGAATAATTGTCATTCCTTAAATAGTCCGACTCTCTTCTCGATCCGAGATAAGTGATTCCCCAACTAACTCTTAGTCGATCGCCTTGGTTAACACTTAACCGAGTCGTGCATGGACATGCTTTCCGAATCATATCTCACGAGAGGGCCCAGAGAATATCTCTCCGAGTGGAGGGGCAAAATCCCATCTTGGTTATTCACATCACGCAGCTTGATTCTCAGTCGACCCAAACCCTGCCTTTATAACTGCCCAGTTACGGATCAGCGTTTGATAGAACCTAAGTCGGTGATCCTCAACTTGGACTATGCAATAACCTCAGGTCTAAGGATTACATTGATTGAGATATACAAATGACAACTTGTTCGTTGTACCTCAATATGGGTCAATCCGACTAGCTAAACCCTTTAGCCGAATCTGTGTAAGTTGGAATAGCATCTCCATGCCCATGACAAGTGGAACTGAGTCATCAAGCCAACTTTCACATTGGTCTAAGTTGTGTGTCCAGCACAACTTCGATGACCAAGGATATTTAGTACAAACAACATGAATGCATAGTTCCACAACTGAATCACATATTCAATGATACACATCAGATGTTTATACAAGGACTACTTAATATCTTTTTGAATTTAATGGTAAATCTCATCATACATGATTTCCTCTAGGGCATATTCCCAACACTTGGCAGTTTTCCGATCATGTCGAGGCCCCATTGGGCGAAGGGCCAGGCCAAGGGTATGGGCCTGAGCTCTGACCCGGGTGCGTGTGGTTTGTCGGCAAACCTTTGGCACCCTTTGCATATTCGGACGAAGTCTTTTGCGTCATTCATGGCTGTTGGCCAGTAGAATCCAGCTCGTAGAGCTTTGGCGACAAGGGAGCGACTGCCTGCATGATGGCCGCAGATGCCCTCATGGATGTCTTGAAGTATGGTTTTCCCGTCACCGATGGTGATGCACCTTTGTAGTACACCCGAAGTGCTGCGATTGTAAAGCTCGCCACTGATGATGGTGAAGGCTTTTGACCGGCGAGATATGCGCAGGGCATCTGTCGGGCTATCAGGTAGTTCTCCGTCTATCAAGTACTAGAGGTACGGTCGTGTCTAGGTTTCTTCGACTGCCATGACCTGCATCAGGTTGACCGTGGCGACTTCTGTGTCCAGTTTTTGGGTCCTTCATGACCTTTGGGTAGCGTAGCCCCCGAGTGTTCTGCTTCTTCACCTTGGGGAATTTCCGCTTGATGGATGGCACGCAGATCTATTTGAGGAACACACCTGGTGGCACCCTTGCGCAGGTGGAGCCGATGTTGGCGAGTCTGTCGGCCTCCTCGTTGCTTTCTCTGCCAACGTGCCGAAGCTCGCAGCCGTCGAATTCTCCCTCGAGTGAGTTGTAAAGTGCGCGGTACGCGATCATGTATTCGACGTGTGCGTCACACTCATTCATTGTCTGTTGGACGACGAGGTTGGAGTCACCGTAGATGACCAGGCGCGTTGCGCCGCAGATCTTTGCCATCCTCATGCCATGGATGAAGGCTTCGTATTCGGCCTCGTTGTTGGAAGCTCGGAATTTCATCCGAAGGACGTACTTCATCTTGTCGCCCTGCGGGGAGGTCAGTATGACCCCGGCTCCTGCTCCAGCTTCGCGCTTGGAGCCGTCGAAATGCATCGTCCATGACTGCGACATGTCTGGGTGTCTGGCAGCTGCAGCTCCATCTAGTGTACAAGGAAGTCCGGAAGGACCTGAGACTTGATTGCGAGTCACTTTTCGTAGACGATGTCTAGGGGTGACAGCTCGATGCCCCATAGGGCCACGCGTCCTGTGGCCTCCAGATTGTTTAGGATGCTGTTCAGGGGTGCTTCGTTGATGACCATCACCTGGTGCTCCTGGAAGTAATGGCACAACCTTCGAGACGTCATGAACACGCCGTAGGCGAGTTTCTAGTAGTGAGGGTACCTCTTCTTTGTTGGCGTCAATACCTCGCTGAGGTAGTAGATTGGGAGTTGGACCCCATGGGTTTTGCCTTCTTTGGGTCGGTCAACCACCAGTACGGTTCTTACCACCTGGTGTGTGGCTGATATGTACAGCAGTAGGGGCTCGCGCTCCTTTGGCGTAACCGAGGAAGAGGGAAGTGGTCCTTTGGGCAGTGCTTGTTCAGCGACGTGAAGTCTACGCACATGCGCAGGATGTCCGTGTCCTTCTTGGGGACCATCACTGTATTTGCGAGCCACTCGCTCTCTTTGATCTCCCTGATGAAGTCTGCCGCGAGTAGTCTGTTGATTTCCATTCCGATGGCCTCGGCCCGTGGCTCGGACAGTCTCCGGATGGACTGCTTGACGGGCTTGGTGTCTGGAAAGACGTTGAGTGTGTGCTCGGCGAATTCCCTGGGAACTCGTGGCATGTCCGCTGGACACCAGGCGAAGATTTCCCAGCGCTCACGGAGGAGTTCGACGAGCGCGCTTTCCTATGCGTGGCTGAGGTCGTTGGCGATCAACGCCGTCTTGGAGGCATCCGTCGGGTGAACCTGCACTGTCTTTGTGTTGACGATGGAGTCGAAAGACATGTTAGGTGCGTTTTGTCGTGCGACTGGGGGTGCCCTGTTGTCCGTCACCTCGCGGAGCCTTACAAGTTCATCCTGCATGCCGAATGACTAGGAGATTCTGTTGAAGTCCCTGTCGCAGTGGTCCGATTGGGTGAAGCTGCCATGGACCGTGATGACGCCCCTGGGTCCTGGCATCTTGAGTATCAGGTACGTGTAGTGTGGTACAGCCAAGAACCTTGCGAATGCTACACGACCGAGGATGGCGTGGTATTGTAATGGCCAGTCCACCACTTCGAATTTGAGCCGCTCGCATCGGAAGTTGTCCGGCTTGCCGAAGATGACGTCGAGCCATATTTTTCCTAGGGGGAAAATGCCCTTTCCTGGGACGATGCAGTGGAACGTTGTGTCTGATTGTTCCAGGCTGCACAGCGGGATCCGCATTGCTGCTGGAGTGCTTGTGAACATCAGGTTGATGCCGCTGCCGCCGTCCATGAAGACGCGGCTCATCTCGAAACCTCCGATCTGCGCCTCCAGCACCAGGGCAGCATGACCTGGGCGAGGGATCTGGCAAGGGTGATCCGAATGGCTGAACGTGATGCAGGACTCCGATCCGCTGAGGTACTCAGGGATGGCGGGTGGAGTTGTCACGGCTAGGTTGATCTGACGGGTGATTTTCTTCTGCACCCTATTCGTCGGGCGCCCCTTCTGGATCATCAATGCTCCTTTCGATGGGGGATACCTGTGCCCAGCGTTGTTCTGTGCTGGTGCAACTGGTTGGTTCGGGCCTCCTACAGGTGGCGGTGGAGGAGCTCCATGCTCTATTTCACCTGGTGCGGGTGCGTTTCCGAATCCAGGGGTGGAGCTTGCTGCCTCATCTGAGCCATGCTTTCGCTGAGCTTCTGGAACTCGCGGCAGTCCTTGAGCATGTGGCTTGCGTTCTTCTTACCATCCTTCTTGTCGATGTAGAAGTGGATGGTGCATGGACCCGAAAGTTTTTCGTATGCTAAGGGTTCGTTATCGCGATCACGGCGTTGTCATGACTGTGCTGGGCGTCCTCCATCGCGAAGTTGCTTCCGTGGTATCCGCCACTGTTGCGGTTGGCATCGTTGCGGCGATCGGCGTAGCCGGCCCCGACCATGTCGGGTCCATCGCGATCGTCGTAGACGCGCGGTCTCCTCTTGTTACGACGTTCCCGTTGTCGGCCGTAATCGTCCTCTTCCTCCGATTGTGCCCGGTGGACGGAATGTTCACCGTCAGCCCACCTATTGGCGATGTCCATGAGGTGGTCAAGTGTCTTGGGCTTGACGCGCCCGAGTTCCTCCTTGAAGTCCTGGCGCTTGACGCTGTCCTTGAAGGCGTCGATGGCCCTTTCTTCGGAGATGTGCGCCGCGGAGTTTTTGGTGTTGGACCAGCGCAGTATGTACGAGCGAATGGATTCGCCCGTTCGTTGAGTGCAGGCTCGCAACTCCTTGATCGAGGCGGGCCTCTTACTGGTGCCTTTGAAGTTTCGGATGAAACTGTAAGCTAGCTCCTCCTAGCTTCGGATGGATCCTGAGGATAGGCTGCTAAGCCAGATCCGGGCTGCGCCTATCAGCTGCAGCTGAAGGCATTGCATGGCGGTTTCCTTGTTTCCACCGTGCAGCTTGACGGATGACAGGTGGTCGCTGAGCCATGCCTTGGGGTCTTGTGTGCCGTCGAACTTCGGAGTATCCGAAGGAAGCTTGAAATTTCGTGGCATCCGTGTCCGTCGGACAGATCTGCTGAAGCACCGGGCTTAGCAGAGTTCTCCTTCGTCTTCGTCCATCTCGAATTTAGACGAGTTTGCGCGCTTGGGTCGTGCTTTGTCGATTTTGTGCTGTGTTAGCCCGTCTCTGGCGTCGTAATCGCGGCTGCGATGACGCGAGCTCTTGTGCCTTTGAGGAAGGTCATGGTCCTCTTCTTCGGATGAAGGAGTGGGGCTGCGGTCAAACCTGACCGTAGCTTTCTTTTTCGGCTCCGTAGGAGTTTCTTGATGGAGTGCAGCTCCGACGAGTCCGAGTCCGGTGAGTACGGACTTGTGCATGGCTCTTTTCGGGTCCCCCTCCGGAGGTGGGTAGGCCGCGAGGTACGCAGTGGCTGCTATGATCGCAGCTTGCAGTGTCTTCGGGATGATGTTTCCGTTGGCATCCATCTCCTTGAAGGATGCGTGGAGGGTTCGGGTCACCTCACGGCGCTCATTGGGGTCCATGTCTCCGTCCGGGAGCGGTGCTTGTTGCCGTGGTTGCCGTTCGAGCTGGAGCCGATGCCCATGGAGGAGAGCGCAGCTCGTCGCGCGCTGGACTTCGAGGCTGCTTGCTTGCGTTTGTCGAGAACCTCTTGCATCTTGACCTACTTCTTGTGCTCCTCGATTACGAGCAGATGGTAGGCCATCAACAGGTCCCGTGAGGCGTCTGCAGTCAGGATCGTGCTACCCGCCACGGCAGCGCGTTCCTGGGCCCATCCTTCTTTGCTAAGGTGGATGACATGGCCGTTGTTGTCCCCTTCGGGTGGGGGGGACTGGCTTCTTCTGTTCCCGCCGTTTCGGTCTTGCGGGTTAGGTGTCGGGTTGGGCGGCGGGTTGGGTGTTTGCTGATCCACGTCGCCCTGGATGACTACGGCGCATTGGTAGCGCTCGTAGATTGGTCCGCTGCTGCCGCAGCTTTCGGATCCGGAACCGTAGGTCCCTTCATCCGATGGCGGAACACACAGATCGGAGTTGCAGCAGCTGCTGTTGTATGACTCATCTGTTGATGATTATGTGCGTAGGAAAGGGTGTGGGGCCCACGAAGTGGGCCTGATTGAGGGTAAGGGCACCCACTCTGGGAGTCGGAGGGTGCCAGTTTGCCCCACCTGGAAGCAGAAGCTCCCGAACAGGATCTCGAGTCCATCGCCTATGGGCTCGAAGTCCTTCATGGCGGCCGGTGAGTGGGCGGTGAAGTCGAAAGCGCCGAAGAGGAGGTGACTCTCCGTCGCCGCAGAGTTGTAGATCGCTCGGGTTTTGACAGTCACGATCACACAATCAGCGTCCCAGTTCCCACAGACGGTGCCAATTGACGAGGTTTGATCTCGTCAATGCCCATTGTTATGGACTTGGGTTTTGGAGAAGATGGGGATGCTGGAGATCATGGAACGGTTAGAAAACAAGCAACACGGGGACACGAGATTTACCCAGGTTCAGGCCCCCGGAGGGAAAACCCTACTCCTGCTTGTCTGCTCATGATTACGGCGGAATCGGTGATTACAGGGGTCCGCAGATGCAATCTGGCGTGGAGGTGTGTATGCAGAAGTATGACAGAGATCTAGGTCGTGCCCTCCTGGCCTTTATATAGACTTAGGCAGGTCCCAGGCACAGATCTAGTCGGTTACAGGTTCTAGGGTTTACCCCTTTGAATTTCCTATCTACTCTAGTCTTGCTCTCCAAGGATCCGAAGGCATCATGGGCCTTGGCCACCCGAAAATCTTCATGGGCCGGCGTATATTTGCCATGGGCCTTCCTTGGGCTGGACCAGGTATGCTGAGATCATGTACCCGCAGGGTATAACCATGTCAGCTGGACCAGCAGATGGTCGTCGACGAGATGTTGCAGACCATCCACAACCTGAAGAAGAAGGGCCTCCAAACCATCAACCTCTACAACTGCTGGCTCGGGCGACAGCTCGTTCCTCTGGCCAGCCGTGCCCACTATATGTACGACCCGACGAAGTCCTGTCATGCCGAGTGGAGACTCAATGACTACACACTGGCTTTGAAGAAGATCACCCAGGCGGTGTATCTTGATGCAAAGGCCGGGGTCGCACCTTACACCGCGAAGCGCCAAGTTCCAACGGTGAGTTTTTTATTTCCCATGCACTCGCAGTTGTAGTTTTCGCATTCACGGTCGTGCTAATGTTGCTTGGTTGTTGTAGCTATTCCAATTGGTGGAAGGTTGGCTTCCACCCGCAGATGACGAGAACTCGAACTCGTCTTCCGAAGACGAGAGCCAGTCATCGCCTGATAAGGGCGATGCCAGAAGTGACGGGGGCGATGACGATGACGACGATGGCGACGAAGCCGTGGAGGTCGCTGCACCCACGGTCCGCAATACCTGTGGGCAACATTAACGTGAACTCGAGGCCAGCAAAAGCCTCGAGGCCCATGACGACGATGATGATGAGCTCCCCGAGCATACCTCGCAGCGTGAAGCGACACCATTAAAGAAGAAGAAGCCGTCGCCACCAAATAAGAAGGCGAAGCCGGCTAATCCAGTGTCTCCGCCTCGGTCCACGAGTAGCTATGATGATACCAGCACAGCCGAATAAACAGTGGCGCACGAGACCACGGCGACTAGTGCGACAGTCGTGGAAGACGAGGCGCCGTTGGCATCACTACCGCCACCGTTCGTCCCAGTTACCGGGCTGGTGGCCGCTCCAGCCGTAGGGGCCTCACCGCCGAGAGGAGCTCCCGCGGCGATCGCCACTGATTCTCCTGTCGCGGCCTCGTACTCGAAGAAGCCGTCGGTGTATTGGGCGCAGAGCGTGTTCGAGACGGGCCTCAGTCGGAAACTGGGGCCAGAGCTGGAGAAGCCGGCCAGTATTTGTACTGGCCTACGATTTATCCCAGTCGCCTAGTGAGTATTTCTCAAACCTTTCATTTGTTTGCTTGATTCATGTTCGACTGGTGAGTGTTATTGACGGAGTTGTTCCACAGGAGTGGAGTGAAGAAAATAGGTCACCCTTCGGTGGCCAAGGTTCCATCTGGCGCCGCAGAGACGCCAGCTGATCCCTCGAAGAAAAGGAAGGGCGACGAGGTTGAGGCGCCTGCTGAAGATGCCAAGAGAACAAAAGGCGACGAGGTCGTCACGATCTCGGACGAGCCAGCAGTTGCCCCGAGCGAAACCCCGATTGCGGTGGACATAGCTCTGAAGTCCATGGACGACACGGAGTCGCAGCGGGCAGGTCCCACGACTAGGCCGCCTTCGGGTGGCGCGGGAGCCATGGTGGTAACATTCCCTCACTTTGTAGCAAGAGCCGCCACAGCAAGTGCCCCGTGCCATCGAGCCAATTGCCTGGGTCCGCCGGTACGGAGGTCGAACAGCGTCACGGTCAAACTCCATCCATGCTCTCGTCAGTGGAAGCAATGGAGCTTCACGGCATGCTAGGTGCCACCATCCAGGTATGTCCAGTCCCCGAGGATTGGGCCACTGAATTTCAGTGGTCGGATTCTTACTGTTTTTCGCCATCCAGTCCCCTAGTGTAGTCGCTGAATTTCAGCGCCTAGGCACATAGGAATTTTTGTCGTCCAGTCCCCGAGTGGCTAGTCGCTGAATTTCAGCGGCTAGGCACTTAGGAAGTTTTGTTGATGATGTTGTAATTGTTGCACAGGGCCTGCAGAGCGAGTCGGCCGAGCGACTTGCTGCCAAGCACCGCGTGGACAAGGAGCTCCTCGCTGTTCAGAATGCGAACGAGCAGCTTCGAGAAAATGTGGGTGAGTGTTTGTCATGTTTGGCGCTAGTCACAAACTTTTCATGTTTGTAACCGTTTTGATGTGGAAGCAGAGGATAGCGCGGCCGCGGTGAAGGAGGCTCCCAGGGCCTCGTTTCGGCGGGTGAGTTTATGGTACCCAGTTGTCCTTGAGCGCCACGCAGAAGTGAATCGCTGAACTGGAGCGTGAGCTCAAGGAGGCGAAGGCGGAAGCGAGCTCGGCGGATGGACGGGCCCAGGCGGCCATTGCTTCTGCTGCTGAGGAGCGGAAGGTGTCGAACACGCTCGTCGCCGGGCTGCAGAATGACTTCTCATATCTTCAAAAATTCATCACGAAACTCTGTCGCCCACTGATTGTTGAGTTTTAATTCTACGAATGCCCGGGTGCGCGACTCGCATTGTTTTGCTGCTGCTTCCCTTACTATTTGCTTGTGTGTTGCCGGTTTGATCACTGATAACACCGAAGAGGCGCAGTCGTACGACGCGCGGAAATGCGTCACCACTCTGGTCGATTCTGCCGCGCTATCAGCGACCTACCTCCGAGCGTATCTTCAGGAGATCTCGCCCACGGAGGTGATCCCAGCGACCTCATCGAAGTTTTTTGCTATCTAGATAAGGCCCCATCGGTTGTGGAGTTCATGACGCAGTCACCCTTCCGTCGTGGAGCGGCAACTGCGCTAAGCCTTGGGCTCGCGCATTTTCCCGACGACTTTGACCTTGACGACGTCACGAGTGGGTACCCGTTGTCGACAGGCTCAGTCGAGATTGCCGAGGTGCTGAAGCTGACGGAGCGAGCCGCGGTGTACTCCGACCGCGTGTGGGCGATGGGCGACCTTATTCCTTATAAGGAAACGGTCATCGCCCCCAATGACCCTGAGCCGGCGCACTGCGACTTCAAGGTGGAACAACCGTTTCGAGCGGCCATGGCAGGTGAGCTCACGACATACCCGTCGAATCCTTGGGTTCCCTTTATCCACAGTCGCAAGGATGGTGGCGCCTCCTCGTCGAAGCCTGCGGAATAGAATATTTTGCCACTGGGCGTTAGCTTAAGATAAATATGTAATTCTCCTGTATGCGATCAAATTTTGCTGCTATGAAAGAATGTAGGGGTTCTTTTGTCATTGTTTTTGTGGCTTGGTTGTTGGTTGTGCGAGTCCCGAGCGCGTCCGCCCTTTTTATGGGGTTAACCTCGTTTTTATATGTTGTTTGAACTGTTAGTTAGTTATGGTCGACTCGCCATGGCTTGGGAATCCAGTCGCATGGCGACTCCAAGGGGTGCTATTTACTTGGCAGTTTTCCCGGGCGCGAACGGGGTCAGGTCGTCGAGTCCCTGAGCGTGGTACTTGGCCGTTCTAGTCGCATGCCTGAGGTAGGTGAGGACTAGGCGTGTTGTGTTAGGCATGTCACTCCACCTGATCCATAAGACCAGTCGCATGGTGATTCTAGGGCGTGCTCTCCTACTTGGCGTTTTTCCCTAGCCGCT
Organism: Avena sativa; assembly: GCA_916181665.1. Taxonomy (NCBI): domain Eukaryota; kingdom Viridiplantae; phylum Streptophyta; class Magnoliopsida; order Poales; family Poaceae; genus Avena; species Avena sativa. Next base: position 139,200,681 of record OV702280.1, read on the forward strand.
CTACTTTGGGCTGGTGTTAGTCCCCGAGCGTGGTACTTTGCTGTTCGAGTCGCTGTGCCGAGGATGTGGAGGACTGGGTCACTGTGGGAAGCGAATGCAGTTGTCTTGGCTCAGGAAGCCAGTCGAGTGGGGCAACTCCAATGGGGCTCCGGGTTAGCTTTTCGTGGACGGTACGACACCTGATGTTTTCCAGTGCCCTCGTACCGTCCAAAGGTTGACTTCTTCGAATAGCATAGCGCTGTTTTTACGAGTGCGAGTGGCACAAGGTACGGAGAGTGGACGCAATTTGTGCGAATCGATCTTCTTTATTTCATAGCGGGTAGGAGGTACATGTCTGGTGTTCTAGGAGTAGAACTTCCATAGGAGGTTTACATTCCATGGCCGCTTGACGTCGAGTTTTCTGTCGCCTCGGACGTCGGTGAGGTAGTAGGCGTCGTTGCCCAGTACTCGCCTGATAGCGAATGGTCCCTCCCAAGGGGGAGAGAGCTTGTGTATGCCCTTCTTGTCCTGGATCAGACGCAGTACCAAGTCGCATTCCTGGAATGTGCAAGTCCGTACTCGCCGGCTGTGGTAGCGGCGAAGCCCTTGCTGGTAGATGGCGGTGCGGGAGCAAGCTAGATCGCGCGCTTCGTCGAGCTGGTCGACTCCGTCCTGGTGTGTGAGCTCGTTGTCGGCCTCCGTGTAATTGACCACCCGTGGCGAATCGTCCTTGAGGTCTGTTGGCATGATGGCCTCGACACCGTATACCATGAAGTAGGGAGTGAATCTTGTCGACCTATTGACGGAGGTGCGGATGCCCCAGATGACAGAGGGGAGCTCTTCGATCCAGCACCCGGGAGTTTGCTCGAGTGGAACTTGCAGTCGCGGCTTCAGGCCATGGAGGATGCTCTGGTTGGCGCGTTCCGCGTGTCCATTGGACTCCGGGTGAGCGACTGAGGCGAGGTCGAGTCGTATATTGTGCTCCTCGCAGAATTCCTCATGGCTCCTTTGGCGAAGTTTGTGCCATTGTCCATGATGATGTTATGCGGGAATCCGTAGCGATAGATGAGCTCGCGTAGGAATTTGGTTGCAGTTTTCCCGTCGCACTTGCGGACTAGCTTGGCCTCCACCCATTTTGTGAACTTATCGACCACGACTAGGAGGTGGGTGAAGCCAGAGGGGGCCTTCTTAAATGGGACCACCATGTCCATTCCCCATACGGCGAATGGCCAGGTGATGGGGATGGTCTTGAGTGCCGATCTCGGCACGTGAGTCTGGTTGGCGTAATTCTAGCACCCGACGCATCGTTGGACGATGTCGTGCGGTGAACCAGTAGAAGCCATGTCGCATGGCCTTGGCCACCAGGGAGCGGGCGCCAGCGTGGTGGCCGCAGTCTCTAGTGTGGATGTCTTGGAGGATCTTTCGTCCTTCTGCGGGTTGGACACAACATTGGAACACGCCAGTCACGCTCCGCTTGTGGAGCTCGCCGTTGACGATGACGAAGGATTTGCAGCGGCGTGCTATCATCTGGGCCTCCGTCTCGTCAGCGGGTAGGGTGCCTCCCTCCAGGTAAGCGATGTATGGCGCGGTCCAGTCGCTTGGCTCGGCGATCAGTGCGACCAGGGATGGCTCTGGTTGCAGCGAAATTCCGATGTCGATCTCCCTTGGGGGAGAGACGGAAGGCTTGGTGATGGTGTTGAGGAAGACGCCGACAGGTGGTGTGAGTTGAGCCGAGCCAATGCGGGAGAGTGCGTCAGCCTCCTCGTTCTTCCTCCTGTCGATCCACTCGACGGAGTAGCCCGCGAAGTGGCCTCCCAGCTGGTCCACTGCTTGGCGGTAAGCCTCCATGGTGGGGGAGACTGCATCGCAGGTGCCGGCGACTTGCCCGGCGAAGAGTTCGGAGTCGCAGTAGCAGCGCAGGCGATTGATGTTCATCTCCTTGGCTGCCCGCGTGCCGTGGAGTAGCGCCTCATACTCGGCCATGTTGTTGGTACTTCCAAAAATTATGGTACTTGTTAGCTTTCAGTCCTCATTGCCCCTATCATAAGCATCTTGAAGTGGTTAAGGTTAAAGTGGCAAAGATGGAGTATATGCTTGACGAAGTATAAGTTGGCAATCTCAAGTCCCTTGAATACGAGGGCCACACCTCATGCATACTCAACTTTGGGCCCAGGTAAGTTCTTGTCATTGTAAGTATTTGCATATCATTGAGAACCACCAACGTGTACCCATTTCACATGGTATAGGAGCTTTACCATAACCAAAATGACAAGGAAAGCAGAGAATGAGCATCTCAGGAATCTTTTTATTTACCATATGCATAGCTTTTTATTGAGGATGCTTCATAGATAGCTCACTATGGTGATGCTGCAAGTTTCCACCATGATTAGGCATGGCTTAGGCTAGCGGCCCAGGCATTTCTCTAACACAGGATACAAACTCCATGGAGTTACAAGTTCCCTCTTTATTTCACACCGGTGACATCCATAGACAAAATAACATGATATCAACTGAGTACAAAGTACAAGTGCAATGTTGAAAACGTTCCCTATGACAGCATGGTTCTGCTAGTTCCAACTTATAAGTGCAAGCATATACAACAAAGTTGTCACAATGGTTCAAGTTTATTAGGGGCAAAGAATATAAAGTTTGCCATCAAGTTCGTGAGGGCTTTAATCACTAAGTTTTCACATAAAAAATAGTTTTTAATTGGAAGATAGCTGAAAACAAGAATATACTTGGAATGGTGTAACACACCATGCATAGGAGTTTATAGTGGACACTTTGGAATAATTTGGTTTCTTGGGAGTGGGAAGCATGAGTAGAACTTACTCATACAAGTGGAGGCTAGCAAAACACTGGGAGCAACCAATTAAGAGAGCATAATGGCCATAATCATGCAGTGCAACAAAGCATACTAATCAAAGAAAAGAGTGGTACTAAAAGTCAAGGACTAAATGATCATAGAGGCTAATGGTGACTTGTCATAGTCATAACATGGTGTGAGCATGTGCCAAGTCAACCCAAGCAAAGCATCATAGGAGAATACCATAATACTATGCTTTTGCATGCTAAAACAACGCATAATTTCTTCAAGGCACACTAAGAAATCCCAATTGTTTGGAACAAGACATGCTACAGCAATAATCACTAAGCATCAGGTCAAAAAAAACACCTACCATGTCATACTAAAGTCTAAGTCATAGTCAATGCAAGCTCCTCTTGCACTTCAAGCAAGAACTTACTACTCATTTCCAACACCAAGCAACCTATTTGAAACAACTCACAAAGATAATAATCAATAAAGACCAGTAAGATTGTCTCACCAATCCACAAAGAAGAACTAAAAAGTTCTAACCTGAAAGCACAAGAAAACTAAGGCTAAACGCAGTTCTAGCAGAAGTGAACACTCACAAAACAATAAGAGTGAAAACTAGTGTTCTAGGCAATGGAAATAGAGTGTGTCTCTCTCCAAAAGAAGTGTGGTGTAACCAACCAACTTACTCGAGAAAACTAAGCAAACAAAAAACAAAAACGAAAAGTAAGACACTCCAAGAACAACACAACAATGCATGAAACAATAAAAACGAAGTGTCTAGAAAGACCTGAGATTTTTATTGATGAAGAAGGGGATGCCTTGGGCATCCCCAAGATTTGGCGCTTGTACCTCTTCAATATTTCTTGGGTTGACAACGGGTGGCATCCCCAAGCTTGAGCTTTTTTCCATTCTTCATCTCATTACATTATTCTTTCTCTAGACCTGCAAATTTTCCTTCATACAAAACTTCACACAATCTTCATTAGCAACAGTAGTTTATTCAAAAGATATTAGACCTCTGGCAAAGCTTTGAAACAGCAAGGCTTTTCACTAAAAACACAAGATACTGTTGTAACTCCTTCAAAAAGCTCAATTCACCTAAAGAGAACTCAAAAAGGGATCAATAAGAAGCAAATGCAAATAATGGCAGAAATCTGTCAAAACAGACCAACAGGTAGAAACAGATTTTTTTGAACATCTTCTGTTGCTCAAATCAAAAAGTGTTGAACTAACGAAAGTTATCTAACATACTAGGGGATTTATTCTTAAATTTTGATCTCAATCCGAGTTACATAGCCTCCTCACGAATTGTTTTGGTGGAGGACAGAAATCTGTTTTGGGACATCAACTCCCAAATCTTACTTCCCTCTCATTAGAGGTCATTCTTGGCACAAAAAGCAAACAAAAAGGATAAGAAGAGGTCGCTACAGAAGTAATAACTTCCAAGACTCAAGAAAACTCTTGGTTATATCCCAACAAGTACTTTTCTTTAATGCCTTTAAGTTAGGCTTGATAGCTTGAGAAGATGCTCACATAAGAATTATGAATTAAAGTCAAAGAGAGCATCAAGATGCAAATTCAAAACACATTTAAGTATAACCCACTTCCTATGCATAGGAATCTTGTAAAGAAACAAGTCATGAAATCACAAAGCAACAAGCATAGGAAAGAAAAACAAGTGCAACTTCAAAACTTTCAACATAAAGAGGGGAAACTTAATATTTTTGAGATGCATAAGACCATGTTTCCCTCCCTCATAATAACTTTCAGTATCATCATGAATAAAATTAACAATATAACTATCACATAAAACATTCTTATCATGAGCCACATGCATAAAATGATTATTACCCTCCACATAAGAATAGCCATTCTTATTAATTGTAGTGGGAGCAAATTCAACAACATAGCTATCACTATTATTCTCATCACCATAATCATCAAATATACGAGGCATATTGTAATCACAATAAATATCCTCAATAGTAGGTGGACTGAAAATATCATACTCATCATTGTAATCATCATAAATTGGAGTTTTGGTATCATCATAAGCAATAAAATAGCTATCTTCCAAAGCTGGGGGACTAAAAAGATCATTTTTATCAAAACTAGCTTCCCCAAGATTAGAATTTTCCATAGCATTAGCAATAATGGTGTCCACAGAATTCATACTAAGAACATGGCTATTAGTATGCAAATAAAGTTCCATAGGTTTTTTAATTTTCTCTTCAAACACTTCATGTCCTAACTCAAGATAGATACTATAAAGCTGTCTAATTTTGTTGTTGTTTTCCATTAAGCCTAACTAGTGACAACAAGAAAAAAAAAGACAAAATTGCAGAATCTAAAGGAAATAACTTTGAGCACTCACACCAGAGGATGCGAGTACCTTTTACCTTACCTCCCTGGCAACGGCGCCAGAAAAGAGCTTGATGTCTACGCACTTCTATTCTTGTAGACAGTTGTTGGGCCTCCAAGTGAAGAGGTTTGTAGAACAGCAGCAAGTTTCCCTTAAGTGGATCACCCAAGGTTTATCGAACTCAGGGAGGAAGTGGTCAAAGTTATTCCCTCTCAAGCAACCCTGCAATCAAGATACAAGAAGTCTCTTGTGTCCCCAACACACCCAATACACTTGTCAGGTGTATAGGTGCACTAGTTCGGCGAAGAGATAGTGAAATACAAGTGGTAACGGTGCCAGAAAAGAGCTTCTGACTTGTTGACGTGGGGTAACATTTTTGAGTGAGGTAAAGACTAAAGCAAGAAAACATGCAACAGATCTAGATGCAAATGGTGTTTCAATGTTTAGAAACAAGGCCTAGGGATCATACTTTCACTAGTGAAAATTCCATGCAAGTCTTACTTAGAAATATCACTAATGCATAGTGAAAATAATGGGACAAAAGTATGAAGCACCACTTGCCTTTTTCGGTATAGAAATTCACTCCTTGATCTTGCAATAGTCACACTCTTCAAATTCCACTACAATTCAATCAAGCAAGCAAATATTCAATCTACCATTCAAGCAATTCATCTCATAGAATAATAAAAACAAAGCAATGCATGCAAGCATGCCAAAGATTGTTTTATTTGGAAAAGTGGGTTTTAATAGGTTAAAAACATTTGAAAACACCTATTGGTCATTTACAAAAGTGCTAAAACCATTGGATATCAAGTTAGTAAAATGGCTACTTTAAATCATTTTTTGTTTTGTTAGAAATGATTTAAATCAAGGTAATAATTCCTAGTGTTTGACAAAGATATTATTAAACACAAATGTTAGTGTTTTAAGGTCAAGTGTTTAATGTTAAAACCATTTCCAAAAGGTTTTACTCAATAATCATTTTTAAACCATAATCAATATTTTTTTATTTGGCTAGAAATGCTTTTATTCAAAGATTTATTCTTTAGCATCTCAAAATATTTTTTAAAACCAAAAGTTGGTTTCCATGGTCAGTCAGTTCAAAACAATCCATTTTCCAAAGATTTTACCCTAAAAATATTTTTAGAATGAATTTTATACTCAAATTATGCCTACACAAATTTCTGCAAAAAAACAACCATTTTAACAGAATCAATTCACTAAACAAAGTACATGGTTGGAAAGTATTTGTTTTGCTGATTCCATTGATATAAAATTTGCAAAATTTGGACGTGTGGATTAAAAGTTATGCAATTTACAAAATCAAGCACTAAATAGACAAGTTTATGTTTTCAATTTAAAAGGGTGGCCACGTGGTGTGTTTTCATTGGCTCGTACCGTTTCGTTTGGATCAGGCAACATGGACCGCAGGATCTACTTAACATTGCACGGCACAGATCTGTCTATACCTCTTCGCTAAGTCGTTCTATCCTAGCCAATGGATCAAGATCCAACGCTCCTGATCGATTTGACCACAGATGGGAGGCGCTGGGTCAACGGCGAGCGGCGGCGCGCTCATGCTACGGCGTTGCGGTGGCTACGGGAAGCGAGGAAGAGGATGGTGAGGCTTACCAGGTTCGCAGAGACGTGCTGAAGCTCGAGGTGGTTGTTTCGGGGACAGGGGCGGACGGGGGTGGATGCAATTTCTCGCCGGAGTTGTCGTCTGCGTCTGGCGCTTGTTGTCGACGTCGAAGGCGAGTCTAAAGGTCCTGCGTGAGTGAATGGCGAGCACCTGGATGTTCACAAGACACATGCGAACAAGTTGGTATGTGTCTCTGGTCGAGGCGCGCACTGGTTAATGCGCTAAAGCTCACCGGAGATGTTGCAGACGGCAGCGCTGCTTGGTTGTCGTCGTTGCCGATGCTGTGGGTCAAGCGCGGGCAAGCCGGGGCTACTGGGAGGTGCACAGGAGTATGGGGATCAGTATCGTGTGGTCGATGGGGAGAGGGGTGACGGTGGCTGGCCGGAATTGCTCGGAGAGATCGACAGAGCAGAGAATGGTCTCAGGTGAATTCAGCGCAGCCTGGGGCAGAGGGTGGGTGGCTTTTTGGGGGAAATGGAGAGGGGGAGCAGGCGATTAATCGAGCGTGGTCGCGGGCGTTAATCACTGGGCCATTACCGCGAATTGAAGCGTGCAATCAACGGAGGAAACGGCCGAGCGTGGTCGTCGCGGGGTGAGGAAGAAGGGCTGACAGTGTGGGGTCATTTCGTTAGCGAGGTGTGGAGTTAGGAGTGGGGTCACCTCGTCAGTGGTAGCGCGGGTGAGAATTGAGGTGTGAAATAAAACGGTTCGGGATTTAGGGGGAGATGGGCTGGACTGGGCCAGATGGGCTGGGTTCTGTTGGGTTGGTCGTCACCCCATTTTTTGTTCTGTTTTACTTTTTCTTTTTCTATTTTCATTTCTGTTTTGAATTTGTTTAAACATTTTAAACAACCATTTGAAATCAAAACCTTCCAAACTTTTTAGTAAGTTTTTAATATGTTTTAAACATGTATTTAATGTCCTTTTTAGGAATAAATCCTTTATTTATTTAGGGTTTATATTTTATTTTTAAAAGGGCATTTTCCTTTATTAAATAAGTTTTCATTTTATTTTCAAACTCTTAAATAAAAATTTCACTAAACCTTTTCAGTAGGTTTCATTCATTTAAAAGGGTGTTAAATAATTCACTTTGAGTTATAATTTAAAGTACTTTAATAAGTTTTAATGTTCATTTAAATTGGGAAATGTCTTTACTTAAATAAAAATGGATATTAATAAATCCTTATGATTTTATTGAAATAATCCTTTACTCTTTTTCTAAACAAAAAATATTTTATTTTATTTGCTTGGCCAAGTTATAATTTGGCTTTTTAAAATAGTTCGTGTTTATTTATTTCTTCCTTTTTTATAAAATCCATATCTTTTTATTTAAAGATCCAAAAATGGTGATTCCAACTTTTAAAATTTTATTCAATATTTGTTTATCTTTTAAATCCCTTTTCATTCAAAGTTTTTTCAAGATCGGTCTTTGATGTTTCCATTTGGAACCAAAAAGTTTTTTCACCCTAAATTTCAACAATTATTTATTTTGTTTATTTATTTATTTTTCACATTTCAAAATTTGGAAAATTTTGGGATGTGATACTAGCCAAAGTGCCACACACGGTATGCACGCTGTCACTTTCACACACGTGTGGAAAAGCATAGATTTATTAAATCACAAAGAGTATTTATGTAGACTCAAACGTAAGTGCCACCATGGCATGCATGCTGTCACTTTCACACACATGGGGAGAGCAGAGATCTATTAAAGCACTTGAGTAGCAAGGTAGATCTAATTGATTACAACGCTCATGATCACAATATGACCATGCATAGACAGAGAGATGAACACATAGCTACTAGTAGAGCCCTTAGCCTCGAGGAAGAACTACTCCCTCCTTATCATGGGAATCAGCAACGGTGATGAAGATGGCGATAGAGATCGATGTAGATGGCTCCGGGGGCACTTCCCCGTCCCGGCAGGGTGCTGGAACAGAGACTTTCTGTCCCCGAATCTCCCTTTCGGTGGCGGCGGTGCTATAGAGGTTTTCGTGGATTTCTTCTGGATTTTTCAGGGTTTTCCCATCGGAGGCTTCTTATACGCGCAGGAATCAAGGTCGGTGGGGGTCTAGGGGGCCCACTCCCCCTCCAGGTGCCTCCAGGGCTTGCCCATGCCTAGGGGGGTTTGGCCCCCTATGGCTCTGCTTCGTGGTTTCGTGATGCTCCGGGAAAAATAATAACTTTGGCCTTTGTCCCGTCCAATTCCGAGAATATTGATTTTCTGCCTTTCTGGAACCAAAAACAGAAGAAAACAGGCAACTGGTACTGTGGCAACTTGTTATTAGGTTAGTTCCAGAAAAGATATAAAAAAACCTCAAAGTGTAGACAAAGCAAAGCATAGTACATACAAAACAAGCATGGAGCATCAAAAATTATAGATACGTTTCCGACGTATCACTCTCCCCCTTAAAATAAACTTTGTCCTCGAAGTGCATAAACTCTCCTGTTTCGGAATAAGGAATTGTCTTGTATTGGTTACGACATTTTGTAACTCCATGGTAACCTCAAATTGGAATAGTTGTAGTATCCCATATCTAGATCTTTTCCCTGGAATTCTCATAATAATTGACAATCTCCAACTTATGTTCTTCAATACACTAAAGTTCTTTTTACTATCATTCCTTAGGTATATGTCCTTATTATAAACTCCTTAATTTGGGGTCTCTTATTTAGTTCATTTCCCTGATTAGGTATCCTAGTCCAACTACTTTACTTGATCATCAAGTTTCCTTACTATATTATGTAAGGTCTAGGAAGTCTCACTAAATCAGGATTTTAAATTTTATTAAACAATAATTGTGGCCAAAAGACTAAATTTTTCGTTTGTCGTTGTCTTATTTATACTAGTATTCCATCCGAAGATTGGTTTTGAACACACTTAGTCCAAACCCATCAGAATTTCTTGCTCTCTACACATGTCCAATTGGATGTCCAATTTCTTGTTTCCTCTAGAATTAGTCTGTTAGGATTAATCTATTTATCAGCTTTAAGCTTTTACCTTATAAAGACTTAGATAATCTTCTGTTATCACCTTAAGTACTTCTTCAACTTCCATTTATTAATTTCCTTAAGGTTTGAGTACCTATCTTGAGGTAAACTTTGATCTTTCATCCCAACATACTTTTGAAAGTATTTCTTTAATGTTGTCTTCTTTTAACCTTACAAAAATAAAGCTTAACATTGTCATAGTTTAGGACTTCTTCTCCAACCTTTACTTGGATAATCAAATAACATTACTTCCATTTACTGTTTACTCTCCTCCTTGGGGTTTTCTAATGGTCTCTAAACTAACTATGTAGTAACCATTGGCTTATAACTAGGATATTGATCTCTGCTCAGCTTACACTTTGCCTGTTTAAGATCTCATGAAAGATCTTACGTTGTACCCACACAATTGTGGATCTCCGAAGTGAATGTTCCAGCATTAATTGTCTTACTTACTGCTTGGACATTCTGTCTTTGGCATACTTGCTTTCGTGAGGCATCTCGAAAGACGGTCTCTTTAATTTTTATACTCATTTATGTCTTACTTAACTTAGGCCAAGTTTTATGCTCTTTATTATATACTAAGATGATCTGGTTTACTAGGTCAACCAAATATCACCTGCGGACCATCCTAGGGTGAAAGGATCGTATGGGCACCTAGAGGGGGGTGAATAGGTGCTACTTCAAATTTTCTTCTTTTTCAAATTAAGGTTTGACAATAAGGTAAATTATCTAGATAATGCAACTATGGTGAATTTACCTATATGATACTTATGCAAGGGCTACCACAACACAAAGTAGTAACAAGTAAGTAAGGTGCGGTAAAGGATAGAAGTAACCGAAAAATGGACGCGGAGACACAAGGATTTCTTTCCCGTAGTTCCTTCCTTTTGAGGGGAAGTACGTCTACGTTTGGAGAGGGGGTGGTTTCAAACCACCAACGCCATGAGAGGCCTCCCTTGTTCTCCGATGAATCTCACCCCAACGGGATCGATTCACCTTCCACTATATCGGCAACCTTCAAGGTGGAAGCCGGCACCGTTACAAGTTTGGGGCACACATCCACAACTTAATCGGAGGCTCCCAAATACAAGCAAGATGTCAAAGCAATCAAAGACAATCTTGTAAGAACAAAAACAAGAACTAGGGTTTCCAAGAAAACACTAGAGCAAAGGGGCCCTCAATGAAATGAGGGGGAAATGAAGATCTCTTTTGGTGAAGTAGTAGATCGGGGCCTCCTCCTTTGATTCCCCAAAGATCAAAGACTTTGGGTGGCGGGATGAGGAGATCTTGAGGATTTGGGTGGCTCCAATGGACTCCAATGGTGTTCTTTGACTTTAATGCACTGAGCACCTTGTCCCAAGGTAGGTGGAGGGGTATTTATAGCCCTCCACAAAATCTGAACGTTGATGCATTTATTGCAGCGGTAGTACCTGAAGTTCAAGCGGTACTACCGGAGAACTCCGGTACTACCGGACCTGGTACCGGACCACCCCTTTTCAAACTGCATCAAGTCCTGCCCCCAGCGGTACTACTATTTCTGCTACCGGAAAGCGGTAGTACCGCATGTGGCAACCGGTACTACCGGACATAGAGAAATCAGCAGCTTTCAAATGAAAAAACTCTCTATCACGCCAGGTAGTAAAATGCGGTACTACCGCATTTTGCTACCGGCGCAGACAGAGGCTTTTTGCAACGTACAAAATGTCTCTTCCCTGAGCGGTACTAAACCGCATTTTAGTACCGGAGAATGCAGAAGCTTTTTGCAAAGTACAAAAAGTCTCTGCCCCGAGCGATACTAAAATGCGGTACTACCGCTTTTTAGTACCTGGCGTGGCAGAGGCTCTTTGACAGTTAGTCACATCCTTCTGTCTGGTCCGGTAGCAAAAAGCGGTACTACCGCTTTTTGGTACCGCTCTAGGCAGACAGTTTTTGAACGTTTGCAGATCTTTTTAATGTACCTGTGACACACTTAGCAAATCATTAGTCCGATATGTGTGTTATTATCAAACACCAAAATCACTAGGGATAGCAAATGCTCTTTTAATCTTCCCCTTTTTGGTGTTTGATGACAACACACATTTTGCAGGGAAATCTAGTGATGACAAGATGTAGATGGGGCTCCCCCTAGATATGTAGAAACAAGCCCCATACATTCTAACAAGCTACCTGGGAGTAGAAGTCGCACATAGAGGACATACCTTTGCTAAATAACATGTGATGACCAATATTGATTAGGAATAGGGAAGGTCGTCACATAGGATGGATCCAAACAAGAATAGCCATATTACACACAAGATGGATCCATACGATAACCACATAGCCTTATCATACATAGCACAAATAGTTAGTTCACACATAGTAAGTCACGCATAATAAGAGGCAACCAAATAAAGTTCACAAGCGAATAAAATCAAAGGCAAGAACGAGCTTGTGACTTTCCCTCGCAAATCCCGCATACCTAATGTGCAACTTCTCCCCCTTTGGCATCAAGACGCCAAAAAGGGAAAAGAGCAACACTAACACCCCGAAGGTCACTCATCATCAACAAAGTCGTCCCATGCATCATCATGAGGTGGAGGGGCATGGAAGGAGGAGGTGGCATCATCGTCCTAGTTGCTGTGCTTGGAGATCCATTTGTCTTCTGGGGTAATGTTGTTCTCGGAGCCCTTGGAAATAGTTAAGCCTTGAGCCTCCATCATTTCCTTCTGACGAGCACATGCCTTCTTGGCATAGACATGGGCCTCGTACATGCGTTTCTAATTGTCTACTTGAAAGCAGAATATCTTCTTGAGTTTGGCCTCAAACCTCTTGGCCCAAGATGGCTGAGCAGTCTTGTGACGAGAGACCACAAAAGCAGCATCCTGCTGTGCATCAGCAGCATCACCTGAGTCCTCTCAACCGGGTTCCCATCCTCATCAACAATCTGACCATCCGCATTGCGTGGTTTGAGATGGGTCTTGATCAGCAGATTCTTGTGGCGGTGAGTGGCAAGACGAAGAGAAGGCAAGTCACGGGAAATCACAGGGCACTTGCTAATGATGAGAGCCATGATGTATGGAGCAAAAGGAGCTACCCTCCTCTGAAAAGTGGCGCAGACCATCTCATTCCAAATAACATCCATCACATCCATAGGTAGGCCAGAGTCATAGTGGTGATAGGTGGACATCATAATATCCACCATGAAAGCATGTATCTCATCAACATTCCCAGCACGAGGGGCGACGGTCTCACGAAAAATGTGATGCAATATGTCATATGTAGGGAGGAGCCCTTTGATCTTTCCAGGGATTCCGCGTCCTCGGATGTACAGTGGGGCAAGCACATCTTTCTTCATGGGACGATCATTGGCGTGGCACCGAAAACCAACGGGAATGTCCTTGCCATGGTCTTCATACCTGAGGATAGCCCCAAACTCAGCTAATGTTGCTTGCTTGACAACACCCTCGGTCATCCAGGTGAGAGTCCGAGTATCATTCTTGGCAAAGTGAACGGTTGCATAGAACTGAGCAATGTGCATAGGATCATAGTTGCACTGGAACTCCATAATGGGAAGCAAGCCAATGTTGGTGCAAATGTCAAGGGCCTCACCAAAGTAGTCCAGATGCTTCCTCACATGATTCATCTCGATCCATTTTTGAGGAACCACAATTTTATTATCTTTCATGAGAATCTCATGGAACACCCGCTCATGAAAATCTGTAAAGAAGAGGCTATTGTCTCGAGCATGAGAGCGAGCTGTCCCATATGGACTGACCACCCGCAGGGCATGAAATTCGGACTCAGACAAATCAGACAGCAGCTTTGGCCCAGATGGCCCTGAACTGTGGCTCTTGCGAGGACCGTAAGGAGGAGGAGGTGGAGGAGCTTTACCACGACCAGCACTTTGCTTGACCCCCCCACCCCGACGATCATGAGTTGTTTGCAGTTTCAGACGGGCACTAGGTTGGGGCATGACCTCCTCTTCTGACTCAGTCTCGGATTCTGACTCATAGTCCTCTATCTCATAGTGAGCTTTGGAGCGCTTGCGTGATCCCCAGGAACCCCCTGCACCTGTGAAAGAACGAGGGAGATAGCATAGGGGTAAGGGCACAAGAACCTGAGACAACACAGAGGATGGAGCTTGGTGTTTTTTAAAAAAATTGCTGCCAGTACTGGGCGGTAGTACCGGACCTGCACTGGCGGTAGTACCAGAAAAGGATTCCCGGTACTACCGGCCCATGACTATAGTGCAGATCTGGACTAGAGATCCAAGCACGGGCAATAAATTTGTTGTAAAACACGATTTCCATCGGACCAAGTGATAGATCTGATAAATAGCACACGATACAACCTCAAGAATGCGAGTTTTAACCAAGAATCAAAGTTATCCTAGATTCAATGGAGAAAACAAGTAAGAAGATGAGGAGGGCGGTAGTACCGGTGTCCATGACGGTGGGGAAGAGAGAGGAGCCCGCAGGGAGGCCGAATCCGGTGTGGATCCGGGAGAGGGAGGGAAGGGCGGGGTTCCTCCGACGTCATCTTGCTCTGGTGGTGGCGCTGGTGAGGAGTGGACACAAGGGATGAATGAGGCACTGAGGGGTGCCTCTCCCCCGTCTCCAGTCTTAACCGACACGCACAAGCGGTAGTACCGGTTCCATGGGCGGTAGTACCGCTACGCGGTAGTACCGGAGGTACAGACCGGTAGTACCGCACCTGGGAAGTTTTCAGGCAGGAACCTGGAAACAAAACCAGGGGCGGTAGTACCGCTTGTAACGTCCGGTAGTACCGTTAGGCGGTAGTACCGCATATGAGATCCGGTAGTACCGTTACCATCAGGACAGAGAGCCAAGATACATAAAAATGGAAGTTTCTTGTGCAGAGTAGATGGGTTTTGTTGGGGGATAAGAATGCAATGGGTTTAGAGAGACACGCGTAAATGGGCCAAGGCACTCAAAGAAAAATTACTAAAAACATATGGAGATCCAAATATGAGTGCATGACCAAAAGAACAACACCAACTAGAGGATGACAAACATGAGTAAGAACCAATTTTGAAAAATGACAAACACGAGTAAGCACATCAACCTCTCGATTGAGGAGGGGGGCGGTGGCCTAGGCCACCATATTTGAGTATACTCGGCTTGGCACCACGAAGATATATCTTGGGTCCATTACCGAAACTCATCATTAAGCTCACATATCACAAAATGATATTAAGAGGAATGATTTTGTTTACTTTGCGCATAATGGGGGGAGGGATAGTCCAATCAATTAGGACCGCACTCCCCCTATGTCCATGCCTACACCCAAACCAAACATGGGTCGAGTATTAGGTGAGAGTGCAAGAGAATCAAGTCAAACTCCTAGAATCTACGATATTTAGTTCATTCCTCAAGTAGCAAAACCTTGCTTCATCAAGTGGCTTCGTGAAGATATCGACAAGTTGATCTTTGGTTGATACATAGGATAGATCAATATCACCTCTAGCAACATGATCTCTAATGAAGTGATGTCGAATCTCAATATGCTTTGTTCTTGTGTGATCCACTAGGTTGTATGCAATCTTGATGGCACTTTCATTGTCACATAGAAGAGGCACTTTGTCAAAATGGACACCGTATTCCTTTAAAGTTTGCCTCATCCATAGCAATTGGGTGCAAGCACTAGCGGCCGCAACATACTCGGCTTCGACGGTGGAGAGAGATATACAATTTTGATTCTTAGAAGACCAACATACCAAGGACCTACCAAGGAATTGGCAAGCTCCGGGTGTTGATTTTCTATCATCCTTGTCTCCCGCCCAATCCGAATCCGTGTATCCACAAAGAGCGAATGTTGAGCCTTGAGGGTACCAAAGACCATAAAATGGGGTATGAACTAAATATCGAAAGATTCTCTTGACCGCCATTAAATGGCTTTCCTTAGGAGCCTCTTGATATCTTGCACACACACCTACACTCAACACAATATCGGGTCTAGATGCATAAAGGTAAAGCAAAGAACCAATCATAGAACGGTATACCTTTTGATCCACATCTTTACCATTTGGATTTTGTTCTAGATGAGTCTTTGTAGCCATGGGAGTTGGAGCTCCATTCAAATCTTGCATTTTGAATCTCTTGAGAATATCTTGAGTATACTTGGCTTGATTGAAGAATGTTCCTCCTCTAACTTGCTTGATCTCAAAGCCAAGAAATACCTTCAACTCCCCCATCAAAGACATCCGGAACCTACTAGTCATAAGCTTTGAGAATTCATCATTAAAAGCTTTGTTAGATGAGCCAAAGATAATATCATCAACATATATTTGGCATACAAAAAGCTCCCCATTGACCCTCTTAGTAAAAAGAGTGGGATCAATTTTCCCAACCTCAAAGCCACGGTCAAACAATAACTCTCTAAGGTGCTCATACCACGTGCGTGGAGCTTGCTTGAGCCCATAGAGCGCCTTATCAAGTTTGTAGACATGGTTTGGGAAGTTGGGGTCCTCAAATCCCGTGGGTTGCTTAACATATACCAATTCATTTAAAGGACCATAAAGGAATGCACTTTCTACATCAATTTGTTGCAACTTAAAGTTATGATGTGCCGCATAAGCAAGAAGGATACGGATGGACTCAAGGCGAGCCACGGGTGCATAAGTCTCTCCATAATCAATGCCTTCAATTTGAGAGTACCCTTGTGCAACCAATCTAGCCTTGTTCCTTACTATAATTCCATGCTCATCTTGCTTGTTCTTGAATATCCACTTTGTTCCAATAACATTGCGGCAATCTTTCGGCTTCTCAACTAACTTCCACACTTTGTTTCTCTCAAAGTTGTTGAGCTCTTTGTGCATAGCTTCTAACCAATCCGAATCTTCAAGAGCTTCCCACACTTTCTTTGGTTCAATTATGGAAATGTGAGCTTGATGTTCACTGAACCTCTTCAATTGTGCTCTTGTGGAAATTCCTTTCCTTAGATCTCCAACAACATTTTGGAGGGTGTGGTCTCTTATTTCCAACATTCTTTCCTTTCTAGCTTCGCGACGAGTGTGGATGTCCTCATTGTTTCTTGGAGGACCCTCTTGATCATTTTGATCCTCGTCTTGACCATCAACTTGACCTTGATCATCATTGGATTCATCCTCTACATTGGGAGGCAAGGATTGACCTTGGTCTTGATCAAGTGCTCTTCTAGCATCAATTTGAGCTCGTCTCAAAACAGTTTGGATGGATCTTCCTTGACAAATTGACTTGGCACCACTTGACAACCCATCGAATGGACCAAGCTCCCTTTGACTAGAGTTCACACATTGATCACTATGTTGAGGGTCCACATCTTGTCTTTGGCTTGAGTCAATGTCCTCTTCGGTAGATGGAGCATGTTGAGGTTGTGAAGATGAGGGCTCCACTCGAGTGGAGCATAGTTCTTCTTGATCCGCCATAAGGGGTTCCTCAATGGGGCGGATATAACCCACACCCATTCTTCCCATGGCATCCTGAGGCATTTCATCATCTGCATCACAAGCATCAACACGCCCCCCTTGGGGACCATCATATTCTTCGAAGGTGACACTACAAGATTCTATGACGGCTCCGAGAGCTTGTCATAGATTCTATAAGTGTGAGATTCGAGACCATAGCCAACAAAAATACCCTCTAATGCTTTAGACTCGAATTTAGACAAATGAACACCTTTGATGAGATAGAAACACTTACAACCGAACACCCAGAAATAAGATATGTTGGGCTTGTTACCAATAAGTATCTCATATGGGGTCTTGTTGATTTTCTTGCGGAGGTAGAGTCGGTTTGAAGCATGGCAAGCGGTGGAGACAGCTTCGGCCTAGAAGTTGTATGGAGATTTAAACTCCGCCAACATGGTCCTAGCCATCTCAATAAGAGTCTGATTCTTCCTTTCGGCCACACCATTTTGTTGAGGGGTGTATGCAGCGGAATATTGATGTTTAATCCCCTCATCACTAAGGAAATCATTCAAGGTGTAGTTCTTGAACTCGGTGCCGTTGTCACTTCTTATAATCAATACGGGAACATTGTGTTGCCGTTGAACCAAGTTGATGAAGTCGATAAAAGTCTTTTGAGTTTCAGTCTTCAACATGAAGAAATAAACCCAAGAGTATCTTGAAAAGTCGTCAACAATCACCAAACAATATTTCTTCCCTCCAAGACTTGCATGTGATGGAGGACCAAATAGGTCCACATGAAGGAGTTCCAAGATCTTGTTAGACTTGATTTGGTTCGTGGGCTTGTGTGGAGCGTCATGCATCTTCCCTAGAACACATGCCCTGCAAACACGATCTTTGGCAAAGGAAACATTTTCTTTTAGTCCAACAATATGGCCCTCTTTATGGAGACTTTGCAAAGTTCTCATATTGACATGAGCTAGTCGGCGGTGCCATAGCCAACCCACATCGGCCTTTCCGTATAAGCACATCGGACCTGCAGTGGCTTGCCCCGAAAAGTCCACCACATATAAGTCATTTTCGACGTACCCAACGAAAGCGACCTTGAGAGACTTGCTCCACATGAGGACCACAATATCATCATCAATAAAGACGGCAAAGCCCATATTTCCAAGAGCACGGACAGAAAGTAAATTGTATCCAAGGGTTTCAACAAGTATGACGTTCACGAGTGTAATGTCGTGAGCCACCACTACCTTGCCGAAACCCATTACCTTAGACTTTGACTTGTCGGCATATGTGACGGTGATTTGATCTTCATTTGACACCAAGTCCTTGACAATAGACGAGCTTCCGGTCATATGACTTGTGCAACCACTATCGATCACCCATTTTGACCCTCTAGAAGCATAAGTCTACAAAAGATCAAGCTAGTTTTTAGGTACCCATTTTTCAATGGGTCCTCTTTGTTAGCAACAAGGGTCTTGGGAACCCAAATAGACCAAGCAATATAACCATCATAAGGGCAAACATATTGTGCATACACATCACCATAAGAATCACGCATTAGAACATAGTGAGGGTTAGCACTTCCCACAAAATCATCATGAGACATAGTTTTACCATTTGTGGTCTTACTCTCCACAATGGTCTTGTTGGTCTCTTGTGCGGGCCTGTCCATCTTCTTCTTGTTGTTCTTCTTCTTTGTTTTGGAGAAAAAACCAATGCCCCCTTTATCACCACTATGCCTTTGCTTGCTCAAGAGATCATCAATAGACTTGTTGCCTTGTGGAAATGTGGCCTTAGCAAGCTCCCCCTTCAACCTAGCATTCTCTTCAAGAATAGTTGTGCTACTAGATGGAATGAAGTTACTAGGTGAAGGAATATTGGCCAATTGAGTTTGAAGCGTCTCATGGGACTTTGTGAGTGATAAGAGTTCACTCTCCAAGGCTTTGTGGGCCTTGTTAAGCAAGCTAAAGTCCTCGGCAAGTTTTTCATGAACCACACCAAACTCAATCTTGTCCTTTTTAGCTCTTTTATATTTAGCAATAGCATGATCACGCTCTTTGATGAGTTTGTTAACAATAATGTCATTGGCCTCATCAAGCCCTTCAAGTTTTAATTCAAGTGACAACCTAGTTTCTTGTTCTTCTTCTAGAGCATTCTTTAGGGCCTCTAGCTCAATCATATGTTCATGCCCAAGTTTACATAGTACATCTATAATCTCTTGAGTATGTGATAGTTGATCCAAGATGTTTCCAAAATGTAGCTTAGCATCACCTTCTAGGTTAGTCATAAACTCATCAAAGGCAATTAATTCCTTTTTAACATCAAGAGACATCTCATCATCAATTTCATCATTATCTAAGTGAGTAGAGCGGGATGATGAAGATACCTCCGTTCCTCTTGCCATAAGGCAAGTGGCATTCTTGGTGGAGGAGTTCTCATTTGGAGAATCGAAGAGTGAGAATGTCAGAGTAGATGTGGTGGCAAGAGCAGCCACACCATGAGAAGTTTCCTCTTCGTCATCTTCATCATCTTCATTGTCGGAGGAGTACTCTTCATGAGTGATCAAGACAATTTCTCCCGGCTTCTTGTTGATGGGATTCTTTTTGATGAAAGGTTTCTTGTACGGTCCCTTGAGAGTCTTCTTCAACACAAGCTTTCCACCATGATCTTCTCTCTTCTCATAGGGGAAACTAGCCACAAAGTGGTAGCGGTCACCACAATTGAAGCAAGTTCTCAATCTTGTGGTATTCTCTCTTTTCCCATTTGGATTGCTTCTCCGTTCCATTTCCATCTTGGCCTTGGCAGGGTTCTTCCAAAAGGTCTTTGCATAGAAAGCCATATATTGACCATGAGCAATCTTCACTTCATCGGGATGGTCCATGGAAAGCCCTTCATCACTATCATCTTCATCCCCATGGTCCACAACTTTGGCCTTCAAAGCAACATTGACAACATTACTCATACCAAGGGCACGAGCACGGGCATCTTTGGCATTCTTGGCGGCAACCTTGAAAGCACCCATCTCTTTAATAACTTCATTTGAGGTCATGAGATGGTAGTTGTGTCTTCCTTGTAGGCTCTTCAAGTCGGTGGGCTCAAAAGGCATGAGTGCACTCACATATTTCCTTTTTATCCATGCATCATCCACATGTGAGGCACCCACATTCCTAAAAGCAGTGGCGGTGGTCTTGAGCCTTCGGTACATGTCTTCGTGATCTTCACCTTCTTTCATGTAGAAGCCTTCGGCTTCATTGCTTAGAGCATCATATCGGTTCCTCCTCATACTCTCATTTCCAATAAACAACACAGTGAGAGCATCCCAAGCTTCCTTGGCAATGCTAAAGTGCTCAATGTGTGGATAATCCTTTGTCCCCAAACCTTGTTGAATCATATGCAGAGCAGTGTCATTGAGTTTACTATTAACAATCTCTCTTCTTGTCAAGTTGTTTGGATCCCCAATAAAGAGTCCATGCTCGATGATGTTCCATAGTTCAATGCAAGAGCTGCGCATATGAGTTCTCATTAGTGATTTCCATTGAGCAAAAGTAGCGGATTCTTCAAGCTTAGGTGGGTCACCTCTATTGTATACATGAGGGTGAGGGATTGGAGGGTCGGGAGAGTACCATGAGTCACGGTGCTCACCCTTCCCACCATTATTGTGTGTGGAGGAATTAGCGTTGTTTGGTTTACTCCCTACCAATGCACCCTCGGGGGATACTGATGTATTCCCCTTAGGTAAAATGGATGGTTGATCCTCTTGAGGAGATGGGGGTGGTGATCCTTCTTTGTCTTTAAGAAGTTTCTCAAGCATATTCTTGACTTCGTTGACCAAGGAAGAGCTCAATCTTGTTTCCAAGTTTTTGAGATCTTCCATGGTCACCGTGGTCGGCTCACCATCACCATCCCCTTCGCGGCTACACATATTCTCTTAGGCGGTAAAGCCCAAATAAAGAGCCGAGGCTCTGATACCAATTGAAAGGATCGTATGGGCACCTAGAGGGGGGGTGAATAGGTGCTACATCAAATTTTCTTCTTTTTCAAATTAAGGTTTGACAATAAGGTAAATTCTCTAGATAATGCAACTATGGTGAATTTACTTATATGACACTTATGCAAGGTCTACCACAACACAAAGTAGTAACAAGTAAGTAAGGTGCGGTAAAGGATAGAAGTAACCGAAAAGTGGACGCGGAGACACAAGGATTTGTTTCCCGTAGTTCCTTCCTTTTGAGGGGAAGTACATCTACATTTGGAGAGGGGGTGGTTTCAAACCACCAACGCCACGAGAGGCCTCCCTTGTTCTCCAATGAATCTCACCCCAACGGGATCGATTCACCTTCCACTATATCGGCAACCTTTAAGGTGGAAGCCGGCACCGTTACAAGTTTGTGGCACACATCCACAACTTAATCGGAGACTCCCAAATACAGGCATGCTGTCAAAGCAATCAAAGACAAGCTTGTAAGAACAAAAACAAGAACTAGGGTTTCCAAGAGAACACTAGAGCAAAGGGGCCCTCAATGAAATGAGGGGGAAATGAAGATCTCTTTTGGTGAAGTAGTAGATCGGGGCCTCCTCCTTCGATTCCCTAAAGGTCAAATACTTTGGGTGGTGGGATGAGGAGATCTTGAGGATTTGGGTGGCTCCAATGGACTCCAATGGTGTTCTTTGACTTTAATGCACTGAGCACCTTGTCCCAAGGTAGGTGGAGGGGTATTTATACCCCTCCACAAAATCTGACCGTTGATGCATTTATTGCAGTGGTAGTACCAGAAGTTCAAGTGGTACTACCGGAGAACTCCGGTACTACCAGACCTGGTATCGGACCACCCTTTTTCAAACTGCATCAAGTCCTGCCCCCAGCGGTACTACTATTGCTGCTACCGGAAAGCGGTAGTACCGCTTGTGGCAACCGGTACTACCGGACATAGAGAAATCAGCAGCTTTCAAACGAAAAAACTCTCTGTCACGCCAGGTAGTAAAATGCGGTACTACCGCATTTTGCTACCGGCGCAGACAGAGGATTTTTGCAACGTACAAAAAGTCTCTGCCCTGAGCGGTACTAAAATGCGGTACTACCGCATTTTAGTATCGGAGAAGGCAGAAGCTTTTTGCAACGTACATAAAGTCTCTGCCCCGAGCAGTACTAAAATGCGGTACTACCGCATTTTAGTACCGGAGCAGGCAAAAGCTTTTGACAAACTGTAAAAAGCTTCTGTCGCGCTAGGTACTAAAATGCGGTACTACCGCTTTTTAGTACCTGGCGCGGCAGAGGCTTTTTGACAGTTTGTCACATCCTTCTGTCTGGTCCGGTAGCAAAAAGCGGTACTACCACTTTTTGGTACCGCTCCAAGCAGACAGTTTTTGAACGTTTGCAGATCTTTTTAATGTACCTGTGACACACTTAGCAAATCATTAGTCCGATATGTGTGTTGTTATCAAACACCAAAATCACTAGGGATAGCAAATGCTCTTTCATAGGGTATATGAATTACCCAAAGGTTTTTCGACATACCACTGGCATTCTCTCTGAATTGTTAGAGCTTGAATACCATTTTGGTTTCAAATATTCTTCTTTGCTCTTATTCATGATACTTCCATGAACTTGGTACAACTACTTCATTAACTTCTTAGCAACATCACCTACTTCGGGTGAACCTTAAGTTCATCACTTTTTATTGCTCCATACATCTTCTACACTAATCTTCCTTCTTATTGCTGACTAATGAAGATCTGAACTTGATCCATCCATTGAATTGTGTTGATACTCCTTATTCATGGCTTCATTCTTCAGGAAAATATTCATCTTGATCCTTGGAACTCGTCACTCCCTTACACGAATTCCCGTTTCTATCTAGGTCTATTACATCAAGTAATAACTGGATGTTGTAACATGCATTTGCACACCAAGTCAAACTTCATGTACAGATCTATTCTATCAAGAAGATCCAAGAAAAAGCAACAAATCCAAATGTGGTACATATAACACACAATTTTCTAAGCCAGAAATTTAATAGTTGAGTATTGCACCTCTAGCATTCAGGCTAGTTGTGTAGTATATGACACATCCTCATATAGTTTTACATCGTGATACTTAGCACATAGGGTCAAACTATTCCTTGTCTCATAATTTACCCAAATTGCTCAATTGCAACAAGAACTTAAGCAAAGTGGTCTTAATTTGGTTTTGACTAACCTATTGTCTCACTTTTAAAATGACTAACTATAACTAACCTTTCCTTTACAAATAAGCTATCCTCACATAATCTTTCCAAATGACTAACCAGATTCTATTACTAACTTAAACCAAAGATTATTAAAATTTTCTAGCACCTATGAATTCTATCATAGTTCTACCATGTTATTTTCTTACTCTACTTCATGATAATTTACGAATTACTTGAATTCTATGGTTAGGCTACACCATTTAAACTATTCCAGTTGACATACTAAAATTATTCGTAATCTACTTTGATGTTTTATCTTACGTAAGACATCTTAATGGTGTTATACCTTCTTATAACTATTACGACATCCAGAAAAGATGGATAACTACTGAGCAGGAATGACTTAAGCATTTTGTGGCAAGGTTTATTCTCAAGTGGATACTCATCATAAGGTCAAAGCATATGCTCTGATACCAGCTGAGGTGACCCAGCATACCACTGCATGATGAAGTACACTATAGTCGTTGACATAACACCAATGAAACACCGTTCACTAGTATTACATCCCTCAGAGTGGTACAACAGAAACATAGAAGGCCAAGACATGACTATAGGTTACAACTCGACACTTTACAAAAGATCCAGAGAATACTCTAGGTTAAAGAGAGAGAAATAAACTTCTTACAAAGAAGAATCAGGAATAATCAACTCATAACTATCATACTAATAAGACTAGTATCTGAACTATTGGTCTAACATTGCTGCTATTGCAATACTCTACAGAAATAGGTTCTATGTCTCGAGATTATATTCCTATCTAATCAGTAACTTCTTCTTCACTTTAATTGATGTATATGTTGAGTTCCTTGACTTTAATGAAGATCTTGAGATGTTGATGAAGATTCCCTTGAGAATAAGTTGATGTAGACGTCGTCTTTATTGGCTTTAGAATCTAGCAATGGTTAAGAAGATACGTTGAGTACGAGCGTACTCAGCAAGTTCACTAGAAAAGGAGTGTTTGATGCACTATATCTATAGCCGCAGACCATGGGTCGTAGGCAATGCAGGTTTTCGTAAACATTTCTTCAAAGGTTGCTTTTATTCTGAAAAGCTATGTTCGTCAGCCTTCACAGGTTTACCAGAACTTTCATGGAGTTCCTTTCCTGCCGCGTTCGTAGCTCCTTCCCGGAACAAGGAGTAAGAAGTTATAGTTCTTACACTCTATAGAGGTGTGTTACTTTACCCATGGGAAATCTTAGCTTTGTTGCACATCCGAGTTGCAGGCTTGTTCACACTTACTTGGTGTGAGGCCCAGACTAAGATCCAAGCCAATCACTGCCCTTCTTCGCGACCCCACATAGAACACAACCCCCCAAGCAGAATTACCTTTGTTATTCCGCATAGAGTGTATAACTATGGTTGACTCCTTGAGGACTCCAGTGAGCAGACAGGAACATGGTCGCCCCCATGAATATGAGGACATAGCTACCACGGTCTCTCAGGGATAGTATAGACACCAATATCGCGTGGAACAAAGGGGTCCCACCCATGCTGAGCCTCCTAAGGTACAACAGCGTCACGAGATGGTCATCCGTTCATGTGAAAGGAAGAAGATCCCGCTGACTTGTCCATCCCATTCCAAATCTCATGGTTAATGTGTAATATGCGACACAAGAATCACTAGGGACATTGGTTGTTAATTCCTAGATAATATGTTCCTTTACCACCGGAACTTTCATAGTAGGTTATTACCTCATGGTAAATAACCTATAATCATATTATTAGGAAAATAGTGTTTTCTAACCTTTTTGAAATGCACGGGATGACAACACTGGATTTGTAAAATACTTTACAGAAAATAATCAAACGACATGAGCAAGTGTGAACTTGTCTTTTGTGATTGCAAGATTATGCACTCATGATCTTCGAGACAATATAAAAGATCCAATATCTGAAATCAACATCATTGGTCCGATAAGGACTAATGTTTAAATAAGCAAGATGCTATTATGCATAAGTAATGTAATGCGATTTGATAAAATCGAATCCCCGGAATAAACATTGTTCTAGGGTTTGGATACTAGAAATGGTTTCTTTGTCATGTGTTGATCTTTTAGATAAGTTTCACAATTGTGCTTCTTATTAAGGCTTGTGAGTGTGTGTGAAACGGCACATAATTATAATATGATACTCAAATGTGGAATGCTACTCAAAGACTGCCTATATAAGAATTGTTTTATCTTCAAATTTTACTTTACAAGTAATGGAATTTATAAGGAACTTAAGTGTCAACAATCCTAAATATAGAAGTAAGTATAAAGTAATGTGATTATGATTAATTGTCATCTATTGACCATGATAAAATTCCTTGAGTTTAGTTGACTAGAGTTGGAGATATTATTACAAAATTTGTTGTTTGAAGTGGCAAAAAAGGATAACCTTCGAAGAAAAGGTCTCTTTCCTATGGTTTAAACAATCTTTATGGTTAATAGAATGTGGTCGATGTCTTTTGGTGTTTACTCGGTTAGTTTGGTCTTGAGATGCACTAGGTCTTAGCTTAAACAGACTAAAGGAAACTATAAAATTCAAAGTGAAGCCTTAAACATGGTGTTTACAATCTTGTAAACTAAAGTTTAAGTTTAAGGACATATATGGACTTAATATGTAATGCTTATGATATTTGTACTTTGTTTACTTCATAATGTTTTCTTAAAGTTACTTAAGAGTGGTAATACTTCTATTTGAGTAGTAGTTTATTAATATTATAATGGAATAGAATCATTTATCTCCTTATAAAGGTGTGGTTATGGTTTGTGAATAAGTAAACAATATTATTTACTACTTATGAACTATCTTTGGATTTAATCCATTTATAAATTTGTGAGTGAAACAATGGTAAGAAGCTTTATTAAATCAAAACATATTGCTCTTGAAGATTTTATAATTTCTTAAGAATTCTTTTAGAAAATAATATTCCTTTATAGTTGAATGATAATTCAATAAAATTGTATTTTAATTGTGTTGAACTATTTTGACTTTATTTTATCAATATTTAAGACTAATATTATGTTTAAACCTTACAGGAATAATTTTAGAAATACTAGCAATTTTTACTTATCCTTTTATGAATTATCAACTAAGGAATTAGATTTAAATTCAAGTTATTAGAGTATTAAATTTTTACTTACTTCAAAAGTAGAATGTTATATTTTTAACACGTAGATATTATTTTTGTGATCATTTTAGTATATTACATTTATTATTGTGCTTTATAAATAAGAAGATATGATTTTCATAAAATTTATTATTTTATAAACACTTAATAAATAAGATATTTAATTAAGTGAAATAATAATACATGATTATGTTATTAAGTTAGAGTTCTTATTTTACTTAGAATTTGGTATATTATTTATATTTTTATCATTTACCATTATTAAAATATGAATTATCAAATTGTTATTACTTATAAAATATTTATTAAATAATATTTATTTAAATAGTAAACATAATAATGTTGGATACTAAAGTTAAATTATAGATTTTATTTATCTAAACATTTTCATATATTAACCATATTTTTCTGAATTATAAAACAAAAGTTATGGAATTTACAAGGTTTAATCATTTTATTTAATTTCTGGAAAATATTTATATTGTTTTATCTATTTACTAAACAGACAATACCTTTTTATACTCGGTCTAAACCTACCCTAGTCACAGACAGGTGGGGTACTGGCCACGTCGGTATGCCACCTAGGCTTGGACTAGTCAAATGGGTGGACAAGGTCAAGGGGTGACATGTGCATGACGTCATGATGGCGTCACACAGGATGACCCTCTCAGATCGGTGACCAATCCGTCGATTGGGAGTACACGGGCTTGCGAGGATTATTGTGTTCGAAAGAGGGACTCAAGGCGAACGTATTCTGGGCGGCTCCACCCCTATTTGGTCACCGGAACCAACTCAATGGCGAGCAACTATGGCGACGGCATGCAACACACGACGACAGAGCCAACCAGGAAGCAATCAAGGGTTTCGAGATATGCCCAAGCATCAACAACTCACCAGCGTTGCAGCGGAGGGGTTGACTTGACCGGAGGTGGTCAGAATCGATGGAGACAACGGCACAACCCGTCAGAGATGGAGGTGACAATTGGAGCGATTAGAGCTTTTTGGCTTGCGCTACTTGCGGCAATCGAACTAGAAGATCAAGGGGATTCCGACAGTGGGCTCAATGGCTTGAGAGGAGCTCGGAAATGACGACGACTCCGGTGAGGCATAGAGCTAGATTTTTGGCATGGTTGGGGAAATTTGGGAGAGAGCACGAGAAGAAGTGAAATAGGTATGAGAGGATAGAGGAGATCGTGGTCGTTCTTATCATAGTCTCCAATGGCGGCGGCGCGCATCATAGGGCGACGAAGATCGATAACGGCCGTGATGCCATTGTGGAAATAAGATGATTGATAAAATAGATATTAAGTTTGATTATATATTTAAGGTTTTTTGTTTACCAAGAATTCCAATCTTCCATACTTCACAATTCTTGACTTCTACTTAAGGAATTCCTTTCCTAGATATACTACTTCTTCATATCCATCATCATGTGTTAACATGATGAGCTTTGCTTTACAAGAATATTCTTATTAATAATTCTCCTCTTAAATCCATTTGTAAATCCAATGAGCTTGACACTAAATCTCTTCATGATTTCCTCATAGAAATATATCCCACTTCTGGAATGTTTCTAACGAATCCAATTCCATTTGAATGATTACCCTCATACTTCACAAACCACTTTGTAATCTCACTCGTAAATGTAAGACCCCACCTTTATAAAGGTAAAGGTCCCTGTATTGCAATGCTAGTCCCTATATCAATTGCTAGCATCCACAGTTTAAGATGAAGTACACGGAAACAAAGGTCATTATTACATCGTCATTCCAGAGATAACATAGTCTTTTAGAACTCCATAGCCATAGGCTAGTACAAGAGTTTAACTTAACAATATAAATAAAACTCTTCATCTTCATGTGCCACAGGCAAGGATGTTGAGTGTAGACTCATAACCCTAATCCTCATCAGAGAACCTGCAACATCACAAGTTACAGCCACAGTGGGTCAATACATTGGAATAGTATTGGCAAGTGATACCTTAGTAGAATAAATAGTATCTAGCTTCTACATGAATTTGGCTAAGTGTATCTTAGGCTTGCTTTGCTCAAAATAGGTTTTACCTATCAATTGAAAACACTAAGTTTTTGTTTGGCAAAAACTCCCAAGGAACCACCAATAGACATTGGTGAACCTTCACGCATGTTCAACCACAAGTTTTTAACTTAGAAATTGGGATGAGGATATTATTGATAGCTTCCATGTCTTGATGCTCAAATTGTCCTTTTCTGGGGACACGGTTAATTATTTAGATTCTTCCTTCTGCAGAGGTGGTGCACTTTCCCCACAAGACTTGATTTTCACCAAGACAGGACCTTTCACAAGCCTTCCCTTAGACCAAAATGGACGCGCCAAACCTTTCACCCTCTACCACCAACTATCCATTTGGCTAAGTTTTGCAACCTATATGATCTAGGCAGAGCCCATAATGCCATGTGGCTGTAGTAGAAGCTTCTTAACATATGGCATCTCAAATCCCTTTGTTCATGGGTGGCATTCCACAAGTGAGATACACAGGGTAAACCATTGGAAAATGGGCCCTGGTAACCACTCAACAAAAATTCACTAAGCAATTACAAATCCACCCAGGTGTTTCATTCACTTAGTTGTTTTATTAAGCAAAAACATAAGTCAAAGACTTAGCAATATTTTCCATAGCATGTGTATATAAACCACCCTTGGTTGCTACTGGCTAGGCTAAGCATGGCAATAGCAGGTATCTTAACTTAGATAAAATAATAACAATTCTACAACTACTAGGATTTCCCAAGCATAGCATATAGATACTTAGCAAAAATTATCATGCAAGCCCTATACAAAATATTTCTAATGCATAGTCAAAATATTGGGACAAAAGTATTAAGCACCACTAGCACCAAAATCTACACATAGAATGATATCACCAAATTCACATTTCAAATAAACAAGCAAAAATATATGAATGCATGCAAATGCCATGTGATGATTATTATAAACCAAACAAGACAAGTAAAACAGTACTGATCAATAAACTAAACATTTATACATCAAATAAACTTTATTTGGCCTTTAAAACATTTTCCAATTAATTTTTATACACAAAATAAGCCTACAAATGTCTCTGCATAAATTATATTTTAATAGAGTCAAAATACAAAACTAAGCCTATAGATGTTTAGGATTTATTTCTGTGATTCCATTGATATCTTATTTGCATTTTTTGGATAAACAGAACAAAAGTTATTGAATTTACAAGTTTAAACATTCAAAAATCATTTCTGGAATTTTAAACAGATAGGCTAGGCCACGTGGGCTGTTTCTATTGGTTGATACCGTTTCGCACGGATCGATCAACGAGGGACGTTGGATTTAAGTGACAGTGCATGGCCAGATCTGCTCATACCGTTTTATTTAAGTGATCTAATCTTAAGCGTTAGATCTAGATCCAACGCTGCTGAGCACACGACCTTGGATGGGCGGCGCTAGCGACGACGGTGCAGCGGCGGCGCTACTGGCAATGGTGTCCTGGCGATTCCAGAGGGGGCTAGGGGAAGTGGTTGGTCTTACCAGCGTCGTGGTTGGGGCGGGGGCGTGTTGTAGCGGGGGCTAGAGCTCGTCGGAATTCCAGGCGGCATCAGGTCGTTGCAGACGGAGTTGTTTCCGACACTCTAGAACGTCCTAGCACAAACCAGTGGTATCAGGAGGTGCGCAAGGTTACAGCGAACACGACAGTGTTAAGGAGAAAGCAAGGGGCGGTCGAACTTTACCTAAATCGCTCGCCGAAGTTGAGCGGCGGCTCTGTTGCTTGCAGAGATGGATGGGGACGGCGACCTGGGTCATGCGCGGACAAACCAAAGGTGTCAGAAGGTGCACTGGGGCATGCTGGTCACACTCGTTTGAAACAGAGGCACAGGGGCGGTCGGGACTCACCGGAATTGGCAGCTGGAGGTGCTCGGTACCATAGTGGTGCGAATGAAATTACGGGTAGCCTGGTGGCGGAGAAGGGGCGCTGAGTGAGGGGAAAAGACCGCGGCGAGGTGGTGACTAAATAGTCGGATCAGGGGCGAAAATCTCGCGGCGAATCAATGGGATTGAGCATCGCAATGATGAGGAGGAAACGGCCGGCGACGTCGTGGTCGCGTGCGTGATTTTGGGGAAGAAAGAAGTGAGCTGGCGTGGGTCCACTAGACAGTGACTGCGGGGTAGAGCGGGTGCGGTGAGAAACAGAGAGGGGGAGGGGTTTCCCGGGTGGGCTTGCTGGGCTGGTTACTGGGTCGCGGGTTGGGTTAGATAGCTGGTTTGGTTTATTTTTTTCTCTATTTCTCTTTTTCTTTTTCTGATTTGATTTTATGGTTTGAATTTGAATATCTATTTGAATTCTGTTTCAATTAGAATTTTTCCCAGAATTTTTTTACTGTCTTTCTTGTGTCCTGGAATGTGTAAAACATCCATTCATACTCAAAATCATGTTGGGTTTGAAATAAAGTTTAAAACCATGCCTTTAGTTAAATATTTTTAATAGGCATACAAATGGTTTTAAATTTGAATTGTTTTGAAATCTTTGTGTCGCCTTGCATTCACTTTCAAAACAATGCTGAGCAAAAACTAAGCATAGATAGAAAATGAAATATAAACCTTGCCTCACTTAAATAAGTATTAGGCATAAATTTGGTTTCTTTGGTTTGAATTTTATTTGGAAAAGATCAAATGCTCAAGAATGCATGAATGATATGCAACTTTATAAATCATGATTTTTGGGATGTTACAAATCTAACCCCCTTAAGGTGAATCTCACCCTCAAGATTTGGATTGGCTAGCAAATAGGTGAGGGTGGTCTTTCCAAAGATCATCTTCTCTTTCCCATGTTGCTCCTTCCTCGGAATGATGGTTCCACTGAACTTTGAAGAATTTGATACTCTTTGTCCGAGTACTCTTTCCGCAGTCTCAAGAATCTTGATAGGTTTTTGCTCATAGGTGAGATCACTTTCCAATTGGACCTCTTCCAAAGGTATAGTGTCCTTCAAAGAAGTCTCTTCCATCTCTAGATGGCATATCTTTAACTGACTCACATGAAACATATTGTGAACGGCAGACAATGACTCAGACAATTCAATCTCATATGCCACTTCTCCTTTACGGCTCATAATCTTGAATGGTCCAACATATCTTAGGGCCAATTTTCCTTTGACTCCAAACCTCCTCACTCCACGAAGTGGTGATACTCTAAGGTAAGCTCTATCACCCACCTCAGAGGTGACTTCTCTACGCTTTGGGTCTGTGTAGCTTTTCTGTCGGGATTGTTCTATCTTCAACCTGTCCTTTACCAACTTGACTTTCTCTTCAGCTTCCTTGACTAGTTCTGGCCCAAACAAGTTCCTTTCTCCAACACCATTCCATAGCAATGGTGTAGTACACTATCTCCCATGGAGAAACTCAAACGGTGCCATCTCAATACTGGCTTGATAGCTGTTGTTGTAAGAGAATTCCGCGTAAGGCAGACTTTCATCCCAACTAGCTCCATAATCTAGGGCACATGCCCTCAACATATCCTCTAAAATCTGGTTGGTCCTTTATGTCTGTCCATCAGTCTAGGGATGAAAAGCAGTACTGAATTCCAATCTCGTTCCCAATGACTCATGCAGCTTCCTCCAAAATGGGAAGTGAACTGAGTTCCCCTATCAGACACAATACTCTTGGGTACTCCATGCAGACACACAATCCTATTCATATAGATCTTGGCTAACTTAGCACTTGTATAGGTTATCTTCACGGGTATGAAATGAGCCACTTTAGTTAGGCGATCTACTACGACCCAAATAGAATCATATCCCGATCTAGTCCTTGGAAGTCCAGTGATGAAATCCATGCCAATCTTGTCCCACTTCCAATCACGAATAGGTAATGGTTGTAACAATCCTGCTGGTTTCTGATGTTCCGCTTTCACTCTGCTACATACATCACCCAAAGCAATATGTTCGGCGACGTCCTTCTGAGATTATTCCACCAAAATCTTTCCTTCACATCCATATACATTTTGGTGTTACCCGGATGAATGGAATATGGTGAGTTGTGTGATTCTTGTAAAATCAGTTTCCGAAGCTCCGGATCTTGCGGAATGCAAATACGTTTTCCATACCATAAAGTACCCTGTTCGTCTTCATGGAATCCTTTGGCTTTTCCCTCACCAATATTTTCCTTAATCTCTTCAATTTCCTTGTCCATATTTTGGGCTTCCTTGATTTTGTCCAACAAGGTGGGTTGAACATCCAATGACATGAGATGTCCTTCAGGCACTATCTCCAATCTGAGATCTTTGAATTGGGCACACAGATCATCTGGCAATTCTACCTTAGTAAGGCCATTCACATAAACCTTACGGCTTAACGCATCAGCTACAACATTTGCTTTACCGGGGTGGTATTGCAGACTCAAGTCATAGTTTTTGATGAGTTCCAACCATCTTATTTTTCTCATGTTGATTACTTTCTGGGTGAAGATATACTTCAAACTTTTGTGATCTATGAACACTTCACATCGCTTTCCCAAAAGATAATTTCTCCATGTTTTGAGTGCATGGACAACAGATGCTAACTCCAAATCATGAGTAGGATAATTCACTTCATGAGTTTTGAGTTGTCTCGAGGCATAAGCCACAACTTTCCCTTCTTGCATCAGAACTTCACCTAATCCTTGGTGAGATGCATCACAATACACTTGAAAATCTTTCTCCAAGTCTGGCAGACATAAGACTGGTGCTGTCACTAGTCTCTTTTTCAACTCTTGGAAACTGAGTTCACATCCTTCAGTCCAATCAAATTTCTTGTCTTTCTTAAGTAACTCCGTCATTGGCTTAGCTACTTTTGAGAAATTATCAATGAACCTTCTATAGCATCCTGCCAAGCCAAGGAAACTACGAACTTCTTTTACTGACTTAGGAGATTCCCACTCAGTTACAGCTGACACTTTTGCGGTATCAACTGCTACACCATCTCCTGACACAATGTGTCCAAGAAATCCAACCTCATTCAGCCAAAATTCACACTTGCTAAATTTAGCATACAGCTTATGCTCTCTATGCTTCTCAAGTATCAATCGTAAATGTCCTTCATGCTCTTCATTGCTCTTGGAGTAGATCAAAATGTCATCGATGAAAACGACAACAAACTTGTCAAGAAACTCCATGAACACCTTATTCATCATATTCATGAAGTAGGCTGGTGCATTGGTCAAACCAAATGGCATCACGGTGTATTCATATAATCCATACCTAGTGGTGAAAGCAGTCTTAGGTATGTCTAGTTCCCTTATCTTTAGCTGAAAGTAGCCTGATCGGAGATCAATCTTTGAGAAAACACGGGCTCCTTCTAACTGATCAAACAAGTCATTGATTCTGGGCAAAGGATATTTGTTCTTGATAGTCACCTCATTGAGTGAACAATAATCTATGCATAACCTTTGACTTCTATCTTTCTTTTCAACAAACAAGACTGGTGCTCCCCAAGATGAAGAACTTGGTTGAATAAATCCTTTCTGCAACTGTTCTCCAAGTTGCTTCTTGAGTTCTTTCAACTCATCAACTGACATCTTGTAAGGTCTCTTTGCTATTGGTCCTAATCCTGGCAGCAAGTCAATCAGAAACTCCACATCTCTATCTGGTAGCATTCCCGGCAATTCCTCCGGAAACACATCTGGATATTCTCTCACAATTAGCACACTGTCTATGCT
This sequence comes from Avena sativa, assembly GCA_916181665.1. NCBI lineage: Eukaryota > Viridiplantae > Streptophyta > Magnoliopsida > Poales > Poaceae > Avena > Avena sativa. The sequence goes on from OV702280.1 coordinate 139,234,912, forward strand.
TACCCCCTTAAGAGAATTTAGCTTACTCCCTTTTGATTCAAAGTTAGACTTGAATCTAATCCTTTTATTATCCGAGGTTATGAGTGTGACAGTACGGTTGGCACAATCTAGTACTCCCTCATACTTGGTCATCCAATCCATTCCCAAAATAACATCCAGTCCTTGGGAATATAGGATTATCAGACTAACTGGAAACTTATGCTTTCCAAACTCTATTACTAGATCACGACATCCAAGGCTTACTATCATATCTCCACCGGGAGAACTTAATTTTATAGGACACCCAATATTTTCAGTTGGAAATCCATTTCTATCAGCAAATGCTCTTGATATGAATGGATGCGATGCACCAGTATTGAAAAGAACAAGTGCTGGAATAGAATTGAGTTTGAACTTACCAGCCACAACATCAAATTCCTCATATATCTCTTCCACATTGATGTGGTTCACTTGTCCCTTATGGAAAGGGTTGGGCTTGGTGGTTCCTTCAACCTTCTTCTCTGGGCACTCATTTGCATAGTGTCCCATCTTCTTACACTTGAAACACTCAACCTGACTGATATCTCTCTTTGTAGGCTGACTTCCACTGCCATTTCCACCTCCACTGTGGTGGCTCTTGTGTCCACTCTTGTGGCTCTTATACTTGTCATTATCATGACTGTGGTGATGCTTGCTGTCATGATGGCGGTTGTGGCTGTGGTGGTTGTTGTACTTTCCATGTTTGTGGGATCCAGAACTCCCACTATCATCATGATGGGAACGCTTGTGAGACGATCCCGAGTTGTTCTTATCAAAGTTGTGCTTTCTCTTCCTACTCTCAACCTGTTTCATCTTGTTCTCCAAGATGGTAGCCTTGTTGTGATTGGTAGGTTGGGACATAGGAAACAAACAGTTGCAGGTTTAACTCATCGTTCAATCCTTCGAGGAATTTCTCCTTCCTCTTGGCATCAGTATCAACTTCATCTGGTGCATAACGCGCCAGATTGTTGAATTCCTCAATATACTCAGCCACGCTGCGGTGACGCTGTTTCAGGTTGTGGAACTCCTTATTCTTCAAATTCATCACGCTGGATGAGATGTGAGCTATACGGAATCCATCCTCAAAGATAGCCCAAGTTACATCCTCAATGGGAGTGGTGATCTGAAAATTGACCCACCAGGTTATTGCTGGCCCTTCTAGCAGATGTGCTGCAAACCTGACCTTCTCTTTGTCGGTGCAGCCAACAGTCACCATGTCTTTGTTCACTGAACGTAACCAGTCATTGGCTATCATTGGATTAGTGGTTCCTGAGAACTTTGCAGGCCTCGGTCTTAGAAATCTGTTGAGCATGTCAAATCCTGGCGGATTATTCTGGTTGTTGTTCTTATTGTTATTGTTGTTGTTATTCTGATTCTGGTTCTGCATGAAGGTGGTCATCATCTGCATCAGTTGTGCTTGCGCTGTCATCAACTGCTGCATCTTGGGAGTGACCTTGTTGTTGTTGTTGTTGTTTTGGTTGGGGTTGGCACGTCGAGGAGGCATCTGTGGTTTTAATAATGATAAGAATGAGATACCCATAGATGCTTAACATGCACAATACATCACATAGACAATCACAATTACCAAGCATCAAAATAACATAGAGTTTAAACGACATACACAACAAGTTTTGGAAAAAGCAAACACACCATAGCAATCCATCCACATGTTGGATGGTCATTGCGACTCAATAATCAAAGTACAGTAGATGAAAGGTAGATGAAAGGTAGATGAAAGATAATCGAGTAGTCTACACTACTCCACCGCACAATCTCCACATCAACAAGGGTAAGACCTGCATTATCCATAGCGGTCTTGTACTCATCAACACTAGCAGTCAAGGCCTCAATCTTGGCCCTAAGAGTCCTCTTCTGTGAGCGAAGCCTCTCGATCACTCCCTACTGATGCTCAAGCTCGAAGTCCTTGGCCTCTAGCTCTACCTTCATATCCTGGATCTTCATGTTCCTGTCTTGGACTCTTTTCTCCTGGCTCTTGAACTTCTTGTCCTAGCTTTCAAACTTGGCCCCCATTTCCTTGACAATCTCATCTTGCTCCGCGGAGAGCTTGTCCTTCTCACGAAGCTGAACCTGGAGCTCGTCATTGCTAAGCATGACGTTGGTCCTATCAGTATCTAGGTGTCTAATAAGACCCTCTTGGTCCTGAAGGTACAGACGAATCGGCTCCATCGTCTCTCTAGCAGCATCCTCATACTCTATAGCCTCACCCTCCTCATTGCGTATCCCGAAGGGGTGAAAGTAAAGACCTCTAAGCTCGGTGGAGTGCCTCCCTACCAGGCGCCCAAGTAACACCTACATGACTACATCTAAGCCTTTCTCCTTGTCGTCATGCATCAGCTTGAAAGTGATGGTCTCCGTGGTTGGCTTTGTTTGGCGTCCCGGCTGGGTGACTCTGAAGCCCCATAGGTCCTTCCTATCAAACTTGGTGAGTGGAAGTGTCATGATGCTAGGAAGTGGAAGGTTGATCACACTAGTGAGCTCAATGAGACGAGTACCAAAACGAGTTCCCTTGAACTCCTCGGCCATGTTGATAAGAACATTAGGCATCTATTTTTTATAAGATAGAGAAAAGTTAGAATCAACATCAAATAGAGAAAAATCACAAGACAAAATATCACAAGAACATCTTTTTGCAACAAACACACAAGTCATGGCATACACAAATCCATTACAAGCTTCAAAGGTTCAACATAACTTAGACAAAAATTTGTAAGTAAAAACGATAAGTGTGGTGGTCCAACTAACGAAGTACGTTACAACTCTCACTCACTAGACAAAATAGCTATCAGGGCATCCTTAGTAGCCATCTATCTATCTTGTTCACAAGACCCCCATATTAAATCTATGATGTCTCCCCTTAGTTGTTGGTTGGTAGTCTCCAATTCTTGGGTATGCTTCTTTTCTTCTCTAAGGTCATTTTGGGTGTTGAGCATTCTGCACTTGAGTCTATCACCAAGCTCCTTGATAGCATTCCAAGCTGCATTTCTTGCAGAGTCAAAGAATGTTGTGTGCATTTCAGAGTTGGTGACCATGCAGAATCCTGACTCCTTGTGGTTGTCTTCCTTGTTTTTGTACAAGTGAAGTTGCACCCACCAATACTCTTCTCGTTCATCCATCACAGGGAAACCCTTGTACATAGCTGCACCATGTATCCCTATGGAAACCATAAGGTTCTTAAGTGCCTTAGGAAATTTTGTCTCACACTCCAAAGTCATGGTCATGAGTGGTACCTTCCTCACGGCTTCGTTGATGGAGTTAATCTACAAATAGAGATGAGAAAGAAGATTAGAAAAGTTTACGAGAAGAAAAAGACAAGTGTAGAAATATTTCAAAGTGTTGAAATTTTTTCCTTAGTGGTTTCTAATCCAATCCTAGGGTCATAATGCTACAGGCAACACAGTTCTCTGATACCATCTGTAAGACCCCACCTTTATAAAGGTAAAGGTCCCTATGATTGCAATGCTAGTCCCTGGATCAATTGCTAGCATCCACACTTTAAGATGAAGTACACAGAAACAAAGGTCATTATTACATTGTCATTCCAGAGATAACATAATCTTTTACAACTCCATAGCCATAGGCTATTACAAGAAGTTAACTTAACAATATAAATAAAAGTCTTCATCTTCATGTTCCACAGTCAAGCATGTTGAGTGTAGACTAATAACCCTAATCCTCATCAGAGAACCTGCAACATCACAAGTTACAGCCACAGTGGGTCAATACATTGGAATAGTATTGGCAAGTGATACCTTAGTAGAATAAACAGTATCTAGCTTCTACATGAATTTGGCTAAGTGTATCTTAGGCTTGCTTTGCTCAAAATAGGTTTTACCTATCAGTTGAAAACACTAAGTTTTTGTTTGGCAAAAACTCCCAAGGAACCACCAATAGACATTGGTGAACCTTCACCCATGTTCACCCACAAGTTTTTAACTTAGAAATTGGGATGAGGAGATTATTGATAGCTTCCATGTCTTGATGCTCAAATTTTCCTTTTCCGGGGACACGATTAAGTACTTAGATTCTTCCTTCCGTAGAGGTGGTGCACTTTCCCCACAAGACTTGATTTTCACCAAGACAGGACCTTTCAGAAGCCTTCCCTTAGACCAAAATGGACGCGCTCCAAACCTATCACCCTCTACCACCAACTGTCCATTTGGCTAAGTTCTTGCAACCTATATGATCCAGGCAGAGCCCATAATGCCATGTGGATGCACTAGAAGCTTCTTAACATATGGAATCTCAAATCCCTTTGTTCCTGGGTGGCATTCCAGAAGTGAGATACACAGGGTAAACCATTGGAAAATGGGCCCTGGTAACCACTCAACGAAAATCCACCAAGCAATTACCAATCCACCCAGGTGTTCAATTCACTTAGTTGTTTTATTAAGCAAAAACATAAGTCAAAGACTTAGAAATAATTTCCATAGCATGTGTATATAAACCACCCTTGGTTGGTACTAGCTAGGCTAAGCATGGCAATATCAAGTATCTTAACTTAGAGAAAATTCTAACAATTCTACAACTACTAGGATTTCCCAAGCATGGCATATAGATACTTAGCAAAAATTATCATGCAAGCCCTACACAAAATATTTCTAATGCATAGTCAAAATATTGGGACAAAAGTATGAAGCACCACTTTCCTTGGTAGTTGGGGGAGTAACAACAATCCTCACAGTCACAATCACCACTAGCACCAAAATCTACACATAGAATGATAGCACCAAATTCACATTTCAAATAAACAAGCAAAAATATATGAATTCATGCAAATGCCATGTGATGATTTTTCCAAACAAAACAAGACAAGTAAAACAGTACTGATCAATAAACTGAACTTTTATACATCAAATAAACTTTATTTGGCCTTTAAAACATTTTCCAATTAATTTTTATACACAAAATAAGCCTACAAATGTCTCTGCATAAAATTCTATTTTAACAGAGTCAAAATACAAAACTAAGCCTACAGATGTGTAGGATTTATTTTTGTGATTCCATTGATATCTTATTTGCATTTTTTGGATAAACAGAACAAAAGTTATTGAATTTACAAGTTTAAACATTCAAAAATCATTTCTGGAATTTTAAACAGACAGGCTAGGCCACGTGGGCTGTTTCTATTGGTTGATACTGTTTCGCACGGATCGATCAACGAGGGACGTTGGATTTAAGTGACAGTGCATGGCCAGATCTGCTCATACCGTTTCGTTTAAGTGATCTAATCTTAAGCGTTAGATCTAGATCCAATGCTGCTGAGCACGCGACCTTGGATGGGCGGCACTAGCGACGGCGGTGCAGCGGCGGAGCTACTGGTGATGGTGTTCTGGTGATTCCAGAGGAGGCTAGGGGCAGTGGTTGGTCTTACCAGCGTCGCACGGCTGCGAGGAAGCTCAACGTGGTCGTGGTTTGGGGCGGGGGCGTGCTATAGCAGGGCCTAGAGCTCGTCGGAGTTGCAGGCGGCGTCGGGTCCTTATAGACGGAGTTGTTGCCAATGCTCTGGATCGTCCTAGCACAAACCAGTGGTATCAGGAGGTGCGCAAGGTTACGTCGAACACGACAGTGTCAAGGAGAAAGGAAGGGGCGGTCGGACTTTACCTAAATCGCTCGCCGAAGTTGAGCGGCAGCTCTTTCGCTTGCAGAGATGGATGGGGACGGCGACCTGGGTCATGTGCGGACAAAACAAAGGTGTCACAAGGTGCACAGGGGCATGCTGGTCACACTCGTTTGAAGCAGAGGCACAGGGGCGGTCAGGACTCACCGGAATTGGCCGCTGGAGGTTCTCGGTACCGCGGCGGTGCGAATGAAATTACGGCCAGCCTGGTGGCGGAGAAGGGGCGCTGAGTGAGGGGAAAAGACCATGGCGAGGTGGTTATTAAATAGTCGGAGCAGGGGCGAAAATCCCGCGGAGAATCAATGGGATTGCTCATCGCAGTGATGAGGAGGAAACGGCCGGCGACGACGTGGTCGCGTTCGTGATTTTGGGGAAGAAAGAAGTGAGCTGGCGTGGGTCCACTAGATAGTGACTGCGGGGTAGAGCGGGTGCGGTGAGAAACAGAGAGGGGGAGGGGATTCCCGGGTGGGCTTATTGGGCTGGTTACTGGGCCGCGGGTTGGGTTGGGTTAGTTAGCTTGTTTGGTTTATTTTTTTCTCTATTTCTTTTTTTCTTTTTCTGATTTGATTTTCTGGTTTGAATTTGAATATCTATTTCAATTCTGTTTCAATTAGAATTTTTCCCAGAATTTTTGTACTGTGTTTCTTGTGTCCTGGAATGTGTAAAACATCCATTCATACTCAAAATCATTTTGCGTTTGAAATAAAGTTTAAAACCATGCCTTTAGTTAAATATTTTTAATAGGCATACAAATGGTTTTAAATTTGAATTGTTTTTAAAATCTTTGTGTGGCCTTGCATTCAATTTCAAAACAATGCTGAGCAAAAACTAAGAATAGATAGAAAATGAAATATAAACCTTGCCTCACTTAAATATGTATTAGGCATAAATTTGGTTTCTTTTGTTTGAATTTTATTTGTAAAAGATCAAATGCTCAAGAATGCATGAATGATATGCAACTTTATAAATCATGATTTTTGGGATGTTGCAGTAAATCTCAGAAGCTTGTCACTAAAGATTTTCATAATATTTTCATATCTATACTTGGTTATATCCACTAGTCCACTAATGATAACCTCTAATCCATTAAGTAGTTACTTCTAACTCCATTGATACACTTCCTTTTTCATCCATCACTAATATTACTCCAATAGATGTATATATCAAATCCTACTTCACCTGAAGTGCTTACTATCCTTTAAGAGGAATCGTACTACTTCAATAACTCAATACTACTCTAGCTTCTGCTTGGTCATACTATCTTATATCTACTTAACTCCAGTATCTTATATTCCAACTTCACATTATATCATGGTGACTTCTCATGACTAACCTAGGATAACATATCTCTACTAGGGTTTAATCATGTGTTATCCACCCTCGTCTCTTATACAAGATATAATCATTCACTCTTAGTGACTTGAGCATGATCATTATAATCCTTTGATCATATAAGGTTTAGGTTTCTAGTTGGCTAATCAAGGCTTTTATCAATACAACATTACAATTGTATTATAATTATCTTCTCAGTATCTCTTACTGACTAGAAGATATTACTCATTCACTATACCTACTTCCTCCAATAGGATTACTCCTATTAACTATCTTCAGAATTCATCCTTATAACCTTCTTTGTTACCATATATATCTTTATTTAGCATAACTCTTCTATCCATTCAGGAGTGAGTTAACTCCATCAATTATCATATTGATCTTATTCTCTTCCAACACTCTAATCCTATAGATGATATCTAAAACTAGCATTACCACTTACCTCGTATTACTCCTTTATTTATAGGACTTAAGTGAATGCTATGATAAGGACAAGAGTTGATAGATCAAGAATTGATAGATTAAGAATTGATAGGCTAAGAATTGATTAATCAATAGTTGATCACTCAACATTGATTAACAACAGATATTAGGATTAGATTCAATAGAAATGATAGGAATTGATATGGAAAGAAAGACATGTGGTGAAGATTCTTGAATTGACATTCTTCCTACTCGATATAACTAAGGAGTTAGGGTGAAATATTATCTTGATACTCATGGTATAAATGTATGAGAATAAGATAGGTCAAGATTTAGTTTCTAAACTCTTGTTACTTGAATTATATTCTTAACTTAGTATTAAAGAGTTGTTGTAATGAATACTATTATATTAATCATTTAAGCAATGTATTATGGTTTAATTTTATTACTTTTGATCTACCCTTAGATCAAATCATGTTTACCCAAAATAAGGTTTTAGCAAAGGTCATGTTGAAACTTATCACAGTAAACTTGATGATCTACTTCACTTACATCAAGTTAAGAGAAGCTTCAATCACTTTGACAAGTTTTGTTCAAAAGCATGAAAATTATTCAGATTTTCTATGCATGAATGTAATAAACGCATCTGAGTTCAGCTTATTTCTAAGCTCTAATGCTGGGATGTTACAATCCGCCTCCAGATCACATCGCCTCCATTAATCTGCCTGATTCCAGCCTCCATTTGCCGCCATGGGTAAACCATGGGGCTGGCACCGCCGCATGCTAAAGCGTAAGGCAGACGACGACGCGGCTGGCCATGGCGACCGCCACCGTGAGGATTGGGGATTGCCGAACCTCATCCCTGCGAACGTGTACAGGGTCGCCAAGGAGTTGGACATCGTCACAACCGGTTTCCTCGGTCGCTGCATCCCTTGCTTCCGCCCGCCGATTCGGAAATGGAAGAAAAACTGTTCGGAATGCCAGGCCTTCTTTACCCTGATACCAGCATATGGCCAAACGACCGCGATGGCCACATAAGTTCTAGTATCTTGCTTGTTGACTCAGTCATACCGTTGATTCATATGTGCTGAACTTTCGTCGGAATCCTATGTTCCTTCCGTCGAACGTGTTGTGTGCACGTGAAGTTTGAACAAATTGAACCATTTAAGACTATTCTGTACAGAGGAAGCTCTACTTGCACTTGATATTCTGGTATTTTCGTAGTGATACATTCTTAATTTAGTTGATATCTGAGGTGTCAATTTGGATTTGCAATGGAATGCCTGCTAGGTGATATTCTGTTTTCTAAAAAAAATAAACAAACTAGACGATTTAAGACTATTATGTCCCTAGTTGTTTCTGATCACCGTAAGGAGTTTATTTGGGGGAAGATCTGCTCCTACTTGATATATTTAGTATTTTCATAGTGACATAGGCACAATTTATGCGAGAGCTAAGGAGACAGTCATATATAATACTTTAATCCGAGCATAGTGGTGTCAAGTTGTATTTGCAATGTAATCCATGCTAGGTGATTCTACCAACTGATAACAAACTTTTGCAGAGTGTTCATGAAAAAATAATGCTGCTGGGTAAGTGGTCGCAATCAGTAGTATTGAATATCAAGGAGATAGAGGAGGCGGAAATGGATGATGAGCAGAACTGGGTGGGTGGCAACGGCGAATGGTTGGTCCTTTTATCCCAGGAAGGGAGTACTTGGACTCTAAGAAATGTCTACAGATTGTTGAGACTTACACTGCCATCTGTAGTGGATGTTGGCATTACTACATTCAACCATGGGTGGACGCCGCCAAAATCTGAATTCGCTTACAGGTTCAACATGGCAGAACTTGAGCTCCTGAAGGTACAGCTCCCACAGAAGCCTAACCTGATGTGGAAGACATGGCACTACAACCTCTTAGCGGTGTTTGACAAGGCAATCACATTCATTAGATGCCCATATGACAATGAATGGAGAGTCTTGCACGACGACCATCTACGTTCGGAGAAGTATGTCGATGCCGTCTTCACTTCTAGCGTGTATGACGACACACCGCAACGCATTTACGCGGTCACTGAACCTAGCGGCGATGTGCGTGTTTGGGAGCCGTACACCTGGGGTGAGTGATGGTGTCATATAGCATGTAAATTCTCATTCAAAATTCTGCTTACTGACTAAAGGTAACATGCAGGTACACATGCAGCCCCACGCGTCATTCCATCTCTAGTGATCAAAGATGCAGTAGTAGATGCTGATCCTGTATCACAGCGCTGGTTCCTTGCACCTCTCAGAGACGATGTCAACCAGGGTGCTGAACTCATGTGGATTCACATCAGGGGAGCACTAAACAGTGTTGGTGATACAATATAACATATGCGGACACAACTTTCTTCATACCCATCGCTGCGGTGACACGTTTTCTCGAGGTCCGCGTGTCCATCAAAATACCTAGTAGAACAGGTCTGGAGCAGAGTCGATAATCTAAAGGGACAATCTCTGTTGCTTGAGATCAACCACCCTTTCTTTCTTGGAGCCCATGAAGCTTTTGAACCTGTAATTGCTCAGGCAGCCCCGGCTCCTATTGATGCTGCTGCTGGTGGTGGAGCTGACAAAGAACTAGCTGCTGCTGCTCCTGGTGTAGCCGACAAAATACTCGCTAATGTTTCTACTGATGAAGCTGAAGAAATACTTGCTAATGCTGCTGCTCGTGAAGCTAACGACATACCGGTTGAGGATGCTACTGGAGTCCAGGGAGAACATGGTGCTATTGTCACTGAGGTGCCAGCACTTACAATGTTGATAGCAGACTGTGTGTATGCTACGCACTCACGCGTTTATTATGTTAACACACTAGATTCGACCTGGAGCCGAATCCACGTCGGCTGGAGGGGGCCTGCCATTGGCTCATCAGTGGGGTCATCCAATTTGTTAGAGAATGAGAGACAGCCAAATGCAGCACTTTGGTTTGTTCCGACGATGCCACCAACTCCAGTGGCCGGTTCGCCGGTTGGATCGCCGGATGTTCCGGTGGTCTAAGAATGCTTTGCTTATTTGTGTAAGAACAAGTTAAGACTATGTGTGTAAGACTAAGTTAAGCCTAACTATGTAATATTCAGTGAAGCCCAGCTTTCCTTTCCCTGCCCACAACAGCAGAATTGCAGCATAGAACTTCCAAGGGTCATGTGTATACCAGAAATTTTGCTCGGGATAACAACCACTTCAAGTTAATTGCAGTTTCAAAAGTTGGCAATAGTGCCGACAGTGTTCATTTTGCTCGAGATAACAACCACTTCAAGTTAATTGTAGTTTCAAGTTGGCAATACTATCGACAGTGTTATTGTTATGAATGTGTACGTATTTGAATGCATCACTAGAATGTGCCACCTATTGATGATTGATGACATGGATCTAGCTGCTCTTCGCGTATTTGCATTCAATTGCTCATGGATCAGAATTACTACATGTACATAGAAAAACAGTGAAATTGAAAGAGGTACAACACATGGTCTTTTTGAAACAAGTTCATTCGTTGTATTACAGGCACACTATACAACTTTCACTTGCATATAATTCACAGACAGAGAATACAACAGGACCAGACCCACATGATCCATCTGCAGCTCAGAATGCTCGACAATTCTGCAATACTCCGCCAGCAATCGATCTAGTTCGAAAGGATGGTCATTGATATCCTCCTACTCCATACCAATGGACAACCCTTGTCTACTCTTCGCACGCAAGAGCCTCAAAGTTGTAATATCTAATCTCGGTTAGGTCTGGATAGTGGATGCTTTCGGCCTACACCGTGGGTACCCTGGCGCTGTCGATGCAGATGCAACGATTGTCAGCAACAAAGAGAGCATGGCTGCCAATGCCTCTGACCGGCTGAAGGACATGGTTCTGTGTATCAACCTGGTAAACAACGAGCCTGCCGCCGTAGACCGGTCCACTCACAACGCACAAAAACTCCCCATTAGACTGGACAAGGTAAAAACGATTCTCTGAGTACCGGCAGCCCGGAACAGGGCCTGTGACGGTGGCATGCATCTCCAGGGTCCGTGTGGAGCGCTGTGTCTATACATCTTCATGAGCAGCACCAGGCATAGTCGAGAGGACAAACCCATATCTGTCTATGACAAAAACATCACCAGCGTAAGAAGTCATACTCCGGAGTTCCGCGAAGTGATTCAGCGTGTACCACCATTCACCAAAGACTGGGCGACTGCCTTCCTCCGTTCCCTCATCCGCCCACCGAATGATGGTGTTATGAAGGTATGATGTAAACACCATCAACGACGGGAACATCGTCACATCGACAAAATCCACCTGCTCGGTCGGTATCTCCACCATGAGGCGCTTGATAGCACACAAGAAGGGGTTGTACAGCCGTGTCTTGTACAGCTGCACCCTCTGTACAAGCACAAGGAGGCCGCCGGTTGTCCTACCGACGTAAAAGTACCTTCCAGAGACACAGAGAGGGAGAGAGAGAGAGAGAGAGAGAGAGGAGAATCAGAGATTCCGTCAAGGTAAACATACAGATATTCAATCAAGGTAAACAAGTAGATGGAGAAACAAAACTTGAAGAACATATCGTATAGGAGGTGAACACAAAAAAAGGATCGCACATATACAGATGAATATCAAGAAAGCACCTATGAATAACCCGACTAATCTTCTTCTCAAGGTAGCGGCCGGTTATCACGTTCAGCAACGTGATGACATCGTCGTCTACCCCATACTCCTCCGACAACTGGTGCTCTAGAAAAAACTAGTTGGCTGGTATAAATCGCTCCTCCGTGAAGCCGTGCCAGGCACTGCAGACTGCCCGGAAGGCGGCGTAGTAGTCGAAGTCGTCCGTCGATAGGAAGATGTCACCTATCTTTTGCACGACTCCCTCAGGAAGATTAGCCCACAGCAAATCCTGGTTCTTGTTGCCGGCCATGGATGATGGTGTTGTGGTCTCAGTCCCGTCGAATGGCAGAGGAAGCAGTTCCAGAGACAGAAATTTATTAAAGAAGGCCTGGGAATGCCAAGGGAAGCGTGGGGAAACGAGACAACCGCATGCACACAGCAACCGCATGCCCAACCTCCAACGATCCCGCATGCAATCTCTCTTGTCGGTTCGGTTCCTGACAAGTAAATGCGGGGGGTTGCTACACGGGCAAGTTAATGCAGGGGTTGCAGTTTCAAGTTTACTAGTATCCAAGAAAGTAATGTGCCACGATCATATAAAATGAATAGCTCATACAAACAGCTATCAACACTGCCGACAGTGTTATTGTTACATATTTGAACACATCACTATAATGTGCCACCTATTGATGATTGATGATGTGGATCTAGCTTCTCTTCGCGTATTTACATTCAATTGCTCATGGATTTGTTCCCATAATTTTTGGCAATGGCTGATGAACTCCACTCTCTTGCTAACATGCTTCATCAACGAGCTCGTGTTGATGCAATGCAAAGTACAGACTATGGTCTTCACTATTATCCCATTTAGGTTATCTATTTTTCTTCATCATGGATCTACTAATTTCAAATGAAAGTATAGTAAATAACATATCGGTACATGTTTTCTACCACAATCAAAAGAAGAAAACTCGATGGAATTTCACCTTGTTGGCATTGTGCCAAACATACTGATGTGGCCTTGGGGTTCAGAGAGTAAGATGTCTTGGCTGGTGTGGGTGCGACCACGGTGACGGCAAGCTCGGATTTTGGAGGAGGACAACGGGACAAAATCTTGTCCCGGTGCTGTAACATCCCAAAAATGTTGAACAATGATTATGCAATTCCAATCACCAAAATTAGGGTTAACAAAAACTTTTGGTTAAAATTCAAATCTTTATGAATGCATGTGTGTATGTGATGATTTCATGAATGAATGAATGGACTTGTGTGATTTATCTAAATAGAAGGAATGGTTTAAAGATGAAAACAACATCATCTAAAACATTTCCAAGCAGAAACAAATCAAGATAAAAAACAAAAACAAAACAAATAAGCAAATGGTCATTTTTGCTAATCTTGCTCACTAGACCACTTTGAGTGTTTCTAGTCCAAGATTTCAAACAGAAACAATTCCATTTATTTTCACCCCTTGCTAGACCAAGTAAAAGTGAACCCAAGCCCACCTTTCAAAATTACAGAAACATTTGGCAACTTGATTCAAATCACAATTCAAAATTGAATTTGATTCATATGTGAAGATCCCACATTTTCAAAACCCAACCAAACCAGTGCACCTTGACTAATCCAACTAACCAGAGACTCCCTAGTATGTAACTATCACACCCACCAAGTTTGAATCCAAAATTCAAATTTGAATCTCTTTCGGCCATTTCATCAAACACCTTGTAATCAGCAAACAAACAAACATCAAACACTATTAGGAGCAGTGATTTTGGCCAACCTTGTTCCGTCTATAGCTCACACTACACTCTTAGTAGATGTTCTAGCTCAATTAACAAGCTTTAGCACCGCTGTGAGCATGCCATAGCCATAAATGGTGACTATGTCGAGCCTAACTTGCCACCCAATGTCGACAGCAAGCTAGGAGCCTCACCAAGCCTAGCCAGCTTGTCTGGGACACAAGCCACCGTCCACCGCCACCCCCTGTCCGGTGACCACGCCTTGCCAGCCACTAGACCACTCAGAACAAGCGCGTCCAGTCTCTCTGCAACCATGCCAAGAGCGTACCAGGGCTCCGCGCTTGACACGCGAGCAAAGACCGCACCTCGCCTTCGCCGCCCTCATGCATGATCACCACCGCCCTAGGAACCGCCCGGACATGCCCGTTCGCCCCCGCGCGGACCGTAGACGCTGTGCGCCATTAAATTTCCCGTCGGACCCGTCTAGAGCATCGAAGTGTTCCCACAAATTTGCACTGCCCTACGCCTCGCCATCAAGCCGTTGAGCTTCGCCAGGAGGCAACGCACCGTCCCCTACCCCCATCCATGATGTTATCTCGTTGTGCAGACGACCACGACGATCTCCACCCGCACCCTTCGGTCCCCTCGCCGCACTATAAATAGGTGGCCGGAATTTCGCCGCAGCTTGCAGCTGCTGGAGAAGAAGGGCGTCGTCGATTGGAGCTGCCCTAGGAGGAGCCACCGGTACCAGGAGGATCGTCGTCGTCGACTTCGTTGTTCGCCCCCATCGCCGACCATCGCCAGAGCCTCGGTGAGCCCCCACTGACCCCCACTGGCTGCTCTAGGGTTCGACTTCGCCGCATCCTGTTCAGGCGTGGACGATGAACCACAACCGTAGGATTAGAGCTAGATCGCACGGCTCTAATCACCCTGTACCGCTTCGCACCCCTCTGTCTCACTGACGATTGGGGAAAGACACTTAACCCACCTGCTCGCGCACTGTGCATAGTGGGCCGACCCAATTAACCTCCCACGCGACCGAGTAATTCAAATTTAGGTTTATTCTTTTATTTCAAACTCAGTTCTGTACCCAGATTCAAAAATCAACCCAGCTCGATTCACTAAACCAAAATGCATGAAACCAATTTTGTTAGAACCGTACTGGAGTGCTTAATCCAAGCCTATTGGATTCAAACCATTTGGATTTGAAGATCTTATATAGTAAAAATAACAAGGCAGAAGCTTTTCTGCATTCAAACATTTTTCAAAATTCAACCATAAAAGCTTTTGAGTTGATTCCAACTCTCAAAAATCACATTTAACCATACCTTTCAGAATATATAAAAATATATAGGTTTACTTGCAGAAATAATGATCAAGTAATAAAAGAATGCCCCATAGGCATTTCTAGTCACTTTATTTAATTAAAATAAAAAGGTTAAACCTTATTAAATTGTGACACCACTTTAAATCACATGTACTAAAATATGTGGTGATGACATGTTTCAACATGATCCCATGTTTTAGTTGGAGAATATTAAATCTTAAGTAGTTTTTCAATTAGTAGAAATTACTTTTCTAAAATAAAGGAAATAAAACTATTTGCCCTAATGGTTGTAAAGCTTGTGATGATATTAGATCATCTAGTAAAAACCTTGGTGTGTTAAATAGAAATAGTTAAGCATTGTTTGGTGATTGTGTACCTCGTATTTATTTATAGACGATAGTACCAACCAAGGATAGAAGGAGGAAGGAGGATACTACGAGGAAGAAGCTGAGGAGAACTTCAACCACTGCTCTGCACAAGGCAAGCTTATACTAATATCTTAGCAAGCCTAATACTACCAGTTGACTTGGCAAGCTTATACTTGCAATTATGCAAGCTAACACTTGCAATCATGAAAGTTAGATAACCTAGGAAATGCATTAAGCATGCTTGGTTAGATCCATTTGATTGTACTCGATCCTAGTTTTACTTACAAGCTTAGTATTTTATTTCTTTATCAAAGCTTTTATTTGAGTTTCCTTGGTGACTTGTAGATATTAGAAGGATAATTGAAGGTGGCATAAAGAACATAAAACCTGGGCCAAGTTAGATGATCTTGACGTCATCCTGAGGCATGAGATTTAACTTAGATCATTGATACTTGTTTACCACCCCTCATTAGTATTTACCCCCACTTGTAGATGCTAGTGCTAAGCATAAACCTTGATCAACTTTAGATGGGAATACTTGGTGAAATGGTTATGAAAACCTTATAATGATGAGTCATTCTCTTGAAATGTTTTGACGTGTGTTCTTGAACACCAGATGATTTTGATGATGAAAATATTAAGGCATGAGCCTTAGCCCTTTATCAAACTGATGGTTGTCTGGATCCGATACCATTCCAATTTTTACCGTACAACCACAATACCCGAAATTTGGGTAGGGCTTGACTGGAAATTTATATACCTTAGTATGGGTTCCCTTGCGGCCAAGGTTTGAGCCGAGGCTACCTTGTTAAGATTGTCCACCTATGCAGTTCCCAAGATGACAGTTGGTCATGGTTAAGAGGCCAAACTCATAGGAGAGGTGCCTATACTAGGGAGTGTAATTGAAAGGATAGGATTGATTATCCGCATACTGAGTATGGTGAATTCAGGATTTGTTCCTGACGGATGTATCGAATGTTGTGGTGAAAGTGTACCACCTCTGCAGAGTGTCAAACTATTCGAATAGCCACGTCCGCGGTTATGGACAGTTGGAGTGTCCATACTGTTCCGTCGTCATATGTTTTCAAAATGACTTATGAAATGATTTATGACTTGACTTGACCGCAACAGAGTTTTGATATGAAATTCAAGTTCCCACTTAGGTGTTATAAAACTTTCAACTAGCTTTCTTTGCTTATGAACTTAGTTAAGGTAAACATGGCTTTTTGTAAAATAACCCTAGTGCTTAGTACTCCCTATTCCAAAATCACTTCACTTGTTAGTATTAGTTTCCGAGTACTTAAAGAGTAGTCATGGCTTTGTCCCTGGCTATTCCCGTGGCCAGACTATGAAGAGGAGTATCAGGAAGACGGAAAGCATGAAGTTTACGACAACTAGGATCATCTCCCATCGTCAGCATTGCCTGTGACCATGAAGATGGAGCCTCGCCTAGGCTATCGTTATTATTACGTTATTCTGCTGCTTGAATTGTATTAAGACTGGATCATGGGATCCTTATTTGTGTAAGACCTTATGTATGGTTTGTAATGGATGATGTACTATGATATCCAAACTGTTATGTCTCGCAAAAATGGTAATCCTGGGATTATGATGTATGGCATAACATGCATCTAGGATTAAAAATCTGGGTGTTGACAAGTTGGTATCAGAGCAATCCTGACCATAAGAGACCCTAGTTTAGAATGGACGTTTGAATCAAAAACTTAGTTTCAAAACCAAGGAAGTGAGTATTTATGAAAACTTATTCTCATTCCTATCACTTAGTCTCTTTCATAAAAATTCATGTTCCTCAAAAATTCTTGCAAACTTACATAAAATTTAACACACTTGATCACTCTACTAGCTTACTCATCCTATATTCTTATAGATGGACGTGAAGTACAAAAAGTTTTATCAGTTGGGGAATGGAGGAGACCTCATCTTTGAGCGTGACTTGGACCAGCTGGAGGAGATACTGGAGCGTCCGCACCCCGAGTTCTTCGGAGCTCAGCTCAACGATCAGGAAGGAGAGGATTTGCAGTGGCTATTTGTTGCAAGCCTCCGAGGGAAGATTGAAGCCCCTACCTTAGAGGGAATTCAGTTCACCTTGAGAGAGAACAACTGGCTCGATGGACTTGCCAGGGCCATGCAGGAAGCTCTTGCCCGTCTGTGTGGGCAGAGTATAAATCAGATCAAGGGTACCCTCCTTGAGTTTTACCCAAGGCGTGATGTTATGGGACAACCACTGGAGTACCCATATCACCACGAGCTGAAGAGTCAATTGGACCACCTCATATTCATGATGTATGACAGTCAGAAGGAGTTAGACAATGCCCGCTCCTACGCCAACCAGAAGTACGCCATCGCCGCCAAGAAGGATCAGACTATTTCCATGCTAGTGAAGGATCGCCAGTCTCGTCGTCGTCAGCTCGACAAGAAGGAGCGCATCATTGCCCATCTTCGCCACAGAATCGCAGATTTGGAGGAGACCATCCACGAGAGAGACATGCAGTTGGAGGAGGGGGAAAATGCAGGGGAAGACCTTCGTGGAGACCCCTAGTCCTATCTCAGTGATGACTTTCTGGAGGATCAGGCCATGGACTTCTTCACCGATGAGGATGACTTCGCCTTCATTAATGATGATGATGAGGATGATGAGGACACCGACTCCGAGGAGTAGTAGCACTTGAGCACTAGCGTTAGTGAGTTGTATTCGGTGCCACTTTATCGTAGTTTCATAGAATGGTTCTTAAAACCATCTGTTTCCTTTGTTGTGGTGTGTGTTGTATCGTGTGCTATGAATGAATGAATGAATGAATGAAAAGCAAGTTGCTAGAAAAATATGAGTCAAACTTCAAAAACTTTTCAAACACAAAACCCCTGAACCTTAGAAATTTCCCTCTTTTCTCATGATTTATCTCAATCTTCAGATGCCTCGCGGAGGAAGCACTTCATCCCCGGACCTGATGCTACAAATCTTGCAAATGTTGGTTTCGGCTCGCGAAGCCGAAAGAGCCGAACGTCAATCCAACTTAGCCACCCTTCAACGGATAGCGCAGATGGCCAACAACAATCAAGGCCATGGAAATCAGGACAACCATGGATCTAAGCTCAAGAATTTCTAGAACACCAATCCACCCGTTTTCACTAAGTCTGAAGAGCCCCGATTTGTAGATGATTGGCTACAAACCATGGAGAACAACCTAGAAGTTGCAGGAGTGGAAGCTAACAAGAAGGTATTTTTTGCCTCCCACTATCTGGCTAGAGATGCAAGAGCATGGTGGAACAGCGTTCGCGCCATGACTGTAGGACAGATGATGGCTTGGGAAGAGTTCAAAGTCAAGTTTAGCAGAAGCCATGTGCCACCGGGTTTGATCAAGAGGATGAGAGATGAATTCAGAGAACTAAAGCAAGGCATGATGACTGTAGTTGAGTACTGTGACAAATTATTGTCATTGGCTAGGTATGCACCTGATGAGATTGACACTGAAGCCAAGAAGAAGGAGAGATTCCTGAATGTTCTGCATGATGAGATGCAGACAGTGTTGGTCAATATCCCATTTGCTGATATTGAAGCCTTAGTGGACTTTGCCATTCAGATGGAAGGCAAGATCAACCAAGCCAATGAGAACTGCAAGTGTCGCATGATGCATCAACCAGGAACCCACCATACACCAAAGTATCGCCCCAACCCATCTCCAGGATTTGACCCAAGAACCAACAGACACCCGATGAACCATCCGACCTATCCCAACCGTGGAAACCCAAGGCCCGGAGGAAACCATAACAACCACGGGAACCCCAGCAATTTCAACCGTGCCCCGCCCAAGTTCAACAACAACAATGCCGCCACCAACACCAACACTGCCCCAAGGACTGGAAGCAAAGTTGTGCCTGTTGCTGCGAAGGACAAGTCCCAAGTAACTTGTTATGAGTGTGGAACCAAAGGTCACTATTCCAATGAGTTCCCCAAGAAGATTGCCGCAGCCCCGAATGCAAATGCCCCAGCTCAGCAGCAGCGTCGTGTTCAGCCCGGAAGAAGGTTTTCCCCAGGGAAGTCGTTCAACCGCAACGGACGTCTCTTTCTCATGCATGGTGAAGAAGCCCAAGAAGCACCAGATGTCGTGCTGGGTATGTTTTCTGTTAAATCGGTACTTGCAAGAGTGTTGTTTGATTCTGGAGCATCGCACTCGTTTGTTACTGAAGAATTTGCATGCACTAGTAAGATTCAACCAACCAAATTGAAGCATGTTATGATAGTTCAAATACCTGGTTCAGCACCAAAGCTAGACAAATTTGCAAGGCCATGGCTATCCGAATCCATGGCATAGATTTTTATGCTAATCTAATAGTACTCGTAACTAAAGGTTTGGAAGTAGTACTAGGAATGGATTGGATGTCCAAACAGAAAGGATTAATCTACTGTGCCAAGAAAGCCATAACCATGACCAGTACAGCCGGAATATCAGTAGAGCATGTATCTGAAACCTTGCCCCGTCAATTCAAATGCAACAAGAGTATAGCCCATCCAACCATTGATCAAGTCCGGATAGTCTGTGAATACCCCTATGTACTTCCAGATGTTTTTCCTGGTATGCTCCCAGATCGGTATATCGAGTTTATCATTTAACTAATCCCTGGAACAGGACCCATAGCCCAGAGACCATATAGTATGAACCCGTCTGAACTAGTGGAGCTGAAGGAGCAACTGGTTGCTATTCTGGAGATAGTACTTATCCAACCAAGTGCGTCGCCATGGAGATCACCTGTCTTGTTTTTGGACAAGAAGGATGGAGGTAACCGTTTATGTACAGATTATCAGAAGTTGCCAAAGATAGAAGACTTGTTTGACCAGTTGACTAGTGCCAAAGTGTTTTCTAAGATTGATCTTAGAACTGGCTATCATCAACTCAAGATTCGTGCAGAGGATATTCCAAAGACTGCCTTTACCACCAGATATAGATTATACGAGTACAATGTCATGTCTTTTGGATTAACCAATGCCCCGCTTATTTCATAAACCTCTTGAATAAGATTTTTATGGACTTCCTGGATAAGTTTGTCGTTGTTTTCATTGATGACATTTTGATTTATTCCAAATCAGAAGAAGAACACGAGCTACACCTAAGGAGAATTCTTGGAACCATTAAAGAGCATCAACTGTATGCCAAGTTTAGCAAATATGAATTCTGGTTACAG
The DNA here is from genome assembly GCA_916181665.1 of Avena sativa. Classification (NCBI taxonomy): domain Eukaryota; kingdom Viridiplantae; phylum Streptophyta; class Magnoliopsida; order Poales; family Poaceae; genus Avena; species Avena sativa. The sequence goes on from OV702280.1 coordinate 139,255,592, forward strand.
GAGGTAGGATTCCTCGGACATATCGTATTAGCTGGAGGAATTACCGTTGACCCTGCAAAGGTGAAGGATGTTGAAAGATTGGCAAGCCCCAACCACCCAAACCCAAGTTCGTGCATTTCTCGGATTAGCGGGATACTACCACAAGTTCATCAAAGGATTCTCAAGTATCGCAAGACCCATGACCCAATTGTTGAAGAAGGATAAGAAGTTCGAATGGATGGACAAATGTGAAGCGAGTTTTCAAGAACTCAAGAGGAGATTGATTTCAGTCCCAATCTTGATCATGCCGGATATCACGAAGCCTTTTGATGTGTATTGTGACGCATCCAAGATTGAACTCGGGTGTGTGTTGATGCAAGAAGGCACAGTAATATCTTATCTATCCCGACAACTAAAGAAGCATGAACAAAATTATCCTACCCATGATCTTGAACTAGAAGCCGTAGTTCTAGCCCTGAAGACATGGAGGCATTACCTCATGGGAAAACGTTGTGAGATTTATCCAGATCACAAGAGCCTGAAGTATATATACACTCAGAAGGAGCTGAATATGAGGCAGAGAAGATGGATTGAGGTAATCAAGGACTATGATCTAGACATTCACTATCACCCCGGTAAAGCCAATGTGGTAGCAGATGCACACCTTTGAATTGGTCAGAAGTAGGAGAGAGTCTGATTTTCGGACCCGACATCCTACGAGAAGCAGAAGATAAAGTTCACAAGATCCGTGAGCACCTCAAGACCGCCCAGTCAAGACAGAAGAGTTACACCGACAAGAGACGTCGAGACCTTGCTTTCAATATCGAAGATTTTGTGTATCTCAAAGTGTAGCCTTTGAAAGGAATGCAGCGCTTCTAGCTCAAAGGAAAGTTAGCCCCTAGATATATCAAACCTTTCAAGATTCTGAATCGTTGAGGAGAAGTATTGTATCAATTGTAACTGCTAGAGGAGATGTTTGTAGTGCATACTGTGTTCCATATATCGTTACTTCGCAAATGCCTTGAAGTTCCAGAGAAGACCGAAGTTTTCAAGAACATTGATCACCGCACCATAGAGATCAACGATGACCTGACGTATCCCGAAGTACCCATCCGTATTTTGGAGGAAGCTTTCAGGACCACCAGAACCCAAAGCATCATGTTTCTCAAGATTCAGTGGAGTAACCACACTGAAGAAGAAGCTACCTGGGAACGAGAAGATCACATCAAGACGGAGTTTCCCAATCTTTTTAAATCCTAGTTTTCTTCTTACTCTTTCACAAATCTCGGGACGAAATTTTGTTTAAGGAGGGAAGGTTTGTAATATCCCAAAAATGATGAACAATGATTATCCAATTCCAATCACCAAAATTAGGGTTAACAAAGACTTTTGGTTAATTCAAATCTTTGTGAATGCATGTGTGTATGTGATGATTTCATGAATGAATGAATGGACTCGTGTGATTGATCTAAATAGCAAGGAATTGTTTAAATATGAAAACTAAATCATCTAAAACATTTCCAAGAAGAAACAAATCAAGAGAAAAATTAAAAACAAAACAAATAAGCAAATGGTCATTTTTGCTAATCTTGCTCACTAGACCACTTTGAGTGTTTCTAGTCCAAGATTTCAAACAGAAACAATTCCATTTCTTTTCACCCCTTGCTAGACCAAGTAAAAGTGAACCCAAGACCACCTTTCAAACTTACAGAAACATTTGGCAACTTGATTCAAATCACAATTCAAAATTGAATTTGATTCATATGTGAAGATCCCATATTTTCAAAACCCAACCAAACCAGTGCACCTTGACCAATCCAACTAACCAGAGACTCCCTAGTATGTAACTATCACACCAACCAAGTTTGAATCCAAAATTCAAATTTGAATCTCTTTCGGCCATTTCATCAAACACCTTGTAATCAACAAACAAACAAACATCAAACACTATTAGGAGCAGTTATTTTGGCCAACCTTGTTCCCTCTATAGCTCACACTACACTCTGAGTAGATGATCTAGCTCAATTAACAAGATTTAGCATCGCTGTGAGCATGCCATAGCCATAAATCGTGACCATGTCGAGCCTAAATTGCCACCCCAATGTCGACAGCAAGCTAGGAGCCTCACCAAGCCTAGCCACCTTGTCTAGGACACAAGCCACCGTCCACCGCCACCCCCTGTCCAGTGCCCAAGCCTTGCCAGCCACTGGACCACTCAGAACAAGCGCGCCCAGTCTCTCTACAACCATGCCAAGAGCATGCCAGAGCGCCGTGCTTGACACGCGAGCATAGACCACACCCCGCCTTCGCCGCCCTCATGCGTGATCACCACCGCCCCAGGAACCGCCCGGACATGCCCGTTCGCCGCCGTGCGGACCGTAGACGTTGTGCTCCATTAAATTTCCCGTCGGACCCGTCTAGAGAATCAAAGTGTTCCCACAAATTTGCACCACCCCACACCTCGCCATCAAGCCGTTGAGCTTCGCCAGGAGGCAATGCACCGTCTCCTACCCCCAGCCATGTTGTTATCTCGTTGTGCAGACGACCACGACGAGCTCCACCCGCACCCTTCGGTCCCCTCGCTGCAATATAGATAGAGGCCTTCCCAGCTCGATTTTAGCACACCATCTCACTCCCCACCTCTCACTGATCACACCCACCCATCCCCGGAGCAAGGCGAGCACCGGGTGGCCGGAATTTCGCCAGAGCTTGCCGCTGCTGGAGGAGAAGGGCGCCATCGATTGGAGCCGCCCAGGAGGAGCCACCAGTACCAGGAGGATCGCCGTTGTCGACTTCGTCGTTCGCCCCCATCGCCAACCATCTCTGGAGCCCCGGTGAGCCCCCACTGACCCCCACTGGTCGCACTAGGGTTCGACCTCGCCGCGTCCTATTCAGGCATGGACGATGAACCACAGCCATAGGATTAGAGTTAGATCGCATGGCCCTAATCGCCCCGTACCGCTTCGCACCCCTTTGTCTCACTAACGAGTGGGGACATCCACTTAACCCGCCCGCGTGCACTGTGCATAGTGGGCCGGCCCAATTAACCTCCCACGCGACCCAGTAATTCAAATTTAGGTTTATTCTTTTAGTTTCAAACTCAGTTCTGTACCCAGATTCAAAAATCAACCCAACTCGATTCACTGAACCAAAATGCATGATACCATTTTTGTTAGAAAGGTACTGGAGTGCTTAATACAAGCCTATTGGATTCAAACCATTTGGATTTGTAGATATTCTATAATAAAAATAACAAGGCAGAAGCTTTTCTGCATTCAAACATTTTTCAAAATTCAACCATAAAATCTTTTGAGCTGATTCCAACTCTCAAAAATCACATTTAACCATACCTTTCAGAATATATAAAAATATATAGGTTTACTTGCAGAAATAATGATCAAGTAATAAAAGAATGCCCCATAGGAATTTCTAGTCACTTTATTTAATTAAAATAAAAAGGTTAAACCTTATTAAATTGTGGCACCACTTTAAATCACATTCCCATGTATTGAAATATGTGGTGATGACATGTGTCAACATGATCCCATGTTTTAGTTGAAGAATATTAAATCTTAAGTAGTTTTTCAATGATTAGAAATTACTTTTCTAAAATAAAGGAAATAAAACTATTTTCCCTAATGATTGTAATGCCTGTGATGATATTAGATCATCTAGTGAAAACCTTGGTGTGATAAATAGAAATAGTTAAGCATTGTTTGGTGATTGTGTACCTCGTATTTATTTATAGACGATAGTACCGATCAAGGATACGAGGAGGAAGGAGGATACTACGAGGAAGAAGCCGAGGATAACTTCAACCACTGCTCTACATAAGGCAAGCTTATACTAATATCTTAGCAAGCCTAATACTACCAGTTGACTTGGCAAGCTTATACTTGCAATTATGCAAGCTAACACTTGCAATCATGAAAGTTAGATAACCTAGGAAATGCATTAATCATGCTTGGTTAGATCCATTTGATTATACTCGATCCTAGTTTTACTTACAAGCTTAGTATTTTATTTCTTTATCAAAGATTTTATTTGAGTTTACTTGGTGACTTGTAGATATTAGAAGGATAATTGAAGGTAGCATAAAGAGCATAAAACTTGGCCTAAGATAGATAATCTTGATGTCATCGTGAGGCATGAGATTTAACTTAGATCATTGACACTTGTTTACCACCCCTCATTAGTATTTACCCCCACTTGTAGATGCTAGTGCTAAGCATAAACCTTGATCAACTTTAGATGGGAATACTTGGTGAAAATGGTTATGAAAACCTTAGAATGTTTTGACATGTGTTCTTGAACACCAGATGATTTAGATGATGAAAATGTTAAGGCTTGAGGCTTAGCCCTTTATAAAACTGATGGTTGTCTGGATGCGATACCATTCCATTTTTTACCGTACAACCACAATACCTAAAATTTGGGTAGGGCTTGACTAGAAATTTATATACCTTAGTATGGGTTCCCTTGCGGCCAAGGTTTGAGCCGAGGCTACCTTGTGAAGATTGTCCACCTATGCAGTTCCCAAGATGACAGTTGGTCATGGTTGGGAGGACAAACTCATAGGATAGGTGCCTATACTAGGGCGTGTAATTGAAAGGTTAGGATTGATTATCCGCATACTGAGTATGGTGAATTCAGGATTTGTTCCTGATGGATGTATCGAATGTTGTGATGAAAGTGTACCACCTCTGCAGAGTGTCAAACTATTCGAATAGCCGCGTCCATGGTTATGGATAGTTGGAGTGGCCATACTGTTCCGTCGTCAGATGTTTTCAAAATGTCTTATGAAATGATTTATGACTTGACTTGACCACAATAGTTTTGTGATATGAAATTCAAGTTCCCACTTAGGTGTTATAAAACTTTTAACTAGCTTTCTTTGCTTCTGAACTTAGTTAAGGTAAACCTGGCTTTTTGCAAAATAACCCTAGAGGTTAGTACTCCCTATTCCAAAACCATTTCACTTGTTAGTATTAGTTTGCGAGTACTTAAAGAGTACTCATGGCTTTGTCCCTGACTATTCCTATGGCTATACTATGAAGAGGAGTATCAGGAGGACGGACATCAGGAAGGTTACGACAACTAGGATCATGTCCCATCGTCAGCATTTCCTGTGACCATGAAGATGGAGCCTCGCCTACGCTATCATTATTATTACGTTATTCCGCTGCTTGAATTGTATTAAGACTACATCATGAGATCCTTATTTGTGTAAGACCTTATGTATGGTTTGTAATGGATGATGTACTATGATATCCAATCTGTTATGTCTCGCAAAAATAGTAATCCTAGGATTGCGATGTATGGCATAACAGGCATCTAGGATTAAAAATACGGGTGTTGACAGGTGCCGTGCCCTGGGTGATGTCGTGCCATGGGTCGAGCTCCGGTTTGGGAGGAGGAGGGCGAGACCGATCATGTTCAGCCGGGTGCTAGATATCGCCGCTGAAGGAATTAGCTCCCAGTTCCGCGCCATGGCGGTGACCAAATATCGCCCCTTTGGGGAAGAAGAAGGCCGGGTCAAAAAGATCGTTTGAACACGAGGGCGCCAGTGCTGCAAGTCTACATGGCAGCCAAGATGGCAGCGACCTGACGGTCAAAAGTGACAGGCGGGGCCCAATTTAACTGGCGTTAGCGAGTTTTCCCGTGTTCAAACGGTTTGTTGAATTCGTGCCAAAAAGACCCTCTAGAATTTGGCATGCCAACTCGAGGTATCGCGATCCAATACCGATGAAGTCGGACCCTGTGTTGCCTTGGCGCTTCAACTTTCGGGCCGTAAGTTAAAAATCTCCAGGTTGGGGGCGCTCGTGTTTTCGGCTTCGACAACTATCTTCCATATCATCAGCTTCGTGAATTTTGTCATCGTCATCAACATTCGCATCGTCGTCATCATCATCATCGATGTCCCTTTCGTATTTGTCTTCAACATCAACATCGACCATGCCATCGTCATCCATGGCGGCAAGGAGAGGTTCTGGCACCGGGATCGGCCCTGCCATGGTGGACTCGCCCGCTGCACGGACTCGCTCCCACGCCCTTCCCACGACTGGGGTCTTGTGAGACAAGCCCCATGAACGGTGCGTGAACACCGCCACAGATACCGACCCGCGTCCAGGACCAAGAAGAGCTGCACCACCATAACCTCAACCACATATCGTGGCTTTAGAAAGCGAGCATGCTAGTAGAGGCTTAGCTGTGCGAGAGATACACCCAACAAGCAACGCAGGAGTCGTCACACTCAAAGATCCTCTCCCTGGAGACGCAAAAGGCACCGCCGGCGGATTTGCTCTCCCCAGTGGCGTAGGAGACACCGCTGGTGGGGGCCATTTTCCAGAAGGGGCCGCACCGGCGAAGGCCGAAGCAGCCAACATCGAGCCAGAGCAACGAGCATTAACCCAGCGCGTGGCAACCTTGACTCATGTCGGGACTCACCGCGCCGCGCCAAGTACTAGACGCCAACCCAGTATCACCGTTGTGGGAACTGGCCATTGGGGGGAAGCCATCGCTACTGCCAATGCAATAGCTCGGCACCCACCGGCTCCTGGGACAGTGGAGTACGCGACATGGAGGGACGACCTCGACGCGCAACTAGAGTTCGTCAGGCTACATTAGGAGTCTGCCCGGGCTCGTCCCCAGACCAACCTAGGGCCTAAACATGGGGTGGAGTGCGCTCCCACCACTTCCGCAAGGCCCGTGCAAAAACCTTCCCCAAGGTCGTGTTCCCGGAACACTGCCCCTGGGCTAGGGGCCGCTAGACTCGCTGACGATGGAAGGAGAACCAACGACCACACCGAAAGTCACTTGGGGGCTGGAGCCAGATACGTCCAAAACGTATCTACTTTCTCGAACACTTTGCTATTGTTTCTCATCTAAACTTGTGTGGTTTGGATACAACTAACACGGACTGACGCTATTTTCAGCAGAATTACCTTGGTATCTTGTTTTTGTGCAGAAAATCACCTATCGAGAAAAATCCCGAAAAATATGCTAAAAACTATTTTTCACCAGAAGACCCACGGAGCCAGAAGGGCAGACAGAGGGGAGGCCTAGGGGCCCAGACCCAACCCTAGGCGTGGGCCCACCTAACCCCGAGCCTAGAGGGGGTTTGCCCAACCCAGGCAGCTCCTCGGCCTCCCTCCGCGCCTATAAGTTTCCTTCTGACCTAAAAACTCAGGCGGGGTCGATAGTTTTCCAGAAAGAGTTCCGCTCCGCTGCCGCCACCAGAAACCAAGATTTGGATCCAGAAACTCCGTTCTGGCTCCCTGTCGGGACGGGGAATTTGGAGAGGATCATCGCCATCATCATCACCAACACATCTCCATCAACCACTGATGTTTCCCTCATCCATGAGTGAGTAATCCCCCACTGTAGGCTTGGGGATGGTAGGGATTGGATCAGTTGTATCATGTAATCGAATAAGATCTGTTAGGGCATAGTTCCTAGTATCTCTATTAGTGCTATTTGACTTTGTTGCAACTTGTTGTGCTTAATGATTGTCACTAGGGCCCGAGTGCCATGATCTCAGATCTGAACTTATTATTGAATCATTATGATAGTATTTTTTATGATCTTATCTGCAAGTTGTGTACACATATCATTGTCCGGATCCAAAGGCCCCAAAGTGACAATAATTGGGACAACCTGAGGGGATGGCTGTGGTGTGAGGATCACATGTGTTCACGGAGTGTTAATGCTTTGCTCCGGTGCTCTATTAAAAGGAGCACCCTAATTTCCAGTAGTTCCCTAGATGCCCCGCTGCCACGGGTTGGCTGGACAGAAGATGTTGTGCAAGTTCTCATTGCGAGCACGTATGACTATATTTGGATCACATGCCTAGGATTGTTTAGTACTTGGATGCTTGTTATTATTTATCTGCATGTCCTAGGTCTTGAAGTTACATGTTTAGACTCATCCATGCAACGCCCGTCCATCCATCCCTATGCCTATCGCACTCGAATTCTACTATTACCGTTATTGTTACTATTGCTATTGTTTCACTGCTGTTGTTGCTACTACAAGCTATTACTACTGATAAACTTCTGTGAGCAAGAACTATTTCCAGGTGTAGCTGAACTGACAACTTAGTTGTTAAGGCTTGCAAGTATTCTTTGGCTCCCCTTGTGTTGAATCAATAAATTGGGTAATACTACCCGCGAAGACGGTTGCGATCCCCTACACTTGTGGGTCATCAAGACTATTTTCTGTCACCGTTGCCGAGGAGCATAGCTTTATTTGTAAGTTCACTTGGATCTATTATTGTTCACTGCTACTCCTTTCATCATGGGGAAGTCTCGTGATGGAAAGTTCCCTATTTTACCATCCACTACAAGAAGAGGTACAGTCCTAAACACCTCTGTTGCTCTTGATTCACCGTCTGTGATAAGTAAGCTTGTTACAGCACCACCACATACTCATGCTACACACACTGCTACTACTGCTGAATCTGAAACTTCTTTTGATGCTCATGATGTTACTTCTACTGTGCTTGATGCGAGTGGTTCATTAGGTCCATTTCTAGATGCTACTATGGCTAGTCTAGGAAATACCAAAACCCCTAGTGAATACACTGTTATACCTGTTAGCTCACCTGGGGCTAGTGAGAGTTATGATACTAATGATGGCTACATTGATTTCACTGATGAATTTGTTGAAGAGTGCCGAAACACACATGGTACTAGTGCTATGAAGAGTCTCCTTGCTAGACGTAGTATTATGCTTAAGTTGTCCTCTGAACCTAAGTTTGCCACTTCTCCCATAGATATTAAAGATGAAGACTATGATTTCTCTCTTGATTTGTCTTATTTAGATATTGTTGAGAAAGAACCTTTTTGTGGGACTGAAAATGAGAGTGTCGTGGCTCATATGAATGAGCTTTCTACTATGAGTGCTTTGTTCTCTGATGATTTTAAGATGCGCAAGTACTTTGTTACTAAGATCTTCCCTTTTTCAATAAAAGGAGAAGTTAGGGCTTGTATTAATAGATTACCTCCTGGTTCCATTGATATCCCTGATTGCTTGATTGCTTCTATCTTCCATAAATATTTTCCTCCTTGTGCTAGACATGCTGCTTTGCAGAGACTTTTTGATTTTAAACAGGGAGAAGAAGAGAAATTGCTTGAGTCATGGACAAGGTTCTGTGCCTTGATTCATGCACATCCTGGATGTCCATTGCCTAAGAATGAGCTTCTTGATATTTATTATAATGGACTAACTGATGATTCTAGGACATACCTAGATAGCTTTGCTGATTGTGTTTTCAGGAAAAGGACCCCTACAGATGCTGAAGAATTAATGACCAAGATAAGAAAGAATTATGATGATTGGACTTCAACTGAGCTGAATATACCTGAGCTTATTACTCCAAGACCAATTGTTCCCGAACCAATTCCAACACCAACAACAAATAAGAGGGGAGTTATTGCATTAAATGATGAAGTGATGAAGTTATCTAAGAAGAGTGTGAAGGAGAAAGGTATTAGAGCTGAAGATATGAATAATCTACCTCCTATAGAAGAATTATGTAAGCCAATTCCCCACACATCTACTATTTACGTACACTCTCTCCAATTTAATGAAGGTGATATTCCTTATGGTAATCCTCCTGATCAATGCTTAGAGGAACTTGACACATTTATTGTTAAACAAGGTAATTTTAATAGACAAGTTCAGAATCATTTATTGGAAAACTCTAGATCTATCCATGAATTGAAAGATATTGTGGAAAGAACTTCTAATGGTTCAAACTCAACTTGATCAACTTACTAAGGTACAAAAGGATATGCTAGTTAATGCCTCAGGAAATAAACATGTTTATGGAATTAGAACTAGGAGTGGTATAACTACTCAAGTCCTTTATATCCTGAAGGACACCCTAAAAGAATAGAGTAGGATTCCCAACAAGGTGAAGATAGTGGTAGTCCTCGTAAGAGGAAGAAGAAGAAACATAAGATAGTTGAGGAACCACTTGAACCTGTTGTAGATCCTAATAGTATATCTGTCTCTGATGCTGAAACTAAGAGTGGTAATAATGATGCTCCTGATAAGGAGGAAGGTGAGGAAGAACCTGAGAAACACACTAAGAACACTAGGTACACAAAGGAGGATTTTATTGTTAATAAACATTGTAAAGAGAGAGAACGTTGGGTGCAGAAACCTATGCCTTTTCCAGGTAAGAGACACAAGTCAAAGGAGGAAGAACACTACAACAAGTTTTGTGAGTGGATGAAACCTTTATTCCTGCAAATTCCTTTGACTGATGCTATTAAGTTGCCTCCTTATTCAAAGTATATGAAGGATATTGTCTCTAATAAAAGGAAGATCCCTAATGAGGAAATTTCTACTTTGCTTGCTAATTACTCCTTCAATGGTAAGGTTCCAAAGAAACTTGGTGATCCAGGTATACCAACTATTCCTTTCTCCATTAAGAATAATTATGTTAGAACTGCTTTATGTGATTTGGGAGCTGGAGTTAGTGTTATGCATTTTTCTCTCTACAAGAGACTCTAGCTAGAAAAGTTGATACTAACTGATATATCTTTGCAAATGGCTGATAAGTCAACTACTATTCCTGTTGATATTTGTGAGGATGTTCCTGTTCAAGTTGCTCACAATTGCATGGTTTTAACTCATTTTGTTGTGCTTAAAATGCCTGAAGATGATAATATGTCTATTATTCTTGGGAGACCTTTTATTAATACTACAGGTGCTGTCATCAATTGCAATCAAGGAAAAGTAACTTTTAATATTAATGAAAAAGAGCACACTGTCTATTTCCCCAAGAAGGTTGTTAGAAGCTATTGCCTGAATTCCATTGAAAATGTTGAGCGCGTCAAGGTTGGAGAAATATATTGTCCCATTCCACAAGAAATTTTTGAAACTATTATGATTGGGACCATTGCTATCAAGTATGAGGTAACATAATCACCTGGTGGAATGCAAAGTTTTGATTCATATAAGATTGTTTTGGTAACAAGACTTGATCAACCTTGTTAACAAACAGATTTTAATGAACAAAATAATGTTTTCATAGTGGTTATACTTGCTCACTTTTATTTTTCTCCTTTCCAATCTTTGCTCTTCACCGTGCCTAATTTAATGGCGTTAAAGAAAAGTAATTTTTGGGAAATAACCTAAGAATTTCCTTGAGTCTTGGAAGTTATTACTTTAGTAATGACCTCTCCTTATCCTTTCTGTTTGCTTTTTGTGCCAAGAATGACCTCTAATGAGAGGGAAGTAAGATTTGGGGAGTTGATGTCCCGAAACAGATTTCTGTCCTCCACCATAAAAATTCATGAGGAGTCTCTATAAGTTAGACTGAGCTGCAAATTTACGAATAAATCCCCCAGTATGTTAGCTAACTTTCGTTAGTTCAGCACTTTTTTATTTGAGGAACAGAAGATTTTCAAAAAAAATCGTTTTCTGTCTGCTGGTCTGTTTTGACAGATTTCTGCCATTATTTGCATTTGCATCTTATTGATTCCTTTTTAGTTCTCTTTTGGGGAATTGAGCTTTTTGAAAGAGTTGCTACAGTAGCATTTGTTTTTAGTAAAAAGTTTTGCTGTTCCAGAGCTAAAACCGAAGGTCTATTATCTTTTGAATACACTAATGTTGCTAATGAAGATTGTGTGAAGAAAAAAAATTCAGGTGTATAGAGAGAATGATGTAATGAGATGAAGAATGGACAAAAGATCAAGCTTGGGGGGGCCACCCCGTGTCACCCTAAGAAATATTTAAGAGGTACGAGCGTCAAAGCTTGGGGGTGCCCAAGGTATCCCCTTCTTCATCAATAAAAATCTCAGGTCTTTCTAGACGCTTCATTATTATTGTTTCATGCATAGTTGTGTTGTTCTTGGAGCGTCTTAGTTTTTGTTTTTGGTTTTCTTTTGCTTTGTTTGGTTTGCTTTGTTTTTGTTTGGTTTTTCTTTGTTTGCTTGTTTCTAAAAAATCGAAAACACCAAAAATATTTGTTGTTCTTATTTGGTTTTGTGAGTTCTTTGCAGGGTTCAGCCGTCCTCAGTGGATTTTGGTTTCATGTTATTATTCAAGTCACACAAGTGAAGGGCAATAATGAAGATTAAGACAACTCGAGGTGTGGTAAGAGGCTGGTAACGAACTCTATTTGTTTTATTTTTGTGCATATAGTCATCATTGTGAGCATGCTTAGCCTGTTTGTGTACGGTGTATGTCATTATGGATGCTTAGTAGTTCTTGCTTGTCATAATAGTTTGTAGCATGTCATATGAATGTTTGCTTGCATTGTTTTATTCATATCTTGGTATGACATTGTGGTATCCTCCTCTGACTGTTCATGTGAATCGACTTGGCACATGCTCACGCATGCATATGACTAATCAATAGTGAGTAAGCCTCGATGATTTATTTTGCCTTAGAGTTCTTGTATAACTTTCATGGCATAGTTAGTCCTTTTTTGTTGCAAGCATGATTATGACAGTTATTGCTCTCTCGTTTGTTGCTCCCTCTCTATTGCTAGCCTTCACTTGCACGGAGTATGTGCTCTACATGTGCTTCCAACTACTCAAAACCAATATTGCCAGCTTTGTCCACCATACCTACCTATTAGCATCATTTGCTACTTCAATGCGTATTTTATGTATGCCATGTTTTCTTCCAAAATAAAATGTTTGTCTGTTTTGGGAAAGTTAGTTAGTAAATCTCTCACGAACTTGATGGCACACTTTATTCCTTGTTCTTATTAATTCTGAACCATTGTGACTAGACCATGAAAGTTATATGCTTGCTAATTATATACTGGGAGTCAGCAGAACCGTGCTGTCACGGGGAACGCTTTCAACACCTGTTGGATATCTCATCTAGTTGATACTTTGCTCTTTTGTTTACGGATGTCGACTATGTGAAATAAAATGGGAGGTTGTGAGTTCATGGAGTTTGTACATGGTGTTAGAGAAACGCCTGGGCCGCTAGCCTAAGCCATGCATAATCATGGTGGAAACTTGCAGCATCACTGTAATGAGCATCTAGGAAGCATCCTCAATAAAAAGCTATGCATATGGTAAATAAAAATATTGCTGAGATGCTCATTGTCTGCTTGCCTTGTCATTTTGGTTTTGGGAAAGCTCCTGTACCATATGCAAGGGGTACCCTGTTGGCGGTTCTCGATGATATGCATGTATTTACAATGACAAGAACTTTCTGGTGACCAAAGTTGAGTAGCATGCGGAGGGACCCTCGTACTCAAGGGACTTGGGATTTCCAGCCTATGGTCTGTCAAGCATATGATTCATAGTGGACCTCACTTTCACCTTAACCACATGAAGATGCCTATGATAGGGGCAATGAGAGCTCAAAGCTAATGATTACCTTCCTTTCAGCATTAGGAAGCCTTTCAAACCTTCACAAAACCATTTTCACAATTTTGTTAAGTCACCACTTATTCTATGAGCACCTTCTTGAGAGCATAGTTGTCATTCTTGTGCTTGTTCCAAAACTTGGTTAATTATATCATGACTTTGATGCTTGTATCTCTGATATCTTTACCTCTAGTCTTCACTTGAACTTCAGAGGTGCCTTGGCATTCATATTGTGCTCTACAAACAAAGGCAAGAGAGATACGACTTTATCATACCTTATTATGAGCATTTCAATGTTGCTTATGTTTATGTTTCATGCTACTTATTATTATTGTGTTGGTTTCTCTGCATAGCCTGCAATGACTATTGGGTAGACTTAGTTGCATAACTCTTATTATGAATTGTCTAAGCATCTACTCCTGTGCTGAGAATATATACATCATATGAAGCAAAGTGTTCGTGAAAGTTCTTTTATCGCACTCAGTTTTCAACTGAATTGCTTGAGGACAAGCAATAATCTAAGCTTGGGGGGAGTTGATACGTCCAAAACGTATCTACTTTCTCGAACACTTTGCTATTGTTTCTCCTCTAAACTTGTGTTATTTGGATACAACTAACATGGACTGATGTTGTTTTCAGTAGAATTACCTTGGTGTCTTGTTTTTGTGCAGAAAATCAACTATCAGGAGAATTCCCGGAAAATATGCCAAACACTATTTTTCACCAGAAGATCCACGGAGGCATAGGGGAGGCCTAGGGGGGCCAGACCCACCCTAGGGGCGGGCCCACATGAACCCGCGCCTGGAGGGGGTTTGGCCACCCCAGGCAGCTCCTTGGCCTCCCTCCGCGCCTATAAGTTGCCTTTTGACCTAAAAACTCAGGGTGGTTCGATAGTTTTCCAGAAAGAGTTCCGCTCTACCGCCGCCACCAGAAACCAAGATTCGGATCCAGAAACTCCGTTCTGGCACCCTGCCAGGATGGGGAATTTGGAGAGCATCATCGCCATCATCATCACCAATGCATCTCCATCAACCACCAATGTTTCCCTCATCCATGAGTGAGTAATCCCTCGCTGTAGGCTTGGGGATGGTAGGGATTGGATGAGTTATATCATGTAATCGAATAACATCTGTTAGGGCATAGTGCCTAGTATCTCTATTAGTGCTATTTGACTTTGTTGCAACTTGTTGTGCTTAATGCTTGTCACTAGGGCCCGAGTGCCATGATCTCAGATCTGAACTTATTATTGAATCATTATGATAGTATTGTTTGTGATCTTATCTGCAAGTTGTGTACACATATCATTGTCCGGATCCAAAGGCCCCAAAGTGATAATAATTGGGACAACCGGAGGGGATGGCTGTGGTGTGAGGATCACATGTGTTCACGGAGTGTTAATGCTTTGCTCTGGTGATCTATTAAAAGGAGCACCTTAATTGCCAGTAGTTCCCTAGAGGCCTCGCTGCCACGGGCTGGCTGGACAGAAGATGTGCAAGTTCTCATTACGAGCACGTATGACTATATTTGGAGCACATGCCTAGGATTGTTTAGTACTTGGATGATTGTTATTATTTATTTGCAATTCCCTAGGTCTTGAAGTTACATGTTTACACTCATCCATGCAACGCCCATCCATCCATCCCTATGCCTACCGCACTCGAATCCTACTATTACTATTACTGTTACTATTGCTACTGTTTTGCTGTTGTTGTTGCTACTACAAGCTGTTACTACTGATAGACTTCTGTGAGCAAGAACTATTTCCAGGTGCAGCTGAACTGACAACTCAGTTTTTAAGGCTTGCAAGTATTCTTTGGCTCCCCTTGTGTCGAATCAATAAATTGGGTAATACTACCCACGAAGACTTTTGCGATCCCCTACACTTGTGGGTCATCAGAGCCTCAAGGCCTGTGGAGCAAGATCACGTTTCTGTTGGCACAACTGCCGACCTCGCGCATAGTTGCGCCAAAGGGAGCCAGGAGATTCCTTCATGGCAAATGAGGCGCTAGTTCGAGATTACCTGTTGTAGGTGCGCCATCAAGCCGCGGGTGCGGCCATCCCTAACACGCAGGTCACGGCTGAGGCGGGAAATATGGCTTTGTAATATGCAAGCGGCTACCCCGCCTTCTCTCATGCCCTTCGTCAGGTGGCTTGGCCGCCAAAGTTCTGCCCCATCATCTCCGTCAAGTTCAAAGGCAACACCAACCGAAAGGAGTTTTTGGCCATCTACTCCACCATAATGGTGGCAGCGGGTGATGATGAGAAGTTCATGGCCAATTGGTTCCTAATGGCCCTAAGGGCACGGCCTTATCCTGGCTCATGCACCTACTTAAGGAGTCCATTCGCTCCTGGGCTGAGTTGTGTACTCTCTTCGTGAGTGCGTTCTAGGGAGGCTTCAAGCACCCGGGAACACTCATTCAGCTCAACACAGTGGTCCAGGGGAAGGGCGAGGCTAAAAGATTTCATGCGGCAATTCTCGTAGATCACACACACTGTCGTTGTTATGGAAACGGCAGTGCATGAGCAGGCTAGTTCGTGGTGCGGGAGGGAGTAGGGAAGTGAGTGACGGCGTCCGCAGGCGGGATTGGGCACAAGAAAGCATCGGAGACACAATAAGTATCAAGGTTCGGGGCCCTCGTGGTGAGGTAACACCCCTACTCCTGCCGATCTGACTATCTAGATGAACACAATGAACTACAAGGGCTCCTCGAGATGTATATGTCCTAGCTAGAAGATAATGAGAGACCAACCCTTGCAATGTTACCCCTGCCGCCCCTTATATAGGCGGAGGCGGCATGGTCAATGGCCTGGCCGACTGGCGGGTCCCACAGGCGGGCCCTAGCCGACTAGGTCATCTATGGTGGCCGGCATGGCGGGCGTGTACCCACAGTCAAGCCCATGCCGAGCCATGCGGTCTACAGTGGTTGCATTGCGAGTAGTTATGCACAGTACCACCTACTGTCCATTGTTACAACCGTCATTGGTAAAGTCGTCGGTATGGGCCGAGTGTCTGAGTCTCCTTTCTGTCTTGTCTACCATCCTAGGCGTACTACATATTGTGCTCTGTGTCATCTTGTACCTTGCCTATCTTGAGCGGCCGGCTAGCTTGCCCTAGCCGGCTGATCCTTCTTGACCGGGTGGTCGGTTCCATCTGGCTAGGCCTCTGTCCTTGGTCATCTCATTCGGCTGATGGTTCTACCGGCTCGCTCTTGACCTGTTTGGCCTTATTCGGCTGGATAGGTGCCTTTAGGAATGATTCTTATCCGGCTGACTGGTTTTCTAGCTTGGTCTTCGTATGGCCTTCTTTCTGATCTATCTTTGAGTTTTACATGCCGCTGCCCCAGCTGGCTAGCAGGTTATATCGCCCTTGCATCTTGTTGGTTAGCCTACCCGGGTGTGACACCCCCGACACTAGCCCCCGAGCGCGCGTAGATTTTGCCCTTGGGTGAAATGTGCATGGCTCAAAAAGCTAGTTCGATTTTTTCCCGATTGAGATTTGGCGGTTGAACTTCCCGGATGCGTCATCACTAACGTCAGCCACGGCGTAATGATGACCATGGAGACGTGCGCTGCAGGGTCGTGTCAGGCGTCGTCTCAGGAACCGCCATCGGCGCCTCGCCTCCCATGCCCAGGATCCTCTATGCCGCTCGCTCCAGCGCAATTGATCCGGTCGCTGGAGGTGTTGTGGGGTGCTTCCACGTGGCGAGCCGGCGGTTTGCCTCCTAGGCCCCCTTAAGTAGCAACCATGGCACCCCCTCGACCTTCACTTGACATTTGACTCGTTTACTCTCGCCGTCGATGCTGCGCCTCCCTTTCTCTTGTCGTTGCTCTGTCCTTGCGCCACCGACGAGCTCGTGTCGCCTATGCTCCACCGGTGCCGCCTGCGTCTTTCTTGCCGGGGAGACGGGTCATCGCCACTCCTCTGCCGCTCCCCTTTCGCCTTCTCCACCTTTTCCTCATTCTCCACCGCACTCCACCATCATTGACATGCCTGAGAGCCGCGGAGCCTGGTGCGACTCCTCTGTCTTGGAGGCGCAAGTCGTAAAGTACCGGCGTTCGTGCCTCCTGCCAACCGCCAGCGAGGTCGGGGTGCGCCTTGCCCTAGATGGTGAAGCCTCTCCGTCTCCACAAACCAGAGAGCGCATCGTATTTCTCGCGCATCTGGCGCATGGCCTGGCCTTCCCGGCCAGCGCCTTCCTTCTTTCCTTCCTTGCTCACTTCGATCTCCGCCTCCACCATCTCAGCCTGAATGCAATCGGCATTATGGGCCATTTTGTAGCGTTCTGCGAATGCTACCTCGGGATCCAGCCGGATCTCGGGCTCTTCTGCCAGCTCTTTCTTATCTGACCGTAAGTCCAATACGCCAAGGGGATGCTCGTGCCTTGCGGCGGCGCCTCCAACTACTCCCGCGCCCAGATCGGATGCCCCAAGTTCAAACTACATGACATGGTTAAGCTGTGGCAGCAGACGTACTTTTATGTACGGAACCTGGGCTTCGACGACCTCCTCAACCTTCGGCCTTCCAAGACGTGGAGTCCAGCCGGGCTCACTGGGAGGAGAAGATCTTCGGCTCCAAGCCGGAGTCGGATGTGCTGCTGCACCGGATGAGGTCGCTGGTCACAGCCCGCCTGACTAGTGTCAACGTGACGCTCAACTAGGCCAGCCGACTGATGATGCCCCTCAAGCAGCGAGCACACAAGATGTGCTACTACTCCGGGTGCCTCGACCCGACCTGGCTCTCCCACCGTGATCCCCCCTTCGCCAACCTCTACGAATGGGTGTGGATAATCACCAAGGAGAAGATCAAGGACGACTGGAGCTTTGGTCTAGCTCCTTACACGCGCGAGAACCGTGCTCCCCGGGTAAGTGTGACTGGCCCTCTTTCTTGCTTTTCTTTTGTTCTTGCCTTGTCCGGTATCGTCGCTTGATCCGGTTCTGACTTGCTTCCTCTTTTGCAGACTTTCCCCTGCATCATCCGGGAGGAGGGTGAGGAGCCCCTCCAGATCATCAACGCTGACATGCCCAAGACGCGACCGCGCCGGACCGGCGACGAGGGCTCAGACGGCGAGGAGGGCTTCTTCCCCAGCCGGACCGATGAGGCGGTGGAGGACCCGCATGGCCCCACGCCAGAGGAGAGCGACGACACTGCGGCGCCCGAGCCAACAAGGAAATGTGTCAGAGAGGGGTCCTTGAGCAGCGCTGCCGCCCCCGAAGATATGGATGTGAAGCGCGGTCGGGTGGGGGTTCCTCCATGCCCCGGCCGGGCCACAGGTGGCCAGAAGAGATCCGCGCACGTGGTGCAGGGGTGAGTTTTCTTGCGCTTTCCTTTTCTGGTACTTGTCTTTTCTTGCACTTGGTTTTTCTTGCACTTGCTTTTGTTCTTGTCTTGACCTTATTTTCCTTTCGCAGTTCTCTTCTTTCATTCGTTGCGAGCCCGGCTTGCAGCGCGCCTTCTTCCTCGTCGCCCCGCGACCCTCCACCTCAGCCGGATGCCCCCTCGACGGCCGCTCCGCCTCCCACAGCTGAGATCTTGCCCCCGCCAGCGCCGATGGTCGTGGTCCAGCCTGCTCCAGCTGCACCCAAGTGTGCGGTGAGCCAGCCGGACGTGACTTATAGCCCGGGTGGAGGCTCATCAGCCGGTGCGGGAGGCTCGCGCGCCAGCAAGGAGACAGTGGTGGTGGAGGACATCGACTCCGACAAGGAGGCGACGGTGCAGTGGCAGGCAGCCGCCTGCGATGCCTCGGCTGCCCTAGCCGGACCCCTGGCGCCGCTCCCATGGAGGCGGGGTCCTCTCTGCAAGCCCTCGAGGTGAACCTCGAGGACGGGCTCAAGGAGTGCCAGCATCTCTAGGCAACGCTGGCTAGGGCCAACGAGGCTGTCGCAGCACAGTTGGCGACGGCGCGGGGGACCGCACGGAGTAAGTTCTCTGCCTTGCCTCTTTTTCTCCCTTTTTTTTGGATTTCTGGCTGGATTCTCACTTGCTTTCCCTCTTTCCTTGCCGCAGCCATTCTTGTCTGCGCCTAGTGCAAGATTGACCGGCTGACGCGCTCCAATGCGTGCCTCAGACGGAACAACTCCACCCTCTGGCTGTAGAATAAGGAGTGGCACTCCCGGGTGGATCAGCTGGAGGCAACCCTAAAGGAGCGCGACGAGGCCCTCTCCAGCCAGGCCACCGCTTTCGATCTCCTGGATCAGGAGGTCACCCTGCTGAAGGAGCACAACGCCTTCCTCGACGACGAGTGGATGAACATCGGCCACGTTTCCAAGGGTAAGTTCGATTGTCTTTTCTCTTCACTCCGTCTGACTGCCTTTTGCTGGATTGCCTTTTTGACTTTCCCCCTCTCATCACAAGGCTTCTACCCCAAAGTAGATGCCCTTGCCTACGCCCGGGTGCAACAGGTTGCGCCGGGTGAGAAGGCCACTGTCCGGGAGCTGGTGGCGTAGCTCGGGGAGGATGCCGCCAATCTCCGCAAGGCTGAAGCCGGCATCCACGACCTTGTCTTCCCGGGGGAGCTCCTCCTGGAGACCATGGGGGCCCTGTCTATCAAGCTGGGCGATGCGCCGCGCGCCATTGACCGGCTCCACGACCTCGCCGCACGCGCCGGCTCCGAGATGGCCCTGGCATTGATGCTCTCTTGGTACAAGGACGCGCGGCTCGACAAGTTGGTGGACGGCTTTCGGGCTGGCGTGAATCTCCTCATCGTGCGCCAGGCTAACCCGAGGCTCCTCTCCACCGCCATCACCATTTCCGGCTATGCTGACATCGACGAAGTGTTGATGGAGAACGAGGTGAGCGCGGGATCGGAGGGTGGTGTCACGACCCGGGATCAGGGCTAGACAAATACTAGATCCTCATCCGATATAAGCCTAACCTAAATTCCGAAACGCGCAGGGAAGATCGGTAGCATTACAGAACATACAAACCATACAATAATAAGGTAAACTCTTAAGAGAGTTACAAACCAATCATACAAGCCAGGGGTCACAGACCCATCATTACATCAAACAATGGAAGCAAACAAGTTGTTCTAAACAACAAACTTAGCAAATGGCTAAGAGGCCTTAAACAAAAGTAGCGACCCTTCCATAGATCCTAGGCTGCTGCCCGAGAACCCCGACTACTCGTCGACCTCGACGTATAAACCACCTTCAGTTGGGGTAGCATCATCTGTAGAAAACATCAACGAAGCAAGGCTGAGTACAGGGTGTACTCCGGAAGACTTATGGCTAGTGGAGTTATTTTGCATAAAGCCAACTTTTGTTTTCAAAACAAGAGGGAGAAGAAACTCGTCTAGTCAGATCATTTTCAAAAGGGGATAAGAAGACTTCAACTATAGCTCTTAAATTCGTCTTTGATATCCACCAAGAACCATCATCAACAGAACCTCTCTTCCCGGAGTACCCCCTCAACAACCCCAAGGAAGTATTCTAGATCTCACTTTAGTTGGCAAGTTTTATCATTCGGTTATAGTTCTCTATGATCACAGAATCCGTTCCCAAGTCGTCCGCAACCGTGGACACGGCTTTTCGAAAAGATTAATAACCCTATAGGGGTGCACAACTTTACCCACACGTACCAACCGATTCTTAATGCCAATATATTAGCCCTCTTCCTTGGAAGGCCAGCAGAGAGTGGTGGACCACGACCTTTACCTTTCTTTCGCCGAGACCATGAGTCACGCACTAGGGAGATGCTGCCATAACGGGTCAAGTCCCAAAGCCGGTCCCTAATGATGCGTGTGGGGTTCAAGATTACGGATGCCAGGCATCTCTTATTCCCGGCCACGCTTACCTACCTGCTATGAATGCACCTCCTTCACCTCCATTTAAGAACAAACAAGATGTGTATGTCGAATGGAAAGCCCAAACTATGTGACTCATGGAATCTACTAGACAAGTTAGTTGGTCGAGGGGGTTTCCAGGCCCCCGTGTGGTTGTACGCTCGTCTTGGTTCAAGAGGCGAGAACATCAGGTCCTAAGGGTGGCAAGTATGGGACTTCAAAAACCACAACCCACGTGGCCTCCCATACAAGCCTTAGCATGTTTATCGTTCATCTCTGATCACATCACCACAACCTACCATACTAGATTCATTCGCACCTCCGGTACATCACCTGAATAATCAGCATCAGACCACTAAGCATGGCTAAGCTTGACTAAACTTGTGGCACTAGCGACGCTCATAAGCCAAACCCTAGTTATGCTAGGAGCGTTGGATTAGGTAATATAGTTCACAAAGGATAACATGCATCAGATAGGATTACTCTGTCTACTGATAACAGACTGTTTGAACCGAATGCATATGACGAGAATGAAATACTTTATAATCATAGGATTCATATGTATGAGTGGGGCTTCGCTTGGCTTGTCCGTTGTTGGACTGGTACTGCTCTTCGGTGGCATTGACTTCAGCTTCGGGTTCGGTTCCTATTCACGAGAACCAATCACCGGAAAAGAGAAAGCAACACTCAACACATGGCATGTGCAATGCTCATACAATATGGATGACATGACAAGTTAAATAGTGTTGAATTGAACCCTAAAACATGCTTTATCACTTTAGAGGGGGTTCCGAGGATCCAAACCCTTAAACAGGGGAATCATCGGAATCACCTATGGGGTTCAATTGGTTCTTCTAATTAAACTTGCTATCAAAGTTGATTAACAATGTATGATTATAGCTTAGTTAGATAGGTTTCATTTTTCTGAAAATTTTGGTATATTATTTGTATTTTTCTGATTTAAAATGAATTAGTTATGAATTTCCCAAATTTTAATTCATTTTAAACATTTTTGGAATATTTCAATTAATTTACAAACTTGGGCCCACATGTCAGACTTTTATTATTTTCAGAAAATATTTACAGAAATGATTAAAACCCTGACAGGCAGGGCCCACCTGTCATATATTTTCTATTTACAGAAATAATTACAGAAAACACTAAAAGAAATAAAAAGAAATATGACATCATGATGATGTCATGATGACAACATCAACGCCCCATTGCTTGCAGATTGAGCTCGGGCTCGGCGCTAGGGGCGATCCGGCGCTCCGGGAGCGGGTGCGTTAGACAGAGGGGAGCGAGGCGAGCAGAATAGTGGTGGCGCTGCCCAAGATTGGTCACCGGAGATGGTGGCGCAATGACGAGCAGCGGCGGCATCGTCGGGCTCACGCGGGGAAGGGGATTCAGAGGGAGAGGGGACAAACAGAGGGGTGCGCTAGCACCATGGGCTCACCCTGAGCACGTTGGTGGTGACGGTGAGGCCGGGAGAGGTCGAGGTCGTCGGCGATGTCGACGACGAGCGGCGGTCAGAGGTGGAGAAAATCGAGTCGAAGGCGACGATTCGAAGAACGCTGGGCCGATTCCTCCGGTGAAGATGATCTTCGCGATGAGGCGGTTCCAATGGTGGCCTCGGCTGGCCGTGAGGTGGCCGGAGACGGCGGGGCGACGCAGCACCTGCGCAGCTAGGGTTCGGGCAAAGGGAAAAATGAGGGATAGAGAGGGGTTGCGGGGAAGGGATAAGGCCAGGGCTTCTCGGAGGGCGGGGTTGGGTCCTTATAGGCACTCGAGGGCGGCGGCGCGCATATTGGCGTGGCTGCAGCGCCGGCGAAAGGCAGCTACCTGCCTGTCTACAGGTAGACGACGAGGGACAGGGCGAAGGGGTACGTGGGCCTGGCTGGGCCGGCTTGCGCCCCGGGTGGGCTGGTTGCTGGCGCTGCTGGCGGCAGAGAAAGAGAGGAGAGGAAATGGGATTAGATTTTTTCCAGGAAACCTTTTCTATTTCCTGTTTCCTAATTTCTTTGTATATTTTGAATTTTCAAACCTGTTTTGAATGATTTCAAATTACAGAAACTTTTATGAAGTATATAAAATAATGTGGAACCCTTTTATTCACTTTGGGTTCAACTCATGTAGTTAGTTGTTTAAATACAAAACTCATTTGAATGTTTTTCAAATAGAGGGGGAAGTTAGGGTTTAGGGTTTAATTTGTTCTTCTTTGGTTGAATCAAGTGCAAATGTTATGCATGCATGCAATGCTCAAACATGTCCTTATTTATATTACACAAAAGGGTGGTATGTTACAGCTCTACCCCACTTACAAGAATCTCGACTCGAGATTCCTAGGTTTTAGAAAACAAGGCAGGGTACTCAGATCGAAGACGATCTTCGCGTTCCCAGGTTGCATCTGACTCAGAGTGATGAGACCATTGAACTTTCAGGAACTTGATGGTTTGGCGGCGAGTCTTGCGCTCGATTTCATCAAGAATACGAACAGGGTATTCTCGGTAGGTTAGATCATCTTGGAGATCCATAGTTTCATGGTCCACACCACGAATGGGATCTTTGAAGCAGCGCTTGAGTTGAGACACATGGAAAACATCATGTACCCTCTGGAAAAGTTGAAGGTAGATCCAATTGGTAGGCAAGCTCACCCCGCTTGGAGAGAATGCGAAAGGGACCAATGTAGCAAGGTGCCAATTTGCCTTTGATACCGAATCAATGGACACCCTTCAGAGGAGTGACCCGGAGGTAAACTTGATCACCAACTTCATAATGAACATCAAGATGATGACGATCGTAGTTGGTCTTCTGACGAGATTGAGCGGCCTTTAAACGCTCTTGAATTGTGTGAACTTGATCTTCTGCTTCTTGGATCATGTCCAGACCAAAGAATTGTCTTTCGCCGGTTTCTGTCCAGTTCAGCGGTGTTCGACATGTTCTCCCATACATGAATTGGAAAGGTGCCATGCCCAAACTGGATTGAAAACTGTTGTTATAAGAGAACTCTGCAAAAGGAAGACATTTCTCCCAGTTCTTTCCAAAGGATATGACACACGCTCGGAGCATGTCTTCAAGAATTTGATTCACTCCTTCAGTCTGACCACCGGTTTTAGGATGATAGGACGTACTGAAGGAAACTTGAGTTCCCATTGCTTGTTGGATACTAGCCCGGAATTTGGAAGTGAACAAACTTCCACGATCATTATGATCTTCTTGGGTACACCATGGAGGACGACTATCCAGGATATGTATAGCTCTGCCAACTAGCTTGCAGTAATGCTTTCTCAAACAGCAAGGAAGTGAGCAACTTTGGATAGTCGATAAATAACTACCCATATGGCATCATGTCCAAATTGTGTCTTCGAGAGTCCAGTGATAAAATCCATACCAATTTCATCCCATTTCCACTCAGGAACTTTCAATGGTTGCAGAAGTCTAGCAGGCCTTTGGTGTTCAGCCTTTACACGACGGCAAATGTCGCACTCTGCAACAAAGCGAGCAATTTCTGGTTTCATTCCACTCCACCAGAATCTTTGACGGAGATCTCGGTACATCTTGGTACCACCAGGATGGATGGATAGAGGGGATTCATGAGCTTCCAAAAGAATTAGATCTTTTATTTTCCGACTGTTTGGAACCACTAGCCGGTTACTGAAGTATAGAATACCTTGATCATTGACGGAGAAACATTTAGCTTCACCGCTTGCAACACGTTCTTTGATCTTGGTAACTTCATCATCTTTCTTTTGAGCTTCCTTGATTTGGTCTTCGAGAGAAGATTTTATTTCAAGGTTAGCAAGGAATCCACAAGGAACTACTTCAAGGTTAAGACGCTTGATTTCCTCGTAGAGAACAGGTTGGGCTTGTGAAATCATCAGATTGTTGCAATAAGACATCCGACTTAGCGCATCAGCTACGACATTGGCTTTGTCGGGTTGATAGTTGAGACCGAAATAATAATCTTTGATGAGTTCCAACCATCTTATTTGCCTGAGATTCAGATCTGGTTGGGTAAAGAGATACTTTAGGCTTTGATGATCCGAGTAAAGTTCACAACGGTTACCGATGAGGTAATGTCTCCATTGCTTAAGAGCATGAACGACAGCAGCGAGCTCGAGATCATGGGTTGGATAATTGTTCTCATGTGGCTTCAACTGCCGAGAAGCATAGGCCACTACATGACCATCTTGCATCAACACATAGCCTATCCCTTGAAGAGAGGCATCACAAAAGATGAAGAAGTCCTTGCTTGTATCCGGAATGACAAGCACAGGAGGGGTGGTTAGCTTAGTTTTCAAAGCTTGGAAGCTTTATTCTGCCTTTTCTGACCATTCAAACTTCCTATCTTTCTTAAGAAAACCAGTCATAGGCTTGGCTATCTTGGAGAAGTTATCGATAAATCGACGGTAATATCCAGCCATTCCAAGAAAATTTTGGACTTTCTTGACTGAAGTAGGTGACTTCCATTCCAGAATGGTCTGAACTTTATCCGGTATGACAGTGACACCACTTGCAGACACAACATGACCAAGGAAGACGAGCTCTTATGACCAGAACTCACATTTGGAAAACTTGGCGTAGAGACGATGTTCACGAAGTTTAGTTAACACCAAACATAGATGTTCGGCATGCTCTTCTTCGGTCTTGGAGTAGATTAGAATGTCATCAATGTATACCACGACGAACTTGTCGAAATACTCCATGAAGACGGAGTTCATGAGCCTAATGAATGTGGCAGGGGCATTGGTCAACCCAAAGGACATCACTATATACTAGTAAAGACCATAACGAGTTGTGAATGCTGTCTTTGGGATATCCTCCTTTCTGATCTTGATTTGATGATACCCTGATCTTAAGTCCATTTTGGAGAAGACAGTGGCACCACTTAATTGATCAAAGAGGTCATTTATCCGAGGAAGTGGGTACTTATTCTTGATTGTCACCGCGTTGAGTGGACGGTAATCAACCACCAATCTTGGAATATTTGTATCCCGCTTCTTGACAAAGATGGTAGGGCAACCCCAAGAGGATGTACTAGGTTGGATGTATCCTAGACCCTCTAACACTTCAAGTTGCTTCTTCAACTCAACCAACTCATGAGGAGGCATGCGATAAGGTCTTTTAGAGATAGGAGCAGTTCCAGGAACTAGCTCTATGACAAACTCCACACTTCGATCAGGTGGCATGCTAGGCAACTCTTCAGGAAAGACATCCGGGAAATCACAGATTATATGGACATCTTGGACCTCGAGAGCTGGTTATGCCAGCAGGAGGGTTAGGATTAGATTTTTTCCAGGAAACCTTTTCTATTTTATGTTTCCTGATTTCTTTGTATATTTTGAATTTTCAAACCTGTTTTGAATGATTTCAAATTACATAACCTTTTATGAAGTATATAAAATAATGTGGAACCCTTTTATTCACTTTGGGTTCAACTCATGTAGTTAGTTGTTTAAATACAAAACTCATTTGAATGGTTTTCAAATAGAGGGGGAAGTTAGGGTTTAGGGTTTAATTTGTTCTTCTTTGGTTGAATCAAGTGCAAATGTTATGCATGCATGCAATGCTCAAACATGTCCTTATTCATATTACACAAAAGGGTGGTATGTTACAGGTGGTATGGAGGCGTCCTCCCAGCTGGGCGGGACAAGTTCAGATCCTCCCCATGGCAAGGGCCCGACTGCCTCAAGAAGAAGAAGACCCCGGGATGTCGGGCGTAATTGTAGCTAGTTTATGCTTTTGGTACTTGTGTTTGAACACTCTAGATTTTCGGGGGCTTCGTCTCCCACCGTTTAATTAACCATCTGGCCGGGCTTTGCCTTCGTTCACTTGCTTATGTTTGTGCCTTGTCTGACCGACTCATCCGACTGGTCCATTCCAGCCAGTTTTATCTTGCTTTTTGCCTTGCATTTTCCTTCAGCTATGCTTCTGACTTGGTAGTGATCTGCCGACTTGCTCTGGCCGTCTAGCACATCTAATAGCCGAGCACTACACTCTTCCAGTGGGGGCGTGCCAGCGCACCCACTAGGTGTAGCCCCCGAGATTTGGAATAGCTGGAGTAGCCAGGTGTTTCGAATCTTCAAAAAACTCTTGCCTTTCACCTTGCTTTCCTGAGTTCGACTTTCTTAGCCGGATTGGGGAAACTGCAGCACAGTCCGGATATACATATCTAGCCATGCGTTGGGCCTTTTTCTCTATTAATTTCCTTATCTTATCTCTTTC
The DNA here is from genome assembly GCA_916181665.1 of Avena sativa. Classification (NCBI taxonomy): domain Eukaryota; kingdom Viridiplantae; phylum Streptophyta; class Magnoliopsida; order Poales; family Poaceae; genus Avena; species Avena sativa. Next base: position 139,282,920 of record OV702280.1, read on the forward strand.
TTTCTTCTTTCTTTCCTCTTCTCTTGATTGGCTAGATCTGCCTGACGTGCCCGAGTAGCGGTGTTCGCCGGGCGAAAGGGTCTATGCCTCTCCCAAGAAGGGTCTTGCCGCCTTGCTTTTTGTCTGCCTTCGTCTTTCTCCATACGGCTGGTGCACCCTTCAGCCGGACACCACATGCTTTCAGTGGGGGTGCACCAGCGCACCCACTGGGTGTAGCCCCCGAGATTCGGAGTGGCTACCGCAGGTAGGTTCTTCGAATCTTCTCTCTCTTTGATTTTCGGCTCGGTGTGGTTTGTGCAAAAAGAAACACATGAAAATGATTTCTTATCAATACATTGTCATGTTATACCTCATTTTACTATCCAACCAGAATTTCTCTTTTTCAAAAACTAGCTCATGCTTTTCTGAACACTTAGTCACTTTCTCGTGCGCAATGTTGTTTACTCTGCACCTTGCAGGACAGCCGGGTTGCTATCGGGAGCCGGAACCGAAGGGAGATGACAATACATTTCTGGACGGTACTAGAGGCTTATTAGCCGGAAAATACCAAATAGGTACATGGACGGAATGTCCGATCTGTCGCATCTTTCACCGTTTTTCATGTGGGATGCCCTCGGGATTTTGCTCTTGCTAGCCGGACAGCCGGGTTGCGGTCTATAGCTGATACGAAGAGTGGGCCTCTGGCATCATCGCACACTACTTAGTCAGTTTACAGAATTGGCAGGACAGGCCAACCGACGAGCCCCCGCGGCTGGGGGCCGACGGAAGCCAAAAGTACGCTGCAGGGTTTTAGTTGGAAAGGAACAACAACAAAATTTCTGGCAAGGAGCCCCGAAGCGTCAGGCTGGGTTCCACATCTTTCATTCATTTAGGGTTTTGGATACATACACTGATTTGCGACTAAGTGTAAAACGGTCTGAGCAGGTCTGCATTCCACGGCCGCTCCGTCTCCTCGTCCAACTTGTCCATCTTGTTCTTGCGCGGCTGCTGCGTGTCGATGAGGTAGTAGGAGTTGTTGTGCAGCACCTTGCTGATGATGAAGGGGCCCTCCCATGGAGGGGCCAGCTTGTGCATGCCCTTCGTGTCTTGTATAAGCCAGAGCACCAGGTCGCCTTCCCGGAACATGACGGACCGAATGCGGTTGGAGTGATACCGGTGCAACCCTTGTTGGTAGATGGCCGATATGGACAGGGCTAGCTCGCGGGCCTCCACGAAGAGGTCCACGCTATCCACCATCACCTCCTGGTTCTCCTTCTCTGTTTAAAGGAGCTTGTTGGGTGAGGCAAACTCGACGTTCGCCGCGAGGACCGCTTTCGAGCCATAGGTGAGGAAGAACGGGATGAAGCTGGTTGATCTGTTCGGAGTGGTGCAGAGACTCCACATCATAGCCGGGAGCTCCTCGAAACAGTAGCCGGCCGATTGCTTGAGCGGCTCGATCAGCCGGGGCTTGATTCCGGCTAACACCAGGACGTTGGCTCTTTCCACTTTCCCGTTGGACTACGGGTGTGCAACGGATGTGAGGTCCAATCGGATCCACTTATTGTGGAAGAACCGGGCGAAGGCCCCCTTGGCTAAGTTTGTGCCGTTGTCGGTGATGATGCTATCGGATACCCGAACCGGATGATGATGTCCCGGAAGAAGGTGATGACCGTGGCACCGTCCACCTTCTGGATCGGCTTCGCCTCGGTCCATTTGGTGAGCTTGTCCACCGCCACCAGCAGGTGGGTCATGTCGGCTCAGGCTCGCTTGAAGGGGCCAACCATGTCCAGCCCCCAAACAGCAAAAGGCCATGTGATCGGTATGGTCTTGAGCCATGAAATCGGCATATGCCTTAGCCGGTCGAACCGATGGCATCCGTTGCACGTGCGAACCAGCTTGTCCGCGTCCTCCGAGGCGGTCGGCTAGTTGAATCCGTGGCGCATTGCCTTCGTCACCAGGCCGTGAGAATAGGCATGGTGACCGCACTCCTCCTGATTGATTTCCTTCAGAAGCCGGTAGCCGGTATCCGTGTCGATGCACCGCTGGAAGACGCCTGTGGCGCTGCGCTTGTACAAATCCTTGTTGATGATGGTGTACGTGTGCGCATGGCGTCGGATCTGCCTTGCCTCCACCTCGTCATCCGGGGAGCTCGTCATTGAGGAGTTAGTTCATGAAGGGCTGGGTCTAGGATGGCACTTGTCGAATGGTGAAGATGCTAGCCGGCACGATCTCGAGCTCATCTATGGGTCGGCCAGGCGAGATTCCCGAGTCGGCAGCACCCGGGCCTTTTTCCTTGCTTGATGATGGCTTGCCTGAGGAGGAGGCAACCCCCGGGTCTTTCGAGCCGGAGGGCACAACAGCGGGGCCCAGCTCTTTCGAGCCGGCAGCCCCCAGGTCTGCTACCAAGATGATGGACTCGAATTCCAGAGAGGGGGTGATGCTGGGCTTGCGAAGGTGCTCCAGGGATACTCCGGGCGGGATGTCCGCTCTGGTGGATCCGACTCGTGCGAGCGTGTCGGCTGCCTCATTGTTGGCATGGGGGACGTGATGGAATTCACAGCTCTCGAAGCCAGAACTGAGAAGCTGGACATGGAACTGGTACAGGGCCATGTTGGCATCCCGAGCATCCCACTCGCCGGATACCTGCTGCACCACTAGATCTGAATCGCCGAAGAAAAGGATCCGACGGGTGCCGATGTATTTCGCAAGCCAAAGCCTGTGCGCGAGAGTCTCGTACTCGGCGACGTTGTTCGACTTGGTGAAGTGGATTTGTAGCACGTACTCCAGCCGGTCTCCCTTAGGCGAGGTGAGCACAATGTTGGCTCCCAATCCCCCGTGCATCTTCGAGCCGTCGAAGTGCAGCTACCAGTAGTCGGAGTCAGGAACCGGTGGCAGGCATTGGTTTTTTGCCCAGTCGACGAAGAAGTCCACCACCACCTGAGACTTGATGGTGATCCGGGGCTCGTACCGGATGCAGTAGGCATCCAGCTTGATAGCCCACTTGGCTACCCGGCCCGTGGCGTCCTTATTGCCGAAGATCTCGCCCAACAGCGCGATGGACACCACGGTGAGCCGATGCTCCTGCAAGTATTGCTTAAGGTTCTTGCAAGCCAGGTACACACCGTAGCACATCTTCTATTAGTGGGGGTAGTTCTGCTTGGAGAGGGAGAGCACCTGGCCGAGGTAGTAGACGGGTCGCTGAACCGGCTGGGCCTTGCCTTCCTCATGACGCTCCACCGACAGGACGACACTGACGACCCGGTTGGTGGCGGCTATATAGAGCAACATCGGCTCCTTCTCAGCCGGTGTGGCGAGAACCGGCGCTATGGATAGCATGCGCTTGAGGTCGTGGAACACGGCATCCACCTGCGAAGTCCAGGTGAACTTGTCCATCTTCTTCATCAGCTGGTACAGTGGCAGGGCCTTCTCCCCAAGCCGGCTGACAAATTGGCTGGGGGAAGCCAAGAAGCCAGTGAACTTCTGGACACCGAGCAAACTCTTGGGCGGCTGGCCTCGATTCCTCGGCTCAACACGAGAAAACCAAGGAGCTGTCCGGTTGGCACGCCAAACACGCAGTTCTCCGGGTGCAGCTTTATTTGGCACCACCGGAGGTTCGCGAATGTCTCGCCGAGGTCCTCCAGCAGGGTCTGCTTCTCCTTTCTCTTGATGACTACGTCGTCCACGTACGCGTGCACATTCTGGCCAATCTGCGAGTGCAAGAATTTCTGCATGCAACGCTGATAGGTAGCACCTGCATTCTTCAGGAAGAATGGCATGGTTACATAGCAGTATGCCTCGTACGGGGTGATGAATGATGTTTTCAATTGATCAGCCGGATCTGGTAATAGCCGAAATAACAATCAAGAAAGGGGAGCAAATCACAGCCAGCCGTAGAGTCAATCACTTGATCAATACGGGGTAGAGCGAAAGGGTCTTTCGGGCAGGCCTTATTCAAGCTCGTGTAGTCGATACACATACGCCAAGCCTTGTTCTTCTTCAACACTAGGACTAGGTTGGCCAGCCAGTCCGGGTGATACACTTCCATGATGAAGCCGGCAACAAGTAGCCGGGCGATCTCGTCGCCGATAACCTTCCTCTTGTCCTCTGCGAAGCGATGGAGGGGCTACTTGACCGTCTTGGCGTCAGTACGCAGATGAAGCGCGTTCTCGGTGAACTCCCTCGGCACACCTGACATGTCTTTGGGAGACCATGCAAAGATGTCCGAATTCTCATGGAGGAAGTCGACGAGCGCGCTTTCCTATTTGCTGTCCAAGCCGGCACCAATGGTGACACACTTGGAGGAGTCAGCCGGGTCGAGCGGGATCTGCCTGGTGTCCTTGGACGGCTGGAACGCCATGTCCCCAACCGGCTTCAAGCCAGCCGGCACTTCTTGATGTAGCATGGCAACGTTGTGCATCATCTCGCTCTTCTCTTCAGCGATAAGCAGGGCCTCCGCTATCTTCGCGCCTTCCTTCTTGCAAACCATGGACCGCCTGTAGCAGCCGGCCATGGTGATCGCACCATTCGGCCCCGAAAACTTCATCTTTAGGTATACATAGTGGGGGACCGCCATGAACTTTGTGAGGGCAGGACGCCCAAGAAGGACATGGTAGGTGTTGGCAAGGTTGACTACCTCAAACGAGATTGGCTTGCGCCGGAAGTTCTCCTCCGAGCCGAATATGACATCCATCCGGATCTTGCCCAACAGGACGCACGGTGGCCCATGCACAATGTCGTGGAACACAGTGGTCGAGGGATGCAGGTCGCACTCCTGGATGCCCAGCTTCTCCATGGAAGACCGGTAGAGCAGGTTGAGACTGCTCCCACCATCTACCAGCATGCGTGAGAATCGACAGGTGCGCACGTCGGAGATTAGAAGAGGGTCTAGAACCATCGCCTAGCCCCCGGGATTCGGGAGCAGATCCGGCTGATCCGCCTGACTCCAGGTGATAGGAGTCTCGGACCAGTTGAGGCACAGGGGGACTGGGGCAACGACAACGTTCACCTCCGTGGTGCGCTGCTTCTGGCCGCGATTGTCAATCGGCTCGGCATCGAAGATGTGGTAGTTCTTGTGCTGCTGAGGGTAGTCCCTGTTGCCGCGGTTGTTGCCGGCTGCCCTAGACGGTGGTGGGGGTCCGCCGGGAGGGGGTGGGGGTGAGGAGGTAAGCCAGCCTGCTCCTTGATCTTCTGGGTCCAGCTACAATGCCGAGTGGTGTGCGTAGCCAGCTTGGCGCCGCTATGGTACTTGCACGGCCCGTCGAACATCTGCTCGAAGGTGAAGGCGTTACTCTTCCTATTGTCGTTGTGAGCCAGCGCGCCTTGCACTGCATTGACCTGCCTCTGGTGGTAGGGCAGGCTTTGCTGTTCAACCGGACGCTTGCCCTAGTAGCGGTTGTCGCTGTCGTGCCATCTGGATGACCCGGCATCTCCACCTTGCTCGGCATGCTTCTCTCGAGCCAGCTCGGTGGGAACCGGCCGTCCTTCCGCGTTCACCCGGAGGGGCTTCTTCATTGCAGCGTCCGTGGTGGCGTACTGGTCAGCAACGGTCATCAGCTCCGCCATAGTCTTTGGCTCGTCGCACAGCACCCGGTGGTGCAACATCGTGCCTTCTTGGCACCCCTCGATGAAGAAACGGATTGACTGGTTCTCCACCACCCCTTCGTAGGAATTTTGCAGCTCGGTCCAGCGGGCGAGGTACGCGCGATCCATCTCGCGGTCTCCCTGGATGCACAGAGAAAGATCGTGGGTTCTGCCCGGGCGCTTGTAGGTGCCCGTTGAAGTTCCGGATGAAGACCTTCTCGAAGTCGGGCCAGGCGTTGATGCTGTTGGGCGCGAGGCTGTTGAGAAAAGTTCTTGCCGAGCCGGTCAGTATGAGGGGGATGTAACGAACCGCCACGCGCTTGTTGCCGTGGGCGATTCTGACTGTGGTGACGTAGTCGGTCAGCCAGTCCCCCGGCTTCATGCTGCTGTTGTACTTGGGGGTGTCCCATGGCAGGGAGAACTTGTCAGGGACCGGCTCCTTTCGGATGCGTGGCCCGAAGCACACTGGGCCGGTTGCGTCTTCCTCCTCCGTGAGGCGAGCCTGCGTCATTAGGTCGATTCGGTTGCGCGCATCCAACTCAACCGGGTTGGGCGCTCCCACCCGGCCAGCGAGGCAGGATGGGGAAGGGGGTGGAGGGGGGTTCTGGCCAGCTGGATACAGATGGCTCGTGGTGCCTTGGTCGCCGTGGGGTTGGCTGCTGCCGTACTGGCGACGCTTGGAGCGCGGGGGTTGCTGGCCTGGAGACACATAGCACTCGGTCTGGCAAGGTCCTCCCCGGCTGCTTACACCTTGTGCAGTTCCCTCTGGAGCCGGATCCTGCCTCGAACGCGGTCCGAGCGGCCTCAGCCTGCTCATCAGCTCCGCGCAGCAGGTGCTATACCCACTGGAACTGGCGTAGCATTTCCTCCCCTCCAGGTGAGGTAAGTCCTCCGCGATGGCTCGCGCCGCCCGGGCTTTCTTGATCGCGGTGTCATATACGGGCGGTAGGAAGTACGTGCAGGAGCCCGGCTCGACATCTTGCTCGAAACAGGTGCATAGCTCTCCTCCGCGGTGCTGCACGGAGCCTAGCCGGCTAGGATCTTGATTAGCCGGGGTGAGGCCATGGGCGCAGTGATACTCACGGATGTTGCTCTCCATCCGGTACTTGGTGGAGGCCAAGCCCTGAGCTTGCTGAAGAAGACGCTCTCGCACCGCCTCGCTATTGTCCATTGCCTCCTCCGGGTTCTCCTCGGGGTTGACCGGCTTGAGGAGGTCCTCGATGACCTCATCCACTATGCCCTTCTCGCGCAGCAGGGTTGTGTGGCCGCCTAAATTGTTGCAGCGCTCGAGAGGGGGACGGCGGCCATGACTGGAGCCGGCCATCATCACCTCCGCGGGGCATGACAAGCGCGCTGCCGGCTGAGGGAATGAGTCGACGAAGGAGACAATCTCCCGAGGGAAACCCTCTGGCATGGTGGCGACGTAGACGGGATGGTCGCCGAACAGCAGGACGGAGCCGCTTGCCGGAAAACTGGAGCTGGTGAAGCAGCGAGTGTTGTCGATAACATAGTCGAATTTGCCCAACGTGAGCATGAGGCTGCAAGCCACACACACTTGCCGGACGAAGTGCGGGGTCCCGTGCGGAACGTCACTCCGGTCGTGCCATCATTGCCCCACGGTAGGCGCCAACTGTCGTTGTTACGGAAACAGGATTGCCTGAGGAGGCTAGTTCGTGGTGCGGGAGCGAGCAGGGAAGGGAGCGACGGCGTCCGCAAGCGGTATTGGGCACAAGTAAGTGTCGGAGACACAAGAAGTACCTAGGTTCGGGGCCCTCGTGGTGAGTTAACACCCCTACTCCTGCCGATCTGACTATCTGGATGAACACAATGAACTACAAGGGCTCCTTGAGATGTATCTGTCCTAGCTAGAAGAGAATGTGAGACCAACCCTTGCAATGTTTCCCCTGCTGCCCCTTATATAGGCCGAGGCAGCATGGGCAACGGCTTGGCCGACCGGCGGGTCCCACAGTCGGGGCGCAGCCGACTAGGTCATCTACAGTGGCCGGCATGGCGGGCGTGTACCCACAGTCAAGCCCATCCCGAGACACGCTGTCTACAGTGTTTGCTGTGCGAGTAGTTACGCATGGTACCACCTACTGTCCACTGTTACAACCGTCATTGGTAAAGTCGTCGGTATGGGCCGAGTGTCTGAGTCTCCTTTTTGTCTTGTCCGTCATCCTGGGTGTACTACATATTGTGCTATGCGTCATCTTGTACCTTGCCTGTGTTGAGCGGCCATCTAGGTTGCCCTAGCCGGCTGATCCGTCTTGACCGGGTGGTCGGTTCCATCCGGCTATGCGTCTGTCCCTGGTCATCTCATCCGTCTAATGGTTCTGCCGGCTCTCTCTTGACCTATCTGGCCTTATCCGGCTGGCATGGTCCAGCCGTCTAGGTTCCTTTAGGAATGATTCTTATTCGGCTGACTGGTTTGCTAGCTTGGTCTTCGTCTAGCCTTATTTCTGATCTATCTTTGAGTTTTTACATCCGGCTGCCCCAGCCGGCTAGCAGGTTATATCGCCCTTGCATCTTGTTCGGTTAGCCTACCCGGGGGTGATCCCCCCGACACACACCATCCCGTAGGCGAAGGACACCGCCATTATTGGCATGCTCACCATAAATGTGCGCGACAGTAAGATGCGTGAAGAACTAACATGCGTCCCGTCAAGAACATCCATAAATTGTGGGCGTTGGTTGAACTATGATCCTTGGCGGAGGAAGGACGCCTTGCGCCCGAGGACGCTGCCCGGGAAGCCACGAGTGGCGGACCCGAGAAGCATGACTGCGAAGAAGAATGTCTCGTGCAAGCGAGGCCTTTGACAGGCTTTGGCTGCGGATCCTAGTGCTCTCGTCGGGGCTGAGAAGAAGACCAAACACTATAAGAAATGTGTTGAATAGTGACCTTTTCTTAACGACCCTTAGTTTTTTGTCATAGATCTATGACCATTTCGAACCAACTGGTCATAGGCCATTTATGAGGGTATAAACACTGAAAAACTACGATTTTTTTGTTAGGAAGGTCATAACCTAATTACACCAATTGGTCATAAGATACATACCACTAGTTTATGACTTTATTTAAAGACAATAACGACCAATTTAAACGGTCATTATGTTAATACATGATTCATTCAAACAACTAGGATGCCAACAAAGTAGTTTGACCTATGTGTCATATGCATGTGTCATGTCTAGGTGTCAATTTTCATCTACATGTCCAGGCAATACTATTTTTGACACATACTACTCACATATAGGAAAGAACACATAGGACACATGGGGTGACAGGGGCGCACATGACATGCAGATAGGACCCACTCGTCAGGATTATATTTCTTTGATAATTGATTAATTCAGGTAGGACCCACCCACATGCCCCGATCATTGGCCCCGCTCGTCGGGAACAAACCCGGAAAAAATAGTGAGCCAGGGTAACTCGAACCCGCAACCTCCCTCTAACTATTTAATGACCAAACAACCACGCCACTCCACAATTCGATGTTTCATAAGGATGCGAGCACTATAAGTGTACAGCTTCATCGGTGGGCTTGGGCCTCAGGCACCTGCGGCTACTTGGATGCTCTTTGAGCTGGACTTGGGACAACGGTGGCGTGCACCCACGCGGGCAGCTTGTTGGGCTGGGTCGTTTGGCTGGTGGGTTCCCTCGGCCGGGCGCCTCCGGCTATTTTTTCTCTTTATTATTTTATGAATTTTTTTGTATCTTTTTATTAATAAATCCAAATTGAGTAAAAAAATTAGAAAACTTGTCAAATTTCATAGAACATTTTTAGGACATCATGGAACACTTTTATCTTCTATAAAATATTTAAGAACATATTTTTCATATAAAATAGTAATAGGTGTAAATAGAGATTTTGAATCATGGTTTTGATAATAGGGATTTTGAATCATGCATGAAGGTTCATACATAGGGGATGAGGGTCGCTAAACTTGAATTGTATCTCTGAAGAAACATCATATTCTGAACCTAAAAATGATTTTTAGAAAAAATCATGATCATGAGATCATGTATTTGTAGTTCAATTCGGGCCCACTTCCTCCCAATTTGGCGGGAATTTGTCTTTTTAGTAGGGGTGGAAGGGAATGTTTGAGATATCCCGATTTGGAAATTTTCCATGTAAGGTGGTCTAATATTTTTGAAAAATGGGGTGGTAGCATTTTGAATTATGAATTTGGTGATTGCTTTACAAAATTCCCCGTTTTTGGCACTAGGAAAATGGAAAATGGATTTTCCGTGCAACAAAAATGAAAGTTCCTCCTGCAACATGGTCGCCATCCCAAGATGCACATGCTTGCACAATATGGTAACATTATTAAAACCTATCTCGCAATTCTGGCCATAACATTGGTCGTTTGGCCTAAAAGTCATGAAACCTCGAACATGATAGGTCATTTCTGAGATGGTTTTTTGAGATGTTTGAAATATACCAAGTTTGGTATTTTTCCTTGAACCTATGTCACATAAAATGACACCAAGTGAAGGTTTTACATTGTTTGGACCATTTTTAAATTTTTATGCTCGTTTCAACCAATGGTCAAAACAGCGGGCATGAAGGTTCATAAATAGGGGATGATCCTCGCTAAACTTGAATAGGATCTCTGAAGAAACATCATATTATGAACCTAAAAAATATTTTTTTAAAAATCATGGGCATTCGATCATGTACCTGTAGTTCAAATCGGACCCACCTCCTACCGATTTCGCAAGAATTTGTCTTTTTCATAAGGAGTGGACGAAAAGGTTTGAGATACCCCGGTTGGGAAATTATCCATGTAAGGTGGTCTAGTATTTTTGAAAAATAGGGTGGTAGCATTTTGAATTAGCCATTTGGTGGTTGCTTCACAAAATACCGTATTTTTTGGCACTCGAAAAATGGAAAATGGGTTTTCTGTGTGACGAAAAGGAAAATTTCCTCCTGCAACATTGCTCACCATCCTAAGATGCACACGCTTGCACAATATGGTCACATTATCACAAACTATGTCGCGATTCTGGCCATAACATTGGTCGTTTTGCCTAAAAGGATGAAACCTCGAACATGATAGGTCATTTCTAAGAAGGTTTTCTTGAGATGTTTGCAATATACCAAGTTTGGTATTTTTCCTTGCAACTATGTCACATAACATGACACCATGAGAAGGTTTTACATTGTTTGGACCATTTTTGAATGTTTTTTGCCTGTTTCAAACTATGGTCAAAACCGCGGGCATGAAGGTTCATAGATAGGGGATGAGCCTCGCTAAACTTGAATTAGATCTTTGAAGAAATATCATATTATGAACCTAAAAATGTTTTTTTCAAAAAATCATGCGCATTAGATCATGTACTTGTAGTTCAAATCGTACCCACTTCCTACCGGTTTGGCAGGAATTTGTGTTTTTACCAGGGGTGGACGAAAAGGTTTGAGATATCCCGGTTGGAAAATTGTCCATGTAAGGTGGTCTAGTATTTTAGTAAAATGGGGTGGTAGAATTTTGAATTATCTATTTGGTGGTTGCTTCACAAAATGCCCCGTTTTTGGCACTCGGAAAATGGAAAATGGATTATCCGTGCGACGAAAAGGAAAACTTCCTCCTGCAATATTTGTCGCCATTACAAGATGCACACGCTTGCTCAATATTGCCACATTATCACAAACTATGTCGCGATTCTAGGCATAACATTGGTCGTTTGTCCTGAAAGTCAAGAAACATCAAACATGATAGGTCATTTTTTAGAAGGTTTTTTGAGATGTTTGCAATATGCTAAGTTTGGTATTTTTCCATGCAACTATATCACATAAGATGACATCATCTGAAAGTTTTGCATTGTTTGGACCGTTTATGAATTTTTTATGACTATTTCAAACTATGGTCAAAACGACGGGCATGCAGGTTCATAGATAGGGGATGAGCCTTGATAAACTTGAATTGGATCTTTGAAGAAACATCATATTGTGAACCTAAAAATGATTTTCTCAAAAAATCATGGGCATTATATCATGTACATATAGTTCAAATCGAACCCACTTCATGTCGATTCAGCGGGAATTTGTCTTTTTTCACTAGGGGTTGACAGAAAGGTTTGAGATACCCCGGTTGGGAAATTGTCCATGTATGGTGGTGTAGTATTTTAGAAAAATGGGGTGGTAGTATTTTGAATTAGCCATTTGGTGGTTGCTTCACAAAATGCCCCATTTTTGGCACTCGGAAAATAAAAAATGCATTTTCCGTGTGACGAAAAGGAAAACTTCCTCCCACAACATTGGTTGCCATCCCAAGATGCACACACTTGCACAATATTGACACATTATAACAAACTATGCCGTGATTCAGGTCATAGCATTGGTCGTTTGGCCTGAAATTCATGAAACCTTGAACATGATAGGTCATTCTCAGAAGGTTTTTTTAGATGTTTACAATATACCAAGTTTGGTATTTTTACTTGCAACTATGTCACATAACATGACACCACGCGAAGGATTTACATTGTTCGGACCATTTTAGAATTTCTTATGAATATTTCAAATTATGGTCAAAACGGCGGCATGAAGGTTATTAGATAGGGGATGATCCTCGCTAAACTTGAAGTGGATCTCTGATAAAATTCATTTTTCATGAGACGAAAAGGAAAACTTCCACTTGCAACATTGTTCATCATCCCAAAATGTACATGCATGCACAATATCAACACATTATAACAAACAGTGCCGCGATTCAGGCCATAACATTGGTCGTTTGACCTAAAAGTCCTGATACCACGAACATGATAGGTCATTTTTGAGAAGGTTATTTTGATATATTTATAATATACCAAGTTTGGTATTTTTCCTCACAAATATGTCACATAATATGATACCATGTGAAGGATTTACATTGTTCAGACTGTTTTTAAATTTCTTATGCCCATTTCAAACTATGGTTAAAACGGCGGGCATGAAGGTTCTTACTTAGGGGATGAGCCTCGCTTAAATTGCATTGGATCTCTGATAAAATAGCATATTGTGAACCTAAAAATGTTTTTCACAAAAATTCATGAGAAATACATCATGTAGATGTAGTTCAAATCTGACCCACTTCATGCCGATTGTGCAGGAATTTGTCTTTTTCACCAGGGGTGGACGGAAAGGTTTGAGATACCCTGGTAGGAACATTGTCGATGTAAGGTGGTCTAGTTTTTTTTAAAAATGGGATGATAGAATTTTGAAATATGCCTTTGGTGGTTGCTTCACAAAATGTCTTTTTTTTCTAATGTATAAAATAGAAACAAGCAATTAGAACGGATTCAGACTAGCCACGGATCACCCCATAGAAATAGATCTCAGCCGTTCGCATGGAGTCCATCCAACGACCCAAAATTCATTTCCCATTCCTCCCCTGGTCCATTTTAACATAAATGACCAAAACGGCCTACACTTTCCACAGCAGCAGTGCAGCGCAGAAGCACCAGGGGTAGTTTTGTCCTCCGCACCCCCATCTAGATCGAGAGGGATCCCTTCCCACCCTGTAGCGCTCCCACACAAACATAACCCCCTCCAAACCCTAATCCCCTCCTCTCTGCTTCTGATGCTGCCGCCGCCACCCCAAACCCTAATCCCATCCTCTATGCTTCCTCGCAAATCCCCACCTCCTCCAGCTCATCGTCACCGGCTCTACCTTCATGACCCATGGCGGACGTCTCGCCTCATCCTGCCTTTGTCTTCTACAACACCTTCTGCTCGATTCCGTTGTGATCTGATATGATGAAGTTTGTGTTCTGTAGAGGCACTACGGGCCAAGCACCTGAGCGAGATGTTCCCAGTGCTCGACCCGGAGGCGGTGATGAGGGACAGTAGTGGGAATAAAACAGTAATAAAACCCAGTACTAGTTTCTACACACTTCTACTATATTCTAGGTAATTTGGTATTTTAGTCATATGTGTTGTAGTAGTTTCTAGAGTGTTCTAGTGTGAGTTGTAACCATGTTGTTTGTTTACTTCCTAGTTTTAAGTAGTATTATCTAGAGCATTCTAGCTATAACTAGAACTAAGAAGTGGAGGCTCATGAGGCCTATAAATAGGGGTCCTCACCTCTATCTATGGAACTCTGACTATGTACCCACTACCTATCAAATAAATGGAACCTTGTGTTCTTGTTTTAGATCTTGGATTAGATCTAGTATGTTGAGAGTTTTGGATTAAACTCTTGACATCCCCCGCCCCTAGAGCGATATCTAGCCCACGCCTCTAGAGCGATATCTACCCCAACATGTTGTAGTGGTTCCTTCAACATTTGTGTTGTCTTTATTATAGCAGCAAGGTGAAGTTGTTCCTCCGCAACACTTGTGCTTCTTTAGGTGGTATCAGAGCCTTGCTGATCCATTCCAGTTGTTGGTGTTCTATTGGAGACGAAGCTGCAGCCAACAATGAAAGGATTGGAAAATATAATGGATGCTGCAGAATAACAGAGCCGAGCGTGCATGAAGATCCAACACATTCAATGTGGCAGACTTAGCTCTTCATCATCCATAACAAGCACTCTATGAAGATAACTCGAGGTCGAGTTCCAAACAACCAGGGGAGGATGATGAGGGACAGTAGTGGGAATAAAACGGTAATAAAATCTAGTACTAGTTTCTACACGCTTCTACTATATTCTAGGTAATTTGGTCTTTTAGTCATATGTGTTGTAGTAGTTTCTAGAGTGTTCTAGTGTGAGTTGTAACCATGTTGTCTGTGTTTACTTCCTAGTTTTAAGTATTATTATCTAGAGCCTTCTAGCTATAACTAGAACTAAGAAGTGGAGGCTCATGAGGCCTATAAATAGAGGTCCTCACCTCTATCTATGGAACTCGGACTATGTACCCACTACCTATCAAATAAATGGAACCTTGTGTTCTTGTTTTAGATCTTGGATTAGATCTAGTATGTTGAGAGTTTTGGATTAAACTCTTGACAGCCCCCTCCCCTAGAGCGATATCTAGCCCATGCCTCTAGAGCGATATCTAGCCCAGCACGTTGGAGTGGTTCCTTCAACATTTGTGATATATTTATTATAGCAGCAAGGTGGAGTTGTTCCTCCACAACACTTGTGCTTCTTCAGGCGGTTCCCTCCGCCAGTCGGCGCGCCTTCGCCAACCTCCACTAGAAGCAGCTCGACGACCTCGCCTACCTCCTCTGGAAGCAGCTTCTCCAACCAATGAGGATGCGCCCAACGAAAAGATCTCCATTTCCTCTCCTGCTGAAGTCAGGTTTGCACGAGGTCCAAATCCTAATCAGTCTAGGTTTGATCTGAACTTTTTTCTCATCACCATCGTCTCATCTTGTCTCTTGCAGGGATCACCGTCGCCGTCCAAGGAATCACCTCACAAACGTCAAGGGCTTTCCTGGCTGCTCGTCGATCTGTTCGATGCGGAGAAGCTCATGGTCATCGTCGAAAATGACTTGGTCGTCGTCCTCACGAGCTGCTGCTCGACTGCCTGTGGACCTTTCTTCCTCGACACATCGCATCCAGGACAACCAAATATAGATTTCCACCAGCATCACCATCAACCACGTCCGCGAGGTAATTCCCCTCCCTATCCAATCTCCCTTTGTATGTGTATAAAATAAAAATGGCGCTTAATCCAAAAAGTTCCTAACTCAAGGTCAAGTTGAATTTTTTTAGCTAACTTCATGGATAGAAGAACAATTTAATTTTGCACATCTTTGTTGTAGCTTAATGGACCTATACTGATTACTGTGTCTAGTGTACACTAATTGAAGGATGTTTTCAGCGGATGAGCTAAAGGCAAACATAACATGCACATCTTTGCTATAGCTTAATGGACCTATACAGGGTGGGTGTTTTTATTGTAGCTTAATTTGATATGGTGCTATAACTTAATTTGATATGGTGATTTTGTTGACAATTACAAACTCTGATCATCTCCCATTTCTTACTCTAGTTTAGCAACATATTGCACCTGGAACACTTTCAGCTTGCTAGGATCTCAATGTAGGTACTGATCTATTTTTGTTCTTTTAGATCTACTTGGACCCGAAGGAGTGCAACAACACCGAATAAAAGCTGGACACCTTCTTTGTTGTCTACCGCGACCTTCTTTGTTCTGTTCACTTATGCATTCTCCACACTTATCATTATGGGATGGAATTACTAGAATTACTAGAGATGTATGCTGCTAGTAGACAAGATGCTATCCTCTATTTCTCCCTATCTGGAGTTTTATTTTCATCTTGTTGTTCTCTCTCTAACACTTCTCATTTGTGTGTCAGGTTGTAGAATTTGAGCAAGGGGAGGTCTAACGTGTCTAGGTTTAGCTAGGCTATTTTATTTTATATATCCCAAGCATTGCATATGTGTGCTCGTCACTTCTTCCTCATCTGGACACATCTTATTAGTAATCATATATAGTTATAACAGATGTTTATTTAGTACTACTGCTCAAATAATAAGTATTCAGTCTCTCTTCTACAAACAATACTATGACTATTGTAACATCCCAGGATTAGGCCCTAGAAATAACGAGGACACAGGGTTGTGCAGTGCATTCATACGTAAGAAAATTCGGGGAATTTTCGCGCAAAACTAAAAGAGCTATAGAGGGATCGAGGTCTCTCTTGTTCTAAAGGAAACAGAGCAAGTGCGATAGATTTTGACATGACCTCTACTGAATGTTCATGTTTGAGGGAAAACAATTTGAGTTAAATATTCAAATACTTTATTTGAATTCAAAAGTAAATTGAAAAGAATTAATAATAGAATTAGAATGGTAAAATTCTTGAATAAACAAATAGATATCATCACATTCACAATACATTTAAATTATACGATAAATTGGAATTATTATTTCAAAAACGATAAATATTACATAATATTTAAGAATACAAGTGTATAAGAGGTCCAACAATTAGTAACTAGTACAATTTAGAAATGAAATAAAAAATCCTTTATTACAATTATATTTAAATTACAATGCTTTCCACCTCACCAAAATAAATAAAAGGGTAAATTACAAAAGAATAAAGTAAAACCCTAAACTATTTCTAAACTCAATTTCCTAATTCATCTTTGGTATCTTCTTTACTTCTTATTCCTTTGTCCCTGCAAAACAGCACAAAAGATAACAAAACAAAAGAAAAAGAATAAAATAAAGAGACTTGTTTGAGATGAATGCTACTCTTAGTCTGTCATAGTGTTGCTATGCTAATCTCATCATTGAGTATGGGGTAAAGGGGCCACATAGGATCTATTCTTATAAAATTTAGGCTTCATCCTTGAGCATCATTAGCATAGAGTTAATATTCCACTTGGAAACACAAAAAATAAAGCTTGTCTTAGGATAAGGTCAAGTCAGTTAAGTTGATCAACATGGCAAAGATCTCAGCACTGAAACCTACACCAGGACAAGGTCCAGCAAGCTAGCAGCTTACACAACACATGCACAGCTCTGTGCTGTCAACACCACAAGAGAGCACCACATATAGAAAGAGCACAGCCGTAGCTAGCATAACCAGTCCATATCCACAATTCCAGAGCACTAGTTTCAGCACCAAAACCTTTCCAATGCATCACAACCACATCCCCAGCACTATGGTTGCTTCAAGAAGCCATCCAATAGTTAGGACAAGGAGGAGTAGATCAAGCAAGCAGCCAAAAAGGAGCTAGGAGATGAAGGTTACAAGAACAAGATACAGCAGGTGATCTGAAGCAACACCAAAACTCACACAAGATCATCAGCAGCCTCTTTGCAAGCTTATCTGTCTACTCACCAACAGTATGTAAGAATTCCCAGAAGAAACCATTAGATCATGCAGCATCTATTCATATATCTTGTACACAGATCTGAGAACACAAGGGAAACTATACACATCTATCAGCTCCATCTACCCTTCAACTAGATTTTCATCTAGGAGGATTAGAGGGCAAGATTCTCTCAGACTAGCATGCAAGTGGCATGTCTAGATCATCACTGAGACCAAAAAGGAGGCAACAATAAAAAAAACTGATCTTCTAAATCAAATAATGGTGCCTCAGCCTTTGCATCATAGGCTAGGTCAAGAACTTCTTCCTCATGAGTCAATCATAGTATCTGATCTCAATCATGTATCTAGGAGGAGATTTAGAAAAGAGAAAACTCTCAGATCCACATCAAAGATTATGTAAGTACCATCCCTGAGATATTTGGCTTCAGACCAACATCATGAGCCTAATATCTAGTTTTGCTAGACAAACATAACCACAACTGCTAGGTTACAGGGCACATTCCCAGAGGGTAGCACCTCTATACCTAGCAAATACATGGTTTCTTGAGTACAAGATCAAGATCATGTTTTTTTTATTGAAACCACAAATCATTTTCCCAAACAAAGTATCTAGGAATCATTTATTGGATCACCTTATTATTAAACAGATCAAGCAATACTTCAGCCTTTACATCATTGGCAGGGCCTATGTACCAATACACCATCTGCTTCTGTCAAGTTATATCCCACAAGGATTGATAGC
Source organism: Avena sativa (assembly GCA_916181665.1). NCBI lineage: Eukaryota > Viridiplantae > Streptophyta > Magnoliopsida > Poales > Poaceae > Avena > Avena sativa. Next base: position 139,300,962 of record OV702280.1, read on the forward strand.
CACACACATAATTATGCAAATGGTATAATCAACCAGATTCCACTGACTTGCAACTAGATGGTTTCTAGGCAATCAGAAGAGGTCACTTGAACCACATATAATCACATATCTACTCAAGATCATGCTACAAGAAGAATTGCTGTGCACACTCCAACCGGGAGGCACCACAGCAAGAACCTCCAGCCACAACTAGAACATAATCAGAAAAGTCAAGATTCAGCCAGCATATTTAATTACATCTGGTTCATCATCAAGAACTACTAGATCATGCAAAACAGTACAAGAACACATTTATAGTAAACGAATATTACCAAATTGTATAATCTTATACATTGAACCAATATTTGAGCTAGCAAAATCAACTAGTACAAGTACACTAAGAATAATGCATAACCACCTATATCACATAATTAGGAGACCACTAGCACACCAAAATCCATAGACTAATCTTTATAAATAAATATGACAATATTTCCCCTAGAATATGAAACCTAAAAGGGCACTACAATTTAAATCAAACATCAGCTAGAGTTACTATAGCTAACAAGCTAGCACCACCATCATCCAAGTTAAAACAACACCACAAGTAAGTCAACAGATCAACAAACACAATCATGCATGACCAATATAATAACATAGAGCAAAATCATCTGTCATTGTATTCACTAAAAGGGCCAACTACTCTAATTTTTGCAGTAAGCACAACATATAAACTAAGAATCCAGAATCATTTAGGGATATTTAGTAATTCAACACCATCTAATTGTTCATAGGACAACATCGCAAACCACTGCTAGGGTACATCTTATATTAGCAGTTGATCACTATAATCGATAGAGAGGGGAAAACATCCAAAAATTAATAGTGGAAAATAGGAGGGAAGAGAGATACCCACTTACCCGGAGGTCCTCGCTCAGCAAGACGAAGAAGCAGAGAGGTCGTCGGCGAGGCTAGTGACACGGCGGCACGGTGGGCACCGAGGCGCCTACACCGCGCCGAGCCGTCTCACCAGCAGTAGAAGCACGCGGAGAACATCACAGCCAAGCCACAACACCGCCCGAGTCGATAGTCGCCGTGCCAGGGCAGGGCTAGGGTTTTCAACCGAGTGTGCACGAGAGCCAGGGAGGAACAAATCGAGCAAAGGGAGGTTGTAGATCGTAGCACGGTGGACCAAAGACCCATCTTACCGGCGCCGGAGAGGGCCGGAGCCAAATTTTGGCACGACGGTGCCCAGGAGGTCATGGGCATGCGGGGTGTACTCAGATGCGAGGAGGAGGAGAGGACCCTGGAGTGGGTTGTGTAAAGCCAGGCTGAACTGGGCCGGCCTATTGGGCCAAGCCCAACTCAGTCCGTTGGACCAAATTTATTTACACCCAATTGGGCCACAACCCAACTACTTGCCATTATTAAATTATTTTCCCATAAAATAAACTATATAAAATAATTCCAATACATATTAAGTTATATCAAATCCTCAAACAAAATACATATGATATATCGAAATGACCACAAAAATAATATCTACCTAATAAAAATATAATTTTAGTTATTTAAAATAAATATAAAGTAAAATAATTATTAACACCATTAAATTTTAAATGAAATTTCATAAAATAAAACAAAAACCCTAAAAATAAATAAAAACATTTTTGTGTATCAAAATAACTTTACTATTTTATAAAAATACCCACTTAGAGTTTTACGAATAAAACATAAAGCAAATATATAAAGACACTTAATTATTTGATGAATTTTATAAAAATAAAGATAATACATAAAATTAAATAAAATCCATTTTTAAGGTCTTGAATAAATATATTACACAAGAAAAATATTAAATATATTATTAGGAAAGTCTTTAATATTTTAAATAATAAATCCTTACCTAATACCTATTTTGTGAATTCTTTAAAAACAATTCTTAAGTAAGAAATAATCACAATTCTTATAAAACCTTGAGCAATTAGTGGCTTAGTACTAATTCCAAACCCATATCTTAAATTCATAATCAAACTTAAGTATAACTTTTAACCTTAAAGCATTCTTTTAAATAAACATTGGGTATCACCTATTTCTATAATATGGTGAATAATCATTATATCTTAACCACTATTAACATAACTTTAAATTCTAACCAAACTACTAGGACCATCTAATTATGATCCCATTAAATAAATACAAATTATCTTCTTAATAAACAAAACAAATTTAATCTAATCATTCACTTAAATAGAAAGTGAATAATTCCACACCTTAATTATACCTATCATAAATCTAAAACTTGGGAATAATTAAAACATATTACATCTTAAGTTTACTTACCCTTTTAAAGTTAATTTTAGTCTCAAAGCTTATAAACCTCAGGTCTAATACACTACTTATGTTTTTATAGTTAACTTTGTTCTATTTCAATTAAGACATAATGCATCTCAAGTCCAAACTAATCAATCAAATACCAGAAGGCATTGATCACATTTGATTAACAATGAAGATTGCTTAAACATCATAAAAGGAATCTTTTCTTCAAATGTTATTCCTTTTGTCACCTCAAATAACAATCTTATAATAAGTTCCTCAACTCTTAATAACTCAATCCCAAGGATTTTTATCATAGTCACCACATGACAATTCACCATAATCACATCATCTTATACTTTACTTACATATTTTTGATTGTTAACATTTAGGTCCCTTATAAATGACATTACTTGTAAAAGTGAAATTGGAAAATAAACCAACTCTGAAAAGAATCACTTGAACTCACTTCACCCAAAGTATTGGGGATTCAATTTGGGAGTTTTACAAAATTCATAGCATTACTTATGCACAACAGCATATTGCTTCTTTAAACATTAGTCCGTACCGGACCAATGATGCAGATTTCAAACATTGGATCTTATATCGTCTCGAAGACCGTGAGTGCATAATCTTGCAATCACAAAAGGCAAGTTCATCACTTGCTCATGTCCTTTGAAGAGTCTTTATCAAAGTATTTGCAAATTGTGTGTTATCATATATGCTATAAAAGAAAGAAAAAAATATTTTCATAAATAAAGAAATCATAGATATCATCCTAAGTGGTGATATAATGGAGCAATAGAACTTAGAGTTATAATTGCAACAATGATGATCAAATAAGGACTTAATAACACCTGACATTAGTGATTCTAGCGTCGTATATTACACGTTACCCATGAGATTTGGAATGGGACAGAGAAGTCAGCTGTATTTTCTTCCTCTCGCATGAAGCCGTATGTGCAGGTCGTGGCTGTTATCCTCGTAGCGTGCATATTAATTGGTAATTCATAGAGGATATGCAGCATATGGGTGGGAACCCTCAACATCCCACGATAGTTCTTGCATCTAACGGTTTGTACAAACCATTGCCGTAATTCATTATGTGGGCATGGTGTACACCAAGGAGGCATGCGGGGTCGCGAAGGGGGAAGTGATTGGCTTGGACCAACTACTAGGTCCCACATCATGGAATTGCGGACGGGAAAGTACGCCCGGTTGTGCAATAAGGAGTTGATCTCTCATGGGTAAAGTAATGCACCTCTGCAGAGTGTAAGAACTATAACTTGTTACTCCTTGTTCCGGGAAGGAGCTGCGAACGCGGCGGGAAAGGAACTCCATGAAAGTTCTAGTAAACCCGTGAAGGCTGACGGACATAGTTTTTCAGAATAAAAGCAACCTTTTAAGAAATGTTGATGAAAACTTGCATTGCCTACGACCTATGGTCTGTGCCTGTAGCTATAGTGCATCAAACACTCCTTTTCTAGTGGACTTGCTGAGTACGATCGTACTCAAAGTATCTTCTTAACCCTTGCTAGGTTCTAAAGCCAGTACAGACGATGTCTACATCAAGTATGCTCCAGGAATCATCATCAAAAGCTAGAGCTCTTCAAGGAAGTCAAGGAAGTCAACATATACATCAACTCAATTGAAGACAAAGTTGTTGATTAGATAAGAATAGAATCTCTAGCCATAAAACCTATTTCTGTAGTGTATTGCAATAGCAGCAATGCCAGACCATTAGTTAAGATATTAGTCTTAATAGTATTATAATTTTGGAGTTGTTTATTTATGATTCTTCTTTTTAAGAAGTTTCTTTCTCTCTCTTTAACCTAGAGTGTTCTCGAGATTTTGTGTAAAGAGTTGAGTTGTAACCTATAGTCATGTCTTGGACCTGCTGTGTTTCTGTTGTACTACTCTGAGGGATGTAATACTAGTGAACGGTGTTTCATTGGTGTTATGTCAACGACTATAGTGTACTACATCATGCAGTGGTATGTTGGGTCACCGTAGTTGGTATCAGAGCATATGCTTTGACCTTAGGATTAAAACCCTTTTAGGAAGATCTGTAGGTTGGATAGTGACTATAGGAGTCATCTTATCTAAACCAAATTATCTTATGACTCGTGATGAGTATCCACTTGAGGATAACCTTTTCACACCTAAGTCAGATGCTTAAGTCATTCTTTCTTAGGAGTAATTATTTATCTTTTCTCAAGTATAGTGCTATTTAGTGTCTTCCGAGGGAGACAAACCCACCAAGATGCTTTAGGAAAGCTAATTGGTCACAGTGTATTAGGATCAAGTTTAAGGCATCCATTGAAGTAGTCTTAATGGTGTAGCCTAACCCTAGAATTCAAGTAAGATGGTGAGATCTTATGGTTAGTTAATAACCAAATACAACATGATGAATATCATTAGGATAAATGTTGATGTAATGAGTAGTAATCATGTACGATTCACTTGAGAATTTTACGTGATGAAGTACAATTATGTTAAGACTGAATAATAGAGTAATGTGAAGTGAAGTTATCGTGGCTAGATTAACTCTTAAATCATAATGTATTGGTAGACATAACAAGATCCTGGTGAGATTAGCTCCGAAACCATGATGTAAGTATAAGTATGACAAGTACTTAGTGATTTATCTTGGAGTAGAAGTATGAAAATACCATGGTAGAACTATGATAGAAGTCATATGTGCTAAATATTTCTAATAATTTTTTGTTTAAGTTAACATATAGAATCTGATTAGTCATTTTGAGAGATCATGTGATATTAGTTGGATAATAAAGAAAGGTTGAACATAGTTAATCATTCCAAAGGTGAAACAAAAGGATAGTCAAAAAACCAAATTGAGACTACTTTGTTTAAGATTATCCAATTGCAATTGAGAAATTTGGTTAAATGTTGAGACAAAGAATTTTTTAACCCTATGTGCTAAGTATCACGATCTAAACCTATACGAGGAGGTGTCATATACTACACAGCTAAGCCTGAATTCTAGAAATATTATACTCAACTACTATATTTCGGTCTTAGAGAATTGTGTGTTATATGTACCACATTTGGATTTAATTGTTTTTTCTTGGATCTTCTTGATTGACTAGATCTTTACATAAAGTTTGACTTGGTGTGCAAATGCATGTTGCAACATCCAGTCACTACTTGATGTTATAGACCTAGATAGAGTAAGGGAATTCGTGTAAGGGAGTGACGAATTTCAAAGACCAAAATGAAGACTTAGATGAAGAATGAAGCCAAGTGTAAGGATTATCAATTCAATTTGGAGGATGGATTAATCTTAGATCATTATTAGTCAGCAACAATAAGTGATGAACTTAAAGTTCAATCAAAATAGGTAATTTTGCTAAGAAGTCAATGGAGTAACTATACAAGTTCATGGAAGTATCATGAATAAATACAAAGAAGTATCTTTGAAACCAAAATGGTATTCAAGCTCTGACAATTCAGATAGAATGCCAGAGGTATATCGGAAACCATAGGGTAATATATATACCCTAGGATGGTTCGCAACTGGTAAATATCTGCAGCTGGTATTTGATCCACAATTGGTATCTTGTCCGCAACTGGTGTTGGTTGACATAATTAACCAGATCTTCATAGAAGTTGCATAAAGAGCATAAAAATTTGGCCTAAGTTAAGAAAGACATGAGGGAGTATAAGCATTAAAGCGACTGTCATTCGAGACTCTTCGCGAAGTCAAACTTATCAAAGCGAAAATGTCCAATAGTAAGTAAGACAAATAATGCTGAAAGATTTGTTTCGGAGATCCACAATTGTGTGGATGCGCCATACACTCTTTCATAAGACTCTAATTAGGTAAATGATAAGCTGAATAGACACCAACATTCTATTTATAAAGCCAATAAATACTATATAGACAATTTAAAGATTATTAGTAAACCCTAAGGGGGAGAGTAAACATAAGAAATGAAAGTATCATTATCTAAACTTTCCAAATAAAGGTTGGACAAGAAGGACTAACCAGCAACAACAGTAAGCCTTATTTTTATAAGGTTAAAAGAAAGTCATTATTATAAAAGTACTTAAGATAATAACAAAAGATCATCTAAAGCCTGCTAAGGTAAAAGCTTGAAGGAAATAGAATAGATTAATTCTAACGAACTAATCCTAAGAGGAAACAAATCTTGAGTGATCTTTAAGAGTGAATAATCACATCAAATTAGACATGTATAGAGAAACAAGGAAATTCCTATGGGTATGAACTAAATGAGTTCAAATCCAATTTTTCGAAGGACTGCCAGTATAAACCATATCATCATAAATCAAAAGTTAGTCTTTTGATTTTAGTTATTGTTTAATGGAGTTAAAATCCTATGTTAGTGAGACTTCCTAAACCTTGTATAGTATAAGCAAGGAGGTTTAATGATCAAGTAAAAAAGTTGGATTAGGATACCGAATCAAGGAAATGAACTAAATATGAGACCCCAATTAAAAGGAGTTTATAACAAGGACATATCCCTAATGAAGTGAAGTAAAAGGAATTTGGAGTATTGGAGACAATAAGGTTGAAGATTGCCAACAATGGTAGGAATTCAAGAAAAGGATCTGGATATGGAATACTACCATTATTTCCATTTGAGGTTACCATGAAGTGGAGAAATGCAGTACCCAATATAAGTAAATTCCTTACTCCGAAACGTGAGAGTTTACGAACTTCGAGGACGAAGTTTATTTTAAGGGGGAGAGTCTGTAACATCCCAGGATTAGGCCCTAGAAATAAAGAGGACACAGGGTTGTGCATTGCATTCATACATAAGAAAATCCGGGGAATTTTCGCGCAAAACTAAAAGAGCTGTAGAGGGATGGAGGTCTCTCTTGTTCTAAAGGAAACAAAAGAGCAAGTGCAACGGATTTTGACATGACCTCTACTGAATGTTCATGTTTGAGGGAAAACAGTTTGAGTTAAATATTCAAATACTTTATTTGAATTCAAAAGAATTAATAATAGAATTAGAATGGTAAAATTCTTGAATAAACAAATAGATATCATCACATTCACAATACATTTAAATTATACAATAATTTGGAATTATTATTTCAGAAACGATAAATATTAAATAATATTTAAGAATACAAGTGTATAAGAGGTCCAACAATTAGTAACTAGTACAATTTATAAATGAAATAAAAAAAATTCTTTATTACAATTATATTGAAATTACAATGCTTTCCACCTCACCAAAATAAATAAAAGGGTAAATTACCAAACAATAAAGTAAAACCCTAAACTATTTCTAAACTCAATTTCCTAATTCATCTTTGGTATCTTCTTTTCTTCTTATTCCTTTGTCCCTGCAAAACAGCACAAAAGATAACAAAACAAAAGAAAAAGAATAAAATAAAGAGACTTGTTTGAGATGAATGCTACTCTCAGTCTGGCATAGTGTTGCTATGCCAATCTCATCATTGAGTATGGGGTAAAGGGGCCACATAGGATCTATTCATATCAAATTTAGGCTTCAGCCTTGAGCATCATTAGCATAGAGTTAATATTCCACTTGGCAACACCAAAAATAAAGCTTGTCTTAGGATAAGGTCAAGTCAGTTGAGCTGATCAACATGGTAAAGATCTCAACACTGAAACCTACACCAGGACAAGGTCCAGCAAGCTAGCAGCTTACACAACACATGCACAGCTCTGTGCTGTCAACACCACAAGAGAGCACCACATATATAAAGAGCACAACCGTAGCTAGCATAACCAGTCCATATCCACAATTCCAGAGCACTAGTTTTAGCACTAAAACCTTTCCAATGCATCACAACCACATCCCCTGCACTATGGTTGCTTCAAGAAGCCATCCAATAGTTAGGACAAGGAGGAGTAGATCAAGCAAGCAGCCAAAAAGGAGCTAGGATATGAAGGTTACAAGAACAAGATACAGCAGGTGATCTGAAGCAACACCAAAACTCCCACAAGATCATCAGCAGCCTCTTTGCAAGCTTATCTGTCTACTCACCAACAGTAGGTAAGAATTACCAGAAGAAACCATTAGATCATGCAGCATCTGTTCATATATCTTGTACATAGATCTGAGAACACAAGGGAAACTATACACATCTATCAGCTCCATCTACCCTTCAACCAGATTTTCATCTAGGAGGATTAGAGGGCAAGATTCTCTCAGACTAGCATGCAAGTGGCATGTCTAGATCATATTTGAGACCAAAAAAGAGGCAACAATAAAAAAACTGATCTTCTAAATCAAATAATGGTGCCTCAGCCTTTGCATCATAGGCTGGGTCAAGAACTTCTTCCTCATGAGTCAATCATAGTATCTGATCCCAATCATGTATCTAGGAGGAGATTTAGAAAAGAGAAAACTCTCAGATCCACATAAAAGATTATGTAAGTACCATCCCTGAGATATTTGGCTTCAGACCAACATCATGAGCCTAATATCTAGTTTTTCTAGACAAACATAACCACAACTGCTAGGTTACATGGCACATTCCCAGAGGGTAGCACCTCTGTACCTAGCAGATACATGGTTTCTTGAGTACAAGCTCAAGATCTTGTTTTTTTTATTGAAACCACAAATCATTTTCCCAAACAAAGTATCTAGGAATCATTTATTGGATCACCTTATTATTAAACAGATCAAGCAATACTTTAGCCTTTACATCATTGGCAGGGCCTATGTACTAATACACCATCTGCTTTTGTCAAGTTATATCCCACAAGGATTGATAGCCACACACATAATTATGCAAATGGTATAAGCAACCAGATTCCACTGACTTGCAACGATGGTTTCTAGGCAATCAGAAGAGGTCACTTGAACCACATATAATCACATATCTACTCAAGATCATGCTACAAGAAGAATTGTTGTGCACACTCCAACAGGGAGGCACCACAGAAAGAACCTCTAGCCACAACTAGAACATAATCAGAAAAATCAAGATTCAGCCAGCATATTTAATTACATCTGCTTCATCATCAAGAACTAGTAGAACATGCAAAACAGTACAAGAACACATTTATAGTAAAAGAATATTACCAAATTGTATAATATTATACATTGGACCAATATTTGAGCTAGCAAAATCAACTAGTACAAGTACACTAAGAATACTGCATAACCACCTATATCTCATAATTAGGAGATCACTAGCACAGCAAAATCCATAGCCTAATCTTTATAAATAAATCTGAGCATATTTCCACTAGAATATGAAACCTGAAAGGGCACTACAATTTAAATCAAACATCAGCTAGAGTTCCTATAGCTAACAAGCTAGCACCACCATCATCCAAGTTAAAACAACACCACAAGTAAGTCAACAGATCAAAAAACACAATCATGCATGACCAATATTATAACACAGAGCAAAATCATCTGTCATTATATTCACTAAAAGGGCCAACTACACTAATTTTTGCAGTAAGCACAACATATAAACTAAGAATCCAGAATCATTTAGGGAAATTTAGTAATTCAACACCATCTAACTGTTCATAGGACAACATCGCAAACCACTGCTAGAGTACATCTTATATTAGCAGTTGATCACTATAATCGATAGAGAGGGGAAAACATTCAAAAATTAATAGTGGAAAAGAGGAGGGAAGAGAGATACCCACTTACCCAGAGGTCCTCGCTCAGCAAGACGAAGAAGCAGAGAGGTCGTCGGCGAGGCTAGTGACACGGCGGCACGGTGGGCACCGAGGCGCCTACACCGCGCCGAGTCGTCTCACCAGCAGTAGAAGCACGCGGAGAACATCACAGCCAAGCCACAACACCGCCCGAGTCGATAGCCGCCGTGCCAAGGCAGGGCTAGGGTTTTCAACTGAGTGTGCACGAGAGGCAGGAAGGAACAAATCGAGCAAAGGGAGGTTGTAGATCGTAGCACGGCGGACCAAAGCCCCATCTTACCGGCGCCGGAGAGGGCGGGAGCAGCCGGAGCCAAACGGCGGCACGACGTCGCCCAGGAGGTCATGGGCGTGCGGGGTGTACTCAGATGGGAGGAGGAGGAGAGGACCCTGGAGTGGGTTGTGTAACCCCAGGCTGAACTGGGCCGGCCTATAGGGCCAAGCCCAACTCAGTCTGTTGGACCAAATTTATTTACACCCAGTTGGGCCACAACCCAACTACTTGCCATTACTAAATTATTTTCCCATAAAATAAACTATATAAAATAATTCCAATACATATTAAGTTATATCAAATCCTAAAACAAAATACATATGATATATCAAAATGACCACAAAAATAATATCTACCTAATAAAAATATAATTTTAGTTATTTAAAATAAATATAAAGTAAAATAATTATTAACACCATTAAATTTTAAATGAAATTTTATAAAATAAAACAAAAACCCTAAAAATAAATAAAAGTCATTTTTGTTTATCAAAATAACTTTACTATTTTATAAAAATACCCACTTAGAGTTTTACAAATAAAACATAAAGCAAATATGTAAAGACACTTAATTATTTGATGAATTTTATAAAAATAAAGATAATACATAAAATTGAATAAAATTCATTTTTAAGGTCTTGAATAAATATATTACACTAGAAAAATATTAAATATATTATTAGGAAAGTCTTTAATATTTTAAATAATAAATCCTTACCTAATACCTATTTTGTGAATTCTTTAAAAACAATTCTTAAGTAAGAAATAATCACAATTCTTATAAAACCTTGAGCAATTAGTGTCTTAGTACTAATTCCAAACAACCTGCTATTAGACGGGATCAGACATAGGTCTTAGATGATCTCGATCTTGAAGAAAGCATAACTAATGTCATTTTAAGAGAAAGATGGCACTATGGATTGAAGGTAGTATAACTTTTAACCTTAAAACATTCTTTTAAAAATCTTATTAAAAATCCTTTTAAATAAACATTGGGTATCACCCATTTCTATAATATGTTGAATAATCATTATATCTTAACCAATATTAACATAACTTTAAATTCTAACCAAACTACTAGGACCATCTAATTATGATCCCATTAAATAAATACAAATTATCTTCTTAATAAACAAAACAAATTTAATCTAATCATTCACTTAAATAGAAAGTGAATAATTCCACACCTTAATTATACCTATCATAAATCTAAAACTTGGGAATAATTAAAACATATTACATCTTATTTTTACTTACCCTTTTAAAGTTAATTTTAGTCTCAAAGCTTATAAACATCAGGTCTAATACACTACTTATGTTTTTATAGTTAACTTTGGTCTATTTCAATTAAGACATAATGCATCTCAAGTCCAAACTAATCAATCAAATACCAGAAGGCATTGATCACATTTGATTAACAATGAAGATTGCTTAAATGTCATAAAAGGAATCTTTTCTTCAAATGTTATTCCTTTTGTCACCTCAAATAACAATATTATAATAAGTTCTTCAACTCTTAATAACTCAATCCCAAGGATTTTTATCATAGTTACCACATGACAATTCACCATAATCACATCATCTTATACTTTACTTACATATTTTGGATTGTTAACATTTAGGTCCCTTATAAATGTCATTACTTGTAAAAGTAAAATAGGAAAATATACCAACTCTGAAAAGAATCACTTGAACTCACTTCACCCAAAGTATTGGGGATTCAATTTGGGAGTTTTACAAAATGCATAGCATTACTTATGCACAACAGCATATTTCTTCTTTAATCATTAGTCCTTACCGGACCAATGATGCAGATTTCAAACATTGGATCTTATATCGTCTCAAAGACCATGAGTGCATAATCTTGCAATCAAAAAAGGCAAGTTCATCACTTGCTCATGTCCTTTTAAGAGTCTTTATCAAAGTATTTGCAAATTGTGTGTTATCATATATGCTATAAAACAAAGAAAATAATATTTTCATAAATAAAGAAATCATAGATATCATCCTAAGTGGTGATATAATGGAGCAATAGAACTTAGAGTTCTAATTGCAAAAATGATGATCAAATAGGGACTTAATAACCCCTAACATCAGTGATTCTAGCGCCGTATGTTACGCGTTAGCCATGATATTTGGAATGGGACAGAGAAGTCAGCTGTATCTTCTTCCTCTCGCATGAAGCCGGATGTGTACGTCGTGGCTGTTATCCTTGTAGAGTGCATATTAATTAGTAATTCGTAGAGGATATGCAGCATATGGGTGGGAACCCTCAACGTCCCACGATAGTTCTGGCATCTAACGGTTTGTACAAACCATTGCCGTAATTCATTATGTGGGCATGGTGTACACCAAGGAGGCATGCGGGGTCGCGAAGGGGGCAGTGATTGGCTTGGACCAACTACTGGGCCCCACATCATGGAATTGTGGACGGGAAAGTACGCCCGGTTGTGCAACAAGAAGTTGATCTCTCATGGGTAAAGTAACGCACCTCTGTAGAGTGTAAGAACTGTAACTTGTTACTCCCTGTTCCGGGAAGGAGCTGCGAACGCGGCGGGAAGGCTGACGGACATAGCTTTTCAGAATAAAAGCAACCTTTGAAGAAATGTTTATGAACACTTGCATTGTCTATGACCTATGGTTTGTGGCTGTAGCTATAGTGCATCAAACACTCCTTTTCTAGTGGACTTGCTGAGTACGCTCGTACTCAAAGTATCTTCTGAACCCTTGCTAGGTTCTAAAGCCAGTACAGACGATGTCTACATCAAGTATGCTCCAGGAATCATCATCAAAAGCTAGAGCTATTCAAGGATGTCAAGAAAGTCAACATATACATCAACTCAAGTGAAGACGAAGTTGTTGATTAGATAAGAATAGAATATCTAGCCATAAAACCTATTTCTGTAGTGTATTGCGATAGCAGCAATGCCAGACCATTAGTTAAGATATTAGTCTTAATAGTATTATAATTTTGGAGTTGTTTATTTCTGATTCTTCTTTGTAAGAAGTTTCTTTCTCTCTCCTTAACCTAGAGTGTTCTCTGGATTTTGTGTAAAGAGTTGAGTTGTAACCTATAGTCATGTCTTGGACCGGCTGTGTTTCTGTTGTACTACTCTGAGGGATGTAATACTAGTGAACGGTGTTTCATTGGTGTTATGTCAACGACTATAGTGTACTACATCATGCAGTGGTATGCTGGGTCACCGCAACTATGTACTTGTGTTTTGTTTGATTTGTCTACAATACTACTTCTATACTAAACACTCCTAATTTTTATGGCATCGAGTTTTTGTAAAACTCTCCTGATGTAGTGTTATATATTACCATTGTTATCTATTATGTACTGGGAGTATATTGGACCGGTTATTTAATGTAGCAGTTTGGATTCTCCATTTACCTAACGTAACTAGAATTTGTTTATGATAACATAAGTTTTGTAGTTTATAAATGAAAAATGTTGAGATATGCTTCTGTTGGTTTAATATTGTATTGAGCCAGTATTTAAAGATGCATACATAAACATGCACAGTTGCATCATTGTAGTAGGATCTGTTATTTCTATACTATTGCAGTTGCATCATTGTAGTAGGATCTGGTTGAATGTATGATGTTACTTACTTTACGGTCACTGAATTACTCATGTCCATCTTCAAATTATCTTTTGCATCTTGTGCATTGGATATTGTCACTCATGTCCATCTACTCTGGTAAAACTTTGTAAGCAACTGACATATATGCATGTGTGCATCTGCAAATTAGCTTCCGCATCGTGTACAAGTTTCATATAGGACATAAGAAAGTTTCATGAAGTAGAATTTTCTTGTGCATGAGTATTTGATGCCGATATTTAGAAGGACGAAGAAACGGAGGCAAAGGAAGAAGTTGTAGTGGCTCTTGTTGTATCCATCAATGGCATAGAGGCGTGGAGAAGTGTAAGGTTCCCAACCTTTAATAAGGTAGAGATCCCTGTGATTGCAATGCTAGTCCCTGGATCAATAGCTAGCATCCACAGTTAAGATGTAATATCAAGAAACAAGGGTCATAATACCACTTTATAACCAGGAATAAAATAATTTATTACATCTTATATAGCTCATTTGGCTATCTCATTACAATGCAGCAGAATAAAACAATAGCATGGGGTCCTTCATCTTCAAAGTGGCACAGGCAAACATGTTGGTTGTAGACTTGTAATCCTAATTCAACACACTTCACTAATATCAAACAAACCTGCAACATAACAAGTTACAGCCACGAGGGTCAATACATTTGAATTGTATTGGCAAGTGATACTATGGTAGTATAGTGGAGTCTATCATCTATATGCATTTGGCTAAGTGGAGCTTAGGCTTGCATTGCTCAAAATAGATTTTCCTTATCATTTGAAAACACTAAGTTTTTGTTTATCAAAATCACCCAAGGCATCTCCCAACAGAAATTGGTGATCCTTTCAACCCTTGTTCAACCACAAGATTTTAACTTAGAAATTGGGATGAGGAGATTCTTGATAGCTTCCATGTCTTGATGCTCAGATTGTCCTTTTCTAGGGACATGGCTAAGTACTTAGATTTTACACTCTGCAGAGGTGGTGCGCTTTCCCCACAAGACTTGGTTTCACCAAGACAAGATCTTTCAGAAGCCTTCCCTTAGACCAAATGGACGTGCTCCAACCTATCATACCACTACCACCAACTGTCCAAATGGCTAATTTATTGCAACATATATGATCCAGGCAGAGCCCGTATTGCCAAGTGGCTGCACTAGAAGCTTCTTAACATATGGCATCTCAAATCCCTTTGTTCCTGGATGGATTTCCACAAGTGAGATACACAAGGTAAACCATACAAATGGGCCTTGTGTAACCACTCAACATAAACCACTCCTTCCATTCCACCCAGGTGTTTCATTCACTTAGTTGTTTTATTAAACAAAACACAAGTCCAAAGACTTAGAAATATTTTCTCATGGCATGAATATATAACCACCCTTGGTTGCTACTAGATAGGCTAAGCATGGCATTGACAAGAATCTTAACTTAGAAATTTCTAGCAATTCTACAACTACTAGGATTTGCTAAGCATAGCATATAGATCAAAATATTCATGCAAGGCTAGCAAAATATTTCTAATGCATAGTTGAAAACATAGGAATAAAATCATGAAGCACCACTTGCCTTTTTGGTAGAGAATATGAGTTCACTCCTTGTCCTTGCACTATTCACACTCTTCAAATCACTACAATTCAATCAAGCAAGGTACTATTTCAATCTACCATTCAAGCAAACATCACATAAAATACTAAAAACAAAGTAATGCATGCAAGCATTCCAAAGATTGTTTTATTTGGATAAGTGGTTTATAATGGATTATAAACATTTGAAATCACCTATTGGTCATTTTATAAAGTGGCAAAACCATTTGCAAAAGATTTTATCTATAAACCATTTTTAAACCAAATCAATATTTTATGTGGTTGAAAATGCCTTTAACAAGTAACAATCTTTATAAGGTTCACCAAATATGTTTTCAAATCATAAAACTTTGTGTTTAGGGTCAGAGAGTTTTTATCAAAACATTTCCCAAAGTTTTTCCTCAAAAATCATTTTTAAACCATAATCAACATTTTTAATTGGCTAGAATTGCTTCTGTTCAAAGATTTATTCTTTTTCTTAACCAAATATGTTTTTAAAACCACAAATTAATTTCTATGTTCAGTAGGTTCAAAACAATCCATTTGCCAAAGGTTCTATCACAAAAATAATTTTAGAACAAATTTTATATCCAAAATATACCTACACAAGTTTCTACAAAAACAACCATTTTATCAGAAACAATTTACTAAACAAAGTGCATGGTTGGGTAGGATTTGTCTTGCTTATTCCATTGATATAAAATTTGCAAAATTTGGACGTGTAGATTAAAAGTTATGCAATTTACAAAATCAAACAACTAATAGAACAAATCCTGTTTTTAAAACAAAGTCTGGGCCACGTGGTTGCTTCCTATTGGACAAAAATAGTTCGCGTGGATCGACAGATACAGACAGCAGGATCTAACTTGATCGCACGGCACAGATTGCTACTTACCCCTTAGACTATGTTCTGTCGCGTTCGTCCGATCTACATCGCACGGTTCTGATTTACTCGACCACAAAGTGGCGGCGCTGCGACGACGATAGGCGGCGGCGCGCTCTGACGTGGTCGTTGCCGATGATGCAGGATGCGAGAAAGAGAGGGAGGAGGCTCACCGAGTTCGTGTGGTCGAGGTGAAGCTCGGGGTGTGGTCTGTTTGTCGAGGGGCACACCGGAGTTACGTGGATTGCTCGTCGGAGCTAGCAGCGGCGTCGGGTGTCTCTGGTTGTCGTCGAGGGCGAGGCTACAGGTCACCCGAAGGCGAGAGAGAGGTTCCGTTAGACGCGTATTGTCCTGGGGATCATGGGAGCATCAACAGGAGGTGCTGGGGTGGTCTGAGCTTACCAGGGGAACTCGCCAGAGAAATGGCAGACGACGGCGGCGTGCAGAGGTCGTCCTTGCCGACGCTCTGGGCAAGCACGGCCAAGCTGGCACCACGGGTAGATGCACACTAGTCTGGAGAGTGAGCTCACGTGCACAAGGGGGCAGGATATGGTCAGGGTTCGCCGGAATTCGCACTGGACCTCGTCGGAGCCAGTGGGGTTGCCGCGAGCAATTTGAGCAGCCCTGGGGCGGAGAGGAGCTGGCGAATGAGGGGAAATGAGGAGGAGGGCGAGGCAATTAAGAGGGAGTGGTAACAGACGGGAGTTACACTGCGAGTAACGCGAATTAACGAGGTTTGATCATTGGCCGAAATGGCAGTGAGAGGGGAGGGGCGAGGTCGGCGGGGTGAGGAAGACGATGACGCGACAGAGTGGGGTCGCGGAGTCAGCGAGGTGCAGGGTTAGGTGTGGGGTCGACACGTCAGTGACTGTGCGGGTCTGACTGCGTGTGAAAGAATAATGGTTCGGGGGAGGAGGAGGTGGGCTGGACTGGGCCAGTGGGTCTTGCTGGGCTGGGCTGCTTTTGTTTATTTTTTTGTACAGATTCTTTTTCCCTTTTCCATTTCTATTAATCTGTTTTGATTTTATTTAATTATTTCAAACATTCATTTGAATTCAAACTTCTCTCAAATTTGGTGTGTAATCAAATACTGATTATTAACATATTCTGAAGTCAATTTTGGAATAAATCTTTTACCCTTTTTAGGGTCTTTTAATTATTTAAAACAAGCCTTTGCTTCAAATTCAAATAAGATCAATTATATTATTAATCCTTATTTAAATTTTATTTTTTCACAAAACCTTTTCAGTAAGTTTTATTCATTTATTAGGGTGTCAAATAATTTACTTTGAATTATTTGGAATGTTTTTAATATGATTTATTAATCATTTTAATTTGGGTACTTGTCTTTATTCCAATGAAATTAAATATAGTTTTAATTCCATAAATTTTATTTAACTTCTTTGATCCCATTTAAGTTAATTAAACAACTTTTATTCCCCTTGGGTAAATTCCAAATTCTATTTTCCCTGATTTAATTTATCTCTTCCAATAGGGATTTTATCTTTATTCAAATAGAATTGGATTTTGTTAATGCCCTTTCAATTAACTTGAAAATTCTTTATCCAATATTTTATTTGGATTTGGTTTATATTCATTCCATTTACTTATGCATTAATCCAAGGTTTAATTTTGGTCTTTAAAATATTCCTCATTTAATATTTCTTTCTCTATCTTATAAAATCCATATCTTTTTATTTATAGATCCAAACTTGATGATTCCAATTTGTAAAATCTTATTTGATATTTGTTTATCCTTTTAAACATATTTAGGATTATTTGCTCACCATTTGGTATGGATTTTTAGATAGGTGCTTTATTAGCTTTGGAAATTCAATTTCCTTATCTTATTAAATTTATAAGATTTTATCTATGGCTCCAATTTAAGTGAAACCAATTTCTATGGTTTTATAATATTTATATTTTTCATTCTTGATCATTTATAAATGTTTGTTGACAAATTTTTATATGGATCAAATCCATAGTCTTAGAGATATTTTGGAAATGATTTTATTCCATTAGGGTTTAGGGTTTTGGCTTATTCTCCAAGTGTTTAAATTTCCAGATGCATTTATGAAGATTGCATTTCACTTGATTTGAATTTAGTTGGATTCAAACTTTACTCAACTTTGTTCAAGATGGGATTTTTAAGTTTCCATTTAGAAACAAAAGTTTCTTTTCCACCCTAATTTTCAACAATTATTTATTTTGTTTATTTATTTTTCACATAACAAGATTTGGAAAATCTTGGGATGTGACAGGCTACCACCCTTAAAATAAATATCGTCCCGATATTTGGGAAGGATAGAGTTTACAAGTTGGCTCAAAGCAACTAGGGTACTACCACCCTTAAATTTTTTCCAACTAGATTACTTCTTGGCTTGCTTGGAATCTTGTTGATACTTCTCTGGGAAAACATCTGCATAGTGTCCTTTGTTTCCACACTTGAAACATGTGACAAGGCTGAGATCCTTCATGGGCTTTATCTCGTGCTTCATCTTTTCTGGACAATTTCTTGCATAATGTCCTTGGTTACCACAATTGTAACATGTGACAAAATTGAGTCCTTCACGTATCTTTTTTGGACAAGTTGACACATAATGGCCTAGCACTACAAGGAATCTGTCTATATATGACCCTCCATTTTCGTCACAAAATCGTCATAGTAGTCCGTTTATGACGATTCTATGACGATTTTGAGATCATCGAAAGCTGGACGTCGCAAATGAACTATAACGATGATTTTTGCAAAATCGTCATAAACGTCTATGACGATTTCACAACGTCATAACCTCTATGACGATCCAATATCGTCATGGGACATCTAGCCTAGACACATCAGATCCTACGTGGCAGATCCTACATGGCACAGAATCAGCCCGATCCATTTCAATCGTTTACATGGGCCAAGCCCAAAATTCAGTCCATTAATTTCTTCTTGGCAGTTCCCGTTTGCTGCTTGGGCCAAGACCAATTTTATGGCCCTTTTATTTTCATCGGCAAGGCCTTTTTAGCTTTTAGTTATTTTTTTATTTCAACCATTTTTGTAGTATTGCTCGATGCTCCGGTCCACTATTTTTTTGGGTCGTGGCCTTTTTAGAGCCCAACTGACATTCATATCATTTCTAAAGTACAGACATTAAATAATCAATAGTTCGATAAGCATGGCCTAGATCACATTCATTATATTACAATAAAACATAAACCAGGAATACAAAACAGCTACAAAAGTAAAATGTAGATACAACTATACAATCAGACATAATTAACAAAACCCAAGAATACAACTATTCCATAGTACAAAACACCCACAAACATACAACTAGCCATAAACTCCTAGGAAGTTACAACTAGCATCAACTCTTTGCTGACTATGAAGCTTCTGCTTCTTTTACCTTCATCCTGGAGCTCCTGTAAAAGAAATGAAAGTGTGGTAATGGCTGTTAGTTGGAAAATAAAGCAATATCTTGTAAATATAACATAGATCGGCTAGAAAAATAAACATATGTAAAGTATTGCCAGCTAGTAATAGAGAAGTACATTACAGTACTCTAAACATATATCTATGAAAGGATTGTAAAAAGCATCGATAGATTATACAACAACCTGAAGCATAGCATTTCGAAGAAAAAACTGGAGCATAGCATAGCAAATATTAGATGAAATTGCTACAGGTTATTCATGATAGAAAGTAGAAACTATATGAACCACCTAAATTTACACAAATAGTTGAACAAAGCAATGTTATCTATGATGTCAAAGACATAAACATAACTCTATCTTGCTCACCACAGAATGAACAGGAGTGACATAATGCCATTAACTCATGAATTTCTCTTATACAAATCATATCCAATGACTACTATCTAAATGCATCAACAGCCATGCTATATATGATGTCAAAGTCACACAATACATAGCCATGATCATCCGTTGTGAATAAAAGACTGAATGAGCAACTCGAATAGCTATTAGTAGCATCTCATCTGCATATACTGAATAGAACACACCAATAAGGGACTAAGGGCATATTACAAAAGGGAATATATACCAGATTATCATTTCCAGTGAATAACATCATAACAAAATGAGGAACATCAGGTCTAGCCATTTTCATTTCAATAGTTTGACTACTTCATTCATGAGCTTTCCTGCAAGAACAACATTGAGTTAGCTCAAGTTTCTTTGAAATTGTATCTGAAGGTACATGATGTGTACACATGAAATCAACATAAGGAAAATAGCAAGGCAAGTTTATGGTTGTTCAGTTGACATGCATACTAAATACTGAAAATGAAATGAACAGGTTGTCAGTGCTATCTTTGACATGCAAGATATTGAAAATCATACTCCAAATATTGACAACCTGATTATGCATTGACAACCTGATTATGCAGGCAGGAGCAAGGTCAATAAGCAAACCTCATACAGAGAGGAAAATAATACTGCAGCTATTCATAATCTAAGACTGGAAAATTAAAATTCAAGTGGTTGGACTCAAATTCAGAGTACCAGGTAAATCATGGGCACATGCATACATAACAGGAACACAAATTTCAGAGTACCAGCTCAAAAATATGGAGCTCAAAATTCAGTTGATATGAATAAGCAAATTATTTTACTCATTTTGGTTATATGAAGTAATTCATGTATGAATTCCATAGCACAACGAGTGAAATTGTTCATCACCACTACTAGTTAACTACAATTATGCAAACAAGTTATGCAAACAAGAACAAGAATAAGTAAACAACCAACACACACTTGAAGAAATTTCAGAGCAAGGATGAGCACTGAGTAATTTCAGAGGAAGATGAATGAGAAAATGTGTCATGTATTATAAGCAAACTGAACACATGTATTATAAGTAAACAAAATTAACTAGAAAATTAACTAAACATGTAATATAAGAAAACTGAACACATGTATTAATGATATTTCTCTCTGCAGCATATATCTCTAGTAGTGCACACGAAAACAGCAAAACAAGAAACAAGTGATTTTATTCTCGCTGCAAGGTAATAAGCTGAAGAATCATACCAAACAACAAGGAGAAGATACCTGCAGCCACCCCGCCATCTCGCTCGAGAAAAGATAGCTGCAAACCCTACCAGACAAGGCTCTCGAAGTTCTCCAGCTCCAGGTAATCACTGCACCTTGTCCTACCACCCATAAACAAATAACCAAGATCAGACAAGCAATAGCAAAATAGTTAAAACATCCAATTTTCTTCAAAAGTACAACTAGTAGCTCTACAGAATTACACAACCCATATAATAGTTGAAGGTGTTTTGGCATATCTTTTAGCTGATATTTTTTATGTACAGAATCAAAATGTTCATAAAAAGTAATGTATAGTAGAGATAATCACACACTAGCTCAAACATGATGGATACTAGGGAAAGTAATGTATAGTAGAGCTAATCTTGTCACATCTCTTCCATGCCAAGCATACACACACATGTATCACTTGTGCTTGTATCAAAAATCTTACAATGGTTAAGAACTTGTGCTTGTATCAAATCAAGCAAAAACATTATAACAATAGTAATTATCATATAAGAGATGTTATAGGAACGGGAACATGTAGTAATGCTACCAGAATGTTCACTTGGACATTAAAAAGCCATTTCCATTTAAGACCAGCAAAGTGAATTACAATCACGCACAAACACAAGATAGACACCGTTCAAACACACACAGCACCAGGGGGCTCCTCGTTGGCTTGTACATCTAGTTTAATCTGTGATGCATTAGCCAGTGTTACAGAGCATTATTGCGTTCTTACTACTTTGATTTATTGTAGTTTTGTAGTACTTAATCACTAATCAGCAACACTTAAATTAGCCAAAGTTACAGAGAATTTGCTGTAGAGCCCCTGGATCATGTTCAGAGTAAATAGCTTAGCTTTTACTTCAATTCATTGTGTTTCGTTTTGCTCCACTTTCTTATACGTTGTTAACAACATAGAAAAGGAAGCTCAGTAATGTAAAAATCGATCACTTTGACAAGCTTCTCATGCAGCAGAAAGAAATCTAGTAGTACCAGTATGCATACACGACGTGCTAACCTTGTTGAACTCGAGCGCGTCCGACTTGAACCAGACACGGTCTCCCTTGCCGCACTTGACATCGTCTGGCATGTGGCGGACCACACCGACCCCTGGCACGGAGAACGGCGCTGTCTCGCCGGAGCTCTTGGCGACAACGGAGCCGCCGGAGTCCTTGCAGAACTTGAGCCTAAGGTCGCACATCATGTCGAACCTGAGACCGAGGCACCGCACCGTCATGAGGAGGTAGTTCCTGACGTACTCGACCTTGAGCAAGCGAAGGAGGCACTTGGAGAGCAGCTGCCACCGCCAGAGCTCCCATTGTCGGGGCCGTCGTTGCTGGATCCCCCTGCATAGGGCCGCCATCGACAGCGTAGACGAGCAGCGGGACCCGGCCCACCTTGATGTCGTCAGATTCCTCGTAGCCGCCTCATCTGCTCTGGCCACTTCCTTTTGATCGTGTCCGGAACTGGGGGTGGTCACCGAGGCTGTGTCGGGGGGGCGGAGCTGAGCTCAGCGGGGGAGAGGGGAGGTATACGGTGGATCGGCTGGAGGGGAGGGGGTGGTGGTCGTGTTGTGAATCGGGGAGTGGAGAGAATCGGCGGCGCAGAGATAGGGCAAGGAAAGGGGCGGCGCGAGGGGGGCGATCTAGGTTTTCTTGACAGATGATGAGGTTAGGGTTGGTGAGGTCGTGGGCATGGTGGGGTGGTGTGCTTCTTCGGGTGAGCTACCAACCATTGGATCGACTTTGAACGGTCCATATAACGCACATAAGGCTGATCCATGGGAGGCAATTTCCCGTGTTTTGATTGGTTGGTTCAGAAAACACCTCAATTTTTAGATGGGTCTGCCATATTATGACGATTTCAACCAACAAAATTACGACGATTCTGAGCCCATCGTCATAATTTTGAAGGAGTTTGGCCCTCCTGGAGTGGCTAGCGACGATCTGGTGCAAATCATCATAAAATTTATGACAATTTTTGCCATCGTTAAAATGGGAACGTCACAAGTTGACACATTTCTTGTAGTGTAGCTCTTTGCAGTTATTGCACCACACTTGGTTAATCTCCTTATATTTTTGCTTCTTCTCTGGACATTTATTGGCATAGTGTCCCATCTCTTTGCAATGGCAATATTGCACTTGAGTTTTGTATTTCTTCTTCTTGGGTTTCTCCAAAGCTAAGAGTGCTTCTAGTTCATGTTCTTCATATCTTATCTCAAAGGTAGGAAAATTTCCTGGTCTCCTTGATCTTTTCCTTGGATAATACATATGTCTCCTCTTTGGTCCATCAAACTGAGTCATATTGCATGGAGGTGCAAGCTGAGATTTTCCTTTGTCTTCATCCTTCTTGGTAGAAGTTGTTCTCTCATGGTAGTCTGCATTCAGTTGTTGCACTCCACCTTGATTCCTTTGTTGAACTATGGAATAGATGGGGCATTGGATAGGGACATGATTATTTCCTTCACATAGGAAACAAGTATCTTGAGATGTGGGGCATTGATTAGTTGGATGTTTCTCTTCACAATTGGGGCATTGATCTTCATGCTCCTTGGAAGTGTGATCCTTGTCTCCAAAAATATTGCAAGCTTGGGTTCCTTCTGGAATATCATCCTTGACACCCTTGTTGTCACAAACTCCTTGGGAAGAGTTGTCTCCCATGTTGATCATTTGATCTGTCACCTTATGCAACAATTCAGTTTGGGTTTCCAAAAACCTTTGCATGGTTGGATCTAACTCACTGGTGTTGGCTAAAAATTGAGCTGTCACTTGGTTCAAATGGGTTTGGGTTACTATGAGTTCCCTCATGTTGATCTCTTGGCTGCTGTTGTTGTCACCATCCTTGATGTTGGAGTTCCTTGGAGTAGTCATCTGTTTGGGTTGGATTGGGATTAGAATGGCAAGATATTTTCTAAGGAAATAGTTCTAATCACACATATCACAATTCACTCAAGCAATGTGCAAGCAATCACAAACAAACATTCCACTCAAACAATAAGTTCAAGCACATCTTTAGGCAATAAAATATTTTTTTGTTACACCACATAAATTGGTGGGTTTTATCTAAACTTAATGTGGTGGTCCAACTATATGGTTCACTTGAGATCTTTCCATCTTTCTTGGTTGATTCTTCTGGCATGAGATCATGGTTTCCTTGGAAAAATTCTTGTGACTTGGTCACAAAACTCCAAAGGTCATGATGATTCTTAAGTTGTGTTTCCTTAGTCTTCAAGTCTTGAGTAATATTTCTTGTCTCACTTGTAGTCCTTAGTGATATTCAAGTTGAAGTCCTTGTTGAGAATAAGGTTGAAATCACTTGAGTTGGTGAAGTCCTTTGGTCATGATGAAGTCTTTGGCCATGGGGTAGGATTTTCCCATCAAGTTTGAAATAGAAGAGATGTAGAATCAAAACCAAAAGGTTGAGGAAAGAATTTACAAGATTGTTTGTAAATAAGTTTTTGGAACAAATACAACTCCTATTTTTCTAAGGGGTTTTGTCCAATCCTTGGCTTACAAATCCTACAGGCAACACAATGCTCTGATACCATCTGTAAGGTTCCCATTCTTTAATAAGGTAGAGATCCCTGTGATTGCAATGCTAGTACCTAGATCAATAGCTAGCATCCACAGTTAAGATGTAATATCAAGAAAGAAGGGTCATAGTACCACAGGCAAACCTGTTGGTTGTATTGGCAAGTGATTTGGCTATCTCATTACAATGCATCAGAATAAAACAATAGCATGGGGTCCTTCATCTTCAAAGTACCACAAGCAAACATGTTGGTTGTAGACTTGTAATCCTAATTCAACACACTTCACTAATATCAAACAAAACTGCAACATAACAAGTTACAGCCACAAGGGTCAATACATTTGAATTGTATTGGCAAGTGATACTATGGTAGTATAGTGGAGTCTATCATCTATATGCATTTGGCTAAGTGGAGCTTAGGCTGGCATTGCTCAAAATAGATTTTCCTTATCATTTGAAAACACTAAGTTTTTGTTTATCAAAATCACCCAAGGCATCTCCCAATAGAAATTGGTGATCCTTTTAACCCTTGTTCAACCACAAGATTTTAACTTGGAAATTGGGATGAGGAGATTCTTGATAGCTTCCATGTCTTGATGCTCAGATTGTCCTTTTCCAGGGACATGGCTAAGTACTTAGATTTTACACTCTGCAGAGGTGGTGCACTTTCCCCACAAGACTTGGTTTCACCAAGACAAGATATTTCAGAAGCCTTCCCTTATACCAAATGGATGCGCTCCAACCTATCATCCCACTACCACCAACTGTCCAAATGGCTAAGTTATTGCAACCTATATGATCCAGGCAGAGCCCATATTGCCAAGTGGCGGCACTAGAAGCTTCTTAACATATGGCATCTCAAATCCCTTTATTCCTGGGTGGCTTTCCACAAGTGAGATACACAAGGTAAACCATACAAATGGGTCTTGTGTAACCACTCAACATAAACCATTCCTTCCATTCCACCCAGGTGTTTCATTCACTTAGTTGTTTTATTAAACAAAACACAATTCCAAAGACTTAGAAATATTTTCTCATAGCATGAATATATAACCACCCTTGGTTGCTACTAGCTAGGCTAAGCATGGAATTGACAAGAATCTTAACTTAGAAATTTCTATAAATTCTACAACTACTAGGATTTCCCAAGCATAGAGTATAGATCAAAATATTCATGCAAGGCTAGAAAAATATTTCTAATGCATAGTTGAAAACATAGGAATAAAATCATGAAGCACCACTTGCCTTTTTGGTAGATAATATGAGTTCACTCCTTGTCCTTGCACTATTCACACTCTTCAAATACTACAATTCAATCAAGCAAGGTACAATTTCAATCTATCATTCAAGCAAACATCACATAAAATATTAAAAACAAAGTAATGCATGCAAGCATGCCAAAGATTGTTTTATTTGGAAAAGTGGTTTATAATGGATTATAAACATTTGAAATCACCTATTGGTCATTTTATAAAGTGGCAAAACCATTTGCAAAAGATTTTATCTATAAACCATTTTTAAACCAAATCAATATTTTATGTGGTTGAAAATGCCTTTAACAAGTAACAATCTTTATAAGGTTCACCAAATATGTTTTCAAATCATAAAACTTTGTGTTTAGGGTCAGAGAGTTTTTATCAAAACATTTCCCAAAGTTTTTCCTCCAAAATCATTTTTAAACCATAATCAACATTTTTAATTGGCTAGAATTGCTTTTATTCAAAGATTTATTCTTTTGCTTCACCAAATATGTTTTTAAAACCACAAATTAATTTCTATGTTTAGTAGGTTCAAAACAATCCATTTTCCAAAGGTTCTATCACAAAAATAATTTTAGAACAAATTTTATATCCGAAATATACCTACACAAGTTTCTGCAAAAACAACCATTTTATCAGAAACAATTTACTAAACAAAGTACATGGTTGGGTAGGATTTGTCTTGCTTATTCCATTTATTTAAAATTTGCAAAATTTGGACGTGTAGATTAAAAGTTATGCAATTTACAAAATCAAACAACTAATAGAAAAAATCCTATTTTTAAAACAATGTCTGGGCCACGTGGCTGCTTCCTATTGGACAAAAACGGTTCGCGTGGATCGACAGATACAGACCGCAGGATCTAACTTAATCACACGGCACAGATCGCTACTTACCCCTTCGAGTATGTTCAATCGCGTTCGTCCGATCTACATCGCACGGTTCTGATTTACTCGACCACAAAGTGGCGGCGCTGCGACGGCGACAGGCGGCGGCGCACTCTGACGTGGTCATTGCCGACGATGCAGGATGCGAGAAAGAGAGGGAGGAGGCTCACCGAGTTCGCGTGGTCGAGGTGAAGCTCGAGGTGTGGTTTGTTTGTCGAGGGGCGCACCGGAGTTGCGTGGATTGCTCGCCGGAGCTAGCAGCGGCGTCGGGTGTCTCTGGTTGTCGTCGAGGGCGAGGCTACAGGTCACCCGAAGGCGAGAGAGAGGTTCCGTTAGACGCGTACTGTCATGGGGATCATGGGAGCATCAACAGGAGGTGCTGGGGTCGTCTGAGCTTTCCAGGGGAACTCGCCGGAGAAATGGCAGACGACGGCGGTGTGCAGAGGTCGTCCTTGCCGACGCTCTGGGGCAAGCGCGGCCAAGCTGGCACCATGGGTAGATGCGCACTAGTCTGGAGAGTGAGCTCACGTGCACAAGGGGGCAGGATACGGTCAGGGTTCGCCGGAATTTGCACTGGACCTCGTTGGAGCCAGTGGGGTCGCCGCGAGCAATTCGAGCAGCCCTGGGGCGGAGAGGAGCTGGCAACTGAGGTGAAATGAGGAGGAGGGCGAGCCGATTAAGAGGGAGTGGTCACAGACGGGAGTTACTCGGCCAGTAACGCGAATTAACGAGGATTGATCATCGGCCGAAACGGCAGCGAGAGGGAAGGGGTGAGGTCAGCGGGACGAGGAAGACGATTACGCGTCATAGTGGGGTCGCGGAGTCAGCGAGGTGCAGGGTTAGCTGTGGGGTCGACACGTCAGAGACTGCGCGGGTCTGACTGCGTGTGAAATAATAATGGTTCGGGGGAGGAGGAGGTGGGCTGGACTGGGCCAGTGGGTCTTGCTGGGCTGGGATGCTTTTGTTTATTTTTTTGTACAGATTTTTTTCCCTTTTCCATTTCTATTAATCTGTTTTGATTTTGTTTAATTATTTCAAACATTCATTTAAATTAAAACTTCTCTCAAATTTGGTGTGTAATCAAATACTGATTATTAACATATTCTGAAGTCAATTTTGGAATAAATCTTTTACCCTTTTTAGGGTCTTTTAATTATTTAAAACAAGCCTTTGCTTTAAATTCAAATAAGATCAATTATATTTTTAATCCTTATTTAAATTTAATTTTTTCACAAGACCTTTTTAGCAAGTTTTATTCATTTGTTAGGTGTCAAATAATTTACTTTGAATTATTTGGAATGTTTTTAATATGATTTATTAATCATTTTAATTTGGGTACTTGTCTTTATTCCAATGAAATTAAATATAGTTTTAATTCCATAAATTTTATTTAACTTCTTTGATCCCATTTAAGTTAATTAAACAACTTTTATTCCCCTTGGGTAAATTCCAAATTCTATTTTCCCTGATTTAATTTATCTCTTCCAATAGTGATTTTATCTTTATTCAAATAGAATAGGATTTTGTTAATGCCGTTTCAATTAACTTGAAAATTCTTTATCCAATATTTTATTTGGATTTGGTTTATATTCATTCCATTTACTTATGGATTAATCCAAGGTTTAATTTTGGTCTTTAAAATATTCCTCATTTAATATTTCTTTCTCTATCTTATAAAATCCATATCTTTTTATTTATAGATCCAAACTTGGTGATTCCAATTTGTAAAATCTTATTTGATATTTGTTTATCCTTTTAAACATCTTTAGGATTATTTGCTCACCATTTGGTATGGATTTTTAGATAGGTGCTTTATTAGCTTTGGAAATTCAATTTCCTTATCTTATTAAATTTATAAGATTTTATCTATGGCTCCAATTTAAGTGAAACCAATTTCTATGGTTTTATAATATTTCTATTTGTCATTCTTGATCATTTACAAATGTTTGTTTACAAATTTTTATTTGGATCAAATCCATAGTCTTAGATATATCTTGGAAATGATTTTATTACATTAGGGTTTAGGGTTTTGGCTTATTCTCCAAGTGTTTAAATTTCCAGATGCATTTATGAAGATTGCATTTCACTTGATTTGAATTTAGTTGGATTCAAACTTTACTCAAGTTTGTTCAAGATGGGATTTTTAAGTTTCCATTTAGAAACAAAAGTTTCTTTTCCACCCCAATTTTCAACAATTATTTATTTTGTTTATTTATTTTTCACATAACAAGATTTGGAAAATCTTGGGATGTGATAAGAAGGATCTGGCCAGAGGCACCAAGGAGAGCGAGTTCCTAGAGGTCCTGGAGGGCCTACTGGATGGAGAAGGAGATGGCAGTAGAAGCAGCAAGTTCGTGAAGGTGTTATTGGAGGTGTTGCTCTTCGAGCGACCTCGAGGTACGACCAGCAGCATGGCGATCTATAGTTTAGGGGAGGCAATCGAACTGTAGAGCGAACCTGGCGATTGGGAGGGGTTTAGTTTATTATTGTAATTAGAAGTGTTTATTTGTGAAATGATAGTGCTTAACGAGTGGGGCACTATAATTGAAAGTGTTGTCTATTGTAAATAATTTTTGTTTATCAAATCGTGGGAAGCTAAAACCTGGCATTATATCTGTGTGAACACTATCTATATGGAATTGAAATATGACGACTGGGCCAACTGACATGTGGGACCTGTAGTAGGAAACTAATACTGTCACATAGGACCCATTTGACATGTGGGACCTATTCTAAATTTAAATAGGAATAACGAAAATATTGGGCCAAACAAAATACCATGGACCAAAAATATATAGACTAAAGTTTTGGGCTTGGCCCATGAAATAACTGGAAAGTAAACGCTTGTTTATAACTCAAAAGGATAGAATTGTTGGGCTAGGCCCATGTAAAACATTAAACTGGACTGAATTTGATGTCACTTTAGATTCCATGTCAGATTGGCTTACGTGGACAGGTCAAAATACTATGACCAAAATTTTGGTCATGGACACTATGACCATCTATTTTGGTCATTCTTTAAGAGCTTAAGCGTGGCAGGATGGCTTTTCAAGACACTTGCGGCCTTGCGGGCGCTAGGCGGTACTTGCTGTCACTATATGTGGGCCTGGGGAACGCGGTCTTTTGTTGATGTGTCGTCTCTCGCTAGCGTGGAGGGTGGGCTTCGACGGGCGTTTCTTCTCGTTCCTTCTTTGGTCAAAGCCGTGAGGCGTTTCTTCTCGAGGCTGGAGCGGCGGTGAGGCTGGATTCTCTGGGCGTCCAGGTGCAGGCGGCACACGACGGTGGTGGCGGCGCGACTGCGGTCGTGCGGGGCGGCGCTGCTGCGGTCGTGCGGGGCGGTGCTGCGGGCGTGCTACGTGGCTCTACAAGGGGGGCGGCGTCGTCGGCTGCTGGAGGCGCGACGGGGCATGGCCGGGACGGATCTCAGCCGCGTGGGCTGGCTCTGGACGGCGTGGTGCGGGAGGGGGGCTCTATAGTCGGCTGCCAGTGCCAGGGGTAGGAAGAGGCGGCGTGGAGGTGCTGATGTCTGTCTCCCCTTTGGTGCTGCTGCAGGAGGTGGGTTCCATGGCTCATGGGCTATGGTGGAATGGCGGGGTGTCAGGCTGTAGTGGTGGGAATGGAGGAAGTAACCTCACCTACTTTCTCAGATCCTAGTTTTTTTTGTTCTTGGCCTCCGCAGCAAATTTTGGAGAGGAAACCAATCCAAAAAAAAGGTTCGTGCATCCTTTGTTCTCCGTGTGTATGCCTGACAATTAACCAAAGTTCTTGGTTGTTTATGGAGATTAGCACTGCAGTTACAATCCTCTGTGGATGGCAATCCAATTTGATATAATAGCATGCCAATAATTTCTACATTGGAGTAGTTAGGCGAGATGACCGCATAATCCATGTATACCGATGATAGCTTTGATTGCCAAATAAAACGTATGGAACTAACATAGTTATTTAGAACTGTGATCCCTTTAGAAGATTTTTCTTTGTTCAGTACTAATGATGGCCTTCTAAGTGTTACCTCTCGCTGCAGGTTGACCTGAGTGAGAATAGGTGCTCGGAGTTCTGCCTCTTGGCTACTAGTGTGTGTGGAGGTTTGTATCCTCTGTTTCTTTCAAGTGGTTGGCGGTGACCTCTTCTATTTCTTCTCCTTGATTTGGTGTCTGCAAGAAGTGGTTTGGGTGTGTGCGGCAGATTTATCTGTATAGGCTGGTCTAGACCTGACAATGTCCTCTTGATGTAAGTTTTGCAGTGCTAATTTGTGTCAGTTAGTATTGATTTGGATGGGTAAAGTTATGCTACAGTAACCCTATAGAACTTTCGTTCGAATATACACAACTATATGCATACCAATTGGGCAAGTACATCAGTAGATGCATATGAACTGACTGGCCTTGTGCAGGGGAGGATTGATCAGATAACTGAGTATACATGGATATGTAGGATGGATACTTCACCGAGTAGAAGAAGCTTCAGAGGGCGATGGATGTAGAGAATGCCTACGATAATCTGGTAATGAATTCTTAATGTTTCTTCCAGTCGAATAATAAATAAAATTCTTGCTCCTGAATCTTTTGAGTCAATGAACAACTATTTTGTTAATTTATCCCCTTTCTATTTGTTTAACCTTCCGGAGAGTAACCGTATGGCAAAAAAAATAAGAGTTCATTTTCACTATAAGCTGGATGCATGTGTTCTTAAGCCTTTTTTGTAGGTTGTGCAGAAGACTATTGGGATGGTATCAAAACTTGATACATGTCCCTTATTAGTGACCCGATGCAATTTTTATTTTCATTGTTGCAGCAAGTCTGTCACTAGCATTTTTTTCTTTCATATGCATGTAACATTTAAAAAGTTTGTGTTGCATTGTCTTCCATGTATAACCAGATTATGTATTCCTTCATACTTGTAGTTGTTTTTTCGGTCCTTTGGTTTTACTCGAGTCGCAATGTAGTGTTTTTTTGTGTGTTCGTTTTGATCAAGACAAATTTCTGTGAATCTTGTGTCTCCAGTTGATGCATCACCTTTGATATGAATAATTTATATAGGACATTTGTATTCTAACCATATAAATCTATGTATTCATGGTATATCCTGATACACTATGGAATGGAGCATAAGTTCGAACATCATATTATTGCATGGACTACCTTTGACTATACATTCCCCAATGCTTATGCCTTCACATTAGTTATCAATTGCATGCTTCATTGCTTGCCTGATGAATGAATAACAATCACGCTGCAACCAGCAGAGCTATATTTGTTGGTTCCCATGAAATATTTTTGAAGTATTCTTCATTCTGTCTGCCTAGACAAGCAACTTGCGTAACCAAAGTCACTCACAATTTGTATTTTCTTTACATAAGTACTTTCTACCTTTTTTCCTGCTTGCACATATTGATGCTAATCGTTTTGAATTTTTTAGGGCATTTGGTTTTCTGTCCCACAATCATTGGTTCTTCGGATTATGTGGCAGCATTCGGGAAGCTGGTGTCTCAAGATTCACTCCTTATAATGTATGGCAAGCTAGAAGCTTTTACAAGAATATTTTAACCTACTTCTTTCAATTTTATAAAGTATCTACATGTTGTGCTGCACTTTTTGGCTCAGTGAGTATCCGATTGCCTGCATCCTACTCATGATGAAGTCGTCTTTGGTAGTAATAGGAAGCATAATGTTCATTTTTTGTATATTGTTACAGTTTAGATATGATTGAATATGATTTCGTTTCTATATTAAATAACTGATAGTACAAAGGGATTACAACAATAAAGCCAAACGTGTGCAATAGACATACCCACCATGCTGGCCATGTCATGCGAGGATGTGATGCATGCGGCGCGGCGAAGCGCGCCTATTCCTTAGTGGTTAGAATTGTGCCTAGACAAATTTACCTCTCCATGATGCCATCTACTCAAAGCTTCATTGGTTTATATTTAATGACACAAGGTAAATATTCATCCTTTACAAAACTGTAACAAAACTTGCATGCAGGCTTGGAGTGACAGTTATTTGTGGTGTACCATACCAAAAAAAGACCCAACACAATACACATGCATTGGAAGTTAAGCATCAGCATTAGCCTTTGTTCAGTCTCAGCCCTCTCTCGATGCATAGTTTAGGGATACACATGTGCTCCGCGCATTGACGACCTGCTATTGTTGCGGCCCATGCAGTTGAGTAACGGCACCCCTTGCCCTCCCCTGATGTTAGTGTCTTCAGTGCAAGAATGCTAATTTGATAGAGCCTCCACGCACCGTGGTCTGAAAAATTGGTGGATGCAAATAGGTTTCCTGACTGCTGCACTTCTATCAAATAGAGGTTATCTATTTCATGGGCCTCTATTTCTGTTTACGTTGATATTTTCTCCTACTTCTCTCACATGTAGTTTGTTGTTTCTTGGATAAATATTAGTTGGTTCCTGCTGATGAATGTCATGTCAAAGTAGCTATTACAAAGTGAATTGGAAAATTAGGGATGGCACTCCCGTGACATGTGTATTGTCCTTGATGGAAAAGCGCTCTTGGTATGTTTTTTATTTATACTATTGTTCTGTTAATATCGAACTATAGATTTATCATGACTCAAAATTATATACCCTATATAGGATCTGGAAGTTACAACCTTACAAAATTCAGGTTGGTACAAATTGCATATAGAATTCGTTTTTTATTACCATTTAGAGGCTATATGTTTTCAGCAGTAAGAATATGATTAGTTAGGGATACATTAGCCCATGAAATTATATTGTAAGATCCCTCCCTTTTAAAGGTAAGGATCCATATGATTGCAATGCTAGTCCCTGGATCAATGCTAGCATCCACAGTTTAAGATGAAGTACACAGAAACAAGGTCATTATTACAAATCATTCTAGAGAAAACATAGTATTTTACAACTCCATGGCCATAGGCCTAATACAATAGTTTAACCATAACAATCTAAATAAGTCTTCGTCTTCATGTGCCACAGGCAAGCATGTTGAGTATAGACTCATAACCCTAATCATCATCAGAATAACCTGCAACATCACAAGTTACAGCCATAGTGGGTCAATACATTGGAATAGTATTGGCAAGTGATACCTTAGTAGAATATTAACGTCTAGTTACTACATGCATTTGGCTAAGTGTAGCTTAGGCTTGCTTTGATCAAAATAGGTTTTACCTATTAGTTGAAATCACTAAGTTTTCCTTTGACAAAAATTTTCCCAAGAAATCACCAATAGAAATTGGTGAACCTTCACCCTTGTTCAACCACAAGTTTTAACTTAGAAAATTGGGATAAGTAGATTCTTGATAGCTTCCATGCCTTGATGCTCAAGTTGTCCAATACCAGGGATATGGCTAAGTACTTAGATTCTTCCATCTGCAGAGGTTGTGCACTTTTCCCACCAGACTTGATTTTCACCAAGACATGACCTTTCAGAAGCCTTCCCTTATACCAAATGGACGCGTTCTAACCTATCATCCCACTACCACCAACTATCCAAATGGCTAAGTTATTGCAACCTATATGATCTAGGCAGAGCCCATATTGCCATGTGACTGCACTAGAAGCTTCTTAACATTTGGCATCTCGAATCCCTTTGTTCCTGGGTGGCTTTTCACAAGTGTGATACACAAGGTGAACCATAGAAATGGTTCTTGTGTAACCACTCAACACAAACCATTCTTTCCATTTCACCCAGGTGTTTCATTCACTTAGTTGTTTTTATTAAGCAAAATATAAGTCCAAAGACTTAGAAATATTTCTCATAGCATGATTATATAATCCACCCTTGGTTGCTACTAGCTAGGCTAAGCATGGCAATAGCAAGTATCATAACTTAGAGGAAATTCTAACATTGCTGCAACTACTAGGATTTTTCCCACGCATAGCATATAGATACTTAGCAAAATAATCATGAAAGTCCTATACAAAATATTTCTAGTGCATAGGTAAAATATTGGGAAGAAACATGAAGCAACACTTGCCTTGGTAGTTTGGGGAGTAGCAACAATCTTCACAACCACAATCACTATTAGCACAAAAATCTACAAATGAAATAATGGCACCAAAATCACATAACAAAATATACAAACAAAAATATATGAATGCATGCAAAATGCTATGTGATGATTTTCTACACCAAACAAGACAAGTATACAGTACTGAATCAAAAACAAGACCAAGATACTCAAAATAAACTTTATTTGATCTTTAACTCATTTTTCAAATAATTTCTGTACTCAAATTAAGCCTATAATTGTCTCTGCAAAAATAACCAATTTTACAGAAGCAAAACATTAAACACACTGCATAAATAGAAAGAATTATTTCCCCTGATTCCAATGATATAAAATTTGTAAAATT
Organism: Avena sativa; assembly: GCA_916181665.1. Lineage (NCBI taxonomy): Eukaryota > Viridiplantae > Streptophyta > Magnoliopsida > Poales > Poaceae > Avena > Avena sativa. Next base: position 139,336,324 of record OV702280.1, read on the forward strand.
TGAACGTGTAGATAAAAATTTATGAATTTTACAAGTTTGGATAACTAATAGATCAAATTTCTGTTTTAAATCTAAACTCAGGCCACGTGGCGTGTTCTGATTGGTCTGTACCAGTTCGGGCGGATTGATCAACGAGGGCCATTGGAATTAAAGAAGATCGTGCGGCACAGATCTTGCGTACCCCTTCCCGTAAGTGATTCTATCGTAGCCGACGGATCCAGATCTAACGGTTGCTGATCAAATGACCACTAACTAGCGTCGCGCGGCGACGATGAGCGGCGACGCGCTCGGTCTACGGCGTCGCGGTCGCTACAGGAAGCGAGGAAGAGATTGAAGAGGCTTACCAGACTCGCAAAGGCGTGCTGGAGCTCAACGTAGCAGTGGCTTGTCAAGGGGCGCACAGACATGGTAGGAATTCCTCGTCGGAGTGGAGGCAGACGTCGGGCACGGCTGTTCATCGTCGTTGCCGGCGTTGTAGATCATGCTAGAGTGAAACAAGCGGTGTGTTAGATGCGCACTAGTATGGCGAATACGTGAGAAACAAAAATAGAGACGGGGACGGTCGGGAACTACCAGGAGACGTCACCGGAGTTGAGACAGACGGCGGTGCTTGCTTGACGTTGAGGTTGCTGACGAATGGGAGCACGCGCGGGCGAGTGGGTGATACTGGCAGGTGCAGAGGGAGATGGGGAACTCACTCGCGGTGTCAGGAAGACAAGGGGCGATGGTGGTTGGCCGGAATTTGAGCTGAAGCTCGTCGGAGCAGTGGGTGGTTCGGGGTCGATTCCGAGCAGCCTAGGGGCAGAGAGAGGGAGGCGACTGGGGAAAGGAGGGGAGGACGCAGGCGATTAAGTACGCAAGGTCGGGGGAGAGAATTACTCGCGCAATCAATCGAATTGACGCGTGGTTTAATCACCGGAAACAGCCTGCGTGATTTGGGGGAGAAGGGGTCGCGGGGTGGAGATGACGACTGGCGTGTGGGGCCTAGCGTTTAGTGAGAGAGAGTTACGGAGTGGGGGCCAGTTGTCAGCGACTACGCGGGTTAACCCTTCGGTGCGAAACGTTTTTCTCCGGGGAGAAGCTGCTGGGCTAAATGGGCTGAGTGGGCTGGGTTGGGCTAGATTAGTTAGTTTGCTTTATTTTTTTCCTTTCTCTTTTTCTTTTTCTGTTTGAATTTCTGGTTTGAATTCAAATGCTCAAATCAAATCTGTTTTAAATGAAACTTTCTCCAAACATTTGTTTATTGATCCTTGCATCCTGGGGTGTGTGACACATCTGTTCACACTCAAATTCAAAATCGGTTTGAAAATGAAATTTAAACCAAGCCTTAGTTAAATGTTTATAATTAGTATAGGAATGGTTTATAATTCATAATTTGTTTTTGAAAACCTTGACCAAACCTTAGAAACAACACTCAAGCTCAAGATCAAAACCTTACGGATTAAAATAAGTATTTTTCTTATTAGAAGGTAGCAATATGGTCATTGCCTTGCTTACATAAAATAATGAGCATTCAAATGCTTCTTTTTGTAATGACTTTGAAAATGAACCCTAAATGATCATGAATGCATGGATGATATGCAAAGCTTTGAAAACATGATTTTAGGGATGTTACATATATAGAGCGAAGTTGGGTTGCAGGTTGGATCTGAAGCTAAAATACATGTTCAATTTGTAAACTGGATATGACTCTCATCATCTGTGCTTTTGATAGCGTTTAAATGAGGAAACATGATGTGCGCTAGAGCCAATAGTGAAGAACACTTAGCATATGGTCCAACCATTATCTTCTAAAGAGGCACAATGATCGGTTCTGATGGCTGACTGATATTTGCTTCTACCCGCAAATGTCCTAGCAACTGCAACTGCTTGGACGATATGTACATTAGTGAGTTGTTATCCTACAACTTGCTTATTGCCTGCTCATCAACTGCCTCCTGATATTGGCTTGCATTTTCTTCTTCTTTGTTTCTCTCTCGGTTATGTTGTATATACTTGTGAGTAAAGCATCCCTAATGGTAGCATTGCCTAGAAATTAACCGGGGGTATAAATTGTAAACACAAGAGATTGGGTGTGCAATTATATGGCTCCTTTTTAGCTTATGTGTGGGTGCTAATTTGTGGAACTATAGAATTATTTCCACCTACCAACATACAAGGCTTGCTCCTGAAATGCTTCTATAAAACTTTGGGTGTCATTTGATATATCTCCATATGTCATTCGATATTACTAGAATGCAACAATCTTATTTAAAATTTGCTGGATTCTACATCGCTTAATATTCTGGTGAAAAAAGAAGAATAGTTAAGCATATGATTTTGATGTCACCGTCGTTGCAAAGGATTTTGTGTTCCCTCCAAGAGAAACCAATGAAACTGCTATTTCATTATTACAACTTGCTATTTTGTACGACATGAATTTCTGTCTTCATGACTCAGCTTTTAGTAGCACTTATGTTGGTGCTCTAATTTCCAGCATTTACAAGTTGATTTGGCTTCGTGGGCATAGAGAAACTGTTGTCATTTCTAACTTCTTCATACATTGCATCCAATATTGATTTGTTTCCCATTGTATGGCCAGTTTTGTGATCTTCAAGCGCGCGATCTAGACAACATGTCCAATTGCAGTATTGTATTTTCTCACATTTGGATTGTGCAGCTGCAAATTGCAGTATGGTACATATATATGTGGTGTCAACTTAAATATTATTCATTGATATTTTATATATTATCATTAGATGATGGAGATTGTAATAATTTTTGTAAGCAATGTATGTTCTTCGTCCATATTTTATTATTTTGTTCGCTGGTGAAATTGTAAGTTTCGGAAAAAAATCCTCTCCTAATTCTATTTAGGTAGTATCTGAGAACTTCACTAGGAGAAGATCTTTGAAATGGAGGAAGTACAAATCCTGAAACATCAGTTGGTGACGGCAGGAGTACTGAACTTCACTAGCATCTGACAAGAAGTTAGCTGGTGAATTTGTACTTAAATTCTTTTAAATGGAGAGAGTACTTAAATGGTGTTCTTTGATGACGTGGTGCGGGATTTATAGTTGGTATAACAACTGATGTTTATCTGACTGACTAACGCTTTGTCTGCTTTGTCCACTATATGCCTACAACTTTAAGTCTGATTCAGAGAAAAGAAATAATTTAAAAAAATCTATTTTTCTGAGCTCTGAAGGTGATCTAGGAATGTGTTGAGTTCATATTTATCCTTCGGTCGGCTTGTAGAGCGCCCTCAATGAGAAGCACGTGACGATCTAGAAGACTAGAATGCTAGGGAAGGGATGAAAGCATATAGGAGGTATGCCCGATTGTGTTACAAACCAAAGTGCCCCAACGTGTAGTGTAACTGCCACGTTGTGCCACAATGCAATGTAAGCGGCGAGGTGAAGCTCGCCTGTTTGTCTAGTAGTAGTCTGTGACCAATACAAAAAAGGTCGTGTGCTCTCTATAGTGACCCTTGCTATGTGACCTACTGTTTTTTGTCATAGAAAGGTCATAGATGGACTACAATGAACTTTTTATGACCAATATTTCCGGTCACCAGTTAGCACATTCCTTGTAGTGAAACCGGAGGACGAGGTGGCGGCTTCCAAGCCTGCCACGGGAAAGTGGTGCCATGTGCATGAATTCGACGAGCACGACGCTCGGAACTGCCACTCCATCCTCGGTTATGCCGAGGGACGTAAGAGGCGCATCGTTGAGCAAGGAGCTAATGGTTCCTTCGGGTTACCGTTGCAACAAAATCAGCCATCATGCAAAGGACTTCCCAGTCCCACCTATCCCAGGCGCCCCCGCATGAGGACCTGGGGGCAACATGGGCGCTGCACGAGGGGGAGATGGAGGCGGTGGATTCAGGGCCAGAGCAGGGCATGGAGGGTCCGTGGCAACCCAGCCCCTCAATCGCGCGGCAACAATCCATCTGTCGATGAGGACGACGACGACGACGGGTGCGAAAAGTACCCACATGTCCAAGACTGCACGTGCGAACACGTAGGGTTTTACGCCATAACTTCCCATGGGGAGTTTAAGTGTTTCTCCCGTTCACTATGCATCGCGCAGCCATCCCGGAGGTGTAGCGGCTACTTCGGTGGTCTCATGTGCCGATTACTTTTGATGCAGGAGATCACCCAGACTGGATCGCCGGGGTTGGTACGCTACACCTGGTGGTCACCTCCATCATAAAGAACGTGAAAGTCACCAAGATGCTGGTAGATGGAGGGGCTGGCCTCAACATCCGATCATAAAGTTGCTGGACAAGCTCTAGATTACGTAGGATGAATTAGCACCTACTGGTTTTTTCCTGGGTGTAATCCCGGGAGCTACTCAGCCATGGTGTAAGATTGAACTGCCAGTCACATTCGGCATGAATGAAAACTATCAAACTAAAAACATCATCTTTGATGTTGTGGACATTGCCCTTCCGTATAACGGCATCATAGGGTGCCCTGCCTTGGAAAAATTCATGGTGGTCTCCCACCATGCCTATAACTCTCTCAAGCTTCCCTCCTCGTGGGGGACCTTGACCATCAAAGGTGATGTGAGGGACGCCGCTCTAAAAAACTGCTCAAACTGGCAGCCGCCGCTTTTCCCGTAACTACCACCGACTCTCTATCCGATTTAGACCAACCTCTCGCCCCGATTCCTAGCTCGCCCAGGAACAGGCTGCGACCCTTCCGTAACCTAGTTCTGATGACAACTCTGGTACTAGTGGTGCTCCGAGTAAGTTGAAAACTTCTTGCATCCACCCTACCAGCTAAAAATCCCGGGAGAGAGTGTAGTGCTCTTGGAAACCAAAATCCTGGGTGTGAGTTAAGGTTCCCCCAGCAAATGAAAACCTGGGAGTGAGTAGTGCTCCTGGTAAATACGATGAATAATAAGCATATATATCCTAGCCCGCCTATGTGTAAACCGCCTGTAACCCGGGGGCTGCCCTCGTCTTGGAATGAGAATCCCGTTGCTCTCATTTTTCCGCATGTTTTCATTTGCCGACCCTTTTTTGGGATTTTGCATTCCTTTGGATCTTTTTCGGGACCGGGCATGAGTAAAGAAGCCTTCCATTCCAAGAAACATTGTACTATCATGATCCACTCTGAGGTACGAGCGTTGTTCTCTAGGTATTGCTGACAAGCACTAAATCACATAGACACACCTTTCATGCCTGATCTAACATGTGTAACGAGACTATCAGGACCAGAAACGTTGTACTCTCATGACCTGCTCTAAGGTATGAGCGTTGTGCTCTAGGCATTGTCGACGAGCACTAAATCGTGAAGACACACCTCCCTCGTTAGGCCCCGAGTTGGAAACGCCGTGCGCCCTGATCAAGCGCACGGAACCCTATTTTAAACCTGATGCATGAGTAACATGGCATAATGTGTGTTCATTCGTGCTTCAGGATAAGCAAAGGATGGATAGACAGGGAAAAGGGACCAAGCCAAGGTCCCAGCAGGGCCAAGGAAGTAAGCATACCAGCAGATGGGAATAGCAGCGACCATGCGAATCCTGGGGATGGATGGCCCCGCAAGAAAGACTTGGATCAACCGCAAGGCTGGAACTTGAAGAGCGGGTCGATGCCCCCACGCCCCCTGGTGACACCAAGAAAGTAAAGGATGAATGAACCAATGGCACCCATGAACGCAACAAGGCAAAAGAGGAAAATGGCATGAAGGCAAAGGTAAAATCCATTCATAATGGCCAATTGGCATTACACTTGTGAAATGTATAATGCAGCAACCGACGCATGGAAAATACTCGGAAATGGGGTGCGTGCGCAGGAAGGAGGGGGCTGAAACCGCTCCCCATCACTTCCTACGGCACCACGTCGCCCCCGTGTCCCCCCATCATCCGGGAGGTCGGGGTAGTAGCTGAGGCAACATAGGGTGTCATCGAAGACCTTCACTATGAATTGATTCTTCCCGCGATAGTGGAGCTTTAGTACATGTCCGACCCAAAGCTGATACCACTTTGCAAACGAGGGCCACCTCTTATTCAGGAACATGTGGACCTCTTCATCGATCTCCATCCAAAGGGACCATATGGGTTGACTTCCTCTCGACTCCAGAAGCTCCACATCATGCAGCAGGACGCTGCTTAGTTCATCAGCAAGCAGGAAAGTAAGCACCAGCCGCTTCTTGTATCCAGCGCCCAGGCAACCAAGAACTCGAAGCCCACTATATCTGCTATATACTCCTCCTAGGATTGGGAGGGGGAAAATGATAGGTTTAGCCGACGAGGGGGAGGTACTCTACCTCCTCCCCGCGTCGGGGGATGCGCCCATGCCTTGGGGCAGGGGATGGAGAACGGCATGCAAGGAAACCTCCTTTTCCGCTGCCGCCTCCCCAATGGCGCGGGGCCCCAGCGCTCGTTTGCGGAAGATCTGCACCAGCTGCGGAGGCACTGCGGCAACCCCGATGCCGGCGCCTGAACCCGCGCCGCGGACCTTTTAGCGGAGCCAGAGCCATCTTGCCCCTAGGAGGAGGAGTATCAGCTTTGCGGTGGTGACTATCGGATCTGCCTAACGCCATCGCCTTCGAGCAAGGAGTTCGAAGAGAAAGGCTACGGGATAAGTGGGGAATGAGCCACAGCCCCGCACCAGCCCTCCCTTTTATAACAAAAGGATCGGGAGCAATTACTGCCCACCTTGCTGGTTCACGGGAGGAAAAGTATCATGCCCCCTGTAAAATTACGTTGCAGGTACCGAAGCGGAAACAGTCAATGTAGGGTGCCGCAAAATCTGAGGCGTGGCCCGATAGTCCCGTAGCCACTCGAGTGCGCAAGAATGCACATGCCAACTCTGCGGAATAGGAATGCATACTGTATAGTCATGTCGCGTGCCCCGTGGCTTGGATTGGGCCCACAAGATGTTAGGGCGAAGCCCGGCAATGGCCTCCTCACCAGACCACGGTAAGCTTCACTTAGAGGCATCATCATAAAGTTGTCGGCCCTCGCCCGAGGCTTCTATCAGCGTAATGGGATCGAGGGTTCCTCACATTGCGCCTTAGCGCGTGGGCTAGGACCCATCGATCGGTGGCTCAACACTCACAAGGTTAAATCGGCGGGAACGTCGCGTGGACGTGGCCATCGTGTGCTCCAAGAAGGTAAGGGTTTTGCATGATGAGCCTATGGATACTAAGTGTTGTCTATGCCTCTATGGTGTAGGTCTCTACTGAATGAGACAAGTACTAGGAGACGCGCCACGACCCACCAAATAGGCTTGGAAAAGGAGAAAAGGACAAGGACGCGTGCGAGGTAGCCCGAGCCCTCCTTACAGGGGCCTCCCAGGAAGGAGGATAAGAGTGTGATGGGGGATAGTGGAGCCAAGGAGCGGCCTCGACTGTACCTTGGAAGGACCAGAAGACCACGCCTCCTAGGCCAGGCGCGACCCGGGAGTGGACATCAATCGAGCCTTACAAGGCATGTCGGCACAGCTTTGGGAACAGGCGACACGCCTATGCCGTTGGACAACATCATGGAATTGTCGTGCCATAGATAGGTGCGACAGGTCAGAACCTAAGCTGTCACGCATCCATCAAGTGCGCCTGCGCACCGCTCATGGCCATCCATTGGCCATAGGAACTTCCTGAATACCGCGTCGTGCACCGCGATTGAGCCAGGGAACGCCCTGGAGCGATGCACCACACCGGTTCTTGTGGTGACCCCTTGAGGTATAAAAGGAGGCACTTAGCCTGTGGTGAGGGAAGAAGGGTTTTTGGAGAGAGGCCTCTTGTGTCAGCTAGGTAGAGAAGAAGAAGGCTTCTGTAGAGCTAGATATGCAGAGAGACTTATTCACACCAAGAATAGTAGTAAGGGAAAGAGTTGAGATCCTCCTCCACGCTACAGAGAAAGGAGAAGAGAAGTGAGAAAGAGGAAGCATGGGAAGGGTAGAAGCAAGAGAGAAAGCGGATCCCTGACACCACTGAGATTGTCATGTTGTACATCTATCCACTCCAGATAATCCATCAAAGCAGGACATAGGGTTGTTAGCCAAAGGGTGGCCTGAACCTGGGTAAAAAATGATCGTGTCTGCTCTATGTATGCTTTGTGCCCGTATCAGCAGTTTTCTATGATGATGTCGAGGCTAGAGAGCCTTCGTGCCCACTACCGAAAAGATAGGGGGTGCCCAGAATCCCCGGTGTCTGCGTTGGCGAGACACGACACAAATTCACATGCATGATTATGTTGGGAGAACACACCTACACACAACTAAATTAGAGATAAATGCCATGTTAATTATGATACATTATATGATGAATATCATTCAGGTCACACCCTTCTATCACCTCATGCCTACGTTTTAGCCACTAAAAGCTTCATAATATTAATTCCGGTGAAAACTGGAAATCTGCTGCTTTATTTATTGCTTTGTTTTACTCCTTTGTTTTACTATTTTGTTTTACTGCTTTGAATCAACGACCATAAAATACCACTTTCTCTGCAATTTTATTGATTTACAGGTGTGATTGAGAGTGAACACTTCAATTCCTAATGTATTATTGGTATTCTTGTGTTCCCCTTGAGTCGAACTATAAATTTGGGTAATACTTCCCATCGAAGATTTCAACTATCCCCTATATTTGTGGACATCAAGACATTTTCTAGCGCCGTTGCCGGGGAACCTAGATTTATTGGTAAGAGAACTTGTTATCATTTACTTGCTGTACTTACTTGTATCTCATCATGGGAAATAGTAAGGTTGCTTCTAAGAAAGATATTATGCCTTCAACTACAAGGAGAGGTATAGATTTTCCCTCTAGACCAAAATTTTCACCTAATGATGTTACTCCTCCTGCTATTAAAAACAAAACTATTGTCCTAGCAAGTTCACCATTGTCTAGGATGTTAACTAGTATTGAAAAAGATTTGTTGGATGATGGACAATATAACGAGGGGAAACCTAATTTATCTAAGTCCTTTTCCAATGATGATATGGAATCTGAATATAATAAAAATGAGCATGTTAATGAAATCAATCGCTTGAAGGACTCCGCCACCGAGGAAATCAATCGCTTGAAGGAGGAGATATCGATTTTAAGAGATCAGAAGCAAGCTGACGATGGGCAGAATCAACGCCATCATGAGGCGTATAAACTCCTCCAACAAGAGAAAGAATCCTTGGCGGACACCCTCTGGCAAGCTGAGGCCAGCATCTTCAGTAAGTTTTCTCCGTCTTGGATTTCTGTAGTCTGGGTACTCTGAATTGTTCAACTCATGTGCTCCTTGTCGGAATTTGCAGCTCCTATGGGTTTAACCCGATCGCCTCCTCCAGCCAAAGAATGCATGGTTATTGCCGGCAACTTCATCAACACCGCCATCACGCAAGATAAGGAGATTGCCAAGCCCCTCCAGATCAACATCAAGGCATCGGACTCCGTGGCGGAGTACTCGGAGATTCTGTGCCGAGCCCCCGAGCGTATTACAAGCTGGAAAGCTTCATGTGCACGGGCTGGCGCAAGGATGGCGCTGTCAATGGTGAAGGCACACTATGAAGATGTCGACATCGACACGGTGACCTCTGGCATTCCCGATGTAGACGACGACGGTAAAGAGATTTACCATGAATACATCTTGTCGTCGCTCGCGGGTTATGAAACAAGAGTTTCCGACTTGGTCGATATCAACGTCTTCGCGCCGATGAACACCATCGATGGCGGCAACAAAATCTCCTCCAAGTCTCTTCACACCGCCGACTTCGAGGGTGGTTCTCCTGCTGGTGATGACGCTGCTTCCAAGTCGCCTGCGCCAAAGGAATGAAAAACAACTTTGTAATATTTGTTTCACCTTTGGTGCGTATGCGGAAAAAACTTATTGATGTAACTTAAGGCGGAAAACAATGTTGCATGTCCTGCTACTTAAGAATCAATTTCCAGCATGTGTATATTTTTTAAGCAAGTGTTGGCTTATCTATTACTTTGGTTCTTATGCTTGACTTTTCGTGAGTCAGAAGACTCGTTGTCGGAACCATGCGCTCAGGGATGATGCCCAATGGTACCGTCAATAACCTAAGCACAAAATCGCCTACAATAAGTGCAGAAAGTCACTACTCCAGAATCCACATAAAAACGACAAATACGTGTAGACCAGAAAACTTAAGCTAACGCCCGTAGGCGGAATTTTCACAAGTGCAATCGCAAAACTTATGCATAAAGGTTTTACATGATCCAAAAATGAACACTAAAGGAGGTAAAAGACTCAAAAATATGAGCAAACCAGAGAGCTTTATTTCATTGATCATATAAGAGGTACACAATTAGATAAAAAATACTAAGTGTAAAAAGGACGTAGTTGTGCTATGTTCCATGGCCGATCAAGCTTTGGGTAGTCATCATCCAGGTCACGTCGCTTACGCTTATGATCCTCGTTGGGTATATCCTTCAGTTCACGATTGTCAACGAGGTAGTAAGACCCATTGAGTAGCGTCTTGCTTATGATGAATGGTCCTTCCCATGGAGGGGATAATTTGTGTGACTTCTTCTGCTTAAGTCGGAGCACCAAATCCCCCTCTTTAAACGAGCGATGCCAAACGCAGCGATTATGGTAGCTGCATAGCTTCTGCTGGTAGATGGCAGATCTTTGGCATGCCAAAACGCGCTCCTCCTCGAGAAGGTCCACATCTAGGTGTATGGATTCTTCAGTCTCATCTTCGTTGTAGGCGGCAACTCTTGGTGCATCGTGAAGTATGTCGGAAGGCAGGATGGCTTCTGCTCCATATACCATGAAGTAAGGGGTGTATCCGGTGGATCTGTTGAGTGTAGTTCGTAAACTCCACAGCACAGACGGCAATTCTTCCGCCCAGGGTCCAGCTGCTCTATGTAGCGGTGACTCCAGACGTGGCTTGATTCCCTGCAGAATTAATCCATTGTCTTGCTCAACCTGACCATTGGATTGTGGGTGTGCCACAAATGCGAGGTCAAGTCGGATGCCCTTCTCCCAACAATAAGCTTCCACTTCTCCGAGTGAAAAGTTACTGCCGTTGTCGGTGATAATGCTATGTGGGAGACCAAATCTCACCACTAAATCCCGGACAAACCTGAGGGCAGTTGCCCCATCAAGCTTTCTAATGGGTTTATCTTCTATCCATTTAGTGAATTTATCAACTACTACTAGCAGATGTGTAAACCCACATGGTGCCGTCTGTAACGGTCCCACGATGTCTAGCCCCCAGACTGCAAACGGCCAAGTTATTGGTATTGTTCGCAATTCTTTAGCAGGAACATGTGGTTGTCGGGCATAATATTGGCATCCCATGCATGTCTCAACCAGCTTGTCGGTGTCCGCCTTCTCGGTCAGCCAGTAGAATCCTTGCCAGAAGGCTTTCGCGACCAATGATCGAGGAGCAGCGTGATGCCCGCAATCTCCGAGATGGATTTCGCGTAGCATTTCCATACCTTCCAGCTCGGAAACACACTTTAGGTATACACCAGTAGTGCTCCTTTTGTAGAGTTGTCAATTGATTATGGTATAACCCTTTGCTCGTCGTACTATTTGCCGTCTTTCGACCTCGTCGTCGGGAAAAGTTCTGTGTTCGAGATATTCCATGAACGTTTTTGTCCAAACCGGAGGGACCTTTGTCACCATGTTGACGAAAGAGTCAGCTCTATCCAGGTTGTTGTGTCGGCTCCCTTCACAGATGGTGTGCGCAGGTGCTCTAGGAAAACTCCTAGCGGAATTCGTTTGCGCCCTGATCCAAGCTTAGATAGCAGATCAGCTGCCTCATTTTGCTCCCTAGGTACATACTTGACTTCGTAGCCCATGAAGCTCTTGGCTGGACGTCCACTTTGTCTCGATATGCAGCCATCATAGGGTTTCGCGCATTCCAGGTGCCACCCACCTGCTAGGCAACCAAGTCGGAATCTCCATAGCAAACTATGCGCTTGATGCCAATATCCTTGGCTACACACAGTCCGTGAATGAGTGCTTCATACTCCGCCATGTTGTTTGTAGCCTCGAAGTGGATCTGCAGAACATAGTGTAGCTTGTCTCCTATTGGTGACTGTAGTAGTACACCAGCCCCCGAGCCGTTGAGCAGCTTTGATCCGTCAAAGTGCATCACCCAGTACTCTGGTTCCGGCAATAGAGTAGCATCTGGCATCTCCGTCCAATCTGCAACAAAATCCACCAAGGCTTGTGACTTGATAGCGTCGCGTCTCTTGTAGGTGATCTCGAATGAGGCAAGTTCAATGCCCCACTTCGCGACCCTTCTCGTAGCGTCACTGTTGTTGATTATGTCGGACAGTGGAGTCTTGCTCACCACTGTGATTGGGTGCTCCTGAAAGTAGTGCCTCAGCTTCCGAGAAGCAAGGAATACTCCATAAGCTATCTTCTAGTAGTGTGGGTAACGCTGCTTGGATTCCGTCAAGACCTCGCTCACATAGTAAACTGGTCGTTGAAATCCGTGCTCATAGCCAGGTTCCTTCCGCTCTACCACGACGACGATGCTTATTACCCGGTTGGTTGCCGCCATGTAGATGAACAGGGGCTCGCCAGGCTCGGGCGCTGCAAGGATGGGCGCTAAGGAAAGATTAAGCATCATGTTGTATTTCCGGAGATTATCAAAGGTTTCTTTCAAGTCAAAGATTAAGTCATTTGAATTGTTAGACATCACCTAATATCGTCCACATAGGCATGAACGTTCCGACCAATTTGGTCGTGAAGGCAACGCTGCATTGTCCGTTGGTACGTAGCACCTGCGTTTTTCAGCCCAAAGGGCATCGTGACATAGCCAAACGTGCCGTATGGGGTAGTGAACGAAGTGGCCAATTGGTCCGACTTCCTCATCTTGATCTGGTGGTATCCTGAGTATGCATCGAGAAAACACAAAAGTTCCGAGCCAGCCGTCGAGTCAATGACTTGGTCAATGCAAGGCAAAGCAAACGGATCTTTGGTACATGCTTTGTTCAAGTCGGCGTAATCAATGCACATTCTTAATTCATTGGTTCCCTTTTTGGGGACAAGTACAGGATTGGCCACCCATTGGGTGTGAAGGACTTCTCGGGTAAATCTAGCCTTAAGTAACCTAGCTATCTCTTTGCCAATGGCGTGTCTCTTCTCATCTCCAAAGCGTCGTAGAGGTTGTTTCACTGGTTTGGATTTTGGATCAATTTTTAAGCTGTGCTCGGCAAGTTCCTAGGTACACCTTTCATGTCGGCAGGTTGCCAGGCAAAGATGTCCCTATTCTCACGGAGGAACTCGACGAGCATGCTTTCCTATTTGGGATCCAGGTTCGTCCCAATGGCGGTGACCTTGGATGCATCGCCTACCACAAGTTCCACCGGATGGGTCTCGATGGCAGCCTTGAACGCAGGAGAGGAGTCGGAAATCTGCTTCTTCGATGCGGGCATCTCTGAGTAATTGACCTTGCTCTGGATCTCTTTGATTTCATCGCTGTAGAGGACAACTTCTGCAACGGCTGCTTCATTGATCCCGCAGTCCCTTGCCTTCGTAAAGCTTCCGGATACGGTGATGACACTGTTTGGTCTGGGTATCTTGAGTTTGTTGTAGACGAAGGATGGCTTGGCCATGAACGTGTGGAATATGTCACGGCCGAATATGACTGGTACATGCTCTTGAAGGGGACCACCTCAAAGGTCATGCGCTCTTGGCGGTAATTATTAACATCGCCAAAGGCAACTTGAAGTGTAATGCACCCAAGGGACCGAGCCTCCTGACCAGGAACTACGCCGTGGAAGATGGTGTTGGTCCGCCTTATGTTTGCCTCCGTCAAGTTCATCTTCTGCAGTGTATCCAGGTACATGATGTTGATGCTGATTCCACTATCCACCATACACTTGGTGAACTCCACACCGTCAATCAAGGGGTTGATGACCATGGCGTACTGGTTCTCCGTAGGGATAAGGTCTGGGTGGTCCGTCCTGTCCCAAGTAATTGGAACCTCCGACCAGCGTAGGTACTGGGGAACTGGGGGTAGAGTAGCCATCAGGATCCTCAGAGAGGTCTTTTGTTGTCGGATGGTGGGGGTGCCAAGGAAAGTATGGTAGACTGGCGCCTTCTTTACGAATGGGTTCTTTCCCTTGTCGTCGCTCTTGGCGGCGTGCTTGGGGTCAACATCCTCGTCCATGTCACTTGAATCCTTGGAATCCCCCTCCTTCTTCTTCCCCCTGCCCTTGCCTCGCGGTCTGTTCTTCTGACTTTGCTTGTAGCCGGACTCCGGGTCTTCCTTGAGGTCATTGACGAACTTGCAGTGTTGAATGGTATGTGTGGCTTTGCCATTGACGTCGAGGTGTACAAGGCATAACATATCGCGGTACTCCTCGTAGGTTTGGGGAACACGGAGCGGCACCGAGGTAGTTCCGCTTCCTCGTTGCTGCCCACGACCAGCTCCCCTTCCTCGGCCACGTTGTCCGCCATCACCTCATCCTGCAAAAGTCATAGCGACCATGTCGGTAGATTGCTTTTCTTCTGGAGCGGTTTTCCGCTTTGTACTACTGTTCCTCCGAGCTTGAATTGGAACAGCCGTTGCTGGCAAGGAGCCGCGAGCATCGTTGTTGGCAGCTACGAACTCACTAGCCAACTGAATCATCTCGTTCAAGTCAAGCTAGTGATTGTCCTGCAAGCGCTTCACCTTATGTCGGAGCAACGTTCCCCTTTCCAACCCATCGATGAAGGCGGCCATGGCGGTCTGAGCGTGCACTCCTGTGCAGGAATTCTTCATGTCCAGCCAGCGAGAGAGGTAGGCGCAAGATGTCTCGTGTTTCTCTTGCACACACCGATGTAGATTGCCAAAAGTGCAGGGACGCTTGTATGTACCTTCAAATTTCTTGGTGAACGCTTCTTGCATGTCCAGCCAATTGCAGATGGATTTATCCGGCAAGTCGTCGATCCATTGACGGGCCGTGCCTGCCAACATTAATGGGAGGTACTTGACGGCGACGTTGGGGTTGCCTCCAGCAATCTCCACCGCGTTGTTGTAATCCTGCAACCATGTGGCTGGCTTAGCGGTGCCGTCATAGGGCTTGATGGTCTTGTCAATCCGGAAACCTTTGGGGTAAGTTGCAGACCGTATTGCTGGTCCAAAGCAACGTGGTCCCAGGTATGGTCCTTCCCGGGCCTCGTGGATCTTATCGATCCGTGAACGTGCATCGTATGGCCCCGGGTTCTTCTTCTTCTTCTTCTTCTTCTTCTTCTCAATAGGGGATGGGCTGCGTGAACGACGCAGGCCCCCTCCGCCATGGTGACTACTAGGCGGTGATGGAGGCGGAGGTGGCGGTGGGTTAGCCTTCTTACTGTGACCCTCCTGCGATGCCTCGCGCCTGTCACGGTTGCTTGTCGGACGCGGAGGGTCATGGTGCGACCTGCTCTTGTGTCCTTGGTTTCACTCTCCGTCATGACGGGTCTGCTTCGTGTTGTCGCAGATGACGATGCCGCACTGCTTTGGCGGGGGCATATCCGTACGATGGTGAGCCTTGTGATCTTCGCGATGTCGGTGGATCAGGGTGGTGGCGATGGGCTACGAGGTCGGGCCTTTTCTCCATGGTCGGAGGATATGGGTATAGCATCCTTCCTGTTGCGCACATCCCTCCGTCTTCGTTCTGATGAACCCATCTGGGACCCGACATCAAGAGGAGATCTGTCCGTTGGCTACTTATGCTGGCTAGATTGGAAAAGCGCTGGATCAGACTCAAGCCTCTGAGAGGTGGCCCTTTCCTGCTGCTTCACCACCTTGGACACTAGGTCATAGACCTGTTCCACTGCCTCGGGCGATCTATCCTGCTCCAGAAGGTCTTGGCGACGACGAGGTTGAGGAGTGGAGTGGGCATCACCTGCTTGCCTTCACTGTCAATGTATGGCTTGGCCTGTGCCGGCTTCGAGGGAGCCCATCCTAGGTTTCGCCATACGCCAGGATCGTTGATGACGCGAGCCGGAGCTTTCTTGGCCTTCTGCTGCTGCAGCAGAGTCTTGTACTCGGCCTCCATTGCTCTAGCTTTCTCTATGGACTTCTGTGCATTGACCAGATCTCGATCTAGCTTAGCGCCTTGCTCCGCGATGGCCTGCGCTTCCTCCAGTAGCTGTTGGCTTCTCGTCAAGCTGGGTCACATTCCTGATATGAGCTACGGTCAGTGGCTCGACGAGGAGGTTGCCGTACATCACTCTATCAGCGGGAGTAACTTGGGCAGCGGCAGACATAGACGCCGGGGGCGGCAAGGTTGCGGTGTTGTTGTTGCGTAGCGCTGTCGGAGCTGCCGCTTCGGCCTCCGCGTAGTTGTTGACGGTGTTCACCATGCCTTCGAAGGTAAGGCGTCCTGACGCCTGCTGCCGTCTTAGAGAATGTCGGAGAAGCGTGCCATGGTCCAGTCCTTCCACAAAGTGATACATAGCATCATCATTAGGGTAGTGGGCCAGATCGACTCATATACGTAGCCACCTGGCCAGGTAATCGCGGAGGTTTTCTCTCTCTCTCTCTCTGAACGCAATGCGCCAGATCGAAGATGGTAACCACACCGACAAACATAGATCTCTGCTGTCCAGACGCACGGGCAAAGCCGGCGGACTTGCAGCGATCTTCCACCTTTAGATCCTGCACAGAGGCGGTTTGGGTGGGCCTTGAATTTTTCCGATCTTTGCCGGCAAACTCTGAAGAGAGATCCTACATCGATCCTTCCGCGAACGTATCCTGCCCGTAGGCAGTCCGTGCGGGCCTTGATGCTCCTCCGACTCCCAGGGAACTAGTGCCCGAGTCGGTTTCGCCAATGAAGAGGTGGATGTCTCCGATAGGAACGATCGAGCACCGCGTAGGGTTTGTCTTCGCCGGGATCGAGAACTTGTCGGGAGGGACGATCAGAATGTTGTCGGAGAAGAGAATGCGACCGATGGCTACGGTTTCGCTGATTCCCGCGAAGATCTTGGTCGTCGCCCGCTGATGAGCCAGAAGCGCCTCTTGCCCCATGGTGGGCGCAAACTGTCGTGGTATTGCCGACGAGTACGCCATGGAGGGGTCCTCATAGTGCGTGTTTAGAGACGTGGGGGAAGGCATATGGTTGACGGGTACGAGGTCACACAGCTTACCTAGGTTCAAATCCCACAACGGTGGCGGAATCCTACTCCTGCTATAAATCACTATAAGGGCAATACGCCGAGTTACAGTGATAGGTTCGCTGCGCGAGGTGTGTGCTAATCGCTACTTGATCATCTGAGATTGTGCCCTAAAGGCTCCCATAGGCCCGCCTTATATAGTCGCCAGGTCCTAGGGTTACAGGGAAAAGTCCTAGCCGGACAGATTACAGAATCCTACACTGACTATGACTAGTCTAGCTTGTCTTGTACTCCAAGGCTCCGGGTACGCTGGTGACTCCAACCGTAGCCTTCCTTTATCCGGCATGGGCCTCCCTTCTAGATCCATCTAACTGGGCCGCCCAGCAGGCCATGGGCCATGCTACCAACTACGGGCCACCCGGATTATCTGGATAAGAGACATGCTATGAGGATACCCATATAGCATATCCCCAACAAAATCCTCACATGTATAAGACCAAGTAACAACCAAATATGATGATGCAAGTATGCAAAGGTTTGAGCTCTCTCCGAACGATATGATTAAGTTACTAATTCGAGAGCCCCTATTGATAGTATGATTATCTATCCTATACCCGGTCTCCCACACACAACATGAGACCGGCAAAAGGGAAAACCTATCAAGATTATACCTTTGCCTTGAGCATTCCACTTGATCTCGATGTAGACGAACTTGACCTTCTCAAGATGGAACGCCTTTCTTGATTCCTCATCATCAATCCATGATCACCGAGGATGGAAAGCATCAATCATAAGATCTTCTATAGATGGCACATTTTGAGCTTGCATAACATATCTTCTTCATATTATCAACCTTGAAGCCAAACACATGCTCCAAGCGATGTCAATGGACAAATCCTACAAGTGCAACTTAATACACACATTAGTCCATAAAGATTGTCATTAATTACCAAAACCACACATGGGGGCCCACATGTTATTTCAATATTGCTTTCACTGAAGCTTTTATGAGTCTTTATCTAGATTACTTGGACAAATTTTAAGAAACCTTGAGTACTTTTTCTCTAGTAAAACAATTTCCTGTTACTAGTAAATGCAATGAACCTGCAATATTCACTAAAGATAAGGACTATGATTTTGAAGTTAACCCTAAAATAATAGTAAGAGTTGAATAATCTAAGTTCTATGGTAAAGAAGAAGAATTTCCCTATGAGAACTTAATTTGCATAGAAGATATTGCTTTCTTATTTGGAAAAACTGAGATACAACAACGCTATTATTTGTTAAAATTGTTCCCTTTATCTTTAGGAGAAGATGCAAAAACTTGGTACAAATCATTAGATCCTAAGTCTATTACTAGTAAGGAAGCATTCTTGTATTTGTTTTTCCATAAGTATATCTATGATAGTAAAATACATGCTATGAAAATTGAAATTAGTAGCTTTACACAAAACAAATAAGAAAGTGTTCCTCAAGCTTGGGGGAGATTTTGTGCTATTGGAAGGAGATGTCATGCGCATGGTTTTATGGATAATGAATTACTTGATGCATTTTAGAATGGACTAGATGAAAGTTCTAGATCCTATTTAGATAATGTTGCAGGAAATATTTTTAGGGACATGACTATTGAAGAAGCTAAGGAATTATTGAATACTATTACTCAGAATTATCATGATTGGCATATTGAAGAAGAGAAAAGTGAGAAGAGACATAACAAGAGAGGTGTTCTCATATTATCTACTGAAGATATGGAAGAAGCTCATAAATCTATGGAGGAAAGGGGTATTAAATCTTCTCATTTAAAGGAACTTTCTGAAATGGGTGTTAAATTACCTATTGATAAACCATGCTTCCCTATTCAATTTCATGCTATATGTTCTTCTGAAATCAATGGAAAGGTATCACCTCCTACTAAAATATCTTATGTTGATCATTCTAGCAACTTTACTCCTCATCAAGAAACATATGATCACAATATTGAAAGGGAAATAATAGAGAACTCTCATAAGATTAATGTTCTTCATAAAAGAGTAGGCTCTTGTGTTGATTCTCTTAAGATGACTATTAAGCATTGCAAAATGATGAATAATCAAGTTGAAAAAATTATTTCTCTCCAAAATAAGTTGTATGAAAAGCTTCTTAATGAGAAGAAGCAAATTTGTGGAGTTAACACAAGGGGAGGCTCTAGAACTGACAATCCTGATTATCCTGATGGACGTCCACTACTAGGAAAATGCATATTCATGGTGCACCTGAAAAGGCCATCCGTTGCACAATAGGGGTGCGCCACCATCCCTGCGCTACGGCTAAAAGATAGCCGTAGCACACTGCCTGGTGCGCTACGGTTAGCTGGAAACTTCTGTAGCGCACCTGCCAGTTCGCCATGGCTAGAAACGACAGTGTGCTACGGTTATGTTGCATGTGGTGCACATGGCAGTGCGCCACTGATTGCTGGCATGTGCGCTTTAGTTGTAGTGCGCCACTAACGCCATGCCATGTGCACCACACTCATCTTTTTTTTAATTTCTGAGCCAGATGATATACAATACATATTATATACAATATTATAGGCAAATATACACACACAGATATAAGATATATAGTTATATATATGAATACACAATTTTCAAAACAAGATTGAAACATATACATATAGATAAGTCCCATACATGAATACATAGTATAAGTTACATTGTTTGGATCAAGTTAGAGCTCGGAAACTCGCCTAGATATCTAAACTAGCTAGAAACAAGCACGGGATAAACAAGCAAAGACGATAAGCATCACCACAAAGAAGGTGTAGGTCTTCATCCGGCTCCTCGTCCTAACTCCCGCTAGATAGCGCGTGTATCTAGCTTCCGCCTCGTCCATATTGGTATACCCTTTGTAGCTATTGCCACTGAAATGGTGCACCTATCACTGGCAGTCTTCCCAATCATCGTACCCTCCGGGAACCCGTCACTTGTTGGCAATAATAATTAACCGGTGATTGAAAAAACATGTATAATTAAAGTAACATATGAAGATAAATTTATAGAAAGTACTCCCAACTCAAAAATACCAAAGTAACTCAAAAATCATGCCTCATATATAACTAGGTCGTTGGACACAGGAATATGCTATGACAGAACTGTAAGCCAAGTAGGATGCACAACATCTGGACTTGTGCATAACACAAGGCTTACAATCCCACCACAGCACATTCACATATATAGTGTGCCACGACATTTCAATCATCGACATTATTCTCGAAAAAGACCAAAGTAACTCAAAAAGAATGCCTCATATATAACTAGGTGGTTAGACACAGGAATATGCTATGACGGAACTGTAAGCCAAGTAGGATGCACAACATCTGGACTTGTGCATAACACAAGGGTTACAATCCCGTCACAACACATTCACATATATAGTGTGCCATGACATTTCAATCATCGGCATTATTCTTGAAAAAGACCAAAGTAACTCAAAAAGAATGCCTCATATATATATACATAGGTCATTGGACACAGGAATATGCTACGATGGAACAGTCGGCCAAGTAGGATGCACAACACCTGGACTTGTGCATATCACAAGGCTCACTATCTCGTCGTAGCACATTCACATATATAGTGTGCCACGACATTTCAATCATCGGCATTCTCGAAAAAAGACTAATAAAGTAAGGAAAAAATAAGGACAAAGTGAGAAAAGGCCAAAGAGTAAGAAAAAAAACAAGCATTGATTCATATATAATAATAATAAGCAAAATAAGTAAGCGATGATTCATAAACCTAATAAGATAAGTAGTAGCATGTACACTTGTCCATACACACAATGGTCATCTATAGTTTTGAACTAAAACTAGGACCACATCAAGCCTTCTGGCTCGGCTCAGGGAACGGGAGGACGCCTTGTCTCATCATGAACTTCCTATAGTCACCCCGTATCTCAAGGCGATCTTCTATGTCACGGTTACACTACTAGAAAAAGGCCTATTCGTGGCGCACCTGAAAAGGCCTTCCGTGGCGCACTAGCAGTGCGCCACGGGCCTTGCGCTACGGCTATCTCGTAGCCATGCGCCACGGTTATATCGAGATAGGCGTGGCGCACTACGAGGTGCGCCACGGGTAGGGGTGCAGGTGCGCCATGGATGTTTTTTTCAAAAATAAAAAAAATGCAAAAAACACCCTCGTTTTGAATTGCAAAAGCAATCGGGTCCGCATCGCCGCCGTCGTGTCGCCTCGCTGGAGCATGGTGGCCGTGGCCACGACCTACCATCGCAGGGAGGTGCGGGAGGCCGTGGCCGTGCTACTCCTCGCCGGCATCGAGGAAGAGAGGGAGAAGGAGGTGTGGCTAGAGAAGGGAGGAGGTCGCCGCAAGGAGAAGGAGGTCGTCGGCGGTCGTCGGAGCTCGTCGTCGCTCTTCGTGACTGCAAGGAGGAGGAGAAGGTCGCCACCGCCATCGCCATCGTCACTGCAAGGAGAGGAGGATGCCGAAGCAAGGAGGAGAAGGCCACCGTCGCCATCGTCAGTGCAAGGGAAGGAGGAGAAGGAAAGGAGGAGGAGGAGGAGGAGGAGGAGAAGGGAGAAGGAAAAGGAGGAGGAGAAGAGAGAAGGAAAAGGAGGAGGGAGGAGAATGAAAAGGAGAAGAGGGAGGGAATAGGGGTAGGTGGGCGGGGTGGTGATTCAAATTTGAATCCCGCCCAAGCTTATCCGTGGCGCACTAGGTGGTGGTGCGCTACGGGTAAGTTGCCCTCTATTTTTTTTCTGCAGGAAAAAACGGTCTTTTGACCGTAACTTTTTACTCTTTTCGAATTTTGAAAATCTAAAAAATCGCTAAACGACCGGAGGTGGTTGCGAGCAGATGCGAAATCTCGTTCTCGTCATTTTGATATCGTATGCAAAAGTTACGGCCTTTTTACCGTGGCATGAATTTTTTTTGCAAATAAAGTCAAAACTCATGTTTGTTAATTTTACTAGAAGCTATACCACATTACCTACCTAAATATGAAAGGATTTAATTTTTTGAAGTGTTTATCATTTTCTTTTATTTCTTGCAAAGCCTAAAAAGGCGATCCATGGGGGGGGGGTGGAGTTGGTGCAGGATAGTTAGGCGTAGGGCACTAGGGCAAGGTGCCCTACTACTAAGTTTATACATTCGTGGCGCACATGCCATAGTGCGCCACAGATGTGTCTGGCCGTTTCACAGCAGAGAGGGGCATGCGCTTAGGCGTAGCGCACCCCCTCCATGTGCGCCACGGTTGACAATAACAACCGTAGCGCACCTACCCTATGTGCGCTGGGGATGTTTGGCGTGCGGCCAACAGGTCCCTGGCCCACACACATCTGTGGCGCACTATGGTCATGTGCGCCACGGTTGTTCTAGTTACTAGTAGGGCACAGCCCATAGGTGAGCCACGCCTGTTTTAGCCGTGGGGCACTTCTACCATGTGAGCCACGAATGTGCTGATTACCTATAGCCATTTTCCTAGTAGTGTTATTCGGGAGATTTCCTCCATAGAAGATCCTCCCGAAGTGATGACATCATGAAATATGATTTCCCCAAACTGCTGCTGGATGCGTTACATCTTACATCTCTTCTCTAATATCTGAATCAGTGATCTTGGCCTTGGCTTTAGCCCACTGTTTGAGATGATCTGGCAGCGTAGAATTCTGCTAGTCTAGTAGGAACACCCTCATGTGATGAAGTGCATAGTAGGCTTCCTTCTTACTTCCTTCTGACTGCTTCATGCAGGGGAACTCCATTACGTGGTTGAATACGTGCCTGCCGAACTTGACCTTCTTACACATGAAGATGGTGCCCTTCGTCGAGGCATAGCCAGTGAGAGCATCATCTAGAACTTCCTTGATCTTGTGGTAGTTTTTCTTCTTTTCTAGACTCACGAGTCGAAATACGTAGCGTGCGAATGCTTCGGCGATAAGGAGATGAGTGTGCAGTGTTCATCTCTGCACAAAAAAATTCCAATGGAATGTGTTGGAAAAAGAATGATGATAATCTAATAAAGCCAATCGATGATGGCGAGTGAATAATGACTTACTCGGGAAAGTAAGGCACGAGAATGTATTCCTTTGTCTTGTTCGCCACGAAGATTCTTTTTAGGTACGAGGCCATGAAATGTCGTTCAACGGCGCTTCCCAAGCAGTCGTCACGCATGTAGTAGGGGTCCACTATAGCGATGCCCGGTGTGTTCTCTCGAATGATCTGCATGGCCAGGCTGAGAGAAAACAGGCGGACCATGGTATAGTGCAGCGGATACAGGTGGAACATATTGAAGATGTCATCAAACCGCAGGAAGAACAGATCCGTAGGGGCATTGTCGATGAATCCCAAGCCTGGTGGCACCTTAACCACGAATACCGGGTGCGAGGGATCTTTCTCCGCCAAAAGGTGTCTCTCTACCGTCAGCACACCGTCATGCACTGTCTCTCTACCGGGTAATAGTGAAGTGTTTAGAAACTTAACTTCATCGATTACAATGCAATCGAGTTGATTCACGGTAATTAAATTACTTACCACAATTTTCTCGAATTCCTACACCGCAGGATCCACGGTGAGTTATTTGGTTTTTGGGTCCATATGGTAATGGGCCCTGAAGAAGTTTCGAAGTTGCCCCTTTTTGAATTTCGCAAAGGGGTTAGCTATCCCCTTAGCTCTATACTCGTCGTCCTCCTTATACCATTTGGCCTCCGCGGTTCTATATCCACCAGATCTGAGATGCTGGTGACCTATATTCATCGCCTGTAGCACCTTTCCCCGATTACTCGAGGCCAGGGCTCTTTCCAATTCGCACCTATCCTTGAACTCTCGGTACTGATTTTCGGTGATTTGCGGGTCAATCTTCTAGATCTCCTTGAGACTTTTGCCTTCTTTATAGATCTTCTTCTTTATTCGGGTTCTCCAGCTGGCCAGGGCGATGCTCATCTTTGTGAGGGCAGATTTGTTTACTTCATTCCCATGATAATTTGTGTTCCAATACTCAGTGGGGAACTTGTATCTTGCGTGCAGCTTCTCGAAGAGGAGTGTGAGCAAGTGTCCATTATCTTTATGCCGGATATTCTCGGTGTTGATTGATATGGTGGTAAGTAAATGATAACAAGCAAATGACAGCAAGGAAATGATAGCAAGCAAATGACATCAAAGCTCCATTTTACTACAAATAAATAATTGATAGCAGCAAATAAAACCCAAGCAATTGACAACAACAAATAAATAATTGACAGCAGCAAGGAACTGACAGCAAGCAATTGACAACGGCAAACAAATAATTACCTAGACAAATAAAACCTACAAAATATACAAGCTATCCTATTGTAGCCTAAACAAAACCCAAAGCCTACAAACTTGACAGCAAGCAAATTGGCCTACTGCTAACTACTAACTACAAACTTGACAGCAAGCAAATTGGCCTACTGCTAACCCAAAGCTTAAAAAAAACTAAATTGGCCTACTTCTAACTACTTACCATAAATTAAAATGGCCTACTACTATCTACTACTTGCTAACCTACTACTTACCTACAACATCTAACTTGACAGCAACTAACTAAACCTAAAGCAACTATAAGCTAACCTACGGCTAACTACATGCTACTACTAACTACAAGCTAACCTACTGCCGCTCAACTCTCTCTTCTTAATTAGATTCTATGCTCTCCCTTTTCCCGTGTGTATAGAGAAAGCTGAGCTTTATCCCCGTTTGGATACATCCATCTGCTGGTTCCGGGGTTCTATGCGAGTAGAATCTTAGGTGTTTTGAGGTACTATGATTCTGTCCCACTTTGGTAATCTTAACAGGACAGCTAGTAGGAATTCACCTCATCAGTATGCATAGAAATATTGTACTGGTGAAGTAAGACAACTCATGTTTCTGGTTTCATTCAACCCCTACTTCATCAGGACAAAGAATTACCCAATTGATTGATGCATATAACCAGAAGGGCATCCACAAATTACCCGTTTTAGGAACCTATCCAATGAATATATATGTGGTTTTTCTTCTTACATGCATGGAGCATGTCTTAGCTGGGCATGTCATCGATATGAGCAGTGCTTCCATCACATGCACCAACAATCTGCAGTATTGCAGGTGAAGATGTTGCTTCTAATTAGGACCAGCATAATCCATTTCAGTCGCTATAGCTAAAGTAATTACTACTTGTCAGGATCCCTAGTGTTAAGGAGGAGTGCTACTGCTACTACATAATTAGGTGTCCTAGATTACCAACCAAAATGGATGATAAAACCACTGGTCGATCTTTGGACCATGTAATTGTGGCCTTGTCAGAGCTTAATTTGTTGAATCAATTGGTCAGTTGGTGTCACACGTGGAGAAGTTGTCTCTGTTTTCCCTGTATTCCTAGGGCACTGGTAGTCAGAGAGAGGGGAGAGATGTGAGAGAGGGAGAGAGGGAGAGAGGGGAGGAGCGACGCTAGCTCACCTCTGAGACGAGGACGACGATGGTGGGAAGACGATGGCGGGCGGACGATGACGGCCTCCTCCTCCTCGGACATGGGCGGCCTCCTCATCCTCCTCCTCGAACACACGCGCGAGCCTCCTCCTCCTCGGACACGGGATGGCCTCCTCCTCCACGGCCTCCTCCTCGAGCATCGGCTGCTGGCGGGGCTGGCGAGGCGGCAGATCGAGCGCGACGGCGGCAAGGGGGATCGGGCTCAGACTGTGAGATGGGGATGAGATGGGTGAGAGAGCGATGTGCCCGCGCGCACGTGTGGATAAAGCCCAGATAGGCATAGCGCACTCTGGCATAGTGCGCTACGGATATCTGTAGCGCACTCCGGGCTAGTGCGCTACGCCCATCGGCTTCTAACGACTCTATAAGATTACTGCAACACTACTTCTAACAACTACACTTTCCTATCCCACAGGTTCCACCCACTGCTCTATTTTGAACCTATAAGCACCCAGGTTCGAATCCTAGTGCCCACCTTTTTTATTTTTGTTTTCAAAATACTTTTAAATGTTCCAAAAAAGCCCAAAAGTGGTGATATATGCCATAAAAGTTTTGTTTTGTTTTTAAAATACTTTTAAATATTCCAAAAATACCCAAAAGTGATAATATATGTCATAAAAGTGGTACAAATATGATTCAAAGTATAACTAAATTAAATAATATTTTTCTATGAATATTACAATCTTTTTTGACCATAGGTTTTACAATATTTTTTGAGCTAGCGTTTCACAATTTTTTCCCTTCTTTGTCGCGGTTGAATAATTTAGCCCCGACACTTTAATATTTCTTCTTTCGAACGGGCTACCTTTTTTGTGTAGGGTTGTCCCTTTTCTTCTTGTGATGTATGTTGCTGCATCGTAGTCGTCATCATCTTCAATCTTTGAATCGCCGTACTAGTCGAAGTCTTGCTCGTTGGCGACTCCATCCATTCCGTTGATGTTTCTTTTTCCTCTCCTCACGACAACACGGCTAGGCTTTATCGGGTCGGTAATGAAAAAACATTGGTCCACTTTGCTAGCCAGTACCCACGGTTCATTTTTCGTGGCCACCTTCGCACCGGTGGCCTTGGATTTGGCTGCTTCGGGTATAACCATGGTTGTGAAATACCGGTCTTCTCATTCGACGCTCTTTTCCCATATGGCATGGAACATCGGCAGCTTTTCTCCATAGTAATCGAGCTCCCAGATCTCTTCGATTCTTCCGTAGAATCTTTCCTTCATGTTGTCATCGGTGTAGAATTCTGATGTTACGCCTGAGTTCTGATAATCACACTTGTTCTCCTTTTCCTCCGTGTAGAATGTGTAGCCGTTGATATCATACGCCTGATAGGTCACCAGGTTTTGCATGGGTCCCTGCGAAAAGGTGAATATGATCTTTTTGTGTCATAAGAATGCGATCGCGGGGATTATCAAGGAGCGTCTGCCTAAACCAACACGTGAAATCTGAGTTGTGCTCTTTGATTATTTCTCCCTGCATCCTCTGTATGCCCCGGTCACTGTACTTCTTCTCGATTAACCTTTTGTGCTTCTGTACCCAAGGATCGACCAGTTCTAAATGTTGTAGCACGACAAGGTTTGCTCGATCAAAGTCAGCGCGTCGATAATCGAAGTCTGCATGCAGTACATGACGAACCTCTCGGTGACCAGGTCCGTCGAGCTTGCCAAGGTGCCTGTTGACGGGAAGACCGTCAGGGTTCTCGATATCTAGATAATTCATGCAGAAAGAGATGCACTCTTCGGCTAGAAAGCCCTTGGCTATGTTACCATCTGGACGGGACCTGTTGCGAACATATCCTTTGATGTGTCCATTCATCCTTTCAAGCGCCATCATGCTGCGGAGGAACATCGGCCCGAGTTGGACGATGTCCACGAGATGGACCAGCAGATGCACCATAATGTCAAAGAATGCGGGCGGGAAGTAGACCTCAAGCTCGCATAGTATCACCACGATCTCCTCCTGTAGCCTCCCGAGCTGATTCACGTCAATCGACTTTCTAGAGATGACGTCGAAAACTTGAAGAGGCCAAACAACGTTTCATAGACGTGCTCATCCATTATACCTCTTAGTGCAACCGGAAGTACCCGCTTCATTAGCACGACACAGTCGTGAGACTTCATGCCACTGAACCTCTGCTTCGCCTCGTCTAGGTATCTGCTTATCTTGCCCGCGTAGCCGTAAGGAAATTTGACTCCTAGAACGCACTTGAAAAACTATTTGATCTCATCCTGGCTTAGAGTGAAGCAAGAAGGAGGGCAGTAATATTCGTTCTTCTTGAACTTTTTACCCTTCCGACGACCTTGTGTTGCCTCCGACTCATGATCATCGTCATCTTCCTGATCATCAGGATTAGTGCGTCCTCCGTGAAGCTCCTCCGGATGCCCATGAATATCAGGTCGTGCATTGCTTTCGGACCATCTTTCGTCCTATATGGCATGTTGATTATGGTGGCGACCAGACTCTCGCACACGTTTTTCGTGATATGCATGATGTTAAGGCTATGAGGCGTGCGGAGAAACTTCCAGTATGGCAACTCCCAGAAAACAGACCTTGTTTTCCATACCTTCAGTCGTGGTTTGTCTTGCTACCTCTTTCGCTTCTTTCCAGGCTTAGGACAATCTTTCCAGTTTTTTAGCAATTATTCCACTTCTTTGATGCTCCTCTGCTCTGGGATTCCTCGGGTCTCGGATTTTCCATCGAACAGATCTCCACATTTTCTCCATGGATCATTCTTGCCGAGCCACCTCCGGTACGCCATGAACACGGTTTTTGAAGACCCTGGATCTTTCTCTAGTTGGAGATAGCTTGTGTTATCCATGCACCTAATGCATGCCGAGAATCCTTGGATAACCTGCGCCAAGATATACCCGCAACCTGGATAGTCTTGCACCGTAGTGATCAACGCGGCTCTCATAATGAAATAATCTTGTGCGACGGCGTCGTAAGTATTGGCTCTAGATTCCCATAAAATGACTAGCTCCTCTTTCAACAGCCCGAGATACAGATTGATGTCGGTACCAGGTTGTTTCGACCCTTGAATTAGCATACTCATTTGTATGTACTTCTTATTCATGAACAAACATGGAGGGATGTTGTACATCCATACAAACACAGGCCAAGTGTTGTGCGTGCTGCTCTGGCTACCGAACGGATTGAGTCCATCGGTGCTCGCACCGAAGCCTAATGTTCCTCGAATCTCCACTGAATTCTAGGAATTCGAGGTCCAATGCTTTCCACTAGCTAGCATCTGAAGGGTGCGTCAGCAGCTCTTCCTTTTTAGGGTCATCATCATCTGTTGGCTTCTTCCTTTCCGCATGACATCGCATGATCTTCGCTTCCTTAGGGTCCGCAAAATATCGATGCAGACGAGGAGTGATAGGAAATCACCATACCACTATTCGAGGTGCTTTCTTCCCTTTCTTGTATCGACTAACGTCGCACACCGGACATGTGGTTTTCTCCTTGTCCTCGCCCCGATAAATGATGCAATCATTGATTCATACGTGGTATCTAACATGCGGTAGATCGAGAGGACAGACAATTTTCTTGGCATCCTCTATACTAGTTGGACACGTGTTCCCCTCCGAGAGACGATTGTGCCAGAATGCCATCATATCAATGAAGCTTGCGTCGCTCAATTTCTGTTTTGCCTTCATCTCCATAGCCTTGAGCGTTACATTCAACCGGGTATCATCGGGCCTGCATCCTTCATACAATGGAGTAACCGCGTCTTTCTCATGTTGCGCAAGCTTGGCTTTCTCTCTAGCGGCAGCCCTGGCATTACTCGTCTGCTTGAGAAGCAGCTCTTGCACATAAGGATCCCGCACCCAGCCTAATGTTGTTCGATCGTCGTCTTCTCCTCCGGCATCTAGATCATCATCATCCCGGTGTGCTTCCGCACCTTCACCATCTCCAGGAGACTCTTCACCATCTCGCACATCCTCGCCGTGATGATCATCGTCATGTTGCCCACCTTCACTGTCTCCATCGTATTTGTCATCGCTTATCCAACGAGTGTATCCATCCATGAAACCATGGCAGATAAAGTGCGCCTGTAGATGCCCGGAATCTGGGTCGATCAACCAGTTGAGTTTGCATCTTCTGAACGGACATCATATCTCTGTCTTGTTATTTCGTATCATGGTGGCCATCGCGCATTTCAAAAATCTAGCCATAATGCCTTCGCTTATTATGCGGACCATTTTTGCCTATGCGGTGTGCACGGTACAATTAGAAATTTATTAGAACCACATAATCAATGCATGCAAGCAATGGTCGATCGAAAATTTCGGCATGACATATCCTAAAATAAGGACCTTTGCGAAATGCCAAATTCTTTCCAAAATAGAAATGAATCAACATTTTGGCAAAACAAATAGCAACTCATTCACACACAAACACAAGAGAGAGACCGATCCATACACATGAACATATCATCCTCTCCATACATGCATGAGCATCGATCCTCTCCATATACACACACATCATGAGCATCGATCGTCTCCATACACACATGAGCATCGATCCTCTACATACATATGAGCATATCATCCATATACACATGAACACATATTTACATGGACAACTTACCAAGATGAGAGACCGATCGAGAAGATGGAACAGAGAGGTGCGCGCGAGATCGATCGAGAGGATGGCATTTCCGGAAGGAGATCTTCCTCTATTATGTATGTAGCATCCAAGGTAAGTTCTACATGCTAAAAATGGTGAATGAGTGGAGAAATTGAGGTGGGAAGGAGGAGGATCCCGACTAGATCTAAGGAGGAAGGAGGGGAAAGTGAAGTGTGGGTGTGGTAGATGATATATAGTCACATGTGCAAAGTGGAGCTGCCAAAAAATGGTCGACACATCTGTGGCGCACATGGCCCTAGTGCGCCACAGGAACTAATCACAATCGTGGCGCACATGGCCCTAGTGCTCCACGGATGTGTCTTCCCATTTGCAGAGCAGAGGGGCCTTCGCTTAGGTGTAGCGCACGCCCATCATGTGCACATACCCCATGTGCGCTACGGGTATGTGGCATGCGGCCAGCAGGCCCCTGGCCCACACATATATGTGGCGCACTATCACCATGTGCGACACAGTTGTTCTAGTTACTAGTAGGGCACTGCCCACAGGTGAGCCACGCCTGTTTTATCCGTGGGGCACTTCAACTACGTGAGCCACGGATGTGTGGATTACCTATTGCCCTTTTCCTAATAGTGGTCCAAAAAGGAAAGAGCAAGATGCTATTAAGAAGAAGTCAATTGCAGGAAAGTCTCCCAATGAAAATGAAGCTAATTAGAATTTTGAAGATCAAGAAAATGATGTATCTCTATCTGATGCTGAAACTGAAGATAATAATAATGAAGAAGATGATGTGAAAATGTCCCAACCAAATGAAGAATCACAAGAAGAGCATAATAATATTAAGAGCCTATTGTAAGTGAGGACCCTCAATCATCAAGGGATAAAAATAAGAAGAAAAAGCCTCCACCACAATTGAAAGGTAAAGAAAGGAATCAATGGGTACAAAGTCATATACCCTATCCCCAAGAGGTACTGAAAGCAAAGTAACATTTAATGTGAAAGGGAAGGAGCACAATATATATTTTCCAAAGAAGAATTCTATTAAATTACCCAAGAGAGGTGTTTATGCCATTGGACCAAAAGTTCTTATAGTTGGAAGTTTTGAAATACCTATTCCTCCTCTCAAGCCTAAGTATGAAACAATAATGGTTGGAAATATTCCAATTTATTGTGAGGTACCTTAAAATATTTTCTTCTATAAAAATAAGTGAATCATTGTTTCTATCCTTATCATAGTATTAATGAGGATAGATCAACCTCATTTTTAACATGATAATGATGAGATAATTTTTGCCATTTAAATATTGTTGTAGTAGTATTATAGTTTATTTGAATTCCTTCGTCTAAAATTAGTTACTTTGATTACTTTATGTCTATTTTGACAAGTATTGAGTTCAGGAAAATTTTACAGAGAAAATATTTTTCAAAAATTAAGAAAAGATTCCTAGGCAATATTTCTACACAGAGGATCCACCATGCCAAAGGACACTGATAGAAAACCAATAGAGGCCAGAAGAGCACAGAGGGCGTGCCCTATGGTGGTGGGCGTGCTCCCGCCCTTCTGGGCCCCCAAGGTGCAATTATGTGGCCTCCAACCTCCCACGTTTTTCACTTCCTCTCAAAACCCGAGTAGGTACCACTCAAATTTTTTTCCTTTGCTCCCTTGCAGATCCTTTCTTGATCTCCATTTTTTGGCAGCCATTTTCAAATCCCTTTGGAGGGATTGCTCATCGGTATGTGACTCCTCCACTTATCCAAGGTATTTTTATATGATGCTCTATATCGTGAGAAAAATGCTTCTCTTGGTGTTACATCTCATTCATGAAAATCCATGGATTTGAAGCTTTTTAGTGGAAATGATTTAGAGTAATGCTTGGTAAAAACTTTTTGGAGCATCCCTAAATGATTATAACTTGATACATATAACTATTTAGTGATTTTTATTCTTAGTGCTTCAAGGTCTCATCCATCATGAACAAGGGCAAATGCCTCATGAGGAGTTTAAGACCAAGGAGAGGCTCAAGATCCCTAGCCAATTATGATGAAGAGCAAGAGTGGGAATATGAGATGATACTTAAGGCGGAGGCCTTGAAGGTGAAAGCCATCAAATGGCCCGACCCGATGCGCTGAAATCACTATACATAGAAGAAGATTTTACTTATTTCTCGCAGAAAAACAACCTAGAGGAATTTGCAAGACATCCTCAACTGACCTACTACGAGCTGAGCAGTGAGTTCCTAGCAACTTTCAGATTTTTACAAACCAAAGGGGATGTAATTAGTAGAGGTAAAGAAACTTCCAGCACTTTTGATGTGAGGTTTTTCATGAAGGGTCAAAGATTAATCATGCCCTAAGAGGATTTTTGTAATTCCATACATGTCCCAAATGAGGGAAAATGGGAAGCCATTCCTGCTGATTCTGATGAGAGCCTCTGTTCATTTTGGAGGAGTATAAGTGTAGATGTGCTAGAGGATATCCATAGAGGAAAGTTCACTCATATTTAGCATCCTGCATTAATATAGTTTGCATTGTTTCTTGTTAGAGGATTTCTTGATAGGAAGAATTCAATAAGATGCACTAGCCCCATAGTTTATATATTGAAATCTACTAAGGAAGGTGTAGCTCCTGAATATAACTTGGGTTTGATTATTGCTAGAACCTTTTCATATGATATAAAACATAATAGTTCCAAACCTTTTCATGCTGGAGCAATAGCCACATTAGTTTTCGAATACCTTAAGAATGAAAAGAAATTTAAATACATGGGAACTTCGGTTCCGGAACCTATTCTTTTAGATATTAATATGTTGGTTCGTATGGGAATATCGAGGGATTATGGCATGGGTCACATGTTGTATCAATATATGGTTAACCATGGTAGTATGGAATCCACTTTGCTTCCTTGTATTGACTATTTTGACAGGTTAAGAGGGAACTGGACAACCCCTGTCAATGAGTATGCATGGGAGGAGGCTGCTGAACCGTCTTCACCAGCAATATGGGAGGATTATCCTCAACCTACAGCACATACCACATGGGGTGGCATGCCTGCAGCACCTGATTATCATGCCGGAGAAGGCTCCTCTTCTCAACAGCAGAACGAGGACGCGCCGTTGCAGTGGCCGTCATGGGAGCAGTCGCCACCATATTATAGCGATGGACAATACGGCTGGGAGCACGATCCTAACTATTTGGGCTACTAAAGATTAGGGGAGTATGATTTCCTCTCTTCCTTTTTATTGTATATGCCATGCTAGAATTGTTTAAGTTATGTAAGTTGTAGTTTCATTTTAGCAAAACTCGAAAAACCCAAAAATATTTGACTTTTTAGGCTTGTCTATGTTGTTTACTTTCAGTAAAGCCCAAAACCAAAAATTATTTTGCTTGTTTATGTAGTTATATTTCCATTAAGTTGATTTCTTTTGTTGTCTAAACTAAAAACAAAAAAAATATTTTCGTTTTTGAAATCGCACGTACAAGGAGTTATAGAAATCTGCATGATGTTGTTCACTGTTTTATTTTCATTATTTATCTGTAACTCCGACTAGGCTTAAATTTATATAGAAATTGTAACTTTTCATCCCGCACACACACACAAAAAGTGGAAAAAATTCATGGGATTTTTAAGTAGGAAAATATTGTGCTGCATCACTGCAGTAATTTGGTGGCAGATTTCAATTTTTAACACTAAAAGTGGCTAGTTGACTTGTGAATGATCCCTAATTCAATGCTATGATAAAATATGGATCACAACCACAATAAACCACCATTTTTTGAGAAGTTATTGATGTAAAATCTTGTAGTAATATTTTTAAAATTGATGAAAATGAAGTCCGGAATGAACCAGGTTATATCTATTTGATTTATTTCAACATATATGAGCATATTGTGCAGTTCAATATGGGAGAGGAAGAACAACAATGATGAATCAATGTCTATGAATTTATTAAAGAGGTATGAATCCTTTGTTGTACTTATGCATGCAAGTTAACATTATCAAATGCTTGGGCAAAGTTTCATCAAGACTTAGGGAAGTGGTAATGAATAGTTAGTTTGTTTGTGTCCTTTTGGCTATATAATAAGGTAAATGAGATGCTATTAGGGAACATTATTGTAAATTGATTGCATGATAGTAGCCCTGAACAAAAGTCTATGCATCCCATTATGCTTGTTGATGTGGACGTGGCACATATTCAATGATGAATATTTATATTCCTATGTGACTTTAAAATATGGAGGTTGATGCTTCTATGGTAGTCCAGTCTTTCAAATTGTGAATTTCATCGTCAAATCATATGTTAGTGGGTTGATAGTATCTTTAGTTGATAACTAATCCTTTCCTCTAGCTTTTAAACCAATTCCACCAACATGGATATCATTGTGTTGGTGGGCACCTATCCTTTAAACCCTTATCCTAAAAAAATCCCAATGAGTTGGCTCTTATGTGGAAGAAAAAAGGCTGAAACTAAGAAGTGCCCACCAAGCAAGGCAAAAATTAAGAGATGCTTATTCGTTCAAAGCTTATATAAAAATGTTGATGCATTATGGATATGAAAATCCACTCAAAGTTGAATGAAGAAAGACTTGCAAGCCCAAAAAGTGGCAACCAAAAACTCCTGCCACTCATGCAAAGGTGCGAGAAACATACAAAAAAAGCACCTATATTATTTGACTCCACCTATTTTCAACTAAACATACTAGTTACTTACTCATGTATGGGTCTTCTATTAAATGTTGAAAGACTGGAAGGATACGGCGTCCAACAAGTATTTAGTTTGCAATGCAAGCATGGTGAATTACTTGTCAATAATTGAAAGAATCAAAGGCCTAAAAAACCTTACATATGATTCAATCAAATGCGATGTGAGAACGTTGTTCATTGCCACTATTACGTAATCATGCTAAAATAGTGTCATCGTATATTATCTCCTTTGTTCATTGCCAGCACAGTGGGATCTTATTATTACTTTGCTATTCATTGATAAAGCTATCTTTCAAAAAAATTCCATGTTAAAATGTTATGCATGAATAGAGCAAAGTTCTTGTCAAAGTCTTTTATCGCTTATACACTATGTTTGAGTTTTTTGAGGACAAACAACGAGCTAAGCTTGGGAAGGTGATACATCTCAAATGTATCTACTTTTCCAAGTACTTTGCTTGATGATTTGATCCAGAATCTTCCCATGCTTGGATGAAACTATTGAATCTAACGTTGTTTTAGCAAAAGTATTCTTTCTATCAGTTTTCGTATGAAATAAAATCGAGGAAAATTACCACGTCAATTTTTCACCGAATAATGAAGTCTGGGACTTTGGAATCAAGCGAGCAGAGCCACGAGGCCCAAAAGAGACAAGGTGGCGTGCCTAGTAAGGGTGGGCGCGCCACCGAGGCCCTTTTGGCCATCGAGCATCATCTCGGCCTCTCCTTTGCCGTGCCCCCATATATACCCCCAAAACCTAGTTTCCTAAGAGCACATAATTTTTGGCGAAACAGAGCACTGTGAGTGCCATGATCTTCGT
Organism: Avena sativa; assembly: GCA_916181665.1. Classification (NCBI taxonomy): domain Eukaryota; kingdom Viridiplantae; phylum Streptophyta; class Magnoliopsida; order Poales; family Poaceae; genus Avena; species Avena sativa. The sequence continues at coordinate 139,371,897 of OV702280.1, forward strand.
TTCGGGGGTCAGATTGGTCCTTCTCTCCACCTTAGAGAGTGGGATTTCAAGGTCTTCTCCACCACCATCATCATCAACATCATGACCAACGACCATGATTTCATATCCCATCATCATGTGTAGTAATTCCCTATGGTCATGTGAGGTGGATGGGGATTGGATTAGATTCATCATGTAATCATCCATATGTATCGATATTTGAGGTGTTTATCTTATAGAAATTCTTGTATGAGTGTTCGTACACTTTTTCTATGTTTAATGCTTGTTTCTAGGGCCCGAGTGACATGATTTAAGTACTGAACTTTTATTGCCCTATCATATATTTGAGTTTAGTATGTATTTGAAAAGTCTATTACCTATTATTATGTTGAACCTGCGAACCCTAAGGTGACAGTTACGGAAAAAATGGTAATATATGATAGTTTATGGATATTGTGTATTCATGAAGTGTTAATGCTTTGTTCCGGTCTATTTGAAAAGGTAGATCTTAATTGCCTATAGTACCAAGGTGGCCCCAATGAAATGGGAAGACATGACAAAATATATTATGCAAATTCAGATGCAAGATTATATTTGGAGCACACCTACACACAACTGAATTAGAGATAAATGCCATGGTAAGTACGATACATTGTATGATGAATGTCATTGATGCCACACCCCGATATCACGTCATGCCTGCATTTTAGCCACTGAAAGTTTCATAATATTTATTTTGGTGAAAACTGGAAATCTGCTGCTTTATTTACAGCTTTGAATCTACTGCCATAAACCACCACTTTCTCTGCAAGTTTGTTGATATATAGGTGTGATTGAGAGTGACACCTCAATTGCTAAAGTTTTATTGGTATTATTGTGTTCACCTTGAGTCAAACTATAAAATTTGGGTAATACTTCCCATCAAAGATTTCAGTGATCCCCTATACATGTGGGCATCAATGCGTGAAGCTACAAATTCAAATCCACAAGTTTTTAAGCTTACAGGACACTAACGACCAATGGTACGGCGAGGAGACCCCATACCATGCTCTCGTACCACATCGCAGATCGAGAAGATATGACCCTTGATTTTTACTGCAGGATATAGTAGCCATAACGACCGCTGGTACAACCATAGGTGGCCATACTGCCAGCCCATACCGCACTGTAACACCCTCAGATCGACCCTATGCAAGTTTTAGCGATTCCCGTCAAACCCTCATAGAAACTATTCAAAGGTGCTCACCAAGCACTTTCGTGCGGGTGGAAAACGAAGTAATACCATTACACAATACTCCACGATGGAACCCACAGAACAGATATATACAACAACATCTCAAAGAGTCAAGAATACAAATATATAGTACAAAGATCCAAATCACCTTTAAAATGATACATCATCCGACTACGGACAAGATGCAAATTGAGCTAAGAGCCCTGAAGAATAAGCAATGGCATCCATAACCCTTCCTAGGACAAGCTGGAAGGGTAACCCTACTAACGACGTCGATATCAAACCTGCTGAACAAAAGGGGTCCCGTCAAAGGGCAAAGGAAAAATAGAGCGGTCAGTACTAAGGCCAATACACGGCGAGTCTTAGATTTCAGTGGTCCTCGCCTACATAGGTATGGTGGACTGATACGGCAGCGAAGAATGCACTATATAACCTATAGAGACTCGATACAAGTGGTGACTATCATAGAGAGATAAGAAGTGCCTATTCGGATCCAACCTGAATCTACCAACAAACATACCCATCCTGGTATTTCCCCCTCGAGAACAAACGAGGAAGTCAACCGCACACAGTTGGCAGTTTTATTTATTCCATTATAGTTGCAGCAATTACTAGTTAGATATAGATATCCTGAGTCATCCTGATATAATAAGCACTGGGCACTTTTAGTTAACCATTCCATTGTAGTTGCAATACTTACTAGTCAGATACATATAGCATGAGGCATTCCAAACCCAGCAGTTGTTGGTACTTTTATGTACTCATTCCGTTATAGTGAATATGATTACTAGACATGTCAAAGTCAAATTTATAGCACTACTTTAGTTATAGTTGTCTATGACCGAGATACTGTTCTCCAAGTCATCCATAACTGCGAACACGGCTTTCAGAAAGTTTTACCCTGCAGGGGGGTACAAATAGCAACACACGCACGATCAACCTCAAAAAAACCAAATGAAAACCCAACGAGACATCACGACAAAGAAATCACAAGATTCATATAATATTTCAGGGGGCCACCCCACTAAGCTACCCTCTATGAAGTTGGCCGGCTCCGAGACGGAGCTAGAGGTTTGTGACCATAGCCGTAAACGACTAGGAACCCGTAAGTGTGACTGGGCTTGTCGATACCGCAAAAACATGGAACGGGGTTCCAAAATAGTATAGGTGCTCCACACGCAATAGTAAATAAAGCAGTAAAGCATGGCATAATCATGGCATAAGTACATGATAGTAATAAAGCCCCAAACTACTTTGTGGACCCAAGAAATAAGATATGATTCAAGATCATGCTAAGGGGATTCATGGTCCCACATGCGGATAGTGCGAATATTCAAGAAACAGGTATCAAGTACTTGGGGTCCTACGGGTCACAAGTGGACGATTAAAAACTAAATAACATCTATTGCCTACATGTGCCTCTGCATTATTTACCTACTTTCAATATTAGTTATTAAACGGTAATTAAAGCCATGATCATCTCCAACATTAAGCATGAGGCATTTCTTCAACAACTGTGGTACTTAACGACATTGAAACAACACCTAAGCAAGCAACTACGACTCATAAGGGCGACTATCTACCAAACATCAAGTAATAGGAGGTGTCCAAGGCAATATAGGGGATGCAGGGAAGTATAAATGGATAAAGAATATACATCATCGCAACACAGGTTACAATAGATCAAGAAGAGAAAATAAAGACTAGAAATGTAAAATGGGTAGAAAGGGAGAGAATGCTCGCCTGAAAATATTGCCGAAGGTTCATATCCGAAGAACTTGTCGAATCTCACACATCTCATCATTCTATCCGGAAAGAAGCAAAACACTAAAAGAAACAAGCAATGCATAATTATAACTAATGCGAAAGAATCGGCATGATCATGATATGATGCATGACATGGCAAGTTAATGATGCAAACTATGTTGAGAAGATATCATGATCATAGCACATTGATGATACAACATTAATGAGGCATTACCAAAAAAAATCCCAATTTTAATCATCATGTTTTCCTTACATAAATAGTTATGATTTTTCAAGTTCTCTATGATGCATGATTCAATCACAAATATGGAATACACAGTTGGAAAGGACTCGTCGTGCTGATCAATTTAGACATATCATTTGTTGAATTCGAAGTTACGGATTTAAAAGTATGCAATATTTAAGAAATAGGCATTTATTAACATTTAATAATTCGAAAATATTAAATTGCTCAAATGATATTATAAATATCATATTCACAATCATCATGTTTTTCTGATTCAAAATCATATATTGTACATATTATTTGGATTTATATATTTAAAGCTATATTGAAATCAAATATATTAAAGAGGGGTGAAAGTCAAAAGGATGTACTAGATTGAAAAAGTGTTGAAAACATTTGAATTTGTATTAGAATTCATATTGAAAAACTAAACACATTTCATATTAAACTTTTATTCACATTCTTAATTATTTAAAAGCTATGTATTAGTTTATATTTAAACAGAATTTAAATCCATTTGAAATTGAATTCAGAATAGGTTACTAGCTTTTGTTACTAACGCATTTCTAGCTGTAGAGACTGACTTGTGGGGCCGCGGTGCTGATTGGCTGGAAGTCAAAGAGGTGGGCCAGGTAGGGCTAGAGGGTCCGTGGTTTGAGAATCCCGAAAGAACAGGGGGCTGGAAACAAAAAAAAAAGGTTGGCTGAAGCTTTTGTTGAAACTGACGAACAAGATGCCCATTTGCAGCGGATCGGCTTAGCTTCGTAGGACGATGGCGACGATTCTATCGCGAAAATAGAGCAAGCCACAAGAACGAAAGAGGAAGACGAATGTACGGCCTACAAGATCATTTCAGAAAGTTTCGCCGGAGGTGGATCATAGCGCTCCAGAATCTTCGAGAAACAGAGGGAGAAACACGGGTTTTACTGGCTCTAATGGGCATGGATTCATCAATGACATCGGCCGAGGTTGTGGCGTCGCGGGCGAGTTCGCTGGTGCGGCGGAGGTACCACGCCAGGGCATAGGAGGTAGATGGGACGACCTGTAAGTTACAGACGCTGCCGGTCGCGCCGGGGTGGACAGATGGGGTCGGGGGCTTGGTGGAGACAAATAGCAGCGTACGACGAAACGAAATTTAGTAACTAGCGAGGAAGGGCTCATGTCGCCGGTGGAAGCAAAATTCTAGTGGTGGGCTACGGATCGTGCCCACGATAGAAAGGAAAAGCGAGGGAGGCTCACCTCCAATGATTCCCCTAGAATGAGAGCCGGGGACAGGAGCTAGCGATGGTGGCGGTGATGGACAGATGCGGTGCGGTGAGCGCACGGTGACTGCCGAGTTTGGGGATCTGGGCTCCCCCTCCTCGCTCCTGGTAGCAGACGGCTACCATGCGAAGCGGGTCTCCGGTCGCAGCTCGGATGGCCACCAAGATCCGGTGGCTTGCCTCCATGGCCGCTGCTGCGAGACGAAAGCTTGTTGAGGGAGGGGGATGATGGGGAACACAAGTGGGTTGCGGCGCTGTATGGGGAAGGAGGGAGCTAGGGTTCGGGAGAGGGGTCCGGGCTAGATAAGAAGAGGGGTGACACAGATGACTGATAGAGACGGGGACCTACTCCATCTTTCTCTCTCTCTATAGGACAAGGGAAAGTAACGGGAGGAGGAAGGAGAACAGGACGGCGTCGAGGGGAAGGGGTATCGGGCCAAGGAAACAAGTTGGACTGGCCCAGGGAGAGGAAAGAAGGAACCTGGGTGGGCTGGAGGCTAGATGGGCTGCTGCTAGGGAACTGCTGATTTCTCTCTAATATCTTCTTCTTTTTCTGTTTTTATTTTCTTTGTTTGTTTCAAATCAAAACAAGTTGCTAATTCAAAACCTTTTGAACTTTGTAGGAGCATTTGAATAGGGGATTGAGGTATGCAAATAGAAACAGATAGGGAATAGCACAAAGGCGAGGAGATGCCCATATACATGTTCCTCGGGCATTAAAGAATAAGGATTAGGGTTTTAATAAAAAGAACAAAAACATTTATAAATATGGAACCCTAGCAATTGATCCCCATGTTGTCGAAAACATAATAGAAATATCAAAGAGGGGTAGATTTGGTTGATAGCAACATCACAAACAAGACAATCATATGCAATGTTTGGTATAATGCTCAAATGCAATGTAGCATGATGACATGAGTGCGATACCATGATGGTGCACAAAACAAAAATACCAAACGATTTTCTAGTAGTGGTTTTACCCGGGGTGCTACACGCACCTCGAGCAAAACATCAAGTTTGAAGGCAAACATACTGACCGAATAATGACCAGTCGTACGAGCGCGCACGACCGTACCGCGCGCCTGTACTGAGTGCACAACCAGAGGGAAACATTGACCCCAAGTAGGATACTCGGTATAGGCGGGCTCCAGCCGTACCGCCTACCTGTACCAAGTACACGGCCATAATTTCTACCAAGGAAGAGGTAAACCTAAAATTCCGAAAATACAAATCTCTACTTGCAAACTCCAAACTACCTTCATTGGGTCTTCAATTCTACCCATTCTTTCTTCAATGACTCGCACCCAATCGATCTAAGGTATGTTTCTCCTTCGGTGCCCAACTTATTTGCATCAAAACCTTGCTCAATCTTTCACCTTTATCAATCCAGACCTAGGTCTTGTTCTTGAGCTAATCTTGATGATGACCATGTTTAGTTTTGTTTTTAGAGGAATTTCTTTTGTAAGAAGTGTAGAGGATCGTTTTTACTATGTTTCTATTAGATGAGATTTTTTATTAGCATTATTATTTGTTTTGTTTTAGATGAACATGATGAGCCGTACACGTGTAATTGTTGCAGAACAAGACGCACTACCCGTTGATACACTAACCCCAAGTCACCTCGTATCGAGTTCACCGAGGAGTTTCAGCTCAACCGTTTCAACCGTCTCAAGCTCCGAGAGATCAATTCCACCAAGTGGGAGTGTCCTTACATCCTCAACCAACTAGGAATTTGTTATGATTTTGACTTACTCTGCAACAATGTTAGATTGTATCACTTTGTTTTTTAGGATGCCGTCACGTACTGCCGCTTGACGCTTAAGTTCCCCTGCACCTTGATGCATACGATGTGCTCACACTATTGTCCCAAGGAGAAAATGCCTGAAGTTTATTGCATAAACTTCTGTCTTATCAACTGTGAGTATTCCTTGACACTCTACCAATGGGGTTAATACTTTTGGTTTTGCTAACAATGCCACTTACATACGCTCCACCAGCTTTGTTCTTGATCCATCATCCTTGGCTTACTTTAATAAGATGAGAATTCTTGGAAACACACCCAAGGGAAACCAAAATGATCACCCTGTTGTTCGTTATTTATTTTATCTTATTACTAACACCTTGTAGGCACGTAGTGAGTTTACTAGAGTCAATGAGGAGGATATGATAATCCTCTCTAGAGATGCTATTCCTAACTGTAACTTAACGCCAAATTTGGGCAACCTTCTTTTGTTTTATCTTAGGAATCAAGATCTACATCCCCATGGTTCCATATGCGGAGGGGGAGTTATAACTTTTCTTGCACGTGCGCTTTAAGTCAACCTAGGTAATATCCAACCGTTGGCAGGAGACTGTCGTCTTGGTTTTCCTACTCCAAGAGCTTGTGGTATAATTTCTAGATCTAATGGTAGATACTTCCTTGATATACCTGGAGCATATCACCTGATCCTAACTCCTTTGCCTAATGGTTTGTTCTTTATCGATAATGGACGTTTGTGTTAGGACGCGTAGGTTGAGGCAAGTCTACCCCAACAAGAAGTACCCACGGATGAAGAAGGACAAGGTGAATAAGTAGAACAAGAAGGACCTTAACAAGGTGTGCAGCCACCAAACTTCTACATAACCTATGATGATAACTATGCTCTCTATGGAAGCACTCAAAACATGAACAACCTCTCCATCAACCTTCGAGATGCTACTGCCAACCTCTCAACCTAGTTAAACAATAGGAGAAGCTAATGGAAGATGGGAGAATTTACATCACCACAACAATGAGCAACAAAAGGACTTGCAAAAGCCTAAACTTGTGGATGTGTCCCCCGAAATTTATATTTGTGTAATAATGAGGTTGTACTCCAGCTACTAGTGAGCTTTGAAACACTCGTGTTGGGTTGTTCCAGCACATTGCTCTTTCTTTCGTTTTTCGTTTTTTGTTTGCTTTTGTTTTTCGTTTGCTTTGGTTTTACATTTTCTTTTATTTTCTTAGTTCCTTTCTTGGTCACAAGTTCTTTTCTATTCTTTAATCACCATCCTCAAAATACAAAAATATTTTTCCCTTTTTCATTATTCACTAAAGTGGATTTTCCTATTGCCTCATTTCTTCAATATTATTATGAGAGTGATTTTAACTTGAGTTCTGAAGGAACACATCCCATAAGGAATAGAATTATGAAGTCACTCATGAGAGTATGTCCTATGCCTCCCACTTTAGAAGTTTGAATTGTTTATCTTATTTAGTTGATTTGCTAAGATGCTATGCTAGTGGGAGTAATTGAAAATAGTTAGAGTAAATCTTTTTATTTGTATGAGTAATTTTGTGTGGAAGCTTTTGCTCTAGTTCTTGTACTAACCGAGTATTGCCTTGTAAATAATATTGCCACACAAGTATAATAGGAAAATTCTCAAATTTATGACTTGTTTGATGAATGATTGTCTTGGGAGTTTTCCTTTGAAGATACTTAACCTCACAGATGTTTTGATAGACTTAATAACGCTCTTGAAAAGGATTTGTTTGATTGAATTGAAGTCTAGTGGTAATTGAAATCCATGCCAAAAGTAACCTTGTCGATCAAACTTGGCAACTTCTTAAAAAGTTCTATGTTCTTGAGGCACACCTTTGGATGCCGACAACTCCGCTGGCCTACGAACTATCAATGGTACAACCCCTGATTTTGGCTATGAGTTGACGACATGGGTGGAACTTGTTACCGTAATGGGGAAAAGAATCACTCAATGATCCTCGTTGAGAATTATCCTTGAAAGAAGAAATTGAAGATCCACACAAGTCCTTTCCATGGTATCACTACTATTTTATGATTTTTCTTGAAAAACAATGAATGGAATAGAAGTGTTTTGATAGTCTTGATTTACTGATGTGGGTGCCATTACGATACTTCACTACTACGATACTTAGGACATGATCTCTCTCTTACTTAATTTTGCTATTATAAAACATCCTAGTGTTCCTCGGCAAGTTGAGAGTTAAGTAGAGGAATTGGATTGATTGTTACACTTCTAGTTATTTATACTTATATTAAAACTCTAATTTTATTATTTTGAGTTATAAAAGCTTGTATAGTGTTCTTGGTATCTCTCTAACTTTGATGATCCTTTTAAATGAAAGAAGTGCCAAACTCATATGACTACCAACCATAAGTGAACTCATATTTTCGTTGTTTTAGTTTAAATACTGAGTTCTTTATGGTTTTTTTTGTTTTGCTCCTTGAGGACGATCAAGGTTTGAGCTCTACGGAAGTTGATGTCTGTGAAAATAGCCATCTTTCTCCGTGTTTAAACTTTTTTTAGTCAAGAAATTGACAAGAATCTCTCTAGCTTTGCCACTAAAGACTAATTACTGCAAAGATGTGCAATACATTGCTTTCAATTGTGTTGCACATGAAATCATGCTTTTAAGGTGAAATTAGGAGCCATAAATGAAGATTTTTAGGAAGTCTACACAACTAAGCAATCCTGGAATCAACTCCAGGCGCCAGAGGCCATAACTACCACCGGTATGGGCAGGGCCTGCCCGTACGGTCCGTCCTTTAGGTTCCGTAGAAGAATTTTTTCTAACTACACGAACACAATAACCAAGATCTATTATATGCAGACATAAGTAACTGAGAGGGAAACTGTATTCATACCCTTGAAGACCGAGGTACGCCTATGCAGGTAGGCGTATGTTGATGAAGACGAACAACTCCTCGCTCCAAGCACCGAGCTCCTAGTGCCCCAAGTGTGGCGCCTCTGAAGTTCTACACACGTCCGGTGTACGCGATGTCTCCTGGGCTCCGATCCAGCCGAGCATGGGAAGAAGAAAGATGGCGGACCGAATAGCGCATGGCGGTACTGTGGAGGTGGAGAACTCAAGTCCCTCAAAGTTTTCTCCAATATTACAGAGAAATCTCTAAGGAAAATGGGAGAGAGAGAGAAGAGAGAGAGAGAGAATGGGGTGCCTCCCAAGGGGAGGGGTGCCCCTTAATTTATCGTAGGAGGGGAGGGCCAACACCCAAGGGGCAAGTGGTGTGTAACTAATGTCCCACACCCGACGGTCACCAAGGGAGCCGCCGGCCCTAGGTTCCCCCAGGCGGTATCCCACTAGGGCCTTGCCGGCTGGCCCCTCCTCCCATGCGTCTTGCCCTCTTGGGCCTCCCCTTCGGGTGAGGCCCCTTAGGAATGGGGTTCCTTTAAAAATAAAATAAAAATATATGTTGTATTATTAATTCATTAATTAATGTAAAAAACATATATTATTATATATTTCACTCCGAAAATCCTCGCGGACCCCTCCGATCAACATCAGGTGTTACATGGAACTTTTTTCTAGTTTCTCTCTCTCATTTATCCTATATTGTAGGATCAATCCATATGCATTCCCACCCTTATGTGTGCTATACTTCGGTTCATAAACACTCTGGACATGACCAAGAACCCTCTTGTATCAATGATCATCAGCGAGACTTGGACGCCCATAATGACCCTCATGCATTTCACGAATCTTATCGGTTGAACCTTCAACATCGCGTCCCACTCCCTTTGCCACTCGATACCTAGTTCATCTGATATTGGATCTTCGGTATCTCCATACCTAGTTTGATATCTTTAATGATGAACATGTTTACTCATTCCTATGTTGTTGCATTCCATGACCTAGTCATACGCTTGCATGCTTCGTTAATGCAACGTCATAGAGTGGTACCTTTTCATCATTAAAAAAACTGAGTGGCAAAAATCCTTGTCTTGATACATACTCCTCTACATGCCCCTTTCAAAAAAACTGAGTGGTACCTTTTCAATCACCCTTTAATGGCTTGATACTTGATACCATCAAGGCTTCCTCCCGTAATGGTGATTATGTATTATCTCATAGTCAAAGGATTAGGTTGCGAGGTTTCTATATTATCATCAATGTTGAATGTCTATAACTAGATCTCATTATGATATAACTTTGGGTGTTTATCTATCACATCATTGAACTAATGATATGGCTTCATTATCAATTGGCATAAATGCCTATGATCTCAAAACCCTAGTCATCAGTTTGACCAATGAACTAGTTCGCTAGAGGTAACCATAGACATGGTTTATTTACATACCGCACATGTATTAATGTTTCATATTAACACAGTTATAGCATGACATGAAATGTATTATGAACATACAAGAGATACATCAAATAAAACACATTATTATTTGCCTCTAGGGCATATATCCTTCATTCTCCCACTTGCACTAGAGTACACATTAATCTAGTTTACATTAGGCAAAGATCTAACACCAATAACAATCCAATGCTGATCTTGCTTGGATTGTAGAAAACCCTTGGTCAATGGATCTACAACATTTAGATCCTTGTGTACTTTGCAAATCTTGATTTCACCATCTTCAACACTGTGTCTGATGGTTCCCTTGTGTTTGCAATGGCACCCATTTTGTCACAATAGATCGTCACGGGGTCTTGTGCACTTGGAACAACTCACGGTTTGATGAAGAAATTCCTTAGACAAATAGCTTCATTCGCTGCTTCACCAGCTATGATGTATTCCGCCTCCATTGTAGACAGTGCCACCACTAGCTGCTTCCCGCTTCTCCAGATTATCGCGCCACCATTCTGAAGGGATACAGGTAGGCTACACTAGCGCAAAACAAAATTTTCTACCGCGTAAACCAGGAATAATATTGTCATAAATCATGGGATTACCACTAGAAGCGCAGTTGCGGAACTTGATGAAGCGTGTCGAGGCAATGTAGATGTTCTACGTCTCCTCCTCCTCCTCATCCCATGAGCAGCTCCCCTTGCGTGGCTCGTCCAAGTGCCATAGATGCAGCACCTCCGAGGTATCCACATGTGCGGGGTGGAAGCATCTGACGCCGGATTGCTAGGTCCGCGCGCACAACACAGGAGTGAGGAGTGGCGGCTGGGTGGGATGGTCTAACCCTGGTCAGCTCGCCCCACCCTCTCTTACTAGGTTAACTCTTAACCTTATGTAGCACGACTATGCATTTCTGGATCCGATCACTCAAGGGGCCCAGAGATATCTCTCTCAAGTAGAGAGGGGAAAAACCCATCTTGATTGACCATGCCTTGTAGAATGCTTCTGGACAAACCCGAAAGCTACCTTTATAACTACCCAGTTATGGAGTAGCGTCTAATAGCCCCAAATTAGGTCGATCCACATCTTAAGTACATGCGATAAGCTCATGTCTAAGGACAAAACATACACGATGTGTAGAGAGAGCTGCAACTAATTGCCAGTATCAAGTTGGGTCAGTCCAACCCCAGGTTCATAACATGTGTCCACATCATTGGTTTGACATATCCATGTCTATGACTTGCGAAACATAGTCATCAACCAATCGATGTGCTAGTCAAATATTCATGTGTGTCCTCACATGAACTCCGACTAGGGACAACTATTCGATAACCATACAAGTAAAGAGTTCCACAAACAATTCACATAATTGCCAATCAATAAAAGTTGCCTGATATGGATATTCAAGGAACATTACAATAACTCATCGATACATATGAAATATAATCATCTCTATGATTTCCTCTAGGACATATTTCCTTCAGTCACCCACTTGCATTAGAGTCAATCTAAAATGTATCTAATACCAATTGCTTCTGTGAGCGCTTCATCCGCAGGCTGCGGGAGAGGCTTAATCAAGGGATTAGCAACATTTGAGTCCGTGTGTATTTTGCATATCATGACACTACTATGCTCAACAAACTCACGAATCTGATGGTAACACATGCAAATATGTTTGTTCTTCTGGTGCTGTCTAGGTTCCTTGGCTTTTGCAATAGCACCATTTTTATCACAATAAACGTCCAAGGGATTAGACGCGCCCTGAACCACACCGAGAGCGATCAGGAAGTTCCTAATCCAAACAGCTTCCTTTACAGCCTCCAAGGCAGCAATATATTAAGCTTCTGTTGAAGAGGAGGTCACCGTATCTTTCTTGGAACTTTTCCAGCTCACAGCACCACCATACATGACAAACACATAACCTGATTACAATTTCGAATCATCTGAGTCGTTAAGGTAACTCGCATCTGTGTAACCCTGTAACACCCTCAGAATCGGACCTATGCAAGTTTTAGCGAAAACCTGCCAAACCCGCATAGAAACGATTCAAAGGTGCCCACCAGGCACTTTCGTGCGGGTGGAAAACGAAGTAATAACATTACACAACAGTCCTTGATGGGACCCACAGAACAGATATATACAACAGCGACTCCATGAGTCAAGAATACAGATATAATATACAAAGATCCAAATCACCTTTAAAACGATAGAGCGTCCGACTACGGACAAGATGCAAATGGGGCTAAGAGCCCTGAAGAATAACCAATGGCGTCCATAACCCTGCCCAAGCCAAGCCGGAAGGGTAACCCTGCTAACGACGTCGATCTGAAAACCTGCTTAAACAAAAGGGGTGCCGACAAAGGGCAAAGGAAAAAGAGGAGCGTCAGTACTGAGGCCAGTACACGGCGAGACTAGAATTCGGCGGTCCTCGCCTACATAGGTATGGTGGACTGAAGCGGCAGCGGCAGCATGCACTGAACAACCTATAGAGACTCGCTACAACTAGCGGCAATCAGAGAGGGGTAAGAAAGACCTATTCGGATCCAACCTGATTCTACCATCAGACAAACCCATCCTGGCGTTTCCCCCTCGAGACCAAACGAGGAAGTCAACCGAGGAACTCACACAGTTGGCAGTTTTATTTATTCGGTTATCGTTGCAGCAATTACTAGTCAGGTATAGATAATCATCCTGATAAAGTAAGCAGTGGGCACTTTTAGTTAACCATTCCGTTATAGTTACAACACTTACTAATCAGATACAATTAGCATGAGATAACCCAAAAACCCAGCAGTTGTTGGTACTTTTATTCAGCCGTTCCGTTGTAGTTGCAATACTTACTAGTCAGGTACAATGGTCGCAAGCGACACCCAAAGCAAGCAGTTGTGGGCAATATTAGTTAGCCATTCCATTATAGTGAAGCTGATTACTAGTCATTATAAGTCAAATTTATAGCAATAAACTTTAGTTATGCTTGTCTATGGTCGAGATACTGTTCTCCAAGTCGTCCATAACCGCGGACACGGCTTTCAGAAAGTTTTACCCGGCCGGGGTGCACCAATAGCAACACACACTCGATCAACCTCGGAAAAACCAAATCAAAACCCAACGAGGCTTTCACGACAAAGCAATCACAGGATTCAGAAATATTTCAGGGGGCCACCCCATTGAGTAGACCCGCAACAAAGTAAGCAAGCTCCGAGACGGACTCAAGGTTTGCGTCAATGGCTGTAAACGACTGGGAACCCGAAAGTGTGGCTGGGCTTGTCGATACCGCGAAAACACTCCGCTTACCTAAACAGTACAGTGTGCTCCTCGCACAATCGTAAATACAAAAGTAGCATGGCATAAGTACAGGATCGTAAATAAAACCTCAAACTAGTTTGTGGCCCCAAGAAATAAGACTGAATCAAGCTCTGGTTAAGGGGGGTCCCATATACCTCCCGGATGTGGATAGCGCGATAAATCAAGGAACAGGTATCAAGTACTCGGGGTCCTACGGGACACAAGTGGGCGTTCGGAAACCAAATATTTTCTATCACCCACCGATGCCTCTGCTTACTTCAATTTTAGTTGTTAAACAGGAATTAAAGTGAACGATAAGTAAAACTAGGATCATCTCCAACAACAACATGCGGCAATACATCACCAACTGTGGCACTTGACGACACGCAACAGCACTAAAGCAAGCGACTACGACGCGCAAGTCCAACTATCTACGAAACAACAGGTAATAGGAGGTGTCCAAGGCAATATAGGGCTGCACGGTATATCACAGGTACGGAAACTAAAGCATCGCAACACAGATAGCAATAGACCAACAGGAGGGAATAAAGACTAAAAAGTAAGATAGGTAGAAAGGGGGAGATGCTTGCCTGAAAACATTGTCGAAGGTTCAACCGAAGATCGGGTCGAAGCTCACATCAACTCAACGGCCTTATCCGCGAAGAAGCAAAACACTAGAATAAACACCGGATGCAATATTTAGAACAACGGCAGAAGATCGGCATGATGCATGTGTGATGCATGACATGGCAAGGTGCGATGCAATTAGGTCATATTAAGTGGAACCGGGGTCCCGACATTAATTAAATGTTCAAGTTATTTAGAACCCCCGCAATTAAATGTTGTCATAACATGGCAGAAGATAGTACCGGGTTCACTACACAAGTTTAAATGAGGCCAATATGAGACTAGATTTGCCCGCATATGGGCCCCATATTTAATTATATGGTGAATCGGCATAAGGCCCCCAAACCACATGATATGCATGCGAGATGAACAATTATTATGCAACAAGTTGTATTATATTATAAAAATAGGGTTTTCGGGAAGGGTTCACACATTAGGGTTCGGCAGATCTTGGTGTTCCGAGGTTTCGGGGTTCGGGGTCCGGTCTCAGGGCTCGACGGATCTGGGTTCGGGGTTCGACGGGATCGGTCTTGCAACGGAAGTAGGTCTTGTCGCATCCGCGGTAGCAGGACTTGGTTCGGTGCCGGGGGCGCATCGGGTGCTTCCGGGTCGGTGTCGATCTTGTCGTGGTGAAGATCTTGTCGGTCTTGGCATTCTTCAGTTCGGGTTTTGGCGTCCGAGGGTAGTACTTGGCGTCCGAGGGTTCGGTCTCGATGGAGTCGGTCTTCGGACACGAGGCTTCAGGGTTCGAACATCGGGTCCATGTCGGCGATCTTGTGGTTCCATCCAATACATGAAGGAGATCTCGGGGTTCCGACGACCGTTGTCGTTGTCGGTCTCAAGTGGCGCCGGTGGTGGACGAACTTGGCCAGAAGAAGAAACAGAGCGGCGGAAGGACACAACAGTGGTGGCACAGACGTCATGCACGGGTCAAGGGAGGGCCTATGCAGCCATCTGCGCCAGCGCACGAGGTGAAGACGGCATCTGCAGGAGGCGGTGGTGACCAAGGCGCGACATGGAGGAGGGCAGGGCCGCGAACGAACACAAGGAGGCCGGAAGTAGGGCCGGCGCTGCAGCACTGCTCGCGGGAGGCCAGCGCAGAGCAGCTCCTGGGAGCTCGCGGCCGGCGAGCGGGGCGGAGACGGGGGCCGGTCTCGAGCGGCCGGCGGCGGACGCGCTTGCAGGCGGACGGGGAGGGCGAGAGGGGCAGCTCGATGGCGACGGCGGAGGAGGTTGGCTGAGGGCGGCGGGGTCGGAGGCGGCCGGAGCGGCGGAAAGGAGCCGAGGTCGAGGGGACGCGGCCGGAGGGCGGAGGGAGCGCCGGGTGGCGGAGCTCGGGCCGGCGGTGGTTGCAGAGCCGCGGGCGAGGAGGAGCAGAGGCGGGAGGCGCCGGAGGCGGTGTGGGCAGCGACGCCTGGCGGCGCGGCGAGGTCGGAAGGCGGCGGCCGCAACGGGGGCGAGGTGGGGGAAGGCGACGAGCAGAGGCTGCGGGGTGGAGGCGGTTGGAGAGGAGGGACGCGGAGGCCGACGCGGGGAGCGGGCTCCGGCGGCGGAGAGGAGCGCCGGCGAGGGAGAGGCGAGGGCGGACCGGAGAGGTGGCCGCAGCCGGCGGCGCTGCAGTGTGCTGCGCGCGGAGGGAGCTATCAGGGGAGAGGAGGCGCTGCGGGGAAGATGACAGGGTCGAGGGGAGAGGCGCGCGTGCGTGTGGGGGCACGTGGGGCCAGGGACGTGGGCCCGGGTGGAAGGGGGCAGGTGGGATCCGGCCAGAGGGATGGCGCGTGTGGTGTGGTGTGTGTTTAGCCTAGGTGGAGAGAGGGAGTGGGGTAGGTGGCAGCTTCTGGTTGGTTGGGGAAGGGGAGAGGGTGAGGTGTCAGGTGGGGATTGGGTGGGGTGATGTGGAGAGGGGCTGGGTAGAATAGGTTGGGTAGTTTTAGGAATTAAAGGGTGGGCCGTTTGTATTTTCTGGGGTGGTCGTTCGGGTCATTCGGCCCGTTCGACTGCCCCACTAAAATAATATAAACTTTTATTTACTTTAAATGCACCGTTGGCAAACCGATAGTAGACAACAAAATATTCCGGCGACCCGGGTTTGAATTTGAAAACAAGACGGGGCATTTTAGAAAACAAAACAGACTTTGCGAAACTAGTTTTAAACAAACAATGCATGATGATGACGATGCAATGCACAAATTCAACGCGATTTTCTAGTAGTGGTTTTGCGGGATGCCACAAACCCTTTACACTAAGTTCATCCTCACCTCCATAAACTAGGAACATATCCTTAGTTCTTTTCAAGTACTTAAGGATATTCTTTACCGCTATCTAGTGACCTTCACCTAGATCAGCCTGGTATCTGCTTGTAACACTTAGAGCATAGGAAACATCTGGGCGAGTACATATCATTGCATACATGATGGATCCAATAGCCGAAGCATATGGAACCCTACTCATGCGCTCACGCTCATTAGAAGTCGAAGGACACTGAGTCTACTGAGTTTAATGCCGTGGGACGTGGGCAAGAACCCCTTCTTAGCCTCTTCCATGCTGAACCATTTCAACACTTTGTCAATGTATGTACTCTAGCTTAATCCAATTAGCCTTCTTCATCTATCTCTATAGAACTTGATGCCCAGAATATATGCCGCTTCTCCTATGTCCTTCATCAAAAAACTATTTTTCAATGAGCTCTTAACAGACTCGAGCATAGAATGTCATTTCCAATCAGCAATATGTCATCTACATATAAGATTAGAAACACAAGTGCTCTCCCACTTTCCTTCTTTTAAACACAAGGTTCTTGTTCGTTTTTGATGAAGCCAAACTCCTTTACAACTTCATCAAATATAATGTTCCAACTCCGAGATGCTTGCTTCAGCCCATAAATAGACTTTAGAAGTTTGCATACCTTTCTTGCATTGTTTGGATCGACAAAACCTTCGGGCTGCATCATGTACACGTCCTCAGTAAGGATTCCATTTAATAAAGACGTCTTGACATCCATCTGCCATATTTCATAGTCGAAATGTGCAGCAATGGCTAGAATAATCCATATGTATTGAAGCATCACCACGGGCGAGAAAGTCTCGTCGTAGTCAAATCCTTGAACTTGTCGAAAACCTTTTACAACAAGTCGAGCTTTATGGATGTGAACATTTCCATCCATATCAATCTTATTCTTATAGATCCATTTGCACTCAATGGCTTTAAAACCATCAGGCAGGTTGACCAAGTTCCAAACTTGATTGTCTCCCATGGACTCTATCTCGGATCTCATGGCGATCAGCCATTTCTCAATGTCTAGGTCCACCATCACTTCTGCATAGGTCGTAGGCTCATCATTGTCTAACAATAATAATTCTTGCGCTTCGCGGAGCCTCACCGACCTTCGTGGTTGTGGTGCTTCTATTGCCACGGGTTCCTCAACTTGCTCTGCTACAATAGTATCACTCGTAGAAGCATACCTGACTAGCTCATCTTGAACTTCTTCAAGTCGCACCGACCTTCCACTCGTTCCCTTTGTGAGAAACTCTTTCTCTGGGAAAAAACCGCTATGAGCGACAAACAATTTTCCCTCTTCTCGGTTGTAGAAGTAATACCCTAAGGTTCCCCTCAGATATCCCACGAAAATGCACTTATCCGATTTAGGTGTTAGCTTGTCCGGCTGAAGTCGCTTGACAAATGCATCACAACCCCAAATCTTTAGAAAGGACAAACTGGGATTCTTTACAGTCCACATCTCATATGGTGTACTAACTACGGATTTAGATGGTACCCTATTAAGTGTGAAAGCTGCCGTTTCTAGAGCGTAACCCCAAAATGATAATGGTAAATCCAACTGGCTCATCATCGATCGAACCATGTCCAACAAAGTTCGATTGTGCTGTTCGGAGACCCTGTTCCTTTGAGGTGTTCTAGGCGGCGTGAGTTGAGGAACAATTCCGCAACTCTTAAGATGATTGCTACATTCGTGACTCAAATATTCACCTCCACGATCAGATCGCAAGGCCTTTATTTTCTTGCCACATTGATTCTCTACCTCACTCTGAAACTCCTTGAACTTTTCAAAAGTTTCAGACTTATGTTTCATCAAGTAGACATAACCATATCTACTGAAATCATCAGTGAAAGTAATGAAGTAGTGATATCCTCGTCTGGCCGTCGTGCTCATTGGTCCACATACATTAGTATGTATGAGTTCCAACAAGTCTGTCACTCTCTCGGGTAAACCCAAAAAAGGGGACTTGGTCATATTTCCAAGTAAACAAGCCTGACATGTCTCGTATGATTCAAAATCAAACGAAGATAGAAGACCATCACCATGGAACTTCTTCATGCGCTTTTCACTTATATGCCCCAAATGACAATTCCATAAATAGGTAGGACTCAAATCATTAGGCCAAAGCCTTTTAGAACTAACATTGTAAACAGATGCATCATCAAGATTTAAAATAAATAACCCATTCACAATGGGAGCATCAACCATAAACATAGCATTTTTAGAGATTACACAACCATTGTTTGCACTCGCGAATAACCATCCCTCATCAAACATGAAGGTGATAAAATGTATCGACCCATACTAGGAATGTAATAACAATTATTCAACTCCATAATAAATCTTGACGGAAGGTGAAGTTGCATGAGGCCGACGAACAATGCGGCAACCCTTGCTTTATTTCCGACGTGAAAATCCACTTCGCCTTTCTGCACTTCTCTAGTCCTTATTAGCGCCTGCATCGAATTGCAAATATGAGCAACCGATATGGTATCAAATACCCAAGAGTTAACATAAGGATTAGCGAGAACAATGTCCACAACATTTACAACAAGCATAGTTAAGTGGGAAGTACTCTTACTTCCACTCTTATTCAAAGAAGCCTGGTACTTACTGCAGTTTCTCTTCCAGTGGCCATGTTCATGACAAAAGAAGAACTCAGTGTCATCTTCAGGTCCAGCTTTTTGCTTGGGTGCAGGCTTAGGTATCGTATCCTTAGCCTTGCCATTCTTCTTCGACCAAGAAGTACCCTTTTTATTAAAGCTAGGCTTGTTCTGCACAACCATCACATGGCTATGCCCTACACACTTCTTCATGTCACTTTCTACTATTTTTAGCATCCCACATAACTCATTAAGGCCCTTCTCCACCCCATGCATATGGTAGTTCGAAATTAACTACCCATAGCTAGATGGAAGAGATGCCAAAATGAAATCAGTAGCCAACTCTTGGCCTAGTGGAAAACCAAGTTTTTCCAAAGTCTGACTGTAACCAACCATTTTAATAACATGGGGGCCTACACCTGCTCCCTCTGCCAGCTTGCATTCCACAAAGTACTTGGCGACATTGTACCTCTTAGTCCTTGTCTGAGTCTGGAACATGTCCATAAGAGCGACGATCATATCGTACGCTTCCTGATCCTCAAACTTCTTTTGGAGTTCAGGTTCCATGCATGCAAGCAGATGCATTATCAGCAGGCATTCTTGAGGGCAGCAGATGCATTATCAGCAGGTTCATCGGGGATTGGGGTATCTAGAACAGTTTCCTTTTTATCAGACCTGAGAACAATTCTCAGGTTACGGACCCAGTCCGAATAGTTTGTTCCATTTAGTTTATCTTTGTCGAGAATCGAACGCAAAGAAAAAGGTGTTGCAGCGTTCGATGCCATAGATCTACAACAGAAAACATGCAAAATACTAAGCCATGTAACCATGAAAGAGTAAACATATTAAACAATTTAATAGCATATAATCCCACTTAAATCAATATCCCTCTATTGATAATCAGTGATTCAAGATCCACAATTAACAAGTCGACTAGTGAGCTTTAGCATCACTGCTAGAAGACAAGGTAAATCGATAAGAAACTCTTGCTAATCATATCACATATGACTCTTTTTGTTGGCTGACATCTCTATGTCTAAACTAGGTGCCCAACCTTTATGCCCCAAGGTCCTTAACTGTTAAGATGACCTTGTCAAGGTCACCAACCCTTATGCGTGTAGGTATCCGATACAAACCCATCCAGCCAAGGAAAATCGTGGCACCCTAATTTCATAGGCCCACCAACGATTGTACAGGGCATAGGATGGTGCAAGGTTTGGTTGGTAGGGCATGGTTTAACTTAAACTTTGTGAGGGATCGTTCTACTTCTATCATCTAAGCATGCATAGTAGTAAAACCCATGAGAATAACATTCACATAGATGTGACATAGTATGGCCCATTTTCTCATGGTGATCTCCATCACCATAGAACCTATCCACCATGATTATCTCCATCTTCATGTTCCATGTGAGCCATCCTCCAAGTGATGAGTCCTCCAAGAACTAATACAAGCTATTACTCCTAACAGCTAGTAATCAAAATTACAT
The DNA here is from genome assembly GCA_916181665.1 of Avena sativa. Taxonomy (NCBI): domain Eukaryota; kingdom Viridiplantae; phylum Streptophyta; class Magnoliopsida; order Poales; family Poaceae; genus Avena; species Avena sativa. Next base: position 139,392,736 of record OV702280.1, read on the forward strand.
AGTATTGGGATCATCACAAGTTGGCACGCAGGCAATTACAATAAATGACAACACATATGGCTCCAGCCGTGTTGCCGTACTCACGACACAGGTCATGAAATTTTTCATACATGCATCACATGCATATATGGGCCACACCGATTACATACATCCTGCAAAAACAAGTTATGCATAGAATCGCATTCTACCGGATCATGTGAACTTGCATCACCTAGTTACATTAATGAGATACAAAAGGGGCTACGACCACTACTAGGAAAACGGCTATAGGTAATCAGCACATCCGTGGCTCACATGGTTGAAGTGCCCCACGGCTAAAACAGGCGTGGCTCACCTGTGGGCAGTGCCCTAATAATAACTAGAACAACCGTGGCGCACATGACCATAGTGCGCCACAGATGCGTGTGGGCCAGGGCCCTGTTGGCCACACGCCAAACTTCTGTAGCGCACTACAGTCATGTGCGCCACGGTTGTTAGGGTCATCTGTGGCGCACGTGTGCATGGTGCGCTACGACTAAGCGCATGCCCACCTCTGCTCTGAAACGGCCACAAACTTCTGTGGCGCACTCCGCCTAGTGCGCCACAGGGACTAGGAGCATCTGTGGCGCACTCGTCCTAGTGCGCCACAGAAGTTTGTACTCCCTGTGGCGCACTGGGGCCGTGTGCGCCATGGATGTTTTGATTCTTTTAGGACAGCACTTTATGTGCACATGTGTGCCCACACATCCACCACCCACACTTCACTTTCCCCTTCTTCTTCCTCCTTAGATCTAGTCGGGATCTTCTCCTTCCCACCTCAATTTCTCCATACATTCACCATTTTTAGCATGTAAAACTTGCTTTGGATGTTACATAAGTAATAGAGGAGGTCTCCGGTCTCTCATCTATCCGTCTCCGGTCGACGCGCGCACCTCTCCTTTCCATCTTTCTCGCGATCGATCTCTCATCTCGGTAAGTTGTCCATGTAAGGATGTGTTCATGTGTATATGGATGATGCATGTGCTCATATGTATGTAGATGATCGATGCTCATGATGTGTGTATGTGTGGAGAGGATCGATGGTCATATGTGTGTGTATATGGAGAGTATCGATGATGCTCATGCATGTGTGTATGGAGAGGATAATGATATGTTCATGTGTGTATGGATCGGTTTCTCTCTCTCTTGTGTTTGTATGTGAACTAGTTGCCTTTTGTTTTGCCAAAATGTTGATTCATTTCCATTTTGGCAAGACTTTGGCATTTCGCAAAGGTCCTAATTTTAGGATAGGTCATGCCGAAATTTTCTATCGACCATTGCATGCATGCATTCATTATGTGGTTCTAATAGACTTCAAAATTGTACCGTGTACATCGTGCAGGCAAAAATGGTCCGCATAATGAGCGAAGGCATTGTGGCTAGATTTTTGAAATGTGCGACGGCCGACATGATACGAAATAACAAGACAGATATAAGATGTCCGTGTAGAAGATGCAAACTCAACTGGGTGATCGACCCAGATTCCGGGAATCTGCAGGCGCACCTGCTCCGCCATGGTTTCATGGATGGATACACTCGTTGGATAAGCGATGGCGTAGATGATGGAGACGGTGAAGAAGGTGGCCAACATGACGATGATCGTCATCACGGCGAGAACGGGCGAGATGATGAAGAGTCTCCTGGAGATGGTGAAGGTGCGGAAGCAGACCGGGATGATGATGATCTAGATGCCGGAGGAGCAGACGACGATGGAACAACGTCAGGCTGGGTGCGGGACCCTTATGTGCAAGAGCTGCTTCTCAAGCAGACGAGTAACGCCAGGGCTGCCGCTAGAGAGAAAGCCAAGCTTGCGCAACTTGAGAAAGACGCGGTTACTCCATTGTATGAAGGATGCAGGCCCGATGATACCCGATTGAATGTAACGCTCAAGGCTATGGAGATGAAGGCAAAGCACAAATTGAGCGACGCAAGCTTCGACGATATGATGGCATTCTGGCACGATCGTCTCCCGGAGGGGAACACATGTCCAACTAGTATCGAGGATGCCAAGAAAATCGTCTGTCCTCTCGATCTACCGCACGTTAGATATCACGTATGCATCAATGATTGCATCATTTATCGGGGCGAGGACGCGGAGAAAACCACATGTCCGGTGTGCGGCGTGAGTCGATACAAGAAAGGGAAGAAAGCACCTCGAAAAGTGGTATGGTACTTTCCTATCACCCCTCGTCTGCAGCGCTATTTCGCGGACCCTAAGGAAGCGAAGCTCATGCGATGGCATGCGGAAAGGAAGAAGCCAGGAGATGATGATGACCCCGAAAAGGATGAGCTGCTGACGCACCCTTCAGATGCTAGCCAGTGGAAAGCATTGGACCTCGAATTCCCAGAATTCGGTGGAGATTCGAGGAACATCAGGCTTGGTGCGAGCACCGATGGACTCAATCCGTTCGGTAGCCAGAGCAGCACGCACAGCACTTGGCCTGTGTTTGTATGGATGTACAACCTCCCTCCATGGTTGTGCATGAAGAAGAAGTACATACAAATGAGTATGCTAATTCAAGGGCCGAAACAACCTGGTACCGACATCAATCTGTATCTCGGGCTGTTGAAAGAGGAGCTAGCCACGTTATGGGAATCTGGAGCCAATACTTACGACGCCGTCGCACAAGATTATTTCACTATGAGAGCCGCGTTGGTCACTACGGTGCAAGACTATCCAGGTTGCGGGTATATCTCGGGGCAGGTTATCCAAGGATTCTACGCATGCGTTAGGTGCATGGATAACACAAGCTATCTCCAACTAGAGAAAGATCCAGGGTCATCGAAAACCGTGTTCATGGCGCACCGGAGGTGGCTCGGCAAGAATGATCCATGGAGAAAACGTGGAGACCTGTTCGATGGCAAATCAGAGACCCAAGGAATCCCAGAGCGTAGGAGCAGCGAAGAAGTGGAAGAGTTGCTGAAAAACTGGAAAGATTGTCCTAAGCCTGGAAAGAAGCGAAAGAGGCAGCAACAAGACAAGCCGCTGATGAAGGTATGGAAAACAAGGTCTGTTTTCTGGGAGTTGCCATACTGGAAGTTTCTCCGCACGCCTCATAGCCTCGACATCATGCATATCACGAAAAACGTGTGCGAGAGTCTGGTCGCCACCATAATCAACATGCCAGATAGGACGAAAGATGGTCCGAAAGCAAGGCACGACCTGATATGCTTGGGTATCCGGAAGGAGCTTCACGGAGGACGCACTACTCCTGATGATCAGGAAGATGACGATGATCATGAGTCGGAGACGACACAAGGTCGTCGGAAGGGTAAAAAGTTCAAGAAGAACGAATATTACTGCCCTCCTTCTTGCTTCACTCTAAGCCAGGATGAGATCAAACAGTTTTTCAAGTGCCTTCTAGGAGTCAAATTTCCTTACGGCTACGCGGGCAAGATAAGCAGATACCTAGACGAGGCGAAGCAGAGGTTCAGTGGCATGAAGTCTCACGACTGTGCCGTGCTAATGACGCAGGTACTTCCGGTCGCACTAAGAGGGATAATGGACGAGCACGTCCGTGAAACGTTATTTGGCCTATGCAAGTTTTTCGACGTCATCTCTAGGAAGTCGATTGGCTTGAATCAGCTCGGAAGGCTACAGGAGGAGATCGTGGTGATACTATGTGAGCTTGAGGTCTACTTCCCACCCGCATTCTTCGACATTATGGTGCATCTGCTGGTCCATGTCGTGGAGGACATCGTACAACTCGGGCCGATGTTTCTCCGCAGCATGATGGCGTTCGAAAGGATGAACGGACACATCAAAGGATACGTTCGCAACAGGTCCCGTCCAGATGGAAGCATAGCCAAGGGCTTTCTGGCCGAAGAGTGCATCTCTTTCTGCACGAATTATCTAGACATCGAGAACCCTGTCGGTCTTCCCGTCAACAGACACCTTGGCAAGCTCGACGGATCTGGTCACCGAGAGGGTCGTCGCATACTGCATGCAGACTTCGATTTTCGACGCGCAGACTTTGATCGAGCAAACCTCGTCGCGCTACAGCATTTAGAACTGGTCGATCCTTGGGTACAGAAGCACAAAAGGTTAATCGAGAAGAAGTACAGTGACCGGGGCATACAGAGGATGCAAGGAGAAATAATCAAAGAGCACAACTCAGATTTCACGCGTTGGTTTAGGCAGACGCTCCTTGATAATCCCCCGCGCTCGCATTCTTCTGACACGGAAAAGATCATATTCACCTTGTCGCAGGGACCGATGCAAAACCTGGTGACCTATCAGGCGTATGATATCAACGGCTACACATTCTACACGGAGGAAAAGGACAACAAGTGTGATTATCAGAACTCAGGCGTAACGTCGGAATTCTACACCGATGACAACGTGAAGGAAAGATTCTACGGAAGAATCGAGGAGATCTGGGAGCTCGACTACTGTGGAGAAAAGGTGCCGATGTTCCGTGTCAGATGGGCAAAGAGCGTCGAAAGAGAAGACCGGTATTTCACAACCATGGTTATACCCGGAGCAGCCAAATCCAAGGCCGCCGGTGCAAACGTGGCCGCGAAAAATGAACCGTGGGTACTGGCTACCAAAGTGGACCAATGTTTTTTCATTACCGACCCGACAAAGCCTAGCCGTGTTGTCGTGAGGAGAGGAAAAAGGAACATCATCGGAATGGATGGAGTCGCCAATGAGCAAGACTTCGACCAGTACGGCGATCCAAAGATTGAAGATGACGACGACTACGATGCAGCAACATACATCACAAGAAGAAAAAGGACAACCCTACCCAAAAAAGGTAGACCGTTCGAAAGAAGAAACATTAAAGTGCCGGGGCTAAATTATTCAACCGCGACAAAGAAGGGAAAAAAGATTGTAAAACGCTAGCTCAAAAAATATTGTAAACGCGTGGTCGAAAAAGATTGTAATATTCATGGACAAATTATTATGAAATTTAGTTATACTTTGAATCATATTTGTAACACTTTTATGACATATATCACTACTTTTTGGCATTTTTGGAATATTTAAAAGTATTTTAAAAACAAAACAAAACTTGTATGGCATAAATCACCACTTTTGGACATTTTTTGGAACATTTAAAAGTATTTTTAAAATAAAAATAAAAAAGTGGAGCACTAGGATTCGAACCTGGGTGCTCATAGTTTAGAATAGAGCTAAGGGGCAGAACCAGTGGGCTATGACAGTACTAGTGCTAACAGAAGGGATGGCCGCCCTCTTATCTGGTAGTCCAACACACATAGGCGTAGCGCACCCTGGCCAAGTGCGCTACGGTTATCCGTAGCGCACTTGGCCAGGGTGCGCTACGCCTATGTGTGTTGGACGCTAGTCAACCGCTCCATCTCACAGACACCACATGCACACCGCGAAGCCGCGCCGCTGCATCTGACAAACACCACACGCACACAGATCGCCACCGCCATAGATCGCCACCGCCGCGCTGCACTGTGCTCTCGAGGAGGAGGAGGAGGCCCGCCACCGTGCTGCGCTCTCGAGGAGGAGGAGGCCCACGCTTGTGGAGGAGGAGGCTCCATGGAGGAGGAGGAGGCCCGCCGCTTGTGGAGGAGGAGGATCGCGCCGCCGCCCGTCGTCGTTCGCCCGTCGTCCGCCCGTCATAGGTAGCCCCTCCCCTGTCTCTCCCTCTCTCCCTCCCTGTCTCTCCCTCTCTCCCTCTCTCCCTCTCTCCCCCTCTATCTCCCCGATGGGGGTCTGCCTCTGAACCAAGCCAGATTGCTAGATTGCTAGGCCAATCTGGGTAGGCTACTGGTAGGCTAAGCACAGCAGTCATGTGAGCGTAGGAATGACATGTAGACTGAAATAGGCCATGGTTAGGGTTCAGTAGGCCTCGCTCCCAAATTTGAGATGTGTGCAGGCCATGGTTAGGGTTCAGCAGGCCATGTTTATCCTCTAGATGTGTGCTGTTCCCAAATTTGAGATAAAACTCTAGAATTTTACTAAAGAAGATGCAGAAAATGGCTTGCTTGGAGTAATAAATTTTGAGTTGAGGAATACAGATTCTTGGTCATGAAGCTGTACACACGTTTGAAACAAAAATAGTTGGTTTGTGTGTTCTCACATTCTTTGTCATGCAGCTTTGCCAATTATAGGTGGACCCCAGTCTTATTGTTTGATTAGATATTTTCTGAATTTGAGTTGAGGAATACAGATATGTTCCTCTGTTTCTGCATGCCAAGGCAGCAGTACCAAGGCAGATATGTTCCTCTGTTTCTGCATGCCAAGGCAGCAAGACCAACTTTGGCTCACTTTAAAAACATGGGATTTGGGTTTCCAACAATTTCCTACTTTGATCCTAGGAGGAAAAGAACTGAATTAGCATATGCATAGTAGTAGTTTCCTGCTTTGATCCTAACATTTTTGAATTCCAACCAAAACCGTGCTTGCAATTTTCATTCTGAATCTTGCAATTTTCATTCTGAATCTGCCATGGTTGCATGACCTTTGTCCTCAAGTAAATTTTGCATCTTATCTAAATTTTGCATCTTATCTAAATTTATCAAATAACCAAAATAGGTTGCTGTCAAGAATTAGCAGTAGGTTAGTTTATCTAAATTTTGCATCTTATGTAAATTTTTCATGACTTTTGTCCTCAAGTTAGTAGTAGGTTAGTTTTTTTAGGTTTAGTTAGTTGCTATCAAGAATTAGGTTACTATTAGCAAGCAGTAGGTTGTGTAGTTGCTGTCAAGAAATAGATTGTGTAGTTGCTGTTAGCAAGCAGTAGGTTTCAAAGGATTAGGATTAGGAAATTTAAATGTTTTCAAAGTTACCAGCAAGAAGATAGTGCACAAAATAGAAAATAAGGAGCAACTGGTAGTACAATAGAACAAGAACAAAACCTGGTGATAGTAGTAGCAATAACAAACTGTGACAAGATCAATAGATCATAAATAAAATCAGCAGCACTATACTTGCCGTCATATACTTGCTGTCATATAATCCATACTTGCTATCATATACTTGTTGTCATATTTGTTGTCATACTTGCTGTCATATACTTGCTGTCATACTTGTTGTCAATGACAGTTGATATAATCTGTGGTGATATAATTGTAGCACTTGAAATTGTGCTTGTGCTTGTATATGAAGAACTTTATTATGTGTGTATGCAGGTTCTTGTATGAAATGAGTCCCGATTTTTGCCGGAATGTTGATTAACTTCCGTTTCGGCAGAAATCGGGCACTCCTAGTTTAAGAAAATTAGCAAAGGTCATGCCGGATTTTTCCGTGCATTTAACCAATTATTTGTTTTTTATTAGTGCAAAGATGTGTGACAACGACGAGGCTGGATGTTCTAAGCGCATCAGCGCTGAAGGAGAACTCAGACCTCCGAATAAACAATTGACATTCTGGGAGGCGGCCCAGCGTCTAGAAGACGATGAAGAATACCATCCTTCGGAGAGCAAGGATGATGAGATGGAAGACACGGAGGAAGAAGCCGAAGGAACGGCGGACGATGAAACCACTGATGGCGGCGAGGGCATAGGGAGTGGTAGCAACCCTCCTAAGAAGAAGAAGAAGCCGAAGGACCGGCGCCCGAACACGGTCGGCACGGTCAGGGAGGAAATTACCGAAGTGAGCCCATCAGGGGTTCCTTTGGAGCCCGCCCTTGTCGTCAAAGGGTACGGTGGGCAAGTGGCGACGATCACCCGGACAACCATCTCGATCAACACCGAGAATCTCCGGCATAAAGATAATGGCCACTTGCGCACACTCCTCTTCGAGAAACTGCACGCCAGATACAAGTTCCCCGCTAAGTATCAGAACACAAATTATCATGGGAACGAAGTAAACAAATGCGCCCTCACAAAGATGAGCACCGCCCTGGCCAGCTGGAGAACCCGGATAAAGAAGAAGATCTATAAAGAAGGCAAAAGTCTCGAGGAGATCCAGAAGATTGACCCGCAGATCACCGAAGATCAGTTCCGGGAGTTCAAGGAGAGGTGTGAATCCGAAAGAGCCCTGGCCAATAGTAATCGGGGAAAGGTGCTGCAGGCGATGAATATAGGTCATCACCATCTCGGATCTGGTGGATACAGAACCGCGGAGGCCAAATGGAATAAGGAGGACGAAGAGTATAGATCCAAGGGGATAGAAAACCCCTTTGCTAAATTCGAACCCGGGCAGGTTCGAAACTTCATCAGGGCCCGTTACCATGTGGACCCAAAAACCAAACAACTCACCGCGGATCCTGCGGTGAAGGAATTCGAGGAAATTGTGGTAAGTATAATCTAATTACCGGTGATCAACACGATTGCAATCTAATCGATGATCTAAAGGATTCACTGTTACTTCTTCTGCAGGAGGAGGAAATTGTTGCTAGTCATGGATCCCAGGGTTCCTCATCCCAGGGGTCGACGGCGGCCACCCGGTGGGATAACCCTTTTAACAGGGCGATGAACCGGGCCAAGAAAATAGAGCCGGTTACGAAGAAGCCGTCGTCGGCTGGCCGTCTGGCCGGCCTCGGGGGTAAGAAATGGGTGGATCATTTTGGTCCACCGCCGAGGACGCATGTGGCGCCGTCGGGAAGGAGCGAGGAGGAAAACAGAGAGGTTCAAGAACTTAAGGCACAAGTGGCGCGGATCCCGCAGATCGTCCAAGACAACCTGGCAATCACCCTTACGTCCTTCCTGCCTACCTTGGTGGAGTCAATAGCGAACTGGAGTGCGGGTGGTCGAGTAGGGCCGTGCCCGATTCCAAGCATGGTCAGCAGCCACTCGAACAACGCGGCGCCGACGAATCAGGCGAACTACGTGTTCGTGACTCCGCCCGCTAGCACCGCGGCGCCGCAAGTGTTGGTGACTCCCCCTGCCATCACCGCGGCGCCGGAGTACATGTTGGTGCCCCCCTGCCATCGTCGCGGCGGCACCGGAGCTCCAAGCACCCGTCGGTAGGGAGAATACACCGGCGGCCAGCACCGCGCCATCAAGCAGCCCTTCCGTCTCTTGCACGCCCGTCGCCGTATGCGGTGCGTCGACATTAGCCGATCTCGACGCCATCACGGTAAACAAATTGCTTTAATTACCGCCTTTCATGCCATCTATATATTACTCTTGTGGCATCTCGCTCTGACGACGCCGTACATGTTTTCCGCAGACGGATGTTCCTTGCACTCTCTTATGCTACGTGAACAACGAGCTGAGGGATGTTGCCAAGGGTACCATCGTTCAACCCTTGCAGCGCACGTTCCACTCAAAGCCGATGCTAGATAGCGTGCACAGGGTTAAAATTAGTCGGGTGCTAAGGGGCTGCGACGACCTGGAACCTCCCATTCAACCCCCAGGAGCGGATGAAGAAGAGCCGTATGTCCTCAGAAGTTGCTTCGGCTTGTTCTTGCTATGGCCAAAGAGCATGATCCGTTTGGGGACGGCGGGGGCCATCACGCCACAGACAACAGCACCGCCTGTCGTGCCAGCGACAAGCGGTGGCAAGGCCCCCTTACCGCCCTCGCCGTCACCTCCACGCGGTGGGTCGGATGATCATGTTGATGATATGCACATGGCGCAGGATCCGGCCGAGGACTTCGAAGACTGGAATGATCACTTCTTCAGCACTCAGTTTGGCAACGAAGAAGACCTAGCTGGTTTCCCCACAGAGAAAGCCACTATCACCAAGCATCTGTTTGGTTCTCAGGAGACGCCTCCAGCTTGCGCCTTTACAGAGCCAGCTGATACAACCAACCGGCCCTTTATTCTAAGCCCTGACACACTACATAGGGCGGCCGGTGCTCAGATTGCGGTGCCTGCCCGCTCTCCAAAAGGAAAAAAGGGCAGGAAAAGAAAATCTAGCAGCTCGAGCCAGCCGGTGGCGTCAACAACTGCGAATCCGATCAGGTTTCGGGACGGGCCACCAAGACCCGAGGGTATTATGTGGAGGATTCATGTGGCGGGTGAGCCCATGCTACCTAAGAATTTGCGGAAGCTCGCCAGTTCGGAACTGCAGAGTGTGCATGACGGCGTGCTGACGATAGAGAGACGCCTTCTATCGGAGAAAGATCCCTCGCACCCGGTATTCGTGGTTAAGGTGCCACCAGGCTTGGGCTTCGTCGACACTGCCCCCACAGATCTGTTCTTCCTGCGGTTCGAAGACATCTTCAATATGTTCCACCTATACCCGCTGCACTATACCATGGTCCGTCTCTTTTCTCTCAGCCTGGCCATGCAGATCATTAGAGAGAACACACCGGGCATCGCTATAGTGGACCCCTACTACATGCGTGACGGCTGCTTGGGTTCCCCCGCCGAACGACGTATCGTGGCCTCGTACCTAAAAAGAATCCTCGTGGCGAACAAGACAAAGGAATACATTCTTGTGCCTTACTTTCTCGAGTAAGTCGTTATTCAGTCGCCACCGTCGATTGGCTTTATTAGATCATCATCATTCTTTTTTCAACACATTCCATTTGAATTTTTTGCGCAGAGATGAACACTGCACGCTCATCTCCTTATCGCCGAAGCATTCCCACGCCACGTATTTCGACTCGGGGAGTCTAGAAAAGAAGAAAAACTACGACAAGATCAAGGAAGTTCTGGAAGATGCTCTCACTGGCTTTGCCTCGACGGAAGGCACCAGCTTCGTGCGTAAGAAGGTCAAGTTCGGCAGGCACGTCTTCAACCACGTAACAGAGTTCCCCTGCGTGAAGCAGCCGGAAAACAGTAAGAAGGAAGCCTACTACGCACTCCATCACATGAGGGCGTTCCTACTTGACCAGAAGAATTCTACGCTGCCAGATCATCTCAAACAGTGGGCCGAAGCAAAGGCCAAGATCAATGATTCGGATATTAGACAAGAGATGTATCGCATCCAGCAGCAGTTTGGGGCAATCATCTTTCGTGATGTCATGACTTCGGGGGGGATCTTCTACGGAGGAAATATCCCGAATAACCGTGACATAGAAGATCGCCTAGAGATGCAGGGTGACTATAGGAAGTTCATGACGAGACAGGGCGTCCTCCCGTTCCTTAAGCCGAGCCAGAAGGCTTGATGTTGGCCTAGTTGTAGTTGCAAACTATAGATGACCTTTGTGTGTGTGTGTGGACGACAAGTGTACTTATCTTATTAGGTTTATGAATCACCACTTACTTATTTTGCTTATTATTATTATATATCAATCAATGCTTGGTTTTTTTGCTTACTCTTTGGTTTTTTTGCTTACTCTTTGGTTCTCGGACGACAAGTGTGAGTTATTTTTGTCTTTTTCGAGAATATGCCGATGATTGAAATGTCGTGGCACAATATATATGTGAATGTGCTATGACGGGATTGTCAGCCTTGTGATATGCACAAGTCCAGGAATTGTGCATCCTACTTGGCTGACAGTCCCGTCATAAGCAATTCCTGTGTCCAACGACCTAGCTAGTTATATATGAGGCATGCTTTTCGAGTTATTTTTGTCTTTTTCGAGAATATGCCGATGATTGAAATGTCGTGGCACAATATATATGTGAATGTGCTATGACGGGATTGTCAGCCTTGTGATATGCACAAGTCCAGGAATTGTGCATCCTACTTGGCTGACAGTCCCGTCATAAGCAATTCCTGTGTCCAACGACCTAGCTAGTTATATATGAGGCATGCTTTTCGAGTTATTTTTGCCTTTTTCGAGAATATGCCGATGATTGAAATGTCGTGGCACAATATATATGTGAATGTGCTATGACGGGATTGTTAGCCTTGTGATATGCACAAGTCCAGGAATTGTGCATCCTACTTGGCTAACAGTCCCGTCATAAGCAATTCCTGTGTCCAACGACCTAGCTAGTTATATATGAGGCATGCTTTTCGAGTTATTTTTGTCTTTTTTGAGAATATGCCGATGATTGAAATGTCGTGGCACAATATATATGTGAATGTGCTATGATGGGATTGTTAGCCTTGTGATATGCACAAGTCCAGGAATTGTGCATCCTACTTGGCTAGCAGTCCCGTCATAAGCAATTCCTGTGTCCAACGACCTAGCTAGTTACATATGAGGCATGCTTTTCGAGTTATTTTTGTCTTTTTCGAGAATATGCCGATGATTGAAATGTCGTGGCACAATATATATGTGAATGTGCTATGACGGGATTGTTAGCCTTGTGATATGCACAAGTCCAGGAATTGTGCATCCTACTTGGCTAACAGTCCCGTCATAAGCAATTCCTGTGTCCAACGACCTAGCTAGTTATATATGAGGCATGCTTTTTGAGTTTGCTCTTTTTGATTTAAGAGTACTTTCTATAAGTGTATCTTCATATGCGACTTTAATTATACATGTTTTTTCAATCACCGGTTAGTTATTATTGTCAACTTGTAGATGACGTGGTACATCGTGTACAAGGGACGGGTTCCCGGAGTCTACGATGATTGGGAAGACTGCCGGAGACAGGTGCACCGTTTCAGCGGCAATAGCTACAAAGGGTACAACACTATGGCGGAGGCGGAAGATAGATACACGCGCTATCTAGCGGGAGTTAGGACAAGGAACCGGATGAAGACCTACACCTTCGTCGCGGCGGTGATCATGCTTATCTTCTTTGGTTATTTATCCCGCGTTTGTGTCTAGCTAGCTAGTTTAGATGTCTAGGCGAGCTTCCGAGCTCTAACTTGTTCGATCGACACATGTATTCGCATGTCACCAACTACTACTTTGTAACATGATCAAAACAATGTAACTTGGACTATGTATTCATGTATGAGACTTATCTATATGTATTTGTTTCAATCTTGTTTTTCATATCGAGTATTTATATATATAATTGTATATCTTGTATCTGTGTGTGTATATCTGCTGTAATATTGTATATAATCTGTATTGCATATAATCTGGCTTGGAAATTAAAAAAAAAACAAAAAATACATCTGTGGCGCACATGTTCTACCTTCTGTGGCGCACTACACCTAAAGCGCACCATGGATGTTTAGTGGCGCACTGGGTAGTGCGCCACAGAAGATCCAAGGGGTAGCGCACCACGCCAAACTTCTGTGGCGCACTAGGTGGTGCGCTACGCCTATCTCTACACAACCGTGGCGCACTAGGCAGTGCGCCACGGCTGAGAGATAGCCGTAGCGCAAGGCCCGTGGCGCACTACAGGTGCGCCACGGATGGGCCTTTTAGGTGCGCCACAGACGACCATTTTCCTAGTAGTGGACTAAGGGAGGTCTCCCCCCGCGGAGTTCGAAGGGGCAGTGCCCCTCTCAATATCTACACAATTTTCTTTAAGGATTCTGATCGACAAATCAAATTTACCATAAACCGACTATTGTTCTAATTCAATCAAACTCCTTTGATCACGGTACATCGTTTTTAGATCTAGGTTCCGATTCGATCAATCATATTGATCTTTGCGTGATTCAATAGAATTTATGTGTCACTATCTACCCCAATGGCGAAAACCAACCGGTAGGGGTAAGTCGTTCGACGACCTCAGAATCACGATCACGGAAATCAAGATCATAGATCAATCCTGAACCACCACAATATAAAGGATCACATCATTCATATCAATCTGCATATCACCATATGCAAACATCCCGAACCTATAACTGAGCAACATCGACTCTGATACCACTAAAGGGATACGGGTAGGCTATACTAGCCACAAAACAAAATTTTCTACCGCGTAAACCAGGAATACTGTTGTCATAAATCATGGGATTAGCACTAGACATGCAGTTACGGAACTAGATGAAGCGCGTCGAGGAAGTGTAGATGTTCTACGTCTCCTCCTCCTCGTCGTCCCACGAGCAGCTCCCCTTGTGCGGCTTGTCCAAGTGCCACAGATGCAGCACCTCCGAGGTATCCACACGTGCGGGGTGGAAGCGCCTGACGCCGGAATGCTAGGTCCGCGCGTGCAACACATGCATGAGGAGTGGCGGCTGGGTGGAATGGTCTAACCCTGGTCATATCGCCCCACCCTCTCTTATATAGGCGTCCCTAGTGGGATTCTACATTAGCAACCCATTAGTAGCCTAAGCCTGGTCTAATTCGGATCTAATACTCATTAGTATTCTAGCCCCTTAAGTGTGTGACCCTATAGGTTCATATACATATAGACATGACACGAATACACTTATTCTGTCAATAGTTGGTAGCGGCCTCTAGCAAGACGTGCCAACTCCTAAACACATACAAATGTCATTCGGACGAACCATCACAAGGTTTAGTACATGTCTTTCCCTTTTCCTCATGATATTTGGTCTAGCTCCAAGCTGACCTCTCTTTCTCGATACCGTGATTCGTAATACCTTTACTAGGTTAACTCTTAACCTTATGTAGCACAACCATGCATTTCTAGATCCGATCACTCGAGGGGCCCAGAGATATCTCTCTCAAGTAGAGAGGGGCAAATCCCATCTTCATTAACCATGCCTTGCAGCATGCTTCAGGACAAACCTGAAAGCTACCTTTGTAACTACCCAGTTATGGAGTAGCGTCTGATAGCCCCAAAGTATGTCGATCCACATCTTAAGTACATGCGACAATCTCAGGTCTAAGGACAAAATGTACACGATGTGTAGAGAGAGCTGCAACTAGTTATCAGTCTCAAGTTGGGTCAGTCCAACCCCATGTTCATAACATGTGTCCACATCATTGGTTTGACATCTCTAGGTCTATGACTTGTGAAACTTAGTCATCAACCAATCGATGTGCTAGTATAATATTCATGTGTGTCCTCACATGAACTCCGACTAGGGACAACTATTCGATAACCATACAGGTAAAGAGTTTCACAAACAATTCACATAATTGCCAATCAATAAAAGTTGCCTGATATGGATATTCAAGGAACATTACAATAACTCATGGATACATATGAAATATAATCATCTCTATGATTTCCTCTAGGGCATATTTCCTTCACATTCACCATAAACACATATCCTGTTTGAGTCTTCGATTCATCAAGATTGATGTCAAATCTTGCATCCACGTAACTAGATACGTTTAGAGCTTCATCCTTACCTCCGTAGACTAGGAACATATCCTTAGTTCTCTTGAGATACTTTAGGATATTTTTCACAGCTGTGCAATGATCCATTCCTTGATTACTTTGGAATCGGATCGTCAAACTAAGATCCAAAGCCACAACAAGTCGAGTACTCAGCATGGAATACATGATAGAGCATATGGCTAAGTCATAAGGGTCTTTAGACATCCTCTCTCTTTCATTATCCGTTGCTGGACATTGAGTCGAACTCGGTGTTTTACCTTTTATTACAGGCACAAAACCTCTTTTGGCCTCTTCCATTCTAAACCTCTTCAAAATCTTCTCAGGGTAAGTACTCTGACTTAATGCAATCAGGCGTCTTCATCTATCTCTATATATTTTGATACCAAATATATATGCTACTTCACCTAAGTCCTTCGTGGAAAACGGACTACTCAGATATTCCTTTACGGTCTTCAGAAGTTCGACATCATTCCCAATAAGTAATATATCATCCACATATACTACTAGGAATGCCATTGAGCTCCCACTCACTTTATTGTAAACACATAAATCTTGTTCATTTTGGACAAATCCAAAACCCTTGATCAAAATGATGGTTCCATCTCCGAGATGCTTCCTTCAATCCATAAATGGATTGCTGAAGTTTGCATACCATTCCAACATCCTTAGGATCAACAAAACCTTCTGGTTGCATCATATCAAACTCTTCATCAATGTGTCCATTGTGGAACATGGTCTCGACATCCATCTGCCATATCTCATAACCGAAATACGTAACAATTGCTGGTAAAATATGGACATATTTCAGCATCTCGACGGGAGAGAAGTTCTCATCATAATCAACTCCTTGAATTTGTTGGAAACCCTTTGTGACAAGTCGAGCCTTGTGGATGGTTACATTACCATCAGCATTTGTCTTTTTTCATAAAGATCCATTTATTTTCCACGGCCTTGCGGCCTTCTGAAAGATCCACCATGGTCCAAACTTGGTTTTCATGAATGGATCCTATTTCGGATTTCATGGCCTCCAGCCATTTCTCAGAGTCAAAACTTTCCATAGCCACTTTGTAGTTTGCAGGTTCATCTTGTTCACCTAACAAGACAGTCATCACAAGACTACTATACCAATCAGGAGCGGTACATATTCTTGTAGACTTATGAACTGCAGGAGCTTTGATATTATTATCATAATCTTTATCATTCAATTCTACTTCTAGTGTGGAGGGAGGTTCTATAACATCTTCCGTTGCACTACTCAGTATTTGGAGAGAAGGATCAATGACCTCATCAAGATCAATCTTTCTTCCACTAACTCCTCTAGCAAGAAACTCTTTCTCAAGAAAGGTACCATTCTTGGAGACAAACGTTTTCCCTCAGCCTTGTTGTAGAAGGTATACGCAATAGTATCCTTTAGGTATCCTACAAAGATGCACTTTTCCACTTTGGGTTCGAGTTTTTTAGGCTATAGTTTCTTAACGTAAGCCTCTGCGGTGACCCAACATACCACTCCATGATGTAGTACACTATAGTCATTGAGATAACACCAATGAAACACTGTTGTATTACATCCCTCAGAGTGGTACAACCGAAACATAGCAGGTCCAAGACACAACTATAGGTTACAACTCGACTTTTTACAAAAGATCCAGAGAACACTCTAGGTTATAAAGAGAGAAAGAAACTTCTTACAAAGAAGAACTAGAAATAACAACTCAAAGCTATCCTACTAATAAGCCTAGTATCTAGACTATTTGGCTTGCAATTGTAGCTATTGCAATGTTCTATAGAATTAGGTACGATGGCTAGAGATTATACTCCTATCTAATCAGAAACTTTGTCTTCATTTCCGTTGATGTATCTCTGGGCAACATTGACTTCATTGAAGAACTTGAGCTTTAGATTTTGATTCCTTGAGCATAAGTTGGTGTTGACGTCGTCTTTATTGATTTCAGAATCTAGCAAGGGTTGATAAGATACGGTTGTGTACGGGCATACTCAGCAAGTTCACTAAAAAGGAGTGTTTGATGCACTATCTATAGCCACAGACCAAAGGTCATAGGCTATGTAGGTTTTCATAAAAATTTCTTCAAAGATTGCTTTTATTCTGAAAAACTATGTCCTTCAGCCTTCACAGGTTTACCAGAACTTTCATGGAGTTTCTTTCCTGCAACGTTTGTAGGTCCTTCCTAGAACATGGATTAACATGTCACGGTTTGATGGGGATGCGCCTACCGGGGTATACCCAGCAGGACGTTTCCGACTGGCCCAAGACCTGGCGAGTGGGCCTGTAGGACGGCGACTGGATCAAGGCCCGGCGTGGATCCAAGCGACTGGAAGCTGAAGGCCCAGGCGAGTAGATAGGCCCAGTCGGATTAGGTTAAACGAGTACCGAAGCCTTAACTGATTCGGTTGAGATATGTAAACCCTAGGGGAGGTGAGCCTATATAAACCTCCCTGCGGGGCGTGTAGAGATACGTTCCATCATACACCCAAGCGACTCGCCGCCTAGCCGCTGAGCTCGCCCATTGTACCACCTCCATAATACAATCTAGCAGGAGTAGGTCTTTACCCTCCGGGGGGACGAACCTGGGTAAACCCCTGTGTCTCCGCCCTCATCTCGCACCGCAGATGGCTGGCCGCCCTTGCCCCTCGTTCTACTACTCGCTGCCGATTGCAGCATCTGCCGTGACCATTCCCACGATAGTGGCGCCCACCGTGGGGCCTGGCCGGTCTGGCTGGTGTTCTGCGGCGAGATCCAATCTGCCCATCAACGAGACGGTCGCCACCGGCCGCATGATAGCGATCGGCGAGATGCTCCAAATCTTGCCGAGTAGCTACGTCCCGGCGGCGCGACCCGTCACGCACAGCGTGATCCTGCCGGTCGGCACGATCATCCTCTTCGTCGGCCTCACCGACGTCATCGTCTCGGAGGACTCGGCTCGCATCCGCGAGTCGCCGCCACGCGATCGGCTCTCTGAGAGCCAGATCCGCACGATCCATCGCCTCGCCTCCGAGTACAACTCAGCCCACAGCGACGTGGCCAAAAACTCAGCGGCCGCAGAAGACGCGACCCTCAACGACGACGCCGACTTGGTGACCCCGGTGTCACTCGCCGGATCCATCACCGCGGCTTCACCCGCGGGCTCCATCACCCAGGTCTCCAACATGGGAGACTTCGAGGACCCCTCCATCCTCGGGATCTTCGACTTCGACTCCGGGTCGGAAAACTCCGCCGACCTCCGCGACAGCACCGGTCGCCATGCCGCGACCTACATGGCGACCGGCACCGAGCCGCCGGAGGACCCCTTTTCCACCCCAATCCCTCCTAACGCCACGGCGATGGAGGTCGAGGAACTTCGCCTGAAACTGGCGGAGGCGGTGCGCAAGGAGCAAGCCGAGCGCGATTTTTTTTGCCTCGAGCAGGTGACGGCGCAGGAGCTATCGCGCTACCACTGGCAGCGGATCAGGTCGCGCCTGAACCCCACCGTTCAGGGGCGCGCCCTGAACTTCGACGACGAAAACGACCCGTCCCGCGTGGCCGAGCGCGCGATCTGCGAGAACGCGCCACCAGGAGGAAGCGCCCGACCCCCGCCAGGGTCGACGGCGATGGGCGCCCCACCTCCACCCAACCGCACACCTCCTAGGGACCAGCCGCGGATAGTAGTATCCTCACGGGAGCGAGACCGCAAACGGCCTCCCACTGTTCTCCACCCCAATGTACAACCTCGTGGCAGGCCGAGCAGCAGCCGACAACATCACGGCCACGGGCGACGGCGCCCTACAGATCCAGTACGTTAGGGCCCTGCTCGCAAAGGCCGTCGAGCAGCAAAACGCGGGCGCCGACTCGCAGGGTCGAGTGTACTCGCGCTCTTCGGGAAGCAGGGCGGCCTCAAGCGACCGCCCAATGGGGGCAAACACCCTCAACTGCCCGCCACCAGAGCCACTGCAGCTCCAGCACCGACCCGCGAACGCGGCACTCTCCACCAACGACCCCAGGCCAGCGACCAACTTCGTCGCCGCCAACGGTCAACCCATCGACGCCCGCACCCACATCATCAACAACCAAAGATGGCGCGCACGCCAGTCCGACGACCTGCGACACACCCTAACCAATCGCCGCGACGGCGAGCCCATGGGGTCGCTCAGTCGACTCGGCCCCAAGTGCTTCGGACCAATGATCCGAGGCGAGAAGTACCCGCCAAACTTCAAGGCGCCAAAGGAGATAGAAAAGTACGACCCCTTGTACGACCCCGCCGTCTGGCTCGATACATACCTCATGGAGATGGGAATCGCAGGCCACACCGACCTGCTAGCCGCCCGTTACCTCCCCCTGATGATGGAGGGGACGCGCAGGCAGTGGATCAACACCCTCCCCCAGTATAGCATCGATTCCTGGGAGGAGATGCGTGACGCCTTCGTCAGGCACTTTGAGTGCTCCTACACCCGCGCCACCACCATCGAGGAACTGGAGCGATGCGTCCAGGGACCCCGCGAGTCGACCCGCAACTGGGTCCAACAGTGGCAAGAACTCTAGTACAACGCGGTCGGCATCCACCCGGACACCGCGATCCATTGCTTCAAGACCTCGTGCCGCTACGAGCCTCTGGTCGCCAAGCTCAAGCGACACTCTCGCACACTCGACAACATACCGGACCTCCTCGAGATCGCCAAACGGTACGCGGAGGAAGATCCAAACCAGGAAACCGACGACGAGTCGAGAGGTCAACGCCGCACGAGCAGCAACGACAGCGGACGACGGTCCGCCTACACTACAGCAACACTCGCCTCACCGGCAAGCGCCGCAGCGACGGGCGAGTCGACTTCGTCGCCAACGCCGGGCACGCACAACGCGAGCCCCAGAGCTTCCGCCGCGACGGAGGACAACGCCGCGACGGCGGCAACTACAAGGCCAAGCCAAGGTTCGACCCCGCGGCCCTCCTCAACCAACCTTGTGCGTTTCATAGCAGGGAAGGGAAGCCCGCAACGCACACAACCTCCGACTGCCACACCCTCAGGGAGATCGAGAAGGCACGGCGAGCACGGGAGGACCCCAACAACGACCCGCCAAACGGTGGAAAATTCGGCAAAGTGGTCGGCTCGCTCCACACCTTCACAGGCTTCAACACGAAGCACGATAAGAAGGTCATCGCCCGCGCCGTCGCCGTCAACGCGGTGGCTCAGGTGGACGTTCCCCAGTTCCTCAACTGGTCGGAGCAGCCCATCACCTGGAGCCGCCAAGACCACTCGCCACGCATCGAGTACCCAGGCCGAGTCGCCCTGGTGGTCAAGCCCAAGGTCGGCGACTACTGGCTCCCCACAACATTGATGGACGGCGGCAGCTCCATCAACATCCTGTACCTGGACGCCTTCAGGCGGCTGCGGCTCCCGCAGTCGATGATTGAGACGACCCACACCATGTTCCATGGCATCGTCCCCGGTCGGAAGGCGTACTCGATCGGCAAGGTCACGCTTCCAGTCACCTTTGACACACCAGCAAACTTCCGCACCGAGCGGATCGTCTTCGAGCTGGTGCCCTTCGACAACCCATACCACTGCGTCCTGGGGCGCCAGGCGTTCGCCAAGTTCATGGCAGCGCCCCACTACGCGTACAACGCGATGAAGCTCCCCGGGCCGTGCGGCGTCATCACCATCAACGGCGACCCCGGCATAGCCGCCGAGTGCGAGGCCAAAGTAGCCGAACTCGCTGACGCCGTCATCGCGGCAGAGACCAACCACGCCGATGATCTCGCCAAGTATGCGAGCAGGGTCAACAACGATGACACCACCACACTCAAGAAGCCCAACTCGGAGGGTGCAAACACCTCAACCTTCAAGGCGACGACGCACACCCGCACCGTCGAGCTGGTCCCAGGCGACTCCAGCCAGACGGTGATAATCGGGACGGGCATGAGCCCAGCCTAGGAAGGCACGCTCATCGAGTTCCTCCGTGAGAACAGGGACATCTTTGCATGGAAACCCTCTGACATGCATGGTGTCCCTAGGGAGCTCGCTGAGCACAAACTAAACGCCGACCCCAAAGTGCGACCCGTCAAACAGTCGCTGCGGCCCTTCAATGAAGAGCCCCGCCGAGCAATCGCCGAGGAAGTGCAGCGTCTACTCACTGCAGGCTTCATCCGGCCAATCAAATACTCCAAGTGGCTGGCAAACCCAGTCCTGGTCAAGAAGAAGAACGGGACCTGGAGGATGTGTATCGACTACACAAACTTGAACAGCGCCTGCCCAAAGGAGCAGTTCGTCCTCCCGCAGATCGACCAAATAATCGACTCCACCGCGGGCTCGGAGTCGCTATGTTTCCTCGACGCCTACTCTGGGTACAACCAGATCAAAATGGCCGTCGAGGATGAGGAGAAGACTGCGTTCATCACGCCATTCAGATCCTACTGCTACACCGCCATGACCTTCGGCCTCAAGAACGCCGGGGCGACCTACTAGCGGTGCATGCAAGAGTGCCTCGCGAGCCAAATTGGCCGCAACATCCACGTCTACATCGATGACGTGGTCGTAAAGTCCGCTCGCCAGGGCGACCTACTCGCCGACCTGGCGGAAACATTCGCCAACTTGCGAAAATACAAGATAAAGCTTAACGCAGGCAAATGCACCTTCGGTGTACCAGCAGGACAAGTACTGGGGTACGTCGTCTCCAAGCGAGGGATCGAGGCGAACCCCACGAAGATCGACACGATCGCCCGGCTCGGCAAACCCGAGTGCCTGCGCGACGTCCAGAAACTGGCCGGGCGAGTAGCGGCTCTCAGTCGATTCATCCCCCGCTTGGGCGAAAAGGCGATGCCCCTATACCGCCTGATGCGCAAGAACCCCACCTTCTAGTGGGACAAGGAGGCTAATGACGCGCTCCGCGACCTCAAGAAGGTGCTACTCGCCGCACTGCTACTCGCCGCCCCCGCCGACAAAGAACTCATGCTGGTTTACGTCGCGGCCTCCGAGCGCGTCGTCAGCGCCGTCATGGTCGTCGAGCGACCGGAGGAAGGAAAGGAGCGCCCAGTACAGCGACCGGTGTACTACATCAGCGAGGTCCTCACCGAGTCGCGCCAGCGATACCCACAGTACCAAAAGCTGGTATACGCGGTCTTCAGAGCTCAGCGCGACCTGCCGCACTACTTCCAGGAGCACCCGATCACGGTCGTCTCCTCAGCACCACTGCAGGACATCATCCGCAACCGCGAGGCGACCGGGCGGGTCGCCAAGTGGGCCGTCGAGATCGGCGTCCACAACATCAAATACGAGCCACGAAAAGCGATCAAGTCGCAGGCCCTAGCGGACTTCATCGCCGACTGGGAAGAGGCCCAGCAGCCAGAAAAGCTGCCATACATGCATTACTGGAGCCTGCACTTCGACGGCTCCAAGAACATGGACGGCACAGGCGCAGGGATCGTGCTAACTTCACCGAAGGGCGACAAGCTCCGCTACGTCCTCTGCCTCGACTTTACACCCTGCACCAACAACATGGCCGAATACGAGGCCTTACTCCACGGCATGCGAGCTGCCAAGGAGATGAACGTCAACCGCCTACGCTGCTACGGAGACTCCATCCTCGTCGCTGGGCAAGTCACTGGCACCTGCGACGCCGTATCCCCCACCATGGCGGCGTACCGCCAAGCAGTGGACAAGCTGGGCGGACACTTCACAGGCTACTCCGTCGAGTGGATCGAAAGGCGGAAGAACAAGGAGGCCGACGCAATCTCTCGCATTGGGTCGGCTCGACTCGCACCACCCGCCGGCGTCTTCCTCAACACAATCACCAAGCCATCAGTCTCTCCCCCGAGGGAGATCGACATCGGAGTCCCGTTACAACCGGAGGCGGCCCTGGTCACACTCGTCACCAAGCCAGACGACTGGACCAAGCCCTACACCACCTACCTGGAGGCCGGCACCTTGCCGGCAGACGAGACGGACGCTCGAATGATCGCGCGCCGATGCAAGTCCTACACCATCATCGATGGCGAGCTCCACAAGCGCAGCGTCACCGGCGTGTTCCAACGCTGCGTCCAACCCGCCGAAGGACGCAAGATCCTCCACGACATCCACTCCGGTGACTGCGGCCACCACGCCGGCGCCCGCTCTCTGGTCGCCAAGGCTATGTGGCATGGCTTTTACTGGCCCACCGCACACGCCGATGCCGTCGACATTGTCCAGCGGTGCGCCGGGTGCCAGAAGTACGCCAACCAGACGCACGTGCCGAGCTCAGCGCTCAAGACCATCCCCATCACCTGGCCATTCGCCGTATGGGGCATGGACATGGTAGGCCCCTTCAAGAAGGCTCCTTCCGGCTACACCCACCTCCTGGTCGCGGTCGACAAGTTCACAAAGTGGGTGGAGGCCAAGCCAGTCCGGAAATGCGATGAGAAGACTGCCACTAAATTCCTACGCGAGCTCATATATCGCTACGGGTTCCCAAACAGCATCATCATGGACAATGGCACCAACTTCGCCAAAGGAGCCATGGCCGAATTCTGTGAAGAACACCACATACGGCTCGACCTCGCATCGGTCGCCCATCCGGAATCCAACGGCCAGGCGGAACGGGCCAATCAAAGCATCCTCCACGGCCTGAAGCCGCGACTCCAAGTACCACTCGAGCGCACCGCCGGGTGCTGGGTCGAGGAGGTACCCTCCGTCATCTGGGGCATTCGTACCTCGGTTAACAGGTCGACAGGATTCACCCCCTTCTTCATGGTGTACGGCGCCGAGGCAGTCATTCCCACCGACCTCGAGCACGACTCTTCCAGGGTCGTCCACTACATAGAGGCTGCGAACGAACTCGCACGACAGGATGGAGTCGATCAACTCGACGAGGCACGCGACCTAGCTCGCTCGCGCACCGCCATCTACCAGCAGGGACTCCGCCGCTACCACAGCCGGCGGGTGAAAACTCGCACCTTCCAAGAAGGCGACCTGGTGTTGCGCCTCATCCAGGACAAGAAGGGCATGCACAAGCTCTCCCCTCCGTGGGAGGGACCATTCGCCATCGGGCGAGTACTCGGCAACGACGCCTACTACCTCATCGACGTCCGCGGGGACGGCGAACTCGACGTCAAGCGACCATGGAATTTAAACCTCCTACGGAAGTTCTACCCCTAGAACCCCACATATGTACTCTTCAGTCGCTATGAAATAAAAGAATCGGTTACCGCAAATTGCGCCTACTCTCCGTGTCTTGTGCCACTCGCACTCATAATAACAGCGTCAAGCTAACCGCAGAAGTCAACCTTTGGTCAAGCGATCGGCACGGCTAAGTAGTGCGATGCACAAGCACTGGGTCACCTCAGGTTGTACATCATCCACGAAAAACGCCTACCCGGAGCCCCACTGGAGTCGCCTAGCCCGACTGGCTCTACGAGCCAAGACAACTGCCTTCGCTTCTCATAGCAACCACGATCCTCCGCATCCTCTACATAGCGACTCGAACGGCCACATACCACGCTCGGGGACTGATGACCAGTTCAGCGCGAGCGGCTCGGGAAAACGCCAAGTATGAGAGCATGCCCAGGACTCGCCACGCGACTGACCCCACAGGCCAGGCAGGAGTGATGCGCTCAAACTAACGTGCCAAGTCCTCACCCACCCTCGAGTCGCGCCTAGAACAACCAAGTACCATGCTCGGGGACTCGGCCACCCGACCCCGTTCGCGCAAGGGAAAACGGCGAAGTACAGAGCGCTCAAGGGAGTCGCCTAGCGACTGGCTCTTTGAGTCTGGGCGAGTTGACCACAATAACAAAAAATTCAAAAACAACAAACATATCACACACGAGGTAAACCCCACAAAAGGGCGGACGCGCTCGGGGACTCGTTCAAACCTCTATCACAAAACACATGACAAATCCCAAAACAGACACGATGTCTCATTCAATAGCATGTCGCATTGTCTCAAAATTACAAAATTTGTACATACGGTAGACCTGCTACTAACGCCCCAGGGCAAACTATCCTATTCTGCAGGCTTCGATGACGACTCGCCAGCACCCCGGCGATTGCGGATGAACGGCGTGTACGGGTTTGACGGGTACGTCGTCAGCTCACCCGCCATCGCCGCGCGGAAGGGCTGCTCGACCTTGAAATCCCGGTGCTGCGGCTCAGGGTCGTTGGGCTCGACGACCGTCTCCTGGTACGGAAGGAGGTCGCCCATTGCCCAGACACGCTCAGAGTACATCGCGGCACGGTCCGTCAACTTGAGCACCTCGGAAAGTTCCACTGCGCCAGTCGACGACGGGTAGCCACTCGTCACGACGTCGAGGTCGAAGTCCTCCGGGAAGTGTGCAAGTCCAAGGCTAAGCGCCGTGGACGCTCCGCGCCGAAAAGCCGATCGCCTCATGAATTCAACGATCGAGGGCGCCTTCTCCAAGACTTCCACACCTCGACGAGGTCGCTGGGAATTACCTCCGTGGGTGATATCTCCTGGAGGTAGGCTCGGATGCACGTCGCCGACAATGTCGCCGAGTCGACAAGCGTGGCCACACACTGCCACGCGTCAAACGAGCTCGCCTCTTCCGCGCTATCAAGAATGCGACCTGCGAATAGAAGACAACAATGAGTACGTCGGGCATCACAACAGAACACATGTTATTGGTAGAGGCAGGTACACTTACCAATCAAGGGGCGGGAGAGATCCGTGATGAAGCATTGAAGCGAAGTATAGTCATCCTGAAGCCCAGCAACAAGGGCGTCGGACACTTTGCGATCCTCTGCGGCGGTGGTAATAGCGGCCTTGGCTCGCCCATCCGCCGAGTTTGCTTCCTCCTTCGCTTCCCTCAGCTCGCGCTCGAGTTCGGCGATCCGCTTCTTAGTCGAGCTCAGTGCCGATTGCGCCGCTGCCAACTCACCCGCGGGGACAAGTCCCTGGTGAGCCTCTTCGGCCTTCGCGGCAACCGCCTGAAGCCCCTTATTCGCCTCTTGGACGGCGGCCAGTTCCTTCTCCGCGCGGTGTTTCGCTGCCAATCGGTTAGCTGACTCACGTTGCAGACCCTGCAAACAATTCAAACAGTTAACCAAAGCGAAATCCTAAGTTTCCACCCACTGAAATTCAGCGAGTGCGCACTCGGGGACTGGCAATCAAGAAATCCTAAGTGCCCACCCGCTAAAATTCAGCGAGTGCGCACTCGGGGACTGGCAATCAAGAAATCCTAAGTGCCCACCCGCTGAAATTCAGCGAGTGCGCACTCGGGGACTGGCAATCAAGAAATCCTAAGTGCCCACCCGCTGAAATTCAGTGAGTGCACACTCGGGGACTGGATGCGAAAAATAATAACAAGACACTTAAAGAATCAGACCGCTGCAAAATACCGACCTGATCCTCGGGGACTGGACATACCTGGATGGCTGCGCCAAGCATGCCATGAAGTTGTATCGCATCCACTGATGCGAGGAGAGCAGGCGTGTACCCACGACGCTGCTCGACTTCCGCATCGGCGACCCTAGGTGCATGGCTCGAGGGCGAAGTTCCACTCGCTGCGGCCGCTTTGGCCATGAAGCGCGGGAATGTCGCGATGGAGGCACCCTCACCAAAGGAGGTCGGCTCGGCCGCTCCAGGCGAGGGAGCGCCCTCCTTCGTGGACGCGGCCGCCTCTGTTGCGGGTTCAGTCGGCGCGACCGCCGTGTCGTCAGAAATCGTGACAACATCATCGCCCTTGGCCTTCTTGCCGCCATCCGTAGGGACGACGACCTCGTCCGCCTTCCTCTTACGGGAAGGATCCTCCTCGCTGACGACGGGTGGCACCTTAGCCACGGTCGGGTGGCCCATCCTCTTCACTCCGGTCCTGTACATCAATCATGTAAGCAAGATAATTCAAGCTGCTATGGAAGACAAAGGTAGGTGAGTAAACTCACTTGGCGACTGGAATGAAGCGTAGCCCCGTGCGGAGGCCGGCCGGCTTCTCCAGTTCAGGGCCCAGTCGGCGTTTGAGACCCATCTCCAGGACGTCGCGTGCCCAAGACACGGACGGCTTCTTCGTCGTCGAGGCCGCAACCGGAGCCTCTGGGACATCTTCGGCAGGAGCTTCCCTGCGAGGTGAAGCCGCCGCAGCCGAAACATCCCCCAGCCCAGAAACTGGGGCGAATGGCGGAGGCATCGAAGCCAGTGGCACCTCGACAGTGGCCGTGTCCAGCGCGGTTGCCTTCGGTGGCGCCTCGTCCTTGGTAGGGCTGGGGGTGTCGGAGCTGCTCGCCGAGCGCGGTGGCGAGGCCGGCCTCATCGGCTTCGTCTTCTTCTTCGGAGGGGCCTTCGCCTCCTTCTCCTTCTTCTTATTTTTCTTCGACGGAGTAGCCTGGCGGCGCGAGGTGGTCTCCGGAAGTTCTTCATCGTCGTCATGACGCTCGAGGCTTTTGCTCGCCTCAAGCTCACGTTGACGCTGCCCGCGGGTCTTGCGGACCAGCGGGGCGACTTCCTCCTCGGAATCGTCGTCGCCGTCACTATCGTTGCTCCCGGCGTCGCCCTTGGCGGGAGGCGACTCGCCCATGTCCTGGACGGACGAGCTCGAATTCTCGTCATCCGAAGGCGGGAGCCATCCTTCCACCACTTGGAATAGCTGCAATGAACGCAAGATGAAATTAGAATGACCGCGACTACAAAAACTGCGATTGCGAATGAAGCGAGGTGATTACCGCTGGGGCTGGACGCTTGGCGGTGTAGGGGGCGGCCCCAGCCTGTGCGTCCAGGTACACCGCCTGGGTGATCTTCTTCAGTGCTGCGGTGTAGTCCTCGAGCTTCCACTCGGCGAGGCAGGACTTCGTCGGGTCCTCCCGGCCGGTGTACTGGAACATGTAGTGCTCGCGCCGAGCCAGAGAGACGAGCCGCCGCCCGAGCCAGCAGTTGTACAAGTTGATCGTCTGGAGGCCCTTCTTCTTCAGACCGCGGATGGTTTGGAGCATTTCATCCACGACCATCCGCTGGTCGCTGGGGAGCTTGCCGACTTGAAGACGACGTGGTTCGGACCGGTTGGCGGAGTACCGTGGGATCGTCGCCTCGCCCTCCGGGGTCGCCTCGGCAACATAGAACCAAGATTTCTTCCAGTCGCTCGCCGCCTTGGCGGGCAGCATCAAGTCGAAGAACGAAGCCTTCGACTTCAGCTGGAAAGTTAGGCCGCCCGCGGCAAGCATTGGGCCGCCCGCTTCCTTGCGGCTGATCCGTCCGTGGAACAGATCTTGCCATAGAGGGAAGTAGGGCCGGCAGCCCAAGTAGCATTCACAGAACGCCACGAAGATGGCGAGCTGCTCGATGCTGTGAGGACCCAGGTCTGATGGTTGGATCCCGTAGTAGGCGCAGAAGCGCCGGAAGAATAGGGACGTGGGAAATCCTAGACCCCGTTCTAGATGGCTGGTGAAGCAGATGAATTCCCTCTCGCGCGGGCTCGGGGTCACCTCTCCGGCCGCGGGGATGCGCCAGCAGCCGGCGCGCAGGATCCCGGCCTCCTCAAAGGAAGCCAGTTGCGCCCTCGTACACTTAGATCTACCCCAAGGCTCGGTGGAGAGGGCCATGGCGGAAGGATTTGAGGGGGTCGGAGGATTTCGGGTCGGCTGGATCGCGATGCGAAGGGAGGCGAAAGTGCGCACAATCGGAGGAAATGGCGAGAAGGTGGTTCTCTGATCGCCTGCCATTCCCCTTATATAGCGGTTGTTACCCGCCAAATCAGGGAGCCGTTACTACGCGGTGACTACGCCAAAAGTTACCGTTGGATTACCCCAACGACTAGTTTGACCACGTTTAACGTTCCAACTTCAGCCACTCGGCTCGCCGACCCGATCACTATGACAGTGTTGCACCGACTCGACTCGCCAAAGCTGCGATCTGGATGACTAGTTTTCTCCTTTATACAGGAGCCCGCCGACGATTCGACTGGATGTATACTCTGAAGCCGTATACTCCGACTGCCAGCAGCCACCTACGCCTAATCGATGACGGCCTCGGGGACTACTGATGGGGATGCGCCTACCGGGGTATACCCAGCAGGACGTTTCCGACTGGACCAAGACCTGGCGAGTGGGCCTGTAGGACGGCAACTGGATCAAGGCCCGGCGTGGATCCAAGCGACTGGAAGCTGAAGGCCCATGCGAGTAGATAGGCCCTGTCGGATTAGGTTAAACGAGTACCGAAGCCTTAACTGATTCGGTTGAGATATGTAAACCCTAGGGGAGGTGAGCCTATATAAACCTCCATGCGGGGCGTGTAGAGATACGTTCCATCATACACCCAAGCGACTCGCCGCCTAGCCGCCGAGCTCGCCCATTGTACCACCTCCATAATACAATCTAGCAGGAGTAGGTATTTACCCTCCGGGGGGCCGAACCTAGGTAAACCCCTGTGTCTCCGCCCTCATCTCGCACCGTAGATGACTGGCCGCCCTTGCCCCTCGTTCTACTACTCGCTGCCGATTGCACCATCTGCCGTGACCATTCCCACGACACGGTTTGTACACTCTGCAGAGGTGGGTTACTTTACCCATGAGAGATCTTATCTTTGTTGCACATCTAGACCGCAAACCCTTTCACACTTCCTTGGTATGAGGCCCAGACAAAGATCCAAGCCGATCACTACCCTTCTCTGCGACCCTGCATGCCCCCTTAGTGTACGCCATGCCCACATATCAAATTACCGCAATGGTTAGTACAGAGGGGTCATATTCCAGAACTACCATGGGATGTTGAGAGTTCCCAACCATATGCTGCAAATCATCTATGAATTACACTCACGCTACAAGCATAACAGCCACGACCTACGCATCCGGAAAAATGTGTAAGGAAGAAGATCCAGCTGACTTCTATGTCCCATTCCAAATATCATGGTTAGCACATAATATACGACACAAGAATCATTGGCGACATTGGTTGTTAAGTCCTAGATAATATGTTCCTTTACCACCAGAACTTTCCTAGTAGGTTATTACATCTTGGTAAATAACCCATAATCATATTATTATGAAAATAGTGTTTTCTGACCATTTTGAAATGCAGGTGATGAAAACAATGGATTTGCAAAATATTTGATAGAAAATAACCAAAGGACATGAGCAAGTGTGAACTTTCCTTTTGTGATTGCAAGATTATGTACCCGCGGTCTTCAAGACAATAGAAGATCCAATATCTGAAATGACATCATTGGTCCGGTAAGTACTAATGTTTAAAGAAGCAATATTCTATTATGCATATGTAATGATATGAATTTTATAAAATTCCCAAAGTGAATTCCCAATAGAGAATGTGAATTGAACTTAGGTGGTTACTTTAAGATTTGGTTTGTTTTCAATTTTACTTTACAAGAAAATATATTTATAAGGAATGTAAGTCTTAACATAGAAGGTGTAAAAGTAGAGTACAAATCATTTTAAGATTAGATATAATTATTATCTGGTAATTAGGATGAAAGTCCAAGTGTTGGGTTGTTAGGAGTTGAAGGAACTATTATATAGTTGTTGTCTAAAGTGGCAAAAAGAATAACCTTCAAAGAATAGATTTCTTTAAGAAGATTTAAACAATCTATATGGTTACTATAATGTGATCGATGTCATTTTGTGTTTGTTTGATTAGTTTGGACTTGAGATGCTTTAGGTATTAACTAGAACATATCAAAGTTAACTATAAAAATTAGGAATGTACATAAAGTGTAATGTGTCTAAATCATTACTAAGCTTTAGGGTTAGGATGGGTATTATTAAGGTGTGAGATCATTCACTTTATATTAAAGTGAATGATTAGTTTAAATTTCTTTTACTAATATGCATCTTATTAATGGAATCATAATTAAATGACCTTAATAATATTTTAGGGTTTAAAATCATGTTAAGTATGGTTTTGAGATTTAAGGATCATTCACCCATACTATAAGTGAATGATGCATAAAGTTAGCTTAAATGTTGTTGGTTTAAATTTGGATTTAAGATTCTAAAGGAGTATTATAAGTTTAATAATTTTACATTTAAGGAATTAAATTTATGGTTTTAGATTTGGTACTTAAACTTGAAGTATTTAATGTTTATAAAGGAATGTGATTATTTCCTACTTAGGAAATAATTTTAAACAAATTAACAAAATAGTTATTTTATTTTAATAAAGAGGTAAAATAAAATTTTATTATCTAGGAACCTTAAAATGTTTTGGAATAATATACTTGGTACTTTTCTAGTAAAATATACTTATTTAAGATCTTAAAAATGAATTTTATTTGTTTTAAGTACTATTCTTATTTTTATAAAATTCATAAAAGGATTAAGTGTCCTTAAATATTTATTTCATGTTTTATCTGTAGAATTTTTAAGTTATTATTTTTATAAAATGGTATAGTTATTTCCATATACAAAATGATTTTTATTCATTTTTAAGATTTTCCTTATTTACTTAATTTTTTAGTAGCTTTAATATTTAGTTTTATTTTATTTAGCTTAAATAAGTAATGCTATATTTTTCCCAGGTAGTGATTATTTTTGTGAGAATTTTGATATATTATATTTATTTTTTAGGATTTTTCTAGGGCTGAAAGTTCTCTAGGGTATTTTGATAATTGGTTTATTTTATTTCCTTATTATATTTATGTCTGGCATGTTTGGTTGACCTGATTGGTACGTCTCTCTTAGCCTGGCCTGCTAGGTCGGCCCAGCTAGTCTAGGCCCGGTTTCGGGCACACCCCACCCCGATCGAAACCGTCTACGCACGCACGAGATCGTGAATGCCAATTCTTCGTTCCCCTTGATTCCTTGCACTTAATTGAGCCACCGCCAATCATTCCGGCCATCGCCAGCCGCCTCCGGTGCAGCCTCTCTCTGGCGAAGCTTCGCACTGAATTCTCCGTCTATTTCTTCTACCTTGACGCTGCTCTGCTTCCCTATGCATGCCCCCACGGAACCCTAGCCGTGAGGTTCATCTAGGTCACCAGAGCGGCTCATATGGCCCTCATGCCTCCGGCTACTGCTCGGGGGAGACCAAGACATCCCCTTCCTCAATCCCAAACAGTCGCTCCCGCACTTTTCATGGTGGTATGGAATTGCCGCAGCTGCTGCGGTCTACTCCGATCCCTGATGCTAGAGGGACGGTATCCTGGGATGCAACCCCGGTGCTCTGCGACTCCTAAATTTGCTATAGTGGTGGTGTGCTGGTGATTGTCTGCCGCCGCTGGTTATAGCTCAGCGCAGGGTTAGCTCTTTGTGCTCGCTATGCCGCGCCTGCCGCTGCCATTGCTTCGGCGCCACACTATTCCAACGATGGCGTCGGTCTACTTCTCTCTGGCGAGTTCTTGACTTGTGCAAGGTAGGTTCCCATCACCCCTTTATTCTACCCTCATATCTTTTGTTTGTTTCATCATTCATGCTAAATCTCTTTATTGAGCATAATTACTCAAATGGCTACATTTGTTTTGATTATTGTTGATGCAACTCTAATTAGAGTTATTACATAATTTTTTTAATAGAATAATGCTCTAAGACATTGGGCTCCTATGGAATAAATTCAGTATACTAACTATGTAATTATCTATTTGGACAGTTCACTATTTTGTTGATTCAAAAGAAATGTCCTAGTGCTAGATTAGTGTGGTGGTTGGACTATTGATCATAACATTCGAGCTGGACTATGAGATGATTGTTGGGCTCCTTTGTTCATTCTTTTTATGTCTGGACATAAACATATTCAATAACCTCTGATTGCATTCAAACATGGTGTCTGAATCCATCTATAGCAATATTATCTATGAATTGTGATCCATACATGTTATTATGATGTTATCTTGTTTCCTTGCTTCGGTAAAAGAATTTCTAAAACTATGGCTGTCAACCTAACATCAAACAAGTAAGATAGGGTGCTCAGCTTCCATGTTAACTTAATGGCTTGGATAGATGTAACATTTCTATGAATATGGAAAGTGAATCTAATGTATGATTTTGATTCCTAGGTTTGTGCTAGGAAAATGATATAACATATATGCTGCTTACCAGCAGATGATTAGAAAAAAATGTGATGATTGCTTATATTGTTGCTAATGTATCCTACTGTGACCTTTCTTAGCAATCTTCTTACTGTTGTCAGCAGTACAGTGGATTTTACTGCCTTTTCATTTGCTACTGTGATGCCTCCCACTGGGAGTGAGCACAGGGGTGATCCAAGGTATGATTTATAACATGTGATAGAAGTTCAATTGCTGGATATAGTATGATTTCTAGTTGTTTAACTAAAAAGATGATTTTAAATGGTTCTTCTCTTCTTACAAATAGATCAATGATGTGCAAATGTGTCCTTGAATTCATTTGAGATATGAACTTTGGTTATAGTGCCATACCTTACTGGTTATGGTCCTAGTGTGATGCTTCCATGGTTTTCTGAATCTTTGATTTAGTAAAATGATTATTAAGTATGGATATTGATTCATAGGAATACTACCTAGGAATATGATGTAAATATGTTTGGGATGATTTTTATCTAGTATTGCTTACTGAATATGGGATGGCAACATGCCAGTGAAGCATTTGAACAATTTATTAAACCTTTGATTGTGAAGAAATTATTCAATGGTTCTAGAGAGTGATTTTGGTGGCTTATGTTAGCTATATAACTCTATTGTGGTGCCTCTACTGATTGTGCATAGTAGTGATGTATAGCAACATGATCTACTGCTTGATTTTACTCACCAGAGATGAAACTTTGGGTGCCAATGATGCAACGGTTGAGGCATATTATTTGGGTTAAAAAGAACATATGCTATAATTTGGCCTTTTTATGTTTATATGATGATTTTGCAAAGCAATACTTAGTAATACTGAGAGTACCACTCCATCCAGTCCTCCTAGATGAAAATCTAGTTGAAGGATAGATGTAACTGGTTGATGTGTGTTATTTCCCTTGTATTTCCAGATCTGTATGCAAGATATAAGAACAGATGCTTCCTAATCTAGTGGACAGTTCTAATGATTTTTTTACCTGCTGTTGATGAGTGTTCTATGGCCTGCTAGAGTTCTTGGTCTAATACTATTGCTTCCTGATCTAGACTACTTGCTCTACGAGGTATGGATGCTCTTATTGTGAGGTGGAATTGTTCCTTCTTGATCTACTAGCTGTAGGATTGATCCACCGTCTCCTCCTTGTTGCTACTTGGCCTTCTTCTTCTAGATCTGCTGTAACATCCCAATTTCAGCAACCCTGATTTGTTGTCAAAAAGGCAAAAATCAGGAGACTTTTTCTTGCTAAGTGTTGCAATGTTTGTTGATTCTTGCTTGCGCTTATGCAACTGATTGTGTATTAGATGATATACTCCTTACCTCAACAATAGTTGACAAAAACTATTTTACAAAAGAGATGTCTTGGCTCATATTTCATATTCTCAAATGTTCTGACATTTCAAACTTGAGCCAAGATTACTTTGAAACAACAAAATATTTTGTTAGTTTCTATTTAAAAAAACTATAGAGACCTATATATAATCTCCTTATGTTTTCAAGACAGAACATTCAACTACTCTTATCTCTAGGCTTTTCAAATCCTTTGCTAAAGCCTTTTCATTCCAATCTTGGTAGAAATACCAAGATAACCTTATCTTACTTCAACTCACAACCTCTTCAAAATACCCATGCTTACCTCAATCACCTTGATCTGTCGATTGCCTTGTTTGCTTACAAACTGTAATGAGCTAATCTAGTAGCTCAACCTTTAGGATCCAACCAGCAGTTGATATCACCAAATCTTAAACCAAGTATCCTATGATGGATCTATCTTAAGTCACCCAAGTGACCCTCTAATCCACTTAAGCAGATCCATTATGAGCTAATCCACTTTTTTTAACATCGAACTCATCAAAGACCAAATATATACTTGGAACCCCACTACTTAATCTATCCTTCAATATCATCCACTTTACGATAATAATGGACCCTTTCATCCTTCCCTCTTTCATACTAGTCCAAATCCACAAATCAGCCAAATTTGGCAAAGTCTGAAATCCTTATCTGGATTCAATCTTTGAGACTCCACCTGTTCTAACCTATGTGCATTCTTGAGAATGTACTTGAACCATCTTGTAGTATTCATTAGTACTACAAAAGACCACATTTTCCAATGGCTAAACCCTTCCACTACCCACTCATCCTTGATGGTTTTATAGTGAAGATAATAATCTTTTATGCAAATCTTATCATCTTGGCTAGTTTGGCAGAATCTCACATCCATATTCCACCTCCCCTTGACCAACTCTTTGTATTTTTATGATCTAACAACCATGGTATATCAACACCCTCTTCACTTGTTTCCAATGGAGCTCTATGCTTCTTAAACCCAGCTGGTTTATGAGGCATCATGACTCATCTACTATGGCAGCCTTATTTTCAACAAAGTTTGCCATCATTTCTAGATCACCTCAAATACAACCAAGTCAAACTCTTACTGCAATCATTATCTATATAACTTGGTATAACCATCCATCTATCCTTTCTACCAAGGTGATATTTGAGCTCACTAATCCAACCATGTTTAGGTGGTTTAAAAATATCAGAATCCTAGATCCTTCAACATCTAGTTTCTTCCCGTTGCCAGGTAGAACTCCAAAATGCAAGGTTGATAATGATGGATACTTAAATTTGACATCCTCCACCTTGGATAGAATCATTTTTCAAATAATTTCCATAATTATTTGGAACCCCACACTATTTAAACTCTCTCCTTTACAAAATCCTCAAAACCTTCTTTATAAAGGCAAGTTTGTTTTACTCCAAACTAATTTGCCAAATCAAGGCACATTTGATGCCTATATATCATATCTTATCTCCCCATATCAAGATAAATATTTTTCAGATCCTTCATTATTTCTTTTTCCCTTTTTCTTAAATGGCAGAAACAAGAAATAATATCTTAAAAATACTTATCTTCCGCAATAAATCTCAATAAAATTCCTCAAAATGTGATATGGTATTTAGTACCATCTCACATCAAAAACCAACCTTTCCCAATGTAAAATTATCAAATGAGAAACCATTTTTGTACTTTTCGAATAAATGGATTTAAGAGACTAATACTCCTTTGCAAAATCCCAAGTAAATCCTAGAGAGGTACTTTGACCATATCCATCCACTAGTACCATTTACCCATCATTTCCAATGCAATTTTCCAAAATTACTACATAACCCTCTCCTTGATCAAAATTGCAAACTAAGCAATTACACTAATGAAAACACACAAAACCTACACCACCACATTTGCAAACTTGCACAACACAACATCCCCTCCTAGGCGTGCTACACTGTAGCATAGTACTGTAGCATCACTTGCCCCTTGTCCTTTGTGCTTGTTTGAGGGGGAGACAAAGACAAGTCCCCACATGCCCACTTAATATCCTTCTTGCAGCAACACCCCACTCCCTCTTTGCCCCTGAATGACCCAGGGCACCCCCTATACCTCTCTCCATCACCCATAGCAACCAGCTACTGGTTTTATTCTCTCCAATTCCTCCCACTAGACATGGTTCACCATGGTCACCACCTCACACAAATTAAAGGGGGCAAAGTCCACCCAGCACATCCCCTCTAGCTTTTTCCTCCCCACACTTCCACTCACCTTCCTAGAACACCCCCTCGCTCTCCTATTGTCATGTCTTGCCCGAGAGAGTGAGATAAAGAGGTTTCATCCATGGAAAAGACCCAAGACTAGATCCGCCCCCTCTCCTCCCCTCCCTTTGCATGCTACACCGTCGATTTCATCTCAAACCCCTGCATCTAACCTTACCCCTTTCTCCTTATCAGGTGACTCATATGGGTGCCGGCGTGAAGCTTTGGAGCTCACCCTTCGATGCATGCGTGCGAGCAGGTTCCCTAATGTCAAACCCTACCTTGTCGCCCCTCCCCGAGATCGTCGTTGTGGACCGCATCCCCCTGTGGCATCCTCAACACCTCCTCGCGCCCAAGGTGAGCTCAGCGAGCCCCGCAACCTTGCCCTAGGGTTTCCTGACCCGCCGCCATGTCGTTGGGAGAACGACGAGCGCCCGCCATCAGATGCATTCTAATCCAGCGGCTAGAGCGCGTCGATACCCATTCAATTTTCCTGGTTGTTGAGCTGCGGGCCGACTATGCGCTGCTGCAAGCTAGGCCATCCAGCGCGTCGCATAGCCCAATTCCCCCAGATCCGGCCCCGCTAGCCTGTTTTCCTTTTTCTGTTTATTCTTTTCCAGATTTGGATTAATAGCTGCATGGTTTAAATCAATTCAAAAATGGAAACAGACACAAAATGACTAGATCTAAAATTTGTACTGTCTATTAAGGTTTTCCCTAACATGGAGTACCACCTTTGGGCCAAAATAATGTTTAAAGTAATTATAGTAAATCCCCCACTTAGATGTATCTTTTTACTAATAAAATCCTTTTGTGACTTTTGCAACTCCAATTGAATCAAATCCTTTTGGTACTGCAAGGTATTTGCCATACCTTGCATGTCAACCTGGCTCCATAGTCATTTGCTTCTTAGATTGCCCATAGTAAAAAGAACAAAAATAGCCCTTGTATGTCTTTAGGAATTTCTTGAGGTCAACTCAAAATGGATATTGACCTAATTCAAACTCCTAGAGCACAAGAATGCCAAGACATATCAATCTCTAGGAGCCCATAATTTTCTAAGTATTGTTGATTTATTGTGAATTAATATATTATGTGTATAATTTATTCACTAATAAAATCACCACATTGATTCTGTAAATCCAAATAGGTTGATTCCAATTTATACAGAAATGTATTCCTAATACCTACCATATGCCTTTGGCATCATATCAAATTCTCCTATAGAATAAATCTGATGAAAAGGACAAAATCCTTCCAGAACTGCATTTAGGATTTTCCTGATGGCATTCTGGTAAATATTTTAAGTTCATTCCAACTCTCAATGGAGAATTATATCAAACTGTACCTAATCATCAAAAGAAATAATTTTCGGAGTTCCAGAACTTTTCTAGTGAATTATTTTCTAAAACTAGAGTTTATATCACTAGAAAATTCTTTTGTATTATTTTCTGGTGAATTATTTTCTAAAACTAGAGTATATAAATCAATGGTATTTGATAAAATAGTGAAACCACTTTATTATGTTTCATTTTCTCAATACCTATCTGATGGTATCATTTTTATGCAATGTTATCAGACAGAATAGGGCCTTGGTCAAAAAACCCTCTCCGACATAGCTTATCACCAATAAATCACATTGGAGTTCCTTCAACTACTTCCGAGAAACCTTCCAATCTTTCTAAAATCCATTCTCTCAAACCTTACTGAATAGTAAACGTGAAATATTCATTTCTTGATGTATTGCTTTGATGCATGTATGCTTTGTATTGATCGATGCATTGTTGGCTTGCATGTATGCTTTGTCTTGATTGATGCATTGTTGGCTTGCATGTATGCTCGATAATGGCAATAGTTGTGAATTGTGTGATGCCAAGAAGAAGGAAGCATTAGAATTTTAGTATTATTATTATTCTGGTATTCTAAAGAAGTCCACGAAAATCTCGCTGGTCATAGGCAAGCCACCTTCTTGCTCATACGGCTTGGTCCTACAAGTTTACTTATCCATGTTTTATGTACCTGTTTATATAAATTGCAGGGTTTTACTAGTATGTTTTATATGCGGGAAGTTTAGCTCCTCCAAAACATTAACACCTTAGTACCATTAGGTACAACCCATTTGATAACTCTTACTTGTCCTTTTGTTATGTATGTGGCATTTTAGCCAAAGTAAAAGTATAGGATGGGAAGACCCCGTAAAATAGTTTATAAAAATGTTTTACAAGAAAACCTTAGAAAGGTCTGGCCTGCCAAGAGAGTTTGAGAAATATAAAAAAGGTTTTGATTTTACAAATGATGGTGAAGTGGAGATGGAGGAAAAATATTTACGAAAACACACCCGGTTCTTTGCAGTTTTGCCAGAACAATTAACCCGTGCAACCACATTTCCCCGGAGTGGTACGGGGCTTAACTCAAAGCTGGTTCACTTTGATATGAGTATCCGCACAACTACTTATAAGGGATGACCTCCCTCTAATTTCAGTCTTCCTTTATGAAAAGGTTCAACTGCGAGGGAGTCACCTGGAGGAAGAGGATCACCCATGTGAGTGACCGTGCGATACTATGAGCCTCTCGTTGAAAGTTCTGGCTCTGAAGGAGTTGGGATGCACTCCGGTTGGTCCGTGGATCCAGACTTCCCGGTGTTGAGGGGAACAACTCATAGGGTAGGGCCCGTATTGGAGTGGACTTTCTAAAGGTTCTGTTTGATTATCCGAGACCCAAATACTTTTGTATGACGACCTAGGGGTGATCCTAGCGGATGTATCCAATCTTGTGGGTAAAGTGTACAACGTTTGCAGAGTGTAAATCTATTCGAATAGCCGAGTCCTCGGTCATGGATGGTTGGGAAGGTTGCTGTAGAGAGGTGCTGGTTTTGCTTTCAAAAAGGACGTTAGAAAAGAAAGTGTTTTCAAAACCTGGTGGTCCGAAGGACGCCAGAGAAGGAGATGTGATGTTGAGGATCAAGGAAGAAGAAAACCCGGTCATTTGAAGACAATGGAGTTTAAATAGGGTGACCCAATCCTAGGGTTTTATAAAACTTTTCAAAAAAAATTCCAAAATGTTTTACAAAAGTTTCAAACAAAACCTCGTGGATTCTATATCTACAAGACAAACTAATTGAGAAAAGAACCTCTCTTGAAGCTCCCCTACTACCATAGCCACGTTGCATATCCTTTTATTTTTATTATCTTAAGGTGGTTTGCGAGTACATTCAAAGTACCCACCGGCACTGTCCCTGGCTATTTACTTGGCCAGAATTCCAGAAGAATGAGGAACGACGAAGAATCTAACGTCTATGCAAGCTAGGTCGTCTTCCCAATCAGTCGCCTGTAGGTTAAGGCATGACATGGCCTCTGAGATTAAAGACTTCCACTATTGATGTTTTTAATCACCATAATTGCAATAATGTAAGGTTTGTACTCGTTACATTCTGGATGTTGTAATGATACTAGTCGGTTATTCTCTTGGCTCACTGATCATGGGAGCATGAATTGCAGGCACAACGAGGATTTTCGGACCATAAATCCGAGGTCCGATGAACTAGGTATCAAAGCCATCATGACTATAGGAGACCTTAGATAGCAAGGACGTTAGACAGGACAACCACTACTTTAGAAAACACTGGCCTTCGAAAACTATTTTCTCAAAAGCTTTTCGAAATATTTCTTATCTTATCTTCTCTGACTTACACATTTTGAAAATGGATTACTCTATATCTCGTCTACTTCCAAATGTTCCATTTTCAAAAACAAGCCCGACTTCGAAACCCTGAAGACGGAGATGCCGAGATGAAGAGAAGCAATAACAAGCAAACCAAAGAAGCTAACAACTACAAAAGATACTACAAGATCGCCCTACCAATGGAATCCTTCATTGCCCCAAATGGACCAAGTACGGCACCGACGACACCAGATGACAAGACAGAAGCCAAGACACCGTATCGTTCGCACTTAGGATAACTATCCGCAAAATAGGATTCCCCTTATGGCGTGTAGTCAGCCATTGGAACTTATGGTACACCTTGTTTGCTTGTCATGTGCTTGTATGATTTGCTTGTCTGCCTAGGATCACTCGACCCTATGATTTAGACCACCTTGTGAGTGTATCCCTACGCCAACTTCCATAGTCCCTTTTACACGAGACCTCTCCTCAGTAGGATGGCCACATAAAGAAATTTACAACAAACCCTTTCCATACATAGTTCTAATCGCCCCACAAAGTCACGACAATCCTATTCAACCCTTTGCCAAATCAACAGGAAGTCCTCGCCATAAAACAACTTGATGCCCGCAGACAAAGAGTCTACTTTGTCAACCCACTGAAGCAACACCAAGAGTTCAAGTTAAGGAAACCTATCTAAAGCTAAAATGCCTCCACCCTGACTAAACACTATGAAGAAGCGTCGCTAACCACGAAACCTACCCAAAGTTAACCTTTACGGATTCTTTAGGTAACCACTATAGAAAGGTAGTCGCAAAAAGGTGTCACTCGAAAACCTCAAATCCAAGCGTCATGCCCCTTCTCCAAGACGAAGGATCTACCCCATCCTCGACAACCCTAGGTAAAGCTCTAAGTTGGAAAGACTATGTCTTTCCACTCCAAACCAGAAGATCATCTACTAGAAGATACCTCAGGAAGGCCTCCAATCCAAGGACCCGCCCCAAACACCACCTCTGGAGTCGTCAAAGGAACATAAGATAGACCCCATCACCCAGCTTTGGAAGATCCCCCCATCGAGGTAGCTCGCGAAAAAATGCACGACCCTTACCTCCACTGCTGAAGAGCTAAATATCCCTCACACCCCTGAGGAATCGCCGTCACCGAAGCTATTATCCCCACTCAAGGATGGTGGCAAGAATCAAGAAGTACCCCTGCAGTAGTCTTTTGCACCCTGCAACTCACCCTTCTGGCATAGGGTAGAGTTATGTATCATCCCGGGACCTGTGTTGTAAAACCCCACGTACTTGACACCTATTAGCTCCTACTTTACTGCCATATAGGAACCCCTTTGGATCACATTCCAGTTAGATGTGTCCCTCTTCGGGTGTTTTACCCATGACATTGCATTAGGCTGAACCCGGAATGACCCCATCCTATTGGACCATGTTTTGAGACAACCAACCGAAAACCGTCAACCTCCCAGCTAGATACAACACTAGCCAGCTCAAACGCCTCTCAAGAAGCAGCCTCTGCAAGGTCGACAGAATATACCCATTTCCGGACGAAAGGTGCGATACTCCTCCAGCATCCACCTGTGACTCCAATAAATAAGTTCTGGACTTCACCAAGCACCCTTAGTTTCAATCTAAGGGGAAAAGACTGTGTCTTTTCCTGCAAAACACGAATAACCTCGAGAGAGTCGACCCCTAGTTTTTGTTAGGAGATGACCCTCACCAAAAGTAGAATCATGGACCCGACAAAGATGGACAACAATCGACACTTCCCCAGAACTAGAAGATACTCCGGGAAAGCCCTACACACCAATATCACCCGTCCATCCAACACCTCCGGTATATCAAGACCAAGAAGGCACGAAAACTGACTTCAACAATAAAAGATCAAAGAATGCTCAACTCATCGTCTCGCTTTCCGAAGAAGAATCGGTTCTACACAAAACCTACTATAACATCCCAGCATTAGAGATTAGAAATAAGATGAACTCGGATATGTGCATTGCACTCCTGCATAGAAAATCCGGATAATTTTCACGCTTTTGAATAAAACTTGTCAAAGTGATTGAATCTTCTCTTAACTTGGTGGAACTGAAGTAGATCATCAAGTTGATTGCGATAAATTTTAATATGACCTTTGCTAAAACCTTATTTTGGTTAAAGATGATTTGATCTAAGGATAGATCAAATATAATAAAACTAAACCACCAACACATTAATTAATGTTTGATACCTGATCCTTAAGAGATCATATCATAGTATTCATTACAATAACTCATGAATACCAAGTTAAGTATATAACTCAAGTAACAAGAATGTAATAACAAAATCTTGACTTATCTTATTCTTATCCATTCATACCATGAGCATCATGGTAGTTCTTAAATACTAATTCCTTATCACTTATTGAGTATGAAGGAAACTAAGTTAAGACCATTCACCACATATCTTTCTTTCCATATCAATTCATATCATCTCTATT
This sequence comes from Avena sativa, assembly GCA_916181665.1. NCBI lineage: Eukaryota > Viridiplantae > Streptophyta > Magnoliopsida > Poales > Poaceae > Avena > Avena sativa. Next base: position 139,435,374 of record OV702280.1, read on the forward strand.
GAACCATATTCTAATATATGTTGAACATCAATGTTGAGTAATCAACTATTGATTTAACAATTCTTGATCTATCAACTCTTATCCTTGTCATAGCATTCACTCTAAAGCCTTTAGATAAAGAATTAAGAAGAGGTAAGTGGTAATGCTAGTTATAGATACCATCTATAGGTTGGGAGTGTTTGAAGAGAATGAAATCAATATGATATTTGATGGAGTTAACTAAGTTCTGAATGGATAGAAGCGTTATCTGAAATAAAGATATATCTGGTAACAAAGAAGATTATAAGGATGAATTTTGAAGGTAGTTACCAAGGAGTAATCCTATTGGATCAAGTAGGCATAGTCATTGAATAATATATCTTAGACAAATATAGATACTGAGAAGATAATTATAATACAATTGCAATGTTGTATTGATGCAGCCTTGAATAGCCAACTAGAAACCTAAGCCATAAATGATCAAAGGATTATAATTGTAACACCCTCGCCTGATAAGGCTGAGTTCATGTTTATAGTGCCAATCCCTGGATCGGTTCACTGGCACACACAGTACAAAATGATACCAAATATAACTGTGCATCATAAATACAACGAATATGATCCAGAATTTACATTATTTATTCAAGTACATAGCGGAAAACGAATACAAGGTAGATCTCCATCCTTCAAATGTGCCACAGGCGAACAATTGTTGAGTGGAGTCTCGCGACCTATGAACGATCACTCAGATACGATATAACCTGCAACATGAAACGTTGCAGCCACGAATGGTCAATACATTGAATGTATGGCAAGTAGGCTAAAGTGGTTAACAACAGATCTATCAACTACATGCTTATTTGGCCAAGTGGAGTTCAGGCTCATTTGCATAAAGCAACAGTTTTATCCTAACATTTGTAACAAAGTAGTTTTCCAATACGATAAATAGGACACTCTGGTTCACTCCCAGGTGCTCCTACCCAATTATGTTCACCCAACAAGTTTTAAGTAATCATGAAATAAGGATGAGTGAGAAATATCATAGCATCAGTATCAGGTCGCTCAAATTGTCCATAACCGGGGACATGGCTAAGCACTTAGTTTTTACACCCTGCACGGGTTAATACACTTTACCCATGTGACTTGGCCAGCCCAGCTCGTACCACCACTCTCTTATTGGGTGATGACAGGGAGAAGTCCAAGAAGGAACCGTTCGGGAAGTAGCTCCCCAATCCCGACGCGCACTGGTCCAACCTACACTATCTACATCTCTGGATACGCGGGTTCGAGTTACAACAACCTACCGAGTTCAACCAACCGCCCATTCCATTATTGGCACATGGTTGCACACGAAAGCTTCCAAACAAAGAAACCAATCCTTTCTCAGTGTCCTGGGCGGCATTCCCCACCATAAATCCACACCCGATGACCCAATCAATACCATTTCGCCCATGTGGTTCATTAAAACATATTGGTTTGTCATTTAGCAAAACATAAGCCTTTCAAAACATATAACTTTTCATGATGTGATTCCCTTCCTCGTCTAAATAGCATAGCTAAGCAATCTAACAATACGATGGCTCATAAACAAGGAATGCTAGGGAATAATATGGGACATAGCATAGCATATACACATCAATTCCTACATATGCAATTCTACAAAAAACATCGACAATGCATAGGAAAACAGTAGGACATTTATGACCAAGATAGCACCACTTGCCTTTGTTGTAGATGCAGTCAATTAGATAATCCTCACAATTATATTGGCCTCTTTTGTATAACCACAATACTTGCAATCACAGTAGTTGCAATCACAGTAGTTGCACTCCTCGCAATCTAACATTTGAAGCAAACACAACAAACACCATTCAAAACATTGCAAACATACAACAGTGCAACATTACAAGAAAACAATGATGAACAGATGCATGCATGACGATTTAATCAGTCACAATGGTTGCATTTAGTGTTCTAAACATAATTAGATTACATGATGCATGTGGAAAGTCATTTAATGCACTAAAGCTTTTATTACTAAAGTTGTATCGATTTAATATGGTGTATACCACTTTAATTGAACTAAATATGTTTATGTCATGTTAAATTGTGAACTAGATGCTACTGGATAGAGGTAATGCAATTTAGAGACAGTGGCAATTTGAATCACCTAAAAAGGAGTTATAGATATTTTCCTATGATTAAAACACTATTTCAATGGGTTTAAATATTTCTATATGAATTTCTGTTTTAACAGTACCAAATAATTTGTCATGCAATTTCTCTGTATATATATTGTCAATACAAAACCTTAGCACTTGGATTCACCCTAATCGGAGTTATAGATCTTTTTGTATGATTTAAATAGTTTTTAATGGGTTTTAAATGATTCATATAGTTTCTGTTGTCTAAAAATCAAACTAAAATTATATCTGTAATCTCCACGGAATTGTGAATCCAGGGACATATTATTTGTAATTTTTCGAATAGTATTTATTTTCTTATGAATTTATTACTCTAAATAAGCCATTAAACCATTTATTTAATTACTGCAAAACCTTACAGTATTTTCCTGAACCATTTGCATATTGATGATCTACATGGAACCAGCTTTCCATCGGTATATCATTTATATTTTTGTGACAAGCAATTAATTTACTATGAATTTAATGATTTATAAAGCCATTAAAACTAATTAAAATGCTACGGGTTAAATAATCGGCAAAGGCTAGATCCAACCAGATATTATTAATCTACATTACGTAGGTGCAATTTGATATATTGTTCATATTTTTCGGAGTTACAGATAATTTCTTATGAATTTATTAACCTAAAAGACCATTAAAACCAATTAAATTACTGCAGTAACCACGTACAGTAAAAGTTGGATATATTCTGATATGATGATTCTACGTAAAATTATCTTAAATTTGATATATTATATGCTACTTTTGGACGTGGTATGAATTTATAATGAATTTTACAAGTTAGATCTATAATATGCAATTTTAAATTCGAACGGAATATTCCAGGGAATATTCCGCTGACTGGACAGGTTGACTTTGCATGCTGACTGGGACTAGATATTGACTTGACGTTGACGTGGCGTTGATGAGAAAGCTGACCGGGTTGACGACATGGCACGCACCAGTTTGATTGGATCTCGACCTCTGGATAGGATTCGGTGGCTAGAAGAAGAGATTGACCAGATTTTGGCTCAGAATAGACAAGAAACAGATCTGTGTTAGAGAGACAAATCCGTAGGTCAAATTGAAAAACTTAGAACATGAAAGTTATGGGGAATCATCATTCCTACCTTCTCACCAAAGGAATTTGGATTTGAAGAAACGAGCGCGAGTACATCTTGGATTTACACCGTAAGATCTGAAATATTGCGATACGAAATTCTCCGGCTGTGGTAGATGAAAAGAGGTGAGGTTTGTCGGGATTGAAATATTTCGACGATTCCTACAACTTTCGTTTTTTGACCGAAGGCAAACGACGAAGTCTAGATGGGTTAAAAAGCGAAATAAGATTCGGGCATGTGTAGATTTAGGATTTCGAGGAAAGAAAATCGTACACCTGTGGCTCCACGAGTTTATATGGAGGTTTGGGATGGCGGGGAGATAGGTATTGGAGTAGGGAACAAGTAGAAACAAACGGAAGTCGATTCGGAGTTGTAGATAAAAAGTTATAGCAGTTTAAATAGAGATAGGTTTAACAAAACAGATTTTGCACGCTTTTTAAAGAAACCAATCGATCCATCCTTCCCGTGCGTGCTGGTTCGATCCGGGTGGGCCGGCCCATTAGTTTTTTTTCCTTTTCTTTTTTCTTTTTCTATTTACTTGTTTCCCTTATATCTTTTGCATACGAACTCCAAATGACATGATTCTTGTTTCTAAATTTTTCTAAAATCGAATAGATCATTATAGGATCAAATTTGTAATCTTTTTACTAGTTTGGAAGTAGTGGATTTATAAATCCTTGTATATTTCATTTTATTTATATCTTTATGTGTTTGTATTTATTTCATAACTTTTTCATACTAGCTCCAAATAAGCTCAATTTTGTTTCTAACATTTTGTAATATTAATTGGATCTTTTTAGTCTATAATTTATCAATAATCGCTGCCTTAGCAACAGTGGGTTTTATAAAGTCAATTTAATTTCCTTTAGGAACATTTGGGCAAATCAACTATAGGATTTAGATACCAGGATTTGGATTTAGTTTGTGAGAACTTTGCATGGATGTAATGAAATGCTTATGAATGATTCATGATTTTCATTTTGAAATCTTGCACACCAATTCTTCAATCCATAATCAATTTAAGCCCTTTTGCCTATATGGCTACTTAGGTCATAACAAAAGAATATAAGATTTTGAATTCAAGGTTGAGAGGATTTTCTATTCAAAAAGTTTCTTCTCTTTGAGAATTTTCAACATAGTCAAACAATCAATCAAACTTATCTATTTATTTCACATTCCAAAATTAGGAGAATTTTGGGGATGTGACACACTACCACCCTTAAAAGAAATCTCGTCCCAAGATATGGGAAGGCTAGAAAGAAAGAAAGGTTCGGGATCCATTAGGATGCTACCACCCTTAAAATAAAATTGACTAGGTCATTTCTCGAGGATCCACTTAGCTCAGATTGGTTCTCCTTTAGACTTTTATTGACACAACGTCTCTTGCACATTCTAAACTTCATGATTGATAGTTTCCGAGAAAGCACTTCTTAAACTAGCAAAACTCTCATGGTGGGCAAATAGGGAACGTTTACTTCACGGTGCCCATAATTCACGGTTGGGATTCATCCTTACCGTACATTCCTATGCTTAGCAATGGATGCTTTTAGAAGGGTGTAACAATATACCATTCTAGGGTTTAGGCTCAATGTCGACTCTCTGCTAAGGCTGAAAAGGGAACTCAAGATTCGCAAAGCCAACAGTACAAGAGCGAATAATAAGAGTAGTAGGAATGGTGATCAATCCATCCTGCACACAAATCATTACCCTGTATGAGGATATGTGAATCACGGTTTTCTATCACTCGGGCATTCTCACTTGCCTTGGAGAATGTTTCCATGGGCACGAACTAATGCTCGATGTATACTCCCATGTATTCAATCAACAAAGCTACTACTAAAACTAAACTATCGATAATTCAACTTTTAGGTTGCGTAATCTACTACATAACATCATTTCAACACTTCATACTCCCATATCTCTTTTTTTCCATTAGATAAAGCATTCTCCTTCCTAAATGCATTGTGTTGTCAAACCTTCCACTTAACACATCACTATATCTCCAAGGGTTCAATATAGGGAAGAATAGATTCTATAGGAAAGAAACGACTAAGAAAATAATCCTACCCATAACTATATGAAGCAATCAATGTCACAAACAAGGAAACAATCATAGGCGATCAACACACAATCAAACACTTGTATAATAACCTTACATGGGTCTAAATATAGCAGTATATAACCACAAAATAGTTTGAAAGCATTGGGAACAATACTAGAATAAAGCATAGCAGCATATAAGAAATAAATAAAATCTGTCAAAACGGTACAGCAGACTTCACGAATTTTTCTGACCGACCTAAACTCGTCAGGAATTTTAGCCAATTTTTGTGCATGTACTACAGGTAATTAAGCTCCAGATCCTATTTTTTTAGATTTTTATGACTTACCAATAAAATATGAAAAATCGCGCGGTACTACAGGTTTGGCAGAAAACTGCAGCAGTTATTCCACGAATTTCAATCAATTCACACCATTAAAATAATTTTAAAACCACACGAAAACTCCAGAAAATTTAGAGTTTCAAAACAACAGATCCTAAACAAGGCATCACACGATATGGTTCAGTACAAACAAGCAAGCAACCTATATTGTCATACCACATAAGTTGGTAAGAACAATATGCTAACACGATAGCGATGATCTCCTAAAGAGATAAAATATGATGGTCCAGAACTAACCAAACTTGGTGAGATTTTTATTTATGTCATATTATTTGTTCTTTTACTTAGCTAACTCTCATATAGGTATCATGAGAATGGACAACTATAAATATTTGAATTGGAAGAGGTTCTAGAAAAGATAGATGAGGAATATAAGAACTCTAATAAGTAGAAAATATGATAGTTCTCCTAGTAGGGGTCTTCTATTGCTAATCCATTTCTAAGGTCACGATCCTACAGTCAACACATAGCTCTGATACCATCTTGTAACACCCTCGCCTGATAAGGCTGAGTTCATGTGTATAGTGCCAATCCCTGGATCGGTTCACTGGCACACACAGTACAAAATAATACCAAATATAATTGTGCATCATAAATACAACGAATATGATCCAGAATTTACATTATTTATTCAAGTACATAGCGGGAAACAAATACAAGGTAGATCTCCATCCTTCAAATGTGCCACAGGCGAACAATTGTTGAGTGGAGTCTCGCGACCTATGAACGATCACTCAGATACGATATAACCTACAACATGAAACGTTGCAGCCACGAATGGTCAATACATTGAATGTATGGCAAGTAGGCTAAAGTGGTTAACAACAGATCTATCAACTACATGCTTATTTGGCCAAGTGGAGTTCAGGCTCATTTGCATAAAGCAATAGTTTTATCCTAACATTTGTAACAAAGTAGTTTTCCAATACGATAAATAGGACACTCTGGTTCACTCCCAGGTGGTCCTACCCAATTATATTCACCCAACAAGTTTTAAGTAATCAAGAAATAAGGATGAGTGAGAAATATCATAGCATCAGTATCAGGTCGCTCAAATTGTCCATAACCGGGGACACGGCTAAGCACTTAGTTTATACACCCTGCAGGGGTTAGTACACTTTACCCATGTGACTTGGCCAGCCCATCTCGTACCACCACTCTCATATTGGGTGATGATAGGGAGAAGTCCAAGAAGGAACCGTTCGGGAAGTAGCTCCCCAATCCCGACGAGCACCGGTCCAACCTACACTATCTACATCTCTGGATACGCGGGTTCGAGTTACCACAACCTACTGAGTTCAACGAACCGCCCATTCCATTATTGGCACATGGTTGCACACGAAAGCTTCCAAACTAAGAAACCAATCCTTTCTCAGTGTCCTGGGCGGCATTCCCCACCATAAATCCACACTCGATGACCCAATCAATGCCATTCCGCCCAGGTGGTTTATTAAAACATATTGGTTTGTCATTTAGCAAAACATAAGCCTTTCAAAACATATAAATTTTCATGATGTGATTCCCTTCCTCGTCTAAATAGCATAGCTAAGCAATCTACCAATACGATGGCTCATAAACAAGGAATGCTAGGGAATAATATGGGACATAGCATAGCATATACACATCAATTCCGACATATGCAATTTGTAACATCCCTAAATTCATATTCCAAAACTCATTCATATCATTCTTGCCTCATTCATCCATTTAGGATTTTTCTCAAAAATCATTTAGAGACAGAAATTAGAGCTATGATTTCATGTGGGCAATTTATCTCAAATGGCCATCACCCTTTGAAACTTGAATGTTGGGTACTTGTTTTCTTGCCTCCATTGATGGAAGGATTAGGTGAAGCTTTTAACCCAAGATTCCAAATTTAGAAATAGTTTTAAAATCTTTTTCAAATATTTGCAAACTATAGCAAATCTCTGTTTACTTTGAAACCCAAGCTTAACCAAGCCTTGCAAAGTAACCACTTAGTTAAAATGGCTGTTTTTGAACCCACAAAACCCTGCAAAAGTTCCCAAAGCAGTTTGGATTCAAAAAGGATTTGAATTCATATCAAATTCATACCGAAAATGAATTTAGAAAAAGAAAAGGACTCCTCAATGGAAAAAGGCCGCGCAGCCAGAATCTGGCCGAACAGCAAATTGAGCCCAGCAAGCCCACCCGGGGTCTTCTTATTCTTCTCTCACGCGCAAACGCACGCGCTGAGCCGCTGACAGGCAGACCCCACCTACACTCCGCGCACCTCGCTGACAAGCGGGCCTTCTCCACGCCAGCGTCGTCTCCACCCGCACGACCTGTTCGTCCCCAATCAACGCGGCCGTTTTCGGTGTTTAATTCGCGGCGTCAATTCGAATCAATGGCCGAGTGATTATCGCGCTTGACCGGGCTATATAAACCCCCTCTGTCCCCTCTCTCTTTTCCCCCAAACCCCAAGCACAGAACGCCCCCAGGCTGCGCGCATTTCTCTCTGCAACCCCGCCGTCTCCGACGACTGCGCCGGCAAATTCCGGTGAGCCTAGAGTTCCCCTCGGTCTCGCGTTTACGCTATCTTGTTCAGTGAATCTCTGTGCACCTTCTGACACCCTTCGTTTACCTTCGCATGACCCATAGCTTCGGCAACGTCAACGACTGGTCGCCACCGTCTTCGGTACGAACTCCGGCGAGCTATAGTGGTAAGCCCCGACCGCCCCACGTCTTCTAGTTCAAGCACACAACTCTGCCTTGACTCTGTGAATCTAACCGTGTCCTCGTCCTGCCTTGGGGTGGTTCACAGCGACGTCCACAACGACCACCCGACACACCGACGCCGTCCTCCACTCCGGCGAGCAATCGCAACCGTGTCCGAGCGCCCCTTGACCAACCGCGAGTACGACGAGCTTCGCCGTGACCCCCTGAGCCCGGTGAGCTACTCCTCGATCTCTCTTACCCCCTGTAGTGCCGCCTCCGTCGTCGACCGACAGTTCCGCCGCCGGTAGCCACCGCTCCGCCGCCAGTTCTTGGCCAGGTCAATAGCAGCCGTTAGATCTGTATCGTAGCGCTAGGATAGATCCACTTAACCCGAAGCGGTGCGCGATCTGAGCCGCCAGATTTTATTTAGATCCTACGGCTGTGGAGCTCGATCCAGTGCGAAACGGTATGGGCGAATAAGAACATGACGCGTGGCTAGGTTAGATCTGAAAATAGATTTAAAAACCAGAAATTTGATCCAAATTCAAATGCTCATAACTTTCGATTGCCACGTTGGATTTTTGCAAACTTTATACCGTTGGATTCAGTGAAACAAGACCTTTCTGAATATCCAATTTATTTAGCATATAGTAACAGTTAAAATGATTTTATTTGTAGAACAAGTTTAAGGCTATTTTAGATATAGATTCATTTTGGTAAATTATATTGGGGCCAAATAAGTTTAGTTGGCAAACTTGTGACATGTTAAGTTTCTGTAGACATGAGCATACTTGGTAGAATTTTCAAAAATCACCACTTAGTAAATTCTTGCATGCATGCATTCATATTATTTTTGGTTGTATATAATTGTGAGTAATTGTATGCTTTAATTTCTTGTGTAGATTTTGCTAGTGATTGTGATTGTGAAGAGTGCTACTCTCCCCACTACCAAGGCAAGTGATATTTACATGAATAAATTTGTCCTATGTTTTGCACTGGCATTAGATATTTTGTTATAGTATTGCATGTTATTTTATCTAATGCAAAAGATGGGGAATCCTATGTAGTCTAGTAGATTTGCTAAGGAATTATCCCTAAGATAAGTTGCCATACTTTGCTTAGCCTAGCTTATAGCAAAACAAGGGTTGGTGAAAAACTACACTTACTATAAAGAAAATATTTCTAAGTCAAGAGACTTATACTTTTCTAATAAAACCACTAAGTCAAATGAACCTCCTGGGTGGAATGGAAAGTATGGGTTATGTTGAGTGGTTACACAAGGCCATGGACTTGGGTTGTGTATCTCACTTGTGGTAAGCCACCCAGGCACAAAGGGATTTGGAGGCCAAGTGTTGAGAAAGCTTACAGTGCAACCACTTGGCAATATGGGCTCTGCCATGATCATATAGGTTGCTAGAACTTAGTCACTTGGACAGTTGGTGGTAGTTGGGTTGATAGGTTGGAGCGCGTCCATTTGACTAAGGAAAGGCTTCTGAAAGGTCCTGTCTTGGGAAACCAAGTCTGGTGGGGAAAGTGCACAACCTCTGCAGATGGAAACCTAAGTACTTAGCCTTGTCCAAGGAAATGGACACTTTGAGCATCAAGACATGGAAGCTACAAGAATCTCATCACTCCAACTTCTAAATAAAAATTTGTGGGTGAACAAGGGAGAAGACCCCAATGTCTATTGGAGGTTCTTTGGGAATGTTTTTGACAAAGAAGAATTTAGTGGTTTCAACTAATAGGTAAAACTTATTATCAAGCAAAGCAAGCCCAGCTACACTTAGCCAAATGCATATAGTAATATAGTCCACTTAAAATATACTAAGGTATCACTTGCCAATACTATTCCAAAGTATTGACCCTCTGTGGCTGTAACTTGTGATGTTGCAGGTTACTCCGATGATGAATAGGAGTCATGAGTCTACACTCAACATGCTTGCCTGTGGCACATGAAGATGAAGACTTATGTTTATTTACTTATTCCTTAAACTCTTGTATTACGCCTATGGCCCTGAGTTGTAAAAGACTATGTTTTATCTCTGGAATGAATGTAATAAACGACCTTTGTATCTGTGTACTTCATCTTAAACCCAAGATAAGGAAGGATTTTAGCCAAGTGATGTGCAAATACTGCAAAGAGTTAGGACATTATGCAAACTACTGTCCTGAAAAGATGAAGCATAAGATAAACAAGCCTATGAGGGATATCAACCTTGTCACATGTTTCAAATGCAAGGAACTAGGCCACTATGCAAACAATTGTCCAGAAGGATGGAGAACAAGTTAAACAAGTCTATGAAGGATCTCAACCTTGGCCCATGAGTCAAGTATGGGAACAAAGGACACATGCAAAAGTTTGTTTAAAGAAGTTTCCCCAGGATCCCAAGAAGGACAAAGTGTAATTTTTGTTTGAAAATTTTAAGGGTGGTAGTACCCTAGTTGTTTTGAACTTGTTTGTAACCCTAGCCTCCCCAAATCTCGGGACGAGATTTATTTTAAGGGTGGTAGCCTGTCACATCCCAAGATTTTCCAAATCTTGTAATGTGAAAATAAATGAATAAAATAAAACTTTGTTTGATTTTCAGGGCCAGAAGAAACTTTTTGAATTCAATTGGAACTTCAAACCCATTTGAATTAAATAAAATCCTAAAGGGATTTAAAAAGATAAAAATTTTAAATAAAGGAAAACAAAATATTTGGGAAATGATATTTTGGATCTTTTAAAGTAAAAGGATTTGGTTTTCAAAAGAAAAGGTGGATTCATAAACAAAGATTATTTTATAAAGCCAAATTAAACCTTGGCCAAAGTATTTAAAATAAAATGTTTTGTTTTCGTTAAAAATAGTAAAGGGTTATTTAAATAAAATGATAAGGAAATAATATCCAAATTTTATTTAAATAAAAGGTTTTACCATTTTAATTAAAACATCAAAACTTATTAAATTATTTTAAACTAAGTGTTTCAAGTATTTTATATTCACAAATAAAACTTACTAAAGTGTTTTGGCTTTATTTTAGATTTTAAAATAAATATTCTCAATAAAACAAACCCTAGTTGATTTAATAATGAAAGTCTATTTTATTTAATTAATAATGGACTCTAAAATAAAATGTTATTTTGTTTTAAAACAAGTTTCCAAGTATTTAATATTTCCAAATAAAACCTACTGATTTGGTTTTGAAAATATTTAGGTTTCAAATGAAGATTTTATTAATAAAATCAAACCCTATTTTTAATAAACCATGGTCCATTTTATTTAATTAATAAATGGAACCTAAAAAGATTTAAAATATTATTTGGTTTTGGAAGTTGGTTTATGCTACTAAACAGAACCAAAAACTCATTACAAGTTTGAATTGTTTGAATGGTTTGCATTGTTGATTGAATCATTTTTTTGAATATCAAATCAGAAAAATAGAAATAGAAAAGAATAAAACAAACAGGCAGAAAAAAAATATGGAAAAGGACAGACCCAACCCAACAGCCCAGGAAGCCCACCTAGCCCACCTGCTCTCCTCCCCGAAGCATTCTTTTCTCACTCAGAAACTTAACCGCGCAGAGAATGACTACTGGCCCCCACCTCCACTCCCTTTCTCTCACTGCCAGAGGACCCCACACCACGCCCCCTTCTTCCTCACCCCGCGACCTGTTCTTTTCCCCCTCTCTCCCATTTCTGTGATGAATTCGCGAGCATCAATTCGCGTTAACGCCGCACTCAATCGCTCCTGCAACCACGCTGTATTAATCGCCCCTGATTCCTCTCCGTTTTCCCTCTGCCCCCTCCCCAAAGCACGCCTCCAGGCTGTCGCAATTTGTCCTCGAACAGCTCCGTCTCCGACGAGCTTCCACCGACGAATACGGCCGAGCCACACCACCTCCTGCCTCCCCGAGCACACGAGAACACTCACCACTCTCTTACGCATCTCCTGGTACACTTCGTTCAACCGCGGGCGCCCCAAGAAGCCGTCTTCGACAAAAGTTCTGAGCGCCGCCGTCTGTCTCGCCTCCGTCGAGCTCCTCCGGTAATTCCAGACCACCCCGACCCCTTCTGTTCACGCACACATCTTTGCCATGGTCTTGCGCAACTAACCCCGTCCTCCGTTTGTCTTCCCGTGGACCACAGCGTCATCCTCGACCTTGACCGCACGCGACCGTCGCCAGAACCAACTCCGGCGAGAAATCCTGCCCGTCCCCGTGCGCCCCTTGCCACGACGACCACACGAACAGCATCACCTCATCCTCGCGACTTCGGTGAGCTTGCTCCCTCCCTGTTTCGTTTCCTGCCTCGCCAGCACCGCCGCCAACCGACCGCTCCGCCGCTCGCCGGTGAACTCGCGCCGCCAGTTCCTGGCTAGTTGTTAGGAACCGTCTGATCTTGATCCAGCGGCTAGGAAAGAAAATAAGCGAAGGGGTATCAAACGATCTGAGCCGCGCGATGATAATGAAATCCAACGGCCAGCGTCGCCCGATCCGGCCGAACCGGTATCGTCCAGTAGAATAACGACGCGTGGCAGGATCTGTTTTAAAACAGAATTTGAAAAACAGATTTAAGTAGCAATTTGAAAACCCTATAACTTTCAAACCACACGTCCAAATTTGGCAAATTTTATATCAATGGATTCAGGAGAACAAACCCTAGCCAACCATGCCCTTAGTTTAGAAAATAGTAGCTGTTAGCTTGTTTGAAATTGCATAAACATTTGTATGCTTGTTATGAATGTAAAAATTGTTTAAAAATGAATTTAGGGTTAAAACCTTTGGCAATTAGATTGATTTGAACCTACTGACCCTAGGAAACACTTTGTGGACACAAAAATGTATTTGGAGAAAATAAGAAATGATTCTTTAATTTAAAACCATTTCTAGTCAAATAGAAATGTAATTTATTTATTGAAAATAATTTTGAAGTAAAACCTTTGCAAATTGATTTTTTGTGACCTTACTGACCCTAAGAACCAACCCTTGGTGTTAGAAATGATTTTTGTAAAATTTAGGTTAGATTACTTGACTTAGTCATTTTCTAGCCAAATAAAAAGAATGGTTTTTGTTATAAAAATGTTATGGAAAGAAAACTTTGAGAAAATGGTTTGGACCAAACCTACTGACCCAAAAACACCAAGCTTTGCAATAGCAACTCATTTGGTGAACAACTTAAGAGTTTTGCCTTAATAAAAACATTTTTGACCACATGAAATGATGAATGGATTTAAAAATAGTTTTTGGACAAAACCCTCTTGCTAATGACTTTGCCACTTTGGTGAATGACCAAATTGGATCTTACAAAGTTTAGAAACCCAATAGAGACCTCTTTGCAAAATAAAACTATCTTGTGCATGCTCCCATGCATGACTTAGATTCCATTACTTTGTGTGGGTGAAGATTTGTTTGTTTGACTTTGGTTTGGAATGTGAATTGAATTTGTGTTTGCTTGATTGATTTGTAGTGAAGTGTGAGACTAGAAAGATCAAGGAGTGAACCACCGTTCCCTACCAAAAAGGCAAGTGATGCTTCATACTTTTGTCCCATTACTTTCTCTATGCATTAGTGATTTTGCTAAGTAAACTTGCATGGATTTTGCTAAGTATAGATCTTGCTATAGGAAAACATAGTAATGAATCCTTAGTAGGATTTCCTAAGTTAGAGATTCCTACTACTACCAAGCTTAGCCTAGCTAATAGAAAACATGGGTGGAATATATATTCACACTATGGAAAAATATTCTAAGTCTGAGGACTTAGGTTTTGTTTAATAAAACAACTAAGTTAATGAATCACCTGGGTGGAAGTGGAAGGATTGGGTTATGTTGAGTGGTTACACAAGACCATGGACCTGGCTTGTGTATCTCACTTGTGGATGGCCACCCAGGAAACAAAGGGATTTGAGATGTCAAATGTTGAGAAGCTTCAAGTGCAACCACTTGGCAATATGGGCTCTGCCATGATCATATAGGTTGCAAGAACTTAGCCAAATGGATAGTGGGTGGTAGTGTTTGATAGGTTGGAGCACGTCCATTTTGGTCTAAGGGAAGGCTTCTGAAAGATTTTGTCTTGGGAAACCAAGTCTTGTGGGTAAAGTGCACCACCTCTGCAGAGTGTAAAACCTAAGTACTTAGCCATGTCCCTGGTAAAGGACAATTTGAGCATCAAGACATGGAAACAATCAAGAATCTCATCATTCAAATTTCTAAATTAAAATCTTGTGGTTGAACAAGGGTTGTTTGAATTCTTCAATCATTGATGGAGAGATGGCTTGGTACAAGGATCTTGAAATCTTTGATTGAGGAAAAATGATTTTGTCAAGCAAAAACTTAGTATTTTCAAATGTTAAGGAAAAATCTATTTTTGAGCAATGCAAGCCTCAACTCCACTTAGCCAAATGCATATAGATGATAGATTCCACTATACAAATATAGTATCACTTGCCAATACAATTCAAATGTATTGACCCTTTGTGGCTGTAACTTATATGTTGCAGGTTTGATTGATTTTAGTGAAGATTGTTTGATTAGGATTACAAAGTCTACAACCAACATCTGCCTGTGGCACTTTGAAGATGAAGGACCCCATGCTTATAGTTATTCCGCTGCAATGTAATGTAATAGCCAATGAGCTATGTTTGATGTAATAAACTTATGTTATCCCTGGTTATAAAGTTATATTATGACCTTTGTTTCTTGATATTACATCTTAACTGTGGATGCTAGCTATTGATCCAGGGACTAGCATTGTAAAACACAGGAGGAATCTACCTTAACAGGTTGAGGCCTCTACAGATGGTATCAGATTCTACAAAAAACATCTACAATGCATAGGAAAACAGTAGGACATTTATGACCAAGATAGCACCACTTGCCTTTGTTGTAGATGCAGTAAATCAGATAATCCTCAAAATTATATTGGCCTCTTTCGTAATAACCACAATACTTGCAATCACAGTAGTTGCACTCCTCGCAATCTAACGTTTGAAGCAAACACAACAAACACCATTCAAAACATTGCAAACATACAACAGTGCAACATTACAAGAAAACAATGATGAACAGATGCATGCATGACGATTTAATGAGTCACAATGGTTGCATTTAGTGTTCTGAACATAATTAGATTACATGATGCATGTGGAAATTCATTTAATGCACTAAAGCTTTTATTACTAAAGTTGTATCGATTTAATATGGTGTATACCACTTTAATTGTACTAAATATGCTTATGTCATGTTAAATTGTGAACTAGATGCTACTGGATAGAGGTAATGCAATTTAGAGACGTTGGCAATTTGAATCACCTAAAAAGGAGTTATAGATATTTTCCTATGATTAAAACACTATTTCAATGGGTTTAAATATTTCTGTATGAATTTCTATTTTAACAGTACCAAATAATTTGTCATGCAATTTCTGTGTATATATATTGTCAATACAAAACCTTAGCACTGGGATTCACCCTAATCGGAGTTATAGATCTTTTTGTATGATTTAAATAGTGTTTAATGGGTTTTAAATGATTCATATAGTTTCTATTGTCTAAAAATCAAACTAAAATTATATCTGTAATCTCCACAGAATTGTGAATCCAGGGACATATTATTTGTAATTTTCCGAAGAGTATTTATTTTCTTATGAATTTATTACTCTAAATAAGCCATTAAACCATTTATTTAATTACTGCAAAACCTTACAGTAATTTCCTGAACCATTTGCATATTGATGATCTACATGGAACCAGCTTTCCATCGGTATATCATTTATATTTTTGTGACAAGCAATTAATTTACTATGAATTTAATGATTTATAATGCCATTAAAACTAATTAAAATGCTACGGGTTAAATTATCAGGAAAGGCTAGATCCAACTAGATATTATTAATGTACATTACAGTAGCTTCAATTTGATATATTGTTCATATTTTTCGGAGTTAAAGATAATTTCTTATGAATTTATTAACCTAAAAGACCATTAAAACCAATTAAATTACTGCAGTAACCACGTACAGTAAAAGTTGGATATATTCTGATACGATGATTCTACGTAAAATTATCTTAAATTTGATATATTATACGCAATTTTTAGACGTGGTATGAATTTCTAATTAATTTTACAAGTTAGATCTATAATATGCAATTTTAAATTCGAACGGAATATTCCAGGGAATATTCCGCTGACTGGACAGGTTGACTTTGCATGCTGACTGGGACTAGATGTTGACCTGACGTTGACGTGGCGTTGATGAGAAAGCTGACCGGGTTGACGACATGGCACGCACCGGTTTGATTGGATCTCGACAGTCTGGATAGGATTCGGTGGCTAGAAGAAGAGATTGACCCGATTTTGGCTCATAATAGACAAGAAACAGATCTGTGTTAGAGAGAAAAATCCGTAGGTTAAATTGAAAATCTTAGAACATGAAAGTTGTGGGGAATCATTATTTCTACCTTCTCACCAAAGGAAATTGCATTTGAAGAAACGAGCGCGAGTACATCTTGGATTTACACCGTAAGATCTGAAATATTGCGATACGAAATTCTCCGGCTGTGGTAGATGAAAAGAGGTGAGGTTTGTCGGGATTGAAATATTTCGACGATTCCTACAACTTTCGTTTTTTGACCGAAGGCAAACGACGAAGTCTAGATGGGTTAAAAAGCGAAATAAGATTCGGGCATGTGTAGATTTAGGATTTCGAGGAAAGAAAATCATACACCTGTGGCTCCACGAGTTTATATGGAGGTTTGGTATGGTGGGGCGATAGGTATTGGAGTAGGGAACAAGTAGAAACAAACGGAAGTCGATTCGGAGTTGTAGATAAAAAGTTATAGCAGTTTAAATAGAGATAGGTTTAACAAAACAGATTTTGCACGCTTTTTAAAGCAACCAATCGATCCATCCTTCCCGTGCGTGCTGGTTCGATCCGGGTGGGCCGGCCCATTAGTTTTTTTTCCTTTTCTTTTTTCTTTTTCTATTTACTTGTTTCCCTTATATCTTTTGCATACGAACTCCAAATGACATGATTCTTGTTTCTAAATTTTTCTAAAATCGAATAGATCATTATAGGATCAAATTTGTAATCTTTTTACTAGTTTGGAAGTAGTGGATTTACAAATACTTGTATATTTCATTTTATTTATATCTTTATGTGTTTGTATTTATTTCATAACTTTTTCATACTAGCTCCAAATAAGCTCAATTTTGTTTCTAAAATTTTGTAATATTAATTGGAGCTTTTTAGGCTATAATTTAGCAATAATCGCTGCCTTAGCAACAGTGGGTTTTATAAAGTCAATTTAATTTCCTTTAGGAACATTTGGGCAAATCAACTATAGGATTTAGATACCAGGATTTGGATTTAGTTTGTGAGAACTTTGCATGGATGTAATGAAATGCTTATGAATGCTTCATGATTTTCATTTTGAAATCTTGCACACAAATTCTTCAATCCATAATTAATTCAAGCCCTTTTGCCTATATGGCTACTTAGGTCATAACAAAAGAATATAATATTTTGAATTCTAGGTTGAAAGGATTTTCTATTCAAAAAGTTTCTTCTCTTTGAGAATTTTCAACATAGTCAAACAATCAATCAAACTTATTTATTTATTTCACATTCCAAAATTAGGAGAATTTTGGGGATGTGACAATAATGGTCATGCTTAAGTCACTAAGAGTGATTTATTATATGATGTATAAGTGACATTGGTCGATAGAACATGATTAAACCCGAGTCTAGATATATTTTACCGGGATAGTCATGGCAAGTCAAAATAATATAATGTGAAGTCGGAATATAAGATACAGGAGAAAACTAGAGATAATATAGTATGACTAAGCTGATGCTAGAGCAACATTGAGTTGTAACAGTAGTATGTTCCTCTTAGAGAATACTAAACACTTGAAGGAAGTAGGTTTTGATATATACAATGTCAACACCCGGATTTTGAATCCCAGATGCATGTTATGCCATACATCGCAATCCCAGGATTACCATTTTTGCGAGACATAACAGATTGGTACCATAGTTCATCATCCATTACAAACCATAATAAAGGTCTTACAAATAAAGGATCTCATGATCCAGTCTTAATACAATCAACGCAGCCGAATAATATAATAAGGGTAGCGTGGTCGAAGCTTCATCTTCAGGGTCACAGGCAATGCTGACGATGGGAGATGATCCTAGTTGTCATAGACTTCCTGATGTCCATCATCCTGGTGGTCCTCCTCATAGTCTGGCCATAGGAATATCCAGGGACAAAGCCATGAGTACTCTTTAAGTACTCACAAACTATCATTAACAAGTAAAGTGGTTCAAGTAGGAATCCTAAGCTCTAGGTTTATTTGCAAAAATCCAGGTGTATCTCTAACTGAGTTTAGAAGTAAATAAAACTAGTTTAAAGTTTTACAACACCTAAGTGGGGATTTAGTTTTCATGTTCACAACCCTCTTGTGGTCAAGTCAAAGTCACAATTAATTTCCAAAGTCATTTAAAAAACATCTGATGACGGAATAGTATGGCCACTCCAACTGTCCATAACCGCGGACGCGACTATTCGAATAGTTTGACACTCTGCAGAGGTGGTACACTTTCACCACAACATTTGATACATCCGTCAGGAATAATCCTGAATCACCATACTTAGTATGTGTATAATCAATCCAAACCTTTCAATTACACACCCTAGTATAGGCACCTCGCCTATGAGTTTGGCCTCCCAACCATGACCATCTGTCATCTTGGGAACTACACAGGTGGACAATCATCACGAGGTAGCCTCAGCTCAAACCTCTTCCACAAGGGAACCAATACTAAGATATATAAACTTCTAGTCAAGCCCTACCTAAATTCGGGTATTGTGGTTGTATGGTAAAATTGGAATGGTATCTCATCCAAACCCAACCATCAGCTTTTATAAAAGGGCTAAGGCTCGTGCCTAAACATTTTCATCATCAAAAATCATCTGGTGTTTCATAACACATGACAAAACATTTCATTAGAATGACTCATCATTCTAAGGTTTTCATAATCATTTTCACCAAGTACTCCCATCTAAAGTGATCAAGTTTTATGCTTAGCACTAGCCACTAAGGTTGAGCCTAATCACTAGTGAGGGGTGCTAATCAAGTGTGACTTATCCAAATCTAGTCTTATGGCCCAGTATGACATCTAGTTCTATCTAACTTAGGCCAAGTTTTATGCTCTTTATGCTAGCTATAATACCCTTCCAAAACTCACTAAATACTAACTAGAAGTAAGAAATAACTTTGATAAGGAAATAAAAGAATAAAGCTTGCAATTAAAACTGGGATTGGGTATAATAAAGTGGTATAACCAAATATGCCTAAGGGATTGCATAGGTTAAATGGGTATTGTGGGGCTTGCAAGTATTATCTTGCATAGTCTAGCTTGCCAAGATGGCTTGCCTTGAGTAGTGAAGTGGTTGAAGTTCTCCTCTGCTTCCTCTTCGTAGTAGTCTCCTTCTTCTTTGTATCCTTGGTCGGTACTAGCGTCTATAAATAAATACGAGGTACACAATCACCAAACAATACTTAACTACTTCTATTTGGCACCCAAAAGTTCACACTTGATGATCTAGCATCATCACAATCGTCACAAGGATTAAAGCCTTAGTCTTATTTATTTTATTTTGGAAAAGCAATTTCTACTCATTGGAAAACTAATTAATATTTAATATTCTCCAATTTAAAATATGGGATAATAATGACCATGTCATCACGACATATTTCAATACTTGAGAATGTGATTTAAAGTGGTGTCACAATTTAATAAGGTTTAACATTATTATTTTAATTAATTAAAGTGACTAGAAATGCTTATGGGGCATTCTTTTAATACTTGTCCATTCTTACGGCAAGTAATCCTAGATATTTTTATGTATTCAGAAATATCTTGTCAAATGTGATTTTTGAGAGTTGGAATCAACTCTAAAGCATTTATGGTTTATTTTTGAAAAATATTTGAATGCAGAAAAGTCTCTGCCTTATTATTTTTACTATAGATGATCTATAATTTAAAATGGTTTTAATCCAATGGTCTTGGATTAATAATTTCAATACCTTTCTAACAAAATTGGTTTCATGCAATTTGGTTCAGTAAAACTAGGTTTAAACTAAAATGGAAGTTTATATTTGAACTACTGTGTTGCGCGGGAACTAAATGGGCTAGCCCATCTGCACCAGCGAGACTGAACCCTAACGCGTCAGTAGTCCCACGCATCAGAGGTCCCACGCGTCAGCGGCTCTAGCTACGCGAAGCGATAAGTTTCAACCTGGCCCGTGCGATTAGATTAGATCCTACGGCTCGGGTGTGTCGTCTCCGTCAGGGAGCGCCAGCGAGACTAAACCCTAACGCAGCGGTGGGGGTCGTGTGAGGATCACCAGGTCCCTAGCTAGGGTCGTCTTTGGGGGTGAACGACGGTTCGAACGGTGGTCGCGGCGGCTCCTGGGGCGGCTCCAATCAACGGCTCCCTTCTCCTCCTGCAGTGGCGGGCTCCGGTGAAATTCTGGTGATGCGGAGCTCGCCTTGCTCCGGTGAGAGGTGGGGAGTGAGATGATGTGGAGACTTGAGACTGGGGTGGCCTCCTTTTACAGCCGAGCGAGAGAGGCAGTGCAGCATGGGAAGAGCTCGACGGGGTCGACGGCACATCGAGCTATTGGCATGGCGGAGGGTGTAGTCCTGTGTGCGGTATCCTAGCGATGCTCAAGGACTTAATGGCGTGTCACGGGGCGGTCGAGGTTGGTCGGAACGGGCAGGTGCTCTGAGTGACACCGACGTAATTTTCGACGACGCATAGTGGCTACGGGTCGCGCGGCAGCGAATGAGGATGTCTGGGGGGTTGCTGGTGTCGCGGTGATAGCAGGCACGGCAAAGGCGAGGCACGGTGTGTACGTGTGTGTCGGGCGTGGCGCTCTGGCGTGCTCTCGGCATGGCGCAGAGACAGCGGGCGCGGCGTGTTCTCTATGGTCCAGGGCCTGGCTGCTTGCGAGGGCTGGACAGGGGGTGGCAGTGGACGCTGTGCTGCCTCCTGGACATGGTGGCTGGGCGTTGCATTGCCTTCTGCTAGCTAGCCATGGTCGACCGAGAATGGGGGGGCTCGAGTGACTCAGCACTGGTGCAATGGTAGAGTGCTAGCTTGTGTCAATGCAAGTGTGCTCACTAGGGGGGACATGGGGTAAGAATTGGGGACAAGGGTTTGAATGATCACTACTAAAAATAGTGTAGTTAGGCAAAGTTTAAAATGTGCCTCTAGGTGTTTGATGAAATGGCCGAAAGAAATTTAGTTTGGAATTTTTGGATGAATTTTGGTGAATGTACTAGTCACATACTTGGTAGTATATGGTTTCTTGGGTTTGTCAAGGTGAACTGGTTTGAGTGGTTTTTGAGAAATGGTGATCTTAGTACCTGTTAAGGATTCAATTTTGAATTGTCATTCGAATAAATTTGCAAAATGTTTTTGTTGGTTTGCAAAGTGGGCTTGGGTTCACTTTCACTTGGTCTAGCAATGGATGAAAATAATTGGATTTGTTTCTGTTAGAAAACTTGGACTAGAAACAATCAAAGTGGTCTAGTGGTTAACTTTGGACAAAATGACCATTTGCTTATATTGTTTATATTTTAATTCTTCTTGATTTGATTCTGCCTGGAAATGAATTAGATGATGTTGTTTTCATCTTTAAATCAATCCTTGCCATTCATAGCAATCAAACATGGCAATACAAGCATTCATGCATTCATCACACACACATGCATTCATATTTATTTTAATAACAAAAGTTTTTGTTAGCCCTAAACTTGGGTGATTTGAACTTGATAATCTTGATTAATATTTTTTGGGATGTTACAAACCTTCCGCCCTTAAAAAAAATCTTGTCCCGAGATTTGACAAAAAAGAAAACTAGGGTTTAAAGAGATCTGGAAACTCAGTCCTAATGTAATCTTCTCGCTCCCAGGTAGCTTCTACTTCAGTGTGGTTACTCCACTGGATCTTGAGAAACTTGATACTCCGGGTTCTGGTGGTTCTGAAGGCTTCCTCCAAAATACGAATGGGTACTTCAAGATATGTCAGTTCCTCGTTGATTTCTATGGTTCTTTTATCAATATTATTGAAAACTTCGGTCTTCTCCGGGACTTCTAGGCATTTGCGAAGTAATGAGATATGAAACACATTATGCATGGCTGACATCTCCTCCGGCAGTTCCAGTTGATATTATACTTCTCCTCGGCGATTCAAAATCTTGAAGGGTCCAATATATCTCTGGGCTAACATTCCTTTAAGTTGGAAATGTTGCATTCCTTTCAAGGGTGATACTTTCAGATACATAAAATCTCCGATATTGAAGGCTAAGTATCGACGTATCTTGTCAGCATAAATCTTCTGTCTGGATTGGGTGGCCTGAAGGTTCTCACGGATCTTGTGCACTTTCTCTTCGGCTTCTCCTAGGATGTCGAGTCCGAAAATCTGACTCTCTCTTACTTCCGACCAATTCAACGGGGTATGACACTTCCTTCCATACATAAATTCAAATGGGGCCTTTTGCGAACTGGCTTGATAACTGTTGTTGTATGAGAATTCTGCGAAAGGCAGACTCTTCCCATTTTGATCCATATTGTAGCTCATAAGCTCTCAACATATCTTCGAGTATCTGGTTTACTCGCTTCGTTTGTCCATCAGTCTGAGGGTGATAAGCTGTGCTAAAATCCAGTCGGGTTCCTAATCCTTCTTGGACTTTCTTCCAAAATATCGAGGTAAGCTGGGTTCCTCGACCCGACACAATGTTTTTGGGACACAATGCAAACTGACTATTCTAGCAATGTACAACTCTGCTAGCTTCGAAATCTGATAAGTGGTCTTGACTGGTAAGAAATGAGCGACTTTAGGCAGTCTATCCACTATGACCCAGATAGAGTCATTTCCCCTACTATATGTAGGCAAACCGGTGATAAAATCCATTCCTACTAAATCCCATTTCCATTCTGGAATCTGCAAAGGTTGCAAAAGTCCTGCGGGTCTCTGATGTCCCGCTTTGACTCTCTGACAGATATCACATTTGGCTATATAGCTTCCGATTTCTCTCTTCATCTTATGCCACCAAAATTGCTCCTTCAAATCTTGATACATCTTGGTTCCTCTTGGGTGGATAGAATAAAGAGTAGCATGGTCTTCTTTCAAAATAGCTTGTTTCAACTCTGAATCTGCTGGCACACAGATACGTCCTTTTACCACAAAACTCCTTCTTCATCTTCGGTGAATCCAGGTACCTTTCTAGTACTAATATGACGTTTGATTTCGTCGATACTAGCATTTCCTTTCTACGCCTCCTTGATCTGACTGATCAAAGTGGGTTGTAGTTCTATGCTAGCCAAAAATCCTTCACTTACTAGGTCCATTCTAAAATCTTCCAACTCCTTGTGCAAACTTGGTTGCTTTTTCAGAATCATGGTGTTCAATCGACACAACAATCTGCTAAGGGCATTTGCTACCACATTGGCTTTGCCGGGGTGATATTGAATGTCAATATCATAGTCCTTGATTAGCTCTATCCATCTCCTTTTCCTCATATTCAGCTCCTTCTGTGTGAAAATATTCTTCAGGCTCCTGTGATCCGAATAAATCTCACAACAGTTACCCATGAGGTAATGCTGCCATGTCTTGAAGGCTAAAACTATGGCTGCTAGTTCAAGGTCATGGGTAGGGTAATTCTGCTCATGTTGCTCCAGATGTCCGGATAGATAGGATATGACTTTGCCTTCTTGCATCAACACACATCCAAGAACAACCTTGGATGCGTCACAAAACACATCAAAAGGCTTCGTGATATCCGACGTGATCAAGATTGGGGCTGAAATTAATCTCTTCTTAATCTCCTAAAAACTTGTTTCACATTTGTCCCTCCATTAAAACTTCTTATCTTTCTTTAACAATTGTGTCATGGGTCTTGCGATGCTCAAAAATTCTTCTTCGAACTTGCGGTAATATCCCGCTAATCCGAGAAATGCACGAACTTGGGTTTGAGTGGTCAGGGCTTGCCATTCTTCCACATCCTTATCCTTGGCATGGTCGACAGTAATTCCTCCTGCCGACATGATATGTCCGAGGAATACTACTTCCTTTAACAAGAACTCACATTTTCTAAACTTGGCATTAAACTGATGGTCCCTAAGGGTTTCAAGGATGGTCCTTAGGTGTAGCTCATGTTCTTGTTCTAATTTGTAATAGATCAAAATGTCATCGATGAAAACAACGACAAACTTATCCAGGAATTTCATAAAAAATTTATTCATGAGATTCATGAAATAAGTGGGGGCATTGGTTAATCCAAAAGACATGACCGTGTACTCATATAATCCATATCTGGTGGTGAAGGCAGTCTTTGGAATATCCTCTATGTGAATCTTGAGTTGATGATAACCAGTTCTAAGATCAATCTTAGAAAACACTTTGGCACTGGTCAACTGGTCAAACAGGTCGTCTATCTTTGGCAGTGGGTACTTGTTCTTAATGGTGACATCATTTAGCTTCCGACAATCCGTGCAGAAACGGTTACCTCCATCTTTCTTATCCAGAAATAAAACAGGTGATCTCCATGGCGACACACTTGGTTGAATCAATCCTATCTCCAGCATATCATCCAGTTGCTTCTTCAGCTCCAATAGTTCAGACTGGATCATACTATAAGGTCTCTGAGCTATGGGTCCGGTTCCAGGGATTAGTTCAATGATAAACTCGATATCCCGATCTGGGGGCATACCGGGCAATACATATGGGAATACGTCGAGGTATTCACAGACTACTATGACTTGGTCAATGGTTGGTTGGGCTAGACTCTTGTTGCATATGAATTGATGGGGAAAGGTTTCGGATACATGCTCTACAGATACTCCAGTGGTACTAGTCATGGTTATGGCTTTCTTGGCACAGTCGATTAATCCTCTATCTTTTGACATCCAATCCATTCCTAGTACTACTTCCAAACCTTTAGTTCCAAGTACTATTAGATTAGCATAAAAATCTATGCCATGGATTCTGATAGGTATGGCCTTGCAAATTTATCTAGCTTTGGTGGTTGAACCAGGTATTTGAACTATCATAACATGCTTTAATTTTGTTGGTTGAATCTTACTAGTGCATGCAAATTATTCTATAACAAACGAGTGCGATGATCCAGAATCAAACAACACTCTTGCAAGTACTGAGTTAACAAAAAACATACCCAGCACAACATCTGGTGCTTCATGTGAAACAGACGACCGTTGCGGTTGAGCGAGTTCCCTAGGGAAAATCTCCTTCCAGGCTAAACACGGCGCTGCTGCTGAGCTACGGCATTCACGTTGGGGGCTGCTGCAAGTTTCTTGGGGCACTCATTGGAGTGTCCCTTGGTTACGCATTCATAACAAGTAACTTGAGACTTGTCCTTTCCTGCAATAGGCACAACATTGGTTTCCGTCCATGGGGAAGCATTGGTGTTGTTGGCGACATTGTTGTTGTTGAAGTTGGGGTGGTGCGCGGCTGAAAGTGTTAGGGTTGCCGGGGTTGTTGTTGTGGTTTCCTCCGGGCCTTTGGTTTCCTCCTCCATTGTTGGGATAGTTCGGACGGGTCATCAGGGGTCTATTTTTTCTCGGGGCAAATCCTGCAGACGGGTTGGGACGATACATTGGGGTATGGTGGGTTCCTGGTTGATGCATCATTCGACGCTTGCGGTTCTCATTGGCTTGATTGATCTTGCCTTCCATATGGATTGGAGAATCCACTAAGGCTTCAATGTCAGTGAAAGGAATGTTGACTAACACCATCTGCATCTCTTCATCCAGACCATTCAAGAATCTCTCCTTCTTCTTGGCTTAAGTGTCAATCTCATCTGGTGCATACCTAGCTAATGACAGAAATTTGTCATGGTACTCAACTACTGTCATCCTCCCTTGCTTCAATTCTCTTAACTCATCTTGAATCCTCTTAATTAAACCCGATGGCACATGGGTTCGGATAAAATTGAGTTTGAATTCATCCCAGGTCATCATTTGTCCTCCATTCATGGTGCGAATGCTATTCCACCAAGCTCTTGCATCTCCTGCCAGATAATGGGTGGCAAACAGTACTTTCTCATTGGCCTCCACTCCTGTGACTTCTAAGTTGTTCTCCATGGTCTGTAGCCAGTCATCAGCTTCGAATGGCTCTTCAGACTTACTAAATATGGGTGGATTAGTGTTTTGAAAGTTCTTGAGCTTGGATCGATGGTTATAATGGTTTCCATGGCCTTGATTGTTATTGGCCATCTGAGGTATGTGTTGAAGGGTGGCTAAGTTGGCTTGATGTTCGGCTCTTTCAGCCTCATGGTCCGAAACCAACATTTGCAAGATTTTTAGCATTGGGTCCGGGGATGAACTACTTCCTCCGCGAGGCATCTGAAGATTGAGATAGATCATGAGACACGAGGAAAATTTCTAAGGTTCATGGCTATGTTTTTGAAAAGTTTCTAAACTTTCAGTTTGACTCAGGATTTTGACAACTAGCAACTTGCTTTTCATTCATTCATTCATAGCACACAATACAAACACACACCACACTATGGTAACAGATGGTTTTAAGAACCATTCTGTGAAGCTACGATATAGTGGGACCGGATACAACTCACACCTACGCTAGTGCTCAAGTGCTACTACTCATCAAAATCGGTGGCTTCATCATCATTATCAATGAAGGAGGAATCATCATTAGTGTGGAAGTCCATGGCTTGGTCCTCCAGGTAGTCATCATCATCATCACTGAGGTAGGAGTAGGGATCTCCACGGATATCTTCCCCAGCATTCTCCTTCTCCTCAAGCTGCATTTCCCGCTCATGGATGGTCTCCTCCAAGTCTATGACTTTGTGACGAAGGCGAGCAATGATGCGATCCTTATTGTCACGCACATGGTTAAATGTCTTGCGCCCCTTCGCAAGGATGGCGAGGGTTTGGTCCTTCTTGACTACAATGGCATAGTTGTGCTTGGCGTATGCGCAGGCATTGTCCAACTCCTTCAGCATGTCATACATCATGAATCTAAGATGATCCACGTGATGCTTCAGCTCGGGATGTTGTGGCACCTCCAATGGTTGTCCAATAGCATCACGCCTTGCATAGTACTCAAAGTGGGTACCCTTGATCTGATTGATGCTTTGCCCACACAGACGGGCAAGATCTTCCTGCATAGCCCTGGCGAGTCCGTCTAGCTAGTTGTTCTCTCTTAAGGTTAATTGGATTCCCTCTAAGGTGGATGCCTCCATCTTGCCTCTGAGATTTGCAACAATCATCCATTGTAGTTCTCCTCCTTGCTGATTGTTGAGCTATGCTCCGAAGAACTCGGGGTGCGGGTGCTCAAGGAGTTCTGAGAGTTGGTCGAATTCACGCTCAAAGATGAGCTGTCCTCCATTGCCCAACTGGTAGAACTTTCTATATTTCACCTCCATCTATAAGAATGTAGGATGAGTAAGTTATTGAGGTGATCAAGTGTGTCAAATTTTATGTAAGTTTGCAAGAATTTTTGAGGAACATGAATTTTCTTGTGTTTTCATAAATACTCACTTCTTTTGTTTTGAAACTAAGTTTTTGATTTAAGCGTCCATTCTAACTAGGGTCTCCTATGGTCAGGATGGCTCTGATACCAACTTGTGAACACCCGTATTTTTAATCCCAGATGCCTGTTATGCCATACATCGCAATCCCAGGATTACCATTTTTACGAGACATAACAGATTGGTACCATAGTTCATCATCCATTACAAACCATAATAAAGGTCTTATAAATAAAGTATCTCATGATCCAATCTTAATACAATCAACACAACAGAATAATATAATAATGGTAGCGTGGTCGAAGCTTCATCTTCGGGGTCACATGCAATGCTGACAATGGGAGATGATCCTAGTTGTCATAGACTTCCTGCTGTCCATCATCCTGGTAGTCCTCCTCATAGTCTGGCCGTAGGAATAGCCAGGGACAAATCCATGAGTACTCTTTAAGGACTCGCAAACTATCACTAACAAGTAAAGTGGTTCAAGTAGGAATCCTAAGCTCTAGATTTATTTGCAAAAATCCAGGTTTATCTCTAACTGAGTTTAGAAGTAAAGAAAACTAGTTTAAAGTTTTACAACACCTAAGTGGGGACTTAGTTTTCATGTTCACAACCCTGTTGTGGTCAAGTCAAAGTCACAATTCATTTCCAAAGTCATTTTGAAAACATCTGACGACGGAATAGTATGGCCACTCCAACTGTCTGTAACCGCGAACGCGGCTATTCGAATAGTTTGGCACTCTACAAAGGTGGTACACTTTCACCACAACATTCGATACATCCGTCAAGAACAAATCCTGAATCGCCATAGTCAGTATGCGTATAATAAGTCCTAACCTTTAAATTACACACCCTAGTATAGGCACCCCCCTATGAATTTGGCCTCTCAACCATGACCATCTGTCATCTTGGGAACTACACAGGTGGACAATCATCACGATGTAGCCTCCTTTCGCAAGGGAACCCATACTAAGATATATAAACTTCCATTCAAGCCCTACCCAAATTTGGGTATTGTGGTTATACGGTAAAATTGGAACGGTATCGTATCCGTACCCAACCATCAGCTTTTATAAAAGGGCTAAGGCTCGTGCCTCAACATTTTCATCATCAAAAATCATCTGGTGTTTCATAACACATGACAAAACATTTCATTAGAATGACTCATCATTCTAAGGTTTTCATAATCATTTTCACCAAGTACTCCTATATAAAGTGATCAAGTTTTATGCTTAGCACTAGCCACTAAGGTTGAGGGTAATCACTAGTGAGGGGTGCTAATTAAGTGTGACTTATCCAAATCTAGTCTCATGCCTCAGTATGACATCTAGTTGTATCTAACTTAGGCCAAGTTTTATGCTCTTTATGCTACCTATAATATCCTTCCAAAACTCACTAAATACTAACTAGAAGTAATAAAGAACTTTGATAAGGAAATAAAAGAATAAAGCTTGAAAGTAAAACTAGGATTGAGTATAATAAAGTGGTATAACCAAATATGCCTAAAGAATTGCATAGGTTAAATGGGTATTGTGGGGCATGCAAGTATTAGAATGCATAGCGTAGCTTGCTAAGATGGCTTGCCTTGAGTAGTGTAGTGGTTGAAGTTCTCCTCTGCTTCCTCTTCGTAGTAGTCTCCTTCCTGTTCATATCCTTGGTCAGTACTAGCGTCCGTTAATAAATACGAGGTACACAATCACCAAACAATACTTAACTAATTCTATTTGGCACACAAAGGTTCACACTTGATGATCTAGCATCATCACAATCATCACAAGGATTAAAGCCTTAGTCTTATTTATTTTATTTTTGAAAAGTAATTTCTACTCATTGGAAAACTACTTAAGATTTAATATTCTCCAATTTAAAATATGGGATCATATTGACCATTTCATCACCACATATTTCAATACTTGGGAATGTGATTTAAAGTGGTGTCACAATTTAATAAGGTTTAACATTATTATTTTAATTAATTAAAGTGATTAGAAATGCTTATGGGGCATTCTTTTAATACTTGTCCATTATTACTGCAAGTAAACCTAGATATTTTTACATATTTAGAAAGATCTTGTCAAATGTGATTTTTGAGAGTTGGAATCAACTCAAAAGCATTTATGGTTGATTTTCGAAAAATGTTTGAATGCAGAAAAGTCACTGCCTTATTATTTTTACTATAGATTGTATATAATTTTAAATGGTTTGAATCCAATGGGATTGGATTAATAATTTCAATACCTTTATAACAAAATTGGTTTTATGCAATTTGGTTCAGTAAAACTCTATGACTTGATTTTTGAATCTACTGACAGAATTAGGTTTGAACTAAAATGAAAAAATCTGTATTTGAACTACTGGGTTGCACAGGAACTAAATGGGCCGACCCATATCCACAGCGCGCGCGCAATGGGCTTCTACCAGAGCGGTCCCACGTGCCAGCGGCTCTAGCTACGCGAAGAGATAAGTTTCAACCTGGGACGTGCGTTTAGATTAGATCCTACGGCTTGGGTGTGTCATCTCCGTCGGGCAGCGCTGGCAAGACTGAACCCTAAAGAGGCGGCGGGGGTCGTGTGAGGCTCACCAGGGCTCCAGCTAGGGTCGGCGTTGGGGGCGAACGACGTTGTCAATGACAGTGGTTTGAACGGTGGTCATGGCGGCTCCTAGGGCGGCTCCAATCAATGGTCCCTTCTCCTTCTAGAGCGACGGGCTCTGTTGTATTTCTGGCAATGCGGAGCTTTCTTTGCTCCGGTGAGAGGTGTGGGGGGTTCTGTGAGAGGTGGGGAGTGAGATGGTGTGGCGAACTGAGGCTGGGGTGGCCTCCTCTTATAGCCGAGCGATATAGGCAGTGCAGCATGGGTAGAGCTCGACGAGGTCGACGGCACATCGAGCTATTGGTATGGCGGAGGGTGTTGGCCGGTGCATGGTCTCCTAGAGATGCTCAAGGACTTAATGGCGCGTCATGGGGCGGTCCACGTTGGTCGGAACAGGCTGGTGCTCTGAGCGGCACCAACGGAATTTTCGACGACGCATAGTGGCTACGGGTCGCGTGGCGGCGACCGGGGATGTCTGGGGGGTTGCTGGTGTCACGGTCCAGGCATGGGCAGCGAAGGCGAGGCACAGTGTGTACGTGCGTGTCAGGAGTGGCGCTTTGGCGTGCTGACGGCATGGCGCAGAGACAGTGGGAGCGGCCTGTTCTTTGTGGTCCAGGGCCTGGTTGCGTGCGAGGGCTGTACATGGGGTGGCGGTGGACGGTGTGTTGCCTCCTGGACATGGTGGCTCGGCGTGGCATTGCCTCCTACTAGCTAGCCATGGTCGGCCGACAATGGGGGGGGTCGCTCTGGTGGCTCAACACTGGTGGAATGGTAGAGTGCTAGCTCGTGTCAATGCAAGTGTGCTCACTGGAGGGACAAGGGGTAGGAATTGGGGACAAGGGTTTGAATGATCACTGCTAAAAATAGTGTAGTTAGGCAGAGTTTAAAATGTGCCTCCTGGCGTTTGATGAAATGGCCGAAAGAAATTTAGTTTAGAAGTTTTGGATGAATTTTGGTGAGTGTACTGGTCACATACTTGGTAGTATATGGTTGCTTGGGTTTGTCAAGGTGAACTGGTTTGAGTAGTTTTTGATAAATGGTGATCTTAGTACCTATTAAGGATTCAATTTTGAATTGTCATTTGAATAGATTTGTAAAATGTTTCTGTTGGTTTGCAAAGTGGTCTTGGGTTCACTTTTACTTGGTCTAGAAAGGGGTGAAAAGAATTGGATTTGTTTTTGTTAGAAAACTTGGACTGGAAACACTCAAAGTGGTCTAGTGGTTAACTTTGGTCAAAATGACCATTTGCTTATATTGTTTATATTTGAATTCTTCTTGATTTGATTCTGCTTGGAAATGATTTAGATGATGTTGTTTTCATCTTTAAACAAATCCTTGCCATTCATAGCAATCAAACATGGCATTAAGTCACACACAAGCATTCATGCATTCATCAAACATCTTTATACAAGCATTCATGCATTCATCACACACACACATGCATTCATATTTAATTTAATAACAAATTTTTTTGTTAGCCCTAAACTTGGGTGATTTGAATTTGATAATCCTGATTAATATTTTTGGGATGTTACATACATCGTAACTACTTGTTGGATTGGAGATAATCATTATTGGAGTAGTTAATATAACCAAGTGTAGATATGCACAGATTATGAAAAGCTTCAATGACAAGCTTCTGAGATTTATAAGTAAGATTACAAAGTAATCTGTGAAGTAAGAGAGTAATCATTCTAGTGGACTTGGATTCATTAGAAGAACTCTAGAGATGAAAGTTATCTCTATGAGGAGATCATGTGGAGCTTTAGTGTCAAGCTCATTGGATTTACAAATGGATTTAGGAGGATAAATTATTAGTAAGAGTATAAGTACTAAAGCTCATCATGTCAGTACATGATGATAGATTTGAAGTAGTAGTATATCTAGTATAGGAATTCCTCAATTAAGAAACAAGAATTATGAAGTAGGGAAATTAGGAATTCCTAAGAAGCTATTAACCAAGACTATATCACTCCATATCAAAATCATTATCTATATCACTTATCCAAAACCTAAACAATTGTTACAAGGTAAATGAATTACCTTTATCATATAAGTAATGCTCATTAGAAACCATTACATGTTAACTTATCACTAGGATCCACCCACACTAATAAGGAAGAAACTATTTAGGATAATAGGTAATCCTAGGTTGCTTGAGTAGATCAAGTATAATTGCTCCTACTTAATATCATTGTAGCAAGGTATATAGATAAAACCAATGCTTATGGAGTATTAAAGATATGAATTCTTGGTAAATATTCTACCATAGTTCTATATCAAATCACTTATGCATATCTTTGCCACTTCCAAACATCTAAATTATATGTGCCACATAAATGGAAATTTCTATAAACCATTATACCCTAATAATATATCCATATAATAACCACACTTAAGCATGTAGTGAATAACTAGTTCAAGAAATTATCTATGCCTATTTTAAAAATAAGTATGGTGGTTAGGATTCACCTATTAGTGGATTTTGAATAATAGAATTTACCATTTTAATAACCTAAATAATTAAATCATCTTATATAATGATTGTTGTATAATTATAAATATGGATATATTCTATGCATATCCTTAGCTATCTTAAACCATTACCATTACATTCATTAATAGTAAATAAAAATGATTTTTAAGATCTTATTATAAAAAGTAAATCTCTAAAACCCTAAGTGATAAATTGTTACAATCAATGAAATGCTTTCCAAATAATTTAAAATTTTGAAAATAATAAACAAATATAGGAACAATTAGTTTCATAAGTTCCTGCAGTAGTTAGTGTGTTCCATGAAAATTCTGGATACTTAAAACCTTAAGAAAATTCATATTTGAAAAGGTTTTGTGAAAATAGGGTATAGAAAAAATAAGAAAAGGAAAAAACAGAAGGAAATCGTTTTTGGCCCAATGCCCATTCCTCCTCGCAGCTAACCATCGCTTGCGCCCAGCAGCAGACGCGCCTCGCTCACTTCGCTAGGGCCCAACAGTGACCCGGACAATGTACCCCTTTGTCCGTCCTATAGTCATTGTCCACCTCGCACAGCCGCCGAAGCAGCTGCGTGGCGCGAGCGTCGCCGCTCGCCGGTGTCAAGATGCCCACTGTTGTCTTCTGGGAGGATAAGAACGCCACCGCGATGTCTCACTCTCTCTTATCCTCATTTCCCTCTCTCTACCGAACTCTCTCTGTTCCTCGCCAAATCGAGCCAAAACCCTAACCCGTCGGTGGTCGACGTCCTCGCCGTCTCCGGTCGCCCTAAGATCCATTGAGGCCACCGACGGAACCACCTTGCTTCCCTGGTTCACCTGGTGGAAGGAATCGACCCCGCGTTCCCATTATCAAGCTCTGCCACCTCTTCTTCCCGAAGTCTGGCCACCACGGTTCCCGTTGATTCCGACCTTCCCCGGTCACGAAAACCACTCCTCTTCAAACACGGTAAGTCCCTGGTGCTCCTGAACCTTTCCTCTCGTTTAATCGTTTGCCAAATCATCCTACCCACGTGAGTGCGACCGCGCCGCCGCAAATGGCTCTTTGTCGGTGAACTTATAGTGGCCATTAGGTGGCGGTGTGGGTATTGAGATGTTCCTCGTATCCGTGCAGTTCGAAAAAGGACTCCCGCGCTCACAGGCATGCACAGGTTCGCCACCGGCGACCTTGTTCTGGTGGTAGAGGCCAGTCTGGCATCATAATGACATCATTCCTGCATCTGTTGAACGGTATTAATTCTATCATGTGTGTTTTGTTTGAGATCTTGCATGCTATCCGTTTCTAGTAGCTATCTTGGCCAAGTAGATGCTAGTGACTCCAAGAGGGAGTATTTATGCTCGATAGTGGGTTCATGCCTCTATTTAATCTGGAGAAGTGACAGAAATATCTAAGGATGTAGATGTGTTGTTGCTACTAGGGAGAAAACAACGATCTCTTGTTCATGGAACAAGTAGATTGTTTACTTTACACACCTTGCTTAAAGTAGTTATCCGCTGCTTGCAACTTAACACACCTTGCAACTCATAGATGTAGTTGGATGGTGGTCTATGTATCTTGTTGTAATGCCTAGTCAAATCTCACAGGATCATGAATGTCTAGTATTGCATTATTATGCCTTGTTGTGTCTTGTCAATTGCCCTGCTGTAATTTTTTTACCCAACATGTTATGTTGTTTATCTTAAGGAGAACACCTCTAGTGAACTATGGACCCCAGTCCAATATTTACCATCGATACATCTTCCACTATTCATGTTTACTTTCTGCAAACCACCATTACCTTCCACACCATACAGTTAATCCTTTGTTTTTAGCAAACCGGCGAGATTGACAACCTCACTGTTCATTGGGGCAAAGTCTTGAGTTTGTGTTGTGCAGGTTTCCAAGTTGCTAGCAACACCTTTGAGTCGTTACCTTCCTTGTAGCACCCCGGGTAAAACCACTACCAGAAAATCGTTGTTGTTTTTATTATGTGCATCATCATAACATCATCATGCATGTGTTTGCCTAAAACTATTTCCCAAAAGCCTATGTTATTTTTTAATTATCCCCTTCTCTATTTCAAATTGAAATCTCGATATTTTCCGGATATTTTGTTTTGTCCAAAAATCTTTTACAAAAGGCTTTAAAATAAAACTATATAAATAAAAAGTAAAACTATTTTAACAGGGAGGCAGCTCAGCCGTTTAGGCCAGGCCACATACTACCCATGTGGCCAGCCCGTTTCAAAACCCTAACCCTAAAAATCTAACACCCCACCTAACCAAACCCTCCAACCCATTCCAGCCACCGCCACCCTCCATGTACACACACGCACATCCCCACCACGCGTCCCTGCCCTAACTCAACACACACACGAACACCAGAACCACCGCAAACTCAATGCAACACCACAGCGCCCACCGCCCATCACGTTTCTGTCGGGTCCCACCCCGATGCTCCATCGCGCCCTTCCCTGCAACCCGCCCCTCTCCTCGCTTCCTCTCTTCCGCCGCCAGGGGCGCCTCCCCCGCCTTGTCACCTGGCCCTCCTCGTCCCCTACCGCCCGACGGCGCCCTCTGCCTTGCCTGGTCCCACGCCGACCCCGCCTCTGACCAGCCCCGTCTGCAACCCCCCTCCGCCGTTCAAGCCAGCCGCCATCCCTCCTAGCCATGGCGCCGCCTGCGCTCTCCGATCCCGCCAAGATCGGCCACCTCCGCGTTTCTCTCCTCCTGGCCGTCGTCGAAGTCAGCCTTGATGTCGCGCCTGTAGGCCCGCCTCCCCGAGCCACCTCCTACTATGAGCCTGCCTCTTCTGTCTCTGCTGTCGCCCATCGTTGCCCCTCTCCGCCGCAGGGTTCCGCCTCTCGCGAGGCCTGCCCCATGTTTGTCGTACCTTTAGGGTTTCGCTTCCTTCCTCTGTGTACTTTTCAGTGGACCGAAAGTTCACTAAAAAAATTCTTTCTATCCTCCAGTGTTTTCTGATACCACGCAGTCATCTACATCAGATCTGATGACAATCTCCATCCCTCCTTTGTTTCCGAACCTCGCTTGTCGAGATCTTCGTTCTGAATTCCGAGAGTTGGTTGCATAATTCTCCTATTCATGTGCAGAGTAATGCTTTGGGTGCGCGATGGACTGATCATCATCCGACTACTCTTATCATTCGCTCTTGTACATCGAACTGGTGGATCACCGTAACTTTTCCTCTTTTCACGGAAGTTAGAGGTAGCCCTATCTTTTGATACCTCTACCTTTGTCCTTTGTTTCTCCAGAGTGTTCTCTCGACAAACATGCGCCACAACCCCTTGTTGGTGGTGTCGCCAATTTCAAGATGAAGAAGGAACCCTCGTTAGTGGTGTCGCGAGGATCTACATGAAGCGAGAAAATTCAGACCGTCGACCTTCTTCCCCGTACCATGAGGCGGATCTTGAGGGCGAGATCCATTGTTAGTGGTGTCGAATTGTAGCACACCGGGTAAAACCACTACCAGAAAATCGTTGTTGTTATTATTATGTGCATCATCATAACATCATCATGCATGTGTTTGCCTAAAACTATTTCCCAAAAGCCTATGTTATTTTCTAATTATCCCCTTCTCTATTTCAAATTGAAATCTCGATCTTTTCCGGATATTTTGTTTTGTCCAAAAATATTTTACAAAAGGCTTTAAAATAAAACTATATAAATAAAAAGTAAAACTATTATAACAGGGAGGCAGCCCAACCGTTTAGGCCAGGCCACCTACTACCCAAGTGGCCAGCCCGTTTCAAAACCCTAACCCTAAAAATCTAACACCCCACCTAACCAAACCCTCCAACCCACTCCAGCCGTCGCCACCCTCCCTGTACACACACGCACATCCCACCACGCGTCCCTGTCCCAACTCAACACACACACGCACACCAGAACCACCGCAAACTCAACGCAACACCACAACGCCCACCGCCCATCACGTTTCTTTTGGGTCCCACCCGATGCTCCATCGCGATCCCTTCCCCGCGACCCGCCCCTCTCCTCGCTTCCTCTCTGCTGCCGCCAGGGGCGCCTCCCCCGCCTTGTCACCTGGGCCTCCTCGTCCCCTACCGCCCGATGGCGCCCTCTGCCTTGCCATGTCCCGCCTCTGACCGGCCCCGTCTGCAACCCCCCTCCGCAGTTCAAGCCAGCCGCCATGCCCTCCTAGCCATGGCGCCGCCTGCGCTCTCCGATCCCGCGCAAGCTCGGCCACCTCCGCGTTTCTCTCCTCCTGGCCGTCGTCGAAGTCAGCCTTGATGCCGCGCCCGCAGTCCCGCCTCCCCGAGCCACCTCCTACTGTGAGCATGCCTCTTCTGTCTCTGCTGTCGCCCAGCGTCGCCCCTCTCCGCCGCACGGTTCCGCCTCTCGCGAGGCCTGCCCCTGTCGTTCGCCCCTGCTGCACCAAGCTCCATCGTGTGCGTTGTGTTCCCGCTGTGAAGCCCTGTAGCGCCCGTGTCGCCTTCGAGCCATGCTGGTACCCAAGTGCTGATTCAGTTCCTGCTGTGTACCACTTGACTGTGCACGTGTGCCCCTTTATTTTATTTTCCCCTCCTGCGAAGATCAGGTGATGTGAAGAGACGGTGACTTGGCATGGTGGTTTCCAAGTTTTTCCCTTGGCATGGATGAGAGGACCCCATGAGGATGGTGCGAGACCGATCTGATGGTGATGTATCGAGGTGATCCGCGACCCCGCAAGATCTCGTATGCGCCCAGAGCGACCACGCCGAGAACTTTCCCCGAATCCCGAACCCGCCGAACCCGAACCCTCGGAACCCCAAGATCATCATTTGATGTCTGACCCCTATCCGAGACCCCTCGTATTTTTATAATATATGATATTGATCTTGTTGCATATTAAATGAACATGTTTGCATACATATTATGGGTGTTTGGGGGTATCTAGACGATTCACCTAAATTAAATATAGAGACCATATGCGGGCGAATCTAGTCCAATATTGGTCCCATTTAAATTTGTGCATCAAACCGGTGATATATTTTGCCATGCTAAGATAACATTTAAATTGCGGGGTACCTAAACAACATGAACCTATTAATTAATTGTCGTGGCCCGGTTCCGCTTAATATTGCCTAATTGCATCGCATCTTTGCCATGCCATACATCATACATGCATCATGCTCGATATTTTGCCGTAGTATTAAATAGTGCATCCGGTGTTTCTTCTATTGCTTTGCTTCTTCACAGATTAGGCCGATGAGTTGATGCGAGTGTCGCCCCGATCTTCGGATGAACCTTCGGCAATGTTTTCAGGTGAGCATTCTCACCCTTTGTACCTGTTTTACATTTCGAGTCTTTACTTCCTCCTGTTGATCTATTGCTATCTGTGTTGCGATGCTCTAGTATTCGTACCCGTGATATCCCTTGTAGCCATTATATTGCCTTGGACACCTCCTAGTACATGTTGTTTGGTAGATAGTCGGCCTTGCGAGTCATAGTTGCTTGCTCAGGTGTTTTTTCGATGTTATCAAGTACCATCGTTGTTGGAGAAATGCCTCATGCTTAATGTTGGAGATGATCATGGCTTTAATTACTGTTTAATAACTAAAATTGAAGTAGATAAATAATGCAGAGGCACAGGTGGACAATATATGTTATTTGGTTTTTAACCGTCCACTTGTGTCCCGTAGGACCACGAGTACTTGATACCTGTTCTTTGAATATTCGCACTATCCGCATATGGGACCATGAATCCCCCTAGCCAGAGCTTGAGTCATATTTATTTCTTGGGGCCACAAAGTAGTTTGGGGCTTTATTACTATCTTGTACTTATGCCATGCTTTACTGCTTTATATACGATTGGGCATGGAGCGCCTGTACTATTTAGGAATTGTGATACGTTTATGCGGTATCGACAAGCCCAGTCACACTTTCGGGTTCCCAGTCGTTTACAGCCATCGACACAAACCTCTGGGTCCATCTCGGAGACGGCCAACTTCGTCGCGGGTAGCTTAGTGGGGTGGCCCCTTGAAATATTATATGAATCTTGCAATTGCTCTGTCGTGATGACTCGTTGGGTTTTATTTGGTTTTTCCTGAGGTTGATCGTGCGTGTGTTGCTACTTGTGCCCCCCTTCAGGGTAAAACTTTATGAAAGCCGTGTCCGCGGTTATAGACGACTTGGAGCACAGTATCTCGATCATAGACAACTATAACTAAAGTAGTGCTATAAATTTGACTTTATAATGACTAGTAATCAGCTTCACTATAATGGAATGGCTAAATAAAAGTGCCAACAACTGCTGGTTTTGGGTTGTCCTCTGTTACCATTGTATCTGACTAGTAAGTATTGCAACTACAACGGAATGGCTACATAAAAGTACCAACAACTGCTGGGTTTTGGGATGCCTCATGCTATATGTATCTGACTAGTAAGTACTACAACTACAACGAAATGGTTAACTAAAACTGCCCACTGCTTATTATATCAGGATGACTCATGCTATCTATATATGACTAGTAATTTCTGCAACTATAACGGAATGAATAAAACTGCCAACTGTGTGAGTTCCTCGGTTGACTTCCTCGTTTGGTCTCGAGGGGGAAATACCAGGATGGGTATGCTTGGTGATAGTTTTAGGTTGGATCCGAATAGGTCTTTCTTATCCCTATCTGATAGCCGCCAGTTGTATTGAGTCTCTATAGGTTGTTTAGTGCATGTTGCGCTGCCGCTTTAGTCCACCATACCTATGTAGGCGAGGACCGCCGAATTCTAGTCTCGCCGTGTACTGGCTCAGTACTGACCGCTCTCTTTTTCCTTTGCCCTTTGTCGGCACCCCTTTTGTTTAAGCAGGTTTTGAGATAGACGTAGTTAGCAGGGTTACCCTTTCGGCTTGGCCTGGGCAGGGTTATGGACGCCATTGGTTATTCTTCAGGGCTCTTAGACCAATTTGCATCTTGTTCGTACTCGGACGCTGCATCGTTTTAAAAGGTGATTTGGATCTTTGTACTGTATATTGTATCCTTGACTCGATGAGTCGCTGTTGTATATATCTGTTCCGTGGGTTCCATCGTGGACTATTGTGTAATGGTATTACTTCGTTTTCCACCCGCACGAAAGTGCCTGGTGGGCACCTTTGAATCGTTTCTATGCGTGTTTGGCGGGAATCGCTGAAACTTGCATAGGGCCGATTCTGAGGGTGTTACATTCCTCCTACTGGTTCGATAACCTTGGTTCCTTACTGAGGGAAAACTTGCTACTGTGCTCATCATACGTTCCTCTTGGGGTCTCCCAACGAAGCTCTACAGTGATCTAAGCTACACATCATCAAGCTATTTCGGGCGCCGTTGCCAGGGAGGCTAAGGATGGCTTCACAAGGGGAGTCCTTCACAACCTTTCTTTTTTACTTTGTTTTTGCTTTGCTTAGTTTATTTTGCCTTGTTTTGTTTGCCTATTTTTATCAAAAACTATAAAAAAATTAGTTTCGTTTGGTTCTCTTTATCTTATCAAAAACATAAAATTTTTAGTTCCTGCTCTAGTTGATCCTGCTGTTGGTTTGCTCCACTTTTGCAATAATGAACTCTGCTGAGAACACCAAGTTGTGTGACTTCACTAGCACAAACAATAATGATTTCCTTAGTACACCTATTGCTCCACCTGCTCCTGATGCTACCATTTATGAAATTAAGCCTGCTTTGTTGAATCTTGTGATGAAAGAGCAATTTTCTGGTGCTAGTTCTGATGATGCTGCTGCCCACCTCAATAAATTTGTTGAACTTTGTGATATGCAAAAATATAAGGATGTAGATGGAGATATTATTAAGCTCAAGTTGTTTCCTTTCTCCTTCAGAGGAAAAGCTAAAGAATGGTTGCTATCCTTGCCTAGAAATAGTATTGATTCAGGGATTAAGTGCAAAGATGCTTTTATTGGAAAATACTATCTTCCTGCTAAGATTATATCTATGAGAAGTGAAATAATGAAATTTAAACAAATTGATAATGAACATGTTGCTCAAGCTTGGGAAAGAATGAAATCTTTGGTTAAGAATTGTCCCACTCATGGACTGACTGCTTGGATGATTATCCAGACCTTTTATGCAGGTTTAAACTTCCCCTCAAGAAACCTGTTAGTTTCTACTACTGGAGGTACCTTTATGACCATTACTTTGTGTAACACCCTCGGATCAGCCCTATGCAAGTTTTAGCGATTCCCGCCAAACCCGCATAGAAACGATTCAAAGGCGCCCACCAGGCACTTTCGTGCGGATGGAAAATGAAGTAATACCATTACACATTAGTCCACGATGGAACCCACAAAACATATATATATATATATATAACAACGACTCAAAGAGTAAAGAATACAGATATACAATACAAAGATCGAAATCACCTTGAAAACGATACAATGTCCGACTACGGACAAGATGCAAATGGGGCTAAGCGCCCTGAAGAATAACCAATGGCGTCCATAGCCCTGCCTAGGCCAAGCCGGAAGGGTAACCCTGCTAACGACGTCGATCTGAAACCTGCTCCAACAAAAGGGGTGCCGACAAAGGGCAAAAGAAAAAGAGAGCGGTCATTACTGAGGCCAGTACATGGCGAGACTAGAATTCGGCGGTCCTCGCCTACATAGGTATGGTGGACTGAAGCGGTAGCGGTGCATGCGCTAAACAAACTATAGAAACTCGATATATTTGTTGGCTATCAGAGAGAGATGAGAAAGACCTATTCGGATCTAACCTGATACTAACACCAAACATACCCATCCTGGCGTTTCCCCCTCGAGACCAAACAAGGAAGTCAGACCGAGGAACTCACACAGTTGGCAGTTTTATTCATCTCATTAAAGTTGCAGTAATTACTAGTTAGATATAGATAGCATGAGTCATCCTGAAATAATAAGCAGTGGGCAGTTTTAGTTAACAATTCCGTTGTAGTTGGGATACTTACTAGTCAGATACAATTGTAACAGGTGAGAACCCAGAACCAGCAGTTGTTGGCACTTTTATTTAGCCATTCCATGATAGTGAGGCTAATTACTAGTCATTATAAAATCATATTTTGTGTAGTAAACCGGTGCCATATTTTGCCTTGTTAAGCCAACATTTAAAATGCGGGATATCTAAAAAACATGAACCTTCTAATTAATTGTCAGGATCCCGGTTCCGCTTAATATTTCCTAGTTGCATCACACCTTTGCCATGTCATACATCATACATGCATCATACCTGATCTTCTGCCGTAGTATTAAATAGTGCATCCGGTGTTTCTTCTAGTGTTTTGCTTCTTCACGAATAAGGCCGTTGAGTTGATGTGAGCTTCGCCCCGATCCTCGGATGAACCTTCGGCAATGTTTTTAGGCGAGCATTCTCCCCTTTCTACCTATTTTAAATTTATAGCACTACTTTAGTTATAGTTGTCTATGATCGAGATACTGTGCTCCAAGTCGTCCATAACCGCGGACACGGCTTTCAGAAAGTTTTACACTGCAGGGGGCACAAATAGCAACACACGCACGATCAACCTCGGAAAAACCAAATAAAAACC
The DNA here is from genome assembly GCA_916181665.1 of Avena sativa. Classification (NCBI taxonomy): domain Eukaryota; kingdom Viridiplantae; phylum Streptophyta; class Magnoliopsida; order Poales; family Poaceae; genus Avena; species Avena sativa. Next base: position 139,477,921 of record OV702280.1, read on the forward strand.
CAATGAGGCATCACGACAAAGAAATCGCAAGATTCATATCATACATTAGGGGGCCACTCCACCAAGCTACCCGCTACGAAGTTGGCCGGCTCCGAGATGGACCCAGAGGTTTATGACGATGGCTGTAAACGACTGAGAACCGGAAAGTGTGACTGGGCTTGTCGATACCGCGAAAGCATGGCACGGGGTTCCAAAACAGTACAGGCGCTCCACGCACAATAGTAAATAAAGCAGTAAAGCATGGCATAATCATGGCATAAGTACAGGATAGTAATAAAGCCCCAAACTACATTCTGGCCCCAAGAAATAAGATATGACTCAAGCTCATGCTAAGGGGATTCATGGGCCCACATGCAGATAGTGCGAATATTCAAGGAACAGGTATCAAGTACTCGGGGTCCTACGGGACACAAGTGGACGGTTAAAAACCAAATAACATCTATTGCCCACCTGTGCCTCTGCATTATTTACTTACTTCAATTTTAGTTATTAAACGGTAATTAAAGCCATGATCATATCCAACATTAAACATGAGGCATTACTCCAACAACTGTGGAACATCGACGACGCGAAACAACACTACGCAAGCGACTGCGACTCGCAAGGCCGACTATCTACCAAACAACAGGTAATAGGAGGTGTCCATGGCAATATAGTGGCTGCAAGGGATGTCACGGGTACGAAAACTAGAGCATCGCAACACGGATAGCAATAGATCAACAGGAGGAAATAAAGACTATAAAAGTAATATAGGTAGAAAGGGGAGAATGCTCGCCTGAAAACATTGCTGAAGGTTCATCCGAAGATTGGGGCGAAGCTCACATCAACTCAACGGCATTATCCGCGAAGAAGGAAAACACTAGAAGAAACACCGTACGCACTATTTAATACTACGACAGAAGATCGGGCATGATGCATGTATGATGTATGACATGACAAAGGTGTGATGCAACTAAGAAATATTAAGCGAAACCGGGATCCCGACAATTAATTAGAAGGTTCATGTTGTTTAGATATCCCCCATTTTAAATGTTGGCTTAACAAGGCAAAATATGGCACCGGTTTGCTACACAAATTTAAATGGAACCAATATTAGACTAGATATGTATGCATATGGCCTCCATATTTAATTATTAGGTGAATCGACAAAATGCACCCAAACCACACCAATATGCATGCGAGTATGAACAATTTAATATGCAACAATTTATATGGATGGCATTTATAAAAATAAGGGCTCTAGCAAATGGGGTCACACACGGGGTTCGGCGATCTTGGGCTTCCCAGGGGTTCGGTTCATTCTTCAGATGCCAAGATCGGTCTTCATCAGGGCGTCGAGGTTGGTCTTCGGGTTTCGTGAAGGAGAGCTCGGCGATGATCATGGTCTTGAGGGCTAGATCACATCTATCGGTCAAGCTTGGTGCCACGAGCACAACTGAAGATGTCTTTATTCTCCTTCAAGGTACTGTCGGGTGTGCCGGATCAAGAAAACTAGAAATTTGTGTAAGACAAAGACACTAGAGGCCTCTCACGAGATGAAATATGGTCAAGCGGAGCCTTAGGCAAGATGGTGACAAGCTCACGTGTTCAAGGGATCTGGTTGTGTGCATATTTAATGGAAATATGTGTGCCACGCATGGGTAGCAGGAGCACAACAGAACAAACGAACGCAATAAAAGAGGACGATCTGCACGGCAGGCAGAACAGTCTGGACATGCGAGCGACCATGGCACGAGGTGCACATGCGGCAGGCAAGCGAGCCGAGCGAGGTTGGCTGCGGTGTAGACAAGCTCGGGGAAGAAGGATTTCGTGAGGTGAGGCGCGGGAGATAGAGTGGACGGGTTCGCGTCGCTGGGAGCGTGGGGCCAGGGGAGCGGGGCTGTGCAGGGCGGGAGGTACGTGCGTGCGTGGGCGTCGCGTGTGGTGTGTGTGTTCCGACGGGGTGGGGTGGAGTGTGGCGTGGGGAGTTTAGATCAGGGGGTGGCGGTGATAGGGGAGTGTGGGGGGTTTGGGGATGGGGTAGCTAGGGATTAGGGTTAGGGTTGGTTTAGGGTTTGCTGGGTGTGTTGGGACGAGCTGTCTTTTTTTTTAATCTTTATTTTGTTTTGTTTTCATTTTTTTCTCTCTAACACCCTCGGATCGGCCCTATGCAAGTCTTAGCGATTCCCGCCAAACCCGGATAGAAACGATTCAAATGCGCCCACTAGGCACTTTCGTGCGGATGGAAAACAAAGTAATACAATTACACATTAGTCCACGATGGAACCCACAGAACAGATATATACAACAACGACTCAAAGAGTCAAGAATACAGATATACAATACAAAGATCAAAATCACCTTGAAAACGATACAACGTCCGACTACGGACAAGATGCAAATGGGGATAAGAGCCCAGCAGTTACGATACCCCACTAGTCCAGCCTATAGGATAACCTAGCTAACGACCGATGTAGAGTGTCAAAACTATTTTGGAAAATCGGTTGGATAGATCTCATTAGGTTTGCTTTTACTCCTTACCCCTCTGCTATTCTCCTCTTATCTCTTCGTGTTTTGAATCTGCCATCTTATCTTTTCTCTGAGTCCAAGAATTCTCCTGGTTAGGTTTCCGTCATACCTTCAGGGTTTCACTTCCATCCTTTGTTAACAGTGCTTCGACAACTGGTCTTCATGCTATATGATGGATCTTTGATCTGTTGAACCTTCCAGTGAACCCAAAATCCACTAAAATTTTCTTTGTATCTTTCGGTGTTTTCCGACACGACGACATCATCTACGTCAGAACCAATAAAGAGCATGCATCATTCTTTTGTTTCCGATCCTCGCTTGTCGAGATCTTCAGTCTGAATTCCGAGAGTTGGTTGCATAATTTCCCTATTCATGTGCATAGTAAGGCTTTGGGTGTGCAATGGACTGATCACCATCCGACTACTCTTATCATACGCTTTTGCACATTGAATCAGAGTATCAAGCAATTTTACTCCTTCCACGAAAGTTAGAGGTGGCCTTATCTTTAGAGAGCTCAACCTTCGTCTTTGTTTCTCTGGAGTGTTCTCTCGACGATCATGGTCAAAGACCTCTTGTTGGTGGTGTCGCCGATTTCAGTTCGGAGCAAGAATCATTGTTAGTGGTGTCACGAGGATCTACACAAAGCGAGAAGATTCAGATCATCGGCCTTCTTTCTCGTACCATGAGGCGGATCTCGAGGGCGAGATCCATTGTTAGTAGTGTGGAATTGTAGCACCCCGGGTAAAACCACTTCTAGAAAATCGCATGTCTTATCTTTGTGCATCATCATGACATCAACATGCATCTATTTGTCTAAAACTATTTTGCTAAAAGACTTATTTTGTTTTATACATTAATCCCTTCCCTTTTATTTCAAAACAAAAAAAACCGGTCGATCCGAATATTTGGCTTGTCCAAAATCTAATTGTAAAGTATTTTATTTTAAATAATTAAATAATAAAAACCTATTTTTTAATCCAGGGGAGGCAGCCTGCTAGTCCCAAAAGCCCGGCTAGCCAGCCTACTACCCAAAACCCTAGATCCCCAACCCTAATACCCCACCTACTCCTACCACCATCCAGCCGCCACCACCCTAATTCCCCTCCCCACCGCTACTGCACACCAACACGACACACACGCACAAAACACACGCGCACAGTAACCGGACCCACCCCAATACATTCCCCGCGTTGCCCTCTCTCCCGTTCCGTCCGCCTGGCCCCACCCCACTCACCGCATTGTCCCGATCGATCCCCACCTTCCCCGCGTCTCCTCCACTCAACTCCCTCGGCCACCATCTCTCCCGCATCCCCGCCGCCAGATTCGCCCGCCTCCTGCGCGTGCTCCCGGTGCCCTGCCGCCAACCGCCAGCTACCTCACCCCGTCTGCCTCCTCTCCCTATGGATGCCTCCCTAGTTGTCCTGCGCTCGACCTGCGCCCCGCAGCGAGCTCCGCGTCGCCCTGCCTCGTCCTCCTCCCTGCGAGCAGCACCGCCCGCTGCCTCTGCCTGTAGGTCTCCCCTCTACCGGCGTGTTTCCGCGGCCCATCTCGCCACCCGCGCCCTGTCGTCGACCCCTCCCTTGCTCTCCCTGGCGTCGTGCAGGCCGCGAAATCCTTCTTCCCCGACCTTGTCTGCACCGCCGCCGACCTCGCTCGGCTCGCTTCCCTGCCGCATGTGCACCTCGTGCCATGGTCGCTCGCATGTCCAGGCCATTCCGCCTGCCGTGCGGGTCGTCCTCTTTTATTGCGTTCGTTGTTCTGTTGTGCTCCTGCTAGCCATGCAGGCACATATATTTCTAGTAAAGAGGCACACAACTAGATCCCTTGAACGCGTGAGCTTGTCACCATCTCGCCTAAGGCTCCGCTTGACCATATTTCATCTCGCGAGCAGCCTCTGGTGTATTTTTCTGACACAAATTTCTGGTTGTCTTGATCCGGCACACCTGACAGTACCTTGAAGGAGAATAAAGAAATCTTTGGTTTTGCCCGTGGCACCAAGCTTGACCGATAGATGTGATCTAGCCCTAAAGACCAAGATCATCGCCGAGCTCTCCTTCACGAAACCCGAAGACCAACCTCGATGCCCTGATGAAGACAGATCCTGGCGTCCGAAGAATGAACCGAACCCCTCGGAAGCCCAAGATCGTCGAACCCCGTGTGTGACCCCTTTTGTTCGAGCCCTTATTTTTATAAATGCCATCCATATAAATTGTTGCATATTAAATTGTTCATACTCGCATGCATATTGGTGTGGTTTGGGGGCATTTTATTGATTCACCTAATAATTAAATATGGAGGCCATATGCAGACAAATCTAGTCTAATATTGGTTTCATTTAAATTTGTGTAGCAAACCGGTGCCATATTTTGCCTTGTTAAGCCAACATTTAAAATGCGGGATATCTAAACAAAATGAACCTTCTAATTAATTGTCGGGATCCCGGTTCCGCTTAATATTTCCTAGTTGCATCACACCTTTGCCCTGTCATACATCATACATGCATCATGCCCGATCTTCTGCCGTAGTATTAAATAGTGCATCTGGTGTTTCTTCTAGTGTTTTGCTTCTTCGCGGATAAGGCCGTTGAGTTGATGTGAGCTTCGCCCCGATCTTCAGATGAACCTTCGGCAATGTTTTCAGGCGAGCATTCTCCCCTTTCTACCTATCTTACTTTTATAGTCTTTATTTCCTCCTGTTGATCTATTGCTATCTGTGTTGCGATGCTCTAGTTTTCGTACCCGTGACATCCCTTGCAGCCACTATATTGCCATGGACACCTCATATTACCTGTTGTTTGGTAGATAGTCGGCCTTGCGAGTCGCAGTCGCTTGCGTAGTGTTGTTTCGCGTTGTCGATATTCCACAGTTGTTGGAGTAATGCCTCATGTTTAATGTTGGAGATGATCATGGCTTTAATTACCGTTTAATAACTAAAATTGAAGTAAGTAAATAATGCAGAGGCACGGGTGGGCAATAGATGTTATTTGGTTTTTAACCGTCCACTTGTGTCCCGTAGGACCCCGAGTACTTTATACCCGTTCCTTGAATATTCGCATTATACGCATGTGGGCCCATGAATCCCCTTAGCATGAGCTTGAGTCATATCTTATTTCTTGGGGCCACAAAGTAGTTTGGGGATTTATTACTATCCTGTACTTATGCCATTATTATGCCATGCTTTACTGCTTTATTTACTATTGCGCGTGGAGAGCCTGTACTGTTTTGGAACCCCGTGCCACATTTTCGCGGTATCGACAAGCCCAGTCACACTTTCGGGTTCCCAGTCTTTACAGCCGTCGTCACAAACCTCTGGGTCCGTCTCGGAGCCGACCAACTTCGTAGCGGGTAGCTTGGTGGGGTGGCCCCCTGAAATATTATAGGAATCTTGCGATTTCTTTGTCGTGATGCCTCATTAGGTTTTTATTTGGTTTTTCCGAGGTTGATCATGCGTGTGTTGCTATTTGTGCCCCCCTGTAGGGTAAAACTTTCTGAAAGCCGTGTCCGCAGTTATGGACGACTTGGAGCACAGTATCTCGATAATAGACAACTATAACTAAAGTAGTGCTATAAATTTGATTTTATAATGACTAGTAATTAGCCTCACTATCATGGAATAGCTGAATAAAAGTGCCAACAACTGCTGGTTTTGGGTTCTCACCTGTTAAAATTGTATCTGACTAGTAAGTATCCCAACTACAACAGAATGGTTAACTAAAACTGCCCACTGCTTAATATTTCATGATGACTCATGCTCTCTATATCTGACTAGTAATTACTGCAACTTTAATGGAATGAATAAAACTACCAACTGTGTGAGTTCCTCGGTCTGACTTCCTCGTTTGGTCTCGAGGGGGAAACGCCAGGATGGGTATGTTTGGTGTTAGTATCTGGTTGGATCCGAATAGGTCTTTCTCATCTCTCTCTGATAGCCGACAAATATATCGAGTCTCTATAGGTTGTTTAGTGCATGCTCCGCTGCCGCTTCAATCCACCGTACCTATGTAGGAGAGGACCGCCGAATTCTAGTCTCGCCGTGTACTGGCCTCAGTACAGACCGCTCTCTATTTCTTTTGCCCTTTGTCAGCACCCCTTTTGTTTGAGCAGGTTTGAGATCGATGTCGTTAGCAGGGTTACCCTTCCTGCTTGGCATGGGCAGGGCTATGGACGCCATTGGTTATTCTTCAGGGCTCTTAGCCCCATTTGCATCTTGTCCGTAGACAGACGTTGTATCATTTTCAAGGTGATTTCGATCTTTGTATTGTATATCTATATTCTTGACTCTTTGAGTCGTTGTTGTATATATTTGTTCTGTGGGTTCCATCGTGGACTAATGTGTAATGGTATTACTTCATTTTCCACCCGCACGAAGTGCCTGGTGGGCGCCTTTGAATCGTTTCTATGCAGGTTTGGCGGGAATCGCTAAGACTTGCGTAGGGCCGATCCGAGGGTGTTAAAAAGTGGTATCAGAGCCGACCCTCGCGGTTACATGCGCGTGTGCGGGTCAGTGGCAGACATGTGTAGCATGGCGCGTGTGGCCCGGAGTGGACACGGCATGGCAATGTGTCAGCACTGGACGAACAGACATGTGCCAAGAGGGGACGTTCCTGGCTTGTGGTTGATCGACGAGGACATCGATCTTCTAAGGGTGGGTGTATGTGATACCCTGGCGCATGGCTCAATAGGATTGATAGGAAACCCATACCAACAAGTTGCAACTTATTTTCCGGAAGCTCATTCGAAAAGAACTCTAAGGTTAAGCGTGCATGGCCTAGAGCAATTCTAGGATGGGTGACCGACCGGGAAGTCGGTACCGGGTGCGCACAAGTGAGGACAAAGTGCGCAGAAAAGACTAGTGTTGGTCGGTTAGTATAGAGATCCTATTGAGCTGCCAGAAGTGACAGTCATCGGTCCGGAGTGACCGGGGGTGTTACACTTTGGGTGCTGCAACAAAGCTCCTTGATAGTATGATGGTTAACTATTCAGAATGTCACACTGAGAGAGCTCCACATGGTAAGAAGGTAAATTCTATTGAAGAAACCTCCTCTTTGAATGATAAGATTGATGATATCATGGCTATGCTTGTTAATGGAAAAGATCATATATATCCAAATAATGTTCCCTTAGACTCTTTGGTTGCTCAACCAGAGCAAGCTGATGTGAACTTCATTAGAAATAATAATTTTGGCAACAATGCTTATGGTAATAACTATAGGCCTTATCCTCCTAATAATGGCAATACTTATCATGGTAGATATGGAATGCCTAGTGAAGATAGGATTCTAGAAGTTGAAAGATCCACTAAAAACATTATGCAAATGCAATATGAGCAAAACAAGATATTCACTAAAACTATAGAAGAACAATATGCTATCTTGAAAAATATTAGTCATCAACTTGAGAATTTGAATAGAGAAATTCCTAGTTTACAGTCAAAAATTTTAAGTGCTAAGAAAAATATTTCCTCTTTGTCTGATGCACAACCCTATTTGATTAATAAAATGGCTGCTAAATCTAAGAAAAAGTACCTTTGTTGCTATGCATGCCATACAAGTTACTATTAATGAAAATGTTAGACTGTTAGCTCAAATACATGCTAAATGGGAAAGAGGAGCTGAAATTGCTAGAAACAATAGTGTTTGCACTATTACCACCACCAATATGGATGCCACTAAACCACAGGAAGTCCCTATTCATCCTACAACATTGCCTAAACCCAATGAATCTACTACCAGTGATGCTAAGTTTGATTTTGATCTTGATGGTTGCAATACTTCTGAAGTAATTATGTTCCTACAAAAGCTTGCTAGAAGTCGTAATGCTAGTGATATGAATGTGTCTTTTACCGAACACATTACAGATTCTCTTATTAAAATTAAGGAAGAAAAGTTGAAACACAAAGCCTCTATTCCTAGGAAAGTAGAAGATAGTTGGGAACCCATCATTAATTTGCAAGTGAATGACTTTGATCTCAAAGCTTCATGTGACCTTGGTTCTAGTGCCTCTATTATGCCTAGAAAGATTTATGAAATACTTGAATTGCCACCTTTGGAAGATTGCTATTTGGATGTCCCAATTGATGATAATGCTAAAAAGAAACTCATGTGGAGTGTTAATGATATTATTATTATGGTTAACAATGCCTGTGTCCCTGTTGATTTCTATGTTTTGGATGTTGAATACAATCCTTCTTGTCCTATTACTTTGGGAAGACCTTTTCTTAGAACAGTTGGTGTCATCATTCAAGAAAGGTATTGAACAATTCCCTATGAGGAGAGAGAAGTTGCCTTTTGCTCCTCCTTTGAAAGCAAGGTTTGATGTTAATGCTTATTCATTTGAAAATACTTGATTCTTACTTCTTCTGCCTAACTTAAAGGCGTTAAAGAAAAGTTCTTCTTGGGAGATAACCCAATAGTTTTCTTGAGTCTTGGAAGTTATTACTTATGTTATTACCTCTCCTTATCCTTTTTATATGATTTTTGTGCCAAGAGTAACCTCTAATGATAGGAAGTAATATTTGGGGAGTTGCTGTCCTAAAACAGATTTTTGTGCTCCACTGTAAAAATTCGTGTAAAATATCTGTAAGTCGGATTGATCTGTAATTTTCTGAATAAATCTCCCATGTTGTTATATAACTTCAGTTAGTTCAACAAGTTTTTATTTGAGCAACATAAGGTCTTGGAAAAAATCGGTTTCTACCTGCTGGTCTGTTTGGACAGATTTCTGCCATTATTTGCATTTGCTTCTTATTGATTCATTTTTGTGTTCTTTTTGGGAGATTGAGATTTTTGAGGGAATTTATATAGTAGCTTGTGTCTTTAGTGAAAGTTTTTCTGTTTTAAAACTAAACCCCAAAGGTCTATTATCTTTTGAATGCACTAATGTTGCTAATGAAGATTGTGTGAAGTTTTGTATGAAGGAAAATTTTCAGGTGTAAAGAAATAATGATGTAATGAGATGAAGAATGGACAAAAGCCCAAAATTGGGGATGCCAACCCGTGTCACCCCAAGGAATATTCAAGAGGTACAAGCGTCAAAGCTTGGGGATGCCCAAGGCATCCCCTTCTTCATCAATAAAAATCTCAGGTCTTTCTAGACACTTTGTTTTTATTCATGCACAAGTTGTGTTATTCTTGGAGCGTCTTAGTTTTCGTTTTTGGTTTTTGTTTTCTTGGTTTGCTTGAATAAAGGAGTTTGGACCCCTGTTTTCGTTGTGTTGTTTAAAATAAGTTGATTGATGTTGGAAAGGAGTAGGAAGTTCTTGCTTTAGTAGTACAAGAGGAGCTTGCTTTGACTGTGACTTAGACTTTATCATGTCATTCTAGGTGTTGTTTTGAACTTATGCTTAGTGATTATTGATGTAGCATGACGTGTTCCAGACAATTAGGATTTATTATGTGCCTTGAAAGAATCATGTGTTGTTTTAGCATACAAAAGCATAGTATTGTGGTATTCTCCTTTGATGCTTTGTTTGGGTTGACTTGGTACATGCTCACACCATGTTATGACTATGAACCAGTCACCATAGCCTCTATGATCATTTAGTTTTTGACTTGTAGTACCAATTTATGCTTGGATTAGTAATGTTTTGTCGCTCTGCATGATTATGGCCATTATTGCTTTCTTAGTTGGTCACTCCTAGTCTTTTCCTAGCCTCCAGTTGTATGAGTAAGCTCTACTCATGCATCCAACTCCCAAGAAACCAAATTATTCCAAAGTGTCCACTATAAATTCCTATGCATGGTGTGTTACACCATTCCAAGAATATTCTTGTTTTATCTATCTTCCAAATTAAACTTGTTATGTGAAACTTAGTGATTAAAGCTCTCACAAACTTGATGGCACACTTTATTTTTCTTGCCCATAAATTAACTTGAACCATTGTGTCATCTATGTTGTATAACCTTGCACTTATACATTGGAATTAGCAGAACCATTCTGTCATGGGGAACGCTTTAAAAATTGCACTTGTACTTTGTACCAGTTGATATCATGCTCTTTTGTTTGGGGATGTCGTCGGTGTGAAATAAAAGGGGAGCCTGTAAGTCCATGGAGTTATGTATGTGTGTTAGAGAAATGTTTGGGCCGCTAGCCTAATCCATGCCTAATCATGGTGGAAACTTGCATCATCACCATAGTGAGCAATCTATGAAGCTTTCTTCTTATAAAAAAAGAGACATATTGAAAAGAGGAAAGACAGAAAAAGCACCATTTTCCCATTGTAAATAAGAAGATTACTGAGATGCTCATTGTCTGCTTGCCTTGTTATTTTGATTATGGGATAGCTCCTGTATCATGTGCAAGGGGTACCCCGTTGGCGTTTCTCTATGATACACATGTACTTACTATGACAAGAACTTACAGGTAACTAAAGTTGAGTAGCATGAGGAGCGGCCCTCATACTCAAGGGACATGAGATTGCCAACTTATACTTTGTCAAGCATATTCTCCATAGTTTGTTCACTTTAACCTTAATCACTTCAAGATGCTTATGATAGGGGCAATGAGAGCTGAAAGCTAACAAGTACCATAATTTTTGGAAGCTCTTTATGAAACTTGAAATCCCTACTTCCCATTTCTGAAGGGCCTTTTCTTCCACTATTATATTTAGTCTCCACCTTCTATCCTTAGGCACCAATTGAGAGAGCATAGTTGCCATTCTTAGTTTTATGTGCATTGATCCAAAACTTATTGATTGATTCATATTGTTGATATTGCTTGTTCTTGAACTTTTTGTATCTAGTCACTCTTATGAACTTTGAAGGTGTCCTATGCATTTATTACTATTCTATGAGGGACAAGCTGAATGCCACTATGCTATGTTTTGTATATGTGAAACAAACAAACATCTTTCAATGCATTGTTATCCATGCTCTTTGTTTGTAACCTTTCATGTTGCATTCATAGTTACTTTGTCTTATTGTTAGAACTTCTTATTTCATGCTCATGTTTAGAGTTCTTTGATCCTAGCTTTCAATTCTTGCAAATGGTTTGATCTTGATCTTGATGGTGCATGTCACCTCAAAAAATATTCTTTTTATCACTTACCTACTCGAGGACGAGCAGGAGTTAAACTTGGGGATGCTTGATACATCGTAAACGTATCTATAATTTTTGATGTCCCATGCTTGTTTAGTACTCCCTCCGTTTCAGGGCTTAAGGCGTCCTCGTTTTGCGTGTTTTTTCTTTGACCAAGAATTACTCTAAATACGTAAAGATTTTTGGTATAAAACTAGTATCACTGGAAAGTATTTTTCAATACGAATCCAACGATACTAATTATGTACAATATAATCAAGATTTTGTTGTTCAATTCTTTCGGTCAAACTTTGCTTTGGAAAGCGTGTGTGCCTTAAGCCCTGAAACGGAGGTAGTATCTACTTTGGTTTGCTTTGTCTACACTTTGAGGTATTTTTATATGTTTTCTGGGACTAACCTATTAATAAGATGCCACAGTGGCAGTTGCCTGTTTTCTTCTGTTTTTGGTTCCAAAAAGGTCAGAAAATGAATATTTCTTGGAATTGGACGGGACAAAAGCCAAAGTCAATATTTTATTGTTGGGAACACGGAGCCAGAAGACGAGACGGAGGAGGTCCTCGAGGGGGCCACACCCCTAGCCGCGTGGCCAATCCTGGACCGCGCCTGGGGGGTGCAGCTGCCTCGGGCACCCCCTCGGCCTCCCTCTTCGCCCTCTTCTAGGCACCCTGCCGGAGGGGAGAGATCATCACGGAGGCCTCCTTCATCACCATGCTAGCCTCCACTATGAAGCGTCAGTAGTTCCACCTTGGACTATGGGTCCATGTAGTAGCTAGATGGTTGTTTCTCCTCCTTTGTGCTACCATGTGTAGATCTTGTGAGCTTCATTCATGATCAAGATCATGTATTTGTAATCATGCATGTTGTGTTTGTCGGGATCCGATGGATATTGAGATTACTATGTCAGATTGGTTAATGATTCTATCATGTCTGTGTTGTCTGAGATCTTGCATGCTCTCCGTTTCTAGTAGCTATCTTTACCAACTAGATGGTAGTGATTCCAAGGGGGAGTATTTATGCTCGATAGTGGGTTCATGCGTCTATTTAATATGGGGAAGTGACAGAAATCTCTAAGGTTGTAGATGTGTTTTTGCTACTAGGGAGAAAATAACGATCTCTTGTTCATGGAACAAGTAGATTGTTTACTTTACACACCTTGCTTAAAGCAGTTATCTGTTGCTTGCAACTTAATACTGGAGGGGGTTCGGATGATAACCTGAAGGTGGATTAGTAGTCATAGATGTAGTTGGATGGCGGTCTATGTATCTTGTTGTAATGCCCAATCAACACTCATATGATCATGAATGTCTAGTATTGCATTATTATGCCTTGCTCTGTCCTATCAATTGCCCTGCTGTAATTTGTTTACCGAGCATGTTATGTTATTTATCTTAAGGAGAACACCTCTAGTGAACTATGGACCCTAGTGCAATCTTTACCATTGATACATCTTCCACTATTCATATTTATTTTCTGCAAACCACCATTACCTTCCACACCATACAGTTAATCCTTTGTTTTCAGCAAACCGGTGAGATTGACAACCTCACTGTTCGTTGGGGCAAAGTGTTGAGTTTGTGTTGTGCAGGTTTCCAAGTTGCTAGCAACACCTTTGAGTCGTTTCCTTCCTCCTACTGGTTCGATAACCTTGGTTTCTTACTGAGGAAAAACTTGTTGTTGTGCTCAGCATACCTTCCTCTTGGGGTCTCCCAACGAAGCTCTACAATGATCTAAGCAACACATCATCACCACACTATTCCAATGATGATGTCGGTCTACTTCCTCTCCGACGAGTTCTTGACTTGCCCAAGGTAGGTGCCCATCACCCATTTATTCTACCCTCATATCTTTTGTTTTTTCATCATTCATGCTAAATCTCTCGACTGAGAATAATTTCTCAAATGACTAATTTACCTAGATTTGTTATGATTGTTGTTGGTGCAGCTCTAATTAGAGTTATATTATCAATTTGTTAATAGAATACTGCTATAAGACATTAGGCTCCTATGGAATAAATCTAGTATACTCAACTATGTAACTGTCTAGCTCACTACTTTGTTGATTCAAAAGAAATGTCCTAGTGCTAGCTTAGTGTGGTGGTTGGACTATTGATCATATCATTCGAGTTGGACTATGAGATGATTGTTGCGATCCTTTATTCATTCTTTTTATATAAAAACATATTCAATAACCTTTGATTGCATTCAAACATGGTGTCTGAATCCATCTATAGCAATCTTATCTATGAATTGTGATCCATACATGTTATTATGCAGTTATCTTTTTTCCTTGCTTCAGTAAAAGAATTTCTGAAACTATGGTTGTCAACTTGACAGCAAACAAGCAAGATAGGGTGCTCAACTGCCATGTTAACTTAATGGATTGGATAGATGTAACATTTCTATGAATATTGAAAGTGAATCTAATGTATGATTTCGATTCCTGGAGTTCTACTAGGAAAATCATATAACATATATGATGCTTACTAGCAGATGATTAGGAAAACTGTTATGATTGCTTATATTGTTGCTCATGTATCCTACTGTGACCGTGCTTAGCAATCTTCTTACTCTTGTCAGCAATATAGTGGCTTTTACTTCCTTTTGTTTTGCTAAGGTGATGCCTCCCACTGGGAGTGAGCATAGTGGTGATCCAAGGTATGATTTATAACATGTGATAGAAATTCAATTGCGGGATATAGTATGATTTCTAGTTGTTTAACTAGAAAGATGATTTTAAATGCCTATTCTCTTCTTATAGATAGATCAATGATGTGCAAATGTGTCCTTGAATTCATTTGAGATATGAAATTTGGTTATAGTGCCATACCTTACTGGTTATGGTACCGGTGTGATGCTTCTATGGTTGTCTGAATCTTTTATTCAGTAAAATGAGTATTAAGTATGGATACTAATTCATAGGAATACTACCTAGGAATATGATGTAATTCTGTTTGGGACAAATTTTCTCTAGTGTTTCTTATTGAATATGGGATGGCAACACGGCAGTGAAGCATTTGAACAATTTATTAAACCTTTGATTGGAAAGAAATTATTCAATGGTTCTAGAGAGTAATTTTGTTGGCTTATGTTAGTTGTAGAACCTTACTATGTTGCCTCTAGTAAGTGTGGACAGTAGTGATGTATAGAAACATGATTTGCTGCTTGATTTGGCTCACCAAAGATGAAACTTTGGCTACCAACGATGCAAAGGATGAGGAATATTATTTGGTTAAAAAGAACAAATGCTATGATTTGGCCTTTTTTGTCTCTATGATGATTTTGCAAAGCAATACATAGCAATACTGAGAGTACCACTCCATCCAATCCTCGTAGATGAAAATCTAGTTGAAGGGTAGAAGGAACTTGTTGATGTGTGTTATTTCCCTTGTATTTCTAGATCTGTATGCAAGATATAAGAACATATGCTGCATAATCTAGTGGATAGTTCTGATGATTTTTTACCTTCTCTTCATGAGTGATCTATGGCCTGCTGGAGATCTTGGTCTAATACTATTACTTCCTGATCTAGATTACTTGCTCTACTAGGTCTGGTTTCTCTTATTGTGAGGTGGAATTGTTCCTTCTTGATCTGCTAGCTATAGGATTTATCCACCTTCTTCTCCTTTCTGCTACTTGGCCTTCTTCTTCTAGATCTGCTCTCCCTTGTACTTCTGGACTGATCTTGATTAAGTGACTATAAGTTCCGTGGTTGATTTGATTTAAGATCCGGTGGTGATTTTATTTGATGTCTAAATGAAATAAGTGTGTGTTGTTAACTAAGAGATATCGTGGCGTGGTAGTTTTCTCGGTGATCTTGTGAAAGGATAAGCAGAGAGATACTCTACTTCTACGGATGTGCTCTTATTCCCTATTGTGAATGTCTTGTGTTGACAGCACACCAGCATACAGTGACTAAGCTTCTAGCTTGTTTGGTGTGACGTGTGGATAAGATCAAGTGGATTCCTAATATTTCATGGTTTTATTGTGTTACTATTTACCTTGACATGGTGAAACTTGGCCCTATCCATGATGCATAAGCCTGAGGCCAATAACTAATATGAACAAATACTATTACATTTGGCCCCAATTTGAGAAACACCCAATGATAAGATTTGAAGTGCATCTCATTGCAATTATGAGGGTATAACTAACTAACCCTAATATCTCCTTTCTATCCTTTTTTTGTTTCTAGGGATCAGGAATATGAAGAAAACACTTAGAATATGAATAAAGTGAATATGAATTTACTTTAGGCTTTTTTTCTCTTTTATTAATTATTTTGTAGCATTGTTTATTCTTTAACTTTAAACACAATGTAATCGATTATTATTGTAATAAAGTAAATCAGTTCTTCCTATTTATAATTTATCTTCCACTTTCATTTTCTTTTTGAGCAATTGCAATCACATTTTAATATTGTTTATATAGTAGAGATATTCTTTTGTCATTAAACAACAATTCAATATTTGCATTTCTTTTATCATTAAGAATTCTTTTTATTTCATTATTGTATGATTAAATATTATTGTTATTCTATTTACTTTGAGGTTTATATATATATTCGTTCCTTAATGTTGGAATATTCTAAATTCCAAAGTATTCAAATTTGAATTTCAATTCTCAATTTCAGATTTCAATTGAATTGTTTCCCAAAACACAAAAATATAGTACAAGTCATGTCGAAATGTCACATCCCAAAATTTTGCAAATTTTGATATGTAAAAAATAAACAAACAAAAGAAACAAATGTTGAAATTTAGAGGGAAAGAAACTTTTTATTTCTAAGTGGAAACATCAAAACCTTACTAGAACAAAATTTGAATGAAAAAGCACCAAACAAACTCCCAAACAGATCAAATGCATCCATGCATGGAATGTATCTTGAATTTAAGCACTTGGAAAAGTTAAACCAAAAACCTAAACCCTAATAATATAAATCATCATCAATATCACACCAAGAGTATGGCTTTGTTCCATATAAAAATTTAGCAACAAACATTCCTAAATAAACAATAATGATAAACAAAAATATTATAAAACCATGGGAATTTATTTCACTGCATTTGAAGCCATGGATAAAAACTTATGTTTTTTATAATATAAAGGAAAGTATTCCAAAGCTAATAAATCTCATATCTAAAATCAATACTTAATTATGGACAAAGTAATCCTAAAGGATATAAAAAGATAAATAATTATTAAATAGAATTATACAAATTGGAATCACTATTTCTAGAGCTATGAATAAAAATATATGAATTTTATAAGACAAAGAAAGAAATAAATAAATAAGAATTTTTGCAAAGAAAAATCAAACCATGGCTTAAATCCATAATAAAATGGAATAAAAGTTTATTAAATAATATAAAAGGATAAAAGTTTATTTAAATAAAATTTTATGGGCTTATGAACCATATTCAAATTTTATTTAAATAAATACCTATATGCATCACTTATTTTTAAATGAATATTAACTGATAAAAATACTCCCTCCGACCGATATTAGTTGACTTGGATTTGTTAAAGTTTGGACGAACCTATATACTAAATAGTGTCTAGATTCATCCAAATCTAGACACATATGAGTCAACTAATATGGGTCGGAGGAAGTATTTGAATTGAAATAAATAACCAACTAGGTTTTTGTATAAAACCTACTGGAAAGATTTAGAGGAATTTTGAAATGAAATTGAAGTTTAAATCAATTCATTTGAATGAAAATAGAAAACAGAAAAGGAAAAGGAAAAAGTTTTGAAGAAAAAAAGGGACACCCAACCAGCTAAACCCCCTGCCCAGCCCAACCCACCTATCCTAGCCCAACTAGCCCACCCGGGCCACTCCCTCTCCCCTTCTGCTTTATTTTCTTACCACGCAGAGCCCCCACCCCTTCACTGACCAGCCGGACCCACTGCCACATCAGCATCATCATCTCCAACGAGCTGAACCCGCCTCCCCCTCTCTGCCGTTTGTGGCCGTCTTAATCCGTGTTAATTCGCTTAACTGTGCGAGTAATTCTCTCCCCCGACCTCGACTTCCTATTATGATCTCCCTCCTCTCCGTTTCCCCTAAAACGATGCACCCAGAGAGCCCCCAGGCTGCTCCAATTCGAGCCCGCACCGCCGCTGACCCTGACGGACTCCATCGCCGATTCCGATGAGCCCCGTGCGCCCCTTGCCCTCTAGTTCATGTTGTCGTGCTCGCCTTTGTCTTGCGCTTCTTCTGGTACTCGCCATTCACTTGCTCATTCTCTCTAGTGTAACATCCCAAAAATATTGAACAATGATTATCAAATCCCAATCACCAAAATTAGGGTTAACAAAAACTTTTGTTAATTAACATCATATGAATGCATGTGTGTATGTGATGATTGTATGAATGCATGAATGGACTTTTGTGATTGTTCTAAATAGCAAGGAATGGTTTAAAAATGAAAACAACATCATCTAAAACATTTCCAAGCAGAAACAAATCAAGAGAAAATCAAAAACAAACCAAACAAGCAAATGGTCATTTTTGCCAATCTTGCCCACTAGGCAACTTTGAGTGTTCCTAGTCCAAGATTTCAAACAGAAACAATTCCGTTTCTTTTCACCCCTTGCTAGACCAAGTAAAAGTGAACCCAAGCCCACCTTTCAAACTTACGGAAACATTTGGCAACTCGATTCAAATGACAATTCAAAATTGAATATTTAACATATGTGAAGATCGCCCATTTTCAAAAACCAACCAAACCAATTCACCTTGAGCTTTCCAACTAACCAGAGACTACCTAGTATGTAACTAGTACACCCACCAAGTTTGAACCAAAAATTCAAATTCACATCTCTTTCGGCCATTTCATCAAACACCTTGCAAACACAAATCAAACAAACAACAAACACTATAGTGAGCAGTGATTTGGCCAACCTTGTACCCTCTCTAGCTTACAGCAAACATTTAGTATATCGTCTAGCTTAGTTAGCAAGCTCTAGCACCACTGTGAGCTTGCCATTGCCATCAATGGTGACCATGACGAGCCTCACCTTGCCACCCCTTAGTCGACAGCAAGATAGGAGCAGCACCAAGCCTAGCCACCATATCAGGGACATTTACCACCGTCCATCGCCTCCCCCTGTCCAACGCCAACGATCAGCAAGCCACTGGACCACTCTAGAATCTCCGTGCACTATGCCTTTGTGCCATGCCGAGAGTGCTCTAGAGCGCTGCACTCGACACATGCCCACAGACCGCGTGCCACCCTCGCAGCGTGCAAGCGTGAGCACCACCATCCCAGGAGACCACCAGAAAACCCGCCGAGAGCACCGTAGCATTCCGACCGTCTCGCACCGCCCCATTCCTTGAGACCACTCTGTTGAGCTTCGCCACGGAGCATAGAACCACCCCCTATCGTCGCCCATGCCAGTAGCTTGCTATGCCGACGACCATCACGAGCTCCACCCGCGCCCTTCGGTCCCCTCTTGGCACTATAAATAGAGGCCACCCCCGCTCGATTTCTTCACACCAACACACTCCCCTCTCTCTCAGAACCACCCCACCTCACCCCCGGACCAAGACGAGCAGCAGGTCGCTGGAATTTGGCCGGAGTCTGCCGAGGAGGGAGAAGAAAGGAGCCAACGATTGGAGCCGCCCCAGGAGAAGCCCCCGGTAATAGGAGGTTCGATGTTGTTGACTTCGTCGTTCGTCCCCGTCACCGACCTTCACTTGAGCCCCGGTGAGCCCCCGTATACCCCCACTGGCCGCGCTAGGGTTCTGTTTCGCTAGAGTTGCCTGACGGAGACGATAGGTCATAGTCGTTGGATTAGATGTTGATCGTGCGGACCACATCACCCTGTACCGCTTCGCACCCCCCCTATATCGCTGACTGGTGGGGAAACCCACTTAAACTCACCCGCGCGCGCTGTGCGCCGTGGGCCGGCCCATTTACATCCCCGCGTGACCCATTAGTTTGAATTTAGGTTTATTCTTTTAGTTTCAAACTGAGTTTTGTACCTAGATTCAAAAATCAACGCAGGTCGATTCACTAAAACAAAATGCATGAAACCAATTTTGTTAGAAAGGTACTGGAATTCTTAATCCAAGACCATTGGATTCAAACCATTCAAATCTGTAGATCACCTATAGTAAAAATAACAAGGCAGAAGCTTTTCTGCATTCAAATATTTTTCAAAATTCAACCACAAAATATTTTGAGTTGATTCCAACTCTCAAAAATCCCATTTACCTAGACCTTTTTGAATATATAAAAATATCTAGGTTTACTAGCAGAAATAATGAACAATTAATAAAATAATGCTTCATAGGCAATTCTAGTCACTTTAATTAATTAAAATAAAAAGGTTAAACCCTATTAAATTGTGACACCACTTTAAATCACATTCCCATGTACTGAAATATGTGGTGATGACATGTGTCAACATGGTCCCATGTTTTAGTTGGAGAATACTAAATCTTAAGTAGCTTTTCAATTAGTAGAAATTACTTTTCCAAAATAAAATAAATAAGACATGTTCTATGATGATTGTAATATTTGTGATGATGCTAGATCATCTAGTGAAAAGCTTGGTGTGATAAATAAAAGTAGTTACGTATTGTTTGGTGATTGTGTACCTTGTATTTATTTATAGTGCTAGTACCGACCAAGGACACGAGGAGGAAGGATAATACTACGAGGAAGAAGCCGAGGAAAACTTCGACCACTGCTCTGGACAAGGCAAGCCTATACTTGCAACCTTGCAAGCCTCACTATACAAGTTGACTTAGAAGGCTAATCCTTGCAAGCTTACACTACTTGATACCCAAACC
This sequence comes from Avena sativa, assembly GCA_916181665.1. Taxonomy (NCBI): domain Eukaryota; kingdom Viridiplantae; phylum Streptophyta; class Magnoliopsida; order Poales; family Poaceae; genus Avena; species Avena sativa. The sequence continues at coordinate 139,498,265 of OV702280.1, forward strand.
TAGTTTTACTTGCAAGCTTAGTATTTTATTTCTTTATCAAAGCTTTCTATTTGAGTTTACTTAGTGGCTAGTAAATTTTAGAAAAATATTTAAAGGTAGCATAAAGAGCATAAAACTTGATCTAAGTTTGATAATCTTGATGTCATCCTGAGGCATGAGATTGAACTTAGATCATTCACCCTGGTTTACCACTCCTCAATAGTTTTCACCCTCATTTGTAGATGCTAGTGCTAAGCATAAAACTTGATCACTTTAGATGGGAATACTTGGTGAAAATGGTTATGAAAACCTTAGAATGATGAGTCATTCTACTAAAATGTTTTGACATGTGTTCTTGAACACCAGATGATTTTTATGATGAAAATGTTGAGGCATAAGCCTTAGACCTTTATAAAACTGATGGTTCTATGGATGCGATACCATTCCAATTCTACCGTACAACCACAATACCCGAAATTTGGGTAGGGCTTGACTGGAAATTTATATACCTTAGTATGGGTTCCCTTGCGGCCAAGGTTTGAGCTGAGTCTACCTTGTGAAGATTGTCCACCTGTGCAGTTCCCAAGATGACAGTTGGTCATGGTTGGGAGGCCAAACTCATAGGAGAGGTGCCTATACTAGGGCGTGTAATTGAAACGTTAGGATTGATTATCCGCATACTGAGTATGGTGAATTTATTATTGTTCCTGAAGGATGTATCGACTCTTGTGGTGAAAGTGTACCACCTCTATAGAGTGTCAAACTATTCAAATAGCCGCGTCCGTGTTATGGACAGTTGGAGTGGCCATACTGTTCCGTCGTCAGACGTTTTTAAAATGACTTATAAAATGAATCATTACTTTGACTTGACCACAACCGGGTTGTGATATGATAATTCAAGTTCCTACTTAGGTGTTATAAAACTTTCAACTATCTTTCTTTGCTTATGAACTTAGTTAAGGTAAATCTGGCTTTTTGCAAAACAACCTAGAGCTTAGTATCTCCTACTCAAAACCACTTCACTTGTTAGTATTAGTTTGTGAGTACTTAAAGAGTACTAATAGCTTTGTCCCTGGCTATTCCCGTGGCCAGACTATGAAAAGGACTATCAGGAGGACGGATCGCAGGAAGGTTACGACAACTAGGATCATCTCCCATCGTCAGCATTGCCTGTGACCATGAAGATGGAGTCTCGCCTACGCTACCGTTATTATTACGTTATTCCGCTGCTTGAATTGTATTAAGACTGGATCATGTGATCCTTTATTTGTTGTAAGACCTTATGTATGGTTTGTAATGGATGATGTACTGTGATATCCAATCTGTTATGTCTCGCAAAAATGGTAATCCCGAGATTGCGATGTATGGCATAATAGGCATCTGGGATTAAAAATCCGGGTGTTGACAAGTTGGTATCAGAGCCATCCTGACCATAGGAGACCCTAGTTTGGAATGGATGTCTGAATCAAAAACTTAGTTTCAAAACAAAGGAAGTGAGTATTTATGAAAACCTATTCTCATTCTTACCACTTAGATTCTTTCATGAAAATTCATGTTCCTAAAAAATTCTTGCAAACTTACATAAAATTTGACAGACTTGATCACTCTACTAACTTACTCATCCTATATTCTTATAGATGGACGTGAAGTATAGCAAGTTTTATCAGTTGGGGAATGGAGGAACCTCATCTTTGAGTGTGACTTGGACCAGCTGTTGGAAATGCTGGAGCTTCCACACCCCGAGTTCTTCCGAGCTCAGATCAACGATCAGGAAGGAGAGGAGTTGCAATGGCTGATTGTTGCAAGTCTCCGAGGAAAGATTGAAGCCCCCACTTCAGAGGGAATTCAGTTTACCATCAGAGAGAACAACTGGCTCGATGGACTTTCCAGGGCCATGCAAGAATCTCTCTCCTGTCTGTGTGGGCAGAGTATCAATCAGATCAAGGGTACCCTCTTTGAGTTATATCCAAGGCGTGATGTTATGGGACAGCCACTAGAGGCACCGTACCATCATGAGCTGAAGACTCAATTGGACCACCTCGTCTTCATGATGTATGACCGTCAGAAGGAGTTAGACAATGCCCGCTACTACGCCAACCACAAGTACGCCATTGTCACCCAGAAGGATCGGACTATTGCCATGCTAGTGAAGTATCGCCAGTCTCGTCGCTGTCAGCTCGACAAGAAGGAGCACATCATTGCCCGTCTTCGCCATAGGATCACAGAGCTGGAGGAGACTATCCACGAGAGGGATATGCAGCTTGAGGAGAGGGAGAATGCAGGGGAAGACCTTCGTGGAGACCCCTACTCCTATCTCAGTGACGATGATGACTTTCTGGAGGATCAGGCCATGGACTTCTTCACCGATGAGGATGACTTCGCCTTCATTGATGATGATGATGAGGAGGGGGAGGAGGATGAGGATGAGGACACCGACTTGCAAGAGTAGTAGCACTTGAGCACTAGCGTTACCGAGTTGTATTCGGTCCCATTGCATCGTAGTTTCCCAGAATGGTTCTTCAAACCATGTGTTTTATTTGTTGTGGTGTGTGTTTGTATCGTGTGCTATAAATGAATGAATGAAAATCAAGTTGCTAGTGAATTCTTAGTGAAACTTTAAAAACTTTTCAAAACCCTGAACCTTAGAAATTTCCCTCTTTTCTCATGATCCATCTCAATCTTCAGATGCCTCACGGAGGAAGCAGTTCATCCCCGGACCTGATGTTGCAAATCTTGCAAATGTTGGTTTCTGACCGCGAAGCTGAAAGAGCTGAACGTCATGCCAACTTAGCCACCCTTCATCACATCGCTCAGATGGCCAACAACAATCAAGGCCATGGAAATCAGGAAAACCATGGATCCAAGCTCAAGAACTTCCAGAACACCAACCCATCCATTTTCACTAAGTCTGAAGATCCCCTCGATGCAGATGATTGGCTACAAACCATGGAGAACAACCTAGAAGTTGCAGGAGTGGAAGCCAATGAGAAGGTACTGTTTGCCACTCACTACCTGGCCGGAGATGCAAGAGCATGGTGGAACAACGTTCGTGCCATGAATGGAGGGCAGATGATGACTTGGGATGAATTCAAACTCAAGTTTAGCAGAACCCATGTGACACCGGGTTTGATCAAGAGGATGAGAGATGAATTCAGAGAACTGAAGCAAGGGAGGATGACAGTAGTTGAGTACCGTGATTTTTTTTTGTTATTGGCTAGATATGCACCGGATGAGATAAATACCGAAGCAAAAAGAAGGAGAGATTCTTGAATGGTCTGCACGATGAGATGAAGACAGTGTTAGTCAATATTCCATTTGCTGACATTGAAGCCCTAGTGGATTCGGCCATTCAGATGGAAGGAAAAATCAACCAAGCCAATGAGAAATGCAAGCATAGAATGATGCATCAACCAGGAACCCACCATACCCCAAAATATCGCCCCAACCCATCTTCAGGATTTTCCCCAAGAAACAACAGACCCCTGATGAACCGTCCAACCTATCCCAACCATGGAGGAGGAAACCCAAGGCCTGGAGGAAATCACAACAACCCCAGCAACCCCAGCAACTTCAACCGTGCACCGCCTAAGTTCAACAACAAAAATGTCGCCACCAACAACAACACTGCCCCGAGGACTGGAAGCAATGCTATGCCTGTTGCAGCAAAGGACAAGTCTTAGGTGACTTGTTATGAATGTGGAACCAAGGGTCACTATTCCAATGAGTGCCCCAAGAAGATTGCCGCAGCCCCAAATGCAAATGCCCCAGCCTAGCAGCAGTGTCGTGTTCAGCCCGAAAGAAGGTTTGCCACAGGGAACTCGCTCAACCGCAACTTCCGTCTCTTTCTCATGCATGTTGAAGAAGCCCAAGAAGTGCTAGATGTCATGTTGGGTATGTTTTTTGTTAACTCAGTACTTGCAAGAGTGTTGTTTGATTCTGAAGAATCGCACTCGTTTGTTACAGAAGAATTTGCATGCACTAGTAAGATTCAACCAATAAAATTCAAGCATGTTATGATAGTTCAAATACATGGTTCAACCACCAAATCTAGACAGATTTGCAAGGCCATAACCATCCGAATCCATGGCATAGATTTTTATGCTAATCTAATAGTACCTGGAACAAAAGGTTTGGTACTAGTACTAGGAATGGATTGGATGTCGAAAGATAAAGGATTAATCGACTGTGCCAAGAAAGCCATAACCATGACCAGTACAGCCGGAATATCAGTAGAGCATGTATTTGAAACCTTGCCCCCTCAATTCAAGTGCAACAAGAGTCTAGCCCAACCAACCATTGACCAAGTCAGGATAGTCTGTGAATACCCCAATGTATTTCCAGATGTTTCTCCCGGTATGCCCCTAGATCGAGATATTGAGTTTATCATTGAACTAATCCCTGGAACCGAACCCATAGCCCAGAGACCTTATAGCATGAACCCATCTGAATTAGTGGAACTGAACAAACAACTGGATGCTATGCTGGAGATAGGATTGATTCAACCCAGTGCGTCGCCATGGAGATCACCTGTCTTGTTTGTGGACAAGAAAGATGGAGGTAACCATTTGTGTACGGATTATCGGAAGTTGAATGATGTCACCATCAAGAACAAGTACCCACTGCCGAAGATAGAAGACCTATTTGACCAGTTGACCGGTGCCAAGGTGTTATTTAAGATTGATCTTAGAACTGGTTATCATAAACTCAAGATTCACGCAGAGGATATTCCAAAGACTGCCTTTACCACCAGATATGGACGGTATGAGTACACAGTCATGTCTTTTGGATTAACCAATGCCCCCGCTTATTTCATGAACCTCATGAATATGATTTTTATGGAATTCCTGGATAAGTTTGTCGTTGTTTTCATCGATGACATTCTGATCTATTCCAAATGAGAAGAAGAAGAACATGAGCTACACCTAAGGATCATCCTTAGAACCCTTAGGGAGCATCAGTTGTATGCCAAGTTTAGCAAATGTGAATTCTAGTTGCAGGAAGTAGGATTTCTCGGACATATCGTATCAGCCGAAGGAATTGCTGTTGACGCTGCAAAGGTCAAGGATGTTGAAGAGTGGCAAGCCCCAACCACTCAAACCCAATTTCGTGCATTTCTCGGATTGGCGGGATATTACCGCAATTTCGTAGAAGGATTCTCAAGTATTGCAAGACCCATGACCCAATTGTTTAAGAAGGACAAGAAGTTTGAATGGACAGACAAATGTGAAGCGAGTTTTCAAGAACTCAAGAGGAGATTGATTTCAGCCTCAATCTTGATCATGTCGGATATCACGAAGCCTTTTGATGTGTATTATGACGCATCCAAGATCGGTCTTGGATGTGTGATAATACAAGAAGGAAAATTTATATATATTATCTATCTCGACAACTGAAGAAGCATGAACACAATTATCCAACCCATGATCTTGAACTAACAGCCTTAGTTCTAGCCCTGAAGACATGGAGACATTACCTAATGGGAAACCGTTGTGAGATTTATTCGGATCACAAGAGCCTGAAGTACATATTCACTCAGAAGGAGCTGCATATGAGGCAGAGAAGATGGATAGAGCTAATCAAGGACTATGATCTAGACATTCACTATCACCCCGATAAAGCCAATGTGGTAGCATATGCCATTAGTAGATTTCCATGCCACTTGAACTCCATGATTCTGAAGGAGCAACCAAGTTTGCACAAAGAGATGGAGGGTTTTAGAATGGAATTAGTAAGCGAAGGATTTTTGGCTAGCATAGAACTTCAACCCACTTTGATCAGTCAGATCAAGGAGGTGCAGAAGGGAAATACTAGTATCGACGGAATCAAACATCGCATCCGTACAGGCAAAGTACCTGGATTCACTTAAGATGAATGAGTGTTGTGGTACAAAGGACGCATCTGTGTACCAACGGACTCAGAGTTAAAGAAAGATATTTTGAAAGAGGCCCATGATTCCCTTTATTCTATCCACCTCGGAGGAACAAAGATGTACCAAGATTTGAAGGAGAAATTTTGGTGGCATAAGATGAAGAGAGAAATTGGAAGCTACATCGCCAAATGTGATATTTGTCAGAGAGTCAAGGCAGGACATCAGAGACCCGCAGGACTGTTGCAACCATTACAGATTCCAGAATGGAAATGGGATTCAGTTGGAATAGACTTTATCACCGGATTGCCTACCTCTAGTTGGGGAAATGACTCTATTTGGGTCATAGTTGATAGACTGTCCAAAGTAGCCCATTTCTTACCTGTCAAGACCACTTATCAAAGTTCAAAGCTAGCAGAGTTGTACATAGCTAGAATCGTTAGTTTGCATGGAGTCCCCAAGAACATTATGTCGGATCAAGGAACTCAGTTTACCTCGAAATTCTGGAAGAAAGTCCAAGAAGTATTAGGAACACGACTAGATTTCAGCACAACTTATCAACCTCAGACAAATGGACAAACGGAGCGAGTAAATCAAATACTCGAAGATATGTTGAGAGCATGTGTGCTAGAGTATGGCTCAAAATGGGAAGACTGTCTTCCTTTCGCAGAATTTTCGTACAACAAGAGTATCAAGCTAGTCTACAAATAGCCCCATTTGAATTCATGTATGGAAGGAAGTGTCGTACCCCTTTGAATTGGTCAGAAGTAGGAGAGATTCAGATTTTCAGACTCGACATCCTATGAGAAGCAGAAGAGAAAGTTCACAAGATTCGTGAGCACCTCAAGACCGCCCAATCCAGACAGAAGAGTTATGCCGACAAGAGACGTAGAGACCTCGCTTTCAATATCGGAGATTTTGTGTATCTCAAAGTATCGCCTTTGAAGGGAATGCAGCGTTTCCAGCTCAAATGAAAGTTAGCCCCTAGATATATCAGGCCCTTCAAGATTCTGAATCATCAAGGAGAAGTATCATATCAACTGGAATTGCCAGAGGAGATGTCAGCAGTGCATAATGTGTTCCACATATCGTTGCTTCGCAAATGCCTAGAAGTCCCAGAGAAGACTGAAGTTTTCAAGAACATTGATCACCGCACCATAGAGATCAACGATGACCTGCCATATCCCGAAGTACCCATCCATATTTTGGAGGAAGCTTTCAGGACGACCAGGACCTGAAGCATCAAGTTTCTCAAGATCTAGTAGAGCAACCACACTGAAGAAGAAGCTACCTAGGAACGACAAGATACATCAAGACGGAGTTTCCCGATCTCTTTAAATCCTAATTTTCTTCTTTCTTCTTTCTCAAATCTCAGGACGAGATTTTTTTTAAGGAGGGAAGGTTTGTAAAATCCCAAAAATATTGAACAATGATTATGAAATCCCAATCACCAAAATTAGGGTTAACAAAAACTTTTGTTAATTAACATCATATGAGTGCATGTGTGTATGTGATAATTGTATGAATGCATGAATGGACTTGTGTGATTGTTCTAAATAGCAAGGAATGGTTTAAAGATGAAAACAACATCATCTAAAACATTTCCAAGAAGAAACAAATCAAGAGAAAATAAAAAACAAACCAAACAAGCAAATGGTAATTTTTAACAATCTTGCTCACTAGGCTACTTTGAGTGTTCCTAGTCCAAGATTTCAAACAGAAACAATTCCATTTCTTTTCACCCCTTGCTAGAACAAGTAAAAGTGAACCCAAACCCATCTTTCAAACTTACAGAAACATTTGGAAACTTGATTCAAATGATAATTCAAAATTGAATCTTTAACATATGTGAAGATCACCCATTTTCAAAAACCAACCAAACCAATTCACCTTGACCTTTCCAACTAACCAAAGACTACCTAGTATGTAACTAGTACACCCACCAAGTTTGAACAAAAAATTTAAATTCAAATATCTTTCGGCCATTTCATCAAACACCTTGCAAACAAAAATCAAACAAACAACAAACACTATAGTAAGTAGTGATTTGGCCAACCTTGTCCCCTCTCTAGCTCACAGGAGACATTTAGTAGATCATCTAGCTTAGTTAGCAAGCTCTAGCACCACTGTGAGCTTGCCATTGCCATCAATGGTGACCATGCCGAGCCTCACCTTGCCACCCCTTAGTCGACAGCAAGCTAGGAGCAGCACCAAGCCTAGTCACCATGTCTGGGACATTGACCACCGTCCAACGCCACCCCTGTCCAACGCCAATGATCAGGAAGCCACTGGACCACTCTAGAATCGCCGCGCCCTATGCCTATGTGCCATGCCGAGAGCGCGCCAGAGCGCCGCACTCGACACGCGCCCACAGACCGCGCGCCGCCCTCGCCGCATGTAAGCATGATCACCACCGTCCCAGGAGACCACCAGACAACCCCCTTCGCCGCCATGCGACCCGTAGCCGCGGTGCGCCAGTAAAATTCCCGTCGTACCCACCCACAGCACCGCATCGTTCCGACCGTCTCGCACCACCCCACTCCTCAAGACCATGCTGTTGAGCTTCGCCAGGGAGCACAGCACCGCCCCTATCGTCGGCCATGCCAGTAGCTCGTTGTGCCGATGACCATGACGAGCTCCACCCATGCCCTTTGGTCTCCTCTTGGCAATATAAATAGAGGCCACCCCCGCTCGATTTCTTCACACCAACACACTCCCTATCTCTCAGAACCACCCCACCTCACCCCCGGAGCAAGGTGAGAAGCAGGTCTCCAGAATTTTTCCGGAGTCTTCTGAGGAGGGGAAAGAAAGGAGCCAGCGATTAGAGCCGCCCCAGATGAAGCCACCGGTACCAGGAGGTTCGCCGTCATCGATTTTGTCGTTCGCCCCCGTAGCTGACCCTCGGCTGAGCCCCGGTGAGCCCCCGTAGACCCCCACTGGCTGAGCTGGGGTTCTGTCTCGCCGGAGTTGCCCAACAGAGACGATAGGTCACAGCCGTTGGATTAGATGTTGATCGTGCGGCCCACATCACCCCGTACCACTTCGCACCCCCTGTCTTGCTGACTGGTGGGGACACCCAGTAAACACAACTGCGCACGCTGTGTGCCATGGGCCGGCCCATTTACATTCCCGCGTGACCCAGTAGTTTGAATTTAGGTTTATTCTTTTAGTTTCAAACTCAGTTCTGTACCTAGATTCAAAAATCAACCCAGGTCGATTCACTGAACCAAAATGCATGAAACCAATTTTGTTAGGAAAGTACTGGAATTCTTAATCCAAGCCCGTTGGATTCAAACCTTTTAAATCTGTAGATCACCTATAGTAAAAATAACAAGGCAGAAGCTTTTCTACATTCAAACATTTTTCAAAATTTAACCACAAAAGATTTTGAGTTGATTCCAACTCTCAAAAATCACATTTAACTAGACCTTTCTGAATATATAAAAATATCTAGGTTTACTGGCAGAAATAATGAACAAGTGATAAAAGAATGCCTCATAGGAAATTATAGTCACTTTAATTAATTAAAATAAAAAGGTTAAACCCTATTAAATTGTGACACCACTTTAAATCACATTCCCATGTACTGAAATATGTGGTGATGACATGTGTCAACATGATCCCATGTTTTAGTTGAAGAATACTAAATCTTAAGTAGTTTTTAAATCGGAAGAAATTACTTTTACAAAATAAAATAAATAAGACAAGTGCTTCGATGATTGGAATATTTGTGATGATGCTAGATCATCTAGTGAAAACCTTGGTGTGATAAATAAAAGTAGTTAAGTATTGTTTGGTGATTGTGTACCTCGTAATTATTTATAGACGCTAGTACCCACCAAGGATACGAGGAGGAAGGATAATACTACGAGGAATAAGCCGAGGAAAACTTCAACCACTGCTCTGGACAAGGCAAGCCTATACTTGCAACCTTGCAAGCCTCACTATACAAGTTGACTTAGAAAGCTAATCCTTGCAAGCTTACACTACTTGATACACAATCCTAGTTTTACTTGCAAGCTTAGTATTTTACTTCTTTATCAAAGCTTTCTATTAGAGTTTACTTAGTGGCTAGTAGATTTTATAAAAATATTTAAAGGTAGCATAAAGAGCATAAAACTTGATCTAAGTTAGGTAATCTTGATGTCATCCTAAGGCATGAGATTGAACTTAGATCATTCACCCTGGTTTACCACCCCTCAATAGTGTTCACCCTCATTTGTAGATGCTAGTGCTAAGCATAAAACTTGATCACTTTAGATGGGAATACTTGGTGAAAATGGTTATGAAAACCTTAGAATGATGAGTCATTCTACTGAAATGTTTTGACATGTGTTCTTGAACACTGGATGATTTTTATGATGAAAATGGTGAGGCATGAGCCTTAGCCTTTTATAAACCTGATGTATGTATGGATGCGATACCATTCCAATTCTACCGTACAACCACAATACCCTTAGTATGGGTTCCCTTGTGGCCAAGGTTTGAGCTGAGGCTACCTTGTGAAGATTGTCCACCTGTGCAGTTCCCAAGATGATAGTTGGTCATGGTTGGGAGGCCAAATTCACAGGAGAGGTGCCTATACTAGGGCGTGTAATTGAAAGGTTAGGATTGGTTATCCGGATATTGAGTATGGTGAATTCAGGATTGTTCCTGATGGATGTATCGACTGTTGTGGTGAAAGTGTACCACCTGTGCAGAGTGTCAATCTATTCGAATAGCCGCGTCCGCGGTTATGGACAATTGGAGTGGCCATATTGTTCCGTCGTCAGATGTTTTCAAAATGACTTATGAAATGAATCATGACTTTGACTTGACCACAAACGGGTTGTGATATGAAAATTCAAGTTCCTACTTAGGTGTTATAAAACATTCAACTATCTTTCTTTGCTTCTGAACATAGTTAAGGTAAATCTGGCTTTTCGCAAAACAACCTAGAGCTTAGTATCTACTACTCAAAACCACTTCACTTGTTAGTATTAGTTTGCGAGTACTTAAAGAGTACTCATGGCTTTGTCCCTGGCTATTCCCGTGGCCAGACTATGAAGAGGACTATCAGGAGGACGGATCGCATGAAGGTTACGACAACTAGGATCATCCCCCATCATCAGCATTGCCTGTGACCATGAAGATGGAGTCTCGCCTACGCTACCATTATTATTACGATATTCCGCTGCTTGAATTGTATTAACATAGGATCATGAGATACTTTATTTATTGTAAGACCTTATGTATGGTTTGTAATGGATGATGTACTGTGATATCCAATTTGTTATGTCTCGCAAAAATGGTAATCCTGGGATTGCGAGTATGGCATAACAGGCATCTGTGATTAAAAATCCGGGTGTTGACATGTAGGCTAGCCTCCGTCGATGACTGGAAACACCCGATGCCAGCGTAACTCCGGCGAGGGATTCCCGTCGACCCTGTGCGCCCCTTCGTCAACGCCGACCATCAACGAAAACACCTCGACCACGCGATCTCGGTAACTCCCTCACACCATCCCCTTACCTCCTATCCCTGCTGGTGCGCCGCCACCAGAGGCGTCGCCGCCGTGCATCGCTAGCAGCGCTGCCCGTCTCTGGCTAAAGCGTTCAGGGCCGTTAGATCTTGATCTAAAGGATAGGATAGATCACTTAAATGAAGGGGTATCAATCCATCTGGGTCGCTTAGATTCACTTAAATCCAAAGGCCTGTGTAGCTGATCCGCGCGAAATGGTACCAACCAATCAGAACCCACCACGTGTCTGTGTTTTAGATTTAAAATTCATATTTGATCTATTTGAGGATTTAACTTGTAAAATTCATAACTTTTGATCTGTTATTCAGAAAATTACAAATTAGGTGTCTATGGATTTAGAAAAATGTGAACTTTCCATCTATGTCCTTACTTTGGTCATTTGATTTTGAAAAATAGAGTTTTAGGTAGAGACTTGTTTAGGACTATTTTGAGTATAAAAATTGTACTAAAAATTATATTTGAGTAAATCTTTTGGCAAATGGTTTTGTTTTGAACCCTATGACCATAAACACTAACATTAAAAATTTTAAATATATTTTGTCGACACTAGAAATTATCCCTTTGAATAAAAGCATTTCTAGTAAACAAAAATGATTTAAATAACCAAATAACACTAACTTGGTTCCAATTGAAATTCCACTTTTGAAAAAAAGACCAGTAGATGTTTGTAATGTTTATAACCTTGTTAGGAACAACTTCTTCAATAAAATAACCTTTTGCATGTTTTCATGCATTTCTTTGTTTTCTTGTTTTGAGTTGTTATTTTATGTGGTGGTTTTTAGTGTGTGCTTTGGTTGATTGTCATGTAGTGAACTTTGAGGAGTGTGAAATTTGCAAGATCAAGGAGAATACCTAGATTTTATACTAAAAAGGCAAGTGATACTTTGGTCATCAAAAGTCCTATCTTTTCAATATGCATTAGTGATATTTTTGTAGTATGCATGATAGGACTATTTTGTATAATTCTATGCTATGCTAAATCTATCGTATCTACCTTGGTAGAATTTCCGAAAGATAGGAGACATAGTAAGTTTAGAATGCTTAGTCTAGCTATACAGTTTTGTGGGTGGAAATCATGATATGATGTCTTATGAAAATACAAGTATTGTTTTTGGACTAATGAAAACAACTGATGTTAATGAAACATCTTGGTGGAAATGGGACATGTATGGATGGATTTTTGTTGAGTGGTTACCTAGGGCCCATGTATATGGTTTACCATATGTATCTCACTTGTGGATGGTCACCCAGGAACAAAGAGATTGGCGACATTCTTGTCGTGAAAGCTTCCAGTGCAGACACATGGCATATAGGCTTTGCCTTCACCAACTAAGTTGCAGGAACTCAGCCAGATGGAAAGAAGGTGGTAGTGATGATAGGCTGGAACGCATCCATGGTGGTTGAGGGATTGCTTCTGAAAAGTCTCGTCTTGATGCATGTCGAGTCTTGTTGGGAAAGTGCACCACATCTCGAGAGGGTAAAACTAAGTACTTAGCCATGTCCCCGGTTATGGACAACTTTGAGCAATCAAGACAGTGGAGAAATTCAAGAATATCATCATTCTAATTTCTCTAAGTTAAAACTTGTTGGGTGAACAAGGGAAGCACCTAGTGTGTATCTAGTGTGCCATGTTTGATGAAGTGTTTTGAAACAGAGAAAAACTATTTTACAAAGGATAGGGAGAACTTATTTTATGCAAAGGCCATCCAAAAGTCCACTTAACCATATATTCATGTAGATGTTAGATTCTCCATATCAATATGATATCACTTGCCAATACAATTCAAATGTATTGACCCTTGTGGCTGTAGCTTATCATGTTGCAGGTTTGTTTGATGTTAGTGAAGTTTGTTGAGTAGGGATTACAAGTATACAACCAACATGTTTGCCTGTGGCACTTGAAGATGAAGGACTCCATGATTTATAGTTATATCTCCTTCTCTGTAATAAGATAGCCATATGAGCCATGTAAGTTGTAATGAACTATTTTATTCCTGGTTATGAGTTGTAATATGACCTTTGTTTCTTGTAATTACATCTTAAACTATGGGTGCTAGCTATTCGATCCAGGGACTAGAACTGTAAAAACAGGGACTTATACCTTATTGGGTTCAGGCCTCTACACGAAATCCATAACACTTGCTCTGACGTTTCCATCGGAACAAGAGGGATCTCGATCCTTCTATGGATCTTTTAGTTTTGCGCGAAAACTCCCCAGATTTTCTTATGCATGAATGTAGTGCACACACATGTGGCCTCACTATTTCTAGGTGCTAATCCTAGAATGATATAGCCTCACATCCCCAAACTTTCAAGAACAACAACGTTGGCTTCTTGCCATGCCATATCTCATATGGTGTTGTCTCCACGGATTTGGGAGATGCTCTGTTTAGAATAAAAGTGGCGGTTTCTAATGCATAGCCCAAAAATGATACAAACAAATCGGTCAAACACATCATGGACCATACACTATCCAGTAGAGTATGATTACGCTGTTCCAACACACTATTTTGCTGAGGTGTTCCGGTTGGCGTAAGCTCTGGTACAATACCACAGTCCTTCAAGTGCATGCCCAACTCATAACTCAAATACTTGCCTCCCCGATCGGATCAAACATGCTTGATTTTATTGTTAAGTTGATTCTCAACTTCCTTCTGAAATTCCTTTAACTTTTCAAACGTCTCAGATTTGTGCTTCATTAAGTAGATATACCCATATCTACTCAAATCGTTAGTAAAAGTAACAAAATAATGATAACCATTGCATGTTGAGACACTCATTGGTCCACAAACATCTGTATGTATGATTCTTAACAGGTCCGCAACTTGCTACATTGTGCCGAAGAAGGGTGTCCTAGTCATCTTGCCGATGAGGCAACGCTCGCACATGTCAAGGGATTCAAAATCCAATGATTCCAGTAGTACATCATAATGGACCTTCTTCATGCGTTTTATGCCAATATGAACAAGACGGCAATGCAATAGGTACATGGTATTACCATCTTTGTGTTTACAACGCTTAGCATAATTGTTATGGACGTGAGTACCGTTACCAAGATCCATCAAGAATAAACCATTAAACACAGTCGCATGAACATAGAAAACATCATTCATTGAAATAGAATAACCACTTTTTCTTTATTTAAATGAATAATGATCTTACAACAAGCAAGATCCACTCACAATATTCATACTTAGTGCAGGTACATAATATCATTTATTCAAGACTAAAATTAATCCTGATGACAGACGTAGAGGTAGAGTGCCGACGGCCACCACATCGACCCTCGAGCCATTGCTGACGTGCATCGTCACCTCGTCCTTCCTCAGGCGCCTCTTACTTTGTAGCTCCTATTAATAGTTACAAATGTGAGCAACTGAACTGGTATCAAATACCCAGGTGTTACTCCTGGCACTGGTAAGGAATGCATATATAACTTTTATATGAAATATACTTTTGTCTTTGGCGGCTATCTTGTCGGCTTTCTTGACCTCAAGGTACTTGGGGCAGTTGCGCTTCTAGTGCTCGTCCCCTTGTAGTAGAAGAATGGGACGCTAGGATAAGGACCGGGCCTTGTAACCTTAGTGGTGTTGGCAATAGATTTGCCATCCTTCTTAGGCTTCTTGTCTTTTCCCTTATGCCCCTACTTCTTAAATTTGGTGGTCTTATTTACCATCAGTACCGTGTCCTGCTTCTTGATCTCAACCTCAGCAGTTTTGAGCATGGCGAACAACTCAGCTAGGGACTTTTTCATTCCCTACATATTGTAGTTCAACACAAAGCCCTTTTATCTAGGGAAACGAGTTCAGCACCTTATCAATCATGAGCTCATCCAGGTTCTTGCAATCCAGGGCATTCAAGCGTTGAACATAGCCAAACTCCCCAGTTTTTAGCCAACAACCACAACAACATTGAATTAGACCCAGCCATGCTAAAGTTCTTAGGATCCCAATCCCAACTATTGCAAAGGATGACCAATCAGATGATCAACATGAGAAGCAACCCTTCCCAAAGAGATTGTGACAACAATGATTTCAAGGATGATATTATGGGAAGAACTCAAGTATGCAAAATCTGTGGAGACATAGGACACACTTATAAAGAGCATATTGACTAGTGCCCAAATTGTGATGAGAATCATCCAGCAAGACAATGCCCAACATATAAAGTTACTTGTTTCCCATGTGAAGGAACTAACCATGTCCTTGTCCAATGCCACATCTATCCTATAGTTCAGCATATGAAACATCAAGCTAGGGATGGAATACATCATGTCTTTGGAAACACCCATGAAGGTACAACTTCCAACAAGGATGATGAAGACAAAGTCAAATCTCAGTATGCACCTCCATACAATGTAACCAACTTTGGTGAACAAAAGAGGAAACGTGGATGTTATCCTAGGAACCGTTCTAAGAACCGAGGAAGTTTTCCCACATTTGTGGTGAAATATGAAGAACATGAACTAAGAGACCTCCTAGCCTTGGAGAGACCCAAAAAGAAGAAGATCCAAGGAAACAAACGAGAGATACTGATACCAAGAGTAAAGAGTGATATTAGACGGTGATGTGCCACAAATGCAAAGAGCTAGGACATTATGCATCAAATTGTCCAGAAAAGGAGAATAACAAGACAAGCAAACTTGGAAAGCATCTCAACCTGGTCACATGTTTCAAATGTGGTAATAACGGACACTATGCAAACAAATGCCCAGAGAAATTACATCAAGACACCAAGTAAGCCAAGATGCGATCTAGTTAAAATACTTTTAAGGGTGCTAGTACAACCCTAGTTGTCCTAAAACCAACTTGTTGTTCATCCTTCCCGAATCTCGGGGCGAGATTCCTTTTAAGGGTGGTAGTCTGTCACATCCCAAAATATTGCAAATTTTGAAATGTGAAAAATAAACAAACAAAAGAAACAAATGTTGAAATTTAGGGGGAAAATAAACTTTTTGTTTCTAAATGGAAACAACAAAACCTTACTTGAACAAAATTTGAATGAAAATGCAACAAACAAATTCTCAAACAGATCAAATGCATCCATGCATGGAATGTATCTTGAATTTAAGCACTTGGAAAAGTTAAACTAAAAACCTAAACCCTAATAATAGAAATCATCATCAAGATCACACCAAGATTATAGCTTTGTTCCATATAAAAATTTAGAAAAAAACATTCCTAAATAAACAATAATGATAAACAAAAATATTATAAAACCATGGGAATTTATTTCACTTCATTTGAAGCCATGGATAAAAACTTATGATTTTTATAAGATAAAGGAAATTATCCCAAAGCTAATAAAGCTCATAGCTAAAATCAATACTTAATTGTGGACAAAGTAATACTAAAGGATATAAAAGATAAATAATTATTAAATAGAATTATACAAATTGGAATCACTATTTTTGGGGCTATGAATAAAAAGATACGAATTTTATAAGACAAAGAAATAAATAAATAAATAAGAATTGTTGCAAAGACAAATCAAACCATGGCTAAAATCCATAAGAAAATGGAATAAAAGTTTATTAAATAATATAAAAGGATAAAAGTTTATTTAAATAAAATTTTATGGGCTTATGAACCATATTCAAATTTTATTTAAATAAATACCTATATGCATCACTTATTTTTAAATGAATATTAGTTTATAAAAATATTTGAATTGGATTAAATAACCAACTAGGTTTTTGTATAAAACCTACTAAAAAGATTTAGAGGAATTTTGAAATCAAATTGAAGTTTAAATCAATTGATTTGAATAAAACAGAAAATAGAAAAAGAAAAGGAAAAAGTTTTGAAGAAAAAAAAGGGAAACCCAACCAGCTAAACCCCCTACCCAGCCCAGCCCACCTACCCCAGCCCAACTAGCCCACCCGAGCCACTCCCTCTCCCCTTCTGCTTTCTTTTCTTACCACGCAGAACCCCCACCCCTTAACTGACCAGCCGGACGCACTGCCATATCAGCATCATCGTCTCCAAAGCGCTGAACCCGCCTCCCCCATTGCTGTCGTTTCTGGCCGTCTTATCCGTGTTAATTCACTTAATTGTGCGAGTAATTCTCTCCCGCGACCTTTCCTTCTTATTCTCCTCTCCCTCCTCTCCATTTCCCCTTAAACACCGCACCCCGAGAGCCCCAGGCTGCTCCAATTCGAGCCCGCACCACCGCTGACCCCGACAGACTCCGGCGCCGATTTCGGTGATTCCCGTGTGCCCCTTGCACTCTAGTTCATGTTGTCATGCTCACCTTTGTATTGTGCTTCTTCCGGTACTCGCCATTCAATTTCACGTGCTCTGAAGGCTCGCCTCCATCGATAACTGCAAGCACCCGACGCCAGCGCAACTCCGGTGATGATTCCCGCCGACCCCGTGCGCCCCTTCGTCAATGACGACCATCACCGCGACCACCTCAACCACGCGAGCTCGGTAACCCCCTCACACCATCCCCTTACCCCCTAGCCCCGCCGTTGCGCCGCCACTAGAGGCGTCGCCGTCGCACACCGCCAGCAGCGCCGCCCGTCTCCGGCCAAAGCGTTCAGGGCCGTTAGATCTAGATCTAAAAGATAGGATAGATCACTTAAACGAAGGGGTATCAATCCATCTGGTCCGCTCAGATTCACTTAAATCCAACGTCCTGTGTATCTGATCCGCGTGAAACGGTACCGACCAATAAGAACACACCACGTGTCTGTGTTTTAGATTTAAAATCCAGATTTGATCTATTTGAGGATTTAACTTGTGAAATTCATAACTTTTGATCTGTAATTCATAAAATTACAAATTAGGTGTCTATGGATTCATAAAAATGTGAACTTTGCATCTATGGCCTTCCTTTGGTCATTTTCGTCAAAAAAATTAGAGTTTTAGGCAGAGACTTGTTTCGGACTATTTTGAGTATAAAAATTGTACTAAAAATTATTTTTGAGTAAATCTATTTGCAAATGGTTTTGTTTTGAACCCTCTGACCATAAATACCTACATTCAAAATTTAAAAAAATATTTTGTTGACACTAGAATTATCCCTTTGAATAAAAGCATTTCTAGAAAAACAAAAAATATTTAAATAACCAAACTACACTAACTTGGTTCCAATTGAAATTTCACTTTTGTAGAAAATACCAGTAGGTGTTTGTAATGTTGTTAACCTTTCTAGGAACAAATTTTTAAATAAAATAACCTTTTGCATGTTGGCATGCATTTCTTTGTTTTCTTGTTTTGATTTGTTATTTTGTGTGGTAGTTTTAAGTGTGCGCTTTGCTTGATTGTGATGTAGTGAACTTTGAGGGGTGTGACATTTGCATGATCAAGGAGAATACCTATATTTTCTACTAAAAAGACAAGTGATACTTTGGTCATCAGAAGTCCTATCTTTTCAATATGCATTAGTGATATTTTTGTAGTATGCATGATAGGACTATTTTGTATACTTATATGCTATGCTAAACCTATAGTATCTACCTTGGTAGAATTTCCTAAAGATAGGAGACATGGTAAGTTTAGAATGCTTAATCTAGCTATATAGATTTGTGGGTGGAAATCATGATATGATGTCTTATGAAAATACAAGTATTGTTTTTGGACTAATGAAAACAATTGATGTTAATGAAGCACCTCGGTGGAAATGGGACTTGTATGGATGGATTTTTGTTGAGTGGTTACCCATGGCCCCTTTCTATGGTTACCCTGTGTATCTCACTTATGGATGGCCACCCAGGAACAAAGAGATTGGAGACATTCTAGTCATGAAAGCTTCTAGTGCAGCCACATGCCATATGGGATTTCCCTTGACCAACTAAGTTGCAAGAACTCAGCCAGATGGATAGAAGGTGGTAGTGATGATAATATGGAACACATCCATGGTGGTCTGAAGGATTGCTTCTGAAAAGTCTTGTCTCGATGCCTGTCGAGTCTTGTGGGGAAAGTGCACCACCTCTCGAGAGGGTAAAACTAAGTACTTAGTCGTGTCCCCGGTTATGGAGAACTTTGATCAATCAAGACAGTTAAGCAGTTCAAGAATCTCATCATTCTAATTTCTCTATGTTAAAACTTATTGGTGAAAAAGGGAAGCACCTGGTGTGTATCCAGTGTGTCATGTTTGATGAAGTGTTTTGAAAAAGAGAAAAACTATTTTACAAAGGATAGGGAAAACTTATTTTATGCAGAGGCCAGCCAAAACTCCACTTAGCCATATATGCATGTATGTGTTAGATTCTCCATATCAATATGATATCACTTTCCAATACAATTCAAATGTATTGACCCTTGTGGCTGTAACTTATCATGTTGTAGGTTTGTTTGATGTTAGTGAAGTTTGTTGAGTAGGGATTACAAGTCTACAACCAACATGTTTGCATGTGGCACTTGAAGATGAAGGACTCCATGATTTATAGTTATATCTGATGCTCTGTAATAAGATAGCCATATGAGCCATGTAAGTTGTAATGCACTATTTTATTATTGGTTATTAGTTGTAATATGACCTTTGTTTCTTGATATTACATCTTAAACTGTGGGTGCTAGCTATTCGATCCAGGGACTTGCACTGTAAACACATGGACTTGTACCTTATTGGATTCATGCCTCTACACGAAATCCATAACACTTTCTCTGACGTTTCCATCGGAACAAGAGAGATCTCGATCCTTCTATAGATCTTTTAGTTTTGCGCGAAAACTCCCCAGATTTTTCTTATGCATTAATGTAGTGCACACACATGTGGCCTCACTATTTCTATGTGTTAATCCTGGAATGTTACAGCCTCACATACCCAAACTTTCAAGAACATCAATGTTGGATTCTTGCCATGCCATATCTCATATGGTGTTGTCTCCACAGATTTGGGCGATGCTCTGTTTAGAATAAAAGTGGCGGTTTCTAATGCATTGCCCAGAAATGATACAGAAAAATCGGTCAAACACATCATGGACCATACACTATCCAATAGAGTATGATTACGCTGTTCCAGCACACTATTTCGATGAGGTGTTCCGGCTGGCATAAGCTCTGGTACAATACGACAGTCCTTCAAGTGCATGCCCAACTCATAAGTCAAATACTTGCCTCCCCGATCGGATCGAACATGCTTGATTTTATTGTTAAGTTGATTCTCAACTTCCTTCTGAATTTCCTTTAACTTTTCAAAGGTCTCAGATTTGTGCTTCATTAAGTAGATATACCCATATCTACTCAAATCGTTAGTAAAAGTAACAAAATAACGATAACCATTGCGTGTTGAGACACTCATTCCCAACAGGTCCGCAGCTTGCTCCATTGTGCCGAAGAAGGGTGTCCTAGTCATCTTGCCGATGAGGCAACGCTCGCACATGTCAAGGGATTCAAAATCCAATGATTCCAGGAGTCCATCAGAATGGAGCTTCTTCATGCGTTTTATGCCAATATGACCAAGACAACAATGCAATAGGTACATGGTATTACTATTATTGTGTTTACAACGCTTAGAATCAATGTTATGGACGTGAGTACCGTTATCAAGATCCATCAAGAATAAACCATTAAACACAGTCGCATGAACATAGAAAACATCATTCATTGAAATAGAATAACCACTTTTTCTTTATTTAAATGAATAATGATCTTACAACAAGCAAGATCCACTCACAATATTCATACTTAGTGCAGGTACATAATATCATTTATTCAAGACTAAAATTAATCCTGATGGCAGACGTAGAGGTAGAGTGTCAATGGCTACCGCATCGACCTTCGATCTGTTGCTGACGTGCATCGTCACCTCGTCCTTCCTCAGGCGCCTCTTACTAAGAGTTACAAATGTGAGCAACTGAACCAGTATCAAATACCCAGGTGTTACTCCTAGCATTGGTAATGAATACATATATAACTTGTATATGAAATATACCTTTGTCTTTGGCGGCTATCTTGTCGGCTTTCTTGTCCTCAAGGTACTTGGGGCAGTTGCGCTTGTAGTGCTTGTCCCCCTTGCAGTAGAAGCATGGGACGCTAGTCTTAGGACCGGGCCTTGTAGCCTTAGTGGTGTTGGCAATAGATTTGCCATCCTTCTTAGGCTTCTTGTATTTTCCCTTATGCCCCGACTTCTTAAATTTGGTGGTCTTATTTACCATCAGTACCGTGTCCTGCTTCTTGATCTCAACCTCAGCAGTTTTGAGCATAGCGAACAACTCAGATAGGGACTTTTTCATTCCCTACATATTGTAGTTCAACACAAAGCCCTTTTATCTAGGGCAACGAGTTCAGCACCTTATCTATCACAAGCTCGTCCGGGTTCTTGCAATCCAGGGCATTCAAGCGTTGAACATAGCCAAACATCTTGACTACATGTTCTCTCACACTGTTGTGCTCTTCCATCTTGGCGGAGAAGAAGAGCTCGGAAGCTTCATACCTCTCATCTAGAGCCTGTGGAGCAAAGACGGCCTTGATATCTTCAATGATCTCAAAGGCACTCATCTTCTCAAAACACTTTTGAAGCTCCGGCTCCATGGAATAGAGAATTCCACTCTCGATGAGGGAGAAATCATCCGCCTTGGACTTCCAGACATTATTTTTGTCCTAGTTGGCGATTTCAGCGGGTTTATCAAGCAAGTCATTCTCGATGACATACGTTAGCTCGTAGTGGACTAGGAGGATCCTCAGGTTGTGGTACCAAGCGGTGATGTTGGTCCCATCGGTTTTCAGCTTCTCCTACTCTAGAAATGAGTTAAGGTTGAAGGTGGGTGAGCGAGACATCTACAACGGATTTGCAAAGTATTTATATCATGTTCATAATATGAGTTCAAGTTTTAATTTACACTAAACTAAAAACCAAGAGAACTCCCACTCAAACGAACATCCCTCAATTCGTTTAGTGATCACATGATACCAATACGCTACACCACCCCCCAATATTTATGGCCGGTGATGTAGTTTCAAAGGTAGACATTCCCCAATGTCTCGCATCATTCATGTGACTCATGATCGACCTTTTGATCTCTTGTGTTTCGAGGCCATGTATGTACATGCTAGGCTTGCCAATTATAACTTGTGTGTATTTGCAGTGCAACATGGCTTACACCGACCATATGCGAACACAAATATGTCTGACACCTGATCGTCACGGCATGCCTCATAATGAAGAACTGTGTATGTGGTTCACACACAAGGGGACCACTATTATTGGAATTATATGAGAGATCATCCTATTATGATTCCATTATATATCTATTACACAAGCAAAATAAGATGTAAAACAAATACTTCAAAAGTATGGTGCCATGGCATGGTTATAGCACCTTGAACACCATCAAGATCTCCAATGGAAAACGTTTCATAAACTTACAAATACCATGTCATGACACATGCCCCTATAAAGAAGTTAGATGCCTCTACTTTATCTTTTGCATGTTTTACGTGCCTTAGGGATTTCACGGCA
Organism: Avena sativa; assembly: GCA_916181665.1. Taxonomy (NCBI): domain Eukaryota; kingdom Viridiplantae; phylum Streptophyta; class Magnoliopsida; order Poales; family Poaceae; genus Avena; species Avena sativa. The sequence goes on from OV702280.1 coordinate 139,521,040, forward strand.
GAACCCCTTCCTACCTATGAACATAGAGCCACAACACAGATTCAATTATTGCTTCTTCCATCACTTTTTAGGGCCCTCTGTTGTAAATGCCATATCAACTATTGCAGAGAGATAGACACCCCAAAGCCAATTTCTTGTGGACCAGTCTCGCGAATCACCGCGTAATGTCGGTTGGGGGCTCTTCATCGAACAATACCATGATATAACAAGTACACGGAAGAGGGTAGAAACTAGAAAATCAATGCCCACATATTGCTATATGTTCTATTTGTATGACATGTCTACCCATAGATAGGCTCTGATACCATTGTTGTGTTCCGCAGCAGAAAACAAAAAAATTATACCTGTGCAAACACAATAACCAAGATCTATTATTTGTAGACATAAGTAACAAAGAGGGAAACGGTATTCATACCCTTGAAGAACAAGGTACACCTTACATAGGTAGGCGTACGCCCAAACAGTGCACAACGATAGTGAGGAGGTTGAGAACTCAATTCGCTCAAAGTTGTCTTCAATCTTACAGAGAAATCTCTAAGGAAAATGAGAGAGAGAAGAGAGAATGGGGTGCCTTCCAAGGGAAGGTGTGACCCTTTATTTATAATCGGAGGGGAGGGCCAACACCTAAGGGGCAAGCGGTGTGGGACTAAAGTGCCACACCCGCCATCCACCAAGGGAGCCACCGTCCCTAGGTGGACCAAGGCGGGGAGCCAACTAGGGCTTGGCTGGATGAACTCTCCATCCATGAGCCTTTCCCTCTTAAGGCTCCCCTTCGGGTGAGGCCCATTAGGCATGGGTTTCCATTAAAAATAATATAAAAATATGTGCTTTATTATTAATTCAATTAATTAATATTATACACATTATTATTATATCTTTCACTCCGGAACTTCTGAATCCCTCCGATCAACATCGGGTGCTAGACGGAACTTTTCCAGTTTCTCTCTCTTATTTCTCCTATGCTGCAGGATCAATCCTCTATGCGTCCCCACCCTTAAGTGTGCCAACCTTCGGTTTAGAAACACTTCGAACATGACCGAGACCCCTCTCGTATCCATGATCATCGCGGGACCTGGATGCCCATAATGACCCACGTGCATTTCACAAATCTCATAGCTTGAACCTTCAACGTCAAATCCCACTCCCTTTACCACTCGATACCAAGTTCATCCAATATTTGATCTTTAGTATCTCCATACCTAGTTCGATATCACTACTGATGAACTCGTTTACTCGATCCGTGCCATTGCATTCCATGACCTAGTCATACACTTGAATGCTTCGTTAATGCAATGTCCTGGAGTTAGCCACGTGTATCTATCCGTTACTTGGATTGGCAAATCCTGGTCTTGATACATACTCCTCTACACGCCCCTTTAGAAAAACCCGAGTGGTACCTTTTCGGTCACCCTTTAATGTCTTGATACTTCGTACCATCAAGGCTCCCTCTAGTAATGGTGATTATGTATTATATCATAGCCAAAGGATTAGGCTGTGAGGTTTCTATGTTATCATCAATGTTGAACGTCTTTAACTAGATCTCATTATGATATAACTTTGGGTTTTTGTCTATCACATTATTCAACTAATGATATTACCTCATTGTCAATTGTCATAAATGCCCATGATCTCGAAACCCTAGATCATCTATTTGACCAATGAGCTAGTCCGATAGAGGTAACCGGAGACATGGTTTGTTTACATACCACATGTGTATTCATGTTTCATTTTAACACAGTAATAGAATGACATGAAACATATGAACATACAAGAGATACATCAAATAAAACACATTATTATTTTCCTCTAAGGCATATCTCCTTCACTTCTTGTACCAGGTGGAAACGACTTCGTCTCGTCAAACCCTACAACTTTTGTGAAGGAACCTATATATTTTGAGGTCCCAGCCACCATGCATAGGGACACCATTCTCGGATTGCATCGCAACACCACCAAAGGATATCCACCACCATAATTCATCATCTCCATAATCCATCTTCTCCATAGCCATAGCCATTATCTTGTACTTGAGATCCCTGGTGATTCAACGACCATTGTAAGAATATTTGATTTGCAATCTAAGTATTTTGCACAATGTTTTCAATCTTTGATATTATTATTATGAGTGAGTAGTCCTCATGGGCAGCGGGTTGGGGTGAAACCTCGCAGCAATTATGTGCATCTAATCTTTGGGAGCATTGTGTATTGTTTGAATAAGGGATTTGTATCTTTGTCTCTTGCCTGATCTTTGGACTTGTAGGTACCCAAACCCCCTCCCCCCCTCGAGATTGATAAAGGCTTGAGGTGAGATACTTGGTTAGCGGCGATCTCATAGGAAAGCTCGTGACAAAAATAGGTGTATGGTCTTTTCCTACCGATCGATTCAGGAATAACAACAACAACATCACTTCTTAAGGCTTTGATCTGTGTTTTCACTTAATAATTGTATGTAGCCTAGTACTTCTTGGTGCAAATGGTTGGATCAAAAGACTATTGCCATGCCTATGACTCGCAAGGGCTCTAGTATATCGGGATGTGCTTCCCACAAAATTTATCGCTATTAAAACATTACACATGACTGTGCTTATTATTATTATTATTGTCTTTATCCTATATGATGTGAAACTATAGGTGAATCTTCAACCCTGGCCTATCTCCTTAAACGAAGGTGATTAAAACAACCCATGATATAAAGTAAACTAGAAAGGTCCGACAAAATGAAGGTAAAACAAACAAACAAAGACTTGTAGATATGTCCTTATTGAATTCCTTTTAGCAATGTCTCGCAAGGTTCGATTAAACCTAGGTCTAAGGAAAAAAACTACTATACTACATCCGTGAATCCGGATCGAATGTATCAACTATCCAGTTTTGTCGCAGATTCTAGACAACCTTTCATTTTGCCAGTTAGGATAGTACTTTCTACACACATATATTTCCTACTGCCATCTTTGAATCCATGGATGCAAGCTTTAAGCGCCATGAAAATCTGTTGAAATAAATTTTACCACCTTCCGATTTAGCGTTGATACTCACAACACTCCCTGGACACCTAGCATGTACCTCAGCCTTGAAGTTGTACAACATCTTGAAGCTATTAGTCCAATCCCCATGTAAGACTTTCAGAGATTTCTCTCTAACTTTCCAAACCATGTAATACGGTAGGACAATGTTGTATTTAGCAATGAGTCTATTCTGAGTATTCTTCGCGGTATCCTTAGGGTTATCCTTTATTATGGACATGGCTTGTAAAGACACCCACTCCGGACATGTGGGGAGGGCCCAATTTGTTCACCTGCAACATAGATTCATTTACAGTATAAGCGGGGTTGCCAGATAGATCTTACACATCAACTGTAGTTATAGAGTGAAAAAATGAGGAAGTTAAAATGGTTTGCTCCATTCATTGCCTGAATACCCTAATTGTCTTTGACGCAGGTAGGGATCTGGCTGTGACCCTCCACTAACATGGTATCACCACCAGTCCATTCCACTTTAACTTGCTAACCGCCTCATACATCTGGGCAGTGTTCTATAGTCTATGAACATAAAACTCCCCCTTGATACAATAATGCCGGAACGACATCCTGAACTCATGCATGCTGCTGAACTCGGTGCCAACTGATATTATAGGATCCTCGTGGTCATGTATCATCTCTTCTACTTTGGGACCCATGTCATGTACTAGAATGCCAGTCCGATCCTTAAGTGTCTCGTCTATATCATCATCACCAGATTCTTGATCCTCTACAGTGCCATCTTCTACATCTGATTCGGAATCTTCACCATCCTCACCAATACCTAATACTGCATACATCATATTGACTTCTAGGGGTGGGGATACACCATAATTTTCACCTACATGGACTGGAACATTGGCCCAATCTATCTCCCTGACAAATCTGTTTTCTCCCAGACGCTTTGTTGGTACTGCTGCACCCACAGGGGATAGTCTTAAACTATCATGTATCCCATATTCGTTAGCAGACAAATAGTAATCAGATTCTATTTCATCTAGACTGTACATAACCCTCTTGATCTTCTTATGTACATCCTCCTTCCTAATGGAATCCTTCCTGGCGGTATCATTCGTGATGGTAGCATTAGGGCTTGACCTCTGTGTTGTGTTCCTCATCCAACTAGCCTTTTTGCTGCTACTCCTGGGTGTGATCTCCTTCATGCTTCCCCTCACGGGAGATCTTATGGGACCCCCTTCACCTGATCTTGATTCACATCTTATTTTGGGGGACACAAACTAATTTGCGGTGTTATTTCTATCATGTACATATGCCATGCTTTATTTACTACTATTGCTCAAAGAGCGGTTTACTATTGTACTATTTTGGATTGCGGCACGATTATGCTATTTGGACAAGCCTAGTCATATTTTAGATTTCCTAGTCTTTCTCATTTGTTCTTGCAAACCATGGATCCTTATCGGAATCGTTTTGGATAGCTTAGTGGGGTGGCCCCCGAAATCATTTTTAAATCAAGTGAATGCTTTGTCGTGATGCCTCGTTGCTTTCGTTTGGTTTGTCCCAAGGTTGATCGTGCGTGTGTTGCTATTTGTGCACCCCTGAAGGGTAAATATTTTTGAAAAGCCATGTCTGTAGTTATGGATTACTTGGAGCATGGTGTCTCGACCATATAAAACTCAAACTACAGTAGTACTCTAAATTTGACTTTAACATGACTAGTAATTTAGCTCCACTACAAGGGAATGGTTAATTAAAAGTTCCAATAGCTGGTGATGTTGGAATGTATTATGCTATCTATATATGAATAGTGGGTGTTGCAACTTCAATGGAATGATTAATAAAATTTCCAACCGTGTGAGTTACTCGGAATGACTTCCTCGTTTGGTCTCGAGGAGGAAACTTCATGATGGGTTATGTTGGTGTTAGTATCATATTGGTTCTGAATAGGTCTTTCTTATCCCTCTCTGATAGTCGAAAGTTGTATCGAGTCTCTATAGGATGTTTAGTAAATGCTTTGTTGCCGCTAAGCCCACCATACCAATGTAGGCGAGAGATACCAAATTGTAAAACTTGCCATGTACTGGCCTCATTACTGACTGCTCCCTTTTTTCGTTTGCCCTTTGTCGGCACCCCTTTGATTTAACAGGTATGAGTTCGACAATGTTAGCAAGGTTACCCTTTTGTCTTGGACTGGGAAGGGTTATGGAAGACATTGGTTATTTTTTAGGACTCTTAGTATAATTTGTATCTTATTCGTACTCGGATATGTATCGTTTTTAATGTGTTTTGGATCTTTGTAATGTATATTTGTATTTTTGACTCGAGGAGTCATTGTTGTATATATATGTTCTTGTCGGTTCCATCGTGGACTATTGTGTAATGGTATTACTTCATTTTCCACCCGCACGCAAGTTCTTGGTGGGCATCATCAAATCATTTCTATGAGGATTTGACAGGAATCGCTAAAATCCGCACATGGCCGATTTGAGGGTGTTACATCTTCTTGGTGATGGCGTTCCTCGAGGTGCTCTTTCTAGGATACTCTTCCTGGTCCTCTTTATGATGATCCTCTATAAGACTCTCCTCTCTTCGAAGCTACCCTCACTCACACAACCATGAGTGATGCCATCAATCAGGTCAAGTGTGTCTTGTATAAGTGCATCTTGATTATGTCCGAACTCCAATTCCTGTCCAACCATTTGCACCTTCCTGAACATGTACACTTCCCATTTATGACTTATCCTACCAAACAGTATGTAACACCCTCAGAATCGGACCTATGCAAGTTTTAGCGAAACCCGCCAAACCCGCATAGAAACGATTCAAAGGTGCCCACCAGGCACTTTCGTGCGGGTGGAAAACGAAGTAATAACATTACACAACAGTCCTCGATGGGACCCACAGAACAGATATATATAACAGCGACTCAAAGAGCCAAGAATACAGATACAATATACAAAGATCCAAATCACCTTGAAAATGATACGGCGTCCGACTACGGACAAGATGCAAATGGGGCTAAGAGCCCTGAAGAATAACCAATGGCGTCCATAACCCTGCCCAGGCCAAGCCGGAAGGGTAACCCTGCTAACGACGTCGATCTCAAACCTGCTTAAACAAAAGGGGTGCCGACAAAAGGGCAAAGGAAAAAGAGGAGCGTCAGTACTGAGGCCAGTACACGGCGAGACTAGAATTCGGCGGTCCTCGCCTACATAGGTATGGTGGACTGAAGCGGCAGCGGCAGCATGCACTAAACAACCTATAGAGACTCGATACAACTGGCGACTATCAGAGAGGGGTAAGAAAGACCTATTCGGAACCAGACTGATACTAACACCAAACAAACCCATCCTGGTGTTTCCCCCTCGAGACCAAACGAGGAAGTCAACCGAGGAACTCACGCAGTTGGCAGTTTTATGTATTCGGTTATCGTTGCGGCAATTACTAGTCAGGTATAGATTATCATCCTGATAAAATAAGCAGTGGGCACTTTTAGTTAACCATTCCGTTATAGTTGCATCGCTTACTAATCAGATACCAATAACATGAGATAACCCGAAACCCAGCAGTTGTTGGTACTTTTATTTAGCCATTCCGTTGTAGTTGCAGTACTTACTAGTCAGATACAATGGTCGCAAGCGACAACTCAAACAAGCAATTGTGGGCAGTATTATTTAACCATTCCATTATAGTGAAGCTGATTACTAGTCATTATAAAGTCAAATTTATAGCAATAAACTTTAGTTATGCTTGTCTATGGTCGAGATACTGTGCTCCAAGTCGTCCATATCCGCGGACACGGCTTTCAGAAAGTTTTACCCAGCCGGGGTGCACCAATAGCAACACACACTCGATCAACCTCGGAAAAACCAAATCAAAACCCAACGAGGCCTTCACGACAAAGCAATCACAAGATTCAGAAATATTTCAGGGGGCCACCCCTTAAAGTAGACCCGTAACGAAGTTAGCTGACTTCGAGACGGCCTCAAGGTTTGTGGGGCCGGCTGTAAACGACTGGGAACCCGAAAGTGTGACTGGGCTTGTCGATACCGCGAAAACGAGTCACAATTCCTAAACAGTATAGTGTGCTCCTCGCACAATCGTAAATTCAGAAGTAGCATGGCATAAGTACAGGATAGTAAATAAAACCTCAAACTAGTTTGTGGCCCCAAGAAATAAGACTGAATCAAGCTCTGGCTCAGGGGGGTCCCATATACCTCCCGGATGTGGATAGCGCGATAAAACAAGGAATAGGTATCAAGTACTCGGGGTCCTACGGGACACAAGTGGGCGTTCGGAAACCAAATATTATCTATCACCCACCAATGCCTCTGCTTACTTCAATTTTAGTTGTTAAACAGGAATTAAAGTGAACGATAAGTAAAACTATGATCATCTCCAACAACAACAAGCGGCAAAACATCAACAACTGTGGCTCTGGACGACACGCAACAGCACTTGAGCAAGCGACTACGACGCGCAAGTCCATCTATCTACCAAACAACAGGTAATAGGATGTGTCCAAGGCAATATAGGGCTGCACGGTATATCCAGGTACGGAAACTAAAGCATCGCAACACAGATAGCAATAGATCAACAGGAGGGAATAAATACTATAAAAGTAAGATAGGTAGAAAGGGGGAGATGCTCGCCTGAAAACATTGTCGAAGGTTCATCCGAAGATCGGAGCAAAGCTCACATCAACTCAACGGCCTTATCCGCGAAGAAGCAAAACACTAGAAGAAACACCGGATGCAATATTCAATACAACGGCAGAAGATCGGCATGATGCATGACATGGCAAAGGTGCAATGCAATTAGGTCATGTTAAGCGGAACCGGGGTCCCGACAAATATTCAAGTGGTTCAAGTTGTTTAGCTACCCTGCATTTTAAATGTTGGATTAACATGGCAAAATATAATACCGGTTCGATGCACAGATTTAAATGAGGCCACTATGAGACTAGATTTGCCTGCATATGGGCCCCATATTTAATTATATGGTGAATCGGCATAAGGCCCCCAAACCACAGACAAGGATGCATGCAAGATGAAAGACAAATTAATATGCGACAAGGTTATTATGTTATAAAATAGGTTTCGGGAAGGGGTTCACACATTGAGGGGTCTCGGCGAACTTGAGGTTCCGGGGATCGGGGTTCGGTCTCAGGGTCCAGGGTTCGACGGGATCGTTCTCGGACTCCGGGATCGTTCTCGGATGGCAGAGTAGATCTTGGCGTTCCGGGAAGGAGGACTTGGTTCGGCGTCGGGCGCATCGGGTTCTTCCGGGTCGGTGCCGTTCTTGTCGTCGCGAAGGTCTTGTCGGGTCCCACGGGGTCGATCTTGCCGTTGCGAGGGTCTTGTCGGGTCCGCGCCATCGAGTCGGTGTTAGCGTCCGAGAGGAAGAACTTGGCGTTCCGTGGCGATCTTGGCGTCAGGGTTCTCGTTCATCGGTAGATCTTGTCATCGCTCTGTTGTTGATCTCGACACCTACGATGGAGATCTTGGGGTTCGAACTTGATTATCGGAGGCGAACTTGGGGCTTGACACCGGGGTCTTCAGGGTTCCCCATGTTCCGGCAGAAGATCTTGGGGTCCATGCCGCGGTTACTAGCGGACCGTGCTGGAGATTAAAACGGTTGTCTTCCTCCCATGGCAAGCTTGGCAGATGGTCTTTACCACTCCAGGATCGACCTTGTTCAACCAAACAATCTTGGCATACCCCTGTTGGAGATCACGGTGCGGAGGACGCCTCGAGAGGAGAGCCGGAGGAGGGTGGCCGCTGGGTCGAGTCCGTGCGTTAGGGGCGGCCTGCCCATGTCGGTGATACAGCAGAGGGACGTGCGGCGACGTGAGGAAGAACTTGGGCCGGCGCACAGAGACGGAGGCCGACGCGAGATGCAGGCGGTTGGAGCCGGGCGTTGACGCTGAACAGGGACGGTGGCCGCGGGACGCAGCGGCCAGCAGGGAGGTCGCCGTCGAGCTCGATGGACATGGTGGCGGCCGGTCTGGATGGGAGGGGATCCCGAGGAGGCAGACGGCGAGGACGGGGCCGACGACGCAGGCGAGACTGCCGGGGAGCTAGGGCGACAGGGGCGGCTCGAGGAGGGCGCCGGCGCGGCCGGGGCCGGCGCTGGAGGCGGCGGGTGCAGGCGAGCTGGGGGGAGCGGTGGAGGGGCGCAGCGGCGAGAGGCAGACGGGGCGGAGGGTGTGCCGCGGCCGGAGGCGGCGGGGACCGGGGATGACGAGGGGAGGAGCGCGGTGGTCCGGCGAGGCGAGGTCAGAAGGCCGGCGGCCGCAGAGGGGGACGCGGAGAGGGGAGAGATGGGGCAGAGGCTGCGGGGCGCCGGCGAGCGCATCGGGGACGAGGCGGCTCCGGCGGGGGTCGGAGCGGGGCGAGGTCGCGAGCGGGGTGGGGAGGAAGGGGCCAGGCGGGGTGCGGTGCTATGGGGCCAGAGAGGATGCGGGCGGGCCGGGCGGCGCCGCGGTGAGGGGAGAGGTGGGGGAGCGCCCGCGGGCGGAAGGAGGGAGACGCGGTGGGAAGAACGCGTCCGCGTGGGAGACGCGGTGGGGAGGCTGCAGGTGGGTCCGGGGCAGGGGAGGACCAGGTCCAAGGGAACGTGGGGCCAAGGGGGAAAGAGGGGGCGTGGCCTGGCAGGTGGGGACTGGGTGGGGTCGGGCCCAGCGACCAGGGAGGATGGCGCGTGGGTGGGGTGGTGGCTGGGTGAGTGTTGGGGTGGCCAGGGCGCGGGTGGGGCCAGGGGAAAGGTGGAAGAGGGAGTGGGGCTGGGGAGAGAGAGAGGGAGTGGCTGGGCCAAGTGGCAGCACATGGTTGGCTGGGGGAAAGGGAGAGGGGAGGTGGCAAGTTGCTATTGGGTGGGGTGATGTGGAGGCTGGGTTGGGGTAGATAGGTTGGTAGAAAAGGGTATGGGGTGGACCGATTTGAAAATGGGGGTGGTCGTTCGGGTCGAATCGGCCCGTTCGACTGCCCCCACTAAAAATAATTTAACATTTTATTTATTTTAAAAGCACCGTTTGCAAACCGATAGCAGACAAACAAAATAATCCGGAGACCCGGGGTTTTGTGTTTGAATAAAGATGGGGCGTTTAGAAAACAAAACCAGACTTTTCAAAAATAGTTTTATGCAGACAGATGCAAGATGATGACGATGCTCAAATGCAATGTGGCATGATGACATGAGCATGCGGTCATGATGATGCAATGCACAAAAACAACGCGATTTTCTAGTAGTGGTTTTGCGGGATGCCACAATTCGACACCACTAACAATGGATCTCGCCCTCGAGATCCGCCTCATGGTACCGGAAGGAAGGTCGGCGATCTGCGTCTTCTCGCTTCGTGTAGATCCTCGCGACACCACTAACAAGAAGTCGTTGTCCGTGATCGTCGAGAGAGCACTCCGGGAACAAAAGGTCGAAGGTAAAGGTATCAACAAATAAAGCCACCTCTAGCTTCGATGGAAAGAGGGAACCGATGCATTCTCATCCACTTCAATGTACACAAGCGAATAGAGTGAGTAGTCGGTATGGGGGCCAATCCATCACGCACCCAAACTATTACTCTACACAATCAGTAGAAAAGAGTGCAACCATTCTCGGAATCAGACTGAAGATCTCGACAAGCGAGGTTCGGAACAAAGGAGTGATGCAGACTCTGCATCTGATCTGGCATAGAGGATGTCGTCGCGTCGGAAAACACCGGAAGGCACAAACACGGAACAAAGAATGGTACCACAGTAGACGGATTCCTCAGGCAGCATGAACACCGGATGGTAGAACACCGTTATCAAAGGAGGAAGCGAAACCCTAAAGGTACGATGGAAACCCAACCACGAGAATTCCTGGACTCGAAGAAAGGGACGAGAGCGGATTCAAAACGCGTAGAGGTGAGAAAAGAATAGCAGAGGGGTAAGGAGTAAAATCAGACCTAATCAGAACTATCCAACCGATTTTGCAAAATAGTTTTGACACTATACTTCGGCCGTTAGCTAGGTTATCCTACAGGCTGGACTTGTGGGGTATCGCAACTGCTGAGCTCTAATACCACTCTGTAACACCCTCAGAATCGGACCTATGCAAGTTTTAGCGAAACCCGCCAAACCCGCATAGAAACGATTCAAAGGTGCCCACCAGGCACTTTCGTGCGGGTGGAAAACGAAGTAATAACATTACACAACAGTCCTCGATGGGACCCACAGAACAGATATATATAACAGCGACTCAAAGAGCCAAGAATACAGATACAATATACAAAGATCCAAATCACCTTGAAAATGATACGGCGTCCGACTACAGACAAGATGCAAATGGGGCTAAGAGCCCTGAAGAATAACCAATGGCGTCCATAACCCTGCCCAGGCCAAGCCGGAAGGGTAACCCTGCTAACGACGTCGATCTCAAACCTGCTTAAACAAAAGGGGTGCCGACAAAAGGGCAAAGGAAAAAGAGGAGCGTCAGTACTGAGGCCAGTACACGGCGAGACTAGAATTCGGCGGTCCTCGCCTACATAGGTATGGTGGACTGAAGCGGCAGCGGCAGCATGCACTAAACAACCTATAGAGACTCGATACAACTGGCGACTATCAGAGAGGGGTAAGAAAGACCTATTCGGAACCAGACTGATACTAACACCAAACAAACCCATCCTGGTGTTTCCCCCTCGAGACCAAACGAGGAATTCAACCGAGGAACTCACGCAGTTGGCAGTTTTATGTATTCGGTTATCGTTGCGGCAATTACTAGTCAGGTATAGATTATCATCCTGATAAAATAAGCAGTGGGCACTTTTAGTTAACCATTCCGTTATAGTTGCATCGCTTACTAATCAGATACCAATAACATGAGATAACCCGAAACCCAGCAGTTGTTGGTACTTTTATTTAGCCATTCCGTTGTAGTTGCAGTACTTACTAGTCAGATACAATGGTCGCAAGCGACAACTCAAACAAGCAATTGTGGGCAGTATTATTTAACCATTCCATTATAGTGAAGCTGATTACTAGTCATTATAAAGTCAAATTTATAGCAATAAACTTTAGTTATGCTTGTCTATGGTCGAGATACTGTGCTCCAAGTCGTCCATATCCACGGACACGGCTTTCAGAAAGTTTTACCCGGCCGGGGTGCACCAATAGCAACACACACTCGATCAACCTCGGAAAAACCAAATCAAAACCCAACGAGGCCTTCACGACAAAGCAATCACAAGATTCAGAAATATTTCAGGGGGCCACCCCTTAAAGTAGACCCGCAACGAAGTTAGCTGACTTCGAGACGGCCTCAAGGTTTGTGGGGCCGGCTGTAAACGACTGGGAACCCGAAAGTGTGACTGGGCTTGTCGATACCGCGAAAACGGGTCACAATTCCTAAACAGTACAGTGTGCTCCTCGCACAATCATAAATTCAGAAGTAGCATGGCATAAGTACAGGATAGTAAATAAAACCTCAAACTAGTTTGTGGCCCCAAGAAATAAGACTGAATCAAGCTCTGGCTCAGGGGGGTCCCATATACCTCCCGGATGTGGATAGCGCGATAAAACAAGGAACAGGTATCAAGTACTCGGGGTCCTATGGGACACAAGTGGGCGTTCGGAAACCAAATATTATCTATCACCACCGATGCCTCTGCTTACTTCAATTTTAGTTGTTAAACAGGAATTAAAGTGAACGATAAGTAAAACTATGATCATCTCCAACAGCAATAAGCGGCAAAACATCAACAACTGTGGCTCTGGACGACACGCAACAGCACTTGAGCAAGCGACTACGACGTGCAAGTCCATCTATCTACCAAACAATAGGTAATAGGATGTGTCCAAGGCAATATAGGGCTGCACGGTATATCCAGGTATGGAAACTAAAGCATCGCAACACAGATAGAAATAGATCAACAGGACGGAATAAATACTATAAAAGTAAGATAGGTAGAAAGGGGGAGATGCTCGCCTGAAAACATTGTCGAAGGTTCATCCGAAGATCGGAGCGAAGCTCACATCAACTCAACGGCCTTATCCGCGAAGAAGCAAAACACTAGAAGAAACACCGGATGCAATATTTAATACAACGGCAGAAGATCGGCATGATGCATGTATGATGCATGACATGGCAAAGGTGCAATGCAATTAGGTCATGTTAAGCGGAACCGGGGTCCCGACAAATATTCAAGTTGTTCAAGTTGTTTAGCTACCCTGCATTTTAAATGTTGGATTAACATGGCAAAATATAATACCGGTTCGATGCACAGATTTAAATGAGGCCACTATGAGACTAGATTTGCCCGCATATGGGCCCCATATTTAATTATATGGTGAATCGGCATAAGGCCCCCAAACCACAGACAAGGATGCATGCAAGATGAAAGACAAATTAATATGCGACAAGGTTATTATGTTATAAAATAGGTTTCGGGAAGGGGTTCACACATTGAGGGGTCTCGGCGAACTTGAGGTTCCGGGGATCGGGGTTCGGTCTCAGGGTCCAGGGTTCGACGGGATCGTTCTCGGACTCCGGGATCGTTCTCGGATGGCAGAGTAGATCTTGGCGTTCCGGGAAGGAGGACTTGGTTCGGCGTCGGGCGCATCGGGTTCTTCCGGGTCGGTGCCGTTCTTGTCGTCGCGAAGGTCTTGTCGGGTCCCACGGGGTCGATCTTGCCGTTGCGAGGGTCTTGTCGGGTCCGCGCCATCGAGTCGGTGTTAGCGTCCGGGACGAAGAACTTGGCGTTCCGCGGCGATCTTGGCGTCAGGGTTCTCGGTCATCGGTAGATCTTGTCATCGCTCTGTTGTTGATCTCGACACCTACGATGGAGATCTTGGGGTTCGAACTTGATTATCGGAGGCGAACTTGGGGCTCGACACCGGGGTCTTCAGGGTTCCCCGAGTTCCGGCAGAAGATCTTGGGGTCCATGCCGCGGTTACTAGTGGACCGTGCTGGAGATTAAAACGGTTGTCTTCCTCCCATGGCAAGCTTGGCAGATGGTCTTTACCACTCCAGGATCGACCTTGTTCAACCAAACAATCTTGGCGTACCCCTGTTGGAGATCACGGTGCGGAGGACGCCTCGAGAGGAGAGCCGGAGGAGGGTGGCCGCTGGGTCGAGTCCGTGCGTTAGGGGCGGCCTGCCCATGTCGGTGCTACAGCAGAGGGACGTGCGGCGGCGCGAGGAAGAACTTGGGCCGGCGCACAGAGACGGAGGCCGACGCGAGATGCAGGCGGTTGGAGCCGGGCGTTGACGCTGAACAGGGACGGTGGCCGCGGGACGCAGCGGCCAGTAGGGAGGTCGCCGTCGAGCTCGATGGACATGGTGGCGGCCGGTCTGGATGGGAGGGGATCCCGAGGAGGCAGACGGCGAGGACGGGGCCGACGGCGCAGGCGAGACTGCCGGGGAGCTAGGGCGACAGGGGCGGCTCGAGGAGGGCGCCGGCGCGGCCGGGGCCGGCGCTGGAGGCGGCGGGCGCAGGCGAGCTGGGGGGAGCGGTGGAGGGGCGCAGCGGCGAGAGGCAGACGGGGCGGAGGGTGTGCCGCGGCCGGAGGCGGCGGGGACCGGGGATGACGAGGGGAGGAGCGCGGTGGTCCGGCGAGGCGAGGTCAGAAGGCCGGCGGCCGCAGAGGGGGACGCGGAGAGGGGAGAGATGGGGCAGAGGCTGCGGGGCGCCGGCGAGCGTGTCGGGGACGAGGCGGCTCCGGCGGGGGTCGGAGCGGGGCGAGGTCGCGAGCGGGGTGGGGAGGAAGGGGCCAGGCGGGGTGCGGTGCTATGGGGCCAGAGAGGATGCGGGCGGGCCGGGCGGCGCCGCGGTGAGGGGAGAGGTGGGGGAGCACCCGCGGGCGGAAGGAGGGAGACGCGGTGGGAAGAACGCGTCCGCGTGGAAGACGCGTTCGCGTGGGAGACGCGGTGGGGAGGCTGCAGGTGGGTCCGGGGCAGGGGAGGACCGGGTCCAAGGGAACGTGGGGCCAAGGGGGAAAGAGGGGGCGCGACCTGGCAGGTGGGGACTGGGTGGGGTCGGGCCCAGCGACCAGGGAGGATGGCGCGTGGGTGGGGTGGTGGCTGGGTGAGTGTTGGGGTGGCCAGGGCGCGGGTGGGGCCAGGGGAAAGGTGGAAGAGGGAGTGGGGCTGGGGAGAGAGAGAGGGAGTGGCTGGGCCAAGTGGCAGCACATGGTTGGCTGGGGGAAAGGGAGAGGGGAGGTGGCAAGTTGCTATTGGGTGGGGTGATGTGGAGGCTGGGTTGGGGTAGATAGGTTGGTAGAAAAGGGTATGGGGTGGACCGATTTGAAAATGGGGGTGGTCGTTCGGGTCGAATCGGCCCGTTCGACTGCCCCCACTAAAAATAATTTAACATTTTATTTATTTTAAAAGCACCGTTTGCAAACCGATAGCAGACAAACAAAATAATCCGGAGACCCGGGGTTTTGTGTTTGAATAAAGATGGGGCGTTTAGAAAACAAAACCAGACTTTTCAAAAATAGTTTTATGCAAACAGATGCAAGATGATGACGATGCTCAAATGCAATGTGGCATGATGACATGAGCATGCGGTCATGATGATGCAATGCACAAAAACAACGCGATTTTCTAGTAGTGGTTTTGCGGGATGCCACACAGTATGGTTAAATCACTGGTAGCTTTCCCTTGTATAGGATTTTTGGTCTTGTAACAAAAATATGCCAAAAGTGCTTCGTGGGAGGACCCCACGCCACCTTCACACATAATGCTGCTATCAGGTTAGATAAATGTACCACGTCAGGATCGTATGTGCCAATGACTACATCAATGTCTTCGACGAAATTTTCTATGCCACCATATAATTTTGAAGTGAACTTCTCGATACCGATAAGAACGTGTACTTTTCCATCCATAGTTTCTGCCGGACCGAAACCACCGAGAGGTTCGATAGGTGAAGTAGCACCATCAGACCTAGATACAATGCCACTGATGCCATCACCAAAGTCATCGGTAGCTAGAGAAACCTTGGTGACAGTATCAGCAGGAGGAGCAACACGAACATATACAATACAAGCAGCTGCTAATATGCCACATCGACGACCATGATCAGTTTCCACAATAGGAGGGCCTCGAGTAGTAGCAGAGTCTAGACCATGGGCTTGATCCACAACAATAGGGCCTTGAGTAGCCGCATTAGTAGCACACTGAACTTAACCACGGGTTCGAGGAGGACCAGCACCCAGGACAAGAGTTCTAGCAATAGCAGGAGCGGGGCAGCCTCCCGAAGCCTTAGTTTGCTCAACAACAGCAGGTATTGAGTCAGTAGCAGCCAGAGAAACAACATCATGCTGACGACCAGTAGCAGCAGATTCCACAAAAGAAGGACGACTTGCATCCACAACAGGGTTTAGCACAACGGAAATACGAGCACTCCTACGAGAAGGTTACGTAGCAGAAGAATGTCACAAACGAGGAACCCTATTTTTCTTAATAGCAGCAAGGCTTAGAGTTAGACCACCTCGAACAAGAATAGCATGGAGACTATGAGTGCAAGTAGCTACCACATCCAGTATTTTAAAATTCTATAGAAACATCCGAGCCTTCGCACACCGTTTCAGAAACCTAGGTATCTCACTATCGCACGTTATAGGAACCTTGCTACTTTTTCATCCTTGAAGCTGAACTGTGCAGTCTGCGTCGACCTCATTTTAGTATGTTTACGCAGAGAAGCAACCATAACAAGGATAGTGTAGATCTTAGCCATGCTTCTTTAATCGTGATACAATTACTAGGATTCCACTTGCTTCCCATTTTCTAAATTAGAGTTGTAGCTATTGAGGAGTACCGAAACCACATAAGGAGTATCTGGGGGATCCTAGTTGGAAGAAATTGGGAATGAAAATAAGAACTGTTTGTCAGTGTTCGACTAGCAAACAATTACAGGTTCGATCTATCTCTATAATGTCAATAGTAGTGTGAATATCAAAGAGACGACTCGCATGTATCCAACGCTTCTTTTAGAGTACGATGATCTTCCATCCTCCATGCTGCTCAGCTCGTCTGGTGGCAAAGGTGGGCTACAGCCTCGCAATGGTGGGTGATGTCTTCACATGCTTCTATTCTTGTAGACAGTGTTGGGCCTCTAAGTGCAGAGGTTTGTAGAATAGCAACAAGTTTGCCTTAAGTGGATCACCCAAGGTTTATCGAACTCAGGGAGGAAGTGGTCAAAGGTATCCCTCTCAAGCAACACTGCAATCAAGATACAAGAAGTCTCTTGTGTCCCCAACACACCCAATACACTTGTCAGGTGTATAGGTGCACTAGCTCGGCAAAGAGATAGTGAAATACAAGTGATATGGATAATTATAAGTGGTAATTGCAATGTGAAATAAAGATGGCAGCAAGCAAACATGTAACATATCTAGTTATAAACGATGTTTCAATACTTAGAAACAAGGCCTAGGGATCATACTTTCACTAGTGGACACTCTCATAAAAAATATATTCTCTTCATGTTGCTACCCTGAACTACTCTCCAGTTGGACAACTCCAATCCATGGTAGGGCTACAAAAGCTCTACTTAAAGTTTGAATTCCCCATCTAGGTAACCCCACACTGTCATTGTGAGCGCTAGATGGTTCCAACAAACACCACAATTTCATAGATATAACTCATGATAAGTATTTCTGTAATCTTTAGCCTAAGTGCCACACGGTGTGCACACTGTAAACTTCACACACGTGGGGATAACTGGATATTACAATTAAAGCACTTGAGTAGCAGAGTAGATCTACTTGATTAGAAAGCTCATGACCACAATAAGATCATGCATAGAGAGAGAGATGAACACATAGCTACCGGTAGAGCCCTTAGCCTCGAGGAAGAACTAATCCCTCCTCATCATCATGGGAATCAGCAAAGGCAATGGATATGGTGGTGGATATCGATGGAGATGGCTCCGGGGGCAATTACCCGTCCCAACAGGGTATCGCAACAGAGACTTCTGTCCCCCTAATCTCCTATTTAGTGGCGGTGGCGCTGCGAAACTTTTCGTGGATGGAGGCCAATTCATCTAGGGCTTCTGTGTCAAGGGCATTATATAGGCGGAAGGGCAAGGTCGGTGGGCGCCCGAGGGGCCCTCACCACCTGGTGGCGCGCCCTTGGGTGGGCCCGTGCCACCCTATGGTGTGGCCATCTTGTGTCCCCCCTTCGGCTACCCTTCGGTCTCTCTGTTCGCTCTGGTAAAATATTGACTTTGGATTTTGTCCCGTCCAATTCCGAGAATATTTCTATACTAGCTTTTCTGAAACCAAAAACAGCAGAAAACATGCATCTGGCACTGCGGCATCTTGTCAATAGGTTAGTTCTGTAAAATTTATGAAAATACCTCAATGTGTAGACAAAACATACTGAATTTGGTATAAAACAAGCATGGAGCATCAAAAATTATAGATACATTTACGACATATCAAGCATCCCCAAGCTTAACTCCTGCTTGTCCTCGAGTAGGTAAGTCATAAAAAGAATAATTTTTGAGGTGACATGCACCATCACAATCTTGATCAAACCATTTGTAAAGCATTGATAGCTAGGATCAAAGTACTCTAAACATGAGCATGAAATATGTAGCTCTAACAATAAGACATGGAAACTATGTTGCAACATGCAAAGGATCATGAATAACAATTCATTGAAAGACATTTGTTTGTTTCACATATAGAAAACATAGCATGTGTGGTATTCAACTTGTCCTTCATGGTGTAGCAAAACATAAATGCATAGGAAACCTTCAAAATTGATAAGGGTGACTAGATACAAATAATTTAAGAACAAGAAATATCAACATTATGAATCAATCAAAAAGTTTTGGGACAATGCACATTGAACTAAGAATGACAACTATGCTCTCTTAAAGATAGAAAGTGGAGACTCGACAAAAATTAAGAAGAAAGGCCCTTCACAAAGGGAAGCAAGGATTTCAAGTTTCATAAATGGCTTCCAAAAATTATGGTACTTATTAGCTTTCATCTCTCATTGCCCCTATCATAAGCATCTTGAAGTGATTAAGGCTAAAGTGAAACAAATATGAAGTATATGCTTGACAAATAATAAGTTGCCAATCTCATGTCCCTTGAGTACTAGGGTCGTTCCTCGTGCTACTCAACTTTAGTCACAAGCAAGTTCTTGTCATTGTAAGTATATGTGTATCATAGAGAACCTCCAACGGGGTACTCCTATCCCCATGAAACAGGTATCCCATATCAAAATGACAAGGCAACAGACAATGAGCATCTCAGTGATCTTTTTATTTGCTATTTGCATAGGTTTTTATTGAGGATGCTTCACATATTGCTTACTATGGTTATGCTGCAAGTTTCCACCATGATTAGGCATGGCTTAGGCTAGCCGCCCAGGCGTTTCTCTAACACATATACAATACTCCATGGACTTAAAAACTCCCCTTTTATTTCACACCGCCGACATCCGTAAACAAAAGATCATGATATCAACTGGATAATATGTACAAGTGTTAAAAGCGTTCCCCATGATAGCATGGTTCTGCTAATTCCCAACTTATAAGTGAAAGAATATAACAACATATATGACACAATGCTTCAAGATTATTAGGTGCAAGAAATTAAAGTGTGCCATCAAGTTTGTGAGAGCTTTAATCGCTAATTTTTGCATAACAAGTTTAATTTGGAAGATAGATAAAACATGAATATACTTGGAATGGTGTAACACACCATGCATAGGAATTTATAGTGGACTCTTTGGAAAAATTGGTTTCTTGGGAGTTGGATGCATGAGTAGATCTTACTCAGTACAGGTGGAGGCTACCAAAAGACTGGGAGCCACCAACTAAGAGAGCAATAATGGACATAATCATGTAGAGCGACAAAATTTTATCAATTAAAGCATAAAGTGATATCACAAGTAAAAAACTAAATGATCATAGAGGCTAAGGTGACTGGTTCATAGTCATAACATGGTGTAAGCATGTGCCAACCCAAACAAAGCATCAAAGGATAATACCACAATATTATGCTTTTGTATGCTAAAACAACGCATGATTCTTTCAAGGCACATTAAGGAATCTCAATTGTTTGGAACAAGTCATGCTACAACAATAATCACTAAGAAAAAGTTCAAAGCAACATCTAGCATGGCATGATAAAGTCTAATCCACAGTCAAAACAAGCTCCCTTTTGTACCACTATAAGCATCAAACTTTCTACTCTTTTCTAACACCAATCAACTTATTTGAAACAACTCACAAATATAATAATCAATACATACCAGTGAGCTTGTCTCACCAACTTACAAAGGAGAACTTAAAAAGTTCTAAGCATAAAGAACAAGAAAACTAAAGCTAAACATAGTGTTAGCAAAAGGGAACACTCATAGAACAATAAGAGTGAAAACTAAAGTGTTCTAGGCAATGAAGAACTAGGTGTGACTTCTCCAAAATAGGTGTGTTGGGTCCGACCAACTTATTATATCAAACAAAGAAAAATAAAACTAAAAAAACAAAGACGCTCCAAGAACAACATATAGTGCATGAAGCAATAAAAATAAAGTGTCTTGAAAGAAGACCTGATATTTTTGTTGATGAAGAAGGGGATGCCTTGGGCATCCCCAAGCTTTGATGCTTGTACCTCTAGAATATTTCTTGAGGTGACAGGGTGGCATCTCCAAACTTGAGATTTTGTCCATTCTTCATCTCATCACATCATTCTTCCCCTACACTTGAAAATTTCCTTCATACAGAACTTCACACAATTCTTCATTAGCAACATTAGTGTATTCAAGATAATAAGCCTTTTGGTTTAGTTTCAACACAAATAAAAAATCCATTAAAACACAAGCTACTGTATCAATTCCTTTTAAAAACTCAAGTGATCAAAGAGAACTAAAAAACAAACCGATAAGAGCCAAATGCAAATAATGGCAGAAATCTGTGAAAACAGACCAGAAGGTAAAAACTGATTTTTTCGAAGACCTTCTGTTGCTAAAATCAAAAAGTGTTGAACTAATGAAAGTTAGATAATTCCCTGGGGCATATTCTCAGAAACTTACAGCTGAATCTGACGTACTGGGATGTTTCACAAATTTTTATAGTGAAGCACATAAATCTGTTTCGGGACAACAACTTCACCAAATCTTACTTCCCTCTCATTAGAGGTTATTCTTGGCAAAAAAAACCACACAAAAAGGATAAGAAGAGGTTATTACAGTATTAATAACTTCCAAGACTCAAAAAAAGATAAACCTAATGAAATTTGGGCTATCTCTCAATTAGTACTATTCTTTAACGCCTTTAAGTTAGGCACAATAATTTTGATGATGCTCACATAAGAAATATGAATTTGAAGTAAAAGAGAACATCAAGAAGCAAATATAAAACAAATTTAAGTCTAACCCACTTCCTATTTAAAATAATCTTGTAAATAAACAAGTCATGAAAGCACAAAGCAACAAGCATAGGAAAGCAAAACAAGTGCAACTTCAAATTTTTCAACATAAAGAGGGGAAACATAATATTGTTAAGATACATAAAACCATGTTTCCCTCTCTCATAATAAATTTCAATAGCATCATCAATAAAATTAACAATATAACTATCACATAAAACATTCTTATCATGAGTCACATGCATAAAATAATTATTACTCTCCACATAAGCATAGTCATTCTTATTAATTGTAGTGGGAGAAAATTCAACAAAATAACTATCATTATTATTATCATCACCATAATCATCAAATATAGGAGGCATATTGTAATCATAATTAATTTTCTCCTCCATAGTAGGTGGACTAAAAATATCATATTCATCATGGTAATCATCATATATTGGAGGTATAATATCATCATAACAAATTTTCTCCTCTAAAGCTGGGGAACTAAAAAGACCATTCTCATAAAAACTAGCTTCTCCAAGCTTAGACTTTTCCATAGCATTAGCAACAATGGTGTTCAAAAAATTTATACTAATAACATTGCGATTAGCATGCAAAAAAAGTTCCATAGGTTTTTTAATTTTCTCTTCAAACCATTTATGTTCTAACTTAGGAAAAATACTAAAAGGATCTCTAATTTTTGTTGATGTTTTCCATTAATCCTAACTAGTGAAAATAAAAAAAACAAAAATATATAACTGCAGAATCTAAAGGAAATAACTTCGAGCACTCACACACCAGCAGTAGTACTAGAAGATAGCTTAGTAGCCAGAGGATGTGAGTACCTTTTACCTTACCTCCCCGGCAACGGCGCCAGAAAAGAGCTTGATGTCTACACACGCTTCTATTCTTGTAGATAGTGTTGGGCCTCCAAGTGCAAAGGTTTATAGAACAGCAGCAAGTTTCCCTTTTAGTGGATCACCCAAGGTTTATAGAACACAGGGAGGAAGTGGTCAAAGGTATCCCTCTAAAGCAATCCTGCAATCAAGATACAAGAAGTCTCTTGTGTCCCCAACACACCCAATACACTTGTCAGGTGTATAGGTGCACCAGTTCGCCAAAGAGATAGTGAAATACAAGTGATATGGATAATTATAAGTGGTAATTGCAATCTGAAATAAAGATGGCAGAAACCAAACATGTTGCCAGTCTAGTTCTAAATGGTGTTTCAATGCTTCGAAATAAGGCCTAGGGATCATACTTTCACTTGTGGACACTCTCATAGAAATATCTTCTCTTCATGATGCTACCCTGAACTACTCTCCGGTTGGACAACTCCAATCCATGGTACGGTTACAAAAGTTCTGCTTAAAGTTTGCATTCCCCATGTAGGTAACCGCACACTTCACCTGAGAGCTAGATGGTTCCAACAAACACCATAATTTCATAGAGACATCCAACTCAAAATATAACTCATGATAAGTATTTCTGTAATCTTTAGCCTAAGTGCCACACAGTATGCACACTGTCAACTTCGCACACGTGGGGATAACAGAGATTACAATTAAAGCACTTGAGTAGAAGAGTAGATCTACTTGATTACAAAGCTCATGACCACAAAAACATGACACATAGAGAGAGAGATGAACACATAGCTACCGGTAGAACCCTTAGCCTTGAGGAACAACTGCTCCCTCCTCATCATCATGGGAATGAGCAACGACGATGGAGATGGTGGTGGATATCGATGGAGATGGCACCGGGGGAAATTCCCCATCCCGGCAGGGTGCCGGAACAGAGACTTCTGTCCCCCGAATGTCCTCTTCGATGGCGGCAGTGCTGCAGAACTTTTCATGGATGGAGGCCGATGCATCTTGGGTTTCTGCGACAAGGGCATTACATAGGCGGAAGGGCAAGGTCGATGGGTGCCCAAGGGGCCCAAACCATCTGGTGGCATGCCCTAGGGCGGGCCCGTGCCACCCTATGGCGTGGCCACTTTGTGGCCCCCCTTCGGCTGCCCTTCGGTCTCAGTGTTCGCTCCGGTAAAATGTTGATTTTGGTTTTTGTCCCATCCAATTCCAAGAATATTTATTTACTATCTTTTCTGAAACCAAAAATAGTAGAAAACAGGCAACTGGCACTGCGACATCTTTTCAATAGTTTAGTTACGGAAAATGTATGAAAATACTTCAAAGTGTAGACAAAACGTAAGAAAGTTGATATAAAACAAGCATGGAGCATCAAAAATTATAGATATGTTTACGACGTATCAGGGGGCATGACATGTAGCATTAGAGATCGGGGTCAGCGAGTGGGCGCAGTAACTTGGCACCGGAAGGCAAATGTCGCAAGGTATCGTTCTGGGTGGAGAGTGGATTTCTCCACCGCTGGGGCTAGGGTTCATGTGAAGGAGGGAGTGAATTTGTGAATTTCATCAACGCACTAAGGCACAAGGTTTAGTTTCTCGTTTTGCCTTCATGGTTGCCGACTTGGCGCTCGCGTCACGGACATACTAGTGACATGGAGGTCCCGACTGTCTCCTTCACGAGGCAGTTGACGGAATGTTTGAATTTCGTAGGGGTGGGATGAGTTTGCCTCGAAATGGGTCATCTTAGTGTTTGGCAGCCCGACTTTACTAAACCCGGCAATTACAAGCAAATTGGACCCCGCGATGCATTTTCACGACAACTTGGACCTTGCATGTTCACTAGCCCCATATAGACCTAGCGAAATTACATCAGAAAAACAAGTGTTTGTTTGTCTCATTATGATGACATAACACACATGTAGTATTCCCATGCCAATTCAGTCTTATAAGATTATCTTTACTAAGGATTGCCCCTCAACGAAGATAACAAGCAATT
Organism: Avena sativa; assembly: GCA_916181665.1. NCBI lineage: Eukaryota > Viridiplantae > Streptophyta > Magnoliopsida > Poales > Poaceae > Avena > Avena sativa. The sequence continues at coordinate 139,545,238 of OV702280.1, forward strand.
ATTTTGTTTTTCAGACATATCTCTATCTTCCAAATCATCTTATTATCCAAAACAGGTATGGCTAGCTGGACTAAAGCATTGTATAAGGAACTAACAAAGAATGAACTATTCACACTTAAGTTCCACCAAAATTCATCAGGCTCAGGCGACAGTTGGACATATGCTAAGCAATGTATCAGTGCGATTCGAGAATCAAGTCTGGTTCCAACATAGTGGCAGTAGTTTCATATTTATATCGGAAAATAGAATACAATGTTCCCAGAATGTACCATTACCAAGCCACTTATGCTTCCAAAACTGTATCTTTGTGCCGTTCTTAATTAAAATGATCCGAAGAAAAACAAAATTCTTCATTGCCATTAGAATAGCCCAAAAATGAGAGTCATCAGGTTTCCGCACCACCTAGGACAATGCTTTTGAGCTAATGTATTTTCTCTTGAGAAGAGTTTGTCATACCCCATCTTGAGTTAGTATCTTGAAGATCCATTTACTGAGTAAGGCTATACTCTTGATTTCAAGATCATGAATACCCAACCCACCCTGTTCTTTGGGTCGACATAATCCAACATTTGTGAGACTTCTTTTGGAAATTGGAATAATGATATCATATACAATACCATATTACTTAGTACTGAATTAATGAGCACCAATATTCACCCTATGGGGGGAAGTTTACCTCTCTAACTACTCAATCTTAACTATAGTCTTTCCTCGACGATATTCCATTCAACATTTGTATGTCTTGATAGTGAACCGGAATACCCAAATATCTAATTGGATATTCACGCCGACTATAGCTAAATATCTCAGCATAAAGGCTAGCCGCATCCTAAGCCTCACCAAAACAAAAAAATCATTTTTAATAAAGTTAATTTTCAAACCAGAAAATTGCTCAAAAATTGAATGTGTCGGTTTCAGATTTTTTGCCTTTTCAAGATATTGTTCCATACATAGAATTATATCATCAATTTATTAAAGGATAAACAAACCTCTATCTACAACGCCACAACAAAATAGGATTACAAGGAGTATTACAATTATCCGATTTCGAAATACACCATTACGAATTTTGCATGCTTCAAAATATGTTGCTATGACATTACGTGTAGCATTGGACGCTACCAAGGAGATAGCTACACATGCCTCACTTTGTTTGTTCGTCCATTAACGAGTCTTCCCTAGCCTGGTTAAAAACACACTTCTTCATTGTTCAGGTAAGAAAGTTAAAAGACTAAAACTGTATTTTTGCAATACTATAGTTTTAATACTCTGATATGTTTGTTATGACTAAATAGTTGTAGTATTCATATTTGAGTACCTCTCAAACATTCTATTCTTGAATATCGTAAAAACAACTCCGGCCTTCTATTTGGAAAAAAATGTTGCCAAACTATCCCTAAAAATAAAGGCCTCATGCCCTGTTAACATTGGGCTCCTAGCATGGATGGTCCAGCAGCACAGTTGGTCCTCGATCTGGGCGCCCATGGCAACAGACTCATCCTATGGAAGGTCTTGTAGATGTCGATGTACCGCAGCACAGGGAGGAGCAGGAAGGAATGGGGCACGGGGAAGGACCGAGATATGCTGACACCTAGATTTAATGCGCATGTGGAGGAATGGGGGGCCGCGTGCCGCATGGAATCAAGGCACCATGCTAGGTAGGGCCTGTAACACCCCCAGATCGGCCCTATGCAAGTTTTAGCGATTCCCGCCAAATCCGCATAGAAACGATTTAAAGGTTCCCACCAGGCACTTTTGTTCGGGTGGAAAACAAAGTAATACCATTACACATTAGTCCACGATGAAACCCATAGAACAGATATATACAACAACGACTCCAAGATTCAAGAATACAGATACACAGTACAAAGATCCAAATCACCTTCAAAAACAGTACAACATCCGACTACGGACAAGAAGCAAATGGGTCTAAGAGCCCTGAATAATAACCAATGGCGTCCATTACCCTTCCCAGGCCAAGCCGGAAGAATAATCCTGCTAACGACGTTGATCTCAAACCTGCTAAACAAAAGGGGTGCCGACAAAGGGAAAAGGAATAGAGAGCGGTCAGTACTAAGACCAATACATGGCGAGACTTAGAATTCGGCGGTCCTCGCCTACATAGGTATGGTAGACTGAAGCGGCAGCGCAACATGCACTAAACAACATATATAGACTTGATACAACTAGCGACTATTAGATAGAGATAAGAAAAACCTATTCGAATCCAACCTAAAACTACCACCAAACAAACTGATCCTGATATTCCCCCACGAGATCAAACGAGGAACTCATAACTAGGAAACTCACACAATTGACAATTTTATTCATTCCATTATAGTTGCATCAATTACTAGTCATATATAGATAGCATGAGTCACCCTGATATCATAAGCAGTGGGCATTTTTAGTTAACCATTTCGTTGTAGTTGCAATACTTACTAGTCAGATACAAATAGCATGAGATATCCCAAATCTTGCCATTGTTGGTACTTTTATTTAGCTATATTCCATTGTAATGAAGCTGATTACTAGTCATTCCAAAGTCAAATTTTAGCCCTACTTTAGTTATAGTGGTCTGATGGAGATATTATGCTCCAAGACGTCCATAACCGTGGACACGCACGATTTACCCCGAGGGGGCACAAATAGCAACACACGCATGATCAACCTCATAAAAACCAAATGAAAATCTAAAGAGGCATCAAAACAAAAAAATCACAAGATTCATATAATATTTTAAGGGGCCACCCCACTAAGCTATCCGCTACCAAGTCGGACGGATCCGTGACGGACCCAGGGTGTGTGGCGACGACTGTAAATGACTGGGAACCCGAAAGTGTGAATGGGCTTGTCGATACAGCGGAAACCTGGCAGGAGGTTCCTAAATAGTACATTAGTAAACGCTCTCAACGAGCAACACTAGTAAATAAAGGAGTAGCATGACATAAGTACATGATAGTAATAAAGCCTCAAACTAGTGTTTGACACAAGAAATAATAACGCGCCAGGGGAAAATAAATATGTGGGCGTGCCAGTGTACTAAGTACACAAACGAAGACATAGGCAAACGTGCATTTTTTTATTAATCTCTCAAGGGAGAAAAAAATTACATGATCCCTTTACATACGCGCTCTGTGGCCTACTTGCGCGGCCAATATGACTTGGGGGATTGTGTGTTATGGTTACCGGGGCCTCGGAAGGCTCCCTATTAAAGATCGCGAACCACCTCCGATTAAGTTTCTTCAATGGTCGTCTTCGTCGTCTTCGCTTCGCGTTCTCCATGCATGATGTGATTGGTGGTGTGTGTGGGTGGCGGCAGTACCCGTGTCCTCATCGGTACATGCACCGCGAGTAGCGTGGCCTTTGCTCTGGCCACGATCGCCCTTGCCATCGTGCCTTGTCGGTCTTGATGGCGTCATTGTAGTTGAATTTGGAGTTGCATGGGTCCGCTCAGCTAGGACTTCTCGACGACCAATAGCCTCGTCGGGGTGTGCAAGGGTATGCCTTGCGGGAGTAACTATTGGTGGAGATCAGCGTCAGTGTGGAACCAACACACACGTACAAGTCGGTGCAGCCAGTGTGGTCAACACCTCGTCTCGGTCCGACGCTGAGTTCACGGCTGTCATCCTAGACAAGAGTTTCGTCTCACAAGCTTTGGATGAAGAGGTGTCGGAGGCATTGTCTCCCATCGGCAGGTGTGGTTTCCCGCCAACCGTTGTCGCCGCACCTCGGAAGAAGTGGAGTCGCACTACTAGGAAAAGGGTTGTTCGTGGCGCACCTAGAAAGCCCATCCGTGGCGCACTAGTGGTGCGCCACTAGGCGTACGCTGCGGCTAAAAAGTGCCCGTAGCGCACTACCCTAGTGCTCTACGGTTATATGAGGATAGGCGTCGCGCACTACCAGGTGCGCCACGGGTAGGGGTACAGGTGCGCCACGAATGTGTTTTTCAAAAAACAAAAAAATGCAAACAACACCCTCGTTTTGAATTGCAAAAGCAATCGGGTCCAGAAATCGCCGCCGTCGCGTCGCCTCGCCGGAGCAGTGGCCGTGGCCACGACCTACCATCGCAAGGATGTGCGGGAGGCCGTGGCCGTTCTAGTCCTCGTCGGCTTCGAGGCAGTAGGAGGAGGTGTGGTCGGAGGAGACGTCCAGAGGTGCGTCAGAGGTGCAGTCGGAGGTGGACGGAGGTATGGTCGGAGGAGGTGGTGGCGGCGGCTGGAGGACGTGTGGTCGGAGGAGGCGACGACGACTGCTGCAGGAGCTGGTTACCCATGGTCGTCCTTGGTCAGAGGAGGCCGAAGTAAGGAGAAGGAGAAGAGGGAGGAAGAGAAGAAGAGAGGGAGGAATGAAGAGAAGAGGAAGATAAGAGGAAGAGAAGAAGAGAGGGAGGAAGGAAGAGAAGAGGAAGAAAGATAAGAAGAGAGGAAGGAAGAGAGGAAGAGAAGAACATAGGGAGGAAGGAAGAGAAGAGGAAGAGAGGGAGAGAGGGAGGTAGGTGGGCGGGGTGGTGATTCGAATTTCGAATCCCGCCCAACTTACTCGTGGCGCACTAGGTGGTGGTGCGCATGGGTAAGTTGCCTCAATTTTTTTTTCTGCAGCAAAAAATCTTGTTTTTGCCATAACTTTTTACTCTTTTCGAATTTTGAGATTCTAAAAAATCACTAAACGACCTAACGGTGTTGCAAGCGAATCTGAAATCTCGTTCTTGTCATTTTGGTATATTATACGTTTTTTCTTTTATTTTTTGTAAAGCTAAAAAGGCGATCCAAGGGGGGAGGGGGTGTGGTGGAGTTGGTGTATGCCACTTAGATGTAGGGCACTAGTGCAGAGTGCCCTACGGCTAAGTTTACCCGGCTACTGCAGCACACATACCCGTAGCGCACTAGGTCAATGTGCGCTACGGCTAAGTTTCACATATGTAGTGCACCGAGACATAGTGCGCTACGGATATGTGTGTTCCGGCCACATGTGCCGACGCTTACGGCAGTTAGCCGTAGGGCACCTGTGGGCAGTACGCCACGCCTATATTACCCGGGGGACACCATTAGCACTGCTCCACAGATGTGTGGATTACCTATACCCGTTTTCCTAGTAGTGTCGGGGTCTTTGTCGCGGCTGGAGGGCGACACTCGAGCTGGTGGTGTGATGATGCAGTGGAAGATGGGGCGGTACGTCCGTCGCCCCGATGATGCCTAGCCGCGATTCCTGGCTTGTCGATGTCCGATGATGAAGATGTCTGGCCTCGTCGGCTCAGACAGGTGGGAGGCCTTCGCCTCGTCGGTGCCTGGCCAGGTGGTGTCCGCCTTGTTAGTGTCGGACTTGATGGCTTGCCTTCGCCTCGTCGGTGCCTGGCAAGAAATGAATTGCTTCATCGGAGAAGGACATGTCGGTGAAGTGACCTCGCCTTGCCGGTGCTAGGTCGAGGTTGAAGAAGAGTGTTGGTGTAGGAGTCGATGTAGACTTGCGTATCGTTGAGCGGTAGTATGGCTCGATAGCGACAGTGTAGGATTTTGGCGATGTAGATCTTGTTTCGCCGTAGGTGTACTTGGGCTCGTCGAAGCTTGAGAGAGGTCGTGGTCGCGTGATTTATGCAGGAGTGGGATATGATGTTGATGTAGTCAGTTGTCCGGTGTCGGAGAAGATGTCGCTGGCGCGTGTCTATGTAGTCCGGGTCAGGTTGACTGATGAACATTCAGTGTGCTGTCTTGCCTTGCCACAAGATGAGGTACCGTAGCCTCGGGTGCCTCCTCAATAATACTAATAGGCCTTCACGCATGTTTGCACTGATCCATTTTGTATCTTAAATAGAACACACTTCAGATGTGCTAAAGTAATCAATAAATATTTATATTACCTTGATCGTGGTTATTAGAGGGCCATGGACGTGATGCATGAATTTGCTCCTTGCATACGTGAGCATCTCTTCATGTATATTTACATGTGTGGGTGGCGGATATTCTCCCAAGCAGGCGACCAACACAGGCGCGAGCGTCACTGCCGTCCGCGTCAACGTCTTCAATGGGCGCGAGGATGATCACCGTATCCGTGACCGTGATATCATCTATCAACCCCCGATGCACGAGGTGTGCCGCCGCCCTCGTCGTGGGGCGACTTCGATAGACACGAGAAGGAGAATTGTGATGGCCTGTCGAGGACGTCCGCACAGCTTCTGGCGCAGTAGGAAAATCCATGTCATAGTTCCATCAAAAAGCGTCGGCGACCAGCGCCATCTTTACGTACTTAGAGGAAGCAGGTATGTGTGCATGTTTCATGTCCTTGATCAGCAGGCATGTTAATCCATGCGCTGCATGTACATGCATGAAACTATTTGATGCACACATATTGTAACACCCTCAGAATCGGCCCTATGCAAGTTTTATCGAAACCCGCCAAACCCGCATAGAAACGATTCAAAGGTGCCCACCAGGCACTTTCGTGCGGGTGGAAAACGAAGTAATAACATTACACAACAGTCCTCGATGGGACCCATAGAACAAATATATATAACAGCGACTCAATGAGTCAAGAATACAGATATACAATACAAAGATCCAAATCACCTTGAAAACGATAGAGCGTCCCGCTATGGACAAGATGCAAATGGGGCTAAGAGCCCTGAAGAATAACCAATGGCGTCCATAACCCTGCCCAGGCCAAGCCGGAAGGGTAACCCTGCTAACGACGTCGATCTCAAAACCTGCTTAAACAAAAGGGGTGCCGACAAAGGGCAAGGGAAAAAGAGGAGCGTCAGTACTGAGGCCAGTACACGGCGAGACTAGAATTCGGCGGTCCTCGCCTACATAGGTATGGTGGACTGCAGCGGCAGCGCAGCATGCACTACACATCCTATAGAGACTCGATAAAACAGGCGGCTATCAGCGAGGGGTAAGAAAGACCTATCCGGAACCAACCTGATACTAACACCAAACAATCCCATCCTGGTATTCCCCCCTCGAGACCAAACGAGGAAGTCAACCGAGGAACTCACACAGTTGGCAGCTTTATTTATTCAGTTATTGTTGCAGCAATTACTAGTCAGGTGTAGATAATCGTCCTGATAAAATAAACAGTGGGCCGTTTTAGTTAACCATTCCGTTGTAGTTGCAACACTTACTAGTCAGATACATATAGCATGAGATAACCCCAAAACCCAGCAGTTGTTGGTACTTTTATTTAGCCATTCCGTTGTAGTGAAACTGATTACTAGTCATATCGGATACAAGTCAAGTTATAACAGTAAACTTTAGTTATAGTTGTCTATGATCAAGCACTGTGCTCCAATTCGTCCATAACCGCGGACACGGCTTCTCGAAAAGATTTAACCCTGCAGGGGTGCACCAAAGTATCCACACGCACTTCGACCCTTTTTGCCAGATCAATTAACATACACCCATCGGTATGTCGGCGGGTCCTAAGTCATGACGTTTCCCAGACCCAAAGCAAGCACGGGGGCCACCCCACTAAGTACACCCGCAACAAAGTCGGCCGGTCTCCGAGACGGACTCAGGGTTTGCGACAGTGGCTGTAAACGACAGGGGATCCCAAAACTAGGCCTGTCGATACCGCGAAAACACTCCGCTTCCAAAACAGTACAGGTGCTATCCATCGCACAATCGTAAATAAAGCAGTAAAGCATGGCATAAGTACAGGATAGTAATAAAGCCCCAAACTACTTGTGGCCCCCAGTACAGTACTTTGAAATCAGGTACTAAATCGATGGGGGGCCCATATCTCCCCACATGTGGTTAGCGCGCTCGATCTCGGAACAGGTGTCAAGAACTCGGGGTCCTACGGGACACAAGTGGACGGTTAACAACCAAATAACATCTATTGCCCACCCGTGCCTCTGCTTACCTACTTCAATTTTAGTTATTAAACAATAATTGAAATAAACGATAATTAAAGCCATGATCATCTCCAACATTAGACATGCGGCAATACTCCAACAACTGTGGTACTGGACGACACGCAACAGCACCTGAGCAAGCGTCTACGACGCGCAAGTCCAACTATCTACCAAACAGCAGGTAATATGATGTGTCCAAGGCAATATAAGGCTGCAAGGGATATCACGGGTATGAAAACTAGAGCATCGCAACACAGATAGCAATAGATCAACAGGAGGGAATAAATACTATAAAAGTAAGATAGGTAGAAAGGGGGAGGTGCTCGCCTGAAAAACATTGCCGAAGGTTTATCCGAAGATCGGGGCGAAGCTCACATCAACTCAACGGCCTTATCCGCGAAGAAGCAAAACACTAGAATAAACACCTGATGCAATATTTAATACTACGGCAAAAGATCGGGCATGATGCATGTATGATGTATGACATGGCAAGATGCGATGCAATTAGGCAATATTAAGCAGAACCGGGGTCCCGACAATTAAATATATGGTTCAAGTTGTTTAGATACCCCGCAATTTAAATGTTGTTTTAACAGGGCGAAACATGGCATCGGTGCGCTACACCAATTTAAATGGAGTCCGGAATAAGACAAAGATATCCCGCAGATGGACTCCATATTTAATTATGAGGTGAATCGTCATAGTGCCCCCAACCACATGACAATATGCATGCGAGTATGACAATTAATATGCAACAAGTTATATAGTTGGCAATTTATAAAATAGGGCTCGGGAAAAGGTTCACACATCTGGGTTCGCCGAACTTGGTTCCGGGGGTTCGGGGTTCGACAGGGTTCGACGAGAAGGTAGGGTTCAGCGGAAACGAGGTTCGGACTCCGAGATTTAGGGTCCTCGGATCTATGAAGGAGATCATGGCGTCCGAGGGAAGTTCATGTCATAACCGGGTCGATGACCTTGGCGTCCGAGGTGAAGAACTTGGCATATTCGCATCGGCGAGCTTGGCGTTCTTCAGGTCCGTGTAGACGGTCATGGAGTTCCAAGGAGAAGATCTTGGCGTGTCGAGGGTTCGGTCTCGGGGATCGGTCTTCAGGGTCCGGGGCGTCGGGGCTTCGGGGTCTCGACCATCGGGTCGAGGATCTTGGCGTCCCGCGGTCTTCGGCTCCGTGTGGCTGATCTTGTCAGTTTCATGAAGGAGGCCTTGACGTCACATGTCGAAGTACTTGTTCGTCCGTATTTTGTTAGTGGCGAGGTTCTTGTACACTTGTTGATTCTATTCGTCGGGAGGCATGACCACCACATCGCCCCCAAACATCACCAAAACAACACACTCACCCTAGCGTGCACGCTCTAGATAGAACAACAGGCGGACGCGGTCGCGCAGGCGGAGCACCGGCCACTGCGGGTCCACCTGGGCAAAGACGAGCTTGAGCCGAGGACGGTCGGAGGTGCAGGGTCACGCGAGGTGGGGCGAAGGGGGCTTGCAGGCGGAGCCGTCGAGGAGACCGATGGCGTCACAGAGCAGCGGGTCGGACGGTGAACGCCTGCGGCAGGGCCGCGCGGGGCGGAGGCAAGGGAGGCGGCCACGGGCCCGCTGGCGGCGGCGGTCGCGAGGAAGAGGAGGGCTCGGTCGAGGGATCGCAGGAGGGCGCCGGGGCAGCTCGGTACCGGTGAGGCGGCGGCCGGTGGCGAGGACCACAGGGGCCGATGGGGAGGGCCGGCGAGGCGACGACGCGGGGCCGGCCGGAGGCGGCGCTACTGGGCGGCGGCAGGCGCGGGGCTCGCTGCGGGCGCGGAGAGAGGGGCTCCGGAGGCGAGGACGGCCGGAGGAGGCGGAGCTTGTGGAGGTGGGCGACGCGGTGGGGAGGTCGGGCCGGAGGCGGGGCGGCCCGCCGGAGGAAGAACGGGGCGGCGGTCCGCGCAGGGCGGAGGCGGGCGGCCGGAGCACGGGGTCGGGCGGCAGGCGGGCAGAGGCGAGGCAGGGCCGGCGTCGGGTGGAGAGGAGGATGTCGGGGGCGTGGGGGAGAGAGGAGGGAGAGGGAGACGCGGTTGGTGGGGGGGGGGGGCAGGACACGCGGGGAGTGGGGCTGGGGACAGGCGGTCAGGGGGTGGGCCCGCGGTGGCAGTGGGGGAGTGGGGGTGGCAGTGTGTGTGTGCTTCTGCGGGTAGGGCCAGGTGGGGCGTGGGACCGAGGTGTAAGGGAGAGAGGGCCAGGCGGGTAGGGTCGGTTGGGGTGAGAGAAGGATTGGGGTGCTGCAGGGTGGATTGATGAGGTGGCAAGGTGGGTGGGGATTGGGTCCAGGGGTGAGGTGGCGAGCTGTGATTGGTGGGTAGATTAGGACTAGGTAGTTTTAGGAATTCGGGTGGGCTGGTTTTATTCTGGGGGTGGCCGACTGGGTCGGATCGGCCCGGTTTGGCTGCCCCCACTAAAATAATTAAATATTTTATTTGTCTAAAACAGGGTTTTTTTGCAAACCGATAGCAGACAAAACAAAATAATCCGGAGTCCCGGGTTTTGCGTTTGGAACATAGACGGGGCGTTTAGAAAACAAGAACAGGTTTTTCCGCAATTGGTTTTATGCAAGCAGATGCAAGATGATGACGATGCTCAAATGCAATGTGGCATGATGACATGAGCATGCGGTCATGATGATGCAATGCACAAAAACAACGCGATTTTCTAGTAGTGGTTTCGCGGGATGCCACAATTCGACACCACTAACAATGGATCTCTCCCTCGAGATCCGCCTCATGGTACCGGAAAGAAGGCCGGCGATCTGCGTCTTCTCGCTTCGTGTAGACCCTCGCGACACCACTAACGAGGGTTCCTCCTTCGTCTTGAAATTGGCGACACCACCAATAATGGTCGGGGCTCACGTCCATTGGGAGAACACTCCGGAGAAACAAAGGACGGAAGTAGAGGTATCAAAAGATAAAGGCCACTTCTAACTTCCGTGGAATGAGTGAAATCACATCTATTCACCAATTCACTGTACAAGAGCGAATGATAAGGGTAGTGGTATGGTAGCTACTCCATCCCGCACTCAAACCATTACTCTGCACACGAATAGGCGGATTATGCAACCAACTCTCGGAATTCAGACTGAAGATCTCGACAAGCGAGGTTCAGAAACAAAGGAGTGATGCAGACTCTGCGTCGGATCTGGCGTAGATGATGTCATCGCGTCGGAAACACCGGAAGGCACGAGAAGGAACAAAGAGAAGTCCACCAGACGAAGGACTCCTCGGATAGCATGAAGACCAGATGTAGCAACACCGTTACCAAAGGAGGAAGCGAAACCCTGAAGGTACGATGGAACCCAACCACGAGAAATCCTGGACTCGAAGAGAGAGAAGAGAGTGGATTCAAAACACGCAGAGGTAAGAGGAGAATAGCAGAGGGGTAAGGAGTAAAATCAGACCTAATCAGAACTATCCAACCGAGTTTGCAAAATAGTTTTGACACTCTACAACGTCCGTTAGCTAGGTTATCCTACAGGCTGGACTTGTGGGGTATCGCAACTGCTGAGCTCTGATACCACTCTGTAACACCCTCAGAATCGGCCCTATGCAAGTTTTAGCGAAACCCGCCAAACCCGCATAGAAACGATTCAAAGGTGCCCACCAGGCACTTTCGTGCGGGTGGAAAACGAAGTAATAACATTACACAACAGTCCTCGATGGGACCCACAGAACAGATATATATAACAGCGACTCAATGAGTCAAGAATACAGATATACAATACAAAGATCCAAATCACCTTGAAAACGATAGAGCGTCCCGCTACGGACAAGATGCAAATGGGGCTAAGAGCCCTGAAGAATAACCAATGGCGGCCATAACCCTGCCCAGGCCAAGCCGGAAGGGTAACCCTGCTAACGACGTCGATCTCAAAACCTGCTTAAACAAAAGGGGTGCCGACAAAGGGCAAGGGAAAAAGAGGAGCGTCAGTACTGAGGCCAGTACACGGCGAGACTAGAATTCGGCGGTCCTCACCTACATAGGTATGGTGGACTGCAGCGGCAGCGCAGCATGCACTACACATCCTATAGAGACTCGATAAAACAGGCGGCTATCAGCGAGGGGTAAGAAAGACCTATCCGGAACCAACCTGATACTAACACCAAACAATCCCATCCTGGTATTCCCCCCTCGAGACCAAACGAGGAAGTCAACCGAGGAGCTCACACAGTTGGCAGTTTTATTTATTCAGTTATTGTTGCAGCAATTACTAGTCAGGTGTAGATAATCGTCCTGATAAAATAAACAGTGGGCCGTTTTAGTTAACCATTTCGTTGTAGTTGCAACACTTACTAGTCAGATACATATAGCATGAGATAACCCCAAAACCCAGCAGTTGTTGGTACTTTTATTTAGCCATTCCGTTGTAGTGAAGCTGATTACTAGTCATATCGGATACAAGTCAAGTTATAACAGTAAACTTTAGTTATAGTTGTCTATGATCAAGCACTGTGCTCCAAGTCGTCCATAACCGCGGACACGGCTTCTCGAAAAGATTTAACCCTGCAGGGGTGCACCAAAGTATCCACACGCACTTCGACCCTTTTTGCCAGATCAATTAACATACACCCATCGGTATGTCGGCGTGGCCTAAGTCATGACGTTTCCCAGACCCAAAGCAAGCACTGGGGCCACCCCACTAAGTACACCCGCAACGAAGTCGGCCGGTCTCCGAGACGGACTCAGGGTTTGCGACAGTGGCTGTAAACGACAGGGGATCCCAAAACTGGGCCTGTCGATACCGCGAAAACACTCCGCTTCCAAAACAGTACAGGTGCTATCCATCGCACAATCGTAAATAAAGCAGTAAAGCATGGCATAAGTACAGGATAGTAATAAAGCCCCAAACTACTTGTGGCCCCTAGTACAGTACTTTGAAATCAGGTAATAAATCGATGGGGGGCCCATATCTCCCCACATGTGGTTAGCGCGCTCGATCTCGGAACAGGTGTCAAGAACTCGGGGTCCTACGGGACACAAGTGGACGGTTAACAACCAAATAACATCTATTGCCCACCTGTGCCTCTGCTTACCTACTTCAATTTTAGTTATTAAACAATAATTGAAATAAACGATAATTAAAGCCATGATCATCTCCAACATTAGACATGCGGCAATACTCCAACAACTGTGGTACTGGACGACACGCAACAGCACCTGAGCAAGCGTCTACGACGCGCAAGTCCAACTATCTACCAAACAGCAGGTAATATGATGTGTCCAAGGCAATATAAGGCTGCAAGGGATATCACGGGTATGAAAACTAGAGCATCGCAACACAGATAGCAATAGATCAACAGGAGGGAATAAATACTATAAAAGTAAGATAGGTAGAAAGGGGGGAGGTGCTCGCCTGAAAAACATTGCCGAAGGTTTATCCGAAGATCGGGGCGAAGCTCACATCAACTCAACGGCCTTATCCGCGAAGAAGCAAAACACTAGAATAAACACCGGATGCAATATTTAATACTACGGCAAAAGATCGGGCATGATGCATGTATGATGTATGACATGGCAAGATGCGATGCAATTAGGCAATATTAAGCAGAACCGGGGTCCCGACAATTAAATATATGGTTCAAGTTGTTTAGATACCCCGCAATTTAAATGTTGTTTTAACAGGGCGAAACATGGCATCGGTGCGCTACACCAATTTAAATGGAGTCCGGAATAAGACAAAGATATCCCGCAGATGGACTCCATATTTAATTATAAGGTGAATCGGCATAGTGCCCCCAACCACATGACAATATGCATGCGAGTATGACAATTAATATGCAACAAGTTATATAGTTGGCAATTTATAAAATAGGGCTCAGGAAAAGGTTCACACATCTGGGTTCGCCGAACTTGGTTCCGGGGGTTCGGGGTTCGACAGGGTTCGACGAGAAGGTAGGGTTCAGCGGAAACGAGGTTCGGACTCCGAGATTTAGGGTCCTCGGATCTATGAAGGAGATCATGGCGTCCGAGGGAAGTTCATTTCGTAACCGGGTCGATGACCTTGGCGTCCGAGGTGAAGAACTTGGCATATTCGCATCGGCGAGCTTGGCATTCTTCAGGTCCGTGTAGACGGTCATGGAGTTCCGAGGAGAAGATCTTGGCGTGCCGAGGGTTCGGTCTCGGGGATCGGTCTTCAGGGTCCGGGGCGTCGGGGCTTCGGGGTCTCGACCATCGGGTCGAGGATCTTGGCGTCCCGCGGTCTTCGGCTCCGTGTGGCTGATCTTGTCAGTTTCATGAAGGAGGCCTTGACGTCACATGTCGAAGTACTTGTTCGTCCGTATTTTGTTAGTGGCGAGGTTCTTGTACACTTGTTGATTCTATTCGTTGGGAGGCATGACCACCACATCGCCCCCAAACATCACCAAAACAACACACTCACCCTAGCGTGCACGCTCTAGATAGAACAATAGGCGGACGCGGTCGCGCAGGCGGAGCACCGGCCACTGCGGGGCCACCTAGGCAAAGACGAGCTTGAGCCGAGGACGGTCGGAGGTGCAGGGTCACGCGAGGTGGGGCGAAGGGGGCTTGCAGGAGGAGCCGGCGAGGAGACCGATGGCGTCACAGAGCAGCGGGTCGGACGGTGAACGCCTGCGGCAGGGCCGCGCGGGGCGGAGGCAAGGGAGGCGGCCACGGGCCCGCTGGCGGCGGCGGTCGCGAGGAAGAGGAGGGCTCGGTCGAGGGCTCGCAGGAGGGCGCCGGGGCAGCTCGGTACCGGTGAGGCGGCGGCCGGTGGCGAGGAGCACAGGGGCCGATGGGGAGGGCCGGCGAGGCGACGACGCGGAGCCGGCCGGAGGCGGCGCTACTGGGCGGCGGCAGGCGCGGGGCTCGCTGCGGGCGCGGAGAGAGGGGCTCCGGAGGCGGCGGAGCTTGTGGAGGTGGGCGACGCGGTGGGGAGGTCGGGCCGGAGGCGGGGCGGCCCGCCGGAGGAAGAACGGGGCGGCGGTCCACGTAGGGCGGAGGCGGGCGGCCGGAGCACGGGGTCGGGCGGCAGGCGGGTAGAGGCGAGGCAGGGCCGGCGTCGGGTGGAGAGGAGGATGTCGGGGGCGTGGGGGAGAGAGGAGGAAGAGGGAGACGCGGTTGGTGGGGGGGGCAGGACATGCGGGGAGTGGGGCTGGGGACAGGCGGTCAGGGGGTGGGCCCGCGGTGGCAGTGGGGGAGTGGGGGTTAGAGTGTGTGTGTGCTGCTGCGGGTGGGGCCAGGTGGGGCGTGGAACCGAGGTGTAAGGGAGAGAGGGCCAGGCGGGTAGGGTCGGTTGGGGTGAGAGAAGGAGTGGGGTGCTGCAGGGTGGATTGATGAGGTGGCAAGGTGGGTGGGGATTGGGTCCAGGGGTGAGGTGGCGAGCTGTGATTGGCGGGTAGATTAGGACTAGGTAGTTTTAGGAATTCGGGTGGGCTGGTTTTATTCTGGGGGTGGCCGACTGGGTCGGATCGGCCCGGTTTGGCTGCCCCCACTAAAATAATTAAATATTTTATTTGTTTAAAACAGGGTTTTTTGCAAACCGATAGCAGACAAAACAAAATAATCCGGAGACCCGGGTTTTGCGTTTGGAACATAGACGGGGCGTCTAGAAAACAAGAACAGGTTTTTCCGCAATTGGTTTTATGCAAGCAGATGCAAGATGATGACGATGCTCAAATGCAATGTGGCATGATGACATGAGCATGCGGTCATGATGATGCAATGCACAAAAACAACGCGATTTTCTAGTAGTGGTTTCGCGGGATGCCACACATATGGATGTTAGAGAAATAAGGAAATGGGTTTTGGCCGTGTGGCCTGTCTGCTGATGGTTCAGCAACGTCTTCCTCAGTGGAGAGCACGTCGGTGGGCTGCGTGTTGCTAGATTTCAGCAGTGATGTCCTTCCGAAAGGAAGTGAGCCAGCCGGAGAAGCTGATGTAGGTTGTAGTTGATCTTGTCAGTGCCCTCGCTGACAGCCCTGTGGCCTGGGAAAAGAACGACTTCCATGCACGGGCTCGTCTTCATGATGGATTCTCTTCATTGCCGTTGTGGCTGGCAACAGCGAGCTCGATCGGTGATCTTTCCAGATAAGCCAGTGGTGTTGCCGCCGTGTCCGCCGGCGTCTTGGCCGATCGAAGCCAGCTAACCTCCATCTTCGCGTCCTTTAAAGTGACCCGAGCCGCGGCTCTCGTGCATGTGCATCGGCCATCGGCGTTCGCTTCCGGTTATACGTGGCGTGGTTGCCGTCGCTGGGCAAGTTTGGCTGCATCCATTTACATGGTCGGCGCGTCCTCGGCTGCCTTAGTTCATGTGGGTGTGCCCTCCAGCACCACGGCTTGATGGCCCCGCGGGACTCTTGTTCTTGGGCTGCATGCGTATTGATCTGCATATGGAATTGTCAAACGAAATGAGTTAGAAGTGGATGTCAAGGTAGACCGTAGATGGCCTGGCTGAAGGCTCCGGCGGCCCGGATGAAGAGGGCGCCCGTTCTCGGTGTCGTGGACGAGTCATTGGTGTTGCAGCCGGCAGCGTCGAGCTTCATCGACTTCTTCTCCGGAGGTAACTTCCGGTCCGACGTCGAGTCGCTGGAAGCGGCGCCGTGCCGGAGACGACCTTCGTCTTTAAGTTCCTGGGCACGTCCCATCGTGGCCCCCCGGCGCGTATGTCATGGACAGCCTCTCGGCATGCACCGTGTAGCTGCCGCCGTTGGACAGGCGTGAGCACCGCCTCCCTTTATATTTCCGGCGCGTCGTCCGCTGCCGCAGGTATGTTCTGTGTGTGTATGTGTGTGTCTTCCCTCCCCAGTTGCTGGCTTCGATATCATTTATAGACCAGGATCAGGCCTTATCAGATAGCATTGCGCTGTACGGGTGCCGCTGCAAGTTGGTAGGCTGTTGCTCTTTTTATGGCTCGGATCAGAACGCGCTTATCTATCTGCACCGGCTTATCACACCTGTGCGGATGTCGCGTACAGCCATCAGCTGGCCTGGCCGGAAGCGATCCATGCGAGTCTGTTGCAAACATATAAGTCTGGCGCGAGGACTCAGCCGGGTCAACCTTGAGAGCCGTAGACCGCTACGTATATGTGTTAGAGAGATATTTGTATATTGTAGTTTGCCTACTAGTCAGGGTGTTTTATGCATATTTCACGCCTGTACATATACTATATATTGTGATCTTTGACCCCCTTGGAATACAAGTTGCATATTCCTAACATGGTATCAGAGCCTAGATTAAGTTTTTTTCGACGCGCAACTCGTCCACTAGAATTCCACCGCCGACAGGTTCGGTTGGTTCTGCGACTGACTTTTCTGGCATTGAGAGACCACCTTCTCCTCATACAGGTACATCCTCGTGGATTCTCGATACTGGAGCTTCCTTTCATATGACTTATGATTTATCCTCTTTGATTTCGGTTCGACCTGTCGAGTCTCATGTTCGTGTTCTTAGTGCTGATGGTACGCCCCCTCCCAGTCGTTAGTCGAAGCATTATTAGTACTTCCTCGTTTGATGTTCCTTCTGTTGCGCATGTTTCTCAACTTAACATGCAACTCTTTTCCGGTAGTCAGATCGTTGACCCTTGTTGTAGCATCACTCTCGACTTTGATTCCTGTTCTGTTCAGGATCGGCGCACCGGCGCTTTGCTTGGTGCTGGCCCCCGACAACATGCTGACATCTAAGAGCTTGACTGGCTTTGTCGCCAGTCTCTCGGCCCCTGTTGCCGCCTCTACTAGCTCTTTTCAGCAGTGGCATCATCTTCTTGGACATTTATGTGGTTCTCGTCTCTCGTCTTTAGTTCAACGTGGTGTTCTGGGGTCTGTCTCCGGAAACGCCTCTTTGGATTGTCTGGGTTGTTGGCTTGGTTAGCAGATTCAACTACCCTACCGTCACAGTGAGTCTATGTCTGAGCGTCCTTTCGATCTTGTTCACTCCGATGTTTGGGGTCCGGCTCCCTTCGCGTCGATAGGGGGCCATTGCTACTATGTTATCTTTATAGATGATTTTTCTCGCCACACTTGGATATATTTCATGTCTTCTCGTAGTGAGGTCTTGACTATCTATAAGAAATTTGCTGTCATGGTTCGTACCCAGTTCTCCACTCCTATTCGTGTGTTTCGTGCAGATTCTGTTGGTGACTATATCTCTCGTTCACTGCGTGCTTGTCTTGCTGAGGAGGGTACACTTGCCCAGTGATACGTCCAAAACGTATCTACTTTCTCGAACACTTGTGTGATTTGGATACAACTTACACGGACTGACGCTGTTTTGAGCAGAATTACCTTGGTGTCTTGTTTTTGTGTAGAAAATGAACTATCAGGAAAAATCCCGGAAAATATGCTAAAAAAATTTCTCACCAGAAGATCCATGGAGCCAGAGGGGAGGCCAGGGGGGCCCAGACCCACCCAGGCGCGGGCCCACTGACCCCGCGCCTGGGGGAGGTCTGGCCACCCCAGGCATCTTCTCGGCCTCCCTCCGAGCCTATAAGTTGCCTTCTGACCTAAAACTAGAGGGGGGGGGTCGATAGTTTTCTAGAAAGAGTTCCGCTCCGCCGTCGCCAGTAGAAACCAAGATTCGGATCCAGAAACTCCGTTCTGGCATCCTGCCGGGACGGGGAATTTGGAGAGGATCATCGCCATCATCATCACCAACACATCTCCATCAACCACCACCGATGTTTCCCTCATCCATGAGTGAGTAATCCCCCGCTGTAGGCTTGGGGATGGTAGGGATTGGATGAGTTCTATCATGTAATCGAATAAGATCTATTAGTGCATAGTGCCTAGTATCTCTATTAGTGCTATTTGACTTTGTTGCAACTTGTTGTGCTTAATGCTTGTCACTAGGGCCCGAGTGCCATGATCTCAGATATGAACTTATTATTGAATCATTATGATAGTATTGTTTGTGATCTTATCTGCAAGTTGTGTACACATTTCATTGTCCGGATCCAAAGGCCCCAAAGTGACAATAATTGGGACAACCGGAGGGGATGGACGTGGTGTGAGGATCACATGTGTTGACGGAGTGTTAATGCTTTGCTCCGGTGCTCTATTAAAAGGAGCACCTTAATTGCCAGTAGTTCCCTAAAGGCCCCGCTGCCACGGGCTGGCTGGACAGAAGATGTTGTGCAAGTTCTCATTGTGAGAACGTATGACTATATTTGGAGCACATGCCTAGGATTGTTTAGTACTTGGATGCTTGTTATTATTTATCTGCAATGCCCTAGTTCTTGAAGTTACATGTTTAGACTCGTCCATGCAACGCCCGTCCATCCATCCCTATGCCTACCGCACTCGAATCCTACTGTTACCGTTACTGTTACTTTTTCTACTATTTCACTGTTGTTGTTACTGCTGTTGTTGCTTTGATGTTTCTACTACCAAACTGTTGCTATTGATAAACTTCTGTGAGCAAGAACTATTTCCACGTGCAGCTGAACTGATAACTCAGTTGTTAAGGCTTGCAAGTATTCTTTGGCTCCCCTTGTGTCGAATCAATAAATTGGGTAATACTACCCGCGAAGACTGTTGCGATCCCCTATACTTGTGGGTCATCACCCAGTTCTCTTGCCCTGGTGCTCATGCCCAAAATGGTGTGGCTAAGCGCAAGAATCGTCACCTTCTTGTGACAGCTCATGTGTTGATGATTGTCGCTTCTCTTCCGCCTCGCTTTTGGGCTGAGGCTGTTTCTACTACCACCTATCTCATCAATAATCAACCCTCTGCTGCTCTGCAGGTTGGTATTCCTCTCGACTATCTCTCTGGTTGTTCTCCTGATTATTCGTTGCTTCATTTGTTTGGTCACGTTTGCTATGTTCTTCTTGCCCCTCGTGAACGCACGAAACTAACTGCTCAGTCCGTTGAGTGTGTCTTTCTTGGATACAGTGATGAGCATAAGGGCTATCTGTGTTGGGACCTTGTTGGCCGTCGGATGCACATTTCTCGTGATGTCACTTTTGATGAGTCACGACCCTTCTACCCCCGCCCCTCCTCCTCGACCTTCTCGGTGGAGGATATATCCTTTCTCTTGTTTCCTAACACACCACCATCTGTTCCTATTGATCCACCTCCATGTCCCATCCTTGTTGATGCCGCCCCTTCCACACCACGACCCTCCTCACCACCTAGTTATTCTCCTTCCTCTTCTACACCTCCACCCACCTCATAGTTATCTCCATTTCCCTTCCATTATTCTCGTCGCTCTCATGTTCCGGATGCTTCCTCTGATGCTTCTTCTTCTTCTGATGCGTCTTCTTCCTCTGATGAGATTCCTCCTCCTCTTCATGCTCGCCATCGTCGTCCACCTGATCGCTACTCTCCTAGCCACTATGGTATTTCTGTTGCCCTTGAGCCGATTTCTTATCGGGATGCTGAGTGTCATCCCGAATGGCACCTTGCCATGGCCAAGGAGATTGCTGTGCTTGAGCGCACGAGCACCTGGGATCTTGTCTCTCCACCTCCCGGTGTTCGTCCCATCACATGCAAGTGGGTCTATGCTGGCTCAGTTGATGTGGAGCCTGTTGGGAACCCCAAGAGCAAGGTGTGAAGCAACACAACAACAAGTCTTCCCTTAGTAAGAAACCGAGGTTATTGAACCAGTAGGAGGAAGGAAACGTCACACAGGTGTTGCAAGCAACGCGGAGACCTGCACAACACAAACTCAAGACTTTTCCCCAACTAACAGTGAGGTTGTCAATATCACCGGTTGTTGTAACAAAGGACTAAACCTATTGTGTGGAAGGTAATGGTTTGCAGCAAGTAAACAAGTAACAAGGGAAGATGTATCAATGGTAAATATTAGACCGGGGTCCATAGTTCA
This sequence comes from Avena sativa, assembly GCA_916181665.1. Lineage (NCBI taxonomy): Eukaryota > Viridiplantae > Streptophyta > Magnoliopsida > Poales > Poaceae > Avena > Avena sativa. Next base: position 139,565,905 of record OV702280.1, read on the forward strand.
CTAGAGGTGCTCTCCTTAGATAAACAACATGGCATGAAGGGTAAATAAATTACAGGAGGGCAATTGACAGGAACTGAGCAAGGCATAGCAATGCAATACTAGTCAAAAAGATCCTATGAGATTCGATTGGGCAATACAACAATATACATAGACCGCCATCCAACTGCATCTATGACTAGAAGTCCACCTCCAGGTTATCATCCGAACCCCCTCCAGTATTAAGTTACAAGCAAGAGACAACTCCTTTAAGCAAAGTGTGTAAGGTAAACAATCCACTTGTTCCATGAACAAGATACCATTGTTTTGTCGCTAGTAGCAACAACACATCTACAACCGAAGAGATTTCTGTCACTTCCCTTGGAAACTAGAGGCATCAACCCACTATCGAGCATAAATACCCCCTCTTGGAGTCACTAGCAACTACTCGGCCATGATAGCTACTAACAACGGAGAGCATGCAAGATCACAAACAACACAGACATGATAGAATCATAAAGACAAAACCAGTAATCAATCTGACATAATAATCAATATCCATCACATCCCCGCAAACACAACATGCATGATTACAAATAGATTAGATCTTGATCATGAACGGAGCTCACAAGATCTATACATTAAAGCACAAAGGAGGAGATATAACCATCTAGCTACTAAATGGACCCATAGTCCAAGGTGGAACTACTCACGCATTGTAGATGAACTAAAGGTGGGACTTTGGTGGGATCCCACTTGAAACCCTATATCAGAGAGAAGGCCTCTGGGATGATCTCCCCTCCGGCAGGGTGCCGGGAAGAACTTCAGATCCCCCCGATCTAGGGACGACGGTGGCGGCGGCTACAGAAGGTTTCGTGGAATATTGATTGGGTACTTAGGGTTTCTGCATCGGGGGCTTCTTATAGGAGAAGAGGCAAGGCTGGGAGGCGGCCATCGGCCCCACCCCCTACCCAGGCGCGACGCAGGGCCCATCTGCGCCTAGGGGGGTCTGGCCGCCCTGGTTCATGTCTCCGTCTCGTCTTCTGGATTCGTGTCCCCCGCGGTAAAATATTGACTTTGGCTTTTGTCCTGTCCAATTCCGAGAATATTGATTTTCTGCCTTTCTGGGACCAAAAACAGAAGAAAACAGGCAACTGGCACTGTAGAATCTTGTTAATAGGTTAGTTCCAGAAAAGATATAAAAACACCTCAAACTGTAGAAAAAGCAAAGCAAAGTAGATACTAAACAAGCTTGGAGCATCAAAAATTATATATACGTTTCCGACATATCAAGCATCCCCAAGCTTAACTCCTGGTCGTCCTCGAGTAGGTAAGTTATAAAAAGAATAATTTTTGAGGTGACATGCACAATCAAAACCAAGATCAAACCATTTGCAAGCATTGAAGCTGGGATCAAAGAACTCTAAACATGTGAATGAAAGATGGAGTTCTAACAATAGGACATAGTAACCATGCATGCAACATGAAAGGCTACAAACAAAGATCATGAATAACATGCATTAAAAAACATTGGTTTGTTTCACATACAGAAAACATAGCATATTGGAAATAAGCTTGTCCATCATAGAGTAGCAAATAGATGCATAGGACACCTTCAAAGTTCACAAGGGTGACTATAAACAAATAGCACAAGAATGACAACTATGCTCTCTTAATGGTGCCTAAAGGTAGAAGGTGGATACTCAATAATGGTGGAAGAAAGGCCCTTCATAAAGGGAAGCAAGGATTTCAAGTTTCAAAAAGAGCTTCCAAACATTATGGTACTTGTTAGCTTTCAGCCCTCATTGCCCCTATCATAAGCATCTTCACGTGATTAAGGTTAAAGTGAACAAAGATGGAGTATATGCTTGACTAAGTATAAGTTGGCAATCTCAAGTCCCTTGAATACGAGGGCCACACCTAATGCTACTCAACTTCAGTCACCTGTAAGTTCTTTTCATTGTATGTACATGCATATTATAGAGAACCGCCAACGGGGTACCCCTTGCACATGGTACATGAGCTATCCCATAACCAAAATGACAAGGCAAGCAGACAATGAGCATCTCAGCGATCTTTTTATTTACTACATGCATAGCTTTTTATTGATGATTCTTCATAGATAGCTCACTATGGTGATGCTGCAAGTTTCCACCATGATTAGGCATGGATTAGGCTAGTGGCCCAGACGTTTCTCTAACACAAAATACAAAATCCACGGACTTACAAGTTCCCTCTTTATTTCACACCGGTGACATCCATAGACAAAAGAGCATGATATCAACTGAGTACAAAGTACAAGTGCAATATTGAAAACGTTCCCCGTGATAGGAAGGTTCTGCTAATTCCAATGTATAAGTGCAAGCATATACAACATAGATGACACAATGGTTCAATTTTATGAGGGGCAAAGAATATAAAGTGTGCCATCAAGTTTGTGAGGGCTTTAATCACTAAGTTTTCACATAACAAAATAGTTTTTAATTGGAAGATAGCTGAAAACAAGAATATACTTGGAATGGTGTAACACACCATGCATAGGTATGTATAGTGGTCACTTTGGAAAAACTTGGTTTCTTGGGAGTTGGAAGCATGAGTAGAGCTTACTCATACAAGTGGAGGCTAGCAAAATACGGGGAGCAACCAACTAAGAGAGCAATAATGGCCATAATCATGCAGAGCAACAAAGCATTACTAATCAAAGCATAGAATGGTACTACAAGTCAAGGGCTAAATGATCATAGAGTCTATGGTGACTTGTTCATAGTCATAACATGGTGTGAACATTTGCCAAGTCAACCCAAGTAAAGCATCAAAGGAGAATACTACAATACTATGCTTTTGCATGCTAAAACAACGTGCAATTTCTTCAATGCACACTAATCAATCCCAATTGTTTGGAACAAGACATGCTACAAAAATAATAACTAAGCATAAGGTCAAAAAAACACCTAGCATGTCATGCTAAAGTCTAAGTCACAGTTAATGCAAGCTCCTCTTGCACTTACAAGCAAGAACTTACTACTCCTTTCCAACACCAAGCAACTTATTTGCAAAACAACACAACGAGAATGGGGGTCCAAACTACTTTATTCAAGAAAAATAAACAACCTAATCAAACCAAACAAAAACTAAGACGCTCCAAGAACAACACAACTATGCATGAAACAATAAAAACAAAGTGTCTAAACAGACCTGAGCTTTTTATTGATGAAGAAGGGGATGCCTTGGGCATCCCCAAGCTTTGATGTTTGTACCTCTTGGATATTTCTTGGGGTGACACCGGGGTGGCATCCCCAAGCTTGAGCTTTTGTCCATTCTTCATCTCATTACATCATTCTCTCTCTAAACCTGAAAATTTTCCTTCAGACAAAACTTCACACAATCTTCATTAGCAACATTAGTTTATTGAAAAGATATTAGACCTTTGGCAAAGCTTTGAAACAGCAAAACTTTTCACTAAAAACACAATCTACTGAAGTAACTCCTTCAAAAAACTCAATTCACCTAAAGAGAATTCCAAAAAGAATCAATAAGAAGCAAATGCAAATAATGACAGAAATTTGTCAAAACAGACCAGCATGTTGAAACTGATTTTTTTCAAAAATCTTATGTTGCTCAAAAAAAAAAGTGTTGAACTAACGAAAGTTAGCTAACATACTGGAAGATTTATTCGTAAATTTTCATCTCAATTCTAGTTACAGAGACTCCTCACAATTTTTTTGGTGGAGGACAAAAATCTGTTTCGGGACAACAATTCCCCAAATCATACTTCCCTCTCATTAGAGGTCATTCTTGGCACAAAAATCAAACAAAAAGGATAAGGAGAGGTCATTAAAAAAGTAATAACTTCCAATACTCAAGGAAAATCTTGGGTTATGTCCCAACAAGTACTTTTCTTTAACGCATTTAAGTTAGGCACAAGAAGCAAGAAGAATCAAGTATTTTCAAATGAAGAAGCATTAACATCCAACCTTGCTTTCGAAGGAGGAGCAAAAAGCAACTTATCTCTCCTCATAGGGAAGTGTTCAATAACTTTCTTGAATGGAAAATGATATTTAATGGTGCCTTCTTTCATATCAATGATGGCACCAACTGTTCTAAGAAAAGATCTTTCCAAAGTAATAGGACAAGAAGCATTGTATTCAACATCCAAAACATAGAAATCCACAGGGACATAAACATTGTCAAACATAATGAGAACATCATTAATACTCCCCATAAGTTTCTTCTTAGCATTATCATTGAGTGGGACATCCAAATAACAATCTTCCAAAGGTGGCAAATCAAGCATTTCATAAATCTTCCTAGGCATATTAGAGACACTAGAACCAAGATCACATGAAGCTTTGAGATCAAAGGCATTCACTTGCACATTAATAATGGGTTCCCAACTATCTTCTACTTTCCTAGGAATAAAAGCTTTGTGTTTTAGCTTATCTTCCTTAATTTTCACAAGATCATCTGTAATGTGTTTGGTGAAAGCAACATGCATATCACTAGCATCAGGACTTCTAGCAAGCTTTTGCAAGAACATAATCACTTCAGAAATGTTGCAACCATCAATATCAAAATCAAACTTAGCATCAATAATAGTAGGATCAATAGTCTTAGGCATAGTAGGAGGAGGAACAGGGAGTACTTGTGGTTTAGTGTTGATAGCGCACACACTATTGTTTCTATCAATTTCAGCTCCCTTTCCCACTTAACATGAAGTTGAGCCAACAGCCTAACATTTTCATCAATAGTAACTTGTATGGCATGAGCAGTAGCAAAGGTATTTTCCATGGTTTCAGGTTTAGCAGCCATTTTATTAATCAAGGAGGACTGAGCTTCAGACAAAGGGGATATGTTTTTCTCAACATTTAAAATCTTTTCTTCTATAGCCTTATTGAAAGTGGTTTGTTTACTAATAAAGTCTTTGAGCATGACTTCAAGTTCAGAGGGGGCACTTCTAACATTGTTGTAGGAGTTTCCATAGGAATTGCCATTATTAGGAGGGTAAGGCCTATAATTGTTGTTGCCTATAGGCATTGTTGTTGAAATTGTTGTTTCTAATGAAGTTCACATCAACTTGCTCTTCTTGAGCAACCAAAGAGGCTAAGGGAACACTATTAAGATCTAGAGGAGCTTTCCCATTAACAAGCATAGCCATAATAACATCAATCTTATCACTCAAAGAGGAAGTTTCCTTAATAGAATTTACCTTCTTACCATGTGGAGCTCTCTCAGTGTGCCATTCAGAGTAGTTAACCATCAAGGAGTCTAGTTGCAGCACCCAAAGTGATGCTCATAAAAGTACCTCCAGCAGCTGAATCCAATAGGTTTCTTGAGGAGAAGTTCAAACCTGCATAAAAATTCTGGATAATCATCCAAGCAGTGAGTCCATGAGTGGGACAATTCTTAACCAAAGATTTCATTCTTTCCCAAGCTTGAGCAACATGTTCATTATCAAGTTGTTTAAATTTCATAATGTCACTTCTCATAGATATAATCTTAGCAGGAGGATAGTATTTTCCAATAAAAGCATCCTTGCACTTAGTCCAAGAATCAATACTATTTTTAGGCAAAGATAGCAACCAATCTTTAGCTTTTCCTCTCAAGGAGAATGGAAAAAAGCTTGAGCTTAATAATATCTCCATCTACATCCTTATACTTTTGCATCTCACAAAGTTCAACAAATTTATTGAGATGGGTAGCAGCATCATCAGTACTAGCACCAGAAAATTGCTCTCTCATCACAAAATTCAACAAAGCAGGCTTAATTTCATAAAAGGTAGCATCAGCAGCAGGTGGAGAAATGGGTGTGCTAAGGAAATCATTATTGTTGGTGCTAGTGAAGTCACACAACTTGGTGTTCTCAGCAGAGTTCATTTTGGCAAAGGTGGGCAAGCCAAAAACAGCAGCAGCAACTATAGCAGGAACTAATTTTTTGTGTTTTTGAATAACGCAAGCAAACCAAACTATAATAAATTTTTTGTGTTTTTTGAAAAGAGGCAAATAAAACCAAGCAAAAGAAACAAAGAAAACTAAAAAAAAGTAAAGAGAAAGGAAGTGAAGGACTCCCCTAATGAAGACGTCCTTAGCCTCCCCGGCAACGGCGCCAGAAAACTTGTTGATGACAGAGTTGATGTGGAGCCTGTTGGGAACCCCAAGAGCAAGGTGTGAAGCAGCACAGCAGCAAGTCTTCCCTCAGTAATAAACCGAGGTTATCGAACCATTAGGGGGAAGGAAACTTCACACAGGTGTTGCAAGCAACGGCAGAGACTTGCACAACACAAACTCAAGACTTTGCCCCAACTAACAGTGTGGTTGTCAATCTCACCGGTTGCTGTAACAAAGGATTAAACGTATTGTGCGGAAGGTAATGGTTTGCAGCAAGTAAACAAGTAACAATGGAAGATGTATCAATGGTAAAGATTGGACCAGAGTCCATAGTTCACTAGAGGTGCTCTCCTTAGATAAACAACATGGCATGAAGGTAAACAGATTACAGGAGGGCAATTGACAGGAACTGAGCAAGGCATAACAATGCAATACTAGTCAAAAAGATCCTATGAGATTCGATTGGGCAATACAACAATATACATAGACCGCCATCCAAATGCATCTATGACTAGAAGTCCACCTTCAGGTTATCATCCGAAACCTCTCTAGTATTAAGTTGCAAGCAACAGACAACTGCTTTAAGAAAAGTGTGTAAGGTAAACAATCCACTTGTTCCATGAACAAGAGACCGTTGTTTTCTCCCTAGTAGCAACAACACATGTACAACCGAAGATATTTCTGTCATATCCCTTGGAAATTAGAGGCATGAACCCACTATCGAGCATAAATACCCCCTCTTGGAGTCACTAGCAACTACTCGGCCAAGATAGCTACTAACAACGGAGAGCATGCAAGATCACAAACAACACAGACATGATAGAATCATAAAGAAAAAACCATTAATCAATCTGACATAATAATCTCAATATCCATCAGATCCCCGCAAACACAACATGCATGATTACAAATAGATTAGATCTTGATCTTGAACGGAGCTCACAAGATCTATACGTTAAAGCACAAAGGAGGAGACACAACCATCTAGCTACTACATGGACCCATAGTCCAAGGTGGAACTACTCACGCATCATACCGGAGAGAAGGCCTCCGGGATGATCTCCCCTCCGGCAGGGTGCCGGGAAGAACTTTAGACCCCCCTCCCCCCGATCTAGGGACGACCGTGTCGGCGACTACAGAAGGTTTTGTGGAATATTGATCGGATACTTAGGGTTTCTACATCGAGGCTTCTTATAGGAGAAGAGGCAAGGCTGGGAGGCGGACAGGGGCCCCACACCCTACCCAGGCGCGAGGCAGGGCCGACGCGCACCTAGGGGGTCTGGCCACCCTGGTTTGCGTCTCTGTCTTGTCTTCTGGATTCGTGTCCCCCACGGTAAAATATTGACTTTGGCTTTTGTCCCGTCTAATTCTGAGAATATTGATTTTCTGCCTTTCTGGAACCAAAAACAGAAGAAAACAGGCAACTGGCACTGTGGCAACTTGTTAATAGGTTATTTCCAGAAAAGATATAAAAACACCTCAAATTGTAGACAAAGCAAAGCAAAGTAGATACTAAACAAGCATGGAGCATCAAAAATTATACATACATTTCCGATGTATCAGTCTACAAGATTAAGACCCGCTCTGATGGATCTCTTGAGTGATACAAAGCACGTCTTGTGGCTCGTGGCTTCCAGCAGGAGCTGACTATGATGAGACCTTTGCCCCCGTTGCCCATATGACCTCTGTGCGCACTCTTGTTGTTGTGGCCTCTGTTCGCCACTGTTCTGTGTCTCAGCTTGATGTTCAGAACTCATTTCTCCATGGTGAGTTGCGTGAGGAGGTTTACATGCATCCTCCTCTAGGGTACTCTGTCCCTGATGGCATGGTTTGTCGTCTTCGGCGCTCTCTTTATGGCTTGAAACAGGCACATCGCGCCTAGTTTGAGCGCTTAGCCTCTGTGGTGACTGTTGCTGGTTTCTCCCTAGCGCTCATGATCCTGCATTGTTTGTTCACACTTCTCCTCGTGGACGCACTCTTCTCCTCCTCTATGTTGATGATATGATCATCACCGATGATGATTCTGAGTATATTGCCTTTGTTAAGGACCATCTTCGTGCGCATTTTCTTATGACTGAGCTTGGTCCTCTTTGCTACTTTATTGAGATTGAGGTTTCCTCCACTTGATGGATTTTATATCTCCCAGGAAAAGTATATCCAGGATCTTCTTGCTCGTGTTGCTCTTGGGGATGAGCGCACTGTTGAGACTCCTATGGAGCTTAATGTCCAACTTTGTGCTTCTGATGGCGATCCTCTTCCTGATCCGACACGCTATCGTCATCTTGTTGGGAGCCTTTGTTGGCCCAGCCCCGATCTCCGAGTGCAGTCCGGCGTGACGACAACGATGATTCGGCGAGTTCGCGCACGTACGGTATGATTAGCCTAGAACTTTGAGGTAGCTAGCTGATCAAACTCTCAACTCACACGAGTACGTACGGGAAAAACAATGTGGATGGCTACAGGGCCCTCTCGGTCCTGTTGTTTGTATTGAATCTCACAGTTGTCTTACAAGGCTACTACATGAGTGTATATATACCCGGCAAGACGACACAGCGTCAATACGAATAGGTGTTGGACTACTAGTTCTAGTCGGCTAGCTACACGGAACGCACATGAAACGAGACACACACACGCACACGACACCATACCGGTGTCCTAGTGATTACCGACTCTAACAATCACCCCCCTAAGCACGATGTGCCCGTCTTCACAGCTTGGACGCTGATCCTTCCTCGCATCTCCTCGATCTTCACTCGTCCCAAAGATTTAGTTAGGATATCCGCAAGTTGTTCATCGGTGCAAACATAGTTGACTTCAATCTTGCTCTCCTCTACACACTTCCGTATGTAGTGATACTTCGTATCAATGTGCTTACTCCTGTCATGATGCACCGGATTCTTGCACAATGAAATTGCAGACTTGTTGTCAATATTGAGCACCACTTGTTTTGATTCTTGATTGGTGAGATCACCGAGTAGACTTCTTAGCCACATACCTTGACACGCCGCGGTTGCAGCCGCAATATACTCAGCTTCACGGGATGACTGTGCCACCACTTTTTGCTTTTGTGATAGCCAACTTACTATGCTTCTTCCCAAGAAATATGCCACGCCCGAGGTACTCTTACGGTCGTCTATATCTCCTGCCATGTCGCTATCACTGTAGCCAAGTAGTTTCACCTCCTCCTTCTCTTTCGAGTAGACAATACCAAAGTTTGTAGTACCTTTGATATACCTAAGTATATGCTTCACGGCTGTCCAATGCTCCATTGTGGGTGCTTCCATGAAGCGACTCACATAGCCAATGGAATAGGCCAAGTCCGGTCTTGTGTTAATGAGATACCTCAAACTTCCGACCACACTCCTATACTCTGTTGCATCAACCGCAGGTGCTTCACTCCTTTTGCTCAGTTTAAGACGAGGTTCCATTGGAACATGAGTTGGATTGCATTCTTCCATGCCACACTTCTCAAGTATCTTCTTTGCATATGCCTCTTGGCATATCGTGATCTCACCCAGCTTTTGATGTACCTCGATCCCAAGGTAGTAGCTCAACAAGCCTAGATCACTCATCTTGAATAACTCCTTCATCTGTAGCTTGAACTTTGCAATCTCCTTCTCATCCGCTCCTGTTATCAATAGATCATCAACATAGATGCCAACTAGTATATTATCCCTTCCTTTACCTCGCTTATACATCGCATGCTCCAGTGGGCTCTTCTCGAATCCGAGAGAGACCAATGTACGATCAAGTTTGATGTTCCACGCCCGAGGGGCTTGCCGTAGCCCGTACACCGCCTTGTGTAGCTTCAAAACCTTGTGTTCTTCTCCCTCTTTGATGTATCCCGGTGGTTGCTTCACATAAACTTCTTCTTCTAACTCCCCATTCAAAAACGCGGATTTCACATCCATGTGATGCAATTTCCAAGATTCTTCAGCTGCGAGAGCGATAAGTAATCTCACCGTTTCCATCCTTGCAATGGGAGCAAACACTTCTTCTAAATCCACACCTTGCTCTTGCACATACCCCTTGGAAACTAGCCGAGCTTTGTGTTTCACCAACTTCCCTTCGGCATCCTTCTTGATCTTGTACACCCACTTGATCCCTATGGCCTTGTGATTGTTGGATAGATTGACAAGCTCCCATGTATCATTGTCGCGGATCGACCCCAACTCCTCATCCATAGCCCGACGCCAACACTCCTCCGTATTAGCATCCTCGAATTTTGTCGTCTCCTCGGTGAGTAAACATCGACCTTGTCCTCTCCCTCATGCACGCGCTGTACGAAGGGTATCCGGCGGATACAACTCCAGTACACTTCGGAATTTTTCTGGAGTAGGTGGCCGTCTCCTTTCTTCCTGTGCACTTGGAGGAGACGCAGAAGCTGACGTAGTACTTGTTTCAACGTCTACTGAATTTCCTGCAGTTTCTGTCGGTGTACTGCATGTTGGCGACGTGACATCGTCGCCCGCGTCCACTTCTGGACTGCCGCTAGTCCCTCCTGGATGGGAGTGTGCAGCTGATGGGCCACTTGCAGGGCTCTTGTCCGCGCGTGGACTGGACGGCGACACCGAGCCTCCAGGTGCAGCGCGTGAGCTGCTGCTCGTGCCGGGACTCCCACGCAGAGAGATGTCTCCAGGCGTAGCGCTACTGCTACTCGCTTCCGTACCTCCATCTTCTGAACCAGCGCCTAAATCCGTAACACCACGGGACGCTGTTTCTTGATCATCTGCATGCGAATCACTGTAGACTACAGTAAATATTTCATCAGAAATTGATTGTACCGGTTCCGCAGAGCCCCAGTTCCATGATTTCTCCTCCTCGAATACGACGTCGCATGTCACCACCAACTTTTTTTTCACTGGATTGTACGCGCGATATGCCTTCGAACCGTATTCATAGCCGATCATGACCATTGGAGTACTTCGATCCGCCAACTTGCTAGTATGCCCGATCACCGTCTTCACATGCGCCACGCACCCGAAAGTGCGAAGATGATAAACCGAGGGCTTGCGCCCGTACCATGCTTCGTACGGCGTCATACTAACTACACTCTTAGTCGGCGCCATGTTCAGCAAATAGACAGCTGTACTAACTGCCTCACCCCAAAACCTGCCTGGCATGCCTTTGCTCTTCATCATGCTGCGTGCCATGGCCACCACGGTTTGGTTCCTTCTTTCCACAACACCGTTTTGCTGCGGTGAATATGGTGCGGTGAGATACCGCCGGATCCCATGAGCTTCACAAAACGCCTTGAATTCATTGGATTTGAACTCCCCACCCCGATCGGTACGGAGGGCCTTCAACTTTTCCTCGAACTCCACCTCGGCTGCCATCTTCACAATCGTGAACGCTTGCAAAGCTTGATCCTTACTCTTCAGCAACACAACCCACATGTATCTACTGAAGTCATCGACGATGATAAAAAAGTACTTGTTCCCGGCGGGGGTCGCCAGCGTGATTGGTCCGCATAAGTCTCCATGCACCAACTCAAGAACCTTACTTGCTCGATATTGTCCCTCCCTTGGAAACGGGGCTCTCCTTTGCTTCTCAATGAGACAACCGTGGCACACCTGCTCAACATGATCAACACACGGTAAGCCACGTACCATCTCCTTCTGTCCAAGTTGTCGTAGATCTTGGAAATTTAGATGTCTGTAGCGTGCATGCCACTTCCATGCCGAGTCTTCCATGCTTGTCATCAAACATACTGGATCCGCCCGATTGAGATTAAGGATGTAGAGTATATTCTTCGACCTCTCCACCTTCATGATGAGCTGCCTTTGGCGGTCATATCCCCACAGGAACTCGTCCTCCAACACGATCTTGCATCCATGCTCCGCGAGATGACCAAGACTGATAATGTTGGTCCTAAGCTTAGGAATATAGTACACGTCAGTGAGTACCTTGTGACCTCCATCCTTCAACTCAAACAGGACAGTGCCTCGTCCTACAATCTCCACCTTCGACCCATCGCCGAATCGAACGGAGCCTCCAACCGTGAGGTTCAACTCAGAAAACTGAGCCTTGTCGCCGGTCATGTGGTTTCTAGCGCCTATGTCGAGGTACCAAACGTCGTGAGCCGTCTGCATCCTCCGCGGGAAGACCTTCTCTTCCACGAGCGTGACGATCTCCGTAGCGGACTCCTGAGGAGTTGATTCCTTGGTGGTCATGTAACACCCTCAGAATCGACCCTATGCAAGTTTTAGCGAAACCCGCCAAACCCGCATAGAAACGATTCAAAGGTGCCCACCAGGCACTTTCGTGCGGGTGGAAAACGAAGTAATAACATTACACAACAGTCCTCGATGGGACCCACAGAATAGATATATATACAACAGCGACCCAATGAGTCAAGAATACAGATATAATATACAAAGATCCAAATCACCTTGAAAATGATAGAGCGTCCGTCTACGGACAAGATGCAAATGGGGCTAAAAGCCCTGAAGAATAACCAATGGCGTCCATAACCCTGCCCAGGCCAAGCCGGAAGGGTAACCCTGCTAACGACGTCGATCTCAAAACCTGCTTAAACAAAAGGGGTGCCGACAAAGGGCAAAGGAAAAAGAGGAGCGTCAGTACTGAGGCCAGTACACGGCGAGACTAGAATTCGGCGGTCCTCGCCTACCCAGGTATGGTGGACTGAAGAGGCAGCGGCAGCGCGCACTAAACAACCTATAGAGACTCGGTACAACTGGCGGCTATTAGAGGGGGATAAGAAAGACCTATTCGGAACCAACCTGATTCTACCATCAAACAAACCCATCCTGGCGTTTCCCCCCTCGAGACCAATCGAGGAAGTCAACCGAGGAACTCACACCGTTGGCATTTTTATTTATTCAGTTATCGTTGCAGCAATTACTAGTCAAGTATAGATAGTCATCCTGACAAAATAAGCAGTGGGCACTTTTAGTTAACCATTCCGTTGTAGTTGCGACACTTACTAGTCAAATACAATTAGCATGAGATAACCCAAAACCCAGCAGTTGTTGGTACTTTTATTTAGCCATTCTGTTATAGTTGCAATACTTACTAGTCAGGTACAATGGTCGCAAGCGACAACCCAAGCAAGCAGTTGTTGGCAGTTTTATTTAGCCATTCCATTATAGTGAAGCTGATTACTAGTCATAATAAAGTCAAATTTATAGCACTACTTTAGTTATAGTTGTCTATGATCGAGATACTATGCTCCAAGTCGTCCATAACCGCGGACACGGCTTTCAGAAAGTTTTACCCGGCCGGGGTGCACAAATAGCAACACACACTCGATCAACCTCGGAAAAACCAAAACAAAACCCAACGAGGCCTTCACGACAAAGCAATCACAGGATTCAGAAATATTTCAGGGGGCCACCCCATTGAGTAGACCCGCAACGAAGCTAGCTGACTCCGAGACGGACTCAAGGTTTGCGTCAGTGGCTGTAAACGACTGGGAACCCAAAACTGGGATTGTCGATACCGCGAAAACACTCCGCTTACCTAAACAGTACAGTGTGCTCCTCGCACAATCGTAAATAAAGCAGTAAAGCATGGCATAAGTACAGGATCGTAAATAAAACCTCAAACTAGTTTGTGGCCCCAAGAAATAAGAATGAATCAAGCTCTGGCTCAGGGGGGTCCCATAATTCCCCGTATGTGGATAGCGCGAATATTCAAGGAACAGGTATCAAGTACTCGGGGTCCTACGGGACACAAGTGGACGGTTAACAACCAAATAACATCTATTGCCCACCTGTGCCTCTGCTTACTTACTTCAATTTTAGTTGTTAAACAGTAATTAAAGTGAACGATAAATAAAGCCAGGATCATCTCCAACGTTAAACATGCGGCAATACTCCAACAACTGTGGTACATGGCGACACGCACAGCACTAGAGCAAGCGACTACGACGCGCAAGTCCAACTATTTACCAAACAACAGGTAATAGGATGTGTCCACGGCAATATAAGGCTGCAAGGGATATCACGGGTACGAAAACTAGAGCATCGCAACAAAGATAGCAATAGATCATCAGGAGGGAATAAATACTATAAAAGTAAGATAGGAAGAAAGGGGGAGATGCTCGCCTGAAAACATTGTCGAAGGTTCAACCGAAGATCGGGTTGACACTCGCATCAACTCAACGGCCTTATCCGCGAAGAAGCAAAACACTAGAAGAAACACCGGATGCACTATTTAATACTACGGCAAAAGATCGGGCATGATGCATGTATGATGTATGACATGGCAAAGGTGCGATGCAATTGGGCAATATTAAGCGGAACCGGGGTCCCGACAATTAATTAATAGGTTCATGTCGTTTAGATACCCCGCAATTTAAATGTTGTTTTAACAAGGCAAGATATGGCAACGGTTCGATGCACAAATTTTAAATGAGGCCAATATAAGACTAGATTTGTCCGCATATGGGCCCCACATTTAATTTAGGTGAATCGGCATAAGGCCCCCAAACCACATGACAATATGCATGCATGAACAATTAATATGCGACAAGTTGTATTATATTATAAAATAGGGTTTCGGGAAGGGGTTCACACATTAGAGGGCCTCGACGAACTTGAGGTTCCGGGGTTCGGGGTCGGTCTCAGGGTTCAGGGTTCGACGGATTGGCCTCGGACAACGGAGGTAGGTCTTGTTGCATCCGAGGGGAAGAACTTGGCGTTCCGCATCGGTGATCTTGGCGTCCTTCAGGTTCGGGTCCTGGCGCTTCGGATCGATCTTCAGGGGTCCGGGAAGGTGACCTTGGCGCTTGGGTTCGGTCTTCGGATCCGGATAGGAGGTCTTGGCGCGGCACCGGGTTCGGGGTGTCGAGGCTTGGTCTTCGGGTCCGGGAAGAAGCACTTGGCATTTCATGTCGACGTTCTTGGTCCGAGGTCATCGGCCCCCCTCTCGATGATCTTGGGGTTTGCGGCTCCACTTTCGATGACGATCTTGTTTTAATTGTCGGAGCCGTCGGAAGATCTTGTCGACATCAATGTTTCTCCTATGCCACGTCTTGTTCTCGTTCGCCGAAAGGTCTCAATTGCGGCAACACACCAACACCACACGGTAACCCTAATAACAAAACCGGGGCCAACACACGCCGATGCCAGGCATGGGGTGAACAACACCATGGGGGCAAGGCGGCGGTTCCCGCGGGTCAGCTGCCAGGGACACAGGCGGACGACGCCACCGGCGCGGACGGGGGAGCACCGGGGAGGCAGCGCACAGGAACGGGCGAGGCCGACGGTGGACGACTCGGGAGGACGGTGCAGAGGCGGAAGCTTGAGGCGGAGGACGGTGGCACGGAGGCGGGAGTTGATGGAGCCACAGCGGAGGCGGAGAGGAGGGGTCGCCGGCATGGGGTGCCCGGCTCCAGCGGCGGCCTGCGGAGGGTAGGCGACAGCGGCCGGAGGAGATGGAGGAGCAGAGGCGGCGGGAAGGCGGGTGCTGGCGGAGCGAGTCGAGGAGGGAGGCGCCGAAGACGCGGGCTCGGGCGGCGCTCGAGGGGGACGGGCCGGCGAGGAGCTTGGTGGGGGCGCGGCCGGCGACGCGGAGGCGCGGAAGAGGAGGCCCGGGGGCGAGCGCTCGAGGGCGGCAGGACGGGGAGGAGAGGAGGAGGCCGACGAGGAGGGGAGAAGGAGGAGGAAGGACGCCGGGGTGGTTCGCGGCGGCGGAGAGGGAGAGAAGGAGAGCGCGGGGCGCGTGCGGGCGGGCGCGGCCGCGCGTCGGTGGGGAGAAGAGGAGGGAGCGGCGAGCGGAGGCGGCCGCGGCTGGCGGTGGCGAGCGAGGCGGCGGGGCCGCAGACGAGGAAGGAGGGGTGGTGAGGGGCGATGGGGAGGCGGGCTCGGCGGGAGAGGCAGAGAGGAGGGAGGTGGGGGAGAGGGGAGCGCGTGGGGGAGGAGAGAGGTGGTGGTGGGGCCGGGTCGCGGGCCAGGGGGAGCAGGGGGGATCACGCGGGTGGAGTTGGTGGGGTGGTTTGCTGCGGGCCTGCAGGTGGGACCCAGGGGCGGTGGGGTCCGGGTGGAAGGGAGAGGGGGTGTGCTGCGTGTGTGGGTGTTGTGTGGTGTTGTGTGCGTTTGGGTGTGTTGTGTGTGTGTGGCATGAGTGGAGAAGGGAGAGAGAGGTGAGGTGGCGCGATTAGAGTGGTGGGGGGTTTGGGGAGGGGTGAGGTGGCGACACAGGATAGGTTGGGGTGAGGTGGAGGTAGGGTGGGTAGATTAGGACTAGGTAGGAATAGGATTTAGAGTTTGGGTGGACCGATTTTATTCCGAGGGTGGTCGACTGGGTCGAATCGGCCCGTTCGACTGCCCCACTAAAAATAATTAAGTATTTTATTTATTTCAAACAGGGATTTTGCAAACCGATAGCAGACAAAACAAAATAATCCGGAGACCCGGGTTTTGCGTTTGGAACATAGACGGGGCGTTTAGAAAACAAGAACAGGTTTTTCCGCAGATAGTTTTATGCAAGAAAATGCAAGACGATGACGATGCTCAAATGCAAGGTGGCATGATGACATGAGCATGCGGTCATGATGATGCAATGCACAAAAACAACGCGATTTTCTAGTAGTGGTTTTGCGGGATGCCACAATTCGACACCACTAACAATGGATCTCGCCCTCGAGATCCGCCTCCTGGTACCGGGAAGAAGGGCGGCGATCTGAATCTTCTCGCATCGTGTAGATCCTCGCGACACCACTAACAAGAGGTCGTTGTCCGTGATCGTCGAGAGAACACTCCGGAACAAAAGGCCGAAGGTAGAGGTATCAACAAATAAAGCCACCTCTAGCTTCCGTGGACGGAGTAAAATTGCTGGATCCACTGATTCGATGTTCAAGAGCGAATGATAAGAGTAGTCGGATGGTGATCAGTCCATCGCGCACCCAAACCATTACTCTGCACACGAATAGGCGGATTATGCAACCAACTCTCGGAATTCAGACTGAAGATCTCGACAAGCAAGGTTCGGAAACAAAGGGGTGATGCAGACTCTGCATCGGATCTGGCGTAGATGATGTCGTCGCGTCGGAAAACACCGGAAGGCGCAAGAAGGAACAAAGAGAAGACCACCAGACGAAGGATTCCTCGGATAGCATGAAGACCAGATGTAGCAACACCGTTACCAAAGGAGGAAGCGAAACCCTGAAGGTACGATGGAACCCAACCACGAGAAATCCTGGACTCGAAGAGAGAGAAGAGAGCGGATTCAAAACACGCAGAGGTGAGAGGAGAGCAGCAGAGGGGTAAGGAGTAAAATCAGACCTAATCAGAACTATCCAACCGATTTTGCAAAAATAGTTTTGACACTCTACTTCGGCCGTTAGCTAGGTTATCCTACAGGCTGGACTTGTGGGGTATCGCAACTGCTGAGCTCTGATACCACTCTGTAACACCCTCAGAATCGACCCTATGCAAGTTTTAGCGAAACCCGCCAAACCCACATAGAAACGATTCAAAGGTGCCCACCAGGCACTTTCGTGCGGGTGGAAAATGTAGTAATAACATTACACAACAGTCCTCGATGGGACCCACAGAACAGATATATATACAACAGCGACCCAATGAGTCAAGAATACAGATATAATATACAAAGATCCAAATCACCTTGAAAATGATAGAGCGTCCGTCTATGGACAAGATGCAAATGGGGCTAAGAGCCCTGAAGAATAACCAATGGCGTCCATAACCCTGCCCAGGCCAAGCCGGAAGGGTAACCCTGCTAACGACGTCGATCTCAAAACCTGCTTAAACAAAAGGGGTGCCGACAAAGGGCAAAGGAAAAAGAGGAGCGTCAGTACTGAGGCCAGTACACGGCGAGACTAGAATTCGGCGGTCCTCGCCTACCCAGGTATGGTGGACTGAAGCGGCAGCGGCAGCGCGCACTAAACAACCTATAGAGACTCGGTACAACTGGCGGCTATCAGAGGGGGATAAGAAAGACCTATTCGGAACCAACCTGATTCTACCATCAAACAAACCCATCCTGGCGTTTCCCCCCCTCGAGACCAATCGAGGAAGTCAACCGAGGAACTCACACCGTTGGCATTTTTATTTATTCAGTTATCGTTGCAGCAATTACTAGTCAAGTATAGATAGTCATCCTGACAAAATAAGCAGTGTGCACTTTTAGTTAACCATTCCGTTGTAGTTGCGACACTTACTAGTCAAATACAATTAGCATGAGATAACCCAAAACCCAGCAGTTGTTGGTACTTTTATTTAGCCATTCTGTTATAGTTGCAATACTTACTAGTCAGGTACAATGGTCGTAAGCGACAACCCAAGCAAGCAGTTGTTGGCAGTTTTATTTAGCCATTCCATTATAGTGAAGCTGATTACTAGTCATAATAAAGTCAAATTTATAGCACTACTTTAGTTATAGTTGTCTATGATCGAGATACTGTGCTCCAAGTCGTCCATAACCGCGGACACGGCTTTCAGAAAGTTTTACCCGGCCGGGGTGCACAAATAGCAACACACACTCGATCAACCTCGGAAAAACCAAAACAAAACCCAACGAGGCCTTCACGACAAAGCAATCACAGGATTCAGAAATATTTCAGGGGGCCACCCCATTGAGTAGACCCACAACGAAGCTAGCTGACTCCGAGACGGACTCAAGGTTTGCGTCAGTGGCTGTAAACGACTGGGAACCCAAAACTGGGATTGTCGATACCGCGAAAACACTCCGCTTACCTAAACAGTACAGTGTGCTCCTCGCACAATCGTAAATAAAGCATTAAAGCATGGCATAAGTACAGGATCGTAAATAAAACCTCAAACTAGTTTGTGGCCCCAAGAAATAAGAATGAATCAAGCTCTGGCTCAGGGGGGTCCCATAATTCCCCGTATGTGGATAGCGCGAATATTCAAGGAACAGGTATCAAGTACTCGGGGTCCTACGGGACACAAGTGGACGGTTAACAACCAAATAACATCTATTACCCACCTGTGCCTCTGCTTACTTACTTCAATTTTAGTTGTTAAACAGTAATTAAAGTGAACGATAAATAAAGCCAGGATCATCTCCAACGTTAAACATGCGGCAATACTCCAACAACTGTGGTACATGGCGACACGCAACAGCACTAGAGCAAGCGACTACGACGCGCAAGTCCAACTATTTACCAAACAACAGGTAATAGGATGTGTCCATGGCAATATAAGGCTGCAAGGGATATCACGGGTACGAAAACTAGAGCATCGCAACAAAGATAGCAATAGATCATCAGGAGGGAATAAATACTATAAAAGTAAGATAGGAAGAAAGGGGGAGATGCTAGCCTGAAAACATTGTCGAAGGTTCAACCGAAGATCGGGTCGACACTCGCATCAACTCAACGGCCTTATCCGCGAAGAAGCAAAACACTAGAAGAAACACCGGATGCACTATTTAATACTACGGCAAAAGATCGGACATGATGCATGTATGATGTATGACATGGCAAAGGTGCGATGCAATTGGGCAATATTAAGCGGAACCGGGGTCCCGACAATTAATTAATAGGTTCATGTCGTTTAGATACCCCACAATTTAAATGTTGTTTTAACAAGGCAAGATATGGCAACGGTTCGATGCACAAATTTTAAATGAGGCCAATATAAGACTAGATTTGTCCGCATATGGGCCCCACATTTAATTTAGGTGAATCGGCATAAGGCCCACAAACCACATGACAATATGCATGCATGAACAATTAATATGCGACAAGTTGTATTATATTATAAAATAGGGTTTCGGGAAGGGGTTCACACATTAGAGGGCCTCGACGAACTTGAGGTTCCGGGGTTCGGGGTCGGTCTCAGGGTTCAGGGTTCGACGGATTGGCCTTGGACAACGGAGGTAGGTCTTGTTGCATCCGAGGGGAAGAACTTGGCGTTCCGCATCGGTGATCTTGGCGTCCTTCAGGTTCGGGTCCTGGCGCTTCGGATCGATCTTCAGGGGTCCGGGAAGGTGACCTTGGCGCTCGGGTTCGGTCTTCGGATCCGGATAGGAGGTCTTGGCGCGGCACCGGGTTCGGGGTGTCGAGGCTTGGTCTTCGGGTCCGGGAAGAAGCACTTGGCGTTTCATGTCGACGTTCTTGGTCCGAGGTCATCGGCCCCCCTCTCGATGATCTTGGGGTTTGCGGCTCCACTTTTGATGACGATCTTGTTTTAATTGTCGGAGCCTTCGGAAGATCTTGTCGACATCAATGTTGCTCCTATGCCACGTCTTGTTCTCGTTCGCCGAAAGGTCTCAATTGCGGCAACACACCAACACCACACGGTTACCCTAATAACAAAACCGGGGCCAACACACGCAGATGCCAGGCATGGGGTGAACAACACCGTGGGGGCAAGGCGGCGGTTCCCGCGGGTCAGCTGCCAGGGACACAGGCGGATGACGCCACCGGCACGGACGGGGGAGCACTGGGAGGCAGCGCACAGGAACGGGCGAGGCCGACGGTGGCCGGCTCGGGAGGACGGTGCAGAGGCGGAAGCTTGAGGCGGAGGACGGTGGCACGGAGGCGGGGCGTTGATGGAGCCACGGCCGAGGCGGAGAGGAGGGGTCGCCGGCGTGGGGTGCCCGGCTCCAGAGGCGGCTGCGGAGGGTAGGCGACGACGGCCGGAGGAGATGGAGGAGCAGAGGCGGCGGGAAGGCGGGTGCTGGCGGAGCGAGTCGAGGAGGGAGGCGCCGGAGACGCGGGCTCGGGCGGCGCTCGAGAGGGACGGGCCGGCGAGGAGCTTGGTGGGGGCGCGGCCGGCGACGCGGAGGCGCGGAAGAGGAGGCCCGGGGGCGAGCGCTCGAGGGCGGCGGGGCGGGGAGGAGAGGAGGAGGCCGACGAGGAGGGGAGAAGGAGGAGGAAGGACGCCGGGGTGGTTCGCGGCGGCGAAGAGGGAGAGAAGGAGAGCGCGGGGCGCGTGCGGGCGGGCGCGGCCGCGCGTCGGTGGGGAGAAGAGGAGGGAGCGGCGAGCGGAGGCGGCCGCGGCTGGCGGTGGCGAGCGAGGCGGCGGGGCCGCAGACGAGGAAGGAGGGGCGGTGAGGGGCGATGGGGAGGCGGGCTCGGCGGGGTCGGCCAAGGGAGGGAGAGGCAGAGAGGAGGGAGGTGGGGGAGAGGGGAGCGCGTGGGGGAGGAGAGAGGTGGTCGTGGGGCCGGGTCGCGGGCCAGGGGGAGCAGGGGGGATCACGCGGGTGGAGTTGGTGGGGTGGTTTGCTGCGGGCCTGCAGGTGGGACCCAGGGGCGGTGGGGTTCGGGTGGAAGGGAGAGGGGGTGTGCTGCGTGTGTGGGTGTTGTGTGGTGTTGTGTGCGTTTGGGTGTGTTGTGTGTGTGTGGCATGAGTGGAGAAGGGCGAGAGAGGTGAGGTGGCGCGATTAGAGTGGTGGGGGGTTTGGGGAGGGGTGAGGTGGCGACATAGGATAGGTTGGGGTGAGGTGGAGGTAGGGTGGGTAGATTAGGACTAGGTAGGAATAGGATTTAGAGTTTGGGTGGACCGATTTTATTCCGGGGGTGGTCGACTGGGTCGAATCGGCCCGTTCGACTGCCCCACTAAAAATAATTAAGTATTTTATTTATTTCAAACAGGGCTTTTGCAAACCGATAGCAGACCAAACAAAATAATCCGGAGACCCGGGTTTTGCGTTTGGAACATAGACGGGGCGTTTAGAAAATAAGAACAGGTTTTTCCGCAGATAGTTTTATGCAAGAAAATGCAAGACGATGACGATGCTCAAATGCAAGGTGGCATGATGACATGAGCATGCGGTCATGATGATGCAATGCACAAAAACAACGCGATTTTCTAGTAGTGGTTTTGCGGGATGCCACAGGTCATTAACTCACAAGCTTCGAGCATGAGCATCATCGGTCCATCATCTCCTTCCTTCGCCATGAGAGCCTTCTCCTTTGAACGGTTGGGACACTCCGATTTGAAGTGCCCGAGCTGATTGCACTTATGGCAGCGAAGATTCTTCTTGTCGAATTTCTTCTTTGGCTTCTTCGGCTTGCTGTCCGACTTCTTCGCCGGGACCGAACCATCGCCACTGCCAGACGCTTTATCGCTCCTCTCCTTGGAGACCATTGCCTGCCACTGGGCACGTGTAAGAATGAGGTGCTCATCTTGATTCGCGTCGCCGTAGGTGATCTTCATCCGTTCGTCATGCGCCTTGAACCGTCCAACCAGGTCATCCATCGTGAGGGTGGTGAGATCAATGCATTGCTCGATTTTCGACACCACAGATATGTACCGCGGCGGCGCCGCGCGAAGGAAACGCATTACGACTGAGATATCTTCCAGTTTCTCACCTTGCGCGCGAATCCCGTTGATAATTGTGGTTACCCTCGAGGCAAAAGCGTCCAGCGTCTCATCTCCTTTCATCTCCAGGTTCTCGTACTTTTTCTGCAAGGTTTGTAGGGTCTCCCTGCGGACGCGCTCGTGCACAAGATTCAACGTCTTGAGTGTCTCCCACGCCGCCTTTGCAGAATCCTTCGAGATCAGGTGCTGCATCACGTCCGCCGGCACCACGGAGCTGATGGCCATGAGTGCCTGTCGGTCCTTACGGTTCTTCGACGCGCCCTTCTTGAACTCGTCGCCGCCGGGATCGACAGCCTCCCAGATGTTGTTGCCCTCCATGGCCCACTCCATCCGTTTCGCCCACGTCGTGTAGTTGCCGCGATCATACCGTGGGTACTGCGACGACACCGATGCACCCGCAGCCGCACCGGATTACTCGCCTAGCTCCTTGCCCGTCATGACCTCCCGTTACTAGGAGATCCTCCGCGAGGCTCTGATACCAATTGTTGGCCCATCCCCGATCGCCGAGTGCAGTCCGGCATGATGACAACGATGATCTGGCAAGTTCGCGCATGTACGGTACGATCAGCCTAGCACTTTGAGCTAGCTAGCTGATCAAACTCTCAACTCACACGAGTACGTACGGGAAAAACAATGTTGATGGCTACAGGGCCCTCTCGGTCCTGTTGTTTGTATTGAATCTCACAGTTGTCTTACAAGGCTACTACATGGGTGTATATATACCTGGCAAGACGACGCAGCGTCAATACGAATAGGTGTTGGACTACTAGTCCTAGTCGGCTAGCTACACGGAACGCACACGAAACGAGACACACACACGCACACGACACCGTACGGGTGTCCTAGTGATTACCGACTCTAACAGCCTTGTCTATCTTGCTGTCACTCCCCCCGATATATCCTATCATGTCCATATAATGAGTCAGTTTTTCTCTGCTCCCACATCGGTTCGCTATAGTCATCTCCTTCGTGTTCTTCGCTATCTTCGTGGCACGATCACTCGTCGTCTATTTTTCCCTTGTTCCAGATCCTTCCAGCTCCTGGCCTACTCTGATGCTACGTGGGCCAGTGATCCTTCACACCGCCGCTCACTTTCTGCCTACTATGTGTTTCTTGGTGGTTCTCTCATTGCATGGAAGACGAAGAAACAGACCGATGTTTCCCGTTCGAGTGCATAGGCTGAGTTGCGAGCTATGGCTCTTTTGACTGCTAAGGTGACTTGGTTGGTGGTTACCTGCTGATTTTGGTGTCTCCGTTTTGACATTCACTACTCTTTTGTCTGACAGTACAGGTGCTATCAGTATTACACGTGACCCGGTAAGGCATGAGCTTACCAAGCATATCGGCGTTGATGCTTCTTTTGCCCGTGCTAGTGTGCAGGATTAGGTTATTGCACTCCAGTATGTGCCTTCAGAGACATAGTTGGCGGATTTTTTTACGAAGGCCCAGACTAGAGCAAACCATAGTTTCTTTCTCTCCAAACTCAGTGTTGTGGATCCACCATGAGTTTGAGGGGGGGGGGGGGCGGGTGAGAGAGATATTTGTATATTGTAGTTTGCCTACTAGTCAGGGTGTTTCCTGCATATTTTACACCTGTACATGTACTATATATTGTGGCCTTTGGCCGCCTTGGAATACAAGTTACATATTCCTAACAGTATGTACATGTACACGACCTAGGGCAGCTTCCTGGGCGCACCCAGCCTATTGCATGCATGTAAAGCTTGTAGTAATTTAAACAAGAAAATTAGTACTGGCAAGTAATTAGGCCACTTCTTATTCTCATTCTCTTTAAAATAATATTTCGTGTGTCACGTCTTTATACGTGCATACACGCCAAAATGCCATGTGATCTTTTAGGTGCCGAGTACAAAATCACGTCAAACAACTAGTTTGTGGCCCCAAGAAATAAGATATGATTCAAGCTCTAGCTAAGGGGATTCATGGTCCCACATGCGGATAGTGCGATAATCAAGGAACATGTATCAAGTACTCGGTGTCTTACGGGACACCAGTGAGCGGTTAAAAACCAAATCACATATATTATCCACCAGTGCCTCTGCATTAGTTATAACTGTTCGTGACATCTTAATATCAAGTCGTTAATTAAGCCATGATCATCTCCAACATATAGCATGAGGCATTTCTTCAACAATTTTGGTACTAGAGAACATCGAAACAACACCCGAGCAAGAAAATACGACTCGCAAGGCCAACTATCTACCAAAAAATGGGCAATAGGAGGTGTCCAAGGCAATATAAGGCTGCAAGGAATATAGCTGGTAAGGAATCTAAAGCATCGCAACACAGATAGTGGTAGATCAATAGGAGTAAGTAAAGACTAGAAATGTAAAATAGATAGAAAGGGGGAGAAGGCTCGCCTGGGAAACACTGTCGAAGATTCATCTGAATATCGGGTCGACACTCGCATCCACTCATCGCTCTAATCCATGAAGAAGCAAAGAACTAAAAAACACTGGATGCACTATTTAATACTACGCCAGAAGATCGGGCATGATGCATGTATGATGTATGACATGGCAAAGATGCGGTATCATTAGGCAATACTAAGCGAAACTGGGGTCCCGATAAATAATTAGTAGGTTCATGTTGTTTAGGTACCCGCAATTTAGATGTTGCATTAATAAGGCAAAACATGACAACAGTTCGCTACACAAATTTAAATGGGACCAATATAAGACTAGAAAAGCCCGAATATGGCCTCCATATTTAATTATAATGTGAATCGGCTAAAAGCCTCCAAACCACATGAAAATATGTAGGATAATGCAATTTGGCTGTGTCAAGATAGCTCTAAGCTACGGTTGTTTTTGAAAAAGATATAAGTTTGGCATCTCTATACCTTTGTTGAAGAAGAGTTTTTGAAAACTTGCCTCCTTGTAACACCCCTGATATCCATCCTATCTAGCAGTGTTACACATACTTTAAACACTTCTCATAATGATGCAAAACTATAAATTTTAGCAAAGTCTCCTTTGTTTTATCCTGATAAACAACCACATGATTCAACAAGACCAAGCTAAACCTCATATCCATGATGTCTCAAATCCACCAACTTGGTAGTCACAAAATAACCAAAATCATCAATAAAGAATAATTCATCAACAAACTAGAGTGTGCTTAAACTAATCTATCACTAGTGCAGAGCCCCCCCCTTTAACTCTGGTTGGGAGGGCCCTCTAACAGCGGTTCCCCAACCGCTGTTGAGGGTTCGGTGTTAGAGGGGGGACCCCTTTAACACCGGTTCTTATACGAACCGGTGTTAAAGGGTGGCGCACGTGGGGCTGCCGCAGGCCTCAGCCCCCCCCTTTAACACCGGTTCGTATTTGGAACCGGTGTTAAAGGTTCTTCTGCCGCGGCAGAGATTTAGGCCGTTTTCCTGCCGCGGCAGAACTCTGCCGCGGCAGAACTCTGCCGCGGCAGGTAAACGGCCTAAATCTCTGCCACGGCAGACTTCTGCCTCTGCCCCGTTCTGGGCGTATTTCTGCGGGAGGGGGAGCGAGGGGGAATCGATCGGGAGCGGTATACACATAAATCGTCATCGGTACATACGAGTAAATGAATAATTAAGCAACTATTATTATACACAAACATCGTCATCGGCACATACATCGTCATCGGCACATATACATCGTCATCGTTCATTTTGGTGGATATCTAAAGAGTTCTCCGCCAGGCGTGACGACCTCATCAAGTATGAACCCCGCCAATTCCTCTTGAATGGCTCGTATCCGTTCAAATGGTAGTAGTTGGTCCCGCATCCGTTCGATCTGAATATTTATGAAGAATGGGCCGTCAATATATATATAAGAATAAAACTCAACACAATTGATGGTAATAAAATAATGTTGTGGACTTTGTTTACTTACTCTAAGTTGTTCTAGTGCGGCTTGGCCCGTCGCACATATCGTGTTGCGAATGAACTCGCAAACATAGTACCCACATAAGTTATTGCCATGTCCCTGATGCGCGCACTTTACGAGAATAGAGAGTTCAATCAAAATAATAATCAATAAAGCATGATATAATGGAATTGGAAGCTAGCTAGTATTACTTACATTTTGGTCTAAAAATTTTAGTTCTTCTGACCATTCACCCACGGCCCTGCCCGTGAACCTTTTCCAAACCCTGTCTGGCAAAGAAAATGGATAAAGGAGTAATTAATTACTTGTTGTCACAAAAGTTGCCGATCTAGTGCGATAATATGATTGAAATTACCTCTGGAGCATCTCTCTAAAGTCTGCCCATATCTCTTTTTCTTTTCGTAACGAGTCCATGACAAGGACTTTTCCTGAGTCGGGTTGAATGACTAGCAGAATAAAGTGGAACCTACGCACGCATAACTCATCATCAGTTACACTTAACATCGAGTAAGCCGAAACAGAATGTGTACAAGAGAGAGGGTAACAGTACTCACGAGAAGTTGTAAGGCAATAGTATTTCCCTTTTGGTTTGTTGTCTCAGTAAAGACGTTAGCAAGTAATCTTCTGTTTGCCCGGGTTTGGTTTTTACCACTTCTTCATGAACTCTATTTGGGTCAACGAACCCAATGTCAAAAGGGCCTCCTTTCATGCATTCCATAACCTTTTTCCTGCATAATAGTATATACATATATGGTGAGCATATATATATATACATGCAATTAATGAAGTGAATGAGATGAGATAAAAATTACAGAAATAGTAATTACACACAATAAAGGCTGATGGCAGATTTGTCGAGTTCCTTCTGATTGAATAGAAAATGCAAGTCTTGAATGTTGAAGTCGATCGCGTCGTCTCCGCACAAGAAAATCTGATCTCTTATATGCGCCGTGATCCATTCTTCTTTTCTCGTCTTGCAGAAATCAAGGTACCACTTGTGCAATTTTCGCATCTTTGTTGGTAGATTCTTGAGCTCCTCTTTCTTGACTAGATTCTTCCCATACTTCCATGGCTGTATGGGGTTGGCATCGCATTTGGGCAAGTTGTCTCCCATGACGTTCAAGTATGCAATGTAATTCATCCCCATATCATTGGCCTTTCTTTGTAGCTCTGCCTCGTAATCATTTACGGGAGGAGCGTCCCGTGTGTCGAACATTTGGAGCGGGGCACATGATTGGTTTTCCTGCTCTCCGAGCATGGGAACTGTTTTCTGGGGTGCCTCACGACTGCTACTTTCAGTCTCCCTGCGGCGCCTTGCATCTGCCTTCAAAATCTGGCGCTCGTAGTCCGGCACAAGTGGGGTTTCAGGTTTCAAAAGATTTTTGTAAAACTTCTCCACCACCGCCGGATCTATTTTCTCCTTTGGCTCGGCCCGTCTAGGTGCAAAGAATTTCTTGACCTGTTCTTCCGAGATCCTATTGGTCTCCTCGTCGCTGCGATTCCACGGTAAAACCGGCAATGGCTTGGCGGAAGGCTGCGGGACGTAGTTTTTTGAACTCTTTGGCGTACGGTTTCCTACGGATTTCTTTGTGGCAGTGCTACTGATGCTCCTCGTGGCAGTGCTCTTCCGCTTACGCTGAGGAGATGGTTGAAGCACCGGAGATGGCTGACGGGCCGGAGATGGCTGCCGCGCAGGAGATGGCTGACGGGCCGGAGATGGCTACCGCGCAGGAGATGGCTGCCGCGCCGGAGATGGCTGCCGCGTAGGAGATAGCTGAAGCGGCTCAGACTGCTGACGCTGCGGAGACGGCGGGGGTGCCAGTGACCTCGAATTTGGAAGCACAATGTGTCCCTTCTTCCAAAGAATGGTTGTTTTCACTGCAAATTTGAGTTGAGTTTCCCCTTCACCTGTAGCATGGTCAAGCTGTGCTTCCTCATATTCCTTCACAACCTCATCCACCCCGACAATAGCATAGCCATCTGGAATCGGTCGGCAGTGGTAAGTTCCACCAGCTACAGGAGGTAAGGCATAGCCGAAAGCCACCTTAATGGATAAGCCCATTAATCTCACATGCAGCTCAGCGTGTTCGCTCTCCGTGATCTCATCCACGGGGTATCGAGGACCCGTCATTTCAACCGTGGGCTGCACGTTCTCCGTGGAAGTCACACTGCTTTTCCGCGCAGAGTCTGGGCCGCGGGCAGCTTCCAATGCAGGCTCTTCGTGCCGCTGAGATGGGCCGGTAGCTTGATGGCTCTGTTGTGCATTCACTTGCGCCTGCAGCGCCGCAAGTGCATGTTCTATCTGTGTCATCCGCTCTGTACGCTCTTTTTCTTTTCTGCCGCGCCATCTGTAAGAGTCGCTCCAGTCGGCAAACCCATCCTTCCACGTCATACCCCCTGTGCCTCGTGCATGTCCAGGATGTTCTTTTTTACCGATGGCGCGTGTGAGCTGGTCATTCTCTCTGTCGGGATGGAAGGTCCTGGCGGATGTTTCCTCGTATGCCATGATGAGTTCAGTGACGGGTTTGGCAAGGAGGGTTGGGAAGATACACAATCCTGTTTCTAGGTCCAACCTTGCCCCGATTCCGTAGAACCAAGTCTTTGCACGTAGGTCCCACCCATCTGTCTGGGGTGTGATCCCTCTCTCGTGCAGGGCCTTCTCAGCTTCCTCCCACTTAGGCCTCTGAGATATGTAGCCACCTGACCCCGTCCTCTGGTGATATTCCTTCTTTAGGGCATTAAGCGTATTGGTTTCTGACCTCTTTTTAGCTATAGCACTTTTTTTATATGTCTCAAATTCGGGCCAGTGGGGTCTTATCTTCGCATAATATGCGTCTTCGAAATTTGGAGTCTCGCCAGATTTGACAAATTTGTTCAATTTTGTCTTCCAGTTGCGGAAAGCGTCAGCCATCTTCTTTAGAGTCCACTCTTTGACCTTTTCCTTTATAACCGGGTTGTTTTCATCCTCCTCTGGCGGAAGGGTGAAATTTACCAACAACGAATTCCAAAGCATTTCTTTGGATCTGTCATCGACAAAGGTACCGTCGCCCTTCTTTGGCTTATTCCAATTTTCAATTATGATTGGGATTTGGTCCCTAACAAGAACTCCAGCCTGACGTACAAATTTGTCTGCGGCCTTCTTGGGCTCCATCGGCCTGCCATCAACACGGACTGCTTTGATCGTGAACTTTGCACGATCTTTCAACCGCTGGCTCGCGCCTCGGTTGCTCTTTTTCGTAGAAGAAGATGGTTGCTGGCTGGTCGATCAAGAGGGCTAAAATAAGAAAGAAGCGTTAATTAATACATGTAGAAGAAGATTGTTGGTGGAAGTCAGCAGAGGCTTAATCAATGCATATACCTCGGCGGACTTTGTAACCATTAAATTGCGTTCACCGGAGTCTTCATCTTCTCCATGACTAGTACTTGAGCTGTCGTCATCATGTCCCTCCAAGTTCAGATATTGTGAGGTGTCCTCATCAATAATGTTCTCCATTATTTCTTCTTCTTCAAGGTTTCTACTAAGTGGATCCATAGTTTCTAAAACAATAATATTATCTAGAGTAAGAGTGTAAACATTCAAGTGGACTTGGATTCATACACAAATATACATATTATTCATACCAAAATACACAAATAAATACACAAATGAGTCAGAGGTCCAATTTGTATACAAGTTTTAATCTATGCATGTAGTACAATTTATCGAGCAAACAAGTTTTAATCAGGATGAGTCAGCAATCAGACACGTGGCAGACACGTGGCGCTCACCGGTGGGGTGACGTTGGTCTCGTCGGGCGGCGGTGCTCGTCGGACGGATGCGGCGGTCTCGTCGGGCGGCGGTGCTAGCGGCGGGCTCGTCGGGCGGCGGGCGGCGTCGGCGTTGAGGCGTGGCCTATGAGCTCCGAAGCGGCGGCGGCGAGACGCTCCTGCACGGGGAAGAGAGCGAGGTGGTCAGGGCTCCTCGAAATAGGCTTGCGCCCCGCTATATTAATATAGCAATCACAAGATACAACGACAATGTTGGAGCAACAGAAAAGCAACAGCACAATCTAACCCAAAAGAAAATAAAGAGAAAAATAAAAGAAACAAATGCCGACATCGAGCAGATCGACGAACGAAAACGACCCGTGATCGCTGCGCCCTCCGGAGTTGTCCCACCTCACTCCTAGCACTTCGAAGCACCGTGGTGCAAGCAACACCTTTAAGAAGGAATGCGACGTCGACGACGCTGTTGCCCGGACTTGTCCTAGGGTTTCCCTCGATATCCTCTCAGTGTCAGAGGGTTTGGATGGATTCCCTGTTTCTAAACTTGTCGAGGGTCTGGCCATCAGACGCGCGTTGTCAGTGCTCCAGGAGAAAGGCTACCAGGACTGTGTTCGTTTCTAAGCAGGTGATGCGGCAGCTCATCACCTCGCTCCGCCGCATCCACGACACCGACATCGTGCACCGCAACATCAAGCCCTCCAACCTCGTCATCACGCGTCGGGGCCAGGTGAAGCTCATCAACTTCGGCGCCGCCACGGACCTGCGCATCGGCAAGAACTACGTGCCCGACCGCACCCTGCTCGACCCGGACTACTTCCCGCCCGAGCTCTACGTGCTCCCGGAGGAGACCCCCACGCCGCCCGCCGAGCCCATCGCCGCCATCCTCTCCCCGATCCTCTGGCAGCTCAACAGCCCCGACCTCTTCGACATGTACTCCGCGGGCATCGTGCTCATGCAGATGGCCCCGACCTCTTGTGTCCTGGAATCGTTCCGCCGCATCGCCGGGGAAGACGACGATGACACGAGGCCGAGGCTCGCCGGGGAAGAAGTATCCCTGTCGCCATCGGCCGGACGGGTTGCACGGCGCGGGCAAGGGGGGACTCCCCCCTCTCCTCCTCGCCAACATGGACTCGTCGGCCGCAACCCGACGAGGGAGCCGCGTCGCCGTCGCCCTCCGCGTCGGTTCCGGTGTGGCGTCGGCCGCCCCGGCGGAAGTTTCGGCGGGCGCGCGCGGGATACCGTGGCTGGGCGTGTGGAGGCAAAGGCCTAGGGCGCGGCCGCACAGCGTTAGCGTTAGAGGGGCGTCTAGGCCCGCTGTGGCGGCGAGCGCCATGCACACGGCCGGAGCCCCACCGTGTTAGAGGGATGGGAAGGATGCGGGGAAGAGAGGGTCGGGGGCGGCGGACCTCGAGCTCCAAAGCGGCGGCGGCGAGACGGCGGGTCGGGGGCGGCGAGACGGAGGACCTCGAGCGGCGATGGCGGCGCTTCGATCTCTCTGCGGCGGTGTGTTCGATCGATCTGGCTCAGTGGGGGGGAAGAAAGGAAGGGGAAGGTGAAATAAATACACCCCCCCTTTAACACCGGTTCATGGCTGGAACCGGTGTTAAAGGGGGGGGGGAATCCGTTTCCCGCGCGCATTTATTACCCCCCCTTTAACACCGGTTCGTGGCTGGAACCGATGTTAAAGGGGGGGGGGGTGTGGCGCGTGCGGGAAACGAAATAAATGCCACCCCCTTTAACACCGGTTCCTGTCTGGAACTGGTGTTAAAGGGGGGGGCATTTATTTCATGCATTAAAGGGGCATTTTTAATTCAAAAATATGATATGAATTTAGAAAATTCATATCTTTTTCATTTCAACTCAGAAAAATATGAATAATATATCATAATTTTCATAAAAATAATTTCTATCCATTCATGTAAATCATTTTATATTTACTTTACATGAAAATTTTCAAAATAATTAAAACACTTACATATAAATTTTGATTATTCAATTCAAACCAAAATAAATTGTTAAATCCTAAAAATTTGAACATAAGAAATATTAAGCATCTAAAAAATGATTTTTATTAGATCAAATCATATTTTAATGCCGCATCTTTTGTATTAACATTTTTGAATTGATTGGATATTTAAATGTCGCATCTTTTGTATACACTTGAATCTCACCAAGCCTCGCTCAACTTGCATTGTTTTTTGATAAAATAGCATATTGTGAACCTAAAAATGATTTTTGTAAAAAATCATGAGCATCGTATCATGTACTTGTAGTTCATATCTGACCCACTTCCTACCGATTCGGTAGGAATTTGTCTTTTCACCAGAGGTGGACGGAAAGGTTTCAGATCCCCCTGTTGGTACATTGTGCATATAAGGTGGTGTAGTATTTTTGTAAAATGTGTTGGTGGTTTTTTGAATTATCCATTTGGTGGTTGCTTCACAAAACCGTCCGTTTTTTATGCTCGGAAAATGGAAAATGCCTTTTTGGTGCGATAAAAAGGAAAACTTCCTCTTGCAACATTGTTTGCCATGCCATGATGCACATGTATGCACAATATGGCCATATTATCACAAACTATGCCTTGATTCTAGCCATAACATTGGTCATTTGACCCAAAAGCCAAGAAACCTCGAATGAGATAGGTCATTTTGAGACAGTTACATAAAGCCGAACTGGAACTGAAAATTAAGATACATAAAAGAACTGAAAATTAAGATACATGGCCAGATTAAGTAACAATCGGCCAAACTGGAACTGAAAATTAAGATACATAAAAGAACTGAAAATTAAGATACATGGCCAGATTAAGTAACAATCGGCCGAACTTGTTTCGGAATGTTGGAGTGATTCAGTCATGCTCCTTCCTACACCTGTAAGACTCGCCACTGTAGTCGTCGTACTCGCCGCTGCCGTCATCGCTGTCGTCGTCGGGGTCGCCATAATTGAACCTCTGGAGAGTACGCGTGGGCTGGACTTGAGGGTAGCGCGTGGGCTGGACTTGAGGGTAGCGCAGACGGGGGTTAGAGTTGGCGGCAGTGTCATAGGCCATGACGCTCTGGAGAGTCTGACTGCGCCACCATAGCCGACGGCCGGCCTCGTTGAAGTTAGGAGGAGGTGGGCCGTCCTCCTCGTGCCTGGCGAGCGCCCTCTCACGCCGATCCACGAAGAAGGCTTCCCAAGTAGGGAAATAGTCGGAATGCCATCTGGGATTCCTCCGCTGCTCCGGCGTGAGCTCGAAGTAGTAGTGGTTCGTGATGGCCATCCGGCGCGCCACACCTAGAGGGACAGGAGGAACCGGCACGCCTCCGACGCTCAGCATCCAGCCAACAGGGACACAGTAGCCCGGCGGGCAGGGGTAGTTCGAGGCGCAAAGCGCCTTCGCCTCCCTGGGGGTTAGTGCTACGGTGGAAGCCATGGGAAAGAGTGATGAGGTTGCAGATATGAGTCTAGAGATGTGCAATGACAATGGAGGCCAACCCCCTACATATATATATAGTGAACTAGCAGGAAGAACTGGAGGGAAGAACTGGCGGGAAGAAAAATGGCGGGAAGAAAAATGGCGGGAAGAAGAACTGGCAGGAAGAAAAATGGCGGGAAAAAATGGCGGGATGAACCTTTAGTCCCGGTTGGAGACACCAACCGGGAAAAAACACGAGTCAGCACTAATAATAGGGGTGAGTGTCGATATTATGTCGTGCGGCGTGTACCTTGTCCCGGATGGTGTCACCAACCGGGACTAAAGATGAACCTTTAGTCCCGGTTAGAGACACCAACCGGGACAAAACACGAGTCAGCACTAATAATAGGGGTGAGTGTCGACATTATGTCGTGCGGCGTGTACCTTGTCCCGGATGGTGTCACCAACCGGGACTAAAGATGAACCTTTAGTCCCGGTTGGAGACACCAACCGGGACTAAAGATGAACCTTTTAGTCCCGGTTGGAGACACCATCCGGGACAAAACACGAGTCAGCACTAATAATAGGGGTGAGTGTCGACATTATTTCGTAAGTGTCAACACTATGTCGAGCTGCTTGTACTATAAATAGGCATCCTTGTGAGTCCAGTCCTCCAGCCAGTTTGAGGCAGGGACACCACTACGGCCAGTTTCAGGGAGATGCCGACGGAGCCCAGTCCTCCGGCATCTCCGAGAAACTGGTCATAGAGGCACTCCCTAATATGTGAAATTAGTTAGCTCCCAGGTGTATTGATCTAGTTAGAGAAGTTACAAAGCTGCAAGATGGTTTTCGAGAGCACGGACACCACTACGGCTAGTTTCAGGGAGATGCCGACAGAGCCTAGTCCTCCGGCATCTCCAAGAAACTGGTCATAGAGGCACTCCCTAATATGTGACCGCGCGCGTTTGGAGATCAGATCTTAATGGTAAGTAAGAATCGGGACAACTTCTTCTCATAGTCCCGGTCCATCCACAAAACATGACTAACACTCAAGACATGTATTAATATTAAAAACATGAACTAGAGTTACATAATATGAGCATGAACTTCTTGGCATATGTCCTTCCTTATGATCGCTTCAGACGTAACCATGGAGCATCTTCTTTACTTAACAGAATTCTTGGGTCAATTTTCACTGTGAAGGGCGGAATTTCATCAAACTTATTATAATCTTCTGACATGTCTGTCTTGTCCTCGATTCCCACGATGTTTCTTTTCCCTGAAAGAACTATGTGACGCTTTGGCTCATCATATGATGTATTCGTTTGCATATTTTTTCTTTTTTTTTGGTCTGGAGGACATGTCCTTCACATAGAAAACCTGAGCCACATCATTGGCTAGGACGAATGGTTCGTCTAAGTTCTTCATAAGATTGTTGAGATCCACCGTTGTCATTCCGTACTTCTTGTCTACCTCAACCCCTCCTCCTGTTAGCTTGACCCATTTGCATCGAAACAAGGGGACCTTAAAATTAGGCCCATAGTCAAGTTCCCATATCTCCTCTATGAACCCATAATACGTGGTCTTTTGCCCATTGTCTTCTGCTGCATCGAAGCGGACACCACTGTTTTGGTTGGTGCTCTTTTTATCTTGGCCTATCGTGTAAAATGTATTCCCATTTATCTCGTACCCTTGAAAAGTACATACAGTCGAAGATGGTGTCCTGTCCAACAAGTACAGCTGATCCCCAACAGTGGTGTTATTCGTGAGAAATCTTTGCAGCCAGCCGCCAAAACTCGCCATGTGTACACTTATAATCCATTCATCAGACTGTCCCGGGTGTTTGAGGCGTATTAAATTCTTGTGTTCATTGATATACGGGGCAACCAAGATAGATCTTTGTAAAACCGTGTAGTGTGCTTGATTGAGAGAATGCCCGTCGCTACATATCATTGCTTTACATCCTAGGGTGCCTTTTCCACGCAGTCTCCCCTCATGTCGTGATTCTGGAACACCAATCGCCTTAAGGTCAGGAATAAAATCAACACAGAACTCAATGACCTCCTCTGTTACATAGCCCTTGGAGATGCTTTCTTCTGGCCTAGCACGGTTATGAACATATTTCTTTAAGACTCCCATGTACCTCTCAAAGGGGAACATATTGTGTAGAAATACAGGACCGAGAATGGCAATCTCTTCTACTAGGTGAACCAGGAGATGCGTCATAATATTGAAGAAGGATGGTGGGAACACCAACTCAAAGCTGACAAGACATTGGGCCACATCTGTTTATAACCCTGGTAGGATTTCTGGATCGATTACCTTCTGAGATATTGCATTGAGGAATGCACATAGCTTCACAATGGGTACTCGAACATTTTCAGGTAGAAGCCCCCTCAATGCAATCGGAAGCAATTGTGTCATAATCACGTGGCAGTCATGAGACTTCAGGTTTTGGAATTTTTTCTCTGCCATATTTATTATTCCCTTTATATTCGACGAGAAGCCAGACGGGACCTTGATACTGCTGAGACATTCAAAAAAGATTTCCTTCTCTGCTTTGGTAAGAGCGTAGCTGGCAGGAGTTAAGTGGCATCGTTTACCCTTCTCGTTCTCAGGATGCATAGGCTCTTCAGGGGCCTTCAGACGTTGCTGGTCCTGCCGTGCTTCCGGTGTATCTTTTGTCTTCCCATACACTCCTAGAAAGCCTAGCAGGTTCACGCAAACATTCTTCGTCACGTGCATCACATCGATTGAAGAGCGGACCTCTAAGACTTTCCAATAGGGTAGGTCCCAAAATATAGATTGCTTCTTCCACATGGGCGCGTGTCCGGCATTGTCATTCGGAACAGATAGACTGCCAGGACCTTTTCCAAATATTACTTCTAGGTCCTTGACCATACCAAATACCTCCTCACCGGTACGGAGGACAGGCTTCCTCCGGGGTTCTGCCAGACGTTTGAAATGCTTGCCTTTCTTTCTTACTGGATGCAGGTTCGGAAGAAATCGGCGATACCCTAGGTACACAGCCTTCTTACATTTATCCAAATATACACTTTCAGTATCATCTAAACAGTGTGTGCATGCATTGTATCCCTTGTTTGTCTGCCCTGAAATGTTACTAAGAGCAGGCCAATCATTGATGGTTACGAAAAGCAATGATCGTAGGTCAAATGTCTCCCCTTTGTGCTCATCCCACATACGTACACCTGGTTTGGC
This sequence comes from Avena sativa, assembly GCA_916181665.1. Classification (NCBI taxonomy): domain Eukaryota; kingdom Viridiplantae; phylum Streptophyta; class Magnoliopsida; order Poales; family Poaceae; genus Avena; species Avena sativa. Next base: position 139,602,534 of record OV702280.1, read on the forward strand.
CCACAGCTGTAAAAGTTCTTCAACTAATGGCCTTAGGTACACATCAATGTCCTTGCCGGATTGCCTCGGGCCTTGGATGAGCACTGGCATCATAATGAACTTCCTCTTCATACACAACCAAGGAGGAAGGTTATAGATACATAGGGTCACTGGCCAGATGCTGTGACTGCAGCTCTGCTCACCAAAAGGATTCATGCCGTCTGTACTTAGACCAAACCTTAAGTTCCTTCCGTCACGTGCGAAGTCCGGGTACTCTCGCTCGACTTTTCTCCACTGTGACCCATCAGCGGGGTGTCTCAACATCGCGTCTTTCTTGCGGTCTTCCATGTGCCATCGCAACAACTTGGCATGCTCTTTATTTCTGAAGAGACGTTTTAACCGTGGTATTATAGGAGCATACCACATAACCTTGGCGGGAACCTTCTCCCTAGGGGCCTCGCCCTCAACATCGCCAGGATCGTATCGTCTGATCTTATACCGCAGTGCAGTGCATACCGGGCATGCATCCAAATTCTCGTACTTCTCACCGCGGTAGAGGATGCAGTCATTAATGCAGGCATGTATCTTCTGCACGTCTAATCGTAGAGGGCAGACAACCTTCTTTGCTTGGTATGTACTGTCTGGCAACTCATTATTTCTTGGAAGAAGATTCTTCATTTTTACCAACAACTTTGAAAATGCGCTGTCAGTCACACCATTCTCTGCCTTCCATTGCAGCAAATCCAGTGTGGTACCTAGCTTTTTGTGGCCATCTTCGCAAGTTGGATACAACAATGTTTTGTGATCCTTTAACATCTGCTCCAGCTTCTCCTTCTCCTTTTCAGTTTCACATTCTTCCTTTGCATCAGTAATGGCCCGACCAAGATCGTCATCAGCGGGCCCATCTGCTCCCTCTTGATCTTCATTATCTACCTCCGTTGCATTATCATCATATTCAGGATACATATTATGATAGTTGCCATCATCCTCTTCTTCTTCGTTGTCTTCCATCACAACCCCTTTTTCTCCGTGCTTGGTCCAACAATTATAGCTGGACATGAAACCGGATCGAAGCAGGTGGGCGTGAATGGTTCTAGTATTTGAGTAGTCTTTCTTGTTCTGACAGTGAACACACGGACAACACATAAAACCATTGTGACCATGGTTTGCGTTAGCCACAAACTAGCACTCTTCACACCCTCTTGCTAGGCTCCAAAATGTGAAAGAATGGAAGAGTGGGGTGTGTGTGGGCTGGGGTGGTGTCTTATATATCCCCCCCTTTAACACCGGTTCATGCCACGAACCGGTGTTAAAGGGGGGGTGCGCGGGCCACTGATGCAGGGACCTTTAACACCAGTTCGTGGCACGAACCGGTGTTAAAGGGGGGGCTCCTTTTTTGCCGCAGGGGCCACGCTAGTACGGCCCCCCCTTTAACACCGGTTTGTAGAAGAACCGGTGTTAAAGCCCTTTTTTGGCATCAACAAAAGACCTCGTTTCCACTAGTGTATGTATAAAGTACCGTGATGTGTATTGTGTCAAAAAAAATAGAGGTGCTACTCCTATCCCATGCATGCCGTCCTCAAATAGTACCTAAAAACATAGAAGACACAAGGGTGAGTACAAAGTACTCAACAAGTACATAGCAAAATAAAAAACTTGCATAAACACGACACTAACAATTATCTTGTAACACTAGTCATATGGCGATGGCGTTCCTGTATGTCTACATGCTCTTTTCTTTCTCTTTTGTTTTGCATATACCGGTATCTCTTGAGTGGACACCCGTCGGCATCCTACTCGCTCCAACTTGTGGAAGTTGCCGACAATGTGGGACTCATCCCAACATTGATGGTCTCAAGGTGCCTACCTCAGTAGGTCACAACACTGTGCACTGTTTTTAACATGGTATGCAAAATGTGCACGTAACTATATCCTTTGTTGTAATCACTTTTTCTTCCTATATATAAACAATGACCAAACACTTGAATAAATAACATGTGCTAGAAAATAAAATTTGAGTGAAGGGAATCATGCAAGTATTATCCCGTTATGGACTTGCCTCAATTGTGAAAACCGTAAACTGTACGAGTCCAAACCAAAGGTACCAACACCTGTTATTAAAACATATAACACACTCAATACACATCATCGCTTCGCACGAATCATGTAAAAATGTATTGTCACTCCTATGCGTGTTACTCAGTCACTAACCTTCACAAATAAACTTGGGATAACGGCTATATATTACAAAAGGTATAGAACTACAAGGGACTAGCTGCCCGGTTACACCATAATCAGAACAAACACTATCTTTTTTTTGTTTTAGAAAAGACCAAAAGTATGTGTCTTCAGCTAGTTTCTTAAACGGAAATAGATTTGCAGTTAATACATGTGTAAAACAAAAGAATTTAGTTAACATAACTTACTAGCCGTAGCAACTCCCACGTGCAAAACCTCACAAAATAACTACACATCTGAATTGCAGCTAGCCGAAAGCTCAAGAAATTTGATTCGCCACATGCATGATTCTCACGGCCTTCTCTAGGTAGAAAGCTAGCAAGTACTACTCCCTCCGTTTCAAAATATAAGATGTTTTAGGTTTGTAAAGAAAATAAATCTAGACTTCTTTTAGTATATAGATTCGTCCTAAAGTTGAGTGAAGGAACAAGCGTAGATTCATTTTCTTCACAAACCTAAAACATCTTATATTTTGAAACAGAGGGAGTACTTCCTAACAATTCTGTAGACTTTAACTTCTTCCCTATATACCTCAAATACTAGTAAATTTACGACATAAATAGACACAAGGTTGCCACCGATGGATTCCACCAAACCCATAGACATAAAAGTAGCTAACGGTATCTACTACTATTAGATAACAAAGAGTATCTGGTTGTGCAGTTGTGACCTTGTAGGTGCAATAAATATAAAAAATCAACAATCGCTAACCTATATGAGCCTCCCGTATGACCACAGCTTGACATGAACTACCGTAGCAATCTAGAAGCCAAACAAGTAGGAACATCTAGTCTGGCGCAGAACTAAATTACTGAATAGATAACGGGACAAATCATCTTGTTGTCGATGACATGGACAGGAGTACATACCACTGAATATGACGGTGATGACATGACCAGACAGAGCGGCATCGGCATCCAGCGCATGTCGTCGCTGAACCTAGGCAATGGCGGAACGTCTACAGGCTAAGGCTTGCCGGCGACGGTCGGGGCAACGACTATAAGCAGTCCCACAGCAGCGACATACCAGATCGAGAGGACGCATCAGCGGCGACCTGAGGGAAATAGCGTTGGCAAATCCTTAGGGCAGAGAGCCGACGGCGGCCTTCTACCTCGACTAAGACAGAAGCGCAACCCATCTCGGCCTGTTTCTTTCTTTTGTCTCGTGTCCTGCTCACTATATTATTTTCTAGTAATATGCTTGCAACGCTACTAATCAGAACAATTGGTTGCTGCTATATTTCTCCTGCGGTAGGTCAAGGGTTCAAGACCGACTTAGAGTAATATTTTTCTTTCTTTCTTTTGTCAGTTGTTTCTCTAAATTATTATTTCTAGATTATATTCAACTATCAAAATGCTCATATCTATTTTCTGTAAATTAAGTAAACACAAACAGTTAGTATCTAAATTTAGGGTATTACACTCCCTTTGGAAAGTTTAGATATCTCCATATCCTTGTTAAAAACCTTTTTGAAAACATTTCTAGAGGAAACATCTTCGACCATCTCTAGTCAAAACAAATTTTGTTTTCATACTTCCTTCTAACCAAGTCGCATCCCTTTTTCTCTTCTCAAAATCCATACCAAGGGTACTCCTAGCAATCACCTTTCCAACCGTCCTTAACCGTAAACACGGCTATTCAAATAGATTATACTCTATAGAGTTTGTGCACTTACCCACAAGAATCAATACATCCGCAGGGATACAACAACGACCCGGTACATACGGTCTACGGGGTTCGGATAATCAAACCTAACTTTTCATTTATTATCCCTAGCAATGGCGGCTTTTCCTTTTGGGTTTGTTCAAGACCGACTTAGAGTAATATTTTTCTTTCTTTCTTTTGTCAGTTGTTTCTCTAAATTATTATTTCAAGATTATATTCAACTATCAAAATGCTCATATCTTTTTTCTATAAATTATGTAAACACAAACAGTTAGTATCTAAATTTAGGGTATTACACTTCTTTTGGAAAGTTTAGATATCTCCATTTCCTTGTGAAAAACCTTTTTGAAAACATTTCTAGAGGAGACATCTTCGACCATCTCTAGTCAAAACAAATTTTGTTTTCATACTTCCTCCTAACCAAGTCGCATCCCTTTTTCTCTTCTCAAAATCCATACCAAGGGTACTCCTAGCAATCACCTTTCCAACCGTCCTTAACCGTAAACACGGCTATTAAAATAGATTATACTCTGCAGAGTTTGTGCACTTACCCACAAGAATCAATACATCCGCAGGGATACAACAACGACCCGATACATACGGTCTACGGGGGTTCGGATAATCAAACCTAACTTTTCATTTGTCATCCCTAGCAATGACGGCTTTTCCTTTTGGGTTTGTTCTCCCCGCCAACGAGTATGTGGCACTTCGGCCATAGTCCTGCCTTCTGCACTTTCGTATACCCAAACCGTAGCTTGTCCTATACAATAAACTGGGAGACTCCACTTCCTTCTTCACTCCAAATCATACCGTCCGCGGGAGACCCAATTGTTGCACCGGCCTCCTGCCGAGAAAGGCTCAGTTTCTTGACGAAGCAAGTTGCATGCCCCAAATCCAAAGATCTGTTCTAGAGCCTACCCAGAGTTCTAGGGATTTCTCCCCTTTAACAAGTACCAGCTACCCCGACTAAAGACAACAAACTACGATCTAAGCCCTAGCTACTGGGGTAGTGTGGTTGCATGGATAAATTGTTTCGATAAAGGCATAGAACATTCCTTCTCCTTATCTTGCTCGACTTTCTCCTTCTTCTCTTCATATTTTATTTAGTAAAACATCCACACGGAAACGATGCCTCTTTCCAAGGGTTTTATTTTGAAAACTTTGTAATAGGGTAAAACCCTAAATAGTTTTTATCATCAAAAACCATAGTTTCCAAAGAGGGGAGATGTTAATCATACCAACCTCGATCTAAATGGTAAAAGTGGGTTTCGATAAGGGTAGGTGTCCTAATGGACACTCATTCATAACTTCAAGCCAAGTTAATATTGTATTTTATTTAAAATAATACATGCAAATAATAATGCAGCTTATAAATGAGATGTAGAAACAAGTAGTGAATAGGAGTAGGACATATATCGGAGTTCAGGAATGGTGGCTTGTGTGTGACCAGCGTGATGTCCCTTGACTTCTTTAGAAAACCAGAATACTACAAATAATAATAATATATCCGATCCTTCCTTCTTGTCGATATCACACAATCGCAACTATCGTCGTTACCGAGCATACATGCAACACACAATACCACAATCAATACAAGGCATACAAGCATCAATACATACATCAAGAAATGCACAATACAAGTTTACAAATTAGTATGGTTTGGAAAGTATGGATTTAGAAAGAGTGGAAATGTCTTGGAAGTATTTGAAGGAATTGCCATATTTTTTATAGTCTAGAGACTAGTTAGTAGAGGGTTTTTAGAGCAAGTCCATATTCTATATGATACCATGGTACAAAAGTGATATCATCAGAGATGTATTGATAAAATGAAATCAGAAAAAGTGGTTTCACTATTTTATCAATTCCCATTGATTTATAAAGAATTTTCTAGTGAGAAAGCCTCTAGTTTTAGGAGATAATTCACCAGAAAAGTTCTGGGCATTCAAAAATTATTTCCTTGGATGGCTTAGTAGGGTTTGATGGACTTATTCACTGCGAGTTTTTGTGTTTTTAACTAGAAGTAATCTATATGAGATTTTGATGTGATTACAGGGACACGTGTTAGGCACTTTAAATACCTTTCCGTAGAAATTGGAATCACTCTTTTTGGATTTACAGAACTAATGTGGTGATTTTATTAGTGAACTAAACATACACATAATAGTTAATTCACCAAAATTTAGCCAAGGCTTAAAAAATTATGGGATGCTGGGTTTTGAAGGAAAGTGGTATGCATGTGTCCCGGGAGTTGGAATTAGGTCAAAATAATATTTGGTTTGGCCTGAAAGTTTCCCAAAGGCATATTAGGGATATGGGCAAAATAGGAAGCAAAATATAATGGGGCTAGGATGACATGCAAGGTACTTAGGATACCTTTCAGTAGATTTTTTTTTTAATCCAACTAGTGTTCTATAACTCTCTGAAAGAATTTCTTAATAAAAGGTATACATCTAGGTAGAAGATTTATTAATATTAAACTCGACATTATTTAGGTCAACCAATGCCACTTCATGTTAAATAAAACACTAGGGCACTTGTATAAATTTAGATCTAGGCAGACACAAGTATTTTTCATTTTTGTTTCTATTTAAACCAAACCACAATTCTAGAAGATCTGAAGAAAACAATAAAAGTTTGAGGGGTGATTAGGCTGGGTCTGCGACGGATCTAGGACGTAAGGGCGGATTCGGCCCAACCAGCAAATCCATAATAGGGAAGCCACAGGGTTCAAAGGCCTACGTGAGGGCCCGCCCGTTAGTGGGAGGGCAAGGGGAAACGTAAGGAGCAGCCTGGGCTACCGGATCTCGGGGAGATATATGGCTCCCTGCCGTCTCCTACCTCTCGACGGAGAAACGGGTTGCAAACCCTAGAGGGCGGCAGCGAGTGCCGAGGGTGATCCACCAGAAGGCTCGGGAGGCATAGGAGAGTAGACGAGGTGGAGCGGCGCGTGGAGGGAGGTCCAATGAGGGGTGGCACAGTCAGTTCTGGTGTAGGGAAGGGTTTTGCACAAGGGACATCACGACTCTGGTGCTCAGAGCTTGTTGGGAAAGCTTCTAGGGCGCCTGCATGCAAAAAGGGGAGGGCACCGTTAGCATCAGGAGGATGTGGGGAGTGCCGGAGTGTGACATGCAGAGGGAGAAACGCTAGGAGAAGAGGGCCTTGCTCGAGTTCTTGGAGAGGCCGAGAGGGAGGCTTTTCTTCTCCTAGGCGAGGTGGGTGGTGAGAGTGGCTCTAGAGATGGGGGAGGGTAGACCAGTGGTAGTGGCGATCAGCTAGGCCACATGCAGTAGGAGAGGAGCAGAGGAGTTAGAGCCGTAATCATATCTTGTACATGGACGAGGAGCTCTCTTCTTTCTCTCTCCTGAGCAAGACAGGGCAGGAGGGGAGTGGTGGTTCTCTAGGGATGATAAGTGAGAGGTGAGGGAGGAAATGAGGGCAAAGGGAGGCGCTTGGATGACCTAGGGATATTTATCCCAAGTTGGCTTGGTGCATGATGGATAACGTCCATGGGGAGCATGGGGTAGAGCAGGGAAAGGGCATTGGTTGAGGAGGGTAGTGTTGGGAGGGTGTGTGGTCCTGGTACTCGACCAAAGAGGGACAGGGGGAGCTGCTGGTGTGTAGTCTTGGTCAAGTTTTATTTAAACAAGTGCCATCTCTCTCTCACTCAAGCACAAGGGACAAGAGTGAGGGGTTCTACAGTAGCTTTGCTATAGTGCACAACCAGGAGATAGTGAGGGGTGTGCTAGGCATGTTTTCTAGGGCTGTGGTGGAGGTTTCATAAGTTTTTATTTGGTGAATTTGATTTTGCAATTTGATCAAAACAAGGGTTATGAAAGAAGTCTACAAACTTGCATTGGACATGATGGGGAAATGGTACTGGTGGATATATGAGGTCAAAGTACCATTCTAGAAATTGTTTCAAATTTTCCATGATTTAAATGTCCACTTAAAATCATTGTTGGAAATAAGGTTGCCATAGCAGATGTATCATGAAGCCTTATAAACCATGTGCGTTTAAGAAGCACAAAACTCCACTAGAAAGAAGTAAAGGGTGGGTTGATAGACCAGAGTTAGTAGACCATGACCATGCAAAGAGTTGGTCAAGGGATGGTAGCATATGGATGTGAGCTTCCGCCAAAGTAGGCAAGATGATGATATTTGAAGAAAAGATTATTATCATGTCTATAAAATAGTCTGTAACATCCCAATTTCAGCAACCCTGATTTATTGTCCAAAAGGAAAAAATCAGAGGGAACAAAAAAATTTCTTGTTATATGCTGCAATGCTTGTTCACTTGTTTGACTATGTTTATGCAACTGATTGTGTATTAGATAATATACTCCTTACCTCAACACTAGTTGACAAAAACTATTTTACAAATGAGATATCTTAGCTCACCTTTCATATTCTCAATACCACAAAATATTTTATTAGTTTCTATTTAACAAATCTATGTAGACCTACATATAATCTCCCTATGTTTTCAAGGCAGAACTTCCAACTACTCTTACCTCTAGGTTCTCCAAAACCTTATTATAAAGCTTTAAAATTCTACTCTTTGTAGAGATACCAAGGATCTCATCCTTTAGGATCAAGCTAAATTAATAATACAACTCCTAAGAAAATCCTCTAAGTTTGATCTGATCTCTAGTCACTAAGGTTAATCCCTTCTAATAGTTTCCAACTCAATGCAGACCAAATCTCAGCATGGATCATTCCTATTCAATCAACACTTCATCATTATCCACTTGGTGATGAATTTGAACTTTGCATCACTTCGAAACTCTCCTCTCTTACATTCTAGTCAAAAACCCTAAAACTGCCAAAATGGCCAAGTCTCGAATTGATATCAACATCACATCTTTGATTCCTTTCTTTTCTCAACATTGTAGCTTTTTGGAAATATACTTGAACCATATTGTACACCATCATAAGAAATACCAAGGACCACTATTGAACTCGGATATATCATTCTTTAACCGACTTGTTCTTGATGGTTTTGCAGGCAAGAAAATAATATTTTTCTGCAATTCTAGTCAACATGCCTACTTTGATAGAAACTCACTTCCACCTGCAATATCCCTTTGAACAACTCTTTGGAGGGTTATTATCTACTAACCATGGTATATCAATCCCCACCCTCCTTGATTCCATTGTATCTCTGTGCTACCTAAACCCATATAGTTTTTGAGGATAATTGACAATCTGCTTTGGCAACCTTAATTTCAACAAAGTTTGAAATCACCTCTAGAATCCCTCAAGACTGATCAAACTAAACTATTTGTACCATGATCATCTACATAACTTGTTTTTTCCATCCATCTATCCCTTGCCCCGAGGGGAGCTCCGAGATCCTTATTCCAACAGGATTTCGGTGGTATGAAAATATTTCAGCCCTAGATCCTCAACTTCTTGTTCTCTTCCAAAATCAAGTATGACTCTCAAGAACCAAGGTTTAAAATTATGGATACAATATTTTGGCATCATTTACCTTGAATATAATAAATTATAAAATAATTTCCATAATTATTTTGGCCCTAAGAGTATTTAATTCTTTTCTTTTATAAAATCTTCAAAAACTCTCCTATAAAAGGAAGTGGGTTTTCCTACAAAACACTTCCCAAAATTTTGGCACTTCTAAGGCTATATATTGATTCCTATCTTCTCACTTCAAAAATAAATATTTTTGAAGATCTTTACTAATTCTTTTTTCCCTTTTTCTTAAATGGCAAAAATAATGGTTTTAAATACTTTTAATCATCAATAAATCTTGGGAAAATTATCCTAAGTGTATATTCATAATTGGGACCATCCCAAACCAAAAACCAGGCTTGTCCAATTCAAAAATATCCAATCATGTCCTAAAAACTATTTCAGCTCTATTTGAATAAACGATAATAAATGCATCTAAAATATTCTGAAAAATCCCAAATAATTCTAGGAGGTGTCTATTGACCATACCCATCTACCAGCACTTTTATTCCCTCCTTCCAAGATCAAGTTTTGAAACTTCTTTGATAACCATCACTATGGCAAGGTTTTGTTAAAATCCAAAACTATGATCAAACCCCATCCAAACCCTTTCAAGCTTGTCAAGTACTCCTCCCAGCCCCAACACCCTCTTCTGGTCGACCAACCCATCACCACTATTCACCTTTTTCTCTTATGCTTGGCTATGAAGGAGACAAATACCAAGCCATATCTTGCCCCTCATTACTTCTTGCAGTAGCCACCCCTTCTCTCCTCTTTGTCCCTACATGCCACCAGGGAACCCTCATACCACTCCCCATTCCCACAGCAAACCAGCCATGGTTTTCCTCCCCCCATTTCTTCCCCATAGACATGGTTCACCATGGAACTTTCCCTCCCTGTAAATAAAAGGAGAAGATCCAGCACAACCCCTCTTCCCTCTCTCATTTATCTTCCCGACCACCAGAATAGCTCCACCACGAGCTCCCTTCACTCCCTCTGCCCTCCCATGCCATGGAAAAAGAGGGAGCTTTTCCTCTCGGGTATGCCCAAAGAAGGCAAGCAAGCTTCCAACCCCAACCACCCCTTCTCTTGTTATCTGCATCCCCGCGACCCCCTAGTACTGATCTACTCTCCCATGTTTTTCTTTTTCCGCAGGAACGCCGGAGATCTGTCCCACCCGTGCATGTCCGTAGGAAGCTTTGCATGCGAGTCCCGTGTGTCCGAGCTCCTTCATTCGACAAGGGAATCCCAGGTCCTTAGACCACTCCGGAGTTCCATTGGTCACCCCCTCATCGACATGCATAGGCTATAGAAGCCCCGCACCTAGCTCCCGATCATGTCCTAGTTTAACACCCCAAAAATATTAGTAATGAAGATCATTCCCTAAATAATCAATATTAGGGTTAACCAAATCTTTTATTAATTAAATTAAAATCTTATTGAGTGAGTGTATGAATGCATGCAATGCCAGGTTTGATTGTTGTAAATGATGATAAATGGTTTACAGATCAAAACCATATCATCTAGGTCACTACCAAATCAAATCAAAACAAAAGAAAATGAAAATATGAGGCATAAGACCTAATGGTCATTTCTGCCAAAGTTAACCACTAGCTCACTTTGAGCATCTCTAGCAACTAATCTCAAACAGAAACTTTCCCATTTCTTTTCACCCCTTGTTAGACCTAGTAACACTGAACCAAATGGAACTCACCAACCTTGCAGAAACTTTTTCAAACTCTTTTGAGAGGCAATTCAAATTTGAAACTATCTCATATGTTAAGAGATCCAATTTTGGAAAACCACTCAAACCAACACCTCTTGGAAAACCATTGCACCTAGAGACTACCAAGATTAGTATCAGATCACTCAACCAAAATCAATGAATTTGGTGATGATTAGTTTCATGCGGCCATTTGATCGAATACCTGGTGATCATAGTATATGTACCAACTATCTAGTGTTTGTCATCAATAAATTGCTCATCAATTGTACCCCAATTCCTTTCCCTAGATCACCCATGATCACCCCCAGTACCCAGTCGTGCAATTGAGTCATTCATCTTCACTGCCTTGATCAATGCCAATGGTACCCGAGCTCACCATGTCACTCGGACATGGACAGCACGCCACAGGCCGCTCCTCACTCGCTCTCGATGTCTAGCTAGTAGCCATGACCTCACCGCCCCTCTCTGACCACCCCTAAAACAACGGAAAAGACGCGGAGACCCCAGAACGGCCACACCCATTTAAGGCAGGGACATGCCGAGAGCACGACGGAGCGTCAAAGCCGCCTCGCGCACACACATTGCGACTCGACCTCTCCGCCCGTACTCGCAACCGCGACGTCACCAGCCACCGCCCAGACATTCCCATTGGCCACCGCGTGACCCCTTGACCACTGTACTCGCTGACGAACACTTCCATAGAGACCACCACTTGTCGAGCAACTGAGAACGCCGCTTGTCGAGCCACCACTCACATGATGATCGCCACACCCAACTGTGTCGACCCATGCCCTTATCCATACCTAGCTCGACCTATAGCAACGTCGCCGACGAGCCCTGACCATGCTGCACTGCCTTACCCTCGAGGGTATAAATAGAGACCACCCTAGCCACAATCGCCACACCATTCTACTGCTCTGTCACTCAGAAACACCCCTGACCTGTTTTCGGAGCAAGGCGAGCACCATGTCGCTGGAATTTGATCAGAGTCCGCCGCTGTAGCGATGGAAAGGCGCCATCGATTGGAGCCACCCCAGGAGCTGACGTGACCGCCATTCAACTTGCCGTCATCGACAAGATCGTTCTCCCGCACGCAGACCCTAGTTGGAGCCCTGGTATGCCCACAGCCACCCCCGCCGTGCCGCTAGGTCAGAATCTCGCCCGAGCACCACAACATAGACGATGAACCTAGACCGTAGATCGTGTTGTAATCGTAGGGCTAATATTGATCGATACCTCTTCGTGTTAGATGACCCGCTGATGTGTGGGACCAGCCTGAGTGAGCCCGCTGCGCGCGCGCTGTACAGTTGGGATAGCCTAGCAACGTTTCCTGCGCGAGCCTAGTAATTCAAACCTAGTCTTTTTCTTTTTATTCAAAAACCTTTTCTGTAGTGAACTTTAAAAATCAATTTAGAGAGATTCACTGCACCAAATTGAATGAATCCAATTTTGATTAAAAGTAGATGAAAATCTCTAATCACTCCTATTGGATTCAAACAGTTTGAAACTATGGATCAACCTCAGTAAAAAAACAAGCCAGTAGCTTTTTCAACTTGAAACATTTTTATAAAATTAACCATAGGTGATTTTGTTCCAACTCTCAAAAATTACATTTGACAAGACCTTTCTGAATGTGTAAAAATCTACATACTTACATACAGTAGTCCTGGACCAAAACTAAAAGAATGACTTTCTAGTAATTTTTAGCCACTTAAATATTATTAAATAATAGGGTTAAACTTTATAAATTAGGACAACCTTTTTATATCACCTTCTCAAGTATTAGAATATGTGGTGATGACATGTGTCGATATGATCCCATATTTTTTTGAGAACATTAAATCCTAAGAAACTTTTCAATGAGTTGAAATTACTTTCCTAAAAATAAGATAAATAAAATCTTATCACCCTTTCATGTAATGAAAGAGATGATGCTAGATCATCTAGTGTGACCCTTGTGTGATAAATAGAAGTAGATAAGTATTGTTTGGTGATTGTGTACCTCGTATTTATTTATAGACGCTAGTATCAATCCGGGCAACGACGAGGAGGAATTCTACAAAGAAGAGAAAGAGAACTTCGACCATCTTACGAACCAAGGCAAGCTATTCAATCTAAGTCATCAAGCTAAGCTAAACCAAGCAAGTCTTACTTGCAAGCTATACTGAGTATGCTGGACTATGCAAGACTTATTATGCAAGCCTTTGTGATACCCTTTTTACTATGCCAAATCCCAGTTTTACTTGCAAGCTTTATCTTTTGCTAAGTTGTTCCGTAGCTAATTAATTGGATGATTAGTGGATAATGAGGAATGTGTCCCAAGAGCTTGGAACTTGTTGAGACTAGATACACCAGATTAGTACCCTACAACTAGTGACACCCCCACCTTGATAGATGCTACTGCTAAACTAAACTTGATCGCTAGTTGGGAACAAATGATTATGAAAACCATGGAATGATGAGTCATTCTACTGAAATGATTTGGCATGTGTTATGGACACAATGAATTTGAAGATGATGGTGAATGAAAGAATGTGACTTGACTTTGATAAAAATTGATAGTTGGGTTCGGATGCGATACCATTCCAACCTTTACCGTACAACCACAATACCCGAATTAAGGTAGGGCTTGACTGAAAGTTTATATGTCTTAGTATGGGTTCCCTTGCAGAACGAGGTGAGCTGAGGCTACCTTGTGAATGTGACTGTCCACCTATGAAGTGCCCAAGATGAGAGATGGTCATGGTTGGGAGGCCAAACTCATAGGGGAGGTTCCTATACTAGGTTGTGTAATTGAAAGGATAGGATTTATTATCCGCATACTAAGTATGATGATTCAGGATTGTTCCTAACAGATGTATCGAATGTCGTGGTGAAAGTGTACCACCTCTATTGAGTGTCAAACTATTTGAATAGCCGCGTCCGCGGTTATGGATAGTTGGATAGCCATACTGTTCCGTTGTCAGATGTTTCCCAAATGACCCATGACTTGAAAGATGACTTTTATTGACCCCACAAGTTGTGGAAAAGAAGTTAGGTTCCCGTCTAAGAAACCTAGACAACTAAAGTTAGTCTTTTACTACTAGACACTGGTTGAAATAAAATTGGCTTATGGGAAACAAACCTAGAGCTTAAGAATCCCAAAGAATGGCCTTACTTCTTTAGTGAAAGTTTGCGAGTACTTCTAAGTACTTATGGCTTTGTCCCTGGCTATTCCCATGGCCAAACTATGAAGGATACTATGAGGAAGAAGGACAGCAGTACGCTTATGATAACTAGGATCATCTCCCATCATTAGCATTTGCTGTGACCATGAAGATGGAGCCTTGACCATGCTACCCTTATTATTATTCCACTGCTTTGATTGTAATCAGACTTGATCATGAGATCAACTATTTGTAAGACTATGATGGTTTGTAATGAATGATGAACTATGGTACCAATCTGTTATGTCTCGCAAAAATGGTAATCCTGGGATTGTATGTACGACATAAGAGGCATCCGGGATTAAAAATCAGGGTGTTGACACCTAGGGCGGAGAAGTGCGAGATCTACACGCTGCACCAAACCATGGCTTTTCGCCCATCTTTGAGGTCGTCGCGCCGCGCTACTCCTCCTCCACCTCTTCACTGACCTTCCTAACCCTCAGGTAAGCACCCCCACATGTTGCCTGAGCCGCTAGGGTTTTCCCTCTATTTCACCCCGACCGGAGGAAGAAGACGGGATGAGGGACGTCGATCGCAACTCAATCTGACGGCCCCCAATGCACCTTACCTGTTTGCTCCATCCCTCTCACTAACGAGCCGGGCCTTGTCGTCAGCTCCCAAAATCCCATTCCCGCATGCGCTCGCGAGCCAGTTGGGCCGGCCTAGCTCCTCCCTAGGTGCTACGATCAGATCCGACCTGCTGGGCAATCTGTTTCCCAGATAATTTTATCCTTTTTCTGGATCCCTTTATTCTGGCTATTTGGTTTAAATACACAAGAAAATAGAAAATAGGTTTATGTGTTCAGATCTATTTTTCCACATGTTCCCTAGGGTTTTCTCTAACATGCAGAGCTAGTTTTACGCAAATTTCTATCTTAGTTATTTACTGGAAATAAATCTAATAAATGTGTCATGTACACTAAATAAATTCCACAGTGAGTTATACATATCGAAATGGGATGAAACAAAGTTTCCCTGAAATTATTTTACTATACCTACCAGTTAGCCTTTATCTCATATCAAGGTGAACCATGGTTTTACACTAGAAAAAATAACAAAAATAGGACAATTATGCCTTTAAGAATTTCCCTAGATCATACCAACATGGGTATTGAACTAATCCCAACTCCTGATACAAATGCATACTAATATCCTTCAAACCACAGGAGCTCATAATTTATTAAGCCTTTACTGAATTTTGGTGGATTAAATTATTCTATGCATGGTTTAATCACCAATAAAATCACTATAGTAGTTATGTAAATCCAAAAGGGTTGATTCCAATTTACCTAGGAAGGTATTCTAAATACCTACCAGGTGTCTTTGGAATCACATCAAAAGCTCCTTTAGAATAAATCTGATGAAAAAGACAGAAACCCTCCAGTACTACCTTTGGGAATTTCCTGAGGGCATTATGGTAATTATTTTAAATTGATTACAACTCCCAGTGAATCAGTCCATTAAAATCTACCTGAAACTAATAGGAAATAATTTTTGGAACTATAGATAATTTCTGACGAATTATTTTCTAAAACTAATGCCTTTATCACTAAGAAATTCATAATAAATCAAAGAAAATTGCTAAATTAGTGAAACCACTTTTGTTGCCTTAATTTTGTCAATACCTATCTGATGATATCATGTTTGTATATTGATATCGTACAGAACCAAGCTTTTGTCTCAAACTCCTTAATCAAGTCATTTATGCCACATAAATCTTGACAGAAACTCCACTACTGCAACCAAAGCCTTTCCTTTGTTCCATAACCAAACTCTCAATATCTACTGAAATAAATACAATCTTGGGTACTTGTTTTTGTATAGTATTTGTGTGTCATGCTTGATGATTGATTATGCCTCTTGCATGATTGCATGTATGATCCTCGACAGCGATACTTGCGATTGTCTGACGACAAGAAGAAGAAATCCTATTATTATTTGGATACTATGGTATTCTAATAAGAAGTCCAGGGACATATATGCCATATTTCTGATAATAGGAAAGCCACATTATTGCTCATACGCATTGGTCCTACTATTTTACTATGCATCTTTTATGAACTTGTTTATATAAATTGCATGGTTTTACTAGTATGTTTTATATGTGGGAATGTTTGGCTCCTCCAAATCAGCTCAGAGTAGTACAACAGAAACACAGCAGGTCCAATACATGACTATAGGTTACAACTCAGCTCTTTACACAAGATCGAGAGAACACTCTAGGTTAAAGATAGAGAAGGAAACTTCTTACAAAGAAGAATCAGAAATAAATAACTCCAAAACTATCATGCTATTAAGACTAGTATCTTAACTAATGATCTGGCATTGCTGCTATTGCAATACACTATAGAAATAGATTCTATGGCTAGAGATTATATTCCTATCTACTCAGTAACTTCATCTTCACGTGAGTTGATGTATATGTTTCCTTTCTTGACTTTATTGAAGAGCTTTAGCCTTTGATGATGATTCCTGGAGTATGACTTGATGTAGGCGTCGTCTGTACTGGCTTTAGAACCTAGCAAGGGTTAAGAAGATACTTTGAGTATGAGCGTACTTAGCAAGTTAACTAGAAAAGGAGTGTTTGATGCACTATCTCTACAACCATAGACCGTAGGTCGTAGGAAATGCAGGTTTTCATAAACATTTCTTCAAAGGTTGCTTTTATTCTGAAAAGCTATCTCCGTTAGCCTTCATGGGTTTACTAGAACTTTCATGGAGTTCCTTTCTCGCAGCATTTGCAGCTCCTTCCCGGAATAGGGAGTAACAAGTTATAGTTCTTACACTCTACAGAGGTGCGTCACTTTACCCATGAGAGACCTTAGGTTTTGTTGCACGACCGGGAGTATGTCCCCATTCAAACTTCCTTGATTCGAGGCCCAACCTAAGATCCAAGCCAATCACTGCCTTCTCCGCGACCCCGGATGTCTCCTTGGTGCACACCATGCCCACCTACTGAATTACGACAATGGTTTGTACACACCGTTCAGATGCCAGAACTATCATGGAACGTTGAGGGCTCCCACCCATGTGATGCATATCCTCAACGAATTACCATATAATATGCACGCTACGAGTGATAACAGCCATGACCCGCACATCCGGCTCCATGCGAGAGGGAAAGATACAGCTGACTTCTCCGTCCCATTCCAAATCTCATGGTCAACGCGTAATATACGACGCAAGAATCACTGGCGACATTGGTTGTTAAGTCCAATATAATATGTTCCTTTACCACCGGAACTCTTATAGTAGGTTATTACCTCATGGTAAATAACCTATAATCACATTATTATGAAAATAGTGTTTTCTGTCCTTTTTAAAATGCAGGTGCTGACAACATTGGATTGGCAAAATACATTACAGAAAATAAACAAAGGAAATGAGCAAGTGTGAACTTGCCTTTTGTGATTGCAAGATTATGCACTCATGGTCTTCGAGACAATATAAGATCCAATATCTGAAATCAGCATCATTGGTCCGGTAAGGACTAATGTTTAAAGAAGTAATATGCAATTATGCATAAGTAATGCTATGCATTTTGTAAAATTCCCAAATTCATCCCCAATACTTTGAGTGAATTGAATTTAGGTGGTTCTTTTAAGAGTTGGTTTATCTTCAAATTTTACTTTATAAGTAATGATCTTAAGTGTTAACAATCCAAAATTATACAAGTGAAGTATAAAGTAATGTGATTATGGTTAATTGTCATTTGGTGACTATGATAAAAGTCTTTGGGTTGAGTAGTTAAAAGTTGGAGAACTTATTATGAGATTATTGTTTGAAGTGGCAAAAAGAATAACATTTGAAGAAAAGATTTTCTTTCTAAGGTTTAAACAATCTTTATTGTTAATAGAACATGATCAATGCCTTTTGATGTTTGATTGATTAGTTTGGTCTTGAGATGCTTTATGTCTTAAGTTAAATAGACCAAAGTTAACTATAAAAACCTAAGTAGTTTATTAGATATGATATTTATAAGCTTTGAGACTAAAGGTAACTTTAAATAAATAAACTTAAGGTGTAATTTGTTTTGGTTAGTCTCAACTTTTGGATTTATGATAAGTATGACTAAGGTGTGGAAATATTCATTTTACATTTAAGTGAATGCTTAGATTAAACTTGTTTTTCTATTATGAAAATAACATGCAACTATTGAATGAAAGCATAATTTGGATGATGTTGTTAATGTCTTAGATTTAAAGTCATATTAACTATTATTTAGATGTTAAGATCCTCCCTTCTTAATATTAGTGAATGATGCATAAACTTATTTTAAAGATTGTTGTTTTAAATTTTTATTTAGGGTTTAAAAGAGTATTATAAGGTTAATGATTTATGATTAAGTTTTATTATAAATTTTAGTTATGGTTTAGAATTTTAGTAATTAGATTTTTTAAGGTTTTAATATTTCTAGAGAAATATAATTATTTCTTATTTAAGAAATGTTTTTAAAGAATTTTCAAACTAAGTATTACATAAGGATTTATTATTTAAAATATTAAAGACTTTTCTAATAATATATTTAATATTTTTCTGGTATAATATATTTATTCAAGACCTTAAAATTGTTTTTTATTTATTTTTAAGTATTATTTTTATGTTTAGAAAATTCCATAAAGGATTAAATGTCTTTGAACAATTTATTTAAATTTTATTTATAAAAATTTAAGTTAGTGTTTTTATAAAATAGTAGATTCATTTTAATACATAAAAATTATTTTTATTAATTTTTTAGGAGTTTTCCTTGTTTTATGAAATTTCACTTAGGATTTAATGGTGTTTATAATTACTAGTATTTTATTTAACTTAAATAAATAAAGTTATATTTTTCTTAGATTGGGATTATGTTTGTGATCCTTTTGATGTATTTTTAAGTATTTTTATGAACTTTATAGGAATATATGTATACTTCTATTTTTTATATTTTTATAAAGACTTGGTTGTATTTTCCTAAATGTAAGTATTTCCATTCAAAAAAAATTATAACTGGGCCTGGTCTGTGGTCAGCCCAGTCCAAATCAAAGGCCCATGAGACCAGATTATACAACCTACTAGGCTCGGGGTCAACACCAACCCCGACCCACTCCTATCTCTCGCACACACACATGCATGTATTATCTTCATCCCTCTGGTTCCCCTCTTCGTCGCGGTGATGCCGCCACCGCCACCAGTTCCACTCTGGCCGGTTGTCGGCCAACTTCGTACTGCCGCCGGCCGATGGGACCCCAGATCGATCTTCTCCGTCGATCCCCGCTGCCTCGTCGCCGCTCTGCTCCCTGATGTGAGCATGGCGAAATCCTAGCCGAGCGGTTCAGTGAGGCCACCTGCGCGACTCTTCTAGCCCATATGGCCCTGGCTTCCTCCACTTGACGCTGACGGGACGGCAGTAGTAAACTGCAACCCCAGCATCCGCAACCTGCTGCCCTAGGTTCTGTTATGATGTGAGTGTTTGGTGGTGTCGATGATGCCAATGGGGCTATGCTGAGGCGATGATACTGCCGTGTCGCCAACCTCTACTTCGATGCCAGTGGGATGGTGTTGTTGGCGCAATCCCGGCACTCCCCGATGGTGGTGTTGGGGTGGTAGTTGGAACCATCCTTGGCCTCGTCACGCCTACGCTACAGGTGCTCGGCACCCTCGGTGAGCTATAATGTCTCTTTACACTACCCCTGGCTTAATGTAATTCTGATGTATACCAATATTGGTTGAATCACGAGTTGGTGCTAAAAGTGATATGTGATACTAGATTGAGCATGAGCTAGTAATTCTTGTGACCTCTATAAACATTTGCTGCTATATTCCTAAACTGGTTGTTATTTGATTTTGTTATACTACAAGTAATATGGATACAAATTCAGTTCTCTGAATTTTGGATATTGACTTCCTGTGGTACTAGCAATGTAAGATTGCTAGAGGATTCTTGATACGGTGTTGCCACTAAATGGTACTGTCCATTTGACAGTTCATTAATCTTACTAAATGATTCCTAGGTACTTTTCCTTAGGAAAATGATTTTATGGAGTGATTTTTAGATAAGTGGGGTTGCGAGAAGTACAATTACTTTTGGATTCAAATGAATTCATATGACATTTATGAGTGCAAATGATTTATCTGAACCTTTGGTTCAATAAGAATCTTGTGGAATTTTACCTATTTGTGCATACCTAATGAACAAGTGACTTAAGGGTATAAATTTTGTACTATGTGCGATGGTTTAAAAGAAGAACATGGTTGATTAAGTCTAGCTTAGTAACTCATGTGTCACTAGCTATATATTATGGCAAGCTATGTGGTACTTCCATGGAAGATGCACATATACCATCTTATCTAGCTAGCTTGTGTGCTGTAGATGACTAGCTAGATTAATTGCTATGATTATTTTTAAGATCAAATGATGATACACACTCACCAATTAAATTGACTTGATATATGAGTAATTACTATGTGTGTGTATAAACATCTATAGGAAAGATCCATGTTGATATGGACCAGTTATGCTTAGTAAAATGGTTTGACATATGTGTGCTGCCCACATGGCAGTAGGCTTTACTTGGAATAACTTCTAGTGGTTTTACCCTAGAAAAATGGTTACTTTACTTAGTACATGATGAGATTGATTCTCTGAGCTGTTTCTATGATGGTGGCCATGGTGGTGCCTCCATTGGGAGTATGCACAATGATAGATCTTGCTTGCATAATCTGCTACTATGGGTGTTATTGATGGTTAGATCTGTCCCTGGCCAGTGATGTAAAGATTGATGCTGTGAACTCATGTTAGCTTATGTATGTGCTTCTTGTATTGCAGGACAATACCAATAATGATCTTGTGCAAATGATTTGGACAATTGGATTAACTATATAGCCTCTAAATGAATAATTTGCTGTTGTATAGTTCTCTCCTTTTGTTCTAGTGCTATTCATCAAATATTGATTATTTGCACTAAGAAAAATATGATGCCAAGATTCCTCTTGACAATGATGCACACATGCTGAGGCCCTGATGTAAAGTAGAACAAATGCTATTATTAGGATTTTTTATTACTCTATGATGAACATACATAGCATCCCTATGTAGATCTGAGAGAACCTCTTCCTCCAATCCTCCTAGATGATCATCTAGTTGAAGGGTAGAGGATTGGATTTGATGTGGATTATTCCCTTGTTTTACCAAGATGCTTATGCCAGAAGATAATACAGATGCTTAAATTATGGTAGAGTTTTACCTGCTACAAAGATGTGGTTGTTGACCTAGTTTTGCTACTGATGGAGGCTTCTATGGATCCAGTCTTAGAAATCCTTCTCCTCCTTGCTCCTTGCTGGATCTACTTTTATTTCTGTCCTGATGCTTGATATGTTAGCTGATCCTCCTCACTAGTTCTTGGCTGGCTCCAGGGAGCAAACAGAGCTAAGGGTGTGTGGAATCTGGCTAGTGGTTTGGTTGGTGGTGTAAGGATATGCTAATATGAATCTGATGAGAACTAATGGTAAGATGGTGATGGTTTCTTGCTGTTCTGAGTGTTGTAGCAAGTGTTCAGCAATGTGTCCTCTTTTTGCTTCTGTTGATACTTATCTCCTGTCCTGGTTTCCTCCTGTGTTGACAGCACCTCATACATGCATGTATGTGTGAGCTGCTTGCACTGTTCTGGATCAGTGCAAGGCAAAATATCTTGATTTTTACCCTTCTGCTCCTACTTCTATGGTGAAACTTGCCCCATAATTTCAATGCCAATGAGGTGGTACTGAGGCACTGATCTGATTAAAAAAAGATACTATGATTTGGTGAAACTTGCCCCTAATTACTGCTCTGTGATGAAAATAAACAGTGCATCTCACTGTTATCTTCTGAGAGCACTAACCAACTAACCTTCTCTGTTTCCTTTTAACTTTTGTTCTGTGTTATTTTGATTTTTTTTGTTTACAGGTATACAAGATCAGGAAGAAACCATCAAAAGATGAAGATTTAGTTTAGGCCCCTTTTTTATTCTTGTAAATCTCTTTATCTTGAATAATGTAATAGATAATGTAATATTGTATAATAAAGTTTAATTTTCTTTTCTACTTGTAATCTGTATCTCATAATATTATATCTTGTTTATTTTATTGTTGTAATTCATTTCCTCTTTTGAAACACTGTAGTAGTATTCACTTGTTGTAATGTGTATTTATTATTTGTAACTTATAAAATATTCAATGTAATAAAGTATTCCTTTTTTCCTCACTTATTCAGACTTATAATTGTAATATAAATAAGATTATGCTTTATCAATTCTTGTTTATTTCCTTATTGTAATATCGTATTACATTACTCATTTACTCATTTCATTTTATTTAAATTTCCACTATCTTTTCTATTTGAATAAAAGATTATATCTTGTTTATAAATAAGAGTTCACCTCTTATTTTCTATTACAATTTAGTTTGCAATTTGTTATTCCATTTCAAATTCTTTTAGAATTAAAATTCACCAATTGATTATTCAAATTTGAATTTCCTTCCCCTCAAACACAAAATTACAATAGAGGTCATGTCGAAATCCATCGCACCTACCCTGATGTTTCATCAGAGCAAGAGAGATCTTGATCGCCCTATAGCTTCTTTAGCTTTTGTGCGAAAATTATCCGGATTTTCTATGCATGAATGCAGTGCACACACCTAGATTCAGCTTACTTCTAAGCTCTAATGTTGGGATGTTACATTATGGTAGATGGTGTTGAACACCATAACCCCTTGGAGACCCTGTTTTAGCCTAAGAAAAAGTATAGGATGGGAAGACCCCAACCAAAATGTTTATAAAATGTTTTATGAGAAAACCTTGGTGAGGTTTGACCTACCAAGAGAAGTTTGATAAATTAAAAAGGTTTTGTTTTACAAAAAGGGTTGGAAGAAAGAGGAGGAAGAAGGTTTACAAAAAAGACACCCGGTTCTTTGCAGTTTTTCTAGAACAATTAACCTGTACAACCACATTACCCTGAAGTGGGACGAGGCTTAACCCAAAATTAGTTCACTTCAACATGGGTATCCACACAACTACTTATAAGGGATCATCTCCCTCTACTTACGTACTACCTTTATGAAAAGGGTCAACTGCAAGGCAGTCACCTGGAGGAAGCAGGATCACCCATGTGAGTGACCGGGCGATACTATGAGCCTCTCATTGAAAGTGTTGGCTCGAAAGGAGCTGAGTTGCACTCCGGTTGTTCAGTGGATCTAGATGTCTCGGTGTTCAGGGGAACAACTCATAGGATAGGGCCCGTGTTGGAATGGACTTTCCGAAGGTTCTATTTGATCTTGTGGGCAAAGTGTACAACCTTTATAGAGTGTAAATCTATTCGAATAGACGATTCCTCGTTCATGGACAATTGGGAAGGTTGCTGTACAGCGGTGTTGGTTTTGTTTTCAAAAAGGATTTTTAGAAAATAAAGTGTTTTCTAAAACATGGTGGTCCGAGGGACACCAGAGAAGGAAGAGGATAACCCGGTCAGTTTAGGACTGTGGAGATGAGATAGGGTGACCCAATCCTAGTGTTTTCTAAAAAAGTCCAAAAAGGTTTCCAAAATGTTTTACAGAAGTTTCCAACAAATCTTGTAGATGCTATATCTACAAGAGAAACTATTTTAGAAAAGAACCTCTCTTGGAGCCCTCCTAGCATTGTAGCCATATTTCTTGTTATTATTTTCCGAGGGTGGTTTATGAGTACATCCAAAGTACTCACCGCTTTGTTGTTGGATATTTACTTGGTCAGATTCCTAGAAGAACGAGGAGAAATGAAGAAGCTGACGTCTATGCAAGCTAAACCGTCTTCCCAGTCAGTCGTCTATAGTTTAAGGCATGACATGGGCTCTACGATTGAAGGCTTTCGCTATTTGTGTTGTACTCACCATATTGGCAATAATGTAAGTTCTGTAATCACTACTTATGGATGATGTAGTGAGACCTGTCGGTTATGCTCACGGATCACTAATCATGGGAACATGAATGCAGGAATAACGGAGATTCTCGGACCGTAAATCCGGGGTCCCACAGACTTTGTCTTAGGGACATCCCGACTATAGGAGACATTAGTTCGGATGGACGTTAGACAGGACAACCCCCTATTTCCGACAACACCGACTTTTGAAAACTACTTTCTTAAAGGATTTTCGAAAGATTCCATATCTTATCTTATCTTCTCTAAACCTAAACTTTTTGAAAATGGGTTACCATATATCTCGTCTACCTTCAAATGGTCCGTTTTCAAAAACAGGCACGACTTTTAAAGCCCTAAAGACAGAGATCCCGGGATGACAAGAGAAGCAAACCAAAAAGGAGCTACCAACTACCGACACTACAAGATCGCCTCACCCACGGAATACTTCATCGACGTAAATGGATCAAGTATGACACAAACCACCCTAGATGGAAAGACTGAAATCAAGACCCCAGTAACGTCCATACTTAGGATAGGTATCCTTAATATATAATTCCCCACATGGCGCATAGTCACCCCCTTGGTACCTACGGTATGCTCTACATGCTTATCATGTGCTAATGCGAATGCTTGAAATGTGTTACTTGTCTGCTCTGGATCATTCGACCCGCTTGTGTGGCACCCTTGCTTGTGTATCCTGACTTAACCTTCAAAAACCAATAACCTCAAACCTCTCCTCAGCAGGATGGCTGATAACTGCAAGTGCACATATCGTTTGTAGCTAGTTTGGAAGTTAAGATGTTGATCCCGCAAGGAGCACAAAGGTAAGTGTTTATGGGTGAAGTCTCTGTCACACCCAAAGTTGTCACAGGTCTTCGAATGAATTGACTGTAAGTGTTGAAATAAGAATAGAGTTTTGCTTAAAAGAAATTATTTAAATAAAAATAAAATGTAAACTTTAGAAATAAAAATCATAAAACTAAAGAACGATTTGTTTGTTGTTTTCTGCAGATGACAAGGTAGGCGTGGGGAGATTCAGTTCATGGTGATAGTGAATGTGCCGGGTCGATGATTGATAAGTGTAACAATTATAATCTTATAAGTATGTGTGTAGGCGAGCAACCCATAATTAGCTGGAACTCTTCTTGGTAGATTTCATCCCAACTTGAATAATCCTACTAGCCTGTTTACCACAACCATGGTTAGTCACTAAACGATTAAGATCCTTCAGGTTGCTTAGCAATTAATCTCCTTGGATCAGACTAATGCAATAAGCTCGGTGGCTTCTCGTGATCTTCGAGTCAAACTAGTTTCCCATTGATATCCCCGTGTTACTCGGGGGTCACCGATCTACTAGCGAAGAAGATTCTATCTATGTAGAGCAAAGCATCATATTGTCTGGGCTCTTAATTGGACAACATGCACTAATCATCCCACAGATAGTCAAGCACACATAATATTGTAATTAAAATCAACCATAAAATTAATGGAAATTATATAGGAACATCACATCTCACCAATCCCCTACATCTCCCATGCCTAAGGGAACTTACTCACACATGAGAAAAGAAAGCATCATCGATAAATTAAATAAAGGGAGTTCTTCTTGATATTACCGTGGAGAACCACAATAAGAAATAGAAATAAATCCAACACAATTCAAGATGGGAAGAGCAATCTCAAACCCTAGTCTTGCAAGGTGGAGATCTCTCTCTCTCAAGTACAAGTAATGGCTATGGAGGTGTGGTGTCTAGGAGATCAAAGATCATGGAGCGATATGTAGAACGTCTTCCCCTTCTTCTCCGGATCTCTTCTTTCCCCTTCTAGATGGGATGGCGGCTTGTGTGTTCTTTTTTCGTCCTCGGCCTCTTCACGAAAGTTGTCCCTTTTAATAACATGAAGGAGATGGCAGCTATACGGCAGGAACTATACGGCCAGAAAAATATTCCCACCGTGTAGTTGCTCATTAAAGCTTCAGTAAACTCTCCTCGATTGCTTCCAAAAAGAGACTTGCTTTTTCATGTGAATATTGCGTTTTTGCTGTTAATTCCCTATGTTGATGCTCAGAACCTGAAACACTCATTAAAAACCAAGTTTTCTTTGCTACCCAATTATTGGAATTAGGTAAAGCTATAAAACCATCAAATCCAAAAGAAAACCATCGATAAAAACCATCAAAAATGTGTCGAATCTCACAGCTATCAACTCCCCCAAGCTTAGATGTTGCTCGCCCTCGAGTGATAAGCAAATAAGAAAGGATAGTGGAGATTCGAGACTTAAATAAAAGAATTTCAAGCTCGAATTGGTGTCAAATTATTTTCTTCACAATTCATGCAACCTTAAACATGATCATACAAATATTCACAAGATTGCACTAAGTTCACTTCCTAACCACATATATCTTTCTAGCAAATAAATCATATGCCCAAGCAAGTGTCAAAAGTTTAGCTAGGAAAGTGAAACAAATCTTTTTGGTTTCTCTCTTATTGAGAGATGAATTTGTTTTTGCTCTTGTTCCTTTAATCAATTAAGAGTACTCAAGTTGGCACCAAGAACATTTAATTTAATAACAACTCATCTACTCCCACATCAAAATTTCAAGACTCTCAAAGCACCTTTTTCTTTTCCTTGTTTTTCAAAAACTTCAGCTCTTTCATAGACAAATCATGCCACCGTTTTTAACATGTTTAATTGGGACTGTGTTGTGCACTCGTGAACATTCCAATAGATAGATGTTGAGCAATAGTGGGTCAAAGGAGTACTACAACTTCACTTGGAACATAAAACCACGAGGAGACTAAAATTTTACCCGTCATAGCATTGTTGCTACAGACGTTTACATAACTCAATAGACGAAATCAAGTGGTTTCCCACATTTAGATGGGTCGTTGACCAGCAGAGTTAATAGTTCCCCATGGAGTACGAAAGTGTTGTAGTGACACACGTAAAACAATATCCTACTATAATTATTAGAAAAAGCTTTGGCATAATCTCTACTACTTCGAAGCATCCATTTTATCAGACAATTTGATTCAAGGGTGCTATCGAGTCAATTTACATTAATCTCAATGGGGTTGAGTAGTTTCTAAAATCAAATCCTTTGGTCTAAACATGGAATCAACTCATCTCTTAGATGTTTTTTCTTGTTGTAAAAATGTCACAAATATTTCAACCAAGTTCATTGCCGATTGTTTCAAAGCTAAAAGAGGACACTAGTAAAGGAATATAATTTATAGGATAACAAGCTAGGTGGGGAGTGACTCAAGTGCAAGTGAGTAAATAATTGTAGGATCAATTTAAAGTTGCAGAAGAGGTGATGAAAGGAATGTGATACCTCCTCTTGCTTGCTTCGTTATCATACTTTACTCGAATCCCCTCTATATTTCCCTATTGCAAAGTCACCTAAATTGAGCAATCTTCGAGAAAAACAAAGAAACACATTTGCAACAAAGGTTACACTAATTTTTTTGTGTGTTTTTGGTTTAAGAATGAAAACTGAAAGTAAACATGCTATTCTTGGAAAATAAAACAAATAAAAAGAAGGAATAAAAATATGAATGCAAGTTTTGAGGTTTTCAAATCTCCCCCAAGCTTAGGCTATTGCCATGCTTAGTTGTTGCCGTCATTTGGCGGCGGGTACGGATGCTGCTGATAGTAGTCAGGGAAGTGGGTCATGAAGAGACTAAAGTTGTGAGTTAAGGCACTCACATCTTCACTCACTCCATGCAGAGTCCAGTCGATCTCGCCAATGCGCTGTAGAAAATCTTGACAGGGGACATTGTTGAACCCCTGGTGTTGTTAATGCTGATTGGTCCATTGGTCCCAAGGTTGCTCCTCCTCTTGCTGCTACTGCTGCTGTCCCTCCCAAGAAGGGTTGTACTCTTGCTCCTGCTGCTGCTCCTGCTCATCCTACTGCTCTCCTCCTTCCTCTTCCTCGGAGTCAAGATAGAGCTCTGCCATGATCTCAGTCACTTGATCATTGGTGAGGATCTAGTGGTCCCTCCGCTGAACCTCGAAGGCTTGCGGCAAGGCAATGGCACCTGATCATCCTGCGCAACATCAAGATAACCAAATTGATAGGCTCGGAGCCTCCTGTTAGCTCGGTAAACACCAAGGAAGCCACAATAAGTTATATACTTGACATCCATAAGTATGGAGCCATCAATAGGTTGCACAATAGGAATTGCAATTCCAAGAGCTTGCACTAAGTGGGTTACCAGTCCACCGATACGAATGTCACCTTTCTTTTTGTTGCTCTGGTGGCAGAGGTGCTAGAGGAATAGAGTTGTAGGAGTGGGACTCTGCGGCGCATTAGGGAAGAGTGCCTTGGTGATCTTGGGCATGTATGCATTGGCCATAAAGCCGGTATCTCCTCTTACTAACAAAGTGTTAGCAAGAAACAAAGCGAAGTAACGGATGGTTGGGTTCTAACTAGTGGACATCTTCTTCTTGTAGAAGTCCCTGCCACCATTAACAGAAATAAACTCCCAAGTTGCTCCACTTGAGACTGTATATAAGTTTTTAACAGTTGATTCCCCTTCTTGAGGGAATTCATAAGCATCACAAAATTGTTGAAAAGTAATTTGATATGGCTGTTGGTTAATGGTGAAATTTACCGTGCATGCATTACCTTTCTCCTTGTATTGATCGTAAAAGGAGGCGAGGAACTCATGGGTGAGCTCAGCGTAGGTGTAGTGGCTTGCATTGGCGAGGTTGGATAGCCCTGCATTTGCACACAAGTGGTCGATGTCCGCCCTCAACCCCTGCTGAGTTGAGAAATCCGTCATCGGCCCATCGTTTGGGCAACACCTTCCTTTCCAAAACAATGGCATACTTGTTTTCGAGCTTAGCCTGGAGCCTCGAGCCTTCACCACGTTGGAGCTTTCTCTTGTGAAAAATACTACTGAGCTTGTTCATCTTGATGCATTAAGAAATTTGAACATAAAACCTTAGGCATATCGTTTCTACATGATATATGAACGATTTTACGTGGATGAATTTGTCATCAGATTGTCGACAAGTACGCCATAGGGGGTCCTAGTGGCGTTGGAAAGATGGGGTGTGAGACGTCGGATGTTCCAGGAGTAGTGAGCACAAGTTTACCCAAGTTCAGATCCGACTGCGGTGATCGGATCCTACTCTTGCTAGCAACCCAATAATATGTTGGAATAAGCCAGATGTTACAACGGATTACAAGAGAGGTTCACCTGTGCGAGTTGTGATTGTGGTTGTTGGTATTGTGTTTTTCCCTAAAGGCTCCCATAGGGATGGTTTATATAGTCACCGGGACCTAGGGTTACAGGAGAGACCTATCCGGCTACATTATAGAGTCGGTAACTAGATACAGCTTGGACTACAAGTAATACTACATGACTAAGTCAGTAACTCACCTGGGCCTTGTCGTAGTCGGAATTGGCTCCTCCTCTTTCCCTGACTGGGCTGCCCGTGAAGCAAAGCTCTAACCCATTGGTGTGCCACCCTAGTCAGCGAGTCCTGTGGGTATAATCAGAAAGTATATCCCCAACAGTAGCCCCCGAAAGTCTCCAAGATCAAAAGTCGGATAAATCATCTAGCTTGATGGTTTCTTCGTCTTGAGAATCTTGAAGGGTTCCTGAAAAATTCATTTAACAATGTAGGATTCCAAGTTAGTTGAGTCGGATATGTTTTGTTCCGACTTTAGTATTTTCCTTGCTCAGTTTGAAACGTGAGTCGGATTTTACAGCGGCGTGCAGGATGACAACTTTTCAGGTCAAGTCCTGTCACTGACAGGAGTCCTATCAACACGACCGTTGGTGGGTCTGTTACCTACGGAACAAAGCACCGTTTTAATGTTCACGCGAGAATCGAGGGGGCAAAGAGTCACTAGGAAGCTACCTCCCTCTCTCCTATATGTGTGGCGCTAATCGCGCGATTGATGCACGAATCTTGGTGCAGTGGTAAATAAAAGAGAGGAGAAAACCCTTCTCTCCTAGATTCATCTCTCCACCGCTTCATTCATTGCCTCCTTGTACTCCTCCAGCCCAACACAGCCATTCTCATCTACACACCACGAGAAAAAATATCTCTCCCACACCAATCCTTCATCTTCTCCAAGAGTGACGGCATCCGCATCTGGCTCAGGAGTAGCGGCGGGTACATCGGTGTCGGATGAGAAGAAGATGTGGGTCCTCTGGGTCCCAAGCGTCATGGACGACGCCGAGCTCCAAGCGCATTCATCGTCGCTGGCGCATGGCGGAGTTCCTCAGGACACGCCATTCCTGCCCCGCGCGATGGCGAGCGGGTGCTATTCGGCATGCATATCAAACGCGGCCTCAGCCTGCCACCGTAGGACTTCTGCATCGAGGTCCACAAATATTGCGGTGTGCAGCTCCATAACCTCCCTCCCAACTCTCTCCTTGAGCTTAGCACTCACAGAGCTCTGTGCGAGGGGTTTCTTGGCATTAGGCCAAGTCTCACCCTTTTCCGGTACTACTATGGTACCCGAAAGAACTCCATCAGTGTCGATGTTCCTTACACCACTGGAACTCTTAGCTTAGTCCTTAGGAGAAACCGAGTTTATCATAGGATTAACGCTAGCGAATCCGTCAAAATCTGGGCCGGAACCTTCTTTTATCATAAGGATATTCCGGCTCCTGGAAAGGTGGAAGGTCTTCTAGCCTTCGTCAACGGTGCCCCTCTCCACCAAAAATCATGGGACGCAGAGGTGCCAGAACTGTCGGATATCTTGATCCATGCTAAGAGGAAGATTGAGTTTATGATGAAGCACATGGGTCTCCGTGGATCCTACTTGATCCACTGCTGGCTGGAGCGCCAGATTCAGCCTTTGCCGCACCATGGAGATCGCCTCATGTACACCATCACCGGTTACAGGAAGGACAACATGTGGGTCAGCCCGAACCGGATTCCGGCGAAGGATTACAATACCCTCATGCAGTACTTGATCAAGGAGAGAGTGGAACGAAAAGTTACAGATGTCTCCATGAAGATGTTTACGTCCAACCGTCCTCTGACTCTAGTAAATATTTTGACTCTGCTTTCGCGTTTTGTCGTTCTTCTCTGTTCTTTCTCCGACTCTATTTTCATAGATGCTTTTTGACCTTGTCATCTCGAGAAACTCTCCGAGTCTGAGCTAGCTCCACTATACTACTATCTCTCAGACGATCCAGAGGCATCGGAGGATGATGAGGTGCAAGAAGTTTCTGCCTCCGCCTCCAAGAAGCGCAAGGCGAAGGAAGTCGTTATCACTACTGGTAGCCAAGTGCTGCCAGTAGTTAAAAAGTAAGCACCTTGTCTTTGTTTTCAGTACATTGTACCTTTCTTTCTTTCCAAAGCACACCTGATATTCAGTTTTTACGTGCTTCAGAGCTAAAGCAGTGTTGAAGAGTAAAGCTGATACATCCAAAACATATCTACTTTCTCGAACACTTTACTATTGTTTCTCCTCTAAACTTGTGTGATTTGGATATAACTAACACGAACTGACGCTGTTTTCAGAAGAATTACATTGGTGTCTTGTTTTTGTGCAGAAAATCAACTATCAGGGGAGACAGAGGGGAGGCTTGGGGGGCCTAGACCCACCCTAGGCACGGGCCCACCTGACCCCGCGCCTGGAGGGGGTTTGGCCACCCCAGGCAGTTCCTCGGCCTCCCTCCGTGCCTATAAGTTGCCTTCTGACCTAAAAACTCAGGGGGGGGGGTTGATAGTTTTCCAGAAAGAGTTCTGCCACGCCGCCGCCACCAGAAACCAAGATTCGGATCCAGAAACTCCGTTCTGGCACCCTGCCGGGACGGGGAATTTGGAGAGGATCATCGCCATCGTCATCACCAACGCATCTCCATCAACCACCGATGTTTCCATCATCCATGAGTGAGTAATCCCCCGCTGCAGCCTTGGGGATGGTAGGGATTGGATGAGTTCTATCATGTAATCACATAAGATCTATTAGGGCATAGTGCCTAGTATCTCTATTAGTGCTATTTGACTTTGTTGCAACTTGTTGTGCTTAATGCTTGTCACTAGGGCCCGAGTTCCATGATCTGAGATCTTAACTTATTATTGAATCATTATGATAGTATTGTTTGTGATCTTACCTGCAAGTTGTGTACACATATCATTGTCCGGATCTAAAGGCCCAAAAGTGACAATAATTGGGACAACCGGAGGGGATGGCTGTGGTGTGAGAATCACATGTGTTCACAAAGTGTTAATGCTTTGCTCCGGTGCTCTATTAAAAGGAGCACCTTAATTTCCACTAGTTCCCTAGAGGCCCCGTTGCCACGGGCTGGCTGGACAGAAGATGTTGTGCAAGTTCTCATTGCGAGCACGTATGACTATATTTGGAGCACATGCCTAGGATTGTTTAGTACTTGGATGCTTGTTATTATTTATCTACAATGGCCTAGGTCTTGAAGTTAGATGTTTAGACTCATCCATGCAACGCCCGTCCATCCATCCCTATGCCTATCGCACTCGAATCCTACTATTACCGTTACTGTTACTATTGCTCCTGTTTCACTGTTGTTGTTACTCCTGCTGTTGCTTTGCTGTTGCTACTATAAACTGTTGCTACTAATAAACTTCTGTGACCAAGAACTATTTCCAGGTGCAGCTGAACTGACAACTTAGTTGTTAAGGCTTGCAAGTATTCTTGGGCTCCCCTTGTGTCGAATCAATAAATTGGGTAATACTACCGCGAAGACTATTGCGATCCCCTACACTTGTTGGTCATCAAGACTATTTTCTGGCGCCGTTGCTGGGGAGCATAGCTTTATTTGTAAGTTCACTTGGATCTACTATTGTTCACTGCTACTCCTTTCATCATGGGGAAGTCTCGTGATGGAAAGTTCCATATTTTACCATCCACTACAAGAAGAGGTACAGTCCTAAACACCTCAGTTGCTCTTGATTCACTGTCTATTATAAGTAAGCTTGTCACAGCACCACCACATACTCATGCTACACACACTGCTACTACTGCTGAATCTGAAACTGCTTTTGATGCCGATGATGTTACTTCTACTGTGCTTGATGCGAGTGGTTCATTAGGTCCTTTTCTAGATGCTACTATGGCTAGTCTAGGAAATACTGAAACTCCTAGTGAAGACATTGTTACACCTGTTAGCTCACCTAAGGATAGTGAGAGTTATGATATTAATAATGGTTACATTGAGTTCACTGATGAATTTGTTGAAGAGTGTCGAAACACACATGGTACTAGTGCTATGAAAAGTCTCCTTGATAGACGTCCTATTATGCCTAAGTTGTCCTCTGATCCTAAGTTTGCCACTTCTCCCATAGATATTAAAGATGAAGATTAAGATTTATCTCTTGATTTGTCTTATTTAGATATTATTGAGAAAGAACCTTTTTGTGGGACTGAAAATGAGAGTGCTGTGGCTCATATGAATGAGCTTTCTACTATGAGTGCTTTATTCTCTGATGATTTTAAGATGCGCAAGTACTTTGTTACTAAGATCTTCCCTTTTTCACTAAAAGGAGAAGCTAGGGCTTGGTTTAATAGATTACCTCCTTGTTCCATTTATAGCCCTGATTGCTTGATTGCTTCTTTCTTCCATAAATATTTTCCTCCCAGTGCTAGACATGCTGCTTTGCAGAGTCATTTTGATTTTAAACAGGGAGAAGAAGAGAAATTCCCCGAGTCATGGACAAGGTTCTGTGCCTTGATTTAGGCACATCCTGGATGTCCATTACCTAAGAATGAGCTTCTTGATCTTTATTATAATGGACTAACTGATGATTTTAGGACATACCTAGATAGCTTTGCTGATTGTGTTTTCAGGAAAAGGACCCCTACAGATGCTGAAGAATTAATGACCAAGATAAGCAAGAATTATGATGATTGGACTTCAACTAAGCTAAATACACCTAAGCTTATTACTCCTGAACCAGTTGTTCCTAAACCAATTCCAACACCAACAACAAAGAAGGGGGGAGTTATTGCATTAAATGATCAAGTGATTAAGGAAGCTAAGAATTGTCTAAAGGAGGAAGGTACTAGAGCTGAAGATGTGAAGAATCTACCTCCTATAGAAGAATTAGGTAAGCCAATTCCCCACTCATCTACTATTGAGGTACATTCTCTCCAATTTAATGAAGGTGATATTCCTTATGGTAAGCCTCCTGATCAATGCTTAGAGGAACTTGATATTTTTATTGTTAAACAAGGTAATTTTAATAAACAAGTTCAGAATCATTTATTGGAAAACTCTAGAGCTATCCATGAGTTGAAAGATATTGTGGAAAGAACTTCTAATGATATTAAAATGCTTTGTAAACACTTTCAAATGGTTCAAACCCAACTTGATCAACTTTCTAAGGTACAAAAGGATATGCTAGTTAATGCTTCAGGAAATAAACATGCTTATGGAATTAGAACTAGGAGTGGTGCAGCTACTCAAGATCCTTTATATCCTGAAGGACACCCTAAAGGAATAGAGAAGGATTCCCAACAAGGTGAAGATAGTGGTAGTCCTCGTAAGAGAAAGAAAAGGAAACATAAGATAGTTGAGGAACCACTTGAACCTGCTGTAGATCCTAATAGTATATCTGTCTCTGATGCTAAAACTGAAAGTGGTAATAATAATGAATCTCTTGATAAGGAGGAAGGTGAGGAAGAACCTGAGAAGCACACTAAGAACACTAGGTACACAAAGGAGGATTTTATTGCTAAAAAACATGGTAAAGAGAGAACCTTGGGTGTACAAACCTATGCCTTTTCCAGGTAAGAAACACAAGTCAAAGGAGGAAGAACACTACAACAAGTTTTGTGAGTGGATGAAGCCTTTATTTTTGCAAATTCATTTGACTGATGCTATTAAGTTGCCTCCTTGTTCAAAGTATATGAACGATATTGTCTCTAATAAAAGGAATATTCCTAATGAGGAGATTTCTACTCTACTTGCTAATTATTCCTTCAATGGTAAGGTTCCAAAGAAACTTGGTGATCCAAGTGTACCAACTATTCCTTGCTCCATTAAGAATAATTATGTTAGAACTGCTTTATGTGATTTGGGAGCTAGAGTTAGTGTTATGCCTTTTTCTCTCTACAAGAGACTCCATCTAGAAAAGTTGATACCAATTGATATTTCTTTGCAAATGGCTGATAAGTCAACTACTATTCCTGTTGGTATATGTGAGGATGTTCCTGTTCAAGTTGCTCATACTTGCATGGTCTTAACTAATTTTGTTGTGCTTGAAATGCCTGAAGATGATAATATGTCTATTATTCTTGGGATACCTTTCCTTAATACTGCAGGTGCTGTCATCAATTGTAATCAAGGAAAAGTATAATTCAATATTAATGACAAAGAGCACACTATCTATTTCCCCAAGAAGGTTGTTAGAAGCTATTGCCTGAATTCCATTGAAAATATTGAGAGCATCAAGGTTGGAGAAATATATTGTCCCATTCCACAAGAAAATTTTGAAACTATTATGATTGGGACCATTTCTATCAAGTATGAGGTAACATAATCACCTTGTGGAATGCAAAGTTTTGTTTCATATAAGATTGTTTTGGTAACAATCCTTGATCAACCTTGTTATCAAAAGGTTTTTACGAACAAAATAATGTTTCCACTATGGTTATACTTGCTTTCTTTTTTCCCTTCTCCTTCATAGTTTTTGCTTTAGCTTTAGTTTTGCTAGTTGTTTGCTTGTTTGAGTTTCGTAGAGCTCCTGTAGTTTGGATTTTGGTTTGCTTTTGCTTCTTCTAAAAAAAACTGTTCTGCGAGAAAAATCAATTTTCATACCCTGAAAATTGGCCAAAAATAAAGTTTCCCGAAAAATCCCACAAAATTCAAAATAAATTTTTCCTCGAAAAAGGGGCAGAGAGGTACTAGAGTTTTGCTTCATGTAAGATTGTTTTGGTAACAAGACTTGATCAACCTTGTTAACAAAAGGATTTTAATGAACAAAATAATGTTTTCACTTTGGTTATACTTGCTCACTTTTATTTTTCTCGTTTCCAATCTTTGCTCTTCGTCGTGCCTAACTTAAAGGCGTTAAACCAAAGTACTTGTTGGGAGATAACCCAAGAGTTTCCTTGAGGCTTGGAAGTTATTACTTCAATAATGACCTCTCCTTATTGTGACACCCCGGGATCAGGGCTAAACAAATCCCAGACCTCCGTCTAACATAAGCTTAACCTTGAGCTCGAGAATATCCAGTCAAGAATTGATAACCCAGCAGTGACCCTACGACACAAAAATTATTACAGCGAGCTCATAACTGAGCAGAGAACCAAATTATTACAAGAAGAGGTCACTGACCACAAACATCAAACAACGGAAGGCAAATTATGCTATTAAGTATAGCAAACTTAACAAATGTCCTAAGAGGACTGAAGCATAACGATGACTTCCTAGCCCATAGATTCCAGGCTGCCGGCCAGGAACCCCAAGCTACTCGTTGATGTCGATGTTAGTACCAAACTGACCTTCAGAGAACACTTACTCTGCCAAAAGTATCAAAATAGGAAGGGTGAGTACAGGGTGTACTCCGCAAGACTTATGGCTGGTGGAGTTGTTTTGCATAAAGCCATCTTTTTTATAAAACAAGAGAGAGAAGAAGCTCGTCTAAACAGAGTATTTTAAAAGGGGGATAATAGAGCGACATCTCCAAAGTATTGATCATCATCTTTTCATATCCACCAAATCATCATCATCTCCTGAACTAGGATCACCCCCTTGTATCCATGAGGAAGCATCCTTAATCACACGTTGATCTGCCAAGTTTTACGATTAGGTTCATGTTCTCTATGATCTCACATCTATTCCCAAGTCGTCCATAACCGTGGACACGGCTTTCCGAAAGATTATTACCCTGCAGGGGTGTACAACTTTACCCACACGTACTAACCTTCTCTTAATGCCACTTAAGATTAGCTCTCTTCCTTGGAAGGCCGACAGAGGGTGGTTAGACATGACCTTTACCTTGCTTTCGCCGAGACCATGAGTCACGTAACGGGTCAAATCTCGAAGCCGTTACTTAAAGATGTGAGGCGAGGTTGGTTCACCAGGGTCTCCATCGACCCCAAGCAACCCCGGCCACACTTACCTACCTGTTATGAATGCACCTTCACCCGACAAATCTTTCAAAAGGTTTTCTATGCATATGTCGAATGGAACGCCGAACTATGTGACTCATGTTATCTACTAGGCAAGTTAGTCAATCAGGGGGTCCCCATAAACCCTGTGTGGTTGTAAGCTCGTCTTGGTTCAAGAGGCAAGGACTCGGGTCCTAGTGGTGGCGAGCATGGGACTAGAAAAATCACATCCCACCGTGGCCTCCCATACAAGCCTTAGCATGTTTATTCTCATATAACCTCTGATATCATCTTATCACGTTCTCTTGTCATACTAGATTATCTACATCTGATACATCATCTGGATGAACTAGAACTGATAGCTATGCATGGCTAAGCAGGACACAGATATAAGCTCTAGCAGTGCACACAAGCCAAACCTAGTTATGCTAGGAGCAGTTGATCAGGTAATATAAGCTTAAAGGGAGTAATGCAACAGATAGGATATTCTATCTATTGATAAAAGACCACAATAGAATCGTATGCATCATGGAAGAATTGAAATACTTTCGAAATCATAGTCTTATATCATGGTGGGGCTATGCTTTCCTTTGCCAGTTGATAACAGATAAGCAGATCTTCGGGAGCCTTATACTTGACTTGATTATAGTTGGTCAAGTTTTGTTCTTCGAGCTTCGATCTTTGACGGTGTTGATCTCGGTCTTTGATCTTGATATCGATATCGTATTCTACCGGGAAGAACCAAACACTATAAAGAGAGGGAAACGATCAACACATGGTGCAATTAATGCTCTATCTCCGTCATGGAATATGGGATACTAACTTTCAATGGCCTCGCATCCCCAGAGCCTCAGACTAGCCTGCCCTTCCAATCGGGGTTATAACGGGTCCGGTATCAGCAACACCAGCCAATCGTGTTGGTACGGTGGGTTTCCCATACACACTATTCGGAAAAAAGCTTGCCATAGTAGGTTTTGTCGTAAAACTAATTGGTTAACTCCAATTACGTAAATCAATAGTTCAAACCGCACTCAAAGGTAGGGCATTTCCCATTGATATAGGAACTTTTGTACCAGAAACAATAGTATCTCCAATTATATCCCCTCTCATCGATGTAATGCTTAAGCAAGGATGATGATATTATAAGTTAAATTGTATTGAAATATAACCCTAAGGCATGTTTGACAATTTAATCAAGGTTCCGAGGGGTATAAACCCTAACTCGGGGAAACTTTGGATATATATGAGAGGGGTTATTTTGTTCTTATAATGAAAATTTTCATATAAGTTGTTTAACAATTCATGATTATAGCTTAGATAGGTAGTTCTCATTTTTCTGAACATTTTGATATATTATACATAATTTTCTGACTTATAAATATTTAGTTATTGAATTTACAATTTTATTACATTTTCTGGAATTATTAAACCATATAAAATAGGTTTACTACGTCACTGTGACGTCAGCACAGGGGTGGGGGTCGTTTAACACCACGGGTTGGGCTAGCCTTGACTAGTGGGGTCGAGGACACGTCGGTGTGCCACACACGCAAGTGGGACCGGGGCCGGTTTGACCAGTGTAAGCACGCGCTGACATCACGATGACATCACGCTGGCGGTGACCTCTCGGATCAGCAACGAGGATGGTGCTAGGGTGCGATCTGGGACGCGGTAGGTAGCCCGTTCGAAACAGCAGAGCAAGGCGAGCAGGAATATAGCGGCGTCGCGGCTATTTGGTCGCCGGTGCTCAGAGAACAGCGGCGCACGGCGACGGAGCTTACGGGTTGACGGCGACAGACGGCTACAGTGCGAGAGGGGGATGATGGAGGGGTCCAGAGGAACCTATAGCTCACCCTGAGCGCACTGGAGTGGTCGGTGAGGCCGGAGGAGGACTGGAACGACGACAGGGTCGACGGCGGAGCTCGTCGGGCTTAGAGAAGAAGACGTCGATGGCGAAGATACAGAGCACTCCGCATCGATTCCGTTGGCGATGAGGGAGCTGGCATCACGGCGGTGCTCTTGGTGGTCTCAGGTAGGCGAGGGGAGCACGGCAACGGCGTGACGCCGGCGGCATCTGCAAGCTAGGGTTCGGTCTCGCTGGGTGAGAGAGGAAGAGAGCACGGGAGAGGAGTGATAGGACCAGGAGAAGAGGGCACGGCTCGGCGAGGTCCTTATCCCCTCCAGAGAAAGGCGGTGGGCATCACGATGCGGCGACGGCATCGGGCGGCGGTAGCACGGACACGCAGCAGCTTGCCGCTTGAGGGGAAGACGACGAACAGGGAGGGTGAAGGGGTATGGGCCAGATGGGCTGTGGCTGGGCCTCTGCGGGCGTGTGTGAGCGACATGGAGAGAGAGGAGAGTTCTGGGCCGGCCTGGTTAGGGTTCTGCCTGCTATTTTCCTTTTCAAATCCTTTTTCCTTTTCTTCTTTGTATTTTCTCTTTTGTATTTCCATTTTGAATATGTTTTATATATCTAAAAATACTAGGAGGTTTTATAAAACAAGTAAAATATTTGGGGGCCCTCATATTCAATTTGGGCTCCAACTATTTTGATACTTTTCAAAATTCAAAAGTATTTGAATTGTTTTCAAATAGAGGGAGAGAGAAATTAAGGTTTAGGGTTTTACTTAAATTTTCTTTAATGCACAATTTCAATTATGATTCTCATGAATGCACAGACAACCCTAATTACCATTTACTAAAAACTAGGGTGTTACAGCTCTATCCCCCTTACGAGAATCTCGACCCGATATTCCAAAGGTAGGAAGTGAGACAGAGAGAGAAAGAAACAGGGTCACTCTAAGATAAGAGGGAAACACACTAAACAACACATAGAGTATCTCATGGTTAGCTCATGGATGGAGTGTTCAGAAACAACTCTAAGATGACAAACATGAAACACGTCAAGGTAACAGGGGAAATAAGAGGAGATGGTTTCAAGTTGTTAAATAAATGGTCCTCATAAGGATTGAGACCATGGAACTCACTGAAGAGTTTAAGCTTCTGAAGAGGAAAGCGTCTAACAGAAAGAGCATATCCACAGACTTCGAAAGGAAACCTATACCAAACGAGTTAAGTTGAGATTTTAGGTGCAGAGATATGGATCAACAAAACCAAGCTGTTGAACTACTTTTGAAACAGAAGGGTCACTTTTTCATTCAACAGAAGGCCAAGACATAAAGGTGTTTTATGGCGAGGACTCATAAGAGTCACAAGGAACATGTATCAAGAAAAACTTCTGATTACCAAAATCATAGTCACTCTCAAAACATGTTCAAGAGTATGGAGGAAACTCTTTACTCATCCAGAACTATCAAGATCTTTGCCAAATATCGTGATATCACTCTGCACCACTACATGAGTAGGTAATAAGATTCCCGATGACACGGGAAGAAAGAAAATTCATTCTCAGACTTCAGTTACTTAACATAACAAAGGGCCTGCCAACATAAACGGTCTGAAGGATCGACTGAGAGACATTTAGCAACACTTTTAAATGTTCTCCTTGATGTTCGAAAAAGAAGACATCAAGTAAAGGTCGAACTTCGGATACAAAAGGAAACCATAAGCACAACTCATATGATAAATCATAGAAGATGCCTCGTGAAGAGTGGTTGTTATTGCTGAATCAAGCGAGTATGGCAAAAGGTCTTTCCAGCTAAGTGTGTCAACCACTACATCAATCTTGCCAGATTTACAAAGTGACCAATATCAGAACCTTGAGGAACACCACCATCGTTGTTGCTTGAGGTTCAGCTTTGGTTAGGTGGGACGATACTTCAGACTCAACATGTCCGAATAGAAAGTGTGTAACATTTACCACCAAGATAAAGTTACTAGATTCTCAAGACATGGACTACAGTGTAAAGCTCAAAAAGACTGAGCTAGATTGTTAGAATCATGTATTAGAAACTTGTCGAAGACAACTGCATACACATAGAGTACTAACAATAAACCACACATGTGTCCTTAAGGAACGGAGTTAAATCTACTCGAATCCATGGTGACATCTTTCAACAACTGCACATGAACCGTAGAAGGTTACTTCTAACATCCAGAACACATACTTCGAGAGGACTCGAAGATGGTTCTCAAAAGTTTCCAACATTAATGCCAAATGTTCCATATGAATCCAGTCTAACATGGAAAGAATAAGTATATTATCGATGGGCTCAACAATAAACTTATCGAAACACTCTAGGAAGATGGACTCATATTTTTCCTGAACGAGGCAAACATATTGGTCAAACCAAAGGACATGAAGATGTACCCAAGTGAAATATCACAAGTAGAACACCATCAAGATAGTCTTTGGAACTAAGTTTGATTTGACGATAGTCTAAATCAAATCAAAGGTCGGGGAATATAATACATCCACACAAAGGAAATACTATCTTTCTTCAACACGAACAAAACTAGACATCCCTTTAAGGACGAACAAAGTCAGATAGAACTTTTGTCTTACAACTGTCCAAGTTGTTGTTTAAGCTCAACCAACTAGTTCACGGGTATCCGGTATGGATCCTAGGAGATAAGAGCAGTTCAGAGAACTTGCTTGCTTAAGAACTTGACAATATAGTCATGTGGCAACATGGCGATACTTCTGGAAAGACGTCCAGAATATCACGAACCACTGATATGTCACTTAGTTCGAGAGGAAACTTGCTTGGTAAGGCAATCAGACATTGTCTTAGAGTTTCGGTACAAGCCTAACTCTTTGACCAAAGAGAGTGTACCAGAATAACGTACTTGGTAACACAGTCATACTTTGCTTAGTGATAAGGTTAACCAATCACGCTAAGAATGACATGAATGTCCTTAGAGTTCAAAACAATGAAAATTGCTAAGAATCTCAGATAGCCACATTATTACGCACACGTATCACTCACGAACGCGAAAGCTCGAGGGAGGGTGAGTAAAGATGTGTGAAAGCATCACTTCATTAAGGGGTCATGAAACTCAGCTCGACCTCTTAGTATGAAAGAGTGTGGTACTTTAAGGTAGAACAGATAGAAGCTAATCAATGCCTTTTAATCTGTGTATTACAACACTTTGACCTGGTCCTAGATATGACGAGGTACTGGATTTTGTTTTTCCTGACATCCCGAAATGGTTTGTCATGACGGACCACAAGAGTATCTTGCATCAGAAGACACCGATGCACATTTACTACTTGGCTACCAACTGGTAGACAAAGGTCAGAAAACAACAAGGAAAAAGGAACATGCATAGGATAGAATCCCGAGATGTGGATGCATAAGTCAACAACCTTCCAAAAACCAGTGCAAAGAAGGGTCAAGGTGTGGCAGAGTCACAAGGGTAGATGCGAGACTCACGAGGAGTACTCTTATCGTGATCTATTTGGTTCCATTAAAGAACATCTACCATAACATGTGGTATGGGAAGTCCTTTATTGTCGCAATTCAATCGCGACAAAGACCACAAGCTTGAAGGCCAGAATTGTAGTACCAGCCATCCTGAGGTAATATATGAACATTATCGACATGGGACAAAGGAATGGATCTTGGGTTAAAGGTCAGCTTCATATACAAGATTCACAACACAAGAATCAAGCACAATCCGGGATCTTAGGCTCGAGTCCAAGGGTTAAAACCCAAAGAAAGTAATAACTACTACTTGAGTGACTTAGCGTACACTACAAGATAGCAATCACGAGGTATCTTCCAAAAGAAAAAACATCTTCTGATGTACCAAACAAACAAAAAGGAGGCACACGAGGCGAAAGGAGACCTCGAAGCCTAGAACAGAACATTGTGAATCATTATATTGTAGGATCCATAAAACAGAGAGATCATGATGGGAATGAATCTCTCAGAAGAAACATAGCAAGGGGAACAAGGAATTCATAACACACACAACTCTAGATAACTCAACACTAGGTCAATTGGCTGAGAAACGACATGCCAAGAAGGCACCTATGCTTTGAAGAACTAGAAGAGATATCAAAACTTTTCCAAAATCAACACAAGATAAGATGACCCAGAGTTAGAGCGAAACTGGATAAGAAGAAAAAGAAGCATACTAGAGTTTTCGCAAATACTTTTCATCTTTAAAATAGTTTTCTCAAGCACTAGACTCAACATCGACCAATAGCAAGGTTTTCCTACGGTCAGTACTGCTCTGATACCAAAACCTGTGACACCCCGGGATCAGGGCTAAACAAATCCCAGACCTCCATCTGACATAAGCTTAACCTTAAGCTCGAGAATATCCAATGAAGAATTGATAACACAGCAGTGACCCTACGACACAAAAATTATTACAGCAAGCGCATAACTGAGCAGAGAACCAAATTATTACAAGAAGAGGTCACTGACCACAAAAATCAAACAACGGAAGGAAAATTATGCTATTAAGTATAGAAAACTTAACAAATGGCCTAAGAGGCCTGAAGCATAACGATGACGTCCCAACCCATAGATTCCAGGCTGCCGGCCTGGAACCCCAAGCTACTCGTCGATGTCTATGTAGTACCAAACTAATCTTCAGGGAACACTTACTCTGCCAAAAGTATCAACAAAGCAAGGGAGAGTACAGGGTGTACTCCGCAAGACTTATGGCTGGTGGAGTTGTTTTGCATAAAGCCATCTTTGTTTATAAAACAAGAGAGAGAAGAAGCTCGTCTAAATAGAGTATTTTAAAAGGGGGATAAGAATCCGACTTGATTCTAATAAATAACTGCAAATAAGAATCGGAAACTTACAATGTGTTCCAGGTGCAACTTATTGAATCCTACTTGATGATTATAAGCTGCTAAAGAATGATGTAGTGTAGACCCCAAGGCTCGTGCTGTATTTTTACTTAGTTAAATTTGTAGCTCGAGTCTTAGTAGCCGTCTGATGGTATTCTGTCTTCTAAACTTACAGAAAATTGCATTTTCCAACCAGGAATTTCTCAAGAACATATGCAATAAATGCAAGGAGCTCAAAGCCCTACGCCTTGATAATTAAAATTTAAAAGTTGAAAAAGATGAAGCAGAAGGTAAGCTTTTCCTACTTCCTCTTTGTCATTTAGCTATTATCATAGTCAAACTTGTTCTGTCTGACTGATATTTTTCCCTTTGTAGAACTGGTGTGTGAGTCTAGTAAGATGGCGGAGCAATCCGAGAACTTCAAGGTCTTGGAATTGGAGAATGTTGAGCTCCGGGACAA
Source organism: Avena sativa (assembly GCA_916181665.1). Lineage (NCBI taxonomy): Eukaryota > Viridiplantae > Streptophyta > Magnoliopsida > Poales > Poaceae > Avena > Avena sativa. The sequence goes on from OV702280.1 coordinate 139,646,968, forward strand.
GCTTGAAAAGCTTACTATTGAATCGGAGAAACCCATAGCTGCTCTCTTGGAGCCAAGCAACCATGAGACCGTGAGGCTCGAGAAGCTGCTAGCCCTCCGAGACAAACAATTGGATGATCTCAAGAAGGACATTGATAGTCAGAGCTATATAGCCTAGGCCATAGAGAGTGAACTGAACAGCCTTCGCGAGGAGCATGCTCAATGGAATCATTCTGTGCTAGGAAAGATTTCTGACCTTCTTTATTCGATTGATTTTTGACTTTCTTTTGAGTCAAATTTTTAATTTTGGTTCTTTCCTAGCCCCCCTGAATCTTTTCGACTCTCCTACCTCCAAACCTCGCCTTGAGCGCATCAAGCTCGTCAGATATATTTTGTTTGACTTTTTCCAGACTCTTGATGTCACATCCCAAAATTTTCCAAATTTTGTAATGTGAAAAATAAATAAACAAAATAAATAATTGTTGAAATTTAGGGTGAAAAGAAACTTTTGTTTCTAAATGGAAACTTAAAATCCCATCTTGAACAAACTTTGGTTAATATTTGAATCCAACTAAATTTAAATCAAAGTGGAAGGCATTCTTCATAAATGCATCTGGAAATTTAAACACTTGGAAATTAAACCAAAACCCTAAAACCCTAATGGAAGACAAACATTTCCAAGTTATATCTAAGACCATGGATTCTATCCAAATAAAAATTTGTCAACAAACATTTATAAATGATCAAGAATGACAAATAGAAATATTATAAAACCATAGAAATTAGTTTCACTCAATTTGGAGCCATAGATAAAATCTTATGAATTTAATAAGATAAGGAAATTGAATTTCCAAAGCTAATAAAGCACCTATCAAGAAATCCATACCAAATGGTGAGCAAATAATCCTAAAGATATTTAAAAGATAAACAAATATTAAATAAGATTTTACAAATTGGAATCACCAAGTTTGGATCTATAAATAAAAAGATATGGATTTTATAAGATAAAGATAGAAATATTAAATGAGGAATATTTAAAGGCCAAATTAACTCTTGACCTAATCCATAAGCAAATGGAATAAATATAATCCAAATCCAAATAAATAGTGGATAAGGAATTTTCAAATTAATTAAGAGGGCATTAACCAAATCCTATTCTATTTTGATAAAAGATAAAATCCCTATTAGAAATGATTAATTAAATCATGGGAAAATAAAATTTGGAATTTACCCAAGTGGAATAAAAGTTGTTTAATTAACTTAAATAAGATCAAAGAAATCTTCCAAATAAAATTTATGGTATTAAAACTATATTTAATTTCATTGGAATAAAGACAAATACCCAATTTTAAATGATTAATAAATCATATTAAAAACATTCCAAATAATTCAAGGTGAATTATTTGACACCCTAATAAATAAATAAAACCTACTGAAAAGATTTGGAAAGATTTAGATTTTAAATGGAGTTTGAAAATATTATTGAATCTTATTTCAATAAATGCAAGGGCCTATTTTAAATAATTAAAAGACCCTAAAAAGAATAAAAGAAATATTCTAAATTTGACTTTAAAATGCATTAATAAACAATATTTGAATATACACAAAGTTTGGTTGAAATTTGAATTCAAATGGATGCTTGAATTGATTAAACAAAATCAAAATAGAATAAAAGAATTGGAAAAAGAAAAATAAATAAGAGAAGAAAAAAATAAAAACAGAGCAGCCCAACAAGACCTGGCCCACTAAGCCCAACACCATCCCACTCCCTCTCTCCCGCAGGAAAACGATTTGTACCAGGGAAATGACCCGCATAGTGGATGACAACTGGACCCCACCTCGCTTCTCTCTCTCTCGCTGACACCCAGATCCCACCTCCCCAGTCTTCTTCCTCACCGCGCGCGACCAGTTCGTCGCCGTTTCTGGCTGTAATTCCGCGGCTTAATTCTCCTTAACGCTGCAGCCATTACTCGCTGTGATCACGCACACTTAATCGCCTCCCTCCCCTCTATCTTTCCCCCCATACGTCGTCTCCTCTCTGCTACAGGGCTGCCGCAATTCTCCTCGAGACCTTCCTCTGCTCCGACGAGCTGCGATCGCAATTCCGGCCACACCTCGCCGCGCCTCACCCCCTGGAACACACGAGCGTGCTCGCCGTCACCATGCGCACCTGTCAGTAGCCATGGCTCGTTCGCGCGCGCCCTAGAACGACGCCTCCGATGACGCCAATGCGCCACCGCCTTCGGCATCAACTCCGGCGATCTCCCTCGGTATGTCCTGACCGCCCCTCCCCTCTCGTTGACGCACGTAAGATCTACTCTCCTGTGCGCACGCCTGATTCGTGTCCTAGCGCGCTTCGTAGCCTCGACCCCGTCAACATCAGAGCGTGCCTGTGGCATCCCACAAAACCACTACTAGAAAATCGCGTTGTTTTTGTGCATTGCATCATCATGACCGCATGCTCATGTCATCATGCCACATTGCATTTGAGCATCGTCATCATCATGCATATTATTTTACTTGAAACTATGTTGCGAAAGTCTACTGTTTTCTGAAACTAGCCCTCCTTCTATTTCAAATTAAACCCCGGATGCTTCCGGATATTTTGTTTGTCTAAAAACTATTTACAAAGTTTATTGCAAATTAAATAAAAGTTATATTATTTTAGGGGGCAGCCGAACCGGGCCGATCCGACCTAGTTGACCACCCCCAGTGCAAAACAGCCTGTCCAATTCCTATCCCTACCCAAACCTAGTCTACCCACCAACCAGTGGCCGCCACCTCACCGCCCCCTCCACCTCATCCTAGGTTCAGCCACCTCACCAATCCACCAGCCCCCTCTCCCTCTCCCCTCCTGGGCCCCAACCCACACAGCACACACTCCCCACTCCTACCCCCTCTCCCTTCCACCCTGGCCCCACGCCACCGGTCCCCCTGGCCCCACCCGCGGCAACCCACCCACACCCGACCTGGCCCTCCCCACCTCCCTGCCTCCCGGGCCCCACTTCTCCTGGCCCCGCGTGGCCCGCTCCCCACCAACCCCGCTCCTCCCTCCTCTCTCTCCCCTCACCTCTCTCCCCCGACCACGACGCACCCCGACGCCCACGCGACCCCGCCTTTCTCCTCCTCCGGCGAGCCGCCGCCGCTAGCCGGCTCCTCCTCCCTCCCTCGCTCGCTCCCCCACCTTTCCCCTCAAGCCGCGTCCTCCCCGCCCGCTCTCTGCGCCCGACCTCCGCCGCGGCCGCGTGCCCCGCCACCAGCCCGCCCGCCTCCGGCCGCCTCCTCCACCTCGCGGCTCCGGCCCTCTTCCCCGTCATCGCCCCCGGCCGCCGCCAGCGGGCCCCGAGCCTCCTCCCCTCCGCCGTCCAGCCGCCCCGCACGCGCAACCCCTCCTGTGGTCCGCGCCACCCCCGGCGAGCTCTGCCTCCCCCTCCCGCTCCCCTCTCCGGCCAGGACCTCCTCCCCGTCGCCCTCCTCCTCGGCCGCGGCTCCGCCAGCGCCTCCGGCCCCATCGTCGTCGGCCTCCCGCGCGTCCTCGGGCCGCGTCCCCCGGCCGCCGTCTTCCTTCCCTCCGGCGTTCCCTGCCTCGCCTGACGCCGCCGTCGCCGGCTGGCCCGCTTCGTCGGCCTCCTCTGGCCCCGCTAGCCTCAACCCCATGCCACCAAGATCCCCGTCCTCCACCCTGAGCTGTGCTGCCTGAGTTCAAGCCCGACCCTAGCGTGTGCCGTGGGATGTGAAGGTGATGGGTGTGGTGTGGAACGGTGCTAAGAAGATGGTGTTACAGATCACCCGGGCTTCGACCTGAACATTCCGGTGGACGAGAAAGAAAAGTTGGACAAGGACATTGGTGTCGTCGACAAGATCTTCGATGACCACCGGATTGGATTCAAGTTCTCCATCGACGACAAGATCGCCCTCAAGGATCCGAAGGCCCCAACTCCGAAACCCCGAAGACCGATCCCGGTGTTTGAAGACCGAACCCCAAGATCTGCCTCACGACCCCGAACCCCGGAAACCCCGATGCTTTCGACACGGATGCCATGATCTTCGTCACGGACGCCGAGACCCCCGGACCCGAAGACCACACGTGCGACAAGTACTCCTTCCCAGATGCGATGCTCGAGAACACGGACGGTAAGGACACCGACGCAGAACGCCAAGTTCTTCACCCCGAACGCCAAGACCGACCCGACACGAGGACACGACAAGATCTTCGCGATGACAAGATCGACGCCGACCAGGGCGAATCCGATGTGCCCTCGACACCAAACCAAGTCCTTCTTCCCGGAACGCCAAGTTCTCCACCTTGTATCCGATCCCGCTGGTCCCGTCGAACCCTGAACCCCAAGCCCGGACCCTGAACCCCCGAAACCAGGATCTCCCGAACCCAGATGTGTGACCCCTTTTCCTGAGACCCTTATTTTGTAAATAACATACAAATTGTTGCATATTTAATTGTTCATGCATGCATACTTGTCATGTGGTTTGGGGGCTTACGCCGATTCACCATATAATTAAATATGGGGCCCATATGCGGGCAAATCTAGTCGTATATTGGTCCCATTTAAATTTGTGTAGCGAACCGGTGCTATCATTTTGCCTTGCTAAGACAACATTTAAATGGCGGGGTAGTTAAACAACTCGAACCTATTAAATAATTCATCGGGACCCCGGTTCCGCTTAATATGACCTAATCGCATCGCACCTTTGCCATGCCATACATCATACATGCATCATGCCCGATCTTTTGCCGTAGTATAAATATTGCATCCGGTGTTTATTCTAGTGTTTTGGTTCTTCGCGGATAAGGCCGTCGAGTTGATGCGAGTGTCGACCCGATCTTCGGTTGAACCTTCGGCAATGTTTTCAGGCGAGCATCTCCCCCTTTCTACCTATCTTACTTTTATAGTATTTATTTCCTCCTGTTGATCTATTGCTATCTGTGTTGCGAAGCTCTAGTTTTCGTAGCTGTGATAACCCTTGCAGCCTTATATTGCCTTGGACACATCCTATTACCTGTTGTTTGGTAGAAAGTTGGACCTGCGCGTCGTAGTCGCTTGCTCAAGTGCTGTTGCGCGTCGACAAGTACCACAGTTGTTGGAGTATTGCCGCATGTTCAATGTTGGAGATGGTCATGGCTTTATTTATCGTTCACTTTAATTATTGTTTAATAACTAAAATTGTTTAGGTAAGCAGAGGCACGGGTGGGCAATAGATGTTATTTGGTTGTTAACCGTCCACTTGTGTCCCGTAGGACCCCGAGTTCTTGACACCTGTTCCGAGATCGAGCGCGCTAACCACATGTGGGATGTATGGGCACCCCATCGATTTAGTACCTGATTTCAAAGTACTGTACTGGGGGCCACAAACTAGTTTGGGGTTTTATTACTATCCTGTACTTATGCCATGCTTTACTGCTTTATTTACGATTGTGCGAGGAGCACACTGTACTGTTTAGGATCGGGACACGATTTTGCGGTATCGACACCCCGAGTTTTCGGGTTCCCAGTCGTTTACAGCCGTCCACCCAAACCCTGAGTCCGTCTCGGAGACCGGCCGACTTTGTTGCGGGTGTACTTAGTGGGGTGGCCCCCCGTGCTTGCTTTGGGTCTGGGAAACGTCATGACTTAGGCCCCGCCGACATACCGATGGGTGTATGTTAATTGATCTGGCAAAAAGGGTCGAAGTGCGTGTGGATACTTTGGTGCACCCCTGCAGGGTAAAATCTTTTCGAGAAGCCGTGTCCGCGGTTATGGACGACTTGGAGCACAGTGCTTGATCATAGACAACTATAACTAAGGTTTACTGTTATAACTTGACTTGTATCCGATATGACTAGTAATAAGCTTCACCACAACGGAATGGCTAAATAAAAGTACCAACAACTGCTGGGTTTTGGGATATCTCATGCTAATTGTATCTGACTAGTAAGTGTTGCAACTACAATGGAATGGTTAACTAAAACTGCCCACTGCTTATCTTATCAGGATGATTATCTATACTTGACTAGTAATTGCTGCAACGATAACTGAATAAGTAAAACTGCCAACTGTGTGAGTTCCTCGGTTGACTTCCTCGTTTGGTCTCGAGGGGGAAACACCAGGATGGGTTTGTTTGATGGTAGTATCAGGATGGTTCCGAATAGGTCTTTCTTACCCCTCTCTGATAGCCGCCAGTTGTATCGAGTTCTATAGGTTGTTTAGTGCATGCTGTGCTGCCGCTCAGTCCACCATACCTATGTAGGCGAGGACCGCCGAATTCTAGCCTCGTCGTGTACTGGCCTCAGTACTGACGCTCCTCTTTTTCCTTTGCCCTTTGTCGGCACCCCTTTTGTTTAAGCAGGTTTTGAGATCGACGTCGTTAGCAGGGTTACCCTTCCGGCGTGGCCTGGGCAGGGTTATGGACGCCATCGCTTATTCTTCAGGGCTCTTAGCCCCATTTGCATCTTGTCCGTAGTCGGACGCTCTATCATTTTCAAGGTGATTTGGATCTTTGCATGTTATATCTGTATTCTTGACTCATTGAGTCGCTTTTGTATATATATCTGTTCTGTGGGTCCCATCGAGGACAGTTGTGTAATGTTATTACTTAGTTTTCATCCCGCACGAAAGTGCCTGGTGGGCACCTTTGAATCGTTTCTATGCGGGTTTGGCGGGTTTTCGCTAAAACTTGCATAGGGCCGATTCCGAGGGTGTTACAGAGTGGTATCAGAGCTCAGCAGTTGCGATACCCCACAAGTCCAGCCTGTAGGATAACCTAGCTAACGGCCGAAGTAGAGTGTCAAAACTATTTTGCAAAATCGGTTGGATAGTTCTGATTAGGTATGATTTTACTCCTTACCCCTTTGCTATTCTCCTCTTATCTCGACGTGTTTTTAATCTGCTCTCTTATCTTTTCTTCGAGTCCAGGAATTCTCGTGGTGGGGTTTTCTGTCGTACCTTCAGGGTTTCGCTTCCTCCTTTGGTAACGGTGTGGCTACATCTAGTCTTCATGCTATCCGAGGAATCCTTCGTCTGATGGACTACTCTTTGTTCCTTCTCGTGCCTTCCGGTGTTTTCCGACATGACGACATCATCTACGCTAGATCCGATGCAGAGTCTGCATCACGCCTTTGTTTCGGAACCTCGTTTGTCGAGATCTTCAGTCTAAATCTTGAGGGTTGGTTGCATAATCTGTCTATTCGTGTACATAGTAATGCTTTGAGTGCGGGATGGAGTCGCGACCATACCACTACTCTTATCATTTGCTTTTGTATATGGAATGGTGGATCGATGCAACTCTTACTCCTTCCATGAAAGTTAGAGGTGGCCTTACCTTTAACTTCGTCCTTTGTTTATCCGGAGCGTTCTCTCGACGATCATGGGCAACAAACCCTTGTTGGTGGTGTCGCCGATTTCAAGACGAAGAAAGCATCATTGTTAGTGGTGTCGCGAAGATCTACACGAAGCGAGAAGATGCAGATCACCGACCTTCTTTCCGGTACCATGAGGCGGATCTCGAGGGCGAGATCCATTGTTAGTGGTGTCGAATTGTGGCATCCCGCAAAACCACTACTAGAAAATAGCGTTGTTTTTGTGCATTGCATCATCATGAACGCATGCTCATGTCATCATGCCACATTGCATTTGAGCATCGTCATCATCATGCATATTATTTTACTTGAAACTATGTTGCGAAAGTCTACTGTTTTCTGAAACTAGCCCTCCTTCTATTTCAAATTAAACCCCGGATGCTTCCGGATATTTTGTTTGTCTAAAAACTATTTACAAAGTTTATTGCAAATTAAATAAAAGTTATATTATTTTAGGGGGCAGCCGAACCGGGCCAATCCGACCCAGTTGACCACCCCCAGTTCAAAACAGCCTGTCCAATTCCTATCCCTACCCAAACCTAGTCTACCCACCAACCAGTGGCCGCCACCTCACCGCCCCCTCCACCTCATCCTAGGTTCAGCCACCTCACCAATCCACCAGCCCCCTCTCCCTCTCCCCTCCTGGGCCCCAACCCACGCAGCACACACTCCCCACTCCTACCCCCTCTCCCTTCCACCCTGGCCCCGCGCCACCGGTCCCCCTGGCCCCACCCGCGGCAACCCACCCACACCCGACCTGGCCCTCCCCACCTCCCTGCCTCCCGGGCCCCACTTCTCCTGGCCCCGCGTGGCCCGCTCCCCACCAACCCCGCTCCTCCCTCCTCTCTCTCCCCTCACCTCTCTCCCCCGACCACGACGCACCCCGACGCCCACGCGACCCCGCCTTTCTCCTCCTCCGGCGAGCCGCCGCCGCCAGCGGGCTCCTCCGCCCTCCCTCGCTCGCTCCCCCACCTTTCCCCTCAAGCCGCGTCCTCCCCGCCCGCTCTCCGCGCCCGACCTCCGCCGCGGCCGCGTGCCCCGCCACCAGCCCGCCCGCCTCCGGCCGCCTCCTCCACCTCGCGGCTCCGGCCCTCTTCCCCGTCATCGCCCCCGGCCACGCCAGCGGGCCCCGAGCCTCCTCCCCTCCGCCGTCCAGCCGCCCCGCACGCGCAACCCCTCCCGTGGTCTGCGCCACCCCCGGCGAGCTCTGCCTCCCCCTCCCGCTCCCCTCTCCGGCCAGGACCTCCTCCCCGTCGCCCTCCTCCTCGGTCGCGGCTCCGCCAGCGCCTCCGGCCCCATCGCCGTCGGCCTCCCGCGCGTCCTCGGGCCGTGTCCCCCGGCCGCCGTCTTCCTTCCATCCGGCGTTCCCTGCCTCGCCTGACGCCGCCGTCGCCGGCGGGCCCGCTTCGTCGGCCTCCTCTGGCCCCGCTGGCCTCAACCCCATGCCACCAAGATCCCTGTCCTCCACCCCGAGCTGTGCTCCCTGAGTTCAAGCCCGACCCTAGCGTGTGCCGTGGGATGTGAAGGTGATGGGTGTGGTGTGGAACGGTGCTAAGAAGATGGTGTTACAGATCACCCGGGCTTCGACCTGAACATTCCGGTGGACGAGAACGAAAAGTTGGACAAGGACATTGGTGTCGTCGACAAGATCTTCGATGACCACCGGATTGGATTCAAGTTCTCCATCGACGACAAGATCGCCCTCAAGGATCCGAAGGCCCCAACTCCGAAACCCCGAAGACCGACCCCGGTGTTTGAAGACCGAACCCCAAGATCTGCCTCACGACCCCGAACCCCGGAAACCCCGATGCTTTCGACACGGATGCCATGATCTTCGTCACGGACGCCGAGACCCCCGGACCCGAAGACCACACGTGCGACAAGTACTCCTTCCCAGATGCGATGCTCGAGAACACGGACGGTAAGGACACCGACGCAGAACGCCAAGTTCTTCACCCCGAACGCCAAGACCGACCCGACACGAGGACACGACAAGATCTTCGCGACGACAAGATCGACGCCGACCAGGGCGAATCCGATGTGCCCTCGACACCAAACCAAGTCCTTCTTCCCGGAACGCCAAGTTCTCCACCTTGTATCCGATCCCGCTGGTCCCGTCGAACCCTGAACCCCAAGCCCGGACCCTGAACCCCCGAAACCAGGATCTCCCGAACCCAGATGTGTGACCCCTTTTCCTGAGACCCTTATTTTGTAAATAACATACAAATTGTTGCATATTTAATTGTTCAGATGTGGTTTGGGGGCCTTACGCCGATTCACCATATAATTAAATATGGGGCCCATATGCGGGCAAATCTAGTCGTATATTGGTCCCATTTAAATTTGTTTAGCGAACCGGTGCTATCATTTTGCCTTGCTAAGACAACATTTAAATGGCGGGGTAGTTAAACAACTCGAACCTATTAAATAATTCATCGGGACCCCGGTTCCGCTTAATATGACCTAATCGCATCGCACCTTTGCCATGCCATACATCATACATGCATCATGCCAGATCTTTTGCCGTAGTATTAAATATTGCATCCGGTGTTTATTCTAGTGTTTTGGTTCTTCGCGGATAAGGCCGTCGAGTTGATGCGAGTGTCGACCCGATCTTCGGTTGAACCTTCGGCAATGTTTTCAGGCGAGCATCTCCCCCTTTCTACCTATCGTACTTTTATAGTATTTATTTCCTCCTGTTGATCTATTGCTATCTGTGTTGCGAAGCTCTAGTTTTCGTACCCGTGATAACCCTTGCAGCCTTATATTGCCTTGGACACATCCTATTACCTGTTGTTTGGTAGAAAGTTGGACTTGCGCGTCGTAGTAGCTTGCTCAAGTGCTGTTGCGCGTCGACAAGTACCACAGTTGTTGGAGTATTGCCGCATGTTCAATGTTGGAGATGGTCATGGCTTTATTTATCGTTCACTTTAATTATTGTTTAATAACTAAAATTGTTTAGGTAAGCAGAGGCACAGGTGGGCAATAGATGTTATTTGGTTGTTAACCGTCCACTTGTGTCCCGTAGGACCCCGAGTTCTTGACACCTGTTCCGAGATCGAGCGCGCTAACCACATGTGGGATGTATGGGCACCCCATCGATTTAGTACCTGATTTCAAAGTACTGTACTGGGGGCCACAAACTAGTTTGGGGTTTTATTACTATCCTGTACTTATGCCATGCTTTACTGCTTTATTTACGATTGTGCGAGGAGCACACTGTACTGTTTAGGATCGGGACACGATTTCGCGGTATCGACACCCCGAGTTTTCGGGTTCCCAGTCGTTTACAGCCGTCCACCCAAACCCTGAGTCCGTCTCGGAGACCGGCCGACTTTGATGCGGGTGTACTTAGTGGGGTGGCCCCCCGTGCTTGCTTTGGGTCTGGGAAACGTCATGACTTAGGCCCCGCCGACATACCGATGGGTGTATGTTAATTGATCTGGCAAAAAGGGTCGAAGTGCGTGTGGATACTTTGGTGCACCCCTGCAGGGTAAAATCTTTTCGAGAAGCCGTGTCCGCGGTTATGGACGACTTGGAGCACAGTGCTTGATCATAGACAACTATAACTAAAGTTTACTGTTATAACTTGACTTGTATCCGATATGACTAGTAATCAGCTTCACCACAACGGAATGGCTAAATAAAAGTACCAACAACTGCTGGGTTTTGGGATATCTCATGCTAATTGTATCTGACTAGTAAGTGTTGCAACTACAACGGAATGGTTAACTAAAACTGCCCACTGCTTATCTTATCAGGATGATTATCTATACTTGACTAGTAATTGCTGCAACGATAACTGAATAAGTAAAACTGCCAACTGTGTGAGTTCCTCGGTTGACTTCCTCGTTTGGTCTCGAGGGGGAAACATCAGGATGGGTTTGTTTGATGGTAGTATCAGGATGGTTCCGAATAGGTCTTCCTTACCCCTCTCTGATAGCCGCCAGTTGTATCGAGTCTCTATAAGTTGTTTAGTGCATGCTGCGCTGCCGCTCAGTCCACCATACCTATGTAGGCGAGGACCGCCGAATTCTAGCCTCGCCGTGTACTGGCCTCAGTACTGACGCTCCTCTTTTTCCTTTGCCCTTTGTTGGCACCCCTTTTGTTTAAGCAGGTTTTGAGATCGACGTCGTTAGCAGGGTTACCCTTCCGGCGTGGCCTGGACAGGGTTATGGACGCCATCGGTTATTCTTCAGGGCTCTTAGCCCCATTTGCATCTTGTCCATAGTCGGACGCTCTATTATTTTCAAGGTAATTTGGATCTTTGCATGTTATATTTGTATTCTTGACTCATTGAGTCGCTTTTGTATATATATCTGTTCTGTGGGTCCCATCGAGGACAGTTGTGTAATGTTATTACTTTGTTTTCCACCCGCACGAAAGTGCTTGGTGGGCACCTTTGAATCGTTTCTATGCGGGTTTGGCGGGTTTTCGCTAAAACTTGCATAGGGCCGATTCCGAGGGTGTTACAGTGCCCCACGCCGTTGCGAACTCCGGCGAGGAATCGCCAGCGACCCCCGTGCTCCCCCTTCCCCGCGACAACAACGTCGAGCATCAGTGACACCACGCGAACACGGTGATCCATATCTCTTGTTCCCTTGCTTCCTTATTCACTGAGACCGCGGTTAGCCGAGCGTCGCCGCCGCTAGCCACCGTCGAGCGCCGCTGGTATTTTGTCACAGTGCCCTGAGCCGCTGGATCTTGATCTGACGGATGCGATAGAACTTAACCTAAAGGGTATCGTGTGCTCTGAGCCGCACGATTTCCATTAGATCCAACGCACTACACCACGCGATCCGCACGAAACGTTTTTGTCCAATAGTATCGCACCATGTGGCCAGCTTTTGATTAAATAGACAGAAACATCTCTATTAGATGATCAATTTTGTAAATTGCATAAATTTCAAACCACACATCCAAAGTTTGCAAATTTTATATCAATGGAATCATCAAGACAAGTACTTTCCAACCATGCACTTTGTTTAGTAAATTGCTTCGCAAAAATGGTTGTTTTTGCAGAAACTTGTGTAGGCATGTTTGGAATATAAAATTCATTCTAAAATTATTTTTGTGATAAAATCTTTGGGAAATGGTTTGTTTTTAACCTACTGACCATATAAATCAACTTGTGGATTCAAAAACATATTTTGTGAAACAAAAGAATAAATCTTTGATTTAGAACATTTCTAGTCAAATAAAAATAATGTTTATGTGTTAAAAATGCTTTTGGGAGAAAAACTTTGAGAAATTAAACTCTCTGACCCTAAACACAAAGTTTTATGATTTTAAAACATATTTTGTGAACCCTATAAAGATTGTTGCCTTGCTAAAATCATTTTCAACCACATAAAATAATGCTTTGGTTTAAATTGGTTTATAGTAAAATCTTTTGCAAATGGTTTTGCCACTTTTATAAAATGACCAATAGGTGTTTGAGAATGTTTATAACCCATTAGAAACCACTTTTCCAAATAAAACAATCTTTGGCATGCTTGCATGCAGTGTTTTATTTCTATTATTTTATGTGATGTTTGCTTGAATGGTAGATTGAATTCTTGCTTGCTTGATTGAATTGTAGTGGAATTTGAAGAGTGTGAACATTGCAAGATCAAGGAGTGAACTTATATTCTCTACCAAAAAGGCAAGTGATGCTTCATACTTTTGTCCTATTATTTTCACTATGCATTAGTGATATTTCTAAAGTAGGACTTGCATGGAATTTTTGCTAAGTGTAAATTATACCATGGGAAATCCTAGTAGATGAAACCTTAGTAGAAATTTCATAAGTAAAGATTCCTACTACTATCATGCTTAGCTTAGATAGTAGAAAACAAGGGTGGATTATATTCATGCTATGGAATATTTCTAAGTCAAGGACTTGTGTTTTGTTTAATAAAATAACTAAGTGAATGAATCACCTGGGTGGAATGGAAGGAATGGTTTGTGTTGAGTGGTTACACAAGGCCCATTTCTATGGTTTACCTTGTGTATCTCACTTGTGGATGGCCACCCAAGAACAAAGAGATTTGAGATGTCAAATGTTGAGAAGCTTCAAGTGCAGCCACTTGGCATTATGGGCTCTGCCTGGATCATATAGGTTGCAATAACTTAGCCAAATGGACAGTTGGTGGTAGGGGATGATAGGTTGGAACGCGTCCATTCTGGTCTAAGTGAAGGATTCTAAAAGATCTTGTCTTGGTGAAACCAAGTCTTGTGGGGAAAGTGCACCACCTCTGCAGAGTGTAAAATCTAAGTACTTAGCCATGTCCCTGGCAAAGGACAATTTGAGCATCAAGACATGGAAGCTATCAAGAATCTCCTCATCCAAATTTCTAAGTTAAAACTTTGTGGTTGAACAAGGGTTGAAGGATCACCAATTTCTATTGGGAGATTCCTTGGGTGATTTTTTAGCAAAGCAAGCCTAAGCTCCACCTAGCCAAGTGCATATAGATGATAGACTCCACCATACTACCATAGTATCACTTGTCAATACAATTCAAATGTATTGACCCTTGTGGCTGTAACTTATTATGTTGCAGGTTTGTTTGATGTTAGTGAAGTATGTGTTGATTAGGATTACAAGTCTACAACCAACATGTTTGCATGTGGCACTTTGAAGATGAAGGACCCCATGCTATTGTTATATTCTGCTGCATTGTAATGAGATAGCCAGATGAGCTATGTAAGATGTAATAAATTACTTTATTCCTGGTTATAAAGTTGTATTATGACCTTTGTTTCTTGATATTACATCTTAACTGTGGATGATAACTATTGATCCAGGGACTAGCATTGCAATCACAGGGATATATACCTTATTAAAGGTTGGGACCTCTACACTTGAAGAGGCTGGCGAGTCGGTCAAACTTTCTGACTTGCATAAGATGTCCGTCCAAGAGGTGAGGGACAAGGCCAAGGAGATTTTGAAGCTTATCGAGGACTGGAAGATCTCCTATGCTCGGACTACTGCGCAGATTTATCTTACCATGGTGATGAGCCACCACAGCGAGATGGAAATCTGGCATGTCACCAAGGGTATTGTCGAGGAGGACGATGAGGGTAACCCGTAGAACATCAAGGATATCCAAGATTACTATGAAGGTTGCGCTTGCCGTGTAGCGGAGATAACCAATTACATGACACCATTCTTCGAATCCGTCGTTGTGCATCCCTCGCCTCAAGAGCCAGAAGACAACCTCGTTGAAGCAGCTTCTGAGTCTGAGATCCAGGGCGACGATGTTGTCGACTTTAGCGCTCCACGCTCTTCATCACCACGACCTGATTATACAGTATAAACAATTTATATGTATTATTCTGAACTTTTGGCAATGTAATGATGGAAACAGTATTTTTGATTGTGCTGATCTATAAAAACTGATGCTTTTACTATCATATCACTTTTGTTTGTATATATTTTATGAGTGTTCTTTGAAAATTTCTAAAGCACTAGTTTTTATGCTTATACTTGTCATTTTATCTAGCTCTCTACCTCGTCCCTTTCATGAGCCGGCCAACCTTTAGCACGAAAACATTGCCGAGGAATAGAGCTCAATTGCTAAACTAGTTTAAACTCGGAAATAAAGCCGGCTTCCAGTAACAACAATTCATTACTCGGAAGATACCCGCTTCTAAGCAATCAGATAAAAAACCAAAGTATAAACAATAAATTAAAAAAATTACCCTAAGGTAACATTTTTTAGATATTCAAAAATCATAACCAGAACGAACATGAGCATAAGGGATATTTGAAAATGACATGCTCTTTTGGAAATAATATGGCAAAATACTTCTCAAAGATAACATATGAGGAAACCAATACTTTATTTCACTTTGAACATGTACAAATTGATTACAAGGAAATATAACTAAGAATAGAAGGGACGTAGTTGTGCAATATTCCATGGACGGTCTATCTCATCTGGGTCTGTACTACCGCCAGCTCTCTTTCTCTTCTGAGTATCCGATCTTTCCTTGACTGGTCCCATATCGGTTAAATAATACGACCCATTATGCAGAAATCTGCTGATCATAAAAGGTCCTTCCCAAATCAGGGAAAGTTTGTGCTTTTTTTGCACAAGTTGGAGAACAAAATTGACCTTCCTAAAAGAACGGTTATGTACTCTCTGACTATGATACTTGTGCAACTTCTACTGATAGGCTGTAGATCTCTGCTCAGCAACGACGCGAACTTCTTCGAATATATTGAGAGCATCTTGTCAAGAAACTTCTGCATCTTCTTTGATATACGCTTTGACTATAGGAGACTGATGGATTAGGTCACTTGGAAGAACTGCTTCTTCACCATAGACCAAGAAGAAAGGAGTGTATCCGGTTGATATGTTAGGAGTTGTACGCAAGATCCATATCACAAACGGTAACTCTTCTGCCCAAGCCTCCGCGGCACGACGAAGTGGTGCCTCGAGACGAGGTCAGAGTCCTTGTAAAATAAGACCGTTAGTTCTTTCGACTTGTCCATTAGCTTGTGGATGCGCGACTGATGCAAAATTGAGTCAGATCCCTTGTTCTTCGCATAATTCGGCAAGTTCTCCCATCATAAAATTGCTCCCGCTGTCAGTAATTATACTGTGCAGATATCCAAATCGGATGATCACGTGCTCGACGAACTTTCTGGCTGTGGCTCCATCGCAACTTGTTACGCGTTTATCCTCAATCCACTTTGTAAATTTATCTACCATCACTAGTAGGTGAGTAAATCCACATTTTGTCGTGCGAAACGGCCCTACCATATCAAGCCCCTAGACCGCAAATGGCCATCTAATAGGGATTGTTTGCAGTTGTTCAGCCGGAACATGTGCCTGATGGGCGTACTTTTGGCAGCCTTTGCACGTTTTGACCAGTTTGTCAGCATCCGCCTTAGCTATAAGCCAAAAGAATCCGTGTCTAAAACCTTTTGCCACCAAGGATCTGGCTGCAGCATGGTGACCATACTCGCCTTCATGGATTTCTCGTAAGATTTCCACTCCTTCCGGAGAAATACATCGTTGAAAAACCCTAGAAACACTCCGCTTATAGAGCTCACATTTTATTATTGTGTAGGCTTTCGCTCGTCGGACGATATGTCGGCTCAGCACTTTGTCTTCAGGTAATTTTCCGTCTATCAGGAAATCCAGATAGAGTCTTTTCCAGCTGGGAATTACAGCCAGAACTGCTATTAAAGGTGAGTGGGATTTCGCCAGATAGTCGTCATCTACTCCGGTTATGGAGGGGACCCTTAAATGCTCTAAAAAAGCGCCATCCGGTACTTCTTTCCGCGCAGGGCCTATCCTTGATAGAGCGTCTGCTTCCTCATTTTCTGCTCGAGGGATGTGTTGAACCTCAAAACCCTCGAACGATTTAGATAATTCATCCACGACAGCTTTGTAGGCTGCCATGTGCTTGATTGCATTGGAGATGTCGGATACTTGCTGAGCAAATAAATCTGAGTCTCCGTAACACATGAGTCTTGTTACACTGATGTTTTTGGACATGGTATTCCATGTAACAATGCTTCATACTCGGCAATATTATTGGTCGCCGTGAAGTGTATTTGTAACACATAGAATAGCTTATCTCCTTGGGGCGACTTGAGAACCACCCCAGCCCCCGAGCCTCCTCGTGTTTTTTATCTGTCAAAGTGAAGGGTCCAAAATTCCGAGTCTGGAGGACTTGTATTTACTGCCGTCTCTGTCCAATCAACGACAAAATCAGCAAGGATTTGGAACCTGATTGTTGTACGTCGCTTGTAATCAATGCCAAAAGTTGCAAGCTCTATTCCCCACTTTGCGACACGTCTTGTGGAGTCGCGATTGTTGATTATATCTCGCAGGGGAGCAGTACTCACCACTGTGATCTTGTTCTCTTGAAAGTAGTGTTGTAGCTTTCTAGATGCAAAGAACACTCCATAGGCTAGCTTTTGATGGTGTGGATACCTTGTTTCGACTATGTCAGGACTTCACTCAGGTAATAAGTTGGACGCTACACCTTATGCTCGTGGCCTTCTTCTCGCGCTCCACCACTGTTACCACGCTTCTGACCTTGTTGGTCGCTGGAATTTAGATAACATAGGCTCCTGAGGTTCTGGAGGTGCGAGAACTGGTGGGTTTGAAAGTAGGTCTTTCAAACATTGTAGGGCAGTCTCACTTCCTGGGTCCAAACAAATTTGTCGGTTTTTTTCAAGAGTTTGTATAAAGGTGCATCTCTTTCGCCAAGCCGGCTGACGAACCGGCTCGCTGTTGCAATGCAACCAGTGAGTCGCTACACGTCCTTCATGCGAGTCGGCCTGGTGATGTTGAGTATAGCCTTGATTTTGTCCTGGTTCACCTCTATGCCTCGCTCAGAGACGATGAAACCTAGCAATTTTCTGGCTAGAATTCCAAAGAAACACTTCTTCGGATTTACCATCATATTGAATTTTCGTAGGCTAGCAAATGTTTCCTCCAAGTCGGAAATTAAAGTTTCCTTCTTTTTGGACATAACTACTATGTCATCTACGTATACATGGACGTTGCGTCTGATTTGATCGTTGAGACAACATTGCATAGTACGTTGATATGTTCCTCCTACGTTCTTTAAGCCAAAAGGCATAGTTTTATAGCAGAAGGATCTGAAAGGAGTGAAGAAAGACGTCTTGATTTTATCCGACTCTTTCACCAGTATTTGGTGATATCCGGAATATGCATCAAGAAAACATAGTAATTCCAACCCTGCCGTTGAGTAGATAACTTGATCGATTCTTGGCAAAGGGAATGGGTCTTTTGGGCATGCCTTGTTCAAAGCAGTATAATTAACACACATCCTTAAATAAATATTGTCATTTTTACGGACAAGTACAGGATTTGCCACCCAATCTTTGTGGATGACCTTTGTTATAAATCTGGCTAATTCTAGTCGCGGTAATTCCTTGGTTATTGCTTTGCGTTTTTCATCACCAAACCATCGTAAGAACTGTTTGACGGGTTTAGCCTCAGGGTACACATTAAGAGAGTGCTCGGCAAGTTCCCTAGGTACTGCGGTCATGTCAGAAGGATGCCATGCGAAGATGTCACTATTAGCTTTGAGGAACTCGACGAGCATGCTTTCCTATGCAAGGTCTAAGCCTACCCCTATGTTCATCGTCTTGGAGGGATCATCTTCCTTCAGCGACGTTTTCTTCGTCTCTTCCAACGCCTTGAACTGTATGCTTGGCTTCAGCACCTCGTTCTTCAGAGCAGGCATCTCAGACGGGTTGATGGTCTTCTTGATCTCCTGGTACTCCTGGGCGTGTAACACGGCTTCCTCGCCTGTGTATAACTTTGTTCAGGTTCTTGAGGTACTTGTATAACTTTGTTTTCGCTTCGACGTTAGGATCTGGCTTCTTCTTCTTGATCTTCATGTTCTTGAGGTACTTGTATAACTTTGTTTTAGCTTCGACGTTAGGAAAGTTGGATCTTTAGCGGATGTATTCCTCGCCTGTGTATCCGATCTCGCTGGAGAGGTCGGATATGGCTTCTTCTTCCACCTCTTCTTCCACTACAGGAGTGGGTTGGGTGGGTTTGATTTTCTCTGGGACCCTGAACTCTTTCGCCTCTGCGTACAAAGTAGATCCGGATTTTTCTTCCGCCATGGTCATCACCTCTAGGGTGGGTGGGCGGGTTCAGCGAAACTGAGATAAATATCGATCTCGTCGATTGACATGATCGTGTAGGTCATCACAGGTTTTGAAGACAGAATCAAAGTCTCATCTAGGAGGATGAGTGGGACATCACTGGCGTAGACCACGCGACCCATGGCGATTGTTTCAACGATTCCTACACGCACAGATTCTGCTTGGAAGGATGCTCCAAAGGTCACCTGCCCCACGGTGGGTGCCAACTGTCGTTGGATTGTCGACAAGTACGCCATAGGGGGTCCTAGTGGCGTTGGAAGGATGGAGTGTGAGACGTCGGATGTTCCAGGAGCGGTGAGAACAAGTTTACCCAGGTTCAGATCCGACTGCGGTTATCGGATCCTACTCCTGCTAGCAACCCAGTAATATATCGGCGTAAGTCGGATGTTATAGAGGATTACAAGAGAGGTTTGCCTGTGTGAGTTGGTTGTGGTTGTGTATCAAGTTGTTGCCCTAAAGGCTCCCATAGGGCTGGTTTATATATTCATCGGGCCTAGGGTTATAGGGAGAGACCCATCCGGCTACGTTACAGAGTCGGTAACTATGTACATCTTGGACTACAAGTAATACTATAGGCCTAAGTTGGTAAATCTTCTGGGCCTTGTCATTGCCGGAACTGGATCCTCCTCTTTCTATGACTGGGCCACCCGTGAAGCAAAGCTCTAACCCGTTGGTGGGACACCCTGGTCAGTGAGTCCTGCGGGTATACCTAGAAAGTATATCCCCAACAGCGTCGTCTTAGGGTTGAATGTGTTTGACGATACCAAAGTCAACTGGAAATCTTGAATGGCGTATACGTGGTAGAAAGAACTTGGGTCCCACGTACATATCTTCTCCCTCGCACCACCGCGCTTCTATGTTTGACTCAATGTAGTGGCGAGCATCGTTTGGCGAGAGAGATCTACGCCTTGGAGGCTCGCGGCTTCTGCGCGGCGGAGTCGGATTTTTGCTTCTTCTTTCAACATTTGTGCCTCTGCCCCTGCGGTTTCCATGGTTACGTCGGGATCCTTCATGGTCGCTGGTGGATTATTTCCGGCTGGGTTACACGGTGGTATTGGTGGCCCTGGTGGATTATTTCCGGCTGGGTTACACGGTGGTATTGGTGGAACCTCATTATGCTGACTCCGATGCTGATTTCTTCTGGCTCCATCCCTACTTGATTCAGGACGATCAGGATCATCTCTTCGTCCGACGTTACCTGCTGGATGGCTCGGTGGTGGCATCCTTAGGCGATCTTGCTCTCGCGGGCGGCGCACTTCTAGGTCTTCTCTATACCTGTTGTTTTGCCGACGATGGCCCTGATGGGGGACCAAGAGAAGAATCAAATTTTCTAAGATTTCAGCAAACTGAAAACTGACAATGCAATATTGAGTGAAATACATATGTGCAGTTTCAGTTAACTTGAGCATTGCAAAGGGCATTGTTCAGCCAACTTAAACAACATCAATCTACACAAAAACTTTATATGAACTTTCAAAAGCAATAGAAGTCATGGAAGGACACAAGTTACATGTCGGTACTATTTTATGGTCTCAATCGCAAAAGCACACGTTCATGACAGCTAAACGTGTATGAATTTGGTCAAATAGGCTCAAATTTGTTTGAAATGGACTGATTTGCACCGGGATGCATGTTTTGGGACTTATTTTGTCCACTTTGCTAGATATGGGACTAATTTGTACCCCGGGTGCAAGAAGTTTGACTAAAAGTCTATTTACCTTGATATTTGGCAAGAAAAACAAGTGACGCAGATCCTCTAACTTGCAGAAGTTGCTCATGTTCAAATTTTACAAAGTTTCGGTTTGAAGAAATATTGGATGCATTAAGTTTTACAAAGAACAGATGAAACCAACAATTTACAAAAGGAGTTTAAGGAGGAGAAAGTTATGAGTACCAAGAACCAATGCCTCACTGCATCTCTTCTCAAGCAACCAGAGCCATTGTCGGCGCGATCTTGAGCCAAGAAGACGAGGCATGAAACCACATGGATGCATGATGGCTAAACTTGTCGCCCCCTCCGATTTTTGGTTCTGGTGCACACCAGTCAACCAGCATATGTTTTCTGAAACATAGGTGATCAGGAGCAATGTACATGAAGCCTAGCCTCCCGAACAATAGGTGCTTGGTGTGAGGGCCATGCATCACATCAGGATTCATAGACCCAATAATGGAATGATTCAGATGAAGGAAGAGGGAAAAATGTCGGAGATGTCTCGCAACCCACTTCGGCTGAGGAAGATAGGTGTGGAAGCTGCATATATGTTGGGCTTCTATCCTCTAGAAGATATGGCACCGAAGCAATGGATACAATTTGAATGTCCTACCATGGTGACTAATCGTCTCCTTCGAAGGAGTTCGTTTGCCCCGGATGTGCATGCACAATAGTGTTGGCCTGAAATAAGCCAGGACGACCCACCATCATGGGTCAAGATCGACTAAATAGGCATCGGGAACCCAAACCAGCATAGGAAATAGGAGAATATCTCGAACGATGTTCATACTTATGCTCCAGGAGCAATAACTAACACAGGTCAGGCATCATGCGTTGAGTACGAGTGCACTGTGACATGACGAGTCTAGTCCACTATGATCTGCATTCTATCAAATATCTGCATGCAGTACCTTGCGTATATGTTTTCGTTTATACCTGTACCAGTGTGCAAATGGTCACACCACACCAACGCACACGCAAGAATAGTACACATGTTGTTTCATTGTGCAACTTGCCCTTTGCACAAAATGATTCTAGCAAAATGACTCCCATGGCTAATTCTAGTAGTACAAGACACAAGTGAACATAAATTAATGGAAGGGCCCACAGTCAGTCTCTAGATCCTTTCTATAATGGTATGTCATGCAAATATAAAAGCAAGATTGACTGTTCCATTTGCAAAGTAGTGGGTCCTATAAAAAAATAGTTCTTCTACCCAGCAACATTTTTCTGACCATATTTCTTAGACTCAAGCTAAATGGTGTAAACGCTCTAATCTTATAGAACCGAGAATGGAAAACAAGATCCAACGCTTAGCAATGTTAGGATTTGCTAGTCTTAGTGGAATGGTGAATATTCAAAATTATACGTACACTATATATCTATAAGTTGCACACATGCCTTGCACACATGGGAATCGGATAATAGAAATATGACATTATCATTTTTATATAAAATTATAATAGGTGAAATAATTATAATTTTGAGCCACCTCCATAAATAATCTGGTGTATATTTGGTAAACCAACGAGAGTTTTAATGACAGGTTCAACTTCTTGCTAAGATTTTGTATCTTGATAGTTTAACGAAATTAGGTCAAACTTAAGCTACAAGTAAGCGCAATAGAGTGCTCTTGAATTAAATGTAATTTCAGAGGTAGATGGGTTCATCTTCTTTTAGTAAACAATGTCGTTGTTGTGGGTGTTCAACTATATTTGTAAATAACATTCTCAATTTTATGAGTGATGACGAGATTATTCTTTTCAGGTAAGAAAAGTCCGAACAATATTGGATCTCAATGCCACAAGCCATGTTTTAAAACATATATAGTGGACCAACATGTCGTACTTATGATTCCCATGTTTTATGAGTTTTTTCAAATTTCCTTGCTAACTCTTCCCACTTGAATTAATTTATGTTGATTTATCGAAATTAATTCAAATTTGAAACTATGATTAAATTGTAGGTTGCTTAGAATGTTTATGAAAAAGCTATTAGAGGCACCCGTCGGGGGTCACAATTAACATATCAGAAATAAGTGAGAGTTTTGATGAGAGGTTCAACTTCTTGGTAAGATTTTGCATCCCAAAAATTTAACAAAATTAGGTCAAATTTAGCTACAAGTAAGAGAAAATAGATTGCTCTTGAATTAAATCTTTTCGGTGATAGATGGGTGCATCTTATTGTAGTAAATAATGTCGTTAGTGTGAGTTTCCAACTTTCACGAAAGAGCATTCTCAATTTTCCAAGTGATGACGAGATTTTTCTTTCCCGTAAAGAATGTCCGAAGAATATAGATATGAATGCCTCAAAGACAAGTTTTCAGACATATATAGTGGACCAACATGTTTTACTTGCAATTTCCCATGTTTTATGAGTTCTCAAACTTCCTTGATAACTCCGCCCACTTGAATGACTTTATGCCTATTTATCGAAATTATGTCAAATTTGAATTACTACAAGTAAATCGTGGGCTGCTTTGAAAGTTTACAAAAAAGATTTTGCAGGTACCCATCGGGGGGGTCAAAATTAATATATCAAACTACCAAGAGTTTGGAAGACAGATTCAACTTCTTGCTAAGATTTTGCACATTGACAATTTAACGAAATTAGGTCAAATTTGAGATACAAGTAAGAGCAAATAGATTTCTCTTAAATTAAATATCTTTTTGGAGGTAGATGCGTGCATCTTATTTTAGTAAACAATGTTGTCAGTCTGAGTCCATCTATCAGTAAAGAACATTGTCAATGTTGTCAGAGTGATGACGAGATTGCTATTTCCCATAAAGAAAGTCTGAAGAATATGGATTTGAATGTAACAAGCCAAGTTTTTAGACTTATATAGTGGGCCAACATGTTGTACTTACGATTATGAGTTCTCAAACTTTCTACCTAACTCCGGCCACTTGAATGACTTTATGCCAATTTATCGTAATTAGGTCAAATTTGAACTACTGCAAGTAAATCATGGGTTGTTTTTTGAAAGTTTACGAATAAGCTTTTGGAGGTACCAATCGGGGGTCACAAGTAATATATCAAACCACCAAGATTTTTGACGACAGGTTCAACTTCTTGCTAAGAATTTGCACCTTAACAATTTAACGAAATTAGGTCAAACTTGAGCTACAACTAAGTGTGATAGATTACTCTTGAATTAAATTTCTTTTCAAAGGTAGATGGGTGCATCTTCTTGTAGTAAACAATGTTGTTAGTGTGAATTTCCAACTATCAATAAATAACTTTCTCAGTTTTCTCAGTGATGACAAGATTGCTATTTTTTAATAAATTCCATGAACTCCTAATAAGGACCTTTCGGGAGTTTACCTCCGGACTAGTTGGTCAGATCCAGGCGTAGTGTGGTGCATGGAGAGTGCTTGTCGGTGGTTCAAACACCGACGAGTGCTTCTCTGTGGTTCAACTACCAACGAGTGTTGGTCGGTGTTTGAGACCCCGAGGTCATGCTACTTTTCAAAATTCCTAATTTTTTGTATAATTTGTTGAATTTAATAAAAAAATCATATTATTTAAAAAAGCGATGAGATTGTTCTTTCCTGTAAAGAAAGTAAAAAAATATGGATCCAAATACCACAAGCTAAGTTTCCAAACATTTGCCACAAGGTAGGACCCAGAATGTATAAGGCGAAACCTAACGGAAGCCACATAAACCTTAAGGTGTTTTTATCACATTGCAAATGCTAAGGAAAAAGAAAACAATGGGCCCACTTGGCAGTGTATGACCAATCTATAAACTCCTATGCAAAAGTTAGCATCTTCAGTTTAGTGGGTCCCATGAATCATCTCGTATAGACACTGTCTAAACGGTGGAGCATACTTGTGTACTAGTAATTTAATGTACATATGCTTACCTCTGTCCACGCGCTATACATGCCGAGATAATAAAACGTAGGCAGGGGAAGAGGGCAGCAACAAAGAGAGAAGAGGAGTTGAAGGTGGTTCGATGTTAGAGAAAATTTTATTACTGATGGGTTCCTGACACGAGGTACTCCTGACTCTACTAGTATTAAATTTTAGGACCTATGCACACAAAAAAAGTGTGTTTTCTCTCACCTTCACTGTCTCTCATGTCTCCACCCCTCTCCCCTCGCGCACCGACCCGGCTGATCTCTCTCTCGTCCACAGCATGGCGCTACGCACGTGTGCCTTGGTACGACGGCTCTGTTTCTTTTTTTTAAGTGCGGCTTTGTTTCTCTGGCGTATTCAGCAGCCGCGTTAGTGTGGAGTTGGAGGAGTAGTACATAGGAAGGAAACCACTTTGGTCCTCGCCACAAAAAAATCAAACATTTCTGGTTTCCAAATTTTCGGGGGGGAAGGTTATTCAAAAGATTGGCAATTTGCAGTAGTACTTCTTATCTTATCTTTATATTGTCTTATCTCTAACAATACCATACCACTATAGTATAGTGTATGGATAACACCATTGGATCAAGAGTGGCAAATCCAAGCATTGCTAATTTTTCGATCTTCTTTTCCATTCTTAGCATCTAGAAGATTCTATTGATAGACTATTAGCACAATGAATGAACGCTAGTATGCCAAAACTTGAAAAACACTTCATTGCTTAGTTACAGGGACCTTGTGCTAAATGCATGGAATTGGATGAAATTTTCATATTTAAGAGGTCCTCGATGTAACTTGTACTTCCACTGACCGTGTTAACTTAAGCACCTAGCTCCTATGGGGCCTGCCACTTTTAGTAGAAAATGAATCCCTCCGAATTATCACACAAAGTGGACCACATTTTCTTATATAATTCCATTTTTCAAGTATCCTAGCTAACTTCACACACTTCACATACTTCTTGCCGATTTAATGAAATTAGCTCAAACCCAAGCTACAAGTAAGCGAGGTAGATTGATCATGAATTAAATGTCTTTTCAGAGGTATATGGGTTCATATTCTTGTAGTAAAAAATGTCGTCGGTGTGAATTTCCAAATATTAGGAAAGAACATTCTCAATTTATCGAGTAATGATGGGATTGTTCTTTTTCGTAAAGAAAGTCCGAAGAATATAGATGTTAATGCCACAAGCCAAGCTTCCAGACATATTAAGTGGACCAAAATGTTTCACTTACGATTCCTATGTTTAATTTTATGAGTTTTCAAACTTCATCCTAGCTAACTCTTCCCACTTGAACGTATTTCTGTCGACTCATCGAAATTAGGTCAAATTTTAACTACAAGAAAATTGTAGGCTTGGTTTGAAAGATTTGTGATTTTTTAAGGTAACCATCAGGGGGCATTTCATACATAACAAACCACCTTCGGGAGTTTTGACACCAGGTTCAACTTCTTGCTAAAAATTTGCATCTTGACAATTTAACGAAATTATGTCAAACTCGAGCTACCAATAAGCGGGATATATTACTCCTGAATTATTAATTGTCTTTTCATAGATAGATGGGTGCATATTATTTTTAGTAACCAATGCCATCATTGTGACTATCCAACTATCAGGAAAGAACATTCTTAATTTTCCGAGTGATGACGAGATTGGTCTTTTCCGTAAATAAAGTCTAAAGAATATGGATCTGAATGCCACAAGCAGACCTTTCAAATATTTACAGTGGACCGACATGTTGTACTTATGATTCCCATGTTTTATGATTTTTCAAACTTCGACCTAGCTAACTCTGCCCACTTGAATGACTTTATGACGATTTACCGAAATTAGGTCAATCTTGAACTAAAGGAAAATTGTAGGTTGCTTTGAAAGTTTTTCAATTATTTCGAGGTAACCATCGGGGGGGTGGGGGGGTTATTTAGTATATCACGAACCACCACCGAGAGGTTTGTAAATAGGTTCAACTTCTTCCTAAGATTTTTATCTTGACAACTTAACGAAATTAGGTCAAACTTAAGGTACGAGTAAGCACGATAGATTGCTCTTGAATTTATCGTCTTTTCGAAGGTAGATGGGTACATCTTATTTTAGTAAACAATGTCATCGGTGTGAGTTTCCAACTATTAGGAAAGAAAATTCTCAATTTTTTAGTGATGAAGAGATTGTTTCATTCTATAAAGAAAGTAGGGACAATATTGGATCTGAATTTTCCACAAGCGAAGCATTCATACATATATATTGGGCCGACATGGTGTACTACTTACGATTCCCATGATTCATGAGTTTTCAAACTTTGTCCTTGCTAACTCTGCCAACTTGAATGAATTTATGCTATTTTTTGAAATTAGGCCAAATTTGAACTATTGGAAAATTGTAGGTTGCTTTGAAAGTTTTGTGATTTTTTCTTGTGTTAACCGTCGGGGGGGGGGGGGGGGGTCATTTAATATATCACAAACCACAACTAAGATTTTTAAAAACATGTTCAACTTCTTACTAAGATTTTGCATCTTGAAAATTTAATGAAATTAGGTCAAACTTGAGCTACGAGTAAGCATGATAGATTTCTCTGGAATTAAATATCATTTCAGAGGTAGATGGTACATCTTCTTTTAGTAAAAAATATAGTCGGTGTGAGTGTACATGTCGTGGGAATGTCCATGGCAGATGCTACGATTGGCAGCAAGTAGTAGGAAGAATGGCAAGGGTGGCCAGCCATCTGCGGTGCGAGATGAGGGCGGAGACACAAGGGTTTCCCTAGGTTCGGCCCCCCGGAGGGTAAATACCTACTCCTACTAGATTGTATTATCGAGTGGTTACAAGGGTGGCGAGCTCGGCGGCTAGGCAGTGAGTCGATGGGGTGTATGATGGAACGTGAGTATAGAGAGTACCCTAGGGAGGTTTATATAGGGGTACCTTGCTAGGGTTTACAGATATACAACCGAGTCAGTTAGGTACTCGAAGGACTTCACCTAATCCGACTAGGCCTAGCTATGCTCTTGGGCCTCCAGCTTCCAAACGCCAGGTTCCTCCTTGGGTCGTGATCTAGTCGCCGCCCTGCAGGCCCACTCGCTGGGTGTTTGATCCAGTAGGAAACGTCCTGCTTGGTATACCCTGTCAGGTATATCCCCATTAGTAGTCCTCGAGGCGTCGTTGATTCGTTGAAGGCATTATTTTGCAGTCGGAGTATGCTGGTCCAATTTGGATGCCCAATCGAATCGGCGGTGTACTCCCTCAGTGAATGAGAAAGTATCTGCACATGTTTCCAATCGCAGTACTGGAAGGCAGTCGAATCGCAACATTGGCGAGTAGTCGAATCACAGCTTTGGCGAATGGGTCGGCGAGTCGAGTGGACGAAGTTGGACCATCATCTTGGTCAAACTAGTCGTAGGGTAATACAATGGTAATATTGGCGTAATTAATGCGGGGTAATGGCTCCTCCGAGATTGGCGGGAAGCAACTGCTATATAAGGAGAGTGACGAGGGAGAGTGGCGAATCTTCCTCACATTTTCTCCAACCCAGCTCATCCCTCAGTCTTCCATCCTCTCTCCATCCAGAATTTCCAGAGCGAGCGAGCGAGTGAGTTTAGATCTTTGCTGATGGCACCTCCGAAAGACCAGTGGGGCAAATCCAAGTGCACCACAGCGCCGCTGATGTCATTCCAAGAGGCAGGAATTCTTTGCAAAGGGAAATGGCGGATTCCCGTGGCTGGGGAGACGGATCCCGATGCCCGCCCTGGGGAATTCATCTGTTTCACCAGTCATCTAGAGAGGGGGATCGGGTTCCCTACATCGGTCTTATTTCCGAGGTTCTGCGCGTATTACACGATCAAGCCTTCGGATCTGGGGTGGCATAGCATCGAGCAGCTCGCCATCTTTGTGGTGTTCTGCGAATGTTACCTGGTGTGTCGCCCCTACTTCCCCATGTAGCTGGACTTGTTCCACGGCCACATTAGCCACGAGGGGGCTGGCGGCCCGATTCTGGCGGTGGGCGGCCTCACCTTCCAGCTAAAAACTAAGGCCTCCTTCTTTGATTTAATGCTCCTGATGAAAGATGCTAGTGAGTGGAAGAAATACTGGTTCTACGTAAGTGATTCTTCGCTGGACGGCGAGGTCTCGCTCCCGATGTTCACGGCCAAAAGGAGCGAGCCACGCTGGCTGCAAACGACAAGGCTTCCCCACGACCAGAGGATGGCCATGGATGAGATGTTGACACAGGTCCAGACGCCCAAGAAGGAGGGTCTGGAGACCATCAACCTCTACAACTGCTGGCTTGGGCAGTGACTGGTGCCGCTGGCGAGTCGAGCCCACTAGATGTATCAGTACACCGGCAAGGACGATGGGCTTGCCCCGTATACCGCCACGGCGAAACGCCAGGCGCCAATAGCGAGTCGAAGGCCGGGCTTGCCCCGTATACCGCCACAGCAAAACGTCAGGCGCCGATAGTGAGTTCCCTTCTTAAATTTGTAGTCGTGTCATTGTAGTCATGGTTCGCTAACGTTTGCTTTGTCTTTGTGAGTTGTTTCAGGTTTTGGAGAATTGGCTTCCTCACATGGATGAAAATTCGTTCGGGGAGTTCGAGGAGGATTCGAGCGAGTCCTCCGAAGATGAAGATGAAGTGGTGGAGGTTGCCGCACCCATGCCCGCGGCTCGAAGGACATGCAGGCAGAACCAGCGCAAGCTCGAGGCAAGTCGGAGCCTCGAGGAGCGCGACGAGGAAGAGGGCGACATGCTGGAGCATAGTTCGTGATGCGTGGCTACGGCTGCGAACGCCGCGCGGAAGGAGAAGTCACCCACTAAGAAGAATGCGCCGAAGGTGGCTTTGCCGCCGAGGTCGGCGGCCATTTTCGAGTCAGACGAAGAGGCCGACGATGCAGAGGCCGAGGCGTAGACAAAGATTCCGGAGGTGAAGGATTCAGAAGTCGAAGCCGTAGTGGAGGGGGAGATCTCGCTTGCAGTGATCCCGCCGCCATTATTGGTGGTGCCGGGACTGGGGGCCGCCCCGACTACGAATTCGGGGTCGTCACCGCCAAAGAAGGCACACGTGCCTCCTAGGCCGAAGGAGCCTACGACCACGGGCTCGTCGTCAAAGAAGCCCATAGTGTCGTGGGCCCCGAACGTGTTTGAGACAGGTCGAGTCGCTATGCCGAGGGTGTGGAGGACCGGTCGCTGTATGAAGCATGTACGGTTGTCTTGGCCCGGTGGGCCAGTCGGCTGAGGCGACTCCAATGGAGGCTCCGGGTTGGCGTTTTTGTGGACGACGCAAGGCCCGAATACTTTCGGTGCCCTTGTGCCGCACTAGTTAGCCATGCCGGTCGCTCAGCCAAGGGTTGACTTCCGTGGGTAGCATATTGCTGAGATTACGAGTGCGATGGGCACAAGGATTTGGCGAGTAGGCACAATTTGTGCGACTCGAGTTTATTATATTGTGTGGCCGGGGGAGTACAAGTCAGAGTTCTACGTGTAGAACTTCCTTGGGTGGTTTACATTCCAAGGCCGCTTGACGTAGAGTTGACCTTCACCTCGTAGTAGGCGTCATTGCCGAGGACTCGCCCTATGGCGAATGGTCCCTCCCATGGGAGAGAGAGCTTCTGCATGCCCTTCTTGTCCTGGATCAGTCGCAGGAACAGGTCGCCTTCCTAGAAGGTGCGAGTCCGGACTCGGCGGCTGTGGTAGCGGTGGAGTCCCTGCTGGTACATGACGATGCCGGAGTGAGATAGGCCGTGTGCTTCGTCGAGATGGTAGACCTCGTCTTGGCGTGCGAGCTTGTTGTCGGCCTCCGCGTTGTTGACGACCCGAGGCGAGTCGTGTTCCAGGTTCGTTGTCGTGATGGCCTCGGCACCGTACAGCATGAAGAAGGGAGTGAACCCTGTTGACCGGTTGATGGAGGTGGGGATGACCCATATGACGGAGAGGAGCTCTTTGACCTAGCACCCCGGAGTTTTCTCAAGGGGAACTTGCAGTCGCGGCTTGAGGCCATGGAGGATGCTTTGATTTGCGTGTTCTTCCTGGCTGTTCGACTCTGAGTGGGTGACTGAGGAGGGGTCGAGCCGTATGTTGGGATCCTCGCGGAATTCAGCCATGACGCCCTTTGCGAAGTTGGTGCCGTTGTCAGTGATCATGCTGTGCGGGAATCCATAGCGGTAGATAAGCTCGTGAAGGAATTTGGTGGTGGTTTTCCTGTCGCACTTCCAGACTGGCTTGGCCTCGACCCACTTTGTAAATTTGTCGACTGCGACCATGATGGACGGGCCCACCATGTCCATGCCCCACACGACGAATGGCCAGGTGATGGACATCGTCTTGAGCGCCGAGCTAGGGATGTGCGTCTGGTTGGCGTACTTCTGGCACCCGACGCAGCGTTCGACGATGTCGATGGTGTCGGCGTGCATGGTGAGCCAGTAGAATCCATGTCGCATGGCCTTGGTGACTATAGACCGGGCGCCAGCATGGTGGCCGTAGTAGCCGGCGTGAATGTCTTGGAGGATCTTGCGTCCTCCCCCTGGTTGGACGCAGCGTTGGAACACGCCGTTCACGCTGCGCTTGTAGAGCTCGTCGTTGATGATGACGAAGGACTTGCAGTGTCATACTATCATGCGTGCCTCTGTTTCGTCCGAAGGCAGCGTCCCACTCTCGAGGTAGGCGAGGTATGGCACGGTCCAGTCGCTTGGTTCTGAAACCATAGCGACCAGGGCGGTTTCTGGTTGAATTAGTATCCCGATGTCGATCTCCTTAGGTGGGGAGATCGATGGCTTGTAGATGGTGTCGAGGAAGACGCCCGCTGGTGGAGTTTATCGAGCGAACCGATGCGGGAGAGGGCGTCAGCCTCCTCATTCTTGCACCTGTCGATCCACTCAATGGAGTAGCCAGCGAAGTGGCCACCCAGCTGGTCCACTGCTTGACGGTATGAGGCCATGGTAGGGGAGAAGGCATCGCAGGTACCAGCGACTTGTGCGGGGACGAGGTCGGAGTCGCCGTAGCACCATAGGCAATTGACGTTCATCTCCTTGGAGGACCGCATGCTATGGAGGAGGGCCTCATATTCGGCCATGTTGTTGGTGTAGGGCGTGAAGTCGAGGTATAGCACGTAGCAGAGCTTGTCGCCTTTGGGGGAGGTGAGTATAATCCTGGCTCATGTGCCATCCGCGTTCTTGGACCCATAGAACTGGAGAGACTAGTAGTGGAGATAAGGCAGCTTTGGCTGTTGTGCGTCTTCCCAGTCGGCAAGGAAGTCTGCTAGAGCCTGCGACTTGATCGCCTTGCGTGGCTCGTACTTGATGTTGTGGACACCGATTTCGACGGCCCACTTGGCGACTCGCCCGGTCGCCTAGCGGTTGTGGATGATGTCCTGAAGTGCTCCTGGAAGTAGTGTGGGAGCCACCGCTGGTCTCGGAGGACCACGTATACCAGTTTCTAATACTTTGGGTAGCGCTGCCGTGAGTCCGTGAGGACCTCGCTGATGTAGTAGACCGGGAGCTATACGGGACGCTCCTTTCCCTCTACTGGTCGCTCGACGACCATCATGGCACTGACGACTCGCGTGGAGGCCGCGACGTAGATGAGCATTAGCTCCTTGTCGACGGGGGCATCGAGTAGGGGTGCAACGAGTAGCACTTCTTTGAGTGCGTTTAGCACGTCGTCCGCCTCTTTGTCCCATTGGAATGTGGGGTTCCTGTGCATCAGGCGGTAGAGAGGCATTTCCTTCTCGCCTAGCCGGGGGATGAAGCTACTTAGAGCCGCGACTTGATCGGCCATCTTCTAGACGTCACGGAGGTACTCGGGTTTTCCGAGTCGTGCGCTTGTGTCGATATTTGTGGGTTTTGCTTTGATGCCCCACTTGGAGACCACGTATCCGAGGAGTTGTCTAGTAGGCATGCCAAAGGTGCACTTCCCCTGGTTGAGCTTGATCTTGTACCTCCATAGATTTGTGAAGGTCTTGGCCAGGTCGGCGAGTAGGTCGCTCTGGCGATTGGACTTGACCACCACGTCGTCGATGTAGACGTGAATGTTGCAGCCAATTTGGCTCACGAGGCACTCTTGCATGCACGGTTGGTAGGTCACGCCGGAATTTTTTAGGCCGAACGTCATGGAGGTGTAGCAGTAGGGGCCGAATGGCATAATGAACGCTGTCTTCTCCTCGTCCATGACCGCTATCTTAATCTGGTTGTAACCAGAGTATGCATCGAGGAAGCACATCGACTCCTACCCCATGGTCGAATATATGATCTGGTCGATGCGCATGAGGACGAACTTCTCCTTGGGCAGGAGAAGTTGAGTTTGGTGTAGTCGATACACATTCTCCACATCTTGTTCTTCTTCATGACTAGGACTGGGTTTGCTAGACACTTGGAGTACTTGATGGGCCGGATGAAGCCTGGAGAGAGTAGACGCTGCATTTCTTCGGTGATTGCTCAGCGGCACTCTTCATTGAAAGGCCATAACGTCTGCTTGAAAGGTCGCGCTTTGGGGTCGCCATCGCGGTCGGCAGAATTGCCGTCGAGAAGGGGTCCGGCGGGGCAGTTGTTTCGCTCGCCATGTAGGTCGCGATGAAGCGAATGGATCTGGTGTGGAGATCGCCGAAGTTTTCCTACCCGTAGTCGGATACGAAGATATCAAGAATGGAGGAATCCTCTAAATCCCCCGCGTTGGAGACTCGCGTGATGGAGCCTTCTAGCGATGCAGCGGTGATGGACCCAGCAACCGAGGCAGGGGTCGCCGAGTCGGCTTCGTCGTGGAGGTCTGTGTTGTCCGCGGCCACGTTAGTTTTGGCCACGTTGCTGTTGGCCGAGTCGTACTCGGAGGCGAGGCGGTGGATGGTGCGGATCTGACTCTTAGAGAGTCAATCACATGGCGATGACTCGCCGATGATCAGCTATCCTCAGAGACGATGACATCCGTGAAGCGGACGAAGAGGTTGATGGTGCCGACCGGCATTATGGCGCTGTGTGTGACCGGGCGCGACGCCAGGACGTAGCAATTGGCCAAGATCTGGAGGATCTCGCCACACGCGATCATGCGTCCGGTGGCAATCGACCGGTTGATTGGCAAGTAGGGTCTCCCCGCAGAAATCAGGCTGGGCCGTCCAGGCCCCACGGTGGGTGCCGAATATGCTGGAGATGTAAAAACGAAAGTTGTATATCTAGGCTAGCTCTATGATTCTCGTATACCAATTTTCTTCATTGGAGGCCTTGAGTGACCAGGAAAAGGCGACGAACAGGGGGCGATAACTGTTGAAAACTAAAACTGCAACGCCGGGTTTTTGGTTCGATCTTTGAACGAGGATGGCGAGAAAACTAAGACGGGTCTCCCGATGCCATAAAATGCAAATTTGTAGAGCAGACCAAGGGCTTCAAGTCTTGGCAAGGGAACTTCATCGGATCTGGACTGCATAAATGGGAAAATACATAGAACAGAAGGAGTTCCGACGATTTTTGACTAACAAGGAAATTTAGATAAAGGCTAAGATCGAGCTATCTTCTCCGAACGATTCTGATAGATTGAGAGGTATGTTTTTGAGTAATTCTTTTTGGCATGAAAAGAGGGGACACCGCTCTAAGATTATCGTACAGGTATAGTCGCCAGAGGATGATTAGGAAGGTCAGAAGGAGGACGGAACAGGGACTCCTCGCTTGCTCAGGGCAGCGCCGGGCGTGCCGCACGCGCTGGCCTGGCGAGCATGAGCTGGCAGTGGCGACAGAACAAGAGGCGCGCGAAGTCAGGAGGATAGACGGAAGGGAGGGGCTCACCGAGATAGGGTCGAAGGAGGTTGGCGTAGACGGAGACGTCCTCGTTGCAGGGCATCATGAACAGGACGAGGTTTCGACGGCTGCTTCTTCGTGGACAGTAACAGAGGTTCAGACCAGAGAGTAGTTGATGGGCCAAGGTTCTGGAAGAAAATACCAAGGAATAGACCTGTGACCTTACCAGGAAGGTGATGGCGACGCTGTCCTGGATGGGGACAGCGCATGAGGCTGGAATTTGACAGGTACGGAGGCATCGCCTACCTACAGTGGTGGCGCGGGGGAAGGAAGAGGGGAGGAAAATCTAGGGTTTAAACGGGCCTCCGCGGCCAGAGATAAGAAGGGCGGGCGCGGGTGCGGTGTGACAAGGAAGACGGTGGGGAGACGGCCACCTGCCCGCTTTTCCCTCTGAGGCAGATAGCGAGCAACGGGGACGGCGAGAAGAGGAATAGGAAGTCGTCGGGTGAAGAGGTATTGGGCTAGAAGGAGGGAGGAGGTAAATATCCCAGGTGGCCTTTTGCTCCTACTGGATGCCCCTTGGGCTTGGTGGGCTGCGGCATGTATGGGTACTTCCTTTTTGTAACACCCTCAGATTGGCCCTATGCAAGTTTTAGCGATTCACGCCAAACCCGAATAGAAACGATTCAAAGGTGCCCACCAGGCACTTTCGTGCGGGTGGAAAACGAAATAATACCATTACACATTAGTCCACGATGGAACCCATAGAACAAATATATACAAAAACGACTGCAAGAGTCAAGAATACAGATATACAGTACAAAGATCCAAATCACCTTGAAAACGATACAGCGTCCAAGTACGGACAAAATGCAAATGGGGCTAAGAGCCCTGAAGAATAACCAATGGCGTCCATAACCATACCGAGGACAAGCCGGAAGGGTAACCATGCTAATGACGTCGAACCCAAACCTGCTTCAACAAAAGGGGTGCCGACAAAGGGCAAAAGAAAAAGCGAGTGGTCAGTAATGAGGCCAGTACACGGCGAGTCTTAGAATTCGGCGGTCCTCGCTTACATAGGTATGGTGGACTGAAGCGGCAGTGCAACATGCACTAAACAACCTATAGAGACTCATTCAACTGGCGGCTATCAGAGACGGATAAGAAAGACCTATTCTGTTCCGACCTGATACTAACACCAAACATACCCATCCTGATATTTCCCCCTCGAGACCAAACGAGGAAGTCAACCGAGAAAATCACATAGTTGGCAATTTTATTCATTCCATTATAGTTGCAACATTTACAAGTCAGATATAGATATCATGAGTCATCCTGATATAATAAGCAGTGGGCACTTTTAGTTAACCATTTTGTTGTAGTTGTGATACTTACTAGTCAGATACATGTACCATGAGACATTAAAAAACCCAGCAGTTGTTGGTACTTTTATTTAGCCATTATGTGGTACTGAAGCTAATTACTAGTCATTTTAAAGTCAAATTTATAGCACTACTTTAGTTATAGTTGTCTGTGATCGAGATACTGTGCTCCAAGTCGTCCATAACCATGGACACGGCTTTCAGAAAGGTTTACCCTGTAGGGGGACACAAATAGCAACACACGCATGATCTACCTCGGAAAAACCAAATGAAAACCCAACGAGGCCTCACGCCAATAAATCGCAATATTCATATAATATTTAAGGGGCCCACCCCACCAAGCTACCCGCGACGAAGTCGGCCAGCTCCGAGATGGACCCAGAGGTTTGTGCCAATGGTTGTAAACGACTGGGAACCCAAAAGTGTGACTGGGCTTGTCGATACCGCAAAAACATTCCATGTTTGTCCCTAAACAGTATGGGCGCTCCATGCGCAATAGTAAATAAAGCAGTAAAGCATGGCATAAGTACAAGATAGTAATAAAGCCTCAAACTACTTTGTGGCCCCAAGAAATAAGATATGACTCAAGCTCATGCTAAGGGGATTCATGGTCCCACATGCGGATAGTGCGAATAGTCAAGGAACAAGTATCAAGTACTTGGGGTCCTACGAGACACAAGTGGACGGTTAAAAACCAAATAACATCTATTGCCCACCTGTGCCTCTGCATTATTTACCTACTTTCAATATTAATTATTAACGGTAATTAAAGCCATGATCATCTCCAATATTAAACATGAGGCAT
The DNA here is from genome assembly GCA_916181665.1 of Avena sativa. Taxonomy (NCBI): domain Eukaryota; kingdom Viridiplantae; phylum Streptophyta; class Magnoliopsida; order Poales; family Poaceae; genus Avena; species Avena sativa. Next base: position 139,683,400 of record OV702280.1, read on the forward strand.
TACTCCAACAACTGTGGAACATCGACGACGCGAAGCATCACCTGCGCAAGAAACTACGACTCACAAGGCCGACTATCTACCAAACAATATGTAATAGGATGTGTCCATGGCAATATAGTGGCTGCAAGGGATATCACGGGTACAAAAACTAAAGCATCGCAACACATACAACAATAGATCAACATAAGGAAATAAAGACTATAAAATTAAGATAGGTAGAAATGGGGAGAATGCTTGCCTGAAAAACATTGCCGAAGTTTCATAATGGAAGAACTTGTCGAAGCTCACAACATCTCATCGTCCTATCCGGGAAGAAGCAAAACACTAAAAGGAACAAGCGATGCAACAATTATAACTAATATGGAAGAATCGGCATGATCATTATATGGTGCATGACATGGCAAGTTAATGATGCAAACTATGTTGAAAAGGTCTTAGAGGCATAGAACATTGATGATATAGCATTCGTGAGGCATTATTAATAAGAAACAATTAGTTCCCAATTTTATTTATCATGTTTTCCTTGCATAAACAATACTAATTATAAAACTGCTCTTAATGCATGATGCAAATGATAACATGGATATCATGGTTGGAGACATCTTGTCGTGCTGATCGATTTATACATATCATTTTTCGAATTCGGAGTTACGGATTTAAAGTTATGAATTTATTAAGAAAAAACATTTTTTTAACAATTAAATTATTTTGAAATTTTTAAATTGCTCAAATAATACTATAAATAGGATATTCAGATTCCTCACATCTTTCTGATTCAAAAACATATATTATACAATTTATTTGAAATTATTAATTTAGAGCAATATTAAAGTCAAATTTTAATATGAGGGGTCAAAGTCAAAGGTTGACTATATGGAATAGATTTGAAGACATTTGAATTTACATTTGGATTCATAATTAAAAACTAAGCACATTTCATGTTACACTTTTATTCAAATTCTTCTTTATTCAAAAGTTATGAATTAGTTTATATTTAAACCGAATATAAACAAATTGAATTTGAATTCAGAAAGGGTTTTATGGAATTTTGTTACTCGCAGGTGTTCTACGCAAGGAGAGTGATAGAATGATAGGTGGGCCGTGGTGCTGAGTTGGCATAGGACAGGTGGGGTTGAGGACCGCAGGTTGGGAAACAAAGAACCGAGGGGCCTAAATGCTATCTCGCAGGACAGGTGGAATCTGACGAAGGAGAACTGACGAAACGCGGAAGACAGGAAAAAGGGCAACCTTGCGATGAAGCTCGGTTCGCAACGGTGCCGGATCTGCTGGAGATGTAAAAACGAAATATGTATATCTAGGCTAGCTCTATGATTCTTGTTACAAAGTTTATTCATTGGAGGCCTTGAGCGACCAGGAAAAGACGATCAACAGGGGGCGATAACTGTTGAAAACTGAAACTGCAACGCCGGATTTTTGGTTCAATCTTTGAACGAGGATGGCGAGCAAACTTAGACAGATCTCCCAACGCCGTAAAATGCAAATTTGTAGAGCAGACCAAGGGCTTCAAGTCTTGGCAAGGGAACTTCGCCGGATATGGACTGCATAGATGGGAAAATACGTAGAACAGAGGGAGTTCCGACGATTTTTGACTGACAGGGAAATTCAGAAAAAGGTTGATATCGAGCTATCTTCTCCGGATGATTCCGATAGATTGAGAGGTAAGTTTTGAGCGATTCTCTTTGGAATGAAAAGAGGGGACATCGCTCTACGATTATCGTATAGGTAGATTCGCCGGAGGATGATTAGGGAGGTCAGAAGGAGGACGGAACAGGGACTCGTCGCTTGCTCAGAGCAGCGTCGGGCGTGTCGCGCGCGCTGGTGTGTCGAGTGCGAGCTGGTAGTGGCGACAGAACAGGAGGCGCGCGAAGTCAGGAGGATAGACGAAAGGGAGGTGCTCACTGAGATGGGGTCGAAGGAGGTTGGCACAGACGAAGACATCCTCGTTGCAGCGCATCATGAACAGGACGAAGCTTCGACGAATGCTGCTTCGAGGATAGTAATAGAGGTTCAGACCAGGGAGTAGTTGATGGGGCAAGGTTCTGGATGCAAAGACCAAAGGAATAGACCCGTGACCTTACCAAGAAGGTGACGGTGACGCTGTCCTGGATGGGAAGAGCGCATGAGGACGGGATTTGATAGGGACGGCGACATCTCCTACCTACAGTGGTGGCACGAGGGAAGGAAAAGGGGAGGAAAAGCTAGGGTTTGAAGGGGTATCCGCGCCCAGAGATAAGAAGGGCGGGCGCTGGTGCAGTGTGACGAGGAAGACGGTGGGGAGACGGCCACCTGCCCGCTTTTCTGTCTGAGGCAGAGAGCGAGCAACGGGTACGGTGAGAAGAGGAACAGGATGTCGTCGGGTGAAGAGGTATTGGTCCAGAAGGAGGGAGGAGGGAAAGATCCCAAGTGGCCTTTTGCTCCTGCTGGATGCCACCTGGGCTTGAGATACGTTGGAAACGTATCTATAATTTTTGATGCTCCATGCTTGTTTAGTATCTACTTTTCTTTGCTTTTCTACACTTTGAGGTGTTTTTTACATGTTTTCTGGTACTAACCTATTAACAAGTTGCCACAGTGCCAGTTTCCTGTTTTCTGTTGTTTTTGGTTTCAGAAAAGTTAGTAAAGAAATATTCTCGGAATTGGACGGGACAAACGTCAAAGTCAATTACTTTCCATGGGGAAAAAGAAGTCCAGAGGGGAGACGGAGAAGCGGGTGGGCCCTTCCTCGCGCCTGGGTAGGGTTTGAACCCTCATGTCCGCCTCCTCGGTCTAACATCCCAAAAATGTTGAACAATAATTAACATATTCCAATCATCAAAATTAGGGTTAACAAAAACTTTTGTTAATTCAAATCATTATGAATGCATGTGTGAATGTGATGATTGTATGAATGCATGAATGGACTTGTGAGATTGATCTAAATAGCAAGGAATGGTTTTAAGGTGAAAACAACATCATCTAAAACATTTCCAAGTAGAAACAAATCAAGAGAAAATAAAAAACAAAACAAATAAAGCAAATGGTCATTTTTGCCAATCTTGCTCACTAAGCCACTTTGAGTGTTTCTAGTCCAAGATTTCAAATAGAAACATGTCCATTTCTTTTCACCCCTTGCTAGACCAAGTAAAAGTGAATCAAACCCCACCTTTCAAACTTGCAGAAACATTTGGCAACTTGATTCAAATGAAAATTCAAAATTGAATCTTTATCATATGTGAAGATCACCATTTCTCAAAACCCAACCAAACCAATTCCACTTAACCAATCCCACTAACCAGAGACTCCCTAGTATGTAACCAAGATATCCACAAAGTTTGATTCAAAAATTCAAATTTGAATCTCTTTCGGCCATTTCATCAAACACCTTGCAATCACCAAACCAACAAACATCAAACACTATTAGGAGCAGTGATTTTTGCCTAACTTGTTCCCTCTCTGGTTCATAGCAAGCTATTAGTAGATCATCTATCCCATTTAACAGGCTTTAGCACCACTGTGAGCTTGCCATAGCCATGAATGGTGACCAGGCCGAGCTCAACATGCCACCTCTCAGTCAACAGCAAGTTAGGAGAAGCACCAAACCTAGCAACCATGTCTGGGACACTCTCCACCGTCCACCGCCACCCCTTGTCCAAGCCTCGAGCGGAGCCAACCCCTGGACCACACAGCCCGAGCATGCCAAGCCTCTCTGCGAGCGAGCCGAGAGCGTGCTAGAGCGCCAACCGCGACACACGCCCACAGACCTAGCGCCGCCCTCGCCGCATGCGAGCAGGATCACCAGTACCCCAGCAACACCGCAGACATGCCCGTTCACCGCCGCGCGGACCGTGGACGCTGTGCTCCATTAAAACGCCATCGGACCCGCCCAGAGCGCAGCGAAGTTCCGACCGTTTCACACCACCCCACGCTGCATGACCTTGTCGTTGAGATTCGCCAGGGAGCATAGCACTGCCCACAATCGTCGCCCATGGCATTAGCCCACAGTGCCACGACCACGACGAGCTCAGCCAGCGCCCGTTGGTCCCCTTCAGGCACTATAAATAGAGGCCACCCCAGCATGAATTCTTCACACCATCTCACTCCCCTCTCTCTCAGAAGCACCCCACCTCACTTTCGGAGCAAGGCGAGCAGCGCATCACAGGAATTTCGCTGGAGATTGCCGCTGCTGGAGGAGAATGGCGTCGTTGATTGGAGCCGCCCCAGGAGGAGCTGCCAAGGAGGATCGCCATCGTTGACTTCGTTGTTCGCCCCCATCGCCGACCCTCGCCTGAGCCCCGGTGAGCCTCCCACAACCCCCACTGGCCGCACTAGGGTTCTATCTCGCCGGCGTTGGCCGACATGGACGATGAACTGCAGCCGTAGGATTAGATTTTGATCGTGCGGTCCACATCCCCCATACCGCTTCGCACCCCTCTGTCTCACTTACTGGTGGGGTCGTTCACTTAAACACACCCGCGAGTGCGCTGTGCCCCGTGGGACGGCCCAGTTAGCATCCCGCGCGACCCAATAATTAAAATTTAGGTTTATTCTTTTAGTTTCAAACTCAGTTCTGTACTCATATTCAAAAATCAACCCAGCTTGATTCACTAAACCAAAATGCATTAAACCAAGTTTGTTATAAAGGTACTGGAGTGCTTAATCCAAGCCCGTTGGATTCAAACCATTTAGATTTGTAGATCACCCATGGTAAAAATAACAAGGCAGAAGCTTTTTTGCATTCCAACATTTTTCAAAATTCAACCATGAAAGCTTTTGAATTGATTCCAACTCTCAAAAATCGCATTTTACAAGACCTTTCAGAATATATAAAAATATATAGATTTACTTACAGAAATAATGGTCAAGCAATAAAAGAATGACCCATAGGCATTTCTAGTCACTTTAATTAATTAAAATAAAAAGGTTAAACTTATTAAATTGTGATACCACTTTAAATCACATTCCCAAGTACTGAAATATGAGGTGATGACATGTGTCAACATGATCCCATGTTTTAGTTGGAGAATATTAAATCTTAAGTAGTTTTTCAATGAGTAGAAATTACTTTTCTAAATAAAGAAAATAAAACTATTTGCCTTAATGATTGTAATGTTTGTGATGATAATAGATCATCTAGTGAAAACCCTGGTGTGATAAGTAAGAGTAGTTAAGTATTGTTTGGTGATTGTGTACCTTGTATTTTTTTATAGACGCTAGTACCGACCAAGGATACGAGAAGGAATGAGGATACTACGAGGAAGAAGCCGAGGAGAACTTCAACCACTGCTCTGCACAAGGCATGCTAACATTGGCAACTTAGCAAGCTTATACTTGCAATTATGCAAGCTAACACTTGCAACCATGAAAGTCAGATAACGCATGCAATGCATTAAGCATGCTTGGTTAGATACTTTTGATCATACCAAATCCTAGTTTTACTTACGCCCCACGAGTTCCAGACTGCCTTTTCAGGGAATAGAGCTTCCCGAAGAGGCCAAAGTGTGGCTCAATTCTTAGCCAGCACTCACATGGCGTGACAAAGCACGCTATATGCGAAAGAGATTTGGGTGATAACTGATGGAGTTGAAGAACCTACAAAGAAATTCGTGGGCAGGAAGAGAAAGCCCGTGGATGACGAATGCATAAAACATTACTCGGAAACCTTCGTGTGGGTCCGGGATTACCTCAGACTTTGGGGAGAATGGTGTCACCCTTATCCTACGGGATCAGGTGCGCCTCGCGCAGGCGATGCAATTTTTTTCCCTCATCTTCGACCGCCTCCAGACACCATTGGTGACATGGCCGGCGCTGGTGGTTTTGTTTGCAGCGCCGGCGGTGCTCGTCCTAGCAGCGGCAATAGAGGATATCTTTGGCTTGCCCATCTTTCTAGCGTGGCGCGTGGCGTGATAAGAACGAATAAAGGAAGACGGGAAGATGCGGAGAATGTCCAGTGCAAAGGGCACACGGGCTCTAGAAATGGAGGAGGCAAATCGACGAAGGAAAAGGCGAAGGAAAAAGTGCCATAGTGGGGTTTTTTGCCCTACTGTTTTACCCTCAAAAAAAAGTGCCATAGTTCCTCGCAGTATAAAAGGACAAACAATATGACACAGAGCCGTCGATTTATCAACCAAACACGTGTCCTTCATTGCATCGTACACGTGGTAGGTACCACCCGAACCGTCGCGAGCATGCCATCCACCATGCGCGGAAATCGAGGAGACGCGGTAACTTTCACGTAAACTATACGTGACTAGTCAAATCCCAGTCAGAAAGTGGGACCCACGATCATCTCATCCCATCGTCTCTGCTAGCGCACACGGTTGAGCTCACTAGGAGTCAGCAAAGACGTCAACAAAAGAAAATGCCAGCAATAGCTCTAATCTTTTGACTCAAAACAAAAGTACATACTCGAGTCTGCGACTCAACCAACTACTCGAGGGCTACTCCTATTAGTAGCTCTATTCGTGCACCTGAATATTTGCTAGGGCCCGGGTCAGTCGAACAAACTCACAAAATCTTTGAGTCCTTCATCGAGTCTGCAACTCCATTAGGACTCGGGGGCTACTCCCATAGGGAGCGCTGGTCGCGCATTCGAAATAGTGCTGGTGTTGATGGCATTTTGCAAGGTCATCTGAAGAGCTTCCGGATCATTGTAACACATACTTGATAACTATCGGTCTCTGCTCGAGTCTATGACTCAAAGAGACACTCGGGGGCTACTCCCACAGGGATCGCTGGTCGCGGACCCTATGAATTAAATGATTGAGATCCTTCGGATCCTTCACAATTACAAGAAAGCATAAAATCACAATCAGCAACTCTTCTCAAAATAACGATAAGAGAGACAATGTATCCTTGGTCACCTGAAATGCCTCCGTGGCGATAAAAGTTCGGATGATGTGTCTAAGACACAAAGGTAAGACCTATAGATACAATCTGATGGCCTGGCAACGCACCCTACTGTGCTCTGCTAGTAATATTCCTTATTAGTAGGCATGATGAAAAATCCCGATGGACGCTTTGGGTACATAACTTAAAAACACTGTAATTTGATTCCTAGAAGACCTCCGTGACCTGGGTCAAATTATGCCAGCAATTTTCTAGATTCGAATCCGGGGACTCGTGTCTAAAGTAGATACTGTTGTTTTGCCCAAAGGCAGTTAACTGACCCGGATCCGTCAGGAGAGTTAGGCACGTGTATCAACAATCTCTATAAACCAACACATTGACCCAAAACTTGTTCGGATGAAAGCACTCAAAAGACTTAAGAGTCTCCAATCGAATCTATGATTCGACTAAACACTCGGAGGCTACTAACTTGGGTATGCCCAACGGGTGCCTGATGTTAGCCCACCCGATCCAGGCTGGCAGAAGCCCATACAATCACCTGCTCCGGATGGCGAAGCCCAGGAAGGATCCGGTTGACCTAGGCCCATGAAGGATGCGACTCCTTGGAGAACACGACCATCTCTAGATAGAAATTCAAAGGGTTAAACCCTAATATGTAACCGACTCGACCTACCCCAAGACCTGGTATCCCCATATAAAGGCCAGGAGAGCACGATGAGAAGGATCCTCACCTCATACATTAGCGCACAACTCGCCAGATCTCATCTACGCACCCTTGTAACCTTCGGCATCACCATCAATCAAAAACAGACAAGAAGGAGTAGGGTATTTCCTCTGGGGGCCTAAACCTGGGTAAACCTCGTGTCCCCATGTTGTGAATCTGTTAGCCGTTCCGCGATCTCCAGCGTCTCCTCCTTCTCCAAAACCCAAGTCCATAAAAATGGGCATTAACGAGTCAAATCCTCGTCACAAACGTTTCTTGTAATGAGACGATGATATGTGGACCCAGATGCATGATTAAATGGCAGAGCAATCAAGTTCGAAACAGGGTAGCAGGAGCGAAGGAAAAAATTCCATCATACACACAATTCTTCAAATGAGAGGCTGGCATATGGGACCCATCATCGTGATTAACGGTAGATAGATCGAGCAACATTATCGAGTTAAGGAAAAAATTCATCATGCACGTGTTCCTTATAATGTGAGGATGACATGTGGGTCCCATCTGCGTGATTAAACTATAGATGCATTTAGCAGCGCTATCGATTTCATAACGGGGAAGTAAAAAAAATTCCATTATACACACGATTTCTCTAATGTGAGGTAGACATGTCGGACCTAGCAGCCTGACAAAATGGAAGAGGCATCAAACAACGTTATCAAGTTCAAATTAGGGAGGCGCGACCAAAAAGTTTGGTCCCCTAGAGGCACTGACGTCCAGGACCCACACAAAAAAAATACTTCGGCGAGTCAACATCTCGCCAGGAAGCAAAAAATCTTACTTATGCCACGCGCCCGTCAAGCTTCGTCCATGTTTGTGGCGGTTTCATCGTAGTATAGGGGCGTGAAACCAAAAAAATTGCATCGGCCATGGTCGAGCCGAGAATTTCGTCGCGGAAGATGCGCCTTCTATGAAGACCGTCAGGCCTACTCGTTGCGGAAGGAAACATTTCTTGTAGCGTTTGCTCTTGGACGAGCCCGAGGACTTTGGGGTGTTTTCCGCCTCGACGAGGCCGAACATCTGCCCAGCCTTCAGCTTGGCACACTTCTTAGCCATGACGAAGAGCTCGGCAGCCAAGGTGAGGCTCTTGCCCCGGATGCCGATATTCTCCCTCATTTTGACCTCCTTAACGCCCTTGGAGAAAGCGGTGATGATGTTGGAGTCCGAGATCTTTGGGATCTTGTTGCGATCTTGGATAAACCTCTCCTAGAACCTGAAGAGAGTCTCTCTAGGCTCCTGGCGCACCTGGCGGAGGTCGAAGTACGAGAGAGGGAGCTAGTAGCTTCCCTTGAAGTTTGCGATGAAGAGGGAGCTGAGTTTGCCCCATGAGTTGATGGACTCCTCTGGTAGGTTCATCAGCCAACTGCTTCCTATTTCCTTCAGGCATAGGGGGAGATAGTTCGCCATGATGCGGTCATCGCCCCCCGCAGCCTCGATGCCCATGGTGTAGAGATGCAGGAAGTTGCACGGGTTGGTCGTTCCGTCATAATGCGCTGGCGTCTCCGGGCGGAACTTGTGCGGCCAAACCACATGGCGGATCGCCTTTGTGATGGTGAGGTAGCCGTTGGCCTACACCACATTTCCACTGGCCAAAGCCGCGCGGTTCTGCTGTCCTACCACTGCGATTTCCTCAGTGATTTGGTCCACGTGCCCACGCGGAGGGGCCACGGCCACATGGGGCGAGATGATATGGAAATTGTTTGTTACTGGTGGAGGCACCTGGATGGACTTGGGGGCGCCATGGCGGCGCCAGGGCAGCGGCGAGCTCCAGTGTCTGGCCTTCTTCCTAGGCCTTTTCCTCCTGTGTGGAGAGCGTGGTGACGTGGAGGAGCTCAGCAATCCTTTCCCGCCACTTATCCTCACATGGGTCAGGCCGCTAGTGGTCTAGGATCTCCTGCACCATGCGCCTAACTTCCTCGGGCATGAGGCGCTCGGGGTTGCCTTGCGTGGATGCGGTGCATGACAGCGAGGTGACGCCACGTGAAGAGGACGGGGACTCCTGCGATGAGAGGTAGGTGGATCCTCCGTCGTGCGATCCACTGGTCATGCTCAAAGGGGACGTGTCGTGGGTCCGACTCGGTCTGGGCCCTGATCACTGCACGACGAAGGGCATGCTCAGTGTGGGTCTCGGTGCGAGCCGACATGTGGCAGAAGTTGGTGAAGATCTTGAAAGAATAGCTTTGCCCCCAACCTGGAGCGCCAAATGTCGGAGATTTGTCTCATGAAGGAACTAGGATCCAACGATTCCTTGGTTCGAGATGGGGCTGAACACGCGTTCTCAAGGAGCCTCAGCAACGATGGCGACGGCGAAGCTGTAAACACGGGAGAGAGGAGACATGGTTTTTTTACCCTGGTTTGGGACCCTCGTGATGAGGTAAAGCCCCTACTCCTGCTTGGTTATATTGATCGCTTGGCTTCACGAGGGTACAATGGAGATGAGATGTATAGGGTTTAGATCGCCAAGGTTCTATACCTTCTAATGTAGGAGGAAGAGCTCTTATATAGGGTAGCATTGGTCCACTTCCCTAGCCTTTGGGTGGGAAGGGAGTCCACAGTGCCATCCCTGGAGGACCCGGTCTAGGAGGCTACTTTACGTGGACTTGGTCTATCTCCCTCTGCTCCGCTCCGTACACCTGTAAAGAATCCTTCCTAGACACCAGAATGGCATCAAATGTATCTCCCTCCACAAGGTTGATTGTCCTTTACTTGAAAAAAGGGTGGTGGACCGAGTCTTCTTTACCGGGAAGCTAGCATTGCAGGGACGTGGCTCTTCCTGTCGGGACCATAGTTTGAACTCAGCCAGGCAAAGTTACTGTCCCGCCCCGGAGGTTCTCCACAGTATGTGAGAGTCAAAGACGATGTGTGATGTCGTGGCAGACTCTCCCTAGAAGATCCATCCCTTTGCAGGGCGGAAACCTCGCGAGGTATGTTTGAATGAGTCTCCTCTAGAGGCGCCTTGCATCTTGAGAGTGGAGATCCCCTTGGCACGGGCCTGCTCAGCGCGGGGACGTGGATCCCCGGTTACCAGGGCTCGGACAAAGTGCGCTACGGGTGTGGCACGAAGCCGTGGCGCACATGTGCTCTGTGCACCATGGATGTGCTTTATGCCTATGGTGCACCACCACATGTGCACCACGAATGTGCGTATTGTCTACTTTTTGGCTACTTTTTGCACATGTGACTATCCACTACCACCTCCCACTTTACTTTCCCCTCCTTCTTCCTCCTTGGATCTGGTCGCCCTCCTCCTCCTTCCCACCTCAATTTGTCCACTCCTTCACCAGTTCTAGCATGTAAAACTTAACTTGGATGCTACATACAAAATAGAGGAAATATCTCCTTTCGACCACCATCCTCTTGGTCTGTCACCTCTCCTTGCATCCTCTTGATCGTTCTCTCATCTCGGTAAGTTGTCCATGTAAGAGGATGTGTTCATGTGTATGGATGATATGCTCATATGTATGAAGAGGATCGATGCTCATGTGTTTGTAGAATGCATGCTCTCTCATATGTGCACGTATGTTTGTGTGTGAATGAGTTGGCATTGCTTTGCCAAAATGTTGATTCATTTCCATTTTTTCAAGACTTTGGCATTTTGCAAAGGTCCTAATTTAGGATAGGTCATGCCGAAATTTTCCATCGACCATTGCATTCATGGATTGGTTGTGTGGTTCTAATAAACTTCTAATTCTACCATATACACCATGCAGGAAACCATGGTCCACATAATGAGAGAAGGCATTGTGGCTAGATTTTTGAAATGCGTGACGGCCAATATGATACGAAATAACATGATGGAGATAAGATGTCTGTTCAGAAGATGCAAACTCAATTGGTTGATCGAGCCAGATTTCGTGCATCTGCAGGCGCACCTGCTCCACCATGCTTCCATGGATGGCTACACTCGATGGATAAGTGATGAAGACGATGAGAACATAAATGGGGTGGCTGGAAATGAGGAAGGCGGGCAACATGATGATGATCACGGCGAGTACGGCGAGATGACGAAGAGTCTCCTAGAGATGGTGAAGGTGCGGAAGCAGACCAAGATGATGATGATCTAGATGCTATAGCAGATGATGGAACAACATCAGGTTAGGTGTGGGACTCTTATGTTCAAGAACTGGTTCTCAGGCAGACGAGTAATACCAGGACTGCATCTAGAGAGAAAGCCAAGCTTGCGCAACTTGAGAAAGACGCGGTTACTCCATTGTATGAAGGATCCAAGCACGATGATAACCGGTTAAATGTAACGCTCAAGGCTATGGGGATGAAGGTAAAAACAAATGGACCGACGCAAGATTCGACGATATGATGGAATTCTGGCACGACCGTTTCCCAGAGGGGAACGATTGTCCAACTAGTATCGAGGAATCCAAGAAAATTGTGTGTCCTCTCGATCTACTGAACATTAGATACTATGTCTGCATCAACGATTGCATCATTTATCAGGGAGAGAACACGAAGAAAACAACATGCCTGGTGTGCATCTAAAGAAAGCTCCTCCAAAAGTGGTATGGTACTTTCCCATCAGTCCTTGTCTCCAGCGCTATTTCGCAGACCCCTAAGGAAGCAAAGCTCATGCGCTGGCATGCAGAAAACAAAAGCCAGGAGATGACGATGACCCCGAAAAGAATGAGATGCTGACGCACCCTTCAGATGCTAGTTAGTGGAAAGCATTGGACCTTGAATTCCTAGTATTCAGTGGAGATTCAAGGTACATCAGGCTAGGTGCAAGGACCGATGGACTCAATCTGTTCAGTAACCAGAGCAGCACGCACAACACTTGGCCCGTGTTTGTATGGATGTACGACCTCCCTTCCTGGTTGTGCATGAATAAGAAGTACATACAAATAAGTATGCTAATTCAAGGGCCGAAAGAACCTGGTACCGACATCAATCTGTATCTCGGGCTATTTAAAGAGGATCTAGCCACATTATGGGAATCTGGAGCCAATACATACGACGCTATCGCACAAGATTATTTCACTATGAGAGCCCGTTGGTCACTACAATGCAAGACTATCCAGGTTATGGATATTTCTCGGGGCAGGTTATCCAAGAATTCTCCGCATGCGTTAGGTGCATGGATAACATGGCCTATCTCCAACTAGAGAAAGATCCAGGGTCTTCCAAAACCGTGTTCATGGGGCACCGGAGGTGGCTTGGCAAGAATGATGCATGGAGAAAACATGGAGATCTGTTCGATGGGAAATCCGATACCCGAGGAATGACAGAGCAGAGGACCAATGAAGAAGTGAATGAATTGCTGAAAAACTGGAAAGAGTGTCCTAAGCCGGGAAAGAAGAGAAAGAGGTAGCAAGACAAGCCGTTGTTGAAGGTATGGAAAACAAGGTCTGTTTTCTAGGAGTTGTCATACTGGAAGTTTCTCCGCACGCCTCATAGCCTTGACATTATGCATATCACGAAGAACGTGTGCGGGAGTCTGGTCACCACCCTAATCAACATGCCAGGTAGGACGAAAGATGGTCTTCACAGAGGATGCTTACTCCTAATGATCAGGAAGATGACAATGATCATCAGTTGGAGGTGACACAAGGTCGTCGAAAGGGTAAAAGTATCAAGAAGAATGAATATTACTGGCCCCCTTCATGCTTCTCTCTAAGCCAGGATGAGATCAAACAGTTTTTCAAGTGCCTTCTAGGAGTCAAATTTCCTTACGGCTACGCGGGCAAGATAAGTAGATACCTATACAAGGCGAAGAAGAGGTTCAGTGGGACGAAGTCTCATGACTGTGTCATGCTAATGACATAGATACTTCTGGTTGCACTAAGAGGGATAATGGACAAGCACGTCCATGAAACATTGTTTGGGCTCTGCAAGTTTTTCAACGTCATATCTCAAAAGTTGATTGGCACGAATCAGCTCAGGAGGCTAAAGGAGGAGATCATGGTGATACTATGCAAGCTCGAGATCTACTTCTCGCCTGCATTCTTCGACATTATGGTGCATCTGCTAGTCCATATCATGGAGGATATCATCGAACTCGGACCAATGTTTCTCTGCAGCATGATAGCATTCGAAAGGATGAACGAACACTTCAAAGGATACATGCGCAACAGGTCCCGTCTAGATGGGAGAATAGCCAAGGGCTTTCTGGGCGAAGAGTGCATCTCTATCTGCACGAATTATCCAGACATCGAGAACCTTGTTGGTCTTCCCGTCAATAGGCACCTTGGAAAGCTCGAGGGATCGGGTCACCGAGAGGGTCGTTGTGTACTGCATGCAGACTTCGATGGTCGACACACAAACTTTGATAGAGCAAACCTGGTCATGATACAACATTTATAACTGGTCGATCCTTGTGTACAAAAGCACAAAAGGTTAATTGAGAAGAAGTAAAGTGAGTAGGGCATACAGAGTATGCAGGGAGAAATAATCAAAGATCACAACTCAGATTTGACGCATTGGTTTAGGCATACGCTCCTAGATAATCCCTCGCAATCGCATTCTGCGGAGGAAAACACCATATTCACCTTGTCATAGGGACCTATGCATAACCTTTTCACCTATCTGGCATATGATATCAACGGCTACACATTCTACACGGAGGAAAAGGACAACAAGTGTGACTATCAGAACTCAGGCGTAACGTCGGAATTCTACACCGATGACAATGTGAAGGGAAGATTCTACAGAAGGATCGAGGAGATCTGGGAGCTCAACTACTATGGAGAAAAGGTGCCGATGTTCCATGTCAAAAGGGACAAGAGAATCGAAAGAGATGACTAGTATTTCACAACCATGGTTATACCAGAAGCAGCCAAATCCAAGGCCGCCGATGCGAACGTCGCCGCGAAAATGAACCATGGGTACTAGCTAGCAAAGTGGACCAATGTTTTTCATTACCGACCCAACAAAGCCTAGCCGTGTTTTCGTGAGGAGAGGAAAAACAAACATCATCAGAATGGATGGATTCGCCAACGAGCAAGACTTCGACTAGTACGGCGATCCAAAGATTGAAGATGACAACGACTACGATGAAGCAACATACATCACAAGAAGAAAAATGACAACCTTACCCAAAATAGGTAGATCGTTCGAGAGAAGAAACATTAAAGTGACAGAGCAAAATTATTCAACCACGACAAAGAAGGGAAAAATCTAATAAGACGCTATCTCAACAAATATTGTAAAATGCGTGCTCAAAAAAGATTGTATTGATGCATGGATGGCATATTATTAATGGACACATTAGTATTTAATTTCTTTCTACTTTACCACTTTGGACATATATATTTAACACTTTTGTCATATATATGTAACACTTTTGACAAATAAAACATATAACAAATATTTTATATAGTTTACATAATGGTTGGGCATTTTTTTAACATTTTAAAGTACTTTTAAAATAAAGACAAAAAAAGGTGGGAACCAAACATTTCTACGACGACTTCGTGATCGAATGAACCATTTACATACAATATTGATTCCCTTTGTTCCGTGATACTTTACTTACCGAGGTTTGATTGTCAGTATCTCTATTCCTAGTTCAACCTCGTTACCGGTAAGTACTCTATACTCGTTCCATGCTATGACATCCCTTGTGACCTAGTCACATGCTTGCAAGCCCATTGGATGACATTCCACTGAGAGGGCCTAGAGTATATCTATCTGTCATATGGATAGACAAATCCCACTCTTGATCCATGTGCCTCACCACATACTTTCAGAATACCTAATGCCACCTTTATAAACACCTAGTTACGAAGTGGTGTTTGATGTCATCAAATCATCCAGACGGTGATGGTGATTAACATGATCTCATGGTCGAAGGATTAGGTTACTATGTATTTGAAATCTTGTAGCAAACAAACTCTAAATGACTTGATCTTATGCTACGCTTAACTATAGGAGTGTATCCATCATATCATTCTCCTAATGACATGATCTTGTTATTAATAACCTCTAATGTCCCTCATCAGGAAAACATGATCATCTATTAATCAACAAGCTAGTTCAATAAGGTTCTTACTAGGGACTCTTTTATGTTCACAAAACACACAAGTATTAATGTTTCTGTTAATACAATCATAGCATGGGATGTAAACATTTATCATAAACACAAAGATATAATAATAACCATTTTTTAATGCCTCTTGGGCATATCTCCAACAGTCTCTCACTTGCACTAGAGTCAATAATCTATATTACATTGTGATGTACCTAAAACCCATGGCGTTCTGGTGTTGGTCATGTTTTGCCCTAGGGAGAGGTTTAGTCAATGGATCTGCCACATTTAGATACATGTGTACTTTGCAAATCTTTATGTCACCATCTTGGACATGCTCGCGAATAGCATGAAAACGTATCTTGATATGCTTCAGCTTCTTGTGTGACCTTGGCTCCTGTGCATTGGCTATGGAACCCATGTTGTCACAGTAGATGGCCATTGGGTCCAACGCACTAGGAACCAAACCAAGCTCCATAATGAACTCCTTCATCCATATCGCCTCTTGTGAAGCCTCCGAAGCAGCTATGTATTCCAATCCAGTTGAAGATCTCGCCACAATGCTTTGCTAGCACTCCTCCAACTCACTGCTACACCATTCAAAGTAAATACATATCTAGATTACGACTTAGAGTCATCCGGATTGGTGTTCCAACTAGCATCGGTGTAACCATTTACAACGATTTGTTCATCACCTCCATAAGGAAGAACCATATCCTTAGTCCATATTAAGTACTTTAGGATATTTTTGACCGCTATCCAGTGATCTACTCCTGGATCACATTGATATCTGCTAGTCAAACTTATAGCATATGCAATATCTAGTCTTGTACACAGCATGGCATACATGATAGATCCTATGGCTGAGGCATAGGGAGTTTTGATCATCCTCTCTCTCTATCTTTTGCCGTAGCTGGAACCTTTCTTGCTTTCTTCCATTCCAAACCTCTTTAGAACCTTGTCAAAATATGTAGTTTGTGAAAGAGATATTAAGAGTCTTGATCTATCTCTATAAATATTGATGCCTAAAATGTATGTAGTTTCGCCAAGATCATTCATTGAAAAACTATAATTCGAAGGGATTTCTATTTTCGTTCCCTTGGTTCCTTAGTTGTACTCACTTTTCCCCAGCCGCTTAACTTTTCCTCACTTTTGCCCATCTCCTATTATGAAACTCTTGCACAGTCTGAAACTCGTTGTCCGTTAGCCTTACCGTTACATGATGACAAGTGGGGCCGCATTCAGTCAGGTCCCGTAGTGGACCCTTGCCGTCACGTGCTGACAAGTGGTGTCGCGGTCTGTCAGGTCCCATAGTGGACCCTTGCCATTACATGCTAACAAGTGGGGCCGCGTTAAGTTGGTTCCACTGGTGGAAACCTCTCTCCACTTATCCAGATCAGCATGGGACCCACAACTTATCCTCTTGAGCGTCGGACCCAGATCTTATCCACGTGAGCCAGCCCCGCTCCCGCACCCGAGTCATTTCCTCCCCTTTATTCTTCTTCTCCGGCGACGGTGACCCTTCTTCGGTGATGGCGGCCCTTTGTCAAGATTCACTTCGGTCTCCCTTTCGTCCTGGCCGTAGTATGGTGCCGTCCTGTTGACCTGTATGAAGGATGACAATGGAAACCGTGCGCAGAGAAGGTTAGATATCGCACCAAAATGTTCCAATTAGACGGGGGCGTTTGCTGTGGAGAATGCGGCCAACGTGCCATTCCGATGATTTAATTGGTTTATCGAGTTAATGTCTCGGCTAGAATCAAGTGAAAGAGTGTTTACAATAAAAATAGGGAGATGGATGTATAATAAATAAGAAAATGACACAACTCTTGAACACTTTCAAATTAAAATAATTATACAACTCTTAATGTACAAGAGTGTTTATAATTTACACAACTCTTGAACACTTTCAAATTAAAAAAATTATACAACTCTTAATGTAAAAGAGTGTTTATAATCGACACAACTCTTGAACACCTTCAAATTAAAAATTGTAAAACTCTTAATGGAAAAGAGTGTTTATAATTGATACAACTCTAGAACACTTTCAAATTAAAAAAATTATACAACTCTTAACATAAAAGAGTGTTTATAATTGACACAACTCTTGAACACTTTAAAATTAAAAAATTATACAACTCTTAATGTAAAAGAGTGTTTATAATTGACACAACTCTTGAAAACTTTCAAATTAAAAAAATTTATACAACTCTTAATGTAAAAGAGTGTTTATAATTGACACAACTCTTGAACACTTTCAAATTAAAAAAATTATACAACTCTTAACGTAAAAGAGTTTTTATAATTGACACAACTCTTGAACACTTTAAAATTAAAAAATTATACAACTCTTAATGTAAAATAGTGCTTATAATTGACACAACTCTTGAACACTTTCAAATTATAGCGTCCTAAGAAAATCTTGAGAGTTACCATTTTTAGAGCGTGAATTGATCCCTAAACTTGCGTATATGAAAATTATGAACCTTTGAACACTATGAAATCGCACGTAATACGTGATAATGATGTGCTAAGAAAATCTTGAGAGATTATCATTTTCAAAGAATGCAATGCATAACTTGCATATGGAAAAAATTAAAAACCTTTGAACACTTTAAAACCGCACTTAGGACATGATAATGTTGTGCTAATAAAATACTGATCATTTATTATTTTCATGGAGTGAAATATAATGCATAAACTTGCATATACCAAAAATATACACCTTTTAACACTTTCCCTTAAAATTATATTCAAAATCATTTGTTTATGGAGTTAAAGTATCGATGGCAAACTCGTTATTTTGCATGGATAAAGGGTTCCCCCAGACAGATACAAGGGTTATCCTGTCCGCTAGATAACAGAGGATTAATCTGAGGATCAACGGTTGGTGGGTACGATCCGCGTGACAACTGTCTCGACAAATTAGAGCGTAGCTTCCAAGATGAGCTTAGGTGTGAGAGTTTCTGACAAAGAGAGAGGGGGAAACTGGGTAGAATTTAAAAACCAAGGGAAAAACTGAGTAGAGCATAAAAACCAAGGGCAAAACTGACAAAGGGGTTTAAATAGAAAACAAAAAGAGATTTAAAAAATGGAAAATGCTTCTTTTATACAATAAAATACATCTTGGCAAACATCAAACTATTTGCAATTCAAATATATATCAGTTTGACAATTATTGCCTCTTTCAGACAAACTATGTTTTGGGGAGGGATGTTTTGGGAAGAGGCTTGAGTAGAAAGCCATGAACCTTCATAGATAGTAGATGATTTGAGAAGTGGTGATTTAGGTTAAAATTTGATTTTTATACATTTCTTATGGTGTTAGGTCACATAATAAGACTCTCTGGGTAGATGCCACTATGTTTTGATCTTTTTGAATTTGTTGTGCATAAAATGACTCAATTAGCTAGCTAAAACCCATTCATTGACTATCTATTCACCAGCCATCGGAGGATAAAAGTGAGTATATTGCACATGCCAGTGTTAGTATTGGAGGGCAAACCTAAGTACAACCAAACTGCCAGTGTTACACTCGAGGGTACAACTAAGCACAACTAAATGGCCAAGGTTAGACACGAGGGTGAAAACTTGATGCATGGTATGCGTGTCGTGGTCCACGGGGTGGTAGCGGACATGTGTGGCCGTGCACGGTGCAATAGTGTATGTGGTTATGTGGTGCATGGTGGTGCAACAAAATGTCTCCTCCCTTCACCTTTATAGAGGCCTCCTCACTCTCACTCATCACTCACTCACTCGCTCACTCACTCACGCAACCCTCTACATTGTCCCATCACCTTCTATAAACCCCCAAGAAAACCCCAACTACGCCGATGATGGAGAAGAATAGTGTGGTTCCCATCTTTACCTCCAAGGCCGTCGGCGAGGAGGCTCATGTTCCTGTACAGGCCCCCGTCGAGGCATCGAAGGAAGCCGCCGTCCCCGTCTATACCCCCATTCCCGCTTCCACCATAGCCGCCGGCGAGGAGGACCATGTCTCCGTACAGGCCCCCATCGAGGCATCGAAGGCAGCCACCATCCCCGTCTAGATCCCCGTCCCTGCTTCCGCCGTAGCCGCCAGTGAGGAGGCCCCCGCCGGTCTCCAGCAGATCCCGCACGGCTGGGACCCCTATGAGGAGAACAATTACATCAGGCCGGAGAACCCCTATGATACCAACATCGCCGACCCATGGTTGGAGGTAACTAGGGTTTTCTCCCTTTCCTTTATTCTTCCCCCATTCCCATCGTTGGATGCTAGATCGTGTGTTATTAGGGCTTAGTTGTTCATATTTCCAATTGTTGTATGCTAGGTATTTTTACTGTATCTAATCCTCTTGTGTCAGATCTCGTATTTCGATGAATTCCCTAGTTAGTAATAGAACCAATCTGTAGTTGGGATCAATATTCGATTTGGTTAGATATTTGGGGATCATGGAATAATCAGGGGATCTCAATCGGTTAATTTATGCAAGTAATCAATCCAGATAATCAAGGTATCTCTGTCATATCCTTATTGCACTCTCTGTTTTTTCCAATAGGTGGATAGCAACGACGACGAGTCCACGGACACCAAGACTCATCAGGTGCTAAGCAAGCTCAAGTTCGGCTAGTATGATCTTCATCGGCGATGTCTACAGGTGGCCCTTCTACACCATGAGGCTACATGCGACCGAATTCAACTCCCTCGTTAGGCATGACGAGGACGTGAAGACCTGCGGCCCATCCGTGAACGTCCACGGCTTTAGATCCAAGCACTAGGCGCTCGGTTTTCACCTCCGCAAGCTCCAGAAGGCGGCCATCGAGGAGGGTCGCATGCCCCCGATCAAGACCAAGGCTCCAAAGGTCAAGGGACTGGGCAGCAAGAAGTGGAGGAAGGGCCAGAGGGAGGAGGCGGATGCCCTCCTAGCGGAGGCCATGAGGGGTCACTGATCTTGTGCTGATGCTGCTGCTGTAAAGCAGGGTCTTTTGTTTTATTGTCTGTGTTGAACTTGTCTGCTGCTGCTAAGCAGCCTAATTGTCGAACCTTGTTTAAGTACCGTACTATATATATCCTATATTAGCTTCTTTATCTACATCTGCTCTGTTATATATCCTATATTAGTTGCTTTATCTACATCTGCTCTGTTTACTGAATGTATTTATGGTGCTTGTTAGATTTGCTGATCTAGATTTGCTACCAGATTGGGAAAACCAAGGACCAAAAGGAACCATGAATGAAGAGAGAAGATGCTCTAGATTCGCTACCTTTTTGGGCAAAAATTAACAGAACTGTTAGCGACATAAAGGCGCTCTTAAAAAGGCCAATCATAAACATAAAAAAATCTTCCAATTTGGGCGACAAGGCGCGCGTAACTACCAAATGCGCCCAATATGGTCCCACAGCACATCCTCCAAAACGCGTTCCCAACAAGCCGGCCATACGCAGTCCAACATGGGGAGTCCTACTACGAGACCCGACTGAATGTGGCCCCACTTGTGAGCACGTAATGGGGGGGTCCTACTTGTCAGCACATAACAGCGAGGGTCCACTATGGGTCCCGGCTGAATGTGGCCCCACTTGTCAGCACATAACAGCGAGGGTCCACAAACGGGACCCGATGGACAGAGAGTTTGAGACTGTGCGAGAGTTTCGGACAAGGAGATGGGCAAAAGTGAGAAAAAGTTAAGAGGTTGGGGAAAGTGAGTACAAATAACAAACCAGGGGCACATAAATTGAAATCCCTTATTCAAATAGTCTTTGACACTTTTAAGAAGTTCTATATCATTCCCAATGAATAATATGTCATCTACATATAGTAGTAGGAATGTTGTAGAGCTCCCATTCACTTTCTTGTAAATATAAGCTTCTCCATAAGTTTGTATAAATCCAAAGCTTTTGATCACCTTATCAAAACGTTGATTCTAGCTCGGAGATGCTTGCTTCAATCCATAAATGGACAGCTGAAGTTTTCATACCTTGTTAGCATCTTTAGGATCGACAAAACCTTTGGGTTGTACAGTATACAACTCTTCTTCAATGTCACCATTGAGGAATGCCATTTTGACATCCATCTGCCATATCTCATAATTGTAATATGTAGCGATTACTAACAAAATCCTCACAAACTTTAGATTCGCTATCGGTGAGAAGGTCTCATCATAGTAACCTCCTTGAATTTGTGGGTCCCTTATGCGACAACTCGAGCTTTATAGATGGTAACATTACCATCAACATATGCTTTCTTCTTGAAAATCCATTTGTTCTCGACGGCCTTTCGGCCATCCGGTAAGTCCACCAAAGTCCACACATTGTTTTCGTACATGGATTGTGGCATCCCGCAAAACCACTACTAGAAAATCGCGTTGTTTTTGTGCATTGCATCACCATGACCGCATGCTCATGTCATCATGCCACATTGCATTTGAGCATCGTCATCATCTTGCATTTGCTGGCATAAAACTATGTGCAGAAAAACCTAGTTTTGTTTTCTAAACGACCCCGTCTTTATTCAAACGCAAAAACCCGGGGCTCCGGATTATTTTGTTTGTCTGCTATCGGTTTGCAAACAGTGCATTTAAAATAAATAAAATTTTAAATTATTTTAGTGGGGGCAGTCGAACGGGCCGATTCGACCCGAACGACCACCCCCAGAAATAAAAACGGTCCATCCCTTAATCCTAAAATATCTAACCAGTCCCGCCTAAATCCCTAAGTCACCCAACCTCACCTACCCAACCCTCTGGCCACCTCACCCCCACCTATCCCAGGCCGCCACGTCACCCTGCCTCTCCCTCCCAACCAACCCCCATCAGCCACCTAGACTAAACCCACCCCCACTCACCCACACAACACACACCACAGCACCCACCTGCTGCCACCGGCCCCTCTCCCTGTCCCGCACCCTGGCCCACCTGCTCTCCCTGTCCCGCACCCTGGCCCACCTGCAGACCCCACCGACCCCGCGCGGCCACGTTCTCCCCTAGCTCTCCTCTCACGCACGCAACCTCCCTTTCCCCCCCCCCCCCCGCGTGACCGCCGCTCCGCCCTTCCATCTCTCTGCCTCGCGCCCTCTTCCTCCTTTCCTCGCCGGCGACCCCGAACCCCCCCCCCTCTCTCCTCGCCGAGCGCCGCCAGCCGCCGGCGTCCCTCTCTTCACCGTCGGCAGCCGCCGCTCGCCCCGGCGCTGCCTGCCTCGCCTCCCACCTCTGCTCGCCGCCTGCTCCTCCACCCCAGTTCCTCTCCTCCGCCTCTCTTCCCCCGGCTCCGGCCGCCCGTCTCCGGTGTCCCGCCTCCGCCCGAGAGCCCTCCTCGCCGGTTCGAGCTCGCCCCAGACGCCCGCCGCTCCGCGTCCCTGCTCCGGCTCCCCGTGCACCTCCCGCGACGGACCCCGCCTCTCCCGCCGCCGCCCCCTCCGGCCAGGCCGCAGCCGCCGCGTCCTCCTCCCTCGCTGTCCGTCACCGCCCTCTTCTCCCGCCTCCTCCCGCTGGCCCGCGCCTCTCTCCGGCCGGCCTCGCCCGCGCGCCTCCGGCCAGTGCCGCGGCCGCTCCCCTCTGGCCGCGCCACCGAGTTCGCCCCGCCGGCGCGCCCTCCCCGTCCTCCGTCCGCCAGCCCCGCACCAACCCGAGCTCGCCGTCACCCTCCTCCAATCCGCCGCCGCCGTGCGCACGCCTCCGCCGAGCGTTGCCTCTGTTTTGGCTAAGGCTAACAGGATGTCACGCTTTAGTGGTATTTCTGCAGGTGTCCTTGGCCAAGACGTTTTCCTCTGATGTTTTGTTCATCTCTCGTCTAGTTAGTCTGACGCGGCCAGGTGTAGCGAAGTGGAGAGGTTATCTTGCGACACTGAAGTTCTGTGCAAGATCTTCGTCGACCGTGTGTATCGTGTAGCGCCAAGATCTTCGGCCTTTCCGAGAACCCGTGCCATCCGAAGTCTGGATCCATGCCAACTCGAGTTCGACGACATGGATCCGCTGACCGAGACCCCGTACACGAAGGCTTCCGATGCGGAACACCAAGGACTCCTTCCCGAGACGTGATGAACTTCCTCGTTAACGACGAGTACTTCACCCCGTACCCGAGGGACGAAACCGAAGATCTGGACCCGAAGACCGATCCCCGAAACCCTGAGTGCGCCGACAACCAGATCTCCACGGTGTAACGACAAGACCGACGACCGCGGATGCGACAAGATCGTCGCTCGAACGCCAAGACCGCCACATGGAACGATAAGCGCTTCATCTCGGATACGCCAAGTACTCCCTCGAGGACGCCAAGTTCTTCTTCCCGAACGCCAAGACCGACCCGATACGAGGACCCGACAAGATCTTCGCGACGTCAAGAACGACACCGACCCGGAAGAACCCGATGCGCCCCGACACCGAACCAAGCTCTCCTCCGCGGATGCGACAAGATCTACTTCCCCGATCCGAAGACCCTAAATCACGGAGTCCGAGAACGAATTCCGTCGAACCCTGGACCCTGAGGCCGAACCCCGAAAACCCCGGACCTCGGAACCAAGATCGCCGAACCCTAATGTGTGACCCCTTTTCTCGAGCCCTATTTTATAAATATAATATCAAATTGTTGCATATTAAATGATCATACTTGCATGCATATTGTCGTGTGGTTTGGGGGCCTTATGCCGATTCACCTCATAATTAAATATGGGGCCCATATGCGGGCAAATCTAGTCGTATATTGGCCTCATTTAAATTTGTGTAGCGAACTGGTGCTATATTTTGCCTTGTTCAAACAACATTTAATTTGCGGGGTAGATAAATAACTCGAACCATTTAATTAAATGTCGGGACCCCGGTTCCGCTTAATCTTGCCTAATTGCATCGCATCTTTGCCATGCCATACATCATGCATGCATCATGCCCGATCTTTTGCCGTAGTATTAAATATTGCATCCGGTGTTTATTCTAGTGTTTTGCTTCTTCGCGGATAAGGCCGTTGAGTTGATGTGAGCTTCGCCCCGATCTTTGGTTGAATCTTCGGCAATGTTTTCAGGCGAGCATTTCCCCCTTTCTACCTATCTTACTTTTATAGTATTTATTTCCCTCCTGTTGATCTATTGCTATCTGTGTTGCGATGCTCTAGTTTCGTACCCGTGATATCCCTCGCAGCCTTATATTGCCTTGGACACCTCCTATTACCTGTTGTTTGGTAGATAGTTGGACTTGCGCGTCGTAGTCGCTTGCTCAAGTGCTGTTGCGTGTCGACAAGTGCCACAGTTGTTGGAGCATTGCCGCAGGTTTAAAGTTGGAGATGATCATGGTTTTACTTATCGTTCACTTTAATTACTGTTTAACAACTAAAATTGAAGTAAGTAAGCAGAGGCATCGGTGGGTGATAGATAATATTTGGTTTCCGAACGCCCACTTGTGTCCCGTAGGACCCCGAGTACTTGATACCTGTTCCTTGATTTATCGCGCTATCCACATACGGGGTATTATGGGCCCCCCTTAGCCGGAGCTTGATTCAGTCTTATTTCTTGGGGCCACAAACTAGTTTGAGGTTTTATTTACGATCATGTACTTATGCCATGTTTTACTGCTTTATTTACGATTGTGCGAGGAGCACACTGTACTGTTTAGGTAAGCGGAGTGTTTTCGCGGTATCGACAAGCCCAGTCACACTTTCGGGTTCCCAGTCGTTTACAGCCATTGACGCAAACCTTGAGTCCGTCTCGGAGCTAGCTTACTTCGTTGCGGGTCTACTCAATGGGGTGGCCCCCTGAAATATTTCTGAATCCTGTGATTGCTTTGTCGTGAAAGCCTTGTTGGGTTTTGATTTGGTTTTTCCGAGGTTGATCGTGTGTGTGTTGTTATTTGTGCACCCCGGCCGGGTTAAAACTTTCTGAAAGCCGTGTCCGCGGTTATGGACGACTTGGAGCACAGTATCTCGATCATAGACAACTATAACTAAAGTAGTGCTATAAACTTGACTTTATATGACTAGTAAGCAGCTTCACTATAATGGAATGGCTAAATAAAACTGCCAACAATTGCTTGTTTGGGTTGTCGCTGGCGACCATTGTACCTGACTAGTAAGTATTGCAACTATAACGGAATGGCTAAACAAAAGTACCAACAACTGCTGGGTTTTGGGATTCTCATCTCATGCTAATTGTATCTGACTAGTAAGCGCCGCAACTACAATGGAATGGTTAACCAAAATGGCCCACTGCTTACTTTATCAGGATGATTATCTATACCTGACTAGTAATTGCTGCAACGATAACCGAATAAATAAAACTGCCAACTGTGTGCGTTTCTCGGTTGACTTCCTCGACTGGTCTCGAGGGGAAAACGCCAGGATGGGTGTTATTGGTGGTAGTATCAGGTTGGTTCCGAATAGGTCTTTCTTACCCCTCTCTGATTGCCGCCAGTTGTATCGAGTCTCTATAGGTTGTTTAGTGCATGCTGCCGCTGCTGCTTCAGTCCACTATACCTATGTAGGCGAGGACCGCCGAATTCTAGTCTCGCCGTGTACTGGCCTCAGTACTGACGCTCCTCTTTTTCCTTTGCCCTTTGTCGGCACCCCTTTTGTTTAAGCAGGTTTTGAGATCGACGACGTTAGCAGGGTTACCCTTCCGGCTTGGCCTGGGCAGGGTTATGGACGCCATTGGTTATTCTTCAGGGCTCTTAGCCCCATTTGCATCTTGTCCGTAGCTGGACGCTGTGTCGTTTTCCAGGCGATTTGGATCTTGTATATTATATCTGTATTCTTGACTCCTTGAGTCGCTGTTATATATATCTGTTCTCTGGGTCCCATCGAGGACTGTTGTGTAATGTTATTACTTCGTTTTCCACCCGCACGAAAGTGCCTGGTGGGCACCTTTGAATCGTTTCTATGCGGGTTTTGGCGGGTTTCGCTAAAACTTGCATAGGGCCGATTCTGAGGGTGTTACAGAGTGGTATCAGAGCTCAGCAGTTGCGATACCCCACAAGTCCAGCCTGTAGGATAACCTAGCTAACGGCCGAAGTAGAGTGTCAAAACTATTTTGCAAAATCGGTTGGATAGTTCTGATTAGGTCTGATTTTATTCCTTACCCTCTGCTGATCTCCTCTCATCTCTGCGTGTTTTGAATCCGCTCTCTTCTCGCTCTTCGAGTCCAGGATTTTTCGTGGTTGGGTTCCGTCGTACCTTCAGGGTTTCGCTTCCTCCTTTGATAACGGCGTTCTACCATCCGGTGTTCAAGCTGCCTGAGAAATCCGCCTACGGTGTTACCATTCTTTGTTCCTTGTTTGTGCCTTCCGGTGTTTTCCGACGCGACGACATCATCTACGCCAGATCCGATGCAGAGTCTGCATCCCTCCTTTGTTTCCGAACCTCGCTTGTCGAGATCTGCAGTCTGATTCCGAGAGTTGGTTGCACGCTTTTCCACTGATTGTGCGGAGTAATAGTTTGGGTGCGTGATGGATTGGCCCCCATGCCGACTACCCCTTCTATTCGCTTTTGTACATTGAAGTGGATGAGAATGCATCGGTTCCCTCTTTCCATCGAAGCTAGAGGTGGCTTTATTTGTTGATACCTCTACCTTCGACCTTTTTGTTCCCGGAGTGCTCTCCCGACGATCACGGACAACAACCTCTTGTTAGTGGTGTCGCGAGGATCTACACGAAGCGAGAAGATGCAGATCGCCGACCTTTCCTTCCGGTACCATGAGGCGGATCTCGAGGGCGAGATCCATTGTTAGTGGTGTCGAATTGTGGCATCCCGCAAAACCACTACTAGAAAATCGCGTTGTTTTTGTGCATTGCATCACCATGACCGCATGCTCATGTCATCATGCCACATTGCATTTGAGCATCGTCATCATCTTGCATTTGCTGGCATAAAACTATGTGCAGAAAAACCTAGTTTTGTTTTCTAAACGACCCCGTCTTTATTCAAACGCAAAAACCCGGGGTCCGGATTATTTTGTTTGTCTGCTATCGGTTTGCAAACGGTGCATTTAAAATAAATAAAATTTTAAATTATTTTAGTGGGGGCAGTCGAACGGGCCGATTCGACCCGAACGACCACCCCCAGAAATAAAAACGGTCCATCCCTTAATCCTAAAATATCTAACCAGTCCCGCCTAAATCCCTAAGTCACCCAACCTCACCTACCCAACCCTCTGGCCACCTCACCCCCACCTATCCCAGGCCGCCACGTCACCCTGCCTCTCCCTCCCAACCAACCCCCATCTGCCACCTAGACTAAACCCACCCCCACTCACCCACACAACACACACCATAGCACCCACCTGCTGCCACCGGCCCCTCTCCCTGTCCCGCACCCTGGCCCACCTGCTCTCCCTGTCCTGCACCCTGGCCCACTTGCAGACCCCACCGACCCCGCGCGGCCACGTTCTCCCCTAGCTCTCCTCTCACGCACGCAACCTCCCTTCCCCCCCCCCCGCGTGACCGCCGCTCCGCCCTTCCATCTCTCTGCCTCGCGCCCTCTTCCTCCTTTCCTCGCCGGCGACCCCGAACCCCCCCCCCTCTCTCCTCGCCGAGCGCCGCCAGCCGCCGGCGTCCCCCTCTTCACCGCCGGCAGCCGCCGCTCGTCCCGGCGCCGCCTGCCTCGCCTCCCACCTCCGCTCGCCGCCTGCTCCTCCACCCCCGTTCCTCTCCTCCGCCTCTCTTTCCCCCCGGCTCCGGCCGCCCGTCTCCGGTGTCCCTCCTCCGCCCGAGAGCCCTCCTCGCCGGTTCGAGCTCGCCCCAGACGCCCGCCGCTCCGCGTCCCCGCTCCGGCTCCCCGTGCACCTCCCGCGACAGACCCCGCCTCTCCCGCCGCCGCCCCCTCCGGCCAGGCCGCAGCCGCCGCGTCCTCCTCCCTCGCCGTCCGTCACCGCCCTCTTCTCCCGCCTCCTCCCGCTGGCCCGCGCCTCTCTCCGGCCGGCCTCGCCCGCGCGCCTCCGGCCAGTGCCGCGGCCGCTCCCCTCTGGCCGCGCCACCGAGTTCGCCCCGCCGGCGCGCCCTCCCCGTCCTCCGTCCGCCGGCCCCGCACCAACCCGAGCTCGCCGTCACCCTCCTCCAATCCGCCGCCGCCGTGCGCACGCCTCCGCCGAGCGTTGCCTCTGTTTTGGCTAAGGCTAACAGGATGTCACGCTTTAGTGGTATTTCTGCAGGTGTCCTTGGCCAAGACGTTTTCCTCTGATGTTTTGTTCATCTCTCGTCTAGTTAGTCTGACATGGCCAGGTGTAGCGAAGTGGAGAGGTTATCTTGCGACACTGAAGTTCTGTGCAAGATCTTCGTCGACCGTGTGTATCGTGTAGCGCCAAGATCTTCGGCCTTTCCGAGAACCCGTGCCATCCGAAGTCTGGATCCATGCCAACTCGAGTTCGACGACATGGATCCGCTGACCGAGACCCCGTACACGAAGGCTTCCGATGCGGAACACCAAGGACTCCTTCCCGAGACGCGATGAACTTCCTCGTTAACGACGAGTACTTCACCCCGTACCCGAGGGACGAAACCGAAGATCTGGACCCGAAGACCGATCCCCGAAACCCTGAGTGCGCCGACGACCGCGGATGCGACAAGATCGTTGCTCGGACGCCAAGACCGCCACATGGAACGATAAGCGCTTCATCTCGGATACGCCAAGTACTCCCTCGAGGACGCCAAGTTCTTCTTCCCGAACGCCAAGACCGACCCGATACGAGGACCCGACAAGATCTTCGCGACGTCAAGAACGACACCGACCCGGAAGAACCCGATGCGCCCCGACACCGAACCAAGCTCTCCTCCGCGGATGCGACAAGATCTACTTCCCCGATCCGAAGACCCTAAATCACGGAGTCCGAGAACGAATTCCGTCGAACCCTGGACCCTGAGGCCGAACCCCGAAAACCCCGGACCTCGGAACCAAGATCGCCGAACCCTAATGTGTGACCCCTTTTCTCGAGCCCTATTTTATAAATATAATATCAAATTGTTGCATATTAAATGATCATACTTGCATGCATATTGTCGTGTGGTTTGGGGGCCTTATGCCGATTCACCTCATAATTAAATATGGGGCCCATATGCGGGCAAATCTAGTCGTATATTGGCCTCATTTAAATTTGTGTAGCGAACCGGTGCTATATTTTGCCTTGTTCAAACAACATTTAATTTGCGGGGTAGATAAATAACTCGAACCGTTTAATTAAATGTCGGGACCCCGGTTCCGCTTAATCTTGCCTAATTGCATTGCATCTTTGCCATGCCATACATCATGCATGCATCATGCCCGATCTTTTGCCGTAGTATTAAATATTGCATCCGGTGTTTATTCTAGTGTTTTGCTTCTTCGCGGATAAGGCCGTTGAGTTGATGTGAGCTTCGCCCCGATCTTCGGTTGAATCTTCGGCAATGTTTTCAGGCGAGCATTTCCCCCTTTCTACCTATCTTACTTTTATAGTATTTATTTCCCTCCTGTTGATCTATTGCTATCTGTGTTGCGATGCTCTCGTTTCGTACCCGTGATATCCCTCGCAGCCTTATATTGCCTTGGACACCTCCTATTACCTGTTGTTTGGTAGATAGTTGGACTTGCGCGTCGTAGTCGCTTGCTCAAGTGCTGTTGCGTGTCGACAAGTGCCACAGTTGTTGGAGCATTGCCGCAGGTTTAAAGTTGGAGATGATCATGGTTTTACTTATCGTTCACTTTAATTACTGTTTAACAAATAAAATTGAAGTAAGTAAGCAGAGGCATCGGTGGGTGATAGATAATATTTGGTTTCCGAACGCCCACTTGTGTCCCGTAGGACCCCGAGTACTTGATACCTGTTCCTTGATTTATCGCGCTATCCACATACGGGGTATTATGGGCCCCCCTTAGCCAGAGCTTGATTCAGTCTTATTTCTTGGGGCCACAAACTAGTTTGAGGTTTTATTTACGATCCTGTACTTATGCCATGTTTTACTGCTTTATTTACGATTGTGCGAGGATCACACTGTACTGTTTAGGTAAGCGGAGTGTTTTCGCGGTATCGACAAGCCCAGTCACACTTTCGGGTTCCCAGTCGTTTACAGCCATTGACGCAAACCTTGAGTCCGTCTCGGAGCTAGCTTACTTCGTTGCGGGTCTACTCAATGGGGTGGCCCCCTGAAATATTTCTGAATCCTGTGATTGCTTTGTCGTGAAAGCCTCGTTGGGTTTTGATTTGGTTTTTCCGAGGTTGATCGTGTGTGTGTTGCTATTTGTGCACCCCGGCCGGGTTAAAACTTTCTGAAAGCCGTGTCCGCGGTTATGGACGACTTGGAGCACAGTATCTCGATCATAGACAACTATAACTAAAGTAGTGCTATAAACTTGACTTTATATGACTAGTAAGCAGCTTCACTATAATGGAATGGCTAAATAAAACTGCCAACAATTGCTTGTTTGGGTTGTCGCTGGTGACCATTGTACCTGACTAGTAAGTATTGCAACTATAACGGAATGGCTAAACAAAAGTACCAACAACTGCTGGGTTTGGGATTCTCATCTCATGCTAATTGTATCTGACTAGTAAGCGCTGCAACTACAATGGAATGGTTAACCAAAATGGCCCACTGCTTACTTTATCAGGATGATTATCTATACCTGACTAGTAATTGCTGCAACGATAACCGAATAAATAAAACTGCCAACTGTGTGCATTCCTCGGTTGACTTCCTCGACTGGTCTCGAGGGGAAAACGCCAGGATGGGTTTGATTGGTGGTAGTATCAGGTTGGTTCCGAATAGGTCTTTCTTACCCCTCTCTGATTGCCGCCAGTTGTATCGAGTCTCTATAGGTTGTTTAGTGCATGCTGCCGCTGCTGCTTCAGTCCACTATACCTATGTAGGCGAGGACCGCCGAATTCTAGTCTCGCCGTGTACTGGCTCAGTACTGACGCTCCTCTTTTTCCTTTGCCCTTTGTCGGCACCCCTTTTGTTTAAGCAGGTTTTGAGATCGATGACGTTAGCAGGGTTACCCTTCCGGCTTGGCCTGCCATAGAGGACTGTTGTGTAATGTTATTACTTCGTTTTCCACCCGCACGAAAGTGCCTGGTGGGCACCTTTGAATCGTTTCTATGAGGGTTTTGGCGGGTTTCGCTAAAACTTGCATAGGGCCGATTCTGAGGGTGTTACATGGATCCAATCTCGGATTTCATGGATTCATGCCATTTTTTGGAATCTAGGATCATCATTGCTTCCTCATAAGTCAGAGGGTCATCAATGTTGTCCACCAACATGACATTCATAAGCATATCATACCAATCTAGAGTGGTACGAGTCCTTGTCGACCTGCGAGGTTTCGTAGTAACTTCGTTCGAAGTTTCATGATTATTATCATTAGCTTCGTGTCTTATTGGTGCAGGCAGCACAGGAACATCTTCCGGTGCTTCACTACTCTCAAATCCGAAAGAAGGTTCGACAACCTTGTTGAGTTCTACTTTCCTTCCAGTCACTTCTTTCAAGAGAAACTCTTTCTCGTGAATGGGTCCATTCTTGGAAACTAAAATTTTGCCTTCGAATCTATGATAGAAGGTATACCCAATTGTTTCTTTAGGGTATCCTATGAAAACGCATTTTTATGCTTTGGGTTCAAGCTTGTCGGGCTGTAACTTCTTTACATAAGCTTCGCAACCCCAAACTTTAAGGAACGACAACTTAGGTTTCTTCCCAAACCACAATTCATATGGTGTCGTTTTAATGGATTTTGATGGTGCCCTATTTAAAGTGAATGCGGATGTTTCTAATGCATAACCCCAAAAAGATAACAGCAAATTTGTAAGAGACAACATAGAAAAACCATATCTAAGAGAGTTCGATTACGATGTTCGAACACACCATTACGCTATGGTGTTCCTGGCGGTGTCAATTGTGAAAGTATTCCGCATTTCTTTAAATTCTCGCCAAACTCATAACTTAGATACTCATGTCCACAATCAGATTGCAGAAACTGAATCCTCTTCTTACATTGATTCTCTACTTCACTTTGAAATTCCTTAAACTTATCGAAAGTTTCGGACTTATGTTTCATGAAATAGATATACCTATATATACTCAAGTCATCCGTGAAAGTAAGAACATAACGATAACCACAACGCCATGCCACACTCATTGGGCCACACACATCGGTATGTATGGTTTCCAATAAGTTCGTAGCTCTCTCCATTTTGCCAGAGAATGGAGTCTTAGTCATTTTTCCCATCAGACATGCTTCACATCTTTCAAGTGATTCAAGATGTCCATAAGAATGGAGTTCTTCATACGCTTCACTCCAATGTGACCAAGATGACAATGCCACATGTATGTAGAATTATCATTAAATTTCATTCATTTAGCATCTATATTATGAACATGTGTATCACTACACTCGAGATTCAATAAGAATAGACCATCTATCATAGGCACATGACCGTAAAAGATATTACTCATATAAATCGAACAACCATTATTCTCGGACTTAAACAAGTAACCATCTCGCAATAAACAAGATCTAGATATAATGTTCATGCTTAACTCAGGCAGCAAATAACAATTATTTAAGTATAAAACTAAACACGATGGTAGATGATGAGGGAGCGTGCCGACAGCGATCACATCAACCTTGGAGCCATTTCCAATGTGCATTGTCACCTCGTATCTTGCTAGTATTCGCTTATTCTATAGCACATGTTTCGAGTTACAAATATGAGCAACCGAACCAGTATCAAATACCCAGACACTACTACTACTACTAGTAGTACTACTACTACTACTAGTAAGAAACACATCAATAACATGTCTATCGAATATACCTTTCTTCTTGATGTTGCCGTTCATCAGATCTTCTAGGTACTTGGGGCAATTTTGCTTCCAGTGACCTTCGCCTTGTAGTAAAAGCACTCAGTATCAGGCTTCGGACCAGCCTTGGGCTTCTTTGTAGGTGCAGTAGCTTTCTTGCCGCCCTTCTTGAAGTTACCCTTCTTCTTAGGCTTGCCTTGATTCTTGAAATTGGTGGTCTTATTAACGATCGACACTTGGTGCTCTTTCTTGATCTCCACTTCCGTAGACTTCAACATGGAGAAGAGTTCAGGCAACGGCTTATCCATGCGCTGCATGTTGTAATTCATCACGAAGTTCTTATAACTAGCTGACAGTGATTGGAGGACACGGTGAATACCCAACTCATTAGGAATAATTATTCCCAAATCTACGAGTTTATTCGTGTGCCTAGACATCTTAATCACATGCTCGTTAACGGAGATGCCCTCTTCCATCTTGTAGTCAAAGAAGTTCTGGGAGGCTTGCTAGCTTTCAATAGCCGCATGAGTCTCAAATATCATTTTGAGCTCACGGAAAATATCATGAGGGTCACGGTTCTCAATCTTGTTCTAAAGCTCCGATTCCAAACCATACAATATGGAACACTGAACTATGGACTATTGATTCTTCCGAGTGAGGAAACCATTTTTCACCTCCTCGGTAGCATCATCTGCAGGCGGGTCACCCAGCGGTGCATCCAGCACATAGTCGACTGACCAACAATGAGGACAATCCTCAAGTTGCAGGAACTAGTCTGCTAAGTTGCTTCCATTGTTTTTCAATTTTTCTTTCTCTAGGAACGCATTAAAATTGATGGTAGGAGCCGCCATGATCTACAACATATTTACAAAGAGTTTAGACTAAGTTTATGATAAATTAAGTCATATTTAATTCTTAAATTAACTAGGTCAACTCCCACTCAAAACAACATCCCTAAAATTGTTTTAGTGATCACACGAACCAAATCTACTACACCAAGTCCGATCATCACGAGATATGATGTAGCTTCAAAGGCGAACACTCAACATGTTCATCATATCAATCATATGACTCATGCTTTACCTTTCGGTATTCCATTTTCGGAAACCATGTCTATACATGCTAGGCTCATCAAGGTTAACCTTAGTATCCACATGTGCAAATCTAGCTTGCACCCGTTGTATGCACACGTAGAATCTATCACACCCGATCATCACATGGTGCTTCGAAACAACGAGTATTAGCAACGGTGCCTACTAAGGATGAACACTTTATTACTTGATATTTAGTGAGAGGGATCATGTTGTAATGCTACCATCGCAATCTAAGCAATACAGGATGCATAAAAAGGATTAACATCACATGCAATTCGTACTATGTGATATGATATGACCTTTCTTCCTGTCCGTTTTATCTCCATCTCCAAAGCACGAACATGATCTCCATCATCACTGGCGTGGCATCAAGGTCAATGGATCCTCTTCATGGTTGTCCTCCCCCAACATCAACTATTACAACTACTTTTGAATAGACACGCATGTCTTAAACAATATTTAAAGACAGCCATAATGCTCCTACCGGTTGCCAACTTACAATAAGGATCATTACATACATAATATATAATCACAATCACATCATGGCCATATCACATCACAACATAAGCCTTGCAAAAACAAGTTAGACGCCTCTAACTTTCTTTGCATGTTTTATGTGGCTGGGGCTTTCGAATAAGAACTGTTCTCACTTACGAACATGAACCACAATGTTGATACATATATTGTCAAGTGCCCGTTGTAAATTAAATCTTCACTATGGTGGGAGAGACAGACACCCGCAAATCCACTTGTGTAGTGCAAGTTGCATGTTGAGCGTGGAGCAAGTCTCATGTACAATGACATGTAAGGTTAGCCCAGGCCGCTTTATCCCACCATCCCGCAAGATGCAAAGTACACAAAAAGCAAGCGACAACAAAAGAATCAACACCCACAAAACCATTGTGTTCTACTCGTACAACAGATCTACGCATAGAGTCGACTCTGATACCACTTTAGGGTTTGCAACATGGAAAACAAAAAATTTCTATCGCGGGAACACACAAAACCAAGATCTATTCTATGGGATCGGTGCCACGAGATTGTAGAGAACTAACCCTCGAAGATCCAAAGCGATTAACGAGATTCAGATCTCGTGGTTGATGTAGTTGATTGCTTGCCAATCTCAAGATCACGAAGATGATCCGTCCGGCGCCACGTTCCGGCAGCGCTTCTGTAGTCGGTCACACGTACGGTATTCGATGAAGACCTTCCTCTCCCTTGTTCCAGTAGGTCAGCAGAGATTGTAGATTTCCACGGAATCCACGCAGAACGACAGTGTGCTGGTGGTGGAGAAGATATTACTGCAGGGCGTCGCCTAAGCAGGAATAGCTGTATGGAGGAGAGAGGGGAGGCATCGGCAGGTAGGGTTTGGGGTCAGGGGCTATAGGGCACCCCCACCCCTCCTTATATGGCTGTAGAGGCGGAGGCCATGGTTCCCAGCCCTGGCCGAGTCCTCCCCTTAGTCCTGTTGGCCGGAGGCAAGGAGAGGGAACGTGAAACCATGTCCCTCAAGTTTCCTTTCCTTCCTCCACTAGGACGTTGACTTTCAAACTAGGATTATCTTTTCAAACTAGGATTTGACTATTCAAACTAGAGTTTGTGTCTCTCTTCCTTGTCCTTGGCCGAATTGACCTAGGGTTCCATGCTCCTAGCCATTAGGTTATGGTGCATTCCAAGTACCCCTCCGTAGGGTTCAGCATAAAAAACAAAAAAATTCCTAAGATGGGAACAACTATGTACCAAGATCTATCTACTAGATACAGGAAATGGGTGGATATACATCCATATAATACATACCGTTGAAGACCGAATAGCGTTAACGAGGTTGTACTTGTGGATGATGTAGACGAACGCTTGTCGATCTCAAGATCATGATGAAGTCCATCTGGTCCAGCCGGTCCAGCACCATCCAGTCCAGCACCGCAAAGCAGTGGTGCATCTGTGATCGCACACACGTCCGGGTACCTCGACAACCTTCGTTCCCTCGCTCCAGCAACGCACCGAAGCAACCAATCCTTCCAGAAAAATCCACCAGGAACATGTATCTTGTTGATCCGAGACCATGGGGGAATTCTAAAAGGGGGAGAGAGATCCTTCACGAGGAGGTGTGCTTTGAGAGGAGGAGAGGGGGCCTTTTATAGGAAGAGGGGGCACCCCAAGGGGCATGGCACCCAACCATGGTGGCTGACCCCACCTCTTCCACATTCATGTGGGTGGAGCTCCCACTCAAAATGAAAAGCCTCCACTCCCATAAAAGAGCCTCCACTCAAAAATCCACTCACATGCATTAAATTTCCACCAAATTTAATGCAAGCTCTCATTTAAATAAAACTCTTTTATTTCTTTATTCAGAATTTTGTTAATTACTTTAATTAACAAACATTCACATAAAACCCCTTGCTAGTAATCAATTTCACATGCAGAACCAGTTTCAGCAATTTTAACCGAAACAATTTCGGTGTCTAGTGAAATAAATTCCTGCGCTTTCCTTTTTATTTCTCTGGCATATTATTTGCTCCAAATGGTGTCGGTATCCCTTAAGTGTGTCACCCTACTGTTCGCTAATAAAGTAGACATGATCGAGACCCCTCTCCGATCAATAATCAGCAGCGGGACCTGGAGATCCGTATTGACTCCCACATATTCAACGATGACTTCTGTGATCGTGTGAACCTTATACGCATGTAACTCAATCCCTTTGTCTCGCGATATATTACATGTCCGAGATTCGATCATTGGTATCTCCATACCTAGTTTTATCTAGTTACCGACATGTACTCTTTTCTCGTTCCCGTGATACAACATTCTAGTGATCAAATGACTTGCTTGCAAGCTAACTAATGTGATATCACCGAGAGGGCCCAGAGTATATCTCTCCGTCATCGGGATGGAAAAATTCCACTCTTGATCCATGAGCCTTGACATAACACATTTATAGTCACCCTGTTATGGTGTGCGTTTGATGTTATCAAGATACTCTTCCGATGTTAGTGATTGACATGATCTCATGGTCTGAGGACTAAGATTAGTTCGTATGATGTTATAGCAATATAAACACAATGACCTTGATCGTAATGCTATACTTCGGGTGAATGTTCATCACATCATTCCAACAATGTTGTGACCTCGTTATTAACAACATCCAATGTCCATGATCAGGAAACCTTTGATCATCTTGTTAATCAACGAGCTAGTTTATGAGAGAGGCATAACTAGGAACTTTCTATTTGTTCATTAAACACACATGTATTAATGTTTCTGCATTAATGCAATTATAGCATGCAAAATAAACATTTATCATAAATAAGGAATACGATACTAACCACTTTCTTATTGCCTCTCGGGCATATTCCCTTTAGTCTCCCACTTGCACTAGAGACAATAATCTAGTTAGAAACTTTGCGTATTGAACACCTATGTCTTTCTGGTGTTCCATATACGTGATTGCAAGTGGTTAACATAATCTACGGATCTGACGCTTTCAGGTCCGTGTGCATTTGCATGTCTTTGCGTCTTCATGCATCACTCATTCTCCAATGAGATGGCATTGTATAAATTTGGTCTTTTGGTGAGACCTGTAGTTCCTTTGGGTTAAATCATGTCGATACTATTGCCGTACAATATATCTTTATTGTTTATCCCGTTGCGAACCACACCTTAATTTGATAACAAACTACTTGACACAAATGCCCTCCTTTGCTGCTACTATAGGAGTCATATACTTAGCCTTTTGTTGTAGTATCCTTCATAATGTCTTAACTTTGGAATTCATCCAAATCCCTCATGGAAACTCCTTTCCATTTCATTGTGCCACCCATAGTTTAGATTGAGATAATCTTAATTTGTGTCTTGTGACAAAACTAGTATCAATGTAATGCTTTACAATGAACTATTTGTAATTGTTTGTCACCTCTACACAAATATATTCTTAGTTCTTCCAAAAGATCATAAGAATATCCTTACTATCGTCCAATGATCATTTTATGATTCATTCTGGTATATGCTCATAACACTTAGAGCATAGGACATATCTGGATGTGTACATATCATGGTATGATTGATCAAAACATCCTTGTGATTTCACTCATCAAGTGTCAAAGCACTTGAATCTTGTTTCACTTATCAAGTGTCGATACACTTGAATCTTGATTCAATTCCTTTCCATGCGACAAGAACCGTTTCTTTTCATTTCTATAATGAACTCCTTCAATATCTCATATATGTACATTTGGCACAACCATATTAGCATCACAGTCTATCCACTATAGACATTCATGCTAAATATTCCGGTTTTTCCTAAGTCTTTCATTGAAATGAAATTATTAACCTTTGTCAATAAAAGATACATCATTTCTAATCAGCAAGATGTCATCCACATAATGTATTAGAAATATGTCTCAGCGCTCCCACTTAATTTCTTGCAAATGCAAGCATCTTCATCGTCTCCTGATGAAATTAAACTTCTTTAACAGTTTCATCACGGTGAAGATTCCAACTCCGCGATGCTTACTTCAACCATTGAAGTTTGCATGCCCTTTTAGCATCCTTTGAATTAACAAAACCCTTTGGATCGTGTCATGCACACGTCCTAGGTAACCATTCTTTTAGAAGAACTTTGTTTTGTTTATTCATCTACCATATACAAAATTATATGTAGTGGTTGCTACTTTAAACCGTCTAGAATAAATATCACTATTAAAGATCAAATCTTGTCATAGTAAACTCCTTGAACATTGTCATAAAAAACATTACAACATGTTGACTATTTCATAGATGTGAAACATCCATGTATATTTTTTATAGATCCAAATACGACCGATAAGTTTTTACACCTTTCCGGAGGGTCTTCCAAGTTCAAAACTTGATTTTTCGTGTATGGAACTATCACGAATTTTATGACTTCAAGCCATTTGACGGAGTCAGGGCCCACCATTGCTTCTTTGCATGTAGTCGGTTCATTATTGTTAAACAACAATGATTCACTCTTAAATCTTAGCATTTTATTGTTTATCCGACCTACTTGGTTCAATAGGAACTTAGACCTTCGTGAAACCAACCATTGAGGCACGTGAGCCATGAGCATTATGGCTGCCTTCGGAACATTTTCCGGCGCTGCGCAACTCAGCACATATAGCTACCGTTCGTTAACCTTATCAAAGTTCTACAGTCCTCTTTTTGAAAAATTCTTTTTCAAGAAACTACACCTTTCAAGTGACAAACCCTTTGTCCTCTATGTTATGGAGGAATACCCAATGGTTATTTGAAATAACCTACAAAGACATGCTCATCTGAAATTGGTTGTAAACATTTTACTTATGCTTAGCACACCAAAATTTAAGAAAGGACATCTTGGGTTTTACCCCAAACCATGTGTTATTTCAACAGATCAAGATGGAGATCTTTTCAGTGTAAAAGCGGTAGTCTCTAAAGCTTTAATCTTTTAAAACATAATGGCAGTTTTATAAATAACACCTTTGATCCAACCATGTCAAACAAGGTTTCATTACAAATCTCAAA
Organism: Avena sativa; assembly: GCA_916181665.1. Taxonomy (NCBI): domain Eukaryota; kingdom Viridiplantae; phylum Streptophyta; class Magnoliopsida; order Poales; family Poaceae; genus Avena; species Avena sativa. The sequence continues at coordinate 139,723,267 of OV702280.1, forward strand.
CACTCCATATTCCTATGGTGTTTTGGGAGATATAAATCTAGGTGTTTTGCTAAACTTGCAACTCAAATAAATCCCTTTATGATAAAATCATAAATCATTTATTTTCTTGTTACACTTATTTTTCACTTCATCTTGAAAGTCTTTTAACGTTTTCAAATATTTCATACTTCTTTCTTATTAAGTGAATATTCACTCAAATTTCCGGAGAAATCATATGAAGTTGAAATCCATCTCTTACGACTACACATAATGGAATACATACATTGATATGTATGAAATCCAATAATTTATTCGATCGTTCTTCTTTGGCCTTTTGAACGAAGTTTTAATTATCCCGAGGAAAGTCTCACAAGCGTCACTTGATCAAATCAAAGACTCCAAAATCCATGAATATGGAGATTCTTCATGTTTTCTTTACAATATAATTTAAACGGTGATGTCACTTCGTAAGTGATCTTTCAATCATTTGTCTTGCGACATTTTAGCATTATTTTTTATGGATGTGATTTCTCCAACTAGATTTGTAAACCATCCATCTTATATGGAATACGGTAATTATTTGAACAATCTTTGTTATCATAATACCTGATTTAAATAACGATTATTAAACAAATCTTAAAGGAAAGCTTTCATGTCAACGAGAAATACAAGCAACGACTTGTTTGTTTTCGATGATCATCATCACATATTCTCTTGCTAGTTACTTATGCCATTGTGGTTCATGAATCGTGTCGTTCTGTATGAAATTTCATACCAACCAATACAGTATCCAATACCCAAGAACCACATTGTTTAACAAGCAAAGAATACAACCATAACATGTATATCATCTATATACCTAAACTGGATATTTCCAGTCTTTTCTTTTCTGCCAAATATATTTTATAGATTCTCTTTCAGCATTTCCTTTTCCTTTTAAAAGAATCTATCAACATCAACAGTGGCGCCATCTACATGACACATAGTCCAAAGCATGTATATTCAAATACTAATACCTTTGGACTTGCACTTTGAAGTAGATCATCATCATCAAATGATCGACATTCTTTCAAAATCCATTATTTAGTAATCTTTTAGTGTAGTAAACACTTTACATACATCTTCTATTCATCCTTATCATGACGACTTTCATGATCAAGCTAATGTAGCTTATAAAGGTGTTCGTGAGTATAACATTACTTTCAAAAACCCTTTTGGATGATTAGGATGTCGAGCATCTCCAACCTTTGCAAATTCTCATCCAATATGCGAACATATATTATACTCTATCATATTGCAACCAAATAATTGTTTTAGATATCGTTATATCTTCCACACATGATGGTTTCTGAAACAATTCTTTTAGCTCCTAGATAATCTTGATATTTAAATTAAGAACCATGGAGGCAAACATGATACTTTAGATACTAACACTGGAATTGTCACTCTCGATTTAATACTAATTATTAAACTTCACAGAGTAAACAGAGTTTGCTAAAAGTTTGCGATAGGACTTTAAACTTTAGATTGACACTCAACACAATACGATACCAGTTCGTAAAGTAAAATCCAGAATTCTATAGTTATATTATCTCAATTATAACTAATCATAAGGCAGTGAACGAATGCCAATGACTACAACAAATTATGAAAATTCACTTTGGTTTAATTTATGATAAATTGACTTCTACTAATCCAAATTAGAAATGAACTCCCACTCAAAAACGACATCCCTCTTGTCTTTTTGGTGATTACATGAACCAAATCCACTACACCAAGTCCGATCATCACGTGAGTCGGTGTAGCTTCAAAGGCAAGCATAAAATGGGCATCATATCTACCATATGACTCATGCTTAACCTTTCGGTATATGTTCCAAGGCCATGTCTATACATGCTAGGCTCGCCAAGTATTCGCGTGTGTAACTGTCTTACACCCGAAGTATGATCGTGGATCCAAGAACACCCGATCATCACGTGATGTCTTGGAGCGACGAAACATAATCGGTGCATACTTAAGGAATAACAAATTCTTATCTTTATATCTAAATGAGGGATCATATTATTATGCTAATAAAACACTAAACAAGCAATATAAGATGCAATAAACATCACATGTTTATAAGTGAAATGATATGGTTCTTGCACTTGATCTCCATCATGTGCATCGTGGTATGACCACTATCATACCTCTATGTGTAAGGCCAAGGTCTATGGAACTTACACGTTATGTATGTTGTAAGAGTATCAACTCAGACTTGTACTTACAACATCACCTTATCATGACACTAGCCCAACAACAATCTAAACTAGACGCCTCTAATTTATCCATTGCAAGTTTTACGTGGCTTAGGGCTTTCGAAGATAGAACCATTCTTACCTACGAACATGAACCACAACGAGGATAACCAAATTGTTAACAACTCATTACAAATTATATATTGACTATAGAAGGAGAGACGGACACCCTCTAGCCACTTATGCAAAACTAGTTGCATGTCAAGCATGGAACAGGTCTCATGTGCGAGGACATGTAAAGTTTGTCCGGGCCGCTTCATCCCACTATGCCACCAATATCTAAAGTACAACAAAGAAGCAATAAAATGATCATCATCGCCCACATACTCTATGTGTACTACCCGTGCAAAGCATCTACGCATAGATCCGGCCCTGATACCATGTAGGGTTTGCAACATAGAAAACAAAATTTTTCCTACGATGGGAACAACTATGTACCAAGATCTATCTACTAGATACAAGCAACGGATGGATATACATCCATAGAATACATACCCTCGAAGACCAAATAGCGTTAATGAGGTTGTACTCATGGATGATGTAGACGAACGCTTGCCGATCTCAAGATCGTGATGAAGTCCATCTGGTCCAGCCGGTGCAGCACCATCCAGTCTAGCACCGCAAAGCAGTGGTGCATCCGTGATCACACACACGTCCGGGTACCCCGACAACCTCCATGCCCTCTCTCCAGCGAAGCAGCGGAAGCAACCAATTCTTCCAGAAAAAGCCACCGGGAAGATGTATCTCGCTGATCCGAGACCATGGGGGAATTCTAAAAGGGGGAGAGAGATCCTTCACGACGAGGTGTGCTTTGAGAGGAGGAGAGGGGGACCTTTTATAGGGAGAGGGGGAACCCCAAGGGGCATGGCGCCCAGCCATGGTGGCTGCCCCCACATCTTCCACATTCATGTGGGTGGAGCTCCCACTCAAAATGAAAAGCCTCCACTCCCATAAAAGAGCCTCCACTAAAAAATCCACTCACATGCATTAAATTTCCACCAAATTTAATGCAAGCTCTCATTTAAATAAAACTCTTTTATTTATTTATTCAGAATTTTGTTAATTACTTTAATTAACAAACATTGACATAAAACCCCTTGCTAGTATTCAATTTCACATGCAGAACCAGTTTCAGCAATTTCAACCAAAACAGTTTCGGTGTCTAGTGAAATAAATTCCTGTGTGTTCCTTTTTCTTTCTTTGGCATATTATTTGCTCCAAATGGTGTCGGTATCCCTTAAGTGTGTCACCCTATGGTTCGCGAATAATGTAGACATGATCGAGACCTCTCTCCGATCAATAATTAGCAGCGGGACCTGGAGATCCATACTGACTCCCACATATTCAACGATGACTTCTATGATCGTGTGAACCTTATACGCATGTAACTCAATCCCTTTGTCTCACGATATATTACATGTCTGAGATTCGATCATCTATATCATCGGTATCTCCATACCTAGTGTTGGGAATATGACCTAGAGGCAATCATGTATGATGATATTTCTCATTGTATTCATAAAGATATAAAGTTGTCCTTGTATGAACATCTGATGTGTATCATTGAATATGTGATTCGGTTGTGGAACTATGCATTCATGTTGTTTGTACTAAATGTCCTTAGTCATTGAGGGTCTGCTGGACACACAACTTAGACCAATGTGAAAGTCGGCTTGATGACTCGGTTCCACTTGTCATGGGCATGGTGATGCCATTCCGACTTACATAGACTCGGCTAAAGAGTTTAGAGAGTCGGATTGACCCATATTGAGGTACAACGAACAATTTGTCATTTGTAGATCTCAATCAATGTAATCCTTAGACCTGAGGTTATTGCATAATCCGATTTGAGGATCACCGACTTAGGTTCTGTCAAACGTTGATCTGTAACTGGGCAGTTATAAAGGCAGAGTTCGGGTCGACTGAGAATCAAGTTGCGTGATGTGAATAACCAAGATGGGATTTTGCCCCTCCACTCGGAGAGATATTCTCTAGGCCCTCTCGGAAGATATGATTCGGAAAGCATGGCCATGCACGACTCGGTTAAGTGTTAACCGAGGCGATCGACTAAGAGTTAGTCGGGTGAATCACTTATCTCGGATCGAGAAGAGAGTCGGACTATTTAAGGGATGACAATTATTCGCCTATAGTCTGACAAGGTATATCATGAGGCAAAAGGGACTCGGACGCAAGTCGCATTGGGAAGGCAAGCCATCATAACTCTTTGGTACTTGGGAGTCGGCACGTTCTGCTAGGAGTCGCTGCCAACTGATCGATTGTGAGTCGGACTCCAATCGTGTCCGAGTAACCAAGAGCCTGCCAGGTCACACACTTAAGAGCGGGATCAAGTCCGGGTTGGACCCAAGCCGAAAATCAGTCCGGGTTGGACCCGAGCCGGATTAGGACTGAGTCAGTGAGTTGGACTCGTGGTGACTAGTGTTATATGGGCTTTAGTGAATGGGCCACGAAAGTGGAGCCCACGTTCACTCCCTATATATAGTGGAGCACACCAACCCTGAAGGGTTAATGATCGGTTAGGTCATTCCATGTGTTGGAAACCCTAGCTCCACAGTAGTCCTGCCGTCGATACAAACCTAGCAGTTAGCCGCCGATGCTCCTTCTTGTACGTGTGGATACCAGCAGAGGTGTTGTATGATCAGCAGCAGGACGATCAGATCGCAAGGGACAACACTGCATCAACTAACGCGCTTCATCAGTAATCTGCAATTGCGCGTCTAGTGGTAAACCTCGTGGCCTTCTACCTCGGCTAGATCTTGGGATCACCATGTTAGAGGAAAAGTTTTGTTTTATCTCTGCGTGGCCCTACACATCCTACCAACGATATGCATACATGAGTTGAGAAAGTACCACCTCGTGCTGGAGGGTGCATGCAGGGCCGATGCGTCGAGTCACATGGTTCTTGCGAGCGATCGGGACGGTAACACGTAGCAACCTAATAATAACAAAATAAAAAGTGGGAAACACATCCGTTAGGGAAGCTCATCGTGGACGTCGCCTTGTCGAGCTCTTGACTCTTCGCTCGCGTGCCGGTGAGGTCCTTCGTCGAGACGGACGATATGATCTGATCCTCAGGGTGCAGTTGGAACCAAGCGTCCATGAATAGAGGAGGCGACAATTCTGCAGGACATCTAAAAGGATCGTATAGGGACCTAGAGGGGGGTGAATAGGTGCTACTTCAAATTTTACTCTTTTTCAAGTTAGGGTTTGACACAAAAGGCAAACTTTCTAGATTATGCAAATATGGTGAATTTACCTATATGTCAACCTAGCACAAACACTAAGCAATAACAAGATAAGTAAAGTGTGGTAAAGGATAGAAGTAACCAAAGTGGAGCACGTGGGGACACAAGGATTTGTTTCCCGCAGTTCCTTCCGTTTGAGGGGAAGTACTTCTGCGTCTGGAGAGGGGGTGGTTTCAAACCACCAACTCCCTAACAGGCCTCCCTTGTTATCCGGTGAACCTCAACCCAAAGGTTTTGATTCACTTCTTCCACTATATCACCAACCTTCGAGGTGGAAGTGGACACCTTTACAACAAGTTAGAGGCACACATCCACAACTGAATTGGAGGCTCCCGAATGCAAGAAATCTATCACACAATCAAAGATAAGCTTATAAGAGCCAAATCAAGCACTAGGGTTTCCAATGAAACACTAGATCAAGGGGACCTCAAGTGAATGAGGGGGGAAATGAAGATCTCTCTTGGTGAAGCTTTAGATCAAGGCATTCTCGTTCGATTCTCCAAAGATGAAGGGCTTTGTATGGTTGGATGGGGAGATCTTATTGATTTGGTGGCTCTAGGGTTAGGGTTCTTCTTTCTGAAAACATGCAGCTGGAGGAAGGGGATGAGGTCCCCTATTTATAGGTCCACTGCTTGTGAAGCATTTTCTGACCGTTGGAGCAAGTTCCACACCAGATACTCTGGTCTGGAGATCAGAGACTCCAGTTTGTCCATGATCCACACCGGAGAGTCCGGACAGTCTCCGGTCAAACTCTGGACCACCATACAGAATGTCCCAGCCAATGTGGAGAAGACCTTTTGGAGATTCCTCACAGATTCCGGCCTGGAGTACACCGGATACTCCGGTGTTTTCACTCCGGAGACTCCGATCTGGAATGTGCACCGGAGAATCCGGTCTGGCTTCAGTCCATCTCTGGAGCAGCATACATAAGGTCCCTTGCACTTTTCTCCTCAGGGGACTTTGGGGAAAACTCTAGACCACACCGGAGACTCCGGTGTTTGCACACCGGAAACTCCGATCTGGAATTTCCTGGAAGTTGTAGATTATTGCAAGGACATATCCATAGGGTTATGGGCTTTTCTCTTTTCAGTATATCATCATGTAGACATTAGCACACATTAAAATGATCTACAAGTTGTTAACGAACACCAAAACTGATTAAGACAATAAATGTCCTTTCAATCTCCCCCTTTTTGGTGTTCGACGAGAACAAGAGCTTTTGCATGGAAATATTTGGAATGAGATATAACAATGCTCCCCCTGAAGATGGCAACAAGATAAACAAGTAAAGCATGCAAGTCAGGCAATAGATACTAAACAGATAGTTCGGACGATTAGAATAACATAGAAGCATAGCATGTCCTCACACATATAGTATCTCACAAACCAAAGAAGCACAACAAATTTTTGAATTCAAAGATAACGATAAAGAAGCCAAATTCCCATCCCATGCAAATCCCGATGACAATGTCTTCTCCCCCTTTGGCATCAAAACACCGAAAAGTAAAAAGACCTAAGCTAGCGCCCAAGGTATCACTCGTAGTCATCATCGTCGTTGTCCTCATCCAAGTCCTCATCCTCATCCTCATAATCATCATCACCACATAAAGCTGCAGGACCTTTGCCATGAGGGCGAGAAGATAACGTGCCCTGAGAAGCAAACCCAAAAGTGACCTCAGAAAATGTCTTCCAGTCCACAAGGCTGTCCTGCTGGGCATTTGTCAACACCCAGATTTTTAATCCCAGATGCCTGTTATGCCATTCATCGCAATCCCAAGATTACCATTTTTGCGAGACACAACAGATTGGATATCACCGTACATCATCCATTACAAACCATACATAAGGTCTTACAGCAAATAAAGGATCACATGATCCAGTCTTAATACAATCATAGCAGCGGAATAACATAATGATAATGGTAGCGTGGGCGAGGCTCCATCTTCATGGTCACAGGCAATGCTGACGATGGGAGATGATCCTAGTTGTCGTAACCTTCCTGCGGTCCATCCTCCAGATAGCCCTCTTCATAGTCTGGCCACGGGAATAGCCAGGGACAAAGACATGAGTACTCTTTAAGTACTCCCAAACTAAGACAAACAAGTGAAGTGGTTTAGAGTAGGGATACTAAGCTCTAGGTTGTTTTGAAAAAATCTAGATTTACCTTAACTGAGTTCATAAGCAAAGAAAGCTAGTTGAAAGTTTTATAACACCTAAGTGGGAACTTGATTTTTCATATCACAACCCTGTTGTGGTCAAGTCAAATCATGATTTATTTCAAAAGTCATTTTGAAAACATCTGACGAAAGAACAGTATGGCCACTCCAACTGTCCATAACCGCGGACACGGCTATTCGAATAGTTTGACACTCTACATAGGTCGTACACTTTCACCACAACATTCGATACATCCGTCAGGAACAATCCTGAATTCACCATACTCAGTATGCGGATAATCAATCCTAACCCTTCAATTACACGCCCTAGTATAGGCACCTCTCCTATGAGTTTGGCCTCCCAACCATGACCATCTGTCATCTTGGGAACTGCACAGGTGGACAATCTTCACAAGGTAGCCTCAGCTCAAACCTTGGCCGCAAGGGAACCCATACTAAGGTATATAAATTTCCAGTCAAGCCCTACCCATATTTCGGGTATTGTGGTTGTACGGTACAATTGGAATGGTATCGCATCCAGACAACCATCAGTTTTTTAAAAGGGATAAGGCTCATGCCTTAACATTTTCATCATCAAAAATCTCTGGTGTTCAAGAACACATGTCAAAAAAATTCATTAGAATGACTCATCATTCTATGGTTTTCATAATCATTTTCACCAAGTAATCCCATCTAAAGTGATCAAGTTTTATGCTTAGTACTAGCATCTACAAGTGGGGGTAAACTAATGAGAGGTGGTAAACAAGTGTGAATGATCTAAATTCAATCTCATGCCTCAGGATGACATCAAGATTATCTAACTTAGGCCAAGTTTTATTCTCTTTATGCTACCTTTAATAATCTCTCTAAAATCTACAAATCACTAAGTAAAACACAAAAGGAAAGCTTTGATAAAGAAATAAAATAACTAAGCTTGCAAGTAAAACTTGGATGGGGTATCATCAATTAGTATAATCAAGGCATGCCTAATGCATTGCATGGGTTATATAGTTTTCACAGTTGCAAGTTCTAGCTTGCATAGGTAACATGCAAGTGGTAGCTTGACTTGTGCAGAGCAGTGGTTGAAGTTCTCCTCGATATCTTCCTCGTAGTATCCTCCTTCCTCCTCGTATCCTTGGTCGGTACTAGCATCTATAAATACACACGAGGTACACAATCACCAAACAATTCTTAACTACTCTATTTAGCACACCAAGGTTCACACTAGATGATCTAGCATCATCACTATTATCACAAGGATTAAGTCAATAGTTTTATTTATTTTATTTTACAAAAGTAATTTCTACTCATTGAAAAACTACTTAAGATTTAATATTCTCCAACTAAAACATGGGATCATGTTGACACATGTCATCACCACATATTTCAATACTTGGGAATGTGATTTAAAGTGGTGTCACAATTTAATAAGGATTAACCTTTTTATTTTAATTAAATCAAGTGACTAGAAATGACTATGGGGCATTATTTTATTACTTGTCCATTATTTCTGAAAGTAAACCTAGATATTTTTACATATTCAGAAAGGTCTTGTCAAATGTGATTTTTGAGAGTTGGAATCAACTCAAAAGCTTTTATGGTTGAGTTTTGAAAAATGTTTGAATGTAGAAAAGGTTCTGCATTGTTATTTTTACTATATGTGATCTACAATTCCAAATGATTTGAATCCAACGGGCTTGGATTAAGAATTTCAGTACCTTTCTAGAAAAATTAGTTCCATGTAATTTGGTTTAGTGAATCTCTCTGAATTGATTTTTGAATCAACAGGCAGTACTAGGTTTGAAACTAAATTGATAAACCTAAATTTGAATTACTGGGTCGCGCGGGAGTGTAACTGGGCCGGCCCACTGCGCATAGCGCGCGCGGGTGGGTTTATGTGGTTGTCCCCACCAGTCAGCTAGACAGGGGGTGCGAAGGGGTACGGGGCCATCTGGACCGTGCGATTAACATCTAATCTAACGGCTAGGGCTTATCGTCTCCGTCGGGCAGCGCCGGTGAGACAGAACCCTAACACGGCCAGTGGGGGTTAGTGGGGGCTCACCGGGGCTCAGGCGAGGGTCGATGATGGGGACGAATGAAGAAGTCGACGACGGCGATCCTCTTGGTACCGGCGGCTCCTCCTGGGGCGGCTCCAATCGACGACTCCTCTTCTCCTCCTCCGCGGCAGGCTTCGGCGAAATTCCGGCCGCCTGGTGCTCGCCTTGCTCCGGGGATGAGTGGGTGTGATTAGTGAGAGGTGGGGAGTGAGATGGTGTGCTGAAATGAATGGGGGAGGCCTCCATTTATAGTGCAGCGAGCGGACCGAAGGGCGCGGGTGGAGCTCGTCGTGGTCCTCGTCATAGTGAGATAACAGCATGGCTGAAGGAAATATGCCCTAGAGGCAATCATAGAGATGATTATATTTCTTGTGTATCCATGAGTTATTGTAATGTTCCTTGAATATCCATATCTGGCAACTTGTATTGATTGGCAACTATGTGAATTTTTTGTGAAACTCTTTACTTGTATGGTTATTTAAATAGTGTCCCTAGTCAGAGTTCATGTGAAGACACACATGAATATTAGACTAGCACATTGATTGGTTGATGACTATGTTTCGCAAGTCATAGACATGGATATGTCAAACTAATGATGTGGACACATGTTATGAACATGGGGTTGGACTGACCCAACTTGAGACTGGCAATTAGACTTGCGGCTCTCTTTATACATCATGTACGTTTTGTCTTTTGACCTGAGATTGTCGCATCACTTGAGATGTAGATCGACCTACTTTGGGGATATCAGACGCTGCTCCGTAAGTAGGTAGTTATAAAGGTAGCTTTCAGGTTTGTCCTGAAGCATGATGCAAGACATGGTCAATCAAGATGGGATTTGCCCCTCTCTACTTGAGAGAGATATCTCTGGGCCCCTCCAGTAATCGGATCCAGAAATGCATGGTCGTGCTACATATGGTTAAGAGTTAACCTAGTAAAGGGATTCTGAGTCATAGTATCGAGAAAGGGTGGTCAGCTTGGAGCTAGACCAAATATCACGAGGGAAAGGGAAAGACATGTACTAAACCTTGTGATGGTTCGTCCGATATGATCTTTGTATGCGTTTAGGAGTTGGAATGTCTTGCTAGAGGCCGCTACCAACTATTGACAGAGTAAGTGTATTCGTGTCATGTCTATACATATATGAACCTATAGGGTCACACACTTAAGAGGCTGGAAGCCTAATGAGGCTTAGATCCGAATTAGACCTGGCTTAGGCTACTAATGGGCTGCTAATGTAGAAGCCCACTAGGGACGCCTATATAAGAGAGGGTGGGGTGTGCTGACTAGGGTTAGACCATTTCCACCCAGCCGCCAGTCCTCCCGCCTGTGTTGCATGCACGGACCTAGCAGTCCGGCGTCTGACGCTTCCACCCCGCACGTGTGGATACCCGGAGGTGCTGCATCTGTGGCACTTGGACGAGCTGCGCAAGGGGAGCTGCTCATGGGACGAGGACAAGGAGGAGACGTAGAACGTCTGCACTGCCTCGACGAGCTTCATCAAGTTCCGCAACTGCGCGTCTAATGGTAATACCGTGATCTATGACAACAGTATTCCTGGTTTACGGGGTAGAAAATTTTTGATTTGCGCTAGTGTAGCCTACTCGTATCCCTTCAGTGGTATCAGAACCCCGTGAGTGGCGCTGCCCCTTCGAACCCCGCAGGGGGAGACCCCCTAGACCCCCCTTTTATCATAGCCCCTTTTGTATCTCATTAAGGTAACTAGGTGTTGCGATGTCACATGATCCGGTAGAATGCGATTCTATGCAAAACTTGTTTTTACAGGATGTATGTGATCAGTGTGGCCCATATATGTATGTGATGCATGTATAAAATTTATCATGACCTACCTGTCGTGAGTAGGGCAACTCGGCTGGAGCCATATGTGTTGTCAATTATTGTAATGGCCTGCGTGCCAACTTGTTATGATCCCAATACTATGTAATTTTGATTACTAGTTGTTAGGAGTAATAGCTTGTATTAGTTCTTGGAGGATGGCCCACATGGAACATGAAGATGGAGATCATCATGGTGGACAGGTTCTAGGGCAATGGAGATCACCATGAGAAAATGGGCCATACTGTCTCACATCTATGTGAATGTTATTCTTGCTCCACAAGAGGACCACAATATCATTATCAATGAAGAAGGAAAATCCCATCTTTCCTAGAGCACGGACTGAAAGTAAATTATAACCAAGGGTCTCAACAAGCATGACGTCCACAAGAGTAGTATCGTGTGCAACCACAACCTTGACAAGACCCATTACCTTAAACCTTGATTTATCGGCATATGTGACAGTTATTTGATCATGATTTGGTCTTATCTCCATCATAATCACATTGCTTCCGGTCATATGACTTGTGCATCCACTATCAACAACCCACTTTGACCCTCCGGAAGCATAGTTCTCCGATCCTCTTGCCATAATAAAAGTGACGTTCTTGTTGGAGACATTCTCATTTGGAGAGTCGAAGAGTGAGATTGTGGATGTAGAGGTGGTGGCGATTGCCGCCACACCATTTGAGGTTTCTTATTCTTCATCATCATCTTCATCATCGGAGGAGAATTCTTTATGTGAAATTAAGACAATATCACCAGACTTCTTATTGTTGGCATACTTCTTGAAGGGGGCCTTCGACTTTTTCTTCAAAATAAGTTGAACACCATTGTCTTATCTTTTCTCATAGGGACATCCGGCAACAAAATGTGTATCGGTCACCATAGTTAAAGCAAGTTCTCAGTTTTGAACTATTTTCTTTTCTACCACTTGGGTTGTTTCTTCGTTGCATCTCCATCTTGGCCTTGCCGGAACCTTTCCAAAATTTCCTTGCATAGAAGGTGTATTCACCATGAGCAACCTTAACATCTTCGAGGTCACTCATGGTAGGAGCTTCATCACTTCCTTCTTCTTCCTCAAACTCCACCAGTTTGGCCTTTAAGGCAAGGTTGACACCATTGCTCATTCCGAGGGGTCGAGGACAAGCATCTTTGGCATTCTTGGCAGCAACCTTGAAAGCAGCCATCTCTTGCATAACTTCATTTGTGGTCATGAGATGGTAGTTGTGTCTTCCTTGGAGACTCTTCAAGTCGGTGGGCTCGAAAGGCATGAGTGCATACACATACTTTATTTTTACCCAAGCATCTTCCACATGTGAGGAACCAACATTCCAAAAGGTGGTGGCAGTGAATCTGAGCCTTCGATACATGTCTTCATGATCTTCACCATCCTTCATATAGAAGCCTTCGGCTTCATTGCTTAGTACATCATAACGGTTTCTTCTCATGCTCTCATTTCCAACAAATAAATCAGTGAGAGCATCCCAAGCTTCCTTGGAGGTGTTGAGGTGTTCTATGTGAGGGAAATCTTTTGTTCCCAAACCTTGTTGAATCATGTGAAATGCGGTGGCATTGAATTGAATATTGACAACTTCTCTTCTTGTCAAGTTTGTTGGATCCACAATTCTGAGTCCTTATTCAATAATATTCCACAATTCAATGCAAGAGCTGCGCACATGAGATTTCATTAATGATTTCCATTGAGCAAAGGTATGTGCATATAGCTTAGGAACCCCTATTGTTTATATATTGGTGAGGGATTGGAGGGTCGGGATAGTACCAACCGGGAACCTTATGGTGCTCTTCCTTCCCATCATCCCTTTTTGTGGATGCATTAGTGTTATTAGGGTCATCCCCCACCACAACAACCGTGCATGATGCCGAAGAGTTCACCTTTGGAAGTGTGGAGTGTTCCTCTAGCAGAGTAGGAGGAGGAGGTGAGGCCACTTTCTCCTTAACAAGTTGCTCAACAAAGCCAGACAAATGTTTGATTTCGTTGCCCAGGGAGGAGCTCAAGCTTGATTCCAATTTCTTGAGATCCTCTATGGACACCATGTTAGTAGCCTCACTCCCTCCTTCTCCATCTTGGCTACTGATACGTCCATTTTGCATCACTATTTTATGTCATAATTTACTGTTATTCATGATATGTTTCATATTAAGAGATGTTACTCATGTTATTTCATCTATTTTGCATGTTTGATGACTTTTGGAGGATCAACTACCAGAGTCAGGATTCTGATGGAAAAAGCGCTGTCCAGATGCAATATTCACGAAGATTAGAAAATCCCAGAAAATATACGGAAATTCCTATTTTTCCAGAAGATGAAGGAAGCCAGAAGGAGGAGTGGAGATGGGCCACAGGGGGGCCACACCACCCCCTGGCGCGGGTCCACCTAGGCTGCGCCACCAGGTGGTGTGGCCACCCTGGCCCACCTCTAGCATCACCCTTTGGTGTATTTAATCCTCCCGAAACCCTAAGACTCAGGGGGCGACCAAAGAGAGATTCCACCGCCTCTGTGGGGCGAAACTACAGAGAGATAAAGAGCTCTCCGGCAGGCAGAATTCTGCCAGGGAAATTCCTTCCAGAAGAGGGGAGATCATCGCCATCAACACCGTCATCAAGCTATACTTCATCGGGATCATAATCATCATCACCATCTCACTGTCATCTCCATCAGCACCATCACCACCACTCCATCCCGCTGCAACAATTGGGTTGAATCTTGCATAGTTCTTAGGGGAAACTTTCTTGGTGTTGATTACTTGTTGTAATTGATGCTATTGAGTGGAACCATTGAATTATTGTTCATGTTCAGATTGTTACTTATCATTATTTCATCTCTGATCTTGATCCATATGATGTCTCGTGAGTAATTCGTTTAGTTCTTGAGGACATGGGAGAAGTCATGTTGTTAGTAGTGGAATTGTGTTGAGAAATATTTGATGGTTTGATATTTAAGTTGTGGTGCTATTCTTCTAGTGGTGTCATGTGAACGTCGACTACATGATACTTCACCTTTATGGGCCTATGGGAATGCATTGTGTATTTGGCTACTAATTGTGGGATTGCCGGAGTGACAGAAACTTAAACCCCCGTTAGGACACCATTGCATAAGGGAGTGTAGGATCTCAGAGTTTAATGTTCTGGTTAGGTTATCTTAATTACTTTCTTATAGTTGCGGATGCTTGCAAGGGTTATAATCACAAGTATGTATTAATCCAAGTAAGGTCGGTACATTAGCATAGGTTCACCCACACAACACTTGTCCAACCAAAGAAGATTAATCAACTAAATGAAGCAAAAGCACTTGACAATATTCCCATGTGTCCTCCTGAACATTTGGTCATCTTAAGTAATACAACCGGCTTGTCCTTTGCTAAAGAAAGGATTGGGCCACTTGCTGCAATTATTATTATTGTCTTTTATTTACTCGCACTTTATTTATCTGCATTACCAAAAACCCCTAAAAATCCGTTAGCTAAGTATTTATAGTGAATCCTTAATCCAAACCGCTTGTCAACACCTTCTGCTCCTCGTTGGGTTCGACACTCTTATTTATCGAAAGTACTATGATACACACCGTATACTTCTGGGTCATCAAGACTATTTTATGGCGCTGTTGCCGGGGAGTGAAGCGCTACTAAAGAGTGGAACTGGTAAAGGAAATTTCTACTATGAGTATTGTTTATTTCAATATGGATAACACAATTAGTTTCCTATTTTGGAATGCTACTACCACTACTAAGGTAGTAGATGAACCACCACCTGCTGAAATAGATCCTTTTTAAAATACCTACAAAAATTGTTGATCGTGTTATGGATAACTACTATGTTGGAGATGGAACTGTCCATCCTGGTGATCATTTGCTTTTTATAGACGAATTATGCGGGTTGTTCAAGTGTGCAGGTATTACAATGGAACAAGTTAAGAAAAAGTTATTCTCTTTATCATTGAAAGGCAGAGCTGTGGAATGGTATAAGCTGCTAAAGAATGGCCAATCTCTTGAATGGGAGGAAATTGTACCTCTCTTTTATTCTAAATTCTATCCTCCTAGGGATATTCATAGAGATCGAAATCAAATATATAATTT
Source organism: Avena sativa (assembly GCA_916181665.1). Classification (NCBI taxonomy): domain Eukaryota; kingdom Viridiplantae; phylum Streptophyta; class Magnoliopsida; order Poales; family Poaceae; genus Avena; species Avena sativa. The sequence continues at coordinate 139,738,953 of OV702280.1, forward strand.
TTGTCCTCGTGATGGAGAGAGTACTGCCCAAGCTTGGTGGAGATTGAAGGTACTAATGCTCAAATGTCCCATTCCTGAGCTCCCCAATAATAATATTATTAATAACTTTTATGCAAGGCTTTCTCTTCATGATAAGGATTTAATGGATGCTTCTTGTGATGGATCATTTACACGTATGAAAGAAGAAGCTAAGTGGGATCTTCTCGACCGTATTCAAGAAAATACTGAAGCATGGTAGAATGAGAAAGGAATAATGTCAAGTATAAATTCTGATTATGGATGCATTAATTCTTGTATGGGAACTGATGACTTTCATAATTTTAGTACTGAGTATGGTCTTGATTCTCACAGTCTTGCAAATTGTTTTAAGGCCTTTGCCTCTTATATTGAAATTCCCAAAAAGGAGTGGAACAAGTATCATGTGCCATATAAAGATATTGTTAATTGTGTTCATGCTAGAAATATTGAAGTTTGTACTATTGATCTCATTTTTCCTAAACCTTATATTGAGAAAATACCTTTCCCTGCTAAGGTAAAGGAACATTCTATGATAGCTAGTGTGGTTAACAAGTACAAATAAAGCTGTAGAACCTGATGAACAAATAAATGTTGAACCTGCAGTAGCAATTGTGAAAGACCTTTTCACTAAAAATGTAGATGGACATATTATCTTTTGTGAAGATGCTTCTAATATTGTTTCACATCCTAGTAGAACTAGGAAAGCTAGTGTCCCTATTCTTTATGTTAGAATTGGTGATCATTGCTATTATGGTTTATGTGATATTGGTGCAAGTTCAAGTGCTATCCTTATGAGCTTTACAAAGAAATTATGCATGAAATTGGTTCTTGTGAACTTGAAGAAATTGATGTGGTTATTCATCTTGATAATAGAGAGACCATCTCTCGATTGGAATTGTAAGAGATGTGGAATTTCTTTGTGGAAAGATTAAATATCCTGTTGATTTTCTAGTACTTGGTTCAGCCACTAGTAAAACTTGTCCTATCATATTTGGTAGAACTTTCTTGAACACTTGTGGAGCTATTAAAGATTGTAAGAAGGAGAAAATATTGACTAAATTTGATGGAGAATCTTATGAGTTTAATTTTTCTAAATTTGCTAAATCTCCTTATGAAAATGAATTGCCTAATGAGGATTTTAGAGTTAAACAACTTGCTTCTCTTGATCAAGTTTTCAATCTTAAACCTCTATTTGACTATTTTAAATATGCTTATTTTGATGATAAGAATGTTTTATGTGATAGTTATATTTTTAATTTTATTTATGATGCTGAAATTTATTATGAGAGAGGGAAACATGGTTTTATGCATCTAAATAATATTAAGTTCCCCCGCCTTATGTTGAAAGTTTTGATGTTGCACTTGTTTTTCCTTCCTATGCTAGTAGCTCCTTGTTTCAATGGATTGTTTTCTTACAAGATTCCCTTGCATAGGAAGTGGATTAGACTTAAATATGTTGGATGTTTGCTTCTTGATGCTCTCTTACTTCAATTTATATTTCCTCTGTGAGCATCATTGAAATTATCATGCCCATCTTAATGGCTATAAAGAAAGAGCTTTTGGGAGACAACCCATTATAGTTTGCATTCAGTTTATTTTTGTTTATTTGAGTCCTGGAAGTTATTGCCTCTGTAATAACCTCTCCTTATCATGTTTGCTTGGTTTTTGTGCCAAGATTAGCCTCTAATGATAGGGAGGTGAGAATTGGGGATGTTGCTATCCCAAAACAGATTTCTGTGCTTCGCTGTAAAAAAATCATGAAAAATCCCAGAACATCGTACTGATCTGTATTATTTTGTGTGCATGCCCCGGGTTATTATCTAACTTTCGGTAGTTTTGCATTTTCAATAAGAGCAAAAGAAGATTTTTGAAAAAATCGATTTTTACCTGCAGTTCTGTTCTGACAAATTCCTGCCATTATTTGCATTTGCCAATTAAACCAATTTCCTTTTGAGTCCTTTTGCTCTTGAGCTTAAAAGGGAGTTGCTACAGTAGCTTATGTTTTGATGGATGGTTTTACTCTAGTTGAAATTGAACCTAAAGGTTTATTATCTTGCATACACTAATGTTGCTTATGAAGATTGTGTGAAGTTTTATATGAAAGAAATTTTCAAGTGTTGGAAGAGAATGATGTGATGAGATGATGAATGGTCAAAGACTTAGACATTATATTTCTAGATATTCTTATAATGAATATATTGATATTATTCAAATGGTGACTGCGGAAGAATTCATTAAAGACCAAAGTCAAGAATCTGCAGAGTACATTTTTGAATAGGTAACAGTTCTGGTAAGAATAGGTTCGCGAAAAACTTTCCAATCAATACTTTTGCAGTTTTTGTTTAATATGGAAGATAATGAGTCAAAAGAGGGACGGAGACGGATTCCAGGGGGCTCACACAACCCCTTGGCGTAGGCCCACCTGGTCGCGTCAGCTGGTGGTGTGGCCACCCCGGAGCTCGTCTCCGACCCGTTGTCTCCCAGTACCTTCCTCATGTCATTAAACTTTGTTTTATATAATCCCCCGGATCCCCCCAAGGTCCATATATCGTGTTCTCGTCGTGTTTTCATTTCGATATGTTTCTGCCAAGAACTATTCTCAAGTTATGAAGCACAATGGTCTCCGCCAACGACAAGGGAAAAAAGCTTGTGGAAGATGATCTCCAAGAACCCAAGCAGGAGGAGGAGATCGAGGTTGAAGTTGAGGAAGAAGTGGAGAAAGCCCAGCATCCGCACACCCGCGCTACCATTGCAAACATTGGAGTGGTGGCAAAGCCTGTCAAGCTCAAGAGGACTGCACGGATGTCCACATGAGGGAGATTTCCGCGTCTTTGCTTAGCTCCACGGTCACTTCCTCCACGTATCAAGAACTCCTTCCATACTCTTATACATGAGCTGTAATTCCAAAAGATTCCTAAATAAAAGTTGCCCTCCAATTGGGATATGCCTCGTTCTAACCATGTAGGGAAAGAATAATTTAAGGAGGAAGAGTGGGAAAAGAATCACAAGGGCTGGGATTCACAGTCCAACATGATCATGAACCGCATTGAGCATAATTCGGAGATGATTCGTACTCTCGCCTTCGAGATTGAGGATTTGAAGAAATTGATTGCAAAGCTTATCAATAGAACACCACCACCACCGAAGGAGTAATTCGTCATTAGGTTTTGGCATCCCCTTGGTTTGTTCCAAGCTTGGGGAGTGTCGTGGTATCACATCATTATATTTTATCTTTTTACCTTTTTAGTAGAGTCATATGATGAATAGAGAAATTATCATATAGGATGGTTTGCATTGTGGAAGTATCTCTCTTCTAGTTGGTTATCTATGTATCCCTTGGAGTGAGTGCCGTTATGGAATATTAATGAGAAGTTTCATCATTTACTTTTTGCACATCTTATTTTAGTTTGCAATTTCTGTTATATGATTGATCTTGTTGTTATTACTGGTATCACTTTGGGAGCTGATACGTCGTAAACGTATCTATAATTTCTGATGTTCCATGCTTGTTTAGTATCTACTATGCTTTGCTTTGTCTACACTTTTAGGTATTTTTATATGTTTCCTTGACTAACCTATTAATAAGATGCCATAGTGCCAATTGCCTGTTTTCTTCTGTTTTTGGTTTCAGAAAAGGCAGAAAATCAATATTCTCGGAATTGGATGGGACAAAAGCCAAAGTCAATATTTTACCGTGGGGAACACGGAGCCAGAATATGAGACGGAGGGGAGCCACCAAGGGGCCACACCCCCTGTCCGCGTGGCCAGGCATGGCCCACGCCCGGGGGTGCGGCCACCACGGGTGCCCCCTACCTCGCCTCTTCGACTATAAGAAGCCACCGATACCAAAACCCTAAGTACCCGATCAATCTTCCACGAAACAGTCCGTAGCCGCCCCACCATTGTCCCTGGATCTGGGGGATCTGAAGTTCTTCCCGGCACCCTGCCGAAGGGGAGATCATCCCGGAGGCCCGGTATGAAGCATGAGTAGTTCCACCTTGGACTACAGGTCCATGTAGTAGCTATATGGTTGTTTCTCCTCCTTTGTGCTACCATGTTTAGATCTTGTGAGCTCCGTTCATGATCAAGATCATCTATTTGTAATCATGCATGTTGTGTTTGCGGGGATCCGATGGATATTGAGATTACTATGTCAGATTGGTTAATGGTTCTATCTTATTGATTCTATCATGCCCGTGTTGTTTGTGATCTTGCATGCTCTCCGTTTCTAGTAGCTATCTTGGCCAAGTAGATGCTAGTGACTCCAAGAGGGAGTATTTATGCTCGATAGTGGGCTCATTCCTCTATTAAATCTAGGGAAGTGACAGAAATATCTAAGGTTGTAGATGTGCTATTGCTACTAGGGAGAAAACAATGATCTCTTGTTCATGGAACAAGTGGATTGTTTACCTTACACACTTTGCTTAAAGCAGTAATCTTTTGCTCACAACATAATACAGGAGGGGGTTCGGATGATAACCTGAAGGTGGATTACTAGTCATAGATGCAGTTGGATGGAGGTCTATGTATCTTGTTGTATTGTCCAATCAAATCTCATAGGATCATGAATGTCTAGTATTGCATTGTTATACCTTGCTCTGTCCTGTCAATTGCCCCGCTGTAATTTGTTTACCTAGCATGCCATGTTGTTTATCTTAAGGAGAACACCTCTAGTGAACTATGTACCCCGGTTGTAACATCCCAAAAATATTAAGCATGGATCATCAAACTTTAAGCATCATTAGGGTTAACAAAAACTTTCCCAACTAAAAATAAGAAAGCATTCATATGTGTGTGTATTCAAAAATTGGATTCTTTTGAATTGCCTTGGTTCTGTGTTTCTTTGCTTGTAAAATGATTCTTAGGTGAAATAAACATCATCTAAACAATCCCCAAACTTTTCCCAAAGACAAACAACTCAAAATGAACAAATTAAGTGAATGGTCATTTTTGCCAAATTAACTCTCATGCCTACTTTGTCTATCCCTAGCATTCAAAACTTAACAGAAACATTTGTGGATCTTTGCACCCCTTGTTAGTACTCATAATAAGGTACCAAGGACTACTTTGTGATCTTCCAAAAACATTCAAATGCTAAGTTTAAATGAAAGTTTAAAATTAAATCTATCTCATATGGGAAGATCCCACTATTTCTAAAACCACTCAAACAAGCTCAAATTTTCAAAACCCAAGCAACCATAGAGTCACCAGCACATTCCTAGAACACCCACCAAAAATCTTTTCAAAATTCAAAGGAAAGTTTCTTGTGGCCATTTCATCAAACACTTGGCAGGAAAATTTAAACCAAATCAAATTCACTGTTTTTAATAGTGTTTTTGGCCTAACTTGTTCCCTCTCTAGCTCACAGCAACCATTTAGTAGATCATATAGCCTAATTGGAAACCTCTAGCACCACTTTCAGCTTGCCTTGCCATCAATGGTGAGCAGGCCGAGCCTCACCATGCCACCCCAAGGTGGACAGCAAGCTAGAGGAAGAACTAGTTGCGCCCACCTTGTCTGGAAGGTAGCCAGCACTCCACCGCCACCCACTGTCCCCTCCCCGAGCCAAGTAAAGCCGTGGACCACCAAGCACGTCGCGCGCCCAGTGCCACTGCGACATGCTGAGCCCGCGCCAGAGTGCCGCACCCTGCACGCGTGCACACGCCGCCCCTCGACCGCAGCCTGTGCCCACCGCTTCGCCATGATCCCAGACATCCCCGTTCGCCACCAACACCACACAGCCACCGCTCGCCGTCGAAGACGCCGCCTCTGACGCGCAGAGCACCGCACGTTCCCGACCGATTGCCACCGCCCCTAAGCATGCATTTAAGCTCTAGAACATTGCTAGGACACCGCGCGTCGATCGCCACCCTCAGCCATGCCGCTAGCAGCCCGTAGCCATGTCGCCACCATCGCCTGCCATCCCTCTCGGTCTCGCCGTCGAGCCTATAAAAGGTGGCCACCCCCAGCCGTTAGAAGCACACCATTCCACTCCCCTCACCCCACTGATCGTTCCACCCTCTAGCTGGAGCACGAGGAGCAGCAGCTCGCCGGAATTACACCGGAGCAGGCCGCCTCTGGAGGAGAAGGGGGCCGTTGATTTCAACCACCCCTAGAGCTGCCTCGATCATCCCTGAGCTCGCCATCGACCCCTCGTTCGTTTACCCGCCTCGCCGTCGTCGCTGGATCCCTGTTATGCCCCCTATGCACCCCCACTGAGCCGCTAGGGTTCGAGCTCACCGGTGACATGTTCATCATCGACGACGATCCCCAGCCGTCGATCTCCCTTCTAATCCAACGAACCACACAGCCACGTACAGCTTCACGCGTTATGAGCCACTGACTGGTGGAACCCCCTGTCAGCTGAGCCCCGCGCTGCGGAGTGACACTGGGCTGGCCCATTAACCTCTCTCGCGCAACCCAACCGTTTGAATTTAGGTTTTTCTATTTTAATTCAAACACAGTTCTGTACCTAGATTCAAAATACAATCCAGCTCGATTCAGTGAACCAAAATGCATGAAACTAACTTTATTAGAAAGGTACTAAAATGCTTAATTAAGCCCGTTGGATTCAAATCATTTGGATCTGTAGATCAACCTTGGTAAAAAATAACAAGGCAGAAGCTTTTCTGCATTCAAACATTTTTCAAAATTCAACCATAAGAGTTTTTGAGTTGATTCCAACTCTCAAAAATCACATTTGATCATACCTTTCAGAAAAATTAAAAACATTTGGGTTTACTTACAGAAATAATGTTCAAGTAATAAAAGAAGGCCACATAGGCATTTATAGTCACTTTAGTTATTTAAAATAAAAAGGTTAAACATTATTAAATTGTGACACCACTTTAAATCACATTCCCATGTACTGAAATATGTGGTGATGACATGTGTCAACATGATCCCATGTTTGAGTTGGAGAATATTAAATCTTAAGTAGTTTTTCAATGAATAGAAATTACTTTTCTCAAATTAAAATAACTAAGACAAATGCTTTAATCTTGTAATGTAGGTGATGATGCTAGATCATCTATAGTGCACCTTTGTGTGATGATTGAAAATAGTTAAGTATTGTTTGGTGATTGTGTACCTCGTATTTATTTATAGACGCTAGTACCGACCACGGATACGAGGAGGAACGAGGATACTACGAGGAAGAAGCCGAGGAGAACTTCAACCACTGCTCTGCTCAAGGCAAGCTAACCCTTGCAAGATACCCTACTTATGCAAGCTTATACTGATACCTATGCAAGCAAATACTTGCTTGTTACCATGCCAACTATATGCCCTAAGCATATGTGATCATACCCACTTGATAACCCAATCCTAGTTTTACTTGCAAGCTTTTTACTTTATTTCTTTATCAAAGCTTTCTCTTAGAGTTTACATAGTGAATTGTAGATATTAGAAAGATAATGGAAGGTTGCATAAAGAGCATTAAATTTGGCCTAAGTTAGATAATCTTGATGTCATCCTAAGGCATGAGATCGAACTTAGTTAATCCCCACTTGTTTACTACCCCTCATTAGTACTTGCCACCACTTGTAAATGCTAGTGCTAAGCATAAAACTTGATCAACTTTAGATGGGAATACTTGGTGAAAATGGTTATGAAAACCTTGGAATGATGAGTCATTCTACTGAAATGTTTTGACATGTGTTTCCGAACACCAGATGATTTTGATGATGAAAATGTTGAGGCATGAGCCTTATCCCTATATAAAACTGATGGTTGTTTGGATGCGATACCATTCCAATTTTACCGTACAACCACAATACCCGAAAATTGGGTAGGGCTTGACTGGAAACTTATATACCTTAGTATGGGTTCCCTCGCGGCCAAGGTCTAAGCTGAGGCTACCTTGTGAAGATTGTCCACCTGTGCAGTACCCAAGATGACAGATGGTCATGGTTGGGAGGCCAAACTCACAGGAGAGGTGCCTATACTAGGGCATGTAATTGAAAGGTTAGGATTGATTATCTCCATACTGAGTATGGTGAATTCAGGATTTGTTCCTGACGGATGTATCGAATGTTGTGGTGAAAGTGTACAATCTCTGCAGAGTGTCAAACTATTCGAATAGCCGTGTCCGCGGTTATGGGCAGTCTGAGTGGCCATACTGTTCCCCCGTCAGATGTTTTCAAAATGACTTGTGAAATGAATTATGACTTTGACTTGACCACAACAAGGTTGTGATATGAAATTCAAGTTCCCACTTAGGTGCTATAAAATTTTCAACTATCTTTTTTTGTTTCTGAACTTAGTATAGGTAAATCTGGCTTTTTGCTAAACAACCATAGAGCTTAGTGCCCTACTATAAAACACCCTTTACTTCTTAGTATTAGTTTGCGAGTACTTAAAGAGTACTCATGGTTTGTCCCTAGCTATTCCCGTGTCCAGAGTATGTAGAGGAATATCAGGATGATGGACCACAGGAAGGATACGACAACTAGGATCATCTCCCATCGTCAGCATTGCCTGTGACCCCGAAGATGGAGCTTCGCCCATGCTATATTTATTATTACGTTATTGCGCAGCTTTAGTTGTATTAAGAACTGGATCATGAGATCCTTATTTGTGTAAGACCTTATGTATGGTTTGTAATTGATGATGTACTGTGATATCTAAATCTGTTATGTCTCGCAAAAATGGTAATCCTGGGATTGCAATGTATGGCATAATAGGCATTTGGGATTAAAAACACGGGTGTTGACAAGTTGGTATTAGAGCCATCCTGACCATAGGAGACCCTAGTTAGACTGGACGCTTAAATAAAAAACTTAGTTTCAAAACCAAAGGAAGTGAGTATTTACCAAAAATTTATTCCCATTCTTATCACTTTGATTCTTTCATAAAAATTCATGTTCCTCAAAAACTCTTGCAAAATACATAAAATTTGACACACTTGATCACTCTACTAACTTACTCATCCTATATTCTTATAGATGGACATGAAGTACAGCAAGTTTTATCAGTTGGGGAATGGAGGAGACCTCATCTTTGAGCGTGACTTGGACCAGCTTTCGGAACTTCTGGGGCGTCCGCACCCCGAGTTCTTCGGAGCTCAGCTCAATGATCAGGAAGGAGAAAATCGGCAGTGGCTAGTTGTTGCAAGTCTTAGAGGAAAGATTGAACCTCCCACTACCGAGGGAATTCACTTCACCTTAAGAGATCAACAACTGGCTCGATGGACTTGCCAGGGCCATGCAGGAAGCTCTTGCCCGTCTGTGTGGGAAGAGTATCAATCAGATCAAGGGTACCCGCTTTGAGTTCTTTCCAAGGCGTGATGCCATGGGACAGCCACTGGAATCCCCATACCACCACGAGCTGAAGACTCAGTTGGACCACCTTAGCTTCATGATGTATGATCGTCAGCAGGAACTGGAAAATGCCCGTGACTACTCCAACCACAAGTCTGCCATCATCAAGACAAAGGATCAGACCATCGCCATGCTAGCAAAGGAACACAAGTCTCGTCGCCGTCAGCTTGACAAGAAGGAGCGCATCATTGCCCGTCTTCTTCACCGTATCTCGGATTTGGAGGAGACCATCCACAAGAGAGACATGCAGTTGGAGGAAAGGGAGAATGCCGGAGAATATCTTCGTGGAGATCCCTACTCTTATCTCAGCGATGATGATGACTTTCTGGAGGATTAGGCCATGGACTTCTTCATCGATGAGGAGGATTTCGCCTTCATCGATGATGATGATGATGAGGATGATGATTACACCGACTCCAAGGAGTAGTAGCACTTGAGCACTAGCATAGTGAGTTGTATTCGGTCCCACTGTATCGTAGTTTCCAGAATGTTTCTTAAAACCATCTGTTTTTCATTTTTTGTGGTGTGTGTTGTATCGTGTGTTATGAATGAATGAATGAAAAGCAAGTTGCAAAAAAAATCTGAGTCAAACTTTAAAAACTTTTCAATGTCCCTGAACCTTAGAAATTTCCCTCTTTTCTCATGATCTATCTCAATATTCAGATGCCTCGCGGAGGAAGTGGTTCATCCCTGGACCCGATGTTGCAGATCCTACAAATGTTGGTTTCTGACCGCAAAGCTGAAAGAGCAGAACGTCAAGACAACTTAGCCACCCTTCAGCAGATATCTCAACTGCCCACAACAATCAAGGCCAAGGAAATAAGGACAACCATGGATCTAAGCTCAAGAATTTCCAGAACACCAACCCACCTGTTTTCACTAAATCGGAAGAACCCCTAGATGCAGATGATTGGCTGCAAACCATGGAAAACAACCTGGAAGTCGCCGGAGTGGAAGCTAGCGAGAAAGTTCTGTTCGCCACACACTATCTAGCTGGAGATGTAAGAGCATGGTGTAACAGCGTTCGTGCATTGACCGGAGGACAAATGATGACCTGGGAGGAATTCAAGGTCAAGTTCAGCAGAACCCATGTGCCACCAGGTTTGATCAATAGAATGAGAGATGAATTCAGAGAACTGAAGCAAGGAAGGATGACCGTAGTGATACCATGAAAAATTATTGTCATTAGCTAGGTATGCCCCGGATGAGATCGACACTGAAGCCAAGAAGAAATAAAGATTCCTAAATGGTCTGCACGATGAGATGCAGACGGTATTGGTCATTATCCCCTTTGATGATATTGAAGCCCTCATCGACTCTGCCATTCAGATGGAAGGAAAGATCAACCAAGCAAATGAGAACCGCAAGCGCCGCATGATGCATCAGCTAGGAACCCATCATACCCCAAAGTATCGCCCCAACCCATCTCCAGGATTTGCCCTGAGAACCAATAGACCCCCGATGAACCGTCCCATCTATCCCAACCGTGGAAACCCAAGGCCCGGAGGAAATCACAACAACCCCGGCAACTCTGGCAATTTCAAGTGTGCACCACCCAAGTTTAACAACAACAATGTTACCGCCAACACCAACACTGCCCCGAGGACTGGAAGCAATGCTGTACCTATTGCAGCAAAGGACAAGTCGCAAGTGACTTGTTATGACTGTGGAAATAAGGGTCACTACTCCAATGAGTGCCCCAACAAGAATGCCACAGCCCCCAATGCAAATGCCCCAGCTCAGCAGCAGCGTCGTGTTCAGCCCGGAAGAAGGTTTGCCCCAGGGAACTTGCTCAACAGCAACGGCCGTCTTTTCCTCATGCATGATGAAGAAGCCTAGGAAGTGCCAGATGTTGTACTGGGTATGTTTACTGTTAATTCAGTGCTTGCTAGAGTGTTGTTTGATTCTGGTGCATCACACTCATTTCTCACCGAAAAATTTGCATGCACTAGTAAGATTCAACCAACCAAACTGAAGCATGTTATGATTGTTCAAAACCCCGCTTCAACCACCAAAGCTAGGCAAATTTGCAAAGCCGTCCCTATCCGAATCCATGGCATAGATTTTTATGCTAGTCTGATAGTACTCGGAACAAATGGTTTGGAAGTAGTACTAGGAATGGATTGGATGTCCAAACATAAAGGATTAATTGACTGTGCCAAGAAAGCCATAACCATGACAAGTACAGACGGAATATCAGTCGAGCATGTATATGAAACCTTACCTCGCCAATTCAAGTGCAACAAGAGTATAGCCCAACCTACCATTGACCAAGTCCGGATAGTCTGTGAATACCCGATGTATTTCCAGATGTTTTGCCCGGCATGCCCCCAGATCGGGATATCGAGTTTATCATTGAACTAATCCCTGGAATCGGACCCATAGCCTAGAGACCATACAGAATGAACCCGTCTGAACTAGCAGAACTGAAGAAGAAACTGGATGCCATGCTGGAAATTGGATTGATTCAACCAAGTGCGTCACCATGGATATCACCTGTCTTGTTTGGGGACAAGAAGGATGGAGGTAACCGTTTGTGTACGGATTATCGGAAGTTGAATGATGTCACTATCAAGAACAAATACCCGTTGCCCAAGATAGAAGATTTGTTTGATCAGTTGACCGGTGCCAAGGTGTTTTCTAAGATTGATTTTAGAATTGGCTATCATCAACTCAAGATTCGCACAGAGGACATTCCTAAGACTGCCTTTACCACCAGATATGGATTGTACGAGTATACTGTCATGTCTTTTGGATTAACTAATGCCCCCGCTTATTTCATGAATCTCATGAATAAGATTTTTATGGACTTCCTGGATAAGTTTGTTGTTTTTTCATCGATGACATTCTGATTTATTCTAAATTAGAAGAAGAACATGAGCTACACCTAAGGACCATTCTTGGAACCCTTAGAGATCATCAGTTGTATGCCAAGTTTAGCAAATGTGAATTGTGGTTACAGGAGGTAGGATTCCTTGGCCACATTGTATCAGCCGGAGGAATTGCCGTTGACCCTGCAAAGGTGAAAGATGTCGAAGATTGGCAAGCCCCAACCACTCAAACCCAAGTTCGTGCATTTCTCGGATTGGCGGGATACTACCGCAAGTTCGTAGAAGGATTCTCAAGTATCGCCAGACCCATGATCCAATTGCTGAAGAAGGACAAGAAGTTTGAATGGACGGACAAATGTGAAGCGAGTTTTCAAGAAATCAAGCGAAGATTGATTTCAGCCCCAATCTTAATCATGCCGGATATCACCAAGCCCTTTGACATGTATTGTGACGCATCCAAGATCGGTCTCGGATGTGTGCTAATGCAAGAGGGCAAAGTTATATCCTATATATCCCGACAACTGAAATAGCATGATAAAAACTATCCAACCCATGACCTCGAGCTCGCAGCCGTAGTTCTAGCCCTGAAGACATGGAGGCATTACCTAATGGGAAACCGTTGTGAGATTTATTCGGATCACAAGAGCCTCAAGTATATATTCACTCAGAAGGAGCTGAATATGAGACAGAGAAGATGGATTGAGCTAATCAAGGATTACGACCTGGACATTCACTATCACCCCGGTAAAGCAAACGTGGTAGTAGATGCCCTTAGCAGATTGTCGTGCCGCTTGAACTCCATGATTATGAAGGAGCAACCTAGCCTGCACAAAGAGATGGAAGATTTCCGAATGGAATTAGTGAGTGAAGTATTTTTGGCTAGCATAGAACTTCAACCCACTTTGATCAGTTAAATCAAAGAGGCGCAGAAAGGGAATACTAGTATCGACGGAATCAAGCGTCGTATCGGTACAGGCAAAGTACCCGGATTCACCAAAGACGAAGAAGGAGTTCTGTGGTACAGAGGACGCCTTTGTGTACCAGCAGATTCAGAGTTGAAAGAAGTTATTCTGAAGGAAGCTCATGATACCCTTTAATTTATCCACCCCGGAGGAACAAAGATGTATCAGGATTTGAAGGAACAATTTTGGTGGCATAAGATGAAGAGAGAAATCATAAGCTATATCGCCAAGTGTGATATATGTCAGAGAGTCAAGGCGGGACATCAAAGACCCGCTGGATTGTTGCAACCATTGCAGATTCCGGAATGGAAATGGGATTCCGTTGGAATGGACTTTATCACCGGATTACCTACCTCTAGTAGGGGAAATGACTCTATCTGGGTCATAGTGGACAGACTGTCCAAAGTCGCCCATTTCTTACCAGTCAAGACCATATATCATAGTTCGAAACTAGCGGAGTTATACATTGCTAGGATCATCAGTTTGCACGGAGTCCCCAAGAACATCGTATCAGATCGAGGAACTCGGTTTACCTCGAGATTCTGGAAGAAGGTCCAAGAAGGTTTAGGAACCCGACTAGATTTTAGCACAACTTATCACCATTAGACCGATGGACAAACAGAGCGAGTAAATCAAATACTCGAAGACATGTTGAGAGCATGTGTATTAGAGTATGGATCTAAATGGGAAGACTGTCTACCATTTGCAGAATTTTCATACAACAACAGTTATCAAGCTAGTTTGCAAATGGCCCCATTTGAATTCGTGTATGGAAGGAAGTGTCGCACCCCTTTGAACTAGTCGGAAGTAGGAGAGAGTCAGATTTTCGGACCCGACATTCTACGAGAAGCAGAAGAGAAATTCCACAAGATTCGTGAGCACCTCAAGACCGCCCAGTCAAGGCAGAAGAGTTACGCCGACAAGAGACGTCGAGACCTCGCCTTCAACATCGGACAGTTCGTGTGTCTGAATGTGTCGCCATTGAAAGGAATGCAACGTTTTCAACTGAAGGGAAAGTTAGCCCCCAGATATATCGGACCCTTCAAGATTTTGAACCGTCGAGGACAAGTGTCGTATCAATTGGAAATGCCCGAAGAGATGTCAGTCGTGCACAATGTGTTCCATATCTCGTTACTTCGCAAGTGCCTCGAAGTTCCGGAGAAGACTGAAGTGTTCAAGAACATTGATCACCAGACCATAGAGATCAACGATGACCTGACCTATCCCGAAGTACCCAAACGTATTTTGGAACAAGCTTTCAGAACTACTAGAACCCGAAGCATCGAGTTTCTCAAGATTTAGTGGAGCAACCACACAGAATAAGAAGCTACCTGGGAGCGCGAAGATCACATCAGGACGGAGTTTCCAGATCTCTTCAAATCCTAGGTAATCTTTTTTGTCCTTTTTTCTGGACGAGATTTTGTTTAAGGGGGGAAGGTTTGTAACATCCCAAAAATATTAAGCATGGATCATCAAACTCTAAGCATCAAAATTAGGGTTAACAAAAACTTTCCCAACTAAAAATAATAAAGCATTCATATGTGTGTGTATTCAAAAATTGGATTCTTTTGAATTGCCATGGTTCTGTGTTTCTTTGCTTGTAAAATGATTCTTAGGTGAAGTAAACATCATCTAAACAATCCCCAAACTTTTCCCAAAGACAAACAACTCAAAATGAACAAATGAAGTGAATGGTCATTTTTGCCAAATTAATTCTCATGCCTACTTTGTCTATCCCTAGCATTCAAAACTTAATAGAAACATTTGTGGATCTTTGCACCCCTTGTTAGTACTCATAATAAGGTACCAAGGCCCAATTTGTGATCTTCCAAAAACATTCAAATGCTAAGTTTAAATGACATTTTAAAATTGAATCTATCTCATATGGGAAGATCCCACTATTTCAAACATCACTCAAACAAGCTCAATTTTCAAAACCCAAGCAACCACAGAGTCACCAGCACATGCCTAGCACACCCACCAAAAATCTTTTCAAAATTCAAAGGAAAGTTTCTTGCGGCCATTTCATCAAACACTTGGCAGGAAAATTTAAACCAAATCAATTTCACTGTTTTTAATAGTGTTTTGGCCTAACTTGTTCCCTCTCTAGCTCACAGCAACCATTTAATAGATCATCTAGCCTAATTGGAAACCTCTAGCACCACTGTGAGCTTTCCTTGCCATCAATGGTGAGCAGACCAAGCCTCACCATGCCACCCCAAGGTGGAAAGCAAGCTAGAGGAAGAATTAGTTGCGCCCACCTTGTCTGGGAGGTAGCCAGCACTCCACCACCACCCACTATCCCCTCCCCGACCCAAGGAAAGCCGTGGACCACCGAGCATGCCGCGCGCCCAGTGCCACTGCGACATGCCGAGCCCGCGCCAGCGCGCCGCACCCGACACGCGTGCACACACTGCCCCTCGACCACAGCCCGTGCCCACCGCTTCGCCATGATCCCAGGAACACGCCAGACACCCCCGTTCGTCGTCCAACGCCTCACAGCCACCGCTCGCCGTAGAAGACGCCGCCTCTGCCGCGCAGAGCACCGCTCGCCATCGAAGACGCCGCCTCTGCCGCGCAGAGCACCGCACGTTCTCGACCGATTGCCACTGCCCCTAAGCACGCATTTAAGCTCTAGAGCATCGCCAGGAGATCGCGCATCGATCGCCACCCTCAGCCATGCCGCTAGCAGCCCGTAGCCATGTCACCACCGTCGCCTGCCCATCCCTCTCGGTCTCGCCGTCGAGCCTATAAAAGGAGGCCACCTCCAGCCGTTAGAAGCACACCATTCCACTCCCCTCACCCCACTGATCGTTCCACCCTCTAGCTGGAGCACGAGGAGCAGCAGCTCGCCGGAGTTGCGCCGGAGCAGGCCGCCTCTGGAGGAGAAGGGGGCCGTTGATTTTGACCACCCCTGGAGCTGCCTCGACCATCCGTGAGCTTTCCGTCGACCCCTCGTTCGTTTGCCCGCCTCGCCGTCGTCGCTGGAGCCCTGGTATGCCCCCTATGCACCCCCAATGAGCCGCTAGGGTTCGAGCTCGCCGGTGACATGTTCATCGTCGACGACGATCCCCAGCCGTCGATCTCCCTTCTAATCCAACGACCCACACAGCATCGTACCGCTTCGCGCGTTATGAGCCACTGACTGGCGGAACCCCCCTGACAGTTGAGCCCCTCGCTGTGGAGTGACACTGGGCCGGCCCATTAACCTCTCCCGCGCAACCCAACCGTTTGAATTTAGGTTTTTCTATTTTAATTCAAACACAGTTCTGTACCTAGATTCAAAATTTAACCCAGCTCGATTCAGTGAAGCAAAATCCATGAAACTAATTTTATAGAAAGGTACTAAAATGCTTAATCCAAGCCCGTTGGATTCAAATCATTTGGATTTGTAGATAAACCTTGGTAAAAATAACAAGGCATGAGCTTTTCTGCATTCAAACATTTTTCAAAATTCAACCATAAGAGATTTTGAGTTGATTCCAACTCTCAAAAATCACATTTGATCATACCTTTCAGAATATATAAAAACATTTGGGTTTACTTACAGAAATAAGGTTCAAGTAAGAAAAGAAGGCCACATAGGCATTTCTAGTCACTTTAGTTATTTAAAATAAAAAGGTTAAACATTATTAAATTGTGACACCACTTTAAATCACGTTCCCATGTACTGAAATATGTGGTGATGACATGTGTCGACATGATCCCATGTTTGAGTTGGAGAATATTAAATCTTAAGTAGTTTTTCAATGAGTAGGAATTACTCTCCTCAAATTAAAATAACTAAGACAAATGCTTTAATCTTGTAATGTAGGTGATGATGCTAGATCATCTATAGTGCACCTTTGTGTGATGATTGAAAATAGTTAAGTATTGTTTGGTGATTGTGTACCTTGTATTTATTTATAGACGCTAGTACCGACCACGGATACGAGGAGGAAGGAGGATACTACAAGGAAGAAGCCGAGGAGAACTTCAACCACTGCTCTGCTCAAGGCAAGCTAACCCTTGCAAGATACCCTACTTATGCAAGCTTATACTGATACCTATGCAAGAAAATACTTGCTTGTTACCATGCCAACTATATGCCCTAAGCATATGTGATCATACCCACTTGATAACCCAATCCTAGTTTTACTTGCAAGCTTTTTACTTTATTTCTTTATCAAAGCTTTCTCTTAGAGTTTACATAGTGAATTGTAGATATTAGAAAGATAATGGAAGGTTGCATAAAGAGCATTAAATTTGGCCTAAGTTAGATAATCTTGATGTCATCCTAAGGCATGAGATCGAACTTAGTTAATCCCCACTTGTTTACTACCCCTCATTAGTACTTGCCACCACTTGTAGATGCCAGTGCTAAGCATAAAACTTGATCAACTTTAGATGGGAATACTTGGTGAAAATGGTTATGAAAACCTTGGAATGATGAATCATTCTACTGAAATGTTTTGACATGTGTTTCCGAATACCAGATGATTTTGATGATGAAAATGTTGAGGCATGAGCCTTAGCCCTTTATAAAACTGATGGTTGTTTGGATGCGATACCATTCCAATTTACCGTACAACCACAATACCCGAAAATTGGGTAGGG
Source organism: Avena sativa (assembly GCA_916181665.1). Taxonomy (NCBI): domain Eukaryota; kingdom Viridiplantae; phylum Streptophyta; class Magnoliopsida; order Poales; family Poaceae; genus Avena; species Avena sativa. The sequence continues at coordinate 139,756,680 of OV702280.1, forward strand.
CTTGACTGGAAACTTATATACCTTAGTATGGGTTCCCTCGCGGCCAAGGTCTGAGCTGAGGCTACCTTGTGAAGATTGTCCACCTGTGTAGTACCCAAGATGACAGATGGTCATGGTTGGGAGGCCAAACTCATAGGAGAGGTGCCTAAACTAGGGCGTGTAATTGAAAGGTTAGGATTGATTATCCGCATACTGAGTATGGTGAATTCAGGATTTGTTCCTGACGGATGTATTGAATGTTGTGGTGAAAGTGTACAATCTCTGCAGAGTGTCAAACTACTCGAATAGCCGCGTCCGCGGTTATGGACAGTTGGAGTGGCCATACTGTTCCCCCGTCAGATGTTTTCAAAATGACTTGTGAAATGAATTATGACTTTGACTTGACCACAACAAGGTTGCGATATGAAATTCAAGTTCCCACTTAGGTCCTATAAATTTTTCAACTAGCTTTCTTTGCTTCTGAACTTAGTAGAGGTAAATCTGGCGTTTTGCAAAACAACCTTAAAGAATACTTGTTAGTATTATTTTGCGAGTACTTAAAGAGTACTCATGGCTTTGTCCCTGGCTATTCCCGTGGCCAAACTATGAAGAGGAGTACTAGGATGATGGACCGCAGGAAGGTTACAACAACTAGGATCATCTCCCATCGTTAGCATTGCCTGTGACCCCGAAGATGGAGCTTCGCCCACGCTATCTTTATTATTACGTTATTCCGCTGCTTGAGTCGTATTAAGAACTGGATCATGAGATCCTTATTTGTGTAAGAACTTATGTATGGTTTGTAATGGATGATGTACTGTGATATCCAAATCTATTATGTCTCGCAAAAATGGTAATCCTAGGATTGCGATGTATGGCATAACAGGCATCTGGGATTAAAAACCCGGGTGTTGACACCGGTCCAATCTTTACCATTGATACATCTTCCACTGTTACTATTTACTTTCTACACACCACCATTATTTTCCACATGATACAGTTAATCCTTTGTTTTCAGCAAACTAGTGAGATTGAGAACCTCACTGTTGGTTGGGGCAAAGTCTTGAGTTTGTGTTGTGCAGGTTTCCAGTTGCTAGAAACACCTTTGAGTCGTTTCCTTCCTCATACTGGTTCGATAACCTTGGTTTCTTTCTGAGGGAAGACTTGCTACTGTGCTCATCATACCTTCCTCTTGGGGTCTGCCAATGAAGCTCTACAGTGATCTGTGCGCATCAAGCTGTTTTCTGGCGCTGTTGCCAGGGAGGCTAAGGACGGCTTCACAAGGGGAGTCCTTCACAACCTTTCTCTTTAATTTGTTTTTGTTTTGCTTAGTTTCTTTTGCCTTGTTTTGTTTGCCTCTTTTTATCAAAAACTCCAAAAAAATAGTTTCATTTTGTTTGCTTCTTTTTATCAAAAAATCCAAAAAAATAGTTCCTGCTTCAAGTTGTTTTTATGTCTAGTTCTGCTACAATAACTATTCCATTATGGATAACCCACTCGGTTTCCTATTTGGGAAAACTACTATCACTGCTAAGGTAGTAGAGGAACCACCGCCTGCTAGAACCTCCATGGAAGATTTTATAAGGTATAGAGAATCTTATAAGGGTAAAGTCATGAGAGCCGTGTTAAAAAGGTTGGATCTAATTGCTAAAATTCTGCTTAAACGCCATGATATAAATTTTTTCTCTGAACAGGATACTAAACATCTTAAATTCCAATGTGGATTTTGTAAAGAATTTGTAATTATGAACTATCATTGGAATAACTATATTCATCTTGGATTTGACGAAGTAGAACAATTTGTTTTGTTTATGGGTGCTTCTGAAATAGAATCCTTCATGTCTAAAAACTATGAAACCTGTGTTGCTTTTAAAGACCTTAAAGATATCGTATCTTCTATCCTTGATCATTACATACAAAATTTCAGAAATAATTGTTATATCATTGATTATAAAGAGAGACTCTGTCATGCACAAGAATGTGTCCACAATTTGCAGGAGCCTATGGAAGAAGAAATTGCTGAACCTGAAAGCTCATTAGATGAAAATGAGGAGGAGAGTGATGAACAAAAGGAGGAAGAATGGATCTACCCATGCCTAGCTTCTAATGAGAGTAACTCTTTACCTCTTAAATTATTTGATTGTCCCCCATGCTTACCAAAGGAGGATGAATGTTATGTTTCTATGGATTCTTTTGAAATTTCTGCTATGGGTGAAACTTGTGATAATAGTTATGCTCCTGTTATCTATGATAATCTTATATTTGTGCCTAACTTCGAAATGCATGGCACTAAAGAGTTTTGCTTAGAAAATGTTTATGATAAAGCTCTAGATGATGGTCCTATATTGAATGATCAGTCACCTTGTTATAAAATTGTTTAAAGTGGGTTTGAAGGTTTTAATCCCACTATTTTTGAGCTTGATAGAAATTATGTGTTTATAGATCATGCAAAGCATGCCTTATGTGATAGTTATATTGTTGAGTTTATTCATGATGCTACTGAAAATTATTATGAGGAAAATATGGTTGTAGAAGTTTTCATGGTACTGAAACACCTCTTGATGTGCTGAAAGTTTTGAAGTTGCTTTTGTTTTATCTACCCATTCTTATTACTATGTGCTTCTTTGATTTATTTTCTTACAAGATTCCTATGCATAGGAAGTGGGTTAGACTTAAATGTGTTTTGAATTTGCTTCTTGATGCACTCTTTTACTTCAATTCATATTTCTTATGCGAGCATCTTCTCAAACTATCAAGCCCAACTTAAAGGCGTTAAAGAAAATTACTTATTGGGAGATAAACCAAAAGTTTTATTGAGTCTTGGAAGTTATTACTTCTGTAATAACCTATCCTTATCCGTTTTATTTGCTTTTTGTTCCAAGAATAACCTCTAATGAGAGGGAAGTAAGATTTGGGGAGTTGCTGCCCGAAACAGATTTTTGTACTCCACTGTAAAAATTCGGGTAAACTTTCGGTAAGTCGAATTGAGCTGTAATTTTCTGAATAAATCCCCCAGGTTGTTAGATAAATTTAGTTAGTTGAACACGTTTTTATTTGAGCAACATAAGGTCTTCTAAAAAATCGGTTTCTACCTGCTGGTCTGTTTTGGCAGATTTCTGCCATTATTTGCATTTGCTTCTTATTCATTCCTTTTTGGGTTCTTTTTGGGAAATTGAGATTTTTGAGGGAATTTCTACAGTATCTTGTGTATTTAGTGAAAGTTTTTATATTTTAAAACTAAACCCCAGGTCTATTATCTTTTGAATACACTAATATTTCTAATGAAGATTGTGTGAAGTTTTGTATGAAGGAAAATTTGCAGGTGTAGAGAAAGAATGATGTAATGAGATGAAGAATGGAAAAAGCTTAAGCTTCAGGATGCCACCCCGTGTCACCCGAAGAAATATTCAAGAGGTACAAGCGTCATAGCTTGGGGATTTCCAAGGCATCCCCTTCTTCATCAATAAAAATCTCAGATCTTTTCTAGACACTTCGTTTTTTATTTGTTTCATGCACTGTTGTGTATTTCTTGGAGCATCTTAGTTTTCATTTTTGGTTTTTGTTTGCTTAGTTTGCTTGAATAAATTGGTTGGACCCCAGTTCTCGTCGTGTTATTTCAAATAAGTTGATTGGTGTTAGAAAGGAGTAGAAAGTTCTTGCTTGAATAGTACAAGAGGAGCTTGCTTTGACTGTGACTTGGACTTTATCATGTCATGCTAGATGTTGCTTTGACCTTATTCTTAGTGATTATTGATGTAGCATGACTTGTTCCAAACAATTAGGATTGCTTAATGTTCCTTGAAAGAATCATGTGTTGCTTTAGCATACAAAAGTATAGTATTGTGGTATTCTCTTTTGATGCTCTGTTTGGGTCGACTTGGCACATGCTCACACCATGATATGACTACGAACAAGTCACCTTAGCCTCTATGATCATTTATTTTTTGACTTGTAGTACCACTTTATGCTTTGATTAGTAATGTTTTGTCGCTCTGCATGATTATGGCCATTATTGCTCTCTTAGTTGGTCGCTCCCAGTCTTTTGATAGCCTCCACTTGTATATTAAGCTCTACTCATGCATCCAACTCCCAAAAAACCAAGTTATTCCAAAGTGTCCACTATAAATTCCTATGCATGGTGTGTTACACCATTCAAAGTATATTCTTGTTTTTCTACCTTCCAATTAAAAAGTCACTTTGTTATGTGAAAACTTAGTGATTAAAGCTCTCACGAACTTGATGGCACACTTTATTTTTCTTGCCCCTAATAAAGTTGAAGCATTGTGTCATCTATGTTGTATATGCTTGCACTTATATGTTGGAATCAGCAGAACCATGTTGTCATGGGGAACGCTTTCAACATTGCACTTGTACATTGTACCCAGTTGATATCATTGTTGGATATATGCCCAAGAGGCAATAATAAAGTGGTTATTATCATATCTTCACACTTATGATAAATGTTTACATACCATGCTATAATTGTATTAACCGGAAACATTAATACTTGTGTGATTTGTAAACTAAAATAAGAGTCCCTAGTAAAGCCTCTTGTTAAACTAGCTTGTTGGTTAATATATGATCATGGTTTCCTGATCATGAACATAGAGATGTTATTAACAACAGGATCATATCATTAGGAGAATGATGTGATGGACATACTCCTATAGATAAGCGTAGCATAAAGATCAAGTCATTTCAATAGTTCAATTGCTATATGCTTTCTGATACATAGTAACCTAATTCCTTCGACCATGAGATCATGCATATCACCTTTTCCGGATGGATGCTTTGATGTCATCAAACACCACACCGTAACAGGGTGGCTATAAAGGTGGCATTGAGTGTTCAGAAAGTATTGGTTGAAACACATGGATCAAGAGTGGGATTTGTCCATCCATATGACGGATAGATATACTCTGGGCCCTCTCGGTGGAATGTCATCCAATTAGCTTGCAAGCATGTGACTGGCTCACAAGGGATCACATATCACGGGAACGAGAAAAGAGTACTTATCGGTAACGAGGTTGAACTAGGTATGCAGAGATACCGACGATCATGACCTCGGATAAGTAAACTATCGTGAGACAAAGGGAAATTGGTATCGTATGTAAGTGGTTCATTCGATCGCAAAGTAATCGTAGAAATATGTGGGAGCCATATGAATTTCCAGATTCCTCTATTGGTTATTGTACGGAGAAGTGTCTCGATCATGTCCGCATAATTCACGAACCGTAGGGAGACACACTTAAGGATTCGACGTTGTTTGAGTAGTTATGGTATTATGAGAAAGAGACCGAATGTTGTTCGGAGTCTCGGATGGGATCCGGGATATCATGAGGTGATCCGGAATGGTCCGGAGAATAAGATTCATATAAGGAAAGTCCCGTTTCAGAGTTCGGAAATGTTTCTAGTGTTTTCATCGGGAATGTTCTAGAAGGTTCCGGAATGTCCGGCACTCCGGGGGGGAAGGGGTACATGAATGTGTCATTACATATTGGAATGATTGCATCATGTACTAAGTGTTCTCTCTGTTCCAAATAAAGGATTAAATTGAATCCTAAAACTGAAAAGTCAAATGGCCAGTTTGAAAGTCAAACGGCTAAAACAGGAAACTGTGGGAAACAAGCAAGAGGAGGTTGAAACCGACTTGGGGGAGGAGTCCCTCCTCTCCAAGCCGGCGCACCACCTAGGCCGAGTTGGGGAGGGACTCCCCTCCCTCCCCTTGGCCGCCGGCCCTCTCCACCCATAAAAGGAGGGGCAGGGCCTCCTCCTCTAGACACACAAGTTCATATCCTCTAATCTAAACCCTAGCCAAAGCCTCCGGTTTAGAGCCGTTTTGGTTTAGAGCTTCTAATTGCACTAGCCTTCGGTTTAGAGCCTTCTAATTGGTGTGTCTAAACCCTAGACCACTAATAGCTCTCTCATACTCCACCATACTCGCTCCGGCTTAAGGCGAAGCCCTGCGAGATCTCCCCTCTACTTCCGGTACCACGCCGTTGTGCTGCCGGAATCGCGAGGAGAGTGCTACAACCTCCGCTGCCTGCTGGAACAAGGGAGAGGAAGGTCTTTGTCGAGTACCGAATGTGTGACCGACTGCGGGAGCGCTGCCGGAACGTGGCGCCGGAAGGATCGTCTACGCGATCTTGAGATCGGAAAGAGTACGACTACATCACCCACGAGAATCTGCTCTCGTTAACCGCTTTGGAATCTTCGAGGGTAAGTTCCCCTATCAACTCGTTGCTACAATCTAGTAGATAGATCTTGGCTTGTTTGTTTGTATGCGATAGAAAATTTTTGTTTTCCATGCTACGAACCCCTACAGTGGTATCAGAGCCGTGTCTATATGTAGATCTGTTGCACGAGTAGAACACAATGGTCATTGTGGGCGTTGATGCTTTTATTGTTGATTGCTTCTTGTGTACTTTGCATCTTGCGGTATGTTGGGATGAAGCGGCCCGGGCTAACCTTACATGACATCGTTCATGAGACTTGCTCCACGCTTGACATGCAACTTGTATTGCATAAGTGGCTTTGCGGGTGCCTGTTTCTCCTAGCATAGTTAAGATCCAATTTACAACGGGTGATTAACAATACTAGTATCAATGTTGTGGTTCTTGTTCGTAAGTTAGAACGACACTTATTGAAAGCCCCAAACCACGTAAAATATGCAAAGAAAGTAGAGGCGTCTAACTTTGTTTTGCAGGGGTGTGCAGTGATGTGATATGGCCATGATTGTGATTATATAATGTATGCAATGTTCCTTATTGTAAGTCGGCAACCGTCAGGAGCCATATGGTTGTCTTTACTTTTTGTTAAGACCCGCGTGTCTATTCAAAGTAGTTGTAATAGTTGAAGCCGGTGAACGACAACCATGGAGCAGCGTCATTGACCTTGATGCAATGCCGGTAATGATGGAGATCATGTTCGTGCTTGAAGATGGAGATCGGAAGCACAAAGAAGAAAGGCCATATCATATCACATATTATGAATTGCATGTGATGTTAATCCTTTATGCATCTTGTATTGCTTAGTAGACGACGGTAGCATTATAAGATGATCCCTCATGCACATGAATTTCAAGTCATAAAGTGTTCGCCCTTAGTTGGCACCGTTGCTAAAGCTTGTTGTTTCGAAGCACCACGTGATGATCGGGTGTGTTAGATTCTGCAAGTGTATACAACGTGAGTAAGCCAGATTTGCTCATGCGGAAACTAAGGTTTGATCTTGACGAGCCTAGCATGTACAGACATGGTCTCGGAACACGGAATACCGAAAGGTAGAGCATGAATCATATAGTAGATATGATGAACATGTCGATTGTTCGCCATTGAAACTATATCAACTCTCGTGATGATCGGTTTTGATATGGTGGATTTGGTTCGTGTGATCACTAAAACAATGAGAGGGATATTGTTTTGAGTGGGAGTTCACCTAGATTAATTTAATTATTAATTAGAACTCAATTTATCATAAACTAAATCAAAGTGAATTTGCATAGTTGCTGTAGTCATTGGCATCCGTTTACCACCTTGCGCTTAGTTATAATTGAGATGATAGAACTATAGAATTCTGGTTAGTTACTTTACGAACTGGTATCGTATTGTTTTGAAGTGTTAATCTAAAAGTTTAAAAGTCCTATTGCAAACTTTCAGTAAGTTCCGGTTACTCCATGAAGTTTAATAATTAGTATTAAATCAAGAGTAACAATTCCAAGTGTTAGTATATAAGTATCATGTTTGTCTCCATGATTCTTGATATTCAAAGGATTGTCTTAATATCAAGGTTATCTAGGATCTGAAAGAGTTGTTTTAGAAACCATGATGTGTGTAAGATATTGTGATATCTGAAACAAAGTTTTGGTTGCAACATGATAGAGTATAATATGGCAAAAGTCATGTTCTCATGATTGATGAGAATTTGCAAAAGGTTGGAGACACTTGTTGTCCTAATCCTCCAAAAAGGTTTTGGAAAGCAACATTATACTCATAATTCATCGTTATAAGCTAAAAGTAGCTTGATCATGGACGATTCCATGATAAGTGTGAATATTTGATGTAGGTAAAATGTTTACTACACCAAGAGATTACTAAAGAAAGGAATTTGGAAGAACACCAAACATTTGATGATGGTGATCTACTTCAAAGTGCAAGTCCAAAGACATTGGTATTTAACTATACATGTTTTGGACTATGTGTCATATGTATGACTCCACTATTGATGTTGATAGATTCTTTCAAACAGAAAAGGAAATATTGAAAGAAAATCTCATAAGTATATGGCAGAAAGGAAAAGACTAGAATTGTTCAGCTTAGGTATATAGATGATATACATGTTATGGCTATATTCTTTGCTTATTAAACAATGTGGTTCTCAAGTATTTGATACTGAATTTGTTGGTGTGAATAGTCATACGAAACAACACAATTCATGAACTACAATGGCCTAAGTAACTAGCAAAAGAATATGTGATGATGTTCATCGAGAACAAATAAAGGGTTATTGTGTTGCTCGTTAAACATCAAAGCTTGCCTTCAAGATTTGTTTTATCAGGTATTATGAGAACAAAAGGGTTGTTCAAATAATTTCCGTAATTCATAAAAGATGGATGATTCACAAATCTCGTTGGAGAAATCACATCCATAAAACTAGTGCTAAAAATGTCGAAAGACAAATTGATTGAAATATCACTTAGGAAGTGATATCGCCGTTTAAATTATATTGGAAAGAAAACATGAAGAAACTCCATGTGGATGGAATTTTGGAGTCTTTTGATTTTGATCAAATAACGCTTGTGAAACTTTCCTAGAGATAATTAAAACTTCGTTCATAGGCCAAAAGGGAACGAATGACTAGCTTATTTGAACTTGTACATATTGTTGTACAAAGTCCATTATGTGTAGTCAAGAGCGATGAATTTCAACTTCATATGCTTTCTCCGAAATTTTGAGTGAATATATGAATATTTACTTAATAAGGATGAAGTATGAAACATTTGAAAAGTTCAAAGACTTTCAAGATGAAGTGCAAAATCATTGTAACAAGAATATAAACAGTTTATGATAAAAATCATAAAGGAAGATATTTAAGTTACAAGTTTAGCATAATACCTAAGATTTAAGGAATCGTTCCGTGGATTTGCATTTCCCGAAACACCATAAGGGTATGGAACGTTCGAGATATGTAATTAAACCTTGTTTGACATGGTTAGATCAAAGGTATAATTCATAAAACTGCCATTATATTTTAAAGATTAAAAGCTTTAGAGATTACCGTTTTTCCACTGAAAAGAGCTCCATCATAATCCGTTGAAATGACACCATATCAAGTTATGGTTTGGGATAAAACCTAAGTAGTCCTTTCTTAAAACATGGGTATGCTATGCATAAGAAAGATGTGTGCAACCAAAGTCGGATGAACCTGTCTTTGTATAACTGTTAAGTATTCCTCCATAAACACCGGAGACAAAAGTGTTTGTTGCTTAGAACATTACGTTTCTTTGAGAAGGAATTTTTCGTGAAAAGTTAAGTGGGAGGACAATAGAACTTTGATAAGGTTAAAAGAACCTTAGCTATATGTGCAAAGTTGCGCAGCGCCGAAAAGTGTTCCGGAGTTAGCAAACAATGCTCATGGCTCGCGTACTTCAAAGGTTGTGGTCACGGAGATCTAAGTTCCTATTGAAACAAGTAGGTCGGATGAACAATCAAATACCAAGATTTGAGAGTTAAATCATTATTTAACAATAATGATCCGACTACATGCAAGGAAGCGATGATGAGCCCTGACTCCGTCAAATGGCTTGAAGCCATAAAATCCATGATAGTTCCATGCACGAGAAATCAAGTTTTGAACTTGAAGGACCCTCGAGAAAGGTGTAAGACCTTACAGTTGTGTTTGGATCTATAAAGAAATAGAAATGGATGTTTCACATCTATGAAGTAGTCGACATATTGGGAAAGAGTTCACAACAATGTTCAAAGGTTGACTATGACAAGATTTGATCTTTCATAGTGATATTTAGTCTAGACGGATTAATGTAGCAACCACTACATATAATTTGTTATATGGTAGTTGAATAAACAAAACAAGTTCTTCTAATAGAATCGTTACCTAGGACATGTGCATAACACGGTCCGTAGGGTTTTGTTAATTCAAAGGATGCTAAAAGCATATGCAAACTTCAATGGTTAAAGTGAGCATCGCGGAGTTGGAATCTTCACTGTGATGAAACTGTTAAAAGAGTTTAAAAGTTCATTAGAAACGATGAAGATGCTTGCATTTGCAAGAAATTAAGTGGGAGCGCTAAGACATGTTTCTAATACATTATGTGGAAGACATATTGTTGATTGGAAATAATGTATCTTTTATTAACACATATTAAGAATTTCATCCCGATGAAAGACTTAGGCAAAACCCAAATATTTGGCATCAATAGACGCTAATATGGTTGTGCCAGAAGTACATAGACAAGATATTGAATGAGTTCAATATAGAAACTACAAGAGAGGTTCTTGTCGCACAGAAAGGATTGAATGAGTTCAATGTTGATGATATATTCAAGTGTATTGACATTTGGTAAAAGTGAAACAAAAAATCAAGTATAGATTGATACTTGATGTATGAAATCACAAAGAGTATTTATATCAATCATACTGTGATATGTACAAATCCAGATATGTCCTATGCTCTAAATGTTGTGAGCATATACCAGAATGATTCGTAAGATGATCATTGGACAATAGTAAGGATATTCTTATGATCTTTTGGAAGAACTAAGAGTATAATATTTGTAGAAGTGACAAATAGCTGGTTAGTTCATTGTAAAAGTACTACATTGATACTAGCTTTGTCACAAAGTACAAATTAAGTTTATCTCAATCTAAACTAAGGGTGGCACAATATAATGGAAAGTGAGTTCCATAATGGATTTGGATGAGTTCCAAAGTTAAGACATTGTGACAGATACTACAACAAAAGGCTAAGTATATGACTGCTATTTTAGCAGCAAAAGAGGGCATTTGTGTCAAGTAGTTTGTTATCAAACTAGGTGTAGTTCATAGTGGGATAATACTATGAAGATATATTGTGCGACAATATTATCAACATGTTTTAACCCCAAAGAGCTAAAAGTCACACCGAAAGACCAAATTTATACAAAGCCATCTCATTAGAGAATAAGTGATGCGTAGAGACGCAAAGACATGCAATTACACACGGACCTGGAAGTGTCAGATCCGGAGATCAGTTGACCACTAGCAATCGTGTACATACAACACCGGAAAGCCATAGGTGTTGAATACACAAAGGTTTGAAACTAGATTATTGACTCTAGTGCAAGTGGGAGACTGTTGGAGATATGCCCAAGAGGCAATAATAAAGTGGTTATTATCATATCTTCACACTTATGATAAATGTTTACATACCATGCTATAATTGTATTAACCGGAAACATTAATACTTGTGTGATTTGTAAACTAAAATAAGAGTCCCTAGTAAAGCCTCTTGTTAAACTAGCTTGTTGGTTAATATATGATCATGGTTTCCTGATCATGAACATAGAGATGTTATTAACAACAGGATCATATCATTAGGAGAATGATGTGATGGACATACTCCTATAGATAAGCGTAGCATAAAGATCAAGTCATTTCAATAGTTCAATTGCTATATGCTTTCTGATACATAGTAACCTAATTCCTTCGACCATGAGATCATGCATATCACCTTTTCCGGATGGATGCTTTGATGTCATCAAACACCACACCGTAACAGGGTGGCTATAAAGGTGGCATTGAGTGTTCAGAAAGTATTGGTTGAAACACATGGATCAAGAGTGGGATTTGTCCATCCATATGACGGATAGATATACTCTGGGCCCTCTCGGTGGAATGTCATCCAATTAGCTTGCAAGCATGTGACTGGCTCACAAGGGATCACATATCATGGGAACGAGAAAAGAGTACTTATCGGTAACGAGGTTGAACTAGGTATGCAGAGATACCGACGATCATGACCTCGGATAAGTAAACTATCGTGAGACAAAGGGAAATTGGTATCGTATGTAAGTGGTTCATTCGATCGCAAAGTAATCGTAGAAATATGTGGGAGCCATATGAATTTCCAGATTCCTCTATTGGTTATTGTTTGGAGAAGTGTCTCGATCATGTCCACATAATTCACGAACCGTAGGGAGACACACTTAAGGATTCGACGTTGTTTGAGTAGTTATGGTATTATGAGAAAGAGACCGAATGTTGTTCGGAGTCTCGGATGGGATCCGGGATATCACGAGGTGATCCGGAATGGTCCGGAGAATAAGATTCATATAAGGAAAGTCCCGTTTCGGAGTTCGGAAATGTTTCCGGTGTTTTCATCGGGAATGTTCTAGAAGGTTCCAGAATGTCCGGCACTCCGGGGGGGAAGGGGTACATGAATGTGTCATTACATATTGGAATGATTGCATCATGTACTAAGTGTTCTCGCTGTTCCAAATAAAGGATTAAATTGAATCCTAAAACTGAAAAGTCAAATGGCCAGTTTGAAAGTCAAACGGCTAAAACAGGAAACTGTGGGAAACAAGCAAGAGGAGGTTGAAACCGACTTGGGGGAGGAGTCCCTCCTCTCCAAGCCGGCGCACCACCTAGGCCGAGTTGGGGAGGGACTCCCCTCCCTCCCCTTGGCCGCGGGCCCTCTCCACCCATAAAAGGAGGGGCAGGGCCTCCTCCTCTAGACACACAAGTTCCTATCCTCTAATCTAAACCCTAGCCAAAGCCTCCGGTTTAGAGCCGTTTTGGTTTAGAGCTTCTAATTGCACTAGCCTTCGGTTTAGAGCCTTCTAATTGGTGTGTCTAAACCCTAGACCACTAATAGCTCTCTCATACTCCACCATACTCGCTCCGGCTTAAGGCGAAGCCCTGCGAGATCTCCCCTCTACTTCCGGTACCACGCCGTTGTGCTGCCGGAATCGCGAGGAGAGTGCTACAACCTCCGCTGCCTGCTGGAACAAGGGAGAGGAAGGTCTTCGTCGAGTACCAAACGTGTGACCGACTGCGGGAGTGCTGCCGGAATGTGGCGCCGGAAGGATCGTCTACGCGATCTTGAGATCGGAAAGAGTACGACTACATCACCCACGAGAATCTGCTCTCGTTAACCGCTTTGGAATCTTCGAGGGTAAGTTCCCCTATCAACTCGTTGCTACAATCTAGTAGATAGATCTTGGCTTGTTTATTTGTATGCGATAGAAATTTTTTGTTTTCCATGCTACGAACCCCTTCAATCATGCTCTTTTGTTTATGTATGTCGTCGGTGTGAAATGAAAGGAGAGCTTGTAAGTCCATGGAGTTATGTATGTGTGTTAGAGAAACGCCTCGGACGCTAGCCTAAGCCATGCCTAATCATGGTGGAAACTTGCAGCATAACCATAGTGATAAATCTATGAAGCTTTCTTCTTATAAAAAAGAGACATACTGAAAAGAGGAAATAGAGAAAAAAGCACCATTTTCCCATGGTAAATAAGAAGATTGCTGAGTTGCTCATTGTCTGCTTGCCTTGTATCATGTGCAAGGGGTACCCCGTTGGCGGTTCTCTATAATACACATGAACTTACTATGACAATAACTTACCGGTAACTAAAGTTGAGTAGAGGAGTGGCCTCGTATTCAAGGGACATGAAATTGCCAACTTATACTTTGTCAAGCATATACTCCATAGTTTGTTCACTTTAACCTTAATCACTTCAAGATGCTTATGATAGGGGCAATGAGAGCTGAAAGCTAACAAGTACCATAATTTTTGGAAGCTCTTTATGAGACTTGAAATCCCTGCTTCCCCTTTTATGAAGTGCCTTTCTTCCACTATTATATTGAGTCTTCACCTTCTATCCTTAGGCACCGATTAAGAGAGCATAGTTTCCATTCTTAGTTCTATGTGCGTTGTCCCAAAACTTATTGATTGATGCATATTGTTGATATTGCTTGCTCATGAAATATTTGTATCTAGTCACTCTTATGAACTTTGAAGGTGTCCTATGCATATATTTTCTACTCCATGAGGGACAATTTGAATGCCACTATGCTATGTTTTCTATATGTGAAACAAACAAACGTCTTTCAATGCATTGTTATTCATGATTTTTGTTTGTAAACTATCATGTTGTAGTCATAGTTACTTTGTCTTATTGTTAGAACTTCTTCTTTCATGCTCATGTTTAGAGTTCTTTGATCCCAGCTTTCAATGCTTGCAAATGGTTTGATCTTGATTTTGATGGTGCACGTCACCTCAATAATTATTCTTTTTATCACTTACCTACTCGAGGATGAGCAGGAGTTAAGCTTGGGGATGCTTGATATGTCGTACATGTATCTATAATTTTTTATGTTCCATGCTTGTTTAGTATCTACTTTGCTTTGTCTACACTTTGAGGTATTTTTATATGTTTTCTGGACTAACCTACTAACAAGATTCCATAGTGCCAGTTGCCTGTTTTCATCTGTTTTTGGTTCTAGAAAAGGCAGAAAATCAATATTCTCGGCATTGGATGGGACAAAAGCCAAAGTCAATATTTTACCGTGGGGAACACGGAGCCAGAATAGGAGACGGAGGGGAGCCACCAGGGGGCCACACCCCCTGGCCCGCGCCTGGGGGGGTGCGGCCACCCCGGGTGCCCCTTCCTCGCCTCTTCGCCAATAAGAATCCCTCGATACCAAAACCCTAAGTACCCGATCAATCTTCCACGAAACAGTCCGTAGCAGACGCCACCATCGTCCCTAGATTGGTGGGATCTAAAGTTCTTCCCGGCACCCTGCCAGAGGGGAGATCATCCTGGAGGCCTTCTTCATCACCATGCTAGCCTCCGGTATGAAGCGTGAGTAGTTCCACCATGGACTATGGGTCCATGTAGTAGCTACCATGTTTAGATCTTGTGAGCTCCGTTCATGATCAAGATCATCTATTTGTAATCATGCATGTTGTGTTTGCGGGGATCCGATCGATATTGAGATTACTATGTTAGATTGGTTAATGGTTCTATCTTATTGATTCTATCATGTCTATGTTGTTTGTGATCTTGCATGCTCTCCGTTTCTAGTAGCTATCTTGGCCAAGTAGATGCTAGTGACTCCAAGAGGGAGTATTTATGCTTGATAGTGGGTTCATGCCTCTATTTAATCTAGGGAAGTGACAGAAATCTATAAGGTTGTAGATGTGGTGTTGATACTAGGGAGAAAACAACGATCTCTTGTCCATGGAGCAAGTGGATTGTTTACCTTACACACTTTGATTAAAGCAGTAATCTGTTGCTCGAAACTTAATACTGGCGGGAGTTTAGATGATAACCTAAAGGTGGATTACTAGTCATAGATGCAGTTGGATGGCGGTCTATGTATCTTGTTGTATTGCCCAATCAAATCTCATAGGATCATGAATGTCTAGTACTGCATTATTATGCCTTGCTCTGTCCTATCAATTACCCCACTGTAATTTGTTTACCCAGCATGCCATGTTGTTTATCTTAAGGAGAAAACCTCTAGTGATATGGACCCCGGTCCAATCTTTACCATAGATATATCTTCCACTGTTACTATTTACTCTCTTCAAACCACCATTACTTTCCACACGATACAGTTAATTCTATGTTTTCAGCAAACTAGTGAGATTGACAACCTCACCGTTAGTTGGGGCAAAGTCTTGAGTTTGTGTTGTGCAGGTTTCCATCTGCTAGCAACACCTTTGAGTCGTTTCCATCCTGCTACTGGTTCGATTACCTTGGTTTCTTTCTGAGGGAAGACTTGCTGCTGTGCTCATCATACCTTCCTCTTGGGGTCTCCCAACAAAGCTCTATAGTGAGCTGAGCGCAACAACTAAATTTAATTGGTTTGGGCAAACTTAGCTTTAGTCATTAGAAACACTATTTTCAGTATTAAATATGAAAAGACAAAATTACTTGTAGATATATTATTTAAGTTTATTTCTTCCTTGATTGGCTCATAAGCTTAGTATTCCCAAGTTAAGATATTTTGTGTTTCCAAGGAAGATTGCATGATTGTTTCTATCAATTGTATGTTTGCTTGTTTCCTTCAACTCTTATGCTTGCTACCCAGACTTGCTAGCCAAAAACCTGTACTAAGAGGGAATGCTTCTCGTGCACCCAAACCTTGAACTAAAACATATGCCATTTGTGTCCACCATATCTACCTATTAGCATTAGTGCTATTCCAAGTAAATTTTCAAGTTTTATCTATCTTCCAAATTAAAAAAAATTGTTATGTGAAAAATAGTGATTAAAGCTCTCACGAACTTGATGGCACACTTTATTTCCTTGCACTTAATAAACTTGAACCATTGTGCCCATCTATGTTCTTATATGCTTGCAAATTATGAGTTGGGAGTTAGCAGAACTATGTTGTCATGGGGAACGCTTTCAACACTTCTACATATCTATCCAGTGGATATCATGCTCTTTTGTTTATGGATGTCGCCGGTGTGAAATAAAAGGGGATCTTGTAAGCCATGGAGTTTGTATATGTGTTAGAGAAACACATGGGCGGCTATCCTAAGCAATGCCTAATCATGGTGGAAACTTGCAGCGTAACCATAATGAGCATTCTGTGAAGCATCCTCAATAAAAACCTATGCAAATAGCAAATAAAAAGATCGTTGAGATGCGCATTGTCTGTTGCCTTGTCATTTTGATATGTGATAGCTCTTGTGTCATGGGGAAAGGGGTACCCCGTTGGCGGTTCTCTATGATACACATATATTTACAATGACAAGAACTTGCTTGTGACTAAAGTTGAGTAGCATGAGGAACGACCCTCGTACTCAAGGGACATGAGATTTCAAACTTATGATCTATCAAACATATACCTCATATTTGTGTCACTTTAACCTTAATCACTTCAAGATGCTTATATAAGGGGCAATGAGAGCTCAAAGCCATTAAGTACCATAATTTTTTGGAAGATCTTTATGATACTTGAAATCACTGCTTCCCTATGCGAAGGGCCTATCTTTTACTTTTATGATCGAGTTAGTAAACCTATTCCTTTCTATCTCAAACAAGCATTTGAGCTGATGTGATTCAATCATCCATATGTTGATTTATTCAATCTTGTTTCTTATGTTCCTTGTTTTGCGCAATGCTCTTATCTGATTGAATATGACTTTGAAAGCTATCTTTGTAGGTGAAAAGACCATTATGTTTGAGCAAGAGACTCCTAGAATATAAACTCCTTTATAAAAGTTTTGCATAAAACTAAGTACGATTTGTTAATTGTTCTCTGACCAAGAACAAAGTTTGCCATCACCAATTATGATTTTCTTTGTGCATCTTTATTGTGACTCCCATACTCGTTGCAAGTTAAGTTATATAAGAGTGAGTTGTTTTCTATTATGATTTGTGGATTGATAAATGTTATGCTTATTGTCCTTATTATGTTTATCGACCCTTCACTCATAAACCTGTGGTCATGTTTATTGAGATCAGTTTTCGCTTGGGGAGAAGCGAGGTCTAAGCTTGGGAGGAGTTGATACGTCCATTTTTCATCACTATTTTATATCATAATTTACTGTTATTCATTGATATATTTCATATTAAGAGCTGATACTCATGTTATTTCATCTATTTTACATGTTTGATGACTTTTGGAGGATCAACTGCCGGAGTCAGGATTCTAATGGAAAAAGCGCTGTCTAGATGCAATATTCGCGAAGATCGGAAAATCCCAGAAAATATACAGAAATTCCTTTTTACAGAAGATGAAGGAAGCTAGAAGGAGGAGTGGAGATGGGCCACAGGGGGCCCATACCACCCCCTATCATGGGTCCCCCCTAGGTCGCGCCACCAGGTGGTGTGGCCACCCTGACCCACCTCTGGCATCGCACTTTGGCATATATAATCCTCCCAAAACCCTAAGACTCAGGGGCGACCACAGAAAGATTCCGCCACCTCTGCGGGGCGGAAACTACAGAGAGAGAAAGAGTCTCTGGCAGGAAGAATTCTGCCGAGGAAATTCCTTCCCGGAGAGGAAAGATCGTCGCCATCAACACCGTCATCAAGCTAGATTTCATCGGGATCATCATCCTCACCATCACCACCACTCCATCCCTCTGTAACAATTGGGTTGAATCTTGCATAGTTCTTAGGGAAACTTGCCCGTTGTTGATTACTTGTTGCAGTTGATGCTATTTAGTGAAACCATTGAATTATTGTTCATGTTCAGATTGTTACTTATCATTATTTCATCTTGGATCTTTATCCATAGGATGTCTCGTGAGTAGTTCGTTTAGTTCTTGAGGACATGGGAGAAGTCATGTTGTTACTAGTGGAATTGTGTTGAGAAATATTTGATGGTTTGATATTTAAGTTGTGGTGCTCTTCTTCTAGTGGTGTCATGTGAACGTCGACTACATGATATTTCACCTTTATGGGCCTAGGGTAATTCATTGTGTATTTGGCTACTAATTGTGGGGTTGCCGGAGTGACAGAACCTAAACCCCTATTAGGAAACCATTGCATAAGGGAGTGCAGGATCTCAGAGTTTAATACTATGGTTAGGTTTTTATCTTAATTACTTTCCGGTAGTTGTGGATGCTTGCAAGGGGTATAATCACAAGTATGTATTAGTCCAAGTAAGGTCGGTACATTAGCATAGGTTCACCCACACAACACTTGTCCAACCAAAGAATATTAAGAAACTATATGAAGTGAAAGAACTTAACAATATTCCCATGTGTCCTCAAGAACGTTTGGTCATCTTAAGTAAGACAAACGGATTTTATTTTGCTAAAGAAAGGATTGGGACACTTACTGCAATTATTATTATTGTCTTTCATTTACTCGCACTTTATTTATTTGCATTACCAAAAATCCCTAAAAATCCGTTTGCTAAGTATTTACAATGAATCCTTGATCCAAACCTCTTGTTAACACCTTCTGCTCCTCGTTGGGTTCGACACTTATTTATCGAAAGTACTATGGTACACCCCCTATATTTGTGGGTGATCAGCTACCCATAAAAGCCCGAATAAAGAGTTGAGGCTCTGATACCAATTTAAAAGGATCGTATCGGCACCTAGAGGGGGAGGTGAATAGGTGCTACTTCAATTTTTACTCTTTTTCAAGTTAGGGTTTGACACAAAAGGTAAATTCTCTAGATTATGCATCTATGGTGAATTTACCTATATGTTAACCTAGCACAAACACTAAGCAAGAACAAGATAAGTAAAGTGCAGTAAAGGATAGAAGTAACCAAAGTGGAGAACGTGGAGACACAAGGATTTGTTTCCCGCGGTTCCTTCGTTTTGAGGGGAAGTACTTCTGCGTTTGGAGAGGGGGTGGTTTCAAACCACCAATGCCATCGGAGGCCGCCCTTGTTCTCCGGTGAACCTCACCCCAAAGGGTTCGATTCACTTCTTCCACTATATCAGCAACCTTCGAGGTGGAAGCCGACACCTTTACAATAAGTTCGAGGCACACATCCACAACTGAATTGGAGGCTCCCGAATGCAAGAATGTTGTCACAAATTCAAAGACAATCTTGTAAGAACCAAATCAAGAACTAGGGTTTCCAATGAAACACTAGAGCAAGGGGCCCTCAAGTGAATGAGGGGGAAATGAAGATCTCTCTTGGTGAAGCTATAGATCAAGGCCTCCTCCTTCGATTCTCTAAAGATCAAGGACTTTGGATGGTTGGATGGGGATATCTTGTTGATTTGGTGGATCTAGGGTTAGGGTTCTTCTTTCTGAAAATGTGCAGCTGGGGGAAGGGGATGAGGTCCCCTATTTATAGGCACACTGCTTGTGAAGCGTTTTCTGACCGTTGGAGAAAGTTCCACACCAGAGACTCCGGTCTAGACACCAGAGACTCCGGTCTAGACACCTGAGACTCTAGTCTGTCCATGATCCACATCGCAGACTCCGGCTAGTCTCCGGTCAAACTCCAGACCACCATACAGAATGTCCCAGACAATGTGGATAAGCCCTTTCCGGAGATTCTTCAGAGATTATGGCCTAGAGTACACCCGAGACTAGTGTTTTCACCCCAGAGACTCCGGTCTGGAACATGCACTGGAGAATCCGATCTAACTCCGGTCCATCTCCGCATAATCATACATAAGGTCCCTTGCACTTTTCTGGAAGCCAGTCCGGGGACTTTGGGGAAAACTCCGGACCACACCGGAGACTCCAGTGTTTGCACACCAGAGACTCTGGTCTAGAATTTCCTAGAAGTTGTAGATTATTTCAAGGACATATCCATACGGTTATGGGATTTTCACTTTTCAGTATATCATCCTATAGACATTAGCACACTGTAAAATGATCTACAAGTTGTTAACAAACACCAAAACTGATTAAGACAATAAATGTCCTTTCAACATCGATTTGGTCGATGAAATCCTCCTAGCTCGCCGGAATTGGACGACCTCGATCGTGGGTTCGCATCTTGACTTCCGTCCCCTGAGTCGATTCCTTTTTATATGTGGGCAAAGCAGATTTCATATAGGAGTAGACCTCTTGTTTGCTTTGATGTGTTCAATTTGTTCTCTTCGATTCGAGGTAGAAAGAGCCAGCGGATGACAAACGATTTCTCGTAGGAAGTTTTCAATCTAGATCAAACCAAACCCAAACAAGGAACCCTTTGATGTGTCAATCCAGACCATGTCAGTCCATACGCTCGAGGAACACACTAGGCCGGGAAACCAGTGCATGTGCCACAGATGAACACCATGGGCCTAGAATTGATATACAGAGTCCATTGGCCACATGGCTGTGAATGCGAACGGGTTTGGAGACGTCTCTAATGAATCGTTCTTTTTTCTTAATGGTGGCTTCAATGTCATATCTGGTTTAGTGGGAGGGCAAAACAGTTCAGAAAAATGTTGGACCGGAAGAAACACTTCGTCCTTTATTATTAGGTATAGATTAGGAAACGTGCCCGTGCGTTGCTACGAGATTTTTTATGAGCCATTACGAAATGCCATTTTGAATAATGGACAAATCATGGGTGTCGGCAGTCTAGGCAGAGCATTATGGAGCACCTGAGTGGACAAAGTATGTTGACCCCGTCCTGATGGAGGAACAAACGGTTGAATAAATATTTCTATACTATAGTAAATTTGTAAAATTGAACCCAACTCATTAAGACTCACAAGATATGATGAACACATAAATATAATATAGTCTCTCTGTTTTAAATTATAAAATGTTTTAGCCTTTTTTCTGAGTTGCATGTATCTAAACATATTTTATGTGTAGATTCAGTCATTTTGGTCTATATGTAGTCCACATGCATACTCAGGATACCACCAGATCAAGATGAGGAAGTCGGACCAATTGGTCACTTCGTTCACTACACCCTACGGCACGTTTTGCTATGTCACGATGCCCTTCCGGCTGAAAAACGCAGGTGCTACGTACCAGCGGACAATGCAACGTTGCCTACATGATCAAATTGGTCGGAACGTTCATGCCTATGTGGACGATATAGCGGTGATGTCTAAAAAGTTAAATGACTTAATCTCTGACTTAAAAGAAACCTTTGATAATCTATGGAAATACAACATGATGGTTAACCCTAAGAAGTGCGTCTTCGGGGTTCTAGCCGACAAATTGTTGGGTTTCATCGTTTCCCAGTGCGGAATCAAGGTCAACCCGGAGAAAATCAAGGCCATCTTAAACATAAACCGTCCAACATGCCTAAAGGACATACAACCGCTAACAGGTTGTGTTGCAGCAGTTAGTCGGTTCGTCAGCCGACTTGGAGAGAAAGCTCTGCCGCTGTACAAGTTGCTAAAGAAGGAGGACAAATTCACATGGACGGACGAAGAAGATGCAACATTGAAGCACCTCAAGGAGATTCTTTCCTCAGTGCCTATCCTTGCAGCGCCCGAGCCTGGAGAGCCCATGTTAATTTACATGGCGGCCACCAACCGGGTAATCAGCATCGTCGTCATGGTAGAGCGGAAGGAACCAGGCTATGAGCACGGAGTTCAACGACCAGTTTACTATGTAAGCGAGTTCTTGACGGAGTCCAAGCAGCGTTACCCGCACTACCAAAATATAGCTTATGGAGTATTCCTTGCTTCTCGGATGTTGAGGCACTATTTCTAGGAGCACCCCATCACACTAGTGAGCAAGACTCCACTGTCTGACATTATCAACAATAGCGACGCTACAGGAAGGGTCGCGAAGTGGGGCATTGAACTTGCCGCCTTCAATATCACCTATAAGAGACGTGGCGCAATCAAGTCACAAGCCTTGGCGGATTTTATCACATATTGGACGGAGATGCCAGATGCTACCCCATTGCCAGAGCCAGAATACTGGGTGATGCACTTTGACGGATCAAAGCATCTCAACGGCTCGGGGGCTGGTGTACTGCTACAGTCACCAACTGGGGAAAAGCTACACTACATTCTGCAGATCCACTTCGAGGCTACGAACAACATGGCGGAGTATGAAGCACTCATTCATGAATTATGCGTAGCCAAGGATATTGGCATCAAGCGCTTCGTTTGCTGTCGAGATTCCGACTTGGTTGCCCAGTAGGTGGCTGGCACCTGGAATGCATGAAACCCTATGATGGCATCATATCGAGACGAAGTGGACGATATAGCCAAGAGCTTCTTGGGCTACGAGGTTAAATATGTACCTAGGGAGCAAAACGAGGCGGCTGATCTGCCGTCTAAGCTTGGATCAGGGCGCAAACAAATTCCGCCTAGAGTTTTCCTAGAGCATCTACGGACACCATCCGTGAAGGGAGCAGACATCGACAACCCGGATTGAGTAGACTCTTTCGTCCATATGGTGGCAAAGGTCCCTCCAGCTTGGACAAAACCGTTCATGGAGTATCTCGAACATGGAACTTTGCCCGACAACGAAGTCGAAAGATGACAAATAGTACATCGAGCAAAGGGCTATACCATAATCAATGGACATCTCTACAAAAGAAGCACTACTAGTGTATATCTTAAGTGTGTTTCCCAGCAAGAAGGTATTGGAATCCTACATGAAATCCATCTCGGAGATTGCGGGCATCACACCGCTCCTCGATCGTCGGTCGCTAAAGCCTTCCGGCAAGGATTCTACTGGCTGACCGCGAAGGAAGACGCCGACAAGCTGGTTGAGACATGCATGGGATGCCAGTACTATGCCCGACAACCACATGCTCCTGCTGAAGAATTGCGAACAATACCAATTACTTGGCCGTTTGCAGTCTGGGGGCTGGACATGGTGGGTCCGTTACAGATGGCACCTTGTGAGTTTACACATCTGCTAGTAGCAGTTGATAAATTCACCAAATGGATAGAAGCTAAACCCATTAGAAAGCTCGATGGGGCAACTGCCCTCAGGTTTGTCCGGGATCTAGTGGTGAGATTTGGTCTCCCACATAGCATAATCACCGACAACGGCAACAACTTGTCACTCGGAGAAGTGGAAGATTATTGTTGGGAGAAGGGCATCCGACTTGACCTTGCATCTGTGGCACACCTACAATCAAATGGTCAGGTTGAGCGAGCCAATGGATTAATTCTGCAAGGAATCAAGCCACGTCTTGAGGCACCGCTTCATAGAGCAGCTGCAGCCTAGGTGGAAGAATTGCCAT
This sequence comes from Avena sativa, assembly GCA_916181665.1. Classification (NCBI taxonomy): domain Eukaryota; kingdom Viridiplantae; phylum Streptophyta; class Magnoliopsida; order Poales; family Poaceae; genus Avena; species Avena sativa. The sequence continues at coordinate 139,780,262 of OV702280.1, forward strand.
CTGTGTTGTGGAGTTTACGAACTACACCCAACAGATCCACCGGATACACCCCTTACTTCATGGTATATGGAGCAAAATCCATCCTGCCTTCCGACATCCTTCATGATGCACCAAGAGTTGCCGCCTACGACGAAGATGACTCTGAAGAATCCAGATGCATAGATGTGGACCTTCTCGAGGAGGAGTGTGTTTTGGCATGCCAAAGATCCGCCATCTACCAGCAGAAGCTACGCAGCTACCATAGTCATCGCGTCCGACATCGCTCGTTTAAAGAGGGGGATTTGTTGCTCCGACTTAAGCAGAAGAAGTCGCACAAATTATAGCCGCCATGGGAAGGACCGTTCATCATAAGAAAGGCGCTACTCAATGGGTCTTACTACCTCGTTGACAATCGTGAACAGAAGGATAGACCCAACAAGGATCATAAGCGTAAGCGACGTGACCCGGATGATGACTACCCAGAGCTTGATCGGCCATGGAACATAGCACAACTACGTCCTTTCTACACTTAGCATTTTTTATCTATTGTGTACTTCTTATATGATCAATGAAATAAAGCTCTCTGGTTCACTCATCTTTCAGAGTCTTTTACCTCCTTTAGTGTTCATTTTTGGATCATATAAAACCTTTATGCACAAGCTTTGCGATTGCACTTGTGAAAATTCCGCCTACGGGCGTTAGCTTAAGTTTTCTGGTCTACACGTTCTTTGTTGTTTTTATGTGGATTCTGGAGTAGTGACTTTTGGCACTTATTGTCGGCGATTTTGTGCTTAGGTTATTGACGGTGCCATTGGGCATCATCACCTGAGCGCATGGTTCCGACAACGAGTCTTCCGACTCACGAAAAGTCAAGCATAAAAACCAAAGTAATGGATAAGCCAGCACTTGCTTAAAAAATATATACATGTTGGAACCAGTTCTTGAGTAGCAGGAAATAACAACCATTGTTTTCCGCCTTAAGTTAACAAGTAGTTTTTCCGCATACACATTAGAGAGGAAACAAATATTACATAATTGTTTTTCATTCCTCTGGCGCAGGCGACTTGGATGCAACATCATCAGCAGCAGGAGAGTCACCTTCCTCAAAGTAGGCAGTATTGAGGGACTCGGAGGAGCTTTGGTTGCCACCGTCAATGGTTTTCATGGGCACAAAGACATTAAGGTCGACCAACTCAGCAACTCTGGTGTCAAAACCCGCGAGTGACACCAAGATAGCTTCATGGTTTATCTTTTGGCCTTCATCGTCTACGTCGGGGATACCGGAGGTCACCGTGTTGATGTCGACATTTTCGTAATGTGCCTTGACCATTGACAGCGCCATCCTTGCGCCGTCCCATGCACACGAAGCTTTCTAGCTTAAGATACGCTCGGGGGCTCGGCAGGATCTCCGAGAACTTCATCACAGAGTCCACTGCCTTGATGTTAATCTGGAGGGGCTTGGCTATCTCCTTGGTCTGCTTGATGGCGGTGTTGATAAATTTGCCGGCAAGGACCATGCATTCCTTTGGCGGAGGAGGCGACCGGGTTAAACCCATAGGAGCTGCAAGTTTTTGACAAAGGAGCACATGAGTTCAATAACACAAAAAGTTTAGAGTATCTAGCTTACAGAAGTCCAAGATAGAGAATCACTTATTGAGGATGCTAATCTCAGCCTGCTGGAGAGTTTCCGCCATGGAGTCACGTTCTTGTCGGAGGATCCTGTATGCGTCCAAATGGCACTGATTCTGCTCATCGGCGGCTTTCTTTTGCTCTTTCAGGATCACGATTTCCTCGTTCAAGCGGTTCATCTCCTCACTGGCGGAGTCTTGCAGGGCTTTCATTGAGTCTTCATGCATCTTCAACATGTCCTTCTCTCCTGCTTAAGGATCTTGTTTTCGCTATCTAGCTACTGAATATGCTTGGATTGCTCAATAATATCCTTAGCCTTGGAAATGGTCTCCAAATCGGAGAAATTAAAGTACACAGTGAGTACTCAGAGAATGTTGGCACAAGACCAAGTCGGAATACGAAAAAGAAAGGTAAAACAGACGCTTGCTCTTGGTGATTTGTTCCTTCAAGAAGGCAGTTTTAACCTTTTCGGCTTCCAAGTCCGCGTGCATCTTCTGGTACTTGTCGTTGGCCAGGCCCCTCCGAGCATTCTCATTCTGTGGAAAGAAGAAAGTTAAAATGTTGTTCAGTCTACTTGGAGCATCTAGCCGGAAAGTTTCCACCTAGAGGATAAGGGGCTACAACGTGAGTTTTTTAAGTTAGCACTATTATTACTCTTTCTTTAAGCATCTAGTCGGAACTAATTCAGTTTTCGATTAGAAGCTTGGGGGCTACAGTATAAAGTTCTTTAACTCAGTCATATGCTTAGCTTCTCTTTAAGCATCTAGTCCGAACTAAATCAGTTACAACTAGAAGCTTGGGGGGATACAGTATTGAAATTTATAAACACTGCGTATGCTACTCTGAAAGCATCTAGTCAGAATAATTCATTCAAACTATATGCTTGGGGGGCTATAGTGAGAAGTTTTCTAGCTTAGTTACTCTTAGAGTATTTAGATGCAAAGACCTATGGTTTTCCGTCTAAATCCTCGGGGGCTACAGTGGAATACTCATATGAAATGCAAAAGGCAAATAAAACTTACAAGAGCAATGATCTTGAGGTTTGTAGCACTCTCAGCAAGCAACTTGCCAAAGGACAAACTGTTTCCTTGCAAGATTTCTGCTTGCCCGAGAAGCTCCTCAAGACCGCATGTTGGAGATGTTGGCATCACACCAGGAACCAGAGCGGTGCTACCCGGCGTAAGTACCGGATAGACTATCTTCGGGAACTCTATGGTCTTCTTGGGTTCGGAGGCGCCGCCTTCGACAGACATACCACCCTCCACCACCGCCTTACCGCTACTGATGGCATCCTTAGCCGGAGCTTTAGCCATTTGGTTTGCGGCACTCTCCTGTGTTTCCTATTCGCCGATAACAGAATGCTCCGCGGAGGCACTTGAGTCCACTTCCATGGCGGAAGGGTCGGATGCATCTTTGGCTTGTGAGTTTGTCGTAGCTGGCGCAGGCTGGACACTAGGAGTTATAGGGGCGATGGTGGGAGATGCATGGTGTACATCATGATGCAACATATCCTTGATATTTCTAGAAGCCCACAAAGTTTTGGAGGTCTTCTTCAAATCGGTGGTGGCTTTCTTCCTGAAACGTACAAAAACTATAAGTACAGGAGTAAGACAAACAATGGACAATGTCGAAGAGAAAGAAGCTTACACAAGAGGGGATGCTTTGGCAAAGGGGAACCCGGTAACCTTTCTTTTCTCTGCCTCCAGGGCGGCGGTAGTCTTCTTGGAGGCTCCAGCCTCCGTCTTCTTCTTCTTGCCTCCGTCGGCAATGTCAGAGGTGGAGCTCTTCCGCTTTCGCACCAACGGGACCTCGTCGTCGGACACGACCATGACTTCCTTCATCTTTGGATCATAGATTTGGAAAGCCATGCTATCCTCCTCTAGATCGCTGAGCTGTTAAGTGAAAACCCACAGTGTTAGATGAGATGTTAATGGCTAGACGGAAGAACTAGAGTATATGTCATACACGGAAAATAAACAGGTACCTTTGGGCACTTGCTCTCTACGAACATGTCGTAGGTGATGGTGAAGCCACGCTTCTTATCCTTCACCTTGATGATGTCCTTGAGGTGAAGCTTGACGGAGTCGCTCGAGAAGTTGTCCTCGGATATGCGGAGGCTATCCTTCCTCTCGTTGGTACACTCATGCATCAACTTTGAGCGGTGCTGCAGAGGCTGGATCCGCCTAACGAACCAGCACATGGCTAGGTCCAATCCGGTCAGACCCGTCTCTACGAACCACTCTATCCGCCTTATAGCGGGGGGAGCATCGATGTCGGAGGGAAGGGAGGCCTGGGATCTCCATGTCGAGGCTTCGGCGGCAGCTCCATTGACGAAGTCCGGGTATGTCACTTCTCGGCCAGCCAGAGGGATATCTGGGCCGTAGAAGTACGTCAGTTGCTAGTTCTTGCAGGACTCATGGTCGACGATGTCGGGGAACCGCCGGCCAGGCCGGATCTTAAAACTAATGGTGCCACAATTCCTGAGCTCGTCCTTTATGGACCGGCTTCGCGCTTGACGATGAAGAAATAGATGAAGAGATCTAGCCTAGGCCTAATCCCTAAGTAACCCTCGCAAAGCGCCACGTAGTTGCTAAGCGTGAGGATGCTATTGGGGGAGAGGTTCTGAGGCTGTACTCGGTAATGGTTGAGGACAACAAGGAAGAAATTGGAGATGGGCAGGGAGACGCCGCGTACTATTTGGGCTTTGAGGTACACCTTTTATCCGGCTTGGAGAGAAGGAGTGACCTCACCGGCCGGCGTCGCCCGCCATGCGAGCCCCTCCGTCGCAGGGAGGTAGCCCTCGATGATTAGCTCCTTGATGTCGCGGTCTGTAATATCTGAACCACGCCAGTCGCCCTTGTGGGTGTTGTACTCCCTCTAGCAGCTCCAGCGCCACTGGGTTATGGTCGCCGCCGGTGGCTTCGACCACCACGGATTTAGGGACCACCAGGCCCTCTGGGGCACGATGACAGAGCTCGCCGGCTTCGTCGCGGCATCGCCTGACGCCGTCATGGAGGGGGCGGAACTGCTGCTGGCCATTGGAGGGGTTACGGTGGTGACTGTGAAGGTCGAGGAGTTAGGGTTTTTTGCACGGTGCGCAGAGAGCTCAAGGAGGCGCTCGCTGTAGGAAGAAGATGATGCAGAGGAGAATGAGGTAAAAAGTAAAATTTCCACCGCTGTTACAATTTATAACCTTCGGCATCAAGATTCGTGCAAAACAATCGAATGGTTGACGCGTGGACGACGTATGCGGAAGCGTGTGCGGAAATTTTGCCACGTTGCCAACCGTTGCCGCCAATGGTTCGTATCGCTCGCGCGGGAAAAATGGACATGATTGCGTTCTCTGCATGTGTGAGTTACGAGGCGTTGCTGACCTACGTCTACGTCGCCCTAGCTGTCACTAGCAGGTGAACCATCACATCGGAAGATTCCGACATGGACGGATCCAATCCGGCTATGGAAGAGTACGGTGGAAGATTCGGCAATTCTCCGACTTACAAATTGAAGACAGAGATAACCTTGCAGGGTTCTTTGGGAGGACTACAAGATATTGCTTGACGATTTGCCGACATCCATCTAGATGGAGCATTCAACCTGAAGAGGCAAGACGGCGCAAGATCTCGTAGTTCTCCGGGGGCTACTGTTGGGTATCCTCATAGCATGTCTCTTATCCGTCTAACCCGGGTGGCCCACAGTTGGTAGCATGGCCCATGGCCTGCTGGGCGGCCCAGTTAGATGGATCCAGAAGGGAGGCCCATGCCGGATAAAGCAAGGCTACGAAGGAGTCACCGACGTACTCGGAGCCTTGGAGTATAAGACACGCTAGACTAGTTGTAGGCAGTGTAGGACTCTGTAACCTGTCCGGCAAGGAATTTACCTGTAACCCTAGGACCTGGCGACTATATAAGTCAGGCCTATGGGAGCCTTTAGGGCACAATCTCAGACAATCTAGTATCAACTACGACGCACCTCGCACAGCGAACCAATCCCTATAACTCGGCGTATTTTCCCTTATAGTGATTTATAGCAGGAGTAGGATTCCGCCACCGTTGTGGGATCTGAACCTGGGTAAGCTGTGTTACCTCGTACCCGTCAACCGTCCGCCTTCCCCCATGTCTCTAAACACGCACTGTGAGGACCCCTCCATGGCGTACTCGTCGGCAATACCATGACAACGACATTGGAGAGAACTAACCCTTGAAGATCCAAAGTGTTTAACGAGATCAGATCTCGTGGTTGGTGTATTCGATCACATGCCAATCTCAAGATCGTGATGGTCCTTCTGGCGCCGTGTTTCGGCAGCGCTTCTGCACTCTATCACACGTACAGAGTCGATGAAGACCTTCCTCTCCCTGTTCCAGCGGGCAGCGGAGGTGGTGGTGGAGAGAATTTTGTAGGGCTTCGCCTAAGCCGGAGTAGTCAATGGAGGAGAGAGGGGTGGGCGCCTAGGGTTAGGAGGCACAAGGGACAAGGGAGCAGGGGGTGAACCCCCACCCCTCTTTATATAGAGGGGGGCTGCGACCAAGGGTTCCTATCCCTTGGACGAGTCCTTCCCCAATTCGGCCACAAGGGGGAAGAGGTGGGAACTTGCCCCCCAAGTCTCCCCCTTTCTAATCTAGGGTTTGACCCCTTTTTCCTTTGGTGGACGGATTTTCCCCTTGGGATTTGGTGCGGCTGGACCTAGGGTTCCCCCGTGGCATGCCTCATCCCAATTGGCCCTCCCGGGTGGTGGACCCACTGGTGGTCCCTCTAGAACATTCTAGAAGCTTCTGGTGAAAACACCGAAAACATTTTCGAACCCCGAAAAATGACTTTCCTTATATGAATAATTTTCTATAGCTGAAAATGTTTAAAGGTTATTTTGGTAATTTATTTATTTTACTTTTATTTCATTTCTTATTTTATTTAGCTTGGGTTGTTTTGGGTTGGGTACATGGGCTGGCCTGGCCCATCTAGGTTGGCCTAGTTTGAGATCTGGCCCAACCAACTCACCCCTGGCCCATCTCTCTTCCTTGCATCACACACAGACACGCCACGCACTCTACCAGCATACGCACTGACCTCTCCCTTTATCCTCTGCTCGCTTGCGATGCCGTCGCCGCCAGCGCTGGTGCCGCTTTGGCCGGTCGCCGGCCAGCTCTGGTACTGCCACCAGCCGACGAGGACCCTTTTCGCTCTCCTCCTTTAATCTCTGTCTCCCCGTTGCCGCTTGTCCTTCCTCGTATGCGCCCCTACGAGACCGTAATTCCGCCCTGGCCGGACAGCGATCGATCCTGGCGGTGCTGCTGCTTGGCCATGACCCCCGTCGTGCTATAGATGTTGTTGGGACGGCTCGGCATGGTGCAGGCGCCTTGGTGCCCATCGTGTCGCCGTGCCGCTTCATTCGTGGCCTCTGCTTCCTCTTTGGCGAGCTAGGACTCGCCCCAGGTAGATGCTCCTCCTACCCCCTCTCTCTCTCTCTCTGTGACCAGCCTTCGTGCTGATGAATTCTTCTGATATGGATTTGGGATCCCTATGGATTTAGGTGTAGGTTTTAGTAAATCTCTTTGTGGACTTGTAGTGACGATTTCGTGTTGATTCAGGTTGTGAGAATATGCACCGTTTGTTTGATCTAGTTGGTCTACTTGCTATGTAGTTAGCTATGGATGGATAAGTCTTGTTCTACCATTCTAATAATCATAGGTAGATGATTAAATGTCTAACTAGGTTTCTGGTATTATGCTTTAGTTCTGGTATGATCAAGGAAAGGATTAGGTAATTTTGTTCTTGATAATTAGCATGTACACATGAGAATGTGCTTTGAAATATAGGAGATGCTTTTTCTGGGTTGTTTAACCTGGCATAATAATTTCCAGAGCTCATGTACAAAATCTGATATTGCTATGGTTGTGTGCTGCTGATCTTTTGCTAGTGGAGGTTCCTTTATCTGGATAAGTAAGTGTCCAGTTTCTCCTGATATCCTTGGCTCTACTGTAATCTTGATACCATGGTGATGTTGGAATTTGAACAGTGCATATATTTTATAGAAATCATATGACAGTATGAATTCAAATGAGTTGGTTATAGTCTCAAATAAATATATATTTGTTAAGTGATTTAACTCTGATTCTTCATTCAGTATGAATTTAAGTTTATGCTGCTAGTATGGCAGAAAGGAAATATGATGGATTGATTCATAAATCTTTGGGAGGAATAATTGATTGAGTATAGTTGCTACCCTGGAATCATTTGCTTGGTGATTACTTTAATTACTTCCTAACCTACTGTCAGCAAGACAGTGTTCACATTGTTTCTAGTTGTTTGTTAAGTAAAAGATCATTTTGTGGTGAGGAGGATCCTGAATGGCCCTAAATGATCTTTGTTAACTAGCACCTGAACCAAGCATGCACAATTGTGCCTGGTTATCACTGTTGTGATTAGCTGTGTGGAAAATATGATTAAGTTGATAATATTCTAGCTTCCATTATGTTGAGCAGTGATTACATATCTGTCTGATTCCTAATGTTTATTTTTAGGAAAATGATTTGAATGAGACCCTTAATCTGGAGATTGTTGGTGAATGCTAAACTATAGCTCAAGTTAGTAAACCCAGGCTCTAGTGGCACTTGTGGCTAGGTTACTACTGAGGTGCTTCCCAAATTTGGATTGTGCCTAGTATTAGCTAGCCAATATGTGTGACAGCTTTGCTGCTTGGCTATATCTTCTCCTTGTTGTAGACTAGGTCAAGGATGCAAAGACTGAGACCTAGGCTTGGGATGATTAAGGATTAATGATATTTTCTTTGGTTGTGATCCTACTACTGTGGTGCCTCACCTGGGAGTGTGCACAGTGGTATGATCATAGTGTATATGACCTGATTGCCCTTGCCCCTGCCAATGATGCAAAGGTTGAGGCCCTAATGATGATTGAAACAGATGTTATAGTTTTTTTTCTAACTCAATGATGAGACTAGCATAGCACTTCAATGTAGTCTGAGAGTTCTCCATTTTTCCCCACTAAAACTTATGCTCTAAAAGATGAAATGAGCTTGTGCTATTACTATTATAAGTTGGTAACCTGATATGCAGAGTAGATTAGCTTGACTTGGTGAGATTGTGGATAAGATGCAGCTGCTCTTGATCTACTGTTGTTGTTGTCTTGCCCTTGTGATGGATCTTGATTAATTCATGTCCATTCTGCTGGATATTATTCTTGCCTTGGTACATCTGGCCTTGATTTCCCCTTGTCCTAGCTCTAGGAGGGCTCCTGGGAGCACCCAGAGCTATGGTGGTGTGGTTTGACACTCTGGTGGTAATGTTGTGTGAATGCGTTGTGGAGTGTGGGCAGGTACTTGTTGGCTACGGTTGTTTCCTTCTTATCTGGTTTCCTGGTTAGCTGTGGTGTTGACAGCTCATAGCTGCATGTGGATGTGCAAGCTGCTTGCAAGTGGGACCTGCTAGTGTGGATGAGATCAAGTGAAAACTTGATATTTGTGGAATCTTTATCTTATTATTTTTACTACCATGGTGAAACTTTCCCCTCTCCAAGCCTATGATGTTGTACTGAGGCCCTCACTGGATAAGAACAGATGCTTAATTTGGTGAAAATTTCCCCTTACAGATTAGCTCAATGATAAATTTTAACAGCGCATTTCACTGTTCACTTCTAAGAGAAAAACTAACCACTAATCCTTCTTTTATTTTATTTTTGTTTTGTTTTCTTTTTGTTGTGTTAGCAGGAAATGAAGATCAAGAAGAAGGAAAGAAGCTTAGTTAGGTTTTATCTTTAATCTTGTTGTAATTTCTTTTTTTTATTCACAAGTGTAAAGATTTGGTATTATGATTGTGATTGTAAATAATGAACTATTTATTTATTAATTCTTCCTTTGTAAATCCTGATTGTAAAGATAATGTCATGTATATATAAATATATTGTTGTAATTAAGAATTATTTTATTTATTTCAATTTTTATGTAATTCTTTTTCCTACTTATTTGTTTCCTAATTGTAAAGACAATGTCTTATATAAAGAATTCTTTTATTTATCTATTGTAGAATAATACTATATGCATATATATTTATATTAATAAAGAATCCTTGTTATATTATTTATGTAATTATTTTATTTCAAGTTATTAAAATATTTCTAATTCCTATTTATGAATCTTATAAATTCATTTGAATTTGATATTTGAAATTAAAATACATGTTTGAACAAATTTTCCTTGAAACAAAGAATTCTACAAAGGTCATGTCGAAATCTATCGCACTTGCTCCAAAGTTTCCTTCAGCATAAGAGAGATCCCGATCCCTCTGTAACTCTTTTAGTTTTGCGCGAAAATTCCCTGGATTTTCTTATGCATGAATGAAATGCACAAACCTATGTCCTCTTTATTTCTAGGTGCTAATCCTGGGATGTTACGGACTCTCCCCCTTAAAATAAACTTCGTCCTTGAAGTTCTCACCCTCTTCCGTTTCGGAAGATAAGATTGACTTCTTCAGATCCTGGTGACTCTTTTATTCCGCGAGGAAGATAATTGTTATATCTTCATTTAAGCTTTTCCGTGGATCCTCTTCTGATTTGAAATGAGCCAACTTCTAATTCCATTTGATGTATAAACTTCTTTGGAATCTAGCACTTCAGCCCTGATCAGACCCTCTTGAGTGTTTTCAGATTAGGACATCTATTCAAGAAGTGTCTAAGTTTTTAGAAAGTCTACTTAAGGTAAGATTCTGGTTTATACTTTGGCTAAATATATCTTGACTCTATTATTCATTTATTTATGGTATACTTAGTCCTTATGGCTTACTTTTTAACAATGTTTTGGCTTTCCCTAAACCTTACTCTAGATCTCAACTTCTGATGCTTCATTATTCACTCTCCCCCTTGAGATTTTCTAATGGTCTCATGAGGAACAGATGGTACACCCACATACTTGGGAAATAGTGGTGCAAAATCTCTAACTCCTTAAATATATGTATAAGGTAACTTATATAATTAATACTGTTTTGACTTACCACTTGCTTTGTTGTGATTGTTGCTGTTATTGACTTTGTTTATGGTTTCATACTTCTGCTTTCCTGAGGATGTATCTTTTTCACCTACACCCTCCTTTGATGGTGATTTTGTGGATGTTATGTCTCTTCCCACTGATGTTCCATAATCCTCCTGATGTTCTAGACAACATGATTTCTTGTGTCCTAGGATTCCACACTTATTACATTTCCATTGAAATGCTCCTACATTCCTTTCTCCATTTGGATTGGGCGGAATATTTTGATTAGATGATAACCCCATTATCGGTTCTATTACTCCTGCTGTCCATCCATGAGTTAACTGCGGTTTTAGGCAGTTCCTTTTCATGTGTCCTGGTTCTCCACATTGGTAACATACTATCTTAGGTTTTGGACACTCCTTCAAAACGTGGCCCCGAATTCCACAGTTGTGACATATCTTCTCTATTTTGTATGTCATATGTGGATCTGGGTAATTCTTTGTCATATGTCCTTGGGCTTGACCTGTTGTGGTCTGTTTTTGAATTCTCTTTTTCTTTCTTTTAGGTGCATCAATCTCATCATCTCCTGATATATGTGCACTATCCACCAATTCCTGAAACTCCTTTGCACGCACAATCCTGAGCTGCATTTTCATAATTGCTTGTAGTCCTTTCATGAACTTCTTTTGTCGTTTCTCCTCCCTGTTTACTTTATTACTAATATACTTGGACAAACGGTTAAATTCTCGTACATGTTTCAGGACTGGGAGATTCTTGTTCTGTAAGTCTTCATTCTCCTTCCTTTTACCATTGTCCCGATGAACAAATTCTTCTCGAAAATTCTTTTTGAACTCAGCCCAGGTATTGACACCTCCTTCCGAAATCACAAACTTGGATTTCTCCCAATACGTGGTTGCGGTTCCGGTCAATAGATAAGTTGCATAGCGCACCTTTTCTTCATCTTTGCATCCCACACTTTTAAGCTTACGGGATGTATTCATTAACCAACTCTCCGCCTCCATAGGTTCTTCAATCATGGAAAAACTCCAGGGTTTGGTTTCTAAGAATTCCACCAGTTTAACCCTAGGATGTAATTCCTTAAATTGCTTCCCTTGCCTAAACTTTAATGTCTCCCGATAAAACTGGTTCTGCCTCTCGGTTTCAACCTTTCTTCCTTATTCCATACTCCTCATATACTAAAGAACCTCCTCTTTGGTGGTTAAATACGGCTTTTGATTTGATCCTTCCTTCAGAATTGCCCGGTTAGCCTCCTTTTGTTGTATCACCAACATCTCATGAGCCTTCATCTTTCCAACATTAAAGTGATAATTCTCCTCTCCCTCACGCGAACCCATTTTCCCTTCTAGACCTGTACATCAAGTAAAGACTCCATGAAACATCATGCATATCCCCATAAAGTTCAAACTTCATGCACAGACCTAGTCACACAATAAAATCCAATAAAATCCAACAAATCCAAATATTACCTCTAGCAAACATACATCAAAAGCCCGTAGAAACAGTACTTCAAGTAAAACATCTCTTGTACTTAGGCTTTGATGTTATACAGTACAATTTTCGATACATATAGTGTATGGAATTATACCATTATATACCTATTTGTATGGCTCATAATGTTCTTTGCATCTGAAATTACACCATTTGCCCATTTGCAAAGGGATAACTTTTGGTAAAATTTGACCTGACTCTAGAGATAGTTGGTTAAATCACTCTATAATTGGTTATACTTAATTATCCTTGAAGTTATATACTAAACATCATCCTCACATTTCTACCCTTTTTTCTAATCTTAACTTCCCTAAGCACATTTATTATAACAACGAATAATTCTCAAATTTTAACCAGTTTCATAACCTATATAGATCTACTTGTACTACAAGAATACTGCCTTTTCATTCATGCCACTATAAATTTGGCATATTACATGGAGTTAGATAAGCATAACCCCATTTATTACTCTTAATAAGATTCTATTCTTCATATAATAGCTCTTAGTTAAACAGAACATTAGTTACTTCCCCTACAATAACATGTTGTTTAAGGTTTTGGGGCATACTCCCCTGGTATTTACCACTAGTATAAAGATAATAACAAAGTTTTACTTCATTTCATGGCTTCTCATAGTAAGATAACACCATGATTTACTACTCCCTGATGAGGTACTCTGACTTGGTGAATAGTCTAATAGAAGATATATTGCCTTCTTACGAAATACTTGATAGGTACTTCCTAAATTAAATAGTAGATAACTATCATTAATAAGAAAAGAAGTAATCTAAGAACTTTAATAAGGTGTGACAAGGTTATTCTCAAGTGAATATCCATCACATGTACAAGGAAATATAGTGTAGATAAGATGGCTTCCTAAAGTCACTATCCAACCTACAGGTTATACCCATTTACTAGGTGTCCAACTTAAGGTCAAAGCATATGCTCTAATACCAACTGCGGTGACCCAGCATACCACTGCATGGTGTAGTATACTATAGTCGTTGATATAACACCAATGGAACACTGTTCCATCCGCATTATATCCCTTAGAGTGGTACAATAGAAACATCGCGGGTCCAAGACAGCACTTTATCTTACATATAGCATATTACAAAATATCCAGAGAGCTTCCTCGGGTAGTGAGGAATATTATACAGAAAGAACCAGAAAGATCCACTCAGAGTTACTTTAGACGTACTACTATTAATATATGTATAAGGCTTGAAAGTACTACTATAGTACTATCCTATAGAAGTAGGTTCTAGATTCTAGGATTTTTATTTATATTCTACGCTTTAGCTTGTCTTCGATAGATTCATGTAAGGTCTTCGACTCCGTTGATCTCCCTTAGATATCTTCAACTCTTCAAGTGACTTATTTCCTGGAAACGTCATTGGTTTCTCCGAGATCTAGCAAGAGTTAAGAAGATACGTTGAGTACGAGCGTACTCAGCAAATTCACTAAAGAGAAGTGTTTGATGCACTATCTACAGCCACAGACCATAGGTCATAGGCAATGCAAGTTTTCGTAAACAAGGTTGATTTTATTCTGAAAAGCTATGTCCATCAGACTTCACGGGTTTACCAGAACTTTCATGGAGTTCCTTTCCCGCAGCGTTCGCGGCTCCTTTCCGGAACAGGGAGTAACAAGTTATAGTTCTTACACTCTGCAGAGGTGCGTCACTTTACCCATGAGAGATCTTATCTTTGTTGCACATCCGAGTTATAGGCTCGTTCACACTTCCTTGGTATGAGGCCCAGACTAAGATCCAAGACAATCACTGTCCTTCTCCGCGACCCCGCATACACCACAACTATTGGATGTCCAAACTCAAGGTAGATTTTTCCCCGTATAAAACGGCTATACCTTAGTTGGATACACACAACAACCATTAACACTAGATATCTGTCTTTTGTAAGACCAGATCCACGGTAGACTTCCCCCGTATAAAACGGCTATACCCACGATCTGCAACATACAAATGCCCAGAACAGTGTCCAATGCATGCAAAAGGGAGCCGATCCAACTGACTTCTCCATCCCATTCCAAATCTCATGGTTAACGCGTAATATACGGCGCAAGAATCACTGGCGACATTGGTTGTTAAGTCCTAGATAATATGTCCCTTTACCATCGGAACTTTCATAGTAGATTATTACCTCATGGTAAATAACCTATAATCATATTATTATGAAAATAGTGTTTTCTGATCTTTTTCAAATGCAGGTGATGACAACACTGGATTTGCAAAATACTTTACAGAAAATAATCAAAGGACATGAGCAATTGTGAACTTGCCTTTTGTGATTACAAGATTACGCACTCACGGTCTTCGAGATAATAGAAGATCCAATATCTGAAATCATCATCATTGGTCCGGTAAGGACTAACGTTTTAAAGAAGCAGGATGCCATTATGCATAAGTAATGATATGCAATTTTATAATTCCCAAAGTGAAACCCTTATTATTTTGAATAAGTTGATCTTAGGTATCTTCTTTAAGATTGGGTTTATCTTTAAGTTTATATCGTAAGCAATGACATTGATAATGAAATTAAGTGTTAACACTCCAAAATATACAAATACTGATAGAATAATGTGATTATGATTAATTGTTATCTGGTGATTGGCATAAAAAGTCTTTGAGTTGAGTTTTTTAAGAGCTGAAGGAACTAATATAGACTTGTTTGTGTGAAGTGGCAAAAAGAATAACATTTGAAGAAACTAGTATTAGTTAAGGTTAATTATCCTTAAGGGTTATTAGGTTTTACATTAGGTTTGTGATGGTTAGGAATGGTGTTAAGTTATTATATTTTAATTGATGATACAAGTGACTAAAGTTAACTTTAAAACATGAAAAACTTCAAATGAGATGTTTATGATTGTTTAAACCAAAGTTAACTATAAAAATAGAAGTGAATTGTAAGATATGATGAGTTTTAGAATAGCATCTAGTTTTAGGGTTTTGGCAAATATGATTAATGATGATCCCTTTTAATTTCAGTGAAAGATAAATTTAATAATATGCAATTTATTAATGGGAGTATAATTAGATGATCTTACAAATTTATTTGAGTTTAGAGTCATTTTTAAGAGTGGTTGAGGGATGGATATTATTCACCCCCTTATACATGAGTGATATATAATATTTATTTAAAAGGAGTTTAATTTTGAATTTAAGTTTTAAAAACATTTAAAGGATAATAGTTATATTTAAGTTTTATTTTTAATTATGGATTTAGACTTAGTATTCAAACTTTAAAGGTTTTAGTGTTTTTATAAGAAAATGTGATTATTTCTTTACTTAAGAAATGATTTTAAGAATTAACAAAGTGGGTATAAGTAATGAATTTTATTTATCTTAAAATGTTCTTGAATAATATACATAGTATTTTTCTAATGAAATATACTTATTAAAGATCTTAAAAATGAATTTTATTTATTTTTAAGTTTTACCTTTATTTTTATAAAATTCTTCAAAGAATTAAGTGTCTTTAAATATTTGATTTATATTTTATTTGTAAAAACACTAAGTTAGTATTTTTATAAAATAGTAAACTTATTTTTATACACAAGAACGATTTTTATTTATTTTTTAGGTTTTTTCCTTATTTAATGAAATTTCATTTAATATTTAATAGGGTTAAATCTTTATTTGCATTTTATTAACTTAAATAAGTAAAGTTATATTTTTCTTAAGTGGATATTATTTTTGTGATAATTTTAACATATTAAATGTAATTTTTGTGATTTTTCTATAATTTTCTATAGCTGAAAATGTTTAAAGGTTATTTTGGTAATTTATTTATTTTACTTTTATTTCATTTCTTATTTTATTTAGCTTGGGTTGTTTTTGGTTGGGTACATGGGCTGGCCTGGCCCATCTAGGTTGGCCCAGTTTGGGATCTGGCCCAACCAACTCACCCCTGGCCCATCTATGTTGCTTGCCTCACACACAGACACGCCACGCACTCTACCCGCATATGCACTGACCTCTCCCCTCATCCTCTGCTCGCTTGCGATGCCGCCGCCGCCAGCACTGGTGCCACTTCGGCCGGTCGTCGGCCAGCTCTGGCACTGCCACCAGCCGACGAGGACCCTTTTTGCTCTCCTCCTTTAATCTCTGTCTCCCCGTTGCCGCTCGGCCTTCCCCGTATGCGCCCCTGCGAAACACTAATTCCGCCCTGGCCGGACCGCGGTCGATCTCGGCGGTGCTGCTGCTTGGCCATGACCCCCGCCGTGCTACAGATGTTGTTGGGATGGCTCGGCGCGGTGTAGGCGCCTTGGTGCCCATCGGGCCGCCGTGTCGCTTCATTCGTGGCCTCTGCTTCCTCTTTGGAGAGCTAGGACTCGCCCTAGGTAGGTGCTCCTCCTACCCCCTCTCTCTCTATGACCAGCCTTCGTGCTGATGAATTCTTCTGATATGGATTTGGGATCCCTCTGGATTTAGGTGTAGGTTTTAGTAAATCTCTTTGTGGACTTGTAGTGACGATTTCGTGTTGATTCAGGTTGTGAGAATATGCACCGTTTGTTTGATCTAGTTGGTCTACTTGCTATGTAGTTAGCTATGGATGGATAAGTCTTGTTCTACCATTCTAATAATCATAGGTAGATGATTAAATGTCTAACTAGGTTTCTGGTATTATGCTTTAGTTCTGGTATGATCAAGGAAAGGATTAGGTAATTTTGTTCTTGATAATTAGCATGTACACATGAGAATGTGCTTTGAAATATAGGAGATGCTTTTTCTGGGTTGTTTAACCTGGCATAATAATTTCCAGAGCTCATGTACAAAATCTGATATTGCTATGGTTGTGTGCTGCTGATCTTTTGCTAGTGGAGGTTCCTTTATCTGGATAAGTAAGTGTCCAGTTTCTCCTGGTATCCTTGGCTCTACTGTAATCTTGATACCATGGTGATGTTGGAATTTGAACAGTGCATATATTTTATAGAATTCATATGACAGTATGAATTCAAATGAGTTGGTTATAGTCTCAAATAAATATATATTTGTTAAGTGATTTAACTCTGGTTCTTCATTCAGTATGAATTTTAGTTTATGCTGCTAGTATGGCAGAAAGGAAATATGATGGATTGATTCCTAAATCTTTTGGAGGAATAATTGATTGAGTATAGTTGCTACCCTGGAATCATTTGCTTGGTGATTACTTTAATTACTTCCTAACCTACTGTCATCAAGACAGTGTTCACATGGTTTCGAGTTGTTGGTTAAGTAAAAGATCATTTTGTGGTGAGGAGGATCCTGAATGGCCCTAAATGATCTTTGTTAACTAGCACCTGAACCAAGCATGCACAATTGTGCCTGGTTATCACTGTTGTGATTAGCTGTGTGGAAAATATTATTAAGTTGATAATATTCTAGCTTCCATTATGTTGAGCAGTGATTACATATATGTCTGATTCCTAATGTTTATTTTTAGGAAAATGATTTGAATGAGACCCTTAATCTGGAGATTGTTGGTGAATGCTAAACTATAGCTCAAGTTAGTAAACCTAGGTTCTAGTGGCACTTGTGGCTAGGTTACTACTGAGGTTCTTCACACATTTGGATTTTTCCCAGTATTATCTAGCCAATATGTGTGATAGCTCTGCTGCTTGGCTATATCTTCTCCTTGCTGTAGACTAGGTCAAGGATGCAAAGACTGAGACCTAGGCTTGGTATGATTAAGGATTTATGATATTTTCTTTGGTTGGGATCCTACTACTGTGGTGCCTCGCCTAGGAGTGTGCATAGTGGTATGATCATAGTGTATATGACCTGATGCCCTTGCCCCTGCCAATGATGCAAAGGCTGAGGCCCTAATGATGATTGAAACAGATGCTACAGGTTTTTTTTCTAACTCAATAATGAGAATAGCATAGCACTTCTATGCTAGTCTGAGAGTTCTCCATTTTTCCCCACTAAAACTTATGCTCTAAAAGATGAAATGGGCATGTGCTACTACTATTATAAGTTGGTAACCTGATATGCAGAGTAGCTTAGCTTGACTTGGTGAGATTGTGGATAAGCTGCAGCTGCTCTTGATCTACTGCTGTTGTTGTCTTGCCCTTGTGATGGATCTTGATTAATTCATATCCATTCTGCTGGATATTATTCTTGCCTTGGTACATCTGGCCTTGATTTCCCCTTGTCCTAGCTCTAGGAGGGCTCCTGGGAGCACCCAGAGCTATGGTGGTGTGGTTTGACACTCTGGTGGTAATGTTGTGTGAATGTGTTGTGGAGTGTGGGCAGGTACTTGTTGGCTACGGTTGTTTCCTTCTTATCTGGTTTCCTGGTTAGCTGTGGTGTTGACAGCTCACATCTGCATGTGGATGTGCAAGCTGCTTGCAAGTGGGACCTGCTAGTGTGGATGAGATCAAGTGAAAACTTGATATTTGTGGAATCTTTATCTTATTATTTTTACTACCATGGTGAAACTTTCCCCTCTCCAAGCCTATGATGTTGTACTGAGGCCCTCACTGGATAAGAACAGATGCTTAATTTGGTGAAATTTTCCCCTTACAGATTAGCTCAATGATAAATTTTAACAGCGCATTTCACTGTTCACTTCTAAGAGCAAAACTAACCACTAATCCTTCTTTTATTTTATTTTTGTTTTGTTTTCTTTTTCTTTTTGTTGTGTTAGCAGGAAATGAAGATCAAGAAGAAGGAAAGAAGCTTAGTTAGGTTTTATCTTTAATCTTGTTGTAATTTCTTTTTTTTATTCACAAGTGTAAATATTTGGTATTATGATTGTGATTGTAAATAATGAACTATTTATTTATTAATTCTTCCTTTGTAAATCCTGATTGTAAAGACAATGTCATGTATATATAAATATATTGTTGTAATTAAGAATTCTTTTATTTATTTTAATTGTGTAATTCTTTTTCCTACTTATTTGTTTCCTAATTGTAAAGACAATGTCTTATGTAAAGAATTCTTTTATTTATCTATTGTATAATAATACTATATGCATATATATTTATATTAATAAAGAATCCTTGTTATATTGTTTATGTAATTATTTTATTTCAAGTTATTAAAATATTTCTAATTCCTATTTATGAATCTTATAAATTCATTTGAATTTGATATTTGAAATTAAAATACATGTTTGAACAAATTTTCCTCGAAACAAAGAATTCTACAAAGGTCATGTCGAAATCTATCGCACTTGCTCCGAAGTTTCCTTCAGCACAAGAGAGATCCCGATCCCTCTATAACTCTTTTAGTTTTGCTCGGAAATTCCTCGGATTTTCTTATGCATGAATGAGATGCACAAACCTGTGTCCTCTCTATTTCTTGGTGCTAATCCTGGGATGTTACAAATCACAATCACATCATGGTCATATCACATCACATTCCTCTACAAAAACAAGTTAGACGCCTCTAATTTTCTTTGCATGTTTTATGTGGCTTGGGGCTTTTGAAAAATAATCGTTCTTACCTACGAACATGAACCATAACGCTGATACAAGTGTTCTGAAGTGCCCATTGTAAGTTGAGTATTAACTACGGTGGGAGAGACAAACACCCGCAAAGCCACTTGTGCAATGAAAGTTGCATGTTGAGCGTGGAGCAAGTATTATGTGCGACAACATGTAATGTTATCCCGGGCCGCTTCATCCCACCATCTCGCAATATGAGAAGTACACGAAAAGCAAGCAACAACAAGAGCATCAATGCCGATGAAACCATTATGGTCTACTTGTGCAACATATCTATGCATAGATACGGCTCTCATACCACTGTAGGGTTCATTGCATGGAAAACAAAAAAAATTCTATCACAAGAACACATAAAACCAAGATCCAATCTATGGCAAAGCCAAGATCTAATCCATGAGATAGGTGAAACGATATTGGAGGGAACTAACCCTCGAAGATCCAAAGCATTTAACGAGATCGGATCTCGTGGTTGGTGTATTCGATCACTTGCCGATCTCAAGATCCCAATGATCCTTATGGCGCCGTATTCCGGCAGAGCTTCCACACTCGGTCACACGTACGGAGTCGATGAAGACCTTCCTCTCCTCATTCCAGCGGGCAGCGGAGGTAGTAGATCCCCTCGGAATCCCAACAGCACGGTAGTGTGGTGGTGGTGGAGGAGAGAATTCTACAGGGCTTCGCCTAAGACGGAGTAGTCAATGGAGGAGAGAGGGGTGGGCGCCTAGGGTTAGGAGGTGCAAGGGACAAGGGAGCTAGACCAAATATCGTGAGGAAAAGGGAAAGACATGTAGTCAAGCTTGTGATGGTTCGTCCGAATGATCTTTATATGCGTTTAGGAGTTGGCACGTCTTGATAGAGGCCTCTACCAACTATTGACGGAGTAAGTGTACTCGTGTCATGTCTATACATGTATGAACCTATAGGGTCAAACACTTAAGGGGATGGAAGCCTAACAAGGATTGGATCCGAATTAGACCAGGCTTAGGCTACTAATGGGCTGCTAATGTAGAAGCCCACCAGGAATGCCTATATAAGAGAGGGTGAGGAAAGCTGAATAGGGTTGAGCATTCCACGAGATCGGCAAACCTAGTAGTCTGGCGTGTCACGCTTCCACTCTGGACGTGTGGATACCTCGGAGGTGCTGCTGTTGTAGCACTTGGACAAGCTGCACAAAGGGGAGCTGATCATGGGACGAGGACAAGGAGGAGACGTAGAACATCTACACTTCCCCGATGTCCTTCATTGAGTTCTGCAACTATGCGTTTAGTGGTAATACTGAGATCTATGACAACAGTATTCCTTGTTGACGCGGTAGAATTTTTTTTGATTTACGCTAGTGTAGCCTACCCGTGACCCTTCACTTATTTCCAACATTCTATCCACTATAGCTTTACGATGAGTTTCGATCTCCTTGTTGTTTCTTATGGGGATATCTTCATCATTTTGGTCCTCGTCTTGACCATTCTCTTGACCAAGATCTTCACTGGGATCATTCTCCTCCTCCTCAGGCATAGATTGACCTTGGTCTAGATCAGACAAATGATGGGTTTTGCAGCATAGTAAATCAAAAAAATTCTACGGATGCGAACGGGAAAGCCAAGATGTAATCTAGGAGATGCAAACAACAAGGGGGGTAGATGAGATCTTCATACCCTTGAAGATTCGCACAGCGGAACGTTCAATGGAACATGGTTGATGTAGTCATACTAGCTTCTCCTCCTCGCGATTCGATCCGATCCAACACCGCAAGTGGCGATGCCTCCGAGAGATGCACACGTACGGCACCTCGACGTCGCCTCCTTCCTCGGTCCAGCAAGTGGGGTGGAGAGATAGATTGGATCTACAACACGACGGCGTGGTGCAAAGGTGGAGAGTTTCTGCGGCAGGGCTTCGCCTACGCGCAGTCGGGAGAGAGAGAGAGAGAGAGAGAGAGAGAGAGAGAGAGAGAGAGAGAGAGAGAGAGAGAGAGAGAGAGAGAGAGAGAGAGAGAGAGAGAGAGAGAGAGAGAGAGAGAGAGAGAGAGAGAGAGAGAGGAGGGCAGCAGGTATGCGGCTAGGGTTCAAAGAGGGGTGGAGGAGGGCTGCGCCCCTGCCCTCTATATATAGGGGGCTGGCCGGCCCCCTTGGACCCTCCTCCAAGCCCTAGGGCGGCGGACCCAAGGGTTGGAGTAGGGGGCAAGTTTTCCCCCTCCTTCTAGAAGGTTTCCCTAGGGTTTCCCCTAGGGTTTGGCCGGCTGGGCCTATGGGGCCTTGTGCCCCTGGCCCATTGTGGCCAGGGCACTCCATCGTAGGCCCACTCCCCCTCCCGACAAGTGGGGCCACGTTGGTCCCACTCCGGAAGGTTCTAGAAGCTTCCGGTACAATACTGAACAATCCGAAACAATTCCGAAATCCAAAAACTGCTTTTCCTTATATGAATCTTATTCTCCGGACCATTCCGGAACCTCTCGTGACGTCCTGGATCTCATTCGAGACTCCTAAAAAAAACTCATAAACCAATTGTCCATTCTATCCTAGCGCCGAGACACATTAAGTGTGTGACCCTACGGTTTCGAGAATATGCATACATGATCTTCTATCAATAATCAACAGCGGGGTCTGGAAACTCATATTGACTCCCACACATTCATCGATGATCATATCGGATGAACCACGATGCCAGGATTCAATTAATCCCATATATATATTCCCTTCGTCACGCGATATTTTACTTGCCCGAGATTCGATCGTCGGTATCGGCATACCTAGTTCAGTCTCGTTCACAGCAAGTACTTTACTCGTTCCGTAATCCGATATCACTTTGTGATTAACTCCTTAGCCACGTGCTTGCAAGAGTTGTTGATATCGATTACCAAGTGGGCCCGAAGTATATCTCTCTGACTTGGGAGGGACAAATCCCATCTCGATACATACAACCCAACAAGTACTTTCCGATCACCTGAGAGACACCTTTATGATCACCCTCTCATAGGATGACGTTTGATGACCTCAAAGCTTTCTTCCGATACCAGGGAGTTGCATTATCTCATGGTCTAAGGAATACAATATTTGACATAAGAAAAAGCTTCGCAAAGATGAACGCGATGACACGATCTAATTGCTATGCTTGATTTGGGTCTGTCCATCATATCATTCTCCCAATGATATGATCTCATTATTAATCGACAACTCATGTCTATGGTTAGGAAACCTTAACCATCCTTAATCAATGAGCTAGTCCATAGAGGCGTACTAGGGACACGGTGTTGTTCATAAACCACACAAGTATCAAAGTTTCTGCTTAATACAATTCTAGCATGGAATATAAACTTTATCATGAACAAGAATTATAATAATAACATCTTTATTATTGCCTCTAGGGCATAATTCCAACAGTCTCCCACTTGCACTAGAGTCAATAATCTAGTTTACATCTGGCAACAATCTAACACCCATGGCACTGAGGTGCTGATCATGTTTTGCTCGTGGAAGAGGTTTAGTCAACGGATCTGCGACATTCAGATCTGTATGTACTTTGCTAATCTTCAGATCTCCATCTATTATATAATCTCGAATTATATGAAACTTGCAGTTTATATGCTTGGTCTTTGGATGATATCTTGGTTCCTTAGCCAGTGCTATGGCGCCAGTGTTGTCGCACAATATCTCCAGTGGGTCCAAGGCACTTGGAACCACACCAAGCTCAGTGATGAAGTTCTTGATCCAAACTCCTTCACTTGACGCTTCTACAGCAGCCATGTATTCCGCTTCTACTGTAGATCCCGCGATCACGCTTTGCTTGCAGATTCTCTAGCTCACAGCTCCTCCATTCAAAATATAAATGTATCCTGTCTGAGATTTAGAATCATCCTTGTCGGTGTCGAAACTAGCGTCGACATAACCTTTGACGACGAGCTGTTCATCACCTCCATAGACTAAGAACATTTCTTTAGTCCTATTTAATTACTTTAGGATGTTCTTCACGGCTGTCCAGTGTTCCACTCCTGGATCACTTTGGTATCTGCTCGTCAAACTAAGAGCATTGGACACATCCGGTCTAGTACACAACATGGCATACATGATAGAACCTATGGCCGAGGCATAAGGCACTTTTCTCATAGCTTCTCTATCGATTACCGTAGCTGGACACTGAGCCTTGCTCAATATCTTACCTGACAACATAGGCACTGAACCTTTCTTTGCCTTATCCATTTTGAACCTTTTCAGATCTTTGTCTATGTATGTACTTTGGCTTAAATCTATTAGGTGTCTTTGTCTATCTCTATAGATTTTGATGCCTAATATATAAGCAACTTCCCCTAGGTCTTTCATTGAAAAACATTTGTTCAAATAACTCTTCACATCGTTAAGGATGTCAATGTCATTTCCGATAATAAATATGTCATCCACATATAGTACCAAAAATGTCACTGAGCTCCCACTCACTTTCTTGTAGATACAAGCTTCGTAGCAATTTGGAACAAATCCAAAGCTCTTGATCACTTGATCAAAACGAAGGTTCCAACTCCAAGATGCTTGCTTCAGTCCATAAATGGAACGCTAAAGTTTGCACACCTTATCAGCATCCTTAGGATCGACAAAACCTTCGGTTTGCATCATATACAACTCTTCATCAATGTTGCCATTGAGGAACGTAGTCTTGACATCCATCTGCCATATTTCATAATCATGAAACGCAGCAATTGCTAATAAAATCCGAATGGACTTAAACATCGCTACGAGAGAGAAAGTCTCATCGTAGTCAACACCTTGAACTTGTCGAAAACCTTTCGCGGCAAGCCGTGCTTTATAGACAGTAACATTACCATCTGCGTCCGTTTTCTTCTTGAAAATCCATTTGCACTCAACGGCCTTTCGGTCGCTAGGAGGGTCCACCAAAGTCCATACTTGGTTTTCTCTCATGGATACTAATTCGGATTTCATGGCCTCTAGCCATTTCTCAGAGTCTGGGCTCATCATTGCTTCCTCATAGTTCGCAGGTTCACTGTTGTCTACTAACAAGACAGTTAAGACAGGGTTGCCATACCACTCAGGAGGGGCACGTGACCTTGTCGACCTGCGACGTTTAGTAGTAGCATCGTCCGAAGCTTCATGATCCTTGTCATTAGATTCATCTATTGTTGGTGCAGACGGCACTGGAACAATTTCAGGTGCTGCGCTACTCTCCAACTCAAGAGAAGGTTCAATAACCTCGTATAGCTCTACTTTCCTCCCACTCACTTCTTTTGAGAGAAACTCCTTCTCAAGAAAGGATCCGTTCTTTGCGACAAACACTTTGCCTTCGGATCTGTGATAGAAGGTATACCCAATAGTTTCCTTAGAGTATCCTATGAAGACGCATTTCTCCGCTTTGGGTCCGAGCTTGTCCAGCATCAACTTCTTGACGTAATCTTCGCATCCCCAAACTTTAAGAAACGACAACTTAGGTTTAGCACCAAACCAAAGTTTATATGGTGTCGTCTCAACGGATTTAGATGGTGCCCTATTTAAAGTGAATGCAGCGGTTTCTAATGCATAACCCCAAAATGATAACAGCAAATATGTAAGAGACATCATTGATCACACCATATCTAATAGAGTTCGATTCCGGCGTTCAGACACACCATTGCGCTGTGGTGTTCCGGGTGGCGTGAGTTGCGAAACGATTCTGCTTGCTTTAAGATGCGTGAGAAAATCATAACTCAAATATTCACCTCCATGATCGGATCGCAGAAATTTAATTTTTCTATTACGATGGTTTTCCACTTTGTTTTTGAAATTCTTTGAACTTTTCAAATGTTTCAGATTTATGTTTCATTAAATAGATATACCCATATCTACTTAAGTCATCAGTAAAAGTGAGAAAATAGCGATATCCACCGCGCGTCGAAACACTCATTGGTCTGCATACATCGGTATGTATGATTTCCAACAAGTCCGTTGCTCTCTCCATTATTCCGGAGAATGGGGTTTTGATCATATTGCCCATGAGGTATGGCTCGCACGTGTCAAATGATTCAAAATCAAGAGACTCCAAAAGTCCATCAGAATGGAGTTTCTTCATGCGTTTTACACCAATATGACCTAGATGGCAGTGCCACAAATAAGTCGTATTATCACTATCTACCTTGCATCTCTTAGCCTCAATGTTATGGATGTGTGTTTCATTGCTTTTGAGATTCAGAAGAAATAAACCATTCATAGCGGGTGCATGACCATAAAAGATGTTATTCATATAAATAGAACAACCATTATTCTCCGATTTAAATGAATAACCGTCTTGCAATAAACACGATCTAGATATGATGTTCATGCTCAACGAAGGCACATAATAACATTTATTGAGGTTTAAAACTAATCTCGAAGGTCAAACTAAGGAGAGCGTGCCGACGGCCATCACATCAACTCTTGATCGGTTCGCAACGCGCATCGTCACCTCATCCCTCGCTAGCCGCCGTCTATTCCGTAGCTCCTGTTTCGAGTTACAAATATTAGCAACTGAACCAGTATCAAATACCCATGTCGTGGTGGTGACATGGCAGGCTAAAGTGAGGGGCCTATGGATGCTAGTGGGATCTGGGGAGGGAAGATGCAGTTAATTCTACACGCAGAAGACTAAGGCAAAGATCTTTATTTCTCCTTCCTTGGGCTACAAGTGCTCCTTGAGCTGTATGTTAGGAGAAAGGAAGAACCTTACCAGCCTAACGGTACTAAAATGAGCCGATCCCTTCCTCAGGGTCCAAGCCTCCCCTTATAAAGGAGAGCCTTGGGTGCCTTTAGGGCTGACATGGCAAGCATATTCGAGGAATATGCTTGTCCCAAAATAGTAGTTCGGCGGCCTCCTTTCCATGTCGCCCTTCTAACGACCGCAAGGTTCCAGAGGGCCCCTCCTGCGTGCCTCGGGCTTCAGGACTGTCATCTCCATGACCTCCTTCTGTCCCTCTGACGCTCTGCGCCTTTGTCTCTTGTGCTTGGCTCCGCTCAGATTCCTTCTAGCCTGCATCTAGAGTTTGACTTTGGGCTTCTCTTTCTCCTGCAAGCTTCGTATCATTCGGCCTTACCTCGCGTAACTCGGCTTGTCCTTCACCTGCATCGAGATTACTCGAGCTAACCCGGCCGAGTTACGTAGTATCCCGGCCGGGTAATGCCTTGCCTCCATCATAAGGGTCCTGCCCTTCCCTGTCTGAGCCGACCTCAACAGGATTCGGCCGACTCTGACAATAACTCGGAAACTAGACGGGCAACTTCCTTTCGTCCTTTCCTGTCTTTACCCTACCCGAGGTTATCTCCCCAACATTAGTCCCCGAAGCTGGTATGGCCCCGCTGACAACTTCGGCCGGGTCATATCAGTTTCATGGAATTTGCTCTACACAGTTTTCGATTTACCTTTCTCTTGTTCAAGGTATCATCGTATCTTCTCGCGTACTTTTCGTCCTACGTGTCGTACTCATCATTGTTTCCCTAGTTTTTTGTTCCTCTACTGTATTTACTGACAGGCTACAGTTACTGCTGCGCCCGTCGCGTCGGCGCTGCGACGCCTCGCGTGCCGTTTCCATTGGGGATCGTGGCTCTTTCTTCCACCGTGTGGTCGTTGGTGCGGCTCCACTTATCGTCGTGTGTTCGTGCTGCCTACACGATCTACACGGTCAACCGCCACACCCACGATCCCACTACCTCGTAGGTAATGCGGTTATAAAGAGGGGAGCGGCGCTGAGGGATTCACTTTCCCCCTTTGCTTACCTGCGCCCTTCTTCTTCCTCGCACCTCTGCCTCCGCTCACGCTTCCGCCGCCGTGCGCTCGTCTGAGTTCTCAACGGCAGAGGTCCTGTTGTACTGCTCCGTCGCGTTCACCCATGTTCGCTCGTTCCGCCACCATCGCCGGTGAGTTCTTCCGGTCCCGTTGTCTGGCCTTCCTTCTAGAGATCTCTGTTCTTCTTCTTTACTCGCGCGGCAGTTCTTTCTCTGCTCCGCCGCCATTTTTGTGTAGAACCACGACGGGGCCCTGTAGCCCTAGGTTTTCCTCCGCCGCTATCTCTTCCTCCGCAAGTTTTTCCGGCGATCTCATGTCTAGTTCTGTCAGTGGCGCGCTCGTCGAAGAGGACGATGCTGGATCTGGGCCCGAGCGGGGCTCATGGCAGGGTTCCTCTGTCACTCGCCGCGAGATTGAGTGGCTTATTCGGACTCGTCGGATCCCCGCCGAGGTATCTTGTCGCTTACCCGGCAGCGAGTCCTCTCCAGACCTTAGGGAGGGAGAGCATGTAGTTTTCATGTCGCATTTCGCACGCGGAGTTGGTCTTCCTCTTAGCGACTTTGCTAGGGAGTTTCTTGATTACTTCGGCCTTCAGCCGCATCATCTCCCTGCCAATGCCATTGCCTCTCTCTCGGCCTTTATCTCTGCCTCGAAGGGATACTTCGGCATGTGGCCGTCTATGCACATCTGGTCAAAGTTCTTCCAGATTCGCTCCAACATCGTCCCAGACAAATCTCTGCAGCCCTCTGAGAAGTTACTCACCCAATGTGGGGCAGCTTCCATCACTCGTCGGAGGAAGTCCGAATTTCCTCGTGTTGCGGGGCTAGAATCGTGCAAGAAGTGGCACAAGTCCTTCTTTTACATCAAGAACATGGGAAATGAAGATAAGATTCGGCTTCCTGCCTTCTCCATTGGTCCTCCTTCCAAGAAGAACTGGACCTATAATCCGAGGAAGAGTCACGCTTTGGCCGAGGCTTTTGAGATTCGGCTTAAGGAGCTGATCCGTGCTGGGCTACGCAGCGAGGATCTGATGACTACTTTCGTCAGCAGCCGAATCTGCCCATTCCAAAAACGCACACACAAACTCTGCTACATGAGAGGTCCTCTCGACCCCAATCGAGTCTCGACCGTGGAGCTGGACAACTACCTCATCTTCAAGCGGGTCCGAGCTATATTTAAGACGGAGATGCCTGAGGATTGGGCTTGGGGATTGAAGCCGTTCACCCGCGAGCGCCCCCCACCCGAAGTAAGCTTAATCATTAGTGCTTTGCTTTCGCAACTTTCTTTGCTAATCTTCCACTTTCTTGTCTTACAGAGGTTTGCGGAGCAGAAGGATGAGGACGCCGAGGTTTTATCACTCCCGTGGCCTGCGGATCGGAACACTCCAGACAGTGGGGAGCCGGACTCAGAAGAGTTCGTCCCCAAGTCAGATCTCGCTCCGGCTCGTGCTCGTGGCAAGACCCCGGCCCACGAAGAGGAAGGTGATTCGGATGAGGTCCAAGTTCTAGAGGTAGTTGCCGCAAAGCCAATTTCATATGCATTTCCGGCTTCTACTTTCTCAGCTAATCCGGACGGTCAGGTTCACGACGCCGAGCCTCTTGCCTCCCGTCCCCCTATTACCTCGGGAAAACGCGGGGCTCCCGCTGGTGCCTCGGAGACGGCTCCCAAGAAGCGAATGAAGAAGTCCGCTCCGAATACCCCCCGGCGCAAGACCATGCCTGGAGTCACTGGGTGAGTTTCTTTTGCTCGTATTTCTTGTTTCTTTCTTTCTGCTTTTTAACTTGACCCCCTTTTTTTATTTTCGCAGTGCTCCACTTTCTGTTAAGCCCGGCGGTCCCAGCATGACGAGTCGTATGACTCGGCAGCCGTCTCCTCCGCCTACTGAAGATACCAGGATTCCCAGTCCTGCTCGCGCTGCATCTCCTCCAGCTCTGAATCGGACGTCGCCTCGCCACGACGCACCTGAGATTCCTCCCGTTCATGTTGATTCCACTCGGCCCACAGATATTTCTTCCGAGCCTGCTGCCTTCTCTGTGAACCCTGATGTCTCTACTGAGCCTCTTTTTGCCGCCGCGGTTTCCACCGTGACTCCTTCCCCGGTCGAGGGCGTCCATATCTCGGCGCCCTCTGCGACCGTGACTCCTCCGGCTCCTAAAGACGCCGTTCCCATTGCCGAGGTATCAGCTCCTACTGATGCCTCTTCTAAAACAAGAAAAGCCGTCGTCACTAAAGCTTCCTCCTCCCAGAAAGGTCTTGCCGGCTCTTCTCAGCCAAGTATCGCCGATGTGCTGCGCAAAGGAACTGCCTCCGCCAAAGCCTCCGTTACCCCGGCCGCCAGTACCCAGCTCGCTCTTCATAAAAGCCATGCGGCAGCGGTGGTTACACAGCACGTCCGAGGTAAAGTCCTAACTCGCACGGCGAGTGGGAACAGCCTCGGCTCGCTGGTTGAATATGCCAATAACTGGAATGTTGCCGATCAGTTCGAGGGTAATCCAGGCAGTCAGCCGTTTCAGCTTTCCGACATCAGCAGTCGCCTGCATCAAGCCGCCAAGATCGTTCTTGATAGTAACAAGATGAATGAGGTATAAGCTTTTTACGGAGTTTTGATTAATTCTCCAGATGCTATTATATATATTCTAGTCCCCGAAGCTTGCAAGCGAATAACTTGTTGTTTTTTTGGAAGTTTTATGATTCTCTACTCAGTTGAATTTTATCTTAGAATTCGAACCTCTATCCAGCTAGATCTGCCTTAAATTCTGCTTGGTTTGCCTCTATCTGAATTTCGATTATCCAGCCACCTAGGTCCGAGTTAAGTTTTGCTTGACTCGGATCTATTTTAGCTTCGAATATCCCGCCACTTAGATCCGGGTTAAGTTTTGCTTGACTCAGATCTGTTTTAGCTTCGAATATCTAGCTGCCTAGATCTGGGTTAAGTTTTGCTTGACTCGGATCTGTTTTAGCTTTGAATATCCAGCCACCTAGATCCGGGTTAAGTTTTGCTTGACTCGGATCTGTTTTAGCTTCGAATATCCAGCCACCTAGATCCGAGTTAAGTTTTTCTTGACTCAGATCTGTTTTAGCTTCGAATATCCAGCCGCCTAGATCCGGGTTAAGTTTTGCTTGACTCGGATCTGTTTTAGCTTTGAATATCCAGCCGCCTAGATCCGGGTAAAGTTTTGCTTGACTCGGATCTGTTTTAGCTTCGAATATCCAACCACCTAGATCCGGGTTAAGTTTTGCTTGACTCGGATCTGTTTTAGCTTCGAATATCTATTCACCATTTTCCCTATTGCTTAGGTTGCACATGACCGGCGGACCTCCGAATTTCAAAGATTGCTTTTTTCGCACAGAAAATTGGAAGAAAAATATGAGAAAGTTATTCCTGTGGTGAAAAAAGCTGGTAAGTCGACAAACCTTTTCATCATCTCCGATACTCTTACTGTTTTGTACGCGAGATGTCGGCTCACTTTGTTGGTAAACAGGTAACATCAATAATCTTAACATCCGTCTTGAGAAGAAAGTCAAGGCCCTGGAAGGTTAGTTGCCCTTTTACTTTATACATTCCCCCTTTAAAATGTGCGCTAAGTTTCTTTTATCTCTTTTGGCTTTGGTAAAGCCGAGTTACAAAGCTTTGCAGCATCTCACCAAGATTGCACGTCCATGCCTGATGTGATGCTGCATTTTTTAGAACAAAGCGCTACTCACTCGGCGCAGTTGAAGGATAAAGATGACGAGATAGCTCGCTTGCGTGCCGAGGTGGAGGCTCTTAAGCTCTCCCAGAAGTCTGAATTAGAAAAGGTTGACCAGGAGTTCTCCGAGGAGAAAATCGGCTAGCTCTGCAATTGCAGAAAAATAAAGAGCTCCTCGAGGCTGCCGAACTGAAGACGCGTGGGATGAGCGAGGAGATCACTCTCTTTGAGAAGAGCAAGACTGATTGGGCTAAAGATCTTCAGATAATGCTGAATTATATTCATCGTAAGCTTCTGACCGTGGCCAGGTTATAGTTTCCCCCTTTTTCTTTATTGCTGACTAATGCAGTCGTGCTTTGCGCAGACCATTTCCAAGAAGCTAAGCCCGTGAGCGCTAAAGCAGTCCTTACTGCTCGGGCGTGCCGAGGTGAAGTCGTTGAGACGGGCTCGGAGTATTTGCTGGAAGATTTCTTGGTTACTGTTGGCGCTGCAATTGGTCCGATGAAGATTATGGGCAGAGATTTGGTGCAGGCGGCTATTCGAGCCTACCATGTTCTCTGGACGAATACTTCTGGGACTCCTAACATTGACGAGGTCCAATTGTTGGTGGATAGGTTAATGGCATCTGAAAGGCAGTTGAGTCTTTGGAGGGAATCTGCCGGACGAGCCGGTGCCGATATGGCTCTTACTGTCATCATGTCATGGTATGAGGACATTTCTCTTGACATTTTGAGAAATTTGCGCACTGGTTCCCGTTGGGTAGAGGATCCAAACTTTGTCGCTCTTCGGCAAGCTCGAGCCTTCCAGCTTGTTGACTATGCCGACGTGCATACTTGGAACGAAGGTCCGAGTTTCCTACCCAACCCCGAGGACGAGGTGGTAGTTGAGGATGCCTCGGAAAACAGCTCGGCTGAACAAGGAGAAGACGAGGGTGACTCGGCTACCTCTGGTGACTCCAGTTCAAGTTCAGATGGTAATGGCGACGCGCGATCCTCCTCCAAGGCTACTGGGCATTCTACTGCGCAAGCTGATGCTCCTAAGCAACCTCGGGCTTCCTCCGAAGTCATTCCTGGGTCTGTGGAGGGCGAAGCAACCTCGTCCGAAGTTCCACCTACCTCGGAGTGCCCAGCCCCGGACCAAGTCATTGCTTCTCCAACAAAAAACCTCTAAGTCATTTCCTACCCCTGGTATGCCGGGCGTATGATGTACGTGGAATATTTATCCGTCTTTTGTATCGTATGAATTTCTCTTGCCGAGTGCCGCTGAAACATATATATGGCTGTAATCGCTATTACTTTGTTTAACTGGTGTTGATTGTCCGAATTCTTGCTTTTGGCGGCCTTCAACCTCTGATGTTTGGTGTATATTTTTGCTTTTACACCAGTGTGGTTTAGATTGTTAATCTGGGTGTGGACTTCGAATATCATACGAGATTGAGCTGTCCTTACACTGGGTGTTGAAGACTGATACCCCCCTTGTAACAAAGGATAACTCTTACTTCGAAGCAAGATAGGACAGTCCCCGAGTCATTGCCTATGGTGCCGAAGTTTAGCATATAAACCAAATTTCAGAGACAATGCAAGACAGTC
Organism: Avena sativa; assembly: GCA_916181665.1. Taxonomy (NCBI): domain Eukaryota; kingdom Viridiplantae; phylum Streptophyta; class Magnoliopsida; order Poales; family Poaceae; genus Avena; species Avena sativa. Next base: position 139,812,814 of record OV702280.1, read on the forward strand.
CCCGAGTTACTGCTCAAGGTGCCGAGGTTTAATATACCACTTAAATCTAGAAAGAATATGGGACAGTCCCCGAGTCAATTCCCAAGGTGCTTGGTTTTAACATGTAATACAAACACAAAAACGATATATGTCAGTCTTCGAGCCATTTCTCAGATGCCGAGGTTTAATACATGAATTAAGCTTAGAAAATAAATCTGGGGCAGTCCCCGAGTCACCGCTCAGGGTGCCGGGTTTTAATACATAATCCAAAAACAATCAAGTGCAATCCCCGAGCCATTGCTCGTGGTGCCGAGGTTTAATACATAACATGAAATTGAAATAACATATGGCAGTCCCCGAGTCACTGCTCTGGACGCCGAGGTTCAAAGCATGCTTGGTGCCCCATCCTGAGACATTACTTTACAATGTGTCATTGATGACTGCTACGAGTAAAATGGCCGAAGTAGAGCTACGTTCCATGGTCTTTTCGTTTCTTCGCCAGCTTTGTCTGCCATGTTCTTTCCTGGTGATTGAGCGTTGATTAGGTAATAGGCATCATTGTGCAATGCTTTGCTCACGATGAATGGTCCTTCCCATGGAGGCGATGGCTTGTGCATGCCGGCTGTGCGTTGCACCAGTCGGAGAACCAAATATCCTTCTTTGAATACTCTTGGATTCACCTTCTTACCGTGATATCGTCGCAAGTTCTGCTGATAAATAGCTGATCTTGATAGCGCCAGCTCTCTGGCTTCCTCTAGCAGATCAACAGTATCTTGCCGAGCTACTTCATTTACTTCTGAGGTTGTATATTGGGTAACTCTTGGCGAGTCATGTATTATGTCGGCTGGAAGCACGGCTTCTGCCCCATATACCAGAAAGAATGGTGTATATCCTGTTGATCTGTTCGGAGTAGTCCTGAGGCTCCATAATATTGCTGGTAGTTCCTCAATCCAACATCCTGCCGACCTTTGCAGCGGTTCGACGAGTCGTGGTTTTATTCCTGACAATACTAGACCATTAGACCTTTCCACTTGCCCATTGGATGCTGGGTGAGCCACAGAGGCAACATCTAATCTTATATGCTTTTCTTGGCAAAATCTAGCGAAAGCTCCTTCTGCAAAGTTTGTGCTGTTGTCTGTAATAACACTATGCGGGTATCCATATCTTAAGATAATATCTTTGAGGAATTTCACTGCTGTGGGCCCATCACATTTTTTTATTGGTTTCACCTCAATCCATTTTGTGAATTTGTCCACCATGACCAATATGTGGGTCATCCCACCTTGGGCCGGCTTAAATGGTCCCACCATATCTAAGCACCACACAGAAAATGGCCAAGTAATGGGTATTGTTTTTTAACTCGGACGATGGCATGTGTATCTTGGATGCATATCTCTGACAACCATTACATTTCTCAACCAGCTCTTTGGCTTCTTTCAACGCTGTTGGCCGATAAAACCCATGCCTGAATGCTTTGGCCACTAAGGCTCGTGATGAGGCATGATGTCCACATTCTCCTTGATGTATGTCCAGGAGGATCTCCTGGCCTTCTGCCGAACTCACACATCTTTTCAATACACTCGTGACGCTTCTTTTATACATCTCATTATTTATGATCGTATAAGCTTTAGCTCTTCGCACAGTCTGTCTTGCTAACACCTCATTATTCGGCAAAACCGCATCTCTAAGGAAAGAGAATATGGGCTGCGCCCATACAGGTGTGACTTTCTCTGGTGTGGTCTCACTATCTATTACCATGTTTCTGCCGACATAACGACCTCGGATTTCTCCATAGTCATGCTTGTATCAGCTGTCTTTCTCTTTGGGAATTCTGGGTTATCTTGCTTGTCAATTTCCATCGGCACATTATCTTCTCCTGACTTCACCGAATAAAGATAGATTCGGACTCTGGTGACGGTGTTATTGATGGTTTCCTTAGGTGCTCTAGGGCGATACCTGGGGGAACTGACTGCCTAGTTGACCCTAGTTTTGACAACGTGTTTGCGTTTTCTGCCCGAGGTATATGGTGAAATTCACATCCTTCGAAGTATCCACTGATTTTTTGCACATGAAATCTATACAGAGCCATATTATCATCCAATGCATCCCAATTGCCTGAGACTTGCTGTACTACTAGATCTGAATCTCCATAGCATAAGATTCGGCATATGCCAATCTCTTTTGCCACCTTCAATCCATGGACAAGTGCCTCATATTCAGCTACGTTGTTTGACGTAGCAAAATGTATCTGCAGGACATATTTCAGCTGATCTCTTTTTGGCGAGGTTAACACTATTCCTGTCCCCAAACCATTTCTTAGTTTGGATCCGTCAAAGTGCATCATCCAATAATTCGGGTCTGGAAATGGTGGCTCATATTGCACCTCCGCCCAATCTACGAAGAAGTCGGCCACAGCCTGAGATTTGATTGCATCCCTTCTATCGAATTGCGGAGCATAAGGTGACAATTCAATCGCCCATTTTGCTATTCGGCCACTCGCATCTTTGTTACTCAATATGTCGGCTATAGGTGCTTCACAAATCACTTTGATGGGGTGCACTTCAAAGTAGTGTTTAAGTTTCTTTGCCGACATGTACACTCCATAAGCCATCTTCTGATAATGCGGGTAATTCTGTTTCGAGGATGATAGTACCTCGCTCAAATAATACACCGGCCTTTGTACTGACTTATCATTTTGAACTCGTTCTACGACGATCACCGCGCTCACTACTCTGTTAGTGGCTGCTATGTAGAGTAACATAGGCTCTTTTGATAATGGAGAAGCTAATACAGGCGCTGTGACCAACATCTTTTTCAATTCATGAAATGCACTGTCTGCTTGCGGAGTTCAAATGAACTTGTCTGATTTCTTCATCAGTTGATAAAGTGGCAATGCCTTCTCTCCCAGCCGACATACGAATCGGCTGAGCGAGGCTAAACAACCTGTGAATTTTTGTACGTCATTTAGACACCTCGGCAACTCCATTCTTTCTACTGCCTTTATCTTGGTTGGGTTGGTCTCTATACCTCGGCTAGATACAAGAAAACCGAGTAATTTTCCCGCTGGCACGCCAAATGTGCATTTTTCCGGGTTAAGCTTCATTTGGAACCTTCTCAGGTTTGCGAAAGTCTGCCGTATATCATCCAGTAGTGTTTTGCTTTCTTTGGTTTTGATAACCACATCATCCACATATACTTGTACATTTTTTCCTATCTGGTCATGTAGACATTTTTGCATGCATCTCTGATACGTCGCTCCTGCGTTGCGCAGGCCGAATGGCATTGTGCGATAGCAATAAGCCCCGTACGGGGTAATAAACGCAGTCTTTATTTGATCGGCCGGATTTAACGGTATCTGGTGAAAACCAGAATACGCGTCTACAAATGACAATAGTTCACAACCAGCGGTCGAATCAATGACTTGGTCTATTCTAGGTAAAGGAAAAGGATATTTTGGACACGCCTTGTTCAGGTTCGTGTAATCGATACACATTCGCCATACAATGGCTACATTTGGATCATCCTTCTTCTTTTCTAGTAACACCGGGTTTGACAGCCAATCCGGATACAGCACCTCCATGATGAACCCGGCCACAAGGAGCCGAGCTATTTCATCCCCTATTATTTTTCTCCTATCTTCGGCGAAGCGGCGGAGAGGTTGCTTCACCGGCCTTGCTCCTGGCCTTACATTTAGAGAGTGCTCAGCCAACTCCCTCGGCACACCTTGCAGATCTTGGGTTGACCATGCAAAGATATCCCGATTCTCACGGAGGAAGTTGGTGAGCTCGCTTTCCTATTTATCATCTAGGCCGGCACCAATAGTGACGGTGCGCTCCGGGAATTGTTCATCTATCTGGAACTTTTTTGTTTCTTTAGTCGGCTGAAAGGAGACACTTCCATGTGGGTTGGCTAGTGCCGGCATATTCAGCTGTGCCGACTGAGCGAGGGCTGCAACCTCCTGAATCCTTCTTTTTTCCCTTGCTATTACTAATGACTCGGCCAAATTTGACCCGGCTGAAGCACATTCCATTGACTTCCTGTAATCCCCTGCTACCGTTATCACCCCTTGTGGTCCGGGTAACTTCATTTTTATATAACTTATATGACAACTGGCCATGAATTTGGCCAATGCTGGCCGCCCGAGTAGAGCATGATAACAACTTTCTAGATACACCACCTCGAACTCTAAGTTTTCTGCTCTGCAGTTATCTCTGGTGCCGAATAATACGTCCACTCGGACCTTACCAATGGGTTCGCATGAAAGCCCTGGTACTATCCCATGGAATGTGGTCCTCGTGGACTGCAGCATGTTCTGTGTTATTCCGAGTTTGTGCATTGTATCTTTGTACATGATATTGATGCTGCTCCCATTGTCAATGAGTACCTTTGAAAATTTCACATTAATGATTGGTCCGACAAATGTCGGATCTAACACGAGTGCATATGACCCCGGACTCGGCATTTATCTTGGGGTGATCCCTTATGCTCCAGGTTACCTCTTGATCCTACCAAGGCACGTATCTTGTTACTGCCGGCATTACTGCATTTACCTCCATATGCCGGCGCTGTACACTCTGCTTGTCTTGTTGTTCTGTCGTGAACACGCAATACGACTGATGATGTTCTCTGTAGTCATTGCGTCCATTATTTCCTGGATTTGTCCTTCCATCCGGACCCTGATTCATCACTTGATGCACCACATCCCTCCGGTCCGAGTTGTCGTACCTCGGGGGAGGAGGTGGTAACATTAGTTGCTGCGCATTTGCTCCAGTCAACTGCGGCTGATGCTGCGGATGTACTTGGAGGGGTGTTGCCTGCATGCCCACCGGGTTTCCCATCGCACTTTTCATCCATGCACATTGGCGGGTCGTATGGTTAGCCGGCCTGGCTTTTGACGTGTGAAATTTACACGGCTGATCTAACATAGATTCGAACGTGTACTTCGGCCTCTCCTGCCATTGCTTCTTTTGTTCCGGCGTCCACTGTCTTTTTCCTTCATTCCTTGGTGTCCACTGCTGAGGACCATTCTTTTGTCGTTGAGTCGTTCCGTTACTCGGCTGATCTTGCGCTACCACTGCCACATGGGCTGAATTATATCTATAATCCGGTCTCTCTTCTCTTCTTCTTCCTCTGAAGTCATTGCGCCTGGATGACCCAGCCATATCTCTCGCATATTGATCTTGATGCTCCCGATGATCTGCTGACATTAACTCAAGTTGCGTCGGATCTCCCAACGCATAAGAATCCGCTATTCTGATGGTTTCCGCCAATGTGGTTGGCATATCTCTTTGCAATCGCTGCCATAACACACTGGCATAGCGGCATGTAACACCCTCAGAATCGGCCCTATGCAAGTTTTAGCGAAACCCGCCAAACCCGCATAGAAACGATTCAAAGGTGCCCACCAGGCACTTTCGTGCGGGTGGAAAATGAAGTAATATCATTACACAATAGTCCTCGATGGAACCCACAAAACATATATATACAACAGCGACTCAAAGAGTCAAGAATACAGATATACAGTACAAAGATCCAAATCACCTTTAAAACGATATAGCGTCCGAGTACGGACAAGATGCAAATTGAGCTAAGAGCCCTGAAGAATAACCAATGGCGTCCATAACCCTGCCCAGGCCAAGCCGGAAGGGTAAGCCTGCTAACGACGTCGATCTCAAAACCTGCTTAAACAAAAGGGGTGCCGACAAAGGGCAAAGGAAAAAGAGAGAGCGGTCAGTACTGAGGCCAGTACACGGCGAGGCTAGAATTCGGCGGTCCTCGCCTACATAGGTATGGTGGACTGAAGCGGCAGCATGCACTAAACAACCTATAGAGACTCGATATAATTGTCGGCTATCAGAGAGGGATAAGAAAGACCTATTCGGATCCAACCTGAAACTATCACCAAGCATACCCATCCTGGTATTTCCCCCTCGAGACCAAACGAGGAAGTCAACCGAGGAACTCACACCGTTGGCAGTTTTATTTATTCAGTTATCGTTGCAGCAATTACTAGTCAGGTATAGATAGTCATCCTGATAGAATAAGCAGTGGGCACTTTTAGTTAACCATTCCGTTGTAGTTGTAACACTTACTAGTCAGATACAATTAGCATGAGATATTCCAAAACCCAGCAGTTGTTGGTACTTTTATTTAGCCATTTCGTTGTAGTGGAGCTGATTACTAGTCATATCGGATACAAGTCAAATTATAGCAGTAAACTTTAGTTATAGTTGTCTATGATCGAGACCTGTGCTCCAAGTCGTCCATAACCGTGGACACGGCTTCTCGAAAAGATTTAACCCTGCAGGGGTGCACCAAAGTATCCACACGCACCTACACCCTTGTTGTCGGATCAGGTAGGTACAAGATCACAAAACATACACCCAACGGTATGTCGACGGGGTTTCGGACACGACGTTTCCCAGACCCAAAGCAAGCACGGGGGCCACCCCACTAAGCTACCCGCAACGAAGTCGGCCGGTCTCCGAGACGGACTCAGGGTTTGTGGAGACGGCTGTAAACGACTGGGAACCCGAAACTCTCGGGCTTGTCGATACAGCGAAAACGTGTCACGATCCTAAACAGTACAGGTGCTCCTCGCACAATCGTAAATAAAGTAGTAAAGCATGGCATAAGTACAGGATAGTAATAAAGCCCCAAACTAATTGTGGCCCCCAGTACAGTACTTGGAATCAGGTACTAAATCGATGGGGGTGCCCATACACCCCACCTGTGGTTAGCGCGCTCGATCTCGGAACAGGTGTCAAGAACTCGGGGTCCTACGGGACACTAGTGGGCGGTTAACAACCAAATAACATCTATTGCCCACCGGTGCCTCTGCATTTACCTACTTCAATTTTAGTTATTAAACAGTAATTAAAGCCATGATCATCTCCAACATTAAACATGTGGCAATACTCCAACAACTGTGGTACTTGACGACACGCAACAGCACTTGAGTAAGCAACTACGACACGCAGGTCCCACTATCTACCAAACAACAGGTAATAGGATGTGTCCAAGGCAATATAAGGCTGCAAGGGATATCACGGGTACGAAAACTAGAGCATCGCAACACAGATAGCAATAGATCAACAAGGGGAATAAATACTATAAAAGCAAAATAGGTAGAAGGGGAAGGGATGCTCGCCTGAAAACATTGCCGAAGGTTCATCCGAAGATCGGGTCGACACTCGCATCAACTCATCGGCCTAATCCGCGAAGAAGCAAAACACTAGAAGAAACACCGGATGGACTATTTAATTCTACGGTAGAAAATCGGGCATGATGCATGTATGATGTATGACATGGCAAAGATGCGATGCAATAAGGCGATATTAAGCGGAACCGGGGTCCCGACAATTAAGTATATGGTTATAGTTGTTTAGCTACCCTGCAATTTAAATGTTGTCTTAACAAGGCAAAATTATATCATCGGTTCGATGCACAAATTTAAATGGAGTCCGGAATAAGACAAAGATATCCCGCATATAGACTCCATATTCAATTATGAGATGAATTGGCATAATGCCCCCAAACCATAGACAAGTATGCATGCATGATCGATTTTATATGCGTCAAGTAATATCATTTATAAAAATATGGGCTTAGGGTCACACATTGGGATATCGGCGATCTTGGCGGTTCGGGGTTCGGGTTCGGTGAGGTCGTTCTTCGGGGTCTCGGCGTTCCGTGACGAAGGCCTTGAGGTACCACCTTATTCGCCGGTGGCGAACTTGGGATCGGCACCGAGGGTTCGGGTTCGGTCTTGGCGTCCGGATCTGGGGTTCGGTCTCGGCGGGATCGTTCTCGGATAACAGAGTAGATCTTGGCGTTCCGCGAAGAAGGACTTGGTTCGGCGTCGGGGCGCATCGGATTCGTCCTAGTCGGTGTCGATCTTGTCGTCACGAAGGTCTTGTCGGGTCGTCGGTCTTGTCGTTTCACGGCGGAGATCTTGGTGTCCCGGGTCTCGGCGTCTTCGGATCCGAGAGGAAGAACTTGATGTGCCGGGATGAAGAACTTGACGTCCTTCGGTTCCATGTCGACGGTCTTGGTGTCCTAGATGGAGAACTCGGTGTATCCGTGTTGGCGGCCTTGGCGGTTATCGGGTTCGGACTTCGCCTCCGGGAACGGGTCCTCAGGGTCTCGACGAACTTGGTGTTCTGGCATCTCTGAGTCGTGGATCTTGGCGTGGCACCGGGTTCGGGGTATCGAGGCTTGGTCTTCGTACCTTCAGATCTCGGGTTCTCAAATACACGATGGAGGACTTGGGGTTCCGTGCAGGAGTTCTCGGGTGTCGGTGGCAAACTCAGGTCGACTTGGTGGTACTCGGGTAGCGCCATGTGCATTCTTCAGAACATCGTGGGAGGAGGAAGGCGCCCGAACTTGCAAACCCACACACGAGATAGGCCGTGGCAGAAGTAGCGCCCATACATCCAACTTGCCCCAGGTAAAAACACAATGAGCAACCACATAGACCACAACACACTGGATATCATTTGTTTCACTAGGACGGACACCAAAATGTGTTGTCCAGGGGATGAGCCAGAGAAGGCGCGCAGGAGGTTGGTCACGGCGGCCTGCGGAGCAACACGGGTGGCTCGCGGCGAGGTGCTGGCCGGAGGTCGCATAAAGGAAGAGGAAGCGGCAACCGATGCTGAACGGGGCAGAGGAGGAGGGAGCGGCCATGGGGCTCGCTGGCGGTGGGGCGCGACAGGAGCTGGGGCACCGGCGCTTCCTGGTGGCGGGGAGACCGGAGCTCGAGGCAGAGGACGGTCGCAGGCGGGGCGGAGCTCTGGGAAGGGCGGAAGACGGCGGCACAGAGGGGGTCCGGGTCGGCGACGACGCGCAGACGAGATCGACGGCGAGCTTGGGGCCGGGGTGGCGCGGCCCGGCCGTGGGGGGGGAGACGAGCGGCAGGGCGCTCGCGGATCATGGAAGAACCGGGCTCGGGGAGGATCCCCTGCAGCGGTAGGAGGAGGGCCTCGGCCGGCAAGGAGGACGCTGGCGGCGCAAGGAGGAGCTCGGGCGGCTCGGGCCGAAGAATTGGAGGAAGGCGACGCGATGGTCGGAGGAGAAGGCCATGGCGGATCGACGGGGAGGCAGCCGCGCACGCTGCAGACGGGACCCGTGCTGACGGCGGAAGCAAGAGCCGCACGGAGGAGAGAGGGCGGCCTCGTGCGGGTGACGGTGGGCGGCGGGGTGGTTCTCGCGATGGAGAAAAGGAACAAGCGGGGATCGAGGCGGTTGCAGGATCGAGAGCAGAGTAGGAAGGTGGGGATCACGAGCGATGGGTGGCGTGCGGGCGACGCGGGGTGGTGGCCGCTCGCGGGGCAGGCGCGTGTGGGTGTGTCGCTGGGGTGGGGTCGCGTGGTTGGTGGGGGAAGGAGTGGAGGGCAGGTGGGGCTGGGTCTGCAGGGGGGTCGGTGGGGTGGGACGGCCGGTTGTGTGGTGTGAGGTGGGGTAGGTCCAGGAGAGAGAGGTGGAGGGAGGGGATTGGTCAGGGTGAGGTGGAGGGAGGCTGGGTAGGATAGGGTTAGGTAGGAAAAGGTCTGGGTGGTCCGGTTTTGTTCTGGGGGTGGCCGACTGGGTCGGATTGGCCCGGGACGGCTGCCCCCTAAAAATAATTAAATATTTTATTTATTTAAAACAGGGCTTTTGCAAAACCACGGGTGGACAAAACAAATATTTCGGAGACCCGGGTTTTGGATTTGAATAAAGACGGGAGTATTTAGAAAACAAAACTAGGCGTTTCGAAAAATAGTTTAGACAAAACCATGCATGATGATGACGATGCTCAAATGCAATGTGGCATGATGACATGAGCATGAGGTCATGATGATGCAATGCACAAAAACAACGCGATTTTCTAGTAGTGGTTTTTGCGGGGCGCCACAATTCGACACCAGTAACAATGGATCTCGCCCTCGAGATCCGCCTCATGGTACCGGAAAGAAGGTCGGCGATCTGAATCTTCTCGCATCGTGTAGATCCTCGCGACACCACTAACAAGAGGTCGTTTTCCGTGATCGTCGAGGGAACACTCCGGGAACAAAGGGCGAAGGTAGAGGTATCCACAAATAAAGCCACCTCTAACTCCGATAGAAAGAGAGAACCGATGCATTCTCATCCACTTCAATGTACACAAGCGAATAGAGTGAGTAGTCGGCATGGGGGCCAATCCATCACGCACCCAAACTATTACTCTGCACAATCAGTAGAAAAGCGTGCAACCATTCTCGGAATCCGACTGAAGATATCGACAATCGAGGTTCAGAAACAAAGGAGTGATGCAGTCTCTGCATCGGATCTGGCGTAGATGATGTCGTCACGTCAGAAAACACCGGAAGGCACGAGAAGGAACAAAGAGGAGTCCACCAGACGAAGGATTCCTCGGATAGCATGAAGACCATATGTAGCAACACCGTTACCAAAGGAGGAAGCCAAACCCTGAAGGTACGATGGAACCCTACCACGAGAAATCCTGGACTCGAAGAGAGAGAAGAGAGCGGATTCAAAACACGCAGAGGTGAGAGGAGAGCAGCAGAGGGGTAAGGAGTAAAATCAGACCTAATCAGAACTATCCAACCGATTTTTCAAAAATAGTTTTGACACTCTACTTCGGCCGTTAGCTAGGTTATCCTACAGGCTGGACTTGTGGGGTATCGCAACTGCTGAGCTCTGATACCACTCTGTAACACCCTCAGAATCGGCCCTATGAAAGTTTTAGCGAAACCCGCCAAACCCGCATAGAAACGATTCAAAGGTGCCCACCAGGCACTTTCGTGCGGGTGGAAAACGAAGTAATATCATTACACAATAGTCCTCGATGGAACCCACAAAACATATATATACAACAGCGACTCAAAGAGTCAAGAATACAGATATACAGTACAAAGATCCAAATCACCTTTAAAACGATATAGCGTCCGAGTACGGACAAGATGCAAATTGAGCTAAGAGCCCTGAAGAATAACCAATGGCGTCCATAACCCTGCCCAGGCCAAGCCGGAAGGGTAACCCTGCTAACGACGTCGATCTCAAAACCTGCTTAAACAAAAGGGGTGCCGACAAAGGGCAAAGGAAAAAGAGAGAGCGGTCAGTACTGAGGCCAGTACACGGCGAGGCTAGAATTCGGCGGTCCTCGCCTACATAGGTATGGTGGACTGAAGCGGCAGCGGCAGCATGCACTAAACAACCTATAGAGACTCGATATAATTGTCGGCTATCAGAGAGGGATAAGAAAGACCTATTCGGATCCAACCTGAAACTATCACCAAGCATACCCATCCTGGTATTTCCCCCTCGAGACCAAACGAGGAAGTCAACCGAGGAACTCACACCGTTGGCAGTTTTATTTATTCAGTTATCGTTGCAGCAATTACTAGTCAGGTATAGATAGTCATCCTGATAGAATAAGCAGTGGGCACTTTTAGTTAACCATTCCGTTGTAGTTGTAACACTTACTAGTCAGATACAATTAGCATGAGATATTCCAAAACCCAGCAGTTGTTGGTACTTTTATTTAGCCATTTCGTTGTAGTGGAGCTGATTACTAGTCATATCGGATACAAGTCAAATTATAGCAGTAAACTTTAGTTATAGTTGTCTATGATCGAGACCTGTGCTCCAAGTCGTCCATAACCGCGGACACGGCTTCTCGAAAAGATTTAACCCTGCAGGGGTGCACCAAAGTATCCACACGCACCTACACCCTTGTTGTCGGATCAGGTAGGTACAAGATCACAAAACATACACCCAACGGTATGTCGACGGGGTTTCGGACACGACGTTTCCCAGACCCAAAGCAAGCACGGGGGCCACCCCACTAAGCTACCCGCAATGAAGTCGGCCGGTATCCGAGACGGACTCAGGGTTTGTGGAGACGGCTGTAAACGACTGGGAACCCGAAACTCTCGGGCTTGTCGATACAGCGAAAACGTGTCACGATCCTAAACAGTACAGGTGCTCCTCGCACAATCGTAAATAAAGCAGTAAAGCATGGCATAAGTACAGGATAGTAATAAAGCCCCAAACTAATTGTGGCCCCCAGTACAGTACTTGAAATCAGGTACTAAATCGATGGGGGTGCCCATACACCCCACCTGTGGTTAGCGCGCTCGATCTCGGAACAGGTGTTAAGAACTCGGGGTCCTACGGGACACTAGTGGGCGGTTAACAACCAAATAACATCTATTGCCCACCGGTGCCTCTGCATTTACCTACTTCAATTTTAGTTATTAAACAGTAATTAAAGCCATGATCATCTCCAACATTAAACATGCGGCAATACTCCAACAACTGTGGTACTTGACGACACGCAACAGCACTTGAGTAAGCAACTACGACACGCAGGTCCCACTATATACCAAACAACAGGTAATAGGATGTGTCCAAGGCAATATAAGGCTGCAAGGGATATCACGGGTACGAAAACTAGAGCATCGCAACACAGATAGCAATAGATCAACAGGGGGAATAAATACTATAAAAGCAAAATAGGTAGAAGGGGAAGGGATGCTCGCCTGAAAACATTGCCGAAGGTTCATCCGAAGATCGGGTCGACACTCGCATCAACTCATCGGCCTAATCCGCGAAGAAGCAAAACACTAGAAGAAACACCGGATGGACTATTTAATTCTACGGTAGAAAATCGGGCATGATGCATGTATGATGTATGACATGGCAAAGATGCGATGCAATAAGGCGATATTAAGCGGAACCGGGGTCCCGACAATTAAGTATATGGTTATAGTTGTTTAGCTACCCTGAAATTTAAATGTTGTCTTAACAAGGCAAAATTATATCACCGGTTCGATGCACAAATTTAAATGGAGTCCGGAATAAGACAAAGATATCCCTCATATAGACTCCATATTCAATTATGAGATGAATTGGCATAATGCCCCCAAACCACAGACAAGTATGCATGCATGATCGATTTTATATGCATCAAGTAATATCATTTATAAAAATATGGGCTTAGGGTCACACATTGGGATATCGGAGATCTTGGCGGTTCGGGGTTCGGGTTCGGTGAGGACGTTCTTCGGGGTCTCGGCGTTCCATGACGAAGGCCTTGAGGTACCACCTTATTCGCCGGTGGTGAACTTGGGATCGGCACCGAGGGTTCGAGTTCGGTCTTGGCGTCGGGATCTGGGGTTCGGTCTCGGCGGGATCGTTCTCGGATAACAGAGTAGATCTTGGCGTTCCGCGAACAAGGACTTGGTTCGGCGTCGGGGCGCATCGGATTCGTCCTGGTCGGTGTCGATCTTGTCGTCACGAAGGTCTTGTCGGGTCATCGGTCTTGTCGTTTCACGGCGGAGATCTTGGTGTCCCGGGTCTCGGCGTCTTCGGATCCGAGAGGAAGAACTTGACGTGTCGGGATGAAGAACTTGACGTCCTTCGGTTCCATGTCGACGGTCTTGGTGTCCTAGATGGAGAACTCGGTGTATCCGTGTTGGCGGCCTTGGCGGTTATCGGGTTTGGACTTCGCCTCCGGGAACGGGTCCTCAGGGTCTCGACGAACTTGGTGTTCTGGCATCTCTGAGTCGTGGATCTTGGCGCGGCACCGGGTTCGGGGTATCGAGGCTTGGTCTTCGTACCTTCAGATCTCGGGTTCTCGAATACACGATGGAGGACTTGGGGTTCCGTGCAGGAGTTCTCGGGTGTCGGTGGCAAACTCAGGTCGACTTGGTGGTACTCGGGTAGCGCCATGTGCATTCTTCAGAACATCGTGGGAGGAGGAAGGTGCCCGAACTTGCAAACCCACACACGAGATAGGCCGTGGCAGAAGTAGCGCCCATACATCCAACTTTCCCCAGGTAAAAACACAATGAGCAACCACATATACCACAACACACTGGATATCATTTGTTTCACTAGGACGGACACCAAAATGTGTTGTCCAGGGGATGAGCCAGAGAAGGCGCGCAGGAGGTTGGTCACGGCGGCCTGCGGAGCAACACGGGTGGCTCGCGGCGAGGTGCTGGCCGGAGGTTGCATCAAGGAAGAGGAAGCGGCGACCGACGCTGAACGGGGCAGAGGAGGAGGGAGCGGCCATGGGGCTCGCTGGCGGTGGGGCGCGCCAGGAGCTGGGGCACCGGCGCTTCCTGGTGGCGGGGAGACCGGAGCTCGAGGCGGAGGACGGTCGGAGGCGGGGCGGAGCTCCGGGAAGGGCGGAAGACAGCGGCACAGAGGGGGTCCGGGTCGGCGACGACGCGCAGACGAGATCGACGGCGAGCTTGGGGCCGGGGTGGCGCGGCCCGGCCGTGGGGGGGAGACGAGCGGCAGGGCGCTCGCGGATCATGGAAGAACCGGGCTCGGGGAGGATCCCCTGCAGCGGTAGGAGGAGGGCCTCGGCCGGCAAGGAGGACGTTGGCGGCGCAAGGAGGAGCTCGGGCGGCTTGGGCCGAAGAATTGGAGTAAGGCGACGCGATGGTCGGAGGAGAAGGCCATGGCGGATCGACGGGGAGGCAGCCGCGCACGCTGCAGACGGGACCCGTGCTGACGGCGGAAGCAAGAGCCGCAGGGAGGAGAGAGGGCAGCCTCGTGCGGGTGACGGTGGGCGGCGGGGTGGTTCTCGCGATGGAGAAAAGGAACAAGCGGGGATGGAGGCGGATGTAGGATCGAGAGCAGAGGAGGAAGGTGGGGATCGCGAGCGATGGGTGGCGTGCGGGCGACGCGGGGTGGTGGCCGCTCGCGGGGCAGGCGCGTGCGGGTGTGTCGCTGTACCATCCCAGTTGTCTAACACCTGTAATGCTACTTGTTCTAGTAATAAAAGGGCCACTTCCTACATATAATTGTTGCATCATCATCCTATCATGCTCATGTCATCATGCCACCTTGCATTTGAGCATCATACAAAAAAACCCTTGAGCTTTGGCTCTTATCTCATATGCATTAATATTTGTATTTGCCTCTTGATATTGTATTTGGTTCTTGATATATTGTTAAATGCCCAAGTTGAGTTGGGGGCATATCTCTTATTGACTCCACCACCTTTTCTTCACCACCTTATAATTCCACCATCCAACTAATATGAGCTTGGCATTTTAATTGAGTTTTACCTCTAGCTCATGTGGGTTGGGATGGATCAATTTCTAGCTCCACATGCTCCCATGTATGCACCATGTTGTTTTCACAATATTGGTATATGAGAGCCACATGGCCACCTTTGCATGCCTTGTGAGTGTGACCCTAATTCTAGCTTCCATATGTGTTGTTTTTGGGGTTATCATCATGTTGGGATATTTTGTGGGCTTAATATATATCTAGTGGCATATACACACTAGCAAGTCCCATTGTATCTCAGAGATGGTCATCTCCATCTATTCCACATGGGGCATCCTTTTTAACTCTTTTGCTTGGGCCTTACTCCACACTTTGGAATGCATAAAAAAATGCCATGTAAATAATCTTGTTTTCACAAAGATAAACATGGTATTAATTAATTATGCATGGCCCATGCAAGTACCCCTTTGACTTGACATTTGTTTTTATTTGTTTTATAAAATGGATCATCTCTTTCTACCCCTTAGGCTTGGTCTTGTATGATCATGCCTAAACCTCATCACCATACCCATCCTTACCCTCATCACCTTCTCCCCCTTTCTTCTAGTCTTGGTCTTGTTGGGGTTTTGGTTGGTTCTTGGTTTGATCTTAACAAAAGAACACCCTAGCATCTAACTTTCCTCCCTCTCTCACCTAGCTAGCCCCACCGGCCACCCTCTCTCCCTGGCCACCTCTCCCTGCCCTAGCTACCAACCCCCAAACCCTAACCTAGCTCCAAACCCAGCTCTACCCGAGCCTAGCTCTAACCACCCGAGGCTACCCCCTCTCTCTCCAGCTCCCTCCCTCTCTGCCTTGGGGCCCTAGCCCGAGCCTGCCCCTGCCTCCCAGACCACCCTACCCCACCTGCCAGCTCCCCATGTGCCTGCCCTGGCTGATCACGTGAAGGAGGAAAGGTGGCACCGAGGCCACCTTTTCCATCTTCCCCTCCCCCACGCAACCTCCCCTACCTCCCGTTATTATCCTCCCCCTCGCCCTCTAGCCTTTCTCAGATCTCCCCAGAGGCCCTGCCTCGCCCCCTCTCCTCCTTTTCTTCCACCGCCACCAGCTGCTGACGCCGGCCACCACCGTCGGCTCTCGCTCGAGCACAGCAAACCAGGAGGCGGGCGTGGTGCTAAGGTTGTCGAGGAAGCCCGTGGAGTGCCTCTGCTTCGACCTGTGCACGGAGCCGTGGAGGAGAAGCCCCAGAACCCCTGCCCCAGCGCGAGCCCGACGAAACCCTAGCTCCGCCGGTACGCCAGCTTCGCCGATGATCGCGACCACCCCCGAGCCCGTCGACCACGCCAACATCCTCGCGGTAAGCCCCCGACCCCCCTGGACATGCTCCGGCCCGTCCTTGTTTCCTGCCGGCGGCGATCGTTTCGCCGAGCACACCGCGTGCACCAGCGAGCGCGCGCCTGCCTGTTCGTTCGCGCCGCATAGCGCTTATCTAGCCCGCGCCCCTTCTCCTGTCAACAACCCTAGTCCAGCCCAGCGGCAGCCGCCTCTGTGCGCACGCCAGCGAGCCGCGTTCGATTCCCACCCCCGCTCTGTCGCGCGCCGCGCCGTTCTCTGTTTCCGTCAGGCGTTGAGAAGAGGAACAGTACCGGGGCCGTGGTAGTTTGCAGTTAGCCCCCTTTTTGTTTTTCTCGCCTCGATCGCGGTCCAGCCAGGCCCACAGTCGGTGGCTGTGGCCACCTTCTAAAAAGGCTCCCCATCTTTTCTCAAACCAACCCGCGGTACCATGCCCCCACCTGCCAGTCCCTGGCCGCGCGCCTCTGTCTCGTGAACCATGAGGCCCTGTGACCCCACCCGTCGGCCTCTGCGGCTGGGTCATCCCGCGGTAACAGAAGCTTCTGCGCGCGTGTGGCCCAGTCAGCTCTGTGACCCCACCTGTCGGCGACTAGGGCTAGGTTTAGCTGAGTGTTAAAATGTTTTCTGTTTCTGTTTTAATTTAAATCTGTTTCCAAATTAATTCAAATTCAAATACAAATCTGTTTTCAAATAACTTTCAAAATATAAATCCAAATTTGACAAATAATATATGTTTTTGAATCAGAAAAATGTGAGGATTTCAAATATGCTATTCAAATTATCTTTTGCACCTTTAAAATTCCAAGTTGAGTTAAATTACAACAAATGCCACTGGAACTTAATAAATTAATAACTTTTGATTTATAACTCCGAATTTAACAAATGATATGTCTAAAATGATCAGCTCGACGAGACCTTTCTGTTTATGCTATCCATGACTTCAATTGCAGCATGCATCATATAAATATATAGTATACAGCAACTAATATGACTATAAAATGTGGCCAAAATCCAATGAAATGGTTTAATATTGTATTCTACACCTCACCCATGCCCTGCTACATTACTGCTATGCAACTTGTGCATCATTCATCATGGCATGATTGTTTGCTTGACGCATTTTATTTCTATGCTTGTGCACTTTATTTATGTTGGCCTTGTTTGTTTGGTTCTTCTTCGAATAGACACTGAGCAGGGGATTTATCAAGAGAACCAGGAGCACTACCCAGATCCGTCTCTCGCTTCGACTGAGTTGCCAGGCAAGCACTACCACATGCTTGCATACATACAGTACCTATTGCCTCTATCTTATTCTTGCATCATTGAGTCGCGATTGCATTAAACTGAATCCCAAGTACTGCATAGCCTTTACTTTTAAACCCCACCAAGCTTGTTCCTCCATCCCATGAGCCATTACTACAGGAGTTGTTTGAGCCATGCGAGTCGTAGAACAGCATGTGTAGGGTATGTGAGAGTCTTATGGATAACGAGGTACCTAAACAACTTAACCTGAGTAGTAATGGGATAACTAATGAAAGTGGCACCGGTGGGCAATATCTGCTATTTGGTTTTTCCTGCTCACTTGTGTCCCGTAGGACCCCGAGTACTTGAAACCTGTTCCTTGAATATTCGCGCTATCCACATCCGGGAGGCTTATGGGACCCCCCTGAGCCAGAGCTTGATTCATTCTTATTTCTTGGGGCCACAAACTAGTTTGAGGTTTTATTTACTATCCTGTACTTATGCCATGCTTTACCGCTTTATTACGATTGTGCGAGGAGCACACTGTACTGTTTAGGATCGGGACACGTTTTCGCGGTGTTGACAAGCCCAGTTTTGGGTTCCCAGTCGCTCACAGCCGTCCACCCAAACCTCGGGTCCGTCTCGGAGTCACCTAGCTTCGTTGCGGGTGTACTCCAAGGGGTGGCCCCCTGAAATATTTCTGAATCCTGTGATTGCTTTGTCGTGAAGGCCTCGTTGGGTTTTGATTTGGTTTTTCCGAGGTTGATCGAGTGTGTGTTGCTATTTGTGCACCCCTGCAGGGTAAAACTTTCTGAAAGCCGTGTCCGCGGTTATGGACGACTTGGAGCACAGTTTCTCGATCATAGACAAGCATAACTAAAGTACCGTTTTAATCTGACTAAGTAATTGACTAGTAAATCGTGCAACACTCATGGAATGGTTAATAAAATTGCCAACGGATGGGGGGTTGTTCGTCCGCTTCCTCGTCGGTAAGCGAGGAGGAGGATGGATCTGGTGATATTACTGTGATAACTGTTGTCATTAATTCACGGACATCCGTCTATCATTGGTTAGGCGGATGGTTAGCGTTTATCTATAGAACTGCTAGGGTTTATCTTTTGCTGCAATTGCGTCACCCCAGGTTGTGTCCCCTTTAGAGGCATAAAGACTTGCTGAGTACCCTTAGGGTCTCACACGATAAATTATTGGTTCAGATGAACAGGTACACTCGCAGGACGGATACTGGGTGGAAGAGGCGGATGATGTGGGCAACGATCGTTCGGTGTAGAGATTCCGGGAACGGGGATCCGTGAGATCTGTGGGCGGGATGTGCTTATTTCTATGGCATCTTATGCCGATTTGCTTCTTATCCGTACTCGGACCTTGTTTTGCCGCTTCCGCTTGATACTCTGATGTGTGATGTATGAGGAATTATCCTAAAATATTATATCTATCTAGGTCATTTGAATCTTGCCGTATGGCGTTACTATATTTATTTTCTTTCTAGATGGTATGGCTCTGATGTACTCTTGTATGGTGGCTTGCATACATACTCATTTGTGTATGTAGTTGATCCCTTCGCCTGCCGATTACGCCGCCCGTACAGGTCCCGATGAGTTGGAAGTGGTTGGGACGGCCGAGAGGTCTACCCGTGAGTGGCTTTTGGGGCCCCACCGTACTATTTCAACCACTACCGCTCATCCAGGCTTGTATCTAGGAGCGTAATTCACCGAGGTAGTTACAATTGGTATCAGAGCCATCCCGACCTTCAGGGTCTCAGCCAAACGGTCGTTGTCAGTCTAGCAAATATTTTGGTAGTTATGTATACTAGGGAAAAACAAAACGAGAGAGTAGGACTGCTTCCATTTTTTCTTCTTACCCTCCCACCCACCCTTTTCTGGTAAGGAAGTGCAACGTTTTCAATCCTCTCCTTAAAAGTTCAAACTAGGATTCACATGTTCTGGGTTTCCGTAGTACCATAGGTTGTGTGTTTGTGTGTGTGTGTGTGTGTGTGTGTAATTCTTTGTCTATCTGTTGCATCCAAGTTGTTATCTAATCAGCCTTTTGGTCATCAACTATTGGTACATTCCATACCGACAGGCTTTTGCAAACCGACGCGATCTGTCTTACTCTTTGTTATCCGACGTTATCTTGTTTGGGGTGTTCGTTTCCGTAGTTACTAATCTTTAGGTTCAACGTGAGAAGAAGGGGTTAGGATATGTGTTCCACTTGTTCATGTGCGGGGTAATGATTTGAGTGCGGGATGGAGTCGCGACCATACCACTACTCTTATCATTCGCTTTTGTATATTGAATTGGTAGAGTCACTAATCTTGATTCGTTAAGTAATTTTGCGCATCTATTGGTATTTTAATGCCGAAATTTGTGGAAAATTTTTCTTTGATATATTTGTGTACCACACTCCTTTTCAGTCGTGTGCGATATGCTTAATATCTTCTAGGTGCTTTTGAACTTTGTTGATATTTTAATATCATCTTAGTAAATTGTATCCTTTAATCTTGGTTAATTCCATCTTGGTACTATTTTGGATTATTATTATTCTCCATTATAGTACTGACTTGTGTTTTATATCAATCTCAGGATGGCTCCACCACGCCGTTCAGATGAGGACATACCACCGGAACTTGGGGCCGCGTTGTCAAACATAGCCAATGCCTTGGCAGTAATGCAGCAGAACCAGCAGCGTTTGGAAGAGAGTGTTCGGAGGAATGAGTTTGCTCCACTCCCTCCACCTCCCAAGCGGGGCGACATCAAAAGCTTCCTGAAGTTCAACCCTCGCCAATTTGATGTTTCTGATCGACCACTGGATGCGGATGATTGGTTACGTGAGACGTCAAGGCTACTGGAGACTGCTGATATTCCTGAGCAAGAGTGGGTAAAGTGTGCTACTCACCTTCTGAAGGGAGATGCAGCTCTCTGGTGGGAGAATTATCTGAAGGCAAGCTGCACTGGTTTTCAGCCCACTTGGGAACAGTTCTCTGGAGCTTTCAAAGAGCAATTCCTGTCAGAGATTGTCATGGAAAGGATGAAGGAAGCATTTCTCAACCTTAAGCAAGGAAATGATAATGTCAACACCTACATCAGGAACTTCATGAATCTTTCTCGTTATGGTGGCGATGAGGTATCTGATGATAAGAAGAAGCAAAAGAGGTTCAGGCAGGGGCTCAATGCATCGATCAAGTATGCAATCACACATGCAAGGCCGGCATCTTTTCTGGAACTACAGCACACAGCTCTGCAAGAGGAAGCAAGCAGGCAAGTGTTTGAGGAGTCCAAGAAACACAACCGTGATGCACCAAGCTCTTCAGCTATGTCAGCTCCTTCTAAGCGGCGTGTCTGGGTTCCTAACACCCCACCGTCGCTCCCGGCTTCACCAAGACCTGCAAGCTACGCGTCAAGGCCACTAAACTCCATCACTGCTGCTCCCAGGGGCTACAACAACCATTACCCTGGAGCGCCTGGCGGAGTCCCTGGCTACGTTGCTCCACGTCCACCTGCTGCTTGCTTCACATGTGGAGATCCTGGACATCTGAACTGGAACTGTCCGATGAAAAACAAAGCTCTTCCTCCACCCCCGCCTAGATCTGCAGCAATCTCTCCTATGGTTCGTGCACCACCACCTCGGGCTCTCAACATCAACACTAAGCCCGGGTCTGCGGTTGTTCGTGCCAACTGTGTCAACGCCGCTCAAGCTGAGTATGCACCTGGAGTTGTGATGGGTATGCTTTCCGTTAACTCAGTCCCTGCACGAGTTTTGTTTGATTCTGGTGCATCGCATTCTTTTGTTTCTCACAAGTTTGCAAATGAGAATGAGTTAGTCTTGGTTCCTCTCCTCAAGCGGTTGGTGGTACAATCTCCTGGTTCAAACATGAGGGCTGTTCATATCAGCCATTGCAATCAAATTGAGATTGGTGGCTCTTTGTTCTCGGCTTCCTTAATTGTTCTGGGCAATTCTGACATTGATGTCATCTTGGGCATGGATTGGTTGACGGCAAATGCAGCTGTGATTGATTGTGCTGAACGCTCGGTTTCTCTGAAGATTCCTGAAGGCCATATAGTCTTTTCTCCAAGTTTGACTCCTGCTGTCCATCTTTTCTCTTTGGCGGCTCTGAATGATGATGCTATGGAAGCTATTCAAAGAGTCCCAGTGGTCTGTGAGTTTCCGGATGTCTTTCCTGAAGAGTTGTCGGGTATGCCTCCAGATCGTGAGGTTGAGTTTGTAATTGAACTTGAACCTGGAACGGCTCCTATCTCCAAGCGGCCTTATAAAATGGGTCCTTCTGAGTTGGCTGAACTCAAACGACAGCTTGATGAACAAGAGAAGTTGGGTTTCATTCAACACAGTACTTCTTCTTGGGGTAGCCCAACAATCTTTGTGAAGAAGCGTGACAGGACTGATAGACTTTGTGTTGACTATCGGGCTCTCAATGCTAAAACCATCAAGAACAAATATCCCCTTCCGCGGATTAATGATCTCTTTGACCAGCTAGCTGGATCTGTGGTATTCTCTAAGCTGGATTTGAGGAGTGGTTATCACCAAATCAAAATTCGCAAGGAAGATGTGCCTAAAACAGCTTTCACCACCCGTTATGGCCTGTATGAGTACACGGTCATGTCTTTCGGTCTCACAAACGCCCCTGCTACCTTCTCGAGGCTTATGAACTCGGTCTTCATGGAGTACCTGGATAAGTTCGTTGTGGTCTATCTGGATGACATATTGGTCTATTCTAAGTCCAAGGAAGAGCATGAAGAACACCTTCGGTGTGTCCTAAACAAGCTGCGCGAGAACCGCTTGTATGCAAAGTTCTCAAAGTGTGAGTTTTGGCTGCCTGAAGTAACCTATCTTGGTCATGTCATCTCTGCCAAGGGCATTGCAGTCAACCCGGAAACGGTAAAGACAATTGTTGAATGGCTTCCTCCGATAAATGTAAAAGAAGTGCGGAGCTTCCTGGGTTTGGCTAGTTATTGTCGTCGCTTTGTTCAGAACTTCTCAAAGATAGCGAAGCCTCTTACCGATCTCCTCAAGAAAGGCAAGAAATATCTTTGGACTCCTGCATGTCAAGCAAGCTTTGAGAAACTCAAAGAGAAGCTCACTTCCACACCAGTCTTGGTTCCTCCGGATACATCCAAGCCTTTCCAGATATTCTGTGACGCCTCTTTGCAAGGATTGGGTGCGGTCCTTATGCAAGAAAGACAAGTTGTTGCTTATGCCTCTCGACAGTTGAAGACGCATGAGATCAACTATCCCACACATGACCTCGAGCTAGCAGCAGTTGTCTTTGCTTTGAAGCTATGGAGGCACTACTTGCTTGGCAACCGATGTGAGATCTTTTCTGATCACAAGAGTTTGAAGTATATCTTTACTCAGCCTGATCTCAACCTTCGGCAGAGGAGATGGATTGAAGCAATCAATGACTTTGATGTGACCATCAACTACACTCCGGGCAAAGCTAATGTCATGGCTGATGCTCTCAGCCGTAAAGCTTATGTCAATAACCTCATGATGGAAGAACAGCAGCCTCTCTTGTGTGAGGAATTCCGTCAGCTCAACCTGGAAATTGTGGAACAAGGACAGCTCTCGAACCTTCTAGCCACTCCTCTCTTGGAAGAAAAGATTCGTTTTCGTCAGCGTGGTGATCCGCACACCAGAAAGATCACTTCCCAGCTCCAGCTTCCGAAGTATGAGTCCTTCCACGTCGATGATCAAGGCACGCTGTTCTTTGAACACCGGATGTTTATTCCGATCTACCCGGGTTTGAGAGAACAAGTTCTCAAGGAGGCGCATGATTCTGTCCTGTCTATCCACCCTGGCAGCACAAAGATGTACATGGATTTGAAAACACAATATTGGTGGCCTGGTTTGAAACGATATTGTGCCAAGTATGTCTCGGAGTGTGATGTCTGCCGCAGAGTGAAAGCTGTCCATCAGAAACCTTTCGGTCTTCTACAACCATTGAAACCTCCGGAATGGAAATGGGAAAAAGTAGAGATGGACTTCATCACTGGTTTTCCAAGGTCGCAGAAGGGCAACAATGCAATCTTTGTTGTCATCGACAGGCTTTCTAAAGTGGCTCATTTCTTCCCCGTCAAGGAAACAATTTCTGGAATTCAGTTGGCTGAGCTCTATATCAACAGAATTGTCTCTCTGTATGGGGTTCCGCTTGAGATCAGTTCAGACCGTGGAAGCATCTTCACTTCCAAGTTCTGGGAAAGTTTCCAAACTGCCTTGGGAACAAAGTTGAACTTTAGCACTGCTTACCACCCTCAGTCGCAAGGACAAGTTGAAAGGATCAATCAGATTCTGGAGGATATGCTTCGTGCTTGCGTTATCTCTTTTGGCATGAAGTGGGAGGAATGTCTTCCTTATGCTGAATTCTCTTACAACAACAGCTTCCAGAAGAGTCTAAAGATGGCACCATTTGAGGCTCTCTATGGTCGCAAGTGCAGAACTCCGATTGGTTGGTCAGGTGCAGGAGAAAGAATATGGTTTGGCCCTGATATTGTAACTCAAGCGGAGGAGAAGGTGCATATCATTCTTGAGAACCTGAAGATTGCTCAAAGTCGACAGAAGAGCAATTATGACAGGAAGCACACGGACATGGTGTATGCCCCTGGTGATCTCGTGTACCTTCGTGTCACTCCCATGAAAGGCACACACCGCTTTGGTATCAAAGGAAAGCTGGCTCCTAGATACATCGGTCCCTTCAAAATTCGTGGAAGAAGAGGAGAAGTTTCTTATGCCCTGGAGCTCCCGGAAAAACTCAAGGTTCATGATGTTTTCCACATCTCTCAGCTCAAGAAGTGCTTCAAAGATCCTGGCAGGACCGTGGATCATGAGCTAATCAATCTCCAAGAAGACCTTTCTTATCAAGAACACCCCACCAAAATCCTGGAAGTCGCAGAAAGAAGGACTCGCAACAAGTCCATCAAGTTCTGCAAGGTGCAGTGGTCGCACCATTCTGTTGATGAAGCCACTTGGGAGCGTGAAGATGAACTCCGTGTCAACTATCCTACCCTTTTTGAGTCTTCTTCTTCCTAGAATCTCGGGGCGAGATTCCTGTTTAGTGGGGGAGAGTTGTAGCATCCCAGTTGTCTAACACCTGTAATGCTACTTGTTCTAGTAATAAAAGGGCCACTTCCTACATATAATTGTTGCATCATCATCCTATCATGCTCATGTCATCATGCCACCTTGCATTTGAGCATCATACAAAAAAACCCTTGAGCTTTGGCTCTTATCTCATATGCATTAATATTTGTATTTGCCTCTTGATATTGTATTTGGTTCTTGATATATTGTTAAATGCCCAAGTTGAGTTGGGGGCATATCTCTTATTGACTCCACCACCTTTTATTCACCACCTTATAATTCCACCATCCAACTAATATGAGCTTGGCATTTTAATTGAGTTTTACCTCTAGCTCATGTGGGTTGGGATGGATCAATTTCTAGCTCCACATGCTCCCATGTATGCACCATGTTGTTTTCACAATATTGGTATATGAGAGCCACATGGCCACCTTTGCATGCCTTGTGAGTGTGACCCTAATTCTAGCTTCCATATGTGTTGTTTTTGGGGTTATCATCATGTTGGGATATTTTGTGGGCTTAATAAATATCTAGTGGCATATACACACTAACAAGTTCCATTGTATCTTAGAGATGGTCATCTCCATCTATTCCACATGGGCATCCTTTTTAACTCTTTTGCTTGGGCCTTACTCCACACTTTGGAATGCATAAGAAAATGCCATGTAAATAATCTTGTTTTCACAAAGATAAACATGGTATTAATTAATTATGCATGGCCCATGCAAGTACCCCTTTGACTTGACATTTGTTTTTATTTGTTTTATAAAATGGATCATCTCTTTCTACCCCTTAGGCTTGGTCTTGTATGATCATGCCTAAACCTCATCACCATACCCATCCTTACCCTCATCACCTTCTCCCCCTTTCTTCTAGTCTTGGTCTTGTTGGGGTTTTGGTTGGTGCTTGGTTTGATCTTAACAAAAGAACACCCTAGCATCTAACTTTCCTCCCTCTCTCACCTAGCTAGCCCCACCGGCCACCCTCTCTCCCTGGCCACCTCTCCCTGCCCTAGCTACCAACCCCCAAACCCTAACCTAGCTCCAAACCCAGCTCTACCCGAGCCTAGCTCTAACCACCCGAGGCTACCCCCTCTCTCTCCAGCTCCCTCCCTCTCTGCCTTGGGGCCCTAGCCCGAGCCTGCCCCTGCCTCCCAGACCACCCTACCCCACCTGCTAGCTCCCCATGTGCCTGCCCTGGCTGATCACGTGAAGGAGGAAAGGTGGCACCGAGGCCACCTTTTCCATCTTCCCTTCCCCCACGCAACCTCCCCTACCTCCCATTCGTATCCTCCCCCTCGCCCTCTAGCCTCTCTCAGATCTCCCCAGAGGCCCTGCCTCGCCCCCTCTCCTCCTTTTCTTCCACCGCCACCAGCTGCTGACGCCGGCCACCACCGTCGGCTCTCGCTCGAGCACAGCAAACCAGGAGGCAGGCGTGGTGCTAAGGTTGTCGGGGAAGCCCGTGGAGTGCCTCTGCTTCGACCTGTGCACGGAGCCGCGGAGGAGAAGCCCCAGAACCCCTGCCCCAGCGCGAGCCCGACGAAACCCTAGCTCCGCCGGTACGCCAGCTTTGCCGACGATCGCGACCACCCCCGAGCCCGTCGACCACGCCAACATCCTCGCGGTAAGCCCCCGACCCCCCTGGACATGCTCCGGCCCGTCCTTGTTTCCTGCCGGCGGCGATCGTTTCGCCGAGCACACCGCGTGCACCGGCGAGCGCGCGCCTGCCTGTTCGTTCGCGCCGCATAGCGCTTATCTAGCCCGCGCCCCTTCTCCTGTCAACAACCCTAGTCCAGCCCAGCGGCAGCCGCCTCTGTGCGCACGCCAGCGAGCCGCGTTCGATTCCCACCCCCGCTCTGTCGCGCGCCGCGCCGTTCTCTGTTTCCGTCAGGCGTTGAGAAGAGGAACAGTACCGGGGCCGTGGTAGTTTGCAGTTAGCCCCCTTTTTGTTTTTCTCGCCTCGATCGCGGTCCAGCCAGGCCCACAGTCGGTGGCTGTGGCCACCTTCTAAAAAGGCTCCCCATCTTTTCTCAAACCAACCCGCGGTACCATGCCCCCACCTGCCAGTCCCTGGCCGCGCGCCTCTGTCTCGTGAACCATGAGGCCCTGTGACCCCACCTGTCGACCTCTGCGGCTGGGTCATCCCGCGGTAACAGAAGCTTCTGCGCGCGTGTGGCCCAGTCAGCTCTGTGACCCCACCTTTCGGCGACTAGGGCTAGGTTTAGCTGAGTGTTAAAATGTTTTCTGTTTCTGTTTTAATTTAAATCTGTTTCCAAATTAATTCAAATTCAAATACAAATCTGTTTTCAAATAACTTTCAAAATATAAATCCAAATTTGACAAATAATATATGTTTTTGAATCAGAAAAATGTGAGGATTTCAAATATGCTATTCAAATTACCTTTTGCACCTTTAAAATTCCAAGTTGAGTTAAATTACAACAAATGCCACTGGAACTTAATAAATTAATAACTTTTGATTTATAACTCCGAATTTAACAAATGATATGTCTAAAATGATCAGCTCGACGAGACCTTTCTGTTTATGCTATCCATGACTTCAATTGCAGCATGCATCATATAAATATATAGTATACAGCAACTAATATGACTATAAAATGTGGCCAAAATCCAATGAAATGGTTTAATCTTGTATTCTACACCTCACCCATGCCCTGCTACATTACTGCTATGCAACTTGTGCATCATTCATCATGGCATGATTGTTTGCTTGACACATTTTATTTCTATCCTTGTGCACTTTATTTATGTTGGCCTTGTTTGTTTGGTTCTTCTTCGAATAGACACTGAGTAGGGGATTTATCAAGAGAACCAGGAGCACTACCCAGATCCGTCTCTCGCTTCGACTGAGTTGCTAGGCAAGCACTACCACATGCTTGCATACATACAGTACCTATTGCCTCTATCTTATTCTTGCATCGTTGAGTCGCGATTGCATTAAACTGAATCCCAAGTACTGCATAGCCTTTACTTTTAAACCCCACCAAGCTTGTTCCTCCATCCCATGAGCCATTACTACAGGAGTTGTTTGAGCCATGCGAGTCGTAGAACAGCATGTGTAGGGTATGTGAGAGTCTTATGGATAACGAGGTACCTAAACAACTTAACCTGAGTAGTAATGGGATAACTAATGAAAGTGGCACCGGTGGGCAATATCTGCTATTTGGTTTTTCCTGCTCACTTGTGTCCCGTAGGACCCCGAGTACTTGAAACCTGTTCCTTGAATATTCGCGCTATCCACATCCGGGAGGCTTATGGGACCCCCCTGAGCCAGAGCTTGATTCGTTCTTATTTCTTGGGGCCACAAACTAGTTTGAGGTTTTATTTACTATCCTGTACTTATGCCATGCTTTACCGCTTTATTACGATTGTGCGAGGAGCACACTGTACTGTTTAGGATCGGGACACGTTTTCGCGGTGTCGACAAGCCCAGTTTTGGGTTCCCAGTCGCTCACAGCCGTCCACCCAAACCTCGGGTCCGTCTCGGAGTCAGCTAGCTTCGTTGCGGGTGTACTCCAAGGGGTGGCCCCCTGAAATATTTCTGAATCCTGTGATTGCTTTGTCGTGAAGGCCTCGTTGGGTTTTGATTTGGTTTTTCCGAGGTTGATCGAGTGTGTGTTGCTATTTGTGCACCCCTGCAGGGTAAAACTTTCTGAAAGCCATGTCCGCGGTTATGGACGACTTGGAGCACAGTTTCTCGATCATAGACAAGCATAACTAAAGTACTGTTTTAATCTGACTAAGTAATTGACTAGTAAATCGTGCAACACTCATGGAATGGTTAATAAAATTGCCAACGGATGGGGGGTTGTTCGTCCGCTTCCTCGTCGGTAAGCGAGGAGGAGGATGGATCTGGTGATATTACTGTGATAACTGTTGTCATTAATTCACGGACATCCGTCTATCATTGGTTAGGCGGATGGTTAGCGTTTATCTATAGAACTGCTAGGGTTTATCTTTTGCTGCAATTGCGTCACCCCAGGTTGTGTCCCCTTTAGAGGCATAAAGACTTGCTGAGTACCCTTAGGGTCTCACATGATAAATTATTGGTTCAGATGAACAGGTACACTCGCAGGACGGATACTGGGTGGAAGAGGCGGATGATGTGGGCAACGATCGTTCGGTGTAGAGATTCCGGGAACGGGGATCCGTGAGATCTGTGGGAGGGATGTGCTTATTTCTATGGCATCTTATGCCGATTTGCTTCTTATCCGTACTCGGACCTTGTTTTGCCGCTTCCGCTTGATACTCTGATGTGTGATGTATGAGGAATTATCCTAAAATATTATATCTATCTAGGTCATTTGAATCTTGCCGTATGGCGTTGCTATATTTCTTTTCTTTCTAGATGGTATGGCTCTGATGTACTCTTGTATGGTGGCTTGCATACATACTCATTTGTGTATGTAGTTGATCCCTTCGCCTGCCGATTACGCCGCCCGTACAGGTCCCGATGAGTTGGAAGTGGTTGGGACGGCCGAGAGGTCTACCCGTGAGTGGCTTTTGGGGCCCCACCATACTATTTCAACCACTACCGCTCATCCAGGCTTGTATCTAGGAGCGTAATTCACCGAGGTAGTTACAGTCGCTGGGGTGGGGTCGCGTGGTTGGTGGGGGAAGGAGTGGAGGGCAGGTGGGGCTGGGTCTGCAGGGGGGTCGATGGGGTGGGACGGCCGGCTGTGTGGTGTGAGGTGGGCTAGGTCCAGGAGAGAGAGGGGAGGTGGCGACCCAGGATTGGTGGAGGTGATGTGGAGGGTGTGTAACACCCTCAGAATCGGCCCTATGCAAGTTTTAGCGAAACCCGCCAAACCCGCATAGAAACGATTCAAAGGTGCCCACCAGGCACTTTCGTGCGGGTGGAAAACGAAGTAATAACATTACACAACAGTCCTCGATGGGACCCACAGAACAGATATATACAACAGCGACTCAAAGAGTCAAGAATTCAGATATAATATACAAAGATTCAAATCACCTTGAAAATGATAAAGCGTCCGACTACGGACAAGAGGCAAATGGGGCTAAGATCCCGGAAGAATAACCAATGGCGTCCATAACCCTGCCCAGGCCAAGCCGGAAGGGTAACCCTGCTAACGGCGTCGATCTCAAACCTGCTTAAACAAAAGGGGTGCCGACAAAGGGCAAAGGAAAAAGAGGAGCGTCAGTACTGAGGCCAGTACACGGCGAGACTAGAGTTCGGAGGTCCTCGCCTACATAGGTATGGTGGACTGAAGCGGCAGCGGCAGCATGCATTAAACAACCTATAGAGACTCGATACAACTGACGGTTATCAGAGAGGGATAAGAATGACCTATCCGGATCCAACCTGAAGCTAACACCGAACAAACCCATCCTGGTGTTTCCCCCTCGAGACCAAACGAGGAAGTCGACCGAGGAACTCACACAGTTGGCAGTTTTATTTATTCAGTTATCGTTGCGGTATTTACTAGTCAGGTATAGGTAATCATCCTGATAAAATAAGCAGTGGGCCGTTTTAGTTAACCATTCCATGGTAGTTGCGACACTTACTAGTCAGATACAATTAGCATGAGATAACCCAAAACCCAGCAGTTGTTGGTACTTTTATTTAGCCATTCCGTTGTAGTTGCAATACTTACTAGTCATATACCATTGTCGCAAGCGAAAAACCAATCAAGCAGTTGTGGGCAGTTTTAGTTATCCATTTCATTATAGTGAAGCTGATTACTAGTCATTATAGAGTCAAATTTATAGCACTACTTTAGTTATAGTTGTCTATGATCGAGATACTGTGCTCCAAGTCGTCCATAACCGCGGACACGGCTTTCAGAAAGTTTTAACCCGGCCGGGGTGCACAAATAGCAACACACACACGATCAACCTCGGAAAAACCAAATCAAAACCCAACGAGGCTTTCACGACAAAGCAATCACAGGATTCAGAAATATTTCAGGGGGCCACCCCTTGGAGTACACCCGCAACGAAGTAAGCTAGCTCCGAGACGGACCCGAGGTTTGGGTGGACGGCTGTGAATGACTGGGAACCCAAAACTGGGCTTGTCGACACCGCGAAAATGTGTCCCGATCCTAAACAGTACAGTGTGCTCCTCGCACAATCGTAAATAAAGCAGTAAAGCATGGCATAAGTACAGGATCGTAAATAAAACCTCAAACTAGTTTGTGGCCCCAAGAAATAAGACTGAATCAAGCTCTGGCTAAGGGGGGCCCATAATTCCCCGTATGTGGATAGCGCGATAAATCAAGGAACAGGTATCAAGCACTCGGGGTCCTACGGGACACAAGTGGGCGGTCGGAAACCAAATGTTATCTATCACCCACCGATGCCTCTGCTTACTTACTTCAATTTTAGTTGTTAAACAGGAATTAAAGTGAACGATAAGTAAAGCCATGATCATCTCCAACATCAACATGCGGCCATACTCCAACAACTGTGGTACTCGACGACACGCCACAGCACTTGAGCAAGCGACTACGACGCGCAGGTCCAACTATCTACCAAAACAACCGGTAATAGGAGGTGTCCAAGGCAATATACGGCTGCAAGGAATTTCACGGGTACGGAAACTAGAGCAACGCAACACAGGTAGCAATAGATCAACAGGAGGGAAATAAATACTATAAAAGTAAGATAGGTAGAAAGGGGGAGATGCTCGCCTGAAAAACATTGTCGGAGGTTCAACCGAAGATCGGGTCGACACTCGCATCAACTCAACGGCCTTATCCGCGAAGAACCAAAACACTAGAATAAACACCGGATGCAATATTTAATACTACGGCATAAGATCGGGCATGATGCATGTATGATGTATGGTATGGCAAAGATGCTATGCAATTAGGCAATATTAAGCGGAACCGGGGGTCCCGACAATTAATTAGATGGCTCATGTTATTTAGCTACCCCGCAATTTAAATGTTGCTTTAGCATGGCAAAAGATAGTACCGGTTCGCTACACAAATTTAAATGAGGCCAATATGAGACTAGATTTGCCCGCATATGGGCCCCATATTTAATTATGAGGTGAATCGGCATAAGGCCCCCAAACCACAGACAAGGATGCATGCATGAACAATTATTATGCGACAAGTTGTATTATGTTATAAAATAGGGTTTTCGGGAAGGGGTTCACACATTAGGGTTCGACGATCTTGGGGTTCCGGGGGTTCGGGGTTCGACAGGGTCCAGGGTCCGGACTCGGGGTTCAGGGTTCGACGGGATCGTTCTCGGATAGCGGAGGTAGGTCTTATCGCATCCGTGGTCTTCGGATCATGTCGACGGTCATGGCGTTCGGGATGAAGATCTTGGCGTTCCGCGGCGAAGTGCTTGTCGTACCGGTGACGATCTTGACGGTCTTTAGATCCGGACTTCGCCTCCGGGAACTGTCCTCAGGGTCTCGACGAACTTGGTGTTCTGGCATCTCCGAGTCGTGGTTCTTGACGCGGGACCGGCCTTATGCTCGGGTAGAAGTACTTGTCGCACCATGTCGGGGTCCTTGAATCCAGAAGGAGAACTTGACGCGCCAGGGTTCGGTGTAGATGATCTTTTAGCTTTCATGCAGATGGTTCTTCAACTTGTCGACACCAGAGTAGATGTAGATGATGCGGTAGCACATGGCCACAGGTGTCAACGACGGTGATCCTCAACATACTGCTCTTGTGCGCACACGCGAGGCGGTCGAGGACACATACTGGAGAGGCCGAGCGACGATGGGGTAGCACAAAGGGCGCAGGCTTGTTGCGGGGTGGAGGACATGAGGCCCAGGCGCCAGGAGAAGCTCGGGACAGCGGCGCTCGCGGGCGGTCGGCGACGGGCGCACGGGCTCTAGGAGGAGGCGACCAGCGTGGCTCTGGCAGAAGGAGGTTGGCGCGTCCTAGAGCAGCAGAGAGGGGCAAGGTCAACCCGAGGCGCCAGGTACTACGGAGGAAGGCAGTATCACGACCAGCGACACGACGGCCGGGCTCCACAAGGCGGAAGACGCGGCGAAGAGGAGAGGAGGGCTCGGGCCGGAGCTCGGGTCGGCGGAACCGCGCATGCCGGAGGCGGCAGAGCTCGGGGAGGGCACCGGCGAGGGGGAGAGAGCGGTGGAGGCGCCGGGTAGGTGGGGGAGCGGGGCGAGAGGAGGAGGCGGCCGCGGCTGCCGGCGAGGGGCGAGGCGGCCGGCGGTGGAGAGGAAGGTGGCGGGCGGTGCAAGCGGGGGAGGCGCGCCGGCGCGGGAGGCGGCCGGTGGCGAGGAGCCGAGCGACGAGGTGGGGCGGAGGGGCGAGCCCGGGCCGAGCTTGAGGGGAGGGGTCGGCGGCGACGTGGGCCGGCCGGAGGCGGGGCGGAGCGGCGCTGCCTGCCGGCGAGGTGGAGGTCGTGGCCGGGGAGCGAAGCGAGGCAGAGAGGGGAAGGTGGGGAAGAGGGCCACGCGGGGAGGGGAAAGAAGAGAGAGGGATGGGAGCGGGGTCGGGGCGGACCGGGTCCAGGGTGGTCGGGCCCACGCGGGGTGGGGCCGGACTGGCAGGGGCGGGGTGGGTCGCGTGGGGTGAGGATGCTGGGTGAGGGCTGGCAGGTGGGTTGGGGTGGGACCCAGGGGAAGGAAGAGGGGGGCTGTGTGGTGTGGAGTGTGGCTGGACCAGGTGGCGGCGTGGGAGTGGGTGGGGGGAAGGGAGAGGGTGAGGTGTCAGGTGGGGATTGGGTGGGATGAGGTGGCCGGAGGGGTGGGTAGATTAGGTTGGGTAGCTTAGGTATTTCGGCGAACCGTTTTATTCTCGGGGTGGTCATTCGGGTCGAATAGGCCCGTCCGACTGCCCCCACTAAAATAATTTAATATTTTATTTGTTTAAAACAAAGTTTCTGCAAACCGATAGCAGACAAAACAAAATAATCCGGAGACCCGGGTTTGCGTTTGAATTAAAGACGGGGCGTTTAGAAAACAGAAACAGGCTTTGCGAAAATAGTTTTAGACAAACGATGCATGATGATGACGATGCAATGCACAAATTCAACGCGATTTTCTAGTAGTGGTTTTGCGGGATGCCACAATTCGACACCACTAACAATGGATCTCGCCCTCGAGATCCGCCTCATGGTACCGGGAAGAAGGTCGGCGGTCTGCATCTTCTCGCTTCGTGTAGATCTCCGCGACACCACTAACAAGAGGTCGTTGTCCGTGATCGTCGAGAGAACACTCCGGAAACAAAAGGTCGAAGGTAGAGGTATCCACAATAAAGCCACCCCTAACTTCCGTGGACGGAGTAAAACTGCTGGCTCCACTGATTCGATGTACAAGAGCGAATGATAAGAGTAGTCGGATGGTGATCAGTCCATCGCACACCCAAACCATTACTCTGCACATGAATAGGCGAATTATGCAACCAACTCTCGGAATTAGACTGAAGATCTTGACAAACGAGGGTCGGAACAAAGGCGTGATGCAGACTCTGCATCGGATCTGGCGTAGATGATGCCGTCGTGTCGGAAAACACCGGAAAGCACAAACAAGGAACAAAGAATGGTACCACAGATAGAGGATCACTCAGATAGCATGAAGTCCGGATGGTAGAACACCGTTATCAAAGGTGGAAGCGAAACCCTGAAGGTACGACAGAAACCCAACCACGAGAATTCCTGGACTCGAAGAAAGAGAAGAGAGCGGATTCAAAACACGTTGAGGTAAGAGGAGAATAGCAGAGGGGTAAGGAGTAAAATCAGACCTAATCAGAACTATCCAACCGATTTTGCAAAAATAGTTTTTGACACTCTACTTCGGCCGTTAGCTAGGTTATCCTACAGGCTGGACTTGTGGGGTATCGTAACTGCTGAGCTCTGATACCACTCTGTAACACCCTCAGAATCGGCCCTATGCAAGTTTTAGCGAAACCCGCCAAACCCGCATAGAAACGATTCAAAGGTGCCCACCAGGCACTTTCGTTCGGGTGGAAAACGAAGTAATAACATTACACAACAGTCCTCGATGGGACCCACAGAACAGATATATACAACAGCGACTCAAAGAGTCAAGAATTCAGATATAATATACAAAGATTCAAATCACCTTGAAAATGATAAAGCGTCCGACTATGGACAAGAGGCAAATGGGGCTAAGAGCCCGGAAGAATAACCAATGGCGTCCATAACCCTGCCCAGGCCAAGCCGGAAGGGTAACCCTGCTAACGGCGTCGATCTCAAACCTGCTTAAACAAAAGGGGTGCCGACAAAGGGCAAAGGAAAAAGAGGAGCGTCAGTACTGAGGCCAGTACACGGCGAGACTAGAGTTCGGCGGTCCTCGCCTACATAGGTATGGTGGACTGAAGCGGCAGCGGCAGCATGCACTAAACAACCTATAGAGACTCGATACAACTGACGGTTATCAGAGAGGGATAAGAATGACCTATCCGGATCCAACCTGAAGCTAACACCGAACAAACCCATCCTGGTGTTTCCCCCTCGAGACCAAACGAGGAAGTCGACCGAGGAACTCACACAGTTGGCAGTTTTATTTATTCAGTTATCGTTGTGGTATTTACTAGTCAGGTATAGGTAATCATCCTGATAAAATAAGCAGTGGGCCGTTTTAGTTAACCATTCCGTGGTAGTTGCGACACTTACTAGTCAGATACAATTAGCATGAGATAACCCAAAACCCAGCAGTTGTTGGTACTTTTATTTAGCCATTCCATTGTAGTTGCAATACTTACTAGTCATATACCATTGTCGCAAGCGACAAACCAATCAAGCAGTTGTGGGCAGTTTTAGTTATCCATTTCATTACAGTGAAGCTGATTACTAGTCATTATAGAGTCAAATTTATAGCACTACTTTAGTTATAGTTGTCTATGATCGAGATACTGTGCTCCAAGTCGTCCATAACCGCGGACACGGCTTTCAGAAAGTTTTAACCCTGCCGGGGTGCACAAATAGCAACACACACACGATCAACCTCGGAAAAACCAAATCAAAACCCAACGAGGCTTTCACGACAAAGCAATCACAGGATTCAGAAATATTTCAGGGGGCCACCCCTTGGAGTACACCCGCAACGAAGTAATCTAGCTCCGAGACGGACCCGAGGTTTGGGTGGACGGCTGTGAACGACTGGGAACCCAAAACTGGGCTTGTCGACACCGCGAAAACGTGTCCCGATCCTAAACAGTACAGTGTGCTCCTCGCACAATCGTAAATAAAGCAGTAAAGCATGGCAGAAGTACAAGATCGTAAATAAAACCTCAAACTAGTTTGTGGCCCCAAGAAATAAGACTGAATCAAGCTCTGGCTAAGGGGGGCCCATAATTCCCCGTATGTGGATAGCGCGATAAATCAAGGAACAGGTATCAAGCACTCGGGGTCCTACGGGACACAAGTGGGCGGTCGGAAACCAAATGTTATCTATCACCCACCGATGCCTCTGCTTACTTACTTCAATTTTAGTTGTTAAACAGGAATTAAAGTGAACGATAAGTAAAGCCATGATCATCTCCAACATCAACATGCGGCCATACTCCAACAACTGTGGTACTCGACGACACGCCACAGCACTTGAGCAAGCGACTACGACGCGCAGGTCCAACTATCTACCAAAACAACCGGTAATAGGAGGTGTCCAAGGCAATATACGGCTGCAAGGAATTTCACGGGTACGGAAACTAGAGCAACGCAACACAGGTAGCAATAGATCAACAGGAGGGAAATAAATACTATAAAAGTAAGATAGGTAGAAAGGGGGAGATGCTCGCCTGAAAAACATTGTCGGAGGTTCAACCGAAGATCGGGTCGACACTCGCATCAACTCAACGGCCTTATCCGCGAAGAACCAAAACACTAGAATAAACACCGGATGCAATATTTAATACTACGGCATAAGATCGGGCATGATGCATGTATGATGTATGGTATGGCAAAGATGCGATGCAATTAGGCAATATTAAGCGGAACCGGGGGTCCCGACAATTAATTAGAT
Organism: Avena sativa; assembly: GCA_916181665.1. NCBI lineage: Eukaryota > Viridiplantae > Streptophyta > Magnoliopsida > Poales > Poaceae > Avena > Avena sativa. Next base: position 139,849,462 of record OV702280.1, read on the forward strand.
GGCTCATGTTATTTAGCTACCCCGCAATTTAAATGTTGCTTTAGCATGGCAAAAGATAGTACCGGTTCGCTACACAAATTTAAATGAGGCCAATATGAGACTAGATTTTCCCGCATATGGGCCCCATATTTAATTATGAGGTGAATCGGCATAAGGCCCCCAAACCACAGACAAGGATGCATGCATGAACAATTATTATGCGACAAGTTGTATTATGTTATAAAATAGGGTTTTCGGGAAGGGGTTCACACATTAGGGTTCGACGATCTTGGGGTTCCGGGGGTTCGGGGTTCGACAGGGTCCAGGGTCCGGACTCGGGGTTCAGGGTTCGACGGGATCGTTCTCGGATAGCGGAGGTAGGTCTTATCGCATCCGTGGTCTTCGGATCATGTCGACGGTCATGGCGTTCGGGATGAAGATCTTGGCGTTCCGCGGCGAAGTGCTTGTCGTACCGGTGACGATCTTGACGGTCTTTAGATCCGGACTTCGCCTCCGGGAACGGTCCTCAGGGTCTCGACGAACTTGGTGTTCTGGCATCTCCGAGTCGTGGTTCTTGACGCGGGACCGGCCTTATGCTCGGGTAGAAGTACTTGTCGCACCATGTCGGGGTCCTTGAATCCAGAAGGAGAACTTGACGCGCCAGGGTTCGGTGTAGATGATCTTTTAGCTTTCATGCAGATGGTTCTTCAACTTGTCGACACCAGAGTAGATGTAGATGATGCGGTAGCACATGGCCACAGGTGTCAACGACGGTGATCCTCAACATACTGCTCTTGTGCTCACACGCGAGGCGGTCGAGGACACATACTGGAGAGGCCGAGCGACGATGGGGTAGCACAAAGGGCGCAGGCTTGTTGCGGGGTGGAGGACATGAGGCCCAGGCGCCAGGAGAAGCTCGGGACAGCGGCGCTCGCGGGCGGTCGGCGACGGGCGCACGGGCTCTAGGAGGAGGCGACCAGCGTGGCTCTGGCAGAAGGAGGTTGGCGCGTCCTGGAGCAGCAGAGAGGGGCAAGGTCAACCCGAGGCGCCAGGTACTACGGAGGAAGGCAGGGTCACGACCAGCGACACGACGGCCGGGCTCCACGAGGCGGAAGACGCGGCGAAGAGGAGAGGAGGGCTCGGGCCGGAGCTCGGGTCGGCAGAACCGCGCATGCCGGAGGCGGCAGAGCTCGGGGAGGGCAGCGGCGAGGGGGAGAGAGCGGTGGAGGCGCCGGGTAGGTGGGGGAGCGGGGCGAGAGGAGGAGGCGGCCGCGGCTGCCGGCGAGGGGCGAGGCGGCCGGCGGTGGAGAGGAAGGTGGCGGGCGGTGCAAGCGGGGGAGGCGCGCCGGCGCGGGAGGCGGCCGGTGGCGAGGAGCCGAGCGACGAGGTGGGGCGGAGGGGCGAGCCCGGGCCGAGCTTGAGGGGAGGGGTCGGCGGCGACGTGGGCCGGCCGGAGGCGGGGCGGAGCGGCGCTGCCTGCCGGCGAGGTGGAGGTCGTGGCCGGGGAGCGAAGCGAGGCAGAGAGGGGAAGGTGGGGGAGAGGGCCACGCGGGGAGGGGAAAGAAGAGAGAGGGATGGGAGCAGGGTCGGGGCGGACCGGGTCCAGGGTGGTCGGGCCCACGCGGGGTGGGGCCGGACTGGCAGGGGCGGGGTGGGTCGCGTGGGGTGAGGATGCTGGGTGAGGGCTGGCAGGTGGGTTGGGGTGGGACCCAGGGGAAGGAAGAGGGGGGCTGTGTGGTGTGGAGTGTGGCTGGACCAGGTGGCGGCGTGGGAGTGGGTGGGGGGAAGGGAGAGGGTGAGGTGTCAGGTGGGGATTGGGTGGGATGAGGTGTCCGGAGGGGTGGGTAGATTAGGTTGGGTAGCTTAGGTATTTCGGCGAACCGTTTTATTCTGGGGGTGGTCGTTCGGGTCGAATCGGCCCGTCCGACTGCCCCCACTAAAATAATTTAATATTTTATTTGTTTAAAACAAAGTTTCTGCAAACCGATAGCAGACGAAACAAAATAATCCGGAGACCCGGGTTTGCGTTTGAATTAAAGACGGGGCGTTTAGAAAACAGAAACAGGCTTTGCGAAAATAGTTTTAGACAAACGATGCATGATGATGACGATGCAATGCACAAATTCAACGCGATTTTCTAGTAGTGGTTTTGCGGGATGCCACCGGGTGTGAGGTGGAGGGAGGGGATTGGTCAGGGTGAGCTGGAGGGAGGCTGGGTAGGATAGGGTTAGGTAGGAAAAGGTCTGGGTGGTCTGGTTTTGTTCTGGGGGTGGCCGACTGGGTCGGATTGGCCCGGGACGGCTGCCCCCTAAAAATAATTAAATATTTTATTTATTTAAAACAGGGCTTTTGCAAAACCGCGGGTGGACAAAACAAATATTCCGGAGACCCGGGTTTTGGATTTGAATAAAGACGGGAGTATTTAGAAAACAAAACTAGGCGTTTCGAAAAATAGTTTAGACAAAACCATGCATGATGATGACAATGCTCAAATGCAATGTGGCATGATGACATGAGCATGAGGTCATGATGATGCAATGCACAAAAACAACGCGATTTTCTAGTAGTGGTTTTTGCGGGGCGCCACACGGCATCCCTGTGCGAACCAAGCTATCGCTTGTGATTCTATAACTCCTTCACACAAGTTTCTTAGGTTGCACCACTGAGTTAAAAACTCTCTGTCCGTCTCATTCGGTCTTTGCTTGCACATGGCTAACTGTTGCGGCCTGTTTGGCCTCTTGTAAGTACTGGTAAAGTTGCTAACGAACATTTCTTCAAAATCCAACCAAAAGTTGATACTGCCTGCTGGTAGATTATTCAGCCATACTCTAGCTGGTCCTTCCAACATCTGCGGGACATACCGCACTGCCCATCGCAAGTTCCCGCCTGCTATCTTCATAGTTGTGGCATAATCAATCAACCAGTCTTGTGGTTTGGTGCTCCCATTATACGTTTTTGTGCCTCTCGCCAGCTGAAAGTTCGGCACAGGTGGTTCGCCCATGATCCGTGGTCCGAAACATGCCGGACCCGGTGGACCCTGTTCTTCCAGCAACTCGGATCGGTACAGCCGGTCTAGCTTTACTCTGGCATCATTTGACGGCAAATCTCGGTACAGAACTCTGTCCTGCATTCCGTAGTGGTTATTTCCACCATGGATCGCATATTCCATCTCGGAGTAACCATCATTGTACCTTTCATTCACTTTATTGTGGCGAGCTGGTCTTGCTTCTCTTTCCTGCCGAGGTTCATGTCTCGGTTGCGGGTTGCGCAGCGGTTCTCTCCTTCCTTCGACCGGGGTATTGTTCTCGTGATTTCCTCTCCCGAGTTCTGCTCTGCCGAGGTCCCCATTGCCTCGGCTTTCGCCGCCTTTCTCAGAACGGCCGGGGTTCTTTTCGCCACTGTTACCTCGGCTTCCATTTCCTTTGTTCTCATTTGCTTTCCCGGCTATCGCCGGATCATATGGAACAATTTGCTTGTTTCTCTTTCCCGAAGTTACCGCTCTGTCCCTTCGTGCATTGTTTCCGGGTGAAGATACTGCTGCCACAGACAAGGCAGGTGCTGCCCCAGCCGAGTGAACCATCCGCGAGGCCCTTGGCCTCGCTGGATCTGCCCTGAGCATCTCTTCATTCTGCTAGTTCGCAATACGCACCAGCTCATTCACTCTTTCTTGCTGTTTCTACCGGGCTTCGCCGGTTAATCCCTCCAACTCTAATGCTGCGGCATTTGCCGCTCTCAGGTTCTTTGCCGGGGTACTGTACCTCGGCAAGCCCAAATCAACTGATTCTGCCTTATGAGCATCATGCTCCTTGTTGATATCATCTATGAGGTTCTTCCCTCTTAATCTCAACTCGTCAACCCGTTCGGGAGCGGCGTCGAGCTTGTTAGCTTTGGCATACTCTCGCAGGGTCCTGTTTAAGGATTCCCGCAAGGCCGACACCTTTTTTTGCCTCTACCAGCACCTTTTGCCTGGTTTCTTCTAATTCTGCCTGAGCATTTGCCGGATCAAGTATCGGTGCTACAGGTGTAGTTAGATTATCTATGGTTGCCTGAAGAATGTTTTCTGGTTTTTCCAGAGGTGGCCCTCTTTTTCTTGGTGCCTTTGGGGTAGTGTCCTGCACTTCGGCCTGATTGGTCACTGGAGGGATTACCTCAGTGGGTGGTGGTGCCGTCTGCCTGGGCGCGACCTGCACGCCTGTGGCAGGATCTCTGGTTGATCCGGCACCCGCTACTCATGCCTGCACCCCGGCTGCGACCATCACCTCGACGCTGCTGTCCGGGCACACTCTGCGCGGACGGCTCGCGGCGCTAAGGGGTGGCTCTCCTGCAACAACAACCTGGTAAGGATAAATGCCAGAGACGTCGACGCCGACGTAGACCTGGTGCGTGCCCAAGCTGATGAAGACGCCGTTGCGCGGGGGAGCTTTTCCCCTGAAGCTGCCTGCATTGTCGCTGACGTAGTCACAGAGATCAAATCTCCGGGCCAAGCCAGAAACAACGCGCTCGCCAGTGTTGATGAAGTTTCTCGTCCGGATCATGACTCTAGCTAGCACCGCTGCTGGCCCCACGGTGGGCGCCAACTATCGTGGTGGTGACACGGCAGATGCCATGGGTAGGCTAATGTGAGGGGCCTATGGATGCTAGTGGGATCTGGGGGAGGGAAGATGCAGTTAATTCTACACGCAGAAGACTAAGGCAAAGATCTTTATTTCTCCTTCCTTGGGCTACAAGTGCTCCTTGAGCTGTATGTTAGGAGAAAGGAAGAACCTTACCAGCCTAACGGTACTAAAATGAGCCGATCCCTTCCTCAGGGTCCAAGTCTCCCCTTATAAAGGAGAGCCTTGGGTGCCTTTAGGGCTGATGGGGCAAGCATATTCGAGGAATATGCTTGTCCCAAAATAGTAGTTCGGCGGCCTCCTTTCCCTGTTGCCCTTCTAACGACGGCAAGGTTCCAGAGGGCCCCTCCTGCGTGCCTCGGGCTTCAGGACTGTCATCTCCGTGACCTCCTTCTATCCCTCTGACGCTCTGCGCCTTTGTCTCTTGTGCTTGGCTCCGCTCATATTCCTTCTAGCCTGTAGCTAGAGTTTGACTTTGGGCTTCTCCTTCTCCTGCAAGCTTCGTATCATTCGGCCTTACCTCGCGTAACTCGGCTTGTACTTCACCTGCATCGAGATTACTCGGGCTAACCCGGCCGAGTTACGTAGTATCCCGGCCGAGTAATGCCTTGCCTCCATCATAAGGGTCCTGCCCTTCCCTGTCTGAGCCGACCTCAACAGGATTCGGCCGACTCTGACAATAACTCGGAAACTAGACGGGCAACTTCCTTTCGTCCTTTCATGTCTTTACCCTACCCGAGGTTATCTCCCCAACAACCCAGGCACTACAACGAGGGCTAGTAAGGAAAACATCAATAACATGTATATCAAATATACCTTTGATGGTGCCAGCCTTCTAGTCCGCTAAGTACTTTGGACAGTTGCGCTTCTAGTGACCCTTGTCCTTGCAATAGAAGCACTTAGTGTCCGGCTTAGGTCCAGACTTGAGCTTCTTCTCTGCAGGGGCAACGCGCTTGCTGCTGCCTTTCTTGAAGGGCTTCTTTGCACCCTTATCTTTCTTAAAGCCGGGGGGCTTGTTGACCATCAACACATGATTATCTTTCTTGATGTCCACCTCTGGAGCTTAGCGAAGAGCTCAGTGATCGTATCAGTGGAACCAATCTGATTATGAGTAACTACAAAACCTTTGTAGCTAGGAGGGAGTGATTGCAGAACTCTGTCAATCTTGAACTCCTTTGGAATCTTGCAGTCCAGTTGCTCAAGGCGTTGAGTGTAGCCCGACATCTTAATGGCATGCGCACTAACGGAACTCCCTTCCTCCATCTTGCAGTTAAAGAATTTCTCAGAGATCTCATATCTCTCAGAACGGGCCTGAGTTTGAAACATAGTTTTCAGTTCCTCAAGAATCTCAAAGGGCCCGGGGAACTCCTCAAAACGATTTTGAAGGTCCGATTCCATAGCAAACAACATGGTTCTCTTAATCACACCATAATCATCCTTGCGCGACTGATAAACAGCTTTCTCATCAGCCGGCGCATCTACAGCAGGGGCGTCACCTAGCGCTTTCTCAAGGACATAGTCCTTTTGTCCGCCAGAGAGAATGATTCTCAGAATGCGGAACCAGTTGGTGAAGTTAGACCCATTGTTCTTAAGCTTTTCTTTCTCAGCAAAAACGTTGAAGTTGAAGTTGGACTTAGCCATTTGATCTACAAAATTTGCAAGTACAATTTAGACTATGTTCATGATAACTAGTTCAACTTAATCAAATTACTAGATGAACTCCCACTAAATTCAACATCCCTCAAGTTGTTTAGTGAACATGATCCAAATTCACCACACCTAATCCTATCTTCACGAGAAAAGATGTGGTTTCAATGGTGGACAACAAAGTGTCGATCATATCATTCATATGACTCATGCTTAACCTTTCGGTTCGTGTGTTGCGAGGCCATGTTTGTACATGCTAGGCTCGTCAAGTCAAACCCAAGTATTTCCGCGTGTGCAAAACTGGCTTGCACCCGTTGTATGTGAACGTAGAGTTTATAGCACCCGATCATCACGTGATGCTTGAACATGACGAACTTTCGCAACGGTGCATACATGGGGAGAACACAGTTTTTATCTTGATCTTTAAGTGAGGAATCATCTTATAATGCTACCGTCGCGATCTAAGCACAATAAGATACATAAAAGGATAAACATCACATGCATATAATTTTATGTGACATGGTATAGCCAATCTCCGCGCAATGATCTCCATCTTGTGCGTGCCAGCATGATCTCCATCACTCCACCATGATTGCCTCCACCACGAATAGCAACTACAACTATTTCTAACTACTTAGCGATAAAGCAAAGCTATTACATGGCGTGTAAGAAGTTGACACACAGGTCATACACAATTATAAAGAAAACCATATGGCCCCTGCCGGTTGTGTACTCATAGACATGCAAGTCGTGAAACATTACAAAACATGATCATTGCATACAACATACACATCACATCTTGGGCCATACCATATCACAAAAACACTCCCTGCAAAAACAAGTTAGACGCCTCTACTTTGTTGTTGCATGTTTTACATGGCTTATGAGAGTAACAAGCTAAGAACGATTCTTACCTACAGAAAGCCACAACGGTGATATTATGGTTGCCAACATCCGGTGTAAATCCCATTACAACTATAGTGAGAGAAACTGGCATCCACCAGCAGCATGTGTGGAACAAGCCACACGTCAAGTGCGGAGCCGGTCTCGCGAACGAGGTCACGTAAAGTTGGCCTGGACCGCTTCGATCTCACTATCCCGCGTCATAAGAAGTACACAAACAAGAGGCTTGCAACAGAAAACATCAACGCCCGCAACAAGCATGTTGCGTTCTACTCGTGAAACACATCTACGCATAGATCTAGCTCTGATACCACTGATGGGTTTTGCACCATAGTAAATCAAAAAAAATCTACGGATGCGAACGGGAAAGCCAAGATCTAATCTAGGAGATGCAAACAACGAGGGGGGGTAGATGAGATCTTCATACCCTTGAATATTCGCACAGCGGAACGTTCAACGGAACGTGGTTGATGTAGTCGTACTAGCTTCTCCTTCTCGCGATCCGATCCGATCCAACACCGCAAGTGGCGATGCCTCCGAGAGATGCACACGTACGGCACCTCAACGTCTCCTCCTTCCTCGGTCTAGCAAGTGGGGTGGAGAGATAGATTGGATCTACAACACGACGGCGTGGTGCAAAGGTGGAGAGTTTCTGCGGCAGGGCTTCGCCTACGCGCAGTCGGGAGAGAGAGAGAGAGGAGGGCAGCAGGTAGGCGGCTAGGGTTCAAAGAGGGATGGAGGAGGGCTGCGCCCCTGCCCTCTATATATAGGGGGATGGCCGGCCCCCTTGGCCCCTCCTCCAAGCCCTAGGGCGGCGGCCCCAAGGGTTGGAGTTGGGGGCAAGTTTTCCCCCTCCTTCTAGAAGGTTTCCCTAGGGTTTCCCCTAGGGTTTGGCCGGCTGGGCCTATGGGGCCTTGTGCCCCTGGCCCAATGCGGCCAGGGCACTCCCTCGTAGGCCCACGCCCCCTCCCGACAAGTGGGGCCACGTTGGTCCCACTCCGGAAGGTTCTAGAAGCTTTCGGTACAATACCGAACAATCCGAAACAATTCCGAAATCCAAAAACTGCTTTCCCTTATATGAATCTTATTCTCTGGACCATTCCAGAACCTCTCGTAATGTCCTGGATCTCATCCGAGACTACGAACAAAACCTCATAAACCAATTATCCATTCTATCCTAGCATCGAGACACGTTAAGTGTGTGACCCTATGGGTTCGAGAATATGCAGACATGATCTTCTATCAATAATCAACAGCGGGGTCTGGAAACCCATATTGACTCCCACACATCCATCGATGATCATATCGGATGAACCACTATGCCAGGATTCAATTAATCCCATATATATATTCCCTTCGTCACGCGATATTTTACTTACCCGAGATTCGATCGTCGGTATCGGCTTACCTAGTTCAATCTCGTTCACAGCAAGTACTTTACTCGTTCCGTAATCCGATATCACTTTGTGATTAACTCCTTAGCCACGTTCTTGCAAGCGGTGTTGATATCGATTACCGAGTGGGTCCGAAGTATATCTCTCCGACTTGGGAGGGACAAATCCCATCTCGATACATACAACCCAACAAGTACTTTCCGATCACCTGAGAGACACCTTTATGATCACCCTCTCATAGGATGACGTTTGATGACCTCAAAGCTTTCTTTCGATACCAGGGAGTTGCATTATCTCATGGTCTAAGGAATACAATATTTGACATAAGAAAAAGCTTCGCAAAGATGAACACGATGACACGATCTAATTGCTCTGCTTGATTTGGGTCTGTCCATCATATCATCCTCCCAATGATATGATCTCATTATTAATCGACAACTCATGTCTATGGTTAGGAAACCTTAACCATCATTAATCAATGAGCTAGTCCATAGAGGCGTACTAGGGACACGGTGTTGTTCATAAACCACACAAGTATCAAAGTTTCCGCTTAATACAATTCTAGCATGGAATATAAACTTTATCATGAACAAGAATTATAATAATAACATCTTTATTATTGCCTCTAGGGCATAATTCCAACAACAAACTCCTAGACAGGCGTTGAGATGATCTTGTGGCTAATTGTATAAATCTTCCATCAGCAATAGCTTGAGAAGCGCTGCACAATCCGGTAAGTGGAGAATCCACTTCTTCCTGGCTAGAGGTTTTGGCCTGATCAACTTGTTGAGGGTTCTCAGCTTATATTTGGCTTGGGTCATCATTTTCCTCAATAGCATGTGCTTGTTGATGTTGTAAAGATGACGGCTCCACCTGAGTGGAGCATTGGTCTTCTCGATCCGCCACAAGGGGTTCCTCAATGGGGCAGATGAATCCCGCACTCATTCTTCTTATGGCATCTTGAGGCACCCAAAAAAGACTGGTTGACAGAAGCGTTGTTGTTATTATTATTATTATTAGGTATAGATAGATATAGATATAGATGTCCGTGCGTTGCAACGGGAGAAAAAAAGTCTATACCACTCTTTTCGCAATAAAAACATGTTTTTGTACAAAATTCTATCGGGCCAAAATATTGCAAATCTTTCTGCTGCATTGCAACGGTAAACAAAATCAACTTTCGGACATCGGCACATTTTTTTTTGCAAAAAAACGATCGACCATATATGATCCTAGCCTTAGTTATAATCAACATAGTTGGGCGAGGACGATCTCTAGTGATGATGTGCTGAGACGTGGATGGACCAATCTTGTTATTCCTCCAAAATAGTGTAAATCGATCCAAAATAGTGCGAATAGGTCCATTGTGTTGCAATGGTGCAAACAAAATCAACTTTGGGATGACAAAAATTTGCCACAAATTCAATCGACCCTATATAATCCAAGCCTTAGTTATAGTTAGTAGAGTTAGGCGAAGACGATCTCTAGTGGCGATGTTCGAGTTGAGGACAAACTAATCTTCTTATTCCTTCGTTAGCAGCCTCCCTCCCTCCTCAATGGTGGATCATGCGACACCCTAGTAATGCTCGATTGAAAACCGCGTTGACCGTGGATATGAGATTTTTATATTTTATTTTGTGAGATTCACCTGCTCCTTATAAATTTACGAAATTCGGCTTTTGAAAGTTTTTATTGAAAAGGCGTGCAAAAAACACAAGGCAAAATTCGAACTGATAATAAAATTATTTATCCGTATACTCGTGTGGATGAGATGGCCCCATGGACACGTACGGAGAAATTCTAACCGAGACGAGAAGCAAGAAAGCGACAGACGAACCAAACAAAACAAAACACCTTATCCGCGTCTGGTCGTTCCTCCCCCAACCCAGCTTCTCTCCGCCCTGCTCCTCCCCCAACGGCGCAAGGCCACCGCACCTCCCTGCTCATCCCTCGACGCCGCCAGGCCGCCGTGACCACCCTGCTCCTCCCGCACCGACACTATGACGCCAGGACGCGCGTCGCTGTGCTCCTACCCCACCGGACCTCCCCTAATCGTCCCCCATCGACGCCAGGCCACCGCGTGGCCCATGCTCCTCCTACAACGGCTCGAGGTCATGCCGCCTCTCCTCCCGGCCGGCTGGAGGACACACTTCCCCTACTCCTCCCCGACTAACGCGAGACCACCGCCACCCTTTGTCTGTGGCATCGGCCCAGAGGGCACTGAGGCGTGCCGCTCCCTTCCTCGCCATCGTCCTCCACCACGACTATGCGGAGGCCGTCGCATGCCTCAATCACCTCCTCCGCCTACTCCACATCCCGGAGTCCCCCGCCGAGCCACCCTCACTCCTCCTCCGTAAGGGGGCGTCGGCACACGGCTGGTGCCCGCTGCAGCTTTGATCTAGCAAAGAGAGGAAGACAGTCCAGCGCCTCAATCACCTCCTCCCCTACACACTGAATTTTCTGAAACCAATCAATAGAAGAAACTTTCGGGAACCGGCTGAACCGGACTCGGGGGTAAGTGTCGGCGTCCGGGGATCTTGGGAGGATGGAGGCGTCAAGCAAGACAGTCCAGCGCCGGGCGTCCTCTCTCTACCTACGTACTGAGTGCAGGCATGAGTTCCAACCACGCGTGCTCTGCAGTTCCGCCACGGTGGCTCGCTGTCGGGCGGCCGGGGGCTGGTCGATTCGCTTCAAAGCCCCACTGACCGGAGGCGCAACAGGGGATCTTTCCTTGTCGCCGCTGCCGTAGGTAAGCGTCCCCGATTTGGGGGCAGCGACGCTGTTCGACTGGGTGGTGATGGTTTTTTAAAGGTCCCCGATTCACCTCTCTTCCCCAAGTCCAGTGCACCGCCGGCCCTCCCGCCGCTGTTCCTCCCAGCTCGATTCCCTCCGCCAAGAGCTCCCCCCACCGCCGAAGGTCACCGGATCTGCTCGGCCTCGGTCCGCTCAACCCGTTCCCTACCTCGTGTGGCATGCCTCCTTGTTGCCTTGTCTGCGACCTTCCGCAGATCCCGCCATCGCCCTCCTCTAGCCGCGCGTCCTCGCCGCCAAGGGCTCCGTCCAGGTGTCTGTCCGTCCCCGCCGCATGGAGCACAAAGGCCCGGCCGCTCGCTCGAACCTTTGTCGTCTCAGGCTTCTCGGCCTTTGGGATTTTTTTTAATTTTCATCGGACCCTTCGGTTTGACTTGTCGGTGGCAAAAACGTGTAATATCTCAGAAACGTAAGGGGCAAAACGGTCAAAAAAAAATGGACCAAACCAAAGAAACAGTTTACAGACTAGCGAAATGCCCGTGTTGCTATGAAGGAATAAGATTATTGATCTTTTAGGTTCTTTTCCATGAACATAGAGTATAGAGTTAACCATACAATTTGCATTTTTATTGGTGGTCTCATTTCTCACAAGTCCTCTCTTTCTCTTCTATTCTTATTTAATAATATATAAATGAAAACGGATAGAAAAAATATAGGCTATCTGAATCTGCAAACACCGCATATTAATTACATTTGTCTTTTATCACACATTTACTAACTATATTTCAAGCAACTACAAATATGAATGATTTATACAATAGATTTTTACTTGTCTGTCTAGTAAAAATACTTTGTTCTTTTCCCCTGTCTTATACTAATTATCCCTTGGCGTGTCTTCTTCAAGTCCACTAATTCTTCTAACCAAAGCACCAAGTCCCCGATCCCGATCCCCATCACTTCCATCCCGCTAGCACGCCGCCAGCCATTTTTGCTCGCTCCTTCTTTTTTCTCCCTGCCTCGAGGTTTTTAATATGCGGCCCAAAAATTCAGACGTCAAGGAATCGCGAGGTACGAGTTGCGTGTAATCTCGCGGAGGGGTTGTAGTAGCTTCACCAATTGTCGAGAGGGGCCAAATGGGGGTAAATACGAACCTAACGTCCAAACGATCATTTGAACCAGTTAAAAAATGGTTGAACTCAAATCCCACCATTAGGTCAACTCTTCTTGCCCCGCCTTGTCAGTATTCCGCGTTATCCTTTGCGGTCATGGACGGGTTTACCCCTGCGAGGACTAGATCTTCTTCTCCGCTCTGCTCTTCTTCCCTATTATTTCCCTCTCCATTATCTTGCTTAGCTTCGGCTTCTGGTCTCCAGATCGGAGCTTGTTGTTGCTCTCCTTGCATCCCCGCCATGCCCGATAAACCTCCCACACCCTTAATCGAAGCTCTCCGTCGTCGCCCTCGCCTCATTTTTCCTAGTCGCCATGTCGCAGCTTCACGTCCCCAGCCTAGCCTCTCACCGCTTCCTTGACCTTCTCAGATGGTGGAGCGTGTCTAGATAGGCAATCCAGACCGCTGACCGGCCTCGGGCGGTTGCGTGATGTCACGCACCCCGGGCATGGTAGCCCTGGAAGTGGAGTTCAATGACAATGCTCTCATGGCCACCGTGCTGGGCACGCGTCCCGCCGTGCCACCGGCATACTTGCTGTCGGCTTTCAGGTCTCGTTTTGGGATCAGACGACAAATGGTCAATCTTGAGGTATGCGCACCACCATTCGATTTCTTTGTCCAGTTCGCTCATAACTTAGACAGTGAGCGTGTTCTGCATTCTTCCTGTTCTTTAGAGTTGTGGGGAGAAAATAAGCTTCATGCATTGACATTGTGCCTGTGGGTCGGACGATTGCTTGGCAACTTCGTTTCTTCTCTAAACTAGGCTTTGACAGCCTCCCTTTGGACGCTTGGGAACCAGAGGCCCTCAAGAAGGTCATCAGTAGCCTTGGCGGTGAGCTAGTGGAGATTGTGCCACCGAGCAATAGATGGATCATCGAGGTAAAGGCGTGGCTGAAAGATCCAGATACCATTCCTAAGATGTACGAGGTGGTGATTCCAAGTAGGGAAAGATGACTGCTTTGCCCGTCATCGCTCCATCTGTTGAACACTCCAACAAGATGAGTGTAGATGGATGCCCGCCGCCACCGCAGTGTTTCCGCCGACGGTGCATATGAGGGATTGTCTTTGCCGCTGACGGCGTGCGCCCAGATTGCCCCACTGCGGTAAGGCCACCCGCGCCGAGGCATGGAAGCGAGAGTTTGTTGACCTTGGCACCGCCCTGTTCGGGGGTTTGTTTCCTCGGCGGCAAGCTTGCAGGAATGCTTTGGAATGTACCTTATTTCTCTTGCGTAGAGAACACAAAAATACCGCCCTGCGCTTTCTCCATGATGCTCGCTTGGCCATGCTCGATGCCACCACGGCCTTCGTCGTTGCCGTTGGTGCCGTCGCAGATACAGCACATTCTGCAAAATCAACCATCTCAGATGGCAATGGGAGACTGGCCTTGTAGTATAGCCGCATGGCCTGCCTCAGAGGGGCCAAATAGCCAAGCTTCGGCGGTGGCTGGGGCGACGGCCATAGCGGCCGAGGCGACGGCTTCTGCTTGGGCGGGGCCATAACTAAGCTTCCTAAGAATGTATCTTAGTTATTCGGAACTAGTTCGACTAACTACTGAATCTTTATTTCCCTTCTCAGCATAAGAGTGCTAAGATATTAAAAATGCAGGTCGTGGCTAGCAACCGGATCGGGCAATATACCAAGTCAGCATTCCATTTAAGTATATTTACGACTGTGTCCTTAGTTCTCTCCACAAATTATGAATGTGCCACTACGATCATAAAATTATAGCAACACCATCAGAAATAGGGGAAGAGGACGTGGTGGTTTACTGACTAGCGGGCCCTGCCACCTCGACCGTCGACGTCGCACATCCTAGGTTCAAGGATTAGTGCTCCCCATTATTGTGTGATTTTCATTATTATGTCGCTCGTAGCCCCGCTCCGCTCCACTGCTCTGGTCCTACCGCAGCCACTCCGTCCCATCGTGCAATACTCTTGTCCCCCCTGGACTATCATCCTCCCGTCATCCCCTAACCGCCCTGCCTTGTCCCCATGCCCTGTCTCCTTGCCTCCGTCCCCACCAAGGCACATCTGGAAACAAAAATTGTGAGGTGGTTGCTAGGTTCTCGTGCAATGATGGTGGCTTTGATCTGGATCCCACACGGAATGGATCATGCACGGCCTAAAAACACGGAGGTGGGTCTTGCCTGGCCGAAGAGCGAGGAGATGGACCCTTCAAGGCTAGAGAACTTGGAGGCGCATGAAACAGGGGAAGAGGATGTGAGGTGCAAAGCTTTGGTTCTCTGGAGCCCATTGAACATGCCGTGTGTCATCTCTGAAGGGTAAGAACTGCAATTCCATCTCTGCATCTCCCAATTAGCGTTTCTAGTCCCGTGGTGATGGAGATGATCTGTGTTGGTGACCATAGGACGTCTATTGCATCCAGATTTCTTTTGAAGATTCGTCATGAGTGACAAACTGAAACCTTGTCCGACGGTAGAATCATAGTTACCAGTGGATTTTATTATCAGCTGACAGTAGACACGGAGGAAATAAATCTAAGTGACTTGCACATGTGATAGGGATATGCCGTGTGGGGTATACCTAGCAGGACGTTTCCTATTGGCCCAAGCTGCCAGCGAGTGGGCCTGCAGGATGGCGACTGGATCAAGACCCAGCAAGGAGCTAGGCGACTAGAAACTAAAAGCCCAGAAGCATAGCTAGGCCCAGTCGGATTAGGTCAAACACCCTCCGAATCCTTAACTAATTCGGTTGTAGATCTCTAAACCCTAGCGAGGTGAGTCTATATAAACCTCCATCATACACCCCTGCGACTCGCCGCCTAGTCGTCGAGCTCGCCCTTTGTACTCTCTCATCAATACAATATAGCAGGAGTAGGTATTTAACCTCCGGGGGGGCGAACCTGGGTAAACCCTTGTGTCTCCGCCCTCATCTCGCATCGCAGATGGCTGGCCGCCCTTGCCCCTCGTTCAACTACTCTCTACCGATTGTAGCATCTGCCGCGGCCATTCCCACGCCAGTGGCGCCCACCGTGGGGCCTGGCCGGTCAGGCCGATGTTCTGCGGCGAGATCCAATCTTCCCATCAATGAGACAATCGCCATCAGCCGCATGATCGCGATCGGCGAGATCCTCCAGATCTTGTCGAGCAGCTACGTCCCGGCGGCACGTCCCGTCACGCACAGCGTGATCATGCCGGTGGGCACGATCAGCCTATTGCCGCAAAAATCTGCCGCGCAACACTAGGATAACCGTCGTACTTTTGCGACGACGAACGGATGATTTTCAAGAAAATCAACAAAGAATTCCTCGCTTTCGTGGAAGAGATCCGACCGCTTTTCAGGACAAAACGGCAAAGATCCAACCAAACCCTAGATTGCTAGAGCTTAGTTGGAGAGAAAGAACGGAAAAAGACAGTACGTAAAAGTAGATGCGTTTTTGTGAATAGATCGATTGTGTTGTTTTTCTCCAATCGGCCAGGACCTATATATCAGGCCGTGGGACTTTACGTACATATACGATGCAAATCTTGGCGTATGGAAATAGAACTCCAGAAGCAAAACCGAACAGGACTCTTACCTGAATCGGCTCTTTGCTAATCGGTCTGCACGTAACAGAACCAAACAAGATCATGTACCGGCACCTTTCGGGCCTTACTAATCCATCAATAAAATAATACGGCCACGACGCTAATCACACCAGCTAATACATGTTCCATTAGTCATGCATCACCACTCTAGCGAACATCATTTGTCAATGTTGCACTTCTCCTTGCGTTACTTGTATTTTCAACCTTGAATCTGATCGAATCTTGGAAAGATTTGTCCTAGGCAGCAATCTTGCATCTTGAAACGTTCATGAGTCAGGGTAGGACAGGTTCTCCATAGCTTCTAGTCCATGCAAAAGTAAAATACCTGTGGCAATACTTCAACAACATTTAACCGATTAGTTTGATCAATGTTAGATCAATTTGGCTCATGCACAAACTAACTTGCCAAATTATGCCATCAACACATGCCCCCTGTTT
This sequence comes from Avena sativa, assembly GCA_916181665.1. Taxonomy (NCBI): domain Eukaryota; kingdom Viridiplantae; phylum Streptophyta; class Magnoliopsida; order Poales; family Poaceae; genus Avena; species Avena sativa. The sequence goes on from OV702280.1 coordinate 139,865,902, forward strand.
TTGGTATGATTGAAGTGACCAGAAACACGTCTGCAATACCTTAGAACGGTGCCAATAACATCATCGGCCATATATGATTGCTTAGGGCGATGTCTAGAGAACACATCGGCCAAAATCTTCTTAGGGCGATACTCCAAATAATGTATCGGCCATGTCATCATTAAGCCTCCTGCCACACACTAGGATAATACTTTTTCAAGTATTTTCCATTGAGAGCTTTTGGCAACTTCACTCCCTGTAAAGATTGTACAAAATATGAATTTCCAGGAACAATCTCTATAATAGTATATGGTCCTTCCCAACTCGGCGACCATTTGCCGAATTTTCTATCTCTAGTTCCAATAGGTAAAATCGTTTTCCACACTAAATCTCCTATTTGAAACGATTTTTCCTTCACCTTTTTATTATAAGCCTTTGCTACTCTTAATTTTTCTTTTTCAATCTCTCGCAAAGCTTTTAATCTCTCTTCTAGAACATCGTCTATTCTATGCATCATCAAATTATTATAATCTACAGCCGACAAACCATTTTGTCTGGCTACTCGAAGATCTTGTAAATTAATCTCTATAGGAAACACCGCCTCTTGTCCATACACTAGCTCGTATGGTGTTACTTTAGTCGCTCCATGCTTAGATATCCGATGAGCCCATAAAGCTTCCGAAAGCACCTCATGCCATCTTTTCGGATGCTCCTCAATTTTCTTATTTATAAGCTTAATTAGAGTCTTATTGCTAGATTCGGCCTGTCCATTAGCTTGTGCATAATAAGGTGACGAATTCAACAACTTAATTCTAAAAGATTCGGCAAACTCACGAAAATGATGTGACATAAAAGAAGAACTTTGATCAGTAGTCAGAGTTTGGGGAATACCGAATCTATGAATAATATGTTCCAAAACAAAACTAATCAACTCTACATGAGTCATATTTTTCAAGGGAACAGCTTCAGTCCACTTAGTAAAATAATCGGTGGCTACTAGGACGAAGCGATGCTTCTTAGAAGAAGAAGGATGTATTTTACCAATAAAATCTAAACCCCATCCCCTAAACGGCCACGGCTTAATTATAGGATTCAACATAGCCGCGGGTGCTAGCTGTATATTTCCGAATTTTTGACATGCTTCACAACCCTTATAGTACCGAAAACAATCATCTAACAAAGTCGGCCAGTAGAAACCCGCTCTTTTTAATAACCATCGCATTTTATGAGCCGACTGATGTGTCCCACATATACCTTCATGAACCTCACCCATAGCTATTTTAGACTGATCAGAATCTAAACATTTTAAAAGTATTCCGTCTATAGTTCGGCGATATAATTCTTCATTCAACAACGTATATTTTAAAGCTTGGCGCCGAATTTTTCTATCTCTCGTTGTACTTGGATCCTTTAAATAATTTACTAACGGAACTCTCCAATCTCTAGGTTCTAAGTTATTCTCTAATTCGGTAGTTCCTAACTCATGCACCGAATCATGATTGCCTTGTACCGCTGATTTTTGAACTGAAAATGTATCAGCTGCACCATGCATCAAATTATCTTCCAACGAGCTAGATTCTACAATAGTTAGCATCGATCGTTCTAGTATAAAAAACTTTCCTCTACTGACTTGATAACCAGATGCCTGCTGCGCCAAACCATTAGCTCTAAAATTTTCTTCCCTAGGTATATGATGGATAGTGAACGTATCTAGAATTTTAATTATGTCTAAACATCGGTCCAAGTAGCTATTTAGTAATCCGTCAAAACACTGAAATTCACCCTTAATTTGTTGTACTACTAGAAGCGAATCTCTAAAAGCATCTATATCTTTTACACCCATATATACTAAACTTTGCAAACCAAATAATAAAGCCTCATATTCAGCTTGGTTATTAGTACAATCATATTCTAAACGGACCGATGTTTCATAGACAACATTATTAGGCGAAATTAAAACATTGCCAATGCCTTGCCCATCTTTACAAACCGATCCATTAAAATAAAGCTTCCATGGGCAAACGCTAACATAACCAATATCTTCTTCATCCTTAACTCTATGATCAACAATAAAATCGGCGATAACTTGACCTCTTATAGCACGCAGCGATTCATATACTAAATCATATTCTATTAGTGCATAAGCCCACTTTCCAATCCTACCACTAAGAATCGGTCGTTGCAACATATACTTAATTACATCGGCTTGGCAAGCTACCACACATGTACTAGAAAGTAGATAATGTCGAAACTTGGTACATGCATAATATAAAGACAAGCATAACTTTTCAATAAACACGTACCGAGTCTCGGTGTCGAGCAGACGACGACTTAGATATGCAATGATGTACTCCTTCCCGTCGTCTTCTTGTACCAACACCGCACCGATCACTGTATCTTGTGCAGCAATATATAACCTGAACGACACGCCAGACTTGGGCGCTCGCAATACCGTAGGACTCAACAAGTATCTCTTTATATTATTAAAGGCATCCCGCTGTTCTGTCCCCAAGTAAATTCGGCTTCATGCTTTAGCCGAAGTAAGGGAACAAACGATTCAATTTTTCCTGCAAGGTTAGATATGAATCGTCTCAAGTAATTAATTTTTCCCAATAACTTTTGCACATCCTTTTTACACTTGGGCTCCTCCAATTTTCTAATTGAATCTACTTTTGTCGGATCAATCTCTATGCCTTGTTCATGAATAATAAACCCCAAAAACTTTCCAGCCGACACACCAAAAGCACATTTGAGTGGATTCATTTTTAAACCATACCGGCGCATCCTTTCAAAAGCTAAACGTAAATCGGCTAAATGATTACCAAACGCATCCGGTTTAACAACTATATCGTCAATATATACCTCTAGTATTATGCCTAAAAGATCATGAAATATCAAATTCATAGCACGTTGGTATGTAGCGCCGGCATTTTTTAATCCAAACGTCATAACGACCCACTCGAATAAACCAACAAAACCTGGGCAACGAAAAGCAGTCTTGGACATATCTTTTTCGGCCATAAATATCTGATTATAACCAGCATTACCATCTAAAAAACTAATTACTTTATGTCCCGAAGCATCATTAATAAGCATATCGGCTATAGGCATAGGATATTCATCTTTAGGAGTAGCTTTATTCAAATCTCTAAAATCAACGCAGATCCTTATATTAGTAGTGTTTTTCTTTTCAACAGGCACAATATTAGAAACCCATTCTGCATATCTACATGGCTGAATAAACTCAGCTTTCATCAACCGATCAATTTCTTCTTTGATGCGGTCATATAAATTAGAATTAAAACTTCTACGAGGTTGCTTATGTGGCCTAAAACCAGTTTTAATAGGTAATCTATGCTCAACTAATTCTCTACTCAAACCGGGCATCTCGCTATAATTCCAAGCAAAGCAATCAACAAATTCTTTAAGTAATGCACATACCTCACTTTTCTGATCGGCTCCCATGTTGGCATTGATAAATGTAGGCCTTAGATTACTTCCATCACTAATATCTACCTCCTCAAGTGGGTCAGCCGATGAGAATCCTTGTCCGAGCTTCTCCATATCACCAAAATCTTCAATAGTTTCATGCATATCGTTCTTTCCGGAACGATACTCCTCGGTGCGTCTTTGCAGCCACTTAATACTATCATCTTTACTCACCATTATATAGATAAATTGTTAAGCCGAGCTATGCTAGCCGGCTGTGAATTTATAGGTACAAAACCATCTCTACCAACATTGATATAATCATAATCGGATAAATCCCTACCGGTCAAACATCGCATCTCACCGTGTTGCCAATCAACCGGCGCCTCTGTCAAAGCAATGCAAGATGAATTGTCCGCCTCAACTATCTCCACATCATCATCAACCCACTGAATCAAGCACTGATATAGAGTAGAAGGGATGCAACAATTTGCATGAATCCAGTCGCGCCCCAAAAGAATATTGTAGCGGCCTTTGACATCAACAACAAAAAACGCAGTCGGCAATGTCTTGCTTCCGACTGTGAGCTCCATAGATATAACACCCCTCGCTTCAGATAGTTCTCCTGAGAATCCGCTAAGTCCCATGTTGGTCTTCATTAACTCGCTCTCCTTTCGGTTCAATTTAGAAAACACTAAAAGAGGCATAATATTGACACCAACACCACCGTCAACAAGCATGTGACCAATAGGCTTACCGTCAATGTGTCCCCGGATAAACAGCGGCTTCAAATGTTGTTCAGGCTTTTTCGGCTTCTCAAATGTAGCACTTTTCGGACCAAGAGCAAGCTCCGCGACTTCGGCTTCAGGTGCACGGAAGTCAGCAGGCAAGGCGAACACCATATTAACGTCCATATCAGTAGGTGCCTCATCTTTACTCTCCGAATTCTCATCAGTCGCATCATCAGAATTTTTATTTTCCTCTGCAGCAATGCGTTTCTCCTTCCAAGTTTTCGTAGGCATCACCATTGGTCTGGCTCGATTGAACCACTCATCGCGCATCCTATCCGCTACTCCCTCTCTGATTTCTGACGCTCGTAGCCGCTGGACACATTGTTTCTGTGTATGTGTGAGACCCCCCAGGCACCACCGAGGTCCAGGTTTAGTCCCTGGTGCGACTGACCTGATCTTGCTGCCTGCCGAATTTCCTAGCTTGTCCTGATACGCTGTAGTTTTTGGAATGAACACACTGTCTTTGGACTTGAAAATATTGCGTTGATCAGCTGGCCCTCCAATATCAAAATTCCCGCATCCTCTCGTGTACTCAGTAGCGGAACTAACAGCTGACTTACTAGTACTAGTACGTAGAGGAGGTTTCTCTGAACGTGTCTCCGTATGAAGCTCTAAATCAGCATGCACACTAATTGTTTTTTCTGAAATTTCCTTGGTGTTACCATGGTCAGCTCCATCACGTGTAACAACACCCTTAGAATGGCCATCGTAGCTTTTGCTATTCAGCAAACTGGACTTCGGTTGCTGCTGCCTCTGCTCACTACCGCCACTGCTAAATATTTTTGGCTTCTCGAGTTTTAAAACATGACTAACATCAGACTGCAGTTTCTGCAGCTGTACACCATCTGTTTCCTTTGCACTGACCGATTCTTTCCGAACTGATTCTATTTCATTGGTCCTGCTAGTTTCTGTACCACTCATAATACCTTCAACTAGTTGAGGCTCACCATCTTTCAAAGCACAAAAATTCTGTACTAGCTTAGGTTTATTATGCTTCGGAATCCACATGCGCTTGCAGCTACCATCATAATTCTTGACACCTTGATTGCGCACCGGTGATCGGCTTCCTCGAACCACAATGGCATCATGCTCCCTAACCTCATGATTGAAACAAGTTCTTTTCTCATGCATATCGTGTCTGAATAGAGGCCTCGATGGGATCCATCCTGGCTGAAAATAACCTGCGGGCCTCATAGGATATGGTGCCCACGGATTGAAACCCCATGGAGGAAACTGGGGATACATAGGTGGCGGACATCCCCAGTATGTTGGCTCCATTGGATAATAAGGCTGCTGGTTATATGGATTCTCTTGCCATCGCTCATGCCCCCCGGGTCGAGTAGGAGACCTAGGACGCTTAGTACTGCCAAGCCGATTAAACACACTGTCGGCCTTCTGTGAAGTGTATTTTTCCAGCAACATGTTAACTGTGGGCTTTGGCCTTGGAGCTTTTCTCTTGGTTCCATTGAATTTCCACACTCCTACTTCTGCATTTTTTGGCTTGATCATCCTTGGAGGAGCATTATCATCAACAACGACATTTTTACCTCTCGCCGACCCGGTCTGATCCGACCGAATAAGCATTTTCTTGTTCTCAAAATCAACCATATTGATAGGAAAAGGATCACTATCGAGCTTCATCTTAGAACTTTCGGTAAATGTCAATCGTCCGTCATCAATGGCCGATTGCACCTGTCGACGAAACACGTTACAATCATTAGTAGCATGTGAAAAAGAATTATGCCACTTGCAATAAGCTTTCCTACCCAATTTTTCCGCAGATTGTATTACATGACCCTCTCTCAATCTAACTAAATTTCCTTGCAGCAACATATCAAATATTTTATCACACTTGCTAACATCAAAAGTATACTTAATGTCCTCTCTTCTAGCAGGTGTAGGTTTCAAAGCAGGACATGTAAAAGGTTTTGATTTAGATGATTGAACCCACTCGGCTACACATATATCAACATCATCTTCACTAACCGAATCATCTTCATAATCTAAAGCATTAATTGTATGGTTCTCCTTCTCTTTATTTCTATTATCTTTAAACCGGCTATATTGCTTAACATCTTTAGCCCGATTTTCTTACGCCAAAGCTTTTTGCAAAACCTGATTAACATCTGAAAATTCTTGACCTTCTAACTTATCCTTAATATGAGTAAGCAAACCCGAAAAAGCAAGATCAGCTAAATCCTTTTCGGCTATGTTAAGGCTGAAACAACGGTTCTTGACATCCCTAAATCTCCTAATATACTCATGAACACTTTCATTATATTTTTGTCTAACCATAGTTAAATCCGAAAGTCGAAGTTCAGTTTCACCGCTATAAAAATACTCATGAAATTTCTGCTCCAATGGTGCCCATGCCGAAATAGAATTAGGAGCAAACGATGTAAACCAAGCAAATGCAGTACCGGACAAAGATAAAGGAAATAATTTTACTCTATAAACATCAGATGTGCCGACATCACTATATTGTGCTAAAAATTGCCCTATGTGTTCAAAAGTCGATCTACCATCTTCCCCCGTAAACTTAACAAAATCTGGAATTCTAAAACCACGAGGATATGGCGTCAAGTCGAAATAATCAGGGTATGGCTTCTGATACGCACGTGCTCTACCTTTAGGTTCCAAACCAAACTCCCTAAGTATATTAGCAACTTGATCTTTAAAACTATCAGTGGGTTGTGGAGAACCATTTTGTGGAACAGATGGAATAAAATTACGTGGTGGTATCTCAGACAAAGCAGTTTGAGCATGTGTGGTTTGCTGCGGAGATACGTTAAAATATGAATCTGGTACCGGTCCATAAGGAATCCCGGTACCAACCGGTGGCAAAGGTGGTGTACTATATGCTATCGTTTGATAACTAGGCTGCTGTAAATTAAAGTTAAAACCCGTGCTTCGGTTATGGCTGCTATAAGCTTGTGGAACCGAAGTAGATACTATTGCAGGAGCAACACTAGGTGCAAAATTATGAGCCGAACTGGTAGCATAATTTCGGCCAGTTTGATTGTTGTTTAAATTAATATGAGGTTGCGCTATATTAACCGATACACCGGGTATATAAGTATGACCAGGTAAATTTATGAATTCATTATTTTTCGGGGGCATCGGCCGTTTGTCACGATGTTCATCATTGATTTGCAGCACTAACGAGCGAACCTGGCGAGATAAACTAGTTTCAATTTCCTTACTAAATTGCTCTTTAAACTCGCCAAATTTACTAGCTAATTGAGTAACTGTGCGTGACGCATCTTCCATATCAGATCCATACTTGCTAGCTACAGATACGTCAATCAAATGAGCAATATCTTCGGTTGAGTTAATTACCTTCGTGTCGAGTGCAGGAGGGTTTGGCGGCGTTACCCTTTTGATGGCGCCGCCCCTTGTCTTGAAATACCCACTCAACTTCAATTTCAGCGTCTCAGCCTTCTGCTCTTCAAGCTCCCGCTCGAGTTCCCGCCGCACGTCTTCGGGCAGATCGTCGAGCGTGACAGGGATGATGTTGTCCGGGTTGAGATCGCTCGTGTCCTTGGGATCAGTCATCGTGTACTTCTTGATCTTCGTGTCCCCAACGGAGTCGCCAATTGTGTTGCCGCAAAAATCTGCCGCGCAACACTAGGATAACCGTCGTACTTTCGCGACGACGAACGGATGATTTTCAAGCAAATCAACAAAGAATTCCTCGCTTTTATGGAGGAGATCCGACCGCTTTTCAGGACAAAACGGCAAAGATCCAACCAAACCCTAGATTGCTAGAGCTTAGTTGGAGAGAAAGAACGGAAAAAGACAGTACGTAAAAGTATATGCGTTTTTGTGAATAGATCGATTGTGTTGTTTTTCTCCAATCGGCCAGGACCTATATATCAGGCCGTGGGACTTTACGTACATGTACGATGCAAATCTTGGCGTATGGAAATAGAACTCCAGAAGCAAAACCGAACAGGCCTCTTACCTGAATCGGCTCTTTGCTAATCGGTCTGCACGTAACAGAACCAAATAAGATCATGTACCGGCACCTTTCGGGCCTTACTAATCAATCAATAAAATAATGCGGCCACGACGCTAATCACACCAGCTAATACATGTTCCATTAGTCATGCATCACCACTCCAGCGAACATCATTTGTCAATGTTGCACTTCTCCTTGCGTTACTTGTATTTTCAACCTTAAATCTGATCGAATCTTGGAAAGATTTGTCCTAGGCAGCAATCTTGCATCTTAAAACGTTCATGAGTCAGGGTAGGACAGGTTCTCCATAGCTTCTAGTCCATGTAAAATACCTGTGGCAATACTTTAACAACATTTAACCGATTAGTTTGATCAATGTTAGATCAATTTGGCTCATGCACAAACTAACTTGCCAAATTATGCCATCAACACAGCCTCTTCATTGGCTTCACCGACACCATCGGCTCGAAGGACTCCGCTCGCATCTGCGAGTCGCCACCGCGTGACCGGCTCTCCGAGAGTTAGGTCCGCACCATCCACCGCCTTGCCTCTGAGTATGACTCGGCCAACAACAACGTGGCCGAAACCAGCGTGGTCACGGACGATGCGGCCCGCAACGACGACGCCGACTCGGCGACCCTGGCGTCAGTCGCCGGATCCATCGTCACCGCGTCATCCGTGGGCTCCATCAGCCAGGTCTCAAACGTGGGGGACTTCGAGGATCCCTCCATCCTTGGGATTTTCAACTCCGATTCCGGATCTAAGAACTCCGGCGACTTCCACACCGGATCCGGTCGCTACGTAGCGACCTACATGGCGAGCAGCGGGGACGCCCCGCCAGACCCCTTCTCCACGCCAATCCCGCCGACCGCGATGGCGTGGGAGGTCAAAGAACTCCGCCTGCGGCTGGAGGAGGCGGTCCGCAAGGAACAAGCCGAGCGCGAAAAATTTCGCCTCGAGCAGGTAACGGCGCAGGAGCTCTCGTGCTACCACCAACTCCGCATCAGGTCACGCCTGAACCCCACCATTTAGGGCCGCGCCCTGAACTTCGATGACGAGAGCGACCTGGTCCGCACGGCCAATCGCGTGATCTGCGAGAACGCACCGCCAGGAGGAAGCGCTCGACCACCACCAGGCGCATCAGCGAACGACGCTCCCCCACCACCGCCCGACCACACGCCCCCTCCGAACCAACCAAGGATCATGATCTCCACGCAGGAGCGGGGCGCGAACGGCCTCCCACTGTTCTCCACTGTGATGGACAATGTCATCGCGAGTCGAGCCACGGTCGACAACATCAACGTGACGGGGGAAGGCGTCCTACAGATCCAGTACTCCAGGGCCTTACTCGCCAAGGCCGTCGAGCAACAAGCTCCGGGAGAAGACTCGCGAGGACGCGTCTACTCCCGCTCGTCAGGAAGCAGGGCGGCCTCGAGCAGCCGCCTGACAATGGCAAACACTCTCAATTGCCCACCCCGAGCCCCTACAGCTCCAGCCGCGACCCGCAAACGCGGCACTCTCCACCAATGACCCGCGACCGACAAACAACATGGTCGCTGCCAACGGGCAGCTAGTCGATGTCCGGACCCACATCATCAACAACCAGAGCTGGCGTGCACTCCAGCCTGACGACCTGAGGTATACCCTCACCAACCGCCGCGACGGCGAGCCAAGGGGATCGCTCAGCCGAGTCAGCCCCCAGTACTTCGGACCAATGATCTGAGGTGAAAAATACCCGACGAACTTCAAAGCACCGAAGGAGATCAAGAAGTACGACCCCTCGTACGACCCGGTCGTGTGGCTGGACACGTACATCATGGCGATGGGAATCGCCGGCCACACCGACTTGCTCGCCGCCCACTACCTCCCCTTGATGATGGAGGGAGCAATGGATCAACACCCTCCCCGCAGCCAACATCGACTCTTGGGAGGATATGCGCGACGCCTTCGTCAGGCATTTCAAGGCCTCCTACACCCGCGCCACCACCATCGAGGACCTGGTGCGATGCGTCCAGGGACCCTGCGAGTCGACCCGTAGATGGGTCCAGCGTTGGCAGGACCTATGGTACAACGCGACCGACATCCACCCGGACACCGCGATTCACTGCTTCAAGACCTCGTGCCGCTACGAGCCCTTGGTCGCCAAGCTCAAGCGGGTGTACAAAACACTCGACAACATACCAGACCTCCTCACCAGCAAGCGCCGTAGTGACGGGCGAGTCGACCCGAGCTATGATATAGCAACACTCGCCTCACCGGCAAGCGCCTCAGTGACGGGTGAGTCGACTTCATCGCCAACGCCGGGTACGCGCCACGCGAGCCCAAGAGATTCCGCCGCGACGGAGGCCAGCGCCATGATAGCGGAAACTACAAGGCGAAGCAAGGTTCGACCCTACGGCTCTCCTCAACAACCCTATGTGTTCCATAGCAGGGAGGGGAAGCCCGCCACGCACACGATCGCCGACTGCCACTCCCTGAAGGAGATCGAGAAGGCACAACGCACACGGGAGGACCCCAACAACCACCCGCCAAACGATAGGGCATTCGGCAACGACATGGGATCGCTCCACACCTTCACTGGGTTCAACACCAAGCGCGAGAATAAGGTCATCGCCTGCGCCGTTGCCATCAATGCGGTGTCCCAGGTTGACGTCCCATGCTTCCTTAACAGGTCCGAGCAGCGGATCACCTGGAGCCGCGAGGATGACTCGCCACGGATTGAATATCCGGGGCGAGTCGCCTTGGTGGTCAAGCCCAAGCTGGGAGACTACTGGCTCCCCAAGACACTGATGGATGGCAGAAGGTCCATCAACATTCTCTACCTGGATATGTTCAGGCGACTGCGGCTCCCGCAGTCGATGATCGAGACGATCTGCACCACCTTCCATGGCATCGTCCCCGGTCGGAAGGCGTACCCGGTCGGTAAGGTGACGCTGCCAGTCACCTTCGGCACACCAGCGAACTTCCACATCGAGCAGATAGTCTTCGAGCTAGTGCCCTTCAACAGCCCCTACCACTTCGTCCTAGGGCGCCAGACATTTGCAAAATTTATGGCAGCGCCCCACAACGCGTACAACACGATGAAGCTCCCAGGGCCGTGTGGCATCATCACCATCCACGGCGACCCCGACATGGCCACATAGTGCGAGGCCAAGGGCGCCGAGCTCACCGATGTCGTCATAGCCGCTGAAGCCAACCACGCGGAAGAGCTCGCCAAGTACACGAGCGTGGTCAAAAATGACGACCCCACAATACTCAAGAAGCCCAACATGGAGGGTGGCGGCTCAACGACCTTCGTGGCGACCACGCACACGCGCTCCGTCGATCTGGTCCCAGGCGACTCCAGCCAAACGGTGAAGATCAGAACGGGCATGATCCCAGCATAGGAAGGCGTGCTCATCTAGTTACTCCGTGAGAATCGCGGCATCTTCGCATGGAAGCCATCTGACATGCCTGGTGTCCCGAGGGAACTCGCTGAGCACAAACTCCACGCCGACCCGAAAGCGCGACCCATCAAGAAGTCGCTGCAGCCCTTCAATGAAGAGCGTTGCCGAGCAATCGCCGAGGAGGTGCAGCGCCTACTCGCTACATGCTTCATACAACCAATCAAGTACTCCAAGTGGCTGGCAAACCCAGTCCTGGTCGAGAAGAAAAATGGGACCTGGAGAATGTGTATCGATTACACAAACCTCAACAGCGCCTGCCCCAAGGAGCAGTTCGTCCTCCCGCGGATCGATCAAATCATCGACTCGACCGCGGGCTCGGAGTCGCTCTACTCTGGTTACAACCAGATCAAAATGGCAGTCGAGGATGAGGAGAAGACGGCGTTTATCTCGCCATTCAGAGCATTCTGCTACACCGCCATGACCTTCGGCCTCAAGAACGCCGGAGCGACTTACCAGAGGTGCATGCAGGAGTGCCTTGCGAGCCAAATTGGCCGCAACATCCATGTCTACATCGACGACATGGTGGTGAAATCCACTCGCCAGCGCGATCTACTCGCTGACCTGGCCGAAACCTTCGCGAACCTGCAGAGGTACAAGATCAAACCAAACCCAGGAAAGTGAACCTTCGGTGTACCTACTGGACAACTGCTGGGGTACATCGTCTCTAAACGAGGGATTGAGGCGAACCCCACCAAGATCAACACGCTCGCCCGGCTCGGCAAACCCGAGTGCCTGCGCGACGTCCAAAAGCTGGCAGGGCGAGTCGCGGCTCTCAGTCGATTCATCCCCCGGCTAGGCGAGAAGGCAATGCCTCTCTACCACCTAATGCGCAAGAATCCCACGTTCCAGTGGGACAAGGAGGCAGACGACGCGCTCCACGCACTCAAGGACGTGCCACTCGCGGCCGCGCTACTCTCCGCGCCTGTCGATAAGGAGCCCACGCTCGTCTACGTCACGGCCTCCGAGCGAGTCGTCAGCGCTGTCATGGTCGTCGAGCGACCAGAAGAGGGCAAGGAACGCCCGGTGCAGCAAGCTGTCTACTACATCAGCGAAGTCCTCACGGAGTCGCGCCAACGCTACCCACAGTACCAGAAACTGGTATATGCGGTCTTTCGAGCCTAGCGGCGACTGCCGCACTACTTCCAGGAGCACCCAATCACGGTCGTCCCCTTAGCGCCGTTGCAGGACATCATCCGCAACCGCAAGGCAACCGGGCGAGTCGCCAAGTGGGCCGTGGAGATCGGAGTCCATAATATATCATATACGAGCCGTGCAAGGCAATCAAGTTGCAGGCCTTGGTAGAAATCCTCGCCGACTGGGAGGAGGCACAGCAGCCAGAGAAGTTGCCATACCTCCACTACTGGTTACTACACTTCGACGGCTCCAAGAACGCAGACGACGCAAGGGCAGGGATCGTCCTCACATCCCCAGAAGGCGACAAGCTACACTACGTCCTGTACCTCGACTTCAGCCCCTGCACCAACAATATGGCCGAGTACGAAGCGCTACTCCACGACATGCGAGCAGCCAAGGAAATGAACATCAATCGTCTGCGTAGCTACGGCGACTCCGACCTCGTCGCCGGGCAAGTCGCTGGAACATGCGATGCAGTCTCCCCGACCATGGCGGCATACCGCCAAGCAGTGGACCAGCTGGGAGGCCACTTTGCCGGCTACTTCTTCAAGTGGATCGATCGGCGCAAGAACGAGGAGGCCGACACCCTCTCTCGCATCGGGTCGGCTCGCCTTGCGCCACCCGTCGGTGTCTTCCTTGACACCATCACCAAGCCTTCCGTCTCTCCCCAAGGGAGATCGACATCGGAATTCCGCTACAACCAGAAGCAGCCCTAGTCGCCATGATCGCAGAGCCAAGCGACTGGACTGCGCCATACGTCGCCTACCTGGAAGGAGGAACCCTACCCGCTGACGAGACGGAGGCTCGGATGATTGTACGTCGCTGCAAGTCCTTCGTCATCATCAACGGTGAGCTACACAAGCGCAACGTGACCGACGTGTTTCAACATTGCGTCCAACCCGCGGAAGGTCGCAAGATCCTCCAAGACATCCATGCTGGAGCTCGGTCCGTGGTCGCCAAGTCCATGCAACATGGCTTCTACTGGCTCACCGCGCATGCCGACGCGGTCGATATCGTCCAACGCTGCGTCGGATGCCAGAAGCACACCAACCAGACTCACGTCCCAAGCTCGGCGCTCAAGACCATCCCCATCACCTGGCCATTCGCCGTGTGGGGCATGGCTATGGTAGGCCCTTTCAAGAAGGCCCCCTCCGGCTTCACCCACCTCCTAGTCGCAGTCGACAAATTTAAAAAGTGGGTGGAGGCCAAGCCAGTCCGCAAGTGCGGCGGGAAGACCACCACCAAGTTCCTACGCGAGCTCGTCCATCGCTACGGGTTCCTGCATAGCATCATCACGGACAACGGCACCAACTTCGCCAATGGAACCATGGCCGAATTTTGCGAGGAGCACCACATACGACTCGACCTTTCCTCAGTCGCCCACCCGGAGTCCAACGGCCAGGCGGAACGCGCCAACTAGAGCATCCTCCATGGCCAGAAGCCGCGATTGCAAGTAACCCTTGAGCAAACTCCAGGGTGCTGGGTTGAAGAACTCCCCTCCGTCATCTGGGGCATCCGCACCTCCGTCAACAGGTCGACAGGGTTCACCCCTTCTTCATGGTATACGGCGCCGAAGCCGTCATGCCGACTGATCTCAAGCACGACTTGCCTCGGGTCGTCAACTACGTGGAGAACAACAACGAGCTCACATGCCAGGATGGGGTCGACCAGCTCGACGAAGCACGTGACCTATCTCGCTCCCGCACCGCCATCTATCAGCAAGGACTACGCCGCTACCACAACAGGCGAGTACGGACTCGCACCTTCCAGGAAGGTGACCTGGTCCTACGACCGATCCAGGACAAGAAGGGCATGCACAAGCTCTCTCCCCCTTGGGATGGACCATTCGCCATCGGGTGAGTCCTTGGCAATGACGCCTACTACCTCATCAACGTCCGAGGCGACGGCAAACTCGACATCAAGCGGCCATGTAATGTAAATCTCCTACGGAAGTTATACTCCTAGAACTCCAAACATGTACCCCCACCAGCTATGAAATAAAGATCGATTCGCACAAATTGTTCTCACTCTCCATACCTTGTGCCACTCGCACTCGTAATAACCGCGCTACGCTATTCGCGGAAGTCAACCCTTGGCCACGCGATCGGCACGGCCAAGTAGTGCGATACGAGGACACCGAGAAATCTTGGGCCTCGTATCATCCATGAAAAATGCCAACCCGGAGCCCCATCGGAGTCGCCCTGCTCGACTGGCTTTCCGAGCCAAGACGACTGCATTCGCTTCCAACAGCGACCTAGTCCTCCACATCCTTGGCACAGCAACTCGAACGGCTAAGTACCACGCCCGGGGAATGACACCAGTCCAGAGCCCGAGTGACTAGGGAAAACGCCAAGTACGAGAGCGCGCCCTGGACTCGCCATGCGACTGGCCCTCCGGGTCAGGTGGAGTGAGGCGCTCAACACAACGCGCCTCGTCCTCACCTACCTAGGGCATGCGACTAAAACGGCCAAGTACCATGCTCGGGGAGTCAGCTACCCGACCTCGCTCGCGCCTTGGAAAACGGCTAAGTATAGAGCACCCCTTGGAGTCGCCACGCGACTAGCTTTTCAAGCCATGGCGAGTTGAGCTCAACTGACTAACAGTTTAACAAAATACATACACGTAAAAACGAGGTAAACCCCACAAAAGGGAGGACGTGCTCGGGAACTCGCAAAATCCACAATCAAATCAAAACACTAATAAAAGCATTCTTGCATTCCTTATGGCGGAAAAATTTGTTCGCTTACAAGGGCAGTTACATAGTTATTATAACTAACGCCACTTGGAAAACTAATCTACTCTGTAGGCTTCGATGACGAGGTGCCACCACTCCCGCGGACGTGGATAAAGGGAACCCACTGGTTCGAGGGGTACGTCGTGAGAGCACCCGCCATGGCCGCTCGGAACGGCTGCTCCACCTTGAAGTCGCGGTGCGCCGGCTCGGGGTCGTCGGGGGCAACGATCGTTTCCTGGTACAGAATGAGGTCACCCATCGCACATACCCGGTCGGAGTACACCGCAGCCTGCTCGGTCAGCTTCAACACTTCGGAGATCTCGACCGCGCCCGTCGATGAAGGGTACCCGCTCGTGACGTCGTCAAGGTCAAAGTCGTCGGGGAAGTGCACGAGCCCAAGGCTCAGCGCTGTCGCGGAACCACGACGGAAGGCCAACCACGACATGAAGTCAACAACAGCCGGGGCCTTCTCCAGGTAGCGCCAGACATCGATGAGGTTGCTGGGGATCACCTCAGTCGGCGAAATGTCCTGAAGGTACACCCGAATGCAAGTCGCCGACAGAGCGGCAGAGTCAACCAACATGGTGACACACTGGCGCGCGTCATACGACTGCGCTTCGGCCACATCATCAAGAATCCTCCTTGCAGTGCACAAGCAGACAGTAAGGAAGTCTCAAACAAAACAAAGGAGACTCGCATGCTCGGGGACTCGCCAGTCATTCAAAGACCAAAGAGCTCACCAATCAAAGGACAGCAGGTCCCCGTAACAAAATTCTGAAGACCAGAGAGGTCATCCTGCAGCCCGGCAACGAGCGCATCCGACACCTTCCGTTCCTCGGCAGCAGCAGCAACGGCTGCCTTGGCCCTCTCATCGGCCGAGGTCGCCTCTGCCTTCGCGTCCTTGATCTCCCGCTCCAAGTCAGCGATCCGCTTCTCCGCGGCGCTCAAGGAAGATTGGGCAGCCATCAGGTCGCTCGCAGGGACCATGCCCTCACGGGCCTTCTCCACCGTGGACGCATGATCCTCTACGTCAACAAAACCATGAGTACGAGATTCGCAAAAGACATCCTCGACAACAAGCATATCAGGCACTCACCAGTAGTCTCCCGAAGTTGCTCGATCGTCCCCTGAACGGAGTGGAGATCCCTCTCCAGACGCTCCTTGGCGGCCAGTGGCTCTGCCGACTCGCGCTGAAGACCCTACAGAACAATAACAAGTTAGAGAAACACTTGCAAAGCGCCTAGCCGCTGAAATTCAGTGACTAGCCACTCGGGGACTGGATAGCGAAAAAATTCCTAAGTGCCTAGCTGCTGAAATTCAACGACTAGCCACTCGGGGAATGGACAGCGAAATCAGTAAGGATCCGACCGCTGAAATTCAGCGACCAGATCCTCGGGGACTGGACATACCTGGATCGCTGCACCCAGCATGTTGTGAATCTTGACCGTGTCCACTGACGGGAGCACAATAGGTGTGCGCCCGCGACGCTGCTCCACTTCCACCGACTGCGTTGGAGCACTCGCCGTGGAGGCCCTCGCCAGAAAGCGAGGGAAGATGGCCACCGCCGCCCCTGCGGCACTCGCCGTTGGGCCCGTCGCACCAACTAGTGCTGCGGGCTCGACCTGCTGTGACACCGCGTCCACCGTGGCCGTCGCAACCGCATCTGCTCCAATCGAAACCTCACTCGGGGGCGCCGACTGGCTCATCCGATATTGTGACGACCTCGTCGCCCTTTGCCTTCTTCGCGCCCTCAACCGGCGCCTCGACCTCGTCGCCCTTCCTCTTCTTCGAAGGGTCGACTCACGTTTCTGCGACACCCAGTGGGACCTTAGCCACCGAGGGGTGACCTATTTTCTTCACACCAGTCCTGCAACACAATGCCGTCAACAACTCGCCGGCCAAATGTGAATCAGTTGTTCAAATAAACAATCTAAAGGGTACTCACTTGGCGACTGGGATAAAGCGAAGACCAGTACGAATGCTGGCCGGCTTCTCCACCTCTGGACCTAGCTTACGAATGAGGCCCGTCTTGAACACGCTCTGTGCCCAAGACACCGAGGGCTTCTTTGAGGATGAGGCCGTGGCAGGAGGATCAGCGGCAATCGCCGTAGGCGCTCCCCTCGGCGTCGAGGCGCCCGCGGACTGATGTGGACATCCCTTCTATTGATACAACCGTTGTACCTATAGCTACACACATACAAGGACCCATCACAAGATCTCGTGCCAAACAACTTAACTATCAGGTACTTTCGTTTCTTGGAACTATTCCTCACATACATGAGAATATGATGCTGCCTAAATCAGATGTATTTCTTACTCTTAGGAATGATGGACCAAGCATGGATGAGAGGGACAAGCATTGGAGCATGGCCATGCATGGAGATGGCAGCAACCATGTGATGATCCAAGAGAAGGCCACGGATGAAGATTTTAGAACTTTGAGGCCACCATAATGAAGAAAGAAGGCTTGGACGAAATATTCAAGATTAATACTTCACGAATTCGTCCATAGCTTAATATGGTGCTGCGACACCTTTATTTTGGGTCAGGCCCATGTAATTTTTGCAGGATTTTAAATAGCCACTTTTTAGAGTCCGTATTTGAGGGGAAAAGGACTTCTAGGGTTGGATTCGGCCACCACTTCCATGGCTGGCCGAAACCCCACCTTTTCCTCCTTAAATACTCCCCATAGCCGTCACCCTAGAGTCGGATTTTGTTTAGATATTAAGTTAGACATCGTAGCAACTTCGCCAAGGCTCGAGCGTCGCAGAGGCCTCTTGTACTTCGCACCTATACAGGATCCCACCTTTTCAATAAAGCTTTCCTCTTAATCCGCAATATCTTGATTGCAATATTGGTTCTTACTTGTTCTCGATTTCAGGTAGGAATTGAGACCCTCGCTGGTCAGGCTGATCGTGTTTCCGCAGGATCGGTAACCTCTAGGAGATTGGCCTAGCGATTGCATTGGCGCTCGTGCTCGCACGTGTAGTCGGATCGTCAAGTCCGAACTCCACAAAATCGATTATCACCTTCTCATCGAAAGATCGGACACCTTTTCCCTATCAAGTGGTATCAGATTTCAGGTTGTTCGGTGAGATTTTACTGTTTTCATAGATTAGATCTGTTTTCCCCATAACCCACAAAAAAGCCAAAAACACAGTTAGAGTTTAGATCCATCCCATAACCAATCTACCCCTCGCATTATCTTTTCAGTTTTTGCATTGTTGAATTTGTGTCTACATCGTCACGTCGATTTGCTGGTCTTAGTGTCTCATCCCTTAGAGTTTCGAGTTCTGATCATAGTAGTCACCGCCACACTCGCCGATCACCGCCACCATATTCCGCCACCATATTCCGCCGCCATACACCCAACCACCATAAACCCTAATACTCCACCACCGCCTTTCTACCGCGACACAGATCCGATCATTTTTCCTGCCGCGGCACGAGTCCGAGTAGAGTTATTGTTTCCTAGTTATTTCTTTTTACTTTCCTTCCTTGTTGTTTCCGTATTGAGCTAAAGTCCATGTCGAGTTAGAAGTTCAGTCATAAGTCCAGAAGGAGAGCAAAAAAAGTCTAGAACCGCCTCCGAATTTTTTTCTGGCTATACTAGTTTTCGGCTCTGGGGATCACTTTTCTCCATCGGCCGTTATAGCGATATTTTTTTGGCGCCTGCGCGCTTTCCGGAGCAAAATACAAAAATTTCGAAAAAAATTTGGGGCTAACCTATTTTTAGACCCCGTAGATCAGTTCTAGACACTCGCCATCATAGTGACTTTCAACATCTCGGTTCGCTTTTCAGGGTGCCATATCATCATACATTGCTTGTTGTGTCACGTTGTGACATCGTTGGTGATCTAGGCTCGCGTCTCTAGTACGGTCTAGCCTAGGACCAGCACAGTACCGTTGTTGAGCATTCTTTCAACTTTTGCATTGCTGTTTTGATAATTGCTAACCCCTTTTCTAAGCCTTCCCAGAGCTCCACAGATATTCTCCACGTGCGGTGTCTCGACTCCCGGTAATCGCTCGGTTCAATCTCTGGACCCACTGATCCTCACGGTTACACATCCCCTTTTCCTGTTTTTTGGTAAGAACTTGTAAGAGCTTCGTATATTGCTTGACAGATTACGCGTGCCATCCACCATATTTATGTAGTATATACCTGTGCTTTTTAAAGGACTAACCATGACAGATACTTCGCGGAACCCTTCACAATGACGAACGAAGAATTACATGCCCACTTCTCTGAGCTTTTAGTCAGTCGCGCTGAAGACGTGGATACACGCCTAGGGGAGTTTGACACCAAGCTCACCAACGCCGTGGACAAGATCGATGGACTTGAGAAATCCTTCAACGCCAAGCTTGACGCTCGGTTCAAGGAGATTTTGAACAGGTTGCCTGCACCCGCACCCGCACATGGCGCACGGCGCATTCCGATCACGGGTCGGACTGCTGGTTTGGCTGCCGCCGCACCCCAGGTGGCTACCACTGCAGCTGATGCACCTCAGACTTTTGCCGCGGCTGCTGTTGCGACTTTGGGGACAGACGACGGGTACTACTACGACCCTGACAACGACGATCTATTTGACGAGGAGGTTGAACAACCTCCACAGGTACCTGCTGGCCGTCCCCGACATTACTACCACAACGCTCGACCACCGGTACGTGATGATGATCATGTTGCAAAGCTTAAATTAAATATTCCATCTTTTGAGGGTAAATATAATCCTGATGCATATCTTACATGGGAGATGGAAGTAGAACAACGTTTTGCATGTTTAAAATATCCTGAGAATATGCGTGTTAGTGCTGCTACATGTGAATTTACTAAATTTGCTTCCCTTTGGTGGTCTGAGTATTGTCGTTTAAATCCTACTACTATTCCTAGTACTTTGACTGCTTTAAAAACTACTATGCGTGTTCGTTTTGTACCTCCCACTTATCAGCGTGATTTACTAAAGAATCTGACACGTTTAGAGCAAGGGAAAAATTCTGTAGAAGAGTATTATCAGGAATTGCAAACGGGGATGGTTCGGTGTGGTCTTGTTGAATCTACTGAACAAATGCTTGCACGTTTCTTTGGTGGATTAAACAAGGACATTCAACACATATTAGATTAGAAGGAATATAATTCTATCACTTGTTTGTTTCATCTTGCTTGCAAAGCTGAACGTGAAGTGCAGGATCGCCAAACACCATGGAGGAGTACTAATAATTCTACAGGCCGCACATCCACTTGGACATCCCGACAATCAGCGCCTCCTTCTCGTGATTCGCCACTAGCTACTACCACATCCAAGGCCACCACAAGATTTCCAGCTGCTCCTCCACCGTCATCCAATGCTCCTGCTCGTAGTGCATCTTCTATGGCTTCCACGGGTAAGACAAAGGATATACAATGCCACAAGTGCTGGGGTTTTGGTCATATTGAGAGACAGTGCACAACACAACGTGTGATGATGCTGCGGGGTGATGGTCAATACGATTCAGCGGGTGACTTTGATGAAGATACATTAGCCCTTATTTCTGCTCGAGATGGAGACAATTCTGATGCTGATGAAGAGACAGAGGTAATGGGAGCTGAAGCTGCTGATCAATACAAGAGCTTAATTACACAACATGTGTTGAGTGTGCAATTGAGAAAATCTGAGCAAGATCAACGCCGCAACCTGTTCCAAACACGTGGTGTTGTCAAGGAAAGAGCTATACGGATCATCATTGATGGAGGGAGTTGTAATAATCTGGCTAGTGTTGACATGGTAGAGAAGCTTGCACTTCCAACAAGACAACGCACACATTCATATTACATCCAATGGTTTGAGAGTTCTCGCATGATCAAGGTAACAAGAACGGTACGCGTGCATTTTACTATTGGTACATATTCTGATTTTGTTGATTGTGATGTTGTAACTATGCAAGCTTGTTCTTTGTTACTTGGTAGACCATGGCAATTTGATAGAGAATCTGTTCATAATGCAAAACTAATCACTATTCTGTTATGCATGATGGAAAGAAAATTGGTCTAAAACCTATGACTCCCGAACTGATTTTAAAAGATGATCTTGCTAGAGCTAGTAGAGCTAAAACTGAGGAGAAAAATAAAAGTGAGAATCAGATTGTTGCTGCAGATTTTGTACCACCAAAGAACACTAAATCCGATTCTATCCATGCTACTGAAATTCGTTTGAAGAGTCCATGTATGCTTGCAAATAAAATTGATATTGCTGAACTAGATGTAAACAATACTCAATGTTATGCAATTATTTGCAAAGAGGTTTTGTTTTCATTTGAGGATATGCCTCCTTCTTTGCCACCCGCTATTGCTAACCTTTTGCAGGAATATGAGGACGTCTTTCCCACTGAGATGCCTCCAGGACTACCTCCTATTAGAGGAATTGAGTACCAAATTGATCTAATTCCTGGTGCTACGTTGCCCAACCGCGCGCCATATAGAACCAATCCAGAGGAGACAAAGGAGATACAACACCAAATTCAGGAACTACTCGACAGAGATCATATTCGTGAGTCCCTTAGCCCCTGTGTTGTTCCTATTATTTTGGTACCTAAGAAAGATGGTTCTTCGCGCATGTGTACTGATTGTAGAGCTACCAATAATATTACTATTCGATATCGTCATCCTATTCCACGTTTAGATGACATGCTTAATGAATTGAGTGGCTCTACCATGTTTTCTAAAGTTGATTTGCGCAGTGGTGGTCACCAGATTCGTATGAAATTAGGAGATGAATGGAAAACAACATTTAAAACTAAGTTCGGTTTATATGAGTGGTTAGTGATGCCGTTTGGTTTAACTAATGCACCCAGCACTCTCATGAGGTTAATGAACTAAGTTTTATGTGCTTTCATTGGACGTTTTGTGGTAGTCTACTTTGATGATATTCTGATTTATAGCAAATCTTTAGAGGATCATTTGGACCATTTACGTGCTGTTTTCAATGCTTTACGTGATGCACGTTTGTTTGGTAACCTTGAGAAGTGCACCTTTTGCACCAATCGAGTTGCGTTTCTTGGATATGTTGTTACATCACAGGGTAGTGAAGTGGATCCAGCCAAGATTGAAGCTATTGAGAATTGGCCGTAGCCCAAGACGGTCACACAAGTAAGGAATTTTCTTGGCCTCGCTAGTTTTTATAGGCGCTTTGTCAAAGACTTTGGATCAATTGCCGCGCCGCTGAATGAGCTTACAAAGAAGGATGTGCCCTTTGTTTGGGGCGATGCACAACAACAGGCCTTCGTCATATTGAAAGATAAGCTAACACATGCTCCCTTACTCCAACTTCCTGATTTTACTAAGACTTTTGAGCTTGAATGTGATGCTAGTGGAATTGGTTTGGGAGGGGTGTTATTACAAGAGGGAAAACCTGTTGCATATTTTAGTGAGAAATTGAGTGGGGCTAGTCTGAACTATTCTACTTATGATAAAGAATTATATGCGTTGGTTCGGACATTAGAAACTTGGCAACATTATCTATGGCCTAAAGAATTTGTAATTCATTCTGATCATGAATCTTTGAAGCATATTCGTAGTCAAGCTAAGTTGAATCATCGTCATGCAAAGTGGGTTGAATTTATTGAGTCTTTTCCTTATGTTATCAAACACAAAAAGGGTAAAGATAATATTATTGTTGATGCTTTGTCGCGCTGTTATACTTTGTTATCTCAACTTGACTTCAAAATATTTGGATTAGAAACTATTAAGGAACAATATGTGCATGATGCTGAATTTAAAGATGTGTTGCAGAATTATAGAGATGGTAGAACATGGAACAAGTTCGTCTTCAATGATGGATTTGTGTTCCGTGCTAACAAACTATACATTTCGGATAGTTCTGTTCGTCTTTTGTTGTTACAGGAGGCGCATGGAGGAGGATTGATGGGACACTTTGGTGTCAAGAAAACGGAGGATGTTCTTGCTGCACACTTCTTTTGGCCACGTATGCGTCGAGATGCTGAGAGATTTGTGGCATGCTGCACTACTTGTCAAAAATCTAAGTCTCGCCTTAATCCACATGGTTTATATATGCCTCTTCCTGTTCCTAGTGTTCCTTGGGAGGATATTTCTATGGACTTTGTTTTGGGATTGCCACAAACACAGAAGGGGAGGGATAGTATTTTTGTTGTTGTGGATCGGTTTTCTAAGATGGCACACTTTATTCCTTTTCATAAAACGGATGATGCTGCGCATATTGCTGATTTGTTCTTTCGTGATATTGTTCGTTTGCATGGTGTGCCAAATACTATTGTCTGTGATCGTGATACTAAATTTCTTAGCCACTTTTGGAGATGTTTATGGGCTAAGTTGGGGACTAAATTGCTGTTTAGTACTACATGTCATCCCCAAACTGATGGACAAACTGAAGTAGTAAATAGAACTTTGTCTACTATGTTGCGGGCTGTTTTAAAGAACAACTTAAAATTGTGGGAAGAGTGTTTACCTCATATAGAATTTGTTAATAATCGTTCGCTGCATTCTACCACAAAGATGTGCCCATTTGAGATTGTGTATGGTTTTGTTCCTCGTGCACCTATTGATTTATTGCCTTTACCTTCTTCGGTGCAAAATAATTTGGATGCTACACAACGCGCTGAAATGATATTAAACTTGCATAAACTACTAAAGATAACATTGAACACATGAATGCTAAGTATAAACTTGCTGGGGATAAAGGGAGAAAGCATGTTGTGTTTAATGTTGGAGATCTTGTTTGGTTACATTTGCGTAAAGATCGTTTTCCTAATTTATGCAAGTCTAAGTTAATGTCGCGTGCTGCTGGTCCCTTTAAGGTGTTAGAGAAAATAAATGATAATGCATATAAACTTGAGTTGCCTGTAGACTTTGGTACGATTAGTCCTACGTTTAACATTGCAGATTTGAAGCCTTACTTGGTGAGGAAGATGAGATTGCGTCGAGGACGACTTCAATTCAAGAAGGGGAGCATGATGTGGACATCCCTTCTATTGATACAACCGTTGTACCTACAGCTACACACATACAAGGACCCATCACAAGATCTCGTTCCAAACAACTTAACTATCAGGTACTTTCGTTTCTTGGAACTATTCCTCACATACATGAGAATATGATGCTGCCTAAATCAGATGTATTTCTTACTCTTAGGAATGATGGACCAAGCATGGATGAGAGGGACAAGCATTGGAGCATGGCCATGCATGGAGATGGCAGCAACCATGTGATGATCCAAGAGAAGGCCACGGATGAAGATTTCAGAACTTTGAGGCCACCATAATGAAGAAAGAAGGCTTGGACGAAATATTCAAGATTAATACTTCACGAATTCGTCCATAGCTTAATATGGTGCTGCGACACCTTTATTTTGGGCCAGGCCCATGTAATTTTCGCAGGATTTTAAATAGCCACTTTTTAGAGTCCGTATTTGAGGGGAAAAGAACTTCTAGGGTTGGATTCGGCCACCACTTCCATGGCTGGACGAAACCCCACCTTTTCCTCCTTAAATACTCCCCATAGCCGTCACCCTAGAGTCGGATTTTGTTTAGATATTAAGTTAGCCATCGTAGCAACTTCGCCAAGGCTCGAGCGTCGCAGAGGCCTCTTGTACTTCGCACCTATACAGGATCCCACCTTTTCAATAAAGCTTTCCTCTTAATCCGCAATATCTTGATTGCAATATTGGTTCTTACCTGTTCTTGATTTCAGGTAGGAATTAAGACCCTCGCTGGTCAGGCTGATCGTGTTCCCGCAGGATCGGTAACCTCCAAGAGATTGACCTAGAGATTGCATTGGCGCTCGTGCTCGCACGTGTAGTCGGATCGTCAAGCCCGAACTCCACCAAATTGATTATCACCTTCTCATCGAAAGATCGAACACCTTTGCCCTATCACGGACGGGGCGGCCCCGAGCCTGGTGACTGTGGTGAAGGGCGGTGGCAGCGACGCCAAAGGCACCTCGCCCTCTACCACGGCCGCGTCGACTGCCGCAGTCGCTTGAGCCGGCGAGCTGGCCCCAGCTTCCTCGGCTGCGCTGGTAGCTTTGGAGCTACTCGCGGACCGAGGCAGTGACGCTGGCTTAGCCGACACCTTCTTCTTCTGTGGCGATTTCTTCTTCGATGGCGTGGCCACGCGCCGCAAAGTGTGCTTAGGGAGCTCGTCGTCGTCCCCGTCGTGAGCCTCGAGGCTCTTGCTGGCCTCGAGCTCGCGTTGCTGCTGCCCACGGGTCTTACGGGCCGTGGGTGCGGCGACCTCCATGGGTTCATCATCATTTTCATCGTCGTCATCACCGTCATCGGCATCATCGCCTCCGGTGTTGACCTTGTCGGACGAGGATTCGCTCTCGTCCTCGGCAGACTCGTTCGAGTTTTCGTCGTCTGCGGGTGGAAGCCAACCTTCAACCACTTGGAACAGATCTTGCTATAGGGGGAAATACGGCCGACAGCCTAGGTAGCACTCGCAAAATGCCACAAAGATGGCAAGTTGCTCGATGCTGTGCGACCCAAGGTCTGACGGGTGGATGCCGTAATAGGCGCAGAAGCGATGAAAGAAGATGGAGGTGAGGAATCCGAGCCTCCTCTCCAGGTGGCTAGTGAAGTAGATGAACTCTCCATCACGCGGATCTGGCACCACCTCTCCAGCCGCGGGGATGCACCACCTCCCGGCGCGGAGGATCCCTGCCTCTTCGAATGATTTCAACAACATTTTCGTGCACTTGGATCTCCCCCATGGTTCCGTCGAAGGCGCCATCGGTTGAAGGATCTAGGGCTGCAGGTCGCTCTGGGTCGCTCTGGTCGCTACAGAGGAATGGAAGACTGGGAGATGCGCGAGGTCGGAGGAAGTGGGGGGAATGATCGCCCCTCACCCGTCACTCTCCTTATATAGCGGTTGCTACCCGCCATTTTCAGGGTGCCGTTACCGCGCGGTGTTTACGCCGATATTACCGTTGGATTACCCAGCGACTAGTTTGACCAACGCTGATGGTCCAACTTCGTCTACTCGACTCGCCAGCTTCAGCGACTCGACTACTCGCCGACCTGATTGCCCTAGCTGCGATTCGACTGCTCGTCGACCTGATCACCATAGTAGTGATTTGACTACTCGCCAACCCATTTGTCGTGCTGCGATTTGACTGGTCGCCGTTATTGCGACTAAGATAACAAGTTCCCTCTTTCATTCAGGGAGTCCACCGCCGATTCGACTGGGCGTCCAAATTGGACCCGCATACTCCGACTGCCAACGAACACCTGCGACGAATCAACGACGGCCTCGGGGACTACTGATGGGGATATGCCGAGTGGGGTATACCCAGCAGGATGTTTCCTATTGGCCCAAGCTGCCAGCGAGTGGGCCTACAGGATGGCGACTGGATCAAGACCCAACAAGGAGCTAGGCGACTGGACACTAAAAGCCCAGAAGCGTAGCTAGGCCCAGTCGGATTAGGTCAAACACCCTCCGAATCCTTAACTAATTTGGTTGTAGATCTGTAAACCCTAGCGAGGTGAGTCTATATAAACCTCCCTAGGGTACACATAGAGGAGACGTTCCATCATACACCCCCTGTGACTCGCTGCCTAGTCGTCGAGCTCGCCCTTTGTACTCTCTCATCAATACAATATAACAGGAGTAGGTCTTTACCCTCCAGGGAGCCGAACCTGGGTAAACCCTTGTGTCTCCGCCCTCATCTCGCACCGTAGATGGCTGGCCGCCCTTGCCCCTCGTTCTACTACTCGCTGCCGATTGCAGCATCTGCCGTGGACATTCCCACGACAACATGCAATTTGGCAAGTTTCGGATTGGTCAGCATGATGAATTTGTAAGCAGGTACTACGACACAAATTCGTAGACTTTCTGCAACGTTATTCCTGACGAGGCTCTGGACATGATGTGGAGTAAACACCTCTGGACGAGGACAATGCTGATGTCTGTGCACATTGTTAACAAAGATACTGGGAAAGAGACTGTCCTGAATGATACCGGCCTATGTGGTACGCGAACAGAGCAGTCTCTGTTTGCGATACCGAGCGCGACCGCCCAGCCTATTGTTGAGCATGATGCCTTATCAAACGAGCATGAAGACATCGAAATGTTTGGCGGTCAGGATGATTTTGTGCTCAAAGATGATGATGATGATGAGAAAGCATATCCAGATGTGGCTGCTGGCCCTGATAGGATAGAGAGTAGGGAATATTTGATTGATTCAAACTATGAGCCTGACTATGGGACTGATGAGGAAGAGGAATGTAAGGATGCGAAAATGGGATGCATATACGATGACGAAGACGAGGATAGGACAGTAATACACTTTGATGGGGACAACCCTACAATTGATGAGGGGACTGTCTTTGATACCAAGGAGGAATGCAGATATGTCGTTGCTACCTATCCAATAAGAGTTGGTGTCCCATCCCAAAATTTTCCAAATTTTGAAATATGAAAAATAAACAAACAAAAGAAACAAATGTTGAAATTTAGGGGGAAAAGAAACTTTTTTGATTCTGAATGGAAACATCAAAACCTTACTTGAACAAAACATGAATGAAAAAGCAACAAACAAATTTTCAAATAAATCAAATGCATCCATGCATGGAATGTATCTTGATTTTGAGAAATTGGAAAAGTTAAACCAAAAACCTAAACCCTAATAATAGAAATCATCATCAAGATCACTCTAAGACTATGGCTTTGTTCCATATAAAAACTTAGAAACAACATTTCTAAATGATCAACATTGGTAAACAAAAATATTATAAAACCATGGGAATTGATTTCACTCCATTTGGAGCTATGGATAAAAACTTAGGATTTTTATAAGATAAAAGAAAGTATTCCAAGGCTAATAAAGCCCATAGCTAAAATCAATACCAAATTGTGAATGAAGTAATCCTAAAAGTATTTAAAAAGATAAATAAATATTAAATAGAATTATGCAAATTGGAATCACTATTTTTGGAGCTATAAATAAAAAGATATGAATTTTATAAGACAAAGAAGAAAAATAAATAAGAATTGTTGCAAAGATAATTTAAAACATGGCTAAATACTTAAGTAAATGGAATAAAAATTATTCAAATAATATAAAAATAGTAAAAATTTATTTAAATAAAATTATATGGGCTTATGAACCATATTCAAATCTTATTTAAATAAAAGCCAAAATGCCTCACTTAAATGAATATTAAATCATAATAAAAATATTTGAAACACTCCAAAATGGACTAATTAATCAACTTATATTTGGTATAAGAGCTACTAAAAAGTTTGGTAAAGATTTGAATCAATTTGGAGTTGAAATCAAATTGATTTGAATAAAAACAGAAAATAGAAATAGAAAAGGAAACATGAAAGAAGGAAGAAAATATGAACCCAACCAGCTTCCAGCCTAGCCCAGCAACACGGACAAATAAGCCCACCAGGGCCACCTCTCTCCCCCCTCTGGTTTCTTTTCTCACCCGCGCACCCACCTGCATCCCCACTGACCGTCAGGCCCCACCTCCACGTCGCCATCGTCGTCAATCCCCGCGCGCCGGACCCGTTCCTCCCCTGGCCGTTTCTGCACGGAATTAACTCACGTAAATTCGCGTAACATCACGAGTAATTTCCTCCCTCGACCACACTCCCTTAATCCCCTCTGTCTCCTCTCCATTTCCCCTCACTTCCCCGCACTAGTGAGCCCCCAGGCTGCTCGGAATTGAGCTCGCACCACCGCAGCACCCGACTTTCTCCGACGTCGATTCCGACGAACCTCTACCTTCCCTTGCCCCTAGTTCATGCTATATTACTCTCCATCCTCATACGCACCTGCTGACGTTCCCCGTGTGCTCGTGCGCGCCCTAGAGGCTCGGCTCCGTCATCACCTACAAGCCACCGACTGTGAGCGCAACTCCGAGGACGAAATACGGTGAGCACCATGTACCCCTTGACCTCCAGAGTGCACTGACACGTCCGTCATATTCATGCGCATGCACTGACCCTCTCCGTTTGTTTGCTCGCTGCCCAGACGCTCGACCCTGTCTTCGTCCGCAAGCACCGATGCCCGACGCAGCTCCAGCAAGGAATCATCGACGAACCCGTGCGCCCCTGCCCCTCCTATGAACTCCCTGCAACCGCCTTGTCCCCGCGACCACGATAACATCCTCGCATCTCCCCCTTACCCCTCTAAACCGCCGGTGCGCTGCCACCAGAGGCGTCGCGAGTAGCGCCGCCCATCTCTAGTCAGAGCACTTTGATCCGTAGGATCTACATCTAAAGGCTATGATAGATCACTTAAACGAAGGGCTATAAATCCATCTGAGCCACGCGTTTCACTTAGATATAATGGCCCAGATCGTTCGATCCAACCGAAACAGTATAGGCCAATCAGAACACACCACGTGTCTGTGAGTTTGATTTAAAATCCAGATTTTGTTCTATTAGATGTTTAAACTTAGAAAAACAATAACTTTTGATCTATAATTCCAAAAATTACAAATTAGGTGTCTATGGATTCATAAAATGGATACCTTTGTATCTATGGCCATACTTTGGTCATTTTCTTATGAAAAACTAGACTTTTATGCAGAGACTTGTTTAGGGCTATTTTGAGTATAAAAATTATTCTAAAAATTATTTTTGAGTTAAACCTTTTGCAAATGGATTTGTTTTGAACCCTCTGACCATAAACACTAACATTTGAAAATAAAGATATGACTTGTTTACACTAGAAATTATTCCTTTGATTAAAGCTTTTCTAGTAAAACAAGAATGTTTTAAATAACCAAATTACACTAACTTGGTTCCAAATAGAATCCCACTTTTATAAAAGACCAGTAGGTGTTTTGAAATGCTTAGAACCTTGTTAGAAACAAAAAAAATTCAATAAAATAATCTTTTGCATGCTTGCATGCATTTCTTTATTTTCTTGTTTTTGTTTTGTTAATTTTAGTGTTGTAGTTTTGAGTGTGTGCTTTTGCTTGATTGTATTGTAATGAACTTTGAGGAGTGTGACATTTTCAATATCAAGGAGAGTACCTATATTTTCTACTAAAAAGTCAAGTGATACTTTGGTCATCAAAAGTCCTATCTTTTCAATGTTGCATTAGTGATATTTTTGTAGTATGCAAGATAGGACTATTTTGTATAATGCTATGCTATGGTAGATCCTATAGAATATATCTTGGTAGAAACTTTCCTAAGTTAAGAGACATGTTATGCTAGTATGCTTAGCCTAGATATTAGAATTCAAGGCTGGAAATTCATGCTATGATATTATGGAAAAGTTATGCTTCTGTGTTTTTGACTAAGAAAACAACTTGTTAATGAAACACCTGGGTGGAATGGGAAGTATGGTTTGTGTTGAGTGGTTACTTAGGGCCCATTTCTATGGTTTACCCTGTGTATCACACTTGTGGATGGCCACCCTGGAACAAAGAGATTTGATATGTTTAGTGTTGAGAAGCTTCTAGTGCAACCACATGGCATATGGGCTCTACCTTGACTAACTAAGTTGCAAGAACTCAGCCAGATGGACAGAAGGTGGTAGTGATGATAGGATGGAGCGCGTCCATGGTGGTCTAAGGGATTGCTTCTGAAAAATCTCGTCCCGATGTGTCGTGGTGTGGAACACGGCAGTGCCATCGGTGATGGCGAAGAAGGGACACACAGATGCATTCGGTGGCTCACGCAACGGGTTGGGCACGGTGCACTGAAAACACAGGGACGTACCCAGGTTCGGGGCCCTCTTGGCGAGGTAACACCCCTACTCTTGCAAGATGAACTATGTATGGGAGCTGATGCTCAGTACAGATGCTCCTTGAGCTGTTTCCTTAGCCTCTATCAAAAGCTAGAGGAAGATGGGAACTTGATGCTAACACTTATATCCTTATATTGTTGCCTACCAAGAACCCTAGCTCCGCCCTCCCTTATATACTGGTCCAGGGGCAGATTACAGATCGGGTCCTAGGGTTTACTGTTTGGATATGGGTTTACAGGACAGGGCCGGCTGCAGGGCCCAGCCGGTGGTCCATGACCCAGTCCGTCCTTCTTTTAGCGTAACCCTTCTCTTTAGCGGTCACCTGGGCTTCTTTTGGGGCGTCATTCTCGCTTTAACGGTCACCCGGACTGCTTTCGCCAGTCCAGCCGACCGTCTTGCTTTATCTTCGTCGGGTAGCGCTGGTCATGACGGCATGCCAGCTTTCCTGATGACGAGGGAGAGCCAGAAGCGTACCCCGCATGAAACTTCAGCCCTCCATGCTCTCTATCGAATCCAAGGTGAACCAGGGGGAAACAACCACCCGGCCGGTTCTTCTGGCCACCGGCTAGACGGGCCAACCAGGAAGGTTATAAGCCCAGCCGGGCGTGTTTGCCAGTCGGCTAGAGTTGTCTTTCCTGGAGGCCAGGCGGCCTGCACCTTCTAGAGCAGGCCTACTTGTGCCTGGCTTTCCCCACCCAGGGGTTATCCCCCCGACACTAGTCCCCGAGCACGTATGGGCTTGGCCGGTGGGCAAGATCTTTCGTGCTGCTTCTTGTCTTGAGAGAGGTGTTTTATTGCCTCCGGCTGCGGCTTTTGCTTTTGCTTTTCGGCTGGAATTAACCAGCTACGGAATCGATGGCCGTCCACTGGGTGTAAACAGCGGAGGCAGGTACCGGCTGACGCAGCTGAAGATGAAACGTTTAGCTTGATGACGTCGTTGATGTCGTCACCCATGACTGTGGCTCTAGCGCACGTCGCGTCAGTTTGACTTCCGCGTCGCTGCGTTAGTTTTTGGCGACTGCGCACGCAACTTGCCGCAGCGGATTCTCGGGGCGAGCACGCACGCCTCGTCTCCTGGTAACGCCCACGGATCTTCTGTGGTGATTATGATGGCGTAGAGGATCTGGAGCCGAAGCGTCGTGTGGCTGTGGTTCCGCAACGCCACGCATCGCGCTGAAGCGAAAGAGGCGACGGTGCCATCCGCGGAGATAAATAGAGCTTCGAGGGGGATCGGTTCCCACACTTTCCCATCCTCCGGCTTATCTTCTCCTTGTACTCCAGCCCCCTTTTGCCCTTGTGCGCCCTCTCCTTGCCATCGCCGGCCACTTATTACCCATCCACCACGGCCACCTCATCTGTCGAGATGCTGCCGGAGCAATGCGGCGGCTGGGGCGGGTCCTTTGTGACCGACGAGATCGTCAACAAGTACCGGTAGGGGAGGTTTCTTCCCTCGTCGATGCTCGTGAAGCACCTGCTCGCGCTGGAGGGGGAGCGGGTGCCGAATCCTCGGTCGAGGGAGCGCATCATCTTCCTCGCACATTTTGCCCGCGGCTTCGGCCTTCCCGTCAGCCCTTTCCTCCTCTAGCTCTTTCTCTTCTTCGATCTCCAGCTTCATCACTTGGGCGCCAACGCCATTGCGCAGCTGTCGCATCATGCGGCCTGCTACGAATCCTATCTTGGGGTATGGCCCGAGGTGGCGAACTTTCTCAAGTTCTTCCACTTCAAGGCCTAGAACACCTCCAAGGGTGGTTCGCTGACACACATGGGTTGCTGCGCCATCTACCCGCGGTCCTCCTCGCCGATGCCGCGGTTCGACCTTCCCGACACCGTCAAGCTGTGGCAGCGCTCATATTTTTATGTGAGAAATGCGACAGAGATTGACTGGATCTGCCTTCCGCCCTTCGCCGACGTGCCCTCGACGCAGAAAGGCTGGGCGACGAAGGGCATGGGCGTGATGGAGGACCTCGACCGGATGGCCGCCCGGCTGGAGACGATGGTGGAGACGGAGAGGCTCACCGCCCAGGACATCACCTTGTCGTGGATGGTGCATCGTGTGCTTCCGCTGCAGAAGCGATTGCACAAGATGTGCCACATATCGACTGCCAACGATCCGACGAGGACGTCGCGGAAGGATGTGCCCTACCAGGACCTCCGGAACTGGGTCTCCATGATCTCCAAGTTCCTCATGGAGGCTACCTGGGCGTACTCCTTCCCTCTGTATCATCGTGGCCGCCTGTCGCCTCGGGTATTTTTTTCTCTGGTTATCTTGCGTATAGCTCCTTGTCATTGCTAGCTTTCCTTGGGTGCCTTATGCTCCCCTTTTTGATTAGTTGTTCACGGTGTAGCTAGCTGAGGATGGCATGGGTGACTTCCCGCTTCCGTCCTTCTTGGAGGACATGAAGCCGAAGAAGTACCCCCAGACGGAGCCCGAAGGGTTTCCCGTCCGGGCGGATGACGACCCCTCGGATCCTCATGGTAAGTTGCTGATCATGGCTCTTTCCTTCACCTTTGCTCTTGAGGTTGTGGTTTTGATTCCTTGCTTGTGTCGCAGTCGATGTCACCGACGAGGAGGGTGGCCGAGAGAAACCCGCAGCGAGAGCCCGGGGAAAGAGGGCGGCGCCTGTTGCCGCTCCCGCTCCAGTTGAAGCGAAAAAAGACGCGCCGAGGGCGTCAGGTCGTTGCTCCACCGTCCGTCGCTGGGTTAGTAACTCTCTTGCCCTTGCTTGTCGCTCTGTGGTTCTGCCGGTTCCTCCTTTGACTCTTCACTCTGTGCAGCAAGGCCATGCTTCTTGGCGATGGAGGTGCCGCCGTCGTTGCTCCTCCACCTCCTCCGCCGGTTGAAGAGGTGGCGAGGTCGTCGGCTGCGGCTGGTCTGGCTGCGTCAGCCGCGCCGCCTCCGCCCAGGGCCCCTGAGGGATCCCCGACCATGGGGCTGCTGCACCAAGCGCCTGCGTCTTCGCGGTTGGGGCAGCTGTTTGCGGCTGCGCAGGACCCGGAGACCCCCCTCCTTCGTCCCGGGGCTGGCGTGAACCTGGCCTGGAGCGATGCTCCAAGCAGCTCCACCAGGCCCGTGATTACGGAGGTGACGGAGGATGCTGGGGCTGCGCAGGCGGTTGTGACGGGTGGCAGCCAGCCGGATGGTGGTCAGTCGACTGAGAGGGAGTTGGTGGTGGCTGCGCCTTCGGGTGTGGCTGCCGATGATGACGAGGTTATCGTCACCGGCTCAAGGCCAGCTCCGGCTATGCTGACGCCGGGTGCGATCCTTGCCCAGCTCTCGGGCTCGGCACCCGTCGCACTCAGCCAGGTTCGCCACCTAGTTGAGGGAATGGAAAAGGGCCTTGGAGAGGCCAAAAATTTGTCTATTTTGATGGAGGTAAGTCGTTGCCCTTCACATGTTTTCCGTTCTTCCATCCAGTTTGCTTCTCTGTTGCTCATTTGTTTTCTTGCTGCAGAGAGCTTTTGCGGAGTCTGTGAAGAACACACGAGATCTTGGCCGTAAGATTGCTTCTTCAAATCTGTCTTGGCGATTGGCTCTCTTTTCCCGTTTTTTTACCATCGGGTATCCTCCTACAACCATGATGCAGGACAAGGAGAGGGAGGTGGAGCGCCTCAAAGTTGAGGTCGCCCGGCTGGAAGAATCGAACAAGGCGCGACAGGCGCATTTCGATCAACTTGCCGCGGCCAAGCATCAACTTGAGGTTAGCGTGGAGCGGGGCAAGAAGACAGTTGACATCCGGGCGGAGGCGCTAAAGAATTTTGAGACGATCTCCACCCAACAGGAGGATACAATCAAGATTATTCGCGGCAGGGCAGGGGAGTTTACTTAGCACCTCCATAACATCTCAGAGATGGTCATCAGTAAGTTCTTCAGTGTCCTTTGTAACACCTTCAGAATCGGACCTATGCAAGTTTTTGCGAAACCCGCCAAACCCGCATAGAAACGATTCAAAGGTGCCCACCAGGCACTTTCGTGCGGGTGGAAAACGAAGTAATAACATTGCACAACAGTCCTCGATGGGACCCACAGAACAGATATATATAACAGCGACTCAATGAGTCAAGAATTCAAATATAATATACAAATATCCAAATCACCTTGAAACGATAGAGCGTCTGGATACGGACAAGATGCAAATGGGGCTAAGAGCCCTGAAGAATAACCAATGGCGTCCATAACCCTGCCCAGGCCAAGCCGGAAGGGTAACCCTGCTAACGACGTCGATCTCAAACCTGCTTAAACAAAAGGGGTGCTGACAAAGGGCAAAGGAAAAAGAGGAGCGTCAGTACTGAGGCCAGTACACGGCGAGACTAGAATTCGGCGGTCCTCGCCTACATAGGTATGGTGGGCTGAAGCGGCAGCGGCAGCGTGCACTAAACACCCTATAGAGACTCGATGCAACTGGCGGTTATCAGAGAGGGATAAGAATGACCTATCCGGATCCAACCTGAAGCTAACACCAAACAAACCCATCCTGGTGTTTCCCCCTCGAGACCAAACGAGGAAGTCAACCGAGGAACTCACACAGTTGGCAGTTTTATTTATTCAGTTATCGTTGCAGCAATTACTAGTCAAGTATAGATAATCATCCTGATAAAATAAGCAGTGGGCCGTTTTAGTTAATCCTTCCATTGTAGTTGCGACACTTACTAGTCAAATACAATTATCATGAGAAACCCAAAACCCAGCAGTTGTTGGTACTTTTATTTAGCCATTCCGTTGTAGTTGTCATACTTACTAGTCAAGTACAATGGTCGCAAGCGACACTCCAAACAAGCAATTGTGGGCAGTATTAATTAGCCATTCCATTATAGTGAAGCTGATTACTAGTCATTATAAAGTCAAATTTATAGCGATAAACTTTAGTTATGCTTGTCTATGGTCGAGATACTGTGCTCCAAGTCGTCCATAACCGCGGACACGGCTTTTAGAAAGTTTTACCCGGCCGGGGTGCACCAATAGCAACACACACTCGATCAACCTCGGAAAAACCAAATCAAAACCCAACGAGGCTTTCACGACAAAGCAATCACAGGATTCAGAAATATTTCAGGGGGCCACCCCATTGAGTAGAACCGCAACGAAGCTAGCTGACTCCGAGACGGACTCAAGGTTTGCGTCAGTGGATGTAAACGACTGGGAACCCGAAAGTGTGGCTGGGCTTGTCGATACCGGGAAAACACTCCGCTTACCTAAACAGTACAGTGTTCTCCTCGCACAATTGTAAATAAAGCAGTAAAACATGGCATAAGTACAGGATCATAAATAAAACCTCAAACTAGTTTGTGGCCCCAAGAAATAATACTGAATCAAGCTCTGGCTCAGGGGGGGTCCCATATACCTCCCGGATGTGGATAGCGCGATAAATCAAGGAACAGGTATCAAGTACTCGGGGTCCTACGGGACACAAGTGGGCGTTCGGAAACCAAATATTTTCTATCACCCACCGATGCCTCTGCTTACTTCAATTTTAGTTGTTAAACAGGAATTAAAGTGAACGATAAGTAAAACCATGATCATATCCAACATCAACATGCGGCAATACATCAACAACTGTGGCACTTGACGACACGCAACAGCACTTGAGCAAGCGACTACGACGCGCAAGTCCAACTATCTACCAAACAACAGGTAATAGGATGTGTCCAAGGCAATATAAGGCTGCAAGTAATATCAAGGTACGGAAACTAGAGCATCGCAACACAGATAGCAATAGATCAACAGGAGGGAATAAATACTATAAAAGTAAGATAGGTAGAAAGGGGGAGATGCTCGCCTGAAAACATTGCCGAAGGTTCGACCGAAGGTCGGGGCGAAGCTCACATCAACTCAACGGCCTTATCCGCGAAGAAGCAAATCACTAGAAGAAACACCAGATGCAATATTTAATACTACGGCAAAAGATCGGCATGATGCATGTATGATGCATGGCATGGCAAAGGTGCAATGCAATTAGGTCATATTAAGCGGAACCGGGGTCCCGACACTTAATTAAACGGTTCAAGTGAATTAGCTACCCCGCAATTTAAATGTTGTTTTAACATGGCAAAATAAGTTACCGGTTCGCTACACAAATTTAAATGAGGCCAATATGAGACTAGATTTGCCCGCATATGGGCCCCATATTTAATTAGGTGAATCGGCATAAGGCCCCCAAACCAATGATATGATGCGAGCATGACAATTTAAGATGCAACAGTTGTGTTATATTATAAAATAGGGTTTCGGGAAGGGGTTCACACATTAGGGTTCGGCGATCTTGGGGTTTTCCGGGGTTCGGGGTCGGTCTCAGGGTCCAGGGTTCGGCGGAAACGTTCTCGGATAACTGAGGTCGATCTTGTCGCATCCGTGGTCTTCGGGTCATGTCGATGGTCATGGCGTTCGGGATGAAGCACTTGGCGTCCAGGATCGGGGAAGGGAGACTTGGTTCGGCGTCGGGGCGCATCGGGTTCTTCCGGTCGGTGTCGTTCGTGTCGTTGTGCCGGTCATGTCGGTCCCACGGTTTCGGTCTTCGGGATCCAGGAGGAGGCCCTCGGATCCTCGGGTCCGAGTCGGCGTACTTGGCGTCCGTGCAGATTCCCTTCGGTCATCGAATCTGTGTAGGCGCACCCCGGTCTCGACGTCTAGGTTCCGTGAAGATCTTGGCTAATCTGGTCATCGGCCCTGCTTGTGCTTCCCGTTGTCGATCTTGTCGCATGGCCCCTGTACATCTTCGAAGCATGCACTCCTCGGCAGAGGCCAAACCACGCATCCTTGTCTTCGGGAGATCTTGTCGCGCCTTGTCGCATGCGAGCACACAGATACTAGGCCGATCGCACCATAGGGTAACCTCTAGCAGGAACACAGCAGCATCAACCAAGCGCCAGGGGGCCTGGGGCGAGCTTGGCGGGGCAGTCTCGGAGGCGACGCGGGCGGCGCGACGGACGCGGGTTGGAGAGGGTCCGGGCGAGGCGCAGAAGCGGCGAGCGGCAAGGACCGGAGAGGGCGCCGGTGAGAGGGGGCGGGGCCGCGCGCCGGCGGGAGCATGGCGGGGCGAGGGAGGCGGCCTGGACCGAGGGCGGCGGCGCGTGCCCGCAGGACGGAGAGGCGGGGTCGCTCCGGCGCGGGGCCGCGGCTCTGCCTGGGGCGAG
This sequence comes from Avena sativa, assembly GCA_916181665.1. Lineage (NCBI taxonomy): Eukaryota > Viridiplantae > Streptophyta > Magnoliopsida > Poales > Poaceae > Avena > Avena sativa. The sequence goes on from OV702280.1 coordinate 139,904,222, forward strand.
GCGGTGGCTCGGTGCGGGAGCGGAGGACGCGGCGGGCTGGGCGGTGGTCGGAGGCGAGGCTGCGGAGGGCGGAGGCGCGGCCGCAGAGGGGAGTGGCGGAGAGGTGGGGAGGAGAAGGCCGGCGGAGGCGAGCTTGAGCGACGGCCGGTCGCGGGCGAGCTTGAGCGGCGGCCGGTCGCGGGCGAGCTTGAGCGGCGGCCGGAGAGGGCGGAGGCTCGCGGGGGCGCGACGGGAGGTGCAGCGAGAGGAGGGAGAGGGCGAGCTCGGAGGAGCGGCGGCGGGAGGTGCAGTGAGAGGAGGGAGAGGGCGAGCTCGGAGGAGCGGCGGCGGTGAGGGGTGAGGTCGAGGAGGACGCGGCGCGGAGTGAGGTGGGAGAAGGAAGAGAGGATGGGAGGAGGCCGCGGGTGGGACCCAGGGGAGCGGGCCCGCGGGAGGGATCCCGAGGCATGCTGTCGGCAGGGGGAGGTGGGATCCGGGGGGCTGCGTGCGTGGCAGCGTGTGTCTGTGTGGGCAGGGTGGTGGCGTGTAGTGTGGCCCTGTGTGCGTGTGGGGGTGGGTTTAGAGAGAGAGGGGGTGGGGGTGGCTAGGTGGCAGAGTGGGGTTGGTTGGAGGGGAGGGAGAGGGTGAGGTGGCGGCCCGGGATTGGGTGGGGTGATGTGGAGGGTGTGTGTGGGGGTAGATAGGTTGGTAGCTATAGGATTATGGTTGGACCGATTATATTTTCTGGGGTGGTCGTTCGGGTCGATTCGGCCCGTTCGACTGCCCCACTATAAATACTTTGATATTTTATTTGTTTTAAACACGGCTTCTGCAAACCAATAGCAGACAAACAAAATAATCCGGAGACCCGGGGTTTTGCGTTTGAATAAAGATGGGGCGTTTAGAAAATAAAGACAGGTTTTTCTGCAGATGGTTTGATGCAAGCAAATGCAAGATGATGACGATGCTCAAATGCAATGTGGCATGATGACATGAGCATGCGGTCATGATGATGCAATGCATAAAAACAACGTGATTTTCTAGTAGTGGTTTTTGCGGGATGCCACAATTCGACAACACTAACAATGGATCTCGCCCTCGAGATCCGCCTCATGGTACCGGGAAGAAGGCCGACGGTCTGATCCTTCGCGCTTCGTGTAGATCCTCGCGACACCACTAACAAGAGGTCGTTGTCCGTGATCGTCGAGAGATCACTCCGGGACAAAAGGTCGAGGTAGAGGTATCCACAAATAAAGCCACCTCTAGCTCCGATGGAAAGGAGGAACCGATGCATTCTCAGCCACTTCAATGTACAAAAGCGAATAGAAGGGGTAGTCGGCATGGGGGCCAATCCATCACGCACCCAAACTATTACTCTGCACAATCAGTCGAAAAGAGTGCAACCATTCTCGGAATCAGACTGAAGATCTCGACAAGCGAGGTTCGGAAACAAAGGAGTGATGCAGACTCTGCATCGGATCTGGCGTGGAGGATGTCGTCGCGTCGGAAAACACCGGAAGGCACAAGCAAGGAACAAAGAATGGCACCACAGATAAAGGATCACTCAGATAGCATGAAGACCAGATGTAGCAACACCGTTACCAAAGGAGGAAGCGAAACCCTGAAGGTACGACGGAAACCCAACCACGAGATATCCTGGACTAGAGGAAGGTAAGAGAGCAGATTCAAAACACGTAGAGGTAAGAGGAGAACAGCAGAGGGGTAAGGAGTAAAATCAGACCTAACCAGATCTATCCAACCGATTTTGCAAAGTAGTTTTGACACTCTACGTCGGTCGTTAGCTAGGTTATCCTACAGGCTGGACTTGTGGGGTATCGCAACTGCTGAGCTCTGATACCACTCTGTAACACCCTCAGAATCGGACCTATGCAAGTTTTAGCGAAACCCGCCAAACCCGCATAGAAACGATTCAAAGGTGCCCACCAGGCACTTTCGTGCGGGTGGAAAACGAAGTAATAACATTACACAACAGTCCTCGATGGGACCCACAGAACAGATATATATAACAGCGACTCAATGAGTCAAGAATTCAAATATAATATACAAAGATCCAAATCACCTTGAAACGATAGAGCGTCCGGCTACGGACAAGATGCAAATGGGGCTAAGAGCCCTGAAGAATAACCAATGGCGTCCATAACCCTGCCCAGGCCAAGCCGGAAGGGTAACCCTGCTAACGACGTCGATCTCAAACCTGCTTAAACAAAAGGGGTGCCGACAAAGGTTAAAGGAAAAAGAGGAGCGTCAGTACTGAGGCCAGTACACGGCGAGACTAGAATTCGGCGGTCCTCGCCTACATAGGTATGGTGGGCTGAAGCGGCAGCGGCAGCGTGCACTAAACACCCTATAGAGACTCGATGCAACTGGCGGTTATCAGAGAGGGATAAGAATGACCTATCCGGATCCAACCTGAAGCTAACACCAAACAAACCCATCCTGGTGTTTCCCCCTCGAGACCAAACGAGGAAGTCAACCGAGGAACTCACACAGTTGGCAGTTTTATTTATTCAGTTATCGTTGCAGCAATTACTAGTCAAGTATAGATAATCATCCTGATAAAATAAGCAGTGGGCCGTTTTAGTTAATCCTTCCATTGTAGTTGCGACACTTACTAGTCAAATACAATTATCATGAGAAACCCAAAACCCAGCAGTTGTTGGTACTTTTATTTAGCCATTCCGTTGTAGTTGTCATACTTACTAGTCAAGTACAATGGTCGCAAGCGACACTCCAAACAAGCAATTGTGGGCAGTATTAATTAGCCATTCCATTATAGTGAAGCTGATTACTAGTCATTATAAAGTCAAATTTATAGCGATAAACTTTAGTTATGCTTGTCTATGGTCGAGATACTGTGCTCCAAGTCGTCCATAACCGCGGACACGGCTTTCAGAAAGTTTTACCCGGCCGGGGTGCACCAATAGCAACACACACTCGATCAACCTCGGAAAAACCAAATCAAAACCCAACGAGGCTTTCACGACAAAGCAATCACAGGATTCAGAAATATTTCAGGGGGCCACCCCATTGAGTAGAACCGCAACGAAGCTAGCTGACTCCGAGACAGACTCAAGGTTTGCGTCAGTGGCTGTAAACGACTGGGAACCCGAAAGTGTGGCTGGGCTTGTCGATACCGCGAAAACACTCCGCTTACCTAAACAGTACAGTGTGCTCCTCGCACAATCGTAAATAAAGCAGTAAAACATGGCATAAGTACAGGATCGTAAATAAAACCTCAAACTAGTTTGTGGCCCCAAGAAATAAGACTGAATCAAGCTCTGGCTCAAGGGGGTCCCATATACCTCCCGGATGTGGATAGCGCGATAAATCAAGGAACAGGTATCAAGTACTCGGGGTCCTACGGGACACAAGTGGGCGTTCGGAAACCAAATATTTTCTATCACCCACCGATGCCTCTGCTTACTTCAATTTTAGTTGTTAAACAGGAATTAAAGTGAACGATAAGTAAAACCATGATCATATCCAACATCAACATACGACAATACATCAACAACTGTGGCACTTGACGACACGCAACAGCACTTGAGCAAGCGACTACGACGCGCAAGTCCAACTATCTACCAAACAACAGGTAATAGGATGTGTCCAAGGCAATATAAGGCTGCAAGTAATATCAAGGTACGGAAACTAGAGCATCGCAACACAGATAGCAATAGATCAACAGGAGGGAATAAATACTATAAAAGTAAGATAGGTAGAAAGGGGGAGATGCTCGCCTGAAAACATTGCCAAAGGTTCGACCGAAGGTCGGGGCGAAGCTCACATCAACTCAACGGCCTTATCCGCGAAGAAGCAAATCACTAGAAGAAACACCGGATGCAATATTTAATACTACGGCAAAAGATCGGCATGATGCATGTATGATGCATGGCATGGCAAAGGTGCAATGCAATTAGGTCATATTAAGCGGAACCGGGGTCCCGACACTTAATTAAACGGTTCAAGTGAATTAGCTACCCCGCAATTTAAATGTTGTTTTAACATGGCAAAATAAGTTACCGGTTCGCTACACAAATTTAAATGAGGCCAATATGAGACTAGATTTGCCCGCATATGGGCCCCATATTTAATTAGGTGAATCGGCATAAGGCCCCCAAACCAATGATATGATGCGAGCATGACAATTTAAGATGCAACAGTTGTATTATATTATAAAATAGGGTTTCGGGAAGGGGTTCACACATTAGGGTTCGGCGATCTTGGGGTTTTCCGGGGTTCGGGGTCGGTCTCAGGGTCCAGGGTTCGACAGAAACGTTCTCGGATAACTGAGGTCGATCTTGTCGCATCCGTGGTCTTCGGGTCATGTCGATGGTCATGGCGTTCAGGATGAAGCACTTGGCGTCCAGGATCGGGGAAGGGAGACTTGGTTCGGCGTCGGGGCGCATCGGGTTCTTCCGTTCGGTGTCGTTCGTGTCGTTGTGCCGGTCTTGTCGGTCCCACGGTTTCGGTCTTCGGGATCCAGGAGGAGGCCCTCGGATCCTCGGGTCCGAGTCGGCGTACTTGGCGTCCGTGCAGATTCCCTTCGGTCATCGAATCCGTGTAGGCGCACCCTGGTCTTGACGTCTAGGTTCCGTGAAGATCTTGGCTAATCCGGTCATCGGCCCTGCTTGTGCTTCCCGTTGTCGATCTTGTCGCATGGCCCCTGTACATCTTCGAAGCATGCACTCCTCGGAAGAGGCCAAACCACGCATCCTTGTCTTCGGGAGATCTTGTCGCGCCTTGTCGCATGCGAGCACACAGATACTAGGCCGATCGCACCATAGGGTAACCTCTAGCAGGAACACAGCAGCATCAACCAAGCGCCAGGGGGCCTGGGGCGAGCTTGGCGGAGGTTGGCTCGGGCTTGGCGGGGCAGGCTCGGAGGCGACACGGGCGGCGCGACGGACGCGGGTTGGAGAGGGTCCGGGCGAGGCACAGAAGCGGCGAGCGGCAAGGACCGGAGAGGGCGCCGGTGAGAGGGGGCGGGGCCGCGCGCCGGCGGGAGCATGGCGGGGCGAGGGAGGCGGCCTGGACCGAGGGCGGCGGCACGCGCCCGCAGGACGGAGAGGCGGGGTCGCTCTGGCGCGGGGCCGCGGCTCTGCCTGGGGCGAGGCGGTGGCTCGGTGCGGGAGCGGAGGACGCGGCGGGCTGGGCGGTGGTCGGAGGCGAGGCTGCGGAGGGCGGAGGCGCGGCCGCAGAGGGGAGTGGCGGAGAGGTGGGGAGGAGAAGGCCGGCGGAGGCGAGCTTGAGCGACGGCCGGTCGCGGGCGAGCTTGAGCGGCGGCCGGTCGCGGGCGAGCTTGAGCGGCGGCCGGAGAGGGCGGAGGCTCGCGGGGGCGCGGCGGGAGGTGCAGCGAGAGGAGGGAGAGGGCGAGCTCGGAGGAGCGGCGGCGGGAGGTGCAGCGAGAGGAGGGAGAGGGCGAGCTCGGAGGAGCGGCGGCGGTGAGGGGTGAGGTCGAGGAGGACGCGGCGCGGAGTGAGGTGGGAGAAGGAAGAGAGGATGGGAGGAGGCCGCGGGTGGGACCCAGGGGAGCGGGCCCGCGGGAGGGATCCCGAGGCATGCTGTCGGCAGGGGGAGGTGGGATCCGGGGGGCTGCGTGCGTGGCAGCGTGTGTCTGTGTGGGCAGGGTGGTGGCGTGTAGTGTGGCCCTGTGTGCGTGTGGGGGTGGGTTTAGAGAGAGAGGGGGTGGGGGTGGCTAGGTGGCAGAGTGGGGTTGGTTGGAGGGGAGGGAGAGGGTGAGGTGGCGGCCCGGGATTGGGTGGGGTGATGTGGAGGGTGTGTGTGGGGGTAGATAGGTTGGTAGCTGTAGGATTATGGTTGGACCGATTATATTTTCTGGGGTGGTCGTTCGGGTCGATTCGGCCCGTTCGACTGCCCCACTATAAATACTTTGATATTTTATTTGTTTTAAACACGGCTTCTGCAAATCAATAGCAGACAAACAAAATAATCCGGAGACCCGGGGTTTTGCGTTTGAATAAAGATGGGGCGTTTAGAAAATAAAGACAGGTTTTTCTGCAGATGGTTTGATGCAAGCAAATGCAAGATGATGACGATGCTCAAATGCAATGTGGCATGATGACATGAGCATGTGGTCATGATGATGCAATGCATAAAAACAACGCGATTTTCTAGTAGTGGTTTTTGCGGGATGCCACATCCTTCTCCCATTGCGTCGTGACTTGCTCGATCTTGTCCGTTTATTCTGCTTTGTGCTGGGCTGCAACTCATTATCCTGAAGCGACCGAGATGGCCATGGAGAAGCTGCCCGTGGAAGAGGTTGGGCGCGACCTGACTGCCCTCTACTTAGTCAAGGTGCTGGAGGAGGAGAGCAATGGACTGCGCGCCGTTGGCAACTATCTCTTCCACTACATCTGGCCGGACTTGGGCGAGGTGCACGACATGGCCAGCCTAGCTGTGGCTCTATCCAAAGGCATCGACGTGCTGGACGTGCACAAAGAGTGGGCTGCTCGAGGCGGAGTGGAGATGGCGCTTGCTCTGGTGAAGTCGTGGTATCCGGGTGCCGACCTGAGTGTGCTCACCCGCGGCTTCCGTCTTGGGACAATCTACGAGGGCCTTCGTGCCAGCACTCCTGTGCTCCAGGACTATGGGGTGAAGATTGGCACCTACATGGACTTGGAGCGTGACTTAAGTGCCCCCGGACAGCCACGACCGTTCCACTAGGTCTCGGCGCCTTGGAATCCCCTTGACATCGCCTCCAGCAGCCAGCCTCCTTCCACTGATGCCGGTGCCGCCCCTGCTAATCCAGCTCCTGCTCCTGCTCCTTCCACTTCTTCAGTTCCAGACTCTTGATCCCCGGGATGCTGGGTGTACTTGTGAAACTTGTTATTTTGTTGGTGCTCCATTTCGGCTGACTTTTGTCGCTGATTTCTGAATCTGCGCGGAGCCTTCGTGCTCTGCTTTATGGCTTGGTTCCTTTTGCTTATCTTTGTTTATATCTCTGCCATTTGCGGTCTTTTATGCTCGGGCCGGCTGGGGTAGCCAGCCGGGTTGGAGCTCTTTTGCCGTCCTGACTTGAGTTTGTGAGTGCGCAAGAGCGCATCCATTGGGTGTAGTCCCCGAGGATCGGTCCGGCTGGGGTAGCCAGCCGGGTCGAAGCTCTTTTGGCTACCTTAACTTGAGTTTGTCGGTGCGCGGGAGCGTGTTCACTGGGTGTAGTCCCCGAGGTTCAGGCCGGCTGGGGTAGCCAGCCGGGTCGAAGCTCTTTTGGCTACCTTGACTTGAGCTTGTGGGTGCGCGGGAGCGCGTCCACTGCGTGTAGTCCCCGAGGTTCGGGCCGGCTGGGGTAGCCAGCCGGGGTGAAGCTCTTTTGGCTACTTTGACTTGAGTTTGTGGGTGCGCGGGGACGTGTCCACTGGGTGTAGTCCCCGAGGTTCGGGCCGGCTGGGGTAGCCAGCCGGGTAGAAGCTCTTTTGGCTACCTTGACTTGAGTTTGTGGGTGCGCGAGAGCGCGTCCACTGGGTGTAGTCCCCGAGGTTCGGGCCGGATGGGATAGCTAGCCAGGGCGAAGCACTTTTGTCACCTTGTTTCCTGCCAATTTGTGGCTCGGGTCGTGCGAGACAAAGCATTGCTTGGGGTTAGTTGGTACTTATCGTAGAAGGAAAATAGATACGTGCCCCTTCGAGTTAGGCCGTTAGCAACTCGCCTTTTCTCAGCGAGTATTGGCCCTTCGAGCGTTTTTCCTTGCCGGCTGACAGCCGGGTTGCGGTCTGCAGCCAGAACAGAAGGATTGGCTACGTTGGCGTGCCTCGCGATACTTCGGTTCGCTGTTGTTGGCTTAGATCATTTAGGGCGCGGCCGATTCGCCTGGACACCCTTGCTTTCTATGTTGGCATTTTCTTGCCGTGTGCTCTTTGAGTTTTTGCTCTTGCCGGGTCGACAGCCGGCATGCATACTAAAGCCGGAACCGAAGAGGTTACTCTAGACGCCGCGTGCAATGTTATGCCGCCTGTAGAAATTGCGGGGCCTAGGCCAGCCGGTACGAAAATGTAGATCGTGTGTGGAATTGGGAAAAAGTCCTTAGCGCTGTGCCAAGGCTTTCAATCTTGTTCACTTGTTACATGAAAAGGGAAGATACATACACTTTTCTAAGTGTAAAATGGCCGTTGTAGGTTTACATTCCGTGGGCGCTCCTCGTCGTCTGAGCAATCTGCCTTGTTCTTCATTGGCTGATGCGCGTCGATCAGATAGTATGAATTGTTGTGGAGCGCTCGGCTGACGATGAATGGTCCTTCCCATGGCGGGGACAACTTGTGCGTTCCTTTGGTGCTCTAGACCAGGCATAGCACCAGGTCTTCCTCGCGGAAGGAGGTGGGCCGGATCCGGCTGGCGTGGTATCTGCGCAAGTCTTGCTGGTAGATTGCTGATCTGGACAGAGCCAACTCGCGTGCCTCCTCGAGCAAGTCCACGATGTCCTCCCTTGCTTCCTTCGCTTCCTGCTCTGTGTAGAGCTGCTTGCGGGGTGCATCGAACTGGATGTCTGTGGGGAGAATGGCCTCTGCCCCATAGAGGAGGAAGAATGGAGTGAAGCCGGTTGAGCGATTGGGTGTGGTGCGTAGGCTCCAAAACACTACTGGCAGCTCCTCTATCCAGCATCCGGGTGATCTCACGAGCGGTTCGATGAGCCTTGGCTTGATTCCGGCTAGAACCAGACCGTTAGCGCGCTCGCACTGTCCATTGGACTGTGGGTGCATGACTGATGCCAGATCCAGGCGGATCCCTTTTTCCCCGCAGAAGCGAGCGAAGACTCCTTTCGCAAAGTTGGTTCCATTGTCAGTAATGATGCTGTGCGGGTAGCCGAACCGGATGATGATGTCCGTGAAGAACTTGATCACTGTCGCTCCGTCCAACTTCTTGATTGGCTTCGCCTCAATCCACTTGGTGAACTTGTCCACGACTACGGGAAGGTGTTTCATACCGGATCGAGCTATCTTGAATGGCCCAACCAGGTCTAGGCCCAAGACCGCGAACGGCTAGGTGATTGGTATTGTCTTGAGTACCGCAGATGGTGTTTTCTTCAGCTGGCTGAATCACTGACAGCCGTTGCATGTCTTGACTATTTCTTTGGCGTCCTTCAGCGCCGTCGGCCAGTAGAAACCATGCCGAAGGGCCTTGGCTGCTATTGCCCTTGACGAGGCGTGGTGGCCACACTCGCCCTGGTGTATGTCCGTTAGAAGCTTGGCTCCTTCCTCCTGACTGACGCATCGTTGATAGATGCCCCTGACGCTGCGCTTGTACAACTCGTTGTTGATGACGGTGTAGGCTCTTGCCCTTCGTCGCACTTGTCGTGCTTCCACCTCTTCTGTCAGGAGTTTGCCCTTGGCCAGGAAATCCATGTATGGCTTTGCCTAGTCGGGTGCCTCCCGTATGGTGTGAACCGTCTATATGATGAGCTTGATCTCCTCGCGGACAGCCGGATCCGAAACGTCGGGAGGCCTGCCGGGTGGAAACATGCTGATGTCGACCGCGGGTCACGTCGCGGTAGCTCCCGGATGCAGCGAAGCAGTCCCCGGGTGGGGCGCAACAGTTCCCGGGTGCAGCGCGGCAGTCCCGGGTGCGATGCACCAGTCCCCGGGTGCGGCGCGGTAGTCCCCGGGTGTGATGCAGCAGTCCCCGGGTGTGGCGCGGCAGTCCCCGAGTGCGATGCGGCAGTCCCCAGGTGTGGCCCGGCAGTCCCCAGGTGCGATGCGGCAGTCCCCGGGTGTGCCGTGGCACCGGCCGTTCCTGGGTCCGCGCTGAGCATGATGGAGTCGGACTCTGGTGAGGGGGTGATGGAGGGCTTGCGCAAGTGCTTGAGGGAGACCCCAGGCGGTATGGCTTGTCTTGTTGACCCGACCTTGGCCAAGGCGTCAGCAGCTTCGTTGTTGGCTCTGGGCACATGGTGGAACTCACATCCTTCGAAACAGGCACACAACTGCTGGACGAAGAAGCGGTAAAGGGCCATATTCACGTCCCTGGCGTCCCACTCGCCAGATACTTGTTGCACCACCAAGTCTGAATCCTCGAAACACAACATCCTCTGGATTCCTATCTCCTTGGCTATCTTGAGCCCATGGATGAGTGCTTCGTACTCGGCGACATTGTTGGAAGCTTTGAAGTGGATCTAGAGAACGCACTCCAGCCGATCGCCTTTGGGCAAGGTTATCACGATTCCGTCTTTGAGTCCTCCCCTCATTTTCAATCTGTCGAAATGTAGCCTCCAGTAAGTTGAATCCGGCACTGGAGGCATGTATTTTGTCTCCACCCAATCAACGATGAAATCAGCTAATGCTTGCGACTTGATTGTGGTTCGCGGCTTGTACTGGATGTTATGCACGGTGAGCTCGATGGCCCATTTTGCCACGCGGCTAGTGGCATCTTTTTTGCCAATGATTTCCGCGAGTGGGGCCAATGCTACCACCCGGATGGAGTTTTCCTGGAAGTAGTGCTTGAGCTTCTTGGCGGCCATGTACACGCCGTACACCAGCTTCTGGTAGTGGGGGTAGTTCTTCTTGGTTAGCGAGAGCACCTCACTCAGGTAGTATACGGGGCGCTGGACCATCTGAGCCTTTCCTTCCTCTGGTCGTTCTACTACCAATACAACGCTAACCACTCTGTTGGTGGCAGCGATGTACATCAGCATGGGCTCCTTTGCTACTGGCGCCGCCACGACGGGTGGCGAGGTGAGCATGCGCTTGAGGTCTCGAAAAGCTTTGTCTGCCTGGGTTGTCCAGACGAATTTGTCCGTCTTCTTCATCAGCTGGTACAGGGGAAGGGCCTTTTCTCCCATCCTGCTGACGAACCGTCTAAGGGAAGGGAGGCATCCGGTGAACTTCTGCACGTCGCGTAGGTTCTGCGGCAGCTCCATGCGTTTGATGGCTCCGATCTTCTCCGGGTTCGCCTCAATTCCTCGCTCAGAGACAAGAAAGCCCAGGAGATTGTCGGCTGGGACACCGAACACACACTTCTCCGGGTTCAGCTTGATCTGGAAACGGCGGAGGTTGTCGAATGTTTCCTTCATATACTCAAGGAGTGTGTGCTGTTCCTTGGTCTTGATGACGATGTCATCGACATAGGAGTGCACGTTCTTTCCAATCTGCGTCTGCAGGCATTTCTGCATGCATCGCTGATAGGTTGCGCCTGCGTTCTTCAACCCGAAGGGCATGGTGGTGTAGCAGTATGCTCCATACGGGGTTATGAACGATGTCTTTATTTGATTGGTTACATTGAGCTTGATCCGATGGTAGACCTAGTAAGCGTCCAAAAAAGACAACAAATCGCACCCGGCGGTGGAGTCGATGACTTGATCAATCCGCGGCAGAGCGAAATGATCTTTGGGGCAAGCTTTGTTGAGACTGCTATAGTCGACGCACATGCGCCATGTCTTGTTCTTCTTCAGCACCAGCATCGGGTTGGCGAGCCATTCCGGGTGGAAAACTTCCATGATGAAGCCGGCTGCGAGCAGCCATGTGATCTCCTCACCGATGGTTCTTCTTTTTTCTTCTGCAAAGCAGCGTAAAGATTGTTTGACCGGCTTCGTGTCTGGTCGAACATGAAGGGAGTGCTCGGCGAGTTCCCTCGGGACACCTGGCATGTCTTTGGGGCACCATGCAAAATTGTCCCGATTCTCATGGAGGAAATCGACGAGCGCGCCTTCCTATTTGTTATCCAGGCCATCTCCGACCAGGACGAACTTGCTTGGATCTTCCTCGTTCAGCAGGATCTTCCTTGTCCCCTGCGAGGGCTTGAACTGTGATTCTCCAGCCGGTTTGGGCTCTCCAGCCGGCATATCCTTATGCAGAGCCGCCACGTTCTGCATTATGACGCGCTTCTCTTCAGCGATGATCATCGCTTTGTCTAGCTTGGAGCCGTCTGAAGCGCAATAGATCGAACGCTTGTAGCATCCATCTACAGTGATAACTCCCTTTGGGCCCGGCAGCTTCATTTTGAGGTATGCGTAGTGCGGTACTCCCATGAACTTGGTCAGGGCCGGGTGCCCTAGTATGGCGTGGTAGGCACTAGAGAGGTTCACAACCTCGAACTAAATTGGCTCGCAGCATAAATTGTTCTTGCTACCGAAGATGACGTCCAGCCGGATCTTGCCGATTGGGGAGTGCGATGGTCCTGGTACTGCTCCGTGGAACGAAGTGCTCGAGGGTTGCAACTGGGACTCGCTGATGCCTAGCCTCTCGAGGCTGCTCCAGTAAAGGAGGTTGATGCTGCTTCCTCCATCGATCAGTACCCAAGAGAAGCGGCATGAGTGCTTCTTGGAGACGATGATGCGGTATAGGACCAACCCGTAGCTGCCAGGGCTTGGCAACACAGCCGGCTGATCCTCCTTGCTCCAGGTGATCGCCTGGTCGGACCAGTGCTGGTACTGGGGGACGGGTGGGACGATTGCGTTCACCTCCGCCTCGCGTCTCCGCTTGGCGTGCTTCGTTTCCTGCTCCACCAGGAATATGTGGTAATTACCCACCTGCCGCGGGTAACCATCCTCATCATCCTCGCGGCGATTGCGTCATTCCCTTTTGTCCGGTGGGCCTCCGGCTGGTGGTGGAGGTGGTGGTGGGAGTCCACCGGCTTCGGCCATTTTCTTTGTCCAGCTGCATTGGCGCGTCGTGTGATTCGCGGGCTTGTTACCGCCACTATGGAACTTGCATGGTTCGTCGAGCATGGACTCCATGGTGTACTTAGGCCGAGGCGGCCTGTCATCTGGCCTGTGCCTCCGGCTGCCTCCTGCAGCCGGATCTTCATGCATTGCGGCTACTTGTTTGGTGTCATACCGGCTATCCGGCTGGTCGTCTTTCCTCTTGTCGTGACGGTTGTCATGGCCGTGCCGCCTGGGATGATGATCACCCGGCTGGCGTCGCACCGCCTGCTCGTCCGTGATGATTTTGCCTTGGTCGTCCACCACGATGGGCTTCTTCATTGCTGCGTTCGTGGTGGCGTACTTGTCCGCGATGGCCATGACCTGGGCCATGGTTTGCGGGTCTGCCCGGCTGAGCTTGTGCTTTAGCATGGTGCCGTCTCGACAGCCGTTGGTGAAGAAATCTATCGCTTGGTGCTCACGCACCCCCTCGCACGAATTGTGCATGCTGGTCCATCGGGTGAGGTAGGCGCGATCCGACTCGTCCTTGCCTTGTACATAGAGGGCAAGATCGCGAGGCCGACCCGGTCACTTGTATGTTCTGGTGAAGTTGCGGATGAATGCTTCTTCGAAGTCTAGCCATGCGTTGATGCTGTTGTCGGGGAGGCTATTAAGCCATGTCCTTGCCGAGTCAACGAGCATGAGGGGGACGTAGCGGACAGCCAGGCGGAGGTTTCCATTGGCGATTCCCACTGTGGTGGTGTAATCGACCAACCAATCCTCAGGCTTGATGGTTCCGTTATAATTTGGCGTGTCCCTTGGGAGCGATAATCCCTTTGGAAATGGCTCGTTCCGGATGGGCGGGCCGAAACACTTCGGGCCAGCCGGACTTTCCTCCTCCAAGGTGCGTGACTGCACCAGGAGGTCGATGCGCTCCCGCGCGTCAGCCAGTTCTCGGGGACCGAGCTGGCCCTTCAAGTGCGACGTAGGCGGGTCCTTGTTCGCGTCTGCTTCCTCCTCCGGTGCTCGCGTCTTTTTCCCCTGGGAAGCTCCGCCTGCGTAGCTTACGCTGGAGGCGGCGCCGTCTCGGTTGTGGCGACCGCGGTTGCCAGATTCGCCATGCGGGCGACTGTTTTGCCCAACCCCTCCTGTAGAAGAGGCTTGTTGATGTTTTCTTCCTCCATGCGCCGTCTGGTCCACGCCTTTCTGGACAACGATGTCGCGGGAGTTGGCCACCTGGCTGGGGATGCCCTCAGCTTGCTGCTTGTTCGCAATGGCCACGAGGAGCTGCACGCGCTCCTGCTGGCGACGAAGTTCCTCTCCCTCAAGGTGTTTTAGCTCCACAGCTGCTGCCTCGGCTGCCCTCATGTTCTTGGCGGGAGTGCTGTAGACCGGCCTCGCCACACCTGCATGCGAGTCGGTGGCGCGGTCCAGCTCCGACGCCAGGTCACGCCCCCGGTGTTGGATCTTCGTGGTGAAGTCGTGAGCCGCGTTGTACTCGTGCACGGTGGCGTTCAGCCGACGCTAGTTAGCCGCGACCTTGGTGGCTTCCTCCAGGAGTTTTTGGCGCGTAGCTTCAAGCATTGCCGCTGCAGTCACTGGGTCCGTCTGGACGACGACCGGAGCGCGCAGGTGCTGGATGGAGGCGGTGAGCGGATCTTGCTCTTGCTCGGGCGTAGAGTTTTCTCCTCCTGCCCGACGTTCTTGAGGCGGTTGATGGTTTTCGCGAGTGTTTACCATCATGACTTCGACGCGACCACTCCCTATGGCTGGGACACGGGTGAGGGGCACGTCGAGGACGGGGGTGACCATGCTGGGGAAACCCTCAGCGATAGTGGCGACGTAGATGTGGACGTCTCCAAAATGCATGATGGGGCCATCGGCGGGGAAGGTGTTTCCGACGAAGCACGCTGCGTTGTCAATGACGCAATCGAAGGCACCCATCGTGAGAACGAGGCCGGAGGCCACACGTTCGCCGGTGACAAGCGGAAGTTCCGTGCGGAAGATGATCCCAGCTGAAGCACTGTGCCCCACGGTGGGCGCCAACTGTCGTGGTGTGGAACACGACAGTGCCATCGGGGATGGCGAACAAGGGACAGACGGATGCATTCGGTGGCTCACACAACGGGTTGGGCACGGTGCACTGCAAACACAGGGACGTACCCAGGTTCGGGGCCCTCTTGGCGAGGTAACACCCCTACTCCTGCAAGATGAACTATGTATGGGAGCTGATGCTCAGTACAGATGCTCCTTGAGCTGTTTCCTTAGCCACTATTGAAAGCTACAGGAAGATGGGAACTTGATGCTAACACTTCTATCCTTATATTGTTGCCTACCTAGAACCCTAGCTCTGCCCTCCCTTATATACTGGTCTGGGGGGCAGATTACAGATATGGGTTTACTGTTTGGATATGGGTTTACAGGACAGGGCCGGCTGTAGGGCCCAGCCTATGGGCCAGGACCAAGTCCGCCCTTCTTTTAGCGTCACCCTTCTTTTTAGCGGTCACCCGGGCTTCCTTTGGGGCGACATCCTCGCTTTAACAGTCACCCGGACTGCTTTCGCCAGTCCAGCCGACCGTCTTGCTTTATCTTCGTCGGGTAGCGCTGGTCATGACGGCATGCCAGCTTGCCTGATGATGAGGGAGAGCTAGAAGCGTACCCCGCACGAAGCGTCAGCCCTTCCGTGCTCTCCATCGAATCCGAGGTGAGCCGAGTGGAAACGTCCACCCGACCGGTTCTTCTGGCCACCGTCTAGACGGGCCAGCCGAAAAGGTTATAAGCCCAGCCAGGCGTGTTCGCCAGTCGGCTAGAGTTGTATTTCCTGGAGGCCAAGCGGCCTGCACCTTCTGGAGCCGTCCTACTTCTGCCTGGCTTTCCCCACCCGGGGGTTATCCCCCCGACACGATGCATGTCGAGTCTTGTAGGGAAAGTGCACCACCTCTCGAGAGGGTAAAACCTAAGTACTTAGCCGTGTCCTTGGTAAAGGACATTTTGAGCATCAAAGACATTGAAATGATCAAGAATCTCCTCATCCCAATTTCTCTAAGTTAAAACTTGATGGGTGAACAAGGGTAGCACCTAGTGTGACTCTAGTGTGCCATGATTGATGAAGTGTTTTGAAAAATAGAAAAACTATTTGACAAAGGATAGGAAAAACTTATTTTATGCAAAGGCCAGCCAAAACCTCGACTTAGCCATATACTCATGTAGATGTTAGATTCTCCATATCAATACGATATCACTTGCCAATAAAATTCAAGTGTATTGACCCTTGTGGTTGTAACTTATTATGTTGCGGGTTTGTTTGATGTTAGTGAAGTTTGTTGAGTAGGGATTACAAGTCTACAACCAACATGATTGCCTGTGGCATATGAAGATGAAGGACTTCATGCTTTATAGTTACATCTGCTGCTTTGTAATAAGATAGCCATATGAGCTATGTAAGTTGTAATGAACTATTTTATTCCTAGTTATGAGTTGTAATATGACCTTTGTTTCTTGATATTACATCTTAAACTGTGGGTGCTAGCTATTCGATCCAGGGACTAGCACTGTAAACACAGGGACTTGTACCTTATTGGGTTCATGCCTCTACAGATGGTATTAGAGCACTGTGTTGACTGTAGGATTGTAAACCTAGGAGTGGACAAAACCCCTTAGAAAAATAGGAGTTGTATTTGTTCTAACTTATTTACAAACAATCTTGTAAACTCTTTCCTAACCATTTTGTTTTGCTTCTATATGTCTCCCTTTTTCAACTTGATGGACAAAGAATTCAACATGAGCAAGGACTTCAACGTCACAAATGACTCCAACTTAAACATCTCAAAGGACTTCAGTTTCACCAAGGACTTCAACTTGAACATCACCTTTGAACTTTGTGACCAAGGTGCAATAATTTCTTCCAAGAAACAATGATCTTGTTCCTGATGTAAAAGGTAAGAAGAAGTATTGAATGATCTCAAGTGATACCCTATAGTTGGACCACCATACTAGTGTTTAGTTTAAAATCGATTTAGCAATCATTTATTGATCATACCAACTGATGTGGTGTGGCAATAATATTTTGTTTGCCTGGAATATGCTTAGACCTTGTTGTTTGAGTGAAATGCATGATTGATATTGCTTGCACATTGCTTTGTGTGAATTATTGTGTGTGAGTAGAATTCTTTCCATAGAAATCTTTACTCTATTCTAATTCCAACCCAACACAAAGAGATGACTTCTCCAAGAGATCACAACTCCAACATCAAGGATGGTGACAACAACAACCTAGATATGCACATGACAGTAAAACTTCTAGCAACCCAAACTAAGTTTAATCAAGTGACAACCCAGTTTTTAGCCAACAACCACAACAACACTGAGTTAGACCCAGCCATGCTAAAGTTCTTGGGATCCCAATCCCAATTGTTGCAAAGGATGACCAATCAGATGATCAACATGAGAAGCAACCCTTCCCAAAGAGATTGTGGCAATAACGATTTCAAGGATGATATTATGGGAAGAACTCAAGCCTGCAAAATCTATGGAGACATATGACACACTTATAAAGAGCATATTGACCATTGCCCAAATTGTGAAGAGAACCATCCATCTAGACAATGCTCCACATCTCAAGTAACATGTTTCCTATGTGAAGGAACTAACCATGTTCCTGTTCAATGCCACATCTATCCTATAGTTCAACAGATGAAACATCAAGCTAAAGATGGAATACATCAAGTCTATGGAAATACCCATGAAGGTGCAACTTCTACCAAGAATGATGAAGACAAAACCAAATCTCAGTATGCCCCTCCATACAAGGTAACCAACTTTGGTGAACAAAAGAGGAAACATGGACGTTATCCTAGGAACCGTTCAAAGAACCGAGGAATTTTTCCCACATTTGTGGTGAAATATGAAGAACATGAACTAAGACACATCCTAGCTTTGGAGAGACCCAAAAAGAAGAAGGTCCAAGGAAACAAACAGAAGATAATGATACCAAGGATAAAGAGGGATGATAGTTCAGTTTACTGTTTCAACTGTCACTATCTTGGCTAATATGCCAATGAGTGTCTGGTGGAGAAAAGTCTTGACTACCAATGTGAAGAGTGTTTGGTAGGGAAATGTCTCAACCTTGTCACATGTTTCAAATGTGAAAATAAGGGACATTATGCAAATAGCTGTCCAGAGAAGTTACATCAAGATACCAAGTAAGCCAAGATGCGATCAAGTTAAAATCCTTTTAAGGGTGGTAGTACCCTAGTTGTTTTGAAACCAACTTGTTGTTTCTAGACTTCCCGAATCTCGGGACGAGATTCCAAATTTTGAAATGTGAAAAATAAACAAACAAGAGAAACAAATATTGAAATTTAGTGGGAAAATAAACTTTTTGATTCTAAATGGAAACATCAAAACCTTACTTGAACAAAACTTGAATGAAAAAGCAACAAACAAATTTTCAAATAAATCAAATGCATCCATGCATGGAATGTATCTTGATTTTGAGCACTTGGAAAAATTAAACCAAAAGCCTAAACCCTAATAATAGAAATCATCATCAAGATCACTCTAAGACTATGGCTTTGTTACATATAAAAATTTGTCAACAACATTTCTAAATGATCAACATTGGTAAAAAAAATATTATAAAACCATGGGAATTGATTTCACTCCATTTGGAGCCATGGATAAAAACGTAGGATTTTTATAAGATAAAAGAAAGTATTCCAATGCTAATAAATCCCATATCTAAAATAAATACCAAATTGTGAACTAAGTAATCCTAAAAGGATATAAAAGATAAATAAATATTAAATAGAATTATACAAATTGGAATCACTATTTTTGGAGCTATAAATAAAAACATATGAATTTTATAAGACAAAGAAGAAAAATAAATAAGAATTGTTGCAAGGACAATTTAAACCATGGCTAAATCCTTAAGTAAATGGAATAAAAGTTATTCAAATAATATATAAAAGTTTATTTAAATAAAATTATATGGGCTTATGAACCATATTCAAATTTTATTTAAATAAAAGCCAAAATGCCTCACTTAAATTAATATTAAATCATAAGAAAAATATTTGAAACACTCCAAAGTGGACTAATTAATCAACTTATATTTGGTATAAAAGCTACTAAAAAGTTTGGTAAAGATTTGAATAAATTTGGAGTTGAAATCAAATTGATTTGAATAAAAACAAAAAATGGAAATAGAAAAGGAAAAAGGAAAGAAGGAAAAAAAATGAACCCAACCAGCTACCAGCCTAGCCCCGCAACACGGCCAAATAAGCCCACCCGGTCCACCTCTCTCTCCCCCTCTACTTTCTTTTCTCACCCGCATCCCCACTGACCGTCTGGCCCCATCGCCACGTCGCCATTGTTGTCAACCCCCGCGCGCCGGACCCGTTCCTCCCCTGGCCGTTTCTGCATGAAATTAACTCACGTAAATTCGCGTAACAGTAAATTCGCGTAACAACGCGAGTAATTTAGTCCCTCGACCATGCTCCCTTAATCCTCTCTATCTCCTCTCCATTTCCCCTCACTTCCTAGCACCAGTGAGCCCCCACCCTGCTCGGAATCGAGCTCGCACCACCGCAGCACCTGACGTGCTCCGGCGTCAATTCCGGCAAACCTCGACCTCCCCTTGCCCCCTAGTTCACGCTAGCTTACTCTCCATCCTCATACGCACCTATTGGCGTTCCCCGTGTGCTCGCGTGCCCCCAGAGGCTTGGCTCCGTCATCACCTGCAAGCCACTGACGGTGAGCGCAACTCCCGTGACGAAATACAGCGAGCACTGTGTGCCCCTTGACCTCCAGCATGCACTGACACGTCTGTCATCTTCATAGGCATGCATTGACCCTCTCCGTTTATTTGCTCGCGGCCCAGACGCTCGACCCTGTCTTTGTCCGCAACCACCGATGCCCAACGCAGCTCCGGTGAGGAATCATCGATGAACCCGTGCTCCCTTGACCCTCCTACGACCTCCCCTACAACCGCCTCGTCCCCATGACCACTGTAACATCCTTGCATATCCCCCTTACCCCTCTGAACCACTGGTGCGCCGCCACCAGAGGTGTCGCCGTCGCGCGTCGCTAGTAGCGCCGCCCATCTCTGGTCAGAGCACTTTGATCCGTAGGATCTAGATCTAAAGGCTATGATATATCACTTAAATGAAGTTGTATCAATCCATCTGAGCCGCGCGTTTCACTTAGATCTAACGGCCCGCATCGCTCGATCCAACCGAAACGGTATAGGCCAATCATAACACACCACGTGTTTGTGAGTTTGATTTAAAATCCAAATTTTGTTCTATTAGATGTTTAAACTTGTAAAATCAATAAATTTATTATCTACAATTCCAAATATTACAAATTAGGTGTCTATGGATTCAGAAAATTGAGACATTTGTATCTATGTCCTTACTTCGGTCATTTGCTTCTGAAAAATTAGAGTTTTATGCATAGACTTGTTTAGGGCTATTTTGAGTATAAAAATTGTTCTAAAAATTATTTTTGAGTGAAACCTTGTGCAAATGGATTTGTTTTGAACCCTCTGACCATTAACACTAACATTTGAAAATAAAAATATGACTTGTTGACACTAAAAATTATTCCTTTGATTAAAGCTTTTCTAGTAAAACAAGAATGTTTTAAATAACCAAATTACACTAACTTGGTTCCAAATAGAATCCCACTTTTATAAAAGACCAGTAGGTGTTTTGAAATGCTTATAACCTTGTTAGAAACAAAAAAATCAAGAAAATAATCTTTTGCATGCTTGCATGCATTTCATTGTTTTCTTGTTTTTGTTTTGTTAATTTTAGTGTTGTAGTTTTGAGTGTGTGCTTTTGCTTGATTGTATTGTAGTGAAATTTGAGGAGTGTGACATTTGCAAGATCAAGGAGAGTACCTAGATTTTCTACTAAATTCAAGGGTGGAAATTCATGCTATGATATTATGGAAAAGTTATTCTTATGTGTTATTGACTAAGAAAACAACTTGTTAATGAAACACCTGGGTGGAATGGGAAGTATGGTTTGTGTTGAGTGGTTACTCAGGGCCCATTTCTATGGTTTGCCCAGTGTATCACACTTATGGATGGCCACCCAGAAATAAAGATATTTGAGTTGTTTAGTGTTGAGAAGCTTCCAGTGCAACCACATGGCATATGGGCTCTGCCTTGACCAACTAAGTTGCAAGAACTCAGCCAGATGGACAGAAGGTGGTAGTGATGATAGGATGGAATGCATCCATGGTGGTCTGAGGGATTTCTTATAAAAAGTCTCGTCTCGATGCATGTTGAGTCTTTTGGGGAAAGTGCACCACCTCTCGAGAGGGAAAAACCTAAGTACTTAGTTGTGTCCCCAGTAAAGAAAATTTTGAGCATCAAAGACATTGAAATGATCAAGAATCTCCTCATCCCAATTTCTCTAAGTTAAAACTTGATGGGTGAACAAGAGTAGCACCTGGTGTGACTCCAGTGTGCCATGTTTGATGAAGTGTTTTGAAAAAGAGAAAAACTATTTTAAAAAAGGTAAGAAACACTTATTTTATGCAAAGGCTAGCCAAAACCTCCACTTAGCCATATAATCATGTAGATGTTAGATTCTCCATATCAATATGATATCACTTGCCAATAAAATTCAAGTGTATTGACCCTTGTGGCTGTAACTTATTATGTTGCGGGTTTGTTTGATGTTAGTGAAGTTTGTTGAGTAGGGATTACAAGTCTACAACCAACATGATTGCCTGTGGCATATGAAGATGAAGGACTCCATGCTTTATAGTTACATCTGCTGCTTTGTAATAAGATAGCCATATGATCTATGTAAGTTGTAATGAACTATTTTATTCCTGGTTATGATTTGTAATATGACCTTTGTTTCTTGATATTACATCTTAAACCGTGGGTGCTAGCTATTCGATCCAGGGACTAGAACTATAAACACATGGACTTGTACCTTATTGGGTTTAGGCCTCTACAGATGGTATCAGAGCACTATTTTTCCTGTAGGATTGTAACCCTAGGGTTGGACAAAACCCCTTATAAAAATAGGAGTTGTATTTGTTCTAACTTATTTACAAACAATCTTGTAAACTCTTTCCTAACCATTTTGTTTTGCTTCTATATGTCTCCCTTTTTCAACTTGATGGACAAAGACTTCAACATGAGCAACGACTTAAACATCACAAATGACTCTAACTTAAACATCTCAAAGGACTTTAGCTTCAGTTTCACCAAGGACTTGAACTTGAACATCACGTTTGAACTTTGTGACCAAGGTTCAATAATTTCTTACAAGAAACCATGATCTTATTCCTGATTCAAAAGGTTAGAAGAAGTATTGAATGATCTCAAGTGATACCCTATAGTTGGACTACCATACTAGTGTTTAGTTTAAAATCTATTTACCAATCATTTATTGAGCATACCAACCTATGTGGTGTGGCAATAATATTTTGTTTGCCTGGAATATGCTTAGACCTTGTTGTTTGAGTGAAATGCATGATTGATATTGCTTGCACATTTCTTTGTGTGAATTATTGTGTGTGAGTATAATTCTTTCCCTAGAAATCTTTACTCTATTCTAATTCCATCCTAACCTAAACGGATGATGCGGTGACCCAGCATACCACTGCATGTGTAGTACAATATAGTCGTTGACATGACATGCACAGAACACCGTTCCGTAAATATCACATCCCTCAGAGTGGTACAACAGAAACATTGCGGGTCCATATTACAAAAGTACACACATTATTATGATTACAATACCAAAACTTCAAGTATTCCAAAAGATTCAACTTACAAAACAAAATATAAAGTGTTTCAGCGGAATTTAAAAGTAATAACTCCGACTAGGAGTTGAGCTCACCAGCTTATTCTATAGAGTTCATGCTGCTCGGCTCTGTTGGTTACTACTAACTAGGGATATTAGTTGGACTCATTATCATCGACACCGTAGCGGATCTCGTAATCCACTCCTTCAACATCTCCGGACAGATCGGGTTCCTCGTCTAACACATCTTCTTGACAGTCGGCTGCATACATTGGCACGTCTTCGGGATCCTCAGAGTCTAAGCAAGGGATCAAAGGAAAGAATGAGTAACAACGTTACCCAACAAGTTCATTATATGCAAGGTGGGAAGTTTGATGCTCTACTAACACCTCGGATTATAAATCCTTGGCACTATGCAATTTTTGTAAATCTTTCTTCAAAGATTGATTTTATTCTGAAGAACTATGACAATTAGCCTTCATAGGTTGACCAGAACTTTCATGGAGTTCATTTCCTGCCGCGTTCGTAGCTCCTTCCCGGAATAGGGAGTAACAAATTACAATTCTTACACTCTGCAGAGGTGCGTTACTTTACCCATGATACATCAACTCCTTGTTTCACAACCGAGCATGCTTTCCGTCCACAATTCCTTGATGTGGGGCCTAGTAGTTGGTCCAAGCCAATCACTGCCCCCTTCGCGACCTCACATGCCTCCTTGGTATACACCATGCCCACACAATGAATTACGACAATGGTTTGTACAAACCGTTAGATGCCAGAACTATCGTGGGACGATGAGGGTTCCCACCCATATGATGCATATCCTCTATGAATTACCCATTAATATGCACGATATGAGGATAACAACCACGACCTGCACATCCGTCTTCATGCGAGAGGAAGAAGATACAGCTGACTTCTCTATCCCATTCGAAATCTCATGGCTAACGCGTAATATACGGCACTAGAATCACTGATGTCAGGGGTTATTAAGTCCCTACTTGATCATCATTGTTGCAAATAGAACCCTAAGTTTTGTTGCTCCATTATATCACCACTTAGGATGATATCTATGATTTATTTATTTGTGAAATTAATATTTTCTTTCTTTTATAGCATATATGATAACACACAATTTGCAAATACTTTGATAAAGACTCTTCAAAGGACATGAGCAAGTGATGAACTTGCCTTGTGATGGCAAGGTAGTGAAGTCTGATGCTTGCACTGGACCTTGAGCTTCTATGTCTACAAAAACACCATTATTGCCCGGTAAGGATAATATTTAAAGAAGCAAAATGATTATGCAATAATGTAATGCATCATTTAACTTGAATGCATTCGCCTCATTATTATAAAAAGTTCTTTTCAATAATAAAGGATTTATAAATATCATTTTTTTAATATTTATAACATATATTGAATTATTTTATTTTATTTCCCTTTTATTTAACTTTTATTGATTTAATAATTCTTTTAGGAATTATCACTTAAATATCAAAAATTGTTGTTAAATATTTATTTAGTATTTTTCAAAAAATACTACAATGTTAATATATAATGAAAGTGATTTTTATTTATTTTTATCATCTTTCAATAATTTTGTAAAATTCCATAAGGAAAATATAATTTACAAAATTCTTAATAAAATTTAAATGTCTAAAATTTTATATCTTAATTTATTTGGATAGTGTGGATTATTGTGAATCCAAAAATATTTTATTTATAATTTTTGGACTTTTGTTTTATTTTCTAGGATTTAATTAAGTCTAGGGGCATTTTGGTCTTTTCCTATTTATTAATACAGGCCTTAAAGATTTCTTTTGGGCTGGCCCAATCTTATTGGGCCCTGGTGGCACATTAGACATGGTCAAAAATGACCACCCCGCAGAGTCTGGCCCAACTCAGCGCACTCCTCACTGCCTCTCTCGCCCGAGCTTATCCTCTCCTCCCCTGACCTCGACCCCGTGGTCGGTGATGTCGTCGCCGGTGATTCCTGCCGCCGTGGGCCGTTCTAGTCGCCGCCGTGATGCAACAGGAGGTTGTCGATGACGCTTATCCTTTCTATCCAATTGGATTTGAGTATGGGGCTCTCCTGCGACGCATCGATGCCTTCCCGAACCCTAGGGTTTGGGGTTTGGTGTGGATCTTGGTGCTGCCGCCGCCGTCGGTGTCGTGGTGCTTTGCCTCGCCTCTAGGCGTGGTCAGGGTCGCTGCCGTGGTGCCGTATGGGTTGCAGTGCCCCCTCTGGGGTGCTCCCCGTGCCGCCATGGTCATCGGCCCCTCTTCTTCCTCTTCTAGTCTCTAGCGAGGACCTCTAGTAAGTTCTTTTCTTCTCCCCTTGTGCTCTCTGTGCTCTCTCATCCCATGCTAGATGTTGGCAATGACCTCTCTGGTGACTGTCTTGTCCTGATTAGGATGGTTTATTTCATTTAGGGTTCTTATCATGTCATTGATCATGTACTGGATGAATTAGATCATGTGTGGATGATCTGTAAGCATGCTAATTGGTTATTACCCCGAGGCTTGTTGCTTGAGAGGAACTATAATGATTCTGATGGCTTGTTACATGCTTTTATGCTTGGATTGCATATGATTCAGATGGTATAGTTTCTTGGAATCCATGCTTGGTAAAGTTAGTGACTTGATAACTTTCCACTGTCATTTCATGGTTTAGGGTCATGGTTATGGTGTGATGAAATCACTGTCTTAGTGCTGTTGGATTAGAAATTAATATGTGGTTTGAGATCTCAATGATCTGAAACAGTATAGAGAAACATTGGAAAGTTTTAATTATGATTGCTGACAGGAAAATGATTAGCAGATTGATTTGTTGAACCTGTGATGATTGGATATTTATGCTGATTCGGATAGAATTGTTCTTGTGACACCATCTTGGTATGGCACACAAGATTGATTCTAATCCATTGATTGGGTTGATTTAAGCTTAAGACAAGGTTGACTTTGAAAGATAAACATAGATGTTCTTTTTTGAAATCCCTAAGACCAATGATGTTGGTCTGAGGCTTAGGGGTTTTAAGCCTTATCAAATTGATTCATATAGGTAGTCCTAGTAGTGGTACCAGCTATTGTTTTTGAATCAAAGCTTGGTAAAAATGATAGTAAGCTTGATCATTATCTAGATCCAAAAGATTAGTTTCTAAGGTGCTACCTTTACTCTAGGGATGTGCCAAGAAATTATATCTAGCTATATGTATGCTTGAATTGTATTATATAGCTTGACAACCAGAGCAATGATGTTATTCTGAGCTCTGGTTGGATCCTTGTACTCTGCTGTTTGCTTTTTAGAGTTTAAAACTCTATCATGGATTCACCCTACTTGGGTGATTTCTGAGAGTTTATTTCATAAAATAACACATGCTTCTGTCTAGATAATATGATTAGATCAGGTGAAGGTTTTATGATGCTCACCACAAAATCTGATGATTGTGGAGTAAGGTGGTGATGTTGATCTTGTCTTCCTGAGTTCCTGTGCTTGACCTTGAGCTGTCCTGCTCCTCCTAGCTCATGGACTTGATCTTGCTGTCCACCTGATCCTTCTCCCTCCTTATGTCACCATCCTGGTGATGAGATCTGGGCTTTGGTTGGTATGGTTACTGGCTGTTGTGCTTGGTTTAGATGATGCCTAAGCTAGCTGTTCTTGTGTGTGTGCTGTGAAAAGATGCTCTAGTGCCTCTCCACGGCTGTGCTGTTGGTTTTGGTGTGTTGGAGCTGTGCTGTGAAGCTGACAGCACAACACATGCATTTAGTTGTGTGTCCTGCTTGTGTGCTTGTTGTGCACTTGTGGATATGTTCAGAATTTTGAAACTTACTGTTATCTAGTTACTTTTATCTGGCTGGTGAAACTTTCTCCTTTTGGCTGTCATTTGACCTCTTTCCTAAAATTTATGAAAGATGAATTCTTTCATATTGGTGAAACTTGCACCTTTTATAATTTCTCAATGATGAACTTTTTCAGTGCACCTCACTGATATGTCTGAGAGAAAAATAATTCTAACACTAACCTTTTATTTTTCTATTTAGTTTCTGTTTGTTTTGTAGGTACAGATTTAAAGTGAAGATTTTAGTTTAGGTTTAGTTATAGAATAGTCCAATGTAATCTTCTTCATACTTTTGTAATTTTCATTTTATTATTTTGTAATTTTCATTTTATTCCTTTGTAATAAAGATTATATAATTTTCAATAAAGAAATATTCTTATTCTTTATTCATTTTTTATTGTGAAGTTTGGAGATGATTTCAATAAGTTAGATTTTTCTAAATTGTTTATATATTGATAAATATGATATAAGTTTTCATATTCTTAATTGTTTTCTTTAGATAAAGTTTAAGTTATAACAGTTAACTCTTATTTAGATTAAGATTCAAACCTTATTCCTAATTCATTTGAATTATAATTCAAACATTCAAGTTTAAAATTCAAATTTACTTTTCAAACACATAATTCCTCAAAGATCACATCAAAGTCTATAGAAATCATCCTTTAAGACTAAACCTAATCTCAAAGTATGAAAGAATCCTTGATCACTTTAGGTTTTTATTTGGCGAAAATTTTACACACATTTTCACAGATGAATGCATGCAACATTCCAAATTCCTATATCTACCCTTCGTTAGTTCCTAAATGCTGGGATGTTACAGACTTCCCCCCTTAAATTAAACTTCATCCCGAAGTTTGTGGAGATGTACCTGAATAGTTCTGGATAGGCTTTTCTTAAATCCTCTTCTTTCTCCCATGTGGCTTCCCTTTTAGGGTGATGTTCCCACTATACCTTGCAATATTTGATTGCTCTGTTCCTCAATCTTTTCCAATTTTCTTCCAGAATCTTATAGGGCTTTTCAATATAGGTCAGGTTTGCTTGTAGTTCTATCTCTTGATGTGTGATTGCATCATCTGGAACTTTCAAACATTTACGAAGTTGTGACACATTATGCACCTGAGCCAATCTTGATGGTAATTCTAAAGAATAGGCTATAGTTCTGTTTTGACTCAGTATCTTGAATGGTCCGATGTATCTTGGACTCAATTTCCCTTTAACTCGGAATCTTTTTACCGCTTTCATTGGACTTACTTTCAAATAGACCATATCTCCCACCTCTGGATGCCATGATCTTCGACTTTGATCCGCATAACTTTTCTGCCTACTTTGAGCTATTTTCAGTCTATCCCTGATCTTATCAATGATGTCTTGTCTTTCCTTGATATAATCTGGCGCAAATTCTTTGCTGCTTCCAGGCTCATACCAACATATTGGTGATCTACACTTCCTTCCATATAGAACCTGATATGGAGCTGCCTTTAGACTACTCTGATAGCTATTATTATAAGAAAATTCTGCCAATGGTAGATGATCTTCCCATGTTCCTCCAAAATCTAGTGCACAAGCTCTTAACATGTCTTCTAGTATTTGATTTGTTCTTTCAGTTTGACCTCCTGTCTCACGATGATATGCTATGCTGAAATCTAACTTTGAACCAAGTGCTTCATGCAATTGCTTCCAAAATGCTGAAGTAAACACCGATCCCCTACCAGTTACGATATTTTTGGGTACTCCATGCTTACTTACTATCTCTTTGACATTACTTCAACTAACTTCTCGGCATTATCCTTTTGATTCACCGGAATAAAATGTGCACTCTTAGTGAGTCTGTCCACAATTACCCATATCATATCCTTCCTTTTTGGTGTCATGGGAAATCCTGTGATGGAGTCCATACCTATTTCCTCCCACTTCCATTCAGGAATTTCCAAGGGTTGTAATGGTCCTGCTGGACTTTGATGTTCAGCCTTCACCCTTTGACAAGTATGGCATTCAGATACATATTTAGCAATATCTCTTTTCATGTTATTCCACAAGAATAGTTCTTTCAAATCCATATACATCTTAGTACTTCCTGGATGTATAGAATATGGTGTTTCATGTGCTTCTCCGAGTATGATTTCACGAATCTCAGACACATCTGGAACACATAGACGGTCTTGAAACCATAAAGACCCATAATCCCCAAGGCGAAAAACTGATTTTTGCCCTCGAGATATTCTCCGAATTTCCTCAGCAATAAAAGGATCATCTGCTTGATGTCTAAAAATTTCTTGCTTAAGATCATTGTCCTGCTCTGCAACTACCTGCATAGTAGCCAATCCTCCAAGAACTTCTGTTCTAATAAATTGAAGTTTTAATCTTTCCAAGTCCATTTGTAACTCTTTTGGTAACTCCCGATTACTAGGCTGAATATCTGCACTCTTTCTGCTTAAAGCATCTGCTACAACATTTGCTTTCCCTGGGGTGTAGTTGATTGTTAAATCATAATCCTTGATTAGTTCCAACCAACGCTTCTGTCTCATATTCAATTCCTTTTGAGTGAAGAAATATTTGAGACTTTTATGGTCAGTGTATAACTCACATTTGGCTCCATAAAGAAAATGCCTCCATCCTTTCAGTGCAAAAACTACTGCTGCTAACTCTAAATCATGAGTTGGATAGTTGACTTCATGTGGTTTCAGTTGTCTTGAACCATAAGCAATCACTTTCCGATCTTGCATTAATACACAACCCAAACCTTCTTTAGATGCATCACAGTATACTGTGAAGTCCTTCCTTGTTTCAGGAACTGCTAAGATTGGAGCTGTGGTTAACCTAGTCTTCAACTCTTGAAAACTTGCTTCACATTTCTCATCCCACTTGAATGGTGTATTCTTCCTTAATAATTTGGTCATTGGTCCGGCTATTTATTGAGAAACCTTCAATGAATCTCCGATAATATCCAGCCATTCCTAAGAAACCTTGAATCTACTTCACATTGGTCGGTGCAGTCCACTCTAGTACTGACTAAACTTTAGATGGATTCACAACAATTCCATCCTTACTGATCAAATGACCGAGGAATTCCACCTCATCAAGCCAAAATTCGCACTTACTTAACTTAGCATAAAGTTTGTGTTCTCTTAAAGTCTGCAATGCTATTCTCAAATGATCAGCATGCTCTTCCTTATCCTTGGAGTATATCAGAATATCATCAATAAAGACTATGACGAACTTGTCCAAATATGGCATGAAGATCTTGTTCATCAGATTCATAAATATTGCCGGTGCATTGGTCAAACCAAATGGTACTACCAAATACTCATGGTGTCCATATCTTGAGACAAATGCTGTCTTTGGAACATCTTCCGGTTTGATTTTTATTTGATGGTATCCAGATCTTAGATCGATCTTTGAAAACACCCCAGCTCCTTTCACTTGATCAAACAAATCTTGGATTCTTGGTAAAGGATACTTATTTTTTATAGTAATGTTGTTTAGGTTTCTATAATCACCACACATCTGTCTTCCACCATCTCTCTTATCCACAAAGATTACTGGTGTTCCCCGTGGGGATACGCTTTCTTGAATAAATTTTTTTCTAGCTAACTAATCAATTTGCTCTTTGAGTTCTTTCAACTCTTTGGGTCCCATATTATATGGTGCTTGAGCTATTGGTGTTGTACCAGGAATTAGGTCAATAGTAAACTCTATCTCTCTGTCTGGTGGCATTCCGGGTAGCTCTGCTGGAAAAACATCTTGGAATTCATTTACTATAGGAATCTCTTCCAATTTGACCTCTTTCATTGAGTTCAACAGTAAATCCACCATGATATGACTGTGCTTATCTGCTTGGTAAACTATCCTTGCTCCACTTGGAGTTTTGATTGAGACAGTTTTCTCCTCACAATTTATCTAAGCTCCATGTTCCATCATCCAATACATTCCCAGCACTACTGCAATTCCCTTCAAAGGAATCACATAAAGGTCTACGAAATAAGTACAACTACAGATCGAGATAACCTAATCTTATTTTATGTGGCGTACAATCACATTCCCTCCTGCCGTAACTACGGTCATAGGACTTTCTAACGTTGCCCTTCTAATCCCGAACTTATCACAAAATTCTTCAGAAATGAATGAAGTAGTTGCACCAGTATCAAATATAACTTTGCCGGGATTGGTAAGGATATTGAGTGTACCTATCACTGCATGCTCCGAATTATCCACCTCCTCGAGGGTTGCACAGTTCAGTTTCCCGGTAGGTCAATTCCTCTTGCCATTGTTGTTCCTGCCATTATTTCCTCCTTTATTGGGCTGTCCATTTCCTCCACTGGCTTGTCCTCCTCCCTTGGTAGGCCAACCTCCTGGTGGTTTGCTCGGACAATCGGGCTTGATATGCCCCTTCTGACCACAACCATAACAAATCACCACAGGCTTTTTGCATTCCCTCTGAAAATGCCCTGGAATTCCACAATTGTTACAAATAACATCCCTTCTCGGATTGGATTGATTTCCGCCACTGCCCTTGTTATTTTTATTGTTATTGTTATTGTTGCCATAATTCCGATTCCGAGGTTTGAACTCCAGGTTGGGTTTAGGTTTGCTTGCCTGAATTCTCTTGGTTTCCTTCTTGGCTCTCTTCCTCCGGTCCTCTTGGACATTCTTGTAGTCATCTTCAAAAGTAATGGCTGCATCTAGCAACTGCTGATAAGTTTGCTTATTGGCTAACCTTAGCTGCATCTTCACAAATGGATTTAATCCACGCAGAAAACGCTTCTTCTGCTTCTCTTCAGTGTTGACATACTCCTCAGCATAGCGAGACAGTTGACTAAAGTCCCGGATGTACTTCATGACACTAGTATATCCTTGCTAAAGCTCCTCAAATTCTCTCCACTTCAACTCCATAACACTTTCTGGAACATGATATCACGGAATCTCTGCTTGAACTCTTCCCCGGTAAACTCCCTTCCTGGTTGTTGCATGGCTAACTGATTCTCCCACCAAAATGCTGCAGGTCCAGTCAGAAGATGAGTTGCATACCTCAATTTCTCCTCATCATTGCAACCTACAGTTTTCAGCTTCCTTTCAGTATCTGCTAACCAGTCTTCTGCATCCATTGGTTCAGGAGCTGATGCAAAAGGTAACGGTCTTGCATTCTGGAAATCAGATAGACTCACTCCTCCACCTTCATGTGCCCTCTGATTTTCTCGCCCAACAACTCTTCCATAAACTTGTTCTGGGTCTCTTGCATCATTTGCATGCATTGCATAATTTTTTTCTCCATTAACGGCCTCATTGGTGGTGGTAATGCTCCTTGATTTGCTGCATATGCATCGTCCTTCTCCTTGGCCTCTCGCTCCATCCGCTGCTGCTCAGTTTCCATCTCTACACCCGTATCCATGACCCTCTAGTCCTGCAACATAAAGTGAATACTCATAATTACATCATGCACATGTGTTCTGAGCTCGACTTTATGCACAGAACTAGTCACACAATGAAGATCCAAAGAAAATCCAAATATGCATTTATCATATTTTACATAATATCATAATGATACAAAGTCATTACAACATATACCATATAGGTATAATCACAAAACTATCGTATTCATCTCACTACCTTATTACTTGGAGTACAATACACGGTACCTGATATCACTAACTTATTGCCTCCTTCTAGTAGCAACTACGCTCATCGTACATGCCTGATGTCCAACCGTGATGACGTGTTGTTCGTCGCACAGTTTGTGGAACATATGGCCTTCTAGAAGGAACATACTCTATATCTTAAGTGTCAGGACTTGAGTCATTACTCAATCTGAGCGCATTGACTCCCTCCAGCTCAGCTGAAAGGTCTTCAAAAACATCTTCAATATAATCTCCAGCCTGCATCTCCTGAGCTTCATTTCTTGAGTTATCAACAGCATACGCAGATCCTGCTGCTTCCCAGGTGCTTCCTTGGGCAAGATAATTAAACATTGGATAATGTATATTCCCTGGGTTTTGAGAAGATGTTGATGATTCAAACACTCTCTCCTCAGGATCTTCTTCTTCATCCTGATTATCTATTGACATGGTATTTCTACTACTATTATTAGGGTTCATCCTTGCACCCATCCAACTAGATTGTCCAACATTTCTGTCAGAACCATCTGTGGACATTTAGTGTTCATGAGATCCATTATATGATCCCATTATCCAAACCATCCGAATTCTCAATCGGAAGTTCTGAGTCAGAACCATCCTCTGAGCCCTGTGGTACCGCATACCTCATATCCATAGTAGGATCATGTATAGGTTCAAGTCTTGGTGAATAAGGATATGGTATAAAAGATTCAGGATCTATAGGTATATCCTTAAAGATAGGTGTTGCACTACTACTTGCTTCCTTATCTAACTAGAATGCTATCTGCTTCCTCCTTTCCGGATCAGTTAGATCCTCTAACATATCATTTTTGTCTTCAACAATCACTTGATGGGTCTTATAAAAAGACGTAACGATTGTTCGATATCTATCCATAAACTTGGAAGCTAACTTAGGATGCTTCTTAACCAAAGTAAGATGATCCGATATAGGCTCCGAGTCTATAGAATCATGAGGTATCATAGAGAATGTGCTACCTTCTAAATCCTTGGTTTTCTGCTCCCGGATATTAGCTATCGCCTCCACCACAACAACATGGTATGCTGCTGAATGAATCCTACCTTCTCCTATAGGTAGATCGTGATATAGTCCAAGCTTCTCTGGAAGTTGGATACTTACATGATACTTGGATAACATCCGGCCATCAAGGTAAGTGATAGTGTTCACTGGAATTCTAGTTGGACAACTAAAGAGCTTTAAAAGTTGACGAAGTTGGTCTGTGAATGATCCTTGATAATCATCAATAGTCTCCTCTTTCCTTACCAACGTCTGTTTTGGAAAATTTGGTGCCATATCTCTATATATCAGAAAAATAATTTTGATTAGTATCCAATGATATATTTCATCATAACAAAGAATTATCGCACTAAAATATATAACGTAATATTCTCATTTGAATACCCATTATATTACTTTTAGAGAATTCTTTATCGTTGCTAATTTTCCTATAGGTAATACCCTTTACTAGGTTTCCAACCTAAGGTCAAAGAAATTTGCTCTGATACCAACTGCAGTGACCCAACATACCACTACATGTGTAGTACACTATAGTCGTTGACATGACATCCACAGAACACCGTTCCGTAAATATCACATCCCTCAGAGTGGTACAACAGAAACATTGCGGGTCCATATTACAAAAGTACACACATTATTATGATTACAATACCGGAAGTTCAAGACTTCCAAAAGATTCAACTTACAAACCAAAATATAAAGTGTTTCAGCGGAATTTAAAAGTAACAACTCCGACTAGGAGTTGAGCTCAGCAGCTTATTCTATAGAGTTCATGCTGCTCGGCTCCGTTGGTTACTACTAACTAGGGATATTTAGTTGGACTCGTTATCATCGACACCGTAGCGGATCTTGTAATCCATTCCTTCAACACCTCCGGACAGATCGGGTTCCTCGTAGAACACATCTTCTTGACATTCGGCTACATACATTGGCACGTCTTTGGGATCCCAGAGTCTAAGCAAGGGATCAAAGGAAAGAATGAGTAACACCGTTACCCAACAAGTTCATTATATGCAAGGTGGGAATTTTGATGATCTAACTACCACCTCAGATTATAAATCCTTGTCACTATGCAATTTTTGTAAATCTTTCTTCAAAGATTGATTTTATTCTGAAGAAGTATGACAATCAGCCTTCACAGGTTAACCAGAACTTTCATGGAGTTCCTTTCCTGCCGCGTTCATAGCTTCTTTTCGGAAAAGGGAGTAACAAGTTACAATTCTTATACTCTGCAGAGGTGCATTACTTTACCCATGAGAGATCAACTCCTTGTTGCACAACCGGGCGTACTTTCCCGTCCACAATTCCTTGATGTGGGGCCCAGTAGTTGGTCCAAGCCAATCACTGCCCCCTTCGCGACCTCGCATGCCTCCTTGGTGTACACCATGCCCACACAATGAATTACGGCAATGGTTTGTACAAACCGTTAGATGCCAGAACTATCGTGGGACGATGAGGGTTCCCACCCATATGCTGCATATCCTCTACGAATTACCAATTAATATGCACGCTACAAGGATAACAGCCACGACCTGCACATCCGGCTACATGCGAGAGGAAGAAGATACAACTGACTTCTCTGTCCCATTCCAAATCTCATGGCTAACGCATAATATATGGCGCTAGAATCACTGATGTCAGGGGTTATTAAGTCCCTACTTGATCATCATTTTTGCAAATAGAACCCTAAGTTCTATTGCTCCATTATGTCACCACTTAGGATGATATCTATGATTTCTTTATTGGTGAAATTAATATTTTCTTTCTTTTATAGCATATATGATAACACACAATTTTCAAATACTTTGATAAAGACTCTTCAAAGGACATGAGCAAGTGATGAACTTGCCTTGTGATGGCAAGGTAGTGAAGTCTGATGCTTGCACTGGACCTTGAGCTTCTATGTCTACAAAAACACCATTATTTCCCGGTAAGGATAATATTTAAAGAAGCAAAATGATTATGCAATAATGTAATGCATCATTTAACTTGTATGCATTCGCCCCATTATTATAAAAAGTTCTTTTTAATAATAAAGGATTTATAAATATCATTTTTTAATATTTATAACATATATTGAATTATTTTATTTTATTTCCCTTTTATTTGACTTTTATTGATTTAATAATTCTTTTAGGAATTATCACTTAAACATAAAAAAAATTTTGTTAAATATTTATTTAGTATTTTTCAAAAATACTACAATGTTAATATATAATGAAAGTGATTTTTATTTATTTTTATCAACTTTCAATAATTTTGTAAAATTCCATAAAGAAAATATAATTTACAAAATTCTTAATAAAATTTAAATGTCTAAAATTTTATATCTTAATTTATTTGGATAGTTTGGATTATTGTGAATCCTAAACTATTTTATTTATAATTTTTGGACTTTTGTTTTATTTTCTAGGATTTAATTAAGTCTAGGGGTATTTTGGTCTTTTCCTATTTATTAATACAGGCCTTAAAGATTTCTTTTGGGCTGGCCCAATCTTATTGGGCCCTGGTGGCCCATTAGACATGGTCAAAAATGACCACCCCGTAGAGTCTGGCCCAACTCAGCCCACTCCTCACTGCCTCTCTCCCCCGAGCTTATCCTCTCCTCCCCTGACCTCGACCCCATGGTCGCTGATGTCGTCACCGGTGATTCCTGCCGCCGTGGGCCGTTCTGGTCGCCGCCGTGATACAATAGGAGGTTGTCCACGACGCTTATCCTTTTTATCCAATTGGATTTGAGTATGGGGCTCTCCTGCGACGGATCGATGCCGTCCCGAACCCTAGGGTCTGGGGTTTGGCATGGATCCTGGTGTTGTCGCCGCCGTCGGCGTCATGGTGCTTTGCCTCGCCTCTAGGCGTGGTCAGGGTCGCTGTCGTGGCGCCGTATGGGTTGCAGCACCCCGTCTAGGGTGCTCCCCGTGCCGCCATGGTCGTCGGCCCCTCTGCTTCCTCTTCTAGTCTCTAGCGAGGACCTCTGGTGAGTTCTTTTCTTCTCCCCTTGTGCTCTCTATGCTCGCTCATCTCATGCTGGATGTTGGCAATGACCTCTCTGGTGACTGTCTTGTCCTGAGTAGTATGGTTTATTTCATTTAGGGTTCTTATCATGTTATTGATCATGTACTGGATGAATTAGATCATGTGTGTATGATCTATAAGCATGCTAATTGGTTATTAGCCTGAGGCTTGTTGCTTGAGAGGAACTATAATGATTCTAATGGCTTGTTAGATGCTTTTATGCTTGGATTGCATACGATTCAAATGGTATAGTTGATTGGAATCCATGCTTGGTAAAGTTAGTGACTTGATAACCTTCCACTGTCATTTCATGGTTTAGGATGACGGTGATGGTGTGATGAAATCACTGTATTTGTGTTGTTGTCTTAGAAATTAATATGTGGTTTGAGATCTCAATGATCTCAAACAGTATAGAGAAAAATTGGAATGTTTTAATTATGATTCCTGACAGGAAAATGATTAGTAGATTGATTTGTTGAACCTGAGATGATTGGATATTTATCCTGATTCAGATAGAATTGTTCTTGTGACACCATCTTGGTATGGCACACAAGATTGATTCTAATCCATTGATTGGGTTGATTTAAGCTTAAGACAAGCTTGACTTTGAAAGATAAACATAGATGTTCTTTTCTGAAATCCCTAAGACCAATGATGTTGGTCTGAGGCTTAGGGGTTTTAAGCCTTATCAAATTGATTCATATAAGTAGTCCTGGTAGTGGTACCAGCTATTGTTTTTGAATAAAAGATTGGTAAAAATGATAGTAAGCTTGATCATTTCTGGATCCAAAAGATTAGTTTCTAAGGTGCTACCTTTACTCTAGGGATGTGCCTAGAAATTATATCTAGCTATATTTATGCTTGAATTGTATTATATAGCTTGACAACCAGAGCAATGATTTTGTTCTGAGCTCTGGTTGGATCCTTGTACTTTGCTATTTGCTTTTTAGAGTTTAAAAATCTATGATGGATTCACCCCACTTGGGTGATTTCTGAGAGTTTATTTCATCAAACAACACATGCTTCTGTCTAGATAATATGATTAGATCAGGTGTAGGTTTTATGATGATCACCACAAAATTTGATGATTGTGGAGTAAGGTGGTGATGTTGATCTTGTCTTGCTGAGCTCCTGTGCTTGACCTTGAGCTAGCCTGCTCCTCCTAGCTCCTGGACTTGATCTTGCTGTCCACCTGATCCTTCCCCCTCCTTATGTCACCATCCTGGTGATGAAATTTGGGCTTTGGTTGGTTTGGTTACTAGCTGTTGTGCTTGGTTTAGCTGCTGCCTAAGCTAGCTGTTCTTGTGTGTGTGCTGTGAAAATATGTTCTAGTGCCTCTCCACAGTTGTGCTGTTGGTTTTGGTGTGTTGGAGCTGTGCTGTGAAGCTGACAGCACAACACATGCATTTAGTTGTGTGTCCTGCTTGTGTGCTTGTTGTGCACTTGTGGATATGTTCAGAATTTTGAAACTTACTGTTATCTGGTTACTTTTATCTTGCTGGTGAAATTTGCTCCTTTTGGCTATCATTTGACCTCTGGCCTAAAATTTATGAAAGATGAATTCTTCCATATTGGTGAAACTTTCCCCTTTTATAATTTCTCAATGATGAACTTGTTCAGTGGAACTCACTCACATGTCTGAGATAAAAATAATTCTAACACTAACCTTTTATTTTTTTATTTAGTTTCTGTTTGTTTTGCAGGTACAAATTTAAAGTGAAGATTTTAGTTTAGGTTTAGTTATAGAATAGTCCAATGTAATCTTCTTCATACTTTTGTAATTTTCATTTTATTATTTTGTAATTTTCATTTTATTCCTTTGTAATAAAGATTATATAATTTTCAATAAAGAAATATTCTTATTCTTTATTCATTTATTATTGTGAAGTTTGGAGATGATTTCAATAAATTACATTTTTGTAACTTGTTTATATATTGATAATATGAAATAAGTTTTCATATTCTTAATTTTTTTCTTTAGATAAAGTTTAAGTTATAATAGTTAAATCTTAATTAAATTAAGATTCAAACCTTATTTCTAATTCATTTGAATTATAATTCAAACATTCAAGTTTAAAATTCAAATTTACTTTTCAAACACATAATTCCTCAAAGATCACATCAAAGTCTATAGCAATCATCCTTTAAGACTAAACCTAATCTCAAAGTATGAAAGAAACCTTGATCACTTTAGGTTTTTATTTGGCGAATATTTTACACACATTTTCACAGATGAATGCATGCAACATTCCAAATTCCTATATCTACCCTTCGTTAGTTCCTAAATGCTGGGATGTTACAGATGACTTCTCCAAGAGATCACAACTCCAACATCAAGGATGGTGACAACAACAACCTAGAGATGCACATGACAGTACAACTGCTAGCAATCCAAAATAAGTTGAATCAAGTGGCAACCCATTTTTAGCCAACAACCACAACAACACTGAGTTAGACCTAGCCATGCTAAAGTTCTTGGGATCCCAATCCAAATTCTTGCAAAGGATGACCAATCAGATGATCAACATGAGAATCAACCCTTCCCAAAGATATTATGACAACAATTATTTCAAGGATGATATTGTGGGAAGAACTCAAGCCTGCAAAATCTGTGGAGACATATTACACACTTATAAAGATCATATTGACCATTGCCCAAATTATGAAGAGAACCATCTAGCTAGATAATGCCCCACATCTCAAGTTACCTGTTTCCTATGTGAAGGAACTAACCATGTTCCTGTTCAATGCCACATCTATCCTATAGTTCAACAGATGAAACATCAAGCTAAAGATGGAATATATCAAGTCTTTGGAAATACCCATGAAGGTGCAACTTCTAACAAGAATGATGAAGACAAAACCAAATCTCAGTATGCCCCTCCATACAAGGTAACCGACTTTGGTGAACAAAAGAGGAAACATGGACGTTATCCTAGGAACTGTTCTAAGAACTGAGGAAGTTTTCCCACATTTGTGGTGAAATATGAAGAACATGAACTAAGACACCTCCTAGCTTTGGAGAGACCCAAAAAGAAGAAGGTCCAAGGAAACAAACAAAAGATAATGATACCAAGGATAAAGAGGGATGACATTTCAGTTCA
This sequence comes from Avena sativa, assembly GCA_916181665.1. Lineage (NCBI taxonomy): Eukaryota > Viridiplantae > Streptophyta > Magnoliopsida > Poales > Poaceae > Avena > Avena sativa. The sequence continues at coordinate 139,943,190 of OV702280.1, forward strand.
CTGTTTCAACTGTCACAATCTTGGACACTATGCCAATGAGTGTTTGGTGGAGAAAAGTCTTGACTACCAATGTGAATAGTGTTTGGTAGGGAAATGTCTCAACCTTGTCACATGTTTCAAATGTGAAAATAAGGGACACTATGCAAGCAGCTGTCCAGAGAAGTTACATCAAGATATCAAGTAGATGCAATCTAGTTAAAATCCTTTTAAGGGTGGTAGTACCCTAGTTGTTTTGAAACCAACTTGTTGTTTCTATCCTTCCTGAATCTCGGGACGAGATTCTTTTAAGGGTGGTAGTCTGTGACATCCCAAAAATTTACAAATTTTGAAATGTGAAAATTAAACAAACAAAAGAAACAAATGTTGAAAGGCTTCTGTTTCAATAGACCCCCAAAGGAATGAAAATAAGGAGACAAATTAGATTGATGGCTTGGATCGACCAGTACCTCTTCGCGTGTGGGGGTAGGATCAGGATTCATAAAATTTAGACCATGTATGTAATGCCCACCAAGCCTGTATGGGACCGAAGCATGTCAGTTATTGGGTATTTTGTGCATGCGACGTGGAAATATAAGTTTCCAACTCGAATACAACACTTGCATGTGTGTGTCGACATTGCGACACTACGTACGTGATTTAGGGTGAGTTCTTTTGAACCCATCAATGGTCTACCCTCACGCGCCCTCCTATAATACGCACTGGGGAAATTCTACCCTTTCGGATATTTACAACTTTTCAGATTAGGGGGTCTATGGAATCACACCTCATGTTGAAATTTAGGGGGAAAATAAACTTTTTGCTTCCAGATGGAAACATAAAAACCTTACTTGAACAAAACTTGAATGAAAAAGCAACAAACAAATTTTCAAATAAATCAAATGCATCCATGCATGGAATGTATCTTGATTTTGAGCACTTGGAAAAGTTAAACCAAAAACCTAAACCCTAATAATAGAAGTCATCATCAAGATCACTCTAAGACTATGTCTTTGTTCCATATAAAAATTTAGCAACAACATTTCTAAATGATCAACATTGGTAAACAAAAATATTATAAAACCATGGGAATTGATTTCACTCCATTTGGAGCCATGGATAAAAACTTAGGATTTTTATAAAATAAAAGAAAGTATTCCAAGGCTAATAAAGCCCATAGCTAAAATAAATACCAAATTCTGAAAGAAGTAATCCTGAAAGGACATAAAAAAGATAAATAAATATTAAATAGAATTATACAAATTGGAATCACTATTTTTGGAGCTATAAATAAAAAGATATGAATTTTATAAGACAAAGAAGAAAAATAAATAAGAATTGTTGCAAAGACAATTTAAACCATGGCTAAATCCTTAAGTTAATGGAATAAAAGCTATTAAAATAATATAAAAGGATAAATGTTTATTTAAATAAAATTATATGGGCTTATGAACCATATTCAAATTTTATTTAAATAAAAGCCAAAATGCCTCACTTAAATGAATATTAAATCATAAGAAAAATATTTGAAACACTCCAAAGTGGACTAATTAATCAACTTATATTTGGTATAAAAGCTACTAAATATTTTGGTAAAGATTTGAATAAATTTGGAGTTGAAATCAAATTGATTTGAATAAAAACAAAAAATGAAAATAGAAAAGGAAAAGGAAAGAAGGAAAAAAAATGAACCTAACCAGCTGCCAGCCTAGCCTAGCAACACGGCCCAAATAAGCCCACCCGGGCCACCTATCTCTCCCCTCTGCTTTCTTTTCTCACCCGTGCACCCAACCGCATCCCCACTGACCGTCTGGCCCCACCGCCATGTCGCAATCGTCGTTAACCCCCGTGCGCTGGACCCATTCCTTCCCTGGCCGTTTCTGCATGAAATTAACTCACGTATATTTGCGTAACAGTGCGAGTAATTTCCTCCCTCGACCACGCTCCCTTAATCCCCTCTGTCTCCTCTCCATTTCCCCTCACTTCCCCACACCAGTGAGCTCCCAAGCTGCTCGGAATCTCGCACCACCGTAGCACCCGACATGCTCCGGCGTTGATTCTGGCGAACCTCGACCTCCCCTTGCCCCTAGTTCACGCTAGATTACTCTCCATCATCATACGCACCTGATGGCGTTCCCCGTGTGCTTGCGCACGCCCTAGAGGCTTGGCTCCGTCATCACCTGCAAGCCACCGATGGTGAGCGCAACTCTGGCGAATAAATACAGTGAGCACCGTGTGCCCCTTGAACTCCAGCGTGCACTGACATGTCCGTCATCTTCATGCGCACGCACTGACCTTCTCCGTTTGTTTGTTCGCGGCCCAGACGCTCGACCCTGTCTTCCTCCGCAACCACCGACGCCCGACGCAGCTCCGGCGAGGAATCACCGACAAACCCCGTATGCCCCTGCCCCTCCTACGACCTCCCCTGCAACCGCCTTTTCCCCGCGACCACTATAACATCCTTGCATCTCCCCCTTACCCCTCTGAACCGCCGGTGCGCCGACGCGAGCCGCCCATCTCTGGTCAGAGCACTTTGATCCTTAGGATCTAGATCTAAAGGATATGATAGATCAGTTAAACAAAGGGGTATCAATCCATCAGAGCCGCGCGTTTCACTTAGATCTAACGACCCACATTGCTCGATCCAACCAAAACGGTATAGGCCAATCAGAACACACCACGTGTCTTTGAGCTTGATTTAAAATCTAGATTTTGTTCTATTAGATGTTTAAACTTGTAAAATCAATAACTTTTGATCTATAATTCCAAAAATTAAAAATTAGGTGTCTATGAATTCAGAAAATTGAGACCTTTGTATCTATGTCCTTACTTTGGTCATTTGCGTCTGAAAAATTGTTTTATGTAGAGACTTGTTTAGGGCTATTTTGAGTAAAAAATTTGTTCTAAAAATTATTTTTGAGTGAAACCTTTTGCAAATGGATTTGTGTTGAACTCTTTGACCATAAACACTAACATTTGAAAATAAAAATATGACTTGTTGACACTAGAAATTATTCCTTTGATTAAAGTTTTTCTAGTAAAACAAGAATGTTTTAAATATCCAAATTACACTAACTTGGTTCTAAATATAATCCCACTTTTATAAAAGACCAGTATGTGTTTTGAAATTCTTAGAACCTTGTTAGAAACAAAAAAAATCAATAAAATAATCTTTTGCATGCTTGCATGCATTTCTTTATTTTCTTGTTTTTGTTTTGTTAATATTAGTGTTGTAGTTTTGAGTGTGTGCTTTTGCTTGATTGTATTGTAGTGAACTTTGAGGAGTGTGACATTTGCAAGATCAAGGAGAGTACCTAGATTTTCTACTAAAAAGTCAAGTGATACTTTGGTCATCAAATGTCCTATCTTTTCAATGTTGCATTAGTGATATTTTTGTAGTATGCATGATAGGACTATTTTGTATATTGCTATGCTATGGTAGATCCTATAGAATATATCTTGGTAGAAACTTTCCTAAGTTAAGAGACATGTTATGCTAGTATGATTAGCCTAGCTATTAGAATTAAAGGGTGGAAATTCATGCTATGATATTATGGAAAAGTTATGCTTATGTGTTACTGACTAAGAAAACAACTTATTAATGAAACACATGGGTGGAATCGGAAGTATGGTTTGTGTTGAGTGGTTACTCAGGGCCCATTTCTATGGTTTGCCCTGTGTATCACACTTATGGATGGCCACCCAGAAACAAAGATATTTGAGATGTTTAGTGTTGAGAAGCTTCCAGTGCAACCACATGGCATATGGGCTCTGCCTTGACCAACTAAGTTCCAAGAACTCAGCCAGATGGACAGAAGGTGGTAGTGATGATAGGATGGAACGCGTCCATGGTGGTATGAGGGATTGCTTCTGAAAAGTCTCGTCTCGATGCATGTCGAGTCTTGTGGGGAAAGTGCACCACCTCTCGAGAGGGTAAAACCTAAGTACTTAGCCGTGTCCCTGGTAAAGGACATTTTGAGAATCAAAGACATTGAAATGATCAAGAATATCCTCATACCAATTTATCTAAGTTAAAACTTGATGGGTGAACAAGGGTAGCACCTAGTGTGACTCTAGTGTGCCATGTTTGATGAAGTGTTTTGAAAAAGATAAAAACTATTTTACAAAGGATAGGAAAAACTTATTTTATGCAAAGGCCAGCCAAAACCTCCACTTAGCCATATACTCATGTAGATGTTAGATTCTCCATATCAATATTATATCACTTGCCAATACAATTCAAGTGTATTGACCCTTGTGGTTGTAACTTATTATGTTGCAGGTTTGTTTGATGTTAGTGAAGTTTGGTTTGAATTTATCGTTGAAAAGAGCGACCAAAAGATATTTAGGATGCATTGTAGGGAAAGTAAGGCGTGTAAATGGAGATTGCATGCATCTCTAATGCGGGGTGGACACCCTTTTTAGATTGCAATAGATTAGTTTCGGTCTTTCTCATATTTGTTCTGCTGATGAGTCGTCTAATTTATTTTTATTCCCATTGAATGCAGATCAAGGTAAACACAAAGAAACACAACTGACGTAATACTTCTTTAAGTTATAAAATTAGACCGACGACAACCAAGTGGATTGCTGCTACAGTACTTGACTGGGTGGGGCAGGATCATAGCATTGGACTTGCTGAACTCAGAACTAAGATTAGCTAAAAGTTTAACATTCTGATTCCTTACCACAGAGTCTTTGATGGGAAGGAGATGGATGTAGACTTAATTCAAGGCAAGTGGACTGACAGTTTTCTATAAGATCCCACCTTTATAAAGGTGAGGATCCCTGTGATTGCAATGCTAGGCCCTGGATCAATTGCTAGCATCCACAGTTAAAGATGAAGTACACAGAAACAAAGGTCATTATTACAACATCATTCTAGAGATAACATAGTCTTTTACAACTCCATGGCCATAGGCTAGTACAAGAGTTTAACTTAACAATATAAAATAGAAGTCTTCATCTTCATGTGCCACAGTCAAGCATGTTGAATGTAGACTCATAACCCCTAATCATCGTCAGAGTAACCTGCAAGTTACAGCCACAGTGGGTCAATACATTGGAATAGTATTGGCAAGTGATACCTTAGTATAATATTAACATCTAGTTACTACATGAATTTTTCTAAGTGTAGCTAAGGCTTGCTTTGCTCAAATAGTTTTTATCTATCAGTTGAAAACACTAAGTTTTTCTTTGACAAAACTTTCCCAAGGAACCACCAATAGAAATTGTGAACCTTCACCCTTGTTCAACCACAAGTTTTAACTTAGAAAAATTGGGATGAGGATATTATTGATAGCTTCCATATCTTGATGCTCAAATTGTCCAATATTAGGGACATGGCTAAGTACTTAGATTCTTCCATTTGCAGAGGTTGTGCACTTTCCCCACAAGACTTGATTTTCACCAAGACAGGACCATTCAGAAGCCTTCCCTTAGACCAAATGGACGCGTTCCAAACTATCATCCCACTACCACCAACTGTCCAAATGGCTAAGTTATTGCAACCTATGTGATCCAGTCAGAGCGCATAATACCATGTGGCAGCACTAGAAGCTTCTTAACATTTAGCATCTCAAATCCCTTTGTTCCTGGGTGGCTTTCCACAAGTGAGATACACAAGGTAAACCATAGAAATGGGCCTTGTGTAACCACTCAACACAAACCATTCTTTCCATTCCACCCAGGTGTTTCATTCACTTAGTTGTTTTATTAAGCAAAAACATAAGTCAAAGACTTAACAATATTTTCCATAGCATGAAAATATTCCACCCTTGGTTGCTATTAGCTAGGCTAAGCATGGCAATAACAAGTATCTTAACTTAGAGGAAATTCTAACATTTCTACAACTACTAGGATTTCCCAAGCATAGCATATAGATACTTAGCAAAATATTCATGCAAGCCCTAAACAAAATATTTCTAATGCATAGGCAAAAATATTGGGACATAATTATGAAGCACCACTTGCCTTGGTAGCTGGGGAAGTAGCAACAATCTTGACAACAACAATCACTATTTGCAACAAAATCTACACATAAAATAGTAGCACAAAATTCACATATAAACATATACAAGCAAATATATATGAATGCATGCAAATGCCATGTGATGGTTTCTCTAAATCAAACAAGACAAGTATACAGTACTGAATCACAAACAAGACAAATACACACTAAATAAACTTTATTTAGTCTTTAAATCATTTTTCAAATAATTTCTATACTCAAAATAAGTCTATAAATGTCTCTGCAAAAATAACCAATTTTACAGAAGCAATTCAATAAACAATTTGCATGGTTGGATAGAATTCTTTCTCCTGATTCCAGTGATATAAAATTTGCAAAATTTGAACGTGTGGATCAAAAGTTATGAATTTTGCAAGTTTGAACTTATAATAGAAAAGTTTCTGTCTTTTTAAATAAAACTCGGGCCACACGTCATGTTCTGATTGGTGCGTACCAGTTCGCGTGGATCATGCTACGTGGAGCGTTGGATCTAAAGAGGATCATGCGGCAGAGATCTAACATACAAATTCACTTAAATGATTCTATCGTAGCCGATGGATCAAGATCTAACGGCCGTTGGTCTATCGACCACTAACTGGCGGCGCTGGTGGCGGCGAGTGGCGGCGGCGCTACTGGTGACAGCGTTCCGGTGATTACATGAGGGGCTGGGGGTTGCGGTGTGGCTTAACAGACTTGCAAGATTACGAGGAAGCTCAACATGTAGATGGGCAGGGTCGGGGCGCGCTGTAGAGGTCGCTGGGGCTCGTCGGACTTGCGGACGATGTCGCGTTCTTCCAGACGATGACATTGCCGACGATATAGACCGCCCTAGAACGAACCAGATGTGTCAGGAGGTGCGCAAGGTCATGGCGAACACGATAGTATCGAGGAGGGAGCAAGGGGCGGTCGAGTTTTACCTAGATTGCTCGTCGGAGTCGAGCAGCGGTTCTGTCGCTTGTGGGCGCGAATGGGGACGGCAACCTGGGTCACGTGAAGGCAAACAAATGGAATCAGGAGACGCGCAAGAACATGCTGGTCACGCTCGTTTGAATCAGAGGCAAAGGGGCGCTCAAAACTCACCGAAATCAGTCGCCGGAGGTCATCGCTACCACGATGGTTTGAGCTCGAATGCGCGCAGCCTGGTGGCGGAGTGAGCGAGGGAAGTGAGGGTAAATGACCACGGTGGCGAGGTGATTAAGTAGCGAGGAGCGGGGCGAGAATTAAGCACTGAATCAATGGGATTTAAGCGAGGTTTAACGCGGCGTCACTACGCGGTGGTAACGGCGGAGCGGCGTCTGCGCGCGAGAAACTGGGGAAGCCGACGCTGACGTGGAGAGGGCCTAGTGTCAGCGGCTGCGGGATACGCTTCGTGCGGGTGAGAGAGGGTAGAGGGGGAACTGGCCGGTGGGCTTAGTGCGCTGGATTCTGTGCTGGGCCAAATAGGCAGCGCCGGCCTTTTCTATTTTCTTTATTCTTTTTCTATTTCTATTTTGATTTTCGGGAAACATTTTCAAATGATTTTCAAACCAAAATGAATTCAAATTTGTTCTGAATTTTTGTAGGATGGGTCCAGCTCTTAATTGAGCATTTAGCACTGTTGTTCACTCAAACTTACTTTGGTCCCTTGAAATTTTAAAAGAAAATAGTGCCTTTACCATTGTTTAATAAAGATATAAAAATGGTTTTAAATTCATATTTTGTTTTGAAATTTTTGTCCAAGTTTCTGGAAAACATCAATCAACCATAGGATCAAATATCTTTGGTTTAAAACAAATAATCTCTTACTAGAGAGTAACATTGGGCCAATGCCTTGATTACATAAAATATTAGACATTCAAATGCCTCTGTTTTGAAATGACATTGAAAATGATCCTAAAATGATTATGAATGCATGGATGTTATGCAAACTTTGAAATCATGATTTTTGGGATGTTACAAATCTATCCCCCTTAAGGTGAATCTCGCCCTCGAGATTCGGATTGGCTAGCAAATAGGTGAGGGTGGTCCTTCCGAAGGTCATCTTCTCTTTCCCATGTTAGTTCTTCTTCGGTATGATGGTTCCATTGAACTTTGCAGAATTTGATAGTCTTTGTTCGAGTAACTCTTTCTGCAGTCTCAAGCATCTTGATAGGTTTTTTCCTCATAAGTGAGATCACTTTCCAATTGGACTTGCTCCAAAGGTATAGTATCCTTCAAAGAAGTCTCTTCCATCTCTGGATGGCATTTCTTTAGCTGACTCACATGAAACACATTGTGAACGGCAGACAATGATTCTGGCAATTCAATCTCATAAGATACTTCTCATTTACGACTCAGAATCTTGAATGGTCAAACATATCTTGGGGCCAATTTTCCTTTGACTCTGAATCTCTTCATTCCACGAAGTGGTGACACTCTAAGATAAGCTCTATCACCCACTTCATAGGTGACTTCTCTACGCTTAGGATATGCGTAGCTCTTCTGTTGGGACTGTGCTATCTTCAATCTGTCCTTTACTAGCTTGACTTTCTCTTCAGCCTCCTTGATTAGTTCTGGTCCGAACAAATTTCTTTCTCCCATGCCATTCCATAGCAATGGGGTAGTACACTTTCTCCCATAGAGAAACTCAAACGGTGCCATCTCAATACTGGCTTGATAGCTGTTATTGTAAGAGAATTCTGTGTAAAAGGCATACTTTCATCCCAACTAGCTCCATAGTCTAGGGCACACGCCCTCAACATATCCTCTAAAATCTGGTTGGTTCTTTCGGTCTGTCCATCAGTCTGAGGATGAAAAGCAGTACTGAATTCCAATCTCATTCCCAATGACTCATGCAGTTGCCTGCAGAAATGAGAAGTGAATTGAGTTCCCCTATCTGACACAATACTCTTGGGTACTCCATGCAGACACACAATCCTATTCATATAGATCTTGGCCAACTTAGCACTTATATAGGTTGTCTTCACGGGTATGAAATGAACCACTTTAGTGAGGCGATCCACTACTACCCAAATAGAATCATATCCTGACCTGGTCCTTGGCAATCCGGTGATGAAGTCCATGCCAATCTTGTCCCACTTCCAATTAGGAATAGGTAGTGGTTGTAGCAATCCTGCTGGTTTCTGATGTTCCGCTTTCACTCTACTACATACAACACATAAAGCAATATGTTCGGTGATGTCCTTCTTCAGATTATTCCACCAAAATCTCTCCTTCATATCCATGTAAATTTTGTGTTACGCGAATGAATGGAATATGGTGAGTTGTGTGCTTCCTGTAAAATTAGTTTCCGAAGCTCCGTATCTTGCGGAACGCAGATACGTTTTCCATACCATAAAGTACCTTGTTCGTCTTCATGGAATCCTTTGGCTTTTCCCTTGCCAATCTTTTCCTTAATCTCTTCAATTTCCTTGTCCGTATTTTGGGCTTCCTTGATTTTGTCCAACAAAGTGGGTTGGACATCCAATGACATGAGATGTCCTTCAGGCTAAATCTCCAATCTGAGGTCTCTAAATTGGGCACACAGGTCATCTGGTAATTCTCCCTTGGTAAGGCCATTCACAAATACCTTACGGCTTAGTGCATCCTCTACAACATTTGCTTTACCGGGGTGGTATTGCAAACTCAAGTCATAGTCTTTGATGAGTTCTAGCCATCTTCTTTGTCTCATTTTAATTTCTTTCTGAGTGAAGATATACTTCAAACTTTTGTGATCTGTGAACACTTCACATCGCTTTCCCAAAAGATAATGTCTCCATGTTTTGAGTGCATGGACAACAGAGGCTAACTCCAAATCATGAGTAGGGTAATTTACCTCATGAGTTTTGAGTTGTCTCGAGGCATAAGCCACGAATTTCCCTTCTTGCATTAGAACTGCACCTAATCCATGATGAGATGCATCACAATACACTTGGAAATATTTCTCCAAATCTGGCAGACATAGGACTGGTGCTGTCACTAGTCTCTTCTTCGATTCTTGGAAACTGAGTTCACATCCTTCAGTCCAAGCAAATTTCTTGTCTTTCTTTAGTAACTCCGTCATTGGATTAGCTACCTTGGAGAAATTCTCAATGAATCTTCTGTAGTATCCTGCCAAACCAAGGAAACTACGAACTTCCTTTACTGACTTAGGAGAAACTTTTGCGGGATCAACTGCTACACCATCTCCTGACACAACGTGTCCAAGAAATCCAACTTCATTCAACCAGAATTCACACTTGCTGAATTTGGCATACATCTTATGCTCTCTAAGCTTCTCAAGTATTAAACGTAAATGTCCTTCATGCTCTTCTTTGATCTTGGAGTAGATTAAAATGTCATCGATGAAAACGACAACAAACTTGTCAAGGAACTCCATGAACACCTTGTTCATCATATTCATGAAGTAAGCTGGTGCATTGGTCAAACCAAATGGCATCACGGTGTACTCATACAATCCATACCTAGTGGTGAAAGCTGTCTTAGGTATGTCTTGTTCCCTTATCTTAAGCTAAAAATAACCTGACCGGAGATCAATCTTTGAGAACACACATGATCCTTCTAGTTGATCAAACAAGTCATTGATTCTGGGTAAAGGATATTTGTTCTTGATAGTCACCTCATTGAGTGAACGATAATCTATGCATAATCTTTGACTTCTATATTTCTTTTCCACAAACAAAACTGGTGCTCCCCATGATGAAGAACTTGGTTGAATAAACCCTTTCTGCAACTGTTCTCCAAGTTGTTTCTTGAGTTCTTTCAACTCATCAACTAACATCTTGTAAGATCTCTTTGCTATTGGTCTTGATCCTGGTAGCAAGTCAATCAGAAATTCCACATCTCTATCTGGTGGCATTCCCGACAATTCTTCCGGAAACACATCGGATATTCTCTCACAATTTGCACACTGTCTATGCTAACCCCCTTAAGAGAATTTAGCTTACTCCCTTTTGATTCAAAGTTAGTCTTGAATCTAATCCTTTTATTTTCTGGGGTTGTGAGTGTGACAGTATGATTGGCACAATCTAGCACTCCCTTGTACTTAGTCATCCAGTCCATTCCCAAAATGAAATCCAATCCTTGGGAGTTTAGGATTATCAAATTAACGGGAAACTTATACTTCCCAAACTCTATGACTAGGTCATGACATCCCGAGTTCACTATCATTTCTCCACCAGGAGAACTTACTTTTATAGTTCACCCAATAGTTTCAACTAGAAGTTCATTTCTTTCAACAAATGCTCTTGATATGAATGAATGAAATGTGCCAGTATCAAAACGAACAAGTGCTGGAACAGAATTGAGTTTGAACTTACCAGCCACAGCATCAGGTTCCTCATAGATCTCTTCCACATTGATGTGGTTCACCTGTCCCTTCTGGAAAGGGTTGGGCTTGTTGGCACCTTCAACTTTCTTTTCTGGGCACTCATTTGCATAATGCCCCATCTTCTTACACTTGAAGCATTCAACCTGACTGAGATCCTTCTTGACAGGCTGGCTTCCACTACCACTTCCACTTCCATTGTGGTGGCTCTTGTATCCACCCTTGTGGTTCTTGTACTTGTCGTTATCATGACTATGGTGATGCTTGTTGTCATCATGGCGGTTGTGGCTGTGGTGGTTGTTGTACTTTCCATGTTTGTCGGGTCCAGAACTCCCACTATCATCATGATGGGAACGCTTGTGAGACGATCCCGAGCTGTGCTTGTCAGAGTTGTGCTTCCTCTTTCTGCTTTCAACCTGTTTCATCTTGTTTTCCAAGATGGTAGCCTTATCACAAAGGGATTGGTACGAGGGGACATAGGCCACAGAGAACTGCAGATTCAGTTCATCGTTCAGTCCTTCGAGGAACTTCTCTTTCCTCTTGGCATCGGTATCAACTTCATCTGGTGCATAATGCGCCAGATTGTTGAACTCCTCAATATATTCAGCCACGCTGCGGTGACGTTGTTTCAAGTTATGGAACTCCTTCAAACTCATCACTCCGGATGAGATGTGAGCTGTACGGAATCCATCTTCAAAGATAGCCCATGTCACATCCTCAATGGGAGTAGTGATCTGGAAGTTATCCCACCAAGTGGCTGCTAGTTCTTCCAACATATGTGCTGCAAACCTGACTTTCTCTTCGTCGGTGCAGCCAACAGTTACCAAGTCCTTGTTCACCGCACGTAGCCAATCATTGGCCACCATGGGATCAGTAGTTCCTAAGAACTTTGCAGGCCTCAGTCTTAGGAACCTGGTGATCATGTCAAATCCTGGTGGATTGTTCTGATTGTTGTTGTTGTTGTTGTTGTTGTTGTTGTTATTGTTGTTGTTATTCTGATTCTGCATAAAGGTGGTCAGCATCTACATCAGCTGTGCCTGTGCTGTCATCAGCTGCTGAATCTCGGGGGTGACATTGTTTTTGTTTGGGTTGGGGTTGGCACGTCGAGGAGGCATCTGTGGTTTTCATAAGGATAAGAATGAGATACCCATAGATGCTTAACATGCACAATATAATACATAGACAATCACCAAATCAAGCATCAAAATAATCATAAGGTTCAACGACATAAACAACAAGTTTGAAAAAGCAAACACACCATAGCAATCCACCCACATGTTGGATGGTCATTGCGACTCAATAATCATAAGCATGGTAAATGAAAGATGAATGAGTAGTCATCACTACTCCTCTGCATCAACCTCCTCATCAACAAGTGTAAGACCTGCATTCTCCATAGTGGTCTTGTATTCCTCGACATTGGTAGTCAAGGCCTCTATCTCGGCCTTAAGAGCCCTCTTCTATGAACGAATTCTCTCAATCACACCCTGCTGATGCTCGAGCTCGAAGTCCTTGGTCTCTAGCTCTTCCTTCATCTCCCGGATCTTCTTGTTCCGGTCTTGGACTCTCTTCTCCTGGCTCTTGAACTTCCTGTCCTGGATCTCAAACTTGGCCTCCATTTCCTTGACTATCTCATCTTTCTCCGCGAAGAGCTTGTCCTTATCACGAAGCTGCACCTGGAGTTCGTCATTGATAAGCATGACGTTGGTCCTATCGGTATCTAGGTGCCTAATGATAACCTCTAGGTCCTGAAGGTACAGACGAATCGGCTCCACCGTCTCTCTAGCAGCAACCTCGAACTCAATAGCCTCACCCTCCTCGTCGCGTCTTCCGAAGGCGTGAAAGTAAAGACCTCTAAGCTCTCTGGAGTGCCTCCCTACCAGACGCCCAAGTAAATCCTGCATGACTACCTCTAAGCCTCTCTCCTTGTCGTCATGCATTAGCTTGAAAGTGATAGCCTCCATGGCTGGCTTAGTCTGGCGTCCTGGCTGAGTAACTTTGAAGCCCCAAAGGTCCTTCGTCTCAAACTTGGTGAGGGGAAGCGTCATGATGCTAGGGAGCGGAAGGTTGAGCACACTAGTGAGCTCAATAAGACGAGTGCCAAAACGAGTTCCCTTGAACTCTTCAGCCGTGCTGATAGTAACATTAGGCATCTATTTTATAAGATAGAGAAAAGTTAGAATCAACATCAATAGATAAAAATCACAAGACAAAGTATCACAAGTATATCTTTGGCAACAATCACACAAGTCATGGCATACATAAATCCATTACAAGCATCCAAGGTTCAACATAACTTAGATAAAATTTTGGGAAATAAACGATAAGTGTGGTGGTCCAACTAATGAAGTACATTACAATCCCATCTCACTTGCCAAGTTGGCTAACAGGGTATCCCTAGAGGCAATCTGTCGATCCTGATCACATGAGTCCATTGCTAGGTCTATGATGTCCTCTCTTAAACGTTGGTTGGTAGCCTCTAACTCTTGGGTATGCTTCTTTTCTTCCCTAAGGTCATTTTGGGTGTTAAGCATTCTACACTTGAGTCTATCACCAAGCTCCTTGATGGCCCTCCAAGCTGCTTCTCTTGCAGAGTCAAAGAATGTGGTGTGCATTACTGAGTTGGTGACCATGCAGAATCCTGATTCCTTGTGGTTGTCTTCCTTGTTTTGTACAAGTGAAGTTGCACCCACCAGTACTCTACTCCTTCATCCATCACGGGAAATCCTTTGTACACAGCTGCACCATGTATTCCCATGGCAACCATGAGGTCCTTGAGGGCTTTGGGAAATTCTGTCTCACACTCCAAGGTCATAGTCATGAGTGGTCCCTTCCTCACGGCTTCGTTGATGGAGTTCATCTACAAATAGAGATGAGAAAGAAGATTAGAAAAGTTTACGAGAAGAAAAAGACAAGTGTGGAAATTGTTGAAATTTTTTCCTTAGTGGTTTCTAATCCAATCCTAGGGTCATAATCCTATAGGCAACACAGTGCTCTGATACCATCTGTAAGATCCCAACCTTATAAAGGTGAGGATCCCTGTGATTGCAATGCTAGTCCCTGGATCAATTGCTAGCATCCACAGTTTAAGATGAAGTACACAGAAACAAAGGTCACTATTACAACATCATTCCAGAGATAACATAGTCTTTTACAACTCCATAGCCATAGGCTAGTACAAGAGTTTAACTTAACAATATAAAATAGAAGTCTTCATCTTCATGTGCCACAGGCAAGCATGTTGAGTGTAGACTCATAACCCCTAATCATCATCAGAGTAACCTGCAACATCACAAGTTACAGCCACAGTGGGTCAATAGATTGGAATAGTATTGGCAAGTGATACCTTAGTAGAATATTAACATCTAGTTACTACATGAATTTGGCTAAGTGTAGCTTAGGCTTGCTTTGCTCAAAATAGGTTTTATCTATCAGTTGAAAACACTAAGTTTTTCTTTGACAAAACTTTCCCAAGGAACCACCAATAGAAATTGGTGAACCTTCACCCTTGTTCAACCACAAGTTTTAACTTAGAAAAATTGGGATGAGGAGATTCTTGATAGCTTCCATGTCTTGATACTCAAATTGTCCAATACCAGGGACATGGCTAAGTACTTAGATTCTTCCATGTGTAGAGGTTGTGCACTTTCCCCACAAGACTTGATATTCACCAAGACAGGACCTTTCAGAAGCCTTCCCTTAGACCAAATGGACGCGTTCCAACCTATCATCCCACTACCACCAACTGTCCAAATGGCTAAGTTATTGCAACCTATGTGATCCAGGCAGAGCCCATAATGCCATGTGGCTGTACTAGAAGCTTCTTAACATTTAGCATCTCAAATCCCTTTGTTCCTGGGTGGCTTTCCACAAGTGATATACACAAGGTAAACCATAGAAATGGGCCTTGTGTAACCACTCAACACAAACCATTCTTTCCATTCCACCCAGGTGTTTCATTCATTTAGTTGTTTTATTAAGCAAAAACATAAGTCAAAGACTTAACAATATTTTCCATAGCATGAAAATATTCCACCCTTGGTTGCTATTAGCTAGGCTAAGCATGGAAATAACAAGTATCTTAACTTAGAGGAAATTCTAACATTTCTACAACTACTAGAATTTCCCAAGCATAGCATATAGATACTTAGCAAAATATTTGCAAGCCCTAAACAAAATATTTCTAATGCATAGGCAAAAATATTGGGACATAAGTATGAAGCACCACTTGCCTTGGTAGTTGGGGAAGTAGCAACAATCTTCACAACCACAATCACTATTAGCACCAAAATCTACACATAAAATAGTAGCACTAAATTCACATATCAAAATATACAAGCAAATATATATGAATGCATGCAAATGCCATGTCATGGTTTTTCTAAATCAAACAAGACAAGTATACAGTACTGAATCACAAACAAGACAAATACACACTAAATAAACTTTATTTAGTCTTTAAATCATTTTTCAAATAATTTCTATACTCAAAATAAGTTTAAATGTATCTGCAAAAACAACCAATTTTACAGAAGCAATTCATTAAACAATTTGCATGGTTGGATAGAATTCTTTCTCCTGATTCCAGTGATATAAAATTTACAAAATTTGAACGTGTGGATCAAAAGTTATGAATTTTGCAAGTTTGAACTTATAATAGAAAAGTTTCTGTCTTTTTAAATAAAACTCAGGCCACGCGTCATGTTCTGATTGGTGCGTATCGGTTCACGTGGATCGTGCTACGTGGAGCGTTGGATCTAAAGAGGATCGTGCGACACAGATCTAACGTACCCCTTCACTTAAATGATTCTATCGTAGCCGATGGATCAAGATCTAACGGCCGTTGGTCTATCGACCACTAACTGGTGGCGCTGGTGGCGGCGAGTGGCGGCGGCGCTATGGGCGACGACGTTCCGGCGAATACAGGAGGGGCTGGGGGTTGCGGTGTGGCTTATCAAACTCGCAAGATTACGAGGAAGCTCAGCGTGTAGATGGGCAGGGTCGGGGCGCGCTGTAGAGGTCGCTAGGGCTCGTCGTACTTGCAGACGACGTCGGTTTCTTGCAGACGATGACGTTGCCGACGATATAGACCGCCCTAGAACGAACCAGATGTGTCAGGAGGTGCGCAAGGTCATGGCGAACACGATAGTATTGAGGAGGGAGCAAGGGGCGGTCGGGTTTTACCTAGATTGCTCGTCGGAGTCGAGCGGCGGCTCTGTCGCTTGTGGGCGCGAACGAGGACGACGACCTGGGTCACGAGAAGGCAAACAAATAGAATCAGGAGACGGGCAAGAACATGCTGGTCATGCTCGTTTGAAGCAGAGGCAAAGGGGCGCTCGGAACTCACCAGAATCAGTCGCCGGAGGTCGTCGGTACCGCGGTGGTTTGAGCTCGAATGCGTGCAGCCTGGTGGCGGAGTGAGCGAGGGAAGTGAGGGGAAATGACCGTGGTGGCGAGGTGATTAAGTAGCCAGGAGCGAGGCGATAATTAAGCGCTGAATCAATGGGATTTAAGTGAGGTTTAACGCGGCGTCACTGCGCGGTGGTAACGGCGGAGCGGCGTCTGTGCGCGAGAAACTGGGGAAGACGACGCTGACGTGGAGAGGTCCTAGTGTCAGCGGCTGCGGGGTAC
Source organism: Avena sativa (assembly GCA_916181665.1). NCBI lineage: Eukaryota > Viridiplantae > Streptophyta > Magnoliopsida > Poales > Poaceae > Avena > Avena sativa. Next base: position 139,960,091 of record OV702280.1, read on the forward strand.
GCTTCGCGCGGGTGAGAGAGGGTAGAGGGGGAACTGGCCCGGGTGGGCTTAGTGGGCTGGATTCTGTGCTGGGCCAAGTAGGCAGCACCGGCCTTTTCTGTTTTCTTTATTCTTTTTCTATTTCTATTTTGATTTTCAGGAAACATTTTTGTAACATCCCTAAAATCATGTTTCAAAACTCATGCATATCATCCATGCATCCTTGATCATGTAGAGTTTCATTTCAAAAATCAATTAAAAAATAGGAGCATATGAGCTTATTATTTTATGTGAGATTGTTGTTCATGAGTCAAACCAAATGCTACTCTCCAATGAGAGATTGTTGTTCATGAGCCAAACCTTGTTACTCCCAGATTGTTTTTTCTTGGTTGCTAATACTTAAACAAAAACTACAAAACAAATTTGATTTGAAAACCATTTTCAAAACCTATTTAAAACTAGTGCTATGTCACTGTTTATTTTGTTTTATTCCAAGTGACCAGGCAAGTGCAAAGTGACCACTTGGTTTTGTGCACAATTATATGAAGATTGCACTCTGCAAAAACCCAGAACAATTTGAATTCAAATAGCATTTGTATTTGTTTGAAAATGGATTCAGAAAATCAAAACAGAAATAGAAAAATGAATAGAGAAAAGAAAAAGGGCCAGCGCCAGTTATTTGGCCCAACTAAGAAAACAGCCCACTAAGCCCACCAGGGTCGTTTCCCTTTTCTCTCTCTCTCTCTCTCACCCACACCCGCGCTACCCCGCAGACGCTGCCACTGGGCCCGAGCCACGTCAGCTCCTTCTTCTCCACCCCACGCGCGCAGACCCCGTCACCACCGCCGTTTCCTCCAGAACCGCCGCCTTGATTCCGCGCTTAATTGGCATTGATCTGCAGCATGATTTCCTTGCCCCTCCTGGCTACTTAAACCTCTCCCCCTCGTGGCCATTTCCCCCAACAAAGCCAGCCCGAAGCGCCTCCAGGCTGCCAGTAATTGCCATTGCCTCGTCGCAGACAGACCCACTCCGGCGACCAATCCCGGTGAGCTCCGACCGCCCCCTGTCTCTGGTTCAAACCAACGTGACCAGCGTGTCCTTGCGCGTTCACTGATGCCTTCTGTTTGCTTTCTCGTGACCCAGGACGACGTCTTCGTTCACGCCCGCGAGCACTTGAGCCGCCGCTCGACTCCGACGTGCAATCCAGGTAAAACACGACCGCCCGTGCCTTCCCTTTGACACGAACCTGTTCGCCTGATCGATGTGCACCCGCTGATGCCCTCCGTTTGTGTTAGGACGGATCAGAACGTCGCCAACGTCGCTGTCCACCCGAGCCCGACGCTGTCCTCTACTCCGACGAGATCCCACGGCCACAGCAGCGCGCCCCTTGTCAAGCCATCGCCACATTGAGTTTCAGTACATCGCCGCGAGTCTGGTAAGCATCTCCGACGACCCCAAAACACCCTGTAGCCACCGCGCCGCCGTAGACATAGCCGCCGCCGCCTGTCGCCGCCACTTGATGTTCAGGTTGCTTAGGATCGTTAGATCTAGATCCAGTGGATACGATAGATCCTAGGCGAAACGGTAAGATTAGATCTGGGCCGCGCGTTTTAGTCAGATCTGACGGCTCACAGACGCGATCCAGCGCGAAGCGGTACCAGCCAATTAGATGCCGCCGCGTGTCAGAGAGTTAGATTTAAAATCAGATTTTGAATCTATTAGATGTTTGATTTTGTTTTAATCATAACTTTTGATTCCCACGTCCAAATTTGACAAATTTTATATCAATGGAATTAGGAGAGAAAGCCCTTTCCATATATGCAATGTGTTTAATGTTTTGTTCCTGTTAAAATGTTTTTATTTACAGAAACATGTGTAGGCCTATTTTGTATATTACAAATACTTAGGAAATGTTTTAATGTTCAAATAAAGATTGTTTGGCAAGTTTTGAACTTGTTTATGGACCAGTACTGTACACTTGTCTGGTTGTGTATAGAAAATCATCACATATCATATTGCATGCATCCATATATATTTTTGCTTGTATTTATTTTGTATGTGATTTGGTGCTATGATTTTATGTGTAGATTTTGGTGCAAATAGTGATTGTGATTGTGAGGATTCTAGCTACTCTCCAAACTACCAAGGCAAGTGGTGCTTCATGATTTTATCCCTATGTTTTTCAACTATGCATTAGAAATATTTTGCTAGTCTTGCATGGTTATATTTCACTTTTATGCTATGCTTGGGAAATCCTAGTAGTTGTAGAATTGCTAGAAATTTCTAAGTTAAGATGCTTATCTATGCCATGCTTAGCCTAGCTAGTAGCAACCAAGGGTGGCTATATGATCATGCTATGAATAAATGTTTCTAAGTCTTTGGTCTATGTTTTTGCTTAATAAAACAACTAAGTGAATGAATCACCTGGGTGGAATGGTTGTGAATGGGTTATGTTGAGTGGTTACACAAGGCCCATTTTTATGGTTTACCTTGTGTATCTCACTTGTGGAAAGCCACCCAGGAACAAAGGTATTTGAGAGGCCAAATGTTAAGAAGCTTCTAGTGCAGCCACTTGGCAATATGGGCTCTGCCTGGATCACATAGGTTGCAATAACTTAGCCATTTGGACAGTTGGTGGTAGTGGGATGATAGGTTGGAACGCGTCCATTTGGTCTAAGGGAAGGCTTCTGAAAGGTCCTGTCTTGGTGAAAATCAAGTCTTGTGGGAAAAGTGCACAACCTCTGCAGATGGAAGAATCTAAGTACTTAGCCATGTCCCTGGAAAAGGACAACTTGAGCCTCAAGACATGGAAGCTATCAAGAATATCCTCATCCCAATTTCTAAGTAAAACTTGTGGTTGAACAAGGGTGAAGGACCCCAATGTCTATTGGTGGTTCCTTGGGAAAAGTTTTGATAAAGAAAAACTTAGTGTTTTCAACTGATAGGCAAAACCTATTTTGAGCAAAGAAAGCCTAAGCTACACTTATCCAAATTGCATATAGTATCTAGTCCACAAACATTCTACTAAGGTATTGTAGGGGTTCGTAGCATGGAAAACAAAAAATTTCTATCGCATACAAACAAACAAGTCAAGATCTATCTACTAGATTGTAGCAACGAGTCGATGGAATAACTTACCCTCGAAGATTCCAAAGCGGTTAACGAGAGCAGATTCTCGTGGGTGATGTAGTCGTACTCTTTCCGATCTCAAGATCGCGTAGACGATCCTTCCGGCGCCACATTCCGGCAGCTCTCCCGCAGTCGGTCACACGTTCGGTACTCGATGAAGACCTTCCTCTCCCTTGTTCCAGCAGGCAGCGGAGGTTGTAGCACTCTCCTCGAGATTTCGGCAGCACAACGGCGTGGTACCGGAAGTAGAGGGGAGATCTCGCAGGGCTTCGCCTTAAGCCGGAGCGAGTATGGTGGAGTATGAGAGAGGCTTTAGTGGTCTAGGGATTAGACACACCAATTAGAAGGCTCTAAACCGAAGGCTAGGGCAATTAGAAGCTCTAAACCAAAACGGCTCTAAACCGGAGGCTGTGGCTAGGGTTTAGATTTAGAGGATAGGAACTTGTGTGTCTAGAGGAGGAGGCCCTGCCCCTCCTTTTATAGGTGGGAGGGGCAGCCAAGGGGAGGGGAGTCCCTCCCCAAGTCGGCCTTGGTTGGCACGCCGGCTTGGAGAGGAGGGACTCCTCCCCCAAGTCGGTTTTGCCTCCTCTTGCTTGTTTCCCACAGTTTCCTGTTTTAGCCGTTTGACTTTCAAACTGGCCATTTGACTTTTTTGTTTTAGGATTCAATTTAATCCTTTATTTGGAACAGCAAGAACACTTAGTACATGATGCAATCATTCCAATATGTAATGACACATTCATGTACCCCTTCCCCCCCGGAGTGCCGGACATTCCGGAACCTTCTAGAACATTCCTGATGAAAACACCGGAATCATTCCCGAACTCCGAAACGGGACTTTCCTTATATGAATCTTATTCTCCGGACCATTCCGGATCTCCTCGTGATATCCCGGATCCCATCCGAGACTCCGAACAACATTCGGTCTCTTTCTCATCATTCCATAACTACTCAAACAACGTCGAATCCTTAAGTGTGTCTCCCTGCGGTTCGTGAATTATGCGGACATGATCGAGACACTTCTCCAATCAATAACCAATAGAGGAATCTGGAAATTCATATGGCTCCCACATATTTCTACGATTACTTTGCGATCGAATGAACCACTTACATACGATACCAATTTCCCTTTGTCTCACGATAGTTTACTTATCCGAGGTTATGATCGTCGGTATCTCTGCATACCTAGTTCAACCTCGTTACTGATAAGTACACTTTTCTCGTTCCCGTGATATGTGATCCCTTGTGAGCCAGTCACATGCTTGCAAGCTAATTGTATGACATTTCACCGAGAGGGCCCAGAGTATATCTATCCGTCATATGGATGGACAAATCCCACTCTTGATCCATGTGTTTCAACCAATACTTTCTGAACACTCAATGCCACCTTTATAGCCACCCTGTTACGGTGTGGTGTTTGATGACATCAAAGCATCCATCCGGAAAAGGTGATATGCATGATCTCATGGTCGAAGGAATTAGGTTACTATGTATCAGAAAGCATATAGCAATTGAACTATTGAAATGACTTGATCTTTATGCTACGCTTATCTATAGGAGTATGTCCATCACATCATTCTCCTAATGATATGATCCTATTGTTAATAACATCTCTATGTTCATGATCAGGAAACCATGATCATATATTAACCAACAAGCTAGTTTAACAAGAGGCTTTACTAGGGACTCTTATTTTTAGTTTACAAATCACACAAGTATTAATGTTTCCGGTTAATACAATTATAGCATGGTATGTAAACATTTATCATAAGTGTGAAGATATGATAATAACCACTTTATTATTGCCTCTTGGGCATATCTCCAACAGTCTCCCACTTGCACTAGAGTCAATAATCTAGTTTCAAACCTTTGTGTATTCAACACCTATGGCTTTCCGGTGTTGTATGTACACGATTGCTAGTGGTCAACTGATCTCCGGATCTGACACTTCCAGGTCCGTGTGTAATTGCATGTCTTTGCGTCTCTACGCATCACTCATTCTCTAATGAGATGGCTTTGTATAAATTTGGTCTTTCGGTGTGACCTTTAGCTCTTTGGGGTTAAAACATGTTGATAATATTGTCGCACAATATATCTTCATAGTATTATCCCACTGTGAACTACACCTAGTTTGATAACAAACTACTTGACCCAAATGCCCTCTTTAGCTGCGATAATAGCAGTCATATACTTAGCCTTTTGTTGTAGTATCTGTCACAATGTCTTAACTTTGGAACTCATCCAAATCCATTATGGAACTCACTTTCCATTATATTGTGCCACCCTTAGTTTAGATTGAGATAAACTTAATTTGTACTTTGTGACAAAGCTAGTATCAATGTAGTACTTTTACAATGAACTAACCATCTATTTGTCACTTCTACAAATATTATACTCTTAGTTCTTCCAAAAGATCATAAGAATATCCTTACTATTGTCCAATGATCATCTTACGAATCATTCTGGTATATGCTCACAACATTTAGAGCATAGGACATATCTGGATTTGTACATATCACAGTATGATTGATATAAATACTCTTTGTGATTTCATACATCAAGTATCAATCTATACTTGATTATTTGTTTCACTTTACCAAATGTCAATACACTTGAATATATCATCAACATTGAACTCATTCAATCCTTTTTGTGCGACAAGAACCTCTCTTGTAGTTTCTATATTGAACTCATTCAATATCTTGTCTATGTACTTCTGGCACAACCATATTAGCGTCTATTGATGCCAAATATTTGGGTTTTGCCTAAGTCTTTCATCGAGATGAAATTCTTATCTTGTGTTAATAAAAGATACATTATTTCCAATCAACAATATGTCTTCCACATAATGTATTAGAAACATGTCTTAGCACTCCCACTTAATTTCTTGCAAATGCAAGCATCTTCATCGTCTCTAATGAACTTTTAAACTCCTTTAACAGTTTCATCACAGTGAAGATTCCAACTCCGCGATGCTCACTTTAACCATTGAAGTTTGCATATGCTTTTAGCATCCTTTGAATTAACAAAACCCTATGGACCATGTTATGCACATGTCCTAGGTAACGATTCTATTAGAAGAACTTGTTTTGTTTATTCAACTACCATATAACAAATTATATGTAGTGGTTGCTACATTAATCCGTCTAGACTAAATATCACTATGAAAGATCAAATCTTGTCATAGTCAACCTTTGAACATTGTTGTGAACTCTTTCCCAATATGTCGACTACTTCATAGATGTGAAACATCCATGTCTATTTCTTTATAGATCCAAACACAACTGTAAGGTCTTACACCTTTCTCGAGGGTCATTCAAGTTCAAAACTTGATTTCTCGTGCATGGAACTATCACGGATTTTATGGCTTCAAGCCATTTGACGGAGTCAGGGCTCATCATCGCTTCTTTGCATGTAGTACGTTCATTATTCTCAAATAATGATTCAACCCTCAAATCTTGGTATTTGATTGTTTACTCGACCTACTTGGTTCAACAGAAACTTTGACCTTCGTAACCACAACCTTTGAGGCACGTGAGCCATGAGCATTGTTGCTGCCTCCGAAACACTTTTCGGCGCTGCGCAACTTTGCACATATAGCTAAGGTTCCTTTAACCTTATCAAAGTTCTATTGTCCCCCCACTTAACTTTTCACGAAAAATTCCTTCTCAAAGAAACTTGACGTTCTAAGCAACAAACACTTTTGTCTCCGGTGTTTATGGAGGAATACTTAACAAAGACAGGTTCATCCGACTTTGGTTGCAAACATCTTTCTTATGCATAGCATACCAATGTTTAAGAAAGGACAACTTGGGTTTTATCCCAAACCATAACCTTATATGGTGTCATTTCAACGGATTATGATGAAGCTCTTTTCAGTGGAAAAACGGTAATCTCTAAAGCTTTTAATCTTTAAAATACAATGGCAGTTTTATGAATTACACCTTCGATCTTACCATGTCAAACAAGGTTTAATTACATATCTCGAACGCTCCATACCCTTATGGTGTTTCGGGAAATGCAAATCCACGGAACGATTCCTTAAATCTTAGGTATTATGCTAAACTCTGTAACTCAAATATCTTCCTTTATGATCTTTATCATAAACTATTTATATTCTTGTTACAATGATTTTGCACTTCATGTTGAAAGTCTTTGAACTTTTCAAATATTTCACACTTCATCCTTATCAAGTAAATATTCATATATTCACTCAAATTTTCGGAGAAAGCATGTGAAGTTGAAATCCATCGCTCTTGACTACACATAATGGATTTCGTACAACAATATGTACAAGTTCCAATAAGCTAGTCATTCGTTCCCTTTTGGCCTACGAATGAGGTTTTAATTATCTCTGGGAAAGTTTTACAAGCGTCATGTGATCAAAAATCAAAAGACTCCAAAATTCCATCCACATGGAGTTTCTTCATGTTTTCTTTCTAATATAATTTAAACGGCGATGTCACTTCCTAAGTGATCTTTCAATCAATTTGTCTTTTGACATTTTTAGCACTAGTTTTATGGATGTGATTTCTCCAACGAGATTTGTGAATCATCCATCTTTTATGGATTACAGCAATTATTTGAACAACCCTTTTGTTCTCATAATACCTGATAAAACAAATCTTGAAGACAAGCTTTGATGTTTAACGAGCAACACAATAACCCTTTATTTGTTCTCGATGAATATCATCACATATTCTTTTGCTAGTTACTTAGGCCATTGTAGTTCATGAAATCTGTTGTTTCGTATGACGATTCACACCAACAAATTCAGTATCAAATACTTAAGAACCACATTGTTTAATAAGCAAAGAATATAGCCATAACATGTATATCATCTATATACTTAAACTGAACAATTCTAGTCTTTTCTTTTCTGCCATATATTTATGAGATTCTCTTTCAGCATTTCCTTTTCTGTTTGAAAGAATCTATCAACATCAATAGTGGATTCATACATATGACACATAATCCAAAGCGTGTATAATTAAATACCAATGTCTTTGGACTTGCACTTTGAAGTAGATCACCATCATCAAATGTTTGGTGTTCTTTCAAATTCCTTTCTTTAGTAATCTCTTGGTGTAGTAAATATTTTACCTACATCAAATATTCACCCTTATCATGGAATTATCCATGATCAAGCTACTTTTAGCTTATAAAGATGAATCGTGAGTATAATGTTGCTATCCAAAACCTTTTGGTGAATTAGGACAACTAGTGTCTCCAACCCTTTGCAAATTCTCATCAAATATGAGAACATGACTTTTGTCGTATTATACTCTGTCATGTTGCAACCAAAACTTCGTTTCAGATATCACAATATCTTCCACACATCATGGTTTCTGAAACAACTCTTTCAGATCCTAGATAACCTTGATATTAAGACAATCCTTTGAATATCAAGAATCATGGATACAAACATGATACTCATACACTAACTCTTGGAATTGTCACTCTTGTTTTAATACCAATTATTAAACTTTCATGGAGTAACCGGAACTTACTGAAAGTTTGCAATAGGACTTTTAAACTTTAGATTAACACTTCAAAACAATACGATACCAGTTCATAAAGTAACTAACCAGAATTCTATAGTTCTATCATCTCAATTATAACTAAGCGCAAGGTGGTAAACGGATGCCAATGACTACAACAACTATGCAAATTCACTTTGATTTAGTTTATGATAAATTGAGTTCTAATTAATAATTAAATTAATCTAGGTGAACTCCCACTCAAAACAATATCCCTCACATTGTTTTAGTGATCACACGAACCAAATCCACCACATCAAAACCGATCATCACGAGAGTTGATATAGCTTCAATGGCGAACAATCAACATGTTCATCATATCTACTATATGACTCATGCTCTACCTTTCGGTAATCCGTGTTCCTGAGGCCATGTCTGTACATGCTAGGCTCGTCAAGATCAAACCTTAGCTTCTGCATGAGCAAATCTGGCTTGCTCACGTTGTATACACTTGCGGAATCTAACACACCCGATCATCACGTGGTGCTTCGAAACAACAAGCTTTAGCAACGGTGCTAACTAAGGGTGAACACTTTATGACTTGAAATTCATGTGCATGAGGGATCATCTTATAATGCTACCGTCGTCTACTAAGCAATACAAGATGCATAAAGGATTAACATCACATGCAATTCATAATATGTGATATGATATGGCCTTTCTTCTTTGTGCTTCCGATCTCCATCTTCTAGCACGAACATGATCTCCATCATCACCGGCATTGCATCAAGGTCAATGACGCCTCTCCATGGTTGTCGTCCACCGGCTTCAACTATTACAACTACTTTGAATAGCCACGCGGGTCTTAACAGAAATTAAAGACAACCATATGGCTCCTGCCGGTTGCCAACTTACAATAAGGAACATTGCATACATCATATATAATCACAATCATGGCCATATCACATCACTGCACACCCCTGCAAAACAAAGTTAGACGCCTCTACTTTCTTTGCATATTTTACGTGGTTTGGGGCTTTCAATAAGTGTCGTTCTAACTTACGAACAAGAACCACAACATTGATACTAGCATTGTTGATCACCCGTTGTAAATTGGATCTTAACTATGCTAGGATAAACAGGCACCCGCAAAGCCACTTATGCAATACAAGTTGCATGTCAATCGTGGAGCAAGTCTCATGAACGATGTCATGTAAGGTTAGCCCGGGTCGCTTCATCCCAACATACCGCAAGATGCAAAGTACACAAGAAGCAATCGACAATAAAAGCATCAACGCCCACAATGACCATTGTGTTCTACTCATGCAACAGATCTACATATAGACACGGCTCTGATACCACTGTAGGGGTTCGTAGCATGGAAAACAAAAAATTTCTATCGCATACAAACAAACAAGCCAAGATCTATCTACTAGATTGTAGCAACGAGTTGATGGAATAACTTACCCTCGAAGATTCCAAAGCGGTTAACGAGAGCAGATTCTCGTGGGTGATGTAGTCGTACTCTTTCCGATCTCAAGATCGCGTAGACGATCCTTCCGGCGCCACGTTCCGGCAGCGCTCCCGCAGTCGGTCACACGTTCGGTACTCGATGAAGACCTTCCTCTCCCTTGTTCCAGCAGGCAGCGGAGGTTGTAGCACTCTCCTCAAGATTCCGGCAGCACAACGGCGTGGTACCGAAAGTAGAGGGGAGATCTCGCAGGGCTTCGCCTTAAGCCGGAGCGAGTATGGTGGAGTATGATAGAGGCTTTAGTGGTCTAGGGATTAGACACACCAATTAGAAGGCTCTAAACCGAAGGCTAGGGCAATTAGAAGCTCTAAACCAAAACGGCTCTAAACCGGAGGCTGTGGCTAGGGTTTAGATTTAGAGGATAGGAACTTGTGTGTCTAGAGGAGGAGGCCCTGCCCCTCCTTTTATAGGTGGGAGGGGCGGCCAAGGGGAGGGGAGTCCCTCCCCAAGTCGGCCTTGGTTGGCGCGCCGGCTTGGAGAAGAGGGACTCCTCCCCCAAGTCGGTTTTGCCTCCTCTTGCTTGTTTCCCACAGTTTCCTGTTTTAGCCGTTTGACTTTCAAACTGGCCATTTGACTTTTCTGTTTTAGGATTCAATTTAATCCTTTATTTGGAAAAGCAAGAACACTTAGTACATGATGCAATCATTCCAATATGTAATGACACATTCATGTACCCCTTCCCCCCCAGAGTGCCGGACATTCCGGAACCTTCTAGAACATTCCTGATGAAAACACCAGAATCATTCCCGAACTCCGAAACGGGACTTTCCTTATATGAATCTTATTCTCCGGACCATTCCGGATCTCCTCGTGATATCCCGGATCCCATCCGAGACTCCGAACAACATTCGGTCTCTTTCTCATCATTCCATAACTACTCAAACAACGTCGAATCCTTAAGTGTGTCTCCCTGCGGTTCGTGAATTATGCGGACATGATCGAGACACTTCTCCGATCAATAACCAATAGAGGAATCTGGAAATTCATATGGCTCCCACATATTTCTACGATTACTTTGCGATCGAATGAACCACTTACATACGATACCAATTTCCCTTTGTCTCACGATAGTTTACTTATCCGAGGTTATGATCGTCGGTATCTCTGCATACCTAGTTCAACCTCGTTACTGATAAGTACTCTTTTCTCGTTCCCGTGATATGTGATCCCTTGTGAGCCAGTCACATGCTTGCAAGATAATTGGATGACATTTCACCGAGAGGGCCCAGAGTATATCTATCCGTCATATGGATGGACAAATCCCACTCTTGATCCATGTGTTTCAACCAATACTTTCTGAACACTCAATGCCACCTTTATAGCCACCCTGTTACGGTGTGGTGTTTGATGACATCAAAGCATCCATCCAGAAAAGGTGATATGCATGATCTCGTGGTCGAAGGAATTAGGTTACTATGTATCAGAAAGCATATAGCAATTGAACTATTGAAATGACTTGATCTTTATGCTACGCTTATCTATAGGAGTATGTCCATCACATCATTCTCCTAATGATATGATCCTGTTGTTAATAACATCTCCATGTTCATGATCAGGAAACCATGATCATATATTAACCAACAAGCTAGTTTAACAAGAGGCTTTACTAGGGACTCTTATTTTTAGTTTACAAATCACACAAGTATTAATGTTTCCGGTTAATACAATTATAGCATGGTATGTAAACATTTATCATAAGTGTGAAGATATGATAATAACCACTTTATTATTGCCTCTTGGGCATATCTCCAACAGGTATCACTTGCCAATACTATTCCAATGTATTGACCCACTGTGGCTGTAACTTGTGATGTTGCAGGTTACTCTGATGATGATTAGGATTCATGAGTCTACACTCAACATGCTTGCCTGTGGCACATGAAGATGAAGACTTATTTATCTTATTACTTATTTAAACTCTTGTACTAGGCCTGTGGCCATGGAGTTGTAAAAGACTATGTTTGTCTCTGCAATGACTGTAATAATGACCTTTGTTTCTGTGTACTTCATCTTAAACTGTGGATGCTAGCATTGATCCAGGGAGTAGCATTGCAATCACATGGATCCTTTTCCATTATAAAGGAGGGATCTTACAGATGGTATCGGAGCACTGTGTTGCCTATAGGATTATGACCCTAGGATTGGAAACCACTAAGGAAAAAATTTCAACAACTTCCACACTTGTCTTTTCTTCTCGTAAACTTTTCTAAACTTGTTTATCATCTCTATTTGTAGATGAACTCCATCAACGAAGCCGTAAGGAAGGGACCACTCATGACAATGACTTTGTAATGTGAGACAGAATTCCCCAAGGCTCTCAAGGACCTCATGGTTGCAATGGGAATACATGGTGCAGCTGTGTACAAAGGTTTTCCTGTGATGGATGAAGGAGTTGAGTACTGGTGGGTGCAACTTCACTTGTATAAAAACAAGGAAGACAACCATAAGGACTCAGGATTCTGCATGGTCACCAACACAATGATGCACACCACATTCTTTGATTCAGCAAGGGATACAGCTTGGAGGGCCATCAAAGAACTTGGTGATAGAATCAAGTGCAGAATGCTTAACACCCAGAATGACCTTAGGGAAGAAAAGAAACATACCCAAGAATTGGAGGCTACCAACCAAACCTTAAGAGGAGACATTATAGACTTAGTAATAGAGTCATGTGCTCAAGATAGACAGATTGCCTCTAGAAATATCCTGTTAACCAACTTGGCAAGTGAGTTGGGATTGTAACGTACTTCGTTAGTTGGACCACCACTTAACCATTTATTTTCCAAAATGTTGCTTGAAATATGTTGAACCTTGGAATGTTTGTAATGGTTTCATGTATGCCATGACTTGTGTGTTTAATTTCCAAAGTTATGCATGTGATACCTTGTCTTGTGATTGTCTTAAATTGTGTTGATTCTAAATTTTCATATCTTATTAAATAGATGCCTAATGTTACCATCAGCACTGTTGAAGAGTTCTAGGGAACTCGTTTTGGTCCTCGTATTATCGAGCTCACTAGTTTGCTCAATCTCCCTCTTCCTACCATCATGATACTTCCCCTTCCCAAGTTTGAGAGGAAAGACCTTTGGGGCTTCAAGGTCAACCAGCCCGGATGCCAGACTGAGCCTACCACGGAGGCTATCTGTAGAGGTCCCAACCTTTAATAAGGTAGAGATCCCTGTGTTTACAATGCTAGTCCCTGGATCAATAGCTAGCATCCACAGTTAAGATGTAATATCAAGAAACAAAGGTCATAACATAACTTTATAACTAGGAATAACATAATTTTATTACATCATACATCGCTCATTTGGCTATTACATTATATTGCAGCGGAATAACTATAAGTATGGGTCCATCATCTTCAAAGTGCCACAGGCAAATGCTGGTTGTAGACTTTGTAATCCTAATCAATCAATCTTCACTAAAATCAATCAAACCTGCAACATCACAAGTTACAGCCACAAGGGTCAATACATTTGAATTGTATTGGCAAGTTTCACTACTATGTATAATATGTGTGGATCCTATCAATACATGCATATTTTGCTAAGTAGAGTTTAAGGCTTATTTGCATAAAGCAATATTTATCCTAACTTTTCAAATTGGGTTTGGTCCTTTGTCAAATCTCTTTTCCAAGTTCCTTGAACTCCTTGGTAGAAACTCAAGTGTTCAAGTCCTTGTCAAAATCCCTTGAGCTCCTTGGTAACCCCAAGTGCAACAAGTTTTATCAAAATCTCATGAGTTCCTTGGTAACCCCAAGTACATCATGCTTTAAGCAAAATCTCTTGAGCACCTTGGTAACCCCAAGTGCATCAAGCTTAACAAAATCTCTTTGAATTCCTTGGTACCCCCAAGTGCATCAAGTTTTTATTTTAGAAGTTGGAATGTCGAGATCTCCCACAGTTCAAACTTTAGTTGCTCAGTATTGTCCATAACCGGGGACACGGCTAAGTACTTAGATTTTATTATCTTCTGCAGAAGGAGTACACTTTACCCACATGTCACAATCCCATCCTTTTGCCACCAGTGGCCTACTGGATTAGTGCTCACCAAGATGGAGTACTGGCAGATTGAGAATGTGACGAAGTCTTTCCAAAGGGTCCTCCCATACACCATTGCTAGCTTGCCTTCAGCACCCATGTAGGATTCCAGGTCCCCATGTCCAGTTAACTGAAGACAGTGCATGAGTCTTCCCAATGTAGTTGACTAAGCCAGAGCCATAATAGCATGTGGTTGCACACGAAAGCCACAATTGGAGAAACATGTTCAATCTCTAAGTTTCCTGGGTGGTTTCCTTTGGAGCACAACACAAAGAGATTTCCATAGACATGGTTCCTTTTGTTGCCACCTTCTCCAATACTCAAAGTATCCTTGGCCACCCAGGTGGTTCATTGAGTCCTTGTTTTATTATACAAAATCACAAGTCTTTTTCTCAATCTTCATAAAACCTCAAAATGTATCTCTTTTCAAAATATATATATAGCATGGCTAAGCATGTAACAACTACAATATTTTCACTAAGGAGTGTATAGGGAATCCTATTAGGATTTAGCATAGCATAAGTATAGAAATATCTTTTCATGCATGTTTTCAAAATCCACTACGTATAATGAAAATAGTAGGACTTTAGATGATAGTGTAACTTGCCTTTTTGGTAGGGAATGGTGGTTCACACTTTGATCTTGCTAGTCTCACAATTCACTACAAGTAAATCAAGCAAACACAAATTCAACTTACATTCCAAACCAAAGTCTAACAAACAATTTTTTTTCACACACAAAGTAATGGAATCTAAGTCATGCATAAGCATGCAAAGGATGGTTCTATTGCAAGGATGGTCTCCACTAGGCTTCTAAACTTTGTAAGGTCCAAATTGGTCATTTACCAACATGGCAAAGTCATTTGCAAATGGGTTTTATCCATAAACCATTTTCAAAACCTCTCACCATTTTTATGTGGTGAAAAACATTTTTCTCAATGCCACAACCTTAAGTGGTTTCTCCTAATAAGTTGTTGTTTCTCAAAACTTGGTGTTTATGGTCAGTAGGTTTGGTCCAAAACATTTTCTCCAAAGTTTTTACTCAAAACCATTTTTTTATAAACAAAACAATAGTTTTATTTAGCTAGAAATGGACTAAACCAAGTAATCCATTCTAAACTTTTCCAAATCCATTTTCCAAACCATGGGTTGGTTCCTAGGGTCAGTAAGGTCACAACAAACCATTTTGCAAAAGTTTTAACCCAAAAATCACTTTTGAACAATTTTTCTAATCTAAACAAGCACACAAAAGAATTTGCAAAAACAAGCAAACTAACAGATACTATTTACTAAACCAAAGGCATGGTTGGCTAGGTCTTGCTCTCCTGAATACAACGACATAAAATTTGTAATTTTTTGGACGTGTGGATCCAAAGTTACAAGGGTTTGAATTTCACAACTAAATCAGATTTCAAACTTCTGTCTTTAAACAGACCTGGCCACGCGTCGCGTTTTAACTGGACGGTACCGGTTCGGCCGGATCGGCGTTGCGGTGCGTTGGATCTAATCGATCGTGCGGCACAGGACTCGTACCTCTTCGCGGTTAAGTGATCTAATCCTGCTCGCTCACTCTAGATCCTACGGTACTGATTCGTTTGACCAAAAGTGAGCGGCGCCAACGGTGGCTAGCGGCGGCGACGGTCAGGCAGTGGCGGCGCTGGTGAAACAGGAAGCTAGAAAAGAGGGGAAGATGCTCACCGTGATCGCAGGGATACGGAGATGCTCAACGTATGGTCGGCTCGGCAAGGGGCGCTCAGGGTCAGGTGGAATCGCTCACCGGAGTTTGCTACGGCGTCAGACGGCTCTGTCCATGGTCGAAGGCGATGTTGTAGATCGCCCTAGGACAAGACAGGGGCATGGTTAAGTGCGGGAGGTCACGGAGAAGACACGTGCATGAACGAGAAGGCGCGGGGCGGTCGGAATCTACCTGGGTGCTTGCCGGAGTTGAAGACAGACGCGGCGGCGTTCGGAAGCTTGTCGTAGCCGGTGTTCTGGGACGCCCGCGGTCGAATGGGTGGTACGGGGAGGAGTTTCTGGGAGTGGGGAGTCTGCTAGCGTGCTCAGGGAGGAAAGGGGTGGTGGAACTCGGCCGGAATTGGTCGGAGAGGGTGGTCGGAACTAGGAGTGTGTCGAGCCAAATTGAGGCAGCCTCGAGGGCAGAGATAAAGTGGCGACAGAGGGGAAAGGAGGAGAAGACGCAGACGCTTAATAGCGTGCAGTCACGGCGAGGTTTAAGGCGCGGCATCAATGCGTATTCAAGCCGCGACATCAACGGCAGAAACGGCCGGCGCGATCGTCGCGAGGAAGAAGAAGGAGTGGGAAAGTGCGGTCTGCTGGTCAGTGGGAAAAGAGTGAGGGAAGGGTCCACCGGTCAGTCTCTTTGCGGGTCTGTTAATAGGTGTGAACCGTTTTCTTTCGGGAAGGAGAGCTGGGCTGGTTCTGGGCCTTAGTGGGCTGATGGGTTGGGTCGACCTAAACTTTATATTTTTCTTGTTTCTGAATCCTTTTCTTTTTCTATTTCCATTTTCCTGTTTTGAACTTCCAAACAAACCAATCACACTCAAATCAATTCAAACAATCAACAAACTTTGCAACTATGAATTTGGTTCTGTTCAGTAACATAAACCAAAATCCAAAATAAACTAATAACTTTTATTCTTTTTAGGATCCATTCTTTAATTAAATAAAATGGATCTTTAGTTATTTAATAAAATAGGGTTTGATTTAATTAATAAAATCTCCATTTGAAATCCAAATATTTTCAAAACCAAATCAGTAGGTTTTATTTGGAAATAATGAATACTTGGAAACTTGTTTAAAACAAAATATCCTTTTATTTTAGGGTCCATTATTAATTAAATATAATAGACTTTCATTATTAAATAAAATAGGATTTGTTTTATTAAGATATTTATTTTGAAATCTAAAATAAAGCCAAAACACTTCAGTAGGTTTTATTTGAGAATATAAAATATTTGGAAAACTTATTTGAAATAATTTAATAAGTTTTTGATGTTTCATTTAAAATGGTAAGACCCTTTTAAAAAAAATGGATATTAAATCCTTATTAATTTATTTAAATAAACCTTTGCTATTTTTTTATTCAATACAAAATGTTTTAATTCCAAAGCTTGGCCAAGGTTTAATTTGGCTTTATAAAATATCTTTATTTATGAATCCACCTTTTCTTTTGAAAACCAAATCTTTTATTAAAAAGATCCAAAATAGCAATTCCAAAATATTTTATTTTCCTTTAATAAATGTTTATCCTTATAAATCCCTTTTAGGATTTATTTGATTCAAATTGGTTTGAAGTTCCAATTAAAATTTAAAAAGTTTCTTCTGGCCCTGAAAATCAAACAAAGTTTTATTTCATTCATTTGTTTTCACATTACAAGATTTGGAAAATCTTGGGATGTGACAGGCTACCACCCTTAAAATAAATCTCGTCCCGAGATTTGGGAAGGATAGGGTTACAGGCAGGTTCAAAACAACTAGGGTACTACCACCCTTAAAATTTTCAAACAAAAATTACATATTGGTCTTCTTGGGATCCTGGAAAAGCTTCTCTAAACAAACTTTTGCATTGAGTCCTTGGTTTCCATTCTTGACTCATGGGCCAAGGTTGAGTTTCTCCATAGGCTTGTTCAACTTGTTCTTCATCTTTTCTGGACAGTTGCTTGCATAATGTCCTGGATTCTTGTAGTTGAAACAGTGAATTTCCTTGAGTTCTTTACGTGGCTCTTGTGGACAAGTTGCTACATAGTGGCCTAACTCTTTGCAGTTGTTGCACCACACTTGGCCAATCTCTTTATTCTTCTTGTTCTCTGGGCATCCACTGGAGTAGTGTCCCATTTCCTTACATTTACGACATTGTACAAGGCTCATGTACTGCTTTTGTTTCTTGGGTTTCTTTAGTCCTTTGAATTGGGTTGTCTTGTTTGGAGGTATAAGTGGTCCTTTTCCTTTCTCGGCAGACTTGGATCCTTCTTGTTTCCTTTGTTCCACCATGGAGTAGATGGGGCATTGGATAGGGACATGGTCGTTTCCTTCACAAAGGTAACAAGTAGTTTGAGAGGTGGGACATTGTCCAACGGGATGATTTTCTTCACAGTTAGGGCATTGATCTTCATGCTCCTTGAAAGTATGATCCTTGTCTCCACAAATAATGCAGGCTGGTGCTCCATCTAGAATAATATTTCTCTCATCCTTGTTGTCAAAGACTCTTTTGGGATAGCTTTCTTCCATGTTGATCATTTGATTAGTCACCTTAAGCATCAGTTGGGTTTGTTCCTCCAAAAACTTTTGCAGTGCTGGATCTTTATCACTAGTGTTGGCTATGAACTGAGCTGTCAGTTGGTTTAACTGGTGTTGAGTTGCTATGAGCTCTTTCATGCTGTCAGCTTGGTTGGTGTTGGTGTCATCAACCTTGGAGTCTTTTGGAGTAGTCATCTGTTTGGGTTGAAGGGAGATTAGAATAGGCAAAAATATCTCTAAGGGAATAATTCTAATTCCACTCATCACAATTCACACAAGCAATGTGCAAGCAATCACAACAAACAATCCACTCAACAACAAGTTTCAAGCATATTTTTAGGCAAACAAAAATATTTTTGTTACACCTCTTAGGTTGGTGTGTTTGTCTTAACTAAAATATGGTGGTCCATCTATATGGTTCACTTGTGATTTTTCCTTCCTTTAAGATTCTTCTTGTATGAGATCATGGTTTCCTGAAGAAAACTCCTGGTCACAAGACTTCTAGTGATGTAGATTCCTTCTAACTTTTGCATTCCCTCAGTCTCTAAATCTTGAGTAAGATTTATTTGTCTCACTTGTAGTCCTTAGTGTCATCCAAGTTGGAGGTCCTTGGTGAATGTGCTGAAGATGTTGAAGTCATTAGAGTTGAAGAAGTTGAAGTCATTAGAGTTGAAGAAGTTGAATTCATCCTTTGCACATGGTGTAGTCTTTGGCCATGGGGTAGGTTTTTCCATCAAGTTGAAGTAGAAGAGATGTAGGGTTGAAACCAAAATGGTTGAGGAAAGAGTTTACAAGTGTTTTTGTAAATAAGTTTTTGGAACAAGTTCAACTCTTATTTTTCTAAGGGTTTTTGTCCAATCCTAGGTTTACAAATCCTACAGGCAACACAATGCTCTGATACCATCTGTAGAGGTCCCAACCTTTAATAAGGTAGAGATCCCTGTGTTTACAATGCTAGTCCCTGGATCAATAGCTAGCATCCACAGTTAAGTTGTAATATCAAGAAACAAAGGTCATAACATAACTTTATAACTAGGAATAACATAATTTTATTACATCATACATCGCTCATTTGGCTATTACATTATATTGCAGCGGAATAACTATAAGTATGGGTCCATCATCTTCAAAGTGCCACAGGCAAATGCTGGTTGTAGACTTTGTAATCCTAATCAATCAATCTTCACTAAAATCAATCAAACCTGCAACATCACAAGTTACAGCCACAAGGGTCAATACATTTGAATTGTATTGGCAAGTTTCACTACTATGTATAATATGTGTGGATCCTATCAATACATGCATATTTGGCTAAGTAGAGTTTAAGGCTTATTTGCATAAAGCAATATTTATCCTAACTTTTCAAATTGGGTTTGGTCCTTTGTCAAATCTCTTTTCCAAGTTCCTTGAACTCCTTGGTAGAAACTCAAGTGTTCAAGTCCTTGTCAAAATCCCTTGAGCTCTTTGGTAACCCCAAGTGCAACAAGTTTTATCAAAATCTCATGAGTTCCTTGGTAACCCCAAGTACATCATGCTTTAAGCAAAATCTCTTGAGCACCTTAGTAACCCCAAGTGCATCAAGCTTAACAAAATCTCTTTGAATTCCTTGGTACCCCCAAGTGCATCAAGTTTTTATTTTAGAAGTTGGAATGTCGAGATCTCCCACAGTTCAAACTTTAGTTGCTCAGTATTGTCCATAACCGGGGACACGGCTAAGTACTTAGATTTTATTATCTTCTGCAGAAGGAGTACACTTTACCCACATGTCACAATCCCATCCTTTTGCCACCAGTGGCCTACTGGATTAGTGCTCACCAAGATGGAGTACTGGCAGATTGAGAATGTGACGAAGTCTTTCCAAAGGGTCCTCCCATACACCATTGCTAGCTTGCCTTCAGCACCCATGTAGGATTCCAGGTCCCCATGTCCAGTTAACTAAAGACAGTGCATGAGTCTTCCCAATGTAGTTGACTAAGCCAGAGCCATAATAGCATGTGGTTGCACACGAAAGCCACAATTGGAGAAACATGTTCAATCTCTAAGTTTCCTGGGTGGTTTCCTTTGGAGCACACACAAAGAGATTTCCATAGACATGGTTCCTTTTGTTGCCACCTTCTCCAATACTCAAAGTATCCTTGGCCACCCAGGTGGTTCATTGAGTCCTTGTTTTATTATACAAAATCACAAGTCTTTTTCTCAATCTTCATAAAACCTCAACATGTATCTCTTTTCAAAATATATATATAGCATGGCTAAGCATGTAACAACTACAATATTTTCACTAAGGAGTGTATAGGGAATCCTATTAGGATTTAGCATAGCATAAGTATAGAAATATCTTTTCATGCATGTTTTCAAAATCCACTACGTATAATGAAAATAGTAGGACTTTAGATGATAGTGTAACTTGCCTTTTTGGTAGGGAATGGTGGTTCACACTTTTATGTTGCTAGTATCACAATTCACTACAAGTCAATCAAGCAAACACAAATTCAACTTACATTCCAAACCAAAGTCTAACAAATAATTTTTTTTTCACACACAAAGTAATGGAATCTGAGTCATGCATAAGCATGCAAAGGATGGTTCTATTGCAAGGATGGTCTCCACTAGGCTTCTAAACTTTGTAAGGTCCAAATTGGTCATTTACCAACATGGCAAAGTCATTTGCAAATGGGTTTTATCCATAAACCATTTTCAAAACCTCTCACCATTTTTATGTGGTGAAAAACATTTTTCTCAATGCCACAACCTTAAGTGGTTTCTCCTAATAAGTTGTTGTTTCTCAAAACTTGGTGTTTATGGTCAGTAGGTTTGGTCCAAAACATTTTCTCCAAAGTTTTTACTCAAAACCATTTTTTTATAAACAAAACAATAGTTTTATTTAGCTAGAAATGGACTAAACCAAGTAATCCATTCTAAACTTTTCCAAATCCATTTTCCAAACCATGGGTTGGTTCCTAGGGTCAGTAAGGTCACAACAAACCATTTTGCAAAAGTTTTAACCCAAAAATCACTTTTGAACAATTTTTCTAATCTAAACAAGCACACAAAAGAATCTGCAAAACAAGCAAACTAACAGATACTATTTACTAAACCAAAGGCATGGTTGGCTAGGTCTTGCTCTCCTGGATCCAACGACATAAAATTTGTAATTTTTTGGACGTGTGGATCCAAAGTTACAAGGGTTTGAATTTCACAACTAAATCAGATTTCAAACTTCTGTCTTTAAACAGACCTGGCCACGCGTCGCGTTTTAACTGGACGGTACCGGTTCGGCCGGATCGGCGTTGCGGTGCGTTGGATCTAATCGATCGTGCGGCACAGGACTCGTACCTCTTCGCGGTTAAGTGATCTAATCCTGCTCGCTCACTCTAGATCCTACGGTACTGATTCGTTTGACCAAAAGTGAGCGGCGCCGACGGTGGCTAGCGGCGGCGACGGTCAGGCAGTGGCGGCGCTGGTGAAACAGGAAGCTAGAAAAGAGGAGAGGATGCTCACCGTGATCGTAGGGATACGGAGATGCTCAACGTATGGTCGGCTCGGCAAGGGGCGCTCAGGGTCAGGTGGAATCGCTCACCGGAGTTTGCTACGGCGTCAGACGGCTCTGTCCACGGTCGAAGGCGGCGTTGTAGATCGCCCTAGGACAAGACAGGGGCATGGTTAAGTGCGGGAGGTCACGGAGAAGACACGTGCATGAACGAGAAGGCGCGGGGCGGTCGGAATCTACCTGGGTGCTTGCCGGAGTTGAAGACAGACGCGGCGGCGTTCGGAAGCTTGTCGTAGCCGGTGTTCTGGGACACCGCGGTCGAATGGGTGGTACGGGGAGGAGTGTCTGGGAGTGGGGAGTCTGCTAGCGTGCTCAGGGAGGCAAGGGGTGGTGGAACTCGGCTGGAATTGGTCGGAGAGGGTGGTCGGAACTAGGAGTGTGTCGAGCCAAATTGAGGCAGCCTCGGGGCAGAGAGAAAGTGGCGACAGAGGGGAAAGGAGGAGAAGACGCAGGCGCTTAATAGCGTGCAGTCACGGCGAGGTTTAAGGCGCGGAATCAATGCGTATTCAAGTCGCGACATCAACGGCAGAAATGGCCGGCGCGTTCGTCGCGAGGAAGGAGTGGGAAAGTGGGGTCTGCTGGTCAGTGGGAAAAGAGTGAGGGAAGGGTCCACCGGTCAGTCTCTTTGCGGGTCTGTTAATAGGTGTGAACCGTTTTCTTTCGGGAAGGAGAGCTGGGCCGGTTCTGGGCCTTAGTGGGCTGATGGGTTGGGTCGACCTAAACTTTATATTTTTCTTGTTTCTGAATCCTTTTCTTTTTCTATTTCCATTTTCCTGTTTTGAACTTCCAAACAAACCAATCACACTCAAATCAATTCAAACAATCAACAAACTTTGCAACTATGAATTTGGTTCTGTTCAGTAACATAAACCAAAATCCAAAATAAACTAATAACTTTTATTCTTTTTAGGATCTATTCTTTAATTAAATAAAATGGATCTTTAGTTATTTAATAAAATAGGGTTTGATTTAATTAATAAAATCTCCATTTGAAATCCAAATATTTTCAAAACCAAATCAGTAGGTTTTATTTGGAAATAATGAATACTTGGAAACTTGTTTAAAACAAAATATCCTTTTATTTTAGGGTCCATTATTAATTAAATATAATAGACTTTCATTATTAAATCAAATAGGATTTGTTTTATTAAGATATTTATTTTGAAATCTAAAATAAAGCCAAAACACTTCAGTAGGTTTTATTTGAGAATATAAAATATTTGGAAAACTTATTTGAAATAATTTAATAAGTTTTTGATGTTTCATTTAAAATGGTAAGACCCTTTTAAAAAAATGGAAATTAAATCCTTATTATTTATTTAAATAAACCTTTGCTATTTTTTTATTCAATACAAAATGTTTTAATTCCAAAGCTTGGCCAAGGTTTAATTTGGCTTTATAAAATATCTTTATTTATGAATCCACCTTTTCTTTTGAAAACCAAATCTTTTATTAAAAAGATCCAAAATAGCAATTCCAAAATATTTTATTTTCCTTTAATAAATGTTTATCCTTATAAATCCCTTTTAGGATTTATTTGATTCAAATTGGTTTGAAGTTCCAATTAGAATTTAAAAAGTTTCTTCTGGCCCTAAAAATCAAACAAAGTTTTATTTCATTCATTTGTTTTCACATTACAAGATTTGGAAAATCTTGGGATGTGACACTATCATCTTCAAGCTCATGCACGATGACAAGGAGAGAGGCCTAGAGGTAGTCATGCAGGACTTGATTGGACGTCTGTTAGGGAGACACTCTCGACAGGTTAGAGGTACTCACTTCCACACCTTCGGTAGACGTGATGAGGATGGTGAGGCCATTGACTTCGAGGACACTTCGAGGGAGACAGCAGAGCCGATTCGTTTATACCTCCAGGACTTAGAGGTTCTTCTTAGGCACGTGGACACTGATAGGACCAACGTCATGATCAGCAATGAAGAACTTCAGGTGCAGCTTCGTGAGAAGGACAAGCTCTTCGCGGAGCAAGATGAGATAGTCAAGGAGATGGAGGCCAAGTTCGAGAGTCAGGACAGAAAATTCAAGAGTCAAGAGAAGCGAGTCCAAGATAGGAACAAGAGGATTCAATACATGACTGCAGAATTGGAGGCCAAGGACATCGATCTCGAGCATCAGCAGACTGTGATTGAGAGGCTTTGTTCTCAGAAGAGGGCTCTCAAGGCCAAAGTAGAGACCTTGACCACCAATGTCGAGGAATACAAGACCGCTATGGAGAATGCAGGTCTTACCTTTGTTGAGGAGGAGGTTGATGCCGAGGAGTAGTGATGACTACTCATTTATCATTTATTTATCATGCTTTTTGTTGAGTCGCAATGACCATCCAACATGTGGATGGCTTGCTATTGGTGTGTTTACTTTGCAAACTTGTCGTTTATGTTGTTGAACTATTATTATTATGATGCACGTTTGGTGATTGTTTATGTGATTTATTGTGCATGTTAGCATCTATGGGTATCTCATTCTTATCTCTATTGAACAAACCACAGATGCATCCCCGTCGTGCCAATCCCAACCCCAACAACAACAACATCACCCCTGAGATGCAGCAAATGATGACAGCTCAGACTCAGCTGATGCAGATGATGACTACGTTTATCCAGAATCAGAACAACAACAACAACAACAACAACAACAACAACAACAACAACAACAACAACAACAACAACAACAACAACAACAACAACAACAACAACAACAACAACAACAACAACAACAACAACAACAACAACAACAACAACAACAACAAAAACAACAAAAACAACAAAAACAACAACAACAACAACAACAACAACAACAACAACAACAACAACAACAACAACAACAACAACAACAACAACAACAACAACAACAACAACAACAACAACAACAACAACAAAAAAACAACAAAAACAACAAAAACAACAACAACAACAACAACAACCAAAAAAAAAACAAAAACAACAAAAACAACAAAAACAACAACAACAACAACAACAACAACAATAACAACAACAACAACAACAACAACAACAACAATAACAACAACAACAACAACAACAACAACAACAACAACAACAACAACAACAACAACAACAACAACAACAACAATCAGAACAACCCACCGGGTTTTGACATGCTTACCAGGTTCTTGAGATTGAGGCCAGCAAAGTTCTCAGGAACAACTGATCCTATGATGGCCAATAATTGGCTACGCTCTGTGAACAAGGACTTGGTAACAGTTGGCTATACTGATGAGGAGAAAGTCAGATTTGCAGCTCATTTGTTGGAAGGACCACTAGCTACTTGGTGGGATAACTTCTAGATCACCACTCCCATTGCAGATGTGACATGGGCTATATTTGAAAAAGGTTTCCGTACTGCTCACATCTCATCCGGAGTGATGAGTTTGAAGAATAAAGAGTTCCATAACTTGAAGCAGCACCACCGCAGCGTGGTTGAATATATTGAAGAGTTCAACAATCTGGTGCGATACGCACCGGATGAAGTTGACACAGATGCTAAGAGGAAGGAAAAGTTCCTTGAAGGGTTGAATGATGAACTGAACCTGCAGTTAGCTGTGGCATATGTTCCCACATACCAGTCTCTTTGTGACAAGGCTGCTATTTTGGAGAACAAGATGAAACAAGTTGAGAGTAGGAAGAGAAAGCACTCTGACAAGCACAGCTCGGGATCGTCTCACAAGCGTTCCCATTATGATGATAGTGGGAGCTCAGGATCCCACAAGCATGGGAAATTCAACAAGCACCACAACCACAACCTTCATCATGACAACAAGAGTCACCGTAGTCATGACAATGACAAGTACAAGAATCACAAGGGTGGATATAAGAGCCACCACAGTGGTAGTGGAAGTGGCAGTGGAAACCAGCCTGTCAAGAAGGATCTTAGTCAGGTTGAGTGTTTCAAATGCAAGAAGATGGGGCATTATGCAAATGAATGCCCAGAAAAGAAAGTTGAAGGACCCAACAAGCCCAACCCTTTTCAAAAGGGACAAGTGAACCACATCAATGTGGAGGAGATTTATGAGGAACCTGATGTTGTTGCTGGTAAGTTCAAACTCAATTCTGTTCCAGCATTTGTTCTCTTTGATACTGGTGCATCTCATTCATTCATATCAAGAACATTTGTTGAAAGAAATGAACTACTGGTAGAAACTATTGGGTGCCCTATAAAAGTAAGTTCTCCTAGCGGAGAAATGATAGTGAATTCAGGATGTCATGATCTAGTCATAGAGTTTGGGAAGTATAAGTTTCCCGTTAACTTGATAATCCTAAACTCCCAAGGATTGGATGTCATTTTGGGAATGGACTGGATGACTAAGCACAAGGGAGTGATAGATTGTGCCAACCATACTGTCTCACTCACAACTCCAAAAAATAAAAGGATCAGATTCAAGACCAACTTTGAATCAAAAAGGAGTAAGCTAAATTCTCTTAAGGGGGTTAGCATAGATAGTGTGCCTATTGTGAGTGAGTATCCAGATGTGTTTCCGGAAGAATTGTCGGGAATGCCACCAGATAGAGATGTGGAGTTTCTTATTGATTTGCTACCAGAATCTGGACCAATAGCAAAAAGACCATACAAGATGTCAGTTGATGAGTTGAAAGAACTCAAGAAGCAGCTTGGAGAACAGTTGCAGAAAGGTTTTATCCAACCAAGTTCCTCATCTTGGGGAGCACCAGTTTTGTTTGTAGAAAAGAAAGATAGAAGTCAAAGGTTATGCATAGATTACCGTTCACTCAATGAGGTAACTATCAAGAAAAAATACCCTTTGCCCAAAATCAATGACTTGTTTGATCAGCTAGAAGGATCTTGTGTGTTCTCAAAGATTGATCTCCGGTCAGGTTATTTCCAGCTTAAGATAAGGGAACAAGAAATACCTAAGACAGCTTTCACCACAAGGTATGGATTGTATGAGTATACCGTGATGCCGTTTGGTTTGACCAATGCACCAGCATAATTCATGAATATGATGAACAAGGTGTTCATGGAGTTCCTTGACAAGTTTGTTCTCGTATTCATCGACGACATTCTAATCTACTCCAAGAGCAAGGAAGAGCATGAAGGACATCTACGCTTGATACTTGAAAAGCTTAGAGAGCATAAGTTGTATGCCAAATTCAGCAAATGTGAGTTTTGGGTGAATAAAGTTGGATTTCTTGGACACGTTGTGTCAGGAGATGGAGTAGCAGTTGATCCTGCTAAAGTTTCAGCTGTGACTGAATGGGAATCACCTAAGTCAGTAAAAGAAGTTCGTAGTTTCCTTGGCTTGGCAGGATACTACAGAAGGTACATTGAGAATTTCTCCAAGGTAGCGAAACCTATGACAGAATTACTAAAGAAAGACAAGAAATTTGCTTGGTCTGAAGGTTGTGAAGTCGGCTTTCAGGAATTGAAGAAGAGACTCGTGACAGCACCAGTCTTGTGTTTGCCAGATTTGGAGAAGGATTTCCAAGTGTATTGTGATGAATCTCATCATGGATTAGGTGCAGTACTTATGCAAGAAGGAAAAGTTGTAGCATATGCCTCGAGACAACTCAAAACTCATGAAGTGAACTACCCTACTCATGATTTAGAGTTAGCCTCTGTAGTCCATGCACTCAAAACATGGAGACATTATATTTTGGGAAAGAGATGTGAGGTGTTCACAGATCACAAAAGTTTGAAGTATATCTTCACCCAGAAAGAAATTAACATGAGACAAAGAAGATGGCTAGAACTTATCAAGGACTATGACTTAAGTTTGCAATACCACCCCGGTAAAGCAAATGTTGTAGCAGATGCTCTAAGCCGTAAGGTTTTTGTGAATGGCCTTACTAAGGAAGAATTGCCAGATGATCTGTGTGCCCAATTTAGAGATCTCGGATTGGAGATTGTGCCTGAAGGACATCTCATGTCTTTGGATGTTCAACCTACTTTGTTGGAAAAGATCAAATAAGCCCAGAAGACTGATAATGAAATTGAAGAGATTAAGGAAAAGATTGGCAAAGGAAAAGCCAAAGGATTCCATGAAGACGAACAGGGTACTTTATGGCATGGAAAACGTATCTGTGTTCCACAAGATCCGGAACTTCGGAAACTGGTTTTACAGGAAGCACACAACTCACCGTATTCCATCCATCCGAGTAACACCAAAATGTACATGGATATGAAGGAAAGATTTTGGTGGAATAATCTCAAGAAGGACATCGCCAAACATATTGCTTTGTGTGATGTATGTAGTAGAGTGAAGGCAGAACACCAGAAGCCAGCATGATTGCTTCAACCACTACCTATTCCTGATTGGAAGTGGGACAAGATTGGTATGGATTTCATTACCGGATTACCAAGGACCAGGTCAGGATATGATTCTATTTGGGTAGTAGCGGATCGCCTAACTAAAGTGGCTCATTTTATACCCATGAAGACAACTTATACAAGTGCTAAGTTAGCCAAGATCTATATGAACAGAATTGTGTGTCTACATGGAGTACCCAAGAGTATTGTGTCTGATAGGG
Organism: Avena sativa; assembly: GCA_916181665.1. Classification (NCBI taxonomy): domain Eukaryota; kingdom Viridiplantae; phylum Streptophyta; class Magnoliopsida; order Poales; family Poaceae; genus Avena; species Avena sativa. Next base: position 139,988,574 of record OV702280.1, read on the forward strand.
GAACACAATTCACTTCTCATTTTTGGAGACGGCTACATGAGTCATTGGGAACAAGGTTGGAATTCAGCACTGCATTTCATCCTCAAACTGATGGACAAACAGAAAGGACTAATCAGATTCTTGAAGATATGTTGAGAGCATGTGCTCTAGACTATGGAGCCAGTTGGGATGAATACCTTCCTTACGAAGAATTCTCTTATAATAACAGCTATCAAGCCAGTATTGAGATGGCACCATTTGAGTTTCTCTATGGGAGAAAGTGTACCACCCTATTGCTATGGAATGGTGTGGGAGAAAGAAGTTTGTTCGGACCAGAACTTATCAAAGAGGCTGAAGAGAAAGTCAAGCTAGTTAAGGACAGATTGAAGATAGCACAGTCCCGACAGAAAAGCTATGCAGATCCTAAGCGTATTGACCAAGTCAGAGTAGTCTGTGAACACCCCGACGTATTCCTAGATGAATTGCCCTGTATGCCCCCAGATCGGGATATCGAATTTATCATTGAACTAATCCCTGGAACTGGACCCATAGCTCAGAGACCTTATAGTATGAACCCATGTATCTGAGCATGTAAACCTTCACCACATAGCAAACCATTGCAAAAATAAACCTTCACCACTTAGCAATGGAGCTCTCTAACCTTGCTCGGATACATGCTCAAGTGCAATGGTTTGCTAAGTGGTGAAGGTTTATTATGGTTTGTAATGGATGATGTATTGTGGTACCAATTTTGTTATGTCTTGCAAAAATGATAATCATGGGATTGCGAGGTATGGCATAATAGGAATCTGGGATTAAAAATCTGGGTGTTGACAGGATCCTAGTGTCGTCTCCTTTCCTCCTCTGCAGCGGCGGGCTCCATTGCAATGGTTTGCTTAGTACCACTGGAGTATCAGTAGAGCATGTATCTGAGACTTTGACCGTCAATTCAAGTGCAACAAGAGTCTAGCCCAACCAACAATTTACCAAGTCAGAGTAGTCTGTGAACACCCCGAAGTATTCCCAGATGAATTGCTCGGTATGCCCCCAGATCGGGATATCGATTTTATCATTGAACTAATCCTTGGAACTGTACCCATAGCTTAGAGACCTTATAGTATTAACCCATGTATCTGAGCATGTAAACCTTCACCACTTAGCAAACTATTGAAAAAATAAACCTTCACCACTTAGCAAACCATAATAAACCTTCACCACTTAGCAAACCATAATAAACCATCATCATTTTAATCCCACTTGAATTGATAGGGAAAAGTCTCAGATACATGCTCTACTGATACTCCAGTGGTACTGATACTCTTGTTTGGTAAGTGGTGAAGGTTTTAGTGGTGTTCCAAAAATGACTATCTTGATGCATAAGATAGATTCAATTTTGGATTTCATTTGAAATGGATTTGCATTTTTTTCTGCAAGGTTGGAAATCTCCATTGTGTTTAGTGTCACTAGGTCTAGAAAGATGAGAAAAGATATGGAATTGTTTCTGTTTTAAATCACTTGCTAGAGATGCTCAAAGTGAGCTAGGTGTTACCTTTTGCAAAAATAACCATTAGGTCATATGCTTCATATTTAATTTTCTTTGGTTTTTTATCTGGTTTGGATTTGACCTAGATGATATGGTTTTGATCTTTAAACCATTTCTCATCATTTACAACAATCAAACATGGCATTGCAAACATTCACACACATTCATAACACATAGGCATTAACATATGGTTTATTAATAAAATCTTTTCTTAACCCTAACTTTGGTTAATTAGAAATTGATCTTCATTAATATTTTTGAGATGTTACACTTCGGAGGTGGGGGCACCGCCGAGTAGTCCTTCCCTCCACTTTCCTCTTTGTAAGTAGAGTCTTCGAGCCCCTCGGTGTTCTCGCTTGGGCCCTTGGTAGATGTTTGAGCAACAAAACCAAGTCCCAAGTGAGTGGTGACGGCCGCGGGATTCACCCCGGGGGCGGTCACGGGAATGGTGGGAGTAATCTCAGTGGTTTGGGTGTGTCAAGAGGAACCATGGGGTTTGGCTTGAGAGGCTGCAAAATAGTCATCATTTCCTCAAACTTGGTCATCATGGATGACTCCAATTTCTTGAGGTCATCCATGGTGGCCAAGTTCTTGGAGTTGTCATTCTCACTACCCTCTTCGTTGGCCATCTCTCTTAGGAGGTAAAGCCCGAAATAAGAGCCTTGGCTCTGATACCAATTGAAAGTACCAACTTTGAATCGACTAGAGGGGGTGAATAGGAGACTACCAATTTTTAATCTGTTAATCAATTTTAGGCTTGGCAGGAAGATAAGTTCTCTAGATATGCAACTAGGTGAATAAACTATATGCTAGAGAACTAATAACAAGCACAAGAGCGGTAAAGAGCAAGTAGTAGATGTAAGGAATGAGATAACCGGAGCCGGGACACGGAGATGTAATTCCCGTAGTTCACTTCCAAGGAAGCTACGTCTATGTTGGAGAGGTGTCAGGACCACACAAGGTCACCCTAGCACCACAAAGGCCTCACCTTCTTCTCCGGTAAGCACCCCCACAAAGGAGGCCTCACAATCCACTAATTGGTGACCTTGAAGGCACGAACGGAAACCTTTACAACAAAGTTGAGGGGGAATATCCACAACTCAATTGGAGGCCCTCAACGACACCACAAAGCTTTACAACACATACCCTTAGCTCCGAGGATGCCCTACACCATCTAGGGTTCCAAGAAACCCAAGAGTAACAAGATCCACAAAGGATAGGTGAGGGAATCAAATCTTCTTTGGTGGAAGTGTAGATCTAGGTCACCTATCCCACCTCTCAAAAGATCAAGTGATTTGAGTGGCTAGGGAGAGAGATCTAGTGAGGTGAAGCTCTAGTATTAATGGAGGAGAGAGAAAATTGAAGAGTTAGATAGGAGGAAGAAGGAGGGCGCCTTAAATAGGCTCCTCCAAACTGAACCGTTGGACTGGTCGCGACACCACCAGAAGTTCCAGTGGGGGACCGGAAGTTCCGCTCAGCGTGGCTTCAACGGCTCGAAGACCGTTGACGCATGCTCCAAAGCTCGACCGGAAGTTCCGGTCAGACATGACCAGAAATTCCAGTGGAACTTCCGAAGCAAATACCGGCCCAAGTTCCGTCAATTAGATAACTTCCATACAGAAGCGTGCAGTGCTTGACCGAAACTTGGAGAAGAATTTGGAGCAGAAACAACTAGGTTGCAGACTGCCTAACCGGAAGTTCCGATGCCTAGGCGGAAGTTCCACTCAGGGACTCAGCAAAAATAGCAAAGGAAATTCCTGCGACCGGAACTTCCAGTTAGAACGCTTCAATACAGAAGGTTCTAAACTGGGCCGAAACTTCTGCCGGAAGTTGGACCAGAAATATGGTCGGCTTTTTCCACAGAGATCCCTGGGAGGAACTTGCGATCAGACCAAAACAGCACCAGCGGCTCAGAAACTCTCTCTCTCTCGCTGAAGGATAGGATGGTTGTGGCGGTGAAAATATGGTTTGTGCAAGAACAAATGATTCCCCACAGCCTTCCGAGGTGGACCCCCTCTTGATAGTACGACGATCTAAAACAATAAAATGTGAGAAAGAGAAAAACGAAAGACCATCGTCTTCATGAGACCTCAAGAAAGGCAACCACACACTCCATAAGCTCCAACAATAAACAAGTAACCTGAAACTCAAGCACAAGGTCAGATCACAAGTGGGATTGTCATCATCACCAAAATAACCAGGGAAAACATAGTCCTTTCAATCCAAATCTTTGACCATATCAAATACATCATCAATAGTACGTTCCTTAGGCTTCGTCTGGTGACCTGTCTGGCCGTTGAAATGCTTGCCTTTCTTTCTTAAAGCATACTTGGCCAAAAGAAATCGACGATGCCCCGTGTACACATTATTCTTCCAATGTTCCAAATATATAATTTTAGTCTCATGTAAACAATGCGTGCATGCATTGTATCCCTTGTTTGCCTGTCCTAAAAGGTTACTAAGAGCAGGCCAATCATTGATTGTTACGAAAAGCAACGCTAGGAGGTCAAATTCCTCCTTCTTGTGCTCATCCCACACACTTACGCCGGGTTCATGCCACAACTGTAAAAGTTCTTCAACTAATGGTCTTAGGTACACATCAATGTCATTGCCGGGTTGCTTCAGGCCTTGGATCAGCACTGGCATCATAATGAACTTCCGCTTCATAGACAACCAAGGAGTAAGGTTATAGATACATAGAGGAACGAGGGCCAGGTGTTGTGACTGGATCTTGATGACTACAAGTGCATAGATCGCTTGTAGCTAGTTTCGAAATAAAGATATCGATCCCACGGGGCGCAGGAGTCTGAAGTCTAAGAATTCTTGAAATAAATACTGGAAATAAAAATGCTAAATAAAGTTCTAAGTGACAAGATAAAATGCGAGTATTGTGTAAAAAGGTGTTTTTGGGTTTTTGGTATAAGATAACAATGAGTAAAGTAAACAAAACACACACAATAAGTATCGCGTATGTACAAGAGGTTTGAAACTTCAGCGGGAAAAGCATTCTCAGGGATTAGCGAATACGCCACTAGCATTATAAAGGGCTAAGGTAAAGATTATTATCATGAACATTCTCAACTATGTATGTGTGGGAGGAACTCCGTATTGGGACAATGAGGAAGCAACCACTGCTCAAATCATCCTCATAACCATAGCAGACAGCAATCAACATCAGTTGAATTACTGCGCTATTAAGGAACATAATCCCGCAGGACGTATCCCATGGCATGGATAGTGTTTTGTGAGTTTCCCCGATTCCCATGTTTATACGTAAGGGGTGCCAACAGCTTTATAGTCACTGTAAGTGCTAACATCCCTCCATCTACCAACAAGTAGTTCCCTCCATCAAGTCCCCACAAGAGGCAAATATTGAGAGGTCGACTTCTCCCAACATCAAGATGTAGACAATCTAACACATGGTCACAGCAATGAATATCATAATAAACTTTATCTTATTTCAATCTCATGCTAGGGTTTCTCCATCTCCCCAAGAACTAATGAACTTAGACATGGAGGCAATCAACATCATGGCAAAAGTAATGGAATCTATCATAGATGAATAGTACTTGTATAAATCCACAATGAGTACGGGAATTACAACAAGATCTAGACAATATGTAGATGGGATGGATGGAGATGGTGGTGATGCAGCGGTTGATGATGAAGATCGATGCCTTAGCCTCCCGGATCTGCGTAGGGCGAAGATGGATCCCCGGTGGATGAGTTCCCCTTCCACATGCCTTCCGAAGGTTAGGTTTTGACGATTTCTGGGTGTTCTATATGTCGTCTCTCCAATCCAGTTGCACGGGGTGAAACTATTTGAGGAGGCGTTGTCGGCGCCAACTATACGGCCGGAATATTTCCTCCTGCCGTATAGTTGGTCATTAACCCTTCTGTACCCTCTAATTTCTTCGGATTTTGATATGGTGTTATTAATATTTCCCAAATAAGCAGTTTATGTAGTTTTTGGCTCCTTTTCACTCCAATGTAACTGGTCCAAGAATTGTGTCCATCGGATCCATCATCTGGTCTGATCCTGGTGAAAATAAACATAAAAGTTGCATGCGAACGCCATAAAATACCAAGATCCTACCACTACAATGCAAAATAATAATTTAAAACATGATGAAAATATGCACTCATCAACTTCCCCAAGCTTAGACTCTTGCTCGTCCTGAGCAAGTTTAGCCTAATGGATGTGATCCTCATATTCATGAAGCTGAGCCAATAAAATAAATGAGGCAGTTGCAGCATGTGTTTATCATAAAGGATACACACAAATAAGTTCATGAATAGTACCTTACTCGAACCATCCGAATAATATTAGCAGGCTTCCACACCTTAGCAATTAATAGTTCATAAAATATTATTCTCAACATGATGTAAAAGTAATTGGTTCAATCGAATGAGTTAGTGAGGTAGTCCCAAGTGTTTTTAGGATTAACATATTCACATGGGATTCAAAATCTCAAACGTCTCTTTGTCCTACTACAATATAGTGGTATATGCCTATTTGCTCTTTGCACATTCTCTTTTTTTCTTCATCTTTTTTTGTCTTCTTTTTCTATATATATTTGTGCTAACACTTATGTTTTAGTGTTGTGAAATGGAGCTAGCCATATATTCCACTTCATGTAGGAATTTCAAAGTTTAACGATCTCAATTATCAAATTCCAAATATATATGAAGCATCTTTATAACTTGAGTATTCTACCTCAACTTGTTCTCACTCTATTTGATAGCACTTATAATTTCTCCTTTGTTAAAGGTTTTTCTTTTTCAACTTAACTAATTAGATTGTTTCTTCTTTTTGTAAATCAAACCATTGACCTACAACATATTGATCAAATTAACTTTATATGTTCCGTTAATACCAATGGTGTGGAAGACTCCTATTGCTATCATCAAGTGCAAGTAAAATCATACTAAAACTCAATAATGCTCCATATATTATAGTAAACTCAGAATTTCATCAGAGGGATCAACTATTCCTGAAGGGAATGCTAATGATGCAAACTTCATTTATGAGATCTAACTAATGCAAAACTAGAATAGAAATAAAAACTTGTAAGATAGATTATAAGGTATTAAAGATCTCCCCAAGCTTGGAATCAAGCCAGGCAGGATCAAATAATCCCTCATGATTATTTGATACCGTGTTTTATTTGAAGGTCATTGTGGCGCCATGGCATGTAGAACCGCGGTGCATAGCTTCTTGTTGGTATCCTCCAGAGCGGTGATGCGGATATACCACCGGCTCAAATCAGATTGTACTGTGTTCACCCTATCTGCGAGCTTAGTCACATTTGGAGAAGACCATCCTTCTTCTCTATCTCCTTGAGACGGTGAAGGACTTCAACTCGATGGAGTAGCTCCTTCTTCTGATATACTTCCAGTGCTTGCACGCAATCTTTTTTTCTGGAGACAACTTCTTCTTCCTCATCCATTATAGATGGATCGGGGAAGTAGAATATGCTCCTCCACTCCTCTTGAGGCTTCACCCTCATTGGAGCGCCAGTGGTAGCCCTCGAGCGGGGTAACGTCGGTTCCTTGCTACCACCTACACCAATGTTAGGTATTTCTTTACGTTTGTGCGGCCTTGGGTCTGTAGTGATGAACTTGACCGTCTCCGCACGCCCTTTTCCGTGTGGCTTGTGGCATTGTCTTTTCTTGAGTTCTTTTCATCACTGCCCAGTCGATCCCCAGGGGCTCATAGACGTCATGGCAGATGTAAACGTCGCTCCAGCCTTCATCGGGGTCGCTATTTTAGAAGCTTGGATCGACATACTCTTTGTACCCCGGGCTAAACCTCTCCACCTCCTCATCATCATCCTCCATCGATGGGCTGCTAGACAGGTCCCTAGGAGCAATTAGCCCCATAGGTTTTCCACGGCCTGGGACAAGATAGCGCATAGCTGGATTTGTCCCTGGTGATTTGTGATTAGAGAGAGGCACAATGGCAGTATATAAGAGGGTTCAAAGGTTGGTAAAACTCGCGAGAAACACCAAATTCACACCCAAGAAAGAATCGAAACCAACTAGGAAAAGAAATCACGGATCTGGAGGAGTTCTGGTCCGTAACGACCAAATATACGGTCGCTGCACGTATAGTTCTGGTCGTATAGTTGGTTCTAGACAGATATTTCCAAATATCTCAAGCCCAGGTCAGTTAGATTACCGACTAGGAATCGGCAAAGCATTTTTTTAGATGAATATAAATAAGAATGAAAACGGGTCGATGCTGCTGAAGCTTTAACGATCAACTATACGGCGGGAGAATTTTCTCCGGCCGTATAGTTGTGGCCGTATAGATACTACACCCCGAAAATTATTTTGCAAGGGGATACAAAACGTTTAACGACCAACTATACGGCGCGAGATTTTTCTCCGGCCGTATAGTTGCGCTCGTATAGTTACAGAAACCCCTCAAAAACTTCAGAAAAACAAAAGGAATTCAAAGGCGAAAAGTTAGAAGTATAAACTGTGAAAACAAAGCATTAATTAGAGTAAGAAAACTTAACTTCCATTTACCGTTTATTTAGTCGTGAGTGACAAGCTCCTCCAACAACAAGGATTTCTTCTTCTTTGGAGGATTTGACCTTAGTTCATACAATAATTCTCGAAAACCGAAATCACCAGGGCTAAAGCTCCTCTAAATAAGATCGGTGTCTTGTTGGGAAAATATGAATACTGCATCCGCTACCTTTGCTTCTTGTCTCTGCATAATCTGAAACTCAAATTCTTGAAGTAAAAGGATCCAATGGATCAGTCTTGGCTTATGAATCTTCCTCTCGAGGAGTTTTTTTAAACCATCATGATCCGTATGAACTCTTACTTTTGCATCAAAAATATAAGAACGAAACTTATCACAAGAGAAAAATATAGCAAAGAGTTCTATTTCTTACTTAGGATAATTCTTTTGAGCACTACTGAGAGTTCTACTATAATGATTTATAATATTAAATCTATGACCTATGTGTTGTCCTAGAGTTACTCCTATAGCATCATCACTAGCTCACGTATTAAATCAAAAGTCATATCCCATATAGGTGGTTTAATGATGGGAGCACGAGATAAAGCATATTTAAGTTTATCAAAAGTAATAAGGCATTTATCATCAAAGTTAATCTTACTCCCTTTTGCAATAGATTAGTCAAAGGTTTAGAAATTCTAGAAAAATTCCTAATGAACCTTCTACAAAAGCCTACATGACCAAGAAAACTTATTATACCTTTTATGTCCCTTGGTCATGGTATTCTCTCTATTGCTTCAACTTTAGCCCTATCTCCTTCAATACCCTTACCTGATACTTTATGTCCTAGGACTATGCCTACTGTGACCATAAAATGACACTTCTCCCAGTTTAGAACAACATTGGTTTCTTCGCAACGCTACAAAATTCTATTGAGATTATACAAGCAACTAGTAAACGAAGTTCCATAGACAGAAAAATCATCCATAAATACTTCCATTATCAGTTCTATAAAATCTGCAAAAATAGTACTCACGCATCTTTGAAAAGTAGCTGGAGCATTACATAAACCAAAAGGCATACGTTGGTAAGCATGTAAACCAAAAGGACTAAAGAAAGTTGTTTTAAGTTGGTCTTCATGATGAATAGCTATTTGGGAAAAACCAGAGTATCTGTCCAAGTAGCAAAAATGAGTGTGATTTTCTAACCTCTCTAAAGTTTGATCTATGAACGTTAAAGGATAGTGATCTTTCCTTGTTTCCTTATTCAATTTCCTGAAATCTATGCACATCCTATGTCCAACAATAGTTCTAGTAGGTATCAATTCATTATTCTCATTAGGAACAACATTAAAGCCGCCTTTCTTAGAAACAAAATGAACAGGACTTACCCATTCACTTTATTTTACAGGATAAATTATACCTGCATCAAGTAGGCATACTATTTCTTTTCTTACCACTTCCTTCATTTCAATCTTTACTCTTCTATTAAATTCTGCAACTGGTTTAGCACCTTTCTCCATGAATATCCGATGGACGGCTATCATGGGACTAATACCCTTCAAGTCGTCCATTGAGTACCCAAAGGCCATGCGGTGTTCCTTTAGTACCTTCATGAGTTCTTCTTCCCCTAAAAGTTTAGCACTAATAATAATAGGGAATTTATTAGTATCATCTAAGAATCTATATGTAACACCCCAGTTTTAGCTAATCTATACTTAGGGTTTGATTACCTTAAATTTGATTACCTTAATATATGTAACACCCCAGTTTTAGCTAATCTAAGAATCTATATGTAGCATTATCATGAGCATCATGTACCTTAAAATTGTGCATGCAAAGAAAAATAAAATAAAACCCCAAAAACCTAATACCCCTCTCTCTTTCAAAGCAATTTAGAATGGTTTTGAATATTTGAACACCACCAAAACAATGCAGCCCAAACTGATTAAAAGGGCCCCACAATATTTCCTACACTTTTATAAAGCCTCTGGTATTTTTGAATGATTTAAAACAGAACTGAATTCAAATACAAAAGTGGGAAAATGAAAACAGAAATTTGAAAATGTTTTTGGAAATAAAATAGATCCAGAAACCTTTCAGGCCGCAGCCTAGCCGACCCAATTCTTTTCCCTCTCTTCCTTTCTGCCCGCGCAGTGCGCCCTGCGGCCCATGCTCGCCCTAGCAGCAGCCCGACTAACGCACGTATCCTTCGCCCTTCGCTCATGTCGTCTTCCTCGACGATGATGTCTACGCAATTCTATTCTTGTAGATAGTTGATGGTCCTCCAAGTGCAGTGGTTTGAAGAACAGCAGCAAGTTTTCCTTAAGTGGATTACCCAAGGTTTATCTAACTCAGGGAGGAAGAGGTCAAAGGTATCCCTCTCAAGCAACCCTGCAATCAAGATACAAGAAGTCTCTTGTGTCCCCAACACACCTAATACACTTGTCGGGTGTATAGGTGCACTAGTTCGGCGAAGAGATAGTGAAATACAAGTGGTAACGGTGCCAGAAAAGAGCTTCCGACTTGTTGTTGACGTGGGCTAACGTGTGTGAAACTGAAATAAAGATGTAAGCAAGCAAACATGCAACAGATCTAGTAGCAAATGGTGTTTCAATGTTTAGAAACAAGGCCTAGGGATCATACTTTCACTAGTGAACACTCTCTCATATAAATATATTCTCTTCATGATACTAGTCTTAACTACTCTCTGGTTGGACACTCTAATCCATGGTAGGGCTATAACAGCACTCCTCAAAGTCCGCCTTCCCCAATCTAGATAACCCCACACTATCACCTTGAGCACTAGATGGTTCCAAAAAACACCACAATTTCATAGAGACATCCAAATCAAAATATACTCGTGATAAATATATATGTAACCTAGCTTAAGTGCCACACACGGTGTGCACGCTGTCACTTTCACACACGTGGGGAAAACATAGATCTATTAAAGCACGATGAGTATTTATGTAGACTCTAGCCTAAGTGCCACCATGGCGTGCACGTTGTTACTTTCACACACATGGGGAGAGCAGAGATCTATTGAAGCACTTGAGTAGCAAGGTAGATCTACTTGATTACAAAGCCCATGACCACAACAAGATCATGCATAGAGAGAGAGATGAACACATAGCTACCGGTAGATCCCTTAGCCTCGAGGAAGAACTACTCCCTCCTCATCATGAGAATCAGCAACGGCAATGAAGATGGTGGTGGAGATCAATGGAGATGGCTCCGGGGGCACTTCCCCGTCCTGGCAGGGTGCCGGAACAGAGACTTTCTGTCCCCCGGATCTCCCCTTCGGTGGCGGCGGCGCAGCAGAACTTTTCGTGGCTTTCTGATGGATCCTTTAGGGTTTTGGGTCGGGGGCTTCTTATAGGCGAAGGGGGTAAGGTCGGTGGAGGGCCAAGGGGCCCACACCCCCTGTGGGCGCAACCAAGGTGGGCCCCGCGCCCACCTAGGGTGTGGCTACCCTGGTGTCCTCCTCCGTCTCGTCTTCGATTTTCCGTATCATTCAGGGGGAAATATGAACTTTGGTTTTTGTCCCGACCAATTCCGAGAATATTCATTTTTTAGCTTTCTGAAACCAAAAACAGCAGAAAACAGGCAACTGGCACTGTGGCATCTTGTCAATAGGTTAGTTCTAGAAAGTGTACAAAAATACCTCAAAGAGTAGATAAAGCATAAGACAAATGATACAAAACAAGCATGGAACATCAAAAATTATAGATATGTTTACGACGTATCAAGCATCCCCAAGCTTAACTCATGCTCATCCTCGAGTAGGTAAGTGATAAAAAGAATAATTTTTGAGGTGACATGCACCATCAAAATCAAGATCAAACCATTTGCAAGCATTGAAAGATGGGATCAAAGAACTCTAAACATGAGCATGAAAGAAGAAGTTCTAACAATAATACAAAGTAACTATGCATGCAACATGAAAGGTTACAAACAAACATCATGAATAACAATGCATTGAAAAACATTTGTTTGTTTCACATATAGAAAACATAGCATAGTGGCATTCAGCTTGTCCCTCATGGAGTAGCAAATAGATGCATAGGACACCTTCAAATTTCATAAGAGTGACTAGATACAAATAGCACAAGCAAAAGTAATATCAACAATATGCATCAATCAATAAGTTTTGGGACAATGCACATAGAACTAAGAATGGCAACTATGCTCTTTTAATTGGTGCCTAAGGATAGAAGGTGGAGACTTAATATAATAGTGGAAGAAAGGCCCTTCATAAAGGGAAGCAGGGATTTCAAGTCTCAAAAAGAGCTTCCAAAAATTATGGTACTTGTTAGCTTTCAGCCCTCATTGCCTCTATCATAAGCATCTTGAAGTGATTAAGGTTAAAGTGAAAAAAATATGGAGTATATGCTTGACAAAGTATAAATTGGCAATCTCATGTCCCTTGAATACGAGGGATGCACCTCATGCTACTCAACTTTGGTCACCTGTAAGTTCTTGTCATAGTAAGTACATGTGTATCATCTAGAACCGCCAACGGGGTACCCCTTGCACATGGTACAGGAGCTATCCCATAACCAAAATGACAAGGCAAGCAGACAATGAGCATCTCAGTGATTTTTTATTTACTATGTGCATAGCTTTTTATTGAGGATGCTTCATAGATTGCTCATTATGGTGATGCTACAAGTTCCCACCATGATTAGGCATGGCTTAGGCTAGCGGCCCAGGCGTTTCTCTAACACAAAATACATAACTCCATGGACTTACAAGCTCCCTCTTTATTTCACACCGGCGACATCCATAGACAAAAGATCATGATACCAACTTTGTACAAAGTACAAGTGCAATGTTGAAAACGTTACCCATGACAGCATGGTTCTGTTAATTCCAACGTATAAGTGCAAGAATATACAACATAGATGACAATGGTTAAATTTTATTAGGGGTAAGAAAAATAATTTGTGCCATCAAGTTTGTGAGAGCTTTAATCACTAAGTTTTCACATAACAAAATACTTTTTAATTGGAAGATATATGAAAACAAGAATATACTTGGAATGGTGTAACACACCATGCATTGGAATTTATAGTGGACACTTTGGAATAACTTGGTTTCTTGGGAGTTGGATGCATGAGTAGAACTTACTCATACAAGTGGAGGCTAGCAAAAAGACTGGGAGCGACCAACTAAGAATGAAATAATGGCCATAATCATGTAGAGCGACAAAACATTACTAATAAAAGCATAAAGTGGTACTACAAGTCAAGGACTAAATGATCATAGAGGCTATGATGACTTGTTCATAGTCATAACATGGTGTGAGCATGTGCCAAGTCAACCCAAACAAAGCATCAAAGGAGAATACCACAATAAGCAAACAACGCATGATTCCTTCAAGGCACATTAAGCAATCTCAATTGTTTGGAACAATTCATGCTACATCAATAATCACTAAGCATAAGGTCAAAAAACATCTAGCATGACATGATAAAGTCTAAGTCACAGTCAAAGCAAGCTCCCTTTTGTACCACTATAAGCATGAAACTTCCTACTCTTTTCCAACACCAAACGACTTATTTGAAACAACTCACAAAGATAATAATCAATAAATATCAGTGAGAATGTCTCACACATCCACAAAGAAGAACTAAAATGTTCTAAGACAAAAGCATAAGAAAACTAAGGCAGCCCCCAGTCAAACCCCGGTAGGTCCCACTTTGCCCGTGTGGCATCCTACATGGCGCCTGGCCCACAAGTCAACCGCAGTGGCTAGAGCTAATCTCGGTGAGAAACCACCCAGTGCCCCTAGTGATGTCAGCCTTGTGTCACGCTGACGCAGTAATTCAATTAAAAATGGTTTAAATAATTTCAGAAAATGAATAAAACATGTAAATTCTATAACTTTTATTTTGTATTTCAGAAAATACAAATAATATACCAAAACATTCAGAAAAATGAGATCTATCCATTAAAGATATAATCATGCATTGTTAAGGAACTTCAGTTAACAAGTTTGTTAGAAAAACCTAGTAACCCCTTACAGGTGTTTCCGGAGTTTCCGCGAGTTAGGGTTTGCACCCCTCGGAACCCCGATTAAACTGCCGAGCATGTCTTAGGGTTACATTTCAATCAATTTAACTTGTCATATTATCATACTTGCTTGAGCATTGCACCAATGCCATGTGTTGATTGTTTCCCTCTCTTTCTGGTGTTTGGTTCTTCTTAGATAGAATATGATATCAAGATTGAGATCAAATCCAGAGATCAACACCGTCGAAGCTCGAAGACAAATACTTGACCAACTGTAATCAAGTCAAGTACCAGATGTTCGAAGCTCTGCTTATTGGATACGAACAGGAAAAGGCAAGAATAGACCCACCATGATATAATCCTATGATTTCGAAAGCACTTCAATTCTTTCCATGATGCACATGATTCTACTGTGGTCTTTCATCGATAGAAACAGTATCATATTTGTTGCATTACTCCCTTTGAGCTTATATTACCTGATCCACTGCTCCTAGCATAACTAGGTATGGCTTGTGTGCTCTGCTAGAGCTTATATTGTGCCCTACTTAGCCATGCATAGCTGTTGAGTCTGGTTCATCCAGATGATGTATCAGATGCAAAGAATCTAGTATGAAAGGAGAATGTGATAAGATGAGATCAGAGGTGATATGAGATTAAACTTGCTAAGGCTTGTATGGGAGGCCACGGTGGGATGTGGTTTTGTAGTCCCATGCTCGCCACCCCTAGGACCCGGAAGTTCATGCCTCTTGAACCAAGACGAGCGTGCAGCCACATGGGGCTTGGGAACCCCCTTGACTCACTAACTTTCCTTGTCTGGTCCATGAGTCCGTAGTTAGCTATTTGGCATCTGCATATTTGGATGGGTTGAAGATGGTGCATCATATAGGGCGTGAACAAGGAGGAAGGAGGCTCCGGGAGTACTCCCGATCCTTGGACATAGAGATATGGGCTGATGGAACCCTTTCTTGGAGACTCATGGATTTAGGCGAAAGTAAGGTAAAGGTCTTGTTTAACCACCCTCTTCCGGCCTTCCAAGGAAGAGGGCTTATCGCGTGGCGCTAAGAGAAGGTTAGTACATGTGGGAAAGTTGTACACCGCTGCAGAGTAATAATCTTTCGGAAAGTCGTGTCCACAGTTATGGACGACATGGGAATGGACGTGAGATCATAGAGAACTATAACCTAATCGTAAAACTTGGTAGATCAATGTGTGCTTACGGATGCTTCCTCATGGGTACGAGGGGGTGATCCTAGATAGGGTTCGATGATGATGACTTGGTGGATATAAAGATGATGATAAATATTTCGGAGATGTTGATCTCTTATACCCTTTTAAAATACTCTGACTAGACGAGCTTCTTCTCCCTCTTGTTTTATAAACAAAGATGGATTTATGCAAAACAACTCCACCAGTCAGAAGTCTTGCAGAGTACACCCTATACTCACCCTTGCTTTGTTGATACTTTTTTAGCAGATTAATTGTTCCCCTGAAGACGAGTTCCGTAATACATCGACACCGACGAGTAGCTTGGGGTTCCCGGCCGGCAGCCTGGAATCTATGGGCTGGGATTTCATTGTTATGCTTCAGGCCTCTTAGGCCATTTGTTAAGTTTGCTATACTTAATAGCATAATTTGCCTTGCGTTGTTTGATGTTTGTGGTCAGTGACCTCTGCTTGTAATATTTTGGTTCTTTGCTCAGCTATGAGCTTTCTATAATAATTTTTGTGTCGTAGGGTCACTGTTGTGTTACCGATTCTCCGTTGGATATCCTCGAGCTCAAGGTTAAGCTTATGTCAGATGGAGGTCTAGAATTTGTTTGGCCCTGATCCCAAGGGGTGTCACAGGTTTTGGTATCAGAGCAGTACCGACCGTAGGAAAACCTTGCTATTGGTCGATTTTGAGTCTAGTGCTTGTGAAAACTATTTTAAAAGCTAAAAAGTATTTGAGAAAACTCTAGTATGATTTTTTCACCTTATCCAGTTTTGCTCTAACTCTGGGTCATCTTCTCTTGTGTTGACTTTGAAAATTTTTGATATCTCTTCTAGTTCTTCAAAGTTTAGGTGCCTTTTCGGCATGCCGTTTCTTAGATAGTTGACCTAGCGTTGAGTTCTCTAGAGTTGTGTGTGTTGAGAATTCCTTGTTTCCCCTTGTTCCCGTTCATCTAAGAGATTCCTTTCCATCATGATCTCTCTACCTTTTGAACCCATAATATTATATTGTTGGTTCCACAGTGTTCTGTTCTAGGCTTCGAGGTCTCCTTTCGCCTCGTGTTCCTCCTTTTTATTTGTTTGGGTACTTCAGAAGTCGTTTATTCTCTTGGAAGATACCTCGTGATTACTACCTTGTAATGTACTTGTGTCGCTCAAGTAGTAGTTACTCCTTTCTTGGGTTTTAACCCTTGGACTTGAATCGAAGATCCCCGATTGTGCTAGATTCTGGTGTTGTGAATCTTGTACATGACACTGATCTTCAATCCATGATCCAATCCTTTGACCCATGTTGCTAATGTTCACACTTTACCTTAGGATGGCTGGTACTACAATTCTAGTCTTCAAGCTTTTGGTCTTTTTCGCGACTGAACTATGACAATTAAGGACTTCCCCTACCAATAGCTATGGCAGATGTTCTTTAATAGAACCAAATAGATCACGACAAGAGTACTCTTCGAGAGTCTCGCATCTATATTCATGACTCTGCCACACCTTTCCTTTCTATGCATTGGTTTTCGAAAAAGTGATAATTTATGCATCAACATCTCGGGATTCCATCTTGAGCCTGTTCCTTTTTCCCTGGATGTTTGCTGACCTTTGTCTATCGGTTGGTAGCCAAGGAGTAAATGTGCATTGGTGCCTTCTAATGCAATATACTCTTGTGGTCCGTCTAGACAAACCATATAGGGATGTCCGAAGAAACAAACTCCATTACCTCGTCGTATCAAGGACCAGGTCAAAGTGTTGTAGTCCGCAGATCAAGAGGCGATGACTAGCTTCTATCCATCCTACCTTAATGTATCACACCCTTTTATACTAAGAGGTCGTGCTGAGATTCATGACCCTCGTAACGAAGTGATGCTTTTACACATATTTACTCACCCTTCCTCAAGCTTTCGCGCTCGTGAGTGATGCGTGTGCGTAATAATATGGCCGTCTGAGATTCTTAGCAATTATCATTGTTTTGAACTCTAAGGACATTTGTATCATTCTTAGTGTGATTGGTTAACCCTATCACTAAGCGAAGTTTAACTGTGCTACCAAGTCCGTTACTCTGGTACACTCTCTTCGGTCAAAGAGTTAGGCTTGTGCCAAAACTCTGAGACTATGTCTTCTTGCCTTACAAAGCAAGTTCCCTCTCGAACGAAGTGACATATCGGTGGTTCGTGATGTTCTAGATGTCTACTAGAAGTATCGCCATGTTGCCACATGACCGTGTTGTCAAGTTTTTGAGCAAGCAAGTTCTCTGAACTACTCTTTTCTCCAAGGATCCGTACTGGATACCCCTGAACTAGTTGGTTGAGCTTAAACAACAACTTGGAGAGTTGTAAGACAAAAGTTTTACCCGACCTAGTTCCTTTTGTAAGAGGATGTTTAGTTTTGGCCGTCTTGAAGAAAGATAGTATTTCCTTTGTGGATATGTTATCTTCCCCACCTTTGATTTGATATGGGTTATTGTCAAATCAAACTCAGTTCCAAGGACTATCTTGATGGTGTTTCTACTTGTGATGTTTCACTTGAGTACATCTTTGTGTCCTTTGATCTGACCAATATTTTTGCCTTGTTCAAGCAACATATGAGTCCATCTTTTTGGAGTGTCCTAGTAAGCTTGTTGTTGAGCCCATCGACAATATCCTTATCTTCTCCATGTTAGAATAGATTCATAAGGAATATTTGGAATTAATGTTGGAAACTTTTTTAGAACCATCCTCGAGTCATCTCGAAGTTTGTGTCCTGGATGTTAGAAGTAACCTTATCTAATTAACGAGCAATTGTTGAAAGATGTCGCTATGGATTCAAGTAGAGTTAACTCCGTTCCTGAAGGACACATGTGTGTTTGATTGTTAGTACCTTATATGTGTGAGGTTGTCCTTCGACAAGTTGCTAATACCTGAGTATAGCAATCTAGCTCAGTCTTTTGGAGCTTTACACTGTAGTCCATATCTTGAGAATCTAGTAACTTTATCTTCGCGGTAATTGTTACAAACTTTCTATTCGGACATGCTGAGTCCAAAATATCATTTTGCCTAACCAAAGCTGAATCTCAAGCAGCGATGATGGTTGGTGTTCCTCAAGGTTTTGACATAGGTCTCTTTGAAAATCCGACAAGATTGATGTAATGGTTGACACAACTTAGCCGGGAAGACCTTTTGTCATATTCTCTTGATCCAACAATAACAACCACTCTTCATAAGGCTTCTTCTATGATTTATTATAGGAGTTGTTCAAATGGTTTCCTTTGTCTCCGAAGTCCGACCTTCACTTGATGTCTGATTTCTCGAACATCAAGGAGAACATTTAAAGTAGTGTTGCTAAATGTCTCTCGGTTGATCCTCCAGACCCTTTTATGATGGCAAGCGTTTTGTTGTGCCAAGTAATTGAAGTCTGAGAATGAAGTTTGTTTCTTCTCGTGTCATCAAGAATCTTCTTACCAATTCGTCTAGTGGTGTAAAGTCATATCATGATCTTTGGCAAAGATTTTGATAGACCTGGATGAATAAAGAGTTTCCTTCCTTTTCTAAGCCATGTTCTAGGAGAGACTATGATCTTGGTAATCATAAGTTTCTCTTGTTACATGTTCCCTGTGACTCTTAAAGAGTCCTCTCCACAAAACACCTCTCTGTCTTAAGCCTTCTGTTGGATGAAAGAGTGACCCTTCTATTTCAATACTAGTTCAACAGCTTGGTTTTGTTGATCCTTATCTCTGCAACCTGAAATCTCTGCTTAAGCCGTTTAGTAGAGTTTTCCTATTGAAGTTTGTGGTCATGTTCTTTCTGTTGTAAGATCTCCTTTTCAGAAGCTTAAACTCTTCTGTAAGCTCCATGGTCTCAATCCTTATGAAGACCATTTGTCTAACAACTTGGAGCCTTCTCCTCTTGTTTCCTCCGTTACCTTGGCCTGTTTCATGTTCGTCATCTCAGGTTGTTCCTGTACACTCCATCCATGAGTTTACCATGAGATACTATGTGTGTCGTTTAGTGTGTTTCCCTCTTATCCTTAGAGTAACCATGTTTCTTTCTCTGTTTGTCTCTTTTCCTACCTTAGGAATCTCGGGTCGAGATTCTCGTAAGGGGGATAGAGCTGTAACACCCCAGTTTTAGCTAATCTATACTTAGGGTTTGATTGTGCATTATCATGAGCATCATGTACCTTAAATTGTGCATGCAAATAGAAAGAAAACAAAACCCTAATAACCCCCTTTCTCTTTCAAAGCAATTCAAAATGGTTTTGAATATTTTGAACACCACCAAAACAATGGAGCCCAAACTGATTAAAAGGGCCCCGCAATATTTCCTACACTTTTATAAAGCCTTTGGTATTTTTGAATGATTTAAAACAGAACTAAATTCAAATACAAAAGAGGGAAAATGAAAACAGAAATTGGAAAATGTTTTCGGAAATAAAATAGATCCAGAAACCTTCGAGGCCGCAGCCTAGACGTACCAATTCTTTTCCCTCTCTTCCCTGTTGCCCGTGTAGTGCGCCCTGTAGCCCATGCTCGGCCCAGTAGCAGACCGACTGAGGCCCGTACCCCTTCGCCCTTGGCTCCTGTCGTCTTCCTCGACGACGAGGAAGCAGCTCGGTGTCCCGAGCGCCGTCGTCGATCTCCACCGCTTCCTCGCCGCCGTCAGTCGAGCTCCAGGGAAGGATAAGATCTGCCGAGACCCTCTCTGTCGTCCTCATCCACTCCCCCTCTCTCCCCAGACCCCTCTCTCTTCTTCCCCGCGTGAGACCGAAACCCTAGCTCGTCGGACCCCATCTTGCGTCGCCGTTTT
Source organism: Avena sativa (assembly GCA_916181665.1). Classification (NCBI taxonomy): domain Eukaryota; kingdom Viridiplantae; phylum Streptophyta; class Magnoliopsida; order Poales; family Poaceae; genus Avena; species Avena sativa. The sequence goes on from OV702280.1 coordinate 140,008,574, forward strand.
GAGCCGCCCCGAGCCACGCAGACGTTCCCACGAGCTCCGCCATGATGCACCGCATCTCACTGTCGACGGGATCGTGTCCAGAAGCCCCAAATCGTCCGCAACATCACCATCTTCCTCATCTTTGTCCGAGCTCCATCGTCGACCTTGCCATCGTTCAAGACCTCCTCCTCCGGCCTCGTCGTCACCTCCTCTACAACCACGGTGAGCCCACGGTCCTCCTGGACCACCCCACTGGCCCCCACCCTCACTGGTTCGACTCGGCGTCGTATTCCGCCACTGTGCGGCGCCAGTCACCATCGTAGCCGCTTCTCCGGCGACCATTTCCGGGTGGCGCCACCGCTATAGGGTTCGTCGCGTTGTGCTGAGGCCAGCCCGCCTAACCTCGTTAGTCCGCTTTCCCCTAGCGCCTTCCCCGTCACCGTTCTGCATCTCACAGCCATCGGTGACATCACCGTGACATCACCTCCGCATCACCGCGCGGGTCAGCCCCCAGTCAAACCCCGGTAGGTCCCACTTTGCCCGTGTGGCATCCTACATGGCGCCTGGCCCACAAGTCAACCGCAGTGGCTAGAGCTAATCTCGGTGAGAAACCACCCAGTGCCCCTAGTGATGTCAGCCTTGTGTCACGCTGACGCAGTAATTCAATTAAAAATGGTTTAAATAATTTCAGAAAATGAATAAAACATGTAAATTCTATAACTTTTATTTTGTATTTCAGAAAATACAAATAATATACCAAAACATTCAGAAAAATGAGATCTATCCATTAAAGATATAATCATGCATTGTTAAGGAACTTCAGTTAACAAGTTTGTTAGAAAAACCTAGTAACCCCTTACAGGTGTTTCCGGAGTTTCCGCGAGTTAGGGTTTGCACCCCTCGGAACCCCGATTAAACTGTCGAGCATGTCTTAGGGTTACATTTCAATCAATTTAACTTGTCATATTATCATACTTGCTTGAGCATTGCACCAATGCCATGTGTTGATTGTTTCCCTCTCTTTCCGGTGTTTGGTTCTTCTTAGATAGAATATGATATCAAGATTGAGATCAAATCCAGAGATCAACACCGTCGAAGCTCGAAGACAAATACTTGACCAACTGTAATCAAGTCAAGTACCAGATGTTCGAAGCTCTGCTTATTGGATACGAACAGGAAAAGGCAAGAATAGACCCACCATGATATAATCCTATGATTTCGAAAGCACTTCAATTCTTTCCATGATGCACATGATTCTACTGTGGTCTTTCATCGATAGAAACAGTATCATATTTGTTGCATTACTCCCTTTGAGCTTATATTACCTGATCCACTGCTCCTAGCATAACTAGGTATGGCTTGTGTGCTCTGCTAGAGCTTATATTGTGCCCTACTTAGCCATGCATAGCTGTTGAGTCTGGTTCATCCAGATGATGTATCAGATGCAAAGAATCTAGTATGAAAGGAGAATGTGATAAGATGAGATCAGAGGTGATATGAGATTAAACTTGCTAAGGCTTGTATGGGAGGCCACGGTGGGATGTGGTTTTGTAGTCCCATGCTCGCCACCCCTAGGACCCGGAAGTTCATGCCTCTTGAACCAAGACGAGCGTGCAGCCACATGGGGCTTGGGAACCCCCTTGACTCACTAACTTTCCTTGTCTGGTCCATGAGTCCGTAGTTAGCTATTTGGCATCTGCATATTTGGATGGGTTGAAGATGGTGCATCATATAGGGCGTGAACAAGGAGGAAGGAGGCTCCGGGAGTACTCCCGATCCTTGGACATAGAGATATGGGCTGATGGAACCCTTTCTTAGAGACTCATGGATTTAGGCGAAAGTAAGGTAAAGGTCTTGTTTAACCACCCTCTTCCGGCCTTCCAAGGAAGAGGGCTTATCGCGTGGCGCTAAGAGAAGGTTAGTACATGTGGGAAAGTTGTACACCGCTGCAGAGTAATAATCTTTCGGAAAGTCGTGTCCACAGTTATGGACGACATGGGAATGGACGTGAGATCATAGAGAACTATAACCTAATCGTAAAACTTGGTAGATCAATGTGTGCTTACGGATGCTTCCTCATGGGTACGAGGGGGTGATCCTAGATAGGGTTCGATGATGATGACTTGGTGGATATAAAGATGATGATAAATATTTCGGAGATGTTGATCTCTTATACCCTTTTAAAATACTCTGACTAGACGAGCTTCTTCTCCCTCTTGTTTTATAAACAAAGATGGATTTATGCAAAACAACTCCACCAGTCAGAAGTCTTGCAGAGTACACCCTATACTCACCCTTGCTTTGTTGATACTTTTTTAGCAGATTAATTGTTCCCCTGAAGACGAGTTCCGTAATACATCGACACCGACGAGTAGCTTGGGGTTCCCGGCCGGCAGCCTGGAATCTACGGGCTGGGATTTCATTGTTATGCTTCAGGCCTCTTAGGCCATTTGTTAAGTTTGCTATACTTAATAGCATAATTTGCCTTGCGTTGTTTGATGTTTGTGGTCAGTGACCTCTGCTTGTAATATTTTGGTTCTTTGCTCAGCTATGAGCTTTCTATAATAATTTTTGTGTCGTAGGGTCACTGTTGTGTTACCGATTCTCCGTTGGATATCCTCGAGCTCAAGGTTAAGCTTATGTCAGATGGAGGTCTAGAATTTGTTTGGCCCTGATCCCAAGGGTGTCACACTATACTTAAGATTATCTGGTAGAGTTTTAAATTCTGGGGGTGGTAATTCTTCATCCCTTCTCTTTTATGGCTCTTCAAAAGCTTCATCAGTTGGAGGTTTGTCTTCCATATTTATTTCTTCTAAAGTTCTGTCCTCCACAATTATTTTTTCACAATTTGAGTCTTCATTTATTTCTTCTTCTTGATTACTTAAGAAAAGAGCTGCCATCTCCTCAATAGTATTGTCTTTCTCTTCTTCTTGTATATGTAGAGGTTTGTCTTTAAATTTGGAAAAGTGGAATTATTTTTCCGATTTCCCAAGCTTAAGGGATACAACCTCCTTTTTGAAGTAGACTGTGGCACCTATATCACTCAAAACGTTTCTTCCAAATATGATTGGGAAAAAAGTGTCAATTGGCATGTCAACAAGTACAAAATCGACAGGGAAATTTTTATTGCAAATTGTGACAGTTGCATCTTCAACTACTCCTATTGGAATTCTAAGATTTTTATTGGCTAACATGATTGTCATATCAGTATTTTATATTGTATCCGATGCTATCTCTTCTTTTATTTCAAAATAAAAATCATAAGATATAACATTAACTTCGGTGCCAAGATCACATAAATCGTAATGCGACGTTTCTTTAAATATGCAGGGAAGAATAGGCTTACCCACATCTTTTACCTTAATTTTACCTTCAACCAATATAGAAGTCTCTTCATCAAGTTCAACTATGTTACAATGTGCATACATAGCCATGATTTCTTCCTTGGTTACCTCTTCATCTCTGGTTTCATCCAGATGTTCTTCAATTATTGGCACACTTTCCTTTTCTTTCTCCTTCTGTACTGCCTTGACCTGTTCATATTCTAAAATATGCTTATGTGCAGTGTTAGGGAAAGGTATCTCATACATTGGTTCTAGGGAGGCCAATGTTGCTTTAACTTCTCTTTTCTTCTCAGGTTCGGGTGGTGGATCATACTTGGCCGAACCCTCTTTTGGATCTTTGATGTGTTTTGTAAAAGCTCTAACAACTTGCAACACAAGATTTGAATCTAAATAAATCTCTTTAGATAATTCATTAATATGGCCCTTTTTATTATAGTCATGAATACATTCATAATCTATTTATGTTCCTCCTTCACTTCCTAGACCAAAATTCCATGAAACTCTATTATCGCGAATTCTATTAAGTAAAGCCCAAGCCTTAGTTATAGGTAAATCCATAAAAGCTCCTCTCGTGCAAGAGTCTAGTTCAATTTATTAGGTTCAATTAAACCTCCATAAAATATATGCAATAAATACCATTCAGGCAAATCATGATGAGGACATTGACTAAGTAAATCTTTAAATCTTATATAAGCTCATACTAGTCCTTTGTTAGGCAGGGTTCCTCCAAGTCATTATAAGACGCCTGATTCCAAAAGATCTTGATAGTGGATAATATTTAGATAAAAATTCACAAGCTAAATTATCCCAAGTAGTAGTGGCTTCTGAGGGTACCATGAGAGAGTTGTACTTGTCAAAGTTTGACTAAAAAGTTTAACCCTTACCTCATCGGCGGTATACCCATTAATCGGAACGTGCCACATATATCTTTGAAACATGCAAATGCTCATATGGATCAGGATCTTCTTCATCTCCAGTAAATGCTTCTTGTGTAAAATACCAAGTAGAAGAGGATTTATTTCAAACCCCCTTGTCTTCTCGTTGGAGTTGTCTCTTTTATAAATATCATAGGGCTTCCCAAAGTGGCTGAGTGGGTTAGCACTAGTCATATGCTCAAACTCCATCATGTTGGTGGAAACCTGTAACTCAAAGCAAAACTTAACATAAGTAAAGTAAATAAATAAAAACTAAAAGATCTGCAGTGCTTAGCTCCCTAGCAACAGCGCCAGAAAATAGCTTGATGACTGCAACAGCACAGATCGGTTTTAGCTAGTTTTGAAATAAAGATATCGATCCCATAGGGAGCAGGAGTCTGAAGTCTAAGAATTCTTGAAAAAATACTGAAAATAGAAATTCTAAATAAAGTTCTAAGTGACTAGATAAAATACGAGTATTGTGTAAAGAGGTGTTTTTGGGGTTTTGGTATAAGAGAACAATGAGTAAAGTAAACAAAACTGAATATAGAAAATAAGTATCGTGTATGTAAAAGAGATTTGAAACTTCAGTGGTAATAGCATTCTCAAGGATTAGCGGATACGCCACTAGCCTAATAAAGGGCTAAGGTAAAGATTATTATCATGAACATTCTCGACTATGTATGTGTGGGAGGAACTCCGTATTTGGACAATGAGGCAGCAACCACTGCTCAAATCATCCTCATACCCATTGCAGACAGCAATCAACATCAATTGAATTACTGCGCTATTAAGGGACATAATCCCACACGACGTATCCCATGGCATGGATAGTGTTCTGTGAGTTTCCCCGATTCCCAAGTTGATATGTAAGGGGTGCCAACAGCTTTATAGTCACTGCAAGTGCTAACATCCCTCCGTCTACCAATAAGTAGTTACCTCCAACAAGTCCCCACAAGAGGCAAATATTGAGAGGTTGACTTCTCCCAAGATCAAGATGTAGACAATCTAACACATGGTCACAGTGATGTATATCATAATACACTTTATCTTATTTCAATCTCATGGTAGAGTTTCTCCATCTCTCCAAGAACTCATGATCTACTCAGACATGGAGGCAATCAAAATCATGGAAAAAGTAATGGAATCTATCATAGATGAATAGTACTTGTATAAATCCATAACAAGTAAGATAATTACAACAAGATCTAGACAATATGTAGATGGGATGGATGGAGATGGTGGTGATGTAGTGGTTGATGATGAAGATCGATGCCTTAGCCTCCCGGATCTGCGTAGGGCGAAGATGGATCCCCGGTGGATGAGTTCCCCCTCCAGATGCCTTCTGGAGGTTAGGTTCGGCGATTTCTAGGTTTTCTGTATGTCGTCTCTCTGATCCAGTTGCACGGGGTGAAACTATTTGAGGAGGCGGTGTTGGCGCCAACTATACGGCGGGAACTATACGGCCGGAATATTTCCTCCCGCTGTATAGTTGGTCGTTAACCCTTCTGTACCTTCCAATTGCTTCAGGTTTTCTTCTGGTATTATTAATATTTCCTAAATAAGCAATTTACGTAGTTTTTGGATACTTTTCACTCAAATATAACTGGTCCAAGAATTGTGTCTATCGGATCCATCATCTGATCTGATCCTGGTGAAAATAAACATAAAAGGTGTATGTGAATGTCGTAAAATGCCAAGATACTACCACTACAATGAAAAATAATAATCTAAAATATGATGCAAATATGCACTCATCAGAGCTCTGCTCCCCAAACGGATTCATGCCATCTGTACTTAGACCAAACCTTAAACTCCTCGCATCATCTGCAAAGTTTGGGTACTTTATATCGATTTTTCTCCACTGCGACCCATTAGCGGGTGTCTCAACATCCCTTCTGACTTACATTCCTATTCGTGCCATCGCAACAACTTGGTGTGGTCTTTGTTTCTGAACAAACATTTCAACCGTGGTATTATAGGAGCATACCACATCACCTTGGCAGGAACCCTCTTTCGGGGGGGGGGGGGCTCACCCTCAACATCACCAGGGTCGATCTTATACTGCAATGCAGTGCACACCGGCCATGCATCCAAATTTTTGTACTCCTCACCACGGTAGAGGATGCAGTCATTAGGGCATGCATGTATCTTTTGAACCTCTAAACCTAGGGGGAAAACAACCTTCTTTGCTTCGTATGTATTGGCAGGCAATATGTTATCGTTTGGAAGGATATTCTACATCATTTTTAGCAACTTTTGAACTGAGGAGTCAGCCATACCACACTCTGCCTTTCATCGCAACAATTCCAGTGTACTAACCAGCTTTTTCAGACTATTTTTGCAATTTGGGTACAACAACTTTTTGTGATCCTCTAACATGTGATTAAAATTTTCATCTTTTCAGCCTCTCTGTGCATCAGCAATGGTCCGACCAAGATCATCAGCGGGCTCCTCATGTGCCTCTTCTTTAGCCTCCCCTTCAGCTTCCCCCATGGAAGTATCACCGTATTCAGGGAAACCATGATAGTTGTCATCATCCTCCTCTTCTTCATTGTCTTCCATTATAACCCCTATCTCTCTGTGCTTGGTCCAACAATTATAACTGGGCATGAAAACAAACTTCAATAGGTGGCTGTGAAGGGTTTTTGAGTTAGAGTAATCCTTCTGATTCCTACATCCACTACATGGACAGAATACAAAACCATTTCGCTGGTTTAGCCACACAGATGAATTCATGCACGCCATTAATGAATTCGCTAGAGCGTCGGTCAGTACCATACATCCATTCCCGGACCATCAGCATTATTGTAATAGTATATTAAAAACCATCACACGGCATCAGGAATAGAGAGCAGAGACCAATTTAATACAAGTTATAATGTGAGCTTCTAGAGCATTAAATTTGAATTTTGAAAATTTTACATGCAGCAATTTTTGAATTGGAGAAAACAATTAACATAAAAATGTGGAGTTTTTAATTATTATTCTAGCAGTGAAAACCTCATTACATTCTGAGCTCTAAAACTATAAAATTACACATTTCAATTTTCAGTATTTTTTTGCCTAATAAAAATTTGCCTAAAATTACATATCTAAAAATCCCTCTACTTCTAGAGCATGCAAATCCATCTATACTTCTATCACATTGAGATAAACTAACATTGAGAGATGAAAGGATGAAGTTCCTAACCTTTTAAAACCTTGGATTTAGGGGTTGCAACCAAATCTTGACAATCTTGAGAAAAAAAGGGCATGAACTCGGCTTGCTTGGGAGGAAAAAATGGCCATGACTCGGGCATAGACGAAGCCGCATTATATAGAGGAACCAACAGTCCCGGGTCATATTACGGATTGGGACTAGAAATTACAACTAGTCCCGGGCCGTTATACGGGTCGAGACTAATTGTTCCTGCATAGTGCAGCTGGGCGGCTATAGGTCACTTGTCCCGGGCCGTATTACGGACCGGGGCTAGAGGTCCAGAACGGCCCGGGACTAGTGCTTCCCGGGTTCATAGCCGTTGGAGACGGTACGAACCGGGACTAAGTGATCGCACTAGTCCTGGCCCGTAACAAACTAGGACTGGTGCCAGGTTCGGCTCCGAACCGATGGCCTCTTTTCCACTAGTGTGCATTGTACTGGGTTAAAAAAGATCCATGTGTTAAATTTTTGCCAAGGGAGCATATTTAATTTGTTTTCTTCATTTGTGTAGTACAATCTTCAAAAAAATTAAAAGGGGGCTATGTTTGGGACAGCTCCACCCCACCAATTCACCCGTGGAGCAGGCGAAGCTATCCCAAACACCCAAACTCCACATAATTGCTGGAGTGGAGCCGAAACACCCCGTAGTTCATTTTGGCGGAGCGGGGAAATAGGTGCTTCAGCCGCTTCACTTCACCACACGACATCAACTTGACCCTAGAGTTTCTATTATTTTACCCACCAATGCCATTGGAATTAGCCAAGTCATTGGGCCGACCCAATCTAGTTCTACTGTGACCCCTGAACAGCCTTATCCCATGGCTTCTGGCGGTTAGGGTAGGGCGTCGTCACCATGTCTAGTGATGGACCTCCCCTCTAGAGCTCCGTTTGCGCCCTCTCCCCTCCGCCACCGAACTTCCCCAACCTATATCCTCCTCCCCTTTGAGACCACCATGTTTGATGGTCGACGCTCGCTTGTACAGACCTCCGCCATTTTCTCTAGCGGTCGACACTTGCATGTATAGTACCCGTCCTCATACTTTATGTCCTTGTACTGTCTGCCTCCTCCCATCTGCCCCACTGCTCGTTTCCCGTCGCTGGTGAGATCCGCTGCTGCAAGTATTGACAGCCATCATCATTGTGATATTGATCGACGCCCGCTTCTCATCACTCCGGTAGCCCCTCCACCTGCGATCATCCGGACTTGATGCCTCGATGCAGTGACCTCGTTGCAGTCAAAGAACTACCAGGACTCTGTCCTGACCCAACCACGAACCACCCATGAAGGTGCATGAACAAGGAGCTTGGTAGAATAGATCATTTACTGTTCATCGCAAAAAATAGAACAGAGTGGTGTATATCTTTACTACTTATTAAAGGAGAAGTGGACATGATCATTGGTATGTCGCACCTTCCACCCGCAAATCGCCACTCCCGCCCGCTTGGGAAAAAAATTGCCTGCAATCTCAATTCCGCGTTGGCCAAAAAAATGGTAAAAGTTTTTCAAAGGAAAACCATAAAGCCACGTTCGTTGTATACCCCTGCACACGACTCCATGCCGCTTGCGCCCTGCCCAATTCACCGCCCGGCCATCCTCTACGCCGCATCACCACACCCCGCGCTCTGTTGAGAGGTTCCCATTCGTCTTCCTGCCTCAATCAATCCCTCACTCCTCGCCTTGAGGCCGGCTGTTTCACAGCTTCAAAGCCTGGCATAGAAATTACAAGCAGAAGGACCGGCCTCTCGAAAGAGGCTTTCGCCCAGCTATATAGATATAGCAACCGTTTGAGACCGCTGCTGGGCCAGACAGCACAACGCCCAAAAGAAAAACAAAGAAAACGAAGAAGAAAAAAAGAGAAAACAAAACCGACAACAGTGGCAAGACGAACAAGGATGACCCGCCACCATTGCGCCCTCCGGAGAATTCCACCACGCTCCTAGCGCTCAGAAGCGTCACGTACCAAGCAGCACCCCCAAGAGGGAAGGCGACGACAACGACGCTGCTGCCCGGACTAGGCCTAGGGTTTCCCCCGGTACGCTACGAGAGGTGGGGAAGAGATACACCCGACGCCCTTCAAGAAGGACGATGACACCCACAGGCGCCAGCGCGTCGGTGTCAAGACGACAAGGATTTCTCCCGACCTCTCAAAAAACCACACTCCCGGACGCTTCAAATTGCTCCACCAAGCTCGCCGCCCACCAGCACACGCCACCATGGTCTTGCAGTCACCACCGTCGTCTCACCGTGGCCCACAATGTGAGGCTGGTCCGACCGAAAAGAAGAAACTTCAGCGGGGTCGGCGGAACAGTAACACGCGGGAGGGAACGACCTCCACCGCCGGAAAGCGATAGCCGACCGGATATAGCAGCAGGGACAGACCAGGCCCTTACTGGCCCGGCCGAGTCCAAATGGACTCGTTAATCCCCGCGCCACACTGCAGCAGGGTGTCACCGTCGCCACCAACCCTAGCCCAAGTCCCGACTCAACCATCCACCAGTGGATCTGCCGCCACCGCAGATCCCCGCCGCCAAGTAGCCGCGCCAACACCACCGTGGTCACCCGGGTCAACCAGACTGTTGCCGGTCTAAGGAGCACCGGACTCGAACCATCAGCCGAGAGCCAAGACTACAGCTAACCCATTGGTACGGGCAAGGGGTATTGGTGAACAAGCCAACGACGACAAGCAGACCGGACACGGCAACCTCCGCGTCGACCGTAGGCCAGACCTAGCAACAGTGGCTGGGCAGAGCCCGCAGCGCCCAGACCGGGCCCAGATCTGTGCCCGCCTGGCCCAGATTGAGCCCGCGGCTCCCCACATCCAAGGATCGGTCCATAGGATCGGTCCATAGTGAGAGATGCCGAGGGCGCTGCCGCCGATGAAAGTCCCACCACTAACGGGTGTCGCGCTGTTTCTAGAGGTTGAGGCGACACTCGCAAGCCACGGGACGGTTGTCTCCCTCGAGTCCAAGGACGAAATCGGGCCGCACGCCGCCTTCCCATCACACGCGGGCTATATCGTCCCACCAGCCTCAAGCCGCAGGCTCTCCCATGGAACTAGACCAGCCAGATGGTGAGGAATATGAAGCACCTTAGGAGGTGGCCGTGCGGGAGGCTTCCATGTCTGCTGCTGATTCAGCCACGACGAGGAAAACCAAGAAAAGAAAGAAATTCCTCTACCCCAATGAGTTCAGGATCCACGGAGATGCCTAGGGCTTCCGTGTCTGCTACTGATTCAGCCACAAGGAGGAAAACCAAGAAAAGAAAGAAATTCCTCTACTCCAATGAGTTCAGGATCCACGGAGATGCCTAGGGCTTCATGGATCCAGGCGGCGGCGCAGTGCGCGGTCAACTGCTCTTCCTCCTTGCGCTCCGGCACCTCCGCCTTCTTGAACCAGGTCCTCGTGCATAGGTTGGCAGGGTATGTTTGATTTTCTCCCCCTCCCCGTCTAATTTGATCGGTTCGGTTCTCTATATTTGTCCACGCTCGCTGGGTAGACTTCTATGCTGCAAGTTGCAGTTTGGGATTAAGATAAAATGGATAAGCACGGCAGGGGGGACAAATGGGCCGCAGAGCCATGTTAGGCTAAATGCTACCTTTTTAGAGAAAAATGGGCCAAATACTACTGGAATTTAACTAATTTTTTCATGGGCTCGAGGATGATCTCCCCCGAACTACACATAGCTCCGACTCTGCACACAGCCTTTCATTAAAACTTTAGAATCCAAAATTATTATAAATCACGAATCACATAGAGTTGATGCATGCATAAACCAGCAAAAAACATGAAACAAGTGACTAAACATCATGATTCAGTCGACTAAAATGTAGCCAACTAGACTGGCTAAAGGTGTGCCTAGCGACCATCAATAGAAAGCTACACCTAGTAGCCATGATATCCCGCTGATCTTGCGGCGGTAGGAGCATCCAAAGTTGGACCCAATACTCCACCATGTGGATAACATGCAAAAGATTAAAAGTTTTTATTTGATAAAGGTAATATCATTTTTTTTATCTCTAAATAGACCAACATAACTCCGATACACCAATGTGAATTCGGACATTAGATGATTGATCGACACCTGTTAACCAATTATTAAATAAATTTGTTACACTAGTTGGAGGAGACAAATCATATGCAAAATAAATAATACGCCATAAGAGATGTCATAAGAGACGGACAAAAGGAAAAGATATAAATAGATGGTCTACTTTCTTAATCCGCTTGGGTCGATCCGCGATAGAAAATGAGTCATGGTTACCGGTGTGCCTAGCGACGCGACCCATATGGTCCGCGATGATCAGAGATTTTCTCCCACAAATATTTTCAATAATTTTAAAAATATTTTATAAAAAAACTAAATCCTAGTACAGGCACCATCAGTGACACGGGAGCCAACTAATCATCATCATCAATCGTCAGATCGTTGTACGGATGCGGCATCCAGAGCCCCTGCTATGATCAAGTAGCATGTGTCAGTGGTGACCGGGCCATCTCTTGCCTAGGGCCACATAGGACACATATCTGGAACCCCATTCCCATGTCACGCGACCTGCAGCGGCGTGCGCTGGAAGCGGCAGTGGAGCTGCCAAAATCCTAGAGAGCCGGGCGCCATCGTCCAATGCATCCTAGGTCCATAACATGTCCTTATCGCACTGGGAGAGCTCCATTACACGCCACCCATCCTTGTCGTAGCCATGCGACATGCTGGGCGGCACGATGGGCTCGTCATATTGCTTCACGACGATGCCTGTTCCGTCATCACCCTCCTCATCATCAAAGTCCGCGGAAAGATTGTGGTAATCCATCCCTTGCTCGACCTCATCTCCGAACGTGCACGCCCGCTGCTTTGTGCTCCTACTCGAGGAACAGCCTCCAGAAATCCTTGTGGTGGTACATGTGTTCGTACCGCAACACTGACGGTAGCCGTGTGATGTGTTGGCGCATCTCTGCTTCCAGCGCAGGGAGGGAGACGTCGTGATGATCACATTCATGCCCCTCCGTCCACCGTCGCTGGCACTTGAGCAGCGGCACGTACATGCAGTCGGGTCGGCGCTGCTCGGGAAAATGGTGTGCCGTTGGTGCGGCCGCCTCCAGCCCCACGAAATCTTGCGCTCGTGGAGGTAGCATCAATGGACGGCAGGTGAGGGAAGGCAATCGGGGCGACGATAATACATACACAACAAATTTATTTATACAATAAATCTAATGGTCTTGTAGAAAATGCACATATACATGTGGGACTCACGTCTCTGAGTATCAACAAGTAGCCAAAAAACACAACGTGAAGCTGCCCTTTGCTGCCTATAACAACGCGTGCAAACAAGACAGCAGCCGACACCTACACAAGATAGCTGCACCAAATACATACATAAACAATACATAGGCCCAGCATGGCATGGACATAGATGCTGCAAATGTCCTCACAACTCTTGCATGCAACCAAGATTAAACTATAACGCGTGCAAACAAGACAGCAGCCGACACCTACACAAGCTAGCTGCACCAGATACATGCATAAACAGTACATAGGCCCACATGGCATGGACATAGACGCTGCAAATGTTCTCACAACTCTTGCATGCAACCAAGATTAAATTATAGTATAATTTAAAGATCTGCACGATAGAGTAGGAATGTTTTAGAGTAGGAATGTTTTATTATGAGCACATCCAGGATTTATGGAACTTGCATTCACATTTGTAGGGGTACCAAAATACTTATTTTCCATTTCAATCAAGATCCTCGATGACTGAGGAGGCAGGCCAGCCGTGACGCCCAACGGCGGCGACGCGTCAGTCACCACGCAGCCCAAGAATAAAGGGAAGGATCGCATCGCAAGGATGAATTCAAGCAATGACCAACAGATCAAGGACCTGTCCCTGTCTAGGGCCTCTATCTGAGTGCCTCAGCACCACATTGGCGTTGGCTGCTCGAGGTGGAAGGGGATTCAGTTCACGGAGGAAGAGGAAGGTTGCAACTTGGAGAGTAATTAAGAGCCGATTAGGCAGGTTACAACTCTGGATCGAGAGCACGTATTTTCTATGTTTAGCAGGTAGCATACGGTAAAGTTTGTGCTCGTATGGAACTCTCTTCATAAAATTGTTTATTATCGCAGGTTCAGTACTTTATCCTACACTTTTTTCTTTGCTGAAAAAACAACGTTTTAATTTATTTGAACATGCGACCACAGCGGAACATGATGATCTCAAAGCACTCCTTGAAGATAGCACAAAAAGCAATCCTTACAAACGAGATGGAGGTATTGTTGGTATGATCATGTGTGTATGCACTTTCTTCATCATTCTCTCTATTAAATAAGCTTATGACCTGTTAGACAAAAAATGATCTTTAAACCACAGAAATGCTAATATCATTTATCAAAGTTGCTCTCAGTTTTGCTAAAGCTGAATATTTTTTATGCTCAAAATTAAATGATCATATCTCTACCTTTTTTTTTTGTTTTCTTGCGATCAGACCATGATGCTATGCATTCGAAGGCATCATAGGTTAGCAAATGTTGATAGTCAACTGTCTATTGACAAATTGCCCTAAATAAAATTTCCAGGACAAGTACAAGAAGACACATTGGATTTTCTTCGGTAGCCACTATGGATCCTTGTATTGATTAGTGGAAAACTTTTATCAGATATATAGCGTGGATCATTTGTGTATATTCTGAAGTAGAATTAGGGGTGTATAAATCGTAACCCAGAATGTTAGGCCCTGACTGAAGTGCTCTTGTCATGATGGATCTTACAGAGGTCTGGTGATTTGTTTATATTTCAAATTAGGTATGGAATTAGGGAATGTAATCTGAAACTTAATAGCTGAGAGGTGGGATTCGGTAGAGGTGTCTTATTTTAATTTAGCACACGGTACCTCTGTTAGCTTAACAACTGTAAAATGTGTAAGCTACTGTGGCAAGTCCGGAACTCCTGATGCATGTTTTCTGATCTTGATAGGACCAATATTCTGAAATTATTCACTTAGATAAGATTTTACATGGCACGATGTTATTCTTCAATGTGAACTTGCATATTCATAACATAATTTGTATTGAGCATTAAAAATCTGAGAAAGTGTAAAGCAATCTAGGGTGCGTTCGTAGGTCACATGTAGTATGTAACAAATATAGGTGAATTATAGTGTTATTTTTATTAATGCCTATGTCTACGTTTATAATTTTCGTGACAACGCGTGGGCATTCAACTAGTCAGTACTAGATGGCGAACAAATGTTATTGTTTTTTGTTAATGTATATGATATGTATTTGCTGAACCGAATGGTATTGTTTGTCACAAAAATGAACATATTCTTGCCAAGTCTGAATCATGGATGAAATAATTTTGGCGCACACTATATGGAATAATGTGGTTGTCTATTTCAATGATGGAGTTCATGTTAACCATCTAAGTTCTTCCTAACGCTAAAAAAAAGAGCTATAAATTTTATGATCATTACTAATAGATGGTGGAAATAGGAGCGCATTCGAGACATTTTACAAAACCCTCTAAGGCCTTTCACAATAGGGTGTATGTTAGCACATTATTCTAGAAGAAATAAATTGTTAAGAGACAACTCCTTCAATGCATTATTTCTTAAGT
This sequence comes from Avena sativa, assembly GCA_916181665.1. Classification (NCBI taxonomy): domain Eukaryota; kingdom Viridiplantae; phylum Streptophyta; class Magnoliopsida; order Poales; family Poaceae; genus Avena; species Avena sativa. The sequence continues at coordinate 140,023,620 of OV702280.1, forward strand.
GGTGTATCTACATTTAATGATTTGGATGACATGCATGCATTTGATTGGTCTAACCATGTTTTTTGCCTATGGTTTTGTGCAAGAGATGTTTCTTAGGCTGATCATAGTGGAAAGTAACTTACTAGTAACATGCTTATATTACTAGCCTAAGTTACTACTTTCATAGTGGAGAGTGTCATATGTGTTATAACATAGAAAGCTTCATTAATTGATTTGTAGACTCACTTTACATTGAGAAATGTGATGTGATAGTAACATATTATGTTATTTGCCCTCTCTGCTCATTAATTGCTTGCCACATCACTCTTTTGCCTAGGTGGCATGCATGTTACCATCTATGTTACTCCCGCTATGAACAGCCTTAGCTAAGATACAACCTCAATCTCTTTCTTCATTAACTATAGTGTAATATAGGCAAAGTGCCTAAGATACACCGCTAAGAACCACCTATTGTGACAGGCCTAACTAATCTAGATCTTGAGCTAATTTCTCTCCCAAACACAATTTTACTACTCTACTAACTAAGTGCCCGTGCATTGTTATGGAGAGACACCAGAAAATTGATGATATAATCAATTGGGCCACATTAAAGAATGCATGTTTTCTAAAATCAATCCATATAATAATTCACTCTATAATAAAAGTCTATGTTCTCATATGACAATGTGAAACATTTCCTTACATCCTCCAAATATTTGAAACTCTTCAAGCTAGAATGACATGAATTGATATTGAATCAGAGTTAAAGTTATTTGAATTTATTTAATAAATTTTTACTCAGCTAAAATCCTCTCAACTTGCTACGTTTTTGTCACCTACCAAGCAGTGCACCAGCCTCATTCCTAGGGCTGGGCATTCGGTTAGACCGAACAATTTGGTTCGGTGTTTCGGATGATTCACAAATTCGGTTTCCTAGAAATCAGAATCGATCGGTCTCCTAGTAAGCAACTAACCAAGGAATTCGGTTGCTCAGGTATTCGGTTTGGTCTCGGTCTTAACCGAAGTGACCGATGTACTTTACAACAGCGAGAAATCAAACCAGGCAGTTTGTGCTTCAGCGCTCTCCGTGCAGCTAGATGGGAATAAAAATGGAAGGTACAACCTGCACTCGCTGTCAAACGTCGGAGCGGATTTTCCGCCTAGCACTAGGAGCCATGCCGAGAAGGATGAGAAGGAGTATACGACACTGGGATGAAAAAAGGAGATGTATGACATCGAGATGGAGAGAGAGAGAGGATATGGCATCCAATATCGGCGATCGGACCACTACAACGCTGGCTGTTGTGTAGAAAGCATAGGTGGCTAGTTAATGGAGGTCGTGACTCATGAATGGGGACTTGGATGCAACGCGTAGAAAATGGCATTACAGCATGTTCGTTTGACTAGAAAAGACACGCATTTTATCAACGGGCTTCAAAATAGTAGAATAGACTGGGCTTTTTACAGCTTTCGGCCCATGACATAGTTATTCGGTCTGATCGGTCTCTTCGGTTACACAAAGCTTAATACCGAATTACCTGAGGAAAATTCAGTTTTTCATAATTGAAGACCGAAATTCTAACACAAATTATCGGTTTCGGTCTATTCGGTTTTGGTGTCAGTCTTTTTGGGTGCGATTTTCAGTCATCGGTTTTTCTGCCCACCCCCACTCATGTCCTTGTTACTGGTGGCCAGAGACGGTTCCTGTAGCTGTTGCTCTCCCCAATTTATTTCTCCCATTTTTTGATATTGGTTGATTGTGGCTCTTGATAGTGAGCAACCACTTAGCCAACAAACTCCACTGCTCAATGTCGCCTTGCTTACCATACAAGAGTTGTCTTATCTGTTACAACTGTAGAGGAAAATAAATAAATAGAGATAAAAAACAGGAAGGAAGTAGTAGTGGTTGAATTACATGATATGCATCCAGTATAAAAGTTGGAGGTTATCTCAAGTTATCAGAGCTCGTTAAAAGAGCAAATACCTAGGAGAGAATGAAGATATGAAGCTCTATCATGCTCAAAGTGATGTACCATACAATTTCATTCATTGCATGCATTCTAATCCACATAATTACTTGATGCACTCATTGATTTCTTCCATTGACTTGATAACCATGATGATTACTAAAACAGTACAACCACCTATCAATACAAAATATATTAGCATTCGTTTCACCATATTCGACACCTTGGTTAGTGGCGGAGGCAGGAAAAAGATATGGCGGACAATGAATTTTCCCCCTCTTGTCAACTGTTGTGGAGGGCTGAAGTACTAAAATGCAATAATTTAAGGGGCTTTTAGCATAAAAAATAGGGATTATATGGAAAATTTATGTGTGTTAGGGGGCCAGGCCCTGCTTGTCACCATGTCTCTGCCACTAATCTCAGATGATACCTACACTTTCTGGAATTTAAATCATGTACTAAGAATGCCAACACCCGGATTTTTCATCCCAGATGCCTGTTATGCTATACATCGCAATCCCAGGATTACCATTTTTGACATAACAGAATTGGTAGAACAGTACATCATCCATTACAAAACATAATAGTCTTACAAATTGTTGATCTCATGATCAAGTCTGATTACAAATCAAATCAGCGAAATAATAGTAGCGTAGTAGCGGCTCCATCTTCAGGGTCACAGGCAATGCTAACGATGGGAGATGATCCTAGTTATCATAGGCGTCCTGCTGTCCATCCTCCTCGAACTCTCCTTCGTAGTCTGGCCATGGGAATAGCCAAGGACAAAGCCATGAGTACTTTTAAGTACTCGCAAACTATCTCTAAAGAAGTAAGACTAAACTAGTAGGAATCCTAAGCTCTAGGTTTGTTTGGAACAAGCCAATTTTATGTCACAAGTACTTAGTGGTAAAGACCTCACTTTAGTTGTCTAGATTTCTTAAGTGGGAACCTAGTTTGATTGTCCACATCCTTGTGGGGTCAAGTCAAAGTCATACTTCAAGTCACAAGTCATTTTGAAAATATCTAACAACGGAATAGTATGGCCATCCAACTCTCCATAACCTCGGACGCGGCAATTCAAATAGTTTGAAACTCTGCAGAGGTGGTACACTTTCACCACAACATTAGATACATCCGTCAGGGGTAACCCTGAATCATCATACTGGGTATGTGGATAATCAATCCTAACCTTTCAATTACACACCCTAGTATAGGCACCTCTCCTATGAGTTTGTCCTCCCAGCCATGACCATCTGTCATCCTAGGAACTTCACAGGTGGGCATTCATATTCACAAGGTAGCCTCATCTCACATCGTTCCGCGAGGGAACCCATACTAAGACACATAAACTTCTAGTTAAGCCCTACCCAAACTCGGGTATTGTGGTTATACGGTAAAATTGGAATGGTATCGCATCCCAACCCAACCATCAGTTTTTATCAAAGTCAGGGCACAAACTTCATTTAATATCATCTTCATCTCATTGTGTCCATAACACATGTCAAAACATTTCAATAGAATGATTCATCATTCCAAGGTTTTCATAATCATTTGTTCCCGTCTATAGTGATCAATATTAGTTTAGCACTAGCATCTATCAATGAGGGTGTCACTAATTTGGGGTCCTAATCAAGGGTACTACCTACATCAAGTTCCAAGCTCTTGATGGCATCTTTCCTAAATTTCCACTAATCATAAATTAATTAACTACTTGAGCAACTTTGATAAAAGAAAGAAAGGTAAAGCTTGCAAGTAAAACTTGGGATTGGTATAATGAAGCTGGAATCCCAATTGCTTGCAAGTGAGGCTTGCATGGTTTATCTTAGCTTGCATAGAAGAGCTTGCCTTGGTTGGTAAGGTGATCGAAGTTCTCTTCGTCTTCTTTGTAGTATTCTTCCTCCTCGTAGCCCGGATTGATACTAGTGTCTATAAATCAATACAAGGTACACAATACCAAACAAAGCTTAACTACCTCTATTTAACACACAAGGATCCACACTAGATGATCTAGCATCATATCTATCATTACAAGAAAAAAGGGTGACAAGATTTTATTTGTCTAATTTTAGAAAAGTAATTTTTACTCATTGAAAAGTTACTTAAGATTTAATATTATCCAATTAAAATATGGGATCATATTGACACATGTCATCACCACATATTCCAATACTTGGGAATATGATTTAAAGTGGTTAGCCTAATTTACAAAGTTTAACAAGGCTATTTAATAATATTTTTATGACTAGAAATGACTATAAAGCCATTCTTTAAATTTGGTCCAAGACTACTGTATGCAAAATTATATATTTTTACATATTCATAAAGATCATGGCCAAAGTGATTTTTGAGAGTTGGAATCAACTCAAAAAGACTTAAGGTTGATTTTAGAAAAATGTTTCAAGTGATAAAAGCTAATGTTTGTTATTTTTACTGAGGATGATCTATAATTTCAAACTATTTGAATCCAATGGGAGTGATTAGAGATTTCCATCTACTTTCAAACAAAATTGGATTCATTCAATTTGGTTCAGTGAATCTTCCTGAATTGATTTTCAAAGTTACCTATAGTATAGAATTTTCAAATAAAAGAAAAACCTAAGTTTGAATCTGTGGGCTACGCGCGGGAATGCTAACAGGTTGGCCCAACTACGCAACATGCACGCAGCGGGCTGCACCGGGTTGGTCCCACTCATCAGCGGCTAACTCAACGCAAAGCAGTATCTTATGATCTAGGCCGCACGATTAGAGCACGATCGACGGCTGGGCGTCGTCGTCTCCATCACATGGGGCACGCGAGACAGAACCCTAGCGCTACGGCGGGGGTCATCGGGGGCTTACAAGGGCTCCATCTAGGTCCGGCAAGGTGGGCGAATGAACGAGTCGACGACGGTGGTTCGACTGGTGGTCGCGGCAGCTCCTGGGGCGGCTCCTAGCATTGGCTCCTTTCCTCCTCTGCAGCGGCAGACTCCGGTGAAATTCCGGCGATGTGGTGCTTGCCTTTCTCTAGGGACGGGTCAGAGAGGGTGCTGGGTGAGAGAGGAGTGGGATATATTTATACTGCAGCGAAGGGGGCACGGCGGCATGGCTCAGACTTGTCGGCGACGTAGTTAAAGTGCGATATCGGCATGGTCAAGGGTGTAGGTCGACGCGGTGCTTCAGGGCGGCCGTCATGTGCAAAGTGGCACGGAAAGGCACGATCTCCATTGTTCTAGAACATCTGTGCTCTGCAGCGGTACCATCGGCATTCGTCACGGTGTACCGTGGTCACGGTGAGCGCGGGGTCAAACGATCATGTTTGCGCGTTCGCTAGAGTCACGGCGAACTTATTGGCGCAATACGAGAGCGAGGCGCATCATGTGCGTGCGGGATTGCTCGGCGCTCTGGCATGGCATTCGGCATGGTTGGGTGTTAAATAGGCGGCTGTGCTGGCATCTCCACGGGCGGTCGTTGGTCGAGGCGTGCACAGGCAGGGGAAGTGAGGTCTGGGCTACCTCCTAGACATCATGGTCGAGGGCGGCGCGGTCTGTGGTAGCGTGTCCGTGAAGGGGTGGCAAGGTGAGCTCGGGTACCATTTTGCACTGGTCATTTGATCGAGTGAGATGAGCTCTGAGGCACAAGCTGGTACTAGGTGAGTTAAGGGCTCATCGTGGGATCTTGGTGAGGTCACAAGCATGATCAAAATATTGATCAAAACAGTAGATAGTTGGTAGAGTTGTAATGTGATCACCAGGTGTTTGATCAAATGGCCGCAAGAACTAAACTTTCATATTTTCAAGTGATTTTTGGTGGGTGTGCTGGTAGTCATCTTGGTAGTCTCTGGGTGCAATGGTTTTCTAAGTGGTAAAGGTTTTAGTGGTTTTCCAAAATTGACTATCTTGATGCATAAGATAGATTCAATTTTGGATTGCCTCTCAAATGGATTTGGATTTGTTTCTGCAAGATTGGAAAGCTCCATTGTGTTTACTGTCACTAGGTCTAGAAAGATGAGAAAATATATGGAATTTTTTCTGTTTGAAATCACTTTCTAGAGATGCTCAAAGTGAGCTAGGTGTTAACTTTTGCAAAAATGACCATTAGGTCATATGCTTCATATTTAATTTTCTTTGGTTTTTGATCTGGTTTGGATTTGACCTAGATGATATGGTTTTGATCTTTAAACCATTTCTCATCATTTACAACAATCAAACATGGCATTGCAAACATTCACACACATTCATAACACATAGGCATTAACATATGGTTTATTAATAAAAGCTTTTGTTAACCCTAACTTTGGTTAATTACAAATTGATCCTCATTAATATTTTTGAGATGTTACAAACCTTCCCCTGTTAAACAGAATCTCTTCCCGAGATTCATAAAAAACTAGTAACTAAAGGGATTGGGAAACTTTGTCCTCATGTAATCTTCTCGTTCCCATGTGGCTTCTTCTTCAGTATGGTTGCTCCACTGGATTTTGAGAAACTTGATACTCCTGGTCCGGGTAGTTCTGAAAGCTTCTTCCAAAATATGAATGGGTACTTCACGATAGGATAAGTCCGGGTTGATTTCAATGGCTCTGTGATCGATGTTCTTGAAAACTTCTATCGTCTCTGGAACTTCTAAACATTTCCGAAGTAACGAGATATGAAACACATCGTGCACTACTGACATCTCTTCCGGCAGTTCTATCTGATACGATACTTCTCCTCGGTGACTTAAAATCTTGAAGGGTCCAATATATCTGGGTGCAAGCTTTGCTTTGAGTTGGAAACGTTGCATTCCTTTCAAGGGTGATACTTTGAGATAAACAAAGTCTCTGATATTGAAGGCTAGATCTCGATGTCTCTTGTCCGCATAACTCTTCTATCTGGATTGAGAGGTCTTGAGGTGCTCACAGATTTTGTGAACATTCTCTTCGGCTTCTCTTAGGATGTCTGGTCTGAAGATCTGACTCTCTCCCACTTGCGACCAATTCAGGGGGGAGGGGGTACGAGACTTCCTTCCATACAAAAATTCAAATGGGGCCATTTGCAAACTGGCTTGATAACTGTTGTTGTATGAGAATTCTGCGAAAGGTAGGCAGTCTTCCCATTTAGATCCATATTACAATACACAAGCCCTCAACATATCCTCGAGTATCTGGTTTACTCTTTCTGTTTGTCCATTGGTCTGCGGGTGATAAGCGGTGCTGAAATTCAGTTTGGTCCCTAATCCTTCTTGGACTTTCTTCCAAAATCTTGAGGTAAACCGGGTTCCTTGATCTGACACAATGTTCTTGGGGGTTCCGTGCTGACTAACTATTCTATCAATATACAACTCTGCTAGTTTCGATCTCTGATAAGTGGTCTTGACAGGTAAGAAATGAGCTACTTTGGAAAGTCTATCCACTATGACCCAAATAGAATCATTTCCTCTACTAGATGTAGGAAAACCGGTGATGAAATCCATTCCAAATGAAGCCCATTTCCATTCTAGAATTTGCAAAGGTTGCAAAAGTCCTGCAGTCGCTGGTGTTCTGCTTTGACTCTTTGATAGATATCACACTTGGCTATGTAGCTTCCGACTTCTCTCTTCATTTTGTGCCACCAAAATTGCTCCATCAAATCTTGATACATCTTGGTTCATGTCGGATGAATATAATAAAGAGTATTGTAGTCTTCTTGCAGAATAACTTGCTTCAACTCTGAATCTGCTGGCACACAGATCCGTTCCTTATACCATAGAACTCCTTCTTCATCTTCCGTGAATCCGTGTACCTTCCCTGTACCGATACGACGCTTAATTCCATCGATACTAGCATTTCCTTTGTGAGATTCTTTTATTTGATCTATCAAGGTGGGTTGAAGTTCAATACTGGCTAGGAATCCTTCGCTAACTAGCTCCATTCTGAAATCCTCTAACTCCTTATGCAAACTTGGCTGCTCTTTCATAATCATGGTGTTTAATCTACACGGCAGTCTACTAAGAGCATCCGCTACCACATTGGCCTTGCCGGGATGGTAATGAATGTCAAGGTCATAATCCTTGATCAACTATATCCATCTCCTTTGCCTCATATTCAACTCCGTCTAAGTGAAAGTATACTTCAAACTATTGTGATCTGAATAAATCTCACAGCGCTTACCCATGAGGTAATGACGCCATGCTTTCAAGGCTAAAACTACTACGACTAACTCTAAGTCATGGGTGGGGTAATTCTGTTCATGTTGCTTTAGTTGTCGGGACATATAGGATATTACTTTGCCTTCTTGCATCAACACACATCCGAGACCAATCTTGGATGCATCAAAATATACGTCAAAGGGCTTCGTGATATCCGACATGATCAAGATTGGGGTTGAAATCAATCTCTTCTTGAGCTCTTGAAAACTCGCTTCACATTTGTCTATCCATTCAAACTTCTTGTCCTTCTTTAATAGCTGAGTCATCGGCCTAGCGATGCTTGAAAATCTTCAACAAACTTGCGGTAATATCCCGCTAATCCAAGAAATGCGCGAACTTTAGTTTGAGTGGTTGGGGATCTCCATTCTTTAACATCCTTAATCTTGGCGGGGTCGACGGCAACTCCTCCGGCTGACAAGATATGTCCTAATAATCCTACTTCCTTTAACCAGAATTCACATTTGCTAAACTTGGCATACAACTGATGCTCTCTCAGGGTTCCAAGGATGGTCCTTAGGTTATGTTCATGTTCTTCTTCCGATTTGGAGTCGATCAGAATGTCATCGATGAAAACAACGACAAACTTATCCAAGAAGTTCATAAAAATCTTATTCATGAGATTCAAGAAATAAGCGGGGGAATTGGTTAATCCAAAAGACATGACCTTGTACTCATACAATCCATATCGGGTAGTAAAAGCAGTCTTTGGAATATCCGTTGCACGAATTTTTAGTTGGTGATAACTAGTTCTAAGATCAATCTTAGAGAACACTCTGGCACTAGCCAACTGATCAAATAAATCTTCTATCTTTGGCATTGGGTACTTGTTCTTGATGGTGACATCATTCAACTTTCGGTAATTCATACATAAATGGGTGGCACAATCTTTCTTATCCACAAATAGAACATGTGATCTCCATGGTGATGCACTTGGTTGAATCAGATCTTTGCTCAACATGTCATCAAGTTGCTTCTTGAACTCCACTAATTCATATGGGTTCATACTATAGGGTCTCTGAGCTATGGGTCTGGTTCTAGGGATTAGTTCAATGATAAACTCGATATCCCGATCTGGGGGCATACCGAGTAATTCATCTGGGAACACAACGGGGTATTCACAGACTACTCTAACTTGGTCTAAGGTCGATTGAGCTAAACTCTTGTTGCACTTGAATTGACAGGGCAGTGTCTCAGGCACATGCTCAACTGATATTCCGGTGCTACTAGTCATGGTTATGGCATTATTGGCACAATCTATTAATCCTTGATGTTTCGACATCCAATCCATTACTAGTACCACTTCCAAACCTTTTGTTCCAAGTACTATTAGATTGATATAGAAATCTATTCCATTAATTCTGATGGGTACGGCCTTGCAAATTTTTCTAGCTTTGGTAGTTGACCTAGGTATTTGAACTATCATAACATGCTTCAAATTTTTTGGTTGAATCTTACTAGTGCATGCAAATTCTTCGGTAACAAACGAGTGCGATGCTTCAGAATCAAACAACACTCTTGCAAGTACTGAGTTAACAGAAAACATACCCAGCACGACATCTGGCGCTTTCTGGGATTCTTCCGCATTCATGTGGAATGATGACCCACAAGTATAGGGGGTGTATCGTAGTACTTCCGATAAATAGGAGTGTCGATCCCAACGAGGAGCAGAAGGTGTTGAACAGTGGTATGGAGCAGGAAATCCCTGTGACTACTTAGCAAACAGAATTTTAGTGGTTTTCTGACAAGGCAACAAAATAAAGAGCAAGTAACAAAAGTAACGAACAAATGGAGCAAGTGGCCCAATCCTTTCTTAGCGAAGGACAAGCCGGTGGAAATACTTATAAGGACCAAACTGAAGGGTTTCGCGGCATAGTAAATCAAAATTTTCTATGGAGCGAACAGAGGGAAAGCCAAGATCTAATCTAGGAGATGCAAACAACGAGAGAGATTGGATTAGATCTTCATACCCTTGAAGATTCGCACAGCGGAACGTTCGTCGGAACGTGGGTGATGTAGTCGTACTCGCTTCTCCTCCTCGCGATCCGATCCGATCTAGCACCACAAGTGGCGGTGCCTCCGTGAGATGCACACGTGCAGCACCTCGACGTCTCCTCCTTTCTCGGACCAGCAAGTATGGTGGAGAGATAGATTGGATCTACAACACGACGGCGTGGTGTATATGGTGGAGAATTTCTGCAGCAGGGCTTCGCCTACAAACAGTCGGGAGGGAGAGAGGAAAGCTAGCAAGGCGGCTAGGGTTTGGAGGAGAGGTGTGTTGGGTTGGTGCGCCCCCACCCCTCTTTATATAGAGGGGGGGCGCAGCCCTAGCCCCTCCCCCAAGCCCAAAGGATAAGGAGTGGGGGACATGGACTCTCCCCTCTTCTAGAAACCCTATCTCTAGTTTAAACGATTTAAACTCTCTAGGATCGGCTGGGCCCTATGGGGCCTTGTGCCCCTGGCCCAATGTGGCCAGGACACTCCCTCATAGGCCCATGCCCCCTCCCGGAAGGTGGGGCCACGTTGGTCCCCTTCCGGAAGGTTCTAGAAGCTTCTGGTACAATACCGATTAACCCGGAACAATTCCGAACTCCAAAAACTGCACTGCCTTATATGAATCTTATTCTCTGGACCATTCCGGAACCTCTCGTGATGTCCCGGATCCCATACGAGACTCCGAACAAAAATTCATAAACCAATTATCCAATCTATCCTAGCGTCGAGACACGTTAAGTGTGTGACCCTGCGGGTTCGAGAATATGCAGACATGATCTTCTATCAATAATCAACAGCGGGGTCTGGGCACCCATATTGACTCCCACACATTCATCGATGATCATATCGGATGAACCACGTTGTCAGTATTCAAACAATCCCATATATATATTCCCTTCGTCTCGCGATATTTTACTTGCCCGAGATTCGATCGTCGGTACCGTCATACCTAGTTCAATCTCGTTCACAGCAAGTACTTTACTCGTTCCGTAATCCGATATCACTTTGTGATTAACTCCTTAACCACATGCTTACAAGCGGTGTTGATATCGATTACCGAGTGGGCCCGAAGTATATCTCTCCAACTTGGGAGGGACAAATCCCATCTCGATACATACAACCCAACAGATACTTTCCGATCACCTGAGAGACACCTTTATGATCACCCTCTCATAGGATGACGTTTGATGACCTCAAAGCTTTCTTCCGATATCAGGGAGTTGTATTATCTCATGGTCTAAGGAATACAATATTTTACATAAGAAAAGCTTCGCAAAGACGAACACGATGACACGATCTAATTGCTTCGCTTAGTTTGGGTCTGTCCATCATATCATTCTCCAATGATATGATCTCATTATCAATTGACAACTCATGTCTATGGTTAGGAAACCTTAACCATCATTGATCAATGAGCTAGTCCATAGAGGCGTACTAGGGACACGGTGGTGTTCACAAACCACACAAGTATTAAAGTTTCTGCTTAATACAATTCTAGCATGGAATATAAACATTATCATGAACAAGAATTATAATAATAACATCTTTATTATTGCCTCTAGGGCATAATTCCAACAGTCTCCCACTTGCACTAGAGTCAATAATCTAGTTTACATTTGGCAACAATCTCACACCCATGGCACTGAGGTGTTGATCATGTTTTACACGTGGAAGAGGTTTAGTCAATGGATCTGCGACATTCAGATCTGTATGTACTTTGCTAATCTTCAGATCTCCATCTGCTATATAATCTCGGATTATATGAAACTTGCGGTTGATATGCTTGGTCTTTGGATGATATCTTGGTTCCTTAGCGAGTGCTATGGCGCCAGTGTTGTCACACAATATCTCTAGTGGGTCCAATGCACTTGGAACCACGCCAAGCTCAGTGATGAAGTTTCTGATCCAAACTCCTTCACTTGACGCTTCTGCAGCAGCCATGTATTCCGCTTCCACTGTAGATCCCGCGATCACGCTTTGCTTGCAGCTTCTCCAGCTCACAGCTCCTCCATTCAAAATATAAACGTATCCTGTCTGAGATTTGGAATCATCCTTGTCGGTGTCAAAACTAGCGTCGACGTAACCTTTTACGACAAGCTATTCATCACCCCCATAGACTAAGAACATTTCTTTAGTCCTATTTAGGTACTTTAGGATGTTCTTCACGGCTGTCCAGTGTTCCACTCCTGGATCACTTTGATATTTGCTCGTCAAACTAAGAGCGTTGGACACATTCGGTCTAGTACACAGCATGGCATACATGATGGAACCTATGGCCGAGGCATAAGGCACTTTGCTCATAGCTTCCCTATCATTTACCGTAGCTGGACACTGAGCCTTGCTCAATATCTTACCTGACAACATAGGCACTGAACCTTTCTTTGCCTTATCCATTCTGAACCTTTTCAGAACTTTGTCTAGGTATGTACTCTGGCTTAAAGCTATCAGGCGCCTTTGTCTATCTCTATAGATTTTGATGCCCAATATATAAGCAGCTTCACCTAGGTCTTTCATTGAAAAACACTTGTTCAAATAACTCTTCACATCGTTAAGCATGTTGATGTCATTTCCGATAATCAATATGTCATCCACATATAGTACCAGAAACGTCACCGAGCTCCCACTCACTTTCTTGTAGATACAAGCTTCGTAGCAATTTGGAACAAATCCAAAGCTCTTGATCACTTGATCAAAATGAAGGTTCCAACTCCGAGATGCTTGCTTTAGTCCATAAATGGAACGCTGAAGTTTGCATACTTTACTAGCATCCTTAGGATCGACAAAACCTTCGGGTTGCATCATATAAAACTCTTCATCAATGTTGCCATTGAGGAAAGCAGTCTTAACATCCATCTGCCATATTTCATAATCATGAAACGCGGCAATTGCTAATAAAATCCGAATGGACTTAAACATCGCTACGGGAGAGAAAGTCTCATCGTAGTCAACACCTTGAACTTGTCGAAAACCTTTCGCGACAAGCCGTGCTTTATAGATGGTAACATTACCATCCGCGTCCGTTTTCTTCTTGAAGATCCATTTGCACTCAACGGCCTTTCGGTCGCTAGGAGGGTCCACCAAAGTCCATACTTGGTTTTCGCTCATGGATCCCAATTCGGATTTCATGGCTTCTAGCCATTTCTCAGAGTCTGGGCTCATCATCGCTTCCTCATAGTTCGTAGGTTCACTGTCTTCTACTAGCAAGACAGTCAAGACAGGGTTGCCGTACCACTCAGGGGGGCACGCGACCTTGTCGACCTGCGACGTTCAGTAGCAGCATCGTCCGAAGCTTCATGATCCTTGTCATTAGCTTCCTCTATTGTTGGTGCAGGCGGCACTGGAACAATTTCAGGTGCTGCGCTACTCTCCAACTCAAGAGAAGGTTCAATAACCTCGTCTAGCTCTACTTTCCTCCCACTCACTTCTTTCGAGAGAAACTCCTTCTCAAGAAAGGAACCGTTCTTTGCGACAAACACTTTGCCTTCGGTTCTGTGATAGAAGGTATACCCAATAGTTTCCTTAGGGTATCCTATGAAGACGCATTTCTCCGCTTTGGGTTCGAGCTTGTCCGGCATCAACTTCTTGACGTAAGCTTCGCATCCCCAAACTTTAAGAAACGACAACTTAGGTTTAGCACCAAACCACAGTTCATACGGTGTCGTCTCAACGGATTTAGATGGAGCCCTATTTAAAGTGAATGCAGCGGTTTCTAATGCATAACCCCAAAATGATAACGGCAAATCAGTAAGAGACATCATTGATCGGACCATATCTAATAGGGTTCGATTCCGGCGTTCAGACACACCATTGCGCTGTGGTGTTCCGGGTGGCGTGAGTTGTGAAATGATTCCACTTGCTTTAAGATGCGTGAGAAAATCATAACTCAAATATTCACCTCCACGATCGGATCGTAGAAACTTAATCTTTCTGTTACGATGGTTCTCCACTTCATTCTGAAATTCCTTGAACTTTTCAAATGTTTCAGATTTATGTTTCATTAAATAGATATACCCATATCTACTTAAGTCATCGGTAAAAGTGAGGAAATAGCGATATCCACCGCGCGTCGAAATACTCATCGGTCCGCATACATCGGTATGTATGATTTCCAACAAGTCCGTTGCTCGCTCCATCATTCCGGAGAACGGGGTTTTGATCATCTTGCCCATGAGGCATGGTTAGCATGTGTCAAATGATTCAAAATCAAGAGACTCCAAAAGTCCATCAGAATGGAGTTTCTTCATGCGCTTTACACCAATATGACCTAGACGACAATGCCACAAATAAGTAGTATTATCACTATCTACTTTGCATCTTTTAGCCTCAATGTTATGGATGTGTGTTTCATCCCTTTCGAGATTTAGAAGAAATAAACCATTTACAAGAGGTGCATGATCATAAAAGATGTTACTCATATAAATAGAACAACCATTATTCGGAGATTTAAATGAATAACCGTCTTGCAATAAACACGATCCAGAAATAATGTTCATGCTCAACGCAGGCACATAATAACACTTATTAAGGTTTAAAACTAATCCCGAAGGTAAAACTAAGGAGAGCGTGCCGACGGCCATCACATCAACTCTTGATCCGTTGCCAACGCGCATCGTCACCTTATCCCTTGCAAGCCGCCGTCTATTCCGTAGCTCCTGTTTCGAGTTACAAATATTAGCAACTGAACCGGTATCAAATACCCAGGCACTACAACGAGGGCTAGTAAGGAAAACATCAATAACATGTATATCAAATATACCTTTGATGGTGCCAGCCTTCTTGTCCGCTAAGTACTTCGGACAGTTGCGCTTCCAGTGACCCCTGTCCTTCCAATAGAAGCACTCAGTGTCCGGCTTAGGACCAGATTTGAGCTTCTTCTCAGCAGGGGCACGCTTGCCGCCGCCCTTCTTGAAGGGCTTCTTTGCTCCCTTACCTTTCTTAAAGGAGGGCTTGTTGACCATCAACACATGATTATCTTTCTTGATGTCCACTTCCGCAGCCTTCAGCTTTGCGAAGAGCTCGGTGATCGTATCAGTGGAACCAATCTGATTATGAGTCACTACAAAACTTTTGTAGCTGGGAGGGAGTGATTGCAGAACCCTGTCAATCTTGATCTCCTCTGGAATCGTGCATTCCAGTTGCTCAAGGCGTTGAGTGTAGCCCGACATCTTTATGGCGTGCTCACTAACGGAACTCCCTTCCTCCATCTTGCAGTTAAAGAACTTCTCAGAGATCTCATATCTCTCAGAACGGGCTTGAGTCTGAAACATGGTTTTCAGCTCCTCGAGAATCTCAAAGGGCCCGGGATAGGTTTCAAAACGATTTTGAAGTTCCGGTTCCATAGCAAACAACTTGGTGCTCTTAATCACACCATAATCATCTTTGCGCGACTAATAGACAGCTTTCTCATCAGCCGGCGCAGTTGCAGCAGGGGGGTCACCTAACACTTTCCCAAGGACATAGTCCTTTTGTCCGCCAGACAGAATGATTCTTAGATTGCGGAACCAATTGGTGAAGTTAGACCCATTGTTTCTAAGCTTTTCCTTCTCAGCAAAAACGTTGAAGTTGAAGTTGGACTTGGCCATGTGATCTACAGTATTTGCAAGTACAATTTAGACTATGTTCATGATAAATAGTTCAACTTAATCAAATTACTAGATGAACTCCCACTAAATTCAACATCCCTCAAGTTGTTTAGTGAACACGATCCAAATTCACCACACCTAATCCGATCATCACGAGAAGAGATGTGGTTTCAATGGTGGACAACGAAGTGTCGATCATATCGTTCATATGACTCATGCTTAACCTTTCGGTTCTTGTGTTCCGAGGCCATGTCTGTACATGCTAGGCTCGTCAAGCTAGACCCAAGTATTTCCGCGTGTGCAAAAACTGGCTTGCACCCGTTGTATGTGAGCGTAGAGTCTATAGCACCCGATCATCACGTGATGCTTGGACACGACGAACTTTCGCAACGGTGCATACTTGGGGAGAACACAGTTTTTATCTTGATCTTTAAGTGAGGAATCATCTTATAATGCTACCGTCGCGATCTAAGCATAATAAGATACATAAAAGGATAAACATCACATGCATATAACTTTATGTGACATGGTATAGCCAATCTTCGCGCAATGATCTCCATCTTGTGCGCTCCGGCATGATCTCCATCACTCCACCATGATTGCCTCCACCACGAATAGCAACTACAACTATTGCTAACTACTTAGCGATAAAGTAAAGCTATTACATGGCGTATAAGAAGTTGACACACAGGTCATACACAATTATAAAGACAACCATATGGCCCCTGCCGGTTGTGTACTCATCGACATGCAAGTCGTGAAACATTACAAAACATGATCATCGCATACATTATACACATCACATCTTGGGCCATACCATATCACAGAAAACACTCCCTGCAAAAACAAGTTGGACGCCTCTACTTTGTTGTTGCATGTTTTACGTGGCTTTATGGGAGAAGAAGCTAAGAACGATTCTTACCTACGGAAAGCCACAACGGTGATATTATGGTTGCCAAACTCCGGTGTTAATCCCATGACAACTATAGTGAGAGAAACTGACATCCACCAGCCGCATGTGTGGAACAAGCCACACGTCAAGTGCGGAGCCGGTCTCGCGAACGACGTCGCGTAAGGTTGGCCTGGACCGCTTCAATCTCACTATCCCGCGTCATAAGAAGAACACAAACAAGAGGCTTGCAACAGAAAACATCAACGCCCGCAACAACCATGTTGCGTTCTACTCGTGAAACACATCTACGCATAGATCTAGCTCTGATACCACTGAAGGGTTTCGCGGCATAGTAAATCAAAATTTTCTACGGAGCGAACAGAGGGAAAGCCAAGATCTAATCTAGGAGATGCAAACAATGAGAGAGATTGGATTAGATCTTCATACCCTTGAAGATTCGCACAGCAGAACGTTCGTCGGAACGTGGGTGATGTAGTCGTACTCGCTTCTCCTCCTCGCGATCCGATCCGATCTAGCACCACAAGTGGCGGTGCCTCCGTGAGATGCACACGTGCAGCACCTCGACGTCTCCTCCTTCCTCGGACCAGCAAGTATGATGGAGAGATAGATTGGATCTACAACACGACGGCGTGGTGTATATGGTGGAGAATTTCTGCAGCAGGGCTTCGCCTACAAATAGTCGGGAGGGAGAGAGGAAAGCTAGCAAGGCGGCTAGGGTTTGGAGGAGAGGTGTGTTGCGTTGGTGCGCCCCCACCCCTCTTTATATAGAGGGGGGGCACAGCCCTAGCCCCTCCCCCAAGCCCAAAGGATAAGGAGTGGGGGGCATGGACTCTCCCCTCTTCTAGAAACCCTATCTCTAGTTTAAACGATTTAAACTCTCTAGGATCGGCTGGGCCCTATGGGGACTTGTGCCCCTGGCCCAATGCGGCCAGGACACTCCCTCATAGGCCCATGCCCCCTCCCGGAAGGTGGGGCCACGTTGGTACCCTTCCGGAAGGTTTTAGAAGCTTCCGGTACAATACCGATTAACCCGGAACAATTCCGAACTCCAAAAACTGCACTGCCTTATATGAATCTTATTCTCCGGACCATTCCGGAACCTCTCGTGATGTCCCGGATCCCATCCGAGACTCCGAACAAAAATTCATAAACCAATTATCCAATCTATCCTAGCGTCGAGACACGTTAAGTGTGTGACCCTGCGGGTTCGAGAATATGCAGACATGATCTTCTATCAATAATCAACAGCGGGGTCTGGGCACCCATATTGACTCCCACACATTCATCGATGATCATATCGGATGAAACACGATGTCAGGATTCAAACAATCCCATATATATATTCCCTTCGTCTCGTGATATTTTACTTGCCCGAGATTCGATCGTCGGTACCGTCATACCTAGTTCAATCTCGTTCACAGCAAGTACTTTACTCGTTCCGTAATCTGATATCACTTTGTGATTAACTCCTTAACCACATGCTTGCAAGCGGTGTTGATATCGATTACCGAGTGGGCCCGAAGTATATCTCTCCAACTTGGGAGGGACAAATCCCATCTCGATACATACAACCCAACAGATACTTTCCGATCACCTGAGAGACACCTTTATGATCACCCTCTCATAGGATGACGTTTGATGACCTCAAAGCTTTCTTCCGATACCAGGGAGTTGTATTATCTCATGGTCTAAGGAATACAATATTTGACATAAGAAAAGCTTCGCAAAGACGAACACGATGACACGATCTAATTCCTTCGCTTAGTTTGGGTCTGTCCATCATATCATTCTCCAATGATATGATCTCATTATCAATTAACAACTCATGTCTATGGTTAGGAAACCTTAACCATCATTGATCAATGAGCTAGTCCATAGAGGCGTACTAGGGACACGGTGGTGTTCACAAACCACACAAGTATTAAAGTTTCCGCTTAATACAATTCTAGCATGGAATATAAACATTATCATGAACAAGAATTATAATAATAACATCTTTATTATTGCCTCTAGGGCATAATTCCAACACAAACGTTCTCGAGGACACATGGGAATTCTGTCAAGTGCTTTCGCTTCAAATAGGTGAGTACTCTTCTTTGGTGTTTGTAAGTGTTGTGTGGGTGAAACTGTGCTAACATACCGCCCTTCCTAGGACTAATACATACTTGTGATTAAACCCCCTGCAAACATCTATAACTATAGGAAAGTAATTAAGATATAAATCTAACCACAACCTTAAACTCTGAGATCCTACACTCCCTTGTGCAAAGGTGTCCTAACGGGGGTTTAGGTTTCTGTCACTCCGGCAACCCCACAATTAGTAGCCAAATACACAATGCATTCCCCTAGGCCCATAAATGGTGAAGTGTCATGTAGTCGACGTTCACATGACACCACTAGAAGAATAGCACCACAACTTAAATACTAAACCATTGAATAATAACTCATCACAGATTCACTACTAACAACATGACTTCTGCCATGTCCTCAAGAACTAGACAAACTACTCATAAGACATCATATGGATCAAGATCAAAGATGATATGGTAATGGATAAATATCTGAACATAAACAATAATCCAATGGTTCCACTCACAAGCATCAAGTACAATAGTAATCAACACCGGGAAAGTTTCCCCTAAGAAGTAAAGCAATATCCAACACAATTGTTACAGCGGGACGGAGTGGTGGTGATGGTGCTGGTGGAGATGATGGTGTGGATGATGATGATGATCCCGATGAAGCCTAGCTTGATGACGATGTTGATGGCAACGGTCTCCCCTCTCCGGGAAGGAATTCCTCCGGCAGAAATCTGTCTGTGAGAGAGATCTTTCTCTCTCGGTGTTTTCCGCCCCTAGAGGCGGCGGAAATATATCTTTGGTCGCCCCTCAAGCCTTAGGATTTCGAAGGGAACATATAGGCGAAGGGGCGGAGTCGGAGGCCGGGCAGGTGGGCCACACCTGCCCTAGGCGCGGGGTTAGGTGGGCCCGCACCTATGGGGGTGTGGGCCCCCTGAGGCCCCTCTTCGTCCCTCCTTCTGGCTTCCTTCGTTTTCTCGTAAAATAATATGTTTCCATATTTTTCTGGTATTTTTCTGATCTTTGCAAAATTGCACCGAAACGCCTTCTTTTCAATCAGAATCCAGACTCCGGCAGTCCATCCTCCAGGAATCATCCAACATGCATAAACATATGAAAAGCCATAAGTAATACCTCATAATAAGACAAATATCAATGAATAGAGGTAAATTATGATATAGAATGGTGATGCAAATTGGGCGTATCAACTCGCCCGAGCTTAGACTTTGCTTGTCCCCAAGCGAATACTGAGCTCAGTAAACATGTCCACATGTTTATGGAGTGAAGTGTCAATAAAAGAATACAAACAATAAGCATCACACTTACCATTGCACAACTCATAGAAGAGAGAAACTCACCATTATATAACTTAGCTTGCAACCAAGTACATCAGTCAAAATAGAGATGCATAAAAATAAATCATAATTGGAATTGGCAAACTTGTTCTTGGTCAGAGAACACCTGGCAAACAGTTTCACAAAAGCTTTTTGTAGAAGTTTCAAAACAGGAAATCTCTTTGCTCAAAAGGGTTTTTCACAAGTGAAGGCTTTCAAAGTAATACTCAATAGATAAGATTTTTGTGTAGGGTTCGCAGCATAGAAAACAAAAAAAATTCCTACGATGGGAACAACTATGTACCAAGATCTATCTACTAGATACAAACAACGGGCGGATGTATATCCGTAGAGAACATACCCTTGAAGACCGACAAAGCTTAACGAGTTAAACTCGTGGTTGATGTAGACGATCTCTTGTTGGTCTCAAGATCGAGAGGAATTCCTAGCGCCGCAAATCAGCAGCGCATCCGTGCTCGCACACACGTCCGAGGAACCGAGAAACCTCCGCCTACTCGCTCCAGCGATGCAGCAGAAGCACAACTCTTTCTTTCCGAATAGCCACCGGGAACATGTATCTCGCTAGTCCAAGACCATGGGGGATAAATTCTAGAGGGGGAGAGAGATCCTTCACAAGGAGGTGTGAGTGAGAGAGAGGAGAGGGGTGCCTTTTATAGGAGGAGGGGGCACCCAAGGGGGTGGCCACCGGCCATGGGGGCCGCCCCCTCCCCTCCTTCATTCATGTGGGTGGACACTCCACTCACAAAAACCTCTTCATTTCCCTCCACTCAAAATCCCACTCAAACTTGCAATTAAATTTCCACCAAATTTAATGCAAACTCTCATTAAATAAAACTCTTTTTATTTATTCAGAATTTTGTCAATTACTTTAATGACAAACATTCACATATAACCCCTTGCTAGAATTCTATTTCATATGCAAAAACACTTTCTGCAATTTCACCCGAAAACCTATTTCGGTATCTAGTGAAATAAATTTCTGCGCTTGTTATTCTTTCCGGCATGAAACTTTTGCTCCAATTGGATGTCGGTGTCTCTTAAGTGTGTCACCCTACGGTTCATGAATAATGCAGACATGATCGAGACCCCTCTCGGATCAATAATCATAAGCGGGATCTGGAGACCCATACTGACTCCCACACATTCAATGATGACTTTCTTGTGATCGTCAGAACCTTTTACGCTAGTATCTTAATCTCTTTGTTTCGTGATATATTACATGTCCGAGATTCGATCAGCGGTATATCCATACCTGGTTTGATCTCGTTACTGACATGTACTCTTTTCTCGTTCCCGTGATATAACATTCTAGTGATCAAATCACTTGCTTGCAAGCTAACCAATGTGATATCACCGAGAGGGCCCAGAGTATATCTATCCGTCATCGGGATGAACAAATTCCACTCTCGATCCATGGTCCTAAACATAGCACTTTATTAGTTATGAACCCATCTTTATAATCACCCTGTTACGGTGTGACGTTTGATGTTATAAAGCTCTTCCGGTGTTAGTGATTGACATGATCTCATGGTCTAAGGATTAGGATCACTTCGTAAGTTGTTATAGCAATATAAACTCAATGACTTTGATCGTAATGCTATACTTCGGATGAATGTTCATCACACCATTATACTAATGTTGTGATCCCGTTATTTTTCAACATCCAATGTCCATGATCAGGAAACCTTGATCATCTTGTTAATCAACGAGCTAGTTTATGAGAGAGGCATAACTAGGAACTTTCTGTTTGTTTATTAAACACACATGTATTAATGTTTCCGTATTAATACAGTTATAGCATGCAAAATAAACATCTATCATATACTTGGAATACACATAATAAACACTTTATTATTGCCTCTCAGGGCATATTCCCTTCAGTCTCCCACTTGCACTAGAGAAAATAATCTAGTTACATAGTGATGAATCTAACACCCATGGAGTTCTGGTGTTGATCATGTTTTGCTCTAGGGAGAGTTTTAGTCAACGGATCTGCTACATTGAGATTCGTGTGTACTTTAGAAATCTTTATATCTCCATCCTTGACATGCTCGCGGATGGAGTGAAACCGGCACTTAATATGCTTGGAATTCTTGTGAGACCTTGGTTCTTTGGCATTGGCAATGGCACCATTGTTGTCACAATAGATCACCATTGGGTCCAATGCGCTTGCAACCACACCTAGTTCGGATATGAACTCCTTCATCCAAACCGCTTCCTGAGACGCTTCCGAAGCAGCAACATATTTGGCCTCCGTTGTTGATCCCGCCACCACAGGTTGTTTGGAACTCCTCCAACTAACCGCTCCGCCATTCATGAGAAATACGTATCCGGATTGAGACTTAGAGTCATCCGGGTCGGTGTCAAATCTTGTGTCGACATAACACTTAGCGACAATCTCTTCTTCACCTCTGTATACAAAAAACATATCCTTAGTTCTTCGTAAGTACTTAAGGATATTCTTGACCGCTATCTAGTGTTCCGAACCTGGATCCGATTGGTACCTACTAGTCAAACTAATAGCATGTGCCACATCCGGTCTTGTACATAGCATGGCATACATTATAGAGCCTATGGCTGAAGCATAGGGGACTTTGTCCATTATCTCTCTTTCTTCCGCCATAGCCGGACTTTGAGTCTTACTCAATGTCTTTCCTTGCAACATAGGTAAGAACCCCTTCTTACTTTCATCCATTTTAAACTTCTTTAAAATATTATCAAGGTGTGTACTTTGTGATAGCCCTATTAGGCGCCTAGATCTATCTCTATAGATCTTTATGCCTAATATGTATGACGCTTCACCTAGGTCCTTCATTGAAAATTTGCTGTTTAGATAACTTTTAACACTGTTTAAAAGATCTATATCATTTCCGATCAATAATATGTCATCCACATATAATATCAGAAATGACACATTGCTCCCACTCACTTTCTTGTTAATACAAGCTTCTCCATAAGTTTGTACAAATCCAAACTCTTTGATCACCTCATCAAAGCGGAGATTCCAACTTCGTGATGCTTGCTTTAATCCATAGATGGATCGCTGAAGCTTGCACACCTTGTTAGCATCCTTAGGATCGACAAAACCCTTTGGTTGTATCATATACAACTCTTCTTCAATATTACCATTGAGAAATGCGGTTTTGACATCCATCTACCATATCTCATAATCAAAATATGCAGCAATTGCTAACATAATCCTAACTGACTTTATCATCGCTACAGGAGAGAATGTCTCATCGTAGTCAACTCCTTGAATTTTTTGAAACCCCTTTGCGACAAGTCGAGCTTTATAGACAGTCACATTACCATCAGCATCAGTTTTCCTTTTGAAAATCCATTTGTTCTCCACGACCTTTTGGTCGTGAGGTAATTCCACTAAGTTCCAAACTTGATTTTCATACATGGATTCCATCTCGGATTTCATGGCTTCTAACCATTTGTTGGAATACGGTCTCATCATCGCTTCTTCATACGTCGTTGGGTCATCAATTTCATCAACCATGAAATTCATAACAGGGTTTCCGTACAGCTCGGGAGCTGCACGCATCCTGCTAGACCTGCGAGGTTCGATAGTACTCTCTTTTGGAGTTTCATGATCATTATCATTAGTTCCCTCTTCAACAGGTGAAGCCAACTCCGGAACAACTTCTGGCGCTGCTCTACTCGCCATACTTTGAAGAGAAGGTTCAATAACCTCTTTGAGTTCTACCTTCTGACTACTCACACCTTTCGCGAGAAACTCTTTCTCTAGAAAGGATCCATTCTTGTCAACAAAAACCTTGCCCTCGGATCTGTGATAGAAGGAATACCCAATAGTTTCTTTAGGGTATCCTATGAACACGCATTTTTCTGCTTTGGGTTCGAGTTTATCCGGTTGAAGTTTCTTCACATAAACATCGCATCCCCAAACTTTAAGAAATGACAGCTTAGGTTTGTTTCCAAACCACAATTCATACGGTGTATTTTCAACGGATTTAGATGGTGCCCAATTTAAAGTGAATGCAGCAGTTTCTAGTGCATAACCCCAAAATGACAACGACAAGTCCGTCAGAGACATCATAGATCGAACCATATCCAATAAAGTACGATTAGGACGTTCCGACACACCATTTCGCTGTGGTGTTCTGGCAGGCGTGAGTTGTGAAACAATTCCACTCTCTTTCATGTGAGTGCTAAACTCTAACTTAGATACTCACCTCCACAGTCGGACCATAGAAATTTGATCTTTCTATTACGATGATTTTCCACTTCATTCTAAAATTCCTTGAACTTTTCAAAGGTTTCAGACTTGTGTTTCATCAAGTAGATATAACTGTATCTACTCAAATCATCCGTGGAAGTAACAAAATAACGATATCCACCTCGGGCCGACACACTCATTGTACCACATACATCAGAATGTATGATTTCCAATAAATCCGTCGCCCGTTCCATTGAACCGGAAAACGGCGTTCTAGTCATCTTGCCCATAAGGCATGGCTCACATGTATCAAATGATTCAAAATCAAGTGATTCCAAAAGTCCATCTGAATGGATCTTCTTCATGCGTTTAACGCCAATATGACCTAGACGGCAATGCCACATATATGCGGATATATCATCATTAAGTTTAATCCTTTTAGCATCAACATTATGAATATGTGTAACATTATCATCGAGATCTAATAGAAATAAACCATTCATCATCGATGCATGACCATAAAAGATTTCATTCATATAAATGGAACAACCATTGTTCTCGGATTTAAATGAATAACCACTTCACATTAAACACGATCCAGATACAATGTTCATGCTCAGTGCAGGCACCAGATAACAATTATTCAAGTTTATAACTAATCCCGACGGCAAGTGGAGAGGTAGCGTTCCGACGGCGATCACATCAACGCTTGATCCATTGCCGACATGCATCTTGATGTCACCCCTTGCTAGCGGTCGCTTGTTCCGCAGCCCCTGTTTCGAGTTACAAATATTAGCAACTGAACCGGTATCAAATACCCAGGTGCTACTTCGAGCACTAGTCAAGTACACATCAATAACATGTATATCATATATACCTTTGTTTGACTTGCCGTCCTTCTTGTCTGCCAAATACTTGGGGCAGTTGCGCTTCCAGTGGCCAGTCCCCTTACAATAATAGCACTCGATATCAGACTTAGGGCCAACTCGGGGTTACTTTTCAGGCACGGCAACCGGCTTGCCGCCCTTACTTCCTTTCCATTTTCCCTTCTTGCCTTTCTTGAAACCAGTGTTCCTATTGATCATCAACACTTGATGTTCCTTTCTGATCTCCACTTCTGCAGTTTTAAGAATTGCCAGAAGCTCGGGGAGAGA
The DNA here is from genome assembly GCA_916181665.1 of Avena sativa. NCBI lineage: Eukaryota > Viridiplantae > Streptophyta > Magnoliopsida > Poales > Poaceae > Avena > Avena sativa. The sequence continues at coordinate 140,048,967 of OV702280.1, forward strand.
CTTCTTCATGCCTTGCATATTATAGTTCATCACAAAGCTCTTATAGCTAGTTGGCAGACTGCAGAACACGATGGATGCCTAAATCAATGGGAATCGATATTCCCAAGGACACAAGCTTATCTGCGTAACCCGACATCTTGAGTACATGCTCACTTACGGAACTGTGCTCTTCCATCATGCAGCTAAAGAACTTTTCTGAAGCATTGTAGCTCTCTACAGCAGCATGTGTGTCGAAAATCATTTTCAACTCACCCATTGTATCAAATGCATTGCCGTTTTCAAAACTCTTTTGAAGTTCCGGCTCTAGCCCATACAATATGCCGCAATGAACTAAGTTGTGGTCCTCCTGACGAGTCTGATAGACATTCTTCTCCTCGTCAGGGGCATCCTCAAAAGGTGGGGGCCCTAGCGGCGCTTCTAGCACATATTGCTTTTGTGCAGCAGAGAGGAGAATCCTCAAATTCATGGCCCATTCAGTAAAGTTGCTACCGTTTGTTGCAAGTTTCTCTTTCTCCATGAACACATTGAAATTAAAAGCAGGTGGTGCCATCAACAACAGAATTTGTAAAGTTTAGACTAAGTTCATGATAGATTGAGTTCAACTAATCCACATTACGAATGAACTCCCACTCAAAAACGACATCCCTCGTGTCTTTTTGGTGATTACATGAACCAAATTGTAGCACCCCGGGTAAATCCACCTCTAGAAAATCGCCTGTCTTTATATTTGTACATCTTCATGACATCATCATGCATATTATTTTTGCCTAAAACTATTTTGCAAAAGACTATGTTGTTTTCTATTTAGCCCCTCATTTAATGTCAAATCAATCTTGTAACACCCTCAGAATCGGCCCTATGCAAGTTTTAGCGAAACCCGCCAAACCCGCATAGAAACGATTCAAAGGTGCCCACCAGGCACTTTCGTGCGGGTGGAAAACGAAGTAATAACATTACACAACAGTCCTCGATGGGACCCACAGGACAGATATATACAACAGCGACTCAATGAGTCAAGAATACAGATATAATATACAAAGATCCAAATCACCTTGAAAATGATAGAGCGTCCGACTACGGACAAGATGCAAATGGGGCTAAGAGCCCTGAAGAATAACCAATGGCGTCCATAACCCTGCCCAGGCCGAGCCGGAAGGGTAACCCTGCTAACGACGTCGATCTCAAAACCTGCTTAAACAAAAGGGGTGCCGACAAAGGGCAAAGGAAAAAGAGAGAGCGGTCAGTACTGAGGCCAGTACACGGCGAGACTAGAATTCGGCGGTCCTCGCCTACATAGGTATGGTGGACCGAAGCGGCAGCGCAGCATGCACTAAACAACCTATAGAGACTCGATACAACTGTCGGCTATCAGAGAGGGATAAGAAAGACCTATCCGGAACCAACCTGATACTAACACCAAACAATCCCATCCTGGTATTCCCCCTCGAGACCAAACGAGGAAGTCAACCGAGGAACTCACACAGTTGGCAGTTTTACTTACTCCGTTATCGTTGCAGCAATTACTAGTCAGGTGTAGATAATCGTCCTGATAAAATAAACAGTGGGCCGTTTTAGTTAACCATTCCGTTGTAGTTGCAACACTTACTAGTCAGATACATATAGCATGAGATAACCCCAAAACCCAGCAGTTGTTGGTACTTTTATTTAGCCATTCCGTTGTAGTGAAGCTGATTACTAGTCATATCGGATACAAGTCAATTTATAACAGTAAACTTTAGTTATAGTTGTCTATGATCAAGCACTGTGCTCCAAGTCGTCCATAACCGCGGACACGGCTTCTCAAAAAGATTTAACCCTGCAGGGGTGCACCAAAGTTCCCACAAGCACTTCGACCCTTTTTGCCAGATCAGTTAACATACACCCATCGGTATGTCGGCGGGGCCTAAGTCATGACGTTTCCAGACCCAAAGCAAGCACGGGGGGCCACCCCACTAAGTACACCCGCAACGAAGTCGGCCGGTCTCCGAGACGGACTCAGGGTTTGGGTAGACGGCTGTGAACGACTGGGGACCCAAAACTGGGCTTGTCGACACCGCGAAAACATGTCCCGATCCTAAACAGTACAGTGTGCTATCCATCGCACAATTTAAATAAAGCGGTAAAGCATGGCATAAGTACAGAATAGTAATAAAGCCCCAAACTACTTTGTGGCCCCCAGTACAATACTTTGAAATCAGGTACTAATCGATGGGGGCCCATATCTCCCCACCTGTGGTTAGCGCGCTCGATCTCGGAACAGGTGTCAAGAACTCGGGGTCCTACGGGACACAAGTGGACGGTTAACAACCAAATAACATCTATTGCCCACCTGTGCCTCTGCTTACCTACTTCAATTTTAGTTGTTAATCAAAATTAAAGTAAAAGATAATTAAAGCCATGATCATCTCCAACATAAAGCATATGGCAGTCTTCCAGCAACTGAGGTACTTGACGACACGCAACAGCACTTGAGCAAGCGACTACGACGCGCAAGTCCAACTATCTACCAAACAACAGGTAATAGGATGTGTCCAAGGCAATATAAGGCTGCAAGGGATATCACGGATACGGAAACTAGAGCATCGCAACACAGATAGCAATAGATCAACAGGAGGGAATAAATACTATAAAAGTAAGATAGGTAGAAAGGGGAAGATGCTCGCCTGAAAGCATTGCCGAAGGTTCATCCGAAGAACGGGGCGAAGCTCACATCAACTCAACGGCCTTATCCGCGAAGAACCAAAATACTAGAATAAACACCGGATGCAATATTTAATACGACGGCAGAAGATCGGGCATGATGCATGTATGATGCATGACATGGCAAAGATGCGATGCAACTAGGTCATATTAAGCGGAACCGGGGTCCCGACAATTAATTAGGTGGTTCATGTTGTTTAGCTACCCCGCAAATTAAATGTTGTAATAACAGGGCAAGATAAGTTACCGGTTCGCTACACAAATTTAAATAAGGCCAATATGAGACTAGATTTGCCCGCATATGGGCCCCATATTTAATTATATGGTGAATCGGCATAAGGCCCCCAAGCCACAGACAAGTACGCATGCAAGCATGACAATATAATATGCAACAAGTGATATTACATTTATAAAATAGGGCTCGAGAAAGGGGTCACACATTAGGGTTCGACGATCTTGGGGTTCCGGGGGGTTCGGGGTTCGGTCTCAGGGTTCCGGGTTCGACGGGATCGGTTACAAGATGGAGAACTTGTCGTGACATGCCGGAGATCTTGGTCCCAAGCGGTCGATCTTGTCGTTGAGAAGATCTTGTCGGGTCCACGTATCGGGTCGGTATTGGCGTTCGGGAAGAAGAACTTGTCGTCCTCGTGGCGAACTTGGCGCTCATCAGGTTCAGGTTTTGGCGTCCGAGGGGAGTACTTGGCGTCCGGTGGTAGATCTTGTCGATTCCACTCCAACGGCCTTGTTGTTCCGCAGCGTAGATCTTGGGGAGGTTTCGGGGTTCCACGGGTTCGGCTCGACAATCGGAATCCGGGAACGGGTCTTGGGGTACCGGGTAGGCGATATTGAGGTGCATCCTTGTCTTCGGGAGATCTTGTCGAACCTTGTCACCTTGCGAGCACACAGATTCTATGCAGATCACACAATAGTGTAACCATCTAGAAGGAGCATGGCAGCAACAGCCAAGCGCCAGGGGGCCGGGGCGAGCTTGGCGGAGGGCAGCGCGGGGTAGAGACATGGGTGAGGCTGGCGTGGCTCTGGCGAGGCTGGGCGAGCAGGGACCCACGGACGGCGGCAACCGGGGAACTCGAGGCGGAGGAGAGGGAGGGTCCAGCGGAGGCGCGGGGCCGAGGCAGAGGAGAGGACGCGCCGGCGGCGGGAAGCTCGGCGGCGAGGTCGCGGGAGGAGGCGGGCGGCGCCGGCGGTGGAGCTCGAAGGGAGGCGGACGCGGCCCGGCGAGGCGGGGCCGGCGGTGCGGACCGGAGCGGAGGCTGGTGGCCAGAGGGAGGCCGGCGACGGATGCGGCCGCGGACGAGGGCGAGCTCGGCCGGAGAGAAGGCCGCGGACGGCGGACGAGGAGGTGGCCGGCGAGCCCGGCGGGGAGGCGGTGCAGAGGAAGGAAGCAGGGTGGCGGAGCTCGCAAGGCGGCCGGGCGGAGGGGAGCGTCGGGGTGGGTGGTCGTGCGGGACAGGGGAGAGAGGAGAAGGGGGATGGTGGGGCTGCGAGGCAGGAGGGTGGGGTCGGGTCTGCAGGGGGGAGTGGGTCCCAGGCGGGGAGCGTGCGTGGTGTGTGTTGGACCTGGGTGAGTGGGGTGTGTTGTGTTTGAGTTGGACCAGGGAGAGGTGGCAGCAGGGGGTTGGCCAAAAGGAGGGGCTGGGTGAGGTGGCGAGCGGCTATAGGAGGGGGTGATGTGGCTGGTTGGGTAGGGATTGGGATGAGGATGAGGTGGCGAGAGAGGATTGGGTGGGGTGAGGTGGAGGGGGGGTTTGGGTAGATTAGGTTGGGTAGTTTTAGGATTCTGGTGGACCGATTTTGTACTGGAGGTGGTCGACTGGGTCGGATCGGCCCGGTTCGGCTGCCCCCTAAAATAATATAACTTTTATTTAATTTGCAATAAACTTTTGTAAATAGTTTTTAGACAAACAAAATATCCGGAAGCATCTGGGGTTTAATTTGAAATAGCAGGAGGGCTAGTTTCGGAAAACAGTAGACTTTCGCAACATAGTTTCAAGTAAAATAATATGCATGATGATGACGATGCTCTAATGCAATGTGGCATGATGACATGAGCATGCGGTCATGATGATGCAATGCACAAAAACAACGCGATTTTCTAGTAGTGGTTTTGCGGGATGCCACAAATCTCTCGGTCTGTCCCCATCTTGTATTTGTCTTAAACTATTTATAAAACATTTTTAAAACAAAATAATTAAACAAAACTATTTTGTAAACCGGGGGAGGCAGTCCAACCGGTTAGCCCAAAGGCCCAACTGGCCAGACCGCCTAATACCCTAGTACACTCAAAACCCTAACCCTAATCTACCATACCCCACCTAACCCTAATCCCCACCACACTCCAACTCCCTGCTGCTACCACCCCTGTTTCAACCCACACCACACACACACGCAACACCACAGGCACACGTGACCCACCCGGTCAACACCTGACACAGCCTGAACCACCACTCCTCGCAGGAACCACCCCACCTACCGACAACCACCCACTCGGCCCCGCTCCTGTCCCACCCCGACGCTCCCCGTCCTCCCCACGATCCCCTCGCGATCCCCAGCACCCCGCTTCCTGATGCCTTCAGCCGCCGCTCTCTGCAAGCATCCTAGCCCCAGAGCCCCGCCTCCTTCCTTCCTCTGCCTGCTATCGGCCTCAGGCCCGACCGCCTCCTCTCCATCTCCCCGCGAGCTTCCTCCTTGACTCCGATGCCAGGCCCCACCGTTACCACGCACCTCGTCCTCGACTTCGCTGGCTGCAGCGCGCCCGCATCTCGTTGCCTCCCTGGCAGCTCGCCCCGCGCACCTCGCCTCCCGCACACCCTCGCCGCCCTAGCTCCAGTGATCCTCTTCTCCGCCACCAGCAGAGACGACGCCGGTTGTTCACCTTATGTCGGCTTCCTCCTCTCATGGCCACCCTGCAAGCTTCTCGTCACGGAAACCCCTCCGACCCTGCTGCCGGCAGCAGCGTTGCCCCCATCGCCTTTTCCCGTCCCTGGCTCCTCTGCTCGAGTCGGCTCGGCCTCCACATCATGTGGGTGCCCGACCCTTGCTCGTGAATAACCTCACCGCATGTACCGTCGTCGGCGCCTCCCTGTGTTGTGGCGTGCGACCCCACACAGGACACCTCATGCCTGCCTTGCAGCACCTCAGGGCTGCCCTGGTGTTCTGCTCCTGTTGCTAGTGTGGTTACGGTGTTGTTGCGAAGCTGGAACTCGATGCAAGCTGCTTCCTTGTCTGTATTGAAGCACTGGGTGATTCTGTCATGAACACCCAAACCGCAAGATCTTCTCTGTCGATGTGTTTTGTCAAGACCTTCGCTCTGGTGTCGTGATCCTATGGACACCAAGTTCGGCTCTGGATACCAAGTCCTACATCGGCCAACCAAGATGGAACCACAAGACCATCGACACGGATATGATTCGGAGACCCCAGACCGCAAGAACGTACCTGGAGTCGAACCCTGAAGACCGATCCCCCGAACCCTCGGAACCCCAAGATCGCCATTCGATGTGTGACCCCTATCCAAGACCCCTCGTATTTTTATAATGTATGATATTGATCTTGTTGCATATTAAATGAACATGTTTGCATACATATTGTGGGTGTTTGGGGGTATCTATATGATTCACCTAAATTAAAAATGGATACCATATGCGGGCGAATCTAGTCTAATATTGGTCCCATTTAAATTTGTGCATCGAACCGGTGATATAATTTTGCCTTGTTAAGACAACATTTAAATTGCGGGGTATCTAAACAACATGAACTTAATAATTGTCGGGACCCCGGTTCTGCTTAATATGGCATAATTGCATCGCATCTTTGCCATGTCATACATCATACATGCATCATGCCTGATCTTTTGCCGTAGTATTATATAGTGCATCCGGTGTTTCTTCTAGTGCTTTGCTTCTTCGCGGATTAGTCCGATGAGCTGATCCGAGTGTCGACCCGATCTTCGGATGAACCTTCGGCAATTTTTTCAGGCGAGCATTCTCCCCCTTTCTACCTATTTTACATTTCTAGTCTTTACTTCCTCCTGTTGATCTATTGCTATCTGTGTTGCGATGCTATAGATTATGTACCACGTTATACTTCCATGCAGCCCTTATATTGCCATGGACACATCCTATTACCTGTTGTTTGGTAGTTAGTCGGCCTTGCGAGTCGTAGTTGCTTGCGCAGGTGATGTGTCGTGCCGTCGCTCTTCCACAGTTGTTGGAAGACTGCCATATGCTTTATGTTGGAGATGATCATGGATTTAATTATCATTTAATAACTAAAATTGAAGTAGGTAAATAATGCAGAGGCACAGGTGGGAAATAGATGTTATTTGGTTTTTAACCGTCCACTTGTGTCCCGTAGGACCCCGAGTACTTGATACCTGTTCTTTGAATATTCGCACTATCCGCATGTGGGACCATGAATCCCCCTAACCCTAGCTTTAGTCATATTTAATTCCTTGGGGCCACAAGTAGTTTGGGGCTTTTTTACGATCATGTACTTATGCCATGCTTTACTGCTTTATTTACTATTGTAACACCCTCTCCTGATAAGGCTGAGTTCATATGTATAGTGCCAATCCCTGGATCGGTTCACTGGCACACATAGTACAAAATGATACCAAATATAACTGTGCATCATAAATACAACGAATATGATCCAGAATTTACATTATTTATTCAAGTACACAACGGAAAACGAATACAGGGTAGATATCCATCCTCCAAATGCGCCATAGGCGAACAATTGTTGAGTGGAGTCTCGCGACCTATGAACGATCACTCAGATACGATATAACCTACAACATGAAACGTTGCAGCCACGAATGGTCAATACATTGAATGTATGGCAAGTAGGCTAAAGTGGTTAACAACTTATCTATCAACTACATGCTTATTTGGCCAAGTGGAGTTCAGGCTCATTTGCATAAAGCAACAGTTTTATCCTAACATTTGTAACAAAGTAGTTTTCCAATACGATAAATAGGACACTCTGGTTCACTCCCAGGTGCTCCTACCCAATTATGTTCACCCAACAAGTTTTAAGTAATTAAGAAATAAGGATGAGTGAGAAATATCATAGCATCAGTATCAGGTCGCTTAAATTGTCCATAACCGGGGACACGGATAATCGATTAGTTTATACACCCTGCAGGGGTTAGTACACTTTACCCATGTGACTTGGCCAGCCCAGCTCGTACCACCACTCTCATATTGGGTGATGATAGGGAGAAGTCCAAGAAGGAACCGTTCGGGAAGTAGCTCCCCAAACCCGACATGCACCGGTCCAACCTACACTATTCTACATCTCTGGATACGTGGGTTCGAGTTACCACAACCTACTGAGTCCAACCAACCGCCCATTCCATTATTGGCACATGGTTGTACACGTAAGTTACCAAATAAAGAAACCAATCCTTTCTCAGTGTCCTGGTGCCTTTCCGCAATGATACTACCAAAAATTATCAATCCCATCACACCCAGGAGATTCATTGATTAAGTTGTTTTAGTTTTCGCAAACCAACACATTTAGAATCAACATTAGTGATGTAACCCATCCCTCGTTCATCATAGCATGGCTAAGCACATCTACCAACGGTGGCTCATAAACAAGAAATGCTAGGGAATAATATGGGACATAGCATAGCATATACACATCAATTCCTACATATGCAATTCTACAAAAACATCTATAATACATAGGAAAACAGTAGGACATTTATGACCAAGATAGCACCACTTGCCTTTGTTGTAGATGTAGTCGATTAGATAATCCTCACAATTATAATGGCCTCTTTCGCAATAACCACAATACTTGCAATCATAGTAGTTGCAATCACAGTAGTTGGACTCCTCGCAATCTAACGTTTGAAGCAAACACAACAAACACACCATTCAAAACATTGCAAACATGCAACAGTGCAACATTACAAGAAAACAATGATGAACAGATGCATGCATGACGATTTAATGAGTCACAATGGTTGCATTTAGTGTTCTGAACATAATTAGATTACATGATGCATGTGGAAAGTCATTTAATGCACTAAAGCTTTTATTACTAAAGTTGTATCGATTTAATATGGTGTATACCACTTTAATCGAACTAAAGATGTTTATGTCGTATTAAATTGTGAACTAGATGCTACTGCATAGGTAATGCAATTTAGAGATAGTAGCAATTTGATTCACCTAAAAAGGAGTTATAGATATTTTCTTATGATTAAAACACTATTTCAATGGGTTTAAATATTTCTGTATGAATTTCTATTTTAACAGTACCAAATAATTTGGCATGCAATTTCTCTGTATAGATATTGTCAATACAAAACCTTAGCATTTGGATTCACCCTAATCGTATTTATAGATCTTTTTGTATGATTTAAATAGTGTTTAATGGGTTTTAAATGATTCATATAGTTTCTGTTGCCTAAAAATCAAACTAAAATTATATCTGAAATCTCCACAGAATTGTGATTCAGGGACATATTATTTGTAATTTTCTGAGCAGTATTTATTTTCTTATCAATTTATTACTCTAAATAGGCCATTAAACCATTTAAATCTTCACGGCAAAACCTTACAGTAAAATGCTGAACTAATTGCATATTGATGATCTACATGAAACCAGCTTTCCATCGGTATATCATTTATATTTTTGTGACAAGCAATTAATTTACTCTGAATTTAATGATTTATAAAGCTATTAAAGCTAATTAAATCACTACGGGGCAAACCATCCGCAAAGGCTAGATCCAACCAGATATTATTAATGTACATTACAGTAGCTTCAATTTGATGTATTGTTCATATTTTTTGGAGTTACAGATAATTTTCTATGAATTTATTAACCTAAAAGACCATTAAAACTAATTAAATTACTGCAGTAACCACGTACAGTAAAAGTTGGATCTATTCTGATAAGATGATTCTACGTAAAATTATCTTCAATTTAATATATTATATGCAATTTTTGGACGTGGTATGAATTTCTAATGAATTTTACAAGTTAGATCTATAATATGCAATTTTAAATTCGAACGGAATATTCCAGAGAATATTCCGCTGACTGGACAGGTTGACTTTGCATGCTGACTGGGACTAGATGTTGACCTGACGTTGACGTGGCGTTGACGAGGAAGCTGACCGGGATGACGACATGGCACGCACCGGTTTGATTGGATCTCAACCGTCTGGATAGGATCCGGTGGCTAGAAGAAGAGATCGATCCGATTTTTGGCTCAGAATAGACAAGAAATAGATCTGTGTTAGAGAGACAAATCCATAGGTTAAATTGAAAAACTTAGAACATGAAAGTTGTGGGGAATCATTATTCCTACCTTCTCACCAAAGGAATTTGGATTTGAAGAAACGAGCGCGAGTACATCTTGGATTTACACCGTCAGATCTGAAATATTGCGATGCAAAATTTATCGGCTGTGGTGGATGAAAAGAGGTGAGGTTTTTAGGGATTGAAAGATTTCGACGAGTTCTACAACTTTCGTTTTTTGGCCGAAGGCAAACAACAAAGTCTAGATGGGTTAAAAAGCGAAACAAGGTTCGGGCATGTGTAGATTCGGGATTTCAAGAAGAGAAACTCGTACAGCTGTGGCTCCACGAGATTATATGGAGGTTTATAATGGTGTAGAGATAGGCCTTGGAGTAGAAAACAAGTAGAAACAAACGGAAGTCGATTCGAAGTAGTAGATAAAAAGTTATGAGAGTTTGAATAGAGATAGGTTTGACAAAACAGATTTTGCACGCTTTTTAAAGCAAACCTGGGCATGATCGGTTGCTGTGTACGCGCGTGGCCTGGCTCGGTCGGTTCGGGTGGGCCGGCCTGCTTAGGTTTTTTTTTCTATTTACTTGTTTTCCGCATATCTTTTGCATACGAACTCTAAATGATATGATTCTTGTTTCTAAATTTTTCTAAAATCGAATAGATCATTGTAGGATCATATTTATAATCTTTTTACTAGTTTGCAAATAGTGGATTCATAAATCCTTGTATATTTCATTTTATTTATATCTTTATTTGTTTGTATTTATTCCATAATTTTTTTATAATAGCTCCAAATAAGCTCAATTTTGTTTCTAAAATTTTGTAATAATAATTGGATCTCTTTAGGCTATAATTATCAATAATTTATGCCTTAGCAACAGTGGGTTTTATAAAGTCAATTTAATTTCCTTTAGGAACATTTGGGCGATTCAACTATAGGATTTAGATACCAGGATTTGGATTCAGTTTGTGAGAACTTTGCATGGATGTAATGAAATGCTTATGAATGCTTCATGATTTTCATTTTGAAACTTGCACACCAATTCTACAATCCATAATCAATCCATGCCATTTTGCCTATATGGCTACTTAGGTCATAACAAAAGAATATAAGATTTTGAATTCAAGGTTGAGAGGATTTTCTATTCAAAAAGTTTCTTCTCTTTGAAAATTTTCAACATAGTCAAACAATCAATCAAACTTATTTATTTATTTCACATTCCAAAATTAGGAGAATTTTGGGATGTGACAGACTACCACCCTTAAAATAAATCTCGTCCCGAGATTTGGGAAGGCTAGAAAGAAAGAAAGGTTCGGGGATCCATTAGGGCGCTACCACCCTTAAAATAAAATTGACTAGGTCATTTCTCGAGGATTCACTTAGCTCAGATTGGTTCTCCTTTAGACTTTTATTGGCACAATGTCTCTAGCACATTCTAAACATCATGATTGATAGTTTCCGAGAAAGCACTTCTTAACTAGCAAAACTCTCATGGTGGGCAAATAGGAAACGTTTACTTCACGGTGCCCATAATTCACGGTTGGGATTCATCCTTACCGTACATTCCTATGCTTAGCAATAGATGCTTTTAGAAGGGTGTAACAATATAACATTCTAGGGTTTAGGCTCAATGTCGACTCTCTGCTAAGGTTGAAAAGGGCACTCAAGATTTGCAAAGCCAATAGTACAAGAGCGAATAATAAGAGTAGTAGGAATGGTGATCAATCCATCCTGCACCCAAATCATTACCCTGTATGAGGATAGGTGAATCACGTTTTTCTATCACTCGGGCATTCTCACTTGCCTTGAAGAATGTTTCCATGGGCACAAACTAATGCTCTATGTATGCTCCCATGTATTCAATCAACAAAGCTACTACTAAAACTAAACTATCGATACTTCAACTTTCAGGTTGTGTAATCTACTACATAACAGCATTCCAACACTTCATACTCCCACATCTCTTTTTTCCATTAGATAAAGCATTCTTCTTCCTAAATGCATTGTGTTGTCAAACCTTCCACTTAACACATCATTATATCTCCAAGGGTTCAAGATAGGGGAGAATAGATTCTATAGGAAAGAAACGACTAAGAATATAATCCTACCCATAACTATATGAAGCAATCAATGTCACAACAAGGAAACAATCTTAGGCGATCAACACACAATCAAACACTTGCAATATAACATTACAGGGGTCTAAATATAGCAGTATATAACCACAAAATAGTTTGAAAGCATTGGGAACAATACTAGAGTAAAATAGAGCAACATATAAGCAACAAACAAAATCTGTCAAAATGGTACAGCAGGTTTCACGAATTTTTCTGACCGACTTAAACGCGTCAGGAATTTTAGCCAATTTATGTGCTTCTACTACAGGTAATTACGCTCCAGATCTTATTTTTTTAGATTTTTCTGAGTTACCAATAAAATATGAAAAATCGCGCGGTACAACGGGTCAAGCAGAAAACTGCAGCAGTAATCCCACGAATTTCAATCAATTCACACCATTAAAATAATTTTAAAACCACACGACAACTCCAGCAACTTTAGAATTTCAAAACAACAGATCCTAAACACGGCATCACACAATATGGTATAGTACAAACAAGCAAGCAACCTATATTGTCATACCACATAAGTTGGTAAGAACAATATGCTAACACGATAGCGATGATCTTCTAAAGAGATAGAACATGGTGGGCTATACCTAACCAAACTTGATGAATTGTTTATTTATGTCATACTATTTTTTCTTTTACTTAGCAAACTCTCATATAGGTATCATAAGAATGGACAACTATAAATGTTTGAATAGGAAGAGGTTCTAGAAAAGATAGATAGGGAATATAAGAACTCTAATAAGTAGAAAATATGATTGTTCTCCTAATAGAGGTCTTCTATTACTAATCCATTTCTAAGGTCATGATCCTACAGTCAACGCACAGCTCTGATACCATCTTGTAACACCCTCGCCTGATAAGGCTGAGTTCATGTGTATAGTGTCAATCCCTGGATCGGTTCACTGGCACACATAGTACAAAATGATACCAAATATAACTGTGCATCATAAATACAACGAATATGATCCAGAATTTACATTATTTATTCAAGTACACAGCGGAAAACGAATACAGGGTAGATATCCATCCTCCAAATGCGCCACAGGCGAACAATTGTTGAGTGGAGTCTCGCGACCTATGAACGATCACTCAGATACGATATAACCTACAACATGAAACGTTGCAGCCACGAATGGTCAATACATTGAATGTATGGCAAGTAGGCTAAAGTGGTTAACAACTTATCTATCAACTACATGCTTATTTGGCCAAGTGGAGTTCAGGCTCATTTGCATAAAGCAACAGTTTTATCCTAACATTTGTAACAAAGTAGTTTTCCAATACGATAAATAGGACACTCTGGTTCACTCCCAGGTGCTCCTACCCAATTATGTTCACCCAACAAGTTTTAAGTAATTAAGAAATAAGGATGAGTGACAAATATCATAGCATCAGTATCAGGTCGCTTAAATTGTCCATAACCGGGGACACGGCTAATCGTTTATATACCCTGCAGGGGTTAGTACACTTTACCCATGTGACTTGGCCAGCCCAGCTTGTACCACCACTCTCATATTGGGTGATGATAGGGAGAAGTCCAAGAAGGAACCGTTCGGGAAGTAGCTCCCCAAACCCGACATGCACCGGTCCAACCTACACTATTCTACATCTCTGGATACGTGGGTTCGAGTTACCACAACCTACTGAGTCCAACCAACCGCCCATTCCATTATTGGCACATGGTTGTACACGTAAGTTACCAAATAAAGAAACCAATCCTTTCTCAGTGTCCTGGTGCCTTTCCGCAATGATACTACCAAAAATTATCAATCCCATCACACCCAGGAGATTCATTGATTAAGTTGTTTTAGTTTTTGCAAACCAACACATTTAGAATCAACATCAGTGATGTAACCCATCCCTCGTTCATCATAGCATGGCTAAGCACATCTACCAACGGTGGCTCATAAACAAGAAATGCTAGGGAATAATATGGGACATAGCATAGCATATACACATCAATTCCTACATATGCAATTCTACAAAAACATCTATAATACATAGGAAAACAGTAGGACATTTATGACCAAGATAGCACCACTTGCCTTTGTTGTAGATGTAGTCGATTAGATAATCCTCACAATTATAATGGCCTCTTTCGCAATAACCACAATACTTGCAATCATAGTAGTTGCAATCACAGTAGTTGGACTCCTCGCAATCTAACGTTTGAAGCAAACACAATAAACACACCATTCAAAACATTGCAAACATGCAACAGTGCAACATTACAAGAAAACAATGATGAACAGATGCATGCATGACGATTTAATGAGTCACAATGGTTGCATTTAGTATTCTGAACATAATTAGATTACATGATGCATGTGGAAAGTCATTTAATGCACTAAAGCTTTTATTACTAAAGTTGCATCGATTTAATATGGTGTATACCACTTTAATCGAACTAAAGATGTTTATGTCGTATTAAATTGTGAACTAGATGCTACTGGATAGGTAATGCAATTTAGAGAAAGTAGCAATTTGATTCACCTAAAAAGGAGTTATAGATATTTTCTTATGATTAAAACACTATTTCAATGGGTTTAAATATTTCTGTATGAATTTCTATTTTAACCGTACCAAATAATTTGGCATGCAATTTCTCTGTATAGATATTGTCAATACAAAACCTTAGCATTTGGATTCACCCTAATCGGAGTTATAGATCTTTTTGTATGATTTAAATAGTGTTTAATGGGTTTTAAATGATTCATATAGTTTCTGTTGCCTAAAAATGAAACTAAAATTATATCTAAAATCTCCACGGAATTGTGATTCAGGGACATATTATTTGTAATTTTCTGAGCAGTATTTATTTTCTTATGAATTTATTACTCTAAATAGGCCATTAAACCATTTAAATCTTCACGGCAAAACCTTACAGTAAAATGCTGAACTAATTGCATATTGATGATCTACATGAAACCAGCTTTCCATCGGTATATCATTTATATTTTTGTGACAAGCAGTTAATTTACCATGAATTTAATGATTTATAAAGCCATTAAAGATAATTAAATCACTATGGGGCAAACAATCCGCAAAGGCTAGATCCAACCAGATATTATTAATGTACATTACAGTAGCTTCAATTTGATATATTGTTCATATTTTTTGGAGTTACAGATAATTTTCTATGAATTTATTAACCTAAAAGACCATTATAACTAAAGTAGTGCTATAAATTTGACTTTATAATGACTAGTAATTAGCTTCAATACAACGGAATGGCTAAATAAAAGTACCAACAACTGCTGGGTTTTGGGATGCCTCATGCTATATGTATCTGACTAGTAAGTACTACAACTACAACGGAATGGTTCAGTAAACATGCCCACTGCTTCTTATATCAGGATGACTCATGATATCTATACCTGACTAGTAAGCTGCAACTATAATGGAATGAATAAAATTTCCAACTGTGTGAGTTTCTCGGTTGACTTCCTCGTTTGGTCTCAAGGGGGAAATACCAGGATGGGTATGTTTGGTGTTAGTATCAGGATGGGTCCGAATAGGTCTTTCTTATCCCTCTCTGATAGCTGACAGTTGTATCTAGTCTCTATAGGTTGTTCAGTGCATGCTGCGTTGCCGCTTCAGTCCACCATACCTATGTAGGCGAGGACCACCGAATTCTAGTCTTGCCGTGTACTGGCCTCAGTACTGACCGCTCTCCTTTTTCCTTTGCCCTTTGTTGGCACCCCTTTGTTTAAGCAGGTTTGAGATCGACGTCGTTAGCAGGGTTACCCTTCCGGCTTGGCCTGGGCAGGGTTATGGACGCCATTGGTTATTCTTCAGGGCTCTTATCACCATTTGCATCTTGTCCGTAGTCGGACATTGTATCGTTTTCAAGGTGATTTGGATCTTTGTATTGTATATCTGTATTCTTGACTCATGGAGTCGTTGTTGTATATATCTATTTTGTGGGTTCCATCGTGGACTATTGTGTAATGGTATTACTTTGTTTTCCACCCACACGCAAGTGCCTGGTGGGCACCTTTGAATCATTTATATGCGATTTTGGCGGGAATCGCTGAAACTTCCATAGGGCCGATCGGAGGGTGTTACACAAATCCACTACACCAAGTCCGATCATCACGTGAGTAGGTGTAGCTTCAAAGGCGAGCATCAAATGGGCATCATATCTACTATATGACTCATGCTTAACCTTTCGGTCCGTGTTCCGAGGCCATGTCTGTACATGCTAGTCTCGCCAAGTAAGAACCTTAGTATTCGTGTGTGTAACTGTCTTACACTCGAAATATGGTCGTGGATCCAAGGACACCTGATCATCACGTGATGTCTTGGAGCGACGAAAACATAATCGGTGCATACTAAAGGAAGAACACATTCTTATCTTGATATTTAAATGAGGGATCATCTTATTATGCTAATAAAACGCCAAACAAGCAATATAAGATGCTATCAAACATCACATTTTTATTAGTGGAATGATATGGTTCCCGCATATGATCTCTATCATGTGCATCGTGGTATGATCACTATCATACCTTTATGTGTAAGGCCAAGGTCTATGGAACTTACACGTTATGTGTGTTGTAAGAGTATCATCTCATACTTCTACTTACAACATCACCATATCATAACACTAGCCTAGCAACAATCTAAACTAGACGCCTCTAATTTATCCATTGCAAATTTTACGTGGCTTAGGGCTTTCGAAGATAGAACCGTTCATACCTACGAACATGAACCACAACGAGGATAACCAAATTGTGGACAACTCATTGCAAAATAGATATTGACTATAGTAGGAGAGACAGACACCCGCTAGCCACTTTTGCAAACTAGTTGCATGTCAAGCGTGGAATAGGTCTCATGTGCGAGGACATGTAAAGTTTGTCCGGGCCGCTTCATCCCACTATGCCACCAATATCCAAAATTACAACTAAGGAGCAATAACATGATCATCATCTCCCACATACTCATATGTGTACTACTGTGTAAAGCATCTACGCGTAGATTCGGCTCTGATACCACTGTAGGGTTCGCAGCATAGAAAACAAAAAAATTCCTACGATGGAAACAACTATGTACCAAGATCTATCTACTAGATACAAACAACGGGCGGATGTATATCCGTAGAAAACATACCCTTGAATACCGAAAAAGCTTAACGAGTTAAACTCGTGGTTGATATAGACGATCTCTTGCCGATCTCAAGATCGAGAGGAAGTCCTAGCGCCGCAAATAAGCAGCGCATCCGTGCTCGCACACACGTCCGAGGCACCGAGCAACCTCCGCCTCCTCGCTCTAGCGATGCAGCAGAAGCACAACTCTTTCTTGCCGAATAGCCACCGAGAACATGTATCTCGCTAGTCCGAGACCATGGGGGATAAATTCTAGAGGGGGAGAGAGATCCTTCACAAGGAGGTGTGAGAGAGAGAGAGGGAGAGGGGTGCCTTTTATAGGAGGAGGGGGCACCCAAGGGGGTGGCCGCCGGCCATGGGGGCTGCCCCCTCCCCTCCTTCATTCATGTGGGTGGACACTCCACTCACAAAAACCTCTTCATTTCCCTCCACTCAAAATCCCACTCAAACTTGCAATTAAATTTCCACCAAATTTAATGCAAACTTTCATTAAATAAAACTCTTTTTATTTATTCATAATTTTGTCAATTACTTTAATGACAAACATTCACATATAACCCCTTGCTAGAATTCTATTTCACATGCAAAAACACTTTCTGCAATTTCACCCGAAAACCTGTTTCGGTATCTAGTAAAATAAATTCCTGCGCTTGTTATTCTTTCCGGCATGAAACTTTTGCTACGATTGGATGTCGGTTTCTCTTAAGTGTATCACCCTACAGTTCGTGAATAATGCGGACATGATCGAGACCCCTCTCGGATCAATAATCAGAAGCGGGATCTGGAGACCCATACTGACTCCCACACATTCAACGATGACTTTCTTGTGATCGTCGGAACCTTTTACGTTAGTATCTTAATCTCTTTGTTTCGCGATATATTACATGTCCGAGATTCAATCATCTGTATCTCCATACCTAGTTTGATCTCGTTACTGGCATGCACTCTTTTCTCGTTCCCATGATATAACATTCTAGTGATCAAATCACTTGCTTGCAAGCTAACCAATGTGATATCACCGAGAGGGCCCAGAGTATATCTATCCGTCATCGGGATGAACAAATTCCACTCTCGGTCCATGGTCCTCAACATAACACTTTATTAGTTCTGAACCCATCTTTATAATCACCCTGTTACGGTGTGACGTTTGATGTTATAAAGAAGCTCTTCCGGTGTTAGTGATTGACATGATCTCATGGTCTAAGGATTAGGATCACTTCGTAAGTTGTTATAGCAATATAAACTCAATGACTTTGATCGTAATGCTATACTTCGGATGAATGTTCATCACACCATTACACTAATGTTGTGATCCCGTTATTAACAACATCCAATGTCCATGATCAGGAAACCTTGATCATCTTGTTAATCAACGAGCTAGTTTATGAGAGAGGCATAACTAGGAACTTTCTGTTTGTTTATTAAACACACATGTATTAATGTTTCTGTATTAATACAATTATAGCATGCAAAATAAATATCTATCATATACTTGGAATACACATAATAAACACTTTATTATTGCCTCTCAGGGCATATTCCCTTCAGTCTCCCACTTGCACTAGAGACAATAATCTAGTTACATAGTGATGAATCTAACACCCATGGAGTTCTGGTGTTGATCATGTTTTGCTCTAGGGAGAGTTTTAGTCAACGGATCTGCTATATTCCCTTCATTTTGTGCAAACAAGGAAGATGAAGAACATGATTGAATAAATCACCATATGAATGCTTGAAACACAACAACTCAAAAGCTTGCTGGAGATAGAGAGGAAGTAGGTTTACTGACTCAACTGGTAACTAGGAGAAAGGTCCCTTCTTAGAGGTTAGCAGGGATTACAAGTCATAATGAAATTCCAAAAGATGATGGTACTTACTAGATTTGAACCCTCATTTCCCCTATCATAAGCATCTTGAGATGATTAAGGTTAAAGTGAACAAAGATGGAGTATATGCTTGACGAACTATAAGTTGGCAATCTCATGTCCCTTGAATATGAGGGCCACTCCTCATGCATACTCAAATTTGGGTCCAGGTAAGTTCTTGTCATTATAAGTATTTGCATATCATCGAGAACCGCCAACATGGTACCCCTTGCACATGGTACAGGAGCTTTCCCATAACCAAAATGACAAGGCAAGCAGACAATGAGCATCTCAGCAATCTTTTTATTTACTATGTACATAGCTTTTTATTGGGGATGCTTCATAGATGACTCACTATGGTGATGCTGCAAGTTTTCACCATGATTAAACATGGCTTAGGCTAGCGGCCTAGGCGTTTCTCTAACACAAATTACAAACTCCATGGACTTACAAGTTCCCTCTTTATTTCACACCATTGACATCCATAGGCAAAAGAGCACGATATCAACTGTGTACAGAGTACAAGTGCAATGTTGAAAATGTTCCCCGTGACAGCACGGTTCTGCTAATTCCAACTTATAGA
This sequence comes from Avena sativa, assembly GCA_916181665.1. Taxonomy (NCBI): domain Eukaryota; kingdom Viridiplantae; phylum Streptophyta; class Magnoliopsida; order Poales; family Poaceae; genus Avena; species Avena sativa. The sequence goes on from OV702280.1 coordinate 140,068,649, forward strand.
TGCAAGCATATAAAACTTTGATGCTCACAATGGTTCAAGTCTATTAGGGCAAGGAAATAAGGTGTGCCATCAAGTTCGTGAGAGCTTTACTAACTAGTTTTCACATAACAAAAAACTTTTTAATTCGAAAGGTAGATGAAGCTTGAGAATTTGCTTGGAATAGCAAAAGCTTCTAGGTAGATATGGTGGACACAAGTGGCAAAAGTTTTGGGTTCAAAGGATTTTGGAAACATGAGAAGTATGCTTTCTCAAAACAGGTTTTTGGCTAGCAAGGCTGGGTAGCAAGCAAGAGAGTTGAAAGAAACAAGCAAACAAACAAGTAATAAAGCCAAACATGCAATCTTCCTTGAAGACACAAAAGAATCTTAAATAAAGAATACTAAGATTATGATCCAACAAGAAAGAAAACAAATGATACCAAATACCTGTAAGATTTTTCTTTCTTTCTTTTTCTTTCAAACTAATGCCACTGACCAGAACTCGGTTTGCCAAAACCAATTTAGATCCACTTGATGATCCCAAAGTGGTGCCAATACTGATCAACAAGATCCATCATATAATAGAGATTGCAAACTAAAATAAGAAGTGCAAAAAGTAAAACATGAGACTTCTCATTAATATTCAATAAAGGCACTCACACCAAGGGATAAATAGATAATCAACTAAAGGAGAGATACTTCCACATGCAAATAAAACTATAAAATAACCTCTCTACCACAGATATGAATCCACTGAAAAGTTAAAATATAATGGTGGTGATACCGTGGCACTCCCCCAAGCTTGGAACAAGCCAAGGGGGTGCCAAACCTAATGACGAATTACTCCTTCGGTGGTGGTGGTGTTCTCTTGTCATGGGTCAGGAAATCTTCCAGCATCTTACGAAGCCTGTTATTTTCCTCTTGAAGCATATCCACCTTCATCCTCAAAGCATGGTACTTATCACAAAACTCATTGGTGGTTCGAAGGGCTTCCGCTGCCTCAGGGCAGTATATGAGTTCTGGACCGAAGGCTATGATTCCCTGCATGTGACGAGAAAAAGCATCCGCAGTGTTAATTGCTCCTACAAAAGTAGGTTTCCTTCCCCTTGTTCTTGCGGTGGTTTGTTCTTCCAACTCTATCTCTACGGGCTTCTTGCCTTTGTCGTTGGCGGAGGCCATGGTGCTCTAAACTTGAGAAGATTTCCTGACAGAAACAGATCAAAATGAAAACATGACGAGAACACGATGCACGAACCTCGGGGGATATATATTACGAAGTTTCAGTGCATAAGGAAGGTTTTGACACGGAAACGAGGCGGAGACGGAGTTCGAGGGTGGGACACCCCCTCTAGGCGTGGCCAGGCTGGGCCCGCGCCTGGGGTGGGTTTGTCCACCCCGGGCTCTGTTTCCTCTTCAGTTTCGTCTCGTAACTTCCCTCATGTATTAAAAACATCAAAAATATAAAAAGATTGGGGTTTCACGAACCTTCTGTTTTAACCACTTTTACCTATTCAAAGATGAACTCTGCAGATTCCTTCTCTCTTTCTCCTAAGAATTTCCTTCATACAAAACTTTTGCAAAAATGCAATGACAACATTAGTGTAAGAAAAAACAATAAACCTTTGGTAAACACTTCAACTAAAAACCCATCAAAACAAAATCTTCTGTAAGAGGCAAATGCAAATGATGGCAGAAATCTGTCAAAAAAGACCAGCAGGTAAAGATTGATTTTTCCGAAGACCTTATGTTGCTCAAATCAAAAAGTGCAGAACTGATGAAAGTTGGGTAACAACTTGGAGAATAAGCTCAGAAAAATGCAGCTCCATCCGAAGTAATTATCTTCCTCACGAATTTTTACAATGCATCATAAAAATCTGTCCCAGGACAGCCACTTTTTAAAACTCCTCTACTTCACAAAAGTAGTTGAACTTGACACAAAAACCAAAACAAAAAGGATAAGGAGCGGTTATTACAGAGGTAATAACTTCCAAGACTCGACAAAACTCCCAACAAGTAATTTTCTTTAATGCCTTTAAATTAGGCTTGAAACTTCCAAAGATGCTCACATAGGATATATATATTTGAAGTGAAAGAGAGTATCAAGAAGCCAATAACCAACACACTTGATTCTAACCCACTTCCTATGCATGGGGGTACCATGAGAAAACGAATTATTGAAACAAAAAGCCACAAGCATAGGAAGACAAAATAGATGCAACTTTAAAGCTTTCAATAGAAAACGGGGAACTTAACATCATTGAGATGCATAAAACCATGTTTCCCTCTCTCAAAATAACTTTTAGTAGCACTTTGAATAAAGTTGACAATATAACTGTCACTGGAAACAACTTTATCATCAGAATAAGCATACTTACAGTCACCAAAAAGAGTTCCAAGGTCATAGAGTGGATCAATAGAAGCAAGTTGTTCCATCCTGAAATCTTTATTAGGCAAGCTATTTTCACAAGGAGCTTTAGAAAATTTGGAAAAGTTAAACTCATAAGAATTTCCATCAAACTTAGTTAAAACTTTTTCCTTCTTACAATTAATAATAGCTCCACAAGTGTTCAAGAAAGGTCTACCAAAAATGATAGGACAAGTTTTGCTAGCTGCTGAATTAAGCACAAGAAAATCAGCAGGATATTTAATCTTATCACAAAGAACCTCCACATCTATTACAATGCCAATGGGGCAAATGGTCTCCTTATTAGCAAGGTGGATAACCCCACATCAATGTCTTTAAGCTCACAAGGACCAATCTCATGCATAATTTCCTAGTAAAGCTCATAAGGAATAGCACTAGAACTAGCACCAATATCACATAAACCATAGTAGCAATGATCACCAATTTTAATAGAAAGCAGAGGAACACTAGCTTTTCTAGCCTTACTAGGATGAGAGATAATATTAGAAGCGTCTTCACAGAAGACACTGTGCTCATCCCCTATATTTCTAGTGACAATGTCTTTCACAATAGCTACCACAGCTTCATCACTCAAATGCTTACCAGGCTCCACAGTTTTCATTGTACCTTTGTTATTTGCACTAATAATCATAGAATACTCCTTTACCTTAGCTGGGGAAGGCATTTTATCAACATGAGGTTCAGGCACAATATGATTAGTAGTAATAACTTGAGTACTTCTAACAGTAACATGACTAACAACATCTTTATATGGATCATGGTACTTATTCCACTTCTTCTTGGGAATTTCTATGTAAGAGGCAAAGGCCTTAAAACAGTTGGCAATACTATGGGAATCAAGACCAAACTCATTACTAATATCACGGAAGCTATCAGTTCCCATAAAAGATTTAATTCATTCATAATCATAGTTTATGTAACATCCCAGCATTAGAGCTTAGAAATAAGCTGAACCCAGATGTGTGCATTGCATTCATGCATAGAAAATCCGAATAATTTTCGCGATTTTGAACAAAACTTGACAAAGTGATTGAAGCTTCTCTCAACTTGATGGAATTGAAGTTGATCATCAAGTTAACCGCGATAAGTTTCAATATGACCTTTGCTAAAACCTTATTTTGGGTAAACATGATTTGATCTAAGGGTAGATCAAATGTAATAAAAGTTAAACCCTAATACATGACTTAATGGATTATATTTGATCCTCAAGTAATCATATCCCAGTATGCATTACACAACCCATGAATACCAAGTTATAAATATAACTTAAGTAATAAGAATGTAACAACTAATTCTTGATCTATCTTAATCTCATCTGCTTATACCATGAGTATCATGGTAATACCTAACCTTAACTCTTTAGTAAGATTGATTAGGAAAGAAACCAAGTCAAGATCATTCACCACATATCTTTATTTCCATATCAATCTTTATCATCTCTAATGAATCCTATCTTAATATCTGTTGTTCATCAATGTTGAGTAATCAACTATTGATTTACAAATTCTTAAACTATCAATTCTTGATCTATAAAGAAATAATTAAGAAGATTACAAGGATAAATTCTGAAGATAACTTACCAGGAGTAGCCCTATTGAATCAAGTAGGAATAGTAAATGAATAATCTCCCTTAGTTAAATAGATACATTGAGAAGATAACCATAATACAACTATAGTGTTGTATTGATGAGGCCTTAATTAGCCAACTGGAAACCTAAGCCATAAATGATCAAAGTATTATAATGATCATGCTTAGGTCACCAAGATTGAATGCGTATATCATGTACAAGTGACATTGGTGAATAGAACATGATTAAACCCTAGTCTAGATATATTATCCTAGGTTAGCCATTACAAGTCACATTAATATAATGTGAGGTTGGGATGTTAGATACTGGAGTTAAGTAGAGACAAGATAGTATGATTAAGATGATGTTAGAGCAACATTGGATTAAAGAAGTAGTATTTTCCTCTTGGGAAATATTAAACACTTGAGGTGAAGTAGGATTTGATACATATATATATATAAATCTATTAGGGTAATGTTGGTGATGGATGATTAAGGAAGAGTATGAATGTAGTTAGAAGTAACCACTTGTTGGATTGGAGGTTATCAGCAGTAGAGTAGTTGATATAACCAAGTATGGTTATGAGAAGATTATGAAAAAGCTTTAGTGTCAAGCTCATTGGATTTATAAATGGATTTGGAAGAATAAAGGGAGGATAAGAAATTCTTGAGAAGTAAGCACATCATGTTAACACATGATGATGGATAGGAAGAAATAATATATCTAGGAAAGGAATTCTTTAATAAGAAGTCAAGAATTATGAATTATGGAAGATAAGGAATTCTTGGTAATCACTAAACCCTAAATATTTAACCAAACATAATATCCACTTTCTATGATTGATCTATCATCTTATTTCTACAATGGCTTATAGGAATATTTTCCTGTAGCAAATCAATTAAGCACATCTTTATCCTTTTCAATTATCATAACCATATGTGTTTAGGAGTATCTTTATCAATTCTTTTCCATAAGACCTTCCAGGAAATAACTTTCTTTTCTAGAAGATAAAGTCATTCCTGAACACCAACATAAGGACAATCTGTCTTAACCAATAATCTTTATTCATATAAATAAAAGGATGAACAATAATATTAAAACTCCTAAAACTCATGGTAAACAATTACAATTTAAAACCCTAACTTTTATTTCAAACATATATGCCTAGAAACTGTAGTTATCAATTCTCTCTTATAATTCATTTCAAATAATAACTTTCTATTTTAAAGGGTGATATTAATAAAGATCATAAACATAAAGACAATATGTTTAGCCATTAACCCTTATTCACATCAATAAAAGAAATATGAGAATATTAAATCTCCTAAGAACTTAGGGTAGGCATTTACAATTCAAACCCTAACTCTTCTATTAGTTATAATAAAATATTTACATTTCTATCTCCTAAATTTATGAGAATAATGTTGACCATATTTATTACTCAAAACTTTATGTATCAAATAATAATGAAGGATCAATATATATAAAATTTTCTTTAATATTATAAATCAATAAGAATCAAAACTCCTGGATTAATAGTAAAGCATTCTTTAATAAGCTTATGAATATTAGATAAACAAAATTCATATCAAAATCCTTACAAATAATAATAAGAAAAGTATATGTATAAAGAAAATAAAGAAACTATAGCACTATATAATAAAAACTCACAAAATGATTTTAAATACTATTTTTCAATGCTACAAGTATTAGCAAAGTAATTCCATAAAGATAAGTCCAAATTAGTGCTTAAATAAAAGGGTAAGAAAATAAAACAGAAAATAGAAATCGAAAAAGAAAAAAGAAACAGAAAGAAAAAAATAACAGAAGGAGAATCAAATCTGGCCCACGGCCCATTCCTCTTCTATCTTACTCGATGCTCGCGAGTATCCAACCGCAGCCCATCTGGCCCAAATGCAGCCCGGCACTGGCCCGTACCCTTTTAGCTCTAATCTTCATCGTCTTCCTCGCCAGCGAAGCTGCTGTCTAGCGTCCCAACCGCTGTCGATCCCCCACCGTGTCAAGATGCACGCCGTCGTCGTCAGGGGAGGATAAGGAGGCCACGGAGACGTTCCCCCTCGGTCTCATCCTCATTTTCCCCTTATCAGCAATCTCTCTCACTGTATCCTCTATACTGAGAACCTAGCCTCGCCGGAGCCGCTCGTCGCCGATGTTTCTGAGCTCCCCTTGAACCGCTGAGGCTGCAGTTAGGATCCCCTTGATCATCTGGTTCGATTTCCCCATGAAGCACAAGCCGAAGGAGCTCTAATCGCGCCAATCGACACCTCCATATCCGATGGGTTTCGCCGTCGTCTCCCTCGATTCCGACCACCTCCGATCACACTAAGCCCTCCACTACAACGCCGGTGAGTTGCTGATACTCGGGCACCTCTCTAATCTCTCTATCGCTTCTGGAATCATCTCCACCATGTTCATCTGTAACCGCCACCGCCGTACCTCGTCTCCAGTCATCCTCCGGTGACCATATCCGAGCGGCGCCGTTGCTAGTAGGTTCCTTGGCGTGTCCTCTTTTGAACTGTAGTAACCACGTTTGCCAAAACTCACTGGATCGACGCCGATGCTAGCCACCTGCGCATCACCGACGACCTGAGGTCATCGTGACGTCGAGGTTGACCTGGTCCAGAGTTTTGACTCAGTCTTTGCCCATGTGGCATCTGACGTGGCCTTGGGCCCATGTGTCATTCTCTGAGTGTAAGAACCAGCCTAGTAACAAAAGTATTAGCTAAAATGGGGCATGCCATGTGGCATGTGGCCCACTGGTCAGTGACCGTGGGTAGGTTTACTTAGGTACAAAATGTCTTTTCTGTTTAGGAATTAGATAAAACAATATTAATTCCAATATAATAAAATGATTAAATCTTGTTTCATTAATAACTTTTGTTTTATAAATCAGAAAAGTGTGTATAATATATGAAAATTTGTAGAAAAATAAAATCTATAACTTAAAACTATTATTAAACATTATTATGTTAACCATTTAAATAATTATTATTTAATAAAGGTTTTATAAGTAATAAAATTTTGATAATTCATATTTTAATAATGGTAAATGTTAAAAATATAAATAAAAAACCAAAAATCTTAGAAAAATAAGAATTATAATTTAAAACTATAATCATGCATTATTATTCCACTCAATTAAATATTTATTATTTATTAAGTCTTTATAAAGTAATAAGTATTATAAAAATCATATCTTATTATTTATAAATCACAAAAATAAATGTAATATACCAAAATGATCACAAAAATAATACCTATATGTTAAAAATATAATATTCCACTTTTAAGTTCAATAAAAATTCAAACACTTTAACAACTTGAATTTAAACTATTTCCTTAATTAATAATTCATATAAAGGTAAATAAAATTTGTTAATAATTCTAAAAATTAGTCAATTGAGTCTAAAAAAAGTATTAGTCTTAAATATGGGTACTATGAAGTCAAAATTAATTAACACACTTTAAATACAATTTTATTAAATTATCTCTCAACCATTAATGTAGATTATTTTATAAAAGGATCCTTATCCAATCTAAAATCTCTGAGAATAATTATAATGAGATAAAACCCATTCCTTTACTTTAACCACAAGTTTATAAACAAATCAAAACACTATAGTGAGTTCATAAGTAGTAAATAATATTGTTTACTTATTCACAAACCTTAACCACACCCTTATAGGGAGATAAATCCCTTTATACACTTATAATGTAAAGAAACCACTACCAAATAAAAGTAATACCATTATTAAGTAACTTTAAAGAAACATTATGAAGTGAACAAGGTATAAGTATAATAAGCATTACACCTAAAGTCCATATATGTTTTAAACTTAACTTTAGTCTACCAGACTTTAAGTATAATGCTAAAAACTTTATTATATACTTTATAGTTAACTTTGGTCTGTTATAATTAAGTGATAAAGCATCTCAAGTCCAAAATGTTCCAGCAAGCACAAGTAACATCAACCACCTCTGATTAGCCACAAGGATTGTTTAAACCTTAATAAAGGAATCTTTTCTTCAAAAGTTATTCGTTTTGCCACTTCAGTCAACATATCACAATTAATAGTAAACACCTTACTTTATACTTTACTTATATACTTAGGATTGTTAATACTTAAAGTTCCTTATAAATGCCTATACTTGTACAACAAGATTGAAAGATAAGGCAATTCTTATATAAGTAATCTTTGAATAGCATTCCACAACTTTGTATCCTACTATTGTATGATAGTATAATTACATGTTGTTTCACACACACTCACAAGCCTTAATAAGAAACACATGTGTGAAACTTAATCTAAAAGGGCAACACATTCCAAGGAAATCATTTCCAGTATCCAAAACCTAGAACAACGTTACCCCGGGATTCGAGTTTATCAACTTGCATTACATTACTTATGCATAAAAGCATCTTGCTTCTTTAAACATTAGTCCTTACCGGACCAATGATGCTCATTTTAGATATTGGATCTTATATTGTCTCGAAGACCGTGAGTGCATAATCTTGCAATCACAAAAGTCAAGTTCACACTTGCTCATGTCCTTTTGATTATTTTCTATAAAGTAGTTTGCAAATCAACTGTTGTCATCACCTGCATTTGAAAAAGGCCAGAAAACACTATTTTTGATAATAATGTGAACTATTGGTTACTGATCCAGGGTGATCAGCTAATCTATTAAATCTGGCAGTTGGAATACCACTCTTCAGGACTATATCACCTAGGATTTAACAACCAATGTCACCAGTGATTCTTGCATCGTATATTACGCGTTGACCATGAGATTTGGAATGGGACGGAGAAGTCCGCTGTATCTTTTCCCTCTCGCATGGAGCCGGATGTGCGGGTCGTGGCTATTATCACTCGTAGCATGCATATTAATTGGTAATTCGTAGAGGATATGCAGCATATGGGTGGGAGCCCTCAACGTCCCACGATAGTTCCGGCATCTGAACGGTCTGTATTGCCTATTGCCGTAATTCAATAGGTGGGCATGGCATACACCAAGGAGACATGCGGGGTCGCAGAGAAGGCAGTGATTGGCTTGGATCTTAGGTTGGGCCTCAAACCAAGGAAGTTTGAACGGGAACATAATCCCGACCGTGCAACAAAGCCTAAGGTCTCTCATTGGTAAAGTGACGCACCTCTGCAGAGTGTAAAAATTGTAACTTGTTACTCCCTGTTCCGGGAAGGAGCTACGAACGCGGCGGGAAAGGAACTCCATGAAATTTCTGGTAAACCCGTGAAGGCTGACGGACATAGCTTTTTAGAATAAAAGCAACCTTTGAAGAAATGTTTACGAAAACTTGCATTGCCTACGACCTACGGTATGTGGCTGTAGATATAGTGCATCAAACACTCCTTTTCTAGTGAACTTGCTCAGTACGCTCGTACTCAAAGTATCTTCTTAACCCTTTCTAGATTCTGAATCCATTAAGACGACGTCTACATCAAGTCATGCTCCAGGAATCATCATCAAAAGCTAAAGCTCTTCAATGAAGTCAAGAAAGTCAACATATACATCAACTCGAGTGAAGACGAAGTTACTGATTAGATAGGAATACAATATCTAGCCATAGACATATTTCTTTAGTGTATTGCAATAGCAGCAATGCCAGACCATTAGTTAAGATACTAGTCTTAATAGTATAATAATTTTTGAGTTGTTTATCTCTGATTCTTATTTGTAAGAAGATTCTTTCTCTCTTGTTAACCTAGAGTGTTCTCTGGATCTTGTGTAAAGAGTTGAGTTGTAACCTATAGTCATGTCTTGTACCTGCTGTGTTTCTGTTGTACTACTCTGAGGGATGTAATACTAGTGAATGGTGTTTCATTGGTGTTATGTCAACGACTATATTGTACTACATCATGCAGTGGTATGCTGGGTCACCGCAGTTTATACCTGACTTTCTTCCTTTGTCATTCTCGGAAGCTTCGGTGTTATCTTGAATACGGTCTAGAAGATCCCATTTAGCTTTTTCCTTCATACGTGTGAATGATCCAGCACAAGAAGCATCTAGTAAATCTTTATCATAAAGAGAAAGCCTAGCATAAAAGTTATTGAGAATAATATTGTTAGGGAGTTCATGAATAGGACATTTAAGCATTAGTAACTTCAATCTCCCCAAGCTTGAGATGTACTTTCTCCATCAAGAGGCCAAAAGTTATATATAAGATTTCTATCCTTATGAATCTCACTAGGAGGATAAAATTTAGAGTAAAAGAGAGATGCCATCTCCTCCCATTCCATGGATTGTCCATTCTTCAGCAGCTTATGCCATTCTTCAGCTCTCCCTTTCAAGGATATGGAGAGTAACTTCTTCTTCACATGTTTAGTTGTGATACCTGCACTTAAAAAACCCGCATAATTCATGGATAAAAAGCAAGTGATCACCGGGATGGACAGTTCCATCCCCAAAATAATAATTATCCATAACACGATTAACAATACTTGTAGGTATCTTAAAAGGATCTATCTCAACAGGAGGTGGTTCATCTACTAACCTAACAGTGGTAGTAGTTTTCCCAAACAGAAAACCAAGTGGGTTATCCATATTGGAACCAAAGTAACAAGCAGTAACAAAAGCAATACTCGCAGTAAAAGTTTCGTTTACCAGTTCCACTCTTCAATAGCGCTTCACTCCCAGGCAACGGCGCCAGAAAATAATCTTGATGACCCACAAGTATAGGGGGTGTATCATAGTACTTTCGATAAATAGGAATGTCGATCCCAACAAGGAGCAGAAGGTGTTGAACAGTGGTATGGGGCAGGAAATCCCTGTGAATACTTAGCAAACGGATTTTTAGTAGTTTTCTGACAAGGCAACAAAACAAAGAGCAAGTAACAAAAGTAACAAACAAACGGAGCAAGTGTCCCAATCCTTTATTAGCAAAGGACAAGCCGGTGGAAATACTTATAAGGACCAAACGTTCTCGAGGACACATGGGAATTCTGTCAAGTGCTTTTGCTTCAAATAGCTGAGTACTCTCCTTTGGTGTTTGTAAGTGTTGTGTGGGTGAACATGTGCTAACATACCGCCCTTCCTAGGACTAATACGTACTTGTGATTGAACCCCCTGCAAACATCCATAACTATAGGAAAGTAATTAAGATATAAATCTAACCACAGCCTTAAACTCTGAGATCCTACACTCCCTTGTGCAAAGGTGTCCTAACGGGGGTTCAGGTTTCTGTCACTCCGGCAACCCCACAATTAGTAGCCAAATACACAATGCATTCCCATAGGCCCATAAATGGTGAAGTGTCATGTAGTCGACGTTCACATGACACCACTAGAAGAATAGCACCACAACTTAAATACTAAACCATTGAATAATAACTCATCACAGATTCACTACTAACAACATGACTTCTCCCATGTCCTCAAGAACTAGACGAACTACTCACAAGACATCATATGGATCAAGATCAAAGATGATATGGTAATGGATAACAATCTGAACATAAACAATAATCCAATGGTTCCACTCACAAGCATCAACTACAATAGTAATCAACACCGGGAAAGTTTCCCCTAAGAACTAAAGCAATATCCAACACAATTGTTACAACGGGACGGAGTGGTGGTGATGGTGCTGGTGGATAAGATGGTGTGGATGATGATGGTGATCCCGATGAAGCCTAGCTTGATGACGGTGTTGATGGCGACGGTCTCCCATCTCCGGGAAGGAATTCCCCTGTCAGAAATCTGTCTACCGAAGAGATCTTTCTCTCTCAATGTTTTCTGCCCCCTGAGGCGGCAGAAATCTATCTGTGGTCGCCCCCCGAGGCTTAGGGTTTCGAAGGGAAGATATAGGCGAAGGGGCGGAGTCGGAGGCCGGGAAGGTGGGCCACACCTGCCCTAGGCGCGGGGTCAGGTGGGCCCACGCCTAGGGGTGTGAGCCCCCTGAGGCCCCTCTTCGTCCCTCCTTCTGGCTTCCTTCGTCTTCTGGTAAAATAATATGTTTCCATATTTTTCTGGTATTTTTCTGATCCTTGCGAAATTGCACTGAAACGCCTTCTTTTCCATCAGAATCCAGACTCCGGCAGTCTATCCTCAAGGAATCATCCAACATGCATAAACAGATGAAAAGCCATAAGTAATATCTCATAATAAGACAAATATCAATGAATAGAGGTAAATTATGATATAGAATGGTGATGCAAATTGGGCATATCATGGAACAGACGGTCAGTACGGTTGTGCGGGTTGCCTGGGGCGAATCTCTTTCCAGGTTGGACACGACGTTGCTGCTATTGGCAGGTGCAGTGACATTGGGTGTTGCAACAATCTTCTTGGGGCACTCATTGGAGTAGTGACCCGTCACTCCACATTCAAAGCAGGTGATCATTGACTTGTCCTTCTCCGCAACAGGCACCGCATTACTTCTAGTCCTTGGGGCAGTATTGTTGTTGTTGGTGGTGGGCCTTGGTGGTGCACGGTTGAAGTTATTGGGGGTGCCATTGTTGTAGTGGTTGTTGCCTCCGGACCTCGGGTTTCCTCCGCTACGATTGGGATAGTTCAAGTGTGACATAGGTGGCATATTGTTCCTTAGTGCAAATCTGGCAGACGAACTGGGGCGATACTTTGGGGTATGATGGGGTCCAGGATGGTGCATCATACGACGCTTACGGTTCTCAGTGGCTTGGTTGATCTTTCCTTCCATATGGATAGCTGAATCCACTAGATCTTCTAAATCAGCAAACGGAATATTGACTAGCACCGTTTGCATCTCATCATGCAGACCATTCAGAAATCTCTCCTTCTTCTTGGCTTCAGTACTAATTTCATTAGGGGCATACCTAGACAGAGACAGGAATCTGTCACGGTACTCTACCACGGTCATCCTTCCCTGCTTCAACTCCTTAAATTCATCCCTCATCCTCAGAATCAAACCTGGTGGCACATGGATTCGGCTGAACTTGAGTTTGAATTCATCCCAAGTCATCATATGTCCTCCATTCATTATACAAATGCTATCCACCATGCTCTTGCAGAACCTGCCAGATAGTGGGTGGAAAACAGTACTTTCTCTGCCTCATCTACTCCTGCAACTTCTAAGTTGTTCTCCATGGTTTGCAGCCAGTCATCGGCATCTAGAGGCTCTTCAGATTTGCTAAAGTTGGGGGGATTGGTGTTCTAGAAGTTCTTAAGTTTGGATCCATGATGATCCTGATTTCCATGGACTTGGTTGTCATGCGCCAGTTGAGCGATCTGTTGAAGGGTGGCAAGATTGGCTTGACGCTCGGTTCTACCGGCTTCTCTATCTGCTACTAGCATTTGCAGAATTTGGACCATCAGGTCTTGAGATGAGCTGCTTCCACCACGAGTCATCTGAAGATTGAGATAGATCATAAGACAAGAGGGAAATTTTTCTAAGGTTTATGAGTTTGGTTTAAAAGCTTTTAACTTTTCGAGTAAGGCTAGGGTTTGAAAGCCAACAACTCTTTTTCATTCATTCCAAAGTCACATACAAACCACACATTCCAAACAACACATCACAACAACAATGCAGATGGTTTTAAGAACCATTCTTCCAAGCTATGATACAGTGGGACCGGATACAACTCACACCTATGACAGTGCTCTAGTGCAACTACTCCTCATCAGAACCAGTGGCCTCTTCATCATCAATGAAGTCGCGGTCCTCGTCATCAGTGTGGAACTCCTGGTCCATGTCCTCTAAGTAGTCATCATCATCACTGAGGTACGAGTATGGATCTCCACGAATATCTTCCCCTTTGTTCTCTGTCTCCTCAAGCTGCATGTCCCGATCATGAATGGTCTCTTCCAGGGATGACACTTTGTGACGAAGGTGAGCAATGATGCAGTCCTTCTTATTACGCAGGCGGCAAAGTGACTTGTGCTCCTTCACGGGGATGGCGAAGGTCTGGTCCTTCTTGGCGGCAGCAAGTTGCTTCTTGTTGGCATGAGCACGAGCATTGTCCAGCTCTTTCTGATTTTCATGAAGCATGAAGGCAAGATGGTCCACATGGTGCCTCAACTCAGGGTGTCCTGGCATGTGCAAAGGCTGTCCCTGGGAGTCACTCCTGGCATAATGAGCGAAGCAGGTGCCGACGATATGATTGACGTTCTGACCACATAGTCGGGCAAGTGCTTCCTACATTGCTCTTGCTAATCCGTCCAAACAATTGTTCTCCCTTATGCTGATATGGATCTTCTCAGATGTAGGTGGCTCCATTTTTCCTCGCAGATCTCCAACTATCAGCCACTATAGCTCCCCTCTGGGGTGATCATTGAGCCGAGCTCCATAGAATTCCGGGTGCGGGCGCTCCAAAAATTCCGGAAGCTGACTCAGGTCACTCTCAAAGATTTGGTTTCCTCCGTTTCCCAACTGATAAAACTTGTTATACATGTAGTCCATCTATAAACAATTGAGATGAGTAAGTTAGGGAAGTGATTAGGTGTGCCAAATTTTATGTAAGATTGCAAAAACATTTTGAGGAACATATGACTCTCTTTTGGAAAGAATTTCAAGGATAAGAGTGAGAATAGGTTTTCATACATACTCGCTTTCTTGGTTTTGGAAACTAAGTTTTTCAGATGTCCATTCTAACTAGGGTCTCCTATGGTCAGGATGGCTCTGATACCAACTTGTCAACACCCGGATTTTTAATCCTAGTTGCCTGTTATGTCGTACATCGCAATCCCAGGGTTACCATTTTTGCGAGACATAACAGAATTGGTAGCACAGTACATCATCCATTATAAACCATAATAGTCTTATAAATAGTTGATCTCATGATCAAGTTTGATTACAAATCAAAGCAGCGGAATAATAGTAGCGTAGTAGCGGATCCATCTTCAGGGTCACAGACAATGCTGACGATGGGAGATGATCCTAGTTATTGTAGGCGTCCTGATGTCCATCCTCCTCGTACTCTCCTTCATAGTCTGACCATGGGAATAGCCAGGAACAAATCCATGATTACTTTTAAGTACTCGCAAACTATCGCTAAAGCAGTAAGACTAAACTAGTAGGAATCCTAAGCTCTAGGTTTGTTTGCAACAAGCCAATTTTATTTCCCAAGTACTTAGTGGTAAAGACCTAACTTTAGTTGTTTAGATTTCTTAAGTCGGAACCTAGTTTCATTGTCCACATCTTTGTGGGGTCAAGTCACAAGTCATTTGAAAATATCTGACAACGGAATAGTATGGCCATGCAACTGTCCATAACCGCGAACGCGGCTATTCGAATAGTTTAACACTCTACAGAGGTGGTACACTTTCACCACAACATTAGATACATCCGTCAGGGGTAACCCTGAATCATCATACTTGGTATGCGGATAATCAATCCTAACCTTTCAATTACACACCCTAGTATAGGCACCTCCCCTATGAGTTTGGCCTCCCATCCATGACCATCTGTCATCCTGGGAACTGCACAGGTGGGCATTCATACTCACAAGGTAGCCTTGATACGTCGGAAACGTATCTATAATTTTTTATGCTCCATGCTTGTTTTGTATTAACTTTGCTATGTTTTGTCTACACTTTGAGGTATTTTATACACTTTCTGGAACTAACCTATTGACAAGATGCCACAGTGCCAGTTGCCTGTTTTCTGCTATTTTTGGTTTCAGAAAGCTAAAAAATGAATATTCTCGAAATTGGACGGGACAAAAGCGAAAGTTCATATTTTTCCCTGAGCGATACGGAAAATCGAAGACAAGATGAAGGAGGACACCAGGGTGGACACACCCTAGGTGGGTACGGGCCCACCCTAGGCCCCGCCCACAGGGGGTGTGGGCTCCCTGGACCTCCACCGACCTTGCCTACTACGCCTATAAGAAGCCTCCGGGGAGAAAACCCTAAAGAATTCATCATACTTCCATAAAAACCTCTGTAGCACCGCCGCCACCGAAAGGGAGATTCGGGGGACAGAAAGTCTCTGTTCCGGCACCCTGTCGGGACGGGGAAGTGCCCCCGGAGCCATCTCCATCGATCACCACCACCATCTCCATCGCCATTGTTGATTCCCATGATGAGGAGGGAGTAGTTCTTCCTCGAGGCTAAGGGCTCTACCGGTAGCTATGTGTTCATCTCTCTCTCTATACATGATCTTGTTGTGGTCATGAGCTTTGTAATCAAGTAGATCTACCTTGCTATTCAAGTGCTTCAATAGATCTCTGCTCTCCCCATGTGTGTGAAAGTGACAGCGTGCACGCCATGGTGGCACTTAGGTTTGAGTCTACATAAATACTCTTTGTGATTTAATAGATCTATGTTTTCCCCACTGTGTTAAAGTGACAACATGCATACCTATGTGGCACTTTGGCTAGATTGAATATTTGTTATGAGTTATATTTGGAGTTGGATGTCTCTATGAAATTGTGGTGTTTGTTGGAACCATCTAGCGCTCAAGGTGACAGTGTGGGGTTATCTAGGGGAAGGCGGACTTTAAGAGTGCTGTTATAGCCCTATCATGGATTAGAGTGTCCAACCGGAGAGTAGTTAAGAGTAGTATCATGAAGAGAGGATATTTATATGAGAGCGTGTTCACTAGTGAAACTATGATCCCTAGGCCTTGTTTCTAAGCATTGAAACACCGTTTGCATCTAGATCTGTTACATGTTTGCTTGCTTCCAGTCTTTACCTCACTGTCAAGCTCCATTAAAGCTATTTTCTGGCACCATTACCGCTTGTATTTCACTATCTCTTTGCCGAACTAGTGCACATATACACCTGACAAATGTATTGGGTGTGTTGGGGACACAAGAGACTTCTTGTATCTTGATTGCAGGGTTGCTTGAGAGGGAATACCTTTGACCACTTCCTCCCCGAGTTCGATAAACCTTGGGTGATCCACTTAAGGAAAACTTGCTGTTGTTCTACAAACCTCTACACTTGGAGGCCCAACAATTGTCTACAAGAATAGAAGTGCGTAGACATCAAGCTCTTTTCTGGTGCCGTTGCCGGGGAGGTAAGGTAAAAGGTACTCACATCCTCCGGTGTGAGTGCTCGAAGTTATTCCCTTTAGGTTATGCAATTTTTTTCTTCTTGTTTTCACTAGTTAGGCTTAATGGAAAACAAAAAAAATTAGAGAGCTTTATAGTCTTTATCTTGAATTAGGACATGAAGTGTTTGAAGAGAAAATTAAAAAACCTATGGAGCTTTATTTGCATGTTAATAGCAATGTTATTAGTATGGATTCTTTGGACACCATTATTGCTAATGCTATGGAAACATCTTAGCTTGGGGAAGCTAGTTTTTATGAAAATAATCTTTTTAGTTCCCCAGCTTTGGAAGATAGCTATTCTATTGCTTATGATGATACCAAACCTCCCATATATGATGATTACAATGATGAATATGATATTTTCAGTCCACCTACTATTGAGTAGGAAGTTAATTGTGATTACAGTATGCCTCCAATATTTGATGATTATGGTGATGAGAATAATAGTGATAGCTATTTTGTTGAATTTGCTCCCACTACAATTAATAAGAATGACTACTCTTGTGTGGAGAGTAATAATCATTTTATGCATGTGGCTCATGATAAGAATGCTTTATGTGATAGTTATATTGTTAATTTTGTTCATGTTGCTACTGAAAGTTATTATGAGAGAGGGAAACATGGTTTTATGCATCTCAATAATATTAAGTTTCCCCTCTTTATGTTGAAAGTCTTGAAGTTGCACTTGTTTTGCTTTCCTATGCTTGGTGCTTTGTGCTTTCATGACTTGTTTCTTTACAAGATTCCTATGCATAGGAAGTGGGTTAGACTTAAATGTGTTTTGAATTTGGTTCTTGATGCTCTCTTTTACTTCAATTCATATTTCTTATGTGAGCATCTTCTCAAACTATCAAGCCTAACTTAAAGGCGTTAAAGAAAAGTACTTGTTGGTAGATAACCCAAGAGTTTTCTTAAGTCTTGGAAGTTATTACTTTAGTAATGACCTCTCCTTATCCTTTTTGTTTTCTTTTTGTGCCAAGAATGACCTCTAATGAGAGGGAAGTAAGATTTGGGGAGTTGCTGTCCTGAAACAGACTTCTGTCCTCCACTATAAAAATTCGTGAGGGGTCTCTGTAAGTCGTATTGAGATGAAAATTTATGAATACATCCTCTAGTATGTTAGATAACTTTCGTTAGTTCAAAACTTTTTTATTTGAGCAACATAAGGTCTTTTAAAAAATCGGTTTCTACCTGCTGGTCTGTTTTGACAGATTTCTACCATTATTTGCATTTGCTTCTTATTGATTCCTTTTTGGGTTCTTTTTGGGAAACTGAGCTTTTTGAAGGAGTTTCCACAGTAGCTAGTGTTTTTACTGAAAGTTTTTATGTTTCAAAACTAAAAACCCAAAGGTCTATTATCTTTTAAATACACTAATGTTGCTAATAAAGATTGTGTGAAGTTTGTATAAAGGAAAATTTGCAGGTGTAGAGAAAGAATGATGTAATGAGATGAAGAATGGACAAAAGCTTAAGCTTGGGGATGCCACCCCATGTCACCCGAAGAAATATTCAAGAGGTACAAGCGTCAAAGCTTGGGGATGCCCAAGGCATCCCCTTCTTCATCAATAAAAATCTCAGGTCTTTCTAGACACTTTGTTTTTATTGTTTCATGCATTGTTGTGTTGTTCTTGGAGCGTCTTAGTTTTCGTTTTTGGTTTTCATTTGCTTAGTTTGCTTGAGTAAGTTGGTTGGTTACACCACACTTCTGTTGGAGAGAGACGCACTCTGTTTCCATTGCCTAGAACACTCTAGTTTTCACTCTTATTGTTTTGTGAGTGTTCACTTTTGCTACCACTGCGTTCAGCCTTAGTTTTCTTGTGCTTTCATCTTAGAACTTTTTATTTCTTCTTTGTGGATTCGTGAGACAAGTTCACTGATCTTTATTGATTATTATCTTTGTGAGTTGTTTCAAATAAATTGTTTGGTGTTGGAAAAGAGTAGAAAGTTTCATGCTTATAGTGGTACAAAAGGGAGCTTGTTTTGACTGTGGCTTAGACTTTATCATGTCATGATAGATCTTGTTTTGACCTTATTCTTAGTGATTATTGCTGTATCATGACTTTTTCCAAACAATTAGGATTGCTTAATGTGCCTTGAAGGAATCATGCGTTGTTTTAGCATACAATTTCCTTTGATGCTTTGTTTGGGTTGACTTGGCACATGCTCACACCATGTTATGAATATGAAAAAGTCACCATAGCCTCTATGATCATTTAGTCCTTGACTTTTAGTACCACTCTATGCTTTGATTAGTAATGTTTTGTTGCTCTGCATGATTATGGCCATTATTGCTCTTTTAGTTGGTTGCTCCCAGTATTTTGCTAGCCTCCACTTGTATGAGTAAGCTCTACTCATGCTTCCCACTCCCAAGTAACCAAGTTATTCCAAAGTGTCCACTATAACCTCCTATGCATGGTGTGTTAAACCATTCCAAGTATATTCTTGTTTTCGGCTATCTTCCAATTAAAACTATTTTGTTATGTGAAAACTTAGTGATTAAAGCCCTCACAAACTTGATGGCACACTTTATATTCTTTGCCCCTAATAAACTTGAACCATTGTGTCATCTATGTTCTATGTTCTTGCACTTATACGTTGGAATTAGCAGAACCGTGCTGTCATGGGGAACGTTTTCAACATTGCACTTGTACTTTGTACTCAGTTAATTTCATGCTCTTTTGTCTATGGATGTCACCATTGTGAAATAAAGAGGGAATTTGTAAGTCCATGGAGTATGTATTTCGTGTTAGATAAATGCCTGGGCCGCTAGCCTAATCCATGCCTAATCATGGTGGAAACTTGCAGCATCACCATAGTGAGCTATCTATGAAGCATCCTCAATAAAAAGCTATGCATATAGTAAATAAAAAAATCACTGAGATGCTCATTGTCGTCTTGCCTTGTCATTTTGGTTATGGGATAGCTCCTGTACCATGTGCAAGGGGTACCCCGTTGGCGGTTCTCTATGATACGCATGCACTTACTATGACAAGAACTTACAGGTGACTTAAGTTGAGTAGCATGAGGTGTGGCCCTCGTATTCAAGGGACTTGAGATTGCCAACTTATACTTCGTCAAGCATATACTCCATAGTTTTTTCCCTTTAACCTTAATCACTTCAAGATGCTTATGATAGGGGCAATGACGGCTGAAAGCTAACAAGTACCATAATTTTTGGAAGCTATTTTTGAAAATTCAAATCCCTGCTTCCCTTTGTGAAGGGCCTTTCTTCCACCATTATTTGAGTCTCCACCTTCTACCTTTAGGCACCATTAAGAGAGCTTAGTTGCCATTTTGTGTGAAGTGTCCCAAAACTTATTGATTGATGCATATTATGATATTACTTGTTCATGTGATACTTGTTTCTAGCCACTCTTGTGAACTTTGAAGGTGTCCTATGCATCTATTTGCTACTCCATAAGGGACAAGCTGAATGCCAATATGCTATGTTTTCTGTATGTGAAACAAACAAACGTTTTTCAATACATGTTATTCATGATCTTTGTTTGTAGCCTTTCATGTTGCATGCATAGTTACTTTGTCTTACTGTTAGAACTCCATCTTTCATGCACATGTTTAGAGTTCTTTGATCCCAGCTTTCAATGCTTGCAAATGGTTTGATCTTGGTTTTGGTGGTTCATGTCACCTCAAAAATCATTCATTTTATCACTTACCTACTCGAGGACGAGCAGGAGTTAAGCTTGGGGATGCTTGATACGTCGGAAATGTATCTATAATTTTTGATGTTCCATGCTTGTTTTCTATTAAATTTGCTATGTTTTGTCTACACTTTGAGGTATTTTTATACACTTTCTAGAACTAACCAATTTACAAGATGCCACAGTGCCAGTTGCCACCGAAAGGGAGATTCGGGGGACAGAAAGTCTCTGTTCCGGCACCCTGCCGGGACGGGGAAGTGCCCCTGGAGCCATCTCCATCGATCTCCACCACCATCTCCATCGCATTGGTTATTCCCATGATGAGGAGGGAGTAGTTCTTTGTCAACACCCGGATTTTTAATCCCAGATGCCTGTTATGCCATACATCGCAATCCCAGGATTACCATTTTTGCGAGACATAACAGAATTGGATACCACAGTACATCATCCATCACAAACCATACATAAGGTCTTACACAAATAAGGATCTCATGATCCAGTTCTTAATACAACTCAAGCAGCGGAAATGCGTAATAATAACGGTAGCGTAGGCGAAGCTCCATCTTCGGGGTCACAGGCAATGCTGACGATGGGAGATGATCCTAGTTGTCGTAACCTTCCTAGGGTCCATCCTCCAGGTACTCCTCTTCATAGTCTGGCCACGGGAATAGCCAGGGACAAAGCCATGAGTACTCTTTAAGTACTCGCAAAATAATACTAACAAATGAAGGGGGTTTTTGTAGTAGGACACTAAGCTCTAGGGTTGTTTTGCAAAAAGCCAGACTTACCTCTACTAAGTTCAGAAGCAAGAAAAGCTAGCTAAACTTTTATAACACCTAAGTGGGAACTTGTATTTCATATCACAACTTTGTTGTGCTCAAGTCAAAATCTCAATTCATTTCACAAGTCATTTTGAAAACATCTGACGAGGGAACAGTATGGCCACTCCAACTGTCCATAACCGCGGACGCGGCTATTCGAATAGTTTGACACTCTGCAGAGATTGTACACTTTCACCACAACATTCGATACATCCGTCAGGAACAAATCCTGAATTCACCATACTCAGTATGCGGATAATCAATCCTAACCTTTCAATTACACGCCCTAGTATAAGCACCTCTCCTATGAGTTTGGCCTCCCAACCATGACCAACTGTCATCTTGGGTACTGCACATGTGGACAATCTTCACAAGGTAGACTCAGCTCAGACCTTGGCCATGAGGGAACTAATACTAAGGTATATAAGTTTCCAGTCAAGCCCTACCCAATTCTCGGGTATTGTGGTTGTACGGTAAAAATTGGAATGGTATCGCATCCACACAACCATCAGTTTTATAAAGGGCTAAGGCTCACGCCTCAACATTTTCATCACCATAAATCATCTGGTGTTCGGAAACACATGTCCAAAACATCTCAATAGAATGATCCATCATTCCAAGGTTTTCATAACCATTTTTGCACCAACTATTCCCATCTAAGTTGATCAGGTTTTTTTTTGCTTAGCACTAGCATCTACAAGTGGGGGTAAGTACTAATGAGGGGTGGTAAACTAGTGGAGTTTAACTAAGTTCAATCTCATGCCTTAGGATGACATAAAGATTATCTAGCTTAGGCCAAATTCTATGCTCTTTATGCAACCTTCAATTATCTTTCTAGTATCTACAATTCACTTAAGTAAACTCTAAGTAATAGCTTTGATAAAGAAATAAAGTATAAAGCTTGCAAGTAAAACTAGGATTGGTTATCAAGTGTGTATGATCATATATGCTTAAGGCATATAGTTGGCAGGGTAACAAGCAAGTATTTGCTTGCACATTCAACTAGTAGTATTAGGCTTGCATAGGTAAAGTATCTTGCAAGTGTTAGCTTGCACAAATATCAGTATAAGCTTGCTAAATTGCAAGTGTTAGTTTGCAAGGTTAATAGCTTGCCTAGGTCAACTTGGCTAGTAAAGCTTGCCTTGTGCAAAGCAGTGGTTGAAGTTCTCCTCGGCTTCTTCTTTCGTAGTATCCTTCTTCCTCCTCGTATCCTTGGTCGATACTAGCGTCTATAAATAAATACGAGGTACACAATCACCAAACAATACTTAACTAATTTCAATCATCACACAAAAGGGTCCTATAGATGATCTAGCATCATCACTAACATTACAAGATTAAAGCTTGGTTTAATTCCTTTTATTTTTAGAAAGTAATTTCTACTCATTGAAAAACTACTTAAGATTTAATATTCTCCAAACCAAACATGGGATCATGTTGACACATGTCCTCACCACATATTTTAGTCCATGGGAATGTGATTTAAAGTGGTGTCACAATTTAATAAGGTTTAACTTTTTATTTTACTTAAATAAAGTGACTAGAAATGCCTATGTGGCATTCTTTTATTACTTGAACATTATTTTTGTAAGTAAACCTATATATTTTTATATATTCTGAAAGGTACGGTTAAATGTGATTTTTGAGAGTTGGAATCAACTCAAAAGCTATTATGGTTTAAATTTGAAAAATGTTTGAATGCAGAAAAGATTCTGCCTTGTTATTTTTACCAAGGGTGATCTATAGATCCAAATGATTTGAATCCAACGGGCTTGGATTAAGCATTTCAAAACCTTTCTAACAAAATTGGTTTCATTCAATTTGGTTCACTGAATCGATCTGGGTTGATTTTTGAAAATGGGTACAGAACTAGGTTTGAACTTAAATGGAAAAAGTTGAATTCAAACGAGTGGGCTACGCGGGAAACGATACTAGGCTGACCTGCTAAGCACAGGGCTTACGCGGGCTAGTTAAGTTGTTGTCCCCACGCGTCAGTGAGACAGGGGGTGTGAAGCAGTACGGGGCAACGTGGTGCGTTGGATTAGAAGTAAGATCAACGGCTGAGGGTCGTCGTCGATGATGAACTAGTCACCGGCAAGCTCGAACCCTAGCGTCTCAGTGGGGGTCGTCGGGGGATCACCGGGGCTCAGGCGAGGGTCGGCGATGCGGGCGAATGACGAAGTCGACGACGGCGAACCTCCTGGTACCGGCAGCTTCTCCTAGGGTGGACGAAATCGACGACGCCCTTCTTCTCTAGAGGCAGCCTGCTCCAGCCAAATTCCGGCGATGGCGCTGCTCGCCTTGCTCCGGGAACGGGGTGGAACGATCAGTGAGGAGAGGGGAGTGAGATGGTGTGAAGAGTTTGAGCGGGGGAGGCCTCTATTTATAGTCTCGACGACGAGACCGAACGGAATGGGCAGGCGACGGTGGCGACATGGCTACGAGCTGCTAGAGGCATGGCCGGCGGTGGCGATCGATCGGTGGTCTCCTGGCGATGCTCTAAGGCTTTAATGCGCGTGTAGGGGCGGTGGCAAATGGTCTGGAACATGTGATGCTCTGCGCAGCAGAGGCGGCGTCTTCGATGGCGAGCGGTGGCTGTGAGGCATGGGGCGGCGAACGGGGATGTCTGGCGGTCTCCTGGGACGGTGGTGATCGTGTACGCACGCGGCGAGGGCGGCGCGGGGTCTGTGGGTGTGTGTCGAGGGAGGCGCTCTGGTGCATGCTCGGCATGGTTGCTAGCGAGCTTGGCATGGTCTGTGCGGATGGTCCAGGGGCTGGGAAGGTTCGAGCGCTGGACAGGGGGTGGCGGTGGACGGTGGGCTGTGTCCTAGACATGTTGTTTAGGCTTGGTGCTTGCTCTGGCTAGCTAGCCATGGTCGGCTGGCAAGGGGGTGCTCGGGTTGGCATGGCATGGGGGAAAGGGTAGGGCTAGGGTTTGTCCAAGCACTGGTTGGCACTGAGGGAGACAAGGGTGATCAATGGTGAACATTGCTTAGCCAGATTACTGCTTAAAATAGTGAAGTTAGGCCAGTTTGATTTGTTGCCTCCAAGTGTTTGATGAAATGGCCGCAAGAACTCAAGTTTTGAATTTTGAAAAGCTTTTTGGTGGGTGTGCTAGGTTGGTGCTGGTGAGTCTGCAGATGCTTGGGTTTTGAAAGTTGAGCTTGTTTGCGTGGTTTTTGAAAAAGTGGGATCTTCCCATATGATATAGATTCAATTTTAAACTGTCCTTTAAACTATGCATTCAAATGTTTTTGGATGATCACAAGGTGGGCCTTGATACTTTGTTATGAGTACTATCAAGGCGTGCAAAGATCCAAACAAGTTTCTGTTAAGTTCTGAAAGTTAGAGACAACCAAAGTAGGCATGGGAGTTAGATTGGTCAAAATGACCATTCCCTTATTTTGTTTGTTTTGATTTATTTGTCTTTGGGAAAAGTGTGGGGATTGTTTAGATGATGTTTATTTCACCTAAGAATCCTTTTACAAGCAAATAAACACATAAACAAGGCAATTCAAAAGAATTCAAAATGGGATGCATACACACATGCATGCTTTCATATTTTTATTTAGAAAAGTTTTTGTTAACCCTAAATTTGATGATTAGAGTTTGATGATTCTAGTTTAATATTTTTGGGATGTTACAAACCTTCCCCCCTTAAACAAAACCTCGTCCCGAGATTTGAAAAAGGACGAAAAGATTACCTTGGATTTGAAGAGATTGGGAAACTCCGTCCTGATGTGATCTTCGCGCTCCCATGTAGCTTCCTCTTCTGTGTGGTTGCTCCACTGAATCTTGAGAAACTTGATGCTTTGGGTTCTGGTGGTTCGGAAAGCTTCTTCCAAAATATGGATGGGTACTTCGGGATAGGTCAGGTCATCGTTGATCTCTATGGTCCGGTGATCAATATTCTTGAACACTTCAATCTTCTCCGGGACTTCGAGACACTTGCGAAGTAATGAGATATGGAACACACGGTGCACGGCTGACATCTCTTTGGGTAGTTCCAATTGATACGACACTTCTCCTCGACGGTTCAGAATTTTGAAAGGTCTGATATATTTGGGGGCTATCTTTCCTTTGAGTTGGAAACGCTGCATTCCCTTCAATGGCGACACTTTCAGATATACAAAATCTCCTATGTTGAAGGCGAGGTCTCGACGTCTCTTGTCGGCGTAACTCTTCTGTCTGGACTGGGCTGTCTTGAGGTGCTCACGAATCTTGTGAACCTTCTCTTCCACTTCTCGTAGGATGTCAGGTCCAAAAATATGACTCTCTCCTACTTCCGACCAGTTCAAAGGGGTGTGACACTTCCTTCCATACATGAATTCAAATGGGGCCATTTGCAAACTAGCTTGATAACTATTGTTGTACGAAAATTCTGCAAACGGCAGACAGTCTTCCCACTTAGATCCATATTCTAACACACATGCTCTTAACATATCTTCGAGTATTTGATTTACTCGCTCCGTTTGTCCATCGGTCTGAGGGTGATACGCGGTGCTGAAATCTAGGCGGGTTCCTAAACCTTCTAGAACTTTCTTCCAGAATCTTGAGGTAAACTGAGTTCCTCGATCCGATACGATGTTCTTGGGGACTCCATGCAAACTGACTATTCTAGCGATGTATAACTCTGCTAGCTTCGAACTCTGATATGTGGTCTTGACGGGTAAGAAATGGGCGACTTTGGACAATCTGTCCACTATGACCCAGATAGAGTCATTTCCCCTACTAGAAGTAGGCAATCCGGTGATAAAGTCCATTCCAACGGAATCCCATTTCCATTCCGGAATCTGTAATGGTTGCAATAATCCAGCGGGTCTTTGATGTCCGGCCTTGACTCGCTGACATATATCACACTTGGCGATATAGCTTCCGATTTCTCTCTTCATCTTATGCCACCAAAATTGCTCTTTCAAATCTTGATACATCTTAGTTCCTTCGGGGTGGATAGAATAAAGAGTATCATGAGCTTCCTTGAGAATAACTTCTTTCAACTCAGAATCTGCTGGTACACAAAGGCGTCCTTTGTACCATAGAACTCCTTCTTCGTCTTCGGTGAATCTGGGTACTTTGCCTGTACCGATACGACGCTTGATTCCGTCGATATTAGCATTTCCTTTCTGCGCCTCTTTGATCTGGCTGATCAAAGTGGGTTGAAGTTCTATGCTAGCCAAAAATCCTTCACTTACTAATTCCATTCGGAAATCTTCCATCTCTTTGTGCAAACTTGGTTGCTCCTTCAAAATCATGAAGTACAAGCGGCACGACAATCTGCTAAGGGCATCTGCTACCACGTTGGCTTTACCAGGGTGATAGTGAATGTCCAGATCGTAATCCTTGATTAACTCAATCCATCTTCTCTGCCTCATATTCAACTCCTTTTGATTGAATATATACTTCAGGCTCTTGTGATCTGAATAAATCTCACAACGATTTACCATCAGGTAATGCCTTCATGTCTTCAGGGCTAGAACTACGGCTGCGAGTTCGAGGTCATGGGTTGGGTAATTTTGCTTATGTTGTTTCAGTTGTCGAGATAGATAAGATATAACTTTGACTTCTTGCATTAGCACACATCCAAGACCGATCTTGGATGCGTCACAATACACGTCGAAGGGCTTCGTGATATCCGGCATGATTAGGATTGGGGCTGAAATCAATCTCCTCTTGAATTCTTGAAAACTCGCTTCACATTTGTCGGTCCATTCAAACTTCTTGTCCTTCTTTAGCAATTGGTTCATGGGTCTGGCGATACTCGAGAATCCTTCTACGAACTTGCGGTAGTATCCCGCCAATCCAAGAAATGCACGAACTTGGGTTTGAGTGGTTGGGGCTTGCCAATCTTCGACATCTTTCACCTTTGCAGGGTCAACGGCAATTCCTCCGGCTGATACAATGTGGCCGAGGAATCCTACCTCCTGTAACCAGAATTCACATTTGCTAAACTTGGCATACAGCCGATTCTCTCTAAGGGTTCCAAGAATGGTCCTTAGGTGTAGCTCATGTTCTTATTCCAATTTGGAATTAATCAGAATGTCATCAATGAAAACAATGACAAACTTATCCAGGAAGTCCATAAAAATCTTATTCATGAGATTCATGGAATAAGCGGGGGCATTGGTTAATCAAAAAGACATGACGGTATAGTCGTATAATCCATATCTGGTGGTAAAGGCAGTCTTTGGAATATCCTCTGCACGAATTTTGAGTTGATGATAGCCAGTCCTAAAATCAATCTTAGAAAACACTTGGGCACCGGTCAACTGATCAAACAAATCTTCTATCTTGGGCAAGGGATACTTGTTTTTGATAGTGACATCATTCAACTTCCGATAATCTGTACACAAACGGTTACCTCCATCCTTCTTGTCCACAAACAAAACAGGTGATCTCCATGGTGACGCACTTGGTTGAATCAATCCAATTTCTAGGATGGCATCCAGTTGCTTCTTCAGTTCTGCTAGTTCCGACGGGTTCATACTATAGGGTCTCTGGGCTATGGGTCATGTTCCGGGGATTAGTTCGATGATAAACTCGATATCCCAATCTGGGGCATACCGAGCAAAACATCTGGAAATACATCGGGGTATTCACAGACTATCCGGACTTGGTCAATGGTAGGTTGGGCTATACTCTTGATGCACTTGAATTGACGAGGTAAGGTTTCATATATATGCTCGACTGATATTCCGGCTGTACTGGTCATGGTGATGGCTTTCTTGGCACAGTCAATCAATCCTTTATGTTTGGACATCCAATTCATTCCTAGTACTACTTCCAAACCTTTAGTTCCGAGTACTATCAGGTTAGCATAAAAATCTATGCCATGGATTCGGATAGGGACGGCTTTGCAAATTTGCCTAGACTTGGTGGTTGAACCGGGAATTTGGACGATCATAACATGCTTCAGTTTTGTTGGTTGAATCTTACTAGTGCAGGCAAATTCTTCGGTGACAAATGAATGCGATGCACAAAATCAAACAACACTCTTGCAAGTACTGAATTAACAGAAAACATACCCAGCACGACGTCTGGCGCTTCCTGAGCTTCTTCAGCATGCATGAGAAAAAGACGGCCGTTGCGTTTGAGTGAATTCCCTGGGGAAAACCTTCTTCCTGGCTGAACACGACGCTGCTGCTGAGCTGGGGCATTTGCATTGGGGGCTGCGACATTCTTCTTGTTGGGGCACTCGTTGGAGTAGTGACCCTTATTTCCACAGTCATAACAAGTCACTTGCAACTTGTCCTTTGCTGCAACAGGCACAACATGGCTTCCAGTCCTCGGGGCAGTGTTGGTGTTGGCGGTAGCATTGTTGTTGTTGAACTTAGGTGGGGCACGGTTTAAATTGCTAGAGTTGCCGGGGTTGTTGTGATTTCCTCCGGGCCTAGGGTTTCCACGGTTAGGATAGGTTGGACGGTTCATCGGGGGTGTGTTGGTTCTCGGGGAAAATCCTGGAGATGGGTTAGGGCGATACTTTGGGGTCTGATGGGTTCCTGGTTGATGCATCATGCGGCGCTTAAGGTTATCATTGGCTTGGTTGATCTTTCCTTCCATATGGATGGCAGAGTCGACAAGGGCTTCAATATCAGCAAAGGGGATATTGACTAACACCGTCTGCATCTCATCGTGCGGACCATTCAGGAATCTTTCTTTCTTCTTGGCTTCGGTGTCGATCTCATCTGGGGCATACCTAGCTAATGACAAAAATTTGTCACGGTATTCCACTACGGTCATCCTTCCTTGCTTCAGTTCTCTGAACTCATCTCTCATCCTCTTGATCAAACCTGGTGGCACATGGGTTCTGCTGAACTTGACTTTGAATTCCTCCCAGGTCATCATCTGTCCTCCGGTCATGGCACGAACATTGTTCCACCATGCTCTGGCATCTCCGGCTAGATAATGGGTGGCGAACAGAACTTTCTCGTTGGCTTCCACTCCGGCGACTTCTAGGTTATTTTCCATGGTTTGCAGCCAATCAACGGCGTCTAAGGGCTCTTCCGACTTAGTGAAAACAGGTGGGTTGGTGTTCTGGAAATTCTTGAGCTTAGATCCATGGTTGTCCTGCTTTCCGTGGCCTTGATTGTTGTGGGCTAGCTGAGCTATCTGCTGAAGGGTGGCTAGGTTGGCTTGACGTTCGGCTCTTTCAGCTTCGCGGTCAGAAACCAACATTTGCAGGATCTGCAACATCGGGTCCGGGGATGAACCACTTCCTTCGTGTGGCATCTGAAGATTGAGATAGATCATGAGAAAAGAGGGAAATTTCTAAGGTTTTGGGACTTTGAAAAGTTTTTAAAGTTTGACTCAGATTTTTCTAGCAACTTGCTTTTCATTCATTCATAGCACACGATACAAACACACACCACAACAAGGTAAACATATGGTTTTAGGAACCATTCTGGAAACTACGATACAGTGGGACCGAATACTACTCACTACGCTAGTGCTCAAGTGCTACTACTCCTCGGAGTCGGTGTAGTCGTCATCCTCATCATCATCGTCGTCATTGATGAAGGCGAAATCCTCCTCATCGGTGAAGAAATCCATAGCCTGATCCTCCAGAAAATCGTCATCATCGCCGAGATAGGAGTAGGGGTCTCCACGAAGATCCTCTCCGGCATTCTCCCTTTCTTCCAATTGCATGTCTCTCTCGTGGATGGTCTCCTCCAAAGACGAGATACAGTGGAGAAGACGGGCAATGATGCGCTCCTTCTTGTCGAGCTGACGGCGGCGAGA
Source organism: Avena sativa (assembly GCA_916181665.1). Taxonomy (NCBI): domain Eukaryota; kingdom Viridiplantae; phylum Streptophyta; class Magnoliopsida; order Poales; family Poaceae; genus Avena; species Avena sativa. Next base: position 140,098,848 of record OV702280.1, read on the forward strand.
CTTGCGATCCTTTGCTAACATGGCGATGGTCTGATCCTTCATCTTGATAACGGCGGACTTGTGGTTGGAGTAGTCACGACAATTATCCAACTCCTGCTAACAATCGTACATCAAGAAGCTGAGGTGGTCCAATTGGGTCTTCAGCTCGTGGTGGTATGGGGATTCCAGTGGTTGTCCATTAGCATCACGCCTTGGGCAAAACTCAAAGCGGGTACCCTTGATCTGGTTGATACTCTGCCCACACAGATGGGCAAGAGCTTCCTGCATGGCCCTAGCAAGTCCATCGAGCCAGTTGTTCTCTCTTAAGGTGAACTGAATTCCCTCAGTAGTGGGAGGTTCAATCTTTCCTCTAAGACTTACAACAATTAGCCACTGCAGACCTTCTCCTCCTTGATCATTAAGCTGAGCTCCGAAGAACTCGGGGTGCGGACGCTCCAGAAGTTCCGAAAGCTGGTCCAAATCCCTCTCAAAGATAAGGTCGCCTCCATTCCCCAACTGGTAAAACTTGTTGTACTTTACGTCCATCTAAAAGAATATAAGATGAGTAAGTAGAGTGATCAAGTGTGTCAAATTTTATGTATTTTGCAAGAGTTTTTGAGGAACATGAATTTTTATAAAAGAATCAAGGTGATAAGAATGGGAATAAGTTTTTGTAAATATTTGCTTACTTTAGTTTTGAAACTAAGTTTTTGATTCCAAACGTCCAGTCTAACTAGGGTGTCCTATGGTCAGGATGGCTCTGATAACAACTTGTTAACACCCGGATTTTTAATCCCAGATGTCTGTTATGCCATACATCACAATCCCAGGATTACCATTTTTGCGAGACATAACAGAATTGGATACCACAGTACATCATCCATTACAAACCATACATAAGGTCTTACACAAATAAGGATCTCATGATCCAGTTCTTAATACAACTCAAGCAGCGGAAATGCGTAATAATAACGGTAGCGTAGGCGAAGCTCCATCTTCGGTGTCACAGGCAATGCTGACGATGGGAGATGATCCTAGTTGTCGTAACCTTCCTGGGGTCCATTCTCCAGGTACTCCTCTTCATAGTCTGGCCACGGGAATAGCCAGGTACAAAGCCATGAGTACTCTTTAAGTACTCGCAAACTAATACTAACAAATGAAGGGGGTTTTTGTAGTAGGACACTAAGCTCTAGGGTTGTTTTGTAAAAAGCCAGATTTACCTCTACTAAGTTCAGAAGCAAGAAAAGCTAGCTGAACTTTTCTAACACCTAAGTGGGAACTTGTATTTCATATCACAACTCTGTTGTGGTCAAGTCAAAATCTCAATTCATTTCACAAGTCATTTTGAAAAGATCTGACAGGGGAACAATATGGCCACTCCAACTGTCCATAACCGCGGACGCGGCTATTCGAATAGTTTGACACTCTGCAGAGATTGTACACTTTCACCACAACATTCGATACATCCGCCAGGAACAAATCCTGAATTCACCATACTCAGTATGCGGATAATCAATCCTAACCTTTCAATTACACGCCCTAGTATAAGCACCTCTCCTGTGAGTTTGGCCTCCCAACCATGACCAACTGTCATCTTGGGTACTGCACAGGTGGACAATCTTCACAAGGTAGCATCAGCTCAGACCTTGGCCATGAGGGAACTAATACTAAGGTATATAAATTTCCAGTCAATCCCTACCCAATTCTCGGGTATTCTGGTTGTACGGTAAAAATTGGAATGGTATCGCATCCACACAACCATCAGTTTTATAAAGGGCTAAGGCTCATGCCTCAACATTTTCATCACCATAAATCATCTGGTGTTCGGAAACACATGTCCAAAACATCTCAATAGAATGATCCATCATTCCAAGGTTTTCATAACCATTTTTCCACCAAGTATTCCCATCTAAGTTGATCAGGTTTTTTTTGCTTAGCACTAGCATCTACAAGTGGGGGTAAGTACTAATGAGGGGCGGTAAACTAGTGGTGTTTAATTAATTCAATATCATGCCTTAGGATGACATAAAGATTATCTAGCTTAGGCCAAATTTTATGCTCTTTATGCAACCTTCAATTATCTTTCTAGTATCTACAATTCACTTAAGTAAACTCTAAGTAATAGCTTTGATAAAGAAATAAAGTATAAAGCTTGCAAGTAAAACTAGGATTGGTTATCAAGTGGGTATGATCATATATGCTTAAGGCATATAGTTTCCAGGGTAACAAGCAAGTATTTGCTTGCACATTCAACTAGTAGTATTAGGCTTGCATAGGTAAAGTATCTTGCAAGTGTTAGCTTGCACAAATATCAGTATAAGCTTGCTAAATTGCAAGTGTTAGCTTGCAAGGTTAATAGATTGCCTAGGTCAACTTGGCTAGTAAAGCTTGCCTTGTGCAAAGAAGTGGTTGAAGTTCTCCTCGGCTTCTTCTTCGTAGTATCCTTCTTCCTCCTCGTATCCTTGGTCGGTACTAGCGTCTATAAATAAATACGAGGTACACAATCACCAAACAATACTTAAATAATTTCAATCATCACACAAAAGGGTCCTATAGATGATCTAGCATCATCACTAACATTACAAGATTAAAGCTTGGTTTAATTCCTTTTATTTTTAGAAAAGTAATTTCTACTGATTGAAAAACTACTTAAGATTTAATATTCTCCAAACCAAACATGGTATCATGTTGACACATGTCCTCACCACATATTTTAGTCCATGGGAATGTGATTTAAAGTCGTGTCACAATTTAATAAGGTTTAACCTTTTATTTTACTTAAATAAAGTGACTAGAAATGCCTATGTGGCATTCTTTTATTACTTGAACATTATTTCTGTAAGTAAACCCATATATTTTTATATATTCTGAAAGGTATGGTAAAATGTGATTTTTGAGAGTTGGAATCAACTCAAAAGCTATTATGGTTTAAATTTGAAAAATGTTTGAATGCAAAAAAGCTTCTGCCTTGTTATTTTTACCAAGGGTGATCTACATATCCAAATGATTTGAATCCAACGGGCTTAGATTAAGCATTTCAAAACCTTTCTAACAAAATTGGTTTCACTCAATTTGGTTCACTGAATCGAGCTGGGTTGATTTTTGAAAATGGGTATAGAACTAGGTTTGAACTTAAATGGAAAAGGTTGAATTCAAACGAGTGGGCTGCGCGGGAAACGATACTGGGCCGGCCTGCTAAGCACAACGCTTGCGCGGGATGGTTAAGTTGTTGTCCCCACGCGTCAATGAGACAGGGGGTGCGAAGCGGTACGGGGCAACGTGGTGTGTTGGATTAGAAGTAAGATCAACGGTTGAGGGTCGTCGTCGACGATGAACTAGTCATCGGCGAGCTCGAACCCTAGCGGCTCAGTGGGGGTCGTCGGGGGCTCACCGGGGCTCAGGCGAGGGTCGGCGATGCGGGCGAACGACGAAGTCGACGACGGCGAACCTCCTGGTACCGGTAGCTTCTCTTGGGGTGGACGAAATCGACGGCGTCCTTCTTCTCCGGAGGCGGCCTGCTCCGGCCAAATTCCGGTAATGCGCTGCTCGCCTTGCTCCAGGAACGGGGTGGAACGATCAGTGAGGAGAGGGGAGTGAGATGGTGTGAAGAGTTTGAGCGGGGGAGGCCTCTATTTATAGTCTCGACGACGAGACCGAACGGAATGGGCAGGCAACGGTGGCGACATGGCTATGGGCTGCTAGAGGCATGGCCGGCGGTGGCGATCGATCGGTGGTCTCCTGGCGATGCTCTAAGGCTTTAATGCGCGTGTAGGGGTGGTGGCAAATGGTCTGGAACATGTGATGATCTGCGCGGCAGAGGCGGCGTCTTTGACGGCGAGCGGTGGTTGTGAGGCATGGGGCGGCGAACGGGGATGTCTGGCGGTCTCCTGGGACGATGGTGATCGTGTACGCACGCGGCGAGGGCGGCGCGCGGTCTGTGGGCGTGTGTCGAGGGTGGCGCTCTGGCGCATGCTCGGCATGGTTGCTAGCAAGCTTGGCATGGTCTGTGCAGGTGGTCTAGGGGCTGGGAAGGTTCGAGCGCTGGACAGGGGGTGGCGGTGGACGGTGGGTTGTGTCCTAGACATGTTGTTTAGGCTTGGTGCTTGCTCTGGCTAGCTAGCCATGGTCGGCTGTCAAGGGGGTGCTCGGGTTGGCATGGCATGGGTCAAAGGGTAGGGGCTAGGGTTTGTCCAAGCACTGGTTGGCACTGAGGGAAACAAGGGTAATCAATGGTGAACATTGCTTAGCCAGATTACTGCTCAAAACAGTGAAGTTATGCCAGTTTGATTTGTTGCCTCCAAGTGTTTGATTAAATGGCCGCAAGAACTCAAGTTTTGAATTTTGAAAATATTTTTGGTGGGTGTGCTAGGTTGGTGCTGGTGAGTCTGCAAATGCTTGGGTTTTGAAAGTTGAGCTTGTTTGAGTGGTTTTTGAAAAAGTGGGATCTTCCCATATGATATAGATTCAATTTTAAACTGTCCTTGAAACTATGCATTCAAATGTTTTGGATGATCACAAGGTGGGCCTTGATACTTTGTTATGAGTACTATCAAGGGGTGCAAAGATCCAAAAACGTTTATGTTAAGTTCTGAAAGTTAGAGACAGCCAAAGTAGGCATGGGAGTTAAATTAGTCAAAATGACCATTCCCTTATTTTGTTTGTTTTGATTTATTTGTCTTTGGGAAAAGTGTGGGGATTGTTTAGATGATGTTTATTTCACCTAAGAATCCCTTTATAAGCAAAGAAACACATAAACAAGGCAATTCAAAAGAATTCAAAATGGGATGCATACACACATGCATGCTTTCATATTTTTATTTAGAAATTTTTTTGTTAACCCTAAATTTGATGATTAGAGTTTGATGATTCTAGTTTAATATTTTTGGGATGTTACATTCTCGAGGCTAAGGGCTCTATTGGTAGCTATGTGTTCATCTCTCTCTCTCTCTCTATGCATGATCTTGTTGTGGTCATGAGATTTGTAATCAAGTAGATCTACCTTGCTATTCAAGTGCTTCAATAGATCTCTGCTCTCCCCATGTGTGTGAAAGTGACAGCGTGCACGCCATGGTGGCACTTAGGTTTGAGTCTACATAAATACTCTTTGTGCTTTAATAGATCTATGATTTTCCCCACGTGTGTGAAAGTGAAAGCGTGCATACCGTGTGTGGCACTTTGGCTAGATTGAATATTTGTTATGAGTTATATTTGGAGTTGGATGTCTCTATGAAATTGTGGTGTTTATGGGAACCATCTAGCGCTCAACGTGACAGTGTGGGGTTATCTAGATTGGAGAAGGTGGACTTTGACGAGTGCTGTTATAGCCCTACCATGGATTAGAGTGTCCAATCGGAGAGTAGTTAAGAGTAGTATCATGAAAAGAGGATATTTATATGAGAGAGTGTTCACTAGTGAAAGTATGATACCTAGGCCTTGTTTCTAAGCATTGAAACACCGTTTGCATCTAGACCTGTTACATGTTTGCCTGCTTCCAGTCTTTACCTCACCGTCAAGCTCCATCAAAGCTATTTTCTGGCACCGTTACCGCTTGTATTTCACTATCTATTCGTCGAACTAGTGCACCTATACACCTGACAAGTGTATTGGGTGTGTTGGGGACAGAAGAGACTTCTTGTATCTTGATTGCAGGGTTTCTTGAGAGGGAATACCTTTGACCATTTCCTCCCTGAGTTTGATAAACCTTGGGTGATCCACTTAAGGGAAACTTGCTGCTGTTCTACAAACCTCTGCACTTGGAGGCCCAACAACTTTCTACAAGAATAGAAGTGCGTGGACACCAAGCCTCAGATCACCATGTTGCGAGGGAACCGATACTAAGACACATAAACTTCCAGTTAAGCCCTACCCAAACTCAGGTATTGTGGTTGTACGGTAAAATTGAAATAGTATTGCATCCGAACCCAACCATCAGTTTTTATCAAAGTTAGGGCACAAAATTCGTTCAATACCATCTTCATCTCATTGTGTCCATAACACATGTCAAAACATTTCAATAGAATGATTCATCATTCCAAGGTTTTCATAATCATTTGTTCCCATCTATAGTGATCAAGATTAGTTTAGCACTAGCATCTATCAATGATGGTGTCACTAATTTGGGGTCCTAATCAAGGGTACTACCTACATCAAGTTCCAAGCTCTTGATGGCATCTTTCCTAAATTTCCACTAATCATCAATTAATTAACTACTTGAGAAACTTTGATAAAAGAAAGAAAGGTAAAGCTTGCAAGTAAAACTTGGGATTGGTATAATCAAGGTGGTATCCCAATTGCTTTCAAGTGAGGCTTGCATGGTTTAGCTTATTTTGCATAGAATAGCTTGCCTTGGTTGGTAAGGTGGTCAAAGTTCTATTCGCCTTCTTTGTAGTATTCTTCTTCCTCGTAGCCCGGATTGATACTAGTGTCTATAAATCAATACGAGGTACACAATCACCAAACAAAGCTTAACTACCTCTATTTAACACACAAGGATCCACACTAGATGATCTAGCATCATCTCTATCATTACAAGAAAAAAGGGTGACAAGATTTTATTTGTCTTATTTTAGAAAAGTAATTTCTAATCATTGAAAAGTTACTTAAGATTTAATATTATCCAATTAAAATATGGGATCATATTGACACATGTCATCACCACATATTCCAATATTTGGGAATGTGATTTAAAGTGGTTGGCCTAAAGTTACAAAGTTTAACAAGGCTATTTAATATTTTTTTGTGACTAGAAATGACTACAAAGCTATTCTTTAAATTTGGTCCAAGACTAATGTATGCAAAATTATATATTTTTACATATTCAGATAGATCATGGCCAAAGTGATTTTTGAGAGTTGGAATCAACTCAAAATCACTTAAGGTTGATTTTAGAAAAATGTTTGAAGTGATAAAAGCTACTGTTTGTTATTTTTACTGAGGATGATCTATAATTTCAAACTGTTTGAATCCAACATGAGTGATTAGAGATTTCCATCTGCTTTCAAACAAAATTGGATTCATTCAATTTGGTTTAGTGAATCTTCCTGAATTGATTTTCAAAGTTACCTACAGTATGGAATTTTCAAATAAAAGAAAAACCTAAGTTTGAATCTGTGGGCTACGCACGAGAATGCTAACGAGTTGGCCCAACTACACAACGCACATGCAGTGGGCTGCACCGGCTTGGTCCCACTCGTCAGCGGCTAACTCAACGCGAAGCAGTATCTTACGATCTAGGTCGCACGATTAGAGCGCGATCAACGGTTGGGCGTCGTCGTCTCTGTCGCACGGGGCACGCGAGACAGAACCCTAGCGCTATGGCGGGGGTCATCAGGGGCTTACCAAGGCTCCAGCTAGGTCCGGCGAGGAGGGAAAATGAATGAGTCGACGACGGCGGTTCGACTGGTGGTCGCGGCAGCTCCTGGGGCGGCTCCTAGCGTCAGCTCCTTTCCTCCTCTACAGCGGCGGGCTCCAGTGAAATTCCGGCGATGTGGTGCTCGCCTTGCTCTAGTGACGGGTCAGATAGGGTGCTGGGTGAGAGAGGAGTGGAATGTTGTGCGTTTTGAGGCAGGGGGAGGGCTCTATTTATACTATGGCGAAGGGGGCACAGAGGCTCGTCGGGGACGTAGTTACAGTGCTCTATCAGCATGTACATGGGGGTAGGTCGACCCGGTGCTTTAGGGCGTGTCAACACCCGGATTTTTAATCCCAGATGCCTGTTATGCCATACATCGCAATCCCTGGATTACCATTTTTGCGAGACATAACAGATTTGGATACCACAGTACATCATCCATTACAAACCATACATAAGGTATTACACAAATAAGGATCTCATGATCCAGTTCTTAATACAACTCAAGCAGCGGAATAACGTAATAATAGAGGTAGCGTAGGCGAAGCTCCATCTTCGGGGTCACAGGCAATGCTGACGATGGGAGATGATCCTAGTTGTCGTAACCTTCCTGGGGTCCTTCATCCTGGTACTCCTCTTCATAGTATGGCCACGGGAATAGCCAGGGACAAAGCCATGAGTACTCTTTAAGTACTCGCAAACTAATACTAACAAGTGAAGGGGGTTTTGTAGTAGGACACTAAGCTCTAGGGTTGTTTTGCAAAAAGCCAGATTTACTTCTACTAAGTTCAGAAGCAAGAAAAGCTAGTTGAAAATTTTATAACACCTAAGTGGGAACTTGAATTTCATATCACAACTCCTGTTGTGGTCAAGTCAAATTCTCAATTCATTTCACAAGTCATTTTGAAAACATCTGACGGGGGAACAGTATGGCCACTCCAACTGTCCATAACCGCGGACGCGGCTATTCGAATAGTTTGACACTCTGCAGAGATTGTACACTTTCACCACAACATTCGATACATTCGTCAGGAACTAATCCTGAATTCACCATACTCAGTATGCGAATAATCAATCCTAACCTTTCGATTACACGCCCTAGTATAGGCACCTCTCCTGTGAGTTTGGCCTCCCAACCATGACCAACTATCATCTTGGGTACTGCACAGGTGGACAATCTTCACAAGGTAGCCTCAGCTCAGACCTTGGCCGTGAGGGAACCCATACTAAGGTATATAAGTTTCTAGTCAAGCCCTACCAAATTTTTGGGTATTGTGGTTGTACGGTAAAATTGGAATGGTATCGCATCCAGACAACCATCAGTTTTATAAAGGGATAAGGCTCCTGCCTCAACATTTTCATCATCAAATCATCTGGTGTTCGGAAACACATGTCAAAAAATTTCAGTAGAATGACTCATCATTCCAAGGTTTTCATAACCATTTTCACCAAGTATTCCCATCTAAAGTTGATCAAGTTTTATGCTTAGCACTAGCATCTACAAGTGTGGTGAGTACTAATGAGGGGTGGTAAACAAGTGGTGATTAATTAAGTTCAATCTCATGCCTTAGGATGACATCAAGATTATCTAGCTTAGGCCAAATTTAATGCTCTTTATGTAACCTTCAATTATCTTCCTAGAATCTACAAGTCACTTAAGTAAACTCTAAAAGAAAGCTTTGATGAAGAAATAAAGTATAAAGCTTGCAAGTAAAACTAGGATTGGGTTATCAAGTGGGTATGATCAAATATGCTTAAGGCATCTAGTTGGCATGGTAACAAGCAAGTATTAGCTTGCATAGGTCAACTTGATTAGTAAGTCTTGCATCAGTATCAGTATAAGCTTGCCTTGTGTAGAGCAGTGGTTGAAGTTCTCCTCGACTTCTTCTTCGTAATATCATCGTCCCTCCTCGTATCCTTGGTCGGTACTAGCGTCTATGAATAAATACGAGGTACACAATCACCAAACAATACTTATCTACTTTCAATCATCACACAAAAGGGTTCTATAGATGATCTAGTATCATCACTAATATCACAAGAATAAAGCATTTGTCTTATTTATTTATTTATTTTTAGAAAAGTAATTTCTACTCATTGAAAAACTACTGAAGTTTTAATATTCTCCAAACCAAACATGGGATCATGTTGCCACATGTCATCACCACATATTTCAGTACATGGGAATGTGATTTAAAGTGGTGTCACAATTTAATAAGGTTTAACCTTTTATTTTAAATAAAATAAGTGAGTAGAAATGCCTATGTGGCATTCTTTTACTACTTGAACATTATTTATGTAAGTAAACCCATATGTTTTTATATATTCTGAAAGGTATGATCAAATGTGATTTTTGAGAGTTGGAATCAACTCAAAAGCTATTATGGTTGAAATTTGAAAAATGTTTGAATGCAGAAAAGCTTCTGACTTATTATTTTTACCAAGGTTGATCTACAGATCCAAATGATATGAATCCAACGGGCTTGGATTAAGCATTTCAATACCTTTCTAACAAAATTGGTTTCATGCAATTTGGTTAACTAAATCGAGCTGGGTTGATTTTTGAAACTAGGTATAGAACTGAGTTTGAATATAAATAGAAAAAGATAAATTCAAACGAGTGGGCTGCGCGGGAAGGGTTATTGGGCCGACCCAGTGTCACTCCGCAGCGCGGGGCTCAGCTGACAGGGGGTTCCACCAGTCAGTGGATCATAACACGCGAAGCGGTACGGGGCGATCTCGGCCGCACGATCTAAGTCTAATCGAACGGCTACGGCTCATCGTCCACATTGGGCAGCGCCGACGAGACAGAACCCTAACGCGGCAGGTGGGGGTCGTGGGAGGCTCACCGGGGCTCATGCGAGGGTCGGCGATGGGGGAAAACGACGAAGGCGATTCTCCTGGCACCGGCAGCTCCTCCTGGGGCGGCTCCAATCGATGGCTTCCTTCTTCTCCAGCAGCGGCGGGCTCCGGTGAAATTCCGGCGATGCGCTGCTCGCCTTGCTCCGGGAGTGAGGTGGGGTGGTTCTGGGTGAGAGGGGAGTGGAATGGTGTGAAGAAATCGAGCGAGGGAGGCCTCTATTTATAGTTGCGAGAGGGGACCGACGGGCGCGGGCTGAGCTCGTCGTGGTCGACGACATAGAGGGCTATCGGCGCGGGGCGACGGTAGGGGGCGGTGTTGTGCTCCCTGGCGAAGCTCAACGGCGTGGTGGCGAGGCATGGGGCGGTGCTTATCGGTCGGAACGCTTCGGCGCTCTGAGCGTGTCCGACGGAGGTTTTGATGGCGCACAACGCGCCGCGCGGCGGCGAACGGGCGTGTCTGCGGGTTTGCTGGGGTGGTGGTGATCACGCGTGCACGCGGCGAAGGCGGCGCGCAGTCTGTGGGTGTGTGTCGAGGGTGGCGCACGGGCGCGCGCTCGGCATGCTCGCAGAGAGGCTTGGCATGGCTTGGGCGTGTGGTCCAGTGGCTGGCATTGCTCGAGGCTGGGACATGGAGTGGCGGTGGAGTGCTGGCTAGCTCCCAGACAAGGTTGGCGAGGCTAGTGTGGCTCGTAGCTTGCTGTCGACCCTGGGGTGGCAATGGTGCTCTCGGCCTGCTCACCATTGATGACAATGGCCAGCTTACAGTGGTGCTAGAGGTTAGTTAAGGTTGCTAGATGATCTACTAAGGCTAGTTGTAACCAGAGAGGGAACAAGTTAGGCCCAAAACACTATTAAAAATAGTGAATTTGATTTGGTTGATTTGAATCTACAACCTGTTTGATGAAGTGGCCGCATGAACTTAATTTTTGAATTTTGAAAAGATTTTTGGTGGGTGTGCTAGGCATGTGCTGGTGATACTGTGGATGCTTGGGTTTTGAAAATTGAGCTTGTTTGAGTGGTTTTTGAAATAGTGGGATCTTCCCATATGAAATAGATTCAATTTTAAACTGTCATTTAGACTAAGCATTTAAATGTTTTTGGATGATCACAAGTTGGCCTTGGTTCCTTGTTATGAGTACTATTAAGGGGTGCAAAGATCCATACATGTTTCTGTTAAGTTCTGAAAGTTAGGATAGCTAAAGTAGGCATGGGAGTTAATTTGGCCAAAGTGACCATTCACTTAATTTGTTTGTTTTGACTTGTTTGTCTTTGGGAAAAGTATGGGGATAGTTTAGATGATGTTTATTTCACCTAAGAATCATTTAATAAGCAAAGAAACACAGAACCATGGCAATTCAAAAGAATCCAAATTTTAATACACATATGAATTGTTTCATATTTTTAATTGGAAAAGTTTTTGTTAACCCTAATTTTGGTAATTAAAGTTTGATGATCCAAGTTTAGTATTTTTGGGATGTTACAGGGCGGTCGTCATGCGTACAGTGGCACGGCGAGGCACAGTCTGCATCGCTCTAGAACATCCATGCTCTACGGCGGTACCATCGGCATTCATCATTGCGTACGGTGCTCACAGTGAGCGCGGGGTCAAACGATCATGTCTGGGCGGTCGCTGGAGTCACAAAGAACTTATTGGCGCAAGGAAAGAGCGAGGCGCGGCGTGTGCGCGCGGGATTGCTCGACGCTCTGGCGCGGCGTTCGACATGGTTGGGTGTTAAATGGGCGCGGTTGCGCTGGCGTCTCCACGGGCGGTCGTTGGTCGAGGCGTGCATAGGCAGGGGCGGTGAGGTTAGGGCTACCTCCTAAACATCATGGGCGAGGGTGGCGCGGTATGTGGCAGCGTGTCCGCGTCGGGGTGGCAAGGTGAGCTCGGGTACCATTTTGCACTGGTCATTTGATCGAGTGAGATGAGCTCCGAGGCACAGTCTGGTACTAGGTGAGTTAAGGGCACATCGTGGGAGATTGGTAAGGTCACAAGGATGATCAAAAGATTGATCAAAATAGTAGATAGTTGGTAGAGTTGTACTATGATCACCAGGTGTTTGATCAAATGGCCGTAAGAACTAAACTTCCATATTTTCAAGTGATTTTTGGTGGGTGTGCTGGTAGTAATCTTGGTAGTCTCTGGGTGCAATGGTTTGCTAAGTGGTGAAGGTTTTAGTGGTTTTCCAAAATTGACTATCTTGATGCATAAGATAGATTCAATTTTGGATTGCCTCTCAAATGAATTTGGATTTGTTTTTGCAAGGTTGGAAAGCTCCATTGTGTTTAGTTTGAGTAGGTTTAGCAAGATGAGAAAAGATATGGAATTGTTTTTGTTTGAAATCACTTGCTAGGGATGCTCAAAGTGAGCTAGGTGTTAAATTTTGCAAAAATGACCATTAGGTCATATGCTTCATATTTAATTTTTTTTGGTTTTTGATCTGGTTTGGATTTAACCTAGATGATATGGTTTTGATCTTTAAACCATTTCTCATCATTTACAACAATCAAACATGGAATTGCAAACATTCACACACATTCATAACACATAGGCATTAACATATGGTTTATTAATAAAAGCTTTTGTTAACCCTAACTTTGGTTAATTAGAAATTGATCCTTATTAATATTTTTAAGATGTTACAAAGAAATTCATAAGTTGAGATGAATGTCACGTACCTACAAGATGTTTGTATGACTATACTATTGTGTCCAGAGGAGAAGCACATCGCTATTGTAAGGTGTGTGCCCAATGGAGAGCGCGGCGGGGGACAGGGGCTTGCTCAACTATGGATGGATGATAGATATGGTCACGTGTCGGCGTCTGTTTCAAATTCTTACGAATGACGGGCGATGGCACGCGACAACGAGGCGAGGACGATAACACGTCTGAGGTCCTCGACGTCATCTTTGATATATGAGAGCTATGCAAGTGAATGGGTAGGCTACAGACGGTTAGGCGAGGCCGTGGTGGATGGCGGTCTGGGGCGGCCGACGATGGGCGAGGCCGGCGATGATGCGACTCGGATGGCGACACGACCGAGCTGGTTCTGGAAAGCACGTTTGTAGGGATGGCTAGGGCATGTGGCTCGTCGGCGTCTTGGCACCTTGGGCGTGAGTCTTGTTCAGTGTCTGGGTGTCTGGGCATGGTTGCGTGAGTGTCATTCGGCGGCGGCGGCCGGGAAGGGGATTATTTCGAGCGAGATCAGCGAATGGCGTCGAAGAAGAATCGATGGTGGCGATGGTTAGATTTTTTCCTGATTAGTGTTGATTCTGGATGCAACCGTATTGCGCATGGAGAGACAATCACATGATATCATAGAGTCAAGCATTAATAATTTTGGCAATTAAGATTTGATATTGTAGCATAGCTAGTCCATGGGGAAATTTTTGACAAGTAATAATTAGTGGTACTCCCTCTGTTCTTGTATACAAGTCCACTCTCAAAATATAATTTTCATCTATGCAAGGCCACAAACACTAATCGAGAAAATTAACTAGATTTCTACATCGTAAAAGGGTGCTCATTAATGCAAACATGGTATGCAACCATATATAAAGAGGCACCACATGCAATTCATTTAATTAGACCGGGACATGAGAGTATTTCCATATAGTTAATCTTGCTATTTACTCCCTCTATCCCAAAGCTTAGGATGTATAATTTTTTTCCAATTTTCCTTAGGCTAGTCCTAGTGCTAGTATCATAAGGTGTATCATGCATGCCAACTTGACAAAAATTTAATGTGACGTCATAATTAATGAAGAGAGAGGTAGTTAGTGTATCATAGGTAGATACCGTATCATAGCACGTAAACCTAGAAATCATAATAGCAAGTAAATCTTGTACACACATTTTACATAGAGATTCTATAAATCAATAAATATACCACTGCTATGATACTACTACTCCCTCCGTCCCGGTTTAAAGGACACAATTTGCAAACCATGCAATCCCAAAATACTTAGACACAAAAGGATTTAATCTCTGTAATTACTCCTGTGTGAAAGCAATAAAATAATTGCATGCACATGTGTGAACAAATGTGAACACTTTCCTAACTCTTTTTCTCCTTATGCATGTTCTACTTCATACTATTAAATGGACTAATTAGATGACACCTAGGGCCTAGAAAATTACAAATTATATCCTTTAAACCGAGAGGGAGAGAGTATATAATACAATGCACTAGAGACATAGTATCATGCACTAGTATCATATGCATGATACTAATAGTATAATAGTATGATACTATCACTAGTAGCAGCCTTAGAGAATTAGACGCGGTGCATTCAGGTGCTAACTCGGCAATCTCCCAAAGCTGCCCTCCGCTCTTTCTTTACTACTCCTTAAAAATCGCCGCCAGTTAAGAGCTAGAGCAGTTATTGTGTCATTTCTATTGGCTATCCATGTTGCATGCATGAAGAGAGAGAAAGAATTGCTGCCATGCACGAGAGAATCGAGGAGATGGTTTGACGCTGATAGAGATAAATTATTAACTAACTTACGATTTATTAGGGGTATACTAGGAAAGATTGGCTCGTTGTAAACCTCCTTAATCAGCATGCCAAGATTTTTACACCCTATCCTATGGGACGGAGGGAATATTAGTTAGTTATATTTTCTTGGTATGTGGAATATGAGTTTGTGGCCTTGTATATCTCTATCTCTACTACTAATAAAAGAGCAAACAAGAATTTTTTTACATGCACCCCATTAAATATACCTGAACGTCCTATAACCACACGATTAGACCCTCTAAACACAATCTAACCGGTTTCATTAGTCTAATTTTTTCTTTGGTGTACTTAGCAATTAGGTTCGACGGACGGAAACTCTGTCCACGCCCCGCGTTCTGCACAGGAAAAAAAACTGTGCTTGCACGATCTACATCACGATCGTCACATATTTTTTCCACACGAGACCCCTTCCCCGCCGCCTCCCCACTCAACGGCGTCTGACCCGCATCCCCCGCCGTCATGCTTCTCCTCGCCGCCGCCTGCCCTGCGTCGTCGCCTCACCATACGCCCCCGATCCCCCTAAAGATCCCTCTAGCTACCACCACTGGGAACCCTCTCCACGGGCGGAATTATTCCCCTCCAAGCCCCGTCCTCATCGTCTCCACTCTTTCTATATCTTCCCGGCCTCACGTCGCCGGACCTCCACCCTTGGACAGCCTCACCCCTTTCCTCTTCCTCCATGCTGCACCCTTGCCCCAAGGCTTATGGAGAACAGTGGTGTGCGAGGGCGGCGAAGTCCAGCAGTGGCCAAGAGGCACCGTCAGAATCGCCTTATGCCGGCGCCCAGTCGCCTCCTCTCACTTGTCGGGATCCGCTCGCGATGCTTTTCTTCCCCTCCGTGGGTTTTCCACCTTCTTGAGCTTTCGCCTGTCGCAACTTTGGGACTTCCTGCCCGACAGTTGTTTGACGAAACGCCCATGGTGGGCAACTCGAAACTGGACTTTTGCTTGCTGCTCATGACAATGGATTCCTTTGGTTGTGGATTTCGTTGCAATGTGGTCTGCTGATTTTTGCCAAATCTGGTCTTCTCAACTTATGAATCCCATTGTCTGCAGGGTGAAGCTCACTGGAAAATCTCCATATTGCAAGTCGAGACACTGGTCGACAAACTTAGTAGGTGTTCAAAACATTCTGGACTTTGCATATGTTTCTAAATGGCTACACTTAAATTGGCGATTTTTCTGTTCAGGTGGTCGTTATGCATCTATGACTATCTGATGTCCTAACATTCTTTTATCTTTTGATTAGTGCAGCTAAACTTTTTAAGAATCTTGGGAATAGTCATGTACCAACTCAACTTCTTGCCTCTCAGTTGACTCTATCTTTTTGTAAGGAAGAGTGTTTGATGTAATGCTTGTGGTCAATGCAGCCATGTAGGAAGACACTCTGAGAGAGAAACTGAAGCCGGGCATCAAAAGTTTGCAATATTTCCATGGACAACATCCAAGAGATAGCCAGATAGGCTTGAGCATGTGTAGGTTCTGTCTCATAGTTCACATAGTAGCTAAGTTATTTCTATTTGATTTCTTCATAACACAACAGTTGATTAACACTTTTGTGTACGGATTCAGTTCATAAACTTTCCAGGTTATTTTCATGGTCTAGAAAACATTCTGCTCGCCATTCTCCTTGTTGGAGGAGTTTCATGGTCTAGAAGAAATTTCTGTTACTACTGCTTCAAGATGCTACAATAGTGTGGTATGTTCAGTTCGATATGATGCTTTTATGGAAGATCCTGAAAAAAATTTAGTTTAGGTAATGCAAATTCCAAATCATATTACTAATGTTGCTCCAGATTATATTAAGACACTGTCCATGTGCACCTTTTTTGTCCCAGCCACATGTGTGCTTCTTGATGCCTTGGTTTAATCAAATGAAAGAGATGGTGTGAGTTATATTGGTCCATTCAAGAATTGTTTCATGAGAAATTATTGCACCAATAATATTCAGAAAATACAATGTGAAAGACATGTCCATATAGTTCATTGATAACATCTTAGAATCATGGAAGGAGTTTTCATTCAAAAAGAATTTGAGACCTACACTTTTCAAGAAGATGCATTCAGGTACATATCCATGTCTGACCAAGGATCATCTTAAAATGGCATGCACACCACTCTTGACAATTTTGCATCATTTTCAGAACTACTAGCTTCAAGAAGAAAACATGTCACATTTGTAGTTCGAAATCAAAAGATGTATAATTGATATTTATGATTTTTGTAACCGAGAGCTCAGTTAATGGCAGGTAACAATTGGACTTTCAGTGGTTGTAATATGTTTGACAAAATATATATTAGGCGATTCATGCTTTGCATGAGCATGATAGGACTGCCTATTAGCCTGTTTGATCTTGCGTGCTCTTGTTTCCAATTAAGATTAGATTTAATGCGTACCAAGTATCTAGGATTACACCTTTAGATTCACGACATTTATTTATGTTATTTATTAAACTACTTCTATTGTTCAAAGCAAAGTCTTTTGACAAGTCAGTTATGATGTCCTGATTGGCCTGATTCGGGATTTGGTGCATCAGATGATGATTCTGGGATCTAAAAGTAAAGGTGTGTAAGTTACCGACAGATCTGCACATCTTATTTCCTTGCTATGGCTACTTATTTTGTTCTAGGAACTTCAATTTTATTGGAACCTATTATCATCACTCTTGTGGAGTTGAAAGTAAGCCTTCTACTATAAGCTGTTTTGTGACCTTTTTAGCAGATAAAAAATCTTCTTAGTTATTCTCCATATTTGATGTTTATAAGCAAACTTATCATCGAGAAATGCGTGTTTGAAGATGGATTAGACATGTAGGTAATCAGCATGATATGCCTTACCTGCTAGAGATAGACTTTATACTTTGGATCGCCAACAACAAGCCTTGTGCTATTTTTATGGTCAGTGCTACTCCTGGAAGTTCACTTGTATTTTTACTCTTAGCTAATAGATCTGTATCTCCAGCAGGGAACGTATTGTTTAATGGCGAAAGAAACAAAGATGCATATGAAGAGAATATCTTGTTATGGAAAACGGTTTCATTGCAATGACAACCCACTCAGGAAGCCGCATCCTAGGCCGATGTAACCAGGCCAACAACTTGAGGTTGTCATCCCAGGTTATAGATTCTGGTAATGAAAATCTTCATAGGTTTTGGTTTATGTTAATGATATCAAATAACTAAGGACGCCAGTGGGCTACAAAATTTCTAACTATACTTGCTAGAGACCATTTGGTTTTGTCCGATGTTGACTATAGATTGAGTTTTTTTTTTTGGAAAACTGAAGTTGAGGGAGACGTTGTTTGGTGTACTTATGATGATCTTATCCATGAGTAATACTCTTAGCAGTACGGTTTACGATTCTTCTATAATATTGGTGCTTAGAGAAAAATTAATTAAGATTGAGAGAGATGTTGCCGAAACGATCTCTAGGTCATTAACTTTTTTTTTCAACTACTAGGACATTAAATATCTAAGGTATGTTGCTTTCTGAGAAGGAAAATTATAGACCTTATGCTATATGGCTATGTGAAAATAACCATATATAGATGGTTCGATGAAGATGCATGTAATTTGATTTTTCTTAGTTTTTTCCATGACCGGGTTGATTTTTCTTAATCAGCATGAAAATATATCCGATAACTACAAAATGATTATGTATATACTTTTTTTTGTAAAATGTTTGCATACCTTGGATGGATTTATTTCGTCATAAGACATACCAGTTCTTGAGACACTTCTTATGCACCAAATGGACTGGTCAAGCAGCAAAAACGGAGCACCATGGCTTGTTCACGATGACAAGATACTAATGATTCAGTGTATTTTTGGTATGCTTCATCCTAGCAGCAATTTGCTGGTCATATTTTCAACCTGAGTTCTTATTGTCTAGGTATTACTTTCAGTCAAAAACAATAGGTATTCCATACATTGTACCAACTGGACCATGTTAATCATATAACCTTGTCTCTTTCAATTGAAAATTCAGTAGTCCAGACATAAAAGTGTCAGAATCAATTGAAAATATATAAAATTGAAAATATATAAAATGTTTCCTTTCCTTTCCTTCAGTTGGTTGAAGAGATATTCATTGTATCAATTAACACACTCAAATTGGCACATTGTTAAAAGAATATTTTACCAAGTTTCAGTTAACTGAGAATGAGACACATAAATAACCTCAATATATGACCTGTTTGTGCTCACCAAGAGAAAAATCTGCACCATGCTTTGGTTACTTGCCATCATGAAAATCTACTCTAGAATGCAACCGTTGATATTTTCGATCTTAAACTGCCCAGGTTACATCCAATGACATGGTCGGCTGACGTGTTGGAGCTTTTAACATAGTAAGAAAGATGCCTCTATTTCCATTTCGGTCATGTGGGACAATATGGAGTAGTCGGAATTAGTGCACATGGGGAAATTCATTGCTTCCCACCATAATCCACGGAGCTTTGATAAGCTTGTGCGTGCTTTGTAATTCCCTATGAAGAGTGCTGCCAGTGAAGAGCAAGTGAAGGCCAAGTGGAGTCCACCATTTAAAACGAGATGAAAATAAACTGTGATGGTGCTCTCGATTTCGCCATGGGGTTGCTGGTGCAGTCTGATTGTGCATGACCATGATTGAAGATCCCGCAGAAGGTACGATAACATAACAGGTCTATTCACCATTGAGCTCCCGACATGCATATATGCCATGTTGTTCGCCCAGAACAGAGGCATCACAGAGTGGTGCATGCAGAGATTCCATATTGTTCGTCTAGGATAGAGGCTATCACAAAGTGGTGATTGAGAACTACTATCAGTCGGTTGTTTATCTTTGGCTAGATAGTCAGGAGTAGGTGCTCAGATAACTTGTTAGTTGCATACGTACAATTCTGCGTTCCAATGTGAGGGAAATGAAGCGGTAAATGTACAAGCTGTCGTTGCAATATTTTGTCTGCTTTTGTTAGCCTTTCATGTAGTACATGGTTTTCTTGTCAATATTCCAGGCACTTGTTTGGTCGATGGAATTAAACAAGATATATTACCAAACTGATCCACACTTTGTTAGCAATGTCATATGACAAATTCTGGTTTTTGTTATCCAAAACACCCTAGCTAAATTTTAAGTATTTAAGACGTGCATTGCACGTGCAACTTTACTACAACATAGGGAGTATCAGATTTGATACGGTAGCATATTTGGTTCAAGGGTTGATTTTTGAAAAGTAGTTAGTGGTGTCGGGATTTTTTTGGCAAGTAATAAATTATACTATTGGAATTTGGAAAGTAAAACTTGAATTGTCACGATATGATGGTTAGTCTATCGAGGAAAACAAATGAGGGGTATCAAAAAAGGATCCAATGGTATAGGTTGTTCTGATGTTTGGTGGTATCACTTTCACGGTCAAAATTGTTTTAATGTTTGATGCTTGAAGTGGATGTTTAAAGTTAAAGTAGACATATTACAGTAACACTAATTTCTTTTTAATAGTAAAGAAAATAGGTAAAGTGGAGTAGAGTTTAGACATGAAGTGGAGTGACGTGGAGTGGAGCCCTCACAAACACAACTTAATATTACTCCCTCCAATCCATTTAATTAACTTAGATTTATTTAAATACATAGTTAAATTTTAATGCTAGATATAATTA
Source organism: Avena sativa (assembly GCA_916181665.1). NCBI lineage: Eukaryota > Viridiplantae > Streptophyta > Magnoliopsida > Poales > Poaceae > Avena > Avena sativa. The sequence goes on from OV702280.1 coordinate 140,119,196, forward strand.
TATCTAGACAAATTTGAATAACTAATATGATCAGATGGAATAGGATTTAGAAACCATCGTACAGAGAGTTTTAGCCTGTTGAGAATGTGAGCCCAAACTAAGTTTTGACAATCCAGCCCATTCCATGGGCATGCCCGTTCTCCTATGGAGGCCCACTTCGGCTCACGTAATAAAAGAAGGAAAGAAAACAGGAACCAATCAGCATTACCCACTCGCTTCCTAATCTGAGTAGTAGATCGGAGGAGAAGGCTTAACGGCGGCGGCGCGACGTTGCAGAGAGAGTGACCAGGCGGGAATAGATCCGAGAAGAGCCGAAGATGAGCGGTGCGAAGAAGGTGACGGACCTTGCGGCCAAGGCCGGGAAGGCGATCGACTGGGACGGCATGGCTAAGGTGCTCGTCTCCGAGGAGGCCCGGAAGGAATTCGCCAACCTCCGCCGCACCTTCGAGGACATCAACAACCAGCTCCAGACCAAGTACTCCCAGGTAACCTACCAATATCCATCGCCCCATACCGTCTATCGCTCGCTCGCTCGATCGATCTGACCAATATAGCTAGGGTTTCGTCCGCGGTCAAATCAGATCAGGGATTTGGTACGTCTCGCTAATCGACACGGGTGCGCCTGGGATCTGCTTGTAGAGCTAGGGGCGTTCCTTGACGGCTTAACTAGGGAAAATATCAAGCACACGTCGGTTTTGCTTTTGGGATTTACTTCGGCAATTGGTTTAGTTATTACCCGTATAAACGTGATGTGGCCTCTTTGACCTCATTTCGTACTGCTGGTTTTGAACAAGAAACTACACACCCTTTGTGAGCTTTTCTATCGGTAGGAGCAGTGTAAAGATAATATATTGCACAATGAAAAACATGACACATGGATGAACTGGCCCTTTTCTGGCATGTTAAATGCTTGTAAAGTTCAATCATGTTTGTTTGTTTGTTAGCTTTGTACTGAACTTGTGTGGATGTCTTGTGGCAACCTTCGAAACATGCATTAATCCTTCAGACAGTGTAAGGATGCTAATGGATAACCTTAGGGTTTCTGCCCCCGTTAGTTCAATCAAATGAACTAGGTTTTCATTAATCAGATCTTTTTTTGGACACTAGTTCATTTGTTTGAACTAGATAAAGTTAGAGGGTACCCTAAGGGTAGCAAACTTGCACCTCTAGTCAATTGATCTCAGATATGTTTTTGTATTGTTATTGCAGGAGCCACAGCCAATTGACTGGGAGTACTACAGAAAAGGAATCGGAGCGAAAGTTGTGGATATGTACAAGGAGGCTTATGATAGTATGTGTTTTTTCCTACACTCTTTCACTTGTATTTCTAGGAAACTAGTGTTCTATAGAATTGCATACAAACTGGTTTTGATTTAATGTTGGATTTGTAACTTGTGGCTGATGTATTTTCAAGATTAAAAATAAGGATATCAAATTTAACTTGCTTATAGTTTAAAATGATCTATTCACAATACTGTCTGAGTGATGGATACTTCATGTAGTACATCTACTATAATACAAGAGGTTTGAGGTTTCATCTCCCTTCTTCTCAAGGGCATCCGCAACAATATGCTGTATGATAGTGTCAGCATGTTTTGGATTAATTCATACAAAATGATTTAGCATTTGATTTTGCTACTTTGCAGTAACGATGGGACTCGGTTACCGATTAACCATTGGTTTGGTTAACCGAACCCAAAAAAGAGCCCATTGGATCTTTAGGTGAACCTCTAAAACACAAGAGGTTAATTAGGTTCTAACCCGTTTAACTTACGGTTACACTGAGTTTGCCTGGACCTGGACTCGCGAGCGTGGCCTCCGGCTTCCGTCTTCCACCCTGCCGAGTGCCAACGAGGCGTAGAGCCGTCCACTTGCCCGCCTCCCCGCGTCCATCCCTCCTCCCACGACCCAGCGGCAAGAAGCAGCAGCAAATGCTAGGCGTAGAGCCGTCCACTTCAGAAAATGCTAGCGGCAGCAAGGGTAGCCGGAAGAATCACTAGGTAACACCGGCGCCCGGAGGCGTGGCTTGAAGCAGCACCGGCACCAGCTCGAGCTTAACTAGGCTTTGGTATGCATCAACTTGCAGCAAGATAGTCTGATTTGCTGAGAATTGCTTTGCATAGGCTGGTAGAGTAAACAATGTTTAGGAAATAAAGCATGGAAAGTCGCAGGTTATTGTCGTCGTGCTACCCATGTGAAGATTACAGTAAACTGACCGCATCTCCAATTCTTCAAGTTAGCTGAAATTAGCTTAGTCTGCTAGTAGTATAGTTGATACGTTTTTGTTAATTTAATTGAATGAATTTGCTAGGAGAAAGCTGAATGCCTTTTAATTCTCCATGATGATTGTAAGTGTTTTAAATAAGTGTTATTTTCCTGTATCTAACCGTTTTTTCACCAAATCTTCGAGCCGGCTTACCGAGTATTTGCCACATGCTATAATATATCTTTTTTCCTAACTAGTCACTGTTGCATAATATTAAAAGTGGTACGAACCATAATAACCAATGGTTAACCATTTGTAACCTTAATGACCTAATGGTTAACCCATTTTACCCTTTACACCAAATGGTTCAATTGGTTTGAGTTCAGAAAGAAAAAGGTTAACCAAGTCCCATCCTGACTTTGCAGTATCGTAGTCTCGTGGCTATGCTCCTCTAATCCGTTAAGCCCCTTATTGACATACCAATCAATTAAATAATGCAGGTATTGAGATCCCCAAGTATGTTGACACTGTCACTCCCGAGTACAAGCCAAAGTTTGATGCTCTGGTGAGGATCCACTGTCCTTATGCTTCACCTTTCTCGTTATTCACAAATATTCCTTCTGTGGTACACACTGGATGTTACTTATGGCTATTTGCCATTTCAGATACTTAAGAACTTTCTTCTTTTGACATATGTAGTTAGTTGAATTGAAGGAAGCAGAGAAGGCATCCCTGAAGGAATCGGAGAGGATAGAGAAAGAGATTGCTGAAATGAAGGAGATGAAGGTGAGGTGGATGTTTAAGAAAATTGGGACCAGTTTCTTTTACATTCATCCTAACATCTTGTCTATACACGCAGAAAAGGATCAGCACAATGACAGCAGACGAGTACTTTGAGAAGCACCCTGAACTGAGGAAGAAGTTCGATGATGAGATCCGTAACGATTACTGGGGATACTAGATAACGGCTTAACTCCCTGTTCCTTTACTGGAACATTCAATAATACTTATTTGTCCTGATATACGTACGGAATTTCAGCATCCGAACTTCGGTGAATTCCTTAATATATATGGACGGGGCTTGTTGAAACATAACTCTGCTCTTTTGTACCTTTTGTTGGACCTCATCATTTTGAGGCTTCATCAGCTTGTTTGAATGAAAATATATCTTGTGTTTTTACCTTTTTTGTTGATTTGCTCCATGTACCTTTTTAGTCTGATTTGCTCATCCTTTCCAGGCACGCCAGTTTGGACTGGGAGGAGTTTGCCTTACATGTGACATGCAACTGAAACAGCCTTGATAGAGCATATTTAAGATTCGCGTGCAGCCTGTGGTAAATGGATTCGATCGGATTAGATATTGCTATTACCATATCCTTTACATATTTTTTTGATGAATTCAAATCGGAGCGGATAATAGCCAAATGCGTACTTGGATCGGATCAAAAGAGGATAATCAAACAAATACACATTAAAAATATAAAAATCTATTAGTTTATACAAAAGAAATGACAAAAAAGCATAGTATAACATGCATATATAGCATGTATAGCTAGCCGATACACTTACTATGTTGTCTAGGTATTGGGATTGTGCTAAATTTATCGGATTATTTTATTTAAATATTTTGGATAATCCGTATAAAATATTAAATTATTCTTATCCGTTGAATATCATTAATACCATATCCACTACCATATTCGTTAGATATCCGCTCGATAATATGCATCTATATCCATCGGATATTTAAAAATGCATGCAATATTATATAAAACGGACGCATATACGAATTCGAAGCAGAAATTATCCATACCATTTACGTCCCTACCCTGCTCAAAAGTGACTTACCAAGACTTCATTTTAATTGACTTAGATTTGAATGTATCTATACATATTTCATTCATCTAAATGTAGATAAATCCGAGTCTCATTATTTTATTTGATTTAGATTTGTATTTTGGATGTATCTAAACATGTAAACATGTTTCAGTATCTTAATTTGGATCAGACAAAGTATCTAATAATGAACTCGAGTTTTTGGCGCGGAGCGCAAATCCTTAACAGAACTAAGCTTCCTAGAATTGGAGAGCCCTGGTTGCTCCAAGCTAGGCTGCTGATTCCGTGGTCTACTTGTCGACGCGTCTGCTCTTTTTCTCTACGTGCTGGTTGCCTCGTCCGGTACACGTATTGGTAGTGCTGTGTTTAGGTGATTGGCTCGCGCACGTATGTCGGTTCAGTCAATCGATTGAACTCTCCGTCTGATCTATCGTGGCTCACGTGATCCCGCCAAAAGAGAGAAAAAAGTATACGCCGCCTCCTGCTCCCCATGGATCGTCGCCGCCTCTTCTGCTCCCCAGCTCAGATCATGCTGCCGCAACCATCCAACCATTTCCATCACTGCCACTGCCACTATCCACCGCAAGGGCTCCCTAGCGCCGTTTGCGGAAGATAGGACGACGCGCTAGACATGCCAGGTTGCAGAGGCAAGGGTCACTAGTGGAAACAGGCCCTCTAGTCCCGGGCCGTAAGGGCCTTTAGTCCCGGTTTTTAATCAAGCGGGACTAGAGGTCCACCACTAGTCCCGTCCAATTACCAGCTGAGACTAGTGGATGTCCACGTGGCTGCCCCTGCGCGCTCGTGGTGCACCCCCACTAGTCCCGGTTGGTGTTACGGACCTGGACTAGTGGGTTTCTGCCACGGCAGAGCATTATCTTGGACTAGTGCTTCTCTGCCGCGGCAGAGATTTTATTTTTTATTGTTTTATTTACTTATTTTTTATTTCAGTTTTTGAATATTTCTACGCCATCACGTATCGTCTATATTCATGCATATATAATAGATAACTTGTATTACGATATCGAGATACAAATATATACAATTTATATAGTTACATGGAGATCACAAAATCTTGGAACTAGTTATACCTAGGACGGAATGTTTCCCTTCCTTGAAACTCTTTCTTTTAGAATCGTTTGGTCCTGCAGTTTGGAGGAAACTACTCCTCTTCCTTTTAATTTCTTTTAAGCATCTACACTCATTCTATGTTCCCAAGCCTAAATTCAGCGCTATTTATTATCATACGAATGAAAGAAACATTTCGCTAAGAAATGGCCGTATTTTTAGTCGCGATAATATGCTGACTTCTCAGCTTTGGCCAAAATTTGACAAAATAAGGCGAAACTTAGTTTAAGACAACTGAGTTAAAATATAGGCGAGTTCGTACGTATTATTTCAAATTCGAACATATACCTGAATTTTGACCGCAATAGGTTAAGAAAAACTAAAAAAAAAGTAAAAACTAGATGATGCCGACAGCGCGCCGATCACATGCCAAAGTTACGGTAGAAGGCGGTGTAGTTGGCGTCCTGGTAGCCGTCGTCGCCGCCGTCATCGTCGCTCGTCAGCTGCGGTGGCCGGGAGCTGCCCTGGCCGGCGTCGCCACGGCTACGAGGAGGGCACGACCTCATCTTCATCATCGTCATCGAGGACAACGAGCGGTGCTCCTTGATAGGCGCGCTGCCGGCGAGCGACGTGTGTGGCTTCGCGCTTGTCTTGTAGCCGGTGAACACGCTCTCTTCCTCGTGCTCCCGGTACTGCCAAGACCAGGCGCATGCGTCGGACTCCCTCATCGACGAGACGTTGTTTAATGATGCTTCCATCATCATTTTAAGGAGGAATTCCTCCTCATCGACAGGGACGGCCCACTCTGTCGGGTTGGCGACTCTCGGCGAGCGCACGCCTGGTTCCTTTGGCCTCACCAGACGCAGGTGGCCTATCGGCGGCGACGCCTCTCGGCGCTCGTCGATGATGATGTCGCGGAGCACATGCATGGCAGTGACTGCACCAGGGACTCTGGCTCCCTCTTAACTGGCCGGAGTGGCGTCGTGTGTTGCGGCGAGGGCGCAAAGTCATTTGACCGCGACGCCGAGGCCGAAGATGACGACGAGCCGGCCCTCCTCCTTGGCATCCAGGAGGATGCTCGACGCCGCTGGTTAAACGCCGGAGGCGAGCGGGGAGGATAGCCCAGCCGCGGGATGTCCCCCGCACTGATGTGCTCGAGGACCACAATGAATGTGTGGCCGGGCGCGCTCAACCACCGTCGTCATCCTGTGGCGTTGTTGTGCGCCAGAGGAGGGCCTGTGCCCTCTTACGCGGCGAGCTGTTGCTCCCGACGATCGATGAAGAACTGCTCCCAATAGGAGAGGTTGCCCGGTTCCTCGGCAACCTCATGGTCCTCCATGGCGGTGATGACCGCCTGGATCTCGTCGACTATTTCGGAGCCCTCCGGCATCAGGAGCACAGGCACGCCGCCCATGCTCAACTTCCATGTCGTCGGGCACCGAAAGTCGTGCGGCGCTGGACAGCCGACCTCGTGGAGGCGTTGGGACTCCCACGGCTGGAGGAAGCGCCGACATAAGCCGTTTGCTGTCACGGGGTCGCCTGGGAACCTCTCTGCCATGGCGAGGTTTTCTGTCTTGGTCATTTGGGAGAGGAGGTGGAGAGCTAGTGCCCAAGATGGTGAAGCTCGCCGGATTTTATAGTCAAAAGGGAAGGTTCGGCGAAGGCGGGAAAAGGAAAAATAGCGGGAAGGTGGGTGGATGGTGGCGCGCCATTACGGCGACGAGTGGGCGAGTGGACTTGCGATCGTTGCCCGACGGTCAGTCGTGGGTGCCGGGTCGACGGAACAAGGACGACTGGCTCAAACGCTGACATGACAGGGCCACCAGCGTAATTTTTTGTTTCCCGCTGATTCAGCTTCGTCCGGCGTTCTCAAGACACACCCGGTGCCTCGGGTTCGGTCTGAAAACCTCAGATATAATTTGGGCCAAATTTAACGAAAACTAGACGCATGAGAACACAATTAGACAATTTTTTGGCGTTCATATAAAAAAATGTCTGAAATGTCGCTCTCGAAAATGTGAATGGAGATGCTCTTAAAATCGTTTTGCTCATGTAGTTTGGAGGAAACTACTACCACCGCCACCGGTAAATAGAAACAAAGGTTGTTGCGTTCTATTGGGTTTCGTTATGTTCGACCTTGGGCGGCCCCTTCCATGTGGCAAGATACCGGTGTGGCATTGCTCCGAGAACTCGTCTCGTGGTTGATCATGGTTGTGCCTTCGCTCCTAGCTTAAAAAGATCAGGCCAAAGTCCTAGCACTATGTGTGGGGAGTACTCAATCTAAAAGTACGTATAGAGGAGTACTACTAGCTGTAAAGTAAGAATATTTCTTTATTTTTTTAAGGATACATTTTGAGGGATGAATTTTTTCGTAGAAGGAGGACCAAGAGACCAAGATTACAATATGATGGGATACAGACACCTCGAGCGCAACCCCACGCCGTCCCATAGGTAGCATGCACACACTAACCAACTACTCGCGGCATCTCTACTTGTCCACCCGACTCAAATAGTCACGAAATAATCGTGTGGCTTTCCACAGACCTACCTCAGAAGAAATATTCTCGATGACCCTTGCGGGAGATGGGGTGACTCCTTCAAAGACAACATCGTTCCAGTGTAGCCAAAGCGTCCAACAGACCAGTGCGATCCCTGTCCATAGGTCATGCTCGCGGCCTTTGCCACCACAACTGTCTTGAAGCCAGGCGATGAGTTTTGTCTCATGATCCGGCATCCACTAACTCTTGCCCCACCAGCCTAGGCAGGTGTTATGGGGTAACCCCTTGGGGTGGCCCGATCTTTCACGAATCTCCACGGGGATCGAGGGAAAAGCGGTGGAGGGGAAGAGGGGACGAAATCCACGAACACACGCCCGATGAACTCACGCACACAAATCACGATACACGCCGATAACTCATGCCGGTGGCAACCGGTCCAACATAATCTCTAGGATCGGTGTTGGGCGAAACTCTCTCTCCACGACCAACAACGGGGGACGAGGTGCTTGGTGAGATCTTGACGACTTGGGGGCGAGAAACCGAGAACCCAAAGCCTTGTACAACTTGAACGCACTAGGCAAGATCCAAGAGGTTGTGGATAATAGGGTGCCCCTTGGTAGGAGCATGAGACCAATAGATGAAAGATCCTCAAAGGGGTGTCCTTAATCTATTATTATCCAAGTCTAGGGTTTACAATAGAGGGTGGGGCTATATATAGGCCAGCCACATAAACAGGGGTAGTTTCAGAACGAAAAGGTAAAATATAGGAAGGGGTACAGGGCGCTGGGCCGAACTGATGCGATCTGGTTCAGTCAGGACCGGTAGTACCGGTCGGGCAAGCGGTAGTACCGGTCGCAACCGGTAGTACCGCTCCGGGGGCGGTAGTACCGCTGGCGGTCCTGGAGCTTCCGTCGGAGTCGCCTGTAGCGAGCGGTAGTAGGGAGCGGTAGTACCGCCCACCGGTAGTACCGGTTCCAGCTCCGGTAGTACTGCCGGCGTCTGGGGCGTGGAGGGGTTCCTTCTGGAGCGTCCGGTAGCTGGGTCCGGTAGTACCGCTTGCACCGGTAGTACCGGTCGCCTGATCTGGTAGTACCGCTGGCGTCTGGCAGCGACTGGTTGCTTCCGCTACGGTTCCTCCGTCCCTTGGGTCCTTCTCTTGGTACCTGATGATGCACAGTGTATGCGTATGAAGTAGCAAGCCATCCAAGGGTGTGTCGAAGTCACACAAGGAAAGGAGCGAGTTAACCTTGGCTTGGAGGAGCTTAGCTCGAGCGCGAGTCATTGGTCCACTAGGAGGGCTAGGTGTTGTAGATGGAGGTGCATCCGTAGGACGGGCTGCATCAGCTCCCCCCCCTTGGTGAAGAGTCGTCCTCGACTCTTCAACCTTCTCAACTGTATCTTCTCCATGGTAGGGTGAGAGATCCTTGACATTGAACGTCGAGCTCACAAGATACTTGGATGTTGGGATATCAATGATGTAGGCGTTGTTGTTGATCCTCTTTAGCACTTTGAACGTCCCATCACCTCTTGGCTTGAGTTTGGAGTCGCGGTCCTTGGGAAAGCGGTCTTTACTCAAGTGTATCCACACAAGGTCGCCTTCTTCGAAGATCATCTCTTTCTTGGTCTTGTTTAGCCTTGATGCTTGGCGAAGGACTTGTTGATCGATCGTAGCTCTTGTGTCTTCATGGAGTTTCTTCATTGTTTGGGCACGCTTGTCAACGTCCATGTTGGTACGGTCATGTAGCGGAAGTGGAAGGATGTCGAGCGCGGTGAGAGGCTCGAACCCATAGACGATCATCAATGGGATTCTCATGGTGGTGGAGTGCTTGGCGTGGTTGTAGGCGAACTCGGCGTGCAGAATGCATTCCTCCCAGTCTTTAAGGTTCTTCTTTATCAACACACGGAGGAGTGTGCCAAGGCTTCGATTGACGACCTCGGTTTGTCCATCGGTTTGAGGATGCGAGGCGGACGAGAAGAGGAGCTTGATGCCGAGCTTGGCCATGAGTGTCTTCCAGAAGTAGCTCATGAATTTGACGTCGCGGTCGGAGACGATTGTTCTTGGTACACCGTGTAGCCGAATTATTTCCCTGAAAAACAAACTTGCTATATGTGAAGCATCATCGGTCTTATGGCACGGAATGAAGTGTGCCATTTTGGAAAAACGATCCACGACCACAAATATAGAATCATGTCCATGTTTAGATCTAGGCAATCCTAACACGAAGTCCATGCTAATGTCTGACCAAGGTGCATGAGGAATAGGTAATGGCATATAAAGACCAAAGGCGTTAGACTTAGACTTAGCTTGGATACATGTAGTGCATCGTTGGACGTGGCGCTCCACGTCGCGCTTCATCTTTGGCCAAAAGTAGTGAGTGGATAGCATGGCATATGTCTTGTCACGGCCAAAGTGACCCATAAGGCCTCCACCATGGGACTCTTGAAGAAGCAAAATTTGGAGAGACGACTTCGGAATGCAAAGCTTGTTTTGTTTGAAAAGAAAACCCTTATGCAAATAGAAATCATCAATCCCTTTGTCTATTGAACATTTTGCAACAATTGGTCCAAAGAAAGGGTCGGACGCGTACAAAGATTTGATGTCATCAAGACCCAAGACATTTACTTCGAGTTGCGTAAGAAGGTTTGTGTCTTTGCGAGACAAAGCGTCCGCTACCACATTTTCTTTGCCCTTCTTGTACTTGACAATGTAAGGAAAAGACTCCATGAACTCAACCCATTTGGCGTGCCTTTTACTCAAATTGGCTTGGCCCTTAAGATACTTCAACGACTCATGGTCGGAATGGATGATAAATTCTTTTGGCCAAAGATAGTGTTGCCACACTTGAAGGACACGAACCAAGGGAAAAAGCTCTTTGTCATAAATGGGGTAGTTTAGGCGTGCGCCATCAAGTTTCTGACTATGGTATGCAATAGGGCGCCCATTTTGCATAAGGACGCCTCCAATGCCAATGCCACTAGCGTCACATTCGATCTCAAAGGTTTTTGTGAAATCCGGTAATGCAAGAAGTGGTGCTTCGGTGAGCCTCTTTTTGAGCTCATCAAACGCCTTTTGTTGTGATTTTCCCCAAACGAACGTGACATTTTTCTTGGTCAATTCGTTGAGGGGGCAAGCAATGGTAGAAAAGTCTTTCACAAAGCGACGGTAAAAACCAGCCAACCCATGAAAACTACGAAGTTCACTAACATTGGTCGGTATGGGCCAATCTCGTATGTCCTTAACTTTTGAGACATCAACTTCAATGCCATTAGAAGACACAACAAAACCAAGGAAAATGAGTTTGTCTTTTGCAAAAGTGCACTTTGGAAGATTAGCATAAAGCTTTTCATGACGAAGGATTTGAAGGACCGCCTTAACATGAGTAACATGCTCCTCTAGTGACTTGCTATAGACAAGGATGTCGTCAAAGTAAACAACGACACTCTTCCCAATGAGAGATCTCAAAATATGGTTCATGAGGCGCATGAAGGTAGATGGGGAATTTGATAAGCCAAATGGCATAACCAGCCATTCATAGAGACCAAGCTTGGTCTTGAAGGCGGTTTTCCACTCATCACCTTCGGCCATGCGAATTTGATGGTAACCACTACGAAGATCAATTTTCGAAAATATAGTGGCTCCACATAACTCATCAAGCATATCATCAAGACGCGGTATAGGATGTCGATAACGCACGGTGATAGCATTGATTGGACGGCAGTCCATGCATAACTGCAACGTATCATCCGTTTTAGGAACGAGAATCACGGGGACCGCGCTTGGGCTAGTGCTTACTTGGATCAAACCTTTGGAGACGAGTTGGTTGATTTGTCGTTCTATCTCCTTCGTCTCTTCCGGGTTTGTGCGATACGCGGCGCGGTTTGGGAGTGGGGCGCTGGGTATGAGGTCGATGCGGTGCTCGATTCCACGAAGGGGAGGAAGGCCATGAGGAATCTCTCGGGAAATACATCTTAGAATTCCTGCAAAATAGCCATCAAATAAGGAGGAACATTTGTCAAATCATTAGTTCCTTGCGCTAGTACCTTGCATACAAGGACATAGTGCAAGATGGATGGGTTGTTCCGCACTTCTCTCATCTCACTTTTGGTGGCAAGAAGAACACTCTTAGTTTTTCCACTCGAGTTTGGCTTGTGGCACTCACTCACTATAGTGTGGTTCTCTCGCTCACCACTCTTCTCACAAGGTGTTTTTGTGTATTGCGCCCTCGCTAAAGCCTTTGCATTGTCCGCAATTATTTGGCTAGGAGTCATTGGTTGCAAAACACAAGTTTTTTCAAGCCATTTGAAGGTATAAGTGTTTGAGTGACCATCATGTAAAGCACGCTTGTCAAATTACCACGGCCTTCCTAGCAACATATGGCAAACCGTCATTGGAATCACGTCACATTCCACCGTGTCTTTGTATGGTCCAATTGAGAACGTTACCGAGACGGTGTGCTTGATCTTGACGGACCCTTGGTCACTTAGCCATTGTATATGGTAGGGGTTCTTATGCGGATGGAGGGTGAGGTTGAGTTTCTCACACAATTCCGTGCTTGCGAGATTGTGGCAACTTCCTCCATCGATGACAACTTTGATGGACTTCCCATTGATACCGGCACGAGTTTGGAAGATGTTTGATCGTTGGTCTTCATTCTCATTGACTTGAGTAGTTAAGACCCTTGTGACTACAAGCGATGGACTTGCGTCATGCTCACACACAAGTAGTTCTTGGTCCTCTTCCAAATGTTGCCTTGCCAATGCTTCCTTGACCCTTGCATCAAACTCATCTTCACTCAAGTATTCTTCGTCGCCATTGTCATGGATGAACAAAACTTTCTTGTTCCCACATGCGGCTGACTTGTGTCCTTTGCCTCCACACTTGTAGCACTCACCATTGAATGGTTGATCATCCCTTGTGTATTTGCCACTTGGGGGCTATTTTCCTTGAGGAAGTGTTGGCTTGAAGGGAAGCTTGGTGGTACTTGATGAGCTTCCACTTGGTGTTGTTGGAGTAGTTGTTGGTGCTTTCTTGTAGGTGAAGTACGTCTTTGGCTTGTTGTACTTGATGTCCTCTTGCACTTGACGCTCGGCCTTTGATGCGATGTGCACAAGCTCAACCATGTTGTTGTACTTTTGGAACTCGGTGATGCGCTTGATTGGATGGTTCAAGCCATTGAGGAAACATGCCATTGTTTGTTCATCACGCTCTTCAATGTTGGCACAGATCATGTTGAGCTCCATTTGCTTGAAGTACTCTTCCACGGTCTTTGTCCCTTGACTAATCGTTTGAAGCTTGTTGAAGAGGTCACACGTGTAGTGCGAAGGAACAAAGCGGGATCTCATATGGGCCTTCATATCTTGCCAAGTTGAGATTGGAGGCTATTCTTTTGCTTCTCGAGCGAGTTGGACTTGTTCCCACCAAAGGTTGGCATACTCATCAAACTCGAGGGATGCCATGGCCATCATCTTCTCATTGCTATAGTTGTGCATGCGGAAGATCTTGTCAACCTTGAGTTCCCACGAGAGATATTCTTCGGGTTCATTGGAACCGGTGAACTTGGGCATGGTGAATTTGATCTTGCCGAAAGTTTCTTCCCCATTGCGGTTCCGGTGGCGGCGGTTGCCATGATTTTGGCGGTCGTCATCATCATCCGAGCTCTCATGTCTTCCTTGGTGATGGTTGCGTTGCCCTTGCGGTTGTTGAGGTGCCGCGTTTGGTGGTGGAACTTGGTTTTGATGACGAGCTTGGAGAGCTTGCTCGTGTTGTTGGCGCGGTTGAGGACGAGGATGAGTTGTTGATCCTCACGACGAGCTTGGGGAGCTTGCTCTTGTTCTTGTCGTGGGTGATGCCGAGGAGCATTTTCTTGCGCTCTGTGGTGAGGAGGACGTCGAGCCGCATGCGCAATGGGCTGCTCTCCTTCTTCTTGATGTGGAGGAGGCTCGTCATGATGATCATGTTGCCGACGTTGACGATCATGTTGATGATGACGCCTTGGTGGATCTTCGAGTGCTTCACGTCGACGGTGATCTTGTTCATCCTCTTCGGATGCTTCACTTGTTGTTGAAAGAACATGTCGACGACGATGGGCTTGGTGGTCCATGTGAGGTTGTTCTTGTTGAATCACAAGTGCTCTTGGTTGTGGCCGGTTCGCTTCACGTCTTGGAGGTCTTGCGGAGAGGTCACCATCATAGCTTGACGTTGCGGCGTGTCGCGGAGATGGTACCGCTTGAGAAGAGCTCATGGATTGAAGGACGGGTCCATCCCGGTGCCTTGAAGCATGACGGCGAGGTGCACTTGATTCACTTGAGGAGTGCCGAGATGAGCTTGAATCGCGCGAGCGTGGCCTTGCTAGCCCATCAATGAGGCGTTGAAGCTTCTCATCCGTTGAGGCGAGGGCGCGACCAAGAGCTTCATTTTGATGACCGAGGTTGTGTTGCATGGCATGCATTTGGCCTCGGACTTCTTCGAAGCGGTTGTCGATGTTTTTGAACTCCACGCGGGCTTCGCTAAATTGTTCATCTTGGCGCCTCTCAAGAGCTTCACAACGGTAGTTGAATTCTCCTCGGACCTTCCAATGGTCCCATCTTGTCATGTATTGTGTGTCGTCCTCCGGAGGCGGTTGTGGTTGGGACGGCTCGCCATTCCTGTCCATGATGCAAAGCCGACAAGGGTTGTATACGGAGAATAAGGGTGCGTAGAGTTAGCCTTTTACCTCACCTTGGATATTATATCAAACCAATTGCCACACAAAGGAGCGAACAACGTGCAAGTGAAATGGTAAAGAAACTCACACACAAATATGCTACAACTCTCAAAAGCTTTTGGTGGAAGGTTAGGATTATGGAAAACCAAACGAAATGATCCAAGCAAAAGGTTATTGTTCTAAGTGGTAAAGAACCAAAAATCAAAAGCAAAAGGATACGATCTACCAAAACACGGAAACACGCACACGTGGAGAAAAACGGGGTTAGCACGACTATGAAAATGAGCACAAAAGGTCCTACCGAAGACTACGCTCGGTTGTTGTGCCAACTCAAGGAGAGACCACAACTCGTTTGCCAAAAGAGGATAAGCAATGGATTTGTGCACTTGCCTTGGTGCGCTCTTTCCTCTCTCTTTTGGCTTATAAGCTTGGTATTCTCTTTGTGTTGGGAGACTATGTATCTTTCTATTTTTTTTGATTCTTTTTCTCCCTTTTTATGCTACTATGTCAACTTTTGTATTTGGCCTCACACTCTCACTTTCCAAAGGCAAGTGCACAATGCTTAGACAAACACAAAATGAGTTGCTCTCATAGGATAGATACACACAAAGGAAGATATGGGGCTGTCAAAGTGGCGCAAGTTATACCTTTGGTATTGTTGATGACTTGCAACCGTTGGTGGGGATGACGTTCGAGTGTCGCGGTGTCGTTGAGCGCGTGGTGACTTTGATGCGGAAGATGTTGTTAAAATGGAGACAAACACGCGAAACACGAACAAGTGAAGTGGAAAAGTCAGCAAACGAAGTTGAGGCGTCAAAGGAGAAAAGAAACACGGTTAGAGGCGGGCGGTAGTACCGCTAGGAACGACCGGTTACCGGCGAGCGGTAGTACCGCTTGTGCGGCCGGTAGTACCGGTGAGTTGCGGTAGTACCGCTCGCACGACCGGTAGTACCGCCAGGCGCAAGGACTGGAACGAGATCAACTTGACAAAATCCTCAAATTCGTGGTGATCTGACCGAAAGGCTGGGCTAGGAACATAAAAAGGCTATAGATTGACTCCAAAAGCAATATATCTATGGACCAAAACCACGAAAAACTCACCAAATCCAAAGATCGATCCGAAGGCAAATTGGGGCTCTTTTTGGTGGGATTTTCGATTTTAAGGGGATAGAAGAAAAATTGGGGGGAAATTCGTGATCAACCTTGCTCTTGATACCAATATGTTATGGGGTAACCCCTTGGGGTGGCCCGATCTTTCACGAATCTCCACGGGGATCGAGGGAAAAGCGGTGGAGGGGAAGAGGGGACGAAATCCACGAACACACGCACACTAAGATCCCGATGAACTCACGCACACAAATCACGATACACGCCGATAACTCACGCCGGTGGCAACCGGTCCAACATAATCTCTAGGATCGGTGTTGGGCGAAGCTCTCTCTCCACGACCAACAACGGGGGACGAGGTGCTTGGTGAGATCTTGACGACTTGGGGGTGAGAAACCGAGAACCCAAGGCCTTGTACAACTTGAACGCACTAGGCAAGATCCAAGAGGTTTTGGATAATAGGGTGCCCCTTGGTAGGAGCATGAGACCAATGGATGAAAGATCCTCAAAGGGGTGTCCTTAATCTATTATTATCCAAGTCTAGGGTTTACAATAGAGGGTGGGGCTATATATAGGCCAGCCACATAAACACGGGTAGTTTCAGAACGAAAAGGTAAAATATAGGAAGGGGTACAGGGCGCTGGGCCGAACTGATGCGATCTGGTTCAGTCAGGACCGGTAGTACCGGTCGGGCAACCGGTAGTACCGGTCGCAACCGGTAGTACCACTCCGGGGGCGGTAGTACCGCTGGCGGTCCTGGAGCTTCCGTCGGAGTCGCCTGTAGCGAGCGGTAGTAGGGAGCGGTAGTACCACCCACCGGTAGTACCGGTTCCAGCTCCGGTAGTACCGCCGGCGTCTGGGGCGTGGAGGGGTTCCTTCTGGAGCGTCCAGTAGCTGGGTCCGGTAGTACCGCTTGCACCGGTAGTACCGGTCACCTGATCCGGTAGTACCGCTGGCGTCTAGCAGCGACTGGTTGCTTCCGCTCCGGTTCCTCTGTCCCATGGGTCCTTCTCTTGGTACCTGATGATGCACAGTGTATGCGTATGAAGTAGCAAGCCATCCAAGGGTGTGTCGAAGTCACACAAGGAAAGGAGAGAGTTAACCTTGTCTTGGAGGAGCTTAGCTCGGGCGCGAGTCATTGGTCCACTGGGAGGGCTATGTGTTGTAGATGGAGGTGCGTCCGTAGGACGGGCTGCATCAGCAGGTAACCCAAACTTCCCTAGCTAGTACACATCCCATGAGGAGGTGATCAATAGTTTCTCCACATTGATCGCATAAAGGGCATGCTGCTGGGTACTGCAAACCACGCTGGCTCAACCTGTCGGCAATCCAGCATCTGTTCCTCACAGCCAGCCAAAGCGAGACCTTGCAACTAGCGGGAGCTCGGGAGCACTATATCTGCATTGCTCCCGCCATCGAGGTTCATTCGTCAAACAAAGCCTAATAGTACGAATTCGCGGTGTAACAGTTGGTCGGGTCCCAGTTCCACTTGGAGACGTCCTACGCCCCTACTACAAGGGTGATATCCTCCAGCCGATCTGCAACTTCGAGGAGCTCTCTGATAGGAGTCGTGCTTAGGTCATGAGGGACATCATGCAGCCAGGCTCCTGCTAGGCCTTATAACACTCGATGGGTCACGACCGCGCTCGCCGGTACCGCTGTAAAGAGGTTTGGCGCGACGTATTTGATGCATCCACATGGTAACCACTTGTCTGTCTAGAAGAAAGTAGAGGCCCCATCTCCCAACATCGAGGTCGTTGCTTCCTCGAAAGCCATTCCACGAGATCAGGTACCTGGATGTCTAGATCATGCCACGGCTTATCCACCTTGACATGCTTCAACCACAACCACTTGACTCTCAGCGCGATGTTCAAAAGGCGCAGGTTGGGGATGCCAAGTCCACCAAGCTCTTTGGGCATGCACACCCTGTCCCATGCCACCAAGCAGTGCCCGCCACGCCATGGACATCCTTCCTCCCCTTCCAGAGGAATCCATGAATGATCTTCTCGATGGCGACGATGATCTCTATAGGAATATCTAGGGACATCATGGCGAAGACTGGGATAGCTGAGAGTGTTGTCTTCACTATCTCAAGCCGCCCTTCCTTGTTCAGCATTGAAGCTTTCCACAATGGCAGTTTAGCCACCACCAGGTCCACCAGAGATTAGAGCTGCGACGCAGATGGCTTCCGCGATGAGAGCGGTAGCCCAAGGTAGCAGAGCGGGAATTGCGTGATTGGGCATCGCAGCTCCCAGGAAACCAGGTCCTTGTCCTCTTCACCACATCTAATCAAGTTAACTGAGCACTTGAAAAAAAATTCCGTAGGCCTGAGGCAGAGCTGAAGTCCTCGATGATCTCACAGAATACCCAAAAATCCACCACCGACGGCCTCAGAAAGATCACCATGTTGTCCGCGTAGATTGAGGTACAGTGCGGGAGGTCTGTTGCTGCGAGCTTGGTGAGGAGGCTCAGACCTTCTTCTTTGGCGTTCAACATGTCAAAGACCTCCATTATCAAGATGAACAACTGCGGGGAGAGAGGGTCCCCTTGCTGTAGACCTTGCTAGTGGGTAATCTTCACACCTGCGCAACCATTCATCAAGATGCGCGTGGCGACCGTGGAGAGAAGGGCGCAAATGCACGCAAGGAGATGCTACCCAAATCCCAGCTTTGTTAGGACATCTAAGAGGAAGGCCCAGTCCAATGTGTCTAAAGCCTTGGTGACGTCCATCTTGAGAAGCACTGCTGGGGTTTTGCTGGTGTGAAGTTTCCGAGCCATTCCTTGCACCATGATACGTCCATTTTGCATCACCATTATATATCATAATTTACTGTTATTCATTGATATATTTCATATTAAGAGGTGTTACTTATGTTATCTCATCTGTTTTTGCATGTTGGATGATTCTTGGAGGATGAACTGCCGAAGTCAGGATTCTGATGGCAAAAGCAGTGTCTAGATGCAATTTTCGCGAAGATCAGAAAAATACCAGAAAAACTATGGAAAATTATATTTTTCTAGAAGACGAAGGAAGCCAGAAGGGGAGGCAGAGTTGGGACATAGGGGGCCCACACCCCCCAGGAGCGGGCCACCCTGGGCCGCGCCTATAGGGGGTGTGACTGATGCAGCGCTGAGTTGATGTAGGAGCGCTTCGTTGCGAACCCCAAGAGCAAGGTTTGAAGCAGCATAACAACAAGTTTTCCCTCAGTAATAAACCGAGGTTATCGAACCAGTAGGAGGAAGGAAACGTCACAGAGGTGTTGCAAGCAACGTGGAAACCTGCACAACACAAACTCAAGACTTTTCCCCAACGAATCAGTGAGGTTGTCAATCTCACCGGTTTGCTATAACAAAGGATTAAATATATGGTGTGGAAGGTGATGATGGTTTGCAGCAAGTAAACAGTGGAAGATGTATTAATGGTAAATATTGGACCGGGGGTCCATAGTTCACTAGAGGTGCTCTCCTTAGATAAACAACATGGCATGAAGGGTAAACAAATTATAGCAGGGCAATTGACATGAACTGAGCAAGGCATAACAATGCAATACTAGAAAAAAAGATCCTATGCGATTCGATTGGGCAATACAACAATATACATAGACCGCCATCCAACTGCATCTATGACTAGAAGTCCACCTTCAGGTTATCATCCGAACCCCCTCTAGTATTATGTTGCAAGCAACAGACAACTGCTTTAAGCAAAGTGTGTAAGGTAAACAATCCACTTGTTTCACGAACAAGAGTCCGTTGTTTTCTCCCTAGTGGCAATAGCACATCTACAACCGAAGAGATTTCTGTCACTTCCCTTGGAAACTAGAGGCATGAACCCACTATCGAGCATAAATACCCCCTCTTGGAGTCACTAGCAACTACTTGGCCAAGGTAGCTACTAACAACGGAGAGCATGCAAGATCACAAACAACTCAGACATGATAGAATCAAATAGACAAAACCATTAATCAATCTGACATAGTAATCTCAATATCCATTAGATCCCCGCAAACACAGCATGCATGATTACAAATAGATTAGATCTTGATCATGAACGGAGATCACAAGACCTATACATGAAGGCACAAGGAGGATATACAACCATCTAGCTACTACATGGACCCGTAGTCCAAGGTGGAACTTCTCACGCTTCATACCGGAGAAGAAGGCCTCCGGGATGATTTCCCGTCCGGCAGGGTGCCGGGAAGAACTTCAGATCCCTCGATCTCGGGACGACGGTGGCGGCGGCTACAGAAGGTTTCGCGGAGTTTTGATCGGGTGCCTAGGGTTTCTATATCGGGGGCTTTTTATAGGCGAAAAGGCGTGGCTTGGAGGCGACCAGGGGGGCCACACCCTGCCCAGGCGCGGGCTGGGCCCACCCGCGTCTAGGGTGGGTTTGGCCGCCCTGTGGCGCCTCTCCATCTCTCCTCTGAACTTCATGTCGCCCACGGTAAAATATTGACTTTGGCTTTTGTCCCGTCCAATTCCGAGAATATTGATTTTCTGCCTTTCTGGAACTAAAAACATAAGAAAACAGGAAACTGGCACTATGGAAACTTGTTAATAGGTTAGTTCCAGAAAAAATATAAAAACACCTCAAAGTGTAGACAAAGCAAAGCAAAGTAGATATAAACAAGCATGGAGCATCAAAAATTATAGATACGTTTCCAACGTATCAAGCATCCCCAAGCTTAACTCCTGCTCGTTCTCGAGTAGATAAGTGATAAAAAGAATAATTTTTGAGGTGACATGCACCATCAAAACCAAGATCAAACCATTTGCAAGCATTGAAAGCTGGGATCAAAGAGCTCTAAACACGTGCATGAAAGATGGAGTTCTAACAATAAGACAAAGTAACTATGCATGCAAATGAAAGGCTACAAACAAAGATCATGAATAACATGCATTGAAAAACGTTTGTTTATTTCACATACAGAAAACATGGCATAGTGGCATTCTGCTTGTCCCTCATGGAGTAGCAAATATATGCATATGACACCTTCAAAGTTCATAAGAGTGGCTAGATACAAGTAGCACAAGAACAAGCAATATCACAATATGCATCAATCAATAAGTTTTGGGACACTGCACACAGAATGGCAACTATGCTCTCTTAATGGTTCCTAAAGGTAGAAGGTGGAGACTCAATATAATGGTGGAAGAAAGGCCCTTCACAAAGGGAAGCAGGGATTTCAAGTTTCAAAAAGAGCTTCCAAAAATTATGGTACTTGTTAGCTTTCAACCCTCATTGACCCTATCATAAGCATCTTGAAGTGATTAAGGTTAAAGTGAACAAACTATAGAGTATATGCTTGACAAAGTATAAGTTGGCAATCTCATGTCCCTTGAATACGAGGGCCACACCTCATGCTACTCAACTTCAATCACCTGTAAGTTCTTGTCATAGTAAGTACATGTGTATCATATAGAACCGCCAACGGGGTACCCCTTGCACATGGTATAGGAGCTATCCCATAACCAAAATGACAAGGCAAGCAGAAAATGAGCATCTCATCAATCTTTTTATTTACTATGTGCATAGCTTTTTATTGAGGATGCTTCATAGATAACTCATTAAGGTGATGCTGAAAGTTTCCACCATGATTAGGAATGGCTTAGGCTAGCGGCCCAGGAGTTTCTCTAACACAAAATACATAACTCCATGGACTTACAAGCTCCCTCTTTGTTTCACACGGGTGACATCCATAGACAAAAGAGCATGATATAAACTGTGTACAAAGTACAAGTGCAATGTTGAAAACGTTCCCCATGACAACATGGTTCTGCTAATTACAACGTATAAGTGCAAGCATATACAACATAGACGACACAATGGTTCAAGTTTATTAGGGGCAAAGAATATAAATTGTGCCATGAAGTTCGTGAGGGCTTTAATCACCAAGTTTTCACATAATAAAATAGTTTTAATGGGAAGATAGCTGAAAACAAGAATATACTTGGAATGGTGTAACACACCGTGCATAGGAATTTAGTGGACACTATTGGAATAACTTGGTTTCTTGGGGGTTGGAAGCATGAGTAGAACTTACTCATACAAGTGGAGGCTAGCAAAAGACTGGGAGCAACCAACTATGAGAGCAATAATGGCCATAATCATGCAGAGCGACAGACCATTACTAATCAAAGCATAGAGTGGTACTACAAGTCAAGGACTAAATGATCATAGAGGCTATGGTGACTTGTTCATAGTCACAACATGGTGTAATCATGTGCCGAGTCAACCCAAACAAAGCATCAAAGGAGAATACCACAATACTATGCTTTTGTATGCTAAAACAACGCATGATTTCTTCAAGGCACACTAAGCAATCCCAATTGTTTGGAACAAGACATGATACAAAAATAATTACTAAGCATAAGTTCAAAACAACACCTAGCATGTCATGCTAAAATCTAAGTCATAGTCAATGCAAGCTCCTCTTGCACTTTCAAGCAAGAACTTACTACTCCTTTCCAACACCAAGCAACTTATTTGAAACAACACAGCGAGAACGGGGGTCCAAACTACTTTATTCAAGCAAATTAAACAACTAAGCAAACCAAACAAAAACTAAGACGCTCCAAGAACAACACAACAGTGCATGAAACAATAAAAACGAAGTGTCTAGACAGATCTAAGCTTTTTATTGATGAAGAAGGGGATTCCTTGGGCATCCCCAAGATTTTATGCTTGTACCTCTTGGATATTTCTTGGGGTGACACTGGGGTGGCATCCCCAAGATTGAGCTTTTGTCCATTCTTCATCTTATTACATCATTCTCTCTCTACACCTAAAAATTTTCCTTCATACAAAACTTCACACAATCTTCATTAACAACATTAGTGTATTCAAAATATAATAGACCTTTGGGTTTAGCTTTGGAACAACAAAATTTTTCACTAAAAACACAAGCTACTATATCAACTCCTTCAAAAATCTCAATTCCCCAAAAGAGAACTCAAAAAGGAATCAATAAGAAGCAAATGCAAATAATGGCAGAAATCTGTCAAAACAGACTAGCAGGTAGAGACCAATTTTTTCAAAAATCTTCTGTTGCTCAAATAAAAAATTATTGAACTAACGAAAGTTAGCTAACATACTGGGTGATTTATTCGTAAATTTTATGCTCAATACGACTTATAGAGACTCCTCACGAATTTTTTTGGTGGAGGACAGAATGGGACAACAACTCCCCAAATCTTACTTCCCTCTCATTAGAGGTCATTCTTGGCACAAAAAGCAAACAAAAAGGATAAGGAGAGGTCATTACTGAAGTAATAACTTCCAAGACTCAAGAAAACTCTTGGGTTATCTCCCAACAAGTACTTTTCTTTAACGCCTTTAAGTTAGGCATAAGAAGCAACAAATCAAGTATTTTCAAATGAGGAAGCGTTAACATCAAACCTTGCTTTCAAAGGAGGAGCAAAAAGCAACTTCTCTCTCCTCATAGGGAAGTTTTCAATACCTTTCTTGAATGGGAATTGATATTTAATGGTGCCTTCTTTCATACCAATGATGGCACCAACAGTTCTAAGAAAAGGTCTTCCCAAAGTGATAGGATAAGAAGCATTGTATTCAACATTCAAAACATAGAAATCAACAGGGACATAAGCATTGTTAACCAAAATGAGAACATCATTAATATTCCCCATGAGTTTCTTCTTAGCATTATCATTAAGTGGGACATCCAAATAACAATCTTCCAAAGGTGGCAAATCAAGCATTTCATAAATCTTCCTAGGCATAATGGAGACACTAGAACCAAGATCACATGAATCTTTGAGATCAAAGTCATTCACTTGCATATTAATAATGGGTTCCCAACTATCTTCTACTTTCCTAGGAATAGAAACTTTGTGTTTTAACTTCTCTTCCTTAATCTTAACAAGAGCATCTATAATATGTTTAGTGAAAGAAACATGCATATCACTAGCATAAGGACTTCTAGCAAGCTTTTGCAAGAACAAAATCACTTCAGAAATATTGCAACCATCTATATCAAAGTCAAACTTAGCATCACTAGTAGTAGACTCATTAGGCTTAGGCACTGTAGAAGGAGGAATGGGGACTTCTTGTGGCTTACTGGTATCCATTCTTGTGATGGTGCACACACTATTGTTTCTATCAATTTCAGCTTCCCTTTCCCACTTAGCATGAAGTTGAGCCAACAACCTAACATTTTCATCAATAGTAACTTGTATGGAATGAGTAGCAGAAAAGGTACTTTCCATGGTTTCAGGTTTAGCAGCCATTTTATTAATCAAGGAGGACTGTGCTTCAGACAAAGAGGATATGTTCTTTTCAGCACTCAAAATTTTTGACTGTAAACTAGGAATTTCTCTATTCGGATTCTCAAGCTGATGGCTAATGTTTTTCAAGATAACAGATTGTTCTTCCATAGTTTTAGTGAATATATTGTTTTGCTCATATTGCATCTACATAAATTTTTTAGTGGATCTTTCAATTTCTAGAATCCTATCTTCACTAGGCATTCCAGATCTACCACGGTAAGTATTTCCATTATTAGGAGGATAAGGCCTATAGTTATTACCATAAGTATTGTTGCCAAAATTGTTGTTTCTAATGAAGTTCACATCAACTTGCTCTTCTTGAGCAACCAAAGAGGCTAAGGGAACATTGTTGGGATCTAAAGGAGCTTTCCCATTAACAAGCATAGCCATAATAACACCAATCTTATCACTCAAAGAGGAGGTTTCTTCAAGAGAATTTACCTTCTTACCATGTGGAGCTCTCTCAGTGTGCCATTCAGAGTAATTAACCATCATATTATCAAGGAGATTTGTTGCAGCACCCAAAGTGATGCCCATAAAGGCACCTCCAGCAGCTGAATCCAACAGGTTTCTTGAAGAGAGGTTTAGACCTGCATAAAAAGTCTGGATAATTATCCAAGCAGTGAGTCCATTAGTGGGACAATTCTTAAGCAAAGATTTCATTCTTTCCCAAGCTTGAGAAACATGTTCATTATCAAGTTGTTTATCATAATGTCACTTCTCATAGATATAATCTTAGCAGGAGGGTAGTACTTTCCAATAAAAGCATCTTTGCACTTAGTCCAAGAATCAATACTATTTCTAGGCAAGGATAGCAACAATTATTTAGCTTTTCCTCTCAAGGAGAAAGGAAAAAGCTTGAGCTTAATAATATCTCCATCTACATCCTTATACTTTTGCATCTCACAAATTTCAACAAAGTTATTGAGATGGGCAGCAGCATCATCAGAACTAGCACCAAAAAATTGCTCTCTCATCACAAGATTTAACAAAGCATTCTTAATTTCATAAAAGGTAGCATCAGGAGCAGGTGGAGCAATAGGAGTGCTAAGGAAATCATTGTTGTTTGTGCTAGTAAAGTCACACAACTTGGTGTTCTCAGCAAAGTTCATTTTGGCAAAGGTGGGCAAGCCAAAAACAGCAGCAAGAGCTAGAGCAGGAACTAATTTTTTTTGTGTTTTTGAAAAGGGGCAAACAAAACCGATCAAAAGAAACTAAGAAAACTAAAAACAAAGTAAATATAAAGGTTGAGGAGGACTCCCGTTGTGAATACGTCCTTAGCCTCCCCGGCAACGGCGCCAGAAAAGCTTGATGCAGCGCTGAGTTAATGTAGGAGCGCTTCGTCGGGAACCCCAAGAGCAAGGTGTGAAGCAGCACAACAGCAAGTTTTACCTCAGTAAGAAACCGAGGTTATCGAACTAGTAGGAGGAAGGAAACGTCACACAGGTGTTGCAAGCAACGTGTAAACCTGCACAACACAAACTCAAGACTTTACCCCAACAAATCAGTGAGGTTGTCAAGCTCACCGGTTTGCTATAACAAAGGATTAAACGTATGGTGTGGAAGGTGATGATGGTTTGCAGCAATTAAACAGTGGAAGATGTATCAATGGTAAAGATTGGACCGGGGTCCATAGTTCACTAGCGGTGCTCTCCTTAGATAAACAACATGGCATGAAGGGTAAACAAATTACAGCAGGGCAATTGACATGAACTGAGCAAGGCATAACAATGCAATACTAGACAAAAAGATCCTGATATTCGATTGGGCAATACAACAATATACATAGACCTCCATCCAACTACATCTATGACTAGAAGTCAACCTTCAGGTTATCATCCAAACCCCTTCTAGTATTAAGTTGTAAGCAACAGACAACTACTTTAAGCAAAGTGTGTAAGTTAAACAATCCACTTGTTCCATGAACAAGAGACCGTTGTTTTGTCCCTAGTGGCAACAAAACATCTACAATCGAAGATATTTCCGTCACTTTGTCACATCCCAAAATTTTCCAAATTTTGTAATGTGAAAAAAATAAATAAACAAAATTAATAATTGTTGAAATTTAGGGTGAAAAGAAACTTTTTGTATCTAAATGGAAACTTAAAATCCCATCTTGAACAAACTTTGGTTAAATGTTTGAATCCAACTAAATTCAAATCAAGTGAAATGCATTCTTCATAATTGTATCTGGAAATTTAAACACTTGAGAAATAAACCAAAACTCTAAAACCTTAATGGAATAAAATCATTTCCAAGATATCTCTAAGACCATGGTTTTAATCCATATAAAATTTTGTCAACAACATTTATAAATGATAAAGAAGGACAAATAGAAATATTATAAAACCATATAAATTGGTTTCACTTAATTTGGAGCCATAGATGAAATCTTATGAATTTAATAAGATAAGGAAATTGAATTTCCAAAGCTAATAAAGCACCTATCTAGAAATCCATACCAAATGGTGAGCAAATAATCCTAAAGATATTTAAAAGGATAAATAAATATTAAATAAGATTTTACAAATTGGAATCACCAAGTTTGGATCTACAAATAAAAAGATATGGATTTTATAAGATAAAGATAGAAATATTAAATGAGGAATATTTAAAGGCCAAATCAAATCTTTACCTAATCCATAAGCAAATAGAATAAATATAATCCAAATCCAAATAAAATAAAAGGATAAGGAATTTTCAAATTAAATAAAATGGCATTAACCAAATTCCATTTCCATTTGAATAAATACAAAATCCCTATTAGAAATGATTAATTAAATCATGGGAAAATAATATTTGGAATTTACCCAAGTGGAATTATTTTTGTTTAATTAACTTAAATAAGATCAAAGAAATCTTCCAAATAAAATTTATGGAATTAAAACTATATTTAATTTCATTGGAATAAAGACAAATACCCAATTCAAATGATTTATAAATCAATTAAATATTTTCCAAATAATTCAAGGTGAATTATTTTGACACCCTAATAAATAAATAAAACCTACTGAAAAGATTTGGAAAGATTTAGAATTCAAATGAAGTTTGAAAACATTATTAATCTTATTTGAATAAATGCAAGGGCCTATTTTAAATAATTAAGAGACCCTAAAAAGAATAAAAGAAATATTCTAAATTTGACTTTAAAATGTATTAATAAACAGTATTTGAATACACACAAAGTTTGGTTGGAGTTTGAAATCAAATTGTTGTTTGAATTGATTAAACAAAAATCAAACAGATAAATAGGAAAAGAAAAGGAAAAACAATCAATACAAAAAAAATGAAACAAAGCCAACTAGCCCAGCAGGCCCAACCCAGCCCAGCATCGCAGCCCATTTCTTTCCTTCCCCCGAAACGTTTTCCACTCAGAAACCTCCCCCCTCAGTCGCTGACCGCTGGCCCCCACCTCCCCTCTCTCTC
The DNA here is from genome assembly GCA_916181665.1 of Avena sativa. Taxonomy (NCBI): domain Eukaryota; kingdom Viridiplantae; phylum Streptophyta; class Magnoliopsida; order Poales; family Poaceae; genus Avena; species Avena sativa. Next base: position 140,146,324 of record OV702280.1, read on the forward strand.
ACTCGCTGACGACCTTGCCCTGCCAGACCATCGTCTCCACCCGCCGCGGTGACCGCGCCTCCTCCCGACCGTTTCTGGAGAAATTTTCTCGGAGTCAATACGCGTTGATGGCGCAGTAATTTCTTCCCTCGACCACGCCTTCTTAACCGCCACTCCCTCCTCTCCGTTTCCCCCCAGACCCCATTCCTTCTCTGCCACCAGGCTGTTCCCATTTTGCGCTGCACCGCCCTCTGCTCCGACGAGCTCTCCGAGCAATTCCGGCCAGCACCCTCACCCTCGCAAGCCCTGCTTCACGCGAGCGTGATCCCCAGCCTCTGGCGCATCTCCCTGTGCTTTCCGTTCATCCGCGCGAGCACCGTATCATCGACAACGACCACACCCGAACACCGTCGTCGTCTGCTACCTCTCCGGCGATACCCCCTGGTAACTCGTGACCACCCCATACCCTCTGACTGATACTCCCGTATTCGCCTTTCTCGCGCGAACCTAATAGCGTTGTTTGTTTGGTTTGGCGTGAACCGTGCACTCGCCTCCGACGACAAATAGACAAACCCGACGCAGATGTGAACTCCGGCGAGCAATACCCTCCATTACCGTGCGCCCCTCAATCGACAACAACCACCTTGAGCATCCTCACGCCACGGAAAACTCGGTAAGCATATTCCCTCTCTCCCGCGCTTCCTGTACTCGCAGTACCACCACTGGCAGAGCCACGCCGCCGCCGCTAGCGCTGCCCAACTCTAGTTGCTCGCTTATGAGCCGTTAGATTTAGATCGCAAGGCTACGAATAGATGACTGAAGCGAACCGTTATGTTCAATATGTGCCGCACGATATACTTTAAATCCAACGATCCACAACACGCGATCCACGCGAACCGGTATGGCCCAATGAAAAACAGAACGTGGCCAGACTTTTGTTTTAAAAGCAGAAACTATTCTATTAGATACTCAAACTTGCAAAATTCATAACTTTCAAACCACACGTCCAAATTTTGCAAATTTTATATCAATAGAATCAGCAAGACAAACCCTATCCAACCATGCACTTTGTTTAGTAGATTGCTTCTGTTAAATTGGGTGTTTTTGCAGAAACTTGTGTAGGCTTATTTTGAATATAAAATTCATTCTAAAATTATTTTTGTGATAAAACCTTTGGGCAAATGGATTATATTGAACCTACTGACCATATAAACCAACTTGTGGTTTCAAAAACAAATTTTTTAAAGCAAAAGAATAAATCTTTGATTTAGAACATTTCTAGTCAAATAAAAATAATGTTTATTTATTAAAAATGCTTTTTGAGGAAAACCTTTGGGAAATGTTTTGATTTAAACTCTCTGACCCTAAACACAAGGTTTAATGATTTAAAAATATATTTTGTGAGCCCTATAAAAATTATTGCTTTGCTAAAGGCATTTTCATCCACATAAAATAATGCTTTGGTTTAAAAAGGGGTTTATAAGTGAAATCTTTTGCAAATGGTTTTTGCCACTTTTATAAAATGACCAATAGGTGTTTTCAAATGTTTATAACATATTAGAAACCACTTTTCCAAATAAAAAAATCTTTAACATGCTTGCATGCATTGCTTTGTTTCTATTATTTTATGTGATGTTTTGCTTGAATGGTAGATTGAAATATTGCTTGCTTGATTTAATTGTAGTGATTTGAAGAGTGTGAGTATTGCAAGATCAAGGAGTGAACCTATATTCTCTACCAAAAAGGCAAGTGATTCTCCATACTTTTGTCCCAATATTTTCACTATGCATTAGTGATATTTCTAAAGTAAGACTTGCATGGAATTTTTGCTAAGTGTAAACTATGCCATGGGAAATCCTAGTAGTTGATGCCTTAGTAGAATTTTCCCTAAGTTAAGATTCCTACTGATATCATGCTTAGCCTAGCTAGTAGCAAACAAGGGTGGTTTATATATTCATACTAGGGAATATTTCTAAGTCAAAGACTTGTGTTTTGTTTAATAAAACAACAAAGTGAATGAATCACCTGGGTGGAATGGAAGGAATGGTTTGTGTTGAGTGGTTATACAAGCCTCATTTCTATGGTTTACCTTGTGTATCTCACTTGTGGAATGCCACCCAGGAACAAAGAGATTTGAGATGTCAAATGTTGAGAAGCTTCAAGTGCAACCACTTGGCATTATGGGCTCTGCCTGGATCATATAGGTTGCAATAACTTAGCCAAATGGATAGTTGGTGGTAGGGGATTGATAGGTTGGAGCGCTTCCATTCTTGTCTAAGGGAAGGCTTCTGAAAGATCTTGTCTTGGTGAAACCAAGTCTTGTGGGGAAAGTGCACCACCTCTGCAGAGTGTAAAATCTAAGTACTTAGCCATGTCCCTAGTAAAGGACAATTTGAGCATCAAGACATGGAAGCTATCAAGAATCTCCTCATCCCAATTTCTAAGTTAAAAACTTGTGGTTGAACAAGGGTTGAAGGATCACCAATTTCTATTGGGAGATGCCTTGGGTGATTTTTGTCAAGCAAAAACTTAGTGTTTTCAAATGATAAGGAAAATCTATTTTGAGCAAAGCAAGCCTAAGATCCACTTAGCCAAATGCATATAGGTGATAGACTCCACTATACTATCATAGTATCACTTGCCAATACAATTCAAATGTATTGACCCTTGTGGCTGTAACTTATTATGTTGCAGGTTTGTTTGGTGTTAGTGAGATGTGTTTATTAGGATTACAAGTCTACAACCAACATGACTGCCTGTGGCACTTTGAAGATGAAGGACCCCATGCTATTGTTATCTTCTGCTGCATTGTAATGAGATAGCCAAATGAGCTATGTAAGATGTAATAAATTATTTTATTCCTGGTTATAAATTTGTATTATGACCTTTGCTTCTTGATATTACATCTTAACTGTGGATGCTAGCTTTTGATCCAGGGACTAGCATTATAAACACAGGGATCTCTACCTATTAAAGGTTGGGACCTCTACAGATGGTATCAGAGCATTGTGTTGCCTATAGGATTGTAACCCTAGGATTGGACAAAACCCCTTAGAAAAATAGGAGTTGAATTTGTTCCAAAACTTATTTACAAACAATCTTGTAAACTCTTTCCTCAACCTTTTGGTTTTAACTCTACATCTCTTCTATTTCAAACTTGATGGATAAAGCCTCCACCATGAGCAAAGACCTCATCATGAGCAAAGGACTTCACCAACTCCAATGACTTCAACTTCAACATCATCAAAGACTTCAACCTTATTTTCACCAAGGACTTCAACTTTGGATATCACTAAGAACTACAAGTGAGACAAGAAATATTTCTCAAAGACTAAGGAAACACAACTTAGGAATCATCATCACCTTTGGAGTTTTGTGACCAAGACACAAGAATTTTTCCAAGGAAACCATGATCTCATTCAAGGAGAAACAACAAAGAATAATGGAAGGATCTCAAATGAACCATATAGTTGGCCACCATATTAATATTAAATCAAACACACCAACTTATGTGGTGTATCAAAAATATTTTGTTGCCTATAAATGTGCTTAAAACTTGTTGTTTGAGTGGAATGTTTGTTTGTGATTATTTGCACATAGCTTGTGTGAATTGTGATGTGTGTGATTAGAATTAATTCCTTAGAAATCTTTTGTCTATTCTAATCCCAATCCAACCCAAACAGATGACTACTCCGAGAAACTCCAACATCAAGAATGGTGACAACAACAACAACCAAGAGATCAACATGAGAGAACTCATAGTAACCAAACCCAGTTGAACCAAGTGACCACTTATATTTTAGCCAACTACAATGAGTTAGACCCAACCATGCAAAGGTTTTTGGAAACCCAAACTCAATTGATGCAAAAGGTGACAAACAAAATGATCAACATGGGAGACAACCCTTCTCAAGGAGTTTGTGACAACAAGGATGTCAAGGATGATATTATAGAAGGAACCCAAGCTTGCAATATTTGTGGAGACAAGGATCACACTTCCAAAGAGCATGAATATCAATGCCCCAATTGTGAAGAGAAACATCCAACTAATCAATGCCCCACATCTCAAACTACTTGTTTCCTGTGTGAAGGAAATAATCATGTCCCTATCCAATGCCCCATCTATTCCATAGTTCAACAAAGGAAACAAGGTGGAGGGCATCAACAGATTGTGAACCCCCATGAAGACAAAGGAAAATCTCAGCTTGCACCTCCATGCAATATGACTCAATTTGATGGACCAAAGAGGAGACATATGTATTACCCAAGGAAAAGATCAAGGAGACCAGGAAACTTTCCCACCTTTGATATAAGATATGAAGAGCATGAACTAGAAGCACTCTTAGCTTTGGAGAAGCCCAAGAAAAAGAAGGACAAAAGCCAAGTGCAATGTTGCCATTGCAAAGAAATGGGACACTATGCCAATGAATGTCCTGAAAAGAAACAAAAATATAAGGAGATTAACCAAGTGTGGTGCAATAACTGCAAAGAGCTAGGCCATTATGTGTCAACTTGTCCACAAAAGATACATGAAGAACTCAATCTTGTCACATGTTACAATTGTGGTGATCAAGGACATTAAGCAAGCAATTGTCCAGAAAAGATGAAACACAAGATAAAGCCTATGAAGGATCTCAGCCTTGTCACATGTTTCATGTGTGGAAACAAAGGACACTTGAAAGGATATGGATGTCGCCTAGAGGGGGGGGGGGGGTGAATAGGTGATTAAAACTTTTCCTAGAGTGGCTCAACAAAGGCGGAATAAAACTAGTGTTTACTTTGTTAAGCATAACCTAGAACAACTAAGGTTCACCTATGTGCACCAACAACTTATGCTAAGCAATACAAGCAACAAAGTGATAGCAAGATATATATTACTTCAAGCATGAAGGTTATCACAATGTAAAGTGCATAAGTAAAGAGCTCGAGTATAGAGATAACCGAGGCACGCGGGGACACCGATATTTTACCGAGTTTCTCCCAACATGGAGTACGTCTCGTTTGGAGAGGGGGTGGTATCAAACCACCAACGCCACAAAAGGCCTCCCTTATTCTCCGGTGAATCTCACCCCAAAGGGATCGATCCACGCTTCCACTATCGGTGCACTTGTCGGTGGCAACCGGAACCTCTTGCAAGGTTGGGGCACTTCTCCAAAACTTAATTGGAGGCTCCCAACAAATGCCACAAAAGGCCACAAGGTTGGGACACTTCTCCACAACTTAATTGGAGGCTCCCAACAAACGCCACCAAGGCCTCAACCTGCAACACAACAAACCATATAGGGTTCAAAGAACCCAAGAGTAAAAAGCTTCTCAACTTTCACTCACCAAATCCTCCGGGGAGAACTCAAACCGATGCACCGAATGCAAATGGCAAGAACACCACAAAGGTGCTCGAATCCCTCACTCTCAAGTTTGAACAAAGCTACTAAAGCTATTGGGGGAACAAGAGAGGAGGAATCAAAGAGGAACCCAAAATCCCCCAAAATCAAGATCCCAAGGATACACTCACAAAGAGATGTTTTGGTTTGGTCAAAATGTGGATCTAGATCTCCTCGCTCTTCCGCTCAAATATGGGTAAGAATCATTGGAGGGATTGAGAGATATCAAGCTTTGGAAGGTCAACAATGGAGGAGAAAACTTGCAAGAATAGTTGGGGAACCATTGGGGAAGAAGGCCCCTTAAATAGGTCCCCCCCAAATCCAACCGTTGAAGCCCAAAAACGCGAATCCCGGTACTACCGGACTTTTACCGGTACTACCGGACATTCCCGGTATTATCGGACATTCCCTAGGGATCCCAGGACGCCAAACGCACCTTATTCAGTACCAACCGGTACTAAGGGGCGGTACTACCGGACCCTGGTCCGATACTACCGGTCACCCCTGAACGAAAACGGTCATAACTTTTGCATCCGGACTCCGATTTTGATGATCTTGGGCTCGTTTCGAAGAGGACAGCAAGATCTACAAGATAATGCAAAGAAACATCATAGTCCAGCAAGGGAGGATATATCCAAATGACGAAAGGTTTAACCTCTCTCAAAAAGACGAACCGATAAAACCTCCAACATAAAAAACGTAATAGGAAATGCATATGAAATCCGTTTTTGATAAACTAGAGCTTGTCATGGAGATTAAAACAAGCTCTAAATCCTCACATGAGTAAGAACCAAATAATGTAAGGTTTTACCTATCTCTAAAATACAAACCGGTAAAACCTCCAAGATCAAAATGCAATAAGATATAAAAGGGAAATCCGATTTTGATGAACAAGAGCTTGTTATGAACATTACCACAAGCTCTATATCCTCACATGGACAAGACCAAATAGCAACCAAATACTATGATGCAAGTATGAAAAGGTTTGAGCTCTCTCCGAACGATGTGACCGAGTTACTCATTCGAGAGCCCCTCTTGATAGTACGGTTATCTATCCTAAACCCGGTCTCCCACACACAACATGAGACCGGCAAAAGGGGAAACCTATCAAGATTATACCTTTGCCTTGAGCATTCCACTTGAGCTCGATGTAGACGATCTTGTCTTTCTCAAGATGGAACGCCTTTCTTGATTCCTCATCTTCGATCCATGATCACCGAGGATGGCAAGCATCAAACTTGAGATCTTCTATAAATGGCGTATTTTGAGCTTGCACAACACATCTTCTTCTCATTTCATCGACCTTGAAGCAACCACATGCTCCAAGAGATGCCAATGGACAAATCCTACAAGTATAACTTAATACACATATTAGTCCATAAAGATTGTCATTAATTACCAAAACCACACATGGGGGTGAAGGGAATATGCCCGAGAGGCAATAATAAAGTGGTTTATATCGTATTCCTTATTTATGATAAATGTTTATTTTACATGCTATAATTTTATTAATGCGGAAACGTTAATACATGTGTGTTTAATAAACAAAAAGGAAGTTCCTAGTTATGCCTCTCTTATAAACTAGCTCGTTGATTGACATGATGATCAAAGTTTCCTGATCATGGACATTGGATGTTGTTAATAACGAGGTCACAACATTAGTGTAATGATGTGATGAACATTCATCCGAAGTATAGCATTACGATAAAAGTCATTGAGTTTATATTGCTATAACAACTTACGAAGTGATCCTAATCCTTAGACCATGAGATCATGCCAATCACTAACACCGGAAGAGTTTCTCGATGACATCAAACGTCACACCGTAACTGGGTGATTATAAAGATGGCTTAAGAACTACTAAAGTGTTATGTTGAGACCCATGGATCGAGAGTGGAATTTGTTCATCCCGATGACGGATAGATATGCTCTGGGCCCTCTCGGTTATATCACATTGATTATCTTGCAAGCAAGTGATTTGATCACTAGAATGTTATATCACGGGAACGAGAAAAGAGTGCATGTCGGTAACGAGATCAAACTAGGTATGGAGATACCGATGATCGAATCTCGGACATGTAATATATCGTGAAACAAAGGGATTAAGATACTAGGGTAAAAGGTTCACACGATCACAGAAGTCATCGTTGAATGTGTGGGAGTCAATATGGATCTCCAGGCCCCGCTACTGATTATTGATCGGAGAAGGGTCTCGATCATGTCTGCATTATTCGTGAACCGTAGGGTGACACACTTAAGGGATGCCGACACCATTCGGAGCAAATGATATGCCAGAAAAAGAAAATAAAAGCGCGGGAATTTATTTCACTAGACACCGGAACTGTTTTGGTTGAAATTGCTGGAACTGGTTCTGCATGTGAAATTGAAATGTTGTAAGGGGTTTTATGTGAATGTTTGTTAATTAAAGTAATTAACAAAATTCTGAATAAATAATAAAAGAGTTTTATTTAAATGAGAGCTTGCATTAAATTTGGTGGAAATTTAATGCATGTGAGTGGATTTTTGAGTGGAGGCTTTTTAATGGGAGTGGAGGCTTTTCATTTTGAGTGAGAGCTCCACCCACATGAATGTGGAAGAGGTGGGGGCAGCCCCCATGGCTGGGCGCCATGCCCCTTGGGTGCCCTCCTCTCCCCTATAAAAGGCCCCCTCTCCTCCTCTCAAAACACACCTCCTCGCGAAGGATCTCTCTCCCCCCTTTAGAATTTCCCCATGGTCTCGGATCAACGAGATACATGTTCCCGGTGGATTTTTCTGGAAGGATTTGTTGCTTCCGCTACTTCGCTGGAGCGAGGGCGCGGAGGTTGTCGGGGTACCTGTACGTGTGTGCGATCACGGATGCACCACTGCTTTGAGGTGCTGGACTTGATCGTGCTGGACCGGCTGGACCAGACGGACTTAATCACGATCTTGAGATCGGCAAGCGTTCGTCTACATCATCCACGAGTACAACCTCATTAACGCTATTCGGTCTTCGAGGGTATGTATTCTATGGATGTATATCCACCCGTTGCTTGTATCTAGTAGATAGATCTTGGTACATAGATGTTCCCATCGTAGGAAAATTTTAGTTTTCTATGCTGCGAACCCTACAGTGGTATCAGAGCCGGATCTATGCGTAGATACTTTGCACGGGTAGTACACATATGAGTATGTGGGCGATGATGATCATTTTATTGCTTCTTAGTTGTACTTTGGATATTGGTGGCATAGTGGGATGAAGCGGCCCGGACAAACTTTACATGTCCTCGCACATGAGACCTGTTCCACGCTTGACATGCAACTAGTTTTGCATAAGTGGCTAGCGGGTGTCTGTCTCTCCTACTATAGTCAATATCTAATTTGCAACGAGTTGTCAACAATTTGGTTATCCTCGTTGTGGTTCATGTTCATAGGTAAGAACGGTTCTATCTTCGAAAGCCCTAAGCCACGTAAAACTTGCAATGGATAAATTAGAGGCGTCTAGTTTAGATTGTTGCTGGGCTAGTGTTATGATTTGGTGATGTTGTAAGTAGAAGTATGAGATGATACTCTTACAACATACATAACGTGTAAACTCCATAGACCTTGTATTTACACATAAAGGTATGATAGTGATCATACCACGATGCACATGATAGAGATCATATGCGGGAACCATATCATTCCACTAATAAACATGTGATGTTTGATTGCATCTTATATTGCTATTTTAGCGTTTTATTAGAATAATAAGATGATCCCTCATTTAAATATCAAGATAAGAATGTGTTCTTCATTAAGTATGCACCGACAATGTTTCGTCGCTTCAAGGCATCACGTGATGATCGGGTGTACTTGAATCCACGAGCATATCTCGGGTGTAAGACAGTTACACACGCGAATACTAAGGTTCTTACTTGGCGACCTAGCATGTACAGACATGGCCTCGGAACACGGACCTAAAGTTTAAGCATGAGTCATATAATAGATATGGTGCCCATTTGATGCTCGCCTTTGAATCTACACCGACTCACGTGATGATCGGACTTGGTGTAGTGGATTTGGTTCATGTAATCACCAAAAAGACACGAGGGATGTCGTTTTTGAGTGGGAGTTCATTTCTAATTTGGATTAGTAGAACTCAATTTATCATAAATTAAATCAAAGTGAATTTGCATAATTTGTTATAGTCATTGGCATTCGTTCACCACTTTATGCATAGTTGTAATTGAGATAATAGAACTATAGAATTCTGGATATATACTTTACGAACTGGTATCGTATTGTGTTGAGTATCAATCAAAGTTTAAAGTCCTATTGCAAACTTTCAGCAAAACTCTGTTTACTCCGTGAGATTTAATAATTGGTATTAAATCGAGAGTAACAATTCCAGTGTTAGTATCTTAAGTATCATGTTTGCCTCCATGATTCTTGATTGTTTTAATATCAAGTTTATCTAGGAGCTGAAAGAATTGTTTCAGAAACCATCATGTGTGGCAGACATAATGATATCTGAAATAATGTTTTGGTTGCAATATGATAGAGTATAATATATGTTCTCATATTGGATGAGAATTTACGAAGGTTGGATATGCTAGACATCCTAATCATCCAAAAGGGTTTTGGAAAGTAATGTTATACTCACGATTCGTCCTTATAAGCTACAGTAGCTTGATCATGAAAGTCGTCATGATAAGGATGAATAGAAGATGTATGTAAAGTGTTTACTATACTAAAAGATTACTAAAGAATGGATTTTGAAAGAACGTCGATCATTTTGATGATGGTGATCTACTTCAAAGTGCAGGTCCAAAGGTATTATTATTTGAATATACACGCTTTGGACTATGTGTCATGTATATGGCGCCACTTTTGATGTTGATAGATTCTTTTAAAAAGTAAAAAGGAAATGCTGAAATAGAATCTATAAAATATATTTGGTAGAAAAGAAAAGATTGGAAATATCCAATTTAGGTATATATATGATATACATGTTATGGTTGTATTCTTTGCTTGTTAAACAATGTGGTTCTTGGGTATTGGATACCGAATTGGTTGGTATGAAATTTTTCATACAGAACGATGCAATTCATGAACCACAATGGCCTAAGTAACTAGCAAGAGAATATGTGATGATGTTCATCGAAAACAAACAAACCGTTGTTTGTATTTCTCGTTGACATCAAGGCTTGACTTCAAGATTTGTTTTAATAATTGTTATTTAAATCAGGTATTATGAGAACAAAGGTTGTTCAAATAATTACCGTATTCCATATAAGATGGATGATTTACAAATCTAGTTGGAGAAATCACATCCATAAAACCTAATGCTAAAATGTCGCAAGACAAATGATTGAAAGATCACTTACGAAGTGACATCGCTGTTTAAATTATATTGGAAAGAAAACATGAAGAATCTCCATTTTCATGGATTTTTGGAGTCTTTGATTTGATCAAGTGACGCTTGTGAGACTTTCCTCGGGATAATTAAAACTTCGTTCAAAGGCCAAAGAAGAACGAACGACTAAAATATTGGAATTTATACATATCGATGTATGTAGTCCATTATGTGTAATCGTAAGCGATGGGTTTCAACTTCATATACTTTCTCCGGAAATTTGAGTGAATATTCACTTAATGAGAAAGAAGTGTGAAATATTTGAAAATGTTCAAAGACTTTCAAGATGAAGTGAAAATCATTGTAACAAGAAAATAAATGGTTTATGATTTTATCATAAGGGATTTATTTGAGTTACAAGTGTAACAAGAAAATAAATGAATTATGATTTCATCATAAAGGGATTTATTTGAGTTGCAAGTTTAGAAAAACACATAGATTTACATCTCCCGAAACACCATAGGAGTACAGAGTATTTGAGAGTTGTAATGAAACCTTGTTTGACATGGTTGGATCAAAGGTGTTATTTATAAAACTGCCATTATGTTTTAAAAAGATTAAAACTTTAGAGACTTCCGCTTTTTACACTGAAAAGAGCTCCATCTTGATCCGTTGAAATGACACCATATGAGTTATGGTTTGGGGTAAAACCCAAGTTGTCATTTCTTATATTTTGGTATGCTAAACATAAGTAAAATGTTTACAACCAAAGTCGGATGATCATGTCTTTGTAGGTTATTTCGAATAACAATTGGTTATTCCTCCATAACACTGAGGACAAAAGGGTTTGTCGCTTGAAATGTGAAGTTTCTTGAAGAAGGAATTTTTCATAAATGTTAAGTGGGAGGACAATAGAACTTTGATAAGGTTAACGAACCTTAGCTAAATGTGCTGAGTTGCGCAGCGCCAGAAATGGTTCTGGAGGCTGCCATAATGCTCATAGCTTATGTGCCTCAAAGGTTGTGGTCACGGAGATCTAAGTTCTTATTGAACCAAGTCGGTCGAATAAACAATCAAATACTAAGATTTGAGAGTAAATCATTATTGTTTGACAATGATGAACCGACTATATGCAAAGAAGCGATGATGGGCCCTGACTCCATCAAATGGCTTGAAGCCATAAAATTCGTGATAGTTCCATACACGAGAAATCAAGTTTTGAACTTGGAAGACCCTCCGGAAAGGTGTAAAAACCTATCGGTCGTATTTGGATCTATAAAGAAACAGACATGGATGTTTCACATCTATGAAATAGTCGACATGTCGTAAAGTATTTTATGACAATGTTCAAAGAACTGACTATGACAAGATTTGATCTTTCATAGCGATATTTAGTCTGGACGGATTAAAGTAGCAATCACTACATATAATTTGGTATATGATAGATGAATAAACAAAACAAAGTTCTTCTAATAGAATGGTTACCTAGGACGTGTACATGATACGATCCAAAGGGTTTTGTTAATTAAAAGGATGCTAAAAGGGGCATGCAAACTTCAATGGTTGAAGTAAGCATCGCGGAGTTGGAATCTTCACCTTAATGAAAAGGAGTTTTCATCAGGAGACGATGAAGATGCTTGCATTTGCAAGAAATTAAGTGGGAGCGCTGAGACATATTTCTAATACATTATGTGGAGGACATCTTGTTGATTAGAAATGATGTATATTTTATTGACAAAGGTTAAGAATTTCATTTTGATGAAATACTTAGGCAAAACCCGAATATTTAGCGTGAATGTCTATAGTGGATAGACTGTGACGCCAATATGGTTGTGCCAAACGTACATATATGAGATATTGAAGGAGTTCAATATAGAAACGACAAGAAACAATTCTTGTTGCATGGAGAGGAATTGAATCAAGATTCAAGTGTATCGACACTTGATAAGTGAAACAATATTCAAGTGCTTTGACACTTGATGAGTGAAATCACGAGAATGTTTTGATCAATCATACCATGATATGTACACATCCAGATATGTCCTATGCTCTAAGTGTTATGAGCATATACCAGAATGAATCATAAAATGATCATTGGACGATAGTAAGGATATTCTTATGATCTTTTGGAAGAACTAAGAATATATTTGTGTAGAAGTGACAAACAATTACAAATAGTTCATTGTAACGCGTTACATTGATACTAGTTTTGTCACAAGTTACAAATTAAGTTTATCTCAATTTAAACTATGGGTGGCACAATGTAATGGAAAGGAGATTCCATGATGGATTTGGAAGAGTTCCAAAGTTAAGACATTGTGACGAATACTACAACAAAAGGCTAAGTATATGACTGCTATAGTAGCAGCAAAGGAGGGAATTTGTGTCAAGTAGTTTGTTATCAAACTAAGGTGTGGTTCGCAACGGGCTAACACTAAAGATATATTGTGTGACAATAGTATCGACGTGTTTTAACCCCAAGGAACTAAAGGTCTCACCGAAAGACCAAATTTATACAATGCCATCTCATTGGAGAATGAGTGATGCGTGAAGACGCAACGACATGCAAATACACACGGACCTAAAAGTGTCAGATCCGTAGATTATTTTAACCACTTGCAATTGCGTATATGAACACCAGAAAGCCATAGGTGTTCAATACGCAAAGTTTTCAAACTAGATTATTGTCTCTAGTGCAAGTGGGAGACTGAAGGGAATATGCCCGAGAGGCCATAATAAAGTGGTTATTATCGTATCCTTATTTATGATAAATGTTTATTTTACATGCTATAATTGTATTAATACAGAAACGTTAATACATGTGTGTTTAATAAACAAAAAGGAAGTTCCTAGTTATGCCTCTCTTATAAACTAGCTCGTTGATTGACATGATGATCAAAGTTTCCTGATCATGGACATTGGATGTTGTTAATAACGAGGTCACAACATTAGTGTAATGATGTGATGAACATTCATCCGAAGTATAGCATTACGATAAAAGTCATTGAGTTTATATTGCTATAACAACTTACGAAGTGATCCTAATCCTTAGACCATGAGATCATGCCAATCACTAACACCGGAAGAGTTTCTCGATGACATCAAACGTCACACCGTAACTGGGTGATTATAAAGATGGCTTAAGAACTACTAAAGTGTTATGTTGAGACCCATGGATCGAGAGTGGAATTTGTTCATCCCGATGACGGATAGATATGCTCTGGGCCCTCTCGGTTATATCACATTGATTATCTTGCAAGCAAGTGATTTGATCACTAGAATGTTATATCACGGGAACGAGAAAAGAGTGCATGTCGGTAACGAGATCAAACTAGGTATGGAGATACCGATGATCGAATCTCGGACATGTAATATATCGTGAAACAAAGGGATTAAGATACTAGGGTAAAAGGTTCACACGATCACAGAAGTCATCGTTGAATGTGTGGGAGTCAATATGGATCTCCAGGTCCTGCTACTGATTATTGATCGGAGAAGGGTCTCGATCATGTCCGCATTATTCGTGAACCGTAGGGTGACACACTTAAGGGATGCCGACACCATTCGGAGCAAATGATATGCCAGAAAAAGAAAATAAAAGCGCGGGAATTTATTTCACTAGACACCGGAACTGTTTCGGTTGAAATTGCTGAAACTGGTTCTGCATGTGAAATTGAAATGTTGTAAGGGGTTTTATGTGAATGTTTGTTAATTAAAGTAATTAAAAAAATTCTGAATAAATAAATAAAAGAGTTTTATTCAAATGAGAGCTTGCATTAAATTTGGTGGAAATTTAATGCATGTGAGTGGATTTTTGAGTGGAGGCTTTTTAATGGGAGTGGAGGCTTTTCATTTTGAGTGGGAGCTCCACCCACATGAATGTGGAAGAGGTGGGGGCAGCCCCCATGGCTGGGCGCCATGCCCCTTGGGTGCCCCCCTCTCCCCTATAAAAGGCCCCCTCTCCTCCTCTCAAAACACACCTCCTCGCGAAGGATCTCTCTCCCCCCTTTAGAATTTCCCCATGGTCTCGGATCAACGAGATACATGTTCCCGGTGGATTTTTCTGGAAGGATTTGTTGCTTCCGCTACTTCGCTGGAGCGAGGGCGCGGAGGTTGTCGGGGTACCCGTACGTGTGTGCGATCACGGATGCACCACTGCTTTGAGGTGCTGGACTTGATCGTGCTGGACCGGCTGGACCAGACGGACTTAATCACGATCTTGAGATCGGCAAGCGTTCGTCTACATCATCCACGAGTACAACCTCGTTAACTCTATTCGGTCTTCGAGGGTATGTATTCTATGGATGTATATCCACCCGTTGCTTGTATCTAGTAGATAGATCTTGGTACATAGATGTTCCCATCGTAGGAAATTTTTTGTTTTCTATGCTGCGAACCCTACAGGGGGCCCAACATGTTATTTCAATCTCCCCCATTTTGGTAATTGATGACAATCCCTTTAAGAGGGTTTATATAAGGAATATTAATGAATAAAATGGTAATAACAATATCATATACTACAAAAGTTTGTGATATTGGTACCACCAACATATATAGAGCAAACTCCCCCACAATCTATGCATGTGTGATGAACTCGAATTTCATTGCATATATTGCCAATCATTATCATTGGTGGAGTTTTCTCTATATATAACACATGCTAAGCAACAATAAAGATGCAAGAGCATGAGAGGCAAATGCACAAGAACAAACTCAATGCATAAACCAACTTCCCTTAAACCCTTTAAAACTTCTCCCCCATTGGCATCGATTGCCGAAATGGGTGACAAGTTCTAGAAGGCAAACATAGTAATAATTCCTCCAAAGGTGTGCCTTCACACATATCCAATGATGAATACTTGGGAGGGAGTAGAACTATATCGAGGATCCGAAGATTGCCAAAATAAAGTCAAATGATGCAAGAAATTTACAAGGTCCGACAAACCAATTGAAAACAACAAATGAGTTCAAATGGAAACTACGAGATATTATGATATGAGCAAAAGAGTGTTTGAAATAACAAATAGAGAAGCTCCCCAAGATTTGTGCACAATTTTAAAATAAATGCATTGGAATACATAATGCACAAATATGGAATTCTTGCTCCCCCATAAGAGTTTAAAACACAACAAATGAAAGATCAAACAAATGCTTAAATAAAAATAGAGAAGCTCCCCAAGATTTGTGCAGACTTTAGAATCATTGTATTTTAATACAAAAATTCACAAATATGTAATCCTCACTCCTCCATAAACATTTAAGGCACAATAAATGAGAAAGGAGACAAATGAGCATTACTAAATGAATTAGATGAGCTCCCTAAAGATAATGCACCATTTATGACAATTGCATTTGGGAACAAGGCGCATAATCATGGAATCCTCACTCATCCAAATTCATTTAACAATATAAGGCATGAGAAAATAAATATGAGTTCCCAAAGATGCAAACACGATAAACAAGCACTCATAGGCAATTAAATTTGGAAGCCACCGAAGAATCAAAAGGAATAGAAAGGTAGTCTCCAAGGATTAAAAATCAACTAAAATTATCTTCTCATATGTGTATATGTCTCTAAGTGGAAAACATCACAAAGACATATGCCAACAAAGAAATATGAACACATAAGGAAGATATACAATAAAGCACATGAAAGCAAAAATGAAGTCACAACATATACCAATAATATTTTTGCTTCAAAGCATGGCCAAAGGCTCAAATATATCTTATTGTACATCTATGAGCTTCAACAACCAACACATACCATACATTACAACTATCACCAAGGGAAAAGGAGAAAGTTGGAATATATGGAGAAAGGCAACAAGTATCACTCTAATAAAGAAAAATCAACCAGCATAATCTCACTATGGAACATGAGAGAAGTTGATGAAATGATAGGCAATAAAATTGCTAGATTGACATATTTGGGATTAGAGGATCATATGCATGATTTTATATAGTCCCAATTATATGCACTCATCTCAACTTAAACACATATAAAATATAGAGTCCTCTTAAAACCATGGCTAGAACTACAACAATTACAAATACATTAATTCATGCTAGAAGGCAACCGACAAACGGTTGGAATCAAGATATATGAGCATGAGAAAGAGATACTTGTTACCGAGATATAATTGGTAGGATGTAGAGGATATGAATTCATTGATCATTTTATAGCTTGTCTCAAATTTTCATGTATGCACCACTTCTTCAAAATTGAGAGACAAGCATCCAATATATCTCCAATGTACCTAAAACACAATTAAGTACAAAATGGTCCCCAAACATATTGGGTCCAAAGTAGTTAGTGCAACTACAATACATAGGAGAGACTCCACATAAATGTGTGCATATTGATATGAAATTGAATTTCATGCACAACTTAGACGATGGGATTTAGTGGTGTTTCCCTTATATATTGGATCAAAGAAAGCAAGCATGCCATAATATAATCCTATAGTAAATATGCATGCATAAAGCTTTCAAGAACCAAAAAGGGGATACAATTTGAACAAAACACCAAGTAAATCGATATTGTACACACAAGAGTGTGACATGACAAACGATGTCCAAATTGTATCAAATAACCAATTCAACACATGAAAGATCACAAGTTCAACAAATGAACTAGGCAAAAGCCAAGGAGCAAAAGATATATAAAAACACAAATGCTCAAGGTTTTATCTCATTCTAAAAATGGACAAAACATGAAACAAGGAATGAGACAAAACCAACTCCCAAAAAAAGAGCAAGGTTCCAACAAGAAACCAAACTCCCCAAACTTCTCATGATGGCACAAGATACCAAAACAAAAAGATTGAGCTTCCAAGCACATAAAACATGATATGGAACAAAACAAGAAGCATAAAAGGATTGTTCTAGATAATATAGGAGAGCTCACTCATAAGTAGTACATTATATAGAATTTTCTTTTGAATGCAAAATGCACACAAATGAGATCATCACTACTACCTATATTAAATAAAACACAAGAGGATACCAATAAAATAAGAAGATCCAAAAGTAGTAAGGAATACATGGGAGC
This sequence comes from Avena sativa, assembly GCA_916181665.1. Classification (NCBI taxonomy): domain Eukaryota; kingdom Viridiplantae; phylum Streptophyta; class Magnoliopsida; order Poales; family Poaceae; genus Avena; species Avena sativa. The sequence continues at coordinate 140,164,052 of OV702280.1, forward strand.
ATACAAAACATATACTTGACCAAAGATAGGACAATATTAAGCAAAGGCCAAAGTGAATATGATCAATAAAGTCTACCATAAATTTGGTACTAATTTTCCAAGGACAAGAAATATTGGGAATAATTTTCCCAAGGTAGGTTGCATGGATATCCAAGATCATAGTCACAACAAGAAGCATATAACTAAATATAAGAATTGAGCATGATACTTCAAGCAAGATTCTTGGTAGCTTCCAATAGTCACACAATCACTAGTGATTAGAGTAACTTGAAGCAAATGGTTTCCATGCAAATATATATATCTAAATATGAGGAAACACATACCAAGAATCAATCTCATATACAAGATCCAAAATAAGATCAATAAGTGCATTCAAGCAAATTGCAACTTGTATGAGCAAATGTGTCACATAGGTGCTAGATAATTATCAATATCAATTCTAAGTGACACAACCTCGAATATTCACATTTTATAGGATTGTAATATGCACTAAGCATATGACTCCCCCATGATGTGATACTACCATAAAACCAATAATACAAATAGAGATAATTAATAGACATTATAAAACTTACATTTATCATGAGAATTATACCACATAGAGACTAGACAATAATCCAATATAAATACTAGGTGGTATTCCCATGTACACACAATTTTAGGATTGTGGAATGCCCAAGCATAACACTCCCCCAAAATGGGATAATCCATTAATCTCTCACAAGAGACAAATAAGATATCAAATATAATCAAGAAAGGCTCCAATACATGAAACACACATACATGGTGTGCCACCTAATCATACACAAATATGATTGATATCTCAAGATAATTAAGTGGAAAGCACAACATGTACAAACACATGGAAGATACAAAACTAACACATGCACAAGGGGCGAGTAACTTTCAATGTAAAGAGTTTAGCATATGTTACCGCAAGGAGGAACATTGGAAATATAATATAATCATGATAATCCAAATGGCTTGGCTTGCCAATAATAATTGATGAAGATCCCTCAATTCTTCATAATGTAGACAACACTCCAATTCCCTCCAAAACGCACCTATTGATCAAGTTTTGGCTTGTTGGTCCCCAACCAAGTTGGTTCCTAAGAAGTTAGTCACAATAGGCTTGGCAACCCAAATGGTTCTTTTCTTGACACCACATTGGACACCAACAAATTTGGCAAACACATTGCCAACCTCATCCTTACAAAGAGAATAAACATCATAAATAATGATAGGGTTGGATGAGGAGATACCGATAGTGCATGAGGAAGAAATATGCCCCTTATCACGGCATATGTAGCAAGTTCTACTCTTGCCATCTTTCTTCTTAGGTGAAGCCATAACTCGAGGAAGAGCTCGATTAGTCCTCTTAGGAAGTGGCCCATTAATGACTTGAGGTGAAGCTTGAGGCCGCTTCCCTTGTTGCTTCACACTAAGAGGCTTTTTCTTCAATGGGCAATATCAAACATGGTGCCCTTCTTCCTTGCACTTGAAGCAAACAATGTTGGCCGGATTCTTGACTTGATCTTGGCCATTCTTCTTGTTGTCCTTGTGCTTCAACTTGATAGTGGACTTGTTCTTGACATTGGATTTGAATCCAAGCCCACTCTTTTCATTGGGGGATTTTTGCACACTCAATTTTTTGTTGAGTGTGACCTTCCCTTGATGACCCTTTTTCAAGTCATTTCTCAAAGAAGTGACTTGAGCCTTGAGCCTTTTGATTTCCTCTACATGGTTAGTTTCAACAAAAACACTAGAGGAAGTAGATGCTACATTGTTAGAGCAACAAGGCACGGAATGTAATTCATCACGAGATATATCATGGTTGTGAGAGGTTAAACTACAAGGACTAGCACATGGCAATATAACATTTGGAGTAGATGTAGTGCTAATGTCCACATGAGGCCCACTAGATGTTACCTTTGACATGATGGCCCCATGAGCTAACTTTAGCCTACCATGGGAGACTAGAAGATCCTCATGCGAGCTTGAGAGCTTAACATGACTTTCTTCTAATTTCCCGTAGTTGCTAGTTAGCAACGCAAGTTGAGCCTTTAGCTCAACATTCTCCTCCAAAATAGATGCTTCACAAGAAATAGAGTTAGTAGCACAAGCATCATCATTATTAGCGAGAGGTAAGGGAAACTTGTCAAGCTCTTTTAAATATGAAGCTTTAAGTTCCTCATGTGACTTGGTGAGTTTGATGAGCTCCCTCTTAACGACCTGAGAGCCATTTTCGAGGTGCTTAAAATCCTCAACAAGTTTAGCATAAGCAACTTCAAGTTCATCATTTTTAATCTTGAAGGAGTTAGCCACCGCAAGTTCTCTATGATGGTATTCCTTTACTCTAGATAATTCTAGAGTAAAAGTCTCCTCAAGAGATTCTTTGGTGGTTTATTATTCTTCAAGGGAGTCCTTTAGTTGTGCAACTTCATTAGCATACTCACGCTCAAGTGCAAACTTTTCATCAATTAAGTTTTCTTGCTCCTCAATAAGATCATTGCCTTCTATGGCACAGTTCAAGATTTCAAGAAAGTTGGAGGAAGCAATTTTATTTTTGAAGAGAGCGCTATAGACAACCTCTCCTATTTTCTTAATAGATTTAATGTCATACTTACCTCTATAATCATCATTATCATTCTCAACCTCATCATCATCATCATGAGATACAATGGGATTCAAAGAGGTTACCTTTGTTCCCTTAGCCATAAGGCACATGTGAGAACCGGAGGAAGGTGATGATGAGATTGCACTTGTAGCTATCCTCAAGACCTTGTCTTGGTCCATAGAATCTTCATTTTCCTCTACATGGTTAACAACACAAGCACTAGAGGAAATAGAAGCATTTTTATCATCGCAACAAGTCAACATGAGCATATCATCATGAGATTTATTCAAGTCATTTCTACATGATATGCAAGGACTATTAACACAAGCATGTGAGGAATTTTGAGTGCTAGAAGTGTTAAGGTCCAAATATAGATCATTGCAACTAGATAGATATGAGGGATTACAAATAGTGAACACACTATCCATATTGCAATTTCTATCACCACTCACCATATCATTACCTTGTGAAAAGTCACATGTTGGTGAAGTGGTAGAGGATGAGAGATCATCTCGACTGGAAGTGGAAGCAACACAATCATCCTCAATAATGTTGGACACAACATATTTATCTTGAAGTTTTGTCCATAACTCATGAGCGCTCCAAAAAGGAATGATTGAAGATGTAACTACATAGCTCAAAGCATTAACAAGCACATTAGAAGCTTGAGCATCGAGATATAAGTTTTTCTCATCTCCACTAGATAGATTTTTGAAATCCATTGGAGGAGAAAAACCTATATCTACAATACGCTCCAAATTTGGGTTCATGTCCCGAAAATGAATGAGCATGCGATTTTTCCATATATCATAGTTTTTGCCATCGAATGTGAACATGTCATTGTGCACTAATCCTCTAGCTGACATCTTTACTCTCAAGGCGGTGAAGCCTAAAATGAGAGACCGGGCTCTGATACCAATTGAAAGTATACGGATGTCGCCTAGAGGGGGGGGGTGAATAGGCGATTAAAACTTTTCCTAGAGTGGCTCAACAAAGGCGGAATAAAACTAGTGTTTACTTTGTTAAGAACAACCTAGAACAACTAAGGTTCACCTATGTGCACCAACAACTTATGCTAAGCAATACAAGCAACAAAGTGATAGCAAGATATATATTACTTCAAGCACGAAGGCTATCACAATGTAAAGTGCATAAGTAAAGAGCACGGGTATAGAGATAACCGAGGCACGCGGGGACATCGATATTTTACTAAGTTCCTCCCAACATGGAGTACGTCTCGTTTGGAGAGGGGGTGGTATCAAACCACCAACGCCACAAAAGGCCTCCCTTATTCTCCGGTGAATCTCACCCCAACGGGATCGATCCACGCTTCCACTATCGGTGCACTTGTCGGTGGCAACCGGAACCTCTCGTAAGGTTGGGGCAATTCTCCACAACTTAATTGGAGGCTCCCAACAAATGCCACAAAAGGCCACAAGGTTGGGACAATTCTCCACAACTTAATTGGAGGCTCCCAACAAACGCCACCATGGCCTCAACCTACAACACAACAAACCATCTAGGGTTCCAAGAACCCAAGAGTAAAAAGCTTCTCAACTTTCACTCACCAAATCCTCCGGGGAGAACTCAAACCGATGCACCGAATGCAAATGTCAAGAACACCACAAAGGTGCTCGAATCCCTCACTCTCAAGTTCCAACAAAGCTACTAAAGCTATTGGGTGAACAAGAGACGAGGAATCAAAGAGGAACCCAAAATCCCCCAAAATCTAGATCCCAAGGATACACTCACAAAGAGATGTTTTGGTTTGGTCAAAATGTGGATCTAGATCTCCTCTCTCTTCCACTCAAATATGGGCAAGAATCATTGGAGGGATTGAGAGATAGAAAGCTTGGGAAGGTGAACAATGGAGGAGAAAACTTGCAAGAATGGCTGGGGAACCATTGGGGAAGAAGGCCCCTTAAATAGGTCCCCCCAAAATCCAACCGTTGAAGCCTAAAAACGCGAATCCCGGTACTACCGGACTTTTTCCAGGTACTACCGGACATTCCCGGTACTACCGGACATTCCCTGGGGATCCTAGGACGCCAAACGCACCTTATTCAGTACCAACCGGTACTAAGGGGCGGTACTACCGGACTTCCGGTACTACCGGACCCTGGTCCGGTACTACCGGTCACCCCTGAACAAAAACGGCCATAACTTTTGCATCCGGACTCCGATTTTGATGATCTTGAGCTCATTTTGAAGAGGACAACAATCTATACAAGATAATGCAAATAAACATCATAGTCCATCAAGGGAGGATATATCCAAATGACGAAAGGTTTAACCTCTCTCAAAAAGACGAACCGATAAAACCTCCAACATAAAAAACGTAATAGGAAATGCATATGAAATACGTTTTTGATAAACTAGAGCTTGTCATGGAGATTAAAACAAGCTCTAAATCCTCACATTAGTAAGAACCAAATAATGTAAGGTTTTACCTATCTCTAAAATACAAACCGGTAAAACCTCCAAGATCAAAATGTAGTAAGATATAAAAGGGAAATCCGATTTTGATGAAAAAGAGCTTGTTATGAACATTACCACAAGCTCTATATCCTCACATGGACAAGACCAAATAACAACCAAATACGATGATGCAAGCATGAAAATGTTTGAGCTCTCTCCGAACGATGTGACCGAGTTACTCATTCGAGAGCCCCTCTTGATAGTACGGTTATCTATCCTAAACCCGGTCTCCCACACACAACATGAGACCGGCAAAAGGGGAAACCTATCAAGATTATACCTTTTCCTTGAGCATTCCACTTGAGCTCAATGTAGACGATCTTGTCTTTCTCAAGATGGAATGCCTTTCTTGATTCCTCATCTTCGATCCATGATCACCGAGGATGGCAAGCATCAAACATGAGATCTTCTATAGATGGCGTATTTTGAGCTTGCACAACACATCTTCTTCTCATTTCATCGACCTTGAAGCCAACACATGCTCTAAGAGATGCCAATGGACAAATCCTACAAGTATAACTTAATACACACATTAGTCCATAAAGATTGTCATTAATAACCAAAACCACACATGGGGGCCCAACATGTTCTTTTAACACCATGCAGATGTTTGCCCAGAGAGGTTTCAACTAGATCCCAAGCAAGCCAAGAAGTAATCCAGTTGGAAAAATTTTAAGGGTGGTAGTACCCTAGTTTCTTTGAGCCAACTTGTAACCCCTATCTCTCCCAAATCTCGGGACGAGATTTATTTTAAGGGTGGTAGCCTGTCACATCCCAAAATTTTCCAAATTTTGTAATGTGAAAAAAAATAAACAAAATTAATAATTGTTGAAATTTAGGGTGAAAAGAAACTTTTTGTATCTAAATGGAAACTTAAAATCCCATCTTGAACAAACTTTGGTTAAATGTTTGAATCCAACTAAATTCAAATCAAGTGAAATGCATTCTTCATAATTGCATCTGGAAATTTAAACACTTGAGAAATAAACCAAAACTCTAAAACCTTAATGGAATAAAATCATTTCCAAGATATCTCTAAGACCATGGTTTTGATCCATATAAAATTTTGTCAACAACATTTATAAATGATCAAGAAGGACAAATAGAAATATTATAAAACCATATAAATTGGTTTCACTTAATTTGGAGCCATAGATGAAATCTTATGAATTTAATAAGATAAGGAAATTGAATTTCCAAAGCTAATAAAGCACCTATCTAGAAATCCATACCAAATGGTGAGCAAATAATCGTAAAGATATTTAAAAGGATAAATAAATATTAAATAAGATTTTACAAATTGGAATCACCAAGTTTGGATCTACAAATAAAAAGATATGGATTTATAAGATAAAGATAGAAATATTAAATGAGGAATATTTAAAGGCCAAATCAAATCTTGACCTAATCCATAATAAAATAGAATAAATATAATCCAAATCCAAATAAAATAAAAGGATAAGGAATTTTCAAATTAAATAAAATGGCATTAACCAAATTCCATTTCCATTTGAATAAAGACAAAATCCCTATTAGAAATGATTAATTAAATCCTGGGAAAATAATATTTGGAATTTACCCAAGTGGAATAAAAGTTGTTTAATTAACTTAAATAAGATCAAAGAAATCTTCCAAATAAAATTTATGGAATTAAAACTATATTTAATTTCATTGGAATAAAGACAAATACCCAATTCAAATGATTTATAAATCATATTAAGGCTGTGTTTGGTTGAGCTGTGGATTCCTAAAAATCAGCTGTGGGGAATCTGCTACGAGAAAGCTGCTGTGAGCTCACAACTGTGGAAAAGCTGAAAGTTGTTTGGTCGTGACAACTGCCAACTGTGGATTCGATAAGAATTGTCTGTAATGCCCCCATACCTTTAGAGATTATTTATATGCTAATTGATCGTAGAACAATGACTTGTCCAACGATGAACATGCTAATGACCATTTTGTAATGAATTTTTTCAGTTCTTAACATTCTATATATAGCTTAGAAAGAGATCTCATGAGATAACTTACAAAGGCATACGGAATACCTAGAATACATGTGGTTCACGACATAGTTCACTATCCACATATTTTAGGTTGCTCACGCAAAGAACAATGGTATCCATGGTAACCTCGTTCTCCTCTTTTCAAACGTCATCCCTTGTAGTTGTGTCGTTGCTTGTGCCGCTTTGGACATATATTCATCATCTTTGTCACACTTCAATCACATAAATTAGATACTTCTTAGTATGGAAGATATAACATTCAAACACGACTGTACACATTACAGAACAGACAAATGTATTCGTATTTCATACAAGCATTTTTACAAACAGGCTGCATACAATTTCCATGCACTGTTGTATATACCATAACTAACCGAAATTTGTACAGACATCCATAACTTCAAGCATCTAACACACAAGACAGAGACCAATTGCAACTCTATGCACGGAATAAATCAGAAAAAGAATATGGACAAGGGACCAGGTCATCAACCCGGTGGCAGCAGAGAGTTGGAAGGCGGCGTGGAGAACCAGTGCGGCGGCGAGCGTCCCTGGTTGACGCGACGGGGGTAGGCAGGGCGGGATGCCGGAGCCTTCCGGAGTGAGGCGGCGCTGTAGCCGGCCGCCGGGGATAGGCAGGGCGAACAGAGAGCGACAGGACGTGTCGCCGGAGCCTTTCGGAGTGAGGTGGCGCTGTAGCCTGCCGCCGGAACCCTTGCTTGGTCTATTCGATGCGGGTCTGGGCAAGGAGATGAGTGGGAGTCGGGGTCTCGCCCGGGAAAAGATCTCTCGAACCGTCCAGTTTTCACTTACAATGGCATTTGCGGGTAATTTCTCTCCTCTAGATTGGACGCGACGCGCTGGAATCAGGGGGTACGAGCGATTCCAGTTTATACTGCAAAAATCTCCTGCGTTCTGGAAGTTGTGAAGGCTGGCGATACCCTTTGGTTTAGATTTTACCTTTACCGCAGTGAATCTGGTTTAGGAATTCCAACCAAACACAACCTAAATATTTTCCAAATAATTCAAGGTGAATTATTTTGACACCCTAATAAATAAATAAAACCTACTAAAAATATTTGGAAAGATTTAGAATTCAAATGAAGTTTGAAAACATTATTAAATCTTATTTGAATAAATGCAAGGGCCTATTTTAAATAATTAAGAGACCCTAAAAAGAATAAAAGAAATATACTAAATTTGACTTTATAATGTATTAATAAACAGTATTTGAATACATACAAAGTTTGGTTGGAGTTTGAAATCAAATTGTTGTTTGAATTGATTAAACAAAAATCAAACAGATAAATAGGAAAAGAAAAGGAAAAAAATCAGTACAAAAGAAATGAAACAAAGCCAACTAGCCCAGCAGGCCCAACCCAGCCGAGCATCGCAGGCCATTTCTTTCCCTCCCCCGAAACGTTTTCCACTCAGAAACCTCCCCCCTCAGTCGCTGACCGCTGTCCCCCACCTCCCCTCTCTCTCACTCACTGACGACCTTGCCCCACCTTCCAGACCATCGTCTCCACCCGCCGCGGTGATCGCGCCTCCTCCCGACCATTTCTGGCGAAATTTTCTCGGTGTCAATACGCATTGATGGCGCAGTAATTTCTTCCCTCGACCACGCCTTCTTAACCGCCACTCCCTCCTCTCCGTTTCCCCCCAGACCCCATTCCTTCTCTGCCACCGGGCTGTTCCCATTTTGCGCTGCACCGCCCTCTGCTCCGACGAGCTCTCCGAGCAATTCCGGCCAGCACCCTTGCCCCCGCAAGCCCTACTTCACGTGAGCGTGATCCCCAGCCTCTGGCGCATCTCCCTATGCTTTCCGTTCATCCGTGCGAGCACCGTATCATCGACAACGACCACAACCGAACACCGCCGTCGTCTGCTACCTCTCCGGCGAGACCCCCTGGTAACTCCTGACCACCCCATCCCCTCTGACTGATACTCCCGTATTTGCCTTTCTCGCGTGAACCTAATAGTGTTGTTTGTTTGGTTTGGCATGAACCGTGCACTCGCCTCCGATGACGAACAGACAAACCCGACGCAGACGTGAACTCCGGCGAGCAATACCCGCCATTACCGTGCGCCCCTCAGTCGACAACAACCACCTTGAGAATCCTCACGCTGTGGCGAACTCGGTAAGCATATTCCCTCTCTCCCGCGCTTCCTGTGCTCGCCGTACCACCACTGGCAGAGCCGCGCCGCCGCATAGCCGCCGCTAGCACCGCCCAACTCTGGTTGCTCGCTTATGAGCCGTTAGATTTATATCGCAAGGCTACGAATAGATGACTGAAGTGAACCGTTATGTTTAATATGTGCCGCACGATCTACTTGAAATCCAACGATCCACAGCACGCGATCCACGCGAACCGGTATGGCCCAATGAAAAACAGACACGTGGCCAGAATTTTGTTTTAAAAACAGAAACTATTCTATTAGATACTCAAACTTGCAAAATTCATAACTTTCAAACCACACGTCCAAATTTTGCAAATTTTATATCAATGGAATCAACAAGACAAACCCTATCAAACCAAGCACTTTGTTTAGTAAATTGCTTCTGTTAAATTGGGTGTTTTTGCAGAAACTTGTGTAGGCTTATTTTGAATATAAAATTCATTCTAAAATTATTTTTGAAACCTTTGGGCAAATGGATTATTTTGAATTATTTTGAACCTACTGACCATAGAAACCAACTTGTGGTTTCAAAAACAAATTTTGTAAAGCAAAAGAATAAATCTTTGATTTAGAACATTTCTAGTCAAATAAAAATAATGTTTATTTATTAAAAATGCTTTTTGAGGAAACCCTTTGGGAAATGTTTTGATTTAAACTCTCTGACCCTAAACACAAGGTTTTATGATTTAAAAATATATTTTGTGAGCCCTATAAAAATTATTGCTTTGCTAAAGGCATTTTCAACCACATAAAATAATGCTTTGGTTTAAAAAGGGGTTTATAAGTGAAATCTTTTGCAAATGGTTTTTTCCACTTTTATAAAATGACCAATAGGTGTTTTCAAATGTTTATAACATATTAGAAACCACTTTTCCAAAAAAAACAATCTTTAACATGCTTGCATGCATTGCTTTGTTTCTATTATTTTATGTGATGTTTTGCTTGAATGGTACATTGAAATATTACTTGCTTGATTGAATTGTAGTGATTTGAAGAGTGTGAGTATTGCAAGATCAAGGAGTGAAACTATATTCTCTTCCAAAAAGGCAAGTGATGCTCCATACTTTTGTCCCAATATTTTCACTATGCATTAGTGATATTTCTAAAGTAGGACTTGCATGGAATTTTTGCTAAGTGTAAACTATGCCATGGGAAATCCTAGTAGTTGATGCCTTAGTAGAATTTTACCTAAGTTAAGATTCCTACTGCTATCATGCTTAGCCTAGCTAGTAGCAAACAAGGGTGGTTTATATATTCATACTAGGGAATATTTCTAAGTCAAAGACTTGTGTTTTGTTTAATAAAACAACTAAGTGAATGAATCACCTGGGTGGAATTGAAGGAATGGTTTGTGTTGAGTGGTTATACAAGGCCCATTTCTATGGTTTACCTTGTGTATCTCACTTGTGGAATGCCATCCAGGAACAAAGAGATTTGAGATGTCAAATGTTGAGAAGCTTCAAGTGCAACCACTTGGCATTATGGGCTCTTCCTGGATCATATAGGTTGCAATAACTTAGCCAAATGGATAGTTGGTGATAGGGATTGATAGGTTGGATCGCGTCCATTCTGGTCTAAGGGAAGGCTTCTGAAAGATCTTGTCTTGGTGAAACCAAGTCTTGTGGGGAAAGTGCACCACCTCTGCAGAGTGTAAAATCTAAGTACTTAGCCATGTTCCTGGTAAAAGACAATTTGAGCATCAAGACATGGAAGCTATCAAAAATCTCCTCATCCCAATTTCTAAGTTAAAAACTTGTGGTTGAACAAGGGTTGAAGGATCACCAATTTCTATTGGGAGATGCCTTGGGTGATTTTTGTCAAGCAAAAACTTAGTGTTTTAAAATGATAAGGAAAATCTATTTTGAGCAAAGCAAGCCTAAGCTCCACTTAGCCAAATGCATATAGGTGATAGACTCCACTATACTATCATAGTATCACTTGCCAATACAATTCAAATGTATTGACCCTTATGGCTGTAACTTATTATGTTGCAGGTTTGTTTGGTGTTAGTGAGATGTGTTGATTAGGATTACAAGTCTATAACCAACATGACTGCCTGTGGCACTTTGAAGATGAAGGACCCCATGCTATTGTTATATTCTGCTGCATTGTAATGAGATAGCCTAATGAGCTATGTAAGATGTAATAAATTATTTTATTCCTGGTTATAAAGTTGTATTATGACCTTTGTTTCTTGATATTACATCTTAACTGTGGATGCTAGCTATTGATCCAGGGACCAGCATTGTAAACACAGGGATCTCTACCTATTAAAGGTTGGGACCTCTACACACTTCCCTTGGAAACTAGAGGCATGAACCCACTATCGAGCATAAATACCCCCTCTTGGAGTCACTAGCAACTACTTGGCCAAGATAGCTACTAACAACAGAGAGCATGCAAGATCACAAACAACTCAGACATGATAGAATCAACTAGACAAAACCATTTATCAATCTAACATAGTAATCTCAATATCCATCGGATCCCTGCAAACACAACATGCATGATTACAAATAGATTATATTTTCATCATGAACGGAGCTCACAAGATCTATACATGAAAGCACAAGGAGGATATACAACCATCTAGCTACTACATGGACCCGTAGTCCAAGGTGGAACTACTCACACTTCATACCGGAGAAGAAGGCCTCCGGGATGATTTCCTGTACGACAGGGTGGCGGGAAGAACTTCAGATCCCCCCGATCTAGGGACGACGGTGGCGGCGGCTACAGAAGGTTTCGTGGAGTTTTGATCGGGTGCCTAGGGTTTCTGTATCGGGGGCTTCTTATAGGCGAAGAGGCGAGGCTGGGAGGCGACCCGGGGGTCCACACCCTTCCGAGGCGCAGGCTGGGCCCACCCGCACCTAGGGTGGGTTTGGCCGCCCTGTGGCACCTCTCCATCTCTCCTCTGGACTTCGTGTCGCCCATGGTAAAATATTGACTTTGGCTTTTGTCCCGTCCAATTCCAAGAATATTGATTTTCTGCCTTTTCTGGAACCAATAACAGAAGAAAACATGCAACTGGCATTGTGGCAACTTGTTAATAGGTTAGTTCCAGAAAAGATATAAAAACACCTCAAAGTGTAGACAAAGCAAGGCAAAGTAGATACTAAACACGCATGGAGCATCAAAAATTATAGATACGTTTCCGACGTATCAGTGACCAGCCTGGCCCACCTCTAGCTCTGCCCCTTCGCCTATATGTTCCTCCCTAAACCCTAAAGTTCAGGGGGCAACCATAGAAATATTCTGCCGCCTCTGCGGGGCGGAAACTACAGAGAGAGAAAGATTTCTCCGGCAGACAAATTTCTGCCAGGGAAATTCCTTCCTGGAGAGGGAAGACCGTCGCCATCAACATCGTCATCAAGCTAGACTTCATCGCGATCATCATCATCATCCACACCATCATCTCCACCAGCACCATCATCACCACTCCATCCTGCTGTAACAATTGTGTTGAATCTTGCATAGTTCTTAGGGGAAACTTTCCCGGTGTTGATTACTTTTGTAGTTGATGCTTGTGAGTGGAATCATTGAATTATTGTTTATGTTCAGATTGTTATTCATCATTATATCATCTTTGATCTTGATCCATATGATGTCTCGTGAGTAGTTCGTTTAGTTATTGAGGACATGGGAGAAGTCATGTTGTTAGTAGTGGAATTGTGTTGAGGTATTATTCAATGCTTTAATATTTAAGTTGTGGTGCTATTCTTCTAGTGGTATCATGTGAACATCGACTACATGATACTTCACCATTTATGGGCCTAGGGAAATGCATTGTGTATTTGTCTGCTAATTGTGGGGTTGCCGGAGTGATAGAAACCTGAACCCCCGTTAGGAAACCTTTGCACAAGGGAGTGTAGGATCTCAGAGTTTAAGGCTGTGGTTAGGTTTCTATCTTAATTACTTTCTTGTAGTTGCGGATGCTTGCAAGAGGTTTAATCACAAGTACGTATTAGTCCAAGTAAGGTTGGTACATTAGCACAGGTTCACCTACACAACACTTATCAAACCAAAGAAGATTAATCAACTATATGAAACGAAAGCACTTGACAGTATTCCCATGTGTCCTCAAGAACGTTTGGTCCTCATAAGTATTATCACCGGCTTGTCCTTTGCTAAGAAAGGATTGGGACACTTGCTGCAAGTATTTGCTGTATTCATTTACTTGCACTTTATTTCTTTGTTTTATCAAAAACTCCTAAAAATCCATTTGCTAAGTATTTACAGAGATTTCCTGCTCCAAACCACTAGTCAACATCTTCTGCTCCTTGTTGGTATCGAGACTCCTATTTATCGAAAGCACTACGATACACCCCCTATACTTGTGGGTCATCAAGACTATTTTCTGGCGCCGTTGCCGGGGAGTGAAGCGCTATTGAAGAGTGGAACTGGTAAAGGAAACTTCTACTGTGAGTATTGCTTTTTATTTCTGTTTGTTACTTTGTTTCCAATATGGATAACCCACTCGGTTTCCTATTTGAGAAATCTACTACCATTGTCAGGGTAGTAGATGAACCACCACCTGTTGAGATAGATCCTTTTAAGACAGCTACAAGAATTATTGATCATGTTATGGATAATAATTATTTTGGGGATGGAACTGTCCATCCTGGTGATCACTTACTTTTTATCCATGAATTATGCGGGTTGTTTAAGTGTGCAGGTATCACAACTGAACAGTTTAAGAAGAAGATACTCTCTGTATCATTGAACGGAAGAGCTGAAGAATGGTATAAGCTACCGAAGAATGGACAATCTATGGAATGGGAGGAAATAGTATCTCTCTTTTATTCTAAATTATATGCTCCTAGTGAGATTCATAAGGATAGGAATCAAATATATAACTTTTGGCCTCATGACGGAGAGAGTACAACCCAAGCTTGGGGGAGATTGAAGTTACTAATGCTTAAATGTCCTATTCATGAACTCCCTAATAATATTATTATTAATAACTTTTATGCAAGGCTTTCTCTTCATGATAAAGATTTATTAGATGATTCTTGTGCTGGATCATTCACACGTATGAAAGAAGAAGCTAAATGGGATCTTCTAGACCGTATTCAAGAAAACACTGAATCATGGGAGAATGACAAAGGAAGAAAGTCAGGTATAAATTATGATTATGAATGCATTAAATCTTTTATGGGAATTGATGACTTTCATGATATTTGTATTGAGTATGGTCTTGATTCTCAAATTATTTCCAATTTTTTTTAAGGCTTTTGCCTCTTATATAGAATTTCCTAAAAATAAGTGGGACAAGTACCATGCACCTTATAAAGATGTTGTTAATCATGTTCCTGTTAGAAACACTGAAGTTTGTACTATTGATCCTATTTTTTCTGAACCTTATATTGAGAAAATCCCTTTCCATGATAAGGTAAAGGAACATTCTATTATGGCTAATGTGGTTAGCAAAAGTACAAAGAAAGCTGTTGAACCTGATGAACAAATAAATGTTGAACCAGTAGTAGCCATTGTTAAAGACCCTGTCACTAAAAATGTAGAAGATGGGCACATTATTTTTTGTGAAGATGCTTCTAATATTGTCTCTCATCCTAGTAAATCTAGGAAAGCTAGTGTCCCTGTGCTTTCTGTTAGAATTGGTGATCATTGCTATTATGGTTTATGTGATATTGGTGCTAGTTCTAGTGCTATTCCTTATGATCTTTACAAGGAAATTATGCATTAAATTGGTCCTTGTGAACTTGAGGACATTGATGTGGTTATCGACCTTGCTAATAGAGAGACAGTCTGCCCTATTGGTATTGTAAGAGATGTGGAAGTTCTTTGTGGTAAGATTAAGTATCCTGCTGATTTTCTAGTGCTTGGTTCAGTAGCTAGTAAAACTTGTCCTATCATTTTTGGGAGACCTTTCTTGAACACTTGTGGAGCTATTATAGATTGTAGGAAGGATAAATTTTTAACTAAGTTTGATGGAGAATCTTATGAGTTTAACTTTTCCAAAGCTCCTTATGAAAATAATTTGCCTAATGAGGATTTCAGGGTTGAATAACTTGCTTCTATTGATCCAGTTTATGACCTTAGGCCTCTTTTTAATGATTGTAAGTATGCTCATTCTGATAAAGTTTTTTCTTGTGAAATTTATATTGTCAACTTTATTCAAAGTTCTACTGAAAGTTATTATGAGAGAGGGAAACATGGTTTTATGCATCTCAATAATATTAAGTTTCCCCGCTTTATGTTGAAAGCTTTGAAGTTGCATTTGTTTTGTCTTCCTATGTTAGTAGCCTTTTTAGTCAATAATTTGTTTTCTCATGAGACTCCCTTGCATAGGAAGTGGGTTAGACTCAAATGTGTTGGATATTTTCTTCTGGATGCTCTCTTTCACTTCAAATCTATATCTCCTATGTGAGCATCTTTGAAATTATCAAGCCTAACTTAAATGCATTAAAGAAAAGTACTTCTTGGGAGATAACCCAATAGTTTTATTGAGTCTTGGAAGTTATTAATTCTGTAATAACCTCTCCTTATCCTTTTTTTGTTTTTGTGTCAAGATCAACCTCTTTTGAGAAGTAGAGGAGTTGTGAAAGGTTGCTGTCCTAGGACAGATTTTTTGTGCTGCATTGTAAAAATCCGTGAAAGATCTCAGTATTTCGGATGGAGCTGTAATTTTCTGTGATTGTGATCCAAGTTGTTATACAACTTTCATTAGTTTATCACTTTTTGATTTGAGCAACAGAAGATTTTCGAAAAAATCAATCTTTACCTGATGGTCTGTTTTGACAGATTTCTGCCATCATTTGCATTTGCCTCTTCAATAGCTTTTGTTTTGTTGGATTTTAGTTGAAATGTGAGCCCAAAGGTTTAGTGTTTTTCCATACACTAATGTTGCTAATGAAGTTTGTTTGAGGCTTTGTATGAAAGGAACTTTCAAGTGTTGGAGAGAAGGAAACCGTAGAGTCCATTTCCGAATAGGTAAAAGAGTTGGAAATCAAAGGTCCGTGAAAAACTTTTCTCTTTATATTTTTGCTGTTTTTACTCCATATGGAAGGTTACGAGACAAAAAAGAGGAGGAAACGGAGCCCAGGTGGGCCACACCCACCAGTGGCGTGGGCCCCACCTGGCTGCTCCACTAGGGGGTGAGACCACCCTAGTGTCCTTCTCTGTCCCGTTTTCGCATAGTAACTTCCATATGTCATAAAACTTCGTAATATATAACCCCCCCGGATCCCCCGAGGTTGGTATATCGTGTTCTCGTCGTGTTTTCGTTTCGATCTGTTTCTGCCAAGAAATATTCTCAAGTTTAGAGGCACCATGGTCTCCGCCAACGACAAGGGCAAGAAGCCCGTTGAAGATGATCTTCAAAACCCCAAGGAAGAGGAGATCTTGGTTGGGGATGAAGAGGACATGAAGGAGGACGAGCATTCGGACACCCGCGCTACCGTTGCAAGCATTGGAGTGGTAGAAAACCCTGTCAAGCTCAGGAGGACAACACGGATGTCTACATGAGGGAAACCTCCGCGTCATTGCCTTGCTCCACGGTCACTTCCTCCACGTGCCAAGAACCCCTTCCATACTCTAATACATGAGCAACAATTCCAAAAGATGGCCAAAGGGAAGTTACCTTCTACTAACCATGCAGGGAAGGAACACTCTAAGGAGGAAGAGTGGGGAAAGAATAACAAGGACTGAGATTCTCGGTCCGACATGATCATGAACTTCATTGAGCATAATTCGGAGTTGATTCGTACTCTAACCTTTGAGATTGAAGATTTGGGGAAGCTGATTGAAAATCTCATCAAGGGAACACCACCACCACCGAAGGAGTAATTCGTCATCAGGTTTTGGCATCCCGTTGGTTTGTTCCAAGCTTGGGGCAGTTCCACGATATCACATCATTATCATTATTTTTTTACCTTTTTAGTAGATTCATATCTTGGATAGATAAGTTATCATATAGGATGGTTTGCATTGTGGAAGTATCTCTCCTTTAGTTGGTTATCTATGTATCCCTTGGTGTGAGCGCCTTTATGGAATATTAATGAGAAGCTTCATCTTTCACTTTTTGCACTTCTTATTTTAGTTTGCAATATCTATTATATGATTGATCTTGTTTATTAGTATTGGTATCACTTTGGGAGCATCAAGTAAATATAAATTGGTTTTGGCAAACCAAGCTCTCGTCAGTAGCAACACTTTTTGAGGTTTGAAAGGAAAAGATAAAAGCACTTACAGGTATTTTGTATCATTTATTTTCTTTCTTGATTGGCTCATAAGTTTAGTATTCTTTATTTAAGATCTTTTGTGTCTTCAAGGAAGATTGCTTGTTTGTCTTTATCACTTGTATGTTTGCTTGTTTCCTTCAACTCTTTTGCTTGCTACCTAGCCTTGCTAACCAAAAACCTGTACTGAGAGGGAATGCTTCTCATGCATCCAATCCTCTAAACGAAAACCTATGCCATCTGTGTTCACCATATCTACCTATTAGCATTATTGCTATTCCAATTAAATTCTCAAGCTTCATCTACCTTTCAAATTAAAAATTATTTTGTTATGTGAAAACTAATTAGTAAAGCTCTCATGAACTTGATGGCACACCTTATTTTCTTGCCCCTAATAAACTTTAACCATTGTGTCATCGAAGTTGTATATGCTTGCACTTATATGTTGGGATTAGCAGAACCGTGCTGTCACGGGGGACGCTTTCAACACCTGTAAATATCTACCCAGTTGATATCATGCTCTTTTATTTATGGATGTCGTCGGTGTGAAATAAAAGGGGAGCTTGTAAGTACATGGAGTTATGTATATGTGTTAGAGAAATGCCCGGACCGCTAGCCTAAGCCATGCTTAATCATGGTGAAAACTTGCAGCATCACCATAGTGAGCAATCTATGAAGCTTTCTTCTTATAAAAAAGAGATACATTGAAAAGAGGAAAGAGATAAAAAGCACCATTTTCCCATGGTAAATAAGAAGATTGCCGAGATGCTCATTGTCTGCTTGCCTTGTCATTTTGATATGGCATAGCTCCTGTATCATGTGCAAGGGGTACCCCGTTGGCGGTTCTCTATGATACGCATGTACTTACTATGACAAGAACTTACCAGGTAACTAAAGTTGAGTAGCATGAGGAGCGGCCCTCGTACTCAAGGGACATGAGATTTCCAACTTATATTTCGTCAAGCATATACTCCATCTTTGTTCACTTTAACCTTAATCACCTAAAGATGTTTATGATAGGGGCAATGAGAGCTCAAAGCTAGTAAGTACAATAATCTTTTGGAAGCTCTTTATGAACTTGAAATCCCTGCTTCCCTCTGCAAAGGGCCTTTCTTCTACTTCTTAGTTGAGTTAGTTGTAGCACCCCGGGTAAAAGCACTACTAGAAATCGCCTGTCTGTATCTTTGTGCATCATCATAACATCATCATGCATATTATTTGCCAAAAACTATTAAGTAAAAGTCTCTCTTTGTTTTTCAAATAAACCCCATATTTATTTCAAATAAAACCCCTCGACACTTCTGGATAATTTGATTATCTAAAACTAATTACAAAATCTTTTACTAAAATTAAAATAAACAATATTTTTAAATAAAACTGTTTTGATCGGGGGAGGCAGCCCGGCCCGAAAACCAGGCCACCAACCACCCCGATCGGCCCAACCCAATCACACCAGAAACCCTAATCCTATTTTCCCTCTATCCCTCATTCTCACCTACTCCTTCCACCACCACTCCTCACAGCCGCCGCCAGTACCCAAATGAACACACGACACACGCACGCGGTGGAGAGGCCCGCCCACCAACTCCCGGCCCCACCCCGCTTCCCCGCCACCCACTCGACCGCCCCCGCTGCTCTCTCCCCCTCGTGATCCCTTCCTCATGAACCGCCCCTCTCCTTGCTTCCTCTCTGCCGCCGCCAGGGGCGCCTCCCCCGCCTCATCACTCGAGCCTCCTCCTGCCATGCCGCCCAACGTCGCCCGCCACCGGCCTCGGCCTCCCGTGCCGCCCTTTGGCTGCGACCCAAGCCGTCGCCGCAGTGGTGCTCCCTCCCCTTTGCACCTTGCCGGCGGTCCGCTCGTCTTCGTCCTTCTCTCCTTCCCCCCCGTCGCCAGGCTCGGCCGTCCGTGCCCTCCTCTGCCCTGTAGCGTGCCGCCTTGCCTTGGTCGCGCCCTCCTTGGTGCTCCAACTGCCGCCGTCGGCCGTCCCTGTCTTCCCTTCGTGAGCCAGCACCGGCCACCTCCCTGCAGGAGCAACCCCGCGCCTCCACGCGTCACGGGCCACACCCGAGCTTGCCCTGCCGCCATCCCCCAAGCTTCACTAGACCTAGCACGACCTGCGCGTGCTTGGTGCCACCTCGGTCGCTCATCTCCTAAGCCCTCCTCGACAACCGTAGTGCCGCCTCGAGATGCTGCTGGCTGTTCTTCTCGGTGCCCTGCGCCTCCGCTGTTGCTGCCAAGCCGTTGGACCCCTTGCTGTCTCATGCAGCAGGCAAGTGCTTTCCTTGTGCCCCGAGTAAATCGACCTACATGTCGCGTCCTGTGAAGTCTGATGCTCAGAATTGTGTCTCGGTGATGGCAGTTTTCCCTAGTGTTGGTTGTCCACACTCCTGGGATGATGCTTGTCTCGGCACCCTGATCCGATGGTGCTTTGACGCGAAGGTGCTACTACTACCACCTCTCGGCAAGATGTTTGCGACCAATATTGCCAAGTCGAACAAGGACTACCGACAAGTTCTCCGAACCCGAGTGACACGTCTCCTTCACGGACCTGAAGACCGCCAAGTGCTCCGTCACGGATCCGATGGCCGAGGCCGAAGATTCCCGAGCACCAAGACCGATCCCCGAACCCTCGGCGAACACCAAGATCGCCGATACCCTAATGTGATCCCCTTTCCGAGACCCTCATATTTTTATAATATGACTTTGTCGCCCGTTGCATATAAATTGATCATATTGCATACATCTTGTGTGGTTTGGGGGCATTATGCCGATTCACCTCATAATTAAATATGGAGATCATATGCGGGCGAATTTAGTCTAATATTGGTCTCGTTTAAATCTGTGCATCAAACCGGTGAAATATTTTTCCTTGATAAGACAACATTTAAATTGCGGGGTATCTAAACAACTTGAACCATCTAAGTAAATGTCGGAACCCCGGTTCCGTTTAATATTGCCTAATCACATCACATCTTTGCCATGTCATACATCATACATGTATCATGCCCAATCTTCTGCCGTAGTATTAAGTAGTGCATCCAGTGTTTCTTTTAGTGTTTTGCTTCTTCACAGATAAGGCCGTTGCGTTGATGCGAGTGTCAACCCGATCTTCATATGAATCTTCGGAAATGTTTTCAGGCGAGCATTGTCCCTCTTTATACCTATTTTATATTTCTAGTCTTTATTTCCTCCTGTTGATCTATTGCTATCTGTGTTACGATGCTATAGATTTCGTACCCCTTTATAATTCCCAACAGCCTCTATATTGCCATAGACACATCCTATTACTTGTTGTTTGGTAGATAGTCGGCCTTGCGAGTCGTAGTTGCTTGCGCAGGTGATGCGTCGCGCCGTCGATCATCCATAGTTGTTGGAGTAATGCCGCATGTTTAAAGTTGGAGATGATCATGGCTTTAATTACCGTTTAATAACTAAAATTGAAGTAGGTAAATAATGCAGAGGCACAAGTGGGCAATAGATGTTATTTGGTTTTTAACCGTCCACTTGTGTCCCGTAGGACCCCGAGTACTTGATACCTATTCTTTGAATATTCGCACTATTCGCATGTGGGACCATGAATCCCTTTAGCATGAACTTAAGTCATATCTTATTTGTTGGGGCCACAAAGTAGTTTGGGGCTTTATTACTATCCTGTACTTATGCCATGCTTTACTGCTTTATTTACTATTGCGCATGGAGCGCCTGTACTGTTTTGGATCGCGGCACGATTACGCGGTATCGACAAGCCTAGTCACACTTTCAGGTTCCCAGTCGTTTACAGCCGTTCTTGCAAACCTCTGGGTCCGTCGCGGGGCCGTCCAACTTCGTAGCGGGTAGCTTAGTGGGGTGGCCCCCTGAAATATTATATGAATCTTGCGATTTCTTTGTCGTGATGCCTCATTGGGTTTTCATTTGGTTTTTCCGAGGTTGATCGTGCGTGTGTTGCTATTTGTGCCCCCTGTAGGGTAAAACTGTCTGAAATCCGTGTCCGCGGTTATGGATGACTTGGAGCATAGTATCTCGATCATAGACAACTATAACTAAAGTAGTGCTATAAATTTGACTTTATAATGACTAGTAATCAGCTTCACTACAATGGAATGGCTAAATAAAAGTACCAACAATTGCTGGTTTTGGGATACCTCATGCTATATGTATAGTAAGTATTGCAACTACAACGGAATGGTTAACTAAAACTGCCCACTGTTTATAATATTAGGATGACTCATGCTATCTATATCTGACTAGTAATTGCCGCAACTATAACTGAATGAATAAAACTGCCAACTGTGTGAGTTCCTCGGTTGACTTCCTTGTTTGGTCTCGAGGGGGAAATACCAGGATGGGTATGCTTGGTGATAGTTTCAGGTTGGATCCGAATAGGTCTTTCTTATACCTATCTGATAGCCGCCAGTTGTATTGAGTCTCTATAGGTTGTTTAGTGCATGCTGCGCTGCCGCTTCAGTCCACCATACCTATGTAGGTGAGGACCGCCGAATTCTAGTCTTGCCGTGTACTGGCCTCAGTACTGACCGCTCTGTTTTTCCTTTGCCCTTTGTCGGCACCCTTTTTGTTTAACCAAGTTTTGAGATCGACATCGTTAGCAGGGTTACCCTTCCGGCTTGGCCTGGGCAGGGTTATGGACGCCATTGGTTATTCTTCAGGGCTCTTAGCTCAATTTGCATCTTGTCCGTACTCGGACGCTGTATCGTTTTAAAGGTGATTTGGATCTTTGTATTGTATATCTGTATTCTTGACTCTTTGAGTCATTGTTGTATATATCTGTTCTGTGGGTTCCATCGTGGACTATTGTGTAATGGTATTACTTCGATTTCCACCCGCACGAAAGTGCCTGGTGGGCACCTTTGAATCATTTCTATGCGGGTTTGGTGGGAATCGCTGAAACTTGCATAGGGCCGATCCGAAGGGTGTTACAGAGTGGTATCAGAGCTCAGCAGTTACGATACCCCACTGGTCCAGCCTGTAGGATAACCTAGCTAACGGCCGTTGTAGAGTGTCAAAACTATTTTGGAAAATCGGTTGGATAGATCTGATTAGGTCTGCTTTTACTCCTTACCCCTCTGCTCTTCTCCTCTTACCTCGGCGTGTTTTGAATCTTCTCTCGTATCTTCTTCTCAAGTCCAGGATTTCTCGTGGGAGGGTTTTCGTCGTACCTTCAGGGTTTTGCTTCCATCCTCTTGTAACGGTGCTTCAACATCCGACCTTCATGCTATTTGATGAATCTTCCATTTGTTGTACCTTTCAGTGGACCGAAAATTCACTAAATTTTTTATTTCTATCCTCCGGTGTTTTCTGATATGACGAAGTCATCTACATCAGATCTGATGAGAACCTCCATCCCTCCTTTGTTTCTGAACCTTGTTTGTCAAGATCTTCAGTCTGAATTCTGAGGGTTGATTGCATAATCCTTTTGTTCGTGTACAGAGTAATGCTTTGAGTGAGGGATGGAGTCGCTACCATACCACTAATCTTATCATTCGCTTTTGTACATTGAAGGGTGGATCGATGTAATTCTTACTCCTTCCATGGAAGTTATAGGTAGCCTTACCTTTAACTTCGTCCGTTGTTTATCTAGAGTTCCCTCGACGAACATGATCAACAACCTCTTGTTGGAGGTGTCTCCGATTTCTAGACGAAGAAAGAATCTTTGTTAGTTGTGTCGCGAGGATCTACATGAAGCGAGAAGATTCAGACCGTCGGCCTTCTTCCCCATACCATGACGCGGATCTCGAGGGCGAGATCCATTGTTAGTGGTGTCGAATTGTAGCACCCCGGGTAAAACCACTACTAGAAATCGCCTGTCTGTATCTTTGTGCATTATCATAACATCATCATGCATATTATTTGCCAAAAACTATTAAGTAAAAGTCTCTCTTTGTTTTTCAAATAAACCCCATCTTTATTTCAAATAAAACCCCTAGACGCTTCTGGATACTTTGATTATCTAAAACTAATTACAAAATCTTTTACTAAAATTAAAATAAACAATATTTTTAAATAAAACTGTTTTGATCGGGGGAGGCAGCCCGGCCTGAAAACCAGGCCACCTACCACCCCGATCGGCCCAACCCAATCACACTAGAAACCCTATCCCTATTTTCCCTCTAGCCCTCATACTCACCTACTCCTTCCACCACCACTCCTCACAGCCGCCGCCAATACCCAAATGCACACACCACACACGCACGCGGTGGAGAGGCCTGCCCACCAACTCCCGGCCCCACCCTGCTTCCCCCGGTCCCACCCACTCGACCTCCCCCGCTCCTCTCTCCCCTCGTGATCCCTTCCTCGCGAACCGCCCCTCTCATCGCTTCCTCCCTACCGCCGCCAGGGGCGCCTCCCCCGCCTCATCACCCGAGCCTCCTCGTCCCCTGCCGCCCGATGTCGCCCGCCACCGGCCTCGGCCTCCCGCGCCGCCCTCTGGCCGCGACCCAAGCCTTCGCCGTAGCGGTGCTCCCTCCCTTTGCACCTTGCCGACGGGCCGCTTGTCTTCGTCCTCCTCTCCTCCCCCCCGTCGCCAGGACCGGCCGGCCGCGCCCTCCTCTGCCCTGTAGCGTGTTGCCTCACCTCGGCCGCGCCCTCCTTGGTGCTCCAACCGCCTCCGTCGGCCGTCCCTGTCTTCCCTTCGTGAGCCAGCGTCGGCCACCTCCCTGCAGGAGCGACCCCGCGCCTCCACGCGTCACGGGCCGCACCCGTGCTCGCCCTGCCGCCAACCCCCAAGCGTCCCCGGCCCTAGCACGACCTGCGCGTGCTTGGTGCCGCCTCGGTCGCTCGTCCCCTGAGCCCTCCTCGACGAACGTAACGCCGCCTCAAGATGCTGCTGGCCGTTCTTCTTGGAGCCCTGCGTCTCCGCTGTCGCCACCAAGCCGTTGGACCCCTTGCTGTCTCATGCAGCAGGCAAGTGTTGTCCTCGTGCCCCGAGTAAATCGACCTACATGTTGCGTCCTGTGAAGTCTGATGCTCAGATTTGTGTCTTGGTGATGGTAGTTTTCCCTAGTGTTGGTTGTCCACATTCCTGGGATGATGGTTGTCTCGGCACCCTGATCCGACGGTGCTTTGACACGAAGGTTCTACTACTACCACCTCTCGGCAAGACGTTTGCGACCAATATCGACAAGTCAAACAAGGACTACCGACAAGTTCTTCGAACCCGAGCGACACGATCTCCTTCACGGACCCGAAGACCACCAAGTGCTCCGTCACGGATCCGATGGCCGAGGCCGAAGATTCCCGAGCGCCAAGACCGATCCCCGAACCCTCGGCGAACTCCAAGATCGCCGATACCCTAATGTGATCCCCTTTCCGAGACCCTCATATTTTTATAATATGACTTTGTCACCCGTTTCATATAAATTGATCATATTGCGTACATCTCGTGTGGTTTGCGGGCATTATGCCAATTCACCTCATAATTAAATATGGAGATCATATGCGGGCGAATTTAGTCTAATATTGGTCTCGTTTAAATCTGTGCATCAAACCCGTGAAATATTTTACCTTGATAAGACAACATTTAAATTGCGGGGTATCTAAACAACTTGAACCATCTAAGTAAATGTCGGAACCCCGGTTCCTTTTAATATTTCCTAATCACATCGCATCTTTGCTATGTCATACATCATACATGCATCATGCCCAATCTTCTGCTGTAATATTAAGTAGTGCATCCGGTGTTTCTTTTAGTGTTTTGCTTTTTCGCGGATAAGGCCGTTGAGTTGATGCGAGTGTCAACCCGATCTCCAGATGAATCTTCGGCAAAGTTTTCAGGCGAGCATTCTCCCTCTTTCTACCTATTTTATATTTCTAGTCTTTATTTCCTCATGTTGATCTATTGCTATCTGTGTTACGATGCTATAGATTTCGTACCCCTTTATACTTCCCAGTAGCCTCTATATTGCCATGGACACATCCTATTACTTATTGTTTGGTAGATAGTCGACCTTGCGAGTCGTAGTTGCTTGCGCAGGTGATGCGTCGCGCCATCGATCTTCATAGTTGTTGGAGTAATTCCGCATGTTTAAAGTTGGAGATGATCATGGCTTTAATTACCGTTTAATAAGTAAAATTGCAGTAAGTAAATAATGCAGAGGCACAAGCGAGCAATAAATGTTATTTGGTTTTTAACCGTCCACTTGTGTCCCATAGGACCCCGAGTACTTGATACCTGTTCTTTGAATATTCGCACTATCCGCATGTGGGACCATGAATCCCCTTAGCATGAACTTGAGTCATATCTTATTTCTTGGGGCCACAAAGTAGTTTGGGGCTTTATTACTATCCTATACTTATGCCATGCTTTAATAATTTATTTACTATTGCGCGTGGAGCGCCTGTACTGTTTTGGATCGATTATGCGGTATCGACAAGCCTGGTCACACTTTCGGGTTCCCAGTCGTTTACAACCATTCTTGCAAACCTCTGGGTCCATCGCGGAGCCGGACAACTTCGTAGCGGGTAGCTTAGTGGGGTGGCCCAATGAAATATTATATGAATCTTGTGATTTCTTTGTCGTGATGCCTCGTTGGGTTTTCATTTGGTTTTTTCGAGGTTGATCATGCGTGTGTTGCTATTTGTGCCCCCTGCAGGGTAAAACTTTCTGAAAGCCGTGTCCATGGTTATGGACGACTTGGAGCACAGTATCTCGTTCATAGACAACTGTAACTAAAGTAGTGCTATAAATTTGACTTTATAATGACTAGTTATCAGCTTCACTACAACGGAATGGCTAAATAAAACTACCAAAAACTACTGGTTTTGGGATGCCTAATGCTATATGTATCTGACTAGTAAGTATTGCAACTACAACAGAATGGTTAACTAAAACGGCCCACTGTTTATAATATCAGGATGACTCATGCTATCTATATCTGACTAGTAATTGCCGCAACTATAACGGAATGAATAAAACTACCAACTGTGTGAGTTGCTCGGTTGACTTCGTCGTTTGGTCTCGAGGAGGAAATACCAGGATGGGTATGCTTGGTGATAGTTTCAGGTTGGATCCGAATAGGTCTTTCTTATCCCTATCTGATATCCGCCAGTTGTATTGAGTCTCTATAGGTTGTTTAGTGCATGCTGCGCTGCCGCTTCAGTCCACCATACCTATGTTGCGAGGACCGCCGAATTCTAGTCTCGCCGTGTACTGGCCTCAGTACTGACCGCTCTCCTTTTCCTTTGCTAGTAGTGGAATTGTGTTGAGATGTTATTCAATGGTTTAATATTTAAGTTGTGGTGCTATTCTTATAGTGGTGTCATGTGAACGTCGACTATATGATACTTCACCATTTATGGGCCTAGGGGAATGCATTGTGTATTTGGATACTAATTGTGGGGTTGCCAGAGTGACAGAAACCTGAACCCCTGTTAGGAAGCCTTTGCACAAGGGAGTGCAGGATCTCAGAGTTTAAGGCTATGGTTAGGTTTTTATCTTAATTACTTTCTTGTAGTTGCAGATGCTTGCAAGGGGTTTAATTACAAGTATGTATTAGTCCAAGTAAGGTGGTACATTAGCACAGGTTCACCCACACAACACTTATGAAACCAAAGAATATTAATAACTATATGAAACGAAAGCACTTGATAGTATTCCCATGTGTCCTCGAGAACGTTTGGTCCTCATAAGTATTATCACCGACTTGTCCTTTGCTAAGAAAGGATTGGGCCACTTGCTGCAATTATTTTCTGTCTTCATTTACTTGCACTTTATTTCTTTCTTTTATCAAAAACCCCTAAAAATTCGTTTGCTAAGTATTTACAGAGATTTCCTGCTCCAAACCACTAGTCAACACCTTCTTCTCCTCGTTGGGATCGATACTCCTATTTATCGAAAGTACTACCATACAACCCCTATACTTGTGGGTCATCACACCATCATGAAGTTATCATGCAGACACCTTCCACGTACGAATTCACTGTGGTGCACCCCTACCAACTGAGGGAGGACAGGTGCCATCCTGTTTGAGATCACCTTGGCAACCCACTTGGTGATCCCGTGGATTAGGCTGATGGGTCGGTAGTCCTGTACCTCCTCCGCGCCCGTATTTTTGGGCAAGAGTGTGATCAAAGCACTGTTCATTGCTCCAAATCCACGGCAGTCCTGCCTATAGAGAGAGTTGAAAGCGTCCATGACATCTTCCTTGATGATGCTACAGCAGATCACAAAGAAGAAGGCGGAGAAGCCGTCTGGTCCAGGGCACTTATCCAACGGAATTCTTCTGATGGCTGCCAGGACTTCTTATTCTATGAACGCTTCGTTAATGTGCTGGAGGTCCCTTGACTGTAGCCCCAGGAAGTATAGGTCAATCGAGAAAGGTCGGTCTCCTGCCATACCCAGCAAGTCCTCGAAGAACCTATCCATAGCCTCGATCTTGTCCCCATGATCATAAATGCAAACGTTGTCCACTATAAGATGACTAATGAAGTTTTTCCGCCTTCTATGGCTAGCATGTGTGTGTGTGGAAGAAATGCGTGCATCCGTCTCCCTCCCCGAGTCAAAGGATGCTTGATCGCTGTCAGCGTCCTATCAAGGGAGGCTAGTCCCAGAAGTTTCTTCTTGAGAAAGCGCTGCAAACCATGCTCCACGGGCGAGAGCTGCCTACTTCCAATGGACACATCAAAGCGAAGGATCAGCTTAGTCGCCATTAGGATCTGCATTTTGACATTGCCAATTAATTTGGAGCTCCACCCTGACAGCCTCTTGGCCACGAACCTTAGCTTGGCATCAAGCCTCTTGAAGGGGTTGGGGTCCCATGGTTGTACGCTCCATGCTTCCTGAACTACCTCCATGAAGCCATCCACTTTGGGCCACAAGGATTGTGATTGGAATCTACGCCCAGATTGCAAGTCCGACGCTAGGCAGAGCAACGAAGGGTAGTGGTTAGAAGGGCCTGATGACATTGCTAACAATAAGGCGTCTAGGCAACGCACTTCCCAATCCATAGTGGCAAAGACCCTATCCAATTTCTCCAGGGTAGGTTGCACCTTCTCATTGGTCTAGGTGAATCGACGCCCATTGAGGTAGAGTTCCTTAAGCTCTAGCAGTGCGAGAGTGCGCCTAAACCTGGCCATCATGTGGTGGCGAAAGGAACCCTGGTTCTTGTCCTCCGGGTTGATGATGAGGTTGAAATCGCCCTAAACTATCCACAGACCAACATGGAGGTCCTTGATATCCTGGAGCTCCTGGAGGAAATCCGGCTTGTCATCATCACTTTGGGGACCGTAAACTCCCGTGAACCACCAACTTGATCCACGCCCGTCGAAATACGGGCTATGATTGCGTTATCGGAGAGGTGGGGATGGGTGACGGATACCAAGATGGATTGCCAGGTGATACCTTCGATCCAGATTCACGGATGCAGTATAGTGGCTTTTTTCCTAGTAGACCCAGGTTTAATCGAACCTTGGGAAACAATGCTAAAAGGAATAAAAATAAGGACACGTCTACAAGACTTTGTTTTTTTGTTTTACCTTTGTTTACCGCACCAATCTAGTTTACTTTATATTGTGGGTTGATTCAATGGATGGGACATTACACATGACTAGCCCCTGCGAGTAGTAGGCGTAGCGATAGCCTTTGATCCAACCGGTTGTACCACTAAGCACCGGGTTACAAACAGTTATTAAGTGATAAACATAGATCAAAGCCTTAAGGATAGATGTTGTTGTTGATCCCGAATGGGTTACTAAGAGAAGACCATATAACCCTTTCTGTCACTGGGTTTCCTATGATATCGCCGCTAGACAAGTATCTCACCTTAAGCCTTGATCGATATCGGGGGTATTGGGTACCTACAAGTCCAAATACCGATGCAAGATACAAACAAACAAAATACAAATATCTTATTCAAAAAATACGCAGTACTCCCATTGATTAGATTCACATAATCGTTGCGAGGTTTCTCCCCAAACCGTAGCCTGTGAGGACTATTAATCATATCAATAATATCAAGGATAGAAAACATTGTGCAAAATACTTATATTAAAACCAAATATTCTTACAATGGTCACCGAATCACAAGGATATCAATGGCTATGGCTAATAGAGAGGATGTGGGGGGGGGGGGGGGTGGAAGGATGAACTATGGTGTGGATATCCTTTGGTGGTGTTGTGATGCAATCAGAGAATGACGGCCCTCTGCATGGCGGATGGGACCTAAAAATATATAGGCGCCTTCACAAGAGTTGTAGGATTTGACAATATGAAGCCGCCACCACCTAGTATGGGCGGGCCATATGGGTGGGCCGCGCCCATACCAGTGGTCATTACGATGTCAGGCTCCTGGCATTAGCTCCCGAATTGCTTGGTTGTCTAGACTTCCTCAAAATCTTCATTTATGACTCCTGATTTCACTTTAAAAGCATCATTTTCTGCACAACACAATTCAAAGCAAGGTTTTGCATATCTTTGCAATAATTATTCATTAGTGGCAAATCAATAGATATTATTGTCAATTGCTTGATGAAAAACAATGTTTAAACATGGAGAAAGATGGCATTTTTGGAGCCATCACCAGGCGAGAAGGATTCCTCCCCGCACCCCTTTCGCCGGCAAGAAGAAAAACTTGTGGAAGGAGGGCCCGAGACACTCCCTTACCATGCGTTCAGTGATGACTGCCATCTTGGTTTCCCGCAGACAGACCACCACCACTCTAGCTGGTGACAAAACTAGTGAGATCGCTAGTCGGTGAGCCGGTGAGTTAAGTCCACACGCATTCCATATACCAATGCAAAATTCTAGATAGTCCATTATTACAACAAATGTCTTAAGGGAGGGGGATCAGGGATATGAATACACCACTTAGACTAGACACTCCACCGGTGCATCATCGCACAAAGGTAGGGCCTCGGGCAGCCAGCCAAACAGAGGATGGACCATGTCGATGTGCTCCTGGGGTAATGGTCTTCCAAACAGATCCAGGTATGTGTCCAACGCCTCGTCACCAATCACCTCGCCCTTCCTAGCGATCCCCAACCTAGTGATGAGGGTAAGTTGTTGCTGGCGGATCGGGGTGTTGGGGGAAAAGCATCCACGGATCAGGCCATACTCCTCACCGGCCTTGTGTACTTTGCCTTGTTGCAGCACCGTTTTGCCATCGGCCCGTTGTGGACAGAATTGATGGGTTTCTTGCATGCTCACTAAGCGCAGCGATGCTCTGCATCCCTTCCGCTGTCGCCTCAGTAACTACGGCCTTGGACCCAATCTGTTGGTCAGAACCTATGTCCACGGGGGAAAGATGCACCGAGAAAATGTCCAACATGTTCAGTACAGATCTAGGAGATCCCACTTGGTCCAAAGATATTGACCAGCAGGCGCCACCCATTTTATACCCGGGCGACGTCAGCAGATGAGCAGAAGACAACTACAAATCTCCACTAACACGCGGAGAGGCGAAAACTGCACGCACTCGCCCGTTTCGAAATTTTTCCCTTTTAAGAGCCCCTCCTTTGGCGTGGCCCCAGCGGACAAAATAGCCTCGTCCACATCCATGTTCTCCACTAGAGCCCCGCTGCGTGCTGTGTCGGTGCGCATGTTCTTCACCTGGGCTCGGGTGATGGGCCGTGCTACATGCACCTGATCACCCGAATCAGACCAGTCAACTGGGATGTGAACCGCTTCGACGACCGGTTCCTGGTCAAGGTGCGACGTGGTGACGTGGGAAAGCAATGACAACACCTCCTCTTTCACCATCAAATTCTCAACATGGGTTCCTCCATATCATACCACTATAGGGTTCGCAGCATGGAAAACAAAAAATTTCGATCGCAGGAACACAAAAAAGCCAAGATCTAATCTACGAGATTGGTGCAATGAGTTTGTAGAGAACTAACCCTCGTAGATCCAAAGCGTTTAACAAGATCGGATTCTCGTGGTTGATGTAGTTGATCACTTGTCGATCGTAATATCGTGTAGATGATCCTTTCGGTGCCATGTTCCGGCAGCGCTTCCACAGTCGGTCACACGTACGATACTTGATGAAGACCTTCCTCTCCCTTGTTCTAGCAGGGCAGCAGAGGTTTCTAGATCTCCATGGAATCCCAATAGAACGGCAGTGTGGTGGTGGTGGTGGAGTAGGGCTTTGCCTAAGCTAGAGCATATGTATGGAGGAGAGGGGGGAGGCGCCGACGGCTAGGGTTTTGGGGTGTGTAAGTAGGGGTCGCCCCACCCCTCCTTATATGGGTGGAGGGGCGGCGGCCAGGGTTCCCAACCCTGGCTGAGTCAACCCCCAACTCCTCATGGCTGGCGGCAAGGGAGAGGGAAAGGGAAACCTTTTCCCTCAAGGTTTCCTTTCCTTCCTCCACAAGGACTTTGACTTTCAAACTAGGATTTAACTATTCAAACTAGAGTTTGTTTCTCTCTTCCTTGTCCTTGGCCCACTTGACCTAGGGTTCCATGTGCCTAGCCCATTAGGGTATGGTGCATTCCAAGTACCCCCTCTCGGGGTGGTGGACGTTCCAGAACATTCTAGAAGCTTCCGATCAAAACACCGAAAACATTTCCGAACCCCGGAAGTTGACTTTCCTTATATGAATCTTATTCTCTGGACCATTCCGGAACTCCTCGTGATGTCCTAGATCCAATCCGAGACTCCGACAACATTCATTCTCCAACTCATATTCCATATCTACTAAACAACATCGAATCCTTAAGTGTGTCTCCCTATGGTTTGTGAACTATGCAGACATGATCGAGACACCTCTCCGATCAATAACCATTAGTGGGATCTAGAAATCCATTTTGGCTCCCACATATTTCTAAGATAACTTCGTGATCAAATGAACCATTTACATACGATACCAATTCCCTTTGTCTCTTGATACTTTACTTATCCAATGTCGGTATCTCTATACCTAGTTCAACCTCGTTACCGATAAGTACTCTTTATTCGTTGACCTAGTCACATGATTGCAAGCCAATTGGATGACATTCCACCGAGAGGGCCTAGAGTATATCTATCTGTCATATGGATGGACAAACCCCACTCTTGATCCATGTTCCTCAACACATACTTTCAGAATACCTAATGCCACCTATATAACCACCCAGTTACGCAGTGGTGTTTGATGTCATCAAAGCATCCATCCGGTGATGGTGATTAACATGATTTCATGGTCAAAGGATTAGGTTACTATGTATTTGAAAGCTTGTAGCAAATGGACTCTAAATGACTTGATCTTATGCTATGCTAACTATAGGAGTGTGTCCATCACATCATGCTCCTAATGACATGATCTTGTTATTAATAACATCTAATGTCCATGATTAGGAAACCATGATCATCTAAATAAGCTAGTTTAACACGAGGCTTTACTAGGGACTCTTTTATATTTACAAATTACACAAGTATTAATGTTTTCGGTTAATACAATTATAGCATGGGATGTAAACATTTGTCATAAAGACAAAGATATAATAATAACTACTTTATTATTGCATCTTGGGCATATGTCCAACAGTTTCCCACTTGCACTAGAGTCAATAATCTTTTCCAAAAAACTTTGTGCATCAACACCTATGGTTTCTGGTGTTGTATATACACGATTGCTAGTGGTAAACATAATCTTCGGATCTTACACTTCCAGGTCCGTGTGTATTTGCATGTCTTTGCGTCTCTACGCATCACTCATTCTCCAATGAGATGGCATTGTATAACTTTGGTCTTTTGGTGAGACCTTTAGTTCCTTGGGGTTAAATCATGTTGATACAATTGTCATACAATATATCTTCATAGTACTAGCCCGCTGTGAACCACACCTAGTTTGATAACAAATTACTTGACACAAATGCCCCCTTTTGCTACTACAATAGCAGTCATATACTTATAATTTTATTGTAGTATCTGTCACAATGTCTTAACTTTGGAAATCATCCAAATCTGTTATTGAACTTCCTTTCCATTACATTGTGCCATCCATAGTTTAAATTGAGATAAACTTCATATGTATCTTGTGAAAAAACTATGTGGCATCCCGCAAAAACCACTACTAGAAAATCGCGTTGTTTTTGTGCATTGCATCATCATGACCGCATGCTCATGTCATCATGTCACATTGCATTTGAGCATCGTCATCATCTGGCATTTTGCTTGTACAAAACTATTTGCAGAAAAACCTATTTTTGTTTTCTAAACGCCCCGTCTTTATTCAACACGCAAAACCCGGGTCTCCGGAATATTTTGTTTTGTCTAAACACAGATTGCAAACGCCCCGTTTTAATTAAATAAAATATTTAATTATTTTTAGTGGGGCAGTCGAACGGGCCGATTCGACCCGAACGACCACCCCAAAAATAAAACGGCCCACCCAAAAATCCCTAGGCTACCTAGACCTATGCTACCCACACCCCCTCCACCTCACCCCAGCCACTCGTGGCTCGCCACCTCACCCCAACCCTCTTCCTCACCCAATCCCCATCTGCCACCTAATCCTACCCCTCTACCCACCTCTCCCTCTCACCCCTCAACCCACACAACACACACCCAGCAACCACCCCCACCCCGCGCCATCCTCCCTGGCCGCTGGGCCCGGCCCCACACCCCATCCCTCCACCCAGCCGCAGCCCACGCACACACGCCTGGCCACCCGCTCGCCCCCCCCCCCCCCACACGACGCCACTCCCCAGTTCCCACCTTCCCCGCGTGGACCCCGCTCCCCTAGGCCCCACCACGCGCCCCACCGATCCCCACCTCCTCTCTCGCACGCTCCCTCCCCCGTCTTCTTCCTCCTCTCACCCTCTGCCGGCTCGCCCCACCGTCCCCAGGCAACCGCGCGCGCGCGGCCCCTGCCTCCCTGCTTCCCTTCTTCCTCTCCATCACCGGCTTCCTCCCTCCGCTCGCCGCGTCTCCTCCTCTCGTCTACCTCGCCGCCCTCCGGCCGACGCGCCGCCTGCGTCCTCCTCCTCCTCCGCCAAGCCCCGCGACCGCCGGAGCCGCCGGCGCCCTCTCCGACCCGCCACCTCTCCCGCGTGGCCGCGTCGGCCACCTCCCGCCGGCCACGTCCTCCCGTGCGCGCGCCGCCGCCCAGCTTCTGCCCGTCGCCTCCAGCGCCGGCCCCGGCCGCGCCGACGCCGCATCTTCCCTCCCCGTCCAGTCGCCGTCGCCCTCCGCTGCAGCGGGCCGCCGCGGTGCCCCGGCGCCCCCGTCGACCTCCTCCACCGGCCCATCCTCCGTCCGTCCTGAGGCTCCCCCTCGTCGTCCGCTGCCGACCCCGCTCCAACCGCCTCTGCCCGCCCCGTCGCCGCCCTCTGCCCGGCCGCTCGCCCCTCCTTCCCCCGCCTCTGGCAGCAAGCCTGCGGCCGCGCGCCGTGGGGCCCCTTGCCATCGGAGCCTCGCCCGCGTCCCCTCCCCGGCCGCTCGTCCCCGGCCTCCGGTGCGCATGCTTTCCTCAAGTGCTCCGGCCTCGGTTTCTCTAGAGGATGTCCATGTGAGGTGCAGATGATGTGAAGTGGCTCGACACAAGTTTTGTTTGTGTGGTGTGGTGGTACCATGAAGTCAAACCCGAGAAGATGGTGTGGTAGCCTTGATGCGATGTGGGTGCCGCCCTCCAAAGACAAGGTCGACACCGACACGACAATCGAAGCCGCGAGAGACCTCAAGTTCCCCTACATGGACAAGGAGATCGCCTACCCGGACCCAAGGTCGACAAGCTCGTCTTCACGGAACACCGAGAACTTCCCCCTGAACGCCAAGGTCGTCGACACGGTTACGACATGAACTTCCGCTCGGCAACGCCAAGTGCTCCTTCCCGGACCCGAAGACCATCGGTCAAGTTCACCACCGACAAAATACGGAATACAAGTTCTACTTCACGGATACCAAGCGACAAGATCTACTACCCTGACCCGAAGACCCTAACCCCGGAGTCCGAGAACGATCCCGGAGACCGAACCCCGAACCCCGGAACACCAAGATCGTCGAACCCTAATGTGTGACCCTTATCCGAGAACCCTATTTTATAAATTGCCAACTATACAAATTGTTGCATATTTAATTGTCTTACTCGCATGCATATTTGCGTGGTTTGGGGGCCTTATGCCGTTTCACCTCTAATTAAATATGGGGCCCATATGCGGGCAAATCTAGCCCTATATTGGCCTCATTTAAGATTGTGTAGCGAACCGGTGCTATCATTTGTCTTGATAATGCAACATTTAAATTGCGGGGGTTCTAAATAACTTGAACCATTTAATTAATTGTCGGGACCCCAGTTCCGCTTAATATGACCTAATTGCATCGCACCTTTGCCATGTCATACATCATACATGCATCATGCCCGATCTTTTGCCGTAGTATTAAATATTGCATCCGGTGTTTCTTCTAGTGTTTTGCTTCTTCGCGGATAAGGCCGTTGAGTTGATGTGAGTGTCGACCCGATCTTCGGATGAACCTTCGGCAATGTTTTCAGGCGAGCATCTTCCCCTTTCTACCTATCTTACTTTTATAGCATTTATTCCCTCATGTTGATCTATTGCTATCTGTGTTACGATGCTCTAGTTCCGTACCCGTGATATCCCTTGCAGCCATATATTGCCTTGGACACATCCTATTACCTGTTGTTTGGTAGATAGTTGGACTTACGCGCCGTAGTCGCTTGCTCAAGTGCTGTTGCGTGTCGACAAGTACCACAGTTGTTGGAGCATTGCCGCCCGTTCAATGTTGGAGATGGTCATGGCTTTATTTATGGCTCACTTTAATTATTGTTTAACAACTAAAATTGAAGTAGGTAAGCAGAGGCACAGGTGGGCAATAGATGTTATTTGGTTGTTAACCGTCCACTTGTGTCCCGTAGGACCCCGAGTGCTTGATACCTGTTCCTTGATTTATCGCGCTATCCACATACGGGGAATTATGGGCCCCCCTTAGCCAGAGCTTGATTCAGTCTTATTTCTTGGGGCCACAAACTAGTTTGAGGTTTTATTTACGATCCTGTACCTATGCCATGCTTTACTGTTTTATTTACGATTGTGCGAGGAGCACACTGTACTGTTTAGGATCGGGACACGATTCCGCGGTGTCGACAAGCTCAGTTTTGGGTTCCCAGTCGTTCACAGCCGTCCACCCAAACCTCGGGTCCGTCTCGGAGCTAGCTTACTTCGTTGCGGGTGTACTCCAAGGGGTGGCCCCCTGAAATATTTCTGAATCCTGTGATTGCTTTGTCGTGAAAGCCTCGTTGGGTTTTGATTTGGTTTTTCCGAGGTCGATCGTGTGTGTGTTGCTATTTGTGCACCCCGGCCGGGTTAAAACTTTCTGAAAGCCGTGTCCGTGGTTATGGACGACTTGGAGCACAGTATCTCGATCATAGACAAGCATAACTAAAGTAGTACTATAAATTTGACTTTATAATGACTAGTAATCAGCTTCACTATAATGGAATGGCTAAATAATACTGCCCACAATTGCTTGTTTGGTGTGTCGCTTGCGACCATTGTACCTGACTAGTAAATATTGTAACTATAACGGAATGGCTAAATAAAAGTACCAACAACTGCTGGGTTTTGGGTTATCTCATGCTATCTGTATCTGATTAGTAAGTGTTGTAACTATAACGGAATGGTTAACTAAAAGTGCCCACTGCTTACTTTATCAGGATGACTATCTAAACCTGACTAGTAATTGCTGCAACGATAACTGAATAAATAAAACTGCCAACTGTGTGCGTTCCTCGGTTGACTTCCTCGTTTGGTCTCGAGGGGGAGACGCCAGGATGGGTTTGTCTGATGGTAGAATCAGGTTGGTTCCGAATAGGTCTTTCTTACCCCTCTCTGATAGCCGACAGTTGTGTCGAGTCTCTATAGGTTGTTTAGTGCATGCTGCCGCTGCCGCTTCAGTCCACCACACCTATGTAGGCGAGGACCGCCGAATTCTAGCCTCGCCGTGTACTGGCCTCAGTACTGACGCTCCTCTTTTTCCTTTGCCCTTTGTCGGCACCCCTTTTTGTTTAAGCAGGTTTTGAGATTGACGCCGTTAGCAGGGTTACCCTTCCGGCTTGGCCTGGGCAGGGTTATGGACGCCATTGGGTATTCTTCAGGGCTCTTAGCCCCAGTTGCATCTTGTCCGTAGTCGGACGCTCTATCGTTTTCAAGGTGATTTGGATCTTTGGTATATTATATCTGTATTCTTGACTCATGAAGTCGCTGTTGTATATATATCTGTTCTGTGGGTCCCATCGAGGACTGTTGTGTAATGTTATTACTTTGTTTTCCACCCGCACGAAAGTGCCTGGTGGGCACCTTTGAATCGTTTCTATGCGGGTTTGGCGGGAAGCGCTGAAACTTGCATAGGTCCGATTCTGAGGGTGTTACAAACTAGTATCAATGTAATACTTTACAATGAACTATCTATCTATGTCTCACCTCTACAAAATAACATATTCTTAGTTCTTGCAAAGATCATAAGGATATCCTTAATATCGTCCAATGATCATCTTATGAGTCATTCTGGTATATTCTCATAACATTTGGAGCATAGGCCATATCTGGATGTGTACATATCATAGTATGGTTGATCAAATATTCTTGTGATTTCACTCACCAAGTGTCAATACACTTGAATCTTGATTCAATCTGTCCTATGCGAGAAGTACCTTTCTTGTCATTTTCATATTGAACTTATTCAATATATCATCTATGTACATTTGGCACAACCATATCAGCGTCTCAATCTATCCATATAGACATTGATACTAAATATTCAGGTTTTGCCTAAGCCTTTCATCAAAATGAAATTCTTAACCCGTGTCAACAAAAGATACATCGTTTCCAATAAACAATATTTCTTTCACATAATGCATTAGAAATATGTCTTAGAGCTCCCACTTAATTTCTTGCAAATGCAAGCATCTTCATCATCTTCGATGAAATTAAACTCTTTTAAGATGTTTCATCACGGTGAAGATTCCAACTCCGCGATACACACTTCAACCATTGAAGTTTGCATACGCTTTTAGCATCCTTTGAATTAAATAAAACCTTTGGATCGTGTCATGTACATGTCTTAGGTAACCATTCTATTAGAATAACTTTTTTTTGTTTATTCAACTACCATATACCAAATTATATGTAGTGGTTGCTACATTAATCCGTCCAGGCTAAATATTGCTATGAAAGATTAAATCTTGTCATAATCAACTCCTTGAACATTGTTGTG
Organism: Avena sativa; assembly: GCA_916181665.1. Lineage (NCBI taxonomy): Eukaryota > Viridiplantae > Streptophyta > Magnoliopsida > Poales > Poaceae > Avena > Avena sativa. The sequence continues at coordinate 140,202,688 of OV702280.1, forward strand.
AACTCTTTCCCGATTTGTCGACTATTTCATAGATGTGAAACGTCCATATATATATATATTTATAGATCCAAATACGACTGTAAGGTCTCATACCTTTCTAGAGGGTCTTCCAAGTTCAAAGCTTGATTTCTCGTGTATGGAACTATCACAGATTTTATGGCTTCAAGCCATTTGACGGAGTCAGGGCTCATCATTGCTTATTTGCATATAGCCGGTTCATTATTGTCAAAAAATAATTATTTACTCTCAAATCTTAGTATTTGATTGTTTTACCCGACCTACTTGGTTTCAATAGTAACTTAGACATCCATGACCACAACCTTTGAGGTACGTGAGCCATGAGCATTGTTGCCGCCTTCGGGACATTTTCTGGTGCTGCGCAACTCATCACATATTAGCTAAATTTCAATAACCATATCAAATTTCTATTGTCCTCCCACTTAAATTTTCATGAAAAATTCCTTCTCAAGAAACTTGACATTCTAAGCGACAAACACTTTTGTCTTCGGTATTATGGAGGACTACCCAACGGTTATTTGAAATAACATACAAAGACATGCTCATCCAACTTTGGTTGTAAACATCTTACTTATTCCTAGCATACCAAAATTTAAGAAAGGACAATTTAGGTTTTATCCCAGACCATAACTTATATGGTGTCATTTTAACGGATCATGATGGAGCTCTTTTTAGTGTAAAAGCGGTAGTCTCGTTTAATCTTTAAAATACAATGGCATTTTTATAACTGACACCTTTGATCTCATTATGTCAAACAAGGTTTCATTATATATCTCGAACACTCCATACTCTTATGGTTTTTCGGAAATGCAAATCCATGGAATGATTCCTCAAATCTTAGGTGTTATGCTAAACTTGTAACTCAAATATCTTCCTTTATGATCCAATCATAAGTTCTTTATTTTCTTGTTACGATGATTTTCCACTTCATCTTGAAAGTCTTTGAACATTTTCAAATATTTCACACTTCTTCCTCATTAAGTAAATATACACATGTATTCACTCAAATTACCGGAGAAAACATATGAAGTTGAAATCCATCGCTCACTACTACACATAATGGACTACATACATCAATATGTACAAATTCCAATAAGTTAGTCATTCGTTCTTCTAGGCCTTTGAACGAAGTTTCAATTATCTCTAGGAAAGTCTCACAAGCGTCATTTGATCAAAATCAATATACTCCAAAATTCTTCATGTTTTCTTTCCAATATAATTTAAACGGCGATGTCACTTCTTAAGTGATGTTTCAATCATTTGTCTTATGAATTTTTTAGCATTAGTTTTATGGATGTGATTTCTCCAACTAGACTTGTATATCATCCATCTATTATGGAATATGGAAATTATTTAAGCAACTGTTTGTTCTCATAATATCTCATTAAAACAAATCTTGAAGGCAAACTTTAATGTCAACGAAAAAAGACAACAACACTTTATTTGTTTTTGATGATCATCATCACATATTATCTTGCTAGTTACTTAGGCCATTGCATTTCATGGATTGTGTTTTCATGTATGACACTTCACACCAACCAATTCGGTATCCAATACCCAAGAACTACATTGTTTAACAAGCAAAGAATACAACCACAACATGTATATCATCTATATACTTATGCTGGACAATTCTAGTCTTTTATTTTCTGCCAAATATTTCTAAGATTCTCTTTCAACATTTCATTTTCCTTTTAAAAGAATATATCAACATCATCAAATGTTTGCCTACTAATACCTTTGGACTTGCACTTTGAAGTAGATCACCATCATCAAATGTTTGGCGTTCTTTCAAAATCCATTCTTTAGTAATCTTTTAGTGTAGTAAACATTTACCTACATCTTCTATTCATCCTTATCATGACAACTTTCATGATCAAGCTAACATAGCTTATAAAGGGGAATCGCGAGTATAATGTTGCTTTCCAAAACCTTTTGGAGGATTATGACGACTATCATCTTCAACCTTTGAAAATTCTCATCAAATATGAGAACATATATTTTGCTAAATTATACTCTATCATGTTGCAACCAAAACATTGTTTTAGATATCGCACACATGATGGTTTCTGAAACAATTCTTTCAGCTCCTAGATAACCTTGATATTAAAACAATATTTTGAATATCAAGAATCATGTAGGCAAACATGATAGTTTAGATACTAAGATTTTAATTGTTACTCTAGATTTAATACCAAGTATTAAACTTCATGGAGTAAACGGAGTTTCCTGAAAGTTTGCAGTAGGACTATTAAAATTTAGATTGTTACTCAAAACAATACGATACCAGTTCGTAAAGTAAATAAACAGAATTCTATAGTTCTATTATCTCAATTATAACTAAGCGTAAGGTGGTGAACAGATGCCAATGACTACAACAATTATGCAAATTCACTTTGATTTAATTTATAATAAATTGTGTTCAACTTTTGATCATATTACCGTTGAACTCCCACTCAAAACAACATCCCTTGAGTCGTCTTGGTGATTACACGAACCAATCCACTACACCAAGTCCGATCATCACGAGAGATGATGTAGCTTCAAAGTCGAACAATCAACATGTTCATCATATCATCCATATGACTCATGCTTTACCTTTCAGTATTTAGTATTCCGAGACCATGTCTATACATTCTAGACTCGTCAAGGTTAACCTTAGTATCCGCATGTGCAAATATAGCATGCACCCGTTGTATGCACACGTAGAATCTATCACACCCGATCATCACGTGGTGCTTCAAAACGATGAGTCTTGGTAACGGTGCCTACTAAGGATGAACACTTTATTACTTCATATTTAGTGAGAGGGATAATCTTATAATGCTACCATCGTGATCTAAGCAATACAAGATGCATAAAAAGTATTAACATCACATGCAATTCATAATATGTGATATGATATGGCCTTTCTTTTCTTGTGCCTTTGATCTTCATCTCCAAAGCACGAACATGATATCCATCATCACCAGTGTGGCGTCAAGGTCAATGGCGCCGCTTCATGGTTGTCATCCACCAGCAGCAACTATTACAACTACTTTGATGAATAGACATGCAGGTCATAAACGAAATTTAAAAAACAACCGTAAGGCTCCTGACGGTTGCCAACTTACAATAAGGATCATTGTATACATCATATATAATCACAATCACATCATGGCCATATCACATCACAACACAAGCCCTGCAAAAACAAGTTAGACGCCTCTAATTATCTTTGCATGTTTTATGTGGATGCGACTTCAAGTAAGAACCGTTCTAACTTACGAACATGAATCACAACATTGATACTTATTGTCAAGTGCCCGTTGTAAATTGAATCTTCACTATTGTAAGATCCCTCCTTTGTAAAGGAAAAGGATCCCTGTGATTGCAATGCTAGTCCCTGGATCATTGCTAGCATCCACAGTTTAAGATGAAGTACACAGATACAAAGGTCATTTATTACATTCATTCCAGAGATAAAACATAGTCTTTTACAACTCATGGCCACAGGCCTAATACAAGAGTTTTGGAATAAGTAAATAAACATAAGTCTTCATCTTCATGTGCCACAGGCAAGCATGTTGAGTGTAGACTCATGACACCTAATCATCATCGGAGTAACCTGCAACATCACAAGTTACAGCCATAGTGGGTCAATACTTTGGAATAGTATTGGCAAGTGATACCTTAGTAAATTTTAAGTGGACTATATTACTATATGCATTTTGGCTAAGTGTAGCTTGGCTTGCTTTGCTCAAAATAGGTTTTTCCTATTAGTTGAAATCACTAAGTTTTTCTTTGTCAAAACATTTCCCAAGAAACCATCAATAGACATTGAGGTCCTTCACCCTTGTTCACCCACAAGTTTTTACTTAGAAGTTGGAGTGATGAGATTCTTGATAGCTTCCATGTCTTGATGCTCAAGTTGTCCATTGCCATGGACTTGGCTAAGTACTTAGATTTTTCCATCTGCAGAGGTTGTGCACTTTCCCCACCAGACTTGGTTTCCCAAGACAGGACCTTTCAGAAGCCTTTCCTTAGACCAAATGGACGCGCTCCAACCTATTATTCCCACTACCACCAACTGTCCAAATGGCTAAGTTCTAGCAACTTATGTGATCCAGGCAGAGCCCATTTTGCCAAGTGGCTTCACTATAAGCTTCTCAACACTTGGCCTATAAAATCCCTTTGTGCCTGGGTGGCATACGACAAGTGAGATACACAAGGTAAACCATGTCCATGGGCCTTGTGTAACCACTCAACCAAAAACCACCATTCAAGTCCCATTCCACCCAGGAGGTTCATTGACTTAGTTGTTTTATTAAGAAAACATAAGTCCAAAGACTTAGAAATATTTTCATCATAGCATGTATATACTTTACCAACCCTTGTTTTCTACTAGCTAGGCTAAGCATGGCATAGTAACTTAACTTAGGAATTTCCTAGCAATTATACAACTACTTAGGATTTCCCAACATAGCACTTAGCAAAAATAGTAACATGCAAGACTTAGCAAAATATTTCTAATGCTTGTACAAAATATAGGGATGGAAGTATTCATGAAGTACCACTTGCCTTGGTAATGGGGAGAGTAGCACTCTTCACAATCACAATCACTAGCACCAAAATCTACAGAAAGATTATAACCACAATCACATACAATTCATATACAAACAAAAATATGTATGCATGCATGCAAGAATGCTAAGTGATGATTTTTGAAATTCCACCAAGCAAGTGCATGATACTGAATCATAACTAAGTCAAAAACTTGCTAATCCAAAATTATTTAACACTAAAACAATTGCTAAACAAATTCTATACTCAAACTAGTCCTAAACAAGTTTCTGCATAAAAAGTCATTTTAACAAAAACTTTTTACTAAACACATTGCATAAACAGAAAGGGCTTGTCTCCCTGATTCCAATGATATAAAATTTGCAAAAATCTAACGTGGGAATCAAAAGTTATAGCCATTTCAAAACTGAATCTAAATCTGTTTTCAAATCTGTTTTTGATTCAAATCCTAGCCACGTGTCTTAACGCTACTGGCGCGTACCGGTTTGGACGGATCGAGCTCTACGGGCCGTTGGATCTAAGTCAGATCTGGTGGCTCAGATGCGCGCTTACCTCTTCGCTTAAGTTCTAATTTCAGCCGCAGGATCTGCATCTAACGATCCAAATCGCTTTGACCTAATACGAGCGGCGCTAGCGGCGGAGACTGGCGGCGGCGCGTCTGTCAGCGGCGGCGCTGGCGTTCTAGGTTGCCCGGGGAAGAAAGGGTGTGCTTACCAGAACTGCAGGGGGCTGCTGATGCTCAAGGTGGCGATGGCTTGGGATGGGGCGCACGGGTACGGTCGCTGGGGCTCGTCGGAGTTGCGGGCGGCGTCTGTCACTTGCAGTCGAGGTTGTTGCCGAGGTGTGGCATCGCCCTAGCACGAACCAGAGGGTTCAGGAGATGCACAAGACGAAGGCGAACGTTCTCGTATGAAAGAGGGGGCAAGGGGCGCTCGAGTTTTACCTCAATTGATCGCCGGAGTCGAGCGGCGGCGCAGTGGGTTGCAGGAACGAACGGGGACGACGACCTGGGTCACGAGAAAGCAAACGAAGGGTATCAGGAGGTGCGCAAGATCAAGCTGGGCACGATTGTTTGAACCAGAGAGAGGGGGGCGGTCGAGGCTCACCAGAATTAGTTGCTGGAGTCGTCGGTTCTGCGGGGTTTCGAAGTCAAATGCGTGCAGCCTGGTGGCGGAGTGAGCGAGGAGAGTGGGGCGAAATGACCGTGGCGGGGTGTGGTTTAAATAGGCTCAAGCGCGACAAGAAACGCTTGCAGCATCAAGGCTAATTACGCCGCGCCATTACCGACATCGACAGCAGCGGCGACGTGGTCTGCGGGCGGGTTTTGGGGAAGAAGGCGTGACATGGAGAGGGGGTGGGTTCCGAGTGTCAGCGTCGGTGTGGGTGCGTCTGCGCGTGCGAGCGAGCGAGAGAGTGGCCGGGTGGGCTAGCTGGGCCGGTTCTGCTGCTGGGCTAGATTAGGGCGCCTGGCCTTTTTCTTTTCTTTTACCCTTTTCTTTTTTTGTTTTGATTTTCAGGAATGATTTTCAAATGAATTCAAGTCCCATTTGAATTCAAATCAATTTGAGATTTTTGTAGTGTGCAATAGTCTCAAATATAGGCCTAAAACCATGTGGTTACTTTGCAAAGGCTTGGTCACTCTTGGAGAAACAAAATATCAGGAGCTTTCCACTTGATTTGCAAATGTTTGAAAAATGGTTTTTGAACCATTTCCATTTTGTAAAGCTTCGTTCAAATTCCACACTCAAACCATTCAACAAGGGAGACAAACAATCTAGGTTTAAAACATTCAAACTCTCAAATGAGGATGGCCATTTGATTTAAGTTTACTCACATGAAATGATAGTACTATGTGCTTTGTTTTTCTGAAATGAGTTTGGAAATTGATCTCAAATCTATATGCATGCATGAATGATATGCAATCTTTGAAATCATGATTTTAGGGATGTTACAACTATGGTGGGAGAGACAGACACCCGCAAAGCCACTTGTGCAATGCAAGTTGCATGCTGAGCATGGAGCAAGTCTCATGCACGATAACATGTAAGGTTCGCCCGAGATGCTTCATCCCACCATCCCGCAAGATGCAAAGTACACAAAAAGAAAATGAAAACAAAATTATCAATCCCACAAAACCATTTTGTTCTACTCGTGCAACATATCTATGCATAGACACGGATCTTATACCACTGTAGGGTTCGCAGCATGAAAAAGAAAAAATTCTATCGCGGGAACACACGAAAGCCAAGATCTAATCTACGAGATCGGTGCAACGAGTTTGTAGAGAACTAACCCTTGTATATCCAAAGCGTTTAATGAGATCGGATTCTCATGGTTGATGTAGTCGATCACTTGCTAATCTCAAGATCGTGTAGACGATCCTTCCGGCACCATGTTTCGGCAGCGCTTCCGTGGTCGGTCACACGTACGGTATTCGATGAAGACCTTGCTCTCCCTTGTTCCAACAGGTCAGCGGGGGTTTCTAGATCTCCACGGAATCCCAATAGCATGACGGTGTGGTGGTGGTGGTGGAGAAGAGATTACTGCAGGGCTTCGCCTAAGCCGGAGCAGCTGTATGGAGGAGAGAGGGGAGGCGCCGGTGGCTAGGGTTTGGGGTGTGTAAGTAGGGGGCGCCCCCACCCCTCATTATATGGGTGGAGGGGCGGCGGCCAGGGTTCCTAGCCCTAGCCGAGTCCACCCCTAACTCCTCATGGCCGGCGGCAAGAGAGAGGGAATGGGAAACCTTTTCCCTCAAGGTTTTCTTCCCTTCCTCCACTAGGACTTTGACTTCCAAACTAGGATTTAACTTTTCAAACTAGGATTTGACTATTCAAACTAGAGTTTGTTTGCCACTTCCTTGTCCTTGGTCGACTCTACCTAGGGTTCCATGTGCCTAGCCCATTAGGACATGGTGCATTCCAAGTACCCCTCCCAGGGTGGTGGATCTTCTAGAACATTCTAGAAGCATTCGGTCAAAACACCAAAAACATTTCTGAACCCCGGAAATTGACTTTCCTTATATGAATCTTATTCTCCATACCATTCCAGATCTCCTCGTAATGTCCTGGATCCAATTCGAGACTCTGAACAACATCTGGTCTCCAACTCATATTCCATATCTAATAAACAACATAGAATCCTTAAGTGTGTCTCCCTACGGTTCATGAACTATGCAGACATGATCGAGACACCTCTCCAATCAATAACCATTAGTGGGATCTGGAAATCGATTACGGCTCCCACATATTTCTATGATAACTTCGTGATCAAATGAACCATTTACATATGATACCAATTCCCTTTGTCTCGTGATACTTTACTTATCCAAGCTTTAATTGTCGGTATCTCTATACCTAGTTCAACCTCGTTACCGATAAGTACTCTTTACTTGTTCCGTGATATGACATCCCTTGTGACCTAGTCACATGCTTGCAATCAATTGGATGACATTCCACCTAGAGGGCCCAGAGTATATCTATCCGTCATATGGATGGAAAAATACCACTCTTGATCCATGTGCCTCAACACATACTTTCAGAATACCTAATGCCACCTTTATAACCACCCAATTACGAAGTGATGGTGATAAACATGATCTCATGGTCCAAGGATTAGGTTACTATGTATTTGAAAGCTTGTAGCAAACAAACTCTAAATGACTTGATCTTATTCTATGCTAAATATAGGAGTGTGTCCATCACATCATGCTCCTAATGGCATGATCTTGTTATTAATAATATCTAATGTCCATGATCAGGAAACCATGATCATCTATTAATCAACAAGCTAGTTTAACTAGAGGCTTTACTAGGGACTATTTTATGTTTACAAAACACACAAGTATTAATGTTTCCGGTTAATAAAGTTATAGTATGGGATGCAAACATTTATCATAAACACAAAGATATAATAATAACTACTTTATTATTGCCTCTTGGGTATATCTCTAACACTTCCACCTCATCGTCTTCTTCCTAGTCCTCCCCTTCCACCTCCGGCCAGGGCTCCACCTCCAAAGGCAAGTAGATGGCAATACGGCGTCTCCCACTCCAACCGGCGCTTCACTGTGCCGCCAAAGTCAGCTCGCTGCGCTCCATGCGATCCTGGCCTATCCTCTGTACCAAGGAGTGCCCACCGCGACTGCTCCCATTCCCGCGACCATGGTCCTCGCCGTGGTCATCGTCGATCATGTCATCGTCTCTCCTCCGCTGGGTGTCGGACCATCTCCTCCTGCCGACATCTCCTCTGCTCGAATCAACTGGAGTTTGATGATATACCGAAGCATGAGCTTCTTCAGTGGGATAAGGGTGTCTCCAGGAACCATGCGACGCTCGCCCTCCTCCATCATATCGCCGGGTTCCTCTATCAACAATACCTTTTCATTGGGAAGCTGATCATTGCTATCTATCCACGCCACCACCTGAAAATGGCCAAGGTCTTCCCGGCTCGCTGTCATAGTGCCCAAGTGTTCCACCCATGCAGCAGAGCCCACCAGCGCCACCACCGTTGAGCGGTTCTAAGCGTGCGCCGAGATGCCGGTGAGCTTGATGTGCACTCGTTAACAGAGTGGGTGGTGCACAACCTGTAGCTGTCTGTTCCACAACGAGAAGCAAAGGGAGAAGCCACTCCCATCGACCACGCCGGTGGCCATCACGTCGACCCGCACACGCCGGTGACTTCAAACCAGCAAGAAGTCGGCTGTCCATGAACAATGCAAGGAGAAGTTGTCCTCCACCCGTGGCACGTGCGTCACGACGACCACGCCGGCCTCATTTAGTGAAACATTAGCCTCCTTCCTAGAGACGAACGCCACTAGTGCCCACCGTAGTGCACCCTCCGTTGTTGTGATCTCGTCCGTTTGAGGGATGATCACCGATTCCGTGACTATGTTGGGGGATGGATCTTCACGCTGGGAGGACGCAGGTAAGTCACGAGAGGCGGGGCGCCCATCATGACCATCGTCACCACAGCGCTGGCCTAAGGATGATCTCCTACTGTGGCCAACGCCATGTCCACCTCGGTCGGTGTCGTCACATCGCTTACCATGGCCACCACGCTCCCCATGGTCCTCACGCCTGGTGTCACCCCGCCGCACTTCATGACCGCCACCATCACCATGACCTTCCTGTGCCATGTGCTCCTTGCGGCCACCATCCAAGTCCTGCTACTTGTGCACCTCCCATCCATTTCTGCAAGGGTCGTCGTGGCCAATCTCGCGTGCACCTTGCGCCTCGCGTCCACCTGAACCATCACGGCTGTCCCGCTCGCCCTGTCTGTCATGGCCGCCGACAGGAACTTCCTCATTGCCCACCCACCAAGAGCTAACAGAGCTGGACTGAGGGAGGGGGCAGGGGAAGCGCGTGCCTAGGTGCCACTGCGCCAGGACACAGTAGGCACCATCCACAAGCGGGAAAGGAATGGCTGGCATTGAAGGGGTGGTGCCGGTTGGATATGGTTTCCCAGCCGGTCGTGAACATCGCCGCGATGCTCGCCCACCTCGCCCCCACCTCCACGAGCGCGGTGCATCTCTTCCCTCTGCGGCTGCGCCTACCGCCACCATTGCTGCTCGTCTTCTCCACACGGGCGGGGCCGCTGCCATCCATCGCGCCTCTCCGGGCAGTTACGGGCATGGTTCCCCTCCTCTCTACACCAGAGGCACACCCTCTCGAATGTGAAGTCTTTGGATATGTGGCACTTCCTCAGGTAGTTAAAGCACCAACCAGCGAGGTCTGGTGGTAGGTCGTCGTGGATGGAGAGCACCGGAAGCTCCACACCTCCACCGCGCCATCTCTTTCTTCCACCTGCGCTCTGCCACAGATCCCTCTATTGCCACTAGGCACCGCCGCCACCTGCCTCCGCCATGGGGGACACACGCCGGGGAGCAGTGCGAGACACCCTAGTCGGGACCGAGGGTGGAGACCTCGCCGAGGAAGGATCTCTGGCCGGCGGCAAGGGTGTGCCGCTATGGACGAATTTGCAGTATGAGTGCGGGGGAACTCGGCCTCCTCCTTGTCGTTGGAGTAGTCGCCCCACCTTCGAGCTTGGGAGGAGGTGGGTATGGAGAGAGAGAGGGGGTGGGGGTGGGAGCTTGGGATGAGGCGAGGGAGGTCACTGCGGGCTAGGTGGATCCTGGCGCCGTAGGGGTGGCCGGTGTGATGCTCAGGATGCTGGCGCCGGAGTGGCGGGCGATGGTGGTTGGATCGCTCCTCACGCGCTAGGTTTCACTATGCGTCCTAATTCCATGGCCCTCTTTTTCCTTGCGTACATCCTAAAACTATTTTGGCTGGCTATTTTAGAGTGCTCCTCACTCTAAATTTTTTTTGGCCGGTTTCACCAATTTCGATCTTGTCTATGGTAAGTGTGTGACCCCTACAAAGGCTCACTATAGGAGAAGACGAAGGCGCCGATGGCTAAAGGCAACGTTGGCGACTATTTTTCGAGGCAGTCCAAGTAGGTCCCGAGGTGGGCAACCGAGCAAACCTATCGCCGGCCTAGGTTTGCCGTCAGCGTAGGACCAGATAGGCCGAAGGCAGCCGTAGGCATATATCGGGCCGTCGGAGTAGGGGATTGGCCATGACAGCGATGTGACAGTGTCAAGGCAACGCCGACGGCCTAGGTTTCACAACTACGCTAAAGTCGTAGCTATTTTTCTTTTTGCCACATTAATCATACAAAAATCATAAATAAATAATTCTAATTCAGAAAAATACAACTAATATATCAAAATTTGCAAAAAAATAAGATCTATCTATCTAGACTCAAATGTTACACATTTTTGTTGAAAAAATATAAAACATTACATATAACACATTTTCCATGTAAAACATGGGTGTTTTGTGAAGCAACTACCAAATAAAAGTTTCAAAATGGTACCACCCTATTTAAAGAAAATACTAGACCACCTTTCATGAAAAATGTCCCAACCGGGATATCTTAAACCTTTCCATCCACCCCTTGTGAAAAAAGACAAATTCCTGCCGAATCGGTAGGAAGTGGGTCAAATTTAAACTACAGGTACATGATCTGATGCTCATGATTTTTTGCAAAAATCATTTTTAGGTTCACAATATGTTATTTCATCATAGCCACTACAACTTTAGAGAGGCTCGGCCCCGAGCTAAGAATCTTCATGCCCGTCATTTTGACCATAGTTTATAACGGGCATAAGAAATAAAAAATGATCTAAACAATCTAAAACAATTGCTGATGTCATATTATATGAAATATTTGCAAGGAAAAATATCAAAATTGGAATATTTCAAATATCTCAAAAAACCTTATTAGAAATGATCTATCATGTTCGAGGTTTCATGGTTTTCAGGCCAAACGACCAATGTTATGGCTAGAATTGCTGTATAGTTCCTAATAATGGGATCATATTGTGCACACATGTGCATCTTGGTGTGGATAACAATGTTGCAAAAGCAAGTTTTCCTTTTCTCCATATTAAAAAGATATTTTCCATTTTCCGAGTGCAAAAAACAGGGTTTTTTTTTGTAAAGCAACCACCAAATGAAAGTTTCAAACTGGTGCGACCCCATTTTAAAAAAATACTATGCCATGTTGCATGGAAAATATCCCAACCGTGATATCTTAAACCTTTGCGTCCACCCCTCGTGATAAAGGAAAATTTCTACTGAATCGGTAGGAGGTGGATCAGATTTGAACTACAGGTACATGATCTAATGCTCATGATTTTTCACAAAAACTTTTTTAGATTAACAATATGCTTTTTATCAAAGATCCAATGCAAGTTTAGTGAGGCTTAGGCTTGAGATAAGAATCTTCATGCCCGCCGTTTTAACCATAGTTCAAAAAGGGCATAAGAAATTTAAAAACGATCCTAACAATGTAAAACCTTCACGTTGCGTCATTTTATGTGACATAGTTGCAAGGTAAAATATCAAACTTGGTATATTGATTGCATCTAAAAAACAAACCTTCTCAGAAATGAGCTATCATGTTTGAGGTTTCATGGCTTTCATGCAAAACAACCAATGTTATGGCCAGAATCGCGGCATAGTTTGGCATAATATGCCCATATTGTGCACACATGTGCATCACGGGATGTCGAATAATGTTTTAGGTGGAAGTTTTCATTTTCTTCGCTCCATTTTCTGAGTTCCAAAAAAACGAGGTGTTTTATGAAACAATCACGAAATGAAAGTTTCAAAATGTTACCACCCTATTTTCCAAACATATCAGCCCACCTTGCATGGACAATGTCTCAAATGGGGCATCTTAAAGCTTTCTGTCCACCCCTCGTGAGAAAGAAAAATTCCCGCCGAATCAGTAGGAAGTGGGTTAGATTTCAACTACAGGTACATGATCTGATGCCCAAGAATTTTCACAAAAATCATTTTTCGATTCACCATATGCTATTTTTTAGAGATCCAATGCAAGTTTAGCAAGGCTCATGCCCGCCATTTTGACCATAGTTTAAAACGGGCATTAGAAATTCAAAAATAATACGAACAATGTAAAACCTTCACGCTGACTCATTTTTGAAGGAAATATGCCCTAGAGAAAAATAATAATATGGATTATTATCATATTTGATGAAGTTTATGAATTAGGTTTTATATCATGAACTGTATTCAATGGAAACGTTAATACACGTGTGATGTACAAACATCCAGGAGTTCCCAGTGAAATTTCTAGTCATTGGTTCATTGGTCAATAAATGTTCAAGGTTTCCTAATCATGTTGGTGCTTCAGCACCAATTGACAATGGAGTCACCTCATTGGAGAATGAGACGGTGAACATACCCTATCTAAGCATCGTAACACGATCATGTCACAAAGTTCAAGTTGTGATAATTAGGAAACGCAATGACTAGTTCCTTAGACCATGAGACCATATCTAATCGCTATCATCTGAGAGTACTTTGAGAGCATCTAACGTCACTCGGTGGAACTGTGATCATAAGGGTGTTATTAGGTATTCAAAGGGGCAGGTTGATGCGTATGTTTCAAGAGCAAGATTTTTCCATCCGCGTGACGGAATATACTCTAGGCCCACTCGGATGAGATATATCCATAAGTTGCATAGTGTGTGACTAGGTCACATGGATATCACTTATCAAATCGAGTAAAGTAGCTATTTACGGTAACAAGGTTGAACACGACATGATGTTATCATTGTGACAAAAGAAATAGGACACACGATTGATGGTTCAGACGACAAGTTTTGTGGAATGCATAGGTGGTCATTATGGGCATCTAGATCCCGCTGATGATCATTGGTCCAAGAGGGGTACCGACCATGTCTAGAGTGTTCCCGAACCGTTAGGTAGAACGCTTAAGGGTTTGACGAAGGTCGGAGATCGCTATTGGTATCATACCAAATAAAATAAAGGGAGAAACCGGAAATGTTCCGGAGGATGTCCGGAGTGGGATGGAAGGTGTTCCACAGCCACAAGAATAAATAATATGTAATTAAATGTTAAATAGTGATTTAATCATTTATTTATATTTATTTAATAAAAGAAAAGGATTAAAATCCCTATTGGGCCAATTACCATAGGGGTAAAATGCCCATGAGGGAAAGAGGCAAAGGGAAGAGGGGCTACATGGGCCCCATGCACCCGCCGGCAGGGCCCTGTCGTCGGATTGTTGTCAAGTACGCCATAGCGGGTCCTAACGGCGTTGAGAGGATGGGGTGTGAGATGTAGGATGTTCCAGGAGAGGTGATGTAATATCCCAAAAATACTAAACTTGGATCATCAATTTCTAATCATCAAAATTAGGGTTAACAAAAACTTTTCTAAATAAAATTAGGAATGCATGCAGATGAGTATGCATTGAATATGAAATTCTTTTGAACCACCTTGTTTGTATGTTTCCTTGCTTGTAAAATGTTTCTTAGGTGAAATAAACATCATCTAAAACATTTCCCACACTTCTCCCAAAGACAAATAAAGCAAAACAAATAAAATAAAGGAATGGTCATTTTGACCAATTTAACTCCCATGCCTACTTTGGTTGTCTCAAAGTTTCAGAACCTAACAGAAACTTTTCTGGATCTTTGCACCCCTTGAATGTACTCATAAAAAAGTATCAAGGCCCACTTTGTGATCATCCAGAAACTTTCAAATGCATAGTTTAAATGACAATTCAAAATTGAATCTTTATCATATGGGAAGATCCCACTTTTTCAAAAACCACTCAAACAAGCTCAACTTTCAAAACCCAAGCATCTGCAGACTCACCAGCACTAATCTAGCACACCCACCAATTTTTTTTTTCAAAATTCAAAACTTAAATTCATGCGGACATTTCATCAAACAGGCTGCAGACACAAATAATACAAAATCTAAACACTATAGTGAGCAGTGATTGAAGCCTAACTTGTTCCCTCTCTAGATCACAACCATCTCATTAGATCATCTAGCAAGTTAAACCAAGCAATAGCCCCACTGTAAGCTAGGCATTGCCATCAATGGTGAACAGCCGAGCACATCCATGTCACCTCCATGTCGACAGCAAGCTAGGAGGAGAAGCAAGCCTAGCCAGCATGTCTGGGAGGCAGCCCACCGTCCACCGCCACTCCCTGTCCACCGCTCGAACCTTGCCAACCCCTGGACCACACACATGGACCGCGCCCAGACCGCCAGCGACCATGCCGAGCGTGCGCCAGAGCGCCACCCTCGACCGAAGCCCATAGACCGCGTGCCGCCCTCGCCGCGTGCATACATGATAACCACTGACCCAGGAGACCGCCAAACATCCCCGTTCGCCGCCCCGTGACGCACAGCCACAGCTCGCCGTCGAAGACGCCGCCTCTGCCGCGTAGAGCGTCGCGTGTTCCAGACCAAGACGCAACGCCCCACGCCTTGAAAACATGTCGTTGAGCCTCGCCAGGGAACACCGCACCGTCCCCTACCTTCGCCCATGCCAATAGCCGTCTGTACCATCGCCCCCGACGAGCTCACCGTGCGCCCCGACGGTCCCCTCGCTCGACTATAAATAGAGGCCACCCTCGCTCGAATTCTTCACACCATTTTACCCCCCTCTCATCACTGATCGTGCCACACCGTTCTCGGAGCAAGGCGAGCAGCACTTCGCCAGAATTTCACCGGAGCCCGCCGCCTCTGGAGAAGAAGGGCGCCATCGATCTCGTCCACCCCAGGAGCTACCGCGACCACCCCTGAGTTCGCCATCATCGACTTCGTAATTCGCCCGCCTCGCCGACCCTCGCCTGCACCCCGGTGAGCCCCCAGCAACCCCCACTGGCCGCGCTAGGTTTTTAATCGCCGACGTTGCCCAACGTCGACGATGACTCTCAGCTGTTGGATTAGAATCAGATCGAACAACCCACGTTTCCCCGTACCGCTTCGCACCCCCTGTCTCACTGACGAGTGGGGACACCCACTTAAGCAGCCCGCGGAAGCGCTACGCTTAGCAGGCCGGCCCGTTATTTGAATTAAACCTTTTCCATTTTATTTCAAACTCACTTCTGTACCCAACTTCAAAAATCAACCCAGATCGTTTCAGTGCACCAAATTGAATGAAACCAATTTTGTTAGAAAGATTTGGGAATGTTGAATCCAAGACCATTGGATTCAAGTCATTTGGATCTATAGATCACCCATGGTAAAAATAACAAGGAGGAAGCTTTTCTGCATTCAAACATTTTTCAAATTTAAACCATAATAGATTTTGAGTTGATTCCAACTCTCAAAAATCACATTTAACCATACCTTCCAGAATATATAAAAATATATAGGTTTTCTTCCAGAAATAATGTTCAAGTAATAAAAGAATGCTACATAGGCATTTCAAGTCACTTTATTTAATTAAAATAAAAGGGTAAAACCTTATTAAATTGTGACACCACTTTAAATCACATTCCCATGAACTAAAATATGTGGTGATGACATGTGTCAACGCGATCCCATGTTTGGTTTGGAGAATATTAAATCTTAAGTAGTTTTTCAATGAGTAGAAATTACTTTTCTAAAAATAAAAGGAATTAAACCAAGCCTTAATCTTGTAATGTTAGAGATGATGTTAGATCATCTATAGGGCCCTTGTGTGTGATGAATGCAAGTAGTTAAGTATTGTTTGGTGATTGTGTACATCGTATTTATTTATAGACGCTAGTACCGACCAAGGATACGAGGAGGAAGGAGGATTCTACGAAGAAGAAGCCGAGGAGAACTTCAACCACTGCTCTTCACAAGGCAAGATTATATTGACAATCATGCAAGCCTAATACTACTAGTGAATGTGCAAGCTAACCCTTGCAAGATACTCTACTGATGCAACAAACCACCATTTGTTACCATGCCAACTATATTCCTTAAGCATATGTGATTATACTCACTTGATAAACCAATCCTAGTTTTACTTGCAAGCTTCTTACTTTATTTCTTTAGCAAAGCTCTTACCTAGATTTTACCGAAGTGAATGGTAGATACTAGAAAGATATGTGAAGGTTGCATAAAGAGCATAAAATTTGGCCTAAGCTAGATAATCTTGATGTCATCTTAAGGCATGAGATTGAACTTAGTTAGAACTCCACTAGTTTACCACCCCTCATTAGTACTTACCCCCACTTGTAGATGCTAGTGCTAAGCATAAAACTTGATCAACTTTAGATGGGAATACTTGGTGGAAAAGTGGTTATGAAAACCTTGGAATGATGGATCATTCTATTGAAATGTTTTGGACATGTGTTTCCGAACACCTGATGATTTTGGTGATGAAAATGTTGAGGCATGAGCCTTAGCCCTTTATAAAACTGATGGTTCTCTGGATGCGATACCATTCCAATTTTATCATACGACCACAATACCCGAAGATTGGGTAGGGCTTGACTAGAAACTTATATACCTTAGTATTAGTTCCCTCACAGCCAAGGTCTAAGCTGAGGCTACCTTGTGAAGATTGTCCACCTGTGCAGTACCCAAGATCACAGTTGGTCATGGTTGGGAGGCCAAACTCAAAGGAGAGGTTCTTATACTAGGGCGTGTAAGTGAAAGGTTAGGATTAATTATCCGCATACTGAGTATGGTGAATTTAGTATTTGTTCCTGACGGATGTATCGAATGTTGTGGTGAAAGTGTACAATCTCTGCAGGGTGTCAAACTATTCGAATAGCCGCGTCCGCGGTTATGGACAGTTGGAGTGGCCATACTGTTCCCCCGTCAGACTTTTAAAAATGACTCGTGAAATGAATTGAGACTTTGACTTGACCACAACAGAGTTGTGACATGAGTACAAGATCCCCCTTAGGAGTTATAAAATTGTGACTAGCTTTGGAACTTAGTAGAGATAAATCTGGCTTTTGCAAAATAACCCTAGAGCCTAGTGTCCTATTATCAAAACCCCCTTTCACTTGTTAGTATTAGTTTGCGAGTACTTAAAGAGTACTCATGGCTTTGTCCCTAGCTATTCCCATGGCCAGACTATGAAGAGGAGTACCTGGAGGATGGACCCCAGGAAGGTTACGACAACTAGGATCATCTCCCATTGTCAGCATTGCCTGTGACCCCAAAGATGGAGCTTCCTCCTACGCTACCGTTATTATTACGTATTCCGCTGCTTGATGTTGTATTAAGAACTGGATCATGAGATCCCTATTTGTGTAAGAACTTATGTACGGTTTGTAATGGATGATGTACTATGGTATCCAATTCTGTTATGGCTCGCAAAAATGGTAATCCTGGGATTGCGATGTATGGCATAACAGGCATCTAGGATTAAAAATCCGGGTGTTGACAAGTTGGTATCAGAGCCATCCTGACCATAGGAGACCCTAGTTAGATTGGACGTTTGAATCAAAAACTTTGTTTCCAAAACCAAAGAAAACAAATATTTATAAAAACTTATTCTCATTCTTATCCCCTTGATTCTTTCATGAAAATTCATGTTCCTCAAAAACTCTTGTAAATACATAAAATTTTGACACACTTGATCACTCTACTAACTTACTCGTCCTATATTCTTATAGATGGACGTGAAGTACATCAAGTTTTATCAGTTGGGGAATGGAGGAGACCTTATCTTTGAGAGGGATTTGGACCAGCTTTCGGAGCTTCTGGAGCGTTCGCACCCCGAGTTCTTCAGAGCTCAGCTCAATGATCAAGGAGGAGAAGACCTGTAGTGGCTAATTGTTGCAAGTCTTCGAGGAAAGATTGAACCTCCCACTACGGAGGGAATTCAGTTTACCTTGAGGGAAAACAACTGGCTCGATGGACTTGCCAGGGCCATGCAGGAAGCTCTTTCCCGTCTGTGTGGGCAGAGCATCAATCAGATCAAGGGTACTCGCTTTGAGTTTTCCCCAAGGCATGATGCTAATGGACAACCCCTAGAAGCCCCATACCACCCCGAGCTGAAGAATCAATTGGACCACCTTAGCTTCATGATGTACGATCGTCAGCAGGAGTTGGACAACTGCCATGACTACTGCAACCACAAATCTGCCATCATCAAGACGAAGGACCAAACCATCGCCATGCTAGCAAAGGATCGCAAGTCTCACCGCCGTTAGCTCAACAAGAAGGAGCGCATTATTGCGCGTCTTCGCCACCGCATCTCATCTCTGGAGGAGACCATCCACGAGAGAGACACGCAGTTGGAGGAAAAGGAGAATGCCGGAGAGGATCTTCGTGGAGACCCCTACTCCTATCTCTGCGATGACGATGATTTTCTGGTGGATCAGGCTATGGATTTCTTCACCGATGAGGACGATTTCGCCTTCATCGATGATGATGAGGATGATGAGGCCACAGATTCCGAGGAGTAGTAACACTTGAGCACTAGCGTAGTGAGTAGTTCTCAGAATGGTTCTTAAAACCATCTACTTTTCTTTGTTGTGATGTGTGTTGTATCGTGTGCAATGAATGAATGAATGAAAAAGCAAGTTGCTAGAAAACCTGAGTCAAACTTTAATTTTTTTTAAAGACCCAAAACTTTAGAAATTCCCCTCATTTCTCATGATCTATCTAAATCTTCAGATGCCACGTGTAGGAAGTGGTTCAACCCCCGACCCGATGTTGCAGATTCTGCAAATGTTGACTTCTGACCATGAAGCTGAAAGAGCCGAACGTCAAGCCAACCTAGCCACACTTCAGCAGATATCCCAACTTGCCCACAACAACCAAGGCCACGGAAATCAGGACAACCACGGATCTAAGCTCAAGAACTTCCAGAATACCAACCCCACCTGTTTTCACTAAGTCAGAAGAACCCCTAGACGCTGATGATTGGCTGCAAACCATGGAAAATAACCTAGAAGTAGCCGGAGTGGAAGCCAACAAGAAAGTTCTGTTCACCACCCACTATCTAGCCGGAGATGCCAGGGCATGGTGGAACAGTGTTCACGCAATGACCGGAGGCCACATGATGACCTGGGAGGAATTCAAGGTCAAGTTTAGCAGAACCCATGTGCCACCAGGTTTGATCAAGAGAATGAGAGACGAGTTCAGAGAGCTGAAGCAAGGAAGGATGACTGTAGTGGAATACCGTGACAAATTCTTGTCATTAGCTAGGTATGCTCCGGATGAGATTGACACTAAAGCCAAGAAGAAAGAAAGATTCCTGAATGGTCTGCATGATGAGATGCAGACAGTGTTAGTCAATATCCCCTTTGCGGATATTGAAGCCCTTGTCGACTCTTCTATCCAGATGGAAGGAAAGATCAACCAAGAAAATGAGAACCGCAAGCGTCGCATGATGCATCAGCCAGGAACCCATCAGACCCCAAAGTATCGCCCCAACCCATCTCCAGGATTTGCCCCAAGAACCAACAGACCCCCGATGAACCGTCCGACCTACCCAACCGTGGAAACCCTAGACCCGGAGGAAATCACAACAACCCCGGCAACGCTAGCAATTTCAATCGTGCCCCACCCAAGTTCAGCAACAACAGTACTACCACCAACACCAACACTGCCCCTAGGACTGGGAGCAATGTCGTGCCTGTAGCAGCCAAGGACAAGTCGCAAGTGACCTGTTATGACTGTGGAAATAAGGGCCACTATTCCAACGAGTGCCCCAACAAGAAGAATGCTACATCCCCCAATGCCAATGTCCCAGCTCAGCAGCAGCGTCGTGTTTAGCCAGGAAGAAGATTTGCCCTAGGGAATTCGCTCAACCGCAACGGCCGCCTTTTTCTCATGCATGCTGAAGAAGCTCAGGAAGCACCAGGCGTCATGCTGGGTATGTTTTCTGTTAATTCAGTACTTGCAAGAGTGTTGTTTGATTCTGGTGCATCGCATTCATTTGTCACCGAAGAATTTGCATGCACTAGTAAAATTCAACCAACCAAACTGAAGCATGTTATGATTGTTCAAATTCCCGGATCAACCACCAAGGCTAGGCAAATTTGCAAACCGTCCCTATCCGAATCCATGGCATAGATTTTTATGCAAATCTGATAGTACTCGGAACTAAAGGTTTGGAAGTAGTACTAGGAATGGATTGGATGTCCAAACATAAAGGATTGATTGACTGTGCCAAGAAAGCCATAACCATGACCAGTACCGCCGGAATATCAGTCGAGCATATATCTGAAACCTTACCTCGCCAATTCAAATGCAACAAGAGTATAGTCCAACCTACCATTGACCAAGTCAGGATAGTCTGTGAATACCCCGATGTATTTCCAGATGTTTTGCCCGGTATGCCCCAGATCGGGATATCGAGTTTATCATTGAACTAATTCCTCGAACTAGACCCATATCCCAGAGACCCTATAGTATGAACCCGTCAGAGGTCGCAGAACTGAAGAAGCAACTGGATTCCATGCTGGATATTGGATTGATTCAACCAAGTGCGTCACCTTGGAGATCACCTGCCTTGTTTGTGGACAAGAAGGATGGAGGTAACTGTTTGTGTACGGATTATCGGAAGTTGAATGATGTCACCATCAAGAACAAGTACCCCTTGCCCAAGATAGAAGATTTGTTTGATCAGTTGACCGGTGCCAAAGTGTTTTCTAAGATTGATCTTAGAACCGGCTATCATCAACTCAAAATTCGTGCAGAGGATATTCCAAAGACTGCCTTTACCACCAGATATGGATTGTACGAGTATACCATTATGTCTTTTGGATTAACCAATGCCCCCGCTTATTTAATGAATCTCATGAATAAGATTTTTATGGACTTCCTGGATAAGTTTGTCATTGTTTTCATCGATCAGATTCTGATATATTCCAAATCAGAAAAAGAACATGAGATACACCTAAGGACCATTCTTGGAACCCTTAGAGAGCATCAGCTGTATGTAAAGTTTAGCAAATGTGAATTCTGGTTACATGAGGTAGGATTCCTCGGTCAGATGAATTGTCGTTGACCCTGCCAAAGTGAAAGATGTAGAAGATTGGCAAGCCCCAACCACTCAAACCCAAGTTCGTGCATTTCTCGGATTGGCGGGATATTACCGCAAATTCGTATAAGGATTCTCTAGTATCGCCATACCCATGACCCAATTGCTGAAGAAGGACAAGAAGTTTGAATGGACCGACAAATGTGAAGCAAGTTTCCAAGAACTCAAGAGGAGATTGATTTCAGGCCCAATCTTGATCATGCCGGATATCACGAAGCCCTTCGATGTGTATTGTGATGCATCCAAGATCGGTCTCGGATGTGTGCTAATGCAGGAAGGCAAAATTATATCTTATCTATCTCGACAACTGAAGCAACATGAGCAAAACTACCCAACCCATGACCTCGAACTCGCAGCCGTAGTTCTAGCCCTGAAAACATGGAGACATTACCTCATGGGAAACCGTTGTGAGATTTATTCGGATCACAAGAGCCTGAAGTATATATTCACTCAGAAGGAGCTGAATATGAGACAGAGAAGATGGATTGAGCTAATCAAGGATTATGACCTGGACATTCACTATCACCCTGGTAAAGCCAACGTAGTAGCCGATGCCCTTAGCAGATTGCCGTGCCGCTTGAACTCCATGATTTTGAAGGAGAAACCAAGTTTGCACAAAGAAATGGAAGATTTTCGAATAGAATTAGTAAGTGAAGGATTTTTGGCTAGCATAGAACTCCAGCCCACTTTGATCAGTCAGATTAAAGAGGCGTAGAAGGGAAATTCCAGTATGGACGGAATCAAGCGTCGTATCGGTACAGGCAAAGTACCCGGATTCACCGAAGACGAAGAAGGAGTTTTGTGGTACAAAGGACGCCTTTGTGTACCATCAGATTCTGAGTTGAAAGAAGTTATCTTGAAGGAGGCTCATGATACTCTTTATTCTATCCATCCCGGAGGAACTAAGATGTATCAAGATTTAAAAGAGCAATTTTGGTGGCATAAGATGAAGAGAGAAATCGGAAGCTATATCGCCAAGTGTGATATATGTCAGCGAGTCAAGGCAGGACATCAAAGACCCGCTGGATTGTTGCAACCATTGCAGATTCCGGAATGGAAATGGGATTATGTAGGAATGGACTTTATCACTGGACTACCTACTTCTAGTAGGGGAAATGACTCTATTTGGGTCATAGTGGACAAATTGTCCAAAGTTTCCCATTTCTTACCCGTCAAGACCACATATCAGAGTTCGAAGCTAGTAGAGTTATACATCGCTAGAATCGTTAGTTTGCATGGAGTCCCCAAGAACATCGTATTGGATCAAGGAACTCAGTTTACCTCGAGATTTTGGAAGAAAGTCCAAGAAGGTTTAGGAACCCGCCTAGATTTCAGCACCGTGTATCACCCTCAGACCGATGGACAAACGGAGCGAGTAAACCAAATACTCGAAGATATGCTGAGAGCATGTGTGTTAGAATATGGATCCAAGTGGGAAGACTGTCTGCCGTTTGCAGAATTTTCATACAACAACAGTTATCAAGCCAGTTTGCAAATGGCCCCCTTTGAATTCATGTACGTAAGGAAGTGTCGCACCCCTTTGAACTGGTCGGAAGTAGGAGAAAGTCAGATCTTCGGACCCGACATCCTACGAGAAGCAGAAGAGAAGGTTCACAAGATTCGTGAGCACCTTAAGACCGCCCAATCCAGACAGAAGAGTTACGCCGACAAGAGACGTCGAGACCTCGCCTTCAACATAGGAGATTTTGTTTATCTGAAAGTGCCGCCATTGAAGGGAATGCAGCGTTTCCAACTCAAAGGAAAGTTAGCCCCCAGATATATCGGACCTTTCAAGATTCTGAACCGTCGAGGTGAAGTATCGTATCAATTGGAACTACCCGAAGAGATGTCAGCCGGGCACAATGTGTTCCATATCTCATTACTTCGCAAGTGTCTCGAAGTCCCTGAGAAGACCGAAGTGTTCAAAAATATCGACCACCGGACCATAGAGATCAACGATGACCTGACCTATCCCGAAGTACCCATCCGTATTTTGGAATAAGCTTTTCGAACTACCCGAACCCGGAGCATCAAGTTTCTCAAGATTCAGTGGAGCAACCACACCAAAGAGGAAGCTACATGGGAGCGTGAAGATCACATCAGGACGGAGTTTCCCGATCTCTTCAAATCCTAGGTAATATTTTCGTCCTTTTTAAATCTCGGGACGAGATTTTGTTTAAGGGGGGAAGGTTTTTAACATCCCAAAAATACTAAACTTGGATCATCAATTTCTAATCATCAAAATTAGGGTTAACAAAAACTTTTCTAAATAAAATTAGGAATGCATGCATATGAGTATGCATTGAATTTGAAATTCTTTTGAACCACCTTGTTTGTATGTTTCCTTTCTTGTAAAATGTTTCTTAGGTGAAATAAACATCATCTAAAACATTTCGCACACTTCTCCCAAAGACAAATAAAGCAAAACAAATAAAATAAAGGAATGGTCATTTTGACCAATTTAACTCCCATGCCTACTTTGGCTGTCTCAAACTTTCAGAACCTAACAGAAACTTTTCTGGATCTTTGCACCCCTTGAATGTATTCATAACAAAGTATCAAGGCCCACTTTGTGATCATCCAGAAACTTTCAAATGCATAGTTTAAATGACAATTCAAAATTGAATCTTTATCATATGGGAAGATCCCACTTTTTCAAAAACCACTCAAATAAGCTCAACTTTCAAACCCCAAGCATCTGCAGACTCACCAGCACCAATCTAGCACAACCACCAAAAATCTTTTCAAAATTCAAAACTTGAATTCATGCGGCCATTTCATCAAACAGGTTGCAGACACAAATCATACAAAATCTAAACACTATAGTGAGCAGTGATTGAAGCCTAACTTGTTCCCTCTCTAGCTCACAACCATCTCAGTAGATCATCTAGCAAGTTAAACCAAGCACTATCCCCACTGTAAGCTTGGGATTGCCATCAATGGTGAACATCCGAGCACACCCATGTCACCTCCATGTCGACAGCGAGCTAGGAGGAGAAGCAAGCCTAGCCAGCATGTCTGGGAGGCAGCCCACCGTCCATCGCCACTCCCTGTCCACCGCTCGAACCTTGCCAACAACTGGACCACACGCACGGACCGCGCCCAGACCGCCAGCGACCATGCCGAGCGTGCGCCAGAGTGCCACCCTCGACCGAATCCCACAGACCGCACGCCGCCCTTGCCGCGTGCATACACGATCACCACCGACCCAGGAGACCGCCAGACATCCCCGTTCGCCGCCCCGTGACGCATATCCACCGCTCGCCGTCGAAGACGCCACCTCTGCCGCGCAGAGCGTCGCGTGTTCCAGACCAAGCCGCACCGCCCCACGCCTCGAAACCATGTCGTTGAGCATCTCCAGGGAACACCGCACCGTCCCCTACCTTCGCCCATGCCCAGAGCCGTCTGTACCATCGCCCCCGACGAGCTCACCGTGCGCCCCGACGGTCCCCTCGCTCGACTATAAATAGAGGCCACCCTCGCTCGAATTCTTCACACCATTCTACTCCCCTCTCATCACTGATCATGCCACACAGTTCCCGGAGCAAGGCGAGCAGCACTTCGCCGGAATTTCACCGGAGCCCGCCGCCTCTGGAGAAGAAGGGCGCCATCGATTTTGTCCACCCCAGGAGCTGCTGCGACATCCCCTGAGTTCGCCGTCGCCGACTTTGTCGTTCGCCCGCCTCACCGACCCTCGCCTGCACCTCGGTGAGCCCCCAACAACCCCCACTGGCCACGCTAGGTTTCTTTCTCGCCGACGTTGCCCAACGTCGATGATGACTCTCAGCCGTTGGATTAGAATCAAATCGAACGACCCACGTTGCCCCGTACCGCTTCGCACCCCCTGTCTCACTGACGAGTGGGGGCACCCACTTAAGCAGCCCGCGGAAGCGCTACGCTTAGCAGGCCGGCCCGTTAACCTTTCCCGCACAGCCCAGTTATTTGAATTAAACCTTTTCCATTTTATTTCAAACTCACTTCTGTATCCAACTTCAAAAATCAACCCAGATCGATTCATTGCACCAAATTGAATGAAACCAATTTTGTTAGAAAGGCCTAGGAATGCTGAATCCAAGCCCGTTGGATTCAAGTCATTTGGATCTATAGATCACCCATGGTAAAAATAACAAGGCAGAAGCTTTTCTGCATTCAAACATTTTTCAAATTTAAACCATAATAGATTTTGAGTTGATTCCAACTCTCAAAAATCACATTTAACCATACCTTTCAGAATATATAAAAATATATAGGTTTACTTGCAGAAATAATGTTCAAGTAATAAAAGAATGCTACATAGGCATTTCTAGTCACTTTATTTAATTAAAATAAAAGGGTAAAACCTTATTAAATTGTGACACCACTTTAAATCACATTCCCATGAACTAAAATATGTGGTGATGACATGTATCAACATGATCCCATGTTTGGTTTGGAGAATATTAAATCTTAAGTAGTTTTTCAATGAGTACAAATTACTTTTCTAAAAATGAAAGGAATTAAACCAAGCCTTAATCTTGTAATGTTAGAGATGATGTTAGATCATCTATAGGACCCTTGTGTGTGATGAATGCAAGTAGTTAAGTATTGTTTGGTGATTGTGTACATCGTATTTATTTATAGACGCTAGTACCGACCAAGGATACGAGGAGGAAGGAGGATTCTACGAAGAAGAAGCCGAGGAGAACTTTAACCACTGCTCTCCACAAGGTAAGCTTATATTGACAATCATGCAAGCCTAATACTACTAGTGAATGTGCAAGCTAACCCTTGCAAGATACTCTACTGATGCAACAAACCACCATTTGTTACCATGCCAACTATATGCCTTAAGCATATGTGATTATACTCACTTGATAAACCAATCCTAGTTTTACTTGCAAGATTCTTACTTTATTTCTTTATCAAAGATCTTACCTAGATTTTACCTAAGTGAATGGTAGATAATAGAAAGATATGTGAAGGTTGCATAAAGAGCATAAAATTTGGCCTAAGCTAGATAATCTTGATGTCATCTTAAGGCATGAGATTGAACTTAGTTAGAACTCCACTAGTTTACCACCCCTCATTAGTACTTACCCCCACTTGTAGATGCTAGTGCTAAGCATAAAACTTGATCAACTTTAGATGGGAATACTTGGTGGAAAAGTGGTTATGAAAACCTTGGAATGATGGATCATTCTATTGAAATGTTTTGTACATGTGTTTCCGAACACCTGATGATTTTGGTGATGAAAATGTTGTGGCATGAGCCTTAGCCCTTTATAAAACTGATGGCTGTCTGGATGCGATACCATTCCAATTTTATCATATGACCACAATACCCGAAGATTGGGTAGGTTTTGACTAGAAACTTATATACCTTAGTATTAGATCCCTCACGGCCAAGGTCTGAGATGAGGCTACCTTGTGAAGATTGTCCACCTGTGCAGTACCCAAGATGACAGTTGATCATGGCTGGGATGCCAAACTCACAGGAGAGGTGCTTATACTAGGGCGTGTAATTGAAAGGTTAGGATTGATTATCCGCATACTGAGTATGGTGAATTTAGGATTTGTTCCTGACAGATGTATTGAATGTTGTGGTGAAAGTGTACAATCTCTGCAGAGTGTCAAACTATTCGAATAGCCGCGTCCGCGGTTATGGACAGTTAGAGTGGCCGTACTGTTCCCCCGTCAGACTTTTAAAAATGACTCGTGAAATGAAATGAGACTTTGACTTGACCACAACAGAGTTGTGACATGAGTACAAGATCCCCCTTAGGAGTTATAAAATTGTGACTAGCTTTGGAACTTAGTAGAGATAAATCTGGCTTTTGCAAAATAACCCTAGAGCCTAGTGTCCTATTATCAAAACCCCCTTTCACTTGTTAGTATTAGTTTGCGAGTACTTAAAGAGTACTCATGGCTTTGTCCCTGGCTATTCCCATGGCCAGACTATGAAGAGGAGTACCTGGAGGATGGACCCCAGGAAGGTTACGACAACTAGGATCATCTCCCATCGTCAGCATTGCCGGTGACCCCGAAGATGGAGCTTCGCCTACGCTACCGTTATTATTACGTATTCCGCTGCTTGATGTTGTATTAAGAACTGGATAATGAGATCCCTATTTGTGTAAGAACTTATGTACAGTTTGTAATGGATGATGTACTATGGTATGCAATTCTGTTATGTCTCGCAAAAATGGTAATCCTGGGATTGCGATGTATGGCATAACAGGCATCTAGGATTAAAAATCCGGGTGTTGAGAGGTGAGGAAAAGTTTACCCAGGTTCAGATCCGACTGCGGTGATCGGATCCTACTCCTACTAGCAACCCAGTAATATATGGGCGAGAGCCGGATGTTACAACGGATTACAAGAAAGGTTCGCCTGTGCGAGTAGGTTGTGGTTGATCGATGATATGGTGCCCTAAAGGCTCCCATAGGGCCGGTTTATATAGCCACCGGGACCTAGAGTTATAGGAGGGACTTACCCGCCTATGTTACAAAGTCGGGAACTAGATACAACTTGGACTACAAGTAATAGTACATGCCTAAGTCGGCCTAAGTTAGTAACTCTTATGGGCCTTGTCGTAGCCGGAAGTGGCTCCTCCTCTTTCTCTGACTAGGCCGCTCGTGAAGCAAAGCTCTAATCTGTTGGTGGTCACCTTGGTCAATGCGTCCTGTGGGTATACCCGGAAAGTATATCCCCAATAGTAGCCCCCGGAAGTCTCCAAGATCCAAAGTCGGATAAATCGTCTAGCCTGATGGTTTCTTCGTCTTAAGAATCTTGAAGGGTTCCCGAAAACTTATTTCAATAGTGTAGGATTTCGAGTCATCTGAGTCAGATATGTTTTCCTTTAACTCCAATATTTTACTAGATTGATTCAAAACATAATACGGATTTCAAATAGCGGTGTGCTATCTGACAACTTTTCAGACCAGGTCTTGTCATTGACAAGAGTCCCATAAGCATGACCATTGGTGGGCACGTATTTTATGGAACAGAACACCGTTTTAATGCCCGCGCGAGAATCGAGGGGGCGAAGGAGTCGCCAGGAAGCTACCTCCCTCTCTCCTATATGCGTGGCGCAAATCGTGCGATTTGAACACGAATCTTGGAGCATGCGTTATTAAGAGAGAAGAAATATCTTTCTCCCAGATTCATTCCTCGCCGCTTCATTCATCATCTCCTCGTACTCCTCGAGCGCTCCGTAGCTATTCCCATCTACACACCAAAAAACCTCCCAGTGCCACCACTCTTTGGTCTACTCCGGCAAGATGGAGGAACCATCCAGCTCCGATGCAGCGGCGGCAAGCATGACGGCGGCGGATGAGAAGAAGATGCGGGGCCTCTGGGTCCCGAGCGTCATGGATAACTCCAAGCTCCAGGTCATGGAGGACGAGGGCAAGCTCGTCGCCGGCACGTGGCGGAGCACCGCTGGAGACGCCGTTCCCACACCACGCGACGGTGAGCGAGTTATCTTCGGCACGCATGTCGACCGCGGCCTTAGTCTCCCACATTCGGATTTCTTCATCGAAGTCCTCCAATACTACGGTGTGGAACTTCACAATCTCACCCAACTCCTTGCTTGAACTTAGCACCCATGCATCTCTCAGCGAGGGGTTCCTCGGCATTAAGCCAAATCTTACTCTTTTCCGGTACTACTATGGTACCCGAAAGAACTCTATCAGTGCTGGTGTTCCTTACACCACCGACACTCTCATCTTAGTCCTTAGGAGAAACGGATTCTACCCTAGGATTAATGCTAGCGAGTGAGTTAAACATTGGGCTGGAACCTTCTTCTACAACAAGGATATGCCGGCTCCTGAAAAGGCGGAGGGTCTTCCGACCTTCATCGACGGTGCCGCTCCCCACTAGGAATCATGGGACACGGAGTCGCCAAAACTTTCTGAAGTCTTGATCCTTGCAAAAATGTGGATCAAGTTCCTAATGAAGCACAAGGGCCTCCGTGGATCCGACTTGATCCACTGTTGGTTGGATCACCGGATCCAGCCTTTGCAGTATCATGGAGATCGCCTCATGCACACGGTCACAAGAGAGCGGAAAGACATCCTGAGGGTCAGCCCTAATCGCATTCCTGCGAAGGACTACAAGACCCAGATGCAATTTTTATCAAGGAGAGGGTAGAGAGAAGACTCCCCGAAGTCTCCATGAAGATGTTCACATCCGAACATCCCCTACATCTGGTAAATATTTCAACTTTACTCTTGCATTTTGTCGTTCTTTTCTGTCCTTTCCTCCAACTTCATTTTTGCCGATGCTTTTTTGATTTATCAGCTCAAGAAGCTCCCCGAGTCTGAGCTAGATCCACTAGAGGGCTATCTTTCAAACGATTCAGAGGCGACAGATGATGACGAGGTACGGGAAGTTCCTGCCTCTACCGCTAAAAAGTGCAAGGCCAAGGATGTTGTTGTCACTACTGGCACCCAAGTGTTGCCAGTAGTCCAAAGGTAAACACCTTGTTATTATTCTAGTACTTTATACATTTCTTTATTTACGAAGCACATTTGATGTTTGGACTTATGTGTTTCAGAGCTAAAACTGTTTTGAAGAGCAAACTGAAGCCAGAAAGCAAGCCAATGTTGGTTCTGCCATCCGCGATCTAGCACCACCTCAAAAGCCCTGGTTACCGTTGGTAGCCAGGCAATTGACAAAGGTGAACCTGTCAAGGGTAATGATCCATGGTGATATCAACATGGGAGGTGGATAAGGTGGCTGGCTATGCTGCCTTGGGCCTGAAATGGAAGAAGAAGAAGGAAGAAATTCTCAAGCTGGCTCAGTTCAGTCTCGAGAAACAAACCCTCACTCTGGAGGCAGCGAGCCAAGAGACGGAGGATGTGAAGCTGGTGAATCTCCTGGATCAAATTTTGGCCCGGGATGCAAAAATCGAATCTGGCGAGCTCCCAGTGACAAACGTCCCCTCCCTCTCCCTTGCCGAGAAAGTGTTTCACAACACGAAACTCGGATTTGAGAAGCTGCATTTGGAGCACATTGTAAGTTTTTCGAATCTCGCTTGGAGTACTTATTTTCATATCCTCTAGCCCCCAAGCATAAAGTCTCATAAACATCATAGCATTAAATCCAAGTTGATGCTTATAGGATGCAAAAGAACGATATAGTGTAGCCCCCAAGGCTCATGTTGTATTTTGACTTGGTTAAAGTTGCAGCCCGAGTCTTATTAGCCGTCTAACGGTATTCCATCTCTAAACTTACAGAAAATTGCATCTTCCAACCAGGAATTGCTCAAGAATATTTGTAACAAGCGCAAAGATATTAAAACTCTGCGCCTTGAAAATTCCAAGTTGAAGGTGGAGAAAGATGAGGCAGATGGTGATATTTTCTGACTTCTTGTATCATTAGTGATTGCCATAGTCAAACTTTTAGGTCGACTGATAATTTTTCCTTTGTAGAATTGTTATGTGAATCTAGCAAGATGGTGGAAGAAGCCGAGAACTCAAGGTCTTAAAATTAGAAAATGCTGAACTCCGAGACAAGCTCGAGAAGCTAAAGGTTGAATTGGAGAAATCCGTGAGCGCCATCCTGGAATCAAGAAACATGAAGACCGAGAGGCTCGAGAGGCTATTGGCCCTCTGAGATAAACAACTAGATGATGTCAAGAAGGAATTCGAGAGCCAGAAAGATCTAACCCAGGACGCAAATGTAGAGCTGAATAGTCTCCGAGAGGAGCGTGCTCAATGGAACCACTGCGTGCTAGGTAAGATGTCCGAATTTCATTCTTCCCTTGATTTCCGACTTTCTTTGAGTCAGTTTTGATTTTTGGTTCTTTCCTAGATCCTCTTCATCTCTTCGACTCCCCTTCCTCTGAACCCCGCCTCGAGAGCATAAAACTTGTTGGTGATGTTCTTTTTGAATTACGCCAGACTCTTGAAGAGGCTGGCGAGTCGGTCAGACTTTTCGATTTGCACAAAATGCCAGTGCTCGAGGTGAGGGACAGAGCCAAGGAGATTCTGAAGCTCATCGAAGACTCGAAGATTTCCTATGCTCGGACTTCTCCATAGAACGCCCTTACCATGGTGATGAGCCAACACATCGATATGGAGATCTGCCACGTCACCATGGGCATCGCCGACGAGGACGATAAGGGTAACCCGCAAGACAGCAAGGCCATCCAAGAATCTTGCGCGGGCTAAGCTTGTCGCGTGGCGGAGATGACGAGCTACACGATGCCATTCTTCCAGTCCATCGTTGTGCCTCCTTCACCCCAAGAGCCGGAAGATAGCCTCATCGAAGAAGCTTCCGAGTCTCAGGATCAAGGTGACGACGATGTCGACTCCAGCGCTCCAAGGTCTCCATCATCACCGCCTGAATCTGCAGCATAAATACCTTGATGCATTATTCTAAACTTTTTCATTTGGCATGTAATGATGAGAATAATATTATGTTTAAGTGTGTGCCGGTCTATAAGAACTGATGCTTTACTACTTAGCACTTATTGTATATATTTTATGCGTGTGCCTAAAAAAATTTGCAAGCACTTTTTTTTGTGTTTACACTTATCGTTTTATCTAGCTCTCTGCCTCGTCCCTTTCATGAGCCGGCCAACCTTTAGAACAAGAACTTTGCCGAGCAATGGAGCTTAATTGCTAAACCTGTTTAAACTCGGAAACAAAGCCGGCTTCCAGTACCAAAAAGTCATTACTCGGAAAATAACCGCGTCTAAGAAATTAGATAAAAACCAAAGTATAAACAACAAATTAGATTTTTACCCTAAGGTAACATTTTTAGATATTCAAAAATCATAACCAGAATGAACATGAGCATAAAGTACTTTCAAGCATTCTGGGATTTTTGAAAAAATGACATGCTCTTTTGGAATTAAGATGGCAAAAACTTCTCAAGAATAACACAAGAGGAAACCAATACTTTATTTCACTTTGAACATGTACAGATATGACTATAAGGAAATATAACTAAGAATAGAAGGGACGTAGCTGTGCAATGTTCCATGGACGATCTATCTCATCCGGGTCTGTACTACCACTAGCTCTCTTTCTCTTCCGAGTATTCAGTCTTTTCTTGATTGGTCTCATATCGGCTAAATAATACGACCCGTTATGTAGAACTCTACTGATCATAAAAGGTCCTTCTCAAATCGGGGAAAGTTTGTGCTTTCTCTTGTGCACAAGGCGGAGAACTCAATCGCCCTTCCTAAAAGAACGGTTTTGCACTCTCTGACTATGATACTTGCATAACTTCTGCTGATAGGCTGTAGATCTCTGCCCAGCAATGATGCAAACTTCTTTGACTATGTCGAGATCATCTTGTCGAGAAACTTCTGCATCTTCCTCATTAAACGCTTTGACTCGAGGAGACTGGTGAATTAAATAACTTGGGAGAACTGCTTCTCCATCATAGACCAATAAAAAATTTGTGTGTCCGGTTCATATGTTAGGAGTTGTATGTAAGCTCCATATCACAGACGGTAATTCTTCTGCCCAAGCCCCCGCAACACGACGAAGTGGTGCTTCGAGACAAGGTCGAAGTCCTTGTAAAATAAGAACGTTAGCCCTTTCGACTTTGTCCATTAGCCTGTGGATGCGTGACTCATGCAATATCAAGTCGGATCCCTTGCTCCTCGCAGAATTCGGCAAGATCCCCCATGGAAAAGTTGCTCCCGTTGTTAGTATTTATACTGTGCGGATATCCAAATCGGATGATCACATTCTCGATGAACTTTCTGGCTGTGGCTCCATCGCAACGTTTTACGGGTTTGGCCTCAATCCATTTTGTAAACTTATCCACCATCACTAGTAGGTGAGTAAATCCACATTTTGCCATACGAAACATCCCTACCATATCAAGCCCCCAGACCGCAAATGGCCATGTTATAGGGGTTTTTCTCAGCTCATCAGCCGGAACGTGTGCCTGACGGGCGTACTTTTGGCAACCTTTGCATGTTTTGACCAGTTTATCGGCGTCCACTTTAGCTGTAAGCCGAAAGAATCCATGTAGAAAAGCTTTTTCCACTAAAGACTTGGTTGTAGCATGGTGACCACACTCACCTTATAGAGCTCCTCATCAACTCCTGTGATGGAGGGAAATTTTAGGTGCTCTAAAAAAGTGCCATTCGGGACTTTTTTACGCGCAGAGCCTATCCTTGATAAAGCATTTGCTTCCTCATTATCTGCTCGAGGGATGTATTGAACATCAAAACCCTCGAACGATTTAGATAATTCGTCCACAACATCTTTTAAGCTGC
Source organism: Avena sativa (assembly GCA_916181665.1). Classification (NCBI taxonomy): domain Eukaryota; kingdom Viridiplantae; phylum Streptophyta; class Magnoliopsida; order Poales; family Poaceae; genus Avena; species Avena sativa. The sequence goes on from OV702280.1 coordinate 140,236,829, forward strand.
CATGTGCTTGTTTGCATTAAAAATATTAGATACTTGTTGAGCAACTAAATCCGAGTATCCATAACACATGAGTCTTGTTATGCCAATATTTTTGACCATGCGTATTCCATGTAACAATGCTTCATACTCGACAATATTGTTGGCTACCATGAAGTGTATTTGTAACACATAGAACAACTTGTCTCCTTGGGGTGACTTGAGCACCACGCTAACCCCCGAGCCTCCTCGTGCTTTTGATCCATCAAAATGTAGGGTCCAAAATTTCGAGTCTAGAGGACTTGTATTTTCTGCCGTCTCTGTCCAATCAACGACGAAATTGTCAAGTATTTGGGACTAGATTGCTGTTCGTGGCTTATACTCGATGTCGAAAGCTGCAAGCTCAATTCCCCACTATGCAACACGTCTTGTGGTGTCGCGGTTGTTGATTATATCTCGCAGGGGAGAAGTACTCACCACTATGATCTTGTACTCTTGAAAGTAGTGTCGTAGCTTTATGGAGGCGAAGAACGCTCCATAGGCCAGCTTATGATGGTGTGGATACCATTGTTTCAACTCTGTTAGAACCTCTAATGGTGCTAGAAAGCGCTTCATCGGGAAACCCTAAGAGCAAGGTGTGATGCAACACAGCAGCAAGTCTTCCCTCAGTAAGAAACCGAGGTTATCAAACTAGTAGGAGGAAGGAAACATCTCGAAGGTGTTGCAAGCAACATGGAAACCTGCACAACACAAACTCAAGACTTTGCCCCAACGAACAGTGAGGTTGTCAATCTCACCGGTTGTTGTAACAAAGGATTAAGTGTATGTTATGGAAGGTGATGGTGGTTTGCAGAAAGTAAACAGTAACAGTGGAAGATGTATCAATGGTAAAGATTGGACCGGGATCCATAGTTCACTAGAGGTGTTCTCCTTAGATAAACAAACATGGCATGTTGGGTAAACAAATTACAACAGAGCAATTGACGGGACTGAGCAAGGCATAACAATGCAATACTAGACATCAAGATCCTATGAGATTCGATTGGGCAATACAACAAGATACATAGACCACCATCCAACTACATCTATGACTAGAAGTCCACCTTTGGGTTATCATCCGAACCCCGTCTAGTATTAAGTTGCAAGCAACAGACAACTACTTTAAGGAAAGTGTGTAAGGTAAACAATCCAGTTGTTTCATGAACAAGAGACCGTTGTTTTCTTCCTAGTAGCAACATCACATCTACAACCTTAGAGATTTCTGTAACTTCCCTTAGATTAAATAGAGGCATGAACCCACTATCGAGCATAAATACCCTCTCTTGGAGTCACTAGCAACTACTTGGCCAAGATAGCTACTAACAACAGAGAGCATGCAAGATCACAAACAACATAGACATGATAGAATAAATAAGACAAAAACATTAATCAATCTGACATATTAATCTCAATATCTGTCAGATCCCCGCAAACACATCATGCATGATTACAAATAGATGAGATGTTGATCATGAACGGATCTCACAAGATCTAGACATGAAAGCAGAAAAGAGGAGATACAACCATCTAGCTACTACATGTACCCGTAGTCCAAGGTGGAACTACTCATGCTTCATACCGGAGGCTGGCATGATGAAGAAGGACTTCGAGACGATCTTCCCTCCGGCAGGGTGCCGGGAAGAGCTTTAGATCCCCCCGATCTAGGGACGATGGTGGCGGTGGATACAAACGGTTTCGTGGAATATTGATAGGGTTTTTAGGGTTTAGGCATCGGGGTGTTCTTATAGCCGAAGAGGCGAGGCTGGGAGGCGGCCAAGGGGCCCACACCCTGCCTAGGCGTGGCCTAGGGTGGGCCTGTGCTTGGGGGCGGGGGGGGGGGGGGGGGGGGTTGTGGCCGCCCTGTGGGTCCCCTCCGTCTCTCCTCTGGACTCCGTTTTCTCCTCTGTGAAATATTGACTTTGGCTTTTGTCCCGTCCAATTCCGAGAATATTTCCTTACTAGATTTTCTGGAACCAAAAACAGAAGAAAACTGGAAACTGGCATTGTGGGATCTTGTTAATAGGTTAGTACCAGAAAACATATAAAACACCTCAAAGTGTGTACAAAGCAAAGCAAAGTAGATACTAAACAAGCATGGGACATCAAAAATTATAGATACGTTTCCGATGTATCAAGCATCCCCAAGCTTAATTCCTGCCCGTCCTCGAGTAGTGTCGTGGTGGTATCACGACATATGCCATGGGTAGGCTAAAGTTGGGGCCGATGGACGTGGAGGAATCCGGGGAGGGATGATGCAGTGAAGACCGCACTCGTATGAACAAAGAGAAATACAATGTATATTGGATTGAAGCTCTCAAGTGGAGATAACACCTCATTCTATACATCTAATCTCTTATAATCTTGCCATACATGTGGCTACAATCTTGCTCCTTGAGCTGTATCTCCTATGCTTCTATCTAGATCTCTCTGTGAGAGTGGAGGAAGAGGAAGAAGGAGAGATCCTAGTGAGCAGAGAGGGGAGGAGCCCTTCGGGGCCTATCTTGCCAACGATCCCCGTGGTGCTCCTTATAAAGGGGAGACCAGGGGACAAGTCTTGTTCCACACGCTTGGCATCTGCGTAGCATATTCCCAGCATCTTCTCAGATGCTCAGCATATGCCTTGGCATCTTTGGAGATGCCATGGCATATTCCTTAGCATATTCTTGATGCCAAGGGAATATTCTCTAGCGTCCTCTTGATGCCAAGGACATATTCCATACGCCCAGGTGCCAGTCTGAGCCATGGGCGTCCCAAGACTGGCACGATACTTATTGGTCTCGTCCTAATCCGATGGCGTGTAGCTGTGAAGGTTAGGAACATATCTGGAGACAAATAAGAGGTCATACGGGGTAAAATAATTCGGCCCAGGCGTCCCAGATGAAGTAGTGATTTGGCCTGCTCCTTAGTCGATTCGGCCTGGTCCTAATTGCAAAAGAATAAGGCCCAGCCGAGTTATAACTCGGACCAGCCGGACTATCTCTGATTCGGCCCAGGCTGAAAGTAGTCCAGCCGGGTTAGTACAGGCCAACTGGAACAATCCCTGGTGGCCAGGCCAGGTCATTGATCTCGTCCCAGGCGGGGCGACGAGGTGCATCCCAGCCGGATCGACCTGCTGTGGCCCAGCCGGGTCATTGACCTCGGCCCAGGCGGGGCGACGAGGTGCAGCCCAGCCGAATCGACCTACTGTGGCCCAGCCGGGTCATTGACCTCGGCCCAGGCGGGGCGACGAGGAAGGCTCGACGCGGGGGCGTCCCTTTGCTATAGCGAGGTCGGCGGAAGGTTCCCCGCGTGGAGCGTGCTGGCGCGTCTGGGGCTGGCGACGTTGGCCGTGGTGGGCCGTGCTTGGTGTGGTCAATGGCCCACCCGACGTAGCTAATTCGGCCCAGCGTGGCATTTTGATTATTCGGCTGAGAGAATAGCCAATCTGACCTGAGAAGGGCAGGACTGGGCCGAATTTCCTTTAAGTCGGCCCAATCTGGCTTGTTATTCTTTTTCCTTTTACTCAATATTTTAGGTTGCTTTCGCTCTTTGTCCATGTGTGTCTTTTTATTAAATTTTCCCTTCTTTCGTTATATCTCAACTACGGGGTACCCGGGGTCACATGCCCGACATTAGTCCCCGAGGCTATGTGGGACTCGTAGAGTCGTGCATAGGATTCATATTAAATATTCCCAGAGATGTTTTCTAACATACAACTTCTTTGTCATATATTTCTTGGTCGCATAATCCTTTTGGGCAAGTTTGTGACTTCGGCCTTCTTGGGCTCTGCTCATAACCTTTCTGGGCAAGTTTTTTTACTTCTTGCCTTCTTGGGCACCGGTTATAACCCCTTTGGATAAGTTTCTGGACTTCTGGCCTTCATGGGCACTGGTCATAACCCCTTTGGGTAAGTTTCTGGACTTCTGGCCTTCATGGGCACTGGTCATAACCACTTTGGGTAAGTTTCTAGACTTTTGGCCTTCATGGGCACTGGTCATAACCCCTTTGGGTAAGTTTCTGGACTTCTGGCCTTCATGGGCACTGGTCATAACCCCTTTGGGTAAGTTTCTGGACTTCTGGCCTTCATGGGCACTGGTCATAACCCCTTTGGGTAAGTTTCTAGACTTCTGGCCTTCATGGGCACTGGTCATAACCCCTTTGGGTAAGTTTCTAGACTTCTGGCCTTCATGGGCACTGGTCATAACCCCTTTGGGTAAGTTTCTGGACTTCTGGCCTTCATGGGCACTGGTCATAACCCCTTTGGGTAAGTTTCTGGACTTCTGGCCTTAATGGGCACTAGTCATAACCCCTGTGGGTAAGTTTCTGGACTTCTGGACTTCATGGGCACTGGTCATAACCCCTTTGGGTAAGTTGTAATCCGAGTCATCTGTTTCTAAATTCGAGTTATTTTACTCAAAATTGACTTATGTCTTAAGTCTGAGTCATCTGACTCAAATCCGAGTTATATGACTCAAATCTGAGTCATCTGATTCCAAATTCGAGTTACTTTACTCGATTTTGACTTATGTCTCGAATCTGAGTTACCTGGCTCAAATCCGAAGTATATGAATCAAATCCGAGTCATCTGATGCAAAATCCGAGTTACTTTACTCAAAATTGACTTACATCTCAAATCTGAGTCATCTGACTCAAATCCGAGGTATATGACTCAAATCCGAGTCATCTGATGCAAAATTCGAGTTACTTTACTCAAAATTGACTTAGATCTCAAATCTGAGTCATCTGACTTAAATACGAGGTATATGACTCAAATCCGAGTCATCTGATGCAAAATCCGAGTTACATGACTCAAATCCAAGTTATTTAACTCAAATCTGAGTCATCTGTTTCCTGAGATACGATTTGATCTGATGAGAAGATGGTAACTTGCCCTTGATATGGATCTGAGATATGGATGCGAGATAAATCTTTGGGATATGATAATAGGGCTAATCATTGAGATATGTGAGTCGAGATGTAGATCCGAGATATAGATTCAAGATATGACGTGTGGGCAAATAGTCATTCGAGATATGGGATGACCTGGCCAGATAGTCCAATATCAGTCCGAGTCATAACATAACCTGGCAATCTGGTGAGCTGAATCAAGCTTCGGCCCGAGTCAGAGATATGCTTAGTACGTCGAGCCCGAATACAAATCCGAATTATAATATACCCTGGCAAGATGAATCAAATGTTAGTCCGAATCAGAGACAATCTACCGAGCTGAGTTTAAGGTTAAACCGAAGCATAAATAAATTGACTCAAATTATATCCGAATCATCAATAAGTTGGCTGGTGAGTTGAGTTAAAGGATAATCCAAGGCATAATAAACTGACTCAAACTCTATTTGAATCATAAATAAGCTGACTCAAATTCTATCCGAATTATAAATAGGCTGACTCAAATCTTATCCGAATCATCAATAAGCTGACTCAACTTCTATCTGAATCAGCAATAAGCTGGCTGGTGGGCTGAGTTAAAGGTCGGTCCAAAGCGTAAATAAACTAACCCAAATTCTATCTGAATCATCAATAAGGTGGCTGACGAGCTAAGTTTAAGGTTAATCCAAAGCATACATAAACTAACTCAAATTCTATCTGAATCATCAATAAGCTGATTCAACTTCTATCTGAGTTATAAATAAGCTGGCTGGTGACCTGAGTTAAAGGTCAATCCAAAGCATAAATTAATTGACTCAAAATCTATCTAAATCATAAATAAGCTGATTCAACTTCTATCCGAGTTATAAATAAGATGACTCAAACACATATCTAAATCAACATAATGTTCTCTTAATCCAAAGGAGACTCTACAGATAAGTTGACTAGTCCCCGGGTTAAGTTATTTTCTCCCCGGGGTGAAGGATTGAGCGTAGGTGGCTGAGTTATCTGGCACTTACAGTATACTTGGAGAAGTGTTTGAGTGAATCTTGCTAGGTCATACCTGCCCTACCGAGTTATCTGGTACTTACAGTAAGCTTGGAGAAGTGCTTGAGTCCTTGCTGAGTCTTACCTGCTTTGATGAGTTAAACTTGGAGAGCCTCTGCGCTTACCTCTTTGTCCTCTGTTGGCTTGGTGGAGCTGAATGAGTCCTATGAGGAAGAAGTTGATGAAGATGTTCCTGTCCGGATGGAAACCCAACCAACGCCACTAGAAGGCCCCACGGTGGGCGCCAAATGTCATGGTGGTATCACGGCATATACCATGGGTAGGCTAAAGTTGGGGCCGATGGACGTGGAGGAATCCGGGGAGGGATGATGCAGTGAAGACCGCACTCGTATGAACAAAGAGAAATACAATGTATATTGGATTGAAGCTCTCAAGTGGAGATAACACCTCATTCTATACATCTAATCTCTTATAATCTTGCCATACATGTGGCTACAATCTTGCTCCTTGAGCTATATCTCCTATGCTTCTATCTAGATATCTCTGTGAGAGTGGAGGAAGAGGAAGAAGGAGAGCTCCTAGTGAGCAGAGAGGGGAGGAGCCCTTCGGGGCCTCTCTTGCCAACGATCCCCCTGGTGCTCCTTATAAAGGGGAGCCCAGGGGACAAGTCTTGTTCCACACGCTTGGCATCTGCGTAGCATATTCCCGGTGTAACACCCTCAGAATCGACCCTATGCAAGTTTCAGCGATTCCCGCCAAACTCGCATAGAAACGATTCAAAGGTGCCCACCAGGCACTTTCGTGCGGGTGGAAAACGAAGTAATAACATTACACAACAGTCCTCGATGGGACCCACAGAACAGGTATATATACCACACGACTCCATGAGTCAAGAATACAGATATACAGAACAAAGATCCAAATCACCTTGAAAATGATACAGCGTCCGACTACGTACAAGATGCAAATGGCTCTAAGAGCCCTGAAGAATAACCAATGGCGTCCATAACCCTGCCCAGGCCAAGCCGGAAGGGTAACCCTGCTAACGACGTCGATCTCAAAACCTGCTTGAACAAAAGGGGTGCCGACAAAGGGCAAAGGAAAAGGAGGAGAGTCAGTACTGAGGCCAGTACACGGCGAGACTAGAATTCGGCAGTCCTCGCCTACATAGGTATGGTGGACTGAGCGGCAGCGCAGCATGCTCTAAACAACCTATAGAGACTCGATACAACTGGCGGCTATCAGAGAGGGGCAAGAAAGACCTATTCGGAGAACAACCTGATGCTACCATCATACAAACCCATCCTGGTGTTTCCCCCTCGAGACCAAACGAGGAAGTCAACCGAGGAACTCACACAGTTGGCAGTTTTATTTATTCAGTTATCGTTGCAGCAATTACTAGTCAGTATAGATAATCATCCTGATAAAATAAGCGGTGGGACGTTTTAGTTAATCATTCCGTTGTAGTTGCAACACTTACTAGTCAGTTACAATTAGCATGAGATATCCCAAAACCCAGCAGTTGTTGGTACTTTTATTTAGCCATTCCGTTATAGTTGCAATACTTACTAGTCAGGTACAATGGTCGCAAGCGACAACTCAAACAAGCAATTGTTGGCAGTTTTGTTTAGCCATTCCATTATAGTGAAGCTGATTACTAGTCATTATAAGGTCAAATTTATAGCACTACTTTAGTTATAGTTGTCTATGGTCGAGATATTGTGCTCCAAGTCGTCCATAACCGCGGACACGGCTTTCAGAAAGTTTTACCCGGCCGGGGTGCACAAATAGCAACACACACTCGATCAACCTCAGAAAAACCAAATCAAAACCCAACGAGGCCTTCACGACAAAGCAATCACAGGATTCAGAAATATTTCAGGGGGCCACCCCTTGGAGTACACCCGCAACGAAACTGGCCGGCTCCGAGACGGACTCAAGGTTTGTGGGGCCGGCTGTAAACGACTGGGAACCCGAAAACTCGGGGTGTCGATACCGCGAAAACGGGTCACGATCCTAAACATTACAGTGTGCTCCTCGCACAAACGTAAATAAAGCAGTAAAGCATGGCATAAGTACAGGATAGTAAATAAAACCTCAAACTAGTTTGTGGCCCCAAGAAATAAGAATGAATCAAGCTCTGGCTCAGGGGGGTCCCATAAGCCTCCCGGATGTGGATAGCGCGATAAATCAAGGAACAGGTATCAAGCACTCGGGATCCTACGGGACACAAGTGGACGGTTAACAACCAAATAACGTCTATTGCCCACCTGTGCCTCTGCTTACTTACTTCAATTTTAGTTGTTAAACAGTAATTAAAGTGAACAATAATTAAAGCCATGATCATCTCCAACATCAAACATGCGGCAATACACCAACAACTGTGGCACTTGACGACACGCAACAGCACTTGAGCAAGCGACTACGACGCGCAGGTCCAACTATCTACCAAACAACAGGTAATAGGATGTGTCCAAGGCAATATAAGGCTACAAGGGATATCACGGGTACGAAAACTAGAGCAACGCAACACAGATAGCAATAGATCAACAGGAGGGAATAAATACTATAAAAGTAAGATAGGTAGAAAGGGGGAGATGCTCGCCTGAAAACATTGTCGAAGGTTCAACCGAAGATCGGGTCGACACTCGCATCAACTCAACGGCCTTATCCGCGAAGAAGCAAAACACTAGAATAAACACCGGATACACTATTTAATACTACGGCAAAAGATCGGGCATGATGCATGTATGATGTATGGCATGGCAAAGTGCGATGCAATTAGGTCATATTAAGCGGAACCGGTGTCCCGACAATTAATTAAACGGTTCAAGTTATTTAGAACCCCCGCAATTTAAATGTTGTTTTAACAGGGCAAGAGATAGTACCGGTTCGATGCACAAATTTAAATGAGGCCAATATAAGACTAGATTTGCCTGCATATGGGCCCCATATTTAATTATGTAGTGAATCGGCATAATGCCCCCAAACCACAGACAAGGATGCATGCATGAACAATTAATATGCGACAAGTTGTGTTATATTATAAAATAGGGTTTCGGGAAGGGGTTCACACATAAGGGTTCGGACGATCTTGGGGTTCCGGGGTTCGGGTTCGGCCTCAGGGTTCAGGGTTCGACGGGATCGGTCATCTTGTCGCATCCGGGAAGCAGGACTTGGTTCGGCGTCGGGGCGCAGCGGGCTCGCCCTGGTCGGTGTCGATCTAGTCGTTGCGAAGATCTTGTCGGGTCGTCGGTCTTGTCGTTTCACGGCGGAGATCTTGGTGTTCCGGGTCCCGGCGTCTTCGGATCCGAGAGGAAGAACTTGACGTCCTTCGGTTCCATGTCGACGGTCTTGGTGCCCTAGATGAAGAACTCGGTGTGTCCGTGTTGGCGGCCTTGGCGGTTATCGGGTTCGGTCTTCGATTCCGTCTTCAAACTTCAAATCCGGGAAGAAGATCGTCGAGTATGGCACCGACGCCTTAGGGTTCCCTGTCGAAGTCCTTGGCGTTCCGAGTGGTTTGAGCTTGTTCTCCGGTGGCGATGAAGATATTGTCGGAAGTCGTAAGTGAGGTTGATCTTGGTGAATCCTCAGGTTCAATTCCTGCGGCTTCAACTTATGACTCCTGACAAGTTTTCACATTCGACTGCATCTCCATGGCACTCTATCAGGCCACCGTCGGAACATCCATAGAGCAACACCGAAGGCACCAACAGATCTCACCCGAACCACATACAAGAGGGCCACAAACTACAGGAACTAGGCAGGCCAAAACTATGCGGGACAGATACCGCTGGGCAGAGGAGGCCCTCCGGGAAGGATGGCGGTGCAGGCGACCGTACAGGGGCTGCGCGGGGTGGTGACGTCCTGCGGCGGAAGGCGTGCGACGCTGCGGAGGCGGCCAAGCCGAGCTTGGCTACCGAGAGGGAAGGGCGGCGAGGCTCTCCGACGGACGCGCGGCAGACGGGGAGGACCTGCAGGCAGCCGGCGGGAGAGGAGAGGGCGGAAGGCGCGGGGCGGAGGTCACGGACGGCCGGCAGGGAGCTCCGATAGCGTCGGCGCGCGAGCGGAGGGGGACGGAGCTCGCGGGCGCGAGCTAAGCAGAGGAGGGTGAGGTGGAGGCGCTCGCGGAGGGGGGGGCTGCGCGGCGGCGAGGCGGAGAGGAGGGAGGGCGCGGTGACGGGGGCTCGGGAGGGAGCGCCGGCGGCGGTCGGTCGGAGAGGCGACAGGTGCAGGAGGAGGCGGCGTCCGGCTCGAGGACGGACGGTGGACGGGGTGGAGGCTGCGGCCAGTGCTGCTCGCGGCCTGACGGAGGATGGGAGGAAGGAGGAGCGTCGGGCAGATAAAAAGCTGGTGGCGACGGCGGTTGCGGATAACCGAGCAGGGTCGCGTGCGAGGGACGCGAGCGGGAGGGAAGAGGATCGGGGCGAGGCCAGGGCGCTGGGGTTTTGTCGGTAGCGGGGTAGGTTCTGGACCGATCGAGAGGTGGGGTCGGGGGTGGGCCAGGGAGAGGAGGACAGAGAGGAGGTGGTTCCAGGTGGGGCGTGGGGGTCCGGTTGACCGGGTCGTGTCGACCAGGGGAGGGTCGGGGCTTGCCTGTGTGGCGTGGGTGTGCGTGTCGGGTGGTGTGGGTTGGTGCTGGCGGCGGGGGGGGGGGGGGGGGGGTACAGAGGTGTGGAGTTAGGGTTAGATGGTTAGTTTAGGTTTAGGGTTTGTAGTGGGGTGGTAGGTGGCTGCCGGTTGGGCCTTTTGGCCTGGCCGGTGGCTGCCTCCCCCACTAAAATATTTAAATTTTATTTATATTTTATTTTTAAAAGGCTTTTGTAAATTGTTTTTATACAAACAGATATATCCGGAAACGCCAGCGTTTTATATTTGAATGAAGATGGGGAATACCTAGAAAACAAAGAGGGGTTTTTCGAAAATAGTTTTTGTTAAAACATGCATGCATATATGATGATGATGCACAAAAATATAAACAACAGGCGATTTTCTAGTAGTGGTTTTGCGGGATGCCACACCCGGCATCTTCTCAGATGCTCATCATATGCCTTGGCATCTTTGGAGATGCCATGGCATATTACTTAGCATATTCTTGATGCCAAGGGCATATTCTCTAGCGTCCTCTTGATGCCAAGGGCATATTCCATACGCCCAGGTGCCAGTCTGAGCCATGGGCGTCCCAATACTGGCACGATACTTATTGGTCTCGTCCTGATCCGATGGCGTGTAGCTGTGAAGGTTAGGAACATATCTGGAGACAAATAAGAGGTTATACGGGGTAAAATAATTCGGCCCAGGCGTCCCAGACGAAGCAGTGATTTGGCCTGCTCCTTAGTCGATTCGGCCTGGTCCTAATTGCAAAAGAATAAGGCCCAGCCGAGTTATAAGTCGGCCCAGCCGGACTATCTCTGATTCGGCCCAGGATGAAAGTAGTCCAGCCGGGTCAGTACAGGCCAACTGGATCAATCCCTGGTGGCCAGGCCGGGTCATTGATCTCGGCCCAGGCGGGGCGACGAGGTGTAGCCCAACCGGATCGACCTGCTGTGGCCCAGCCGGGTCATTGACCTTGGCCCAGGCGGGGCGGCGAGGTGTAGCCCAGCCGGATCGACCTGCTGTGGCCCATCCGGGTCATTGACCTCGTCCCAGGCGGGGCGACGAGGAAGGCTCGACGCGGGGGCGTCCCTTTGCTATAGCGAGGTCGGCGGAAGGTTCCCCGCGTGGAGCGTGCTGGCGCGTCTGGGGCTGGCGACGTTGGCCTTGGTGGGCCGGGCTTGGTGTGGTCAACGGCCCACCCGGTGTAGCTAATTCGGCCAAGCGTGGGATTTTGATTATTCGGCTGAGAGAATAGCCAATCTGACCTGAGAAGGGCAGGACTGGGCCGAATTTCCTTTAAGTCGGCCCAATCTGGCTTGTTATTCTTTTTCCTTTTACTCAATATTTTAGGTTGCTTTCGCTCTTTGTCCATGTGTGTCTTTTTATTAAATTGTCCCTTCATTCGTTATATCTCAACTACAGGGTACCCGGGGTCACATCCCCGACAAGTAGTTAAGTGATAAAAAGAATAATTTTTGAGGTGACATGCACCATCAAAAACCAAGATAAAACCATCAAACCGCCTTTGCCTTTGCATTAGTAAAATTATAGATACGTTTCCGACGTATCAAGCATCCCCAAGCTTAACTCCTGCCCGTCCTCGAGTAGGTAAGTGATAAAAAGAATAATTTTTGAGGTGACATGCACCATCAAAAACCAAGATCAAACCATTTGCAAGCATTGAAAGCTAGGATCAAAGAACTCTAAACATGATCATGAAAGATGGAGTTCTAACAGTAAGACAAAGTAACTATGCATACAACATGAAAGGCTACAAACAAAGATCATGAATAACATGCATTGAAAAACGTTTGTTTGTTTCACATACAGAAAGCTTGGCATAGTGGCAATCAACTTGTCCCTCATGGAGTAGCAAATAGATGCATATGTCACCTTCAAAGTTCATAAGAGTGACTAGATACAAATAGCACAAGAACAAGTAATATCAATACTATGCATCAATCAATAAGTTTTGGGACAATGCACATAGAACTAAGAATGGAAACTATGCTCTCTTAACTGGTGCCTAAATGTAGAAGGTGGAGACTCAATATAATAGTGGAAGAAAGGCCCTTCATAAAGGGAAGCAAGGATTTCATGTTTCAAAAAGAGCTTCCAAAAATTATGGTACTTGTTAGCTTTCAGCTCTCATTGCCCCTATCATAAGCATCTTGAAGTGATTAAGGTTAAAGTGAACAAACTATGGAGTATATGCGTGACAAAGTATAAGTTGGCAATCTCATGTCCCTTGAATATGAGGGCCGCTCCTCATGCTACTCAACTTTAGTAACCTATAAGTTCTTGTCATAGTAAGTACATGTGTATCATAAAGAACCACCAACGGGGTACCCCTTGCACATGATACAAGAGATATCCAATAACCAAAATGACAAGGCAAGCAGACAATGAGCATCTCAGTGATCTTTTTTTTTCTATTTGCATAGGTTTCTATTGAGGATGCTTCATAGAATGCTCATTGTGGTGATGCTGAAAGTTTCCACCATGATTAAGCATGGCTTAGGCTAGCGGCCCAGGCTTTTGTCTAACACAAAATACATAACTCCATGGACTTACAATCTCCCCTTTTATTTCACACCGACGACATCCATAGACAAAAGAGCATGATATCAACTATGTACAAAGTACAAGTGCAATGTTGAAAGCGTTCCCAGTGACATCACGGTTCTGCTAATTCCAACATATAAGTGCAAGCATATACAACATAGATGACACAATGGTTCAAGTTTATTAGGGGCAAGAAAAATAAAGTGTGCCATCAAGTTTGCGAGAGCTTTAATCACTAAGTTTTAACATAACAAAAATACTTTTTAATTGGAAGATAGCTGAAAACAAGAATATACTTGGAATGGTGTAACACACCATGCATAGGAATTTATAGTGCACACTTTGGAATAACTTGGTTTCTTGGGAGTTGGAAGCATGAGTAGAACTTACTCATACAAGTGGAGGCTAGCAAAAGACTGGGAGCAACCAAATAAGAGAGCAATAATGGCCATAATCATGCAGAGCAACAAAACATTACTAATCAAAGCATAAAGTGGTACTACAAGTCAAGGACTAAATGATCATAAAGGCTATGGTTACTTTTTCATAGTCATAACATGGTGTGAGCATGTGCCAAGTTAACCCAAACATAGCATCAAAGGAGAATACCACAATACTATGCTTTTCCATGCTAAAACAACGCATGATTCTTTCAAGACACACTAAGAAATCCCAATTGTTTGGAACAAGTCATGCTACAACAATAATCAATAATCATAAGGGCAAAACAACACCTAGCATGACATGCTGAAGTCTAAGTCATAGTTAAAGCAGGCTCCTCTTGCACTATTTCAAGCAAGAACTTTCTACTCCTTTCCAACACCAATCAACTTATTTGAAACAACACAGCAAGAACGGGGGTCCGAACTACTTTATTCAAGCAAACTAAGCGAACTAAGCAAAGCAAACGAAAACTAAGATGCTCCAAGAACAAAAAAAAACAGCGCATGAAACAATAAAAACGAAGTGTCTAGAAAGACCTGAGCTTTTATTGATTAAGAAGGGGATGCCTTGGGCATCCCCAAGCTTTGACGCTTGTACCTCTTGGATATTTCTTGGGGTGACAGCAACATTAGTGTATTCAAAGGATAATAGACCCTTGGGTTTAGCTTTAGAATATCAAAACTTTTCACTAAAAACACAAGCTACTGTAGCAACTCCTACAAAAAGCTCAATTTACCAATAAGAACCCCAAAATAAATCAATAAGAAGCAAATGCAAATAATGGCAGAAATCTATCAAAACAGACCAGCAGGTAGAATCTGATTTTTTCGAAGACCTTCTGTTGCTTAAATCAAAAAGTGTTGAAATAACAAAAGTTAGCTAACATACTGGGGGATTTATTCATAAATTTTCAGCTCAACCAACTTATAGAGAGTCCTCATGAATTTTTATGGTGGAGCACCGAAATCTGTTTTGGGACAGCAACTCCCCAAATCTTACTTCCCTCTCACTACTGAAGTAATAAAAAGGATAAGGAGAGGTCATTACTGAAGTAATAACTTCCAAGACTCAAGAAAACTCTTGGGTTATCTCCCAACAAGTACTTTTGTTTAACGCCTTTAAGTTAGGCACAAGAAGCAAGAAGTCAAGTATTTTAAAATGAAGAATTAAGATCAATACTTGCAATATCTTCAACTAGGAAAGGTATCTCATCCAAATGAGTTTTGGAGGATCCCTTCTCATCTCTCTTTGGTTAACTACTTTTATCAAAAGGATTTTCAGGAATAATCCAATCGAAATTCTTTTCTAAGGCTTCATGCGTTCCAACAAGTTTAAAGGGTATGGGTATCTTAATTTCCTCTCTAGGTTTAGTTTTATCTAGAGTACCCATAACATCTACACATGAGCCTAACATATTAAAACGTTCAAAGACCTTTTTGGACTCCTTAGCAACATCATTGAACTCTTTTAGTAAAGTTTAAAGAATAAATTCTCTCTTTTCAGCATCCTTTTCTTCTTTTAGTTTGAGAAACAAAATTTGCATCATGGGGTTAAGGTTAACAAACCTAGCCTCCAACATATGAACTAAAGAAGCTGTAGCAATTTCATAATTAGGAGCAAGTTCTGCTATAGATCTGTCCTCAATATCTGCATGTTTTCTAACATGATTAAAGAATTCTTCAATATTTTCTTTCCCAATTATGGAGCCACTACCTATTGAAAGGTCTTACAGGGTGAACTTGGGGATCAACATGGTGAGCTAGAGCAAGGCGACAACTAGAGTGCGAACTAATTTTTTTTTGTGCTTTTGATAAGGGAAAGCAAACCAAATTAAACTATTTTTTTTGGAGTTTTTGAAAAAAAGGCAAACAAAACCAAGCAAAAGAAACTAAGCAAACCAAAAAAATAGTAAACAGAAAGGTTGAGAAGGACTCCCCTTGTGATGAAGTCCTTAGCCTCCCCGGTAACGGCGCCAGAGAACTTGTTGATGGCGCCTCAAAGTGCTTCGCCGGGAAACCCCAAGAGAAAGGTGTGATGCAGCATAGCAGCAAGTATTCCCTCAGTAAGAAACCGAGGTTATCGAACCAGTAGGAGGAAGGAAACGTCTCAAAGGTGTTGCAAGCAACTTGGAAACCTGCACAACACAAACTCAAGACTTTTCCCAACGAACAGTGAGGTTGTCAATCTCACTGGTGGCTATAACAAAGGATTAACGGTATGGTGTGGAAGGTGATGTTGGTTTGCAAAAAGTAAACAGTAACAGTGGAAGATTGGACCAGGGTCCATAGTTCACTAGAGGTGTTCTCCTTAGATAAACAAATTACAGTAGGGAAATTGACAGGACTGAGCAAGGCATAACAATGCAATACTAGATATCAAGATCCTATGAGATTCGATTGGGAAATACAACAAGATACATAGACCGCCATCCAACTGCATCGATGATTAGAAGTCCACCTTTGGGTTATCATCCGAACCCCCTCCAGTATTAAGTTGCAAGCAACAGACAACTGGTTTAAGCAAAGTGTATAAGGTAAACAATCCACTTGTTCCATGAACAAGAGACCGTTGTTTTCTCCCTAGTAGCAACAACACATCTACAACCTTATAGATTTCTGTCACTTCCCTTAGATTAAATAGAGGCATGAACCCACTATCGAGCATAAATACCCCCTCTTGGAGTCACTAGAAACTACTTGGCCAAGATAGCTACTAACAACAGAGAGCATGCAAGATCACAAACAACACAGACATGATAGAATCAATAAGACAAAACCATTAATCAATCTTACATAGTAATCTTAGTATCCATCGGATCCCCGCAAACACAACATGCATGATTACAAATAGATGAGATCTTGATCATGAACATAGCTCACAAGATCTAGACATGAAAACATAAAGGAGGAGATACAACCATCTAACTACTACATGGACCCGTAGTCCAAGGTGGAACTACTCACGCTTCATACGGAGGCTGGTATGATGAAGAAGAAGGCCTCCGGGATGATTTCCCCTCCGGCAGGGTGCCGAGAAGAGCTTTAGATCTCCCGATATAGGGACGATGGTCACAGCGGCTACATATGGTTTCGTGGAATATTGATCGGGTTTTTAGGGTTTAGGCATCGGGGGCTTCTTATAGGAGAAGAGGCGAGGCGAGGAGGCGGCCAGGGGGCCCACACCCTTCCCAGGCGTGGCCTACGATGGGCCCGCGCCTGGGGGTGGGGTGCGGATGCCCTATGGCTCCCCTCCATCTCTCCTCTGGACTCTGTGTTCTCCTCGGTGAAATATTGACTTTGGATTTTGTCCCATCCAATTCCGAGAATATTTCTTTACTAGCTTTTCTGGAACCAAAAATAGATGAAAACAGGCAACTAGCACTATGGCATCTTGTTAATAGGTTAGTACCAGAAAACATATAAAAAAACCTCAAAGTGTGGACAAAGCAAAGCAAAGTAGATACTAAACAAGCATGGAACATAAAAAATTATAGATACTTTTTCGACGTATCAACCTCACTCAGGTAGTATGTTTGACGCTGCACCTTATGCTCATAACCTTATTCCTCGCGCTCCACTGATGTTACCACACTTATGACCTTGTTAGTTGTTGCGATGTAAAGTAACATAGGCTCTTGAGGCTCTGGTGCCGCGAGAATTGGTGGGTTTGAAAGTGGGTCTTTCAAACTTTGCAGAGCAACGTCGACTTCCTAGGTCCAGAAAAATTTGTCGGTTTTCTTCCGGAGTTTGTATAAAGGCGCAGCTCTTTCTCCAAGTCGGCTCACGGACCGACTCACTGCTTCAATGCAACCAGTGAGACGTTGCACGTCCTTCAGGCGAGTTGGCCTGGTAATGTTGAGTATATCCTTGATTTTGTCTCGGTTCACCTCTATGCCTCTTTCAAACATGATGAAACCTAAAAAAAATCCGGTTGGACTTCCAAAGAAACACTTCTTCGGATTTAGCATTATGTTAAATTTTCGTAGACTAGCAAAGGTTTACTCTAAGTCGGAAATACATGTTCCCTTCTTTTTGGACATCACTGCTATATCATCTACATATACATGGACATTGCATCCGATTTGATCGTTAAGACAACGCTGCATTGTGCGTTGATATGTAGTTCCCGTGTTCTTTAAGCCAAAAGGGATAGTTTTCTAGCAGTAGGTTTTGAAGGCTATAACGAAAGACGTCTTTAGTTGATCCGATTTTTTCATCGATATTTAGTGATATCCGGAATATGCATCTAGAAAACAGAGTAATTCCGACCCTGCCATTGAGTAGATAACTTGATCGATTCTAGGCAAAGGGAACGGATCTTTAGGGCAAGCCTTGTTCAAGGCAGAGTAGTTAATGCACATCCTTAAATCAATAGTGTCCTTTTTAGGTACGAGTACATGATTTTTCACCCATTCAGAGTGGTTGACCTCTGCAATAAATCCGGCTAACTCTAGTCGGGCTAATTCCTTAGCTATAGCTTTGCGCTTTTCATCACCAAACCATCGTCAGGACTGTTTGATGGGTTTAGCGTCAGGGTACACATTAAGAGAGTGATCGGCGAGTTCCCTAGGTACTCCGATCATGTAAGAAGGTTGCCATGCGAAGATATCACTATTGGCTTTGAGGAACTCGATGAGCACGCTTTCCTATGTGCGGTCTAAGCCTACCCCTATGTTCGTTGTCTTGGAGGGATCATCTTCCTTCAGCGATGTCTTCTTTGTCTCTTCCGACTTCTTGAACCGCATGCTTGGCTTCAGCACCTCGTTCTTCATAGTAGGCATCTCGGACAGGTTGATGGTCTTCTTGATCTCCTGGTAATCCTGGGTGTGCAGCATGACTTCGGCAAAGGATGCAGATCCTTCGTTGCACTCTCGCACCTTCTTCAGGTTTCCCCGGATGGTGATGATGCCCTTTGGACCTGGAAGTTTTATCATGTTGTAAATGTGACAGGGACGAGCCATGAATGCCCAGTAAGACGGACAACCGAAGATGGCGTGGTAAGAACTTTTGAACGGTACCACCTCAAAAGAGAGTGGCTCGGGTTCCGAACGTCACGTCCAGTGTGATCTCACCCAGAGAATCTGCCTGTCTCCTTGGTACAATGCCATGAAAAGTTATGCTGCTGTAACTCAACTGGCTCTCGTGGATCTTCATGTGGTGGAGTGTTTTGATGTAGAGGATGTTGATGCTGCTACCACCGTCCATGAGAGTTTTAGAGAACTCATAGCCATCAATAAGTGGATTGACGACTAGAGGGTACTTTCCGCGACGATGTGTTTTCCTCGGGTGATCTGATCGGTCAAAGGTGATGGTTACATCCGACCAATCCAGGAATTGGGGGACAGCCGGAACTGTGGCATTGAGCTCACGGAGAACCGCCTTGTTGACCTTAGCCGGCTGAGTCCCAAGGAAGCAGACGTATGTGTCTTTCTTTGTGGGATAATCCTTTTTTCCATCCGACTTGGGCTTTGCGGCATCCACTTCTTCCATGTCGGAATCTTCCTTGGGCTCCTTGCCTTTCTCATAATTTTTCTTTCCTTTTTGTCGCTTGGCTCTATAGCCAGCAGATTCATATTTTTTGATGTCATCATTGAAACGACACTCGCTATTTTTGTGGGTGGAGCCTCCGTTACTATCAAGGTGTTGCACACATGGATTGTTGGAAATATCGGCCCAGGTATAGGTTCTTCTAGGTTGCTGATCTCCACTGCCCTGGATTCTGGAAGTTTCGTGGCCTCTTCCCCGACCGCCTCCGCGCCCTCCTTGTCCTCCGGATCCGATCATTGCGTTAATTACCGGGTTGTTCGGAGCCGGTTTTGTATTCCAAGGTGTTCTTGCTCTTCTGAGTTTATTGCTTCAGCTGCTTGGCCTCATTTGGATTGGCCAGAATATTCAACAGTCCTTCTGAATCGTCATCGGCATCGACATATTTTCTCGCCGTCTCTATCATCTCTCCCAAATCTATGACATGATCACGCTTCAGTCTGTGATGCAAGAGTCCGTCTGGGAGTCCTCCAATGAAAGCTTCAATCGTAGTTTGTTCATTTACTCCCTCACAAGAGTTTTTCATGTCGATCCAGCATTCGAGGTATTCCTGGCAGGTTTCACCGGGTCTCTGAGTGCAACGCTGCAAGTCTCCGACTATGCAAGGCCTTCTGTATGTTCCCTCGAAGTTTGAAAAGAACACACTTTGCATATCATACCAGTTATGAATTGAATTCTCTGGCAGTTCATTGAGCCATGATAGAGCCGTCTTTCGCAACATAAGTGGGATATATCGGACTGCAACCAAGCTATTTCCTCATTTGGAGATGCAGCAAGTTTGGAAAAAATCTTGAAGCCAACTATCTGGCCGAGCTGCGCCGTCGTAGGGTTGAATGTGCTTGGCAATACCAATGTCAACCGGAAATTTGGTTCGACGGAAGCATGGGCCAAAGAATTTAGGTGCCACGTACACATCTTCTTCCTCGTATCGCCGTGCCTCAATGTTTGGCTCAATGCGATGATAAGCGTCGTTTGACGAGAGAGATCTGCGCCTTGGAGGCTCACGGCTTCTGGGAGGCAGAGTCGGATTCCTTCTTCTTGTTTCACCGTTGCCACCTCTGCCTCTGCATCGTCCATGGCTGCGATGGGATCCCTCATGGTCGTTGTTCGAAGGTGATGGTGGTCCTAATGGGTTATTTCTGGCTGGATTACGCGGTGGTGGTGGTGCGAACCTCATTATGCTGACTTCGAGGTTGGTTTCTTTGGGCCCCGTCCCTACTTGATTTAGGACGGTCCAGGTTGTCTCTTCGCCTGCCGTTACCAGCCTGACGGCTTGGGGGCGGCATTCTTAGCCTATCCTGTTCTCCCTGGCGGTGCACCTCCAGGTCTTCCCTATGGCGATTGTTCTTCCGACGATGGCCCTAATGAGGCACTAATACCCTGATGGAATCTTCAGATGCAACCGGAATAACTCTCGACTAGTCTCGTCCGGTCCTTGAATTTTCTTCTTCTCCTCGGGGATGATAGCGTTGATTCGTATCCCTGCGGGGTATTTCATTAGCGCTTTGGTTTGCGCTAGTGTGGAAAAATTTCGACCTTGAGGCCAGCTTTCCACTGAATAACGCGGTCGTCTTCTGCTATTTTAGTCCTTTGTCCAGCAATGCTACACATTGCCAGACTTGCTCTGGAGATGGATTATTGGCGAGGATAGCCCGAGTAGCTACATCGTTTTCCAATGGCATGCTGTAGACTCGGATCTTCTCTCCAGATTTACCGTCAAATAAGTCTCTATGGATAACCGGGTTCCTATTAGCAAGAACCGGACCTCTCCTTGTCTTGTTTGTTAGTCTCTTGAATTTTGACTAGTACTAGGCATGATTGCTGTCTAACTATTGCTTGAGCTGGACGATGCGCGCGGCCTCTTCGAGCAAAAACAAGTGGTGTTTTTCCAGGTCTTTAGCACTTTTCTCCAGCGCATCTGACGTGAGATCCGAAGCGGTTGGGATTGGTATTGTGAGAGCGTCTCTATAAATTTCACGCGCACCCTTGGCGACAACATGTCCATCCACAGGAGGGTCGACCGGTGTGGGATTAATCGGATCTCCATCCTGATTCTCCATTTCTATATCTTCGTCAACTTTTTCTTCATTGGTTTCCTCAACCTCCGGCTCTTCCAGTGTTGAATTTTTGTTCTTCTTCTCCTTCTTCTTCTTCTTCTTCTTCTTCTTTGACCGCCCAGTAGTCTTAATGTGCGTACCAGTGGCAAAGACGGCTTTTGGTCTAGTACCAGGAGATAAACTTCCGTTGGTACTTTCCGTCATTGTTAGCTTCTAGACCTCAGACGAATCTCTGGTGTCCATGTCATCTTACGAGGTGTAATCTTCGTCCTTGCTATCGTATGGATTCAGAGGGGTCTTCGGCTCACCTTGCGCTGGTTTGGAGGCGTATTCTTCTCGTGTGCCTCCATCTCCTTCTCAAAGTCTGGAAGTTCCTGCGACGTTATCGACTTCTGAGGGGAATTAGGTAAGTCGACCCTTTTACAATTACATCGAGAACTGAATCGTTTCTGGCTCCAGCATCGACAGAGTTAGATCCAGATCTCACATTGTATACGAAGCAATGCTTCTTCTTGTTCATGGTCTGATGTTAGTGGCACAGCTGGGTTTCCACCTCTGCCATCTCAAAGCTCTCCTTGATCTCAACGATTGCTTTGTAATCGATGTAGGGGCACTTCATCATTTGCTTTATCCCGTGCCTCAATAGTGTTTTTTCTGCTCCGGCATCGGTTGAACCGGATCCTAAGAGAATATATTCCTCATCCTTGTATCTGATCTCAATGGGGAGTTTAGATCTGGATTTTTCTTCCACCACTTCTTCCGCTAAAGGATCGGGCTAGGTGTGTTCAGTTTTTTCCGGGATCTTACACTCTTTTGCCTCCGCGGACAGAGTAGACTCGGACTTTTCTTGCGCCATGGTCATCACCTCAAGGGTGGGTTGGACGGGTTCAGTGAAACAAAGGTAGATGTTAATCTTACTGATTGACATGGTCTCGGAACACGGATCACCAAAGGTAAAGCATGAGTCATATAGTAGATATGATGAACATGTTGATTGTTCGCCATTGAAGCTACATCAACTCTCGTGATGATCGGTTTTGATATGGTGGATTTGGTTCGTGTGATCACTAAAACAATATGAGGGATATTGTTTTGAGTGGGAGTTCACCTAGATTAATTTAACTATTAATTAGAACTCAATTTGTCATAAACTTAGTCTAAACTATTGCAAATATGTTGTAGATCAATGGCGGCCCCTACCATCAATTTTAATGCGTTTCTAGAGAAAGAAAAGTTGAAAAACAAAGGAAGAAACTTAGCGGATTGGTTCCGCAATTTGAGGATTGTCCTCAATGCTGGTAATTTGACCTATGTGCTAGATGCACCGCTGGGTGACCCGCCTGCAGCTGATGCTACCGATGAAGTAAAGAATGTTTACCTCACTCGGAAGAATCAGTACTCCACAGTTCAGTGTGCTATCTTGTATGGTTTGGAATCGGAGCTTCAGAAAAGGTTTGAGAACCATGACCCACATGATATTGTCCATGAACTCAAAATGATATTTGAGGCTCACGCGGCAGTTGAGAGTTATGAGGCTTCTAAAAAGTTCTTTAACTGCAAGATGGAAGAGGGCAGCTTCGTCAGTGAGCATGTGCTTAAGATGTCTAGGCACGCAAACAAACTCCAAAGGTTGGGTATAGTGATTCCTAATGCTTTGGGGATTTACCGTTTCCTACAATCACTGCCACCAAGTTACAAGAACTTTGTGATGAACTACAATATGCAAAACATGAACAAGACCTTGCCAGAACTCTTCTCCATGTTGAAATCTGCAGAAGTGGAGATCAAGAAAGAGCATCAAGTGTAGTTGGTCAATAAGACCACCAAATTCAAGAAAGGCAAGTCTAAGAAAAAGGGAAACTTCAATAAGGGTGGTAAGAAAGTTGCCGCACCAGCGAAGAAGACCAAGGCTGGACCTAAGCCTGATACTGAGTGCTTTTACTGCAAGGGAGAAGGTCACTGGAAGCGGAATTGCCCAAAGTACTTGGCGGAAACATCAAGAAGAATGGTATATCCGATATACATGTTATTGATGTGTATCTCACTAGTACTCGTAGTAGTGCCTGGGTATTTGATACTGGTTCGGTTGCTCATATCTGTAACTCGAAACAGGTGCTGCAGAATAAACGGAAGCTAGCGAAGAACGAGGTGACGATGCGCGTTGGAAATGGATCAAAGGTTGATGTGATCGCGGTCGGCACGCTACCTCTTCATCTACCATCGGGATTAGTTTTATACTTAAATAATTTTTATTTGGTGCCTGCGTTGAGCATGAACATTATATCGGGATCATGTTTATTGCGAGACGGTTACTTGTTTAAGTACGAGAATAATGGTTGTTCGATTTATATGAGTAATATGTTTTATGCACATGCACCTTTGATAGATGGTCTATTCTTATTGAATCTCGATAGTGGAAATACACATATTAATAACATTGAAGCTAAACGTTTGAAATTGAGCGATAACTCGACCTATATGTGGGATTGTCGTCTTGGTCACATTGGAGTGAAGCGTATGAAGAAACTCCATTCTGATGGACTTCTTGAATCACACTATTTCGAATCACTTGAAAGATGCGAAGCATGTCTGATGGGTAAAATGACTAAGACTCCATTTTCTGGTATGATGGAGCAAGCTACGAACTTGATGGAAATCATACATACCGATGTGTGTGGTCTAATGAGTGTAGCATCGCGCGGTGGTTATCGTTATGTTCTTACCTTCACGGATGACTTGAGTAGATATGGGTATATCTATTTCATGAAACATAAGTCCAAAACTTTCGAGAAGTTTAAGGAATTTCAAAGTGAAGTAGAGAATCAACGTAACAAGATGTAACACCCTCAGAATCGGCCCTATGCAAGTTTTAGCGAAAACCGCCAAACCCGCATAGAAACGATTCGAAGGTGCCCACCAGGCACTTTCGTGCGGGTGGAAAACAAAGTAATAACATTACACAACAGTCCTCGATGGGACCCACAGAACAGATATATATAGATACAACAGCGACTCAATGAGTCAAGAATACAGATATACAGAACCAAGATCCAAATCACCTTGAAAATGATAGAGCGTCCGACTACGGACAAGATGCAAATGGGGCTAAGAGCCCTGAAGAATAACCAATGGCGTCCATAACCCTGCCCAGGCCAAGCCGGAAGGGTAACCCTGCTAACGACGTCGATCTCAAAACCTGCTTAAACAAAAGGGGTGCCGACAAAGGGCAAAGGAAAAAGAAGGAGCGTCAGTACTGAGGCCAGTACACGGCGAGACTAGAATTCGGCGGTCCTCGCCTACATAGGTATGGTGGACTGAAGCGGCAGCAGCAGCATGCACTAAACAACCTATAGATACTCGATGCAACAGGCGGCTAACAGAGAGGGGTAAGGAAGAGCTATTCGGATCCAACCTGAGCTTACACCAAACAAACCCATCCTGGTGTTTCCCCCTCGAGACCAAACGAGGAAGTCAACCGAGGAACTCACACAGTTGGCAGTTTTACTTATTCAGTTATAGTTGCGGCAATTTACTAGTCAGGTATAGATAATCATCCTGATAAAATAAGCAGTGGGCAATTTTTAGTTAACCATTCCGTGATAGTTGCGACACTTACTAGTCAGATACAATTAACATGAGATAAACCAAAACCCAGCAGTTGTTGGTACTTGTATTAGCCATTCCGTTGCAGTGAAGCTGATTACTAGTCATATCGGATACAAGTCAAATTATAGCAGTAAACTTTAGTTATAGTTGTCTATGATCAAGCACTGTGCTCCAAGTCATCCATAACCGCGGACACGGCTTCTCGAAAAGATTAAACCCTGCAGGGGTGCACCAAAGTATCCACACGCACTTCGACCCTTTTTGCCAGATCAGTTAACATACACCCATCGGTATGTCGGCGGGGCCTAAGTCATGACGTTTCCCAGACCCAAATCAAGCACGGGGGGGCCACCCCACTAAGTACACCCGCAACGAAGTCGGCCGGTCTCCGAGACGGACTCAGGGTTTGCGACAGTGGCTGTAAACGACAGCAAATCCCCAAACGGGGACTGTCGATACCGCGAAAACACTCCGCATTCCAAAATAGTACAGCGTGCTCCTCACACAATCGTAAATAAAGCAGTAAAGCATGGCATAAGTACAGGATAGTAATAAAGCCCCAAACTACTTGTGGCCCCCAGTACAATACTTTGAAATCAGGTACTAAATCGATGGGGGGCCCATATCTCCCCACATGTGGTTAGCGCGCTCGATCTCGGAACAGGTGTCAAGAACTCGGGGTCCTACGGGACACAAGTGGGCGGTCGGAAACCAAATATTATCTATCACCCACCGGTGCCTCTGCTTACCTACTTCAATTTTAGTTATTAAACAATAATTAAAGTGAACAATAATTAAAGCCATGTTCATCTCCAACCTTAAACATGCGGCAATTCTCCAACAACTGTGGTACTTGACGACACGCGACAACACTTGAGCAAGCGACTACGACGCACTGGTCCAACTATCTACCAAACATCAGGTAATAGGATGTGTCCAAGGCAATATACGGCTGCAAGGGATTTCACGGGTACGGAAACTAGAGCATCGCAACACAGATAGCAATAGATCAACAGGAGGGAATAAATACTATACAAGTAAGATAGGTAGAAAGGGGGAGATGCTCGCCTGAAAACATTGCCGAAGGTTCAACCGAAGATCGGGGCGAAGCTCACATCAACTCAACGGCCTTATCCGCGAAGAAGCAAAACACTAGAACAAACATCGGATGCAATATTTAATACAACGGCAGAAGATCGGCATGATGCAAGTATGATGTATGACATGGCAGAAGTGCGATGCAATTAGGCCAGATTAAGCGGAACCGGGGTCCCGACAATTAATTAAACGGTTCAAGTGAATTAGCTACCCTGCAATTTAAATGTTGTTTGAACATGGCAAAATAAGTTACCGGTTCGCTACACAAATTTAAATGAGGCCAATATAAGACTAGATTTGCCCGCATATGGGCCCCATATTTAATTATTAGGCGAATCGGCATAAGGCCCCCAAACCACATGATAAGATGCATGCGAGTATGACAATTAATATGCAACAAGTTTTAGGTATAGCATTTATAAAATAGAGGCTCGGGAAAGGGTTCACACATCTGGGTTCGGACGATCTTGGGGTTCGAGGGTTCGGGGTCCGGTCTCAGGGTTCGACGGAAGCGGTCCCGGCAAGAACATTCTCGAACAACGGGGCAGATCTTGTCGCATCCGGATTCTCGGGCATCGCATTCGGGGGGGGAAGTACTTGTCGCCCCGGGGTCTCGTTATCCGGTTGAAGAACTGGGCGTCCTCGAGGAAGTACTTGGCGCATCCGTGTCGGCGACCTTGGCGTTCTTCAGGTTCGGGTGCGGTTCTCGGCGAACGGGCCGGTTCCCTGTCGGAGGCCTTGGCGCTTCGGATCGGTTTTCAGGTTCGGGGCCTCAGGGTCTTGGGGTCCGCGTCCGTGTGGCAGTCTTGTTGTTCCAGGTGGCGAACTTGGCGTTCCGTTTAAACGACCTTGGCGTCCTTGTCGGAGTTCTTGGTGGCGATGTTGGTCTTGGGTTCGGCGCCGGCGGATCCTGGCGATCTTCAGGTTCGGGTCCTGGCGTGGCCCTTGGATCACCGGGATCGGCTTCGGGGTCTCGGTGGTGACGAAGTCCTTGGCATATTTGTTCCATGACAAAGAACTTCGAGCTCCGACTTTGAAGTGTTGTCGAAGTAGCGGAAGTAGACGTCATCGTAGAACAAGTGGAAGCCAGATCTTCGGTTCAATCCGTCTTGTGTCAACGCAGTGCAGTGGAAGCAGAACGGCTGGGCCGGCACCGATTCTCTTGCTCTTGCACTGGTGCCTGCATGCAGCGGCTCGGAGAGCGGGACAGGCAAGCAGAGAGGCGGCAGCGGTGAGGGAGGGTGGAGCAGGGGGCGGAGAGGAAGAACGGCGGCGAGGCGGTCGCGCGGGTCGTCGGCGGGGAGGCGCGGGCACGGGGCCGATGGGGCGGGGCTGGCGAGGCGGGGGTGGCCGGAGGCGGCGCGCGCCGGGCCGGAGGGGAAGGCGGAGGCGGGCGAGCGCGCAGGACGACGAGGAGGGAGGCTGGCGCGAGACGGGGGCGGCGCGGAACCGGCGAGAGAGGCGTGGCCGGCGAGGTGCAGAGAGGCGACGCAGGAGGGAGGCACATCGGCGACGGAGGCGGCGCTGGCGCGGTCGGGGACGGAGGGGGCCAAAGCGGGCGCCGGGACGGGGAGGGGAGCGGCCGGAGGAGGAGGCGGCGCTCGGGTGGGGCGCGGGCGGAGCAGAGTGGGGCGCGGCTTGCCGGAGGGCGGTGGGGCGAGCGGGGAGGGTAGCGGAGGTTGGAGGGAGGGGACGGCGCCGGCGGTGGGAGAGGGAGGGTGGAGCGCGAGGTCGGCCCGAGGACGGGGCGGAGGGCGCGGCGGCGGAGCAGAGCGAGCTCGAGGAAGAGGAAGAAGGCGACGCCGGAGGGCGAGCAGAGGAGGGAGGACGCGGAGGAGGCTCTGGCGGTTGGCTCGCGGGGAGAGAGGAGCAGGGCGGCGAGCGCAGGTGAGGCTGGCGATTGCTGAGGGAGAGGAGGGAGGACTCGCGGGAGGAGGAAGAGGAACAGGGGAGGGAGCGCGTGCGTGGGGAGGCTGGGACGCGTGGGGCCAGGCGCTGGTGGGGTCGGCTGGCAGCGGGTGGGGCAGCGTGTGTGGGTGTGTGTGGCCGGCTGGGTGAGAGAGATGGAGAGAGAGTGGGGAGGGAGAGGGGAAGTGGGGTGGTGATGTGTCAGCTAGGAAGTGGTGAGGGAGGGAGAGAGGTGAGGTGGCTACATGCCATTGGGTGGGGTGAGGTGGAGGGGTTGTGGGTAGTTTAGGTCTGGGTATAAAAAGGATTCGGGTGGGCTGGTGTGGTTGACCGATTTTGTTTCGGGGTGGTCGTTCGGGTCGAATCGGCCCGTTCGACTGCCCCACTTAAAAATAATTAAAAGATTTATTTATTTCAAACAAACTTTTGCAAACCGATAGCAGACAAAACAAAATATTCCGGCGACCCGGGTTTTGCGTTTTGAATTAAAGACGGGGCGTTTAGAAAACAAAACCAGGCTTTTCAAAATAGTTTTATGCGAACAGATGCAAGATGATGACGATGCTCAAATGCAATGTGGCATGATGACATGAGCATGCGGTCATGATGATGCAATGCACAAAAACAACGCGATTTTCTAGTAGTGGTTTTTTGCGGGATGCCACACAAGAAGATTAAATTTCTACGATCTGATCGTGGAGGTGAATATCTAAGTTACGAGTTTGGCGAGCATTTGAAGAAATGCAGAATACTTTCACAATTGACACCGCCGGGAACACCACAGCGTAACGGTGTGTCCGAACATCGTAATCGAACTCTCTTAGACATGATTCGTTCTATGATGTCACTTACAGATTTACCGCTATCGTTTTGGGGTTATGCATTAGAAATAGCCGCATTCACTTTAAATAGGGCACCATCTAAATCCGTTGAAACGACACCATATGAATTATGGTTTGGGAAGAAACCTAGATTGTCGTTCCTTAAAGTTTGGGGTTGCGAAGCCTATGTAAAGAAGTTACAGCCGGACAAGCTGGAACCCAAAGCGGAAAAATGCGTCTTCATAGGATACCCGAAGGAAACTATTGGGTATACCTTCTATCATAGATCCGAGGGAAAAATCTTCGTTGCCAAGAATGGATCCTTTCTAGAGAAGGAATTTCTCTCGAAAGAAGTGACTGGAAGGAAAGTAGAACTCGACGAGGTTGTTGAACCTTCTCTCGAACTTGCGAGTAGCGTAGCACCGGAAGTAGTTCCCGTGGAGCCTAAACCAATAAGAGAGGAAGCTAATGATGATGATCATGAAACTTCGGTTGAAGTTGCTACAGAGCCTCGCAGGTCAACGAGAACTCATACCACTCCTGATTGGTATGATCCCGTTATGAGTGTCATGTTGGTGGACAATACCGATGACCCTGCGACATATGAGGAACCGCTGATGAGCCCAGATTCCAATAAATGGCAAGACGCCATGAAATCCGAAATTGGATCCATGTACAAAAACCAAGTATGGACTTTGGTGGACTTACCGGAAGGCCGGAAGGCTGTCGAGAACAAAGAAGAAAACATATGCTAATGGTAATGTTACTGTCTATAAAGCTCGACTTGTCGCAAAAGGGTTTCAACAAATTCAAGGAGTTGACTACGATGAGACTTTCTCACCAGTAGCGAAGCTAAAGTCTGTGAGGATTATGTTAGCAATCGCTGCATATTATGATTATGAGATATGGCAGATGGATGTTAAAACAACATTCCTCAATGGAGACATTGATGAAGAGTTGTATATGATGCAACCCAAAGGTTTTGTCGATCCTAAAGATGCTAGCAAGGTATGCAAACTTCAACGGTCCATATATGGATTGAAGCAAGCATCCTGAAGTTGGAATCAACGTTTTGATAAGGTAATCAAAAGCTTTGGTTTTATACAAACTTATGTAGAAGCTTGTATTTACAAGAAAGTGAGTGGGAGCTCTGTAGCATTCTTAATACTATATGTAGATGACATATTGTTGATTGGGAATGATGTAGACCTTCTTAATAGTGTCAAGGAATATTTGAATAATAGTTTTTCAATGAAAGATCTTGGCGAAGCAGCTTACATATTAGGCATAAAGATTTATAGAGATAGATCGAGACGCCTAATATCATTGTCACAAAGTACATATTTGGACAAAGTTCTAAAGAGGTTTGGAATGTAAGATAGCAAGAAAGGGTTCTTGCCCATGTTGCCCAATACGACCTTGAGTAAAACTCAAAGTCCTGCAACGGCAGAAGATAGAGAAAGGATGAGTAAGACTCCCTATGCCTCAGCAATAGGATCTCTAATGTATGCCATGCTATGTACTAGACCCGACATTGCATATGCTGTTAGTTTGACTAGCAGATATCAAAGTGATCCAGGAGTGGATCATTGGACAGCGGTCAAAAACATCCTTAAGTACTTGAGAAGAACTAAGGATATGGTTCTTTCTTATGGAGGTGATGAACATATCGTTGTTAATGGTTACACCAATGCTAGTTGGAACACCGATCCGGATGATTCTAAATCACAATCTGGATACGTATTTACTTTGAATGGTGCATCAGTTAGCTGGAGGAGTGCAAAGCAAAGCGTTGTGGCGAGATCTTCAACTGAATCGGAATACATAGCTGCTTCGGAGGCTTCACAAGAAGTGATATGGATGAAGGAGTTCATTACAGAGCTCGGTGTGGCTCCAAGTGTGCTGGACCCAATGTCTATCTACTGTGATAACATGGGCGCCATAGCCAATGCGCAAGAACCAAGGTTACAAAAGAAGCTGAACCACATCAAGCTACATTTTCACGCTATTCGAGAACATGTCCAAGATGGTGACATAAAGATTTGCAAAGTACACACAGATCTGAATGTGGCGGATCCGTTGACTAAACCTCTCCCGAGGGCAAAACATGACCAACACAAAACTGCCATGGGTGTTCGGTATATTACCATGTAATCTAGATTTGTTGACTCTAGTGCAAGTGGGACACTGTTGGAGATATGCCCTAGAGGCAATAATAAATGTAGTTATTATTATATCTTTGTGTTTATGATAAATGTTTACATTCATGATATAACAGTATTAACAAGAAACATTAATACTTGTGTGATTTGTAAACTAAATTAGAGTCCCTAGTAAAGCCTCTTTATAATACTAGCTTGTTGATTAATAGATGATCATAGCTTCTTGATCATGAACATTTGAGATGTTGTTAATAACAAGGTCATATCATTAGGAGAATGGTATGATGGACATACTCCTATAGATAAGCGTAGCATAAAGATCAAGTCATTTTAATAGTTCAATTGCTATAAGCTTTCTGATACATAGTAACCTAATTCCTTCGACCATGAGATCATGCTTATCACCATCACCAGAAGGATGCTTTGATGACATCAAACACCACACCGTAACTGGGTGGCTATAAAGGTGGCATTGAGTGTTTGGAAAGTATGGGTTGAGACACATGGATCAAGAATGGGATTTGTCCATCCATATGACGGATAGATATACTCTAGGCCCTCTTGGTGGAATGTCATCCAATTAGCTTGCAAGCATGTGACTGGCTCACAAGGGATCACATATCACGGGAACGAGAAAAGAGTACTTATCGGTAATGAGGTTGAACTAGGTATGAAGAGATACCGACGATCAAAACCTAGGATAAGTAAACTATCGTGAGACAAAGGGAAATTGGTATCGTATGTAAGTGGTTCATTCGATCGCAAAGTAATCATAGAAATATGTGGGAGCCATATGAATTTCCATATTCCTCTATTGGTTAATGATTGGAGAAGTGTCTCGATCATGTCCGCATAATTCATGAACCATAGGGAGACACACTTAAGGATTCGATGTTGTTGAGTAGTTATGGAATGATGAGTAAGAGACCGAATGTTGTTCGGAGTCTCGGATGGGATCTGGGATATCACGAAGAGATCTGGAATGGTCCGGAGAATAAGATTCAAATATGGAAAGTCCTGTTTCGGAGTTGGGGAATGATTCCGGTGTTTTCACCGGGAATGTTCTAGAATGGTCCGGAAGGTCCGGCACTCCGGAGGGGAAGGGTACATGAATGTGTCATGACAATGTGGAATGGTTGCATCATGTACTAGGTCACTGGGCTGGGAAAAATAAAGGAAGAAATCAAATCCTAGTTTGAAAGTCAAATGCCAATTTGAAAAAGTCAAACGACAAGTTTGCTTGGTGGAGGGAGAGTAGGAAACCTACTTGGGGAGGAGTTCCTCTCGCTCCACCCTCCGGCCAAGGAGGCCGAGTTGGGGGGGGACTCCCTCCTCCCAACCGGCGCCCTCCCACCTATATAAGGAGGGGCAGGGCTGCCCCTCTTCCCTACACCTAAACCCTAGCCCTCTCCTCCAAGTCGCCGGCGCCACCACCTCCTTGTGCCGCCGCCTAGGGCACCACCAACTCGGCGAGTTGGGGTGATCCCCAAACCCTAGCCGCCGGCTACACTCTCCCCTTGGTGCCATCTAAACCCTAGATCACCAAGGCCTCTCTCATAGTCCACCATACTCGCTCCGGCTTAAGGCGAAGCCCTGCGAGATCTCCCCTCTACTTCCGGTACCACGCCATCGTGCTGCCGGAATCGCGAGGAGAGTGCTACAACCTCCGCTGCCTGCTGGAACAAGGGAGAGGAAGGTGTTCATCAAGTACCGAATGTGTGACCGACTGCGGAAGAGCTGCCGGAATGCAGCGTCGGAAGGATCGTCTACGCGATCTTGAGATCTGCAAGAGTACGACTACATCACCCACGAGAATCTTCTCTCGTTAACCGCTTTGGAATCTTCGAGGGTGAGTTCCTCTATCGACTCGTTGCTACAATCTAGTAGATAGATCTTGGCTTGTTTGTTTGCATGTGATAGAAATTTTTTGTTTTCCATGCTACGAACCCCTACAATTGGCATTTCATTGCATCCTTTTCTGTAGCAGTTGTATCTCGTTTGGCAAGGAGAACTGTATGGTCGTAGGATGTGCTGTTGGCATGGAGGGCTGGAGGTTGAGTCCTACATATAGGTTGCTGGTGTTGTTGTGAAAGTGTCTCTATAATATCCTACCCCGTGCAAAGTCAAGCAGAGTGATGGACGATCTAGTTCTTGCTGCTAGGACCATTAGGTTTTGGGCCTTAGAAGGTAATCTTCCAGGCGAGTCTGCTACATATATTTTCCTGCATGGCCAACATGATTTCTCTGGCATCTGCAAAGTTGTTCTTGGCACTGACGGTGTTTTGGTCTTTGGTTTGTTTTCTGATCGAAGAGATACCCATAACCTCGATGGTCGTGTTATGTGGATCGACGACACATTATTACAGTGTATGCGGGTCGATCCTGACCTGATGTATCACTACAATAAAAATAGCATTTTACAACGGACGATTTTCGTGGTTGAAGGCTCTTTTTTTGGCTGAAAAGTCTTTTATGATAGATTCCCTTCATGGTAAAAGCCCCGTCACAAATGAATCTACCACTTTTTTTCTTGACCATGGTGGATCGCACCCTTCAGCCACAAAAACT
This sequence comes from Avena sativa, assembly GCA_916181665.1. Lineage (NCBI taxonomy): Eukaryota > Viridiplantae > Streptophyta > Magnoliopsida > Poales > Poaceae > Avena > Avena sativa. Next base: position 140,270,083 of record OV702280.1, read on the forward strand.
TATTTTGTCGTAGATCTGTTCACCGGTCGCGTTGACTGCCGACGTCAGGCAAACTACCACGTGACCAATGCCATTAACGGCCAGTTAGCAGCATTAACTATCAATGAAACCATGGTAGAAGCAAGTTCAAACCAAGGCCCAACCAAGGCCTACTAATTATTAAGTGGGCCGACCCATTAGAAGAGCCCAAAAAAATGGCAGCCCGTTACTATTCCATCCTGCACTGTTTTAAATGGGCCCATTAGTGCTACCCTCTACGAACTATAACCTTTTAGGCACGTTACTGTTTGGGCCCGTAGACGCCCGCCTCGGCTCAATAGTGCACGGCTTCTGACCCACATGTATAGGGTAAGTATCATAGTACTTTCAATAAATAAGAGTGTCGATCCCAACGAGGAGCAGAAGGTGTTGACTAGTGGTTTGGAGCAGGAAATCTCTATAAATACTTAGCAAACGTATTTTTAGGTTTTTTTGATAATGCAAGGAAATAAAGTGCAGGTAAAAAAAGACAACAAATAATTGCAGCAAGTGGCCCAATCCTTTCTTAGCAAAGGACAAGCCGGAGGTAATACTTATGTGGACCAAACGTTTTTGAGGACACATGGGAATACTGTCAAGTGCTTTCTTTTCATATAGTTGATTAATCTTCATTGTTTTATAAGTGTTGTGTGGGTGAACTTGTGCTAATGTATCGACATTACTTGGACTAATACATACTTGTGATTAAACCCCTTGCAAGCATCCGCAACTACAAGAAAGCAATTAAGATAAAAACCTAACCACAGCCTTAAACTCTAAGATCCTACGCTCCCTTGTGCAAATGTTTCCTAATGTGGGTTCAGGTTTCTGTCACTCCGGCAACCCCACAATTAGTAGACAAATAAACAATGCATTCCCCTAGACCCAGAAATGGTGAAGTATCATGTAGTCGATGTTCACATGACACCACTAGAAGAATAGCACCACAACTTAAATATTAAACCATTGAATAATACCTCAACACAATTCCACTACTAACTACATGACTTCTCCCATGTCCTCAAGAACTAAACGAACTACTCACGAGACATCATATAGATCAAGATCAGAGATGATATAATGATGGACACCAATCTGAACATAAACAATAATTCAATGGTTCCACTCACAAGCATCAACTACAATAGTAATCAACACCAGGAAAGTTTCCCATAAGAACTATGCAAGATTCAACACAATTGTTACAGTGGAATGGAGTGGTGATGATGATGCTGGTGCAGATGATGGTGTGTATGATGATGATGATCCTGATGAAGTATAGCTTGATGATGGTGTTGATGGCGACGATCTCCCCTCTCCGGTAAGGAATTTCCCTGACAGAAATCTGTCTGCCAGAGAGCTCTTTCTCTCTCTGTAGTTTCCGCCCCGTAGAGGCGGCGAAATCTTTCTATGGTCGCTCCCCCCGACTTTAGGGTTTCAAGGAGAAGATATAGGCGAGAGGGCGGAGCCAGAGGTCGGCTAGGGTGGCCACACCCCCTGTAGGCACGACCCAGGGTGGCCCGCGCCTAGGGGGTGTGTGCCCCCTGTGGACCAACTCCGCCTTCCCTTCTGGCATCCTTCATCTTTCAGGAAAATATAATTTTCTGTAGTTTTCTGGTATTTTTCTAATCTTCACGAAATTGCATCAAAACACCGCTTTTTCCATCAGAATCCTGACTCCGGTAGTTCATTCTCCAAGAATCATCCGGCATGCAAAAAAAGATGAAAAGACATAAGTATCACCTCTTAATATGAAATATATCAATGAATAGAGGTAAATTATGATATAGAATGGTGATGGAAATTGGACGTATCAACGGCCCATTAACAGCTTACGCAATGTCGACACTATACTATTAAGGCCTAAGGTTGGCCTGTCACTGTTCTAACAACCCGTCATGTACTGCCCACTAATGGCCTGCTCATATTCTCCCTTATTACTGTTCAGGCCCATAAATGGCCTGCTCATATTTTGTCCTGTTACGGTTCTAGTCGGGTAAGTTTCTCGCCTGTTACTGTTCTGTCCTGGTAAAATTTTGTCCTGTTTCTATTCTGGCCTACTACGATACTGACCTTTTTTGCTGGTGTGCCCTTCTACTGTTCTGGTCTGTTACTGTTTTGGCCTTTTAAGGTTCTGGCACTTTTTATGTTCTGGCCTGTTACCATTTTTGCCTTTTACTATTTCTATCTTTTAATGTTACTAGAGCCCGCCTGTTGGTCGGCCCATTAATTTTACATTCTTTTATAGTTTCAGCCTTTCTAGAGACCATTTTGATAACATAAAAGGTGTACAACTTGTGAGCATTTTTTACTATTCATCATCGTCCCAATATAAGACGGGCCAGTAATAAATCCCGATATTGTACCCTAATCGACCTGGCTAGCGCAGGTATGGTACCGCATACCGCCATGTGTGGACGGCGTCAGCTAAATGCCTACATGGACTATGTGATTTATCTAGATATTAGATCAGCTATAAACTACTTAAAATTATTACATATTATCAACTCAAGGGTAATAAAATTTGGCATTTGAGTTGATAATCGAGTTGATAGTAGTCCTCAATTTGCTTTCTCCATCTATCACATGCATCTCCATTTTGAGTGTGACATCTAAATTGAAAAAAAAACCTTGAGACATGATCTTGCAGCCCCCTCTTTGGTGGCAATAGAAATAATTGCAGTTTGAAACTAAGTAATAACAAGTTAATACATCAAATAAGTCAAACTACTCATTTAACTAATACGATAGGAGCTATGAACTGGAGTTTACTACTTGTCAATGGTTCAAATATATTGACCCATCACGTCAAACAAACAAGACAATCAAGCATTAAACAAGTGTTCCTACCAGGAAATGAGAAATATAATAATGTGTGTGGCTTAGAATTTCAGAAAATATAAACTAGCTAGGTCATTTGAACAAATATATATAGAAGAATAAACCATAAGAATTAACCAGACAATAACATGCAGTTACTGTCATAGATAAGAATGAACAAGACAGAAATTATAACGGTATCATGCGAGAACTTGTAGAGCAGGAATGCAAACTAGAAATAAAATATACAGTAGAGAATAGTTATGTCGTTGCTTAGGACGAACCAGAACTAGGTACGAAATACAATGGTGTCGCTTGTGAACCTATAGAACAGGACAAGTAAGCATTAGACAAGTGTGTCTACAATGAAATGAGCAATCAAATAAAGTGATTCTTAGAATTTCAGCAAATATAAACTAATCAAGTCATTTAAAAAAAATATGGAAACAGTTGTATATCCTAGAAAGCAAGAGACGTTGGTTGACTCAAAATTTGCGGTGATCTACCCAATGGCATGTAGTTACTATCATACCTAAGAATGAACTAGATAGAAATTATAATGGAATCATACCAGAACTTTCACAACAGGAATTCAAACCACGAATGAACTACATAGTAGAGGATAGTGATGTCGTTGCTTAGGATGAACCAGCACCCGATAAGTAAACAATGACATCGATTGTGAACCTGTAGAATAGGACAAGCTAGCATTAGACAAGTGTGCCTATAATAAAATGAACAATCAATCAAAGTGTTTCTTAGAATTTCAGCAAATATAAACTAGCTAGGTCATTTCAAAAAAAATATGGTAGAAGTTGTTTATCATAGAATGCAAGAGATGTTGGGTGACTCAGAATTTGTGGTGATCTACACAATGTGCATGCAGTTACTATCGTAGCTAGGAATCAACCGAATAGAAATTATAATGGCATAATAAGACAAATTGTAGAGTAGGAATACAAACCACGAATGAACTATATATACTGTAGATGATAGTTATGTCGCTGATTAGGACGAACCATTAGATATGAAATATAATGGAATTTCATGTGAACCTATAGAACAACACAAGCAAGCATTACACAAGTGTGCCTACAAATGAATTGAGCAATCGAACAGAGTGTTTCATAAAATTTCAGCAAATATAAACAAGCCAGGTCATTTCAACAAATATATATGGAAACAGTAGTATACCCTGGAATGCAAGAGACGTTGGGTGACTCAGAATTTGCAGTAAGCTACACAATGGACATGTATTTACTTTCGTAGCTAGGATTCAATCGGATAGAATTTATAATCGCATCATAAGAAAACTTGTAGAGCAGGAATGCGAACCACAAATGAACTACACAATAGAGGATAGTTATGTCGTTGCTTAGGATGAACCAGCACTAGTAAGGAAACAATGGCATCGCTTGTGAACCTGTATAAGGGGCTGTACAAATAAACATGTTCACATTCCATTTTTTGAGCTCTATGCAAAGACAAAGAAAATAGTCGGTGTTGCAGCTTTTAAAGATACGGATGGCAACACAAAATTATAATTGAACTAGTATGGTGAGTTTAAAAGGGTACTATAGGATAGCAGAATGATGCCAGGGAGCAAATAATAGCAGGAACTTAGCTTAGGACAAACTAGATAGATTCAGTAATTGTGGAATATGGAATCCACACTAATATTTTCCACTGAATTTACATTTTGCAAGAACTACACAATAGGAGACAATTACTATTGCAGGGAGTAGCTAAGAACATGTGCATGACTTGACATTTGTAGAGAAGCGAATGCAAACCATCATGTCCAGTGACCTTGTATGTAGCACAAAGAATAGGCATTGCCCAGTGACTTGTATGTACTACCACAATTACAAAAATGCAGTTCACTGCGACATGCTTGAACCTTCTATACTACTGACAAAACAAAAAGGTGTTGGAGATTTGGTTACCTTGGTCAGAGGGGTGTCTAAGCATCGTTGGTACTGTGCATGTGACGTCCAGGTCTCCGAGGTAGTTTTGGTTGCAGGGAAGCAGATCTTGGGCGGTCGGGGACGAAGATTTTAGGCGGTCGATGTCGGCTTGAGCACGGTGGACAAGAGCGTCGTTGAGGTAGATCCGATGAAGTGAACGACGACGCCCGTGCGACTGGTCTAGAGAGATGGACATGGAACTCGTTGAACTAGAACCCGTCTGATGGACACTAGTGAGGCGGCTCCAGAACGATTGGGTAGCATTCGAAAGCGGGGAAAGCGGAGATTGGGCGGTTTATGACGCCATCGGCATGGTGAACGAGACTGTAGCTCCACTACCGTGGCAGAGAAACTCGGTGAACTAGATCCAGTGGGGTGGGTGTCGGTGAAGTGGATCTGTAGCGGTGCATGAGACCGCAGCTCAAGCGGTTCAGGCCGCCATTGAATTGTCGCCGGCCGGTGCGCTCACATGGAGGGGATAGAGGATCTTGGGATTTTTGGGAGGGCCAGCAGGAAAATTGTGCGAATAGGGACCATAGAGGTGAACAGAAAAAAATTATGATCGTGCCCCCAAGCTACCGACTTTAGCATGCCTATTTATGGTCTGAACAAAGGGTAGAATGGGAATTTTAAAATCAGAAGTTTTTTGAAATGGAGGAGCATGAAATTCTTCAAGGTCAGTGTGTGATATTATCGCTCGATTGAGATTTTTAATTTGGCTAGCACCCATCTTATATTCTAATAATAATATAAAAATGGTACTACCCCGTGGGAGATTTTGGCTCAAGGTTTTTGAAATGGAGGGGTGGAAAATGCTTCAAGGTCGGTGAGTGGATTTGTCGCTCGATTTAGATTTTGAATTTGGCTAGCGTCCATCTAATACTGTACTAGAAAATGGTACTCCAATAGTGGGAGATTTTGCCTCAAAATATTTGAAACGGAGGAGCACGAAATGCATCTGAGTCGGTGAGGAATTTGCAGCTCGATTACGATTTTGAATTTTGTTGCTAGCGGCCAAGTAATAATAGAAAAAACTAGTAGACTGTACACTAACTGTCTAGGAATTCAAGTCCGAGAGTCACATCAAGTGATCATCCATGACCATAATAAATGTGCAGACTGATATTTTTAATTTGGCTAGCGTCCAAGAAATAATAGAAAAAAGGGGTACTCCCTTTTTGTGAATTGAAGGCCGAGTGTGACAGGGTTGAAGGCAGGTTTTGCCCCTCGACTCGATTTTTGAATTTTGTTAGTGTCCAGGGAATAATAGAAAAAATGGTACTCCTTCCATACGGATTGAAGTCTGATCATCAAAATACTTACCATATTGGCAAAGAAAAATGGATACATAATCTCTAATTCAAACAGGGTAGGCGGTAGGTTTTTTCGATCGACTAAGATGTTGAATTTAGTGGTTGTCCAAAGAATAAAAAACCATTGTGAGGTTCATTAAACCAAGGCTTGAGAGAGTGAGGTTTGGGCATAGGATTTTTGTGCATGTAGCACAACGTGAACAGATAAAAGCATGATGCAAAACAAATAGTCTCTCAGTTTTGTTACATGGCCCCAAACACAACCCGGGCCCAGTAGTAGTACTAGGAACCATTTCACACGACCAACATATTCGCTTGTCATTGTCAGGGCTCATCTTCAATTTCTAAGGGTCTATTCATCTATGAGCTCTTGTGAATTCTCCTGATCTCGTAACATCTTCAACTCTGCATCACTTGCTAATAATTTGTATCTCATCTCATTAAGTGTTCGTATTTTCACTTCCTGTTTAGCCCATAGTGCTAAAATTCTTCCTGATAAGACAAATACACTGACTTGTACTTGGAATTGGACTTGGACTGCGACAACCCAACATTACGCTGGAACATACTTACGATGACCTTCATCTTTTCGTACCAAGTTAAATGTTTCCAGACATTCTTCTTGGTTTTGTTCTAGACCATCTTTCCTAGGATTTTCCATCTCCTCATTCCATTTAATATGTAAGGTTATCAGTTGGTAGACATGAATGAGAGAAGAGAAGCCACTACAGAGGAACATGCAGACAACACAATTAACCTGTCCATGAACAAATCTTACAAGTTGGCATGGCTGATTATGCATCATATACACTATAGTAAAATCATACTAGCTATCTAATCATATTGATAAGAAGTTTATCACTAACACTCAATAACAAGATTATGCCAACATGGAATCTGTTTGTTTCTTCATCGCCAGATGCATGATATCACAAGACAAATCTTTGTACCGTTCAAAACTGAAACTCACACTAGTTGGAAATTATCTACTATACTTAAATTAAAAGAAAACTAGGAAGCATTTTAGACAGTGTTGCACATCTAACTATAACATATAAATCACTCAGGGCGTGTCGTCACAAAATATCAATAGAACAGAAGACTTACAATAACACTCTTAGTGGAGGGATTGAGACCTTTTTTGCTCGTCTAGCATGCCTCTAATATTTGCTACAAACTTATCGCACCTTTCTGCAACCTGGGCGGAACACATGATCAAAATATTAGAAGCACAAAGTCTCTACAACATTAAAAACTTATTATCCTTACTATTGTGATCAGGTGCCCAATCAATACACGAGATCTAGTTCGGTTTGTTAAGCGTTGTGTGACACGGTTCCTCTTATTTTTCTTAGTGTTTATCTTCAAAAGGAGACTAGTGATACATATGTGAAAATAGGAATTTCGAATGTTATCTGGTCTCAGTCTTCACAAACCATACCATAAACTTTGGATCAAATCAGTGGTTGAGAATATCTATCCACTATTCGTCAGTCATAGAATGTTCCATAGGAGATGTTCTTTGAATATCCTTACTTTCCTTACCATCAAACTATTTATTCCTTATCCTATGGAGCTGCTGGTGCAAAGAACAGGAGAACATGTTCATGAGAACATACACTACATTCTCATTATCCTGATTGAAGTTGCATCTTGTCTGTCAGCAAGAATGGAACATTTGATGTGTTATGTGACTTAGAATAGAACCAACGGCAAGCTTGAAGGCATGGGATAGAGCACCATAACTTACATGTAACTTCTTGAGTAATGAATTATAACTGTGAGGGGTCTGTTGGTGGAGATTGAATGATGCGAAGATGGGAATATCATTCCTAACAAAAATGCATATTACTGATGCTAGGAAAGCAGATTCTTTTGGATATTCTAGCCTTCGCTTGCCAGGAACAATAAAATTGATGCAATGTCTAGATTGCATTCCGGAAATTTGAGGTTCAAGCTTTTTCCTACCATTGGCCCCATTTTCTTAAATCTTCATGTAGCAGCGAATTCAACCGTTAGATCAAGATATCACGGTATATATAAGGGATCATGCAAATATAAGCGTTGGAACACATACCTTGTTTAGCACCCGACTGATCAATAGGTGGGTGATCATCGCTAACTTGTTGGTGTTGTGCCAGCAGTGTTAGGCCTATAGAGGTCAAAGCTGGTTCGGATGTCAACTGTTGATGTCTATCTGGGTTGTCAATTTCTGACCGTGGAATGTGTGGGATGGTATTTTCTGTGTTTATTTCTATTGGAACCTGTGGTGTGCCGCCGAGAAGAGACTTTTTACCCTTATGCGAGTTTCCTGAATTTCGTTCATTGTATTTCCTGCCATGTGTTTGTGTTCCACCTATAGCATTCACATGACCACTTGTCGACGCTTCAGGTTTGCCCCCATTATTTTTGAAATACACAATCAGGATTTGATCTTCTTACGTCCTGTCGTTGCCCACGATCTTCCCCGGGTCCCTGCCCACATTCCTGTCATCGCCCATCATCTCCTCCAACCTCCTTTCCCCGCGTCGCACAATATCTGATGGTCTGACAACTTCCCTTCTTCCCCACTTCATCGCCAAGGAAGTCTTCTCCGTTCCCCGCGTCACCCAGGCCAGCGGTGCCCAGGACCAGCCTTGCCCAGCCCCCCGTCGCCTACGCCAGCAATGCCCAGGTCCTGTTTTCCCAGGCTAGCGCCGCCCAGGACCAGCCTTGCCCAGCCCCCCCCCCCCTTGTCTCCTAGGCCAGCACCGCCCAGGACCTGTTCTCCTAGGCCAGCGCCGCCCAACACAAGCCTCGCCCCAAGTTGCCATGCTTATTGCAGACCTAAATTTCAGTCCACCTGAAGAAGGAATCATACATTAATAATATCAAAATGCAGGTACAAAATCGACCATTCTATTTCCTGCTACTCTAAATGTGCATGCCAACTTAGTATTTGAAGAATATACATATGTTGAAATTAAAGCAACAGGTGAAAATAGAAAAAAAGGAAAGCCCCCTCAGTATTTGAAGAATACACAAATGATGAAATTAAAGCTATAGGTGAAAAGAGAAAAAGGAAGAAAAAGAGAACATAGAGAAAAATAAGATAGGTTTAACGAACCTACACTTGTCCGCGTGCAGCTGCAGCTGGTGCTATACTTGCTTCACCTGGCAGTAAAATAATCTACTAAAAGGAAACTAAATTTAGTAGGAGATGGATCAGATAAAAATGGTCTAAGATGTTGAAAAAAAGTTAGGCCATACAATCTGGGCTGTGATTATACCTTGTTTATTCATTAAGAGGCTAAGAGAGCAGGTTTATTTGGTTAGTCTAATAGCAAGCTAGCCAGCTTGTGTGTATGGTTAATTTTGTTCACAAATACTCTTAGTTAATCTACCTCTTCTTGGTGTGAACCATGAAGATGTCATAGCTGTCTCCCTTCTTCCTGCACACATGACAAAACAACAGCATGTTCAGATGCAAAGACAGCATGTTCAGATACAAAGACAGAGAATTTAGGTATAGCTACTAGCTATAGGGAAAGGGAGAGGGATCAGATGGATAGGTGGATGGATTATAACCATCAATAGACATAGCGGGCCTGATCTGGTTAGCTAGGTACTTACATGCAGTTGGTCTTGTCAGTGCAGTCGCATCCTTGGAGGAATCCAATCTCTTCACATTACAGGAGTATTATCAATATAAGAGGATATAGTTGCACACCTATGATACAAAAATAGTGTAATCTTCTAAGCACATCAAACTGTACCAAGTTACTACAAAAACAGTCAATTAACACCAGGTTGCATTATGAATCATGTTTAGTTGAAATGTTAGGTTGTACTCCATGGTTGTAACCATAAGCATGTTTCATAAACAAATTTAGTTGTACTCTACTTTGATGCAGGATGGTATGTACAAGGAGAACAAGATGTAGAAATGGATGGCCAAGAAGAACAAGATGTACAAATTGACGTCCAAGAATAAAATGGTGGTCAATGAGCAGTTAGGCATCGACAATCACTAAGTGACGGGGACAGATTTGCTTCTTATGTAGCAATGCATTTCCAGTGCATGAAGAATGGTGGCAAGTTTAATAGAAATAACAGAAAGGATATAGCATGATTTTTCAAGGTAGATATTCATAATCCAAAGGATAAGGAAGACAGCTATGAGAAAGATCACTGAGGGTATAGAGGTGGATGTTTCTAGTAAGAGGAAAGGAAGATGTGGAAGAAAATCGATAAATATTGATTTATCCAAGGTCCTCACCGTCCCACTAAATAAGAGATCAACAATTAGATCTCTTGATTGGCAACTGGCAGTAAGCCCTACTACATTGTTCAGAAGATTCACCATGAAGCTCTTAAAGAGGCAATCAAGTACTTTGAAGCCAACTCTAAAAGAAAAGAATATGAAGGAAATACTAAAATTTTGCATGTCAATGATTGATGAAAGAACTAGACAAGATGCAACTCCAAAATTCACCAATATGCATAATATGGTGCATATTGATGAAAAATGGTTCTACATGACAAAGAGAGACAAGAATTATTACCTGCTCCCAGAGGAAGATGTCCCTATAAGAGCTGTTCACAACAAAAATTGCATTGGAAAAGTGAGGTTCCTAACTGCGGTTACCAGACCAAGGTTCGACAATGCCGACTGTGTAACATCCCAGGGTTAGCACCTAGAAATAAAGAGGACAAAGGGTTGTGCATTGCATTCATGCATAAGAAAATCAGGGGAATTTTCGAGCAAAACTACAAGATCTATAGAGGGATCGAGATCTCTCTTGTTCTAATGGAAACAATAGAGCAAGTGCGACAGATTTCGACATGACCTCTACTGAATGTTCATGTTTGGGGGAAAACAGTTTGAGTTAAATATTCAAATACTTTATTTGAATTCAAAAGTAAATTGAAAAGAATTAATAATAGAATTAGAATGGTAAAATTCTTGAATAAACAAATAGATATCATCATATTCATAATACATTTAAATTATACAATAATTTGGAATTATTATTTCAAAAAAATAAATATTACATAATATTTAATAATACAAGTGTATAAGAGGTACACCAATTAGGAACTAGTACAATTTAGTAATGAAATAAAATAAATCATTTACTTTATTACAATTAGAATAATCCAAAGTTTACAAAATGGATAAAGAAAATTACAAGTACTAAGAATAAAAAGAATTTCTTTATTTCAATTATATTGAAATTACAATGCTTTCCACCTCACCAAAATAAATAAATAAAAGGGTAAATTACAAAAGAATAAAGTAAAACCCTAAAACTATTTCTGAACTCAACTTTCTATTCATCTCTGGTATCTTCTTTTCTTCTTATCCTCCTTAGTCTTGATCCCTGCAAGAAAACAACAAGCAAACGAAATAGAAAACATAGGGGGTTATGGGGGTTATGGTACTCTCAGGTTTTAGCAATGTAATGCATTGCTTTGCCTCATCATTGAGTAATATTAAATTAAAAGGGGCCATTGTAAAATCTGTTCTTATCTACAATTTAGTGCCTCAGTACAACCTCATTGGCTAAGGGGAAAATTTCACCAATCTAGTAAAAGTAAGAAGGAAGACAGTGATAACCAGCCAGAAAATATCTTCTCAGTTGAACTGATCCACAAAGGAAGGGTCCCACTTGCAAGCAGCTTACACCCAACATGCATATGTTGTGCTGTCAGCACAAGAACAACTCACCAGAGCTGGATAAGAGGGAGTGCTGCCATAGCAGCTAAGCTGCCAGGAAAAACACACACTCTCTCCATATAGCCAAGAAACCATTTCAGAACCACTCCAAGAACACCATTGAATACTACTGATATTTCCACACAAATAATTTGCTCTGGTTGCTTATACCAGCCATCCATAAGAGCAGATTAAGTCAGAACCAAGTAATAGAACCAGAAGGAGGAGGTGTCATCAAGAACTGAACTAGATCAGCAACAAGCCAAGCAAGGAGGAGCAGGATCCACCCAAGCAATCACAAATCTTACACAGCAACATGATGCCACCACAAGATCCAACAACAGTAGATCAAGAGCAGTTACAGCTTATCCACAATCTCATCAATCTCAACAACAGGTTATCACCCCACACTTATATCATCAGTAGCATCAGTTCTTACCAGTTCCATTAGAAAAGAATTTTGGGGGAATTGAAATTTTTCTCAGATAGGCATAGAAATGCTATGCTTGTCTCATCATAGAACTTATAGAAATCAGTGGTATTTGTCTATGTTGTTCCAGATTAAATCCTCAGCATTTGTATCACAGGCCAAGCCAGAAATCAAGAACAAAAAAATATGTTATTATTCAAATCTTGTGCCTCAGCCTTTGCATCATTGGCTGGGTCAAGAATTTCCTCCACACAAATCAACCCTAAGTTAATTGGCTTCAGACCAACATCATTAGCCTGTTACCTAGTTTTTACTAGACTAACATATACCACAACTGCTAGGCTACAGGGCACATTCCCAGAGGGTAGCACCTCTGTACCTAGTAGCTCTAGAATGTCCTGAGCACAAACTCAAGTCCAATTTCTTCAATCCACTAATAATTTTCCTAAAAATAATTAGGAATCATTTAAAATGATTTTTTTCATATATGCAGTGTATTCCTATTGGCCACTCAGTTACACTTACTAACCAAACAATCTTATCCTCTTCCTAATAGAATCTTTAGGAATCAAAGTTGTATATTATCCCACTATCATATTTGACAGAGAATAAATCATTATCATAGAAGGGGTTTCTAGGAAAGAATTCAATCCATCATTGAACCATATATTCGGATCACCAATTATACCTCATATATAATCATATGCTATCATCTATTCCAGCAAACCATGAAGCATAGCTTCATCTCAATAATGCAGTGAACCAAGAATTCAGATAAACAACAGTACCAATATTAACATACTACCATAGCACTTATTTAAATAACATAGCCTGGTATTTAACTTGGAATGGCCAACATCAGGGGTACAGATTTAGGAAACACTTGCAAATAATTTCACAGTACCAACATCACACAAGAATAAAAGCATTTACTGTCATATTTGACAGTTATAAAATTTCAGTAACTCATTATACAAGCATCAATTCATCAAAACATAGTAAGAGCTCATTGGACTGAATAATATTAAGGCACATATACCACTGACAATAACCACCAGAATAATACTAAGCCAGTTATGAATCAAGTCACAACAGCACATGCTCTATTTTTTTACAGACAACAATAAGTACATGTATCAAATCAAGTGAGGCATTAAGCACTTAATCAACCAAATCAACTACACTACCAAACCTACCACTCTAATCAATTGAACTTTGCTCAAAGAGCTCAATTCTTATTTCCTGAACATGGTCAATCACATGGTACTGAGAGGATTCAGAGAGGGAGAAGGCAAATAAGACAAGAGAGTGGAAAGGGGGACAACAAACCTGTGGTCCTCGCTAGGGTAGGAAGAGGAAGCAGTGGCCGGCATCGAGGATGAACACGGCGGCACGGGGAGCACCCAGATGGCGCTGCAACCCGCGCCAAGCCGCGTTCATAGAGCTCACAGGGAGGAAGACGGCACCATCTCCTCACCATAGAACCAGGGCGATGCCAGAGGAGCGTCAGAGCACCACATCCTCGAGCAGCAGCCAGGGGCATCGGGGGCCAGCGGAGTCGCGCCGGCGACCTAGCCGAACCGCACGGCTAGGGTTTCACCAGGGCACGAGCGATGAAGCAGAGCATCACCGAGGCGGAGGTAATCACCATGGGTGCTTGAGTCGGAGCCTCGTCAGCAGGTGGAAGAGCAGAAGTCGGCCGGCAACCGGCCAGAGTGGCGGCGACGGCGGCATCGCACGGGAACAAGAGAGGAAAGGATGAGGTTGGCGTGTGTGGTGAGGGGTGGGCTGGGGGTGATGGGTCTGGCATGGTCCAATTGGGCCAGGCCATCCCACATATCCAACCAAACGGCCCAAGTTAATTAGGTTTAGAAATAAAATAAAAAAAATGCTAAAATAAACTCCAAACATTTTTAGCTATATAAAATTATATAAAAATCCTAAAAATACATATGATATATCAAAATGACCACAAAAATAAGATCTACCTAATAAAAATAAAATTTAAGTGTTTAAAATAAATTAAAATAAATATTAACACCATTAAATATTAAATGAAATTTTATAAAATAAAACAAAAACCCTAAAAATAAATAAAAAATCATTTTTGTGTATCAAAATAACTCTATTATTTTATAAAAATACTCACTTAGAGTTTTACAAATCAAACATAAATCAAATATTTAAAGACACTTAATTCTTTGATGAATTTTATAAAAATAAAGATAATACTTAAAAATAAATAAAATTCTTTTTTAGGTCTTGAATAAATATATTATACTAGAAAAATATTAAATATATTATTAGAGAAGTCTTTAATATTTTAAATAGTAAATCCTTTTCTATTAATTATTTTATAAATTCCTTAAAAACAATTCTTAAGTAAGAAATAATCACAATTGTTATAAAACCTTGAGTAATTAAAGTCTATATACTAAATCCCAAATTCACAACTTAAATTCATACTCAAAATTAAGTATAACTTTTAACTTTAAAGTATTCTATTAAAAAAATCTTATTGAGTATTACTCATATATATATAATGAACAATCATTATATCTTAACCATTATTAACATAAGTTTAAATTCTAACAAATTACTAAGATCGTCTAATTATGCTCCCATTAAATAAATACAAATTATTTTCTTAATAAGCAAAACAAATTTAATCAAAATCATTCACTTAAAATATAAAGTGAATAATTCCACATCTTAGTTATACCTATCATAAATCTAAAACTTGGGAATAATTAAAATATATTACATATTAAGTTTACTTAACCTTTTAAAGTTAACTTTAGTCTCAAAGCTTATAAACATCATGTCTAATACACTACTTATGTTTTTATAGTTAACTTTGGTCTATTTCAATTAAGACATAATGCATCTCAAGTCTAAACTAATCAATCAAAGACCAGAAGGCATTAATCACATTCTATTAACAATGAAGATTGCTTAAACTTTAGAAAGGAAATCTTTTCTTCAAATGTTTTTCTTTTTGCCACTTCAAAGAATAATCTCATAATAAATTCTTCAAATCTTAACAACTAAAACCAAGGACTCTTACCTTAGTCACCAAATAACAATTAAACATAATCACATTACTTTATACTTTACTGTTATTAAAAATTATTATCACTTAGGTTCCTTGTAAAGATCATTACTTATAAAGTAAAAAAATGAAGTAAAACTAACTCTTAAAGGAATCACCTAAGTTCACTTCACTTATAGTATTAGAGATTCACTTTGGGAATTTTACAAAATGCATATCATTACTTATGCATAACAGCATCTTGCCTCTTTAAACATTAGTCCTTACCGGACCAATGATGCTGATTTCAGATATTGGATCTTATATTGTCTCGAAGACCGTGAGTGCATAATCATGCAATCACAAAAGTCAAGTTCACACTTCCTCATGTCCTTTGATTATTTTCTGTAAAGTATTTTACAAATCCAGTGTTGTCATCACCTGCATTTGAAAAAGGTCAGAAAACACTATTTTCATAATAATGTGATTATAGGTTATGTACCATGAGGTAATAACCTACTATAAGAGTTCCGGTGGTAAAGGAACATATTATCTAGGACTTAACAACCAATGTCGCCAGTGATTCCTGCGCCGTATATTACGCGTTGACCATGAGATTTGGAATGGGACGAAGAAGTCAGCTATATCTTTTCCCTCGCATGGAGCTGGATGTGCGGGTCGTGGATGTTATCACTCGTAGCGTGCATATTATTTATGGTAATTCGTAGAGGATATGCAACATATGGGTGGGAGCCCTCAACGTCCCACGATAGTTCCGGCATCTGAACGGTCTGTACAAACCATTGCCGTAATTCAAAAGGTGGGCATGGTGTACACCAAGGAGACATGCGGGGTCGCGGAGAAGGCAGTGATTGGCTTGGATCTCAGGTTGGGCCTCAAACCAAGGAAGTTTGAACGGGGACATACTCTCGGCCGTGCAACAAAACCTAAGGTCTCTCATGGGTAAAGTGACGCACCTCTGCAGAGTGTAAGAACTGTAACTTGTTACTCCCTGTTCCCGGAAGGAGCTGCGAACGCGACGGGAAAGGAACTCCATGAAAGTTCTGGTAAACCCATGAAGGCTCACGGACATAGCTTTTCAGAATAAAAGCAACCTTGGAAGAAATGTTTACGAAAACATGCATGGCCTATGACCTATGGTCTATGGCTATAGATATAGTGCATCAAACACTCCTTTTCTAGTGGACTTGCTGAGTACGCTCGTACTCAAAGTATCTTCTTAACCCTTGCTAGGTTCTAAAGCTAGTACAGACGATGACTACATCAAGCCATGCTCCAGGAATCATCATCAAAAGCTAAATCTCTTCAATGAAGTCAAGAAAGTCAACATATACATCAGCTCAAGTGAAGACGAAGTTGCTGATTAAATAAGAATAGAATCTCTATCCATAGAACCTATTTCTGTAGTGTATTGCAATAGCAGCAATGCTAGACCATTAGTTAAGATATTTGTCTTAATAGTATTATAATTTTGGAGTTGTTTATTTCTGATTCTTCTTTGTAAGAAGTTTCTTTCTCTCTCTTTAACCTAGAGGGTTCTCTGGATCTTGTGTAAAGAGATGAGTTGTAACCTATAGTCATGTCTTGAACCTGCTGTGTTTCTATTGTACCACTTTGAGGGATGTAATACTAGTGAACGGTGTTTCATTGGTGTTATAACAACGACTATAGTGTACTACATCATGAAGTGGTATGCTGGGTCACCGTAGACTGTAACATCCCAAATATATTAATCAAGATTATCAAGTTCTAATCACACAAGTTTAGGGTTAACAAAAACTTTTTGTTATTAAAATTAGTATGAATGCATGTGTGTCAGTGATTAATGCATGAATGCTTGCCATGCCATGTTTGATTGCTATGAATGATAATGAATGGTTTAAAGATGAAAACAATATCATCTAGATCATTTCCAAGAAAAATCAAATAAAGAGAAATTCAAATATAAACAATATAAGCAAATGGTCATTTTGACCAATGTTAACCACTAGAACACTTTGAGTGTTCCTAGCCCAAGTTTTCTAACAGAAACAAATCCAATTCTTTTCACCCCTTGCTATACCAAGTAAAAGTGAACCCAAGCCCACTTTATAAACCAACAAAAACAATTTCCAAATATATTTAAAGGACAATTAAAAATTGAATCAAGTGTAGGTACTAAGATCACCATTTCTCAAAAACCAACCAAACCAGTTCACCTTGGCAAACCCAAGCAACCAGAGACTACCAAGCATGTAACTAGAGCACTCACCAAAATTCAGCCATAAATTCAAATTCAAACTTCATGCGGACATTTCATCAAAATATTGGTGGGCACAGATCAAACTGCCTAACTTTTACTATTCTTGATCAATGCCTTGTTACCCCATTGCCCCCAATTCTCTCCCCTTGTCTCCCCCAGTGCCAGTACTGCATTGAAGCTGCCCCCTTCCTCGCCGTTGCGCTAGTGCCGTGTCACCTGAGCCATACTCGCCGGTCGAGCATGGACAGCTCGCCACATGCAGCCCCGCACCCGTCCACGATGTATAAGAGACAGGCCACCGTCCACCGATACCCCCTGTCCAACCCTCTAGCGCAGCCAGGCCCTAGACCACCAAGAAAATGCTGCGCCCATTTCCTCTCTGCCATGCCGAGAGCGCGCCAGTACGCCGCAGCCGACATGGTCGCACACGTCGCGCCTCGCCCTCGCCGCGCATAACTACGATTGCCATGACCCTAGCTACCTCCCAGACACGACCGTTCGCCGCCGCACGACACGAAGCCACTGTACGTCGTCTAAAACGCCATCGGTGTCGCGCAAAGCGTCGACCCATTCTGACCGTTCTCGACCACCCCTTTCCGTGCCATTAAGCTAGTGATGATCGCCTGGAGACACCGCACCGTCCTACGCCCGTCGCCATGCATGTATCTCGCTGTACTGATGTCGCCGGAGGAGCCTTCCCATGCCGCACTGCCCCTCTCGCCGGAGTATAAATAAAGGCCACCCCAGCCCTCATTCTTCACACCATCTCATTTCCCACTCCTCACAGAACACCCCTGACCCTTCCCCGAAGCAAGGCGAGCACCAGGCTGCCGGAATTTTATCAGAGCCCACCGCTATAGAGGAGGATAAGGGCCATTGATTGGAGTCACCCCAGGAGCCGCCGCGACCACCGTTCAAACCGCCATCGTCGACAACGTCGTTCGCCCCCATCGCCGACCCTAGCTGGAGCCCTGGTAATCCGCCGCGTACCCCCACCATCGCCGTTAGGGTTCGGTCTCATCGTAGATGTCCAACGGAGACGACGAACACAAGTCATAGGTCGTAGTCTAATCGCACGGCCCAGATTGAAACATACCCCTTCGCTTAGACTGAGCCGCTGATGCATGTGACCTCTCTGTTAGCAGCCTGCTACGCGCGCGCTGTGTAGTTGGGCCGGCCCAGTAACATTCCCGTGTATCCTAGCAATTCAAATAACCTTTTTCCATTTTAGTTCAAACCTAGTTCTGTCAGTAGATTCAAAAATTAATTCAGAGTTATTTACTGAACCAAATGACCTTATTCCAATTGTGTAGAAAGGTATTGAAATTATCAATCCAAGCCCATTGGATTCAAACCATTTGAAATTATATATCACCTATACCATAAATAACAAGACATGTTTTTTCACATTCAAACATTTTTAAAAAATAAACCATAAATTCTTTTGAGTTGATTCCAACTCTCAAAATCACATTTGACAAGATCAATCTGAATATGTAAAAATATTTAGGTTTACATGCAATGATCTTGGTATAGTATTAAAAGATTGCTATATGGCCATTTCTAATCAATTTAATTATTTAAAATAGTAATTTTAAACTTTATAAAATATGACCACCACTTTAAATCACATTCCCAAGTATTAGAATATGTGGTGATGACATGTGTCCACATGATCCCATATTTTAATTGGAGAATATTAAATCTTAAGTAGTTTTCAATGAGTAGAAATTACTTTTCTAAAATAAAATAAATAAGACTAGGTCTTTATTTCATGTGATGATGCTAGATCATCTAGTGTGAACCTTTGTGTGCCAAATAGAGGTAGTTAAGTATTGTTTGGTGATTGTGTACCTCGTATTCATTTATAGACGCTAGTACCGACCAAGGCTACGAGGAGGAGGAGTACTACGAAGAAGAAGAGAACTTCAACCACTGCACCAATCAAGGCAAGATACCACTTGCATGTTACCTATGCAAGCCATCCTAGCAAGATAACACTTGTAAGTTTCTTAACTATGGAAGCTAGATGCCTTAGGCATGCTTTGGTTATACAACCTTGATTATACCAATCCCAAGTTTTACTTGCAAGCTTTATTCTTTTATTTCTTTATCAAAGTTCTTTACCTTCCCTTAGTAACTTGTGAATTTTTGAAAAATAGTATAGATTGCATAAGGAGCATAAAACTTGGCCTAAGTAGTTATGCTTAGATGTCATACTGAGACATGAGACTAAATTTGGATAGTCACACTTGATTATTACCCTTCATTAATGAATACCCTCAACTTTAGTGGATAGTGCTAAGCATAACATTTGATCACTTTAGATGAGAATACTTGGTGAAAATGATTATGAAAACTTTGGAATGAATATTCATTCGATTGAAATGTTTTGACATGTGTTATGAACACAAGATGATTTGATGATGAAAATGTTGAGGCATGAGCCTTAGCCCTTTTATTAAAAAATGATGGTTGGGTTCGGATGCGATACCATTCCAATTTACGGTACAATCACAATACCCGAATTTGGGTAGGTCTTGATTGGAAGTTTATATATCTTAGTATGGGTTCCCTTGCGGAATAGGTTTGAGATGAGGCTACCTCATGATGATTGTCCACCTGTGCAGTTCCCAAGATGACAGATGGTCATGGTTGGGAGGCCAAACTCATAGGGGAGGTTCCAATAATAGGGTGTGTAATTGAAAGGTTAGGATTGATTATCCGCATAATGAGTATGGTGATTCAGAATTGTCCCTGACGGATGTATTGAATGTTGTGGTGAAAGTGTACCACCTCTGCAGAGTGTCAAACTATTCGAATATCCGCATCCACAGTTATGGACAGTTGGAGTGGCCATACTGTTCCGTCATCAGATGTTTTCAAAATGACTTGTGAATTGAACTATGACTTTGACTTGACCACAACAGGGTTGTGAACATTAAAACTAACTTCCCATTTAGGTGTTGTAGAACATTAAACCAGCTTTCTTTACTTCTAAACTCAGTTGAGATAAACCTGGATTTTTGCAAATAAACCTAGAGCTTAGGACTCCTACTCGAATCAATTTACTTGTTAGTGATAGTTTGCGAGTACTTAAAGAGTACTCATGGATCTGTCCCTGGATATTCCTATGGCCAGACTATGAAGAGGACTATCAGGATGATGGATAGCAGGAAGTCTATGACAACTAGGATCATCTCCCATCATCAACATTGCCTGTGACCCTAAAGATGGAGCTTAGACCATGTTACCGTTATTATTATTCCGCTGCGTTGATTGTATTAAGACTGGATCATGAGATCCTATATTTGTAAGACATTTATTATGGTTTGTAATGGATGATGAACTATGGTACCAATCTGTTATGTCTCGCAAAAATGGTAATCCTAGGATTGCGATGCATGGCATAACAGTCATCTGAGATTAAAACTCCGGGTTTTGACAAGTTGGTATCAGAGCCATCCTGACCATAGGAGACCCTAGTTAGAATGGACGCTTGAATGAAAAACTTAGTTTCAAAACAAAAGAAGTGGGTATTTATGAAAATCTATTCTCATTCTTATCACTAGGATTCTTTCAAGAAAATTTGTGTTCCTCAAAAATTCTTGCAATCTGACATAAGATTTGACACACTTGATCACCTCACTAACTTACTCATCCTACATTCTTATAGATGGAAGTGAAGTATAGAAAGTTCTACCAGTTGGGCAACGGAGGACAGTTCATCTTCGAGTGCGATTTAGACCAACTCTTAGAACTTCTTGAGCACCCGCACCCCGAGTTCTTCGAAGCACATCTCAATGATCAGCAAGGAGGATAATTACAGTGGCTAATCGTTGCAAATCTCAGAGGCAAGATGGTGGCACCCACCTCAGAGGGGATCCAATTCAGCTTGAGGGAGAACAACTGGCTAGACAGACTCGCTAGGGCTATGCAGGAGGCTCTTGCCCGTCTGTGTGGGCAAAGCATCAACCAGATCAAGGGCACTCGCTTTGAGTACTACGCAAGGCCTGATGCTATGGGACAGCCATTGGAGGTACCAGGACATCCGGAGCTAAAGCATCAAGTGGATCATCTTGACTTCATGCTGTATGACAGGCAGAAGGAACTGGACAACGCTCGCGACTACGCCAATCACAACTATGCCATTGCAGTCAAGAAGGACCAGACCCTCACCATCCTTGTGAAGGAGCGCAAGTCACTTTGCCGTTTGCGTGACAAGAAGGATCGCATCATTTCTCGCCTTCATCACAAAGTGTCAGACTTGGAGGAGATAATCCATGAGTGGTATATGCAGCTTGAGGAGAGGGAAAACGAAGGTGAAGATATTCATGGAGATCCCTACTCCTACCTCCGTGATGATGTTGAATACCTGGAGGACCAAGCCATGGACTTCCACACGGATGATGATGATTCCGCCTTCATTGATGATGATGAAGCCACCAGTTTTGATGAGGTGTATCACTTGAGCACTATCATAGGTGTGAGTTGTATCCTGTCCCACTATATCATAGCTTCACAGAATGGTTATTAAAACATCTATTAACTTAGTGTGGTGTGTGTTTGTATTGGGTGCTATGAATGAATGAATGAAAAGCAAGTTGCTAGTTGGAAAAATAGAGTCAAACTGAAAATTTAAAAGCTTTTCAAAAACAAATCCATGAACCTTAGAAATTTACCTCTTGTCTCACTATCTATCTCAATCTTCAGATGCCTCGCGGAGGGAGCAATTCATATCAGGATCCAATGCTGCAAATCCTACAGATGTTAGTTGCTAACCGTGAAGCTGGAAGAGCTGAGCGTCAAGATAATTTAGCCACCCTTCAACAGATAGCTCAGATGGACAATAACAATCAAGGCCATGGAAACCAGGATAACCATGGATCCAAGATCAAGAACTTCCAAAACACCAATGCCCCCATATTTAGTAAGTCCGAAGAGCCATTAGATGCTAATGACTAGCTGCAGACCATGGAGAACAACCTAGAAGTCACATGAGTGGAGGCCAATGAGAAAGTACTGTTTGCCACCCATTATCTGGCAGGTGATGCAAGAGCTTGATGGAATAGCATTCGCACCATGAATGGAGGACATATGATGGCTTGGGATGAATTCAAACTCAAGTTTAGCCGAACCCATGTGCCACCAGGTTTGATTCTGCGGATGAGGGATGAATTCAAGGAGCTGAAGCAGGGAAAGATGACTGTGGTAGAATACCGTGATAGATTTCTATCTCTTTCTAGGTATGCCCCTGATGAGATTAGTACTGAAGCCAAGAAGAAGGAGAGATTCCTGAACGGTCTGCATGATGAGATGCAGACGGTGTTAGTCAATATCCCGTTTGCTGATCTTGAAGCCTTAGTGGATTCTGCAATCTAGATAGAAGGAAAGATTAACCAAGCCTTAGCTCAGGAAGCACCAGATGCCGTGCTGGGTATGTTTTCTGTTAACTCAGTACTTGCAAGAGTGTTGTTTGATTCTGGAGCATCGCACTCGTTTGTTATAGAAGAATTTGCATGCACTAGTAAGATTCAACCAACAAAATTGAAGCATGTTATGATAGTTCAAATACCTGGTTCAACCACCAAAGCTAGACAAAATTGGAAGGCTGTACCTATCAGAATCCATGAAATAGATTTTTATGCTAATCTAATAGTACTTGGAACCAAAGGTTTGGAAGTAATACTAGGAATGGCTTGGATGTCGAAACATAAAGGATTAATCGACCGTGCCAAGAAAGCCATAACCTTCACTAGTACCACCGGAGTATCAGTAGAGCATGTATCTGAAACTTTGCCCCGTCAATTCAAGTGAACCAAGAGTCTAGCCAAACCCACCATTTACCAAGTCAGAGTAGTATGTGAATACCCGAAGTATTCCCAGATGTATTGCCTGGTATGCCCCCAGATCGGGATATCGAGTTTATCATTGAACTAATCCCTGGAACTGGACCCATAGCTCAGAGACCTTATAGTATGAACCCGTCTGAATTAGTGGAGCTAAAGAAGCAACTGGATGCTATGCTAGAGACAGGTTTGATTCAACCAAGTGCATCGCCATGGAGATCACCTATTTTGTTTGTGGATAAGAAATATGGAGGTAACCGTTTGTGCATGGATTATCGGAATCTGAATGATGTCACCATTAAGAACAAGTACCCACTGCCGAAGATACAAGATTTGTTTGACCAGTTGACCGGTGCCAAAGTGTTTTCTAAGATTGATCTTAGAACTGGTTATCATCAACTCAAGATTCGTGCAATGGATATTCCAAAGACTGCCTTTACCACCAGATATGGTATGAGTACACTGTCATGTCTTTTGGATTAACCAATGCCCCCGCTTATTTCATGAACCTCATGAATAAGATTTTTATGAACTTCCTCGATAAGTTTGTTGTTGTTTTTATCAATGATATTCTGATCTATTCCAAATCAGAACAAGACCATGATCTACACCTGAGGACCATCCTTGAAATCCTTAGAGAGCATCAGTCGTATGCCAAGTTTAGCAAATGTGAGTTCTGGTTAAAGGAAGTAGGATTCCTAGGACATATCATGTCGGCATGAGGAATTGCTGTCGACCCCGCCGGGGTTAAGGATGTTGAAGAATGGCAAGCTCCAACCACTCAAACCCAAGTTCGCACATTTCTCGGATTAGCGGGATATTACCGCAAGTTCGTAGAAGGATTCTTGAGCATCTCAAGACCCATGACCCAATTGTTGAAGAAATATAAGAAGTTTGAATGGACAGACAAATGTGAAGCAAGTTTTCAAGAACTCAAGAAGAGATTGATTTCTGCCCCAATCTTGATCATGCCAGATATCACGAAGCCTTCTGATGTACATTGTGATGCATCCAAGGTTGGTCTCGGATGTGTGTTAATGCAAGAAGGAAAATTAATATCCTATCTATCCCGGAAAATGAAGAAACATGAGCAGAATTTCCCTACCCATGTCCTCGAACTAGCAGCCGTAGTTTTAGCCTTAAATACATGGCGGCATTACCTCATGGGTAACCATTGTGAGATTTATTCGGATCACAAGAGTCTGAAGTATATTTTCACCCAGAAGGAGCTAAATATGAGGCAAAGGATATGGATAGAGTTAATCAAGGACTATGACCTTGACATTCACTATCACCCCGGCAAAGCCAATGTGGTAGCGGATGCTCTTAGCAGATTTTTGTGTCGCTTAAACACCATGATTCTGAAAGAGCAACCAAGTTTGCACAAGGAGTTGGAAGATTTTAGAATGGAACTAGTAAGTGAAGGATTTTTGGCTAGCATAGAACTTCAACCCACTTTGATTAGTCATATCAAGGAGGCGCAGAAAGGAAATGCTAGTATCGACGGAATCAAACATCGTACTGGTACATGGAAGGTACCCAGATTCACGGAAGATGAAGAAGGAGTTTTGTGGTACAAAGGACGTATCTATGTACCAGCAGATTCAGAGTTGAAACAAGATATTTTGCAGGAAGCCCGTTATACTCTTTATTCTATCCACCCTGGAGGAACCAAGTTGTATCAGGATTTGAAGGAGCAATTTTGGTGGCATAAGATGAAGCGAGAAATCGGAAGCTACATAGCCAAATGTGATATCTCTCAGCGAGTCAAAGAGGGACATTAGAGACCCGCATGACTTTTGCAACCTTTGGAGATCCCACAATGGAAATGGGATTCAGTTGGAATGGATTTTATCACCGGTTTGCCTACATCTAGTAGGAGAAATGACTCTATTTGGGTAATAGTGGATAGACTGTCCAAAGTAGCCCATTTCTTACTAGTCAAGACCACTTATCAGAGCTCGAAGCTAGCATAGTTGTACATTGCTAGGATAGTCAGTTTGCATGGAGTCCCCAAGAACATTCTGTCGGATCGAGGAACTCAATTTACCTCGAGATTTTGGAAGAAAGTCCACAAAGGATTAGGAACAAGACTGGATTTCAGCACATCTTATCACCCACAGACTGATGGACAAACGGAACGAGTAAACCAGATACTCGAAGATATGTTGAGAGCTTGTATGCTAGAATATGGATCAAAATGGGAAGACCGTGTGCCTTGATTCTCATACAACAATAGTTATCAAGCCAGTTTGCAAATGACCCTATTTGAGTTCATGTATGGAAGGAAGTGTCGTACCCCATTGAATTGGTCGGAAGTAGGAGAGAGTCAGATTTTCGGACCCGACATCGTAAGAGAAGCCGAAGAGAAAGTTCACAAGATCCGTGAGCACCTTAAGACCGCCCAATCCAGACAAAAGATGTAACATCCCAAAAATCATGATTTGTAAAAGTTTGCATTTCATTCATACATTCATAGCATCCTTGGCTTTCACAAAAAAAATTAAAACCAAATTAAAAATAAAACCATTTATATTTCTATCATCTATATATCAAAAGGGCAAGGTTTTAGTTTATTTTCAAAGTGTCAAAGTGCATTTGACTAAAAAGTAGTGTTTTATGCACATTTAGGTGCAAGGTTTACACTACAAAAAGCTAGAGGTGATTTGAATTCAAATACATTTGAATTTGGTTTGATTTGTTTCCTGAAAATCAAAATAGAAAAAGGAAAAAGAGATAAGAAAAGGAAAAGGGCCGGCGCCACCTATTCAGCCCAGCAACAGAAGCAGCCCACTAAGCCCACCCGGCCATCTTCCCCTCTCCACTCTTTCTCACGCGCGCATCCCTACCCGCAGTCACTGACTGCAATCTAGTAAGATTCAGACGGTGTTAGTCAATATCCCGTTTGCTGATCTTGAAGCCTTAGTGGATTCTGCAATCTAGATAGAAGGAAAGATTAACCAAGCCTTAGCTCAGGAAGCACCAGATGTCGTGTTGGGTATGTTTTCTGTTAACTCAGTACTTGCAAGAGTGTTGTTTGATTCTGGAGCATCGCACTCGTTTGTTACAGAATAATTTGCACGCACTAGTAAGATTCAACCAACAAAATTGAAGCATGTTATGATAGTTCAAATACCTGGTTCAACCACCAAAGCTAGACAAATTTGGAAGGTTGTACCTATCAGAATCCATGAAATAGATTTTTATGCTAATCTAATAGTACTTGGAACCAAAGGTTTGGAAGTAATACTAGGAATGGCTTGGATATCGAAACATAAAGGATTAATCGACCGTGCCAAGAAAGACATAACCTTCACTAGTACCACCGGAGTATCAGTAGAGCATGTATCTGAAACTTTGCCCCGTCAATTCAAGTGAAACAAGAGTCTAGCCAAACCCACCATTTACCAAGTCAGAGTAGTATGTGAATACCCAAAGTATTCCCAGATGTATTGCCCGGTATGCCCCCAGATCGGGATATCGAGTTTATCATTGAACTAATCCCTGGAACTGGACCCATAGCTCAGAGACCTTATAGTATGAACCCGTCTGAATTAGTGGAGCTAAAGAAGCAACTGGATGCTATGCTAGAGACAGGTTTGATCAACCAAGTGCGTCGCCATGGAGATCACCTGTTTTGTTTGTGGATAAGAAATATGGAGGTAACCGTTTGTGCATGGATTATCGGAATCTGAATGATGTCACCATTAAGAACAAGTACCCACTGCCGAAGATACAAGATTTGTTTGACCAGTTGACCGGTGCCAAAGTGTTTTCTAAGATTGATCTTAGAACTGGTTATCATCAACTCAAGATTCGTGCAATGGATATTCCAAAGACTGCCTTTACCACCAGATATGGTATGAGTACACTGTCATGTCTTTTGGATTAACCAATGCCCCCGCTTATTTCATGAACCTCATGAATAAGATTTTTATGAACTTCCTCGATAAGTTTGTTGTTGTTTTTATCAATGATATTCTGATCTATTCCAAATCAGAACAAGACCATGATCTACACCTGAGGACCATCCTTGAAATCCTTAGAGAGCATCAGTCGTATGCCAAGTTTAGCAAATGTGAGTTCTGGTTAAAGGAAGTAGGATTCCTAGGACATATCATGTCGGCATGAGGAATTGCTGTCGACCCCGCCGGGGTTAAGGATGTTGAAGAATGGCAAGCTCCAACCACTCAAACCCAAGTTCGCACATTTCTCGGATTAGCGGGATATTACCGCAAGTTCGTAGAAGGATTCTTGAGCATCTCAAGACCCATGACCCAATTGTTGAAGAAATATAAGAAGTTTGAATGGACAGACAAATGTGAAGCAAGTTTTCAAGAACTCAAGAAGAGATTGATTTCTGCCCCAATCTTGATCATGCCAGATATCACGAAGCCTTCTGATGTACATTGTGATGCATCCAAGGTTGGTCTCGGATGTGTGTTAATGCAAGAAGGAAAATTAATATCCTATCTATCCCGGAAAATGAAGAAACATGAGCAGAATTTCCCTACCCATGTCCTCGAACTAGCAGCCGTAGTTTTAGCCTTAAATACATGGCGGCATTACCTCATGGGTAACCATTGTGAGATTTATTCGGATCACAAGAGTCTGAAGTATATTTTCACCCAGAAGGAGCTAAATATGAGGCAAAGGAGATGGATAGAGTTAATCAAGGACTATGACCTTGACATTCACTATCACCCCGGCAAAGCCAATGTGGTAGCGGATGCTCTTAGCAGATTTTTGTGTCGCTTAAACACCATGATTCTGAAAGAGCAACCAAGTTTGCACAAGGAGTTGGAAGATTTTAGAATGGAACTAGTAAGTGAAGGATTTTTGGCTAGCATAGAACTTCAACCCACTTTGATTAGTCATATCAAGGAGGCGCAGAAAGGAAATGCTAGTATCGACGGAATCAAACATCGTATTGGTACATGGAAGGTACCCAGATTCACGGAAGATGAAGAAGGAGTTTTGTGGTACAAAGGACGTATCTATGTACCAGCAGATTCAGAGTTGAAACAAGATATTTTGCAGGAAGCCCGTTATACTCTTTATTCTATCCACCCTGGAGGAACCAAGTTGTATCAGGATTTGAAGGAGCAATTTTGGTGGCATAAGATGAAGCGAGAAATCGGAAGCTACATAGCCAAATGTGATATCTCTCAGCGAGTCAAAGAGGGACATTAGAGACCCGCATGACTTTTGCAACCTTTGGAGATCCCACAATGGAAATGGGATTCAGTTGGAATGGATTTTATCACCGGTTTGCCTACATCTAGTAGGAGAAATGACTCTATTTGGGTAATAGTGGATAGACTGTCCAAAGTAGCCCATTTCTTACTAGTCAAGACCACTTATCAGAGCTCGAAGCTAGCATAGTTGTACATTGCTAGGATAGTCAGTTTGCATGGAGTCCCCAAGAACATTCTGTCGGATCGAGGAACTCAATTTACCTCGAGATTTTGGAAGAAAGTCCACAAAGGATTAGGAACAAGACTGGATTTCAGCACATCTTATCACCCACAGACTGATGGACAAACGGAACGAGTAAACCAGATACTCGAAGATATGTTGAGAGCTTGTATGCTAGAATATGGATCAAAATGGGAAGACTGTGTGCCTTGATTCTCATACAACAATAGTTATCAAGCCAGTTTGCAAATGACCCTATTTGAGTTCATGTATGGAAGGAAGTGTCGTACCCCATTGAATTGGTCGGAAGTAGGAGAGAGTCAGATTTTCGGACCCGACATCGTAAGAGAAGCCGAAGAGAAAGTTCACAAGATCCGTGAGCACCTTAAGACCGCCCAATCCAGACAAAAGATGTAACATCCCAAAAATCATGATTTGTAAAAGTTTGCATTTCATTCATACATTCATAGCATCCTTGGCTTTCACAAAAAAAATTAAAACCAAATTAAAAATAAAACCATTTATATTTCTATCATCTATATATCAAAAGGGCAAGGTTTTAGTTTATTTTCAAAGTGTCAAAGTGCATTTGACTAAAAAGTAGTGTTTTATGCACATTTAGGTGCAAGGTTTACACTACAAAAAGCTAGAGGTGATTTGAATTCAAATACATTTGAATTTGGTTTGATTTGTTTCCTGAAAATCAAAATAGAAAAAGGAAAAAGAGATAAGAAAAGGAAAAGGGCCGGCGCCACCTATTCAGCCCAGCAACAGAAGCAGCCCACTAAGCCCACCCGGCCATCTTCCCCTCTCCACTCTTTCTCACGCGCGCATCCCTACCCGCAGTCACTGACTGCAATCTAGTAAGATTCAGACGGTGTTAGTCAATATCCCGTTTGCTGATCTTGAAGCCTTAGTGGATTCTGCAATCTAGATAGAAGGAAAGATTAACCAAGCCTTAGCTCAGGAAGCACCAGATGTCGTGTTGGGTATGTTTTCTGTTAACTCAGTACTTGCAAGAGTGTTGTTTGATTCTGGAGCATCGCACTCGTTTGTTACAGAATAATTTGCACGCACTAGTAAGATTCAACCAACAAAATTGAAGCATGTTATGATAGTTCAAATACCTGGTTCAACCACCAAAGCTAGACAAATTTGGAAGGCTGTACCTATCAGAATCCATGAAATAGATTTTTATGCTAATCTAATAGTACTTGGAACCAAAGGTTTGGAAGTAATACTAGGAATGGCTTGGATATCGAAACATAAAGGATTAATCGACCGTGCCAAGAAAGACATAACCTTCACTAGTACCACCGGAGTATCAGTAGAGCATGTATCTGAAACTTTGCCCCGTCAATTCAAGTGAAACAAGAGTCTAGCCAAACCCACCATTTACCAAGTCAGAGTAGTATGTGAATACCCAAAGTATTCCCAGATGTATTGCCCGGTATGCCCCCAGATCGGGATATCGAGTTTATCATTGAACTAATCCCTGGAACTGGACCCATAGCTCAGAGACCTTATAGTATGAACCCGTCTGAATTAGTGGAGCTAAAGAAGCAACTGGATGCTATGCTAGAGACAGGTTTGATCAACCAAGTGCGTCGCCATGGAGATCACCTGTTTTGTTTGTGGATAAGAAATATGGAGGTAACCGTTTGTGCATGGATTATCGGAATCTGAATGATGTCACCATTAAGAACAAGTACCCACTGCCGAAGATACAAGATTTGTTTGACCAGTTGACCGGTGCCAAAGTGTTTTCTAAGATTGATCTTAGAACTGGTTATCATCAACTCAAGATTCGTGCAATGGATATTCCAAAGACTGCCTTTACCACCAGATATGGTATGAGTACACTGTCATGTCTTTTGGATTAACCAATGCCCCCGCTTATTTCATGAACCTCATGAATAAGATTTTTATGAACTTCCTCGATAAGTTTGTTGTTGTTTTTATCAATGATATTCTGATCTATTCCAAATCAGAACAAGACCATGATCTACACCTGAGGACCATCCTTGAAATCCTTAGAGAGCATCAGTCGTATGCCAAGTTTAGCAAATGTGAGTTCTGGTTAAAGGAAGTAGGATTCCTAGGACATATCATGTCGGCATGAGGAATTGCTGTCGACCCCGCCGGGGTTAAGGATGTTGAAGAATGGCAAGCTCCAACCACTCAAACCCAAGTTCGCACATTTCTCGGATTAGCGGGATATTACCGCAAGTTCGTAGAAGGATTCTTGAGCATCTCAAGACCCATGACCCAATTGTTGAAGAAATATAAGAAGTTTGAATGGACAGACAAATGTGAAGCAAGTTTTCAAGAACTCAAGAAGAGATTGATTTCTGCCCCAATCTTGATCATGCCAGATATCACGAAGCCTTCTGATGTACATTGTGATGCATCCAAGGTTGGTCTCGGATGTGTGTTAATGCAAGAAGGAAAATTAATATCCTATCTATCCCGGAAAATGAAGAAACATGAGCAGAATTTCCCTACCCATGTCCTCGAACTAGCAGCCGTAGTTTTAGCCTTAAATACATGGCGGCATTACCTCATGGGTAACCATTGTGAGATTTATTCGGATCACAAGAGTCTGAAGTATATTTTCACCCAGAAGGAGCTAAATATGAGGCAAAGGAGATGGATAGAGTTAATCAAGGACTATGACCTTGACATTCACTATCACCCCGGCAAAGCCAATGTGGTAGCGGATGCTCTTAGCAGATTTTTGTGTCGCTTAAACACCATGATTCTGAAAGAGCAACCAAGTTTGCACAAGGAGTTGGAAGATTTTAGAATGGAACTAGTAAGTGAAGGATTTTTGGCTAGCATAGAACTTCAACCCACTTTGATTAGTCATATCAAGGAGGCGCAGAAAGGAAATGCTAGTATCGACGGAATCAAACATCGTACTGGTACATGGAAGGTACCCAGATTCACGGAAGATGAAGAAGGAGTTTTGTGGTACAAAGGACGTATCTATGTACCAGCAGATTCAGAGTTGAAACAAGATATTTTGCAGGAAGCCCGTTATACTCTTTATTCTATCCACCCTGGAGGAACCAAGTTGTATCAGGATTTGAAGGAGCAATTTTGGTGGCATAAGATGAAGCGAGAAATCGGAAGCTACATAGCCAAATGTGATATCTCTCAGCGAGTCAAAGAGGGACATTAGAGACCCGCATGACTTTTGCAACCTTTGGAGATCCCACAATGGAAATGGGATTTAGTTGGAATGGATTTTATCACCGGTTTGCCTACATCTAGTAGGAGAAATGACTCTATTTGGGTAATAGTGGATAGACTGTCCAAAGTAGCCCATTTCTTACTAGTCAAGACCACTTGTCAGAGCTCGAAGCTAGCATAGTTGTACATTGCTAGGATAGTCAGTTTGCATGGAGTCCCCAAGAACATTCTGTCGGATCGAGGAACTCAATTTACCTCGAGATTTTGGAAGAAAGTCCACAAAGGATTAGGAACAAGACTGGATTTCAGCACATCTTATCACCCACAGACTGATGGACAAACAGAACGAGTAAACCAGATACTCGAAGATATGTTGAGAGCTTGTATGCTAGAATATGGATCAAAATGGGAAGACTGTGTGCCTTGATTCTCATACAACAATAGTTATCAAGCCAGTTTGCAAATGACCCTATTTGAGTTCATGTATGGAAGGAAGTGTCGTACCCCATTGAATTGGTCGGAAGTAGGAGAGAGTCAGATTTTCGGACCCGACATCGTAAGAGAAGCCGAAGAGAAAGTTCACAAGATCCGTGAGCACCTTAAGACCGCCCAATCCAGACAAAAGATGTAACATCCCAAAAATCATGATTTGTAAAAGTTTGCATTTCATTCATACATTCATAGCATCCTTGGCTTTCACAAAAAATTTTAAAACCAAATTAAAAATAAAACCATTTATATTTCTATCATCTATATATCAAAAGGGGAAGGTTTTAGTTTATTTTCAAAGTGTCAAAGTGCATTTGACTAAAAAGTAGTGTTTTATGCACATTTAGGTGCAAGGTTTACACTACAAAAAGCTAGAGGTGATTTGAATTCAAATACATTTGAATTTGGTTTGATTTGTTTCCTGAAAATCAAAATAGAAAAAGGAAAAAGAGATAAGAAAAGGAAAAGGGCCGGCGCCACCTATTCAGCCCAGCAACAGAAGCAGCCCACTAAGCCCACCCAGCCATCTTCCCCTCTCCACTCTTTCTCACGCGCGCATCCCTACCCGCAGTCACTGACGCGCTGGCCCCACACGCCATGTCATCATCATCCCGAAATCACGCCCTACAGACCTCGTCGCCGCTACTGTTGCTCCATTGATGGTGTGGTGTAAATGCCCTTGATTTCGCAGACGTTTCTTGTCAAGCCGCTGCCTAATTAAACCCCTACGCCCCACGGCCATTTCTCCTCACTCAGCACACTCTCTCCGCCACCAGGCTGCCGGTAATTCGCATTGCAACGCCGCTGCCCGACCCTCTCTGGTGAGCTATTTCGGCTAACTCCGGCCGCCCCTTGACCTCTGTTGCATACTGTCATACTCCCCTTGCTCGTGCACTTCATCTCATGACCTTAGTTTGTCTGCTCATGACCTAGGTCGATGGATTCGTCAACCACTGCAAGTGCCCGATGCCCCTCTCATCTTCGGCGAAAAATTCGGTAATTAATCGAGCGGCCCTTTACTTCTAGATCAAACGCCTGTGTGCGCCGCATCTTTGCGCATCCACTGATGCAGTTTATTTTCCCTAGGGAGGCCCAGAGCATCGCTGTCGTCTCCATCAAGCCGTGCCCGACGCGTGCAAGCTTTCCGACGAGCTCCTTCGGCCACCACAGCACGCCCCCGTCCATGCCGACGACACGTTGAGCATCAGCATGACATCGCGAGTCTGGTAAGCCAAACCACATCCCCCAACCCCCGCTGTAGACGCTGGAGCATCACTGGCAGTGCGCCGCCGCCGCGCCGCCGTCGCCAATGCCGCTAGGCTTTGGTCGTTTGAGCTAGCGCCATTAGATTTGAATCATAGGGCTAAGATTAGATCCTAGCGCGAAGCGGTATCTTTAGATCTGGGCCACTAGATCTGACTTAGACCAACGCTCCACGTTAGTCGATCCGCGCGAAGCGGTATCGACCAATCAGACACAACCACGTGTCTAGAGATTTGTTTTAAAATCTGTTTTTATATCTATTAGAGAGTCAAACTTATAAAATTCATATCTTTTGTTCTGTTTATCCAAAAATTGCAAATAAGATATCACTAGATTCAGAAAAATAAATCCTAAACTAATGTGAGCTTATTTGTGTATTTTTTCTGTAAAAATGGAATTTTGTGCAGAGACAAATATAGGCTTATTTTGACTATATAAATTATTTTGAAAATGCTTATAAGGCCAAATTAGGTTTATTTAGACTATATGTAATTGGTTTTGTGTTCAGTACTGTTTGACTTGTATTGTTTAGTTAGAAAAATCATCACATGGCATTTGCATGCATTCATAATATTTTTTGCTTGAATATTGGAATGTGAATTTGGTGCTATTATTTTATGTGTATATTTTGGTGCTAGTGGTGATTGTGATTGTGAAGATTGTTGCTACTACCCCAACTAAAAAGTAAAGTGGTGCTTCATGTATTTTTCCTAATATTTTGACTATGCACTAGTGATATTTTGTATAGAGCTAGCATGAAATTTTGCTAAGTATCTATATGCTATGCCATGGGAAATCCTCGTAGGTGTAGTCTTGGTAGAATTTTTCTCTAAGATAAGATACTTGTTGATATCATGCTTAGCCTAGCTAGTAGTAAACAAGGTGGAATATTTACATATGCTATGGAAATTTTACTAAGTCTTTTGACTTATGTTTTTGCTTAATAAAACTACCAAGTGAATGAATCACCTGGGTGGAATGGTATGAATGGGTTATGCTGAGTGGTTACACAAGGCCCAGTGACTGGTTACCTTGTGTAGCACACTTGTGGAAAGCCATCCAGGAACAAAGGGATTTGAGATACTTAGTGTTTAGAAGCTTCTAGTGCATCCACATGGCATATGGGCTCTGCCTTGATCATATAGGTTGCAATAACTTAGTCAAATGGACAGATGGTGGTAGGGTGATAGGATGGAACGTGTCCATTTGGTCTAAGGGAAGGCTTATGAAAGATCTCGTCTCGATGCATGTCGAGTCTTGTGGGGAAAGTGCACCACCTCTCGAGAAGAAAAAATCTAAGTACTTAGTCATGTCCCCGACAATGGACAATTTGAGCATCAAGACATTGAAGCTATCAAGGATCTCCTCATCCCAATTTCTAAATTAAAAAATTGTGGTTGAACAAGGGTAAAGGTTCACCAATGTTTATTGGTGGTTCCTTGGGTCTTTTTCATCAAACAAAAACTTAGTGTTTTTCAACTGATAGGAAAAACCTATTTTGAGCAAAGCAAGCCTAAGCTACACTTAGCCAAATTCATATAGAAGTTAGAAGCTACTATTCTACTATGGTATCACGTGCCAATACTATTCCAATGTATTGACCCACTGTGGCTGTAACTTATGATGTTGCAGGATACTCTAATGAGTATTAGGGTCATGAGTCTACACTCAACATGCTTGCCTGTGGCACATGAAGATGAAGACTTTACATTACTTTACTTGTGTTATGAACTCTTGTACTAGCCTTCGGATATGGAGTTGTAAAAAACTATGTTATCTTTGGAATGACAATGTAATAAAGACCTTTGTATCTGTATACTTCATCTTAAACTGTGGATGCTAGCAATTGATCCAGGGACTAGCATTTCAATCATTGGGATGCTTTACCTTATAAAGGTGGGGTCTTACAAAAGAGTTATGTCGACAAGAGACATCGAAATATAGCCTTCGCTATCGGAGATTTTGTATATCTGAAAGTATCACCCTTGAAAGGAATGCAGCGTTTCCAACTCAAAGGAAAGCTTGCCCCCAGATATATTGGATCCTTCAAGATTTTGAATCGCTGAGGAGAAGTATCATATCAACTGGAACTGCGGGAGGAGATGTCAGCCATGCATGATGTGTTCCATATCTCGTTACTTCACAAATGCCTAGAAGTCCTTGAGAAGACCGAAGTTCTCAAGAATATTGATCACATAACCATAGAGATCAACGAGGACTTAACTTATCCTGAAGTACCCATTCGTATTTTGGAAGAAGCCTTTAGAACCACCAGAACCCGGAGTATCAAGTTTCTCAAGATCCAGTGGAGTAACCATACTGAAGAAGAAGCTACTTGGTAACGAGAAGATTACATTCTGACTAAGTTTCCAGATCTCTTAGTTCCTAGTTTTCTTTTCTTAAATCTCGAGACAAGATTTTGTTTAAGGAGGGAAGGTTTGCAACATCCCAAAAATATTAATCAAGATTATGAAGTTCTAATCACACATGTTTAGGGTTAACAAAAACTTTTTGTTATTAAAATTAGTATGAATGCATGTGTGTCAGTGATTACTGCAATGCTTGCCATGCCATGTTTTATTGCTATGAATGATAAGGATTGGTTTAAAGATGAAAACAATATCATCTAGATCATTTCCAAGCAGAATCAAATAAAGAAAAATTCAAATATAAACATTATAAGAAAATGGTCATTTTGACCAAAGTTAACAACTAGACCACTTTGACCCGTTCCTAGCCCAAGTTTTCTAACAGAAACAAATCCAATTCTTTTCACCCCTTGCTAGATCAAGTAAAAGTGAATCCAAGCCCACTTTACAAACCAACAGAAACAATTTCCAAATCTATTTAAAGGACGGTTAAAAATTGAATCAAGTGTAGGTACTAAGATCACCATTTATCAAAAACCAACAAAACCAGTTCACCTTGGAAAACCCAAGCAACCAGAGAGTACCAAGCATGTTACCAAAGCACTCACCAAAATTCAGCCAAAAATTCAAATTCAAACTTCATGCGACCATTTCATCAAACACTTGGTGAGCATAGATCAAACTGCCTAACTTTCACTATTCCTGATGAATGCCTTGTTCCCCCATTGCCCCCAATTCTCTCCCCTTGTCTCCCCCAGTGCCCAGCACTGCATTGAAGTCGCCCCTTCCTCACTGATGCGCCAGTGCCACGCCACCCCATCCATACTCGCTGGTCGAGCATGGAAAGCTCGCCAAACGCAGCCCCGCGCCCGTCCACGATGTCTAAGAGACAGGCCACCGTCCATCGCCACCCCCTGTCCAACCCTCGACCATAGCCAGGCCCTGGAACATCGAGAAAATGTCGCGCCCATTTCCTTTCTGCCATGCCGAGAGAGCTCCAGCACGCCGCAGCCGACACGCTTGCACAGGTCGCGCGCCGCCCTTGCCGTGCATAACTACGACCGACATGACCCTAGCTACCTCCCAGACACGACCGTTCACCGCTGCGCGACACGAAGCCACTATACATCGTCTAAAACACCATTGGTGCCTCGCAGAGCGTCGACCCATTCCGACCATTCTCAACCGCCCCTTGCCGTGCCATTAAGCCAGTGATAATCGCCAGGAGACACCGCACCGTCCTACGCCCATTGCCTTGCCCATAGCTCGTTGTACTGACGTTGCTGGAGAAGCCTGCCCATGCCGCACTGCCCCTCTCGCTGGTGTATAAATAAAGGCCACCCCAGCCCTCATTCTTCACACCATTTCATTCCTCACTCCTCACAGAACACCCCTAACCCTTCCACGGAGCAAGGCGAGCACCAGGCCGCCGGAATTTCACCGGAGCCCGCCGCTGCAGAGGAGGAGAAGGGCCGTTGATTGGAGCCACCCCAGGAGACACCGCGACCACCGTTCGAACCGCCGTCGTTGACAACGTCATTCGCCCCCACCGCCGACCTTATCTGGATCCCTAGTAAGGCCCGCGTACCCCCACCGTCGCCGTTAGGGTTCGGTCTCCTCAGAGCTGTTTGATGGAGACGACGAACATGAGCCGTAGATCGTAGTCTAATCGCACGACCTATATTGAAACATACCCCTTTTCTTAGACTGAACCGCTGATGCGTGAGACCTTTCTATTAGCAGCCCGCTGTGCGTGCTGTGCAGTTGGACCGGCCCAGTAACATTCCCGCGTAGCCCAGCAATTCAAATAACCTTTTTCCATTTTAGTTCAAACCTAGTTCTGTCTGTAGATTCAAAAATTAATTTAGAGAGATTTACTAATCAAATGACCTGATTCCAACTTTCTTAGAAAGGTATTGAAATTATCAATCCAACCCTGTTGGATTCGAACCATTTGAAATTATAGATCACCTATACCATAAATAACAAGACATATGCTTTTTCACATTCAAACATTTTTCAAAAATCAACCATAAATGACTTTGAGTTGATTCCAACTCTCGAAAATCACATTTGACAAGATCTATCTGAATATGTAAAAATATTTAGGTTTACATGCAGTGATCTTGGACTAGTATTAAAATGATTCTATATGGGTATTTATAGTCACTTTAATTATTAAAAATAGTAATTTTAAACTTTATAAAATATGACCACCACTTTAAATCACATTCCCAAGTATTAGAATATGTGGTGATGACATGTGTCCACTTTAAACCACTTTAATTGGAGAATATTAAATCTTAAGTAGTTTTCAATGAGTAGAAATTAGTTTTCCAAAATAAAATAAATAAGACTAGGTCTTTATTTCATGTGATGATTGTGATGATGCTAGATCATCTAGTGTGAACCTTTGTGTGCCAAATAGAGGTAGTTAAATATTGTTTGGTGATTGTGTACCTCGTATTCATTTATAGACGCTAGTACCGACCAAGGCTACGAGGAGGAGGAGTACTACGAAGAAGAAGAAGAAGAGAACTTCAACCACTGCACCAATCAAGGCAAGCTACCACTTGCATGTTACCTATGCAAGCTACCACTTGCATGTTACCTATGCAAGCCATCCTAGCAAGATAACACTTGCAAGTTTCTTAACTATTCAAGCTAGATGCCTTAGGGATGCTTTGGTTATACAACCTTGATTATACCAATCCCAAGTTTTACTTGCAAGCTTATTCTTTTATTTCTTTATCAAAGTTCTTTACCTTCCCTTAGTAACTTGTGAATTTTGGAAAAAGAGTATAGATTGCATAAGGAGCATAAAACTTGGCCTAAGTAGTTATGCTTAGATGTCAAACTGAGGCATGAGACTAAATTTGGATAGTCACATTTTATTAGCACCCTTCATTAGTGAATACCCTCAACTTTAGTGGCTATTGCTAAGCATAAAATTTGATCACTTTAGATGGGAATACTTGGTGAAAATGATTATGAAAACCTTGGAATGAAGATTCATTTGATTTAAATGTTTTGACATGTGTTATGAACACAAGATAATTTGATGATGAAAATGTTGAGGCATGAGCCTTAGCCCTTTTATTAAAAATTGATGGTTGGGTTCGGATGCAATACCGTTCCAATTTTACCGTATAACCACAATACCCAAATTTGGGTAGGTCTTGACTGGAAGTTTATATATCTTAGTTTGGGTTCCCTTGCGGAAG
Source organism: Avena sativa (assembly GCA_916181665.1). Taxonomy (NCBI): domain Eukaryota; kingdom Viridiplantae; phylum Streptophyta; class Magnoliopsida; order Poales; family Poaceae; genus Avena; species Avena sativa. The sequence continues at coordinate 140,309,430 of OV702280.1, forward strand.
AGGTTTGAGCTGAGGCGACCTCGTGATGGTTGTCCACCTATGCAGTTCCCAAGATGACAGATGGTCATGGTTGGGAGGCCAAACTCATAGGGGAGGTTCCTATACTAGGGTGTGTAATTGAAAGGTTAGGATTGATTATCTACATACTGAGTATGGTGATTCAGGATTGTTCCTAACAGATGTATCGAATGTTGTGGTGAAAGTGTACCACCTCTGCAGAGTGTCAAACTATTCGAATAGCTGCATCCGCGGTTATGGATAGTTGGAGTGGCCATACTGTTCTGTCATCAGATGTTTTCAAAATGACTTGTGAATTGAACTATGACTTTGACTTGACCACAACAGGGTTGTGAACATGAAAACTAAGTTCCCATTTAGGTGTTGTAGAGCATTAAACCATCTTTCTTTACTTCTGAACTCAGTTGAGATAAACCAGACTTTTTGCAAATAAACCTAGAGCTTAGGACTCCTACTCGAATTACTTTACTTGTTAGTGATAGTTTGTGAGTACTTAAATAGTACTCATGGCTTTGTCCCTGGCTATTCCTATGGCCAGACTATGAAGAGGACTATCAGGATGATGGACATCAGAAAGTCTATGACAACTAGGATCATCTCCCATCGCCAGCATTGCCTGTGACCCTGAAGATGGAGCTTCTACCATGCTATCGTTATTATTATTCCGCTGCATTGATTGTATCAAGACCGGATCATGAGATCCTTTATTTGTAAGACCTTTATTATGGTTTGTAATGGATGATGAAATATGTTACCAATCTGTTATGTCTTGCAAAAATGGTAATCCTGGGATTGCGATGTATGGCATAACAGGCATATGGGATTAAAAATCCGGGTGTTGACACCGACAATGTCACATTTGAAGGAAAAATAGGTATATGGCCATTTGTAAAGGAAATACCAGCAGCAAGAAGAAGTGACAATATACCAAAAGGGACTCTAGAGAGAAAATCAATCAAAGTCAATAGGGAAGTGATTAGAGAGTTCATAATTGAGAAGGTATTGCCTGCCATCGTAGCTCCTTGGATAGCAAATGATGTTGGGCAGACAATTCTAATATAGCAAGACAACATAGTGCCTCACATTCTCCCTAGTGACCAAACATTCAAACAAGCCATAGTTGAAATTATGCCTAAAACTGGACTGACCATGAAGTTGATTCAATAACCAGCAAATAGCCTAGATTTGAATGTTATTCATCTTGGGTTTTTCAGGTCTATATAGTCTCTAACTGAAACCAGAAGCCCTAAAACTCTGCAAGATTTTATTCAAGGTGTGCAACAAGAGTTTGAAGAATACGAGGTTTCTAAGCTAAATATGATTTTACTTAGTCTATAGACCTACATGATTCAAATCATGAACCATGGAGGAGGAAATGGGTACAACCCCCCTCATGTGCACAAATAAAGATTAGAGAGGCTGGGTTTTCTACTAAAAAGGCTTAAAATTACAGTAGAACTTTATGCATATGTCAAACAAATCCTACAAAAAGCAAGTGAACAAGAAGCATGTGAACAAGCAACAAGAGAACAAGAAGCTGGTGAACAAATGGCAAGTGACAAGAAGCAAGGAAAGAAAAGGCAAAGAGAGAAGAAGCAAGTCAACAAGAAACAAGTGAAAAAGACGCAAGCGAAGAAGCAACAAGTGACAAGAAGCAAGAAAACATGAGGCAAAGGAAGAATAAGCTAGTGCAAGAAGCAAGTCAACAAGAGACAAGTGAAAAATATGCAAGCGAAGAAGCAACAAGTGACAAGAAGCAAGAAAACAAGAGGCAAAGGAAGAAGAAGCAAGTGCAAGAAGAAAGTCAACAAGCAACAAGCGAAAGAGACGCAAGCGAAGAAGCAACAAGTGACAAGAATCAAGGAAAGAAAAGGCAAAGAGAGAAGAAGCAAGTGCAAGAAGAAAGTATATAAGCGACAAGTGAAAAAAATGCAAGCGAAGAAGCAACAAGTGATAAGAAGCAAGAAAACAAGAGGCAAAGGAAGAAGAAGAAAGTGCAAGAAGCAAGTCAAATAGCGACAAGCAAAAAAGACGCAAGCGAAGAAGCAACAAGTGACAAGAAGAAAGGAAAGAAAAGGCAAAGAGAGAAGAAGCAAGTGAAAGAAGCAAGTCAACAAGCGACAAGTGAAAAGGATGCAAGCGAAGAAGAAACAAGTGACAAGAAGAAAGAAAGCAAGAGGCAAAGGAAGAAGAAGCAAGTGCAAGAAGCAAGTCAATAAGAGGCAAGTGAAAAAGACGTAAGCGAAGAAGCAATAAGTGAAAAGAAGCAACAAGCTAGCAAAAAAGCAAGCAACTAATGTTATTGTGAGGATGAAAAAACTGTCAAATGTTCATTGATTTGTTTGTATGTACTCATTCAAGATGCATTATTGAACTATGTTACTGAGTATTTCTAGAGATACATTTGATTTAAACTAAGATTAATTAATTTCAGTCAACCTGCTGAAAGAATCATGACATGAATAACTACAGAGATCAGTTCTACTCCATAAAATTCTAGCATGGTACATAAAACTGCATTTACAGGAGTATGAGTAGTCCATGCTATCAACATGAGTACTTGTATGAGTAGTCTCAGTAAGTATCACAATGAAAGAGTAGCAAGCTCACCTTTTCAGAAGTAGCAGTAGCAAGCTCACCTTTGCAGGAACTGTCTTGTCAACAGACTGAACCTATAGAAGCTAATTTCATATAACCATCAACATGTACTAAGTGATACATTAAGGTATCCTGATTTTAGATAATTAATAATTACAGTTCTGACAAAAGAAACTACATGATATTGCAGTTTGAATATGAGGCTGTGTTACTCTATGCACTAAGTCTTTGTTCTGACAAGAAAAAGGGAAATCTGCTATTATGGTTTAATGAAAAACCTAATGTATCTTAGTTGCCATTTCTACAACTTTTGTGAGACCAAGTGCCCGGATAAATTTATAAGATGCTGATTATTGATGCTTTCCTTTGAGATATGTTCCTGACCTTAAGGGCCTCTTTGATCAAAGACAAGATTTCAGCCTATAGAAATTGAGGATTCTCGTAATAGAAAATCTTCAGTCTGTAGTACGACAAACCTTAGGAATTTTTACTATGGGCAACTTCACATTTGACTCAAAGAAAATTATATTGAATCTAACCTCTTGGAAAAATTCATATGCCTCACAAGTTCTTATGGTGTAATAAAACACACTTTTCTGCAGATTCCGATGGTTTACAATCCTACAGGAATCAACAAGGATTGCCTTTTCAATCCTGCAAATCAATGAGGCCCTATGTCCATAACTCTCAGTGGCATCTGGTGAGTAGGTGAGGTGTGTTTTGCACCTAAAGATATTTACAGGTCTTCGCGTCATTTAATCATTCCCAATGCGCACTTGATGGCTGCTGCTAACATGTGATAGTATTAACCTTTTTTCTGATGGGAGTTGATATTTCCTTTTGCTGAACAACATGGTATTTCCATTTATGTAACAGTAATTGGCATATACATTTTGCTAACAACTATAAAAAAAGTTAAGGAAATAATGATGAAAATTCCCATGCTTTATGTAAAATCCCAATTTCAGCAACCCTGATTTGTTGTCAAAAAGGAAAAAATCAGGGGGAACAAAAACTTTTTCTTATTACATGTTGCAATGCTTGTTTACTTGTTTTCTTGTGTTCATGCAACTGGTTGTGTTTTAGATGATATACTCCTTATCTCAACCTGAGTTAACAAAAACTATTTTACAAATGAAATGTCTTGGATCACCCTCTTTATTCTTAAATGTTCTGGCATTTCAAACTTGAACTAGGATGACTTGGACACAACAAAATATTTTACTAGTTTCTATTAACAAAACTATGGAGACCTATATATAATCTCCTGATGTTTTCAAGACAGAACTCTCAACTACTCTTACCTCTAGGTTTTCCAGAACCTTTCCTAAAACATTTTTCATTCTAATCTTGGTAGAAATACCAAGAGGACCTTATATTACTTCAAATCAAAACCTCTGCCAAATACCCATGCTTACCTCAAGCTAGGCTTGATGGTAACACTAGTAGTAGTTGGAGAAGTTGATTTGATGAATTGCCTTGATCTACTATCTGATGAATTGCCTTGATCTTCTAATTACCTTGTTTGCTTAGGAAGTAGCATGAGACAATCTAGGATCTCATCCTTAAGGATCAAACCAATAGTTGAGATCATCAATCTCAAACTAAGCATCCCAATCTTAACCTAACTCGAGTCACTCAAGTGAATCTCTAATCTACTTACCCAGATCAATCATGAGCTAATATTTTGCATTAGCTTCCAACCCATCAAATACCAAATACAAGCATGAATCTCTTATACTTAATATATACTTTAATATTATCCACTTGATGATAAGAATAAACCTTTTCACCCTCTCCAAATGTTTCCCTCTTGCATACTTGTCCAAATCCACAAATCTGCCAAATGTGGCTAAGTCTAGAATCCTTATCTAGATTCAATCTTTGGAACTCCACCTACTCTAATTTGTGTGCATTATTGAAAATGTACTTGAACCATCTTGAAGTACATCATCAGTACTACCAAATCCTACTCTTTCCCTTGGCTAAAGAATTCTTATACCCACTCATCAATGATGGTTTTGTAGTCAAGATAATAATATTTTATCCAAATCTTATCATCTTGCCTACTTTGGAAGATTCTCACATCCATATGCTACCTCCCCTTGACTAACTCCCTTCATGGTTATGACCTACTAACTGTAGCATCCCAGTTGTCTAACACCTGTAATGCTACTTGTTCTAGTAATAAAAGAGCCACTTCCTACAAATAATTGTTGCATCATCATCATGTCATGTTCATGTCATCATGCCACCTTGCATTTGAGCATCATACAAAAACCCTTTTGTTTTGGTTCTTATCTCATATGCATTAATATTTGTATTTGCCTCTTGATATTGTATTAGGTTCTTGATATATTGTTAAATGCCCAAGTTGATTTGGGGGCATATCTCTTATTGACTCCACCACCTTTTCTTCACCACCTTATAATTCCACCATCCAACTAATATGAGCTTGGCATTTTAATTGAGTTTACCTCTAGCTCATGTGGGTTGGGTGGATTCCACTCATAATCTTATGCTTGGCCTTTTCCACCTTTTGGAAATGCATGGAATAATGCCACATGATTTTATGTTGTTTTCACAATATGAATACATGGCATTTATTGTTGCATGGGCCATGCAAGTGCCACCTTTTACTTGACATTTGAATGTTATTTTTGTTTTGCTTACATGGTTCACCTCTTTTATTTTCCTCTTTTGGCCATCTTGTTGAGCTTGTGTGGATCATGCTTGATCTAATAAAACCACCAAACCCTCTAATCCAAACCCTAAACCTAACCTCCCCTCTCACCTCACCCATGCCTCTAAACCTAGCTGCCACCTATCCCTCTCGGCCTCCCCCTCTCCCTGCATGAGGACCCCACCTAGCCACCACCTCCATGCCGAGCTACCCCCCCCTCCTATCCAACCCTCGCCGAGCTCCCCCCTACCCTAGACACCCGAGCCTACCCTCCCCCTTTTCTCTCTCTCTCTCTGCATGCTAGCCCCACTTTGGCAGCCTCACTCCCGTGCTCTAGCCACCCCAGCCGTGCCTGCCCTGGCCCCATGCCGTGCACGTGAGGGGAGAGGATAAAGGTGGCCGAAGCCACCTTCCCTCTCCAACACGCCATCCCCTCCCTCCCTTCGGTCCTATCCACCCCACAGCCTTCCCCTGCATCCCCAGATCTATTCAGTGCCCTGCCTCTCTCCTCCCTTCTCCCTCGCCCACGGCCACACCGACCCCGACCACCACCCGTCGGCATCCTCACGAGACCATCAAACCAGCCGGCGGCGAGGTGCTCGAGGCTGTCGAGGAGGACCAGAAGGCCGACCTACTTCGCCCAGTACCCGGAGCCGAGTAGGAGAAGCCCCCGAACCAGCTGCAACCGACGCCGTCCTGCCGAAACCCTAACACCGCCGTCCGCGAGCCGCGCCGGCGATCGTCTGCGCCCCTGCCCGTACCGACCACCCCGACGAACCCGCGGTGAGCCACACTACCTCCAAGACATCCTCCCCTACTTGTTCGTTTCCTGGATGAGCGGGTCACGGCGACGAGCGCCCTCGGTGCACGGCGTGGACGTCGTCGTCGTCTCGCTCCCGTGCGCGCCAAACCCTAGCTAGCCGCCTACCCTCCCTCCTAGAAACTACCCAGCCCGGCCGCAGCGGCAGCCGCCCTCTGCGCGAGCCAGCGGTCGCGCGTTCGAATCCCGCCTCGCCGCGCCGTTCTCTGACGCTCTGTCAGACGCGCGAGAGGAAGATCCACAGTGGCGCGGGTCTTTTTACCGATAACCCCCTCGCGTTTTGTTGCGTCAACCCGCGACCCTTCCTGGTCCCGCCTGTCAGCCTCTGTGGCTTTCTTCTGAAAAGGCTCCCGAAGATCCTATTACTCAACCCGCAGTCCCCCCCCCTGAGCCACGTGGTCAGCCCGCAGCATCTTGCTGTCAAGTGGGCCTGCGCGCCAGTGGGTCCCACCTGTCTGTCTCTGATCCTAGAGCAGCCCGTGGTGTTAAACGTCGTCTGCGCGCGTGTGAGTCCAGTCAGCGCCGGTCCCATATGTCGGCGACTGGGGCTAACTGAACCTGGGTGCAAAAAGTTTTAGCTGGCTGTCTGTTTAAATTCAAATCTAAATCAAATTATTTGAATTCAAACTCAAATTCTGTTTTAATATAACTTTTAAAATACAAACTCAAATAATACATATAATATATGTTTTTGAATCAGAAAAATGTGAGGATTTCAAATATGCTATTCAAATTATATTTTGCACACCTTATTTTCCAAGTTGATGAAATTACAATAAATTCCATCCTTTCTTAAATATTTAATAACTTTTGATTTATAATTCCAAATTCAACAAATGATATGTCTAAAATGATCAGCTCGACGAGACCTTTCTGTTTATGTTATCCATGACTTCAATTGCAGCATGCATCATGTAAATATATAATAGGAAGCAACTAATATGACAATAAAAGGGGACCAAAACTCAATAAAAATGTTATCTCTTGTATTCTACACCTCACCCATGCCATGCTACATTATTGCCATGCAACTTGTGCATCATTCATCATGGCATGATTGTTTGCTTGTCGCATTTTATTCATATGCTTGCGCTCTTTATTTATGTTGGCCCTTGTTTGTTTGGTTCTTCTTTCGAATAGACGCTGAGCAGGGGATATATCAAGAGAACCAGGAGCACTACCCAGATCCGTCTCTCGCTTCAACTGAGTTGCCAGGCAAGCACTACCACATGCTTGCATACATACAGTACCTATTGCCTCTATCTTGTTCTTGCATCATTGAGTCGCGAATGCATTAAACTGAATCCCAAGTATTGCATAGCCTTTACTTTTAAACCCCACCAAGCTTGTACCTCCATCCCATGAGCCATTACTATAGGAGTTGTTTGAGCCATGCGAGTCGTAGAACAGCATGTGTAGGGTATGTGAGTGTCTGATGGATAACGAGGTACCTAAACAACTTAACCTGAGTAGTAATGGGACAACTAATGAAAGTGGCACCGGTGAGCAATATCTGCTATTTGGTTTTTCCTGCTCACTTGTGTCCCGTAAGACCCCGAGTACTTGATTCCTGTTCCAAGAATATTCGCGCTATCCACATCCGGGAGGCTTATGGGACCCCCCTGAGCCAGAGCTTGATTCAGTCTTATTTCTTGGGGCCACAAACTAGTTTGAGGTTTTATTTACTATCCTGTACTTATGCCATGCTCTACTGCTTTATTACGATTGTGTGAGGAGCACACTGTACTGTTTAGGATCGGGACACGTTTTCGCGGTGTCGACAAGCCCAGTTTTGGGTTCCCAGTCGCTCACAGCCGTCCACCCAAACCTCGGGTCCGTCTCGGAGTCAGCTAACTTTGTTGCGGGTGTACTCCAAGGGGTGGCCCCCTGAAATATTTCTGAATCATGTGATTGCTTTGTCGTGAAGGCCTCGTTGGGTTTTGATTTGGTTTTTCCGAGGTTGATCGAGTGTGTGTTGCTATTTGTGCACCCCTGCAGGGTAAAACTTTCTGAAAGCCGTGTCCGCGGTTATGGATGACTTGGAGCACAGTTTCTCGATCATAGACAAGCATAACTAAAGTACCGCTTTTAATTTGACTAAGTAATTGACTAGTAAATAGTGCAACACTCATGGAATGGTTAATAAAACTGCCAACGGATGGGAGGGGTTGTTCGTCCGCTTCCTCGTCGGTAAGCGAGGAGGATGATGGATCCGGTGATATTACTGTTATAACTGTTGTCATTAATTCACGGACATCCGTCTATCTTTGGTTAGGCGGATGGTTAGCGAGTATCTATAGAACTGTTAGGGTTTATCTTTTGCTGCAATTGCGTCACCCCAGGTTGTGTCCCCTTTAGAGGCATAAAGACTTGCTGAGTACCCTTAGGGTCTCACACGATAAATTATTGGTTCAGATGAACAGGTACACTCGCAGGACGGATACTGGGTGGAAGAGGCTGATGATGTGGGCAACGATCATTGGGTGTAGAGATTCCGGGAACAGGGATCTGTGAGATCTGTGGGCGGGATGTGCTTATTTCAATGGCATCTTATGCCGATTTGCTTCTTATCCGTACTCGGACTTTGTTTTGCCGCTTCCGCTTGATACTCTGATGTGTGATGTATGAGGAATTATCCTAAAATATTATATCTATCTAGGTCATTTGAATCTTGCCGTATGGCGTTGCTATATTTCCTTTCTTTCTAGATGGAATGGCTCTGATGTACTTTTGTATGGTGGCTTGCATACATACTCATTTGTGTATGTAGTTGATCCCTTCGCCTGCCGATTACACCGCCCGTACAGGTCCCGATGAATTGGAAGTGGTTGGGACGGCCGAAAGGTCTACCCGTGAGTGGCTTTTGGGGCCCCACCGTACTATTTCAACCACTTCCGCTCATCCAGGCTTGTATCTAGGAGCGTAATTCACCGAGGTAGTTACAATTGGTATCAGAGCCATCCCGACCTTCAGGGTCTCAGCCAAACGGTCGTTGTCAGTCTAGCAAATATTTTTGGTAGTTATGTATACTAGGGAAAAACAAAACGCGAGAGTAGGACTGCTTCCACTTTTCTTCTTACCCACCCACACACCCTTTCTGGTAAGGAAGTGTAACGTTTTCAATCCTCTTCTTAAAAGTTCAAACTAGGATTCACGTGTTCTGGGTTTCCGTAGTACCATAGGTTGTGTGTGTGTGTGTGTAATCCCTTGTCTATCTGTTGCATCCAAGTTGTTGTCTAATCAGCCTTTTGGTTATCAACTGTTGGTACATTTCATACCGACAGGCTTTTGCAAACCGACGCGATCTGTCTTACTCTTTGTTATCCGACGTTATCTTTTTTGGGGTGTTCGTTTCCGTAGTTACTAATCTTTAGGTTCAACGTGAGAAGAAGGGGTTAGGATATGTGTTCCACTTATTCATGTGCGGAGTAATGCTTTGAGTGCGCGATGGAGTCGCGACCATACCACTACTCTTATCATTCGCTTTTGTATATTGAATTGGTAGAGTCACTAATCTTGATTCGTTAAGTAATTTTGCGCATCTATTGGTATTTTAATGCCGAAATTTTGTGGAAAATTTTTCTTTGATATATTTGTGTACCACACTCCTTTTCAGTCGTGTGCGATATGCTTAATATCTTTTAGGTGCTATGAACTTTGTTGATATTTTAATATCATCTTAGTAAATTGTATCCTTTAATCTTGGTTAATTCCATCTTGGTACTATTTTGGATTATTCTTATTCTCCATTATAGTACTGACTTGTGTTTTATATCAATCACAGGATGGCTCCACCACGCCGTTCTGATGAGGACATACCACCGGAACTTGGGGCCGCGTTGTCAAACATAGCCAATGCCTTGGCAGCAATGCAACAGAACCAGCAGCATTTGGAAGAAAGCGTCAGAAGGAATGAGTTTGCTCCACTACCTCCACCTCCCAAGCGGGGCGACATCAAAAGCTTCCTGAAATTCAACCCTCGCCACTTTGATGTTTCCGATCGACCACTGGACGCGGATGATTGGCTGCGTGAGATGTCAAGGTTACTCGAGACTGCTGATGTTCCTGAGCAGGAGTGGGTAAAGTGTGCTACTCACCTTCTAAAGGGAGATGTAGCTCTCTGGTGGGAGAATTACCTGAAGGCAAGCTGCACTGGTTTTCAGCCTACTTGGGAAAGGTTCACTGCAGCTTTCAAAGAGCAATTCCTGTCAGAGATTGTCATGGAAAGGATGAAGGAAGCATTTCTCAACCTAAAGCAGGGAAATGATAACGTCAACACCTACATCAGGAACTTCATGAACCTTTCTCGTTATGGTGGCGAGAGGTATCTGATGACAAGAAGAAGCAAAAGAGGTTCAGGCAAGGGCTCAATGCATCGATCAAATATGCAATCACACATGCAAGGCCGGCATCTTTCCTGGAACTACAGCACACAGCTCTGCAAGAGGAAGCAAGCAGGCAAGTGTTTGAGGAGTCCAAGAAACACAACCGTGATGCATCAAGCTCTTCAGCTATGGCAGCTCCTTCTAAGCGGCGTGTCTGGGTTCCTAACACCCCACCGTCGCTCCCGGCTTCACCAAGACCTTCAAGCTACACGTCAAGGCCACTAAACTCCATCACTGCTGCTCCCAGGGGCTACACCCACAACTACCCTGGAGCGCCTGGCGGAGTCCCTGGCTACGTTGCTCCACGTCCACCTGGTGCTTGCTTCACATGTGGAGATCCTGGACATCTGAACTGGAACTGTCCGTTGAAGAACAAAGCTCTTCCTCCACCCCCGCCAAGATCTGCAGCAAGCTCTCCTTCGGTTCGTGCACCACCACCTCGGGCTCTCAACATCAACACCAAGCCCGGGTCTGCGGTTGTTCGTGCCAACTGTGTCAACGCCGCTCAAGCTGAGCATGCACCTGGAGTTGTGATGGGTATGCTTTCCGTTAACTCAGTCCCTGCACGAGTTTTGTTTGATTCTGGTGCATCGCATTCTTTTGTTTCTCACAAGTTTGCAAATGAGAATGAGTTAGTCTTGGTCCCTCTCCTCAAGCGGTTGGTGGTACAATCTCCTGGTTCAAACATGAGGGCTGTTCATATCAGCCATGGCAATCAAATTGAGATTGGTGGCTCTTTGTTCTCGGCTTCCTTAATTGTTCTGGGCAATTCTGAAATTGATGTCATCTTGGGCATGGATTGGTTGACGGCAAATGCAGCTGTGATTGATTGTGCTGAACGCTCGGTTTCTCTGAAGATTCCTGAAGGCCATATAGTCTTTTCTCCAAGCCTGACTCCTGCTGTCCAGCTTTTATCTTTGGCGGCTCTGAATGATGATGCTATGGAAGCTATTCAGAGTGTACCGGTGGTCTGTGAGTTTCCGGATGTCTTTCCTGAAGAGTTGCCGGGTATGCCTCCGGATCGTGAGGTTGAGTTTGTAATTGAGCTTGAACCTGGAACGGCTCCTATCTCCAAGCGGCCTTATAAAATGGGTCCTGCTGAGTTGGCTGAACTCAAACGTCAGCTTGATGAACAAGAGAAGTTGGGTTTCACTCAACACAGTACTTCTTCTTGGGGTAGCCCAACAATCTTTGTGAAGAAGCGTGACAGGACTGATAGACTTTGTGTTGACTATCGGGCTCTCAATGCTAAAACCATCAAGAATAAATATCCCCTTCCACGGATTAATGATCTCTTTGACCAGCTAGCTGGAGCTGTGGTATTCTCTAAGCTGGACTTGAGGAGTGGTTATCACCAAATCAAAATTCGCAAGGAAGATGTGCCCAAAACAGCTTTCACCACCCGCTATGGCCTGTATGAGTACACAGTCATGTCTTTCGGTCTCACCAACGCACCTGCTACCTTCTCAAGGCTTATGAACTCGGTCTTCATGGAGTACCTGGATAAGTTCGTTGTGGTCTATCTGGATGACATCCTGGTCTATTCTAAATCCAAGGAAGAGCATGAAGAACACCTGCGGTGTGTCCTAAACAAGCTTCGTGAGAACCGCTTGTATGCCAAGTTCTCAAAGTGTGAGTTTTGGCTGCCTCAAGTAACCTATCTTGGTCACATCATCTCTGCCAAGGGCATTGCAGTAAACCCGGAAACGGTAAAGACAATTGTCGAATGGCTTCCTCCTGTTAATGTCAAAGAAGTGCGGAGTTTCCTCGGTTTGGCTAGCTATTGCCGTCGCTTCGTTCAGAACTTTTCGAAGATAGCGAAGCCTCTTACCGATCTCCTCAAGAAAGGCAAGAAATACCTGTGGACTCTTGCATGTCAAGCAAGTTTTGAGACACTCAAAGAGAAGCTCACTTCCACACCAGTCTTGGTTCCTCCGGATACATCTAAGCCTTTCCAGATATTCTGTGACGCCTCTTTGCAAGGATTGGTGCGGTCCTTATGCAAGAAAAGCAAGTTGTTGCTTATGCCTCTCGACAGTTGAAGACGCATGAGATCAACTATCCCACACATGACCTCGAGCTAGCAGCAGTTGTCTTTGCTTTGAAGCTATGGAGGCACTACTTGCTTGGCAACCGATGTGAGATCTTTTCTGATCACAAGAGTTTGAAGTATATCTTCACACAGCCTGATCTCAACCTTCGGCAGAGGAGATGGATTGAAGCAATCAATGATTTTGATTTGACCATCAACTACACACAGGGCAAAGCTAATGTCATGGCCGATGCTCTCAGCCGCAAAGCTTATGTCAACAACCTCATGATGGAAGAACAGCAACCTCTTTTGTGCAAGGAATTCCGTCAGCTCAACCTGGAAGTTGTGGAACAAGGGCATCTCCTGAACCTTCTGGCTACTCCTCTCTTGGAAGAAAAGATTCGTTTTCGTCAGCGTGGTGATCCGCACACCAGAAAGATCACCTCCCAGCTTCAGCTTCCGAAGTATGAGTCCTTCCACGTAGATGATCAAGGCACGCTTTTCTTTGAACACCGGATGTTTGTTCCGAACTACCCGGGTTTGAGAGAGCAAGTTCTCAAGGAGGCGCATGATTCTGTTCTATCTATTCACCCTGGCAGCACAAAGATGTACATGGACTTGAAAACACAATATTGGTGGCCTGGTTTGAAACGGTATTGCGCAAAGTATGTCTCGGAGTGTGATGTCTGCCGCAGAGTGAAAGCTGTTCATCAGAAACCTTTCGGTCTTCTACAGCCATTGAAACCTCCAGAATGGAAATGGGAGAAAGTAGAGATGGACTTCATCACTGGCTTTCCAAGGTCGCAGAAGGGCAACAATGCAATCTTTGTTGTCATCGACAGGCTTTCTAAAGTGGCTCATTTCTTCCCCGTAAAGGAAACAATTTCTGGAATTCAGTTGGCTGAGCTCTATATCAACAGAATTGTCTCTCTGTATGGGGTTCCGCTTGAGATCAGTTCAGACCGTGGAAGCATCTTCACTTCCAAGTTCTGGGAAAGTTTCCAAAATGCTTTGGGAACAAAGTTGAACTTCAGCATAGCTTACCACCCTCAGTCGCAAGGACAAGTTGAAAGGATCAATCAGATTCTGGAGGATATGCTTCGTGCTTGCATTATCTCTTTTGGCATGAAGTGGGAGGAATGTCTTCCTTATGCTGAATTCTCTTACAACAACAGCTTCCAGAAAAGTCTGAAGATGGCACCATTCAAGGCTCTCTATGGTCGCAAGTGCAGAACTCCGATTGGTTGGTCAGGTGCAGGAGAAAGAATTTGGTTTGGCCCTGATATTGTACCTCAAGTGGAGGAGAAGGTGCATATCATTCTCAAGAACCTGAAGATTGCTCAAAGTCGTCAGAAGAGCAATTATGACAGGAAGCACACGGACATGGTGTATGCCCCTGGTGATCTCGTGTACCTTCGTATCACTCCCATGAAAGGCACACACCGCTTTGGCATCAAAGGAAAGCTGGCTCCTAGATACATCGGTCCATTCAAGATTCGTGGTAGAAGAGGAGAAGTTGCTTATGCCCTAGAGCTCCCAGAAAAACTCAAAGTCCATGATGTTTTCCACATCTCTCAGCTCAAGAAGTGCTTCAAAGATCCCGGCAGGACCGTGGATCATGAGCTAATAGATCTCCAAGAAGACCTGTCTTATCAAGAACACCCCACCAAAATCCTTGAGACCGCAGAAAGAAGGACTCGCAACAAGTCCATCAAGTTCTGCAAGGTGCAGTGGTCACACCATTCTGTTGATGAAGCCACTTGGGAGCCTGAAGATGAACTCCGTGCCAACTATCCTACCCTCTTTGTGTCTTCTTCTTCTTCCTAGAATCTCGGGGCGAGATTCCTGTTTAGTGGGGGAGAGTTGTAGCATCCCAGTTGTCTAACACCTGTAATGCTACTTGTTCTAGTAATAAAAGAGCCACTTCCTACAAATAATTGTTGCATCATCATCATGTCATGTTCATGTCATCATGCCACCTTGCATTTGAGCATCATACAAAAACCCTTTTGTTTTGGTTCTTATCTCATATGCATTAATATTTGTATTTGCCTCTTGATATTGTATTTGGTTCTTGATATATTTTTAAATGCCCAAGTTGATTTGGGGGCATATCTCTTATTGACTCCACCACCTTTTCTTCACCACCTTATAATTCCACCATCCAACTAATATGAGCTTGGCATTTTAATTGAGTTTACCTCTAGCTCATGTGGGTTGGGTGGATTCCACTCATAATCTTATGCTTGGCCTTTTCCACCTTTTGGAAATGCATGGAATAATGCCACATGATTTTATGTTGTTTTCACAATATGAATACATGGCATTTATTGTTGCATGGGCCATGCAAGTGCCACCTTTTACTTGACATTTGAATGTTATTTTTGTTTTGCTTACATGGTTCACCTCTTTTCTTTTCCTCTTTTGGCCATCTTGTTGAGCTTGTGTGGATCATGCTTGATCTAATAAAACCACCAAACCCTCTAATCCAAACCCTAAACCTAACCTCCCCTCTCACCTCACCCATGCCTCTAAACCTAGCTGCCACCTATCCCTCTCGGCCTCCCCCTCTCCCTGCATGAGGACCCCACCTAGCCACCACCTCCATGCCGAGCTACCCCCCCCTCCTATCCAACCCTAGCCGAGCTCCCCCCTACCCTAGACACCCGAGCCTACCCTCCCCCTTTTCTCTCTCTCTCTGCATGCTAGCCCCACTTTGGCAGCCTCACTCCCGTGCTCTAGCCACCCCAGCCGTGCCTGCCCTGGCCCCATGCCGTGCACGTGAGGGGAGAGGATAAAGGTGGCCGAAGCCACCTCCCCTCTCCAACACGCCATCCCCTCCCTCCCTTCGGTCCTATCCACCCCACAGCCTTCCCCTGCATCCCCAGATCTATTCAGTGCCCTGCCTCTCTCCTCCCTTCTCCCTCGCCCACGGCCACACCGACCCCGACCACCACCCGTCGGCATCCTCACGAGACCATCAAACCAGCCGGCGGCGAGGTGCTCGAGGCTGTCGAGGAGGACCAGAAGGCCGGCCTACTTCGCCCAGTACCCGGAGCCGAGTAGGAGAAGCCCCCGAACCAGCTGCAACCGACGCCGTCCTGCCGAAACCCTAACACCGCCGTCCGCGAGCCGCGCCGGCGATCGTCTGCGCCCCTGCCCGTACCGACCACCCCGACGAACCCGCGGTGAGCCACACTACCTCCAAGACATCCTCCCCTACTTGTTCGTTTCCTGGATGAGCGGGTCGCGGCGACGAGCGCCCTCGGTGCACGGCGTGGACGTCGTCGTCGTCTCGCTCCCGTGCGCGCCAAACCCTAGCTAGCCGCCTACCCTCCCTCCTAGCAACTACCCAGCCCGGCCGCAGCGGCAGCCGCCCTCTGCGCGAGCCAGCGGTCGCGCGTTCGAATCCCGCCTCGCCGCGCCGTTCTCTGACGCTCTGTCAGACGCGCGAGAGGAAGATCCACAGTGGCGCGGGTCTTTTTACCGATAACCCCCTCGCGTTTTGTTGCGTCAACCCGCGACCCTTCCTGGTCCCGCCTGTCAGCCTCTGTGGCTTTCTTCTGAAAAGGCTCCCGAAGATCCTATTACTCAACCCGCAGTCCCCCCTTGAGCCACGTGGTCAGCCCGCAGCATCTTGCTGTCAAGTGGGCCTGCGCGCCAGCGGGTCCCACCTGTCTGTCTCTGAGCCTAGAGCAGCCCGTGGTGTTAAACGTCGTCTGCACGCGTGTGAGTCCAGTCAGCGCCGGTCCCATCTGTCGGCGACTGGGGCTAACAGAACCTGGGTGCAAAAAATTTTAGCTGGCTGTCTGTTTAAATTCAAATCTAAATCAAATTATTTGAATTCAAACTCAAATTTTGTTTTAATATAACTTTTAAAATACAAACTCAAATAATACATATAATATATGTTTTTGAATCAGAAAAATGTGAGGATTTCAAATATGCTATTCAAATTATATTTTGCACACCTTATTTTCCAAGTTGATGAAATTACAATAAATGCCATCCTTTCTTAAATATTTAATAACTTTTGATTTATAATTCCAAATTCAACAAATGATATGTCTAAAATGATCAGCTCGACGAGACCTTTCTGTTTATGTTATCCATGACTTCAATTGCAGCATGCATCATGTAAATATATAATAGGCAGCAACTAATATGACAATAAAAGGGGACCAAAACTCAATAAAAATGTTATCTCTTGTATTCTACACCTCACCCATGCCATGCTACATTATTGCCATGCAACTTGTGCATCATTCATCATGGCATGATTGTTTGCTTGTCGCATTTTATTCATATGCTTGCGCTCTTTATTTATGTTGGCCCTTGTTTGTTTGGTTCTTCTTTCGAATAGACGCTGAGCAGGGGA
The DNA here is from genome assembly GCA_916181665.1 of Avena sativa. Lineage (NCBI taxonomy): Eukaryota > Viridiplantae > Streptophyta > Magnoliopsida > Poales > Poaceae > Avena > Avena sativa. The sequence goes on from OV702280.1 coordinate 140,326,344, forward strand.
TATATCAAGAGAACCAGGAGCACTACCCAGATCCGTCTCTCGCTTCAACTGAGTTGCCAGGCAAGCACTACCACATGCTTGCATACATACAGTACCTATTGCCTCTATCTTGTTCTTGCATCATTGAGTCGCGAATGCATTAAACTGAATCCCAAGTATTGCATAGCCTTTACTTTTAAACCCCACCAAGCTTGTACCTCCATCCCATGAGCCATTACTATAGGAGTTGTTTGAGCCATGCGAGTCGTAGAACAGCATGTGTAGGGTATGTGAGTGTCTGATGGATAACGAGGTACCTAAACAACTTAACCTGAGTAGTAATGGGACAACTAATGAAAGTGGCACCGGTGAGCAATATCTGCTATTTGGTTTTTCCTGCTCACTTGTGTCCCGTAAGACCCCGAGTACTTGATTCCTGTTCCAAGAATATTCGCGCTATCCACATCCGGGAGGCTTATGGGACCCCCCTGAGCCAGAGCTTGATTCAGTCTTATTTCTTGGGGCCACAAACTAGTTTGAGATTTTATTTACTATCCTGTACTTATGCCATGCTCTACTGCTTTATTACGATTGTGCGAGGAGCACACTGTACTGTTTAGGATCGGGACACGTTTTCGCGGTGTCGACAAGCCCAGTTTTGGGTTCCCAGTCGCTCACAGTCGTCCACCCAAACCTCGGGTCCATCTCGGAGTCAGCTAACTTCGTTGCGGGTGTACTCCAAGGGGTGGCCCCCTGAAATATTTCTGAATCCTGTGATTGCTTTGTCGTGAAGGCCTCGTTGGGTTTTGATTTGGTTTTTCCGAGGTTGATCGAGTGTGTGTTGCTATTTGTGTACCCCTGCAGGGTAAAACTTTCTGAAAGCCGTGTCCGCGGTTATGGACGACTTGGAGCACAGTTTCTCGATCATAGACAAGCATAACTAAAGTACCGCTTTTAATTTGACTAAGTAATTGACTAGTAAATAGTGCAACACTCATGGAATGGTTAATAAAACTGCCAACGGATGGGAGGGGTTGTTCGTCCGCTTCCTCGTCGGTAAGCGAGGAGGAGGATGGATCCGGTGATATTACTGTTATAACTGTTGTCATTAATTCACGGACATCCGTCTATCTTTGGTTAGGCAGATGGTTAGCGAGTATCTATAGAACTGTTAGGGTTTATCTTTTGCTGCAATTGCGTCACCCCAGGTTGTGTCCCCTTTAGAGGCATAAAGACTTGCTGAGTACCCTTAGGGTCTCACACGATAAATTATTGGTTCAGATGAACAGGTACACTCGCAGGACGGATACTGGGTGGAAGAGGCTGATGATGTGGGCAACGATCGTTCGGTGTAGAGATTCCGGGAACGGGGATCCGTGAGATCTGTGGGCGGGATGTGCTTATTTCAATGGCATCTTATGCCGATTTGCTTCTTATCCGTACTCGGACTTTGTTTTGCCACTTCCGCTTGATACTCTGATGTGTGATGTATGAGGAATTATCCTAAAATATTATATCTATCTAGGTCATTTGAATCTTGCCGTATGTCGTTGCTATATTTCCTTTCTTTCTAGATGGAATGGCTCTGATGTACTTTTGTATGGTGGCTTGCATACATACTCATTTGTGTATGTAGTTGATCCCTTCGCCTGCCGATTACGCCGCCCGTACAGGTCCCGATGAATTGGAAGTGGTTGGGACGGCCGAAAGGTCTACCCGTGAGTGGCTTTTGGGGCCCCACCATACTATTTCAACCACTTCCGCTCATCCAGGCTTGTATCTAGGAGCGTAATTCACCGAGGTAGTTACACTAACCATGGCCTATGCATCAACACTTTCCTTGATTCCACTAGAGCTTTGTGCTTTCTAAACCCACATGGTTTTCGAGGCTAATGGGTAATCTGCTATGGCGGCCTTAATTGCAACAAAGTTTGGAATCTCTTTTAGAATACCTCAAACATGACCAAGCTCAACCTTCTGTACCATGGTGACCTGTGTCACTTGGTCTATCTATCCATCTAGCACATGTCCCAAGGGGAGCTCTAAGATCCAAGATCCAACAAGGTTTTGAAAGGATAAAACTAACTTTGTCCAAGATCCTCTTATCCTTGTCTTCTACACAAAATCAATTTTGACTTCCAAAACCCAAGGTTGCTTAGATTCTAGTGTTCTTGTTGCGTTTAGAATTTCCCAATCCTTTAGGACTAATTATGTAGATAAGTGATCCTTGTTTTCACCAAATCCAACAACTAGAGAAAGACCATTTCTGGCTAAGTCAAAAATGCATTAAAAAGTGTCAAGTTAGAATATATGGTTTAATCAAACCCTAAGCCACCTATGCCATGAAAATCCATGTAGGGATACCTTGTCATGAGTACCTTAAAACCACACCTCTACCTTGGCCAAAACAGAAACCCTAGCACTAATCCCAAGAAGGTTTGCATCACATGTTGAATTAAGGGAAATGGCACCATTAATTTCATCAGACTTTGGAAGAGCATAACTATAGTTTGAATGAGAACCAGCAAGCCTACCTATTATGTGCTTACCCACCTACAAACCCTGTATGCAACTTGACCAGAACCATGGCCATGAGTGGCTCGAGCTACTTTCCTTCATCAAGCAAAGTCCGTACCTTGATAATCTCACCCTAGATGACCCAATGTGTGTAAATTGACAAGAACTAGTGTTGTGGTCGTGTCCACTGCTGCGCATGAGTACACACCTGCCCCAACCCTGCACCACACCCCCAGCTAGACGTTAACTAGCCCCAAAACAGTCCAGGAAGGTGAGACACCGAAGATAGAGGAAATCTTGCCATTTATGAATAGCTGAAGCTCTGCCCTATCATATCCCCCCTAGGCCCGGCTATATGCACTGCAGCTCCCAGATTCGCCCTCGACATCCCCTCCCTCACCCTCGAACCCCTGTGACCCCCAACTGACATTGTCCACGTCGGACAGAACATCATCACCCCGCATGCACCCACCCGCTCCGCGGTGAGTTCCAACCGCGATCTTGTGAAGGGTACAGACACCACCCCTCCCTACCACCATACGCCTAGCCTCGCCCCACACATTCCCCTGCCCGCGCTCTAGACCTCGCAAGCTGTTCGGTCGAACAGCCTGTGTGCATGCGCAATGACAACCCCACTCACGCACTCCTGAGGCCCCCGTCCTGCTCCTTCGTGGATACTGAGTCCCAGGCACGCCATGACACACACCCACACACACACACACACTTCGTCGTCCTCCTAGACCAACCAGCGCCCAACACTCCCTCTCCCATGGCTCGTTTGAGCTCGGTTTACCGCAGACCACAACCTCTCGAGTAAAAAGACAGAGGCCACCCCTGCTTGCTTCTCCACCCCACTTCCGGTCCCAGAACACCTCCCGGTATCCCCACCAAACGAGAGCCTCTCCCAGGATCAGTGCCACCGGCAAGAGGAGAAATCCTCCTTGGGTTTGCAAGGACAAACCACAACCATGCCACCACCCTGGTCGCCCTCCTTTCCTCCCTCTCTACCTAATACGGCTCCTCTTCGCATTCTCTACCTAACCTCCCCTATTTTTTTTCCTAGGACCGCCCCAGACGATGCCGACTTGGACCTCCCAAGCATGCCCCGCCACGGTGGCGCGCGTTTCGCGAGGTCTGCGCCAAAAACCACCGTGCCGCCCATCCATAGGGTCGCCGTCATGCTCTGAGTCTCCTCCGCTGATTCTCGGCCGCTGGCGCGCCTCAAGTGAGCTCCCGGGCTCTCCCGTCCACCGCTAGGGTTCCCTCCCATATTTTTCGCGGCGGGAGGAAGGAGAAGCCTCGGGACCGTCGATCTCCCTGGATCAAATGGCCAAGGCGCCTCCATACCCTTTTTTCGCCCTAAGGCTGACTAGTGGGCCCAGCTTCCAAGCCGTTCGAACTCAGTTCCCGCACACCGTGCAGCGAAATTGGACTAGCCCATGCATGGTGTCGCTAGCGCTGGGCAGAACCGATCCAGTAACCACCCTATTGTCTTTTGTTTTTCTAATATATTTTTATATATGCTTACTTGGTAGGTTAATAAGAATAAAAATGGAAAAGGAGGTGGTAACCCCAGGTATTATTTTTATTAAGTGTCTGAATGTTTTATCCAACATGCAGAACCAGTTTTGCCCCAAAATATTATTCATATTTTTTCTAATAATTAAAATACCAAGGTATATCAATTACACTAAAGATTTTTATCTAGGTAGTTTCACAACTCCGAAACGTATGGAACCTTTTTGTACTGCAAGGTATTCCTAGAATCTTGCATGTCACTTTGTTGGCCTAACCTAAATTTTTTTACTAGTTTGCCCTGGTGAAAATGGAAAAAACAGACCATTTCTGCAATTAGGAATTTCTCTAGGCCAAATAAAAATAGTTACTAACCTAATTCCAACTCTCATTTTTCATAAAATATAACATCTATCAAAACCTAGGAGCCCAGTATTTATTGAGCTGTTTTTGATTTATGGTTAATTAAATGGTTATGTGCATAGTTAATTCACCAATAAATTCACTACAGTAGTTCTTTAAATCCAAAAAGGTTTATTCTAATATCTATGGAAAGGTATTCGAAATACCTACCATGTTCCCTTGGAATCACATAAATATCTCCTGTAGAATAAATCTGATGAAAAAGACAAAAACCCTCCAGTAATGACTTTGGAAATTTCCTAAGGGCATTCTGGTAAATATTTTGAAGAGATTCCAACTCTCAGTGAATCAGTCCATAAAACCTTACTTAACCATAAAATTAAATAATTTTTGGAGCCACATAACCTCTCTGGTGAATTATGTCCTAAAATTAGAGTTTTTATCACTAGAAAAATCATAGTAAATCAAAGGAAATTGATAAAAAAGTGAATGTTGGTTTCATTTTATCTATACCTATCTAATGATATAATTTGTGCATATTGATATCATACAGAACTTGACCTTGGATTAAAACCCCTATTATTAGTAGTTTTGGCCTCCATGTCATTAAAGAAATCCACAAATGCCTTCAAGCATTTCCACTTTCTAAAATCTAACTACTCAAAACCTACTGAATTGTAAAATTGTTTTTTCCATTGCTTGATATTTGTATTAATGCTTGTATGCCTTGGTGTGATTGGTGTATTGCTTGAATGCATGTTTGCTCGATAACAGCGATAGTTGCGATTGTGTGACGCCGAGAAGAAGGAAGCCTCAAATCATTCTTATTATTACTATTATTCTTATTAGTATTTTGGTATTCTAAATAAGTCAAGGGACATCTCGATGGTTGTAGGCAAGCCACCTTCTTGCTCATAAGCCCTTGTGCTACTATTTTACTTATGCATGTTTTATTTACTTTTGTAACAAGTGCAATGGTTTGTTGTATAAATGTTTTATACCTAGTAGTGGCTTGGCTCCTCCAGCTAATACCATTTGTACTAATATGTACAATATCTTTGATGACACCGACTCAAACCTAGTATCTTAGATGCTGTACATCATCATACCCCTTTGGAGACCCCATTTTAGCCGAAGCAAAATTATGGGATGGGAAGACCCCGGAAAAGTTTACAACAGCATTATGAGAAAACCTTGGTGAGGTTTGGCCTGCCAAGTGAGTTTAAAAAGGAAAAAGGTTTTTGTTTTACAAAAAGGATGAACGAAGACGCACCCGATTCTTTGCAGTTTTGCCAGAACAATTAACACGTGCAACCACATTACTCTAGAATGGGACAGGGCTAGATTTGATGTTTATTTACTCTGATATAAGCAGCGTCTCAACTACTACAGGGGGGAAAATCCCTGGAGGGTGGGCCTTCTCCGGTAAAATGGTCCATGTAAAACATATACCGGGAGAAGGAACTAAGGGTCTACGGGCCTCCACACATTACTATGAGCCCCTCATTGAAAGATCACACTCATCACAATGGAAAAGGTGATCTGGTTGGCTTTGCGAACTATATAGGGCATCCCAGTGTTTAGGGGAACAACACTCATAGGGTAGGCGCTTATATTGGAGTAGGCATCCAGAGAGTCTTGACCGATTACTCGCCCCGCAATCGGTGTAGATCAGGCCAGGGTACCCGGATGGTGTGGGTAAAGTGTACAACCTCTGCAGAGTGTAAATCTATTCGAATAGCTGAGTCCTTGGTCATGTACGGTTGGGAAGGTTGTTGTAGAGCGGTGCTGGTTTTGATTTCAAAAAGGACTTCAGAAAAGCAAAGGCTTTGGAAATGTTTTGACCATGGGATGGTCGGGAAAGGAGGAAAGGAGTTTGGTCATGAGATGACCGTAGGGAAAAACAAATGGGTGACCCAATCCTGGTGTTTTCTAGAAACTTTTCAAAAGGGTTTCCAAAATATTTTACAAAAAATTTCAACAAAGATATAGTCATGCTATATCCACAAGATAAACTATTTTATAAAAGAACCCCTTATAGATCCCTCCTACTACCTCAGCCATATTGCATATCCTTTATTTTTTTCTTTTAAGGTAGTTTGCGAGTACATTCAACGTACTCACCAGCATTATCCCTGGATATTTACATGGCTAGACATTTAGAGGATCAAGAGACATGATGGAGTCGTTGTCGTCTATGCGAGCTAGGCCGTCTTCCCAGTCAGTCCCCTATAGGTTAAGACATGACATGGGCTCTACGAATGAAGACGTCTCCTATTGATGATTGTAATCGCCCTAATGGAAATAATGTAAGTTTTGTACTTGTACCTTCTTAATGATGGAATGATACTTGTCGGTTATGCTCACGGCTCACTGATCATGGGAACATGAATTGCAGGCATAACAGGGATTCTCGGACCGTAAATCCGGGGTCCCACATTTTATCTCATATGGTCAAGTTTATGACACCTTTTGGTGTTATTAAATTAAAGGAGAGGAATATAAGGATATTAATTGTATTGGTCACCAAGGATGAGAGAACCTAAAATAACTTATTTGTTGAATTCCAAGCCAACTAGTAGGAAGCAATCAAACAAAGGCTTCAAAGCGCCTTTTCCAAATCAAAATCAAAATTTCCAAAACTTTAGAAAACAAGGATCCACTTAAAAGGAACAAGTTGTGGTGGTGCAATACCCTATACATATATCTAATTGCTTTGGGAATTTGCTACTGTTTTCTATATGCAGCGATAAGCAACACAAATAGAAGGCTAGAAGCTACAACTTGCTGTTGTTCCTTCTACCTGAGGCTTGATAAGCTCTGATTAGCTTTTGTTGCTTAAATGTTGAATGGAACATATCCAGTTATACACTAGGATAGTTCAAGTTTGCAAGTTTCATGCTTATTTGAGGCTTCCATGACTACACAAGTATGTTAGACTAGTACAACTGGGTCGACTTGCGCGTTAAACATATGCTATTGAGGACATGCTTATTAGAATAACTGATGATGGTGGTGACTAGATGATTCATAACTGCACCTTTAGTCCTTATTAATTGTTGATAAAAAAGGTAGTTGTTTGTTTGATTGATGCACTAGTGAACAAGTAAAGAAATAACCGTGCTGGTAAGAATACTGTTTCACATGAAAGCATCACTCTGAGTGGTCTTAAAACAAAATCACATTGATACCTATTAGGCTGCCATAGAGTTCAGGCCAGGCTTTGAGGCATATTCACATGGCATTTGGTTTTTTAATAACCGTCACTACATACAGTGTCTATCTAGGTTGATGAAGCTTCAATGTTTCTTAGAATAAAATTGTATTGGGAAAAGGTGTTCCCTTTGGCATAGAATTTGTGTGGGAAAAGGAGATATTAGGACATCCAAATCATAAACAATGGGCTGGGGATTGTTTAACATGAGTTGTTTCTCTAGTTTAACATGAGTTGGATGATGGGAGGACTAGTTTACCACATGTTAAACTAGAGAAACAACTCATGTTAAACTAGAGAAATAAGTCCCAAAATTGTTTTAAACTATAGATGGAGTATATTCAAACCATAGGTTAAACTAACATTGATTTACTACAAGTTCAAACAAACACTACATCTACTCCATCAGACTAGTGTGATGTACTCCCATAATTACTGAAGGTGCTCTGTATAAACTAGAGAAACAAATCACATATGTGTCTAACATATGTGTTTACTCCCATAATTCAAAAACTCCCATAATTCCATAATTAAACTAGAGAAACACAGGTTTACTCCCATAATTCCATCAGACTAGTTTACTACAGGTTAAACTAGAGAAACAACTCATGTTAAACTAAAGAAACAACTTTCATAATTGCATTCGGACCTTGAGCCTGCATAGGTTGATGGAGGTAACCAACTCGCCAGGTGGAGGAATGGCGCGAAGGGGAGGAGTAGCTGGGAGGACCTCTAGTACTTCTTGATGTCCCGCAGGACCACCATGCCAGGTCGAAATAGGTATGCCCTCTTCTCCTCTCCTCCTCCCCGGTGAGGGCAGCTCCGGCGGCACCACCTATAGCAACGGCGGCCTCCAGCAAGGGGAGCGCTCATAGTGGGGCCGTGCCTCCTTGAGGATCCTCGCCGCGGGGTGCTTCCTGCGGGCGAGAAAGTAGGACAGAGGCATTGCTGCTGATTGCTGCCCTTCTCGCAGAGGTGGAGGTCAGGCCGTAGGGCGCACGAACGCGCCCTTCTCCCCATGTGGCCTCTGCGTCTCCAGCATCTGGTCGGAATCAAGGTCCCCTTCGATTAGGCGCATAAAAATGCTACCTTTGACAGCGAAAGGAGGGGATATCTGCACGGGGCAGGGAGCGAGATGAGTTCCGGCAGGGAGAAAGGAGTCGGTGGAGAGAGGAAAGGTAGGGCGGCGGTGACACATAGATGGAGGGGCGGCGACGGAGAGGAAAGTCGGAGGGGAGGGAGGAGGTGGTGCGGGTTTAGAGGAGTGAGCAACAAGCCAACACCGACACGCGAGTGGTCGATGCACGAGGGTAATAAGGGAAACTCGGAAAAGTTTTGTTCGTAACGAAATTTGACCATGAGATTCCCAACGTCTTATATTTCAGTACGGAGGGAGTAGTTCTATACGTAATGAGACGCATGTGGAACAGAAGAATAGTAAGGCAAAACATGCTAAACATATATGATGCATGAACTAGGCAGAGGGCATTGCAAAATATTTAGTTGGATTGAGATAGAAAACATGGAAGATGCAACACATATCACAATGAAAAAAGAGGAAGCACCTTGGGGGGGAGGACAAGCAGCCGGACTAGGTGGAGCTCCTCAACTGGTCCAACTTCCTGAGTGATGTCTCCCTCGAGGTATTATTCATCAACAAAAACCAATGCTGAATTAGACACTTGCCAGACATAGTTTTTCTCCCTGCTGGTATCTGAAAGGGTCTTAGGTGAACCAGCTGATTCCTGACACACATAAACGATACATTAATCTATGAAAGTCCTATGTATAATGAGATGCGGTAGAATAGAAGAATAGTAAGGCAAGACAAGCTAAACATATATGATGCATGAACTAAGCTGATGGCATTGCACAAAATTTGGTGGGATTGAGGTACAAAACATGGAAGATGCAACAAATATATCGATGACAAGACAGAGCAAGCACCTTGCGGGGTGGACAAGCGGGCGGACTAGGGGGTGTTCTCAACCGGTCCATCTTCCTGAGTCAGGTCTCTGTCGAGGTTTTGTTCATCTCAAAGATCAGATGCTGCTTCAGAAACTTTGCCTTCATGATTGGTGGTGGTAGCTATGAAAGATCTGAGTCTCTGCACTCCAAGCGACCTTGCATGTTTGGAATTCTTCAATAATATGTCTTCCCTAGTCTTCAGTTCTCCCTTATCAGTCAGCCCAATGTAGCTTCCATGCATGAGCAAAAAAAATATCTTATGAGATTTAAGAGCAAAGTGTCTGTACAGGAGGAAATTAGTATAGTGCTAGAAATCAGTTGAAAGCTCTGAAGGAAAAGTGATAGACATATGAATGTAAAAATTGCGAGCCGGCTGTGAAACAAGCGATGAACTTACTTCAGTCATCAAACACGTAAAGAGCGGCAACCTTTGTGATCGCTATTACGTGATTAAATTCTTGTGACCGTGCCTTTGCCGGACTTATGGCAAGCTATGACCTCGCCATTTGCGGCTGAGCGGGTTTTCCTCACCATCTCTCTGGCTCCATGGACAAGGTCATGGAAGCATATCCGGTGCCATGGAGTCGGTGGAAGTGGATCCAACGAAGCTGCAACTGTGTCACTAGTGAAAGTGTTGTTGAGCTGGCTCTGGCTCCACGGACCTTGGGTACGGAGGAGCTGAACTGGTGCGGGCCGACATCGGGGAAGCAACTCCGGCTTGCTAGGCAAGGGACCTGGTAAAACTTCTTCGGTCCCTATGCAGTAGTGTAGGTGGAGAGGCTATGAAGGGGAGTTGGGATGGAAGGGGCATGTCCATGGTGGTGTGAGGTGATCTCGAGGGATTTGGCCCGATGGGCGCGGGTTTGAAACTTTAAATTGTGCAAGACAAACCATTTTGAGGAATGTACTTTGGCGCCTTGCTTCTAGACCGAAGATCGAGATGAAATTTTGGTACGGCTTGAATATTGGACGCGGGAGGCATTTCGGAGGTTGTTTCTGGCACAGAGCTAAAATTATTATTGACTGTTTTGCCCCTTAGGTGATTTTTTGTGAACTCTACTAATAGAGTCTAAAAGTTTGACTTAGGGCCACACAGGTAGTTACACGTATTTATGCATAATAATGGGCACAAGGGAATAGTCATTGTCGGACTACCTTTTTTTATTTTCTTTTTATTTTTTGAGATGGACTACCTTTCATGGTAATGTGTTAATTTGCTGGTATCTATAGATCTAAATGGAAGTGAAATTTTTTTTTCAACTTTCTGGTGGAAAAATGTTGTTTTTTCCATTTCCCGAATGGTTACCGAGATACATTGTCCAGATGTAGCAAGTACTAGGTACAATATAGTTTCATATCAGCGTGCTAAATAAGTAGTTACCATAAAGTACTGCCAGCACATAAATCAAAGAAAATATCAGGCTGAAACACAAGGAAATTCATCCTCATTATTTGAAATAACAATCTATTCGCATGGCGGCTCCTGCTTCACCTTTGGAAAATCATCTTCCTGCAAAGATGCTTGGAGAGTCTTTGCTCGTTCTTTCATCTATTCCAAGACCACCCCGTTGATCTCATTTACATATGCATTAGCAGAACTGGGAACACGATTTTCAGCCACTAACTTCTGAAGATCATCGGCAACATCAAGGTCATCTTCAATATTATAAATCCAACCCAGTTTAGTTCTCTGTTCTACATAGTGGACGTGTCCAAATCCTATTGAAGAAGCCTAATCTTAGCTTCGTCCATGCCCCATACTTCTGTTTGGTTCCTAGAAATGGCTGCATCACTGGCATGCTGCTGAATAGCTGTGATGCAAACCTCCTTGGTAGGGACATGAACATGCACTTCCTTCTGCAAATTTCAATGCAGCAAAACAATCAGCAAATAACAAAAGCAAGATGCAACAAATAGCCATGTTTCTGTACCAGTTGTGTTGTGCTGAGCGGGGCTACATCTGAATATCCAAAACTCCCTATGTTTCGTTGGCACCGATTCTCTGCGTACTCATTCGGCAATACACCATCTTCCATGCCTTGCAATTTTTTTAGAATACTAGTATGAGAAGGAAAGAAAACGATGAACTACTCCCTAAATTTAAATGTATAACAACACCAGACACATATATTCAAAGTGGAGGCAAACCTTTGTCTAGGGAGGATTGTTGGGGGTTATCATTAGGTTGGCGAGATAACCAATTTGTCTTGATGATACGTCGGAAACGTATCTATAATTTTTGATGCTCCATGCTTGTTTAGTATCTACTTTGCTTTGCTTTGTCTACACTTTGAGGTGTTTTTTACATATTTTCTGGTACTGACCTATTAACAAGTTGCCACAGTGCCAGTTGCCTGTTTTCTGCTATTTTTGGTTTTAGAAATGTTAGTAAAGAAATATTCTCGGAATTGGACGCGACAAACATCAAAGTCAATTACTTTCCGTGAGGAACAATAATCCAGAAGACGAGACGGAGACGCAAGCCAGGGCGGCCATACCCCCTAGGCGCAGGTGGGCCCTGCCCTACGCCTGGGTAGGGTTTGACCCCCTGGCCACCTCCTCGGCCTCCCCCTTTGCCTATAAGAAGCCCCCGATGCAGAAACCCTAAGCACCCGATCTCCACAAAACCGTCCGTAGCCGCCGCCACCATCGTCCCTAGATCGGGGGGATCTGAAGTTCTTCCCGGCACCCTGCCGGAGGGGAGATCATCCCGGAGGCCTTCTATCCGATATGATGCGTGAGTAGTTCCACCTTGGACTATGGGTCCATGTAGTAGCTAGATGGTTGTATCTCGTCCTTTGTGCTTTCATGTATAGATGTTGTGAGCTCCATTCATGATCAAGATCTAATCTATTTGTAATCATGCATGTTATGTTTGCGGGGATCCGATGGATATTGAGATTATTATGTTGGTTTGATTAATGGTTTTGTCTTTATGATTCTATCATGTCTGTGTTGTTTGTGATCTTGCATGCTCTCCATTGTTAGTAGCTATATTGGCCAAGTAGTTGCTAGTGACTCCAAGAGGGAGTATTTATGCTCGATAGTGGGTTCACGCCTCTAGTTTCCAAGGGAAGTGACAATAATCTCTTCGGTTGTAGATGTCCTATTGCTACTAGGGAGAAAACAATGGTATCTTGTTCATGGAACATGTGGACTATTTACCTTACACACTTTGCTTAAAGCAGTTGTCTGTTGCTTGCAACTTAATACTGGAGGGGGTTCGGATGATAAGCTGAAGGTGGACTTCTAGTCATAGATGCAGTTGGATGGCGGTCTATGTATCTTGTTGTATTGCCCAATCGAATATCATAGGATCTTTCTGACTAGTATTTGCATTGTTATGCCTTGCTCAGTTCCTGTCAATTGCCCTACTTTAATTTGTTTACCGTTCATGCCATGTTGTTTATCTAAGGAGAGCACCTCTAGTGAACTATGGACCCTGGTCCAATCTTTACCATTGATACATCTTCCACTGTTACTTGTTTACTTGCTGCAAACCATTACCTTCACACCAAACGTTTAATCCTTTGTTACAGCAAACCGGTGAGCTTGACAACCTCACTGATTCATTGGGGAAAAGTCTTGAGTTTGTGTTGTGCAGGTCTCCGCGTTGCTTGCAACACCTGTGTGACATTTCTTTCCTCCTACTGGTTTGATAACCTCGGTTTCTTACTGAGGGAAAATTGCTGCTGTGCTGCTTCATACCTTGCTCTTGGGGTTTCCAACGAAGCGTCCCACGACAAGTGCTGGGCGCCATCACTTGACAACTCTTGCCTTCTTTTCTCTTGGAACGGATCCCATAGTATAGCAACTAGCATGCATTTTTAGAAGTATAATTGGTAACGAGAAGGCACTGCAAGGAAGAAGAGACGAACTACATCTGTAAGTAAAATGCAAGGAAAGCGGGCATAGGAAGTGTGCAGCAACCTTTGTCTCGATAGTAGGGAGTTTTAACAGTCCCCCTGGTTAGGGGACCGAGTGGCTTACATATATCTCGGTTATGGTGGTGGGGAAGCAGACACTCTACCATGCAGCGGGGGAAGCAGATACAACAAAGCAACAACGGTAGCATGGGTGACGATATCACTGAGCATACTCTAGAGAGGTGGAAGTCATCTAAGGAGGGACGAGATAGAGGATGATGAGGGGATAGTGGGAGGGATTGGTTAGAGAATGAGCGAGAGGCCCTGTGAGTATGCAGGTATCTAGGATAATTCCACAATTATTCCTCTAAAATTTAGAACCAGAAGATCCTGCCAATATCAAACCAAAATTTAGTGCTTGATCACGCTTGGCTCACCACCTGAGTAATAATATTAAAAGGAAGGCTCGAAATGCAACAGGCATCAAATGCGATTGGACGGTGGCATGTGTAGCTTGTGAAGAAAGGTGGCCGAGTCTAGTACGGTTGTGAGGGCAATGCTTTTCTTTTCTTTTTGCGAATAATAAGCAGAAATAACTCGTAAGACATCAAGATGCAAAATCTTAGAAACAAGTTAAACTTGTTTTCCAAACTCTCAGTGTTTACTGATATACTACTAATTGACCCCTGATGGGTACCTCTAAAATCTTTTTCATAAAAATTTCAAGGAAACCTATGATTTACTTGTAGTTCAAATTTGATGTAATCTCGATAAATCAACATAAATTCATTCAAGTGCGTAGAGTTAGCTAGTAAGTTTGAAACTTATAAGACATGGGAATTGTAAATACAATATGTCGATCCACTATATATATTTGAAAGCTCTGCTTACGGCATTCAGATCCATTTTATTGAGAATTTCTTTACGGAAAGGAACAATCTCGTCATCACTTGGAAAATTGAGGATGTTCTTTCCTCATAGTTGGAAACTCACACCGAAAGCATTGTTTACTAAAATAAGATGCACACATATAGATTCTAAAACATAATTAATTCAATAGAAATCTATCGCGCTTACTTGTTGCTCAAGTTGACCTAGTTTCGGCAAATACTCAAGATGAATAATCTTAGCAAGAAGTTGAACCTGTTGTCAAACTCTCGATGGTTGTTTGTGATATATTTAATGACCCCCTCCCCCATGCGATGGTTACCACCAAAAAAATCGCAAAACCTTCAACGCAACCTAAAATTTACTTGTAGTTCAAATTTGACCTAATTTCGATAAATCGAAATAAAGCATTTCAAGTGCACGGAGTTATCTTGGACGAAGTTTGAAAACTCGTGAAACATGGGAATCACAAGTAGTACACAACATATTGGTCCACTATATATGTCTCAAAGCTTGTCTTGCGGCATTCATATCCATACTCTTCTGACTTCCTTTACGAAAAGGAACAATCTCATCATCACTTGGAAAATTGAGAATGTTCTTTCCTGATAGTTGGAAACTCACAACGACCGTAGTGTTTACTAAAATAAGATGCACCCATCTACCTATTAAAAGATAATTAATTCAAGAGCAATCCAGCGCGCTTACCAGTAGCTCGAGTTTGACCTAATTTCGTTAAATTGTCGAGATGAATAGTTAAAATTATCAATTGTCATTTGTGATACATTAAATGACCCCCTGATGGTTATCTCCAAAAAATCCGCAACCTTTCAACGCAACCTACAATTTACTCATAGTTCAGATATGACCTAATTTCGATAAATCTACATAAAGCCATTCAAGTGTGCAGAGTTAGCTAGGCCCAAGTTTGAAATCTCGTGAAATACGAGAATCATATAAGTAGTAGACATCATGTCGATCCATTATATATGTCTGAAATTTTGGCTTGTGGAATTCTGGTCCATATTCTTTAGACTTTATTTATAGAAAGGAACAATCTCGTCACCACTTGAAAAATTGAGAATGTCCTTTCTTGATAGTTGTAAACTCACACCGACGGTATTGTTTACTAAAAAAAATATGCACCCATCTACCTCTCAAAAAGGCAATGAATTCAAGAGAAATCTATCTCAATTAGTGGTAGCTCAAGTTTGACCTAATTTTGTTAAGTTGTCATGATGCAAATCTTAGAAAGAAGCTAAACCTGTTATGAAAACTATCGGTGGTGGTTTGTGATATATTAAATGAACCCTTGATGGTTACCTCCAAAAAAATCATAAAACTTTCAACGCAATATACAATTTACTTGTAGTTGAAATTTGACCTAATTTTGATAAATTGACATAAAGTCATTCAAGTGGACAGAGATAGATAGGACAAAGTTTGAACATTAATAAAACATGGGAATTGTAAGTAGTGCAACATGTCAGTCCACTATATATGTCTGAAATCATGGCTTGTGGCATTTAGATCCATATTCTTTTGACTTTCTTTTCAGAAAGGAACAATATCTTCATCACTCAGAAAATTAGAATGTTATTTACTGATAGTTGGAAACTCAATGACGATGTTGTTTACTACAAGAAGATGCACCCATCTACCTATGAAACGATAGTTAATTCAAGAGAAATCTATTGCACTTACTTGTAGCTACAGTTTGACCCAATTTCATTAAATTGTCAAGATGCAAAATCTTAGAAAGAATTTGAACCTATTGTCAAAACTCTCGGTGGTGGTTTGTGATATATTAAGTGACCCCCAATGTTTACCTCCAAAAAAATTTGTAAAACTGTCAACACAACCTAGAATTTACTTATAGTTCAGATTTGACCTGATTTTGATAAATCGACATAAAGTCATTCAACTAGACATAGTTAGCTCGGACGAAGTTTTAAAACTCATGAAACATGGGAATTGTAAGTAGCACAACATGTCCGGTCCACTATATATATGTCTGAAAACTCTACTTGTGGCATTCAGATACATATTCTACAGACTTGCTTTACGAAAAGGAAAAATCACGTCATCACTTGAAAATTTAGGAATCTTCTTTCCTGATACTTGGAAACTCACACCGACGACATTGTTAAATAAAATAAGATGCACCCATCTACCTCCGAAAATACAATTAATTCAAGAGAAATCTATCACGCTTACTTATAGCTCAAGTTTGACCTAATTTCGTTAAGTTGTCAAGATGCAAAATATTAGCAAGAAGTTGAACCTGTTGTCAAACTCGGTGGTGGTTTGTGATATATTAAATGACCCCCCGATGGTTACCTCCAAAAAAATCGTAAAACTTTCAACGCAGCCTATAATTTACTTGTAGTTCAAAATTGACCTAATTTCGATAAATCGACATAAAGTCATTCAAGTGGACAGAGTTAGATAGGATGAAGTTTGAAAACTCATAAAATTAAACATGGGAATTGTAAGAAAAGAACAATCTCGTCATCACTCGGGAACTGAGAATGTTCTTTCCTGATAGTTGGGAAGTCACACTGATGGCAGTGTTTACTACATGAATATGTACCCATCTACCTCTAAAAAGGAATTTAATTCAATAGCAATCTATCGCGCTTAATTGTAGCTCAAGAACTAATTTCATTAAATCGGCAGAAGTCAGTGAAGTGTGTGAAGTTAGCTAGGAAGCTTGAAATGGAATTATAAGAAACCATGGTCCACTTCGTGTGATAATTCTTCTAACTGTGGTAGGTCTCGTAGGAGCGAGTTGCTTCACTTAACACGATCGAGGGAAGTACAAATTACATCAAGGACCTCATAAAAATAAAATTATACACATGTCCATGCATTTAGCACAAGGTCCCTGAAACTAAGCAACAAAGTGTGTTCTGAGGTTTGCGCATACTAGAGTTTGTGCTAAAGATTATCAATAGAATCTTCTAGATGCTCAGAATGGAAAATAAAATCCAAACACTAGCAATGTTTGGATTTCCAGTCATGATCCAACGATCAATGTTCAAAGTTATCTGTACACTATATAGTGGTATGGTTTTGTAAGATATAAGACAAAGATAAAGATAGGATAAAAAGTACTAGTGCGAATGGCCAGTCTTTTGTATAACCTTTCCCTCTCAGTGTTTGGGAAGCAAGTGAAAATTTCGAGACAAAAAAAGTTTAAAATTTTTTGCTACCAAGGACCAAAGTGGTTTCCTTCCTATGTACTCCTCTTACTCCACATCAACGCGACTGCCGAACACGCCATAGAAACAGAGCCTCCCTCTAAAAAAATAAAAATAAACAGAGCCACCATACCAAGGCACACATGCGCAGCACCACTCTTTGGACGAGGGAGAGATTAACCTGGCCGGTGCGTGAGGGAAGAGGGGTGGAGATATGAGAGGAAGCGAAGGGGAGAGAAATCACACATTTTTTTTGAGTGCATAGGATGTGAAATTTACTACTAGTAGAGTCATGAGTACCTCATGTCAGGAACCCATCACAGCTTTGCTCTGACATCGAACCGCCTTTAACTCCTCCTCTTCGCTGCTCTCATGCTGCCTCTTTTTTAAACGGCTTGCGCTGCCTCCCTTTTGTTGTCATACTTGTTTTAAACCCTTTGTCCAAAATCTCGGTGGCACACGTGTGTCGACTTGCGTTATCGTTCCATTTCACACCCTGTGACTAGTGATGCGTGCACCCCGTGTTGATGTGGGACACTTTGTTGGAACCGCAAGAGCAAGGTGTGATGAGCACAACAGCAAGTTTCCCTCAGTAGAGACCGAGGTTATCGAACCTGAAGGAGGAAGGAAACGTCTCAAAGGTGTTGCTGGCAACATGGAGACATGCACAACACAACCTCAAGACTTTGCCCCAATGAATCAGTGAGGTTGTCAAGCTCACCGGTTTGCTATAACAAAGGATTAAATGTATGGTGTGGAAGGTAATGGTTTGCAGCAAGTAAAAAAGTAACAGTGGAGGATGTATCAAGGGTAAAGATTGGACCGGGGTCCATAGTTCACTAGAGGTGCTCTCCTTAGATAAATAACATGGCATGAAGGGTAAACAAATTACAACGGGGCAATTGATAGGACCTGAGCAAGGCATAACAATGCAATTACTAGCTAGAAAGATCCTATGGAGTTGATTGGGCAATACAACATTATACATAGACCGTAATCCAACTGCATCTATGACTAGAAGTCCACCTTCAGTTTATCATTCAAACCCCCTCCAATATTAAGTTGCAAGCAACAGACAACTGCTTTAAGCAAAGTGTGTAAGGTAAACAATCCACATGTTCTATGAACAAGTGACCGTTGTTTTCTCCCTAGTAGCAACAGCACATCTACAACCGAAGAGATTTCTGTCACTTCCCTTGGAAACTAGAGGCATGAACCCACTATCGAGCATATATACTCCCTCTTGGAGTCACTAGCAACTACTTGGCCAAGATAACCACTAGCAACGGAGAGCATGCAAGATCAACAACAACACAGACATGATAGAATCATAAAGATAAAACCATTAATCAAACCAACATAATAATCTCAATATCCATTGGATCCCCACAAACACAACATGCATGATAACAAATAGATTAGATCTTGATCATGAACGGAGCTCACAAGATCTATACATGAAAGCACAAAGGAGGAGATACAACCATCTAGCTACTACATGGACCCATAGTCCAAGGTGGAACTACTCACAAATCATACCGGAGAGAAGGCCTCCGAGATGATCTCCCCTCTGGCAGGGTGCCAGGAAGAGCTTCACATCCCCCCGATCTAGGGACGATGGTGGCGGCAGCTACAGACGGTTTCGTGGATTTCTGATCGGGTAATGAGAGTTTCTGTATCGGGGGCTTCTTATAGGCGAAGGGGTGAGTCCGGGAGGCGACCAGGAGGTGAAAACCCTACCCAAGCGCGGGGTAGGGCCCACTTGCGCCTAGGGGGGGTGGGGGGTTGGCCTCCCTGGCCCGTTTCTCCGTCTCCCATATAGAATTCTTGTTCCCCACGGAAAGTTATTGACTTTGTCCTTCGTCCCGTCCAATTCCGAGAATATTTCTTTACTAACTTTTCTGAAACCAAAAACAGCAGAAAAACAGGCATCTGGCACTCTTGCAACTTGTTAATAGGTTAGTACTAGAAAACATGTAAAAAACACCTCAAAGTGTAGACAAGTAAAGCAGAGTAGATACTAAACAAACATGGAGCATCAAAAATTATAGATACGTTTCCAACGTATCAGCATCCCCAAGCTTAACTCCTGCTCGTCCTCGAGTAGGTAAGTGATAAAAGAATAATTTTTGAGGTGACATGCACCCTCACAATAAAGATCCAACCATTTGCAAACATTGAAAGCTGGGATCAAAGAACTCTAAACATGTGCATGAAAGATGGAGTTCTATCAATAGGACATAGTAACTATGCATGCAACATGACAAGCTACAAACAAAGATCATGAATAATATGCATTGAAAAACGTTTGTTTGTTTCACATGCAGAAAACATAGCATAGTGGCAATCAGCTTGTCCATCATAGAGTAGCAATACAATGCATACGACACCTGCAAAGTTCACAAGGGTGACTAGAAACAAATAGCACACGAACAGGTAATAACACAATATGCATCAATTAGTAAGCTTTGGAACACTGCACACAAAATGACAACTATGCTCTCTTAATGGTGCCTAAAGGTAGAAGGTGGAGACTTAATAATGATGGAAGAAAGTCCTTTTTTGTAAAGTAAGAAGGGATTACAAGTTTCAAAAAGAGCTTTCAAAAATTATGGTACTTATTAGCTTTCAGCCCTCATTCCCCTATCATAAGCATCTTGAAGTGGTTAAGGTTAAAGTGGCAAAGCTGGAGTATATGCTTAA
Organism: Avena sativa; assembly: GCA_916181665.1. NCBI lineage: Eukaryota > Viridiplantae > Streptophyta > Magnoliopsida > Poales > Poaceae > Avena > Avena sativa. The sequence goes on from OV702280.1 coordinate 140,346,560, forward strand.
CAAAGTATAAGTTGGCAATCTCAAGTCCCTTGACTATGAGGGCTACACCTCATGGATACTCAACTTAGGGCCCAGGCAAGTTCTTGTCAGTATAAGTATTTGCATATCATTGAGAACTGCCAATGGGTACCCCTTGCACATGGTATAGGAGATTTCCCATAACCAAAATAACAAGGCAAGCAGACAATGAGCATCTCAGCAATCTTTTTATTTACCATATGCATAGCTTTTTATTGAGGATGCTTCATAGATAGCTCACTATGGTGATTCTGCAAGTTTCCACCATGATTAGGCATGGCTTAGGCTAGCGGCCCAGGCGTTTATCTAACACAGAATACAAACTCCATGGGCTTACAAGTTCCCACTTCATTTCACACCGGTAACATCCATAGACAAAAGAGCATGATATCAACGAAGTACAAAAAGTACAAGTGCAATGTTGAAAACATTCCCCGTGACAGCATGGTTCTGCTAATCCCAACTTATAAGTGCAAGCATATACACCAAATTTGCCTCAATGGTTCAAGTTTATTAGGGGAAAATAATAAAGTGTGCCATCAAGTTCGTGAGGGCTTTTATCACTAAGTTTTCACATAACAATATAGTTTTTAATTGGAAGATAGTTGAAAACAAGAATATACTTTGGAATGGTGTAACACACCATGCATAGGAGTTTATAGTGGACACATTGGAATAACTTGGTTTCTTGGGAGTTGGAAGCATGAGTAGAACTTGCTCATACAAGTGGAGGCTAGCAAAAGACTGGGAGCAACCAACTAAGAGAGCAATAATGGCCATAATTATGCAATGCAACAAAGAAAACTAATCAAAGAAAAGAGTGGTACTACAAGTCCAGGACTAAATGATCATAGAGGCTAATGGTGACTTGTCATAGTCATAACATGGTGTAAGCATGTGCCAAGTCAACCCAAGCAAAACATCAAAGGAGAATACCACAATACTATGCTTTTGGATGCTAAAACAACGCATAATTTCTTCAAGGCACACTAAGAAATCCCAATTGTTTGGAACAAGACATGCTACATCAATAATCACTAAGCATAATGCAAAAACAACACCTAGCATGTCATGCTAAAGTCTTAGTCACAGTCAATGCAAGCTCCTCTTGCACTTCAAGCAAGAACTAACTACTCCTTTCCAAACACCAAGCAAACTTATTTGTAAAACAACACAACGAGAGCGGGGCTCCAAACTACTAAAGCAAACTAAACAAACTAAGAAAAGAAAACAAAAACTAAGACGCTCCAAGAACAACACAACTGTGCATGAAACAATAAAAGTGAAGTTTCTAGACAGACCTGAGCTTTTTATTGATGAAGAAGGGGATGCTTTGGGCATCCCCAAGCTTTGACGCTTGTAACTCTTGGATATTTCTTGGGGTGACACCATGGTGGCATCCCCAAGCTTGAGATTTTGTCCATTCTTCATCTCATTGCATCATTATCTCTCTACACCTGAAATTTTTCCTTCATACAAAACTTCACACAATCTTCATTAACAACATTAGCTTATTCAAAAGATATTAGACCGCTTGGAAAAGCTTTGGAATATCAAAACTTTTCACTAAAAACACAAGCTACTGAATTAAATCCTTCAAAGAAACTCAATTTACCTGAAGAGAGCTCAAAAAGGAATCAATAAGAAGCAAATGCAAATAATGGCAGAAATCTGTCAAAACAGACCAGCAGGTAGAAACTAATTTTTTCAAACATCTTATGTTGCTCAAATCAAAAAGTGTTGAACTAATGAAAGTTAGCCAACATACTGGGGGGTTTATTAGTACATTTTGAGCTCAATCCCAGTTACAGCGCCTCCTCACGAATATTTTTGGTGGAGGACAGAAATCTGTTTTGGTACAGCAACTCCCCCAAATCTTAGTTCCCTCTCATTAGAGGTTATTCTTGGCACAAAAAGCAAAAAAAAAGGATGAGGAGAGGTCATTATAGTAGTAATAACTTCCAAGACTTAAGTAAACTCTTGAGTTATCTCCCAACAAGTACTTTTCTTTAATGCCTTTAAGTTAGGCTCAGAAAGTTTGAGAAGATGCTCTCATATGAACCGAAGTCAAAGAGAGCATCAAGAAGCAAATTCAAAACACATTTAAGTCTAACCCACTTCCTATTCATTGGAATATTGTACACAAATAAATTCATGAAGAACAAAGTGACATGCATAGGAAGGTAAGACATGAGTAACTTCAAAACTTTCAGCGCAAAAAGAGGTGTTTCAATACCATCAAAACTTCTACAACCATGTTTTCCTCTCTTATAATAATTTTCAGTAGCCTCATGAATAAACTCAACAATATATCTATCAAATAAAGCATGCTTTTCATGATCTACAAACACATAATTTCTATCAAGATCAAAAATAGTGGGATTGAAACCTTCACAGGTTTTACCCAAAGTAGATATTTCAAAAGGATCCACAGGAACATAACATTCATCCTCCTTTGGTAAGCATGGGGGACAATCAAATAATGTAAGATATAAAGAGTTACTCTCATTAGAAGGTAGGCATGGGTAGATAATCCATTCTTCCTCCTTTTGTTCATCACTCTCCCCCTCTTTTTCATCTAATGAGCTTCCAGTTTCAACAATTTCTTCTTCCATGGGATCCTGCAAGGCATTAGTCTCTTCCATTTGTGGAAAACCCTTATTAAAATGTTCAATAATATAGCCATTGTCTTCCTTGTAATTAACGAAGCAAAATTTAAGTTTCTCATAAACCTCATGTTCATAAGGTGCATCATCAGTATTTCAAGCAAGCTGACAAGTTCAAATGCACCCTTGAAGGCAATAAACTCTTCAATTTGTTCCACATCATAAAGTCATAATTTACTTTAACATAAGAAGATATGGTAACATTATCATTATACTCACATTGAAAGGGTAGGTGTTTATACCTCCTGCAACAACAAGCTTTATCAAAGCAATAGGTAACATTATAAGTAGAGCGCACCTCTCTAGCAATAGTATTCAACTTATCAATTTGTTCCCATAAGTGTTTCCCTTTTTGTGACAAACGGTGTTCCTTATAATAATACTTTTGTTCTTCCGTGAACCCACCTTGCCAATAAGAACTAGTTTCAAAGAAACCATCCATTAATAGAAATCATGACCAAGCAAGGCAACAACAGACCATCAACTAGAGTATGAATTAATTTTTTTGTGTTTTTGAATAAAGCAAGCAAACCAAACTAGACTAATTTTTTTTGGGTTTTTTGGAAAGAGGCAAACAAAACCAAGCAAAGGAAACAAAGCAAACTAAAAACAAAGTAAAGAGAAAGGGAGTGAAGGACTCCCCTAGTGAAGAAGTCCTTATCCTCCCCGGCAACGGCGCCAGAAATCTTGATGCGTGCACCCCGTGTTGATGTGGGACACTTCGTTGGAACCCCAAGAGCAAGGTGTGATGAGCACAGCAGCAAGTTTCCCTTAGTAGAGACCGAGGTTATCGAACCTGAAGGAGGAAGGAAACGTCTCAAAGGTGTTGCTGGCAATGTGCAGACCTGCACAACACAAACTCAAGACTTTTCCCCAACGAATCAGTGAGGTTGTCACGCTCACCGGTTTGCTGTAACAAAGGATTAAATGTATGTTGTGGAAGGTAATGGTTTGCATCAAGTAAACACGTAACAGTGGAGGATGTATTAATGGTAAAGATTGGACCAGGGTCCATAGTTCACTAGAGGTGCTCTCCTTAGATAAACAACATGGCATGAAGGGTAAACAAATTACAGCGAGACAATTGACAGGAATTGAGCAAGGCATAACAATGCAATTACTAACTAGAAAGATCCTATGAAGTTGATTGGCCAATACAACATTATACATAGACCGTAATCCAACTGCATCTATGACTAGAAGTCCACCTTCAGGTTATCATCTGAACCCCCTCCAGTATTAAGTTGCAAGCAACAGACAACTGCTTTAAGAAAAGTGTGTAAGGTAAACAATCCACATGTTCTATGAACAAGGGACCGTTGTTTTCTCCCTAGTAGCAACAACACATCTACAACCGAAGATATTTCTATCACTTCCCTTGGAAACTAGAGGCATGAACCCACTATCGAGCATAAATACTCCCTCTTGGAGTCACTAGAAACTACTTGGCCAAGATAACCACTAGCAACGGAGAGCATGCAAGATCACAAACAACATAGACATGATAGAATCATAAAGATAAAACCATTAATCAAACCAACATAATAATCTCAATATCCATCGGATCACCGCAAACACAACATGCATGATTACAAATATATTAGATCTTGATCATGAATGGAGCTCACAAGATCTATACATGAAAGCACAAAGGAGGAGATACAACCATCTAGCTACTACATGGACCCATAGTCCAAGGTGGAACTACTCACAAATCATACCGGAGAGAAGGCCTCCGAGATGATCTCCCCTCTGGCAGGGTGCCAGGAAGAGCTTCACATCCCCCCGATCTAGGGACGATGGTGGCGGCAGCTACAGACGGTTTCGTGGATTTCTGATCGGGTAATGAGAGTTTCTGTATCGGGGGCTTCTTATAGGCGAAGGGGTGAGTCCGGGAGGCGACCAGGAGGTGAAAACCCTACCCAAGCGCGGGGTAGGGCCCACTTGCGCCTAGGGGGGGTGGGGGGTTGGCCTCCCTGGCCCGTTTCTCCGTCTCCCATATAGAATTCTTGTTCCCCACGGAAAGTTATTGACTTTGTCCTTCGTCCCGTCCAATTCCGAGAATATTTCTTTACTAACTTTTCTGAAACCAAAAACAGCAGAAAAACAGGGTTCAGTAGGTTCAAAACAATTTTTATTAACTTTTCTTTACTAACTTTTCTGAATATTTCTTTACTAACTTTTTTAAATCCATAAGTTGGTTTCTAGGGTTCAGTAGGTTCAAAACAATCCATTTGCCATAGATTTTATCCTAAAAACATTTCTAGAATAATTTTTATAATCAAATTATACCTACACAAGTTTCTGCAAAAGCAACCATTTTATCAGAAGCATTTCATTAAACAAAGTGCATGGTTGGATAGGTTTATTCTTTCTGATTCCAATGATACAAAATTTGTAAAATTTGGATGTGTGGATTGAAAGTTATGGATTTTGCAAGTTTACATATCCAATAGATCAAATTCTGTTTTTAAAACCAGAGTCTGGCCATGTGGCGCGTTTCTATAGGCTGGTACCAGTTCGTGTGGATCATGCAGCTATGGCCGTTGGATCTAACTAACAACGCACGTACTAGATCAACAGATACCATTTCGCTAGCTTTCTATCTAAGCCAACAGATCAACATCCAACGGTCCAGACGCAACGACCTAAGATGGGCGACGGTGGCGTGGTGGAGGCGCTCGGACTGTAAGCTTGCCGGCGAACTAGGTCGCGCGGGAGAGGGAGAGGTTGCTCACCAGTCTTGCAGGAGTGTGGCGAAGCTCAAGGTATGGTCAGTTTGTCGAGGGGCGCTCTGGTTCGACGTGGATTGCTCACCGGAGTCCGCACGGCGTTGGGCACGCTCTGGTCGTCGCTGTTGGCGAGGCTACAGGCAACGGGAGAGCGAACGGAGGTTGCTGTTAGCTTCGTATCGTGTTGTGGACAAGTGAGCATCAAAAGGAGGGCAAGGGGTGGATGGTACTTACGGGAAAGGGTCGCTGGAGAAGTGGCAGCCGACGGTGGCGCTCGGGTGTCGAGGTTGTCGAGTCTCTGGTGGATGGCGGGCTAGCGAGCGGCACTGGGGGGTGCACCCGGATATGGTGAGAAGGCTCGCATGCACTGGGAGGCGAGGGGAGGAGCTGCGTCGCTGGAATCGGCCGGAGAGGCTCGTCGGGGCAGAGAGTTCGAGCTTGCAATTGCGGCCGCCTGGGGGCAGTGGGGAGGCGACGTCTGGGAGAAATGAAAGAGGAGGAGCAGGTGTTTAATACGGCGTGGTCATGGCGAGAAATAATCGTGGCATTAAGGTGGATTGATCGCGAGTAATCGGCGGCAGAAACGGCCGGGGATTGGGGAAGGAATGGGTCGCGCTGGGGAAGACGCTGAGGTGGCGATGGGTCCGTTTGTTAGTGAAAGAGAGAGGGGAAAGGTGGGGTCCAGTCGTCATAGAATCTGTGGGTTAACTCTCTGGTGAAAACGTTTCGCGCGCAGAGAGAGGGGGAGTGGGCTGATGCTGGGATTAGTGGGCCAGGTTGGTTGGGCTGGTTGGTTTCTTTTTTAATACTGATTCCTTTTTATTTTTCTATTTGCTTTTCCTGTTTTGATTTATATTCAAATAATTCAAGCACTTTTTGAATTCAAACTTTTACCAAACTTTGTGTAGATTTTGGTACTGTTTATTAATACATTCTAAAGTCAAATTTAGAATATTTATTTTATTATTTTTAGGGTATACTAATTATTTAAAATAAGCCCTTGTCTTAATTCAAACAAGATTTTAGATATAATTTCAACTCTTATTTGAATTCAAATTTTTACCCAACCTATTTCAGTAAGTTTTATTTATTTATTAGGGTGTCAAATAATTCACTTTGAATTATTTGGAATATTTTTAATATGATTTATTAATCATTTAAATTGGGTATTTGTCTTTATTCCAATGAAATTAAATATGGGTTTAATTCCATAAAAATTTATTTAAATGATTCTTTTATTTCATTTTAGTCAATTAAATAACTTTTATTCCACTTGGGTAAATTCAAATTATTTTTTTCCTGATTTAATTAATCTTTTCCATTAGGGATTTTGTCTTTATTCAAATAGAAATAGAATTTGGTTAATGCCATTTTATTTTATTTGGAAAATTCTTTATCCTTTTATTTTATTTGGATTTGGATTATAAATATTCCGTTTGCTTATGGATTAGGCTAAGATTTAATTTGGCCTTTAAATATTCCTCATTTAATATTTCTTTCTTTATCTTATAAAATCCATATCTTTTTATTTATAGATCCAAAGTTGGTGATTCCAATTTGTAAAATCTTATTTAATATTTGTTTATCCTTTTAAATATCTTTAGGATTATTTGCTCACCATTTGGTATGGATTTTTAGATAGGTACTTTATTAGCTTTGGAAATTTAATATCCTTATCTTACTCAATTCATAAGATTTTATCTATGGCTCCAAATTAAGTGAAATCACTTTCTATGGTTTTATAATAATTCCATTTTTCATTCTTGATCATTTATAAATGTTTGTTGACAATTTTATATAGATCAAATCCATGGTCTTAGAGATATCTTTGGGAATGATTTTCTTCCATTGGGGTTTTAGAGTTTTGGTTTATTTTCCAAGTGTTTAAATTTCAAGATGCATTTATGAAGAGTGCATTTCATTTGATTTGAATTTAGCTGGATTCAAACATTAACCAAAGTTTGTTCAAGAAGGGATTTTAAGTTTCCATTAAGAAACAAAAAGTTTCTTTTCACTCTAAATTTCAACAATTATTTTTTTTGTTTTTTTTTTTCACATTACAAAATTTGGAAAATTTTGGGATGTGACAGGCTACCACCGTTAAAATAAATATCGTCCCGAGCTTTGGGAAGGCTAGGGGTTACAAGTTGGCTCAAAGCAACTAGGGTACTACCACCCTTAAAAATTTCCAACTAGATTACATCTTGGTTTACTTGGGATCTTCATGTATCTTCTCTGGGCACTTGTCTGCATAATGGCCTAGCTCTTTGCATTTGAAGCACGTCACTTGGCTATTATCCTTCTTCTTCTTTGGTATCATTTCCTCTTGTTTATTTCCTTGCTTCTTCTTCTTTTCTGGGCAATCACTAGCATAGTGTCCCATCTCTTTGCAATTGTAACATTGCAACTGGCTTATGTCCTTCTTCTTCTTTTTGGGTCTCTCCAAAGCTAGGAGTTCTTCTAGTTCATGCTCTTCATATTTCACCATAAAGGTGGGAAATCTTTCTCTCTTCTTGGGGCAGTTACTAGAGATATGGCCTTCTTCTTCACAAGAGTAGCAACACTTTGTGGTCACTTTGGATTTGGCCTTATGAGGCATGGTTCTGACTTTTCCTTCATCCTTCTTGGTAGAAGTTGTTCCCTTATGGGGGTTTACTAACTATTGATGCACTCCACCTTGTTTCCTTTGTTGAACTATGGAATAGATGGGGCATTGGATAAGGACATGATTATTTCCTTCACATAGGAAACAAGTAGCTTGAGATGTGGGGCATTGATTGGTTGGATGTTTCTCTTCACAATTAGGGCATTGGTCTTCATGCTCTTTGGAAATGTGATCCTTGTCTCCAAAAATATTGCAAGCTTAGGTTCCTTCTAGAATATCATCCTTGACATCCTTGTTGTCACAAACTCTTTGGGAAGGGTTATCTCCCATGTTGATCATTTGATTTGTCACCTTTTGAATCAATTGGGTTTGGGTTTCCAAAAACCTTTGCATGGTTGGGTCTAACTCATTGTTGTTGGCTAAAAACTGAGTTGTCATTTGGTTCAACTAGGTTTGGGTTACTATGAGTTCTCTCATGTGCATCTCCTGGTTATTGTTGTTGTCACCATTCTTGATGTTGGAGTTTCTTGGAGTAGTCATCTGTTTGGGTTGGATTGGGATTAGAATAGGCAGAATATCTCTAAGGAAATAATTCTAATCACACACAACAATTTCACACGAGCAATGTGCAAGCAATCAAAAACATTCCAATCAAACAACAAAGTTTCAAGAAATTTTTAAGAAACAAAATATTTTGCTACACCACATAAGTTGGTGTGTTTGATTTAATCTTAATATGGTGGTCCAACTATATGGTTCATTTGAGATCATTCCATCCCTCTTAGTTGATTCCTCATGAACAAGATCTTTGTATCCTTGGAGAATTCCTTGAATCTTGGTCACCAAACTTCAAAGGTAATGATGGTTCCTTCTAAGTTGTGTTTCCTTAGTCTTCAAGCCTTGAGTAATATTTCTTGTCTCACTTGTAGTCCTTAGTGATATCCAAGTTGAAGTCCTTGGTGAGAATAAAGTTGAAGTCTTTGATGATGTTGAAGTTGAAGCCATTTGAGTTGGTGAAGTCCTTTGCTCATGGTTGAGGCTTTGTCCATCAAGTTTGAAAAGGAAGAGATGTAGAATCAAAACCAAAATGGTTGAGGAAAGAGTTTACAAGATTGTTTGTAAATAAGTTTTGAACAAATACAACTCCTATTTTTCTAAGGGGTTTTGTCCAATCCTAGGGTTACAATCCTACAGGAAACACAGTTCTCTGATACCATCTTTAGAGGTCCCATCCTTTAATAAGGTAGAGATCCCTGTGTTTACAATGCTAGTCCCTGGATCAATAGCTAGCATCCACAGTTAAGATGTAATATCAAGAAACAAAGGTCATAATACAACTTTATAACTAGGAGTAAAATAATTCATTACATCTTACAAGGCTCAATTGGCTATCTCATTACAATGCAACAGAATAACTATAGCATGGGGTCCTTCATCTTCAAAGTGCGACAGGCAATCATGTTGGTTGTAGACTTGTAATCCTAATCAACACACTTCACTAACATCAAACAAACCTGCAACATAATAAGTTACAGGCACAAGGGTCAATACATTTGAATTGTATTGGCAAGTGATACTATGATAGTATAGTGGAGTCTATCATCTATATACATTTGGCTAGGTGGAGCATAGGCTTGCTTTGCTCAAAATAGATTTTCCTTATCAGTTGAAACACCAAGTTTTTGCTTGTCAAAATCACCCAAGGAACCACCAATAGAAATTGGTGAACCTTAAACCCTTGTTCAACCACAAGTTTCTAACTTAGAAATTGGGATGAGGAGATTCTTGATAGCTTCCATGTCTTGATGCTCAAATTGTCCTTTGCCAGGGACATGGCTAAGTACTTAGATTTTACACTCTGCAGAGGTGGTGCACTTTCCCCACAAGACTTGGTTTCACCAAGACAAGATCTTTCAGAAGCCTTCCCTTAGACCAGAATGGACGCGTTCCAACCTATCAATCCCCTACCACCAACTGTCCATTTTGCTAAGTTATTGCAACCTATATGATCCAGGCAGAGCCCATAATGCCAAGTGGCTGCACTTGAAGCTTCTCAACATTTGACATCTCAAATCTCTTTGTTCCTGGGTGGCATTCCACAAGTGAGATACACAAGGTAAACCATAGAAATGGGCCTTGTATAACCACTCAACACAAACCATTCCTTCCATTCCACCAAGGTGTTTCATTCACTTAGTTGTTTTATTAAACAAAACACAAGTCCTTGACTTAGAAATATTCCATAGCATGAATATAATCCACCCTTGTTTTCTACTATCTAGGCTAAGCATGATAGTATTAGGAATCTTAACTTAGGAAAATTCTACTAAGGTTTCATCTACTAGGATTTCCCATAGCATAGTTTATACTTAGCAAAAATTCCATGCAAGTCCTACTTAGAAATATCACTAATGCATAGTAAAAATAATGGGACAAAAGTATGAAGCATCACTTGCCTTTTTGGTAGAGAATTATAAGTTCACTCCTTGATCTTGCAATATTCACACTCTTCAAATTCCACTACAGTTTCAACCAAGCAAGCAATATTCAATCCACCATTCAACAAACATCACATAAAATAATAGAAACAAAACAATGCATGCAAGCATGCCAAAGGTTGTTTTATTTACCAAAGTGGTTTCCAGTAGGTTATAAACATTCTAAAACATCTACTGGTCATTTTATAAAAGTGGCAAAACCATTTGCAAAAGATTTTACCTATAAACCATTCTGAAACCAAATCAATATTTTATGTGGTTGAAAATGCCTTTAGCAAAGTAATAATTTTTATAGGGTTCAAAAATATATTTTTAAATCATAAACTTGGTGTTTAGGGTCATAAAGTTTAAATCAAATCATTTTCCAAAGGTTTTTCCCAAGAAATCATTTTCAAACCCTAATCAATATTTTTATTTGGCTAGAAATGTTTTAATTCAAAGATTTATTCTTTAGCTTCACAAAATACATTTTTAAATCCATAAGTTGGTTTCTATGGTCAGTAGGTCCAAAACAATCCATTTGCCACAGATTGTATCCTAAAAACATTTCTAGAATAATTTTTATAATCAAATTATACCTACACAAGTTTCTGCAAAAGCAACCATTTTATCAGAAGCAATTCATTAAACAAAGTTCATTGTTGTATAGGTTTATTCTTTCTGATTCCAATGATATAAATTTTTTAAAATTTGGATGTGTGGATTGAAAGTTATGGATTTTGCAAGTTTACATATCCAATAGATCAAATTCTGTTTTTAAAACCAGAGTCTGGCCACGTGGCGCATTTCTATAGGCTGGTACCGGTTCGTGTGGATCACGCAGCTACGACCATTGGATCTAACTAACAACGCACGTACTAGATCAACAGATACCATTTCGCTAGCTTTCTATCTAAGCCAACAGATCAACATCAAACGGTCCAGACGCAACAACCTTAGATGGGCGGCGCTGGCGACGGTGGCGTGGTGGAGGTGCTCGGGCTGTAAGCTTGCCGGCGAACTAGGTCACGCGGGAGAGGGAGAGGTTTCTCACCAGTCTTGTAGGAGTGTGGCGAAGCTCAAGGTATGGTCAGTTTGTCGAGGGGCGCTCTGGTTCAACGTGGATTGCTCACCGGAGTCCGCACGGCGTCGGGCACGATCTGGTCGTCATTGTTGGCGAGGCTACAGGCCACGGGAGAGCGAACGGAGGTTGCTGTTAGCTTCGTACGCGTATTGTGGACAAGTGAGCATCAAAAGGAGGGCAAGGGGTGGACAGTACTTATGGGAAAGGGTCGCCGGAGAAGTGGCAGCCGACGGTGGCGCTCGGGTGTCAAGGTTGTCGAGTCTCTGGTGGATGCGTGGTCTAGCGAGCGGCACTGGGAGGTGCACCCGGAGATGGTGAGCAGGCTCGCATGCACTGGGCGGCGAGGGGAGGAGCTGCGTCGCCGGAATCGGCCGGAGAGGCTCATCGTGGCAGAGAGTTCGAGCTTGCAATTGGGGCAGCCTGGGGGCAGTGGGGAGGCGACGTTTGGGAGAAATGAAAGAGGAGGAGCAGGCGTTTAATACGGCATGGTCACGGCGAGAAATAATCGTGGCATTAAGGTGGATTGATCGCGAGTAATCGGCGGCAGAAACGGCCGGGGATTGGGGAAGGAATGGGTCGCCCTGGGGAAGACGCTGAGGTGGCGATGGGTCCGTTTGTCACTGAAAGAGAGAGGGGAAAGGTGGGGTCCAGTCGTCATAGATTATGTGGGTTAATTCTCAGGTGAAAACGTTTCGCACGCAGAGAGAGGGGGAGTGGGATGATGCTGGGCTTAGTGGGCCAGGTTGGTTGTGCTGGTTGGTTTTTTTTATAATACTGATTCCTTTTTTCTTTTTCTATTTGCTTTTACTGTTTTGATTTCTATTCAAATAATTCAAGTACTTTTTGAATCCAAACTTTTACCAAACTTTGTGTAGATTTTGGTACTGTTTATTAATACATTCTAAAGTCAAATTTTGAATATTTCTTTTATTCTTTTTAGGGTATACTAATTATTTAAAATAAGCCCTTGTCTTAATTCAAACAAGATTTTAGATATAATTTCAACTCTTATTTGAATTCGAATTTTTACCCAACCTATTTCAGTAAGTTTTATTTATTTATTAGGGTGTCAAATAATTCACTTTGAATTATTTGGAATATTTTTAATATGATTTATTAATCATTTAAATTGGGTATTTGTCTTTATTCCAATGAAATTAAATATCGGTTTAATTCCATAAAACTTTATTTAAATGATTCTTTTATTTCATTTTAGTCAATTAAATAACTGTTATTCCACTTGGGTAAATTCAAATTATTTTTCCCTGATTTAATTAATCTTTTCCATTAGGGATTTTGTCTTTATTCAAATAGAAATAGAATTTGGTTAATGCCATTTTATTTTATTTGGAAAATTCTTTATCCTTTTATTTTATTTGGATTTGGATTATAACTACTCCATTTCCTTATGGATTAGGCTAAGATTTAATTTGGCCTTTAAATATTCCTCATTTAATATTTCTTTCTTTATCTTATAAAATCCATATCTTTTTATTTATAGATCCAAAGTTGGTGATTCCAATTTGTAAAATCTTATTTAATATTTGTTTATCCTTTTAAATATCTTTAGGATTATTTGCTCACCATTTGGTATGGATTTTTACATAGGTAGTTTATTAGCTTTGGAAATTCAATTTCCTTATCTTACTCAATTCATAAGATTTTATCTATGGCTCCAAATTAAGTGAAATCACTTTCTATGGTTTTATAATAATTCCATTTGTCATTCTTGATCATTTATAAATGTTTGTTGAAATTTTTTATACAGATCAAATCCATGGTCTTAGAGATATCTTTGGGAATGATTTTCTTCCATTAGGGTTTTAGAGTTTTGGTTTATTTTCCAAGTGTTTAAATTTCAAGATGCATTTATGAAGAGTGCATTTCATTTGATTTGAATTTAGTTGGATTCAAACATTAACCAAAGTTTGTTCAAGAAGGGAATTTAAGTTTCCATTAAGAAACAAAAAGTTTCTTTTCACTCTAAATTTCAATAATTATTTATTTTGTTTATTTATTTTTTCACATTACAAATTTTGGAAAATTTTGGGATGTGACAGTATGTATGTGTGAATCAAGTACAATAGTACGAAGGATATGGCTCAGCTGCTCACTCGATAAGGACCCAAATGCTTTTCCTTGCTTAACTTTAGGGACCTTTGTGCTAAATTTATGGACCTCTATGTAATTTTGTATTTTTGAAGTCATCGATGTACACCGTACTCGTACTGACAATGTCGAATTTTAACTACAGGTAAGCTCGATAGCTTTCTCTTAAAATTTTAAAAAAAATCTTTTGAAGGGCTCAGGAATTCAGTATATCGAAAACCACCAAAAATCTTTTTCAAAACTTCCAAAGCAACCTACAATTTAGTTGTAGTTCAAATTTGACCTATTTCCGATAAATTGGCACAAAGTCTCATTCAAGTCGACAAAGTTAGATAGGAATATTTAAAATTTCTTAAAACATGGGAAAATTGAGAATGTTCTTTCCTGATATTTGGAAACTCACACTGACGAAATCATTTACTAAAATATGATGCACCCATCTACCTTCAAAAAGAAAATTAATTCAAGACCAATCTATCGTGCTTACTTGTAGCTATAGTTTGACCTAATTTCATTAAGTTTTCAAGATGCAAAATCATACCAATAAGTTGAACCTATTGTCAAAACTCTTGGTGGCGGTTTGTGATATATTAATGACCCCCGATGGTTACCTCGAAATATGTTTTGTAAAAATATCAACGCAACCTAACATTTACTTATAGTTCAAATTTGACCTGATTTTGATAGATCGACAGAAATTATTTCAAGTGGATATAGTTAGCTTGGCCGGAGTTTGAAAACTCATGAAATAGGGGAATCATAAGTAGTGCAACATGTTGGTCCACTATATATATCTGAAAGCTCTACTTGTGGCATTTAGATCCATATTATGCAGACTTTTTTTACAAAAAGGAAAAATCTCGCCATCAGTCCAAAATTTAGGAATGTTCTTTCCTGATAGTTGGAAACTCACACCGACGACATTGTTTACTAAAATAAGATGCACCCATCTACTTCCAAAAAGACAACTAATTGAAGAGAAATATATCGCGCCTATTTGTAGCTCAAGTTTGACCTAATTTCGTTAAGTTGTCAAGATGCAAAATATTAGCAAGAAGTTGAACCTGTTGTTAAAACTCTCGGTGGTGGTTTGTGATATATTATATGACGCCTCGATGGTTACCTCCAAAATAATTGTAAAACTTTCAATGCAGCCTACAGTTTACTTGAAGTTCAAAATTGACCTGAAGTCATTCAAGTGGATAGAGTTAGCTAGGACGAAGTTAGAAAACTCATAAAACATGGGAATGATAAGTACAACATGTCGTTCCACTATATATATATATATCTGAGTAATCTTGGCTTGTGGTATTCAGATCCATATTCTTCAGACTTTCCAAAAAATTAGCAAGAACTTGAACCCGTTGTCAAAACTCTCTGTGATGGTTTGGGATATATTAAATGACCCCCTGATGGTTTCCTCCAAAAAAACACAAAAGTTTCAAAGCAACTTAAAATTTACTTGTAGTTCAAATTTGAGCTAATTTTGATAAATCAACATAAAGTCATTCAAGTGTGCAGAGTTAGATAGGACGAATTTTGAAAGCTCATAAAATTAAACATGGGAATCTAAGAAAAACATGTTGGTCCACTTAATATGTCTGGAAGCTTGGCTTATGTCATTTAGATCCATATTCTTCAGACTTTCTTTTTGGAAAAGAACAATATCGTCATCCTTCAAGAAACTGAGAATGTTCTTTCCTGATAGTTGGAAAGTCACACCAAAGGCATTGTTTACTACAAGAATATGCACGTATCTACCTCCAAAAAGAAATTTAATTCAAGAACAATCTATCATGCTTAATTTTTGCTCAATACCTAATTTAATTAAATCGGCAAGAAGTTAGTGATGTGTGTGAAGTTAGCTAGGAAGCTTGAAAAATGGACTTATAAGAAACCATGGTCAACTTTGTGTGATAATTCTTCTAACTATGGTAGGTACAATAGGAGCAAGTTGCTTCACTTAACACGGTCATGGGAAGTACAAGTTACATCAAGGATCTCATAAAAAATGAAAATTACACCCAAGTCCATGCATTTAGTATAAGGTCCCTAATACTAAGCAATGGAGCGTGTTTTGACGTTTGCACATGATAGCGTTCTTGTGATAAAGACGATCAATAGAATCTTCTATATTCTAAGAATGGAAAAGAAGCTCCAAAGCTAGCAATGTTTGGATTTAGCAGTCTTGATCCAATGGTCAATGCTCAAAGTTATCCGTACAATATATAGTGGTATGGTATTGTAAGAGATAGGAAAATACACCGATAAGATAAGAAGTACTATTGCAACTGGATTGTGTTTTGAATAACCTTTCCCTCCCATTGTTTGGGAAGCAAGTGAAAATTTTGAAGTCGGAAATTTTTGATTTTTTTGGGCCGCCAAGGACCAAAGTGGTTTCCTTCCTATGTACCCCTCCTACTCCACACAAACGCGGCTGCCGAAGAAGCTAGATAAACAGAGCCGCCCTCTAAAAAATAAAAAGAAATAGAGCCGTTTTACCAAGTCACACGTGCGCAACGACACGCTGTGAACGACAAAGAGATCAGCCGGGCCGCTGTGCGAGGGGAGAAGGGTGGAGAGATGAGAGGCAGCAAAGGAGAGAGCACTACAAGAATATGGACGGTACATGATGATCTGATATCATCGTGGATTAGGGGCAGAAAATCAGAGATCACCATCAGCGATGAATTTTGCAAAAAAAATAAAAGTTGTGAACCTCACATCATAATCTGATCCGTGACATTTTTCCGTCTGAAAACATCACGGCCATCCGTGACATTCCTTGTATTTTGTCGCCACCAACTGGACCGGCCCGGCCCAGGCGCAATCATTCGTGACGTTATTTTTTCGTCACGGCCCACGCCACGTGGTGGATGAAACCACGGGTGGCCATTAGCGATGTCAGCTGATGTCATGCAGGTCGTCAGTGACGTCATCATTGTACTCACGTTTCTTGTTCGACGTGGCTTGATTCTGTTAGTGTCGGTTGCTCATGTCATTATGACGTCTATGACGTCTTCCTCATCTGTGACGAATTTCGTTCATCCTAGGCTGCCGCCAGCAGGCAAACACGTGGTCAACTAAAACGATAAGACGTGAGTTACTGGTAGGATAACACGTGGACTAATTACAGAGAGACACATGGCCTAACTTTTCTTGACATTACTATTTTTTCATGGCAGTTGGCCAGCCTCTACGCCACATTAACGTCTACGCATGATGAAAATATTTCGTAATGAAACAATCTCTAGGTTGACGCTTACATAAATTTCAGTACAAATGTTTCACTTCATAGAAAATGAATACTAGCTTCAAAGAAACTCACATAAAAGTTTCAACACCATAATACTTCCAAACATCATAAATGTTTCTTGGCCAAATTTCCGCAGATTCACCACAAGATTCACAACACCAGTTCACTTACCAAATTGCCTCTTCTGGTTTCGACAGCTGAGCCAACACACTTGTTGAATTAATGCATTCGCCTCTTCTTGTTTCTTCCTCTAGTCTTCTTGCTTCTTCCGCATTACTCCTAGGTCTTCAAAATACTTTAGCATATCTGCCTCGCTATATTTGCGTTCACCTTCTGCAACTCCTCTATGGTAGAACGCAGTTCCATATTACCTGCTCTCTGATCATCGAGTGTCACTTCTTGTTGAGACTTGGTTGTTCATGAAGTACTTGCATGTAACACCATGTTCTTCAGGAAAGTTGGCCTTCTCTTGTCCTGCGACAGCACAAAGTGCACATCTTTGTTGGTAGGATTTTGTTCATCGTTTGTGCCATCTTATGAAGCAGATGGCACCATGTTGCTTTCCATGACTTCCTACTAGTTTTAGGAATAAAATAGAATATGAGAAACATAGCGAGCAAATCATAAACACATCGTATACGTTTGAGGGAAGAAAAGATCACTGAATTTTACGAAGATGGCTAGTATTATGGAGCACTTACCGTTACTTATCTCACATTTCCATTTGGAAGAAGTTCATTGGAATGTTCCTCCATGTCGCACAAAACCTCGTATCTGCGAGAACCAGTGGCATGAGGATACTTGACTGACCGTTTGCTAGTCTTATTTTTTGCAGACAAAGCCTACACAAACAGGGCGCATACAGTTAGTCCTCCTTAAATAATTCAAACAGGAGGGAAGTTGAGTAAATAAGACATGACCTGGTTCTTTGGGTCAGACCACAAATAGATAAGCCTGCACCATTCCTCATCACTGATGTGTTCCACATGAGATACCCTTGTAACTTCATTCTTTGGGATGGGGTCAAAAAACCATTTCTTTAGATAATGCCATTGATTTCTTGAGTGCCTCATGAACTAGTAAAGTGGGGTCCATGATAAACTTTTGCTGAAATAAAACAAAGATCATCATCCTTGGCATAAACAAAAATGGAAGAAAGGGACAACCAGTATGCTCCAATAATCTTTGCGATAAAAATTTGCTCTGACATCCGGTTTCTTCCTATAATCTTTCCAATTCGAGAAGATAGGTGACGGCTCTAAAATTTGCCATCTTTATCTATGTTTAAACATTGATTTTAGTCAAACAATTAACAAAAAACTCTCAATCCTTGACACTAATGACTAATAATTCCAAATATATGCAAAACCTTGTCTTGAATTGTGTTGTGTGCAGGAAATCACGGGTTTTAATGCAAAATCAGGAGTCATAATGAAGGGATTAGAAGAAACCCACACGTCCAAGTAATTGGGGAGCAATTTTCAGGCGCCAGAGCGTGTAACGACCAGTGGTACGGGCAGGGCCCGCCCGTACGGCCTGCTCGTACAGGGTGCCAGTGGCTTCATCTCGTCAAACCCTACAACTTTCATGAAGAAGACTGTATATTTTGAGGCTCCAGCCGCCACCCAGAGAGCCACCATTCTCAGATTTCATCACAAACACCACCAAAGGAGATCCACACCATTTTCATCCATTCCACCATCCATCCCTCCACTAGCCATAGCCATTGCTTTGTACTTTAGATCTCCTTGTGATTTGGCGACCATTGTAAGAATATTCCATGTGCATCCATTGTTACGAGTGAGTAGTCCTCACGCGCTGCGGGTTGGGGAGAAACCTCACAGCATCCATGTGCATCTAATCATGGGAGTATTTTAGTTGGTTTGCAATTGAGATTTGTATCTTTTGTTTCTTGTCTCGATCTGTGGACATGTAGGTACCCAAGATCCCATAGATTGATAAAGGCTTGAGGTGAGAAACTTGGCTAGCGGCGATCTCATAGGAACCCTAGTGACAGAAAGGGTAGTACGTTCTTTGCTTAGCGACCCATTCTAGATCACAATAACATCACCACTTAATGCATTAATCTGTGTTCTTCACTTAATAATCGTTTGTAGCCCGTGGCTTCGGTGTGCACTCGGTTGGATCAAAATGCTATTGCTATGTCTGCTGCATCACGGGGGATTTAGTATACTAGCATGTGTTGCCCATAAGAGATTATATCCATTAAAACATAACACATGACTATGCTTATTATTATTATCTTTTATGCCATATGATGTGGAGCTGTAGGTGGATCTTCAACCCGGGCCTATCTCCATCCATTGACTCAACCCACTATAAAAACTAAACTAGATTGGTCCAGTAATGTAACATCCCAAAAATATTGAACAATGATTATCCAATTCCAATCATCACAATTAGGGTTAACAAAAACTTTTGCTAATCAACATTGTATGTGATGATTGTACAAATGCATGATTTGACTTGTGTGATTGTTCTAAATAGCAAGGAATGGTTTAAAGATGAAAACAACATCATCTAAAACATTTCCAAGCAGAAACAAGTCAAGAGAAAATCAAAAACAAACAAAACAAGCATATGGTCATTTTTGCCAATCTTGCTCACTAGGCCACTTTGAGTGTTCCTAGTCCAAGATTTCAAACAGAAACATTTCCATTTATTTTCACCCCTTGCTATACCAAGTACAGGTGAACCCAAGCCCACCTTTCAAACTTACAGAAACATTTGGAGACTTGATTCAAATGACAATTAAAAATTGAATCTTTAACATATGTGAAGATCACCCATTTTCAAAAACCAACCAAACCAATTCACCTTGATATTTCGAACTAACCAGAGACTACCTAGTATGTAACTAGTGCACCCACCAAGTTTGAACCAAAAATTCGAATTCAAATCTCTTTCAGCCATTTCATCAAACACCTTGCAAATACAAAACAAACAAACAACAAACACTATAGTGAGCAATGATTTGGCCTAACTTGTTCCGTCTCTAGATCACAGCCGACATTTAGTAGATCATCTAGCTTAGCTAACAAGCTCTAGCACCACTGTGAGCTTGCCATTGCTATTAATGGTGACCATGTCGAGCCTAACCTTGCCACCCCATGGTCGACAGCAAGCTAGGAGCAGCACCAAGCCTAGCCACCATGTATGGGACATTGACCACCGTCCACCGCCACCCCTTGTCCAATGGCAATGCCTTGCCAGCCTCTGGACCACTCTAGAACCGCCGCGCCCTATGCCTCTGCGCCATGCTGAGAGCGCGCCAGAGCACCGCACTCGACACATGCCCACACTCGCCACATGCAAGCATGATCACCACCATCCCAGGAGACCGCCAGACAACCCCGTTCGCCGCCGCGACCCGTAGTAGCGATACGCCATTAAAATGCCTGCCGGACCCGCCTAGAGCACCACAGCGTTCCGACCGTCTCGCACTGCCCCACTCCTCGAGACCACACCGTTAAGCTTCGCTAGGGAGCACAGCACCGCCCCCTATCGTTGCCCATGCTAGTAGCTCGCTGTGCCGACGAGCATGACGAGCTCCACCAGCGCCCTTCGGTCCCCTCTTGGCACTATAAATAGAGGCCACCCCCGTTCGATTTCTTCACACCAACACACTCTTCTCTCTCTCAGAACCACACCACCTCACCCTCGGAGCAAGGCGAGCAGCAGGTCGCCGGAATTTGGCCGGAGTCTACCGCGGAGGAGGAAGAGAGGAGCTAATGATTGGAGCCGCCGCAGGAGGAGCTGCCGGTACCATGAGGTTCGTCGTTGTTAACTTCGTCGTTCACCCCCGTCGCCGAACCTCGCGTGAGCCCCGGTGATCCCCCATAGACCCCCACTGGAAGCGCTAGGGTTTTGTCTCGCCGGCATTGCCCGACGAAGACGATAGGTCATAGTCGTTCGATTAGACTAATGAACCAAAGACATTCAACCAAGCAATCAAAAGACAAATAAACTGCCCAAACATGACATTGATCATAGGATTATAACTTATACCATCGGACACCATGTTTATATAGGACGGTACAAAGGTGTGTGGGAGTATGAACCACTATATACAAGGAGGAGTTGGTGATGGAGATGGCGGCGAAGATGATGAAGGGGCAGCGAGAGGTGCAGGGCGGCGGCGGCGACAACGGTGGCGCGGGGAGCTCCTTCCCTGCCGCCGGCATCATGGGGGAGCGACGCCCCTTAGCCCCCTCCTTTCAAGGATTCTTGGGATCCCTCCCCCATGGATATGGGATCCATGGGGGGGGTCAAAAACGAGGCTTTTGGCGGCTGCAATTTGTGGGTTGAGGAGTTCCCCACGAGTTAGGTTTCCTCCCTTTATATAGTTTCTCGGATTTCCGTCACCCAATCTTGGGTTGCAGTAAATCGGGCTTATATCGGCTTTCCGTGCTCGGAATCAGTTAAATGTTATGTCTAGAACGTTCCTCGCAAAATTTCCAACAAATTTGTAGTTGGGGAGTTTTCCGTTTGACGCCGTCTTCGACCCCTAACGTGACCATCTTCAAAATAAGTTCTGGGACACATTTCTGGAAAGTCCCGATTTGATTCCAACAATGTTTGCTCTTGTATTATTGGTAATTCCTACACATCAAAGTGTAAAACAAGAACATTGTGCACTTCTGCAACTATTAGTAGGTTAGTCCAAATAAATCATAAAATTTATATAAAAATAAGTGTCAAAAGGATAATATTAGCATAAAGCCATAAAAAATTAAAGATACGTTATGGACGTATCAACATCCCCAAGCATAGTTCCTGCTCGTCCTCGAGTAGGTAAATTATAAAAACAATATAATTTTTGAGGTGACATACAACCATCACAATCTTGATCAATGTATTGTAAAGCATTGATAGCTGAGATCAAATTACTCTAACATAAGCATGAAAAATATATTTCTAACAATAAGACATAGCAACTATGTTTCAACATGAAATGTAACACAAACAAAAGATCATGAATAACAATGCATTGAAAGACATTTGTTTGTTTCACATATAGAAAACATAGCAAGACTGGTAATCACCTTGTCCTTCATAGAGTAGAAAAACATAAATGCATAGGACACGTTCAAAGTTCATAAGGGTGACTAGATACAAATAATTTAAGAACAAGCAATACCATAATTATGTATCAATCAAGAAGTTTTGGGACAATGCACATAGAACTAAGAATGACAACTATGCTCTTTTAATTGGTGCATAAAGATAGAAGATGGAGACTCAACATAAAGTAAAAAGAAAGTCCCTTCACAGAGGGAATTAGGGATTTCAAGTTTCATAAAGAGCTTCCAAAAATTATGGTACTTACTAGCTTTGAGCTCTCATTGCCCCTATCATAAGAATTTGAAGTGATTAGGGTTAAAGTGACACAAATATGAGTATATGCTTGACAAGTTATAAGTTGAAAATCTCATGACCCTTGCATATGAGTATCGAACCTGATGCTACTCAACTTTGGTCACAAGCAAGTTCTTGTCATTGTAAGTATATGTGTATCATAGAGAACCGCCAATGGGGTACACCTTTCCCCATGACACAGGAGCTATCCCATATCAAAATGACAAGGCAACAGACAATGAGCATCTCAGCGATCTTTTTATTTGGTATTTTCACAGGTTTTTATTGAGGATGCTTCACAGAATGCTCATTATGGTTATGCTGAAAGTTTCCACCATGATTAGGCATGGCTTAGGCTAGCCGCCCAGGCGTTTCTCTAACACATGCACTTCACTACATGGAATTACAAGTACTATATGATTGGATTGTTAGCAAGCATCTGCAAATACTAACAATGTATTAAGGTTTCCCCAACCATAGCCTTAAGTTAATGGTCTAATTACTCCCATACGTGCAATGTTCCGGTTCGTGTCCTTGGGTTTCTGTCACTCCGGTAGAACTTCCCCCTTCCTTTTACACATACTACAAACCCTATTATGTTTAATACATGCGCGCACAAATATAATGGACACCAAAGGACTATACCATATCAACATACAACTCTAATGAACCAAAGACATTCAACCAAGCAATCAAAGACAAATAAACTACCCAAACATGACATCGATCATAGGATTATAACTTATAGCATCGGACACCATGTTTATATAGGACGGTACAGAGGTGTGTGGGAGTATGAACCACTATATACAAGGAGGAGTTGGTGCTGGAGATGGCGGCGAAGATGATGAAGGGGCAGCGAGAGGTGTAGGGCGGCGGCGACGACGGTGGCGCGGGGATCTCCTTCCCTGCCGCCGGCATCATGGAGGAGCGATGGCCCTTAGCCCCCTTCTTTCATGGATTCTTGGGATCCCTCCCCCATGGATATGGGATCCATGGCGGGGGGGGGGGGTCAAAAACGAGGCTTTTGGCGGCTGCAATTCGTGGGTGGAGGAGTTCCCCACGAGTTAGGTTTCCTCCCTTTATATAGTTTCTCGGATTTTCGTCACCCAATCTTGGGTTGCAGTAAATCGGGCTTATATCGGTTGTCCGTGCTCGGAATCATTTAAATGTTATGTCTAGAATGGTCCTCACGAAATTTCCAACAAATTTGTAGTTGGGGAGTTTTCCGTTTGACGCCGTCTTTGACCCCTAACGTGACCATCTTCAAAATAAGTTCTGGGACAGATTTCTAGAAAGTCCCGATTTGACTCCAACAAGGTTTCCTCTTGTATTATTGGTAATTCCTACACATCAAAGTGTAAAACAAGAACATTGTGCACTTCTACAACTATTAGTAGGTTAGTCCAAATAAATCATAAAATTTATATAAAAATAAGTGTCAAAAGGATAATATTAGCATAAAGCCATAAAAAATTATAGATACGTTATGGACGTATCAACATCCCCAAGCTTAGTTCCTGCTCGTCCTCGAGTAGGTAAATTATAAAAACAATATAATTTTTGAGGTGACATACAACCATCACAATCTTGATCAAGGTATTGCAAAGCATTGATAGCCGAGATCAAATTACTCTAACATAAGCATGAAAAATATATTTCTAACAATAAGACATAGCAACTATGTTTCAACATGAAATGTAACACAAACAAAAGATCATGAATAATAATGCATTGAAAGACATTTGTTTGTTTCACATATAGAAAACATAGCAAGACTGGTAATCAGCTTGTCCTTCATAGAGTAGAAAAACATAAATGCATAGGACACCTTCAAAGTTCATAAGGGTGACTAGATACAAATAATTTAAGAACAAGCAATACCATAATTATGAATCTATCAAGAAGGTTTGGGACAATGCACATAGAACTAAGAATGACAACTATGCTCTTTTAATTGGTTCATAAAGATAGAAGATGGAGACTCAACATAAAGTAAAAAGAAAGTCCCTTCACAGAGGGAATTAGGGATTTCAAGTTTCATAAAGAGCTTCCAAAAATTATGGTACTTTTACTAGCTTTGAGCTCTCATTGCCCCTATCATAAGCATTTGAAGTGATTAGGGTTAAAGTTACACAAATATGAGTATATGATCGAGAAGTTATAAGTTCAAAATCTCATGCCCCTTGCATATGAGTATCGAACCTCATTCTACTCAACTTTGGTCACAAGCAAGTTCTTGTCATTGTAAGTATATGTGTATCATAGAGAACCGCCAATGGGGTACACCTTTCCCCATGACACAGGAGCTATCCCATATCAAAATGACAAGGCAACAGACAATGAGCATCTCAGCGATCTTTTTATTTGGTATTTTCACAGGTTTTTATTGAGGATGCTTCACAGAATGCTCATTATGGTTATGTTGAAAGTTTCCACCATGATTAGGCATGGCTTAGGCTAGCCGCCCAGGCGTTTCTCTAACACATGCACTTCACTACATGGAATTACAAGTACTATATGATTGGATTGTTAGCAAGCATCTGCAAATACTAACAATTTATTAAGGTTTCCCCAACCATAGCCTTAAGTTAATGCTCTAATTACTCCCATACGTGCAATGTTCCGGTTCGTGTCCTTGGGTTTCTGTCACTCCGGCAGAACTTCCCCCTTCCTTTTACACATACTACAAACCCTATTATGTTTAATACATGCGCGCACAAATATAATGGACACCAAAGGACTATACCATAT
This sequence comes from Avena sativa, assembly GCA_916181665.1. Lineage (NCBI taxonomy): Eukaryota > Viridiplantae > Streptophyta > Magnoliopsida > Poales > Poaceae > Avena > Avena sativa. Next base: position 140,371,640 of record OV702280.1, read on the forward strand.
CAACATACAACTCTAATGAACCAAAGACATTCAACCAAGCAATCAAAGACAAATAAACTACCCAAACATGACATTGATCATAGGATTATAACTTATAGCATCGGACACCATGTTTATATAGGACGGTACAGAGGTGTGTGGGAGTATGAACCACTATATACAAGGAGGAGTTTGTGCTGGAGATGGCGGCGAAGATGATGAAGGGGCAGCGAGAGGTGTAGGGCGGCGGCGATGACGGTGGCGCGGGGATCTCCTTCCGTGCCGCCGGCATCATGGGGGAGCGACGCCCCTTAGCCCCCTGCTTTCATGGATTCTTGGGATCCCTCCCCCATGGATATGGGATTCATGGCGGGGGGGTCAAAAACGAGGCTTTTGGCGGCTGCAATTCGTGGGTGGAGGAGTTGCCCACGAGTTAGGTTTCCTCCCTTTATATAGTTTCTCGGATTTCCGTCACCCAATCTTGGGTTGCAGTAAATCGGGCTTATATCGGTTGTCCGTGCTCAGAATCAGTTAAATGTTATGTCTAGAATGTTCCTCACGAAATTTCCAACAAATTTGTAGTTGGGGAGTTTTCCGTTTGACGCCGTCTTTGACCCCTAACGTGACCATCTTCAAAATAAGTTCTGGGACAGATTTCTGGAAAGTCCCGATTTGACTCCAACAAGGTTTCCTCTTGTATTATTGGTAATTCCTACACATCAAAGTGTAAAACAAGAACATTGTGCACTTCTACAACTATTAGTAGGTTAGTCCAAATAAATCATAAAATTTATATAAAAATAAGTGTCAAAAGGATAATATTAGCATAAAGCCATAAAAAATTATAGATACGTTATGGACGTATCAACATCCCCAAGCTTCGTTCCTGCTCGTCCTCGAGTAGGTAAATTATAAAAACAATATAATTTTTGAGGTGACATACAACCATCACAATCTTGATCAAGGTATTGCAAAGCATTGATAGCCGAGATCAAATTACTCTAACATAAGCATGGAAAATATATTTCTAACAATAAGACATAGCAACTATGTTTCAACATGAAATGTAACACAAACAAAAGATCATGAATAACAATGCATTGAAAGACATTTTTTGTTTCACATATAGAAAACATATCAAGACTGGTAATCAGCTTGTCCTTCATAGAGTAGAAAAACATAAATGCATAGGACACCTTCAAAGTTCATAAGGGTGACTAGATACAAATAATTTAAGAACAAGCAATACCATAATTATGAATCTATCAAGAAGTTTTGGGACAATGCACATAGAACTAAGAATGACAACTATGCTCTTTTAATTGGTTCATAAAGATAGAAGATGGAGACTCAACATAAAGTAAAAAGAAAGTCCCTTCACAGAGGGAATTAGGGATTTCAAGTTTCATAAAGAGCTTCCAAAAATTATGGTACTTTTACTAGCTTTGAGCTCTCATTGCCCCTATCATAAGCATTTGAAGTGATTAGGGTTAAAGTGACACAAATATGAGTATATGATCGAGAAGTTATAAGTTCAAAATCTCATGCCCCTTGCATATGAGTATCTAACCTCATTCTACTCAACTTTGGTCACAAGAAAGTTCTTGTCATTGTAAGTATATGTGTATCATAGAGAACCGCCAATGGGGTACACCTTTTCCCATGACACAGGAGCTATCCCATATCAAAATGACAAGGCAACAGACAATGAGCATCTCAGCGATCTTTTTATTTGGTATTTTCACAGGTTTTTATTGAGGATGCTTCACAGAATGCTCATTATGGTTATGTTGAAAGTTTCCACCATGATTAGGCATGGCTTAGGCTAGCCGCCCAGGCGTTTCTCTAACACATGCACTTCACTACATGGAATTACAAGTACCATATGATTGGATTGTTAGCAAGCATCTGCAAATACTAACAATGTATTAAGGTTTCCCCAACCATAGCCTTAAGTTAATGGTCTAATTACTCCCATACGTGCAATGTTCCGGTTCGTGTCCTTGGGTTTCTGTCACTCCGGCAGAACTTCCCCCTTCCTTTTACACATACTACAAACCCTATTATGTTTAATACATGCGAGCACAAATATAATGGACACCAAAGGACTATACCATATCAACATACAACTCTAATGAACCAAATACATTCAACCAAGCAATCAAAGACAAATAAACTACCCAAACATGACATTGATCATAGGATTATAACTTATAGCATCGGACACCATGTTTATATAGGACGGTACAGAGGTGTGTGGGAGTATGAACCATATATACACGGAGGAGTTGGTGCTGGATATGGCGGCGAAGATGATGAAGGGGCAGCGAGAGGTGTAGGGCGGCGGCGACGACGGTGGCGCGGGGAGCTCCTTCCATACCGCCGGCATCATGGGGGAGCGATGCCCCTTACCCCCCTTCTTTCATGGCTTCTTGGGATCCCTCCCCCATGGATATGGGATCCATGGCGGGGGGTCAAAAACGAGGCTTTTGGCGGCTGCAATTCGTGGGTGGAGGAGTTCCCCACGAGTTAGGTTTCCTCCCTTTACATAGTTTCTTGGATTTCCGTCACCCAATCTTGGGTTGCAGTAAATCGGGCTTATATCGGTTGTTCGTGCTCAGAATCAGTTAAATGTTATGTCTAGAATGTTCCTCACGAAATTTCCAACAAATTTGTAGTTGGGGAGTTTTCCGTTTGACGCCGTCTTTGACCCCTAACGTGACCATCTTCAAAATAAGTTCTGGGACAGATTTCTGGAAAGTCCCGATTTGACTCCAACAAGGTTTCCTCTTGTATTATTGGTAATTCCTACACATCAAAGTGTAAAACAAGAACATTGTGCACTTCTACAACTATTAGTAGGTTAGTCCAAATAAATCATAAAATTTATATAAAAATAAGTGTCAAAAGGATAATATTAGCATAAAGCCATAAAAAATTATAGATACGTTATGGACGTATCAACATCCCCAAGCTTAGTTCCTGCTCGTCCTCGAGTAGGTAAATTATAAAAACAATATAATTTTTGAGGTGACATACAACCATCACAATCTTGATCAAGGTATTGCAAAGCATTGATAGCCGAGATCAAATTACTCTAACATAAGCATGAAAAATATATTTCTAACAATAAGACATAGCAACTATGTTTCAACATGAAATGTAACACAAACAAAAGATCATGAATAACAATGCATTGAAAGACATTTGTTTGTTTCACATATAGAAAACATAGCAAGACTGGTAATCAGCTTGTCCTTCATAGAGTAGAAAAACATAAATGCATAGGACACCTTCAAAGTTCATAAGGGTGACTAGATACAAATAATTTAAGAACAAGCAATACCATAATTATGAATCTATCAAGAAGTTTTGGGACAATGCACATAGAACTAAGAATGACAACTATGCTCTTTTAATTGGTTCATAAAGATAGAAGATGGAGACTCAACATAAAGTAAAAAGAAAGTCCCCTCACAGAGGGAATTAGGGATTTCAAGTTTCATAAAGAGCTTCCAAAAATTATGGTACTTTTACTAGCTTTGAGCTCTCATTGCCCCTATCATAAGCATTTGAAGTGATTAGGGTTAAAGTGACACAAATATGAGTATATGATCGAGAAGTTATAAGTTCAAAATCTCATGCCCCTTGCATATGAGTATCTAACCTCATTCTACTCAACTTTGGTCACAAGAAAGTTCTTGTCATTGTAAGTATATGTGTATCATAGAGAACCGCCAATGGGGTACACCTTTCCCCATGACACAGGAGCTATCCCATATCAAAATGACAAGGCAACAGACAATGAGCATCTCAGCGATCTTTTTATTTGGTATTTTCACAGGTTTTTATTGAGGATGCTTCACAGAATGCTCATTATGGTTATGTTGAAAGTTTCCACCATGATTAGGCATGGCTTAGGCTAGCCGCCCAGGCGTTTCTCTAACACATGCACTTCACTACATGGAATTACAAGTACTATATGATTGGATTGTTAGCAAGCATCTGCAAATACTAACAATGTATTAAGGTTTCCCCAACCATAGCCTTAAGTTAATGGTCTAATTACTCCCATACGTGCAATGTTCCGGTTCGTGTCCTTGGGTTTCTGTCACTCCGGCAGAACTTCCCCCTTCCTTTTACACATACTACAAACCCTATTATGTTTAATACATGCGAGCACAAATATAATGGACACCAAAGGACTATACCATATCAACATACAACTCTAATGAACCAAATACATTCAACCAAGCAATCAAAGACAAATAAACTACCCAAACATGACATTGATCATAGGATTATAACTTATAGCATCGGACACCATGTTTATATAGGACGGTACAGAGGTGTGTGGGAGTATGAACCATATATACACGGAGGAGTTGGTGCTGGATATGGCGGCGAATATGATGAAGGGGCAGCGAGAGGTGTAGGGCGGCGGCGACGACGGTGGCGCGGGGAGCTCCTTCCATACCGCCGGCATCATGGGGGAGCGATGCCCCTTACCCCCCTTCTTTCATGGCTTCTTGGGATCCCTCCCCCATGGATATGGGATCCATGGCGGGGGGTCAAAAACGAGGCTTTTGGCGGCTGCAATTCGTGGGTGGAGGAGTTCCCCACGAGTTAGGTTTCCTCCCTTTATATAGTTTCTTGGATTTCCGTCACCCAATCTTGGGTTGCAGTAAATCGGGCTTATATCGGTTGTTCGTGCTCAGAATCAGTTAAATGGTATGTCTAGAATGTTCCTCACGAAATTTCCAACAAATTTGTAGTTGGGGAGTTTTCCGTTTGACACCGTCTTTGACCCCTAACGTGACCATCTTCAAAATAAGTTCTGGGACAGATTTCTGGAAAGTCCCGATTTGACTCCAACAAGGTTTCCTCTTGTATTATTGGTAATTCCTACACATCAAAGTGTAAAACAAGAACATTGTGCACTTCTACAACTATTAGTAGGTTAGTCCAAATAAATCATAAAATTTATATAAAAATAAGTGTCAAAAGGATAATATTAGCATAAAGCCATAAAAAATTATAGATACGTTATGGACGTATCAACATCCCCAAGCTTAGTTCCTGCTCGTCCTCGAGTAGGTAAATTATAAAAACAATATAATTTTTGAGGTGACATACAACCATCACAATCTTGATCAAGGTATTGCAAAGCATTGATAGCCGAGATCAAATTACTCTAACATAAGCATGAAAAATATATTTCTAACAATAAGACATAGCAACTATGTTTCAACATGAAATGTAACACAAACAAAAGATCATGAATAACAATTCATTGAAAGACATTTGTTTGTTTCACATATAGAAAACATAGCAAGACTGGTAATCAGCTTGTCCTTCATAGAGTAGAAAAACATAAATGCATAGGACACCTTCAAAGTTCATAAGGGTGACTAGATACAAATAATTTAAGAATAAGCAATACCATAATTATGAATCTATCAAGAAGTTTTGGGACAATGCACATAGAACTAAGAATGACAACTATGCTCTTTTAATTGGTTCATAAAGATAGAAGATGGAGACTCAACATAAAGTAAAAAGAAAGTCCCTTCACAGAGGGAATTAGGGATTTCAAGTTTCATAAAGAGCTTCCAAAAATTATGGTACTTTTACTAGCTTTGAGCTCTCATTGCCCCTATCATAAGCATTTGAAGTGATTAGGGTTAAAGTGACACAAATATGAGTATATGCTCGAGAAGTTATATGTTCAAAATCTCATGCCCCTTGCATATGAGTATCGAACCTCATGCTACTCAACTTTGGTCACAAGCAAGTTCTTGTCATTGTAAGTATATGTGTATCATAGAGAACCGCCAATGGGGTACACCTTTCCCCATGACACAGGAGCTATCCCATATCAAAATGACAAGGCAACAGACAATGAGCATCTCAGCGATCTTTTTATTTGGTATTTTCACAGGTTTTTATTGAGGATGCTTCACAGAATGCTCATTATGGTTATGCTGAAAGTTTCCACCATGATTAGGCATGGCTTAGGATAGCCGCCCAGGCGTTTCTCTAACACATATAAAACTCCATGGACTTGCAAGCTACCCTTTTATTTCACACCGCCGGGATCCATAAACAAAAGAACATGATATCAACTAAATAGAATAAGTGCAATGTAGAAACGTTCCCCATGACAACATGGTTCTACTAATTCCCAACTTATAATTTGCAAGCATATAAGCAACATAGATGGGCACGATGGTTCAAGTTTATTAAGTGCAAGAAAATAAAGTATGCCATCAAGTTCGTGAGAGCTTTAATCCCTAATTTTCACATAACAAAAATTTAATTTGGAAGATAGATAAAAACATGAATATACTTGGAATGGTGTAACACCCCATGCATAGGAGTTTATAGTGGACTCTTTGGATTAACTTGGTTTCTTGGGAGTTGGATGCATGAGTAGAGATCATACTTAGTACAGGTGGAGGCTAGCAAAAGACTGGGAGGGACCAACTAAGAGAGCAAAAATGGCCATAATCATGCAGAGCGAAAAAACATTATTAATTAAAGAATAAAGTGATATCACAAGTCAAAAACTAAATGATCATAGAGGCTAAGGTAACTGGTTCATAGTCTTAACATGGTGTAAGCATGTGCCAAGTCAATCCAGATAAAGCATCAATGGAGAATACCAGAATATTATGCCTTTATATCCTAAAACAACACATCATTCTTTCAAGGCACATTAAGAAATATCAATTGTTTGAAACAAGTCATTCTACAACAATAATTACTAAGAATATGGTGAAAGCAATATCTAAAATGACATGATAAAGTCTAAGCCACAATCAAAACAAGCTTCCTTTTCTACCACTATAAGCATGAAACTTTCTACTCTTTTCCAACACCAATCGACTTATTTGAAACAACTCACAAAGATAATAATCAATAAAGACCAGAGAGTTTGTATCACCTAACTACAAAGAACTAAAAAGTTCTAAGAAAAAAGTATAAGAAAACTAAAACTAAACGCAGTGCTAACAAAAGAGAACACTCACAGAACAATAAGAGTGAAAAATATATTGTTCTAGGCAATGAAAAACTAGGTGTGACTTCTCCAAAATAGGTGTGTTGGGGTCCGACCAACTTATTGCAGCAAACAAAAAAAAGAAAACTAAAAAAACAAAGGCGCTCCAAGAACAACACAATAGTGCAAGAAGCAATAAAAATAAAGTATCATGAAAGAGAACCTGAGATTTTTATTGCTGAAGAAGGGGATGCCTTGGGAATCCCCAAGCTTTTAATGACCCCCCCCCCCACGCGATGGTTACCTCCAAAAAAATCACAAAACTTTCAACGCAACCTAAAATTTACTTGTAGTTCAAATTTGACCTAATTTTGATAAATCAAAATAAAGCATTTCAAGTGCGCGGATTTAGCTTGGCCGAAGTTTGAGAACTTGTGAAACATGGTAATCACAAGTAGTACAAAACATTTTGGTCCACTATATATGTCTTAAAGCTTGTCTTGCGACATTCATATCCATACTCTTCTGATTTCCTTTACAAAAAGGAACAATCTCATCATCACTTGGAAAAATGAGAATGTTCTATCCTGATAGTTGGAAACTCACAACGATGACAGTGTTTACTAAAATAATATGCACCCAACTACCTATGAAAAGATAATTAATTTAAGAGCAATCTAGCGCGCTTACCGGTAGCACGAGTTTGACCAAATTTCATTAAATTGTCGAGATGAATAGTTAAAATTATCAATGGTCATTTGTGATACATTAAATGACCCCCTGATGGTTGTCTCCAAAAAATCCACAAACTTTCAACGCAACCTACAATTTACTCGTAGTTCAGATATGACTTAATTTCGAGAAATCTACATAAAGCCATTCAAGTGGGCAGAGTTAGCTAGGCCGAAGTTTGAAAACTCGTGAAATACGAGAATCATATAAGTAGTAGACAGCATGTCGGTCCATTACATATATCTGAAATCTTGGCTTCTGGAATTCAGGTCCATATTCTTTAGACTTTCTTTATAAAAAGGAACAATCTTGTCACAACTTGAAAAATTGAGTATGTCCTTTCCTGATAGTTGTAAACTCACACCGATGGTATTGTTTACTAAAAAAATATGCACGCATCTACCTCCAAAAAATACAATGAATTCAAGAGAAATCTATCGCAATTAGTGGTAGCTCAAGTTTGACCTAATTTTGTTAAGTGGTCAAGATGCAAAATCTTAGAAAGAAGCTGAACCTGTTATCAAAACTATCGGTGGTGGTTTGTGATATATTAAATGAACCCCTGATGGTTACCTCCAAAAAAACCTTAAAACTTTCAATGCAATCTACAATTTACTTGTAGTTGAAATTTGATCTAATTTCGATAAATTGACATAAAGTCATTCAAGTGGACAGAGTTAGATAGGACAAAGTTTGAAAATTAATAAAACATGGGAATTGTAAGTAGTGCAACATGTCAGTCACCCTATATATGTCTGAAATCTTGGCTTGTGGCATTCAGATCCATATTCCTTAGACTTTCATTTCGGAAAGGAACAATCTCGTCATCACTCAGAAAATTAGAATGTTATTTCCTGATAGTTGGAAACTCACCGACGGTGTTCTTTACTACAAGAAGATGCACCCATCATCTACCTATGAAACGACAGTTAATTCAAGAGAAATCTATCGCGCTTACTTGTAGCTATAGTTTGACCTAATTTCATTAAATTGTCAAGATGCAAAATCTTAGCAAGAATTTGAACCTGTTGTCAAAACTCTCGGTGGTGGTTTGTGATATATTAAATGACCCCCCAATGTTTACATCCAATTTTTTTTGTAAAACTATCAACGCAACCTAAAATTTACTTATAGTTCAGATTTGACCTGATCTTGATAAATAAAGTCATTCAACTGGACATAGTTAGCTTGGACGAAGTTTTAAAACTCATGAAACATGGGAATTGTAAGTAGGGCAACATGTCGGTCCACTATATAAATGTCTGAAAGATCTACTTATGACATTCAGATCCATATTCTACAGACTTATTTTACGAGAAGGAAAAATCACGTCATCACTTGAAAATTTAGGAATGTTCTTTCCTGATACTTGGAAACTCACACCCGCGACATTGTTTACTAAAATAAGATGCACCCATCTACCTCCGAAAATACAATTAATTCAAGAGAAATCTATCACGCTTACTTGTAGCTCAAGTTTGACCTAATTTCGTTAAGTTGTCAAGATGCAAAATATTAGCAAGAATTTGAACCTGTTGTCAAAACTCTCGGTGGTGGTTTGTGATATATTAAATGACCCACCGATGGTTACCTCCAAAATAATCGTAAAACTTGAAGGAAATATGCCCTAGAGGCAATCATAGAGATGATTATATTTCATATGTATCCATGAGTTATTGTAATGTTCCTTGAATATCCATATCAAGCAACTTGTATTGATTGACAATTATGTGAATTGTTTGTGAAACTCTTTACTTGTATGGTTATTAATAGTTGCTCCTAGTCGGAGTTCATGTGGGACACACGTGAATATTAGACTAGCACATCGATTGGTTGATGACTATGTTTCACAAGTCATAGACATGGAGATGTCAAACCAATGATGTGGACACATGTTATGAACATGGGGTTGGACTGACCCAACTTGAGAATGGCAATTAGACTTGCAGCTCTCTCTACACATCGTGTATGTTTTTTCCTTAGACCTGAGATTGTCGCATGCACTTGATATGTGGATCGACCTACTTTGGGGCTATCAACCACTACTTCGTAACTCGGTAGTCATAAAGGTAGCTTTCGGGTTTGTCCTGAAGCATGATACAAGGCATGGTCATTCAATATGGGATTTGCCCCTCTCTACTTGAGAGAGATATCTCTGGGCCCCTCGAGTGATCGGATCCAGAAATGCATGGCCGTGCTACATATGGTTAAGAGTTAACCTAGTAAAGGGATTCTGAATCATAATATCAAGAAAGAGAGGTCAACTTGGAGCTCGACAAAATATCGTGAGGTAAAGGGAAAGACATGTACAAACCTTGTGATGGTTCGTCCCATATGATCTTTGTATGCGTTTCGGAGTTGGCACGTCTTGCTAGAGGCCGCTACCAACTATTGACAGAATAAGTGTATTCATGTCATGTCTACACGTATATAAAACTATAGGGTCACACACTTAAGGGGCTAGAAGACTAATGAGGATTAGATCCGAATTAGACCAGGGTTAGGCTACGAATGGGATTGTAATGTAGAAGCCCACAAGGGACGCCTATATAAGAGAGGGTGGGGCGAGCTGACCAGGGTTAGACCATTCCACCCAGCCTCCACTCCTCACTCTTGTGTTGCACGCGCGAACCTAGCAGTCCGGCGTATGACGCTTCCACCCCGCACGTGTGGATACTTCGGAGGTGCTGCATCCGTATTACTTGGATGAGCCACGCAAAGAGAGATTCTTGTGGGATGAGGACAAGGAGGAGACGTGGAACGTCTAAATTGCCTCAACACGCTTCATCAAATTCCACAACTGCACGTCTAGTGGTAATCCCGTGATCTATGAAAACAGTAATCCTGGTTTACGCGGTAGAAAATTTTGATTTGCGCTAGTGTAGCCTACCCGTATCCCTTCAAAACTTTCAACGCAGCCTATAATTTACTTGTAGTTCAAAATTGACCTAATTTCGATAACTCGACATAAAGTCATTCAAGTGGACAGAGTTAGATAGGACGAAGTTTGAAAACTCATAAAATTAAACATGGGAATCGTAAGAAAAAGAACAATCTCGTCATCACTCATGAAAATGAGAATGTTCTTTCCTGATAGTTGGGAAGTCAGACTCATGGCAGTGTTTACTACAAGAATATGCACCCATCTACCTCTAAAAAGTCATTTAATTCAAGAGAAAGCTATCGCGCTTAATTGTAGCTCAAGAGCTAATTTCATTAAATCGGCAAGAAGTCGGAGAAGTGTGTGATGTTATCTAGGAAGATTGAAATGGAATTATAAGAAACCATGGTCCATTTTGTGTGATAATTCTTCTAACTGTGGTAGGTCTCGTAGGAGAGAATTGCTTCACTTAACACGGTCGAGGGAAGTACAAGTTACATCAAGGACCTCATAAAAAAGAAACATACACACATGTCCATGCATTTAGCACAAGGTCCCTGAAACTAAGCAAAAAGTGTGTATTGAGGTTTGCGCATACTAGCGTTCGTTGTGCTAAAGATTATCAATAGAATCTTCTAGATGCTCAGAATGGAAAAGAAGATCCAAAGGCTAGCAATGTTTGGATTTGCCAGACTTGATCCAACGGTCAATGTTCAAAGTTATCTGTACACTATATAGTGGTATGGTATTGTAAGAGATAAGACGAAGATAAAGATAAGATAAGAAGTACTAGTGCAAATGGCCGGTCTTTTGAATAACCTTTCCCTCTCGGTGTTTGGGAAGCAAGTGAAAATTTCGAGACCAAAAAAGTTTGAAACTTTTGGCTGCCAAGGACCAAAGTGGTTTCCTTCCTATGTACTCCTCCTACTCCATATCAACGCGGCTGTCGAACACGCGGGAGAAACAGAGCCTCCCTCAAAAAAATAAAAATAAACAGAGACACCATATCAAGGCACACGTGCATAGCGCCACACTTTGGATGAGGGAGAGATCATCCTGGCCGGTGCGTGAGGGAAGAGGGGTGGAGATATGAGAGTAAGCGAAGGAGAGAGAAAACACACAATTATTTTGAGTGCACAGGTCGTGAAAATTACTACAAGTAGAGTCGGGAGTACCTCATGTCAGGAACCCATCACAGCTTTGCTCTGACATCGAACCGCCTTTAACTCCTCCTCTTCGCTGCTCTCATGCTGCCTCTTTTTTTGTAAGGCTCGCGCTATAGGATTCGCAGCATAGAAAACAGAAAATTTCTTACAATGGGAACAACTAAGTACCAAAATCTATCTACTAGATACAAGCAACGGGTGTATATACATCCATAGAATACATACCCTCGAAGACCTAATAGTGTTAACGAGGTTGTACTCGTGGATGATGTAGACGAACGCTTGCCGATCTCAAGATCGTGATAAAGTCCATCTGGTCCAACCGGTCCAGCACGATCAAGTCCAGCACCTCAAAGCAGTGGTGCATCCGTGATCGCACACACATACGGGTACCCCGACAACCTCCGCGTCCTCGCTCCAGCGAAGCAGCAAAAGCAACAAATCCTTCCAGAAAAAGCCACCGGGAACATGTATCTCGCTGATCCGAGACCATGGGGAAATTCTAAAAGGGGGAGAGAGATCCTTCGCGAGGAGGTGTGAGTGACAAGTTAGAGGAGGGGGGCAGCCCAAGGGGGCATGGCCGCCGGCCAAGGAGGGTGCCCCCACCTCTCCCTCATTCATGTGGTGGAAGCTCCACTCACATAAAAATATCTCCACTCACAATTCCACTAACATGCATTAATTTTCCACCAAAATTAATGCAAGCTCTCATTTAATAAAAACTATTTTATTTATTTATTCATAATTTTGTTAATTACTTTAATTAACAAACATTCACACAAAAACCCTTGTTAGTATTCAATTTCACATGTAGAACCAGTTTCAGCAATTTCAACCGAAACGGTTCCGGTGTCTAGTGAAATAAATTCCTGCGCTTTCCTTTTCTTTTTTTGACATATAGTTTGCTCCGAATGGTGTCGGTATCCCTTAAGTGTGTCACCCTACGGTTCGTGAATAATGCAGACATGATCGAGACCCCTCTCCGATCAATAATCAGCAGCGGGGCCTAGAGATCCGTACTGACTCCCACACATTCAACGATGACTTCTGTGATCGTGTGAACCTTTTACGCTAGCATCTTAATCCCTTTTTTTCACGATATATTACATGTACGAGATTTGATCATCGGTATCTCCATACCTAGTTTGATCTCGTTACCGACATGCACTCTTTTCTCATTCTCGTGATATAACATTCTAGTGATCAAATCACACTTTTGCAAGCTAATCAATGTGATATCATCGAGAGGTCCCATAGTATATATATCCTTCATCAGGGTGAACAAATTCCACTCTTGATCCATGAGTCTCAACGTAACATTTTTTTTGTTTTGAAGCCATCTTTATAATAACCCAGTTATGGTGTGACGTTTGATGTCAACAAGAAACTCTTCCGGCGTTAGTGATTGACATGATCTCATGGTCTAAGGATTAGGATCACTTCATAAGTTGTTATAGCAATATAAACTCAATGACTTTGATCGTAATGCTATACTTCGGATGAATGTTCATCACATCATTACACTAAAGTTGTGATCTCGTTATTAACAACATCCAATGTCCATGATCAGGAAACCTTTGATCATCTTGTTAATCAACGAGCTAGTTTATAAGAGAGGCATAACTAGGAACTTCCTTTTTGTTTATTAAACACACATGTATTAACGTTTACGTATTAATACAATTATAGCATGCAAAATAAACATTTATCATTAACAAGGAATACGATAATAACTACTTTATTATTGCCTCTCGGGCATATTCCCTTCAGTCTCCCACTTGCACTAGAGACAATAATCTAGTTTGAAAACTTTGCGTATTGAACACATATGGCTTTCTGGTGTTCCATATACGCAATTGCAAGCGGTTAACATAATCTACGGATCTGACACTTTCAGGTCCGTGTGTATTTGCATGTCTTTGCGTCTTCGTGCATATCTCATTCTCTAATGAAATGGAATTGTATAAATTTGGTATTTCGGTGAGACCTTTAGTTCCTTGGGGTTAAATCATGTCGATACTATTGTCATACAATATATCTTTAGTGTTAGCCCGTTGCGAACCACACCTTAGTTTGATAACAAACTACTTCACACAAATGCCCTCCTTTGCTGCTATTATAGCAGTCATATACTTAGCCTTTTTTTGTTGTAGTATCCGTCACAATGTCTTAACTTTGGAATTCATCCAAATCCATCATGGAAACTTTCTTTCCATTTCATTGTGCCACCCATAGTTTAAATTGAGATAAACTTAATTTTGTATCTTGTGACAAAACTAGTATCAATATAACTCTTTACGGTGAACTATTTGTAATTGTTTGTCACCTCTACACAAATATATTATTAGTTCTTCCAAAAGATCATAAGAATATCCCCACTATCATCCAATGATAATTTTATGATTCGTGGTATATGCTCATAACACTTAGAGAATAGGACATATCTGCATGTGTACATATCATGGTATGATTGATCAAAACATCCTTGTGATTTCACTCATCAAGTGTCAAAGCACTTGAATCTTGTTTCACTTATCAAGTGTCGATGCACTTGAATCTTGATTCAATTCCTTTCCATGCGAGAAGAACTGTTTCTTGTCTTTTCTATATTGAACTCCTTCAATATCTCATATATGTACGTTTGGCACAACCATATTAGCGTCATAGTCTATCCACTATAGACATTCATGCTAAATGTCGTGGGAATGACCATGACAGATGCTGCAACCGGTAGTGAGTAGTAGAACATGGGGCAAGGGCGGCCAGCCATCTGCGGAGCGAGATGAGGGCGGAGACACAAGGGTTTACCCAGGTTCGGCCCCCCGGAGGGTAAAGACCTACTCCTGCTAGATTGTATTATGGTGAGAGTACAAGGGGCGAGCTCGACGACTAGGCGGCGAATCGCTTGGGTGTATGATGGAACGTATCCCCTATGTGTCCCCTAGGGAGGTTTATATAGGCTCACCTTGCTAGGGTTTACAGATTACAACCGAATTAGTTAAGGATTCGAAGGTTCTACGACCTAGTCCGACTGGGCCTAGATACACTTCTGGGCCTCCAGCTTCCAGTCGCCTGAGTCCACGCCAAGTCTCGATTCAGGCGCCGTCCTGCAGGCCCACTCGCTGGTGGCTTGGGCCAATAGGAAACGTCCTGCTGGGTATACCCCGGTAGGCATATCCCTATCAGTAGTCCCTGAGGCCGTCGTTGATTTGTCGCAGGTGTTTGCTGGCAGTCGGAGTATGCGGGTCCAATGCGGATGCCTTGTGGAATCGGTGGCGAACTCCTGAACAAAGGAAAGAACTAGTCATTTTAGTCGCAATAACGGCGACCAATCATGTTGCAGGTCGGCGAACGGGTCGATGAGTAATTAGTCACTGTTATAGTGATCGGGTCGGCGAATCGTCGAGTCGCTGGGAGCAGCGAGTCGAGTAGACGAAGTTGGACCGTCAGGCATGGTCAAACTAGCCGTTGCGTAACCCAACGGTA
This sequence comes from Avena sativa, assembly GCA_916181665.1. Lineage (NCBI taxonomy): Eukaryota > Viridiplantae > Streptophyta > Magnoliopsida > Poales > Poaceae > Avena > Avena sativa. The sequence goes on from OV702280.1 coordinate 140,386,884, forward strand.
ATATTGGCGGAATTACCGCGTAGTAACGGCTCTCGAAAATGGCGGGTAACAACCGATATATAAGGAGAGTGAATGGCGAATGGGGAAAACGCTTCCTTCACTTCCTCTGATCTCGCGCATCCTTGTTTCCCCATTCCGCGCAGTGACCAGAACGATCCAGAGAGTTCCGAATCCCATAATCCTCCAACCAATGGCTCCCCCCACCGAACCATGGGGCAGATCCAAGTGCATGAAGGCACTGCTAACATCTTTCGAGGAGGCGGGGATTCTCCGCGCCGGGAGATGGAGCATCCCTGCGGCTGGAGAAGTAATTCCGGATCCACGCGAAGGGGAGTTCATCTGCTTCACCAGTCACCTGGAGCGGGGGCTTGGTTTCCCAACCTCCCTCTTCTTCCGGCGTTTCTGCGCCTACTACAGAATCCATCCATCGGATCTGGGTCCGCACAACATCGAGCAGCTCGCCATTTTCGTGGCGTTCTGCGAATGCTATCTGGGCTGCAGGCCCTACTTCCCCCTGTGGCAAGACCTATTCCACGGGAGAATCAGCCACGAAGAAACAGGCGGCCCAATGCTAGCCGCGGGCGCCCTGACGTTCCAGCTGGAGTCGAAGGCATCATTCTTTGATTTGATGCTGCCCGCCAAAGTGGCGAACGAGTGGAAGAAGTACTGGTTCTATGTCACCGAGTCGACTCCAGGAGATGAAGTGGCGCTTCCAAGGTACTCCGCCGACCGGCCCAAGCCGCGTCGGCTCCAGGTCATCAAACTCCCACTAGAGCAGTGGATGGTTGTCGACGAGATGTTACAAACCATTCGCAACCTGAAGAAGAAAGGCCTCTAGACCATCAATCTCTACAACTACTGGCTCGGGCGGCGGCCCGTGCCCCTGGGCAGCCGTGACCACTACATGTACGACTATACGGGCAAGGACGACCCGACGAAATCCTTCCTCGTTGAGTGGAGACTCAACGATTATACACTGGCCCTGAAGAAGATTACCCAGGCGGTGTATCTCGATGTGAAGGCCGGGGTTGCCCCTTATACCGCGAGGCGCCCAGCTCCAACGTCATTTGTACTCGTAGTCGCAGTTTGTGCATTCGCGGTCGTGCTAACGTCATTTGTTCTTAGTGCAGTTGTTTCAAGTGGTGGAAGGGTGGCTTCCACCCACAGACGACGAGAACTCGAGCTCGTCCGCCCAGGACGGGACTGAGTCATCGCCCACCAAGGGAAATGCCGAGATCGACAGAGGCGATAACGACGAGATGAAGATGACGACCCCGTGGAAGTTGCTGCCCCCACGGTTCGCAAGACTCGCGGGCAGCACCAGCATGAACTCGAGGCCAGCAAGAGCTTCGAACCCCACGATGATGACGACAACAAGCTCCCTGAGCACACCTCACATCGCGAGGCCACGCCGTCGAAGAAGAAGAAGAAAGCTCCTCCAAAGAAGAAGGTGAAGCCGGCGAAGCCGACATCTTTGCCTCGATCTGTGAGCAGCTCCGACGCCACCAGCTCGGCTGAGGGCGCAACGGCGCACGCGGCCGCGGCAGCCGGAACCGCCGCCACAAGGGACGAGGTGCCGCTGGCATCATTTCCACCATCGTTCGCCCCAGTCACTAGCTTGGGGGCCGCTCCAGCCGCAGGGGCCTCGCCACCAAGGGGGGTTCCCATAGTAATTGCCGCGGAGGCTCCCGCCGCGGCTTCATCTTCAAAGAAGCCGTCAGTGTCTTGGTCACACAATGTGTTCGAGACGGGCCTCACTCGGGAAGATGGGGCCCGAACTAGAAAATCCGGCCAGCATCCGCACCGGCCTGCGATTTCTTCCAGTCGCCAAGTGAGTGCTCCTCTGTCCTTTACTCGTCTGCTTGCGCTGCGTTTCAATCGGAAAGTTTTATTGATAGAGCTGTTTCACAGGACTGGTGTTAAGAAGATAGGCCATCCTCCTGTGGCCAAGGTTCCGCCAGTCGCCATAGAGGTGCCGGATGATTCCTCGCGGAAGAGGAAGGGCGACGAGGTCCTTGCTCCCGCTGAAGGCATCAAAAGGGCGAAAGGCGACGATGTCGTCATGGTCTCTGATGATCCAGCGGCTGCCCCGAGCGAGCCTCCAACCGCAGCGGAAGCGGCTTCAAAGTCCAAGGAAGGTGTGGGGTCGCAGCATATGGTGCATGCGGACTCAACCGATGTGGCCGAGCAGACCCCGAGTGGCGCAGTGGCCGCTGCAGCGACTTTCCCTCGCTTCGTGGCAAAGGCTGCCACGGCGAGTTCCTCGGTGCTGTCAAGCCAGTTTCCTGGGGCCGCCGACACGGAGGTTGAGCAACGTCGTGGCCACACTGCAGTCGTGCTCGCGTCGGTGGATGCGATGGAACTTCATGGCATGCTAGGCGCTGCTATCCAGGTATGTCCAGTCCCCGAGGATCTGGCCACTGAATTTCAGTGGTCGGATTCTTAGTGTTTTTTATGTTATCCAGTCCCCGAGTGCCTAGTCGCTGAATTTCAGCGGGTGGGCACTGCGGAATTCCGTTGTCCAGTCCCCGAGTGCCTAGTCGCTAAATTTTAGCGGGTGGTCACTTAGGAATTGTTTGTTGTTGACACTATGGTTTGTGCGCAGGGCCTGCATCGCGAGTCAGCCGAACGGCTTGCTACGAAGTGTCGCATGGAGAAGGAGCTCGTTACCATCCAGGAGACGAACAAGGAACTTCAAGCAGCTGCGGCCTAGGTGAAGGAGGCTCGCCAAGGCCTTGTCCCGGTGGGTGACTTGACGGTGGCTCAATCCTCTTTGAGCGTGGCCGAATAGCGAGTCGCCGACCTGGAGCGTGAGCTCAAGGAGGCGAAGGCGAAAGTGAGCTCAGCGGAAGGACGAGCCAAGGCTGCCGTTACTTATGCCGCTGAAGAACGGAAAGTATCTGATGCACTCGTTGCTGGGTTGCAGAATGATTTTTCTTCTCTTCAAAGTTTCATCACGAACCTCTGCCGCCCGCTAATTCGTAATCTCTCCTTCAGCCGACTTTCGATTGCACGAACTGTGTTGTGGTTTCGATGTTTTGCTTACTGCTTGTTTCTGTGCTGCAGGCAGGATCACTGATAATGCGGAAGAGGCGCAGTCGTACCACGCACGGCAATGTGTGACCACCCTGGTCAACTCAGCCGTGTTGTCAGCGACTTGCCTTCGTGCATATCTTCAGGAGATATTGCCCACGGAGGTGATCCCCAGCGACCTTGTCGAGGTATGGAGCTACCTGGAGAAGGCCCTGTCGGTCGTGGAATTCATGACGTGGTCAGCCTTCCGTCGTGGGGCGGCGACGGCTCTCAGCCTTGGGCTCGCCCACTTCCCGGATGACTTTGACCTCGACGATGTCACAAGCGGTTACCCCTCGTCGACAGGCTTGGTGGAGATTGCTGAGGTGTTGAAGCTGACGGACCGAGCCACGGTATACTCCGACCGCGTTTGGGCAATGGACGACCTCATCCCCTATCAGGAGACGATTGTCGCCCCCAATGATCATGAACCAAAGCATCGGGACTTCAAGGTTGAACAACCATTACGTGCGGCGATGGCAGGCGATCTTACGATGTACCTGTCGAACCCTTACGTGCCCTTCATCCGCAGTCGCAGGGACGGTGGCGTGTCTTCGTCAAAACCTGCGGAGTAAAAGTGTTTTGCCGTTCGACATTAGTATGGAATAACTATGTAACTTTCCTTGTATGTGGAACAAATTGTGCTGCTATAAAGGAATGCTCGTGTTATTTTGTCAGTCGTTTGCAATTTTGGATGTTGATTATGCGAGTCCCCGAGCGCGTCCGCCCTTTTTATGGGGTTTAACTCGTTTTAATGTGTTTTGTGAACTGTTAGTGAGTTGGGGTCGACTCGCCATGGATCGGAAAGCCAGTCGCATGGCGACTCCCAGGGGTGCTCTTTACTTGACCGTTTTCCCGGGCGTGAACGGGGTTGGGTTGCCGAGTCCCTGAGCGTGGTACTTGGTCATTCTAGTCGCGGGCCCAGGGTAGGTGAGGACTAATGCGTGTTATGTTAAGCGCCTCACTCCTGCCTCATCCGGAAGATCATTCGCATAGCGAATCCTAGGCACGCTCCCATACTTGGCGTTTTTTCCTAGTCGCTCGTATTTGATCGGGTGTCAGTCCCCGAGCGTGGTACTTGGCAGTTCGATTCGCTGCGCCGAGGATGCGAAGGACTTGGTCGTTGTGGGGAGTGGGTGCAGTTGTCTTGGCTCGGGGAGCCAGTCGAGCTAGGCGACTCCAATGGGGCTCCGGGTTAGCGTTTTTCGTGGGCATTACGAGGCCTAATTTTCCCCAGTGCCCTCGTACCGCACTACTTGTCTGTGCCGGTCACTTTGCCAAAGGTTGACTTCTGCGAATAGCATAACGCTGTTATTACGAGTGCAAGTGGCACAAGACAAGGAGAGTAGACACAATTATGCGGTAACCAATCTGTTTGATTTCATAGCGGGTAGGGGGTACATGTCTGGAGTTCTAAGAGTAGAACTTCCGTAGGAGGTTTACATTCCATGGCCGCTTGACGTCGAGTTTTCCGTCCCCTCGGACGTCAGTGAGGTAGTAGGTGTCATTGCCCAGGACTCGCCCGATGGCGAATGGTCCCTCCCAAGGGGGTGAGGCGCAGTACCAGATCGCCTTCTTGGAAAGTGCGAGTCTGCACTAGCCGGCTGTGGTAGCGGCGGAGCCCTTGCTGGTAGATGGCGGTACGGGAGCGAGCTAGGTCGCGTGCTTCGTCGAGCTGGTCCACTCCGTCTTGGCGTGCGAGCTCGTTTGCGGCCTCCGTGTAATTGACCACCCTTGATGAGTCGTGCTCGAGGTCGGTTGGCATGACTGCCTTGGTGCCGTAAACCATGAAGAAGGGGGTGAATCCTATCGACCTGTTGACGGAGGTGCGGATGCCCCAGATGACGGAGGGGATTTCCTCGACCCAGCACCCGGCGGTGCGCTCGAGTGGGACTTGTAGCCGTGGCTTCAGGCCATGCAGGATGCTCTGATTGGCGCGTTCCGCCTGGCCATTGGACTCTGGGTGGGCGACTGAGGCGAGGTCGAGTCGGACGTGGTGCTCCTCGCAGAACTCGGCCATGGCTCCTTTGGCGAAGTTTGTGCCGTTGTCCATGATGATGCTGTTTGGGAACCCGTAGCGATAGATTAGCTCGCGTAGGAACATGGTGGCGGTCTTCCCGTCGCACTTGCGGACTGGCTTGGCCTCCACCCATTTTGTGAATTTGTCGACTGCGACTAGGAGGTGGGTGAAGCCAGAAGGGGCCTTCTTGAAGCGGCCTATCATGTCCATAACCCATACGACGAACGGTCAGGTGATGGGGATTGTCTTGAGCGCCGAGCTCGGCACGTGAGTCTGGTTGGCATATTTCTGGCATCCGACGCACCCCTAGACAATGTCGACAGCGTCTGCGTGTGCGGTGAGCCAGTAGAAGCCATGCCGCATGGCCTTTGCGACCAGAGAGCGGGCGCTAGCATGGTGGCCACAGTCGCCGGAATGGATAACTTGGAGGATTTTGCGTCCTTCAGCGGGTTGGACGCAGCGTTGGAACATGCCGGTCATGCTGCGCTTGTGGAGCTCGCCGTTGATGATGACGAAGGAATTGCATCGGCATGCTATCATTCGGGCCTCCGTTTCGTCCGCCGGTAGGGTGCCTCCCTCTAGGTAAGCGACGTATGGCGTGGTCCTGTCACTTGGCTCGGCGATTAGTGTGACCAGGGCTTCTTCTGGTTGCAACGGGATTCCGATGTCGATCTCCCTTGGGGGAGAGACGGAAGGTTTGGTGATGGTGTCGAGGAAGACGCCAGCGGGTGGTGCGAGTCAAGCCGAACCGATGCGAGAGAGTGTGTCGGCCTCCTTGTTCTTCCGCCTGTCGATCCACTCGACGGAGTAACCTACGAAGTGTCCACCCAGCTGGTCCACTTCTTGGCAGTATGCCACCAGGGTGGGCGAGACGGCGTCGCAGGTGCCGGCGACTTGCCTAGCGATGAGGTCAGAGTCTCCGTAGCCGCGCAGGCGATTGATGTTCATCTCCTTGGCTGCTCGCATGCCATGGAGTAACGCCTCGTACTCGGCCATGTTGTTGGTGCAGGGGGTGAAGTCGAGGTAGAGGACGTAGCGGAGCTTGTCGCCCTTCAGAGATGTCACCACGATCCCCGCTCCTGCACCGTCAGCATTCTTGGAGCCGTCGAAGTGTAGGCTCCAGTAATGGAGGTATGGCAGCTTTTCTGGCTGCTGGGCCTCCTCCCAATCGGCGAGGAAGTCTGCGAGAGCCTGCGACTTGATCGCCTTGCACGGCTCGTACTTGATGTTGTGGACGCCGATCTCGACGGCCCACCTGGCGACTCTCCCGGCCGCCTCGCGGTTGCGGATGATGTCCTGCAACAGTGCTGAGGAAACGACCGTTATTTGGTGCTCCTGGAAGTAGTGCGGCAATCGCCGCTGCGCTCTGAAGACCGCGTATACCAATTTCTGGTACTGCGGGTAGCGCTGGCGCGACTCGGTGAGGACATCACTGATGTAGTATACGGGTCGCTGCACCGGGCGCTCCTTCCCTTCCTCTGGCCGTTCGACGACTATGACGGCGCTGACGACGTGCTCGGAAGCCGTGACGTAGACCAGCATGGGTTCCTTGTCAACAGGGGCGGCGAGCAGCGGTGCTACGAGTAGCACCTCCTTGAGAGCGTGGAGCGCGTCGTCTGCCTCCTTGTCCCACTGGAAGGTGGGGTTCTTGCGCATTAGACGATAGAGGGGCATCGCCTTTTCGCCTAACCGGGGGATGAAGCGACTGAGAGCCGCGACTTGCCCGACCAGCTTCTGGACGTTGCGCAGGCACTCGGGTCTGCTGAGTCGAGCGATCGTGTTGCTCTGGCGGGGTTCGCCTCAATCCCGCGCTTGGAGACGACGTATCCCAGTAGCTATCCAGTTGGTACACCGAAGGTGCACTTTCCTGGGTTTAGCTTTATCTTGTACCTTTGCAGGTTGGTGAAGGTTTCCGCCAGGTCGGCGAGTAGATCGCCCTGGCGAGTGGATTTCACCACCACGTCGACGATGTAGACGTGGATATTGCGGCCAATTTGGCTCGCAAGGCACTCATGCATGCATCGCTGGTAGGTCGCTCCGGCGTTTTTGAGGCCGAAGGTCATGGTAGTGTAGCAGAAGGCTCCGAATGGCGTGATGAACGCTGTCTTCTCTTCGTCCTCGACGGCCATTTTGATCTGGTTGTACCCAGAGTAGGCGTCGAGGAAGCATAGCGCCTCTGAGCCCGCGGTGGAGTCGATGATTTGGTCGATCCGTGGGAGGACGAATTGCTACTTCGGGTAGGCGCTGTTTAAATTTGTGTAATCGATACACATTCTCCAGGTCCCGTTTTTATTCTCGACCAGGACGGGGTTTGCCAGCCACTTGGAGTACTTGATTGGCTGAATGAAGCCTACAGCGAGTAGACGCTGCACCTCCTCGGCGATGGCTCGTCGGCGCTCTTCATTGAAGGGCCATAGGGGGAGATTCTTGGAGTAGGGGGCACAGATTCGTACGAGGGACGGATAAATCGCGATAATTTGAATTCGGGTTCTTCCCGTGTTCATCAGGGACTCCTGCTGGAGGTGGGAGATGACATCGCGGGCCTACCTGTCGGTGGTAGCGGCAGGCGCGGGCTAGGCTGGCTGCAGGCTTGCTGCATGCTGCGCGGTAGATAGGTAGTGGGCCTGGTTCGCTGGCCCGGTAAGTTAGGTTGTTTAGTTAGTTTTTTTATTATTTTCTTTTATTAAAAATTCTGTTTCACTAAAAGTTTAATATCTTTTGCATATCAAGTCCAAAAGCAATGAAACCAGTTCCTAAATTTTCGTAAAAAGGAGGTGGTCATCATAGAACCATAGATTAATATTTTTACATAGTTTTTAGAAGGGTCAAGCATGATTACAATATTTTGCTTCCATAGGGTAAATCTTTATTAGGGTTTTGTTAGGTTTTGCTGGTGGGGTTTTGATACAACTTAATTTGTAGGATGCAATGATGCAAGGATGATGCATGCTTCTAGTAACATCTTGTAATAAAATCTGGGATGTTACAATCCTTTCCACCATCCATCCCTCCACTAGTTATAGCCCTTACTTTGTACTTTACATATCCTTGTGATTTGGCGACCATTGTAAGAATATTCTATTTTAATCTAAGTATTTTGCATAATTATTTTTATGTGCATCCATTGTTATGAGTGAGTAGTCCTCACGGGCTGCGGGTTGGGGAGAAACCTCACATCATCCATGTGCATCTAATCATGGGAATATTGTATTTGGTTTGCAATTGAGATTTGTTTCTTTTGTTTCTTGTCTCGATCTATGGACATGTAGGTACCCAAGATCCCATAGATTGATAAAGGATTGAGGTGAGAAACTTGGCTAGCGGCGATCTCATAGGAACCCTAGTGACATAAAGGGTAGTACGTTCTTTTCTTAGCGACCCATTTTGGATCACAACAACATCACCTCTTAATGCATTAATCTGTGTTCTTCACTTAATAATCGTTTGTAGCTCGTGGCTTCGGTGTGCACTCGGTTGGATTAAAAGGCTAGGGCTATGCCCGCTGCATCGCAGGGGATTTAGTATACTAGGATGTGTTGCCCATAAGAGATTATATCCATTAAAACATTACACATGACTATGCTTATTATTATCTTTTATGCCATATGATGTGCAGCTGCAGGTGGATCTTCAACCCTGGCCAATCTCCATCCATTGAATCAACCCACTATAAAAATTAATCTAGATTATTCTAGTAAACTAAGGTAAAACGAAACAACAAAGTCTTGTAGACGTGTCCTTATTAATTTCCTTTTAGCATTTCTTTCCAAGGTTCAATTAAACCTAGGTCTTCTCAGGAAAAAGCTATTCTACAAAATCCATGAATTCGGATCAAAGGTATCAACCCTTTTTCTGGCCCCGATATCAGGGAAGCAATTTCGCTATCCTGGTGAGGTCACTAGAGACCTTGTTATTAGTTTTATTCTTGTTGTTAGTTTACTTTCTTGTTATCTATTTGAAAACCCCACAAAAATAGTTACTTCTTATTTGTTTTCATTACTTAAAAATCACCATAAATATAAGAGCCATGTCTCAAAAGATACTTGGGGAGTATGCTACTCCCAGTGATGAATTTATTCGTGCACCTATCACTCAGCCTGATGTTGATGCGAAGACTTATGAAATTAAGCCCAAACTTTTAATCTTGGTTCAACAAACCAATTTGGGGGCTCAACTTTTGAGGATTCGGGTTTACACTTAAATACTTTTACTGAAATTTGCGACATGATGCGTATTAAGGATGTAGATCCAAATGATGTTAAATTGAGATTGTTTCCTTTCCCTCTTAGAGGAAAGGCCAACGATTTGTTGCTAGCTCTACCAAAGGGCACTATTAAATATTGGGAGGAATGTACTAATTTTTTTATGACTAAATTCTTTCCCTAGCTAAGACTATGCAACTAAGATCCAATATTACAAGCTTTAGACAAGAAGACCGTGATCCACTAGCGCTTGCATGGGAGAGGATGGAAGAAGCCGTGATGAACTATCCTAGCCATGTGATGGAAGAGTGGCTTATATTACATTTATTTTATAATGGTCTTAACCCTGTCTAAGTCTGTGCTAGATACTGCAGCAGGACGAACAATCATGGGAAATCAAGTGAGTCTTGCAAAGAAACTTCTTGCTGATATGCAAAATAACCATGCCCAATGGCATGTAGAAAGAACCTCGAAGAGAGTAAGTTCAATTACCGAGGTAAATAATGAAGAGCTTACATCTAAGGTAGACGAGCTACTAAGCATAGTAAAAGGTAAAGATGATACCCAAGTTAATGCTATTTCTACTAATGTTAATGATGTTAATGTTATAGCTCATACTCCTTTTAATCCTACATGGAAAAATCATTATGCTTCTAATGTTCAAAAATATTATCCAACTCCTGTAGGAGCTCCTTATAATATTTATGACAATAATAGTGGAGCAACCATGGAAATCTCTCGTTGGAAAAAACTATTAGAACATTTATTCAAGTTCAAACCGAGGAAAACACTATTCTTATCAAAATCACGGAAACCCACGAGTATAGGTAAATTATCTAACCAGGCCGTTGCAATTATAAATGATGTGCAGGCTTTATAGGAAAGGACAAAGACCGTGGAGGCTCAACTAGGTAAAGTTGCTGAGAGCCAATCTCTCATACTAGCAAAGTTTGCTGGGAAACCCGAGCCAAATCCGGTGGAAGACCTTAAGATGATGGGGGTTAGAAACAATGAAGAATAACCTGAAGAGCTAGACTATAGCAATGCGCCAACACCGGAAATATACCGTCGAAGATCTATTAAAGATGATCACCGTAAAGAATCCCGATATAAAACAAGGTAAAGATGCTATGTACCAACAATTTATACAACAAGTAACATCTAATGTTCGTGATCTAGAAATGGAGTACAAAAGACTAGCTGATAAGCTTCCAGCTAAGCTAAATGATATATTTGTGCCTACTATTAAATTTAAGTTGGGAGTTAATGATATATTCGCACTTTGTGATCTTGGTGCGACCGTCTCAACAATTTACAAAAGTTTATTTGATAAGTTAAACTTGGGTCCATTTATTACCACTAAATTAAGACTCCACCTAGCGGATTCAACTATAAACATGCCGTTGGGATCAAATAAAATATAGTAGTTGAAATTAAAGGTGGTCCCGCACTCATTGATCTTGTTATTGTGGTCATGCATGTAGATCCCATTGCACCTATAATTTTAGGTAGGCCATTCCAAAGAAGTCTTAAAGCTTTGATTAATTTTCATGAAGGGAATGTAAGAATTGGGCTTCTATCTAGAGATCCTTTTATGGTCCATTTCCCTAGCAAAAAGACGGCAAGGCCTAATGATGATGATGGCATAATTACTTTGAAAGCCAACTATTTTGGAGTGGTTATTCCACTCATCAAACCTAAATGATTGCCATCTGGGTCAAGCTAATTGACCTTAACTAGAAGCGCTTCATGGCAGGAAACCTATGTGAAATATTTTTTTTAATTATGTCTTGTTAGGTTTGTATTAAATAATGAGTGTTCAAGAAGACATTTGGATAGAGCAGAAGAAATAAGGTAATCCTTGATCTCTATTTTCAGTAACATATGGACTAAAGTATTGCTGAATTTTTATGAAGTATGATAAGATGTGCAAAGATGCACACAGCTACTAAACAAATTGTTAAAGTTTTTTCAGCTCATAGTACCCATAACGACCTTTGGTAAGATCGGAAGGGACCATACCGTGCGCCCGTACCACATAGAGTCAAAGAAAAACTGAAATTTCAATTTTTGCCATAGTGAACAATGTCTGTAATTACCTATGGTACGGTCGAAGAACCTGCACGGTGTGCTCGTACCATATCCTCGAGCAAAACATCAGATTTCAAGAAATATACCATCTCGATAACGACCAACAGTATATGCGCGTGTGACCGTACCGCGCGCTTGTACCGAGTGCACCTCCTGGGAGCAGCCGTCACCCCCAAGGTAACTCACCCGATACGGGAGGGGTCCGACCGTACCTCCTGCCCGTACCACGAGCTCGGCTAGCATAATAACCCCAAAGAAGGTAACTAAAAAAATCCCCAAATATCAATCTCTCTTTCTTTTTCCTCCAAACTCCATACTACCTCCATTGGATATTCAAATTTACTCAATCCTTCTTCTATTCCTCGCACTTAATTGATCTAAGGTATGATTCTCCTTGGATCCCAAAGTAATTTTTGCAAAAGCCTCACTCAATTGTTCACCATTGTTAATCTAGACTTATGTCTTGTTTTTGATTCAATCTTGATGTTGAGCATGCTTAGCATTATTTTAGAGGAGAATTCTTTTTTAACTAGTGTAGAGGATCACATTTGCTATGTTTCTATCGGATCAAAATTTATTTTTAGCAATCTTTATTATTTCTTATTTATTCAATCTTAATATTTTTAGATGAACACGAGGAGCCGTACATGTGCAGTGGCTGCGGCGTCTTCCGCACCACTCGTTTATACGTTGACCCTCGAGTCACTTGGCATCGAGTTCACCGAGGATTTCTAGTCGAATCGTTTCGACCCTCTGAAGCTTGGGGAAATCAAGTCCACCAAGTGGGTGTGTCCATATATCCTAAACCAACTTGGAATTCGTCCTGATTTCGATTTACTTTGCAACAATGTTGGTTTGTATGACTTTGTATTTCAGGATGTCGCCACGTATTGCCGCTTGACACTTAATTTATTCAGCACCTTGACGCATACGATGGATCCTTACTATTGTACCAAGGAACAAAGCCCTGGAGTTGATCGCGTCAAATTCCGCCTCATGAACCATGAGTACATCCTAACACTCAACCAATGGGCTCAATATTTTGGGTTTGACAACAACACCACTGATATATGCACAACTATTTTTGTTTTAGACCCTGCACCTTGGCAATATTTTAACTTGATGAGAATCCATAGAAACATGCCTAAGGGAAACCAAATTGATCACCCTACCATCCGCTATTTATTTTATGTGATTTCTAACACCTTGCAGACACGTGGTGAGTTTACTAGAGTTAATGCCGAGGACATGTTGATCCTCACCAAGGCTGCTATTGTTAATTGTAACTTAATGCCAAATCTGGGCGCTTTGCCTATGTTTTACCTTAAGCAACAAGCTCTTTAAACCCATGGATCCATATGTGGAGGAGTAGTGATTGTCCTTTCCCGTGCACTTCATTTCAACCTAGGTAATATCCAACCGTTGGTAGGAAGTAATCGTCTCAGTCTCTCTACTCTGAGAGCATGTGGTATGGTCTGTAAAACTCATGGTTGAGATTTTCTCGATATACCTGGAGAAGATCACTTGATCCAAGCTCCTTTGCCTTATGGTCTCTTATCTATTGAGGATGGACGTTTGAGTTATGACGCACATGTTGAGGCTAATCTACCCCCAACAAGAGATACCCATGGGAGGAGGAGAATATGAAGAATTAGAACAAGAAGAGCCCAAACAAGATGAACAGCCACCAAACTACTAAACCACCTATGAATATATCTTCGCACTCGAAGGAAATATTCAAAACATGAACAACCTCTCCATCAGCTTTCGAGATGCTAACGTAAACCTCAACACCCAGTTCCAGAATTAGCATGGACAATGGAACTTGGGAGATTGTCCACCAGCGCCACAATGAGCAACAAAGGGGCTTGCAAAATCCTGATCTTGGGGATGTGTTCTCCTTAAAAATTTATTTGTGTAATAATGAGGTTGTACTCCAGCTACTTGGGAGCTTTGAAACACTCGTGTTGGCTTGATCCAACACTTTGCTTTTTCCTTTTGCTTTTATTTTTCTTTTATTTATTTTATTAGAACCCTTGCTTGGTCACAAGATCCTTTATATTCTTTAATACCCTTCCTCAAATATACAAAAAGATTTTTCTATTCCCTTTTTTACGTAAATGTGGATTCACATTTTTCCTCTTTCCTTTTTATTATTACGAGAGTAATCGTGTTTTAGTTTTTGAAGGAAGACATCCCTATAAGGAATAAAATCATGAACTTGCTTATGTGAGGTATGTCCTATGTCTCTCACTTTTGAAGTTTGAGTTGTTTACGTTAGTTGGTCGATTTTCTAAGATTCTATGCATGTGGGAGTAATTTAATTTAGTTAAAGTAAAGATTTTTTAATTTAGTATGATGGTTAGTTGTTGGAGCTCTTGATCTAGTTCTTTTAGCTAACCGAGTCTTGCCTTGGAAATAATAATGCCAAATAAGTACAATAAGAAAAAGTCCGAAATTTACGACTTGTTTGGTGAATGATTGTCTTGAGAATATACCCTTGAAGATACTTAACCCCATAGATATTTTGATAAGTGTTGACGACACTCATGATAAGAGTTGTTTGATTGAAATAAAGTTTAGTGGTAATTGTGATGCATGCCAAAGCTAACCTTGTGGATCAAGCCATGGTACTAGCTCATGAAAAAGAAAGAAATAAAAATTCTGCTATTTATGATCCTAGTGCACTCATTTGGGATGACAACAACTCCGCTACCTTTTGAACGATCTGTTGTATAATATTGGATTTTGTCTATGAGTTGATTGCATGATTGGCATCAGTATTAATGTATGGGCAAAAGTATTGGCATTCTCAAAGGTTGTGTAAACACTTGCAAAAGAAATAACCAGCAATCCTTGAAAAGAGTATGAAAATAAAAAGATATCTTTGAAGATCCACATAACAAGTCCTTGGCATGGTCTCATTACTACTCTAGGAATTTTACTTAAAAATGATCGGATTAGAAGTGTTTTTGATAGACTTGATTCATTGATGTGGGTGTAAATAAGGCACTTCATTGTTATATTACTTATGACATCAAAATCTCTGACTCAATTATGCTATTTAAACATCCTAGTGTTCCTCGGCAAGCTCAGAGTTAACTAGAAGAATTGGATTGATTGCTACACTTCTATTTATTCATATTGATATTAAACTCTACTTTTATTGTCTTAAATTGCCAAAGCATGTATAGTACTCTTGTCATATCTCTAACTTTGATAAGCCTCGAAAATGAATAAAGTGTTATGCACATATGACAACCAACCGTAAGTGAATTCTTATTCTCGTTGTTTCAAGTTTAAACGTTGAATTCCTTAGTTCTTTTGTTTCTTCTTGCTCGAGTACGATCAAGGTTTGAGCTTTGGCGAAGTTAATGGCTATGAAATTTGCGATCTTTCTCTATGTTTAAACATTTTTTTAGTCAAGCAACTGACAAGAAACTCTCAATCCTTGCCACTAATGACTAATAATTGCAAAGATATGCAAAACCTTGTCTTGAATTGTGTTGTGCAGGATATTACGGGTTTTAATGCAAAATCAGGAGTCATAATGAAGGAATTAGAGGAAACCCACATGTCCAAGCAATTGAGGAGAAATTTCTAGGCGCCAGTGCGCGTAACGACCAGTTCGTCTCGTTAAACCCTACGACTTTCATGAAGACGACTCTATATTTTGAGGCTCCAACCGCCGCTCAGATTTCATGACAAACACCACCAAAGGAGATCCACACCATTGTTCATCCATCCCTCCTCTATCCATAGCCATTTCTTTGTACTTTATAACTACTTGTGATTTGGTGACCATTGTAATAATATTCGATTTCAATCTAAGTATTTTGCATAATGATTTATATCCTTGATCTATTTTTTATGATTGTGTAGTCCTCATGTGCTGCGGGTTGGGGAGAAACCTTGTATCAACTATGATGCAGCCCATCCTACGACCGCTACTACATCTACTCCCACGAGCTACCCAAGTGGACCCATGACTCGCGCCCGAGCCAAACTCCTTCAAACTAAGGTGAACTCGCTCCTCTCCTTGTGTGACTTCGACACACCCTTGGATGGCTTGCTACTTCACACGCAAACTCTATGCATCATCAGGTACGAAGAAGCCACCAGTCGCTGCCAGACGCAAGCGGTACCACCGGCTGGGACGACCGGTACTACCGCTCCAAGCGGTCCTACCGCCTCCTCCTACCGCTCGCCACAGGAAGCACCACTCCACGCCCCAGAAGCAAGCGGTACTACCGGTCCTGCAACCGGTACTACCGGTTGCCGGTACTACCGCCCCCTCCTACCGCTCGCCACAGGCGCCTCCGACGGAAACTCCAGGCCCTCCAGCGGTACTACCTATCCGGAAGCGGTACTACCGGTTGCCGGACCGGTACTACCGGTCCTGCCAGACCCTGATCGCCTCAGTTCGGCCCTGTGCATTGTAACCCAACCTATAATTTACCTTTTCATTCCGAAACTACCCCTATTTTGTGGCTGGACTATATATAGCCCCCCACCCTCTATTGTAAACCCTTAGACTTGGATAATAATAGATATTAAGGAAACCCTTTGAGGACTTATATATATTGGTCTCATGCTCCTACCAAGGAGCACCGGATTATCCACCCCCCCTCTTGGATCTTGCTTAAGTGCGTTCAAGTTGTACAAGGCCTTGGGTTCTCGGTGTCTCGCCCCCAAGTCGTCAAGATCTCACCAAGCACCTCATCCCCCGTTGTTGGCGTGGAGAGCGAGCTTCGCCCAACACCGATCCTAGGGATTATGTTGGACCGGTTGCCACCGGCGTGAGGAGTAGGCGTGTATCGTGTTTTGGTGTGTGTGTGTGTTCGTGGTTTTCATCGCCTTCATCGATTTCATCGCCCGACCACCTCGTTCTCCTTGTTTCTCGTGGAATTCGTGAAAGATCGGGCCAACCCCAGGGTTACCCCCTCTAACATATTGGTATCAAGAGCACGGTTGATCACGAATTTCCCCCAATTTTTCTTTTATCCGCCTTAAAAACGAAAATCCTACCAAAAAGAGCCCAATTTGCCTTCGGATCGATCTCTGGGTTTGGCGAGTTTTTCGTGGTTTTGGTCCATAGATCTGTTGCTTTGGGAGTCGATCTATAAACCCTGTTGTTTCTAGCTCACCCTTCGGTCAGATATCTCCGCGAATTTGAGGTTTTTGGCAAGTTCATCTCGTCCCAGATCTGTGCCAAGCGGTACTACCACTAGTGACCGGTACTACCGGTAATACAAGCGGTACTACCGCTCACCGGTACAACCGCTCGTTACCAGCGGTACTACCGCTCGCCACTGTCCGTGCTTCCTGCCCTTTGACGCCTCGATTTCGTTCGCTGACCTTCCCATCTCGCTTGTTCGTGTTTCGCGTGTTTGTCGCCATTTTCACAACAGCTTCCGCATCAAAGTCACCCCGCGCTCAACGACACCGCGACACTCGAACACCATTCCCCACCAACGGTTGCAAGTCGTCAACAATACCAAAGGTATAACTTGCACCATCTTGACAGCCCCATATCTTCCTTTGTGTGTATCTGTCCTATGAGAGCAACTCATTTTGTGTTTGTCTAAGCATTGTGCACTTGCCTTTGGAAAGTGAGAGTGTGAGGCCAAATACAAAAGCTAACATAGTAGCATAGCAAGGGAGAAAAAGAGAAAGAATCTAAAAAAAAGGGAAAAGAAAAATATAAAATAGAAAGATACATAGTCCCCCAATACATAGAGAATACCAAGCTTGTAAGCCAACAAGAGAGAAGAAAGAGCGCACCGAGGCAAGTGCACAAATCTATTGCTTACCCTGTTTTGGAAAACGAGTTGTGGTCTCTCCTTGTGTTGGCACGACAACCGAGCGTAGTCTTCGTTAGGACCTTTTGTGCTCATTTTCATAGTCGTGCTAACCCCATTTTTCTCCACGTGTGTGTTTTCCGTGTTTTTGTAGATCGTATCCTTTTTGCTTTTGATCTTTGGTTCTTTACCACGTAGGACAATAACCTTTTGCTTTGATCGTTTCGTTTGGTTTTCCACAATCCTAACCTTCCACCAAAAGCC
The DNA here is from genome assembly GCA_916181665.1 of Avena sativa. Taxonomy (NCBI): domain Eukaryota; kingdom Viridiplantae; phylum Streptophyta; class Magnoliopsida; order Poales; family Poaceae; genus Avena; species Avena sativa. The sequence continues at coordinate 140,404,334 of OV702280.1, forward strand.
TTTGAGAGTTTCTTGCCATTTCACTTTGCACGCTTTTTCGCTCATTTGTGTGGCAATTGGTTTGATATAATCTCCAAGGTGAGGTAAAAGGCTAACTGTGGCATCCCGCAAAACCACTACTAGAAAATCGCGTTGTTTTTGTGCATTGCATCATCATGACCGCATGCTCATGTCATCATGCCACATTACATTTTTGCATCGTCATTAGCTTGCATTTCGCTTGCATAAAACTATTTTCGGAAAAACCTATTTTTGTTTTCTAAACGCCCCGTCTTTGTTCAAACGCAAAACCGGGTCTCCGGATTAATTTGTTTGTCGGCCAACGGTTTGCAAAAACCTGTTTAAACAAATAAAATATTTAATTATTTTAGTGGGGGCAGCCAACCGGGCCGATCCGACCCAGTCGGCCACCCCCAGAATAAAACGGTCCACCCAAAATCCCTAACCTACCCAAACCTATCCTACCCACCTATCCTAGCCTGCCACCTCACCTTTCCCTCCACCTCATCACACCCACCGCCACCTCACCAATCCACCAGCCCTCCCCACCTTCCCCAGGTCCCACCTTGCCCCCACCTCTCTCCCCTGGTCAAACCCACCAGCACACACGCCACCCCCCAACCCTCTCTCTCTGCCACCCGGTCCCACCTACCCAGCCGACCCCACCTGCCCACACCACACCCCCCAGGCCCCACTCTCTCCCTGGCCCCACCCCCACCGACGCGCTCCCTCCACCCCGCGTCTCTCTCTCCTACCCCAACACTCCTCTCTCTCTCCCTCGTCTTCCTCTCCCTGACGTCCTCCCCGCGCCGCCAGGGCCTCCTCCCCTCCGGCCGCGCCTCCCCGTCGCCCCGCCTCCGGCCGCGACGCCGCTCGGCTCCCCGCTGCCGGCGCGCCCCCGTCGGCCTCCTCACCGCACGCGGACCACCTCACCCCCGCTCGTCCCTCTCCCCTCTGCAGCAACCCCGGGGCGCCGCCGCCCGCCTCCGGCCGGCCCCGTGGCGCCACCCCGCCCCCGAGCCCGCGACCGCCTCGCCGCCGTTCTCCCTCCTCGGCCTCCAGCGCCTCCGCCCCGCCGCCCGCTCGTGTCGGCCGCTCGAGCGTCCCCGCCTCCTCCCCTCGCAGCTCCGGCCTCGTCCTCCCGCGCGCCCGCCCGCGTCTGCCTCCCCGCCGGCAGCCTCCGTCTCCGTCGGCCTTGCCCCCCTGTCGCCGGCGCCCCCTGCTTGCAAGCTCCTGCCGCGGTCCCTGTCGCCTCTGCGCCTCCCCGCAGAGCTCCTCTACCCGGCCTCCTCTCTGCCTCTCCGCAGCAAGCCCGAGCATCCCGCGTCAGGCCGCCGGCCCTCGTCTGTGCCGCCGCGGCTGCTAGACCCTCTGCAGTGGACGCACTCGTGTTGCCCCATGTCCCCTGTCTCAGGATGTGAAGATGTGGAGTGGTGATACTCTCTGTGGTGTAGTGATGTTTAGAAGACGGTGATACTCCGAAGTCGATTCGAAGAGCCATGATTTGCTACACGAGTTCAAGATCTCCGGAGTACGAACCCTCAGGACGCTTACACGGAATGGCAAGATCGCCACCCGGACGCGAACCCCAAGAATCTGAGACCCCGAATCGAAGACCGATCCGAAGCGCCAAGGCCTTCGACAGGGAATCGACAAGATCATCGCGGAACTCTAAGGTCTACTTCACGGGTTCGAAGGTTCACGGACACCAAGATCTACCTCCGTTATCTGAGAACGATCCCGCCGAGGCCGAACCCTAGATCCGGACCTGAGACCGAACCCCGGAACCCCAAGTTCGCCGAACCCCAAAGTGTGACCTCTTTTGCGTGACCTATATTTTATAAATAATATAACTCGTTGCATTAAATCATTCATTTCGCATGCATATTGTCATGTGGTTTGGGGGCATTTTGCCAATTCACCTCATAATTAAATATGGGATCCTTATGCGGGCAAATCTAGTCGTATATTGGTCCCATTTAAATTTGTGTAGCGAACCGATGCCATGCTTTGTCCTGTTACGACCACAATTAAATTGCGGGGTAGTTAAATAACTCGAACCTAATAATAATTGTCGGGACCCTGGTTCCGCTTAATGTGGCCTAGTTGCATCGCACATTTGCCATGTCATACATCATACATGCATCATGCCCGATTTTCTACCGTACTATTAAATAGTGCATCCGGTGTTTCTTCTAGTGTTTTGCTTCTTCGCGGATAAGGCCGTTGATTTGATGCGAGTGTCGACCCGATCTTCGAATGAACCTTCAGCAATGTTTTCAGGCGAGCATCTCCCCCTTTCTACCTATCTTACTTTTATAGTATTTATTCCCTCATGTTGATCTATTGCTATCTGTGTTGCGATGCTCTAGTTTTCGTACCCGTGATATCCCTTGCAGCCTTACATTGCCTTGGACCCCTCCTATTACCTGTTGTTTGGTAGATAGTTGGACCTGCGCGTCGTAGTCTCTTGCTCAAGTGCTGTTGCGTGTCGTCAAGTACCATAGTTGTTGGAGTATTGCTGCATGTTTAATGTTGGAGATGATCATGGCTTTAAATATCGTTTACTTCAATTATTGTTTAATAACTAAAATTGAAGTAGGTAAGCAGAGGCACAGGTGGGCAATAGATGTTATTTGGTTGTTAACCGTCCACTTGTGTCCCGTAGGACCCCGAGTTCTTGACACCTGTTCCGAGATCGAGCGCGCTAACCACATGTGGGATGTATGGGCACCCCATCGATTTAGTACCTGATTTCAAAGTACTGTACTGGGGGCCACAATTAGTTTGGGGCGTTATTACTATTCTGTACTTATGCCATGCTTTACTGCTTTATTTAAATTGTGCGATGGATAGCACCTGTACTATTTAGGATCGGGACACGATTTCGCGGTGTCGACAAGCCCAGTTTTGGGTTCCCAGTCGTTCACAGCCGTCCACCCAAACCCTGAGTCCGTCTCGGAGACCGGCCGACTTCGTTGCGGGTGTACTTAGTGGGGTGGCCCCCCATTCTTGCTTTGGGTCTGGGAAACGTCATGACTTAGGCCCCGCCGACATACCGATGGGTGTATGTTAATTGATCTGGCAAAAAGGGTCGAAGTGCGTGTGGATACTTTGGTGCACCCCTGCAGGGTTAAATCTTTTCGAGAAGTCGTGTCCGCGGTTATGGACGACTTGGAGCACAGGTCTCGATCATAGACAACTATAACTAAAGTTTACTGGTATAAATTGATTTGTATCCGATATGACTAGTAATCAGCTTCACTACAACAGAATGGCTAAATAAAAGTACCAACAACTGCTGGGTTTTGGGATATCTCATGATAAATGTATCTGACTAGTAAGTGTTGCAACTACCACGGAATGGTTAACTAAAAGTGCCCACTGCTTATTTTATCAGAATAACCATCTATACCTGACTAGTAATTGCTGCAACGATAACGGAATAAATAAAACTGCCAACGGTGTGAGTTCCTCGGTTGACTTTCTCGGTTGGTATCGAGGGGGAAATACCAGGATGGGTTTGTTTGGTGTTGGATTCAGGTTGGTTCCGAATAGGTCTTTCTTACCCCTCTCTGATAGCCGCTAGTTGTATCGAGTCTCTATAGGTTGTTTAGTGCATGCCGCGCTGCCGCTCAGTCCACCATACCTATGTAGGCGAGGACCGCCGAATTCCAGCCTCGCCGTGTACTGGCCTCAGTACTGACACTCCTCTTTTTCCTTTGCCCTTTGTCGGCACCCCTTTTGTTTTAGCAGGTTTCGACGTCGTTAGCAGGGTTACCCTTCCGGCTTGGCCTGGGCAGGGTTATGGACGCCATTGGTTATTCTTCAGGGCTCTTAGCTCAATTTGCATCTTGTCCGTACTCGGACGCCGTATTTCATTTCAAGGTGATTTGGATCTTTGTATTGTATATCTGAATTCTTGACTCATTGAGTCGCTGTTATATATATCTGTTCTGTGGGTCCCATCGAGGACTGTTGTGTAATGTTATTACTTCGTTTTCCACCCGCACGAAAGTGCCTGGTGGGCTCCTTTGAATCGTTTCTTTGCGGGTTTGGCGGGTTTCGCTAAAACTTGCATAGGGCTGATTCTGAGGGTGTTACAGAGTGGTATCAGAGCTCAGCAGTTGCGATACCCCACAAGTCCAGCCTGTAGGATAACCTAGCTAACGGCCGAAGTAGAGTGTCAAAACTATTTTTGCAAAATCGGTTGGATAGTTCTGATTAGGTCTGATTTTACTCCTTACCCCTCTGCTGCTCTCCTCTCACCTTTGCGTGTTTTGAATCCACTGTCTTACCTTTCTTCAAGTCCAGGATTTCTCGTGGTTGGGTTCCGTCGTACCTTCAGGGTTTCGCTTCCTCCTTTGCTAACGGTGTTCTACCATCTGGTCTTCATGCTATCCGAGGAATCCGTCTACTGTGGTACCATTCTTTGTTCCTTGTTTGTGCCTTCCGGTGTTTTCCGACACGACGACATCATCTACGCCAGATCCGATGCAGAGTCTGCATCACTCCTTTGTTCCGAACCTCGTTTGTCGAGATCTTCAGTCTGAGTTCCGAGAGTTGGTTGCATAATCCGCCTATTCATGTGCAGGTTAATTCTTTGGGTGCACGATGGACTGATCACCATCCGACTACTCTTATCATTCGCTCTTGCACCTTGAATGGTGAATCATTGCAGTTATACTCCTTCCGCGGAAGCTGGAGGTGGGTTTATTTGTTGATACCTCTACCTTCGACCTTTTGTTTCCGGAGTGTTTCCTCGACGATCACCGACAACGACCTCTTGTTAGTGGTGTCGCGAGGATCTACACGAAGCGAGAAGATGCAGATCGCCGCCTTATTCCCGGTACCATGAGGCGGATCTCGAGGGCGAGATCCATTGTTAGTGGTGTCGAATTGTGGCATCCCGCAAAACCACTACTAGAAAATCGCGTTGTTTTTGTGCATTGCATCATCATGACCGCATGCTCATGTCATCATGCCACATTACATTTTTGCATCGTCATTAGCTTGCATTTCGCTTGCATAAAACTATTTTCGGAAAAACCTATTTTTGTTTTCTAAACGCCCCGTCTTTGTTCAAACGCAAAACCGGGTCTCCGGATTAATTTGTTTGTCGGCCAACGGTTTGCAAAAACCTGTTTAAACAAATAAAATATTTAATTATTTTAGTGGGGGCAGCCAACCGGGCCGATCCGACCCAGTCGGCCACCCCCAGAATAAAACGGTCCACCCAAAATCCCTAACCTACCCAAACCTATCCTACCCACCTATCCTAGCCTGCCACCTCACCTTTCCCTCCACCTCATCACACCCACCGCCACCTCACCAATCCACCAGCCCTCCCCACCTTCCCCAGGTCCCACCTTGCCCCCACCTCTCTCCCCTGGTCAAACCCACCAGCACACACGCCACCCCCCAACCCTCTCTCTCTGCCACCCGGTCCCTCCTACCCAGCCGACCCCACCTGCCCACACCACACCCCCCAGGCCCCACTCTCTCCCTGGCCCCACCCCCACCGACGCGCTCCCTCCACCTAGCGTCTCTCTCTCCCACCCCAACGCTCCTCTCTCTCCCTCGTCTTCCTCTCCCCGACGTCCTCCCCGCGCCGCTAGGGCCTCCTCCCCTCCGGCCGCGCCTCCCCGTCGCCCCGCCTCCGGCCGCGACGCCGCTCGGCTCCCCGCCGCCGGCGCGCCCTCGTCGGCCTCCTCACCGCACGCGGACCACCTCACCCCCGCTCATCCCTCTCCCCTCTACAGCAACCCCGGGGCGTCGCCGCCCGCCTCCGGACGGCCCCGCGGCGCCGCCTCCTCGAGCGCCACCCCGCCCCCGAGCCCGCGGCCGCCTCGCCGCCGTTCTCCCTCCTCGGCCTCCAGCGCCTCCGCCCCGCCGCCCGCTCGTGTCGGCCGCTCGAGCGTCCCCGCCTCCTCCCCTCGCAGCTCCGGCCTCGTCCTCCCGCGCGCCCGCCCGCGTCTGCCTCCCCGCCGGCAGCCTCCGTCTCCGTCGGCCTTGCCCCCCTGTCGCCGGCGCCCCCTGCTTGCAAGCTCCTGCCGCGGTCCCTGTCGCCTCTGCGCCTCCCCGCAGAGCTCCTCTACCCGGCCTCCTCTCTGCCTCTCCGCAGCAAGCCCGAGCATCCCGCGTCAGGCCGCCGGCCCTCGTCCGTGCCGCCGCGGCTGCTAGACCCTCTGCAGTGGACGCACTCGTGTTGCCCCATGTCCCCTGTCTCAGGATGTGAAGATGTGGAGTGGTGATACTCTCTGTGGTGTAGTGATGTTTAGAAGACGGTGATACTCCGAAGTCGATTCGAAGAGCCATGATTTGCTACACGAGTTCAAGATCTCCGGAGTACGAACCCTCAGGACGCTTACACGGAATGGCAAGATCGCCACCCGGACGCGAACCCCAAGACTCTGAGACCCCGAATCGAAGACCGATCCGAAGCGCCAAGGCCTTCGACAGGTAATCGACAAGATCATCGCGGAACTCTAAGGTCTACTTCACGGGTTCGAAGGTTCACGGACACCAAGATCTACCTCCGTTATCTGAGAACAATCCCGCCGAGGCCGAATCCTAGATTCGGACCCTGAGACCGAACCCCGGAACCCCAAGTTCGCCGAACCCCAAAGTGTGACCTCTTTTCCGTGACCTATATTTTATAAATAATATAACTCGTTGCATTAAATCATTCATTTCGCATGCATATTGTCATGTGGTTTGGGGGCATTTTGCGAATTCACCTCATAATTAAATATGGGATCCTTATGCGGGCAAATCTAGTCGTATATTGGTCCCATTTAAATTTGTGTAGCGAACCGATGCCATGCTTTGTCCTGTTACGACCACAATTAAATTGCGGGGTAGTTGAATAACTCGAACCTAATAATAATTGTCGGGACCCTGGTTCCGCTTAATGTGGCCTAGTTGCATCGCACATTTGCCATGTCATACATCATACATGCATCATGCCCGATTTTCTACCGTAGTATTAAATAGTGCATCCGGTGTTTCTTCTAGTGTTTTGCTTCTTCGCGGATAAGGCCGTTGAGTTGATGCGAGTGTCGACCCGATCTTCGAATGAACCTTCAGCAATGTTTTCAGGCGAGCATCTCCCCCTTTCTACCTATCTTACTTTTATAGTATTTATTCCCTCATGTTGATCTATTGCTATCTGTGTTGCGATGCTCTAGTTTTCGTACCCGTGATATCCCTTGTAGCCTTACATTGCCTTGGACCCCTCCTATTACCTGTTGTTTGGTAGATAGTTGGACCTGCGCGTCGTAGTCGCTTGCTCAAGTGCTGTTGTGTGTCGTCAAGTACCACAGTTGTTGGAGTATTGCTGCATGTTTAATGTTGGAGATGATCATGGCTTTAAATATCGTTTACTTCAATTATTGTTTAATAACTAAAATTGAAGTAGGTAAGCAGAGGCACAGGTGGGCAATAGATGTTATTTGGTTGTTAACCGTCCACTTGTGTCCCGTAGGACCCCGAGTTCTTGACACCTGTTCCGAGATCGAGCGCGCTAACCACATGTGGGATGTATGGGCACCCCATCGATTTAGTACCTGATTTCAAAGTACTGTACTGGGGGCCACAATTAGTTTGGGGCGTTATTACTATTCTGTACTTATGCCATGCTTTACTGCTTTATTTAAATTGTGTGATGGATAGCACCTGTACTGTTTAGGATCGGGACACGATTTCGCGGTGTCGACAAGCCCAGTTTTGGGTTCCCAGTCATTCACAGCCGTCCACCCAAACCCTGAGTCCGTCTCGGAGACCGACCGACTTCGTTGCGGGTGTACTTAGTGGGGTGGCCCTCGTGCTTGCTTTGGGTCTGGGAAACGTCATGACTTAGGCCCCGCCGACATACAGATGGGTGTATGTTAATTGATCTGGCAAAAAGGGTCGAAGTGCGTGTGGATACTTTGGTGCACCCCTGCAGGGTTAAATCTTTTCGAGAAGCCGTGTCCGCGGTTATGGACGACTTGGAGCACAGGTCTCGATCATAGACAACTATAACTAAAGTTTACTGGTATAAATTGATTTGTATCCGATATGACTAGTTATCAGCTTCACTACAACAGAATGGCTAAATAAAAGTACCAACAACTGCTGGGTTTTGGGATATCTCATGATAAATGTATCTGACTAGTAAGTGTTGCAACTACCACGGAATGGTTAACTAAAAGTGCCCACTGCTTATTTTATCAGAATAACCATCTATACCTGACTAGTAATTGCTGCAACGATAACGGAATAAATAAAACTGCCAACGGTGTGAGTTCCTCGGTTGACTTTCTCGGTTGGTATCGAGGGGGAAATACCAGGATGGGTTTGTTTGGTGTTGGATTCAGGTTGGTTCCGAATAGGTCTTTCTTACCCCTCTCTGATAGCCGCTAGTTGTATCGAGTCTCTATAGGTTGTTTAGTGCATGCCGCGCTGCCGCTCAGTCCACCATACCTATGTAGGCGAGGACCGCCGAATTCCAGCCTCGCCGTGTACTGGCCTCAGTACTGACGCTCCTCTTTTTCCTCTGCCCTTTGTCGGCACCCCTTTTGTTTTAGCAGGTTTCGACGTCGTTAGCAGGGTTACCCTTCCGGCTTGGCCTGGGCAGGGTTATGGACGCCATTGGTTATTCTTCAGGGCTCTTAGCTCAATTTGCATCTTGTCCGTACTCGGACGCCGTATTTCATTTCAAGGTGATTTGGATCTTTGTATTGTATATCTGAATTCTTGACTCATTGAGTCGCTGTTATATATATCTGTTCTGTGGGTCCCATCGAGGACTGTTGTGTAATGTTATTACTTTGTTTTCCACCCGTACGAAAGTGCCTGGTGGGCACCTTTGAATCGTTTCTATGCGGGTTTGGCGGGTTTCGCTAAAACTTGCATAGGGCCGATTCTGAGGGTGTTACACTAACTCTCCACACCCTTTCTCCCCATATACAACCCTCGTTGGCTTTGCATGATGGACAGGCATGGAGAGCCATCCCAACCACCACCACCTCCGGAGGATGATAACCAATTCATGACAAGATGGGACCATTGGAAGGTACGAGGTGAATTCAACTACCGTTGTGAAGCTCTCGAGCGGCGCCAAGATGAACAATTTAGCGAGGCCCGTGAGGAGTTCAAGAACATCGACAATCGCTTCGAAGAAGTCCGTGGCCAAATGCATGCCATGCAACACAACCTCGGGCATCAAAATGAAGCTCTTGGTCGTGCACTCGCCTCAACGGATGAGAAGCTTCAACGCATCATTGATGGAATCGCAAGGCCACGCTCGCGCGAATCAAGCTCATCTCGGCACTCCTCAAGTGAATCAAGTGCACCTCGCCGTCACGCTTCAAGGCACCGGGATGGACCCGTTCTTCAATCCATGAGCTCTTCACAAGCGGTACCATCTCCGCGTCACGCCGCAACGTCAAGCTATGATGGTGACCTCTCTGCAAGACCTCCAAGGCGCGAAGCGAACCGGCCAAAACCAAGGGCACTTGTGATTCAACAAGAGCAACCTCGCATGGACCACCAAGGCCATCGACGTCGACACGCTCCTTCAACAACAAGTGAAGCTTCCGAAGCGGACGAACAAGATCATCATCGACGTGAAGCACTCGAAGACCCTCCAAGGCGTCATCATCGACATGATCACCCACGTCGGCAACATGATGGTCATGACGAGCCTCCCCTACACCAAGAAGAAGAGCAGCCCATTGCGCATACGGCTCGACATCCTCCTCGCCACATGGCGCAAGCTAATGCTCCTCGCCATCAACCACGACAAGAGCACGAGCAAGCTCCCCAAGCTCGTCGTGAGGACCATCAACCTCCTCCTCGTCCTCATCCGCGACAAGAAAACGAGCAAGCTCCCCAAGCTCGTCGTCAACAACAAGTTCCACCACCAAACGTGGCACCTCAACAACCACAAGAGCAACGCAACAATCACCAAGCAAGACATGAGCGCTCGGATGATGATGATGACCGCTCAAATCGGGCCAACCGACGCAACCGGAACCGCAATGGAGAAGAAACTTTCGGCAAGCTCAAGTTCACCATGCCAAAGTTCACCGGTTCCAATGAGCCCGAGGAATATCTCTCTTGGGAACTCAAGGTCGACAAGATCTTCCGCATGCACAATTATAGCAATGAGAAGATGATGGCCATGGCATCCCTCGAGTTTGATGAGTATGCCAACCTTTGGTGGGAACAAGTCCAACTCGCTCGCGAAACAAAAGAAGAGCCTCCAATCGCAACTTGGCAAGATATGAAGGCTCATATGAGATCCCGCTTTGTTCCTTCACACTACACGCGTGACCTCTTCAACAAGCTTCAAACGCTTAGTCAAGGGACAAAGACCGTGGAAGAGTACTTCAAGCAAATGGAGCTCAACATGATCCGTGCCAACATTGAAGAGCGAGATGAGCAAACAATGGCACGCTTCCTCAATGGCTTGCACCATCCTATCAAGCGCATCACCGAGTTCCAAAGGTACAACAACATGGTTGAGCTTGTGCACATTGCATCGAAGGCCGAGCGTCAAGTGCAAGAGGACATCAAGTACAACAAGCCAAAGACGTACTTCACCTTCAAGCAAGCATCAACCACTACTCCAACAACTCCAAGTGGAAGCTCCTCAAGTACCACCAAGCTTCCCTTCAAGCCAACTCTCCCTCAAGGAAAACAGCCCCCAAGTGGAAAAAACACAAGGGATGATCAACCATTTAATGGTGAATGCTACAAGTGTGGAGGCAAAGGGCACAAGTCAAATGCATGTGGAAACAAGAAAGTTTTGTTCATCCATGACAACGGCGATGAAGAATACTTGAGTGAAGAAGAGTTTGATGCAAGGGTCAAGGAAGCCATGACAAGGCAACACTTGGAAGAGGACCAAGAACTTCTTGTGTGTGAGCATGACGCAAGTCCATCGCTTGTGGTCACAAGGGTCTTGACTACCCAAGCCAATGAAAGTGAAGACCAACGCTCGAACATCTTCCAAACTCGTGCCGACATCAATGGGAAGTCCATCAAAGTTGTCATCGATGGTGGGAGTTGCCACAACCTTGCAAGAACGGAATTGTGTGAGAAACTCAACCTCACCCTCCTTCCGCATAGACACCCCTACCATATCCAATGGCTAAGTGACCAAGGATCCGTCAAGATCAAGCACACCGTCTCGGTGACGTTTTCAATTGGGCACTACAAGGACACGGTGGAATGTGACGTGGTTCCAATGACGGTTTGTCATATGTTGCTCGGAAGACCGTGGCAATATGACAAGCGTGCTTTGCATAATGGTCACTCAAACACTTACACCTTCAAATGGCTTGATAAAACTTGTGTGTTGCAACCAATGACTCCTAGCCAAATAATTGCGGACAATGCAAAGGCTTTAGCGAGGGCGCAATACGCAAAAACACCTTGTGAGAAGAGTGGTGAGCGAGAGAACCACACCATAGTGAGTGAGAGCTACAACCAAACTCGAGTGGAAAAACTAAGAGTGTTCTTCTTGCCACCAAAAGTGAGATGAGAGAAGTGCGGAACAACCCATCCATCTTGCACTACGTCCTCGTATGCAAGGGACTAGCACAAGGAACTAACAACTTGACAAATGTTCCTCCTTCTTTGATGGCTGTTTTACAGGAATTCCAAGATGTATTTCCCGAAGAGCTTCCTCATGGCCTTCCCCCTCTTCGTGGAATCGAGCACCGCATCGACCTCATACCCGGCGCACCACTCCCAAACCGCGCCGCGTATCACACGAACCTGGAAGAGACGAAGGAGATCGAGCGTCAAATCAACCAACTCGTCTCCAAAGGTTTGATCCAAGTAAGCACTAGCCCAAGCGCGGTTCCCGTGATCCTAGTCCCGAAAACGGATGATACGTTGCGGTTATGCATGGACTGCCGTCCAATCAATGCTATCACCGTCCGTTATCGATATCCTATACCGCGTCTTGATGACATGCTTGATGAGTTATGTGGAGCCACTATATTTTCGAAAATTGATCTTCGTAGTGGCTACCATCAAATTCGCATGGCTGAAGGTGATGAGTGGAAAACCGCCTTCAAGACCAAGCTTGGTCTCTATGAATGGTTGGTTATGCCTTTTGGCTTATCCAATGCCCCATCTACCTTCATGCGCCTCATGAACCATATTTTGCGATCTCTCATTGGAAAGAGTGTAGTTGTTTACTTTGATGACATTCTTGTCTATAGCAAGTCACTAGAGGAGCATGTTACTCATGTTAAGGAGGTCCTCCAAATCCTTCGTCATGAAAAGCTTTATGCTAACCTCCCAAAGTGCACTTTTGCAAGAGACAAGCTGATTTTCCTTGGTTTTGTTGTGTCTTCTAATGGCATAGAAGTGGACGTCTCCAAAGTCAAGGACATACGAGATTGGCCCACCCCTACAAATGTTAGTGAACTGCGTAGTTTTCATGGGTTGGCTGGCTTTTACCGTCGCTTTGTGAAAGATTTTTCTACAACTGCTTGCCCCCTCAACGAATTGACCAAGAAGAATGTCACGTTCGTTTGGGTAAAAGCACAACAAAAGTCTTTTGATGAGCTCAAAAAGAGGCTCACGGAAGCACCACTTCTTGCATTGCCGGATTTCACAAAAACCTTTGAGATTGAATGTGACGCTAGTGGTATTGGCATTGGTGGCGTCCTTATGCAAAATGGGCGTCCTATTGCTTACCATAGTGAGAAACTTGATGGCGCACGCCTCAATTATCCAATTTATGACAAAGAACTTTTTGCCTTGGTTCGTGTTCTTCAAGTGTGGCAACACTACCTTTGGCCCAAAGAATTTATCATCCATTCCGACCATGAGTCGTTGAAGTATCTTAAGGGCCAAGCCAACTTGAGTAAAAGACACGCAAAATGGGCTGAGAGTATGGAGTCTTTTCCTTACATTGTAAAATACAAGAAGGGCAAAGAAAATGTGGTGGCGGACGCCTTGTCTCGCAAAAACACAAGCCTTCTTACCCGACTCGAAGTCAATGTCTTGGGTCTTGAGGACATCAAATCTTTGTACGCATCCGACTCTTTCTTTGGACCAATATTTGCACAATGTTCAATAGACAAAGGGATTGATGATTTCTATTTGCATAAGGGTTTTCTTTTCAAACAAAACAAGCTTTGCATTCCGAAATCGTCTCTCCAACTTTTGCTTCTTCGAGAGTCCCATGGTGGAGGCCTTATGGGTCACTTTGCCCGTGACAAGACATATGACATGCTCTCCACTCACTACTTTTGGCCAAAGATGAAGCGCGACGTGGAGCGCCACGTTCAACGATGCACTACATGTGTCCAAGCTAAGTCCAAGTCCAACCCCTTTGGTCTTTCTATGCCATTGCCTATTCCTCATGCACCTTGGTCGGACATTAGCATGGACTTTGTGTTAGGCTTACCTAGATAGAAACATGGTCATGATTCCATATTTGTAGTCATGGATCGCTTTTCAAAAATGGCACATTTCATTCCGTGCCATAAGACCGATGATGCTTCACATGTAGCAAATTTGTTTTTCAGGGAAATAATTCGGCTACACGGCGTGCCAAGAACAATCGTCTCCGACCGCGACGTAAAATTCATGAGCTACTTCTGGAAGACCCTCATGGCCAAGCTTGGCATCAAGATCCTCTTCTCGTCCGCCTCGCATCCTCAAACCGATGGACAAACCGAGGTCGTCAATCGAAGTCTTGGCACACTTCTCCGGGTGTTGATAAAGAAGAACCTTAAAGACTGGGAGGAATGCATTCCACACGCCGAGTTCGCCTACAACCGCGCCAAGCACTCCACCACCATGAGGAGCCCGTTCATGATCGTCTACGGCTTCGAGCCTCTCACCCCGCTCGATATCCTTCCACTACCACTTCATGAACGTGCCAATATGGACGTTGTCAAGCGTGCCCAAGCAATGATGAAACTCCATGAAGACACACGAGCTACTATCGAGACACAAGTCCTTCGCCAAGCATCAAGACTAAACAAGACCAAGAGAGAGCTGATCTTTGATGAGGGCGACCTTGTGTGGATACACTTGAGTAAAGACCGCTTCCCCAAGGAACGCGACTCCAAGCTAAAGCCAAGAGGCGATGGACCATTCAAGGTGCTAAAGAGGATCAACAACAACGCCTATGTGATCGATATACCAACATCGAAGTATCTTGTGAGCTCGACATTCAATGTCAAGGACCTCTCACCCTACCATGGCGAATAGGAAGTTGTGACGGTTGAAGAGTCGAGGACGACTCTTTCCCAAGGGGGGGAGCTGATGCAGCCCGTCCTACGACCGCTACTACATCTACTCCCACGAGCTACCCAAGTGGACCCATGACTCGCGCCCGAGCCAAACTCCTTCAAACTAAGGTGAACTCGCTCCTCTCCTTGTGTGACTTCGACACACCCTTGGATGGCTTGCTACTTCACACGCAAACTCTGTGCATCATCAGGTCCGAAGAAGCCACCAGTCGCTGCCAGACGCAAGCGGTACCACCGGCTGGGACGATCGGCACTACCGCTCCAAGCGGTCCTACCGCCTCCTCCTACCGCTCGCCACAGGAAGCACCACTCCACGCCCCAGAAGCAAGCGGTACTACCGGTCCTGCAACCGGTACTACCGGTTGCCGGTACTACCGCCCCCTCCTACCGCTCACCACAGGCGCCTCCGACGGAAACTCCAGGCCCTCCAGCGGTCGTACCGCTACGGAAGCGGTACTACCGGTTACCACCGGTACTACCGGTTGCCGGACCGGTACTACCGGTCCTGCCAGACCCTGATCGCCTCAGTTCGGCCCTGTGCCTTGTAACCCAACCTATAATTTACCTTTTCATTCCGAAACTACCCCTGTTTTGTGGCTGGACTATATATAGCCCCCACCCTCTATTGTAAACCCTTATACTTGGATAATAATAGATATTAAGGAAACCCTTTGAGGACTTATATCTATTGGTCTCATGCTCCTACCAAGGAGCACCGGATTATCCACCCCCCCTCTTGGATCTTGCTTAAGTGCGTTCAAGTTGTACAAGGCCTTGGGTTCTCGGTGTCTCGCCCCCAAGTCGTCAAGATCTCACCAAGCACCTCATCCCCCGTTGTTGGAGTGGAGAGCGAGCTTCGCCCAACACCGATCCTAGGGATTATGTTGGACCGGTTGCCACCAGCGTGAGGAGTAGGCGTGTATCGTGTTTTGGTGTGTGTGTGTGTTCGTGGTTTTCATCGCCTTCATCGATTGCATCCCCCGACCACCTCGTTCTCCTCGTTTCTCGTGGAATTCGTGAAAGATCGGGCCAACCCCAGGGTTACCCCCTCTAACAAACTATATGCATCTAATCATGGAAGTATTGTATTTTGTTTGCAATTGAGATTTGTATCTTTTGTTTCTTTGTCTCTTGTCTTGATCTGTGGACTTGTATGTACCCAATATCCCATAGATTGATAAAGGCTTGAGGTGAGATACTTGGATAGTGGCGATGTCGTTGTTATGGAAACACCAGTGCATGAGCAGACTAGATAGAGGTGTGGGAGCGAGCAGGGAAGCGAGCGACGGCGTCCGCAGGCGGGATTGGGCACAAGCATGCGTTGGGGACACAAGAAGTACCCAGGTTCGAGGCCCTCGTGGTGAGGTAACACCACTACTCCTGCCGATCTGACTATATTGATGAACACTAAGAGCTACAAGTGCTCCTTGAGCTGTTTCCGTGGTCTAACTAGAGAATGAGAAGCCAGGACTTGCTACGGTGACCCTGCTGCCCCTTATATAGGCCGAGGCGGCATGGGCAAAGACACTGCCGACTGGCGGGTCCCACATGATGGCCCGCCCGACTATTCTGATACATTACCCCGCCTCCCTCACGTCGTGCATAATGCCACACCCCCCGGCCGGCACAGAAACAGTGGAGGCCGCCCCGGCCGACACGGCTGGCAGCTCCTATTCCTGCCCGGCACGGGTATGGGCCGTCTTCTCCGGCGACGTGTCGTGTCAATCTTCACCTCGGGAACCGTCGCGGGCGCCTTGCCTGTTGCGCCCTGGATCTTCTGTACCCTCAGCGCCTACTCTAACTATCTGGGAGCGGTTGGGGACATGTGGTGACACTGTGGCCAGCTGGCGGTTGCCCTGTCCGGCCCTTAAATAGCATGCACGCCGCACTGCCGCCCCCACTTCACCATTTTCCCCCTTTCTTAGCGCTCGAGATCCTGCGTCGCCCCTCTGCGCCTCGCTCCCCCTTCCGCGCCTGCGCCGCCGCGGAGCCTGCACCATCTCTGTCTCACCAGCGCCGCCCATTTCTAGCTCATCGGAGTGACAGGCCACCGCCTTTCCTCCGCCGCTCCCTCTTCTCCTTCTCTTCTTTCCTTTTTGTCCTTCGTCACTCTCCGACATCGACGGAATGGCGGAAAGCCGTGGCGCCTGTAGGGTTCGCAGCATAGAAAACAAAAAAATTCCTACGATGGGAACTATGTACCAAGATCTATCTACTAGATACAAACAACGGGCGGACCGACAAAGCTTAACGAGTTCGACTCGTGGTTGATGTAGACGATCTCTTGCCGATCTCAAGATCGAGAGGAAGTCCTAGCACCGCAAATCAGCAGCGCATCCGTGCTCGCACACACGTCTGAGGAACCGAGCAACCTCCGCCTCCTCGCTCCAGCGATGCATTGGAAGCACAACTCTTTATTGCCGAATAGCCACCAGGAACATTTATCTCTCTAGTCCGAGACCATCGGGGATAAATTCTAGAGGGGAGAGAGATCCTTCACGAGGAGGTGTGAGTGAGAAGTGAGGAGAGGGGTGACTTTTATAGGAGGAGGGGGGAACCCCAAGGGGGTGGCCGGTGCATGGGGGCTGCCCCCTTGCCCTCCCCTTTTCATGTGGGTGGAGACTCCACTCACAAAAATCCATTCAAATCCCTCCACTCAAAATGCCACTCAAACTTGCTATTAAATTTCCACCAAATTTAATGCAAACTCTCATTAAATAAAATTCTTTTATTTATTCATAATTTTTTCAATTACTTTAATGACAAACATTCTCATATAACCCTTTGCTAGAATTCTATTTCACATGCATAACCTCTTTATGCAATTTCACCTGAAAACCTGTTTCGGTATCTAGTGAAATAAATTCATGCGCTTGTTTATTCTTTCGGCATGAAACTTTTGCTCCAATTGGATGTCGGTTTCTCTTAAGTGTGTCACCCTACGGTTCGTGAATAATGCGGACATGATCGAGACCCCTCTCGGATCAATAATCAGAAGCGGGATCTGGAGACCCATACTGACTCCCACACATTCAACGATGACTTTCTTGTGATCGTCGGAACCTTTTACGCTAGTATCTTAATCCCTTTGTTTCGCGATATATTACATGTCCGAGATTAGATCATCGGTATCTCCATACCTAGTTTGATCTCGTTACTGACATGCACTCTTTTCTCGTCCCCGTGATATAACATTCTAGTGATCAAATCACTTGCTTGCAAGCTAACCAATGTGATATCACCGAGAAGGCCTAGAGTATATCTATCCGTCATTGGGATGAACAAATTCCACTCTCGATCCATGGGCCTCAACATAACAATTTATTATTCCTGAACCCATCTTTATAATCACCCTGTTACGGTGTGACGTTTGATGTTATCAAGAAACTCTTCCGGTGTTAGTGATTGACATGGTCTCATGGTCTAAGGATTAGGATCACTTCGTAAGTTGTTATAGCAATATAAACTCAATGACTTTGATTGTAATGCTATACTTCGTATGAATGTTCATCACACCATTACACTAATGTTGTGATCCCGTTATTAACAACATCCAATGTCTATGATCAGGAAACCTTGATCATCTTGTTAATCAACGAGCTAGTTTATGAGAGAAGCATAACTAGGAACTTTCTTTTTGTTTATTAAACACACATCTATTAATGTTTATGTATTAATACAATTATAGCATGCAAAATAAACATCTATCATATACTTGGAATACACATAATAAACACTTTATTATTGCCTCTCAGGGCATATTCCCTTCAGTCTCCCACTTGCACTAGAGACAATAATCTAGTTACATAGTGATGAATCTAACACCCATTGAGTTCTGGTGTTGATCATGTTTTTCTCTAGGGAGAGTTTTGGTCAACGGATCTGCTACATTGAGATCCGCGTGTACTTTACAAATATTTATATCTCCATCCTTGACATGCTCGCGGATGGAGTGAAACCAGCGTTTAATATGCTTGGAATGCTTGTGAGACCTTGGCTCTTTGGCATTGGCAATGGCACCATTGTTGTCACAATAGATCACCATTGGGTCCAACGCGTTTGCAACCACTCATAGTTCGGATATGAACTCCTTCATCCAAACCGCTTCCTGAGCCGCTTCCGAAGCAGCAACATATTCAGCCTCCGTTGTTGATCCCGCCACCACAAGTTGTTTGGAGCTCCTCCAACTAACCGCTCCGCCATTCATGAGAAATATGTATCCGGATTGATACATAGAGTCAGCCGGATCGGTGTCAAAGCTTGCGTCAACATAACACTTAGAGACGGGCTCTTCTTCACCTCCGTATACAAGAAACATATCCTTAGTTCTTCGTAAGTACTTAAGGATATTCTTGACCGCTATACAGTGTTCTGAACCTGGATCCGATTGGTACCTACTAGTCAAACTAATAGCATATGCCACATCCGGTCTTGTACATAGCATGGCGTACATTATAGAGCCTATGGCTGAAGCATAGGGTACTTTGTCCATTATCTCTCTTTCTTCCGCCGTAGCCGGACTTTGAGTCTTACTCAATATCTTGCCTTGGAACATAGGTAAGAACCCCATCTTACTTCCGTCCATTTTAAACTTCTTTAAAATCTTATCAAGGTATGTACTCTGCGATAGCCATATTAGGCGTCTAGATCTATCTCTATAGATCTTTATGCCTAATATGTATGATGCTTCACCTAGGTCCTTCATTGAAAATTTGTTGTTTAGATAACTTTTAACACTGTTTAAAGATCAATATCATTTCCGATCAATAATATTTCATCCACACATAATATCAGAAATGCCACATTGCTCCCACTCACTTTCTTGTAAATACAAGCTTCTCCATAAGTTTGGACAAATCCAAACTCTTTGATCACCTCATCAAAGTGGAGATTCCAACTTCGTGATGCTTTCCTCAATCCATAGATGGATCGTTGAAGCTTGCACACCTTGTTAGAATCCTTAGGATCGACAAAACCCTTTGGTTGTATCATATACAACTCTTCTTCAATATTACCATTCAGAAACGCGGTTTTGACATCCATCTGCCATATCTCATAATCGAAATATGCAGCAATTGCTAACATAATCCTAACTGACTTTAGCATAGCTACGGGAGAGGGTGTCTCATCGTAGTCAACTCCTTGAATTTGTCGAAAACCCTTTGCAACAAGTCGAGATTTATAGACGGTTACATTACCATCAAAATCAGTTTTCCTTTTGAAAATCCATTTGTTCCCCACGGCCTTTCGGTCGTGAGGTAAGTCTACCAAGTTCCAAACTTGATTTTCATACATGGATTCCATCTCGGATTTCATGGCTTCTAAACATTTGTTGGAATCCGGGCTCATCATCGCTTCTTCATACATCGCAGGATCATCATTTTCATGAACCATGAAATTCATGACCGGATTTCCGTACAGCTCGGGAGCGGCACGCGTCCTGCTAGACCTGCGAGGTTCGGTAGTATTCTCTTTCGGAGTTTCATGATCATTATCATTAGTTCCCTCTTCAACTGGTGAAGCCAACTCCGGAACTACTTCCGGCGCTGCGCTACTCGCCATAATTTGAAGAGAAGGTTCAATAACCTCTTCGAGTTCTACCTTCCGACTACTCACACCTTTCGCGAGAAACTCTTTATCTATAAAGGATCCATTCTTGGCAACAAAAACCTTGCCCTCAGATCTGTGATAGAAGGAATACCCAATAGTTTCCTTAGGGTATCCTATGAAGACGCATTTTTCCGCTTTGGGTTCAATTTTATCCGGTTGAAGTTTCTTCACATAAACATCGCATCCCCAAACTTTAAGAAATGACAGCTTAGGTTTGTTTCCAAACCACAATTCATACGGTGTCTTTTCAACGGATTTAGATGGTGCCCGATTTACAGTGAATGTAGCAGTTTCTAGTGCATAACCCTAAAATGAGAACGGCAAGTTCGTCAGAGACATCATAGATCAAACCATATCCAATAAAGTATGATTACGATGTTCTGACACACCATTTCTATGTGGTGTTCTTGCAGGTGTGAGTTGTGAAACAATTCCACACTCTTTCATGCGAGTGCTAAACTCGTAACTTAGATACTCACCTCCACGGTCGGACCGTAGAAATTTGATCTTTCTATTACGATGATTCTCCACTTCATTCTGAAATTCCTTGAAATTTTCAAAGGTTTCAGACTTATGTTTCATCAAGTAGATATAACCGTATCTACTCAAATCATCCGTGAAAGTAACAAAATAACGATATCCACCTCGCTCCGACACACTCATTGGACCACATACATCAGAATGTATGATTTCAATAAATCTGTCGCCCGTTCCATTGAACCAGAAAACAGCGTTCTAGTCATCTTGCCTATAAGGCATGGCTCACATGTATCAAATGATTCAAAATCAAGTGATTCCAAAAGTCCATCCGAATGGAGCTTCTTCATGCGTTTAACGCCAATATGACCTAGACGGTAGTGCCACATATATGCGGATATATCATCATTAAGTTTAATCCTTTTAGCATCAACATTATGAATATGTGTAACATTATTATCGAGATCTAATATAAATAAACCATTCATCATCGGTGCATGACCATAAAAGATTGCATTCATATAAATAGAACAACCATTGTTCTCGAATTTAAATGAATAACCACTTCGCATCAAACACGATCCAGATACAATGTTCATGCTCAGTGCAGGCCCCAGATAACAATTATTCAAGTTTATTACTAATCCCGACGGAAAATGGAGAGGTAGCATTCCGACGGCGATCACATCAACGCTTGATCCATTGCCGACACGCATATTGACCTCACCCCTTGCTAGCGGTCGCTTGTTCCGCAGCCCCTGATTCGAGTTACAAATATTAGCAACTGAACCGGTATCAATTAGCCAGGTTCTACTGCGAGCACTAGTCAAGTACACATAAATAACATGTATATCATATATACCTTTGTTTTCCTTGCCGGCCTTCTTGTCTTCCAAATACTTGGGGCAGTTGCGCTTCCAGTGGCCAGTCCCCTTACAATAGTAACACTCGGTATCAGACTTAGGTCCAACTCGGGGTTTCTTTTCAGGCATGGCAACCGGCTTGCCGCCCTTACTTCCCTTCCGTTTTCCCTTCTTGTCTTTCTTGAAACCAGTGTACTTATTGATCATCAACACTTGATGTTCCTTTTTGATCTCCACTTCTGCAGTTTTAAGCATTGACACAAGCTCGGGGAGAGACTTCTTAATGCGTTGCATATTATAGTTCATCACAAAGCTCTTATAGCTAGGTGGCAGAGACTACAGAACACGATGGATGCCTAATTCAATGGGAATCGATATTCCCAAGGACACAAGCTTATCGGCATAACCCGACATCTTGAGTACATGCTCACTAACGGAGGTGTGCTCTTCCATCATGCAGCTAAAGAACTTTTCTGAATCATTGTAGCTCTCTACAGCAGGATGTGTGTCGAAAATCATTTTCAACTCACCCATTGTATCAAATGCTTTGCCGTTTTCGAAATGCTTTCGAAGTTCCGGCTCTAGCCCATACAATATGCCGCAATGAACTAAGTTGTGGTCCTCTTGACAAGTCTGATAGACATTCTTATCCTCGTCAGGGGCATCCTCAAAAGGTGGGGGGCCTAGCTGCGCTTCTAGCACATATTGCTTTTGTGCAGCAGAGAGGAGAATCCTCAAATTCATGGCCCATTCGGTAAAGTTGCTACCGTTCGTTGCAAGTTTCTCTTTCTCCATGAACACATTAAAATTAAAAGCAGGTGGTGCCATCTACAACAGAATTTGTAAAGTTTAGACTAAGTTTATGATAGATTGAGTTCAACTAATCCATATTACGAATGAACTCCCACTCAAAAATAACATCCCTCGTGTCTTTTTGGTGATTACATGAACCAAATCCACTATACCAAGTCCGATCATCACGTGAGTCAGTATAGCTTCAAAGGCAAGAAATGGGCATCATATCTACTATATGACTCATGCTTAACCTTTCGGTCTGTGTTCCGAGCCATGTCTGTACATGCTAGGCTCGCCAAGTAAGAACCTTAGTAATCGCACGTGTAACTGTCTGTAACATCCCAAAAATCATGTTTTCAAAGCTTTGCATATCACCCATGCATTCATGATCATTTAGGATTCATTTTCAAAGACATTACGAAAATAGGAGCATCTGAATGCTCATTATTTTATGTAAACAAGGCCATGGACATATTGCTACCTTCTAATAAGAAAGGTACTTATTTTAATCAGTAATGTTTTGAGTTTAAACTTAAATGTTGTTTCTAAGGTTTGGTCAAGGTTTCAAAAACAAATTATGATTTATAAACCAATCCTTTACTATTTATAAATATTTAACTAAAGCTTGTTTTAAATTCTTTTTCAAAAATCAAGTTGATTTTAAGTGTGAACAGTTGTGTTACACATCCCAGGAGGCAAGAATCAACAAACTTTTGTTTGGGGAAAGTTTCATTTAAAACAGATTTGATTTGATCTTTCAAATTCAAACCAAAAATTCAATCAGAAAAAAGAAAAAGGAATAAAGGAGAAAAAATAGAGCAGACCAACTAATCTGGCCCAACCCAACCACACGGCCCATTTAGCCCAGCAGCTCTCTCCCGCGAGAAAAACGTTTCACACTCAGAAACCCACCTCCTCAGTCACTGACTGCCTGGACCCACTCTTCCTCTCTCTCTTGCTGACGACCACGCCCCACCCGTTAGTCTTCTCTCCTACCCCGCTACGACCTCGCCCCCCACCTCGCTGGCCGTTTTCTGCCGTTTTAAAACGCGAATCAATCTGAGTAATTGCCATGACGATTACTCCCTCGACCACGCTCATATAACCGCCTCCCTCTCCCCTTCCTTTTCCCTCAGACACCACTGCAAGAGAGCCCTCAGGCCGTCCCCATTACCACTTGCACCGCCGCTGCCTCCGACGAGCTCATCGTCGAATTCCGGTAAGCCCCGCATTCCCCTCTTCCTATGGTTCAGACTAGCTTATTCTACATCCCCGTACGCACATACTGACACCCTCCGCTTGCTCGCGCATGCTCCAGAAGCTCGACTCTGACCTCGCCTACTCGCCATAGTCGTCTGCCCCATCTCCGGCAAGCATTAGCCGTCATCCCCGTAAGTCCCATGCTCCCTGGTGAGTTTACCCACACTCCCCGAACACGCGCGCACCTCACTTACGTGTTTCCCTGCTCGCTTGCGTCCCAGGTAATCATCTCCGACAAGAACCGTGCGTGACCGACGACAACAACCTCTCCGGCGAGGAATCCACGAAGACTTCGTGCGCCCCCTGTCCCACATAGACCACCTTGAGTACCAGCACTTCACGGCAAACCCGGTGAGCAACTTTTCCCTCTCCCTTGCTTCCTGTTTTCACCGGAACACCCCTGCCCGAGCGCGCCGCCGCCAGTCGCCGCCGCTAGCGCCGCCCGTTTTAGGTTAGACATCCTAGGCCGTTGGATCTTGATCGGAAGCACACGATTGAATCACTGAGCGAAGAGGTATCGAGCGATGCAAGCCATGCGATGCACATTAGATCTGATGCTCCACGTTAGCCGATCCGCGCGAACCATTTTCGGCCAATCAAAACATTCCACGTGGCTAGTCTGTTTTAATAAAAACCAGAAATGTTCTATTAGTTATTCAAACTTGCAAAATTCATAACTTTCAATCCACATGTACAAATTTTGCAAATTTTATATCATTGGAATCAGCAGAGAAAATCCTATATGTTTATGCAATGTGTTTAATGTTTTGCCTCTGTAAAAATGGTTGTTTTTGCAGAAACATTTGTAGGCTTAATTTGTGTATAGTATTTATTTGAAAAATGATTTGTAGATCAAATAAATTTTATTTGGTGTGTTTTGGACTTGTTTATAATTCAGTACTGTATACTTGTCTTGTTTGCTGTAGAAAATCATCACATGGCATTTTGCATGCATTCATATATTTTTGTTTGTATAAATTGTTATGTGATTTTGGTGCCATTATTTTATTTGTAGATTTTGGTGCAAATAGTGATTGTGGTTGTGAAGATTGTTGCAACTCCCGAAACTACCAAGGCAAGTGGTGCTTCATGATTTATTCCTATATTTACCTATGCACTAGAAATATTTTGTATGGGATTGCATGAATATTTTGCTAAGTATCTTATAGCTATGCTTGGGAAATCCTAGTAGTTGTAGAATTGTTAGAATTTCTTCTAAGTTAAGATGCTTACCTTTGCCATGCTTAGCCTAGCTAGTAGCAACCAAGGGTGGATTATATATTAATGTTATGTGAAAATATTTCTAAGTCTTTGGACTTGTGTTTTTGCTTAATAAAACAACTAAGTGAATGAAACACCTAGGTGGAATGGAAAGAATGGTTTGTGTTGAGTGGTTACACAAGGCCCATTTCTATGGTTTACCTTGCGTATCTCACTTGTGGAAAGCCACCCAGGAACAAAGGGATTTGAGATGACAAATGTTAAGAAGCTTCTAGTGCAGCCACATGGCATTATGGGCTCTGCCTGGATCATATAGGTCGCAATAACTTATCCATTTGGACAGTTGGTGGTAATGAGATGATAGGATTGGAGCGCGTCCATTTGGTCTAAGGGAAGGCTTCTGAAAGGTCCTGTCTTGGTGAAAATCAAGTCTTGTGGGGAAAGTTCACAACCTCTACAGATGGAAGAATCTAAGTACTTAACCATGTCCCTGGTATTGGACAAATATGAGCATCAAGACATGGAAGCTATCAAGAATCTCTTCATCCCAATTTCTAAGTTAAAACTTGTGGTTGAACAAGGGTGAAGGTTCACCAATGTCTATTGGTGGTTCCTTGGGAAAGTTTTGTCAAAGAAAAACTTAGTGTTTTCAACTGATAGGTAAAACCTATTTTGAGCAAAGCAAGCCTAAGCTACACTTAGCCAAATGCATATAGTATCTAGATTGCTTATTTTCTACTAAGGTATCACTTACCAATACTATTCCAATGTATTGACCCACTATGGCTGTAACTTATGATGTTGCAGGTTATTCTGATGATTAGGGGTTATGAGTCTACACTCAACATGCTTGCCTGTGGCACATGAAGATGAAGACTTAATTATCTTATTCTATGTTTGAACTCTTGTATTAGGCCTATGGCCATGGAGTTGTAAAAGACTATGTTTGTCTCTGGAATGATATGTAATAATGACCTTTGTTTCTGTGTACTTCATCTTAAACTGTGTATGCTAGCATTGATCCAGGGACTAGCATTGCAATCACAGGGATCCTTACCTTTATATAAAGGGAGGGATCTTACAGATGGTATCAGAGCACTGTGTTTCCTGTAGGATTATGACCCTAGGATTGGATTAGAAACCACTAAGGAAAATTTTCAACAATCTCCACACTTGTCTTTTTCTTCTCGTAAACTTTTCTAACCTTCTTTCTTATTTCTATTGATAGAAGGATGCCTTGATAGCCTTTAGACTAGAGAGTGAAAAATGTAATGTGCCTTGTTAGTTGGACCCCCACACTTATCATTATACTTCCAAAATTTTGACTAAGTTATATTGAATCTAGGATACATGTAATATGTATACCATGACTTGTGTGTTTGTTTGTCAATGATATGCTTGTGATACTTGTCTTGTGTATTTCTAGTGATGTTATTTCTAACTTTTCTCTATCTTATAAATAGATGCCTAATGTTACTATCAGCACGGCTGAAGAGTTCAAGGGAACTCGTTTTGGCACTCATCTTATTGAGCTCACTAGTCTGCTCAATCTTCCACTTCCTAGCATCATGGTACTTCCCCTCACCAAGTTTGAGAGGAAAGACCTTTGGGGCTTCAAGGTTAATCAGCCAGGACGCCAGACTGAGCCTACTACGGAGGGAATCATCTTCAAGTTCATTCATGACGATCGGGAGAGAGGCCTAGAGGTAGTCATGCAGGATTTACTTGCGCGTCTGTTAGGGCGACACTCTCGAGAGATTTTCCATGCCTTCGGGAGACGCGACGAGGATGGTGAGGCTATTGAGTTCGAGGACGCTGCTAGAGAGACGGCAGAGCCGATTCGTCTATACCTCTAGGACCTAGAGGTTCTTCTTAGGCACCTAGATACTGATAGGACCAACGTCATGCTTAGCAATGACGAACTCTAGGTGCAGTTCATGAGAAGGACAAGCTCTTCGCGGAACAAGATGAGATAGTCAAGGAAATGGAGGCCAAGTTTGAGAGTTAGGATAGAAAGTTCAAGAGTCAAGAGAAAACAGTCCAAGATAGGAACAAGAGGATTCGAGAGATGACTGCAAAACTGGAGTCCAAGGACTTCGAGCTCGAGCATCAGCAGGTGGTGATTGAGAGACTTCGTTCACAGAAGAGGGATCTCAAAGCCAAAGTAGAGGCCTTGACTACCAATGTCGAGGAATACAAGACCGCTATGGAGAATGCAGGTCTTACACTTGTTGATGAGGAGGTTGATGCAGAGGAGTAGTGATGACTACTCATTTACCTTTTATTTACCATGCTTTTGATTATTGAGTCGCAATGACCATCCAACATGTGGATGGCTTGCTATTGGTGTGCTTAATTTTCAAAACTTGTTGTTTACATTGTTGAACTTTTGTTATTTGATGCTTGATTGGTGTTGTCTGTGTGATGTATTGTGCATATTAAGCATCTATGGGTATCTCATTCTTATCCTTATTGAAAACCACAGATGCCTCCCCGACGTGCCAATCCCAACCTGAACAACAACAATGTCACCCCAGAGATGCAGTAGCTGATGACAGCTCAGACACAGCTGATGCAGATGATGACTACCTTCATACAGAATCAGAACAACAACAATAACAACAACAATAACAATAACAACAACAATAACAACAACAATCAGAACAATCCACCAGGTTTTGACATGCTCACCAGATTCCTAAGACAGAGGCCAGAAAAGTTCTCAGGAACTACTGATCCCATGGTGGCCAATGATTGGCTATGCTCAGTGAACAAGGATTTGGTAACTGTTGGCTGTACTGATGAAGAGAAAGTCAGGTTTGCAGCACATTTGTTGGAAGGACCAGCAGCTACTTGGTGGGATAACTTCCAGATCACCACTCCCATTGAGGATGTGACATGGGCTATCTTTGAAGATGGTTTCTGTACTGCTCACATCTCCTCCGGAGTGATGAGTTTGAAGAAAAAGTAATTTCACAACTTGAAGCAGCGCCACCGCAGCGTGGCTGAATATATTGAGGAGTTCAAAATTTTGGCACGTTCACTCAATGAGGTGACTATCAAGAACAAATACCCTTTGCCTAGAATCAATGACTTGTTTGATCAGTTAGAAGGAGCCTGTGTGTTCCCAAAGATTGATCTCCGGTCAGGTTATTTTCAGCTTAAGATAAGAGAACAAGACATACCTAAGACAACTTTCACCACTAGGTATGGATTGTATGAGTGCATCGTGATGCCATTTGGTTTGACCAATGCACCAGCATACTTCATGAATATTATGAACAAGGTGTTCATGGAGTTCCTTGAAAAGTTTGTTGTCGTTTTCATCGATGACATTTTGATCTACTCCAAGAGCAAAGAAGAGCATGAAGGACATTTGTGTTTGATACTTGAGAAGCTTAGAGAGCATAAGTTGTATGCCAAATTCAGCAAGTGTGAGTTTTGGTTGAATGAAGTTGGATTTCTTGGACACATTGTGTCGGGAGATGGTGTAGCAGTTGATCCTGCTAAAGTGTTAGCTGTAACTGAATGGGAATCTCCTAAGTCAGTAAAAGAGGTTTGTAGTTTTCTTGGCTTGGCAGGATACTACAGAAGATTTATTGAGAATTTCTCCATGGTAGCTAAACCAATGACAGAGTTGCTAAAGAAAGACAAGAAATTTGCTTGGTCTGAAGGATGTGAACTCAGTTTCCAAGAATTGAAGAAGAGACTAGTGACAGCACCAGTCTTATGTTTGCCAGATTTGGAGAAAGATTTCCAAGTGTATTGTGATGCATCTCATCATGGATTAGGTGCAGTGCTAATGCAAGAAAGGAAAGTTGTGGCTTATGCCTCGAGACAACTCAAAACTCATGAGGTAAACTACCCTACTCATGATTTAGAGTTAGCCTCTGTTGTCCATTCACTCAAAACAAGGAGACATTATCTTTTGGGAAAACGATGTGAAGTGTTCACGGATCACAAAAGTTTGAAGTATATCTTCACCCAGAAAGAAATTAACATGAGACAAAGAAGATGGCTAGAACTCATCAAGGACTATGACTTGAGTTTGCAATACTGTAACACCCTCGCCTGATAAGGCTGAGTTCATGTGTATAGTGCCAATCCCTGGATCGGTTCACTGGCACACACAGTACAAAATGATACCAAATATAACTGTGCATCATAAATACAACGAATATGATCCAGAATTACATTATTTATTCAAGTACACAGTGGAAAACGAATACAAGGTAGATCTCCATCCTCCAAATGTGCCATAGGCGAACAATTGTTGAGTGGAGTCTCGCGACCTATGAACGATCACTCAGATACGATATAACCTGCAACATGAAACGTTGCAGCCATGAATGGTCAATACATTGAATGTATGGAAAGTAGGCTGAAGTGGTTAACAACATATCTATCAACTACATGCTTATTTGTCCAAGTGGAGTTCAGGCTCATTTGCATAAAGCAACAGTTTTATCCTAACATTTGTAACAAAGTAGTTTTCCAATACGATAAATAGGACACCCTAGTTCACTCCCAGGTGCTCCTACCCAATTATTTTCACCCAACAAGTTTTAAGTAATTAAGAAATAACGATGAGTGAGAAATATCATAACATCAGTATCAGGTCGCTCAAATTGTCCATAACCGGGGACACGGCTAAGCACTTAGTTTATATACCCTGCAGGGGTTAGTACACTTTACCCATGTGACTTGGCCAGCCTAGCTCGTACCACCACTCACATATTGGGTGATGATAGGGAGAAGTCCAAGAAGGAACCGTTCGGGAAATAGCTCCCCAAACCCGACACGCACCGGTCCAACCTACACTATCTACATCTCTGGATACGTGGGTTCGAGTTACCACAACCTACTGAGTCCAACCAACCGCCCATTCCATTATTGGCACATGGTTGCACATAAAAGCTACCAAACAAAGAAGCCAATCCTTTCTTAGTGTCCTGGGTGCCTTTCTGCAATGATACCACCAAAAATTATCAATCCCATCACACCCAGGAGATTTGTTGATTAAGTTGTTTTTAGTTTTCACAAACCAACGCATTTAAAAACAACTCTAGTGATGTAACCTAGCCCTCGATCAACACAGCATGGCTAAGCACATCTACCAACGGTGGTTCATATACAGGAAAACCCTACCACATAATAGGACATAGCATAGAATATACACATCAATTCCTACAGATGCAATTCTAAGCATCTACAATGCATAGGAAAACAATAGGACATTTATGACCAAGATAGCACCACTTGCCTTTGTTGTAGATGTAGTCAATTAGATAATCCTCACAATCCTCATAGATATAATGGTTGCACTCGTCATAACCACAATA
Source organism: Avena sativa (assembly GCA_916181665.1). NCBI lineage: Eukaryota > Viridiplantae > Streptophyta > Magnoliopsida > Poales > Poaceae > Avena > Avena sativa. Next base: position 140,434,172 of record OV702280.1, read on the forward strand.
CTTTCAATCATAGTAGTTGCAATCACACACATTGCACTCCTCGCAATCTATCGATCAAACAATTGCATACAACATAAACAATAGCACATAGAGATCAAACAAATACAACAAATGCATGCATCACAATTTAATAGTCACAATGGTTGTTATTTTAGTTCTATAAACAATATTGAAGTATATGATGCATGCAAGAGGCCAATTAATGCAATGGAGTACTTGTTATTAATAATTACTTGCCAATATAGGGTTTTTAATAGTTCTGTTGTAACACATGTTCTAACTGTCGAATTAAATTTGTTTATTTGGTTTACTGGATAGAGGACGTTAATACGAACCAGTAGGCGTTGGATTCACCCTAATCGGAGTTATAGATCTTTTTGTATTATTTAAATAGTGTTTAATGGGTTTTAAATTATTCATATAGTTTCTGCTGCCTACAATTCAAACTAAAACTATATCTGTAATCTCCACGGAATTGTGATTCCAGGGACATATTGTATGTAATTTTCTGAGCAGTATTCGAATTACTATGATTTTAATACTCTAAATAAGCCATTAATCTATTTATTTAATTTCTGCGAAACCTTATAGTATTTGCCTGAACCATTTGAATATTGATGATCTAAATGGAACCAGCTTTCGATCGGTATATATTTTTGTGACAAGCAATTAATTTACTATGAATTTAATGATTTATAAAGCCATTAAAACTAATTAAATTGCTATGGGGTAAATATTCCGCAAAAGCTGGATCCAACCAGATATTATTAATCTACATTATAGTAGCTTCAATTTGATATATTGTTCATATTTTTTTGGAGTTACAGATAATTTCCTATGAATTTATTAACCTAAAAGACCATTAAAACTAATTAAATTACTGTAGTAGCCACGTACAGTAAAAGTTGGATATATTTTTATAATATGATTCTACGTAAAATTATCTTCAATTTGATATATCATACGCAATTTTTGGATGTGGTATGAATTTCTAATGAATTTTACAAGTTAGATCTATAATATGCAATTTTAAATTCGAACGGAATATTCCAGAGAATATTCCGCTGACTGGACAGGTTGACTCTGCATGCTGACTGGGACTAGATGCTGACCTGACGTTGACACGTGGCGAGATCCGGTTGGCTCGTACCCCTTCGAGGAATCGATCTAATCCTGGCCGTTGGGATGAGATCCAGTGGTTAGGAGAGGAGATTGACCCGATTTTGGCTCGGAATAGACAAGAAACAGATCTGTGTTAGAGAGACAAATCCGTAGGTCAAATTGCAAAACTTAAAACATGAAAGTTGTGGGGAATCATTATTCCTACCTTCTCACCAAAGGAATTTGGATTTGAAGAAACGAGCGCGAGTACATCTTGGATTTACACCGTCAGATCTGAAATATTGCGATGCGAAATTCTCCGGATGTGGTGGATGAAAAGAGGTGAGGTTTGTCCAGATTGAAAGATTTCGACGAGTTCTACAGCTTTCGTTTTTTGACCGAAGGCAAACGACGAAGTCTAGATGGGTTAAAAAGCGAAATAAGATTCGGGCATATATAGATTCGGGATTTCGAGAAGAGAAACTCGTACAGCTGTGGCTCCACGAGTTTATATGGAGGTTTAGGATGGTGGGGATATAGGTTTTGGAGTAGGAAACAAGTAGAAACAAACGGAAGTCGATTCGGAGTTGTAGATAAAAAGTTATAGCAGTTTGAATAGAGATAGGTTTAATAAAAACTATTTCGCACGCTTTTTAAAGCAAACCTGGGCACGATCGGTTGTACCCTGGCTGGTTGGTTCGGTCGGTCCGGGTGGGCCGGCCCGGTAGATGGGCTGCCGGCTCATTTGTTTTTTTCCTTTTCTTTTTCTATTTACTTGTTTTTGCTCATATCTTTTGCATACGAACTCCAAATGACACGATTCTTGTTTCTAAATTTTTCTAAAATCGAATAGATCATTGTAAGATCATATTTGTAATCTTTTTACTAGTTTGCAAGTAGTGGGTTTATAAATCCTTGTATATTCCATTTTATTTATATCTTTATTTGTTTGTATTTATTCCATAACTTTTTCATAATAGCTCCAAATGAGCTCAATTTTGTTTCTAAAATTTTGTAATATTAATTGGATCTCTTTAGGCTATAATTATCAATAATTTATGCCTTAGCAACACTGGGTTTTATAAAGTCAATTTAATTACCTTTAGGAACATTTGGGCAAATCAACTATAGGATTTAGATACCAGGATTTGGATTCAGTTTGTGAGAACTTTGCATGGATGTAATGAAATGCTTATGAATGCTTCATGATTTTCATTTTGAAATCTTGCACACCAATTCTACAATCCATAATCAATCCATGCCCTTTTGCCTATATGGCTACTTAGGTCATAACAAAAGAATATAAGATTTTGAATTCAAGGTTGAGAGGATTTTCTATTCAAAAAGTTTCTTCTCTTTGAGAATTTTCAACATAGTCAAACAATCAATCAAACTTATTTATTTATTTCACATTCCAAAATTAGGAGAATTTTGGGATGTGACAAATACCATCCTGGTAAAGCAAATGTTGTAGCGGATGCATTAAGCCATAAGGTATTTGTGAATGGCCTTACTAAGGGAGAGTTGCCAGATGATCTGTGTGCCCAATTTAGAGATCTCAGATTGGAGATTGTGCCTGAAGGACATATCATGTCATTGGATGTGCAACCCACTTTGTTGGACAGAATCAAAGAAGCCCAAAAGACAGATAAGGAAATTGAAGAGATTAAGGAAAAGATTGGCAAAGTAAAAGCCAAAGGATTCCACGAAGACGAACAGGGTACTTTATGGTATGGAAAACGTATTTGTGTTCCACAAGATCCGGAGCTTCGGAAACTGATTTTACAAGAAGCACACAACTCACCATATTCCATTCATCCGGGTAACACCAAAATGTACATGGATATGAAGGAAAGATTTTGGTGGAATAATCTCAAGAAGGACATCGCCGAACATATTGCTTTGTGTGATGTATGTAGTAGAGTGAAAGCGGAACATCAGAAACTAGCAGGATTGCTACAACCACTACCTATTCCTAATTGGAAGTGGGACAAGATTGGCATGGATTTCATCACCGGATTGCCAAGGACCAGGTCAGGATATGATTATATTTGGGTAGTAGTGGATCGCCTAACTAAAGTGGATCATTTCATACCCGTGAAGACAACCTACACAAGTGGTAAGCTAGCCAAGATCTATATGAGTAGGATTGTGTGTCTGCATGGAGTACCCAAGAGTATTGTGTCTGATAGGGGAACTCAATTCACTTCTCATTTTTGGAGGCAACTACATGAGTCATTGGGAACAAGGTTGGAATTTAGCACTGCTTTTCATCCTCAGACTGATGGTCAGACAGAAAGAACCAACCAAATTCTTGAATACATGTTGAGAGCATGTGCTCTAGATTATGGAGCTAGTTGGGATGAAAGTCTGCCTTACGCAGAATTATCTTACAATAACAGCTATCAAGCTAGTATTGGGATGGTACCATTTGAGTTCCTCTATGGGAGAAAGTGTACCACCCCATTACTATGGAATGGTGTGGGAGAAAGAAGTTTGTTTGGACCAGAACTAATCAAAGAGGCTGAAGAGAAAGTCAAACTAGTTAAGGACAGATTGAAAATAGCACAGTCTCGACAGAAAAGCTACGCAGATCCTAAGCGTAGATAAGTCACCTATGAAGTGGGTGATAGAGCTTATCTTAGAGTGTCACCACTTCGTGGAGTGAAGAGATTTGGAGTCAAAGGAAAATTGGCCCCAAGATATGTTGGACCATTCAAGATTCTGAGTCATAAGGGAGAAGTAGCTTATGAGATTGAATTGCCTGAATCATTGTCTGTCGTTCACAATGTGTTTCATGTGAGTCAGCTTAAGAAATGCCATCCAGAGATGGAACATACTTCTTTGAAAGATAATATACCTCTGGAAGAAGTTCAGTTGGAAAGTGATCTCACTTATGAGGAGAAACCTATCAAGATTCTCGAGACCGCAGAAAGAGTTACTTGGACTAAGACTATCAAATTCTGCAAAGTTCAATGGAACCATCATTCCAAAGAAGAAGCAACATGGGAAAGAGAAGATGATCTTCGGAAAGACCACCCTCACCTATTTGCTAGCCAATCCGAATCTCGAGGGCGAGATTCACCTTAAGGGGGTTAGATTTGTAACATCCCAAAAATCATGTTTTCAAAGCTTTGCATATCACCCATGCATTCATGATCATTTAGGATTCATTTTCAAAGACATTACAAAAATACGAGCATCTGAATGCTCATTATTTTATGTAAACAAGGCCATGGACATATTGCTACCTTCTAATAAGAAAGGTACTTATTTTAATCAGTAATGTTTTGAATTTAAACTTAAATGTTGTTTCTAAGGTTTGTTCAAGGTTTCAAAAACAAATTATGATTTATAAACCAATCCTTTATTATTTATAAATATTTAACTAAAGCTTGTTTTAAATTCTTTTTCAAAACTCAAGTTGATTTTAAGTGCGAATAGTTGTGTTACACATCCCAGGAGGCAAGAATTAGCAAACTTTTGTTTGGGGAAAGTTTCATTTAAAACAGATTTGATTTGATCTTTCAAATTCAAACCATAAATTCAATCAGAAAAAAGAAAAAGGAATAAAGGAGAAAAAAATAGAGCAGACCAACTAATCTGGCCCAACCCAACCACTCAGCCCATTTAGCCTAGCAGCTCTCTCCCGCGAGAAAAACATTTCACACTCAGAAACCCACCCCCTCAGTCACTGACTGCCTGGACCCACTCTTCCCCTCTCTCTCTCTCTCTCTCTCTCTCTCTCTCTCTCTCTCTCTCTGACGACAACGCCCCACCCGTCAGTCTTCTCTCCTACCCCGCGACGACCTCGCCCCCCACCTCGCCGGTCGTTTTCTGCCGTTTTAAAACGCGAATCAATCTGAGTAATTGCCGCGACGATTACTCCCTCTACCACGCTCATATAACCGCCTCCCTCTCCCCTTCCTTTTCCCTCAGACACCACTGCAAGAGAGCCCCAGGCCGTCCCCATTACCACTTGCACCGCCGCTGCCTCCGACGAGCTCATCGTTGAATTCCGGTAAGCCCCGCATTCCCCTCTGCCTATGGTTCAGACTAGCTTATTCTACATCCCCGTACGCACCTACTGACACCCTCCGCTTGCTCGCGCATGCTCCAGAAGCTCGACTTCAACCTCGCCTACTCGCCGTAGCCGTCTGCCCCATCTCCGGCAAGCATTAGCCGTCGTCCCTGTAAGTCCCTTGCTCCCTGGTGAGTTTACCCACACTCCCCGAACACACGCGCACCTCACTGATGCGTTGCCCTGCTCGCTTGCGTCCCAGGTACTCATCTCTGACAAGAACCATGCGTGACCGACGACAACAACCTCTCCGGCGAGGAATCCACGAAGACTTCGTGCGCCCCCTGTCCCACATCGACCACCTTGAGAACCAGAACTTCATGGCGAACCCGGTGATAAACTTTTCCCTCTCCCTTGCTTCCGGTTTTCACCGGAACACCCCTGCCCGAGCGCGCCGCTAGCGCCGCCCGTTTTAGGTTAGACATCCTAGGCCGTTGGATCTTGATCAGAAGCACACGATTGAATCACTGAGCAAAGAGGTATCGAGCGATGCGAGCCGTGCGATGCACATTATATCTGACACTCCACGTTAGCCGATCCACGCGAACCGTTTTCGGCCAATGAAAACATTCCACGTGGCCAGTCTGTTTTAATAAAAACCAGAAATGTTCTATTAGTTATTCAAACTTGCAAAATTCATAACTTTCAATCCACACGTCCAAATTTTTCAAATTTTATATCATTGGAATCAGGAGAGAAAATCCTATCTGTTTATGCAATGTGTTTAATGTTTTGCCTCTGTAAAAATGGTTGTTTTTGCAGAAACATTTGTAGGCTTAATTTGTGTATAGTATTTATTGAAAAATGATTTGTAGATCAAATAAATTTTATTTGGTGTGTTTTGGACTTGTTTATAATTCAGTATTGTATACTTGTCTTGTTTGTTGAAGAAAATCATAACATGGCATTTTGCATGCATTCATATATTTTTTTGTTTGTATAAATTGTTATGTGATTTTGGTGCCATTATTTTATGTGTAGATTTTGGTGCAAATAGTGATTGTGGTTGTGAAGATTGTTGCAACTCCCCAAAATACCAAGGCAAGTGGTGCTTCATGATTTATTCCTATATTTTACCTATGCACTAGAAATATTTTGTATAGGATTGCATTAATATTTTGCTAAGTATCTTATAGCTATGCTTGGGAAATCCTAGTAGTTGTAGAATTGTTAGAATTTCTTCTAAGTTAAGATGCTTACCTTTTCCATGATTAGCCTAGCTAGTAGCAACCAAGGGTGGATTATATATTCATGTTATGTGAAAATATTTCTAAGTTTTGGACTTGTGTTTTTGCTTAATAAAACAACTAAGTGAATGAAACACCTGGGTGGAATGGAAAGAATGGTTTGTGTTGAGTGGTTACACAAGGCCCATTTATATGGTTTACCTTGTGTATATCACTTGTGGAAATCCACCCAGGAACAAAGGGATTTGAGATTCCAAATGTTAAGAAGCTTCTAGTGCAGCCACATGGCATTATGGGCTCTGCCTGGATCATCTAGATTGCAATAACTTATCCATTTGGACAGTTGGTGGTAGTGGGATGATAGGATTGGAGCGCGTCCATTTGGTCTAAGGGAAGGCTTCTGGAAGGTCCTGTCTTGGTGAAAATCAAGTCTTGTGGGGAAAGTGCACAACCTCTGCAGATGGAAGAATCTAAGTACTTAGCCATGTCCCTGGTATTGGACAAATATGAGCATCAAGCCATGGAATCTATCAAGAATCTCCTCATCTCAATTTCTAAGTTAAAACTTGTGGTTGAACAAGGGTGAAGGTTCACCAATGTCTATTGGTGGTTCCTTGGTAAAGTTTTGTTAAAGAAAAACTTAGTGTGTTCAACTGATAGGTAAAACCTATTTTGAGCAAAGCAAGCCTAAGCTACACTTAGCCAAATGCATATAGTATCTAGATTGCTAATTTTCTACTAAGGTATCACTTGCCAATACTATTCCAATGTATTGACCCACTGTTGCTGTAACTTATAATGTTGCAGGTTATTCTGATGATGATTAGGGGTTATGTGTCTACACTCAACATGCTTGCCTATGGCACATGAAGATGAAGACTTAATTATCTTATTCTATGTTTGAACTCTTGTATTAGGCCTATGGCCATGGAGTTGTAAAATACTATGTTTACCTCTGGAATGATATGTAATAATGACATTTGTTTCTGTGTACTTCATCTTAAACTGTGGATGCTAGCATTGATCCAGGGACTAGCATTGCAACCATAGGGATCCTTACCTTTATATAAAGGGAGGCATCTTACACTGTCTTACACCCGAAATATGGTCGTGGATCCAAGAACACCCGATCATCACGTTATGTCTTGGAGTGACGAAAACATAATCGGTGCATACTATAGGAAGAACACATTCTTATCTTGATATTGAAATGAGGGATCATCTTATTATGCTAATAAAACGCCAAACAAGCAATATAAGATGCTATCAAACATCACATATTTATTAGCGAAATGATATGGTTCTCGCATATGATCTCTATCATGTGCATCGTGGTATGATCACAATCATACCTATATGTGTAAGACCAAGGTCTATGGAACTTACACGTTATGTGTGTTGTAAGAGTATCATCTCATACTTCTACTTACAACATCACCATATCATAACACTAGCCCAGCAACAATCTAAACTAGACGCCTCTAATTTATCCATTGCAAGTTTTACGTGGCTTAGGGCTTTCGAGATAGAACCGTTCATACCTACGAACATGAACCACAACAAGGATAACCAAATTGTTGACAACTCGTTGAAAAATAGGTATTGACTATAGTAGGAGAGACAGACACCCGCTAGCCACTTATGCAAACTAGTTGCATGTCAAGCGTGGAACAGGTCTCATGTGCGAGGACATGTAAAGATTGTCCGGACCGCTTCATCCCACTATGCCACCAATATCCAAAATTAAAAATAAAGAGCAACAACATGATCATCATCTCCCACATACTCAATTTGTGTACTACCCGTGTAAAGCATCTATGCATAGATCTGGCTCTGATACCACTGTAGGGTTCGCAGCATAGAAAACAAAAATTTTCCTATGATGGGAACTATGTACCAAGATCTATCTACTAGATACAAACAACGCGAGTATGTATATACGTAGAGAACATACCCTTGAAGACCGACAAAGCTTAACGAGATCGACTCGTGGTTGATGTAGACGATCTCTTGCCGATCTCAAGATCGAGAGGAAGTCCTAGCGCCGCAAATCAGCAGCGCATCCGTGCTCGCACACACGTCCGAGGCACCGAGCAACCTCCGCCTCCTCGCTCCAGAGATGTAGCAGAAGCACAACTCTTTCTTGCCGAATAGCCACCGGGAACATGTATCTCGCTAGTCCGAGACCATGGGGGATAAATTCTACATGGGGAGAGAGATCCTTCACGAGGAGGTGTGAGTGAGAAGTGAGGAGAGGGGTGCCTTTTATAGGAGGAGGGGGGAACCCCAAGGGGGTGGCTGGCGCATGGGGGATGCCCCCTTGCCCTCCCATCTTCATGTGGGTGGACACTCCACTCACAAAAATCCATTCAAATCCCTCCACTCAAAATCCCACTCAAACTTGCTATTAAATTTCCACCAAATTTAATGCAAACTCTCATTTAATAAAACTCTTTTATTTATTCAGAATTTTGTCAATTACTTTAATGACAAACATTCACATATAACCCCTTGCTAGAATTCTATTTCACATGCATAACCTATTTACGCAATTTCACCTGAAAACCTGTTTCGGTATCTAGTGAAATAAATTCCTGCACTTATTTATTCTTTTGGCATGAAACTTTTGCTCCAATTGGATGTCGGTGTCTTTTAAGTGTGTCACCCTACGGTTCATGAATAATGCAGACATGATCGAGACCCCTCTCGGATCAATAATCAGAAGCAGGATCTGGAGACCCATACTGACTCCCACACATTCAACGATGACTTTCTTGTGATCGTCGGAACCTTTTATGCTAGTATCTAAATCCTTTTTTTTGCGATATATTATATGTCCGAGATTCGATCATTGGTATCTCCATACCTAGTTTGATCTCGTTGCTGACATGCACTCTTTTCTCGTTCCCGTGATATAACATACTAGTGATCAAATCACTTGCTTGCAAGCTAACCAATGTGATATCACTGAGAGGGCCCAGAGTATATCTATTCGTCATCGGGATGAACAAATTCCACTCTCGATACATGGGCCTCAACATAACACTTTATTAGTCCTGAACCCATTTTAATAATCACCCTGTTACGGTGTGACGTTTGATGTTATCAAGAAACTCTTCCGGTGTTAGTGATTGACATGATCTCATGGTTTAAGGATTAGGATCACTTTGTAAGTTGTTATAGCAATATAAACTCAATGACTTTGATCGTAATGCTATACTTCAGATGAATGTTCATCACACCATTACACTAATGTTGTGATCCCGTTATTAACAACATCCAATGTCTATGATCAGGAAACCTTGATCATCTTGTTAATCAACGAGCTAGTTTATGAGAGAGGCATAACTAGGAACTTTTTGTTTGTTTATTAAACACACATGTATTAATGTTTCCGTATTTATACAATTATAGAATGCAAAATAAACATCTATCATATACTTGGAATACACATAATAAACACTTTATTATTGCCTCTCAGGGCATATTCCCTTCAGCGCCTGGTGCGGCTCCTCCGTCACGGAGGAGCAGATCGAGAAATACCGGTGCGCTCGTGTGCTTCCAACCACCGGCGAGGTCGGGGTGCTCCTCGCGGCAGCCGGCGAGATCTCACCGAACCCGCAAGTCGGCGAGCGCGTGGTCTTCCTCGCGCATCTGGCGCGCAGCCTGGCCTTCCCAGCCAACGCCTTCTGATATCCCACAAGTATAGGGGATCATGTGTATCCTTTTCGATAAGTAAGAGTGTCGAACCCAATGAGGAGCTAAAGGTAGGATAAAATGGTCTCTCAAGTTCTATGAACCGCTGATACAACTCTACACACACTAAACATTTGCATTATCTAGGAAATAAAACTAGAGCAACAATATGGGTATGAGAGATAGCTTTGGAAGATAATAAATACAAGAAAATAATTGTTAGTGCTGCAGCAATAAAATATACTAAGTAACCATAAACTAATAGTACCATGAGTGTGGAAAAGTGGTGGTAATTGTGGTGTCTTTTTCCAAGTTTAATTAGCAAATAAATCGGGTTCATTGTCTTTGATGAAGTTTTCTATGTGGGAGAGGCTAAATACACATGCACTTCACTACTTGGAACTACATGTACTATATGATTGGATTGTTAGCGAGCATCCATAAATACTAACAATGTATTAAGGTTTCCCCAACCATAGCCTTAATTTAATGGTCCTCTTACTCCCATATGTGCAACGTTCCGGTTCGCATCCTCGATTTTCTATCACTCCGCCAGAACTTCCCCCTTCCTTTTACACATACTATAAACCCTATGATGTTTAATCCATGCGCACACAAATATAATGGACACAAAAGGACTGTACCATATCAATATACAACTCTAATGAACCAAAGACATTCAACCAAGCAATCAAAAGACAAATAAACTACACAAACATGACATTGATCATAGGATTATGACTTATAGCATCGAACACCATGTTTATATAGGACGGTACAGAGGTGTGTGGGAGGATGAAGCACTGTATACAAGGAGGAGTTGATGATGGAGATGGCGGCAAAGATGATGAAGGGGTAGCGAGAGGTGCAGGGCGGCGGCGGAGCGGGGAGCTCCTTCCCTGCCGCCGATATCATGGGGGAGCGCCGCCCCTTAACCCCCTTCTTTCATGGATTCTTGGGAGCCCTCCCCCATGGAGATGGGATCCATGGTGGGGGTGGCAAAAATGCGGCTTTTGGCGGCTGCAATTCATGGGTGGAGGAATTCCCCACAAGTTAGGTTTCCTCCCTTTATATAGCTTCTCGGATTTCCGTCACCCAATATAGGGTTGCAGTAAATCGGGCTTATCTCGTCCGTACGTGCTCGGAATAAGTTAAATATTATGTCTAGAAAGTTCCCCGTGAAATTTCCAACAACTTTGTAGTTGGGGAGTTTTCCATTTGACGCCGTATTCGACCCGTAATGTGACCATCTTCGAAATAAGTTCTAGGACAGATTTCTAGAAAGTCCCGATTTGACTCCAACAAGGTTTCCTCTTGTATTCTTTGGTAATTCCTACACATCAAAGTGTAAAACAAGAACATTGTGCACTTTTGAAACTATTAGTAGGTTAGTCCAAATAAATCATAAAATTTATATAAAAACAAGTGTCAAAAGCATAATATTATCATAAAGCCATAAAAAATTATAGATACGTTATGGACGTATCAACATCCCCAATCTTAGTTCCTGCTCGTCCTCGAGTAGTTAAACAATAAAAACAATATAATTTTTGAGGCGACATATAGCCATCACAATCTTGATCAAGGTATTGTAAAGCATTGATGTCATATCCCAAATTTTATATTTGGTACTGCATAACATACATGTCATTGCATCATAATCATCCTTGCAAAAATTCAGTTTGAAAAGGGTTTGGTAAAACAAACAACTTGCATTTGCGTTTTGACACCTACACTTGAATGCCCGGTTTTACCATGCCTCTGTTAAAAATTTTATATTTTGGTGGTATGGAAGGCACAGGTGCATAGAGGGTTCCTTCACGAACCCGTAGCACTTTGATTCGCCCAAATCGGAGCTCCGTAGCAAAAGTTATGACAATCTGAATTTTGTCTAAAAATTTCTGGACAGTTCTGGTATAAATTCAGTTAAAGAAATCGTCGGTGAAAAAGAAAAAAAAAGGAATAAAAAAACAGCAGGCTAGCTAGCTGGGCCGCCGACCCAGCCGGCCCAGCTGTGCGTCAGCCAGCGGCAGCCCGCCACCAGCCACGCAGAAGCCAGCAGCAGCGCGCGCCGCGCGGCGCATAGTATCTGCCGTCGCCGCCTGTCAGCCCCGCTGACGAGCGGGCCCGGCTCGTTAGCGCTGACGCGTTGGACCCACTTGTCAGCTGTGTTCTTCTCCAAACCGTGTGCTGCACCAAATCCTCCAGAATCGGGCCGTTTCCGAACCAATTTCTCCGAGATTTTTGCCTATATCCATCTACTTGTTTCCCTCTTCCAAACCCCCAAAGAATCGTTGTCAATCGCGCCGCCGACGCGGAGCAATTGCTCGCCGGAGTTCGTCGCCGCCACCGCGCCATTGATGAGGTGAGCCCCGCCTTTCCCCCTCGCCTCGCGAGCCCGCGAGCTCGCCGACACCGCCTACTGACCCGCCTTCCCCCTCCTTACCCGCAGGACCGCGCCGCTGCCGAAGCCCGACCCCGCCGCCGCCACTCTGGCCGACCGCCTCCGTCGCCCCCGCGCTCGCCGACCGACGCCGTCGCCTCGAGGAGCACCGTGCTCGCCGCCAACACCGTCACCTCGAGGAGCACCGCCAGCTCGCCGCCGACGCCGTCCCGCCCTCAGCCGCCGCCGAAGCACGCCGACGCCGCCGCCACGACCTCGCCGCCGCCGCCCTCCGGTGAGCACCTCACCGCCCTGCTCCCCTGCCGCACGATCTTGATCCAACGGTCCAGATGGACCGTGGAAAAGTCAGTCAGGCCGCTGACCGGTCAGCACGCCACGTCAGCATGCCATGTAGGCGCAGTCAACAGTCAGATTTGACTATATAATTTTAATTTGATTTATTTGGCAGATTTAGTTTCAATCTTGTAAATTCAATGTAAAATAATCTACTAGGCCAAAAATTTCAAATAAAATATGTGTGGAATCAGCGTCTCACGTAGAACATTGTTGTACAGTTGTATTATAATTTTACAGCAAGGTTTTGTCCTAGTTAATTAAATGAGTTAATGTTCTTTTTAGAGTATTAAATTCATAGAAAAAGTTCTGTAACTCCAAAAATTGCTAATTAGATGTCCCTGGAATCAGTAGAACAAGAGGAATCTTGCAGTGAATTAAAAAGGTAGGCTTACAGTATTGATTTTGGCAGAACCTATACAAGGGCATTTAGGAGTATTTTAATTACTAAGGGAATTATATAAATCCTTTTTGAGTAATTCCAATTGGTACTAACTCTATTTTAGGATGCCTACACAGTGGATATTTTTCCAAGATTTTACAAATGGTATATTAGAAGTGGCTAATTATTTAGTTTCTAGCCCTATTGTTGGACAATTGAAATTGCATGCTTTGTTTTCTATGCACTTAAAATATTTTCCATGCATGAATACAGTAAGTATACTAAATAAGAATATGTGATACTACTGTAGCAATGTTCAACTTGTCATGCATGCATCTTGCATTGTCATTGTTTGTATATGATTGAGTATGGTTTGTTTATGTGATTGCAATTCTATCGTGTAGATTATGACGAGTGCAACGCTTGCTCGTGTGTGGATTTTTTGTTCGACCGCTACAACCAAGGCAAGTAGATGCTACATTGTTCATGATGTTGTCCTACTATTTTCAATGCACTGTCGTGTATTTTGTAGATGCATGTGTAGGATATTATTATCGCTATGCTATATCCCATTATGTGGTAGGGTTCCTATAGATGAGCCACCATTGGTAGATGTGCTTAGCCATGCTATGATGAACGAGGGCTGGGTTACATCACTGAAAGTTGTTTCTAAATGTGTTGGTTTGTGAAAACTAAAAAACAACTTAATCAATGAATCTCCTAGGTGTGATGGGATTGATAAATTTTGGTGGTATCATTGCGGAAAGGCACCCAGGTATCAAGAGAAAATGATTAGTTTCTTTATTTTGTAGCTTACGTGTACAACCATGTGCCAATAATGGAATGGGTGGTTGGTTGGACTCAGTAGGTAGAAGTGTACTCGAACCCACGTATCCAGAGATGTAGAATTTTGGTAGGTTGGACCGGTGCGTGTCGGGTTTGGGGAGCTACTTCCCGAACGGTCCCTTCTTGGACTTCTCCCTATCATCACCCAAAATGAGAGTGGCGGTACGAGCTGGGCTGGCCAAGTCACATGAGTAAAGTGTACTAACCCCTGCAGGGTATATAATCTAATCGATTAGCCGTGTCCCCGGTTATGGACGTTTGAGTTGCTTGATATTGATTTCATGACATGTTTCTCGCTCATTCCAATTTCATGATTGCTTTAATGTTGATGGGTTAACTTAATTGGGATCTTTTCAAAGAAATTCAAAAACTGTTTATGAAAGTAGGACAAAGGTATTTGTAAATGCAAGCTAGCCACAGCTCCACTTGCCAAATATGCATGTAGAAGTTAGCACTATTGTCTCCTTTAATAGCTCTACTTGCCATACATACCATGTATTGACCCTTCGGGGCTGCTACGTTTCATGTTGCAGGATATTCCGATTCTGAGTGAGCGATTTAGGCCACGGTACTCCACTCAAAACTTTTTCACTTGTGGGCAATTTGAAGAATGGAGGATTTACTATTTTTAAGTTGCTACTTGAATAATTTGAGCTAGCCTTGAGCTAAGCTTTTATTGTAATAATGATACTCTGGATCTTCGTTATTTATGATACATGGATATTTTTCTATGTTATTCATCTTATTCTATTGTGGGCCAATGAACCGATCCAGGGATTGGCATGTCACATAGAAGCTACGGTCTTTTCATAACCGTAGTGTTACAAGATGTTATCAGAGCCCGTGTGTCGACTGTAGGATCATGACCTAGGTTTGGATTAGGAAGCCATAGCATTATTGAAGCTTATATTAACTCTGTCTTTCATCTTATGCCTTTCACTCTCGTAAATTCTTACCATATGCTATTCTCACACTTTCCTCTTTTAATTTATAGATGGGAGAAGTCAGGACTGAGTATGCAATAATGGAGTCACCAAGGCCCTTTGCAAGACAGTTGGCATAGCTCTCACAGTCATTGGGATTGCCACTGCCCATGTTCAAGGGAAGAAGGCTGTACACCTATGGATATGGCGAGGACGCCTGGGAGATCACCACCTTCATCTTCAGGGATGCCGCCTTGCCAAATCCTGTGCATCTGGTCTACACCAAGACATACTGCAAGTGGGGACTTAGAATAAACTTGGCCCTGCATGAAGCCATGTCACGCCAGTGTCACCTTGTCCGACACCTGCTACCAGAAGACTCACCCTACCGTGACTACGGAAGGCGTGATGAGAATGGGAACGTTGTGGTTACCCCGGGCGACAGGAACAACATGCCGCCCCGTCGGAGGCACATAGAGGACATGGAAAAAGAGAATGGAGCTCTAGCTGAGAAAGTGATGATGGTAAAGGAGATAGCAGATTTTGCTAGCAATGGTATGGTGGTCCAGGGACAGGAGATAGAGACCTTGCATGAAGCTGTGGATGTCCTGAATAATGCACTGATAGGCAGGGATGCAACCATAGTACAGCTTAATGGGATCGTGCAAGAAAACAACCAAGCCATACAACAGCTGCAAGGCACCGTCCAGGAAAGGGACCAGACTATTGAAGATATGACAGCCCAGATTGCCGCTCTCCAAGCACAGCTGAATCCACCCTCTGATGATAACAATGGAGATGATGGCAACAATAATGATGATGATGATGACAGTGGGAACGATGATGATGATGAGGACAAGGATGATGATGATGGAGACGATGATGGTGGAGGAGATGAAGCTGTTGCAGCTGCAACAGAGAATGAAGAAGAAGAGGAGGATCCAGAAGAGGTGGAGTTCGAGATTTCAAGTGACGACTCAGGAGAGGTGTATACTCCGCCGCCATGGTTGGTTCGTGGACAGAAGCGCCAACGCATGAGTGCGAGGACCTACCGCAACCTCTTCATGAAGTAGATAAATGTCCACCAACTAGTCTTCGTTAGGTAAAATCGTTAGGATTAGTCTCAATCAATGTAAAACTTAATTACTATTAGTTTAAGAGTGTTTAGTTGCTCCTATGTGTACTCCAATGTCCCAGGATTATTTGTGCGAAATTTATGGAAGAGTTGTGGAAAATTTGGTTGATATCTGAGTTTTTCCTGTTGCAGTTTTCTGCTGACACATCTGTACTTCACAAATTTTCATATTTTATTGGTAACTGGGAAAAATCTGAAAAAAAATAGTGATGGTTCTAAACTCTCTGTACTGTATACAAAAAAATCAGCAAAAATTCCTGACGAGTTTAAGTCAGGTAGAACAATTCGTGAATACTGCTGGACTGTTCTGGCAGATTCCTGTTTTTAATGCTTTGTTGACCTTTGTGTTGATAACTATTGCCAACTCTTCTAAAAACTATTTCAGTAGATATATACTGCTAGAATAACCCCTGGGATGTTGCTGGATCATTTGTTTGCTGATGTGTTGCTTGCTTTAGATTGTCTGTGATTGTTTTGTTATTGTTTGGTCATAATGCATGGGTAGAATCCAGTTTTCGTAATCGATTCTTTCTAAGCTTACATCTGCTGAACCGCAGATGCCTCCTCGTCGTCAACCTACTGAGTTGGAGAAGCTCATGGCAGGTCAGGCACAACTGACCCAAGTTATGACCCAGTTCATGGAAGCTCAGAACAACAACAACAACAACAATGGGAACAACCAGCCTCAGGGAGATGCACTTACTAGGTTCCTGAGGCTAAGGCCAGCGAAGTTCTCTACTGCAACGGAGCCGATGGTTGCTCTCGACTGGTTGTGTTCAGTGAATAAGGATCTGGTAACTGTTGGGTGCACAGATGCTGAGAAGGTGAGGTTTGCCGCTCACCTACTGGAGGGACCAGCCGCTTCGTGGTGGGACACCTTTCAGATCACCCACCCGCTAGACACTGTGACTTGGGCAATGTTTGAGGAAGGTTTCAGGACCAACCACATATCTTCAGGAGTTCTGAGCCTGAAAAGGAAGGAATTTTGCAACTTGCGCCAAACCAACTGCACCGTGGCTGAGTATATTGAGGAGTTCAACAACCTGTCTCGTGATGCACCTAAGGATGTTGACACTGATGAAAAAGGAGGGAGAGGTTCCTGGATGGCCTCAGTGATGAGCTTTCAGTGCAGCTGCTGGTGGTTTATTGTCCCACTTTCCAGGAGCTTATGGACAAGGCCAGGATCTTGGAAGGGAAGCACAAGCAGGTGGAAAACCGCAAGAGAAAGAGCAGCAATCACCACTCTGGTTCTCACCACAAGTCTCGCACTTCTTATGATGGATACTCCAAGCATGGGGGAAGTGACCATGGGCACCATGGAAGCCATGACCGCCACAACCATGGAGGCGATGGACATCGCCATGATAGTCACAAGAGCAACCGCCACAGTCACAAGGGAGGATACACCCACCATTCTGGAGGACACAGTGGACATGACCGCAACCGTGACCGTAGCTTTATGAAGAAGGACCTGAGTGAGTTGACATGCTTCAAGTGTGGCCAGAAGGGACATTATGCAGACAACTGTCTGGAAAAGAAGGGACTGAAGCCAGGCAACAACCAGAAGGCCACAGTGAACCACATGAATGTGGAGGAGATCCCAGATGCGCCTGACCTTGTGGTTGGTAAGTTTCCAATCAACACTCACCCTGCACTTATACTTTTCTATACTGGTGCATCGCATTCATTCATATCAAGGGCATTTGTGGATAAGTATAAGTTACCTACGGAGTCTCTAAAAGGTTCTATTAGAGTAAGCTCACCTGGAGGGGATATGATAGCTAGCTAGCGCAGGATGCCGCGATTTAACTGTGGGGATTGGAGCACACAATTTCATTGCACATCTGGTAGTACTGGATTCACAAGGTTTAGATGTAATATTGGGAATGGATTGGATGTCTATGCATGGGGGACACATAGATTGTGCACAGCAAGCGGTTTCGCTCAAAACCCCGGATCGTAAGAGGATTAGGTTCAAGTCGGCAGTGCGACCGGGAAGGTGTAAACTGAATTCTCTTAAGGGGGTTAGCATGGATACTGTGCCTGTGATTAAGGAGTACCCCGACGTGTTTCCGGAAGAGCTGCCAGGAATGCCACCTGACAGGGATGTGGAGTTTCTCATCGATCTGATGCCGGGAACAGGACCTATAGCAAAGAGACCATATAAGATGGATGTGGATGAGCTGAAGGAATTGAAGAAACAGCTAAAGGAGCAGTTGGACAAGGGATTCATTCATCCTAGTTCGTCGTCATGGGGTGCACCTGTTCTATTTGTGGAGAAGAAAGACAGCAGCAAGAGATTAGTGGTGGACTATCGCTCGCTGAATGAAGTGACCATCAAGAACAAATACCCCCTGCAGAACATAAATGACTTGTTTGATCAATTGGAAGGAGCAAAGGTGTTTAGTAAAATTGATCTATGATCGGGTTATTTCCAATTGAAGATCCGGGAGGAGGACATACCAAAAACTGCTTTCACTACTAGGTATGGTTTATATGAGTATACAGTTATGTCTTTTGGACTAACGAATGCTCCGGCATATTTCATGACCATGATGAACAAGGTATTCATGGAGTACTTGGACAAGTTTGTGGTGGTGTTTATTGATGACATACTAATATATTCCAAGGATGACGCTGAGCATGAGAAACATCTGCGACTGATTATGGAGAAGCTGAGGGAACACAAGTTGTATGCCAAATTCAGTAAGTGTGAATTATGGCTTAACACTTTTGGTTTTCTTGGACACGTGGTGTCAGGAGAAGGAGTCGATGTTGATCCAAGCAAGGTGACTGTCGTAACTGAGTGGCAAGCACCCAGGAATGTGGGTGATATTCGTAGCTTTTTGGGACTTGCTGGATATTACAGGAGGTTCATTGAAAATTTCTCCAAGATTGCTAAGCAGATGACAGAACTTCTGAAGAAGGAGAGGAAGTTTGAGTGGACGGATGCGTGTGAAGCCAGCTTTCAGGAACTGAAGCGTCAACTAGTGACCGCACCTGTTCTGCGTTTACCAGATCTTCAGAAGGATTTTCAAGTGTACTGTGATGCTTCTCGACAGGGACTTGGAAGTGTGCTGATGCAAGATGGGAGAGTGGTGTCATATGCCTCGCGGCAACTTAAACACCATGAGAGGAATTATCCCACGCATGACTTGGAATTAGCATCGGTTTTGCATGCGCTCAAAGTATGGAGGCACTACCTAATGGGAAAACACTACGATGTGTACACCGACCACAAGAGCCTAAAGTACATATTTACACAGAAGGAACTGAACATGAGGCAAAGGAGATGGTTAGAGCTTATCAAGGATTATGATATGAATTTGCAATACCACCCAGGGAAGGCCAACGTAGTAGTGGATGCTCTAAGCCGGAAGGTCTATGCCAATGGATTGACTGTTGGGGAATTACCCGAGGATTTATGCAAGCAATTCAAGGACCTTAGACTGGAGGTAGTGTCAGAAGGATATTTGGAAGCAATGGAGGTTCAACCAACGCTACAGGACATGATCAAGAAGGCTCAGCTAGAAGACAAGGAGATAGAGGAGATAAAGGAAAAGATGAAGGAGAATCGAGAAAAAGATATTCGCAAGGATGAGCAAGGTACCCTGTGGTATGGGGATCGTTTGTGTGTGCCCAGCGACCCGGAGATAAGAAAACTGATTCTGCAGGAAGCTCATGACTCGCCATACTCCATACATTCGGGCAATACAAAGATGTATATGGATTTGAAGGGAAAATTTTTGTGGAACAACATGAAGGGAGACATCTCCAAGCATATTGCCCTATGTGATGTATGTAGCCGAGTGAAGCCGGAACACCAGAAGCCAGCAGGACTACTACAACCATTGCCCGTGCCGGATTGGAAGTGGGATAGAGTGGGAATGGATTTTATCATAGGATTGCCTAGGACCAGGTTGGGTTACGACTCTATTTGGGTAGTGGTCGACCATTTGACCAAGGTAGCCCACTTTATACCGGTGAAGACAACTTACACAAGTGCAAAGTTGGCCAAGATTTATATGGACAGAATTGTGTGCCTACATGGAGTTCCCAAGAGCATTGTATCAGATAGAGGCACCCAATTTACCTCACACTTTTGGCGCCATCTGCACGAGTCATTGGGAACTAGGTTGGAGTTTAGCACGGCGTTCCACCCCCAGACTGATGGACAGACCGAGAGGGTAAATTAGATTTTGGAGGATATGCTGAGAGCTTGCGCTTTGGCTCATGGTTCTAGTTGGGATGAGAATTTGACGTATGCTGAGTTTTCCTACAACAACAGCTACCAAACCAGCATCAAGACGTCGCTGTTCGATGTGCTATACGGGAAACGATGCCGGACACCATTGCTATGGGATGGAGTAGGAGATCGTCGGCTATTTGGACCTGATTTGATCAAGGACGCTGAGGAGAAGGTCGCCTTGATCAGGGACATACTAAAGGTAGCACAATCAAGGAAGAAGAGCTACGCTGACGCCAAGCGCAAGGAAGTGGTGTATGATATAGGTGATAGAGCGTACCTCAGAGTGTCGCCGCTGCGTGGAATTAAGAGATTTGGAATCAAGGGTAAGCTGGCACCTCGGTTTATTGGACCATATCGGGTCTTAGCACGCAAAGGAGAGGTTGCTTATCAGTTGGAGTTGCCAGAGGCTCTGTCCACCGTCCACAATGTGTTCCACGTGTCCCAGGTGAAGAAGTGCAATCCGGAGATGGTGGATACACCATTGAGAGACACAGTGCCACTAGAGGAAGTTCAGCTTGAGAATGACTTGACCTATGAGGATAAGCTGGTCAAGATACTGGAGATAGCGAAGAGGATTACTCGTAACAAGACGATCAGTTTTTTCAAGGTGCAATGAAGCCACCACACCGAAGAGGAAGCCACTTGGGAGCGTGAGGATGACGTCCGAGAGGACCACCCGCACCTATTTGCTAGCCATGCTGAATCTCGGGGACGACATTCATCTTAAGGGGGTTAGTCTTGTCACATCATAAATTTTAGATTTGGTACTGCATAACATATATGTCATTGCATCATAATCATCCTTGCAAAAATTCAGTTTGAAAAGGGTTTGGCAAAACAAACCACTTGCATTTGCGTTTTGACACCTACACTTGAATGCCCGGTTTTACCATGCCTCTGTTAAAAACATTATATTTTGGTGGTATGGAAGGCACAGGTGCATAGAGGGTTCCGCCACAAACCCGAAGCACTTTGATTCGCCCAAATCGGAGCTCCGTAGCAAAACTTACGACAATCTGAATTTTGTCCAAAAATTTCTGGACAGTTCTGGTATAAATTTAGTTAAAGAAATCGTCAGAGAAAAAGAAAAAGAAAAGGAATAAAAAAAACAGCAGGCCAGCCAGCTGGGCCGCCGACCCAGCCGCGCAGCCGCCAGCAGCAGCGCGCGGCGCATAGTATCTGCCGCCGCCGCCTGTCAGCCCCGCTGACAAGCGGGCCCGACTCGTCAGCGCTGGCGCGTGGGACCTACTTGTCAGCCATGTTCTTCTCCAAACCGTGTGCTGCACCAAATCCTCCGGAATCGGGCCGTTTCTGAACCGATTTCTCTGAGATTTTTGCCTATATCCATCTACTTTTTTCCCTCTTCCAAACCCCCAAAGAATCGTTGTCAATCGCGCCGCCTACGCTGAGCAATTGCTCGCCGGAGTTCGTCGCCGCCACCGCGCCATTGACAAGGTGAGCACCGCCGCCGCGCGCGCCTCGCCTTTCCCCCTCGCCTCGCGAGCCCGCGAGCTCGCCGGCACCGCCTACTGACCCGCCTTCCCCCTCCTTACCCGCAGGACCGCGCCGCCGCCGAACCCCGACCCCGCCACTGCCACTCCGGCCGACCGCCGCCATCGCCCCCGCGCTCGCCGACCGACGCCGACGCCTCGAGGAGCACCGCCACCTCGCCGCCGATGCCGTCGCCCCCGCAGTCGCCGACCGACGCCGCCGCCTTGAGGAGCACCGCCAGCTCGCTGCCGACACCGTCCCTCCCTCAGCCGTCGCCGAAGCCCGCCGACGCCGCCGCCACGACCTCGCCGCCGCCGCCCTCCGGTGAGCACCTCCCTGCCTTGCTTCCCTGCCGCACGATCTTGATCCAATGGTCCAGATGGACCGTGGAAAAGTCAGCCAGGCCGCTGGACAGTCAGCGCGCCACGTCAGCACGCCACGTAGGCGCAGTCAACAGTCAGATTTGACTATATAATTTTAATTCGATTTATTTGGCAGATTTAGTTTAAATCTTATAAATTCAATATAAAATAATCTACTAGGACAAAAATTGTAAATAAAATATGTGTGGAATCAGCGTCTCACGTAAAACATTGATGTATAGTTGTTTTATACTTTTACAGCAAGGTTGTGTCCTAGTTAATTAAATGAGTTAATGCTCTTTTTATAGTATTAAATTCATAGAAAAAGTTACTTTAACTCCAAAAATTGCAAATAAGATGTCCCTGGAATCAGTAGAACAAGAGGAATCTTGCAGTGAATTAAAAAGGTAGGCTGACAGTATTGGTTTTGGCAGAACCTATACAAGGGCATTCAGGAGTATTTTAATTACTAAGGGAATTATATAAATCCTTTTGGAGTAATTCCAATTGGTACTGACTCTATTTTAGGATGCCTACACAGTGAATATTTTTCCAAGATTTTACAAACGGTATATTAGCAGTGGCTAATTATTTAGTTTCTAGCCCTAGTGTTGGACAATTGAAATTGCATGCTTTGTTTTCTATGCACTTAAAATATTTTCCATGCATGCATACAGTAAGTATACTGAATAAAAATATGTGATACTACTATAGCAATGTTCAACTTGTCATGCATGCATCTTGCATTGTCATTGTTTGTATATGATTGAGTATGGTTTGTGTATGTGATTGCAATTGTATCGTGTAGATTGTGACGAGTGCAACGCTTGCTCGTGTGTGGATTGTTCGTTCGACCGCTACAACCAAGGCAAGTAGATGCTACCTTGTTCATGATGTTGTCCTACTATTTTCAATGCACTGTCGTGTATTTTGTAGATGCATGTGTAGGATATTACTATCTCTATGCTATGTCCCATTATGTGGTAGCGTTCCTGTAGATGAGCCACCGTTGGTAGATGTGCTTATCCATGCTATGATGAACGAGGGCTGGGTTACATCACTGAAAGTTGTTTCTAAATGTGTTGGTTTGTGAAAACTAAAAAACAACTTAATCAATGAATCTCCTGGGTGTGATGGGATTGATAAATTTTGGTGGTATCATTGCGGAAAGGCACCCAGGTATCAAGAGAAAATGATTAGTTTCTTTATTTTGTAGCTTACGTGTACAACCATGTGCCAATAATGGAATGGGTGGTTGGTTGGACTCAGTAGGTAGAAGTGTACTCGAACCCACGTATCCAGAGATGTAGAATTTTGGTAGGTTGGACCAGTGCGTGTCGGGTTTGGGGAGCTACTTCCCGAACGGTCCCTTCTTGGACTTCTCCCTATCATCACCCAAAATGAGAGTGGTGGTACGAGCTGGGCTGGCCAAGTCACATGGGTAAAGTGTACTAACCCCTGCAGGGTATATAATCTAATCGATTAGCCGTGTCCCCGGTTATGGACGTCTGAGTTTCTTGATATTGATTCCATGACATGTTTCTCGCTCATTCCAATTTCATGATTGCTTTAATGTTGATGGGTTAACTTAATTGGGATCTTTTCAAAGAAAATAAAAAACTGTTTATGAAAGTAGGACAAAGGTATTTGTAAATGCAAGCGAGCCATAGCTCCACTTGCCAAATATGCATGTAGAAGTTAGCACTACTGTCTCCTTTAATAGCTCTACTTGCCATACATACCATGTATTGACCATTCGGGGCTGCTACGTTTCATGTTGCAGGATATTCCGATTCTGAGTGATCGATTTAGGCCACGGTACTCCACTCGGCACTTGTTCACTTGTGGGCAATTTGAAGAATGGAGGATTTACAATTTTTATGTTTCTACTTGAATAATTTGAGCTAGCCTTGAGCTAAGCTTTTATTGTAATAATGATACTCTGGATCTTCATTATTTATGATACACGGATATTTTGCTATGTTATTCATCTTATTCTATTGTGGGCCAATGAACCGATCCAGGGATTGGCATGTCACATAGAAGCTACGGTCTTTTCAGAACCGTAGTGTTACAATTGATAGCTGAGATCAAATTACTCTAACATAAGCATGAAAAATATATTTCTAACAATAAGACGTAGCAACTATGTTGCAACATGAAAGGTAACACAAACCAAATATCATGAATAACAATGCATTGAAAGACATTTGTTTGTTTCACATATAGAAAACACAGCAAGCGAGGTAATCAGCTTGTCCTTCATAGAGTAGCAAAACATAAATGCATAGGAAACCTTCAAAGTTCATAAGGGTGACTAGATACAAATAATTTAAGAACAATCAATACCATAATTATGAATCAATTAAGAAGTTTTGGGACAATGCACATTGAACTAAGAATGAAAACTATTCTCTTTTAATTGGTGCATAAATATAGAAGATGGAGACTCAACAGAAAGTAAAAAGGCCCTTCAGAGAGGGAATTAGGGATTTCCAGTTTCATAAAGAGCTTCCAAAAATTATGGTACTTACTAGCTTTGAGCTCTCATTGCCCCTATCATAAGCATCTTGAAGTGATTAGGGTTAAAATGACACAAATATGAGTATATGATTGACAAGTTATAAGTTGAAAATATCATGCCCCTTGCATACGAGTATCGAACCTCATGCTACTCAACTTTGGTCACAAGCAAGTTCTTGTCATTGTAAGTATATGTGTATCATAGAGAACCGCCAACGGGGTACCCCTTTCCCCATGTCACAAGAGCTATCTCATATCAAAATGACAAGGCAACAGACAATGAGCATCTCAGCGTTCTTTTTATTTGGTATTTTCATAGGTTTTTATTGAGGATGCTTCACAAAATGCTCATTATGGTTATGCTGAAAGTTTCCACCATGATTAGGAATTGCTTAGGCTAGCCGCCTAGGCATTTTTCTAACAAATATACAAACTCCATGGACTTGCAAGCTACCCTTTTATTTCACACCACCGGGATCCATAAACAAAAGAACATGATATCAACTAAATAGAATAAGTGCAATGTTGAAACGTTCCCCATGATAACATGGTTCTGCTAATTCCCAACTTATAATTTGCAAGCATATAATAGATGGGCACAATGGTTCAAGTTTATTAAGTGCAAGAAAATAAAGTGTGCCATCAAGTTTGTGAGAGCTTTAGTCACTAATTTTCGCATAACAAAAATTTAATTTGGAAGATAGATAAAAACATGAATATACTTGGAATGGTGTAACACACCATGCATAGGAGTTTATAGTGGAATCTTTGGAATAACTTGGTTTCTTGGGAGTTGGATGCACGAGTAGAACTGATACTCAGTATAGGTGGAGGCTAGCAAAAGACTGGGAGCGACCAACTAAGAGAGCAATAATGGCCATAATCATGCATAGCGACAAAACATTATTAATTAAAGCATAAAGTGGTATCACAAGTCAAAAACTAAATGATCATAGAGGCTAAGGTAACTGGTTCATAGTTTTAACATGGTGCAAGCATGTGCCAAGTCAATCCAGATAAAGAATCAAAGGAGAATACCACAATATTATGCCTTTATATACTAAAACAACACATGATTCTTTCAAGGCACATTAAGAAATCTCAATTGTTTGAAACAACTCATGCTACAACATTAATTACTAAGCATATGGTCAAAGCAACATCTAACATGACATGATAAAGTCTAAGCTACAATCAAAACAAGCTTCCTTTTGTACCACTATAAGCATGAAACTTTCTACTCTTTTCCAACACCAATAGACTTATTTGAAACAGCTCACAAAGATAATAATCAATAAATACCAGAGAGTTTGTCTCACCTAACTACGAAGAAGAACTAAAAAGTTCTAAGAAAAAAGTATAAGAAAACTAAAACCAAACGTAGTGCTAACAAAAGAGGACACTCACAAAACAATAAGAGTGAAAACTAGAGTGTTCTAGGCAATGAAAAACTAGGTGTGACTTCTCCAAAATAGACGTGCTGGGGTCCGACCAACTTATTGCAGAAAACAAAACAAAATAAATCTAAAAACAAAAACAAAGACGCTCTAAGAACAACACAATAGTGCATGAAGCAATAAAAATAAAGTATCATGAAAGAGAACCTAAGATTTTTATTGATGAAGAAGGGGATGCCTTGGGCATCCCCAATCTTTGACGCTTGTACTTCTTGAATATTTCTTGGGGTGACACGGGTGGTATCCCCAAGCTTGAGATTTTTTCCATAGTTCATTCATCATATCATTCTCTCCCTACACATGAAAATTTCATTCATACAAAACTTCACACAATCTTCATTAGCAACATTAGTTTATTCAAGATAATAAGCCTTTGGGCTTAGTTTCAACTCAAGTAAAAGTTCTGTTAAAACATAGGCCACTATAGAAATTCTTTTTAAGAGCTCAAGTTATCAAAGAGAACTAAAAAAGAAAACGGTTAAGAGGCAAATGCAAATAATGGTAGAAATTTATCAAAACAGACCAGCGGGTAAACACATATTTTTTTGAAACTCTTCTGTTGCTCAAATCGAAAAGTGCAGAACTAACGAAAGTTGGGTAAATAACAGGGGCATGCACACAAAACATTATATCTCAATCTGACATTCTCGGATTTTTCACGATTTTTTATAGTGAAGCACAGAAATTTGTTTCGGGACAACAACTTCCCCACATCTTACTTCCCTCTCGTTAGAGGCTATTCTTGGCACAAAAACAACACAAAAAAGATAAGGAGAGGTTATTACAGAGGCAATAACTTCCAAAACTCAAAAAAAAAACTTACTGAAATAAAAAATTGGGTTATCTCCCAAGAGTGCTTTTCTTTAACGCCTTTTAGCGAGGAACAAAATAGAGAACAAAACAAAGAAGCAAAACAAAAGAAAATATTTTTGTTGTTTTCAAATTATAAGTGAAAGTAAAGAAGCAATAAGAATGAAATA
Organism: Avena sativa; assembly: GCA_916181665.1. Classification (NCBI taxonomy): domain Eukaryota; kingdom Viridiplantae; phylum Streptophyta; class Magnoliopsida; order Poales; family Poaceae; genus Avena; species Avena sativa. The sequence continues at coordinate 140,461,322 of OV702280.1, forward strand.
AAGAGCAATAATGAACTTATAAGCTACATCCACATAAACTTTACAAAACTCATTAGTAAGGTTAGTACGCATTAAATAAAATCCACAAATTTTCAAGCATCGACAAGTTTCATAATATTTACTCAGCATTAGCCACTTTATATACTAAGGTATTCATGATTTCCGTTGTCCGTCGAAAAACTAATGAAACTAATAACACCAAGTACAATATTGAATAAACTAAGAAATCTGTCAAAACTGAACAGTCTGTAAAGATGACACTCAACGATGTAGTTAGGTAGCTCAAATCGATAAACTCAATACTAATGGAAGACAAATCATAATTGCAGGTTTATTCACAAAAAATTCAGATCAAAATACTATTCTTAGATTTATCATGATTTTTTTACAGTGAAACACAGAAATCTGTCTAAACTGAACAGTCGGTGAAGATCGAATTTTCTTGAGACAGCTACGTAACTCAAATCAGGAAAAGTTGTAATTCTTTATTTTCCAGGCCTATATTAACTAATGATACAACTTTTGCACATTAGAGCCATGCCAGAGTCTAAAATCATCATTATTGTAGGATTGACATTATCCAATAGATATCTAGCTGAAGGTATGTTATATTTCGTGCCAAATTCTAGAGGCACATTTAGTTGAACCATATGCACATGTTTTCAATTGAAAAGGTGCTATAAATTTAGCTAATTAAGTCAGTGGCCAACATACAATTTTTATACTATGAATATTATATGACATACATAATAATTACACATGCTTATCTGATAACCGCACTTTCTGGTAACAGCTGTAACGTTGGTTTCATAATGTTCTGTAGGCTATGGACTTCCATGCGTAAGCAAAATAAATGATATACTCATCCTTGAACTTGAGCGTACATAACTACAAGAAACCAGGCATTTTTTGGCGACGGATTTTATTTTTAGTGAGAAATGTATAGTGCCATCCACAACCGATTGGAGAAGATGGGTCGTCACCCTCTCCTAAGAATCGTGTGTATATAAGGCCATGCTCCTCTAATTTTTCTACAAATTCAGGAAATAGGCAATTGGGCACAGCGACACGCCGCACCCGTGAAACTATAGATACCTATGGACAATCGATGATATGATGATAAGACATTTAATGAAATCATGTGCTGCAAGAATAAATTGGAGAAAAAATAGTAGTATCGTTTTGCTGTCTTGATCACTTCGCGCTCTTATTTAGTCGTATTAGTAGATATAGCATATTTTGTACACCTGGAGCATTTTGGCTCTAGAGAGAAGAAGATAAGAAGCAAACAAAGAGAGTAGAGCCTTCAAAAAAACTGAAGGGCCTACCGTCCAATCTTATTCTCTAAGGTGCGAAACTGCTCACTTGTGCTATATATATACTTCAAGAACACACTTGCTTAATTGATGAAAATGACATGGTATAGACCAAACTTATTACAACTATGGAGCAACAGAGTAAATAACATGAAAGTGACAATTCACGGTACCAGTTCTTCCCAATAACTCTCTGGTACAGAACAAATAAAAATTTGTGACAATCCCACTTAAACAGAATATGCTGCATCTGTTGGAGATATGCCCAAGAGGCAATAATAAAGTGGTTATTATCAAATCTTCATTCTTATGATAAATGTTTACATACCATGCTATAATTGTATTAACCGGAAACATTAATACTTGTGTGATTTGTAAATATAAAAGAGTCCCTCGTAAAGCATCTTGTTAAACTAGCTTGTTGGTTAATATATCATCATGGTTTCCTGATCATGAACATAGATATGTTATTAACAACAGGGTCTTATCATTAGGAGAATGATGTGATGGACATACTCCTATAGTTAAGCGTAGCATAAAGATCAAGTCATTCAATATAGTTCATTTGCTATAATCTTTCTGATACATAGTAAGCTAATTCCTTCGACCATGAGATCATGTTAATCACCATCACCGGAAGGATGCTTTGATGACATCAAACACCATACCGTAACTGGGTGGCTATAAAGGTGGCATTGAGTGTTCGGAAAGTATGTGTTGAGGCACATGGATCAAGAGTGGGATTTGTCCATTCATATGACGGATAGATATACTCTGGGCCCTCTCGGTGAAATGTCATCCAATTTTCTTGCAAGCATGTGATTGGATCACAAGGGATCACATATCACGGGAACGAGAAAAGAGTACTTATCGGTAACAAGGTTGAACTAGGTATGTAGAGATACCGACGATCAGACCTCGGATAAGTAAACTATCGCGAGACAAAGGGAAATTGGTATCGTATGTAAATGGTTCATTCGATCATGAAGTAATCGTAGAAATATATGGGAGCCATATGAATTTCCAGATTCCTCTATTGGTTATTGATCGAAGAAGAGTCTCGATCATGTCTGCATAATTTACGAACCGTAGGGAGACACACTTAAGGATTCGATGTTTTTTAGTAGATATGAAATGTGAGTAAAGAGACTGAATGTTGTTCGGAGTCTCGGATGGGATCCGAGATATCAAGAGGAGATCAGGAATGGTCCGGAGAATAAGATTCATATAAGGAAAGTCCAATTCCAAAGTTCGGGAATGGTTCCGGTGTTTTCACTGGAATGTTCTAGAAGGGTCTAGAAGGTTCGTCGATCTGGAAGGGGATGGGTACATGGATGTGTCATGACAAAGTGGAATGGTTGCATCATGTCCTAGGTCACTTGGATGGACACTTGGAAGAGAGAAATCAAACTCTAATTTGAAAGTCAAAAGGGCAGTTTGAAAAAGTCAAACTGGGACAATATTTCCAAGTGGAGGGAGAGAAGGTATCTTACCTAGGGAAGGAATCCTCCCACTCCCTTGGGCCGGCCACATGAAGTGGAGTTGGGGGAGGACTCCCTCCCCCTTGGCGCCTCCCCACCTATAAAATGAGGGGTAGGGCGCCCCCCCCCCTTGGACACACAAGAAACCCTAGGTTGGCCGCCGCCCCCCTCTCTAGTTGCGGCCAATCTAGATCTCCTCTAAACCGCTACCAACTAGCTAAACCCTAATTGCTAGCTACCTCTAAACCTCGGCATCTAAACCCTAGATTGCCGGGGATCCCTCTACTCCACCATACGCGCTCCGACTTAGGCGAAGCCCTGCGGGATCTCCCCTCTACTTCCGACACCACGCCGTCGTGCTGCCGGAATCGCGAGGAGAGAACTACAACCTCTGCTGCCTGCTGGAACAAGGGAGAGGAAGGTCTTCATCGAGTATCATATGTGTGAACTACTGTGGGAGTGCTGCCGGAACGTGGCGCCGGAAGGATTGTCTACGCGATCTTGAGATCAGCAAGTGAACGACTACATCACCCACGAGAATCTGCTCTCGTTAACCGGTTTGATCTTCGAGGGTTAGTACTCTATCAACTTGTTGCACTGATGGGGGAATACCAATCGGGGTATACCCACGAAGCGGATTCGCCAGCTGGATCAAGCCGACTGGAACCTAGCCTTGAGCGGGTCGACTCGCCCAATACGGCGACTGGCGCATGCTAGACCCAGGCGACTGGCGCCGACTGAGGCCCAAGACGGTGACTCCAATACAAAGCCCATTAGTGCACTTGTAAACCCTAGATGACTGCATATATAAAGCCACCAGGGGCACCCCCACGGAGGAGGCTCGCCCATATTAGATTAGATCTAGTCTCCCTCCGCCTATGGCGGCTCCCATGTAAACCAATCTATGATCATATACTGGATTGATAGCAGGACGTAGCGATCCTCCATCGAGGGGACGTGAACCTGGGTACATCGTGTGCCAATCTCGCTCCCGGATTCTCCTACGCCGCCTTGCTCCCTCTACGTAAGCTACCCCCAGTAGCATCTGCCGTGCAATACCACGACAGTTGGCGCCCACCGTGGGGCTAGCGATGCTTGGAGGGTGATAATCCGGGCGGGATCCCTCACCATTAACGTCGATCGGATCGCATCCAGTTTTGTCCGATCGTTGTCCAGTCGCCGTACGGTGCGTCTCCCTGATAAAGCTCGGTCGTGCTAGCATGCGCGGCCTGATGGTTCTCCACGGCAGCTGAATTCTTAATTCAATCCTATCTTGCGTTATTCACTTCTCCAATTGATATTTTATTTGGATCTAACTTTACTTGCGTGTTGTTTGCGTGATTCGCCATCCGAATTGACCATGAATATAGGACAAGAGTTATTGCCGGCCAGGTCGACACCAATCAGGACCGCCTCCACAGCTATGAAAACCTATTTCAACAAAGAAGACATGCCCCACGAATCGATCGCACGTAGCAGTGACTCATGGGATTTTTTTATCTGATCCCCTCTATTCCACCCATTGCTCTCCTAATTGATTAATTTATTCACATTTAGTTTACTACTTTGATTTTTCCATCTCTGGAGCTTTGTCCATGAATACAAGATCAGATCACCGTGTGCTTTTCATTGGTATACTCTGTTCCAGGAGGCGATTGCGCTAGCTGGGGACCAAGGAAATAAATTTTATTGCCACGATTACATCCAGTTGGTTTTGGTTTCACACGCCGGCAAGTCCAATTGCCTCAACAGCGATTTGGAGGTCCGGCCAGACACGCTGCCTCGACATCTTCTGAAGGCTTCGTCAACGGTGTTAACTGCTTCGTTGCCGTACTTGTCTACAAACGCGCCAGCAACGTTTCAGCTATGGCTAATAATTCTCTCTTAACTCAAACTTATTTTAATTATTATACTATATTTATTAATCAATCGTCTCGTCTCTCAATAACAAGGAAAACCAAGTCGCAATATGCAGTTCGCCGAGCGACGCGCTGGTCGGTCGCGGGTTCACACATTGCTGGCTCGGCTTCCGTTGCTCGCCGCCCTCACGGATTCACGCAATACGGACTCGCCATGCCCGGCGACTCGTACATCGCGGACTCGCATGCTCCGGACCTTCGCCTAAACGCGGACACGCTTAAACGCGGACTCGCTAGGCTCGGGGACTCGCCCGTTGTGGACTCACCTGCCACGTCGACATCGCCATAGCATGACCCCGTGTCCGCCGCGTCGACCTCGTGTCCGCCGCGTCGATTTCGCCATAGCGCGACCTTCGTCCGCCGCGTCGACCCCGTGTCCGCCGCGTCGATTTCGCCATAGCGCGACCTTCGTCCGCCGCGTCGACCCCGTGTCCGCCGCGTCGACTTCGCCATAGCGCGACCTCCGTCCGCCGCGTCGACCCCGTGTCCGCCGCGTCGACTCCTTCCGGCTAGGTCAAACGCATATGCCGCGCCTACTAAGGGACTTTCATCGTCCGAGTCGCCAGAGAGGGTCGCATGCCACGCTGCATGGACTCACCACTGGGTGTCTCTTCCCCCCGGGAAAAATCTATTCGCCTTTGTCAACCTTTGAAAGAGCGACTCGCATGGCCAAGTAGTGCGGACGAGGACTCGCAAACCGAGCCTCGGATCGTCCACGAAAAACGCTAACCGAGAGCCATCATTGGAGTCGCCTTGCTCGACTAGCCTTCCGGGCCAAGACAAATGGTAGTGCTACACAAACAGCACCATGTCCTCCTCAACCTTAGACAGTGCGACTCGCACGGCTAAGTACTGCGGACGAGGACTCGCAAACCGAGCCTCGGATCGTCCAGGAAGAACGCCCAGCCGAGAGCCATCTTTGGAGTCGCCATGCGACTGGCCCCCCGGGCCAAGACGAGAGACTCGCTAACAGAAACAGCGCAATCAACATCATCGGGGACTCTCCCCTCGCGGACTAGCAATCATCGCGGACTCGCCACGCTCGCGGACTCGCAATCATCGCGGACTCGCCACGCTCGCGGACTCGCAATCATCGCGGACTCGCCACGCTCGGGGACTCTCCCCTCGCGGACTCGCAATCATCGCGGACTCGCCACGCTCCGGGACTCTCCCCTCGCGGACTCGCAATCATCGCGGACTCGCCACGCTCGCGGACTCGCAATCATCGCGGACTCGCCACGCTCGCGGACTCGCAATCATCGCGGACTCGCCACGCTCGGGGACTCTCCCCTCGCGGACTCGCAATCATCACGGACTCGCCACGCTCCGGGACTCTCCCCTCGCGGACTCGCAATCATCGCGGACTCGCCACGCTCCGGGACTCTCCCCTCGCGGACTCGCAGTCATCGCGTACTCGCCACGCTCCGGGACTCTCCCCTCGCGGACTCGCAGTCATCGCGTACTCGCCACACTCGGGGACTCTCCCCTCGCGGACTCGCAATCATCGCGGACTCGCCGCGCTCGGGGACTCGGTGCCTGCCGGTCGCTCGACCTTACCACTCGCCGCGCTCGGGGACTCGGTGCCTGCCGGTCGCTCGACCTTACCACTCGCCGTGCTCGGGGACTCGGCGCCCGCTGGTCAATCGACCTTGCTACTCGCCGCGCTCGGGGACTCGGTGCCCGCCGGTCGCTCAACCTCGCCACTCGCCGTGCTCGGGGACTCGGCGCCCGCCGGTCACTCGACCTTGCCACTCACCGCGCTCCGGGACTCGGTGCCCGCCGGTCGCTCAACCTCGCCACTCGCCGCGCTCGGGGACTCGGCGCTCGCCGGTCGCTCGACCTCGCCACTCGCATGCTCGGCAGCAACCACTATTATTTTCAGAATATGCATCTCTAAAGAGCCTCAAGTCGCCTCTACAAGCCAACTCGAGCCTCGGGGACTACTCCTAGGCATACCGCATGTACGTGTGGTTCCGCGACCACGACTCGCTAACCTCTCGAACTCTCCACGCTCGGGGACTCGCCACCGTGGACTCGTCCTCGCGTACTCAATATGCTCGGGGACTCGCCACCGTGGATTCGTCCTCGCGTACTCGCCATCGCGGACTCGCCCTCGCGTATTCAACACGCTCGGGGACTCGCCACCGTGGACTCGCCCTCGCGTATTCAACACGCTCGGGGAATCGCCACCGTGGACTCTCCACTCGCGTACTCAACACGCTCGGGGACTCGCCACCGCGGACTCGCCCTCGCGTACTCAACGCGCTCGGGGACTCGGCGTGCTACAGACAGCACCACTCGTCGGTCGCTCGACCTCGCCACTCGCCACGCTCGGGGACTCGGCACGCTCCACGTTCGGGGATTCACCAGCACTGGCGGCTTCACCGACACCCTGCGTCTTTCGCCAACTGGCCATCACCGACTGGCTCACGCCGACCGCCTCCCGCTTCACGGTTCATTTCTCTGTTCAGGAGCTCGTCGCTGATTCTCCACGGCCCATCGTGAAGACTCTCCGCGCCCTGCATCAAGCCCACGTCGAATCGACAACGCGCTCGGGGACTACTGATGGGGGAATACCAATCGGGGTATACCCACGAAGCGGATTTGCCAGCTGGATCAAGCCGACTGGAACCTAGCCTTGAGCGGGTCGACTCGCCCAATACAGCGACTGGCGCATGCTAGACCCAGGCGACTGGCGCCGACTGAGGCCCAAGACGGTGACTCCAATACAAAGCCCATTAGTGCACTTGTAAACCCTAGATGACTGCATATATAAAGCCACCAGGGGCACCCCCACGGAGGAGGCTCGCCCATATTAGATTAGATCTAGTCTCCCTCCGCCTACGGCGGCTCCCATGTAAACCAATCTATGATCATATACTGGATTGATAGCAGGACGTAGCGATCCTCCATCGAGGGGACGTGAACCTGGGTACATCGTGTGCCAATCTTGCTCCCGGATTCTCCTACGTCGCCTTGCTCCCTCTACGTAAGCTACCCCCAGTAGCATCTGCCGTGCAATACCACGACATGCACCGATCTAGTAGATAGATCTTGGCTTGATCATAGATTAGATCTTGATTGTGTGTTCATGCGGTAGAAATTTTTTGTTTTCTATGCTACGAACCCCTACAGTGGTATCAGATCCGTGTCTATATGTAGATCTTTTGCACGAGTAGAACACAATGGTCATTGTGGGCGTTGATGCTTTTGTTGTCGATTGCTTCTTGTGTACTTTGCATCTTGCAGGATGGTGGGATGAAGCGGCCCGGGCTAACCTTACATGACATCGTTCATGAGACTTGCTCCACTCTTGACATGCAACTAGTATTGCATAAGTGGCTTTGCGGGTGCCTGTTTCTCCCAACATAGTGAAGATTCAATTTACGATAGGTGATTGACAATACTAGTATCAACGTTGTGGTTCTTGTTCGTAAGTTAGAATGACACTTGATGAAGCCCCAAACCACGTAAAACATGCAAAGAAATTTAGAGGCATCTAACTTTGTTTTGCAGGGGTGTGCTATGATGTGATATGGCCATGATTGTGATTATATATGATGTATGCAATGTTCCTTATTGTAAGTTGGCAACCGGCAGGAGCCATATGGTTGTCTTTTAATTTCGACCAGACCTGTGTGTCTATTATTCAAAGCAGTTTTAATAGTTGATGCTGGTGGACGACAACCATGGAGCGGCGCCATTGACCTTGACGCCATGCCGGTGATGATGGAGATCATGTGCGTGCTTGCAGATGGAGATCGGAAGCACAAGAATAAAGGCCATATCATATCACATATTTTGAATTTCATGTGATGTTAATCCTTTTATGCATCTTGTATTGCTTAGTTTGCGACAGTAGCATTAGAAGATGATCCCTCTCACAAAATATCAAGTTATAGAGTGTTCGTCCTTAGTAGGCACCATTGCCAAAGCTCGTTGTTTCGAAGCACCACGTGATGATCGGGTGTGTTAGATTCTGCGAGTGTATACAATGTGAGCAAGCCAGATTTTCTCATGCGGAAGCTAAGGTTTGATCTTGATGAGCCTAGCATGTACAGACATGGTCTCGGAACACGGAATACCGAAAGGTAAAGCATGAGTCATATAGATGATATGATGAACATGTTGATTGTTCACCTTTGAAGATACATCATCTCTCGTGATGATCGGTTTTGATGTGGTGGATTTGGTTCATGTAATCACTAAAACAATGTGAGGGATATTGTTTTGAGTGGGAGTTCAATAGAAATATGATTAAAAGTTTAACACTATTTATCATAAATTAAATCAGAGTGAATTTGCATAGTTTTTGTAGTCATTGGCATCCGTTTACCACCTTGCGCTTAGTTATAATTGAGATGATAGAACTATAGAATTCTAGTTAGTTACTTTACGAACTGGTATCATATTGTTTTGAAGTGTTAATCTAAAGTTTAAAAGTCCCATTGCAAACTTTCAGTAAGTCTCGATTACTCCGTGAAGTTTAATAGTTGGTATTAAATCAAGAGTAACAATTCCAGTGTTAGTATATAAGTATCATGTTTGTCTCCATGATTCTTGATATTCAAAAGATCATTTTAATATCAAGGTAATCTAGGAGTTGAAAGAGTTGTTTCGGAAACCATCATGTATGGAAGATATTGAGATATCTGAAATGATGTTTTGGTTACAACATTATATAGTATAATATGGCAAAGTTTATGTTCTCATATTTGATGAGAATTTACAAAAGGTTAGAGACACTAGTTGTCCTAATCCTCCAAAAGGTATTGGAGAGCAACATTCTACTCGCGATTCACCATAATAAGCTAAAGTAGCTTGATCTTGAATAGTTCCATGATAAGGATGATTTTTTGATGTAGGTAAAATGGTTGCTACACTAAAAGATTACTAAAGAATGGAATTTGAAAGAACATCAAACATTTGATGATGGTGATCTGCTTCAAAGTGCAAGTCCAAAGACATTGGAATTTAACTATACACGCTTTAGACTATGTGTCATGTGTATGGCTCCACTATTGATGTTGATAGATTCTTTCAAACAGAAAAGAAAATACTCAAAGGGAATCTCATAAATATATGGCAGAAAAGAAAAGACTAGAATTGTTCAGCTTAGGTATATAGAGGATATATGTGTTATGGCTGTATTCTTTGCTTGTTAAATAATGTGGTTCTTAAGTATTAGATACTGAATTTGTTGGTGTGAATCGTCATACGAAACAACACAATTCATGAACTACAATGGCCTAACTAACTAGCAAGAGAATATGTGATGATGTTCATCGAGAAATAAAGTGTTGATGTGTTTCTCGTTAACATCAAAGCTTTCCTTCAAGATTTGTTTTATCAGGTATTATGAGAACAAAAGGGTTATTCAAATAATTTTCGTAATCCATAAAAGATGGATGATTTACAAATCTCGTTGGATAAATCACATCCATAAAACCAGTGCTAAAATTTTCAAAAGACAATTGATTGAAAGATCACTTAGGAAGTGACATCACCGTTTAAATTATATTGGAAAGAAAACATGAAGAAACTCCATGTGGATGGAATTTTGGAGTCTTTTGAATTTTGATCAAATGACGCTTGTGAAACCTTCCTAGAGATAATTAAAACTTCGTTCATAGGACAAAGGGAACGGATGACTAGCTTATTGAAACTTGTACATAATGTTGTATGAAGTCCATTATGTATAGTCAAGAGCGATGGATTTCAACTTCATATGATTTCTCCGAAAATTTGATTGAATATATGAATATTTGCTTAATGAGGATGAAGTGTAAAATCAAGATGAAGTGCAAAATCAACTTCATAAGACTTTCAAGATGAAGTGCAAAATCAATGTAACAAGAAAATAAAGAATTTATGATAGGATCACAAAGGAAGATTTTTTGTCGCAAGTTTAGCATAACACCTAAGATTTGAGAAATTGTTCCATAGTTTTATGTTTCCTGAAAAACACCATAGTAGTATGGAGTGATCGAGATATGTAATAAAACCTTGTTTGACATGGTAAGATCAAAGGTGTCATTTATAAAACTGCCATTATATTTTAAAGATTAAAAGCTTTAGAGACTACCGTTTTTCCACTGAAAAGAGCTCCATCATAATCCGTTCAAATGACACTATATAAAGTTATGTTTGGGATAGAACCCAAGTTGTCCTTTCTTAAACATTGGTATGCTATGCATAAGAAAGATGTTTGCAACCAAAATCGGATGAACATATCTTTGTATGTTATTTCGAATAATCGTTGAGTATTCCTCCATAACACCAAAGACAAAAATGTTTGTCACTTAGAACGTCAAGTTTCTTTCAGAAGGAATTTTCCGTGAAAATTTAAGTGGGAGGAAAATAGAAATTTGATAAGGTTAAAAGAACCTTAGCTATATGTGCAAAGTTGTGCAGCGCCGAAAAGTGTTCTGGAGGCAGCAACAATGCTCATGACTCATGTACCTCAAAGGTTGTGGTCACGGAGGTCTAAGTTCCTATTGAAACAAGTAGGTCGGGTAAACAATCAAATACCAAGATTTGAGAGTTAAATCATTATTTGACAATAATGATCCGACTACATGCAAAGAAGCGATGATGGGCCCTGAATCTGTCAAATGGTTTGAATCCATAAAATCCATGATAATTCCATATACGAGAGATCAAGCTTTGAACTTGAAAGACCCTCTGAAAAGGTGCAAGACCTTACAGTCGTATTTGGATCTATAAAGAAATAGACATGGATGTTTCACATCTATGAAATTATCGACATGTCGGGAAAGAGTTCACGACAATGTTCAAAGAGTTGATTATGACAAGATCTGATCTTTCATTAAGCGATATTTAGTCTAGATGAATTAATGTAGCAACCACTACATATAATTTTTTTATGAGGCAGATGAATAAACAAAACAAGTTCTTCTAATAGAATGGTTACCTAGGACATGTGCATGACACAGTCCAAAGGGTTTCGTTAATTCACAGGATGCTAAAAGCATATGAAAACTTCAATGGTTGAAGTAAGCATCGCGGAGTTGGAATCTTCATTATGATGAAACTGTTAAAAGAGTTTAATTTCATCGGAGACAATGAAGATGCTTGAATTTGCAAGAAATTAAGTGGGAGCGCTAAGACATGTTTCTAATACGTTATGTGGAAGACATATTGTTGATTGGAAATGATATATCATTTTATTAACACATGTTAAGAATTTCATGTCGATGAAAGGCTTAGGCAGAACCCGAATATTTGGCATCAATGTCTATATGGATAAATTGAGACGCTAATATGGTTGTGCCAGAAGTACATAGATGAGATATTGAATGAGATCAATATATAAACTACAAGAAAGGTTCTTGTTGCACAGGAAGGATTGAATAAAGATTCAAGTATTTTTGATACTTGATAGATAAAATCACAAAGAGTACTTTATTAATCATGTTGTGATGTGCACAAATCCAGATATGTCCTGATGAGGACATCCCTATATTTACACCTACCCCAATTACTACTGAAGATGTTCCAGCCAATGCTAAGAAGGATCAGTCCAATGAGATTAGAATTGGACCCATTACACGGGCTCGTGCAAAGCTACTTGAACAACAGGTGAATTCACTCCTAAATGAATCTGATGTTTATGATAATGAGAACTTTATACTGCCTAAATCTATGCACTTGTGTATAATCAGGTTCGTTGAGGAAACAATCTTGACACGAGGAGGAGAAGGGTTACAAGAGGAGCCTAGCATGATGATCGCCAAGGATGCGCGAGGGAGGAGCGGGAGGAAGGCGCAAGAGAAGATCATCAAGAAGGAAGGTTCAGTTCGGCCAGACAGAAGCCCTGAAATTGAAACGGACGTGGATTCTTCATACGAACTCCAAATCAAGCAAATAAGTACTTGTTGGAAACATCACTCCGAGAGCTTTCCAACGAGTACTTACACGTCCCTAGGGGGCGGATAATCCGGCCCCCACAAGGGCGGATAATCCGGCCCTGCTCCAGGAATTCTGCTAAGGACTTCAGGCGCAAGGCTCAGTAAGGGGGCGCATAATCCACCCCAGGGGAGGATAATCCGGGGGGGCGGATAATCCACCCCTACTTAGGGCGGAAAGTCCGGGCCTGAAAGTTACCAACAGATCTGGACGGATCTAACTGTATCAGACACGTTTTGGTTCGCGATTTTAGCCGCCCCAGCCGCCCTTATAAGCCCTGGGACGTCCCCATAGTTAGGGTTAGACCACGTTAAAACTATTTTGGAGTTGTTTATTAACAAGAACCTCTGGAATTACCCTGTGATCGAATTATACTACTACAATTGAGTGTGATCTGTTGTTCCATTGGGAATTAGTAGATTGCAAACTACCGGTCGTGGTCGACGGCTGCGTGCGCAAGAGCGTGGTGTTGTGAATATCCCATAGGGTTCGAGAGCTGTTGCATTGGCATCAGGGTTCGAGCGGGAGAGTTCATAGCTACATGCTAGTTATCTATCATCCACCATCAACATTGACAAGTGCTTGCTAAGAAGATCGGGCCACCCCATATCATCTTGGTATCAGAGTTCCTCGTTTACTCGGTGAGCATCCACAAATCCATCCATAGATTAGTTCTTGTTTTCGTCCTATACAGAAAATGCCATACAAAAAGATTTGCCCTAGCCTAGATTGCATCGTTTTTCAAGATTTAGTTGCTGGTCGTGTCTTCTCGTAGATCTGATCTACAGGTTTTTCTCGTAGGAGTCTAGTTTTCGTTTTGTGTTTAAGTTTAGGGTTTTGATCTTGTTTTCCACCGAGTCTACCATCACCGTTTTCCGCAAGTTTTCATCTACTTTTCCGAGTCCACATAGCGTACTTTTGTGTTTCAAACCTAGCTACAGCCTATCTACTGCAACCGTGCCTAGGAACGTACCCACGAGACTAGTTGCTTTGCTCTAACAGGCTGCTCATTAGGGTTTTGAAAGTGCAAAATTTTCGCCTCGCCAGACCGGATTATCCGGCCCCCGACAAACCGGATTATCCGGCCCCTCCTCGTTTGCATTTGTTTTGCATTGAGTCATATAGATAAAAAAAATAAAAACAGAAAAGGAAAAGAGATTCAGTATAAAAAAAGAGAGTGAATAGAGCTACAAGCGTGACAAAAAGAGATATCAAAGTGTGCTTTACTGGAGGCCTAGTTGATCATAGCACTTGTAGATTGAGCAATCTTGTGCCTGTTTATTTTAAGCTATTACTAGCGTCTCTCTTGTGCATTGCAATATTCCTGTTCATAAGTTGCTTTGCCACGCTTATCTCCACTTTGTGTGTTTCTTGGGTTATCATAACGATCAGCACTAGGACTTGTTTGCGGTGTAGTTAGGATACCATACCTACAGCTCCACCATAAATAACCTGTGTGCCCTGCGATCGTTCTCCATACCCTTGATATTCACTTCATCACATCAGTGCATTAGTTGTTGATTTCGAATTGGTAAAGCATCTCTATTCACTTTGGAACGGTAAGATCTACTTTCTTGTTAGTTGGAGTGAGTTGTGAGTGTTCCACCATATCGATTTTGCTTTTTTCACTAATCTACTAATCATGTCGACTAGTGATGATGTTGTGTCACAGAAAAAGAAGGACGATGAGCTTGTCAACTGGCGGGAATATGAAGCATTGAAGTCCCATTTGACACGTGTGTTCAACCATACAACAGATGCCATTGACAAGAATATTCAGGACGTGCAAGTGACTTTGGGAGCAAATGTTGATGTAGTCGCTACCATACATACACAAGTAACAACTATCAACAACAATGTCATAGCTTTGCAACGTTCTCTTGATGCTCTCACAATAGAAATTGGACAAAGGCAGCAATATGATAATGCCCATGACGATGAAGAAGCAAGTAATGCAGGGGATGGTCAACAACCACAAGGTGGCCGTGGCCGTGCTCCTCAACCTGTTCATGGATGTGGCTTTGCTCCAATTGGGTGTGCTCAGCGTATACCTCACCAACCGGTTGATGATGGATTGGGAAAGCCCAAGTTTTCAATTCCCAAGTTTGATGGATCCATTGATCCTGAAGATTACCTCACATCGGAGTTGAAAATTGAGAAGCTCTGGCGCTTGTATGAGTACAATGAAGAAAAGAAGGTCAAGCTTGCAGAGTCAGAATTTGATGGTTATGCTTTGCGTTGGTGGGATGCCCTTGTGCGGAATAGAAGGGATGACAATGACCTTCCGGTGATGACTTGGCGAGAGATGAAGCGTATCATGAAGGAACGCTTTGTACCCACCAACTACCTGCGCTCATTTTTTGATAAGTTGACAAACTTGAGACAAGGAACCATGTCGGTTGATGAGTACTACATGGAGATGGAGATGCTTATGCAGCGTGCTAGAGTTCGTGAATCGCTTGAGATGACCATGCAAGGATTTCTCAATAATTTGAAGCTACCAATCAAGAGCATTGTTCGTCATCATAGGTATGAGACTATGAATGAATTGTTGCATCATGCAAGGGAGGCCGAATCACATCTTGCTGAAGAGGCGAAGGCGCGTGCAAGATTCCCTTCCACAGGCCGCTTTTCAGCAAGGTCTACACCGCCGCCACAGGTTTCTACACCTCATGCGGTTGCTGGCCACACTACTACACCATCTTCCAAGACAACACCTCAGTCATCCTATGGTTCTCAAGCTAGCAAACCTGTTGCGCCTGCTGTTAGCACGGGTTCCAATATGTCAACAGCTCGTACTCGTGATGTGGAGTGCCATACTTGTGGAGGAAGGGGACATTTCAAGCGAGATTGTCCAAACCGCAAGGTGATGTTTGTTAATGATCAAGGAGAGTATGAGAGTGGAGATGATGTTGATCCTGATGATCATGGCGCTGATTATGAGGAGGAAGGTATGGATGCCTTTCCTGAGCATGCGCCTACCATAGTGGTCTCTCCACGTATCCTTAGTGTGCAGCCTGTTGTTGACTCTCAGCGCTGCAACTTGTTCCAAACAAAAGCTCTAGTTGGCCCAAACAAGGCTTGCAAAGTAATCATTGATGGAGGTAGCTGCAGAAATCTTGCAAGCAAGGAGTTGTGTGCCAAGCTGAATTTGACATATTTACCTCATCCCAAGCCATACTACATACAATGGTTGAGTGACAGTGGTGAGATGAAGGTAAACCATATGGTACGTGTGAACTTTGAAATAGGGCCATACAAGGATTCTATTGATTTTGATGTGGTTCCTATGACTATGTGCCATTTACTATTGGGTCGGCCTTGGCTTTATGATCGCCATGTGCAACATAATGGCCGAGCTAATACATATCATTTGGAGTTCAAGGGCAAGAAAATCAATTTGCAGCCTATGACACCACAGCAGATTGTGAATGAATCTCGTCAGAAGATTGAAGTGAACTTGCAAGATGCACCTAGGCGAGAGAGTGTTGAAACTGTGAGTGTTGTAAATGCGCCCCAAAAGAATGATATAACGAAAAGTGAGCGACTGCCTAATCTAGAAATACTAGTCACCAAAGAGGATATGAGAGAATTTAGTGAGGATCCTACAGCCATGCCACTTGTGCTCATGTATAAGGGCGAGGTTTTGGTTTCTAACGACATGACCCCTATTTCTCTTGGTGTATCTACTGTTTTGCAGGATTTTGGTGATGTGTTTCCAGAAGATGTGCCAGCTGGATTGCCTCCATTGCGTGGCATTAAGCATCAAATAGATTTGATCCCTGGCGCTACATTACCAAACCGGGCACCATACCGAACCAACCCCGAAGAAACTAAGGAGATACAGAAACAAGTACAAGCGTTGCTCGACAAAGGGTACATTCGTGTTTCTCTTAGCCCTTGTGCTGTTCCTATTATTTTAGTACCTAATAAAGATGGTACATGGCGCATGTGTGTAGATTGTAGAGCTATTAATAACATCACTATTCGATATCGTCATCCTATTCCACGCTTAGAGGATATGTTAGATGAATTGAGTGGTGCTGCTATTTTCTCTAAAATTGATTTGCGTAGTGGATACCATCAAATTAGGATGAAAGAAGGGGATGAATGGAAAACTGCTTTCAAAACAAAATTTGGTTTGTATGAATGGTTAGTTATGCCTTTTGGTCTTACTAATGCACCTAGTACATTCATGAGATTAATGAATCATGTTTTGAGAGAATATATTGGTCGTTTTGTGGTTTTTTATTTCGATGATATACTCATATACAGCCGCAATGAATCTGAACACTCTGATCATATTAGACAAGTTTTGCAAGTGTTGCGTGATAATCAATTGTATGCTAATCTTGAGAAGTGCACATTTGCAAAAGATAAGGTCATATTTCTGGGATATGTTGTATCTAAGCATGGGGTAGAAGTAGATCAATCTAAAATTTAAGCAATTCAAAATTGGCCTATTCCCATGAATGTGAGTCAAGTGCATAGTTTCCATGGTTTAGCTGGTTTCTATAGGCGCTTTGTGAAGGATTTTAGCACTATTGCTGCACCATTGAATGAATTGACTAAGAAAGGTGTGCCATTTGTATGGGGCGCAGCCCAAGATATTGCATTTGATACAATAAAACATTTGCTTACTACTGCACCTTTGCTTGCATTACCTGATTTTTCAAAGCAATTTGAAGTTGAATGTGATGCTAGTGGTATAGGAATTGGTGGCGTTTTGATGCAAGAGGGTCGTCCAATAGCATATTTTTCTGAGAAACTTGCTGGTGCTAGACTAAATTATCATGTTTATGATAAATAATTGTATGCACTTGTTAGAGTTTTTGAGGTTTGGCAACATTATTTGTGGCCAAAAGAATTTATCATACATTCTGATCATGAAGCTTTGAAGTATCTTAAAGCTCAATCAAACTTGCATAGACGCTTAGCTAAATGGGTTGAGTTTATTGAATCATTTCCTTACATTATAAAATATAAGAAAGGAAAAGAAAATGTGGTTGCTGATGCTTTGTCTAGGAAGAATATGTTATTGACACATCTTGATGTTAAAATTCCTGGATTAGAGAGTATTTCTGCACTTTATGCAACTGATCATGATTTTGCGGAACCATATCGTTTGTGTGCTTTGAAACATGCTTGGGATAAGTATCATATACATGATGGCTATTTATTTAGAGCTAACAAACTATGCATTCCAGAATCGTCTTTGCGTTTGTTTTTAGTGCAGGAATCACATGCTGGAGGTTTGATGGGTCACTTTGGGCGTGAGAAGACTTTGCTCATGCTCGCTGATCACTTTTATTGGCCCAAGATGAGGCGTGATGTCTATCGATTTGTGAGTCGTTGCATTACATGCAACAAGTCCAAATCAAAGTTGAAGCCTCATGGTTTGTATACACCTCTCTCTGCACCTACTACACCTTGGGAAGATATTAGCATGGACTTTGTGCTAGGTTTACCCAAAACTCAGAGAGGTCATGATCCTATATTTGTGGTAGTGGATAGATTCTCTAAGATGGCTCATTTTATTGCCTGCCACAAAAGCGACGATGCGTCGCATATTGCTAACCTGTTTTTCAGGGACATCGTGAGACTACATGGAGTACCCAAGACGATTGTTTCTGATCGTGATGTGAAGTTCATGAGATACTTTTGGAAGACTTTATGGGGGAAGCTTGGAACAAATTTGTTGTTCAGTACTACTTGTCATCCCCAAACAGATGGTCAGACGGAGGTGGTGAATAGAACATTGTCACAGTTATTGAGGACTATGATCAAGAAGAATCTGCGGGAGTGGGAAGAGTGTTTGCCACATGTAGAATTTGATTACAACAGGGCTGTGCATTCTACTACTCAGCTTTGTCCTTTTGAGGTGGTGTATGGATTCAAGCCATTGACGCCACTTGATTTGTTGCCTCTACCATTGCATGAGAGAGTTGATATGGAGGCATCAAAACGTGCTGAATATGTGAAGAAAATTCATGAGAAGACTCGAGAGGCTATTGAGAAGAAAGGCAAGAACATTGCTGCTGCAAGGAATCAAGCAAGAAAGGAGGTTTTGTTCAAGCCTGGAGACATGGTATGGGTGCATCTGCGCAAGGATAGGTTCCCCAATCTTCGACAATCCAAATTGAAGCCCCGTGGTGCTGGTCCTTACAAGGTGTTAGCCAAGATCAATGATAATCCCTACTCGATTGATATTCCTATTGCTGAGTTTGGTGGAGTTAGCAACAGTTTCAACGTTGCTGATTTGTCACCATATAATGGAGAAGACCTTGGAGCGTCGAGGTCGACGCCTTTTGAAGGGGTGAGATGATGAGGACATCCCTATATTTACACCTAACACAATTACTACTGAAGATGTTCCAGCCAATGCTAAGAAGGATCAGTCCAATGATATTAGAATTCACTCCTAAATGAATCTGATGTTTATGATAATGAGAACTTTATACTGCCTAAATCTATGCACTTGTGTATGATCAGGTTCATTGAGGAAACAAGCTTGACACGAGGAGGAGAAGGGTTACAAGAGGAGCCTAGCATGATGATCGCCAAGGATGCGCGAGGGAGGAGCGGGAGGAAGGCGCAAGAGAAGATCATCAAGAAGGAAGGTTCAGTTCGGACAGACAGAAGCCCTGAAATTGAAACATACGTGGATTCTTCATACGAACTCCAAATCAAGCAAATAAGTACTTGTTGGAAACATCACTCCGAGAGCTTTCCAACGACTACTTACACGTCCCTAGGGGGCGGATAATCCGGCCCCCACAAGGGCGGATAATCCAGCCCTGCTCCAGGAATTCTGCTAAGGACTTCAGGCGCAAGGCTCAGTAAGGGTGCGGATAATCCGCCCTAGGAGAGGATAATCCGGGGGGGGGGGCGGATAATCCGCCCCTACTTAGGGCGGAAAGTCCGGCCCTAAAAGTTACCAACAGATCTGGATGGATCTGACTGTATCAGACACGTTTTGTTTCACGATTTTGGCCGCACCAGCCGCCCTTATAAGCCCTGGGACGTCCCCATAGTTAGGGTTAGACCACGTTAAAACTATTTTGGAGTTGTTTCTTATCAAGAACCTCTGGAATTACCCTGTGATCAAATTATACTACTACAATTGAGTGTGATCTATTGTTCCATTGGGAATTAGTAGATTGCAAACTACCGTTCGTGGTTGACGGCTGCGTGCGCAAGAGCGTGGTGTTGTGAATATCCCATAGGGTTTGAGAGCTGTTGCATTGGCATCAGGGTTCGAGCAGGAGAGTTCATAGCTACATGCTAGTTATCTATCATCCACCATCAACATCGACAATTGCTTGCTGAGAAGATCGGGCCACCCCATATCATGTCCTATGCTCTAAATGTTATGAGCGTATACAAGAATGATTCATAAGATGATTATTGGACGATAGTAAAGATATTCTTATGATCTTTTAGAATAACTAAGAATATATTATTTTGTAGAAGTGACAAATAGATGGTTAGTTCATTGTAAAAGTTACATTGATACTAATTTTGTCACAAAGTACAAATTAAGTTTATCTCTATCTAAACTAAGGGTGGCACAATATGATGGAAAGTCAGTTCCATAATGGATTTGGATGAGTTCCAAAGTTAAGACATTGTGACAGATACTACAACAAGAGGCTAAGTATATGACTGCTATAATAGCAGCAAAAGAGGGCATTTGTGACAAGTAGTTTGTTATCAAACTAGGTGTGGTTCACAGCAGGATAGTACTATGAAGATATATTGTACGACAATATTATCAACATGTTTTAACCCCAAGGAACTAAAAGGTCTCATCAAAGGACCAAATTTATACAAAGCCATCTCATTAGAGAATGAGTGATGCGTAGAGACGCAAAGACATGCAATTACACACGAACCTAAAAGTGTCAGATCGAGAGATCAGTTGACCACTAGAAATCGTGTAAATACAACACCGGAAAGCCATATGTGTTGAATGCACAAAGGTTTGAAACTAGATTATTGACTCTAGTGCAAGTGGGAGACTGTTGGAGATATGCCCAGGAGGAAATAATAAAGTGGTTATTATCATATCTTCATGCTTATGATAAATGTTTACATACCATGCTATAATTGTATTAACCGGAAACATTAATACTTGTGTGATTTGTAAACATAAAAGAGTCCCTAGTAAAGCCTCTTGTTAAACTAGCTTGTTGGTTAATATATGATCATGGTTTCCTGATCATGAACATAGAGATGTTATTAACAACAGGTTCATATCATTAGGAGAATGATGTGATGGACATACTCCTATATTTAAGCGTAGCATAAAGAATATATGACTGGCTCACAAGGGATCACATATCACGGGAATAAGAAAAGAGTACTTATCGGTAACGAGGTTGAACTAGGTATGCAGAGATACCGACGATCAGACCTCGGATAAGTAAACTACCGCGAGACAAAGGGAAATTGGTATCGTATGTAAATGGTTCATTTGATCACGAAGTAATCATAGAAATATGTGGGAGCCATATGAACTTCCAGATTCCTCTATTGGTTATTGATCGAAGAAGAGTCTCGATCATGTCTGCATAATTTACGAACCGCAGGGAGACACACTTAAGGATTCGATGTTGTTTAGTAGATATGGAATGTGAGTAAAGAGACCGAATGTTGTTCGGAGTCTCGAATGGGATCCAGGATATCACGAGGAGATCCAGAATGGTCCGGAGAATAAGATTCATATAACGAAAGTCCAATTCCAGAGTTCGGGAATGGTTCCGGTGTTTTCACTGGAATGTTCTAGAAGGGTCTAGAAGGTTCGTCGATCTGGAAGGGCAACGGTACATGGATGTGTCATGACAAAGTGTAATGGTTGCATGATGTCCTAGGTCACTTGGATGACACTTGGAAGAGAGAAATCAAACTCTAATTTGAAAGTCAAAAGGGCAGTTTGAAAAAGTCAAACTGGGACAATATTTCCATGTGGAGGGAGAGAAGGATTCTTACCTAGGGAAGGAATCCTCCCTCTCCCTTGGGCCGGCCACATGAAGTGGAGTTGGGGGAGGACTCCCTCCCCCTTGGAGCCTCCCCACCTATAAAATGAGGGGTAGGGCGCCCCCCTTGGACAGACAAGAAACCCTAGGTTGGCCGCCGCCCCCCTCTCTAGTTGCGGCCAATCTAGATCTCCTCTAAACCGCTACCAACTAGCTAAACCCTAATTGCTAGCTACCTCTAAACCTTGGCCTCTAAACCCTAGATCGCCGGGGCTCCCTCTACTCCACCATACCCACTCCGGCTTAGGCGAAGCCCTGCGGGATCTCCCCTCTACTTCCGACACCACACTGTCGTGCTACCGGAATCGTGAGGAGAGAACTACAACCTCTGCTGCCTGCTAGAACAAGGGAGAGGAAGGTCTTCATCGAGTATCGTATGTGTGACCTACTGCGGGAGCGCTGCCGGAACGCGGCGCCGGAAGTATCGTCTACGTGATCTTGAGATCGGCAAGTGAACGACTACATCACCCACGAGAATCTGCTCTCGTTAACCGCTTTGGATCTTCGAGGGTTAGTACTCTATCAACTTGTTGCACCGATCTAGTAGATAGATCTTGGCTTGATCATATATTAGATCTTGATTGTGTGTTCATGCGGTAAATTTTTTTTGTTTTCCATGCTACGAACCCCTACAGCATCTAGGAGCGTATCAACTTTATGGATACAACAAATTCTAAACATTTGCAGTTTCCCTCCGTGGGGATTTCTTCTCCTCTAGCAAGACCTACAAGGTACAACCTATAGTACCGCTCAATGGTAGGAGAAGACGCCTTTAAAAAAATGTAAGAACTAAAATTAAGAAAATACAAACCAGCTCTAATATTTCCATCATTCCAAAGAAAGAGTATTACAATGGAACGAACCGACTAATATGAGTTTACCGTTCTAGAAATCTTGCCATAGCAATCAAAAAATTCGACAAATGATATATTGTAATAGGGGAAAATAAGTGAGTTAGAGCATTCTTATTCAGAGAACCAACACACAAATATTATGTCTAGACACCAGCGGAATAGCGCCTGTAGGATTCTGAATCTCTGTGTCTTCCATGAGACAACACACTTGGAGGGTAGGTCTCAACATGATCGGACTGGTCAGCTGAAGATAATAATACACTAATACCGAGTATAGCAGGCTGAGATGAACCAGTAGAAGGGACGATGACATGGATAATATGTATGCAAGGCACAAAGGGAAATCATGAATGGGATGACTTGGCCAACAACAACATGCCATGCAGAGAAAAAGGAGAAAAGTAATACCGTCATAACAGCAAACAAGATGCTCCATAAGCTTGTACCTATGTTCATAGATGATGCCTCAATGCGGTGACCCAGCATACCACTGCATGATGTAGTATACAATAGTCGTTGGCATAACACCAATGAAACACCGTTCACTAGTATTACATCCCTTAGAATGGCACAACAGAAACACAGCGGGTCCAATACATGGCTAAAGGTTACAACTCACTCTTTACATAAGATCCAGAGAACACTCTAGGTTAAAGAGAGAGAGAAAGAACTTATTGCGAAGAAGAATCAAAAATAAATAACGCAAAACTATTATACTACTAAAACTAGTATTTAACTAAAGAATTGGCATTGCTGCTATTGCCATACACTACAGAATTAGGTTCTTTGGCTAGAAATTATATTCCTATCTAATCAGTAACATCGTCTTCACTTGAGTTGAGGTATATGTTGACTTCCTTGTCTTCATTGAAGAGCTTTTAGCTGGGCATGATAAGTCCTGGAGAATAACTTGATGTGGTTATTGTTTATTCCAACTTCAGAATCTAGAAAGAGTTAAGAAGATACTTTGAGTACGAGCGTACTCAGCAATTTCACTAGAAAAGGAGTGTTTGATGCACTATAACTACAGCCACAGACCGTAGGTCGCAGGCAATGCAAGTTTTCATAAACATTTCTTCAAAGGTTGCTTTTATTCTAAAAAGCTATGTCCGTTAGCCTTCACGGGTTTACCAGAACTTTCATGGAGTTCCTTTCCCGCCTCGTTCGCAGCTCCTTCCCGGAACAGGGAGTAACAAGTTACAGTTCTTACACTCTGGAGAGGTGCGTTACTTTACCCATGAGAGATCAACTCTTTGTTGCACAACTGGGCAGCTTATTCCCGTCCACAATTCCATGATGTGGGGACCAGAAGATGATCCAAGCCAATCACTGCCCTCTTCGTGACCTCGCATGCCTCCTTGGTGTACACCATGCCCACATATTGGATTACGGCACTGGTTTGTACAAACCGTTAGATGTCAGAACTATCGTGGGACGTTGAGGGTTCACACCGACATGCTGCATATCCTCTACGAATTACCAATTAATATGCACGCTTCGAGGATAACATCCACGACCTGCACATCCGGCTTCATGCGAGAGGAAGAAGATACAGCTGACTTCTCCGTACCATTCCAAATCTCATGGTCAACGCGTAATATATGGCGCAAGAATCACTGGCGACATTGGTTGTTAAGTCCTAGGTGATATAGTTCTGAACAGTGGTATTCCAACTGTCATATTTAATAGATTAGCTGATCACCCTGGATCAGTAATCAATGATTTATAAATATTATAGAAAATAGTGTTTTCTGACCTTTTTCAAATGCAGGTGATCACAACACTGGATTTGTGAAATACTTTACTGAAAATAAAAACAAAGGACATGAGCAAGTGTGAACTTGCCTTTTGTGATTGCAAGATTATGTACTCACGGTCTTCAAGTCAGTATAAGATCCAAAATCTGAAATCAGCATCATTGGTCCGGTAAGGACTAATGTTTAAAGAAGCAATATGTTTTTATGCATAAGTAATGTGATGCATGTTCTAAACGCAAATCCCAGAAATAACGTTGTCCTAGGGTCTGGATTCCGGAAATGGTTACTTTGGAATGTGTGGTCCTTTTAGATAAGATTCACATTTGTGCTTTTATTAGAGCTTATGAGTGTGTGTGAGCAATACATATTTATTTAGCAATAAAATATACACCTATGAAATGCTAGTCAAGATTGCTTATACAAGAGTTCTTGTTTGAAGTGGCAAAAAGGATAACCTTCGAAGAAAAGGTTTCTCTTCTAAGGTCTAAACAAGATTTGTGGTTAGTTAGTGGTGGTTGATGTTATTTGTTTGCTCAAATGGTTTGGCTTGAGTTGCTTTATAACTTAACTACTTCAGACCAAAGTTAACTATAAAACATATAGTAATGTTATTGTATTATATTTTGATTCTTGGAGACTAAAGTTAACTTTAATATAGATAGTTTTGAAGGTTTAATATTTATAACATTTGTGTATTGTGTATCTGGAATTTTTGCTTTAGGTTACTTAATAGTAGTGATTCTTTTACTTAGTGAAGTGGTTTCTTGATTTTATAATGGAGTAGTATCATTTATCTTTTATAAAGGACTAGTTGGGGTTTATAAACCAAAAGATAATATTACTTAACTACTTTTGAAATTTTATAGTGTTGTGGTAGTTTTTGTAATTTTGTGGTTAACATGGTTTAGAAAAGGTTTGGTGTATTCATAAGTTGTTCTATAAGGTTTTTATTATAAGCGGGAATCTTTTCAGAATATGATCTTCATTTAAGGTTGAAGATAATTTAATAAAAAGGTATTTATAATGTTTTAAATTATTATGGCTACATATTATTAATATTTAAGACTAATACTATTTATTATATTTAATTTACTCATTTTAGAAATATTAACAGATTTTATTCATCCTTATATGAATTATTAATGAAAGTAAATAAGTTTAAATTTGATTTATTAAAGTATTTGAATTTTTTATTCATCTCAAAAGTGGAATTTTATATTTTTAATATGTAAATATTATTTTTGTGATCATTTTGGTATATTACATTTATTTTTGTCATTTAAAAAATAATAAGATATGATTTTTATAATTCTTATTACTTTATAATTACTTAATAAATAATAAATATTTACTTATGTGAAATAATAATACATGATTATAGTTTAAATTATACTTCTTATTTTTCTAGGATTTTTGGTAATTTATTTATATTTTTAATATTTACCATTATTAGAATATGAATTATCAAAGCTTTATGAATTATAAAACCTTTATTAAATTATATTTATTTAAATAATCAACATAATAATATTAATAATTATAAGTTGTAGATTTTATTTTTCTCCAAATTTTCATATATTATACATATTTTTCTGAATTGTAAATCAAAAGTTATTAATTAAACAAGGTTTAATCATTTATTTGATTTCTAGAATATTATTAATTAGATTTATAACATTTTAAAAAGAAATACTTTTTACACCGTACCTAAAGCTAGCTTCAGTCACTGACTAGTGGGCCATTGTCCACCTCAGCTCTCAGGTTAAAGAAATTGCATATGTTACCGATTGGTTAGCTACCCCCAGTCAATGACATATGGGCCCTAGGCCACGTAATCAGCCACGCGAGGCAAGACTAGTCAAACGAGATGACGTGGTTTGATCCTGAGGTGAGCATGACGTAATGATGGCGTCATCACCACCACCGCCGCCAGTGGTTGGTCGCCGGCGACGATCTACTGCGCCCTAGCAAGCGAAATAAGCCTAGTTCAAATCAGTGCATCGTGCTGAGTCCTAAAGTGGCAGCGCCGCTCGAAAATGGATATCGGAGCCTTAGCTCCGACGAGCTCCGATGGTGGTCGATGGTGGCACACGGTGAAATGGCGATTTACAACGAGATCGAGCGATTGAAGGTTACTGGAAGCTTCAGGAACTCACCCTGATGATGATAGAGAGGTAGGCGAGGATAGGCGCGGTTGGAGGCGAGCTCTTTAACAAGATTTCTGACGAACTGCCACGAAGAAGAACGGCCAAATTCGTCCACTCCAGTGCTCCCCTTGATGCAGGATTTCTCTCGGAGGATCTACGGAGGACGGTGCTTCTCCATGGCTTCTTGGAAGGGTGTGAGGAGATGGGGTTCGATGGCGAGGGGTGGCTCCGGTGAGCTAGGTTTTTGGTCTCATTCACATCTAAGAGGATAATGAGGAATTGGAGATAGGGATTGAGGCAGGGCGTCGCGGTGGCCTTCTTATCCCTCTCTGGAACGACGGCGAGCATCTTGGCGCACGGCTAACGACGACGACGTCATCGGGCGGCGGCGAGATCCTCCAGTGAGCTGCCTGTGTGCGTGACGATGACGACGACACATGTTTTGCGGATAACCCCCTAACGATTCTTTCAGCTCAACCCGCGGTCCTTTCCTGACCCCACTCGTCAGTCACCGATAGAAACGAGCTGGTTGGGCTTTTGTGGGCTGCATATGGCGTCAGATAAGTATAGGGGTGTTGGGCCACGGCCAGGTAATGTTTTTATTTGTTTTACCCTTTTCTATTTTCTGGTTTCCTATTCAGATTTGAATTTGATTTATATTTTGAACCTTTCTTTGTATGATTTATTTGCTGGATATTTTCAACAATACTAAAATATATTTGGTATCCTTTGTGAACTTTTATTATATCATCTTTTTGTATTTCTTTTATTTACTCAATATGAACCCCTTTTTAATAGTTTGTAGAAACTTTTCTTATTATTTTTGTCTCCTATTTTAGTTATGGATTTCTTGAATGATATATTCTTATTTGTTTATAAACTTAACTCTTGTTGGCTCATAGTTTGAATAGAAACTTTTATATGTATAATGATCCTATATCATTATTTTATGCATGGAATATAAAAGACATTGATATGGTTATTACTACTCCCATTAATTTGGAAAATGGAAATGTATATATATTCTATTGTGATAAATAAAGAAGCTTAAGGATTTGAATTACGAATATTTACCCTAGGGTTTAGGGTTTTTAATATACTTAGATTCCTTTTTGGATATGAGTAAAGAATTAATAACAAAGCATATTGTCTTCTGTTTGTGATATTTGATGACATCAACTTTTATAATAGGAAGTTATAATTAGAATGTTTTATAGAAAGGAATTGGTAAAGATATGCTTATAGAATTTTCTATAGGAAAATATTCCTATGAAGTGTGATAGATATAAGATGATGGGTCAATAATCTGAAATGGATATTAAGTATAGTCTTAAGATTTAGAGTTGGTTGATTATCAAGAATTACTTTCTTTCATAATTCATAATTCTAGACTTCTTATTAAGGAATTCCTTTCCTAGATATACTACCTTTTCCTATCTATCATCATGGTTATTATGAGGTTTACTTCATAGAAATATTCTTATTCACTGATTAAGCTTCTCAACTCATGGATGAATCCAATGAGTTTGATACTCAAGTATTCCATAACTTCCTCATATCTTTGCTTGGTTATATCTACTACTCTAATGTTGACAGCCTTCCATCCAACAAGTAGTTCCTTCAAACTCTATTCATAATCGTCCTTAATCATTTATCACTAATGTATCTCTAATAGGTGTATTCATCCAACTACCTTTCTCTAAAGTTGACTATTCTTTAAAATGACTAACACCACTTCTAAACCTCCATTCTTCACTAGCTTTACTTGAATAATACCATCCTATATTCACTTTACTTCAATAATAATTAAATTTATGTGGCTTGCAATGAAACTCTAGGGTAACTTATCTCTACTAAGGTTCCAATCATGTTCTACCCATCAGTATTACTTATACTAAATATAAGCATTCAATATTGGTGGCCAAAGCGTCACCATTATAACCATTTAATCATTTATTGCTTAAGTTCTTAGTTGGCTAAGCAAGGCTTTATCAATCCTACTTTTCATTGTCTTGAAATTATCTTCTTAGTGTCTCATATTGGATTAAGGTAATTAATGGACTATGCCCTCTTTAAAATATTTAAGTAGATATTATGATAAGATCAAGAAATAGTAGATCAAGGATTGATAGTTAAAGAATTTGTGAATCAATGGGGAATTACCCAACATTGATGAACAACTTATATTAAGATAAGTTCCATAAAGATTGCTATAGAAAGAAAGATATATAGTGGATGATCTTGACTTAGTCTCTTTCCAACTCCAACTCATTGAAGGGTTAAAGTTAAGTATTACTATGATACTCCTAGTAAGAATAGATAAAAATAAATAGGTCAGCATTAATCATTGCATTTTTATTATTCTAGTGGTAATCTTAACTTAGTATTCATAGGTTGGTATGATGAATAGTATAATATGATCCCTTAAGGATCATATATGAATCATTTAAGAAATGTATTATAAGTGACTGTAACATCCCTAAAATCATGATTTCAGAGCTTTGCATATCATCCATGCATTCATAATCATTTAGGGATCATTTTCAAAGACATTACAAAAACAGAAGCATTTGGGTGCTTATTATTTTATGTAAACATGCATTGATCCAATGCAACTCTCTAGTGAGAGATTATTTGTTTCAAACCAAGATTGTTTGTTCATGAGTTGGTTTGGTTGTGTTCCAAGACTTGGACAAAATTTCCAAAACAAAATATGGGTTAAAACCATTTTCATATCTTTATTAAATCTTGTGTTAAGGCTCTGTTTATTTTAAAATTTCAAAGGAACCAAGAAAGTCTAGAGAGACAGCATGGTTTTATACTCAAAAATGTGCAGGCTTCATTTTACAAAAATCCAGAACAAGTTTGAAATCAAACACATTTGATTTCAATTGATTTTGTTTCCTGAAAATCGAATCAGAAAAAGAAAAAGAGTAAAGAAATGGAAATGGGTCGGCGATACCTTTTCAGCCCAGTAACCAAAACAGCCCACCCGGGTTTCCCTCTCCCCCTCTGTTTCTCACTGCAACTAAGCGCACCCACTTGCTGACAGGCCGACCCCACCTTGCCCCGTCATCGTCGTCGTCAATCACGCGCCGGAGGAACTGCTCTACGCTGCCGTTTCCTCCCGAATTCAAATCCTTTGATTGCGCTTGATTCACGGAGTAATTCCCCCTCCTCGCTCGGCTACTTAATCCCCACCACTCGACGACCATTTCCCCTTGCTCAACTCACTCTCTCCGCCACCAGGCTGCCCGTAATTGCTCTTGCACCGCCGCTGTACCGACAAGCTCCGGCGACAAAATTCCGGTGAGCCAGACCACCCATGCCCTTCTAATTCACACGAGCATGTTCCTTACAACCTTGTGCATCTCGTGACCCTTTTCGTTTGGCCACTCTTGACCCAGGCCGCCGTTCCCGTCCACCTTCGCAAGTGACAGAGCCGTCGCTCAACTCCGACAAAGAATACCGGTAACCCCCGAACGCCCCTTGCTTCCTCTTTGACCCTGTCTTGTCCGCCACAATCTTGTGCATCCTCTGACACCTTGTGCGGTCTACATTGTCGGCAACGACTCCATCCACAAACACCTGACGCCGCCAGCAACTCCGACGAGGTCCTGCCGCTGCGTCCGTGCACCCCTGTCTCTCCCTCGACCACCTCGAGCACCGCAGCGACCACGCGAACACCGTAAGCATCCCCACTCCTCCCCGCGCGACCTAAATCACCGGCAACTTCTCTGACAGAGCGCGCCGCCGCTGGCGCCGCCCCACTATGGTCGCTTGATTTGCAGCCGTCAGATCTAGATCCAACGCACACGATAGAATCATTTAACGAAGGGGTATGTGTTAGATCTGGCCGTGCGATTTCATTTAGATCGTGTGGTCCACACTGGTCAATATGGCTGAACCGGTATGGGCCAATCAGAACACGCCGCGTGGCCTGCGTTTAGATTTAAAAACAGAATTTAGATCTATTAGTGATTCAAACTTGTAAAATTCATATCTTTTGATCCACACGTTCAAATTTTACAAATTTTATATCATTGGAATCAGGAGAAAGAATTCTATCTGTTTATGCAATGTGTTTAATGTTTTTCCTCTGTAAAAATGGTTATTTTTTCATAGACATTGGTAGGCTTAATTTGAGTATGGAAATTATTTGAAAAATGTTTTGAAGATCAAATAAAGTTTATTCTTAGTGTCTTGGTCTTGTTTATGTTTCAGTACTGTATACTTGTCTTGTTTGGTGTAGAAAAATCATCACATGGAATTTGCATACATTCATATATTTTTGTTTTTATATTTTGTTATGTGATTTTGGTGCCACTATTTTATGTGTAGATTTTGGTGCTAATAGTGGTTGTGGTTGTGAAGATTGTTGCTACTCCCCAAACTACCAAGACAAGTGGTGCTTCATGTTTTTATCCCTATATTTTCACCTATGCATTAGAGATATTTTGTATAGGACTTGCATGAATATTTTGCTAAGTATATATATGCTATGCTTGGGAAATCCTAGTAGTTGTAGAATTGTTAGAATTTCCTCTAAGTTAATATGCTTACTTTTGCCATGCTTAGCCTAGATAGTAGCAACCAAGGGTGGATTATATATTCATGCTATGTGAAATAGTTCTAAGTCATTGACTTGTGTTTTTGCTTAATAAAACAACTAAGTGAATGAAACACCTAGGTGGAATGGAAAGAATGGTTTGTGTTGAGTGGTTACACAAGGCCCATTTCTATGGTTTACCTTGTGTATCTCACTTGTGGAAAGCCACCCAGGAACAAAGGGATTTGAGATGCCAAATGTTAAGAAGCTTCTAGTGCAGCCACATGGCAATATGGGCTCTGCCTAGATCATGTAGGTTGCAATAACTTAGCCATTTGTACAGTTGGTGGTAGTGGGATGATAGGTTGGAACGCGTCCATTTGGTCTAAGGGAAGGCTTCTGAAAGGTCCTGTCTTGGTGAAAATCAAGTCTTGTGGGGAAAGTGCACAACCTATACAGATGGAAGAATCTATGTACTTAGCCATGTCCCTGGTATTGGACAACTTGAGCATCAAGGCATGGAAGCTATCAAGAATCTCCTCATCCCAATTTTCTAAGTTAAAACTTGTGGTTGAACAAGGGTGAAGGTTCACCAATTTCTATTGGTGATTCCTTGGGAAAGTTTTGTCAAAGAAAAACTTAGTGTTTTCAACTAATAGGTAAAATCTATTTTGAGCAAAGCAAGCCTAAGCTACACTTAGCCAAATGCATGTAGTAACTAGATGTTAATATTCTACTAAGGTATCACTTGTCAATACTATGCCAATGTATTGACCCACTATGGCTGTAACTTGTGATGTTGCAGGTTATTCTGATGATGATTCGGGGTTATGAGTCTACACTCAACATGCTTGCCTGTGGCACATGAATATGAAGACTTATTTATATTGTTATGGTTAAGCTCTTGTATTAGGCCTATGGCCATGGAGTTGTAAAAGACTATGTTTGTCTCTGGAATGATATGTAATAATGACCTTTGTTTCTGTGTACTTCATCTTAAACTGTGGATTCTAGCATTGATCCAGGGACAAGCATTGCAATCATAGGGATCCTTACCTTTAAAAGGGAGGGATCTTACAGATGGTATCAGAGCCAGGTTGTTGCCTGTAGGATTATAACCCTAGGATTGGATTAGAAACCACTAAGGAAAAATCTCAACACTTTGAAAAAATTTCTACACTTGTCTTTTCTTCTCGTAAACTTTTCTATTCTTCTTTTTCATCTCTATTGGTAGAAGGATGCTTTGATAGCCTTTAGTTTAGAGAGTGAGAGTTGTAATGTGCTTTTTTAGTTGGACCACCACCCTTATCATTATATTTCCAAAATTTTGACTAAGTTATATTGAACCTTGGATGCTTGTAATGGATTTATGTATACCATGACTTGTGTGTTTATTTGCCAATGATATGTTTGTGCTACCTTGTCTTGTGTATTTCTATTGATGTTGTTTCTAACCCTTTCTCTATCTTATAAAATAGATGCCTAATGTTACTATCAGCACGGCTGAAGAGTTCAAGGGAACTCGTTTTGGCACTCGTCTTATTGAGCTCACTAGTTTGCTCAATCTTCCGCTTCCTAGCATCATGATGCTTCCCCTCACCAAGTATGAGAGGAAGGACCTTTGGGGCTTCAAAGTTACTCAGCCAGGACGCCAGACTGAGCCAGCCACGGAGGCTATCACCTTCAAGCTTATGCATGATGACAAGGAGAGAGGCCTAGAGGTAGTCATGCAAGATTTACTTGGGCGTTTGCTAGGGAGACACTGTCAAGAGATTAGAGGTACTCACTTCCACGCTTTCGGAAGACGCGACGAGGATGGAGAGGTTATTGAGTTCGAGGATACTACTAGAGAGACGACATAGCAGATTCGTCTGTACCTTCAAGACCTAGAGGTTCTACTTAGGCACCTAGATACCGATAGGACCAACGTCATGCTTAGCAATGACGAGCTCCAGGTGCAGCTTCGTGAGAAGGACAAGCTCTTCGTGGACCAAGACTAGATAGTCAAGGAAATGGAGGCCAAGTTTGAGAGTCAGGATAGGAAGTTCAAAAGCCAAGAGAAAAGAGTCCAAGATAGGAACAAGAGGATTCGAGAGATGACTACAGAACTAGAGGCCAAGGACTTCGAGCTCGAGCATCAGCAGGGTGTGATTGAGAGGCTTCATTCACAGAAGAGGGCTCTCAAGACCAAGGTAGAGGCCTTTACTACCAATGTCGAGGAGTACAAGAACGCTATGGAGAATGTAGGTCTTACACTTGTTGATGAGGAGGTTGATGCAGAGGAGTAGTGATGACTACTCATTTATCTTTTATTTACCATGCTTTTGATTATTGAGTTGCAATGACCATCCAACATGTGGATGGCTTGCTATTGGTGTGTTTGCTTTTCAAACTTGTTGTTTATGTCGTTGAACTTTATGTTATTTTGATGCTTGTTTGGTGATTGTCTATGTGTTGTATTGTGCATAATAAGCATCTATGGGTATCTCATTCTTATCCTTATTTGAAAACCACAGATGCCTCCTCGACGTGCCAACCCCAACCCGAACAACAACAATGTCACCCCCGAGATGCAGCAGCTGATGACAGCGTAGACACAGCTAATGCAGATGATGACCACTTTCATGCAGAATCAGAATAACAATAACAACAATAACAACAACAAAAACAACAACAACAACAACAACAACAACAACACAACAACAACAACAATCAGAACAATCCACCAGGATTTGACATGATCACCAGATTCTTAAGACTGAGGCCTGCAAAGTTCTCAGGAACTACTGATCCCATGGTGGCCAATGATTGTCTACGTGCAGTGAAAAAGGCTTTGGTGACTGTCGGTTGTACCGACGAGGAGAAAGTTAGGTTTGCAGCACACTTGTTGGAAGGACCAGCAGCCACTTGGTGGGATAACTTCCAGATCACCACTCCCATTGAGGATGTGACATGGGCTATCTTTGAAGATGGTTTCCATACAGCTAACATATCATCCGGAATGATGAGCTTAAAAAATAAGGAATTCCATAACTTGAAGCAGCGCCACCGCAGCGTGGCTGAATATATTGAGGAGTTCAACAATCAGGCGCGTTATGCACCGGATGAAGTTGATACCGATGCCAAGAGGAAAGAAAAGTTCCTCGAAGGACTGAACGATGAACTGGACCTGCAATTATCTGTGGCCTATGTCCCCACCTATCAATATCTTTGTGACAAGGCTGCCATCTTGGAAAGCAAGATGAAACAGGTTGAAAGCAGGAAGAGGAAACACAGCTCTGACAAGCACAGCTC
Organism: Avena sativa; assembly: GCA_916181665.1. NCBI lineage: Eukaryota > Viridiplantae > Streptophyta > Magnoliopsida > Poales > Poaceae > Avena > Avena sativa. The sequence goes on from OV702280.1 coordinate 140,495,606, forward strand.
GGGATCGTCTCACAAGCGTTCCCATTATGATGATAGTGGGAGTTCTGGATCCCACAAGCATGGAAAGTACAACAACCACCACAACCACAACCGTCATCATGACAACGAGCATCACCGTAGTCATGACAATGACAAGTACAAGAACCACAAGGGTGGATACAAGAGCCACCACAATGGAAGTGGAAGTGGTAGTGGAAGCCAGCCTGTCAAGAAGGATCTCAGTCAGGTTGAATGCTTCAAGTGCAAGAAGATGGGGCATTATGCAAATGAATGCCCAGAAAAGAAAGTTGAAGGACCCAACAAGCCCAACCCTTTCCATAAGGGACAGGTGAACCACATCAATGTGGAAGAAATCTATGAAGAACCTGATGCTGTCGCTAGTAAGTTCAAACTCAATTCTGTTCCAGAACTTGTTCTTTTTGATACTGGCGCATCGCATTCATTCATATCAAGAGAATTTGTTGAAATAAATGAGCTTCCAGTTGAAACTATTGGGTGTCCTATAAAAGTAAGTTCTCCTGGTGGAGAAATGATAGTGAACTCAGGATGCCATGACCTAGTCATAGAGTTTGGGAAGTATAAGTTTCCCGTTAATCTGATAATCCTAAATTCCCAAGGATTGGATGTCATTTTGGGAATGGACTGGATGACTAAGCACAAGGGAGTGCTATATTGTGCCAACCATATCGTCACACTCACAACTCCAGAAAACAAAAGGATTAGATTCAAGACTAACTTTGAATCGAAAGGGAGTAAGCTAAATTCTCTTAAGGGGGTTAGCATAGACAGTGTGCCAATTGTGAGGGAATATCCGGATGTGTTTCCGGAAGAATTGCCGAGAATGCCACCAGATAGAGATGTGGAATTTCTGATTGATTTGCTACTAGGATCAGGACCAATAGCAAAGAGACCTTACAAGATGTCAGTTGATGAGTTGAAAGAACTCAAGAAACAACTTGGAGAACAGTTGCAGAAAGGATTTATTCAACCAAGTTCTTCATCTTGGGGAGCGCTAGTTTTGTTTGTGGAAAAGAAAGATAGAAGTCAAAGGTTATGCATAGATTACCGTTCACTCAATGAGGTGACTATCAAGAACAAATACCCTTTGCCTAGAATAAATGACTTGTCAGTTAGAAGGAGCCTGTGTGTTCTCAAAGATTGATCTCCGGTCAGGTTATTTCTAGCTCAAGATAAGAGAACAAGACATACCTAAGACATATTTCACCACTAGGTATGGATTGTATGAGTACACCGTAATGCCATTTGGTTTAACCAATGCACCAGCTTATTTCATGAATATGATGAACAAGGTGTTCATGGAGTTCCTTGACAAGTTTGTTGTCGTTTTCATTGATGACATTTTGATCTACTCCAAGATCAAAGAAGAGCATGACGGACATTTGCGTTTGATACTTGAGAAGCTTAGAGTGCATAAGCTGTATGCCAAATTCAGCAAGTGTGAATTTTGGTTAAATGAAGTTGGATTTCTTGGACACGTTGTGTCAGTAGATGGTGTAGCAGTTGATCCCGCTAAAGTGTCAGCTGTAACTGAGTGGGAATCTCCTAAGTCAATAAAAGAGGTTCGTAGTTTCCTTGGCTTGGCAGGATACTACAGAAGATTCATTGAAAATTTCTCCAAGGTAGCTAAGCCAATGACAGAGTTACTAAAGGAAGAAAAGAAATTTTCTTGGTTTGAAGGATGTGAACTCAGTTTCCACGAATTGAAGAAGAGACTAGTGACATCACCAGTCTTATGTCTACCGGATTTGGAGAAAGATTTCCAAGTGTATTGTGATGCATCTCATCATGGATTAGGTGCAGTTCTAATGCAAGAAGGGAAAGTTGTGGCTTATGCCTCGAGACAACTCAGAACTCATGAGGTAAATTACCCTACTCATGATTTGGAGTTAGCATCTGTTGTCCATGCTCTCAAAACATGGAGACACTATCTTTTGGGAAAACGATGTGAAGTGTTCACAGATCACAAAAGTTTGAAGTATATCTTCACTCAGAAGGAAATCAATATGAGACAAAGAAGATGGATAGAACTTATCAAGGTCTATGACTTAAGTTTGCAATAGCACCCCGGTAAAGCAAATGTTGTAGCGGATGCTCTAAGCCGTAAGGTATTAGTGAATGGCCTTACTAAGGGAGAATTGCTAGATGATCTGTGTGCCCAATTTAGAGACCTTAGATTGGAGATTGTGCCTGAGGGATATCTCATGACATTGGATGTTCAACCCACATTGTTGGACAAGATCAAGGAAGCCCAAAGGACAAACAAGGAAATTGAAGAGATTAAGGAAAATATTGGCAAGGGAAAAGCCAAAGGATTCCATGAAGACGAACAAGGTACTTTATGGTATGGAAAACGTATCTGCGTTCCGCAAGATCTGGAGCTTCGGAAACTGATTTTACAGGAAGCACACAACTCACCATATTCCATTCATCCGGGTAACACCAAAATGTACATGGATATGAAGGAAAGATTTTGGTGGAATAATCTCAAGAAGGACATCGCCGAACATATTGCTTTGTGTGATGCATGTAGTAGAGTGAAAGCGAAACATCACCTATTCCTGATTGGAAGTGGGACAAGATTGGCATGCATTTCATCACCGGATTGCCAAGGACCCGGTCAGGATATGATTCTATTTGGGTAGTAGTGGGTCGCCTCACTAAAGTGGCTCATTTCATACCCGTGAAGACAACCTACACAAGTGCTAAGTTGGCCAAGATCTACATGAATAGGATTGTGTGTTTGCATGGAGTACCCAAGAGTATTGTGTCTGATAGGGGAACCCAATTCACTTCTCATTTTTGGAAGCAACTACATGAGTCATTGGGAATGAGATTGGAATTCAGCACTGCTTTTCACCCTCAGACTGATGGACAGACAGAAAGGACCAACCAGATTATTGAAGATATGTTGAGGGCATGTGCCCTAGACTATGGAGACAGTTGGGATGAAAGTCTGCCTTACGCAGAATTTTCTTACAATAACAGCTATCAAGCCAGTATTGAGATGGCACCGTTTGAGTTTCTCTATGGTAGAAAATGTACCACCCCATTGCTATGGAATGGTGTGGGAGAAAGAAATTTATTCGGGCCAGAACTAATCAAAGAGGCTGAAGAGAAAGTCAAGTTGGTAAAAGACATATTGAGGATAGCACAGTCCCGACAGAAGAGCTACGCAGATCCTAAGCGTAGAGAAGTCACCTATGAAGTGGGTGATAGAGCTTACCTTAGAGTGTCACCACTTCGTGGAGTGAAGAGATTTGGAGTCAAAGGAAAATTGGCCCCAAGATATGTGGGACCATTCAAGATTCTGAGTCATAAAGGAGAAGTAGCTTATGAGACTGAATTTCCAGAATCATTGTCTGCCGTTCACAATGTGTTTCATGTGAGTCAGCTAAAGAAATGTCATCCAGAGATGGAAGAGACTTCTTTGATGGATACTATACCTTTGGAAGAGGTTAATTTGGAAAGTGATCTCACTTATGAGGAAAAACCTATCAAGATTCTTGAGACTGCAGAAAGAGTTACACGGACTAAGACTATCAAATTCTGCAAAGTTCAATGGAACCATCATTCCGAAGAAGAAGCAACATGGGAAAGAGAAGATGATCTTCGGAAAGACCACCCTCACCTATTTGCTAGCCAATCCGAATCTCGAGGGAGAGATTCACCTTAAGGGGGTTAGATTTGTAACATCCCTAAAATCATGATTTCATAGCTTTTCATATCATCCATGCATTCATAATCATTTAGGGATCATTTTCAAAGACATTACAAAAACAAAAGCATTTGGGTGCTTATTATTTTATGTAAACAGGCATTGATCCAATGCTACTCTCTAGTGAGAGATTATTTGTTTCAAACCAACATTGTTTGTTCATGAGTTGGTTTGGTTGTTTTCCAAGACTTGGACAAAATTTCCAAAAAAAATATGGGTTAAAACCATTTTCATATCTTTATTAAATCTTGTGTTAAGGCTCTGTTTATTTTAAAATTTCAAAGGAACCAAGCAAGTCTAGAGAGACAGCATGGTTTTATACTCAAAAATGTGCAGGCTTCATTTTACAAAAATCCAGAACAAGTTTGAAATCAAACACATTTGATTTCATTTGATTTTGCTTCCTGAAAATCGAATCAGAAAAAGAAAAATAGTAAAGAAATGGAAATGGGTCGGCGATACCTTTTCAGCCCAGTAACCAAAAACAGCCCACCCGGGTTTCCCTCTCCCCCTCTGTTTCTCACTGCAACCAAGCGCACCCACTCGCTGACAGGCCGACCCCACCTTTCCCTGACATCGTCGTCGTCAATCACGCGCCGGAGGAACTGCTCGACGCTGCCGTTTCCTCCCGAATTCAAATCCTTTGATTGCGCTGGATTTGTGGAGTAATTCCCCCTCCTCGCTCGGCTACTTAATCCCCACCCCTCGACGACCATTTCCCCTAGCTCAACTCACTCGCTCCGCCACCAGGCTGCCCCTAATTGCTCTTGCACCGCCGCTGTATCAACGAGCTCTGGCGACAAAATTCCGGTGAGCCAGACCACCCCTGCCCTTCTAATTCACACAAGCATGTTCCTTACAACCTTGTGCATCTCCTGACCCTTTTTGTTTGGCCGCGCTTGACCCAGGCCGCCGTTCCTGTCCACCTCCGCAAGTGATAGAGCCGTCGCTCAACTCCGACGAAGTAACCCCCGAACGCCCCTTGCTCCCTCTTTGACCCTGTCGTGTCCGCCACAACCTTGTGCATCCTCTGACACCACTGGTTCGTGCTAGGGCGGTCTACATCGTCGGCAACGACTCCATCTGCAAACACCCGATGCCGCCAGCAACTCCGACGAGGTCCTGCCGCTGCGTCCGTGCGCCCCTGTCTCTCTCTCGACCACCTCGAGCACCGCAGCGACCACACGAACACCGTAAGAATCCCCACTCCTTCCCCGCGCGACCTAAATTGCCGGCAACTTCTCTGACAGAGCGCGCCACCGCCACTTGCCGCCGCTGGCGCCGCCCCACTATGGTCGCTTGATCAGCAGCCGTCAGATCTAGATCCAACACACGCGATAGAATCATTTAGCGAAGGGGTATGCGTTAGATCTGGCCATGCGATTTCATTTAGATCGTGCTGTCCACACTGGTTGATCCGGCCGAACCGGTACAGGCCAATCAGAACACGCCGCGTGGCCTTCTTTTAGATTTAAAAACAGAATTTAGATCTATTAGTGATTCAAACTTGTAAAATTCATATCTTTTGATCCACACGTTCAAATTTTACAAAATTTATATCATTGGAACCAGGAGAAAGAATTATATCTGTTTATGCAATGTGTTTAATGTTTTGCCTCTATAAAAATGGTTATTTTTGCAGAGACATTTGTAGGCTTAATTTGAGTATGGAAATTATTTGAAAAATGTTTTAAAGATCAAATAAAGTTTATTTTGAGTGTCTTGGTCTTGTTTATGTTTCAGTACTATATTGTCTTGTTTGGTGTAGAAAAATCATCACATGGCATTTGCATACATTCATATATTTTTGTTTGTATATTTTGTTATGTGATTTTGGTGCCACTATTTTATGTGTAGATTTTTGTGCTAATAGTGATTATGGTTGTGAAGATTGTTGCTACTCCCCAAACTACCATGGCAAGTGGTGCTTCATGTTTTTATCCCTATATTTTCACCTATGCATTAGAGATATTTTGTATAGGACTTGCATGAATATTTTGCTAAGTATCTATATGCTATGCTTGGGAAATCCTAGGAGTTGTAGAATTCTTAGAATTTCATCTAATTTAAGATGCTTACTTTTGCCATGCTTAGCCTAGCTAGTAGCAACCAAGGGTGGATTATATATTCATGCTATGTGAAATATTTCTAAGTCATTGACTTGTGTTTTTTGCTTAATAAAACAACTAAGTGAATGAAACACCTGGGTGGAATGGAAAGAATGGTTTATGTTGAGTGGTTACACAAGGCCCATTTCTATGGTTTACCTTGTGTATCTCACTTGTGGAAAGCCACTCAGGAACAAAGGGATTTGAGATGCAAAATGTTAAGAAGCTTCTAGTGCAGCCACATTGCAATATGGGCTCTACCTGGATCATATAGGTTGGAATAACTTAGCCATTTGGAAAGTTGGTGGTAGTGGGATTATATGTTGGAACGCGTCCATTTGGTCTAAGGGAAGGCTTCTGAAAGGTCATGTCTTTGTGAAAATCAAGTCTTGTGGGGAAAGTGCACAACCTCTGCAGATGGAAGAATCTAAGTACTTAGTCATGTCCCTGGTATTGGACAACTTGAGCATCAAGGCATGGAAGCTATCAAGAATCTCCTCATCCCAATTTTCTAAGTTAAAACTTGTGGTTGAACAAAGGTGAAGGTTCACCAATTTCTATTGGTGATTCCTTGGGAAAATTTTGTCTGAGAAAAACTTAGTATTTTCAACTAATAGGTAAAACATATTTTGAGCAAAGAAAGCCTAAGCTACACTTAGCCAAATGCATGTAGTAACTAGATGTTAATATTCTACTAAGGTATCACTTACCAATACTATTCCAATATATTGACCCACTGTGGTTGTAACATGTGATGTTGCAGGTTATTCTGATGATGATTAGGGGTTATGAGTCTACACTCAACATGCTTGCCTGTGGCACATGAAGATGAAGACTTATTTATATTGTTATGGTTAAGCTCTTGTACTAGGCCTATGGCCATGGAGTTGTAAAAGACTATGTTTGTCTCTGGAATGATATGTAATAATGACCTTTGTTTCTGTGTACTTCATCTTAAACTGTGGATGCTAGCATTGATCCAAGGACTAGCATTGCAATCACAGGGATCCTTACCTTTAAAAGGGAGGGATCTTATAGTGACATTTTATTATATCTGGTCTACCCTTAGACCAAATCATGTTTAACCAAATAAGGTTTTAGCAAAGGTCATATTGAAACTTATCACAGTTAACTTGATGATCTACTTCCATTCCATCAAGTTAAGAGAAGCTCCAACCACTTTGACCAGCTTTGTTTAAAAGCGCGAAAATTATTCGGATTTTCTATGCATGAATGCAATGCACACATCTGGGTTCAGCTTATTTCTAAGCTCTAGTGCTGGGATGTTACACTCAATGAATATGTATAGCATATATGAGAAACATGGGTATAGACATGATACTCCCTATTTCATTGCAGAAAACTTACCAGTGCCATCTTGTGTGTAGGGATAGTGAGGACATCCATAGGTATTTCAAGTTGGATATGTTCTCTTCAAACAGTTCTTACATGAATGGAACCAGCAATCATCTAGATTGTTGACCTCTATGACCACTATCTTTAGCTTATAACGCTTTCCCTACATATTTTAGTAGTGTCCAATTAATGTTTACATTAGAATCTAGTGTTAATTTGATGTTTCTTATTCTATGCTATATAATTAAATGGAAATACTTACCACAATGGTTTCCACTAGTTCTTGGGACAGGGCGTAGAGTGTTACTTCAATTGGATCTCTCTTTGTACTTAATTAGTTACGGCAGTCCATGATACAATGTTATCTTGAAATATTGTAGCAAATCGTTGCACTTTGTTTTCGAACGGCTAGGCTATGGTCTATAATCTTGTTTACCTTTCATACATAGTATTCATTCCTGGAATTGGTATACTAATGTGCCAACGGATAAGAGATGTATACTTAAATGCTAGAATCCACATAACAGTATAAATGATCAGCATATATGTGAGTAGTTAGCTTAATTAATAAATGTTGTCCTGGTATGGGCCTGAACTTTAGATACCTGAGAACTCGGCACTAGTCAGACCTACGAGCAAAACAATCATACTATCTTCAGAACAAGCCTGATGAATACTGACTATCGTGTTCCTGATGAGGAATTCATAGTAAAACTACTTGAGGAAGATTCATACAATACAAAGTTTGTTGAAATTTGAATTTCATGCATCTCCAAACAATAATGTGTCAATAGAATGCTCATGATAATTTATCATTAGAATAGAAAGACAAGTGCAGTGAACATTAGAAGTAAAGTAAATATTGGTGCTGCAATGCTTAGAAAAACTTTGAAAATGGCACTAAATAACAGTCAAATGAGAGTGCACAATAAGAAATATAAACTACGGTAGGGTTTGACATCTCTCATCTTATAAAGCAGGAATCCTTTGACGAAATTTTGGTACACATACAACATCATGGGTTTCACCTTCACAGCCCTACTTCAATACTTGGGTAGATAAATACGGTTCCAAGGCAAGAGGAGAAACCACTGAGAAAACTTAGATGTTCTCTAGTAAGAAATTTAAGTGGCCAGTGATTATATTTCTTATTTGAATGAAACAAAGGACTAAAATAAGACACTGATATGTCCCTTTGGTACCATATGCAATTTTTTACTTCTGAACCTCTATCATTTCTGAGGAAGCCCGTGAAGGATTCCCTACTAACTTCAGTACTGCAGAATCCAATAATTTCCATGATAAAAGATACACACCATATAAAAAGATGGAACACAATTTAGTGCAAATGTTGCCAAAAAAATTGGAAACAAAAAATGATGGAAATATATGATAGGACTGAACAATAGCACCTTCGGCATAATGGAACACTCAACGAAATACAAAGCAAAGTAGCATACTGACAATTTGGACAGCAGGTGCAATCATGGACGTCAATTTCTCCTGGCTGCATATTAGATGGATTCCAAAAAGCTAATTACATAACACCTTGTAAAGAAAAAAAGTTACAGGATGGCAGACTATAATGCATCCTCATGTGCACATTTAATGGAACTAATGGCAACCACACATATTATATGATGCTCACATTATATGTAGGAGAGCTAGATCTGACTGGAAGCTGCATAGAGATCTACAAAATGCCAAAAAATATCAAAATATATAAGCCAAGAAAAGAAGGATGAAGAAAGCGAATTTAGTTGGAAAAGTAACACAGAGGAATAGCAGCAGAGTCATGAGATCATCGACCTGAAGAACGTGCCGACAGAAGTACAGAATACCGACTCAAGCATCTTGATCATGCACACCATGGAAAATCCACATCGATCTATAGGATAGCACACATACAAAAGAGCAACCCCATGCACATGATATAGAAAATACGAATTTGTGAGCTCATCCATGAATACATGTATTAAGCAAACGAAGTTGCCAATTCGAAATAATGATGTTAGAGAGCAACCCTTTTGATGAAACTGTACATTCTATGACTAAGATTACATGCTAACTCGCAGGACCAACCTTCAATCCAGCAAATCCAACATGCAGATGCTTCCTCGCATATTCCCCTCTTGGTCACTGGGTACACCAGCCTGTAAAGTGGAGATAAAGAGAGGTATAACGGGAGTAGGGTAAAGGAGATGGCCACATAAATGAGTGTCTATGATGAGGATGAACTGCGGAGTGATTCATACCTACACCACCCCTGTCGCCACTATAGGAAGCTAGAAGAACGACGTGTCCATGGCTTGATACATCTAGACCCGCAATACACTACAACGGCCATTCGATGCATCCACCGCCGCCTCTGCACCACCTCTTGTCCAAGATCAGGCTGAGCTCCGGGTGGAACATCCGGCACCCAACGAATGGCGCTGACGGATGGGAGAGCGGAAGGTCAACGGAGTGAGGGTTCCAAGAGCGGGAATGGCTGTCTTCGACATGTGGCGCGGCCACGCTACCGGTTCTGCGCCTCCTGTGGTGCCTATGTAGAGGCGGTGTAGACAACATCCTCTAGCTCAAGCCGCAAGGTTTCGTGAAGGAGAAGTGCATCTATGGCAGATGCCACAAGGAGGAAGCCATCGGCGGGCATTTTGTTTCTATTGTATTGGAGGGGGTGGTGAGTGCGAGGGAGGAGCTCCGGCCGTCCCCATAGATTGGTTGGAGAGAAAAGAAACATGAGAGAAATTTATGGGGAGACAGAGGAACGGGGCACGGGGTTGTTCGAGAGAGGTGGCCGTGCCGGAGACATCCAGAAGAAATGGGACACGCAGAGAGAAGATGAGATAAGAGATAAAATATCTACGCTAGAGCGGCGACGGGATTACCGGCCCACATGCAGTGGCAGAACCCACACGGGCGATGGCAGACGCCCGGCAATGCGCTTAGCGCGCTCGCTTTTGCTCACGTTTAAACTGTAGAATAATTTTAAATATTATCAAGGTATGTACTCTGTGATATCCCTATTAGGCGTCTTGATCTATCTCTATAGTTCTTTATGCCTAATATGTAAGACCCTTTACCTAGATCCTTCATAATTTTTTGTTTAGATAACTTTTAACACTGTTTAAAAGATCTACATCAGTTCCAATCAGTAATATGTCATCCACATATAATATCAGAAATGCCACAATGCTCCCACTCACTTTTTTGTAAATACAAGGCTCTCCATAAGTTTGGACAAATCCAAACTCTTTGATCACCTCATCAAAGAAGAGATTCCAACTCTGGGATGCTTGCTTCAGTCCATAGATGGATCGCTGAAGCTTGCATACCTTGTCAGCATTCTTAGGATCGACAAAACCCTTTGGTTGTATCATATACAACTCTTCTTCAATGTTCCCATTGAGGAACGCAGTTTTGATATCCATCTACCATATCTCAATCGAAATATGCAGCAATTGCTAACATAATCCTAACCGACTTTAGCATCGCTATGGGAGAGAATGTCTCATCGTAGTCAACTCCTTGAATTTGTTAAAACCCCTTTGCGACAAGTCGAACTTTATAGATAGTTACATTACCATCAGCATAAGTTTTTCTTTTGAAAATCCATTTGTTCTCAACGGCCTTTCGATCATGAGGTAAGTCCACCAAGGTCCAAACCTAGTTTTCGTACATGGATTTCATCTTGGATTTCATGGATTCTAGCCATTTGTTGGAATCTGGCCTCATCATCGCATCTTCATACGTCCCAGGGTCATCTATTTTATCAACCATGAAATTCATGACAAGATATCCACATAGTTCAGGAACTGCATGTTTTCTGCTTGACCTGCGAGGTTTGGTAGTATTCTCTTTAGGAGTTTCATGATCATTATCATTAGTTGCCTCTTCATTCGGTGAATTCAACTCTGGAACAATTTCTGGTGCTACGCCACTCGCTGTTTCACGAAGAGAAGGTTCAATAACCTCTTCGAGTTCTACCTTCCGACTATACACACCTTTCGCGAGAAACTCTTTCTCTAGAAAGGATCAATTCTTGGAAATGAAAATCTTTCCCTCGGATCTGTGTTAGAAGGAATACCCAATAGTTTTCTTAGGGGGTATCCTATGAAGACGCATTTTTCTTCTTTGGGTTCGAGTTTATCAGGCTAAATTTTCTTCACATAAACATCGCATCCCCAAACTTTAAGAAATGACAGCTTAGGTTTGTTTCCAAACCATAATTCATACGGTGTATTTTCAAAGGATTGAGATGGTGCCCAATTTAAAGTGAACGCAGCGGTTTCTAGTGCTTAACCCCAAAATGACAGTGGCAATTCAGTCAGAGACATAATAGATCAAACCATATCTAATAAAGTATGATTATGACGTTCCGACACACCATTACTATATGGTGTTCCGGAAGGTGTGAGTTGTGAAACTATTCCACACTCTCTCATATGTGCACTAAACTCGTAACTTAGATACTCACCTCCACGGTCGGACCGCAGAAATTTGATCTTTCTATTACGATGATTTTCAACTTCACTCTGAAATTCCTTGAACTTTTCGAAGGTTTCAGACTTGTGTTTCATCGAATAGATATACCCGTATTTACTCAAATCATCCGTGAAAGTAACAAAATAACGATATCCACCTCGCGCCAACACACTCATTGGACCACATACATCAGTATGTATGATTTCCAATAAATTTGTCGCTCATTCCATTGAACCGGAAAAAGGCGTTCTAGTCATCTTGCCCATAAGGCATGGCTCACATGTATCAAATGATTTGAAATCAAGTGATTCCAAAAATCCATCTGAATGGAGTTTCTTCATGTGTTTAACGCTAATATGACCTAGACGTCAGTGCTACATATATCCAGATATATCATGGTCAAGTTTAATCCTTTTAGCATCAACATTATGAATATGTGTAACACTATTATCGCGATCCAACAAAAATAAACCATTCATCATAGTTGCATGACCATAAAAGATATCATTCATATAAATTGAACAACTATTGTTTCCAGATTTAAATGAAGAACCACTTCACATCAAAATGATCTAGATACAATGTTCATACTTAGTGCAGGCACCAAATAACAATTATTTAGATATATCACTAATCCCGATGGTAAGTGGAGAGGCAGCGTTCCGACAGCGAGCACATTAACTCTTCATCCATTGCTGACACGCATCATGACCTCACCCCTTGCTAGCAGTCGCTTGTTCCATAGCCCCTGATTCGAGTTACATATATTAGCAAAAGATCCAGTATCAAATACCAAGGTGCTACTACGAGTACTAGTCAAGTACACATCAATAACATGTATATCATATATACCTTTGTTTGCCTTGTCAGCCTTCTTGTCTGCCAAATACTTGGGGCATTTGTGCTTCCAATGGCCAGTCCCCTTACAATAATAGCACTTGGTATCAGACTTAGGGCCATCTCGAGATTTCTTTTCAGGAGAGGCAACATATTTTGCGCCTCTTTCCCTTCTGTTTACCCTTCTTGTCTTTCTTGAAACTGGTGGTATTATTGATGATCAACACTTGATGTTCTTTCTTGATCTCCACCTCTTCAGTCTTAAGCATTGAGAGAAGCTCAGGGAGAGACTTCTTCATGCCCTGCATTTTATAGTTCATAACGAAGTTGTTCTCTTCCATAACGAAGTACTAAGGTTAGGATAGATCTAGTTCAACTAATCCAAATTATGAATGAACTCCCACTCAAAAACAACATCCCTTGTGTCTTTTTGGTGATTACCTGAACCAAATCCACTACACCAAGTCCGATCATCACGTGAGTCAGTGTAGTTTCAAAGGCGAGCCTCTATATGGGCATCATATCAAATATATGACTGATGCTTAACCTTTCAGTCCGTGTTCTGAGGCCATGTTTGTATATGCTAGGCTCTCCAAGTAAGAACCTTAGTACTTGCGTTTGTAAAACTATATTACACCCGAAATATGATCATGGATTCAAGTACACCCGATCATCACGTGATGTCTTGAAGCGGAGAAACATAATTGGTGCATACTTAAGGGAGAACACATTTTTATCTTGATATCTAAATTAAGGATCATCTTATTATGGTACTAAAATGCCAAACAAGGAATATAAGATGCAAACACATCATATGTGAAAACTGAAATGATATGGTTCTTCCACTTGATCACTATCATGTGCATCGTGGTATGATCTTTATCATTCCTTTGTGTGTCAGGCCAAGGTCTATGGAACTTACACGTTAGATTTGTTGTAAGAGTATCAACTATAATCAACTTACAACATTACCATATCATGACACTAGCCCAGCAACAATCTAAACTAGACTCTTCTAATTTATCCATTGCAAGTTTTACGTGGCTTAGGTCTTTCGAAGATAGAACCGTTCTTACCTACGAACATGGAACCACAACGATGATAACTATGTTATTAGCAACTTGTTATAAATCAGATATTTACTATAGTAGGAGAGACAAACACCCGCTAGTCACTTATGCAAAACTAGTTGCATGTCAAGCATGGAACTGGTCTCATGTGCGAGGACATGTAAAGTTTGTCCGGGCTGCTTCATTCCAATATGACACCAATATACAAAGTACAAGAAAGAAGCAATAACATGATCATTATCGCGTACATACTCATATGTGTACTACTCATGCAAAGCATCTACGCATAGATCCGTCTCTGATACCATGGGGCAATAATTCTAGAGGGGCAGAGAGATCCTTCACAAGGAGGTGTGAGTGAGAGAGAGGGAGCGGGAGTCCTTTTATAGGAGGAGGAGAGCACCCCAAGGGGCATGGCCGGCGGCAATGGTCGCTGCCCCCACCCCTTCCTCCATTCATGTGAGTGGAGCTCCCACTCAAATTTGACTCTCCATTTCCTCCACTCAAAATCCCACTCAAATCACATTAAATTTCCACCAAATTTAATGTAATATCTCATCAAATAAAACTCTTTTATTTCTTTACTCAGAATTTTGTTAATTATCTTAATTAACAAACATTCACATAAAAGCCTTGCTACTTTTCAATTTCACATGCAGAACCAATTTCACCCGAAACGATTCTGGTGTCCATTGAAATAATTCCAGCGCTTTGCAATTCTTTCGTCTAGAACATATTTGCTCAAAATGGTGTTGGTATCCCTTAAGTGTGTCACGCGACGGTTCACAAATAATGTAGACATGCTCGAGACCCCTCTCGGATCAATAATTGGAAGCGAGACCTGGAGATCCATAATGACTCCCACACATTCAATGATGACTTCTATGATCGTGAGAACCTTTTATGCTAGTAACTTAATCCCTTTGTCTCGCGATATATTACATGTCTGAGATTTGGTCATCAGTATCTACATGTACTCTTTTCTCGTTCCCGTGATATAACATTCTAGTGATCACATCACTTGCTTGCAAGCTAACTAATGTGATATCACCGAGAGGGCCCAGAGTATATCTATCTGTCATCGGGATGGACAAATTCCACCCTTGATCCATAAGACTATACATAACACCTTCATAGTACTGTACCCACCTTTATAGTCACCTTGTCACGGTATGACGTTTGATGTTATCAAGATACTCTTCCAATGTTAGTGATTTACATGATCTCATGGTCTAAGGACTAGGATTACTTCGTATGATGTTATAGAAATAAACACAATGACTTTGATCGTAATGCTATACTTCGGATGAATGTTCATCACATCATTCCAACAATGTTTTGACCTCGTTATTAACAAGATCCAATGTCCATGATCAGGAAACCTTGATCATCTTGTTAATCAATGAGCTAGTTTATTAGAGAGGCATAACTAGGAACTTTCTATTTGTTTATTAAACACACATGTATTAATGTTTTCCTATTAATAAAATTATATCATGCAAAATAAACATCTATCATATACTTGGAATACATATAATAACAACTTTCTTATTACCTCTTAGGGAATATTCCCTTCAGCATAATGAATCATTCTATTAGCTTCAATGTTGGCATCCTTCATTCTTTCTTCAACCTTGTGCATCCACTTCTTTGAATCGGCGTGGCTCATACGCTTGGGGAAGTTGAGTTCCTTGTCTTCTTTATTGATATGGCCCATCTGTCGAGTTGACAGAGGTTTAGAGTAGAAACAGATGGATTATAGAAGAAGAACAGGAATAACACACACAAGCAACTTTGTTTTGGAAATCAGGTTTTATTTTCTATCATAACAAACCATAAAAGACTAGCAAACAATTTCATCGCATCTCTATTATAGTGAAATCTATCCAGATTTGATTCCTAAAGGGTCACTTGGAATCTTCGAGGCTTCGAGTCTTCAAAAGTCTTCGTGCTCTTCTTCATGATCTTCATAATCTTCAATCTTTGAAGGTCTTTACTTAATAACCTTGACTTCTTTGGTACTTGTAGCTTTGAAGTCTTCAATTCTCATAGCTTCAGTCTTGAAACATGTTCTGTGGAGGTCTTCAAGTCCAGAGTTGAGTGAAACATCTTCTTTGGAAAGTAGTCTTGAGAGAAGTTTCTTCTGTAAGTGCATAATGGTAAGTTCTAATTTTTGAAAGGAAGAGACTTAAGAATTTTAAAACTCCAAAGATAAATGATGAGAAGTATGAGAGTTTTTTTAAAATAACTTACAAAATATTACTCCTAAGGCTTTTCTGATGCTAAGGTCACGATCTATAGTCTGAAGGGAATATGCCCGAGAGGCAATAATAAAGTGGTTATTATCGTATTCCTTATTTATTATAAATGTTTATATTGCATGCTATAATTTTATTAATATGGAAACGTTAATACATGTGTGTTTAATAAATAAAAAGGAAGTTCCTAGTTATGCCTCTCTCATAAACTAGCTCGTTGATTAACAAGATGATCAAGGTTTCCTGATCATGGACATTGGATGTTGTTAATAATGAGGTCAAAACATTAGTGTAATGATGTGATGAACATTCATCTGAAGTATAGCATTACGATCAAAGTCATTGAGTTTATATTGCTATAACAACTTACAAAGTGATCCTAATCCTTAGACCATGAGATCATGTCAATCACTAACACCGAAAGAGTTTCTTGATAACATCAAACATCACACCATAACAGGGTGATTATAAAGATGGGTTCATAACTACTAAAGTGTTATGTTGAGGCCCATGGATCGAGAGTGGAATTTGTTCATCCCGATGACGGATAAATATGCTCTGGACCCTCTCGGTGACATCACATTGATTAGCTTGCAAGCAAGTCATCTGATCACTAGAATGTTATCTCACAGGAACGAGAAAAGAGTGCATGTCAGTAACGAGATCAAACTAGGTATGGAGATACCGATGATCGAATCTCGGACATGTAATATATCGTCAAACAAAGGGATTAAGATACTAGCGTAAAAGTTTCTCGTGATCACAAGAAAGTCATCGCTGAATGTGTGGGAGTCAGTATGGGTCTCCAGATCGCGCTTCTGATTATTGATTCGATAGGTCTCTCGATCATGGCCGCATTATTCGCGAACTGTAGGGTGACACACTTAAGAGACACCGACATCTATTTGGAGCAAAAGTTTCATGCCAGAAAGAATAACAAGCGTAGGTATTTATTTCACTAGATACCGAAACGGGTTTTCGGGTGAAATTGCAGAATGTGTTTTTGCATGTGAAATGAAATACTAGCAAGGGGTTATATGAGAATGTTTGTCACTAAAGTAATTGACAAAATTCTGAATAAATAAAAGGAGTTTTATTTAATGAGAGTTGGCATTAAATTTGGTGGAAATTTAGTGGAAATTTGAGTGGGTTTTTGAGTGGAGGAAATTGAAAGGCATTTGAGTGAGTGGAGTGTCCACCCACATGAATGAGGAAGAGGTGGGGGCAGCCCCATGGCTGGGCGCCATGCCCCTTGGGTGCCCCCCTCTCCCCTATAAATGGCCCCCCTCTCATCCTCTCAAAGAATACGTCCTCGTGAAGGATCTCTCTCCCCCTCTAGTATTTATTCCCCATGGTCTCAGACTAGCGAGATACATGTTCCCGGTGGATATTCAGCAAGAAAGAGTTGTGCTTCCGATGCATCTCTGGAGCAAGGAGGCGGAGGTTGTTCGGTGCCTCGTACGTGTGTGAGAGCATGAATGTGCTGCTATTTTGCGGCGCTAGGACTTACTCTCCATCTTGAGATCGGCAAGAGATCGTCTACATCAACCACGAGTTTGAACTCGTTAAGCTTTGTCGGTCTTCAAGGGTATGTTCTATATGGATATACATCCGCCCATTGCTTATATGTAGTAGATAGATCTTGGTACATATTTGTTCCCATCGTAAGAAATTTTTTGTTTTCTATGATGCGAACCCTACACAGTCAACATGTGCTCTGATACCATCTGTAGTGATCTCGGATCTGGTAAGGATCCTAAGTCCCTGTGATTAACATGCTAGTCCCTGGATCAATAGCTAGCACTCATAATAGATTAATTATCATGTAAAATACAAGTCTTTATAACATGAGTCGAATAATACAGAGTTTACATTATTACAAAATAAGCAATATAAATACAACTTGGAGTCCCATCAATGCCACAGGCAGGTTGATGAAGACCCGCGATACTAGCGCACCTTTCAACGATCTCTAAATTATGCACATGAAATGTGCATCCAAATGAGTTGGTAAATACTTTGAATGTATTGGAAAATTACACCAAAGAAAGAATAAGACTAACTCTACATGCAAGACTAGAGTAGGCTTTGGAGTTCATTTGCATAAAGCCAATTTTCTATAAGTAAGAAGAAAAGAGGAAGAGTTTTATCCTACTTTGTAAACATTCGTTCAAGTAATATAAAGTCGAATGGAACACGGGGATATTACTCACCAAGTGTCCAAACAACCTAACACTTGGATATTACTCACCAAGTCCACAAAATCCCACCCATTTTCGATATTACTTACACCATGGGGTTTCAGAAAAATGAGAGTAAGATCCTTCAGAGGCTCTATCATTCAGATGCTTAAAGTGTTCTTTTTTACGAACTCGGCTAATAGATCATATTGCAATACTCTTGACAATTTGTGCACTTTACCCACAATCCACAATCAAGTCCTTATACAAACAATACCATGGCGAGGCTTTCCCTTAGTAGCCCCTCTACCTTCTGGATCAACCCGTGCCAAGAACCTCCAAATGATGGTACCTAGGTGAGATTTCCTAGTAAGTACTAGACCAAGACAGAGCCCATATGTATTGTGGTTGCACTGGAAGCTTCTAAATTCTAAAAATGGTAGACTTCTTTGATTCCTGGGTGGCGGTCCTCCACCAAAATCTCACGTGTTGACCTGACAAGCAATCCACCTATAAGAAAACTTATTTTGTTTTGTTTTGAAGTAGACGTGAGAGGAAAAAGGTTCTCTCAAAAAGATCTTTTATACTTAGAAACATTTCTATCTTTGAATCCCCCATTGGTATTTGTATATTTAGCATAGCACAATCATAGTACTTAGAAATGTTTTTGGGATAACCTATTAGGAATGGAAAATCCTAAGCATAGAGCTATTCATGGTATACTACAAAAATCATCACACTTTGCAAAATAATACTAAGAAATTCTACTAGAACATCCTACACATGCATACTATAGAATTTGTGGATCAAAACATGCATAGAATCAAAACAGGGACAATATATGAACAACAGGTGTAACTTGCCTTCTGTTAATAATATAGGTGATTATTGTATTTTTCCACAGCAATCACACTCTTTGAACAATCTAACGCGTGGACAAAGTAGTTCCTATCAAAACAATTGCAAACATAGCAAACACAACAATAATTATTACCAACATGTATGATGATTTAATATGACACAATCATTATATTTAGTTCTCTGGACAGTATTATAACACAGGATGCATACATGACATCATTTAATGCAACAGGATATTTATCATTACATCCTGATCACCAAATAAGAGGTTTTAATAGTTCTGTTGAAATTTTGTCCTAATTGTCGAATAAAATTTGGTTCTGGGTTTTACTGGATAGATGACATTAATACAAACCAGTAGGAATTTTATTCACCATAATCGGAGTTGTAAATATTTTCTATGATTTAATTACTGTTTAATAGAGTTTAAATCATTTAAAATATTTACTACGTGAACAATTACATCTAAGACCATGTCTATATTGAACACGAAATTGTGAATCCAGGGACATATTATTTATATTTTTAGGATCTATAAATATTTATTATGTATTTACTACTCTTAAAAGTCCATTAACACTAACTAAATCTATACAATAATTCTACACTTCAAAAGTTGGATCTAATAGCATATTAATGTCATATATGAAATTAAGAATCTATAGATACTTTATTTGTATTTTCTGATATACAAAAAAATTACTATGATTTATTTAATCTAAATTGTCCATTAAACTATTTAAATTATTACAGTAATACTATATTGTAAAACATATATCTTACCTCATATTAATATTGTATATATTTTTATGAATCCAACGGTATATTATTTGTAATTTTTGGACAGGTAGATCTTTCTCTATGATTTTTGTAATATTACATGTTTTTCTGCCCTTTTATTCAATTTCTAATTGCAGGAAAAAAATCAAAGTGCGACGTGGCATGTTTCTACTGGTTCATACTGCTTGGGTTAAGTGGATCGGTGTGGACCACTGGACTGGATCGGGCGGCGTTGGAAGTGCGGCCCATTTGCTGCTGGGCTTCAACTCCAAATCGACACGGCTCAGCTTAAACTTCAGCCGAGGCTCGGCTCCTATTAATCTACGTCGTTGCAATTAGATCGGATGGTTGGTGGTGATGATAGCGAGCTGACGGTGACGACGATGATGTCAATGATGATGGGTGACTCGGATGGTGGAGCATGGCGGTGCTACGGTGGCCCTCGGTGACGGCGGAGTATGAAACGAGAAGCAGCGCATTGAGGCGATCTAGATGGCAGACACGGCTACGTTTTTTCTTCCCATGGCAACAGTGAGCAGTGACTAGAGGTCGTGACTGTTGCAGGGATCCGGTGATGAATCTCAGTGGATCCGGTGGTCTGCAAGAGAGAAAATGGGTTAGGAGGAAACGGTGCTCCAATGGGAAGAGGTCCAGAGGGAAATGATGACACAGGGTGGATGGGACCGTGTTGTACCTCGATCTCCCGTGAGAAACCATGGTGCAGCCGCGGTGACATCTGAATCGGCTCAGGGCTAGGGTTTTTGGGGTATTTTCGAAAGGGGAAAAGGCTATGGGGGTAGGTGATTTATATAGGGGTGGATGCCTATAGAAGGGACAACGGATAATGCCGAATCCGCGGCAGTCCAATGTTTTACAAGGCGCGGTCTCTGCGTTAGTAGGAAGGAGGCGACCGGGGCGACTCCACCTGGCAGAGAGAGAGAGGGGAGAGTGGTTGCTGGGTGTCTGCTTCTCTCTGGGTCGCTCCTGGGCTCCGTGGCTGCTGCTACACGCGGCAGAGGAAGGAACAGGAGGGGAGAGCAGTTGGGTTGGGCTTGGCCGGCTCGCTAGGTATGGTAGGTTTAGTTATTTTATTCTTTATTATTTTTGCGTTTTTAGTATTTCTTTTATAGTTTGTGTTTTAAGAGTCCAAAAGAATCCAAACAAATATTAAAATTTATAAATTCAAAATACACCATTTAGTGTGTATAGAGAATATTTTTGTGCAATTTTTAAAATGTGAATAATGTTGCATATATTGTATTGTTTGAAAATTTTGGAGGAATTTAAAATAGGGTTTAGGGTTGATAATTTCCATATTTATTTTTAGGACATCTCAATAACAAATTCCTTTCCATCAAATATACAAAATGTATTTTTCTTCTAGGAACCTTCATAAATGATTCTTGGGATTTCAATTAGGTTTTGACACAAGATTTTTGAATGAGGGTTTACATGAGATGCCATGATGCAAACCACACATTGTTTTTTGGATTTATACAAAATTTCCAAACCTAATTGGACAGTCATGATAAACCATTCCTTTTTAGTGTCCTTAGGAAAGTTTGGAACAATCCTAAAAGATTTATTTTCATTCAAATTTCAATAAGATCAAACAATTCAAACAACATATTTTTTTTACATTCCAAATTAGGAAATTTTTGGGATGTTATGGTGGTTCTCTCGCTCACCACTCATCTCGCTAGTTTGTTTTGTGGTTTGCACCCTCGCTAAAGCCTTTGCATTGTCCGTAATTATTTGTATAGGAGTCATTGGTTGCAAAACACATGTTTTTTACATCCACTTGAAGGTATACATGTTTGTGCGGACCTCATGGGTAGCTCCTTTATCAAATTGTCAAGGGAGTCCAAGCAACATATGGCACGGCGTCATTGGAACAACATGACATTCTACCGTGTCTTTGTATGGTCCAATAGAAAATGTGACAGAGACCGTGTGTTTTAATCTTCATGGGTCCATTGTTGCTTAACCATTGCACATGATAGGGGTGGTTGTGTGGACGGAGTGGAAGGTTGAGTTTCTCACATAGTTCCATACTTGCCAGATTATGACAACTCACTCCATCAATGATAACTTTGATGAATTTTCTATTGATGTCGGCACGTGTTTTAAAGATCTAGCACCTTTTATCTTTATGTTCTTGTGCTTGTGTAGTTAGAACTCTTGTGACGACAAGCATGGACTTGCGTCGTGCTCACACATGATGAGATCTTGATCATTTGTGGGCACTTGTTTTTGACCCATTGCCTCCTTGACTCTTTCTTCAAAATCGTCCTCACTCAAGTATTCCTCGTCGCCATTGTGATGGACAAACAATACTTTTGTGTTGCCGCATTGGTACGACTTGTGTCCTTTACCTCCACACTTGTAGCATTCTACTTGTGATGCGGAGTTGGATTCCAAAGTTTGCTTGCCACTTGGGGGTGGTTTGCCTTGAGACGTTGTTGAATTGAATGGGTGCTTGAAACTACTTGTAGTGCTTGCTTTCGGACTTGATTAGTGTAGGAGCAGGAGTAGAGGACTTGGAGGTGAAGTAGGTCTTCAGCTTGCTATATTTGAGGTCCTCTTGCACTTGACGCTCGGACTTGGTGGAAATATGTGCAAGGTCCACCATGTTGCGGTAAGCTTGGAACTCTGTGATGCGCTTGATAGGATGATTCAAGCCCATAATAAAATGAGCCATGGTTTGCTCCTCTCATTCTTATATGTTTGCATGAATCATTTGGAGTTCCGTTTCCTTGAAATAATTTACCACACTTTTGGTTCCTTGAGTAAGATTTTGGAGCTTCTTGAAGAGGTCACGTGTGTAATGTGATGGAACAAAGCGGGAGTGCATGTGATCCTTCATTTCTTGCCAAGTGATAATTAGAGGCTCCTCCCTTCCCTCTCTAGCAACTTGGACGTGTTCACCAAAGGTTGGCATAATCATCGAACTCGAGTGATGCCATAGCCAACATCTTTGCATTACTATAGTTGTGCATCTGAAAGATCTTATCCGCCTTGAGTGTCCATGAGAGATATTCTTCACGATCATTGGAACCGGTGAATTTGGGCATGGTGAACTTGAGCTTGCCAAATGTTTCTGTTGGGTTCGTTGCATGGAAAACAAAAAAATTCTATCGCATGAACACACAAAACCATGATCTAATCTATGGCAAAGCCAAGATCTAATCTACGAGATCAGTGCAACGATATTGTAGAGAACTAACCCTCGTAGATTCAAAGCACTTAACGAGATCAGATTCTCGTGGTTGATGTAGTAGATCACTTTTCGACCTCAAGACCGTGTAGACAATCCTTCCGGTGTCATGTTCCGGCAGCGCTTCCGCAGTCGGTCACACGTATGGTAGTCTATGAAGACCTTCCTCTCCCTTGTTCCAGCAGGACAGTGAAGGTTGTAGATCTCCTCGGAATCCCAACAACACGACGGTGTGGTGGTGGTGGAGGAGGAGGAGGAGATATTTTTGCAAGGCTTCGCCCAAGCCGGAGCAGGACGATGGACGAGAGAGAAGAGAGGGGGCGGCTATGGCTAGGCGCCAATAGGGTGTGGAGGGTGTGCCCCCACCCCTCATTATATAGGTGGGGGCAGCCGGCCAAGGGTTTCCTAGCCTAGGCCATGTCCCCCCCAACTCGGCCACCAAGGGAAGAGCTTGAAACCTTTTCCACCAAGTCTTCCTTCTTACCAAAAACTAGAGTTTGCATTTTCAAACTAGGATTTGACTATTCAAACTAGGGTTTGACCCTTTTACTAGTCTTGGCTGAATTGGCCATTTAAGGTTTGGTGCGGCTGGCCCCTAGGACATGCCACTGTTCAAGTGAACCCCTTCCGGGGTGGTGGAACCACTGGTGGTCCCTCTAGAACTTTCTAGAAGTATCCGGTCAAAACACCAAAACTTTTCCCGAACCCCGGAAAACCACTTTCCTTATATGAATCTTATTCTCCGGACCATTCTACATCTCCTCATGATGTCCTGGATCCAATCCGAGACTCCAAACAATATTCCGTCTCGAACTCATATTCCATATCTATTTAAACACCATCGACTCTTTAATTGTGTCTCCCTACGGTTCGTGAACTATGCAGACATGATCGAGACATCTTTCCGATCAATAATCAATAGAGGGATCTAGAAGTCCATATGGCTTCCACATATTATACGATGACTTCGTGATAGAATGAACTATTTACATATGATACCGATTGCCTTTGTCACGCGATACTTTACTTATCTGAGGTTTGATCGTTGTTATCTCTATACCTTGTTCAACCTCGTTACCGATAAGTACTCTTTACTCGTTCCGTGATATGAAATCCCTTGTGACCTAGTCACATGCTTCCAAGCCAATTGGATGACATTACACCTAGTCCCACTCTTGATCCATGCGCTTCAACACATACTTTTAGAATATCCAATGCCACCTTTATTACCACCCAGTTATGGAAGTGGCGTTTGATTTCATCAAAGTACTCATCCGATGACGGTGATTAACATGATCTAATGGTCGAAGGATTAAGTTACTATGTATCTGGAAGATTGTAGCAAAACGAACTTAATAGCTTGGTCTTATGCTATGCTTACTATGGGTGTGTGTCTATCACATCATTCTCCTAATGATATGACCTTGATATTAATAACATCCAATGTTCATGATCAGGAAAACATGATCATCTATTCATCAACAAGCTAGCTTAACAACATGCTTACTAGGTACTGTTTTATGTTTACAAAACACACAATTATTAATGTTTAATGTTAATTCAATTATATCATGGGATGTAAACATTTATCATAAACACAAAGATATAATAATAACCACTTTATTATTGCCTCTCGGGCATATCTCCAACAGTCTCCCACTTGTACTAGAGCCAGTATCTTGATTAGGATAAACTTGTGCATTTCAACACCTATTGCTTTTTGTGTTGTATATACATGATTACTTGTGGTAAACATAATCTTCGAAGCTGACACTTTCAGGTCCTTGTGTATTTGCATGTCTTTGTGTCTCTATGCATCACTCATTCTCCAAAGAGATGGCATTGTATAATTTTGGTACTTTGGTGAGACCTTTAGTTCCTTGGGATGAAATTATGTCGATACAATTATCGTACAATATATCTTCATATTACTAGCCCGCTGTGAATCACACCTAGTTTGATAACAAACTACTTAACACAAATACCCTCTTTTGCTGCAACAACAACAGTCATATCCTAGCCTTTTATTGTAGTATCCGTCTCCATGTCTTAACTTTGGAACTCATCCAAATCCGTTATGAAACTGTAACATCCTAATTATATTCGAATGTACAAATTAATAATAATTTGATCGAAATGTTTGACCTGGGTGAATTTTTTTAATAAAAAATATGTTGAGAATTTGTTTGAGATTTTCATAAGCCACGTTGCAAGGAGTGGATTAATATGACTATCTGTTCGCTGGGAAATTCTTAAACAAATCTAAGAAAATATTGTCTTCATTTTATTCTTGTTTATTTTGATTTTTTAATTATTTGGATATTTTCCAAACACTTGTTTCATTCTCATAAGGGAGGTAATAATATGACATTTCCGAATGTAAGAAACATATTGGGAGATATCTAATCGATGTTTTTTTGAATTTTTTTATTTACATTCTGGGAATTTTTTAAATATTTTTCAGTTCAAAGAAATTCGGCTGAGTGAGGATAAAATCACTTCTTCAAAACACCAGGTTGGAAGTTTCCTATATTTTGTTGCTAAGTATTCTACAGTTCTAAAATGTTTTGGCAATATTTGAAATCCTAAATTTATTTCAGGGAAGTCAAATATAGCCACATCGAGTTTATTAAATTACAATAGTTCTTTAAATTTCATAGGCTCATAGAAATAATCTGGTTATGTGTTTTTTCCTACTTAAAGATATCTAGGCATTATTTGAAGCAATTTTTTCTAAATCCTAAATAAAAGAAAAAAAATCGAGTTGGACTTACCTTAAGCGGACCTGGACTTTTCATAATGCACGCATGCTGCCAGGTCAAGACTACTCGACTGGAGCAATCCACCTTGACGCATCTCATCTCTGTCCATTTCTTTTTTTTCCATTGTTTCTAGAAGGCTGGCCCACATATCATCTGGTACCTCAACCGGAAGTCTTAGTTCATCACGATTTCATTCTGAACCGAAACCAAACCCTTGACAATCCCTTGATTCCGTTTAATTTCTTTGCCCATCCTCCACGAAAATTACCTCATAAATATCCCACTCTTCACCTCGTCCGATTTTTTTGAAACCCTAAGCCATCGATCCACCTTCCTCTCAAACCGATCTTGCCAGAATTTCGCAATACGGAATCTCCGAAATCGACGATTTCTTCGCCACTAGTGGTTTCTGAGCCTTCAATCCTCCTTTTTTTATCTAGCTTATTCGATCTCCTCACCTCACCTTGTTTTCCCATATACAGAACCCAAGATGAATTATACGTGTCACCGGAGGATCACCGGAGCTGGGGCGCTATTGATGACCATCACCAGCATCTGGAGTGCCGCTGGAGCTTGACGAAGACACTGTCTATGCATCGTGAGGAGCTCCAGAATGACGTCGTCGTCCATGCCCGAACCGACATAGTCGTCCTCTTCAGCACCGTCATTCATATTGTATTGTCGCGTCGCACCCACGCACACCATCTCCACGACCAGAGGTCACCATACTATTGCCCACTTTTATGTTCAATTTTAGCACCCGTCGTCTTCCTGAGCGTCCGCGTTCGTTGGTACATGATGAACAGTTCTGTCCGTTCAAATTCTAAACTGTCTACCACTAATCGAGCATGTATCGTTCTTTCATAGGATGTAACACTACATTTTTTTCTTCATGTGTGCCTGCGCTGTAGTATCAGATCCATGTCGTATCTAAAAAATATGCAAAACACATGTCCAATACAAAAAGTTTCAAATCGGCTGCATGTTTAGTCTGTCCCAAACTTTGAAATTACATATGTTTTTATTCTTAAATCTAATTTAGTTGATTCTTTTTACATTCGATACATAATTTATTTCTCAATCTGTTATCTGTAAATTCGAATTATCACATATTTTGTATCTGTTTGATTTCGAATTTAAAGGACTCTCTTATAGTCATATCTATGCTCAATTTGAGGTGTTACTTTTGCAAAAAAATTGCTTACTAGTTTTAGCCTAATCTAGGCCCAATATCATTATGATATTTCCTATCCTTTGATACTAGTTTTTATAAATATAGAATTTACAAATCTGTCTTCTAAATTTTAACCGTGTTGTAGCCATATCATTAGATCCATGATTTCTTTTGGATCAAAAACTTATAGCGCCATGATTGTGAAAAGGTGTCCTTTACACTTTATTAGAACTTATTAAAGATATTGTATTAATAAAAATATATAATATGGTGTTATAATGTGATTGAGTTTACGTGCTTATAGTATCTCCAATTTGGATCCTTATTTGGATTTTGTGTTTATTTGTTTCTACTTTGTCCTCGCGTTAGATTATTCGGAGAGTACGATTGTTGTGGAGGAATATAATCATCGCACATATTATAAGGCAAGTTACACCTCTTGTTCATATAATGTTCCAGTTTTCATTCTATGCATGTTATGATCTTCAAATTCTCTAGTATGCATGTGTAGGATGTTCCGGTAAATTTTTCTTAGTATTATTTTGCAAATACGATGATTTTTGTAGTATGCCATGAGTAGCTTTATATTTGCTATATATATATATACAAGACTATTTAGAAACACCCCCTTAAGAGGTTCCTATATAACTATCTAGGAACCTCCTCTCTGCCAACTCCGGCTCTCCCGCCTTCTTCCTCCTCCTCAAGCCCCACCTCGGCGACTTCTCGCTCTCCCACACCCTCCGGTCGTCCCCGCCTCCTCCGCCTCGTACGGTCGGGGAGGTCCTCGACAGCGAAGGGCGGAACGGGCTAACCTACAACTACAAGGCGTTCTCGCTGAGAGGGAACGGGCTCGCGGCGGACGTCGCTGCGGCAGGTAGTAGCGGCGGCCTCGGCGCGCTGCTGTCGGGGATGCGGCTGACCGCGAGGAGCATTCTCCCGCTGTGGGGCAGGGCGAGCATGCGGTTCAACTGGGGCATCCGCGCGCCCCCGGGGCTCCAGGCGGCGCTCGCCGACGGCCACAAGGAGGACACCCGAGAAGTTGCCACGCGGCTGCGCGCACAAGAAGAACGGCGTGAAGGCGGTGCCGTAAAATCCCACCACCCCCTTCCCCGAGTGGAAGTTAACATGAAAAAGAAACGGAAGTTAACTCGTGTTCGCGGAAAAGTTAATAGGGGGCGCCAAAGTTAAGTTGCACAAGATAACTATCTAGGCTCTGTCAGGAAGTTAACTAGTAGAAAAAAGGGAGTTAACTTGTACACACGTGGAAATTAAAAAGGGGTTTCTGGTGTTCGTGTGAAAAAATAGAAGTTAACAATCAGAGAAATCCCACCACTCCCTTCCCCGAGCGGAAGTTAACATGAAAAAGAAACGGAAGTTAACTCGTGTTCGCAGAAAAGTTAATAGGGGGCACCGAAGTTAAGTTGCACAAGATAACTATCTAGGCTCTTTCAGGAAGTTAACTAGTAGAAAAGAGGGAGTTAACTTGTACACACATGGAAATTAACAAGGGGTTTCTGGTGTTCGTGTGAAAAAAATAGAAGTTAACAATCAGAGAAATCCCACCACCCCTTCCCCGAGCGGAAGTTAACATGAAAAAGAAACAGAAGTTAACTCGTCTTCGTGGAAAAGTTAATAGGGGGCGCCGAAATTAAATTGCACAAGATAACTATCTAGGCTCTGTCAGGAAGTTAACTAGTAAAAAAGAGGGAGTTAACTTGTACACACGTGGAAATTAACAAGGGGTTTCTAGTGTTCGTGTGAAAAAACAGAAGTTAACAATTAGAGAAATCCCACCACCCCCTTCCTCGAGCGGAAGTTAACATGAAGAAGAAACGGAAGTTAACTCGTGTTCGCGGAAAAGTTAATAAGGGGCACCGAAGTTAAGTTGCACAAGATACTGTATGAAATTGAAAATGTCACGCAAAAATGAAGTTTGATATATTTAAAATTAATTTAAAACAGTAAGGAATTTGGGAAAACCTTATTTACAAAAAAGTTGCGAAATTTTTATACCGTTTCAACGGTGTATCACATGCATCATTCCGACAATCGGTTTGAAAATAATTCCCAAAAAACAGTACAGTAACAAAGAAATTCGCGAAAAAAATTATTTAGTATATTTGATAGTATTTTAAAAATATACCGAATTTGGAAAAACTTTATTTACGAAAAAGATGGGAAATTTCCATACCTTTTCAAGGTAAATCGCATGCATCATTCCGATAAGTGGTTCAAAAACTGCGATCAATATACAGTCCACGAAAACACGAAATATCGATGCTCCGTCAGAAAGTTAACTAGCATAGAAGAGGTAGTTAACTTGCGGACATGAGGTAGTTAAGAATGGTCGCTGAAGTTAATATACAGTCCACAAAAACACGAAATATCGATGCTCCGTCAGGAAGTTAACTAGCATAGAAGAGGTAGTTAACTTGCGCACATGAGGTAGTTAAGAATGGTCGTGGAAGTTAACTCACACAGTGAAAGTAAACATTCACTATTACTGTTACATTTTGGAAGTTAACTTAGAAAGAAAAAGAAGTTAACTCGTGCTCGCCTGGAAGTTAACAGAGGGTTCCTGGTGTTCACGTGAATAGTAACAGGGGGTTCCTGAATAGTTATTCAGGAAGTGGTTCTGGAATAGCAGAGCTATATATATATATATATATATATATATATATATATATATATATATATATATAACGTACCGTTGGGCGGTTCCAAAGACAAGAAATTTTCTAAGTATAAAGGCTCTCTTGAGCTATCTTTTCTTCTCAAATCCACTTTAAAATAAAACTAAGTTTTCTTCTAGGCGGAATGGTTGTCGGGTTAACGAGAGAGATTTTGGTAGAGGACGGCCATCCAGGAATCATAGAAGTCTGCCATGTTTTAGAATTTAGAAGCTTCCATTGCAACCACAATACATATGGGCTATGTCTTGGCCTAGTACTTAGTGGGAAACCTTACCTGGATACCAACATTTGGAGGTTCTTGGCACGGTTGGATTAGAGGGGCTACAAAGGGAAAGCCTCGCCATGGTCTTGTCTATAAAAGGACTTGATCGTGGATTGTGGGTAAAGTACACAAACTCTCGAGAGTATTGCAATCTGATCGATCAGCCGAGTTCACGGGAAAGAAGACTTGAGTATCTAAAGGACAGAGCCTCTAAAGGATCTTCCTCTCTCTTTTCTAAACAAAGTTTTGAAACCCCATGGCATGAGTAATATGGCCAATGGGTGGGATTTTGGGACTTGGTCAGTAATATCCAAGTGTTAGGTTGTTTGGACACTTGGTGAGTAATATCCTCGTGTTCCATTAGACCCTATATTACTTAAGCAAATGTTTTCAAAGTAGGATAAAAAATCTTCCTCTTTTCTCCATACTTAGAGAAAATTAGATTTATGAAAATGAACTCCAAAGACTAATCTAGCCTTGCATGTAGAGTTAGTCTTTTTCCTTCCTTGGTGTAATTTTCCAATACATTCAAAGTATTGACCTGTGTTGGTTGCATGTTTTACGTGCATAATTCGGAGATCGTTGAAAGGTGCGCTAGAATTGCGGGTCTTCACTCAACCTGCCTGTGGCATTGATAGGACTCCAAGTTATATTTATACCCCTTCTATTGTAATAATGTAAACTCTGGTTTATTCGATTCATGTAATAAAGACTTGTGTTTTACATGATATTTGATCGACTGTGAGTTCTAGCTATTGATCCAGGGAATAACATGTTAATTAGAGGGACTTAGGATCTCTACCGATGCGAGGTTGCTACAGATGGTGTTAGAGCACATATTGACTGTAGATCATGACCCTAGCATCGGAAAGACCTTAGGATTAATATTTTCTAAGTTATTTCAGAAAATTCTCATACATCTCATCATCTATCTTTGGAGTTTCAAAATTCTCAAGTCTCTTCTTTTCAACATTAGAAATACCCACTATGCACTTCAAGAAGAAGCTTCTCTCAAGACTAACTTTCCAAAGAAGATCTTCTAAATGTTTGCTTAAGTCAGGACCTGCATGAAAGATGTTCCAAGACCAAAGGTACGAGAGTTGAAGACTTCAAACCTACAAGTATAAAACACTTCGAAGGCCTTAAGTCAAGGTTATTAACTAAAGGTGTTGAAAGATTTAAGATTATGAAGAGCATGAAGAAGAGCACGAAGATTTTGGAAAACTCGAAGCCTCGAAGATTCCAAGTAACCTATTAGGAATCAAACATGGATAGACTTCGCTACAATCATTAGATATGATGATTTGCTTGCCGTCCTTTTTATGGTTTTGTTGACAATGACAAATAAAACCTATTTTCAAAATATAAGTTGTTTATATGGGTTATACATGTCTCCACTCTAGACTCTATTCTTCCCTATCTTAAAACCACGAAGTAAGAATGAATTCAAGACATGAAGATGAAGCAAAGAATGCCAATGTGATTACAAATACATTCTACCATACCGACCAACACCTACAGAAGAACACTCAAAATGGTGGATGATTGCAGCATGAAAAAAAATCATCATTTCAAGGGGTTACTAAGATGGTCTCACTTTGGCATTCATATGGGAAAGAGAAACAGTGACATCACACAACGAACACAAGATGTCATAAAGATAGAAGTTTGAAGAAGTTCTAAAAATAGAGCATACGATGGTTGCACGAAGGAGTACCTAGAGAATTTTGCATACCTGAAGGAAGATATTCTTTTAAGGATGGTAGTACACCATTTCTCCCCAATCTATTTTTTTCTTGCTAGCCTTCTCGAATCTCGAGGACGAGATTCCTTTTAAGGGTGGTAGTTTATAACATCCCAATTATTTTGAAATGTATAAATTAATAGAATTAATCGAAATGTTTGACCTTGTTGAATTTTTTGAATAAAAAAATATGTTGAGGATTTGTTTGAAATTTTCCTAAGCCACGAGTTGCAAGGAGTGGATTAATATGACTATCTGATTGCTGGGAAATTCTTAAAAAAATCTAAGAAAATATTGTCTTCATTTTATTCTAGTTTATTTTGATTTTTTGAATTATTTGGATATTTTCCAAACACTTGTTTCATTCTCATAAGATAGGAAATAATATGACATTTCCGAATATAAGAAACATGTTGGAAGATAATCTAATCGATGTTTTTTGAATTTTGTAAATATTTTTCACTTCAAAGAAAATCGGCTAAGTGAGGATAAAATCACTTCTTCAAAACATCGGGTTGGAAGTTTCCTATATTTTGTTGCTAAGTATTCTAGAGTTCTAAAATGTTTTGGCAATATTTGAAATCCTAAATTTATTTTAGGGAAGTCAAATATAGCCACGATCGAGTTTATTAAATCACAATAGTCCTTTAAATTTTATAGGCCCATAGAAATAATCTGGTTATGTGTTTTTCCTACTTGAAGATATCTAGGCATTATTTGAAGCACTTTTTCGTAAATCCTAAATAAAAAAAATCGAGTTGGACTTACCTGAAGCGAACCTTGACTTTTCATCATGCACGCATGCTGCCAAGTCAAGCCTACCCGATTGGAGCAATCCACCTTGACGCATCTCATCTCTGTCCATTTCTTTTTTTCCTTTGTTTCTAGAAGGTTGTCCCACATGTCATCTGGTACCTCAACCGGAAGTCCTAGTTTATCACGAGTTCATCCTGAAACGAAACCAAACCCTTGACAATCCCTCGATTCCGTTTAGTTTCTTTGCCCATCCTCCACGAAAATTACCTCATAAATATCTCACTGCTCACCTCATCCGATTTTTGTTGAAACCCTAAGCCATCGATCCACCTTCCTCTCAAACAGATCTTGCCAGAATTTCACAATACGGAAGCTCCGAAATCGACGATTCCTTCACCACTAGTGGTTTGTGAGCCTTCAATCTGCCTTTTTCCCTATCTTATTCGATCTCCTCATCTCACCTTGTTTTCCCATATACAGAACCCAAGACGAATTGTACGTGTCACCGGAGGATCACCGGAGCTGAGGCGCCATTGATGACCATCACCAGCATCTGGAGCGCCGTTGGAGCTTGACGAAGACGCCGTCTACGCATCGTGAGGAGCTCTGGAATGATGTCGTCGTCCATGCCCGAGCTGGCACCGTCGTCCTCTTTGGCACCGTAATTCGGATTGTAGTGCCGCATCACACCCTTGAACGCTGTCTCCACAACCGGTGGTCACCATACTGTTGCCCGCTTCCACGTTTAAGTTTAGCACCGGTCGTCTTCGTGAGCGTCCGCGTTCTCTGGTACGTGATGAACAGTTCTGTCCATCCAAACTCTAAACTGTCTACGATTAATCGAGCATGTATCATTCCATCATAGAACGTGACACTACATTCTTTTCTTCCTGTGTGCCTACGCTGTAGTATCAGATCCATGTCGTATCTGAAAAAATGCAGAACACATGTCCAATAAAAAAAGTTCCAAATCGGTTGCATATTTAGTCTGTCCCCAACTTTGAAATTACATATATTTTGATTCATAAATCTAATTTATTTGATTCTTTTTACATTTGATACATAATTTATTTTTCAATCTATTAGATCTGTAAATTAAAATTTTCAAATATTTTGTATCTGTTTGATTTTTGAATTTAAAGTTGAACTCTCTTATAGTCATATCTACGCTCAATTTGAGGTGTTACTTTTGCAAAAAAATAAATAAATTGGATACTAGTTTTAGCCTAATCTAGGCCCGATATCATTATGATATTGCCTATCCTTTGATACTAGTTTTTCTAATTATAGAATTTACAAATCTGTCTTTTAAATTTTAACCGTGTTTTAGCCATATCATTAGATCTATAATTTCTTTTGAATCAAAAACTTATAGCGCCATGATTGTGAAAAGATGTCCTTTACACTTTATTAGAACCTATTAAAGATATTGTATTAATAAAAAAATATAATATGGTGTTATAATGTGTTTGAGTTTACGTGCTTATACTATCTCCAATTTGGATTCTTATTTGGATTTTGTGTTTATTTGTTGCTATATTTGCGATTGTTTTGATTGGAACTATTTTGTCCTCGCGTTAGATTATTCAGAGAGTACGACTGTTGCGGAGGAATATAATCATCGCACATATTATAAGGCAAGTTACGCCTCTTGTTTATATAATGTCTCAGTTTTGATTCTATGCATGTTATGATCTTCAAATTCTATAGTATGCATGGGATGTTCTGGTAGAACTTTCTTAGTATTATTTTGCAAATACGATAAATTTTGTAGTATGCCGTGAGTAGCTCTATACTTAGGATTTTTCCCTCCTAATAGGTTATCCCTGTTTTTGTTAAGTGTTGCTTGCTACTTTCCAAAGACAAGAAACTTTCTAAGTATAAAGGCTCTCTTGAGCGATCTTTTCTTATCAAATCCACTTCAAAATAAAACTAAGTTTTCTTTTAGGCGTAATGGTTGTCGGGTCAACGAGTGAGATTTTGGTGGAGGATGGCCGGCCAGGAACCAAAGAAGTCTGCAATGTTTCAGAATTCATAAGCTTCTAGTGCAACCACAATACATATGGGCTATGTCTTGGTCTAGTACTTAGTGGGAAACCTCACATGGGTACCAACATTTGGAGGTTCTTGGCACGGTTGGATGCAGAAGGTAGAGGGGATACTAAAGGAAAGACTCGCCATGGTCTTGTCTATAAAAGGACATGATCGTCAATTGTGGGTAAAGTGCACAAACCCTTGATATTATTGCAATCTGATCGATCAGCCGAGTTCACGGAAAAGAACACTTGAGCATCGGAAGGATGGAGCCTCTGAAGGATCTTCCTCTCCCTTTTCTAAAAAAAGTTTTGAAACCCCATGGTGTGAGTAATATCGCCAATGGGTGGGATTTTCGGACTTGGTGTGTAATATCCAAGTGTTAGGTTGTTTGGACACTTGGTGAGTAATATCCTCGTGTTCCATTCGACCCTATTTTACTTAAGAAAATATTTTCAAAGTAGGATAAAAACTCTTCCTCTTTTATCCATACTTAGAGAAAATTAGATGTATACAAAGGAACTCCAAAGCTTAATATATCCTTGCATGTAGAGTTAGTCTTTTTCCTTCCTTGGTGTAATTTGCCAATACATTCAAAGTATTGACCCAACTTGTTGGCTGCATGTTTTATGTGGAGAATTCGAAGATCGCTGAAAGGTGTGCTAGGATCGCGGGTCTTCACTCAACCTGCATGTGGCATTGATGGGACTCCAAGTTATATTTATATCGCTTCTGTTGTAATAATGTAAACTCTGGATTATTCGACTCGTGTAATAAAGACTTGTGTTTCACATGATATTTCATCGACTGTGAGTGTTAGATATTGATTCAGGGACTAGCATGTTAATCACAGGGACTTAGGATCTCTACCGATCCGAGGTTGCTACAAGAACTTTCTTTGCATTACATTGTGCCACCCATAGTCTAAATTGAGATAAACTTAATTTGTATCTTGTGACAAAACTAGTATCAATGTAACACT
This sequence comes from Avena sativa, assembly GCA_916181665.1. Lineage (NCBI taxonomy): Eukaryota > Viridiplantae > Streptophyta > Magnoliopsida > Poales > Poaceae > Avena > Avena sativa. Next base: position 140,530,904 of record OV702280.1, read on the forward strand.
TTACAATGAAGTATCTTTCTGATTGTCACCTCTACAATGAAGTATCTATCTCTATCGTCCAATGGTCATCTTATGAATCGTTTTGGTATATTCTCATAACATTTAGAGCATAGGACATATCTGGATGTGTACATATCATAGTTTGACTGATCAAAATATTCATGTGATTTCACTCACCAAGTTTCAAAACACTTGAATCTTGTTTCACTTACCAAGTGTCAAAACACTTGAATCTTGAATCAATCCATCCTATGCAACAAGTACCTTTTTTGTCATTTCCATATTGAAATCATTCAATATCTCATCTATGTACATTTGGCACAACCATATTAGCATCTCAATCTATCCATATAGACATTGATATCTAATATTCAGGTTTTCCCTAAGTATTTCATAAAAATGAAATTCTTAACCAGTGTCAATAAAAGACACATCATTCCCAATCAACAATATTTCTTTCACATAATGTATTAGTAATATGTCTTATCACTTCCACTTAATTCCTTGCAACTACAAGCATCTTCATCATCTCCGATGAAATTAAACTCTTTTAAAATTTTCATCATAGTGAAGATTCCTACTCCGTGATACTTACTTCAACCAATGAAGTTTGCATACGCTTTTAGCATCCTTTGAATTAACAAAATCCTTTGGACCGTGTCATGTACACGTCCTAGGTAACCATTCTATTAGAAAAAATTTTTTTTGTTTGTTCAACTATCATATACTCCCTCCGATCCAAAGCTTAAGGCTTATATTTTTTTCAAAAGTCAAACTATGTAAAGTTTGACCAGATTTTTAGAAAAATATATTAATATTTACAAAAATGAAAACCATACTGTTTGATACATCATGAAACATAGTTTCACATGGCATCTATATAATATCATAGTTCTTTATATTTTTTTTTAAAAGTTTGGTCAAAATTTTCGTAGCTTGACTTTTTTTAAAAAAATTAAGCCTTAAGCTTTGGAATGGAGGTAGTACCAATATATATAGTGGTTGCTATTTAATCCGTTCAGACTAAATATCGCTATGAAAGATCAAATCATGTCATAGTTAACTCCTTGAACATTGTTGTAAACTCTTTCCCTACATGTTGAATATAGATGTGAAACATCCATGTCTATTTCTTTATAGATCCAAATACGACTGAAAGGTATTACACCTTTCTAGAGGGTCTTCCAAGTTCAAAAAACTTGATTTGTCGTATATGGAACTATCACGTATTTTATGACTTCAAGCCATTTGATGGAGTCAGGGCCCATCACCGCTTCTTTGCATATAGTCGGTTCATCATTATTAAACAACAATGATTTACTCTGAAATCTTAGTATTTGATTGTTTTAACCGACCTACTTGGTTCAATAGGAACTTAGACCTTCGTGACCACAAACTTTGAGGCATGTGAGCTATAAGTATTGTTGCTTCCTTCAGGAGTCTTTCCGGTGCTACGCAACTCATCGCATATAACTAAAGTTCAATAACCTTATCAAAGTTCTATTGTCCTTCCACTTAACTTTTCACAAAAATTCCTTCTCAAGAAACTTGACGTTCTAAGTGACAAACACTTTTGTCTTTGGTGTTATGGAGGAACACCTATCGGTTATTCGAAATAACATACAAATACATGCTCATCCGACTTTGGTTGTAAACACTTTACTTATGCCTAGCACACCAAAGTTTAAGAAAGAACAACCTGGGTTTTATCCTAGAATAACTTATATGGTGTCATTTCAATGGATCATGATGGAGATCTTTTCAGTGTAAAAGTGGTAGTCACTAAAGCTTTAATCTTTAAAATACAATGGCAGTTTTATAACTGTCACCTTTGATTTCACCATGTCAAACAAGGTTTCATTACATATCTCGAACACTCCATACTCGTATGGTGTTTCAGGAAATGCAAATCCATGGAACGATTCCTCAAATCTTAGGTGTTATGCTAAACTTGTAACTCAAATATCTTCCTTTATGATCCAATCATAAACTCTTTATTCTCTTGTTACAATGATTTTCCACTTCATCTTTAAATTATTTGAACATTTTTCAAATATTTCATACTTCATCCTCGTTAAGTGAATATTCACATGTATTCACTCAAAATTCTAGAGAAAACATGTGAACTTGAAATCTATCGCTCATGACTACACATAATGGTCTACATACATAAATATGTACAAATTCCAATAAGTTAGTCGTTCGTTCTTCTATGGCCTTTGAACGAAGTTTCAATTATATCCAAGAAAATCTCACAAGCGTCATTTCATCAAAATCTAAAGACTCCAAAATTCCATCAACATGAATTTTCTTCATGTTTTCTTACCAATATAATTTAAATGGTGATGTCACTTCATAAGTGATATTTCAATCATTTGTCTTGCAACATTTTTAACGTTTAATTTTATGGATGTGATTTATCCAACAATATTTGTAAATTATCCATCTTACATGGAATACGGTAATTATTTGAACAACCTTTTGTTCTCATAATAACTGATCATGAAAACAATTATTGAAACAAATCTTGAAGGCAAGCTTTGGTGTCAACAAGAAACACAACAACACTTTGTTTGTTTTTGATGAACATCATCATATATTCTCTTGATGGTTACTTAGGCCATTGCAGTTCATGAATTGTGTTGCCCCGCATGACATTTCACACCAACCAATTCGGTATCCAATACCCATGAACCATATTGTTTAACAAGCAAAGAATACAACCACAACATGTATATCATCTATATACCTAAGCTGGACAATTCTAGTCTTTCCTTTTCTTTGAAATATATCTGAGATTCTCTTTCAACATATACTTTCCCTTTAAAAATAATCTATCAATATCCAAAGTGGCTCCATGCACATGACACATAGTCCAAAGCGTGTATAGTCAAATACTAATACCACTGGACTTGCACTTTGAAGTAGATCACCATCATCAATTGTTTGGCATTCTTTAAAAATCCATTCTTTAGTAATGTTTCAGTGTAGTAAACATTTTACCTACATCTTCTATTCATCCTTATCATACCAAATTTCATGATCTAGCTACTATAGCTTATAAAGGTGAATTGCGAGTATAAAGTTGCTTTGCAAAACCTTTTGGAGGATTAGCATGTCTAGCATCTCCAAACTTTACAAATTCTCATCAAATATGAGAACCTAAATTTTTCCAAATTATACTCTGTCATGTTGCAACCAAAACATTGTTTTGGTTACCGCAATATCTTCCACACATGATGGTTTCTGAAACAATTCTTTCAGCTCCTAGATAACCTTGATATTAAAACAATCTTTTGAATATCAAGAATCATGGAGGCAAACAAGATACTTTAGATACTAACACTAGAATTGTTACTCTTGATTTAATACCAATTATTAAGCTTCACGGAATAAACAGAGTTTGCTGAAAGTTTGCAGTAGGACTTTTAAACTTTAGATTGACACTCAAAACAATATGATACCAGTTCGTGAAGTAACTATCCAGAATTCTATAGTTCTATTATATCAATTATAACTAAGCGTAAGGTGTTGAACAGATGCCAATGACTACACCAATTATGCAAATTCACTTTGATTTAATTTATGACAAATTGTGTTCAACTTCAATCATATTAATTTTGAACTCCCAGTCAAAACAATATCCCTCGAGTCGTTTTGGTGATTACACGAACCAAATCCACTACACCAAGTCTAATCATCACGATAGATGATGTAGCTTCAAAGTAGAACAATAAATATGTTCATCATATCATCCATATGACTCATGCTTTACCTTTCGGTATTTCGTGTTCCACGACCATGTATGTATATGCTTTACCTTTCGGTATTCCATGTTAACCTTAGTATCCGCATGTGCAAATCTGGCTTGCACCCATTTTATGCACACGTAGAATCTATCACACCCGATCATCACGTGATGCTTCGAAACGACGGGTCTTAGCAATGGTGCCTACTAAGGACGAACACGTTTATTACTTGATATTTAGTGGGAGGGATCATCTTATAATCCTACCATCACAATCTAAGCAATACACGATGCATAAAAAGGATTAACATCACATGGAATTCATAATACGTTATATGATATGGCCTTTCTTGTTGTGCCTTTGATCTCCATCTCCAAAGCACGAACATGATCTCCATCATCACCAGCGTGGCGTCAAGGTCAATGGTGCCACTTCATGGTTGTCCATCACCAACATCAACTATTACAACTACTTGGAATAAAGCGATTACATGATGAATAGACACGCATGTCTTAACGAATTTAAAGACAACCATAAGGCTCCTGCTGGTTGCCAACTTACAATAAGGATCATTACATACATAAAATATAATCACAATGACATCATGGCCGTATCACATCACATCACATGCCCTGCAAACACAAGTTAGACGCCTCTAATTTTCTTTGCATGTTTTAAGTGGGTTGGGGCTTTCGAATAAGAACCGTTCTTACCTATGAACAAGAACCACAATGCTGATACAAGTATTGTCAAGTGCCTGTTGTAAATTGAATCTTAACTATGGTGGGAGAGATAGACACCTGCAAAGCCACTTGTGCAATGCATGTTGCACGTTGAGCATGGAGCAAGTCTTATGTGCGACGACATGTAAGGTTAGCCCGGGCTGCTTCATCCCACCATACCGCAAGATGCAAAGTACACGAAAATCAAGTGACAACAAAAGCATCAACGCCCACAAAACCATTGTGTTATACTTGTGCAACATATCTACGCATAGTGTCGGCTCTGATACCACTGTTGGGTTCGTTGCATGGAAAACAAAAAAATTCTATCACGTGAACACACAAAACCAAGAACTAATCTATGGAAAATCCTAGATTTAATCTACGAGATCGGTGCAACGAGATTGTAGAGAACTAACCCTCGTAGATCCAAAGCGTTTAATGAGATGATATTCTTGTAGTTGATGTAGTCGATCACTTGGAGATCTCAAGATCGTGTAGACGATCCTTCCGGTGTCGCGTTCCGGTAACGCTTCTGCAGTCGGTCACACGTATAGTAGTCGATGAAGACCTTCCTTTCCCTTGTTCCAGTAGTCAAGAAGAGGTTGTATATCTCCTCAGAATCCCAACAACATTACAGTGTGGTGGTGGTGGAGGAGGAGAGATTTCTGCACGGCTTCGCCAATGTCGGAGCAGCACGGTGGACGGGAGAGAAAAGAGGGGGCGGCTAGGGTTAGGCGCCAATAGACAGGGTGTGGGGGTGGCCCCCACCCCTCATTATATAGGTTGGGGGAGGCCGGCCAAGGGTTCCCATCCCAGGCCGTGCCCCCCAACTCGGCCACCAAGGGAAGATCTTGAAACCTTTTCCACCAAGTCTTCCTTCTTACCAAAAACTAGAGTTTGACTATTCAAACTAGGATTTGATTATTGTCACATCCCAAAATTCTCCTAATTTTGGAATGTGAAATAAATAAATAAGATTGATTGATTTTTTGACTTTGTTGAAAATTCTCAAAGAGAAGAAACTTTTTGAATAGAAAATCCTCTCAACCTTGAATTCAAAATCCTATATTCTTTTGTTATGACCTAAGTAGCCATATAGGCAAAAGGGCATGGATTGATTATGGATTGTAGAATTGGTGTGCAAGATTTCAAAATGAAAATCATGAAGCATTCATAAGCATTTCATTGCATCCATGCAAAGTTCTCACAAACTAAATCCAAATCCTGGTATCTAAATCCTATAGTTGATTTGCCCAAATGTTCCTAAGGGTAATTAAATTGACTTATTAAAACCCACTGTTGATAAGGCATAAATTATTGATAATTATAGCCTAAAAAGATCCAATTAATATTACAAAATTATAGAAAAAAAGTTGGGCTCATTTGGAGCTAGTATGAAAAAGTTATGAAATAAATACAAACACATAAAGATATAAATAAAATGGAATATACAAGGATTTGTAAATCCACTACTTCCAAACTAGTAAAAAGATTACAAATTTAATCCTACAATAATCTATTCGATTTTAGAAAAATTTAGAAACAAGAATCGCGTCATTTGGAGTTCGTATGCAAAAGATATGAGGGAAACAAATAAATACAAAAAGAAAAAGAATTTTCTTTTTCTAATGGGCCGGCCCACCCGGACCGACCGATCGGACCGAGCCAGGCAGCCACGTACATGATCGATCGTGGGATCGCTTTAAAAACCGTGCGGATCAGTTTTCTCGAACCTATCTGTATTCAAACTCTTATATTTTTTGATCTACAACTCCGAATTGACTTCCGTTTGTTTATACTTGTTCCCTACTCCAAGGCCTATCTCTAAACCATCTCAAACCTCCATATAAACTCGTGGAGGCACTGCTGTACGAGTTTCTTTCCTCGAAATCCCGAATCTACACATGCCCGAATCTTATTTCGCTTTTTAACCCATCTAGACTTCGTCGTTTGCTTTCGGTCAAAAAACAAAAGTTGTAGGGATCATCGAAATCTTTTAATCCCGACAAACCTCACCTCTTTTCATCCACCACATCCGGAGAATTTCGTATCGCAATATTTCAGATCTTACGGTGTAAATCCAAGATGTACTCGCGCTCGTTTCTTCAAATCCAAATTCCTTTGGTGAGAAGGTAGGAATAATGATTCCCCACAACTTTCATGTTCTGAGTTTTTTGATTTAACCTACGGATTTGTCTCTCTAACACAGATCTATTTCTTGTCTATTCTGAGCCAAAATCGGGTCAATCTCTTCTTCTAGCCACCGGATCCTATCCAGACGGTCGAGATCCAATCAAACCGGTGCGTGCCATGTCGTCATCCCGGTCATCTTCTTCATCAACGCCACGTTAACGTAAGGTCAACATCTAGTCCCAGTCAGCATGCAAAGTCAACCTGTCCAGTCAGCGGAATATTCCCTGGAATATTCCGTTCGAATTTAAAATTGCATATTATAGATCTAACTTGTAAAATTTATTAGAAATTCATACCATGTCCAAAAATTGCGTATAATATATCAAATTGAAGATAATTTCACGTAGAATCATCTTATCAGAATAGATCCAACTTTTACTGTACGTGGTTACTGCAGTAATTTAATTAGTTTTAATGGTCTTTTAGGTTAATAAATTCATAAGAAATTATCTGTAAATCCGAAAAATATGAACAATATATCAAATTGAAGCTACTGTAATGTACTTTAATAATATCTGGTTGGATCTAGCCCTTGCCGATTATTTAACCCGTAGCATTTTAATTAGTTTTAATGGATTTATAAATCATTAAATTCATAGTAAATTAATTGCTTGTCACAAAAATACAAATGATATACCGATGGAAAGCTGGTTCCATGTGGATCATCATTATGCAATTAGTTTAGCATTTTACTGTAAGGTTTTGCCGTGAAGATTTAAATGGTTTAATGGCCTATTTAGAGTAATAAATTCATAAGAAAATAAATACTATTTAGAAAATTACAAATAATATGTCCCTGAAATCACAATTCCGTGGAGATTACAAATATAATTTTAGTTTGATTTTTAGACAACAGAAACTATATAAATGATTTAAAACCATTAAACACTATTTAAATCATACAAAAAGATCTATAACTCCAATTAGGGTGAATCCAAGTGCTAAGGTTTTGTATTGACAATATCTATATAGAGAAATTGCATGACAAATTATTTGGTACTGTTAAAACAGAAATTCATACAGAAATATTTAAACCCATTGAAATAGTGTTTTAATCATAGGAAAATATCTATAGCTCCTTTTTAGGTGAATCAAATTGCTACTGTCTCTAAATTGCATTACCTATCCAGTAGCATCTAGTTCACAATTTAATACGACATAAACATATTTAGTTCAATTAAAGTGGTATACACCATATTAAATCGATACAACTTTAGTAATAAAATCTTTAGTGCAATAAATGACTTTCCACATGCATCATGTAATCTAACTATGTTCAGAACACTAAATGCAACCATTGTGACTCATTAAATCGTCATGCATGCATCTGTTCATCATTGTTTTCTTGTAATGTTGCACTGTTGTATGTTTGCAATGTTTTGAATGGTGTTTGTTGTGTTTGCTTCAAACGTTAGATTGCGAGGAGTGCAACTACTGTGATTGCAACTACTATGATTGCAAGTATTGTGGTTATTACGAAAGAGGCCATTATAATTGTGAGGATTATCTAATCGACTACATCTACAACAAAGGCAAGTGGTGCTATCTTGGTCATAAATGTCCTATTGTTTTCCTATGCATTGCAGATGTTTTTGTAGAATTGCATATGTAGGAATTGATGTGTATATGCTATGCTATATCCCATATTATTCCCTAGTATTCCTTGTTTATGAGCCATCGTATTGGTAGATTGCTAAGCTATGCTATTTAGACGAGGAAGGGAATCACATCATGAAAAGTTATATGTTTTAAAAGGCTTATGTTTTGCTAAATGACAAACCAACATGTTTTAATGAACCACCTAGGCGGAATGGCATTGATTGGGTCATCGAGTGTGGATTTTGGTGGGGAATGCCACCCAGGACACTGCGAAATGATTGGTTTCTTTGTTTGGAAGCTTTCGTGTGCAACCATGTGCCAATAATGAAATGGGCGGTTGGTTGAACTCAGTAGGTTGTGGTAACTCGAACCCGCGTATCCAGAGATGTAGATAGTGTAGGTTGGACCGGTGCGCGTCGGGATTGGGGAGCTACTTCCCGAACGGTTCCTTCTTGGACTTCTCCCTATCATCACCCAATATGAGAGTGGTGGTACGAGCTGGGCTGGCCAAGTCACATGGGTAAAGTGTACTAACCCCTGCAGGGTGTACAAACTAAGTGCTTAGCCGTGTCCCCGGTTATGGACAATTTGAGCGACCTGATACTGATGCTATGATATTTCTCACTCATCCTTATTTATTAATTACTTAAAACTTGTTGGGTGAACATAATTGGGTAGGAGCACCTGGGAGTAAACCAGAGTGTCCTATTTATCGTATTGGAAAACTACTTTGTTACAAATGTTAGGATAAAACTGTTGCTTTATGCAAATGAGCCTGAACTCCACTTGGCCAAATAAGCATGTAGTTGATAGATCTGTTGTTAACCACTTTAGCCTACTTGCCATACATTCAATGTATTGACCATTCGTGGCTGCAACGTTTCATGTTGCAGGTTATATCGTATCTGAGTGATCGTTCATAGGTCGCGAGACTCCACTCAACAATTGTTCGCCTGTGGCACATTTGAAGGATGGAGATCTACCTTGTATTCGTTTTCCGCTGTGTACTTGAATAAATAATGTAAATTCTGGATCATATTCGTTGTATTTATGATGCACAGTTATATTTGGTATCATTTTGTATTGTGTGTGCCAGTGAACCGATCTAGGGATTGGCACTATACACATGAACTCAGCCTTATCAGGCGAGGGTGTTACAAGATGGTATCAGAGCTGTGTGTTGACTGAAGGATCGTGACCTTAGAAATGGATTAGCAATAGAAGACCTCTATTAGGAGAACTATCATATTTTCTACTTACTAGAGTTCTTATATTCCTTATCTATCTTTTCTAGAACCTCTTCCTATTCAAACATTTATAGTTGTCCATTCTCATGATACCTATATGAGAGTTATCTAAGTAAAAGAACAAATAGTATGACATAAATAAACATCTCATCAAGTTTGGTTAGGTCTAGACCACCATGTTCTATCTCTTTAGGAGATCATCGCTATCGTGTTAGCATATTGTTCTTATCAACTTATGTGGTATGACAATATAGGTTGTTTGCTTGGTTGTATTGAGGTATTTTGTGTGATGCTTTGTTTAGGATCAGTTAGTTTTGAACTCTAATGTTTCTGAAATTGTGATGAGGTTTTTAAATTAGTTTAATGGTGTGAATTGATTGAAATTCGTGGAATTACTGCTGCAGTTTTCTCCCGGACCTGCAGTACCGCACGATTTTTCATATTTTATTGGTAACTCAGAAAAATCTAAAAAAATAGGATCTGGAGCGTAATTACCTGTAGTACATGCACAAAAATTGGCTAAAATTCCTGACGAGCTTAAGTCGGTCAGAAAAAATCGTGAAACCTTCTGTACCGTTTTGACAAATTTTGTTTGTTCCTTATATGTTGCTCTATTTTTACTCTAGTATTGTTCCCAATGCTTTCAAACTATTTTGTGGTTATATAATACTAAATTTAGACCTCTGTATTATTGTTATGGAAGTGCTTGCTTGTGTGTTGATTCCTTATGATTGTTTGCTTGTATGTGATATTGATTGCTTCATATAGTTATGAGGAGAATTTTTTTTTAGTCGTTTCTTTCCTATAGAATCTATTCTTCCCTATCTTGAACCCTGGGAGATATAATGATGTGTTAAGCATAAGGTTTGACAACACAATGCATTTAGGAAAGAGAATGCTTCACCTAATGGAAAAAGGATGTGGAAGTATGAAGTGTTCCACATGATGTTATGTAGTAGATTACGCAACCTGAAAGTTGAAGTATCAATAGTTTAGTTTTAGTAGTAGCTTTGTTGATTGAATACATGGGAGTATACATAGAGCATTAGCTCGTGCCCATGGAAACATTCTGCAAGGCAAGTGAGAATTCCCAAGTGATAGAAAAACGTGATTCACATATCCTCATACAGAGTAATGATTTGGGTGCAGGATGGATTGATCACCATTCCTACTACTCTTATTATTCGCTCTTGTACTGTTGGCTTTGCGAATCTTGAGTGCCCTTTTCAACCTTAGCAGAGAGTCGACGTTAAGCCTAAACCCTAGAATGGTATATTGTTACACCTTCTAAAAGCATCCATTGCTAAGCATAGGAATGTACGGTAAGGATGAATCCCAACCGTGAATTATGGGCACCGTGAAGTAAACATCCCCTAATTGACCACCATGAGAGTTTTGCTAGTTTAAGAAGTGCTTTCTCGGAAACTATCAATCATGATGTTTAGAATGTGCTAGAGACATTGTGCCAATAAAAGTCTAAAGGAGAATCAATTTGAAGCCAAGTGAATCCTTGAGAAGTGACCTAGTCAGATTTCTTTTAAGGGCAGTAGCAACCTAATGGATCCCGAACCTTTCTTTCTTTCTAGCCTTCCCAAATCTCGGGACGAGATTTCTTTTAAGGGTGGTAGTCTGTCACATCCCAAAATTCTCCTAATTTTGGAATGTGAAATAAATAAATAAGATTGATTGATTGTTTGACTTTGTTGAAAATTCTCAAAGAGAAGAAACTTTTTGAATAGAAAATCCTCTCAACCTTGAATTCAAAATCCTATATTCTTTTGTTATGACCTAAGTAGCCATATAGGCAAAAGGGCATGGATTGATTATGGATTGTAGAATTGGTGTGCAAGATTTCAAAATGAAAATCATGAAGCATTCATAAGCATTTCATTACATCCATGCAAAGTTCTCACAAACTAAATCCAAATCCTGGTATCTAAATCCTATAGTTGATTTGCCCAAATGTTCCTAAGGGTAATTAAATTGACTTATTAAAACCCACTGTTGATAAGGCATAAATTATTGATAATTATAGCCTAAAAAGATCCAATTAATATTACAAAATTATAGAAACAAAGTTGGGCTCATTTGGAGCTAGTATGAAAAAGTTATGAAATAAATACAAACACATAAAGATATAAATAAAATGGAATATACAAGGATTTGTAAATCCACTACTTCCAAACTAGTAAAAAGATTACAAATTTAATCCTACAATAATCTATTCGATTTTAGAAAAATTTAGAAACAAGAATCGCGTCATTTGGAGTTCGTATCCAAAAGATATGAGGGAAACAAATAAATACAAAAAGAAAAAAAAATTCTAATGGGCCGGCCCACCCGGACCGACCGAGCGGACCGAGCCAGGCAGCCACGTACAGGATCGATCGTGGGATCGCTTTAAAAACCGTGCGGATCAGTTTTCTCGAACCTATCTCTATTCAAACTCTTATATTTTTTGATCTACAACTCCGAATTGACTTCCGTTTGTTTCTACTTGTTTCCTACTCCAAGGCCTATCTCTAAACCATCTCAAACCTCCATATAAACTCGTGGAGGCACAGCTGTACGAGTTTCTTTCCTTGAAATCCCGAATCTACACATGACCGAATCTTATTTCGCTTTTTAACCCATCTAGACTTCGTCGTTTGCCTTCGGTCAAAAAACAAAAGTTGTAGGGATCATCGAAATCTTTCAATCCCGACAAACCTCACCTCTTTTCATCCACCACATCCGGAGAATTTCGTATCGCAATATTTCAGATCTTACGGTGTAAATCCAAGATGTACTCGCGCTCGTTTCTTCAAATCCAAATTCCTTTGGTGAGAAGGTAGGAATAATGATTCCCCACAACTTTCATGTTCTGAGTTTTTCGATTTGACCTACGGATTTGTCTCTCTAACACAGATCTATTTCTTGTCTATTTTGAGCCAAAATCGGGTCAATCTCTTCTTCTAGCCACCGGATCCTATCCAGACGGTCGAGATCCAATCAAACCGGTGCGTGCCATGTCGTCATCCCGGTCATCTTCTTCATCAACGCCAGGTCAACGTAAGGTCAACATCTAGTCCCAGTCAGCATGCAAAGTCAACCTGTCCAGTCAGCGGAATATTCCCTGAAATATTCCGTTCGAATTTAAAATTGCATATTATAGATCTAACTTGTAAAATTTATTAGAAATTCATACCATGTCCAAAAATTGCGTATAATATATCAAATTGAAGATAATTTCACGTAGAATCATCTTATCAGAATAGATCCAACTTTTACTGTACGTGGTTACTGCAGTAATTTAATTAGTTTTAATGGTCTTTTAGGTTAATAAATTCATAAGAAATTATCTGTAAATCCGAAAAATATGAACAATATATCAAATTGAAGCTACTGTAATGTACTTTAATAATATCTGGTTGGATCTAGCCCTTGCCGATTATTTAACCCGTAGCATTTTAATTAGTTTTAATGGATTTATAAATCATTAAATTCATAGTAAATTAATTGCTTGTCACAAAAATACAAATGATATACCGATGGAAAGCTGGTTCCATGTGGATCATCATTATGCAATTAGTTCAGCATTTTACTGTAAGGTTTTGCCGTGAAGATTTAAATGGTTTAATGGCCTATTTAGAGTAATAAGTTCATAAGAAAATAAATACTATTCAGAAAATTACAAATAATATGTCCCTGAAATCACAATTCCGTGGAGATTACAAATATAATAATTTTAGTTTGATTTTTAGACAACAGAAACTATATAAATGATTTAAAACCATTAAACACTATTTAAATCATACAAAAAGATCTATAACTCCAATTAGGGTGAATCCAAGTGCTAAGGTTTTGTATTGACAATATCTATACAGAGAAATTGCATGACAAATTATTTGGTACTGTTAAAATAAAAATTCATACAGAAATATTTAAACCCATTGAAATAGTGTTTTAATCATAGGAAAATATCTATAGCTCCTTTTTAGGTGAATCAAATTGCTACTGTCTCTAAATTGCATTACCTATCCAGTAGCATCTAGTTCACAATTTAATACGGCATAAACATATTTAGTTCAATTAAAGTGGTATACACCATATTAAATCGATACAACTTTAGTAATAAAATCTTTAGTGCAATAAATGACTTTCCACATGCATCATGTAATCTAACTATGTTCAGAACACTAAATGCAACCATTGTGACTCATTAAATCATCATGCATGCATATGTTCATCATTGTTTTCTTGTAATGTTGCACGGTTGTATGTTTGCAATGTTTTGAATGGTGTTTGTTGTGTTTGCTTCAAACGTTAGATTGCGAGGAGTGCAACTACTGTGATTGCAACTACTATGATTGCAAGTATTGTGGTTATTACGAAAGAGGCCATTATAATTGTGAGGATTATCTAATCGACTACATCTACAACAAAGGCAAGTGGTGCTATCTTGGTCATAAATGTCCTATTGTTTTCCTATGCATTGCAGATGTTTTTGTAGAATTGCATATGTAGGAATTGATGTGTATATGCTATGCTATATCCCATATTATTCCCTAGTATTCCTTGTTTATGAGCCATCGTATTGGTAGATTGCTTAGCTATGCTATTTAGACGAGGAAGGGAATCACATCATAAAAAGTTATATGTTTTGAAAGGCTTATGTTTTGCTAAATGACAAACCAACATGTTTTAATGAACCACCTGGGCGGAATGGCATTGATTGGGTCATCGAGTGTGGATTTTGGTGGGGAATGCCGCCCAGGACACTGAGAAATGATTGGTTTCTTTGTTTGGAAGCTTTCGTGTGCAACCATGTGCCAATAATGAAATGGGCGGTTGGTTGAACTCAGTAGGTTGTGGTAACTCGAACCCGCGTATCCAGAGATGTAGATAGTGTAGGTTGGACCGGTGCGCGTCGGGATTGGGGAGCTACTTCCCGAACGGTTCCTTCTTGGACTTCTCCCTATCATCACCCAATATGAGAGTGGTGGTACGAGCTGGGCTGGCCAAGTCACATGGGTAAAGTGTACTAACCCCTGCAGGGTGTATAAACTAAGTGCTTAGCCGTGTCCCCGGTTATGGACAATTTGAGCGACCTGATACTGATGCTGTGATATTTCTCACTCATCCTTATTTATTAATTACTTAAAACTTGTTGGGTGAACATAATTGGGTAGGAGCACCTGGGAGTGAACCAGAGTGTCCTATTTATCGTATTGGAAAACTACTTTGTTACAAATGTTAGGATAAAACTGTTGCTTTATGCAAATGAGCCTGAACTCCACTTGGCCAAATAAGCATGTAGTTGATAGATCTGTTGTTAACCACTTTAGCCTACTTGCCATACATTCAATGTATTGACCATTCGTGGCTGCAACGTTTCATGTTGCAGGTTATATCGTATCTGAGTGATCGTTCATAGGTCGCGAGACTCCACTCAACAATTGTTCGCCTGTGGCACATTTGAAGGATGGAGATCTACCTTGTATTCCTTTTCCGCTGTGTACTTGAATAAATAATGTAAATTCTGGATCATATTCGTTGTATTTATGATGCACAGTTATATTTGGTATCATTTTGTATTGTGTGTGCCAGTGAACCGATCTAGGGATTGGCACTATACACATGAACTCAGCCTTATCAGGCGAGGGTGTTACAATTATTCAAACTAGGGTTTGACCCTTTTACTAGTCTTGGCTGAGTTGACCCTTTAGGGTTTGGTGCGGATGCCCCCTAGGGCATGCCAATGTTGAAGTGACCCCCTCCTAGGGTGGTGGAAACACTAGTGGTCCCTCTAGAACATTCTAGAGGTAACCAAACAAATCACCGAAACTTTTCTTGAACCCCAGAAAACCACTTTCCTTATATGAATATTATTCTCTGGACCATTTTGGATCTCCTCGTGATGTCCTGGATCCAATCCGAGAATCCAAACAACATTCAGTCTCCAACTCATATTCCATATCTACTTAAACAACATCGACTCTTTAAGTGTGTATCCCTACGGTTCATGAACTATTTAGACATGATCGAGACACCTCTCCGATCAATAACCAATAGAGGGATCTGGAAATCCATATTGCTCCCACATATTTCTATGATGACTTCATGATCGAATGACCCATTTACATATGATACCGATTTCCTTTGTCGCGTGATACTTTACTTATCTGAGGTTTGATCGTCGGTATCTCTATACCTAGTTCAACCTCGTTACCGATAAGTACTCTTTACTTGTTCTGTGATATGACATCCCTTGTGACCTAGTAACGTGCTTGCAAGCCAATTGGATGACATTCCATCTAGAGGGACCAGAGTATATTTACCAGTCATATGGATGGACAAATCCCACTACTGATCCATGCGCTTCAACACATACTTTCAAAATTCCAGTGCCACCTTTATAACCACCCAGTTATGGAAGTGGTGTTTGATGTCATCAAAGTACTCATCCAGTGACGGTGATTAACATGATCTCATGGTCGAAGGATTAAGTTACTTTGTATCTGAAAGATTGTAGCAAAACGAACTTAATGACTTGATCTAATGCTATGCTTACTATGGGTGTGTGTCCATCACATCATTCTCCTAATTATATGACCTTGTTATTAATAACATCCAATTTCCATGATCTAGAAACCATGATCATATATTAATCAACAAGATAGCTAAATAAAAGGCTTACTAGGGACTCTTTTATGTTTATAAAACACACAAGTATTAATGTTTCCTGTTAATACAATTATATAATGGGATGTAAACATTTATCATAAACACAAAGATATAATAATAACCACTTTATTATTGTCTCTTGGGTATATCTCCAATAGTTTCTTTATCTTGTCGTCGGTGACGATTGCTATTATGGTGGTGGTGTTGGTGATCGCCATCATCCGAGCTATCATGTTTACATTCTTGGTGGTTGTTCTAGAGTTTCTGCGGTTGAGGCCATGTACCTTGGAGAATTTCTTAGCATGGTGGAGGAACTTTTTAGTGTGGTGGTGGCACCTCGTTTGGTCGTTGAGGAGCTTGCAGGTTATCTTGCCACGGTTGAGGAGCTTGTTGTTGTGGTGGTGGATGTGGCACATTTGGTGGAGAATGAACTTGGTCCTCAGGATGATGACAGCGATGGTGAGCATCGTGTTGCTATTGTGGAGCTTGAGGCTCACGCCTAGGTTGTTGACGAGTTTGAGGGTGCTCATCATTTGCAAAGTGATGCTCATGATGTCTTTGATGACGGTCATGGTAGGGATGCCACCTTGGTGGGTCTTCAAGTGCTTCACGAGTCAGGCTTGTACGTCCGATTTGTAATTATCGCTTGATTCAAGTAAAGGTCTTGTGGATGCCCGTGGCACGGAGGTGAAGCTTGTAGTGGATGATGACAGTCTTCATGCCTTGATGGAGGGCGTGAGGAAGAATCGCCATCATAGCTTGACGTAGCAGTGCATCTAGGACTTGGCACATGTTGTGAGGAGTTCTCATTCACGTCCATGGGATGCTCATTGCGTCTAGGAGCCCGAGGATCATCATCATGATGTCGAGGCAATCAATGGCACAAAGATCTTGAACCACTAGAGTGGTGCCTTGAAGAGCTTGATGCATGAGAACGTGGCCTTGTGTTGCACGCAATCTCGGCCATGGAGCGTTGGAGAGCTTCATTTTGGTGTGTGAAGTTATGATGCATTGCGTTCATGCAGCTCTCAAGGCCGTCAAAGCGAGCGTCCATCCGCCGAAACTCGTTGGTACTTTCTCCAAATTGTTCATCTTGGCACGTCTCGAGGGCGTCGAAACGGCTCTAAAACTCTTCACGAATGATGATGTGGCTCGCTCGCGTCATGTATGGTCCTTCGCCATCTTGGGTTGGATCGTGACTAGTCCTGCAGTTCCTATCGACGATTGACCAAAGCAAGGATGATATATTGAATTGATAAATGGAGAGGGGTTAGCCCATTACCTCACCTTTGGAAATGGATTGGACAAGTAGCCACGCTTGCAAGACCAACTATGAGTAAAGCGAATGTGAAAAGAAACCTCACACTAAAAGCAACTAAGACCCTCAAAAGGCCCGTGGTGGTTGGTTAGGAAAGTGGAAACCAAACAAAAAAAATCAAAGGAAAAGGTTATTGTCAAACGTGGGTAAGGACCAAAAATCTAAAGCAAAATGGTATGATCTATAGGAGACACAAAAACACACTCGTGGAGGTGATGGGTTTGACACGACTATGGAAAATGAGCTAACAAAACCTATCAAAACTAAGCTCGGATGTCGTGCCAACGTAAGAGAAACGGTAGCTCGTTTGCAAAACAAAATAATAAACAGATTTGTGCACTTTCCTTGGTCGTGCTTTCTTTTGTTTGCTTAAAAGCTTGAGACTCTCTTTGCTATGGGAGACTTTGTATCTTTTGTTATTTTTCTTTTTCTCTCTCTTTTTTGATTATGTTTCTCCCTTCTATGCTATGCTGTTAGATTTTGCATTTTCTTATACACACTCACTCTCCATGGACAAGTGCACAATGCTTAGGAAAACACAAAAGGAGCTACTCTCATAGGATGGATACACATAAAGGAAGATATGGGGTTTACAAAGTGGAGCAAGTTCTACGGTTCGTGATTACTTGCAACCAGTGTTGGGGAAGGTGTTTGGTGTCGCGTTGTCGAGAGCACGGGGATGAAGAATTGTTGTGGAAGCTTGAAGTTAGATTGGATACGCACACATGAAACACGAACACAAAAGGAAAAAAGGACCAAAATTGTGCTGTCAAATATTTCGACAGAGAAACTAGCAGTGCTGGATCTGGCACCAGATTTTTCCAGTTGCGATTTTGGTTCGCCAGAAATTTCACGAGAAATTTTTGCCACAGAATCCGGTTTCACCGGATTTCCCACCAAAATCAGGTAATGACGAACTCAAAATGTCAAACCTAAATTTGTTTTGGAAAATTTTGCAAAATTGGGTTGTGGAAAGGTCAAGGGAGGTAGATTGACACCCAAAGAAACAGATCTATGGATCAAAACCATGAAAAACTCACCAAAACAAGAGATCGATACAAAGGTTGTGAGGCTATGTTTTGATGATATTTTCAAATTTATGATGGGGAGAAGAAAAATTGGGGTGAAAATCGTGATCAACCTTCGCTCTTGATACCAATATGTTACGGTATGACCTTTAGTATGGCCGATCTTTCATTATTTCACGGGGGTTCGCGGTGGAGTGAGGGGTGAGGGGAAGAGGATGAACCCGATGAACACGAACCACGAAGAGAAGGGCAAACACATGCAAAACACAAACACAATTAAAACACCGTTGGCTCGCACCGGTGGCTATCGGGCCAATACAATCCTTCAGGGTCGGTATTGGGCAAGATAAACTTGACGAGATCTTGATAACTTTGCAAGGGCAAACCCAATACAAATATCTTGTACAACCTAACACTATTAAGCTAGATCCAAGAGGTTTGTCATACTAGGTTACCCTCGTGGAGGAGCATGAGACCAACTAGGATGGATCCTCAAGGGGAAGTCTTCTTCTAGTCTAATATAAAGTCTAAGTCTAAGGGGTGATCCCAAGGGGCTATTTATAGTGCCAGGGGGCAGGAGGGAAGGCTAAGGGAATATTCCAGGGCGTCAAACCCTTCTCTATGCTTAGACAGGTGAATTCCGGCTATAAGTTCGGCGTCACCAGAATTCACGCCAGATATTTCCAGCGGTCGTCGGATTTGTTCCGGCATATGACGAAATGCTGTAATGAGGTGATTTACGGTGGTCGCTGGAATTGGTGGGTCTTCGCTAGATCTGGCACCAGAAATGGAGTTGATTCTGGCGGGGATTCCGGTTCATTGGATCTGGCGCTGGTTCTTCCTGCGGTTTCCGGCGTAGTATCCGGTTCATCGAGTTTGTGGCTGGTTTGAGCTAGAGCCTTTTCTTGGGAGTTTTTGGTTCCTTCTCTTGGTGCTTCTTTGTGGGTTTCATACCTAAGAAAGTGTAAAGTATGGGAATGAAGTAGCATGCCATTCAAGTGTGAATCGAAGGAACACGAAGAGAGGAGCGAGTTAACCTTGAGAAGCTTTGCTCTATCTCTCGTCATTGGTACACTTGGGGTACTTGGTGGTGAGGATGTAGGGACGTTCGTAGGGCGGGCTGCATTGGAATTTGAGCAAGATTTAGCCGTATTGAAAAAATATTCGGCATAACGACGATGATAACTTGCCAAATAAGGAAAAACTCCGGAGTTGGTTGAAAACGGATGATGGTTGAAGATTAACAACTGATTTGATGATTCCATAATTGTAGAAATGTCTAAAGCATAAGGACGTGGTCAATCTAGGTGACTTTTAAAAATAAACTCGAGATTTACACTTTGAGAACTTGCACACAAGCGGTGTTCACAAAGCTTGATAGAAAATAAGAAGATATTCTTCATGTTCCTCCATTGATATAGAATAGGCGATAATATCGTCAATATATACTACCACGAAAGATCAACATAAAGGCCACAAATTGGTGTTTAAAGAGATGCATTGGAAGAATAGTCTATCTATCCCTTTGGATAAGAAAAGATATATTGACTTGTTCACCTTGTTGATCGGATCAACGATTGAAAAGAGGAAAGATTTGGATAAGAACCGATGATAACTCATACATTTAAGAAAAGCTATCATAGTTCAATAGATGAAATTCTCTCGTATCAAGAGAACCTTGCAGATATGGAGGTCAAAAATATGTGAAGCATGATAAACAGATGATAATCCACCATAGTGCCTTAAGAAACCTCCAGATCGCCAAATATACTTTACTATGATATATATATATATATATATATATATATATATATATATATATATATATATATATATATGATCACGGTATAACTCAAGATCACAAGAGATAATCACAATCATTTGGATGATTATATTAATAGCATTTATCATATTCCACTCATGATAAGCATCATATAGCTAAAATGAGAACCAAATTACAATCACAAGCATCAGATCGACACGCAATATGTATTTAGCCCAAGAGAATTTGAAGACGAAGTAAAAACTCTAGATTGAAGCGCCGGTAGCAAAAGATCGAGTGCATCACACACGAATGAAAAGTAGTGTGGAATCATAGATGTATTAAAGAAAAAATTACGCATTTTTCGGCATTAAGATACCAATAGATGCGAAAATAACTTAACAGATAGAGATTAGCAACTCCACATTCTGTGAAAGCATGTAGGAAGGACGAACACCCTTAACAAGACTGCATTGGTTTACAAAGAGTAAGATCACGTCGGTTTACAAAGAGTCGGATAGATCGCGTCGGTTACAAAAGCATGTCGGTATGGAATGTACCAACAGTTGTTAACCAAAAGGCAGATTACGATAACAAGTTGGATGCAACAGATAGACAAAACGATTTGACACATACATCCTATGGTACTATGGAAACCCCAAGCACGTGAATCCTAGTTTGAATATTTAGAAGAGAATGGATAAACGTTGCACTTCCTTCCCAGAATAGGGTGGGTGGGTTGGTAAGAAGAAAATGAAAGCAGTCCTACTCTCATGTTTAGTTTTTCCCTAATATATATATCTACCACAAATATTTTCTAGACTGACAACGACCATCATGGCTAAGACCCTGAAGGATGGAATGGCTCTGATACCAGTTGTAATACCTCGGAAACTACACTCCAAGCAACAAGCTAGGATGAACCATAATTGTATAAGATATGCTACCGTAGAGGCCCAAAGGCCACCCACGTGTAGGCCTTCTAAGCGGAGCAGGGCATGGTACCGTCCAACCAACCTATCCACTTTTCAAGAACATCGTATCAGGTGCGAGCGGCGTAGTCGACAGGCATGCGGACAAAACATACACAAATGAGTATGTATGTCAATGACATAAGACAGTACATCAGACTCAAACCATCTAAAATAAATAGAAATATTCAACGTCATACGACAAGATTCAAATATCCTAGATAGAGATAATATTTTAGGATACATCCTCATACATCACACATCACAGTATCAAGAGGAAGCGAAAAAACAAGATCCGAGTATGGATAAGAAGCAAACTAGCATAAGATTCCTAGAAATAAGCACATCCGCCCACAAATCTCATAGATCTTCATTCCCTAAAATCTCTACACCTGACGGTCATTGCCACCATCATCGGTCTCTTCGATCCAGTAACCTTCCTGAGAGTATACCTGTCCATCTGAACAATATTTATCATGTGGTATCCTAGGGGGCTCAGCAAGTCTTTATACATCTAAAGGGAACAACCTGAGGGTGACTCAATGGCAAAGAAAAATAAATCCTAGCAGTTCTGTACATACACGCTACAACGTCCGCCTACTAATGATAGACAGACACTTGTTAAATAAACAATAGTTAATTACCCAATAGATATATTAACATAATATACATTGCTCGCCCTCCTTCCTGTTCCTGAACGAGAAGGCGGAAGAACATCCTATCCATTGACAATTTTATTAATCATTCTATGATTATGGAACTATTTACTAGTCATGTTTAGTCAAATTAAAAGCGGTACTTGAGCAGCCCATCCCAGGGACGCCTCTACATCTCCTCCTCTTAGTCCCCCCAAGTGAACCAATTACACGCTCTCGAGCCAAACTCCTACAACCTAAGGTTAACTCGCTCCTCTCTCATCTTGGATGGATTGCTACTTTGCCAATACATTATACATCCTCCTCCATGAACCCCATGAAGAATCGCCAAGAGAAGGACCCAAGGAAGCACGAGAAGACGCTCCAGGCCAAATCAGCACTAGGTCCGGCGAACCGGTTCCACCGCCGGATGTTCTGGTGCACAGCCCGGTGGACTGACCCGCATGATAGAAATACCGACAACGACCAAAGTAGGCCAGTGCAGACCGAAAAGCCTATCTGTAAGCCTTTTCGGCAGAATACCAGAAGGACCGGCAACTGTCAGAAATTCCGGCGAGAATCCCGGCACCACCGGACTTATCGCTGGAACCTTGAGTCAACTCTTGGGCTGAGCCCATGTAATCCCTTATTACATCTATACTTTACCTTTTTGTTCCCAAACTACCCCTGTTTAATTAGTTGTCCTATAAATAGCCACCACCCTTCATTGTAAACCCCATACTTGGATAATTGTAATAGAAGAAACCCTAGAGCATCTATCTATCGTTAGTCTCATGCTACTTGACAAGGAGCACCAATTATCCCCCAACCTCTTGGATTTTGCCTAGTGCGTTCAAGTTGTACAAGTCCTTGGAGTCGGTATGTTGTCTCCAAGTAGTCAAGATCTCGTCAATCCTCTCACCCCTGTTGTTGGTTGTTGGAGAGTGTCTTGCCTATCACCGATCCTGGGGATTGTGCCGGACCGGTTGCCTTAGGCGTGAGCTATTGGTTTGTATTGTGTCTTCATGTGTTTGCGTGTGTTCATCAAGTTCTTCGCCTGTGAGTCTGTGGAATTCATCCTTCCCCTCCTCCATCTCGACTTCCACGGGAATTCCTGAAAGATCAGGCAACCCTAAGGGGTCACCCCTAATATATTGGTATCAAGAGCAAGGTTGATCACGAATTTCCCCTCAAAATATTCTTCTATCCACCAAAAAATCGAAAATCCCCAAAATAGAGCCCAAAATTGCCTTCGGATCTATCTCTGGATTTGATGAGTTTTTCGTGTTTTTGGTCCATAGATTTGTTGATTTGGGTGTTGATCTACATTCCTTGACCTTCCCCCGGCCCAACTTCGACGGATTTTCGTCGGATTTCTTAGATTGACTTTTTGGAGTTCATCACGAATAGGTTTCAGTAAGCAATCTGGCGAACCGGTTCTACCACCAGAAATTCTGGCAAGATCGTCGGCACCACCAGACCCGTGACTAGAATTTTGATAAATAGAATCAGCACCGTTGGCTGCTGCGCCGAATTTTTTTGGCCACAAATATTGATAGATTACTTCCTTGTGTGTTCGTGTTTCGTGTGTGTGTCGCCAAAACTAGCAGCAAGATTCCGCACCTCGGTACATCCCGTACTCTTTGACACCGTGACGCCCAAACATCTTCCCCAACACCGGTAGCAAGTCGTCAACAATACCAAAGGTATAACTTGCACCACTTTGTTATCCCCATATATTCCTTTATGTGCATCTAACCTATGAGAGGAGCTAATTTTGTGATTCCCTAAGCATTGTGCACTTGCCTTTGTAAAGTGAGAGTGTGTAAGCAAGTACAAACGCTAACATAGTAGTATACAAAGGGAGAAAAAGAATAAAAAAAAGATAGAAAAAGGAGAAAAAGCAAAATAAAAATAGAAAGATACATAGTCTCCCAATACAAATAGAGTATCAAGCTTGTAAGAAAAAGGAGAGAGAAAGCTTGACCAAGGCAAGTGCACAAATCCGTTGCTTACCCTCTTTTGGCAAATGTGTTATGGTCTCTCCTTGCGTTGGCACGACACCGAGCTTAGTCTATGTTAGGACATTTTGTGCTCATTTTCATAGTCGTGCTAACCCCATTCATCTCCACGTGTGTGTTACCTCTTGTTTTTGTAGATCGTATCCTTTTTTCTTTTGATCTTTGCTTCTTTACCACCTTTAGAAATAACATTTTCTTTTGATCGTTTTGTTTGGTTTTCCACAATCCTATCCTTCCACCAAAAGCTTTTGAGAGTTGTAGTTATTCTTTTAATTTGAGTTTTCTTTGCAATTTCACTTTGCAAGCTTTTAGTTCTCACGTGTGGAAACTAGTGTGATACAATCCCCAAGGTGAGGTAAAAGGCTAACCCCCACCACATATTACCTTCCATATACAATCCTTGTTCGTTTTACATCTTGGATAGGAAATGTGAGACAAACCAAACACCTCCACCTCAAGAGGACAAAGACCAATACATGACAAGAGCAAATCATTGGAAGATTTGAGGAGAATTCAACTACCGTTTCGACGCCCTTGAGACTCGCCAAGATGAACAATTTAGTGAAACTAAAATGGATTTCAAGAGCATTCACAATCACTTTGAGGATATTCACGGAAATTTGCATGTGATGCAATAAAACATTGGGCATCAAAATGAAGCTCTTCAACGTGTCGTCACCGCAAATGACGACAAGCTCCAACATGTCATTGATGGTTTGGCAATGAAGCATTTTCATGCATCATGCTCTTCAAGGCACTCCTCGAGTGCATCAAGCTCTTCGCACCATCTTCTTCCAAGGCGCAACGAAGGATCCATACTCCATTCCATGAGCTCTTCACAAGGGGTACTGTCTCCTCGGCACGCCGCAACGTCAAGCTATGATGGTGACCTCTCCGCACAACCTCAAAGACGAGAAGCACAACGTCACCATGCAAGGGCACTAGTGATCCAACAAGAGCAACCACGCGAGCAACCTCAAGTGGAACCTCAATCCTTCATCAACAGCAACAAGAAATTACCTCAATAACAAGTGATGCCTCCTAATTGGAAGAACAAGCTCTCCATCGACGTGAAGAACTTGAAGACCCACCAAGACATCATCATCGTCATGATTATCAACGCCGACAACATGGTCACCATAATGAGCCTCCACCACAACATCAAGAAATGGAGCATCCAATTGAACATGTGGAGCGACGTCCTCCATGTCACTTGGCTCAAGACCATGCTCGTCACCATGACGCCCTTGCTCCTAACCAATGTCACAACCCGAGGAATGAACCACATCCTCACCAACCTCGTGAGGCCCAAGCGCCCCAACCTCGTCAAGAACCGCGCCAAGAGAAAGATCAAGCTCCCCAATAACTTCATGAGGACCAAGCTGCACCACCACCAAATGCGGTTCAACAACAACCGCCAGGGCAACAAGACCATCACCAAGCAAGACATGATAGCTCAGATGATCAAGATGGCCACCAACGTCATGTCAACTGCCGATACCGGAACAACAACGAGGAAGAAATCTTTGGAAATCTCAAATTCACAATGCCCAAGTTCACTAGTTCAAATTATACCGAAGAGTATCTCTCATGGGCACTCAAGGTTGATAAGATCTTCCGCATGCACAACTATATAAATGAGAAGAAGATGGTCGTGTAACCTCTAGAGTTTGATGACTACGCCAACCTTTGGTGGGAACGAATCCAACTCTCCCGTGAAGCAAGGGAAGAACCTCCTATCACCACTTGGCAAGATATGAAGACTCATATGAGATCCCGCTTTGTTCCCTCACACTACATGCATGATCTCTTAAACGAGCTTCAAACGCTTAGCCAAGGGACAAAGACTGTGAAAGAGTACTTCAAACAAATGGAGATCAACATGATTTGCGCCAACATTCGAGAGCGCGACAAGCAAAAAATGGTGTATTTTCTCAATGGCTTGAACCATCCAATCAAGCGCATCACCGAGTTCCAAAGGTATAACAACATGGTTGAGCTTGTGCACATCGCAACAAAAGTCGAGCATCAATTACAAGAGGACATCAAGTACAACAAGCCAAAGACGTACTTCACCTACAAGCAAGCACCAACGAATACACCAACCAACCTCAATGGAAGCTCCTCAAGTACCTCCAAGCTTCCCTTCAAACCAACACTTCCTCAAGGAAAACTGCCCCAAGTGGCAAATATACAAAGGATGACCCAGCATTCAACGGTGAATGCTACAAGTGTGGAGGCAATGGACACAAGTAGACCGCATGTGGAAACAAGAAAGTTATTGACCACTCAAGACCACGAGAATGAAGATCAAAGATCCAACATCTTCCAAACACGTGCTAGTATAAATGGAAAATCCGTTAAAGTTGTCATTGATAGAGGGAGTTGCCACAATCTTGCAAGCACCAAGTTGTGTGAGAATCTCAACCTCACCCTCCATCCACATAAGGACCCTACTGGCTAAGTGACCAAGGGTCCGTGAAGATCAAGCACACCATTTCGGTAACTTTCTCTATTGTAACATAGAAGTACATGGTGGAGTGTGATGTGGTCCTAATGATGGTTTGCCATGTGTTTCTTGGTAGGTCGTGGCAATACGACAAGGGTGCTTTGCATGATGGTCTCACAAACACATATACCTTAAAATGGCTTATAAGACATGTGTTTTGTAACCGATGACTCCTAGCAAAATAATTGCGGACAATGCAAAGGCTTTAGCGAGGGTGCAAAACCTAAAATCATCTTGTGAGAAGTGTGGTGCGTGAGAGAACCACCATATAGAGAGTGAGGGCCACAAGCCAAACTCGAGTGGAAAAACCAAGAGTGTTTTCTTGCCAGCAAAAGCGAGATGAGAGAAGTGCGGAACAATCCATCCATCATGCACTATGTACTTATTTGCAAGGGACTAGCGCAAGGAACTAATGACTTGACAAATGTTCCACTCTCTTTGATGGCTATTTGTAGGAATTCAAGAATGTGTTTCCCAAAGAGCTCCCTCATGGACTACCTCCTATTTGCAGAATCAAGAACCGCATCGAACTCATACCAGGTGCACCTCTACCAAAATGCACTTCATACCGCACGAACCAGAAGGAGACAAAGGAGATCGAATGACAAATCAACCAAATCGTCTCCAAAGGTTTGATCCAAGTAAGAACTAGCCCAAGCACGATACCTGTTATTCTTGTCCCAAAAATGGATGCTACGTTGCGGTTATGCATGGAGTGTCGTCCAATCAATGTTATCACTGTGCGATATCGAAATCCTATGTTGCGTCTTGATGACATGCTTGATGAGTTGTGTGGAGCCAATATTTTCTCGAAAATTGATCTCTGTAGTGGTTACCATCAAATACGCATGGCCGAAGGTGATGAGTGGAAAACCACCTTCAAGACCAAACTTGGTCTCTATGAATGGTTGGTTATGCCTTTTGGCTTGTCTAATGCCCCATCCACTTTCATGTGCCTCATTAAACATATTTTGTAATCTCTCATTGGAAAAAGTGTTGTTGTCTATTTCAATGATATCCTTGTGTATAGAAAGTCACTAGAGGAGCATGTTACACATGTTAAGGAGGTTTTACAAATCCGTCATGATGAAAATCTATATGCTAATCTCGCAAAGTGCACTTTCTCTAAAGATATATTGATTTTTATTGGATTTATTGTTTCTTCGAATGGTATTGAAGTTGATGTTTCCAAAGTAAAAGACATATGAGATTGGACTATTCCTACCAATGTGAGTGAACTTCGTAGTTTTCACGGTTTGGTCGATTTCTACTATCGATTTTTAAAGACTTCTCTACCATTGCTTGCCCTCTCAACAAGTTAACCAAAAAGAATGTTACATTTTTTTGGGGCAAAGCACAAGAAAAGGCCTTTAATGAGCTCAAAAAGAGGCTCACCGAAGAACCTCTCCTTGCTTTACCGAATTTCACTAAAACTTTTGAGATAGAGTGTGTCGCTAGTGGTATTGGCATTGGTGGAGTCCATATGCAAAATGGCGTCCTATTGCATACCATAGTGAGAAACTTGATGGCACACGCCTTAACTATCCGATTTGCAACAAAGAGATTTTTGCATTAGTAGTTTCCTTCAAGTGTGGCAACACTACCTTTGGCCTAAAGAATTTATCATACATTCTGACCATGAGTCATTGAATTATCTTAAGGGCCAAGCCAACTTGAGTAAAAGGCACACTAAGTGGGTTGAATTCATGGAGTATTTTCCTTACATCGTCAAATATAAGAAAGACAAAGAGCATGTAGTTGCATACGCCTTGTCTCGCAAGAATACAAGCCTTCATACGCGCCTAGAAGTAAATGGTGTTGGGTCTTGATGACATCAAAACTTTGTATGCTTCTGACTCATGCTGTGGACCAATTTCTTTCTTAGTGTTCCATCAACAAAGGGATTGGTGATTTCTATTTTCATTAGGGATTTCTATTCAAACAAAACAAGCTTTGCATTCCAAGGTCGTCCCTCCAAAATTTTCTTCTTGAAGAGTCCCATGGTGGAGGCCTTATGGGTAACTTTGGTCGGGACAAGACATACGACATGCTCTCCACTAACTATTATTGGCCTAAGATGAAGTGCGACGTGGAGCACCACGTCCAATGATTCACTACATGTGTCCAAGATAAGTCTATGTCTAACCCATTTGGTCTTTATATGCCATACCCTATTCCTCATTCACCTTAGTTGGACATTAGCATGGACTTCGTGTTAGGATTGCCTAGGTCTAAGAATGGTCATGACTCTATATTTGTCGTACTGGATCGCTTTTACAGAATGGCACATTTCATCCTATGCCATAAGATCGATGATGCTTCACATATCGCAAATCTATTTTCCAGGGAAATAGTTCATCTTCACGGTGTGCCATGAATAATAGTCTCTGACCACGACGTCAAATTCATGAGCTACTTTTGGAAGTCACTCATGCACAAGATCGACATCAAGATACTCTTATCGTCCGCCTCGCATCCTCAAGCCAATGGCCAAACCGAGGTCGTCAACCGAAGCCTCAGAACACTCCTCCATGTGTTGATAAACAAGGGACTTAAGGATTAGGAGGAATGCATCCCCCATGCCGAGTTTGCCTACAATCGCACCAAGAACTCCACCACCATGAAGAGCCCATTCATGATTGTCTATGGATTCGAGCCCCTCACCGCGCTCGACATCCTACCACTTCCCATCCATGAGCGCACGAACATGGACGTCGACAACTGTGCCCAAGCAATGAAGAAATTTCATGGAAACACAAGAGGTACAATCGAGCAACAAGTACTCCGCCAAGCATCAAGGCTAAACAAGACCAAGAAAGAGATGATCTTTGAAGAAGGCGACCTTGTGTGGATCACTTGAGTAAAGACCAATTTCCCAAGGACCGCGACTCCAAGCTCAAGCCAAGGGCTAATGGCCCTTTCAAAGTCCTCAAGAGAATCAACAACAATGCCTATGTCATCTACATCCCAACATCAAAGTACCCTGTGAGCCTGACGTTCAATGTGAAGGACCTCTCACATTTCCATGGATAAGATGAAGTTTATGGTCTTGAAGAGTCGAGGATGACTCTTTCCCAAGGGGGAGAGCTGATGCAGCCCATCCTTGGGACGCCTCTACATCTCCAACTCCTAGTCCCCCAAGTGGACCAATGACACGCACTCGAGCCAAACTCCTACAAGCTAAGGTTAACTCACTCCTCTCCTTGTGTGATTTCGATACATCCTTGGATGCCTTTATAATTGATGCCAATACTTTGTGCATCCTTAGCCATGAACCCAATCAATCATCGCCAAGAGAAGGACCCAAGGCAGCACGAGAAGACGCTGCAGGCCAAACCGGCGCTAGGTACGGCGAACTGGTTCCACCACCAGAATTTCTAGCGTAGAGCCCGACGTACCAACCTCCATGTAGGAAATACCAGCAATGATCAAAGTCGCTCAGTGCAAACCGAAAATCCTCTATGTAAGCCGTTTGGGCAGAAGACCGGAAGAATCAGCGACCGCCGAAAATTCTAGCGAGAATCATGGCGCCGCCGGCCTAATCGCTGGAACCTCCTAGTTTGGAGTAAACTCTTGGTATGAGCCCATGTAATTTTTTATTCCATCCATACTTTACCTTTTTGTTCCCAAAATACCCATGTTTAAGTGGCTGGCCTATAAATAGCCCCACCGTTTATTGTAATTGCTAGACTTGGATAATTATAATAGAAGAAACCCTAGAGGATCTATCTATTGCTAGTCTCATGATCCTTGACAAGGAGCACCAATTATCCCCCAACCTCTTGGATTTTTCCTAGTGAATTCAAGTTGTACAAGTCCTTGGAGTCGGTGTCTCGTCTCTAAGTATTCAAGATCTCATCAAGCCTCTCACCCTCGTTGTTGGTTGTGGGAGAGTGTCTTGCCCATCACCAATCCTAGGGATTGTGTCGGACTAGTTGCCGCTGACATGAGCTATTAGTTTGTACCGTGTTTTCGTGTGTGGGTCCTTGGATTTCATCCTCCCCCTCCTCCCACTCGCCTCCATCTCAATTTCCACGGGAATTAGTGAAAGATCGGGCAACCCTAAGGGCTCACCCCTAATAGTACTTTAGTTATAGTTGTCTATGTTCGAGAAACTCTGCTCCAAGTCATCCATAACTACGCATATGGCTTTCAAAAAGATTTACCCTGCATGGGTGCACAAATAGAAACACACGCATGATCAACCTCAGAAAAACCAAATGAAAACACAACAAGGCATCACGACAAAGAACTCACAAAATTCTTAAAATATTTCATGGGGCCACCCCACTAAGCTACCCGCTACGAAGTCGTCCAGGCTCCGTGACGGACCAAGGGGTTTGCTACGATGACTGAGAAAGACTAGGAACCCGAAAGTGTGTATGGGCTTGTCCAAACAGCGTAAATATGGCACACGGTTCCAAAACAGTACAGTAGTAAATGCTCATTGAGCAATAGTAGTAAATAAAGAAGTAAAGCATGGCATAAGTACATGATAGTAATAACGCCCCCAACATGTTTGTGGCCCCAAGAAATAAGATGTGAATCAAGCTCGGACTAAGGTGATTCATGGTACCACATAAGGATAGTGTGATAGTCAAGGAATAGGAATCAAGTACTAGGGTCCTACAGGACACAAGTGAGGTTAAAGAACCAAATAGCAGATAATGCCCACTGATGCCTCTTTCTTTACTTATCCCATTACTACTCAATTTAGTTGTTTAGGTACCTTGTTACTCAAAGACTCTCACAAACCCTACATATGTAATTCTATGACTCGCATGGCTCAAACAACTCTTGTAGTAATGGCTCATAGGATTGAGGGATCAAGCTTCGGTGGGGTTTAAAAGTAAAGCCTATGCAGTACTTGGGATTGTAATTTAATTTAGATCAAGACTCATGATGCGAGAATAAGATATATGAACTAGGTAGTATATGTAGTGCAAGAATTGGGAATCGCTTGCATGATAGCTTTAGTTGTAGAATAGGCGAGATCCGGGTAATACTCATGAGGCTCCTAATAGTTCTCTTGCTTGGCGTCTATCCAGATAATAACCAAACACACAAGGGCCATAATAAATAAAGTGCGCAATCAAATAAATCATATGCAACAATCAATACAAGGTATTCCATGATGGAATGATGCACAATTACATGGTATAACATATCATGGCATGGGTGAGGTGTGGGGTACAAGAATAAAACATTTCATTAGTTGATTAGTCATATTTTACTCCCATAAACCTTGATGTCCCATTAATTTTTGTATGATGCATTCTTCAATTCATATCATGGAATCCATAGTTAGAATAGGCTCTTCATGCTGATCATTTTAGGCATATCATTTTTCGAATTCGGAGTTACAGGATTAAAGTTACGCATTTATTTGAGAAATAGTCATTATTAGCATTTTAATTATTTCGAAATTTTATATTACTCAAATGATATTTTAAGTACCATATTCATAATATTGGCCTTTTTCTAATTCAAAAACATACATAACTTATATTATTTGGAATTATAAATTTAAAGCAATATTAAAATCAAAATTTGTCAAATGGGTTCGAAGTGAAAGGTTTGAGTAGTTCGAATTAGTTATGAAAATATTTGAATTGACATTTCAATTCATATGCAAAAAATAAAACATATTTCATGTTGGAAAGAAATTTAAATTCGAAATTATTTGGAAGTGATAATTTAATTTGTATTTAAACAGATTGCAAACTGGTTTGAATTTGAATTTGAAATTGGGCTGGGGTTTTTCTTACTTGGATCCACTCTACTCACTAGCAATGACAGGCGGGACCAGGATCACCGCGGGGCCACAGGTGCGCAGAATGGAGGGGAGTTGACACGTGGCGAGGGGCACTACTAGAAAAAGGGCTACAAGTAATCCACACATCCATGGCTCACGTGGTTGAAGTGATTCACGGGCAATACAGGCGTGGCTCACCTGTGGGCAGTGCCCTACTAGTAACTAGAACAACTATGGCGCACGTGGTGATAGTGCACCATAGATATGTGTAGGCTAGGGGCATGCTGGCCGCATGCCACATACCCGTAGGGCACATGGGGTATGTGCGCTATGGTTGTTAGGGTTACCCGTGGCGCACATGAGGCCCATGCTCTACGCCTAAGTTAAGGCCCCTCTGCTCTGTAAATAGGCAAACACATCCGTGGCGCACTCCTGGCATGTGCGCCATGGTTGTGATTAATTCCTGTGGCGCACTAGGGCCATGTGCGCCACAGATGTGTCGACCATTTTTTGGCAGCTCCACTTTGCACATGTGACTATCCACTACCACACCTACACTTCACTTTTCCCTCCTTCTTCCTCCTTAGATCTAGTCGGGATCCTCCTCCTTCCTACCTTAGTTTCTCCACTCATTCACCATTTTTAGCATGTAGAACTTACCTTGGATGTTACATACATAATAGAGGAAGATCTCCTTCCAGACACGCCATCCTCTCGGTCTCGCGCGCACGTCTCCTTTCCATCTTCTCGATCGGTCTCTCAACTTGGTAAGTTGTCCATGTAAGGATGTATTCATTTGTATATGTATGATATGCTCATATGTATGTAGAGGATCGATGCTCATGTGTGTATGGAGAGGATCGATGCTCATGTGTGTGTATATGGAGAGGATCGATGCTCATGTGTGTATGGAGAGGATGATGTGTTCATGTGTATGGATTGGTCTCTCTCTTGTGCTTGTGTGTGAATGAGTTGCCATTTGTTTTGACAAAATGTTTATTCATTTCCATTTTGGCAAGACTTTGGCATTTCGCAAAGGTCCTTATTTTAGGATAGGTGATGCCGAAATTTTCTATCGACCATTGCATGCATCCATTGATTACTAATAAACTTCTAATTTTACCGTGTACACCGTGCAAGCAACCATGGTCCGCGTAATGAGCGAAGGCATTGTGGCTAGATTTTTGAAATGCGCGAGGGCTGACATGATACGAAATAATAAGACGGAGATAAGATGTCCGTGCAGAAGATGCAAACTCAACTGGTTGATCGACCCAGATTCCGGGCATCTGCAAGCGCACCTACTCCTCCATGGTTTCATGGATGGATACACTCATTGGATAAGTGATGACGAAGATGATGGAGACGGTGAAGGTGGGAAACATGACGATGATCATCACGGTAAGGACGGGCGAGATGATGAATAGTCTCATGGAGATGGTGAAGGTGCGGAAGCAGACCGATATGATGATGATCTAGATGTCGGAGGAGCAGACAACGATGGAACAACGTCAGGCTGGGTGCAGGACCCTTATGTGCAAGAGCTGCTTCTCAAGCAGATGAGTAACGCCAGGGCTGCCGCTAGAGAGAAAGCCAATCTTGCGCAACTTGAGAAAGACACAGTTAATCCGTTGTATTAAGGATGCAGGCCCGATGATACCCGGTTGAATGTAACGCTCAAGGCTATGGAGATGAAGGCAAAACACAAATTGACCGACGCAAGCTTCGACGATATGATGGAATTCTGGCACGATCGTCTCCCGAAGGGGAACACGTGTCCACTAGTATCGAGGACGCCAAGAAAATCGTCTCTCCTCTTGATCTACTGCACGTTAGATACCGCGTATGCATCAATGATTGCATCATTTATCAGGGCGAGGATGTGGAGAAAACCACATGTTCGGTGTGCGGTGTGAGTCGATACAAGAAAGGGGATAAAGCACCTCGAAAAGTGGTATGGTACTTTCCTATCACTCCTCGTCTGCAGCGCTATTTCACGGACCCTAAGGAAGCGAATCTCATGCGATGGCATGCGAAAAGGAAGAAGCCAGGAGATGACGAGCTGCTGACGCACCCTTCAGATGCTAGATAGTGGAAAGAATTGGACCTCAAATTCCCATAATTCGGTGGAGATTCGAGGAACATTAGGCTTGGTGCAAGCACCGATGGACTCAATCCGTTCGGTAGCCAGATCAGCACGCACAACACTTGGCCCGTGTTTGTATGGATGTACAACCTCCCTCCGTGGATGTGCATGAAGAAGAAGTACATACAAATGAGTATGCTAATTCAAGGTCCGAAACAACTTGGTACCAACATCAATCTTTATCTTGGGCTGTTGAAAGAGGAGCTAGCCACGTTATGGGAATCTGGAGCCAATACTTACGACGCTGTCGCACAAGATTATTTCACTATGAGATCCGCGTAGTTCACTACGATGCAAGACTATCCAGGATGTGGGTATATATCGGGGCAGGTTATCCAAGGATTCTCCGCATGCGTTAGGTGCATGGATAACACAAGCTATCTCCATCTAGAGAAAGATCCAGGGTCTTCGAAAACCGTGTTCACGGTGCACCGGAGGTGGCTCGGCAAGAATGATCCATGGAGAAAACATGGAGATCTGTTCGATGGCAAATCAGAGGCCCAAGGAATTCCAAAGCGGAGGAGCAACGAAGAAGTGGAAGAATTGCTGAAAAATTGGAAAGATTGTCCTAATCCTGGAAAGAAGCGAAAGAGGCAGCAAGACAAGCCACTGCTGAAGGTATGGAAAACAAGATTTGTTTCCTGGGAGTTTCCATACTGGAAGCTTCTCTGCACGCCTCATAGCTTTGACATCATGCATATCACGAAAAACGTGTGCGAGAGTCTGTTTGCCACCATAATCAACATGCCAGATAGGATGAAAGATGGTACGAAAGCAAGGCACGACCTGATATTCATGGGCATCCGGAAGGAGCTTCACGGAGGACGCACTACTCCAGATGATCAGGAAGATGATGATGATCATGAGTCGGAGGTGACACAAGGTCGTCGGAAAGGTAAAAATGTCAAGAAGAACGAATATTACTGCCCTCCTTCTTGCTTCACTCTAAGCCAGGATGAGATCAAACAGTTTTTCAAGTGCCTTCTAGGAGTCAAATTTCCTTACGGCTATGCGGGAAAGATAAGCAGATACCTAGACGAGGCGAAGCAGAGGTTCAGTGGCATGAAGTCTCACGACTGTGACGTGCTAATGATGTAGGTACTTCCGGTTGCACTAAGAGGGATAATGGACGAGCATGTCCGTGAAATATTGTTTGGCCTCTTCAAGTTTTTCAACGTCATCTCTTGAAAGTCGATTGGCGTGAATCAGCTCGGGAGGCTACATGAGGAGATCGTGGAGATACTATGCGAGCTTGAGGTCTACTTCTCGCCCACATTCTTCGACATTATGGTGCATCTGCTGGTCCATGTCGTGGAGGACATCGTCCAACTCGGGCCGATGTTCCTCCGCAACATGATGGCATTCGAAAGGATAAACGGACACATCAAAGGATACATTCACAACAGGTCCCGTCCATATGGAAGCATAGCCAAGGCCATTCTGGCCGAAGAGTGCATCTCTTTCTACACGAATTATCTAGACATCGAGAACCCTGTCGGTCTTCCCTTCAACAGGCACCTCGGCAAGCTCGACGGATCTGGTCACCGAGAGGGTCGTCGCGTATTATATGCAGACTTTGATTGTCGATGCGTAGAATTTGATCAAGCAAACCTCGTCACGCTATAGCATTTAGAACTGGTCAATCCTTGGGTACAGAAGCACAAAAGGTTAATCGAGAAGAAGTACAGTGACCGGGGCATACAGAGGACGCATGGAGAAATAATCAAAGAGCACAAATCATATTTCACGTGTTGGTTTAGGCAGACGCTCCTTGATAATCCCCCGCGGTTGCATTCTTCTGACACAGAAAAGATCATATTCACCTTGTCGCAGGTACCCATTCAAAACCTGGTGACCTATCAGGCATATGATATCAACGGCTAAACATTCTACACTGAGGAAAAGGAAAACACGTGTGATTATTAGAACTCAGGCATAAATTCGAAATTACATACTGATGACAACGTGAAGGAAAGATTCAACGGGAGGATCGAGGAGATCTGGGATCTCGACTACTGTGGAGAAAAGGTGCCGATATTCCGGTCAGATGGGCAAAGAGCGTCGAAAGAGAAGACCGATATTTCACAACCATGGATATACCCGAAGAAGCCAAATCCAAAGCCACCGGTGCGAACGTGGGCACGAAAAATGAACCATCGGTACTGGCTAGCAAAGTGGACCAATGCTTTTTCATTACCGACCCGACAAAGCCTAGCTGTGTTGTCGTGAGGTGAGGAAAAAACATCATCGGAATGTATGGAGTCGCCAACGAGTAAGACTTTGACCAGTACGGCGATCCAAAAATTGAAGATGATGACGACTACGATGCAGCAACATACATCACAAGAATAAAAAGGACAACCCTACCCAAAAAAAGGTAGCCCGTTTTAAAGAAGAAACATTAAAGTGCCGGGGCTAAATTATTCAACCGCGACAAAGAAGGGAAAAATATTGTAAAACGCTAGCTCAAAAAATATTGTAAAACGCGTGGTAAAAAAATATTGTAATATTCATGGACAAATTATTATTTAATTTATTTATACTTTGAATCATATTATTTGTACCACTTTTATGACATATATTATCACTTTTGGGCATTTTTGGCACATTTAAAAGTATTTCTAAAATAAAAACAAAACTTTTATGGAATATATTACCACTTTTGGGCATTTTTTGGAACATTAAAAAGTATTTTAAAAATAAAAACAAAAATGGTGGGCACCAGGATTAGAACCTGGGTGCTCACCTATTGCGGATAGAGCAGTGGGCGGAACTAGTGGGATAGGCTAGTGTTAGTGACAACAAAAGGGACGGTCGCCCTTTTATCTGACTAATCAATGTAGTTAGTCGTAGCGCACCCTTAGCTAGTGGGCTACGGTTATCCGTAGCGCACTAGCTAAGTGTTTTCTATGCCTAACTGCACTAACCAGTCAAATGCGCGTGACTCCCTCCTCATCTCCCCCTCCCACAAACAGATCGAACCAACATCCCTAATTCGTCGCTTGCAGCCCTGATCCGCCGATGTGCCGCCCGATCCTCCGCTTGTCCGACGAGAAGGAGGCCGTGGAGGATCTCCACCCATGCTCTTCATCTGAGGAGGAGGAGGCCATGGAGGAGGACGCCCGCACACGCACCGTCGCTCGAGGAGGAGGAGGCCATGGAGGAGCCCACCATCGTCCTCGTCTCAGAGGTGAGCGTCGCCCCTCCCCTCTCTCCCTCTCTCCCTCTCTCCATGTCTCCCCTCTCGCTTCATCCATTCCTGGACTGTAGCTTGCAAGATAGTAGCTTGCAAGATAGAGGAGGAGGTCGTGGATTAGGGTTCAGAGGGGTAGCTTGGAAGATAGTATAGCAGTAGCTTGCAAGATAATCTGACAGAGAAAACTGAAAGTAAATTTAGTGTACAAGACAGTAGCTTGTTCCTGGACTTGTTGCTATTGTTTAGGTTCCTAGACTTGTTTAGGTTCGGTTTAGTGCGCAAGAAGCTAGTTATAGATACACCTAAATTCAAACATCTACAAACCATTAGTAACAGATACACCTAAGTAGGCACATTTTACAGGAGCAAGGTTGACATAGTAAAACAGGAGTGTTTGTAGATTAGCTTCACCAGTTTTGGTTTTTGTTTAGGATGCAGTAGGTTAGCTTGTAGATTTTTTTAGGTTTTATTTGTTCAATACTTAATACTGCTGACCAAAACGGCATGCCTAGATTCTTATCCAATTACAATTTTTATCTTACTAACATGCTATCATTAGAAAGTAGTGGTCACAATGTTGTTTTTTATGATATGGTGTGTTGAGAATGTTTTCTATCTTAGACCGAAGGATGCCTTAATTGATAAGGTTCTTATAATCTCCTGTGTCAGGATTCTACGTCATGAATTTGATTAAATTGGAACTCTTAGTGACTAGATAGATCGTACATTCTAAACATATGACTGTGAGCTACAAACCAGATTGTTCTACTTTCTTAATCCATGAGCCCCTCATATGCCAATGTTAACAAAGTACATTTGAAATAATTTTATAAGCTAGATAGTTAAGCATCTGCCTCTTAAGGGAGGTATTCGAACCATTGGTCATGTAACCTATACTGAGATATAGATAAGGTACTTGAGAATATTGCTATTTTTCCGACTAATGTTTAGATGATTCAACTTAGTATTTGGTACAATTTTCTTAACAGTGAAGGTATTCTTTACCGTTTGAATTTAAAAAAACTTTGAGGTTGTACACTCTTAATGTTTTTCGTTATGACAAATGACAGAGAGCAGAAGGCCATTAGGAAAACTATGTTTTCTATGTTTCCATGATTTGTTGTCCTAGTGGCATAGGCTTTCATTGCTAAAACTCTGTTTTCATTGAACATTTATCATTGAATATTATAGTTTTGAGATAGTGTACTGATTTGTCTCTTTTTTTTCTAGGGACAAATTTTTAAGAATGTATAGCTTTCTGTTTTCCATATATATTCTGGTAATGTGATGTGCTGGCTGTGCTCCCTGTAAGACCCCACCTTTATAAAGGTAAAGGTCTCTGTGATTGCAATGCTAGTCCCTGGATCAAATGCTAGCATCCACAGTTTAAGATGAAGTACACAGAAACAAAGGTCATTATTACATCGTCATTCCAGAGATAACAGTCTTTTACAACTCCATAGCCATAGGCTAGTACAAGAGTTTAACTTAACAACATAAATAAAAGTCTTCATCTTCATGTGCCACAGAAAAACATGTTGAGTGTAGACTCACAACCCTAATCCTCACCAGAGTAACCTACAACATCACAAGTTACAACCACAGTGGGTCAATACATTGGAATAGTATTGGCAAGTGATACCTTAGTATAATAATAGTTTCTAGCTTCTACATGAATTTGGCTAAGTGTAGCTTTGGCTTACTTTGCTCAAAATAGGTTTTACCTATCAGTAGAAAACACTATTTTTGTTTGACAAAAACTCCCAAGGAACCAGCAATAGACATTGGTGAACCTTTACCCTTGTTCAACCACAAGTTTTTAACTTAGAATTTGAGATGAGGAGATTCTTGATAGATTCCATGTCTTGATGCTCAAATTGTCCATTTCCGGGGACACGACTAAGTACTTAGATTCTTCCTTCTCGAGAGGTGGTGAACTTTCCCCGCAAGACTCGACATGCATCGAGACACGACCTTTTAGAAGCCTTCCCTTAGACCAAAATGGACGCGCTCCAAACCTATCACCCCCTACCACCAACTGTCCATTTGGCTAAGTTATTGCAACCTATATAATCCAGGCAGAGCCCATATTGCCATGTGTCTGCACTAGAATCTTCTTAACATATGGCATGTCAAATCCCTTTGTTCCTGGGTGGCATTCCATAAGTGTGATACACAAGGTAGACCATAGATATGGGCCGTGTGTAACCACTCAACAAAACCCAAACATACCATTCCACCCAGGTGTTTCATTCACTTAGTTGTTTTATTAAGCAAAACACAAGTCGAAGACTTAGCAATATTTTTCCATAGCATGTATATAATCCACCCTTGGTTGCTACTAGCTAGGCTAAGCATGGCAATAGCAAGTATCTTAACTTAGAGAAAATGCTAACAATTCTACAACTACTAGGATTTCCCAAGCATAGCATATAGATACTTAGCAAACATTTATAAACCAATTAAACTTAATTTGGCTTTTAAAACATTTTCAAAATAATTTTTATATCCAAAATAGGCCTACAAATGTCTCTGCATAAAATTCTATTTTAACAGAAGCAAATCACAAAACCAAGCCTACAGATGTGCAGGATTTAATTTTGTGATTCCAATGGTATATTATTTATATTTTTTTGGATAAACAGAACAAAATTTATTGAATTTACAGGTTTGAATGATTAATAGATTAAAAACAGATTTTAATTTAAAAACCCAGACACGTGGGCGTATCTGATTGGCCCGTACCAGTTCGGCTGGATCGATCAACGAGAGCCGCATGATTAAAATGAAATCGCACGGGCCATATCTAACCATACCCCTTTGTTAAGTGATCTAATCTGGCGCGCTGGATCTAGATCCAACGGCCCACAACGGCTTGGCCAAGAACTGGAGGCGTGCGTGGTCGCAGCGGCGGCGGCGCTACTGGCGGCGATGGTCCGGCGAATACAGAGGGGCCTGGGGTTTGTGGTGTGGCTTACCAGACTCGCAAGATCACGAGGAAGCTCAACATGCTGCTGGCGTGGACAGGGGTTAGCGCTCGTCGGATTTGCGGGCGGCGTCGGGTTCGTGTGGACGGCGATGTTGACGATGTTCTGGATCTCCCTAGCACAAGACAAGAGTATCAGTGCGTGCGCAAAGGTAAGGCGAACACGATAGGGTCAGGCAGAAGGCAAGGGGCGCTCGGGTTTTACCTAGATTGCTCGACGGAGTTGAGCGGTGGCTCGGTCGTTTGCAGAGGTGGACAGGGACAGCGACCTGGGTCACGTGCAGGCAAACCAAAGACATCAAAAGGTGCACAAAGACACAACGATCATGCTCGTTTGAACCAGAAGTGAAGGGGCGGTCGGGGCTCACCGGAATCAGTCGCCGGAGACGCTCGATGCCGCGGCGGTGTGAGCTCCAATACGAACAGCCTGGTGGCGCTTAGGCAGTGGTGAGTGAGGTCAAAGATGCGGGGTGGCGAGGTGGTTATGTAGCCAGAGTGAGGGCGGAAATTACGCGCCGTATCAATGGGAATTAAGCGAGGAATCAACGCGGCGTCACTGCGAGGAAGAAACGGTGGAGCAGGTCATCGCGCGGAGATTTGGGGATGATGATGCTAACTGGGCATTGGGTCCACTCGACAGAGAGAGAGGGGGTCCGCGTGAGTGAGAAACAAAGAGGGGAGGGGGTTTCCCAGGTGGGCTTGCTGGGCTAGCTTGTTGGGCCCCGGGTGGGTTGGGTTAGTTAGGTCGCTGGGTTTTTTTCTTCTTTTCTCTTTTTCTTTTTCTATTTTGATTTTGAATGAATATTTCAAATCTGTTTCAATTTGAATTTCCTCCAAACTTTTGCACTGTGTTTCTTGTGTCCAAGGATGTGTAAAACATCTACTTATACTCAAAAATCATTTTGAGTTTGAAATTAAATATGAAACCACGCCTTTAATAAAAATAATGGTAATAGGCATATGGATGGTTTTACGATTGGTTTGTTTTGAAATATTTTGTGTGGCTTTGTATTCATCTTCCAATCACCACTGATCAAACCCTAATCATATTTAGAAAGTAAAATATGTCGTGGGAATGACCACGGTAGATGCTGCAATCGGCAGCGAGTAGTAGAACATGGGGCAAGGGCGGCCAGCCATCTGCGGTGCGAGATGAAGGATGAAACACAAGGGTTTACCCAGGTTCACCCCCTGGAGGGTAAAGACCTACTCCTGCTAGATTGTATTATGGTGAGAGTATAATGGGGCGAGCTCGGCGGCTAGGCGGCGAGTCGCTAGGGTGTATGATGGAACATATCCTCTATGCGTCCTCCAGGGAGGTTTATATAGACTCACCTCCCTAGGGTTTATAGATCTCAACCGAATTAGTTAAGGATTCGGAGATTCTATGACCTAGTCCGACTGGACCTAGCTACGCTTCTGGGCCTTCAACTTCTAGTCGCTTGAGTCCACGCCAAGTCTTGATCCAGTTGCCGTCCTGCAGGCCCACTCGCTGACGCTTGGGCCAGTAGGAAACGTCCTGCTGGGTATACCCCGGTAGGCATATCCCCATCAATAGTCCCCGAGGCCGTCGTTGATTTGTCGCAGGCGTTTGCTGGCAGTCGGAGTATTCGGGTCCAATGCGGACGTCCAGTCGAATCGGCGGCGGACTCCTGAACAAAGGGAAGAACTAGTCATTTCAGTCACAATAACGACAACCAATCGTGTCGCAGCTCGGTGAGCTGGTCGGCAAATACTTAGTCACTATCATAGTGATCGGGTCGGCGAGTCGTCGAGCCGCTGGGAGCGACGAGTTGAATGGATGAAGTTGGACCCTCAATTGGGGTCAAACTAGCCGTTGGGTAATCGAACGGTAACTTCGGCGTAATTACCGCGTAGTAACGGCTCCCGAAACTAGCGGGTAGCAAACGCTATATAAGGAGAATGATAGGCGGGTAGGGAAACAGTTCTTCTTTCTTCCTCTGATCTCGCTCGTTGTGGCATCCCGCAAAACCACTACTAGAAAATCGCGTTGTTTTTGTGCATTGCATCATCATGACCGCATGCTCATGTCATCATGCCACATTGCATTTGAGCATCGTCATCATCTTGCATTTGCTTGCATAAAACTAATTGCGGAAAAACCTAATTTGTTTTCAAACGCCCCATCTTAATTCAAACGCCAAACCCGGGTCTCCGGATTATTTTGTTTTGTTGCTATCGGTTTGCAAACGGTCCAATTAAAGTAAATAA
This sequence comes from Avena sativa, assembly GCA_916181665.1. NCBI lineage: Eukaryota > Viridiplantae > Streptophyta > Magnoliopsida > Poales > Poaceae > Avena > Avena sativa. The sequence goes on from OV702280.1 coordinate 140,573,642, forward strand.
AATATTAAGTTATTTTTAGTGGGGCGGTCGAACGGGCCGAATCGACCCGAACGACCACCCCCAGAAAATACAAACAGTCCACCCTTTAATCCTAAAACTACCCAACCTATCCTACCCAGCCCCCAGCCACCTCAGTCCCTCCAATCATTGAACGCCACATCAGCCCACCCCAGTTTTCCACCAACCACCCCCTGCCACCTGGTCCACCCCCTCTCTCTCCTCTCTCTCCCTCCAGCCCACACCCCACCCAAACCGACGCACACACACCCTGGCCACACACGCGCATGCACAGCCTCGGCACGCGCGCCCGGCCCCACCAGCGCCCGGCCACGCCCCCTCATCCCCGCGTCTTCCTTCTCCCCTCGCACGGCACCGCCTCCCTCCGGCGACCGCGCCCGCTGCCGCTCGTCCCCGGCGCCTGTCCCCCTTCCTCGCCTTTCCCCGCTGCCCGAGCTCCGGCCCAAGCGCCGCGCAGCCCGTCCTCCTCGCCGTGGCCCCGCGCCTCGCCTCCGACGCCGCGCCTGGCGCCTTCCCTTCGAGCTCCCCGTCCCCTCCGACCATCCACCGCCTCCCCGTCGACCACCCTGGCCGCCTCAGTGCGCCGGCCGCCTCCGCGCGCTTGCCGCCTGCACCACTGCCGCCAGCGCCCCCTCCCGGCGCGGCCCCTCTCCACCCGCGTCAGCCCGCTGCACCGGCTCGTCCCGCGCCCCACCTCTGCGCCGCCGCCCCCGGTTGCCTCCGGCCGCGCCCAGCCCGCCGGCCCGAGCTCCCTCTCCACCGCCCTCTGGCCGTCCCCGTCGTCCTCGGCCGTCCTGCGCCGCCCCGCTCGCATCGCCGCCTCCGCCGTCAGCCTCCGCCCCGCCGCGCAGAGACCTCCTCGCCGCTCCCCGCGTTCCCCGAGCCCGGCGCCTCCACCGCTCCTCCTCCCTGCTGCGGCGTCGCCCTGCTCAACCGCCGCCCGCCTCCCCGTGGTCCTCCCCCGAGCCTGGCCGTGGCCGTGCCACCGTCGGCCGCCCCAAGTACCCGGCCCGAACCACCTTGGTATATCCAGTACGTTGTTGGGAGCATCTGCCTGTGCCATCTCGTTGATGTGCTGGGAGTCGAACCGTTCCGCGTGTGTGCCCGCTGGTGCTCAAGCGGAAGCCAAGACCAACACGGGACCCCGAGGGACCGCACGAGACCACGGGCGCGAGACTCCAAGACCGTACCGAGCCGAAGGTGTCCGAAGAATCTCCGACAAGGAACCCTGCAGACCCGGTGTCGAGCCCCAAGTTCGCCTCCGATAATCAAGGTGGTACCCCAAGATCTACATCATATGCGCCGAGACCCCCGAACCCTGAGGCCCCGAACTGAAGGTCGATCTGAAGCGCCAGGACCCGAACCTGCAGAACGCCAAGATCGCCCGCGAACGCCAAGATCTTCACCCCGGACACCGAGACCCCGGTGCGACAAGCGCTTCATCCCGAACGCCATGACCGTCGACATGACCCGAAGACCACAGGTGCGACAAGTACCGCTTCCCGGACGCCAAGACCGACCTGATACGCCGGCCCGACAAGACCTTCGCGACGACAAGATCGGCCCCGACCTGGGTGGAGCCGAAGACCGCCAAGTACTTCTTCCCGGAACGCAAGAACCACCCCGATATCCGAGAGAACGATCCCGTCGAGTCCGAATCCGTCGAACCCTGGACCCTGTCGAACCCCGAACCCCGGAAAAACCAAGATCTGCCGAACCCTAAAGTGTGAACCCCTTATCCGAGAACCCTAATTTATAAATGTCACCTATATAACTGTTGCATATAAATTGTTCATGCATGCATCCATATCATGTGGTTTGGGGGCACTATGCCGATTCACCTAATAATTAAATATGGGGACCATATGCGGGCAAATCCAGCCTTATATTGGCCTCATTTAAATTTGTGTAGCGAACCCGGTTCTATCTTCTGCCATGTTAAGACAACATTTAAATCGCGGGGTATCTAAACAACTGGAACCATCTAATTAATTGTTGGGACCCCGGTTCCACTTAATATGACCTAATCGCATCACATCTTTGCCATGCCATACATCATACATGCATCATGCCGATCTTCTGCCGTGGTATTAAATATTGCATCCGGTGTTTATTCTAGTGTTTTGCTTCTTCGCGGATAAGGCCGTTGAGTTGATGTGAGCTTCGCCCCGATCTTCGGTTGAACCTTCGACAATGTTTTCAGGCGAGCATCTCCCCCTTTCTATCTATCTTACTTTTATAGTATTTATTCCCTCCTGTTGATCTATTGCTATCTGTGTTGCGATGCTCTAGTTTCCGTACCCTTGATATTACTTGCAGCCTTATATTGCCTTGGACACATCCTATTACCTGTTGTTTGGTAGATAGTTGGACTTGCGCGTCGTAGTCGCTTGCTCAAGTGCCGTTGCGTGTCGTCAAGTGCCACAGTTGTTGATGTATTGCCGCATGTTGATGTTGGGTATGATCATGGTTTTACTTATTGTTCACTTTAATTCCTGTTTAACAACTAAAATTGAAGTAAGCAGAGGCATCGGTGGGTGATAGAAAATATTTGGTTTCCGAACGCCCACTTGTGTCCCGTAGGACCCCGAGTACTTGATACCTGTTCCTTGATTTATCGCGCTATCCACATCCGGGAGGTATATGGGACCCCCCTTAGCCAGAGCTTGATTCAGTCTTATTTCTTGGGGCCACAAACTAGTTTGAGGATTTATTTACGATCCTGTACTTATGCCATGCTTTACTGCTTTATTTACGATTGTGCGATGGATAACACACTGTACTGTTTAGGTAAGCGGAGTGTTTTCGCGGTATCGACACCCCGAGTTTTCGGGTTCCCAGTCGTTTACAGCCATTGACGCAAACCTTGAGTCCGTCTCGGAGCTAGCTTACTTCGTTGCGGGTCTACTCAATGGGGTGGCCCCCTGAAATAATTCTGAATCCTGTGATTGCTTTGTCGTGAAGGCCTCGTTGGGTTTTGATTTGGTTTTTCCGAGGTTGATCGAGTGTGTGTTGCTATTGGTGCACCCCGGCCGGGTAAAACTTTCTGAAAGCCGTGTCCGCGGTTATGGACGACTTGGAGCACAGTATCTCGACCATAGACAAGCATAACTAAAGTTTATTGCTCTAAACTTGACTTTATAATGACTAGTAATCAGCTTCACTATAATGGAATGGCTAAATAATACTGCCCACAATTGCTTGTTTGGAGCGTCGCTTGCGACCATTGTACCTGACTAGTAAGTATTGCAACTACAATGGAATGGCTGAATAAAAGTACCAACAACTGCTGGGTTTTTGGGTTATCTCATGCTAATTGTATCTGATTAGTAAGTGTTGTAACTATAACGGAATGGTTAACTAAAAGTGCCCACTGCTTACTTTATCAGGATGATTATCTATACCTGACTAGTAATTGCTGCAACGATAACCGAATAAATAAAACTGCCAACTGTGTGAGTTCCTCGGTTGACTTCCTCGTTTGGTCTCGAGGGGAAAACGCCAGGATGGGTTTGTCTGATGGTAGAATCAGGTTGGATCCGAATAGGTCTTTCTTACCCCTCTCTGATTGCCGCTAGTTGTAGAGAGTCTCTATAGGTTGTTCAGTGCATGCTGCCGCTGCCGCTCAGTCCACCATACCTATGTAGGCGAGGACCGCCGAATTCTAGTCTCGCCGTGTACTGGCCTCAGTACTGACGCTCCTCTTTTTCCTTTGCCCTTTGTCGGCACCCCTTTTGTTTAAGCAGGTTTTGAGATCGACGTCGTTAGCAGGGTTACCCTTCCGGCTTGGCCTGGGCAGGGTTATGGACGCCATTGGTTATTCTTCAGGGCTCTTAGCCCCATTTGCATCTTCTCCGTAGTCGGACGCTGTATCGTTTTACAGGTGATTTGGATCTTTGTACTGCATATCTGTATTCTTGACTCTTTGAGTCGCTGCTGTATATATATCTGTTCTGTGGGTCCCATCGAGGACTGTTGTGTAATGTTATTACTTCGTTTTCCACCCGCACGAAAGTGCCTTGTGGGCACCTTTGAATCGTTTCTATGCGGGTTTGGCGGGCTTCGCTAAAACCTGCATAGGTCCGATTCTGAGGGTGTTACACTCGTCTCTGTTTCTCCATTCCACACAGCGATCTGAACAATCCAGAGAGCTCCGACCCCCACGAATCTCCAACCGATGGCCCCCTCCACCGAGCCATGGGGCAGATCCAAATGCACCAAGGCGCTACTGGCATCCTTCGAGGAGGCCGGGATCCTCCACGCCGGCAGTTGGTGCATCCCCGCGGCCGGAGAAGTGACTCCGGACCCACGCGAGGGAGAGTTCATCTGCTTCACCAGCCACCTGGAGCAGGGGCTGGGCTTCCCAACTTCCCTCTTCTTCCGGCGTTTCTACGCCTACTACGGGATCCAGCCATCGGATCTAGGTCCGCACAGTATCGAGAAGCTCGCCATCTTCGTGGCGTTCCGCGAGTGCTACCTGGGATGCAGGCCCTACTTCCCCAGTGGCAGGATCTGTTGCATGGGAGAATCAGCCGCGAAGAGTCAGGCGGCCCGATGCTAGCTGCAGGCGGCCTGACATTCCAACTGAAGTCGAAGGCGTCATTCTTCGACCTGATGCTGCCCGCCAAGGAGGTGAACGAATGGAAGAAGTCGTTGTTCTACGTCACCAAGTCGACTCCAGACGGCGAAGTGGCGCTTCCAAGGTACTCCGCCGATCGGCCCGAACCACGTCGGCTCCAGGTCGTCAAGCTCCCGCTGGATCAACGGATGGTTGTCTATGAAATGCTGCAGACCATCCGCGGCGAAGAAGGGCCTCCAAACCATCAACCTCTACAACTGCTGGTTCGGGCGGCGTCTCGTGCCCTTGGCCCGGCGCGACCACTACATGTACGAGTATACGAGTAAGGACGATTCGACGAAGTCCTCCCTCGCTGAGTGGAGACTTGAAGACTACACCCTGGCCCTGAAGAAGATCACCCAGGCGGTGTATCTTGATGCGAAGGCCGGGGTCGCCCCCTACACTGCAAGGCACCCGGCTCCGACGGTAAGCCGTCATTTCGTCATCACTCGTAGTCGCAGATGATGCATTCGCGGTTGTGCTAACATTGTTTTGTTTTTATTGCAGTTGTTCCAAGTGGTAGAACGGTGGCTTCCACCCGCAGACGACGAGAACTCGAGCTTGTACGTACAAGACGGGGAGTGAGTCGTCACCCGTCAAAGGCGACGCCGAGAGCGAAGAGGGTGATGACGACGACGACGACGAAGACGAACCCGTGGAAGTCGCTGCCCCCACAGTTCGCAAGACCCGCGGGCAACACCAGCGCGAGCTCGAAGTGAGTAAAAGCTTCGAGCCTCACGATGATGACGAAGACGAGCTTCCCGAGCACACCTCACATCGTGAGGCCACGCCGTCGAAGAAGAAGAAGAAGACGGCTCCTCCGAAGAAGAAGGCGAAGCCGGCGAAGCGGATATCTCCGCCCTGATCTGCGACCAGTTCTGATGCCACCAGCTCGGCTAGGGACGCAGCGGTGCACGCGACCGTGGCACCGGACGCTACCGCCCCAGGGACGAGGCGCCGCTGGCGTCGTTACCACCTCTATTCGCCCCAATCGCTCGTTTGGGCGATGCTCTAGACACAGGGGCCTCGCCTCCAAGGGAGTCTCCCGCGGCAATTATCGCGGAGGCTCCTGCCGCGGCTTCGTCTTCAAAGAAGCCGTCAGTGTCTTGGGCACATGATGTGTTCGAGACGGGCCTCACTCGGAGGTTGGGGCCCGAGTTGGAAAAGCCGGCTAGCATCCGCACCGGTCTGCGGTTCATACCAGTCGCCAAGTGAGTGTTGTTCATCTGCCTGTTTTTCGTTGTAGTCGGACAGTCTTATTCATATCGTTGTTTTACAGGACTGGTGTTAAAAAGATCGGCCATCCTTCCGTGGCCAAGGTTCCGCCAGTCGTCACCGAGGTGGACTCCTCGTGGAAGAGGAAAACCGACGAAGTCGCTGCTCCCGCCGAAGGTGTCAAGAGGGCAAAAGGCGACGACATTGTCACGGTCTCTGATGACCCGACGGTTAATCCGAGCGAACCTCCGACTGCGGCGGAAGTGGCCTCAAAGACCAAGGAGGCTGTTACCTCACCCGACGTGGACGAGCCGGCTCCGAGTGGCGCCGCGGCATCTGCAGCAACCTTCCCTCGCTTCATGGCGAAGGCAGCCACAGCGAGTGGCTCGACGGCAACGAGCCGGATGCCTGGGGTCGCTGAGGTGGAGGTCGAACAGCATCGCGGCCACACTCCGGTCGTGCTTGCATCTGTGGACGCGCTGGAGCTTCACGGCATGCTAGGCGCTGCCATCCAGGTATGTCCAGTCCCCGAGGATCGGGCTACTGAATTTTAGTGGTCGGATTCTTAATGTTTTTATAACGTCCAGTCCCCGAGTGTCTAGTCGCTGAATTTCAGCGGGTGGGCACTTAGGATTTTGAATGTCCAGTCCCCGAGTGCCTAGTCGTTGAATCTTAGCGGCTAGGCACTTAGGATCTTCAATGTCCAATCCCCGAGTGCCTGGTCGTTGAATTTCAGCGAGTGGGCACTTAGGAATTTCGTTGTTGTTGACGTTGCAGTTTGTGCGCAGGGCCTGCAACGCGAATCAGCCGATCGGCTTGCTAGAAAGTGTCGCTTGGAGAAGGAACTCATTGTTGTCCAGGAGACGAACAAGGGGCTTCAAGCAATTGCAGCCGAGGCGGAGGAGGTCCGCCGGGGCCTTGTCCCGGTGGGTGACTTGACAGCGGCTCAGTCTGCTTTGTGCGTGGCCGAAAAGCGGGCCGCTAACCTAGAGCATGAGCTCAAGGAAGCGAGGGCGGAAGCGAGTTCAGCGGAGGGGTGTGCAAAACCGGCTGTCACTTCTGCCGCTGAAGAGCGGAAATTATCTGACGCGCTCGTTGCTGGGCTGCAGGATGACCTTTCTTCTCTTCAACGTTTCATCACGGACCTCTGCCACCCGCTGATTGGTAAATTCTCCTTCACCCAATTCTCGGTGGTACTAACTTTATTGAGATGTCGACGAGTCGCTTACCGTTTATTGATGTGCTGTAGGCCGGATTCCTGACAACGTGGAAGAAGCGCAGTCGTATGACGCACGGCAGTGCGTGGCCACTTTGGTCGACTCGGCCGCGTTGTCGGCGACTTGCCTTCGAGCATATCTTCAGGAGATATCGCCCACGGAGGTGATCCCCAGTGACCTTGTCAAGGTATGGCGCTATCTGGAGAAGGCTCCGTCGGTGGTCGAGTTCATGACGCGGTCGACCTTCCGGCGTGGGGCAGCGACGGCGCTCAGCCTTGGGCTTGCCCATTTCCCGGAAGACTTCGACCTCGACAATGTCACGAGCGGCTACCCCTCGTCAACGGGCTCGGTGGAGATTGCCGAGGTGCTGAAGCTGACGGACCGGGCCGCGGTGTCCTCCGACCGCGTTTGGGTGATGGGCGACCTCATCCACTATCAGGAGACGGTTGTCGCCCCCAACGATCCTGAGCCAAAGCATCGGGACTTCAAGGTTGAGCAGCCGTTCCGTGCGGCGATGGCGGGCGAGCTAACGACGTACCCGTTGAACCCGTACGTACCCTTCATTCGTAACCGCAGGGGTGGCGGCGAGTCTGCGTCAAAACCTGCGAAGTAGAAGCATTGTGCCCTTGGGCGATAGTACAAGAGAACTATTGAACTTTCCTTGTATTTTGGAACAACTTGTGCTGCTATAAAGGAAATTCGTGTTGTTTTGTCATTTGTTTTGTGATTTTGGATTTTGATTGAACGAGTCCCCGAGCGCGTCCGCCCTTTTTATGGGGTTTACCTCGTTTGTTATGTGTTTGCGAATTTTTTTTGGATTAAGGTCGACTCGCCAGAGCTCGGAGAGCCAGTCGCAGGGCAACTCCCATGGGTGCTCTTTACTTGACCGTTTTCCCGTGCGCGAACGAGGTCGGGTAGCCGAGTCCTCGAGCGTGGTACTTGGTGGTTCTAGTCGCAGCTCCAAGGTAGGTGAGGACTAAGGACGTTAGAGTAAGTGTGTCACTCCTGCCTGACCTGAAGGATCAGTCGCATGGCGAGTCCTGGGCATGCTCTCATACTGGGCGTTTTTCCCTAGCCGCTCGTATTTGACTGGACGTCAGTCCCCGAGCGTGGTATTTGATCGTTCGAATTGTTGTGACAAGGATGCGGAGGACCTTGGTCGCTGTGAGGATTGAGAGCAGTTGTCTTGGCTCGATAAGCCAGTCGAGCTAGGCGACTCCAATGGGGCTCCGGGTTGGCGTTTTTCGTGGACGTTACGAGGCCTGGGGTTTCCCAGTGCCCTCGTACCGCACTACTTGGCCGTGCCGGTCGCTTTACCAGAGTTTGACTTCTGCGAATAGCATAACGCTGTTATTACGAGTGCGAGTGGCACAAGACACGGAGAGTAAACACAATTTTCGGTGACCGACCTGCTTTATTTCATAGCGGGTGGAGAGTACATGTATGGAGTTCTAGGAGTAGAACTTCCGTAGGAGGTTTACATTCCATGGCCGCTTGACGTCGAGGTTCCCGTCCCCTCGGACGTCGGTGAGGTAGTAGGCGTCGTTGCCTAGGACTCGCCCGATGGCGAATGGTCCCTCCCAAGGGGGGGAGAGCTTGTGCATGCCCTTCTTGTCCTGGATTAGGCGCAGTACCAGGTCGCTTTCCTGGAAAGTGCGAGTCCTTACTCGCCGGCTATGGTAGCGGCGGATCTCTTACTGGTAGATGGTAGTGAGGGAGCGAGCTAGGTCACGTGCCTCGTCGAGCTGGTCGACTCCATCTTGGCGTGCAAGTTCGTTTGCAGCCTCCGTGTAGTTGACCATCCTTGGTGAATCGTGCTCGAGGTCGGTGGGCATGACTGCCTCGGCACCGTACACCATGAAGAAGGGGGTGAATCCTGTCGACCTGTTGACGGAGGTGTGGATGCCCCAGATGACGGAGGGTAGCTCCTCGACCCAGCACCCTGCGGAGCGCTCCAGTGGGACTTGGAGCCGTGGCTTCAGGACATGGAGGATGCTTTGATTGGCGCGTTCCGCCTGGCCGTTGGACTCCGGGTGGGCGACTGAGGCGAGGTCGAGTCGAATGTGGTGTTCCTCGCAGAACTCGGCCATGGCTCCTTTGGCGAAGTTGGTGCCATTGTCTGTGATGATGCTGTTTGGGAACCCGTAGCGATAGATGAGCTCGCGTAGGAACTTGGTGGCGGTCTTCCCGTCGCATTTGCGGACTGGCTTGGCCTCCACCCATTTTTTGAATTTGTCGACTGCGACTAGGAGGTGCGTGAAGCCAGAGGGGGCCTTCTTGAAGGGGCCTACCATGTCCATGCCAAATACGGCGAATGGCCAGGTGATGGGGATTGTCTTGAGCGCCGAGCTTGGTATGTGGGTTTGATTGGCGTATTTCTGGCATCCGATGCACCGCTAGACAATGTCGACAGCGTCTGCGTGTGCGGTGAGCCAGTAGAAGCCGTGCCGCATAGCCTTTGTGACCAGAGAACGGGCACCGGCGTGGTGGCCGCAGTCGCCGGAGTGAATGTCTTGGAGGATTTTGCGTCCTTCGGCAGGCTGAACGCAGCATTGGAACACGCCGGTCACGCTGCGCTTGTGGAGCTCGCCGTTGATGATGACGAAGGATTTGCAGCGGCGTGCTATCATCCGGGCGTCCGTTTCATCCGCTGGCAGGGTGCCTCCCTCCAAGTAGGCGACGTATGGCGCGGTCCAGTCGCTTGGCTCGGCGATTAGTGCGACCAGGGCTGCTTCTGGTTGCAGCGGGATTCCTATGTCGATCTCCCTGGGGGAGAGACGGAAGGCTTAGTGATGGTGTCGAGGAAGACGCCGGCGGATGGTGCGAGTCGAGCCGAGCCAATGCGAGATAGTGCGTCGGCCTCCTCGTTCTTCCGCCTGTCAATCCACTCGACGGAGTAGCCTGCGAAGTGTCCACCCAGCTTGTACACTGCTTGGCGGTATGCCGCCATGGTGGGGGAGACGGCGTCGCAGGTGCCAGCGACTTGCCCGGCGACAAGGTCGGAGTCTCCGTAGCAGCGCAGTCGGTTGACATTCATTTCTTTGGCAGCTCGCATGCCGTGGAGTAGCGCCTCGTACTCGGCCATGTTGTTGGTGCAGGGGGTGAAGTCGAGGTAGAGGACATAGCGGAGCTTGTCGCCCTTCGGAGATGTTAACACGATCCCTGCCCCGGCTCCGTCCGCGTTCTTCGAGCCGTCGAAGTGTAGGTTCCAATAGTGGAGGTATGGCAACTTCTCTGGCTGCTGGGCCTCCTCCCAGTCGGCGAGGAAGTCTGCGAGTGCCTGCGACTTGATCGCCTTTCACGGCTCGACTTGATGTTGTGAACGGAGATCTCGACGGCCCACTTAGTGACTCGCCCGGACGCCTCACGGTTGCGGATGATGTCCTGCAACGGTGCTGAGGAGACGACCGTTATTGGGTGCTCCTGGAAGTAGTGCGGCAGTCGCCGCTGTGCTCTGAAGACCGCGTATACCAATTTCTGGTATTGCGGATAGCGCTGGCGCGAGTCGATGAGGACTTCGCTGATGTAGTACACTGGTCGCTGCACCGGGCGCTCCTTTCCTTCTTATGGCCATTCGACGACCATGACGGTGCTGACGACGCGTTCAGAAGCCGCCACAGAGACCAGCATGGGTTCCTTGTCAACAGGGGCGGCGAGTAGCGGTGCTGCGAGTAGCACCTCCTTGAGGTCGTGGAGCGCGTCATCTGCCTCCTTGTCCCACTGGAAGGTCGGGTTCTTGCGCATTAGGCGGTAGAGGGGCATCGCCTTTTCGCCCAACCGAGGGATGAAGCGACTGAGAGCCGCGACTCGCCCGGCCAGCTTCTGGACGTCGCGCAGGCACTCAGGTTTGCCGAGTCGAGCGATCGTGTTGATCTTGGCGGGGTTCGCTTTGATCCCGCGCTTGGAGACAACGTATCCCAGTAGCTGTCCAGTTGGCACACCGAAGGTGCATTTGCCTGGGTTTAGCTTTATCTTGTACTTCCGCAGGTTGGCGAATGTTTCCGCCAGGTCGGCGAGTTGGTCGTTCTGGCGAGCGGACTTCACCACCACGTCGTCGATGTAGACGTGTATATTGCGGCCAATTTGGCTCGCAAGGCACTCCTGCATGCACCGCTGGTAGGTCGCCCTGGTGTTCTTGAAGCCGAAGGTCATGGAAGTGTAGCAGAAGGCTCCGAATGAACGCCGTCTTCATTTCGTCCTCGACGGCCATTTTGATCTGGTTGTACCCAGAGTAGGCATCGAGGAAGCATAGCGACTCCAAGCCCACGGTGGAATCGATGATTTGGTCGATCCGCGGGAGGACAAATTGCTCCTTCGGGCAGGCACTGTTTAAGTTTGTGTAACCGATACACATCGTCCAGGTCCCGTTTTTCTTCTCGACCAGGACTGGGTTTGCCAGCCACTTGGAGTACTTGATCGGCCGGATGAAGCATGTAGCGAGTAGACGCTGCACCTCCTCGGCGATGGCTCGGCGGCTCTCTTCATTGAAGGGCCGCAGCGAATGCTTAACAGGTCACACTTTGGGGTCGGTGTTTAGTTTGTGCTCAGCGAGTTCCCTCGGGACACCAGGCATGTTAGAGGGCTTCCACGCGAAGATGTCCCTATTCTCACGGAGGAACTCGATGAGCGCGCCTTCCTATGCTGGGAGTCATGCCCGTCCCGATCGTCACCGTCTAGCTGGAGTCGCCTGGGACTAGCTCGACTGTGCGGGTATGCGTCGTTGCCTCGAAGGCGGTGGAGTTACCGCCGTCCAAGTTGGGCCTCTTGAGTATGGTGGGGTCATCGTTGTTGACCCCTCTCGCGTACTTGGCGAGCTCCTCGGCGAGGTTGGCCTCTGTCGCGATGACGGCGTTGGCGAGTTCGGCTCCTTTGGCCTCGCACTCGGCGGCAATGTCGGGGTCGCCGTGGATGGTGATGACGCCGCACGGCCCGGGCAGCTTCATCGCGTTATACGCGTAGTGGGGTGCTGCCATGAACTTGGCGAACGCCTGGAGCCCCAGGACGTAGTGGTAGGGGATGTCGAAGGGCACCAGCTCGAAGACGATCCACTCGGTGCGGAAGTTTGCCGGTGTGCCGAAGGTGACTGGCAGCGTCACCTTGCCGATCAGGTACGCCTTCCGACCGGGGACGATGTCGTGGAACGTGGTGTAGGTCGTCTCGATCATCGACTGCGGGAGCCACAGTCGCCTGAAGGTGTCCAGGTACAGGATGTTGATGGAGCTGCCGCCATCCATCAATGTTTTGGGGAGCCAGTAGTCTCCCACCTTGGGCTTGACCACCAGGGCGACTCGGCCCGGATACTCGATCCGTGGCGAGTGGTCCACGCGGCTCCAAGTGATTGGTTGTTCAGACAAGTTGAGGAACTGGGGGATATATATCTGGGCCACCGCGTTGAAGGCGACGGCGCGAGTGATGACCTTATTCTCGCGACTCGTGTTGAAGCCTGTGAAGGTGTGGAGTGAGCTGGCAACGCTGCCGAATTTTCCGCCGTTTGGCGGGTTGTTGTCGGGGTCTTCCCGCGCACGTCGTGCCTTCTCGATCTCCTTGAGAGAGTGGCAGTCGGCGGTCGTGTGCGTGGCGGGTTTTCCTTCCCTGCTGTGAAATACACAAGGTTGGTTAAGAAGGGCCGCGGAGTCGAACCTTGGCTTCGCCTTGTAGTTGCCACCATCGCGGCGTTGTCCCCCATCGCGGCGGAAGCTCTTGGGCTCGCGCTGCGTGTATCCAGCGTTGGCGATGAAGTCGACTCGCCCGTCACTGTGGCGCTTGCCGGTGAGGCGAGTGTTGCTGTAGCGTAAGTCGGGTCGTCTCCCGTTGTCGTGGCCACTCGTGCGGCGGTGTCCTCCCGACTCGTCATCGGTTTCTTGGTTTGGGTCCTCCTCCGCGTACCTTTTTGCGATCTCCAGGAGATCCGGTATGTTGTCGAGTGTGCGGTACGCTCGTTTGAGCTTGGCCACCAGGGGATCGTAGCGGCACGAGGTCTTGAAGTAGTGGATCGCGGTGTCTGGGTGGATGCCGACCGCGTTGTACCACAGATCTTGCCACCATTGAACCTAGCTGCGGGTCGACTCGCGGGGTCCATGGACGCACCATTCCAGGTCCTCAATGGTGGTGGCGCGGGTGTATGAACCCTCGAAGTGCCTGACGAAGGCCTCGCACATCTCTTCCCAGGAGTCGATGCTATCCGCGGGAAGGGTGTTAATCCACTGCCTGCACGCCCCCTCCATCATCAGGGGGAGGTAGCGGGCGGCTAGTAGATCGGTGTGGACGACGATACCCATCGCCATGAGGTAGGTATCTAGCCACACGGAGGGGTCGTACGAAGGTTCGTACTTATCTATTTCAGCGCTTTGAAGTTCGCCGGGTATATTTCGCCTCGGATCATCGGTCCGAAGCACTGGGGCAGATGCGGCTCAGCGAACCCCTCGGCTCACCGTCACGGCGGTTGGTGAGGGTGTGCCGCAGGTTGTCAGGCTGGCGTGCGCGCCAGCTCTGGTTGTTGATGATGTGGGTGCGGGCGTCGACGGGTTGTCCGTTGGCGGCGACGAAGTTGGTCGCCGGCCTAGGGTCGTCGGTGGAGAGTGCCCCGTTCGTGGGTCGGTGTTGGAGTTGTAGGGGTTCGGGTGGCGGGCAGTTAAGAGTGTTCGCCGCCATGGGGCGGCCGCTTGAGGATGCTCTGCTGCCCGATGAACGCGAGTACATCTGACCATGTGAGTCGACGCCTGCGTTTTGTTGCTCGACTGCTTTGCCAAGCAGAGCCTTGGCGTATTGGATCTGCAGGGCGCCTTTCCTAGTGGCTGCAATGTTGTCGACTGCTGCTCGGCCCGCAACGAGGTTGTCCATTGGGGTGGAGAACAACGGGAGTCCGTTCGCGTCTCGCTCCCGTGAGGAGACCACGATCCTTGACTGGTCCCTGGGGGGTGCGCGGTTGGGTGGTGGTGGGACGCCATTGGCCATTGCTCCTGGTGGGGCCCGAGTGCTTCCTCCTGGTGGCGCGATCTCTTAGATCGCGCGCTCGGCCGCTGGGGTCGGGTCGTTCTCGTCGTCGAAATTCCGGGCGCGCCCCTGGACGGTGGGGTTCAGGCGCTACCTGATTCGGAGTTGGTGGTAGCGCGACAGCTCCTGCGCTGTGACCTGCTCGAGGCGAAATTTTTCGCGCTCGGCTTGTTCCTTGCGGACTGCCTCCGCCAGATTCAGGCGGAGTTCCTCGACCTCTGTCGCCGTCGCGTTTGGAGGGATCGGCGTGGAGAATGGATCTTCCGGTGGGTCGGCGCCAGTTGCCATGTAGGTCACGGCGTGGCGACCGGTTCCGTCACGGAGGTCAGCGGAGTTCTCCGACCAGGAATCGAAGTCGAAGATCCCGAGGATGGAGGGATCCTCGAAGTCTCTGACGTTGGAGACCTGGGTGATGGAGCCCGCGGGTGACGCGGCGACAATGGATCCGACGAGTGACGCCGGGGTCGCCGAATCGGCGTCGTCGTTGAGGGCCGCGTCGTCTGTGGTCGCGGTGGTTTCGGCCACATTGCTGTGAGCCGAGTCGTACTCGGAGGCGAGGCGGTGGATCGTGCGGACCTGGCTCTCAGATATCCGGTCGCGTGGCGGCGACTCGCGGATGCGAGCCGAGTCCTCCGAGATGATGACGTCGGTGAGGCCGACGAAGAGGCTGATCATGCCGACCGGCAGGATCATGCTATGCGTGACGGGTCGCGCCGTCGGGACGTAGCTTCTCGGCAAGATCTGGAGCATCTCGCCGATCGCGATCATGCGGCCGGTGGCGATCGACTCGTTGATGGGCAGATTTGATCTCGCTGCAGAACACCGGCCTGACCGGCCAGGCCCCACGGTGGGCGCCACTGTCGTGGGAATGACCACGGCAGATGCTGCAATCGGCAGCGAGTAGTAGAACATGGGGCAAGGGCGGCCAGCCATCTGCGATGCGATATGAGGGCTGAAACACAAGGGTTTACCCAGGTTCGGCCCCCCGGAGGGTAAAGACCTACTCCTGCTAGATTGTATTATGGTGAGAGTACAATGGGGCAAGCTCGGCGGCTAGGTGGCGAGTCGCTAAGGTGTATGATGGAACATATCCTCTATGCGTCCTCCAGGGAGGTTTATATAGACTCACCTCCCTAGGGTTTACAGATCTCAACCGAATTAGTTAAGGATTCGGAGATTCTATGACCTAGTCCGACTGGGCCTAGCTACGCTTCTGGGCCTTCAGCTTCCAGTCGCTTGAGTCCACGCCAAGTCTTGATCCAGTCGCCGTCCTGCAGGCCCACTCGCTGACTCTTGGGCCAGTAGGAAACGTCCTGCTGGGTATACCCCGGTAGGCATATCCCCATCAAAATATAAACCTTGCCTTACTTGAATAAAGTAATAGGCAAAATTTGGTTTCTTATGTTGAAAATTCATTTGAAAAGGTCAAATGCTTATGAATGCATGAATGCTATGCAAACTTTATAAATCATGATTTTTGGGATGTTACAAATC
This sequence comes from Avena sativa, assembly GCA_916181665.1. NCBI lineage: Eukaryota > Viridiplantae > Streptophyta > Magnoliopsida > Poales > Poaceae > Avena > Avena sativa. The sequence continues at coordinate 140,589,197 of OV702280.1, forward strand.
TAACCCCCTTAAGGCGAATCTAGATCTCGAGATTCGGATTGGCTAGCAAATAGGTGAGGGTGGTCTTTCCGAAGATCATCTTCTCTTTCGAATGTTTCTTTTTCTTCGGAATGGTGGTTCCACTGAACTTTGCCGAATTTGATAGTCTTAGTCCGAGCAACTCTTTCTGCAGTCTCAAGTATCTTGATGGGTTTCTCTTCATAAGTGAGATCACTTTCAAATTGGACCTCTTCCAAAGGTATAGTATCCTTAAAAGAAGTCTCTTCCATCTCTAGATGTCATTTCTTCAACTTACTCACGTGAAACACATTTTGAACGACAAACAGTGATTCAGGCAATTCAATTTCATATGCCACTTCTCCTTTGCGACTCAGAATCTTGAATGGTCCAACATACCTTGGTGCCAATTTTCCGTTGACTCCAAATCTATTCACTCCATGAAGTGGTGACACTCTAAGATAGGCTCTATCACCCACCTCATAGGTGACTTCCCTACGCTTTGGATCCGCGTAGCTCTTTTGTCGGGAATGTGCTATCTTCAATCTGTCCTTTACCATCCTGACTTTCTCTTCAGCTTCCTTGATTAGTTCTGGCCCGAACAAATTTCTTTCTCCAACAACACTCCATAAAAATGGTGTAGTACACTTTCTTCCATAGAGAAATTCAAACGGTGCCATATCAATGCTGGCTTGATAGCTGTTGTTGTAAGAGAATTTTGTGTAAGGTAGACTTTCATCCCAACTAGCACCATAGTCTAGGGCACATGCCCTCAACATATCCTCTAGAATTTGGTTGGTCCTTTCTGTCTGTCCATCATTTTGAGGATGAAAAGCAGTGCTTAATTCCAACCTCGTTCCCAATGACTCAGGCAATTGCCTCCAAAATTGGAAACTGAATTGAGTTCCTCTATCGGACACAATACTCTTGGGTACCCCATGCAGACACACAATCCCATTCATATTAATCTTGGCTAACTTAGCACTTGTATATGTTGTCTTCACGGGTATGAAATGAGCCACTTTAGTTAGACGATCTACCACGACCCAAATAGAATCATATCTTGATCTAGTCCTTGGCAGCCCGGTGATGAAGTCCATACCAATCTTATCCCACTTCCAATCAGGAATAGGTAGTGGTTGCAACAGTCCCGCTGGTTTCTAATGTTCCACTTTCACTCTACTACATACATCACACAAAGCAATATGTTCGGCGATGTCCTTCTTCAGATTATTCCACCAAAATCTTTCCTTCACATCCATGTACATTTTGGTGTTACCCGGATGAATAGAATATGGTGAGTTGTGTGCTTCTTGTAAAATCAGTTTCCGAAGCTCCGGATCTTGCGGAATGGAGATACATTTTCCATACCATAAAGTACCATATTCGTCTTCCTGGAATCGTTTGGATTTCCCTTTGCTAATCCTTTCTTTAATCTTTTCAATTTCCTTGTCCAACTTTTGGGCTTCCTTTATCTTGTCCAACAATGTGGGTTGAACATCCAATAACATGAGATGTCCTTCAGGTACTATCTCCAATCTGAGATCTTTGAATTGGGCACACAGATCTTCTGGCAATTCTCCCTTAGTAAGGCCATTCACATAAACCTTATGGCTTAGTGCATCCGCTACAACATTTGCTTTACCGGGGTGGTATTGCAAACTCAAGTCATAGTCCTTGATGAGTTCTAGCCATCTTCTTTGTCTCATGTTGATTTCTTTCTGAGTGAAGATATACTTCAAACTTTTGTGATCTGTGAACACTTCACATCGCTTTCCCAAAAGATAATGTCTCCATGTTTTGAGTGCATCGACAATAGAGGCTAACTCCAAATCATGAGTTGGATAATTCACTTCATGAGTTATGAGTTGTCTCGAGGCATAAGCCACAACTTTTCCTTCTTGCATCAAAACTGCTCCTAATCCTTGGTGAGATGCATCACAATATACTTGGAAATCCTTCTCCAAATCTGGAAGACATAAGACTAGTTCTGTCACTAGTCTCTTCTTCAACTCTTGGAAACTAAGTTCACATCCTTCAGTCCAATCAAATTTCTTATCTTTCTTAAGTAACTCCGTCATTGGCTTTGCTACCTTTGAGAAATTCTCAATGAACCTTCTATAGTATCCTGCCAAGCCAAGGAAACTACACACTTGTTTCACTGACTTAGGAGATTCCCACTCAGTTACAGCTGACACTTTTGCGGGATCATCTGCTACACCATCTCCTGACACAATATGTCCAAGAAATCCGACTTCATTCAGCCAGAATTCACACTTGGTAAATTTGGCATACAACTTATGTTCTCTAAGCTTCTCAAGTATCAATCGCAAATGTTGTTCATGCTCTTCATTTCTCTTGGAGTAGATCAAAATGTCATCGATGAAAACGACAACGAACTTGTCAAGAAATTCCATGAACACCTTGTTCATCATATTCATGAAGTAGGCTGGTGCATTTGTCAAACCAAATGGCATCACTGTGTACTCATATAATCCATACCTAGTGGTGAAAGCAGTCTTAGCTAAAAATAGCCTGATCGAAGATCAATCTTTGAGAACACACGGGCTCCTTCTAACTGATCAAACAAATCATTTATTCTAGGCAAAGGATATTCGTTCTGGATAGCTACCTTATTGAGTGAACGGTAATCTATGTATAACCTTTGACTTCTATCTTTCTTTTCAACAAACAAAACTGGTGCTCCCTAAGATGAAGAACTTGGTTGAATAAATACTTTCTACAACTGTTCCCCAAGCTGTTTCTTGAGTTACTTCAACTCATCAACTGACATCTTGTAAGGACTCTTTGCTATTGGTCCAGATCCTGGCAGCAAGTCTATCAGAAACTCAACATCTCTATCTGGTGGCATTCTAGGTAATTCCTCCAGAAACACATCCGGATACTCTCTCAAAATTAGCACACTGTCTATGCTAACCCCCTTAAGAGAATTTAGCTTACTCCCTTTTGATTCAAAGTTAGACTTGAGTCTAATCCGTTTCTTATCCGGGGTTGTGAGTGTGACAGAACGGTTGGCACAATCTAGTACTCCTTCATACTTGGTCATCCAATCCATTCCCAAAATAACATCCAATCCTTGGGAATCTAGGATTATCAAACTAAATGGAAACTTATGCCTTCCAAATTCTATTACTAGATCACGACATCCAAGACTTACTATCATATCTCCACCGGGAGAGCTTACATTTATTGGACACCCAATATTTTCAGTTGGAAATCCATTTTTATCAACAAATGCTCTTGATATGAGACTTGCTCCACGCTTAACATGCAACTTGTATTGCATAAGTGGCTTTGCGGGTGTCTGTCTCTCCCATCATAGTATGGATTCAATTTACAACGGGCACTTGATAGTTCAAACATCAACGTTGTGGTTCTTGTTCGTAAGTTAGAACGACACTTGTTGAAAGCCCCAAACCACGTAAAATATGCAAAGAAAATTAGAGGCGTCTAACTTTGTTTTGCAGGGGTGTACTGTGATGTGATATGGCCATGATTGTGATTATATATGATGTATGCAATGTTACTTATTGTAAGTTAGCAACCAGCAGGAGCCATGTGGTTGTCTTTTAAATTCCGTTAAGACCTGCATGTCTATTCAAAGTAGTTGTAATAGTTAATGCTGGTGGACGATAACCATGAAGTGGCGCCATTGACCTTGACGCCACACCGGTGATGATGGAGATCATGTTCGTGCTTGACGATGGAGATCGGAAGCACAAGAAGAAAGGCCATATCATATCACATATTATGAATTGCATGTGATGTTAATCCTTTTATGCATCTTGTATTGCTTAGTTCACGACGGTAGCTTTATAAGATGATCCATCAAGCACACAATTTCAAGTTTTAAACTGTTCATCCTTAGTAAGCACCGTTGCTAAAGCTCTTTGTTTTGAAGCACCACGTGATGATCGTGTGTGTTAGATTCTGCGAGTGTATACAACGTGAGAAAGCCAGATTTGCTCATGCGGAAGCTAAGGTTTGATCGTGACGAGCCTAGCATGTACAAACATGGTTTTGAAACACGGATCACCGAAAGGTAAAGCATGAATCATATAGTAGATATGATGAACATGTTGATTGTTTGCCATTGAAGCTACATCAGTTCTCGTGATGATTGGTTTTGATGTGGTGGATTTGGTTCGTGTGATCACTAAAACAATGTGAGGGATATTGTTTTGAGTGGGAGTTCACCTAGATTAATTTAACTATTAATTAGAACTCAATTTGTCATAAACTTAGTCTAAACTATTGCAAATATGTTGTAGATCAATGGCGGCCCCTACCATCAATTTTAATGCGTTCCTAGAGAAAGAAAAGTTGAAACACAATGGAAGCAACTTCGCGGATTGGTTCCGCAATTTGAGGATTGTCCTCAATGCTGGTAGTTTGACCTATGTGCTGGATGCACCGCTGGGTGACCCGCCTGCAGCTAATGCTACCGATGAGGTAAAGAATGTTTTCCTTGCTCAGAAGAATCAGTACTCCATAGTTCAGTGTGCTATCTTGTATGGTTTGGAATCGGAGCTTCAGAAAAGGTTTGAGAATTATGACCCACATGATATTGTTTGTGAACTCAAAATGATATTTGAGGCTCACGCGGCAGTTGAGAGTTTTGAGGCTTCTGAAAAGTTTTTTAACTGCAAGATGGAAGAGGGAAACTCCGTCAGTGAGCACGTGCTTAAGATGTATGGGCACGCAAGCAAGCTTCAAAGCTTGGGAATAGTGATTCCTAATGCTTTGGGGATTCACCGTGTCCTCCAATCACTACCACCAAGTTACAGGAACTTTGTGATGAACTACATTATGCAAAACATGGAAAAGTCGTTGCCAGAACTCCTCTCCATGTTGAAATTTGTAGAAGTAGAGATCAACAAAGAGCACCAAGTGTTTTTGGTCAATAAGACCACCAAATTCAAGAAGCAAGGCAAGTCTAAGAAAAAGGGAAACTTCAAGAAGGGCGGTAAGAAAGTTACCGCGCCAGCGAAGAAGACCAAGGCTGGGCCTAAGCCTGATACTGAGTGCTTTTATTGCTAGGGAGAAGGTCACTGGAAGTGGAACTGCCCAAATTACTTGGCGGATTTGTAGAACGACAACATCAAGAACAAAGGTATATCCGATATACATGTTATTGATGTGTATCTCAGTAGTACTTGTAGTAGTGCCTGGGTATTTGATACTGGTTCGGTTTCTCATATTTGTAACTCGAAACATGTACTGCAGAATAAACTGAAGCTAGCGAAGAACGAGGTGACGATGCGCGTTGGAAATGGATCAAAGGTTGATGTGATCGCGGTCAGCATGCTACCTCTTCATCTACCATCGGGATTAGTTACTTATATAATTGTTATTTGTTGCCTGCGTTGAGCATGAACATTATATCCGGATCATGTTTATTGCGAGAAGATTACTTGTTTAAGTCCGAGAATAATGGTTGTTCGATTTATATGAGTAATATGTTTTATGCACATGCACCTTTGATAGATGGTCTATTCTTATTGAATCTCGATTGTGGTAATACACACATTAATAACATTAAAGCTAAATGTTTGAAATTGAGTGATAAATCGACCTATATGTGTCACTGTCGTCGTGGTCATATTCGAGTGAAGCGTATGAAGAAACTCCATTCCGATGGACTTCTTGAATCACTTGATTTCGAATCACTTGAAAGATGCGAAGAATTTCTGATGGGTAAAATGACTAAGACTCCATTTTCTGGTATGATGGAGCGAGCTACGGACTTATTGGAAATCCTACATACCGATGTATGTGGTCCAATGAGTATAGCATCGCGCGGTGGTTATCGCTATGTTCTTACCTTCACGGATGACTTGAGTAGATATGGGTTTATATATTTCATGAAACATAAGTCCGAAACTTTCGAGAAGTTTAAGGAATTTCAAAGTGAGGTTTAGAATCAACGTAACAGGAAGATTAAATTTTTACGATCTGATCGTGGAGATGAATATCTAGGTTACGAGTTTGGCGAGCATTTAAAGAAATGCGGAATACTTTCACAATTGACACCGCCGGGAACACCACAATGTAATGGTGTGTCCGAACGTCGTAATCGAACTCTCTTAGATATGGTTCGTTCTATGATGTCACTTACGGATTTACCGCTATCATTTTGGGGTTATGCATTAGAAACAGCCGCTCACTTTAAATAGGGCACCATCTAAATCCGTTGAAACCACACCGTATGAATTATGGTTTGGGAAGAAACCTAAATTGTCGTTCCTTAATGTTTGGGGTTGCGAAGCTTATGTAAAGATGTCGTGGGAATGGTCACGACAGATGCTGCAATCGGGAGCGAGTAGTAGAACGAAGGGCAAGGGCGGCCAGCCATATGCGGTGCGAGATGAGGGCGGAGACACAGGGTTTTACCCAGGTTCGGCCCCCCGGAGGGTAAAGACCTACTCCTGCTAGATTGTATTATGGTGGAGGTACAATGGGTCGAGCTCGACGGCTAGGCGGCGAGTCGCTTGGGTGTATGATGGAACGTACGTCTACAAGCCCTGTAGGGAGGTTTATATAGACTCACCCTCCCTAGGGTTTACAAATCTCAACCGAATCTGTTAAGGTTTTGGTACTCGTTTAACCTAATCCGACTGGGCCTATCTACTCTCCTCGGCCTTCAGCTTCCAGTCGCTTGGATCCACGCCAGGTCTTGATCCAGTCGCCGTCTTGCAGGCCCACTCGCCAGGTCGTGGGCTAGTCGGAAACGTCCTGCTGGGTATACCCCGGTAGGCATATCCCCATCAGTAGTCCCCGAGGCCGTCGTTGATTGGGCGCAGGTGGTTGCTGGAAGTCGGAGCATACGGCTTCAATGCGGACATCCAGTCGAATTGGCGGCGGGCTCCTGAATAAAGGAGTAAACTAGTCATTCTGGTCGCAGCTTTGGCGAACGGGTCGGCGAAATATTCAGTCACTGTCGTAGTGATCGGGTCGGCGAGCCGAGTGGCCGAAGTTGGACCGTCAAAACACAATCAAACTAGCCGTTGGGGTAATCCAACGGTAAGTTTTGGCGTAATCACCGTGTAGTAACGGCTCCCTGATTTGGCGGGTAACAACCGCTATATAAAGGGAATGGTAGGCGATCGGAAAACTACCCCCTCGTCATCTCCTTCGATTGCGCGCACCTCCGTTTTCCTCTGCATCTCGATCCAGCCGATCCCAAATCCTCCGACCTCCACAAACCTTGTCGCCAATGGCTCCCTCCACCGAACCATGGGGCAGGTCCAAGTGCACGAGAGCGCAACTGGCGTCCTTCGAGGAGGCCGGGATCCTGCGCGCCGGCAGGTGGCGCATCCCTGCGGCCGGAGAGGTGACTCTGGACCCGCGCGAGGGAGAGTTTGTCTGCTTCACCAGCCACCTAGAGCGGGGGCTGGGATTCCCAATATCTCTTTTCTTCCGGCGCTTCTGCGCCTTCTACGGGATCCAGCCGTCGGACCTGGGCCCGCACAGCATCGAGCAGCTCGCCATTTTCGTGGCGTTCTGCGAGTGCTACCTGGGCTGCAGGCCCTACTTCCCCCTGTGGCAAGATCTGTTCCACGGGCGGATCAGTCGCGAAGAAGCAGGCGGCCCGATGCTTGCCGCGGGCGGCCTGACGTTTCAATTGAAGTCGAAGGCCTCCTTTTCGATCTGATGCTACCTGCCAAGGCGACGAGTGAATGGAAGAAGTCTTGGTTTTACATGACCGAGGCGACTCCAGACGGCGAGGTGGCGATCCCAAGATACTCCGCCGACCGGCCCGAACCGCGCCGACTCCAAGTCGGCAAGCTTCCAACAGACCAGCGGATGGTGGTGGATGAAATGCTTCAAACCATCCGCGGCCTGAAGAAGAAAGGTCTCCAGCCCATCAACTTGTATAACTGCTGGCTTGGGCGGCGACTCGTCCCCCTGGCCCGTCGTGACCACTACATGTACGAGTACACGGGCCAGGAGGACTCGACGAAATCCAGCCTCGCCGAGTGGCAACTCGAGGATTACCTCCTGGCGTTGAAGAAGATCACCCAGGCGGCATACCTCGACGCGAAGGCTGGGGTCGCCCCCTACACCGCGAAGCATCCAGCCTCGACGGTAAGTCATCTTTCTATCATTCGCAGTCGCAGTTAATGATGTCGCGATTATACTGACATTGTCTTATGCCTAGTGCAGTTATTTCAAGTGGTGGAAGGGTGGCTTCCGCCCGCGGACGACGAGAATTCGAGCTCATCCGTCCAGGAGGGGGGTGAATCGCCTCCAGCAAGGGGCGGCGTCGAGAGTGACAGGAGCGGCGACGACGACGAATCCGAGGAAGAGGTCGCCCCGCTGGTTCGGAAAACTCGCGGACAGCGGCAGCGTGAGCTCGAAGCGAGCAAAAGCCTCGAACGTCATGACGATGACGACGACGAGCTCCCCGAGCACACCTCGCATCGCGAGGCCACTCCATCGAAGAAGAAGAAGAAGAAGAAGAAGAAGGAGGTGAAGGCCCATCCGAAGAGGAAGACGAAGACAGCGAGACAGGCATCTCCGCCTCATTCGCCAAGCAGCTCCGACGCCACCAGTCTGGCCAGATATAACCACCGTCCTGAGCGAAGTGCCTCTAGCCTTGATGCCTCCGCCGTTCGCCCCAGTCTCTGGGTCGGGGGCTGCTCCGGTCGTGGCGGCTTCGCCGCCAATGGAAGCTCCCGCCGAAAACGTTTCGGAAGCTTCTGCCGCGCCTCGACGACGAAGAAGCCGTCCGTGTCTTGGGCGCACGATGTCCTGGAGATGGGCCTCAGTCGGCAACTGGGCCCCGAACTGGAGAAGCTGGCCGGCATCCGCACGGGGCTACGGTTCATTCCAGTCGCCAAGTGAGTTTTATTCACCTGCTTTATATTTCCTCGTAGTCGAACGACTTTGCTCATATTCTCGATTTGCAGGACTGGGGTGAAAAAGATAGGCCATCCGTCCGTGGCGAAGGTGCCGCCAGTCGTCGCCGAGGAGGACCCCTCTCGGAAGAGGAAGGCTATGAGGTCGCTGCCCCCACAGACAGTGCCAAGAAGGCCAAGAGCGACGAGGTCATCACGGTGTCTGACGACACGACGGTGGCCCCGAGTGATCCTGCGGAGGTGGCGGCCTCGGCAATCAAGGAGGGTGCTCCCTCGCCAGGGGTGACCGAGCCGGCCTCTTTTGGTGTCGGTGTGTCCATCGCGACCTTCCCGCGCTTCATGGCCAGAGCGGCCTCGGCGAGTGGTACCACGCCATCGAGCCGCGCACCTGGGGTCGCCGAGACGGAGGTCGAGCAACGTCGCGGGCATACTCCGGCTCTTCTCACCTCCGTGGACGCAATACAACTTCATGGCATGCTGGGCGCGGCCATCCAGGTATGTCCAGTCCCTGAGGATCGGGCCACTGAATTGCAGTGGTCAGATTCTTTTAGTGTTGTACTTTTATTTCTTGCGTCCAGTCCCCGAGTGCGCATTCGCTGAGTTTCAGCGGGTGGGCGCTCAGTATTTTTGATCGCCAGTCCCCGAGTGTCTAATCGCTGAATTTCAGCGGGTAGGACTTAGGTTTTGATCGCCAGTCCCCGAGTGTCTAGTCGCTGAATTTTAGCGAGTGGGCACTTTAGGATTTCGTTTTTGCTAACTATTTCACTTTTGCACAGGGTTTGCAGCGTGAATCAGCCGATCGGCTGGCTACGAAGTGTCGCGTGGAGAAGGAACTTGTCGCTGTTCAAGAGGCGAACAAGGTACTCCAAGATATTGCTGCGAAGGCAGAAGAGGTTCGCCAGGGCCTTGTCCCGGCGAGTGAGCTGACGGCGGCGCAATCGGCGTTGAGTTTGGCGGAAAAGCGGAACGCCGACCTTGAGCACGAGCTGAAGGAAGCGAAGGAGGAAGCGACCTCGGCGGATGGGCGAGCCAAGGCTGCTGTTACGGCCGCCGCTGAGGAGCGTAAGGTTTCCGACGCCCTTGTTGCTGGGCTTCAAGATGATTACTCCGCTCTTCAAAACTTCATCACGGAGCTCTCCCGCCCTTTGATTGGTGAGTGTGCCTGCCTCTGCCTGTAACATATGCATTGTGTAATTTTTGATGTATTCACTGTCACCTTCTGTCCGCAGGTCGGATCATTGATAGCGCGGAAGAGGCGAATTCGTTCGACGCACGGCAATGTGTAGCCACGCTGGTCGACTCGGCCACGTTGTCGGCGACATGCATACGGGCGTATCTTCAGGAGATGTCGCCCACGGAAGTAATTCCCAGCGACCTCGTCGAGGTGTGGCGATACTTGGAGAAAGCGCCATCCGTCGTCGAGTTCATGACGCGATCGGTGTTCCGACGCGGAGCGGCGACGGCGCTTAGCCTTGGGCTCGCTCACTTCCCGGAGGACTTCGACCTGGACGACGTGACGAGTGGCTACCCATCGTCGACTGGCTCGGTGGAGATCTCCGAGGTGCTAAAGTTAACGGACCGCACCGCGGTGTACTCCGAGCGCGTCTGGGCGATGGGCGACCTCCTTCCTTATCAGGAGACGGTCGTCGCACCCAACGACCCCGAGCCGCAGCACCGGGACTTCAAGATCGAGCAACCCTTCCGTGCGGCGATAGCGGGTGAGCTGACGACGTACCCGTCAAACCCGTACACTCCCTTTATTTGCAATCGCAAGTGTGGCGGCGAGTCGTTGTCGAAGCCTGCGGAGTAAGATATTGTGCCTTGGCGCGTTAGTAGCAGTTTTGCCATTGGGCATACTTTGTATTTTGTGATGATTGTGACATGCTATAATGAGATATCGTGTTGTTTTGTGAATTGTCGTGTGTTTCTGATTGAGGGTTGAACGAGTCCCAGAGCGCATCCGCCCTTTTTTATGGGGTTTACCTCGTTTGTTATGTGTTTGCGGTTTTGAATGTTTTGTTATTGAGGTCGACTCGCCCGAACTCGGAAAGCCAGTCGCAAGGCGACTCCCATGAGTGCTCTGTACTTCACCGTTTTCCCTTGCGCGAACGTGGTCGGGTAGCCGAGTCCCCGAGCGTGGTACTTGGTTGTTCTAGGCGCGACTCGGGGGTGGGTGAGGACTTGGCGCATTAGGGTGAGCGCATCACTCCTGCCTGGCCCGTCGGGTCAGTCGCATGGCGAGTCCTGGGCATGCTCTCATACTTGGCGTTTTTCCCTAGCCACTCGCGCTGAACTGGTCGTCAGTCCCCGAGCGTGGTACTTGGACATTCGAGTCACTGTCTCGAGGATGCGGAGGATCATGGTCGCTGTGAGAAGCGAAGGCAGTTGTCTTGGCTCGTTGAGCCAGTCGAGCTAGGCGACTCCAATGGGGCTCCGGGTAGGTGTTTTCCGTGGACGTTACAAGACCTGGGGTAACCCAGTGCCCTTGTAGCGCACTACTTGGCTGTGCCGATCGCTGTACCAGAGGTTGACTTCTGCAGTTAGCTTGACGCTGTTATTACGAGCGCGAGTGGCACAAGACATGGAGAGTATACGCAATTTGCCGAGTTTGCCATCCCCGCGGACGTCGATGAGGTAGTAGGCATCATTGCCGAGTACTCGCCCGATGGCGAATGGTCCCTCCCACGGGGGGGGAAAGCTTGTGCATGCCTTTCTTGTCCTGGATGAGGCACAACACCAGGTCGCCTTCTTGGAAGGTGCGAGTTTTCACCCGCCGGCTGTGGTAGCGACGGAGTCCTTGCTGGTAGATGGCGGTGCGTGAGCGAGCTAGGTCGCGTGCCTCGTTGAGATGATCGACTCCATCCTGTCATGCGAGTTCGTTCGCAGCCTCCGTGTAGTGGACGACCCTTGGCGAGTCGTGCTCGAGGTCGGTGGGCATGACTGCCTAGGCGCCGTACACCATGAAGAAGGGGGTGAACCCTGTCGACCTGTTGACCGAGGTACGGATACCCCAGATAACGGAGGGTAGCTCCTCGACCCAGCACCCGGCGGTGCGCTCGAGTGGTACTTGGAGCCGCGGCTTCAGGCCGTGGAGGATGCTCTGGTTGGCCCGTTCCGCCTGCCGTTGGACTCCGGGTTGGCGACTGACGCAAGGTCGAGCCGGATGTGGTTTTCCTCGCAGAACTTGGCCATGGCTCCTTTGGCGAAGTTGGTGCCGTTGTCCGTGATGATGCTGTTTGGGAATCCGTAGCGATATATGAGCTCACGTAGGAATTTGGTGGCCGTCTTCCCGTCGCATTTCCGGACTGGCTTGGCCTCCACCCACTTTGTGAATTTGTCGACCGCGACCAGGAGGTGGGTGAAGCCGGAGGGGGCCTTTTTGAAGGGGCCTACCATGTCCATACCCCACACGGCGAATGGCCAGGTGATGGGGATTGTCTTGAGCGCTGAGCTCGGCACGCGTGTCTGGTTGGCGTACTTCTGGCACCCGGCGCACCGCTGGACAATGTCGACGGCATCGGCGTGTGCGGTGGGCCAGTAGAAGCCGTGCCGCATAGCCTTGGCGACCAGAGAGCGGGAGCCGGCGTGGTGGCCGCAGTCGCCGGAGTGGATGTCGTGGAGTATCTTGCGTCCTTCGGCGGGTTGGACGCAGCGTTGGAACACGCCGGTCACGCTACGCTTATGGAGCTCGCCGTCGATGATGGTGAAGGATTTGCATCGGCGTGCAACCATCCGGGCGTCTGTCTCGTCTGCCGGCAAGGTGCCAGCCTCCAGGTAAGCGATGTACGGCTTGGTCCAGTCGTCTGGCTCGGCAATGAGTGCGACTAGGGCTGCCTCTGGTTGCAGCGGGACTCCGATGTCGATCTCCCTTGGGGGAGAGACTGATGGCTTGGTGATCGTGTCAAGGAAGATGCCGGCGGGTGGTGCGAATCAAGCCGACCCGATGCGAGAGAGTGTGTCAGCCTCCTCGTTCTTTCGCCTGTCGATCCACTCGATGGAGTAGCCTGCGAAGTGTACCCCAAGCTTGTCTACTGCTTGGCGGTATGCCGCCATGGTGGGAGAGACGGCGTTGCAAGTGCCAGCGACTTTCCCAGCGAGGAGGTCGGAGTCTCCGTAGCAGCGTAGGCGGTTGACGTTCATCTCCTTGGCAGCTCGCATGCCGTGGAGTAGTGCCTCTTACTCGGCCATGTTGTTGGTGCAGGGGGTGAAGTCGAGGCAGAGGACGTAGCGGAGCTTGTCGCCCTTCGGTGAAGTCAGCACGATCCCTGCCCCTGCGCCTTCTGCGTTCTTGGAGCCATCGAAGTGCAGGCTCCAGTAGTGGAGGTATGGCATCTTTTCTGGCTGCTGGGCCTCTTCCCAGTCGGCGATGAAGTCCGCTAGAGCCTGCGACTTGATCACTTTTCGTGGCTCATACTTGATGTTGTGGACGCCGATTTCGACGGCCCACTTGGCGACTCGCCCGGTCGCCTCGCGGTTGCGGATGATGTCCTGCAACGGTGCTGAGGAGACGACCATGATCGGGTGCTCCTAGAAGTAGTGCAGCAGGCGCCTCTGTGCTCTAAAGACCGCGTATACTAGTTTCAGGTACTGCGGGTATCGCTGGTGCGACTCGGTGAGGACCTCGCTGATGTAGTACACCGGTAGGTGTACCGGGCGCTCCTTTCCTTCCTCCGGCCGCTCGACGACCATGACGGCGCTGACGACGCGCTCGGAAGCCGTGACGTAGACCACCATGGGTTCTTTGTCGACGGGGGCGGCGAGGAGTTGTGCTGCGAGTAGCACCTTCTTGAGGTCGCGGAGCGCGTCGTCCGCCTCCTTGTCCCACTGGAAGGTGGGGTTCTTGCGCATCAGGCGGTATAGGCGCATCGCCTTTTCGCCCAGGCGGGGGATGAAGCGACTGAGAGCCGCTACTCGCCCGGCCAGCTTCTGGATGTCGCGCAGGCACTCAGGTTTGCCGAGTCGAGCGATCGTGTCGAATTTGGTGGGGTTCGCCTCGATCCCGCGCTTGGAGACAACGTACCCCAGTAGTTTCCCTGCTGGTACACCGAAGGTAAATTTGCCTGGGTTGAGCTTTATCTTGTATTTCCGCAGGTTGGCGAATGTTTCCGCCAGGTCGGCGAGTAGATCGCCCTGGCGAGCGGACTTCACGACCACGTCATCGATGTAGACGTGGATATTGCGGCCAATTTGGCTCGCGAGGCACTCCTGCATGCACCGCTGGTAGGTCGCCTCGGCGTTCTTGAGGCCGAAGGTCATGGCGGTGTAGCAAAAGGCTCTGAATGGCGTGATGAACGCCGTCTTCTCCTCGTCCTCAACAGCCATTTTGATCTGGTTGTACCCAGAGTAGGCGTCGAGGAAACACAGCGACTCTGAGCCCGCGGTGGAGTCGATTATTTGGTCGATCCGCGGGACGACGAACTGCTCCTTAGGGCAGGCGCTGTTTAAGTTTGTGTAGTCGATACACATCCTCCAGGTCCCATTCTTCTTCTCGACAAGGACTGGGTTTGCCAGCCACTTGGAGTATTTGATTGGTCGGATGAAGCCTGCAGCGAGTAGACGCTGCACCTCCTCGGCGATAGCTCAGCGGCGCTCTTCATTGAAGGGCCGCAGCGACTGCTTGACGGGTCGCACTTTGGGGTCGGCGTTTAGTTTGTGCTCAGCGAGTTCCCTAGGGACACCAGGCATGTCAGAGGGCTTCCATGCGAAGATGTCCCTGTTCTCACGGAGGAACTCGATGAGCACGCCTTCCTAGGCTAGGCCCATGCCCGTCCCGATCGTCACCGTCTGGCTGGATTCGCCTGGTACCAGCTCGACGGTGTGGGTGTGCGTCGTTGCCTTGAAGGCTGAGGTGTTTGCGCCCTCCGAATTGGGCTTCTTGAGTATGGTGGGATCATCGTTGTTGACCCTTCTCGCGTACTTGGCGAGCTCGTTGGCGTGGTTGGTCTCTGCCGCAATGACGGCGTCGGCGAGTTCGGCTCCTTTGGCTTCGCACTCGGCGGCCATGTCGGGGTCGCCGTTGATGGTGATGACGCCGCACGGCCCGGGGAGCTTCATCGCATTGTACGCGTAGTGGGGCGCTGCCATGAACTTGGCGAACGCCTGGCGTTCCAGGACGCAGTGGTAGGGGTTGTCGAAGGGTACCAGCTCGAAGACAATCCGCTCGGTGCAGAAGTTTGCTGGTGTGCCGAAGGTGACTGGCAGCGTGACCTTGCCGATCGGGTACGCCTTCCGACCGGGGACGATGTCGTGGAACGTGGTGTAGGTCGTCTTGACCATCTACTGCGGGAGCCGCAGTCGCCTGAAGGTGTCCAGGTACAGGATGTTGATGGAGCTGCCGCCGTCCATTAATGTCTTGGGGAGCCAGTAGTCGCCCACCTTAGGCTTGACCACCAGGGCGACTTGGCCTGGGTACTCGATGCGTGGCGAGTGGTCCTGGCGGCTCCAGGTGATGGGCTGCTCCGACAAGTTGTGGAACTGGGGAACGTCCACCTGGGCCACCGCGTTGACGGTGACGGCGCGGGCGATGACCTTCTTCTCGCGCTTCGTGTTGAAGCCTGTGAAGGTATGGAGCGAGCCGGCCACATTGCCAAATTTTCCGCCGTTTGGCGCGTTGTTGTCGGGTCCTCCCGCGCTCGCCGTGCCTTCTCAATCTCCCTGAGAGTGTGGCAGTCGGCGGTCGTGTGCGTGGCGGGCTTCCCTTCCCTGCTGTGAAACGCACAAGGTTGGTTAAGGAGGGCCGCGGGGTCGAACCTTGGTTTCGCCTTGTAGTTGCCGCCGTCGCGGTGTTGCCCTCCGTCACGGCGGAAGCTCTTGGGCTCGCGCTACGTGTGCCCGGCGTTGGCGACGAAGTCGACTCGCCCGTCACTACGGCGCTTGCCAGTGAGGCGAGTGTTGCTGTAGCGTAGGTCGGACCGTCGTCCGTTGTTGTTGCCGCTCGTGCGGCGTTGGCCTCCCGACTCGTCGTCGGTTTCTTGGTTTGGATCTTCCTCCGCGTACCGTTTGGCGATCTCGAGGAGGTCCGGTATGTTGTCGAGCGTGCGAGAATGTCGCTTGAGCTTGGCGACCAACGGCTAGTAGCGGCACGAGGTCTTGAAGCAATGGATCGCGGTGTCCGGGTGGATGCCGACCGCGTTGTACCATAGTTCTTGCCACCACTGGACCCAGTTGCGGGTTGACTCGCGGGGTCCCTGGACGCACCGCTCCAGGTCCTCGATGGTGGTGGCGCGGGTGTAGGATCACTCGAAGTGCCTGACGAAGGCGTCGCGCATCTCCTCCCAGGAATTGATGCTATCCTGGGGGAGGGTGTTGATCCACTTCCTGCACGTCCCCTCCATCATCAAAGGGAGGTAACAGGCGGCTAGCAGGTCGGTGTGGCCAGCGATCCCCATCGCCATGAGGTATGTATCCAAGCCCGCCACGCACACGACCGCCGACTGCCACACTCTCAGGAAGATTGAGAAGGCACGACGAGCGCGGGAGGACCCCGACAACAACCCGCCAAACGGCGGAAAATTCGGCAATGTGGCCGGCTCGCTCCATACCTTCACAGGCTTCAACACGAAGTGCGAGAATAAGGTCATCGCCCGCGCCGTCGCCGTCAACGCGGTGGCCCAGGTGGACGTTCCCCAGTTCCTCAACTGGTCGGAGCAGCCCATCACCTCGAGCCGCCAGGACCACTCGCCACGCATCGAGTACCCAGGCCGAGTCGCCCTGGTGGTCAAGCCTAAGGTGGGCGACTACTGGCTCCCCAAGACATTGATGGACGGCGGCAGCTCCATCAACATCCTGTACCTGGACACCTTCAGGCGACTGCGGCTCCCGCAGTCGATGGTCGAGACGACCTACACCATGTTCCACGGCATCGTCCCCGGTCGGAAGGCGTACCCGATCGGCAAGGTCACGCTGCCAGTCACCTTCGGCACACCAGCAAACTTCCGCACCGAGCGGATCGTCTTCGAGCTGGTACCCTTCGATAGCCCCTACCATTGCGTCCTGGGACGCCAGGCGTTCGCCAAGTTCATGGCAGCGCCCCACTACGCGTACAACGCGATGAAGCTCCCCGGGCCGTGCGGCTTCATCACCATCAACGGCGACCCCGACATGGCCGCCGAGTGCGAAGCCAAAGGAGCCGAACTCGCCGACGCCGTCATCACGGCAGAGACCAACCACGCCAACGAGCTCGCCAAGTACACGAGCAGGGTCAACAACGACGATCCCGCCATACTCAAGAATCCCAATTCGGAGGGCGCAAACACCTCAGCCTTCGAGGCAACGACGCACACCCGCACCGTCGAGCTGGTACCAGGCGACTCCAGCCAGACGGTGACGATCGGGACGGCGCAGGGGCAGGGATTGTGCCGCTACGTCCTCTGCCTCGACTTCACCCTCTGTACCAACAATATGGCCGAGTACGAGGCACTACTCCACGGCATGCGAGCTGCCAAGGAGATGAACGTCAACCGCCTACGCTGCTACGGAGACTCCAACCTCATCGTTGGGCAAATCGCTGGCACTTGCGACGCCGTCTCTCCCACCATGGCGGCATACCGCCAAGCAGTAGACAAGCTGGGGGGACACTTCGCAGGTTACTCCGTCGAGTGGATCGACAGGTGGAAGAACGAGGAGGCTGACGCACTCTCTCGCATCGGGTCTTCCTCGACACGATCACCAAGCCATCAGTCTCTCCCCCAAGGGAGATCGACATCGGAGTCCCGCTACAACCAGAGGCAGCCCTAGTCGCACTCATTGCCGAGACAGACGACTGGACCAAGATGTACATCATCGACGGCGAGCTCCACAAGCGCAGCGTGAACGGCGTGTTCCAACGCTGCGTCCAACCCGCCGAAGGACGCAAGATCTTCCACGACATCCACTCCGGCGACTGCGGCCACCACGCCGGCGCGCGCTCTCTGGTCGCCAAGGCTATGCGGCACGGCTTCTACTGGCCCACCGCACACGCCGATGCCGTCGACATTGTCCAGCGGTGCGCCGGGTGCCAGAAGTACTCCAACCAGACACATGTGCCGAGCTCAGCGCTCAAGACAATCCCCATCACCTGGCCATTCGCCGTGTGGGGTATGGACATGGTAGTCCCCTTCAAAAAGTCCCCCTCCGGCTTCACCCACCTCCTGGTCACGGTCGACAAATTCACAAAGTGGGTGGAGGCCAAGCCAGTCCGGAAATGCGACGGGAAGACGACCACCAAATTCCTACGCGAGCTCATATATCGCTACGGGTTCCCAAACAGCATCATCACGGACAACGGCACCAACTTCGCCAAAGGAGCCATGGCCGAGTTCTGCGAGGAACACCACATCCGGCTCGACCTTGCGTCAGTCGCCCACCCGGAGTCCAACGGCCAGGCGGAACGGGCCAACCAGAGCATCCTCCACGGCCTGAAGCCGCGGCTCCAAGTACCACTCGAGCGCACCGCCGGTTGCTGGGTCGAGGAGCTACCCTCCATCATCTAGGGCATCCGCACCTCGGTCAACAGGTCGACAGGGTTCACCCCCTTCTTCATGGTGTACGGCGCCGAGGCAGCCATGCCCACCGACCTCGAGCACGACTCGCCAAGGGTCGTCCACTACACGGAGGCTGCGAACGAACTCGCATGGCAGGATGGAGTCGATCAACTCGACGAGGCACGCGACCTAGCTCGCTCACGCACCGCCATCTACCAGAAAGGACTCCGCCGCTACCACAACCGGCGGGTGAAAACTCGCACCTTCCAAGAAGGCGACCTGGTGCTGCGCCTCATCCAGGACAAGAAAGGCATGCACATGCTTTCCCTCCCGTGGTAGGGACCATTCGCCATCGGGCTAGTACTCGGCAACGACGCCTACTACCTCATCGACGTCCGCGGGGACGGCAAACTCGACGTCAAGCGACCATGGAATGTAAACCTCCTACGGAAGTTCTACTCCTAGAAACCCACATATGTATCCTCCAGTCGCTATGAAATATAAAGAATTGGTTACCGCAAATTGCTTCTACTCTCCGTGTCTTGTGCCACTCGCACTCGTAATAACAGCGTCAAGCTAACTGCAGAAGTCAACCTCTGGTACAGCGATCGGCACGGCCAAGTAGTGCGCTACAAGGGCACTGGGTTACCCCAGGTCTTGATGGGGGAATACCAATCGGGGTATACCCATGAAGCGTAGTCGCCCGCTGGCAAGCCGACTGAAACCTAGCCCTAAGCGGGTCGACTCGCCCAATACGGCGACTGGCATATACTGGGCCCATGCGACTGGCGCCGACTGGAGGCCCAATACGGCAACTTCAATACGTATCCCACAAATCCCTTGTAAACCCTAACTGGTTGCATATATAAAGCCACCAGGGGCACCCCCACGGGGCAGGCTCTCCCACAATAGATTAGATCTAGTCTCTCCCTTCGCCTACGGCGGCTCCCATGTAAACCAATCTATGATTATATACTGGATTGATAGCAGGATGTAGCGATCCTCCACCGAGGGGACGTGAACCTAGGTACATCGTGTGCCAATCTCGCGCCCGGATTCTCCTACGTCGCCTCGCTCCCTCTACGTAAGCTACCCCCAGTAGCATCTGCCGTGCAATACCACGACAGTTGGCGTCCACCGTGGGGCTAGCCGTGCTTGGAGGGTGATAATCCGGGCGGGATCCCTCACCATCGGCCATGGCCAGATCGCAGCTGGTCAAATGCGCCATGGGCTGTAGGCATGGCGAGAAGCTGAGTACGTAAGCTGACACCAATATTTGATTCAATTGCATAGCACCAGATCGCTCGGTAAAGTGCGTGCTTCCCCTCATTATTTAATCTAATCTGTAGTACCAGATCGATCTTAAGTGTGTGCATGCTTTTCCCCATTATTTAATATAGTCCTGTAGCATGAAATTGATCGCGAGTGCGTAAGCCTCTGCTGCACGTCTGTTTTACTTATTTTTATCGGACTGTTTAATTAATCGTCAACACTAACGCCTAGCTGAAACTTATGCATGATCAACCCATTGTTTGGGGCACTGGAAGGACAAATTGGTGCACTGCAAGATCGCGGAAAACACCGAGTACTGCTACCCAAAGAAGTTGGAAGCTGATCCATCTGGCTTGCCTGGCTGCCATCGCGAACATGGCACATGCGGCTACAGACACATCGACATGGAAACCTTACATCGAACATGCAAGATCGATTCACGTGGCTGTCAGACCAATCTATGAACGTGAGACCAATCACTGGTAGCGTTTAATCTTGGAGCCAAGAAAAATATGGGGCGACCTTCAGACGAATCAAGTACAGCAACTTCGACACGTCGACTCCGATAAAAAATTGGCTGCCGCCGCTGTGCGACCCGGTACTAAACGCCGTACACGGGCTCGCCGACTCGCCATGCTCCAGAACTCACCTAAATGCGGACACGTTTAAACACGGACTCGCTAGGCTCGGCGACTCACCCGCCGCATATTCGCCATGCTCGGAGACTCGTTCGCCGCGAACTCGTCATCAACGGCTCGCCACGTCGGTGATTCGCCTGCTTATATTCGCCGTGCTAAGCTACCGCAAGCTGCTTCACCGTCGTAGCTGCCTAAAATTTCGCCATTGACGACTTGGCTATGGCCAAATAATTTTCTCCCAGTTGATCTTATTTTAAATATTTTATTTGTATACTAATAATCTTTTTACTAAATGTGTGTTGATGCATATGTGTGGAGAAGAAGCAAATTGCACTCTTGTGGCGCGGATGCGTGCGGCACGCTTACCCGCCACGTACTCGCCACGTCCGACGACTCGTCCATCGCGGACTCGACATGCTCCGTACCTCGCCTAAACACGGACACGCTTAAACGCGGACTCGCTAGGCTCGGGGTCTTGTCTGTTGCAGACTCGCGTGCCGTTTCGACTTCGCCATAGCGCGACCTCTGTCCGCCGCGTCGACCCCGTGTCCGCCGCGTCGACTTCGCCATAGCGCGACCTCCGTCCGCCGCGTCGACCCTGTGTCCGCCGCGTCGACCCTTTCCGTCTACGTCGAATGCATACTCCGTGCCTACTAAGGGACCTTCATCGTCCGAGTCGCCAGAGAGGGTCACATGCCACGCTACATGGACTCACCACTGGGCTTCTCTTACCCTCGGGAAAAATCAATTCGCCTTTGTCAACCTTTGAAAGAGCGAATCGCAATGGCCAAGTAGTGCGGACGAGGACTCGCAAACCGAGCCTCGGATCGTCCACGAAAAACGCTAACCGAGAGCCATCATTGGAGTCGCCTTCCTCGACTGGCCTTCCGGGCCAAGACAAATGGTAGTGCTACAAAAACAGCACCATGTCCTCCTCAACCTTAGACAGTGCGACTCGCACGGCTAAGTACTGTGGACGAGGACTCGCAAACCGAGCCTCGGATCGTCCAGGAAGAACGCCAAGCCGAGAGCCATCTTTAGAGTCGCCATGCGACTAGCCCCCCGGGCCAAGACGAGAGACTCGCTAACAGAAACAGAGCAATCAACATCATCGCGGACTCGCCACGCTCGGGGACTCTCCCCTCGTGGACTCGCAATCATCGCGGACTCGCCGTGCTCGGGGACTCTCCCCTCGCGGACTCGCAATCATCGCGGACTCGCCGCGCTCGGGGACTCTCCCCTCGCGGACTCGCAATCATCGTGAACTCGCCGCGCTCGGGGACTCGGCGCCCGCCGGTCGCTCGACCTCGCCACTCCCCACGCTCGACAACAACCACTACTATTTTCAAAATATGAGCCTCAAGTCGCCTCTACAAGCCAACTCGAGCCTCCGGGACTACTCCTTGGCATGCTGCGTGTACGCGTGGTTCCACAACCACGGCTCTCCCTCGTCGACTCGCCATCGCGGACTCTCCACTCGCGTACTCAATGCGCTCGGGGACTCGCCACCGAGGACACTCGCCCTCGCGTGCTCAACGCGCTCGGGAACTCGCCGCCGCGGATTCGCCCTCTCGTACTCAACACGCTCGGGGACTCGCCGCCGCGGACACTCGCCCTCGCGTACTCAACGCGCTCGGGGACTCGGCACGCTACAGACAACGCCACTCATCGGTCGCCCAACCTCGCCACTCGGCACGCTCGGGGACTCGACACTCACCGGTCGATCGACCTCGCCACTCGCCGTGCTCTGGGACTCGGCACACTCCATGTTTGGGGACTCGCCGCAACTGGCAGCTTCACCAACACCCTGCGTCTTTCGCCAACTGGTCATCACCAACTGGCTCACGCCGACCACCTCCCACTTCACGGTTCTTTTCTCTATTCAGGAGCTCGTCGCCGATTCGCCACGACCCATCGTCAAGACTCTCCGCGCCCTGCCTCAAGCCCGCGTCGAATCGACAACGCGCTCGGGGACTACTGATGGGGGAATACCAATCGGGGTATACCCATGAAGCGGAGTCGCCCGCTGGATCGAGCCGACAGAAACCTAGCCCTGAGCGGGTCGACTCGCCCAATACGGCGACTGGCGTATACTGGGCCCATGCGACTGGCGCCGACTGTAGGCCCAATACGGCGACTTCAATACGTATCCCACAAAACCCTTGTAAACCCTAACTGGCTGCATATATCCCGGTAGGCATATCCCATGAGGTATGTATCCATAAAACCCTTGTAAACCTCCGGTCGCCAGATCCCCAATACTGCGACTGTCGTGGGAATGGTCACGGCAGATGCTGCAATCGGCAGCGAGTAGTAGAACAAAGGGCAAGGGTGGCCAGCCATCTGCGGTGCGAGATGAGGGCGGAGACACAGGGTTTTACCCAGGTTCGGCCCCCCGGAGGGTAAAGACCTACTCCTTCTAGATTGTATTATGGTGGAGGTACAATGGGGCGAGCTCGACGGCTAGGCGGCGAGTCACTTGGGTGTATGATGGAACGTACGTCTACACGCCCTGTAGGGAGGTTTATATAGAATCACCCTCCCTAGGGTTTATAAATCTCAACCGAATCTGTTAAGGTTTCGGTACTCGTTTAACCTAATCCGACTGAGCCTATCTACTCTCCTCGGCCTTCAGCTTCCAGTCGCTTGGATACACGCCAGGTCTTGATCCAGTCGCCGTCTTGCAGGCCCACTCGCCAGGTCGTGGGCCAGTCGGAAACGTCCTGTTGGGTCATATCCCCATCAGTAGTCCCCGAGGCCGTCGTTGATTGGGCGCAGGTGGTTGCTGGCAGTCGGAGCATACGGCTTCAATGCGGACATCCAGTCGAATCGGCGGCGGGCTCCTGAATAAAGGAGGAAACTAGTCATTCTGGTCGCAGCTTTGGCGAACGGGTCGGCGAAATATTCAGTCACTGTCGTAGTGATCGGGTCGGCGAGCCGAGTGGCGAGCAGTCAAACTAGACGTTGGGGTAATCCAACGGTAAGTTTTGGCGTAATCACCGCGTAGTAACGGCTCCCTGATTTGGCGGGTAACAACCGCTATATAAAGGGAATGGTAGGCGATCGGAAAACCACCCCCTCGTCATCTCCTCCGATTGCGCGCACCTCCGTTTTCCTCTGCATCTCGATCCAGCCGGTCCCAAATCCTCCGACCTCCACGAACCTTGTCGCCAATGGCTCCCTCCACCAAACCATAGGGCAGGTCCAAGTGCACGAGAGCGCAACTGGCGTCCTTCGAGGAGGCCGGGATCCTGCGCGCCGGCAGGTGGGGCATCCCTGCGGCCGAAGAGGTGACTCCGGACCCGCGCGAGGGAGAGTTCGTCTGCTTCACCAGCCACCTAGAGCGGGGGCTAGGATTCCCAACATCTCTTTTCTTCCGGCGCTTCTGCACCTTCTACGGGATCCAGCCGTCGGACCTGGGCCCGCACAGCATCGAGCAGCTCGCCATTTTTGTGGCGTTCTGCGACTGCTACCTGGGCTGCAGGCCCTACTTCCCCCTGTGGCAAGATCTGTTCCACGGGCGGATCAGTCGCGAAGAAGCAGGAGGCCCGATGCTTGCCGCGGGCGGCCTGACGTTTCAATTGAAGTCGAAGGCCTCCTTTTTCGATCTGATGCTACCTGCCAAGGCGGCGAGTGAATGGAAGAAGTCTTGGTTTTACGTCACCGAGGCGACTCCAGACGGCGAGGTGGCGATCCCAAGATACTCCGCCGACCGACCCGAACCGCGGCGAGGTCGGCAAGCTTCCAACAGACCAGCGGATGGTGGTGGATGAAATGCTTCAGACCATCCGCGGCCTGAAGAAGAAAGGTCTCCAGCCCATCAACTTGTATAACTGCTGGCTTGGGCGGCGACTCGTCCCCCTGGCCCGCCGTGACCACTACATGTACGAGTACACGGGTCGGGAGGACTCGATGAAATCCTGCCTCGCCGAGTGGCAACTCGAGGATTACCTCCTGGCGTTGAAGAACATCACCCAGGCGGAGTACCTCGACACGAAGGCTGGGGTCGCCCCTACACCGCGAAGCATCCAGCCCTGACGGTAAGTCATCTCTCTATCTTTCGCAGTCGCAGTTAATGCTGTCGCGGTTATACTGACATTGTGTTATGCCTAGTGCAGTTATTTTAAGTGGTGGAAGGGTGGCTTCCGCCCACGAACGACGAGAATTCGAGCTCGTCCGTCTAGGAGGGGGGCGAATCGCCTCCAGCAAGGGGCGGCGTCGAGAGTGACAGTAGCGGCGACGACGACGAATCTGAGGAAGAGGTCGCCCCGCTGGTTCGGAAAACTCGCGGACAGCGGCAACATGAGCTCGAAGCGAGCAAAAGCCTCGAACGTCATGACGATGACGACGACGAGCTCCCCGAGCACACCTCGCGTCGCGAGGCCACTCCATCGAAGAAGAAGAATAAGAAGGAGGTGAAGGCCCCTCCAAAGAGGAAGACGAAGCCAGCGAGACGGGCATCTCCGCCTCATTCGCCAAGCAGCTCCGATGCCACCAGTCTGGCCAAGGGTGAAGCGCCACAGACGATGGCGGCGCCAGATATCACCACCGTCCTGAGCAAAGTGCCTCTGGCCTCGATGCCTCCGCCGTTCGCCCCAGTCTCTGGGTCGGGGGCTGCTCCGGTCGCTGCGGCTTCGCCGCCCAGGGAAGCTCCCGCCGAAAATGTTTCGGAAGCTCCTGTCGCGGCCTTGACGACGAAGAAGCCGTCCGTGTCTTGGGTGCACAATGTCCTGGAGATGGGCCTCAGTCGGCGACTGGGCCGGCATCCGCACGGGGCTACGGTTCATTCCAGTCGCCAAGTGAGTTTTATTCGCCTGCTTTATTTTCCTCGTAGTCGAACGACTTTGCTCATATTCTCGATTTGCAGGACTGGGGTGAAAAAGATAGGCCATCCGTCCGTGGCCAAGGTGCCGCCAATCGTCGCCGAGGAGGACCCCTCTTCATGGCCAGAGCGGCCACGGCGAGTGGTACCATGCCATCGAGCCGCGCACCTGGGGTCGCAGAGACGGAGGTCGAGCAACATCGCGGGCATACTCCGGCTCTTCTCACCTCCGTGGACACACTACAACTTCATGGCATGCTGGGCGCGGCCATCCAGGTATGTCTAGTCCCCGAGGATCGGGCCACTGAATTACAGTGGTCAGATTCTTTTAGTGTTGTACTTTTATTTCTTGCGCCCAGTCCCCGAGTGCGCATTCGCTGAGTTTCAGCGGGTGGGTGCTCAGTATTTTTGATCGCCAGTCCCCGAGTGTCTAGTCGCTGAATTTC
Organism: Avena sativa; assembly: GCA_916181665.1. Taxonomy (NCBI): domain Eukaryota; kingdom Viridiplantae; phylum Streptophyta; class Magnoliopsida; order Poales; family Poaceae; genus Avena; species Avena sativa. The sequence continues at coordinate 140,614,715 of OV702280.1, forward strand.
AGCGGGTAGGCACTTAGGTTTTGATCGCCAGTCCCCGAGTGTCTAGCCGCTGAATTTCAGCGGGTAGGCACTTAGGTTTTTTTTATTGCCAGTCCCCGAGTGTCCAGTCGCTGAATTTCAGCGAGTGGGCACTTTAGGATTTCGTTTTTGCTAACTGTTTCACTTTTACACAGGGTTTGCAGCGTGAATCAGCCGACCGGCTGGCTGCGAAGTGTCACGCGGAGAAGGAACTTGTCGCCATTCAAGAGGCGAACAAGGGACTCCAAGCGATTGCTGTGACGGCAGAAGAGGTTCGCCAGGGCCTTGTCCCGGCGAGTGAGCTGACGGCGGCGCAATCGGCGTTGAGTTTGGCGGAAAAGCGGATCACAGACCTTGAGCGCGAGCTGAAGGAAGCGAAGGAGGAAGCGACCTCGGCGGATGGGCGAGCCAAGGCTGCTGTTACGGCCGCCGCTGAGGAGCGTAAGGTTTCCGACGCCCTTGTTGCTGGGCTTCAAGATGATTACTCTGCTCTTCAAAACTTCATCACGAAGCTCTCCCGCCCTTTGATTGGTGAGTGTGCCTGCCTCTGCCTGTAACATATGCATTGTGTAATTTTTGATGTATTCACTGTCATCGTCTGTCCGCAGGTCGGATCATTGATAGCGCGGAAGAGGTGAATTCGTTCGACGCACGACAATGTGTAGCCATGCTGGTCGACTCGGCCATGTTGTCGGTGACATGCATACGGGCGTATCTTCAGGAGATGTCGCCCACGAAAGTAATTCCCAGCGACCTCGTCGAGGTGTGGGGATACTTGGAGAAGGCGCCGTCGGTCGTCGAGTTCATGACGCGATCGGCGTTCCGACGCGGAGCGGCGACGGCGCTTAGCCTTGGGCTCGCTCACTTCCCGGAGGACTTCGACCTGGACGACGTGACGAGTGGCTACCCGTCGTCGACTGGCTCCGTGGAGATCTCCGAGGTGCTGAAGTTGACGGACCGTGCCGCGGTGTACTCCGAGCGCCTCTGTGCGATGGGCGACCTCCTTCCTTATCAGGAGACGATCGTCGCACCCAACGACCCCGAGCCGCAGCACCGGGACTACAAGATCGAGCAACCCTTCCGTGCGGCGATGGCGGGTGAGCTGACGACGTACCCGTCAAACCCGTACACTCCCTTTATTCGCAATCGCAAGGGTGGCGGTGAGTCGTCGTCGAAGCCTGCGGAGTAAGATATTGTGCCCTGGGGCGTTAGTAGCAGTTTTGCCGTAGGGCATACTTTGTATTTTGTGACAGTTGTGACATGCTATAATGAGATATCGTGTTGTTTTGTGAATTTTCGTGTGTTTCTGATTGAGGGTTGAACGAGTCCCCGAGCGCGTCCGCCCTTTTTGATGGGGTTTACCTCGTTTGTTATGTGTTTGCAGTTTTGAATGTTTTGTTATTGAGGTCGACTCGCCCGAACTCGGAAAGCCAGTCGCAAGGCGACTCCCATGAGTGCTCTGTACTTCATCGTTTTCCCTTGCGCGAACGAGGTCGGGTAGCCAAGTCCCCGAGCGTGGTACTTGGTTGTTCTAGGCGCGACTCGAGGGTGGGTGAGGACTTGGCGCGTTAGGGTGAGCGCATCACTCCTGCCTGGCCCGTCGGGTCAGTGGCATGGCGAGTCCTGGGCATGCTCTCATACTTGGCGTTTTTCCCTAGCCGCTCGCGCTGAACTGGTTGTCAGTCCCTGAGCGTGGTACATGGCCGTTCGAGTCGCTGTGTCGAGGATGCGGAGGATCATGGTCGCTGTGAGAAGCGAAGGCAGTTGTCTTGGCTCGTTGAGCCAGTCGAGCTAGGCGACTCCAATGGGGCTCCGGGTAGGCGTTTTTCGTGGACGTTACAAGACATGGGGTAACCCAGTGCCCTTGTAGCGCACTACTTGGTCGTGCCGATCGCTGTACCAGAGGTTGACTTCTGTAGTTAGCTTGACGCTGTTATTACGAGTGCGAGTGGCACAAGACACGAAGAGTAGACGCAATTTGCGGTAACCAATTCTTTATATTTCATAGCGACTGGAGGATACATATGTGGGGTTCTAGGAGTAGAACTTCCGTAGGAGGTTTACATTCCATGGTCGCTTGACGTCGAGTTTGCCGTCCCCGCGGACGTCGATGAGGTAGTAGGCGTCGTTGCCGAGTACTCGCCCAATGGCGAATGGTCCATCCCACGGGGGGAAAGCTTGTGCATGCCTTTCTTTTCCTGGATGAGGCGCAGCACCAGGTCGCCTTCTTGGAAGGTGCGATTTTTCACCCGCCGGCTGTGGTAGCGGCGGAGTCCTTGCTGGTAGATGGCGGTGCGTGAGCGAGCTAGGTCACGTGCCTCGACGAGTTGATCGACTCCATCCTGCCGTGCGAGTTCGTTCGCAGCCTCCGTGTAGTGGACGACCCTTGGCGAGTCGTGCTCGAGGTCGGTGGGCATGACTGCCTCGGCGCCCTACACCATGAAGAAGGGGGTGAACCCTGTCGACCTGTTGACCGAGGTGCGGATGCCCCAGATGACGGAGGGTAGCTCCTCTACCCAGCACCCGACGGTGCGCTCGAGTGGTACTTAGATCCGCGGCTTCAGGCCGTGGAGGATGCTCTGGTTGGCCCGTTCCGCCTAGCCGTTGGACTCCGGGTGGGCGACTGACGCAAGGTCGAGCCGGATGTGGTGTTCCTCGCAGAACTCGGCCATGGCTCCTTTGGCGAAGTTGGTGCCGTTGTCCGTGATGATGCTGTTTGGGAACCCGTAGAGATATATGAGCTCGCGTAGGAATTTGGTGGCCGTCTTCCCGTCGCATTTCTGGACTGGCTTGGCCTCCACCCACTTTGTGAATTTGTCGAGCACGACCAGGAGGTGGGTGAAGCCGGAGGGGGCCTTTTTGAAGGGGCCTACCATGTCCATACCCCACACGGCGAATGGCCAGGTGATGGGGATTGTCTTGAGCGCTGAGCTCGGCACGTGTGTCTGGTTGGCGTACTTCTGGCACCCGGCGCACCGCTGGACAATGTCGACGGCATCGGCGTGTGCGGTGGGCCAGTAGAAGCCGTTCCGCATAGCCTTGGCGACCAGAGAGCGGGCGCCGGCGTGGTGGCCGCAGTCGCCGGAGTGGATGTCGTGGAGGATCTTGCGTCCTTCAGCGGGTTGGACGCAGCGTTGGAACACGCCGGTCACGCTGCGCTTGTGGAGCTCGCCGTCGATGATGGTGAAGGATTTGCATCGGCGTGCAACCATCCGGGCATCTGTCTCGTCTGCCGGCAAGGTGCCAGCCTCCAGGTAGGCGATGTACGGCTTGGTCCAGTCGTCTCGCTCGGCAATGAGTGCGACTAGGGCTGCCTCTGGTTGCAGCGGGACTCCGATGTGGATCTCCCTTGGGGGAGAGACTGATGGCTTGGTAATCGTGTCGAGGAAGACGCCGGTGGGTGGTGCGAGTCGAGCCAACCCTATGCGAGAGAGTGCGTCAGCCTCCTCGTTCTTCCGCCTGTCGATCCACTCGATGGAGTACCCTACGAAGTGTCCCCCGAGCTTGTCTACTGCTTGGCGGTATGCCGCCATGGTGGGAGAGACGGCGTCGCAAGTGCCAGCGACTTGCCCAGCGACGAGGTCGGAGTCTCCGTAGCAGCGTAGGCGGTTGACGTTCATCTCCTTTGCAGCTCGCATGCCGTGGAGTAGTGCCTCGTACTCGGCCATATTGTTGGTGCAGGGGGTGAAGTAGAGGCAGAGGACGTAGCGGAGCTTGTCGCCCTTCGGTGAAGTCAGCACGATCCCTGCCCCTGCGCCGTCCGTGTTCTTGGAGCCGTCGATGTGCAGGCTTCAGTAGTGGAGGTATGGCAGCTTTTCTGGCTGCTGGGCCTCTTCCCAGTCGGGTGTTTGCCGCCAATGGGCGGCCGCTTGAGGCCACTCTGCTGCTCGAAGAACGCGAGTACACCCGACCCAGCGAGTTGGCGCATGCGTTTTGCTGCTCGACCGCCTTTGCGAGCAGGGCCCTGACGTACTGGATCTATAGGGCGCCGTCACTAGTGGCCGTGATGTTGTCGTCCGCTGCTCGGCCCTCCACGAGGTTGTCCTTCGGGGTGGAGAATAGTGGTAGGCCATTCGCGTCTCGCTCCCGTGAGGAGACCACTATCCGCGGCTGATCCCTGGGGGGTGTGCGGTTGGGTGGAGGTGGGGCGCCCATCGCCGTCGACCCTGGTGGGGGCCGGGCGCTTCCTCCTGGTGGCGCGTTCTCGCAGATCGCGCGCTCGGCCACGCGGGCCGGGTCGTTCTCGTCGTCAAAGTTCAGGGCGCGCCCTTATTCGCTGCTGGTGGTAGCGTGACAGCTCCTGTGCCGTCACCTGCTCGAGGCGAATTTTTTCGCCCTCGGCTTGTTCTTTGCGGACTGCCTCCGCCAGCTTCAGGCGGAGTTCCTCGACCTCCGTTTCCGTGGCGTTAGGAGGGATCGGGGTGGAGAAGGGATCCTCCTGCGGATCGGTGCTAGTCGCCATGTAGGTCGCGGCGTGGCGACCGGTCCCGTCGCGAAGATCGGCGGAGTTTTCCGACCCGGAGTCGAAGTCGAAGATCCCAAGGATGGAGGGATCCTCGAAGTCTCCCATGTTGGAGACCTGGGTGATGGAGCCCGCGGGTGAAGCCGCGGTGATGGATCCGGCGAGTGACGCCGGGGTTGCCGAGTCAGCGTCGTCGTTGAGGGCCGCGTCTTCCGCGGCCGTGGAGTTTTCGGCCATGTTGCTGTGGGCCGAGTTGTACTCGGAGGCGAGGCGATGGATCGTGCGGACCTGGATCTCGGAGAGCCGGTTGCGTGGTGGCGACTCGCGGATGCGAGCCGAGTCCTCCGAGACGATGACGTCGGTGAGGCCGACGAAGAGGCTGGTCGTGCCTACTGGCAAGATCATGTTGTGCGTGATGGGTCGCGCCGCCGGGACGTAGCTGCTCGGCAAGATCTGGAGCATCTTGCCGATCGCTATCATGCGGCCGGTGGCGACCGACTCATTGATGGGAAGATTGGATCTCGCCGCAGAACACCGGCCAGACCGGCCAGGCCCCACGGTGGGCGCCACTGTCGTAGGAATGGTCACGACAGATGCTGCAATCGGCAGCGAGTAGTAGAACGAAGGGCAAGGGCGGCCAGCCATCTGCGGTGCGAGATGAGGGCGGAGACACGGGGTTTTACCCAGGTTCGGCCCCCCGGAGGATAAATACCTACTCCTGCTAGATTGTATTATGGTGGAGGTACAATGGGGCGAGCTCGATGGCTAGGCGGCGAGTCGCTTGGGTGTATGATGGAACGTACGTCTACACGCCCTGTAGGGAGGTTTATATAGACTCACCCTCCCTAGGGTTTACAAATCTCAACCGAATCTGTTAAGGTTTTGGTACTCGTTTAACCTAATCCGACTGGGCCTATCTACTCTCCTGGGCCTTCAGCTTCCAATCGCTTGGATCCACGCCAGGTCTTGATCCAGTCGCCGTCTTGTAGGCCCACTCGCCAGGTCGTGGGCCAGTCGGAAACGTCCTGCTGGGTATACCCCGGTAGGCATATCCCCATCAAAAGAAGTTACAGCCAGACAAGCTTGAACCCAAAGCGGAAAAATGCGTCTTCATAGGATATCCGAAGGAAACTATTCGGTATACCTTCTATCATAGATCTGAGGGCAAGATCTTCGTTGTCAAGAATGGATCCTTTCTAGAGAAGGAGTTTCTCTCGAAAGAAGTGACTGGAAGGAAAGTAGAACTCGACGAGGTTGTTGAACCTTCTCTCGAACTTGCGAGTAGCACAACACCGGAAGTAGTTCCTGTGGTGCCTGCACTAATAAGAGAGGAAGCTAATGATGTTGATCATGAAACTTCGGTTGAAGTTACTACGGAACCTCGCAGGTCAACGAGAACTCGTACCACTCCTGATTGGTAGGATCCCGTTATGAGTGTCATGTTGGTGGACAACACCGATGACCCTGCGACATATGAGGAAGCGATGATGAGCCCAGATTCCAATAAATGGCAAGAAGCCATGAAATACGATATTGGATCCATGTACGAAAACCAAGTATGGACTTTGGTGGACTTACCGGATGGACGGAAGGCTGTCAAGAACAAATGGATTTTCAAGAAGAAAACAGATGCTGATGGTAATGTTACTGTATATAAACCTCGACTTGTCGCAAAAGGGTTTCGACAAATTCAAGGAGTTGACTACGATGAGACTTTCTCACCAGTAGCGAAGCTAAAGTCTGTGAGGATTATGTTAGCAATCGCTGCATATTATGATTATGAGATATGGCAGATGGATGTCAAAACAGCGTCCCTCAATGGAAACATTGATGAAGAATTGTATATGATGCAACCCGAAGGTTTTGTCGATCCTAAAGATGCTAACAAGGTATGCAAACTTCAACGGTCCATATATGGATTGAATCAAGCATCCCAATGTTGGAATCAACGTTTTGATAAGGTAATCAAAAGTTTTGGTTTTATACAAACTTATGGAGAAGCTTGTATTTACAAGAAAGTGAGTGGGAGCTCTGTAGCATTCTTAATAATATATGTAGATGACATATTGTTGATTGGGAATGATGTAGACCTTCTTAATAGTTTCAAGGATTATTTGAATAATAGTTTTTTCAATGAAAGATCTTGGCAAAGAAGCTTACATATTAGGCATAAAGATTTATAGAGATAGATCGGGACGCCTAATATCATTGTCACAAAGTACATATTTGGACAAAGTTCTAAAGAGGTTTGGAATGGAAGATAGCAAGAAAGGGTTCTTTCCCATGTTGCCCAATACGACCTTGAGTAAAACTCAAAGTCCTGCAAACGGCAGAAGATAGATAAATGATGAGTAAGACTCCCTTTGCCTCAGCCATAGGATCTCTTATGTATGCCATGCTATGTACTAGACCCGACATTGCATATGCTGTTAGTTTGAATAGCAGATATCAAAGTGATCCAGGAGTGGATCATTGGACAGCGGTCAAAAACATCCTTAAGTACTTGAGAAGAACTAAGGATATGGTTCTTTATTATGGAGGTGATGAACAGATCGTTGTTAATGGTTACACCGATGCTAGTTGGAACACCGATCCGGATGATTCTAAATCTCAATCTGGATACGTATTTACTTTGAATGGTGCAGCATTTAGCTGGAGGAGTGCAAAGCAAAGCGTTGTGGCGAGATCTTCAAATGAATTGGAATACATAGCTGCTTCGGAGGCTTCACAAGAGGCGATATGGATGAAGGAGTTCATTACAGAGCTCGGTGTGGTTCCAAGTGCGCTGGACCCAATGTCTATCTATTGTGATAACATGGGCACCATAGCCAATGCACAAGAACCAAGGTCACACAAGAAGCTGAACCATGTCAAGCTATGTTTTCACGCTATTCGAGAGCATATCAAAGATGGTGACATAAGTATTTGCAAAGTACACACAGATCTAAATGTGGAGGATCCGTTGACTAAACCTCGCCCGAGGGCAAAACATGACCAGCACCAAACCGCCATGGGTGTTCGGTATATTACCATGTAATCTAGATTAGTTGACTCTAGTGCAAGTGGGAGACTGTTGGAGATATGCCCCTAGAGTCAATAATAAAAGTGGTTATTATTATATCTTTGTGTTTATGATAAATGTTTACATTCGTGCTATAATAGTATTAACCAGAAACATTAATACTTGTGTGATTTGTAAACTAAATTAGAGTCCCTGGTAAAGCCTCTTTATAATACTAGCTTGTTGATTAATAGATGATCGTGGTTTCTCGATCATGAACATTGAGATGTTATTAATAACAAGATCATATCATTAGGAGAATGGTATGATGGAAGTACTCCTATAGATAAGCGTAGCATAAAGATCAAGTCATTTCAATAGTTCGTTTTCTATAAGCTTTCTGATACATAGTAACCTAATTCCTTCGACCATGAGATCATGCTAATCACCATCACCGGAAGGATGCTTTGATAACATCAAACACCACACCGTAACTAGGTGGCTATAAAGGTGGCATTGAGTGTTCGGAAAGTATGGGTTGAGACACATGGATCAAGAGTGGGATTTGTCCATCCATATGACGGATAGATATACACTGGGCCCTCTCGGTGGAATGTCATCCAATTAGCTTGCAAGCATGTGACTGGCTCACAAGGGATCACATATCACGGTAACGAGAAAAGAGTACTTATCGGTAACGAGGTTGAACTAGGTATGCAGAGATACCGACGATCAAAACCTCGGGTAAGTAAACTATCGTGAGACAAAGGGAAATTGGTATCGTATGTAAGTGGTTCATTCGATCACAAAGTAATCGTAGAAATATGTGGGAGCCATATGAATTTCCAGATTCCTCTATTGGTTATTGATCGGAGAAGTGTCTCGATCATGTCCGCATAATTCACGAACCATAGGGAGACACACTTAAGGATTCGATGTTGTTTAGTAGATATGGAATGTTAGTAGGGATACCGAATGTTGTTCGGAGTCTCAGATTGGATCCGGGATATCACGAGGAGTTTCGGAATGGTCCGGAGAATAAGATTCATATAAGGAAAGTCCAATTTCCGTGTTCGGGAAAGTTTCCGATGGTTTCATCGGAGAGGTTCTAGAAGGGTCTAGAAGGTTCACCGGACCGGAAGGGGAATGGTCCATGAATGTGTCATGGATATGTGGAATGATTGGATCATATCCTAGGTCACTTGGTGTTGGCATTTTCAAGAGAGAAATAAAGCTTTAAATTGAAAGTCAAACGGGAAGTTTGAAAAGTCAAAATAGAACAATGGTTTCCTAGTGGGAGAAGAAACAAGTCCTTCTCTCAATCCAACTTGGGTTTGGGTTTGGATTCAAACCCACCCCTCCCAAGGCTTCCCCTCCCTCTCATAAATAGAGGGGGAGGGCTTACCCAACACAATAAGCCCTATCCCCTCTCCACCCGAACCGCCGCCGCCTCCTTGCGCTGCTGCATCGCCGCCGCCTCGCGCCGCCGCCGGTCCGTCTCAGCCGCCCTAGTCGCCGCCGACACCTCCTCCTCCTCCCGTACTTCTAAAACCTAGATCTCCGGGAAACCCTAATCCACCATAACTCGCACCGGCTTAGGCGAAGCCCTGCGGGATATTCCCTCTACTTCCGCAAGCACGCCGTCATGCTGCCGGAATCGCGAGGGGAGAACTACAACCTCCGCTGCCTGCTGAAACAAGGGAGAGGAAGGTCCTCATCGAGTACCGAACGTGTGACCGACTGCGGAAGCGCTGCCGGAACACAGTGCCAGAAGGATCGTCTACGCGATCTTGAGATCGGCAAGTGTATGACTACATCACCCACGAGAATCTTCTCTCGTTAACCGCTTTGGAATCTTCGAGGGTGAGTGCTTATATCGACTCGTTTCTATAATCTAGTAGATAGATCTTGGCTTGTTTGTGTGCATGCGGTAGAAATTTTTTGTTTTCCATGCTACGAACCCCAACACACTCCTAGTTTAAGAAAATTAGTAAAGCTCATGCCGGATTTTTCATGACGAGACAAGGCGTCCTCCCGTTCCCTAAGCCGAGCCAGAAGTCTTGATGTTGGCCTAGTTGTAGTTCCAAACTATAGATGACATTTGAGTGTGTGGACAAGTACATTCTACTACTTAGCTTATTAGGTTTATGAATCATCACTTACATCTTTTGCTTATTATTATTATATATGAATCAATGCTTGGTTTTTTTGCTTACTCTTTGGTCGTTTTCTTACTTTGGTCCTTCTTTTTTCATTACTTTAGTCTTTTTTCGAGAATGCCGATGATTGAAATGTCGTGGCACACTATATATGTGAAAGTGCTACGATGGGATAGTGACCCTTGTGATATGCACAAGCCCAGGTGTTGTGCATCCTACTTGGCTAACTATTTCGTCGTAGCATATTCCTGTGTCCAATGACCTATGTATATATATATGAGGCATTCCTTTTGAGTTACTTTGGTCCTTTTTGAGAATAATGCCAATGATTGAAATGTCGTGGAACACTATATATGTGAATGTGCTATGACAGGATTGTAAGCCTTGTGTTATGCACAAGTCGAGATGTTGTGCATCCTACTTGGCTTACATTTCCTTCATAGCATATTCATGTGTCCAACGACCTAGTTATATATGAGGCATTCTTTTTGAGTTACTTTGGTATTTTTCGAGAATGCCGATGATTGAAATGTCGTGGCACACTATATATGTGAATGTCCTGCGATGGTATTGTACGCCTTGTGCTATGCACAAGTCAAGGTGTTGTGCATCCTACTTGGCGGACAGTTCCATCATAGCATATTCCTGTGTCCAACAACCTAGGTATATATGAGGCATGCTTTTTGAGTTACTTTGGTCTTTTTGAGTTGGGAGTACTTTCTATAAGTGTATCTTCATATGCGACTTTAATTATATATGTTTTTTCAATCACCGGTTAATTATTACTGCCAACTTGTAGATGATGTGGTATGTCATGTATAAGGGACGGGTTCTCGGAGTCTACGATGATTGGGAAGACTGCCGGAGACAGCTGCACCATTTCAGCAGCAATAGCTACAAAGGGTACAACACTATGGCGGAGGCAAAAGCTAGATACACGCGCTATCTAGCGGGAGTTAGGACGAGGAACCGGATGAAGACCTACACCTTTGTCATGGTGTTGCTTATCGTCTTTGGTTGTTTATCCCGCGCTTGTTTCTAGCTAGTTTAGAAGTCTAAGTGAGCTTCCGAGCTCTAACTTGTTCGAGACACATGTATTCGCATGTCACCAACTACTTTGTAACTTGATCGAAACAATGTAACTTATACTATGTATTCATGTATGGGAATTATCTATATGTATTTGTTTCAATCTTGTTTTGCAAATTGTGTATATATATATATATGTATATCTTATATTTGTGTGTATATATCTTCCTTAAATATTGTATATAATCTGTATAGAATATCATCTAGCTCAGAATTAAAATAAATTGCCCATGGCGCACATGGCATGGATTTAGTGGTGCACATGATCTAAAGCACACGTGAAGAACATAAGTGACGCACTGACCTGTGCGCCACAGAGAAGATAGTGGAAGCACCTATCGTTTCTAGCCGTGGCGCACCTGAAGGTGCGCTACATATGTGTCCAGATAACCGTAGCGCACCAGGCAGTGCGCTACGGCTATGTTTTAGCTGTAGAGCAGGGATGGTGGCACACCACTAGTGCGCCACAGGTGGGCTTTTCAGGTGCGCCACGAACAACATGTTTCCTAGTAGTGGGGAGGACTGCTGGTGGAGGCTGAAAAACGGCGGGGGTCTACTTTGAAAGCAGCCTTGTGGCACCCCGGATTTACGGTTCGAGAATACCCGTTATGCATACATTTCACGTTCCCATGATCACTGAGCCATGAGCATAACCGACTAGTATCATTACATCATTCATACAATATCGAGTACAAACTTACAAGATGGCCATTATGGCAATTACAACACAAATAGCGGAAGTCTTCAGCGTAGAGCCCGTGCGCTTAACCTACATGAAACTGACAGGGAAGACAGCCTAGCTCGCATAGACGTCAACGACCTCCATTCGTTCCCCTTGCATCTGAAAAGTCTGGCCAAGTAAATAGCCAGGGAAAACGCCGTTGAGTACTTTGAATGTACTCGCAAACCACCTTAAGAGAACAATAACAAAGGATATGCAATATGGCTGTGGCTGGGTGGCTCCATAAGAGGTTCTTTTGTAAATTAGTTTCTCTTGTAGATATAGCATGTCCCTATATCTTCATTGAAAAACAATTATTAAACATTTGGAAACCTTTTTTTTTGAAAAGTTTTAAGGAAACACTAGGATTGGGTAACCCATTTGTTTTTCCTTCTTGTCATCTCATGACTAAACTCCTTCCTCCATTTTCCTGACCATCCCATGGTCAAAACATTTTCGAGCCATTGCTTTTCCGAAGTCCTTTTTGAAAAAAAAACCATCACCCGCCGTACAGCCGCCAGCACAACCGTCCATGACCGAGGACTAGGCTATTCGAATAGATTTACACTCTGCGGAGGTTGTACACTGTACGCACACCATCCGATTACCCGTCCCTAATCTACACCGATCGTGGGTCGACTAACCGGTCAATACCTTCCGAATGCCATCTCCGATACAAGTGCCTACCCTATGAAGTTAATCCTCTCTAAACCGGGACGCCAACCAGAGCGCGTTTTGCACCCTGCAGGGTGTGCGCTTTCAATGAGGGGTTCATAGTATCGTCTGGCCGCCATTTAGACGATATTTACCTTCCCTAGACCGATGTTTCACATGGGCCTTTACAGGGGAAATCCTAGCCTCCGGGAATTTGTTCTTCCCCATAGTAGCTTGAGACACCTATACCGGATTAGACAAACTTCCAGCCCAGCCCCGTCCCATTCAAGAGTAATGTGGTTACACGGGTTAATTGTTCCAGCATAGTAAATTGTACAGCCCAACGTGTTTTCGTAATATTTTTCCTCCATCTGTTGCTGGATCATTTTGTAAAACCAAAACCTTTCTCATTTTCCAAAGCCACTTGGTGGGCCAAGCCTCACCAAGGTTTTCTCATAAAACATTTTTGTATGTCTTTTTCCGGGGTCTTCCCATCCTACACTTTTGATTAGGCTAAAACTTGGTCTCTAAGGGGTTATGGTGTTAAACACCATCTACCATACAAATAGGTTGTACCTAATGGTAAGGTCGGTAGTATACAAATAGGTTGTACCTAATGGTACTAAGGGGTGAACATTTGGAAGAGCCAAACATTCCCCATATAAAACATAGTATAGGAAAACAATGCAATTTGCATAAATGAGTAGATAAAACATGCATAGGTAAAATAATAGGACAAGGCATATGAGCAAGAAGGTGGCTTGCCTGTGACCAGCGAGATGTCCCGTGACTTCCTTAGAATACCAGAAAACCCATAATAATAATGATAGCGATAATAACGCTCCGAGGCCTCCTTCTTCTCGACGGCACACAAGCGCAACTATCACCGTTATCGAGCATACATGCAAACATACAACACCACAATCAATACATGGCATACAAGCATCAAACCATATAGCAAACAAAAGATAAATAGAAGATATACATCAGTAGGAGGTAGGAGGTTGGTATTGATTGGGTTGGGAGAACACTAGGGAAAGGCTCCCCTTTGGACGTGTAGTCTCGGAACTACTTAAGAGAGGGTTTTTGACTAAGGACCTAATCTGTATATTACCATTGTATAAAAATGATACCATCAGATAGGTATTGATAAAATGAAGCCAACAAAAGTGGTATCACTATTTTATCATTTTCCCTTGATTTATAATGGATTTTATAGTCGATAAAACCCTAGTTTAAGGAAATAATTCACCAGAACTTCTCTGAAGTTCCAAAAAGTATTTCCTTGGGTGAAAAGGTAGTGTTTTCTAGAATTAAACCAGAGGTGTTGGATTCTCCTCAAGAAAATTACCAGAATTCCCTTGAGAAATTTCCAAAGGCATTACTGGGAAAGATTTGTCTTTTTCATCAGATTTATTTTCCAGAACCTTTTTAGTTTATTCCAAGGACACATTTTAGGTAATGAGGATACCTTTCTGTAGAAATTGGAATCAAAATTTTTGGAGTTACAGAGCTACTGTAATGTTTTTATTAGTGAATAAACCATGCATAGAAGGGTTTAATTCACTAAAAATCAACAGAGATTCATAAATTTTGCGCTGCTGGATTTTGGAAGATATGGTTAGGTGTGTCAACTGAGAGTTGGAATTAGGTCCAAACCTCACTTGGTTTGACCTAGGGAATTTCCTAAAGTTAGAAAAGGCATGTTTTAATTATTTTCACCAGGGGTAAACTAGCAAGCAAAATAGGTTGGGGCCAGTGGGACATGAAAGGTATGGGTGATACCTTTCATCACCAATTGTATTTACTCCAATTGGAGATAGGATAAATATTTAGGGATCTAGACAGATCATAGTAGGTGATTTATTATATTTAATCTAAACCTCAAATTGGTCCATCACCAGGTCTACATGTTTGAAAATATAAACAGGGATCTTAGAAATTTTAGATCTAGTAAGTTGGAGTCATTTTCCATTTTCAAAATTAATTAAACCTATAGTCTAGTATGCAGATCTGGTGAAAAGAATAAAAGAAAGAGGGGTAGGGGTTCCTGGGCCAGATCCTGAGGGAAACGGGTCGCGCAGAGGCAGGCCAGGCCAAACACGACAGGCGCGCGCGGGCGGCGTTCAACGGGCGGGGCCCAGCGGAGTCTGAGGCCCGGCGGCCTAGGCTGCGAAGGGGTACGCGCGAGGGGGCTCGTTGGATCGAGGAGGATCGGATGGCCAGGGGCCATCGTCCTCCTTCGACTTGGTGCGCAGGGAGGAAACCCTAGATAGGGTCAGGGGAGGCGCAGTGGGGCTCACCGGAGGGCTGGGAGATGTCGGGGAGGGTCCAGGCAGACGCAGGGTGTGACGGCAACACCGGTGATGGGCGGAAGAGGTGGTATCTGCGCCGGGGTTGGCTCGCGCAGTGGTGGCCGAACGGAGGCTTACCGGAGCTCGCTGGAGAGGCCACCTGCGGTCGTTGATACACCAGAGAAGGGTTAGGGTTAGACGCAGAGGAGAGAGGGGTTCATAAAATGCAACATGCAGAGGGAGGGGAGCTCGGGGGAGAGGGCCTTGCTCGGTTTTTGGAAGAGGGCCGAAGCTTCGTGTTCTTCTCCTCACGAGCAGGGCAGAGCAAGGGGGGATGGGGAAGCTCTGGGGTGCGTGTGGGAGTGGTTGGGAGCAAATGAGGCAGAGAGGGGAGTGTGGAGTAGCCCGTGGGCATTATAAACCGAGGGGAGAGGTCTATGGTGGGTGTTGCTCATGGATGAGCATGGAGCTGGTCCATGGCCTCCCCATTAGGTGCTGAGGGCGGTGGAGAGGTGTGGTGGGGCCCTGGTTCGTTGCAGAGAGGGTGGAGGAGGAGTGAGAGCTGCTGCCCCTTTTTAATTCAAAGATACCCAAGTCTTGCTCCTCTCTCTCCTTTACAAACTCTAGGGGACAAGTGTCAAGTGATGCTACAGTGCTATGTCGACTAGGGGAGGTGTGGGTGTTGATTAGAAGTACTTGACAAGTTTTGGTGCTGGTTTGGTTGTTGTTTGATTTGAGTTTGCATTGCTCTAGCAAAAATGGGTTAAGTGGAGGCTTGTGAGGAAAGTTGATAATGTTGCATTGGACAAGGTGTGGAAATGGTACTGGTAGGTAGAGTGCATCAAATAATCACTTCATGATTTAAATGGGATTTTTCTGATGATTATAATCCCATTTAATGGCACTTCTTCAAAACATGCAGAAATAGATTATGGAAGCTAAGATGATATTTTTGTATCGGGAAAGCTTTTTTTATGTGATATGGTCCTAAATACCATAGCACACATTGGAGAATTTTATTGGGATTTATTGAAGTGGGAAAGTATTTTGGGGGAATTATTTCTTGTTTCTGCCATTTAAGAAAAGGGGCAAAAATAAATAATCAAGGGTCTCAAAAATATTTATTTTTGAGTTGGGAAGATGGGATATGATGTGGAGAACTCAAATATGCATTGATTTGGAAAAGTTAATAGGAGAAAAACAAACTTGCCTTTATAGACAAGGAATTTGAGAAATGGGTAGGTAAAAGAAATAAAATAGTTTAATAATCCAAATAATTTTGGGGATTATTTGGGGATGCTTATTTCCAAGGTAGATGATGTACACTTGATGTAGGAATCAAGGTCAACCTTTTTTTAAAGAAAAGTGGGGAAAAGGGTGGAAACTAGATTCTTGGAGGATCTAGGGTTTTGTTATTCTGATGCCATCTAAACAAGGTTGGATTAGGGAGCTCAGAGCTCACCTAGGTACAAGGGGTATATGGATGGTTGGACCATGTCATATAGATCATCATGGAAGCAAAGTTTGAGCTTTGTTGCATTTGAGGTGATCTAGCTAAGATGGCAAACTTTGTTGAAAATAAGGCTGCCATAGCAGATACATCAAGTAGCCTCCTAAACCATGTGGGTTTAAGATGCACAAGGCTCCAATGGAAACAAAGGGAGTGGGGATTGGTAGGCCTTGGTTAGTAGATCATAACCATGAAAATATTTGGTCAAGGGGAGGTAGCATATAGATGTGAGCTTCTGCCAAAGTAGGCAAGATGATAAGATTTGGAGCAAAGATTATTATCTTGACTACAAAACCATCATCGATGAGTGGGAATTAGAAAGGCTTAGCCAAGGGAAAGAGTGGGCTTTGGTATTACTAAAGATGTACTACAAGATGGTTCAAGTGCATTCTGAAAGATGCACAATGGTTGGAAGAGGTGGAGCTCCAAATATTGAATCTAGAGAAGAAATCCAGACTTAGCCATTTTGGTAGTTTTGGAGATTTTTAACTAGAGTGCAAGGGTAGATGATTTTGAATAGGATGCTAGGTTCCAATATCATGATCAAGGAGATGAGGTTGAGGTATATATTGAAGAGAGGGGATCCAAACGGATTGGGTCTCCACTAGGTTGGACAACATCCAGAGGGATTAGCCTATCACTTGAGATATGCGTGAGACGAGATGATCACTTGAGTGGCTTAGGATAGATCCAGATTTGGATGCTTGCTTTGAGGTTGATGATCTCATGTATATATTGGTTCCTAAAGGATGAGCTACTAGATTAGCTCACTCTAGTTCCTAGCAAACAAGGCAATCAACAGATCAAGGCAATTCATTAGACAGCAGATCAAGGCAATTCATCTTAACCTTATCCAACTAGTACTAGGGTTACCATCAAGCCTAGCTTGAGGTAAGGAGTGGTATTTTGAAAGGGGGGTTTTTCTTTGAAGTAGGATAAGTACCATCTTGGTATCTCTACCAAGATTGAGATGAAAAGGTTTTAATAACGATTTTTGGAAAACCTAAAGATAAGGGTAGTTGAAGGTTCTGTCTTGAAAACATAAGGAGGGTATATATATGTCTCCATAGTTTTGGCAAATAGAGACTAGTAAGGTATTTGGTTGATTCAAAGTCATCTTGGCTCAGGTTTTGAAATGTCAGAACATTTCAGAATATGGAGGATGGGCCAAGACATTTCTTTTGTAAAGTAGTTTTTGTAAACTAGGGTTGAGATGAGGAGCACATACTAATCCACAAGCAGTTTCTTGAGCACAAGAAAACAAGTAAGCACACCATGCAAGAAAAAGTTTTTCTTCCCCCTGATTTTTTCATTTTGGACATTTCATCTGAAATTGGGATGTTACAAGCCTGGCAGGACATACATCTGAATCTGAGATCTGATTCAAATTGTAAAAATCGATCCAATTTCGATCGAAGATGGCGAGGTAACGATGCAGATTTTTGGGACGGTACAAAATCAAAAGTTGTAGATCTCCTCAATATCTACAACTTTGATTAAGGGAATTTCTTAACACGGGGAACAGTTGCACCGGAAACAAGCCGAGAAAGGGCCAGTTTCAGTCTAGAACGTGACAATTATTAGAAAATGTGGATTTTGTTGTACCTTAGGCAGATGATTTCAAGAGCTTTGGATCATCAATTAGAGTGTGGTTGGGCTTGTTAGAAAGAGGAAAGTACCCTCTTTGCAGGGATGTGATGGGCGGTGCCGGAGGAGTTCAGAAATGTTGTGGGAATAGAGCTAAAAACAAAGGCGATGCACAATCTAATGGAAAGGAAAATGTCCGACAGTTTATCAATGAGATACATTGATCTTTCGTGAATGTTTCCGAGCGGCTCCAGTGGCCAAAAGGAGCGCCGTTTGTTGCGGTGGCTAGATGGTAGATCTGAGGACAAGATGGTGTCAAGATTCCCGCTAGAGATGGATTGTGTCGGAAGCTACGTTGCTAGTAAAAGAGGAACATCACTGCTATCATGTATGCGCGCCTATGGCGACTGCCAACGGCGGTGAGCGGCGCCTTCGCTGAGGATCTAGACGGAGGAGGCATTAGGATGGGTTGTATAGAGGTGGTAGCTCACCGGGATGGGGTTGGCGAAGTGCTTGGTGGCACGGAGGCGGCCAAAGAGGAAGAAGAGGCAACATTGAGCAGCGTCTGCAGGTGGCGGTCAATAGTGGTGACCATGGCACGGGCATGAGAAGCAATGGGTAGGGTACTTCTCCTCTTCGCGGTCAGCCGTCTAGGGGCTCGATAAGCTTTAGTAATAGGTGGAGGCCGACCGGGACACGGTGCAAGAGGCATAGGGCGACAAAGCTCGCTGGAGACGGTGTTGCGTCGGTGGCAACGACATGGCCATGGTGTGGTGGCCAGTCTCATGGAGAGGAAGAAAGAAAGAGAGGGAGGGGATTCAGTCTGGGCGTGTAGTGGTGGTACTGCAACTTTATGAAGAGAGGGAGGACCAGAGAGAGACGGGTCATGAGGCAAGCATGTCTATGGACGATGCCAGGCTGGTTTGATTAGGACGGGGAGAGGAGGCTCGCGATGGTGTGGGAGAGGCCAGCACGTGTCAGGGCGGGACAGGGAGGGGTGCAGCCTGGCTTGATCGATGGTATTCCAAGAGCTATCTTGGTTTAGTCGAATTGGAGTAGAGAGTTTAGGGTAGATCTTAGCTAGATTATCTAGGGTAAAACTAGAGATAGAATTAGTGCAAAGTGAAGGGATACGGGTACACTAGCGCAAATAAAAAATTTCTACCGCGTAAACCAGGATTACTGTTGTCATAGATCATGGGATTACCACTAAACACGCAGTTGCAGAACTTGCTGAAGCGCGTCGAGGCAGTGCAGACGATCTATGTCTCCTCCTCGTTATCGTCCTTCGAGCAGCTCCCCTCGCGCGGCTCGTCCAAGCGCTACAGATGCAGAGCGTCCAAGGTATCCACACGTGCAACATAGGCGTGAGGTGTGGCGGCTGGGTGAAATGGTTTATCCCTGGTCATCTCGCCGCACCCTCTCTTATATAGGCGTCCCTAGTGGGCTTCTACATTAGCAGCCCATTAGCAGCCTAAGCCTGGTCTAATTCGGATCCAATCCTCATTAGGCTTCCAGCCCCTTAAGTGTGTGACCCTATAGGTTCATATACGTATAGACATGACACGAATACACTTATTCTGTCAATAGTTGGTAGTGGCCTCTAGCAAGACGTGCCAACTCCTAAACGCATACAAAGATCATATCGGACGAACCATCACAAGGTTTAGTACATGTCTTTCCCTTTGCCTCGCGATATTTGGTCTAGCTCCAAGCTGACCTCCCTTTCTCGATATTGTGATTCGGAATCCCTTTACTAGGTTAACTCTTAACCATATGTAGCACGGCCATGCATTTCTGGATCCGATCACTTGAGGGGCCTAGAGATATCTCTCTCAAGTAGAGAGGGGCAAATCCCATCTTGATTGACAAGGCCTTGCAGCATGCTTCAGGACAAACCCGAAAGCTACCTTTATAACTACCTAGTTACGGAGCAGCGTTTGATAACCCCAAAGTAAGTCGATCGACATATCAAGTACATGTGACAATCTCAGGTCTAAGGACAAAACGTACACGATGTGTAGAGAGAGAGCTACAACTAATTGCCAGTCTCAAGTTGGTTCAGTCCAACCCCATGTTCATAACATGTGTCCACATCATTGGTTTGACATCTCCATGTCTATGACTTGCGAAGCATAGTCATCAAGCAATCGATGTGCTAGTCTAATATTCACATGTGTCCTCACATGAACTCCGACTAGGGACAACTCTTAAATAACCATACAAGTATAGAGTTTCACAAACAATTCACATAATTTCCAATCAATACAAGTTGTCTGCTATGGATATTCAAGGAACATTACAATAACTCATGGATACATAAGAAATATAATCATCTCTATGATTGCCTCTAGGGCATATTTCCTTCAGTCTCCCACTTGCACCAGAGTCAATCTAGATTGTATCTAATACCTATTGCTCTTCTGGGCGCCTCATGTGTAGGCTGCGGGAGTGGCTTTGTAAAGGGATCAACAACATTTGAGTCCGTATGTATTTTGCATATCATGACACTACCATCCTCAATGAACTCTCGAATCTGATTGTAACGCATGCGAATATGTTTGTTCTTTTGGTGCTGTCTAGGTTCCTTGGCTTGTGCAATAGCACCATTGTTGTCACAATAAACGTCCATGGGATTGGACGCGCCCTAAACCACACCAAGAGCGATTAGGAAATTCCTAATCCAAACAGCTTCCTTTGCAGCCTACGAGGCGGCAATATATTCAGCTTCTATTGAAGATGAGGCCACCGTATCTTGCTTGGAACTTTTCCAACTCACAACACCACCATTCATGACAAACACATAACCAGATTGCGATCTGGAGTCATCTGAGTCGTTAAGGTAACTCGCATCTGTGTAACCCCTTACACTGAGTTCATCCTCACCTCCATAAACTAGGAACACATCCTTAGTCCTTCTCAAGTACTTAAGGATATTCTTTACTGTTGTCCGCTGACCTTCACTTGGATCAGCCTGATATCTGCTCGTAACACTTGGAGCATAGGAAACATCTGGGCGAGTACATATCATTGCATACATGATGGATCCAATAGCCAAAGCATATGGAACCCGACTCATGTGTTCACGCTCATCAGTAGTCGAAGGATACTAAGTCTTGCTGAGTTTAACGCCGTGAGACATGGGAAAGAACCCCTTCTTAGCCTCTTCCATGCTGTACCGTTTCAACAATTTGTCAATGTATGTACTCTGTCTTAATACAATTAGCCTCCTTGATCTATCTCTATAGATCTTGATTCCCAGAATACAGAATATATGCCGCTTCTCCTAAGTCCTTCATCAAAAAACTATTTTTCAATGAGGTCTTAAAAGACTCGAGCATAGGAATGTCATTTCCAATCAGCAATATGTCTTCTACATATAAGATTAGAAATACCAGCACTCTCCCACTTTCCTTCTTGTAAACACAAGGTTCTTATTCGTTTTTTATGAAGCCAAACTCCTTTACAACTTCATCAAATCAAATGTTCCAACTCCGACATGCTTGCTTAAATAGACTTTAGAACTTTGCATATCTTTACAGCATTGTTTGGATCGACAAAACCTTCGGGCTGCATCATATACACGTCCTCAGTTAGGATTCCATTTAGGAAAGACGTCTTGACATCCATCTGCCATATTTCATAATCGAAATGTGCAGCAATGGCTAGAATAATCCGTATAGATTTAAGCATCACTACGGGCGAGAAAGTCTCGTCATAGTCAACTCCTTGAACTTGTCGAAAACCTTTTGCAACAAGTCAACCTTTATGGATGTGAACATTTCCATCAATATCAATCTTCTTCTTATAGATCCATTTGCACTCGATGGCTTTAAAACCATCAGGCAGGTCAACCAAGTTCCAAACTTGATTGTCTCCCATGGACTCTATCTCGGATCTCATGGCTATCAGCCATTTCTCAGAGTCTGGGTCCACCATCGCTTCTGGATAGGTCGCAAGCTCATCATTGTCTAACAATAATAATTCCCGCGTTTCGCGGAGCCTCGCCGACCTTCGTGGTTGTGGTGCTTCGATTGCCACGGGTTCCTCAACTTGTTCTGGTACAATAGCATCACTTGTAGAAGCATCCCCAACTGGCTCATCTTGAACTTCTTCAAGTCGCACCGACCTTCCACTCGTTCCCTTTGTGAGAAACTCTTTCTCTAGGAAAACACCGTTGCGAGCGACAAACACTTTGCCCTCTTCTCGGTTGTAGAAGTAATACCCTAAGGTTTCCCTCGGATATCCCACGAAAATGCACTTATCCGATTTGGGTGTTAGCTTGTCCGACTGAAGTCGCTTGACAAATGCATCACAACCCCAAATCTTTAGAAAAGACAAACTGGGATTCTTTCCAGTCCACATCTCATATGGTGTCTTAACTACGGATTTAGATGGTGTGAAAGCTGTCGTTTCTAGAGCATAGCCCCAAAATGATAATGGTAAATCCGACTGGCTCATCATCGATCGAACCATGTCCAACAAAGTTTGATTGCGCCGTTCGGAGACCCCGTTTCTTTGAGGTGTTCCGGGCGGCGTGAGCTGTGGAACAATTCCACAACTCTTAAGATGATTGCTAAATTCGTGACTCAAATATTCACCTCCACGATCATATCGCAAGGCCTTTTATTTTCTTGCCACGTTGATTCTCTACCTCATTCTGAAACTCCTTGAACTTTTCAAAAGTTTCAGACTTATCCTTCATCAAATAGACATAACCATCTCTACTGAAATCATCAGTGAAAGTAATGAAGTAGTGATATCCTCCTCTAGCTGTCGTGCTCATTGGTCCACACACATCAGTATGTATGAGTTCCAACAAGTTTGTCGCTCTCTCGGGTAAACCCGAAAAAGGCGATTTGGTCATATTTCCATGTAAACAAGCCTGACATGTCTTATATGATTCAAAATCAAACAAAGTTAGAAGACCATCACCATGGAGCTTCTTCATGCGCTTTTCACTTATATGCCCCAAACAAAAATGCCATAAATAGGTAGGACTCAAATCATTAGGCCGAAGGCTTTTAGCACTAACATTGTAAACAGATGCATCATCAAGATTTAAAATAAATAACCCATTCACAATGGGAGCATTAGTCATAAACATATCATTCTTAGAGATTACATAACCATTGTTTGCACTCACGAATGAATAACCATCCCTCATCAAACATGAAGGTGATAAAATGTTTCGACCCATACTAGGAATGTAACAACAATTATTCAACTCCATAATAAATCCTGACGGAAGGTGAAGTTGCATGACGCCGACGAACAATGCAGCAACCCTTGCTTTATTTCCGATGCGAAAATCCACTTCGCCTTTCTGCACTTCTCTAGTCCTTATTATCCCGTGCATCGAATTGCAAATATGAGCAACCGATCCGGTATCAAATACCCAAGAGTTAACATAGGAATCAAGGAGAAGAATCTCCATAACATTTACAACAAGCGTACCTGAGTGGGAAGTACTCTTACTTCCACTCTTCTTCGAAGAAGCCTGGTACTTGCTGCAGTTTTTCTTCCAGTGGCCATGTTCATGACAAAACAAGAACTCAGTGTCCTCTACAGGTCCAGCCTTTTGCTTGGGTGCAGGCTAAGGGATCGTATCCTTAGCCTTGCCCTTCTTCTTCCAAGAAGTACCCTTTTTCTTGAAGCTAGGCTTGTTCTGCACAGCCATCACATGGCTATGCCCTGCACACTTCTTCATGTCACTTTCTGCTGTTTAAGCAACCCGCATAACTCATTAAGGACGTTCTACACCCCATGCATATGGTAGTTCGAAATAAACTGCCCATAGCTGGATGGAAGAGACGCCAAAATGAAATCAGTGGCCAAATCTTGGCCTAGTGGAAAACCAAATTGTTCCAAAGTCTGACTGTAACCAACCATTTTGATCACATGGGGGCCTACAGCTGCTCCCTCTGATAGCTTGCATTCGACAAAGGACTTGGCAACATTGTACCTCTCAGTCCTTGCCTGGTCTTGGAACATGTCCTTAAGCGCGACGATCATATCGTACGCGTCCTGATCCTCAAACTTCTTTTGGAGTTTAGGTTCCATGCATGCAAACATAAGACAACTAACCTCAAGAAAATCATCCCATGCTATCTTGTAGGCGTTCTTTAGGGCAGCAGATGCATTATCAGCAGGTTCATCGGGGATTGGGTTATCCAGAACCGTTTTCTTTTTATCAGACCTGAGAACAATTCTCAGGTTACGGACCCAGTCTGAATAGTTTGTTCCATTTAGTTTATCTTTGTCAAGAATCGAACGCAAATCAAAAGGTGATGCAGTGTTCCATGCCATTGATCTACAACAGAAAACATTAAAAATACTAAGCCATGTAACCATGAAAGAGTAAAACATATTAAACAATTTAATAGCATATACTCCCACTTAAATCAATATCCCTCTATTGATACTAAGTGATTCAAGATCCACAATTAACAAGTCGACTAGTGAGATTTAGCATCACTTCTTGAAGACAAGGTAAATTGGTAAGCAACACTTGCTAATCATATCACATATGACTCTTGTTGTTGGGTGACATCTCTATGTCAAAACTAAGCGCCAAACCTTTATGCCCCAAGGTCCGTAACTGTTAAGATGACCTTGTCAAGCTCACCAACCCTTATGCGTGTAGGTATCCGATACAAACCCATCTAGCCAAGGAAAACCGCGGCACCCTAATTTCATAGGCCCACCAACGATTGTACAGGGCATAGGATGGTGCAAGGTTTGGTTGGGAGCGCATGGTTTAACTTAAACTTTGTGAGGGATCGTTCTACTTCTATCATCTAACCATTCATAGAGTAAAACACATAAGAATAGCATTCACATAGTTGTGACACAGTATGGCCCATTTTCTCATGGTGATCTCTATCGCCATAGAACCTGTCCACCATGATGATCTCCATCTTCATGTTCCATGCGAGCCATCCTCCAAGTGATGAGTCCTCCAAGAACTAATACAAGCTATTACCCCTAACAGCTAGTAATCAAAATTACATAGTATTGGGATCATCACAAGTTGGCACGCAGGCCATTACAATAATTGACAACACATATTGCTCCAGCCGTGTTGGCCTACTCACGACACGCAGGTCATGATAAATTTCATACATGCATCAAATACATATATGGGCCATACTGATCACATACATCCTGCAAAAACAAGTTATGCATAGAATCGCATTCTACCGGATCATGTGAACTTGCAGCACATAGTTACCTTAACGAGATACAAAAGGGGCTACGACTAGGAGGGTCTAGGGGGTCTCCCCTTGCGGGGTTCGAAGGGGCAGCGCCCCTCGCGGTACATCGATTTTAGATATAGGTTCTGATTCGATCAATCATATTGATCTTCGCATGATTCAACAGGATTTATGTGTCACTGTCTACCCCGATGGCGGAAACCGACCGATAGGGGTAAGTCGTTCGACTACCTCAGAATCACGATCATGGAAAGCAAGATCATAGATCAATCCTGAACCACCGCAATATAAATGATCATATCAATCTGCATATCACCATATGCAAACATCCCGAACCTATAACTGAACAGCATCAGCTCTGATACCACTGAAGGGATATGGGTAGGCTACACAAGCGCAAATCAAAATTTTCTACCGCGTAAACCAGGATTACTGTTGTCATAGATCACGGGATTACCACTAGACGCGTTGTTGTGGAACTTGATGAAGCGCGTTGAGGCAGTGCAGACGATCTATGTCTCCTCCTCGTTCTTGTCCCACGAGCAGCTCCCCTCACGCGGCTCGTCCAAGCGCTACAGATGCAGCCCCTCGAGGGTATCCACACGTACAGGGTGGAAGCGTCAGACGCCGGACTGCTAGGTCCGTGCATGCAACACAGGCGTGAGGTGTGGCGGCTAGGTGGGATGGTCTAACCCTGGTCAGCTCGGTGCACCCTCTCTTATATAGGCGTCCCTAGTGGGCTTCTACATTAGAAGCCTAAGCCTGGTTTAATTCGGATCCAATACTCATTAGGCTTCCAGCCCCTTAAGTGTGTGACCCTATAGATTCATATAGGTATAGACATGACACGAATACACTTATTCTGTCAATAGTTGGTAGCAGCCTCTAGCAAGACATGCCAACTCCTAAACGCATACAAAGATCATATCGGACGAACCATCACAAGGTTTAGTACATGTCTTTCGCTTTGCCTCACGATAAATGTTCTAGCTCCAAGCTAACCTCCCTTTCTCGATACTGTGATTCGGAATCCCTTTCCTAGGTTAACTCTTAACCATATGTAGCACGGCCATGCATTTCTGGATCCGATCACTCGAGGGGCCCCAGAGATATCTCTCTCAAGTAGAGAGGGGAAAATCCCATCTTGATTGACCATGCCTTGCAGCATGCTTCAGGACAAACCCGAAAGCTACCTTTATAACTATCCAGTTATGGAGCAGCGTTTGATAACCCCAAAATAGGCCGATCCACATCTCAAGTACATGCAACAATCTCAGGTCTAAGGACAAAACGTACACGATGTGTAGAGAGAGAGATGCAACTAATTGCCAATCTCGAGTTGGGTCAGTCCAACCCCATGTTCATAACATTTAGTTGTTAGATAGTGGGGCTGCAGTTTTCTTATACAGTAGTTACAGCCGATAGGTGTAGCGCACTAGCCCATAGTGCGCTACAGATATCCGTAGCGCACTATGCCCTAGTGCGCTATGCCTAAGTGGCTTTATCCACACGTGCGCTCGACCCCCCACCCCCTCTCTCATCCCCATCTCTCCATCTCTCAGCCCGATCGAGCATGATCCGTGTAACACCCCAGAATACCAACCCTGTCTGGCAATGTTACACCTACTTTAAACGCTTGACAAGTCCGATGAAAAACTACACATTTCAGCAGAGACTCCTTTTTTTATATGGACATCCATGACAGGATAATAATACACCACCAATGTAATACATATACATTACTACACGGTTCAATGGCACGAAGTTAAAATATCGTACCCAAGACTTCTCCCTATGGCCAACTAAGTTGCTATATATTATAAGCCAAACCTTACGGTAAGCAAAAGTAAAGAACAATCTTGAATGTGGTTAAACTACTCTATTTTGGAAAGTATGGTAATATGTGAAAGTAGTGTCTACAATGTAGAGGTGCTATTCCCGGTCCCCATGCATGTTGTCCTTGGTAGTACCTAAAAACATAAAAGCCACAAGGGTGAGTACAAGACTCAACAAGTTCATTTAGGCATAATAAACAGCGCATAAGTCAAAACACAAAACCTTTACGAATGCATTAGTCTTACGTAAAGCACACATAGATATGCCACAAATGCCTACATGCTCATCTCATCTCATCGCGGATACCGGTATCTCTTGAGTGAACACCCGTCGGCATCCACTCACTCCAACTTGTGGAGGGTGCCTCCAAAGTGGGTCGCAACCCATCAATGAAAGTCGCATTGTGCCCACAGAAGTAGGTCACATTATCATCATTAACATCATGACATGCAAATATGCATAAGTGCAAGTGGAATACATCCCACACATTTCCCATCGTCATCACCATTACCATAATCATAATCATCATATATCATAAAATAACAAAAAAATACTGTAATAGAAGTTGAGTGAAGAGAATTATGCAAAGACATTATCCCGTCATGAACTTGCCTCAACCGCAGGGTACAAATTGTGAATTGTAGGACTCCAAACAAACAGGAAGTACAACAACCTGTTATAGGAATATATATCACACTCAATATAGATCATCACTTGAAAGGCATACAAGCAACAAATTGCATTACCTCACACAAAAGCACTAACCAGAATAACCATTACTTTGACTCCCTCTTTTCCTCTAGAAAATACTCGCAGGTTATGTATTTAGCTAGTATCCTAAACTGATAAAAATTGCACTGAAGTCATACGTATAACCGATGGATTTAATTGACTGCCACCTATTAGCAATATCATCAGGTACATGCGACTACGACACAACAAACTGCTGCTTTCCAGGCTTGGTCTAGGAAGAATACAAGAAGACTTGTCTGAAACATGCATATGACTGGAGGTCTGTCCAAGATAATGAAATAAATAGTGCTAAATATATATTTCCTAATTACATGTAGCTTTCATCCCCTCCACGTATGCCTCCAAAACTAGAAAACTAGCAAAACAAACATCTATAAAGTATAAATCGATGGAATACATCAAGCTCACGTACAGAAAAGTAGATAATTCTATTTAGTGCTAGTTACAGACTATTTAATTTGTCCAAGTATAATACAGTTCCCTAATACATACTATGAGGCCAACAATTTTCTGAAACGAAACACTTCCGGACCGTCAAACCTTAGATTAATAAATGATGGAAATCCTACTCGTTTTCAAGTCCAGCTCATGCATACTAAACCAGAAATTTCTATAGGAAGACGATGCAAAACAATCTGAAACTAACCAAATGGTAGATGGGTACCTGACTAGCAATGAAACGACTTGACGACGAGGTCCGTGGATAGTAGAGTCGCAACCTCATATTCCGATGGCCTCGCAGCGGCGGTAGACGAGCCGACGGCGGCAACATCGCGGAACAAGAAGACCCGCCGGCGGCGGCCTATGGGAACTAGCTGTGGACATTTTTTCCTAGGGCAGAAAACTGGGGCGGACTCCTATATCGACTGGTACGGCAGCACTACTACTGGCAGTACGGTCCGGCTAGAGTACAGCCCAGCCCAATCCTTTTGTTTATTTCCCCTACGTGATGGTTCTGCTTAACATATTCTAGTCTGATATTATGCTATAAACGCTAGGTAGAGCAACTGATACGTGTCTTTTTGTCTCTAATAGAGCAAGTGTTCGACTGCTAGCAATTCCATTTCTTTAATTCTTTTGTCTTCAATTTCATCAAAGCCTATCCCTAGATTATGCTAATAACATAAATTTCCTAATTATTTTGCATAAGATTAAATAAGCACAGTATAGTTGACATTAAATTTTTGGGTATCACATTCTTACCCCCTTAAGCAGAATTCGACCCCGAATTCTTCCACGCCTTTACTACTGATAAAACACAACATGTACAAAACTCAAGCAGAATAGAACAATTTTGGATACTGGGCATGGGGAACTCGGGATCCCATGTTGTTGCATGCAGCATGCTGTAGCCAAAGAACTTTCACATATTTTTACATCCGACGCCTCACCACTCTCTTAGCCTCTTCTGGTATCCTTAAAGGATGAACTTCAAAAGTTAAATCTTCTTCCATCATAATTGGTTATGTGGTTAGTAGTCATTCAAGATCTCGAAAGTCCTACCTCAATGTATAGATTTGAAACACAATATGCACCTCTTCACTGACTCTCGCAACTCAACACAGTAAACTAGCTGCCCGACTTATGGAAATATCATGAAAGATCAAATGTTCAACGAAATTGGCATTATTTTGATATTAAATCTTGTAACCTCTTTGATGGGTGGCATTATTAAGAGTACCTCCTCACCAAGATGAAATTTCACATTTGACCTCGAAGAATCAGCGTAGCTTCTCAAATTGTGTTGTCTAATCTTACCTACCCTCTTCATAGTATGAACCCAATCCGGTTGAACTATTGCTTTTCTCCTAGAGCATTCAAATGAAGTGGTGGTCTGCATTTTCTTTCATGCAAAGCCTCATAAGGGCCATCTGTATGCTAGCCCGATAGCTGTTATCATAAGCAAACTCCACAAGTGGCAAGTGATTGTCCCAGCTCCCTTTCTCTAGTATAGGAAACAATAACACATCATGTCTAGAGTTTGGATTGTATGTCACGACCGACCATCTGTCCAAGGATGAAAAGTCATACTAAGTCTCAAAGAAGTACCCAAGGCACATTGTAAGCTCCCCAAATACTTTGATACAAACTTAGCATCCCTATCAAAAGTAATGATTTCAGGTAGCCTAGGCAACCTTGCTATAACACCCACATATGTCGGTCACAAGTCATTTACAAAGTCTAAGGTGCGGACATGAATAAAGTGAATGACTTCCTTAAGTTCGTCTATGACCATCCAAATCTTCATGTACATGTTACGCCAATAATAAATTCATGGTGATGTCATCGAACAGCCAAACTGGAACCTCCAAGGATTACAACGGTTATGTTGGCCTCTAGTGCTCAGCTCCCACTAGATGACAAACCCCATGAAGAGGACACCTACTAGGCCACATCAACTTTCACTAAGTCTATTTTAGGTCGTGATGCATCTTTGACTCTCTAATATGAGTGATGTATGGGTCTGATGTGACTCTCTCACTATGTCCCCCTTCACCTGAGAATTCAATGGCACTCAAATATGTGCACAAAACCAAACAACCTAGGTTTGTCTAAGGTGTACTAGTTGTACCTTCGTGAATGCGCTCTTGCAGTTACCATAACAATCCTCTTGTTGCCTCTCTCTTCCCTATAGGATAAATGGTGTCTCCTCATGTGAAACATCAACAAAACAACATGATATGTCAATCCATCAAAAATCAAAACATAACAATCAATGGTGGGAGGAACGGATCTTCGGCTAAGCGTATGATAAACATCCATTTTGCCTAGGTTGTACTGAATAGAGAAGTCACATCCGTTTATAAATTCTAGACACAATATTTGATAGAAGTTCAACTCCTTAAGTGTCAAGAGGTATTTGAGACTTATGTTTAGTAAAACTATCACAAGATTGTCCACAAAGATAACATCTCCAACTCTTGAGTTCAAAGACCACAAGTGCAAATTCTGGATCGTGAGTAGGATAGTCCTATTGATGCTTGCTTTTCAATTGCCTAGAATAATTTGCAATAACCTTTCAATCTTGCTTGAGAACATGACCTAGATTATCCTCTTCGAAAAGCCAAAACTAAAATTTCTTTAGCTTAGAAAACATATTTTATTCTTCCTCAAAATCTCAAGAACAAGCGTCAAATGGCGCTCATGCTACCCTTCTGTTTTCAAATATACGAGAAAATCATCAAAGAACTCTACCACAAAGTTATCAAAGAACCTATGTGGCATTTTGTTCATTTTTAGTCCAAAAGACATAGATTTATATTAACAACGCCCATACTTAGTGGTGAAGACGGTCCTCATCATTCTCCCGCACATGAATTTTATTATGGATAGGTAGAGACTAATCCTCGAGGATTCAGTCCATTCTGGTGAACAAACAAGTGTTTGATGTGGGGCAAATGATGTTTTTTCCTTTATGGTTACCATGCTAAGAGTATGGTAATCCACAAACTTTTTTCAACTACTAGGCGCTCCCCTAGGTGAGACACTATCAATAAAACCTTAGGATAACATATCTTCCAATTGCTTCTTCAACTCTTCTTGTGATGGTCATAACAAATGGTAAGAAGACACAAAGGTAGGTCAAGTACCAGGAGTAATATCAAAGCGAAACTACACGCCCCTGTCTCGAAGAAGTGGTAAAAAAAGGATGATATCTTGGTCAAAAAAATCCTTATTCTTGGTAAAATATTAAATCCTTATGAAGAATATAGATGTTTCATCACCACTGAATGCTTATCTTTCTTAGACCATGGAACACAACTAGAGAACACCACATAACCTATCTAAAACACTCATGGTGGTCTAGAACAAGGTATATCTGGTATGGTACCATAAAAACAATGAAGGTTTAGCCGCACTGCACCTCCTACGTGCGGCAAAGGTTGCCTCTACTACAGGTGGAACACTGTACCATTCTATGGTTCAGCCTCCACAATGGTCATCTCTTAATTAAATAAAAGAAAGACACCCAATGATTCACCACTCCAACATACAAGAGTGAATAATGAGGGTAGTTGGTATGGGGGCCAATCCATCCCGCACCCAAACTATTAACTCTGTAAGTGAACAAGTGAATCGCTCAAAGCTAACTATCGGGCATCCTCACTTGCATTGCAAGCTGATTTTATGGGCATGAACCAAGGTTCAAGGTCGACTCCCATCAATCTTTGTTGCAAAGCCTCTAGAAAAAAAATCGACCTCTCATGAACCCTCAGGGTTGCGTGTACAAGACACACATTTTTAAAAGTGCAAAGACTCATTTTATGTAGGCTAGCGTCTTGACTTATAAAACCAACACTTTCAGAAGATAAAAGGCGGACAAGCTTCTCACGTAGAATATAAACCAAGGGAAAAGGCTTTTGGAAACAACAGATTTCTTTTCCTTTTAGAAAGAACAACTAGGTTGCCTCCAAGCAATATAACGTGTTCACCATTCTTGATACTTGACAACAATATAAAGTGAGAAGGGATACCAACAAATGTCAATGGAGAAAATAACAAAATGGAAATATGACCAATAGAAGGTGTTAGCCCTTGAACACTAATAGTCAGTGCGATTTGAGATACATGATCGGAAATACTTAATAAACTTGGATGACGAGTCAACATCAATAATTCCACTACTAGATGTTCATCGTCAGACCAAGCCAAGTGCAAGGTGACGTACGACAAAGAATAGATGACTAGGAATAAGGAAGCCAAAAGAAATTGTGATCTAGGAGATATGGATATAAAAAAACCTCTCATACTGAATTGGAACCAGATAAGTTTTTATAACCTTATTTTCTCTACTCCGCTAATATGTGATCCAAGTTATATGGTCTAGCTTTATTACCTTCAAATCCAATCACCTTATCCACCTAATATTTAAGATTACTGAACTTTTCTTTCAAATTCCCTTGGGATAAGCTAACACAAGGATCGAAACTTCAAGAAGCTCAAGATAAACCAAACCTTAATATTCCACGCTATTATAATAAAATCACACAGTGACACCAAAAGCAAACTCTCCAATAATCTACTCATGAGTACAAGGCGGCTTAAATATCAAAATCTATCAATCCAATAGCTCATCACACACTTTATTGAATTAGTAAAAAGATCAAATGTTTCCCATTCAATGCTGAAATCATCAAACATGAAAATTCTCCTTCTCTCTCTCTAGTTAACTGAAAATAGAGGGACAATGGTACCCAAAACAAGGCTTGCAAGCCTACTGCGGCAATATGTTTGCCAGTCTACCAACATATGAGCAAAAGAGACCAACAATAAAATATAGAGTAAGCGTAAATGCAATGCATGACCCAAACCCATCCTATTGTGCACCAGTGTGTGTCAAGTTTCAAGTTGTTAAAATTTTAAAATTAAGTTTTTAGTTGTTTAGGCTAGATACATATTTAGTTGTTAAAGTTTTTTGGAAAATTATCCTATTTACTATCAACTACTCCAGAGACCTAAAGCCTAGGCTCTGATACCAACTGTAACACCCCAGAATACCAACCCTGTCTGGCAATGTTACACCTACTTTAAACGCTTGACAAGTCCGACGAAAAACTACACATTTCAGCAGAGACTCCTTTGTTTATATGGACATCCATGACAGGATAATAATGCACCACCAATGTAATATATATACATTACTACACGGTTCAATGGCATGAAGTTAAAATATCGTACCCAAGACTTCTCCCTATGGCCAACTAAGTTGCTATATATTATAAGCCAAACCTTACGGTAAGCAAAAGTAAAGAACAATCTTGAATGTGGTTAAACTACTCTATTTTGGAAAGTATGGTAATATGTGAAAGTAGTGTCTACAATGTAGAGGTGCTATTCCCGGTCCCCATGCATGTTGTCCTTGGTAGTACCTAAAAACATAAAAGCCACAAGGGTGAGTACAAGACTCAACAAGTTCATTTAGGCATAATAAACAGCGCATAAGTCAAAACACAAAACCTTTACGAATGCATTAGTCTTACGTAAAGCACACATAGATATGCCACAAATGCCTACATGCTCATCTCATCTCATCGCGGATACCGGTATCTCTTGAGTGAACACCCGTCGGCATCCACTCACTCCAACTTGTGGAGGGTGCCTCCAAAGTGGGTCGCAACCCATCAATGAAAGTCGCATTGTGCCCACAGAAGTAGGTCACATTATCATCATTAACATCATGACATGCAAATATGCATAAGTGCAAGTGGAATACATCCCACACATTTCCCATCGTCATCACCATTACCATAATCATAATCATCATATATCATAAAATAACAAAAAAATACTGTAATAGAAGTTGAGTGAAGAGAATTATGCAAAGACATTATCCCGTCATGAACTTGCCTCAACCGCAGGGTACAAATTGTGAATTGTAGGACTCCAAACAAACAGGAAGTACAACAACCTGTTATAGGAATATATATCACACTCAATATAGATCATCACTTGAAAGGCATACAAGCAACAAATTGCATTACCTCACACAAAAGCACTAACCAGAATAACCATTACTTTGACTCCCTCTTTTCCTCTAGAAAATACTCGCAGGTTATGTATTTAGCTAGTATCCTAAACTGATAAAAATTGCACTGAAGTCATACGTATAACCGATGGATTTAATTGACTGCCACCTATTAGCAATATCATCAGGTACATGCGACTACGACACAACAAACTGCTGCTTTCCAGGCTTGGTCTAGGAAGAATACAAGAAGACTTGTCTGAAACATGCATATGACTGGAGGTCTGTCCAAGATAATGAAATAAATAGTGCTAAATATATATTTCCTAATTACATGTAGCTTTCATCCCCTCCACGTATGCCTCCAAAACTAGAAAACTAGCAAAACAAACATCTATAAAGTATAAATCGATGGAATACATCAAGCTCACGTACAGAAAAGTAGATAATTCTATTTAGTGCTAGTTACAGACTATTTAATTTGTCCAAGTATAATACAGTTCCCTAATACATACTATGAGGCCAACAATTTTCTGAAACGAAACACTTCCGGACCGTCAAACCTTAGATTAATAAATGATGGAAATCCTACTCGTTTTCAAGTCCAGCTCATGCATACTAAACCAGAAATTTCTATAGGAAGACGATGCAAAACAATCTGAAACTAACCAAATGGTAGATGGGTACCTGACTAGCAATGAAACGACTTGACGACGAGGTCCGTGGATAGTAGAGTCGCAACCTCATATTCCGATGGCCTCGCAGCGGCGGTAGACAAGCCGACGGCGGCAACATCGCGGAACAAGAAGACCCGCCGGCGGCGGCCTATGGGAACTAGTTGTGGACATTTTTTCCTAGGGCAGAAAACTGGGGCGGACTCCTATATCGACTGGTACGGCAGCACTACTACTGGTAGTACGGTCCGGCTGGAGTACAGCCCAGCCCAATCCTTTTGTTTATTTCCCCTACGTGATGGTTCTGCTTAACATATTCTAGTATGATATTATGCTATAAACGCTAGGTAGAGCAACTGATACGTGTCTTTTTGTCTCTAATAGAGCAAGTGTTCGACTGCTAGCAATTCCATTTCTTTAATTCTTTTGTCTTCAATTTCATCAAAGCCTATCCCTAGATTATGCTAATAACATAAATTTCCTAATTATTTTGCATAAGATTAAATAAGCACAGTATAGTTGACATTAAATTTTTGGGTATCACAATCCGCCGCCGCCGCCGCTCTCGATCCGCCGCCGCCACGTCTGAGGGAGGAGGAGGCCTGCCCGCGTCCAAGGAGGAGGAGGTTCGCCCGTGTCCGAGGAGGAGGAGGCCCGCGTCTCAGGAGGGGGCCCGTGTCCGAGGAGGAGCAGCCGCCGCGTCTCAGGAGGTGGAGGCCGCCGTCGTCCGCCCGTCAGAGGTGAGCGTCGCCTCTCCCCTCTCTCCCTCTCTCTCTCCCTCTCTCCCTCTCTCCCCTCTCTCTGCAGGCCATGGTTAGGGTTCAATAGGCCTCGCTCCATGTCCTGCTCTCTTGATTCAAGCCTATCTCCTCCAGTTGGCCATGATAATTTCATATTTGGCCTTAGGTTTATCCTCTACGCCTTTCTAGATGTGTGCTGTTCCCAAATTTGAGATAAAACTCTAGAATTTTACTGAAGAAGATGCAGAAACTGGCGAACGAATTAGACCAAGACTTAGGCAGATTACTTCAGGAGTCATTTTCCTTGATTTTCTTTGATAGAAATATTAATGTGGTACATGGGTAGGAGTTCTCTAATTTGGGAAACTTGCTCTAACTCTTTAGTTCAACATTTCACAGCTACATTTTGCCTAGCTACCGCTCACATTGAATTATTCACATGGCAAAAGAAAATCTCAAACTATAAAGGTTATCAGTAAAAACTAGCAAATGGCCATATGGGTTATCTTGAAAAATTGAGAATTGAAGATAAGGTTTGTCATATTTGTCATGTAAGTTTTCAAGATGGTGCTTTAAACAGTGACACATACTGTACACATTTTGGACAGAAATAGGACCTCAAAGTTTGTACCATCCTCGTTAGTTTTAGTACAGAATGCAGCATCTACATCAAATTTAACAACTGGTTTTTACATTGTCAAATTTAACAACTTAATTCTGGACATAAACACGCACCACATACAGAGATTTAACTTGTCAGTTTTACACTGCCCTCAAGAGGAATAACAACATTTTCACCTTAGTCCAGATGTAAGCTGGTGGTACTGTACCAAAGTTTCTGTACCAGGCATACACTCCAGAGCGACGGCTTCATGTTCAGTAGCAGGCCTATCTTCCATCCCAGGCCTTCACACTTCTCGTGAGGCCATAGCTGTAGTACAAGGAGTGGGTCGCTTGGCTAAACAATTTGATTTTCTTTTTTTTTTGTAAGGGAGATCTATTACTGTACCTAAGGTTCTGTTGGGCAGTGGTACTCAAGCACCTCCATCTATCCTTTTTTTTTCAGTGCCACTTCTCTTTTTCCGATGAAATAAATTTAACAATTCATAGAACATTGGTTACTTACCTGATTTGAAGGCAGTCGCATGTTTATGTTCTGAACTTAATTTCCTTGGTTTATGAAACTGCTGAAGATGTTATATATGAATGCCAGCACAGTTTACGCAGTAGGTGTTGCTTCTGTGGTTTGGTCCTTATGGAAAACCAGGAATAGAACTTGTTCTTTTTGAATAGTCTATATGTGTTGATTTGCTTGCTGTCATCACTTGGTCATTCGCTTGCTGTCACTTGCTGTAATGATCTTCTAGTATAGAACTTGGTCATTTGTTGTATTCTCATTTGCTTGCTTTTACTTGGTCATTTGTTGTCATTTGTTCAAAGAACTGAAATAATACAAATGACAACAATATGGCTATGCTTAAATTGATAAAAAAGTATATATGGTTGTGGCACTGTGCTGGGACTGGATGGATGTGGTTGTGAAATGGTTTGGAAGGAAAAATAGAGTAGTGTTGGTTTTGCTACTATCTGTGCTGGGACAACAGCACCTTGAAATTGTGCTTGTGCTTGTATATGAAGCACTTTATTATGTGTGTATGCAGGTTATTGTATGAAATGAGTCCCGATTTTTGCCGGAATGTTGATTAACTTCCGTTTCGGCAGAAATCGGGCACTCATAGTTGAAGAAAATTAGCAAAGGTCATGCCGGATTTTTCTGTGCATTTAACCAATTATTTGTTTTTTATTAGTGCAAAGATGTGTGACAACGACGAGGCTGGATGTTCTAAGCGCATTAGCGCTAAAGGAGAACTCAGACCTCCGAATAAGCAATTGACATTCTGGGAGGCGGCCCAACGGCTAGAAGACGATGAAGAATACCATCCTTCGGAGAGCGAGGATGATGAGATGGAAGACGCGGAGGAAGAAGCCGAAGGAACGGCGGACGATGAAACCACTGATGGCGGCGAGGGCACAAGGAGTGGTAGCAATCCTCCTAAGAAGAAGAAGAAGAAGCCGAAGGACCGGCGCCCGAACACGGTCGGCACGGTCAGGGAGGAAATTACCGAAGTGAGCCCATCAGGGGTTCCTTTGGATCCCGCCCTTGTCGTCAAAGGGTACGGTGGGCAAGTGGCGGCGATTACCCGGACAACCATCTCGATCAACACCGAGAATCTCCGGCATAAAGATAATGGCCACTTGCGCACACTCCTCTTCGAGAAGCTGCACGCAAGATACAAGTTCCCCGCTAAGTATCAGAACACAAATTATCATGGGAACGAAGTAAATAAATCCGCCCTCACAAAGATGAGCACCGCCCTGGCCAGCTAGAGAACCCGGATAAAGAAGAAGATCTATAAAGAAGGCAAAAGTCTCGAGGAGATCCAGAATATTGACCCGCAGATCACCGAAGATCAGTTCCGGGAGTTCAAGGAGAGGTGTGAATCCGAAAGAGCCCTGGCCAATAGTAATCGGGGAAAGGTGCTGCAGGCGATGAATATAGGTCATCACCATCTCGGATCTGGTGGATACAGAACCGCGGAGGCCAAATGGAATAAGGAGGACGAAGAGTATAGATCCAAGGGGATAGAAAACCCCTTTGCTAAATTCGAACCCGGGCAGGTTCGAAACTTCATCAGGGCCCGTTACCATGTGGACCCAAAAACCAAACAACTCACCGCGGATCCTGTGGTGAAGGAATTCGAGGAAATTGTGGTAAGTATAATCTAATTACCGCGGATCAACTCGATTGCAATCTAATCGATGATCTAAATGATTTGTTGCTAGTCATGGATCCTAGGGTTCCTCATCCCAGGGGTCGACGGCGGCCACCCGGTGGGATAACCCTTTTAACAGGGCGATGAACCGGGCCAAGAAAATAGAGCCGGTTACGAAGAAGCCATCGTCGGCTGGCCGTCTGGCCGGCCTCGAGGGTAAGAATTGGGTGGATCATTTTGGTCCACCGCCGAGGACGCATGTGGCGCCGTCGGGAAGGAGCGAGGAGGAAAACCACGAGGTTCAAGAACTTAAGGCACAAGTGGCGCGGATCCCGCAGATCTTCCAAGACAACCTGGAAATCACCCTCACGTCCTTCCTGCCTACCTTGATGAAGTTAATAGCGAACTGGAGTGCGTGTGATCGAGTAGGGCCGTGCCCGATTCCAAGCATGGCCAGCAGCCACTCGAACAACGCGGCGCCGACGAATCAGGCGAACTACGTGTTCGTGACTCCGCCCGCTAGCACCGCGGCGCCGCAAGTGTTGGTGACTCCCCCTGCCATCACCGCGGCGCCGGAGTACATGTTGGTGCCCCCCTGCCATCGTCACGGCGCCACCGAAGCTCCAAGCACCAGTCGGTAGGGAGAATACACCGGCGGCCAGCACCGCGCCATCAAGCAGCCCTTCCATCTCTTGCACGCCCGTCGCCGTATGCGGTGTGTCGACATTAGCCGATCTCAACGCCATCACGGTAAACAAATTGCTTTAATTACCGCCTTTCATGCCATCTATTACTCTTATGGCATCTCTGACGACGCCGTACATGTTTTCCGCAGACGGATGTTCCTTGCACTCTCTTATGCTACGTGAACAACGAGCTGAGGGATGTTGCCAAGGGTACCATCGTTCAACCCTTGCAGCGCATGTTCCACTCAAGGCCAATGTCAGATAGCGTGCACATGGTTAAAATTAGTCGGGTGCTAAGGGGCTGTGACGACCTGGAACCTCCCATTCAACCCCCAGAAGCGGATGAAGAAGAGCCGTCTGTCCTCAGAACTTGCTTCGGCTTATTCTTGATATGGCCAAAGAGCATGATCCGTTTGGGTACGGCGGGGGCCATCACGCCACAGAAAACAGCACCGCCTGTCGTGCCAGTGACAAGCGGTGGCAAGGCCCCCTTACCGCCCTCGCCGTCACCTCCACGCGGTGGGTAGGATGATCATGTTGATGATATGCACATGGCGCAGGATCCGGCCGAGGACGACGAAGACTAGAATGATCACTTCTTCAGCACTCAGTTTAGCAACGAAGACCTAGCTGGTGGCCCCACAGAGAAAGCCACTATCACCAAGCGTCTGTTTGGTTCTCAGGAGACGCCTCCAGCTTGCGCCTTTACAGAGCCAGCTGATACAACCAACCGGCCCTTTATTCTAAGCCCTGACACACTACATAGGGCGGCCGGTGCTTAGATTGCGGTGCCTGCCCGCTCTCCAAAAGGAAAAAAGGGTAGGAAAGGAAAATCTAGCAGCTCGAGCCAGCCGGTGGCGTCAACAACTGCGAATCCGATCAGGTTTCGGGACGGGCCACCAAGACCCAAGGGTATTATGTGGAGGATTCATGTGGCAGGTGAGCCCATGCTACCTAAGAATTTGCGGAAGCTCGCCAGTTCGGAACTGCAGAGTGTGCATGACGGCGTGCTGACGATAGAGAGACGCCTTCTATCGGAGAAAGATCCCTCGCACCCGGTATTCGTGGTTAAGGTGCCAACAGGATTGGGATTCGTCGACAATGCCCCTGCGGATCTGTTCTTCCTGCGGTTCGACGACATCTTCAATATGTTCCACCTATACCCGCTCCACTATACCATGGTCCGTCTATTTTCTCTCAGCCTGGCCATGCAGATCATTAGAGAGAACACACCGGGCATCTATATAGTGGACCCCTACTACATGCGTGACGGCTGCTTGGGTTCCCCGGCCGAACGACGTATCGTGGCCTCGTACCTAAAAAGAATCCTTGTGGCAAACAAGACAAAGGAATACATTCTCGTGCCTTACTTTCCCGAGTAAGTCGTTATTCACTCTCCACCGTCGATTGGCTTTATTAGATCATAATCATTCTTTTTCCAACACATTCCATTTGAATTTTTTGCGCAGAGATCAACACTGCACGCTCATCTCCTTATCGCCGAAGCATTCCCATGCCACGTATTTCAACTCGGGGAGTCTAGAAAAGAAGAAAAACTATGACAAGATCAAGGAAGCTCTGGATGATGCTCTCACTGGCTTTGCCTCGACGGAAGGCTCCACCTTCGTGCGTACGAAGGTCAAGTTCGGCAGGCACGTCTTCAACCACGTAACGGAGTTCCCCTGCGTGAAGCAGCCGGAAAACAGTAAGAAGGAAGCCTACTACGCACTCCATCACATGAGGGCGTTCCTACTTGACCAGCAGAATTCTACGCTGCCAGATCATCTCAAACAGTGGGCCGAAGCAAAGGCCAAGATCAATGATTCAGA
This sequence comes from Avena sativa, assembly GCA_916181665.1. Lineage (NCBI taxonomy): Eukaryota > Viridiplantae > Streptophyta > Magnoliopsida > Poales > Poaceae > Avena > Avena sativa. Next base: position 140,655,185 of record OV702280.1, read on the forward strand.
TATTAGACAAGAGATGTATTACATCCAGCAGCAGTTTGGGGCAATCATCTTTCGTGATGTCATGACTTCGGGGGGGATCTTCTACGGAGTAAATATCCTGAATAACCGTGACATAGAAGATCGCCTAGAGATGCAGGGTGACTATAGGAAGTTCATGACGAGACAAGGCGTCCTCTCGTTCCCTAAGCCGAGCCAGAAGGCTTGATGTTGGCCTAGTTGTAGTTACAAACTATAGATGACCTTTGTGTGTGTGGACAAACTATGAATCATCGCTTACTTATTTTGCTTATTAATATTATATATCAATCAATGCTTAGTTTTTTTGCTTACTCTTTGGTCCTTTGCTCACTTTGGTCCTTTTTTTTCCTTACTCTTTTTTCGAGAATAATGCCGATGATTGAAATGTCGTGGCACACTATATATGTGAATGTGCTACGATGGGATTGTGAGCCTTGTGATATGCACAAGTCCAGGTCTTGTGCATCCTACTTGGCTCACCGTTCCATCGTAGCATATTCCTGTGTCCAACGACCTATGTATATATATGAGGCATGCTTTTCGAGTTATTTTTGTCTTTTTCGAGAATAATGCCGATGATTGAAATGTCGTGGCACAATATATATGTGAATGTGCTACGACGGGATAGTTAGCCTTGTGATATGCACAAGTCCAGGAATTGTGCATCCTACTTGGCTAACTGTTCCGTTGTAGCATATTCCTGTGTCCAACGACCTAGCTAGTTATATATGAGGCATTCTTTTCGAGTTATTTTTGTCTTTTTCAAGAATATGCCGATGATTTAAATGTCGTGGCACAATATATATGTGAATGTGCTATGACGGGATAGTTAGCCTTGTGATATGCACAAGTCCAGGAATTGTGCATCCTACTTGGCTAACAGTTCTGTCATAGCATATTCCTATGTCCAACGACCTAGCTAGTTATATATGAGGCATTCTTTTCGAGCTACTTTGGTCTTTTTCGAGAATAACGCCGATGATTGAAATGTCTTGGCACAATATATATGTGAATGTGCTACGACGGGACTGTAAGCCTTGTGTTATGCACAAGTCTAGATGTTGTGCATCCTACTTGGCTTACAGTTCCATCGTAGCATATTCCTGTGTCCAACGACCTATGTATATATATGAGGCATGCTTTTCGAGTTACTTTGGTCTTTTTGATTTAGGAGTACTTTCTATAAGTGTATCTTCATATGCGACTTTAATTATATATGTTTTTTTCAATCATCACCGGTTAATTATTATTGTCAACTTATAGATGACGTGGTATGTTGTGTACAAGGGACGGGTTCCCGGAGTCTACGGTGATTGGGAAGACTGCCGGAGACAGGTGCACCGTTTCAGCGGCAATAGCTACAAAGGGTACAACACTATGGCAGAGGCGGAAGCTAGATACACGCGCGATCTAGCGGGAGTTAGGACAAGGAACCGGATGAAGACCTACATCTTCGTCGCGGCGGTGATCATGCTTATCTTCTTTGGTTGTTTATCCCGCGTTTGTGTCTAGCTAGTTTAGATGTCTAGGCGAGCTTCCGAGCTCTAACTTGTTCGATCGACACATGTATTCGCATGTCACCAAGTACTACTTTGTAACTTGATCGAAACAATGTAACTTATACTATGTATTCATGTATGAGACTTATCTATATGTATTTGTTTCAATCTTGTTTTTCAAATTGTGTATTTATATATATAATTGTATATCTTGTATCTGTGTGTATATCAGCTGTAATATTGTATATAATATGTATTTTATATAATCTGGCTCGGAAATTAAAAAAAACAAAAAACACACTTGTGGCGCACATGATCTACCTTCTGTGGCGCACTACACCTAAAGAGCACTATAGAAGCTTAGTGGCGCACTGGGAAGTGCGCCACAGAAGATCCTACGCGTAGCACACCTGCCCACATAGCCGTGGCGCACTAGCAGGTGCACTACGCCTATATCGACATAACCGTGGCACACTAGGCAGTGCGCCACGGCTGGGAGATAGCCGTAGCGCAAGGCACGTGGCGCACTGCTAGTGCGCAACAGATGATCTTTTCAGGTACGCCACTAACTGCTGTTTTCCTAGCAGTGTAAGCTGTGTTACCTCGTACCCATCAAGCGTCCGCCTTACCCCAGGTCTCTAAACACGCACTGTGAGGACCCCTCCATGGCATACTCGTCGGCAATACCACGACAGTTGGCGCCAACCGTGGGGGCAAGAGGCGCTTCAGGCTCTTCAGCGGGCGAGGACCAAAATCTTCGTGGGAATCGGCGAAACCGTAGCCATCGGTCGCGTTCTCTTCTCCGACAACGTTCCGATCGTCCCTCCCGACGAGTTCTGGATCCCGGCGAAGACGAACCCTACGCGGTGATCGATCGTTCCTATCGGAGACATCCACCTCTTCATCGGCGAAACCGACTCGGGCTCTAGTTCCCTGGAAGTCGGAGGAGCGTCAAGACCCGCACGGACCGCCTACGGGCAGGATACATTCGCGGAAGGATCGATGTCGGATCTCTCCTCGGAGTTTTCCGGCAAAGATCGGAAAAATTCAAGACCCACCCAAACCGCCCCTGTGCAGGATATAAAGGTGGAAGATCACTGCAAATCCGCCGGCTTTGTCCGTGCGTCTGGACAGCAGAGATCCAAGTTCGTCGGCGTGGTTACCATCTTTGATCTGGCGCGCTGCGTTTAGAGAGAGGGCGAAAAACCCCGCGATTACCTGGCCAGGTGGCTCCGTATACGAGCCGATCTGGCCCACTACCCCAATGATGATGCTATCTATTACTTTGTGGAAGGACTGGACCATGGCACGCTTCTCCGACACTCTCTAAGACGGCAACAGGCGTCAGGACGCCTTACCTTCGAAGGCATGGTGAACACCGTCAAAAACTATGCGGAGGCTGAAGCGGCAGCTCAAACAGTGCTTGCGCTCATTGACGGAGCGCCTCCGATTCAGCCACCACCACCACCACCACCTCCAGCCGCCATCGTCATAGCAGCACCACCACCTCCAGTCATCGTCGAGGCTGTTGCACCTCCACCGCCCGTCATCGAGGAAGTCCTGGCACCCTCCGACTCTGTCATTGACGCGCTTTATGCTAATTTAGTGCAGATTCAGAGGAAATAGACTTCATTCCAGAAGAGCTAGACTCCGCTATGCAGGAGATGGAGGAGGAGTACTCGCGCGACGAACAAGCTAATAACACCTTCATGTCTCGAGGGGTGTTCGTCACCATTGGGACAACGATTGACGAAGATCAACCCGGGCAAGCTCCGCCTATGGCGCTGGAAAAGGGGAAGGGGCCACTTATTGCTCAATGATCGCGTAAAGGTCATGCCTCCTCCGCCTAACCCAGTGCAGCAGCCGCAGGAACTTGGCACCGGTCCGAGCAACAACAACACCACAAACTTGCCGCCTCCAGCATCCACGTCGGGAGCATCCCAAGTTACTCCAGCTGATAGAGTGATGTACGACAATGTCCTCGTCGAGCCACTAACCGTTGATCATATCCGGAATGTGACTCAGCTTGATGAGAAGCGCCAGCAACTGCTGGAGGAGGCGCAAGCCATCGCGGAGCAAGGCGCTAAACTAGATCAAGATCCGGTCAACGCGCAGAAGTCCATAGAGAAAGCTAGAGCAATGGAAGCCGAGTACAAGACTCTGCTACAGCAGCAGAAGGCTAAGAAGGCTCCAGATCGCGTCATCAATGATCCTGGTGTACGCAACCTCGGATGGGCTCCCTCGAAGCCGGCACAGGCCAAGCCATACATTGACATTGAAGGCAAGCAGGTGATGCCCACCCCACTCCTTAACCTCGCCGTCGCCAAGACCCTTCTGGAGCAGGATAGATCGCCTGAGGCAGTAGAACAGGTCTATGACCTAGTGGCCAAGGCGGTAAAGCAGCAGGAAAAGGCCACCTCTTAGAGGCTTGAATCTGACCCAGCGCTCTGCCGATCTAGCCAGTACAAACTGCCAAGGGACAGATCTCCTCAGGATGTCAGATCGCAGACGGGTTCATCAGAACGAAGACGGAGGGACGCGCACAACAGGAAGGATGCTATCCCCATATCCTCCTACCATGGAGAAAGAGCCCGACCTCGCCGCCCATCGCCACCGCCCCGATCCCCCCGACGTCAGGAAGACTACAAGGCTCACCATCGCATGGATATGCCCCCACCAAAGCAGTGCGGCATCATCATCCGCGACAACGCGGCACAGACCCGTCATGATGAAGAGCGCCACCAAGGACATAAGAGCAGGTCACATCAGGACCCTCCGCGTCTGACAAGCAACCGTGACAGGCGTGGGGCGTTGCAGGAGGGTAACATCAAGAAGGCTAACCCACCGCCACCTCCGCCTCCGTCGCCGCCAAGCAGTCACCATGGCGGAAGAGGCCCGCGTCGTTCACACAGCCCGTCCCCTGTTGACAACAAGAAGAAGAACCCAGAGCCGTACGATGCACGTTCGCGGATCGATAAGATCCACGTGGCCCGGGAAGGACCATACCTGGGACCACGTTGCTTTGGACCTACCATACGGTCCGCAACTTACCCCAGAGGTTTCCGGATTGACAAGACCATCAAGCCCTATGACGGCACCGCCAAGCCCGCCACATGGTTGCAGGACTACGGCAACGCGGTGGAGATTGCCGGAGGCAACCCCAACGTCGTCTTCAAGTACCTCCCGTTAATGTTAGCAGGAACGGCCCATCAATGGATCGACGACTTGCCGGAAAAATCTATCTACAACTGGCTGGATATGCAAGAAGCATTCACTAAGAACTTTGAGGGTACATACAAGCGTCCCTGCACCGTGGGCGATCTACAGCGATGCGTGCAAGAGAAAGACGAGACATCTCGCGCCTACCTCTCCCGCTGGCTGAACATGAAGAATTCCTGCGCAGGAGTACACGCTCAGACCGCTATGGCCGCCTTCATTGATGGATTGGAAAGGGGCACGTTACTCCGACATAAGCTAAAGCGCTTGCAGGATAATCATCAGCTTGACTTGAATCAGATGATTTAGTTAGATAGTGAATTCGCAGCTGCCGACGACGATGCTCGTGGCTCTTTGCCGGCAACGGCCGTTCCAACCCAAGCTCGGAGGAACAGTAGTACAAAGCAGAAAACCGCTCTAGAAGAAAAGCAATCTACCGACATGGTCGCCATGACTTTTGCAGGACGAGGAGAAGGCGGACAACATGGCCGAGGAAGGGGAGTAGGCCGCGGGCAACACCGAGCAAGTGAAACCAACTCGGCACCGCTCCGCGTTCCCCAAACGTACGAGGAGTACCGCGATATGCCGTGCCTCGTACACCTCGATGTCAACAGCAAGGCCACCCATACCAATCGACACTGCAAGTTCGTCAACGACCTCAAGGAAGACCCGGAGTCCGGCTACAAGCGAAGTCGGAAGAACAGACCGCGAGGAAAGGGCAAGGGGAAGAAGAAGGAGGAGGAGTCCAAGGATTCAAGTGACATGGATGAGGACGTTGACCCCAAGCACGCCGCCAAGAGCGACGACAAGGGCAAGAACCCCTTCGCAAAGAAGGCCCCAGTCTACCACACTTTCCTTGCCACCCCCACCGTCCGACAATAGAAGACCTCTCTAAGGATCCTGATGGCCACTCTCCCCCCAGTTCCCCAATACCTGCACTGGTCGGAGGTTCCAATCACTTGGGACAGGACGGACCACCCAGACCTTGTGCCCACGGAGAACCAGTACGCCATGGTCATCAACCCATTGATTGATGGCGTGGAGTTCACCAAGTGCATGGTGGATAGTGGAAGCAGCATCAACATCATGTACCTGGATACACTGCAAAAGATGAACTTGACGGAGGAAAACCTAAGGCGGACCAACACCGTGTTCCATGGCGTAGTTCCTGGTCGGGAGGCTCGGTCCCTTGGGTGCATTACACTTCAGGTAGCCTTCGGCGATGTTAATAATTACCGCCAAGAGAGCATGACCTTTGAGGTGGTCCCCTTCAAGAGCGTGTACCACGTCATATTCGGACGTGACATATTCCACGCGTTCATGGCCAAGCGATGCTTGATCTACAACAAACTCAAGATACCCGGACCAAACGGCGTCATCACCGTATCCGGAAGCTTTACCTAGGCAAGGGACTGCGAGATTAATAAAGCAGCCGTTGCAGAAGCTGTCCTCTACAGCGAAGAATTCAAGGAGATCCAGAGCAAGGTCAATGACTCAGAGATGCCCGCGTCGAAGAAGCAGATCTCCGACTCCTCTCCTGCGTTCAAGGCCGCCATCGAGACCAAGCCGATGGAACTTGTGGTAGGCGATGCCTCCAAGACCGTCGCCATTGGGACGAACCTGGATCCCAAATAGGAAAGCGTGCTCGTCGAGTTCCTCCGTGAGAATAGGGACATATTTGCCTGGCAACCCGCCGACATGAAAGGTTTACCTAGGGAACTTGCCGAGCACAGCTTAAACATAGATCCAAAATGTAAACCAGTGAAACAATCTCTACGATGCTTCGGAGATGAGAAGAGACGCGCCATTGGTAAAGAGATAGCTAGGTTACTTAAGGCTGGGTTTATCCGAGAAGTCCTTCACACCCGATGGGTGGCCAATCCTGTACTTGTCCCCAAAAAGGGAACCAATGAATTAAGAATGTGCGTTGATTACACCGGCTTGAACAAAGCATGTCCCAAAGATCCGTTTGCTTTGCCTCGCATTGACCAAGTCATTGACTCGACGGCTGGCTCGGAACTTTTGTGTTTTCTCGATGCATACTCAGGATACCACCAGATCAAGATGAGGAAGTCGGACCAATTGGCCACTTCATTCACTACCCCATACGACACGTTTTGCTATGTCACAATGCCCTTTGGGCTGAAAACGCAGGTGCTACCTACCAGCGGACAATGCAACATTGCCTTCACGACCAAATTGGTCGGAACGTTCACGCCTATGTGGACGATATCGCGGTAATGTCTAAAAAGTTAAACGACTTAATCTCCGACTTAAAAGAAACATTTGATAATCCACGAAAATACAACATGATGCTCAACCCTAAGAAGTGCGTCTTCGGGGTTCCAGCCGGCAAACTGTTGGGCTTCATCGTTTCCCAGCGCGGAATCGAGGTCAACCCGGAGAAAATCAAGGCCATCTTAAACATAAACCGTCTGACATGCCTAAAGGACATCCAACGACTAACATGTTGTGTTGCGGCAGTTAGTCGGTTCGTCAGCCGACTTGGAGAGAAGGCTCTGCCGATGTACAAGTTGCTGAAGAAGGCAGACAAATTCACATAGACAGACGAAGCAGATGCAGCATTGAAGCAGCTCAAGGATATTCTTTCCTCAACACCCATCCTTGCAGCCTGGAGAGCCCCTGTTAATTTACATGGCGGCAACCAACCGGGTTATTAGCATCGTCGTCGTGGTAGAGCGGAAGGAACAAGGCTATGAGCACGGAGTTCAACGACCAGTTTACTATGTAAGCGAGGTCTTGACGGAGTCCAAGCAGCGTTACCCGCACTACCAAAAGATAGCTTATGGAGTATTCCTTGCTTCTCGGAAGCTGAGGCATTACTTTCAGGAGCACCCAATCACAGTAGTGAGCAAGACTCCACTGTCCGACATTATCAACAACAGCGACTCTACAGGAAGGGTCGCGAAGTGGGGCATTGAACTTGCCGCCTTCGAGATCACCTACAAGAGGCGCGACGCTATCAAGTCACAAGCTTTGGCGGATTTTATTGCAGATTGGACGGAGATGCCAGATGCTACTCCACTGCCAGAACCAGAGTACTGGGTGATGCACTTTGACGGATCAAAGTTGCTCAACGGCTCGGGGGGTGGTGTACTACTACAGTCACCAAAAGGAGACAAGCTGCAGTACGTTCTTCAGATCTACTTCGAGGCTACAAACAACATGGCAGAGTATGAAGCACTCATTCACGGACTGCGTGTAGCCAAGGATATTGGCATCAAGTGCATAGTTTGCTGTGGAGATTCCGACTTGGTTGCCCAGCAGGTGGCTGGCACCTGGAATGCGCGGAACCCTATGATGGCGGCATATCGTGACGAAGTGGACGAGATAGCCAAGAGCTTCTTGGGCTACGAAGTCAAGTATGTGCCTAGGGAGCAAAACGAGGCGGCTGATCTACTGTCTAAGCTTGGATCCGGGCGCGAGCAAATTCTGCCAGGAGTTTTCAGCATCTACGCACACCATCTGTGAAGGGCTCCGACGTCGACAACCCGGATAGAGCTGACTCTTTCGTCAATATGGTGACAAAGATCCCTCCGGCTTGGACAAAACCGTTCATGGAATACCTCGAACACGGAACTTTGCCCGACAACGAGGTCGAACGACGGAAAATAGTACGATGAGCAAAGGGTTACACCATAATCAATGGGCAACTCTATAAAAGGAGCACTACTGGTGTATACCTAAAGTGCATTTCCCAGCTAGAAGGTATGGAAATCTTGCGCGAGATCCATCTCGCAGATTGTGGGCATCACGCCGCTCCTCGATCGTTGGTCGCGAAAGCCTTCCGGCAAGGATTCTACTGGCTAACCGCGAAGGCGGATGCCGACAAGCTGGTTGAGACATGCACGGGATTCCAGTATTATGCCCGACAACCACATGTTCCTGCTGAAGAACTGCGAACAATACCAATAACTTGGCCGTTTGTAGTCCGGGGGCTAGACATGGTGGGGCCATTACAAACGGCACTGTGTGGATTTACGCATCTGCTGGTAGCAGTTGACAAATTCACCAAATGGATAGAAGCTAAACCCATTAGAAAGCTTGATGGGGCAACTGCCCTCAGGTTCGTCCGGGATCTAGTGGTGAGATTTGGTCTCCCACATAGCATCATCACCGACAACGGAAGCAACTTGTCACTCGGAGAAGTGGAGGCCTATTACTGGGACAAAGGCATCCGACTTGACCTTGCATCTGTGGCACACCCACAATCCAATGGTCAAGTTGAGCGAGCCAATGGATTAATTCTGCAGGGAATCAAGCCACGTCTTGAGGCACTGCTACATAGAGCAGCTGGAGCTTGGGCGGAAGAATTGTCATCTGTGTTGTGGAGTTTACGAACTACACCCAACAGATCCACCGGCTACACCCCTTACTTCATGGTATATGGAGCAGAAGCCATCCTACCTTCCGACATCCTCCACGATGCACCAAGAGTTGCCGCCTACAACGAAGATGACGCGGAAGAATCCAGACGCCTAGATGTGGACCTTCTCTAGGAGGAGCGCGTTTTGGCATGCCAAAGATCCGTCATCTACCAGCAGAAGCTACGCAGCTACCATAGTCGCCGGGTTCGGCATCGCTCGTTTAAAGAGGGGGATTTAGTACTCCAACTCAAGCAGAAGAAGTCCCACAAATTATCCCCGCCATGGGAAGGACCGTTCATCATAAGCAAGGTGCTTCTCAATGGGTCTTACTACCTTGTCGACAATCGTGAGCTCAAGGATAGAACCAACGAGGATCATAAGCGTAAGCGACGTGACCCGGATGATGACTACCCGGAGCATGATCGGCCATGGAACATAGCACAGCTATGTCCTTTCTACACTTAGCATTTTTTATCTAATCGTGTACCTCTTATATGATCAATGAAATAAAGCTCTTTGGTTCACTCATATTGCTGAGTCTTTTACCTCCTTTCGTGTTCATTTTTGGATCATATAAACCTTTATGCACAAGTCTCGCGATTGCACTTGTGAAAATTCCTCCTACGGGCGTTAGCTTAAGTTTTCTGGTCTACACATTCTTTGTCGTTTTTATGTGGATTCTAGAGTAGTGACTTTTGGCACTTATTGTCGGCGATTTTGTGCTCAGGTTATTGACGGTGCCATTGGGCATCATCACCTAAGCGCATGGTTCCGACAACGAGTCTTCCGACTCACGAAAAGTCAAGCATAAGAACCAGAGTAATGGATAAGCCAGCACTTGCTTAAAAAATATATACATGCTGAAACTTAATTCTTAAGTAGCAGGATACGACAACCATTGTTTTCCGCCTTAAGATTACATCAACAAGTTTTTTCCGCGCACACTCCAGAGGTGAAACATAAATTACAAAGTGTTTTTCATTCTTTGGGCGCAGGAGACTTGGAGGCCGCATCATCACCAGCCGGAGAATCACCCTCAACATCGGCGCTGTGATGAGACTCGGAGGAGTCCTGGTTGACGTTGTCGATGAAGTTCCTGGGAACGAAGACGTCAACGTCCACCAACTCGGCAACCCTGGTGTCATAACCCGCGAGTGATGACATGATGGCTTCGTGATCGGTCTCCTTGCCGTCATCATCCACGTCGGGGATACCAGATGTCACCGTGTCGATGTCGGCATCTTCATAGTGTGCCTTCACCATAGACAGCGCCATCCTTGCGCCAGCCCGTGCGCCAGCCCGTGCGCATGAAGTTTTCCAGCTCGCGACACGCTCGGGGGCTCGGCGCAGGATCTCCGAGTACTTCGTCATAGAGTCCGAGGCCTTGATATAAATTTGGAGGGGCTTGGCAATCTCCATGGCTTAGGCACTGGCGGTATTGATGAACTTGCCGACAAGTACCATGCATTCCTTGTCCGAATGAGGCGAGCGGGTTAAACCCATGGGCGCTGAAAATTCTGACAATGATTACATGTGTTCGAAAATTCTAAGTATCCAGACTACAGAACTACAAGGCGGAGGACACTTACTGAAGATGCTGGCCTTAGCCTGCCAGACGACGTCCGCCAAGGATTCCTTCTCTTGTTGGAGGAGCTTAAACGCTTCGTTATGGCGAAGGTTTTGCTCATCAGCAGCTTGCTTCTGATCCTTTAGGATCGCAAGCTCCTCCTTCAAGCGATTGATATCCGCGGAGGCGGAGTCCTGCAGGGCTTTCATGGAATCCTCGTGCATCTTCAGCATTTCTTCCCTCTCCTTCTTAAGGATCTTGTTCTCGCTGTCCAGCTGCTGGATGTGCTTGGACTGCTCAACAATATCCTTGGCCTTGGCAACATGCTCTGCAAGTCGGAGAAAACAAAGTACACATTGAGTACTCGGAGATTATGGGCACAAAAAGTAAGACGGAAATGCGCAAAAAGAAAACAGACTCTTGTTTTTGATGATCTGTTCCTTCAAGATGGCAGTTTTATCCTTTTTGGCTTCAAGATCTGCGCGCATATTCTGATACTTGTCGTTGGCCATGCCCCTCCGAGCATTCTCATTTTTTGGAAACAAATACAAAGTTATATTGCTGTTTGGTCTGCTTGGAGCCCCTAGTCGAAGATTCTCCATCTAGGTGCTCGGGGGCTACAGCGAGAGTTTTTAAACTTATCAATATGCTTAGCTTTTCTTTAAAGCATCTAGTTGGAGCTCATTCAGTTCTCGATTAGAAGCTTGAGGGCTTCGGTATAAAGTTTTTAGCTTGGAAAATGCTTAGATTTTCTTTAAGCATCTAGTCGGAACTAATTCAGTTACAACTAGAGGCTTGGGGGGCTACGGCACTGCAAAATATAAACACTATGTATGCTACTCTTAAAGCATCTGGTCGGAATAATTTCTTCCATCTAAATGCTTGGGGGCTACAGTGAGAGTTTTTTCTAACTTAGTCACTCTTAGAGCATATAGATGCAAAACCTATGGTTTTCCGTCTACATCCTCGGAGGCTACAGTAGGATACTCATACGAAATGCAAAAGGTAAAGTAAAACTTACAAGTGCGATGATCTTGAGGCTTGTAGCGCTCTCGTCCAGCAGCTTGACAAAGGCAATGATGTTTCCTCGCAAGATGTCTGCTTGTCGGAGTAGCTCCTCAAGACCGCACGTCGGAGATGACGACACTCCTCTAGGAACCATAGTTGTGTTACTCGGCATGAGCGTCGGGTAAACAATCTTCGGGAACTCGAAGGGTTTCTGGGGAGCAGAGGCGCCGCCTTCGGCAGAAGTACCACCTCCCACCACCGCCTTGCCGCTACCGATGGCATCCTTAGCCGGCGCTTCAGCCATTTGAAGAGCAGCACTCTCCTGCGTCGCTTGCTCGCCGACAACGGCTAGTTCGGTAGAGGCGCCAGAGTCCACTTCCATGGCGGAAGGGCCTGGTGCCTCCTGGACTTGGGAGCTTGTCGGGGCAGAGGAGGGCTTGACGACAGGAGTAGCAGGGGCGATGGTGGGGGAGGAGTCGCGATGCAGCATATCTTTGATATTTCTAGAAGCCCCAAGAGTCTTCGAGGACTTCTTGAGGCTGGTTGTGGCTTTCTTCCAGAAACGTGTGAAATGCATAAGTATAGGAATAAGACAGATAAATGAGACGATGTCGCAGAATGAGAGGCTTACACTAGGGGGGTGCTTTGGCAAACATCCCGGTGGCTTTCTTCTTCTCCGCCTCCAGGGCGGCAGTACTCTTTTTGGTGTCACCTCGCCGGTCGGTGCCGCCCGCCAGGCGAGCCCCTCCGTCGCGGGGAGGTAGCCCTCGGCGATCATCACTTGGATATCGTGTCCGGAGATGTCCGAGCCGTGCCAGTCGCCTTTGTTCGAGTCTGGCTCCTCTTCCAGAGGCTCCAGCGCCGCCAGATTATGGTCACCGCCGGTGGTTTCAATCACCGCCGACGTGGGGATGACCAGGCCCTCAGGGGGAACGACGACGGAGCTCGCCGGCTTCGCCGTGGCTTCGCTCGACGTCGCCATCGAAGGGGAGGAGATGCTGCTGCCATGGAGGACTGGGAAGACGCGACTGGTGCAGAGAGAGAGGCTAGGGTTTCTTCGAGGTTTTCTGCAGAGGGCTCGAGGAGACGTGCGGCTGGAGGAAGAAGATGATGACGCGAGAGAATGGGGTGAAAAAGTGGCAAGTGTCCCACGGTTACTAATTATCCTACCCTGCGTCAAGATTCGTGCAGCTAATCGAACGGTTTCCGCGTAGACGACGTGTTCGTGAACGTGCGCGGTAATTTCGCCACGTCTCCAACCGCCGCCACCAACGGTTCGTATCGCTCGCCTAGGAAAATCGGATATGATTGCGTTCTCTGCATGTGTGAGTTACGAGGCGTCGCTGACCTATAGCCTATGTCTTCATAACTGACATGGTAGATGAGCCGTCCCATCGAAGATTACGACATAGACGGATTTAATCCGACAACGGAAGCGTACGATGAAAGATTCAGCATTTCTCCGACTTACTCATATAAGACGGAGAAACCTTTGCAGGGTTCTTTGGGAGGACTACAAGATATTGCTTGACGATTTGCCGACATCCATCTAGACGGAGCATTCCACGGGAAGAGGCAAGATGGCGCAAGTCTCGGAGTTCTCCGGGGGCTACTGTTGGGGATATGCTATATGGGTATCCTCATAGCATGTCTCTTATCCGACTAACCTGGGTGGCCCATAGTCGGTAGCATGGCCTGTGGCCTGCTGGGCAGCCTAGTTAGGTGGATCCAGAAGGGAGGCACATGCCGGATAAAGGAAGGCTATGGTGGAGTCACCATCATACCCGGAGCCTTGGAGTGCAAGATACACAAGACTAGTAATAGACGGTGTAGAACTCTGTAACCTGTCCGGCTAGGACTTTTTCCTGTAACCCTAGGTCCTGGCGACTATATAAGTCGGGCCTATGGGAGTTTTAGGGCACAATCTCATACAACCTAGTATCGTTTTACGCACACCTCGCACAGCGAACCTATCTCTGTAACTCGGCGTATTGCCATTATAGTGATTTATAGCAGGAGTAGGATTCCGCCACCATTGTGGGATCTGAACCTGGGTAAGCTGTGTTACCTCGTACCCGTCAACCGTCCGCCTTACCCCACGTCTCTAAACACGCACTGTGAGGACCCCTCCATGGCGTACTCGTCGGCAATACCACGACAGAGTGGAGCAGAGCAGGCAAGGCTACATTGAAGAGGAGAGAGGGAGGATGTTCTCCTTCATCTAGGTCCCCTTTCTCTTAGGAAATACACCAACGAGACATAATTTTGGGTGGAGGAGCCCTTTTTGGAAACAAGGAAAAAATATTTGCGGTGGAAGGAGCCTTTTCTCACCTTGCCAGCAGTACGAGATCGACTAGGCACCAAAAGCTAAGTACTAATACAAACTGGATTAGTACTTGAGTACTAGTAGTTGCTTAGTTCCATCTAGGAGCAACATTGACTAATATAAGTACAATAGTTTGTGAGGATCCTTCTTAGTTCCTCGAATGCCTCTTGGTCACATAAGAGTAATACAAGTTTGATGAAATTCATATCAACCCCCAATTAAGTAGGATACTGCTGAACACGTTGAGACTAAATCCATGTAGGCATTCCATGAACCAGAAGATAGCAATTTCACATTATAAGAGCTCTGCGTCCCTGACAACATATCGCCAGCTCCTACCAGTAGTTATCACTACACGCATATTTCTTTCTTCACACAGATGATTCTTCAAGACATGCTGACTGTAATCTAGTGAGAAGCACTGAAACAAGAAGAAAATAGCTATCCAAAGTTTAGGGCTTGTTAAATAGTGAAATAGTGAAAAATATGCCTCCTTTATTCGTAGTATGATAGAGAAAATAAATGTAGTATTGCAACGTTATGCCCACTCCAATCCTACGGGAATTCACATGAACCAAAGTTTGTTTGACTCTATCATAGAACTAGGACAAATAGAGGATGCTGAAAAAGAGGTGTGCGTGGATGTTTGATTTCTTACGAAATCTAGTGCAAAAGAATCCTCAGAAACACCTATGGAAATCAATCCTACAAATGTAACAACCATCTTGGTAAAAATTACTATTTATTGATTTAATCCAACAAATTTCTTAGGCAATTTTTTTGAATCATATGGCTACTTACCATCATGCCCCCTCCCTCACCGAGTAAATAATAGGTGAGCTCGCAGACATAGAAAGGTATGTCATGTTTGATCTAGGATACTTTATGATGTAGCCTGACCTACGGTCGTTACCACATCAAGGTCTCCAACTTACGCCAAGTCTTCATGGACTCCAAAGGTGAATCCGTTCCTCTATGCGAGCCCACTTCCTAACCTATTGAATGGTATACTACTTCATTCCCCATCCTATGACCATGATAGGTTCACACCAATGGGTACGGAGACGAGGGAGGAAGCCCGAGGACTCACGCCCGACAAGACGGAGGCTTGGAAGAGGAGACGCAAGAATCTCCAGCTGGAATCGGCGCCAGGACGGGTGAGCCGGAGCCACCGCCGGAATCTCCGGCGACAGCCCCGGTGAACCAGGCACCCCGCCGGAATCCCCGGCGCCAGGACCGGTCGACCGGACCCACCGCCGAAAGCACTCTCTGTATGCCGTTTTGGTGCGCGACCGGAATATCCGACGACGACTGGAAATCTCGGCGCCTGATCCGGCGCCGCTGGACTTACCGCCGGAACTCCCCGTCTGTGCGCATATCTGGGTTTGATGCCCTAGAATATTCCCTTTATTTACCCCTTTGCCTAGTTTATTCCCAAACTACCCCCTTGTTTAGTGGCTGGCCTATAAATAGATCCCCCACCCCTCATGTACCCCTTAGGCATAGATGATAGACTAAAGACAACCCCCATTGTGGAAACTTTAGTTTTGCCTCATCCCCTTTACCAAGGGGACCGACTATCGTCACCAACCTCGATTGGACTTTGCATCACGCATCCATCGTTGAACAAGGCCTTGGAGTTCGGTGTCTCGTCTCCAAGTTGTAAAGAGCCTCCCCAAGTTGTTCTTCCCTCTCCGATGTGGATTTGAGGGAGCACGTTGACCGATCTTTCCTTGCAAGGATTCTATCGGACCGGTGGCCGCCGTTCGGGAGCAATCGGCCTTGTATCGTGTGATTTTTGCGTGTGTTCATCGTGTTCTTAGCGAGGTGTGTGTTCGCTTCCGCTACCTTCTCCCTTTCCCCTCGCTTTCCCGTCAATTTGACCACGAGATCCGTGAAGATCGGGCCACCCAAGAGGTTAACCCCTCCATCATCTGGTATCAGCACCTTTTGGTTGCCACGGATTTCTCATCGATTTGGTCTTTTCCCCATAAATTCGAAAATTCCACCAAGAACAGCCCCAATTCATTTTTTGGATCGATTTGTGATTTGAGTGTGTTTTGGTAGGTTTTTATCCGTGGATTATTTGCTAAACTTGTTGATCTACCTTCCACTGCGTTTCCATGGCCTAATTCCATCATTTTACACTCCGATCTGAAGTTCCCCATTGAGTTTTTCCGCAGAAAATCGAGTTTTCGTGTTCCTGAACTCGTTCCGGCGCCAGACCTGGCGAACCGGAGCTCCTGCCGGAATTTCCGATCAAACCGGACCTACCGCCGGAATTTCCGGCGAGAATTCTGGTCCCGCCGACCTAGTCGCCAACAGATTCAGCTCCTCACGGTTTTGAGCATAACTTTTGCATTCGAACTCGGATTTTGGTGTTGTTTAGCTCGTTTCGAAGAGGAGAATGAGCTCTACATCATCATCCACGTTGTTCATGCTATATACTCCATCCTAATTCCGTGATCAAGGCGGAATCCAACAATAAAGGGTGAAGATCATCGACGAAAGGTATAAACATTTCGCGACTTCTCCCCACTTGCTTTGCTTTGTGAACCCCACTATCTTTGCGAGCAACAAACACCTATTGAGACTAGTTCCTCTTATGATTGCTTGGTCTATGCGCATTCGATACCTTGTAGATTCCGAGCAAACATTGTGAGCGCTATCTCATATAGTTATCTTGTATAGTTGTTGGCACAAGGAAGAGGCAAGTGAAAAAGAAAAAGAAAGAAACAAAAATAAATATATATATATATATATATATATATAGAAAAAAGAAAAAGAAAGAGAAAAAGAAAGAAATATACATGTGCCTTATAGAATAGGAAGCGCAAGCTCGATGAACATCATATATGTGGTACTTATTGTGCATATCTTGTAGCCCACCAATTTTGTGCAATCGAACTAGCGTCTCTCCTTGTACTTGTGTGAGACAAGCTTATAGTCTTCGCTAGGTAATCATTTGGTTCTTAGCTCACTTTATCCGTCGCACAAGTTCCATTTATCCCACCGTGTGTGTTTCCTTGTACATATTTCCTATCTTGTGGATTGACTTGTTTGCTTTGTGATCATTGTGGTTCTTTACTTGCCAATACAACATCTTGATTTCGGATTGGTTCTTGACATGCCACTTTCCATACCTATCCACCATAGGCCTTGTGTGTGTGTTTTTTGGTTAGTAGTTGGTTTTGGTGTTCCGCGTGAACTTCACTTTGCTTGGTTTATTGCTCTCAAGTGTGGCCACTTGCACGATACGATCTTCCAAGGTAAATTAAGGTTCGATGTTGTATCCTTAACAACCTCTACCACTTCCATATACAACACTTGGTCTTGTGAAGCATGTCTAGGGACTCTGGGACCGAGAATGATATCTATGAAGAATCCATGATGAGCCACCATGACTACGAATCCACAAGTATAGAGGACATGACGGAGCACAACACCAACAATGGCTCCGCATGCTTTGAGGACCCGGAGCACTACACCTACGACGACTCCACATGCATGGAAGACTTGGAGCTCTACATCGACAATGCCTCCTCATGCATGGAGACTAAGGAGCACTACACCGACAATGGCTCCACATGCTTGGGTGATATGGAGTACTACACCAACAATTACTCCCCAAGCATGGATGACTTCGATTGCGACATCGACGAAGCCTCGCCAAGCATGGAGGACACGAAGAACTTCATCGAATTTGATGGATCCTCCACGAGCCATGAAGAAGTCCTCCACCGCGTGGATATGGCAGCCTACTACGCCACGCAAGTGGAGGCACATCATCAAGATCCCTTGACATTCAAGGCCAAGCATGCCACACCAAAGGTGTCACATCCCAAGATTTTCCAAATCTTGAAATGTGAAAATAAATGAATAAAATAAAACTTTGTTTGATTTTCAGAGCCAGAAGAAACTTTTTGAATTCAAATGGAACCTCAAACCAATTTGAATCAAATAAATCCTAAAGAGATTTAAAAATGTAAACATTTATTAAAGGAAATTAAAAATGTTTTGGAATTATTATTTTGGATCTTTTAATAAAAGATTTTGTTTTCAAATGAAAAGGTGGATTTATAAATAAAGATTATTTTATAAGGCCAAATTAAACTTGGCCAAGGTTTTGAAACAAAAGAGTTTTCTTTGATTAAAATAATAAAAGTTTATTTTAAAATAAAAGTAATAAAGATTTAGCATCCAACCTTATTTGAAGATAAAAGGTTTTACCAATTTAAATTGAAACATCAAAACTTATTAAATTATTTAAAATAAGTTTTCCCAATATTGGATATTCACAAATAAAACCTATTAAAGAGTTTTGACTTTATTTAAGATTTTAAAATAAACATTCTCAATAAAACAAACCCTAGTTGATTTAATAATGAAAGTCTATTTTATTTAATTAATAATGGACTCTAAAACAAAATGTTGTTTTGTTTTAAAACAAATTTCCAAATATTATGAACTTCTCAAATTAAACCTACTAATTTGATTTTGAAAATATTTAAGTTTTAAATGAAGATTTTATTAATAAAATCAAACCTTATTTGATTAATAAACCTTGGCCATTTTATTTAACTAATATTGGACCCTTTAACAAAAATGTTATTTTGTTTTAAACAATCTCCAAGTATTCTTTATTTACAAATGATACCTACTGGTTTGGTTTGGGAAAATATTTTCGAATTTAAATGGAGTTGTATTAAATAAATCATATCATATTTGATTAAATAACTATGATCTATTTTATATTAAATAGATCCTAAAAGGAATGAAAATATTATTTTATTTTGGAGTATTGGATTATGTTGTTGAACAGAACCAAAAACACAATGCAAAGTTTAATGATTGTTTGAATGGTTTGAAATATTTGAATGCTTGAATAATTGTTTGAAATAACAAAACAGGAAATAGAAATAGAAAAAGAAAAAGAATTAGACAGAAAAAAATAGAACAGCCCAACAATCTGGCCCAACAGCCCAACTCGCAGCCCACCTCCTCTCCAGCCCGAATCGTTTTCTTTCACCCAGCAACTTACCCACCGAGAGACTGACTACTGGCCCCACCTCCACTCCCTTTCTCTCACTGCCAGAGGACCCCACACCACGGCCCCTTCTTCCCCACCCCGCGGACTGGTTCTTCCTCCTCTCCTCGCCGTTGCAGACATAAATTCTCGGCTTGATTACGCCTTAACGCGACAATATTTACTCGCAGTGGTCGCACACCTTAAAGCGCCAGCCTCCCCTCTTCCGTTTCCCCCAGACGCCCCTCCTCGACACGCCTCCAGGCCGCCACAATTTCTCCTCGACTGCCCTGTCTCCGATGATGCTCCGGTGACGATTCCGGCGAAACCAGACCTCCCCTTGCTTCATTGACCAAGCTCACAGCTTCCCCACAACCAGACGCATCTCCCAACATCCTCCTCTCAACCGCGGGCGCCCCATAGCGTCGGCTACATCAAGCTTTCGAACGCCGCCGCGTCTGCCATTCTCCGACGACGTCCCCAGGTAGAACTCGACCTCCCCTCTCAAACCCGATGATGTTCCCTTACTCGCGACCCTCGTGCGCACCTAACCATGCCTCTATTTTGTCCTAGCACGGTCCTAAACGAAGCCGGCAACAACAACCCGAGAGCACCGCCACCCGAAGCAACTCCGGCGAGCAATCCTGCCAAGACCAGTGCGCCCCTTGCCATCTCTAGAGCACCTTGAGCTTCGCCGTGTTCTCCTGAGCCTGGTGAGCATCTTCCCTTTCTCCCTAACCTCCTGTAGCATCGGTACCGTCGTCGACCGACAGCTCCGCCGCCGGTAGCCACCGCAGCGCCGCCCATCTGTGGCTGGTGTGCCTAGCACCATTGGATCGTAATCGTAAGGCCACGATAGAATTTAACTGAAGCGGTAAGTAACCTCTGCGCGCCGCACGATTTAGCTTAATCCAACGGCTGTCGTCGCGTGATCCAACCGAAACGGTACCGACGAATAGGAAGCCGCCGCGTGTCACCAGATAGATTGAAATTAGAATTTGAAATCAGAATTATTTACAAACTTCAAACCCTTGTATCTTTGGATCCACACGTCCAAAAATTACAAATTTTATGTCGTTGGATTCAGGAGAACAAACCCTAGCCAACTGTGGAATTAGTTTAGCAAATAGTATCTGTTTGTTTGCTTATTTTTGCAGATTCATTTGTATGCTTGTTTAGAGTATAAAAATTGTTTAAAATTGATTTTAGGGTTAAAACTTTTGCAAATTGGTTTGTTGTGATCTTACTGACCCTAGGAACCAACCATTGGTGTTAGAAATGATTTTTGTAAGATTTAGGTTAGATTACTTGACTTAGTCATTTTCTATCCAAATAAAAAGAATGGTTTTTGTTATAAAAATGGTTATGAAAAGAAAACTTCAAGGAAATGTTTGGACCAAACCTACTGACCCAAAAACACCAAGCTTTGCAATATCAACTCATTTGGTAAACAACTTAAGAGATTTGCCTTAATAAAAACATTTTTCACCACATAAAATGATGAATGGAATTAAAAAAAACAGTTTTTGGACAAAACCCTCTTGCTAATGACTTTGCCACTTTGGTAAATGACCAAATTGGATCTTACAAAGTTTAGAAACCCCATAGAGACCCTTTGAAAAATAAAACTATCTTGTGCATGCTCCCATGCATGAATTGGGTTCCATTATCTTGTGTGTGTGAATTTGTTTGAGTGTTTATTGGTTTGGAATGTAAATTGAATTGGTGTTTGCTTGATTGATTTGTAGTGAACTGTGAGACTAGAAAGATCAAGGAGTGAACTACCATTTCCTACCAAAAAGGCAAGTGATGCTTCATACTTTCTATCCTATTACTTTCACTATGCATTAGTGATTTTGCTAAGTAAACTTGCATGGATTTTGCTAAGTATAGATCTTGCTATAGGAAAACCTAGTAAATGAATCCTTAGTAGGATTTCTTAAGTTAAGTTTCCTATTACTACCAAGCTTAGCCTAGCTAATAGAAAACATGGGTGGAATATATAATCATACTATGGAAAAATATTCTAAGTCTGAGGACTTGTGATTTTGTTTAATAAAACAACTAAGTTAATGAATCACCTGGGTGGAATGGAAAAGCTTGGTGGAGAATGGTTGAGTGGTTCACAATGCCATGGACTTGGATTGTGTATCTCACTTGTGGTATGCCACCCAGGAAGCAAAGGGATTTGAGATGTCAAATGTTGAGAAGCTTCAAGTGCAACCACTTGGCAATATGGGCTCTGCCATGATCATATAGGTTGCAAGAACTTAGCCATATGGATAGTGGGTGGTAGTGTTTGATAGGTTGGAACGCGTCCATTTTGGTCTAAGGGAAAGCTTCTGAAAGATCTTGTCTTGGGAAACCAAGTCTTGTGGGGAAAGTGCACCACCTCTGCAGAGTGTAAAATCTAAGTACTTAGCCATGTCCCTGGTAAAGGACAATTTGAGCATCAAGACATGGAAGCAATCAAGAATCTCATCATTCAAATTGCTAAATTAAAATCTTGTGGTTTGAACAAGGGATTGTTTGAATTCTTCAATCATTGATGGAGAGATGGATTGGTACAAGGATCTTGAAATCTTTGATTGAGAAAAATGATTTTGTCAAGCAAAACCTTAGTATTTTCAAAATGATAAGAAAAATCTATTTTGAGCAGTGCAAGCCTCAACTCCACTTAGCCAAATGCATATAGATGATAGATTCCACTATACTACTATAGTATCACTTGCCAATACAATTCAAATGTATTGACCCTTTGTGGCTGTAACTTGTATGTTGCAGGTTTGATTGTTTTTAGTGAAGATTGATTGATTAGGATTAGAAAGTCTACAACCATCATCTGCCTGTGGCACTTTGAAGATGATGGACCCCATGATTATAGTTATTCCGCTGCAATGTAATGTAATAGCCATATGAGATATGAAAGATGTAATAAAATTATGTTATTCCTGGTTATAAAGTTATATTATGACCTTTGTTTCTTGATATTACATCTTAAATGTGGATGCTAGCTATTGATCCAGGGACTAGCATTGTAAAACACAGGAGGGATCAATCTTATTAAAGGTTGGGACCCCTTACAAAAGGGCACAACCTACTTCGATGATCCACCTCCAAGGTGACAAGCGCTACCACCTCCAAGGCGTCAAGCGCCACCATCGACAAGGCATCAAGTGACACCACCTAGATGGCGTCAAGATCCACCATCTCCAAGGCGCCAAGCTCCATCACCTCCAAGGTGCCAAGCTCCACCTCCTATCCAAACAAGAGTGGTGTCCAAACATCATATACATCAAGAGGTGCCAAGAAACAAGAATCTTCATCTACAAACATCCTCTCATGAGCATCGCCACCATAAAGAGGATACAAGACATCGTCAAAGGCATCTTCGTCACCAAGACGAAGAATTCATGATGAGCACCAACCATAATGCTCAAGCAAGCTCAAGAAGGCACCACAAGCACAAGAAGAGTGCCAAGGCAAATTATCACCGTCGTGAGCGTCATGTGGATGACCAAGTGCTTCACCAACATCAACCATCGGCAAGGCACGCCAATGACCTCCGTCGACACCATCATAGGGCACCTTCAACTACTCGTGCCACCACCATAATGGCACCAAGAGCAAGCCTTCATCCACGCCATCAAGCTTCAACGCCTACGCTTGACTTCCATGACCTCGTGAACGAGGAAAATGTAGACCTCTACTTCGCCAAGTTGGATAGCATGAGCCAGCCTCCACCACTACTACGAGATGGCCACAAAACGGTCGAGCATGGGATTTTCCCTTCGACTAAGGAGGAGAGCGATGATGCCCATCTTATGGCATCCAACCTTGGAGGCGACAAGGTCAAGAATGGTGAGCATGGGATTTTCCCTTCACCAAAGGAGGCGCATGGAGTTGAGGAAACCGAGCCTATCCCTATATGCTTAAGTCATGATGTGGTACCAATCCCATGTGAGTATGAGAGACACTTAGCCCACTTGAGTGAGAACAAGAGTGAGATGACTGACTCCACCTTATGTAAGATTGAGTGCTTCCACTTGGAAGGCATGAGCGATACTCCTAGTGAGTTGAGAGTGGTAGTTCATAGGTCAAGTGAGAGCATTTCGATTTCTAACAATTTACCCTCTACCTATAGTGTGTTCTCTTGTGTTGTGCTAGGTTCCATGGAGGAAGACACGCCAAGCCATGAAGCAATGATGCCTCAATTGGAGAAGATGTACATGGTGCACGAAGATGATGCTACGCCATGGCTACATCAAGAAGACGAAGTCGTCCACAATGAGACCACTACTTCCACAACATCCACTTCATATGAGAGGTATGAACAAGGTAACAATAAGTGTGTTGATGATGCCATGATCCCACTAGTGGACATGATGAATTGTGAGGATATGCATGCTATGGATGATACTTGTAACATTACATATGCTTCATCCACATTCACATGTGATGCTTTGCCTTTGCATAATATTGATCATGTGGAATTGTTTGATTGCGATATCATTGCCATAAACATGCCATGTTATGCATCTTGTGTGTATACTCCAATTGCTTTGGACTTGCCTTGTCATGCTAGTCATTCAATTTCTCCCGTTGCTTGCGATAAGATGAATGCTTGCTATTTCACTTGTTTTGCTTGCAACAATATTGATTATATGCGTTACAATGAGATGGCCCACATAGCTTTCTCAATTTTTGAAGATTTTTATGATTGCCATGATAAGCATGTTCCCCACTTGCATACTCACCATGCATCTATTTCATACTTGATTGACATTAATGGTGATGTGCACAAGAAGAGATATGTCATGATGGATGATGTGTATCTCTACCATGCACACATGTTCTTCCTTTTGTGTATGATGTGTGTAGTTACTCGCACACGAATGTCAACCTCGTTTAAGCACGAGTTGACAAAAAGAGCTCTTGAGAGCATCCCACAAGCTTCATGGAAGGTGAAGGAACATTGAAGTGTTGTCAAGTCAATCTTTTCGAGGACGACTATATGGTGAACCCCAGGATCATGAAGGTCTCTCGACCTCTTCTACTTTGTGATGAGCATGTAGAGTCGAGGAAGACTCTTTTTGAAGGGGCGAGCTGATGTAGCCCGACCTACGGTCGTTACAACATCAAGGTCTCCAACTTACGCCAAGTCTTCATGGACTCCAAAGGTGAATCAGTTCCTCTATGCGAGCCCAATTCCTAACCTATTGAATAGTATACTACTTCATTCCCCATCCTATGACCATGATAAGTTCACACCGACAGGTACGGAGACGAGGGAGGAAGCCCGAGGACTCACGCCCGACAAGACGGAGGCTTGGAAGAGGAGACGCAAGAAGCTCCAGTTGGAATCAGTGCCAGGACGGGCAAACCAGAGCCACCGCCGGAATCTCCGGCGACAGCCCTGTTGAACCGGGCGCCCTGCCGGAATCCTCGGCGCCAGGACCGGTTGACCGGACCCACCGCCGAAAGCACTCTCTGTATGCCGTTTCGGTGCGCGACCGGAATATCCGGCGACGACCGAAAATCTCGGCGCCAGATCCGGCGCCGCCGGACTTACCGCCGGAACTCCCCATCTGCGCGCAGATCTGCGTTTGATGCCCTATAATATTCCCTTTACTTACCCCTTTGCCTAGTTTATTCCCAAACTACCCCCTTGTTTAGTGGCTGGCCTATAAATAGAGCCCCCACCCCTCATGTACCCCTCATGTACCCATTGTGGAATCTTTAGTTTTGCCTCATCCCCTTTACCAAGGGGACCGACTATCGTCACCAACCTCGATTGGACTTTGCATCACGCATCCATCGTTGAACCGGGCCTTGGACTTCGGTGTCTTGTCTCCAAGTTGTCAGGACCCTCCCCAAGGTGTTCTTCCCTCTCCGATGTGGATTTGAGGGAGCACGTTGACCGATCTTTCCTTGCGAGGATTATATCGGACCGGTGGCTGCGGTTCGGGAGCAATCGGCCTTGTATCTTGTGAGTTTTGCGTGTGTTCATCATGTTCTCCGCGAGGTGTGTGTTCTCTTCCGCTACCTTCTCCCTTTCCCCTCGCTTTCCCATCGATTTGACCACGAGATCCGTGAAGATCGGGCCACCCAAGAGGTTAACCCCTCCATCACTTTATTCTCGATAAAATCACACCTGTATGATAAACGCACATTATTGCCGTAAAAGATGTACCTTTCGAACCAATATTTCCATTCATAAGAAGGACCTACATGAAAGAAAAATAAATCTTAGAGAGGAATATATTGCTGCATATTCTAATTAATTTTACAATCCAAGTAAAACTTTACCCCTTATAGCCGCAAGTTCTTCCTCATCATTATCAGTTACATAAAAGTCAGTGTAGCAGATCTCATCATCGCTGGAACTGTTCATGATTTTCTACTTTGCTTGGAATCGGAACCTATAAATGGCATTGCAAGATACTTATTATAGCACTAAAATGCATGTAATTATAACCAGTTCAAGTGACAAAATGATATCCCAGCAGCAAGCAACGTGTTTCATCAAGGATTCACTTTGAAAGAGTACATCAATCTCAATATATTTGTATTTATGAAGATTTAAACTATCGGGAACGAAATAGAGGGGAATGAACGAGATCCAAAAAATCGGCTGAGATAGAAAATGGAATTAGTAAAAAAAGAGGAATTGTGAATGTTTTCTATACAAGGGAGAGATGAAGATCATACCTTGTTGTTCTAGGTCGTAGACGGCCTAGTGGTGATAGGCAGATTGATCTGCACAGCGCTAGAGATGATGGTTGTGGGGATGGGAAGCGGCGGTGAGAGGAGGCGGCAACAAGGATGAGTGTGTTTTCTTGATGATGGTGGATGTATTGGGCAATGCAGATGATGTAGACCGACCTACGGTCATTACCACATCAAGGTCTCCAAGACACGCCAAGTCGTCATGGACTCCAAAGGTGAATCCTATCCTCTATGATATCGCACTTCCTACCCTATTGAATGGTATACTACTTCATACTACGTCTTATGACTATGATAGTTTCACTCCAACAAATACAGAGGCAAGGGAGGACTCCCGGAGCATCAAGGCCGACAAGACGGAGGCTTGGAAGAAGAAGCCGACCCAGGACCAGAGTATCTGCCGACATCGCCTGAAGTCTCTGCCCCAACCGGAGTCTCTGCCTGCACGTGCCCGGAGTCTCCAGTTCGAGCCCTATCTGCCCGAGTCTCTAAGCTCCTGGACTCCGTCTGGAGTCTCGGCCTGCTACCTGGAGTATCCTTCCCAGACTGGAGTCTCCGGCCTAAGTGATGGGCCTGTGTGCCGCTAGCCAGGCCCTTGGCCGATGTACCACCGTATTCCGCCCAAACCCTAGTTTTATCCCCAAACTACCCTTGTTTAGTGGGTGGACTATAAATAGATCCCCCACCCCTTCATGTATCCCATAGTCATAGATGATAGACTAAATACAACCCCCTCTGTGAAATATCTTGTTTTGCCTCATCCCCTTTATCAAGGGGACCGAATATCCTCACCAACCTCGTTGGAATTTGCACCACGCATCCATCGTTTTACATGGCCTTGGAGTCAGTGTCTATTCTCCAAGCTGTCCAGACCCTCCCCAAGGTGTTCTTCCCTCCCCGACGTGGATTGAGGGAGCACGTTGCCCGATCTTTCCTTGTGAGGATTCTATCAGACTGGTGGCCGCCATTCGTGAGCAATTGGCCTTGTATAATGTGAGTTTTGCGTGTGATCATCGTGTTCATTGCGAGGTGTGTGTTCTCTTCCGATACCTTCCCCCTTTCCCCTCACTTCCCCATCGATTTCCATGGATATTCATGAAAGGTCGGGCAACTCTAAGGGGTCAACCCTAATAGTAGAGGTGGGAAGATGAGTAAAAAAAGAACGAACTTGTGGGCCCAACCTATGCCGGGTCCATCTGAATTCGGATTTTTCTTCCTCGGTGCATGGTGAGAAATAGAATAACTTGAGTATATAGGAGTAAAATATAGGAAGGCTGGCCAGGTTCCGATGAAGTGCATTAAAAAATGTAAGTTCGAATATTTTAAGCATGGAAGATTGTAGAAGGATGGAGAACTGTGTTTTGAGGTTTATGCATGGTGTTCATAGTGTTAGGCTAATATCAAAATCTTGTAGAAGCTAGCCATGACATAATCTAATGTTGTGATTAGCCAATATGTATCCAACGGTCGATGTTTAAAGTTATTTATACACTATACTTATTATTAAGTTGCACATGCCTTGCACACGTGAGAAATGATGAAGAAGATTATAGAATTATTGAGAAGTATGTTTTGACGTTTGTGCATAGCGATCATTGTGCTAAAGACTATTAATACAATCTTCTAGATGCTACTAGAATGGATAGAATTAAGATACAACAAATAGCAATGTTGAGATTTTCCTGTCTTGATCCAATGCAGTCAAAGTTCAAAGTTATTCGTACACGATATATTGCTAAGATTATATAATAGGTAAAGCTCAACAATTATAAAATGTAGTGTATATTTGGTTCTTGTACTTTGTATCATGTAGAAGTCGACGTTTATTAGCTAATATACCTAATACTTGAAAAAATTGGTAACATGGTTTAGATAAACGATGGAGAAGATTCTTGAATGATGTATAAGTGTGTTTTGAGGTTTGTGCATAGCGTTTATGATATAGCTCATCCTACGGACATCCCTACATCTACACCACCAAGTCGCCCAAGTGGACTAATGACTCGCGCCCGAGCCAAACTCCTACAAGCTAAGGTTAACTCACTCCTCTCCTCGTGTGACTTTGATACACCCTTGGATGGCTTGCTACTTCGTGCAAATACACTATGCATTCTCAGCTATGAAGCCCCAATGCATCAACAAGCCCCCATGAATGAACTACAAGGAGCAGGACAAGAAGAAGCAGCTGCTGAAGCTAACACACCGGAGTCTTCGGTCAGGAATCTCTGGACTGACACACCGAGACCTTCGGACAAGCCCCAGGGCTGAGGCCTGGGACAGTCTGACACCACCTCCGGAGATGGACCGGATATTGACCGGAATATCCGTCCTACACCGAAATATTCCAGACCATCACACCGGAATCTCCGGTGTCCTCGGCTCCAGGCATGTAAAGGCCTTTGGGCCTTTGGCCCATGTAACCCCAAGTCCGCCGAGACTTTTCCCTTTTAATCCTAAAGTACCCTTGAACTAGTGGCTGGCCTATAAATAGCCCCCCACACCTATTGTAAACCCTATACTTGGATAATGTTAATTGAAGAAACCATAGAGGATCTATCTATTTCTAGTCTCATGCTCCTTTACAAGGAGCACCAATTAACCCCAATCTTTGGATTTTTCCTAGTGCGTTCAAGTTGTACAAGTCCTTGGAGATGGTGACTCGTCTCGAAGTAGTCAAGATCTCATCAAGCCTCTCAACCCTGTTTTTGGTAGTGGGAGAGTGTCTTGCCCATCACCGATCCTCGGGATTATGCCAGACTGGTTGCCGTCGGTGTGAGCTATTTGTTTGTATCGTGTATTTTTTGTTTGCGTGTGTTCATCGAGTTCTTCACATGTCAGTCTGTGGATTTCATCCTCCCCTCCTCCCACTCACCTCCATCTTGATTTCCACGGGGACTCATAAAAGATGAGGCAAACCTAAGGGGTCACCCCTAACAGTTTAGTGTGATAAAGACTATCAATAGTATCTTCTTGCAGATGCTAGTAGAATGGAAAAGAAGATCCGACGGCTGGCAATGTTGAGATTCATGAGTCTTGATACAACGTCAATATTCAAAGTTATTCGTACAATATATAGTGGTAAGACTAGTAATTTGCACGTGTCTTGCACATGAGAATCAAATAATAGAAGTATGACATATCATTTTTGTTTAAAATTATAATAGGTGAACATATCTTTTTTATAATATTATAGGTAGTTTGACTTTTGAAAAAATATAGGGCCTAAGCCTTGGTATGGAGGTAGTACATAATATTGGCAAATCGGCTTAAATTCTTTGGGAAAGAGGGAGTATTACTACTTGCTTCGCGAAAAAAGAGTGCTCCTCACTTTTGAACCAACTTGTTGTGTGTGCTTGGTGCTTCCTCCTCATAGGCTGTGAAATGGAATGAATGGAGGTGTAGTAGTGGGGAGTAGGAAGGCTGGCCAGATCATAGTGGTGTCCCCCACAAAAATAAAAGTAAAAATATCATAATGGTGTGCATCAAATGCGATGGGACACCCCTTGTCCACCACTTTAAGAAGTACTGCGTATGGCGATCTTTTGACTATCCCCCCCCTGAAATTTACTAGTACTACGCACTATACTTGTACCTCATGTCAGGAACTCATCGCAGCTTTGCTCTAATATTGCACTGCCTTAAAAGTGTGGCACCCTAGATTTACGTTCTGAGAATACCTGTTATGCATGCAATTCACGTTCCCATGATCAGTGAGCCGTGAGCATAACCGACTAGTATCATTACATCATCCATAAAGTAACGAGTACAAAAACTTACAAAGGGGCCATTATGGCAATTACAACACAGATAGCAGAAGTCTTCAGCGGAGAGCCCGTGCCTTAACCTATAGGCAACTAACTTGGAAGACGGCCTAGCTCGCATAGATGTCAACTCCTTCGTAGCATCGTAATATCTGCAATCTGGCCAAGTAAATAGCCAGGAACAATGCCAGTGAGTACTTTGAATGTACTCGCAAACCACCGAGACAAGGTAACAAAGATAATGCATATTTGGCTATGGCGAGATAGCTCTACACTATAGTTGCTTTTGTAAACCTAACATTGGCATATCTATATATTTGTTAAAAATAATTTTTTTTAGGAAATATGCCTCCTTTTAGAAAATCAGGACATCTCCACATCCTTGTTAAAAAGATTTAAAACAGTTTTGTTATAAAACCCTTTTTAAAACGTCTGCGACCATCCCTGGTCAAAACCAACTTGTTCTTATCTTTCTTCGTGACCATGTCACATCCTTTATTTCAGCACAACAAAACCGAAGGGTCCTCCTAGCACTTGCCATTCCAACCGTCCTTGACCATGGACACGGCTATTCGAATAGATTAGACTCTGCAGAGTTTGCGCACTTTACCCACAAGAATCAATACATCCGCCGGGATTTAACCATGGCCCTCTACACACTATAGACGGGGGTTCGGATAATAAAACTTAGCTTTTCATTTGTCCATCGCTGGCAAAGGCGGCTTTTCCTTTTGGGTTTGTTCTCCCCGGCACGAGTATGCGGCACTATGGCCTTAGTCCTCCCTGCAGCACTTCCGTATACCCAAACCCTCGGCTTGGCAATATAAAATTGTTGACTCCACTTCCTTCCCTACGCCTAAACCATAATGTCCGCGGGAGACCCAATTGTTGCACCGACACTTCCGCCGTAGCGGGCGATGGAGGCCCCAGATCCGCAGACCTGGAGTAGAGTCCACTCGGGCTTCCATGGATTGCTCCCGTTAAGCAAGTACAAGCAGCCCCGGCTAAGGATTACAACTACGAGCTAAGCCCCAGCGACTGGGGTAATGTGGTTGCACGGATAAATTGTTCCAAACATTGGCTTAGAACATCCCTTCCATTCTCTTACTTAACTTTCCTTTACTTATCTTTCTCTTCATCCACCTCATATCTTCTTTAGTAAAACTTCCACCCGGAAATGATTCCTATTTCCAAGGGTTTTATTTTGAAAACATTTTAGGAGGGTAAGAACCCAAAATAGTTTTATTCTTGAAAATCTTTGGGCTTCCAAGAGGGAAGATGCTAATCATCTTTGCCTCAATCTAAAGGGGTAAGCATAGGTGAAAAATGGTAGGTGTCCTAATGGACACTCATCCGTAACTTGGAGGAGCCAAGTTACTCACGCACTTTTATTTGAAACAAACCATGCCTGTGATCATGCAATTTATAAACAAGATATAAAATAGTTGATAAACATAAGTAGGTTAATATAGGAGTTCAGGAATGGTGGCTTGCCTGCGACCAGCGAGATGTCCCTTGACGGCATTAGATAACCAGAATACCGATAATAGCAATAATAAGAATAACTCGATCCTTCCTTCTTCTCGTCGTCACACAATCGCAACTATCGCCATTATCGAGCATACATGCAAACAATAATACACCAATCAATACCAGTCATACAAGCAACAAACCATACAACAAGTAAGGATAACTACAAGATATATATTAGTAAGATATTGAGGGTTTGATGTGATTGGATGGAAGAATATTTGGAGGCATTAGGGAAAAAGGCTCCCTTTGGATTTATAGTCTAGGAACTACCTAAGAGAGAGATTTTCGGCCAAGGGCTTGATCTGTATGATACCATTGTATAAAAATGATACCATCAGATAGGTATTGATAAAATGAAGCCAAAAAAGTGGTTTCACTATTTTATCAATTTCCCTTGATTTGTAATGGATTTTATAGTGGTTAAAACTCTAGTTCTTGGAAATAATTCACCAGAACTTCTATGGAGTTACAAAAATTATTTCCTTGGGTAAAAAGGTAGTATTTGTGGACTGAAACAAGAGGAGTTGGAGTTACAAAAATTATTTCCTTGGGTAAAAAGGTAGTATTTGTGGACTGAAACAAGAGGAGTTGGAATCACCTCAAAACAATTAACATAATGCCCTTGATAAATTCCCAAAGGTAGTACTGGAAAGGATTTGTATTTTTCATCAGATTTAATTTACAGAAGATTTTTAGGTGATTCCAAGGATACATAATAGGTACTTAATATACATTTATGTAGAAATTGGAATCAATATTTTTGAAGTTACAGAGATACTGTAGTGATTTTATTAGTGAATAAACCATGCACAGAAGAGTTTTATTCACTAAAATTTAACATAGGCTCATAAAATTATGAGCCTCTGGATTCTGAGAGATATGGTTATTGAGGTCCAAGGGGAGTTGGAATTAGGTCAGAACCTCACTTGGTTTGACCTAGGGAAATTGCTAAAGTCGGAAAAGTCCTGTTTTTGTTATTTTCAATAGGGGTAAACTAGGAAGCAAGTGACTATGGGGCCTATGGGATCTGCAAGGTATGGTTGCTACCTTTATTAAACAATTGGATATACTCCAATTGTATTTGTAAAACTTTCTGGAGAATTTTATTTGTGAAAAGGATAGGTTTTAGGAAATTATTTAGCATATTTAGTCTATTCATCCACTTAGTGTAAATATTGGTCTGCATGTTGGGGAAAACCTACAGGTGCTTGGGAAAAATTAGATCTGAATATTTTGAGGTATTTTACAATTTTATTTAGATTCCAAAGGGCTATTCCTAGATCTGATATTTAAAAGAAGAGAAAAAAGGGGGTTGGGAGTCATTGGGCCAGATCCAGAGAGCAATGGGCCTCCAGGAGGGTGTGGCCTAGCGGCGATGGCGTGCACGCGGGCGGCACATAGCCAGCTGCAGCTGGCCCGCCAGGCGAAGCGGTATGGAGGCGTCTGGGCCGCTGGACCTGACAGAGATCGACGGTTTCCAGGCATCGTCCTCCTCAGTCTGGGCAGCGATAAGGGGAAAACCCTAGGGAGGGCCAGAAAGGAATGGGGAGGCTTACCGGGGGCTCAAGGGAGGTCGGAGAGGCGGCGGGGCGACGCGGTCGACGACGGTGACTCCGGAGAGGGGCGGAACGAGGTGGTTTATCGTCGGGAGGGAGCTCACATGGCGGCGCCCTAGCCTAGCTCGTCGGAGTTTGCCGGGGAGGCTCCCAGAGCTGCTGCATGTCAAGGAAAAGGGCATGGTTAGCATCAGAGGGGTAAGGGGAGTCCAATGGGGTGACATGCAGAGGGAGAAGAGAGCTGAGGGAGAAGCCTAGTTCAATTTCTTGGAGGAGGCCGAAGCTTGCTCTCCTTCTTCTTTCGAGCTAGCCAGAGTTGGGGAGAGGGAGAGGGAGAGGGGCTCTGGGAGGTAAGTGGGGAGGAAGGGGACACATGAGGGCGAGGTGAGAGCTGTACTGGCATGTGGCCTTATAAGCAAGAGAGGGGGTGGGAAAGGTCCATTTGGACATGGGCAAGGTGGAGGTTGTACATTGGGTGAGAGAAGCGATGCTGGGGTGGAGTGGGGCCTGTAGCTCGACCAGAGAGGGGAGAGGGGATTGGGGTAGCTGTTGTCCCTTTTATTACAAAGATATTGCAAGATTTGCCTCTCTCTCTCAAGTTTCAAGGGCTAAAGGACATAGGTTCTATAGTGTACACGACTAGGTGGGGGTGATGATGTTGTGGAGAAGTGCTGGGGAAGATTTGAAATGGATTGGCTCTAGTTTGAATCAAGATTTGATTGAGTTTGCAATTTTGATCAAAAGAAGGCTTGTGAAGGAAGTTGATAAATTTGCATTGGGAAAAGTGTGGAAATGTTACTGGTAGGTGGGGTAGGTCAAATAATCTCTTCATGACTTAAATGGGATTTTTCTAATGATTATAATCCCATTTACATGCACTTATTCAAAAAGTGCAGGAGTAGATTATGGAGGCTAAGATGATATTTTTATATTGGACAAGCTTGGTTGTTGATGTGATATGGTCCTAAATACCATATCACACATTGCAGAATTTTATTGGGATTTATTAAGGTGGAAAAGTATTTGTAGGGAATTATTTCTTGTTTCTGTCATTTAAGAAAAAAGGGCAAAAATAAATAATAAAGAATCTCAAAAATACTTATTTTTGAGTTGTAAAGATGGGATATGATAAATAGGCATCAAATGTTCCTTGAGTTGGCAAGGTGATTTGGCGAAAAACAAACTTGCCTTGAAGACAAGGGTGTTGAGAAATTGGTAAGTAAAGGAAATAAAATAGTTTAATAATACAAATAATTGGGAGAATTATTTGGGGATGCTTATATCCAAGGTAGATGATGTAAACTTGATGTAGGCATCAAGTTCACCTTGGTTTTGGAATAAAAGTGGTGAGACAGGTGGAAACTAGATTCTTGGAGGATCTATGGTTTGGTTATTCTGATGCCCTCTAAACAGGGTTGGATTAGGGAGCTCAAAGCTCACCTTAGTACCAGTGGTATATGGATGGATATACCATGTCATATAGATGATCATTGAGGCAAGGGTTAGGCTTGGTTGCATTTGAGGTGATCATGATGAGATGGCAAACTTTGTTGAAAATAAGGCTGCCATAGCAGATACATCAGGTAGCCTCCTAAACCATGTGGGTTTAGGAAGCACAAGGCCCCAATGGAAACAAGTGAGGTGGGGAATGATAGGCCATTATTATTAGATCATAACCAAGAAAGGATTTGGTCAAGGGAAGGTAGCATATAGATGTGAGCTTCTACCAAAGTAGGCAAGATGATAAGATTTGAAGAAAAGATTATTATCTTGCCTACAAAACAATCCTGGATGAGGGGTAAATAGAATGGCTTAGGCAAAGGCAAGAGTGGGCCTTGTTAGTACTACTGAGTTACTACAATATGGTTCAAATGAATTCTCAAGAATGCACATAGGTTGAAAAAGGTAGAGCTCCAAAGATTGAATCTAAATAAGAAATCCAGACTTGGCCATTTTGGCAGATTTGGGTGATTGACTAGTGCTGAAGGGGGAAACAATTGAGAGGGTGGCAAAGGTTTATCCCTTCCCTCTAGTGGTCGATGTTGAAGTATAGGTTGAATAGAGGAGATACAAACTTGGATTGGGTCTCCACTAAGTTGGAAACCAACCAGAGGGATTATCTTTGGATTGATCTGAGCATGAGGGGACGTGGTTACCTTAGTAGCTTAGGATAGATCTAGACTTGGAGGCTTGCTTTGAGATTGATAATCACAAGCAAGGATTGCATCCTAAGGGATGAGCTACTATATTAGCTCACTCTAGTTCCTAAGAAAACAATGCAAACAGCAGATCAAGGCAATTCATCAACCAGCAGATCAAGGCAATTCATCTTATTACTTATCCAACAAGTACTAGGATTACCATGAAGACTAGCTTGATTTAAGGATGGGAATGTTGAAAGGAGTTTTGCTTTGAAGTAAGATAAGTACCATCTTTGTATCTCTACCAAGATTTAGATGAAAAGTTTTAACAAATGTTTTTGGAAAACCTAGAGAGAAGGGTAGTTGAAGGTTCTGTCTTGAAAACATAAGGAGAGTATATATATGTCTCCATAGTTTTTACAATAGAAACTAGTAAAGTATTTGGTTGTGTCAAAGTCATCTTGGCTCAGGTTTTTGAAATGCCAGAACATTTGAGAATATGAAAGATCAGCCAAGACATCTCTTTTGTAAAATAGTTTTTTGCAAACTAGTGTTGAGATGAGGGTACACAACTAATACAGAAGCAGTTTGTTGAGAACAAACAAACAAGTAAGCACACATTGTAGGAAAAAGTTTTTGTTCCCCCTTATTTTTGCCTTTTGGACACTTAATCAGGGTTGCTAAAATTTGGATGTTACAGACCTTTCTCCCATAAAATAATCTCGTCCCGAGATTAGGGAGGAGTAGGGTTTGGGTGATAACATCCGCTCAAAAATTTCAGTGATGGAAACAAGAGGTGTTAACATGTCTACTAATGAACAGGCAGGGTCAGCTATGGTTCGGGGCAGAGTGGCTTTGGGTCGGGCAGTTTAGTTTTAAACAAATGGAAAAGATGCAGTCTTTTCCGCTTAGGACAAGTCTAGGTAGGTTTAGCGTCGACGGGGGTACTTACTTCTTGAGGCGGGATGGAGAGTTGATTCTTCTTTATTCCTTCGCCTCGTGGTCGACTTTTCTCTCTTCAAGGTATTGATATACCGGAGTGTTGACAGGGCGGTCAACCTTGGAGTGGAGGACTTTAAGGAAGTACCTTCTGATTCTGGAGAAGTGACGAACGTTGTTCTTCTTGCAGGGTCGATGATTCGGGCTTGGAGAGGTGGTCATTGCTTAACGCTAACTAGGGGTCGACTCCAGGGGTCTATCGTATTTTGGATGGGAAAGATGCAGTTTTTCCCCCTTAGAGCGACACTAGGGGTTATTGGTGATGTCGCCGACTTTCTTGATGGGAGTTGTATGCTGATGTCATGGAATCGCGCTACACCTTTCCTTCGGGGTAGTTATCTTCTGTCGATGTCGTCGTATCTGATGGGAGTTGTATGCTGATGAGATGGAAGGTCTATCGGAAAGGGCGTCGTTCCAGGTTTAGTATGATGCAACGTCGTGGGTAAAACATGCAAAGAAGGATATCACACTTGCATAACATCCATACATTTAGCAGGTTCAAGCCGGTCGGTGGCGAAGGTACTTGAGGGTTACAAAACGGGTCTGTGCCGCTAGGCAACAAGGCACTTAGGGTTTTACAAAATAGGTCTTGGGGCGATATATAGATACTATGCTAGGCTAGTTGCCGCTTGAAGACGATCCAGGAGAATCCTCTTTGGCTCCCTCTTCGCCTTCAGGGAGGTGGGTGGATAATCCTAGGAGGTCTTGGGATGGCTTGAACCTCTTCAGATATTGCAGAGCGGAGATGCACTTCTTCCTTCCCTTGAGGACGCGGCTTCCAGAGGCTTCTTCTGGGTCCTTGATTTTTGCTTGATTCTTTTGCTGGACTTCTAGAGCTTCTTTGAGATCCAAGATAGCTTGCATGCGGTGAAGTTCCATCTGGGTGCAGCGGTATTCATCAAGAACTGCGGTGAGGAGCTTATTTCCAGCATAGCTATAACGGGCTTGAAGATGCAGGGCAGGGTAGGTCAAGCGAGGGTTTTGGGATTGTCTGGAGGAATCCACATTGCCTTTGATGGGTAGATAGAAGGTCGTGGGTTGCCTCATTTCGGGAAGGACATCCCGAATGTGGAACATTGCTTTTGTTCCCGCCATTTGTAGATCCAGCACTTGGGTTGGCATACAGAATCCTGTGGCGCGAATGGGTTCTCCGGGTACTCCATACTTTGGTTGAATGATCACTTGACCTAGATATAGTCCAGTCTCCAATCCTTTGTGGAGATTGTAGGTGGGAGGTTGGGTGTATGCGCAAAGTTGCAGGGAATCCCATAGGAGCACGGGGAATCATGCGCTTAGCCATGTCTCATCCACGGGCTCCATCTGCACATAGGAGGGCTTGTAGTTCAGGGGTGAGATAAAACAGATAGGTGCAGATTTATCCGGGTACATAGTTATTCCTAAACGGCGTCATGGCTTGGTCTTCTTCGGATGACTCTCAAAGTCGAGGGTGGGCGGTTTGCTGGAGTTGAGTGGAAAGATGCAGTCTTTCCACCTTAGGGCATTACTTGAGGTTGTCGAGGTTTTCTTTAGGTGGCCATCATGCTGAGGAGAGGTTTCCGACTATGGGGTTGCGAAGGTTAGCATCGGGGCACTCAGCAAGGCGGTCAAAACTATAGGTTCGGATGATCCGAGGCAGACAAGCCACACATTCCAAACATCAATCACGCACATGACAAGCAAGCTAGGCATGCCATAAGTACTAAGGAGGTGTCTACACGCCATAACAGGAATCCTATTTTTGGGATGATAATCCTAAGTACGGACGTTACGGGGGTCTTAACTTTTGTCTTGTCGTTTGTTGTTATCGGTGTCGTACTTCATAGATTTGGGGGCGATGAAGGACTCTGTTGGTAGGGCGATCTTGTAGTGTCTTTCATTGTTGGTAGCTCCTTTGTTGTGCTAGTCTTTAGGTCCTTTCATTTCGGGATCTCCGTCTTCATAGTCTCCACTTCGGACCTTGTTTTTGAAAATGGGACATTTGGAGTAGACGAGATGTAGAGTAATCTATTTTCAAATTGTGTAAATCAGAGAAGATGAGATAAGCAATCTTTCAAAAAGCTTTTGAGGAAATATTTTGCGAAAACCGGTGTTTTCAGAAATAGGGGTTATCCTGTCTAACGTCCATGCTAACTAAGGTCTCCTACAGTCAGGATGGCTCTGATACCAAGTTTGTGGCACCCCGGATTTACGGTCCAAGAATACCTGTTATGCATGCAATTCACGTTCCCATGGTTAGTGAGCCGTGAGCATAACCGACTAGTATGATTACATCATCCATAAAGTAACGAGTACAAAAACTTACAAAGGGGCCATTATGGCAATTACAACACAGATAGCGGAAGTCTTCAGTGCAGATCCCATGCCTTAACCTATAGGCAACTGACTGGGAAGACGACCTAGCTCGCATAGACGTCAACTCCTTCGTAGCTTTGTAATATCTGCAATCTGGCCAAGTAAATAGCCAGAGAAAATATCGGTGAGTACTTTGAATGTACTCGCAAACCACCGAGACAAGGTAACAAAGATAATGCATATTTGGCTGTGGCGAGATAGCTCTACACTATAGTTGCTTTTGTAAACCTAACATTGGCATCTCTATATATTTGTTAAAAATAAAAGTTTTTAAGAAATATGCCTCCTCTTAGAAAATCTGGACATCTCCACATGCTTGTTAAAAATATTTACAACAGTTTTGTTGTAAAACCCTTTTTAAAATTTCTTCCACTATCTCTGGTCAAAACCAACTTGTTCTTATCTTTCCTCGTGACCACGTCACATCCTTTATTTCACCACAACAAAACCGAAGGGTCCTCCTAGAACTTGCCATTCCAACCGTCCTTGACCGTGGACACGGCTATTCGAATAGATTAGACTCTGCAGAGTTTGCGCACTTTATGCACAAGAATCAATACATCCGTCGGGATTTAACCACGGTCCGCTACACACTGTAGACGGGGGTTCGGATAATCAAACTTAGCTTTTCTTTTGTCCATCCGTAGCAAAGGCAGATTTTCCTTTTGGATTTGTTCTCCGCGGCACGAGTATGCGGCACCATGGCCTTAGTCCTCCCTGCAGCACTTCCATATACCCAAGCCCTCGGCTTGGCAATGTAAAATTGTTGACTCCACTTCCTTCCCTACGCCTAAAACATACCGTCCGCGGGAGACCCAATTGTTGCACTGACACTTCCGCTGTAGCGGGCGATGGAGGCCCCAGATCCGCAGACCTTGAGTAGAGTCCACTTGGGCTTCCAGGGATTGCTCCCATTAAGCAAGTACAAGCAGCCCCGGCGAAGGATTACAACTACGAGCTATGCCCCAGCGCCTGGGGTAATGTGGTTGCACGGATAAATTGTTCCGGACATTGGCTTAGAACATCCCTTCCTTTATCTTATTTAACTTTCCTTTACTTATCTTTCTCATCATCCACCTCATATCTTATTTAGTAAAACTTCCACTCGGAAATGATGCCTATTTCCAAGGGTTTTATTTTGAAAACTTTTTAGGAGGGTAAGAACCCAAAATAGTTTTATTCTTGAAAATCCGTGGGCTTCCAAGAGGGAAGATGCTAATCATCTTTGCCTTAGTCTAAAGGGGTAAACATAGGTGAAAAGGGTAGGTGTCCTAATGGACACTCATCCGTAACTTGGAGGAGTCAAGTTACTCACGTACTTTTATTCGAAACAAACCATGCCTGTGATCATGCAATTTATAAACGAGATATAAAACAGTTCATAAACAGAAGTAGTTTAATATAGGAGTTTAGGAATGGTGGCTTGCCTTTGACCAGCGATATGTCCCTTGACGGTGTTAGATAACCATAATACTGATAATAGAAATAATAAGAATAACCTGATCCTTCCTTCTTCTCGTCGTCACACAATCGCAAATCAATACCAGTCATACAAGCAACAAACCATACAACAAGTAAGGATAACTACAAGATATATATCGGTAAGATATTGAGGGTTTGATGTGATTGGATGGAAGAATATTTGGAGGCATTAGGGGAAAAGGCTCCCTTTGGATTTATAGTCTAGGAACTACCTAGGAGTGAAGTTTTCGGCCAAGGGCTTGATCTGTATGATACCATTGTATAAAAATGATACCATCATATAGGTGTTGATAAAATGCAGCCAACAAAAGTGGTTTCACTATTTTATCAATTTCCCTGGATTTGTAATGGATTTTATAGTGGTTAAAACTCTAGTTCTTGGAAATAATTCACTAGAAGTTATCTAGATATCCAAAAATTATTTCCTTGGGTAAAAAGGTAGTATTTGGTGGACTGAAACAAGGGGAGTTGGAATCACCTCAAAACAATTACAGAAGGCCCTTGAGTAATTCCCAAAGGCGGTACTGGATAGGATTTGTCTTTTTCATCAGATTTAATTTACAGAAGCTTTTTAGTTGATTCCAAGGACACATAATAGGAACTGAATATAAATTTCTTTAGAAATTGGAATCAATATTTTTGAAGTTACAGAGATATTGTGGTGATTTTATTAGTGAATAAACCATGCACAGAAGAGTTTTATTCACTAAAATTTAACACAGGCTCATAAAATTATGAGCTGCTGGATTCTGAGAGTTATGGTTATTAAGGTACAAGGGGAGTTGGAATTAGGTCAGAACCTCACTTGGTTTGACCTAGGGAAAATGCTAAAGTCAGAAAAGGCCTGTTTTTTGTTATTTTCAATAGGGGTAAACTAGGAAGCAAGTGACTATGGGGCTTGTGTGATCTACAAGGTATGGTTGCTACCTTTATTCACCAATTGGATTTACGCCAATTGGATTTGAAAAACTTTTTGGAGAATTTTATTTGTGAAAAGGATAGGTTTTAGGAATAATTTAGCATATTTATTATATTCATCCACTTAGTGTAAATCTTGGTCTACATGTTGGGGAAAACCTACAGGTGCGTGGGAAAAATTAGATCTGAATATTTTGAGGCATTTTAAAATTTTATTTGGATTTAAACCAAAGGGCTATTCCTAGATATGATATTTAAAAGAAGAGAAAAAGGGGGCTGTGAGTCATTGGGCCAGATCCAGAGATCAATGGGCCTCCGGAAGGGTTTGGCCCAGTGGCGACAGCGCACATGCGGGCGGCGCGTAGCCAGCTGTAGCCCAGCAGCTGGCTCGCCAGGCGAAGGGGTATGGAGGCGTCTAGGCCACTGGATCTGACGGAGATCGATGGTTGCCAGGCGTCGTCATCCTCAGTCCGGGCACCGACGAGGGGAAAACCCTAGGAAGGGCTAGAGAGGAACGGGGAGGCTCACCGGGGGCTCGAGGGAGGTCGGAGAGGCGGCGGGGCGACGCGGTCGACGACGACGACTCCAAAGAGGGGCGACACGAGGTGGTTCGTCGCCGGGAGGGAGCTTGCGTGGCGGCGCCTGAGCCTAGCTTGTGGGACTTCGCCGGGGAGACTTCTAGAGTTGCTGGATGTCAAGGAAAATGGCAAGGTTAGCATTAGAGGGGCAAGGGGAGTCCAATGGGGTGACATGCAGAGGGAGAGGAGAGCTGAGGGAGAAGCCTAGCTCGATTTCTTGGAGGAGGCCGAAGCTTGTTCTCCTTCTTCTTTCGAGCTAGCCAGAGCTGGGGAGAGGGAGAGGGGCTCTGGGAGGTAAATGGGAGGAAAGGGGACAAATGAGAGCGAGGGGGAGAGCTGTACTAGCATGTGGCCTTATAAACAAGAGAGGGGTGGGAAAGGTCCATTTGGACATGGGCAAGGTGGGGGTTATCCATTGGGCAAGAGAGGCGGTGCTGGGGGTGGCGTGGGACCTGCAGCTCGACCAGAGAGGGGAGAGGGGATTGGGGTAGCTGTTGCCCCTTTTATTACAAAGATATTGCTAGATTTGCCTCTCTCTCAAGTTTCAAGGGCTAAAGGACAAGGGTGCTATATTGTACACGACCAGGTGGGGTGATGATGTTGTGGAGAAGTGCTGGGGAAGATTTTAAAAGGATTGGTTTTAGTTTGAATCAAGATTTTATTGAGTTTGCAATTTTGATCAAAATAAGGCTTGTGAAGGAAGTTGATAAATTTGCATTGGGCAAAGTGTGGAAATGGTACAGGTAGGTGGGGTAGGTCAAATAATCTCTTCATGATTTAAATGGTATTTTTCTAATGATAATAATCCCATTTACATTCACTTATTCAAAAAGTGCACGAGTAGATTATGGAGGCTAAGATGATATTTTTATATTGTACAAGCTTGATATTTTTATATTGTACAAGTCTGGATTATGGAGGCTAAGTAGATATGGATGGAGAATTTTATTGGGATTTATTGAGGTGGAAAAGTATTTTAGGGAATTATTTATTGTTTCTGCCATTTAAGAAAAAAGGGCAAAAAGAAATAATAAAGAATCTCAAAAATATTTATTTTTGAGTTGGAAATATGGGCCTTGATTTGGCAAGGTGATGTGGAGAAAAACAAACTTGCCTTGAAGACAAGAGTGTTGAGAAATTGGTAAGTATAGGAAATAAAAAAGTTTAATAATCCAAATAACTAGGAGAATTATTTGGGGATGCTTATATCCAAGGTAGATGATGTAAATTTTATGTAGGCATCAAGTTCACCTTGGTTTTGGAAGATAAGTGGTGAGAAGGGTGGAAACTAGATTCTTGGAGGATCTACGGTTTGGTTATTCTGATGCCCTCTAAACAGATTTGGATTAGGGAGCTCAGAGCTCACCTTGGTACCAGGGGTATATGGATGGATAGAACATGTCATATAGATGATCATGGAGGAAAGGGTTAGGCTTGGTTTCATTTGAGGTGATCATGATGAGATGGCAAACTTTGTTGAAAATAAGGCTGCCATAGTAGATACATCAGGTAGCCTCCTAAACCATGTGGGTTTAGGAAGCATAAGGCCCCAATGGAAATAAGTGAGGTGGGGATTGATAGGACATGGTTAGTAGATCATAACCAAGCAAGGAGTTGGTCAATTTAAGGTATCATATAGATGTGAGCTTCTGCCAAAGTAGGCAAGATGATAAGATTTGTAGAAAATAATATTATCTTGACTACAAAACCATCCTGGATGAGGGGTAAATGGAATGTCTTCGCCAAGGGAAAGAGTGGGCCTTGGTAGTACTACTGAGGTACTACAAGATGGTTCAAATTCATTCTCAAGAATGCACATAGGTTGAAAAAGGTAGAGCTCCAAAGATTGAATCTAGATAAGAAATCCAGACTTAGCCATTTTGGCAGATTTGGGTGATTTTGACTAGTGTTCAAGCGGGAAACAATTGAGAGGGTGGAAAAGGTTTATCCCTTCCCTCAAGTGGTTGATGTTGAAGTATAGGTTGAATAGAGGAGATCCAAACTTGAATTGGGTCTCCACTAAGTTGGAAACCAACCAGAGGGATTATCTTTGGATTGATCTAAGAATGAGGGGAGGTGGTTACCTTAGTGGCTTAGGATAGATCTAGACTTGGAGGCTTTCTTTGAGATTAATGATCACAAGCAAGGATTGGGTCCTAAGGGATGAGATACTAGAGTAGCTCACTCTAGTTCCTAAGAAAACAATGCTAATAGCAGATCAAGGCAATTCATCAACTAGCAGATCAAGGCAATTCATCTTATTACTTATCCAACTAGTACTAGGGTTACCATCAAGCCTAGCTTGAGCTAAGGATGGGTATGTTGAAAGGGGTTTTGCTTTGAAGTAAGATAAGTACCATCTTGGTATCTCTACCAAGATTGAGATGAAAAGTTTTAACAAAGGTTTTTGGAAAAC
The DNA here is from genome assembly GCA_916181665.1 of Avena sativa. Lineage (NCBI taxonomy): Eukaryota > Viridiplantae > Streptophyta > Magnoliopsida > Poales > Poaceae > Avena > Avena sativa. Next base: position 140,698,698 of record OV702280.1, read on the forward strand.
CTAGAGAGAAGGGTAGTTGAAGGTTCTGTCTTCAAAACATAAGGAGAGTATATATATGTCTCCATTGTTTTGGCAATAGAAACTAGTAAAGTATTTGGTTGTGTCAAAGTCATTTTGGCTCAGGTTTTTGAAATGCCATAACATTTGAGAATATGAAAGATCAGCCAAGACATCTCTTTTGTAAAATAGTTTTTTGTAAACTAGTGTTCAGATGAGGGCTACACAACTAATTCACAAGCAGTTTCTTCAGCACAAACAAACAAGTAAGCACACATTGCAGGAAAAAGTTTTTGTTCCCCGTGATTTCTGCCTTTTGGACACTTAATCAGGGTTGCTAAAATTGGGATGTTACAAAAATCATCCTCTTCACTGCTCTCGCGCTGCCACATCTATGCTCTCAGTCCCTTCTTGCTCCCAGTTTTTTTTCAACAGGGGGAAACTCCTAGGGGAAATATTGTTTACCATGACAAGAGTTTACAACCACTTACTTTTAGGTTAGAATTTTAAACCAGTGGTGGGAGTACATTTTACAGCAAGGAACTAAGAAGGAGAAAAATTATATCGAGGTCCATACATTTATCACAAAGGACCCTAAAATAATTAATCAAGAAAAACAGTCGGGTTTGGCTCCTTCTAGAGAGAGCAGCTGATCGAGCCATACTCTTCATAATACTTCCTATTTCGATTGTTTTCAAACTATGGCCAGATTTATCGCATGCAAATTCGTCGTTATGGGGTCGTAAATATAAATTATGATGTAGATATGCCATGACCTTGGTCGTTCGGCTTCAAATCCAAGAATTGTCACACTCATTGACAACCAATCTTAAATTTGTTTACAATTTACCACTTACTTTTAGGTTAGAATTTTATACGGGCGGTAGGAGTACATTTTTCATCAAGGAGCTAAAAAGAAGGAAAATTACATTGATGTCCATACATTTAGCACAGACGGCCCTAAAATAATTAAGCAAGGAAAACAGCTAGGTTCGGCTCCTTTTCGAGAGAGAGGCTGATCGAGCCATACTCTTCATGCTACTTCCTCTCTCGATAGTTTTGAAAACATGGACAGATTTGTCGGCATGCAAATTCTTGTATATGGGATCATCAACTTAAAGTATGATCTAGATATGGTGATGACCGATCGTTTAGCTAGAAATCCAAGAATGTTCATACTCGTTGACAACTAAGCTTAAATTTGTTTAGATCTTACCATTTACGTTTTTTTTCTAGGCAAACTGGAATATCCAGCCTCAGCGAACTAGAAATCTATCCGCACGGAATATCTAGCGGTAGAACACCGCAATATCGGACCCAATTTTGTTCTGAGTTGCTGGATTCGTACTGCTCTGTGTCATATAGTTGAAAAATGAGAAATACTATAAAAAGAGAGAGAAAAGAGCTATTAAAGTAAGAAAAGAGAAAGATCCAAGTTTGCTTGAAGCCTAGTTCATAATAACACTTTGAGATTGAGAAATCTGGTGCGTGTGTTTTATTTTAAGCTACTATTGTCGTCTCTCTTGTGCATTGCAATATTCCAGTTCACAAATTGCTTTGCCACATTTATCTCGACTATGTGTGTTTCCTTGGGTGTTTGTCACACGATCAGTACTAGGAGTTGCTTTGGTGTATATGGGTATCCATACCTACAGCTCCACTACATACTCCTACTTTGTTGTGTGATTTTTTATTTTACCCTCGGTATTCGCTTCATCACATCTTTACACGTTGTCGTTTCTCCAAGTTGGTAAACTTTACTAATTCACTTTGGAACGGTAAGATTTCCTTTTCTTGTAGTTTTGAGTGAGTTGTGAGGGAGCCACCACAAAGATTTTTGATCGCACGCACTAACCTATTAATCATGTCTACTAGTGGTGTTAATGTGATGCAGAAAATGATGAGAACGCTATTGTTACTTGGATTGAGTATGATGCATCCCGCCCTACGGACGTCCCTATATCCTCACCAGTAAGTCCCCCAAGTGGACCAATGACGAGAGATAGAGCAAAGATTCTTTATGATAAGGTTAACTCGCTCCTCTCTTCGTGTGACTTAGATTCACCCTTGAATGGCATGGTACTTCATTCCCATACTTTAGGCATTCTCAGGTATGAACTCCACGAATAAGCGCCAAGAGAAGGAACCAAAAACTCCTAATAAAAGGCTCTATCTCAAACTGGCGACAAAACCAGCGAATCGGATCCTACGCCAGAAACTGCGGGAAGAACCGGCGCCAGATTCGATGAAACGGAATCACCGCCGGAATCGGTTCCACTTCCAGCGCACGCCAGAAATCACCTCAGCATCGTGTTCTGGTATACGCCAGAATGAAACCGGTGACCGCCGGAAATTTCCAGCATGAATTCCGGAAGCGCCGAACTTACCTCCAGAATTCACCTGTCTATGGACAAAGATGGGTTTTATGCCCTGGAATATTCCCTTAGCCTACCCTTTCGCCCCTGGCACTATATATATCCCCTTAGGCTCCCCTCGTTGACTTAGACTTGATATTAGACTAGAAGAATACTTCCCCTTGAGGATCTATCTCCTAGTTGGTGTCATGCTCCTCCACGAGGGGCACCTAGTATCACAAACCTCTCGGATCTAGCTAAATAACTTCCAGTTGTACAATATCTATGTATTGGGTTTGGCCTTGCGAATTATCAAGATCTCGTCAAGTTTTTCTTGCCCAATACTGATCACGAGGGATTGTATTCGACCGGTAGCCGTTGTTGTGAGCCAACAGTGTTTTTAATTGCACTTGTGTTTTGTGTGTGTTCGCCCTTTTCTTCGTGGTTAGTGTTCATCGGGTTCATCCTCTTCCTCTCACCCCTCACACCACCACGAATCCCTCATGAAATCGCGAAAGATTGGTCATCCTAAGGGTCATACCCTAATATATTGGTATCAAGAGCAAAGGTTGATCATGATTTTCACCCCAAAATTTTCTTATCCCCATCATAAATTTGAAAATTTCCCCAAAAAATAGCCTCACAACCTTCGGATCGAACTCTGGTTTTGGTGAGTTTTTTGTGGTTTTGATCCATAGATCTATTGCATTGGGTGTAGATCTACCTCCCTTGACCTTTCCCCAGCCAAATTTCACAAACATTTCCACAAAATTTGCATGTTTGACTATTTGAGTTCGTCATGAACTGATTCCGGAGGGCAATCCAGCAAAACCGGATCCTATGCAAAAAAATTCGGTGAAATTTCCGGCGAACCAGAAACGCAACCGAAATTTTCCGGCGCCAGATCCGGCACCGCAGGTTTCTCCTCCAAAAACTCCGACAGCCCATTTTTTGTCCATTTCTTCTTTTTTGTTTGTGTTTCATGTGCATGTCGCCAATCTATCTTTAAGATTATCCAACAATTCGTCATCCCCTTGCTCACGACACCATGACACCGAACACCTTCCCCAACACCGGTTGCAAGTCATCACCAAAGGAATAACTTTCTCCACTTTGTGAATCCCATATCTTCATTTGTGTTTATCCATCGTATGAGAGTAGATTCTTTTGTGTTTGCCTAAGCATTGTGCACTTTTCCTTGGAGAGTGCGTGCGTATAAGCAAATGCAAAAGCTATGCATAGAAGGGAGAAAAATAATTAAAAAATAAAAAAATAAAAAGAAAAATAGCAAAAGATACAAAGTCTCCCATATCAAAGAGAGTCTCAAGCTTGTATGAAAAGATAAAAAGAAAGCACGGCCATGGAAAGTGCATAAATCCGTTGCTTATTTTCTTTTACAAACGAGCTATAGTCTCTCTTGCGTTGGAACGACATTCGAGCTTATTTTTGATAGGTTTTGTTCGCTCATTTTCTATAGTCGTGTCAACCCCGTCATCTTCACGTGTGTGTTTTTGTGTCTCTTATAGATCATACCTTTTTTCTTTAGATTTTTTGTTCTTCCCACGTTTGACAACAACCTTTTCCTTTGATTTTTTTCTCTTGGTTTCCACTTTCCTAACCTACCGCCATAGGCCTTTTGAGAGTCTTAGTTGATTTTAGTGTGAGGTGGATTTTCACATTCTCTTTTCTCATCGTTTGTCTTGAAAGCATGGTTACTTGTCCAATCCATCTCCAAAGGTCAGGTAACGGGCTAACCCCTTTCCATTTATCTATTGAATATACCATCCTTGCTTTGGTGAATCATGGATAGGAACGGCGAGACAAGTCATGATCTGACACAAGATGGCAAAGGACCATATATGACGCGAGGGAGCCACTTCATCATTCGTCAATAGTTTCAGAGCCATTGCAATGCCCTCGAGATGCGCCAAGATGAACAATTTGGAGAAACTACCAACGATTTTTGGTGGATGGACGCTCGTTTCTACGGCCTTGAGAGCCACATGAACGCAATTCATCATAACTTCACACACCAAAATAAAGCTCTCCAACGCTCCATGGCTGAGATTGCACGCAGCACAAGGCCATGTTCTCGTGCATCAAGCTCTTCAAGGCATAAATCTAGTGGTTCAATCTCGTCACGCCATCGTTCGCCACGACATCACGACCATGATCCTCGGACTCCTAGTCGCAATGTGTGGCCCGTGGGCGATAATGCAAACTCTTTACAACATGTGCAAAGTCCTAGACGCTCCGCTACGTCAATCTATTATGGCGATTCTTCATCATGATCTCCATCAAGGCATGAAGACCATCATCATCCAAGGGCACTCATCATCAACGAGGACGTGCCACTACAAGCTTCACCTCCGCGCCACGAGCAACCACAAGACCTTCACTTGACATCAAGCGATAATCCCAACTTGGACGAACAAGCCTGACGTCAACGTGAAACACCTGAAGACCCACCAATGCATCATTTCCACCATGACCATCATCAACAACATCATGAGCATCACCATGCAAACGACGAGCACCCTCAACCTTGTTAACAACCTAGGCGCGTGCCTCAAGCTACGCAACAACAACACGATGCTCACCATCGTCATCATCATCATGAGGACCAAGTTCCTCCTCCACCAAATGTGGAACATCCACCACAACAACAACAAGGTCCTCAACCGTGGAAAGGTAACCCGCAAGCTCCTCAACCACCTAACGAGGTGCCACCACCACACCAATAGGTTCCTCCACCTGGCCAAGAAATTCTCTGAGGTCCCCACCCTTAACTGCGGCAACTCCGGAACAACTACCAAGAACGTGAACATGATAGCTCAGATGATGAAGATAACCAACTCCACCACCATAATGGCAATAGTCACCTACTACAAGATGAAGAAACATTCGGCAAGCTCAACTTTACCATGCCCAAATTCACCGGTTCAAATGATCCCAAAGAATATCTCTCATGGGCACTCAAGGTGGATAAGATATTCTGGATGCACAACTATAGCAATGCAAATATGTTGGCTATGGAATCACTCAAGTTTGATGATTATGCCAACCTTTGGTAGGAACAAGTCCAAGTTGCTAGAGCAGCAAGGGAGGAGCCACCAATTACCACTTGGCAAGAAATGAAGGATCACATGCACTCCCACATTGTTCCATCATATTACACACGTGACCTCTTCAACAAGCTCCAAAAGCTTACTCAAGGAACCAAAAGTGTGGAAGATTATTTCAAGGAAATGGAACTCCAAATGATTCTCACAAACATAGAAGAACGAGAGGAGCAAACCATGGCTTGTTTTCTTATGGGCTTTAATCATCCTATCAAGCACATCGTGGAGTTCCAAGCTTACCGCAACATGATGGACCTTGTGCATATTGCCACAAAGGACGAGCATAAAGTGCAAGAGGACCTCAAATATATCAAGACAAAGACCTACTTCACCTACAAGTCCTCTACTTCTGCTCCTACACCAAGTCCCAAAGTGAAAACTCCAAGTAGCTTCAAGCCCCCATTCAAGTCAACGTCGTCTCGACGAAAACTTCCCCCAAGTGGAAAGAAACCTTTGGAATCCAACTCCGCGTCCCAAGTAGAATGCTACAAGTGTGGAGCCAAAGCACATAAGTTGGACCAATGCGGCAACACGGAAGTCTTGTTTGTCAATGACAATGGGGACGAAGAATATTTGAGTGAGGACGAGTTTGAAGCAAGAGTCAAGCAGGAAATAGCAACAATAAGTGCGCACCAATGATCAAGATATCCTCATGTGTGAGCATGACGCAAGTCCATCGCTTGTCGTCACAATAGTGCTAACTACACAAGCACAAGAAAATAAAGATCAAAGGTGCAACATCTTTCAAACACATGCTGGTATCAATGGAAAATCCATCAAAGTTATCATTGATGGTCGGAGTTGTCATAATGTCGCAAGCATGAAACTATGTGAGAAACTGAACCTTCAACTCCATCCACACAAGCACCCAATGGTTAAGTGACAATGGATCTGCCAAGATTAAACACACGGTCTCCATCACATTTGCTATTGGACCATGCAAAGACACGGTAGAGTGTGATGTTGTTCCAATGACAGTGTGTCGTATGTTTCTTGGACGCCATTGGAAATTTGATAAAGGAGCTACCCATGATGGCCGCACGAACATGTATACCTTCAAGTGGCTAGACAAAACATGTTGTTTGTAACCAATGACTCCTAGACAAATAATTCCGGACAATTCAAAGCTTTAGCAAGGGTGCAAACCTCAAAAAAACTAGTGAGATGAGTGGTGAGCGAGAGAATCACCTCAAAGTAAGTGAGTTCCACAAGCCAAATATGAGTGACAAAAACAAGATAGTTCTCCTTGCCACCAAAAGTGAGATGAGGGAAGTGAGGTATAATCCTACTATTTTGCATTACGCCCTAGTTTGGAAGGGCCTAGCGCAAGGAACTAATGACTTGACAAATCTTCCTCAGTCTTTGTTGTTGATGTTGCAGGAATTTGATTATGTGTTACCGAAGAGCTTCCTCATGGACTACCTCCTCTTCGTGGAATCGAGCACCACATCGACCTTTTACCCGGGGCGCCCCTACCAATTCACAGCGCATATCGCACAAACCCGGAGGAGATAAAACGCCAAATCCACCATATCATCTCCAAAGGTTTGATTACAAAAGACTTAGTCCTAGTGCGGTTCTCGTGATTCTTGTGCCAAAAACGGATGATACGTTGATGACCCAGAATTATAGGGGGTGTATTGTAGTACTTTCGATAAATAGGAGTGTCGATCCCAACAAGGAGCAGAAGGTGTTGACTATTGGTATGGAGCAGGAATTCTTTGTAAATACTTAGCAAACGAATTTTTAGGGGTTTTCAAATAAAGAAACAAAACAAAGTGCAAGTAATAAAGACAACGAACAACTGCAGCAAGTGTCCCAATCCTTTCTTAGCAAAGGACAAGCCGGTGGAACTACTTATAAGGACCAAATGTTCTCGAGGACACATGGGAATTATGTCAAGTGCTTTCTCTTCAAATAGTTGAGTACTCTTCTTTGGTGTTGTAAGTGTTGTGTGGGTGCACCTGTGCTAATGTACCGACCTTACTTGGACTAATACATACTTGTGGTTAAACCCCCTGCAAGCATCCGCAACTATAGGAAAGTAACTAAGATATGAACTAACCACAGCCTTAAACTCTGAGATCCTACGCTCCCTTGTGCAATGGTGTTCTAACGGGGGTTCATGTTTCTATCACTCCGGCAACCCCACAATTAGTAGCCAAATACACAATGCATTCCCCTAGACCCATAAATGGTGAAGTATCATGTATCGAAGTTCACATGAAACCACTAGAAGAATAGAACCACAACTTAAATACTAAACCATTGAATAATATCTCAACACAAATCCACTACTAACAACATGACTTCTCCCATGTCCTCAAGAACTAAATGAACTACTCATGAGACATCATATAGATCAAGATCAAAGATGATATGATGGTGAATAACAATCTGAACATAAAAAATAATCCAATGGTTCCACTCACAAGCATCAACTACAATAGTAATCAACACCGGGAAAGTTTCCTCTCAGATCTATGCAAGTATTCAACACAATTGTTATAGCGGGATGGAGTGGTGATGATGGTGCCGGTGGAGATGATGGTGTGGATGATGATGATGATCCCGATGAAGCCTAGCTTGATGACGGTGTTTATGGCGACGATCTCCCCTCTCCGGGAAGGAATTTCCCCGGCAGAAATCTGTCTGCCGGAGAGCTCTTTCTCTCTCGGTGTTTTCCGCCCCGCAGAGGCGGCAGAAATATTTCTGTGGTCGCTCCCCTAGTATTAGGGTTCCGAGAGAAAGATATAGGCGAGAGGGCAGAGTCGGAGGCCGGCCAGGTGGGCCACACCTGCCTCAGGCGTGGCCCAGGGGGACCCGCGCCTAGGTGGTGTGGTCCCTCTGTGGCGCGGCTACGCCTCCCCTTCTGGCTTCCTTCGTCTTCTGGGAAAATATAATTTTCCAATATTTTTCTGGTATTTTTATGATCTTCACGAAATTGCATCAAAACACCTCTTTTTCCATCAAAAACCTTACTCTAGCAGTCCATCCTCCAAGAAATATCCAACATGCAAAAACAGAGGAAAAGACATAAGTAACACCTCATAATAAGACACATATCAATGAATAGAGGCATATTATGATATAGAATTGTGATGCAAATTGGACGTATCAACTCCCCCAAGATTAGACATTCTCTTGTCCCCAAGCGAAAACTAAGCTCAGTAAACATGTCCACAGGTTTATGGAGTGAAGTGTCGATAAAAGAATACGGATAAGAAGCATCACACTTACCATTACACAACTCATAGAAGAAAGCAACTCACCATTATATAACTTAGCTTGCAACAAATATAGGAGTCATAATAGAGATGCATAAAGATAAATCATAATTGGAATTGGCAAACTTTGTTCTTGGTCAGAGAACAACTACAAATAGTTTCACAAAAAGCTTTTGTAGAATTCTTCAAGAACAGGAGCACTCTTTGATCAAAAAGGTTTTTCACAATGATGGCTTTCAAAGTAATACTCAATAGATAAGAGTCTTATGCAAACAAGGAAGACAAAGAACATGAGTGAATAAATCATCATATGAATGCTTGCAACACAACAACTCAAATGCTTGCTGGAGATAGAGAGGAAGTAGGTTTACTGACTCAACTTCAAAATAGAAGAAAGGTCCCTTCATAGAGGGAAGCAGGTATTTCAAGTCATAAAGAGTTTCCAAAAGATTATGGTACTTACTAGCTTTGAGCCCTCATTGCCCCTATGATAGGCATCTTGAGATGATTAAGGTTAAAGTGAACAAGGATGGAGTATATGCTTGATGAAATATAAGTTGGAAATCTCATGTCCCTTGAGTACGAGGGCCACTCCTCATGCTACTCAACTTTAGTCACTAGTAAGTTCTTGTCATTGTAAGTACATGTGTATCATAAAGAACCGCCAATGGGGTACCCCTTGCACATGGTACAGGAGCTATCCCATAACCAAAATGACAAGTCAAGTAGACAGTGAGCATCTTAGTGATCTTTTTATTTACTATGTGCATAGATTTTATTGAGGATGCTTCACGGATTGCTCATTATGGTGATGCTGCAAGTTTCCACCATGATTAGGCATGGCTTAGGCTAGCGGCCCAAGCGTTTCTCTAACACACATCAATAACTCCATGGACTTACAAGCATCCTCTTTACTTCACACCGGCGACATCCGCAAACAAAAGAGCGTGATATCAACTGGATAAGTATCCATAAGTGTTGAAAGTGTTCCCCGTGATAGCACGGTTCTGCTAATCCCAACGTATAGATGCAAGCATATACAACTTCGATGACACAATGGTTCAAGTCTATTAGGGGCAAGAAAATAAGGTGTGCCATCAAGTTCGTGAGAGCTTTACTAACTAGTTTTCACATAACAAAATAGTTTTTAATTCGAAAGAGATATGAAGCTTGAGAATTTACTTGGAATATCAATAATGCTAATAGCTAGATATGGTGGACACAAATGGCATAGGTTTTGGTTCGAAGGGGTTGGAAACATGAGAAGTATGCCTTCTAAAAACAGGTTTTTGGCTAGCAAGGCTGGGTAGCAAGCAAAAGAGTTGAAAGAAACAAGCAAACATACAAGTGATAAAGACAAACATGCAATCTTCCTTGAAGACACAAAAGATCTTAAATAAAGAATACTAAGCTTATGAGCCAATCAAGAAAGAAAATGAATGATACAAAATACATGTAACTTTTTCTCTTTTCCTTTCAAACCTCAAAAAGTGTTGCTACTGACCAGAGCTAGGTTTGCCAAAACCAATTTAGATCTACTTGATGATCCCAAAGTGATGCCAATACTGATCAACAAGATCAATCATATAATAGAGATTGCAAACTAAAATAAGAAGTGCAAAAAGTAAAAGATGAAACTTCTCATTAATATTCCATAAAGGAACTCACACCAAGGGATACATAGCAACTAAAGGAGAGATACTTCCACATGCAAACCAACCTATAAGATAACTTCTCTACCAAAGACATGAATCTACTAAAAAGGTAAAAGATAAAAGATAATGATGTGATACCGTGGCACTCCCCCAAGCTTGGAACAAGCCAAGGGAATGCCAAACCTGATGATGAATTACTCCTTCGGTGGTGGTGTTGTTCTCTTGATAAGATCCTCAATCAGTTTCCTCAAATCTTCAATCTCGAAGGTCAGAGTACAAATCAACTCCGAATTTTGCTCAATGCGGTTCATGATCATATCGGAACGACAGCCCCAATCCTTACTATTCTTTCCCCATTCTTCCTTCTTAGTGTGCTCCTCCCCTACATGGTTAGAACGAGGAAAATCCGACATTGAGGGCAAGTTCCCTTTGGGCACCTATTGGTATTGATGCTCATGTATAAGAGTATGGAAGGAATTCTTGGTACGTGGAGGAGATGACCGTGGGACGAAGACAAGACGTGGAGGTTTCCCTCTAGTAGACATCCGTGTTGTCCTCTTAAGATTGATAGGTTTCACCACTCCAATACTTGCGACGGTAGCGCGGGTGTCCGGATGCTTGTACTCTTCCATGTCTTCTTCATCCCCTTCCAAAATCTCCTCCTCCTTGGGATTTTGAGGATCATCTTCCTCGGTCTTCTTGCCTTTATCGTTGGCGGAGACCATGGTGCTCTAAGCTTGAGAAGATTTCCTGACAGAAACAGATCGAAACGAAAACACGACGAGAACACTATGCACGAACCTCGGGGGATCCAGGGGTTATATATTACGAAGTTTCAATGCATAAGGAAGGTACTGGTGCGAAAACGAGGCGGAGACGGAGCTCGGGGGGCTCACACCCCCTCCAGGCGAGGCCAGCTGGGGCCCACGCCTAGGGTGGGTGTGTCCACCTCGGCCTTCGTTTCCTCCTCTATTCCGTCTCGTAACCTTCCTTATGTAATAAAAACATCAGAAATATAAAAAGACTGGGTTTTCACGAACCTTCTGTTTTCACCACTTTTACCTATTCCAAGACGAACTCTACAGACTCCTTTTCTCCTTCTCTAGGAAATTCCTTTCATCGCAAGTCTTTACACAAACTTCAATGGCAACATTAGTATAAGCAAAAACAACAAACCTTTAGGTTCACACTTCAACTGGAATCCATCAAAACAAAGGCTTCTGTAAGAGGCAAGTGCAAATGATGATAAAAATCTATCAAAACAGACCAGCAGGTAAAGATTGATTTTTTCGAAAACCTTCTGTTGCTCAAATCAAAAAGTGCAAAACTAATGAAAGTTGGGTAACAACTTGGAGAACAAGCACAGAAAAATACATCTCCATCCGAAGTACTGAACTCCTTCACGAATTTTAACGATGAAGCACAAAAATCTGTCCCAGGACAGCCACTTTTCACAACTCCTCTACTTCTCAAAAGTAGTTAAACTTGACACAAAAACCAAAACAAAAAGGATAAGGAGCGGTTATTACTGAGGTAATAACTTCCAAGACTCGACAAAACTATTGGGTTATCTCCCAAGAAGTACTTTTCTTTATTGCCTTTAAGTTAGGCTTGATATCTTCACAAAGATGCTCACATAGGAGATATTCATCTGGAGTGAACGAGAGAATCAAGAAGCAAATAACCAACACATTTGAGTCTAACCCACTTCCTATGCATGGGGGTATCATGAGAAACAAAATTGTTGAAACAAAAATCCACTAGCATAGGAAGACAAAACAAATGCAACTTCAAGGCTTTCAACATAAAACGGGGAAACTTAACATTATTAAGATGCATAAAACCATGTTTCCCTCTCTCATAATAACTTTCAGTACCACTTTGAATAAATTTAATAATATAACTGTCACTTTCAACAACTTTATCATCAGAATGAGCATACTTACAATCACCAAAAAGAGGTCCAAGGTCATAAACCAGATCAATAGAAGCAAGTTGTTCCATCCTAAAATCTTTATTAGGCAAGCTATTTTCACAAGGAGCTTTAGCAAATTTGGAAAATTTAAACTCATAAGAATATCCATCTAACTTAGTTTAAACTTTCTCCTTCTTACAATCTATAATAGCTCCACAAGTGTTCAAAAAGGGTCTACCAAAAATGACAGGGCAAGTTTTGCTAGCTCCTGAATTAAGCACTAGAAAATCAGCATGATACTTAATCTTACCACAAAGAACCTCCACATCTCTTACAATACCAATAGGGCAAATGGTTTCCTTATTAGCAAGGTGAATAACCACATCAATGTCCTCAAGCTCACAAGGACCAATTTCATGCATAATTTCCCTGTAAAGCTCATAAGGAATAGCACTAGAACTAGCCCCAATATCACATAAACCATAATATCAATGATCACCAGTTCTAACAGAAAGCACAGGGACACTGGCTTTTCTAGCCTTACTAGGATGAGAAATAATATTAGAAGCGTCTTCACAGAAGACAATATGCTCATCCTCTATATTTCTTGCGTCAAGATCTTTCACAATAGCTACCACATGTTCAGTATTCATTTGCTCATCAGGTTCCACAGTTTCTTTGTACCTTTGTTATTCGCACTAATTATCATAGAATACTCCTTTACCTTAGCCGGGAAAGGTATTTTCTCAACATAAGGTTCAGGCAAAATATGATCAATAGTACAAACTTCGGTATTTCTAACAGGAACATGATTAACAACATCTTTATAAGGAGCATGGTACTTGTTTCACTCTTTAATGGGAATTTCTATGTAAGAGGCAAAAGCCTTAAAATAGTTGGCAATACTTTGGGAGTCAAGACCAAACTCATTACTAATATCACGGAATTCATCAGTTCCCATAAAAGATTTTATGCATTGATAATCATAGTTTAGACCTGACTTTCTTCCTTTGTCATTCTCCCAATCTTTAGTGTACCCTTGAATATGGTCTAGGAGATTCCATTTAGCTTCTTACTTCATACGTGTGAATGATTCAGCATAAGAAGCATCTAGTAAATCTTTATCATGAAGAGAAAGCCTAGCGTAAAAGTTATTGATAATAATACTGTTAGGGAGTTCATGAATAGGACATTTAAGCATTAGTAACTTCAATCTCCCTAAGCTTGAGCTGTACTCTCTCCATCATGAGGCTAAAAGTTATGTCTCAGATTCCTATCCTTATGAATCTCACTGGGCGGCTAGAATTAGAATAAAAGAGAGATGCCATCTCCTCCCATTCCATGGATTGTCCATTCTTCAGCAGCTTATACCATTCTTCAGCTCTCCCTTTCAAGGATATAGAGAATAACTTCTTCTTCACCTGTTCAGTTGTGATACCTGCACACTTAAACAATCCACATAATTCATGGATAAAAAGCAAGTGATCACCAGGGTGGACAGTTCCATCCCCAAAATAACAATTATCCATAACACGATCAACAATACTTGTAGGTATCTTAAAAGGATCTATCTCAATAGGTGGTTGTTCATCTACTACCCTAACAGTGGTAGTAGTTTTCCCAAGCAGAAAACCAAGTGGGCTATCCATATTGGAAACAAAGTAACAAACAGAAACAAAAAGCAATACTCACCATAGAAGTTTCCTTTACCAAATCCACTCTTTAATAGCGCTTCACTCCCCAGCAACGGCGCCAGAAAATAGTCTTGACACACAAGTATAGGGGGTGTATCGTAGTACTTTCGATAAATAGGAGTGTCGATCCCAACAAGGAGAAGAAGGTGTTGACTAGTGGTATGGAGCAGGAATTCTCTGTAAATACTTAGCAAACAGATTTTTAGGGGTTTTATAATAAAGCAACAAAACAAAGCGCAAGTAATAAAGACAACGAACAACTGCAGCAAGTGTCCCAGTCCTTTCTTGGCAAAGGACAAGCCGGTGGAAATACTTATAAGGACCAAACATTCTCGAGGACACATGGGAATTCTGTCAAGTGATTTCGCTTCAAATAGTTGTGTACTCTTCTTTGGTGTTGTAAGTGTTGTGTGGGTGAACTTGTGCTAATGTACCGACCTTACTTGGACTAATACATACTTGTGGTTAAACCCCCTGCAAGCATCTGCAACTACAGAAAAGTAATTAAGATATGAACCTAATCACAGCCTTAAACTCTGAGACACTATGCTCCCTTGTGCAATGGTGTCCTAACGGGGATTCAGGTTTCTGTCACTCCAGCAACCCCACAATTAGTAGCCGAATACACAATGCATTCCCCTAGGCCCATAAATGGTGAAGTATCATGTATTCGACGTTCAAATGACACCACTAGAATAATAGCACCACAACTTAAATACTAAACCATTGAATAATATCTCAACACAAATCCACTACTAACAACATGACTTCTCCCATGTCCTCAAGAACTAAACGAACTACTCATGAGACATCATATGGATCAAGATCAAAGATGATATGATGGTGAATAACAATATGAACATAAACAATAATCCAATGGTTCAACTCACAACCATAAACTACAATATTAATCAACACCGGGAAAGTTTCCCCTCAGATCTATGCAAGTATTCAACACAATTGTTACAGCGAGATGGAGTGGTGATGATGGTTCCAGTGGAGATGATGGTGTGGACGATGATAATCCCGATGAATCCTAGCTTGATGACGGTGTTGATGGCGATGATCTCCCCTCTCCGGGAAGGAATTTCCCTGGGGTGTTTTCCGCCCCGCAGAGGCGGCAGAAATCTTTCTGTGGTTGCTCCCCTGGTATTAGGTTTCCGAGAGGAATATATAGGCGAGAGGGCGGAGTCGGAGGCCGGACAGGTGGGCCACACCTGCCCTAGGCGCGACCCAGGGGGACCCGCACCTAGGGGGGTGTGGGCCCCCTATGGCCCAGCTACGCCTCCCCTTCTGGCTTCCATTGTTTTCTGGGAGAATATAACTTTCCAATATTTTTCTGGTATTTTCTGATCTTTGCGAAATTGCATCAAAACACCTATTTTTCCATCAGAAACCTGACTCCAGCAGTCCATCCTCCAAGAATCATCCAACATGAAAAAATAGAGGAAAAGACATAAGTAACACCTTACAATAAGACACATATCAATGAATATGTAAGACCCTCGCCTGATAAGGCTGAGTTCATGTGTATAGTGCCAATCCCTGGATCGGTTCACTGGCACACACAGTATAGATGAATACCAAAGAATTTAACAGTGCATCATAATTAACGAATTGATCCAGAATTTGCAATTATTACAATAATGCTTAGCTTAAGGCTAGCTCAATATCAAGCAGCATACGGAATCAAAAATATATAGTAGTGTCCATCTTCAATTGCCCACAAGCGAACAAATGTTGAGTGGAGTATCGCGACCTACTCGAACACTCAGAATCGGATCATCCTGCAACATAAAACATAGCAGCCCCGAAGGGTCAATACTTGGAATGTATGGCAAGTAGAGCTATTAAAGGAGACAATAAACCTAGCATCTACATGCATATTTGGCAAGTGGAACTGTGGCTAGCTTGCATTTGCAAATACCCTTGTCCTACTTTCATAAACAGTTTTTGATTTTCTTTGAAAAGATCCCAATTAAGTTAACCCATCACATTAAAGCAATTAGGAAATTACAATGAGTGAGAAACATGTCATGAACTCAATATCAAGCAACTTAGATGTCCATAACTGGGGACACGGCTAATCGATTAGTTTATACACCCTGCAGGGGTTGGTACACTTTACCCATGTGACTTGGCCAGCCCAGCTCGTACCACCACTCTCATATTAGGTGATGATAGGGAGAAGTCCAAGAAGGAACCGTTCGGGAAGTAGCCCCCCAAACCTAACACGCACCGGTCCAACCTACCAAAATTCTACATCTCTGGATACGTGGGTTCGAGTTACCACAACCTACTGAGTCCAACCAACCACCCATTTCATTATTGGCACATGGTTGTACACGTAAGCGACAAAATAAAGAAGCCAATCATTTTCTCTTGATACCTAGGTGCCTTTCCGCAATGATACCACCAAAATTTTCAATCCCATCACATCCAGGAGATTCATTAATTAAGTTGTTTTTTAGTTTTTGCAAGCCTAGAAACAACCTTCAGTGATGTACCCCAGCCCTCGTTCATCATAGCATGGCTAAGCACATCTACCAACTATGGCTCATCTACAGGAAAGACCTACCACATAATAGGACATGGCATAGCGATAGTAATTTCCTACACATGCATCTACAAAATACATGACAATGTATTGAAATAGTAGGACAACATCATGAACAAAGTACCATATACTTGCCTTGATAGTTGGTGGAGTCATTCAAGCACTCGTTGCAATCACACATGTTGCACTCCTCACAATCTATCGATCAAACAATTGCATACAACATAAACAATAGCACATCAAGATCAAACAAATGCAACAAATGCATGCATGACAATTTAATAAGTCACAATGGTTGTTACTTTTGTTCTCTAAACAATACCGAAGTATATGATGCATGCAAGAGGCCAATTAATGTAATGGAGTACTTGTTATTAATAATT
The DNA here is from genome assembly GCA_916181665.1 of Avena sativa. Classification (NCBI taxonomy): domain Eukaryota; kingdom Viridiplantae; phylum Streptophyta; class Magnoliopsida; order Poales; family Poaceae; genus Avena; species Avena sativa. Next base: position 140,715,602 of record OV702280.1, read on the forward strand.
ACTTGCCAATATAGGGTTTTTAATAGTTCTGTTGTAACACCTGTTCTAACTGTCAAATTAAATTTGTTTCTTAGGTTTACTGGATAGAGGACGTTGGATTCACCCTAATCGGAGTTATAGATCTTTTTGTATGATTTAAATAGTGTTCAATGGGTTTTGAATGATTCATATAGTTTTTGTTGCCTAAAAATCAAAATAAAATTATATCTGAAATCTCCACGGAATTGTGATTCCAGGACAATTATTTGTAATTTTCTGAGCAGTATTCGAATTACTATGATTTTAATACTCTAAATAAGCCATTAAACTATTTATTTAATTGCTGTGAAACCTTACAATATTTTCCTGAACCATTTTCATATTGATGATCTACATGGAACCAGCTTTCCATCGTTATATCATTTATATTTTTGTGATATGCAAATAATTTACTATCAATTTAATGATTTCTAAAGCCATTAAAACTAATTAAGTCACTACGGCATAAATAATCCGCAAAGGCTGGATCCAACTAGATATTATTAATCTACATTATAGTAGCTTCAATTTGATATATTGTTCATATTTTTCGGAGTTACAGATAATTTCCTATGAATTTATTAACCTAAAAGACCATTAAAACTAATTAAATTACTACAGTAAACGCATACTGTAAAGGTTAGATCTAATGTCATATTAATATTCTACAGGTTTTTCTGAATCCATTGATATGTAATTTGATATTTTTGGATGTACAAATCTTTTATTATGAATTTTACAAGTTTATACAATTTTCTGCAAATTAAATTCAATTTCAAATCTACAGGGAATCTTCCCTGGGAATATTCTATGCTGACTGGGACGCGGGGCTGACCTGGTGTTGACATGTGGCGAGATCTGGTTGGCTCGTACCCCTTCATTGATAAGCTCTAAGCTTGACCATCGGGATAAGATCTAGTGGCTAGGAGAGGAGATTGACCCGATTTTGGCTCAGAATAGACAAGAAATAGATCTGTGTTAGAGACAAATCCATAGGTTAAATTGAAAAACTTACAACACGAAAGTTATGAGGAATCATTAGTCCTACCTTCTCACCAAAGGAATTTAGATTTGAAGAAACGAGTGCGAGTACATCTTGGATTTACACCGTCATATCTAAAATATTGCGATGCGAAATTCTCCGACTGTGGTGGATGAAAAGAGGTGAGGTTTGTTGGGATTGAAATATTTCGACGAGATCTACAACTTTCGTGTTTTGGCCAAAGGCAAACGATGAAGTCTAAATGGGTGAATAAACGAAATAAGATTCGGGCATGTGTAGATTCAGGATTTCGAGAAGGGAAACTCATATAGATGTGGCTCCACGGGTTTATATGGAGGTTTAGGATGGTGGAGATATAGGTTTTGGAGTAGGGAACAAGTAGAAACAAACGTAAGTCGATTTGGAGTTGTAGAATAGAAGATACAAGTGTTTGAATAGAGATAGGTTTAAAAAAAAACTGATTTTTGCACGCTATTTAAAGAACCCATGGGATTGATCAATGCCCGTGACTGCTGCTCCGGTCGGCTGGCTAGATGGGCCGCCGGCTAGATGGGCCGCCGGCTGGTTTGGCCGGCCCAGTGTAACATCCCAAAAATACTAAACTTAAATCATCAAACTCTAAGCATCAAAATTAGGGTTAACAAAAACTTTTCTAAATAAAATTTTGAAAGCATGCATATGAGTATGCATTGAATTTGAAATTCTTTTGAACCACCTTGTTTGTTTCCTTGCTTGTAAAATGTTTCTTAGGTGAAATAAACATCATCTAAAACATTTCCCACACTTCTCCCAAAGACAAATAAAGTAAAACAAAAAAAATAAAGGAATGGTCATTTTGACCAACTTAACTCCCATGCCTACTTTGGCTGTCTCAAACTTTCAGAACCTAACAGAAACTTCTCTGGATCTTTGCACACCTTGAATGTACTCATAACAAAGTATCAAGGCCCACTTTGTGATCATCCAGAAACTTTCAAATGCATAGTTTAAATGACAATTCAATATTGAATCTTTATCATATGAGAAGATCCCACTTTTTCAAAAACCACTCAAACAAGCTCAACTTTCAAAACCCAAGCATCTGTAGACTCACCAGCACCAATCTAGCACACCCACCAAAAATCCTTTCAAAATTCAGAACTTGAATTCATGCGGCTATTTCATCAAACAGGTTGCAGACACAAATCATACAAAATCTAAACACTATTGTGAGCAGTGATTCTTGCCTAACTGGTTAGCTATCTAGCTCACAACCATCTCGGTAGATCATCTATCTAGTTAAACCAAGCACTAGCCCCACTGTAAGCTTGGCATTGCCATCAATGGTGAACAGCTGAAGCCAACCTTGTCACCCCCATGTCGACAGCAAGCTAGGAGGAGAATCAAGCCTGGCCAGCATGTCTGGGAGGCAGCCCACCATCCACCGCCACTGCCTGTCCAACGCTCGAACCTTGCCAACCACTGGACCACACGCACCGACCGCTCCCAGAAAGCCAGCGGCCATGCCGAGCATGCGCCAGAGCGCCACCCTCGACCGAAGCCCACGGACCGCGCGCCGCCCTCGCCGCGTGCACACATGATCACCACCTACCCAGGAGACCACGAGACATCCCCGTTCGCCGCCCCGTGACGCACAGCCACCGCTCGCCGTCGAAGACGCCGCCTCTGCCGCGCAGAGCGTCGCGTGTTCCAGACCAAGCCGCATCGCCCCACGCCTCTAAACCATGTCGTTGAGCATCGACAGGGAACACCGCACCGTCCCCTACGTGCGCCCATGCCAATAGACGTCTATACCATCGCCCCCGACGAGCTCACTGTGCGCCCCGACGGTCCCCCCGCTCGAATATAAATAGAGGCCACCCTCGCTCGGATTCTTCACACCATTCTACTCCCCACTCATCACTAATCGTGCCACACCATTCCTGGAGCAAGGCGAGCAGCACTTCGCCGGAATTTTACTGGAGCCCGCCGCCTCTGGAGAAGAAAGGCGCCATCGATTTCGTCCACCCCAGGAGCTGCCCCGACCACCCCTGAGTTCGCCGTCGTCGACTTCGTCGTTCGCTCGCCTCGCCGACCCTCGCCTGCACCCCGGTGAGCCCCTAACAACCCCCACTGGCCGCGCTAGGTTTCTTTCTCGTCGGCGTTGCCCAACGTTGACGATGACTCTCAGCAGTTGGATTAGAATCAGATCGAACGACCCACGTTGCACCATACCGCTTCGCACCCCCATGTGTCACTGACGAGTGGGGACACCCACTTAAGTAGCCCGCGTAAGTGCTACGCTTAGCAGGCCGGCCCGTTAACCTTTTCCGCGCAACCCAGTTATTTGAATTAAACCTTTTCCATTTTATTTTAAAGTCACTTCTGTACCCAACTTCAAAAATCAACCCAGATCGATTCAGTGCACCAAATTGAATGAAACCAATTTTTTTAGAAAGGTTTGGGAATTCTGAATCCAAGCCCATTGGACTCAAGTCATTTGGATCTATAGATCACCCATGGTAAAAATAACAAGGCAGAAGCTTTTATGCATTCAAACATTTTTCAAATTTAAACCATAATAGCTTTTGAGTTGATTCCAACTCTCAAAAATCACATTTAACCATACCTTTCAGAATATATAAAAATATATAGGTTTACTTGCAGAAATAATGTTCAAGTAATAAAAGAATGCTACATAGGCATTTCTAGTCACTTTATGTAATTAAAATAAAAGGGTAAAACCTTATTAAATTGTGACACCACTTTAAATCACATTCCCATGAACTAAAATATGTGGTGATGACATGTGTCAACATGATCCCATGTTTGGTTTGGAGAATATTAAATCTTAAGTAGTTTTTCAATGAGTAGAAATTACTTTTCTAAAAATAAAAGGAATTAAACCAAGCCTTAATCTTGTAATGTTAGTGATGATGTTAGATCATCTATAGGACCCTTGTGTGTGATGAATGCAAGTAGTTAAGTTTTGTTTGGTGATTGAGTACATCGTATTTATTTATAGACGCTAGTACCGACCAAGGATACGAGGAGGAAGGAGGATTCTACGAGGAAGAAGCCGAGGAGAACTTCAACCACTGCTCTGCCCAAGGCAAGCTTATATTGACAATCATGCAAGCCTAATACTACTAGTGAATGTGCAAGCTAACCCTTGCAAGATACTCTACTGATGCAACAAACCACCATTTGTTACCATGCCAACTATATGCCTTAAGCATATGTGATTATACTCACTTGATAAACCAATCCTAGTTTTACTTGCAAGCTTCTTACTTTATTTCTTTATCAAAGCTCTTACATAGATTTTACCTAAGTGAATGGTAGATACTAGAAAGATATGTGAAGGTTGCATAAAGAGCATAAAATTTGGCCTAAGCTAGATAATCTTGATGTCATCTTAAGGCATGAGATTGAACTTAGTTAGAACTCCACTAGTTTACCACCCCTCATTAGTACTTACCCCCACTTGTAGATGCTAGTGCTAAGCACAAAACTTGATCAACTTTAGATGGGAATACTTGGTGGAAAAGTGGTTATGAAAACCTTGGAATGATGGATCATTCTATTGAAATGTTTTGGACATGTGTTCCGAACACCTGATGATTTTGGTGATGAACATGTTGAGGCGTGAGCCTTAGCCCTTTATAAAACTGATGGATGTCTAGATGCGATACCATTCCAATTTTATCGTACAACCACAATACCCGAAGATTGGGTAGGGCTTGACTGGAAACTTATATACCTTAGTATTAGTTCCCTCACGTCCAAGGTCTGAGCTGAGGCTACCTTGTGAAGGTTGTCCACCTGTGTAGTACCCAAGATGATAGTTGGTCATGGTTGGGAGGCCAAACTCACAGGAGAGGTGCTTATACTAGGGCGTGTAATTGAAAGGTTAGGATTGATTATCCGCATACTGAGTATGGTGAATTCAGGATTTGTTCCTGACGGATGTATCGAATGTTGTGGTGAAAGTGTACAATCTCTGTAGAGTGTCAAACTATTCGAATAGCCGCGTCCGCGGTTATGGACAGTTGGAGTGGCCATACTGTTCCCCCGTCAGACTTTTAAAAATGACTCGTGAAATGAATTGAGACTTTGACTTGACCACAACAGAGTTTTGACATGAGTACAAGATCCCCCTTAGGAGTTATAAAATTGTGACTAGCTTCGGAACTTAGTAGAGATAAATCTGGCTTTTGCAAAATAACCCTAGAGCCTAGTGTCCTATTATCAAAACCCCCTTTCGCTTGTTAGTATTAGTTTGCGAGTACTTAAAGAGTACTCATGGCTTTGTCCCTGGATATTCCCATGGCCAGACTATGAAGAGGAGTACCTGGAGGATGGACCCCAGGAAGGTTACGACAACTAGGATCATCTCCCATCGTCAGCATTGCATGTGACCCCGAAGATGGAGTTCGCCTACGCTACCATTATTATTACGTATTCTGCTGCTTGATTTTGTATTAAGAACTGGATCATGAGATCCCTATTTGTGTAAGAACTTATGTACGGTTTGTAATGGATGATGTACTATGGTATCCAATTCTGTTATGTCTCGCAAAAAAGGTAATCCTGGGATTGCGATGTATGGCATAACAGGCATCTAGGATTAAAAATCCGGGTGTTGACAAGTTGGTATCAGAGCCATCCTGACCATAGGAGACCCTAGTTAGATTGGACGTTTGATTCAAAAACTTAGTTTTCAAAACCAAAGAAAACAAATATTTACAAAAACTTATTCTCATTCTTATCCCCTTGATTCTTTCATGAAAATTCATGTTCCTCAAAAACTCTTGTAAATACATAAAATTTTGACACACTTGATCACTCTACTAACTTACTCATCCTATATTCTTATAGATGGACGTGAAGTACAGCAAGTTTTATCAGTTGGGGAATGGAGGAGACCTTATCTTTGAGAGGGATTTGGACCAGCTTTCAGAGCTTCTGGAGCATCCGCACCCCCAGTTCTTCAGAGCTCAGCTCAATGATCAAGGAGGAGAAGACCTGCAGTGGCTAATTGTTGCAAGTCTCCGAGGAAAGATTGAACCTCCCACTGCGGAGGGAATTCAGTTTACCTTGAGGGAAAACAACTGGCTCGATGGACTTGCCAGGGCCATGCAGGAAGCTCTTTCCCGTCTGTGTGGGTAGAGCATCAATCATATCAAGGGTACTCGCTTTGAGTTTTTCCCAAGGCATGATGCAAATGGACAACCACTGGAAGCACCATACCACCCCGAACTAAAGACCCAATTGGACCACCTTAGCTTCATGATGTACGATTGTCAGCAGGAGTTAGACAACTGCCGTGACTACTGCAACCATAAGTCTGCCATCATCAAGACGAAGGACCAAACCATCGCCATGCTAGAAAAAGATCGCAAGTCTCGCCGCCGTCAGCTTGACAAGAAGGAGCGCATCATTGCCCGCCTTCGCCACCGCATATCATCTTTGGAGGAGACCATCCACGAGAGAGACATGCAGTTGGAGGAAAGCTAGAATGCTGGAGAGGATCTTCGTGGAGACCCCTACTCCTATCTCAGCGATGACGATGATTTTCTGGAGGATCAGGCTATGGATTTCTTCACCAATGAGGATGATTTCGCCTTCATCGATGATGATGAGGCCACAAATTCCGAGGAGTAGTAGCACTTGAGCACTAGCGTAGTGAGTAGTATTCGGTCCCACTGTATCGTAGTTCTCAGAATGGTTCTTAAAACCATCTGTTTTTCTTTGTTGTGGTGTGTGTTGTACTGGGTGCTATGAATGAATGAATGAATGAAAAAGAAAGTTGCTAGAAAATCTGAGTCAAACTTTAAAAACTTTTCAAAGAACCAAAACTTTAGAAATTTCCCTCTTTTCTCATGATCAATCTCAATCTTCAAATGCCACGCGGAGGAAGTGGTTCAACCCCGGACCCGATGTTGCAGATTCTGCAAATGTGGAGTTCTGACCGCGAAGCTGAAAGAGCCGAACATCAAGCCAACCTAGCCACACTTCAGCAGATAGCCCAACTTGCCCACAACAACCAAGGCCACGGAAATCAGGACAACCATGGATCTAAGCTCAAGAATTTCCAGAATACCAACCCACCTGTTTTCACTAAGTAAGAAGAACCCCTAGACGCCGATGATTGACTGCAGACCATGGAAAATAACTCACTGGAGTGGAAGCCAACGAGAAAGTCCTGTTCGCCACCCACTATCTAGCCGGAGATGCCAGGGCATGGTGGAACAGTGTTCGCGCAATGACCGGAGGCCAGATGATGACCTGGGAGGAATTCAAGGTCAAGTTTAGCAGAACCCATGTGCCACCAGGTTTGATCAAGAGAATGAGAGACGAGTTCAGAGAGTTGAAGCAAGGAAGGATGACTGTAGTGGAATACCGTGACAAATTCTTGTCATTAGCTAGGTATGCCCCGGATGAGATTGACACTGAAGCCAAGAAGAAAGAAAGATTCATGAATGGTCTGCATGATGAGATGCAGACAGTGTTAGTCAATATCCCCTTTGCGGATATTGAATCTCTTGTCGACTCTGCTATCTAGATGGAAGGAAAGATCAACCAAGCCAATGAGAACCGCAAGCGTCGCATGATGCATCAGCCAGGAACCCATCAGACCCCAAAGTATCGCCCTAACCCATCTCCAGGATTTGCCCCAAGGACCAACAGACCCCCGATGAACCGTCCGACCTATCCCAACCGTGGAAACCCTAGACCCGGAGGAAATCACAACAACCCCGGCAACGCTAGCAATTTCAACCGTCCCCACCCAAGTTCAACAACAACAATGCTACCGCCAACGCCAACACTGCCCCTAGGATGGGAAGCAATGCTGTGCCTGTAGCATCCAAGGACAAGTCGCAAGTGACCTGTTATGACTGTGGAAATAAAGGCCACTATTCCAACGAGTGCCCCAACAAGAAGAATGCTAAAGCCCCCAATGCCAATGTCCCGGCTCAGCAGCAGCGTCGTGTTCAGCCAGGAAGAAGATTTGCCCCAGGGAATTCGCTCAACCGCAACGGCCGTCTTTTTCTCATGCATGCTGAAGAAGCTCAGGAAGCGCCAGACGTCTTGCTGGGTATGTTTTCTCTTAATTCAGTACTTGCAAGAGTGTTGTTTGATTATGGTGCATCGCATTCATTTGTCACCGAAGAATTTGCATGCACTAGTAAAATTCAACCAACCAAACTGAAGCATGTTATGATTGTTCAAATTCCTGGATCAACCACCAAGGCTAGGCAAATTTGCAAAGCCGTCCCTATCCGAATCCATGGCATAGATTTTTATGAAAATCTGATAGTACTCGGAACTAAAGGTTTGGAAGTAGTACGAGGAATGGATTGGATGTCCAAACATAAAGGATTGATTGACTGTGCCAAGAAAGCCATAACCATGACCAGTACAACCGGAATATCAGTCGAGCATATATCTTAAACCTTACCTCGTCAATTCAAGTGCAACAAGAGTATAGCCCAACCTACCATTGACCAAGTCCGGATAGTCTGTGAATACCCCGATGTATTTCCAGATGTTTTGCCCAGTATGCCCCCAGATCGGGATATCGAGTTTATCATCGAACTAATTCCCGGAACAGGACCCATAGCCTAGAGACCATATAGTATGAACCCGTCAGAGCTAGCAGAATTGAAGAAGCAACTGGATTCCATGTTGGAAATTGGATTAATTCAACCAAGTGTGTCACCTTGGAGGTCACCTGTCTTGTTTGTGGACAAGAAGGATGGAGGTAACCGTTTGTGTACGGATTATCGGAAGTTGAATGATGTCACCATCAAGAACAAGTACCCCTTGCCCAAGATAGAAGATTTGTTTGATCAGTTGACCGGTGCCAAAGTGTTTTCTAAGATTGATCTTAGAACCGGCTATCATCAACTCAAAATTCGTGCAGAGGATATTCCAAAGACTGCCTTTACCACCAGATATGGATTGTACGAGTATACCGTTATGTCTTTTGGATTAACCAATGCCCCCGCTTATTTCATGAATCTCATGAATAAGATTTTTATGGACTTCCTGGATAATTTTGTCGTTGTTTTCATCGATGACATTCTGATCTATTCCAAATCAGAAGAAGAACATGAGCTACACCTAAGGACCATTCTTGGAACCCTTAGAGAGCATCAACTGTATGCAAAGTTTAGCAAATGTGAATTCTGGTTACAGAAGGTAGGATTCCTCGGTCACAATGTATCAGCCGGAGGAATTGCCGTTGACCCTGCCAAAGTGAAAGATGTAGAAGATTGGCAGGCCCCAACCACTCAAACCCAAGTTCGTGCATTTCTCAGATTGGCAGGATATTACCGCAAATTCGTAGAAGGATTCTCTAGTATCGCCCGACCCATGACCCAATTGCTGAAGAAGGACAAGAAGTTTGAATGGACTGACAAATATGAAGCGAGTTTTCAAGAACTCAAGAGGAGATTGATTTCAGCCCCAATCTTGATCATGCCGGATATCACGAAGCCCTTCGATGTGTATTGTGACGCATCCAAGATCGGTCTCGGATGTGTGCTAATGCAAGAAGGCAAAGTTATATCTTATCTATCTCAACAACTGAAGCAGCACGAGCAAAACTACCCAACCCATGACCTCGAACTCGCAGCCGTAGTTCTAGCCCTGAAAACATGGAGACATTACCTGATGGGAAACCGTTGTGAGATTTATTCGAATCACAAGAGCCTAAAGTATATATTCACTCAAAAGGAGCTGAATATGAGGCAGCGAAGATGGATTGATCTAATCAAGGATTACGACCTGGACATTCACTATCACCCTGGTAAAGCCAACGTAGTAGCCGACGCCCTTAGCAGATTGCCGTGCCGCTTGAACTCCATGATTTTGAAGGAGCAACCAAGTTTGCACAAAGAGATGGAAGCTTTTCGAATGGAATTAGTAAGTGAAGGATTTTTGGCTAGCATAGAACTCCAGCCCACTTTAATCAGTTAGATTAAAGAGGTGGAGAAGGGAAATGCTAGTATTGACGGAATCAAGCGTCGTATCGGTACATGCAAAGTACCTGGATTCACCGAAGACGAAGAAGGAGTTTTGTGGTACAAAAGACGCCTTTGTGTACCATCAGATTCTGAGTTGAAAGAAGTTATCTTGAAGGAGGCTCATGATACTCTTTATTCTATACATCCCGGAGGAACTAAGATGTATCAAGATTTGAAAGAGCAATTTTGGTGGCATAAGATGAAGAGAGAAATCGGAAGCTATATCGCCAAGTGTGATATTTGTCAGCGAGTCAAGGCAGGACATCAAAGACCCGCTGGATTGTTGCGACCATTGTAGATTCCGAAATGGAAATGGGATTCTGTAGGAATGGACTTTATCACTGGACTGCCTACTTCTAGTAGGGGAAATGACTCTATCTGGGTCATAGTGGATAGATTGTCCAAAGTTGCCCATTTCTTACCCGTCAAGACCACATATCAGAGTCCGAAGCTAGCGGAGTTGTACATCGCTAGAATCGTTAGTTTGCATGGAGTCCCCAAGAACATCGTATCGGATCGAGGAACTCAGTTTACCTTGAGATTCTGGAAGAAAGTCCAAGAAGGTTTAGGAACCCGCCTACATTTCAGCACCGCGTATCACCCTCAGACCGATGGATAAACAGAGCGAGTAAATCAAATACTCGAAGATATGCTGAGAGCATGTGTATTAGAATATGGATCCAAGTGGGAAGACTATCTGCCGTTTGAAGAATTTTCATACAACTACAGTTATCAAGCCAGTTTGCAAATGGCCCCATTTGAATTCATGTACGGAAGGAAGTGTCGCACCCCTTTGAACTGGTCGGAAGTAGGAGAGAGTCAGATTTTCGGACCCGACATCCTACGAGAAGAAGAAGAGAAGGTTCACAAGATTCGTGAACACCTCAAGACCGCCCAATCTAGACAAAAGAGTTATGCCGACAAGAGATGTAGAGACCTAGCCTTCAACGTAGGAGACTTTGTTTATCTGAAAGTGTCGCCATTGAAGGGAATGCAGCGTTTCCAACTCAAAGGAATGTTAGCCCCCAGATATATCGGACCTTTCAAGATTCTGAACCGTCGAGGTGAAGTATCGTATCAATTGGAACTACCCGAGGAGATGTCAGCCGTGCACAATGTGTTCCATATCTCGTTACTTCGCAAGTGTCTCGAAGTCCCCTAGAAGACCGAAGTGTTCAAATATATCGACCACCGGACCATAGAGATCAACGATGACCTGACCTATCCCGAAGTACCCATCCGTATTTTGGAATAAGCTTTTCGAACTACCCGAACCCGAAGCATCAAGTTTCTCAAGATTCAGTGGAGCAACCACACCGAAGAGGAAGCTACCTCGGAGCGTGAAGATCACATCAGGATGGAGTTTCCCGATCTCTTCAAATCCTAGGTAATCTTTTCATCCTTTTTCAAATCTCAGGACGAGATTTTGTTTAAGGGGGGAAGGTTTGTAACATCCCGAAAATACTAAACTTAAATCATCAAACTCTAAGCATCAAAATTAGGGTTAACAAAAACTTTTCTAAATAAAATTTTGAAAGCATGCATATGAGTATGCATTGAATTTGAAATTCTTTTGAACCACCTTGTTTGTATGTTTCCTTTCTTGTAAAATGTTTCTTAGGTGAAATAAACATCATCTAAAACATTTCCCACACTTCTCCCAAAGACAAATAAAGCAAAACAAATAAAATAAAGTAATGGTCATTTTGACCAATTTAACTCCCATGCCTACTTTGGCCGTCTCAAACTTTCAAAACCTAACAGAAACTTCTCTGGATCTTTGCACCCCTTGAATATACTCATAACAAAATATCAAGGCCCACTTTGTGATCATCCAGAAACTTTCAAGTGCATAGTTTAAATGACAATTCAAAATTGAATCTTTATCATATGAGAAGATCCCACTTTTTCAAAAACCACTCAAACAAGCTCAATTTCAAAACCCAAGCATCTGCAGACTCACCAGCACCAATCTAGCACACCCACCAAAAATCTTTTCAAAATTCAAAACTTGAATTGATGCGGCCATTTCATCAAACAGGTTGCAGACACAAATCATACAAAATCTAAACACTATTGTGAGCAGTGATTCTTGCCTAACTGGTTCCCTATCTAGCTCACAACCATCTCAGTAGATCATCTAGCAAGTTAAACCAAGCACTAGCCCCACTGTAAGCTTGGCATTGCCATCAATGGTGAACAGCCGAAGCCAACCTTGTCACCCCCATGTCGACAGCAAGCTAGGAGGAGAATCAAGCCTAGCCAGCATGTCTGGGAGGCAGCCCACCGTCCACCGCCACTGCCTGTCCAACGCTCGAACCTTGCCAACCATTGGACCACACGCACCGACCGCTCCCAGAAAGCCAGCGGCCATGCCGAGCATGCGCCAGAGCGCCACCCTCGACCGAAGCCCACGGACCGCGCGCCGCCCTCGCCGCGTGCACACATGATCACCATCGACCCAGGAGACCGCCAGCCATCCCCGTTCGCCGCCCTGTGACGCACAGCCACCGCTTGCCGTCGAAGACGCCGCCTCTGCCACGCAGAGCGTCGCGTGTTCCAGACCAAGCCGCACCGCCCCACGCCTCGAAACCATGTCGTTGAGCATCGCTAGGGAACACCGCACCATCCCCTACCTTCGCCCATGCCAATAGCCGTCTCTACCATCGCCCCCGACGAGCTCACCGTGCGCCCCGACGGTCCCCTCGCTCGACTATAAATAGAGGCCACCCTCGCTCGAATTCTTCACACCATTCTACTCCCCTCTCATCACTAATCGTGCCACACCGTTCCCGGAGCATGGCGAGCAGCACTTCGCCGAAATTTCACCGGAGCCCGCTGCCTCTGGAGAAGAAGGGCGCCATCGATTTCATCCACCCCAGGAGCTGGCGCGACCACCCCGGAGTTCGCTGTCGTCGACTTCGTCGTTCGCCCGCCTCGCCGACCCTCGCCTGCACCCCGGTGAGCCCCCAGCAACCCCCACTGGCCGCGCTAGGTTTCTTTCTCGCCGGCATTGCCCAACGTCGACGATGACTCTCAGCCGTTGGATTAGAATCAGATCGAACGACCCACGTTGCCCCGTACCGCTTCGCACCCCCTGTGTCATTGACGAGTGGGGACACCCACTTAAGCAGCCCGCGGAAGTGCTACGCTTAGCAGGCCGGCCCGTTAACCTTTCCCGCGTAGCCCAGTTATTTGAATTAAACCTTTTCCATTATATTTCAAACTCACTTCTGTACCCAACTTCAAAAATCAACCCAGATCGATTCAGTGCACCAAATTGAATGAAACCAATTTTGTTAGAAAGGTCCGGGTATGCTGAATCCAAGCCTGTTGGATTCAAGTAATTTGGATCTATAGATCACCCATGGTAAAAATAACAAGGCAGAAGCTTTTCTGCATTCAAACATTTTTCAAATTTAAACCATAATAGCTTTTGAGTTGATTCCAGCTCTCAAAAATCACATTTAACCATACCTTTCAGAATATATAAAAATATATAGGTTTACTTGTAGAAATAATGTTCAAGTAATAAAAGAATGCTACATAGGCATTTCTAGTCACTTTATTTAATTAAAATAAAAGGGTAAAACCTTATTAAATTGTGACACCACTTTAAATCACATTCCCATGAACTAAAATATGTGGTGATGACATGTGTCAACATGATCCCATGTTTGGTTTGGAGAATATTAAATCTTAAGTAGTTTTTGAATGAGTAGAAATTACTTTTCTAAAAATAAAAGGAATTAAACCAAGCCTTAATCTTGTAATGTTAGAGATGATGTTAGATAATCTATAGGACCCTTGTGTGTGATGAATGCAAGTAGTTAAGTATTGTTTGGTGATTGTGTACATCGTATTTATTTATAGACGCTAGTACCGACCAAGGATACAAGGAGGAAGGAGGATTCTACGAGGAAGAAGCCGAGGAGAACTTCAACCACTGCTCTGCCCAAGGCAAGCTTATATTGACAATCATGCAATCCTAATACTACTAGTGAATGTGCAAGCTAACCCTTGCAAGATACTCTACTGATGCAACAAACCACCATTTGTTACCATGCCAACTATATGCCTTAAGCATATGTGATTATACTCACTTGATAAACCAATCCTAGTTTTACTTGCAAGCTTCTTACTTTATTTCTTTATCAAAGCTCTTACCTAGATTTTTCCTAAGTGAATGGTAGATACTAGAAAGATATGTGAAGGTTGCATAAAGAGCATAAAATTTGGCCTAAGCTAGATAATCTTGATGTCATCTTAAGGAATGAGATTGAACTTAGTTAGAACTCCACTAGTTTACCACCCCTCATTAGTACTTACCCCCACTTGTAGATGCTAGTGCTAAGCATAAAACTTAATCAACTTTAGATGGGAATACTTGGTGGAAAAGTAGTTATGAAAACCTTGGAATGATGGATCATTCTATTGAAATGTTTTGGACATGTGTTCCGAACACCTGATGATTTTGGTGATGAAAATGTTGAGGCATGAGCCTTAGCCCTTTATAAAACTCATGGTTGTATGGATGCGATACCATTCCAATTTTATCGTACAACCACAATACCCGAAGATTGGGTAGGGCCTGACTGGAAACTTATATACCTTGGTATTAGTTCCCTCACGGCCAAGGTCTGAGCTAAGGCTACCTTATGAAGGTTGTCCACCTGTGCAGTACCCAAGATGACAGCTGGTCATGGTTGGGAGGCCAAACTCACAGGAGAGGTGGTTATACTAGGGCGTGTAATTGAAAGGTTAGGATTGATTATCCGCATACTGAGTATGGTGAATTCAGGATTTGTTCCTGACGGATGTATCGAATGTTGTGGTGAAAGTGTACAATCTCTGCAGAGTGTCAAACTATTCGAATAGCCGCGTCCGCGGTTATGGACAGTTGGAGTGGCCATATTGTTCCCCCGTCAGACTTTTAAAAATGACCCGTGAAATGAATTGAGACTTTGACTTGACCACAACAGAGTTGTGACATGAGTACAAGATCCCCCTTAGGAGTTATAAAATTGTGACTAGCTTTGGAACTTAGTAGAGATAAATCTGGCTTTTGCAAAATAACCCTAGAGCCTAGTGTCCTATTATCAAAACCCCCTTTCACTTGTTAGTATTAGTTTGCGAGTACTTAAAGAGTACTCATGGCTTTGTTCCTGGCTATTCCCATGGCCAGACTATGAAGAGGAGTACCTGGAGGATGGACCCCAGGAAGGTTACGACAACTAGGATCATCTCCCATGGTCAGCATTGACTGTGACCCCTAAGATGGAGCTTCGCCTAAGCTACCGTTAGTATTACGTATTCCGCTGCTTGATGTTGTATTAAGAACTGGATCATGAGATCCCTATTTGTGTAAGAACTTATGTACGGTTTGTAATGGATGATGTACTATGGTATCCGATTCTATTATGTCTCACAAAAATGGTAATCCTAGGATTGCGATGTATGGCATAACAGGCATCTAGGATTAAAAATCCGGGTGTTGACACCCAGTTAGTTTTTTTATTTTTTTTCTTTTTCTTTTTCCATTTTCTATTTATTTGTTTTCCTCATAACTTTCACATACAAACTCCAAATGAGTTCAAACTTGATTCTAAAGTTTTCTAAAATTTAATAGATTATTGTAGGATCATATTTGTAATCTTTTTACTAGTTTGCAAGTGGTGGATTTATAAATCCTTGTATATGTCATTTTATTTATATCTTTATTTGTTTGTATTTACTCTATAAGTTTTTCATAATAGCTCCAAATGAGCTGAATTTTGTTTGTAAAATTTTATAATATTCATTGGATCTTTTAAGGCTATAATTTAGCAATAATCGCTGCCTTAGCAATAGTGGGTTTTTATAAAACCAATTTAATTCTCTTTAGGAGCAAAGTGGCATATACTATTTAGGGTTTTAGTCCTTTATTTTTATTTAGGGATTTTTCTTGATGCAAATATGCAATGCAATGCTGATGAATGTCATGCAAATGCAAAAAAAATCTAGTCCCAATTTCCAAAATCTTGGGATGTGACAGACTAACACCCTTAAGATGAATCTCGTCCCGAGATTCGGAATGGCTAGCAAGGTTTAGGAAGTGTTCTCGAGGCTAACCCCTTAAGAAAAATAAACTTGCATCTGCAAGGCTAGTTGATAAACTATATCTTGTTCGTCCCTCTAGGATTGTGAGTGTAGTATCAATTATGCACCAACTATCTGAGCTTCTTATTTAACCATCTAGTCTATGCTTACTATTACTACTATGTCATGTGAATCCAATATAATTTAGATAGTGGGAAATTTTATGTGCTCCAATCTCTATGGTCTAATGGTGGAATTTGTTTTGGGTAGCATAAATGAGTTTATAGATAGAAAGACTAGAGAATTAATACTACCCATAACTATCTGAAGCAAGCAATTAGCATACAAACACACAGTCAACACAAACAACACTCAATCCAAAAATAGTTTTGTTTATGTTCCAGAAGTTTTGTTTTAGTGGAATACCACCCATAAAATAGTTTCCCATTGACTAATATTCTTTTGGGGGTGAACCTACAATCATAAAGGCAATAGACATAATCTGTCCTGAAACTACAGCAGTGTTCACGAATTTTTCTGGGCACCTTAAACTCATCAGGAATTTTAGACAATTGTTTTACATATAGTAAAGAAAGTTTCGCACCAAATCCTATTTTTTCAGATTTTTCCCAGTTACCAAAAAAACATGAAAAATCATACAGTACAGCTGGTTCAGCAGAAAACTGCAGCGAAACTATCACGAATTTCTAATCAAAACCTTCATTACCATATTATGGAATCTCACAAAAATATTCTGAAACTTTAAGGTATCAAATATCACAACCTAAACATAATAAATCAACTAACAAACAAGTTCTTACAACAATCGATTGCTATAGCTAAACGAGATCATATCAAAATATATGGTGGTCATCATCTAACTATTCTTTAATCTTGCACAAGTGTTCATCTCAAGTTTGAAAAAGATGAGATTAGAAAAGATAGATGAAGGATTACAATTATCTAATAAGTATAAAATTATGAGTTCATTGCTAGGGAGAGCCTTCCTTCTATATCATAAAAGAGAAGAGTATGAGAATTGAAATGATAAGAGATACTAGAAAGAAGTGTAAGAAGAGAATAGATAGAATCAAATAGGGTTTATAATTTCATATGGCTTTCCTATTACAAACCTAGGTCACGATCCTACAGTCAACGCACTGCTCTGGTACCATCATGTAACACCCTCACCTGATAAGGCTGAGTTCATGTGTATAGTGCCAATCCCTGGATCGGTTCACTGGCACACACAGTACAGATGAATACCAAAGAATTTAACAGTCCATCATAATTAACAAATTGATCCAGAATTTGCAATTATTACAATAATGCTTAGCTCAAGGCTATCTCAATATCAAGTAGCATACGGAAGCATAAGTATATAGTAAACTCCATCTTCAATTGCCCACAAGCAAACAAATGTTGAGTGGAGTATCACGACCTATTCGATCACTCAGAATCAAAACATCCTGCAACATAAAACGTAGAAGCCCTGAAGGGTCAATACTTGGAATGTATGGCAAGTAGAGCTATTAAAGGAGACAATAAACCTAGCATCTACATGCATATTTGGCAAGTGGAACTGTGGCTAGCTTGCATTTGCAAATACCTTTCTCCTACTTTCATAAACAATTTTTGATTTTCTTTGAAAAGATCCTAATTAAGTTAACCCATCAACATTAAAGAAATTAGGAAATTAGAATGAGAGAAACATGTCATGAACTCAATATCAAGCAACTCAGATGTCCATAACCGGGGACACGGCTAATAGATTAGTTTATACACCGTGCAGGGGTTAGTACATTTTACCCATGTGACTTGGCCAGCCCAGCTCGTACCACCGCTCTCATATTGGGTGATGATAGGGAGAAGTCCAAGAAGGAACCATTCGGCTAGTAGCTCCCCAAACCCGACACGCACCGGTCCAACCTACCAAAATTCTACATCTCTAGATACGTGGGTTCGAGTTACCACAACCTACTGAGTCCAACCAAACTCCCATTTCATTATTGGCACATGGTTGTACACGTAAGCTACAAAATAAATAAGCCAATCATTTTCTCTTCATACCTGGGTGCCTTTCCACAATGATACCACCAAAATTTTCAATCCCATCACACCTAGGAGAATCATTGATTAAGTTGTTTTTTAGTTTTTGCAAACCAACACATTTAGAAACAACCTTCAGTGATGTACCCTTGCCCTCATTCATCATAGCATGGCTAAGGACATCTACCAACGGTGGCTCATCTACAGGAAATCCCTACAACATAATAGGACATAGCATAGCGATAGTAATTTCCTACACATGCATCTACAAAATACATGACAATGCATTGAAATAGTAGGACAACATCATGAACAAATTAGCATCTACTTGCCTTGATAGTTGGTGAAGTCGTTCAAGCACTCGTTGCAATCACACACGTTGCACTCCTCGCAATCAATCGATCATACAATTGCATACAACATAAACAATAGCACACAGAGATCAAACAAATGCAACAAATGCATGCATGACAATTTAATAAGTCACAATGGTTCTTACTTTAGTTCTCTAAACAATACTGAAGTATATGATGCATGCAAGAGGCCAATTAATGCAATGGAGTACTTGTTATTAATAATTACTTGCCAATATAGGGTTTTTAATAGTTCTATTGTAACGCATGTTCTAACTGTCGAATTAAATTTGTTTCTTAGGTTTACTGGATAGAGGACGTTAATACGAACCAGTAGGCGTTGGATTCACCCTAATCGGAGTTGTAGATCTTTTTGTATGATTTAAATAGTGTTTAATGTGATTTAAATGATTCATATAGTTTCCTTTGCCTAAAAATCAAACTAAAATTATATCTGAAATCTCCACGAAATTTTGATTCCAGGGACATATTATTTGTAATTTTCTGAGCAGTATTCGAATTACTATGATTTTAATACTCTAAATAAGCCATTAAACTATTTATTTAATTGCTGCAAAACCTTACAGTATGTGCCTGAACCATTTGCATATTGATGATCTGTGGAACCAGCTTTCCATACTATGAATTTAATGATTTCTAAAGCCATTAAAACTAATTAAATTACTACGGGGTAAATAATCCGCAAAGGCTGGATCCAACCAGATATTATTAATCTACATTATAGTAGCTTCAATTTGATATATTGTTCATATTTTTCGGAGTTACAGATAATTTCCTATGAATTTATTAACCTAAAATACCATTAAAACTAATTAAATTACAAAAGTAAACACATACTTTAAAGCTTAGATCTAATGTCATATTAATATTATACACGTTTTTCTGAACCCAGTGATATATAATTTGATATTTTTGGATGTACATATCTTCTATTATGAGTTTTACTAGTTTATACAATTTTCTGCAAATTAAATTTAATTTCAAATCTATAGGGAATATAGGAATATTCTATGCTGATTGGGACGCGGGGCTGACCTGGCGTTGACACGTGGCGAGATCTGGTTGGCTCGTACCCCTTCATTGATAAGCTCTAATCTTAACCGTCGGGATGAGATCTAGTGGCTAGGAGAGGAGATTGAACCGATTTTGGCTCAGAATAGACAAGAAATAGATCTGTGTTAGAGAGACAAATCCGTAGGTCAAATTGAAAAACTTACAACATAAAAGTTGTGAGGAATCATTAGTCCTACCTTCTCACCAAAGGATTTTGGATTTGAAGAAACGAGCGCGAGTACATCTTGGATTTACACCGTCATATCTGAAATATTGCGATGAGGAATTCTCCGGCTATGATGGATGAAAAGAGGTGAGGTTTGTCAGGATTGAAAGATTTCGACGAGATCTACAACTTTCGTGTTTTGGCCGAAGGCAAACGACGAAGTCTAGATGGGTGAATAAACGAAATAAGATTCAGGCATGTGTAGATTCGGGATTTCGAGAAGGGAAACTCAGATAGCTATGGCTCCACGGGTTTATATGGAGGTTTAGGATGGTGGAGAGATAGGTTTTGGAGTAGGGAACAAGTAAAAACAAACGGAAGTCGATTTGGATTTGTATATTAAAAGATACAAGTGTTTGAATAAAGATAGGTTTAAAAAAACAGATTTTTGCACGCTTTTTAAAGCACTCATGGGATCGATCAGTGCCCGTGCCTGGTGCTCCGGTCGGCTGGCTAGATGGGCCGCCCGCTGGCTTGGCCGGCCCAGTTAGTTTTTTTCTTTTTTTTCCAATTTCTATTTATTTGTTTTCCTCATAACTTTCACATACAAACTCCAAATGAGTTCAAACTTGTTTCTAAAATTTTCTAAGATCAAATAGATCATTGTAGGATCATATTTGTAATCTTTTTACTAGTTTGCAAGTGGTGGATTTATAAATCCTTGTATATGTCATTTTATTTATATCTTTATTTGTTTGTATTTATTCCATAACTTTTTCATAATAGCTCCAAATGAGCTCAATTTTGTTTGTAAAATTTTGTAATATTCATTGGATCTTTTTAGGCTATAATTTAGCAATAATCGCTGCCTTAGCAACAGTCAGTTTTTATAAAGCCAATTTAATTCTCTTTAGGAGCAAAGTGGCATATACTATTTAGGGTTTTATTCCTTTATTTTTATTTAGGGATTTTTCTTGATGCAAATATGCAATGCAATGCTCATGAATGTCATGCAAATGCAAAAAAAATTCTAGTCCCAATTTCCAAAATATTGGGATGTGACAGAATAGAGGCAGATTATGATATAGAATGGTGATGCAAATTGGACGTATCATACGTTACGGTTGTTCATGGATTGTCGTCCTATAAATACTATTACCATATGTTATAGACATCATATACCTTGTCTTGATGACATGCTCGATGAATTGAGTGGAGCCACAATTTTCTCAAAAATTGATCTTCGTAGTGGCTGCCACCAAGTACGTATGGCCGGGGGTGATGAGTGGTAATCCGCCTTCAAGACCAAACTTGGTATCTATGAATGGTTGGTCATGCCTATTGGCTTATCTAATGCCCCATCCACCTTTATGCGCCTTATGAATCACATTTTGTGTTCTTTTATTGAAAAGAGTGTTGTTGTTTATTTTGATGATATCCTTGTATGTAGTAAGTCGCTTGATGCACATGTTACTCATGTTAAGGAAGTTTTGGAAATTCTTTGAAAGGAAAATCTCTATGCAGATCTTCCAAAATGTTCCTTTGCTAAAGATAAATTGGTTTTCCTCGGTTTGTTGTTTCTTCGCATGGAATTGAAGTTGATACTTCCAAAGTCAAATACATAAAAGATTGGCCTATTCCACAAAATGAGGGTGAACTTAGAAGCTTTCATGGGCTTGCCATCTTTTATCATTGCTTTTTGTGAAGGACTTCTCTACCATTTCTTTCCCTTTAAACGAATTGACCAAAAACAATGTCACTTTTGTTTAGGGAAAGCACAAAGCATTTGATGATCTTAAAAAGCGACTCACTGAAGCACCTCTACTCGTGATACCGGATTTCATAAAAACTTTTGAGATAGATTCTAGTGGTATTGGAATTGGAGGAGTCCTTATGTAAAATGGACGTCCCGTGGCCTACCATAGCGAGAAACTTGATGGTGCATGTCTTAACTATCCAATTTATGACAAATAACTTTTTTCTTTGGTTTGTGTTTTGCATGTGTGGTAGCATTACCTTTGGCCCAAAGAGTTCATCATACACTTCGACCCTGAGTCATTGAAGTATATTAAGGGCCAAGCTCATTTGAGAAAAAGGCATGCCAAGTGGGTTGAATGTATGGAGTACTTTCCCTACATTGTCAAGTACAAGAAGGGTAAAGACAATGTGGTCAAGGATGCTCTTTCCCACAAAAACTCCACCCTCCTCAGACGCCTTGAAGTGAATGTTATTGCTCTTGATGATATCAAAATTTGTCTGGTTCCGACTCGTTCTTTGGTCCAATATTTTCTAAGTTCTCACATCACAAGGGATTTGAAGACTTCTATTTGCATAATGGCTTTCACTTTAAAAAAACAAGCTTTGCATTCCGAAGTTGTCTCTCCAAATTTTGCTACTCCAAGAGTCTCACGGCGGAGCCTTGATGGGTCACTTTGGGCATGACAAGACATACAACATGTTGGAAACCCACTACTATTGGCCAAATATGTAGCGAGACATGGAGCGCCTTGTCCAACGGTCCACATTGTTCCCACAAGCTAAGTCCAAGTCTAACCCATTTGGTATTTATATGTCGTTGCCTATTCCATATGCACCATGGTCAGATATAAGCATGGAATTTGTTGTTAGGATTACCTATATCAAAGCATGGACGTGACTCAATCTTTGTAGTAGTGGATAGCTTCTCCAAAATGGCACATTTCATTCTGTGCCATAAGACCGATGATGCTTCACATGTGGCAAATTTGTTTTTTAGGGAAATCGTCCGTCTTCATGGTGTGCCACGAACTATTGTATTGGATCGCGACATCAAATCAATGATCTACTTATGGAAGACACTCATGGCCAAGCTCGGCGTTAAGCTCCTCTTCTCGTCTGTTTTGCACCCTCAAATCGATGGGCAAACCAAATTTGTCAATCGAAGCCTTGGCACTCTACTACGTGTATTGATCAACAAGAACAACAAAGATTCGGAAGAATGCATTCCCAACGTTGAGTTCACCTGCAACCGCGCCAAGCACTCAACGACAATCAAGCGTCCCTTCATGGTTGTCTACAGATTCGAGCCCATGACCATGCTCGGCATGCTACCCCTACCCCTTCATGAATGCTTAAACATGGACATCGACAAGCGTTTCCAATCCATGATGAAACTACATGAAGAGACAAGAGCTACAATCGGAGCAAAAAGATTTTCATCAAGCATCAAGGCTCAACAAGAACAAGAAGGAGATGATCTTTCAAGAAGGCGACCTCGTGTGGATCCACTTGTGTAAAGACCGGTTCCCACATGAGCGTGACTCAAATATCATGCCATGAGGCAATGGGCCCTTCAAAGTCTTAAATAAGATCAACAACAACGCCTACGTGATCGACATTCCAACTTAAAAGTATCTAGTAAGCAATACATTCAACATGGCGGACCTACAACCATTCCATGGCAACAATGCAAATCAAGATGGTGAAGAGTCGAGGATGACTCTTTCCCAAGGGGGGAGCTGATGCATCCCACCCTACGGACGTCCCTACATCCTCACCACCAAGTCCCCCAAGTGGACCAATGACGAGAGCTAGGGAAAAGCTTCTTCATGATAAGGTTAACCCGCTCCTCTTTTCATGTGACTTTGATTCACCCTTGAATGGCATGCTACTTCATTCCCATACTTTATGCATTCTCAGGTATGAACCCCATGAACCAAAAACTCCCAAGAAAAGGCTCCAGCTCAAACCTGCAACAAAACCGGCGAACCAGATCTTATGCTGGAAACTTCAGGAAGAACCGGCGCCAGATCTAGCGAACAGGAATCGCCACCGGAATCGGTTCCACTTTCGGCGCCATATCCGGCGAATAAGATGTTATGGGATCCCTTAGGGGGTTGATCCTAGGGTGGCCCGATCTTCATGGATTTTATGCGGGAGTGAGGGGAAACTGAATGAACACGATGAAGGCAACACAAATGCAAAGTAAATATAAAATGCACGCAAACACAACCTGATTCTATTTGCTCCTGTTGGTTTGAACAACCAATCCAATAGAATCCTCGGCGAGAGACCGTGAGGTAGAATCAACAAAGGAGAGATCAGCAAGCGGATGATAGAATCCAAATCATAGGAGAGAGTCATAACCAAGTAGAATCACAGAGGGGAGAGACCTAGCACTACTAGAATCCTTGACAAGGAGAGACCAACCACTTGAGGAGCGTCTTGACAACTTGGATACGAACACGGAACTCCAAGGCCTTGTACAACTCACAGTTTAACTATAGAGAGGGGTTCCCATCTAGGGTTAGGCACAAGCGTTCATTCATCATCAACTCCAAGTAGAACTGAGCCACAAGGGCGCTATTTATAGTACTAGGGGCGAAGGGGGTAGGTAGGAGGGAATATTCTCAGCATCAAACCCTTCATAGTGCACAAACTAGGAGTTTTGGCGATAAGTTCGGCGTCGCTAGAATTGGCGCCAGGATTTCTGGCGGTCGTCGGTTATGTCCTCAGCCGAAAGGGCTTATAGAAGGTGGTTTCGGATGGGATTCTGGTCTGCCGGTTTGATCGGTGCAGGTTCGAGTCCGCCAGGCTAGGAGCGGGAAGTTCTGGCGAGGATTATGGAAACACCAAACCTAGCACTATGAGGCTTCTTCCGTCTTCTCTTCCATGCTTCTTTCTTGGGGTTCTTGGTTCCTGGGGTGTCACATCCCAAAAATTTCCAAATTTTGAAATGTGAAAAATAAATAAACAAAATAAATAATTGATGAAATTTAGGGTGAAAAGAAACTTTTGTTTCCAAATAGAATCATCAAAGACCCGTCTTGGACAAACTTTGAATGAAAAGGGATTTAAAAAGATAAACAAATATTAAATAAAATTTTAAAAGTTGGAATCACCATTTTTGGATCTTTAAATAAAAGATATGGATTTTATAAACAATGGAAGTAATAAATAAATAAGGGATATTTTAAAAGGCCAAATTGAAACTTGGCCAAGCAAATAAAATAAAATATTTTTGTTTAATAAAAAGAGTAAAGGATTATTTAAATAAAATCATGAGGATTTATTAATATCCATTTTTTTTAAGTAAAGACATTTCCCAATTTAAATGAACATTAAAGTATTTTAAATTATAATTCAAAGTGAATTATTTTTGAATAAAACCTACTGAAAAGGTTTTGGTAAAATTTAGAATTCAAATAGAGTTTTAAAACATATTTAAATCCTATTTGAAATAAAGACAAATGTCTATTTTTAAAATTAATAATAGACCCTAAAAAGAATAAAAGAATTATTCTAAAATGGACTTTGGTATATGTTAATAAACAGTATTAAAAATATACTCGAGTTTGGTAAAGGTTTGAATATAAGTGGAGTTTGAATTATTTGAATAAAAATCAAAACAGAATAATAGAAATAGAAAAAGATTCTGTATAAAAAAATGAAACAAAGCTAGCCCAGGAATCTGGCCCAGTCCAGCCCAGCGAGCCCAACTCACCCCTCACCCGCAGAAAACGTTTCGCACCCAATAACTTACCCGCGCAGTCGCTGACAGGGGGACCCCACACCCACTTCCTCTCTCTCGTTGTCAACGTGACCCCACGCTGTCAGTCGTCATCAACCTTGCGACCGTTCCCCCCTCCTCACACCTCGCCGTTTGTGTCAGGATTTAATCCTCGTTAATTCAAGTTACTGGCTAGGTTAATTCCTCCATAGACCACGCACCCTTAAACGCCTTGCCCTCCTCTCTCTTTTCCCTCATGCGCCATCTTCTCTCGACACCAGGCTGCCCCAATCGCAAGCTCAAACCCACTGTCTCTGACGAACTCCGACGATGATTCCGGCCACTCCCCGCCTCCCCTTGCTCCCTCGACCACACGAGGCTGATCCCCAGACTCCTGCGCACCTCCCAGCACCAACCAGTAGCCCGCGCATTCACCAGAGGCTCGGCAACATCAACATCAGAGCGTCGCCGCCTCCTTCCTCGACTCCGGCGAGTTCCCAAGGTGAGTACTGACCGCCTCTCTTCCTCTCGTTGATGCACGCATGATCGCCGACCTCGTGCATAGCTAATGCGACCCTTGTCTTGTCTTAGCTCGGTCTGAAACCTCGCCAACAACGACAGCCCGAGAACACCGACGCCAGAAGCTTCTCCGGCGAGAAATTGTAGCCACACCCGAGCGCCCCTCCATCGACAGAGACCACCTTGAGCATCCACTCGCCACGGCGATCTCGGTGAGCCCCTCCCCTGTCTCTCTAGTTTCCTGAATCGCCGGGAACACCACCGTCTAACCGCGCCGCCGCCAACCACCGCCGCCAGCACCGCCCATTCGTGGTCACTCGCACCGCAGCCGTTGGATCTTGATCCTGTGGCGTAGATAGAATCATTTAAACGAACCAGTACGCTCCATCTGCACCATGCAATTTCCGTTAGATCCAACGCTCCACAGCAGCCGATCCGCGCGGACCGTTTTTACCCAATCAGAACATGATGCGTGGCCAGTGCTTCGATTTAAAACCCATATTTTATTCTATTGAATGTTCAAAGTTGTAAATTGCATAACTTTTAATCCACACGTCCAAATTTTGCAAATTTTATATCATTGAAATCAAGAGAACAAAACCTTTCCAACCATGTACTTTGTTTAATGAATTGATTCTATAAAATTAGATGTTTTTGTAGAAACTTGTTTAGGCTTATTTTGGATATAAAATTTTTTCTAAAACTGTTTTTAGGGTAAAATCTCTTCTAAATGGATTGTTTTGGACCTACTGACCCTAAGAACCAACTTGTAGATTTAAAAGTATAATTGATGACACTTAGGAATTAAATCTTTGAATAAAAGCATTTCTAGCTAATAAAAATATTGATTATGGTTTAAAAATGCTTTTATAGTAAAGCCTTTTGAAAAATGATGTGATTCAAACCTTCTGACCCTAAACACCAAGTTTTGAGATTTGAAAATATATTTGATGAACCTTAGTAAATTATTACTTAGTTAAAGGCATTTCTAGCAAATAAAAATATTGTTTGATTTAAAAATGGGATTTAGATGAAACCTTTTGCAAATGGGTTAATATTAAACCATTTATCCATAAACACTAACATATGTGTTTAAAGAATATAATTGGCTAACCCTACAAATTATTACTTTGATATAAATCATTTTAGCAAAACAAAATGATTTAAATGGCCATTTTCACCAACTTGAATTTAAATGGTTTTACCACTTTTGTAAATGACCAATGGGATCCTTGAAATGTTTAGAGCCTACTAGAAACCAATTTTCCAAATAAAACAATCTTTTGCATGCTTGCATGCATTGCTTGATTTTATTATTTCATGTGATAAATTGTTTGAATGCTAGTTGAATATGTGTTTGCCTGATTGAATTGTAGTGATATTAGAAGAGTGTGATATTTGCAAGATCAAGGAGTGAACCAATATTCTCTACTTAAAAAGGCAAGTGACACTATCATCCATGTCCTACTATTTTCATTACACTTAGTGGATTTTTTGTAGCATGCATGATAGGACTACTATATTTCTATGCTATGCTATATCCTATTAGGATATCCTTATATCTCCTTAGTGAAAACATTGTAGTTGTAGTATGCTTAGCCCTGCTATATATTTGGGATGGGATACATGATATGATTATATGAAGTATTGGAAAAATATATGTTTTATATAATAAAACAAGTACTCAATGAACCACCTGGGTGGAAAGAGAATACTCACTTTTGGACAAGGTGGCAACAAAGGGAACCATGTTTATATGGCTATATTTTTGTATGTGCACTAGAAGAAAACCACCCAGGGACTTAGAGATTGAACATGTTTCTCGTACAGTGTACAGCCACATGCTAAATGGCCTCTGGCTTAGTCAAGTACATAGTGGAAGACCCATGCATTGGCATCTTCAGGTTAACTAGAATGGTGTAGAGGAAAATATATCCTTACATTGGTGCCTGGAAGACAAGCTAGCATTGTGTATTGGGAGGACTTCTATGGAAATACTTTGTCACATTCTCGATCTTCCGGTACTCCATTTGGTGAGTACTTATCCAGCGGCCACTGGTGGCATCAAGACGAGATTGTGTCATGTGGGTAAAGTGTACAACTTCTGCAGAAGATCAAATTCTAAGTACTTAGTCGTGTCCCCGATTATGGACAACTCTGAGCAACTAAGGCCTGAAGCTAGGGAAGATCTCGACATTCCAATTTCTCAAAGTAAAACTTGATGGTGACAACAAGGGATTAGAAGCACTTGGAGTTTCCCAAGGAGTTTAGAAAGATTTGTCAAAAGATCAAAACTATTTTGAAAATATATGATAAAACTATATTGCTTTCTGCAAATGAGCCTAAACCCTACTTAGCCAAATATGCATGTAATGATAGGATCCACTTATTTCTACATAGTAGTGAAACTTGCCAATACAATTCAAATGTATTGACCCTTGTGGCTGCAACTTATTATGTTGCAGGTTTGTTTGATGTTAGTGAAGTGTGTTGATTAGGATTACAAGTCTACAACCAACATGATTGCCTGTGGCAATTTGAAGATGAAGGACTCCATGCTATATAGATATTCTGCTGCATTGTAATGTGATAGCCAAATGAGCTATGTAAGATGTAATGAATTATTTTATTCATGGTTATAAAGTTGTATTATGACCTTTGTTTCTTGATATTACATCTTAACTATGGATGCTAGCTATTGATCTAGGGACTAGCGTTGTAAACAAAGGGATCTCTACCTTATTAAAGGTTGGGACCTTTACAGATGGTATCAGAGCACTGTGTTGCCAATAGGATTGTAACCCTAGGATTGGACAAACCCCTTAGAAAAATAGGAATTGTTTTTGTCCCAAAACTTATTTACAAAGAATCTTGTAAAATCTTTCCTCAACCTTTTTGGTTTTGAATTCTACATCTCTTCCTTTTCAACTTGATGGACAAAGCCTCCACCATGACCAATGACTTCAACTTTAGTTTCACCAAGGACTTCAAATTAGACATCACTAAGGACTACAAGTGAGAACCAAGAGACATTATATTGCCTACCAACTATCTAAGACATTGATATCATGTTAGTGTATGGATCATATTGACCTATGAGGTATGATTGTACTAAGTTGATTATTTCAAGAAAACTTGTTGTTTCCTTCAACTCATGAGATAAGCTCATAAGTTGTTAAGTGAATAGTTGCTTGTTGATTGATTGATTGAACTTGATTTATTTGGGTGGTGTGTTAGAACTTCTTTAGATCTATCTATCATTACTTATCCCTATCAAAACCGGCAGATGCCTCCCCGTCGTGCCAACCGCAACCAAAACAACAACAACAACAGCATCACTCCCGAGATGCAGCAGTTGATGACATCTCAAGCTCAAATAATGCAGATGATGACGCAGTTTATGCAAAATAAAAACAACAATAACAATAACAACAACAACAATCAAAATAATCCTCCAGCACTTGACATGCTCACCAGGTTTCTAAAGCTAAGGCCTACAAGGTTCTTTGGAACAACTGATCCAATGGTAGCCAATGACTGGTTACGTTCGGTGAATAAGGACTTAAGGATTGTTGGCTGCATCGACGAGGAAAAAGTTAGGTTTGCAGCATTTTTGCTTGAAGGGCCAGCGGCAGCATGGTGGGACAACTTTCAGATCACCACTCCCCTTGAGGATGTGACTTGGGCTATTTTTGAGGATGGTTTCGGTACAGCTCACATCTCATCCGGAGTGATGAACTTGAAGAAAAAGGAGTTTCACAATCTGAAATAGCGTCACCTCAGTGTGGCTGAGTACATTGAAGAATTCAACAATCTAGCATGCTATGCACTGGATGAAGTTGATACAAATGCTAAGAGGAAGGAGAAATTCCTCGAAGGACTTAATGATGAGTTGAACCTGCAGCTGTCTGTTGCCTATGTCCCAACTTATCAATCACTCTGTGAAAAAGCCACCATCTTGGAAAACAAGATGAATCAAGTTGAGAACAGAAGAGGAAGCATAAACTTAAGTATCACTCAGGATCATCACAAAAGAAGCGTTCACTCAAAAAGAACAATGAAGATTCTGAACCACATCAACATCACAACAACAACAATGGAAGTGATAATAATGGGAATGATACTGACAATGGAGATGACCTTGGTCTGAACCAACATGGAAATTCCAGGAAGAAATACATTAGCCAGTTGCAGTGCTATAATTGTAAGGAACTTGGACACTATGCATCAGATTGTCCTAAGAAGAAAAAGAAAAAGGATGCTAGAAACTCCAATGGAAATGACTCAGCTATGACCCAGGAAGGACATGTGAACCACATTGACATGTATGGAATCCTTGAAGAAATAGAGGATGTGGATGTCAGGAATTAGTTAACTCAGAAGAGTCAAATAAGGATTCCTTGTTGGATATCAATCATTAAGACATAGTCAAGTGAGCCATCAATGTAACCCTATAAGACTTTCTTTCAAGGGTGGTAGTACCCTAACCCTAGCCTTCCCAAATCTCGGGACAAGATTTCTTTTAAGGGTGGTAGCCTGTCACATCCCAAAATTTTCCAAATTTTGAAATGTGAAAAATAAATAAACAAAATAAATAATTGATGAAATTTAGGGTGAAAAGAAACTTTTGTTTCCAAATAGAATCATCAAAGACCCATCTTGGACAAACTTTGAATGAAAAGGGATTTAAAAAGAGAAACAAATATTAAATAAATTTTAAAAGTTGGAATCACCATTTTTGGATCTTTAAATAAAAGATATGGATTTTGTAAACAATGGAAGTAATAAATATATAAGGGCTATTTTAAAAGGCCAAATTGAAACTTGGCCAAGCAAATAAAATAAAATATTTTTGTTTAATAAAAAGAGTAAAGGATTATTTAAATAAAATCATGAGGATTTATTAATATCCATTTTTATTTAAGTAAAGGCATTTCTCAATTTAAATGAACATTAAAGTATTTTAAATTATAATTCAAAGTGAATTATTTTTGAATAAAACCAACTAAAAAGGTTTTGGTAAAATTTAGAATTCAAATAGAGTTTCAAAACATATTTAAATCCTATTTGAAATAAAGACAAATATCTATTTTTAAAATTAAGAATAGACCCTAAAAAGAATAAAAGAATTATTCTAAAATGGACTTTGGTATATGTTAATAAAAAGTATTAAAAATATACTCAAGTTTGGTTAAGGTTTGAATTTAAATGGAGTTTGAATTATTTGAATAAAAATCAAAACAGAATAATAGAAATAGAAAAAGAAAAATATTCTGTATAAAAAATGAAATAAAGCCAGCCCAGGAATTTGGCCCAGTCTAGCCCAGCGAGCCCAACTCACCCCTCACCCGAAGAAAATGTTTCGCACCCAATAACTTACCCGCGCAGTCGCTGACAGGGGGACCCCACAGCCACTCCATCTCTCTCGCTGTCAACGTGACCCCACGCTGTCAGTCGTCATCAACCTCGCGACCGTTCCCCCCTCATCACACCTCGTCGTTTCTGTCAGGATTTAATCCTCGTTAATTAGAGTTATTGGCTAGGTTAATTCCTCCAGAGACCACGCACCATTAAACGCCTTGCCCTCCTCTCTCTTTTCCCCCATGCACCATCTTCACTCGGCCACCAGGTTGCCCTAATCGCAAGCTCAAACCCATTGTCTCCGACGAACTCCGACGACGATTCCGGCCGCTCCCCGCCTCCCCTTGCTCCCTCGACCACACGATGCTGATCCCCAGACTCCTGCGCACCTCCTAGCACCAACTACTCGCCCGTGCGTTCACCAGAGGCTCGGCAACATCAACATCAGAGCGTCGCCGCCTCCTGCCTCGACTCCGGCGAGTTCCCCTGGTGAGTACTGACCACCCCTCTTCCTAACGTTGATGCACACATGATCGCCGACCTAGTGCGCAGCTAATGCGACCCTTGTCTTGTCTTAGTGCGGTCCAAAAGCTCGCCAACAACGATAGCCCGAGCACACCGCCGCCAGAAGCTTCTCCGGTGAGAAATTGCAGCCACACCCGAGCGCCCCTCCATCGACAGAGACCAGCTTAAGCATCCACTCGCCACGGAGATCTCGTTGATCCCCTCCCCTATATCTCTAGCTTCTTGAATTTCCGGGAACACCACCGTCTGACCGCGCCGCCGCCAACCATCGCCACCAGCGCTGCCCATTACTGGTCACTCGCACCGCAGCCATTGGATCTTGATCTTGTGGGTAGATAGAATCATTTAAACAAAACGGTACGCTCCATCTGCACCATGCGATTTTCAGTTAGATCCAACGCTCCACAGCAGCCGATCCGCGCGAACCGTTTTCTCCCAATCAGAACATGACGCGTGGTGAGTGCTTCGATTTAAAACCCAGATTTTATTCTATTGAATGTTCAAACTTGTAAATTGCATAACTTTTAATCATCACGTCCAAATTTTGCAAATTTTATATCATTGAAATTAGGAGAACAAAACCTTTCCAACCATGCACTTTGTTTAATAAATTTATTCTGGAAAATTAGATGTTTTTGCAGAAACTTATTTAGGCTTATTTTGGATATAAAATTTGTTCCAAAAATGTTTTTAGGGTAAAATATCTTGTAAATGGATTGTTTTGGACCTACTGACCCTAAGAACCAACTTGTAGATTTAAAAGTATATTTGGTGACACTTAGGAATTAAATCTTTGAATAAAAGCATTTCTAGCTAATAAAAATATTGATTATGGTTTACAAATGCTTTTAAAGTAAAGCCTTTTGGAAAATGATGTTATTCAAACCTTCTGACCCTAAACACCAAGTTTTGAGATTTGAAAACATATTTGATGAACCTTAGTAAATTATTACTTAGTTAAAGGCATTTCTAGCAAATAAAAATATTGTTTGATTTAAAAATGGGATTTATATGAAACCTTTTGCAAATGGGTTAATATTAAACCATTTAACCATAAACACTAACATATGTGTTTAAATAATATAATTGGCTAACCCTACAAATTATTACTTTGATATAAATCATTTTAGCAAAACAAAATGATTTAAATGGCCATTTTCACCAACTTGAATTTAAATGGTTTTACCACTTTTGTAAATGACCAATGGGAGCCTTGAAATGTTTAGAGCCTACTAGAAACCACTTTTCCAAATTAAACATTCTTTTGCATGCTTGCATGCATTGCTTGATTTTATTGTTTCATGTGATAAATTGTTTGAATGCTAGTTGAATATGTGTTTGCTTGATTGAATTGTAGTGATATTAGAAGAGGGTGATATTTGCAAGATCAAGGAGTGAACCAATATTCTCTACTTAAAAAGGCAAATGACACTATCATCCATGTCCTAATATTTTCATTACACTTAGTGGATTTTTGTAGCATGCATGATAGGACTACTATATTTCTATGATATGCTATATCCTATTAGGATATCCTTATATCTCCTTAGCGAAAACATTGTAGTTGTAGTATTCTTAGCCCTGCTATATACTTGGGATGGGATACATGATATGATTATGTGAAGTATTGGAAAAATATATGTTTTATATAATAAAACAAGTACTCAATGAACCACCTGGGTGGAAAGAGAATACTCACTTTTGGACAAGGTGGCAACAAAGGGAACCATGTTTATATGGCTATATTTTTGTATGTGCACTAGAAGAAAACCACCCAGGGACTTTGAGATTGAACATGTTTCTTGTACAGTGGCTTCCGTGTACAACCACATGCTAAATGGGCTCTGGCTTAGTCATGTACATAGTGGAAGACCCATGCATTGGCATCTTTAGGTTAACTAGAATGGTGTATAGGAAAATATATACTTACATTGGTGCCTGGAAGACAAGCTAGCATTGTGTATTGGGATGACTTCTATGGAAAGACTTGATCACATTCTCGATCTATCGGTACTCCATTTGGTGAGTACTTATCCAGCGGCCACCGGTGGCGTCAAGATAGTTGGAATGTCGCGGTGCTCTGAGCGGTATCGACGGAAGTTTTAATGGCGCACAGGTGATACGGGTCACACGGCGGAAAACGGGCATGTCTGGGGTGTTCCTGGGGTGGTGGCGATCCTTCCTGCACACGGCGAGGGCGGCGCGCGATCTGGGCGTGTGTCGTGGGTGGCGCACTGGTGCGCTCTCGGCACGCTCATAGAGAAGCTGGGCGTGCTCGAGCGGTGTGGTCCAGGGGCTGGCCGTGCTCGAGGCTTGGACAGGGGGTGGCGCTGGACGGTGGAGAGTGTCCCAGACAAGGTTGGCGAAGCTAGAGAAGGTTCTAGCTGGCTGGCGACATTGGGGTGGCAAGGGTGCTCTCGGCATGCTTGCCATTGATGGAATGGTCTACTTTACAGTGAGCTAGAGGGGTTAAACAAGTTAGATGATCTACTGAGAGTGTAGTGTGATCTAGATAGGGGACAAGTTAGGCCAAAATTACTGCTCACTATAATGTTGAATGTTTGTTGGTTTGGTGTGTGCAAGGTGTTTAATGAAATGGCCGAAAGAGATTCCAATTTGAGTTTTTGATTCAAACTTTGTGGGTGTGCTAGTTACATACTAGGGAGTCTCTGGTTGATTGGATTGGTCAAGGTGCACTGGTTTGGTTGGGTTTTGAAAATGGGTGATCTCACATATGATATAGATTCAATTTTGAATTTTCATTTGAATCAAGTTGCCAAATGTTTCTATAAGTTTGAAAGGTGGGTTTTGATTCACTTTTACTTGGTCTAGCAAGAGGTGAAAAGAAATGGAAAAGTTTCTGTTTGAAATCTTGGACTAGAAACACTCAAAGTGGCCTAGTGAGCAAGATTGGCAAAAATGACCATTTGCTTATTTTGGTTTGTTTTTTATTTTCTCTTGATTTTTTCTGCTTGGAAATGTTTTATATGATGTTGTTTTCATCTTTAAACCATTCCTTTCTATTTAGATCAATCACACAAGTCCATTCATGCATTCATACAATCATCACATACACACATGCATTCATATTGATTTGATTAACAAAAGTTTTTGTTAACCCTAATTTTGGTGATTGCAATTTGATAATAATTTATCAACATTTTTGGGATGTTACATGCTCCTCTTGACGTTGCCACTCATGGTACTCAAATTCTCGAAAAGTATCATCGAGACGATGCTCAAGTCGCTCAAATTGAGTATTGAATTCTTGGCGTTGTGCCCATAAGTTGTGGCACGTGGCAAAACCGTCTTGGTTGTTGAAGTTTCTATCTCCACTAGCTCTGCTTCCCTAGACATTGTGCACAAACACACATGATAGAGAGGGTGATATCGGTGGAATGGTAATTGCTACCTTGCCTCACAGGAGTAAAAAATTAGAAAGATTGTTCTTGCCAAGAGCAAAGAGAATAGAGGGTACACAAGACACACACACAAAGGCCTATGGTGGTAGGTTAGGAAGATGGATAGAAAATGGAAGAACCAAACGAAAAGGCTATTGTCAAAAGTGGTAAAGAACCAAAATCAAAAGAAAAAAAGGATATGATCTACAAAAACAAGGGGAAAACACAGACGTGGAGACGAGTGGGGTTAGCACGACTATGAAAATGAGCACAAAATGTCCTAATGATGACTAAGCTCGGGGTCGTGCCAACACAAGGAGAGACCATAGCTTGTTTGCAACAATATTGAGAAGAAACGTATTTGCACGCTTGACTTGCTCTAACTTGCTCACTTTCTTAGAAGCTTTGGACTATCTTTTGTATTGTTATCTTTCTTTTTCTTTTTTATTTTTCTCTTTATTTTTTTATATCTCTTTTCTTTCTATGCTATGAAGTCACCCTTCCTATTTCCTATGCAGTATCACTTTGCAAGAGTAAGCACACAATGCTTCGGCAAACATAATATGAGCTACTCTCGATAGGTTAGGTATCACACCAAGGAAGAAAGGGCTATACATGGGTGGTGCAAGTTATACCTTCGGTCTTGTTGTCGACTTGCTACCGATGTTGGGGAAGATGCTCGGGTCTCGCGGTGTCAATGAGCACAATATGGACAGATTTGTGCAAGCTTGTTGTTAGTTTTGGTGACATGCATGTGAAACATGAACAAACACAAAAGGAAAACGGTTAAAATTTGGGGCTTGGGAAGTTTTCGGCACAACATCCGGCGACGCCGATTCTGACGCCGGAAATTTCGGTGGAGATTTCAGCGATGCCGGAATTCTCGCCGGAATTTTCGGTGAAAGAACTGGTTCGCTGGAATGCTCGCCAAAATTTGTTCGTGACGAACTCCAAAAAGTGTAAACAATAAATTCGTTGAAAATCCATTGAAATTGGGCTGCAAATAGGTCAAGGAATGTAGATCGACACCCAAAGCAACAGATCTATGGATCCAAAACCACGAAAAACTCACCAAATCAAGAGATCGATCCAAAAGCAATTTGGGTATTTTCGAATTTATGATGGAAATAGATGAACGAAGTCAAATCCATGGCAATCAAAAGTTGATGATACCAGTTTTTTATGGGATCCCTTTAGGGGTTAACCCTAGGGTAGCCCGATCTTCACGGATTTGAGGCGAGGAGTGAGGGAAACCCGCTAAACACGATGAACACAATGCAAATGCAAGGTAAAGATGCAAACGCATGCAAACACAACCCGAATCGATTTGCTCCAGTTGGTCCAAACAACCAATCCAATAGAATCCTTGGAGAGAGACCATGAGGTAGAATCACCAAAGGAGAGATCGGCAAGTGGATGATAGAATCCAAATGATAGGAGAGAGTAGTAACCAAGTAGAATCCCAAAGGATAGATCGGCAAGCGGATGATAGAATCCAAATGATAGGAGAGAGTAGCAACCAAATAGAATCCCAAAGGGGAGAGACTTAGCACTACTATAATGCTTGACAAGGAGAGACTAACCACTTGAGGAGGGTCTTGACGACTTGGAGATGAACAACGAACTCCAAGGCCTTGTAATAACTCATAGATTAACTATAGAGAGGGGTTCCCATCTAGGGTTAGGCACAAGCCTTCATTCATCATCAAATCCAAGTAGATATTCCCATCTAGGCACGAAGGGGGTAGGTAGGAGGGAATATTCTTGGCATTAAACCCTTCCTAGTGCATAGACTGGGAGTTCCGATGATAAGTCCCGCAGCGCCGGAATTGGCATCGATACTTTCAACGGTCGCCTATTATTCCGGTCCTTAGCCAGAAGGGCTTACAGAAGGTCATTTTGGCTGGGCTTCCGGTCTGCCGGTAGGTCGCCAGTTTGATCGGCGCAGGTTCAGGTTCGCCGGTCTAGGATATGGAAGTTCCGGCGAGGATTTCGACAGCCTCGTACCTGGCGTCGGGAGCCTTCTTCCGTCTTCTCTTCCATGCTTCTTGCTTGGGGGTCTTGGTTCCTAGGGTCTTCTAGTCATCTCCTCTTGCTGTCATGGTCATGGGCCTAGTCATAGCATTGGCACTTGTCTCAAGTAGGATCCCATTCAAATGATAACCAAAGGAGGGCGAGATATGGAACGAATAAACCTTTGTGGGTTTGGTTGGTGTAGCATGGTGTGGACCAATGGTGAATGCCATGTGTTGGACTGCATCAAAAGCACCAGTTCCAGCAACCGCCATAAATCACCTCAGCATCGCGTTTCGGTATACGCTGGAATGAAACCAACGACTTCCAAAAATTTCTGGCGTGAATTCCGACGGCACCAAACATACCGTCGGAATTCACCTGCCTGTACACATATATGGGTTTGATGCCATGGAATATTCCCATAGCCTACCCTTTCCCCCTGGCACTATAAATAGCCCCTTGCGCTCCCCCCTTTGACTTAGACTTGATATTAGACTAGAATAAGGCTTCCCCTAGAGGATCTATCTCCTAGTTGGTCTCATGCTCCTCCACAAGGGGCACCTACTATCACAAACCTTTCGGATCTAACTTAATAGCGTTCGGTTGTCCAAGATCTTTGTATTGGGTTTTCCCTTGCAAATTTATCAAGATCTCATCAAGTTTATCTTGCCCAATACCGATCCCGAAGGACTGTATTGGATCGGTAGCTGCCGGTGCGAGACAACATTGTTTTTAATTGCATTTGTATTTTCCGTGTGTTCACCCTTTTCTTCATGGTTCGTGTTCTTCGGCTTCATCCTCTTCCCCTCACCCCCTCACTCCACCGCAAATCCTCCCTTCATATCGTGAAATATTGGCCATCCTAAGGGTCATACCCTAACACTACCTCCTCTATGCTCACCCTCTCGGTCCATTCTCGCTCCTAGTTTTTTTTCAACATGGAAATCTCCTAGTGGCAATATTGTTTACCATGAAAAGATTTTACCACCAATTACTTTTAGGTTAGAATTTTAAACCGACGATGGGAGTAAATTTTACACCAAGGACCTAAGAAAGAAAAAATTATACCGAGGTCCATACATTTAGCACAAAGGACAATAAAAATAAGTAAAGAAAATAGTCGGGTTCAACTCCTTCTCGAGAGACCAACTGCTCAAACCATACTCTTATAAATACTACTTCCTCTTTGATTGTTCTCAAAATATGGCCAAATTTGTCAGCAGGAAAATTCTAGGATATGGGATCATCATCATAAAGTATGATGTAGATCTGGCCACGACCTTTTTGTCATTCGGCTTGAAATCCAAGAATGTTCATACTCATTGACAACTAAGCATAAATTCATTTAGATTTTAACACTTACTTTTAGGTTAAAATTTTACACCGGCGATGGGAGTAAATTTTTAATCAAGGACCTAAAAAGAAGGAAAATCAAATCGAGTTCCATCCATTTATCACAAAGGACCCTAAAATAATTACTCAATGAAAATAGTCAGGTTCGGTTCCTTCTTGAGAGAGCAGCTGATCAAGCCATGCTACTTCCTCTTTGACTGTTTTCAAAATATGGTCGGATTTGTCGGCATGAAAATTCTTGGATATGGGATCATGAACATAAAGTATGATGTAGGTATGTCCATGAGCTTGGTCGTTCAACTTGAAATCCAAAAATGTTCATACTCGTTGACAACTAACCTTTAATTCTTTTAGATCTTAACACGTACTTTTAGGTTAGAATTTTACATGGGCGGTGGGAGTATGTTTTACGCCAAGGAACTAAAAAGAGGTAAAATTACATCAAGGTCCAAACATTTAGCATGAAGGACCCTAAAAAATGAAGCAAGTAAAACAGTCGGGTTCGGCTCCTCGAGAGACCAGCTAATCAATCCATACTCTTCTAAATACTACTTCCTCTTCGACTGTTTTCAAAATATGGCCAAATTTGTTGGCATGAAAATTCTTGGACATGGGATCATCATTATGAAGTATGATGTAGATTTTTCCATGACCTTGGTCATTCAGCTTGAAATCCAAGAAT
This sequence comes from Avena sativa, assembly GCA_916181665.1. Classification (NCBI taxonomy): domain Eukaryota; kingdom Viridiplantae; phylum Streptophyta; class Magnoliopsida; order Poales; family Poaceae; genus Avena; species Avena sativa. The sequence continues at coordinate 140,754,702 of OV702280.1, forward strand.
GTTCATACTCATTAACAACTAAGCTTAAATTCGTTTAGATTTTACTACTTACTTTTAGGTTAAAATTTTACACAGGCGATGGTAGTACATTTTACATCAAGGACCTAAAAAATAGGAAAATTACATCGAGGTCCATACATTTAGCACAAAGGATCCTAAAATAATTAAGAAAATAAAATAATTGGGTTCGGCTCCTTCTCGAGAGAGCAGATGATTGAGCCATGCTCTTCATCCCACTTCCTCTCTTGATTGTTTTAAAAATATGGCCAAATTTGTCGGCATGCAAATTCTTGGATATGATATCATCAACATAAATTATGATGTAGATATGGCCATGACTCTGGTCATTCGTCTTGAAATCCAAGAATGTTCATAGTCATTGACAACTAAGCTTAATTTTTTTTATTTTACCACGTACTTTCACGTTAGAATTTTACTAGTTGTTGATGAGTACGAACCAAGACGAGCTTTACTTTTTGTTTGTTATCCTTAACAAGTTGAATGATTCGAGCCTTAACGAGTGTGAGCCTTAACGAGCCGAGCCTTTGAGTCGAGACTTAACGAGTCGAGCTACTGTATTTGTCCAGCCCTATGGATCATCCACACAAAGTATGATGTAACCTTGGTATTTTAGCTTGAAATCCAAGAATGTTCATACTCATTCACAACCAAGCTTAAATTCGTTTAAATTTTAACACTTTTAGATTAAAATTTTAACACTTTTATATTAAAATTTTACACGGGCAGTGGGAGTACATTTTACATCAAGGACGTAAAATTTTGACCCGAAATTACACAAGAGTTACTTCTGCAGCTACCCCTGCATTCGCACTAATCTGAAGGGAACTGGAGGAGAGTAGCATGCGTTCCGTTAATCATTTTATTCAACCTCCCCTATACTACTCTCTATCCATGGTTCTCCATTCACCTATCTATACGCCAAGCACCGTCATTCCCCTCCTCCACCATGCCGCTTTTCGATCCTGTCCACCGCATAGTATGAGAGTGTTTCTGATATGGGTTCCCTTGTAGGATTAACCCTAGGGTGGCCCGATCTTCACGGATTTGAGGCGGAGAGTGAGGGAAAACCTGATGAACGCGATGAACGCAACAAAAATGTAAGGTAAAGATACAAACACATGTAAAACACACCTGATTCGATTTGCTCCCGTTGGTTCAAACAACCAATCCAATAGAATCCTCGTCGAGAGACCGTGAGGTAGAATCACCGTAGGAGAGATCGACAAGCGGGTGATAGAATCCCAACAAAAAGGAGAGAGTAGCAACCAAGTAGAATCCCAATGGGAGATACCTAGCACTACTAGAATCCTTGAAAAGGAGAGACCAAACACTTGAGGAGGGTCTTGATGACTTGGAGAAGAACACTAAAATCCAAGGCCTTGTACAACTCATATATTAACTATAGAGAGGGGTTCCCATCTAGGGTTAGGCACAAGCCTCCATTCATCTTCCACTCTAGGGTTTCAAGGAGAGGGTGGGGGCTTATTTATAGGCCATCCACGAGCTAGGGGTAGTTTAGGAATAAACATGAAGTTCTAGGCGTTACATGGGACATGCCCAGCTCCAAGGCACACATGCATGTTCACTTGGGGAGGAGAATCCGACGTCGCGTGGGCGGAAACTCCGGTTGGGTGGTGGAGACTCCAGGTGTACTCCAGGACCTTGTTGTCGGGGCGGGTTGAGGCGCAGGTAGAGACACCGGGCTCAGAGGAGACTCAGGGTGCACAAGGGCGGAGACTCTTGGCTCGACAGAGACTAGAGTCTGGAGGGGCCAGAGACTCCGTCCTGCTTTAGCTGCTTTCTTCTTCCTTCGCTTCCAGGCCTCTTGTTTGGGGGGTCTTGGTTCCCGGGGTCTTCTTTTCGTCTCCTCTTGGTGTCATGGTCAAGGTCCTAGTCATATCGTGGGAATTCGTCTCAAGTAGGATCCCATTCATAAGATAACCAAAAGAGGGCGATATGTGGAATGAATTCACCTTTGCGGGAATGGTTGGTGTAGCATGATGTGGACCAATTGATGAGGACATCCCTACCGCTTTGCTATCTCCAACTCTTAATGAAGTTGTTAATGTTGCTGCCAAGACCAAGTCCAATGAGATCAATATTGGACCGATTACGAAAGATCAGTCCAAGCTACTTGAACAACATGTGAATTAACTCCTAAATGAATCTGGTGTTTTTATGGATGAGAACTTTATGCTGCCTAAGTCTATGCATTTATGTATGATCAGGTTCGTTGAGGAAGCAAGCATGGCTCAAAGAGGATAATATCTGCAAAAGGAGCCCATCATGATGATCGCCCAAGGATGCGCGAGCGAGGAGTGGGAGGAAGGCGCAAGAGAAGATCATCAAGAAGAAAGCAAGAGTTCCTGCAAGAATTGGAGTGTCGGCCTACCTGAGAAGTGACCACGTGGAAACCTCTCTGTGTGCCACATCGGACACTACCCGGACACCACCAGAAAACTTTGAAGTTTCCGGCCGGCCCAGATAGTCCGGCTCACTCCACCCGGAGTGTTTGGCCTGACCGGAATGTCCGGCCGACATCAGCCAGAATGTTCGCCCGCCGACGAATTCTGGTCCGAGTCAGCATGTATCAGTTTGAGTCATATGCGTCTTAGTTTCGGTTTCTGGCCACCCTTATAAGCCCTAGGAAACCCCTTTGTTGAGTTTAGACCATGTTTAAAGTAAACCCTAGTTCTTGTGTTGATAAGTGCAAACCCTAGAATTCGCCCACACCAATTCGAATCGATCTAGTGTGTTTTGTTACTATCAATCAAGTGTGATTAGTTGATCCATTGGGATTTAGCCAATTGCAAATTTTGTGTGATCTTCTATTCCATTGGGAATTAGAAGATTGCAATACCACTTCATGGTCAGCGGCTACGTGCTCAGGTGTGTGAAGTTGCGAATATCTACAAGGGTCGAGAGTTGTTCCATTGGCATCAGGGATTGATCGAGAGGTTCGTGAGCGGCATACAAGTTATCTATCCCGACAATCATCATCTACCACCCTCGCGTATTAATAAGATTGGGCCACCCATATCACCAATGGTGAATGCCATGTGTTGGGTTGCATCATCTCCCCCCGCTTGAAAACGAGTCGTCCTCGATGAAGTTCCAGCATTCATGAAAGGAGAGAGATGTACCTATAGTATTGGGCTTGTATACGGGTGGGTCTACGGTGTCGTGGCCTTGTTCAAAGTGGTTGAAGATGTTGTCATCAAGGTATGCTTGGAGATCTTTTAGCATGTTCCTTGTAGGTGGTTATCGATATTGGGTACCTTGCAAAATCGACAACAAAGAGAGAGAGAGAGAGAGAGAGAGAGAGAGAGAGAGAGAGAGAGTTGTATGATGGATTATTAGTATGGGTCACACTCAAATCACTCTTTTCACTTTTTGTGGCATGTGACGCGACACTCATGATTTTCCCACTCATTTGAGGCTTGTGGCACTCACTCACGTGGTGGTGGTTCACTCTCTCACCACTCATCTCACAAGGGTCCTTAGCTTGTTTTATCTCGGGCAATGACGTCATGTTGGAAGCAATAACTTGGCCTGGATGCATAGGTTGTAGCACAAATTTCTTGTCGTTCCACTTGAAGGAGTATCTGTTGGAGGTACCATCATGTATGGCGCCCTTGTCGTATTTCCATGGTCTTCCAAGAAGCATGTGACACACGGTCATTGGCACGACATCACACTCGATGGTGTCTTGATAGGGGCCAATCTTGAAGGAAACGTTGACCTTGTGTTTGATCTTGAGGGTACCATTATCATCAAGCCATTTAACATGATATGGATGATGGTGCTCTATGTACGACAACTTGAGTTTCTCACAAATTTTGATGCTTGCGAGGTTATGACAACTTCCTCCATCAATGATTACCTTTATGGACTTGCCATCAATTCTGGCTCGTGTTTGGAAGATATTGAGGCATTATTCCTCTCTTGGAATGGAGTGGGTTGTCAAGACTTGCGCGATGACAAGTGAAGGACTTGGATCATGCTCGCATATGAGTGTGTCCTCAACTTTCATTGTTGTGTCCTTTGCGATAGCCTCTTGAGTCAAGGCTTCATATTCTTTTTCATTCACAGAGTAGGTTGCACCATTCTCATCCATTAGCATAATTCTTGTGGTTATGCACTCATAAGACTTGTGACCCTTTCCTCCACGCATGTAGAAAATAACTTGACTATATGTTGTTGTGTTGGAGGAGGATGCCATAGGGGTCTTGGTTTTCTTGGAGGAGCTTGGTGCTTGGTTTGTTCGCTTGGATGTGGCATTGGCATTGATTGAAGCGAAGTATGCCCTTTGCTTGTCATAAGAATTTTCCTTTTGAAAGTGGCGCTCGGCCTTGGTGGCTTGGTGGAGTAGGTCCAACATAGTCTTGTATGGTTGGAAATCGACTATTTTGTGTATTGAGCGGCACAATCCATTGTGGAACCATGCTATTGTTTTCCACTCGAGGTCCTTCACATCGCCTCTCATCATAGTCATCTCCATTTCCTTGTAAAACTCTTCAATTGTCTTTGTGCCTTGATTCAAGTTTGGTAGCTTGTTGAAGAGGTCTTGGCGATAGTGCTCAGGGACAAAACGTGCATACATCACTTGCTTCATCTCCGTCCAAGTGGTAACGGGTGGTTCCTCTAGCTTCTCATGATTTCTTTGATAGTATTACCACCAAACATTAGCGTAGTCCTCAAACTTAAGAGGTGACATTGCAACTTTCTTCTCTTCGGAATAGTTATGGACTCGCAAGATCTTGTCAACTTTGAGCTCCCATTCAAGATATACATCGACAATTTCTTCTCCTTTGGACTTGGGCATGGCGAACTTGAGCTTCCCAAACATGCCATCATCATGCTCATGTTAATTGTTTTGATGTTCATGGCGCATACTTGCTTCACTTGGTGGGAATGGAGGCAGCAAAGGAGGATCTTGATTGCCTAGAGGCGATGGTGGTGGAGGAGATTGATGATGCCCAAAGTCCCTTCTTCTCCTTTGCTCGGACTCATTGTCATTCATAGCTTGTCGGTGTTGGTGGTGGTGTTGTGCATGTCGATTGTTGCGTCTAGCTTGGCGTGCATCATCATCATCATCGGTTGTATCCCATGCGGGTGCTTGATTTTGTTGAAGAGGCACATGGTGGTCATGAGGAGGATAGTGGCGCCTATCATTATGGTTGTCTGCATCATGATGTTCTCGTTGGTGTTGCACTTCGATAATTTCTTGTTGTGGTGGTGGACCATGCTCTTGGCATTGTACTTGAGGAGCATCTGGGTCCACCGTTTGAGCATGATGATGAAGATCTTGTTGGTCCCCATTATGGTGGTGGGGTTCTCTGTGGCAGGAGTTGGATCTTGAAGATTCGCCATGTCGACTTGAGGAACGCTTGCGTGACGAACTTGATGAGCTTGAGCGGTGACCATGTCAGTTGCCAAGATTGGCACTAGCTTGACGAAGAGCTTGGAATTGTGCGTGATGATCATCCTGAACTTGCTGATGGTATTCAAATTCTCAGAAAGTATCATCAACACGGTGCTCAAGTCGCTCAAATTGAGTGTTGAATTGTTGGCATTGCGCCCATAGTTTGTGGCGCTTGCAAAATCGTCTTGGTTGTTGAAGTGGCCATCTCCACTTGCTCCGCTTCCCCTAGACATTATGCACAAATACACGTGATAGAGGGTGATCTTGGTGGAATGTTAATTGCTACCTTGTCTCGACGGAATCAAAAATAGGAAAGATTGTTCTTGCTGACAGCAAAGCGAATAGCGGGTACACAATACACACTCACAAGGGCCTATGGTGGTAGGTTCGGAAGGTGGATAGCAAATGGAACAACCAAACGAAAAGATTATTGTCAAAATTGGTGAAATCCAAAAAGAACACAAAGTCCACAGAAAAGGTCAAAAAGCGTGATGGTAACGTACGACTATACACACGATGGAGATAAATGGGGTTAGCACGACTATGGAAAATGAACAACGAACAAAATGGTCCTAACAAAGACTAAAGCTCGGGGTCGTTCCAACACTTGGAGAGATCGTAGCTCGTTTGCACAAGATTAAGAAGTAACAGATTTGCATGCTTGCCTTGATCTTACTCGCACTCTTGCTGAGAAGCTTTGGACTCTCTTTTGTATTGGTATCTTTCTTTTTCTTTTGCTTTTTTCATGTATCTCTTTATTTGTATGCTATGGAGTCAAATTTTTCTATTTCCTATGCACTATCACTTCGCAAGGGCAAGCGCACAATGCTTCGGCAAACACAAAATGAGCTACTCTTGATAGGTTAGGTAACACACAAAGGAAGAATGAGGGTTGACAATGGTGGTGCAAGTTATACCTTTTGGTGGTGATGAACTTGCAACCATTGGAGGAGGGGAATGGTTTGAGGTCCACGGTGTCGATTTCGAGTGTGAGATGTTGTTGCGGAAGCTTTGTTAGATGATAGACACGCACACGGAACACAAACTCACAAAGGAAATTAATTGAAAGGATAAGAGGTTAACAAAATTGTACAGGGGCCAGAGACTCCGGGGTATTGTGGGGCGGATACTCGAGAGGGGCATAGACTTCGGTCAAGTAGAGGCAGAGAATCTGGGTGGTGCGGAGACTTTGGTCTAGTGGCGGCAGAGACTCGGACATTGGGGTAGCACAAAGAACAGCTTGAGTTCTTGAGTGGAAATTCGGCCCTTCAAACCTCAAATCTAGAAAATTTTGACCAAATTGGGCTGGAAAACGCTAGGCTAAGGTAGACGAACTCCAAAGACAAGTTTCTATTGGACCAAAACCACAATCAACTCACCAAAAAAAGAGATCAATCCAAAAGAAATTTGGGGCAATATTTTTGATATTTTCGAATTTTTGGTGTAAATCGGCGAATGAAGTCAAATATGTGGCAAACAAAAGCCGATGATACCAGTTGATATGGGTTCCCTTGTAGGATTAACCCTAGGGTGGTGTGAGACCCTGGCGCATGGCTTAATAGGATTGATAGGATACCCATACAAACAAGTTGCAACTTCTTTTCCGGAAGCTCATCTGAAAAGAACTCTGAGGTTATGTGTGCTTGGCCTAGAGAAATTTGAGGATCGTAACCGACTGGGAAGTGGGTACTGGGTGCCGCATGAGTGAGTACAAAGTTCACATAAAAGACTAGTGTTGGTCCATGGGGTTAGTCTAGATATCTATTGAGCTACCAGGAGTGACAGCCGTCGGTCCGGATAGGCCGGGGTGTTACAAGTGGTATCAGAACCGACCCTCACGGTTACACGGGCGTGTGCGGGTCAGTGGCGGACATGTGGAGCATGGCGCGTGTGGCCCGGAGTGGACACGGCATGGCAGTTGTGCCGGCATTGGACGCACAGACGTGTGCCAAGAGGGGACGTTCCTGGCTTGTGGTTGATCAACGAGGGCGTCAATCTTTTAAGGGTGGGTGTATGTGAGACCCTGGTGCATGGCTTAATAGGATTGATAGGATACCCATACAAACAAGTTGCAACTTCTTTTCCAGAAGCTCATCTGAAAAGAACTCTGAGGTTAAGCGTGCTTGTCCTAGAGTAATTCGAGGATGAGTGACCGACCGGGAAGTGGGTACCGGGTGCGCACGAATGAGGACAAAGTGCACAGAAAAGACTAGTGTTAGTTTGTGGGGTTAGTCTAGAGATCATATTGAGCTACCAGGAGTGACAGTCGCTGGTCTGGAGAGGCCAGGTTGTTACAGGTGGCCTAGTATTCACGGATTTGAAGCGGGGAGTGAGGGAAATCACAATGAACGCAATGCAAATCCAAGGTAAATATACAAACACACACAAAACACACCCGATTCGATTTGCTCCCGTTGGTTCAAACAACCAATCCAATAGAATCCTCGGTGAGAGACCGTGAGGTAGATTCACCATAGGAGAGATCGGCAAGTGGATGATATAATCCTAATCAAAAGGAGAGACTAGCAACCAATTAGAATCCCAATGGGAGATACCTAGCAGTACTAGAATACTTGATAAGGAGAGACCAAACACTTGAGGAGGGTATTTACCACTTGGAGATGAACACCGAACTCCAAGGCCTTGTACAACTTATAGATTAAATATTGAAAGGGGTTCCCATTTAGGGTTAGGAACAAGCCTTCATTCATCTTCAACTCTAGAGATTCAAGGACAGGGTGGGGGCTTATTGACAGGCCATCAATGAGCTAGGGGTAGTTTACGCATAAATGGGAAGTTCTTGGCGTTACATTGGCCTGGCCCAGCTCCAAGGCTCGCAAGCCTGTTCACTTGGGGCGGAGACTCTGCGTCGCGTGGGCACAAACTCCGGGACTAGGAGGAAACTCTGATTGGGTTGTGGAGACTCCGGGTGGACTCCAGGACCTTGTAGCCTAGGGAGGATTGAGGCGCAGGCGGAGACTCCGGGTGCGCAGGGGTGGAGACTCGGGGATTGGCGAAGACTCCGGTCTGGAGGGGCCGGATACACCGGTCCTGCTTCAGCTGCTTTCTTCTTCCTTCGCTTCCAGGCCTCTTATTTGGGGGTCTTGGTTCCTAGGGTCTTCTTGTTGTCTCCACTTGCTATCATGTTCAAGGTCCTAGTCATATCATGGCCATTTGTCTCATGTAGGATCCCATTCACAAGATAACCAAAAGAGGGCAAGATGTGGAAAGAATTCACCTTTGGTCTCAAGTAGGATCCCATTCACAAGATATCCAAAAGAAGGCGAGATATGGAACGAATTCACCTTTATGGGAATTATTGGTGTAGCATGATGTGGACCAATGGTGAATTCCATGTGTTGGGCTGTATCAGTTTATTCTTCTTCCTGTCCCATCTACCACCATTGATCTTCCCTCTTTTCCAGAAAACCAAATCAAGCCATCGTCCTAACTTCCAGTAGCTCCCTTGCGATGGCAGGACCGAGCAAGGACAGTGATGATTCTGAGCTATCCCAGGAGGCTTTTACCAAAGGCTCGCTTGAAGAATTCATAACGAGATGTGATATCATCACCGCCGCGAGCCTCGTTGGTTCGTCCAAACATCTTCTTGACTCGGCAAAATATAGTGCAGCATCTCAGCCGTTTGGCCTCTCTTGTGTTCTTCATTCTCACCCAACTAAGAAACCATGGGAATGCAACGAGTATTTCGAGTGAAAGGGCACGACATGCAAGCTAATGCCGCTGGATAGGTTCTCCTCTGATGCTGTGTTCTTGAATTGTATGGGTAAGCAGTGGGTAGGTGCCAATGGAGATTGGATCGCAATTGTTGGGTGCGAATGGAAGTGGGAGCTTGTCAATGTGTATACTCATCAAAGTGTTCCTCTCCCACAAGTCCATGATTTTTTACCCACCAATGATCCATTTACATTCATGCATAATGATCGCTCCATTCTCCTCCGGAAGATTGCTATATGCCAAGCTCCCACAACTGTTGCAGATTATTTAGATTTCTCTTTTGTCGCTATCTTCAACTACCCAATTTATACCCTTGATGGAGATGAGTATACATGGACAGTTCTTACGAACCAGTTCCGGTGCTATTTGAGATACAGTGATGTAGTTATCCATAAGGGTTTGGTGTTTGCAGCCACTGAGATTGGTAGTGTTTATGTCTGGAATCATCTGTATTTTGGTAAATTTGATCCACACCTGTTGTAATCACTAGTTTAAGTTTTTATGGATGTAAAATTGTTTTAGCTGATTTGGCAGTCATTTCTTTTTCAAGGCCCTATTCTGCTCCTGGCACCACCTAGTGCGCATCTCAAGGAGGGAAACCTTGATGACATAGATGATGAGGAGTATGAACCTGGTTTATGGTTCTTAGCGATATCTGTATATGAATCTCACCTTCTTCTTATCCATACTGAGGGCGTAACTGATGAGGAGTTATATGGTGGTACTTATTATGGCCACGGCAATCCTGTTACAGATCATAGTGTTGATTGATGTGGTCGCACTTTTGGAACCTATGCTACCGGGTTTGGCTGCTATGTGTACTCAAAGGACACTACTTACTTATTTCCACCTAAGCCATGGATACCGATCACCGACCTGGTAGCATATTCCCTTTTACTTGGATTGAACTATCTTATTAACATTGCAGTAGGAACTACAGATGTTTCCCCACGATATCTGACAAGAAGCAACTGTGTCTACACCTCCCACCATGCAATAGGACTTGGATATACGACGTTTCTTGAAATATGTTTCTTCAGTCTAAATAATGAAGAAGTAGATGTTGGTTTCTCCACCAACATTGTATGAAAATCTCCAGAGACTACATTATGGTTCATCCCAAGCTCCTCCAATGCTTGGGATTGGAACCTAGCTACCGTAAGTACTCGTAATACTGTGTAATTGGATAGGTCAGTTGGTATCAGCCCTGTTGAACTATTTTGGCTGCAAAGTAGTCGTAGTATAGTACTAGGTCTTGTATTTTAGAGTATTTTGTACTATATACTGATACTAGTTTAGATCAAGGGCAGGAGATGGTACTGCTTTGCATTTGTTCTGTCGTTGCTATTACTAAAGTATTTTATAGAACTAATGCAGATGTACTGGTACTTGTTTAGATCAAGTGCAGATGGTCTTGCTTTTCTTTTGTAACTTGGCTTGTCATAAACTCATAATCTAGATGAGGCTTGGGCATTTTGAGTTGCCTATGGAGGACACACATATACGCATTGATGTGAGAAGGAGGTATGCACACAAAAGCAGACTTGATCATCAGTTTTGCTTGCTCCAATAATCGAGTGTTTGGAGAAAAGGAAATACTAAATCGGTCACTTTGAAATGATGATCAGTCTGTCAAGTGCCGCTAAATATGAACTGAGAATCTGTCGATATTTTTCTTTCTTATTATGTACTGTTGAATATTTGAAATGCTAGTGAATCTGTCAAATGTTCTATTGGTATTACTAAAGTATTTTTTAGAACTAATAGTGATGTACTGGTACTTCTTTTTGAAATTTATACTAGCACTTGTTTAGATATAGGCAGTAGATGGTCTTTCTATTCTTTTAAAACATGGCTATAATATGGTCTCTCTTTTCTTTTGAATTATGGCCTTGCTACATCTATTGAATTTCAGTGTCTACATTGATAAATCTGTCAATTATTTTGCTCATTATCTATAGTACTAAATCGGTCACTTTGAAATGTTGTTGAATCTATCAAGTGTCACTGATTATGTAATGGGAATCTATTGATATTTTTATATTTTATTATGTATCACCGAATATTTGAAATGCTAGTGAATCTATCAAATGTTCTGTCATTTTTATTACTAAAGTATTTTGTAGAACCAATACGTGATATGGGGTGGCCCGATCTTCTCAGCAAGCACTTTTCGATGATGATGGTGGGTGGATGATAACAAGCCTGTAGCTATGAACTCTCCTGCTCGAACTCTGATGCCAATGCAACAGCTCTCAAACCCTGTGGGATATTCACAACACCACGCTCTTGCGCACGCAGCCATCGGCCACTAACGTTAGTTTGCAATGTAATAATTATCAATGGAACAATAGATCACACTCAATTGCAGTTGATAATTCGATCACGGGGTAATTTAAGAGGTTCTAATAAGAAATAACTCCAAAATAGTTTTAACGTGGTCTAACCTAACTTGAAGTGGCGCCCCTTCAATTTAAGGACTAAGGGGCGGTGGCTAACTAAGAATCCTTGACGCAAACGACTCAACTTAGATACAAACCGACCCTATGGTTTAGCCTAAGGCACACAGGCCTGCTCTATAGCGGCAGAGCTTCTAGCAGGATAATGCGCAGTTTCTCTGCCACGGTAGAGATCCTACCATGTGTTGATCTCCTCATTTGTATCCCCTTGCGCTTCCTCCCTCTCCTCCCTCGCGCATGCTTCATTGATCAACACGCCATGCTCCATTTGCTTTAGCTTCTCGCTCTGTGCTATCCCTCCTCATTCTATGTACCTGATCACACAATAACGCAAAGACTTAGGAAGTATAGAATTCTCATTAAGTAAAACACCAGGTTCATTAAGAAACAAGTTCACATGTTGTTCTAGTAGCTTAGCACGATCTCTTGTAATTGGTCCAATCCTTATCTCATTGGATTGATCTTTATTTTCAGCAGCAGGAACATCATCAGTAGTAATTGGGGTAGGTTATTTGTAGGGATGTCCTTATCATCTCCCCCTTAAAAAGGCGTCGACCTCGACGCTCCAAGGTCTTCTCCATCATATGGTGATAAATCAGCAATGTTGAAACTGATGCTAGCTCCACCAAACTCAGCAATAGGTATATCAATCGAGTAGGCATTATAATTAATTTTGGCTAACACCTTGTAAGTACTAGCACCACGTGGCTTCAACTTGGATTGGTGCAGTAATGGAAATCTATCCTTGCGCAGATGTACCCAGACCATGTCACCAGGTTGAAACAAAACTTATTTCCCTGCTTGATTCCTTGCAGCAGCAATGTTCTTGCCTTTCTTCTCAATAGCCTCTCAAGTCTTGTCATGAATCTTATTCACATATTCAGCACGTCTTGATGCCTCCATATCAACTCTGTCATGTAATGGTAGAGGCATGAAATCTAGTGGCGTCAAAATGACAAAGCCGAGTGGTAGAATGCACAAGCCTGTTGTAAGAAAACAAAACATGTGGCAAACACTCTTCTGACTACCTCAGATTCTTCTTTATCATAGTCCACAATAGTTGTGACAATGTTCTATTCACCACTGTCTGACCATCTGTCTGGGGATGACAAGTAGTACTAAATCGCATCTTCGTTCCTAGCTCCCCCATAAGGTCTTCCAAAAGTAGCTCATGAACTTCACATCACGGTCAGAAACAATTGTCCTTGGTAATCCATGTAATCTCACAATGTCCCTAAAAACAGGTTAGCAACATGTGACGCATCATCTCTTTTTTGGCAGGCAATAAGATGAGCCATGTTAGAGAATGTACTACCACAAATATAGAATCATGCCCTATCTGAGTTTTAGGTAGATCTAGCACAAAATCCATACTAATGTCTTCCCATGGTGAAGTAGGTGCGGAGAGAGGTTTATACAAACCATGAGGCTTCAGCTTAGATTTTGACTTGTGGCATGTAATACAACAGCGCACAAATCTGTACACATCACGCCTCATCTTGGGCCAATAAAAATGATCAGCAAGCATGAGCAATGTCTTCTCACGCCCAAAGTGACCCAGTAAACCACCAGCTTGTGTTTCCTGCACTAAGAACAAACGCAACAACAATTCTGGAATACATAGTTTGTTAGCTCTAAACAAATATCCATCATGTATATGTTACCTATCCCATGCGTTTCTAAGAGCACACAAACGATGTGGTTCATCAAAATCATTGTAAGTTGCATAAAGTGTACAAATACTTTCTAAACCAGGAATTTTGACATCAAGATTTGTTAATAGAATGTTTTTCCTAGAAAAAGCATCAGCAACTACATTTTCTTTTCCCTTCTTATACTTAATGATATATGGAAAAGATTCAATAAACTCAACCCATTTAGCTAATCTTCTATGTAAGTTTGATTGAGATTTTAAATACTTCAAAGCTTCATGATCAGAATGTATGATAAATTATTTTGGCCACAAATAATGTTGCCAAACTTCTACAACTCTAACAAGTGCATAAAATTCTTTATCATAAATAGGATAGTTCAATCTAGCACCAGTAAGTTTCTCGGAAAAATATGCTATAGGGTGGCCCTCTTGCATCAAAATGCCCCCAATACCTATACCACTAACATCACATTCAACTTCAAATTGCTTTGAAAATCAGGTAATGCAAGGAATGGTGCAAAAGTAAGCAAATGTTTCAATGTATCAAAAGAAATATCTTGGGCTGCGCCCCATACAAATGGCACACCTTTCTTAGTCAAATCATACAATGCTGCAGCCAATAGTGCTAAAATCTTTCACAAAGCGCTTATAGAAACCAACTAATCCATGGAAACTACGCACTTGACTCACATTCATGGGAATAGGCCAATTCTGAATTGTTTTAATTTTGGATTCATCTAATTCTACCCCATTCTTAGATACAACATATCCCAAAAATATGACCTTATCTTTTGCAAATGTGCACTTCTCAAGATTAGCATATAATTTATTATCACGCAAAAATTGCAAAACTTGTCGGATATGACTACAATGTTCAGTTTCGTTGTGGCTATAGATAAGAATATCATCAAAATAAACAACCACAAAACGACTAATAAATTCTCTCAAAACATGATTCATTAATATCATGAATGTACTAGGTGCATTAGTAAGACCAAAAGGTATAGCTAACCACTCATACAAACCAAATTTAGTTTTGAAAGCAGTTTTCCATTCATCTCCTTCTTTCATCCTAATTTGATGATAACCACTATGCAAATCAACCTTAGAGAAAATAGCAGGACCACTCAATTCATCTAGCATACCTTCTAAACATGGAATGGGATGACGATATCGAATAGTGATGTTATTAATAGCTCTACAATCTACACACATGCGCCATGTACCATCTTTATTATGAACTAAAATAACAGGAACAGCACAGGGGCTAAGAGAAACACGAATGTACCCTTTATCCAGCAATGCATGTACTTGTTTCTGTATCTCCTTTGTTTCTTCGGGATTGGTCATGTAGGGTGCATGGTTGGGCAATGTGGCGCCTGTAATCAAATCGATTTGATGCTCTATGCCGCACATGGGTGGAATTATAGCCGGCACATCATCTAGAAACACATCGCCAAAATCCTGCAAAACAGTAGAGACACCAAGAGAAATAGGGGTCATGTCATTAGAAACTAAAACATCGCCCTTATACATGAGCACAAGTGGCATGGATGTAGGATCCTCTCGAAACTCTCTCATATCTTCCTTGGTGGCTAACATCAAAAGATTAGGCACTCTCTCTCTTTTCATTATATCACTCTTTGTAGGCTCTATTACATCATGTACATCTGCAACACTATCTCTCCTATCAACAGATACATCCTTCAAGTTCACTTCTATCTTTTGGTGAGACTCATTCACAATCTGTTGTGGTGTCATTGGTTGCAGATTAATATTTTTACCCTTAAACTCCAAGTGATAAGTATTGGCACGTCCATTGTGTTGCACATGGCAATCATACATCCAATGCCGACCCAATAACAAATGGCAAATAGTCATAGGAATCACAGCAAAATCAATAGCATCCTTGTATGTCCCTATTTCAAAATTCACACGTACCATATGGTTTACCTTCATCTCACCATTGTCACTCAACCATTATATGTAGTATGGCTTGGGATGAGGTAAATAAGTCAAATTCAGATTGGCACATAACTCCTTGCTTGCAAGATTCCTGCAGCTACCTCCATCAATAATGACTTTGCAAGCTTTGTTAGGGCCAACTAGTGCTTTTGTTTGAAACAAATTGCAGCGCTAAGAATCAACAATGGGCTGCACACTAAGTACACATGGAGAAACCACAATGGTTGGCGCATGCTCAGGGAAAGCGTCCATGCCTTCCTCACTGTCATAATCAGTGCCATCAACATCATGAGGATCAACTTCATCTCCACTCTCATACTCTCCTTGATCATTGACAAACATTACCTTGCTGTTTGGACAATCTCGCTTGTAGTGACCTCTACCTCCGCAAGTATGACACTCCACATCGCGAGTACGCAAAGTTGACATGCTAGAACCCGAGCTAGTAGTAGGAGCAGCGGGCTTCTTAGCAGTAGAACTAAAGGATGGCGTGGGAGCATGCTTGGCCGTAGATGGTGAATGGTGGCTAGCCGGCGCTGTAGGTGGCTCCATAGGTGGCGGTGTGGACCTGGAAAATGGCTATTGGAAGGAAAACATGCACGTGCCTTTGCCTCTTCCGCCAGTAGTGACTCGGCCTCTCTAGCATAATGCAATAACTCCTTCATATTCTCATACTTGTGATGATGTACTATGCTCTTGATTGGTAATTTTATATTGTTGAGAAATTGTTGCATGGTCATCTCAAGTGATTCACAAATTCTAGCACGCTTCATAAGCATCTCCATCTCCATGTAGTACCCATCAACTGACATGGTTCCTTGCTTCAATTGTGTCAAATTGTCAAAAACTTAATGCAAGTTGTTGGTGGGTACAAAATGTTCCTTCATGATATGCTTCATCTCTCACCAAGTCATCATAGGAAGGTCATTATCATCTCTTGTATTCTGCACAAGGTCATCCCACCAACACAAGGCATAACCATCAAATTCTGATGCTGCAAGATTGACCTTCTTGTCTTCTGCATATTCATATAAATGCTAGAGTTTCTCGATCTTAAACTCCCATGTGAGGTAATCTTCAGGATCAATGGATACATCAAACTTGGGAATTGAGAATTTGGGCTTGCCCAAACCGTCATCGACTGCCTAGTGAGGAATAAGCTGAGCACGGACAATAGGGGCAAATCCACGTCCATGAGCAGGTGCAGGTGCAGGGGGATTAGGCCATCAACTTCCAAGATTTGGGGCAACACCAGCAATACTTCCATCGACATCATCATCAAAGTCTTCATCCAATGGTTGTTGCTGCCATTGCTCAAGTGCTACTGTCAAAGCATCAATAGAAATCTGCAAATCTATGAAATTGGTGTTGATGGCTGTCACTTGTGTTATTATGTTGGTGAATGCCTCGACATTCTCTCCCAAAGCCACTTGCACGTCCTGAATATTATTGTCAATGGCATCTGTCATGTGGTTAAACACATGTGTCGAATGGGACTTCAATGCTTCATATTCCCGCCAATTAACAAGCTCTTCGTCCTTCTTTTTCTGTGCACAACATCATCAACAATAGAAGACATGATTAGTAGGTTAGTGCAACAAGCAAAATCTATTTGGTGGAACACTCAGAACTCACTCACAACTGACAAGAAAGCAGATCTTACCATTCTAAAGTGAATAGAGATGTGTAACCAAATGAAATCAAAGACTGATGCACTGATGTGATGAAGTTAATGTTGAGGGTATGGAGAATGATCATAGGACACATATGTTATGTATGGTGGAGCTCTAGGTATGGAATCCTACCTATACCGTAAACAAGTCCTAGTGTTGA
Source organism: Avena sativa (assembly GCA_916181665.1). Taxonomy (NCBI): domain Eukaryota; kingdom Viridiplantae; phylum Streptophyta; class Magnoliopsida; order Poales; family Poaceae; genus Avena; species Avena sativa. The sequence continues at coordinate 140,771,794 of OV702280.1, forward strand.
TCGTACAAAAACCCAAGAAACACAAACGTGGAGATAAATGTGGCAATGCAACTATGAAGGGTGTTGCACTGCACTGGAGAGACACTAGCAAGGCTCAATGTCACAGGAACAAGATTGCTCAATCTACTGGTACACACAGATTTCACTAGGCCTATTGCACAATTCTCTTTTTTTATACTATCTCTTTCTCTTTTTGCTTTTTTCTTTTGCTATATTCTCTTTTTTTAATAAAATGTATCACGCTGATTACAGCCAAATTATAAACATAACACCAAAATTCTACGAGCAGCCTAGAGGAGCGGAATCTAATCTCAATGGGTAGGTTCCTTACACCTATGAATGGATAGGCTGTATCTAAGGCTTGTACGAAAGCAATGATCAAAGGTAGTGGTGGATGGTGTGTCGCGGCAGAAAAACATGTCAAAAACGTGTCGCAGCAGGGATAGGACTCGCAGCAGAAAAACAGATGCTAAACGTGCTGCGGCAGCATTGTAGTCCGCGGTAGAAAAACTGACAGAAAACATGCCGCGGCAGGAAACTGAGCCGCGGGAGACACGGACTTGCGGCAGAGAATCGGGCTGATTATGTGCCACGGTGGAGCGGCTACCGAATTTATTTATTTTACTCCGACTCTGCTAATAGAAAACAACCAGGACTCTTTTGCTGGAATCGGATCTGGACTTGTGGTGGCAGAAAACAAAGGTGGGGAAACATGTATGCAACCAAATAAAACTAGATCTAAATGAAAACCTAGACTCCTTCGGATCAAAACCCTAGATCGGATCTACTAGATGAAAAACGACCAGCAACTAGTACTTGAAAACAATGCAATATAGTCTATGGAAATTCTTTTTGTGAGGCTTTTTCTATATAGGACGAAAAGTAATCTAATCTATGGATGGATTTGTGGATGCTCACCGAGTAAACGAGGAAATCTAATACCAAGATGATATGGGGTGGCCCGATCTTCTCAGCAAGCACTTGTCGATGATGATGGTGGGTGGATGATAACTAGCCTATAGCTATGAACTCTCCCGCTTGAACCCTGATGCCAATGCAATAGCTCTCGAACCCTCTGGGATATTCACAACACCACGCTCTTGCGCATGCAACCGTTGACCATGAATGGTTGTTTACAATCTACTAATTCCCAATGGAACAACAGATCACACTCAATTGCAGTAGATAAATCAATCACAGGGTAATTTCAGAGATTCTAATTAGAAACAACTCCAAAATAGTTTTAACATGGTCTAACCTAACTTGAAGTGGCGGCCCTTCTATATAAGGACTAAGGGGCGGCGGCTAACTCAGGGTCCTTGATGCAAACGAATCAACTTAGATACAAACCAACCCAATGGTTCGTCCTAAGGTGCATAGTCCTGCTCTTCCGCGACAGAGCTTGTGCCTGTTTATGTGCCACGGTAGCCTGTCATGGCAGGATAATGCACAGTTTATCTGTCACGGCAGAGATCCTGCTGTGTGTTGATCTCCTCCTTTGTAGCCCTTGCACTTCCTCCCTCTCCTCCATCGTTCATGCTTCATTGATCAACACGCCATGCTCCATTTTATTTAGCTTCTTGCTCCATGTTATGCCTCCTCCTTCTATGTACCTGATCACACAAGAATGCAAAGACTTAGGTAGTATAAAATTCTCATTAAGTAAAACATCAGGTTCATTAAGAAAAAAGTTCACATGTTGTTCTAGTAGCTTAGCACGAGCTCTTGTAATTGGTCCAATACTTATATCATTGGATTGATCTTTCTTTGCAGCATTAGGAACATCATCAGTAGTAATTGGGGTAGGTGTATTTGTAGGGAGTACACATCAGTACGGATGTACTACTACATGTTTAGATCAAGGGCAGTATATGGCTGGTCTTGCTTTTCTTTTGAAAAATGGCCTTGTCAGAATCTAGATGAGGCTTGGGTTGCATATATGTTGGTCACACGGGCATTGATGTAAGAACAAGGTATGCATATAAAAGCAGTCTTGATCGTCAGCTTTGCATGATCCAATGGTGGAGTGTGTTAAAAGAAATAGCAAACTGAATCAGGAAATGATTATCTCTGTACTGCTATTGAGTTTTAGTGTTTCTACTGCTGAATCAGCCTGTAACACCCATGTTTTAGTTAATGTATCATTTAGGGTTGTTTATGCATTCATGAGCATCATTTCTTATAAAATGCATGCAACAAGATCAAAAGCAAAACCCTAAATCTATCTATGAGTGCTCTCGGTTTTGAATCCTCTCAAAGCACTTCAAATGAGACTTGTGTTCCTTCCAAATTGTGTAAGGAAAGACACAACTATTTTATATAAAGATTTGAGAAAGTTTAGTGAATTTTGGGATCACTAAATTATTGCAAACTACTAAAAAGGCTAAGAAGAGTTGAAAAATAAAATGGTTTAGTTTTGTTTCTAACAGTTTTCACAATTTTATTAACACACAAGGGGTTTTCTAGAAGTTTCAGCCCCTTGACAGTTACCTCTGGACTGCGAGTTGCTTCTCAGTTTTACCCAGGGGGTTTCTGCAAAGTCGCTGTCATCTTCCAGCTGGAAGCTGCTCCGTGTCTGCACCGCCGCCGTCGATCGTCGTCGGCAGTTGAGATGTGCCGCCGCCCTCTGGGTGAGGATAAGATCGCACCGTGCCGTAGCCCTCTTCCCCTCGAACTCTCACTCTCTCCCTGGCTCTCTCTTCCCCGATGTTCCCCTCTGTGCGCCAAACCCTAGCTCCGGCCAGAGTTGTCCGTCGCCGTCTTTCTACACCTCCTCGTGCCTCTCTAAGACCACCACCACAACCGCCTTGCTCGACTAGTTCGATTGCCCCCACTCGCGCGATCCAGTGTGCTCCGAGGCGTCCCAATCGGACCCTCGTCCCTGACTCCGGCACCCACCGCCCGCCGTCGATGCAGAGGTCCAGCAACCTTCCCGACCATGACAATCGAATCAGGATGAGCCTACGGTGCTGATGCACCTCGCCTCCATCTCCCCCTCTCTCTATTTGTTGCTTCCACCGTGAGTCCTCGATCTCCGTCGCTTGCCGTCGTTGTATCCACTGTTCTAGTGACCGTTTCTTGGCGGCGCCGCCACCAATAGGAAGCCCCCTGTCGCGCTGCATCCAACACCACCACTTCCCCTCGCCCGCGTGTGCCCAATCACCATCACCGTCGCCAATCTGAGAGCAACCGAGGCGCTGACATCATGCCTGCGTCATCGTGAAGTCAGCTGGCGTGGGTTAGTCCCAGTAAAACCAGCCCCGGTCCCACTTGCTTGCGAGGCTTGCTGATGTGACCTCGGCCCTACCGGTCAGCCTCTGTGGCTACGCTTTGCCCTGGTGAAAATCCGCCCCACCCTTACGCTGACCCCGCCTGGCTGCATATGTGGCCCAGGGCCCATCAGTCAGTGTCTATGGCTAGACCTTGCCTCGGTGAGAAAAGAATTAGGGTTAGGTTGAGATGACGTCAGCTTGAGGTAATAATGGTTTAATAAATTTAGAAATTGATTTAATCTTGTAAATTCAGTAAGTAATTCATATTAATTCAGAAAAATACAAATACTATATCAAAATGTTAAGAAAAATGAGAACCACCTCTTTAAGATATAATCATGCATTGTTAAGCAACTTACATGACAAGTTTAATTAGAAGAACATAGTATACCCTCACTGGTGATTCCGGAGTTTTTGCGAGTTAGGGTTTTCACCCCTCGGAACCCCGATTAAAATGTCGAGCATGTTTTAGGATTTCAATTCAATGCAATTTTACTTATCATATCATCATCCTTGCTTGAGCATTGAATCGATGCCATGTGTTGATTGTTTCCCTTTCTTTCTGGTGTTTGGTTCTTCCCGGTAGAATACGATATCAAGATCGAAGACAGAGATCAACACCGTCGAAGCTCGAAGACAAATACTTGACCAACTGTAACCAAGTCAAGTACAAGGCTCCCGAAGATCTGCTTATATGTTATCAACTGGCAAAGGCAAGCATAGCCCCACCATGATATAATCCTATGATTTCGAAAGCATTTCAATTCTGCCATGATGCATACGATTCTACTATGGTATTTTATCGATAGATAGAGTATCCTATCTATTGCATTACTCCCTTTGAGCTTATATTACCCGATCCACTACTCCTAGCATAAGTAGGTTTGGCTTGTGTGCACTGCTAGAGCTTATATCTGTGTCCTACTTAGCTATGCATAGCTATTAAATCTGGTCCATCTAGATGATGTATCAGATGCAGAGAATCTAGTATGACAAGAGAACATGATGAGATGAGATCAGTGATATGAGATTAAACATGCTAAGGCTTGTATGGGAGGCCATGGTGGGATGTGGTTTTTCTAGTCCCATGCTCGCCACCAGTAGGACCCGAGTTCTTGCCTTTGGAACCGAGACGAGCGTACAACCACACAGGGCCTGGACAACCTCATGACTAACTAACTTGCCTCGTAGATTCCATGAGTCACATAGTTCGGGCGTTCCATTTGACATATGCATAGAAAACCTTTTGAAAGATTTGTCGGGTGAAGGTGCATTCATAACAGGTAGGGAAGTGTGGACCGGGTTGCTTGGGGTTGATAGCGCCCCTGGTAAACTAAGCTCACCTCACATATTTAAGTACCGGCTTCGGGATTTGACCCGTTACGGCGGAACCATACTTATTGCGTGACTCATGATCTTGGCGCAAGCAAGGTAAAGGTCGTGTCTAACCACCCTCTGTCGGCCTTCCAAGGAAGAGGGCTAATCATTATGGCATTAAGAGAAGGTTAGTACGTGTGGGTAAAGTTGTACACCCCTGCAGGGTAATAATCTTTTCGAAAATCCGTGTCCATGGTTATGAACGACTTGGCTACCGGACTCAAGATCATAGATAACTTTAACCACTATAAAACTTGTTGATCAACGTGTGCTTAAGGATGCTTCCTCATGGGTATGAGGGGGTGATCCTAGTTAGGGTTGAGATGATGATTTGGTGGATATCAAAAGATGATGATCAATACTTTGGAGATGTCGCTCTCTTATCCCCTTTTAAAATACTCTGATTAGATGAGATTCTTGTCTCTCTTGTTTTATAGACAAAGATGGCTTTATGCAAAACAGCTCCACCAGCCAGAAGTCTTGCGGAGTACACCCTGTACTCACCTTGCTTTGTTGATACTTTTGGCAGAGTAAGTGTTCCCCTGAAGATGAGTTTGGTTCTACATTAACATCGACGAGTAGCTTGGGGTTCTCGGCCGGCAGCCTGGAATCTATGGGCTGGGACATCATCATTATGCTTCAAGCCTCTTAGGCCATTTGTTAAGTTTTCTATACTTAATAGCATAATTTTCCTTCCGTTGTTTGATGTTTGTGGTCATTGACATCTGCTTGTAATAATTTGGTTCTCTTCTCAGTTATGAGCTTGCTGTAATAATTTTTGTGTTGTAAGGTCAATGTTGTGTTATTGATTCTTTACTAGATATTCTCGAGCTCAAGGTTAAGCTTATGTAAGACGCAGGTCTGGGATCTGTTTAGCCCTGATCCCGGGGGTGTCACAGGTTTTGGTATCAGAGTAGTACCGACCGTAGGAAAACCTTGCTATTGGTCGATGTTGAGTCTAGTGTTTGTGAAAACTATTTTAAACATGAAAAGTAATTGTGAAAACTCTGGTATGCTTCTTTTACTCCTTATCCAGTTTCTCTCTAACTATGGGTTATCTTATCTTGTGTTGATTTTGGAAAAAAATTGATATCTCTTCTAGTCTTCCAAAGCTAGGTGCCTTCTAGGCATGTCGCTTCTTAACCAGTTGACCTAGTGTTGAGTTCTATAGAGTTGTTTATGTTATTAATTCATTGTTCCCTTTGATCTTGTTCACATGAGATATTCCTTTCCATTATGATCTCTCTAATTTATGGATCCTACAATATAATGATCCACATTGTTCTGCTCTAGGCTTCGAGGTTTCCTTTCGCCTCGTGTGCCTCCTTTTGATTTGTTTGGGTACTTCAGAAGTCATTTCTTCTCTTGGAAGTTACCTTGTGATGACTATCTTGCAGTGTACCTAATGTCACTCAAGTAGTAGTTACTTCTTTCTCGGGTTTTAACCCATGGACTTGAACTGAAGATCCCCGATTGTCCTGGATTCTGGTGTTGTAAATCTTGTACATGAAGCCGACCTTTAACCCAAGATCCATTCCTTTGTCCCCTGTCGATAATGTTTATATATTACCTCAGGATGGCTGGTACTACAATTCTAGCATTTAAGCTTGTGGTATTTATCGCGATTGAATTGCGACAATAAAGGACTTCCCCTACCACATGTTATGGCAGATGTTCTTTAATGGAACCAAATAGATAACGACAAGAGTACTCCTCGTGAGTCTCACATCTATACTCATGACTCTGCCACACTTTACCCGTTCTCTGCATTGGTTTTTGGAAGATTGTTGACTTATGCATCCACATCTTGGGATTCTATCCTGAGCATGTTCTTTTCCCCTTATTGTGTTCCGACCTTTGTCTGCCAGTTGGTAGCCAAGTAGTACATGTGCATTGGTGTCTTTCGATGCAACATACTCTTGTGGTCCGTCATGACAAACCATTTCGGGATTGTCAGGAGAAACAAACTCCAGTACCTCGTCATATCTAGGACCAGGTCAAAGTGTTGTAACCCGCAGATCAAGAGTCATTGATTGTCTCCCATATGTTCTATCTTAAAGTGTCACACTCTTTTATACTAAGAGGTCGTGCTGAGTTTCCCGACCCCTTAATGAAGTGATGCTCTTACACATAATTAACCACCCTTCCTCGAGCTTTCGCGCTCGTAAGTGAAGCGTGTGCGTAATAATGTGGCCAACTAAGATTCTAGCAATTTTTGTTGTTTTGAACTCTAAGGACATTTGTGTCCTTCTTAGCGTGATTGGTTACACCTATCATTAAGGAAAGAATGACTTCGCTACCAAGTCCGTTATTCTGGTGCACTCTTTAAGCTTGTGCCGAAGCTCTGAGACTATGTCGGATTGCCTTACCAAGCAAGTTTCCTCTCGAACTACGTGACATATCGGTGGTTCGTGATATTCTGGACGTCTTACTATAAGTATCGCCATGCTGCGACATGACCGTGTTGCCAAGTTCTTGAGCAAGCAAGTTCTCTCAACTGCTCTTTTCTCCAAGGATCTGTATTGGATACCCTTGAGCAAGTTGGTTGAGCTTAAACAACAACTTGGAGAGTTGTAAGACAAAAGTTCTATCCGACTTAGTTACCTCTTAAAGGGATGTCTAATTTTGTTCGTGTTGAAGAAAGATAGTATCTACTTAGTGGATATGTTATCGTCCCCCACCTTCGATTTGATTTGAGTTATCGTCAAATCAAACTCATTTCCAAGGACTATCTTGATGGTGTTTCCACTTGTGATGTTTCACTTGAGACATCCTCATGTCCTTTGGTCTGACCAATATGTTTGCCTCGTTCAAGCAACATATGAGTCCATCTTCTTGGAGTGTCTCGATAAGTTTGTTGTTGAGCCCATCGATAATATCTTTATCTTATCCATGTTAGATTGGATTCATACGGGACACTGGGCATCAATGTTGGAAAATTTCGACAACCATCTTTGGGTCATTTCGAAGTATGAGTTCTGGATGTTAGAAGTAACCTTCTCTGGTTCATGTGCTGTTGTTGAAAGATGTCGTCGTGAACTCGAGTAGAGTTATCCCTGTTCCTTAAGGACACATGTGTGTTTTATTGTTAGTACTTTATGTGTGTGCAGTTGTCCTTCGAAAAGTTGCTAATACATGGGTATAGCAATCTAACGCATTCCTCTGGAGCTTAACACTGTAGTCCATATCTTGAGAATCTAGTAGCTTTACCTCTGTGGTAAATGTTGCAAACTTTCTATTTCAAACATGCTGAGTCTGAAATATCATCTCACCCAACCAATGCTGAACCTCAAGCAACAATGATGGTAGGTGTCATTCGAGGTTTTGATATAGGTTTCATTGTAAATTTGGCAAAATTGATGTAATGGTTGACACACTTAGCCAGAAAGACCCTTCGTCATAATCTCTTGATTCAGCAATATCAACCACTCTTCATGAGGCTTCTTATATGATTTACTATAGGAGTTGTGCTTATGGTTTCCTTTGTATCCGAAGTCCGACCTTCACTTGATGTCTGATTTCTCGAACATCAAGGAGAACATTTAAAGTAGTGTTGCTAAATGTCTCTCGGACGATCCTCCAGACCCTTTTAAGTTGGCAAGCACTTTGTTGTGCCAAGTAATTGAAGTCTGAGAATGATGTTTATCTCTTCTCATGTCATCAGGAATCTTCTTATCTATTCATCTTAGTGGTGTAAAGTGATATCACGATCTTTGGCAAAGATCTTGATAGTCTTGGATGAATAAAGAATTTCCTTCGTTTTCTCAACCATGCTTTAAGAGTGAATATGATTTTTGGTAAACAATAGTTTCTCTTGTTACATGTTCCTTGTGACTCTTATGAGTCCTCTCCACTAGAACACCTTTCTTTCTTGGCCTTCTGTTGGATGAAAGAGTAGCCCTTCTATTTCAAAAGTAGTTCAACAACTTGGTTTTGTTGATTCATATCTCTGCAACCTAAAATCTCTACTTAAGCTGTTTAGTAGAGGTTCATTTCTTGAAGTCTGTGGTCATGTTCTTTCTGTTGGAAGCTTTCTTTTTTAGAAGCTTCAAAAACCCCTGTGAGATCCATGGTTTCAATCCTTATGAAGACCATCTATCTAATAACATGAAACCATTCCTCTTATTTCCTCCGTTACCTTGACGTGTTCCATGTTTGTCATCTCAGAGTTGTTTTCTAAACACTCCATCCATGCGTTGACCATGAGATACTCTTTGAGTTTTTTAGTGTGTTTCCCCTCTTATCTTTAGTGTAACCATGTTTCTTTCTCTCTGTCTCTCTTCCTACCTTTGGAATCTCGGGTCGAGATTCTCGTAAGGGGGATAGAGCTGTAACACCCCTGTTTTAGTTAATGTATCATTTAGGGTTTTTCATGCAATCATGAACATCATTTCTTATAAAAATGCATGCAACAAGATCAAAAGCAAAACCCAAAATATATATATGAGTGCTCTCTGTTTTGAATCATCTCAAAACTCTTCAAATGAGACTTGTGTTCCTTCCAAATTGGGTAAGGAAAGACACAACTATTTTATATAAAGATTTGAGAAAGTTTAGTGAATTTTGGGATCACTAAATTATTGTAAACTACTAAAAAAGGGTAAAAAGAGTTGAAAATAAAATGGTTTAGTTTTGTTAACATTTTTCTCGGTTTTATAAAAACCCAAGGGTTTTTCTAGAAGTTTCAGCCCCTGGACAGTGACCTCTGGACTGCGGGTTGCTTCTCAGTTTTACCCAGGGGGTTTTCTGCAAAGTCGCTGTCGTCTTCCAGCTGGAAGCTGCTCCGTGGTTGCACCGCCGCCGTCGATCGTCGTCGGCCGTTGAGATGCGTCGCCGCCCTCTGGATGAGGATAAGATCGCCCCGTGCCATAGCCCTCTTCCCCTCGACCTCTCACTCTCCCCTGGCTCTCTATTCCCCGATGTTCCCCTCTGCGCGCCGAACCCTAGCTCTGGCCAGAGCCGTCCATCGCTGTCGTTCTGTGCCTCCCCGTGCCTCTCTAAGACCACCACCACAACCGCCTTGCTCGACTAGTTCGATTTCCCCCAATCGCGTGATCTGGTGTGCTCCCAGGCGTCCCAATCGGACCCTAGTCCTCGACTCCGGCAACCACCGCTCGATGTCGATGCAGAGGTCCAGCGACCTTCCCGACCACGCCAATCGAATTAGGGTGAGCATACGTTGCTGATGCACCTCGCCTACGTCTCCCTCTCTCTGTCTCTCGCTTCCACCGTGAGTCCTCTAGCTCCGCCGCTTGCAGTCGTTGTAGCCACTGTTCCGGCGACCGTTTCTTGGCGGCGCCGCCACCAATAGGAAGCCCCCGTCGCGCTGCATCCAACACCACCACTTCCGCTCGCCCGCGTGTGCCCAATCACCGTCACCGTCGCCAATCTGAGAGCAACTGAGGCACTAACATCATGCCTGCGTCATCATGAAGTCATCCGGCGCGGGTTAGTCCCGGTAAAACCAGCCCCGGTCCCACTTACTTGCGAGGCTTGCTGATGTGGCCTCGGCCCCACCGGTCAGCCTCTGTGGCTACGCTTTGCCCTGGTGAAAATCCACCCCACCCTTACACTTACCCCACCTGGCCAGTGTGGCTGCATATGTGGCCAGGGCCCATCAGTCAGTGTCTATGGCTATCCCTTGCCTCGGTGAGAAAAGAATTAGGGTTAGGTTGAGATGACGTAAGCCTGAGGTAATAATGGTTTAATAAATTCAGAAATTGATTTAATCTTGTAAATTCAGTAAGTAATTCATATTAATTCAGAAAAATACAAATAATATATCAAAATGTTCAGAAAAACGAGAACTACCTCTTTAAGATATAATCATGCATTGTTAAGCAACTTACATGACAAGTTTAATTAGAATAACATAGTATACCCTCATAGGTGATTCCGGAGTTTCTGCGAGTTAGGGTTTTCACCCCTCGGAACCCCGATTAAACTGTCGAGCATGTTTTAGGATTTCAATTCAATGCAATTTAACTTATCATATCATCATCCTTGCTTGATAATTGCATTGATGCCATGTGTTGATTGTTTCCCTTTCTTTCCGGTGTTTGGTTCTTCCCGGTAGAATACGATATCGAGATCGAAGACAGAGATCAACACCGTCGAAGCTTGAATAAAAATACTTGACCAACTGTAACCAAGTTAAGTACAAGGCTCCCGAAGATCTACTTATCCGTTATCAACTAGCAAAGGCAAGCATAGCCCCACCATAATATAATCCTATGATTTCGAAAGCATTTCAATTCTGCCATGATGCATATGATTCTACTATGGTATTTTTTCGTTAGATAGAGTATCCTATTTATTGCATTACTCCCTTTGAGCTTATATTACCTGATCCACTGCTCTTAGCATAACTAGGTTTGGCTTGTGTGCACTGCTAGAGCTTATATCTGTGTCCTGCTTAGGTATGCATAGCTGTTAAATCTGGTCCATCCAGATGATGTATCAGATGCAGAGAATCTAGTATGACATGAGAACGTGATGAGATGAGATCAGTGATATGAGATTAAACATGCTAAGGCGTGTATGGGAGGCCACGGTGGGATGTGGTTTTTCTAGTCCCATGCTCGCCACCACTAGGATACGAGTTCTTGCCTTTGGAACCGAGACGAGCGTACAACCACACGGGGCCTGGACAACCTCATGACTAACTAACTTGCCTAGTAGGTTCCATGAGTCACATAGTTTGGGCGTTCCATTCGACATATGCATAGAAAACTTTTTGAAAGATTTGTCGGGTGAAGGTGCATTCATAACAGGTAGGGAAGCGTGGACCGGGTTGCTTGGGGTTGATAGCGCCCCTGGTAAACAAACCTCGCCTCACATCTTTAAGTACCGGCTTCAGGATTTGACCCGTTACGGTGGAACCATACTAATTGTGTGACTCATGGTCTAACCACCCTCTGCCGGCCTTCCAAGGAAGAGGGCTATTACTAGTGGCATTAAGAGGAGGTTAGTATGTGTGGGTAAAGTTGTACACCCCTGTAGGGTAATAATCTTTCGGAAAGCCGTGTCCACGGTTATGGACGACTTGGCGACCAGACTCAAGATCATAGATAACTTTAACCACTATAAAACTTGTTGATCAACGTGTGCTTAAGGATGCTTCCTCATGGGTACGAGGGGGTGATCCTAGTTAGGGTTGAGATGATGATTTGGTGGATATCAAAAGATGATGATCAATACTTTGGAGATGTCGCTCTCTTATCCCCTTTTAAAATACTCTGATTAGACAAGATTCTTCTCTCTCTTGTTTTATAAACAAAGATGGCTTTATGCAAAACTGCTCCACCAGCCAGAAGTCTTGCGGAGTACACCCTGTACTCACCTTTGCTTTGTTGATACTTTTGGCAAAGTAAGTGTTCCCCTGAAGATGAGTTTGGTTCTACATCGACATCAACGAGTAGCTTGGGTTCCCGGCCGGCAGCCTGGAATCTATGGGCTGGGACGTCATCGTTATGCTTCAGGCGTCTTAGGCCATTTGTTAAGTTTTCTATACTTAATAGCATAATTTGCCTTTCGTTGTTTGATGTTTGTCGTCAGTGACCTCTGCTTGTAATAATTTGGTTCTCTATTCAGTTATGAGCTTGCTGTAATAATTTTTGTGTCGTAGGGTCACTGCTGTGTTATCGATTCTTCACTGGATATTCTTGAGCTCAAGGTTACTTATGTCAGATGGAGGTCTGGGATTTGTTTAGCCCTGATCCCGGGGGTGTCACACAGCCACTTTGAAATGTTGCTGAACATGTTAAGTGCAGCTAATTACAAACTAGGAATCTGTCGATATTTTTCTATCTTATTATGTACTGCTGAATATTTCAAATTCTAGTAAGAATAGTAGTTCCTAGATTAAGGTAGTGCTGAGTATTTTGTATGGACTTCTTCCTCTTATAATCTATTTTGCAGTAATAACCATGTACTGGTACTAGTTCAGATGGACCTATCAAGTGCAGAATATGGTCTCGCTTTCCTTTTGAGTCAGGCATTGCTACATCTATTGAACTTCAATGTGTGCATTGCTGAATCTGGAAATTCTTTTTGGTCATTGTATGTGTACTGCTAATCGGTCAGTTTATGATGCTGCTGAATATGTCAAGTGTTGCTGAATATGAACTATGAATCTGTCAATATTTTTGGTCTTATTCTGTAATATTGAATCTATCAAATGTTCTGTGGTTACTACTAGTATAATATTTTTTACGACTAACTGTGATATAATTGGAGTACTTGTTTAGATCAAGTGTTGCATATTGTCTTGCTTTTCTTTTGAAACTTTGCATTGTCACAATTATTTAGATGCATCTTGGGCATATTGGGTTGTATATAGGGGTCACACATGCATTGACATAAGGAGGAGGTATTCACACAGAAGTATACTTGATCGTCAGTTTTTCTTGCTCCAATATTCGAGTTTGTTCGGAGAATAGGGCAAACTAATCATGCACCAAGGTTTTTTGAGCTGGAACAAGAACCTATTTTCTCTGTACTTCTATTACATTTCAAGTAGGACAGCTACTAAATGTCTCAATTGTTCTGTCCTTGCTATTACTAAAGCATTTTGTGGGGTTAATATTGATGTAATGGTACTTGTTTAAATTAAGGGCAGTAGTTAGTTTTGCTTTTATTTTGAAACATGGTCTTGTCACAATCTATATGAGACTTGGGCATTTTGTGTTGCATACGGGGGTCACACAAGCATTAATGTGAGAAGAAGGTACTCAAAGAAGACTTGAACGTGAATTTTGCATTCTCCAATGGTCGAGTGTGTTTGCAGAAAAGGGCAAACTAATCGCACAATAAGGTTTTTAGAGATGAAACAAGAACTGATTCTCTTTGTACTACTATTTTATTTTAGTGTCTCTATTGCTGAAACGCTCACTTTGAAATGTTGCTGAATTGGTCAAGTATTGTTGAATATGAACAGCGAATCTGTCGATAATTTTTCTATCTTGTTATGTACTGCTGAATTTTACATAAATACCTACCAAAAAGAATTATCGTTCTTTCCCCCTCCCTCTTTGAGGTATTTGTTTTGAATCCGGCCGAGCCACAGCACAATGCAATTTTTATATACCAGGAGAAGAAATCTAGCCCATTCGTCCCTCTTTAGCCTAGAACATTTAAATTCGTCCTTTTAGGGGTCAGGGGACTACTGACCATAGCCCAGAGAAATTTGAGCAAGCAGCCCATGGAGCATAACCCTGAACATTTTAATTCGGCCTTTTAGGTGTTAGGGGACTGCTAAGCATAGACTAGTGAAATTTGATAAAGGACCCCATGTAGAATAGCCTATGGAGTATAGCCCATGTAGAGCAGTCCATGTAGAATAGACAAACTCTTTTTGATTCGGTATTTCGGGCATTGACCCTCACCTCTCAAAATTAAAAAAAACTATGCCTACCCATGTTTGTAAGAAATTACTCCATTATGTGGCATTTTATAAATTGAAATTCCAGTAACGCTTCCCCCTTCCCCAAAAAAGCTTCACCTAGCTATGTTTTTGTGTAGAAATTATTGCATTATGTAGCTGTTTTTAGTTTAGCTACCTGGAGCGCCGCCTTATTATTTGAAGGGATATAAACATGGTCAAACAAAGTCTTTTTAAGGAGACAAATTCGTAAGTTATAGAAGTACCATTTAACAGGTCTATTGTATTAACTATGTCTTTCGTGGTGGAAAGGCACGCAGTTCACTGATTTTGAGGTCTCAAGTTTGAATCCTAGGTAATTTGTTTTTTTATAGAGTCACTTTTTTGTACTCTGAGGAATGACATCTGGGATCCATATAAACTATTGCTGCATATAGCAATGTTTCAAAGGTTAGAACGGAGGACTTGACCCGAAAAACAGTCCAAGATACACATGTTTCTTTCAAATGGAGGCTGATATCTGGGACCCAACCTAGACACATGTCTTGCACAGAGTAGGCTGACATCTGGGACCCGCCAAAGGACCAACTTCAGAACAATGAAGGCGGCCGAAAAAAGTCCATCATAGCATGTTTCATTTACAGAGAGGCTGACATATGGGACCCACCAGCGAGAACTTATACAGGTGTTGCATCAAGCTACATTGCCAAGTTTGAAACAGGGAGGTGCAAGCGAGAAAAAGTCCAACATGCAAATATTTCTTCTAATGAGATGTTAACATGTGGGACCAAGCTGCGTGATCAAATGGCAGATTCGTCGAGAAATGCTATCTAGTTCGAAACAGGGTAGCACTAGAGAAGGAAAAAATTCCATCATATACACGATTCTTCTAATGTGAGGATGACATAGGGGACACACTATCCTGAATAAACGGCTGATGCAGCAAGCAACGCTATCAAGTTAACATGGAGGCACGACCGAGGGCAAAAAATCCATCATACACACGTTTCTTCTAATGAGAGGATGACATGTGGGGCCCAGCTGCATGATTAAACGGTCGATGCATCTAGCGGCGCTATCAATTTTGGAATAGGGTAGCACGACCGAAGGAAAAGCATTCCAACATACACACGATTCATCTAATGAGAGGCTGACATAGGGACCCATCAACGGCAGATAGAACGAGCAATGTTATTAAGTTCAAATCAGGGAGGCACGAGCCAAGGAAAATATCCATCATGCACATGTTTCTTATAATGTTAGGATGACATGTGGGGCCCTGCTCCATCATTAAATGGTAGATGCATCTAGCAGCGCTGTCATGTTTGGAACAGGGTGGCTGGATCGAAGGAAAAAATTCTATCATACACACGATTCTTATAATGAGAGGCTGGCATGTGGGACCCATTAGTGTGATTAACGACAGATAGATTGAGCAACATTATCGAGTTCGAATCAGGGAGGCATGAGCCAAGGAAAAAATCCATCATGCACATATTTCTTCTAGTGTGAGGATACCACGTGGGACCCAGCAGCTTGATTAAACGACAGATGCATCGAGCAACTCTATCAAGTTTAGAATAGGGAAGAAAAAAATTCCATCATACACATGATTCTTCTAATGAGAGGCAGACATGTGGGACCTAGCAGCCTGACTAAAGGGAAGAGGCATTGAACAATGTTATCGAGTTCAAATCAGGGAGGCACGACCGAAAAGTATGGTCTGCTAGATTCACTAACGTCCAAGACCCACACACCTAAAAAGTATTCGGCGAGTCAACATCGCGCGAGGAACAGGAAATCTTGCTTCTGCCACGCGCCTGTCGAGCTACGTCCACTTTTTTAGTTGTTTCGTCATAGTAGAGGGGCCCAAAACCAAAAAAAAAGTTTTCTATCAGCCACAGCCGAGCCGAGAATTTCGTCGCGGAAGGCGTGCCTTCTAAGACGACCGTCGGGCCAAGTCGTTGTGGAAGGAAACATTTCTTATAGTGTTTGCTACTATCAATCAAGTGTGATTAGTTGTTCCATTTGGAATTAGCGAATTGCAAGTTTTGTGTGATCTGTTATTCCATTGGAAATTAGAAGATTGCAATCACCGCTTCATGGTCACTAGCTACGTGCGCAAGTGTGTGAAGTTGCAGATATCTACAAGGGTCGCTTACTGAGAAGATCGGGCCATCCCATATCACATGAGGTTGTCCTAGCACCAGAGATCCATGTTGGCAAGATCTGACTGGCGGTCGTTGCCAGAGCTCCTCCGGCTCCATCCACACACGGGCGTCGATGGAGGACGTGCACCGGCTGTAGGGAAGTAGGATGCCAAGGCAGGGAGAGTTGGGTCATCGCACCATGATGCTCACGAAGACCGCGTAGTGGGGCATATGGTCGAGGGATCCCGACCCGTGGCATGGAGGAGCAGGAGCTGCCGGTGACCCGCAGCGTGGGGGTGCATGGGATTTGTAACACCCTCAGAATCGACCCTATGCAAGTTTTAGCGATTCCCGCCAAACCCGCATAGAAACGATTCAAAGGTGCCCACCAGGCACTTTCGTGCGGGTGGAAAACGAAGTAATAACATTACACAACAGTCCTCGATGGGACCCACAGAACAGATATACATACAACACGACTCCAAGAGTCAAGAATACAGATATAATATACAAAGATCCAAATCACCTTGAAAATGATAGAGCGTCCGACTACGGACAAGACGCAAATGGGGCTAAGAGCCCTGAAGAATAACCAATGGCGTCCATAACCCTGCCCAGGCCAAGCCGGAAGGGTAACCCTGCTAACGACGTCGATCTCAAACCTGCTTAAACAAAAGGGGTGCCGACAAAGGGCAAAGGAAAAAGAGGAGCGTCAGTACTGAGGCCAGTACACGGCGAGACTAGAATTCGGCGGTCCTCGCCTACATAGGTATGGTGGACTAGGCGGCAGCGGCAGCATGCACTAAACAACCTATAGAGACTCGACACAACTGTCGGCGATCAGAGAGGGATAAGAAAGACCTATTCGGAACCAACCTGAGATTACCACCAAACAAACCCATCCTGGTGTTTCCCCCTCGAGACCAAACGAGGAAGTCAACCGAGGAACTCACACAGTTGGCAGTTTTATTTATTCAGTTATCGTTGCAGCAATTACTATTCAAATATAGATAGTCATCCTGATAAAATAAGCAGTGGACAATTTTAGTTAACCATTCCGTTATAGTTGCAACACTTACTAGTCAAGTACAATTAGCATGAGATATCCCAAAAACCCAGCAGTTGTTGGTACTTTTATCTAGCCATTCCGTTATAGTTGCAATACTTACTAGTCAGGTACAATGGTCGCAAGCGACAACCCAAGCAAACAATTGTTGGCAGTGTTATTTAGCCATTCCATTATAGTGAAGCTGATTACTAGTCATTATAAAGTCAAATTTATAGCACTACTTTAGTTATAGTTGTCTATGATCGAGATACTGTGCTCCAAGTCGTCCATAACCGCGGACACGGCTTTCAGAAAGTTTTACCCGGCCGGGGTGCACAAATAGCAACACACACTCGATCAACCTCGGAAAAAACAAATCAAAACCCAACGAGGCTTTCACGACAAAGCAATCACAGGATTCAGAAATATTTCAGGGGGCCACCCCTTGGAGTACACCCGCAAGGAAGTTAGCTGACTCCGAGACGGACCCAAGGTTTGGGTGGACGGCTGTGAACGACTGGGAACCCAAAACTGGGCTTGTCGACACCGCGGAATCGTGTCCCGATCCTAAACAGTACAGTGTGCTCCTCGCACAATCGTAATAAAGCAGTAGCATGGCATAAGTACATGATAGTAAATAAAACCTCAAACTAGTTTGTGGCCCCAAGAAATAAGACGGAATCAAGCTCTGGCTCAGGGGGGTCCCATAATCCTCCCGGATGTGGATAGCGCGATAATTCAAGGAACAGGTATCAAGTACTCGGGGTCCTACGGGACACAAGTGGACGGTTAACAACCAAATAACATCTATTGCCCACCTGTGCCTCTACTTACTTACTTCAATTTTAGTTGTTAAACAGTAATTAAAGTGAACGAAAAGTAAAGCCATGATCATCTCCAACATCAACATGCGGCAATACACCAACAACTGTGGCACTTGACGGCACGCAACAGCACTTGAGCAAGCGACTACGACGCGCAAGTCCAACTATCTACCAAACAACAGGTAATAGGATGTGTCCAAGGCAATTTAAGGCTGCAAGGGATAACACGGGTACGAAAACTAGAGCAACGCAACACAGATAGCAATAGATCAACAGGAGGGAATAAATACTATAAAAGTAAGATAGGTAGAAAGGGGGAGATGCTCGCCTGAAAACATTGTTGAAGGTTCATCCGAAGATCGGGTCGACACTCGCATCAACTCAACGGTCTTATCCGCGAAGAAGCAAAACACTAGGATAAACACCGGATGCACTATTTAATACTACGACAAAAGATCGGGCATGCTTATGATATGATGCATGACATGGCAAAGGTGCGATGCATTTGGGCAAAATTAAGCGGAACCGGGGGTCCCAACAATTAAATATATGGTTCTAGTTGTTTAGATACCCCGCAATTAAATGTTGTAATAACAGGGCAAGATAAGTCGCTGGTTCGCTACACAAATTTAAATGAGGCCAATATGAGACTAGTTTTGCCCGCATATGGGCCCCATATTTAATTATATGGTGAATCGGCATAAGGCCCCCAAACCACAGACAAGGATGCATGCATGAACAATTCAATATGCAACAATTTATAAATATGGCATTTATAAGATAGGGGCTCGGATCGAGGTCACACATTAGGGTTCGGCAGATCTTGGTTCCGGGGTTCGGGTTGGTCTCAGGGTTCGACGGGGAACGAGGTTCGGACTCCGGGGTTTTAGGGTCTTCGGACCGGGGTAGTAGATCTTGTCGCACGAGCCTCAATGCTTCTGGGAAGGAGAACTTGTCGTCCAGGGTCTCGGTGTCCGGGGTGAAGTACTCGTCGTCCCCGAGGGAGTACTTGGCGTTCCGGGGAGAAGGTCTTGGCGTGCGACGTCGTCGGCATCGGTGCGGGAAGGAGGTCTTGCCGTTCCTTTTTCGGTGACCTTGGCATCCGGGTTCTCGGCGAGCTCGGCGTCCGGGAATGAGTACTTGTCGCACCGGAGTCTCGGTGTCCTCGAATCCGAGAGGAAGAACATGGCGTGTCCGTGTCGACGACCTTGGCGTACGGCGGGATCGGTCTTCGGGTCCTTGTAGTAGTACTTGATGTTCCGTGAGGGAGTTCTTGTCTATGATTCTTCGGGCACCTTCGGCTTGGTAGGGTCTTCGGTCGCACTTATACTCGGTGCGGGGTTCTTGATATCGTCGATGGGATCTAGACAAAGGTCCGGTACTGAGAGCGAGGGGTGAGGACACTGCCTGATACAGCAGCACACAACACCAGCGCATACACGCACGGACGCGAGCTACACCTGGTTGCACTGACGCATCAACGAGAACAAGGCCAACAGGGTGTGGGCCACGGTCAAACAGAGAACGGAGGCCGGCCCCGACGGAGCAGCGCCGGCGAGCTTGCACGGAGCGCCGGAGGAGGACGTGCCCATGGGGCGGCGCTGGATCGCAGGGCGGCGGCTGTCGAGGAACGGCGACAAGGGAAGCTCGCGGGGAGGGACAGGGAACGCAGTCCGGCGACGGGTCCCGGCTCCTGGCGGAGAGGACGCGCTGCAGGGGAGGGAAGGTCGGGCGAGGACGGGTGGAGGCCGCGGGCGGACCCGACGAGGCTCCGGCGAGGTCGGCCCTGGCGGGGAGCGGCGCTTGGAGGCCGGGGAGGATGCGGGCGAGGAGGTGTGGGCCCGGAAAAGCGAGGGGGAGGAGCCGCCGGCGGGCTCGGGCGGAGAAGCGCGGCGAGGGAGGCGGAGCTCGCCGGGGAGGCGCTGGTGGCGGAGGCCGAGGCGAGCGCGTCGGAGGCGAGGGAGGAGAGGGCGCGGGGCGAGCGCGGGGCGGCGAGGAGGGGGCGCGGCCGGAGGGGAGGAGGGAGAAGAGCCGGCGAGCGCGGGGAGGAGGAGCCGGCGACGAGGGGGGTCCGCGTGCGGCGAAGGAGGGAGATGGACGGGCGCGGCCGGAGGCGGACGGTCTGGTGGCGGCGGCCGGCGCCGGAGAGGGAGGCGGGGCAGGTGAGCGCGGGGAGGAAAGGAGGCGAGCGGGGAGAGAGAGGCCAGTGGGGCCGGGGTGGGGCCAGGGAGGATGGGCGCGTGGGGTGGGTGGTTTGCTGTGGGGTGGGGGGGTTCGGTGTGTGGTGTGTGTGGGCCGGCTGGGTGAAGAGAGGAGGAGGGGTGAGGTGTCAGCGGTTGAGTGGAGGGAGTGGTGAGGGGAGATGAGGTGGCGAGCGATGATTGGAGGGGGTGAGGTGGAGGCAGGGTGGGTAGGATAGGATTTGGTAGGTATAGGATTTAGGTTTAGTTAGATGGACCGATTTGGTTTTGAACTGGGGGTGGCCAACTGGGTCGGATCGGCCCGGTTCGGCTGCCCCCTAAAAATAATTTAATCTTTTATTTATTTTGAACGGACCGTTTGCAACCCGTGGTGAGCCAAAACAAAATATTCCGGAGGACCGGGCTTTGCGTTTGAATAAAGACGGGGCGTTTAGAAAACAGATTAGGTTTTCCCGAAAATAGTTTTATGTGAACAAATGCAAGATGATGATGATGCTCAAATGCAATGTGGCATGATGACATAAGCATGCGGTCATGATGATGCAATGCACAAAAACAACGCGATTTTCTAGTAGTGGTTTTGCGGGATGCCACAATTCGACACCACTAACAATGGATCTCGCCCTCGAGATCCGCCTCATGGTACCGGAAAGAAGGTCGGTGATCTGCATCTTCTCGCTTCGTGTAGATCCTCGCGACACCACTAACAAGAGGTCGTTGTCCGTGATCGTCGAGAGAACACTCCGGGAATAAAAAGGACGAAGGTAGAGGTATCAACAAATAAAGCCACCTCTAGCTTCGATAGAAGAGAGAACCGATGCATTCTCTTCCACTTCAATGTGCAAAAGCGAATAGAAGGGGTAGTCGGCATGGGGGCCAATCCATCACGCACCCAAACTATTACTCTGCACGATCAGTAGAAAAGCATGCAACCATTCTCGGAATCAGACTGAAGATCTCGACAAACGAGGTTCGGAAACAAAGGAGTGATGCAGACTCTGCATCGGATCTGGCGTAGATGATGTCGTCGCGTCGGAAAACACCGGGAGGCACGAGAAGGAACAAGGAGAAGTCCACCAAACGAAGGATTCCTCGGAAAGCACGAAGACCAGATGTAGCAACACCGTCACCAAAGGAGGAAGCGAAACCCTGAAGGTACGATGGAACCCAACCACGAGAATTCCTGGACTCGAAGAGAGAGAAGAGAGCGGATTCAAAACACGCAGAGGTGAGAGGAGAGCAGCAGAGGGGTAAGGAGTAAAATCAGACCTAATCAGAACTATCCAACCGATTTTTCAAAAATAGTTTTGACACTCTACTTCGGCCGTTAGCTAGGTTATCCTACAGGCTGGACTTGTGGGGTATCGCAACTGCTGAGCTCTGATACCACTCTGTAACACCCTCAGAATCGACCCTATGCAAGTTTTAGCGATTCCCGCCAAACCCGCATAGAAACGATTCAAAGGTGCCCACCAGGCACTTTCGTGCGGGTGGAAAACGAAGTAATAACATTACACAACAGTCCTCGATGGGACCCACAGAACAGATATACATACAACACGACTCCAAGAGTCAAGAATACAGATATAATATACAAAGATCCAAATCACCTTGAAAATGATAGAGCGTCCGACTACGGACAAGATGCAAATGGGGCTAAGAGCCCTGAAGAATAACCAATGGCGTCCATAACCCTGCCCAGGCCAAGCCGGAAGGGTAACCCTGCTAAAGACGTCGATCTCAAACCTGCTTAAACAAAAGGGGTGTCGACAAAGGGCAAAGGAAAAAGAGGAGCGTCAGTACTCAGGCCAGTACACTGCGAGACTAGAATTCGGCGGTCCTCGCCTACATAGGTATGGTGGACTGGGCGGCAGCGGCAGCATGCACTAAACAACCTATAGAGACTCGACACAACTGTCGGCGATCAGAGAGGGATAAGAAAGACCTATTCGGAACCAACCTGAGATTACGACCAAACAAACCCATCCTGGTGTTTCCCCCTCGAGACCAAACGAGGAAGTCAACCGAGGAACTCACACAGTTGGCAGTTTTATTTATTCAGTTATCGTTGCAGCAATTACTATTCAAATATAGATAGTCATCCTGATAAAATAAGCAGTGGACAATTTTAGTTAACCATTCCGTTATAGTTGCAACACTTACTAGTCAAGTACAATTAGCATGAGATATCCCAAAAACCCAGCAGTTGTTGGTACTTTTATCTAGCCATTCCGCTATAGTTGCAATACTTACTAGTCAGGTACAATGGTCGCAAGCGACAACCCAAGCAAACAATTGTTGGCAGTGTTATTTAGCCATTCCATTATAGTGAAGCTGATTACTAGTCATTATAAAGTCAAATTTATAGCACTACTTTAGTTATAGTTGTCTATGATCGAGATACTGTGCTCCAAGTCGTCCATAACCGCGGACACGGCTTTCAGAAAGTTTTACCCGGCCGGGGTGCACAAATAGCAACACACACTCGATCAACCTCGGAAAAACCAAATCAAAACCCAACGAGGCTTTCACGACAAAGCAATCACAGGATTCAGAAATATTTCAGGGGGCCACCCCTTGGAGTACACCCGCAACGAAGTTAGCTGACTCCGAGACGGACCCGAGGTTTGGGTGGACGGCTGTGAACGACTGGGAACCCAAAACTGGGCTTGTCGACACAGCGGAATCGTGTCCCGATCCTAAACAGTACAGTGTGCTCCTCGCACAATCGTAATAAAGCAGTAGCATGGCATAAGTACAGGATAGTAAATAAAACCTCAAACTAGTTTGTGGCCCCAAGAAATAAGACGGAATCAAGCTCTGGCTCAGGGGGGTCCCATAATCCTCCCGGATGTGGATAGCGCGATAATTCAAGGAACAGGTATCAAGTACTCGGGGTCCTACGGGACACAAGGGGACGGTTAACAACCAAATAACATCTATTGCCCACCTGTGCCTCTGCTTACTTACTTCAATTTTAGTTGTTAAACAGTAATTAAAGTGAACGAAAAGTAAAGCCATGATCATCTCCAACATCAACATGCGGCAATACACCAACAACTGTGGCACTTGACGGCACGCAACAGCACTTGAGCAAGCAACTACGACGCGCAAGTCCAACTATCTACCAAACAACAGGTAATAGGATGTGTCCAAGGCAATTTAAGGCTCCAAGGGATAACACGGGTACAAAAACTAGAGCAACGCAACACAGATAGCAATAGATCAACAGGAGGGAATAAATACTATAAAAGTAAGATAGGTAGAAAGGGGGAGATGCTCGCCTGAAAACATTGTTGAAGGTTCATCCGAAGATCGGGTCGACACTCGCATCAACTCAACGGTCTTATCCGCGAAGAAGCAAAACACTAGGATAAACACCGGATGCACTATTTAATACTACGACAAAAGATCGGGCATGCTTATGATATGATGCATGACATGGCAAAGGTGCGATGCATTTGGGCAAAATTAAGCGGAACCGGGGGTCCCGACAATTAAATATATGGTTCTAGTTGTTTAGATACCCCGCAATTAAATGTTGTAATAACAGGGCAAGATAAGTCGCCGGTTCGCTACACAAATTTAAATGAGGCCAATACGAGACTAGTTTTGCCCGCATATGGGCCCCATATTTAATTATATGGTGAATCGGCATAAGGCCCCCAAACCACAGACAAGGATGCATGCATGAACAATTCAATATGCAACAATTTATAAATATGGCATTTATAAGATAGGGGCTCGGATCGAGGTCACACATTAGGGTTCGGCAGATCTTGGTTCCGGGGTTCGGGTTGGTCTCAGGGTTCGACGGGGAACGAGGTTCGGACTCCGGGGTTTTAGGGTCTTCGGACCGGGGTAGTAGATCTTGTCGCACGAGCGTCAATGCTTCCGGGAAGGAGAACTTGTCGTCCAGGGTCTCGGTGTCCGGGGTGAAGTACTCGTCGTCCCCGAGGGAGTACTTGGCGTTCCGGGGAGAAGGTCTTGGCGTGCGACGTCGTCGGCATCGGTGCGGGAAGGAGGTCTTGCCGTTCCTTTTTCGGTGACCTTGGCATCAGGGTTCTCGGCGAGCTCGACGTCCGGGAATGAGTACTTGTCGCACCGGAGTCTCGGTGTCCTCGAATCCGAGAGGAAGAGCATGGCGTGTCCGTGTCGACGACCTTGGCGTACGGCGGGATCGGTCTTCGGGTCCTTGTAGTAGTACTTGATGTTCCGTGAGGGAGTTCTTGTCTATGATTCTTCGGGCACCTTCGGCTCGGTAGGGTCTTCGGTCGCACTTATACTCGGTGCGGGGTTCTTGATAGCGTCGATGGGATCTAGACAAAGGTCCGGTACTGAGAGCGAGGGGTGAGGACACTGCCTGATACAGCAGCACACAACACCAGCGCATACACGCACGGACGCGAGCTACACCTGGTTGCACTGACGCATCAACGAGAACAAGGCCAACAGGGTGTGGGCCACGGTCAAACAGAGAACGGAGGCCGACCCCGACGAAGCAGCACCGGCGAGCTTGCACGGAGCGCCGGAGGAGGAGGTTCCCATGGGGCGGCGCTGGATCGCAGGGCAGAGGCGGCTGTCAAGGAACGGCGACGAGGGAAGCTCGCGGGGAGGGACAGGGAACGCAGTCCGGCGACGGGTCCCGGCTCCTGGCGGAGAGGACGCGCTGCAGGGGAGGGAAGGTCGGGCGAGGACGGGTGGAGGCCGCGGGCGGACCCGACGAGGCTCCGGCGAGGTCGGCCCTGGCGGGGAGCGGCGCTTGGAGGCCGGGGAGGACGCGGGCGAGGAGGTGTGGGCCCGGAAAAGCGAGGGGGAGGAGCCGTCGGCGGGCTCGGGCGGAGAAGCGCAGCGAGGGAGGCGGAGCTCGCCGGGGAGGCGCTGGTGGCGGAGGCCGAGGCGAGCGCGTCGGAGGCAAGGGAGGAGAGGGCGCGGGGCGGCGAGGAGGGGGCGCGGCCGGAGGGGAGGAGGGAGAAGAGCCGGCGAGCGCGGGGAGGAGGAGCCGGCGACGAGGGGGGGTCCGCGTGCGGCGAAGGAGGGAGGTGGACGGGCGCGACCGGAGGCGGACGGTCTGGTGGCGGCGGCCGGCGCCGGAGGGGAAGGCAGGGCAGGTGAGCGCGGGGAGGAAAGGAGGCGAGCGGGGAGAGAGAGGCCAGTGGGGCCGGGGTGGGGCCAGGGAGGATGGGCGCGTGGGGTGGGTGGTTTGCTGTGGGGTGGGGGGGTTCGGTGTGTGGTGTGTGTGGGCCGGCTGGGTGAAGAGAGGAGGAGGGGTGAGGTGTCAGCGGTTGAGTGGAGGGAGTGGTGAGGGGAGATGAGGTGGCGAGCGATGATTGGAGGGGGTGAGGTGGAGGCAGGGTGGGTAGGATAGGATTTGGTAGGTATAGGATTTAGGTTTAGTTAGATGGACCGATTTGGTTTTGTACTGGGGGTGGCCAACTGGGTCGGATCGGCCCGGTTCGGCTGCCCCCTAAAAATAATTTAATCTTTTATTTATTTTGAACGGACCGTTTGCAACCCGTGGTGAGCCAAAACAAAATATTCCGGAGGACCGGGCTTTGCGTTTGAATAAAGACGGGGCGTTTAGAAAATAGATTAGGTTTTCCCGAAAATAGTTTTATGTGAACAAATGCAAGATGATGACGATGCTCAAATGCAATGTGGCATGATGACATGAGCATGCGGTCATGATGATGCAATGCACAAAAACAACGCGATTTTCTAGTAGTGGTTTTGCGGGATGCCACAGGATTCCCAGCGGAAGCTGGGTTGTCGCCGACCACACGGTGGAGATGCGGCGTAGTGGAGGTATTGTCATGTGAAAGCATAGGAGAGAGATGGTGGTGCTGGGTAGCATGGTGGGGTTTTTTATATTTTTTCTACATGTCATGGTGGGTAGGACCGTTTGTGTGACCGTGTGAGTCGAGGGAGAGAAAAAAAAACAAGTCATCTAAGTTTAGCTAATGGCGTTACATGGATGTGGGTTGAAAATGGCTCAGAGGATATATCAATGGTTAGATGATGGTGAATAGGTTATCCATGATATCCCACTATTTTCGATTTGTGTGTAAGTCTACGTACATATGTGTACGGTATTTATATCGGTGTAATCTTGTTGTACAAATTGATCCCTAATATATAAAGCATATGCCAGCCAGTGGGGCAACCATAGCAAACAACTCCCTTTACTTGGTATCAGAGCTAGTCGATTCATCTAGGGTTTCGCCCGCCCCTCACTTCTATCGCTGTCTTCACATGCCGACGTCGTTGCGATCTCACGCGATGACTTCTTCCGCATTGCAACTCACCACCACCGGCATGTTCACTTTTTCCTCCATCCCTCCATCCCCGCCGGCGCCATCATATCTAATAAGGCTAACATGTCTGATCTTTTGATAAGATGATGATAATAGATTTTGAGTGGAGTTCGGGCTTGACGATCCGACTACACGTGTGAGCATGAGCGTCAATGCAATCGCTACGACAATCTCCTGGAGGTTACCGATCTTGCAGAAGCACGATCAGCCTAACCAACGAGGGTCTTAATTCCTACCTGAAATCGAGAACAAGTAAGAACTAATATTGCAATGAAGATATTGTGAATGAAGATGAAAGCTTTATAGAAAAGGTGTGATATTGTATAGTTGCGAAGTACAAGCAGCCTCTGCAACACTCGAGCCTTGGCGTAGTTGCAATGATGGCAAACTTTTAGTCTAAAGAAAATCCGAGTATTAACGATGACCTAAAGGAGACGGAGGGGACGCGGCCAACCTTGGAACAGGCTGCCGGAAATCCTTCCTAAGTCGGTTTCCCCCATATATATATGGATTCTAAAAATTCTGCCTAAAAAGTTGGACAAAAATTACATGGACCTGGCCCACTAATAAAAAGTGACACGCCACCATATGACTATATGGACGAAATTATGCAATAGTAATATCTTGGTTTCGCCCATCTCTTCATCTCTCAATATGGTGGCTTCAAAGTTCTGAAATCTTCACTTCTAGCATCATCTTCCATCCTCTCAAGCTTTTGGCCCTCTCCATGCATGATCATGCTCCATTGATTATCCTTCTTGTCGTTGCTAGGTCTATCATTCCTAAGTAACATAAACATATCTGATTTAGGAAGCATTATATTCTCATGTACATTAGGAAGAGTTCCTAGAAACGAAAGTACCTGATAATTAAGTAGATGTGCACTAGCTCTTGTGAGAGGTCCTTGCAATGGTACTGTAGGTGAAGTGGTTTTATCAGTAGTAGGGATGTCCTCATTGATATGGTGTGGCTCGATCTTCTCAGTAAGCGAGGGGGGTAGATGATGATAGTCGGTGTAGATAACGTATATGACGCTCATGAACCTCTCTATCAATCCCTGATGCCAATGCAACAAATCTCAACCCTTATAGATATTCGCAACTTCACACACTTGCGCACGTAGCCGCTGACCACGAAGCGGTGTTGCAATCTTCTAATCCCCAATTGAACAACAGATCACACAAACTTGCAATTGGCTAAATTCCAATGGATCAACTAATCACACTTGATTGATAGTAACAAACAAACCCGATTGATACAAATTGGTGTGGGGAATACTAGGGTTTGCACTTAGAAACACAAGAACTAGGGTTTACTTTAAACGTGGTCTAAACTACTCTAGAGGCCTTCCCAGGCTTATATGGCAGTTGGGGCGGCGGAGCCACGTGAAACGAAAACGTGTCTGATATAGTTTGGTACATTCGGATCGAACGGAAACTTTTAGGGCAGGATTATCCGCCTTAAGTAGGGCCGGATTATCCCCCCCCCCACGGATTATCCTCCCCTCAGAGAGCACGAAGCGCCCAAAGTCCTAGAAATCTGCCCCGAGGGCCAGATTATCCGATGTGTCCTTCCTCCTTTTGATGACCTTCCTCGCTTGTAGTGCACTTTCCTCCCTCTCCTCCCTAGCGCCTTCATGGATGATCATTACGTATGGCTCCTCTTGACGCAACCCTTATCCTCCTCATGCCATGCTTGTCTCCTTAGTGAACCTGAGTATACATAGATGCATAGACTTAGGAAAAATTCTCAGTATCATAAATATCAGATTCATTTAGGAGTGAATGCACATGTTGTTCAAGTAGATTTGCATGAGCTATAGTAATTGGTCCAATCCTGATTTTATTAGACTTATTCTTGACAGCAACATCAACATCTTCATTAGGAGTTGGAGATAACAAGTCAGTAGGGATGTCCTCATCACTCATCATCCTCCCCTTCTTGAATTAAAGTCGTCCTCGACATAATCTCATCTTCTTCTCCAAAGTATGGTTTCAAATCTGCAATGTTATATGCGGGAATTACCGTACCGAACTCTACGGAAGCTCAAGTTTATATGCATTATCATTTATCCTCTCTAACACTTTGAATGGACCAACAGCATGTGGCATAACATATATTTTCACAAATCAGGAAAACGATCTTTGCACAAATTCAACCATACAAGATCTCCAACATCAAACACAACATGCTTTCTATCTTTATCTCCTGCAACTTTATACTTAGCATTCATACTGTGAACTCCCAGATTTTTAATCCCAGATGCCTGTCATGTCATACATCGCAATCCTAGGATTACCATTTTTGCGAGACATAACAGATTGGTACCATAGTTCATCATCCATTACAAACCATAATAAAGGTCTTACAAATAAAGGATCTCATGATCTAGTCTTAGTATAATCAAAGCAGCGGAATAATATAATAATGATACAATTGGTGAGGCTCCATCTTGATGGTCACAGGCAATGCTGACGATGGGAGATTATCCATTTGTCGTAACCTTCCTGCGGTCCATCATCCTGATAGTCCTCTTCATAGTCTGGCCACGGGAATAGCCAGGGACAAAGCCATGAGTACTCTTTAAGTACTCGCAAACCATCGCTATCAAGTAAAGAGGTTTGAAGTAGGAATACAAAGCTCTAGGTTGTTTTGCAAAAAGCCAGGTTTATCTCTAACTAAGTTTAGCAGCAAATAAAACTAGTTTAATGTTTTATAACACCTAAGTGGGAACTTATTTTTCATGTTCACAACCCTGTTGTGGTCAAGTCAAAGTCATGATTCATTTCACAAGTCATTTTGAAAATATCTGACGATGGAACAGTATGGCCACTCCAACTGTCCATAACCGCGGACGCGGCTATTCGAGTAGTTTGACACTCTACAAAGGTGGTACACTTTCACCACAACATTCGATACATCCGGCAGGAACAATCATGAATTCACCATACTCAGTATGCGGATAATCACTCCTAACCTTTCAATTACACGCCCTAGTATAGGCACCTCTCCTATGAGTTTGGCCTCCCAACCATGACCATCTGTCATCTTGGGAACTGCACAGGTGGACAATCCTCATGAGGTAGCCTTAGCTCAAACCTCGGTCGCAAGGGAACCCATACTAAGGTATATAAACTTCCAGTCAATCCATACCCAAATTCGGGTATTGTGGTTGTACGGTAAAATTGGAATGGTATCGCATCCAGACAGAACCATCAGATTTATAAAGGGCTAAGGCTCATGCCTCAACATTTTCATCATCAAATCACCTTGTGTTCACTAACACATGTCAAAATATTTCATTAGAATGACTCATCATTCTAAGGTTTTCATAATCATTTTCACCAAGTATTCCCATCTAAAGTAATCAAGTTTTATGCTTAGCACTAGCAACTAAAGTTAGGGGTAAACACTAGTGAGCGGTGGTAATCAAGTGTGAATTATCTAAGTATAATCTCATCCCTTAGGATGACATCAAGATCTACCTAACTTAGGCCAAGTTTTATGCTCTTTTGATACCTTTAAATCTTTCCAAAACTTCACAAGAACTTTCTAAAGGTAAACAAAGAATTTTGATAAAGAAATAACTTAATAATGCTTTGCAAGTAAAACTGGGATTTGGTGTAATCAAGTGGTATAATCACATATGCCTAAGTCATCTAGTTGGCATAGTTATCATGCAAGTGTTAACTTGAAAAGTCAACTTGTTTTGTGAAGCTTTCCTTGTGCAGTGCAGTGGTTGAAGTTCTCCTCTGCTTCCTCTTCGTAGTAGTCTCCTTCCTCTTCGTATCCTTTGTCGGTACTAGCGTCTATAAATAAATACGAAGTACACAATCACCAAACAATACTTAACTACTTCTATTTGGCACACAAGGGTTTACACTAGATGATCTAGCATCATCACAATCATCACAAGGATTAAGGCAAAAGTTTTATTTATTTTATTTTAGAAAAGTAATTTCTACTCATTGATAAACTACTTAAGATTTAATATTCTCCAATTAAAATATGGGATCATTTTGATACATGTCATCACCACATATTTCAGTACTTGGGAATGTGATTTAAAGTGATGTCACAATTTAATAAGGTTTAACCTTTTTATTTTAATTAATTAAAGCGACTAGAAATGCCTATGGGGCATTCTTTTATTACTTTCCATTATTACTGTAAGTAAACCTAGATATTTTTATATATTTAGAACGGTCTTATGAAATGTGATTTTTGAGAGTTGTAATAACGCAAAACCATTTATGGTTGAATTTTGAAAAATGTTTGAATGCTGAAAAGTCTCTGCATTGTTATTTTTACTATAGGTGATCTATAAATTCAAATGGTTTGAATCCAACGGTCTTGGAATAAGAATTTCCATACTTTTCTAACAAAATTAGTTTCATGCAATTTGGTTTAGTGAACGTCTCTAAAATGATTTTTGAATCTACTGCCAGAACTAGGTTTGAAACTAAATAGATAAATCTAAATTCAAACTAACTAGGTCATGCGGGAAATCTAACTGGGCCGGCCCACTAGCACAGCATGCGCGCGGGCTGGTTAAGTGGTTGTCCCCACGCGTTAGTGGGACAGGGGGTGCGAAGGGTACGGTCTAACTACGATCGTAGGATTAGATCGAGGATCAACTACTCACGACCATCATCCTCGACGAACAGAACGCGACGGGCTCGAACCCTAGCGTGGCCAGTGGAGGTCTGGGGCGGCTCATCAGGGCTCAGGCGATGGTCAGTGATGGGGGCGAACGACAAAGTCGACTAAGGCGGTTCTCCTGGTACTGACGGCTCCTCCTGGGGTGGCTCTAATGAACGGTGCCTTTCTCCTCTAGCAGCGGCAGGCTCCGGCGAATTTCCGGTGATGCTGCGCTCGCCTTGCTCCGGGAAGAAGTGGGCAGAATCAGTGAGAGGTGGGGAGTGAGATGGTGTGAAGAAAACGAATGGGCATCTATTTATACTACGATGAGGGAACCGAAAGGTGCTGGCAGAGCTCGTCGGGGTCGGCGTTACAACGAGCTACTGGCATGGCTGGGGCTAGGGGACGGTGTGCGGTCTCCTGGCGATGCTCAACGTCTTAATGGCATGGCAAGGGGCAGTGCGGTTCGGTCGGAACGCGTTGGTGCTCTGAGCGGCACCGACGGCGGTTTTGATGATGCACAGTGGCTACGGGTCGCACGGCGGCCAACGGGGATGTCTGGGAGGTTCCTGGGACAGTGGTGATCGCAGGCAAGGGCGGCAAAGGCGGGGCGCGGTATATGCAAGCGTGTCGAGCGCGGCGAGCTGACCCGCTCTGGACATGGCAGAGACAAAATGGGCGTGTGCATTCTCGGTGGTCCACGTCTTGGCAAGGGTCGAGGGCTGGATAGAGGGTGGCGTTCGACGGTGGCGTTCTTCCTAGACACGGTGGCTAGGCGCGGCGCTTGCTCTAGCTATCTTGCCATGGTTGGATGGCAAGGGTGATCTTAGGCATGCTTGGCATGGCGCATTGGGTAGGGCTAGGTTGGTTCAATGCATTGGTTGGCACTGGGGGATACAGGGGTGATCAATGGGGAACAATGTTTGCAAAGATCATTGCTCAAAACAGTGAAGTTTGGCCAAATTTGTTTTCTGTCTCCAATTGTTTGATGAAATGGCCGCAAGAATTTAATATTTGAATTTTTAGATGAAACTTGGTGGGTGCAATGGTCACATACTACATAGTCTCTGGTTGATTGGATTTGTCAAGGTGCACTGGTTTGGTTGGGTTTTGAGATATGGTGATCTTCCCATATGAATTATATTCAATTTTAAAATATCCTTTGAATAGGGTTGCCAAATGTTTATGTGGGTTTGCAAGGTGGGCTTGGGTTCACTTTCACTTGGTCTACCAAGGGGTGAAAATAATTGGATTTGTTTCTGTTTGAAATATTGGACTAGAAACACTCAAAGTGGTCCGGTGAGCAAGATTGGCAAAAATGACCATTTGCTTATTTTGTTTGTTTTTTGAATTTCTATTGATTTGATTCTGCTTGGAAATTATTTAGATGATGTTTTTTCATCTTTAAACCAATCCTTTCCTTTCACAACAATCAAACAAGTCCATTCAAGCATTCATGCATTCATCACATACACACATGCATTCATAATGATTTTATTTAACAAAATTTTTTGTTAACTCTAATTTTGGGTGATTGGAATTTGATAACCTTGATTAATATTTTTGGGATGTTACACATACATTCCATATTGTCTTTAGTAGTAGCATGCAACTTGAAAATATGTTCAGCATGTTGTGTAGTATCATAATTATTTTGCACTGAAGATGGAAGAGGCAATAGATAAATTGGTGCACGTGGAACAAAGCCATACACAGTATCAAAAAGGCACAACTTAGTGGTAGAATGTACAGGACAATTGTAGGCAAATTCAATATGAGGTAAACAATCTTCCCACTCTTTTAAGTTCTTCTTTAAAACAACCCTTCCATAGTAGACAAAGTCCTATTAACTACTTCAGTTTGCCCATCAGTTTGAGGATGTCATGTTGCACTGAAAAGTAATTTAGTCCCCAACTTAGCCCACAAACATCTCTGAAAGTGTCTAAGAAATTTAGTAACACGATCAGAAACAATAGTATTTGGTACACCATGCAAATGAACATATCAATAAAGAACAAATCAGCAACATGTGCAACATCATCACTTTTGTGACAAGGAATAAAGTGTGCCATTTTAGAAAATCGATCCACAAAATACTATCCCTCCCCTTTTGTGTTCGAGGTAATCCCAAAACAGAGTCCATAGAAATATCCTCCTAAGGAACACTATGAACAGGAAGAGGCATGTGTAAACCATGTGGATTAAGGCGTGACTTAGCTTTTTGACATGTAGTGCAGCGAGAAACAAATCACTCAACATCACTATGCATCCATGGCCAATAGAAGTGTTCAGCAAGTATGTCTTCCATCTTCTTCACTCCACAATGACCCATCAAACCTCCTCCATGCGCCTCATGTAACAACAATAGATGAACGGAGCTATCTAGAATGCATAGCTTGTTAGCACAGAACACAAATCCATCATTAATGACAAACTTGTCCCATGTTCTTCCTCGGTACAATTCAGCAATATATCTTTAAATTCAGCATCATGTTCATATTGTCCTTTGATAGTTTCCAAACCAAAAAAATTGTAGTCAAGTTGTGAAAGCATGGTATAACGACGCGACAAAGCACCAGTAATAAAATTATCCTTTCCTTTTTTGTGTTTAACATAAGGAAAAGATTCAATGAAATCAACCCACTTAGCATGTTGCTTATTCAGTTTTTCTTGACTACGAATATGCTTCAAAGATTCATGATCAGATTGTATAACTGATCATGAATAAGATATCAATAATAATAGAATTAGTTATACAATCTGATCATGAATCTTTGAAGCATTTTTAATTTGGAGGTGTATCTCCTTTGTCTCCTCTAGATTGGTTCGATATGGTGCGCGATTGGGCAATGTGGCACCAGGAATTAGATAAATTTGGTGCTTAATTCATCTAATAGGCGGTAGTCTAGGTGGCATCTCGGGTGGGAAAATGTTTGCATATTCCTTCAAAAGGTTAGCAACCGCATGTGGCAAAGAGGGAGGCATATCCTCAAATAAAACCAAAACCTCTTTGCAAAAAATTGCATAACAGGGAGTAGTGTTCACATCTAATTCAGCAACATAATTTTTATTTGCAAGCATACATGGACCTTTCAAAAGAATTTCAATACCATGTTTAGAATCAGCTTTAGTGGTCTTAGAGGTGCTACAAAATTAACAGAAATAATCTGATTCTCACTTTCGTATTTCTCCTCAGTTTTAGCTCTACTAGCTCTAGCAAGATCATCTTTTAATATTTTCATGAGTCATAGGTGTGAGACCAATTTTATTTACATTATGAATAAGAGAATAATGATTAGTTTTACCATTATGAACAGATTCTCTATCAAATTGCCAAGGTCTACCAAGTAACAAAGAACAAGCTTGCATGGGCAGAACATCGCAATCAACAAAATCAGAATATATACCAATAGTAAAATGCACGCGTACCATTCTTGTTACCTTGATTATTCGAGAACTATCAAACCACTGAATTTAATATGAGTGGGTGCGTTGTCATGTAGGTAGAGAAACCTTCTCTACCATATCAACACTAGCCAGATTATTGCAACTCCCTCCATCAATAATGATCCTTATAGCTCTCTCTTTTGACAATGCCTCTTGTTTGGAAAATATTGTGGCGTTGATCATGTTTAGATTGGCTCAAATGCACATTCAACCCATGTTGTGCAACTATACTCTTGTATTGATCAGTATTTTTAGCTCCCAATACATCCGTTTCTTATATAGAATTAGAATTATCTCCATCTCATGTAGCAAGAAGATCCAAAGTATCTTCGTCAAAGTCACTATCTGAATCATATTCATCATCTTCACATACCAACATAACATGATGTGTTTTACACATTCGCTCAATATGACCATATACCCAACATTTACAGCATTATATATCCTTTGTATTTCCCGTGGAATCCATAGAAGAAGAACTATGAGCACGGCCAGTGGATGATGGTGGAGGAGCAGTCGAAGGAGGTCATGAAGTAGGCGTGGTAGTTTTGGACATGGTAGGTGTTGTTGGAGGACCACGAGAAGAAGGTGTTGATTGTCGGGATGTCCACGAGGATGTACGACCTTCATATTCCTCAAATGCGGCAACAGCAGCACTGTTGGAAGCTTGTGGTGCATCAGCTGCAGTAGTAGTGGCAGGAGGTGCCGCAACAACCAAACCAGCCGTACTGCCCGTGAATGGAATATGTCGTGCATGACCCATGTTGTTGGGTCCATGCCGAGGTGCTATCGGTACTGGTCTAGGTGTAGGTAATTTGTCCAGAACCTCCTAAAACCGAGCATCTAGCTTGGCATTGAAGGATTTCTCTAGTCCTTCGATATTGTCAATGGTGTCGGTGAGCTTGTTTGTCAAACTCCTCTAGTCTTGAATCAACATCTTGAGCACACCCTACCGAAAGCTTGGTAATGTGAGCATGCATCTCTTTGTTCGTCATGTTTGCAGGGTCAAGCAGTATATTTGCCATGATTTGTCCTCAAAAGAACAGGTATATATGCCTACAGTATGGAAATATGGTGGCAACATGAGTAATCCGTTAAGAAATATACAAAGCCTTCTTAGAAGTTCTTACCAAAAAGTAGGAAGGTGATGTGCAAACTGCAAAGATTATTATCTCCTTAAATTGTTGTAACATCCCTAAAAATCATGTTTTCAAAGTTTGCATATCATTCATGCATGCATATCATTTAGGGATCAAATATCAAACCCATTTCAAGAAAACAAAGCACTAAGTGCTATTATTTTATGTGATCAAGCATTAATCAAATACCACTCTCAAATGGAGATTATTTGTTTCAAAACCAAACCTTGATGCTCTCAGATTGTTATGTTTGATTGCTAATGCTTAAACCAAAATTTACAAAACAAATATGAACTAAAAACTATTTTCAAAACTTGTTCAATCATGTGCTATGTCACTGTTTATTTTTGTTTGACCAAAGGACCAAGCTAATACAGGGAGACCACATGATTATAAGCCCAAAAATGTGAGTGCTACACTCTACAAAAATCCAGAACCAATTTGAATTCAAATGGCATTTGAATTTGTTTGAAAATGGATTCAGAAAATTAAAACAGAAATAGAAAAAGAATAGAGAAAAGGAAAAAGGCCGGTGCCAGGCTTTTGGCCCAACAGCGAAACCAGCCCAGCAACCAGCGCACCCGGGTTTCCCCCTCTCCCTCTGTTTGTCACCGCGCCCGCGTGCACCCATCCGCTGACAACCAGACCCCAGCATGCCCCGTCAGCGTCGTCCCCAATCAACGCGCGGTCGAGGCGCTCCGCCGTTACCTCGCCGTAGTCAGTGCCTGCGTTATTGCCATTGATATAGCGCGTAAGCGCCGCCCCCCTCCTGGCTATTTAACCCCCTCTGCACCGCGAGCATTTCCCCTTACCTAGCGCCACCACTCCGCCACCAGGTTGCGCGTATTCGAACTCACTCCGCCACTGCACAGACGCACTACGGCGGGCGATTCCGGTAATCTCCGACCGACCCTCTGCCTCTGGTTCAAACGAGCGTGACCGCCACTTCCTTGTGCATCTGCTAACGTCCCTAGTTTGCCTGCTCGTGACCCAGGTCGCCGTTTTTGTTCACGCCCGCAACCACCAGAGCCGCCACTCAACTCCGACGAGAAATCACGGTACGAATCGAGCGCCCCTTGCTCCCTCATTGAAACTATATTGTTCGCAGTAACTTTGCGCATCCCCTGATGCGTTTATTTTGTGCAAGGACGGCACAGAGCCTCGACAACGTTGACGTCTGCAGCCACCCGACGCCGTGCACGACTCCGACGAGCTCCAGCGACCACCTCCGCACGCCCCTTCGCCATCGCAGCCCACCTTGAGCATCAGCAGCACACGCCGAGAACAGTAAGCCCCTTCTCCCTCTCCCGCGTGACCTAGAGCGTCGGCAACGACTCTAACAGAGCCGCCGCTGCCAGTCGCCACCGCTAGCACCGCCAGTCTCAGGTCGCAAGCTTAGCAGCCGTTGGATCTGGATCTGAGGCTCAGGATTAGATCACTTACTCGAACCATTACGCGCATATCTGACCGTGCGCTGCCACTTAACTCTAACGGCCCTCGTTGATCGATCCACACGAATAGGTATCAACCAATAGAACACGTCGCGTGTCTGTGAGTTTGATTTAAAATCTGAATTTAGATCTATTAGATGTTTAAACTTGTTTAAATCATAACTTTTGATTTCCACGTCCAAATTTGATAAATTTTATATCAATGGAATCAGGAGAGAAAGCCCTTTCCATTTATGCAATGTGTTTAATGTTTTGTTTCTGTTAAAATGGTTATTTTTACAAAAACATGTGTAGGCTTATTTTGTGTATATTAATTATTTTAGAAATGTTTTAATGTTCAAATAAAGGTTGTTTGGCAAGTTTTGAACTTGTTTATGAATCAGTACTGTGCACTTGTCTTGTTGAGTATAGAAAATCATCACATATCATATTGCATGCATCCATATATTTTTGCTTGTATTTATTTTGTATGTGATTTGGTGCTATCATTTTATGTGTAGATTTTGGTGCGAATAGTGATTGTGATTGTGAGGATTGTAGCTACTCTCCAAAATACCAAGGCAAGTGGTACTTCATGATTTATTCCTATGTTTTTCAACTATGCATTAGAAATATTTTGCTAGTCTTGCATGGATATATATATTTTGATCTATAGGCTATGCTTGGGAAATCCTAGTAGTTGTAGAATTTCTAGAAATTTCTATGTTAAGATGCTTATCTATGCCAAGCTTAGCCTAGCTAATAGCAACCAAGGGTGGTGAAATATTCATGCTATGATAAAATATTTCTAAGTCTTTGGACTTGTGTTTTGCTTAATAAAACAGCTAAGTGAATGAAACACCTGGGTGGAATGGAAGGAATGGTTTATGTTGAGTGGTTACACAAGGCCCATTTCTATGGTTTACCTTGTGTATCTCACTTGTGGAAAGCCACCCAGGAACAAAGGGATTTGAGATGCCAAATGTTAAGAAGCTTCTAGTGCAGCCACATGGCAATATGGCCTCTGCCTGGATCACATAGGTTGCAATAAATTAGCCATTTGGACAGTTGGAGGTAGTGGGATGATAGGATGGAGCGCGTCCATTTGGTCTAAGGGAAGGCTTCTGAAAGGTCCTGTCTTGGTGAAAATCAAGTCTTGTGGGGAAAGTGCACAACCTCTGTAGATGGAAGAATCTAAGTACTTAGCCATGTCCCTGGTATTGGACAACTTGAGCATCAAGACATGGAAGCTATCAAGAATCTCCTCATCCAAATTTCTAAGTAAAATCTTGTGGTTGAACAAGGGTGAAGGACCCCAATGTCTATTGGTGGTTCCTTGGGAAAGATTTTGACAAAGAAAAACTTAGTGTTTTCAACTGATAGGTAAAAACCTATTTTGAGCAAAGCAAGCCTAAGCTACACTTAGCCAAAATACATATAGTATTTAGTCCACCAATATTCTACTAAAGTATCACTTGCCAATACTATTCCAAATGTATTGACCCACTGTGGCTGTAACTTGTGATGTTGCAGGATATTCTGATGATGATTAGGGGTCATGAGTCTACACTCAACATGCTTGCCTGTGGCACATGAAGATGAAGACTTATTTATCTTTTTATATATTTGAACTCTTGTATTAGGCCTGTGGCCATGGAGTTGTAAAAGATTATGTCTGTCTCTGGAATGATATGTAATAATGACCTTTGTTTCTGTGTACTTCATCTTAAACTGTGGATGCTAGCATTGATCCAGGGACTAGCATTGCAATCACAGGGATCCTTTCCTTTACAAAGGAGGGATCTTACAGATGGTATCAGAGCACTATGTTGCCTTTAGGATTATGACCCTAGGATTGGAAACCACTAAGGAAAAAATTTCAACAACTTCCACACTTGTCTTTTCTTCTCGTAAACTTTTCTAATCTTCTTTCTCATCTCTATTTGTAGATGAACTCCATCAATGAAGTCGTGAAGAAGGGACCACTCATGACTATGACTTTGGAATGTGAGACAGAGTTCCCCAAGGCTCTCAAGACCGCATGGTTGCCATGGGAATACATGGTGCAGCTGTGTACAAAGGTTTTCCTGTGATGGATGAAGGAGTTGAGTACTAGTGGGTGCAACTTCACTTGTACAAAAACAAGGAAGACAACCACAAGGACTCAGGATTCTGCATGGTCACCAACTCAGTGATGCACACCACATTCTTTGATTCAGCAAGGGATGCAGTGTAAGATCCCTCCTTTGTAAAGGAAAAGGATCCCTATGATTGCAATGCTAGTTCCTGGATCAATGCTAGCATCCACAGTTTAAGATGAAGTACACAGAAACAAAGGTCATTATTACAGTCATTCTAGAGACAAACATAGTCTTTACAACTCCAAGGCCACAGGCCTAGTACAAGAGTTTGAATAAGTAAATAAATAAAAGTCTTCATCTTCATGTGCCACAGGCAAACATGTTGAGTGTAGACTCATGACTCCTAATCCTCATCAGAGTAACCTACAACATCACAAGTTACATCCACAGTGGGTTAATACATTGGAATAGTATTGGCAAGTGATACCTTAGTATAATTTAGGTGGACTAGATACTATATGCAATTTGGCTAAGTGTAGCTTGGCTTGCTTTGCTCAAAATAGGTTTTGCCTATTAGTTGAAATCACTAAGTTTTTCTTTGTCAAAACTTTTCCCAAGGAACCACCAATAGACATTGAGGTCCTTCACCCTTGTTCACCCACAAGTTTTTACTTAGAAATTGGGATGAGGAGATTCTTGATACCTTCCATGTCTTGATGCTCAAGTTGTCCTTCTCCAGGGACTTGGCAAAGTACTTAGATTCTTCCATCTGCAGAGGTTGTGCACTTTCCCCACCAGACTTGATTTTCACCAAGACAGGACCTTTCAGAAGCCTTCCCTTAGAACAAATGGACGCGTTCCAACCTATCATCCCACTACCACCAACTGTCCAAATGGCTAAGTTCTAGCAACCTATGTGATCCAGGCAGAGCCCATATTGCCAAGTGGCTGCACTAGAAGCTTCTCAACACTTGGCCTCTAAAATCTCTTTGTTCCTGGGTGGCTTTCCACAAGTGAGATACACAAGGTAAACCATAGAAGTGGGCCTTGTGTAACCACTCAACATAAACCATTCCTTCCATTCCACCCAGGTGTTTCGTTTACTTAGTTGTTTTATTAGGCAAAACACAAGTCCAAAAGACTTAGAAATATTTTCATCATAGCATGTATATTTCACCAACCCTTGGTTGCTACTAGCTAGGCTAAGCATGGCATAGATAAGCATCTTAACTTAGAAATTTTCTAGCAATTCTACAACTACTAGGATTTCCCAACATGGCATATAATCAAAATATAGCATGCAAGACTAGCAAAATATTTCTAATGCATAGTTGAAAAACATAGGCATAAATCATGAAGTACCACTTGCCTTGGTAGTTTGGAGAGTAGCTACACTCCTCACAATCACAATCACTAGCACCAAAATCTACACAAAGAATCATAGCCACAAATCACATACAAAACATATACAAACAAAATATATGATTGTATGCAATATGATATGTGATGATTTTTAAAACTCAACAAAGCAAGTTAACAGTACTGGTTCATAAACAAGTTAAAAACTTGCCAAACAACATTTGTTTAACCCCTAAAACATTTATCAAATAATTCATATACTCAAATTAGCCCTACACAAGTTTCTGCAAATAAAACCATTTTAACAGAAGCAAAACATTAAACACATTGCATATTTAGAAAGGGCTTTCTCTCATGATTCCAATGATATAAAATTTGTCAAATTCTAACGTGGGGATCAAAAGTTATAGCCTAAACAAATTCAAACATCTAATAGATTCAAATCCTGTTTTTAAATCTAAACAGCTGCCACGCGTCTTAACCTGATTGGCTGGTACTGCTTCGCTCAGGATC
This sequence comes from Avena sativa, assembly GCA_916181665.1. Taxonomy (NCBI): domain Eukaryota; kingdom Viridiplantae; phylum Streptophyta; class Magnoliopsida; order Poales; family Poaceae; genus Avena; species Avena sativa. The sequence continues at coordinate 140,812,972 of OV702280.1, forward strand.
GCATCCGTGAGTCGTTAGATCTACATAATCTGCACGGCCCAGATCTACTCGTAACGTTTCGATAAGTGATCTGATCTCACACGCTGGATCCAGATCCAACGGTCCTGGATCAAACGACCATAGCTGGGCGGCGCTGGCGGTGGCTACTGGCGGCGGCGAGCTCTGCCTATGGCGGAGCGGCGCTACAGGTGGCTCTGGGGTCGTCGGAGATTCTTACCAGAAACGTGACGATGCGTTGATGCTCAATCTGGCGATAGCTTGGCAAGGGGCGCTCTGTAGTGGCCGAGGAAGCTCGTCGGAGTTGCTGGCGGCGTCGGGCTTGGGTGGACGACGATGTTGGCGACGCTCCTGGTCACCCTAGCGCGAATAAACGGCATCAGGAGACGCACAAAACTACGGCGAACGTGCTCGTGTGAAACAGAGGCGAAGGGGAACAAAGGGCTCACCGAATTTGATCGTCGGAGTTGAGGATGCCGTCGGGAGCTTGCAGCGTTTGACGCAGTCGACGACCTGGGGCAATACAGGACGAACCAGTGGGGTCAGTAGGTGCGCGAGGAAGTTGTGAAGCGGCTCGTATGAACCAGAGGGAGAGGGGCGCACGGGGCTCACCGGAATTGGTCGACAGAGAGCTCTCTGTCTGCGGCGGTGCGAGGATGAATGTGGGCAGCCTGGGGGCGCTCTGGCTCGGAGTTCGGGGGGAAATGGAGAGGGCGCAGAGGGGGTTTAAGTAGGCAAGGCGGGGGCGTGAATTACTCCTGCAATCAACGCGAATTGACGAGCGAATCAACCAGGTAACGCACGGCGTGATTTGGGGAAGAACACGTCGTGGTGGGGGTGAAGACGACGACGCCGTGTGGGCCGCGGCTGTCAGCGAGAGAATCAGAGAGGGGGTGGGTCCCGTCTGTCAGTCACTCAGCGGGTGCGGGGGTGAGTGAAGGAAAACGGTTCGCGGGGTGGGGGTTTTGGGCTTATCTGGGCCAGTTGGGCCAGATTCGACTGAAGGATTATTTTTTTCCTTTTAACCTTTTTCTTTTTCTGTTTGGTTTTTCTGAAATGAATTTCAACTCCAAATCAAATGATTTTGAATTCAAATCTTCTCTAGGTTTTTATGCTGCAAACCTTGCACTCAAATGTGTGACAAACACTACTGTTTAACCAAAACACTTTGATCAAATGGAAATAAAAATAAAACCAAGCCTTTATAATATATATACAATAGGCATAATATTGGTTTTATTTACTCATTTTGTTTTTGAAACTTTGTTCAAACTTTTGATGGTGCCTAAGTTTGAATTTCAAACCTTACTGAACCAAAACAAGTACTCTTCTCATTGAAGGGTAGCACTAAGGCTAGAGCAACTTACAAGAAATAATGAGCATATATGCTTCTGTTTTGAAATGAAATTCATATGATCATGGATGCATGGATGATATGCATGAGTTTGAAACATGATTTTGGGGATGTTAAAAATCTAACCCCCTTAAGGTGAATCTCGTCCTCGAGATTCGGATTGGCTAGGAAATAGGTGAGGGTGGTCTTTCCAAAGATCATCTTCTCTTTCCCATGTTGCTTCCTCTTCGGAATGATGGTTCCACTGCAGTTTGCAAAACTTGATAGTCTTAGTCCGTGTGATTCTTTCTGCAGTATCAAGAATCTTGATAGGCTTTTCCTCATAAGTGAGATCACTTTCCAATTGTACTTCCTCCAAAGGTATAGTATCCTTCAAAGAAGTTTCTTCCATTTTTGGATGACATTTCTTAAGTTGACTCACATGAAACACATTATGGACAGCTGACAAAGACTCTGGCAATTCAATTTCATAAGCAACTTCTCCTTTGCGACTTAGAATCATGAATGGCCCAACATATCTTGGGTCCAACTTTCCTTTGACTCCGAACCTCTTCACTCCACGAAGTGGTGACACTCTAAGATAAGATCTATCACCAACTTCATAGGTGACTTCTCTACGCTTAGGATCTGTGTAGCCTTTCTGTCGGGACTGTGCTATCTTCAATCTGTCCTTAACCAATTTGACCTTCTCTTCGGCTTCTTTGATAAGTTCTGCTCCGAACAAACTTCTTTCTCCCACACCATTCCATAACAATGGGGTGGTACACTTTCTCCCGTAGAGAATCTCAAATGGTGCCATCTCAATGCTGGCTTGATAGCTGTTGTTACAAGAAAATTCTGCGTAAGGCAAACTTTCATCCCAACTGGCTCCATAGTCTAGGGCACATGCCCTCAACATATCTTCAAGAATCTGATTAGTCCTTTCTGTCTGTCCATCAGTTTGAGGATGAAAAGCAGTGCTGAATTCCAACCTCGTTCCCAATGACTCATGTAACTGTCTCCAAAAATGGGAAGTGAATTGAGTTCCCCTATTAGACACAATACTTTTGGGTACTCCATGTAGACACACAATTCTACTCATATAGATCTTGGCCAACTTAGCACTTGTATAGGTTGTCTTCACGGGTATGAAATGAGCCACTTTAGTTAGGCGATCCACTACTACCCAAATAGAATCATATCCTGACCTGGTCCTTGGTAATCCGGTAATGAAATCCATACCAATCTTGTCCCACTTCCAATCAGGAATAGGTAGTGGTTGAAGCAGACATGTTGGTTTCTGATGTTCCGCTTTCACTCTACTACACACATCACACAAAGCAATATGTTCGGCGATGTCCTTCTTGAGATTATTCCACCAAAATCTTTCCTTCATGTCCATATACATTTTGGTGTTACCCGGATGAATGGAATACGGTGAGTTGTGTGCTTCTTGCAAAATCAGTTTCCGAAGCGCCGAATCTTGTGGAACACAGATACGTTTCCCATGCCATAAAGTACCCTGTTCATATTCATGGAATCCTTTGGCTTTTCCTTTGCCAATCTTTTCCTTAATTTCTTCAATTTCACTATTAGTCTTCTGGGCTTCTTTGATCTTGTCCAACAGAGTGGGTTGAACATCCAAAGACATGAGATGTCCTTCAGGCACAATCTCCAATCTGAGATCTCCAAATTGTGCACACAAATCATCTGGCAATTCTCCCTTAGTAAGGCCATTCACAAAAACCTTACGACTTAGAGCATCTGCTACAACATTTGCTTTACCGGGGTGGTATTGCAAACTCAAGTCATACTCCTTGATGAGTTCTAGCCATCTTCTTTGTCTCATATTAATTTCCTTCTGGGTGAAGATATACTTAAAACTCTTGTGATCTGTGAACACTTCACATCGCTTTCCCAAAAGATAGTGTCTCCATGTTTTGAGTGCATGGACAACAGAGGCTAACTCCAAATCGTGAGTAGGGTAGTTCACTTCATGAGTTTTGAGTTGTCTCAAGGCATATGCCACAACTTTTCCTTCTTGCATAAGTACTGCACCCAAACCATGATGAGATGCATCACAATATACTTGGAAATCTTTTTCCAAGTCTAGCAAACACAAGACTGGTGCTGTCACAAGTCTCTTCTTCAATTCCTGAAAGCTGAGTTCACAACCTTCAGACCAAGAAAATTTCTTGTCTTTCTTTAGAAATTCTGTCATAGGCTTAGCAACCTTGGAGAAATTCTCAATGAACCTTCTGTAGTAACCTGCTAAGCCAAGTAAACTACGAACTTCTTTCACTGACTTAGGAGATTCCCATTCAGTTACAGCTAAAACTTTAGCAGGATCAACTGCTACACCATCTCCTGACACAACGGGTCCAAGAAATCCAACTTCATTAAGCCAGAATTCACACTTGCTGAATTTGGCATACAGTTTATGCTCTCTAAGATTCTCAAGTATCAAACGCAAATGTCCTTCATGCTCCTCTTTGCTCTTGTAGTAGATTAAAATGTCATCGATGAAAACGACAACAAACTTATCAAGAAATTCCATGAACACCTTGTTCATCATATTCATAAAGTATGCTGGAGCATTGGTCAAACCAAATGGCATCACGGTATACTCATACAATCCATACCTTGTGGTGAAAGCTGTCTTAGGTATGTCTTGCTCTCTTATCTTGAGTTGAAAATAACCTGACCGAAGATCAATCTTTGAGAACACATAAGCTCCTTCTAGCTGATCAAACAAGTCATTGATTCTAGGAAAAGGGTATTTGTTCTTGATAGTTACCTCATTGAGTGAACGGTAATCTATGCATAACCTTTGGCTTCTATCTTTCTTTTCCACAAACAAAACTGGTGCTCCCCAAGATGAAGAACTTGGTTGAATAAATCCTTTCTGCAACTGCTCTCCAAGTTTTTTCTTGAGCTCTTTCAGTTCATCAACTGACATCTTGTATGGTCTCTTTGCTATTGGTCCAGATCCTGGTAGCAAATCAATAAGGAACTCCACATCTCTATCTGGTGGCATTCCCGGCAATTCTTCCGGAAACTCATCCGGATATTCACTCACAATTGGCACACTGTCTATGCTAACCCCCTTAAGAGAATTTAGCATACTCCTTCTTGCTTCAAAGTTGGTCTTGAATCTGATCCTTTTATTTTCTGGAGTTGTGAGTGAGACAGTATGGTTGGCACAATCTATCACTCCCTTGTGCTTAGTCATCCAGTCCATTCCCAAAATGACATCCAATCCTTGGGATTTTAGAATTATCAAGTTAACGGGAAACTTATACTTCCCAAACTCTATGACTAGATCATGACATCCTGAATTCACTATCATTTCTCCGCCAGGAGAACTTACTTTTATAGGACAACCAATAGTCTCTACCGGTAGTTCATTTCTTTCAACAAATGCTCTTGATATGAATGAATGAGATGCACCAGTATCAAAGAGAACAAATGCTGGAACAGAATTGAGTTTGAACTTACCAGCAACAGCATCAGGCTCCTCATAGATTTCCTCCACATTGATGTGGTTCACTTGTCCCTTCTGAAAAGGGTTGGGCTTGTTGGGTCCTTCAACTTTCTTTTCTAGGCATTCATTTGCATAATGCCCCATCTTCTTGCACTTGAAGCATTCAACCTGACTAATGTCCTTCTTGACAGGCTGGCTTCCACTGCCACTTCCATTACCACTATGGTGGCTCTTATATCCACCCTTGTGGTTCTTGTACTTGTCATTGTCATGACTACGGTGATGCTTGTTGTCATGACGGTTGTGGTTGTGGTGCTTGTTGAATTTCCCATGCTTGTGGGATCCTGAGCTTCCACTATCATCATAATGGGAACGTTTGTGGGACGATCCCGAGCTGTGCTTGTCTGAGTGTTTTCTCTTCCTGCTTTCAACTTGCTTCATTTTGCTCTCCAAAATAGCAGCCTTATCACAGAGAGACTGATAAGTGGGAACATAGGTCAATGACAGCTGCAAGTTCAGTTCATCATTCAGCCCTTCAAGGAACTTTTCCTTCCTCTTAGCATCAGACTTCATCCGGTGCATAACGCGCCAGATTGTTGAACTCCTCAATATATTCTGCCACGCTGCGGTGGCGCTGCTTCAGATTATGGAATTCTTTCTTCTTCAGACTCATCACTCCAGATGAGATATGAGTAGTACGAAAGCCATCCTCAAAGATAGCCCATGTCACATCTTCTATGGGAGTGGTGATCTGGAAGTTATCCCACCAAGTGGCGGCTGGTCCTTCTAGCAAGTGTGCTGCAAATCTGACCTTTTCTGCATCAGTACAGCCCACAGTTACCAAGTCCTTGTTCACAGGGCGTAGCCAATCATTGGCCACCATGGGATCAGTCGTTCCTGAGAACTTTGCTGGCCTCAATCTCAAGAACCTAGTAAGCATGTCAAAACCCGGTGGGTTGTTGTTGTTGTTGTTATTGTTGTTATTGTCGTTGTTGTTGTTTTGGTTCTGAATGAACGTCATCATCATTTGCATCAGCTGAGTCTGAGCTGTCATCATTTGCTGCATTTCTGGAGTGATGTTGGGGTTGGGATTGGCACGACGGGGAGGCATCTGTGGTTTGTTCAATAGAGATAAGAATGAGATACCCATAGATGCTAACATGCACATTGCATCACATAAAAAATCACAAAACATGCATCATAATGATAAAGGTTCAACAACAAGATAACAAGTTTGCAAAGTAAACACACAAATAACAAGCCATCCACATGCTGGATGGTCATTGTGACACAAATGAAGTATGATAAACAAATGATAAATGAGTAGTCAACTCTACTCATCGGTATCAACCTCCTCCTCGACAAAGGTAAGACCTGCGTTCTCCATCGCGGTCTTGTATTCCTTGACATTGGTGGTCAAGGTCTCTATTTTGGCTTTGAGAGCCCTCTTCTGGGAACGAAGTCTCTCAATCACCGTCTGCTGATGCTCGAGCTCGAAGTCCTTGGCCTGCAGTTCTTCAGTCATGTCCCGAATCCTCTTGTTCCTATCCTGGACTCGCTTCTCCTGACTCTTGAACTTTCTGTCCTGGCTCTCAAACTTTGCCTCCATCTCCTTGACTATCTCATCTTGCTCCGCGAAGAGCTTGTCCTTCTCGCGAAGCTGCAACTGGAGTTCGTCATTGTTGAGCATGACGTTGGTCCTATCAGAGTCCACGTGCCTAATGAGAGCCTCTAAGTCCTGGAGATATAGACGAATCGGCTCCACTGTCTCCCTCGAAGTGTCCTCGAAGTCGATGGCCTCTCCATCCTCATCACGTCTACCGAAGACGTGGAAGTGAGTACCTCTAACCTGTTGAGAGTGTCTCCCCAGCAGACGTCCTATCAGATCCTGCATGACTACCTCAAGGCCTCTCTCCTTGTCATCGTGCATGAGCTTGAAGACGATGGCCTCCGTGGTAGGCTCAGTCTGGCGTCCGGGCTGATTGACCTTGAAACCCCAAAGGTCTTTCCTCTCGAACTTGGTGAGGGGAAGCACCATGATGGTAGGAAGAGGGAGATTAAGCAAAGTAGTGAGCTCAACAATACGAGGACCAAAGCGAGTTCCCTGGAACTCCTCAACAGTGCTGATGGTAACATTAGGCATCTATTTATAAGATAGAAAAAGTTAGAACAACACAATTTAAGATAAAACACAAGGCAAAACATCACATGCATATCTTTGGAAATCAAAACACACAAGTCATGGCATACATGGATCCATTACAACAACCAAGGTTCAACTTATTTTAAGCAACATTTGGAAAATAAGGTGATAAGTGGTGGTCCAACTAACGAAGTACGTTTACAATCCTATCTCACTAGATCTGTTGGCTAACATAATGTTTCTAGAAGCAATCATTCTATCTTGCTCACATGACATCACTAAGTCTATAATGTCTCCTCTTAAGGTTTGGTTGGTAGCCTCCAACTCTTGGGTATGTTTCTTCTCGTCTTTTAGGCTATTTTGGATGTTGAACAGTCTACACTTGACTCTTTCACCAAGTTCTTTGATGGTCTTCCAAGCTGCATCCCTTGCTGAGTCAAAGAATGTAGGGTGCATCACTGAATTGGTGAACATGCAGAATCCTGAGTCCTTGTGGTTTTCTTCCTTGTTTTTATAAAAGTGAAGTTGCACCCACCAGTGCTCAACTCCTTCATCCATCACAGGAAAACCTTTGTACACAGCTTCACCATGTATTTACATTGCAACCATGAGGTCCTTGAGAGCCTTGGGGAATTCTGTCTCACACTCCAAAGTCATTGTCATGAGTGGTCCTTTCCTCACGGCTTCATTGATGGAGTTCATCTACAATTAGAGATGAGAAAGAAGATTAGAAAAGTTTACGAGAAGAATAGACAAGTGTAGAAGTTGTTGAAAAAAATTCTTTAGTGGTTTCCAATCCTAGGGTCATAATCCTACAGGCAACACGGTGCTCTGATACCATCTGTAAGATCCCTCTTTTGTAAAGGAAAAGGATCCCTGTGATTGCAATGCTAGTCCCTGGATCAATGCTAGCATCCACAGTTTAAGATGAAGTACACAGAAACAAAGGTCATTATTACAGTCATTCCAGAGACAAACATAGTCTTTACAACTCCAAGGCCACATGCCTAGTACAAGAGATTGAATAAGTAAATAAATAAAATTCTTCATCTTCATGTGCCACAGGCAAACATGTTGAGTGTAGACTCATGACTCCTAATCCTCATCAGAGTAACCTGCAACATCACAAGTTACAGCCACAGTGGGTCAATACATTGGAATAGTATTGGCAAGTGATACATTAGTATAATTTAGGTGGACTAGATACTATATGCAATTTGGCTAAGTGTAGCTTGGCTTGCTTTGCTCAAAATAGGTTTTGCCAATTAGTTGAAATCACTAAGTTTTTCTTTGTCAAAACTTTTCCCAATGAACCACCAATAGACATTGAGGTCCTTCACCCTTCTTCACCCACAAGTTTTTACTTAGGAATTGGGATGAGGAGATTCTTGATAGCTTCCATGTCTTGATGCTCAATTTGTCCTTTTCCAGGGACATGGCTAAGTACTTAGATTCTTCCATCTGCAGAGGTTGTGCACTTTCCCCACAAGACTTGATTTTCACCAAGACAGGACCTTTCAGAAGCCTTCCCTTAGACCAAATGGACGAGTTCCAACCTATCATCCCACTACCACCAACTGTCCAAATGGCTAAGTTCTAGCAACCTATGTGATCCAGGCAGAGCCCATATTGCCAAGTGGCTGCACTAGAAGCTTCTCAACACTTGGCCTCTAAAATCTCTTTGTTCCTGGGTGGCTTTCCACAAGTGAGATACACAAGGTAAACCATAGAAATGGGCCTTGTGTAACCACTCAACATAAACCATTCCTTCCATTCCACCCAGGTGTTTCATTTACTTAGTTGTTTTATTAGGCAAAACACAAGTCCAAAAGACTTAGAAATATTTTCATCATAGCATGTATATTTCACCAACCCTTGGTTGCTACTAGCTAGGCTAAGCATGGCATAGATAAGCATCTTAACTTAGAAATTTTCTAGCAATTCTACAACTACTAGGATTTCCCAACATGGCATATAAGCAAAATATAGCATGCAAGACTAGCAAAATATTTCTAATGCTTAGTAGAAAACATAGGGATAAAAATATTCATGAAGCACCACTTGCCTTGGTAGTTTGGAGAGTAGCTACACTCCTCACAATCACAATCACTAGCACCAAAATCTACACAAAGAATCATAGCCACAAATCACATACAAAACATATACAAACAAAATATATGAATGTATGCAATATGATATGTGATGATTTTTAAAACTCAACAAAGCAAGTGTACAGTACTGGTTCATAAACAAGTTAAAAACTTGCCAAACAACATTTGTTTAACCCCTAAAACATTTCTCAAATAATTCATATACTCAAATTAGCCCTACACAAGTTTCTGCAAATAAAACCATTTTAACAGAAGCAAAACATTAGACACATCTCATATTTAGAAAGGGCTTGCTCTCCTGATTCCAATGATATAAATTTTTTCAAATTCTAACGTGGGGATCAAAAGTTATAGCCTAAACAAATTCAAACATCTAATAGATTCAAATCCTGTTTTTAAATCTAAACAGCTGCCACGCGTCTTAACCTGATTGGCTGGTACCGCTTCGCTCAGGATCACATCTGTGAGCCGTTAGATCTACATTATCTGCACGGCCCAGATACTCGTAACGCTTCGATAAGTGATCTAATCTCACACGCTGGATCCAGATCCAACGGTCCTGGATCAAACGACCATAGCTGGGCGGCGCTGGCGGTGGCTACTGGCGGCGGCGAGCTCTGCCTACGGCGGCGCGGCGCTACAGGTGGCTCTGGGGTCGTCGGATATGCTTACCAGAAACGTGACGATGCGCTGATGCTCAACCTGGCGATAGCTTGGCAAGGGGCGCTCTGTAGTGGCCGAGGAAGCTCGTCGGAGTTGCTGGCGGCGTCGGGCTTGGGTGGACGACGATGTTGGCGACGCTCCTGGTCACCCTAGCGCGAATAAACGGCATCAGGAGACGCACAAAACTACGGCGAACGTGCTCGTGTGAAACAGAGGCGAAGGGGAACAAAGGGCTCACCGAATTTGATCGTCGGAGTTGAGGATGCCGTCGGGAGCTTGCAGCGTTTGACGCAGTCGACGACCTGGGGCAATACAGGACGAACCAGTGGGGTCAGTAGGTGCGCGAGGAAGTTGTGAAGCGGCTCGTATGAACCAGAGGGAGAGGGGCACACGGGGCTCACCGGAATTGGTCGCCAGAGAGCTCTCTGTCTGCGGCGGTGCGAGGATGAATGTGGGCAGCCTGGGGGCGCTCTGGCTCGGAGTTCGGGGGGAAATGGAGAGGGCGCAGAGGGGGTTTAAGTAGGCAAGGCGGGGGCGTGAATTACTCCTGCAATCAACGCGAATTGACGAGCGAATCAACCAGGTAACGCACGGCGTGATTTGGGGAAGAACACGTCGTGGTGGGGGTGAAGACGACGACGCCGTGTGGGCCGCGGCTGTCAGCGAGAGAATCAGAGAGGGGGTGGGTCCTGTCTGTCAGTCACTCAGCGGGTGCGGGGGTGAGTGAAGGAAAACGGTTCGCGGGGTGGGGGTTTTGGGCTTATCTGGGCCAGTTGGGCCAGATTCGACTGAAGCATTATTTTTTTCCTTTTAACCTTTTTCTTTTTCTGTTTGGTTTTTCTGAAATGAATTTCAACTCCAAATCAAATGATTTTGAATTCAAATCTTCTCTAGGTTTTTATGCTGCAAACCTTGCACTCAAATGTGTGACAAACACTACTGTTTAACCAAAACACTTTGATCAAATGGAAATAAAAATAAAACCAAGCCTTTATAATATATATACAATAGGCATAATATTGGTTTTATTTACTCATTTTGTTTTTGAAACTTTGTTCAAACTTTTGATGGTGCCTAAGTTTGAATTTCAAACCTTACTGAACCAAAACAAGTACTCTTCTCATTGAAGGGTAGCACTAAGGCTAGAGCAACTTACAAGAAATAATGAGCATATATGCTTCTGTTTTGAAATGATTTGTTTGAAATGAAATTCATATGATCATGGATGCATGGATGATATGCATGAGTTTGAAACATGATTTTGGGGATGTTACATGCAGCTTGGAAAGCCATCAAAGAACTAGGTGATAGAATCAAGTGCAGAATGCTTAACACTCAGAATGATATTAAGGAAGAAAAGAAGCATACCCAAGAGTTAGAGGCTACCAACCAAAGCTTAAGGAAGGACATCATAGACTTAGAAATGGAGTCATGTGATCTAGACAAACAGATTGCCTCTAGGGATGCCTTGTTAGCCAACTTGGCAAGTGAGATGGGATTGTAAGCGTACTTCGCTAGTTGGACCACCACATTTATCATTTTATTTTCCAAATGTTGTTTAAAATAAGTGAACCTTGGATCCTGGTAATGGATTTTATGTATGCTATGACTTGTGTGTTTGTCTTTTTTTTTTTGGACAGGAAGCCATATATTAAAATAAAACGGTGGAGTTATAGATATTCACGTCGGACCCTAAAAGAAAGAGAATTACAACCATGCCCAAACGCTTTGCACAAAGAACCCTACAGAAGATCAGGAGAAAGCAATCGGGTTCATCTTCCAAACCGCCTCTGCAACAGGAGGGCCTCGCAACGAAGGTTGAAGAGTCGCCGGTGCTCGCCGGCGAGCTTGATGGCCTCGACCTAGCCAGGATAATCGGGTGGCATAAAGCTTCCGATTTGGATCTGCAGAAGAAAAGGTTGGCTTCACATCTCCAAGACCGATCATCGCCGTTGCACCACAAGAATCCAATGCCTCCCGATGCCACCACAACACCCAGAAGGAGAAGACCCAACATGGAGCAGCAGCGAAGAGCAGCCAGAGCTCGTCGACCCCGCGCGGTGAAAACAAGCCTCCTCCTCAGAGCTCCTGCCCGAGATGAGGAGTGAAAGCCGTAGAAGAAGCAGTGTTGACGAACCCACAGTGACTCCCTGGAAAGAGAACCACACGACCACCAGAGCAAGGACGGATCCAACTTCCAGCAATTCCACCCTCCCTCACCTCCACGGCCGGTCAAGGGGGGATTTGCTTCATCAGTCAAATCATGGCGATAGAGCTCCACCTCGCCGCCACGGCTGGCCAGGAGCCAAACCACCAACTCGCGTCCATCGATCTGATGCAGAAAACAACACTTATTTGAAAGGGGCCTCACCTTAGACTCCAACACCACCATCCACCACCTCGGTGGAAAGGTAGCAGGGGAAGAAGGCGGTCGACCGGCGCTGTGCTAAGACACCAAGCCGAAACGAGAACCCCACCCTTCCAACGAACCAGCACCATCGCACCTGGATCCTCTCGCCCCCTCGCCGCCACGGCCGGCCAGCCCGAGAGGATGCAGGGGAGCCACGATCTGGACCAAAGAGGGGAAGAGGAGGACCTTATTAGCGGAGATCTCTGCAGATACGCCACACATCACCAGCTCCCACCATCGGAGCAACAGCAGAAGGCAGCAGCATCCCCAGATGCGTCGAATCCGGCCAGAGAGAGTCGACGCCCTACTCCAATCTACAGGCATAAAGCCACAAGACCTAAAACTAGACCTACCAACTACTCCGGCGCCTCCCCCTCACCATCTCCGGCCAGCAGAGCTGGCGGAGATAGCTCGGGGGGAGCCCGGCAGCTCTTGGTCAACGCGCAGAGAGGGGAGGGGAAAAGGGGCTTCGAGAGGAAGGTGGAACGGGCTACGGTGACTTGTGTGTTTGTCAATGTTATGCTTGTGATGCTTTGTCTTGTAAAATTATTCATTGTGTTGACTATAACTTTTTCTATCTTATAAATAGATGCCTAATGTTACCATCAGCACGGCTGAAGAGTTCAAGGGAACTCGTTTTGGCCCTCGTATTATTGAGCTCACTAGTTTGCTCAATCTCCCTCTTCCTACCATCATGGTGCTTCCCCTCACCAAGTTTGAGAGGAAAGACCTTTGGGGCTTCAAGGTTAATCAGCCCGGACGCCAGACTGAGCCTACCACGGAGGCCATCATCTTCAAGCTCATGCATGATGACAAGGAGAGAGGCCTAGAGGTAGTCATGCAGGACTTGATTGGACGTCTGTTAGGGAGACACTCTCGACAAGTTAGAGGTACTCACTTCCACACCTTCGGTAGACGTGATGAGGATGGTGAGGCCATTGACTTCGAGGATACTTCGAGGGAGACAACAGAGCCGATTCGTCTATACCTCCAGGACTTAGAGGTTCTTATTAGGCACGTAGACACTGATAGGACTAACGTCATGCTCAGCAATGACGAACTCCAGGTGCAGCTTCGTGAGAAGGACAAGCTCTTCGCGGAGCAAGATGAAATAGTCAAGGATATGGAGGCCAAGTTTGAGAGTCAGGACAGAAAGTTCAAGAGTCAAGAGAAGCGAGTCCAAGATAGGAACAAGAGGATTCGAGACATGACTGCAGAACTAGAGGCCAAGGACTTCGAGCTCGAGCATCAGCAGACTGTGATTGAGAAGCTTCGTTCACAGAAGAGGGCTCTCAAAGCCAAGGTAGAGACCTTGACCACCAATGTCGAGGAATACAAGACCGCTCTGAAGAATGCAGGTCTTACATTTGTTGAGGAGGAGGTTGACGCCAAGGAGTAGTGATGACTACTCATTTACCTTTATTTATCATGTCTTTGATTATTGAGTCGCAATGACCATCCAACATGTGGATGGCTTGCTATTGGTGTGTTTACTTTGCGAACTTGTCGTTTATGTTGTTGAACTATTATTATTATGATGCATGTTTGGTGAATGCTTATGTGATGTATTGTGCATGTTAGCATCTATGGGTATCTCATACTTATCTCTATTGAACAAACCACAGATGCCTCCCCGACGTGCCAATCCCAATCCCAACAACAACAACATCACCCCTGAGATGCAGCAAATGATGACAGCTCAAACTCAGCTGATGCAAATGATGACTACGTTCATCCAGAATCAGAACAACAACAAAAAAAACAACAACAACAACAACAACAATAACAACAACAACAATCAGAACAACCCACCGGGTTTTCACATGCTTACCAGGTTCTTGAGACTGAGGCCAGCAAAGTTCTCAGGAACTAATGATCCTGTGGTGGCCAATGATTGGCTATGCTCTGTGAACAAGGACTTGGTAACAGTTGGCTGTACTGATGCAGAGAAAGTCAGATTTGCAGCTCACTTGTTGGAAGGACCAGCAGCCACTTGGTGGGATAACTTCCAAATCACCACTCCCATTGAGGATGTGACATGGGCTATCTTTGAAGATGGTTTCCGTACCGCTCACATCTCATCCGGAGTGATGAGTTTGAAGAAGAAAGAGTTCCATAACCTGAAGCAGCGCCACCGTAGCGTGGCTGAATATATTGAAGAGTTCAACAATCTGGCGCGTTATGCACCAAATGAAGTTGACACTGATGCTAAGAGGAAGGAAAAGTTCCTTGAAGGGTTGAATGATGAACTGAACCTGCAGTTAGTTGTGGCTTATGTTCCCACATACCAGTCTCTTTGTGACAAGGCTGCTATTTTGGAGAGCAAAATGAAACAAGTGGAAAGCAGGAAGAGAAAGCACTCTGACAAGCAAGCTCGGGATCGTCTCACAAGCGTTCCCATTATGATGACAGTGGGAGTTCAGGATCCCACAAGCATGGGAAATTCAACAAGCACCACAACCACAACCGTCATCATGATAATAAGAGTCACCATAGTCATGACAATGACAAGTACAAAAATCACAGGGTGGATATAAGATCCACCACAGTGGAAGTGGCAGTGGAAGCCAGCCTGTCAAGAAGGATCTTAGTCAGGTTGAATGTTTTAAGTGCAAGAAGATGGGGCATTATGCAAATGAATGCCCAGAAAAGAAAGTTGAAGGACCCAACAAGCCCAACCCTTTCCAGAAGGGACAAGTAAACCACATCAATGTGGAGGAAATCTATGAGGAGCCTGATGTTGTTGCTGGTAAGTTCAAACTCAATTCTATTCCAGCACTTGTTCTTTTTGATACTGGAGCATCGCATTCATTCATATCAAAAGCATTTGTTGATAGAAATGGGTGTCCAACTGAAAACATTGGGTGTCCAATAAAAGTAAGTTCTCCAGGTGGAGACATGATAGTAAGTCTTGGATGCCGGGATCTAGTGATAGAGTTTGGAAAACATAAGTTTCCAGTGAGTCTGATAATCCTAGATTCCCAAGGATTGGATGTAATTTTGGGAATGGATTGGATGACTAAGTATGAAGGAGTACTAGATTGTGCCAATCGTACTGTTGCACTCACAACCCCGGAAAAGAAACGGATTAGATTCAAGTCTAACTTTGAATCAAAAGGGGGTAAGCTTAATTATCTTAAGGGGGTTAGCATAGACAGTGTGCCAATTGTGAGTGAATATCCAGATGTCTTTCCGGAAGAATTGCCGGGAATGCCACCAGATAGAGATGTGGAATTTCTTATTGATTTGCTACCAGGATCTGGACCAATAGCAAAAAGACCGTACAAGATGTCAGTTGATGAGTTGAAAGAACTCAAGAAGCCGCTTGGAAAACAGTTGCAGAAAGGTTTTATCCAACCAAGTTCCTCATCTTGGGGAGCACCAGTTTTGTTTGTGGAAAAGAAAGATAGAAGTTAAAGGTTATGCATAGATTACCGTTCACTCAATGAGGTGACTATCAAGAACAAATACCCTTTGCCAAGAATCAATGACTTGTTTGATCAGTTAGAAGGAGCTTGTGTGTTCTCAAAGATTGATCTCCGGTCAGGTTATTTCCAGCTCAAGATAAGGGAACAAGACATACCTAAGACAACTTTCACCACAAGGTATGGGTTGTACGAATATACCGTGATGCCATTTGGATTGACCAATGCACCAGCATACTTCATGAATATGATGAACAGTATTCATGGAGTTCCTTGACAAGTTTTTTGTCGTATTCATCGATGACATTCTAATCTACTCCAAGAGCAAAGAAGATCATGAAGGACATCTACGTTTGATACTTGAGAAACTTAGAGAGCATAAGTTATATGCCAAATTTAGCAAGTGTGAATTTTGGTTAAATGAAGTTGGATTTCTTGGACACGTTGTGTCAGGGACGGTGTAGCAGTTGATCCTGCTAAAGTTTCAGCGGTAACTGAATGGGAATCTCCCAAGTCAGTGAAAGAGGTTCGTAGTTTCCTTGGCTTAGTAGGTTACTACAGAAGGTTCATTGAGAATTTCTCCAAGGTAGCGAAACCTATGACGGAATTGCTAAAGAAAGACAAGAAATTTGCTTGGTCTGAAGGTTATGAACTCAGCTTTCAATAATTGAAGAAGAGACTTGTGATAGCACCAGTCTTATGTTTGCCAGATTTGGAGAAAGATTTCCAAGTATATTGTGATGCATCTCATCATGGATTAGGTGTAGTACTTATGCAAGAAGGTAAAGTTGTGGCTTATGCCTCGAGACAACTCAAAACTCATGAGGTAAACTACCCTACTCATGATTTAGAGTTGGCCTCTGTTGTCCATGCACTCAAAACATGGAGACATTATCTTTAGGGAAAGCGGTGTGAAGTATTAACAGATCACAAGAGTTTGAAATATATCTTCACCCAGAAAGAAATTAACATGAGACAAATAAGATGGCTAGAACTCATCAAAGACTATGACTTGAGTTTGCAATACCACCCCAGTAAAGCAAATGTTGTAGAGGATGCTCTAAGCCGTAAGGTTTTTGTGAATGGCCTTACTAAGGGAGAATTGCCAGATGATCTGTGTGCCCAATTTAGAGATCTCAGATTGGAGATTGTGCCTGAGGGACATCTCATGTCTTTGGATGTTCAACCCGCCTTGTTGGACAAGATCAAAGAAGCCCAAAAGGCAGATAAGGAAATTGAAGAGATTAAGGAAAAGATTGGCAAGGGAAAAGCCAAAGGATTCCATGAAGACGAACAGGGTACTTTATGGCATGGGAAACGTATCTGTGTTCCGCAAGATCCGGAGCTTCGGAAACTGATTTTACAAGAAGCACACAACTCACCATATTCTATTCATCCGGGTAACACCAAAATGTACATGGATATGAAGGAAATATTTTGGTCGAATAATCTCAAGAAGGACATCGCCGAACATATTGCTTTGTGTGATGTATGTAGTAGAGTGAAAGCGGAACATCAGAAACCATCAGGATTGTTACAACCACTACCTATTCCTGATTGGAAGTGGGACAAGATTGGCATGGATTTCATCACCGGTTGCCGAGGACCAGGTCAGGATATGATTCTATTTGGGTAGTAGTGGATCGCCTAACTAAAGTGGCTCATTTTATACCCGTAAAGACAACTTACACAAGTGCTAAGTTAGCTAAGATCTATATGAGCAGAATTGTATGTCTACATGGGGTACCCAAGAGTACTGTGTCTGATAGGGGAACCCAATTCACTTCTCATTTTTTGAGGCAGCTACATGAGTCATTGGGAACGAGTTTGGAATTCAGCACTGCATTTCATCCTCAAACTGATGGACAGACAGAAAGGACTAATCAGATTCTGGAAGATATGTTGAGAGGATGTGCTCTAGACTATGGAGCCAGTTGGGATGAAAGTCTACCTTACGCCGAATTTTCTTACAATAACAACTATCAAGCCAGTATTGAGATGGCACCATTTGAGTTTCTCTATGGGAGAAAGTGTACCACCCCATTGCTATGGAATGGTGTGGGGGAAATAAGTTTGTTCGGACCAGAACTAATCAAAGAGCCTGAAGAGAAAGTCAAGCTGGTTAAGGACAGATTGAAGATAGCACAATCCCGACAGAAGAGCTACGCAGATCCTAAACGTAGAGAAGTCACCTATGAAGTGGGTGATAGGGCTTATCTTAGAGTGTCACCACTCCGTGGAGTGAAAGGTTTTGGTGTCAAAGGTAAATTGGCCCCAAGATATGTTGGACCATTCAAGATTTTGAGTCGTAAAGGAGAAGTAGCTTATGAGATTGAATTGCCAGAGTCTTTGTCAGCTGTTCATAATGTGTTTCATGTGAGTCAGCTTAAGAAATGTCATCCAGAAATGGAAGAGACTTCCTTGAAGGATACTATACCTTTGGAAGAGGTTCAATTGGAGAGTGACCTCACTTATGAGGAGAAACCAATCAAGATTCTTGAGACTGCAGAAAGAGTTACTCGGACTAAGACTATCAAATTCCGCAAAGTTCAATGGAACCATCATTCCGAAGAAGAAGCAACATGGGAAAGAGAAGATGATCTTCGGAAGGACCACCCTCACCTATTTGCTAGCCAACCCGAATCTCTAGGGAGAGATTCACCTTAAGGGGGTTAGATTTGTAACATCCCTAAAAATCATGTTTTCAAAGTTTGCATATCATTCATGCATGCATATCATTTAGGGATCAAATATCAAACCCATTTCAAGAAAACAAAGCACTAAGTGCTATTATTTTATGTGATCAAGAATTAATCAAATACCACTCTCAAATGTAGATTATTTGTTTCAAAAGCTAACCTTAATGCTCTCAGATTGTTTTGTTTGATTATTAATGCTTAAAACAAAATTTACAAAACAAATATGAACTAAAAACTATTTTCAAAACTTGTTCAATCATGTGCTATGTCACTGTTTTATTTTGTTTGACCAAAGGACCAAGCTAATACAGGGAGACCACATGATTATAAGCCCTAAAATGTGAGTGCTACACTCTACAAAAATCCAGAACCAATCTGAATTAAAATGGCATTTGAATTTGTTTGAAAATGGATTCAAAAAATTAAAACAGAAATAGAAAAAGAATAGAGAAAAGGAAAAAGGCCGGCGCCAGGCTTTTGGCCCAACAGCGAAACCAGCCCAGCAACTAGCCCACCCGGGTTTCCCCCTCTCCCTCTGTTTCTCACCGCGCCCGTGTGCACCCACCCGCTGACAACCAGACCCCACCATGCCCCGTCAGCGTCGTCCCCAATCAACGCGCGGCCGAGGCGCTCCGCCGTTACCTCGCCGCAGTCACTGCCTGCGTTATTGCCATTTATACAGCTTGTAATCGCCGCCCCCCTCCTGTCTATTTAACCCCCTCTGCATCGCGAGCATTTCCCCTCACCTAGCGCCACCACTCCGCCACCAGGCTGCGCGTATTCGAACTCACTCCGCCGCTGCACATACGCACTCCGGCGGGCGATTCCGGTAAGCTCCGACCGCCCCTCTGCCTCTGTTTCAAACGAGCGTGACCGCCACGTCCTTGTGCATCTGCTAACGTCCCTGGTTTTCCTGCTCGTGACCCAGGTCGCCGTTTTCGTTCACGCCCGCAACCACCAGAGCCGCCACTCAACTCCGACGAGAAATCACGGTACGAATCGAGCGCCCCTTGCTCCCTCATTGAAACTATCTTGTTCGCAGTAACTTTGCGCATCCCCTGATGCGTTTATTTTGTGCAAGGACGGCACAGAGCCTCGACAACGTTGACGTCTGCAGCCACCCGACGCCTCCGCATGCCCCTTCGCCATCGCAGCCCACCTTGAGCATCAGCAGCACACGCCGAGAACAGTAAGCCCCTTCTCCCTCTCCCGCGTGACCTAGAGCGTCGGCAACGACTCTAACAGAGCCGCCGCTGCCAGTCGCCACCGCTAGCACCGCCAGTCTCAGGTTGCAAGCTTAGCAGCCGTTGGATCTGGATCTGAGGCTCAGGATTAGATCACTTACTCGAACCGTTACGCGCAGATCTGACCGTGCGCTGCCACTTAAATCTAATGTCCCTCGTTGATCGATCCACACGAATCGGTATCAACCAATAGGAACACGCCGCGTGTCTGTGAGTTTGATTTATAATCTGAATTTAGATCTATTAGATGTTTAAACTTGTTTAAATCATAACTTTTGATTCCCACGTCCAAATTTGACAAATTTTATATCAATGGAATCAGGAGAGAAATCCCTTTCCATTTATGCAATGTGTTTAATGTTTTGTTTCTGTTAAAATGGTTATTTTTACAGAAACATGTGTAGGCTTATTTTGTGTATATTAATTATTTGAGAAATGTTTTAATGTTCAAATAAAGGTTGTTTGGCAAGTTTTGAACTTGTTTATGAATCAGTACTGTGCACTTGTCTTGTTGAGTATAAAAAATCATCACATATCATATTGCATGCATCCATATATTTTTGCTTGTATTTATTTTGTATGTGATTTGGTGCTATCATTTTATGTGTAGATTTTGGTGCAAATAGTGATTGTGATTGTGAGGATTGTAGATACTCTCCAAACTACCAAGGCAAGTGGTACTTCATGATTTATTCCTATGTTTTTCAACTATGCATTAGAAATATTTTGCTAGTCTTGCATGGATATATATATTTTGATCTATAGGCTATGCTTGGGAAATCCTAGTAGTTGTAGAATTTCTAGAAATTTCTAAGTTAAGATGCTTATCTATGCCAAGCTTAGCCTAGCTAATAGCAACCAAGGGTGGTGAAATATTCATGCTATGATAAAATATTTCTAAGTCTTTGGACTTGTGTTTTGCTTAATAAAACAACTAAGTGAATGAAACACCTGGGTGGAATGGAAGGAATGGTTTATGTTGAGTGGTTACACAAGGCCCATTTATATGGTTTACCTTGTGTATCTCACTTGTGGAAAGCCACCCAGGAACAAAGGGATTTGAGAGGCCAAATGTTAAGAAGCTTCTAGTGCAGCCACTTGGCAATATGGGCTCTGCCTGGATCACATAGGTTGCAATAACTTAACCATTTGGACAGTTGGTGGTAGTGGTATGATAGGTTGGAGCGCGTCCATTTGGTCTAAGGGAAGGCTTCTGAAAGGTCCTGTCTTGGTGAAAATCAAGTCTTGTGGGGAAAGTGCACACCCTCTGTAGATGGAAGAATCTAAGTACTTAGCCATGTCCCTGGTATTGGACAACTTGAGCATCAAGACATGGAAGCTATCAAGAATCTCCTCATCCAAATTTCTAAGTAAAATCTTGTGGTTGAACAAGGGTGAAGGACCCCAATGTCTATTGGTGGTTCCTTGGGAAAGATTTTGACAAAGAAAAACTTAGTGTTTTCAACTGATAGGTAAAAACCTATTTTGAGCAAAGCAAGCCTAAGCTACACTTAGCCAAAATACATATAGTATTTAGTCCACCAATATTCTACTAAAGTATCACTTGCTAATACTATTCCAAATGTATTGACCCACTATGGCTGTAACTTGTGATGCTGCAGGATATTCTGATGATGATTAGGGGTCATGAGTCTACAGTCAACATGCTTGCCTATGGCACATGAAGATGAAGACTTATTTATCTTATTATATATTTGAACTCTTGTATTAGGCCTGTGGCCATGGAGTTGTAAAAGACTATGTATGTCTCTAGAATGATATGTAATAATGACATTTGTTTCTGTGTACTTCATCTTAAACTGTGGATGCTAGCATTAATCCAGGGACTAGCATTGCAATCACAGGGATCCTTTACTTTACAAAGGAGGGATCTTACAATTGCATCGACCGATTACCAAGAGTTGAGACAACACACATGGAGAAATATGTGGAGCTCTGGGAGGTCTTATTAAGGAGGTTTAGCAAATATCAAAACAGCAATGCAATGTTGAAAGGATGCTCAATGATGGTACTATGCTAGTCCTAGGCTAGACTGTACTAGAGACACGAGCCTAGAGCACCAACGATGTCACGATGCGACACAACAAGCAATGGTTTTTGATGATATCGCGCCCTAAAAGCGAACTGAGATGGAAAAATATCACTATGATGGCAAGTGTCTATAACTGATCTACGGGATCTAAAAACAGCATAGCCTCAAAACTGTTCATCGAAATTTTTGTACCATGCTCTGGAAAGAGCTATGGCGGCAAAAATTGTCGCTATAATGGCTGATGGAGAAAACTGAATCCCAAGGTTGAAAACTAGTATAGCCAGAAAAAAATCAGAGGAATATTAACTCAACGCGGACTTAGATTACTGCACGGAAACAACAAGGAAGGAAAGTAAAAATAATAAATCTATTCGGACTCGTGTTGTGGCAGGAAAGCAGATCAGATTTGTGTCGCGGTAGGAAGGTGGTGACGGAGTCTAGGGTTTATGGTGGTATGAATATATGGTGGCAGAATATGGTGGTGACTCTAGCAATGGCGGAGATCTACAAGCATGACGGCTATGACTAGTGTGACCAAGACTCGAAACTCTAAGGGACGATACACTAAGACCAGAAACTCGATGCGACGATGAAGTCACAAATTCAATGATGCAAAACTGAAAATACAATGCAAGGCGGAGATCGGTGATAGGATAGATCTAACTCTAATTGTGTTTCTTCGCTTTTTCATGGGTTATAGATAAAACAAATCTATACTATGAAAATCTGATACCACTTGATAGGGCTAAGGTGTGTGATCTTTCGATGAGATGATGCTAATCGATTTTGGGTGGAGTTCGGTCTTGATTATCTGACTACACCTGCGAGCACGAGCGCCAATGCAATCACTAGGATAATATCCTGGAGGTCAGCGATCCTGCAGAAGCACGACCAGTCTAACCAACAAGGGTCTTAATTCCTACCTGAAATCGAGAACAAGTAAGAACTAATATTGCAATCAAGATATTGCGGATCAAGATAAAAGCTTTATTGAAAAGGTGGTATTGTAGGTGCAGTGGTTTTATCAGTAGTAGGGATGCCCCCCTTGACCGCACCAACTTCCTCCTATGGAAGATGCAAGTCGTCTCCAACATCGCCGGCCAAGGATGGTATGGCTTTCTCGATGGCTCCTGCAAAGCGCCACCGGCCATGGTCACCGAAGTTGATAGGGCCAACGCCATGACCAAGGCCAACCCGCACTATGCCCTATGGTTTTACACAGATCAGCGTGTTCTCAACATCCTTGTCGGTTCCATGGCAGAGGAGATCCTTGGCCATCTCATTGGCCGCACCATCACGTCGTTCGTATGGGTGTGCCTTCTTTCCATGTTCTTGGCACAGAACAAGGTAGGGGTGCGCCAGATGAGGCGTCAACTCATGTGGATAAAAAAGAACGACCTCACGGTCGCAGCCTACTTCCACAAGATGAAGGGATTTCCAGATGTCGTGGACATGGTGGGCTCACCCATCCCTAATGATGAACTGATCGACTACTTCGTCGTCGGTCTTCGGCCTGCGTACGAGTCCCTTCAGCACTCTCTTATAGTGCTTTTCGCTGCTGGTGCCAATGACCTCAGCCTATCGGATGTCTACGCGGTGCTCCTCTCTTGCAAGTATCTCAAGGAGAAGAGCGCCCAGGAACCTGAGTTCTCCACGTCCACCAAAGCTATGGCGTAGCAAGGCGGCGCTCATGGAGGAGGGCTCCCCTTCATCGACACCAACAGTGGCCACTTCGGCAGTCGTTTCGGCAGTCGTTCCACTAGCCAGCAAGTACACCAGTGGCCAGCAGCAGGCCCCCCGATGCAACCGCTCCAATTAGGGGGCAACAGCGGAGGAGGCCAAGGTGGTGTCGGTGGCAGGCGCAACAACCGCAACGACAAGTGTATGCGCTGCCAAATCTGCAAATATTGGGGACATGAGGTGCTCCAGTGCAGAAACCGCTTCAACCAGTCGTTCTAGTACAAGGACACTCATGCTACCAACATCGACACCTACCAGGCTAGTCTCGGCCAGCCCTGGCTCTTCGACACCAGCGCCACCGACCATTTCACCAACGACATGAGCCGGATGAACTTCTAGGAACGCTACTCCAGCATGGATCAAGTGCAAGTCGCCAATGGTGCAGGTTTATCTATTACGCATATTGGTCACTCTCGTTTTCCTGGTTCATCGTCTCCCATTGATCTAAAAATATCCTTCATGTTCCTGGTCTTAGCAATAATTTGCTTTTCGTGCATCGGCTTGTTTCTGACAATAGTATTTTTGTCGAGTTTCACAAATATTTTTTCTTTGTCAGGACAAGGTCACGAAGAAAATTCTTCTTCGTGGTAGGAGTCATGGTGGTCTATACCCCCTATCGTTTAGTCGAGCCGTAGCATCTGGGCATCATGCGCCATCCGGTGTTCAACTGTCTTCTGAGCAATGGCATCAGCGTCTTGGTCATCCTTCGAATAAAATAGGTCATACCAATGTTAGTTCCCAAACATTGAGTCTTCCATGTGTGATGCTTGTTAGCGTGCTAAAAACACCAATTACCTTATAATTATTCAACTTGTGTTTCTCAGTCTCCTCTTGTGCTTGTTCATACTGATGTATGGGGTCATGCTTTACCTTCTTCTGGGGGTTTGAAGTATTATGTCAGTTTTATTGATGACTATAGTCGCTATTGTTGGATTTATTTGATTAAAATAAATCTGATGTTGAGAGCATCTTTTATACCTTTCAAACCCATGTTGAGCGCCTTTTGAGTGCTAAATTTCGTGGTGTTCATTCTGACTAGAGTGGTGAGTATCATCGCCTCCATGCTTATTTCTAGTGCATCGAGATTGCTCGTTGTGTCTCTTGCCCCCATACATCTCAACAAAATGGTATCGCCGAACGCAAGCACAGACATCTTGTAGAGATATGCTTAGCCCTCCTAGCACATTCCTCACTTTTGTTTTTGGGATGAGGCTTTCCTTATTGCTTGCTATCTTATTAACAGAATGCCCACTCCTGTCATTAACAATGCCACACCCATCTTTCGGCTCCTTAACATACCTTGTGAGTACTTGTTTCTTTGCAGCTTTGGTTGTGTGTGCTGGCCTAGTTTGCGTAAGTATAATTCACGCAAGCTCGAGTTTCACTCCCGGATGTGTGTTTTCCTTTGGTATAGTCCCATGTACAAAGGCTACAAGTGCCTCGATCATTCCACTTGTCATATTTACATCTCTCGTGATGTTTTCTTATAAGAGAAGTTGTTTCCTTTTGCCACCCCGGGTGTCGTTGTTGATGTTTCTAAACTCCTCCATGTGTTGATTCCGTCTCATAAACCAGTTACTTAGAGTACTGACACACATAGTTATGACATTACCTTGTTACTGACTAATGCACATGGTTCTGTTGTTAGTCTTCCAGAGCGGGTTCCTTTGGTGTCGGCAGCACCGATCAACGTCCCCGCGTCCTTGCCTCTGCATTTGTCGGTTGTGAACTAAGGCTTGACCCGCATGCAGCTGATCGTGTGGCGTGTTCCCTCGACACGGGTGACATCGTCCCAACCTCCCACGGTGCCGATTTGGCCTTCCAGAGCGGGGACTCCCAGAGCGTCCCATCACGCGCCCGCTCCCTGTCACCTGCAAAGTCGCAGTCTCCCACGGCGCTTTCGTCCCCAAGGGCGTCCACCTCCGCCATGCCCAGCTCAATGCCTGGGCCGAGCCCGTCACCACCTGGCTCACCGCACACTCTGCCACCGGTCCTGTCCGAGGATGAACCAGCTCGGGTCATTGTCACGTGACAGCGCAACAATGTTTCTCATCCCAAGGTCTATCGGGATGGCATAGTTCGGTATGATCCCTATCATCATTGTGCTCTTATGGTGGCCCTAGCATCCCATCGCACCACCTTGATTGAGCCTGCGTGGCGTGCTACTATGGAAGCTGAGTTCGATGCTCTTCAAAATAATTATACATGGACATTGGTTCCCATTCCTCTGGCACTAACATTGTTGGAAGCAAATGGATTTTCAGGATGAATTTTTGTCCTGATGGTTCAGTTGATAAATACAAGGCCCGGCTTGTGGCTCGAGGCTTCACGCAGTAGTACGGTATTGATTATCATGATATTTTTAGTCCAGTGGTTAAGCCCGTCACAGTTCGCCTGGTGCTTTCTCTTGTTGTCTCCCGTGGTTTGTTCCTTCATCACATAGATATGAGTAATGTCTTCCTCCATGGTTTTCTTACTGAGGAAGTGTATATGCAGCAACCCCCTGGCTTTGAGGATTTCTCACATCCCAAGATTTTGAAAATTGGGACTAGGAAAAAATTGCATTTGCATATCATTCATGATAATTGCATTGCATTTTAGCATCTTTAAAATTTCTCAAATTGAAATAATGACTAAAACTCTAAAATTGTATATGGCACTTTATTCCTAAAGGTAATTAAGTAGTCTTTAATAAAACCCGTGCCATATGTTAGTCTACCCAGTATCAGCCTAGCAGAGGCCCACACAATCACCCACTACGAATGGCGAAGCCCAGGAAGGATTCAGGTGACCTAGGCCCACAAGGATGCAACTTCTTGGGGAACACGGCCAGCTGTAGATAGAATTTTAAAGGGTCAAACCTTAACTTATAAACGACTCGACCTAACCCCGAGACCTGGCCTCCCCTATAAAGGCCAGGAGGGCATGCAAGGAGGACAATCTAGAACCCTAGCATACACCATGCCAGATCCAATCTACGCACCCCTGTAACCTTCGGTTCCGCCATCAATCAAGAATAGACAAGAAGGAGTAGAGTTTTCCCTCTGGGGGCCTGAACCGGGGTAAACCTTGTATCCCCGTGTTGCGAATCTGTTAGCCGTTCCGTGATCTCCAACGTCCCCTCCTTCTCCAAAACTCAAATCCATAACAATGGGCATTGACGATTCAAACCCTTGTCAATTGGCGTCGTCTGTGGGAATTCGGGATGTTGATTGTGCCATCGTGATGGCCCCATCCACCGTGATCTTCGACTCCTCTGCTGTGGAGAACCACCTCCTCTTCGGCACCATCGACTTCACCGTCCACTCGCTTGCAACCCGCCAAGACTTCGTGTAACATACCGTCCTCTTGTGTAATATTAATAAAGATATGGTTGAGCATTGCATACATGCATTACATTTTCACTTTGATTAAATCCAATAAAAACAAATAAAACCCTAAAATTCCTTCTCAGAAAACCTATTCAAATGGTTTTGAATTTTGGAAAACTAGCAAAAATCTATGGAACCCAAATTGTTTACAAGGGTTCCTGCAATATTTGAATATTTGCAAAGTCCAGGTATTTTGAAAAATATCAAAAAAAAAAATTTAATACAAAAGAGAAAGATTAAAAACAGAAAAATAAAATGATTTCAGAAAGAAAAACATTCTCCTAGCTCTACCTGGGCCACAGCCCATCTCTACCCTCTCTATCTTCCTCCCAGCGCAGCGCCCAGCAACCTCTCTCCCTTGCTTTGCTGCAGCCCAACCCAGCCCAAGCACGACCCAATCTTGGCCTGTACCGATTCAGCCATCTACCGCGTCGACGTCTTCATTCTCGACAAGGAACCTGCTCGGTGTCGCTGCCTCCATCGCCCGCCTGCGCCGTGATACGGGCCGCCGCCCGCCGTCGCCTGCAAGACTTCTGGATGCCGGGCGAACCCTAGTCATGCCCCTCTTCTCCTATACCTCTTCCCCCTCTCGTTCTTCCCCAAGGCCGAAACCCTAGCTCACAGTCGTCTTCTTCGGTCGCCTCGGGCCAAGCTGAGGCCACCAACATGACCTCCTCGTTGCCCTCGTCCTCCTCCGTGAATCACGCAAGACGGGAAGGTCCCGCCTTGCCGGAATCAAGCCCAAAGTACCGTCGGTCGCCGCAGTTGCCGTCGTTGATTCGTCGCTGTCTGAGCTTGCCTCGCCTCCCTGACACCACCGTCGTTCTCAGAGTGAGCTAGCGGTCCTCGCAGACCCCTCCGTACCCTCCCTCTCGTTTTCTGCAGCTCTTACGCCACGCACCTCCATCTGCCGCCATAGCAGCTACTCACCGGAGCCGCTCCGGCGACCTAAAAATAGCAGCGCCGCCACTAACATGCTTAGCACCCAACCCCGCGTCAAACGCCCCCGCTCCCGCAGCCTCGCGCGTCCCCAATCACCAGCCCCATCTATGAGCATCTTTGTTGCTGACGTCATGGTGACGTCAGCCTGATGCAATAAACCTCTTCTTTTATTTAAATAGTTTTGTGATTATTTTCTTGAAATATTATTAATCCCTATGGGCCCTACCTGTAAGACATTTAGTCTTTTTCATAAATGTTTTATGAAATTGTTAAACTTATGACATGTGGGCCCAAGTTGGAAAATAATTTAAATATTCCAAAAATGATTTAAACTGAATTAAAAATGGAGAAATTCATAACTTATTCATTTTAAATCAGAAAAATACAAAAAATAAATCAAAATGTTCAGAAAAATGAGCTCTACCATTTAAAAATGTAAACATTCATATTCATACAACTTTGAACCATAAATTATTTAGAGGAACCCCGACACCCCTTAAGTACCATGGGTTTGATGGTTTGCCTATCTAGGGCATTCCGGATCCATTTAAATCGATGATGCATCTAGGGATACTGTATTACATGAAATCTTTCATATCATCCATATTGTATGAGCATTGCACATGCCATGTGTTGAATGTTGCTTTTCTTTTACGGTGATAGGTTCTTCGCAAATAGGAACTGAATTCGAGGCTGAAGTCAATGCCACCGAAGATCAGTACTAGTCCAAGGATGGAAAAGGCAAGCAAAGCCCCACTCATACATATGAACCCTACGCTTTCAATGTATTTCAATTCTTGCCATATGCATGCGGTTCAACAGTCGTTTATCAATAGATAGAGTAATCCTATCTGATGCATGTTTCCCTTTGTAAACAATAATACATGATCCACTACTGCTAGCGTAACTAGGGTTTGGATTATGAGCATCGCTAGTGCCACAGAACAGTCGAGCTTAGACATGCTTAGTGGTCCAAGACCGATCATCTAGATAATGCATTAGAGATGCGAAGGAACCTAGTATGATAGGATGTTGTGTTATGATCAGAGATGGATAATAAACATGCTAAGGCAGGTATGGGAGGCCACGTTGGGTTTGGTTTTGTAGTCCCATGCTAGCCACCTTTAGGAACTAAGTTCACGCCTTTTGAAGAAGAACGAACATAGTACCACACGGGGCCTGGAAACCCCCTTGACTCACTAACTTGTCTAGTAGATTCCATCAGTAACATAGTTCGGGATTTCCATTTGATATACGCATCTTGGTTGTTCTTAAATGGAGGTGAAGGAGGTGCATTTATAATAGGTAGGTAAGCCTGTCCGGGAACAAGAGAGGCACGGCTTCCATAATTTTGAACCCCACACACATCTCTAGGGACCGACTTCAGGACTTGACCCGTTACAGCGACATCTCCTTAGTGTGTGACTCATTGTCTCGGCAAAATAAAGGTAAAGGTCGTGGTCAACCACCCTCTGTCGGCCTTCCCAGGAAGAGGGATAATAATTTGGCATTAAGAGTCGGTTGGTATGTGTGGGTAAAGATGTGCACCCCTGCAGGGTTATAATCTTTTCGAAAAGCTGTGTCCAAGGTTATGGATGACTTGGGAAAGGATTCTGTGATCATAGAGAACTATAAACAAATGATAAAACTTGGCCAACTAATGAGGGATCTGGATTACTTCCTCTGGGTTATTTGACGGGGTACTCAGAGATGAGAGGTTCAGATGATGATGTTACTTGGTGGATATCAAAGATGATTCTAAGATCTAGAGTTTTAGTCTTCTTTTCCCTTTTAAAATGATCTAACTAGACGAGCTTATTTTCCTTTTTTTCAAAACAAAGATGGATTTATGCAAAATAACTCCACAAGACATAAGTCTTGCGTAGTACAGCCTGTACTCCTCGTTGATGTTTTTTACAGATGAAGCTATGCCAACTGAAGGTGGTTTCTACATTGATGTCGACGAGTAGTTGGGGTTCCCGGGTAGCAGCCTAGGATCTATGGAATGGTCGTTACTTCTGTTTTAAGGCCTCTTAGGCCCTTTTTCTAAGTTTGTTGTTTAGAACGACTTGTTTGCTTCTATTGCTTGTTGTAATGTTGGGTCTGTGAACCCTGGCTTATATGACTGGTTTGTAACTCTCTTAAGAGTTTAACTTATTAATGTATGGTTTGTATGTTCTGTAATGTTACCAATCATCCCCTGCCCGTTTCGGAATTTAGGTTAGGCTTATGTCAGACGAAGATCTGGTATTTGTCTAGCCCTGATCCCGGGTCGTGAAAGACTTTGGTATCAGAGCAGGACTGCATATAGGAAACCCTTCTTGATGGTCGATGTTTAGTCTAGAGTTTGAGAAAACTAATTGAAAGTTAAAAATTATTTGTAAAACTCTGAATAGTACTCTTTTTACTCCTTAACCAGGGTTGTTCTATTACTGAGTTATCTTACCTCATTTGTTTTGCAAAGTTTTCACTACTCGTCTATCATTTCAAACTTCTAGGATATACGGGTTTGGGTTGTTTTCCCTAGTACTTCGTACTCGGTTGCAAGGCTCGGAGTTTCTAAGATACATTAGTGCGTCCAAAGCATTGTTTTTAAACCTTGCTAAGGAAACCTATACTTCTACTCTTTCTTCCTTTTTCGTCTTGTTTGTTTCATATCATGCTTGCATTCGATTGTTATGGTTTCTACTAAAGTTGGTAGTGTATATGTTTCGTATGCTTGTTCTACTGCCATACTTAATGCATTGATATAATCTTAATCCAAATTTTCATCTCTACCATGATCTTTCGATATGGTTCATGCTATTCTTTGATGTACCCTTTTTGGTGAATCCATTCTCATGGCTTCTGTTTTATCCTCACGATGTCGTCTGGTACTCGTGGTTCTGTTGGCCGTCGAGGAAAGAAAAAATCTGAACAGGAAGTTCCGTCACCTCCCACTATGGCCGAGGTTCTCAACGACATTGAGACCAACCGCTGAGGAATGAATGCATTCTTGAGCGTGTGGCGCAGAACACTAAACGTGGTTCTGACAACTGTGTCACACTTGGAGATTTCATCCTATCTTTTCCTCCAATATTCACCCACCCCAAGTATCCCCTCGATGCTGATGATTGGCTTCACATCATAGAGCGCAAATTCAGTGCTCTTCGTGTCCGTAGAAATGACCGCGTCAACTTCTCCACCTATCAACTAGAAGGTGAGGCTGGTGTTTGGTGGGAACGATTTCTAAGTCTACAAGCTCAGGGTCATGTTGTTACTTCGGAAGAGTTTGTTGCAGCATTTCGTGCCCCCTATAGTCCTAAGCCCAGCATGGATCTTAAAAGGAGGGAGTTTCTAGATTTGACTCAGGGGCGCATGAACCTTGAATCATATGGTCGTGAGTTTACTCGCCTGGCTCATTATGCAAATAGGGATGTGAACAATGATGAAGATAAGCAAGAGTTTTTCCATAAGGGACTAAACCCTACACTTTGCTATGAGTTGCTTCCTTCAAGTTCCAGTATTTCTAGGACTTGCACAACCAGGCTCTTACTTTGGAGCATGGAAGGAAGGACATGGAAGTCTCTCAGAAGCATGAAGAAAGTAAATTCCCGTGCTTCTTCCTCAAGTAACAAAAAGCATCATGTCTTTGTTCCATACAGTTCTATACCTCGTGCTCCTTACGCACCCAAGTCTTCTAGCAATGCTTCTCGTTAGCCACAGTCAAATATTGGTGGAGAAAATTATCGTCCTCATGTTTGCTCATACTCTGGAGTTGCCTGCTATTCCTGTGGTCAGCCTAGTCACTACTCAAGGGAGTGTCCCCAAAGGGTTGTTGGTCGTAATGATCAACCAGCGAAGAAGAATGATAAATCTCAAGGTGCTAGACATGGTCGCCTGACCCATGTCACTGTTGAAGCAGCTCAAGAAGATCCAAGTGTCATTCTTGGTATGCTTCGAACAATTCAATTCAATAATAGTCTTGTTTGATTCTGGAGCATCACGTACATTCATATCACCAGATTTTGCGCAAATGCATGATATCACCTTCGAAGCTATGGCCTCTCCTCCAGAAATTAGAACTCCTGGATCTCGTTGGCAGACCATCTGGGTTACTCATGGGGTTGAGATAGTATAGCATATCAGAAGTTTCCCACTTCCCTCATTGCACTCAAGTCAACTGACATTGATGTCATTCTTGGCATGGACTGGTTAACCAAGTATCAGGCCGTCATTGATTGTGCACTTAGAATAGTTACTGTGACCTCTCTTGCTGGCATAACTATCAAGTACTGGACTAATGGTTCAAAGTCTCCATCGGCAGTTCTCAAACCTTTCTCGGAGATGTATGCCATCGATGTTCTACCTCCTATTGAGGTTTAAGATGTCCAGGTTGTATGTGATTTCCCAGATGTATTTCCTGAAGAGTTCCCTAGCATGCCACCTGATCGAAGTGTGGAGTTTATCATAGAGCTAGTTCCTGGAACTACCCCTATCTCCAAGAGACCTTACCGCATGCCTCCTCATGAGCTGGTGGAGTTGAAGAAGCAACTTGAAGAGTTAGAAGTCCTAGGCTACATCCAACCTAGCACATCCTCTTGGGGCTGCCCTACCATCTTTGTCTAAAGCGGGATACAAATATTTCGAGACTGGTTGTTGATTACCGTCCACTCAATGCAGTGACAATCAAGAATAAGTACCCGCTTCCCAGGATAAATGACCTCTTTGGTCAACTAAGTGGTGCCACTGTCTTCTCCAAAATGTACTTAAGATCAGGGTATCATGAAATCAAGATCAGAAAGGAGGATATCCCAAAGACAGCATGCACAACTCGTTATGGTATTTACGAGTATACAATGATGTTGTTCGGGTTAACTAATGCCCCTGCAACTTTTATGAGGCTCATGAATTTCGTCTTCATGGAATATCTCGACAAGTTCGTCGTGGTATACATTGATTATATTCTAATCTACTCCAAAACCGAAGAAGAGCATGCCGAACATCTATGTTTGGTGTTGACAAAACTTCGTGAACATCCAAGTTCTCTAAGTGTGAGTTTTGGTTGCAAGAGCTCATCTTCCTTGGTCATGTTGTATCCGCAAGTGGTGTTGCTGTCATATTGGATAAGGTTTAAACCATTCTGTAATGGAAGTCACCTACTTCAGTCAAGTCCGAAGTTTTCTTCGAATGGCTGGATATTACCGCCGATTCGTCGAGAACTTCTCCAGGATAGCCAAGCCTATGACTGATATTCTTAAGAAAGATAAGAAGTTTGAATGGTCAGAAAAGGAAGAAGAAAGTTTCCAAGCTTTGAAAACTAAGCTAACCACTACTCCTATGCTTGTCCTTCCAGACACAAGCAAAGATTTCGTCATCTATTGTGATGCTTCTCTTCAAGGACTCGGTTATGTGCTGATGCAAGATGGTCATGTAGTGGACTATGCTTCTCGGCAGTTTAAGCCACATGAGAACAATTATCCAACCCATGATCTCGAACTCTCTGTTGTTGTTCATGCTCTTAAGCAATGGCGACATTACCTCATCGGTAACCATATCGAACTCTACTCGCATCATCAAAGCCTGAAGTATCTCTTTACCCAGACAGATCTAAATCTCAGGCAAAGATGATGGTTGGAACTCATCAAAGATTATGATTTGGGTCTCAACTATCAACCCAGCAAAGCTAACATCGTTGTTGATGCGCTAGGTAGGAAGTCTTATTGCAATAATCTGATGATTTCACAAGCCCAACTTGCTCTCTATGAGGAAATCAAGCGTCTTAACCTTGAAGTAGTTCCTTGTGGATTCCTTTCTAACCTTGAAATAAAATCTTCTCTGGATGACCAAATCAAGGAAGCTAAAAAACAAGATGATGAGGTCACCAAGATCAAGGAACATGTTGAAAGTGGTGAAGCTAAATGTTTTTCCATCAATGATCAAGGTACCCTCTATTTCGGTAACCGGCTAGTGGTGCCAAACAGTCGGAAAATAAAAGATCTAATCCTACTAGAATCTCATGAATCCCCTCTATCCATTCATCCTGGTGGAACCAAGATGTACCGTAATCTCCATCAAAGATTCTGGTGGAGTGGAATGAAACCAGAAATAGCTCGCTTTGTTGTAGAATGCAACAGTTGCCGTCGTGTGAAGGTTGAACACCAAAGACATGCTGGCACTAGTGTAGAGCCCCCCCTTTAACTCCGGTTGGGAGGGCCCTCTAACAGCGGTTCCTCAACCGCTGTTGAGGGTTCGGTGTTAGAGGGGGGGCCCTTTAACACCGGTTCTTATACGAACCGGTGTTAAAGGGTGGCGCACGTGGGGCTGCCGCAGGCCTCAGCCCCCCCCCCTTTAACACCGGTTCGGGGCTGGAACCGGTGTTAAAGGTTCTTCTGTCGCGGCAGAGATTTAGGCCGTTTTCCTGCCGCGGCAGGAAAATGGCCTAAATCTCTGCCACGGTAGACTTCTGCCTCTGCCCCGTTCTGGGCGTATTTCTGTGGGAGGGGGGGGGAGAGCGAGGGGGAATCGATTGGGAGCGGTATACACATAAATCGTCATCGGTACATATGAGTACATGAAAAATTAAGCAACTATTATTATACACAAACATCATCATCGGCACATACATCGTCATCGGCACATACATCGTCATCGTTCATTTTGGTGGATATCTAAAGAGTTCTCCGCCAGGCGTGACGACCTCATCAAGTATGAACCCCGCCAATTCCTCTTGAATGGCTCGTATGCGTTCAAATGGTAGGAGTTGGTCCCGCATCCGTTCGATCTGAATATATATGAAGAATGGGCCGTCAATATATATATAAGAATAAAACTCAACACAATTGATGGTAATAAAATAATGTTGTGGACTTTGTTTACTTACTCTAAGTTGTTCTAGTGCGGCTTGGCCCGTCGCACATATCGTGTTGCGAATGAACTCGCAAACATAGTACCCACATAAGTTATTGTCGTGTCCCTGATGCGCGCACTTTACGAGAATAGAGAGTTCAATCAAAATAATAATCAATAAAGCATGATATAATGGAATTGGAAGCTAGCTAGTATTACTTACATTTTGGTCTACAAATTTTAGTTCTTCTGACCATTCACCCACGGCCCTGCCCGTGAACCTTTTCCAAACCCTGTCCGGCAAAGAAAATGGATAAAGGAGTAATTAATTACTTGTTGTCACGAAAGTTGCCGATCTAGTGCGATAATATGATTGAAATTACCTCTGGAGCATATCTCTAAAGTCTGCCCATATCTCTTTTTCTTTTCGTAACGAGTCCATGACAAGGACTTTTCCTGAGTCGGGTTGAATGACTAGCAGAATAAAGTGGAACCTACACACGCATAACTCATCATCAGTTACACTTAACATCGAGTAAGCTGAAATAGAATGTGTACAAGAGAGAGGGTAACAGTACTCACGAGAAGTTGTAAGGCAATAGTATTTCCCTTTTGGTTTGTTGTCTCAGTAAAGACGTTAGCAAGTAATCTTCTGTTTGCCCGGGTTTGGTTTTTACCACTTCTTCATGAACTCTATTTGGGTCAACGAACCCAATGTCAAAAGGGCCTCCTTTCCTGCATTCCATAACCTTTTTCCTGCATAATAGTATATACATATATGGTGAGCATATATATATACATGCAATTAATGAAGTGAATGAGATGAGATATAAATTACAGAAATAGTACTTACACACAATAAAGGCTGATGGCAGCTTTGTCGAGTTCCTTCTGATTGAAGAGAAAATGCAAGTCTTGAATGTTGAAGTCGATCGCGTCGTCTCCACAGAAGAAAATCTCATCTCTTATATGCGCCATGATCCATTCTACCTTTCTCGTCTTGCAGAAATCAAGGTACCACTTGTGCAATTTTCGCATCTTTGTTGGTAGATTCTTGAGCTCCTCTTTCTTGACGAGATTCTTCCCATACTTCCATGGCTGTATGGGGTTGGCATCGCATTTGGGCAAGTTGTCTCCCATGACGTTCAAGTATGCAATGTAAGTCATCCCCATCTCATTGGCCTTTCTTTGTAGCTCTGCCTCGTAATCATTTACGGGAGGAGCGTCCCGTGTGTCGAACATTTGGAGCGGGGCGCATGATTGGTTTT
This sequence comes from Avena sativa, assembly GCA_916181665.1. Classification (NCBI taxonomy): domain Eukaryota; kingdom Viridiplantae; phylum Streptophyta; class Magnoliopsida; order Poales; family Poaceae; genus Avena; species Avena sativa. The sequence goes on from OV702280.1 coordinate 140,848,683, forward strand.
CCTGCTCTCCGAGCATGGGAACTGTTTTCTGGGGTGCCTCACGACTGCTACTTTCAGTCTCCCTACGGCGCCTTGCATCCGCCTTCAAAATCTGGCGCTCGTAGTCCGGCACAAGTGGGGTTTCAGGTTTCAAAAGATTTTTGTAAAACTTCTCCACCACCGCCGGATCTATTTTCTCCTTTGGCTCGGCCCGTCTAGGTGCAAAGAATTTCTTGAACTGTTCTTCCGAGATCCTATTGGTCTCATCGTCGCTGCGATTCCAAGGTAAAAACGGCAATGGCTTGGCGGAAGGCTGCGGGACATAGTTTTTTGAACTCTTTGGCGTACGGTTTCCTGCGGATTTCTTTGTGGTAGTGCTACTGATGCTCTTCGTGGCAGTGCTCTTCCGCTTACGCTGAGGAAATGGCTGAAGCACCGGAGATGGCTGACGGGCCGGAGATGGCTGCCGCGCAGGAGATGGCTGAAGCACCGGAGATGGCTACCGCGCAGGAGATAGCTGAAGCGGCTCAGACTGCTGACGCTGCGGAGACGGCGGGGGTGCCAGTAACCTCCAATTTGGAAGCACAATGTGTTCCTTCTTCCAAAGAATGGTTGTTTCCACTGCAAATTTGAGTTGAGTTTGCCCTGCACTTGTAGCATGGTCAAGCTGTGCTTCCTCATATTCCTTCACAACCTCATCCACCCCGACAATAGCATAGCCATCTGGAATTGGTCGGCAGTGGTAAGTTCCACCAGCTACAGGAGGTAAGGCATAGCCGACAGCCACCTTAATGGATAAGCCCATTAATCTCACATGCAGCTCAGCGTGTTCGCTCTCCGTGATCTCATCCACGGGGTATCGAGGACCCACCATTTCAAGCGTGGGCTGCACGTTCTCCGTGGAAGCCACACTGCTTTTTCGCGCAGATTCTGGGCCGCCGACAGCTTCCAATGCAGGCTCTTCGTGCCGCTGAGATGGGCCGCTAGCTTGATGGCTCTGTTGTGCATTCACTTGCGCCTGCAGCGCCGCAAGTGCATGTTCTATCTGTGTCATCCGATCTATACGCTCTTTTTCTTTTCTGCCGCGCCATCTGTAAGAGTCGCTCCAGTCGGCAAACCCATCCTTCCACGGCATACCCCTTGTGCCTCGTGCATGTCCAGGGTGTTCTTTTTTATCGATGGCGCGTGTGAGCTGGTCATTCTCTCTGTCGGGATGGAAGGTCCTGGCGGATGTTTCCTCGTATGCCGTGATGAGTTCAGTGATGGGTTTGGAAAGGATGGTTGGGAAGATACACAATCCTGTTTCTGGGTCCAACCTTGCCCCAATTCTGTAGAACCAAGTCTTTGCACGTAGGTCCCACCCATCTGTCTGGGGTGTGATCCCTCTAGCGCGCAGGGCCTTCTCAGCTTCCTCCCACTTAGGCCTCTGAGATATGTAGCCACCTGACCCCGTCCTCTGGTGATATTCCTTCTTCAGGGCATTAAGCGTATTGGTTTCTGACCTCTTTTTAGCTATAGCACTTTTTTTATATGTCTCAAATTCGGGCCAGTGAGGTCTTATCTTCGCATAATATGCGTCTTCGAAATTTGGAGTCTCGCCAGATTTGACAAATTTGTTCAATTTTGTCTTCCAGTTGTGGAAAGCGTCAGCCATCTTCTTTAGAGTCCACTCTTTGACCTTTTCCTTTATAACCGGGTTGTTTTCATCCTCCTCTGGCGGAAGGGTGAAATTTACCAACAACGAATTCCAAAGCGTTTCTTTGGATCTGTCATCGACAAAGGTACCGTCGCCCTTCTTTGGCTTATTCCAATTTTCAATTATGATTGGGATTTGGTCCCTAACAAGAACTCCAGCCTGATGTACAAATTTGTCTGCGGCCTTCTTGGGCTGCATCGGCCTGCCATCAACACGGACTGCTTTGATCGTGAACTTTGCACGATCTTTCAACCGCTGGCTCGCGCCTCGCTTGCTCTTTTTCGTAGAAGAAGATGGTTGCTGGCTGGTCGATCCAGAGGGCTAAAAGAAGAAAGAAGCGTTAATTAATACATGTAGAAGAAGATTGTTGGTGGAAGTCAGGAGAGGCTTAATCAATGCATATACCTCGCCGGACTTTGTAACCATTAAATTGCGTTCACCGGAGTCTTCATCTTCTCCATGACTAGTACTTGAGCTGTCGTCATCATGTCCCTCCAAGTTCAGATATTGTGAGGTGTGCTCATCAATAATTTTCTCCATTATTTCTTCTTCTTCAAGGTTTCTACTAAGTGGATCCATAGTTTCTAAAACAATAACATTATCTAGAGTAAGAGTGTAAACATTCAAGCGGACTTGGATTCATACACAAATATACATATTATCCATACAAAAATACACAAATAAATACACAAATGAAATTAAAACCCTAAGGATGCTTGATCATTTTAAACGAGTTCCCAGGGGTCGAAACCCTAATCAGGATGAGTCAGAGGTCCAATTTGTATACAAGTTTTAATCTATGCATGTAGTACAATTTATCGAGCAAACAAGTTTTAATCAGGATGAGTCAGCAATCACACACGTTGCACTCCTCGCAATCTATCGAGCAAACAATTTCATACAACATAAACAATAGCACATAGAGATCAAACAAATGCAACAAATGCATGCATGGCAATTTAATAAGTCACAATGGTTGCTACTTTAGTTCTCTAAACAATACTGAAGTATATGATGCATGCAAGAGGCCAATTAATGCAATGGAGTATTTGTTATGGATAGAGGACATTAATACGAACCAGTAGGCGTTGGATTCACCCTAATCAGAGTTACAAATCTTTTCTTATGATTTAAATAGTGTTTAATGGGTTTTAAATCATTTAAATAGTTTATGTTGTCTAAAAATCAAACTAAAATCAGATATATAATCCCCACGGGGTTGTGATTCCAGGGACATATTATTTGTAATTTTCTGAACATTATTTATTTTCTTATGAATTTATTACTCTAAATAAGCCATTATACCATTTATTTAATTGCTGAAAAACCTTATATTATTTGGCTTAACCATTTGCATATTGATGATCTACACACAATTGTGAATCCATAGGTATATTATTTGTGATTTTTGGACCAGTAGATATTTTACTATGAATTTATTAACCTAAAAGACCGTTAAAACTAATTAAATTATTACAGTAAACACGTACTGTAAAAGTTAAATCCAACTTGATATTAATAATCTACTCAATTTTCTGAATTCATTGATATATAATTTGCTATTTTTGGATCTACGAATCTTTTTATATGATTTTTGCAAGATTATACAATTTTCTGCAATTTTTATCTTTTCTTCTATTTTTCAGGAGAGTCAACGTTGACTGGCGCTGTGTCATCGCTGACGTGGCAGATAGGTGGCGCATTCTGGTTTGCTGGTACCCTTTCGACCTGGGGTCAGATGGTGGCCGTCGGATCTTAGATTGATCGGACGGTGCAGGGCGTCCAAGGCGAGACTCACCGGTGGGGTGACGTGGAGGCGGCGGGCTCGTCGGGCGGCGGTGCTAGTGGCGGATGCGGCGGTCTCCGGAGATTTCGAGGTGGCCTACGAGAGGCGGGGTACTATGGCGAGAAGGTTGGTGGCCTCGGCGCGGTGGATTGCTTCCTCGGGCAACAGAGGCAGACGGCTGGAGATGGGTGGCGTCGGCGGTGCTCCGGCGAGGAATTGGGCGCGGTCGGCTGCTCCTGCACGAAGAAGAGGTGGTCAGGGTGATGCGGTCAAGTGAGAGGGAGAGGTCATACGAAAAAGAGAGGGTCGGGGGTGACTGCCTCATCGAGGACCTCGAGCTCCGAAGCTCGACAATGGAGGCGGAGGCGGCGAGACGGACGATTCCTCCCTCACTCCGAGGGCGGCGGCGGCGAGACGCGCGAGCTCCGAGGGCACCCACGGACGATTCCTCCCTCACTCCGAGGGCGGTGGCGGCCGGCGGTGGCTTCTCTCTGCTCCGATGCGGTGGCGGCGCTTCTCTCTACTCCGATGGCGCGCGCGCGGTGGCGGTTCGATCTGGCTCTGGGGGAAGAAAGGAAGGGGAAGGCAAATTTAATACCCCCCCTTTAACACCGGTTCGTGGCTAGAACCGGTGTTAAAGGGGGGATTCCATTTCCCGCGCGCATTTACTACCCCCCCCCCTTAACACCGGTTCCATCCAGGAACCGGTGTTAAAGGGGGGGTGCGTGCGGGAAACGAAATAAATGCGCCCCCCCTTTAACAACGGTTCGTGTCTGGAACCGGTGTTAAAGGGGGGGGGCATTTATTTCATGCATTAAAGGGGCATTTTCAATTCAAAAAATATGATATGAATTTAGAAAATTCATATCTTTTTCATTTCAACTCAGAAAAATATGAATAATATATCATAATTTTCAGAAAAATAATATTTATCCATTCATGTAAATCATTTTATATTTACTTTACATGAAAATTTTCAAAATAATTAAAACACTTACATATAAATTTTGATTATTCAATTCAAACAAAAATAAATTGTTAAATCCTAAAACTTTGAACATAAGAAATATTAAGCATCTAAAAATAAATCTAACCCTATTTTATTAGATCAAATCATATTTTAATGCCGCATCTTTTGTATTAATATTTTTGAATTGATTGGATATTTAAATGTCGCATCTTTTGTATACACTTGAATCTCACCAAGCCTCGCTCAACTTGCATTGTTTTTTTTGATAAAATAGCATATTGTGAACCTAAAAATGATTTTTGTAAAAAATCATGAGCATCGTATCATGTACCTGTAGTTTATATCTGACCCACTTCCTACCGATTCGGTAGGAATTTGTCTTTTTCACCAGAGGTGGATGGAAAGGTTTCAGATCCCCCTGTTGGTACATTGTGCATATAAGGTGGTCTAGTATTTTTGTAAAATGTGTTGGTGGTTTTTTGAATTAGCCATTTGGTGGTTGCTTCACAAAACCGTCCGTTTTTTATGCTCGGAAAATGGAAAATGCCTTTTTGGTGCGATAAAAAGGAAAACTTCCTCTTGCAACATTGTTTGCCATGCCATGATGCACATGTATGCACAATATGACCATATTATCACAAACTATGCCTTGATTCTAGCCATAACATTGGTCATTTGACCCGAAAGCCAAGAAACCTCCAATGATATAGGTCATTTTATGAAGGTTTTTTCGAGACATAATCAACATACCAAGTTTGAGATTTTTCATTCTAACTATGTCACATAATATAACACCATGCGAAGGTTTCGCACTGTTTCGATCTTTTTTTATTTTTTTATCCCCGTTTTAAACTATCGACAAACTTTGTCGAACAACGGGCATGATGATTCTTAGCTCGGGGCCAAGCCTCGCTCAACTTGCATTGTTTTTTGATAAAATAGCATATTGTCAACCTCGAATGAGAATGCAACTAATATTAAGTTACATAAAGCCAAACTGGAACTGAAACTTAAGATACATAAAAGAACTAAGATACATGGCCAGATTAAGTAACAATCGGCCAAACTTGTTTCGGAATGTTGGAGTGATTCAGTCATGCTCCTACCAACACCTGTAATACTCGCCACTGTAGTCGTCGTACTCGCCGCCGCTGTCTTCTTCATCGTCGTAGGGGTCGCCGTAATTGAACCTCTGGAGAGTACGTGTGGGCTGGACTTGAGGGTAGCGCGTGGGCTGGACATGAGGGTAGCGCAGACGGGGGTTAGAGTCGGCGGCAGTGTCATAGGCCATGACGCTCTGGAGAGTCCGACCGCGCCACCATAGCCGCCGGCCGGCCTTGTTGAAGTTAGGAGGAGGTGGGCCGTCCTCCTCATGCCTGGCGAGCGCCCTCTCACGTCGATCCACGAAGAAGGCTTCCCAAGTAGGGAAATAGTCGGGATGCCATCTAGGATTCCTCTGCTGCTCCGGCGTGAGCTCGAAGTAGTAGTGGTTCGTGATGGCCATCCGGCGCGCCACACCTAGAGGGACAGGAGGAACCGGCACGCCTCCGACGCTCAGCATCCAGCCGACGGGGACACAGTAGCCCGACGGGCAGGGGTAGTTCGAGGCGCAAAGCGCCTCCGCCTCCCTGGGGGTTAGTGCTATGGTGGAAGCCATGGGAAAGAGTTATGAGGTTGCAGATATGAGTCTAGAGATGTGCAATGACAATGGAGGCCAACCCTACATATATATAGTGAACTAGTGGGAAGAACTGGAGGGAAGAACTAGCGGGAAGAAAACTGGCGGGAAGAAAACTGGCGGGAAGAAGAACTGGCGGGAAGAAAAATGGCGGGAAGAAAAATGGCGGGAAAAAATGGCGGATGAACCTTTAGTCCCGTTTGGAGACACCAACCGGGACTAAAGATGAACCTTTAGTCCCGGTTGGAGACACCAACCGGGACAAAACACGAGTCGGCACTAATAATAGGGGTGAGTGTCGACATTATGTCATGCGGCGTGTACCTTGTCCCGGATGGTGTCACCAACCGGGACTAAAGATGAACCTTTAGTCCCGGTTGGAGACACCAACCGGGACAAAACACGAGTCAGCACTAATAATAGGGGTGAGTGTCGACATTATTTCGTAAGTGTCGACACTATGTCGAGCTGCTTGTACTATAAATAGGCATCCTTGTGATTCCAGTCCTCCAGCCAGTTTGAGACTATGCCTTACCTCCTTTCGAGAGCAGGGACACCACTACGGCCAGTTTCAGGCAGATGCCGACCGAGCCCAGTCCTCCGGCATCTCCGAGAAACTGGTCATAGAGGCACTCCCTAATATGTGAAATTAGTTAGCTCCTAGGTGTATTGATCTAGTTAGAGAAGTTACAAAGCTGCAAGATGGTTTTCGAGAGCAGGGACACCACTACGGCCAGTTTCAGGGAGATGCCGACGGAGCCTAGTCCTCCGGCATCTCCAAGAAACTGGTCATAGAGGCACTCCCTAATATGTGACCGCGCACGTTTGGAGATCAGATCTTAATGGTAAGTACGAATCGGGACAACTTCTTCTCATAGTCTCGGTCCATCCACAAAACATGACTAACACTCAAGACATGTATTAATATTAAAAACATGAACTAGAGTTACATAATATGAGCATGAACTTCTTGGCATATGTCCTTCCTTATGATCGCTTCAGACGTAACCATGGAGCATCTTCTTTACTTAACGGAATGCTTGGGTCAGTTTTCACTGTGAAGGGCGGAATTTCATCAAACTTATATAATCTTCTGACATGTTTGTCTTGTCCTCGATTCCCACGATGTTTCTTTTCCCTGAAAGAACTATGTGACGCTTTGGCTCATCATATGATGTATTCGTTTGCGTATTTTTTCTTTTTTTGGTCTGGAGGACATGTCCTTCACATAGAAAACCTGAGCCACATCATTGGCCAGGACCTTTTCCAAAGATTTCTTCTAGGTCCTTGACCATACCAAATACCTCCTCACCGGTACGGAGGACAGGCTTCCTCCGGGGTTCTGCCAGACGTTTGAAATGCTTGCCTTTCTTTCTTACTGGATGCAGGTTCGGAAGAAATCGGCGATACCCTAGGTACACAACCTTCTTACATTTATCCAAATATACACTTTCAGTATCATCTAAACAGTGTGTGCATGCATTGTATCCCTTGTTTGTCTGCCCTGAAATGTTACTAAGAGCAAGCCAATCATTGATGGTTACGAAAAGCAATGCTCGTAGGTCAAATGGCTCCCCTTTGTGCTCATCCCACATACGTACACCTGGTTTGGCCCACAACTGTAAAAGTTCTTCAACTAATGGCCTTAGGTACACATCAATGTCGTTGCCGGGTTGCCTCGGGCCTTGGATGAGCACTGGCATCATAATGAACTTCCTCTTCATACACAACCAAGGAGGAAGGTTATAGATACATAGGGTCACAGGCCAGGTGTTGTGACTGCAGCTCTGCTCACCAAAAGGATTCATGCCGTCTGTACTTAGACCAAACCTTAAGTTCCTTGCGTCACGTGCGAAGTCCGGGTACTCTCGCTCGACTTTTCTCCATTGTGACCCATCAGCGGGGTGTCTCAACATCGCGTCTTTCTTACGGTCTTCCATGTGCCATCGCAACAACTTGGCATGCTCTTTATTTCTAAAGAGACGTTTTAACCGTGGTATTATAGGAGCATACCACATAACCTTGGCGGGAACCTTCTTCCTAGGGGCCTCGTCCTCAACATCGCCAGGATCGTCTCGTCTGATCTTATACCGCAGTGCAGTGCATACCGGGCATGCATCCAAATTCTCGTACTTCTCACCGCGGTAGAGGATGCAGTCATTAATGCAGGTATGTATCTTCTGCACGTCTAATCCTAGAGGGCAGACAACCTTCTTTGCTTGGTATGTACTGTCGGGCAACTCATTATTTCTTGGAAGAAGATTCTTCATTTTTACCAACAACTTTGAAGATGCGTTGTCAGTCACACCATTCTCTGCCTTCCATTGTAGAAAATCCAGTGTGGCACCTAGATTTTTGTGGCCATCTTCGCAAGTTGGATACAACAATGTTTTGTGATCCTTTAACATCTGCTCCAGCTTCTCCTTCTCCTTTTAAGTTTCACATTCTTCCTTTGCATCAGTAATGGCCCAACCATGATCGTCATCAGCGGGCCCATCTGCTCCCTCTTGATCTTCATTATCTACCCCTGTTGCATTATCATCATATTCAGGATACATATTATGATAGTAGTCATCATCCTCTTCTTCTTTGTTGTCTTCCATCACAACCCCTTTTTCTCCATGCTTGGTCCAACAATTATAGCTGGGCATGAAACCGGATCGAAGCAGGTGGGTGTGAATGGTTCTGGTATTTGAGTAGTCTTTCTTGTTCTGACAGTGAACACACGGGCAACACATAAAACCATTGTGACCACGGTTTGCATTAGCCACAACGATGAAATGTACTCGGAAGTGCGGCGGTCACCGTACATCCATTGCCGGTTCATCTGCATTAATATGTAGTATATATCAAAAAATAATAGGGAGATGACCATTTATATATATAGTACATCAATGACACATGAAAGGATAGTTGCCGACCTCGACCGAGACGGAAAGAGCAACAAGAAAACTTATTTTGAGCTCTCGGGCATTTCACCGAACACCTCTTGTGCATATGAAAAAAAACTAGCACTCTTCACACCCTCTTGCTAGGCTCCAAAATGTGAAAGAATGGAAGAGTGGGGTGTGTGTGGGCTGGGGTGGTGTCTTATATAGCCCCCCCCCCCTTTAACACCGGTTCAAGCCACGAACCGGTGTTAAAGGGGGGCTGCGCGGGCCACCTGTTGCAGGGTCCTTTAACACCGGTTCGTGGCATGAACCGGTGTTAAATGGGGGCTCCTTTTTTGCCGCAGGGGCCACGCTGGTACGGCCCCCCCTTTAACACCGGTTCGTAGAAGAACCGGTGTTAAAGCCCTTTTTCGGGATCAACAAAAGACCTCGTTTCCACTAGTGTGGACTTCTGCAACCATTGCGTATTCCTGACTGGAAATGGGATGAAATAGGTATGGATTTCATTACCGGACTCCCAAAGACACAAACCGGACATGATGCCATATGGGCAGTGCCTGATTGACTATCCAAAGTTGCTCACTTCCTTGCTGTTTGGGAAAGCATTACTGCAAGCCAGTTGGCAGAACTATATGTATCCCAGATAGTTGTACTTCATGGTGCTCCCAAGAAGATCATATCTGATCGTGGAAGCTTGTTCACTTCCAAATTCTGGGCTAGTTTCCAACAATCTATGGGAACTAATGTCTCTTTCAACATAGCTTATCATCCTAAAACAGGTGGTCAGTCTGAAAGAGTGAATCAAATTCTTGAAGACATGCTCAGAGCGTGTGTTATATCATTTGGAAGAACTAGGAGAAATGTCTTCCTTTTGCTGATTTCTCTTAACACAACAATTTTCAATCCAGTTTGGGTATGGCACCTTTCCAATTCCTGTAAGGAAGAACATGTCGGACACCACTGAACTGGACAGAAACCGGCAAAAGACAATTCTTTGGTACGGACATGATCTAAGAAGCATAATATCAAGTTATCATAATTCGAGAGCGTCTGAAGGCCGCCCAATCTCGTCTGAAGACCAACTATGATCGTCATCATCTTGATGTTCATTGTGAAGTTGGTGATCAAGTCTATCTCTGGGTCACTCCTCTGAAGGGTGTCCATCGATTCGGTATCAAAGGCAAATTGGCTCCTCGCTATGTGGTCCCTTTCGCATTCTCTCCAAGCGGGGTGAACTTGCCTACCAATTGGATCTACCTTTAACCTTTCCAGAAGTTCATGATGTCTTACACGTGTCTCCACTCAAGCATTGCTTGAAAGATCTCATTCATGGTGTGGACCATGAAACTTTGGATCTCCAAGATGATCTAACCTACCGGGAATACCCTGTTCGTATTCTTGATGAAACGGAGCGCAAGACTCGTCGTCAAACCATTAAGTTCCTGAAAGTTCAATGGTCTCATCACTTTGAGTCATAATCAACCTGGGTACGTGAAGATCATCTTCGATCTGAGTACCCTGCCTTCTTTTCTAAAACATAGAAATCTCGGGTCGAGATTCTTGTAAGTGGGGTAGAGCTGTAACATACCACCCTCTTGTATAATATTAATAAAGACATGGTTGATCATTGCATACATGCATTACATTTGCACTTTGATTCAATCCAATAAAAACAAATAAAACCCTAAAATTCCTTCTCACAAAACCTATTCAAATGGTTTTGAATTTTGAAAAACTACCAAAAATCTATGGAACCCAAATTGTTTACAAGGGTTCCTGCAAAATTTGAATATTTGCAAAGTCCTGGTATTTTGAAATGTATCAAATCAGTTTCGAAATTTAAATACAAAATAGAAAGTATAAAAATAGAAAAAGGAAATGATTTCAGAAAGAAAAACATTCTCCTAGCTTTACCTAGGCCGTATCCCATCTCTACCCTCTCAATCTGTCTCCCAGCGCAGCACCTAGCAGCCTCTCTCCCTCGCTTTGCTGCGGCCCAACCCTGCCCAAGCGCGGACCACTCTTGGCCCGTACTGATTCGACCATCTACCGCATCGCCGTCTTCGTTCCCGACGAGGAAGCTGCTCGGTGTCGCTGCCTCCGCCGCCCGCCTCCGTCGTGATGTGTGCCTCCACCCGCCGTCGCCTACAAGACCCCTGGACGCCAGACGAACCCTAGTTGTGCCCCACTTCTCCTCTACCTCTTCCCCCTCTTTTTCTTCCCCAAGGCCGAAACCCTATCTCGCAGTCGCCGTATTCGGTAACCCCGGGCCAAGCCGAGGCCACCAATGTGACCTCCTCGTCGCCCTAGTCCTCCTCCGTGAAGCACGCAAGCCGGGAAGGTCCCACCTTGCCAGAATTGAGCCCAACGTACCGTCGACCACCATTGTTTCCATCGTCGATCTGTCGCCGTCTGAGCTTTCCTCGCCTCCCCAACACCACTGTCGTGCTTAGGGTGAGCTACTGGTCCTCGTAGACCCCTCTGTACCCTCCCTCTCGTTCTCTGCAGCTCCCACGTCATGCACCTCCATCTCTCGCTGCAGCAGTTACTCACCGGCGCCGCTCCGGCGACCTAAAACAGCGGCTCTGCCACTAACATGCTCAGCGCGCAAGCCCGCGTCGAATGCCCCCGCTCCCGCAGCCCCGTGCGTCCCCAATCACCATCCCCGCTCTTGATCTGTGAGCATCTCCATTGCTGACGTCATGGTGACATCATCCTGATGCAATAAACCTTTTTCTTTTATTTAAATTGTGTTGTAATTATTTTCTGAAAATGTTATTTATCCCTATGGGCCCTACCTGTAAGACATTTAGTCTTTTTCATAAATATTTTCTAAAATTGTTAAACTTATGACATGTGGGACCAAGTTGGAAAATAATTTAAATATTCCAAAAATGATTTAAAATGAATTAAAAATGGAGAAATTCATAACTAATTCATTTTAAATCAAAAAAATACAAATAAAATATCAAACTGTTGAGAAAAATGAGCTCTACCATTTAAAAATGTAAGCATTCATATTCATACAACTTTGAACCATAAATTATTTAGAGGAACCCGACACCGCTAAGTACCATAGGTTCGATGGTTTGCCTATCTAGGGCTATCCAGATCCGATTATACATCTAGGGCTACTCTATTACATGAAAATTTTCATATAATCCATATTTTATGAGCATTGCACATGCCGTGTGTTGAATGATGCTTTTCTTTTCCGGTGATTGGTTCTTCGCGAATAGGAACTGAATCTGAGGCTGAAGTCAACGCCACCAAAGAGCAGTACCAGTCCAACGACGGACAAGGCAAGCGAAGCCCCACTCATACATATAAACCCTATGCTTTCAATGTATTTAAATTCTCGCCATATGCATGCAGTTCAACAGTCTTTTATCAATAGATAAAGTAATCCTATCTGATTCATGTTTCCTTTTGTAAACTATAATACCTGATCCACGGCTCCTAGCATAACTAGGGTTTCACCTATGAGCATCGCTAGTACCACAGAACAGTCGATCTTATCCATCCTTATTGGTCCAAGGCCGATCATCCAGATGATGCATCAGAGATGCGAAGGAACCTACACTACTAGGAAACAGCACATCCGTGGCGCACCTAAAAACTACATCTATAGCGCACTAGCAGTGCACCACTAGCCACGCGCTATGGCTAAGTTTTATCCGTAGCGCACTACCTAGTGTGTTACGGGTAAAAGATTTACCCGTGGCGCACCACCTAGTGCACCACAGGAAGGGGTCCAGGTGCACCACGGCTATGTTTTTTGAAAAAACAAAAATGCAAAAAACACCCTAGTTTTGAATTGCAAAAGCAATCGGTCCGTGCATCTCCCTTACCACATCTCCTCACCGTAGCATGGTCGTGGCCACGACCTACCACCGCAGGGAGGTGCGGGAGGCCATGGTCGCGCTAGTCCTCGCTGGCATCGAGGCGGTAGGAGGAGGTGTGGTTGGAGAAAGGGAGGTAGGAAGAGAGGGAGGAAGGAAGGTAGGAAGAGAAGAAGAGAGGGAGGAAGGGAGGTAGGTGAGGAGAAGGAGGTCGTCGTCGCCCGTCGTCACTGTGAGGAGGAGGAGAAGGCCGCCATCGCACCAACGTCACTGCAAGGAGAGGAAGAGGTCGAAGCAAGGACGCCGGAGCAAGGTGGCTGGAGAGAGGATAAGGGGAAGGAGGAGAAGGAAAAGTAAAAGGGAGAAGGGAGAAGGAAAGGAGAAGGAAAAGGAGAAGGGGAGGGAAAAGTATAGGGGTAGGTGGGCGGGGTGGTGATTTCAATTTCTAATACCACCCACTTACTCGTGGCACACTAGGTGGTGGTGTGCTACGGGTAAGTTGCCCTCTATTTTTTCTGCAGGAAAAAACGGGTCTTTTAACCATAACCTTTTAATCTTTTCGAATTTTGAAAATCTAAAAAATCACTAAACGACCAGAGGTCGTTACGGGCGGATGTGAAATCTCGTTCTCGTCATTTTGGAATATTAAACTTTTTTTCGACATCGTATGCAAAAGTTATGGCCGTTTTACCGTGGCATGACTTTTTTTACAGAAAAATTCAAAATTCTTGTTTGTTAATTTTTCTAGAAACTAGACCCCTTTACCTACCTACATGTGAAAGGATTTTATTTTTTGAAGTGTTTTTCATTATATTTTATTTTTTTGGAAGGCTAAAAAGGTGATCCACAAGGTGGTGAAGTTGGTGCAGGCCACTTAGCCCTAGGGCACTGGGGAAGGGTGCCCTACGGGTAACTTGACCCAGCTGTTGCAGCAGGCTGCAACACACATACCCATAGCGCACTGGGTCAGGGTGCTCTACGGCTAAGTTTCACACCCGTAGCGCACCCTGACCTAGTGTGCTACGGGTATGTGTTCTGCTGCCACCTGTGCCCCGACCCATACATAGTCATGGCGCACCCCCCCATGTGCGCCACGCTTATGGAAGTTAGCCATAGGGCGTCCATCGACAGTGTGCCACGCCTATTTTACTAGTGGGGCACCACTAGCATGTGCGCCACGGATGTATGGATAACCTATAGCTATTTTCCTAGTAGTGTTAGAATGATAGCATGTTGTGTTATGATCAGAGATGGATAATAAACATGTTAAGGCAGGTATGGGAGGCCACATTGGGTGTGATTTTTGTAGTCCCATGCTAGCCACCTTTAGGAACTGAGTTCTCGCCTCTTGAACCAAGACGAGTGTAGAACCACACAGGGTCCTAGAAACCCCCTCGACTCACTAACTTGCCTAGTAGATTCCATGAGTGACATAGTCCGGGCTTTCCATTCGACATGCGCATCTTGGTTGTTCTTGAATGGAGGTGAAGGAGGTGCATTCATAATAGGTAGGTAAGCGTGGCCTGGAACAAGAGAGGCACGGCCTCCGTAATCTTGAACCCGGCAGACATCTCTAGGGACCGGCTTCGGGACTTGACCCATTATGGCGGTATCTCCTTAGTGCCTGACTCATGGTCTTGGCGAAAGCAAGGTAAAGGTCGTGGTCAACCATCCTCTGCCGGCCTTTCCAGGAAGAGGGCTAATAATTTGGCATTAAGAGTCGGTTGGTACGTGTGGGTAAAGTTGTGCACCCCTGCAGGGTTATAATCTTTTCGAAAAGCCGTGTCCATGGTTATGGACGACTTGGGAACGGATTCTATGATCATAGAGAACTATAACCGAATGATAAAACTTGGTCAACTAATGAGATATCTAGATTACTTCCTTTGGGTTATTTGAGGGGGTACTCCGAGATGAGAGGTTCAGTTGATGATGTTACTTGGTGGATATCGAAGATGATTCTAAGAGCTAGAGTTGTAGTCTTCTTATCCCTTTTAAAATGATCTAACTAGACGAGCTTATTTTCCTTATTTTTTTCAAAACTAAGATGGCTTTATGCAAAATAACTCCACTAGCCATAAGTCTTGCGGAGTACAACCTGTAGTCAGCCCTGCCTTGTTGATGTTTTTCTACAGATGAAGCTATGCCAAATGAAGGTGGTTTTCTACATCGATGTCGATGAGTAGTTGGGGTTCCAAGGCAACGTCCTAGGATCTATTGAAGGATCGTTACTTCTGTTTATGGCCTCTTAGGCCCTTTTGCTATGGTTCAGTCTCGCCGGCGTTGCCCGACGGAGACGACAAGCCTCAATCGTTGGATTAGATGTTGATCGTATGGTCTAGGTTGCCCCGTACCCCTTCGCACCCCATGTCTCACTGACTGGTGGGAACGCTCACTTAAACCCACCCGCGCGCGCTGTGCGCTGTGGGCCGACCTAGTTACACTCCTGCACGACCCAGTAATTCAAATTTAGGTTTATTAATAAAGTTTCAAAATTAGTTCTGTCTCTAAATTCAAAAATCATCCCAGATCGATTCAGTAAACCAAATTGCATGAAACTAATTTTGCTGAAAAGGTACTGAAATTCTTAATCCAAGCCCGTTGGATTTAGATCATTTGGAGTTGTCGATCACCTATAGCAAAAATAACAAGGCAGAAGCTTTTTTGCATTCAAACATTTTTCAAAATTCAACCACAAAAGCTTTTGAATTGATTCCAACTCTCAAAAATCACATTTGACCTGACCTTTCTGAATATAAAAATATCTAGGTTTACTTCCAGAAATAAAGAACAAGTAATAAAAGAATGCCCCATAGGAATTTCTAGTCACTTTATTTAATTAAAATAAAAAGGTTAAACCTTGTTAAATTGTGACACCACTTTAAATCACATTCCCAAGTACTGAAATATATGGTGATGACATGTGTCAACCTGATCCCATGTTTTAGTTGGATAATATTAAATCTTAAGTAGTTTTCAATGAGTAGAAATTAATTTTCTAAAATAAAAGAAATAAAACTATTGCCTTAATCTTTGTGATGTTTGTGATGATACTAGATCATCTAGTGAAAACCTTTGTGTGATAAATAGAATTAGTTTAATATTGTTTGGTGCTTGTGTACCTCTAGTACCGACCAAGGATACGAGAAGGAAGGAGAATACTACGAGGAAGAAGCAGAGGAGAACTTCAACCACTGCATTGCACAAGGCAAGCTATCTAAGCAAGCTACCACTTGCATGTTACCTATGGAAGCTAACACTTGCAACTGTGAAAACTATATGATCTATGCAATGCATTAGGCATGCCTTGGTTATACCCCTTGATGACACATAATCCCAGTTTTACTTGCAAGCTTAGATATTTTATTTATTTATCAAAGCTCCTTAGCTTGTCTATTCCGTGAATGGTAGATTCTAGAAAGATATTTAAAGGTAGCATAAAGAGCATAAAACTTGGTCTAAGATAGATAAATCTTGATGTCATCCTGAGGCATGAGATTGAACTTAGATAAGTCACACTAGATTACCACCCCTCATTAGTGTTTATCCCCCACTTGTAGTTGCTAGTGCTAAGCATAAAACTTGATCACTTTATATGGGATTACTTGGTGAAATGGTTATGAAAACCTTAGAATGATGAGTCATTCTACTGAAATGTTTTGACATGTGTTCTTGAACACCAGATGATTTTTGATGATGAAAATGTTGAGGCATGAGCCTTAGCCCTTTATAAAACTGATGGTTGTCTGGATGTGATACCATTCCAATTTTACCGTACAACCACAATACTCAAAATTTGGGTAGGGCTTGACTGAAATTTATATACCTTAGTATGGGTTCCCTTTTGGCCAAGGTTTGAGCTGAGGCTACCTTGTGAAGATTGTTCACCTATGCAGTTCCCAAGATGACAGATGGTCATGGTTGGGATGCCAAACTCATAGGAGAGGTGCCTATACTAGGGCGTGTAGTTGAAAGGTTAGGATTGATTATCCGCATACGGAGTATGGTGAATTCAGGATTGTTCCTGACGGATGTATTGAATATTGTGGTGAAAGTGTACCACCTCTGCAGAGTGTCAAACTATTCGAATAGCCGCGTCCGTGGTTATGGACAGTTGGAGTGGCCATACTGTTCCGTCATCAGATGTTTTCAAAATGACTTATGAAGTGAATCATGACTTTGACTTGACCACAACAGGGTTTTGATATGAAGTGTTATAAAACTTTCAACTAGCTTTCTTTTCTTCTGAACTCAGTTAAGGTAAATCTGGCTTTTTGCAAAACAACCTAGAACCTAGTATTTCCTACTCAAAACCACTTCACTTGTTAGTATTAGTTTGCGAGTACTTAAAGAGTACTCATGGCTTTGTCCCTGGCTATTCCCGTGGCCATACTATGAAGAGGACTATCAGGAGAATGGACCGCAGGAAGGTTACGACAACTAGGATCATCTCCCATCGTCAGCATTGCCTGTGACCATGAAGATGGAGTCTCGCCCACGCTACAGTATACGTTATTCCGCTGCTATGATTGTATTAAGACTGGATCATGTGATCCTTTATTTGTTGTAAGACCTTATGTATGGTTTGTAATGGATGATGTACTGTGATATCCAATCTGTTATGTTGCGCAAAAAATGTAATCCTGGGATTGTGATGTATAGCATACAGGCATCTAAGATTAAAAATCCGGGTGTTGACAAGTTGGTATCAGAGCCATCCTGACCATACGAGACCCTAGTTTAGAATGGACGTTTGAATCAAAAACTTAGTTTCAAAACCAAGGAAGTGAGTACTTATGAAAACTTATTACCATTCTAATCATCTAGATTCTTTCATGAAAATTCATGTTCCTCAAAAATTCTTTCAAACGTACATAAAATTTGACACACTTGATCACTCTACTAACTTACTCATCCTATATTATTATAGATGAACATGAAGTATAGCAAGTTCTATCAGTTGGGGAATGGAGGAGACCTCATATTTGAGCGCGACTTGGACCAGATTTCGGAACTTCTGGAGCGCCCGCACCCCGAGTTCTTCGGAGCTCATCTCAACGATCAGGAAGGAGAGGAATTGTAATGGCTGGTTGTTGCAAGTCTCCGAGGAAAGATTGAAGCCCCCACCTCAGAGGGAATTCAGTTCACCATCAGAGAGAACAAATGGCTTGATGGACTTGCCAGGGCCATGCAGGAAGCTCTTGCCCGTCTATGTGGGTAGAGTATCAATCAGATCAAGGGTACCCGCTTTGAGTTCTGCCCAAGGCGTGATGTTATGGGACAGCCACTGGAGGCACCATATCACCCTGAGCTGAAGAATCAAGTAGACCACCTCAGCTTCATGATGTATGACCGGCAGAAGGAGTTGGACAACGTCCGTTCCTACGCCAACCGTAACTCTGCCATCGCCGCCAAGAAGGATCAGACCATCGCCATGCTGGTGAAGGATCGCCAGTCTCATCGCTGTCAGCTTAACAAGAAGGAGTGCATCATTGCCCGCCTTCGTCACCGGATCACAGAGTTGGAGGAGACCGTCCACGAGAGGGACCTTCAGCTTGAGGAAGGGAGAATGCAGGGGAGGACATCCGTGGAGATCCCTACTCTTACCTCAGTGATGATGATGACTTTCTGGAGGATCATGCCATGGACTTCTTCACCGATGAGGATGACTTCGCCTTCATTGATGATGATGAGGAGGAGGATGATGAGGACACCGACTCCGAGGAGTAGTAGCACTTGAGCACTAGTGTTAGTGAGTTGTATCTGGTCCCATTGTATCGTAGTTTCCCAGAATGGTTCTTAAAACCATCTGTTTTCTTTGTTGTGGTGTGTGTTTGTATGGTGTGTTATGAATGAATAAAAAGCAAGTTGCTAGAAAAACCTGAGTCAAACTTCAAAAACTTTTCAAGAAAAAAAACCCTAAACCTTAGAAATTTCCCTCTTTTCTCATGATCTATCTCAATCTTCAGATGCCTCGCGGCGGAAGCACTTCATCCCCGGACCCAATATTGCAAATCTTGCAAATGTTGGTTTCTAACTGTGAAGCTGAAAGAGCCGAACGTCAAGCCAACTTAGCCACCCTTCAGCACATAGCTCAGATGGCTAACAACAATCAAGGCCATGGAAAGCAGGAAAACCATGGATCCATGCTCAAGAAATTCCAGAACACCAATCCACCTATCTTCACTAAGTTTGAAGAGCCCCTAGATGCCGATGATTGGCTGCAAACCATGGCGATCAACTTAGAAGTTGCGGGAGTGGAAGCCAATGAGAAAGTACTGTTTGCCACCCATTATCTGGCCGGAGATGCATGAGCATGGTGGAACAGCATTCGCACCATGAATGGAGGACAGATGATGACTTGGGAGGAATTCAAAATCAAGTTTAGCAGAACCCATGTGCCATCGGTTTGATCAAGAGGATGAGAGATGAATTCAGGGAACTGAAGCAAGGGAGGATGATGGTAGTTGAGTACCGTGACAAATTTCTGTCATTGGCTAGGTATGCACCGGATGAGATTGATACTGAAGCCAAGAAGAAGGAGAGATTCTTGAATGGTCTGCACGATGAGATGCAAACGGTGTTAGTCAACATCCCGTTTGCTGATATTGAAGCCCTAGTCGATTATGCAATCCAGATGGAAGGCAAGATCAACCAAGCCAATGAGAATCGCAAGCGTAGAATGATGCACCAACCAGGAACCCATCATACCCCAAAGTATCGCCCCAACCCATCTCCAGGATTTTCCCCAAGAACCAATAGACCTCCGATGAACCGTCCAACCTATACTGTAGCATCCCAGTTGTCTAACACCTGTAATGCTACTTGTTCTAGTAATAAAAGGGCCACTTCCTACATATAATTATTGCATCATCATCCTATCATGCTCATGTCATCATGCCACCTTGCATTTGAGCATCATACAAAAAAAACCCTTGAGCTTTGGCTCTTATCTCATATGCATTAATATTTGTATTTGCCTCTTGATATTGTATTTGGTTCTTGATATATTGTTAAATGCCCAAGTTGAGTTGGGGGCATATCTCTTATTGACTCCACCACCTTTTCTTCACCACCTTATAATTCCACCATCCAACTAATATGAGCTTGGCATTTTAATTGAGTTTTACCTCTAGCTCATGTGGGTTGGGATGGATCAATTTCTAGCTCCACATGCTCCCATGTATGCACCATGTTGTTTTCACAATATTGGTATATGAGAGCCACATGGCCACCTTTGCATGCCTTGTGAGTGTGACCCTAATTCTAGCTTCCATATGTGTTGTTTTTGGGGTTATCATCATGTTGGGATATTTTGTGGGCTTAATAAATATCTAGTGGCATATACACACTAGCAAGTCCCATTGTATCTCAGAGATGGTCATCTCCATCTATTCCACATGGGGCATCCTTTTTAACTCTTTTGCTTGGGCCTTACTCCACACTTTGGAATGCATAAGAAAATGCCATGTAAATAATCTTGTTTTCACAAAGATAAACATGGTATTAATTAATTATGCATGGCCCATGCAAGTACCCCTTTGACTTGACATTTGTTTTTATTTGTTTTATAAAATGGATCATCTCTTTCTACCCCTTAGGCTTGGTCTTGTATGATCATGCCTAAACCTCATCACCATACCCATCCTTACCCTCATCACCTTCTCCCCCTTTCTTCTAGTCTTGGTCTTGTTGGGGTTTTGGTTGGTGCTTGGTTTGATCTTAACAAAAGAACACCCTAGCATCTAACTTTCCTCCCTCTCTCACCTAGCTAGCCCCACCAGCCACCCTCTCTCCCTGGCCACCTCTCCCTGCCCTAGCTACCAACCCCCAAACCCTAACCTAGCTCCAAACCCAACTCTACCCGAGCCTAGCTCTAACCACCCGAGGCTACCCCCCTCTCTCTCCAGCTACCTCCCTCTCTGCCTTGGGGCCCTAGCCCGAGCCTGCCCCTGCCTCCTAGACCACCCTACCCCACCTGCCAGCTCCCCATGTGCCTGCCCTGGCTGATCACGTGAAGGAGGAAAGGTGGCACCGAGGCCACCTTTTCCATCTTCCCCTCCCCCACGCAACCTCCCCTACCTCCCGTTCTTATCCTCCCCCTCGCCCTCTAGCCTCTCTCAGATCACCCCAGAGGCCCTGCCTCGCCCCCTCTCCTCCTTTTCTTCCACCGCCACCAGTTGCTGACGCCGGCCACCACCGTCGGCTCTCGCTCGAGCACAGCAAACCAGGAGGCGGGCGTGGTGCTAAGGTTGTCGGGGAAGCCCGTGGAGTGCCTCTGCTTCGACCTATGCATGGAGCCGCGGAGGAGAAGCCCCAGAACCCCTGCCCCAGCGCGAGCCCGACGAAACCCTAGCTCCGCCGGTACGCCAGCTTCGCCGACGATCGCGACCACCCCCGAGCCCGTCGACCACGCCAACATCCTTGCGGTAAGCCCCCGACCCCCCTGGACATGCTCCGGCCCGTCCTTGTTTCCTGCCGGCGGCGATCGTTTTGCCGAGCACACCGCGTGCACCGGCGAGCGCGCGCCTGCCTGTTCGTTCGCGCCGCATAGCGCTTATCTAGCCCGCGCCCCTTCTCTTATCAACAACCCTAGTCCAGCCCAGCGGCAGCCGCCTCTGTGCGCACGCCAGCGAGCCGCGTTCGATTCCCACCCCCGCTCTGTCGCGCGCCGCGCCGTTCTCTGTTTCTGTCAGGCGTTGAGAAGAGGAACAGTACCGGGGCCGTGGTAGTTTGCAGTTAGCCCCCTTTTTGTTTTTCTCGCCTCGATCGTGGTCCAGCCAGGCCCACAGTCGGTGGCTGTGGCCATCTTCTAAAAAGGCTCCCCATCTTTTCTCAAACCAACCCGCGGTACCATGCCCCCACCTGCCAGTCCCTGGCCGCGCGCCTCTGTCTCGTGAACCATGAGGCCCTGTGACCCCACCTGTCGGCCTCTGCGGCTGGGTCATCCCGCGGTAACAGAAGCTTCTGCGCGCGTGTGGCCCAGTCAGCTCTGTGACCCCACCTGTCGGCGACTAGGGCTAGGTTTAGATGAGTGTTAAAATGTTTTCTGTTTCTGTTTTAATTTAAATCTGTTTCCAAATTAATTCAAATTCAAATACAAATCTGTTTTCAAATAACTTTCAAAATATAAATCCAAATTTGACAAATAATATATGTTTTTGAATCAGAAAAATGTGAGGATTTCAAATATGCTATTCAAATTACCTTTTGCACCTTTAAAATTCCAAGTTGAGTTAAATTACAACAAATGCCACTGGAACTTAATAAATTAATAACTTTTGATTTATAACTCCGAATTTAACAAATGATATGTCTAAAATGATCAGCTCGACGAGACCTTTCTGTTTATGCTATCCATGACTTCAATTGCAGCATGCATCATATAAATATATAGTATACAGCAACTAATATGACTATAAAATGTGGCCAAAATCCAATGAAATGGTTTAATCTTGTATTCTACACCTCACCCATGCCCTGCTACATTACTGCTATGCAACTTGTGCATCATTCATCATGGCATGATTGTTTGCTTGACGCATTTTATTTCTATGCTTGTGCACTTTATTTATGTTGGCCTTGTTTGTTTGGTTCTTCTTCGAATAGACACTGAGCAGGGGATTTATCAAGAGAACCAGGAGCACTACCCAGATCCGTCTCTCGCTTCGACTGAGTTGCCAGGCAAGCACTACCACATGCTTGCATACATACAGTACCTATTGCCTCTATCTTATTCTTGCATCATTGAGTCGCGATTGCATTAAACTGAATCCCAAGTACTGCATAGCCTTTACTTTTAAACCCCACCAAGCTTGTTCCTCCATCCCATGAGCCATTACTACAGGAGTTGTTTGAGCCATGCGAGTCGTAGAACAGCATGTGTAGGGTATGTGAGAGTCTTATGGATAACGAGGTACCTAAACAACTTAACCTGAGTAGTAATGGGATAACTAATGAAAGTGGCACCGGTGGGCAATATCTGCTATTTGGTTTTTCCTGCTCACTTGTGTCCCGTAGGACCCCGAGTACTTGAAACCTGTTCCTTGAATATTCGCGCTATCCACATCCGGGAGGCTTATGGGACCCCCCTGAGCCAGAGCTTGATTCATTCTTATTTCTTGGGGCCACAAACTAGTTTGAGGTTTTATTTACTATCCTGTACTTATGCCATGCTTTACCGCTTTATTACGATTGTGCGAGGAGCACACTGTACTGTTTAGGATCGGGACACGTTTTCGCGGTGTCGACAAGCCCAGTTTTGGGTTCCCAGTCGCTCACAGCCGTCCACCCAAACCTCGGGTCCGTCTCGGAGTCAGCTAGCTTCATTGCGGGTGTACTCCAAGGGGTGGCCCCCTGAAATATTTTTGAATCCTGTGATTGCTTTGTCGTGAAGGCCTCGTTGGGTTTTGATTTGGTTTTTCCGAGGTTGATCGAGTGTGTGTTGCTATTTGTGCACCCCTGCAGGGTAAAACTTTCTGAAAGCCGTGTCCGCGGTTATGGACGACTTGGAGCACAGTTTCTCGATCATAGACAAGCATAACTAAAGTACCGTTTTAATCTGACTAAGTAATTGACTAGTAAATAGTGCAACACTCATGGAATGGTTAATAAAATTGCCAACGGATGGGGGGTTGTTCGTCCGCTTCCTCGTCGGTAAGCGAGGAGGAGGATGGATTTGGTGATATTACTGTTATAACTGTTGTCATTAATTCACGGACATCCGTCTATTTTTGGTTAGGCGGATGGTTAGCGAGTATCTATAGAACTTCTAGGGTTTATCTTTTGCTGCAATTGCGTCACCCCAGGTTGTGTCCCCTTTAGAGGCATTAAGACTTGCTGAGTACCCTTAGGGTCTCACACGATAAATTATTGGTTCAGATGAACAGGTACACTCGCAGGACGGATACTGGGTGGAAGAGGCTGATGATGTGGGCAACGATCGTTCGGTGTAGAGATTCCGGGAACGGGGATCCATGAGATCTGTGGGCGGGATGTGCTTATTTCTATGGCATCTTATGCCGATTTGCTTCTTATCCGTACTCGGACTTTGTTTTGCCGCTTTCGCTTGATACTCTGATGTGTGATGTATGAGGAATTATCCTAAAATATTATATCTATCTAGGTCATTTGAATCTTGCCGTATGGCGTTGCTATATTTCCTTTCTT
This sequence comes from Avena sativa, assembly GCA_916181665.1. Classification (NCBI taxonomy): domain Eukaryota; kingdom Viridiplantae; phylum Streptophyta; class Magnoliopsida; order Poales; family Poaceae; genus Avena; species Avena sativa. The sequence goes on from OV702280.1 coordinate 140,872,694, forward strand.
TCTAGATGGTATGGCTCTGATGTACTCTTGTATGGTGGCTTGCATACATACTCATTTGTGTATGTAGTTGATCCCTTCGCCTGCCGATTACGCCGCCCGTACAGGTCCCGATGAGTTGGAAGTGGTTGGGACGGCCGAAAGGTCTACCCGTGAGTGGCTTTTGGGGCCCCACCGTACTATTTCAACCACTACTGCTCATCCAGGCTTGTATCTAGGAGCGTAATTCACCGAGGTAGTTACAATTGGTATCAGAGCCATCCCGACCTTCAGGGTCTCAGCCAAACGGTCGTTGTCAGTCTAGCAAATATTTTGGTAGTTATGTATACTAGGGAAAAACAAAACGAGAGAGTAGGACTGCTTCCATTTTTTCTTCTTACCCTCCCACCCACCCTTTTCTGGTAAGGAAGTGCAACGTTTTCAATCCTCTCCTTAAAAGTTCAAACTAGGATTCACGTGTTCTGGGTTTCCGTAGTACCATAGGTTGTGTGTTTGTGTGTGTGTGTGTAATTCTTTGTCTATCTGTTGCATCCAAGTTGTTATCTAATCAGCCTTTTGGTCATCAACTGTTGGTACATTCCATACCGACAGGCTTTTGCAAACCGACGCGATCTGTCTTACTCTTTGTTATCCGACGTTATCTTGTTTGGGGTGTTCGTTTCCGTAGTTACTAATCTTTAGGTTCAACGTGAGAAGAAGGGGTTAGGATATGTGTTCCACTTGTTCATGTGCGGGGTAATGATTTGAGTGCGGGATGGAGTCGCGACCATACCACTACTCTTATCATTCGCTTTTGTATATTGAATTGGTAGAGTCACTAATCTTGATTCGTTAAGTAATTTTGCGCATCTATTGGTATTTTAATGCTGAAATTTGTGGAAAAATTTTCTTTGATATATTTGTGTACCACACTCCTTTTCAGTCGTGTGCGATATGCTTAATATCTTCTAGGTGTTTTTGAACTTTGTTGATATTTTAATATCATCTTAGTAAATTGTATCCTTTAATCTTGGTTAATTCCATCTTGGTACTATTTTGGATTATTATTATTCTCCATTATAGTACTGACTTGTGTTTTATATCAATCTCAGGATGGCTCCACCACGCCGTTCAGATGAGGACATACCACCGGAACTTGGGGCCGCGTTGTCAAACATAGCCAATGCCTTGGCAGCAATGCAGCAGAACCAGCAGCGTTTGGAAGAGAGTGTTCGGAGGAATGAGTTTGCTCCACTCCCTCCACCTCCCAAGCGGGGCGACATCAAAAGCTTCCTGAAGTTCAACCCTCGCCAATTTGATGTTTCTGATCGACCACTGGATGCGGATGATTGGTTACGTGAGACGTCAAGGCTACTGGAGACTGCTGATGTTCCTGAGCAAGAGTGGGTAAAGTGTGCTACTCACCTTCTGAAGGGAGATGCAGCTCTCTGGTGGGAGAATTATCTGAAGGCAAGCTGCACTGGTTTTCAGCCCACTTGGGAACAGTTCTCTGGAGCTTTCAAAGAGCAATTCCTGTCAGAGATTGTCATGGAAAGGATGAAGGAAGCATTTCTCAACCTTAAGCAAGGAAATGATAATGTCAACACCTACATCAGGAACTTCATGAATCTTTCTTGTTATGGTGGCGATGAGGTATCTGATGACAAGAAGAAGCAAAAGAGGTTCAGGAAGGGGCTCAATGCATCGATCAAGTATGCAATCACACATGCAAGGCCGGCATCTTTTCTGGAACTACAACACACAGCTCTACAAGAGGAAGCAAGCAGGCAAGTGTTTGAGGAGTCCAAGAAACACAACCGTGATGCACCAAGCTCTTCAGCTATGTCAGCTCCTTCTAAGCGGCGTGTCTGGGTTCCTAACACCCCACCGTCGCTCCCGGCTTCACCAAGACCTGCAAGCTACGCGTCAAGGCCACTAAACTCCATCACTGCTGCTCCCAGGGGCTACAACAACCATTACCCTGGAGCGCCTGGCGGAGTCCCTGGCTACGTTGCTCCACGTCCACCTGCTGCTTGCTTCACATGTGGAGATCCTGGACATCTGAACTAGAACTGTCCGATGAAAAACAAAGCTCTTCCTCCACCCCCGCCTAGATCTGCAGCAAGCTCTCCTATGGTTCGTGCACCACCACCTCGGGCTCTCAACATCAACACTAAGCCCGGGTCTGCGGTTGTTCGTGCCAACTGTGTCAACGCCGCTCAAGCTGAGTATGCACCTGGAGTTGTGATGGGTATGCTTTCCGTTAACTCAGTCCCTGCATGAGTTTTGTTTGATTCTGGTGCATCGCATTCTTTTGTTTCTCACAAGTTTGCAAATGAGAATGAGTTAGTCTTGGTTCCTCTCCTCAAGCGGTTGGTGGTACAATCTCCTGGTTCAAACATGAGGGCTGTTCATATCAGCCATGGCAATCAAATTGAGATTGGTGGCTCTTTGTTCTCGGCTTCCTTAATTGTTCTGGGCAATTCTGACATTGATGTCATCTTGGGCATGGATTGGTTGACGGCAAATGCAGCTGTGATTGATTGTGCTGAACGCTCGGTTTCTCTGAAGATTCCTGAAGGCCATATAGTCTTTTCTCCAAGTTTGACTCCTGCTGTCCAGCTTTTCTCTTTGGCGGCTCTGAATGATGATGCTATGGAAGCTATTCAAAGAGTCCCAGTGGTCTGTGAGTTTCCGGATGTCTTTCCTGAAGAGTTGCCGGGTATGCCTCCAGATCGTGAGGTTGAGTTTGTAATTGAACTTGAACCTGGAACGGCTCCTATCTCCAAGCGGCCTTATAAAATGGGTCCTTATGAGTTGGCTGAACTCAAACGACAGCTTGATGAACAAGAGAAGTTGGGTTTCATTCAACACAGTACTTCTTCTTGGGGTAGCCCAACAATCTTTGTGAAGAAGCGTGACAGGACTGATAGACTTTGTGTTGACTATCGGGCTCTCAATGCTAAAACCATCAAGAACAAATATCCCCTTCCGCGGATTAATGATCTCTTTGACCAGCTAGCTGGAGCTGTGGTATTCTCTAAGCTGGATTTGAGGAGTGGTTATCACCAAATCAAAATTCGCAAGGAAGATGTGCCTAAAACAGCTTTCACCACCCGCTATGGCCTGTATGAGTACACGGTCATGTCTTTCGGTCTCACAAACGCCCCTGCTACCTTCTCGAGGCTTATGAACTCGGTCTTCATGGAGTACCTGGATAAGTTCGTTGTGGTCTATCTGGATGACATCTTGGTCTATTCTAAGTCCAAGGAAGAGCATGAAGAACACCTTCGTTGTGTCCTAAACAAGCTGCGCGAGAACCGCTTGTATGCAAAGTTCTCAAAGTGTGAGTTTTGGCTGCCTGAAGTAACCTATCTTGGTCATGTCATCTCTGCCAAGGACATTGCAGTCAACCCGGAAACGGTAAAGACAATTGTTGAATGGCTTCCTCCGGTAAATGTAAAAGAAGTGCGGAGCTTCCTGGGTTTGGCTAGTTATTGCCGTCGCTTTGTTCAGAACTTCTCAAAGATAGCGAAGCCTCTTACCGATCTCCTCAAGAAAGGCAAGAAATATCTTTGGACTCCTGCATGTCAAGCAAGCTTTGAGACACTCAAAGAGAAGCTCACTTCCACACCAGTCTTGGTTCCTCCGGATACATCCAAGCCTTTCCAGATATTCTGTGACGCCTCTTTGCAAGGATTGGGTGCGGTCCTTATGCAAGAAAGACAAGTTGTTGCTTATGCCTCTCGACAGTTGAAGACGCATGAGATCAACTATCCCACACATGACCTCGAGCTAGCAGCAGTTGTCTTTGCTTTGAAGCTATGGAGGCACTACTTGCTTGGCAACCGATGTGAGATCTTTTCTGATCACAAGAGTTTGAAGTATATCTTTACTCAGCCTGATCTCAACCTTCGGCAGAGGAGATGGATTGAAGCAATCAATGACTTTGATGTGACCATCAACTACACTCCGGGCAAAGCTAATGTCATGGCCGATGCTCTCAGCCGTAAAGCTTATGTCAATAACCTCATGATGGAAGAACAGCAGCCTCTCTTGTGTGAGGAATTCCGTCAGCTCAACCTGGAAATTGTGGAACAAGGACAGCTCTCGAACCTTCTAGCCACTCCTCTCTTGGAAGAAAAGATTCGTTTTCGTCAGCGTGGTGATCCGCACACCAGAAAGATCACTTCCCAGCTCCAGCTTCCGAAGTATGAGTCCTTCCACGTCGATGATCAAGGCACGCTGTTCTTTGAACACCGGATGTTTGTTCCGAACTACCCGGGTTTGAGAGAACAAGTTCTCAAGGAGGCGCATGATTCTGTCCTGTCTATCCACCCTGGCAGCACAAAGATGTACATGGATTTTAAAACACAATATTGGTGGCCTCGTTTGAAACGATATTGTGCCAAGTATGTCTCGGAGTGTGATGTCTGCCGCAGAGTGAAAGCTGTCCATCAGAAACCTTTCGGTCTTCTACAACCATTGAAACCTCCGGAATGGAAATGGGAAAAAGTAGAGATGGACTTCATCACTGGTTTTCCAAGGTCGCAGAAGGGCAACAATGCAATCTTTTTTGTCATCGACAGGCTTTCTAAAGTGGCTCATTTCTTCCCCGTCAAGGAAACAATTTCTGGAATTCAGTTGGCTAAGCTCTATATCAACAGAATTGTCTCTCTGTATGGGGTTCCGCTTGAGATCAGTTCAGACCGTGGAAGCATCTTCACTTCCAAGTTCTGGGAAAGTTTCCAAACTGCCTTGGGAACAAAGTTGAACTTCAGCACTGCTTACCACCCTCAGTCGCAAGGACAAGTTGAAAGGATCAATCAGATTCTGGAGGATATGCTTCGTGCTTGCGTTATCTCTTTTGGCATGAAGTGGGAGGAATGTCTTCCTTATGCTGAATTCTCTTACAACAACAGCTTCCAGAAGAGTCTAAAGATGGCACCATTTGAGGCTCTCTATGGTCGCAAGTGCAGAACTCCGATTGGTTGGTCAGGTGCAGGAGAAAGAATATGGTTTGGCCCTGATATTGTAACTCAAGCGGAGGAGAAGGTGCATATCATTCTTGAGAACCTGAAGATTGCTCAAAGTCGACAGAAGAGCAATTATGACAGGAAGCACACGGACATGGTGTATGCCCCTGGTGATCTCGTGTACCTTCGTGTCACTCCCATGAAAGGCACACACCGCTTTGGTATCAAAGGAAAGCTGGCTCCTAGATACATCGGTCCCTTCAAAATTCGTGGAAGAAGAGGAGAAGTTTCTTATGCCCTGGAGCTCCCGGAAAAACTCAAGGTTCATGATGTTTTCCACATCTCTCAGCTCAAGAAGTGCTTCAAAGATCCCGGCAGGACCGTGGATCATGAGCTAATCAATCTCCAAGAAGACCTTTCTTATCAAGAACACCCCACCAAAATCCTGGAAGTCGCAGAAAGAAGGACTCGCAACAAGTCCATCAAGTTCTGCAAGGTGCAGTGGTCGCACCATTCTGTTGATGAAGCCACTTGGGAGCGTGAAGATGAACTCCGTGTCAACTATCCTACCCTTTTTGAGTCTTCTTCTTCCTAGAATCTCGGGGCGAGATTCCTGTTTAGTGGGGGAGAGTTGTAGCATCCCAGTTGTCTAACACCTGTAATGCTACTTGTTCTAGTAATAAAAGGGCCACTTCCTACATATAATTGTTGCATCATCATCCTATCATGCTCATTTCATCATGCCACCTTGCATTTGAGCATCATACAAAAAAAAAACCTTGAGCTTTGGCTCTTATCTCATATGCATTAATATTTGTATTTGCCTCTTGATATTGTATTTGGTTCTTGATATATTGTTAAATGCCCAAGTTGAGTTGGGGGAATATCTCTTATTGACTCCACCACCTTTTCTTCACCACCTTATAATTCCACCATCCAACTAATATGAGCTTGGCATTTTAATTGAGTTTTACCTCTAGCTCATGTGGGTTGGGATGGATCAATTTCTAGCTCCACATGCTCCCATGTATGCACCATGTTGTTTTCACAATATTGGTATATGAGAGCCACATGGCCACCTTTGCATGCCTTGTGAGTGTGACCCTAATTCTAGCTTCCATATGTGTTGTTTTTGGGGTTATCATCATGTTGGGATATTTTGTGGGCTTAATAAATATCTAGTGGCATATACACACTAGCAAGTCCCATTGTATCTCAGAGATGGTCATCTCCATCTATTCCACATGGGGCATCCTTTTTAACTCTTTTGCTTGGGCCTTACTCCACACTTTGGAATGCATAAGAAAATGCCATGTAAATAATCTTGTTTTCACAAAGATAAACATGGTATTAATTAATTATGCATGGCCCATGCAAGTACCCCTTTGACTTGACATTTGTTTTTATTTGTTTTATAAAATGGATCATCTCTTTCTACCCCTTAGGCTTGGTCTTGTATGATCATGCCTAAACCTCATCACCATACCCATCCTTACCCTCATCACCTTCTCCCCCTTTCTTCTAGTCTTGGTCTTGTTGGGGTTTTGGTTGGTGCTTGGTTTGATCTTAACAAAAGAACACCCTAGCATCTAACTTTCCTCCCTCTCTCACCTAGCTAGCCCCACCGGCCACCCTCTCTCCCTGGCCACCTCTCCCTGCCCCAGCTACCAACCCCCAAACCCTAACCTAGCTCCAAACCCAGCTCTACCCGAGCCTAGCTCTAACCACCCGAGGCTACCCCCCTCTCTCTCCAGCTCCCTCCCTCTCTGCCTTGGGGCCCTAGCCCGAGCCTGCCCCTGCCTCCCAGACCACCCTACCCCACCTGCCAGCTCCCCATGTGCCTGCCCTGGCTGATCACGTGAAGGAGGAAAGGTGGCACCGAGGCCACCTTTTCCATCTTCCCCTCCCCCACGCAACCTCCCCTACCTCCCGTTCTTATCCTCCCCCTCGCCCTCTAGCCTCTCTCAGATCTCCCCAGAGGCCCTGCCTCGCCCCCTCTCCTCCTTTTCTTCCACCGCCACCAGCTGCTGACGCCGGCCACCACCGTCGGCTCTCGCTCGAGCACAGCAAACCAGGAGGCGGGCGTGGTGCTAAGGTTGTCGGGGAAGCCCGTGGAGTGCCTCTGCTTCGACCTGTGCATGGAGCCGCGGAGGAGAAGCCCCAGAACCCCTGCCCCAGCGCGAGCCCGATGAAACCCTAGCTCCGCCGGTACGCCATCTTCGCCGATGATCGCGACCACCCCCGAGCCCGTCGACCACGCCAACATCCTCGCGGTAAGCCCCCGACCCCCCTGGACATGCTCCGGCCCGTCCTTGTTTCCTGCCGGCGGCGATCGTTTCGCCGAGCACACCGTGTGCACCGGCGAGCGCGCGCCTGCCTGTTCGTTCACGCCGCATAGCGCTTATCTAGCCCGCGCCCCTTCTCCTGTCAACAACCCTAGTCCAGCCCAGCGGCAGCCGCCTCTGTGCGCACGCCAGCGAGCCGCGTTCGATTCCCACCCCCGCTCTGTCGCGCGCCGCGCCGTTCTCTGTTTCCGTCAGGCGTTGAGAAGAGGAACAGTACCGGGGCCGTGGTAGTTTGCAGTTAGCCCCCTTTTTGTTTTTCTCGCCTCGATCGCGGTCCAGCCAGGCCCACAGTCGGTGGTTGTGGCCATCTTCTAAAAAGGCTCCCCATCTTTTCTCAAACCAACCCGCGGTACCATGCCCCCACCTGCCAGTCCCTGGCCGCGCGCCTCTGTCTCGTGAACCATGAGGCCCTGTGACCCCACCTGTCGGCCTCTGCGGCTGGGTCATCCCGCTGTAACAGAAGCTTCTCCGCGCGTGTGGCCCAGTCAGCTTTGTGACCCCACCTGTCGGCGACTAGGGCTAGGTTTAGCTGAGTGTTAAAATGTTTTCTGTTTCTGTTTTAATTTAAATCTGTTTCCAAATTAATTCAAATTCAAATACAAATCTGTTTTCAAATAACTTTCAAAATATAAATCCAAATTTGACAAATAATATATGTTTTTGAATCAGAAAAATGTGAGGATTTCAAATATGCTATTCAAATTACCTTTTGCACCTTTAAAATTCCAAGTTGAGTTAAATTACAACAAATGCCACTGGAACTTAATAAATTAATAACTTTTGATTTATAACTCCGAATTTAACAAATGATATGTCTAAAATGATCAGCTCGACGAGACCTTTATGTTTATGCTATCCATGACTTCAATTGCAGCATGCATCATATAAATATATAGTATACAGCAACTAATATGACTATAAAATGTGGCCAAAATCCAATGAAATGGTTTAATCTTGTATTCTACACCTCACCCATGCCCTGCTACATTACTGCTATGCAACTTGTGCATCATTCATCATGGCATGATTGTTTGCTTGATGCATTTTATTTCTATGCTTGTGCACTTTATTTATGTTGGCCTTGTTTGTTTGGTTCTTCTTCGAATAGACACTGAGCAGGGGATTTATCAAGAGAACCAGGAGCACTACCCAGATCCGTCTCTCGCTTCGACTGAGTTGCCAGGAAAGCACTACCACATGCTTGCATACATACAGTACCTATTGCCTCTATCTTATTCTTGCATCATTGAGTCGCGATTGCATTAAACTGAATCCCAAGTACTGCATAGCCTTTACTTTTAAACCCCACCAAGCTTGTTCCTCCATCCCATGAGCCATTACTACAGGAGTTGTTTGAGCCATGAGAGTCGTAGAACAGCATGTGTAGGGTATGTGAGAGTCTTATGGATAACGAGGTACCTAAACAACTTAACCTGAGTAGTAATGGGATAACTAATGAAAGTGGCACCGGTGGGCAATATCTGCTATTTGGTTTTTCCTGCTCACTTGTGTCCCGTAGGACCCCGAGTACTTGAAACCTGTTCCTTGAATATTCGCGCTATCCACATCCGGGAGCCTTATGGGACCCCCCTGAGCCAGAGCTTGATTCATTCTTATTTCTTGGGGCCACAAACTAGTTTGAGGTTTCATTTACTATCCTGTACTTATGCCATGCTTTACCGCTTTATTACGATTGTGCGAGGAGCACACTGTACTGTTTAGGATCGGGACACATTTTCGCGGTGTCGACAAGCCCAGTTTTGGGTTCCCAGTCGCTCACAGCCGTCCACCCAAACCTCGGGTCCGTCTCGGAGTCAGCTAGCTTCGTTGCGGGTGTACTCCAAGGGGTGGCCCCCTGAAATATTTCTGAATCCTGTGATTGCTTTGTCGTGAAGGCCTCGTTGGGTTTTGATTTGGTTTTTCCGAGGTTGATCGAGTGTGTGTTGCTATTTGTGCACCCCTGCAGGGTAAAACTTTCTGAAAGCCGTGTCCGCGGTTATGGACGACTTGGAGCACAGTTTCTCGATCATAGACAAGCATAACTAAATACCGTTTTAATCTGACTAAGTAATTGACTAGTAAATAGTGCAACACTCATGGAATGGTTAATAAAATTGCCAACGGATGGGGGGTTGTTCGTCCGCTTCCTCGTCGGTAAGCGAGGAGGAGGATGGATCTGGTGATATTACTGTTATAACTGTTTTCATTAATTCACGGACATCCGTCTATTTTTGGTTAGGCGGATGGTTAGCGAGTATCTATAGAACTGCTAGGGTTTATCTTTTGCTGCAATTGCGTCACCCCAGGTTGTGTCCCCTTTAGAGGCATTAAGACTTGTTGAGTACCCTTAGGGTCTCACACGATAAATTATTGGTTCAGATGAACAGGTGCACTCGCTACTGGGTGGAAGAGGCTGATGATGTGGGCAACGATCGTTCGGTGTAGAGATTCCGGGAACGGGGATCCGTGAGATCTGTGGGCAGGATGTGCTTATTTCTATGGCATCTTATGCCGATTTGCTTCTTATCCGTACTCGGACTTTGTTTTGCCGCTTCCGCTTGATACTCTGATGCGTGATGTATGAGGAATTATCCTAAAATATTATATCTATCTAGGTCATTTGAATCTTGCCATATGGCGTTGCTATATTTCCTTTCTTTCTAGATGGTATGGCTCTGATGTACTCTTGTATGGTGGCTTGCATACATACTCATTTGTGTATGTAGTTGATCCCTTCGCCTGCCGATTACGCCGCCCGTATAGGTCCCGATGAGTTGGAAGTGGTTGGGACGGCCGAAAGGTCTACCCGTGAGTGGCTTTTGGGGCCCCACCGTACTATTTCAACCACTACCGCTCATACAGGCTTGTATCTAGGAGCGTAATTCACCGAGGTAGTTACATATACCAACCGTGGAGGAGGAAACCCAAGGCCCGAAGGAAACCACAACAACAACAACAACCCCGACAACTCCAGCAATTTCAACCGTGCACCACCCAAGTTCAACAACAACAATACCGCCACCAACACCAATACTGCCCCAACAACTAGAAGCAATGTTGTGCCTGTTGCAGCAAAAAACAAGTCTCAGGTGACTTGTTATGAATGTGGAACCAAGGGTCACTATTCCAATGAGTGCCCCAAGAAGATTGCCGCAGCCCCCAATGTGAATGCCCCAGCTCAGCAGCAGCATCGTTTCAGCCCGGAAGAAGATTTGCCCCAGGAAATTCGCTCAATCGCAACGGCCGTCTGTTTCTCATGCATGTTGAAGAAGCCCAAGAAGCGCCAGATGTCGTGCTGGGTATGTTTTCTGTTAACTCTGTACTTGCAAGAGTGTTGTTTGGTTCTGGAGTATCGCACTCGTTTGTTACCAAAGAATTTGCATGCACTAGTAAGATTCAACCAACAAAATTGAAGCATGTTATGATAGTTCAAATACCTGGTTCAACCACCAAAGCTAGACAAATTTGCAAGGCCGTACCTATCTGAATCCATGGCATAGATTTTTATGCTAATCTAATAGTACTTGGAACTAAAGGTTTGGAAGTAGTACTAGGAATGGATTGTATGTCGAAACATAAAGGATTAATTAACTGTGCCAAGAAAGCCATAACCATGACCAGTACAGCCTGAATATCAGTAGAGCATGTATCTGAAACCTTGCCCCGTCAATTCAAGTGCAACAAGAGTCTAGCCCAACCAACCATTGACCAAGTCAGAGTAGTCTGTGAATACCCCGATGTATTCCCAGATGTTTTGCCTGGTATGCCCCCAGATCGGGATATCGAGTTTATCATTGAACTAATACCTAGAACCGGACCCAAATCCCAGAGACCATATAGTATGAACCCGTCTGAACTAATGAAGCTGAAGAAGCAACTGGATACCATGCTGGAAATATGACTGATTCAACCAAGTGCTTCGCCATGGAGATCACATGTTTTATTTTTGGACAAGAAATATGGAGGTAATCGTTTGTGTACGGATTACCGGAAGTTGAATGATGTCACCATCAAGAACAGTACCCACTGCCGAAGATAGAAGACTTGTTTGACGAGTTGACTGGTGCCAAAGTGTTTTCTAAGATTGATCTTAGAACTGGTTATCATCAACTCAAGATTCGCGCAGAGGATATTCCAAAGACTGCCTTTACCACCAGATATGGATTGTATGAGTACATTGTCATTTCTTTTGGATTAACCAATGCCCCCCTTATTTCTTGAACCTCATGAATAATATTTTTATGGACTTCTTGGATAAGTTTGTCATTGTTTTCATCGATGACATTCTGATCTATTCCAAATTAGAAGAAGAACATGAGCTACACCTAAGGACCATCCTTGGAACCCTTAGGGAGCATCAGCTGTATGCCAAGTTTAGCAATTGTGAATTCTAGTTACAGGAGGTAGGATTCCTCGGACATATTGTATAAGCCGGAGGAATTGCCGTTGACCCTGCAAAGGTGAAGGATGTTGAAGATTGGCAAGCCCCAACCACTCAAACCCAAGTTTGTGCATTTCTCGGATTAGCGGGATATTACCGCAAGTTCATAGAATTATTCTCGAGTATCTCAAGACCCATGACCCAATTGTTGAAGAAGGACAAGAAGTTCGAATGGACGAAAAAATGTGAAGCGAGTTTTCAAGAACTCAAGAGGAGATTTATTTCAGCCCCAATCTTGATCATGCCAGATATCACGAAGACTTTTGATGTATATTGTGACACATCCAAGATCGGTCTTGGATGTGTATTGATGCAGGAAGGCAAAGTAATATCTTATCTATCCCGAAAACTGAAGCAGCATGAGCAGAATTATCCTACCCATGACCTTGAACTAGCAACCGTAGTTCTAGCCCTGAAGACATGGAGATATTACCTTATGGGAAACCATTGTGAGATTTATTCGGATCACAAGAGCCTGAAATATATTTTCACTCAGAAGGAGCTGAATATGAGGCAGAGAAGATGGATCGAGCTAATCAAGGACTATGACCTGGACATCCACTATCACCCCGGTAAAGCCAATGTGGTAGCAGATGCCCTTAGCAGATTGCCGTGTCGCTTAAACTCCATGATTCTAAAGAAGCAACCAAGTTTGTACAAAGAGATGGAAGATTTTAGAATGGAATTAGTAAGTGAAGGATTTTCGGCTAGCATAGAACTTCAACCCACTTTGATTAGTCAGATCAAGGAGGCGCAGAAAGGAAATGCTAGTATCGATGGAATCAAACGTCGCATCGATACAGGCAAAGTACCCGGATTCACCAAAGATGAAGAAGGAGTTTTGTGGTACAAAGGACGTATCTGTATGCCAGCAGATTCCGAGTTGAAGCAAGATATTTTGAGACAGGCCCATGATACCCTTTATTCTATCCACCCCGAAGGAACGAAGATGTATCAGGACTTAAAGGAGCAATTTTGGTGGCATAAGATGAAGATAGAAATCGGAAGCTACATAGCCAAGTGTGGTATTTGTCAGAGAGTCAAGGCGGGATATCAGAGACCCGCATGCCTATTGCAACCATTACAGATTCCGGAATGGAAATGGGATTCAGTTGGAATGGACTTTATCACCGGTTTGTCTACTTCTAGTAGGGGAAATGACTCTATTTGGGTCATATTTGATACATTGTCCAAATTCGCCCATTTCTTACCAGTAAAGACCACCTATCAGAGTTCGAAACTAGCATAGTTGTACATTGCTAGAATAGTCAGTTTGCATGGAGTCCCCAAGAACATTGTGTCAAATCGAGGAACTTAGTTTACCTCGAGATTTTGGAAGAAAGTCCAAGAAGGATTAGGAACCCGACTGGATTTCAGCACAGCGTATCACCCTCAGACCGATGGACAAACGAAGCGAGTAAATCAAATACTCGAAGATATGTTGAGAGCATGTGTGTTAGAGTATGGATCAAAATGGGAAGATTGTCTGTCGTTCGCAGAATTTTTATACAACAATAGTTATCAAGCCAGTTTGCAAATGGCCCCATTTGAGTTCATGTATGTAAGGAAGTGTCATACCCCGTTGAACTGGTCGGAAGTAGGAGAGTCAGATTTTCAGACCCGACATCCTACGAGAAGCAGAAGAGAAAGTTCACAAGATCAGTGAGCACCTCAAGACCGCCCAATCCAGACAGAAGATTTATGCCGATAAGAGACGTCGAGACCTCGCTTTCAATATCGGAGATTTTGTGTATCTCAAAGTGTCGCCTTTGAAGGGAATGCAATGTTTCTAGCTCAAAGGAAAGTTAGCCCCCAGATATATCGGACCCTTCAAGATTCTGAATAATCTAGGAGAAATATCATATCAACTGGAATTGCCAGAAGAGATGTCAGCCGTGCATAATGTGTTCCATATATCGTTACTTCTCAAATGCCTAGAAGTCCCGGAGAAGACTGAAATTTTCAAGAACATTGATCACCAGACCATAGAGATCAACGATGACCTGACGTATCCCGAAGTAACCATCCGTATTTTGTAAGAAACTTTCAGAACCACCAGGACCCGAAGCATCAAGTTTCTCAATATTTAGTGGAGCAACCACACTAAAGAAGAAGCTACCTGGGATAGAGAAGATTACATCAAGACGGAGTTTCCCAATCTATTTAAATCCTAGTTTTCTTATTCTTCTTTCTAAAATCTCGGGACGAGATTTTGTTTAAGGAGGGAAGGTTTGTAACATACCATTAATCAAGGTTATCAATTTCCAATCATCAAAATTAGGGTTAACAAAAACTTTTGTTAATTAAAATCGTATGAATGCATGTGTGTATTTTATGAATGTATGAATGCATGAATGGACTTGTGTGATTGATGTAAATATCAAGGAATGGTTTAAAGATGAAAACAACATCATCTAAATCAAATACAAGCAGAAACAAATCAAGAGAAATTCAAAAACAAACAAAATAAGCAAATGGTTATTTTTGCCAATCTTGCTCACTAGGCCACTTTAAGTGTTTCTAGTCCAAGATTTCAAACAGAAACAATTCTATTTCTTTTCACCCCTTTCTAGACCAAGTAAAAGTGAACCAAGCCCACCTTTCAAACTCACAGAAACATTTGGCAACTTGATTCAAATGACAATTCAAAATTGAATCTATATCACATGTGAAGATCACCAATTCTCAAAAACCAACCAAACTAGTGCACCTTGACAAAACCAACTAACCAGAGACTACCTAGTATGTGACTAGTACACCCACCAAGTTTCACTCAAAAATTCAAATTCAAATCTCTTTCGGCCATTTCATTAAACACCTTGCAAACACAAATCAAACAAAACATCAAACACTATAGTGAGCAGTGTTTGTGCCTAACTTGTTCCCTCTCTAACTCATAGCACACTCTTAGTAGATCATCTAGTTCATTTAACAAGATCTAGCACACTGTAAGCTTGACATTGCCATCAATGGTGAGCATGCCGAGCCCCAAACGGCCACCCCATTGTCGACAGCCAGCTAGGAGCTTCTCTAGCCTAGCCAACCTTGTATGGGACACTGACCACCGTCCACCGACACCCACTATCCAACGCCAAAGCACTGCCAGCCACTGGACCACCCTAGAACCGACATGCCCTATGCCTCTGTGCCATACCGAGAGCGCGCTAGAGCGTCGCACTCGACACGCGAGCACAGACCGCGCGCCGCCATCGCCGCTTGTGTGCGTGATCACCACTGCCCCAGGAACCGCAAGGACATGCCCGTTCGTCGTTGCGCGATTAGGAGAGCCCGTGCGCCATTAAAATGCCCGTCAGACCCGCCCAGAGCACCGCAACGTTTCGACCAATTCGCACCGCCCCACGCCTCGCGACCATGTTGTTGACCTTCGCCAGGGAATAGAGCACCGTCCCCTACCGTTGCCCATGCCATTATCTAACTATGACGACGACCACGACGAGCTCCACCCGCGCCCTTCGGTCCCCTCGCTGTACTATAAATAGAGGCCACCCCCGTTCGATTTCAGCACACCAACTGTTGGAGATATGCCCTAGAGGCAATAATAAAAGTAGTTATTATTATATCTTTGTGTTTATGATAAATGTTTACATTCATTCTATAATAGTATTAACCGAAAACATTAATACTTGTGTGATTTGTAAACTAAATTAGAGTCCCTGGTAAAGCCTCTTTGTAATACTAGCTTGTTGGTTGATAGATGATCGTGGTTTCCTGATCATGAAACATTGATATGTTGTTAATAACAAGATCATATCATTAGGAGAATGATGTGATGGACATACTCCTATAGATAAGCGTAGCATAAAGATCAAGTCATTTCAATAGTTCGTTTGCAATAATGTGGGATCCCGCAAAAACCACTACTAGAAAATCGCTTGGTATTTTGTTTTGTGCATCATCATGACATCATCATGCATCTGTTTGATAAAAACTATTTTACAAAGGTCTATTTTGTTTTTGCAAACACCCCCGTCTTAATTCAAATCAAACTTCGGTTGTCCAGATATTTTGTTTTGACTAAATAATTTACAAAAGTTCTTTGAAATAAATGTATAAATAAAACCCTAAATATTTTTGTGGGGGAGGCAGCCAGCCGCTAGGCCCAAGGCCCAGCAGCTAGCCACCTACAACCCCTCCTGGAAACCCTAACCCAAAAATCTCCAAACCCTAGCTACCCCTGATCCCTCCTCCCCTTTTCCACCAACCGCCGCCACCACCCATTTCTCCCCCAACCGCCTGGGAATCTCACACCCCATTGCAACCTTGACCGCGTCCACCCAACCCAATCCAGCACCTCGGGATCTCCGTCCTGACCCCTCCCCGATGCGCTCTCCCCGTGAACCCCTCCCTCTCGCTAACCTCCCTGCACCCTCCTTCTCTGGTCGAGCCCGTCCGCTGCCTCGTTGGGCCACGTCCTAGCACCGAGCCCCGGCCGCCACCTTGTGCCTCCCTAGCTTGTCGAGGCCTTCCTCCTTATTGCAGCGACGCCCTCTTCCCCGATCCTCTCTGCTCTGTGCAGCGCCCGGCCGACCGCGCTTCCCCGAGCCGAGCTCTACGACCCTCTGCCCCGCGAGGTTCTGCCGTTGTCGTGCCACCAGCGGGCATGCGCCTGCGCCCCTCTCCCGGCTCTTCTCCACGGCTGCCGTCGCCGCCTCCCTCTGTGCGCTGACCGGCCCGCCGTTCCACCCTCCTCCAGCAAGCCGAGCCGCCGCCGGTCCTTCCCCCTCTGCAACACCGGTGCCCAGCCTCGCCTTCCTCAAGCCGGCCTTGCCCGCAGGCGCCTGTCGTCGCCTCCTGTCCGACCCCACCCTGGCCGCTCTCCGCCGGCCGCCGGCCCAGCGCCCCGCCGAGCCCGTGCTCGAGTGACCCCGCCGCCGACCGCCTCTGCGTCACCGGCCTCGCCTCTGCTCCCCTCCTCGCGGGCAGCAGGGTGCCGTCCTGGACCTCGCATCGCCGGCCCGAGCCACCCCTCTCCTCGCCCGGCCTCGATCTCTCCGCCAGGGCGCCTCCGACCGCCACCCTTCGGCTCGCCCGTCCCCGCGAGCGACCTCCTCCTCACTGGCACTCCTCTTCCTCTCCGAGCGCCGCCTCCAGAGCCGTCCGGCCACGCCTCCTCTGCGACCTCCTCTCCCTGCGGCGCCTCCGCGCTGGCCCTGCGCCTCCCGCGAGCGGCTCCGTCGCCGCCTCCTGTGCCCCGCTTGTCCTGCCGCCAAGACCGCCGTAGTCGCCTTCCTTCCTTTCCGTCAGCCCTCTGCCATCCCCCACGCCGTCTTCGACCTCCCAGCGATGCTTCTCTCCTGGCCGGTGAGCCTTGCGCTAATCACCTCTTCTGGTCGCTTCCATCATCGCCAGGGACGCCCCTTCCTTGCTGCAGCCACACCCCATCCTGGTTGGCCTCTGTTGTTCTTCGCGTCAGGGCACACGCAAGGCCTTGTTAGCCTGCAAGCTTGCCCGTAACCAAAGTTCGGCCAGCTGCCCCTGCCTCATTCAGAATCCGTGCGGTCTTACCCCAACATCTTCCCTGGAGATGCACCACAAGTCGGACAAGGACATCACCAATATCTACACAAGTCTTGCATGATCTTTGATGCAAATCTGTCGTGGATCGGACCCGATGCGAGAAGCTTGAACCCCAAGGTCACGACCGACAATCGAAACCGCGGAACCGACAAGTTCGTCTACCCCGGACACCGTGCGACAAGATCTACTTCACGGATCCGAAGACCCCGGTACGACAAGGACTCCTTCACGCACCGGTGCCCGACGACCGCGGATGCGACAAGATCGTCTCTCGGACGCCAAGTTCTTCGACCCCGGAGACCGATTCATCGGGACGTCAAGGCCTCCTTCCGAACCCAAGTTCTCCATCGCGACACGACAAGTTCTTCATCATGTATCCGAAACTCGCCGTCCCCGTCAAACCCTGAGACCGAACCCCGAACCCCCGGAACCAAGTTCTTCCGAACCCTAATGTGTGACCCCTTTCTCGAGCCCTATTTTTATAAATGTAATATAAAACTGTTGCATATAAAATTGTCATATTTGCATACATGTTGTGGGTTTGGGGGCATTTAGCCGATTCACCTTATAATTAAATATGGAGTCTATATGCGGGATATCTTTGTCTTATTCCGGACTTCATTTAAATTGGTGTAGCGAACCGGTGCTATGATTTGCCATGTTAAGACAACATTTAAATTGCGGGGTATCTAAACAACTTGAACCTATTAATTAGTTGTCGGGACCCCGGTTCCGCTTAATATGGCCTAAATGCATCGCACCTTTGCCATGTCATACATCATACATGCATCATGCCCGATCTTCTGTCATAGTATTAAATAGTGCGTCTGGTGTTTCTTCTAGTGTTTTGGTTCTTCGCAGATAAGGTCGTTGAGTTGATGCGAGTGTCGACCCGATCTTCGGATGAACCTTCGGCAATGTTTTCAGGCGAGCATCTTCCCCTGTCTACCTATCTTACTTTTCTAGTATTTATTCCCTCCTGTTGATCTATTGCTATCTGTTTTGCGATGCTCTAGTTTCCGTACCCGTGATATCCCGTGCAGCCTTATATTGCCTTGGACACCTCCTATTACCTGTTGTTTGGTAGATAGTTGGACCTGCGCGTCGTAGTCGCTTGCTCAAGTGCTGTTGCGTGTCGTCAAGTTCCACAGTTGTTGGAGTATTGCCGTGTGTTTATTGTTGAGATGATCAAGACTTTAATTACTGTTTAACAACTAAAATTGAAGTAGGTAAATGCAGAGGCACAGGTGGGCAATAGATGTTATTTGGTTGTTAACCGTCCACTTGTGTCCCGTAGGACCCCGAGTACTTGATACCTGTTCCTTGAATATTCGCGCTATCCACATCCGGGAGGATTATGGGACCCCCCTGAGCCAGAGCTTGATTCATTCTTATTTCTTGGGGCCACAAACTAGTTTGAGGTTTTATTTACTATCCTGTACTTATGCCATGCTTTACTGCTTTATTTAAATTGTGCGAAGTACTGCACCTGTACTGTTTAGGATCGGGACACGATTTCGCGGTATCGACAAGCCCAGTCACACTTTCGGGTTCCCAGTCGTTTACAGCCGTCCACCCAAACCTTGAGTCCGTTTCGGAGTCAGCTAACTTCGTTGCGGGTAGCTTAATGGGGTGGCCCCCTGAAATATTTCTGAATCCTGTGATTGCTTTGTCGTGAAATCCTCGTTGGGTTTTGATTTGGTTTTTCCGAGGTTGATCGAGTGTGTGTTGATATTTGTGCACCCCTGCAGGGTAAAACTTTCTGAAAGCCGTGTCCGCGGTTATGGACGACTTGGAGCACAGTATCTCGATCATAGACAACTATAACTAAAGTAGTGCTACAAATCTGACTTTATAATGACTAGTAATCAGCTTCACTATAATGGAATGGCTAAATAAAATTGCCAACAATTGCTTGTTTGGGTTGTCGCTTGCTGCTATTGTATCTGACTAGTAAGTATTGCAACTATAACGGAATGGTTAAATAAAAGTACCAACAACTGCTGGGTTTTGGGGATATCTCATGCTAATTGTATTTGACTAGTAAGTGTCGCAACTACAACGGAATGGTTAACTAAAATTTCCCACTGCTTATTATATCAGGATGATTATCTATACCTGACTAGTAATTGCTGCAACGATAACTGTATAAATAAAACTGCCAACGGTGTGAGTTCCTCGGTTGACTTCCTCGTTTGGTCTCGAGGGGGGAAACACCAGGATGGGTATGTTTGGTGGTAGTATCAGGTTGGTTCCGAATAGGTCTTTCTTACCCCTCTCTGATAGCCGTCAGTTATATCGAGTCTCTATAGGTTGTTTAGTGCATGCCGCGCTGCCGCTGCAGTCCACCATACCTATGTAGGCGAGGACCGCCGAATTCTAGCCTCGCCGTGTACTGGCCTCAGTACTGACCGCTCTCTCTTTTTTTTCCTTTGCCCTTTGTCGGCACCCCTTTTGTTTAAGCAGGTTTTGAGATCGACGTCGTTAGCAGGGTTACCCTTCCGGCTTGGCCTGGGCAGGGTTATGGACGCCATTGGTTATTCTTCAGGGCTCTTAGCTCAATTTGCATCTTGTCCGTACTCGGACGCTATATCGTTTAAAAGGTGATTTGGATCTTTGTATTGTACATCTGTATTCTTGACTCTTTGAGTCGCTATTGTATATATATCTGTTCTGTGGGTTCCATCGAGGACTATTGTGTAATGATATTACTTCATTTTCCACCCGCACGAAAGTGCCTGGTGGGCACCTTTGAATCGTTTCTATGCGGGTTTGGCGGGAATCGCTAAAATTTGCATAGGGCCGATTCTGAGGGTGTTACAGAGTGGTATCAGAGCTCAGCAGTTGCGATACCCCACAAGTCCAGCCTGTAGGATAACCTAGCTAACGGCCGAAGTAGAGTGTCAAAACTATTTTTGCAAAATCAGTTGGATAGTTCTGATTAGGTCTGATTTTACTCCTTACCCCTCTGCTGCTCTCCTCTCACCTCTCCGTGTTTTGAATCCGCTCTCTTCTCTCTCTTCGAGTCCAGTATTTCTCGTGGTTGGGTTCCGTCGTACCTTCAGGGTTTCTCTTCCTCCTTTGGTAACGGTGTTGCTACATCTGGTCTTCATGCTATCCAAGGAATCCTTCGTCTGGTGGACTTCTCTTTGTTCCTTCTCGTGCCTTCCGGTGTTTTCCGACGCGACAACATCATCTACGCTAGATCCGATGCAGAGTCTGCATCACTCCTTTGTTCCTGAACCTCGATTGTCGAGATCTTCAGTCTGATTCCGAGAATGGTTGCACGCTTTTCTACTGATTGTGCGGAGTAATAGTTTGGGTGCGTGATGGATTGGCCCCCATGCCGACTACTCACTCTATTCGCTTGTGTACATTGAAGTGGATGAGAATGCATCGGTTCTCTCTTTCTATCGGAGTTAGAGGCGGCTTTATTTGTTGATACCTCTACCTTCGACCTTTTGTTCCCGGAGTGTTCCCTCGACGATCACGGACAACGACCTCTTGTTAGTGGTGTCGCGAGGATCTACACGATGCGAGAAGATTCAGATCGCCGCCCTTCTTCCCGGTACCATGAGGCGGATCTCGAGGGCGAGATCCATTGTTAGTTGTGTCGAATTGTGGCATCCCGCAAAAACCACTACTAGAAAATCGCTTGGTATTTTGTTTTGTGCATCATCATGACATCATCATGCATCTATTTGATAAAAACTATTTTACAAAGGTCTATTTTGTTTTTGCAAACACCCCCGTCTTAATTCAAATCAAACTTCGGTTGTCCAGATATTTTGTTTTGACTAAATAATTTACAAAAGTTCTTTGAAATAAATGTATACATAAAACCCTAAATATTTTTGTGGGGGAGGCAGCCAGCCGCTAGGCCCAAGGCCCAGCAGCTAGCCACCTACAACCCCTCCTGGAAACCCTAACCCAAAAATCTCCAAACCCTAGCTACCCCTGATCCCTCCTCCCCTTTTCCACCAACCGCCGCCACCACCCATTTCTCCCCCAACCGCCTGGGAATCTCACACCCCGTTGCAACCTTGACCGCGTCCACCCAACCCAATCCAGCGCCTCGGGATCTCCGTCCTGACCCCTCCCCGACGCGCTCTCCCCGTGAACCCCTCCCTCTCGCTAACCTCCCTGCGCCCTCCTTCTCTGGTCGAGCCCGGCCGCTGCCTCGTTGGGCCACGTCCTAGCACCGAGCCCCGGCCGCCACCTTGTGCCTCCCTAGCTTGTCGAGGCCTTCCTCCTTCTTGCAGCGACGCCCTCTTCCCCGATCCTCTCTGCTCTGTGCAGCGCCCGGCCGACCGCGCTTCCCCGAGCCGAGATGTAACTACCTCGGTGAATTACGCTCCTAGATTCAAGCCTGGATGAACGGAAATGGTTGAAATAGTACGGTGGGGCCCAAATGCCACTCACAGGTAGACCTTTCGGCCGTCCCAACCATTTCCAATTCATCGGGACAAGAACGGGCGGCGTAATCGGCAGGCGAAGGGATCAACTACATACACAAATGAGTATGTATGCAAGCCATCATACAATAGTACATCAGAGCCATTCCATCTAAAAAGAAAGGAAATATAGCAACGCCATACGGCAAGATTCAAATGACCTAGATAGATATAATAGTTTAGGATATCTCCTCATACATCACACATCAGAGTATCAGGCGGAAGCGGCAAACCAGATCCGAGTACGGATAAGAAGCAAATCGGCATAAGATGCCCATAAATAAGCACATCCCGCCCACAGATCTCACGGATCCCCGTTCCCGGAATCTCTACACCGAACGATCGTTGCCCACATCATCAGCCTCCTCCACCCAGTATCCATCTTGCGAGTGTACCTGTTCATCTGAACCAATAATTTATCGTGTGAGACCCTAGGGGTACTCAGCAAGTCTTTATGCCTCTAAAGGGGACACAACCTGGGGTGACGCAATTGCAGCAAAGGATAAACCCTAGCAGTTCTATAGATACTCGCTAACCATCCGCCTAACCATAGATAGTCGGATGTCCATGAATTAATGACAACAGTTATAACAGTAATATCCACAGATCCATCCTCCTCCTCGCTTACCAACGAGGAAGCGGACGAACAACCCCCATCCGTTGGCAATTTTATTAACCATTCCATGAGTGTTGCACTATTTACTATTCAGTTACTTAGTCAAATTAAAAGCGGTACTTTAGTTATGCTTGTCTATGATCGAGAAACTGTGCTCCAAGTCGTCCATAACCGCGGACACGGCTTTCAGAAAGTTTTACCCTGCAGGGGTGCACAAATAGCAACACACACTCGATCAACCTCGGAAAAACCAATCAAAACCCAACGAGGCGTTCACGACAAAGCAATCACAGGATTCAGAAATATTTCAGGGGGCCACCCCTTAAAGTAGACCCGCAACGAAGCCGGCCGGCTCCGAGATGGACTCAAGGTTGTGGGGACGGCTGTAAACGGCTGGGAACCCAAAACTGGGCTTGTCGATACCGCGGAATCGTGCCACGATCCTAAACAGTACAGGTGCTCCTCGCACAATCGTAATAAAGCAGTAAGGCATGGCATAAGTACAGGATAGTAAATAAAACCTCAAACTAGTTTGTGGCCCCAAGAAATAAGAATGAATCAAGCTCTGGCTCAGGGGGGTCCCATAAGCCTCCCGGATGTGGATAGCGCGAATATTCAAGGAACAGGTTTCAAGTACTCGGGGTCCTACGGGACACAAGTGAGCAGGAAAAACCAAATAGCAGATATTGCTCACCGGTGCCACTTTCATTAGTTATCCCATTACTACTCAGGTTAAGTTGTTTAGGTACCTCGTTATCCATCAGACTCTCACATACCCTACACATGCTGTTCTACGAATCGCATGGCTCAAACAACTCCTGTAGTAATGGCTCATGGGATGGAGGAACAAGCTTGGTGGGGTTTAAAAGTAAAGGCTATGCAAAACTTGGGATTCAGTTCAATGCAATCGCGACTCAATGCTGCAAGATTAAGATAGAGGCAATAGGTACTGTATATATGCAAGCATGTGGTAGTGCTTGCCTGGCAACTCAGTTGAAGCGAGAGACGGATCTGGGTAGTGCTTCTGGTTCTCTTGATATATCCCCTGCTTAGTGTCTATTCGAAGAAGAACCAAACAAACAAGGGCCAACATAAATAAAGTGCACAAGCATATGAATGAAATGCGACAAGCAAACAATCATGCCATGATGAATGATGCACAAGTTGCATGGCAATAATGTAGCATGGCATGGGTGAGGTGTAGAATACAATAAATAACATTTTTATTGAGTTTTGGTCACATTTTATTGTCATAATAGTTGCTGTATACTATATATTTATATGATGCATGCTGCAATTGAAGTCATGGATAGCATAAACAGAAAGGTCTCGTCGAGCTGATCATTTTAGACATATCATTTGTTAAATTTGGAGTTATAAAACAAAAGATGTTAATTTATTAAGGTCCAGGGGCATTTTATTGTAATTTAAATCAACTTGAAATTTTAAGTGTACAAAACATATTTTGGTTGGCATATTTGAAATCCTCACATTTTTCTGATTAAGAAACATATATCATTTGTATAATTTGGATTGGTATTCTAAAAGTTATTAAAATCTGATTTGAATTTGAATTGGATTTAAAAAGTTTTGAACTAATCAGATCTTCAGAAAAAGGTTTTGTTACACACACAGAACCCAGCCACAGTCAATGACTAGCGGGCCCATGCTGACTGGGTGTCCACGCGCGCTGAAAACACTAAACACCGCGGCTCTGCCTAGCCCGCGAGGATGACAAGCGGGCCCAGAGGCCAGGCGGGTCCATCTGTCAGCGGCGATTGCGGGTCTGCCACGCGGCGCAGCGGGGGACCGCGGGTTGAGGCTGGAAAACTCCGGGAGCCTTTTTACAAAAAGCATCCGACACTGACTGTGGGGCTATGGGGACTGCGGGTCTAGGAATAAAATAGGCAGGGGTTAAGTGCAAAAGTCGCTCGCGGTACTGTTTTTCTTCCGCGTGCGCAGCGAGCGAGCGTTGCGCGACAGAGGACGGCCGCGTCGCGCGGGGACTCGATCCCGCGACCTGGGGCTTGCGCTTGGCGGCGGCTGCTGCTGCGGTGGGCGTGGGTTGTTGTCTGGTAAGGGGGGCGCGGCTAGATAGGGTTTGCGCGGAGCGCGAGCGTGCAGACGCCAGCGAGTGGCGGCGCGCGCAGGCTGCTCGACGAAACTACCGGCGCGAACGAGAAGCGGCGTAGGATCTGGGCATGTCTAGGGAGTTCGTGGGCTCACCGTGAGGGCGTCGGTGCAGGAGGATCGGCTCGAGGCGGTCACGATCGTCGGCGAGGCTGGCGCACCGGCGGCTAGGGTTTGCGTCGGGTGGTGGCGGTGACCTTCGGTTCCAGGGCTCCTCCTCCTTGCTGGAGCGTGCAGGGCGAAGCAGAGGGACGCTGCGGGCTTCCTCGACAACCCTAGCTCCTCGCCCGCCTCCTGGATCGATGTGGACGAGAGGGAGCCGACGGTGGTGGCCGGCGTCGGAGGATGGTGGCGGTGGAGAAGGAGGGAGAAGAGGGGAGGCGAGGCAGGGCCTCTGGGAAGATCTGGGAGAGGCCAGAGGGTTGGGAGGGAGTAGATAAGGATGGGGGAGGTGTGGATGGCGTGGGGGAGGGGAAGGTGGCGTCGGCCACCTTTTGCCACCTTCCTCACGTGCTCGCGCGGGGCCAGGCATGGGCAGGGGAGGGCTGCCAGGATGGTGGGGGCTGCCAGGTGGGTCACGGCGAGGCCAGGGGCATGCAGGCTCGGGCTAGGGCCACAGGGCAGGGAGAGAAGAGAGGGAAAAAGAGAGGGGGTAGACTCGGGCTAGGTTAGCTAGGGCAGGGGGAGGTGACCATGGGAGAGGGTGGCCGGTGGGGCCAGCTGGTGAGAGGAAGGGGAGTGGATGGGGTAGATCAGATGGTTCGAGCTAGGGCTAGAAGGAGTGGTTGGGTTAGGGTTTTGTGTAGGGTGGCTAGGTGATATGGTAGATGATGTTAGGGGTAGGTGATTAGGTTTAGGTTTTTGGAGTAGAGAGTAGGGTTTAGAGAGAGAGGAAGAGATGTGAGAGGGGGTTAGGGTTGGATTAGGGGTAAGGGGTATGGTTTGGACAAAACAAACAAGGTCAAGCAAAGGGAAAGAGATGATCCATGCAAAAGAAAACAAATAAAATTCAAATGACAAGCAAAAGGTGGTACTTGCATGGGCCATGCATAAATATTAAATGCCATGTCTTAACCTTGTGAAAACAAAATATAATCCCATGGCATTTATTTATATGCATCCCCAAAAGTGGAGTAAGGCCAAGCAAAAGAATTTGAGAGGGATCCACCCAACCCACATGAGCTAGAAGTAACTCAAATAAAATGCAAGCTCATATTAATTGGATGGTGGAATTATAAAGTGGTGAAAGAAAGGGTGGTGGAGTCAATAAAAGATATGCCCCCAACTCAACTTGGGCATTTAACAATATATCAAGAACCAAATACAATATCAAGAGGCAAATATAAATAATAATGCATATGAGATAAGAACCAAAGCTCAAGGGTTTTTGTATGATGCTCAAATGCAAGGTGTCATGATGACATGAGCATGATAACATGATGATGCAACAATTATATGTAGGAAGTAGCCATTATATTACTAGACCAAGTAGCATTACAAATGTTAGACAATTGGGATGCTACAACTCTCCCCCACTAAACAGGAATCTCGCCCCGAGATTCTAGGAAGAAGAAGAAGAAGACTCAAAAAGGGTAGGATAGTTGGCACGGAGTTCATCTTCACGCTCCCAAGTGGCTTCATCAACGGACTGGTGCGACCACTGCACCTTGCAGAACTTGATGTACTTGTTGCGAGTCCTTCTTTCTGTGACTTCGAGGATTTTTGTGGGATGTTCTTGATAAGACAGATCTTCTTGGAGATTGATTAGCTCATGATCCACGGTCCTGCCGGGATCCTTGAAGCACTTCTTGAGTTGAGAGATGTGGAAAACATCATGAACCTTGAGTTTTTCCGGGAGCTCCAGGGCATAGGCAACTTCTCCTCTTCTACCACGAATTTTGAAAGGACCGATGTATCTAGGAGCCAGCTTTCCTTTGATACCAAAGCTGTAGGGTTTGCAGCATAGAAAACAAAAATTTTCCTACGATGGGAACAACTATGTACCAAGATCTATCTACTAGATACAAACAACGGGCGGATGTATATCCGTAGAGAACATACCCTTGAAGACCGACAAAGCTTAACGAGTCCAAACTCGTGGTTGATGTAGACGATCTCTTGCCGATCTCAAGATCGAGAGGAAGTCCTAGCGCCGCAAAACAGCAGCGCATCCGTGCTCGCACACACGTTCGAGGCACCGAGCAACCTCCGCCTCCTCGCTCCAGCGATGCAGCGGAAGCACAACTCTTTCTTGCCGAAAAGCCACCGGGAACATGTATCTCGCTAGTCCGAGACCATGGGGGATAAATTCTAGAGGGGGAGAGAGATCCTTCACGAGGAGGTGTGAGAGACAAGTGAGGAGGGGGGCTCCTTTTATAGGAGGAGGGGGGAGCACCCAAGGGGTGGCCGCCGGCCATGGGGGGCAGCCCCCTCCCCTCCTTCATTCATGTGGGTGGACACTCCACTCACAAAATGCCCTTTAAATTTCCTCCACTCAAAAGTCCACTCAAATTCCCATTAAATTTCCACCAAATTTAATGCAAACTCTCATTAAATAAAACTCTTTTATTTTATTCAGAATTTTGTCAATTACTTTAATGACAAACATTCACAAATAACCCCTTGCTAGAATTCTATTTCACATGCATAACCACTTTATGCAATTTCACCCGAAAACCTGTTTCGGTATCTAGTGAAATAAATTCCTGCGCTTGTTCATTCTTTCGGCATGAAACATTTGCTCCAATTGGATGTCGGTGTCTCTTAAGTGTGTCACCCTACGGTTCGTGAATAATGCGGACATGATCGAGACCCCTCTCGGATCAATAATCAGAAGCGGGATCTGGAGACCCATACTGACTCCCACACATTCAACGATGACTTTCTTGTGATCGTCGGAACCTTTTACGCTAGTATATCTTAATCCTTTTGTTTCGCGATATATTACATGTACGAGATTCGATCATCAGTATCTCCATACCTAGTTTGATCTCGTTACCGACATGCACTCTTTTCTCGTTCCCGTGATATAACATTCTAGTGATAAAATCACTTGCTTGCAAGCTAATCAATGTGATATCACCGAGAGGGCCCAGAGCATATCTATCCGTCATCGGGATGAACAAATTCCACTCTCGATCCATGGGCCTCAACATAACACTTTATTAGTTCTGAATCCATCTTTATAATCACCCTGTTACGATGTGACGTTTGATGTTATCAAGAAACTCTTCCGGTGTTAGTGATTGACATGATCTCATGGTCTAAGGATTAGGATCACTTCGTAAGTTGTTATAGCAATATAAACTCAATGACTTTGATCGTAATGCTATACTTCGGATGAATGTTCATCACACCATTACACTAATGTTGTGATCCCGTTATTAACAACATCCAATGTCCATGATCAGGAAACCTTGATCATCTTGTTAATCAACGAGCTAGTTTATGAGAGAGGCATAACTAGGAACTTTCTGTTTGTTTATTAAACACACATGTATTAACGTTTCCGTATTAATACAATTATAGCATGTAAAATAAACATTTATCATAAATAAGGAATACGATAATAACCACTTTATTATTGCCTCTCGGGCATATTCCCTTCAGTCTCCCACTTGCACTAGAGACAATAATCTAGTTTGAAAACTTTGCGTATTGAACACCTATGGCTTTCCGGTGTTCCATATACGCAATTGCAAGTGGTTAACATAATCTACGGATCTGACACTTTCAGGTCCGTGTGTATTTGCATGTCTTTGCGTCTTCACGCATCACTCATTCTCCAATGAGACGGCATTGTATAAATTTGGTCTTTTGGTGAGACCTTTAGTTCCTTGGGGTTAAAACACGTTGATACTATTGTCATACAATATATCTTTAGTGTTAGCCCATTGCGAACCACACCTTAGTTTGATAATAAACTACTTGACACAAATTCCCTCCTTTGCTGCTACTATAGCAGTCATATACTTAGCCTTTTGTTGTAGTATTCGTCACAATGTCTTAACTTTGGAACTCTTCCAAATCCATCATGGAATCTCCTTTCCATTACATTGTGCCACCCATAGTTTAAATTGAGATAAACTTAATTTGTATCTTGTGACAAACCTAGTATCAATGTAACGCTTTACAATGAACTATGTGTAATTGTTTGTCACCTCTACACAAATATATTCTTAGTTCTTCCAAAATATCATAAGAATATCCTTACTATCGTCCAATGATCATTTTATGATTCATTCTGGTATATGCTCATAACACTTAGAGCATAGGACATATCTGGATGTGTACATATCATGGTATGATTAATCAAAACATTCTCGTGATTTCACTCATCAAGTGTCAAAGCACTTGAATCTTGTTTCACTTATCAAGTGTCGATACACTTGAATCTTGATTCAATTTCTTTTCCATGCGACAAGAACCGTTTCTAGTCGTTTCTATATTGAACTCCTTCAATATCTCATATATGTACGTTTGGCACAACCATATTAGCGTCACAGTCTATCCACTATAGACATTCACGCTAAATATTCGGGTTTTGCCTAAGTCTTTCATCAAAATGAAATTCTTAACCTTTGTCAATAAAAGATACATCATTTCCAATCAACAAGATGTCCTCCACATAATGTATTAGAAATATGTCTCAGCGCTCCCACTTAATTTCTTGCAAATGCAAGCATCTTCATCGTCTCCTGATGAAAACTCATTTTTCATCATGGTGAAGATTCCAACTCCGCGATGCTTACTTCAACCATTGAAGTTTGCATGCCCTTTTAGCATCCTTTGAATTTAACAAAACCCTTTGGACCGTGTCATGTACACGTCCTAGGTAACCATTCTATTAAAAGAACTTTGTTTTGTTTATTCATCTATCATATACCAAATTATATGTAGTGGTTGCTACTTTAATCCGTTCAGACTAAATATCGCTATGAAAGATCAAATCTTGTCATAGTCAACTCTTTGAACATTGTCATAAAATACTTTACAACATGTCGAATATTTCATAGATGTGAGACATCCATGTCTGTTTCTTTATAGATCCAAATACGACCGATAGGTTTTTACACCTTTCCGGAGGGTCTTCCAAGTTCAAAACTTGATTTCTTGTATATGGAACTATCACGGATTTTATGGCTTCAAGCCATTTGACGGAGTCAGGGCCCATCATCACTTCTTTGTATGTATTCGGTTCATCATTGTCAAACAATAATGATTTACTCTCAAATCTTAGCATTTGATTGTTTAACCGACCTTCTTGGTTCAATAGGAACTTTAGACCTCCGTGACCACAACCTTTGAGGCACATAAGCTATGAGCATTATGGCAGCCTCCAGAACGATTTCCGGCGCTGCGCAACTCAGCATATTTAGTTAAGGTTCGTGAACCTTATCAAAGTTCTATTGTCCTCCCACTTAACTTTTACGAAAAAATTCCTTTTTCAAGAAACTTCACGTTTCAAGCGACAAACCCTTTTGTCTTTGGTGTTATGGAGGAATAACCAATTGTTATTCGAAATAACCTACAAAGACATGCTCATCCGACTTCGGTTGTAAACATCTTACTTATGTTTAGCATACCAAAATTTAAGAAATGACAACTTGGGTTTTACCCCAAACCATAACTTCCATGGTGTCATTTCAACGGATCTAGATGGAGCTCTTTTCAGTGTAAAAGCGGTAGTCTCTAAAGCTTTAATCTTTTAAAACATAATGGCAGTTTTATAAATAACACCTTTGATCCAACCATGTCTCACAAGGTTTCATTACAAATCTCAAACACTCCATACTCCTATGGTGTTTCGGGAGATGTAAATCTAGGTGTTTTGCTAAACTTGCAACTCAAATAAATCCCTTTATGATAAAATCATAATTCATTTATTTTCTTGTTACAATGATTTTCCACTTCATCTTGAAAGTCTTTGAAACATTTTCAAATATTTCATACTTCTTTCTCATTAAGTGAACATTCACTCAAAATTCCGGAGAAAGCATATGAAGTTGAAACCCATCGCTTACGACTACTCATAATGGACTACATACATCGATATGTATAAATTCCAATAATTTAGTCGTTCGTTCTTCTTTGGCCTTTGAACAAAGTTCTAATTATCACGTGGAAAGTCTCACAAGCGTCACTTGATCAAATCAAAGACTCCAAAAATCCATGAATATGGAGATTCTTCATGTTTTCTTTCCAATATAATTTAAACAGCGATGTCACTTCATAAGTGATCTTTCAATCATTTGTCTTGCGACATTTTAGCATTAGGTTTTATGGATGTGATTTCTTCAACTAGATTTGTAAATCATCCATCTTATATGGAATACGGTAATTATTTGAACAACCTTTGTTCTTATAATACCTGATTCAAATAACAATTATTAAAACAAATCTTGAAGTCAAGCTTTGATGTCAACGAGAAATACAAACAACGGTTTGTTTGTTTTCGATGAACATCATCACATATTCTCTTGCTAGTTACTTAGGCCATTGTGGTTCATGAATTGCGTCGTTCCGTATGAAATTTCATACCAACCAATTCGGTATCCAATACCCAAGAACCACATTGTTTAACAAGCAAAGAATACAACCATAACATGTATATCATCTATATACCTAAACTGGATATTTCCAGTCTTCTCTTTTCTGCCAAATATATTTTATAGATTCTCTTTCAGCATTTCCTTTTTCCTTTTAAAAGAATTTATCAACATCAAAAGTGGCGCCAAATACTTGACACATAGTCCAAAGCGTGTATATTCAAATAATAATACCTTTGGACTTGCACTTTGAAGTAGATCACCATCATCAAAATGATCGGTATTCTTTCAAAATCCATTCTTTAGTAATCTTTTAGTGTAGTAAACACTTTACATACATCTTCTATTCATCCTTATCATGACGACTTTCATGATCAAGCCAATTTAGCTTATAAAGAAGAATCGTGAGTATAACATTACTTTCCAAAACACTTTTGGATGATTAAGATGTCTAGCATCTCCAACCTTCGTAAATTCTCATCCAATATGAGAACATATATTATACTCTATCATATTGCAACCAAAACATTGTTTCAGATATCGTTATATCTGCCACACATGATGGTTTCTGAAACAATTCTTTCAGCTCCTAGATAAACTTGATATTAAAACAATCAAGAATCATGGAGGCAAACATGATACTTAAGATACTAACACTGGAATTGTTACTCTCGATTTAATACCAATTATTAAATTTCACGGAGTAAATAGAGTTTGCTGAAAGTTTGCAATAGGACTTTAAACTTTGATTGACACTCAACACAATACGATACCAGTTCGTAAAGTAAATATCCAGAATTCTATAGTTCTATTATCTCAATTACAACTATGCATAAGGTGGTAAACGAATGCCAATGACTACAACAAATTATGCAAATTCACTTTGATTTAATTTATGATAAATTGAGTTCTACTAATCCAAATTAGAAATGAACTCCCACTCAAAAACGACATCCCTCGTGTCCTTTTGGTGATTACATGAACCAAATCCACTACACCAAGTCCGATCATCACGTGAGTCGGCGTAGCTTCAAAGGCGAGCATCCATATGGTCATCATATCAAAACATATGACTCATGCTTAACCTTTCGGTCCGTGTTCCGAGGCCATGTCTGTACATGCTAGGCTCGCCAAGTAAGAACCTTAGTATTCGCGTGTGTAACTGTCTTACACCCGAGATATGCTTGTGGATTCAAGTACACCCGATCATCACGTGATGTCTTGAAGCGACGAAACATTGTCGGTGCATACTTAAGGAAGAACACATTCTTATCTTGATATTTAAATGAGGGATCATCTTATTATGCTAATAAAATGCCAAATAAGGAATATAAGATGCTATCAAACATCACATGTTTATAAGTGAAATGATATGGTTCCCGCATATGATCTCCATCATGTGCACCGTGGTATGATCACTATCATACCTATATGTGTAAGTCCAAGGTCTATGGAGATTACACGTTATGTGTGTTGTAAGAGTATCATCTCATACTTCTACTTACAACATCACCATATCATAACACTAGCCCAGCAACAATCTAAACTAGACGCCTCTAATTTAACCATTGCAAATTTTACGTGGCCTAGGGCTTTCGAGATAGAACCGTTCTTACCTACGAACATGAACCACAACAAGGATAACAAATTGTTGACAACTCGTTGCAAATTAGATATTGACTATAGTAGGAGAGACAGACACCCGCTAGCCACTTATGCAAAACTAGTTGCATGTCAAGCGTGGAACAGGTCTCATGTGCGAGGACATGTAAAGTTTGTCCGGGCCGCTTCATCCCACTATGCCACCAATATCCAAAGTACAACTAAGAAGCAATAAAATGATCATCATCGCCCACATACTCATATGTGTACTACCCGTGCAAAGCATCTACGCATAGATCCGGCTCTGATACCACTGTAGGGTTCGCAGCATAGAAAACAAAAATTTTCCTACGATGGGAACAACTATGTACCAAGATCTATATACTAGATACAAACAACGGGCGGATGTATATCCGTAGAGAACATACCCTTGAAGACCGACAAAGCTTAACGAGTCCAAACTCATGGTTGATGTAGACGATCTCTTGCCGATCTCAAGATCGAGAGGAAGTCCTAGCGCCGCAAAACAGCAGCGCATCCGTGCTCGCACACACGTTCGAGGCACCGAGCAACCTCCGCCTCCTCGCTCCAGCGATGCAGCGGAAGCACAACTCTTTCTTGCCGAAAAGCCACCGGGAACATGTATCTCGCTAGTCCGAGACCATGGGGGATAAATTCTAGAGGGGGAGAGAGATCCTTCACGAGGAGGTGTGAGAGACAAGTGAGGAGGGGGGCTCCTTTTATAGGAGGAGGGGGGAGAACCCAAGGGGTGGCCGCCGGCCATGGGGGGCAGCCCCCTCCCCTCCTTCATTCATGTGGGTGGACACTCCACTCACAAAATGCCCTTTAAATTTCCTCCACTCAAAAGTCCACTCAAATTCCCATTAAATTTCCACCAAATTTAATGCAAACTCTCATTAAATAAAACTCTTTTATTTTATTCAGAATTTTGTCAATTACTTTAATGACAAACATTCACAAATAACCCCTTGCTAGAATTCTATTTCACATGCATAACCACTTTATGCAATTTCACCCGAAAACCTGTTTCGGTATCTAGTGAAATAAATTCCTGCGCTTGTTCATTCTTTCGGCATGAAACATTTGCTCCAATTGGATGTCGGTGTCTCTTAAGTGTGTAACCCTACGGTTCGTGAATAATGCGGACATGATCGAGACCCCTCTCGGATCAATAATCAGAAGCGGGATCTGGAGACCCATACTGACTCCCACACATTCAACGATGACTTTCTTGTGATCGTCGGAACCTTTTACGCTAGTATATCTTAATCCTTTTGTTTCGCGATATATTACATGTCCGAGATTCGATCATCAGTATCTCCATACCTAGTTTGATCTCGTTACCGACATGCACTCTTTTCTCGTTCCCGTGATATAACATTCTAGTGATAAAATCACTTGCTTGCAAGCTAATCAATGTGATATCACCGAGAGGGCCCAGAGCATATCTATCCGTCATCGGGATGAACAAATTCCACTCTCGATCCATGGGCCTCAACATAACACTTTATTAGTTCTGAATCCATCTTTATAATCACCCTGTTACGGTGTGACGTTTGATGTTATCAAGAAACTCTTCCGGTGTTAGTGATTGACATGATCTCATGGTCTAAGGATTAGGATCACTTCGTAAGTTGTTATAGCAATATAAACTCAATGACTTTGATCGTAATGCTATACTTTGGATGAATGTTCATCACACCATTACACTAATGTTGTGATCCCGTTATTAACAACATCCAATGTCCATGATCAGGAAACCTTGATCATCTTGTTAATCAACGAGCTAGTTTATGAGAGAGGCATAACTAGGAACTTTCTGTTTGTTTATTAAACACACATGTATTAACGTTTCCGTATTAATACAATTATAGCATGTAAAATAAACATTTATCATAAATAAGGAATATGATAATAACCACTTTATTATTGCCTCTCGGGCATATTCCCTTCAAAAGCGGTGTGTTCCTTTCATGGGAGTGACACGAAGGTAAACGAGATCACCAGGGACATACACCATGTCCGTGTGCTTCCTGTCATAATTGCTCTTCTGGCGACTTTGAGCAATCTTCAGATTCTCAAGAATGATATGCACCTTCTCCTCCGCTTGAGTTACAATGTCAGGGCCAAACCAAATTCTTTCTCCTGCACCTGACCAACCAATCGGAGTTCTGCACTTGCGGCCATAGAGAGCCTCAAATGGTGCTATCTTCAGACTTTTCTAGAAGCTGTTGTTGTAAGAGAATTCAGCATAAGGAAGACATTCCTCCCATTTCATGCCAAAAGAGATGACGCAAGCACGAAGCATATCCTCCAGAATCTGATTGATCCTTTCAACTTGTCCTTGCGACTGAGGGTGGTAAGCTGTGCTGAAGTTCAACTTTGTTCCCAAAGCATTTTGGAAACTTTCCCAGAACTTGGAAGTGAAGATGCTCCCACGGTCTGAACTGATCTCAAGCGGAACCCCATACAGAGAGACAATTCTGTTGATATAGAGCTCAGCCAACTGAATTCCAGAAATTGTTTCCTTGACGGGGAAGAAATGAGCCACCTTAGAGAGCCTGTCAATGACAACAAAGATTGCATTGTTGCCCTTCTGCGACCTTGGAAAACTAGTGATGAAGTCCATCTCTACTTTCTCCCATTTCCATTCTGGGGGTTTCAATGGCTGTAGAAGACCGAAAGGTTTCTGATGGACAGCTTTCACTCTGCGGCAAACATCACACTCCGAGACATACTTGGCACAATACCGTTTCAAACCCGGCCACCAATATTGTGTTTTCAAGTCCATGTACATCTTTGTGCTGCCAGGATGGATAGATAGAACGGAATCGTGCGCCTCCTTGAGAACTTGCTCTCTCAAACCCGGGTAGTTCGGAACAAACATCCGGTGTTCAAAGAAAAGCGTGCCTTGATCATCGACGTGGAAGGACTCGTACTTCGGAAGCTGAATTTTGGAGGTGATCTTTCTGGTGTGCGGATCACCACGCTGACGAAAATGAATCTTTTCTTCCAAGAGAGGAGTAGCCAGAAGGTTCAGGAGATGCCCTTGTTCCACAACTTCAAGGTTGAGCTGACGGAATTCCTCGCACAAGAGAGGTTGCTGCTCTTCCATCATGAGGTTGTTGACATAAGCTTTGCGGCTGAGAGCATCGGCCATGACATTAGCTTTGCCCGGTGTGTAGTTGATGGTCAAATCAAAATCATTGATTGCTTCAATCCATCTCCTCTGCCGAAGGTTGAGATCAGGCTGAGTGAAGATATACTTCAAACTCTTGTGGTCAGAAAAGATCTCACAACGGTTGCCAAGCAAGTAGTGCCTCCATATCTTCAAAGCAAAAACAACTACTGCGAGCTCGAGGTCATGTGTGGGATAGTTGATCTCATGCGTCTTCAACTGTCGAGAGGCATAAGCAACCACTTGTTTTTCTTGCATAAGGACCGCACCCAATCCTTGCAAAGAGGCGTCACAGAATATCTGGAAAGGCTTAGATGTATCCGGAGGAACCAAGACTGGTGTGGAAGTGAGCTTCTCTTTGAGTGTCTCAAAGCTTGCTTGACATGCAGGAGTCCACAGGTATTTCTTGCCTTTCTTGAGGAGATCGGTCAGAGGCTTCGCTATCTTTGAAAAGTTCTGAACGAAGCGACGGCAATAACTAGCCAAACCAAGGAAACTCCGCACTTCTTTGACATTAACAGGAGGAAGCCATTCAACAATTGTCTTCACAGTTTCCGGGTTGACTGCAATGCCCTTGGCAGAGATGACATGACCAAGATAGGTTACTTGAGGCAGCCAAAACTCACACTTTGAGAACTTTGCATACAAGCGGTTCTCACGAAGCTTGTTTAGGACACACCGAAGGTGTTCTTCATGCTCTTCCTTTGACTTAGAATAGACTAGGATGTCATCCAGATAGACCACAACGAACTTATCAAGATACTCCATGAAAACCGAGTTCATAAGCCTTGAGAAGGTAGCAGGTGCGTTGGTGAGACCGAAAGACATGACTGTGTACTCATACAGGCCATAGCGGGTGGTGAAAGCTGTTTTAGGAACATCTTCCTTGCGAATCTTGATTTGGTGATAACCACTTCTCAAGTCCAGCTTAGAGAATACCACAGCTCCAGCTAACTGATCGAAGAGATCATTAATCCGTGGAAGGGGATATTTGTTCTTGATGGTTTTAGCATTGAGAGCCCGATAGTCAACACAAAGTCTATTAGTCTTGTCCCGCTTCTTCACAAAGATTGTTGGGCTACCCCAAGAAGAAGTACTGTGTTGAATGAAACCCAACTTCTCTTGTTCATCAAGCTGTCGTTTGAGTTCAGCCAACTCAGGAGGACCCATTTTATAAGGCCGCTTGGAGATAGGAGCCGTTCCAGGTTCAAGCTCAATTACAAACTCAACCTCACGATCCGGAGGCATACCCGGCAACTCTTCAGGAAAAACATCTGGGAACTCACAGACCACCGGAACACTCTGAATAGCTTCCATAGCATCATCATTCAGAGCCGCCAAAGAGAAAAGCTGGACAGCAGGAGTCAGACTTGGAGAAAAGACTATATGGCCTTCAGGAATCTTCAGAGAAACCGAGCGTTCAGCACAATCAATCACAGCTGCATTTGCTGTCAACCAATCCATGCCCAAGATGACATCAATGTCAGAATTGCCCAGAAGAATTAAGGAAGCCAAGAATGAAGAACCACCAATCTCAAGTTGAGTTGAGGCTGTATGCTGAAGAGCTTGGTGCATCACGGTTGTGTTTCTTTGACTCCTCAAACACTTGCCTACTTGCTTCCTCCTGCAGAGCTGTATGCTGAAGTTCCAGAAAAGATGTCGGCCTTGCATGTGTGATTGCATATTTGATCGATGCATTGAGCCCTTGCCTGAACCTCTTTTGTTTCTTCTTGTCATCAGAAATCTCATCGCCACCATAACGAGAAAGATTCATGAAGTTCCTGATGTAGGTGTTGACATTGTCATTTCCCTGCTTGAGGTTGAGAAACGCTTCCTTCATCCTTTCCATGACAATTTCTGACAGATACTGCTCTTTGAACGCTCCAGTGAACTATTCCCAAGTAGGCGGAAAACCAGTGCAGTTTGCCTTCAGGTAATTCTCCCACCAGAGAGCTGCATCTCCCTTCAGAAGGTGAGTAGCACACTTTACCCATTCTTGCTCAGGAACATCAGCAGTCTCGAATAGCCTTGAAATCTCACGCAACCAATCATCCGCATCCAGTGGTCGATCAGAAACATCAAATTGGCGAGGGTTGAACTTTAGGAAGCTTTTGATGTCTCCTCGCTTGGGAGGTGGAGGTAGTGGAGCAAACTCATTCCTCCGAACACTTTCCTCAAAGCGCTGCTGGTTCTGCTGCATTGCTGCCAAGGCATTGGCGATGTTTGACAAAGCAGAGCCCAGTTCCGGTGGAATTTCCTCATCAGAACGGCGTGGTGGAGCCATCCTGTGATTGATATAAAACACAAGTCAGTACTATAATGGAGAATAATAATAATCCAAAATAGTACCAAGATGGAATTAACCAAGATTAAAGGATACAATTTACTAAGATGATATTACAATATCAACAAAGTTCAAAGCACCTAGAAGATATTAAGCATATCGCACACGACTGAAAAGGAGTGTGGTACACAAATATATCAAAGAAAAATTTTCCACAAATTTCGGCATTAAAATACCAATAGATGCGCAAAATTACTTAACGAATCAAGATTAGTGACTCTACCAATTCAATATACAAAAGCGAATGATAAGAGTAGTGGTATGGTCGCGACTCCATCCCGCACTCAAATCATTACTCCGCACATGAACAAGTAAAACACATATCCTAACCCCTTCTTCTCACGATGAACCTAAAGATTAGCAACTACGGAAACGAACACCCCAAACAAGATAACGTCGGTTAACAAAGAGTAAGACAGATCGCGTCGGTATACAACGAATCAGATAGATCGCGTCGGTTTGCAAAGCCTGTCGGTATGGAATGTACCAACAGTTGATAACCAAAAGGCCGATTGTGATAACAACTTGGATGCAACAGATAGACAAGGAATTACTCACACACACACACACACACACAACCTATGGTACTACGGAAACCCCGAACACGTGAATCCTAGTTTGAACTTTTAAGAAGAGGATTGAAAACGTTACACTTCCTTACCAGATTAGGGTGGGTGGGTAAGAAGTAAAATGGAAGCAGTCCTACTCTCACGTTTTGTTTTTCCCTAGTATACATAACTACCAAAAATATTTGCTAGACTGACAACGACCATTTGGCTGAGACCCTGAAGGGCGGGATGGCTCTGATACCAATTGTAACTACCTCGGTGAATTACGCTCCTAGATTCAAGCCTGGATGAACGGAAATGGTTGAAATAGTACGGTGGGGCCCAAATGCCACTCACAGGTAGACCTTTCGGCCGTCCCAACCATTTCCAATTCATCGGGACAAGAACGGGCGGCGTAATCGGCAGGCGAAGGGATCAACTACATACACAAATGAGTATGTATGCAAGCCACCATACAATAGTACATCAGAGCCATTCCATCTAAAAAGAAAGGAAATATAGCAACGCCATACGGCAAGATTCAAATGACCTAGATAGATATAATAGTTTAGGATATCTCCTCATACATCACACATCAGAGTATCAGGCGGAAGCGGCAAACCAGATCCGAGTACGGATAAGAAGCAAATCGGCATAAGATGCCCATAAATAAGCACATCCCGCCCACAGATCTCACGGATCCCCGTTCCCGGAATCTCTACACCGAACGATCGTTGCCCACATCATCAGCCTCCTCCACCCAGTATCCATCTTGCGAGTGTACCTGTTCATCTGAACCAATAATTTATCGTGTGAGACCCTAGGGGTACTCAGCAAGTCTTTATGCCTCTAAAGGGGACACAACCTGGGGTGACGCAATTGCAGCAAAGGATAAACCCTAGCAGTTCTATAGATACTCGCTAACCATCCGCCTAACCATAGATAGTCGGATGTCCGTGAATTAATGACAACAGTTATAACAGTAATATCCACAGATCCATCCTCCTCCTCGCTTACCAACGAGGAAGCGGACGAACAACCCCCATCCGTTGGCAATTTTATTAACCATTCCATGAGTGTTGCACTATTTACTATTCAGTTACTTAGTCAAATTAAAAGCGGTACTTTAGTTATGCTTGTCTATGATCGAGAAACTGTGCTCCAAGTCGTCCATAACCGCGGACACGGCTTTCAGAAAGTTTTACCCTGCAGGGGTGCACAAATAGCAACACACACTCGATCAACCTCGGAAAAACCAATCAAAACCCAACGAGGCCTTCACGACAAAGCAATCACAGGATTCAGAAATATTTCAGGGGGCCACCCCTTAAAGTAGACCCGCAATGAAGCCGGCCGGCTCCGATACGGACTCAAGGTTGTGGGGAGGGCTGTAAACGACTGGGAACCCAAAACTGGGCTTGTCGATACCGCGGAATCGTGCCACGATCCTAAACAGTACAGGTGCTCCTCGCACAATCGTAATAAAGCAGTAAGGCATGGCATAAGTACAGGATAGTAAATAAAACCTCAAACTAGTTTGTGGCCCCAAGAAATAAGAATGAATCAAGCTCTGGCTCAGGGGGGTCCCATAAGCCTCCCGGATGTGGATAGCGCGAATATTCAAGGAACAGGTTTCAAGTACTCGGGGTCCTACGGGACACAAGTGAGCAGGAAAAACCAAATAGCAGATATTGCTCACCGGTGCCACTTTCATTAGTTATCCCATTACTACTCAGGTTAAGTTGTTTAGGTACCTCGTTATCCATCAGACTCTCACATACCCTACACATGCTGTTCTACGACTCGCATGGCTCAAACAACTCCTGTAGTAATGGCTCATGGGATGGAGGAACAAGCTTGGTGGGGTTTAAAAGTAAAGGCTATGCAATACTTGGGATTCAGTTCAATGCAATCGCGACTCAATGATGCAAGATTAAGATAGAGGCAATAGGTACTGTATGTATGCAAGCATGTGGTAGTGCTTGCCTGGCAACTCAGTTGAAGCGAGAGACGGATCTGGGTAGTGCTCCTGGTTCTCTTGATATATCCCCTGCTCAGTGTCTATTCGAAGAAGAACCAAACAAACAAGGGCCAACATAAATAAAGTGCACAAGCATATGAATGAAATGCGACAAGCAAACAATCATGCCATGATGAATGATGCACAAGTTGCATGGCAATAATGTAGCATGGCATGGGTGAGGTGTAGAATACAAGAAATAACATTTTTATTGAGTTTTGGTCACATTTTATTGTCATAATAGTTGCTGTATACTATATATTTATATGATGCATGCTGCAATTGAAGTCATGGATAGCATAAACAGAAAGGTCTCGTCGAGCTGATCATTTTAGACATATCATTTGTTAAATTTGGAGTTATAAAACAAAAGATGTTAATTTATTAAGGTCCAGGGGCATTTTATTGTAATTTAAATAAACTTGAAATTTTAAGTGTACAAAACATATTTTGGTTGACATATTTGAAATCCTCACATTTTTCTGATTAAGAAACATATATCATTTGTATAATTTGGATTGGTATTCTAAAAGTTATTAAAATCTGATTTGAATTTGAATTTGAATTGGATTTAAAAAGTTTTGAACTAATCAGATATTCAGAAAAAGGTTTTGTTACACACACAGAACCCAGCCACATTTAATGACTAGCGGGCCCATGCTGACTGGGTGTCCACGCGCGCTGAAAAAGCTAAACACCGCGGCTCTGCCTAGCCCGCGAGGATGACAAGCGGGCCCAGAGGCCAGGCGGGTCCATCTGTCAGCGGCGATTGCGGGTCTGCCACGCGGCGCAGCGGGGGACCGCGGGTTGAGGCTGGAAAACTCCGGGAGCCTTTTTACAAAAAGCATCCGACGCTGACTGTGGGGCTATGGGGACTGCGGGTCTAGGAATAAAATAGGCAGGGGGTTAAGTGCAAAAGTCGCTCGCGGTACTGTTTTTCTTCCGCGTGCGCAGCGAGCGAGCGTTGCGCGACAGAGGACGGCCGCGTCGCGCGGGGACTCGATCCCGCGACCTGGGGCTTGCGCTTGGCGGCGGCTGCCGCTGCGGTGGGCGTGGGTTGTTGTCTGGTAAGGGGGCGCGGCTAGATAGGGTTTGCGCGGAGCGCGAGCGTGCAGACGCCAGCGAGCGGCGGCACG
Organism: Avena sativa; assembly: GCA_916181665.1. Classification (NCBI taxonomy): domain Eukaryota; kingdom Viridiplantae; phylum Streptophyta; class Magnoliopsida; order Poales; family Poaceae; genus Avena; species Avena sativa. The sequence goes on from OV702280.1 coordinate 140,914,567, forward strand.
CGCAGGCTGCTCGACGAAACTACCGGCGCGAACGAGAAGCGGCGTAGGATCTGGGCATGTCTAGGGAGTTCGTGGGCTCACCGTGAGGGCGTCGGTGCAGGAGGATCGGCTCGAGGCGGTCACGATCGTCGGCGAGGCTGGCGCACCGGTGGCTAGGGTTTGCGTCGGGTGGTGGCGGTGACCTTCGGTTCCAGGGCTCCTCCTCCTCGCTGGAGCGTGCAGGGCGAAGCAGAGGGACGTTGCGGCCTTCCTCGACAACCCTAGCTCCTCGCCCGCCTCCTGGATCGATGTGGGCGAGAGGGAGCCGACGGTGGTGGCCGGCGTCGGAGGATGGTGGCGGTGGAGAAGGAGGGAGAAGAGGGGAGGCGAGGCAGGGCCTCTGGGAAGATCTGGGAGAGGCCAGAGGGTTGGGAGGGAGTAGATAAGGATGGGGGAGGTGTGGTTGGCGTGGGGGAGGGGAAGGTGGCGTCGGCCACCTTTTGCCACCTTCCTCACGTGCTCGCGCGGGGCCAGGCATGGGCAGGGGAGGGCTGCCAGGACGGTGGGGGCTGCCAGGTGGGTCACGGCGAGGCCAGGGGCATGCAGGCTCGGGCTAGGGCCACAGGGCAGGGAGAGAAGAGAGGGAAAAAGAGAGGGGGTAGACTCGGGCTAGGTTAGCTAGGGCAGGGGGAGGTGACCATGGGAGAGGGTGGCCGGTGGGGCCAGCTGGTGAGAGGAAGGGGAGTGGATGGGGTAGATCAGATGGTTCGAGCTAGGGCTAGAAGGAGTGGTTGGGTTAGGGTTTTGTGTAGGGTGGCTAGGTGATATGGTAGATGATGTTAGGGGTAGGTGATTAGGTTTAGGTTTTTGGAGTAGAGAGTAGGGTTTAGAGAGAGAGGAAGAGATGTGAGAGGGGGTTAGGGTTGGATTAGGGGTAAGGGGTATGGTTTGGACAAACAAACAAGGTCAAGCAAAGGGAAAGAGATGATCCATGCAAAAGAAAACAAATAAAATTCAAATGACAAGCAAAAGGTGGTACTTGCATGGGCCATGCATAAATATTAAATGCCATGTCTTAACCTTGTGAAAACAAAATATAATCCCATGGCATTTATTTATATGCATCCCCAAAAGTGGAGTAAGGCCAAGCAAAAGAATTTGAGAGGGATCCACCCAACCCACATGAGCTAGAAGTAACTCAAATAAAATGCAAGCTCATATTAATTGGATGGTGGAATTATAAAGTGGTGAAAGAAAGGGTGGTGGAGTCAATAAAAGATATGCCCCCAACTCAACTTGGGCATTTAACAATATATCAAGAACCAAATACAATATCAAGAGGCAAATATAAATAATAATGCATATGAGATAAGAACCAAAGCTCAAGGGTTTTTGTATGATGCTCAAATGCAAGGTGGCATGATGACATGAGCATGATAACATGATGATGCAACAATTATATGTAGGAAGTAGCCATTATATTACTAGACCAAGTAGCATTACAAATGTTAGACAATTGGGATGCTACACGAGCTCTACGACCCTCTGCCCCGCGAGGTTCTGTCCTCGCCTCTGCTCCCCTCCTCGCGGGCAGCAGGGTGTCGTCCTGGACCTCGCATCGCCGGCCCGAGCCACCCCTCTCCTCGCCCGGCCTCGATCTCTCCGCCAGGGCGCCTCCGACCGCCACCCTTTGGCTCGCCCGTCCCCGCGAGCGACCTCCTCCTCGCCGGCACTCCTCTTCCTCTCCGAGCGCCGCCTCCAGAGCCGTCCGGCCACGCCTCCTCTGCGACCTCCTCTCCCTGCGGCGCCTCCGCGCTGGCCCTGCGCCTCCCGCGAGCGGCTCCGTCGCCGCCTCCTGTGCCCCGCTTGTCCTGCCGCCAAGACCGCCGTAGTCGCCTTCCTTCCTTTCCGTCAGCCCTCTGCCATCCCCCACGCCGTCTTCGACCTCCCAGCGATGCTTCTCTCCTGGCCGGTGAGCCTTGCGCCAATCACCTCTTCTGGTCGTTTCCATCATCGCCAGGGACGCCCCTTCCTTGCTGCAGCCACACCCCATCCTGGTTGGCCTCTGTTGTTCTTCGCGTCAGGGCACACGCAAGGCCTTGTTAGCCTGCAAGCTTGCCCGTAACCAAAGTTCGGCCAGCTGCCCCTGCCTCGTTCAGAATCCGTGCGGTCTTACCCCAACATCTTCCCTGGAGATGCACCACAAGTCGGACAAGGACATCACCAATATCTACACAAGTCTTGCATGATCTTTGATGCAAATCTGTCGTGGATCGGACCCGATGCGAGAAGCTTGAACCCCAAGGTCACCACCGACAATCGAAACCGCGGAACCGACAAGTTCGTCTACCCCGGACACTGTGCGACAAGATCTACTTCACGGATCCAAAGACCCCGGTACGACAAGAACTCCTTCCCGCACCGGTGCCCGACGACCGCGGATGCGACAAGATCGTCTCTCGGACGCCAAGTTCTTCGACCCCGGAGACCGATTCATCGGGACGTCAAGGCCTCCTTCCGAACCCAAGTTCTCCGTCGCGACACGACAAGTTCTTCATCATGTATCCGAAACTCGCCGTCCCCGTCAAACCCTGAGACCGAACCCCGAACCCCCGGAACCAAGTTCTTCCGAACCCTAATGTGTGACCCCTTTCTCGAGCCCTATTTTTATAAATGTAATATAAGACTGTTGCATATAAAATTGTCATATTTGCATACATGTTGTGGGTTTGGGGGCATTTAGCCGATTCACCTTATAATTAAATATGGAGTCTATATGCGGGATATCTTTGTCTTATTCCGGACTTCATTTAAATTGGTGTAGCGAACCGGTGCTATGATTTGCCATGTTAAGACAAAATTTAAATTGCGGGGTATCTAAACAACTTGAACCTATTAATTAGTTGTCGGGACCCCGGTTCCGCTTAATATGGCCTAAATGCATCGCACCTTTGCCATGTCATACATCATACATGCATCATGCCCGATCTTCTGTCATAGTATTAAATAGTGCATCCGGTGTTTCTTCTAGTGTTTTGGTTCTTCGCGGATAAGGTCGTTGAGTTGATGCGAGTGTCGACCCGATCTTCGGATGAACCTTCGAGAATGTTTTCAGGCGAGCATCTTCCCCTGTCTACCTATCTTACTTTTCTAGTATTTATTCCCTCTTGTTGATCTATTGCTATCTGTGTTGCGATTCTCTAGTTTCCGTACCCGTGATATCCCGTGCAGCCTTATATTGCCTTGGACACCTCCTATTACCTGTTGTTTGGTAGATAGTTGGACCTGCGCGTCGTAGTCGCTTGCTCAAGTGCTGTTGCATGTCGTCAAGTTCCACAGTTGTTGGAGTATTGCCGTGTGTTTATTGTTGGAGATGATCAAGACTTTAATTACTATTTAACAACTAAAATTGAAGTAGGTAAATGCAGAGGCACAGGTGGACAATAGATGTTATTTGGTTGTTAACCGTCCACTTGTGTCCCGTAGGACCCCGAGTACTTGATACATGTTCCTTGAATATTCGCGCTATCCACATCCGGGAGGATTATGGGACCCCCCTAAGCCAGAGCTTGATTCATTCTTATTTCTTGGGGCCACAAACTAGTTTGAGGTTTTATTTACTATCCTGTACTTATGCCATGCTTTACTGCTTTATTTAAATTGTGCGAAGTACTACACCTGTACTGTTTAGGATCGGGACACGATTTCGCGGTATCGACAAGCCCAGTCACACTTTCGGGTTCCCAGTCGTTTACAGCCGTCCACCCAAACCTTGAGTCCGTTTCGGAGTCAGCTAACTTCGTTGCGGGTAGCTTAATGGGGTGGCCCCCTGAAATATTTCTGAATCCTGTGATTGCTTTGTCGTGAAAGCCTCGTTGGGTTTTGATTTGGTTTTTCCGAGGTTGATCGAGTGTGTGTTGCTATTTGTGCACCCCTGCAGGGTAAAACTTTCTGAAAGCCGTGTCCGCGGTTATGGACGACTTGGAGCACAGTATCTCGATCATAGACAACTATAACTAAAGTAGTGCTATAAATCTGACTTTATAATGACTAGTAATCAGCTTCACTATAATGGAATGGCTAAATAAAATTGCCAACAATTGCTTGTTTGGGTTGTCGCTTGCTGTTATTGTATCTGACTAGTAAGTATTGCAACTATAACGGAATGGTTAAATAAAAGTACCAACAACTGCTGGGTTTTGGGGATATCTCATGCTAATTGTATTTGACTAGTAAGTGTCGCAACTACAACGGAATGGTTAACTAAAATTGCCCACTGCTTATTATATCAGGATGATTATCTATACCTGACTAGTAATTGCTGCAACGATAACTGTATAAATAAAACTGCCAACGGTGTGAGTTCCTCGGTTGACTTCCTCGTTTGGTCTCGAGGGGGGAAATACCAGGATGGGTATGTTTGGTGGTAGTATCAGGTTGGTTCCGAATAGGTCTTTCTTACCCCTCTCTGATAGCCGTCAGTTATATCGAGTCTCTATAGGTTGTTTAGGGCATGCCGCGCTGCCGCTGCAGTCCACCATACCTATGTAGGCGAGGACCGCCGAATTCTAGCCTCGCCGTGTACTGGCCTCAGTACTGACCGCTCTCTCTTTTTTTTCCTTTGCCCTTTGTCGGCACCCCTTTTGTTTAAGCAGGTTTTGAGATCGACGTCGTTAGCAGGGTTACCCTTCCGGCTTGTCCTGGGCAGGGTTATGGACGCCATTGGTTATTCTTCAGGGCTCTTAGCTCAATTTGCATCTTGTCTGTACTCGGACGCTATATCGTTTAAAAGGTGATTTGGATCTTTGTATTGTACATCTGTATTCTTGACTCTTTGAGTCGCTGTTGTATATATATCTGTTCTGTGGGTTCCATCGAGGACTATTGTGTAATGATATTACTTCATTTTCCACCCGCACGAAAGTGCCTGGTGGGCACCTTTGAATCGTTTCTATGCGGGTTTGGCGGGAATCGCTAAAATTTGCATAGGGCCGATTCTGAGGGTGTTACAAATAAGCTTTTTGATACATAGTAACCTAATTCCTTAGACCATGAGATCATGCTAATCACCATCACCGGAAGGATGCTTTGATGACATCAAACACCACACCATAACTGCGTGGCTATAAAGGTGGCCTTGAGTGTTCAGAAAGTATGTGTTGAGGCACATGGATCAAGAGTGGGATTTGTCCATCCATATGACAGATAGATATACTATGGGCCCTCTCGGTGGAATGTCATCCAATTAGCTTGCAAGCATGTGACTGGCTCACAAGGGATCACATATCACGGGAACGAGAAAAGAGTACTTATCAGTAACGAGGTTGAACTAGGTATGCAGAGATACCGACGATCAAACCTCGGATAAGTAAAATATCACAAGACAAAGGGAAATTGGTATTAGATACATTTTAGATTGACTCTAGTGCAAGTGGGAGACTGAAGGAAATATGCCCTAGAGGCAATCATAGAGATGATTATATTTCATATGAATCCATGAGTTATTGTAATGTTCCTTGAATATCCATATCAGGCAACTTGTATTGATTGGAAATTATATGAATTGTTTGTGAAACTCTTTACTTGTATGGTTATTTAATAGTTGTCCCTAGTCGGAGTTCATGTGAGGACACACGTGAATATTAGACTAGCACATCGATTAGTTGATGACTATGTTTCGCCAGTCATAGACATGGAGATGTCAAACCAATGATGTGGACACATGTTATGAACATGGGGTTAGACTGACCCAACATGAGACTGGAAATTTGACTTGCGGCTCTCTCTACACATCGTGTACGTTTTGTCCTTAGACCTGAGATTGTTGCATGTACTTGAGATGTGGATCAACCTACTTTGGGGCTATCAGACGCTACTCCGTAACTGGGTAGTTATAAAGTTAGCTTTCGGGTTTGTTCTAAAACATGCTGCAAGGCATGGTTAATCAAGATGCGATTTGCCCCTCTCTACTTGAGAGAGATATCTCTGGGGCCCTCGAGTGATCGGATCCAGAAATGCATGGTCGTGCTACATATGGTTAATAGTTAACCTAGTAAAGGGATTCCGAATCACAGTATCGAGAAAGGGAGGTCAGCTTGGAGCTAGCCCAGATATCGTGAGTCAAAGGGAAAGACATGTACTAAACCTTGTGTTGGTTTGTCCGATATGATCTTTGTATGCGTTTAGGAGTTGACACGTCTTGCTAGAGGCCGCTACCAACTATTGACAGAATAGGTGTATTCGTGTCATGTATATACGTATATGAACCTATAGGGTCACACACTTAAGGGGCTGGAAGCCTAATGAGGATTGGATCCGAATTAGACTAGGCTAGGCTACTAATGGGCTGCTAATGTAGAAGCCCACTAGGGATGCCTATATAAGAGAGGGTGGGGCGAGCTGACCAGGGTTAGACCATTCCACCCAGCCGCCACACCTCACGCATGTGTTGCACGCGCGGACCTAGCAGTCCGGCGTCTGACGCTTCCACCCCGCACGTGTGGACCTCGGAGGTGCTGCATCTATGGCACTTGGACGAGCCGCGCAAGGGGAGCTTCTCGTGGGACGAGGACAAGGAGGAGACGTGGAACGTCTGCACTGCCTCGACGCGCTTCATCAATTCCGCAACTGCGCGTCTAGTGGTAATCCCGTGATGTATGACAACAGTATTCCTGGTTGACGCGGTAGAAAATTTTGATTTGCGCTAGTGTAGCCTACACGTATCCCTTCAGTGGTATCAGAGCCGATGTTGTTCAGTTATAGGTTCGGGATGTTTGCATATGGTGATATGTAGATTGATATGAATGATGTGATCGTTTATATTGCGGTGGTTCAGGATTGATCTATGATCTTGCTTTCCGTGATCGTGATTCTGAGGTTGTCGAACGACTTACCCCTACCGGTCGGTTTCCGCCATCGGGGTAGACAGTGACACATAAATCCTATTGAATCACGCGAAGATCAATATGATTGATCGAGTCGGAACCTAGATCTAAAATCAATGTACTGTGATCAAAGGAGTTTGATTGAATCAGGACAGGAGTCGGTTTATGGTAAATTTGATTTGCTGATCAAAATCCTTAAAGAAAATTGTGAAGATTTGAACCCCGCAGGGGAGACCCCCTAGACCCCCCTTAATCGTAGCCCCTTTTGTATCTCGTTAAGGTAACTAGGTGCTGCGATGTCACATGATCCGGTAGAATGCGATTCTATGCATAACTTGTTTTTGCAGGATGTATGTGATCAGTATGGCCCATAATGTATGTGATGCATGTATGAAATTTTGCATGACCTGCGTGTTGTGAGTAGGGCAACACGGCTGGAGCCATATGTGTTGTCATTTATTGTAATGGCCTACGTGCCAACTTGTGATGATCCCAATACTATGTAATTTTGATTACTAGCTGTTAGGAGTAATAGCTTGTATTAGTTCTTGGAGGACTCATCACTTGGAAGATGGTTCACATAGAACATGAAGATGGAGTTCATCATGGTGGACAGGTTCTATTGCGATGAAGATCACCATGAGAAAATGGGCCATACTGTGTCACATCTATGTGAATGCTATTCTTATGTGTTTTACTACTATGCATGCTTAGATGATAGAAGTAGAACGATCCCTCGGAAAGTTTAAGTTAAACCATGACCTCCCAACCAAACCTTGCACCATCCTATACCCTATACAATCGTTGGTGGGCCTATGAAATTAGGGTGCCGCGGTTTTCCTTGGCTGGATGGGTTTGTATCGGATACCTACACGCATAAGGGTTGGTGAGCTTGAAAAGGTCATCTTAACAGTTAAGGACCTTGGGGCATAAAGGTTGGGCACCTAGTTTTGACATAGAGATGTCACCCAACAACAAGATTCATATGTGATATGATTAGCAAGTGTTGCTTACCGATTTACCTTGTCTTCTAGCAGTGATGCTAAAGCTCACTAGTCGACTTGTTAATTGTGGATCTTGAATCACTTAGTATCAATAGAGCGATGTTGATTTAAGTGGGAGTATATGCTATTAAATTGTTTAATATGTTTCACTATTTCATGGTTACATGGCTTAGTATTTTGCATGTTTTCTGTTGTAGATCAATGGCACTGAACACTACATCACCTTTTTCTTTGTGTTCAATTCTTGACAAATATAAACTAAATGGAACAAACTATTCGGACTGGGTCTGTAACCTGAGAATTGTTCTTAGGTCTGATAAAAAGGAAACAGTTCTGGATACCCCAATCCCCGATGAACCTGTTGATAATGCATCTGCTGCCCTAAAGAATGCCTACAAGAGAGCATGTGATGATTCTCTTGAGGTTAGTTGTCTTATGCTTGCATGCATGGAACCTGAACTCCAAAAGAAGTTTGAGGATCAGGAAGCGTACGATATGATCGTCGCGCTTAAGGACATGTTCCAAGATCAGGCAAGGACTGAGAAGTACAATGTTGCCAAGTCCTTTGTGGAATGCAAGCTGGCAGAGGGAGCCACTGTAGGCCCCCATGTGATCAAAATGGTTGGTTACAGTCAGACTTTGGAAAAAATTGGTTTTCCACTAGGCCAAGAGTTGGCTACTGATTTCATTTTGGAGTCTCTTCCATCTAGCTATGGGCAGTTCATTTCGAACTACCATATAATGGGGTGGAGAAGGGCCTTAATGAGTTATGTGGGATGCTAAAAACAGCAGAAAGTGACATGAAGAAGTGTGCAGGGCATAGCCATGTGATGGCTGTGCAGAACAAGCCTAGCTTCAAGAAAAAGGGTACTTCTTGGAAGAAGAAGGGCAAGGCTAAGGATACAGTCCCTAAGTATGCACCCAAGCAAAAGGCTGGACCTGCAGATGACACTGAGTGCTTCTTTTGTCATGAACATGGCCACTGGAAGCGAAACTGCAGCAAGTACCAGGCTTCTTTGAAGAAGAGTGGAATTAAGAGTACTTCCCACTCAGGTACGCTTGTTGTAAATGTTGTGGACATTCTTCTTCTTGATTCCTATGTTAACTCTTGGGTATTTGATACCGGATCGGTTGCTCATATTTGCAATTCGATGCAGGGGCTAATAAGGACTAGAGAAGTGCACAAAGGCGAAGTGGATTTTCGTGTCGGAAATAAAGCAAGGGTTGTTGTTCGTCGACGGCATGCAACTTCACCTTCCGTCAGGATTTATTATGGAGTTGAATAATTGTTATTACATTCCTAGTATGGGTCGAAACATTTTATCACCTTCATTTTTGATGAGGGATGGTTATTCATTCGCGAGTGTAAACAATGGTTGTGTAATCTCTAAGAATGCTATTTTTATGGCTGATGCTCCCATTGTGAATGGGTTATTTATTTTAAATCTTGATGATGCATATGTTTACAATGTTAGTGCTAAAAGGCTTCGGCCTAATGATTTGAGTCCTACCTATTTATGGCATTGTCGTTTGGGGGATATAAGTGAAAAGCGCATGAAGAAGCTCCATGGTGATGGTCTTCTAACTTCGTTTGATTTTGAATCATACGAGACATGTCAAGCTTGTTTACTTGGAAAGATGACCAAGTCTCCTTTTTTGAGTTTACCCGAGAGAGCGACAGACTTGTTGGAACTCATACATACTGATGTATGTGGACCAATGAGCACGACAGCCAGAGGAGGATATCACTACTTCATTACTTTCACTGATGATTTTAGTAGATATGGTTATGTCTACTTGATGAGGCATAAGTCTGAAACTTTTGAAAAGTTCAAGGAGTTTCAGAATGAGGTAGAGAATCAACGTGGCAAGAAAATAAAGGCCTTGCGATCTGATCGTGGAGGTGAATATTTGAGTCACGAATTTAGCGATCATCTTAAGAGTTGCAGAATTGTTCCACAACTCACGCCGCCCGGAACGCCTCAAAGAAACGGGGTCTCTGAACGGCGCAATCGAACTTTGTTGGACATGGTTTGATCGATGATGAGCCAGTCGTATTTGCCATTGTCATTTTGGGGTTACGCTCTAAATATGGAAGCTTTCACACTTAATAGGGTACCATCTAAACTCGTAGTTAAGACACCATATGAGATGTGGACTGGAAAGAATCCCAGTTTGTCTTTTCTAAAGATTTGGGGTTCTGATGCATGTCAAGCGACTTCAGTCGGACAAGCTAACACCCAAATCGGATAAGTGCATTTTCGTGGAATATCCGAGGGAAACCTTAGGGTATTACTTCTACAACCGAGAGGAGGGCAAAGTGTTTGTCGCTCATAGCGGTGTTTTCCTAGCGAAAGAGTTTCTCACATAGGGAACAAGTGGAAGGTCGGTGCAACTTGAAGAATTTCAAGATGAGCCAGTTGGGGATGCTTCTACGAGTGATGCTATTGTAGTAGAACAAGTTGAGGAACCCATGGCAACAGAAGCACCACAACCACTAAGGTCGGCGAGGCTCTGCGAAGCGCAAGAATTATTATTCTTAGACAATGATGAGCCTGCGACCTATGCAGAAGCAATGGTGGACCCAGACTCTGAGAAATGGCTGATCGCCATAAGATCTGAGATAGAGTCCATGGGAGACAATCAAGTTTGGAACTTGGTTGACCTGCCTGATGGTTTTAAAGCCATCGAGTGAAAATGGATCTATAAGAAGAAGATTTATATGGATGGAAATGTTCACATCCATAAAGCTCGACTTGTTGCAAAAGGTTTTCGACAAGTTCAAGGAGTTGACTACGACAACACTTTCTCGCCTGTAGCGATGCTTAAATCTATACGGATTATTCTAGCCATTGATGCACATTTCGACTATGAAATAAGGCAGATGGATGTCAAGACAGCTTTCCTAAATGGAATCCTAACTGAGGACGTGTATATGATACAGCCCGAAGGTTTTGTCAATCCAAACATTGCTAGAAAGGTATGCAAGCTTCTAAATTCCATTTATGGGCTGAAGCAAGCATCTCGGAGTTGGAACATTCGATTTGATGAAGTTGTAAAGGAGTTTGGCTTCGTCAAAAACGAACAAGAACCTTGTGTTTATAAGAAGGAAAGTGGGAGAGCGCTGGTATTTCTAATGTTCTATGTAGATGACATATTGCTGATTGGAAATGACATTCCTATGTTCGAGTCTGTTAAGACCTTGTTGAAAAATAGTTTTTCGATGAAGGACTTAGGAGAAGCGGCATATATTCTGGGCATCAAGATCTATAGAGATAAATCAAGGAGGCTAATTGGATTAAGCCAGAGTACATACATTGACAAAGTGTTGAAATGGTTCAGCATGCAAGAGGCTAAGAAGGGGTTCTTGCCCATGTCTCACGGCATTAAACTCGGCAAGACTCAGTGTCCTTCGACTACTGATGAGCGTGAACGCATGAGCAGGGTTCCATATGCTTCGGCTATTGGATCCATCATGTATGCAATGATATGTACTCACCCAGATGTTTCCTATGCTCTAAGTGTTACGAGCAGATACCAGGCTGGTCCAGGTGAAGGTCACTGGACAGCGGTAAAGAACATCCTTAAGTACTTGAAAAGGACTAAGGATGTGTTTCTAGTTTATGGAGGTGAGGATGAACTCGGTGTAAAGGGTTACACAGATGCGAGTTACCTTAACGACTCAGGTGATTCAAAATCGCAATCAGGTTATGTGTTTGTCTTGAATGGTGGTGTTGTGACCTGGAAAAGTTCCAAGCAAGATACGGTGACTTTCTCTTCAACAGAAGTTGAATATATTGCTGCCTCGGAGGCCATAAAGGAAGCTGTTTGGATTAGGAATTTCCTGATCGCTCTCGGTGTGGTTCAGGGTGTGTCCAATCCCTTGGACGTTTATTGTGACAACAATGGTGCTATTGCACAAGCCAAGGAACCTAGACAGCACTAGAAGAACAAACATATTCGCATGCGTTACCATCAGATTCGTGAGTTCGTTGAGGATGGTAGTGTCATGATATACAAAATACATACGGACTCAAATGTTGCTGATCCATTGACTAAGCCTCTCCCGCAGCTCGCGCATGAAGCGCACACAAGAGCAATTGGTATTAAATAAATTTTAGATTGACTCTAGTGCAAGTGGGAGACTGGAGGAAATATGCCCTAGAGGCAATCATAGAGATGATTATATTTCATATGAATCCATGAGTTATTGTAATGTTCCTTGAATATCCATATCAGGCAACTTGTATTGATTGGAAATTATGTGAATTGTTTGTGAAACTCTTTACTTGTATGGTTATTCAATAGTTGTCCCTAGTCGGAGTTCATGTGAGGACACACATGAATATTAGACTAGCACATCGATTGGTTGATGACTATGTTTCGCAAGTCATAGACATGGAGATGTCAAACCAATGATGTGGACACATGTTATGAACATGGAATTGGACTGACCCAACATGAGACTGGCAATTTGACTTGCAGCTCTCTCTACACATCATGTACGTTTTGTCCTTAGACCTGAGATTGTCGCATGTACTTGAGATGTGGATCGACCTACTTTGGGGCTATCAGACGCTACTACATAACTGTGTAGTTATAAAGGCAGCTTTCGGGTTTGTCCTGAAACATGCTGCAATCAAGATTGGATTTTCCCCTCTCTACTTGAGAGAGATATCTCTGGGCCCCTCGAGTGATCGGATCCAGAAATGCATGGTCGTGCTACATATGGTTAATAGTTAACCTAGTAAAGGGATTCCGAATCACAGTATCGAGAAAGGGAGGTCAACTTGGAGCTATACCAAATATCGTGAGGCAAAGGGAAAGACATGTACTAAACCTTGTGATGGTTTGTCCGATATGATCTTTGTATGCGTTTAGGAGTTGACACGTCTTGCTAGAGGCCGCTACCAACTATTGATAGAATAGGTGTATTTGTGTCATGTCTATACGTATATGAACCTATAGGGTCACACACTTAAGGGGCTGGAAGCCTAATGAGGATTGGATCTGAATTAGACCAGGCTAGGCTACTAATGGGATGATAATGTAGAAGCCCACTAGGGATGCCTATATAAGAGAGGGTGGGGAGAGCTGACCAGCGTTAGACCATTCCACCCAGCCGCCACACCTCACGCATGTGTTGCACGCGCGGACCTAGCAGTCCGGCGTCTGACGCTTCCACCCCGCACGTGTGGACCTCGGAGGTGCTGCATCTATGGCACTTGGACGAGCCGCGCAAGGGGAGCTTCTCGTGGGATGAGGACAAGGAGGAGACGTGGAACGTCTGCACTGCCTTGACGCGCTTCATCAATTCCGCAACTACGCGTCTAGTGGTAATCCCGTGATCTATGACAACAGTATTCCTGGTTTACGCGGTAGAAAGTTTTGATTTGCGCTAGTGTAGCCTACCCGTATCCCTTCATAAAGAGAACCAAGTGTTGATGGTCAATAAGACCACCAAATTCAAGAAGCAAGGCAAGTCTAAGAAAAAGGGAAACTTCAAGACGGGCGGTAAGAAAGTTACCGCGACGGCGAAGAAGACCAAGGCTGGGCCTAAGCCTAATACTGAGTGCTTTTACTACAAGGGAGAAGGTCACTAGAAGCGGAATTGCCCTAAGTACTTGGCGGATTTGAAGAACGGCAACATCAAGAAGAAAGGTATATCCGATATACACGTTATTGATGTGTATCTCACTAGTAGTCGTAGTAGTGCCTGGGTATTTGAAACTGGTTCAGTGGCTCATATTTGTAACTCGAAACAGGTGCTGCAGAATAGACGGAAACTAGCGAAGAATGAGGTGACAATGCGCGTTGGAAATGGATCAAAGGTTGATGTGATCGCGGTCGGCACGCTACCTCTTCATCTACCATCGGGATTAGTTTTATACTTAAATAATTGTTATTTGGTGCCTGCGTTGAGCATGAACATTATATTCGGATCATGTTTATTGCGAGACGGTTACTTGTTTAAGTCCAAGAATAATGGTTGTTCGATTTATATGAGTAATATGTTTTATGCACATGCACCTTTGATAGATGGTCTATTCTTGTTGAATCTCAATTGTAGTAATACACATATTAATAACATTGAAGCTAAACATTTGAAATTGAGTGATAACTCAACCTATATGTGGCACTGTCGTCTTGGTCACATTGGAGTGAAGCGTATGAAGAAACTCCATTCCGATGGACTTCTTGAATCACTTGATTTCGAATCACTTGAAAGATGTGAAGCATGTCTAATCGGTAAAATGACTAAGACTCTATTTTCTTGTATGATGGAGCGAGGTACGGACTTATTGGAAATCATACATACCGATGTGTGTGGCCCAATGAGTGTAGCATCGCGCGGTGGTTATCGTTATGTTCTTACTTTCATGGATGACTTGAGTAGATATGGGTATAAACTTTTGAGAAGTTTAAGGAATTTCAAAGTGAAGTAGAGAATCAACGTAACAAGAAGATTAAGTTTCTGCGATCTGATCATGGAGGTGAGTATATAAGTTACGAGTTTGGAGAGCATTTGAAGGAATGTGGAATACTTTCACAATTGACACCTCCGGGAACACCACAACGTAATGGTGTGTCTGAACGTCGTAATCGAACTCTCTTAGATATGGTTTGTTCTATGATGTCACTTATAGATTTACCGCTATCATTTTGGGGTTATGCATTAGAAACAGCCGCATTCACTTTAAATAGGGCACCATCTAAATCCGTTTAAACGACACCGTATGAACTATGGTTTGGGAAGAAACCTAAATTGTCATTCCTTAAAGTTTGAGGTTGCGAAGCTTATGTAAAGAAGTTACAGCCCGACAAGCTTGAACCCAAAGCGAAAAAATACATCTTCATAGGATACCCGAAGGAAACTATAGGGTATACCTTCTATCATAGATCTGAGGGCAAAATCTTTGTTGCCAAGAATGGATCCTTTCTAGAGAAGGAGTTTCTCTCAAAAGAAGTGACTGGAAGGAAATTAGAACTCGACGAGGTTGTTGAACCTTCTCTCGAACTTGAGAGTAGCGCAGCACCGGAAGTAGTTCCTGTGGCGCCTACACCAATAAGAGAGGAAGCTAATGATGTTGATCATGAAACTTTGGTTGAAGTAACTACGAAACCTCGCAGGTCAACGAGAACTCGTACCACTCTAGATTGGTATGATCCCGTTACGAGTGTCATGTTGGTGGACAACACCGATGACCCTGCGACATATGAGGAAACGATGATGAGCCTAGATTCCAATAAATGGCAAGAAGCCATGAAATCCGAGATTGGATCCATGTACGAAAACCAAGTATGGACTTTGGTGGACTTACCGGATGGCTGGAAGGCTGTCGAGAACAAATGGATTTTCAAGAAGAAAACAGATGCTGATGGTAATGTTACTTTCTATAAAGCTCGACTTATCGCAAAAGGTTTTCGACAAATTCAAGGAGTTGACTACGATGAGACTTTCTCACCGGTAGAGAAGCTAAATTCTTTGAGGATTTTTTTAGCAATCGCTACATATTATGATTATGAGATATGGCAGATGGATGTCAAAATAGCGTTCCTCAATGGAGACATTGATGAAGAGTTGTATATGGTACAACCCAAAGGTTTTGTCGATCCTAAAGATGCTAACAAGGTATGCAAACTTCAATGGTCCATTTATGGATTGAAGCAAGCATCCCGGAGTTGGAATCAACGTTTTGATAAGGTAATCAAAAGTTTTGGTTTTATACAAACTTACGGAGAAGCTTGTATTTACAAGAAAGTGAGTGGGAGCTCTGTAGCATTCTTAATACTATATGTATGTCACATCCCAAGATTTTGGAAATTGGGACTAGAAAAAAATTTGCATTTGCATGACATTTATGAGCATTGCATTGCATATTTGCATCAAGAAAATCCCTAAATAGAAATAAAGGACTAAACCCTAAATAGTACATGCCACTTTGTTTATAAAAGGAATTAAACTGGCTTTATAAAAACCCAATGTTGCTAAGACAGCGATTATTGCTAAATTATAGCCTAAAAAGAGATAATGAACATTACAAAATTTTAGAAACGAAATTGAGCTCATTTGGAGCTATTATGAAAAAGTTATTGAATAAATACAAACAAATAAAGAGATAGATAAAATGAAATATATAAGGATTTATAAATCCACTACTTGCAAACTAGTAAAAATATTACAAATATGATCCTAACTCGGTCCTCAGATTTTTAGAAAAATTTGAAGACTAAAATCACTCCATTTGGAGCTTATATGTAAAAGTTATAAAAGAAATAGTGAAAACCATAAAAGAAAAAGAATAAAACAACAGCCTTATCAGGTCAGTGTGTTACAAGATGGTATCAGAGCAGTGCGTTGACTGTAGGATCGTGACCTAGAAATAAAATAGGAAAGCCATATGAAAATTATAAACACTATATGATTCTATCTATTCTCTTCTTACACTTCTTTCTAGTATCTTCTTATCATTTCAATTCTCATACTCTCCTCTTTTATGATATAGAAGGAAGACTCTAGCAATGAACTCATATTTTTGTACTTATTAGATTCTTGTAATCCTTCATCTATATTTTCTAATCTCATGTTGTTCAAACTTGTAGATGAACACTTGTGAAAGAGAGTGCTAGATTTAGAATAGTTAGATGATGACCACCATATAGCTTGATATGATCTCGTTTACATATAGCAATCGATTATTGAAATAACTTGTTTGAAAGTTGATTTGTTGTGACTATGTTGTGCTATTTGATATCTTAAAGTTCCAGAATATTTTGGTGAGATTCCATAATATATTAATGAAGGTTTTGATTAGAAATTTGTGATAGTTTCGCTGCAGTTTTCTGCTGAACCAGCTGTACTGTATGATTTTTTTTTTTTTGGTAACTGGGAAAAATCTGAAAAAAAAAGATTTAGGTGCAAAACTTCCTATACTATATGTAAAACAATTGGCTAAAATTCCTGATGATTTAAGGTGCCCAGAAAAATTCGAGAACACTGTTGTAGTTTCAGGAACTACTGATCCCATGGTGGCCAATGATTGGCTACGTTCGGTGAACAAGGATTTGGTAACTGTCGGATGCACCGACAAGGAGAAAGTCAGGTTTGCAGCACACCTATTGGAAGGACCAGCACCTACTTGGTGGGATAACTTCCAGATCACCACTCCCATTGAGGATGTGACATGGGCTATCTTTGAAGATGGTTTCCCGTACAGCTCACATCTCATCCGGAGTGATGAGTTTGAAGAAGAAGGATTTCCATAACTTGAAGCAGCATCACCGCAGCGTGGCTGAATATATTGAGGAGTTCAACAATCTGGCGCGTTATGCACCGGATGAAGTTGATACTGATGCCAAGAGGAAAGAGAAGTTCCTCGAAGGACTGAACGATGAACTGAATCTGCAGTTATTTGTGGCCTATGTCCCCACCTACCAATCCCTTTGTGACAAGGCTACCATCTTGGAGAACAAGATGGAACAGGTTGAAAGCAGAAAGAGGAAGCACAGCTCTGACAACCATAGCTCTGGATCGTCTCACAAGCGTTCCCATCATGATGATAGTGGGAGTTCTAGATCCCACAAACATGGAAAGTACAACAACCACCACAGCCACAACCGCCATCATGACAACAAGCATCACCGTAGTCATGATAGTGACAAGTATAAGAACCACAAGAGTGGACACAAGAGTCACCATAGTGGAGGTGGAAGTGGAAGTGGCAGTCAGCCTGCAAAAAGAGATATCAGTCAGGTTGAATGTTTCAAGTGTAAGAAGCTGGGGCATTATGCAAATGAATGCCCAGAAAAGAAAGTTAAAGGACCCAACAAGCCCAACCCATTTCAGAAGGAACAAGTGAACCACATCAATGTGGAAGAGATTTATGAGGAGTCTGATGTTGTGGCTGGTAAGTTCAAACTCAATTCTATTCCAGCACTTGTTCTTTTTTATACTGATGCATCACATTCATTCATATTAAAAGCATTTGTTGATAGAAATGGGTTTCCAACTGAAAATATAGGGTGTCCAATAAAAGTAAGTTCTCCCGGTGGAGATATGATAGTAAGTCTTGGATGTCGTGATCTAGTGATAGAATTTGGGAAGCATAAGTTTCCAGTGAGTCTGATAATCCTAGATTCCCAAGGACAGGATGTAATTTTGGGAATGGACTGGATGACCAAGTATGAAGGTGTACTAGATTGTGCCAATCGTACTGTCGCACTCACAACCCCGGAAAAGAAACGGATAAGATTGTTAGATAGTAAGCTAAATTCTCTTAAGGGGGTTAGCATAGACAGTGTGCCAATTGTGAGAGAATATCCGGATGTGTTTCTGGAAGAATTGCCGGGAATGCCACCAGATAGAGATGTGGAATTTCTGATTGACTTGCTGCCAGGATCAGGACCAATAGCAAAGAGACCTTACAAGATGTCAGTTGATGATTTGAAAGAACTCAAGAAACAACTTGGAGAACAGTTGCAGAAAGGATTCATTCAACCAAGTTCTTCATCTTGGGGAGCACCAGTCTTGTTTGTGGAAAAGAAAGATAGAAGTCAAAGGTTATGCATAGATTATCGTTCACTCAATGAGGTGACTATCAAGAACAAATACCCTTTTCCCAGAATCAATGACTTGTTTGATCAGTTAGAAGGAGCATGTGTGTTCTCAAAGATTGATCTCCGGTCAGGTTATTTTCAGCTTAAGATAAGGGAACAACACATACCTAAGACAGCTTTCACCACTAGGTATGGATTGTATGAGTACACCGTGATGCCATTCGGTTTGACCAATGCACCCGCTTACTTCATGAATATGATGAACAAGGTGTTCATGGAATACCTTGACAAGTTTGTTGTTGTTTTCATCGATGGCATTTTGATCTACTCCAAGAGCAAAGAAGAGCATGAAGGACATTTGCGTTTGATACTTGAGAAGCTTAGAGAGCATAAGTTGTATGCCAAATTCAGCAAGTGTGAATTTGGGTTGAATGAAGTTGGATTTCTTGGACACGTTGTTTCAGGAGATGGTGTAGCAGTTGATCCCGCAAAAGTGTCAGTTGTAACTGGATGGGAATCTCCTAAGTCAGTAAAGGAAATTCGTAGTTTCCTTGGCTTGGCAGGATACTACAGAAGATTCATTGTGAATTTCTCCAAGGTAGCTAAGCCAATGACGGAGTTACTAAAGAAGGACAAGAAATTTGCTTGGACTGAGGGATGTGAACTCAGCTTCCAAGAATTGAAAAAGAGACTAGTGACAGCACCAGTCCTATGTCTACCAGATTTGGAGAAGGATTTTCAAGTGTATTGTGATGCATCTCATCATGGATTAGGTGCAGTTCTAATGCAAGAAGGGAAAGTTGTGGCTTATGCCTCGAGACAACTCAAAACTCATGAGGTAAATTATCCTACTCATGATTTAGAGTTAGCCTCTGTTGTCCATGCACTCAAAACATGGAGACATTATCTTTTGGGAAAGCGATGTGAAGTGTTCACAGATCACAAAAGTTTGAAGTATATCTTCACTCAGAAAGAAATCAACATGATACAAAGAAGATGGCTAGAACTCATCAAGGATTATGACTTGAGTTTGCAATACCATCCCGGTAAAGCAAATGTTGTAGCGGATGCACTAAGCCGTAAGGTATTTGTGAATGGCCTTACTAAGGGAGAGTTGCCAGATGATCTGTGTGCCCAATTTAGAGACCTCAGATTGGAGATTGTGCCTGAAGGACATCTCATGCCATTGGATGTTCAACCCACCTTGTTGGACAAGATCAAGGAAGCTCAAAAGACGGACAAGGAAATTGAAGAGATTAAGGAAAAGATTGGCAAGGGAAAAGCCAAAGGATTCCATGAAGATGAATAGGGTACTTTATGGTATGGTAAACGTATCTGCGTTCCGCAAGATCCGGAGCTTCGGAAAATGATTTTACAAGAATCACACAACTCACCATATTCTATTCATCCGGGTAACACAAAAATGTACATGGATATGAAGGAAAGATTTTGGTGGAATAATCTCAAGAAATACATCGCCGAACATATTGCTTTGTTTGATGTATGTAGTAGTGTGAAAGCGGAACATCAGAAACCGGCAGGATTACTACAACCACTACCTATTCGTGATTGGAAGTGGGATAAGATTGGCATGGATTTCATTACCGGATTGCCAAGGACCAGGTCAGGATATGATTCTATTTGGGTAGTAGTGGATCGCCTAACTAAAGTGGCTCATTTCATACCCGTGAAGACAACTTATACAAGTGCTAAGTTGGCCAAGATCTATATGAATAGGATTGTGTGTCTGCATCGAGTACCCAAGAGTATTGTGTCCGATAGGGGAACCCAATTCACTTCTCATTTTTGGAGGCAACTGCATGAGTCATTGGGAACGAGATTAGAATTCAGCACTGCTTTTCACCCTCAGAATGATGGACAGACAGAAAGGACCAACCAGATTCTAGAAGATATGTTGAGGGCATGTACCCTAGATTATCGAGCTAGTTGGGATGAAAGTTTGCCTTACGCAGAATTCTCTTATAACAACAGCTATCAAGCCAGTATTGAGATGGCACCGTTTGAATTTCTCTATGGAAGGAAGTGTACTACCCCATTACTATGGAATGGTGTAGGAGAAAGAAACTTATTCGGGCCAGAACTAATCAAAGAGGCTGAAGAGAAAGTCAAGCTAGTAAAGGACAGATTGAAGATAGGACAGTCCCGACAGAAGAGCTACGCAGATCCTAAGCATAGAGAAATCACCTATGAGGTGGGTGATAGAGCTTATCTTAGAGTGTCACCACTTCGTGGAGTGAAGATATTTGGAGTCAAAGGAAAATTGACCCCAAGATATGTTGGACCATTTAAGATTCTGAGTCGTAAAGGAGAAGTAGCTTATGAGATTGAATTACCGGAATCATTATATGCCGTTCACAACGTGTTTCATGTGAGTCAGCTATAGAAATGCCATCCAGATATGGAAGAGACTTCTTTGAAGGATACTATACCTTTGAAGGAGGTCCAATTGGAAAGTGATCTCACCTACGCGGAAAAGCCTATCAAAATTCTTTAGACTTCAGAAAGAGTTACTCGGACAAATACTATCAAATTCTGCAAAGTTCAGTGGAACCATCATTCCGAAGAAGAAGCAACATGGGAAAGAGAAGATGACCTTCGGAAAGACCACCCTCACCTATTTGCTAGCCAATCCGAATCTCGAGGGCGAGATTCACCTTAAGGGGGTTAGATTTGTAACAACCCAAAAAAATCATAATTTCAAAGTTTGCATATCATCCATGCATTCATAATCATTTTAGGATCATTTTCAATGTCATTTCAAAACAGAAGCATTTGAATGTCTATTATTTTATGTAAGCAAGGCATTGGCCCAATGCTACTCTCTAGTAAGAGATTATTTGTTTTTAAACCAAAGCTATTTGATCCTATGGTTGATAAAGCTTGGACAAAAATTTCAAAAAAAAAATGAATTTAAAACCATTTTTATATCTTTATTAAACAATGGTAAAGGCACTATTTTCTTTTAAAATTTCAAAGGACCAAGGTAAGTTGGAGTGAACAACAGTGCTAATTGCCCAATTAAGAGCTGGATTCATCCTACAAAAACCCAGAACAAATTTGAATTCATTTTGGTTTGAAACTCATTTGAATTTGGTTCCTGGAAAATCAAACAGAAAATGAAAAAGATAAAAGAATTAGTAAAAGGCCTCCGCCAGCATTTCAGCCCATCAGCAGACTCAGCCCAGCAAGCCCACCCGGGCCATTTCCCTCCCCCTCTATCTCTCACCCGCGTCGAACCAACCCACCAGACACTGACTAGTGGCCCCAACGCCACGTCATCGTCGTCCTCCCCAGAACCCGCGCGAGGAACACGTCGTCGCCGCCGTTACCTCGTGAATTTAAACCGAATCAATTCCTTTGATTTCGCAAGTAATTCGCCTAGCCCTCACCTGCTACTTAAACCCCACACCGTCGTGACCATTTCCCCTCAAACCCCACCCAGTAATCGCCACCAGGCTGCTCACATTCGAGCTCAAACCGCTGCTGCCCGACGAACTCCGACGTGCGATTACGGTGAGCTCCGACCGCCCCTCTGCCTCTGGTTCAAACAATTGAGACCGTCGTGTCCATGCACACCTTCTGATGCCATTTGTTTGTCTTTTGGTGATCCAGGTCGCCGTCCCCGTTTGCGCCCGCAAGCGACAGAACCACCGCTCGACTCCGACGAGCAATCTAGGTAAAGCCCAACCGTCCCTTGCCTTCTCCTTGATGCTATCGTGTTCGCCATTACCTCGCGCACCTCCTGAATCATCTGATTCGTGCTAGGGCGATCCAGAGCCTCGGAAACTACCTCGTTTGCAAGCACCCGACGCCGCCAGCAACTCCGACGAGGTCCTGCTGCTGTGTTCGTGCACCCCGACCCTGCCCATCCACACGTTGAGCATCCCCACGTTCCCGCGGTCTCGGTAAGCACACGCATGACCCCCTGCCCCTCTGGTCTCGCCGGAACGTCGCCGGCAGACGCGCAGCCGCCGCGGCAGCCATTTGCGCCGCCAGTTCTTGGTCAGATGGATCTGATCCATTTGGATCTAAATCCTAAGGCTGCGATTAGATCTGTAGCGAAGCGGTATGTTTTGATCTAGACCGTGCGTAGTTAGTTAGATCCAACGGCCCGCGAGTGTGATCCAGTGCGAAGCGGTACCGTCCAATCAGGAGCTGTCGCGTGGCCTGTTATTTGTTTTAAAAATCTGAATTAGATCTATTAGTGATTCAAACTTGCAAAATTCATAACTTTTGATCCACACGTTCAAATTTTGCAAACTTTATATCATTGTAATCAGGAGAAAGAATTTTATCCATTTATGCAATTTGTTTAATGAATTGCTTCTGTAAAATTGGCTATTTTTGTAGAGACATTTATAGGCTTATTTTGAGTATAGAAATTATTTGAAAAATGATTTAATGACTAAATAAAGTTTATTTAGTGTGTATTTGTCTTGTTTGTGAGTCAGTACTGTATACTTGTCTTGTTTGGTGTATAAAATCATCACATGGCATTTGCATGCATTCATATATTTTTGCTTGTATATTTTGATATGTGAATTTGGTGCTATTATTTTATGTGTAGATTTTGGTGCTAATAGTGATTGTGGTAGTGAAGATTGTTGCTACTCCCCCAACTACCAAGGCGAGTGGTGATTCATACTTATGTCCCAATATTTTTGCCTATGCATTAGAAATATTTTGTATAGGTCTTGCATGAATATTTTGCTAAGTATCTATATGCTATGCTTGGGAAATCCTAGTAGTTGTAGAAATGTTAGAATTTCCTTTAAGTTAAGATACTTGTTATTGCCATGCTTAGCCTAGATAATAGAAACCAAGGGTGGAATATAATCATGCTATGGAAAATATTGTTAAGTCTTTGACTTATGGTTTTTGCTTAATAAAACAACTAAGTGAATGAATCACCTGGGTGGAATGGTAATTGCTCGGTGGTTTTTGGTTGAGTGGTTACACAAGGCCCATTTCTATGGTTTACCTTGTGTATCTCACTTGTTGATTGCCACCCAGGAACAAAGGGATTTGAGATGCCAAATGTTAGGAAGCTTCTAGTGCAACCACATGGCATAATATGGGCTCTGCCTGGATAATATAGGTTGCAATAACTTAGCCAAATGGACAGTTGGTCGTAGGGGAATGATAGGTTTGGAGCGCGTCCATTTTGGTCTAAGGGAAGGCTTCTAAAAGGTTCTGTCTTGGTGAAAATCAAGTCTTGTGGGAAAGTGCACAACCTCTGCAGATGGAATAAACTAAGTACTTAGCCGTGTCCCCGGTAATGGACAATTTGAGCATCAAGACATGGAAGCTATCAAGAATCCCCTCATCCCAATTTTCTAAGTTAAAACTTGTGGTTGAACAAGGGTGAAGGTTCAGTTTTGTCAAAGAAAAACTTAGTGTTTTCAACTAATAGGTAAAAACATGTTTTGAGCAAAGCAATCCTAAGCTACACTTAGCCAAATTCATGTAGTAACTAGATGTTAATATTCTACTAAGGTATCACTTGCCAATACTATTCCAATGTATTGACCCACTGTGGATGTAACTTGTGATGTTGCAGGTTACTCTGATGATGATTAGGGGTTATGAGTCTACACTCAACATGCTTGCCTGTGGCACATGAAGATGAAGACTTATATTTTATATTGTTAAGTTAAACTCTTGTACTAGCCTATGGCTAGGGAGTTGTAAAAGACTACGTTATCTCTGGAATGACGTTGTAATAATGACTGTCACATCCCAAGATTTTCCAAATCTTGTAATGTGAAAGGTAAATGAATAAAATAAAACTTTTTTTGATTTTCAGGGCCAGAAGAAACTTTTTGAATTCAAATGGAACCTCAAACCAATTTGAATCAAATAAATCCTAAAGAGATTTAAAAAGATAAACTTTTATTAAAGGAAAATAAAAATATTTAAAATACTATTTTGGATCTCTTAATAAAAGATTTGGTATTCAAAAGAAAAGATGGATTTATAAATAAAGATTATTTTATAAAGACAAATTAAAACTTGGCCAAGCTTTGGAATTAAAACATTTTATTCTAAATAAAATTAGCAAAGGTTTATTTAAAATAAATTAATAAGGATTTAATATCCAAGTTTTATTAATAAAGGTTCTATCATTTATAAACCATCAAAACTTATTTGTTTAATTTAAATAAGTTTTCCAAGTACTTTGTATTCTCAAATAAAACCTACTGAATGACTTTGGTACAATTTTAGATTCCAAAATAAAAGATTTAAATAAACAAATCCTATTTGAGTTATTTACTAAAGCTCATTTTATTTAAATTATTATTGGACCCTAAAGTAAAATAATAGTTTGTTTTAAACAAGTATCCAAGTATTATTTACTTCCAAATGATACCTACTGATTTGATTTTGAAAATATTTGGATTCCAAATGAAGATTTTATTAACAAAAAAAAAACTCTATTTAATTAATAAACCATGGCCTACTTATTTAATTAAGGATGGAACCTAAAAAGATTAAAGTATTATTTATTTTATTTAGGATTTTGGTTCAGGTTACTAAACAGAACCAAATTCTTAGTTACAATGTTTGGTGAAGATTTGAATTGTTTTGAATGCTTGAGAATTGTTTGAAATAACAAATCAGAATATAGAAATAGAAAAGGAAAAAGAATTCAGACAGAAAAAAAAATAGAACAGCCCACCAATCTGGCCCAACTAACCCAGCAGCAGCCCACCTCTCTTTTCCCCCGAAGCATTCTTTTCTCACTCAAAAACTAACCCACACAGACAATGACCGGTGGACCTCCCCCTCGTTCTTTTCCCACTGACCGATAGGCCCCTTTCCCACTGTTCTCCTTCCCCACCCCGCGACTGGTTCTTCCTCCTCTCGTCGCCGTTGCAAGCTTTGAATCGCGGCATCAATACGCCTTAACGCAGCCACCTTAACTCGCAGTGATCACGCATGTTAAATCCCCTCTTCCTCCTCTTTCATTCCCCCCAAACCCCACGCATCGAGAGCCACCAGGCTGTCGCCAATCTTTTCTGCACCGTCGCTGTCTCCGACGAGTTCTCGGCCAAATTCCGGCGGCATCACATCGCCCTTGACTTTCCGAGCAAGCAGGCAGGTTCGCCAGACTCAGGAGCACCGCTCCGTAACCTCAGCTTCCCCGCGGGCACCCCTGAGCTTCGCCAACGGCAACCCCAGCACCGCCACCGTCTGGCTCTACTCCGGCGGAACCTCTCTGGTAAATCAGACTACCCCGACCCCTCTCGTTCACGCACCCACCTTCGCCGTGTCTTGGCGCATCTGACCGTGCATTTCGTTTGCCTCCGAGCGGTCCCTAGCGCCGACCTCGACGACGACTGAGCAAAGCCGAGGCGTAGCTCCACTCCGGCGAGCAATCAAGCCCGCTCTAGTGCGCCCCTCGCCAAGACAGCAACACGTTGAGCTCCACCGGACTTCTACGATCACTGTGAGCATTTCCCCACCTTCCTTCGCTTCCTGCTTCGCTAGCGCCGCCGCCATCTGGCCGCACCGCCGCTCGCCGTTGTCATCGCGCCGCCAGTCCTTGGCCAGGCAGCAGCAGCCGTCCGATCTTGATCCAGTGGATAGGATAGAAAGTAGAGCGAAGCGGTAAGTGGTGCTCCTGTGCCGCACGATTTAACTGAAATCCAACGGCTGTCGTCGCGTGATCCGGCCGAACCGTTACCAACGAATGACGACGTGACGCGTGGCCAGAGTTTGTGTTAAAACAGATTTTGAATCAGAATTATTTGCAAACTTCAAACCTTTGTAACTTTCAAACCACACGTCCAAAAATTACAAATTTGGTATCAATGGATTCAGGAGAACAAGCCCTAGCCAACTGTGGAATTAGTTTAGCAAATAGTATATGTTAGCTTGCTTGATTTTGCAGATTCTTTTGTGAGCTTATTTAGAGTATAAAAATTGTTTAAAATTGTTTTTAAGGTTAAAACTTTTGCAAAATGGTTTGTTGTGACCTTACTGACCCTAGGAACCAACCCTTGGTGTTAAAAATGATTTTGGTAAAATTTGGGTTGAATTATTTGACTTAGCCATTTTCTAGCCAAATAAAATTATTAATTTTATTATGGAAATGTTTATGGAAAGGAAACTTTGAGAAAATAGTTTGGACCAAACCTACTGACCCAAAAACACCAAGCTTTGCAATAGCAACTCATTTGGTGAACAACCTAAGAGTTTTGCCTTAATAAAAACATTTTTCACCACATGAAATGATGAATGGATTTAAAAATAGTTTTTGGACAAAACCCTCTTGCTAATGACTTTGCCACTTTGGTAAATGACCAATTTGGATCTTACAAAGTTTAGAAACCCAATAGAAGCCCTCTTTGCAAAATAAAACTATCTTGTGCATGCTCCCATGCATGACTTAGATTCCATTACTTTGTGTGTGTGAAGAATTGTTTGTTTGACTTTGGTTTGGAATGTGAATTGAATTTGTGTTTGCTTGATTGATTTGTAGTGAAGTGTGAGACTAGAAAGATCAAGGAGTGAACCACCATTCCCTACCAAAAAGGCAAGTGATGCTTCATACTTTTTGTCCCATTACTTTCTCTATGCATTAGTGATTTTGCTAAGTAAACTTGCATGGATTTTGCTAAGTGTAAACCTTACTCTAGGAAATCCTAGTAGATGAATCCTTAGTAGGATTTTCCTAAGTTAAAGATTCCTAATACTACCAAGCTTAGCCTAGCTAATAGAAAACATGGGTGGAATATATATTCACACTATGGAAAAATATTCTAAGTCTGAGGACTTAGGTTTTGTTTAATAAAACAACTAAGTTAATGAACCTCCTGGGTGGAATGGAAAGATTGGGATATGTTGAGTGGTTACACAAGGCCATGGACTTGGGTTGTGTATCTCACTTGTGGTATGCCACCCAGGCACAAAGAGATTTGAGATGTCAAATGTTGAGAAGCTTCAAGTGCAACCACTTGGCAATATGGGCTCTGCCATGATCATATAGGTTGCAAGAACTTAGCCATATGGACAGTGGGTGGTAGTGTTTGATAGGTTGGAACGCGTCCATTTTGGTCTAAGGGAAGGCTTCTGAAATATTTTGTCTTGGGAAACCAAGTCTTGTGGGGAAAGTGCACCACCTCTGCAGAGTGTAAAATCTAAGTACTTAGCCATGTCCCTGGTAAAGGACAATTTGAGCATCAAGACATGGAAGCAATCAAGAATCTCATCATTCAAATTTCTAAATTAAAACTTGTGGATTGAACAAGGGTTGTTTGAATTCTCCAATCATTGATGGAGAGATGGCTTGGTACAAGGATCTTGAAATCTTTGATTGAGAAAAATGATTTTGTCAAGCAAAAACTTAGTATTTTCAAAAGTTAAGGAAAAATCTATTTTGAGCAATGCAAGCCTCAACTCCACTTAGCCAAATACATATAGATGATAGACTCCACTATACTACCATAGTATCACTTGCCAATACAATTCAAATGTATTGACCCTTTGTGGCTGTAACTTGTATGTTGCAGGTTTGATTGATTTTAGTGAAGATTGATTGATTAGGATTTACAAAGTCTACAACCAACATCTGCCTGTGGCATTTTTGAAGATGAAGGACCCATGACTATAGTTATTCCGCTGCAATGTAATGTAATAGCCAAATGAGCTATGTAAGATGTAATAAAATTATGTTATTCCTGGTTATAAAGTTATATTATGACCTTTGTTTCTTGATATTACATCTTAACTGTGGATGCTAGCTATTGATCCAGGGACTAGCATTGTAAAACACAGGAGGAATCTACCTTATTAGGTTGAGGCCTCTACAGATGGTATCAGAGCATTGTGTTGTCTGTAGGATTTGTAAACCTAGGATTGGACAAAAACCCTTAGAAAAATAGGAGTTGTATTTGTTCCAAAACTTATTTACAAAAACACTTGTAAACTCTTTCCTCAACCATTTTGGTTTCAGCTCTACATCTCTTCTATTTTAACTTGATGGAAAAACCTACCCCATGGCCAAAGACTACACCATGTGCAAAGGACTTCTTCAACCTCTTCAACTCTAATGACTTCAACATCTTCAGCATATTCACCAAGGACTTCCAACTTGGATATCACTAAGGACTACAAGTGAAACAAGGAAATCTTACTCAAGATTTGGAGACTAAGGGAATGCAAAATAAGAAGGAGCCACCCACAACTCTGAAGTATTGCAACCAAGAGTTTTTCCAAGGAAACCATGATCTCATGCAAGAAGGATCAACCAAGAAGGATGGAAGGATCACAAGTGAACCATATAGATGGACCACCATATTTTAGTTAAGTCAAAACCACCAACTCATGTGAGTAACAAAAATATTTTGTTGACTAAGCATGTGCTTGAACCATGTTTGAGTGAAGTGTTTGGTTTGTGATTGCATGCACCTTACTTGTGTGAATTGTGATGTGTGTAATTAGAATTGAGTCCTTAGAATTAACTTGCCTATTCTAAACTCCCTTCAACCCAAACAGATGACTACTCCAAAAGACTCCAAGGTTGATGACATCAACACCAACCAAGCTGACAGCATGAAAGAGCTCATAGCAACCCAACATCAGTTAAACCAACTGACAGCTCAGTTCATAGCCAACAATAGTGATAAAGACCCAGCACTGCAAAGGTTTTTGGAAGAACAATCCCAACTGATGCTCAAGGTGACTAATCAAATGATCAGCATGGAAGAAAACTATCCCAAGGGAGTGTATGATAACAAGGATGACAAGAATGTTATTCTAGATGGAGCCCCAGCTTGCATTATTTGTGGAGACAAGGATCATACTTCCAAGGAGCATGAAGGACAATGCCCCAATTATGAAGAAGAACATCCTGTTGGACAATGCCCTACCTCTCAAGCTACTTGCTACCTGTGTGAAGGAAGTGATCATACTCCTAACCAATGTCCCATCTATGCCATGGTGGAACAAAGGAAACAAGAAGGATCCAAGTCTACCAAAGGAAAAGGACCACTTATACCTCCAAACAAGACAACCTACTTCAAAGGATCAAAGAAACTTAAGAAACAGAAGCAAGACATGAGCCTTGCACAATGTCGTAAATGTAAGGAAATGGGACACTACTCCAGTGGATGCCCAGAGAACAAGAAGAATAAAGAGATTGACCAAGTGTGGTGCAACAACTGCAAAGAGTTAGGCCACTATGTAGCAACTTGTCCACAAGAACCACGTAAAGAACTCAAGGACATTCATTGTTTCAACTGCAAGAACCCAGGACACTATGCAAGCAACTGTCCAGAAAAGATGAAGAACAAGTTGAACAAGCCTATGGAGAAACTCAACCTTGGCCCATGAGTCAAGTATGGAAACCAAGGACACCATGCAAATATTTGCTTAGAGAAATTTTCTCATGATCCCAAGAAGGACAATGTGTAATTTTTGTTTGAAAATTTTTAAGGGTGGTAGTACCCTAGTTGTCTTGAAAGTGCTTGTAACCCTAACCTCCCCAAATCTCGGGACGAGATTTATTTTAAGGGTGGTAGCCTGTCACATCCCAAGATTTTCCAAATCTTGTAATGTGAAAGGTAAATGAATAAAATAAAACTTTGTTTGATTTTCAGGGCCAGAAGAAACTTTTTGAATTCAAATGGAACCTCAAACCAATTTGAATCAAATAAATCCTAAAGAGATTTAAAAAGATAAACTTTTATTAAAGGAAAATAAAAATATTTAAAATACTATTTTGGATCTCTTAATAAAAGATTTGGTATTCAAAAGAAAAGATGGATTTATAAATAAAGATTATTTTATAAAGACAAATTAAAACTTGGCCAAGCTTTGGAATTAAAACATTTTATTCTAAATAAAATTAGCAAAGGTTTATTTAAAATAAATTAATAAGGATTTAATATCCAAGTTTTATTAATAAAGGTTCTATCATTTATAAACCATCAAAACTTATTTGTTTAATTTAAATAAGTTTTCCAAGTACTTTTTATTCTCAAATAAAACCTACTGAATGACTTTGGTACAATTTTAGATTCCAAAATAAAAGATTTAAATAAACAAATCCTATTTGAGTTATTTACTAAAGCTCATTTTATTTAAATTATTATTGGACCCTAAAGTAAAATAATAGTTTGTTTTAAACAAGTATCCAAGTATTATTTACTTCCAAATGATACCTACTGATTTGATTTTGAAAATATTTGGATTCCAAATGAAGATTTTATTAACAAAAAAAAACTCTATTTAATTAATAAACCATGGCCTACTTATTTAATTAAGGATGGAACCTAAAAAGATTAAAGTATTATTTATTTTATTTAGGATTTTGGTTCAGGTTACTAAACAGAACCAAATTCTTAGTTACAATGTTTGGTGAAGATTTGAATTGTTTTGAATGCTTGAGAATTGTTTGAAATAACAAATCAGAAAATAGAAATAGAAAAGGAAAAAGAATTCAGACAGAAAAAAAAATAGAACAGCCCACCAATCTGGCCCAACTAACCCAGCAGCAGCCCACCTCTCTTTTCCCCCGAAGCATTCTTTTCTCACTCAAAAACTAACCCACACAGACAATGACCGGTGGACCTCCCCCTCGTTCTTTTCCCACTGACCGGTAGGCCCCTTTCCCACTGTTCTCCTTCCCCACCCCGCGACTGGTTCTTCCTCCTCTCGTCGCCGTTGCAAGCTTTGAATCGCGGCATCAATACGCCTTAACGCAGCCACCTTAACTCGCAGTGATCACGCATGTTAAATCCCCTCTTCCTCCTCTTTCATTCCCCCCAAACCCCACGCATCGAGAGCCACCAGGCTGTCGCCAATCTTTTCTGCACCGTCGCTGTCTCCGACGAGTTCTCGGCCAAATTCCGGCGGCATCACATCGCCCTTGACTTTCCGAGCAAGCAGGCACGTTCGCCAGACTTAGGAGCACCGCTCCGTAACCTCAGCTTCCCCGCGGGCACCCCTGAGCTTCGCCAACGGCAACCCCAGCACCGCCACCATCTGGCTCTACTCCGGCGGAACCTCTCTGGTAAATCAGACTACCCCGACCCCTCTCATTCACGCACCCACCTTCGCCGTGTCTTGGCGCATCTGACCGTGCATTTCGTTTGCCTCCGAACGGTCCCTAGCGCCGACCTCGACGACGACTGAGCAAAGCCGAGGCGCAGCTCCACTCCGGCGAGCAATCAAGCCCGCTCCAGTGCGCCCCTCGCCAAGACAGCAACACGTTGAGCTCCACCGGACTTCTACAATCACTGTGAGCATTTCCCCACCTTCCTTCGCTTCCTGCTTCGCTAGCGCCGCCGCCATCTGGCCGCACCGCCGCTCGCCGTTGTCATCGCGCCGCCAGTCCTTGGCCAGGCAGCAGCAGTTGTCCGATCTTGATCCAGTGGATAGGATAGAAAGTAGAGCGAAGCGGTAAGTGGTGCTCCTATGCCGCACGATTTAACTGAAATCCAACGGCTGTCGTCGCGTGATCTGGCCGAACCGTTACCAACGAATGACGACGTGACGCGTGGCCAGAGTTTGTGTTAAAACAGATTTTGAATCAGAATTATTTGCAAACTTCAAACCTTTGTAACTTTCAAACCACACGTCCAAAAATTACAAATTTGGTATCAATGGATTCAGGAGAACAAGCCCTAGCCAACTCTGGAATTATTTTAGCAAATAGTATATGTTAGCTTGCTTGATTTTGCAGATTCTTTTGTGAGCTTATTTAGAGTATAAAAATTGTTTAAAATTGTTTTTAAGGTTAAAACTTTTGCAAAATGGTTTGTTGTGACCTTACTGACCCTAGGAACCAACCCTTTGTGTTAAAAATGATTTTGGTAAAATTTGGGTTGAATTATTTGACTTAGCCATTTTCTAGCCAAATAAAATTATTAATTTTATTATGGAAATGTTTATGGAAAGGAAACTTTGAGAAAATAGTTTGGACCAAACATACTGACCCAAAAACACCAAGCTTTGCAATAGCAACTCATTTGGTGAACAACCTAAGAGTTTTGCCTTAATAAAAACATTTTTCACCACATGAAATGATGAATGGATTTAAAAACAGTTTTTGGACAAAACCCTCTTGCTAATGACTTTGCCACTTTGGTAAATGACCAATTTGGATCTTACAAAGTTTAGAAACCCAATAGAAGCCCTCTTTGCAAAATAAAACTATCTTGTGCATGCTCCCATGCATGACTTAGATTCCATTACTTTGTGTGTGTGAAGAATTGTTTGTTTGACTTTGGTTTGGAATGTGAATTGAATTTGTGTTTGCTTGATTGATTTGTAGTGAAGTGTGAGACTAGAAAGATCAAGGAGTGAACCGCCATTCCCTACCAAAAAGGCAAGTGATGCTTCATACTTTTTGTCCCATTACTTTCTCTATGCATTAGTGATTTTGCTAAGTAAACTTGCATGGATTTTGCTAAGTGTAAACCTTACTCTAGGAAATCCTAGTAGATGAATCCTTAGTAGGATTTTCCTAAGTTAAAGATTCCTAATACTACCAAGCTTAGCCTAGATAATAGAAAACATGGGTGGAATATATATTCACACTATGGAAAAATATTCTAAGTCTGAGGACTTAGGTTTTGTTTAATAAAACAACTAAGTTAATGAACCTCCTGGGTGGAATGGAAAGATTGGGATATGTTGAGTGGTTACACAAGGCCATGGACTTGGGTTGTGTATCTCACTTGTGGTATGCCACCCAGGCACAAAGAGATTTGAGATGTCAAATGTTGAGAAGCTTCAAGTGCAACCACTTGGCAATATGGGCTCTGCCATGATCATATAGGTTGCAAGAACTTAGCCATATGGACAGTGGGTGGTAGTGTTTGATGGGTTGGAACGCGTCCATTTTGGTCTAAGGGAAGGCTTCTGAAATATTTTGTCTTGGGAAACCAAGTCTTGTGGGGAAAGTGCACCACCTCTCCAGAGTGTAAAATCTAAGTACTTAGCCATGTCCCTGGTAAAGGACAATTTGAGCATCAAGACATGGAAGCAATCAAGAATCTCATCATTCAAATTTCTAAATTAAAACTTGTGGATTGAACAAGGGTTGTTTGAATTCTCCAATCATTGATGGAGAGATGGCTTGGTACAAGGATCTTGAAATCTTTGATTGAGAAAAATGATTTTGTCAAGCAAAAACTTAGTATTTTCAAAAGTTAAGGAAAAATCTATTTTGAGCAATGCAAGCCTCAACTCCACTTAGCCAAATACATATAGATGATAGACTCCACTATACTACCATAGTATCACTTGCCAATACAATTCAAATGTATTGACCCTTTGTGGATGTAACTTGTATGTTGCAGGTTTGATTGATTTTAGTGAAGATTGATTGATTAGGATTTACAAAGTCTACAACCAACATCTGCCTGTGGCATTTTTGAAGATGAAGGACCCATGACTATAGTTATTCCGCTGCAATGTAATGTAATAGCCAAATGAGCTATGTAAGATGTAATAAAATTATGTTATTCCTGGTTATAAAGTTATATTATGACCTTTGTTTCTTGATATTACATCTTAACTGTGGATGCTAGCTATTGATCCAGGGACTAGCATTGTAAAACACAGGAGGAATCTACCTTATTAGGTTGAGGCCTCTACAATGACCTTTGTTTCTGTGTACTTCATCTTAAACAGTGGATGCTAGCAATTGATCCAGGGACTAGCATTGCAATCACAGAGATCCTTACCTTTATAAGGGTGGGATCTTACAGGTTGGTACGGTGCGTGTCGGGTTTGGGGATCTACTTCCCGAACGGTTCCTTCTTGGACTTCTCCCTATCATCACCCAATATGAGAGTGGTGGTACGAGCTGGACTGGCCAAGTCACATGGGTAAAGTGTACTAACCCCTGCAGGGTGTATAATTTAATCGATTAGCCGTGTCCCCAGTTATGGACATCTAAGTTACTTGGTATTGAGTTCATGACATGTTTCTCGCTCATTCTAATTTCCTAATTGCTTTAATGTTGATGGGTTAACTTAATTGGGATCTTTTCAAAGAAAATCAAAAACTAATTATGAAAGTACGACAAAGGTTATTGTAAATGCAAGCTAGCCACATCTCCACTTGAGAAATATGCATGTAGATGCTAGTTCTATTGTCGCCTTTAATAGCTCTACTTGCCATACATTCCAAGTATTGACCCTTCGGGGCTGCTACGTTTTATGTTGCAGGTTGTTATTCTGATTCTGAGTGATCGACTAGGTTGTGGTACTCCACTCAACATTTGTTCGCTTTTGGGTAATTGAAGATGGAGTCTACTATATATTTATGCTTCCGTTTGCTATTGAACTATTTGAGCTAGCCTGCGTGCTGAGCTTTATTGTAATAATTGCAAATTCTGGATCAATTCGTTATTTATGATGCATTGTTAAATTCTTTGGTATTCATCTATACTGTGTGTGCTAGTGAACCGATCCAGGGATTGGCACTATACACATGAACTCAGCCTTATCAGGCGAGGGTGTTACAATGTAGACGACATATTTTTGATTGGGAATGATGTAGACCTTCTTAATAGTGTCAAGGATTATTTGAATAATAGTTTTTCAATGAAATATCTTGGCGAAGCAGCTTACATATTAGGCATAAAGATTTATAGAGATAGATCGAGACGCCTAATAGCATTGTCACAGAGTACATATTTGGACAAAGTTCTAAAGAGGTTTGGAATGGAAGATAGCAAGAAAGGGTTCTTGCCCATGTTGCCCAATATGACCTTGAGTAAAACTCAAAGTCCTGCTACGGCAGAAGATAGAGAAAGGATGAGTAAGACTCCCTATGTCTCAGCCATAGGATCTCTTATGTATGCCATGCTATGTACTAGACCCGACATTGCATATGCTATTAGTTTGACTAGCAGATGTCAAAGTGATCCAGGAGTGGATCATTGGACAGCGGTCAAAAACATCGTTAAGTACTTGAGAAGAACTAAGGATATGGTTCTTTCTTATGAAGGTGATGAACAGCTCGTTGTTAATGGTTACACCGATGCTAGTTGGAACACCGATCCGGATGATTCTAAATCTCAATCTGGATACGTATTTACTTTGAATGGTGCAGTAGTTAGCTAGAGGAGTGCAAAGCAAAGAGTTGTGGAAAGATCTTCAACTGAATAGGAATACATAGCTGCTTCGGAGGCTTCACAATAGGCGATATGGATGAAGGAGTTCATTACAAAGCTCGGTGTGGTTCCAAGTGCGCTGGACCCAATGTCTATCTATTGTGATAACATGGGAGCCATAGCCAATGCACAAGAACCAAGGTCACACAAGAAGTTGAAGCATATCAAGCTGCGTTTTCATGCTATTCGAGAGCATGTCCAAGATGGTGACATAAAGATTTGCAAAGTACACAGAGATCTGAATGTGGCGGATCCTTTGACTAAACCTCTCCCGAGGGAAAAACATGACCAGCACCAAACCGCCATGGGTGTTCGGTATATTACCATGTAATCTAGATTAGTTGACTATAGTGCAAGTGGGAGACTGTTGGAGATATGCCCTAGAGGCAATAATAAAAGTAGTTATTATTATATCTTTGTGTTTATGATAAATGTTTACATTCATGCTATAATAGTATTAACCGGAAACATTAATACTTGTGTGATTTGTTAACTAAATTAGAGTCCCTGGTAAAGCCTCTTTGTAATACTAGCTTGTTGGTTGATAGATGATCGTGGTTTCCCGATCATGAAACATTGACATGTTGTTAACAACAATATCATATCATTAGGAGAATGATGTGATGGACATACTCCTATAGATAAGCGCAGCATAAAGATCAAGTCATTTCAATAGTTCGTTTTCTATAAGCTTTCTGATACATAGTAACCTAATTCCTTCGACCATGAGATCATGCTAATCACCATCACCAGAAGGATGCTTTGATGACATCAAACACCACACTATAACTGGGTGGCTATAAAGGTGGCATTGAGTGTTTAGAAAGTATGTGTTGAGGCACATGGATCAAGAGTGGGATTTGTCCATCCATATGACGGATAGATATACTCTGGGCCCTCTCAGTGGAATGTCATCCAATTAGCTTGCAAGCATGTGACTGGCTCACAAGGGATCACATATCACGGGAACGATAAAAGAGTACTTATCAGTAACTAGGTTGAACTAGGTATGCAGAGATACCGACGATCAAACTTCGGATAAGTAAACTATCGCGAGACAAAGGGAAATTGGTATCGTATGTAAGTGGTTCATTTGATCACAAAGTAATCGTTGAAATATGTGGGAGCCATATGAATTTCCGGATTCCTCTATTAGTTATTGATCGGAGAAGTGTCTCGGTCATGTCCGCATAATTCACGAACCGTAGGGAGACACACTTAAGGATTCGATGTTGTTTAGTAGATATAGAATGTAAGTAGGGAGACCGAATGTTGTTCGTAGTCTCGGATGGGATCCAGGATATCACGAGGAGATCCAGAATGGTCCGGAGAATAAGATTCATATAAGGAAAGTCCAACTCCGGAGTTCGGGAATGATTTCGATGTTTTCATCAGAGAGGTTCTAGAAGGGTCTAGAAGGTTCATCAGACTGGAAGAGGAATGGTTCATGAATGTGTCATGGTAAAGTTAAATGATTGGATCACATCCTAGGTCACTTGGTTGGGCATTTGCAAGAGAGGAATTAAGCTCCAAATTGCAAGTCAAAAGACAGGTTTGAAAAGTCAAACTAGAACAATGGTTTCCTAGTGGAAGAAGGAAAAAGTCCTTTCCCTCCAACTTGGATAGGGATTTGGGGAAAGATTCAAACTCCCCTCTCCCAACCAGCCCTCCCCGCCTTGTGCCGCCAACGCCGCCACCCTAGCCGCCGCCGCGCCGCCACCGGATCGTAGTTGTCACCATAGACGCTACCGACTCTACCTCCTCCTCTCCGGCCCTCTAAACCTGGATTGCTGGAAACCCTAAATCCACCATAACCTGCTCCGGCTTAGGCAAAGCCCTGTAGGATTTCCCCTCTATTTCTGACACCACATCGTTGTGCTGCCGGAATCGCGAGGGAGAACTACAACCTCTGCTGCCTGCTGGAACAAGGGAGATGAAGGTCTTCATCGAGACCAACTGCGGAAGCGCTGCCGGAACGCAACGCCGAAAGGATCGTCTACACGATCTTGAGATCGGCAAGTGTACGGCTACACCACCCACTAGAATCTGATCTCGTTAACCGCTTTGGAATCTTCGAGGGTGGGTACTCTAATCGACTCGTTGCTACAATCTAGTAGATAGATCTTGGCTTATTTGTGTGCATGTAGTAGATTTTTTTTGTTTTCCATGCTACGAACCCTTACACTGACCACCGTCCACCGCCACCCCTTGTCCAACGCCAAAGCACTGCCAGCCCCTGGACCACCCTAGAACCGTCGCGCCCTATGCCTCTGTGCCATACCGAGAGCGCGCCAGAGCACCGCACTCGACACGCAAGCACAGACCGCGCGCCGCTCTCTCCGCTTGCATGCGTGATCACCACCGCCCCAGGAACCGCCAGGACATGCCCGTTCGTCGCCGCGCGACCAGGAGAGCCCGTGTAACATCCCAGGATTAGCACCTAGAAATAAAAAAGGACATAGTTTTGTGCATTGCATTCATGCATAAGAAAATCCGGGGAATTTTCGCGCAAAACTAAAAGAGCTATGGAGGGATCAGGATCTCTCTTGTACTGAAGGAAACTTCGAAGAAAGTGCGATAGATTTTCGACATGACCTTTGTAGAATTCTTTGTTTCGAGGGAAATTTGTTCAAACATGTATTTGAATTTCATTTGAATTTCAAATGAATTTATAAAATTCACAAATAGCAATTGGAAATATTTAATAACTTGAAATAAAATGATTACATAAATAATATAAAAAGTGTTCTTTATTAATATAAATATATATACATATAGTATTACTTTACAATAGAGAAATAAAAGCAAAGTATCAGGAAACAAATAAGTAGAAAAAAAGAATTACATTATTGAAATAAATAAAAGAATTCTTTATTACAACAAAATATATATGACATTGTCTTTACAATTAGGATTTACAAAGGAAGAATTAATAAATAAATAGTTCATTATTTACAATCACAATAATAATACAAAATCTTTACACATGTGAATAAAAATGAAATTACAACAAGATTAAAAATAAAACCTAACTAATCTTCTTTTCTTCTTCTTGATCTTCATTCATGTAAAATAAACAATAGAGAAGAAACATTGTTTTAATGTTAAAATATTTGCCCCACTATAGGTGAGGCAATTTAATATATGAAAATAGCTTAGGGATTTTGGTAATCTTACCAAAATCCACTAATGACCTAAGACGGTACCCCCAAATCTAGACCATCAGTAGAAATTTTGATCTGTGAGCTATACACTTGAGTATGAGAGGCAAAATTAAGGTCCAAAGAAACCAGCACAGATTTGATCATTTTTATTATTAGGCAACAACTAGCATGCTATGGCACCCTCTTAAGCCTAGCCCCATATCCAAATAAAAAAAAGCGGTAAGTAAAAATAAGTTTTAATTAAAGAGAAGAATCAATGGATTCATGATTAAACCCCTCCTACTTCTTGTATTTTTTTACAATTTTGGTTAAGTGAAAATCAATTAGAAAGAAAGAGGCAACAATAATAAAAAGGAATAATCATGTTTAGCACTAAATCAACTAAACAGATTATGTTTAAGCCAATAAGGTCCTCAGCCCAAGATGAGCTAGATGGCATTACCAACCTTAGTAATCCACTTGGCAACATCAAATTATTAAACCAATTTAAGATAATACCAAACTTCCAGCCAAAGTGATCCATAGAAAATATCTTCCAAGCAGAGCTCATCCATAGGCACAAGTTCCATAGATGGAAACTTGCACCATATGGGGCCCAGTTGTAAGCAGCTTACACATACATGCAACTATGTAGTGTTGTCAACACCAGGAAGCATCACAGGAAGTACAAAGGGAGAGCACAGCCATAGCAGCTCAGCTAGAGCTGATCCATATCTCTCGATAGCACATCAACACACACCCTAGCTCATTTCTTAGCACTAGAGCTCCCAAGCCCACACATAAACAACCACAAGATCACAAATCTAGACCAGCACCATCAACCAACTCTGGTTGCTCCTTGGGTCCATCCAAGAATTAGTCTCAGGAGAAGAAGGCAAGGCCATAGTTGCATCAGGAGTAGATCAAGAACAAGTGAAGTATAGCAACTAGGTGGAGAAGGATAGGAACATGAAGTAGTAAATGAATCAGATCATCAACATCAGATCAAATACATTGGTGTGATTCAACCAAATCCATAAATTATCATCTACACAAGGCAGCAAGGTAAATGAAAGTACCACCAGATCATATAGCATTTGTTTTCATAATTTGCACCATCAGGTTCAAATATAATAATGGACTTATTACAAATTCATCCAAATCCAGCTAACCTGCAACTAGAGATTGTCTAGGAGGATTAGAAGGAGAGATTTCTCTCAGTTTGCATAGTGACGCTATGCAAGTTCATCCTAGAGAATCTGGTAGCCACACTTTAGTATCTGTTCTTCTTGAGAGTTTGGCCTCAGCCTTTGCATCATAGGCCAGGTATATGATCTTATCAAGTTTTAGTCAATTAAGCCCACAGCAGATCATGCAAACAAGATATGTCAATGTGCACACTCCAAAATGGAGGCCCCACAGTGAAAGTATGATACACAATAGCTATTAGAATGTATCATCACCCAAAATAATCATTGAGATATCTTAGCTAAACAAACCTATCATTTTCCTAGTAAAAGACTCTAGGAATCAATGGTACACTTTACTTTACTATCAACAAAGACAGTAAACCAAATCACCACCATCATCATATATGCACCTGAATCAATGATCCACATCTTTTGTCAGAGAAGCCAACCAAAAATTGAAAGGGACTAATTCATATCATTTTCTTAGGTATTAACCCTAAGAATCAAGTATATATATGTTCAGAATCTCATTTAGTAATGAATTCAAATCATCTTCCTAATAATTTCTAGGAATCATTTCAGTGTATTTTCCATGGTCATATAATGTCAGAAGCCACTAGTTACTTGCATCCAACATCAATTTCAAACAAATATGATTTCCAAATCATTTTCCTAACCAACACAATTAGGAATCAGTGTCAATAGTTCTTAACTGTCAACATGAACTAGCAAATGTTCAGATCAGCAAGTATTCCAACTAGATAAAATCCAAACCAATGGTTTGAATTTTCATGTCTACTGTAATCATCCAGAAGGGTTTCTCAGATCAATTTCTTAGCAAGACAATTAGGAAACGTCCTAGCACTCTGAGGGTTCTTACCAGCAAAACCAAGATTCAATTAAGCATCCAATGAATATTATCTACCAACCACAAGCATAAGGTCACAATTAATTTTGTCTAGCAGTTGAACCCTATAACACGGGATTAGCCCCAATTAGGGTTTGACAGAGTTGGCAGTAAGGAATCGAAAGGGAGACAGAGAACAAGGGGGAAGAATCAGACTTACCTTTGTCCTTGCTTAGAGATTGGAGAGGAAGCAGACCGGCGATGAAGATTGGCGTGGCGGCACGAGGAGCACCGGTGGTGCTCAACCCGCGCCAAGCCTTACCAATAGCACCCAAGGGGAATCGACAACAAGCCACAGCGGCATGGAAACACGAGGAGCTCCGCAGCGCTGCTACCCGTGCCAAGCCGCATCAGCTCCATCAGCGCGTCGTAGAGCCATCATCAACGCCAAGAAGGAGACGAGGGCATCATCGGCCCACAACTGGGTCGAGGCGGCGAAACCCTAGCTCCAGGGAGGGGGGGCAGCGCAGCCAGAAGAAGAGACGGCGGGAAACAGAGGACGGAGATCGGACTAGGCAGCGCCTGCAAGCGTAGGTGGTGGGCGCCAGAGAGGAGGCAGACGGCGGCTCTGCCGGCGGAGAGGCGAGTGCAGGGAGTAAGAGAGGAGAACCCGTGCAGGTATGCTTGTGTGAGTAGTGTGAGAGAGATAGGGTTAGGCTGGAAATGGCCCAGCTAGTTGGGCCTAGATGGGCCGAAAGACCAGATGGTCTTATACACCAGGTTAAATTGAAAATAAAAATAAGAGGTTGTTTAACCAATTACTAAATAACCAAACTACCCATAAACATAATTTATACTCTATGGAAATATAGAAAAATCATAAAAATATATATACAATACATCTAAATAATCACAACAACAAGATCTATCTAAGAAAAATATAAAACTACTTGTTTGAGCTAAATAAAATAAAACTAAATATTAAAGCTACTAAAATCCTAAATAAAATTTCATAAAATAAGAAAAACTCCTTTTAAATAAATATTATATATCACTCATGTATAAGATGGTGAATAATCTTCATCTTTTAACCACTCTTAAAATGATTATAAACTCTAACAAATTTATAAGATCATCTAATTATGCTCCCATGAATAAGATGCATGTTGTAAATTCATCTTTTACTTACATTAAAAAAGATCATCCATAATCATATTTGTCAAAACCCTAAAGCTAGATGATATTCTAAAACTCATTATATCTTAAAATTCATTTCTATTTTTAATAGTTAACTTTGGTCTAAACAATCATAAACATCCCATTTGAAGTTTATTCATGTTTTTAAAGTTAACTTTGGTCACCTGTACCATCAATTAAAATATGATAACTTAACATCATTCATAACCATCACCAACCCTAATGTAAAACCTAATAACCCTCAAGACTGATTAACTTTAACTAAACACTAGTTTCTTCAACTGTTATTCTTTTTGCCACTTCACACAAACAAATCTATAATAGTTCCTTCAGCTCTTAACAACTCAATCCCAAGGACTTTTTATCCTAGTCATCAGATAACAATTAATCATAATCACATTACTATATCTGTACTTGTATATTTTGGATTGTTAACACTTAAGTTCCTTATCAATGCCATTGCTTATGAACTAAACTTAAAGATAAACCCAATCTTAAAGAAGATACCTAAGATCAACTTATTTATAATGCGGAGGGTTTCACTTTGGGAATTCTAAAATTGCATAGCATTATTTATGCATAATGGCATCTTGCTTCTTTAAACATTAGTCCTTACCGGACCAATGATGATGATTTCAGATATTGGATCTTCTATTAGCTCGAAGACCGTGAGTACATAATCTTGCAATCATAAAAGGAAAGTTCACACTTGCTCATGTCCTTTGATTATTTTCTGTAAAGTATTTTGCAAATCCAGTGTTGTCATCACCTGCATTTCAAAAAGGGTCAGAATACACTATTTTCATAATAATATGATTATAGGTTATTTACCAAGAGGTAAGAACCTATTATGAAAGTTCCGGTGGTAAAGGAACATATTACCTAGGACTTAACAACCAATGTCGCCAGTGATTCTTGCGCCGGATATTACGCTGGATCGGCTCTCTCTCGCATGCCAACGGATGACCAGGCCATTGTTGCAACTCCTATTGTAGAGGGTTAGCAGGTTATGGGTGGGATCCCTCAATGTCCCACGGCTTCTGGTATCTATGAGGGTTGTACACCTTAGGCTGATAATGGAAACAATTTTTATCCTAGGTCTGATGTGCAATCTGTCGGGTATGCGGGGTCGCAGAGAAGGACAGTGATTGGCTTGGATCTTAGTCTGGGCCTCACACCAAGGAAGTGTGAACGAGCCTATAACTCGGATGTGCAACAAAGATAAGATCTCTCATGGGTAAAGTAACGCACCTCTACAGAGTGTAAAAACTGTAAATTGTTACTCCCTGTTCCGGGAAGGAGCTGCGAACGCTGCGGGAAAGGAACTCCATAAAAGTTCTGGTAAACCCGTGAAGGCTGATGGACATAGCTTTTTAGAATAAAAGCAACCTTTGAAGAAATGTTTATGAAAACTTGCATTGTCTACGACCTATGGTCCGTGGCTGTAGATAGTGCATCAAACACTTCTCTTTAGTGAATTTGCTGAGTACGCTCGTACTCAATGTATCTTATTAACCCTTGCTAGATCTCTGAGAAACCAATGGCGTTATCAGGAAATAAGTTACTTAAAGAGTTGAAGATATCTGAGGGAGATTAACGGAGTCGAAGACCTTACCAGAATCTATCGAAGACAAGCTGAAGCGT
This sequence comes from Avena sativa, assembly GCA_916181665.1. Classification (NCBI taxonomy): domain Eukaryota; kingdom Viridiplantae; phylum Streptophyta; class Magnoliopsida; order Poales; family Poaceae; genus Avena; species Avena sativa. The sequence goes on from OV702280.1 coordinate 140,958,167, forward strand.
AGAATATAAATAAAACTCCTAAAATCTAGAACCTACTTCTGTAGAACAATTCTATAGTAGTACTTTCAAGCCTTATACATATATTAATAGTAGTACTTCTAAAGTAACTCCGAGTGGATCTTTCTCGTTCTTTCTGTATAATATTCTTCACTGTTCGAGGAAGTTCTCTGGATCTTTTGTAATATGTTATATGTAATCTAAAGTATTGTCTTGGACCCGCAATGTTTCTGTTGTACCACTCTGAGGGATATAATATGGATGGAACGGTGTTCCATTGGTGTTATGTCAACGACTATAGTGTACTACATCATGCAGTGGTATGCTGGGTCACCGCAGCTCGTGCGCCATTAAAATGCCCGTCGGACCCGCCCAGAGCACCGCAACGTTCCGATCAATTCGTACTGCCCCACGCCTCGCGACCATGTCATTGAGCTTCGCCAGGGAACAGAGCACCGTACCCTACCGTCGCCCATGCCATTAGCTCAATATGACGACGACCACGACGAGCTCCACCCGTGCCCTTCGGTCCCCTCGCTGCACTATAAATAGAGGCCACCCCCGTTCGATTCCAGCACACCAACACACTCCCCTCTCTCTCAGAACCACCCCACCTCATCCCCGGAGCAAGGCGAGTAGCAGGTCACCGGAATTTCGCCGGAGTCTGCCGCGAAGGAGGATAAGAGGAGCCAGCGATTGGAGCCGCCCAAGGAGAAGCCACCGGTACCGGGAGGTTCACCGTTGTCGACTTCGTCGTTCGCCCCCTTCGCCGACCCTCTCCTGAGCCCCGGTGAGCCTCACACGACCCCCACTGGCCGCGCTAGGGTTCAGTCTCGCCGGTGTTGCCTGACGGAGACGACAAGCCTTAGTCGTTGGATTAGATGTTGATCGTATGGTCTAGATTTCCCCGTACCCCTTCGCAACCCCCTGTCTCACTGACTGGTGGGGACATTCACTTAAACCCACCCGCGCACGCTGTGCGTCGTGGGCCAGCCCATTTACACTCCCGCGCGACCCAGTAATTCAAATTTAGGTTTATTCAAACTTAGTTCTGTCTCTAGATTCAAAAATCAACCCAGATCGATTCACTGAATCAAATTGCATGAAACTAATGTTTCTGGACAGGTACTAAAATTATTAATCCAAGCCCGTTGGATTCAAATCATTTGGAGTTGTAGATCACCTATAGCAAAAATAACAAGGCAGAAGCTTTTTTGCATTCAAACATTTTTCAAAATTCAACCACAAAAGCTTTTGAATTGATTCCAACTCTCAAAAATCACATTTAACCAGAATTTCTGAATATATAAAAATATCTAGGTTTACTTGCAGAAATAATGAACAAGTAATAAAAGAATGCCCCATAGGAATTTCTAGTCACTTTATTTAATTAGAATAAAAAGGTTAAACCTTGTTAAATTGTGACACCACTTTAAATCACATTCCCATGTACTGAAATATGTGGTGATGACATATGTCAACCTGATCCCATGTTTTAGTTGGAGAATATTAAATCTTAAGTAGTTTTTCAATGAGTAGAAATTACTTTTCTAAAATAAAAGAAATAAAACTATTGCCTTAATCTTTGTGATGTTTGTGATGATACTAGATCATCTAGTGAAAACCTTGGTGTGATAAATAGAATTATTTAAGTATTGTTTGGTGATTGTGTACCTCGTATTTAATTATAGATGCCAGTACCGACCAAGGATACGAGGAGGAAGGAGAATACTACGAGGAAGAAGCAGAGGAGAACTTCAACCACTGCACTGCACAAGGCAAGCTATCTAAGCAAGCTACCACTTGCATGTTACCTATGCAAGCTAACACTTGAAACTGTGAAAACTATATGATCTATGCAATTTATTAGGCATGCCTTGATTATACCCCTTGATGACACATAATCCCAGTTTTACTTGCAAGCTTAGATATTTTATTTCTTTATCAAAGCTCCTTAGCTTGTCTGTTTAGTGAATGGTAGATTCTAGAAAGATATTTAAAGGTAGCATAAAGAGCATAAAACTTGGCCTAAGATAGATAAATCTTGATGTCATCCTGAGGCATGAGATTGAACTTAGATAAGTCACACTAGATTACCACCCCTCATTTGTTTATCCCCCACCTGTAGTTGCTAGTGCTAAGCATAAAACTTGATCACTTTAGATGGGATTACTTGGTGAAAATTGTTATGAAAACCTTAGAATGATGAGTCATTCTACTGAAATGTTTTGACATGTGTTCTTGAACACCAGATGATTTTTGATGATGAAAATGTTGAGGCATGAGCCTTAGCCCTTTATAAAACCGATGATTGTCTGGATGCGATACCATTCCAATTTTACCATACAACCACAATACCCGAAATTTGGGTAGGTCTTGACTGAAAAATTATATACCTTAGTATGGGTTCCCTTGCGGCCAAGGTTTGAGCTGAGGCTACCTTGTGAAGGTGTCAGATGGTCATGGTTGGGAGGACAAACTCATAGGAGAGGTGCCTATACTAGGGCGTGTAATTGAAAGGTTAGGACTGATTATCCGCATACTGAGTATGGTGAATTCAGGATTGTTCCTGATGGATGTATCGAATATTGTGGTGAAAGTGTACCACCTCTATAGAGTGTCAAACTATTCGAATAGCCGCGTCCGCGATTATGGACAGTTGTAGTGGCCATACTGTTCCGTCGTCAGATGTTTTCAAAATGACTTATGAAATGAATCATGACTTTGACTTGACCACAACAGGGTTGTGATATGAAAACTCAAGTTCCCACTTAGATGTTATAAAACTTTCAACTAGCTTTCTTTGCTTCTGAACTCAGTTAAGGTAAATCTTGCTTTTTGCAAAACAATCTGGAGCCTAGTATTTCCTACTCAAAACCACTTCACTTGTTATTATTAGTTTGTGAGTACTTAAAGAGTACTCATGGCTTTATCCCTGGCTATTCCCGTGGCCAGACTATGAAGAGGACTATCAGGAGGATGGACCGTAGGAAGGTTACGACAACTAGGATCATCTCCCATCGTCAACATTGCCTGTGACCATGAAGATGGAGTCTCGCCCACGTTATCATTATTATTACGTTATTTCGCTGCTATGATTGTATTAAGACTGGATCATGTGATCCTTTATTTGATGTAAGACCTTATATATGGTTTGTAATGGATGATGTACTATGATATCCAATCTGTTATGTCTCGCAAAAATGTTAATCCTAAAATTGCGATGTATGGCATAACAGGCATCTGGCATTAAAAATCCTGGTGTTGACAGAATGCGGTTTATAAAATTGTTATGTTCAACATCACTCAACACAAGCAGAAAGACCATGTAATTAACACATGTGAATCGATAGTCATGCACGTCATATTTCATCTATACCTAATAATATCTAATAATAATAAAAGCAGAAGAGTTTCTCTCTTCGTCCGCCATAATGCGCTTTGGTCCATCATCAAATGCGCTTTCATATGTTGCATCGGGTCTATGCAAGCTCCACGGATAACCAATCTGTGTACAATGAGGAGTCTCTTCTCTGTACGTTAGGCCTGGATATGCCTTGGCTCGAGATAGGTTCTATTGATCTGCCTACAGAACGAGACAGCACCAAGTAACTCTTGCACGATCGATCAATATACCATGTCGTAGTTTCGAAACTACTCCACCTAGATCGCCTTTTCTCTTTCCATTGTATCGTATGAGGTAGTATTTCTGAATTCCGAAAACAACTCCAGGTCGATCACTTTGTTAGTTTCCTTCCTTCTTCTCCACGTCGATCGGGTATAGATTTTCCTAGCCCGCACGTTTTGATGCTCCCCCGTGTGTGTGGTTTCATATATAGATGAGACTACCACGACGTGAGATCGAGCAATCGAGATCTACCCCGACGAAAACACTGAATATACATGTCCAACTCACGACCATCGATCGAACCCGAGTCCCTGAACATGATCATGACGGCGATGTACGTATGCAGTGCCGCGGGAGCTCGTTGAAGCCCGGACAGGTCCGAGAGTCCATCCTCACCGCCTGACAGCGGCATGTCTGCGGTGTGGCAGTTCTACAAGGGATAGGAGGAGCGCCGACCAACCTCGAGCACGACATGCACCCTGAACAAGGCCGTACCTACCACCGTGGAGTACCTAGACATGGTTTTCTAAGAACCACACTGCGTCAAGTACTTCTAGATAAGGATATTCCACCGATTCTCTAGCCTCCAGTATGGCACACCGTGGCCGGGAGGAGCAAGTTGCAGTACAAATTCGTGCTCAGCTGGAGGAAGTTGCAGCACCAAATCGTGGGCCTCTCTAGACTGTGAGAAAGTTTGGTGTTCGGGTTAGAGCATCGCTCTTAATCTTTTTCAGTGTGGTGCATTGGATAATCTTATCATATATCTGTCTTATGGACAAAATAAGCTGTGTGGATGATTGTTATGTTTGGCTGCAGCCCTGTACTTTTCCAGGTATCATCGAATCTTACAAGGGAGTCAGACCAAGAATCGAAGAACCTGAATTTTATCTTATGTGCTTCTCATGTATCATCGAATCCAGGTAAATACAATTTTTTTCCAGTCGTGTGGATGATTGGTAGAGAAGTACTGTCGGTTGGTGAATGATTTCAAGGAAAATCTGTAAAGCTGGGAATGAATTATACGTGAAATTGATTGCTGACAATGCATTATTGTTCAAAGGATGTAGAAGGATCACGTATTTTATCATTGTTTTCTAAGATGAAAAGTTAGGTTTTAAAGATTATTTATGTTTTTTAATCAACCTATTTTAGGCATACCAATAAGACTTTAGATGCCGTCATTCAACATGAATATATCATGAACAAAAGATTGGGCAAAGGATAATGACAATCTCTACGACAACACAATAAACAAGCTAGCACCTTAGAAGTTTCTTTCCACACAGGCAATCAGGTACGTGTGATCTAAACTTTTCTTCTTAGCATGAAGAACAGATAATATGATCTTGGATATACTAGATAATATGATCTTGGATATACTTACTGCTTACCAACTTTCTTAATACTTAGTATTTCCTATAAGAATCTGCCCTTTGGCCTTAGCTCAAAGGAACTGCTGCCAAGCAGCATTTGCTTCTTCAGATTGTTTATTGATTAGGGATGGCGAGAACATGTGCAATTACAGAGAGCACAAGGCATGTAAAAAGCAACATGATGAGGAAATATAAATTAGGGTTCAAATCAAATGATTGTAGTCAGGCCGGACATAGCTATAAGCTCATCTTGGATAAAACGGTTGACTCTATCAAGTTAATGGCCCAGTCAGACGACTATGTGGCGACGAGATAGACAAACTAGCTGAGACCATCAGCGTGAAGATCACATTGCAAATGGAACTCACAGACAACAAGAAAAGATGCTTGTGTACAAGATCAATGACGATCTACTCAAGACCATCGATCGGTACAGAGTTTTTCTTTTCTGGAGGCAAGGATTACCAGGTGTGGGTCATAGTTAGAGAGACGTTATCTATCAAGACCACATGTATACCGCCCTACCTTTACGAGGCCAGGTACATGGTAAAGGAAAAGAAGATAGCATGCTCTCAATGGTGGGACATTAACCACTAAGAAGACATGCCTTTTTACAGTAGTATTAGTATGATCCAACAAGAAAGCCGTCTTAATTCTTAATGATATTGCTATCCCATCATAAAAAAACCAGATGCTGAATTATTTTATAGATTAAAATATATTTAATAAAAGTAACCCAAAACAACACAGGGTTTGTTCGGTTGGGCGTTAGAATTGTTAGATTTTCGGGTTGGACGCCCAAATTATTAGGTCCTTGATTAGTGCACCAGGATTGTTAGGTCTTCCCATAGCAGTGGCACATAGCTATATTTTGACAAAAGTCAACCCATAGCAATGCACGGACATTTGTGCTATTTGGTTACAAAGCAGCTTTATAAATGATGATTCCACCAACCAGATATATGTTGTATTTCAGGCCCTAACTATAATATAATCTGGTAGTGATTGATTATTGACAATATGCAGCTTGTTACTGGCGTAAATGAGCAACTTCCAAAACACAAGGACAAAGCATCCATGCGGCCATGTCAGTATGTTAGATTCTTGACAATTGATTTGTCATCCGCTGGAAAACAGGAAGAATTGATTTTTCTCTAGTATTATGTAGTACTTCCTTACCAAACAGAGGCCAAGTCACGTATATATATGTGCACACTTCGAAACATATCTTTGCATAGTACCGTCGCCTTGTATCCCAAACCAGATCAACACAGACGAGCAAGATACAATGCCAAGGCTGCAGACCGATCGCTGATTCCATGTTCCTGTCTTCACTCTTGCAAAAACTTGTTCAAAGCACTTGTGTCCAATGCTGAAAATTCACTCACAGCAGCAAGCACTGAGTGTCCGAGCTTAATCGCGTCATCCTTACTTTGAGCCTGCATGCGCATGTGACATGACGGTCATATGATAATAGAATGGTGCTTCCTCAGCGTTGAAGAAAAGGTAAGAGAGGATAACCTCAATGTTAAGGGGGAGAACTGGGTCATGGAGGGATAGCCTCAACAAGAACCAACCACCATATCCAGAAACTCTAACCTGCACCGCAAATATTAATCAGTCACGATGAATACAGCAGCTTCCGGAAATAAGCAAAGATTGTTGGCGTACGCCTTCATAATTCTTCGGGACTTTTTGGAGATTTGGGTCTTTACTGATCACAGTCTCCAAATGTTTCAAGATTGATTCTCCATAGTCACGGAAGGATCTGTAAATAGTAATTCAATCCATGAACTTTTATCCATATTTTCACATAAAATACTTAAATACTTCTCCATACTCAAGCTTGATCACCCTTCCGTTGTGACAGCATTTGAACTAAATAGGGCACTAATTTTTCTGCTGAAAAAACTATGGTAGCCCTAGTTTCACATGACTAACTAATCTCTGTCAACTGAGCCACGCACGCATGTCATTTTAGTTCTTGTTTCATTTCAAGAGAACTTTGGGCTAGAAGATTGAGTTGCTAGGTCTTCCATGTTTACCCACCTTAACTGGGCATTGGAATGTAAGCGTTTTTACTTCCGTCTAGTCATGGCCATGGTACAAGCATCATTTTCTTGAAAGGAATTAAACGCCAGTTAGAAGTTAACATACCCTCCTTTCAAATCTGCATGATTCTGATCAATCTTAAACCTTATCTCCATTATCACAGAAGCCTCCTCAAGGCCCTCAACCAAGTCAGTTAAGACTTTACTGCTGATATTTGGATTCGATGTTCTGGCACCAGCAAGTTTATTCAGAAGTTTAACCTGGGGCAAGAAAAATGAAAAAATGTAAGTGCGGAACCGTGTGTCTACTAAAGAGGGATGGCAATAAAAGTGTCCTGAAGAATACGATGTTCCAATTTTTCGAGGTCAAAACATTAAAAACTACAATACTATCTTCTTCTGGAATTCTTCTAGTGAGTAGAATAGGAGGATATAAATAGCTACTCTTTTGAAGCATTAGCTGGAACAGATTGAGCAGTCACATGGGATAAAAGTTCAAAACCAGATCTTTTCAGATCAACCAGTGCATGCTAACAGGCTTAATTCAACCATCTTGACAAGGTAAATACAGAAGGGCACTCATCTTAAGCATAAAATGCCAACATCATTACGCGATTCCCATATAATTGCGTGGTTCATAAAGTTTTAACGAATGGGGGCAGAACAAGCACCCTTACCATAAGATATGCTCCATCATCGAGCCAGTGATTCTCTTTCAGTGCTCCATGGCCACTTGTTTCCATCGCCAAATGTGATTCCTCACCAGTAGAATTCTGAAATATTATCAAATTTCCATTTCATATTGCTAAATATCATTCCACGTACAAGATGATCTGAATCATGCAGAAAGAGCAAACTGACCAGACGAATAGCCTCATCTATTACATTCTTATATCCTCGCTTGAATCGATGATGTTTTCCTCCTTATGTATAAATAGATATGAAGATGATCATTTAAACAAAGAAAACAGCAAGCGTAACAAGTATCCACAAAGTTTTCAGTTAAAAAAATTATGTATCTACCAAGTTTCTTCTCAATAAATGTAGTTAGTCCATCTGATGTCACGCTATCAGTCACAACAGTGGTTCCTGGATGCTAGTAGCAGATCAATGAATTCGTCAGAGACAAGCAACAAAGTAATATGAAACAAAACCGAGGCTCCAGAAAATCTTTACCTCCTCAAGAACTATGGCAGACATCAATGCAATCAATCGGTTGCGGTTTAACTCACGACCACTGGAATCAACAGCAGCTGACCTGCAAAAATCGAGATTTTAGGGTCAATGTTATTACACATGTGCAGAACCTCAACGGTTATTTTCACACCTGTCAACATCAGTATCAAATATGATGCCCAAGTCTGCGTTCTTATTAAGCACTGCTTGTGTAATGGCTTCCATTGCAGCTTTGTCCTCGGGATTCGGAATGTGATTGGGAAACAAACCTAGTATGTCGATCATAAAATGAGTGAAATGCAAAAAGGAGGTCAGTTGAATGAAGACAAGATTAAGCTATTACCATCAGGCTCCAGGAATTGGCTCCCACTGGTAACAGCTCCTAATGGTTTGAGTACCTTATCCTGGTCCAAGAACCACAGTAATTCAGATCCAAATCAACGATAATGTTTGATTATTTCATCCATTTTAAGTATTCAATCGGTATTTTGGCACCATAGCATAACCACAAGTATAGGGAAATCCTGCAATACTGTAATCTAGGGTACAAGTGTGGCAATGGATTAATCATGGTATAGATGACATTAACCATGTTTCCAAGGTTAAGTCGGCATATGCTACCAACCTTAGTCAAATGGATCATGGTGATTCTATGCATCAACAAATTCCATCAATTACAATGGGTACAATATTTATCATTATTATGTGACAAGTCATTTTTACGTATTTTTCTAGTCCTGGCCAAGAAGAAACCCATATTTTCGCTAATTTATTTTAAATAATACTTTTTAAAAATAAATTTCACGAATAATAAACGAAATAAGAAAATTCGGAATCTAGCGCTACTTCGGAAGCTCACGCTCCGACTGGAACCTATCAGAGACCCGTACACCGACAAGCCTGTCGGTAGCACGGCCAGCCGCGGCAGACCTGCAGTCGGAGACCCGTACACCGACGGGACTAATCGGGGCCTGAGCCTCCGACTGGACTAATCGGGACTTTAGCCTTCGACGGGATTAGCTAGCACGCGTCGCGTGCGCTGCCGAGCTAGCTGCATGCTGCGTAGCGCGGCTCGCTGCATGCGTGCGCTGCTGCTGCCTGCTGCCTCGCTACAGTCGGAGGATCAGGCTCCGAAAGGCTTGTCGGGGTCTCAACCCCCGACATGTTCTTATCTGCTGACAGACCAACCAGCGGGGTCCCCCGAGCTACACTGGTCAGAGCACCAACCCCTGACAAGGAGCGGTCGGGGTTTCAGCACCCGATTAGTGCTCGTCGGAGCACCGGCCTCCGAGGCCGCCCTACATTTCAAAATGATTAATTTTGTGTATTATTCGTAAAATTGATTTAAAAAATGTATTATTTAAAAAATAGCCGTATTTTCATCATACTGAAAAAAGAAAAAACTTGCCGAACACACAAATGAAAATTATGGTACTTTGTGTACTCATCCTTACAAACATCCTTACAAGGTCTAAATGTTTACTAGGAATTTACTACTGGTGGACTGGACTTTGTGTACTCATCTCTCTATTTGCAAGGATTGAGTTGAGTTGAAACAAAATAATTTTCAAAGGCTAAAATGTGACATTGCCCTCTACAGGACACTATCTGAACACTCAAATGAAAATTATGGTACGAATTAGTCCATTATTACTACAAACAACGCCAAACCCAAATTCACGCTCCATATGCAGATAGCTTATATCAAATAAAAAACTATGCTGATTGAGTCAGCTATAAGCACACATACGAATAATTTGCAAAACCAACCTAATATTTCACCAGGGTTCATATCTGCCCTAGGAAAAAACTGAGTCTGATGGAAACAAGATTGAGTGGTTACGCTATAGGCCAAAAATTCAAAATCAAATGGTTTTAAATTTTATTTTAAACTAATTTTTTGAGAAAAATGCAAAGACCTTTGCGTTTTATTTCATTGAATAGGTAGATTGGTTACATCCTCCTAGGAGGTTGTTACAGGGATTACAAACACGCTAGTGAACGTCCCAAGTGGTTGGGAGTACTACGCGAAGGCCTGTAGCGCCTCTTCCTCTTTGATTGAATCTATGAGGGACTGAGCAGAGGGTTGTGCTCCATCGAAGATAACCATGTTCCTGTACTTCTAGGTCATCCAAGGGATGAGGAGCGAGATGGAGGCGAGCCCTTTACGCATCGGCTTGGGAGTACAGGTCTTGGCCTGCTGCCACCATTCCGTGATCGAGGCCTCATGCGTGGGTGGGGCGGCAGTCATTCTGAGCCAGGCGAGGGTTTCATGTCAAGCTTGGCGGGCAAACGGGCATTCCAGCAGAAGGTGCCTGATGGTTTCCATGGCTTGGTCACAGCTAGGGCATCTGTGGTGGTGATGGAGACCATGCCGCTCCAGCCGTTCACCCGTCCAGCAGCGATCGAGATGAGCCAGCCAAATAAAGAATTTGACCCTTGGTGGGGGGGGGGGGGGGGGTGTGCAGCTTTTCCAGGAGAAACAAATATTGCTCCTTGGAAGGCTGCGAGGTAGCAGGAGCTCGCTGTGTAGATCCCATCTGCGGTCCATCTCTAGATCACCTGGTCCTCTTCATTGTTCAGGGCTGTGTTCTGCAGGATTCTCCATAACTGTATGTACTGGCCTATCTCGTGCAGCCCGATCGTGCCATGAATGTCTCTTGCCCAGCTGTTGGCAAGCAATCCTTGAGCCACCATTCCGATTTTGCGGCGCCGTTTAGGGATGCACTTGTACAGGTCGGGCGGGATGTCGCTAACTGCTTCGCCGTTGATCCATCTGTCCTCCTAGAAGAGCACCTTTTGACCATTACTGTAACATCCCAAAAATATAACACAAGGATCATCAAACTCTAATCACTAAAATTAGGGTTAACAAAAAACTTTGATTAATTTAAAATCATATGAATGCATGTGTGAATGAGATGATTTGATAAATGCATGAATGAACTTGTGTGATTAACCTAAATAGCAAGAAATGGTTTAAAGAGAAAAATAACATCATATAAAACATTTTCATGCAAAAACAAATCAAGAGAAATTCAAAAACAAATAAAATAAAGCAAATGGTCATTTTTGCCAATCTTGCTCACTAGGTCACTTTGAGTGTTTCTAGTTCAAGATTTCAAACAGAAATCTTTCCAACTCTTTTCACCCCTTGGTAGAACAAGTAAAAGTAAATCAAAGCCCACCTTTCAAACTTGTAGAAACATTTGGCAACCTCATTCAAATCACAATTCAAAATTGAATCTTTATCATATGTAAAGATCACCCATTTTCCAAACCCAACCAAACCAGTGCCTCTTGACTAATCCAACTAACTAGACACTCCCTAGTATGTGCCTAGCAAACCCACCAAGTTTGAATCCAAAATTTAAATTTAAAATTCTTACGGCTATTTCATCAAACACCTTGCAAATACAAATCAAACAAACATCAAACACTATAGTGTGCAGTAAAATTGGCCTAACTTGTTTCCTCTATAGCTTACTCTACATCCTCAGTAGATGATCAAAGTAATCTAACTAGCTTTAGCACCACTGTGAGCAAGCCTAGCCATTAATGTCAAGCATGCCGAGAGCACCATTGCCACCCCATTGTCGCCAGCGAGCTAGAGGCCGCACTAGCCTTGCCAACCTTGTCTAAAACATGCAGCACCGTCCACTGCCACCCACTCTCCCAGCCCCGAGCAATGCCAGCCCCTGGACCACACGACACGCCCATGCTAAACTCCTCTGCGACCATGCCGAGAGCGCGCCAGGGCACCACGCTCGATCAGCACCCACAGACCACGCGCCGCCCTCGCCGCTTGCAGGGATGATCACCAGCACCCCAGCACCCCGCCAGACATGCCCGTTCGCCGCTGCGCGGACCACACGCGTTGTTCGACATTAAAACCGCCGTCAGACCCGCCCAGAGCATCGAAGTGTTCCGACCGATCAGCACCGCCCCACGCCTCGTCACCGCGCCGTTGAGCTTCGCCAGGGAGCACAGCACCGCCCCCTACCGTTGCCCATGCCAGTAGCCCTCTGTGTAGTCGACCACGGCAAGCTCAGCCCGCGCCCGTCGGTCCCCTTCCGCCACTATAAATAGAGGCCTCCACCGCTCGTTTTCGCCACACCAGTTCACTCCCCTCTCACCCAGAACCACCCCACCTCACTCCCGGAGCAAGGCGAGCAGCGCATCGCCGGAATTTGGCCGGAGCGCGCCGCTGCTGGAGAAGAAGGGAGCCGTCGATTGGAGCCGCCCCAGGAGAAGCTGCCGGTACCAGGAGAACTGCCGTCGTTGACTTCGTCGTTCACCCCCGTCGCCGACCCTCGCCTGAGCCCTGGTGAGCCTCCCATGACCTCCACCTGCCGCGCTAGGGTTCTGTCTCGCCGGCGCTGCCCGACGTGGACGATGAACCGTAGCCGTTCGATTAGAGTTAGATCGTGCGGTTCACATTGCCCCGTACCGCTTCGCCCCTCCCTGTCTCACTGACGCGTGGGGACAGCCACTTAACCAGCCCGCGTACGCGCTGTGTGTAGTGAGCCGGCCCAGTAAAACATCCAGCGCGACCCAACAATTCAAATTAATCTTTATTCATTTAATTTCAAACATAGTTCTGTACCTAGATTCAAAAATCAACCCAGCTCGATTCACTGAACCAATGCATGAAACCAATTTTGTTAGAAATGTACTGAAATGCTTAATCCAAGCCCGCTGGATTCAAGAAGCCGAGGAGAACTTCAACCACTGCTCTGCTCAAGGCAAGCTATTAACTTAGCAAGCTAACCCTTGCAAATTATGCAAGCCAATACTTGCTTGTTACTATGCCAACTATATGCCTTAAGCATATGTGATCATACCCACTTGATAACCCAATCCTAGTTTTACTTGCAAGCTTAATACTTTATTTTCTTTATCAAAACTTTCTCTTAGAGTTTACATGGTGACTTATAGATTCTAGAAAGATAACTAAAGATAGCATAAAGAGCATAAAATTCGGCCTAAGTTAGATAATCTTGATGTCATTCTAAGGCATGATATTGAACTTAGCAAATCCCCACTTGTTTACCACCCCTCATTAGTATTTACCACCACTTGTAGATGCTAGTGCTAAATATAAAACTTGATCAACTTTAGATGGGAATAATTGGTGAAAATGGTTATGAAAACCTTAGAATGATCTGAAATGTTTTGACATGTGTGTTCGAACACCAGATGATTTTGATGATGAAAATGTTGAGGCATGAGCCTTAGCCCTTTATAAAACCGATGGTTGTCTGGATGCGATACCATTCCAATTTTATCGTACAACCACAATTTCCGAAATTTGGGTAGAGCTTGACTGGAAATTTATATACCTTAGTATGGGTTCCCTCGCGGCCAAGGTCTGAGCTGAGGCTACCTTGTGAAGATTGTCCACCTGTGCAGTACCCAAGATGACAGTTGGGAGGCCAAACTCACAGGAGAGGTGCCTATACTAGGGCGTGTAATTGAAAGGTTAGGATTGATTATCCGCATACTGAGTATGGTGAATTCAGGATTGTTCCTGACGGATGTATCGAATGTTGTGGTGAAAGTGTACAATCTCTGCAGAGTGTCAAACTATTCGAATAGCCGCGTCCGCGGTTATGGACAGTTGGAGTGGCCATACTGTTCCCCCGTCAGATGTTTTCAAAATGCCTTGTGAAATGATTTGTGACTTTGACTTGACCACAACAGAGTTGTGATATGAAATTCAAATTTCCACTTAGGTGTTATAAAACTTTTAACTAGTTTTCTTTGCTTCTGAATTGAGTAGAGGTAAATCTGGCTTTTTGCAAAACAACCTTAGAGCCTAGTGTCCTACTATAAAAAATCCCTTAACTTGTTAGTATTAGTTTGCGAGTACTTAATGAGTACTCATGGCTTTGTCCCTGACTATTCCCGTGGCCAGACTATGAAGAGGAGTATTAGGATGACGGACCGCAGAAGGTTACGACAACTAGGATCATCTTCCATCGTCAGCATTGCATGTGACCCTAAAGATGGAGCTTCGCCTACGCTATCGTTACTATTACGTTATTCCGATGTTTGAGTTGTATTAAGAACTGGATCATAAGATCCTTATTTATGTAAGACCTTATGTATGGTTTGTAATGGATGATGTACTGTGATATCCAAATCTGTTATGTCTCGCAAAAATGGTAATCCTGTGATTGCGATGTATGACATAACAGGCATCTAGGATTAAAAATCCGGGTGTTGACAAGTTGATCCATCCTGACCATAGGAGACCCTAGTTAGAATGGACGTTTGAATCAAAAACTTAGTTTCAAAACCAAAGGAAGTGAGTATTTACAAAAACTTATTCTCATTCTTATCACTTGGATTCTTTTATCAAAATTTCATGTTCCTCCAAAAGTTCTTGCAAAATACATAAAATTTGACACACTTGATCACCCTACTAACTTAATCATCCTATATTCTTATAGATGGACGTGAAGTACAGCAAGTTTTATCAGTTAGGAAATGGAGGAGACCTCATCTTTGAGCGGTACTTGGACCAGCTTTGGAAACTTCTAGACCCCCTATGAACCGTCCGATCTATCCCAACCGTGGAAACACAAGGCCCGGAGGAAACCACAACAACCCCAGCAACTCTAGCAATTTCAACCGTGCACCACCCAAGTTCAACAACAACAATGCCGCCACCAACACCAACACTGCCTCAAGGACTGGAAGCAATGTTGTGTCTGTTGCAGCAAAGGACAAGTCGCAAGTAATTTGTTATGAATGTGGAACGAAGGGTCATTATTCCTGCCCAGGAAGATTGCCGCAGCCCCCAATGCAAATGCCCCAGCTCAGCAGCAGCGTCGTGTTCAGCCCGGAAAAAGGTTTGCCCCAAGAATTCGCTCAACCGCAACGGCCGTCATTTTCTCATGCATGCTGAAGAAGCTCAGGAAGCGTCAGATGTCGTGCTGGATATGTTTTCTGTTAACTCAGTACTTGCAAGAGTGTTGTTTGATTCTTGAGCATCGCACTCATTTGTCATTGAAGAATTTGCATGCACTAGTAAGATTCAACCAACCAAATTGAAGCATGTTATGATTGTTCAAATACCCGGTTCAACCACCAAAGCTAGGCAAATTTGCAAAGCCGTCCCTATCCGAATCCATGGCATAGATTTTTATGCTAATCTAATAGTACTCAAAACTAAAGGTTTGGAAGTAGTACTAGGAATGGATTGGATGTCCAAACATAAAGGATTAATTGACTGTGCCAAGAAAGCCATAACCATGACCAGTACAGCCGGAATATCAGTCGAGCATGTATCTAAAACCTTGCCTCGTCAATTCAATTGCAACAAGAGTATACCCAGCCCATAATTGACCAAGTCCGGATAGTCTGTGAATGGCCCGATGTATTTTTAGATGTTTTGCCCGGTATGCCCCTAGATTGAGATATAGAGTTTATCATTGAACTAATCCCTGGAACCGGACCCATCGCCCAGAGACCATATAGTATGAACTCGTCAGAACTAGCAGAACTGAAGAAGCAACTGAATGCCATGCTGAAAATTGGATTGATTCAACCAAGTGTGTCACCACGGAGATCACCTGTCTTGTTTGTGGACAAGAAATATGGAGGTAACCGTCTATGTACGGATTATCGGAAGTTGAATGATGTCACCATCAAGAACAAGTACCCGTTGACGAAGATAGAAGACCTGTTTAACCAGTTGACTGGTGCCAAAGTGTTTTCTAAGATTGATCTTAAAACTGGCTATCATCAACTCAAGATTCGCGCAGAGGATATTCCAAATATGGAGGTAACCGTCTATGTACGGATTATCGGAAGTTGAATGATGTCACCATCAAGAACAAGTACCCGTTGACGAAGATAGAAGACCTGTTTAACCAGTTGACTGGTGCCAAAGTGTTTTCTAAGATTGATCTTAGAACTGGCTATCATCAACTCAAGATTCGCGCAGAGGATATTCCAAAGACTGCCTTTACCATTAGATATGGATTATAAGAGTATACCGTCATGTCTTTTGGATTAACCAATGCCCCCACGTATTTCATGAATCTCATGAATAAGATTTTTATGGACTTCCTGGATAAGTTTGTCGTTGTTTTCATCGTGACATTCTGATCTATTCCAAATCAGAAGAACATAAGTTACACCTAAGGACCATTCTTGAAACCCTTAGAGAGCATCAGTTGTATGCCAAGTTTAGCAAATGTGAATTCTGTTTACAGGAGGTAAGACTCCTCGACCATATTGTATCAGCCGGAGGAATTGCCGTTGACCCTGCGAAGGTAAAAGACGTCGAAGATTGGCAAGCCCCAACCACTCAAACCCAAGTTCGTGCATTTTTCGAATTAGCGGGATACTACCGCAAGTTCGTAGAAGGATTCTCGAGTATCGCCAGACCCATGACTCAATTGCTGAAGAAGGACAAGAAGTTTGAATGGACGGACAAATGTGAAGAGTTTTCAAGAACTCAATAGAAGATTGATTTCAGCCCCAATTTTGATCATGCCGGATATCACAAAGCCTTTTGACGTGTATTGTGACGCATCCAAGATCGGTCTCGGATGTGTGCTAATGCAAGAAGGCAAAGTTCTTATCTATCCTGACAACTGAAGCACCATGAACAGAACTACCCAACCCATGACCTCGAACTCGCAGCCGTAGTTCTAGCCCTGAAGACATGGAGGCATAGATTTATTCGGATCACAAGAGCTTGATGTATATATTCACTCAAAAGGAGCTGAATATGAGACAGAGAAGATGGATTGAGCTAATCAAGGACTATGATCTGGACATTCACTATCACCCCGGTAAAGCCAATGTGGTAGCAGATGCCCTTAGCAGATTGCCGTGCCGCTTGAACTCCATGATTTTGAAGGAGCAACCAAGTTTGCACAAAGAGATGGAAGATTTCCGAATTGAATTAGTGAGTGAAGGATTTTTGGCTAGCATAGAACTTTAACCCACTTTGATCAGTCAGATCAAAGAGGCGCGGAAAGGAAATGCTAGTATCGACGGAATCAAGAGTCGTATCGATACAGACAAAGTACCCGGATTCGCCGAAGACGAAGAAGAAGTTCTGTGGTACAAAGGACGCCTTTGTGTACTAGCAGATTCGGAATTGAAAGAAGTGATTTTGAAAGAGGCCCATGATACTCTTTATTCTATCCACCCCGGAGGAACAAAGATGTATCAGGATTTGAAGGAACAATTTTGGTGGCATAAGATGAAGAGAGAAATCGAAAGTTATATCGCCAAGTGTGATATATGTCAGAGAGTCAAGGCGGGACATCAAAGACCCGCTGGACTGTTGCAACCTCTACAGATTCCGAAATGGAAATGGAATTCAGTTGGAATGGACTTTATCACCGGATTGCCTACTTCTAGTAGGGGAAATGACTCTATCTGGGTCATAGTGGACCGATTGTCCAAAGTCGACCATTTCTTACCCGTCAAGACCACATACCAGAGTTCGAAGCTAGCAGAGTTATACATCGCTAGAATCGTCTATTTGCACGAAGTCCCCAAGAACATCGTATCAGATCGAGGAACCCAGTTTACCTCGAGATTCTGGAAGAAAGTCCAAGAAGGTTTAGGAACCCGCCTAGATTTCAGCACAGCTTATCACCCTCAGACCGATGAACAAACGGAGCGAGTAAATTAAATACTCGAAGATATGTTGAGAGCATGTGTGAGAGTATGGATCTAAATGGGAAGACTGTCTGCCTTTCGCAGAATTTTCTTACAACAACAGTTACCAAGCTAGTTTGCAAATGGCCCTATTTAAACTCATGTATGGAAGGAAGTGTCGCACCCCTTTAAATTGATCAGAAGTAGAAGAGAGTCAGATTTTCGGACCCGACATCCTACGAGAAGCAGAGGAGAGGTTCACAAGATTCGTGAGCACCACAAGACCGCCCAGTCAAGACAGAAGAGTTACACCGACAAGAGACGTCGAGACCTCGCTTTTAATATCGAAGATTTTGTGTACCTTAAAGTGTTGCCGTTGAAAGGAATGCAGCATTTTCAGCTGAAAGGAAAGTTAGCCCCCGGATATATCGGACCCTTCAAGATTCTGAATCGTCGAGGAGAAGTATCATATCAATTGGAACTGCCAGAAGAAATGTCAGCAGTTCACAATGCGTTCCATATATCGTTACTTCGCAAATGCCTTGAAGTTCCGGAGAAGACTGAAGTTTTCAAGAACATTGATCACCGGACTATAGAGATCAACGATGACCCGACCTATCCCGAAGTACCCATCCGTATTTTGGAAGAAGCTTTCAGAACCACCAGGACCCGAAGCATCAAGTTTCTCAAGATTCAGTGGAGCAACCACACTGAAGAAGAAGCTACCTGGAAGCGCAAAGATCACATCAGGACAGAGTTTCCCGATCTCTTTAAATCCTAGGTAATCTATTTCTTCCTTTTTCAAATCTCGGGACGAGATTTTGTTTAAGGGGAAGGTTTGTAACATCCCAAAAAATAACACAAGGATCATCAAACTCTAATCACTAAAATTAGGGTCAACAAAAAACTTTGATTAATTTAAAATCATATGAATGCATGTGTGAATGAGATGATTTGATAAATGCATGAATAAACTTGTGTGATTAACCTAAATAGCAAGAAATGGTTTAAAGAAAAAAATAACATCATATAAAACATTTCCATGCAGAAACAAATCAAGAGAAAATCAAAAACAAATAAAATAAAGCAAATGGTCATTTTTGCCAATCTTGCTCACTAGATCACTTTGAGTGTTTCTAGTTCAAGATTTCAAACAGAAATATTTTCAAAGCCCACCTTTCAAACTTGTAGAAACATTTGGCAACCTTGCTAGAACAAGTAAAAATAAATCAAAGCCCACCTTTCAAACTTGTAGAAACATTTGGCAACCTCATTCAAATCACAATTCAAAATTGAATCTTTATCATATGTGAAGATCACCCATTTTCCAAACGCAACCAAACCAGTTCCCCTTGACTAATACAACTAACCAGACACTCCCTAGTATGTGCCTAGCAAACCCACCAAGTTTGAATCTAAAATTTAAATTTAAAGTGCTTGCGGCCATTTCATCAAACACCTTGCAGATATAAATCAAACAAACATCAAACACTATAGTGTGTAGTAAAATTGGCCTAACTTGTTCCCTCTATAGCTCACTCTACACCCTTAGTAGATGATCAAAGTAATCTAACTAGCTTTAGCACCACTGTGAGCAAGCCTAGCCATTAATGTCAAGCATGCCGAGAGCACCATTGCCACCCCATTATCGCCAGCGAGCTAGAGGCCGCACTAGCCTCGCCAACCTTGTCTAAGACATGCAGCACCGTCCACCGCCACCCACTGTCCCAGCCCCGAGCAATGCCAGCCCCTGGACCACACAACACGCCCATGCCAAACTCCTCTGCGACCATGCAGAGAGCGCGCCAGTGCGCCACGCTCAACCAGCACCCACAGACCAAGCGCCGCCCTCGCCGCTTGCAGGGATGATCACCAGCACTCCGCCAGACATGCCCGTTCGCCTCCGCACGGACCAGGCGTGCTGTGCGATATTAAAGCCGCCGTCGGACCCGCCCAGAGCATCGAAGTGTTCCGACCGATCAGCACCGCCCCACGCCTCGCCACCGCGCCGTTGAGCTTCGCCAGGGAGAACATCACCGTCCTCTACCGTTGCCCATGCCAGTAGCCCTCTGTGTCGTCGACCACGACGAGCTCAGCCCACGCCCGTCGGTCCCCTTCCGCCACTATAAATAGAGGCCTCCACCGCTCTTTTTCGCCACACCAGCTCACTCCCCTCTCACCCAGAACCACCCCACCTCACTCTCGAAGCAAGGCGAGCAGCGCATCGCCGGTATTTGGCCAGGGCCCGCCGCTGCTGGAGAAGAAGGGAGCCGTCGATTGGAACCGCCCCAGGAAAAGCTGTCGGTACCAGGAGAACCGCCGTCGTCGACTTCGTCGTTCGCCCCCGTCGCCGACCCTCGCCTGAGCCCTGGTGAGCCTCCCACGACCTCCACCTGCCGCGCTAGGGTTCTGTCTCGCCGGCGCTACCCGAGGTGGACGATGAACCGTAGCCGTTCGATTAGAGTTAGATCGTGCGGTTCACATTGCCCCGTACCGCTTCGCCCCTCCCCGTCTCACTAACGCATGCGGACAGCCACTTAACCAGCCCGCGTACGCGCTGTGTTGTGGACCGGCCCAGTAAAACATCCCGCTCGATCCAATAATTCAAATTAATCTTTATTCATTTAATTTTAAACATAGTTCTGTACCTAGATTCAAAAATCAACCCAGCTCGATTCACTGAACCAAAATGCATGAAACCAATTTTGTTAGAAAGGTACTGAAATGCTTAATCCAAGCCCGCTGGATTCAAATCATTTGAAGTTATAGATCAAACATGGTAAAAATAACCAGGCAGAAGCTTTTCTGCATTCAAACATTTTTTAAAATTCAACCATAAAAGCTTTTGAGTTGATTCCAACTCTCAAAAATCACATTGGATCATACCTTTTAGAATATATAAAAACATATGGGTTTACTTGCAGAAATAATGTTGAAGTAATAAAAGAATGCCACATAGGCATTTCTAGTCACTTTATTTAATTAAAATAAAAATGTTAAACCTTATTAAATTGTGACACCACTTTAAATCACATTCCCATGTACTGAAATATGTGGTGATGACATGTGTCAACATGATCCCATGTTTGAGTTGGAGAATATTAAATTTTAAGTAGTTTTTCAATGAGTAGAAATTACTTTTCTCAAATAAAATAAATAAGACAAGTGCTTTAATCCTTGAGATAATAATGTTGATGCTGGATCATCTAGTGTGACTTTTTGTGTGATGATTAAAAATAGTTAAGTATTATTTGGTGATTGTGTACCTCGTATTTATTTATAGACGCTAGTACCGACCAAGGATACGAGGAGAAAGGAGGATACTACGAGAAAGAAGCCGAGGAGAACTTCAACCACTGCTCTGCTCAAGGCAAGCTATTAACTTAGCAAGCTAACCCTTGCAAATTATGCAAGCCAATACTTGCTTGTTACTATGCCAACTATATGCCTTAAGCATATGTGATCATACCCACTTGATAACCCAATCCTAGTTTTATTTGCAAGCTTAATACTTTATTTTCTTTATCAAAGCTTTCTCTTAGAGTTTACATGGTGACTTGTAGATTCTAGAAAGATAACTAAAGGTAGCATAAAGAACATAAAATTCAGCCTAAGTTAGATTATCTTGATGTCATCCTAAGGCATGATATTGAACTTAGCAAATCCCCACTTGTTTATCACCCCTCATTAGTATTTACCACCACTTGTAGATGCTAGTGCTAAGTATAAAACTTGATCAACTTTAGATAGGAATACTTGGTGAAAATGGTTATGAAAACCTTAGAATGATGAGTCATTCTACTGAAATGTTTTGACATGTGTTTCCGAACACCAGATGATTTTGATGATGAAAATGTTGAGGCATGAGATTTAGCCTTTATAAAACTGATGGTTGTCTGGATGCGATACCATTCCAATTTTATCGTACAACCACAATACCCGAAATTTGGGTAGGGCTTGACTGAAAATTTATATACCTTAGTATGGATTCCCTCGCGACCAAGGTCTGAGCTGAGGCTACCTTGTGAAGATTGTCCACCTGTGCAGTACCCAAGATGACAGTTGGTCATGGTTGGAGGGCCAAACTCACAGGAGAGGTGTCTATACTAGGGCATGTAATTGAAAGGTTAGGATTGATTATCCGCATGTTGAATTTAGGATTGTTCCTGACGGATGTATCAAATGTTGTGGTGAAAGTGTACAACCTCTGCAGAGTGTCAAACTATTCGAATAGCCGCGTCCGCGGTTATGGACAGTTGGAGTGGCCATACTCTTCCCCCGTAAGATGTTTTCAAAATGACTTGTGAAATGAATTGTGACTTTGACTTGACCACAACAGAGTTGTGATATGAAATTCAAGTTCCCACTTAGGTGTTATAAAATTTTCAACTAAATTTCTTGCTTCTGAACTTAGTAGAGGTAAATCTGGCTTTTTGCAAAACAACCCTAGAGCTTAGTATATCCTTCTCAAAACCATTTCACTTGTTAGTATTAGTTTGCGAGTACTTAAAGAGTACTCATGGCTTTCCCAAATAAATCCCCGCTGGATGCTGATGATCTGCTTGATTGCCTTCTTCGGTGGCACATAGGCGATTAGCTGGTGCACCAGGATGGCGCTGAGTACTTACTTAACAAGGGCGAGGCGCCCAGCACGCTGAAGTAGGCCGGCTTTCCAAGTAGGGAGGCGGCTGGCAATGCCGTCGACGAGTGGCTGTAGCTGGGCAGCGGTGGGGCGGCGAAGCAAGAGCGGGATCCCTAGGTAGGTGAATGGCATGTCCACAATTGGGCATCCAAACTGCTCGATGATTGGTGCCACTTTCTCGCGGTCGCAACGGAGCAAGGTTGCTGAGCTTTTGGTGAAGTTGACGACTAGGCCAGAGGCTTCCCCAAAGAGTTGTAGCATGCCCCTGATCGCTTCAACGTCAGACAGTGAGGGGGACAGAACAGCACGATGTCGTCCGCGTACAGCAAGATCATCTACATGTTGCTGAGGGTGGAGACGTTAGATGATACCCAGCTCGCATGCTCGCCTGATCAGTCTCCCGAGGATGTCAATAGCCAGCACGAAAAGCTGTGGAGAGAGCGGGTCGCCTTGGCGAAGGCCGCGCTGGTGCCAAATTGGCGGACCTGGCTCGCCGTTGATCAGGACTCGTGTGCTTGCCAAAGATAGCAGATTAGAGAGCCATTCCAGGAATCTATCGTTGAATCAATATTGGCAGAGCACCTCAAAAAGAAATGGCCATGAGATCGAGTCAAATGCGCACGTGAGGTCAAGCTTTAGCAGGACTCGCGGTGCGCCAAGCCGATGGAGGAGTCTGGCCGAGTTCTTGACGAGCATGAAATCGTCGTGCAGCGTGTGCCCGGTGATGAAAGCATTCTAGTTCTTGCTGACGAGGTTGTCGAGCTTCGGAGCAAGGCGGAGGGAGAGGGCCTTGGCGAAGATCTTTGCAACCAGGTGGATGAGGCTGATAGGGCAGTAGTCGTTCAGCTGGCTCGTGTCTGCCCACTTGGGTAGGAGAGTTAGCAGAGCTTGGTTCAGGCATGAGAAACCCCTTCCTCAAATCTCGTATAGTTGCTGGAACACGTCACGGAAGTCATGCTTAACGACAGCCCAGCATGCGCGCATGAATTCGGCGGTGAAACCATCTGGGCCGGGAGCCTTATGCGCGGGGAGGTGCTTGACAACATCCCAGATCACCTCCAAACTGAAGGACCGGTCCAGGTCCTGCAAGTCGCTGGGCTCGATGAGGGGCATGAGGTCGATGGTGTGCTCGCGGCTCGTGGCAGTCCCCAACAGAGCCTCGAAGTGCTCGAACGCAGCCTTGGCCATCTCATCCTGGGTCGTGCAGATGTGGCCGTCGTGGGCAATGCTGTAGATGCGGGTTTTTTGCCGACGGTAGGTGCTCTGCCGGTGGAAGAAGGCGGTGTTTGCGTCGCCGTCCTTCAAGTTGGCGATGCAGGAGCGTTGGCGTGCGATGGTGCGGTCGAGGGAGGCAAGGCCCAGGTAGCTGACTTTGATCAGCTTGCGTAGCTGCTCCTCGTGTGATTCCAGTTGTCGATCTTCCTGCGCTTTGTCGAGACGTAGGATGATCTCGCGGGAAATGACCATCTTCTCATGGGCGGTAGCATGCAGGTGCAGCCTAAGGCGGTGGAACGGGTCGACGTCATGTACCGAGTTCTAGGCTTGGGCTACCGTCTCGTGGAATCCATCCAGACGTAGCCAAAACTCCTCGAAGTGGAAGCGCCGTCTCGTAGGCGCCATGGGGTTACAGTCCAGGAGGAGTGGGCTGTGGTCGAAGACGACGGAAGATAGGCAGCGGAAGTGGCACTCCCCATGCTCTTCCCCCCAGTCGGAGGTGTAAAGCACCCTATCTAGATGTACCAGCGTCAGAGGGGACTGCTCGTTCGACCAAGTATACCAGCGACCATTGAGGTAAACCTCTTTGAGTGCTAGGTCATTGAGTAGCCGCCGGAATTTGCCCATCATGCGCCTGTTGAGATTGCCATTGTTCTTGTCGTCTGCCTTATGGATGAGGTTAAAGTCGCCACAGATCATCCAGGGACCCTGGCAATCATCACGGATCTCGAGCTCCTGCAGGAATGCAATCTTCGCGTCGTCGCTCTGCGGTCCATAGACTACAGAGATCCACCATGGCGTGTTGGTGCCCACGGTCACCTTGGCAGTAATGGCGTTTGGGGTAAACAGGGGCTCCGTAATGGTGACATCCCTGCTCCTCTAGGCTAGGAGGATGCCTCCATGCGTGCCATCTGCCAGTAAGTACGTGTAGTCATCGAACTCAGGGCCAAGGGTCTCCAAGATGATCGACGAGCAGAGCAATTCAACTTTTGTTTCCTGGAAACACACAATGGTACATAGTTTGTGTCAACCAAAGATCGAATAGCTAGCCGTCGAGCGCAGGAATTAAGGCCTCACACGTTCCAAATGAGGATTCGTAAGCCATGATCCATGAAGAGGGGATCGACGATAGGAGGGAGGGCCGCGGAGTCACTCCTCACGGGCGGCATCGACAGGCGATGCCTAGGCTGAGGAAGCCAGGTTTGTGGACAGCTCACGATCAACCAAAGCTGCGATGGCAGACACGACGGTGTGTGAGATCGGCGTGGCAAAGATGTCACCGTAATCTTCATCTCGACGTCCCTAATCTTCTGGTTAGTGCCGATGATTCCAAGCGTGCGAAGAATCATGATCTGGGCTCTGCATTCCGCGGTGGGGCGCGCCACAGAAGCGGAGCGGCCACGGCGAGGCGAGAAGTTTAGCGGCGTGCAGCGCGGCTTCTTGCCTGGAGTTGGCAGCATGGCGTTGAGCCCCTTGGTGGCCGCCTTCAGGAAGTCTCCCAGTGTCCAAGGGAGCGATGCGGCTCGTCGGTGGAGTTGTCTTCCGATGAACTTGATTTAATTATCTGCATTAGTTATTTTGGTACTGCATGTATCCTAGTTAGTCTAGGGAGTTGTCTTCTGGTGAACTGCAGCTCATGCGTGATGGAAGCGAGATGTCAGGCTAAAGCGATGCGGCGTGCCAGACGTGATGCTGATGTTGTATGATGCAACAAGGTCATGTGAATTGACAGGCGTGAGAGACTGGAGTCAGACCGACTAGACGATGAGTTAGATCTGGGTGAATTAGTTAGTCAGTTAGCTGCATGTGTGGGGTTAGCTACATCTGCGTGCATGTATTGGTCAGGTCATGTGGTGCTGTTAGTGGCCTAGTGCGTGAGTGGTGGTGCTAGCTAGTGGGCAGCATGGCACCGGCTATGTGTATTTAATCACTTGTAATCATGTTTACTTTGAGAGATTAAGGAGAAAAGGCAGAGGGCTGTGTGAAACAGCCAAGGCCACATAAACGGTCGCTGTATTCTGTGAGAGCTACGAGAAGTAGCAGAGAGAGGGCAAGGAGCTGAGCGATCAGCTCTATCATTTGGTATCAGAGCCCTCCGCTCTCGGTGCCTGTGGTGATGGCGGACAACGCTGCTCGTGAGAAGGCCATGGCGGCAAAGCGGGAGAAGTAGGCGGCAGAGGAGCCGCTCACTCCACCAAGGGCGCAGCTCGGCGACGCTGGCGGGAGCGGCGGTGGCGGCAGCGAGCTTTGCATCGTCGAGCGTGTGGTTCGGCAGAACTCCGTCGTGGCGACGGCGCCGCCTCTCATGTTGAGCCGCACAAACTACTCCAACTGGGCACTAGTCATGGAGTGCAATTGCAGGGACAAGGTCAATGGGAGGTGGTCGAGCATGGCGACGGCGACTACCACGACGACCGTGAGGCTTTGTGCACCATCCTCCGCGTTGTGCCGCCGGAGATGTACCGGACGCTGGCTGTGAAGAGCACCGCAAAGGAGGCTTGGAACACCCTCAAAACTTGGAGGTTGGGCTCCGAGCGTGGCCGTGAGGCAAGGGCGCAAACTCGCCGCATCGAGTTCGAGAACATCCAGTTCAAGGACGGCGAGGTGGAGCAGTTCGCCATGCGCCTCACCGGCATCATGCACGACCTGGAGGTCCTGGGAGATGGCGTCTCCGAGCACAAGGCCGTGTTGAAGTTCCTTCGGGTCGTGACGAAGCGGTTCAAGCAGCTCACGCACTCCATCACACAGCTGCTCGACCTCAAGAACATGACGGTGGAGGAGCTGACGGGTCGTTTCTTGGCTGTGGAGGAACTCGACATGGAGGAAGGCGAGGGTGGGAAGCACGGTGGCACTCACCTGCTCGTCACCGAGCGGCAATGGCTTGAGCGCATGAAGAACCATGGCAGCGACAAGAAGAAGGTGAGGTGCTTCAATTGTCAAAAGCTTGGGCACTTCGCATGGGAGTGCCCGGAGAAGAAGGGCGACAACGATGATGAAGAAGAGAAGGCGCTGCTCGGCCGGTACGTCGAGGACGAGTCGACTCTTCTCTGAAACTCCATGGAGAATTGGGAATCAAGATTAGGGGGTGATTGTTAGTTCTAATCTTAGTTTAATTATCTGCATTAGTTATTTTGGTACTGCATGTATCCTAGTTAGTCTAGGGAGTTGTCTTCCGGTGAACTGCGGCCCATGCGTGATGGAAGCGAGATGTCAGGCTGAAGCGATGCGGCGTGCCAGACGTGATGCTAATGTTGTGTGATGCAACAAGGTCGCGTGAAATGACATGGCGTGAGAGGCTGGAGTCAGACCGGCTGGACGATGAGTTTTTTTTTCGAGAAAACGCAAAAGCTTTGCGTTTCATTATATTGCAAAGATAGAGTTTGTTACAACTCCGATGGGGTTTACAATCCAGGTACAAACGGAATAGTTTAATGTACATCCCAAGTCGTCGGCAGAAGGACACCGAGCCCCTTGGCTCCTACCAGCACCCAAGCTGAGGCCTCATCTTTGATCTTGGCAATCAGGGGCAGGGGAAGCGGCTGGGCACGCTCAAAGACGGAGTTTCCAGAGCATCCAAGGCATTGGCTTGGGGGTTTGTCGCGTCGCTGCCGTCCACCAGTCGAAGGGGGAGGATTCTTCATGGGGTGGGGTGCATGGCAAGCGCAGCCAAGCAAGGATCTCTTGCCAGATCTGTTTGGAGAAGGGGAAGACGATCATGAGGTGGTGCATTGTCTCCATGGCCTGGTCGCAGAGCATGCACCTAGGGTGGTGCTGTAGTTGTCGCCTAGCGATCCGCTCTGTCGTCCAGCAGCGATCCAGATTTGCCAACCAGTGAAAGAACTTCACGCGGTTAGGCGCCCATGTCTTCTAGATTAGCCCCCAGATTTGCCAACCAATGAAAGAACTTGACGCGGTTAGGCGCCCATGTCTTCCAGATTAACCTCCAAGCAGCACATCTAGTGGATCCTTGGAAAGCTGCCTGGTAAGCCGAATTAGCAGTGTACACGCCGTCAGCTGTCCATCGCCAGACCCATTTGTCCTCGTCGGCGGTGAGCACCGTGGGCAGAATATATTGCCAGAGTTGCAAGTATTCTCCCACCTCCTGATACCCCAGAACTCCCTGTATGTCTCGGGCCCAGCCGTTTCCAGCGAGGCCGTCAGCGACCGTCCTCCTACTGCGCCTGCCCTTCGGGATGCAGGCGTAGAGGGCCGGTGCGATCTCACGAACAGAGTGTCCATTGATCCAGCGGTCCTCCCAGAAGCGCGCGGTTAGGCCATTCCCAAGCTCGATGTAGATAGAGGCGAAAAACAGGTCTCGCTCAGGGTCGGTGAACTGCATCTCGAGGCCGCTCCAGGCTCGAGAGTTAGTCAGTTTTGCTGAGCCAGAGCCAGCGATGCAGTGCGATGCAGGAAAGCTGAATGTCTTGAATCCCGAGGCCGCCCAGATTGGTAGGTCTACTGACAAGGCGCCAGTTGACGTGGCAATTGCCGCCTTTGGCCTCCCTCTTCCCTACCTAGAGGAAGCCACGCTCGATCCTCTCCATCGCCCTGATGATCTTGGAGGAGGGCGACAGCACAAGCAGTTGGTGAATGGGAATAGCGCCGAGGACGGACTTGATCAAGGCCAGCCTACCCGACTTCTGCATTAGGCGCGCTTTCCAGGTCTATAATCTGGCGGCCATCTTCTCCACAAGGGGCTCCATCTGCGCGGACGTGAGCTTGCGGATCGTGAGTGGAATTCCCAGGTAGGTGATGGGGAACTCGACGATGGGGCATCCGAGGGGCTGTAGAATAGTGGCAGCCTCGTCAGTCTCGCACCGGATCAACGTGGCCGAGCTTTTGGTGTAGTTCACCAGGAGACCGGAGGCATGTCCGAAGAGTTGAAGGATTGCCTTGGTAGCCTCGATGTCTCCCGAGCAAACGTGGCAGAACAGGATCACATCATCCGCTTATAAAGAGACGGATGGGATCGGGAGCCTGGGTGGAGCTGCTGTAAGATCCCTGGTCAATCGCGCGTTTGAAGATCTTGCCGAGGACGTCGACCACGATGACGAAGAGCTGGGGTGACAGTGGGTCGCCCTGGCGCAGGCCCCGCCAATGCCAAATGGGTGGGCCAGGCTCTCCATTGATTAGCACCTTAGTGCTGACCGAGGAGAATAGGATGGCCAGCCATCCAATGAAGCGGTCGCTAAAGCCCATGTGCTGCAGGATCTCGAAGAGGAAAGGCCATGAGAGGGAGTCGAAGGCGCGTGCCAGGTCGAGCTTGAGCAGCGCCCGTGGTGCTCCGAGCTGGTGAAGTAAGCGTGCCGACTGACGGACGAGGACAAAGTTGTCATGCAAGCTCCTCCCGGGGATGAAGGCATTTTGCACCGGGCTAACCATCATGGTGAGGCGTGGGGCAAGACGTAGTGATAGTACCTTGGCGAAGATCTTAGCCACCAGGTGAATAAGGCTGATGGGCCAGTAGTCATTGAGCCGACTCGCCTCGGCATGCTTGGGCAGCAGAGTCAGGAGAGCCTGATTGAGTTTGCTGAACCCTCTGCCACGGAGCTCGTAGAGTTGCTGAAAAACCGCGACAAAATCCTCTCTTACTGTACTCCAGCAGGCCCTCAAAAATTCAGCAGTGAATCCGTCCGGCCCAGGGGCCTTGCACGCAGGCAGCTTCTTGATAGCGCACCAGATCTCATCGGCCCCAAAGGGGGCGTCCAGGCCAGAAAGGTCATCGGCCTGCTCGATGAACTAGGTCAGGTCTAGCGTATGCTCCCGATCCAAGCCAGTGCCCAGCAGCCCGTCGTAATGCAGGAACGCGGCCTCGGCCACGTCTCCATGGTCTATGAGCAATCTGTCGCCCACCCAAAGACCCTGGATGCAGTTCTTCTGTCTACGGTAGGAGCATTGGCGGTGGAAGAAAGACGTGTTGGAGTCGCCGTCCTTGAGAACCGCTATGCGAGCCCGCTGGCGTGCAATGGTGCGCTCGAGCGAGGCGAGGCCTAGGTAGGTCACTTTGATCCTCTTGCGAAGCCAGTCTTCGCTGGCAGACAAGAGCCTGTCCTCCTGGGCCTTGTCAAAACGCCGCAAGAGCTCCCTAGAGATGGCCATCCTATGCCTCATGTTCCCAATGGATTTTGCGCTCCAGCTTGTCAGTTTGCGAGCAGTAGCCTGAAGTCTGAGCATGAGCTGGGTGAAGGGGTCGCTGTCCTGGACAGACTGCCACGCCTCCAAGACGACCTCCTGGAAACCATCTTGCCGTGCCCAGTAATCCTAGAAGTGAAATCTTTTGTGTAGCGGGGGGTGGGGGAGCAGTCCAGCAATAGCAGGCTATGATCAGAGACCACCGAGGCGAGGCAGCGTAGGTGGCACTCGCCAAATTGTTCCTCCCAGTCAGCGGTGCACAGAACGCGATCAAGCGGTACCAAAGTTGGCAGGGATTGCTCATTCGACCATGTATAACGGCGGCCATTCAGGTAAACCTCCTTAAGCGCGAGGTCATTAGTCACTCGGTGGAATCTGTTCATCATGCGGCGATTGATGTGACCATTGTTCTTGTCTTCGTCACGCAGGATGAGGTTGAAGTCTCCGCAGATGAGCTAGGGCTCGTCGCAGGCAGCCCAGAACTCCTGAAGCTCACGGAGGAACTCAATCTTGGCCGCATCATCCTGCGGCCCGTAGACCACCGTGATCCACCAAGGCGTCGCGCCTTCCGCAGCGATCGCCGCGCGCGTGACACAGTCGTGATCGTATTGGCAATGAACTCAGGCTCGGTAATGGTCAGGTCACGGCTCTTCCAAGCCAGAAGAATTCCCCCACGGGTGCCATCGGCCGGAAGATACACGTAGTCATCAAAATCAGGGTCGAGCGTCTCAAGGACGATGCGGGAGTGGAGCAGTTCCATCTTAGTCTCCTGGAAGCAAACGATGGAGGCGTCCGCGGTGTGAACCAGCGAGCGGATACCGATGCGACGAGCGCGGGAATTCAGGCCACGCACGTTCCAGATGATAATACGTAGTTTTGTATAATCCATAAAAACAAGTTCGTCACGCGAGGGAACGACCCACGGCTAGACCACAGCAAGGTCTGCCGCAGCAACTCATCAGGCAGCGTGTGTCCAAGCAGCGCGGCAATGGCAGTCAGGATGGGGAGGGAGACTGGCATTGCGAATACATCGACGAACGCCTTCATCTCCACCTCCGTGATCTCTTGATCCATGCCAACGATCCCTAGGGTGCGCATGAGCTGGACCTGGGCACATCGTTCGGCGGTGGGGGGCAGCAGATTTTGCCGCAAAGCGGCCGCGGCGAGAGGTGAAGTTAATCTGCCTCTTTCTCTGCTTCTTCGCCGGGGTGGGGAGGACATGGTTTATCTGCTTCGTTGCAGCAGCCAGGAAGGAGCCCAGCGTCCAAGGCCCAACAGCGGGGGCTGGGGCGCGCTCTCGTCGCTTGTACACTAAGCGCGGGGTGGGCCTGACAGGAGTTGAGGCAGCTTGCAAAGCACGGCCCGTGGGTGGGGATGTCGCAGGGGCGCTCGTGGGCCTCGGCGTGCATGGGTTCATAGGCCGCTGGAGGATGGAGAGCTAGGGCACAGGCGCGGGAACAGGCTCCAAGATGCCGCCAAGGGAGAGGTTGTCCTCAGGCTCCAAGCTGGCTCCAAGCAGGGGGCTGGACAAGTTACCGTCAATAGCAGGAGATCCCGATACACCGAACTGTCAAGACAGATGATCGGCCTCGGGCGCGCCGTTGGGCTGGGGCACACGATCTGGGGGTGTTTCGGGTACCATGCTCAGAAAGGAGCCGTTATCCAGCAGAGCTGCATAGTCCAGGCTTGTCGGATCCACGCAAACGACAGAGGGGCGGAGTTTGAATCTTCCAACGGGGCTGCGTGAGAGGACGCAGGGGATACGATAGAGGATGGTGGCCCAGCTGGTGGGGAGACCGGACTGGACGGCCCAAGCTGCGTGGCAGGGGCAGGTGGGGCATGCGGCTTGGTGGCAACTTTGACACGCCAGATTTTGGCAGGAAGCGCCTGGGATGGCCCCTTTTTCGCTTTTCTCGATCTGAGACGATGGCGACGGGACCCACCAACACGCCATGGCGCCACCGCGCGAGCTCCAACAAGCGGCGCTGCCGCGGCGGGACGTCGATGCGAGGACCAGTTGGCGTCACAGGCGACCCCGTCAGCACGACCAGAACAAGAACGCCCCCACCCGAGGGAGTCTGCTGCCATGCCATTAGCGCGGCCTGGAGGGGGCTCGTCTTGGCGGCGCCTCTTGCATCCACGACGACGAGGTCGCTGGTGAACAGGGCCAGGGTGACCGCTACCGCCCCTCCCAGCACCATCTCCACCACCACCGGGGTGCAGCCCGGCGCCGCCCGGCACGTCGTCGTCGAGGACGGCGCTGATGAGCCAAATCTAGACTTGGTACGTGAGGATGCAGGTCACGGAGGGCGCGAGGAGGGTGCACGCAGGGAGCTGCTCGGCGATTTCCAGGACAGCCTCGGGCTTGATCTCCTTGGGGTAATGCGCTCGGCCGGAGAGGCGGAACGTGGCGAGGTCCACCCAAGAGCACGTTCCAGGGTGCAGACGCTCGATCCAACAGCTTCCACCGAGCAGGTGCTCCGCCGTCGAGACATGCCAAGCGTGTGCTGGTATGCCCCGGAGCTCAAGCTCGACGTGGTAGTCCATCCGGCCGAGCTTGGCGTGAGCCAGTTTACACCATGGCCGCACGGACAAGCAGAAGTTGGTGTCGTTGAGGAAGTGGTCGCCGGCGATGCAGTCGTACGCCGTCTTGGAGTGGAAGGTGATCAGGAAATCTTTCGGGTGGTGCAAGTGGACCGTGAAGTCATCGGGGTGTAGCCTGAAGTGGGAGCAGAGGAGGCGCTCCACCTCGCTGATGGCAACCCGAGGCCTGGTACCAGTGATGGATGCCACCATGGCGAGCTTGAGGACGTCCTCCGCCTCTGCCATCTCCACCGTACGGGAGATGATCACACGCGGCGGTCCTGGAGGCGGCGGTGGCGGCATAGCGGCAAGATGCGGTGGTGCGGGCGGCGTCGAGGCTGGCCTCTGGAAAGGCGCCATGGAGCGCCCGTCACCGTTTGCGGGCGTCGTCGTTGAGGCGGCGCGAGTGTATTGGTTAGAGATGGGTGAATTAGTTAGTGAGTTAGTTGCATGTGTGGGGTTAGCTACATCTGCATGCATGTATTGGCCGGGTCATGTGGTGCTATTACTGGCCTAGTGCGTGAGTGGTGGTGCTAGCTAGTGGGAAGCATGGCACCGGCTGTGTGTATTTAATCACTTGTAATCATGTTTACTTTGAGAGATTAAAGAGAAAAGGCAGACGGCTGTGTGAAACAGCCAAGGCCACATAAACTGTCTCTGTATTCTGTGAGAGCTACGAGAAGTAGCAGAGAGAGGGCAATGAGCTGAGCGATCAGCTCTATCATAAACCAGTGGTAGGGAGGCGAAGCGCGATGGGTCGAAACGAGGCCGGGTCTAGGTTGCGGTCGTGGCCGGCTCTGGCTGGTCCTGCTCTGTCAAGGAGAGCTGGGCCTCAGGCGGTTGCGGACCATCCTGGGCACGATCAGGCAGAGGGGTGGCAGGACGGCTGGCCTCGTCATCACCCTCGTCACATGCCTGGCGCCCTCTCTCGCAAACGTCCAAGGGCGGCTTAGAGGTGGGGCTGGCGGCAACATCGCTTTGCCCCGACAGCAGGGTGTCGTTGGGCGTTGTTCCCTCGTCGAAGGTGTCGAGGACTTCGCTAGGATTCTCGCTGTTCAAATCTTCTTGCGAATCGGTCGTGGCCGGTTCCTCGGTCCCATCTTTACTTGCGCAAGGCAACAAACGAGGACTGCACTGGGGTGGGTGGGAGCCCAATGGCTGCTCGCCATCTAGCGATCCAGTACCTTCCTAGGACCTCAGGTCCTAGGCTGGCAAGCTGGTAGTCGTGGTCCAGTCAGCGGTGGCAGGGGCCGGGACAGGTTGTCGGGCCTTAAACCTCCAAAAGCTGCCTCCACTTTGGGCTTGTTGTCGCAACCCACAGGGCCCACCTAGTGACCGCCAAGGTAACATCGTATGGCCTGGCGAGGAGGCGGCGGCGTGGTGTGGCGTGTGCGGCGATGGAGCTTGGCGGCGGTAATCTCTCCAGCCAGCGTCCATCGCTATCCCGCCAGCATGGCCGCAAGGTCCATGTCTATCCGTGAGGCAGGCTAGGGCGTTCAGCGCCATGCCATCCGCATGGCCGGCTGGAGGGGAAGGCGTGTTGTTGGGGCGGCGGTGCTTGCGTCCATGACGGCGGCCGCGAGAGCGGACGGTCAGGCGGTTAGCGCCATTGCCATCCTCATCATGACCATCGCTAGGGTCTGGTGCATCTGGTGCCGGCGCGTCCTGCGTGATGTCGATGGAGATGGGGAAGGAGAGCGTCTGAACCGTTGGCTGCTGCGACATGGAGTTGGCCGGGATGATCTTGACGATGTCCAGCATGACCTGGCGGAGGATGTTGGCGGGGTTGGAAGTGCGAGCGGTGAGGCGAAAGGTGTCCATGTCCGCACGGGAGCGTGTCGCGGGGTGGAGGCGCTCGACCCAAGCCCCACCGCAGAGTAGGAACTCCACTGTGGGGCATGCGCTGGGAGCCCGCGGAGCTAAAGCTTAACGCGACGGTCCAGGCTGCCGACATTGGCATGCGCTAGCTTGCACCAGGGACGGAGGGAGAGGGAGAAATCACCGTCGCCGGTCAGCGTGTGGTCGCCGAAGATCCTGTCTTTGTGGTGGCGCGCGGAAAAGATAACCATGAACGTCTCTGGATGGTGAAGATGGATGGTGAAGTGCCCTCTTGGATACCGAAGGAGCGGCAGAGTAGGGCCGCCGCTTGATCCACAGCCACCTCCGGGCGAGTGCCGATGATGGTGGCCACCATGGCGCTCTGCAGGATCGCCTCGGCCTCCGCGATCTCGGCGCTGCGCGGCATGACGACATGGACAGGACCCTGGGGTTTGCTGTTTCGCGCCAGCGCCGGCGCAGGGAGGGTGATCTGCAGAGGTGCGGTCTGCGGTCGCGCCGGCTACCGAGGCTCGCTCCACTGAGGGGGGGGGGCGAGGGGGAGGCTCGCAGTGGGGCGGCCATGCGGCTGCGGGCGCTCTCCAGCCTGGCGCGCACGCTATCGAAGGCCCGCTGCTCAGGCGTGCAGGCACGGGATTCGAATCCATAAAAAATTAATGTTTAGATAATCTGCTGTCTATGGGAGTAACAGTGTTAAAATACTAAACTTCTATTGTTATTCTAATGATTTGTTTAGAACATCGCAGAAAACTGAGAATATATTCAATAGACTTGTAGATCATTTGAGCTAAGGTAACGACAGGATGCACAAGACACTAACCCAGACTGGAAAACATACTGCTAGACCAAGAAACGGGAGTAAACACATTACCACAAAAAAGCCACCTGCTCCATTCCCTGCATCAACAACTATGTGCAGTCCCTCCAGTGGTTTTTCTAGGGCCAGATGGACAAAATACAAGCATAAGAAGCTCATTTTTAATATGTATATTGTTTTGTGTTCAATCATTTCACAGTTTGCTATCAGATCTATCTTCCACATAGCCAATAATCATATATATCTGAATACACGTAATGTGAAATATAAGAACCAGTAATTTTCTGTTGACTGTTGAGCATGTACGAAGGTATATGAACAGTAGAAATTGACATGGTGGACACCAGGAGTAAAGGGAACTGCATCCAAGAAATGTGGGTTGTAGAAGGTAACCAAATAAGTTTCTGCTGAAAAACTAAAACTTTTATTGGCGGAAAGTGTCTTTGGCTCCCGAGCACCAGTGCTCTCTTCGTTTCAAAAAAATTTAAAACAAAATTTTACAAGTTCTAAAAATATCTGAAAAAAATTACGGACATAATCAATGTTGTATCCCACAAGCATGCAAAACCTTGACATGAAATTCTTTGTATTTTGGCCTACACAAAAATGACAAATCTAATAAAAATTTGGGGATTTAAAAACATCCTTGCACAGATCTACTCTTGTCATTTTTGTACAGCTCAGAATACAAAGTACTTGAAATTGATATTTTTCATGTTTGTGGAATAAATCATAGGCTATATCCAGATTATTTTTTTAATATTTTTTGGAACTCACAAATATGATCTTCATTTTTTTTAAATAGCAAGAGCACTGGAGCTCGGGAGCCAAAAAATCTCCACTCTTTTATTGGATGATAATAAATAAAGAATATAAATTACCTAAAATTCATCAGCAAAACAATTTTTAGTTGAGCAGATCAAATTTATATGCAACAAATAACAATGAGAAATCAATAGATGGCAGGCATTACCACATCAGTATATACAAAGCAAAGTCGACAAATCTAACTCTGGTTTATTTAGTATAATAAATTGTCTAGTAAATCCAAATGTGGTATAAAATTGGCATATGATGAACACCTTTGTTTCCAGCGGATTTACGAACTGCTTGGACAAGATTGAAAGCATAAATCGACATGTAGTCCACATGAGTCATGACACCAGTCTGTTCTTGTTTGTCACCATGTGCAGATTCGTCGTATATTCTAGAAGCATGCTCCAGTATATATTTGATATCAGCCTTATTTAGACCACCATCACTTGTAAAAAACTTGAAACCATTTCGATTGTACGGTAGATGGCTCGCTGTAAAGAACCAGCCATAAATTTAGCGAGTCTATATAGTTACCAGAACTGTGATAAATGAGAAGTAGAAATGATCTATAATCAAGCGCAAATTGCACAATATTGCTTTCAGAATGAGCACACTTGAACATTTGATATACAATTAGAATATATCGGTTCCACTGAAGAAGATAAATCACAAACAATTTTCTGTGCAATTATTTAGTGAGAGCACCATTCAAGTAATTCATTTATTTTGCCTTTTTGCTCTCTTGTTGAATCCACAACACCATTAACATCAAATTCACATATATGAAAAAGATTTGAATTTAACACATCTGGCTGTACCACTATAGAAAAATGGAAAATCCTGGCAATTGTGAACCTTGTTGAACTCGGAAGGTTGTATGCACTCGGTAGGCAGCCAATGGCGCTAAAGGTTCTACACAAATAACCACGTGCCATGGTACTACCATACTGTTGTTGACACACGATATTTCGTACTTTTAATCCCCCAGTTTCCAGATCAAGGGAAGGAATGATATGATCAACGATGTAATTTACATATTTTTAGTAAAGTAGAAATATGTGTTGGGAATATGCCCTCGAGGCAAATAATTGTTTATTCGCTATTCCTTTCTTCATAATTGTAGTTTATTCTTTATGCTATAACTGCTTTGTGTCTTGATTGTGAGAATCAAAGGAAAACTAGGAAGCATTATAAACACAAAGTGTTCCTGGTCTTATGGGCAAGACTGGCTCATTGTCAAAGTTGATCAAGTTTCCTAAATCATGGTATAGTTAACGTAACGAGGATACCATTTGACAATTAGGGCATATTGTTGACTGAACAAGGATGTTGAACCGACCCAAGTCATACAATCTGCTAAAAGATAAATGTCGTCATTTCGTTATTGGTATATCTTTATACGGAGAATCTATGTTCAGACCGGTCTGAGATTGGCCAATCCCGGCGGACTCCCGTGCACCCTTGGATTTAGAACGACTGGATTGGATCACCGTGTGTGGTCTGCGAAGAATCATCTCCCATCTCAACCCCTCCCGATGTCTCTACTCCCACGGTCCCACCCACCGCTGCCCACAACATATCCTCAGGCCTCGTGCTTCCTGCTCGCTGGCGGCGCCACCCATACCCTCGGTGTCTCCCTCGTCCGCCGTCTGATAGCATATCCTTCCCCTTCCTCTCTAATTTTTGTGTATATTCTGGTCCACATCTGATAGCTGAGTGTGGCGGTCGGAGCAGCAACAGCGCGTCTCCGGCAGCAGGGCAATGGGGGAGGGTCTAGCAGCAGCAGCCCGTCCCCGATGGTGGGGGACAACAACAGTAGGTCGCCTCCTTGTGGCGGTGGCGTATCAAGAGAAAGAGGGCGCTCTTCTCTTGGGCGGCATTGCTGTCCGTGACTCCTCTGTCCAAATGCCAGACAAACCTGTAGTCTCCGATCAATAGTAGTCCAGCAGTACGATTGACAGTATATATAGATTGAGGATTGAGGTTGAGACTCATCACTCTCGATTCAGCTACAACCAATTTCATGTGGTAGCTAGCTTGCCATGCCACTGCTTCGCTCTCTACTGGGTGCATCTGTAGATAATGGTACGGATAATCAGTCCCTCCTTAATTGTGTATGTGAGTTAGTTTAGGGTGTCGGTAGCTTGCCATGTTTTCCATGACAATTATAGATGACACTCCAAATTGATAAGCAATTAGAACAACATCTCCCGAGATGAGATTTATTCTAGGCACATATACGCAACTTGCAGAGAAGGAAACATATTCAGGGTAGAATAAAAACATGCAGGCTTTGCTGTGATTATCAAAACTATAAAGGGGAATGTTTTTGGTGCAATATTTGCACGCAATCAAAACTAGTGGATAATGTGCATATATATGCCTGGATAATAATTATTGGATAACTTGATTTTTTTACACCCTATGTGTGATTCCTTATTTTTGATTATGTTTTTTTACTTTCTTCCCACTGTCAAGTTTTTAGTGTACTTGTCTAGTCACACACAACATTGTTGAATATATGTCTAGTGGTGTAACTTTTACATATTAGCATGGATATAACTATAGTGTTAGCTGGGTGGATAACTTGTACTAATATTCCTGGATAACTGTAGTGTTAGCTGGTGGATGACTCTGTACACAAATGCATGGATAACTGTCAAACTGGTGGATAACTTGTATACATATGCCTGGATAACTTGTATACATATGACTGGATAACTGCTACATAAACTAGTAGATAACGTGTATACATATGTCTGGATAACTTTCGTATAAATTGTTGAATAACTTGATTTTTATACATCCTATGTGTGATTTCTTATCTTTGATTATCCTTTTTTACTTTCTTCCTACTATCAAGTTTTTGGTATACTTGTCAAGTCACACACAACACTGTTGAATATATGTCTAGTGATGATTTGTGGTGTAACTTCTACATATTAGCATGAATAACTATAGTGTTAGCTGGGTGGATAATTTGTACTCATATTTCTAGATAACTGTAGTGTTAACTGGTGGATGACTCTATACACATATGCATGGATAACTGCCACATAAACCGGTGGATAACTTGTATACATATGTCTGGATAACTGTTGCGTAAACTGGTGGATAACTTGTATACATATGCCTGGATAACTGCTACATAAACTAGTAGATAACATGTATACATATGTCTGGATAACTTTCGTATAAACTGTTGAATAACTTGATTTTCATGCATCCTATGTGTGATTTCTTATCTTTGATTATACTTTTTTACTTTCTTCCTACTGTCAAGTTTTTAGTGTACTTGTCAAGTCACACATAACACTCTTGAATATATGTCTAGTGATGATTTGTGGTGTAACTTCTACATATTAGCATGAATAATTATAGTGTTAGCTGGATGGATAACTTGTACTCATATTTCTGGATAACTGTAGGGTTAGCTGGTGGATGACTCTGTACACATGCATGGATAACTGCCGTATAAACTGGTGGATAACTTGTATACATATGTCTGGATAACTGCTGCATAAACTGGTGGATAACTTATATACATATGTCTGGATAACTGTTGTATAACTATTGGATAACTTGATTTTCATACATCCCATGTGTGATTTCTTATCTTTGATTATGATTTTTTACTTTCTTTCTACTATTAAGTTTTTACTATACTTGTCTAGTCACACACAACACCGTTGAATATATCTATTGATGATTTATGGTGTAACTTATATATATTAGCATGGATAACTATAGTGTTATCTTGGTGGTTAACTTGTACTCATATTCCTGGATAACTGCAGTGTTAGCTGGTGGATGACTCTGTACACATATGCCTAGATAACTGCTGTATAAACTGGTGGATAACTTTATTTTTATATCCCATGTGTGATTTCCTATCTATGATTGTGTTTTTCTACTTCTTTCCTACTGTCAAGTTTTAAATACAGTTGGCTAGTCACACACAACACTGCTGGATATATGTTAAGTGATAATTTATGATATAACTTCTACATATAAGCATGGATAACTGTATCGTTAGCTGGTGGATAACTTGTACTCATATTCCTGAATAACTGTTATGTTAGCTGGTGGATAACTATTATGTTAGTTGCTGGATAATTGTTGATGAGGAGGCTAGATGCTCACGAAGGAGAGCGCGATGGGCACCCACCCTACCACCGCTAGTCGAGGAGGAGAAGTGGGCGAGGAGGACTATGGTGGACGTGTGGTGGACCTGGCCGAGCCGAGCGGGCCGCTACTCCGAGGTCAGAGATGACATGCGAAGCAGCGGAGGGACACGAGGTGATCATGGTAGTGGCGGCGCAGCAGGCCAACAAGAAGGAGCTCGCAACACGCTGTGTCAAACAGGAGATCGTCAACATCATGCCCGACTCCGATTGACCGCTGACCGTGTCGCCGACGTAACTCGCGGTCTCCGGGTTGTAGCTTATTTTAGGATGATCCAATGTATATATGATCGATTGTACGTGATAATCCGAAGTTTGATCTGATCGTGTTCGTGTTTAATTTTACCGCGAAAGCAGCGTTGCCTGAGTTCAGATTCACACTTATACGGGTGGATAAATTTTGGGTCCAAAACATTTCGTCAAAACATATCAACATATGATCTAGTTTTGAAGATCTCGCCGCGACTAGACCAACAGTGAAAACGGACTCTAAATCTGACGAGTTATTTGATCTACAATATATTTTCGATTTTCGGATTTGAATTTAGCCGGCTATTATCGGTTCCGTTGTTTGCTATCGATTCCACATGCACACGAGAGGTAGCTCTCGCTTTTGGCCCTAAACGTACACTGTTTTAGCTTGCAACGTGATATGGTAGTTAAGCATGGACATAACGGTTTTCTAGAACGGTTGAAGCAATGTATTTTTTTAGATGCACACGAGACAGCTTTTGGTTGTCGATCGGAATGCATGTCAAAATATAGACATGTTTTGGCTTCCAACCTGATTTGTAGACAACGCGTGCGACGCGGCGGCCTGTTCTCGTAGCTGTCCAATCCACCATGTTTGTAATTTTCTAGTCGCTACCTAGTAGTGTCCTATAAATATTTCAATTTTACATTTAATTTTGGTGACATAAGTAATTTTGTCTTGTAGTATCACTTCACGATCAGAATTTTTCATTGGCATGTTCTTCCTATAATTTGTCTTGTAGTATCACTTCCGTATACATCATGATCAGTTCACCAATTTTGGCTAACAATGGAATAAAGCAAGTTCTCCTATGTGTGTTTAGTCTATCGTGCGCAGGATGGAAAGATTTTGCTAGCGATCAAGGATGGAGTGGATTTTTGCTCGTGATCAAGAGTTTCTCCTGCCCTCGTCCCGGTGTGGACCCGGTCATTGTCGGAATGGTCCGCCATGTTTTGCAGTTCGCAGGGCGTCTGTCGGATAGCAGCGTCCTCTTTATATTGTCGTTGTATTACTCCATCCTTAGACCATGAGGATATCAGTTGTCCTTCATAGTGAAAGGCATGTCATGATAGCTTCCCAGCCTCACCTTTTACTGGGTGATCATAACGGTTGTCTTTCGGATATGTTGGAAACTATGATGGGGCACAATATAGTCCAAGATGAGATTTGAACCTCCAGCGATTGAGAGATACTCTTGGGCCCTTCTCGATATTACGATATCACTAATCATCTGGCCAGACACAAGAGTGATGTGATTCACTAGATACCGGAATATACAAACGAGAGAAAAGAAAGACAAGCCGATAACAAGGTCAACATGATATAGTAATCAAGAATTGCATTACGAGGATACCTAATTGTCTTACTTCGGGATTGTTATGTATCGTGATGCAAAGGGATAGTACATGACATCAATTGGTTCGCTCGATTACTTCGTGGTTATGTGGGAGTCAATATGGGTGTCTAGATCCCGCTACTGAGTTCCGCCATCATGTCTACATAATACCGAACCTGCGGGGTCACACGCTTAAGGGATATTGTTCTGTAGAGTAGGTAGAACATATGTGTATGTGAGAGATACTCCGGAATGGTTCTGGATCATCGAAAGAACTCACAAGAGAAAACCGGAAGCGTTTCGGTTTGATGGAATGGTTCTGGGAGAGAAAAGACCGAAAGTGCAACACCCCGGAGGGGATGGCACATGGGCCCACATGGCCCACCAGTTGTGGCGCATGGGGGCTGCATGTAGGGATGCAAGCCGTGTGTCTGGCGGACAACACGGACGTCCGTCTAATTAGTGCATTAGCACAAATTTATGAAGGAGCAGTGATTAGGTAGCATTGATTGAGACTGAAACGGACACGCCGGGATGCCTAGACGGACGTCCGTCTACATCCCTAGCTGCATGGCCCATCATGGGTGGTGCCTAGCCCACCCATGGGTGGCACCTAACCTTCCTATTTTGAGTTAATCCATTTTAGGAAAGTATCGAATCATATCCTTGATTGTGATTTGATCTGATATTGGCATTGTGGGAAGATATGATATCTTCCAATTAAGGAAGGAGATGATATGGAGTTATGCCGAGACCATCTACTTCCTAACGAGGAGAGGGGCCACCAAGGCCACCGGTGCCTGGGGAGAACCCTAGGCGACACCCCCCTCTCCCCCTCCTATACGAAGGGAGGGGACAGCCCTCCACACACCATTCCATTGGCCCGTGGCTGCCTCTCTCCCTCTAGAGAACTCTCTCTCATACACGCTGCAAGGTTGTACTCCGGTGTTGCCGTCCCCTAGACGGCGAAGCTCTGCCGGAACAAGATCACCGGACGCGTGGATACCTTTGGAGGGATCATCACTTTGATCCTACCTCGAGCACATCACCATCATCATCGACGACAAACGGACCTCTGCCGCAACATTGGTGAATACTAGATCTAACCCATCTCGTGTTCTTGCAAAGTTCGATCTTGGTTGTTTGATAGTGCCGAAATTACGATTCTAGATGCAACCCCCTCCTCCCCTCGCTGATACCCCACCACACGCGTATACCCCCTCCTCCCCTCGCAATATACCCCCTCCTCCCCACAACACGGGTGTGGAGCGTGTGGTGGGGTATACGCGGGGAGGTGTCGTGCGTGGGTGCAGTGGCTGGGTGGATCACGTCGCGGGCAGGAGCGGGCATGGGGTGGGGTGTGTGCGTCTGGTTCGAGTGGGGGTGGGTCGGTGTTAGGTGTAGTACTGATGTTTGCATGCTTGCCTCCTCAAAGGCGTCGCCTTGCAACCTTGAGCGCCTAGGCGTTGAGGCGCCCCCCCATCGCCTTGGGACGCCTCGGTGCCTTTAAAACCATGGGTGGAGCGCCTCCTCTTCTCCCACTTCAAGCTCCACCCTGATGATTTCACGGTCCACCTGCACCACCCGGAAGATTTCATGCTCACCTTCCACT
Source organism: Avena sativa (assembly GCA_916181665.1). NCBI lineage: Eukaryota > Viridiplantae > Streptophyta > Magnoliopsida > Poales > Poaceae > Avena > Avena sativa. The sequence continues at coordinate 141,001,448 of OV702280.1, forward strand.
CCAAGACGGCGTACGACTGCATCGCAGGCGACCACTTCCTCAACGATGCCAACTTCTGCTTGTCCGTGAGGCCATGGTGCAAACTGGCTCACGCCAAGCTCGGCCGAATGGACTACCACGTCGAGCTTGAACTCCGGGGCATACCGGCGCACTCCTGGCACATCTCGACGGCGGAGCACCTTCTTGGTGGGAGCTGTTGGATCGAGCGTCTACACCCCGGAACGCGCTCTCGAGCGGACCTCGCCACGTTTCGCCTCTCCGGCCGTGCGCACGACCCCAAGGAGATCAAGCCCAAGGCTGTCCTGGAAATCGTCGAGCAGCTCCCCGCGTGCACCCCCCTCGCGCCCTTTGTGACCCGCATCCTCACGTACCAAGTTTTGATTCGGCTCATCAGCGCCGTCCTCGACGACAGCGACACGTCGGACGACGTCGGGTCACCCCGGTGGCTGTGGAGATGGTGCTGGAAGGGGAGGCAACGGTCACCCCGGCCCTCGCCCTGGCCCTGGTCACCAGCGACCTCGCCGTCGTGGACGCAAGAGGCGCCGCCAGGACGAGCCTCCACCAGGCCGCGCCGACGACATGGCAGCGGACTCCCTTGGGTGGGGGCGCTCCCGTTCTGGTCGCGCTGACGGGGTGGCCTGCGACGCCAACTAGTCTGCGCATCGTCGCCCCACCACGATGGTGTCGCTTGCCGGAGCTTGCGTGGTGGCGCCATGGCGCGTCAGTGGGGCCCGTCGTCATCGTCGCAGATCGAGAAAAGCGAAAAAGGGACCATCCCAGGCCAAAATTTGGCGCGTCAAAGTTGCCAGCAAGCCACCGACCCCACCTGCCCCTGCCACGCAGCTTGGACCATCCAGTCCGGTCTCCCCACCAGCTGGGCCACCGTCCTTTGTCGTATCCCCTCCATCCTCCCACGCGGGCCCGTCGGAAGATTCAAACTGCACCTCCCCTGTCGTTTGCGCAGATCCGACAAACCAGGATTCGGCAGCTCTGCCTAACAGCGACTCCCTCCTGAGCATAGTACCCGAAACTCCCCCAGATCGTGCATCCCAGGCCAACGGCGTACCCATTGTCGCGCTGCTTGGGCACACGCTGCCTGATGAGATGCTGCAGGCAGACCCTACTGTGGTCTAGCCGTGGGACGTCCCCTCACATGACGAACTTGTGTTTATGGATTTCTCAAAATTACGTATTATCATTTGGAATGTGCGTGGCCTGAATTCGCGCGTTCGTCGCATCGCTATTCGCTCACTGGTTCATACCGCAGACGCCTCCATCGTCTGTCTCCAGGAGAGTAAGATGGAGCTGCTCCACTCCCGCATCGTCCTTGAGACACTCGGCCCTGATTTCGATGATTACGTTTATCTTCCGGCCGATGGCACCCGTGGGGGCATTCTTCTGGCTTGAAAGAGCCACGACCTGACCATCACCGAGCCTGAGTTCACCGCCAATACAATCACCGCTAAGGTTAGCTGTGTCGCGCACGCAGATATCGCTGCGGAAGGCGCAACGCCTTGGTGGATCACGGTGGTCTATGGGCCGCAAGAGGATACGGCCAAGATTGAGTTCCTCCACGAGCTCCGGGAGATCCGAGCGGCCTGCGACGAGCCCTGGCTCCTCTGCGGAGACTTCAACCTCATCATGCGCGACGAGGACAAGAACAATGGCCACATCAATCACCGCATGATGAACAGATTTCGCCGAGCGACTAATGATCTCGCACTTAAGGAGGTTTACCTGAATGGCCGCCGCTACACATGGTCAAATGAGCAGTCCCCGCCCACTTTGGTACTGCTTGACCGTGTTTTGTGCACCGCTGACTGGGAAGAACAGTTTGGCGAGTGCCACCTGCGCTGCCTTGCCTCGGTGGTCTCCGATCATAGCCCACTACTACTTCACTGCTCCCCCCCCCCCTCCCCCGCTGCATAAAAGGTTTCACTTCGAGGATTATTGGGCACGGCAAGATGGTTTCCAGGAGGTCGTCTTGGAGGCGTGGCAGTCCGTCCAAGACAGCGACCCCTTCACCCAGCTCATGCTCAGGCTCCAAGCAACTGCTCGCAAGTTAACTAGCTGGAACGCGAAATCCATCGGGAACGTGAGGCATAGGATGGCCATCTCCAAGGAGCTACTACTGCGTTTTGACAAGGCCCAGGAGGACAGGCTCCTGTCCGCCAGCGAGGACTAGCTCCGCAAGAGGATCAAAGTGACATAGCTGGGCCTCACCTCACTCGAGCGCACCATCACGCGCCAGCGGGCTCGCATTGCGGTTCTCAAAGACGGCGATGCCAACACGTCTTTCTTCCACCGCCAGTGCTCCTATCGTAGACAGAAGAACCGCATTCAGAGCCTTCGGGTGGGCGACAGATTGCTCACTGACCCCGGAGACATGGCTGAGGCCGCGTTCCTGCACTACGACGAGCTGCTGGGCACTGGCTTAGATCGGGAGCAAACGCTGGACCTGACCCAGTTCATCGAGCAGGCCGATGACCTTTCTGGCCTGGACGCCCCCTTCGAGGCCGATGAGATCTGGCACGGCATCAAGAAGCTTCCTGCGCGCAAGGCCCCTAGGCCGGACGGATTCACTGCTGAGTTTTTGAGGGCCGGTCAGGGAGGACTTTGTCGCGGTTTCCTGACCCTGCTGCCCAAGCATGCCGAGGCGAGTCGGCTCAATGACTACCGGCCCATCAGCCTTATTCACCTGGTGGCTAAGATCTTCGCCAATATACTATCACTACGTCTTGCCCCACGCCTCACCACGATGGTCAGCCCGGTGCAAAATGCCTTCATCCCCGGGAGGAGCTTGCATGACAACTTCGTCCTCGTCCGTCAGTCGGCACGCTTACTTCACCAGCTCGGAGCACCACGGGCGCTGCTCAAGCTCGACCTGGCACGTGCCTTCGACTCCCTCTCATGGCCTTTCCTCTTTGAGATCCTGCAGCACATGTGCTTTAGCGACCGCTTCATTGGATGGCTGGCCATCCTATTCTCCTCGGCCAGCACTAAGGTGTTGATCAATGGAGAGCCTGCGCCAGGGCGACCCACTGTCACCCCAGCTCTTCGTCATCGCGGTCGACGTCCTCGGCAAGATCTTCAAACGCGCGATCGACCTCAGGATCTTACAGCAGCTCCACCCCAGGCGCCCGATCCCATCCGTCTCTTTATAAGCGGATGATGTGATCCTGTTCTGCCAAGTTTGCTCGGGAGACATCGAGGCTACCAAGGCAATCCTTCAACTCTTCGGACAGGCCTCCGGTCTCCTGGTGAACTACACCAAAAGCTCGGCCACGCTGATCCGGTGCAAGACCGACGAGGCTGCCACTATTTTGCAGCCCCTCAGATGCCCCATCGTCGAGTTCCCCATCACCTACCTGGGAATTCCACTCACGATCCGCAAGCCCACGTCCGCGCAGATGGAACCCCTTGTGGAGAAGATGGCTGCCAGATTACCGACCTGGAAAGCGTGCTTAATGCAGAAACCGGGTAGGCTGGCCTTGATCAAGTCCGTCCTCGGCGCTATCCCCATTCACCAGCTGCTTGTGCTGTCGCCATCCTCCAAGACCATCAGAGCGATGGAGAGGATCGAGCGTGGCTTCCTATGGGAAGGGAAGAGGGAGGCCAAAGGCGACAATTGCCATGTCAACTGGCGCCTTGTTAGCAAACCCACTAATCTGGGCGGCCTCGGGATCCAGGACATTCAGCTATCCTGCATCGCACTACGTCAAGCAAAACTGACAATTCTCGGGCCTGGAGCGGCCTCGACATGCAATTCACCGGCCTGAGCGGGACCTGTTCTTCGCTTCTACCTACATCGAGCTTGGGAATGGCCTAACCGCGCGTTTCTGGGAGGAACGCTGGATCAACGGATACTCTGTCTGTGAGATTGCACCGGCCCTCTACGCCTGCATCCCAAAGGGCAGGCGCAGCAGGAGGACGGTTGTTGATGGCCTTGCTGGAAACGGTTGGGCCCGAGACATACAGGGGTCCTAGGGTATCAAGAAGTGGGAGAATACTTGCAACTCTGGCAACGTATTCTGCCCACAATGCTCACCTCCGACGAGGACAAATGGGTCTGGCGATGGACAGTTGATGGCGTGTACACTGCCAAGTCGACTTACCTGGCAGCTTTCCACGGATCCACTAGATGCGCTGCTTGGAGGCTAATCTGGAAGACATGGGCGCCTAACCGCGTCAAGTTCTTTCACTGGTTGGCAAATCTAGATCGCTGCTGGACGGCAGAGCGGCTCGCTAGCGGCAACTACAGCACCACCCCAGGTGCATGCTCTGCGACCAGGCCATGGAGGCAATGCACCATCTCATGATCTCCTGCCCCTTCTCCAAGCAGATCTGGCAAGAGATCCTTGCTTGGCTGCGCTTGCCTTGCACCCCACCCCATGATGAACCCTCCCTCTTCGATTGATGGACGGCAGCGACGCGTCAAAGCCCCAAGCCAATGCACAAAGGCTTGGCCTCAGTCACACTGCCGATGCTCTGGAAGCTCCGCAACGACTGCGTCTTCGAGCGTGCCTAGCCGCGACCCCTGCCCCTGATTACCAAGATCAAAGATGAGGCCTCAGCTTGGGTGCTGGCAGGAGCCAAGGGGCTCGGTGTCCTTCTCCCGACGACTTGGGATGTACATTGAGTTTTTCGTTTTTGTACCTGGATTGTAAACCCCTTCAGTGGGCTGTAACAAACTCTACCTTTGCAATATAATGAAACGCAAAAGCTTTGCGTTTTCTCAAAAAAAAAATAGTGCCGAAATTTTTGTTTCCCTATGCGATGACGGTACAAATCGATGTTATGATCAATAAACATAAAAATACACCATTAGATTCTTTACATGGAACTTCCATATGATTATGATTTTGTAATCATTGACTAAATATCGCGCGAGTAATTTATGGTCAAAGCATTGATTTAGACAGTCAAAATGCGCCTTATATTTTGGTACAGAGGGAGCATATATCTTTGTAATTAGGTATTTTTAAGGACATGGGTTGACATGGGGACATTTGAAACAAATAAAGAGCAATACAGATAGTCAAACAGTGTAGGTAATTGTACATTTGTACATGTGCTTGGTAGTTGGTAGAGGCATTGCATATTGATATACAGAGATGCTTTTTAACAATGCAGCATATCAAATTGGGAATAGTACCTGTTATCATTATGCCTCCATCAGCTGGGCAATGATGTATCTCATCTTCGGTAAGTGTACTGTTGAACATTGCCGGTGTTGAAGCCAATCTATATAATACATCGTCAGAGCTGAATACTGAGAAGGATACTGCTTATCCACTTAACATATTTTCAAATAATTTCCATCGTCCGAAGGCTGTTCGTAAGTCTAGAGTGTATCCATGTTGCTAGGGTCATCCGCTGCTTCAACTAGGATCATGCCAACTTGCCAACAATGGGTTTCTTTTTTGCTTATTTCTGGAAAAGGTTTTTCTAGTTCGATTTATAAGGCACAGATGCCACATGGATCATATTTGTTCATTTCTTTCGCATAATGCGCCATGACGATGTTAGCCTGAATGTAATATTGTCATGGTGTGATCTGCACACATAGGTTGTGTGCTTGCTGTGTGTGAACAGCGCAGATGAGGTGTGTCCTGTGTGAGTAAACAGTGCACATAGGTTGTGCACCAAATAGATAGGCATGCTGCAGTGTGTTTGCTGTTAGAAGTAATCTTGTCAATGTAGTTGGCTAGTAGGAGCTAGCTAGGTCATGAAGTATCCAGGGTATGTAGGGAGAACTCTAGACTTAGTAATGTTCTAGAGTAAGATATTTAGGAGTAGTATGAAATGTCTAGAGTCTGTAGAGTATTCTAGAAGTATGCTGTAGGGTCTAGATTGTGCCACATGGAAACAATCTAAAAGGTCATGTACAAGTATAAATAGATCCTAGCATAGGTTGCTGGGACAAGAATGGGTTGCTAAGTTCAGTAGGCATTTGTTGCTGAGTAGTGTAGCATCCGTTGCTGCAAAACCTAATAGAAGAAGGCATCTGCTTCCTGAAACTTCTGTGTGTTCTCCACTGTAGTGCTAGTCCCTCATTTTCTGCTTTTACTCAAAAGAGAGAACAGAGAGAAGAGAGAAGAGAGAACAGAGAGAACAGAGAAGAGAGAGGGAACACGAACAGACGATTATATATGATTTTCCTGTCTACACTTTGGTAGACATAGTAGCATACGCCTGAATAACTAAAGCGTAGATGAATGCATAATCGAGAGTAGAATCTGCATACATAGCAAACATGGAATGGAAGACAACCATTGGATGACATTCTTGATGAACCACTTCACACAGGGGCAAAATGGACGTTCTCTCCACTTAGCCGCCCCAGATAGCAAGTTGACAACGATAGCAAACAATGGACACAATTTGAAAATGGATGGCATGGAATAAATAAGGAGGTATTCAGCAGCATATGACAGGACATGGTTTATTTAGTGGTAAAAAACAATTTTGTCTTCACTACTTGATTCGTGTTTGTTGACATGTCAAAGCAGAGATAAAATATATTTATGAAGTGCTCAAATCCCTTGGCACAGTTAAAACCGAGTGTTCTAGATTCCCAAGAATGGATGCATAGCCTTGCAAAAATAAGGATGCATCCAGATTCTACGTACAAAAAGATCCATGACAAGAAAATTTCAGATTATTTTTGGTCTTCTTGGTCCCTGCTACAATCTATACAACACAGAACATCTTGTATACTTCAATGTAAGCAAAGAAGAATTTTGAACTCACCCAAACTGTAGAACATCATGTCCTGCAGCAGTAATTCCATGAGTAACTGCGTTCTGAAAACAATAACCATTTAATAGCCAATAGTCAAATAAGTGCCCCAAATGATGCTTATGAGCTTCATAGGGGGTGGGGAGGGTAGCAAAATTTCAGCAAGATCAATTCGTTGATCAGTTTAACCATCAGAATGTAGGCTATATCTACGAACTCTAGGCAAAAGGGTATCAAAACAGCAGCAACCAACATGACTATCATAAATTGCATTGTTCAAAATCCTGCATGCAGAGAAGGCTGCATATTCCTGATTGACATGCTGCATATTCCAATTCTAGAAAAAGGCTTAAGTTGTTGAGGAAAGGTAGCTATAATCTAATCACGCTTCAACACTATCCGCACTTCCTCCAAATGTCCAGGCTCCATCAGGCCTATGTCATAGACTTACATGTGTGTTGTACGGAGTACATGATTTTCTTTCTTAAAATTGTGCCAGACATGTCTCAAACTCTGGACCTGTTGGCTCTGTCATATAGTTTCATGTACCAAATAGTTCTCCCAGAACCTTAATCTGTTAAGGAAATGCGAGCAATCTACTCAAACTTCAACAATAAAAGATGCATATGTTTATGCATGCACATCTGCAAATGGGGCTCTACTTGGATATCAAATCTAAATACTGTCTGCGAAGCAGCTACAGTAGAACCTTCCACAACCTTCTATTCCTGCCTGAATTATTTTTTTTGAGAGAGAGTGAGTGGGGTTGCATTCCCAATTCACACAGCTCAAACATATGAGGTGAGAATTCCACCTCTAACCCATCAATATAGCTTATCTCCAAAAGCGACGCCTCCAAGAAGGGAACAGTGCACAAGCGTCGTCATCCTATTCCACAGAAATTACCCTAGTTTGTCTGCTAACTCTTGAAATGACTAGAAAGTTCCAAACCATCACTAGTTGGAAAATGATTTTGGTTTGACATGACGTTTAAAACCATGGAATAGTCAGTAGTCAATAGTGGCTTAATTTTCCTTTTGGAAAGAAGCATATATTGATATCGTGAGATACAATTACACCCAGCCTCTGCAACAACGCATTACCCTATTGGCATTATGGATGCACACAGCCAAAAAAGAAAGAAGAATTACAGAAAAAAGAAAAGTCCCGCTACAGCGATCTATGCCTTACCCAAACACCACCGAGACAGTACCAGAAAACCATCCTCTCCAAAAGCGACGCCTCCAAGAAGGGAACAGTGCACAAGCGTCGTCATCGCCCTGACCAACGATCATGGGTTTTCACCCCCGAGAAAGTCCGCGCTCACAAAACAATGCCTTCAACAAGGCCATTGCCAGGCACAACCAATTAAGGCCAGACCTTAGATTTTCACCCTGCAAGTTTGAACTCTGGAATCCTCCTGTACTGTCACCCCCACTTTCCGATGTCGCTGCTCCAAGACCCTGAACACCAAGCCAAAACCTCATCGCCACCAGGATTCAAACCACCATTACCAGTCCCCAGACCTTGGCTTCCATGTCATTCTCCGCGACTAACTTCACCATGGGACTAAAAGCATGTCATTGATGGTAACAGACTACAAAGCTTCGCATCGCTACCTCTGAAACCAAAGGGTCAGATAAAAACATGGTTGCGCGCGACCGAAACCCATCCAATCCGGCGAACTCCGACATGTCGTCCATTGGAGTTCACCGGCGAAGCCTTTCGGAACTCGACACTCCAGCTAGAGGGAGGAAGACCGGCATCAAGTAGATCCTCGTCTTGGCGCGAGAAGGATCCTAGGACCATACCGAACAGCCTTTATTCGAAATGCCGACACTGCACCGCACGCTCTCCAGATCCACCAGGGCCGACACCCGAGGCTCAGCACCCGCCTAGCCCATCATCGGCAGCACCACCACGGTGCCACGCCGAGCACGCAGCCAGGTGCCGCCATGCCGCCCACCTCCACAGACCTAGACCCATAGACCCACCCATGGGGCGGATCAGGATCCGAAGGCCACGGTCATGGAGGCACAACCACTAGGATGGATCCCCACCTCCACCGTCGAGATCGTCGCAAGGAGAACCACGGCACCGCGCCGCCACCGTCCTGCGAAGCTGTCACCGCCATCGTCAGGGATTGGTGACCCTGCCCGATGAGAAAACGCCCCGCCGCCGCCGTCAAAGGCACGGGCTTTGCCCTGCCATGACTCCGGGCGGCGGCGATGGGAGGAGAAAGGTTGGGGAGGGGCAGTAGCCGGCGGCGCGGTTGCCCCTGTGCCGCCTAGGGTTAGGGCGACGCGGGGGGCGGGGGGCAAGAGTCTGTCCTCAATAGTGGCTTAATTAAGAACACATAGCTTAAGATAACAAATTTAACAAAAATGAGGACAAGATCTCATGGGCCGTTTTCATAAAAATGCACAGAAATAAGGAGCTACCTGCAACTTATGTGCAGAAATTTGTGAATCATGCCCAACAGAGATTCTTAAACGTCTCAATCCATCTGCTTTTTTCTTGTTCAATAACCACGAAGCAAATGCAGCAGCTATAGCTTCAGTGACAGGCTCCGTAATATTGACAAGCTCACCTTCAACCCCAGCAATAGCAACACCACGAATATCACTGCAAAAAAAAGTCTGTATAAGAGCAGTTGATATTTTTCTTGTAAGGCACCATATATGTATACACACATTCAGAACATTAGAAACTGACCATCAAATGCCTCTTTAGCTTTTTTAACAAATTTGGTGCCTCTAGAAGCTATTTTCAAAGGGGATTCGACTTGGTCTGCCATATTTTGCAACATACAAGTACTAAAATAATACACAAGAATCACATCAGCCCAGTCCCAAGGGAATCACCGCAGGCCATATAATAATCAAAAAAGTTTACCAAACATGATTTGTTAACATCTGATACATGATATTCGGTAGGTACAACATCAGAGAAATACTTGAAGGCAATAGATTTATGGGAAGCTGCAAGACATGCAGCCGTTTGACAGAGCAGTAAGGACTTACCGACTTAGGGTGTTGAATGAAAGTATAATTATTAGTGACACGGTGATTGCCAAAGAAGAGACCCACTACTAAGAATGACATGCTGAACCGCGTGTACTACACAAGTTGGCAATCTGGTATACTCTCTGCTAACTCAACTGATGATGACAAGTTGACCTGCTGATTAAGCAGGAAATTTCTATGCAGTAGTGTATGGTTAGTATGGGTTAAAACAAGGTTAAACACGTAGACACTTGCATCCTGTTCCCACATTTTTTGGGCTGGGTGTTCTATTTTGAGATCTTGTGCACGCCACCTCTCTGTAAAATAAAGTCTCTCCTTGTGCATCTGGTAACTGACAAACATATCAATGAGTACTCTAGGTCTTGCAAACATTAAACTTTTCTTGATCATAGTGACAATGTGACATCTTCTATAACAATTTGGAAAACTGGATTTCACAATTCACACATCTGCTATTTGATCAAACTATATGTCTCTGAAAGTCTAAATATTGCAACATCTATGTAAATTTAGCTGATTTCCAATGGGCACTCAGGACTCATCAAAATCTTAAATTCCATTGCCTATTAACAAATATAGTTTCACTGCTTTTGGAACAACATTAAGGAAAAAAGATAATCCCTCCGGTCCATATTAATGGTCTCAACTGCCATCAATATGGACCGGAGGGAGCACATGTTTCATCACCATGCATACATCAAAAAATAAATTTATAGTCTCGAAGAATTAAGAGCATGCAATGCCAAGGGAGGGCATCATACGAAGTATAAACCTTGTTATACCTGCCATTTTGGAGCTTAAGAAAATCAACTTTCTCAGTGGATGCGACAGCACTGGTACCTTGAGTAGCTGCAATGGAAGTTATGTAAGCATCTTTTCACAAATGCACATGCACATATGCCACACAGCGGAAACTATCTGAAATCAGTAATCAAGCTATGATGTGACATAAAATAATTGGGCAATGAGCCAATATCTGGTAGAAACACCATAATGAGTGAGTGAAAAGAAAAACCTAACATAACACTACTAACGATCATTCAGAGCCTAGAACACACCATTGCAGCTAATATTTGTTTGTTTCCCGAAGCTAATCCATGCTGTTGATGTGGTATTTAACCATTTGGCTGAAGTATCAGCCAATGTTAATCTACATCCCTGGACGGAATGCATGCTGCGGGGATAGAGGGCACAAAAGTCACATGTATATCTTGTATTGTGCCTAGTCCGTGGACCATCTTTTGCCAAGAATGCATTTTGTATGGTCTTCGCTGATAATGCTGCACAAATGTCCAAATCTATCAGATCTTCTTCTATATATGGCACAGTGCACAAGATAATTACTTATTTGAGTCAATTTATAACATAATTTTCTTCCACCAAATGTAAATCAGAAACATTTGCACTCTCTCCTTTCTCAAATATATGGCACAATAATGTACGCATGTGCAGAATGACCCTCCATGCCCTTTTACTTCTCCAGAATCTACTTATAGGAACTAATAAAAGAAGGGATATGTGGGCATGTACAATAGTAGGGAATGCATGCCTTCCCTTAGACCTCAACATCATCTAGAGAAGGCAATAGATATAAGTTGTACAGTGCATTATCTCATATTGTCACCTAGCAATTAATGGGGATTAATTAACTTTTAGTAAGAAATTGATTTGCTAAGGGAAGACATATGGTACAACAGAGAAATTGCCTTCTCTTATTTTGCTAAGAGATCATCCCTTAGCTAAGGGAAGTTAACCTCATCTTTCTTATTTCTATCTCCTCCAACATGGCAACTCTAAGGGAAGGCTGAGTCATTCCATTGTACATGCCCTAAGGGCTAAGGATGTGAAGAAGTCTCCTTCAAAAAATAGAATATTTATATCAAGGAATAAGGTTAGAATGATAGAATACTTATATTAAGGAACAATCATACTAAATATCTTTCTAAAAGAAAAATATTCAGTTCAAAACTTGGAGGTCGAACTTCATTCACAGGGAACTAGAAACATCTTTAAAAAATAGCTAAAAACAAGAATTAGTCATTAGGGAAACTAACTGTCAAGACTAATCAAAAGTGTACTCCATCTTTCAAGATAAGTTTGATGTGATATTGACACAAGGATGCGTACATTATTACACCAGCATTTCTAATTGTTGGCATACAATTACTCATCAACCAAAAGGACCTCCACATATGCTGATGTTTACTTCAATATGGCATACCATGTAAGTCACAGGGCATCTTTTCAAATGTTCTCTCTGAGCGACATTAAGTATCTGTTCAATGCTCTATTAAGGTTAATATAATCTGATATTCTCATGAAGGTTTTCAGGAGCCAACAATGGCAGCCCCTGAGATTTGATTCCCAAAATGAAAGAAACTTCTTTTAAATTTTCCAAATTTTCAGTTTCAACCATACCCACAACCACTGAATATTATTTGTTGAAATAAATCATCATAACTCATTGACAGCTCACAAGAACCACTAGCTCAATCTCCAAATACAGTTTCTATCATAACAACACGAAATATGGCATGTATCAATCTGTCAGGGCCCGAAGGTACCTACTTAAAAAATACTTGAATTTTTGCTGCCAGTGAAATTTGAACACAATATTTGTTCATAGTTTTCCATGCGAAAAATGAATTTCAGCACTCGTACAATTTCTTGATTTCTATGGCAGATATGCAATAACTGAGTCAGTTTAAAAGTTTCGTCAGCTATAACTGCCATTATCAAAAATACTACTGTGAACGTTAGTATTGTCCCCTTGGATTGAAGAGCGAAGAAGATAAAACCAACAACTCTTGCATTCATCAGGCTGCTGTGAGCATCATCACCGCCAGGAAACTTCACCATGCACATAATCTCACTTATGTATTCTCCCCTACACATGGACTAACTAGGATTTTTCACCCATCCATTTGGTCCAAACGACCAGCCCAGAGGAAAACGTAAGTAGTGACACAGTCAGTCAGAAACTTCGTTTGGTTCCCCTCTACCGTGAATATGCCCACGAATTCCGCAAACACAATGGATACGAACGCAATCCGCCCGCCGCCCGCGCTTCCAGAGATCTGCGCTTCTACCCTTCACAAACTAGTTGGGGTTTACGGGCACTGCGGCTACGGATTCGACTACGGGATAAGACTCAATTTGATCGGGTAAATGAGAGAGAGAGAGAGAGAGAGAGAGAGAGAGAGAGAGAGAGAGAGAGAGAGAGAGAGAGAGAGAGAGAGAGAGAGAGAGAGAGGAGGAGGAGGAGGAGGAGGCAAATCACTGACCGGCCATGGATGCGAGGAGGATGAGCCCGTGCGGGAGGCGGCGGCTTCTCTGTGCTTATGCGTGGGCAGCGAGCACGAGGGGAGGGGCGCAGGGAGTTGTCTTGTACGGAGTAGGTGGATACTTGGATCAGATCGAACATCTCGGACGTGTTTGGACCACGAAGGACCGGAGGAATTTCGCTATTTTACATGCTTGGCCTTGCAATGCGATCTTAGAACAAACCAAAAGTGCCTTGCTAAAAACAAAGGGCAATCTAAGTAGCGGACTAGCCGATAGAAATAAAAACCTGACGGGCGTACGCGAACTACGTCCGACAAAACGAATCAAAATTAGTAAAGAATAAATCAAAAATTTAAAATGTTTTATAAAACAAACCGTTCACGATTCGTTTTCACCATTAGGCTAGTCGCGACAAGATCTTCGAAACTAGATTTCATGTTAGTATATTTCGATAAAAGAATTCGGACCAAAAAATTATCCACCCCTAACACGTGAGTTATCCATGTCAAAAATATAAGTTATCCACCTTATATCATATAAGTTATCCATCGTATAAATGAGTTGGGTCGAGGTGTTCTCATATTTCTCATGTGGATATTAATGCATCGGCGAGCGATGAATGCTCGGTACCTAACACCTTTGAGGATTTATTACTCGTATGTCACGGTAGTGACGACGGGCAAAGCCGAAACGCTAAACTACTGATTGCCCGCTACGTTTCTTCATTTTAACTCTGGGTAATGGATGGTGGGGCATAAGATCTTATTTATTATATCATGCAAAAATAAGTTTAGATTTAATTTCTTTTAAAAATACATGCTTGATGTTTGACGTGGTAACCTTTCGAGGTTGAGTTGCTCGTACACCTCTCGTGGAAACGAACGACGAAGCCGAGCTGTCAAAATAACTTTTATATTTTATTTATAGTTAATTTTATAGTAATGGATAACTTATATGTTATTGGGTGGGTAATTTAAATGTTGAACGTGTTACTAGTGGATAATTATTGTACAATGTTATGGGTAGTTTTTTGTTTATTTCTGTGAATAACTTTGTATAATTTTCAGGATAACTTTAGTTCTCTTTGTGGTCACTATAATATTTAAGCCTTGGTTACCTCCATCTTAGTTAATTACATGTATAATAGACTTACTTGATTTGAACACGTTAGCCTAGGTGTTAGGATACAGTGTCTTTGAGATCGACGTGGTGAAAAAAAACTTATATCATTGGAGTTCACATTTACACATGTGCATGCATACAAAAACTCAAACATAAGATCTATTCATAGGGTGGATAACTTAGTGTGGATAACTTTTTGTGTTAGGATAACTTTTGGGTCCGAAAAAAAAGTTTTCGAAACATATTGATATAGGATCTAGTTTTGAAGACCTCATCGTGACTAGCCCAACGATGAAAACAGATCCAAAATCGAATATACGATTTGACCTACAAGTTATTTTGAATTTGAAGATTTTCGAAATTAAATTAGACATAGCTATTTTATCGTTTTGTGCCAATTATTAGACCACATCATGGATCGTATATATTCACACATGCATGCTCGCAGTGAATAAACGCCCGCCAGTTTTCGTTATTTGTAGAACGGTTGTTGAGTAGCAGTGTCCAAAACAAATGCTAGAATATGAAGAGTTCAACATCTCCGCCACCGATCCATGGGTGGAATTTTCAATAAAATTAACATATTTCTATCTCTATCTCTTCTCACTGTATAATTTAAGCAGCGGTGGTTTTCGTCGTACGGCAAATTTCGTCCGTTATGGCACATTTATAGAAAAAAACCCTACGAAGCTGATAAATCAACCCATGGTCCCAAAGGACAGTAACCGTGGCGGACGCCATTGACCTCAACTCCATCTGCAAATTCCGCCACCCATCTGCGCCTACCGCCTACTAATCCATTCCCCTCCCTCCTCTCGAGCGGTGGAGGCGTCTCGAGCGAGTCCAGGGAGTGGACAACACGGCCAGTCGGAGTTGTCGTGTCAGGGGAGAGGGCGGCGGCAGGCTCTTGACAATGAGCGAGAGAGGAGGGACACCCCGGGCGTGCGTCCTGGCAGCGGTTGTAGAATCAGGAGTGCGAGGCGTGGAGGCGGTTGGCTCGCGTCGATTCGGTCACACCGCTGCCACAGGAGGCTCCCGCTTTGGTTCCCGTCGGGACGAGCCACCCTGGTTCCCCTCTACCTCCCATCCACAGCGAGGATCAGCGGATTCAGTGTACTGCTACTGACGCTTCTGTTCCCGACGAGCAACTGTGGCGGCCGCCATTGACCTCAACTCCATCTTCCGACTCCGCCACCCGTCTGCCCTTGCCTGCCGTCTACTGATCCATTCCCTCCATCCGCTTGCCTGTCTTTCCACCCTCATGATTTTGCCTTAGATTGGAGGAGGCTCGGGGATTGGGGGCTTCGGACTCTGGTGCTCTCGAGGCATGGAGTGATATAAACCGTTTGACCATGACCTGCTAATTGCTCTGCGGGAGGCCGCAACGGAGGTCCCTGCCACAGGCCACGCTAGAGGCCGTCGCGCTGGGTCAGTTCACTGTGCAGGTGGATGGTGGAAGATGAGTTGCTCCTGCATATGGACTCATGGATCCACCGCTTCCTCCTCTCTTCCTTTTTCTGAAGAGTCAAATTTGTTTGTGGTTTTAAACTGTACTAAAGTCACCATACGATGTGCATGTCTGTCTTTGATTTTGATTTCAGATTATCTATAGAGTTTCAGGTCATTCAGCTGAAGACGTTGGAGGAAGTTATGTCTCCTTTCCTTATGAAATTAGCAAAGCAACGACACTGGATGAGACTGTCTACTATAGAGATTAATCTAGACCACAAAGATTTCAGAAATTAGTGCCACCAAAAAGATTAACTGATCAGGCAAGTTTTACTCTATGCATTCAAAAGAAACAAGAGATTTTAGCTCAAGATCTCCAATAAACTAAGAACTTCATGCGTAGTCAGGTAATATTACATTAGATCACACCATCAGAGCCACTTTTTATGTATTTGCAGGCTGAGTAAGTATTGTTTATCATATTAGAAAAAACACCGCTAATTCATACACAACACAGACATGCACACAACAGACCATCAGAGCCTATTCTTTTGCATCATAAGAACATGTATCGAATTGAGAAATTTATTCATTCCTTCTCCAAAAGTTAATTTGGAGCTGCAAGCAGATCACCATCCTGGTGAATCAGCTTGATGTGTAGAAGAGCATCCTCCCAAGCCTGGGCAGGGGTCATGAGGGTGGAGCAGGTGTGTATGGTGGACTGGCAGAAGGCGGTGGCCGACGGTGAGATGGAAACAAATGGGAGGAGATGTTAGAGGCGAGGGAGTGACATAGTCCCCTTCCCAAAGGGAGTGAACATGGGAATACATCTTCGTCTCTGCGTGCTTCAATTATTCCTAAACTGAACCTATTACTTGTGTTGTTTACTTTGTGATAGCCTTCGAGCTTGAAGTATCTTGTATCATCATCTAGCTTGCCTTACCTAGTTTGCATTTAGGCACACTTATTTTCCGCAAAGCCTAAAACTTGCAAAAGATTAAAAAGAAATTTGTAGAAACCTATTCACCCCCCCTCTAGGTTAACCATCTTACACTTTCAATTGGTATCAGATCCAAGGGCTCTTTTAAGGGATTTACCGCCTAAGAGAAAAGATGGTTTTCTCTCATGATGAGTAGGATAAGACTTATTCGGTCAAGGAGCTTCGTGAAATCATGGCCAAGAGTGCCCTTGAAAAGTCCAAGGCTGATTCCAATCTCCTTGTTCGAATGAGTTTCCTAGAAGGACAACTTAAGGCCATTGGCGATGGGGCTTTTCTTGGTAACCCATTGCCAGTACCTCAAGGGAGACCAATGAACACCGGAAAGGAGAAGGACGTCGAGTCTTCTCATGAGAGCGACTTGTCAAAAACCTCCGTCCCCCTAAGCAAAAGAACATCATGCCTCATATTAAGGGTTCGAGTCCCGCACCTCATTATGATGGAACTCACTTCTCTCATTGGAAAGCTTCTATGGAATCTCATCTTTGCAGATGTAGTGTGGAGCTTTGGGAGATTGTGTGCAAAGGCTTCCATCCACATGATCCCAATAACCTCTCTTCGAGAGAGTACTATGACCGTCAACTAAATGCAACGGCTTGTGACAAGATAAGTAGTGTCGTCCACAGCACTCTCCATGATCAAGTTAGTGACATCCACACCGCAAAGGATCTTTGGGATATGATTGTCATTCTCCAAGAGGGAACGTCCCTTATCCAAAATTCCAAGTATGAAGCCGCCAAGTCAGAGATAAACATGTTCATGAACCATGATGGTGAGTCCATCGCAGAAGCATACAAGAGACTTGTTGCCCTCCATGTGAAGATTGGTGGTCTAGGTTGTGAGAAGTATGATGATGGGTTCAACTTGAATGATGAGCTTATCAAGTCCAAGATTGTTTCCATGATCGCGGTCACCGACAAGAAGCTTTCCTTGAACTTGCAACTCCTAGATAGAGCCAACCAGTTCTCTCTCGATGATCTAGTATCATACCTTGTTGCCACGGATAACCTAGCGGATGAAGGACAAAAGATCAAGGAGATCGATCGTGTTATTGGATCTTCTCATTCTCTAGCATTAAAGGACAAGCATGTGCAAGAAGAGTTTGCAAGTGAAGAAGAAAGCGATGATGATGGAGTTGATGATATGCTCTCTCAACTTTCACTCTTAACCAAGAACATGAAGTTTCAAAGAAGGATAAGTTCAACCGGATCTAGTGAGAAGAAAAAGGACGTGCTACATTTGTGATGAGTCGAGTGTTGGAGATATGCCCAAGAGGCAATAATAAAGTGGTTATTACCATATCTTCATGCTTATGATAAATGTTTACATACCATGCTATAATTGTATTAACCGGAAACATTAATACTTGTGTGATTTGTAAACATAAAAGAGTCCCTAGTAAAGCCTCTTGTTAAACTAGATTGTTGGTTAATATATGATCATGGTTTCCTGATCATGAACATAGAGATGTTATTAACAACAGGGTCATATCATTAGGAGAATGATGTGATGGACATACTCCTATAGTTAAGCGTAGCATAAAGATCAAGTCATTTAATATAGTTCACTTGCTATAAGCTTTATGATACATAATAACCTAATTACTTCGACCATGAGATCATGCTAATCACCATCATCGGAAGGATGCTTTGCTGACATCAAACACCACACCGTAACTGGGTGGCTATAAAGGTGGCATTGAGTGTTCGGAAAGTATGTGTTGAGGCACATGGATCAAGATTGGGATTTGTCCATCCATATGACGGATAGATATACTCTGGGCCCTCTCGGTGGAATGTCAGCCAATTAGCTTGCAAGCATGTGACTGGCTCACAAGGGATCACATATCATGGAAACGAGAAAAGAGTACTTATTGGTAACGAGGTTGAACTAGGTATGCAGAGATACCGGCGATCAAACCTCGGATTAGTAAAGTATCGTGAGACAAAGGGAAATTGGTATCGTATGTAAATGGTTCATTCGATCACGAAGTAATCGTAGAAATATGTGGGAGCCATATGAATTTCCAGATTCCTCTATTGGTTATTGATAGGAGAAGAGTCTCGATCATGTCTGCATAATTCACGAACCGTAGGGAGACACACTTAAGGATTCGATGTTGTTTAGTAGATATGGAATGTGAGTAAAGAGACCGAATGTTGTTCGGAGTCTCGGATGGGATTCGGGATATCATGAGGAGATCCGTAATGGTCCGGAGAATAAGATTCATATAAGAAAAGTCCAATTTCAGAGTTCGGGAATGATTCCAGTGTTTTCACCGGAATGTTCTAGAAGGGTCTAGAAGGTTCACCGATCCGGAAGGGGAAGGGTACATGGATGTGTCATGACAAAGTGTAATGGTTGCATCATGTCCTAGGTCACTTGGCTGGACACTTGGAATAGAGAAATCAAACTCTAATTTGAAAGTCAAAAAGGCAGTTTGAAAAAGTCAAATCCCAACATGGTTTCCGAGTTAGGGAGGGTTTCCACCTAGGTTGGGAACTCCCTTGGACGCCCCCACCTATATAAGGAGGGGTAGGGGCGCACCCCAAGGTATCCCCCTTGCCCTAGGCGCCCAAGAAACCCTAGGTTGGTCGTCGCCCCCTCTCTAGTTGCGACCAATCTAGATCTCCTCTAAACCGCTACCAACTAGCTAAACTCTAGTTGCTAGCTACCTCTAAACCTCGGCCCTCTAAACCCTAGATCTTCGGGGCTCCCTCTACTCCACCATACTCGCTCCAGCTTAGGCGAAGCCCTGCGGGATCTCCCCTCTACTTCCGACACCACGCCGTCATGCTACCGGAATCGTGAGGAGAGAGCTATAACCTCCGCTGCCTACTGGAACAAGGGAGAGGAAGGTCTTCATCGAGTACCATACGTGTGACCGACTGCGGGAGCGCTGCCGGAACGCGGCGCCAGAAGGATCGTCTACGCGATCTTGAGATCGACAAGTGAACGACTACATCACCCACGAGAATCTGCTCTCGTTAACCGCTTTGGATCTTCGAGGGTTAGTACTCTATCAACTTGTTGCACCGATCTAGTAGATAGATCTTGGCTTAATCATAGATTAGATCTTGATTGTGTGTTAACGCGGTAGAATTTTTTTGTTTTCCATGCTACGAACCCCTACATCGAGCCACTTCGGTGATAAGTATCCATATGAGAAGAGGCTTGACAAACCCAAGTAGGAAGAATGTGCCAAACCAAGATTGAAGCCCAACCCCATCAACGAGAGATACAATAGGAACAATAGGCGTTATGGCAAAGGCTTCCTAGGTCAAGAATACATATCTGATAAGGAGGAAGAGGATGAAGAGAAGGTTGTTGGTGTGGCCAGTTTGGCCTTTTCCGAACCCGGGTCACTCTTCACCTATGACTACACCAAGGACTACACCGACGACTCTCCTACTCCCAAGGTCACCGCCACTTGTCTCATGGCAAGAAGTTCCAAGGAAGTATTCGACATGGAGTGTGAAGAGGAGGAGGAGACGGTGGATGTGACCGGCTTGGCTTATGTCGTCCCCGAGTCACTTCTGACCTACGACTACGACAAGGACTACACTGAGAGTTCTCTGACTCCCAAGATCACCGGCTCTTGCCTTATGGCGAGGAGATCCAAGGCGATCTCTTCCCCTCCATCTCTATCTAGTATCTTAGATAACCATATGAGTAACAATGACAGTGACAATGATGAATTTGGTGAAAAATATATACAAGAAATGTATGCTATAATGAAGTCTCTTCCTTGTATAGCTCATGCTAGAGTCAAGAAATTGATGGAACTTGTCAATTCACGTGACGAGACCATTGAAAGTTTGGAATCTCATATTAATGATGAGAAATGAAGATTCAATCTTATTGAGCAAGAGCTATGCGAGGAAAAGAACACCACTTCATTTCTTAAACAACAAATTGAAGCCTTTGAACTTGATAAGGCAAAAGACATGGATACTCTTGATAGGGATAATTCCTTGTCTCAAGAGCTTGATGCTTCAAAGGAAGAGCTTGAGGTTGCTCATGCTTCTCTTACCAAGGATCTTGAGCACCTTTAAAAGTCTAGCTTTCTTGTCAAGTGTGAGATCATAAAGCTTGGGGAGAACCATGATCAACTTCGAGTGACCTATGAGAAGGCTCTTAGTACATTGAAGGATCCAATTATTGTTGAGAATGTTACTTGTTCCCCTAACTCTACCTTTGATCAAGCCCTCCTCATTGAGGAAAATAGTAAGTTGAAGGAACAACTTGAGAAGCAACGTCTTGCACCTACTTCCAAGGGAAAGATTCTCGATGAGATTATATCCCGTCAAAAGACGAGGGCTCCAAAGGAAGGCGTTGGGTTTGACCCAAAGAACAACAAGAATGATGCCACCTTACAAAGAAGATCAACTTTGTGAAAGAAGGGCACAAGGTGGATAACCAAGTGAAGAAGAATGTTATGAATGGGGGAGCCATAAGGGGTAACCCCAATCATAAATATGCGGGAAAGTCTAATCCATCATATGTGCTATGTAAGGGAACTCAAGGGGATGTATATGCCAAATATGTTGGCCCTCGCAATGGTTATGCTTATAGGTGGTACTCAATTTGGGTACCAAAAGATATTGTTTCTAATGCTAGGGGACCCATTACTCAATGGGTTCCTAAATCAAAGAATTTATTTTGTAGGTATATGCCTCCGGTGGATCAAAATGGGTGTTTGATAGTGGATGCGCCAATCATATGATCGGAGGTAGAAGTGGGCTTGACCAATTCATTCACGATGTTAACTCAACATCAGGCATCACTTTTGGTGATAACTCCAAAGGAAATGTACTAGGTTATGGCAAGTTTGTGGTCTCCAAAGCCTTGTCCCTAGAGACCTTCTTGCTTGTTGAAAACCTTGGGTACAACTTTCTTTCAATTAAACATCTTGCGGATGCCGTTTATGATTCCTATATCTCTAAAACGTTTGTGAAAGGCTTTAGGAGTGATAATCTTAGTTTGGTCCTTGTTGGACATGTGGAAGACGACCTTTACGTTGTCGACCTCTCGAAAGAGAGCCAACCCCTTCCTACATGTCTAATGGCCAAGGCCGAACAAGGGATGGTTGTGGCATCGTCGCTTAGGCCAGGTCAATATGAGAAACCTTAAACAACTCCTAAAGGGTGAGCATATTGTTGGACTAACTGGTGTATCTTTTGAGAAAGATCGTGTGTGTAGTGCTTGCATCTCCGGGAAGCAAATTGGGGAGCATCATCCTTTTGTTTCCAAGGTGGCCACTTCAAGACCCTTGGAGCTTCTCTACTTGGATCTCTTTGGGCCATCAACTTATGACTATCTTGGTGGAAGGAAGTATGGTATTGTCATTGTTGATGATTACTCAAGGTATACTTGGGTCTTCCTCCTCAAGTCAAAGGATGAGACCTACAAGGAATTCATGATCTTCGCCAAGCAAGCTCAACGCACTCATGAATGGGAGATCAAGACCATTAGAACCGACAATGGTACCGGATTCAAGAACTACACCATGCAAGAGTTCATTCAAGACGAGGGGATCAAGCATGGCTTCTCGCCTCCTTATACCCCTCAACAAAATGGTGTCGTTGAAAGGAAGAACCGAATAATCATTGAGATGTCAAGAACAATGTTGAGTGAATTCAAGTCACCCCACAACTTTTGAGGAGAAGCCATTGCTACCACGGTTCACTACACGAACCGGCTCTTCCTCCGAGCTCCCTTTGACATGACTCCGTATGAGATTCTCACAAGTAAGAAGCCCAACGTCAAGTACTTCTGTGTCTTTGGGTGCAAGTGCCTCGTCAAGAACAAGAAAGAAAATCTCGGTAAATTCGAATCTAGAACTATAGAGGGTATCTTTGTTGGTTATGCGGTAAACTCTCATGCCTATAGATAATACAACAAAACCAATGGTTGTGTTGAAGTATCTTGTGACGTGGAGTGTTTGGATAATAATGGCTGCTGCCCCAAGCCTCCCCACTCCCCATAGGCCCTTCCCTCCACCAAAATCCCTCCCAACTCCACCAATTTGTAGATTGGGCCTCTACAAGACTTCTCACCGAAGGTTTTGCTCCCTCCTTGCTTGCATTGGGAGATCAGGGACTTTCTCTCCATCTCCTCATGTGGATTTCCTCTTTTCCCATCTTTGGCAAGGGAGGGCATGGCTTCTTTAGACTCTGAGGGTAATATGCTTCACCTTCTCTTGCTTTATCTCATTCTAGTCTTTCCCTATCCCATGGTAGTGAAACCCTAGATTTGAGACCAAGCCTTGCTCCCTTGGCCCTCTATCCTACCATCGTGTCACCTTGTTTTCCTATCCGTTTTTTTTGTGCAAGTACCGAGTCATGGATAGTCACTTGATGAGATTGCATTGTGATTTAGGTCCCAGCCCCGGTTTCACCAAAGTGGCTGCCGAAACTTTCGGTCGACCGGAACTGTTGCCGGAATTTCTGGTCGACCTTCCAGTCTGCCGGAGCCGTCGCCGGTTTTTCCGGCGGCTGAGCCGGTGCCGCCGGACCTGGAGCCGAAATTCCCTGTCAACTAAGTTTGTTGTCCATGCACTTGCTCAAACATAATTTTGCGTTTACTGTTGAGATCTTATGGCATATACACTCATTTTCTTGTCTTTGCTCTTCGTTTTTGTGTGTTCATTGTGCAACATCCGAACATCAATTTTGAGCCAGACACCGGCAAAAAGAGAAAGCTTATTGTGACTCGGGCTCCTCCTCAACCTGATCTTCGTCTTGCCAAGCGCCAAGAAGCAGCAGCTGCAGCCGCAGGTGCTTCCGGTTCAACTAGTGGTCAGAAGGGTTCAAAGAAGAAAGCATCCACTAGACGGTCTGCCGGCAAGGGCAAGTCCAATCTTAGACCTACAGAAGAAGAAGATCCTCCCAACTAGAATACCTCTAAGGACATCTCCATGAATAAATGGAGGGATCTGAGAAGGCAGAATCTATATCGCTTCCATGACCGTACTTATCAAGCTGCTGACAAGACATTCTAGACAAACACTCAGAAATGTCTTTGGGAGGACTTCTATAATAAGCCCTCTCGCATGAGACGGGGATACTTCGTTCCTCCCAAGTATCTCAATGCGGATCACTATGAGCACTACCTCACCACAAATTTTCAGCATGTTGATGTGGATCTAAAGAAAATGGATGTCTATGACCTTGCCGCTATCAACATTAAGCTCATGCCTGATATCATCCGTCAATTCTTCTGCACAGCTTACTTCCACACCGATGAGGCTCGCACTATCACCTGGATGACCGACATCAAGCCGTACTCGGCCACCTTTGCTGACTTTTGCAATGCCTTGGGTTACATTCCTGAGTGAGTTTCTAGTTTTCGTATTCACTCCGAGAAGGCCTTCAGCAATAACTGTATTCTTTAGTGCTACCCTAGTGAAGCCAGCCATGCTCCTCCAAGTCTGTTAGGCATGTTTTACTATTACATGGTTCTTGCCAGGTTTTTTTGCTACAATCTTGTGAGCAAGGTTGGTGATGTTGTTGATGTTCATGGTCACCACAAGAACCTATTATACTACTGTGCCCCTAATCGTCTGTGGAAGATCAATGGATGTGACTTCATCTTTTGTGAGATTCAGCGGTCTGTCAAGAAGCGCATGACTCCCAACTACTGTCAGTATATTCAGCGTCTGCTTGAGGCCACTGTCCCTACTTCAGCTCTCCCTAGAGGTACGCTTGAAGAGATGGAACCCTTCACCTTACCTCTTCGGGGCTCTCATGTGGATCTCCCTTAGATGAGGCCTATTGAGAAACGTACCAAGAATTCACATGATCCACTTACTGGTTCTACCTCCCGTCGTGCTCTCCCCCGCGCTCTCCCCTGCGAGAAAGGGCTTACCAGGTTCTTCATCTAGGATATGTGTAGGTCCTC
Organism: Avena sativa; assembly: GCA_916181665.1. Classification (NCBI taxonomy): domain Eukaryota; kingdom Viridiplantae; phylum Streptophyta; class Magnoliopsida; order Poales; family Poaceae; genus Avena; species Avena sativa. Next base: position 141,025,970 of record OV702280.1, read on the forward strand.
GTATGATGTTTCTGTTGGAATTATGCCCTAGAGGCAATAATAAAGATGTAATTATTATAATTCTTGTTCATGATAAAGTTTATATTCCATGCTAGAATTGTATTAAGCGGAAACTTTAATACTTGTGTGGTTTGTAAACAACACCGTGTCCCTAGTATGCCTCTATGGACTAGCTCATTGATTAATGATGGTTAAGGTTTCCTAACCATAGACATGAGTTGTCAATTAATAATGAGATTATATCATTGGGAGAATGATATGATGGACAGACCCAAACTAAGCGAAGCAATTAGATCGTATCATCGTGTTCATCTTTGCGAAGCTTTTCTTATGTCAAATATTGTATTCCTTAGACCATGAGATAATACAACTCCCTGATATCGGAAGAAAACTTTGAGGTCATGAAACGTCATCCTATGAGAGGGTGATCATAAAGGTGTCTCTCAGGTGATCGGAAAGTACCTGTTGGGTTGTATGTATCGAGATGGGATTTGTCCCTCCCAAGTCGGAGAGATATACTTCGGGCCCACTCGGTAATCAATATCAACACCGCTTGCAAGCATGTGGTTAAGGAGTTAATCACAAAGTGATATCGAATTACAGAACGAGTAAAGTACTTGCTGTGAACGAGATTGAACTAGGTATGACGGTACCGACGATCAAATCTCGGGCAAGTAAAATATCGCGAGACGAAGGGAATATATATATGGGATTGGTTGAATCCTGGCATCGTGGTTCATCCGATATGATCATCCATGAATGTGTGGGAGTCAATATGGGTTTCCAGACCCCGCTGTTGATTATTGATAGAAGATCATGTCTGCATATTCTCGAACCCGAAGGGTCACACACTTAACGTGTCTCGACGCTAGGATAGATTGGATAATTGGTTTCTGAGTTTTTGTTCGGAGTCTCGGATGGGATCCGGGACATCACGAGAGGTTCTGGAATGGTCCGGAGAATAAGATTCATATAAGGCAATGCAGTTTTTGGAGTTCGGAATTGTTTCGGGTTAATCGGTGTTATACCGGAAGCTTCTAGAACCTTCCGGAGGGGGACCAACGTGGCCCCACCTGCCGGGAGGGGGCATGGGCCTATGAGGGAGTTCCCTGGACGCATTGGGCCAGGGGCACATAGGGCCCAGCCGGCCAGATCTAGGGCAAACCCCAGTAAAGCTTCTAGAAGGAGGGGGGACTTGCCCCCCACTCCTCCCTCCTTGGCCGTCGGCCTAGGGCTTGGGGGAGGGGCTAGGGCTGGCGCCCACCCCTCTATATATAGAGGGCTGGGGCGCACCCTTCCCCAACACCTCCTCCACAACCCTAGCCGCCCTGCTGCCCTCCTCTCTCTCCCTCCCGACTGCACGTAGGCGAAGCCCTGCTGCAGAAACTCTCCACCACTTGCACCGCGTCGTCACATTGTAGATCCAATCCGTCTCTCCACCATACTTGCTGGACCGAGGAAGGAGGAGACTTCGAGGTGCCGCACGTGTGCATCTCTCGGAGGCATCACCACTTGCGGTGTTAGATCGGATCGGATCGCGAGGAGGAGAAGCGAGTACGACTACATCACCCACATTCCGACGAACGTTCCGCTGTGCGAATCTTCAAGGGTATGAAGATCTCATCTAATCCATCTCGTTGTTTGCATCTCCTAGATTAGATCTTGGCTTTCCCGTTCGCATCCGTAGAATTTTTTTGATTTACTATGCTGCGAAAACCCTTCAGTGGTATCAGAGCTAGATCTATGCGTAGATGTGTTTCACGAGTAGAACGCAACATGGTTGTTGCGGGCGTTGATGTTTTTTGTTGCAAGCCTCTTGTTTGTGTTCTTCTTATGACGCGGGATAGTGAGATTGAAGCGGTCCAGGCCAACCTTACGTGACATCGTTCGCGAGACCGGCTCCGCACTTGATGTGTGGCTTGTTCCACACATGCGGCTGGTGGATGCCAGTTTCTCTCACTATAGTTGTCATGGGATTTACACCGGAGTTTGGCAACCGTAATATCACCGTTGTGGCTTTCCATAGGTAAGAATCGTTCTTAGCTTGCTACTCCCATAAGCCACGTAAAACATGCAACAACAAAGTAGAGGCGTCTAACTTGTTTTTGTAGGGAGTGTTTTCTGTGATATGGTATGACCCAAGATGTGATGTGTGTATTGTATGCGATGATCATGTCTTGTAATGTTTCACGACTTGCATGTCGATGAGTACACAGCCGGCAGGAGCCATATGGTTGTCTTTATAATTGTCTATGACTTGTGTGTCAACTTCTTGTACGCCATGTAATAGTTTCACTTTATCGCTAAGTAGTTAGCAATAGTTGTAGTTGCTATTCGTGGTGGAGGCAATCATGGTGGAGTGATGGAGATCATGCCGGCACGCACAAGATGGAGATAATTGCGCGAAGATTGGCTATACCATGTCACATAAAGTTATATGCATGTGATGTTTATCCTTTTATGTATCTTATTATGCTTAGATCGCGACGGTAGCATTATAAGATGATTCCTCACTTAAAGATCAAGATAAAACTGTGTTCTCCCCATGTATGCACCGTTGCGAAAGTTCGTCGTGTCCAAGCATCACGTGATGATCGGGTGCTATAGACTCTACGTTCACATACAACGGGCGCAAGCCAGTTTTGCACACGCGGAAATACTTGGGTTTGACTTGACGAGCCTAGCATGTACAGACATGGCCTCGGAACACATGAACCGAAAGGTTAAGCATGAGTCATATGAATGATATGATCGACACTTCGTTGTCCACCATTGAAGCCACATCTCTTCTCGTGAAGATCGGATTAGGTGTGGTGAATTTGGATCGTGTTCACTAAACAACTTGAGGGATGTTGAATTTAGTGGGAGTTCATCTAGTAATTTGATTAAGTTGAACTAGTTATCATGAACATAGTCTAATTTGTACTTGCAAACATTGTAGATTAAATGGCTAAGTCCAACTTCAACTTCAACGTTTTTGCTGAGAAGGAAAAGCTTAAAAACAATGGGTCTAACTTCACCAACTGGTTCCGCAATCTGAGAATCATTCTCTCTGGCGGTCAAAAGGACTATGTCCTTGAGAATGCGTTAGGTGATGCCCCTGCTGTAGATGCGCCGGCTAATGAGAAAGCTGTCTATCAGTCGCGCAAAGATGATTATGGTGTGATTAAGAGCACCATGTTGTTTGCTATGGAATCGGACCTTCAAAATCGTTTTGAAGACTATCCCGGGCCCTTTGAGATTCTTGAGGAGCTGAAAACCATGTTTCAGACTCAGGCCCGTTCTGAGAGATATGAGATCTTTGAAAAATTCTTTAACTGCAAGATGGAGGAAGGGAGTTCCGTTAGTGAGCACGCCATAAAGATGTCGGGCTACACTCAACGCCTTGAGCAACTGGACTGCAAGATTCCATAGGAGCTCAAGATTGACAGGGTTCTGCAATCACTCCCTCCCAGCTACAAAAGTTTTGTAGTGACTCATAATCAGATTGGTTCCACTGATACGATCACCGAGCTCTTCGCAAAGCCGAAGGCTGCGGAGGTGGACATCAAAAAGGAAAATCATGTGTTGATGGTCAACAAGCCCCCCACCTTCAAGAAAGGTAAGGGTGCAAAGAAGCCCTTCAATAAAGGCGGCGGCAAGCGCATTGCCCCTGCTGAGAAGAAGCTCAAGTCTGGACCCAAGCCGGACACTGAGTGCTTCTATTGCAAGGACAAGGGTCACTGGAAGCGCAACTGTCTGAAGTACTTAGCGGACAAGAAGGCTGGCACCATCAAAGGTATATTTGATATACATGTTATTGATGTTTTCCTTACTAGCCCTCGTTGTAGTGCCTAGGTATTTGATACTGGTTCAGTTGCTAATATTTGTAACTCGAAACAGGAGCTACAGAATAGACGACGGCTTGCGAGGGATGAGGTGACGATGCGCGTTGGCAACGGATCAAGAGTTTATGTGATGGCCGTCGACACGCTCTCCTTAGTTTTACCTTCGGGATTAGTTTTAAACCTTAATAAGTGTTATTATGTGCGTGCGTTGAGCATGAACATTATTTCTGGATCGTGTTTATTGCAAGACGGTTATTCATTTAAATCGGAGAATAATGGTTGTTCTATTTATATGAGTAACATCTTTTATGGTCATGCACTTGTTGTGAATGGTTTATTTCTTCTGAATCTCGAAAGGGATGAACCACACATCCATAACATTGAGGCTAAGAGATGCAAAGTAGATAGTGATAATACTACTTATTTGTGGCACTGTCGTCTAGGTCATATTGGTGTAAAGCACATGAATAAACTCCATTCTGATGGACTTTTGGAGTCTCTTGATTTTGAATCATTTGACACATGCGAACCATGCCTCATGGGCAAGATGATCAAAACCTCGTTCTCCGGAATGATGGAGCGAGCAACGGACTTGTTGGAAATCATACATACCGATGTATGCGGACCGATGAGTGTTTCGACGCGCGGTGGATATCGCTATTTTCTCACTTTTACCGATGACTTAAGTAGATATGGGTATATCTATTTAATGAAACATAAATCTGAAACATTTGAAAAGTTCAAGGAATTTCAGAATGAAGTGGAGAACCATCGTAACAGAAAAATTAAGTTTCTACGATCCGATCGTGGAGGTGAATATTTGAGTTATGATTTTCTCACGCATCTTAAAGCAAGCGGAATCGTTTCGCAACTCACGCCACCCGGAACACCACAACGCAATGGTGTGTTTGAACACCGAAATCGAACCCTATTAGATATGGTCCGATCGATGATGTCTCTTACTGATTTGCCGTTATCATTTTGGGGTTGTGCATTAGAAACCGTTGCATTCACTTTAAATAGGGCACCATCTAAATCCGTTGAGACGACACCGTATGAACTGTGGTTTGGTGCTAAACCTAAGTTGTCGTTTCTTAAAGTTTGGGGATGCGAAGCCTACGTCAAGAAGTTGATGCCGGACAAGCTCGAACCCAAAGCGGCGAAATGCGTCTTCATAGGATACCCTAAGGAAACTATTGGGTATACCTTCTATCACAGAACCGAAGGCAAAGTGTTTGTCGCAAAGAACGGTTCCTTTCTTGATAAGGAGTTTCTCACGAAAGAAGTGAGTGGGAGGAAAGTAGAGCTAGACAAGGTTGTTGAACCTTCTCTTGAATTGGAGAGTAGCGCAGCACCTGAAATTGTTCCAGTGCCGCCTGCACCAACAATAGAGGAAGCTAATGACAAGGATCATGAAGCTTCGGACGATGCTGCTACTGAACGTCGCAGGTCGACAAGGTCGCGTGCCCCTCCTGAGTGGTACGACAACCCTGTCTTGACTGTCTTGTTGGTAGAAGACAGTGAACCTACGAACTATGAGGAAGCGATGATGAGCCCAGACTCTGAGAAATGGCTAGAGGCCATTAAATCCGAATTGGGATCCATGAGCGAAAACCAAGTATGGACTTTGGTGGACCCTCCTAGCGACCGAAAGGCCGTTGAGTGCAAATGGATCTTCAAGAAGAAAATGGACGCGGATGGTAATGTTACCGTCTATAAAGCACGACTTGTCGCAAAAGGTTTTCGACAAGTTCAAGGTGTTGACTACGATGAGACTTTCTCTCCCGTAGCGATGTTTAAGTCCATTCGGATTTTATTAGCAATTGCTGCGTTTCATGATTATGAAATATGGCAGATGGATGTCAAGACTGCGTTCCTCAATGGCAACATTGATGAAGAGTTGTATATGATGCAACCCGAAGGTTTTGTCGATCCTAAGGATGCTGATAAAGTATGCAAACTTCAGCGTTCCATTTATGGACTGAAGCAAGCATCTCGGAGTTGGAACCTTCGTTTTGATCAAGTGATCAAGAGCTTTGGATTTGTTCCAAATTGCTACGAAGCTTGTATCTACAAGAAAGTGAGTGGGAGCTCGGTGACATTTCTGGTACTATATGTGGATGACATATTGATTATTGGAAATGACATTAACATGCTTAACGATGTGAAGAGTTATTTGAACAAGTGTTTTTCAATGAAAGACCTAGGTGAAGCTGCTTATATATTGGGCATCAAAATCTATAGAGATAGACAAAGACGCCTGATAGCTTTAAGCCAAAGTACATACCTAGACAAAGTTCTAAAAAGGTTCAGAATGGATAAGGCAAAGAAAGGTTCAGTGCCTATGTTGTCAAGTAAGATATTGAGCAAGGCTCAGTGTCCAACTACGGTAAATGATAGGGAAGCTATGAGCAAAGTGCCTTATTGTAACATCCCTAAATTCATGATTTCAAAGATTGCATATCATTCATGCATGCATATAAATTTGAGATCAATTTCAAACTCATTTCAAGAAAACAGAAGCACATAGTGCTATCATTTTATGTGAGCAAACTTAAATCAAATGGCCATCCCCATTTGAGAGCTTGAATGTTTTTAAACCAAGATTGTTTGTCTCCCTTGTTGTTTGGTTGAGTGTGGAGTTAGAACAAAATTTTACAAAATAAAAATGGGTTCAAAACCATTTTCAAAACATTTGCAAATCTGGTGCTATGGCACTGCTTATATTGTTATTTCAAAAGAACCAAGCTTGAATAGGGAGACCACTTGATTTTATGTCCTGAAATGTTATTGTTGCACACTACAAAAATCCTGAAATTTTTTGAATTCAAATAGCTTTTGAATTCATTTGAAAACCATTCCTGAAAATCATTCTGGAAAAAGAAAAGGGAATAAGAAATCTAGCTGGGCCTGGCGCCACCATTCCAGCCCAACAGGCAAAGCAGCCCACCCGGGCCACTCTTCTCTCTGTCTTCTCACACCCGCGACGAACCAGCCCCGCAGCCACTGATCACTGGGCCCTCTCCACGTCAGCGTCGTCTTCCCCAATTTCTCGCGCGCAGACACCGCTCCGCCGTTACCACCGTGCAGTGACGCCGCGATTAAAACTCGCTTAAATTCCATTGATTCAGCGCGCAATCCTCGCCCTGATTCTGGCTACTTAAACCCCTCACCGCCGCGGTCACTTTCCCCCACTTTCCTCGCTCACTCCGCCACCAGGCTGCGCGCATTCGATCTCAAAACCCCGCAACACCGACGACCTCCGGCGACAGATTCCGGTGAGCTTCGACCGCCCCCCTTTCTCTGGTTCAAACTATCGTGACCAGCATGTTCTTGCAATTCCCCTGATACCTTTCGTTTGCATTCTCATGACCCAGCTCGTCGTCATCATTCACGCCCGCAAGTGACAGAACCGCCGTCTGACTCCGACGAGCAATTGAGGTATAATCCGACCGCCCCTTGTATTCTCCTTGATCCGTTAGTGTTCGCCGTAGACTTGCGCACCCTCTGATGCCACTGGTTTATGCTAGGGTGACCCAGAGCGTCGCCAACATCTTCGTCACCGTACATCCGACGCTGTGCTCAACTCCGACGAGGATTTTGCGGCCGTGCCAGTGCGCCCCTGTCCAAGCAAAGACCACGTTGAGCTTCCTCGTGACCGTGCGAGTCTGGTAAGCCACGCCACACACCCCAGCCCGTCCTGTATTCGCCGGACCATCACCGCCAGTAGCGCCACCGCCGCCAGCAGCCATTTGCGCCGCCCATCCTTGGTCACGCGCTTAGCAGCCGTAGGATCTAGATCCAGCGCTCTAGATTAGATCTGCATCGAAGGGGTAAGTGACAATCTGAGCCGTGCGCGTTAAGTTAGATCTGACGGTCCACGCTGGTCGATCCAAGCGAAGCGGTACCGACGAATCAGAGCGCGACGCGTGGCTAGGGTTTAGTTTAAAAACAGAATTTGAATCAGATTTATAACCAAATTTGATTTAGCTATAACTTTTGATCCACACGTTAGAATTTGACAAATTTTATACCGTTGGAATCAGGAGAACAAGCCCTTTCTGTTTATGCAATGTGTTTAGTGTTTAGCTTCTGTTAAAATGACTTTGTTTGCAGAAACTTGTTTAGGACTATCTTAATTATATGAATTGTTTAGAAAATGGTTTTAGTGTCAAATAAACTTGGTTTAGCAAGTTTTTAACTTGGTTATGATTCAGTACTATGCACTTGCTTGGTTGAGTTTTAAAAATCATCACTTAGCATTTTTGCATGCATGCATATGTATTTTTGTTTGTTTGTATATGTTGTGTGTAATTTGTTGCTACCATTCTTTGTGTAGACTTTGGTGCTAGTGATTGTGATTGTGAAGAGTGCTACTCTCCCAACTACCAAGGCAAGTGGTACTTCATGAATATTACTATCCCTATATTTTCATACAAGCATTAGAAATATTTTGCTAAGTCTTGCATGTTACTATTTTTGCCAAATGCCATGTTGGGAAATCCTAAGTAGTTGTAGAATTGCTAGGAAATTTCTAAGTTAAGTTACTATCTATGCCATGCTTAGCCTAGCTAGTAGCAAACAAGGGTTGGTAAATTATATACATGCTATGATGAAAATATTTCTAAGTCTTTGGACTTATGTTTTTCTTAATAAAACAACTAAGTCAATGAATCACCTGGGTGGAATGGGACTTGATTGGTGGTTTTTGGTTGAGTGGTTACACAAGGCCCATGGCTATGGTTTACCTTGTGTATCTCACTTGTGGAAAGCCACCCAGGAACAAAGGGATTTTAGAGGCCAAGTGTTGAGAAGCTTCTAGTGCAGCCACTTGGCAATATGGGCTCTGCCTGGATCACATAAGTTGCTAGAACTTAACCATTTGGACAGTTGGTGGTAGTGGGAATGATAGGTTGGAGCGCATCCATTTGGTCTAAGGAAAGGCTTCTGAAAGGTCCTGTCTTGGGAAACCAAGTCTGGTGGGGAAAGTGCACAACCTCTGCAGATGGAAAAATCTAAGTACTTAGCCAAGTCCATGGCAATGGACAACTTGAGCATCAAGGCATGGAAGCTATCAAGAATCTCATCATTCCAACTTCTAAGTAAAAACTTGTGGGTGAACAAGGGTGAAGGACCTCAATGTCTATTGGTGGTTCCTTGGGAGAAGTTTTGACAAAGAAAAACTTAGTGATTTCAACTAATAGGAAAAACCTATTTTGAGCAAAGCAAGCCAAGCTACACTTAGCCAAATTACATATAGTAATATAGTCCACTTAAAATTTACTAAGGTATCACTTGCCAATACTATTCCAAAGTATTGACCCACTGTGGCTGTAACTTGTGATGTTGCAGGTTACTCTGATGAGGATTAGGTGTCATGAGTCTACACTCAACATGTTTGCCTGTGGCACATGAAGATGAAGACTTATATTTATTTACTTATTCAAACTCTTGTATTAGGCCCGTGGCCTTGAGTTGTAAAGACTATGTTATCTCTGGAATGGATGTAATAAATGACCTTTGTATCTGTGTACTTCATCTTAAACTGTGGATGCTAGCAATGATCCAGGGACTAGCATTGCACTCACAGGGATCCTTTTCCTTTACAAAGGAGGGATCTTACAGATGGTATCAGAGCATTGTGTTGCCTGTAGGATTATGAGCCTAGGATTGGAAACCACTAAGGAAAAAATTTCAACTACTTCTACACTTGTCTATTCTTCTCGTAAACTTTTCTAATCTTCTCTCTCATCTCTAATTGTAGATGAACTCCATCAACGAAGCCGTGAGGAAAGGACCACTCATGACAATGACTTTGGAGTGTGAGACAGAATTCCCCAAGGCTCTCAAGGACCTCATGGTTGCATTAGAGATACAAGGTGCAGCTGTGTACAAGGGTTTTCCTGTGATGGATGAAGGAGTGGAATACTGGTGGGTGCAACTTCACTTGTATAAAAACAAGGAAGACAACCATCAGGAAAAAGGATTCTGCATGTTCACCAATTCAGTGGTGCACCCTACATTCTTTGAATCAGCAAGGGATGCAGCTTGGAAGACCATCAAAGAACTTGGTGACAGAGTCAAGTGTAGAATGCTCAACCTCCAAAATGATCTAAGGAAAGAGAAGGAACATACCCAAGAGTTGGAAGCTACCAACCAATCTTTAAAATCTTCTAAGGAAATATTTCTTAAAAGCTTATCATAATATATATGTATGACTCTAGCTCGGTTTGTCATCGTTAACCAAAAAGGGGGATATTGAAAGAGCAAATAGCCCTTATCTAGTATTTTGGTTAATCATGACATCGGAGCTAGAGAGCGGACTAACGTTTCTACTAGTTTCCCTATAGGTGATAGTCCATATTTGATGATGAGAGGCGGTGTGTGACCCCCATTCGTTTCTGAAGTGAAGAGATGGTGTTTTCTTTCCTTTTCTCTCTTATTTTTTTTTGAGTCTAGTAGGAAGTACCACACTATTAAGAGGGGTGTTCTTGATGCGCTCTTTGGGGATGTTCTATACCATACACACATCATAATATTCTTTGCCTCACACCCTTTTGAGGAGAGATAGAGAATCAGTGTGGAAAAACAGGATAAAGGAGGTTCCTGCAAAATTAGCAGGAATTCTGATGCCATCGGTGTGGCCGCTGAAATTTTCGGTCATCGCCGGAAATTCTCGGTGAGCGTCGAAACTGCTCACTTCATAGGGTTTCAGGTGCTCGCCGGAATTTTGATCTTTGCCAGACTTTCCAGCGTGACGTCTGGTTTGCCGGAGTTATCGACGGAATTCCCGGCGTGCGAATCGGCGCTGCCAGACTTATTGTCGGTTCTGTCGCAGGAACCCCCAAATGTCTCTTTTCCACCCCGTACTATATATACCCCTTTCTTCTCAACTGAGAGGTTAGGAATTCTAGTTCATATTATTTCTTGAAGCTCTCTCTCCATTGTTGAAACACCAAAAGCTTGAGGATCTCCCATTCTACCCAACCAAATCCAAATCCCTTTGGTAGAAAGGAAGAGGAGGTCCTCATCTATGTTTCCACCAATCCAAAGTTCATTCCCCCTTGAGTTCATCGAGTTTGCTTGTTACTCTTGGATTTGTGGGAAACCCTAGGCGGCTAGGGTCGCCCCAGAGGCATTCGTCTTGTGATTTTCTCCATGGAAAGTTTGTGAGGGTTTGGAGACTTCCTTAAAGTCTACCACGAGTAAGTGAGCTATTCCTTCGTGGGATAGGCTCGGACAAGAATGTGAGCCTTCATGGCATTGGGGAATCCTTTGTGGAACCTCACAACTCTCCAACATGATGTAGCCCCCGTCCCAAAGGGAGTGAACATGGGAATACATCTTCGTCTCTGCGTGCTTCAGTTATTCCTAAACCAAACCTACTACTTGTGTTGTTTACTTTGTGATAGCCTTCGAGCTTGAAGTATCTTGTATCATCATCTAGGTTGCTGTAACATCTAAAAAATATTATAATGAGATATCCATTTCCAATCAAACAAAATTAGGGTTAACAAAAGCTTTTAATTTTAAAACTATGAATGCAAGTGTGTGTTTATGAATGATGGTGAATGCATGATTTGTTTGTTGTAAATGATGAGGTTTGGTTTAAAGATCAAAGCAACATCATCTAGGTCGAATCCAAACCAAATCAAATCAAATGGTGAAGCATATGACCTAATGGTCATTTTTGCCAAAGTTAACACCTAGCCCACTTTGGGAATTTCTAGTAAATGATTACAAATAGAAACAATTCCATTTCTTTTCTCACCTTGCTAGACCAAGTGATAATGAACACAAGTGATCTTTCAAAACTTACCAGAACAAATTCAAATTCATTTGAAGGACTTTTCAAAATTGAATCTAGCTACTACACCAAGATGGCCACTTTTAAAAAACATCCAAACTTTATCCACTTGACCAATCCTTTCAACCAGAGACTCTCAAGCTTAGTATCAACCAACCCACTAAATATAATTTTAAATTTAAATCTTTTGTTCTTGCGGCCATTTGGTCGAACACTTACTGAGCACAGTACAGAACTACCTACTCCCCACTGTTTAGACCATTGCTGTGATCATCTTGGTACCTCACCGAGCCTCCACAACTCGCCCACACTTGCCTCGGTACCATCCCATGATGCTAAGCCTCGCTCACTCGACCATTTGAATAGTGCTACCCGAGCTCGCCCATGCCACCCCGACGTGGACTCACAGCTACATGCCGCACCGCCCTCACCCATGATGTCTAGAAGCTAGCCGTGACCTCATCGCACCCGTATGTGTACGCCTCGACCAACGCTAGCCCGTGGAAACGCCAGCACGGCCGTGCCCATTACTCTACCGACCATTCCAAGTCGCATGCCAGTGCACCGAGCAATCCTGCACAACCATGCCGCGCCTCGCTCTCCCCTTACATCAATGCGTTCGCCGCCTCGCCAGCAATCTCCCAGACATGCCCGTTTGGCCTCGCGCGACAAATACATGCCGTACGCCATGAAAAACACCCGAGGTACCCGAGGAGATCATGGATGTCCCCGACTGATGGAGACCACGCCTCGCTGTGCCACTATGCACATGACGATCACCGTAGAGCACCGCGTTGACCTATGCCCTCTGCCATGCCTATAGCACCCTGTAACGACGTCGCCGACGAGCCCGAGCAATGCTGCAATGCTCCCCTCGCCAGGGTATAAATATACACTGCCCCTTGCCTCAAAATACACCCCACTCGACTCACCTCTCCCCCAGCAATCTCTCTGACCCATCCCCGGAGCAAGGCAAATAAGTGAGCGCTGGAATTTCACCGGAGCCCGCCGCTACTGTGGTGGAACGAAGTGATGGCTCAGTTGATGTGGAGCCTGTTGGGAACCCCAAGAGCAAGGTGTGAAGCAGCACAGCAGCAAGTCTTCCCTCAGTAAGAAACCGAGGTTATCGAACTAGTAGGAGGAAGGAAACGTCACACAGGTGTTGCAAGCAACACGAAGACCTGCACAACACAAACTCAAGACTTTTCCCCAACTAACCGTGAGGTTGTCAATCTCACCGGTTGCTGTAAGAAAGGATTAAACGTATTGTGTGGAAGGTAATGGTTTGCAACAAGTAAACAAGTAACCGTGGAAGATGTATCAATGGTAAATATTGGACCGGGGTCCATAGTTCACTAGAGGTGCTCTCCTTAGATAAACAACATGGCATGAAGGGTAAACAAATTACAGCAGGGCAATTGACAGGAACTGAGCAAGGCATAACAATGCAATACTAGTCAAAAAGATCCTATGAGATTCGATTGGGCAATACAACAATATACATAGACCGCCATCCAGCTGCATCTATGACTAGAAGTCCACCTTCAGGTTATCATCCGAACCCCCTCCAGTATTAAGTTGCAAGCAATAGAAAACTGCTTTAAGCAAAGTGTGTAAGGTAAACAATCCACTTGTTCCATCAACAAGAGACCGTTTTTTCTCCCTAGTAGCAACAACACATCTACAACCGAAGAGATTTCTGTCACTTCCCTTGGAAACTAGAGGCATGAACCCACTATCGAGCATAAATACCCCCTCTTGGAGTCACTAGCAACTACTCGGCCAAGATAGCTACTAACAACGGAGAGCATGCAAGATCACAAACAACACAGACATGATAGAATTATAAAGACAAAACCATTAATCAATCTGACATAATAATCTCAATATCCATCAGATCCCCGCAAACACAACATTCATGATTCAAAATATATTAGATCTTGATCATGAACGGAGCACAAGATCTATACATGAAAGCACAAAGGAGGAGATACAACCATCTAGCTAATACATGGACCCATAGTCCAAGGTGGAACTACTCACGCATCATACCGGAGAGAAGGCCTCCGGGATGATCTCTCCTCCGGTAGGGTGCCGGGAAGAACTTCAGATCCCCCCGATCTAGGGATGATGGTGGCGGTGGCTACAGAAGGTTTTGTGGAATATTGATCGGGTACTTAGGGTTTTTGCATCGGGGGCTTCTTATAGGCGAAGAGGCGAGGCTGGGAGGCGGCCAGGGGGCCCACACCCTACCCAGGCGCGGGGCAGGGCCCACCCGTGCCTAGGGGGATTTGTCCGCCCTGGTTCGCGTCTCCGTCTCGTCTTCTTGATTCGTGTCCCGCACGATAAAATATTGACTTTGGATTTTGTCCCGTCCAATTCTGAGAATATTGATTTTCTGCCTTTCTGGAACCAAAAACAGAAGAAAACAGGCAACTGGCATTGTGGCAACTTGTTAATAGGTTAGTTCCAGAAAATATATGAAAACACCTCAAAGTGTAGACAAAGCAAAGAAAAGAAGATACTAAACAAGCATGGAGAATAAAAAATTATAGATACGTTTCCGACATATCACGGAGTCAGCACTAGAAGTCGCCCCAGGAGCCACCGCGACCACCATTCGAACCACCATTGTCTACAAGTTCATTCACCCGCACCACCATACCTAGGTAGAGCCCTGGTAAGCCTCCGACGACCCCCGCCGTAGAGCTAGGGTTGAATCCCGCGCACGTTGTGCGATGGAGATGATGACGCTAAGCTATTGATCATGCTCTAATCATGCGGCTAGGATCAGCGCATACCGCTTCGCGTTAGAATAGCCGCTGATGTGTGGGGCCAGCGCAAGTGCATCCCACTGCGCGCGAGCCGTGTAATTGGGTCGGCCCAGTATCATTCCCGCGCACGCCTGTCAATTCAAATATAGGTTTTTCCTTTTATTTCAAAACCCTATTTGGTAGGTGACTTTGAAATTTAATTCAAGAAGTTTCACTGAACCAAATTGCATGATTCCAATTTTGTTAGAAAGGAAATAAAAATCTCTAAACACTCCCATTGGATTCAAACACTTTGGAATTATAGATCACCTAGAGTAAAAATAACAAGGCAAAGACATTTACAACTTCAAACATTTCTCTAAAATCGACCATAAATGTTTTTGAGTTGATTCGAATCCTCAAAAATCACAATTTCCATGATCTATCTGAATATGTAAAAATATTTGGTTTTACATGCATTAATCATGGAATACTATTAAAAGAATGATATATAGTCATTTCTAGTCACTTTAATATTATTAAATAGCAATATTAAACTTTGTAATATATGCCATCCACTTTAAATGACATTCCCAAAGTAGTGGAATATGTGGTGATGACATGTGTCAACATGATCCCATATTTTATAATTGGAGAATATTAAATCTTAAGTATTTTTTAATGAGTAGAAATTACATTTATAAAATAAGATAAATAAGGCCATGTCAATATTTCATGTAGTGATTGAGATGATGATAGATCATCTAGTGTGGATCTTTGTGTGCTAAATAGAAGTAGTTAAGTATTGTTTGGTGATTGTGTACCTCGTATTTATTTATAGACACTAGTATCAACCCGAGGTACGAGGAAGAGGAGTGCTACGACGAAGAAAAGGAGAACTTCGACAACTGCACCAACCAAAGCAAGCTAAACTATGCAAGCTAGTCATATGGAAGCTAGCATATGCAAGATATATTATGCATGCTATGGTGATACAACCATGATTATACCAATCCCATGTTTTACCTACAAGCTTTATGTTTTCTTCCTTTTATCAAAGTTGCTCAATTAGTTAATTAATTGGTGATTAGAGGAGAAATAGAAGGATGCCATCAAGAGCATAGAACTAGGTGTATGTAGTTACACTTGATTAGTACCCCTCAATAGTGACACCCTCATTGATAGATGCTAGTGCTAAACTAATCTTGATCACTGTAGATGGGAACACTTGGAGAAAATGATTATGAAAACCTTGGGATGATGAGTCATTCTATTGAAATGTTTTAACATGTGTTATGGAACACAATGAGTTGAAGATGATACTGAATGAAGTATGTGTCCTGACTTTGATAAAAACTGATGGCTGGGTTCGGATGCGATACCATTCCAACTTTACTGTACAACCACAATACTTGAGTTGGGTAGGGCTTAAATGGAAGTTTATGTGTCTTAGTATGGGTTCCCTCGCGGAAAGAGGTTGAGCCGAGGCTACCTCGTGAATATGAATGTCTACCTATGCAGTGCTCTGTATGGCGGATGGCCATGGCTGGGAGGCCAAACTCATAGGGGAGGTGCCTATACTAGGGTGTGTAATTGAAAGGTTAGGATTGATTATCCGCATACCAAGTATGATGATTCAGGGTTATCCCTGACGGATGTATCGAATGTTGTGGTGAAAGTGTACCACCTCTACAGAGTGTCAACCTATTCGAATAGCCACGTCCATGGTCATGGATAGTTGGATGGCCATATTGTTCTGTTGTCAGATATTTTAAAAATGACTTGTGACTTGAAATATGACATGGACTTGACCACATAGGGTTGTGGATATGAAACTAGGTTCCCTCTTGAGTAATCTAGATAACTAAAATAGGTCTTTACTACTATGTACTTTTGAAATGAAACTGTCTTCTTGCAAACAAACCTAGAGCTTAGGATTCCTACTGGAATTGTCTTACTTACATTAGTGATAGTTTGCGAATACTTTAAAATACTCATGGCTTTTTCCCTGGCTATTCCCATGGCAAACTATGAAGAGGACTATTCGGAGGACGGACAGCAGGATGTCTACGATAACTAGGATCATCTCCTATCATCAGCATTGCCTGTGACAATGAAGCTGGAGCCTCTACTACATTAGTTTCCGCTGCATTGATGTGTATTAAGACTTGATCATGTGATCAACTATTTGTAAGACTATTATGGTTTGTAATGGATGATGTACCGTGCTACCAATTCTGTTATGTCTCACAAAAATGGTAATCCTGGGATTGCGATGTACGACATAACATGCATCTGGACTTAAAAATCCCGGTGTTGACAAGTTGATATCAGAGCCATCCTGACCATAGGAGAGCCTAGTTAGAATGGACGTCTGAAAAACTTATTTTCAAAACACAGAAAGTGAGTATTTATGAAAACCTATTCTCACTCTTATCCTTGAGATTCTTTCCAAAATAGAGTCATACGCTCCTCAAAGTTTTTGCAATCCTACCTAAAATTTGACACACTTGATCACCTCACTAACTTACTCATCCTAATTGCTTATAGATAGAAGTCAAGTACAACAAGTTCTACCAGCTTGGCAATGGAGGGGAATTCATCTTCGAGAGGGACTTGGGTCAGCTCGCGGAGTTTCTTGGACGCCCGCACCCGGGGTTCTTTGGAGCGCAGCTCAATGACCAGCCAGGAGGAGAACTGCAGTGGTTGATCGCTGCCGATCTGACAGGCAAGATGGAGCCACCCACCTCGGAGAAGATACAGTTCAGCTTGCGGGAGAACAACTGGCTAGATGGACTAGCTAGAGCCATGCAGGAGGCTCTTACCCTTCTTTGTGGGCAGAACATCAACCAGATCATTGGCACCCGCTTCGCTCACTATGCAACACGTGACTCCATGGGACAACCCTTGGCCATGCAAGTACATCCAGATCTGAAGCATCATGTGGATCACCTCGCCTTCATGCTGCATGAGAACCAGAAGGAGTTGAAGAACTCATGTGCCTACGCTAACCATAAGCACCTTTTTGAAACCGAGAAGAACCAGACCCTCGCCATCCTATCTAAAGAGCACAAGTCACTTAGTCGTCGGCGTAACAAGAAGGACCGCATCATCCCTCGCCTCTGCTAGAAGGTGGCAACCCTTGAAGAAACCATCCATGACCAGGAGATTCAGCTCGAGGAGAAGGAAAACGAAGGTGAAGATATTCGTGGGGATATCACTTCGTACCTCAGTGACAATGACGATTATCTTGAGGACATCAACATGGAGTTCCACACTCATGAGGAGGACACCGATTTCCTGGATGACAAAGAGCACACCGATTTCCTAGATGACGAAGAGCACACCAGTTTTGATGATGAGTAGTATCACTAGATCACTGTTGTAGGTGTGAGTTTATATCCGGTCCCACTGTATCCTAGAATGACAGAATGGTTCTTAAAACCATCTGCTTCGTAGTTGTGATGTGTTGTTTGCAATGCATGGTTTTTATGTGTTGTTTGGAATGAATGAACGAGAGTTGTGGTTTTCAAACCTTCGCCATGCTCAAAGTTTAAAGTTTTTGAACCATGCCTATAATCCATAGAAATTTCCCTCTTGCCTTATGATCTACCTCAATATTCAGATGACTCGCGGGAACACCGGTGGAAGCAACTCATCCCAGGACCCGATGGTTCATATTCTGCAAATGCTAGTAGCAGATCGAGAAGCCGGTAGAACCGAGCGTCAAGCCAATCTCGCCACTCTTCAACAGATCGCCCAAATGGCGCATAACAACCAAGGCCATGGAAATCAGGATCACCATGGATCTAAGCTCAAGAACTTCCAAAACACCAATCCTCCTATGTTTATCAAATATGAAGAGCCCTTAGATGCCGATGACTAGCTGCAATCAATGGAGAACAACTTGGAAGTTGCAGGAGTAGATGTTGAGGAGAAAGTACTGTTTGCCACCCACTATCTGGCAGGTTATGCAAGATCATGGTGGAATAACACTCGTACAATGAACGGGGGACAAATGATGACTTGGCAGGAATTCAAGATCAAGTTCAGCAGGATTCATGTGCCCCCAGGTTGGATCAAGAGGATGAGTGATGAATTCAAGGAGTTGAAGCAAGGAAGAATGACTGTGGTGGAATACCGTGACAGATTTCTGCCTCTGTCTAGGTATTCCCCCGATGAGATCGACACTGAAGCAAAGAAGAAGGAAATATTCCTGAATGGCCTGCATGATGAGATGCCGACAGTGTTAGTCAATATTACTTTTGCCGATCTAGAAGCTCTTGTGGATTCTGCTATCTAGATGTAAGGAAAGATCAATCAAGCCAGCGAGAACCGCAAGCGTCATATGATGCACCAGCCTGGACCACACCATACCCGAAGTACCCCCAGCTCGTCTGCAGTATTTGCACCAAGGAACAACAGTCCACCTATGTCCCGTCCGAACTTTCCCAATTGTGGCAGAGGAAACCCGAGGCCCGGAGGCCACAACAACTACAACCCCGACAACCCCAATAACTTCAACCATGCACCGCCAAGGTCCACTAACAACAACAATACTGCCCCAAGGACTGGAAGCAATGTCGTGCCTATTGTCGGGAAGGACAAGTCAATGATAACCTGCTTTGGATGTGGGATCACCTGTCACTACTCCAATAAGATCCCCATGAAGCTTGCTGCAGCACCCAATGTCACTGCACCCGCCCAGCAGCAGCGCCGTGTCCAGCTTGGAAAGAGGTTTGCCCCAGGCAACCCGCACAACTGTACCTCCCGTCTCTTCCACATGAATGTGGAATGTGGAAGAGGCCTAGGAAGCGCCAGATGTCATTCTGGGTATGTTTTCTGTTAACTCAGTACTTGCAAGGGTGTTGTTTGATTCTGGAGCATCACACTCGTTTGTTATAGAAGAATTTGCATGCACTAGTAGGATTCAACCAACAAATTTGAAGCATGTTATGATAGTTCAAATACCCGGGTGAACTACCAAAGCTAGAAAAATTTGCAAGGCCGTACCTTTCAGAATACATGGATTATATTTTTATGCCAATTTAATAGTACTTGGAACAAAAGGTTTGGAAGTAGTACTAGGAATGGATTGGATGTCGAAACATCAATGATTAATAGATTGTGCCAAGAAAGCCATAACCATGACCAGTAGCACCGGAGTATCAGTAGAGCACGTGTCTAAGACGATGCCCCATCAATTCAAGTGAAACAAGAGGTTAGTCCAATCAACCCTAGACCAAGTCAAAGTAGTCTATGAATACCCCTATGTGTTCCCAGATGAACTACCCGGTAATGCCCCTAGATCGGGATATCAAGTTTATCATTGAACTAGTTCCTGGAACTGGACCCATAGCTCAGAGACCCTATAGTATGAACCCATCTGAATTAGTGGAGCTCAAGAAGCAACTTGATGACATGTTGGGGAAAGGTCTGATAGAACTAAGTGCCTCGCCGTGGAGATCCCATGTTTTGTTTGTGGATAAGAAAGATGGTGCCACCCATTTGTGTACGGATTACCGGAAGCTGAATGACGTCACCATCAAGAACAAATACCCACTGCCAAAGATAGAAGATCTATTTGACCAGCTGACTGGTGCCAGAATGTTTTCTAAGATTGATCTTAGAACTGGTTATCATCAACTAAAGATCCGCGCAACGGATATCCCAAAGACTACTTTCACTACCCGATATGGATTGCATGAGTAGAATGTCATGTCATTTGGATAAACCAATGCCCCGCTTATTTCATGAATCTCATGAATAAGATTTTTATGAACTTCTTGGATAAGTTTGTCGTTGTTTTTATCGATGACATTCTGATCTATTCCAAGTCGGAAGAGGAACACGAGCAGCACCTAAGAACCATCCTTTAAACCCTTAGAGATCATCAGTTGTATGCCAAGTTTAGCAAATGTGAGTTCTAGTTAAAGGAAGTAGGATTCCTACGACATGTCTTGTCGCAGGAGGAGTTGCCGTCGACCCCTCCAAGATTAAGGATGTTGAAGAATGGAAAGCCCCAACCACTAAAACCAAAGTCCGTGCTTTTCTTTAATTAGCAGGATATTACCGCAAGTTCATTGAAGGATTTTCAAGCATCGCAAGGCTGATGACCCGGCTGTTGAAGAAAGACAAGAAGTTTGAATGGACAGACAAATGTGAAGCAAGTTTTCAAGAGCTCAAGAAGAGATTGATTTCAGCCCCAATTTTGATCATGCCGGATATCACGAAGCCTTTTGACGTATATTGTGATGCATTCAAGAGTGGTCTCGGATGTGTGTTGATGCAGGGAGGCACATTAATATCATATCTGTCTAGATAACTGAAGCAACATGAGCAGAATTATCCCACCCATGACTTAGAATTGGCAGTCGTAGTTTTAGCCTTGAAGACATGACGTCATTACCTCATGGGTAACCGCTGTGAGATTTATTCAGATCACTAGAGTTTGAAGTATATTTTCACCCAGAAGGAGCTGAATATGAGACAATGGAGATGGATAGAGTTAATCGAGGATTATGACCTTGACATTCACTACCACCCCGACTAGGCCAATGTGGTAGCCGATGCTCTTAGTAGACTGCCGTGTAGATTAAACACCATGATTAAGAAAGATCAGCCAAGTTTGCATGAGGAGTTGGAGAATTTTAGAATGGAGCTAGTTAGCGAAGGATTTCTAGCTAGTATAGAACTTCAACCCACTTTGATCAGTCAAATAAAGGAAGCTCAGAAAGGAAATGCCAATATTGATGGAATTAAGCATCGTATCTGTACAGGGAAGGTACCCGTATTCACGGAAGATGAAGAAGGAGTTATGTGGTATAAGGGACGCATCTGTGTGCCAGCAGATTTAGAGTTGAAGCAAGTCATTTTGCAAGAAGCCCATGATACTCTTTATTCTATTCATCTTGGAGGAACTAAGATGTATCAGAATTTGAAGGATCAATTTTGGTGGCACGGAATGAAGAGAGAAGTTGGAAGCTATATCGCCAAGTGTGATATTTGTCAGAGAGTCAAAGCGGAACACCAGCGACCCGCAGGACTGTTGCAGCCATTGCAAATTCCAGAATGGAAATGGGATTTAGTTGGAATGGATTTCATCACCACTTTGCCTACATCTAGTAGAGGAAATGATTCTATTTTGGTCATAGTAGATAGACTGTCCAAAGTAGCTCATTTCATACCCCGTCAAGACCACTTATCAAAGATCTAAGCTAGTAGAGTTGTATATTTCTAGAATAGTCAGTATGCACGGAACCCCCAAGATAATTGTGTCACATCGAGGAACCCAATTTACCTCAGGGTTTTGGAAGAAAGTCCAAGAAGGATTAGGAACCAAACTGAATTTCAGCACAGCTTATCGGCTGCAGACCGACGGACAAACATAAAGAGTAAACCAGATACTAGAAGATATGCTGAGAGCCTGTGTACTAGAATATGGATCTAAATGGGAAGACTACCTACCTTTCGCAGAATTCTCATACAACAACAGTTATCAGGCCAGTTTGCAAATGGCCCCATTTGAGTTTTTATATGGAAGGAAGTGCCGTACCCCCCTGAATTGGTCGCAAGTAGGAGAGAGTTGGATATTCGGACCAGACATCCAACGAGAAGCCGAAAAGAAGGTTTACAAGATCTATGAGCACCTTAACACCGCTCAATCCAGATAGAAGAGTTACGCTGACAAGAGACATCGAGACCTGACCTTCAATAACAGAGACTTTGTGTATGTCAAAGTATCACCCTTGAAAGAAATGCAGCGTTTTCAACTCAAAGGGAAGCTTGCACCCATATATATCAGACCCTTCAAGATTTTAAGTCGCCGAGGAGAAGTATCCTATCAGATAAAACTGCTTGAAGAGATGTCAGCCGTACATGATGTGTTTCATATCTCGTTACTTCGGAAATGCTTAGAAGTTCCGGAGAAGACCGAAGTTTTCAAGAACATCGATCACAGAGCCGTGTATATCAACAAGGATTTAACCTATCATGAAGTACCCAATCATATTTTGGAAGAAGCCTTCAGAACCACCCGGACCAGGAGTATCAAGTTTCTCAAAATCCAGTGGAGCAACCATACTAAAGAAGAAGCCACATGGGAGCGATAATATTATAGTAGGACCGACTTTATAAATCTCTTTAGTTCCTAGTTTTCCTGAATCCCGGGACGAGATTCTATTTAAGGGGGGGAGTTTTGTAACATCTCAAAAATATTATAATGAGAATATCCATTTCCAGTCAACCAAAATTAGGGTTAACAAAAGCTTTTAATTTTAAAACTATGAATGCAAGTGTGTGTTTATGAATGATGGTGAATGCATGATATGCCATTTTTTGATGTTGTAAATGATGAGGTTTGGTTTAAATATCAAAGCAACATCATCTAGATCAAATCCAAACTAAATCAAATCAAAATAAAATCAAATGGTGAAGCATACGACCTAATGGTCATTTTTGCCAAAGTTAACACCTAGCCCACTTTGGGCATCTCTAGTAAATGATTACAAACAAAAACAATTCCATTTCTTTTCTCACCTTGCTAGACCAAGTGACAATGAACACAAGTGAGCTTTCAAAACTTACCAGAACAAATGCAAATTCATTTGAAGGACTTTTCAAAATTGAATCTAGATACTGCATCAAGATGGCCACTTTTCAAAAACCATCCAAACTTTCTCCACTTGACCAATCCTTGCAACCAGAGACTCTTAAGATTAGTATCAACCAACCCACTAAACAGAATTTGAAAATTTTAATCTTTTTCTCTTGCGGCCATTTGGTTGAACACTTACTGAGCACAATACAGAACTACCTACTCCCCACTGTTTAGACAATTGTTGTGATCATCTTGGTACCTCACCGAGCCTCCACAACTCGCCCACACTTGCCTCAGTGCTAGCCCGTGCTGCTAAGCCTCGCTCACTCGACCATGTGACTAGTGCCAACCGTACCCAAGCTCGCCCATGCCACCCCGGCATGGACTCACTGCTACACGCTGCACCGCCCTCGCCCACGATGTCTAGAAGCTAGCTGTGACCTCACCGCACCTGTATGTGTAAGCCTCAACCAACGCTAGCCCGTGGAAATGCCAGCATGGCTGTGCCCATTTCTCTGCCGACCATGCCGAGCCGCATTCCAGTACGTCGAGCAATCCCGTGCAACCACGCCGCATCTCGCTCTCCCCTTGCATCAATGTGTTTGCCGCCTCACTAGAAATATCCCATACATGCCCATTTGACCCCGAGCGACGAATACACGCCGTACGCAGTGATGAACACCAGCGGTACCCGAGGAGAGCATAGATGTCCCCGACCGATAGAGACCACGCCACGCCGTTCCACTATACGCATGACAATCGCCACAGAGCACCACGTCGACCTACGCCCTCTGGCATGCCTATAGCACCCTGTAACTACGTTTCTGACGAGCTCGAGCCATGCCGCAATGCTCCCCTCGCCGGGGTATAAATAGACCCTACCCCTTGCCTCAAAACGCACCCCACTCGACTCACCTCTCCCCCAGCAACCTCTCTGACCCATTCCCAGAGCAAGGCGAAGCAAGGAGCACCGGAATTTTACCGGAGCCCGCCGCTGCTGTGGTGGAACGGATCCAGGACTAGGAGCCGCCCCAGGAGCCGTCGTAACCACCATTCGAACTGCCGTCGTCTACCAGTTCATTTGCCCGCACCGCCGTACCTAGATGGTGGCCTGGTAAGCCTCCGGTGACCCCCGTCGTAGAGCTAGGGCTGAATCCATCGCGCTCTGTGCGATGGAGATGATGATGCTGAGCCGTTGATCATGCTCTAATCGTGCGGTTAGGATTAGCGCATACCACTTTGCGTTAGAACAGCCGCTGACGTGTGGGTCCAGCGCAAGTGCAGCCCGCTGTGCGCGAGCCGTGTAGTTGGGCCGGCCCAGTATCGTTCCCGCGCACGCCCAGCAATTCAAACATAGGTTTTTTCCTTTTATTTCAAAACCCTATTCGGTAGGTGACTTTGAAATTTAATTCAAGAAGTTTCACTGAACCAAATTGCATGATTCCAACTTTGTTAGAAAGGAAATGAAAATCTCTAAACACTCGCATTGGATTCAAACACTTTGGAATTATAGATCACCCACAGTAAAAGTAACAAGGCAAAGACATTTACAACTTCAAACATTTCTCTAAAATTGACCATAAATGTTTTTGAGTTGATTCCAATTCTCAAAAATCACAATTTCCATGATCTATCTGAATATGTAAAAATATTTTGTTTTACATGCATTAATCATGGACTAGGATTAAAAGAATGCTATATAGTCATTTATAGTCACTTTAATATTATTAAATAGAAATATTAAACTTTGTAATATATGCCATCCACTTTAAATCACATTCCCAAAGTAGTGGAATATGTGGTGATGACATGTGTCAAAATGATCCCATATTTTATAATTGGAGAATATTAAATCTTAAGTATTTTCCAATGAGTAGAAATTGCATTTCTAAAATAAGATAAATAAGGCCATGTCAATATTTCATGTAGTGATTGAGATGATGATAGATCATCTAGTGTGGATCTTTGTGTGCTAAATAGAAGTAGTTAAGTATTGTTTGGTGATTGTGTACCTCATATTTATTTATAGACACTAGTATCAACCCGGGGTACACAGAAGAGGAGTTCTACAACAAAGAAGAGGAGAACTTCGACAACTGCACCAACCAAGGCAAGCTAAACTATGCAAGCTAGTCATATGCAAGCTAGCATATTCAAGATATATTATGCATGCTATGGTGATACAACCATGATTATACCAATCCAAAGTTTTACATGCAAGCTTTATCTTTTCTTCCTTTTATCAAAGTTGCTCAATTAGTTAATTAATTGGTGAATAGTGGAGAAATAGGAAAGATGCCATCAAGAGCATAGAACTATGTGTATGTAGTTACACTTGATTAGTACCCCTCAATAGTGACACCCTCATTGATAGATGCTTCTGCTAAACTAATCTTGATCACTGTAGATGGGAACACTTGGAGAAAATGATTATGAAAACCTTGGGATGATGAGTCATTCTATTGAATTTTTTTGACATGTGTTATGGAACACAATGAGTTGAAGATGATATGTTGGGGATATGCTATATGGGTATCCTCATAGCATGTCACTTATCCGGATAACCCGGGTGGCCCATAGTTGGTAGCATGGCCTATGGCCTGCTAGGCGGCCCAGTTAGATGGATGCAGAAGGGAGGCCCATGCCGGATAAAGGAAGGCTACGGTGGAGTCACCAGCGTACCCGGAGCCTTGGAGTGCAAGATACACAAGACTAGTAATAAACGGTGTAGGACTCTGTAACCTGTCTAGCTAGGAATTTTCCATGTAACCCTAGGACCTGGCGACTATATAAGTCAGGCCTATGGGAGCCTTTAGGGCACAACTTCAGATAACCTAGTGTCGACTACGACGCACCTCGCATAGCGAACCAATCCCTGTAACTAGGCGTATTGCCCTTATAGTGATTTACAGCAGGAGTAGGATTCCGCCACCGTTGTGGGATCTGAACCTGGGTAAGCTGTGTTACCTCATACCCGTCCACCGTCCGCCTTACCCCACGTCTCTAAACACGCACTATGAGGACCCCTCCATGGCGTACTCGTCGGCAATACCACGACATGAGACTGAATGAAGTATGTGTCCTGACTTTGATAAAAACTGATGGTTGGTTTCGGATGCGATACCATTCCAACTTTACCGTACAACCACAATACCTGAGTTGGGTAGGGCTTAACTGGAAGTTTATGTGTCTTAGTATGGGTTCCCTCGCGGAAAGAGGTGTAGCTGAGGCTACCTAGTGAATATGAATGTCCACCTATGAAGTGGGATGGCGGATGGCCATGGCTGGGAGGCCAAACTCATAGGGGAGGTGCCTATACTAGCGTGTGTAATTGAAAGGTTAGGATTGATTATCCGCATACCAAGTATGATGATCCAGGGTTATCCCTGGCGGATGTATCGAATGTTGTGGTGAACGTGTACCACCTCTGCAGAGTGTCAAACTATTCGAATAGCCGCGTCCGCAGTCATGGACAGTTGGATGGCCATACTGTTCCGTTGTGAGATATTTTCAAAATGACTTGTGACTTGAAATATGACTTGGACTTGACCACACAGGGTTGTGGACATGGAACTAGGTTCCCTCTTGAGTAATCTAGATAACTAAAATAGGTCTTTACTACTAAGTGACGACTGTCTACACACAGTCTGTTGGGAACCCCAAGAGCAAGGTGTGAAGCAGCAAGCCGCAAGTTTTCCCTCAGTTGAGACCGAGGTTATCGAACCAGAAGGAGGAAGGAAACGTCACACAAGTGTTGCAAGCAACGCGGAGACCTGCACAACACAAA
The DNA here is from genome assembly GCA_916181665.1 of Avena sativa. Taxonomy (NCBI): domain Eukaryota; kingdom Viridiplantae; phylum Streptophyta; class Magnoliopsida; order Poales; family Poaceae; genus Avena; species Avena sativa. The sequence continues at coordinate 141,052,743 of OV702280.1, forward strand.
CTCAAGACTTTGCCCCAACGCATAGTGATGTTGTCAAGCTCACCGGTTTGCTGTAACAAAGGATTAAACGTATGGTGTGGAAGGTAATGGTTTGCAGCAAGTAAACAAGTAACAGTGGAAGATGTATCAATGGTAAATATTGGACCGGGGTCCATAGTTCACTAGAGGTGCTCTCCTTAGATAAACAACATGGCATGAAGGGTAAACAAATTACAGCAGAGCAATTGACAGGAACTGAGCAAGGCATAACAATGCAATTACTAGTCAGAAAGATCCTATGAGATTCGATTGGGCAATACAACAAGATACATAGACCGCCATCCAACTGCATCTATGACTAGAAGTCCACCTTCAGGTTATCATCCGAACCCCCTCTAGGATTAAGTTGGAAGCAACAGACAACTGCTTTAAGCAAAGTGTGTAAGGTAAACAGTCCACATGTTCCATGAACAAGAGACTGTTGTTTTATCCCTAGTAGCAACAACACATCTACAACCGAAGATATTTCTGTCACTTCCCTTGGAAACTAGAGGCATGAACCCACTATCGAGCATAAATACCCCCTCTTGGAGTCACTAGCAACTACTCGGCCATGATAGCTACTAACAACGGAGAGCATGCAAGATCACAAACAACACAGACATGATAGAATCATAAAGACAAAACCAGTAATCAATCTGACATAATAATCAATATCCATCGTATCCCCGCAAACACAACATGCATGATTACAAATAGATTAGATCTTGATCATGAACGGAGCCCACAAGATCTATACATGAAAGAACAAAGGAGGAGATACAACCATCTAGCTACTACATGGACCCATACTCCAAGGTGGAACTACTCACGCATCATACTGGAGAGAAGGCCTCCAGGACGATCTCCCCTCCGGCAGGGTGCCGGGAAGAACTTCAGACCCCCCGATCTAGGGACGATGGTGGTGGCGGCTACAGACGGTTTCGTGGATATTTGATCGGGTGCTTAGGGTTTCTGCACTGGGGGCTTCTTATAGGCGAAGGGGGAGGCCGAGGAGGCAGCCAGGGTCACCAAACCCTAGCCAGGTGGGGGATGGGCCCACCCGCGCCTGGGGTGGGTCTGCCCCCCTGGCTGGCCCCTCCGGCTCCCCTCTAGACTTCTTGTTCCCCACGAAAAGTAATTGACTTTGACGTTTGTCCCGTCCAATTCCGAGAATATTTCTTTACTAACTTTTTTGAAACCAAAAACAGCAGAAAACAGGCATTTAGCACTGTTGCAATTGTTAATAGGTTAGTACCAGAAAGCATGTAAAAGCACCTCAAAGTGTAGACAAGTAAAGCAAAGTAGATACTAAACAAGCATGGAGCATCAAAAATTATAGATACGTTTCCAACGTATCAACATCCCCAAGCTTAACTCATGCTTGTCCTCGAGTAGGTAAGTGATAAACAAAATAATTTTTTAGGTGACATGCACCCTCACAATAAAGAGCCAACCATTTGCAAGCATTTAAAGCCAGGATCAAAGAACTCTAAACATGTCCATGAAAGATGGAGTTCTAACAATAGGACATAGTAACTATGCATGCAACATGGCCAGCTACAAACAAAGATCATGAATAACATGCATTGAAAAACGTTTGTTTGTTTCACATATAGAAAACATAGCATAGTGGCAATCAGCTTGTCCCTCGTAGAGTAGCAAATAGATGCATAGGACACCTGCAAAGTTCACAAGGGTGACTAGAAACAAGTAGCACAAGAATAAGTAATATCACAATATGCATCAATTAATAAGCTTTGGAACACTGCACACAAAATGACAACTATGCTCTCTTAATGGTGACTAAAGGTAGAAGGTGGAGACTCAACAATGGTGGAAGAAAGGCCTTTTTTGTTTGTAAAGGAAGCAGGGATTACAAGTTTCAAAAAGAGCTTCCAAAAATTATGGTACTTGTTAGCTTTCAGCCCTCATTGCCCCTATCATAAGCATGTTGAACTGGTTATGGTTAAAGTGGCAAAGCTGGAGTATATGCTTGACGACGTATAAGTTGGCAATCTCATGCCCCTTGAATACGAGGGCCACACCTCATGCATACTCAACTTTGGGTCCAGGTAAGTTCTTTTCACTATAAGTATTTGCATATCATTGAGAACCACCAACGGGGTACCCCTTGCACATGGTACAGGAGCTTTCCCATAACCAAAATGACAAGGCAAGTAGACAATGAGCATCTCAGCAATCTTTTTATTTACCATATGCATATCTTTTTATTGAGGATGCTTCATAGATAGCTCACTATGGTGATGCTGCAAGTTTCCACCATGATTAGGCATGGCTTAGGCTAGTGGCCCAGGCGTTTCTCTAACACAGGATACAGACTCCATGGAATTACAAGTTCCCTCTTTATTTCACACTGGTGACATCCATAGACAAAAGAACATGATATCAACTGAGTACAACAAGGTACAAGTGCAATGTTGAAAACGTTCCCTGTGACAACACGGTTCTGCTAATTCCAACTTATAAGTGCAAGCATATACAAAAAAGTTGTCACAATGATTCAAGTTTATTAGGGGGAAAGAATAAAGTGTGCCATCAAGTTTGTTGGGGCTTTAATCACTAAGTTTTCACATAACAAAATAGTTTTTAATTGGAAGATAGTTGAAAACAAGAATATACTTGGAATGGTGTAACACACCATGCATAGGAGTTTATAGTGGAAACTTTGGAATAACTTGGTTTCTTGGGAGTTGGAAGCATGAGTAGACCTTACTCATACAAGTGGAGGCTAGCAAAAGACTGGGAGCAACCAACTAAGAGAGCATAATGGCTATAATAATGCAGTGCAACAAAGCATACTAATCAAAGCAAAGAGTGGTACTACAAGTCAAGAACTAAATGATCATAGAGGCTATGGTGACTTGTCATAGTCATAACATGGTGTTAGCATGTGCCAAGTCAACCCAAGCAAAGTATCAAAGGAGAATACCATAATACTATGCTTTTGCATGCTAAAACAATGCATAATTTCTTCAAGGCACGCTAAGCAATCCCAATTGTTTGGAACTAGACATGCTACAACAATAATTACTAAGCATAAGGTCAAAAAAAAACCTAGCATGTCATGCTAAATTCTAAGTCACAGTCAATGCAAGCTCCTCTTGCACTTCAAGCAAGAACTTACTACTCCTTTCCAACACCAAGCAACTTATTTGCAAAACAACACATCGGGAACGGGGGTCCAAACTACTTTATTCAAGCAAACTAAACAACCTAAGCAACGCAAACTAAAACTAAGACGCTCCAAGAACAACACAACTATGCATGAAACAATAAAAACGAAGTGTCTAAACAGACCTGAGCTTTTTATTGATGAAGATGGGGATGCCTTGGGAATGCCCAAGCTTTGACGCTTGTAACTCTTGGATATTTCTTGGGGTGACACCATGGTGGCATCCCCAAGCTTGAGGTTTTGTCCATCCTTCATCTCATTGCATCATTCTCTGTTTACACCTAAATTTTTTACTTCATACAAAACTTCACACAATCTTCATTAGCAACATTAGTGTATTAAAAAGATATTAGACCTCTGGCAAAGCTTTGGAACAGCAAGGCTTTTCACTAAAAACACAAACTACTATAGTAACTCCTTCAAAAAGCTCAATTCACCTAAAGAGAACTCAAAAAGGAATCAATAAGAAGCAAATGCAAATAATGGCAGAAATCTGTCAAAACAGACCAGCAAGTAGAAACCGATTTTTTCGAACATCTTTTGTTGATAAAATAAAAAAGTGTTTAACTAACAAAAGTTAGATAACATACTAGGGGATTTATTACTAAATGTTGAGCTCAATCCGAGTTATAGAGCCTCCTCACGATTTTTTTGGTGGAGGATAGAAATCTGTTTCGGGACAACAACTCCCCAAATCTTACTTCCCTCTCATTAGAGGTCATTCTTGGCACAAAAAGCAAACAAAAAAGGATAAGGAGAGGTCATTACTGAAGTAATAACTTCCAAGACGTAAGGAAACTCTTGGGTTATCTCCCAACAATTACTTTTCTTTAACGCCTTTAAGTTAGGCTTAGAAAGTTTGAGAAGATGCTCACATAAGAATTATGAATTGAAGTCAAAGAGAGCATCAAGAAGCAAATTGAAAACACATTTAAGTCTAACCCACTTCCTATGCATAGGAATCTTGTATGCAAATAAATTCACAAAGAACAAAGTGACAGGCATAGGAAGATGAAACAAGAGCAACTTCAAAACTTTCAGCACATAGAGAGGTGTTTCAGTACCATGAAAACTTCTACAACCATACTTTCCTCTCTTATAATAATTTTCAGTAGCATCATCAATAAACTCAACAATATAGCTATCACATAAAGCATGCTTTTCATGATCTACAAACACATAATTTCTATCAAGCTCAAAAATAGTGGGATTAAAACCTCCACAGGTTTTATCCAAAATAGATATTTCAAAAGGATCCACAGGAACATAACATTCATCCTCCTTTGGTAAGCATGTGGGACAATCAAATAATGTAAGGGATAAAGAGTTACTCTCATTAGGAGGTAGGCATCGGTAGATCCATTCTTCCTCTTTTGTTCATCACTCTCCCCCTCTTTTTCATCTAATGAGCTTCCAGTTTCAACAGTTTCTTCTTCCATAGGCTCCTGCAAGGCATTAGTCTCTTCCATTTTTGGAAAGCATATATTAAAATATTCAAGAATATAGCCATTTGCTTCCTTGTAATTGTCAAAACAAAATTTAAGTATCTCATAAACCTCATATTCGTAAGGTGCATCATCAGTATTTTCAAGTAAACTAGCAAGTTCAAATGCACCCTTGAAAGCAATAAATTCTTCAATCTGTTCCACATCATAAAAGTCATAATTTCCTTTAACATAAGAGGATATGGTAACATTATCATTATACTCACATTGGAAAGGGAAATGTTTGTACCTCCTACAGCAACAAGCTTTATCAAAGAAATAGGTAACATTATATGTAGAGCACACCTCTCTAGAAATAGTATTCAACTTATCAATTTGTTCCCATAAGTGTTTCCCTTTTTGTGACAAACGGTGTTCCTTATAATAATACTTTTGTTCTTCCGTGAACCCACCTTGCCAATAAGAACTAGTTTCAAAGAAACCATCCATTGATAGAAAGCATGACCAAGAAAGGCAACAACAGACCAGCAACTAGAGTAGGAACTAATTTTTTTGTGTTTTTGAATAAAGCAAGCAAACAAAACTAGACTAATTTTTTTGGGTTTTTTGGAAAGAGGCAAACAAAAGAAACAAAGCAAACAAAAAACAAAGTAAAGAGAAAGGAAGTGAAGGACTCCCCTAGTGAAGACGTCCTTAGCTTTCCCGGCAACGGCGCCAGAAAAGCTTGACGACTGTCTACGCACAACCTGTTGGGAACCCCAAGAGCAAGGTGTGAAGCAGCAAGCAGCAAGTTTTCCCTCAGTTGAGACCGAGGTTATCGAACCAGAATAAGGAAGGAAATATCACACAGGTGTTGCAAGCAACACGGAGACCTACACAACACAAACTCAAACTTTGCCCCGAAGAACATTTAGGTTGTCAAGCTCACCGCTTTGCTGTAACAAAGGATTAAACGTATGGTGTGGAAGGTAATGGTTTGCAGCAAGTAAACAGGTAACAATGGAAGATGTATCAATGGTAAAGATTGTACCGGGGTCCATAGTTCACTAGAGGTGCTCTCCTTAGATAAAAAACATGGCATGAAGGGTAAACAAATTACAGCAGGGCAATTGACAGGAACTGAGCAAGGCATAACAATGCCATTACTGGTCAGAAATATCCTATGAGATTCGATTGGGCAATACAACAAGATACATAGACCACCATCCAACTGCATCTATGACTAGAAGTCCACCTTCAGGTTATCATCCGAACCCCCTCCAGTATTAAGTTGCAAGCAACAGACAACTACTTTAAGCAAAGTGTGTAAGGTAAACAGTCCACATGTTCCATGAACAAGAGACCGTTGTTTTCTCCCTAGTAGCAACAACACATCTACAACCAAAGATATTATTTCACTTCCCTTGCAAACTAGAGGCATGAACCCACTATCGAGCATAAATACCCCCTCTTGGAGTCACTAGCAACTACTTGGCCAAGGTAGCTACTAACAACGGAGAGCATGCAAGATCACAAACAACACAGACATGATAGAATCATAAAGACAAAACCATTAATCAAACCAACATGATAATCTCAATATCCATCGGATCCACGCAAACACAACATGCATGATTCAAATAGATTAGATCTTGATCATGAACGGAGCTCACAAGATCTATACATGAAATCACAAAGGAGGAGATACAACCATCTAGCTACTACATGGACCCATAGTCCAAGGTGGAACTACTCACGCATCATACCAGAGAGAAGGCCTCCAGGATGATCTCCCTCTGGCAGGGTGTCGGGAAGAACTTCAGATCCCCCCGATCTAGGGACTGGCGGCGGCTATAGACGATTTTGTGGATATTTGATCGAATGCTTAGGGTTTCTTCATCGGGGGCTTCTTATAGGTGAAGGGGGAGGCCGAGGAGGCGTCCAGGGTCACCAAACCCTTGCCAGGCGCGAGGCTGGGCCACCCGTGCTGGGGTGGGTCTGTCCCCCTGGCTAGCCCCTCCGGCCCCCCTCTGGACTTCTTGTTCCCCACAGAAAGTAATTGACTTTGATGTTTGTCCCGTCCAATTCCGAGAATATTTCTTTACTAACTTTTCTGAAACCAAAAACAGCAGAAAACAGGCATCTGGCACTGTTGCAACCTGTTAATAGGTTAGTACCAGAAAACATGTAAAAAGCACCTCAAAGTGTAGAGAAGTAAAGAAAAGTAGATACTAAACAAGCATGGATCATCAAAAATTATAGATACGTTTCCAACGTATCACTAAGTACTTATGAAATAAAACTGGCTTGTTGCAAACAAACCTAGAGCTTAGGATTCCTACTAGAATTGTCTTACTTACATTAGTGATAGTTTGCGAGTACTTTAAAGTACTCATGGCTTTGTCCCTGGCTATTCCCATGGCCAGACTATGAAGAGGACTATCTAGAGGACGGACAACAAGATGTCTACGATAACTAGGATCATCTCCCATCGTCAGCATTGCCTGTGACAATGAAGCTGGAGACTCTACTACGTTATTTTCCGCTGCTTTGATGTGTATTAATACTTGATCATGTGATAAACTATTTGTAAGACTATTTTGGTTTGTAATGGATGATGTACTGTGCTACCAATTCTGTTATGTCTCGCAAAAATGGTAATACTGGGGTTACGATGTATGGCATAACAGGCCTATGGACTTAAAAATCCCGGTGTTGAAAATTGCCTCACCTAGTTTGCATTTAGGCACACTTATTTTCCGCAAAGCCTAAAAATTCCAAAATATTATAAATAAATTTGTAGAAACCTATTCAACCCCTCTATGTTAACCATCTTACACTTTTAGATCCAATCCAAATTTTCTCCTGATCTTAACCGTGTGACCTCGCAGGGTCATGGCGACTTGGACACAATTGGAGTCCGACTCTCAATCGATCAGGCGGTAGCGGCTCCTAGCAGAACAAGCCGACTCCCAAGTACCAAAGATTCACGACGACATGCCTTTCCAATGCGACTTAAGTCCAAGTCCCTTTTGCCTCACGATATACCTTGTCGGACTATAGGCGAATAATCACCATCCCTTATATAGTCCGACTCTTTTCTCGATCCGAGATAAGTGATTCGTCTGACTAACTCTTAGTCGATCACCATGCTTTCCGAATCATATCATTCCAGAGGGACCAAATAATATCTCTCCAAGTGGAGGGGCAAAATCCCGTCTTGGTTATTAATGACCCACAAGTATAGGGGGTGTATCATAGTACTTTCGATAAATAGGAGTGTCGATCGCAATGAGGAGCAGAAGGTGTTGACTAGTGGTTTGGAGCAGAAAATCTCTGTTAATACTCAGCAAACGAATTTTTAGGGTTTTTTGATAAAGCAAGGAAATAAAGTGCAAGTAAATAAAGACAACAAATATTTGCAGCAAGTGGCCCAATCCTTTCTTAAAAAAGGACAAGCCGGTGGTAATACTTATGAGGACCAAACGTTCTCGAGGACACATGGGAATACTGTCAAGTGCTTTCGTCATATACTTGATTAATCTTCTTTGGTTGGATAAGTGTTGTGTGGGTGAACCTGTGCTGATGTACCGACCTTACTTGGACCAATACATACTTGTGATTAAACCCCTTGCAAGCATCCTCAACTACAAGAAAGTAATTAAGATAAAAAACCTAACCACAATCTTAAACTTTGAGATCCTACACTCCCTTGTGCAAAGGTTTCCTAGCGGGGGTTCAGGTTTCTGTCAATCCGGCAACCCCACAATTAGTATCTAAATACACAATGCATTCCCCTAGGCCCATAAATGGTGAAGTATCATGTAGTCGACGTTCACATGACACCACTAGAATAATAGCACCACAACTTAAATATTAAACCATTGAATAATACCCCAACACAATTTCACTACTAACAGCATGACTTCTCCCATGTCCTCAAGAAATAAACAAACTACTCACGAGACATCATATGGATCAAGATCAGAGATGATATAATGATGGATAACAATCTGAACATAAACAATAATTCAATGGTTCCACTCACAAGCATCAACTACAATAGTAATCAACACCGGGAAAGTTTCCCCTAAGAACTATGAAAAATTCAACACAACTGTTACAGCGGGATGGAGTGGTGATGATGGTGCTGGTGGAGATGGTGGTGTGGATTATGATGATGAGGATCCCGATGAAGTCTAGCTTGATGACGGTATTTATGGCGACGATGTCCCCTCTCCGGAAAGGAATTTCCCTGGCAGAAATCTGTCTGCTGGAGAGCTCTTTCTCTCTCTGTAGTTTCCGCCCCGCAGAGGCAGCAGAATATTTTTGTGGTCCCTCTCTGAACTTTAGGGTTTCAGGACAAAGATATAGGCTAAGGGGCAGAGACAGAGGTGGGCTAGGGTAGCCACACCCCCTATAGGCGCGGCCCAGGGTGGCCCGCGCCTAGGGGGTGTGGGCCCCCTATGGCCCAACTCCGCCTCCCCTTCTAGCTTCCTTCGTCTTCTGGGAAAATATGGTTTTCCATAGTTTTTATGGTATTTTTCTAATCTTCGCAAAAATTGCATCTCGACACTGCTTTTTCCATCAGAATCCTGACTCCGGCAGTTCATCCTCCAAGAATCATCCAACATGCAAAAACAGATGAAATAACATAAGTATCACCTCTTAATAAGAAATATATCAATGAATAGAAGCAATTTATGACATAGAATAGTGATGCAAAATGGACGTATCAACTCCCCCAAGCTTAGACATCACTTGTCCCTAAGCAAAAACTGAGCTCAGTAAACATGTCCACAGGTTTATGGAGTGAAGTGTCGATAAAAATAATAGGGACAGGAAGAATCACACTTACCAATACACAACTCATAGAATAAAGCAACTCACCATTATATAACTTAACTTGCAACGAGTATGGGAATCACAATAAATATGCATAAAGATAAATCATAATTGGGAATGGCAAACTTTGTTCTTGGTTAGAGAACAGTTGACAAATCAGTTTTCAAGCAAAGCTTTTTGTAAAGAAGTTTATAACATGAGTACTCTTTGCTCAAACATAAAAGGCTTTTCACAATGATGGATTTCAACATAATACTCATTCAGATAAGAACTATGTGCAAAACAAGGGAGATAAGAAACATGATTGAATAAATCATCATATGAATGATTGAAACACAACAACTCAAATGCTCGCTGGAGGTAGAGAGGAATAGGTCTACTGACTCAACTTAGAAGTAGAAGAAAGGCCCTTCACAGAGGGAAGTAGGGATTTAAAGTTCATAAAGAGCTTTCAAAAGATTATGGTAATTACTAGCTTTGAGATCTCATTGCCCCTTCAGAAGCATATTGAGGTGATTAAGGTTAAAGTGAACAAACATGGAGTATATGCGTGATGAAATATAAGTTGGCAATCTCATGTCCCTTGAGTATGAGGGCCGCTCCTCATGCTACTCAACTTTAGTCACCAATAAGTTCTTGTCATAGTAATTACATGTATATCATAGAGAACCACCAACGGGGTACCTGTAAGATCCCTCCTTTATAAAGGAAAAGGATCCCTGTGATTGCAATGCTAGTCCCTGGATCAATGCTAGCATCCACAGTTTAAGATGAAGTACACCGAAACAAAGGTCATTATTACAGTCATTCCAGAGACAACATAGTCTTTACAACTCCATGGCCACAGGCCTATTACAAGAGTTTAAATAAGTAAATAGATAACAAGTCTTCATCTTCATGTGCCACAGGCAAACATGTTGAGTGTAGACTCATGACTCCTAATCCTCATCAGAGTAACCTGCAACATCACAAGTTACAGCCACAGTGGGTCAATACATTGGAATTGTATTGGCAAGTGATACCTTAGTATAATTTTTGGTGGACTAGATACTATATGCAATTTGGCTAAGTGTAGCTTAGGCTTTCTTTGCTCAAAATAGGTTTTGCATATTAGTTGAAATCACTAAGTTTTTCTTTATCAAAACTTTTCCCAAGGAACCACCAGTAGACATTGAGGTCCTTCACCCTTGTTCACCCACAAGTTTTTACTTAGAAATAGGGATGAGGAGATTCTTGATAGCTTCCATGTCTTGATGCTCAAGTTGTCCTTTTCCAGGGACATGGCTAAGTACTTAGATTCTTCCATCTGCAGAGGTTGTGCACTTTTCCCACAAGCCTTGATTTTCACCATGACAGAACCTTTCAGAAGCCTTCCCTTAGACCAAATGGACGCGTTCCAACCTATCATCCCACTACCACCAACTGTCCAAATGGCTAAGTTCTAGCAACCTATGTGATCCTGGCAGAGCCCATATTGCCAAGTGGCTGCACTAGAAGCTTCTTAACATTTGGCCTCTAAAATCTCTTTGTTCCTGGGTGGCTTTCCACAAGTGAGATACACAAGGTAAACCATAGAAATGGGCCTTGTGTAACCACTCAACATAAACCATTCCTTCCATTCCACCTAGGTGTTTCATTTACTTAGTTGTTTTATTAGGCAAAACACAAGTCCAAAGACTTAGAAATATTTTTATCATAGCATGTATATTTCACCACCCTTGGTTGCTACTAGCTAGGCTAAGCATGGAATAGATAAGCATTCTTAACTTAGAAATTTCCTAGCAATTCTACAACTACTAGGATTTCCCAACATGGCATATAAGCAAAATATAGCATGCAAGACTAGCAAAATATTTCTAATGCTTAGTAGAAAACATAGGGATAAAAATATCATGAAGCACCACTTGCCTTGGTAGTTTGGAGAGTAGCTACACTCCTCACAATCACAATCACTATTGGCACCAAAATCTACACATAAAATCATAGCAACAATCACATACAACATATATACAAACAAAAATATATGAATGCATGCAATATGATATGTGATGGTTTTTAAAACTCAACAAAGCAAGTGTACAGTACTGGTTCATAAACAAGTTCAAAACTTGCCAAACAACATTTATTTAAACCTTAAAACATTTCTTAAACAATTCATATACTCAAAATAGCCCTACACATGTTTCTGTAAATAAAACCATTTTAATAGAAGCAAAAGATTAAACACATTGCATATTTAGAAAGGGCTTGTTCTCCTGATTCCACTGATATAAAATTCATCAAATTTGAACGTGGGGATCAAAAGTTATAGCTAAAACAAATTCAAACAACTAATAGATTCAAATTCTGTTTTTAAATCTAATTCCTGGCCACGCGTCACGCTCTGATTGGCGCGTACCGGTTCGCTCAGGATCGCGTCTGTGAGCCGTTAGATCTACTTAATCTGCACGGTCTAGATCTACTCATAACATTTCGATAAGTGATCTAATTTCACGCGCTGGATCCAGATCCAACGGTCCTGGATCAAACGACCACAGATGGGCGGTGCTGGCGGTGGCTATTGGCGGCGGCGTGCTCGGCCTACGGCGGCGTGGCGCTACAGGGGGTTCTAGGGTCGTCGGAGGCGCTTACCAGGTTCGTAGCGACGCGCTGATGCTCAACCTGGTGACGGCTTGGCAAGGGGCGCACGGACACGACTGCACGGGCTCGTCGGAGTTGCTGGCTGCGTCGGGCTCGGGTGGACAACGACGTTGGCGACGCTCCTGGTCACCCTAGCATGAAGAAACGGCATCAGGAGATGCACAAGACTACGGCGAACATGATCGTGTGAATCAGAGGCGAAGGAGAACAAGGGGCTCACCGAATTTGATCGCCGGAGTTGAGGACGTCGTCGGAACCTTGCTGTGCTTGTCGAAGACGACGACCTGGGGCGGTATAGAAGGAACCAACGGTGTCAGTAGGTGCGCAAGGAAGTGGCGAAGCTATTTGCAAGAACCAGAGAAGAAGGGGCGCATGGGGCTCACCGGAATCGGTCGCCGGAGTGAGCTCTGTCTGCGGCGGTGCGAGGATGATTGCGGGCAGCCTGGGGGCGCTCTGTGCTTGGAGTCTGGGGGGAAATGGAGAGGGGGCAGAGGGGGTTTAAGTAGGCAAGGCGGGGGCGTGATTTACTCCTGCAATCAACGCGAATTGACGAGCGAATCAAACAGGAAACGCACGACGCGATTTGGTTAAGAACACGTCGCGGGGGGTGGAGACGACGATGCCGTATGGGCCGCGGCTGTCAGCGAGAGAAACAGAGGGGGACTGGGTCCTGTCTGTCAGTCACTCGGCGGGTGCGGGTGTGAGTGAAGAAAAACGGTTCGCGGGGTGGGGTTGCTGGGCTTAGCTGGGCCAGTTGGGCCAGATTCGACTGAAAGCTTATTTTTTTCCTTTTAACCTTTTTCTTTTTCTGTTTGGTTTTTCTGAAATGAATTTCAACTCCAAATCAAATGAGTTTGAATTCAAATCTTCTATAGGTTTTTATACTGCAAACCTTCCACTCAAATGTGTGTCAAACACTACTATTTATTCAAAACACTTTTATCAAATGAAAATAAAAATAAAACCAAGCCTTTATGATATATATACAATAGGCATAATATTGGTTTTATTTACTCATTTTGTTTTGAAACTTTGTTCAAACTTTTGATGGTGCCTAAGTTTGAATTTCAAACCTTACTGAACCAAAACAAGTACTTATATGAAACCAAAGGTTTGAAATTCAAACTTAGGCACCATCAAAAGTTTGAACAAAGTTTCAAAACAAAATGAGTAAATAAAACCAATATTATGCCTATTGTATATATATCATAAATGCTTGGTTTTATTTTTATTTTCATTTGATCAAAGTGTTTTGAATAAACAGTAGTGTTTGACACACATTTGAGTGCAAGGTTTGCAGTATAAAAACCTAGAGAAGATTTGAATTCAAACTCATTTGATTTGGAGTTGAAATTCATTTCAGAAAAACCAAACAGAAAAAGAAAAAGGTTAAAAGGAAAAAAAATAAGCTTTCAGTCGAATCTGGCCCAACTGGCCCAGCTAAGCCCAGCAACCCCACCCCGCGAACCGTTTTTCTTCACTCACACCCGCACCCGCCGAGTGACTGACAGACAGGACCCACTCCCCCTCTGTTTCTCTTGCTGACAGCCGCGGCCCACACGGCATCATCGTCTCCACCCCCCGCGACGAGTTCTTCCCCAAATCGCGCCGTGCGTTTCCTGTTTGATTCGCTCGTCAATTTGTGTTGATTGCAGGAGTAAATCATGCCCCCTCCTTGCCTACTTAAACCCCCTCTGCCCCCTCTCCATTTCCCCCCAGACTCCGAGCACAGAGCGCCCCCAGGCTGCCCGCAATCATCCTCGCACCGCCGCAGACAGAGCTCACTCCGGCGACCGATTCCGGTGAGCCCCGTGCGCCCCTTCTTCTCTGGTTCTTGCAAACAGCTTCGCCACTTCCTTGCGCACCTACTGACACCGTTGGTTCCTTCTATACCGCCCCAGGTCGTCGTCTTCGACAAGCACAGCAAGGTTCCGACGACATCCTCAACTCCGGCGATCAAATTCGGTGACCCCTTGTTCCCCTTCGCCTCTGATTCACACGATCATGTTCGCCGTAGTCTTGCGCATCTCCTGATGCCGTTTGTTCATGCTAGGGTGACCAGGAGCGTCGCTAACGTCGTCGTCCACCCGAGCCCGACGCAGCCAGCAACTCCGACGAGCCCGTGCAGCCGTGTCCGTGCGCCCCTTGCCAAGCCATCACCAGGTTGAGCATCAGCGCGTCGCTACGAACCTGGTAAGCGCCTCCGACGACCCTAGAACCCCCTGTAGCACCGCGCCGCCGTAGGCCGAGCACGCCGCCGCCAGTAGCCACCGCCAGCGCCGCCCATCTGTGGTCGTTTGATCCAGGATCGTTGGATCTGGATCCAACGCGTGAAATTAGATCACTTATCGAAACGTTATGAGTAGATCTGGACCGTGCAGATTAAGTATATCTAACGGCTCACAGACGCGATCCTGAGCGAACCGGTACGCGCCAATCAGAGCGTGACGCGTGGCCAGGAATTAGATTTAAAATTAGAATTTGAATCTATTAGTTGTTTGAATTTGTTTTAGCTATAACTTTTGATCCCCACGTTCAAATATGATGAATTTTATATCAATGGAATCAGGAGAACAAGCCCTTTCTAAATATGCAATGTGTTTAATGTTTTGCTTCTGTTAAAATGGTTTTATTTACAGAAACATGTGTAGGGCTATTTTGAGTATATGAATTGTTTAAGAAATGTTTTAAGGTTTAAATAAATGTTGTTTGGCAAGTTTTGAACTTGTTTATGAACCAGTACTGTACACTTGCTTTGTTGAGTTTTAAAAACCATCACATATCATATTGCATGCATTCATATATTTTTGTTTGTATATATGTTGTATGTGATTGTTGCTATGATTTTATGTGTAGATTTTGGTGCCAATAGTGATTGTGATTGTGAGGAGTGTAGCTACTCTCCAAACTACCAAGGAAAGTGGTGCTTCATGATATTTTTATCCCTATGTTTTCTACTAAGCATTAGAAATATTTTGCTAGTCTTGCATGCTATATTTTGCTTATATGCCATGTTGGGAAATCCTAGTAGTTGTAGAATTGCTAGGAAATTTCTAAGTAAAGAATGCTTATCTATGCCATGCTTAGCCTAGCTAGTAGCAACCAAGGGTGGTGAAATATACATGCTATGATAAAAATATTTCTAAGTCTTTGGACTTGTGTTTTGCCTAATAAAACAACTAAGTAAATGAAACACCTGGGTGGAATGGAAGGAATGGTTTATGTTGAGTGGTTACACAAGGCCCATTTCTATGGTTTACCTTGTGTATCTCACTTGTGGAAAGCCACCCAGGAACAAAGAGATTTTAGAGGCCAAATGTTAAGAAGCTTCTAGTGCAGCCACTTGGCAATATGGGCTCTGCCAGGATCACATAGGTTGCTAGAACTTAGCCATTTGGACAGTTGGTGGTAGTGGGATGATAGGTTGGAACGCGTCCATTTGGTCTAAGGGAAGGCTTCTGAAAGGTTCTGTCTTGGTGAAAATCAAGGCTTGTGGGGAAAGTGCACAACCTCTGCAGATGGAAGAATCTAAGTACTTAGCCATGTACCTGGAAAAGGACAACTTGAGCATCAAGACATGGAAGCTATCAAGAATCTCCTCATCCCAATTTCTAAGTAAAAACTTGTGGGTGGACAAGGGTGAAGAACCTCAATGTCTATTGGTGGTTCCTTGGGAAAAGTTTTGATAAAGAAAAACTTAGTGATTTCAACTAATAGGCAAAACCTATTTTGAGCAAAGCAAGCCTAAGCTACACTTAGCCAAATTGTATATAGTATCTAGTCCACCAAAAATTATACTAAGGTATCACTTGCCAATACAATTCCAATTTATTGACCCACTGTGGCTATAACTTGTGATGTTGCAGGTTACTCTGATGAGGATTAGGAGTCATGAGTCTACAGTCAACATGTTTGCCTGTGGCACATGAAGATGAAGAATTGTTATCTACTCCATTTACTTATTTAAACTCTTGTAATAGGCCTGTGGCCATGGATTTGTAAAGACTATGTTGTCTCTGGAATGACTGTAATAATGACCTTTGTTTCTGTGTACTTCATCTTAAACTGTGGATGCTAGCATTGATCCAGGGACTAGCGTTGCAATCGCAGGGATCCTTTTCCTTTATAAAGGAGGGATCTTACAGTACCCCTTGCACATGACACATGAGCTATCCCATATCAAAATGACAAGGCAAGCAGACAATGAGCATCTCAGAAATCTCATATTTACCATGGGAAAATGGTGTTTTTTTCTCTCTTTCCTCTTTTCAATGTATCTCTTTTTATAAGAAGAAAGCTTCATAGATTGCTCACTATGGTGATGCTGCAAGTTTCCACCATGATTAGGCATGACTTAGGCTAGCGGCCCAGGCGTTTCTCTAAAGTGTTGCTACTGACAAGCTCCCCTTTTATTTCACACCGACAACATCCGCAAACAAAAGAGTATGATATCAACTGGGTAGATATTTATAGGTGTTGAAAGCGTTCCCCGTGACAGCACGGTTCTGCTAATCCCAACGTATAAGTGCAATCATATACAACTTCGATGACACAATGGTTCAAGTTAATTAGGGGCAAGAAAAATAAGGTGTGCCATCAAGTTTCTGAGAGCTTTACTAACTAGTTTTCACATAACAAAAGAATTTTTAATTTGGAAGATAGATGAAGCTTGAGAATTTACTTGGAATAGAAATAATGCTAATAGGTAGATATGGTGGACACAAATGGCATAGGTTTTGGTTTAAAGGATTGGATGCACGAGAAGTATTCCCTCTCAGCACAGGTTTTTGTCTAGCAAGTATGGGCAGCAAGCAAAAGAGTTGAAGGAAACAAGCAAACATACAAGTGATAGAAACAAACATGCAATCTTCCTTGAAGACACAAAAGATCTTAAATAAAGAATACTAAGCTTATGAGACAATCAAGAAATAAAGAAAACGATATAAAATACCTGTACGTTCTTTTCTCTTTCCTTTCAAACCTCATAAAGTGTTGATACTGAATAGAGCTCGGTTTGCCAAAACCAATTTAGATTTACTCGATGCTCCCAAAGGATACCAATACTAATCAATAAGATCAATCATATAATAGAGGTTGCAAACTAAAATAAGAAGTGCAAAAAGTAAAAGATGAAACTTCTCATTGATATTCCATAAAGGCACTCACACCAAGGGATACATAGATAACCAACTAAAGGAGAGATACTTCCACAATGCAAACCATCCTATATGATAACTTCTCTATTCAAGATATGACTCTACTAAAAAGGTAAAAAGAAAAAATATAATGATGTGATATCGCGACACTCCCCCAAGCTTGGAACAAACCAAGGGGATGCCAAAACCTGATGACGAATTACTCCTTCGGTGGTGGTGGTGTTCCCTTGTTCAAGGTGAGAAAGCCCTCCAGCATCTTACGAAGCCTGTTATTCTCCTCTTGAAGTATATCCACCTTCCTCCTCAAAGCTCGGTACTTATCACAATACTCATCAGTGGTTCGAAGGGCTTCCACTGCCTCAGGGCAGGAACTGAAGTCTGGAACGGAGTTCATCATCCCCTGCATATTATGAGAAAAAGCACGTCCAATGTTAATTTCCCCTACAAAAGTAGGTTTCCTTGCCCTTGATCCTGTGGCAGCTTGTCCCTTCATGCATGCTGACATGTTCTTCACTTCCTCCTCGACACTCCAACCCATGTCTTCGCGCCTAGCAGCGATCCTTTCTTCTTCCACGGGCTCCTTGCCCTTGTCATTGGCGGAGACCATGGTGCGTCTAAACTTGAGAATATTTCCTGACAGAAACATATCGAGAAAACACAACAAGAACATGATATACAAACCTCGGGGGATCCGGGGGGTTATATATTACGAAGTTTTACTACATAAGGAAGGTACAATGCAAAAACGGGGCAGAGACGGACTCTAGGGAGCTCACATCCCCTAGTAGCACGACCAGCTGGGGCCCGCACCACTAGTGGGTGTGTCCCACCCGGGCTCCGTTTCCTCCTCTTTTTCGTCTCGTAACCTTCCATATGGAATAAAAACTTCAAAAATATAAAGAGATAAGTTTTTCACGAACCTTTGATTTCTAGCTCTTTTACCTATTCAAAGACGGACTCTGTAGATTCCTTCTCTCCAACACTTGAAAGTTCCTTTCATACAAAGCCTTACACAATCTTTATTAGCAACATTAGTATATGCAAAAACAATAAACCTATGGGCTTACATTTCAACTGAAATCCAACAAAACAAAAGCTACTAAAGCAACTCCTTTCAAAAGCCCAAAAAGAGCTTAAAAGGAAGTTATTTAAGAGGCAAATGCAAATGATGGCACAAATCTATCAAAACAGACCAGCAGGTAAATATTGATTTTTTCAAAAATCTTCTGTTGCTCAAATCAAAAAGTGCTAAACTAATGAAAGTTGGATAACAACTTGGGGCACAAGCACAGAAAATTACAGATCCATCCTAAGTACTGAGATCTTTCACGAAATTTTACAATGCAGCACAAAAATCTGTCCTAGGACAGCAACTCTTCACAACTCCTTTACTTCTCAAAGTGGTTGATCTTGACACAAAAACCAAAAAAAAGGATAAGGAGAGGTTATTACAAGTAATAACTTCCAAGACTCAATAAAACTATTGGGTTATCTCCCAAGAAGTACTTTTCTTTAATGCCTTTAAGTTAGGCTTGATAATTTCAAAGATGCTCACATAGGAGATATGGATTTGAAGTGAAAGAGAGCATCAAGAAGCAAATATCCAACACATTTGAGTCTAGCTCACTTCCTATGAAAGGGAGTTTCATGAGAAAACAAATTATTGAAACAAAAGTCTACTAGCATAGGAAGACAAAACAAGTGCAACTTCAAAGCTTTCAACATAAAGCGGGGAAACTTAATATTATTGAGATGCATAAAACCATATTCCCTCTCTCATAATAACTTTCAGTAGCACTTTGAATAAAGTTGACAATATAACTATCACAAGAAACAACTTTATCAGAATGAGCATACTTACAATTATCAAAAATAGGTCTAAGGTCATAAACTGGATCAATAGAAGCAAGTTGTTCAACCCTGAAATCCTCATTAGGCAATTCATTTTCATAAGGATCTTTATAAAATTTGGAAAAGTTAAACTCATAAGCTTCTCCATCAAACTTAGTTAAAACTTTCTCCTTCTTATAATCTATAATAGCTGCACAAGTGTTCAAGAAAGGTCTACCAAAAATGATAGGACAAGTTTTACTAGCTTCTGAACCAAGCACTAGAAAATCAACAGGATATTTAACCTTACAAACAAAGAACCTCCACATCTCTTACAATGCCAATTGGACAGACCGTCTTTCTATTAGCAAGGTGAATAACCACGATGACCCACAAGTGTAGGGGATCGCAACAGTTTTCGCGGGTAGTATTACCCAATTTATTGATTCGACACAAGGGGAGCCAAAGAATACTTGCAAGCCTTAACAACTGAGTTGTCAATTCAGTTGCACCTGGAAATAGTTATTGCTCATAGAATTTTATTAGTAGCAACAATTTGTAGTAGAAACAGCAAAGCAACAAGAATCAGTAAAACAAGAGCAATAGTAACAGTAACGGTAACAGTAGGATTCGAGTGCGGTAGGCATAGGGATGGATGGACGGGCGTTGCATGGACAAGTCTAAACATGTAACTTCAAGATCTAGGGCATTGCAGATAAATAATAACAAGCATCCAAGTACTAAACAATCCTAGACATTTGCTCCAAATATAGTCATACGTGCTCGCAATGAGAACTTGCACAACATCTTCTGTCCAGCCAGCCCATGGCAGCGGGGCCTCTAGGCAACTACTGGCAATTAAGGTGCTTCTTTTAATAGAGCACCGGAGCAAAGCATTAACACTCCATGAACACATGTGATCCTCACACCAAAGCCATCCCCTCCGGTTGTCCCAATTATTGTCACTTTGGGGCCTTTGGATCCGGACAATGATATGTGTACACAACTTGCAGATAAGATCACAAACAATACTATCATACTTATTCAATATTAAGTTAAGATCTGAGATCATGGCACTCGAGCCCTAGTGACAAGAATTAAGCACAACAAGTTGCAACAAAGTCAAATAGCACTAATAGAGAGACTAGGCACTATGCCCTAACAGATCTGATTCGATTACATGATAGAACTCATCCAATCCCTACCATCCTCAAGCCTACAACAGGGGATTACTCACTCATGGATGAGGGAATAATCGATGGTTGATGGAGAGGCATTGGTGATGACGATGGCGATGATCCTCTCCAAATTCCCCGTCCCGGCAGGGTGCCAGAACGGAGTTTCTGGATCCGAATCTTGGTTTCTGATGGCGGCGGCGGAGCGGAACTCTTTCTGGAAAACTATCGACCCTCCTCGGTTTTTAGGTCGAAAGGCAACTTATAGGCGCAGAGGGAGGCCGAGGGGGTGCCTGGGGTGGCCGCACCCCCTAGGTGCGGGGCAGGGCCCACCCGCGCCTGGCAGGGGTGTGGGCCCCCTAGGCCCCTTCCCCGTCTCGTCTTCTGGCTCTGTGGGTCTTCTGGTGAAATATAATTTTTGGCATATTTTCCGGGATTTTTCCTGATAGTTGATTTTCTGCACAAAAACAAGACACCAAGGTAATTCTGTTGAAAACAGTGCCAGTCTTTGTTAGTTGTATCCAAATCACACAAGTTTAGAGGAGAAACAATAACAAAAAGTCTAATATTAGCCCTATTAAAACTTCCACCCGCACGTTTTTCGAGGCATGAGGCTCCTCTGAGGTGACCGTTGGTCGGCCTCCGGCTCTCGCCGGCGTCTTGCCGGCATAGGCTCTGCATGGATTCCTCTGGAGGTTCCTGGAAGGTCACCTACTCTGGTGTGACCACGGGTGGTAAGTTTCTGGAAGGTTCTCTCGTTGCCTCGGCTGATTCTTGGCTGGTTCTTCTCAATGCCAAAGGCTCTCCTCTTGAGGGACGATGTTTGGAAAATGGGGAGAAGATCTCTGTTGGATCTGTTTTGAGGTTCCCCTCTCATCTCTCTCGTGTTAATGATTCTTTGGATCCTTCATCTGGATTTCTTGGTAGATCTCCTACCATCACTGGATCAGATGAAGACACTGGTCTTAAATGGCATGCCCTTTGCTCCTCTTTGCCGACTGATGATCTGGAGCCTTCTAAAGGTTTTCTCATGCTTTTTCCTAGTTCTAAAAGGCTTGTTCTTCTCAACCATAATGAGGTTGTGATCGATGCTAGATACTTGGTTCATGGCCAGGTGGTGGCTTCTGGTATCTCTATTGATCTTCAGGTGAAGAGGGTTGTGGTTGGTACTCAAATTTTACCAAGCCCTTTGGTTAAAAAATTTTCCACCAATATTGAAAAGATGGTGCCTAGATCTCTGGATTTCTCTGAAAATCTCCCCTCAGGGTGTACTTCTAAAGATGTTGCTTCGTGTCGACCTGCCCTGGATTTTTCTTTAGGGCGTGATTTTGAGAAGAGAATTTTTGATAAATTCAGGCATCAAGTTAATTTCATTGGTGGTTTTAGGAAGAGACCATTTTATCTGGTCTGTTCTTTTGGGAGGGAAAATTTTAAGTTGGACTTTCATACTGTTAGTCTTGCTCTTCAAGCCTGTTTTGGTGGTAATGCTTCTAAATTCCAGGTGAAGCTTCTGCAAGATAGAACTTTTCGTTTCTCGGTTGCTTCGAGGGCAGTGGGTTTTGAGATCTACAATATCTCAAAGTTTTCATGTCATTCTTTTGTGATTCATGTCAATCTTTGGGGTAATGGGGGTCCGAACTGGATTCATGAAGAAAGGGAATTCTACAAGGAATCTGCTAAGGAATGGAAAGTTGTCACGTACAAAAAAGAAAGTGCAAAAAAATCTCCTTCTTTAAAGCCTCCCGGCAAAGGTGGCTCGGTTTTTCAAAGGCTCAAATTTCCTGCGTCACCTGAGGGTCCTTCGCCTGTGATTGAGCATCGTATTAATGGGGAGTTCAAATCAGGTCTTCATGGCAGATCTTTTGCTCAGGTGCTCACTGATGGGGGTTTTAAGTCGATGGTAATGCCGGTCAGATCTGGGGAGGGCGCCAATCGCGCGGCATTTAAATTGCCTGGGCTCCTTCCTTTTCTGAAATTTCCCTCTTTCCCTAATTGTAATTGGCCCGACAAATCGTATGAGGGATGGTTCAAGGCCCAGGTGGTTTCTCATTCCCAGCCCGTTATTCACGGCAGTTTTCATGAGTTCACCACTTCGTTGCAAAAAACAACTACCACTTCCCCTGTCTCCTCAACTCCCCCGCCCGCTGAAACCCCATTCCCCTCCTGCTCGTCGCCGGTGAAAGGCGACGCAATGGCAAACATTCCGATTGATCCTGCGCCTTTCCTGCCGAATGGCTTCCAGATTATGCAAGTGGCTGGGCAGAATCGGGTTAAAAGGGTGGTGGTGCCTCGGAGGTCACGAGCACATGAACAGTATGCTATTGCTAACATTTTCCCCCTCCCTCCTGGTCCTGTTCCGTTCTTGAATATTCATGGTGTCCTAGTTGATTTCTTCAACAATGAGGTTGGAGTGCATTTCAGAGATATCCAGGATTGTCCCTTTGGGTCTGCATATGTGCAGTTTCACCATGTCAGCGACCGTGACAGACTCATTGCGGCGAGCCTGATCCCGTTTCAAGATGTGCATGTTTCTTTTGTTAAGCACAATGAGGGTGATAACTGGCGTAGGACTCAGTTTAATAATGAGTGCTGGGTCATGCTAGTAGGGCCTCCCCTTGACCACTGGCATACGGAGGATCTGAATGCTATCTTTGCGGACATTGGAAAAGTGCTCTTGTGGGAGAGGGACCCTGACCAAAAGGGTAGAATTATTGCTAAAATTCGTGTTACTGACTTGGTTGACATCCCCAAGAGTGTGCGGTTTACCATAGGTGACCTGGTGGAGACCGAGTCTTGGACTTTTTCTGTTGAAGTTCTTCAGAGTCACTTGCTTGGAGGGGGGCCACCTGAGGAGGACCCACTGCCCGATGACAATGTGGACCCACACCCTGTTCCTGCACATGGTCCAGTCTTTGGACCTCAGGTGCCACCTCCCCCCCTCCCCCCTGCTCCTGGGGGTGATTGGGGTCAGTGGATGGCTCCTGTGCAGGACCCTGCTCCTGCTGGTGGGAATGCTGAAGGTTGGGGCCCCTGGGAGGCTGCTGCTGCCCCTGTTCAAGGCCCTTTCATTGCTCCTGGAGAAGACATGCCTATTGACAATCAGCATCTGCCACCTCAGGATGTGAACAGTGGAGTTACAGGTGCTATCATTGTTCAAGACTGGGAGTCTGATGATGATGAATCTGTTAATGAGCCTGAGGCTGTGGAGGAGCCTGGTGTAGCAGTTGCACCTCAAGGGGTTGGCATTGGGGAAGGCCTGCAAAATATTTTTCAAAACTATCTGGCTGATGAGGAGGAGGCCAATTCTGATGCTGAGGAGGAGACAGGAAGTCCTATGGATTCAAGTACTGTGGCCCCTGAGAATGATGATTGGATGCTGGAAGATCAGCACCTTCTTTCCCCAAATGAGGCCCACCTTCAGGTTGGGATGGTGAGAACATTTATCTCCATTCCTGATGTGCATGTTGCAAAGCAGGGATTTTCCCAACAAGGCTTGGAGCTCTGGGAGAATTATTTTGCTCCCCATATTTAGAAGGAATCTTCTTCAAAGGGTTCTCTTAAATGTGATATTCCTGTAAGTTGGTTTAACTTCATTACTCTCATGCTTGCTACTCCTGAGAAGTTTAATTGGGTCAAGGGATTTCTTACTTCTCCTTTATGGGAAATTATTAAAGAACCTATTGCTGAGGAAAGTTCAATTTCCTTCATCATTCCTAATGAGAACTTTTCCCAGATGGCCCCTTCTTGCCTGGGTATTGAAGTCAATAAATCTTCATGCTCTCCTTCTACCCCTGCTAGAAAGAGAAAGGGCAAGGAACCTCTTGTGGAATCTGAGGTGATAAGAAGTCCTAGAATTGTTGAACTAAATGGGGGTTTTAAAAGTCACTTAAACTGTCAAATTGTTGATTGCCTGGTTTGTAATGCTGCTCCTCCTTGCCTGAATTCCAAAGTGGTTAAAAATCTTGCTGCTTCATTCTGCAAGGTAAAAGATGGGGACCTGGAGAAGAGGTTACTCAATAAAGGGAAGGCTAATGATGTGGCTGTCAAGGCTCCTCCAAAAGGCAGCATTAAAGGAGGACCCTCTTCCAGCTTGGGCATTGGTGGCAAGAGGAATCCTGGGGCTGCTGGTACCTGTGGACAGCAATCCAAGAAGAAGACCTCTTCTTAAGTGTGTTAATGTATCAAACTAAATCTTTTGCTGGAGTCTTGTTGACTCCCTGTTATGTGTTCTGTGATTGTGATATTGCAATGTGGATGATACTTGTTATGGATCATATCTGTGGTACCCTAAATTGGTTGAGCTTTTGTCTCTCTATTTGCTATTTCCTCTTCTGGGTGATTACATTATTTACATCACCCCACATCTATACTTGCTCCTGGTTTCTTAATGAATAACAAAAGAACTTGGAAGATCTTGAATTGGAATATCAGGGGAATCAATTCTGAAAAAAAATGGATTGCTCTCAAAAGCAAAATTGAGGAGTCTGGCTGTGACATTATCTGTCTCCAAGAAACTAAGAGAGAGGATTTTGATAGCTCCTACATTAAAAAATTCCGCCCCTACAAATTTACCAACTTTGAATTTCTTCCCTCCAGAGGTGCATCTGGAGATTTGATCACCATTTGGAATGGCTCCCTGTTTTCTGGACAACTTTCTTTCCTCAATGAGTTTTCTATCTCCATTACCTTGACATCTCTCTTGTCCAATAAATCCTGGATCCTCTCCAACATTTATGGGCCATGTTTACCTAAAAAAAGTCTGAATTTTTAGACTGGTTTGGCAGCATTGATATGCCTGATGATGTGGATTGGCTTATTGTGGGTGATTTTAACTTCTGTAGACAGCCTTCAGATAGAAATAAATTGGGTGGAGATGTGAATGGTATGCTTCTCTTTAATGAAGCCATTAATAATTTGGGTCTCATTGAATTACCACTTAAGGGTAGAAAGTTCACTTGGAGTAACATGCAGAAGGATCCCCTCTTGGAATGATTGGATTGGTTTTTTACTTCTATTGCCTAGACTCAGAGTTTTCCCTCAACTTTTGTTGCTCCTCTTTCAAAGCCCACTTCTGATCACCTTCCCTGTGTCATTGCCATTGGCACAATGATTCCAAAAGCTCAGGTGTTCAGATTTGAAAACCATTGGTTACATCATAAGGAGTTTAAAGATATTGTTCAAAATGCCTGGAACATTCCTGTGGGTTTTATGGATTCTGCGAAAAAATAAATGCTAAATTCAAAAATGTGAGAAGAGGACTGAAGCTTTGGGCCAAACAGCTACCTTGCCTAAAGGCACAAATCTATAATGTTAATGCCACCATAGACTTGCTTGATATCATGGAGGAAATGAGAACTCTTACTGTTCATGAGTGGAATCTTAGAGATATCCTGAAGGATCTTATTATTTCTCTTTTACAAAGTCAGAATACTTACTGGAAACAGAGAGGAAAAATTAAGTGGGTTAAGCTGGGGGATGAGAACACCAAATTCTTTCACTCCAGAGCTACCATAAGTTTTAGACATAATTACATTTCCATGCTCAAGGATGATTCTGATCTTGAGGTCTATGATCATGATGGAAAAGCAAATCTTCTTTGGAATTCCTTTAAAAATAGAATGGGCTCTTCTGATAAGCCTGAAATGCATTTCAATCTTAATGACTTGGCTGGTAACTGCTTAAGCCAGGAGGAAAGGGATGCTTTGGAAAAGCCTTTCTCTGATGAGGAGATTGATGAAGTCATCACAAATCTACCTAATGATAAGTCCCCTGGCCCTGATGGTTTTAATAATGAATTCATGAAGCTTTGCTGGCCTATTATCAAGGATGATGTGAAGCATCTACTTGTGGAGTTCTATGAAGGGAATGTCTCTTTGGAAAGCATTAATTCTTCTTTTATCACCCTCATTCCAAAAATAGCTGCTCCTTTGACTCCTGCTGATTTTAGACCTATTTCTTTGCTAAATAGTGTCTTTAAGATTATCACCAAGATTTTGGCTAATAGACTGCAAAAAGTCATTCTTAAACTTGTTCACAAGAATCAATATGGTTTCCTCAAGCAAAGATCTATCCAAGACTGTTTAGGTTGGGCATTTGAGTTCCTAGATCAATGCCACAAGTCAAAGGAGGAAATTTTAATTCTTAAGTTGGATTTTGAGAAGGCTTTTGACAGAATTGAGCATTCTGCAATCATCAATATCCTTAAAGCCAAAGGTTTTGGAGTTAAATGGATTTCTTGGATTCAGATGATCTTTGGGTCTGCTTCTTCCTCTATGCTTTTAAATGGTGTGCCTGGGAAAATTTTTTACTGTACAAGAGGTGTCAGGCAAGGAGATCCTTTGTCTCCTTTATTGTTTGTTTTGGCTGCTGATCTCCTTCAAAGTATCCTCAATAAGGCAATGAACCTGGGTCTTCTTTCTTTGCCCACTGAGAATGTATTCTGTCCTGACTGCCCGGTGGTTCAGTATGCAGATGACACTTTAGTAATCCTTAAAGCTGATTCTGAGCAACTCTTGTGTCTTAAGGAAATTCTACATACTTTTGCTCTCTCCACTGGGCTCAAAGTCAATTATTCCAAGTCCAGCATGATGCCAATTAATATGGATTCTGAGAGGCTTGGGCATTTTGCTAATACCCTTTCTTGCCTCACTGGTTCTTTGCCTTTTACCTATCTTGGTTTGCCCCTGAGCTTGAATAAACCTGGTGTGGAACATTTCTTGCCTATTGTTCAGAGAATTGAAAGAAGGTTGTGTGGAATAGCTGACTTTCTGAATTATGGGGGGAAATTGCAGTTAGTTAAATTTGTGTTATCTTCCCTTCCCATATATTACATGAGTTGTTTTGATCTCCCTGTCACTATCAAGGAGCAGTTGATCAAATATATGAGGCAATGCTTGTGGAGAAAGAAAACTTCTGATGTTCAAGCTAGAGGTACTGCTCTTGTAGCATGGATGAAAGTTTGTAGACCCAAAAACCAGGGAGGATTGGGAGTTCTTGATCTTAATGTTCAAAATTCTGCTCTTCTTTTGAAGAATCTGGATAAGTTTTATAATCATAAGGATATTCCTTGGGTTCACTTGGTATGGAATACTCACTATTGTAATGATAAGCTACCTGGAAGAAGTCTTGAGGGATTCTTTTGGTGGAAAGCCCATCTAAAACTGATTGACATTTTTAAAGGACTTGCAAAGTGCTTGATTGGAAATGGGAAATCCACACTATTCTGGACTGATATGTGGAATGATAACTGCCTCCAACATAAGCTTCCTCACCTCCTTTCATATGCAAAAAACCCTCACATCTCTGTAAGTGAGTTCCTGCATACTGCAAATACTCATGATCTCTTTTATCTCGCTTTGTCCCAACAAGCTTATCAGGAATATCAAAGTCTTGAACAAATTCTCAATTCTGGCAGGGAAGGGGAATCTGATTGTTGGTCTTACATTTGGGTTAGTAATTTTTCGGTCAAAAAGGCTTACTGCTCTTTAGCAGGTTACCAACCGGTTCAGCCACATTTCTCTTGGATATGGAAATCTTCTTGTCAACAAAAGCACAAATTCTTCTTCTGGCTCTTACTGCTTGATAGACTCAACACAAGAAATCTTCTTAAAAGGAAATGTTTTTCTCTGGCATGTTATGACTGTGTCTTCCAGGGCTGCAATAGTGAAGAAACCAGTTTACATTTGTCTTGGGAATGCCAGTTTGCAAGAGCCTGCTGGGCTGAAATTACACAGGTCAATATGGCTGATCAAAGCATCTTTGAAGTTTTAGCCAGTATTAAAAAAGACCTCAAGGTCCCTTTTGCAATGGAAATTTTGATACTTGGAACTTGGGGCATCTGGATTTGCAGAAATAATGAAATTTTCAACAATCAGCATGCGTCGATGGAGACCTGGAAGGCTATTGTAGCTCAGGAATTAAGATGGGTCCTTTATAGAATTAAGAAGAAGTACTATCAGGGCCTTAAGGTTTGGATTGAAACCAATTTAGACAGGAGATAGCTGATTAGAATGTTATCCCTCTTCTTTGAGGTGGAACATGTTTGTAAATATTCTTTTGTAACTCTCTATAATTTATAAAAATTGCAGTGGTTTTTTTTTACCCTACTATTTTACCCTAAAAAAAACAATAACAAAAGTGTTCGGGAAAGTAGATACATTTTGGACGTATCAACTCCCCCCAAGCTTAGCTTATTGCTTGTCCTCAAGTAATTCAGTTGAAAACTGAGTGCGATAAAAGAACTTTCACGAACACATTTGCTTCATATGATGTATATATTCTCAGCATAGGAGTAGATTCTTAAACCATTCATAATAAGAAGTAGGCAACAAGTCTACTCAATAGTCATTGAAAGCTATGAAGAGAAACCAACTCAATAATAATAAGTAGCATGAAACATAAACATAAGCAACATTGCAATGCTCATAGTAAGGTATGATAGAGTGGTATCTCGTTTGCCTTCGTTTGTAGAGCACAATATAAATGCCAAGGCACCTCTGAAGTTCAAGTGAAGATATCAGAGATACAAGTGAAGATATCAGAGATACAAGCATCAAAGTCATGACATAATTAACCAAGTTTTGGAACAAACACAAGAATGACAACTATGCTCCAAGAAGGTGCTCATAGGATAAGTGGTGACTCAACAAGGTTGTGAAAACGGTTTTGAAAAGTTTGAAAGGCTTCCTAATGCTGAAAGGAAGGTACTCGTTAGCTTTGAGCTCTCATTGCCCCTATCATAGGCATCTTCATGTGGTTAAGGTAAAAGTGAGGTCCACTCAGAAGTATATGCTTGACAGACCATAAACTGGAAATCCCATGTCCCTTGAGTACGAGGACCGGGGAGATCCGCTGCTTACTGCTTACGGAAACATCCGACCTGCAGGGCGAACGAAAACAAAATACTTTTCCTTGCTCTTGATTTTTTTTTCGTTGAACATAGACCCAATTTTTCTTTTTTTTGATTCCTTAGAATATTTTTTTTCTGGTGGTCTTCATGCTACTCAACTTTGGTCACCTGAAAGTTCTTGTCATTGTAAATACATGCATATGATAGAGAACCGCCAACGGGGTACCCCTTGCACATGGTACATGAGCTTTCCCATGACCAAAATGACAAGGCAAGCAGACAATGAGCATCTCAACAATCTTTTTATTTACCATATGCATAGCTTTTTTATTGAGGATGCTTCATAGATGCTCATTATGGTGATGCTGCAAGTTTCCACCATGAATAAGCATGGCTTAGGCTACTGGACCAGGCGTTTCTCTAACACAATGTATAAACTCCATGAACTCACAAGCTCCCCTTTTATTTCACATTGTCGACATCCGTAAACAAAATAGCAAAGTATCAACTGGATAGGATATCCAATAAGTGTTGAAAGTGTTCCTCATGACAACACGGTTCTGCTGACTCCCAGCATATAATTTGTAAGCATATAACTTTCATGGACTAGTTACAATGGTTCAGGATTATTAAGTGCAAGGAATAAAGTGTGCCATCAAGTTCGTGAGATCTTTACTAACTAACTTTATCAAAACAGACAAACATTTTATTTGGAAGAAAACACGACATATTGAATAAGCACTGAAATAGCAAATGATGCTAATAGGTAGGTATGGTGGACACAATTGGCAATATTGGTTTTGGGGAGTTGGAAGCACAGGTAGAGATCATACTCAGTGCAAGTGAAGGCTAGCAAAAGAGAGGGAGCGACAAACGAGAGATCAATAACTGTCATAATCATGCTTGCAACAAAATAGGACTAATTATGGCATGAAAGTGATACAAGAACTCTGAGGCAAAATAAGTCATCGAGGCTTACTGACTATTGATTGGTCATATGCATGCATGAGCATGTTCCAAGTCGATTCATATGAGCAGTCAGAGGAGGATACCACAATATCATACCAAAATATGAGTAAAACAATGCAAGCTAACATTCATATGACATGCTACAAACTATTAGCAAGCTGGAGCTAATCATAGACAAGCAAGAACTACTAAGCATCCATAATGACATACACCTTACACAAACAGGCTAAGCATGCTCACAATGACGAGTATATGTACAAAAATGAAACAAATATAGTTTGTTACCAGCCTCTTACCACACCTTGAGTTGTCTTAATCTTCATTATTGACCTTCACTTGTGTGACTTGAATAATAACATGAAACCAAAATCCACTAAGGATGGCTGAACTCCGCAAAGAACTCACAAAACCAAAGAAGAACAATAAATATTTTTGGTGTTTTCGATTTTTTTAAAGAAAGCAAACAAAGCAAAAACAAACAAAGAAAAAGCAAACCAAACAAAGCAAAATATTTTTGGATTTTTCTTTTAAGGCAAAGCAAAGCAAATAAACAAACTAATAGAAACAACGAAAATATTTTTGGTATTTTTATGTTTTTGAGAAAGAAGCAACAAGAACCAAAAAGAAAGCGAAACAATGGATATACAAAGAACCGACCGAACATGATATATAGATGAGTGTGATGTCGGTATACCTCCCCCCAAGCTTAGGCTTTTGGCCTAACTGGGGCTCAATCCCATGGTGCCCAAGTAGATGCACCTCCGTAGTATGACGAGGAGGCTCCCTCGTCCTGGTACGAGCTCGAGGACTCCCCTGTGTAGTGTACCGCGGGGTCATATGAGGGTGCTTCCTCCTGATAGTGCCCATGGAAGTTAAGGGAGTGCAGGAACTCATCCATCTCCTCCTTGGAGCGTGACAAAGGTCCCTGAGAAATACTGAACAAAGTGGTTTGTGGGAGAGGGATCTCTCTCTCTCTTCCACGTCAATAAACAGCATTCTATAAACCAATTTATCCAGGGTAGAGCTAGTGGTGAAAAAGTGATGCGCCTTCATGGCAGCAAGATCAAGCCTCTCAGGAGCCAAGATTATATCATTTGGATCAACAGCAATGTCCAAGGCAGCAGCAACACGCGTATCAATAATCCCCCCTATAAATGGGTCCCTTAGCTGTTAAGCGACGAGCAATGAGATAACCAAGATTATATTTGGTATCATTGTTGAGCGCAGCAGCTAAGAATGCCAAATAATAGTTGGAAATATTACTAGTGTTCTCCCTACCAAGAACACTAGTGGCAAGATAGTAAACGAAGTACCTGATGGCTGGAAGCTGAATATTTCTTATCTTTCCCCGTTGAGCTCTACAACTATCATCATTGGTTATTCCTCGGTAAAGCTCCAACAAATTATTGGGTTGAGCTAGAATCTTCTTTGCTGACCCAGCTGTATCGAGTCCAAGAGCCCCACAAAATTTATTCAATGTCATATGGTAAGACCTGCCATAAACTTTGAAAGAAACATCTGGATGGAACACACTGTTAGTAAAGGAGAAACTCTCCACAAATGTTTTCGTGAGCGTAGCATATTGCGCATTCTCATCCTGCATAAGACTCGTTAGACCAGCCCTCCAAACCAAGGTCATAACATCATTAAGAATCTCAGTAGCCCGCAAGAAGGTTTGGCAAGGAAAGGCGGAGGGATGCGCATCCCCCTCATCTCCCTCGTCACCAAATCACGGAGTGATGAGATCCTCATTGTATGAGGGCCTGACATTGGTGGATGATCTTGGAAGCCTTGCCCTTCTAGGTGCATCACCCTCAAATATTTCACCAAATGTGTGGTGGTCCATGACTTTCCTTTTCTTAAATTTTAGACAAGCATCAAACCAAGTGATTTCTAAGTTGATAAATGATGAGCAGCTACTATAGGAACTTGCTAGAGGACTACACATGCATCAAAGTAAAGTTTCTAAGCATAGAACAAGCATGCAAGCTAAAAAAACCTGTCACCTATAGCAGCAAAATACTCAAGATAAAATCTACCAATCACAAATCTAATTGGACAAGTGGAGGAGGCACATACCAAGGAACAATCTGTCCAAAAATCAGCAGCAAAGAGGGGCTGAGCAAGGAGATCTAAAATCGCGAGCAAGAACAGCAAGAACTCGAGCTTGAGCAAGTTTTCCGGTGTTTTTCGGGAGAGAGAAAGAAGATGGCTTTGAGGAGGCAGCCTGGAGGGGCCAAGGTGGGCCCGACCCCCCAGGCGCCGCCCACAGGCAGGCCGCGCCTACCAAGGGTGTGGTGTCCTAGGGTGCCCCCCTGGGTCACTTCAGGTGTCTCTCTGCCCCTTTTTTCGAGGAAAAATTTATTTTGAATTTTGTAGGATTTTTCGGGAAACTTTATTTTTGGCCAATTTTCAGGGTATGGAAATTGATTTTCTCGCAGAAACAGTTTTTTCAGAAGAAGCAAAAGCAAACCAAAAGCCAAAATACAGGAGATCTAAGACAAACTAACAAGCAAACAACTAGCAAAACCAAAGCTAGCAAAACAAAGGCAAAGACTAGGAAGGGGAAAATTAAAAGAAAGCAAGTATAACCATAGTGAAAACATTATTTTGTTCATTAAAATCCTTTTGTTAACAAGGTTGATCAAGTCTTGTTACCAAAAAAATCTTATATGAAACAAAACTTTGCATTCCACAAGGTGATTATGTTACCTCATACTTGATAGCAATGGTCCCAATCAGAATAGTTTCAAAATTTTCTTGTGGAATGGGACAATATATTTCTCCAACCTTGATGCTCTCAATATTTTCAATGGAATTCAGGCAATAGCTCTTAACAACCTTCTTGGGGAAATAAATAGTATGCTCTTTTTCATAAGTATTGAATGCTACTTTTCCTTGATTACAATTAATGACAGTACCTGCAGTATTAAGAAAAGGTCTTCCAATAATAGACATATTATCATCTTCAGGCATTTCAAGCACAACAAAATCAGTCAGAACCAAGCAATTATGAGCTACTTGAATAGGAACATCCTCACATATACCAACATGAGTAGTAGTTGACTTATCAGCCATTTGCAAAGATATATCAGTTGGTATCAACTTCTCTAGCTGGAGTCTCTTGTAGAGAGAAAAAGGCATAACACTAACTCCAGCTCCCAAATCACATAAAGCAGTTCTAACATAATTATTCTTAATAGAGCAATGAATAGTTGGTATACCTGGATCACCAAGTTTCTTTGGAACCTTACTATTGAAGGAATAATTAGCAAGTACAGTAGAAATCTCCTCATTGGGAATCTTCCTTTTATTAGAGACAATATCCTTCATATACTTTGAATAAGAAGGCAATTTAATAGCATCAGTCAAAAGAATTTGCAAAAATAAATGTTTCATCCACTCATAAAACTTGTTTTAGTGTTCTTCCTCCTTTGACTTGTGTTTCTTACCTGGAAAAGGCATAGGTTTCTGCACCCAAGGTTCTCTCTCTTTACCATGTTTATTAGCAATAAAATCTTCCTTAGTGTACCTAGTGTTCTTAGTGTGCTTCTCATGTTCTTCCTCATCTTCCTCCTTATCAGGAGCATCATTATTATTACCACTCTCAGTTTCAGCATCAGAGACAAATATACTATTAGGATATACAACAGGTTCAAGTGGTTCCTCAACTACATTATGTTTATTTTTCTTTCTCTTACGAGGACTACCACTATTCTCACCTTGTTGAGAATCCTGCTCAATTCTTTTAGGGTGTCCTTCAGGATATAAAGGATCTTGAGTAGCTATACCACTCCTAGTTCTAATTCCATAAGCATGTTTATTTCCTGAGGAATTAACTAGCATATCCTTTTGTACCTTAGCAAGTTGATCAAGTTGGGTTTGAACCATTTGAAAGTGTTTACAAAGCATTTTAATATCATTAGAAGTTATTTCCATAATATCTTTCAACTCATGGATAACTCTAGAGTTTTCCAATAAATGATTCTGAACTTGTTTATTAAAATTACCTTGTTTAATAATAAATGTGTCAAGTTCCTCTAAACATTGATCAGGAGGCCTACCATAAGGAATATCACCTTCATTAAAATGGAGAGAGTGTACCTCAATAGTAGATGAGTGGGGAATTGGCTTACATAATTCTTCTATAGGAGGTAGATTCTTCACATCTTCAACTCTAATACCTTTCTCCTTTAGTCATTTCTTAGCTTCCTTCATCAGTTCATTAATTAATGCAATAACTCCCCTCTTCTTTGGTGTTGGTGTTGGAAATGGTTCAGGAACATCTGGTTCAGGTGTATTTATCTCATTTGAAGTCCAATCATCATAATTCTTGCTTATTTTATCCATTAATTCTTCAGCATCTGTAGGAGTTCTTTTCCTGAAAACACAATCAGCAAAGCTATCTAGGTAGGTCCTAGAATCATAACTTAGTCCATTATAATAAATATCAAGAAGCTCATTCTTAGGTAATGGAAATCTAGGATGTGCATGAATCAAGGCACAGAACCTTGTCCATGAATCAGGCAATTTCTCTTCTTCTCCCTGTTTAAAATCAAAAAGTCTCTACAAAGCAGCATGTCTAGCACTGGGAGGAAAATATTTCTGGAAGAAAGAAGCAATCAAGCAATCATGGCTATCAATGGAACCAGGAGGTAATCTATTAAACCAAGCCCTAGCTTCTCCTTTTAGTGAAAAAAGAACTTAGTAACAAAGTACTTGCGCATCTTAAAATCATTAGAGAACAAAACACTCATAGTAGAAAGCTCATTCATATGAGCCACATTACTCTCATTTTCAGTCCCACAGAAAGGTTCTTTCTCAACAATATCTAGGACAAATCAAGAGAGAAATCATAGTCTTCATCTTTAATATCAATGGGAGAGGTGGCAAACTTAGGATCAGAGGACAGTTTAGGCATAATAGTACGTCTAGCAAGGAGACTCTTAATAGCACTTGTACCATGTGTTTCGGCACTCTTCAACAAATTCATCAGTGAACTCAATGTAACCATCATTAATATCATAACTCTCTCTAGACTAAGGTGAGCTAACAGGTGTAACAGTGTCTTCACTAGGAGTTTTGGTATTTCCTAGACTAGCCATAGTAGCATCTAGGAAAGGACCTAATGAACCACTTGCATCAAGCACAGTAGAAGTAACATCATGAGCATTAAAAGCAGTTTCAGATTCAGCAGTAGTAGTAGTGCGTGTAGCATGAGTATGTGGTGGTGGTGTGACAAGCTTACTTATAACAGACGGTGAATCAAGAACAACAGAGGTGTTTAGGACTGTACCTCTTCTTGTAGTGGATGGTAAAATAGGGAACTTTCCATCACGAGACTTCCCCATGATGAAAGGATTAGCAGTGAACAATAATAGATCCAAGTGAACTTACAAATAAAGCTATGCTCCCCGGCAACGGCGCCAGAAAATAGTCTTGATGACCCACAAGTGTAGGGGATCACAACAGTCTTCGCGGGTAGTATTACCCATTTTATTGATTCAACGCAAGGGGAGCCAAAGAATACTTGCAAGCCTTATCAACTAAGTTGTTAATTCAGCTGCACCTGGAAATAGTTCTTGCTCACAGAAGTTTATCAGTAGCAACAATTTGTAGTAGCAACAAAGCAACAAGCAGTAGTAAAACAAGAGCAATAGTAAC
Source organism: Avena sativa (assembly GCA_916181665.1). Taxonomy (NCBI): domain Eukaryota; kingdom Viridiplantae; phylum Streptophyta; class Magnoliopsida; order Poales; family Poaceae; genus Avena; species Avena sativa. Next base: position 141,088,508 of record OV702280.1, read on the forward strand.
AGTAACGGTAACAGTAGGATTCAAGTGCGGTAGAAATAGGGATGGATGGACGGGCATTGCATGGACAAGTCTAAACATGTAACTTCAAGATCTAGGGCATTGCAGATAAATAATAACAAGCATCCAAGTACTAAACAATCCTAGGCATGTTCTCCAAATATAGTCATACATGGTCGCAATGAGAACTTGCACAACATCTTCTGTCCAGCCAGCCCATGGCAGCGGGGCCTCTGGAGAACTACTGGCAATTAAGGTGCTTCTTTTAATAGAGCACCAGAGCAAAGCATTAACACTCTGTGAACACATGTGATCCTCATACCATAGCCATACCCTCCAGTTGTCCCAATTATTGTCACTTTGGGGCCTTTGGATCCGGACAATGATATGTGTACACAACTTGCAGATAACATCACAAACAATACTATCATAATGATTCAATAATAAGTTCAGATCTGAGATCATGGCACTCGGGCCCTAGTGACAAGCATTAAGCACAACAAGTTGCAACAAAGTCAAATAGCACTAATAGAGATACTAGGCACTATGCCCTAACAGATCTTATTCGATTACATGATAGAACTAATCCAATCCCTACCATCCCCAAGCCTACAGCGGGGGATTACTCACTCATGGATGAGGGAAACATCGATGGTTGATGTAGAGGCGTTGGTGATGACGATGGAGATGATCCTCTCCAAATTTCCCGTCCCGGCAGGGTGCGAGAACGGAGTTTCTGGATCCGAATCTTGGTTTCTGGTGGCGGCGGAAAAGCGGAACTCTTTCTAGAAAACTATCTAACCACCCTCGGTTTCTAGGTCGAAAGGCAACTTATAGGCGCAGAGGGAGGCCAAGGGGGTGCTTGGGGTGGCCGCACCCCCTAGGCGCGGGGCAGGGCCCACCCGGGCCTGGCAGGGGTGTGGGCCCCCAGGCCCCTTCTCCGTCTTGTCTTCTGGCTCCGTGGGTCTTCTGGTGAAATATAATTTTTGGCTTATTTTCTGGGATTTTTCCTGATAGTTGATTTTCTGCACAAAAACAAGATACCAAGGTAATTCTGCTGAAAACAGCGTCAGTCCGTGTTAGTTGTATCCAAATCACACAAGTTTAGAGGAGAAACAATAGCAAAAGTGTTCAGGAAAGTAGATACGTTTTAGACGTATCAAACCACATCAATGTCCTCAAGTTCACAAGGACCAATTTCATGCATAATTTCTCTGTAAATCTCATAAGGAATAGCACTAGAACTAGCACCAATATCACATAAACCATAATAGCAATGATCAACAATTCTAACAGAAAGCACAGGGAAACTAGCTTTCCTAGCTTTACTAGGATGAGAGACAATATTAGAAGTGTCTTCACAGAAGACAACGTGCTCATCTTCTATATTTTTAGTGATAAGATCTTTCACAATGGCTACTATAGGTTCAATGTTTATTTGCTCATCAGGTTCCACAGTTTTCTTTGTACTTTTGCTAACCACATTAGCTATAATAGAATGCTCCTTTACCTTAGCAGGAAAAAGGATTTTCTCAATATAAGGTTCATGCAAAATAGGATCAACAGTACAAACCTTAGTGTTTCTAACATGAACATGATTAACAACATCTTTATAAGGTGCATGGTACTTGTCCCACTTCTTTTTAGGAATTTCTATATAAGAGGCAAAGGACTTAAAGCAATTGGCAATACTTTGAGAATCAAGACCATACTCAGTACTAATATCACGGAAGTCATCAGTTCCCATAACAGATTTAGTACATTCATAATCATAATTTATACCTGACTTTCTTCCTTTGTCATTCTCCCATGCTTTAGTGTTTTCTTGAATACGGTCTAGAAGATCCCATTTAGCTTCTTCTTTCATACATGTGAATGATCCAGCGCAAGAAGCATCTAATAAATCTTTATCATGAAGAGAAAGCCTTGCATAAATGTTATTATTAAAATATTATTAGGGAGTTCATGAATAGGACATTTAAGCATTAGTAACTCAATCTCCCCCAAGATTGGGCTATACTCTCTCCATCACGAGGCCAAAATTTATATATTTGATTCCTATCCGTATGAATCTCACTAGGAGGATATAATTTAGAGTAAAAGAGGGGTACTATTTCCTCCCATTCCATAGATTGTCCATTCTTCAGCACCTTATACCATTCTTCAGCTCTTCCTTTCAATGATATAGAGAGTAACTTCTTCTTAACCTGTTCAGTTGTGATACCTTCACACTTAAGCACCCCGCATAATTCATGGATAAAAAACAAGTGATCACCAGGATGGACAGTTCCATCCCCAAAATAATATTTATCCATAAGACGATCAACAATTCTTGTAGGTATCTTAAAAGGATCTATCTCAACAGGTGGTGGTTCATCTACTACCCTAACAGTGGTAGTAGCTTTCCCAAATAGGAAACCAAGTGGGTTATCCATATTGGAAACAAAGTAACAAGCAGAAATAAAAAGCAATACTCACAGTAGAAGTTTCCTTTACCAGTTCCACTCTTCAATAGAGCTTCAGCCCCCGCAACGGCGCCAGAAAATGGTCTTGATGACCCACAAGTATAGGGGGTGTATCATAGTACTTTCAATAAATAGGAGTGTCGATCCCAACAAGGAGCAGCAGGTGTTGACTAGTGGTTTGGAGCAGGAAATCTCTGTAAATACTCAACAAATGGATTTTTAGGGGGTTTTGATAAAGCAAGGAAATAAAGTGCAAGTAAATAAAGACAGCAAATAATTGCAGCAAGTGTCCCAATCCTTTCTTAGCAAAGGACAAGCTGGTGGTAATACTTATGAGGACCAAACGTTCTTGAGGACACATGGGAATACTGTCAAGTGCTTTCGTTTCATATAGTTGATTAATCTTCTTTGTGTTAATAAGTGTTGTGTGGGTGAACCTGTCAATGTACCGACTTTACTTGGACTAATACATACTTGTGATTAAACCCCTTGCAAGCATCCACAACTACAAGAAAGTAATTAAGATAAAAAACCTAACCACAACCTTAAACTCTGAGATCCTATACTCCCTTGTGCAAAGGTTTCCTAACAGGGGTTCAGGTTTCTGTCACTCTGGCAACCCCACAATTAGTATTCAAATACACAATGCATTCCCTAGGTCCATAAATGGTGAAGTATCATGTAGTCGACGTTCACATGACACCACTAGAAGAATGTCACCACAACTTAAATATTAAACTATTGAATAATACCTCAACACAATTCCACTACTAACAACATGACTTCTCCCATGTCCTCAAGAACTAAACAAACTACTCATGAGACATCATATGGATCAAGATCAGAGATGATATGATGATGGATAACAATCTGAACATAAACAATAATTCAATGGTTCCACTCACAAGCATCAACTACAATAGTAATTAACAGCGGGAAAGTTTCCCCTAAGAACTATGCAAGATTCAACACAATTGTTACAACGGGATGGAGTGGTGATGATGGTGCTGGTGGTGTGGATGATGATGATGATCCCGATGAAATCTAGCTTGATGACAATGTTGATGGCAATGATCTCCCCTCTCTAGGAAGAAATTTCCCCGACAGAAATCTGTCTACCGGAGAGGTCTTTCTCTCTCTCTCTTTAGTTTCTGCCCCGCAGAGGTGGCGGAATCTTTCTGTGGTCCCTCTCCAAACTTTAGGGTTTCAGGAGGAAGATATATGCGAAGGGGCAGAGCCAGAGGTGGGCCAGGGTGGCCACACCCCTGTAGGCACGGCCCAGGGTGGCCTGCACCTGGTGGGTGTGGGCCCCCTGTGGCCCAACTCCGCCTCCCTTTCTGGCTTCCTTCATCTTCTATAAAATATGATTTTCCATAGTTTTTCTGGTATTTTTCTGATCTTCGCAAAAATTGCATCTAGACACCGCTTTTTCCATCAGAATCCTGACTCCGGCAGTTCATCCTCCAAGAATCATCCAATATGCAAAAACAGATGAAATAACATAAGTATCACCTCTTAATAAGAAATATATCAATGAATAGAAGCAATTTATGACATAGAATAGTGACGCAAAATGGACATATCAGTTATTCACATCACGCAGCTTGATTCTCAGGCGACCCGAACTCTGCCTTTATAACTGTCCTGTGACGGAATAGTGTTTGACAGAACCTAAGTCGGTGATCCTCAACTCGGATTGTGCAACAACCTCAGGTCTAAGGATTACATTGATTAAGACATATAAATGACGACTTGTTCATTGTATCTCAATATGGGTCAATCCGAATTGCTGAACTCTTTAGCCAAATCTATGTAAGTCAGAATGACATCACCATGCCCATGACAAGTGGAACCGAGTAATCTGCCAACTTTCGCATTGGTCTAAGTTGTGTGTCCAGCACAACCTCAATGACCAAGGATATTTAGTATGAATAACATGATTGTATAGTTCCACAACCGAATCACATATTCAATGCTATACATAAGATGTTCATACGGGGACAACTTAATATCTTTATGAATATAGTGGGAATTACATCTTACATGATTGCCTCTAGGGCATATTCCCAACAGTCTCCCACTTGCACTAGAGTCAATCTTTCGACATCACATGTCTAGGCATCTAATGCCCATAGCTCTCAAGTGCGCCTCATGCTTCGGCTGTGGTAGCGGCTTTGTCAATGGATACACAATATTTGCATCTGTGTGTACCTTGCATAACTTGATATCACCCTGATCTACGAAAAGGCGAATCAGGTGGTACCGCATGAGTATGTGCTTGTTATTCTGGTGTTGCCTAGGTTCCTTGGCTTGTGCAATTGCACCATTGTTATCACAATACACGTCTAACAGATTGGACGAGCTCTGAACCACACCAAGATCCATGAGGAAATTCCTCATCCTAACAACTTACTTTGCTGCCTTTGAGGCGGCAATATACTTAGCCTCTATTGTAGATGTAGACATAGTCTCTTGCTTGGAACTCTTCTAGCTCACGACCCCTCCATTTATAACAAACACATATTCGGATTGTGAACGAGAATCATCAGAGTCAGTAAGATAACTCGCATCCATGTAACCCTTTACACTGAGTTCATATTCACCCCCATAAACCAAAAACATATCCTTAGTCCTTCTCAAGTACTTTAGGATATTTTTAGCCGCTGTCTGGTGGATTTCTCCAGGACCAGCCTGGTATCCACTCACAACACTTAGAGCATAGGAAACATCCGACCTAGTCAAATCATGTCATACATGATGGATCTGACTGCAGAAGCATACATAATTGAACTCATCCAACTTTGCTCATCAGTCGTCGAAGGACACTGAGTCTTTCTAAGTTTTACACCATGGGACATTGGTAAAACCCTTTCTTAGACGGTTTCATGTTGAACTTTTTCAACACTTTGTCCAAATATGTACTTTGACTCAATCCAATGATCCTCTTTGGTCTATCTCTATAGATCCGGATTCCTAGAATGTATGTTGCCTCACCCAAGTCTTTCATTGAGAAACTCCTTTCCAATGATTCCTTGGTTTCATGCAACATCTGAACATCATTTATAATCAGTAATATGTCATCCGGATATAAGATCAAAAAGTTTACTTTGCTCCCACTAAACTTTTTGTATAAACAAGAATCATGATAACTCTTGATGAAGCCAAACGATTTGACTACCTCATCAAAGCGAGTATTCCAACTCTGAGATGCTTTCTTAAATCCATAAATGAATTTCTGAAGTTTGCAAACCTTGTCAGCATTATCCGGGTCGACTAAACCCTCAGGCTATATCATATACACATCCTCGGTTAAATTTCCGTTAAGAAAAGCCATTTTTATATCCATTTACCATATCTCATAGTCAAAATAGGTTGCTATAGCTAACATGATCCAGACTGACTTAAGTATCGCTACAGATGAGAAAGACTCATCATAGTCAACTCCTTGAACCTGTCGGAACCCCTTCGCAACAAACCGTGCTATATAGACGGAAACATTTCCATCCATGTCAATTTTCTTCTTAAAGACCCATTTGCACTCGACGGGTCTTGCACCGTCTGGCAGGTCAACAATGACTGCAAGTGCACATATGTGCTGTAGCTAGTTTCGAAATAAAGATATCGATCCCACAGGGACCAGGAGTCCGAAGTCTAGGAATTCTTGAAATAAATACTAAAAATAGAATTGCTAAATAAAGTTCTAAGTGACAAGATAAAATGCGAGTATTGCATAAAAAGGTGTTTTTGGGATTTCTATAAGAGAACAATGCGTAAAGTAAACAAAACTGAATACGGAAATAAATATCGCGTATGTAAAAGAGATGTGAAACTTCAGTGGCAAAACGTGTTCTCAGGGATTAGCGGATACAACACTAGCATTAATAAGGGCTAAGGTAAAGATTATTATTATGAACATTCTCAACTATGTATGTGGGAGTGTAACATCCCAAATTTCATCAAGTGCAAAATCATGTTATTGCACTCATATTATCATGGCATTATTACTTTGCATAATTTTTTTCAAAACAAAACCCTAAATGAAACAATATTTAAACCCTTCTTATTATATATATGGGGCATGGTTTTATTTTATTTTATGACCTCAAAATGATTTTGAGTGCTTAGATGTGTTTGACACACTTTTGGACACTAGGATCACCACACAAAAGTTTGGTGAAGATTTGATTTGATTTGAATTTGAAATAGCCATTCAAATTCTATTTAGAAAATCAAAACAGAAAAGGAAAAAGCCAAAAGAGAGAAAAATAAACAGCAGCAATTTTTTTGGCCCAGTTAACCCTAGCAGCCCACTAAGCCCACCAGTGAATTTCCCTCTCTCCCCGCAGTTCACACCCACGCGCGCACCCACCCCCTCACTGACAGTGGCCCCATTGCCACGTCGACATCATCGTCCCCAAATGCCGCGCCTGCGACCAGTTCGCCTCCCGTTTCTTCCCCCTTCACTGCCGTGATTGATTTCGATTAATTGACGATGAATGCGCGCGTGATTCTCGCCCCTGATCTGGCTACTTAACCCCCTTGCACCGCGGCAATTTCCCCTCACACTGCAAACCCCAAGCTCCGCCAGGCTCCCGTAATTTCCACTCGCACCGCCACGACACTAAGCATCTACGACGAGCTATTCCGGTAAGAACAGCGCGCCCATCTGCCTCTGGTTCACACAATTATGATCCTCTTTCTCTCGCGCATCTGCTCATACCCTCTGCTTGTCCAATCTTGCCCCAGGTCGCCGTCCCCGTCAACCTCTGCAAGCACCAGAAGCGTCGTCCAACTCCGGCGAGTAATTCCAATAAAACACGCATGCCCCTTGACCTTTGCTCCATAAGACTGGATTCGCCATGACTTTGTGCAACTTCTAATGCCTTTCGTTTGCCCTTTTGCACCCTAGGTCGTCGCCTTTGTCTTCGGCAGTGAGCACCCGACACTAGGGCAAACTCCGACGAGCATCTGAGCCCGTGTCTGTGCGCCCCTGTCCAAGCCAAGTGCATGTTGAGCTTCACCGTTTTCCCGCGAGATCGGTAAGCATCAGCACCACCCCTACCCCTCTAGCCTCGCCGGCGTGTCACCGGCAGTAGCGCCGCCGCCGCCAGATCCATTCGCGCCGCCAGTTTCTGGTCGAGTTGATCTGGTGGTTAGTATTAGATCACTTATCGAATCTGTACGTATAGATCTGAGCCATAGGATTTCATTTAAATCTAACGGCACAGAAGCGTGATCCAGCGCGAATCGGTACGTGCCAATCAGAACACACCACGTGTCACTGATTTTGATTTAAAATCTGAATTTTGATCTATTAGTTATTCCAACTTGTAAATTCAATAACTTTTGATATGTTTGTCGAAAAATTACAAATTTTATATCAATGGATTCAGAAAATTGAGCTCTTTGAAACTATGGCCTTGTTTTTGCCATTTGTTTCTGAAAATTTAGGATTTTATGCAGAAGCATTTGTAGGCCTATTTTGGCTATAGAAATTATTTAGAAACTTGTTTTAAAGCAAATTTTAGTTTATTTAGACCTTAGAAAGTATGCTTTGTATTCAGTACTCTTTATTTTGTTTTGAAAAGTGTGACAAATCATTCATTTCCATTTTGTATGCATTCATATATATTTTTTTTTGTATATTGAATGTGAATTTGGTGGTATAATTTTATGTGTAGATTTTGGTGATTGTGCAGAGTGTGATTGTGAGGATTGTTTCTATTCCCCCAACTACCATGGCAAGTGATGCTTCATCTTTTGTCCTACTATTTTATCTATGCACTAGTGATATTTTGAGTAGGATTTGCATGGGAATTTTTCTAAGTATATGCTATGCTATGGTAAATCCTATAGATATTGTCTTAGTAGTTTCCCTAAGTTAAGAAACTTGCTGTACTAGTATGATTAGCCTAGCTAGTAGAATACAAGGGTGGAATAATCATGCTATGATATTATGCAAAATATATGACTATGTTTTTGATTAATAAAATAACATGTGCATGAATCACCTGGGTGGAATGGGAAGATTGACTTGTGTTGAGTGGTTACACAAGGCCCATGTCTATGGTTTACCTTGTGTATCACACTTGTGGATGGCCACCCAGGAACAAAGAGATTTGAGATGTTTAGTGTTGAGAACCTTCTAGTGCAACCACATGGCATATGGGCTTTGCCTTGACCAACTAGGTTGCAAGAACTTAGCCAGATGGATAGTTGGTGGTAGGGTTGATAGGATGGAACGCGTCCATGGTGGTCTATGAGAATGCTTCTGAAAAGTCTCGTCTCGATGCATGTCGAGTCTTGTGGGGAAAGTGCACCACCTCTCGAGAGGGTAAAACCTAAGTACTTAGCCATGTTCCCGGTAACGGACGTTTTGAGCATCAAAGACATTGAAATGATCAAGGATCTCATCATCCCAATTTCTCTAAGTTAAAACTTGTGGTTGAACAAGGGTAAAGGTTCACCAATGTCTATTGGTGGTTCCTTGGGAGTTTTTGCCAAACAAAAACTTAGTGTTTTCAACTTATAAGGAAATCTTTATTTTGAGCAAAGCAAGCCTGAACCACACTTAGCCAAATAAATATAGTTATTAGATGTTACTATACTACTATGGTATCACTTGCCAATACAATTCCAAATGTATTGACCCTCTGTGGCTGTAACTTATTATGTTGCAGGTTACTCTGATGGTGACTAGGGTTATGAGTATACATTCAACATGTTTGCCTGTGGCACATGAAGATGAAGACTTCATTTATTTTGTTAAGTATTGTGAACTCTATGTATTAGCCTTGGGCTAATGAGTTGTAAGGACTATGTATCTCTAGATATTACGATGTAATAATGACCTTTGTATCTGTGTACTTCATCTTAAACTGTGGATGCTAGCAATTCGATCCAGGGACTAGCATTGCAATCACAGGGGCCTTTACCTTAAAAGGTGGGGGCCTTACAGATGGTATCAGAGCACTGTGTTGCCTGTAGTATTATGACCCTAAGATGGATTAGACTAAGGAAACCACTAGGAAAAAATGCAAACTTTTTGCAAATTCCACACTTGTCTCTTTTCTTCTTGTAAACCTCTCCTAATCTTCTTTCTCATCTTTATTTGTAGATGGCTGCCATCAACGAAGCCGTCAAGAAGGGACCACTCATGAACATGACCTTAGAATGTGAGAAGGAGTTTCCCAATGCACTCAAAAACCTCATGGTTAGCTTGGGAATACATGGTGAAGCCGTGTACAAAGGATTTCCCGTGATGGATGAAGGAGAAGAATATTGGTGGATACAACTCCACTTGTATAAAAAAGGAGGACAACCACAAAGATTCGGGATTGTGCATGGTCACCAACTCTAAAATGCACATGTCATTCTTTGAAACTGCAAGGAATGCAGCATCGAATGCCATCAAGGAGCTTGGTGAAAGACTCAAGTGTAGAATGCTCAACACTCAAAATGACCTTAGAGAGGAGAAGGAGTATACCCAAGACTTGGAGACCGCCATAAAACATCTAAGGGAAGATATCATAGACTTAGCATATGAGTGAGAGTTGTGACATATTCCAATAGTTGGACCACCACACTTGTCGTTTTCCCGCGTTAATAATTTGATCATACCAACCTATGTGGTATGACAAAAAATTGTCTAAGTTATGTTTGAACCTTAGTGATTGTGATAGATTATTGTATGCTATAACTTGTGTGTTTTATTGATGAATGTATGCTTTTGGCTTTTGTTTCACTACGTTATGTTTTTCTCTTTACTTGTGTTGTTTCTAATTTTTCTCTATCCTATGCAATAGATGCCTAGCTTTGTTATCAGCACCACCGAGGAGTTCAAGGGAACTCATTTTGGTTATCGTATTGTGGAGCTCACTAGTGTACTCAATCTTCTCCTCCCTAACATTAAGGAACTCCAGCTTACAAAGTTCGAGAGGAAGGATCTATGGGGATTTAGAGTCTCGCAGCCAGGACGCCAGTCGGAGCCACCCACCGAAGAGATTGCTTTCAAGTTACTCCATGACGACAAGGAGAAGGGACTCGACATTGCCATGCAGGAGGTACTTGGTCGTCTATGTGGACGCCACTCCACCAAGCTCAGGGGCATCTACTTCCACCCATTTGGGAGACGTGACGAGGAGGGAGAGGCTGTAGTGTATGACGATGCCACTAGAGAGACTATTGAGCCAGTGCGTCTCTACCTTCAGGACCTAGAGAGCCTCGTTAGGCACGTTGACACCGATAGGACCAACGTCATGCTTAGCAATGACGAGCTTAGCGTCCAGCTGAGGGAGAAGGACAAGGCCTTCGAGGAGCAGGATGAGTGCATCAAGGAGATGGAGGCTAGGTTCGAAAAGCAAGACAAGAGGTTCAAGAATCAAGAGAAGAGAGTGCAGGATAGGAACAAGAGGATCAATGAGATGAAGGCCGAGATGGAACTCAAGGATCTTGAGTTAGAGACACAGCAGAAGGTTATTGATAGGCTGCATTCACAGAAGAGGAAGCTTCAGGCGAAGGTCAATGCCTTTACCACCAGCGTGGAGGAGTACAAGTCAGGAATCGACGCAGCGGGACTTGCACTAGTGGAGGTGGAAGTCGATATGGAGGATTAGTGTTGACTACTTTGCTATTTATCCATTTATCATATTTTTATTCATCGAGTCGCATTGATCATCCAACATGTGGATGACTATGCTAGTGTGTTTGCCTTTCAAAACTTGTTGTTCATGTTGTTTAAACACTAAGTTTTTTGTTCTTGCTTATTGTGATTGTTGCTATGTGTTGTATGGTGCATATTAGTATCTATGGGTTATATCTCACTACTTATCCTTATTGAAACCACATATGCCTCCCCGTCGTGCCAATCCCAACAATAACAACAATAACAACAATGGAAATGAGATGCAGCAGCTGATGACAGCCTAGACTCAGTTGATGCAAATGATGACCCAGTTCATGGCGAATCAGAATCAGAACCAAAACAACAACAACAATAACAACAACCAAAACAACCCACCAGCTTTTGACATGCTTACAAGGTTTCTGAGATTGAGGCCTGCAAAATTTTCTGGAACCACTGATCCTATGGTAGCCAATGACTGGTTACGTTCTGTGAACAAGGACTTGGTCACAGTTGGTTGCACTGCTAAGGAAAAAGTCAGGTTTGCAGCACATATGCTAGAAGGACCAGCATCTACTTGGTGGGACAACTTCCAAATCACTACTCCTATTGAAGAAGTGACTTGGGTGATGTTTGAAGATGGATTCCGCACTGCCCATATCTCTTTAGGGGTGATGAGTTTGAAGAAGAACGAATTCCACAACCTTAATCAACGCCACCGCAGTGTTGCAGAATATATTGAGGAGTTCAACAATCTGGCACACTATGCACCGGATGAGGTTGACAGTGATGCAAAAAGGAAAGAGAAGTTCCTTGAGGGACTGAATGATGAGATGTGCATGCAACTATCTGTTGCATATGTTCCAACTTATCAGTCCTTGTGTGACAAAGCTACCATCTTGGAAAGTAAGATGAAGCAGGTTGAGAACAGGAAGAGGAAGCATCACTTTGATAAGCGTAGTTTTGGATCGTCACACAAGCGTTCCCATGGTGAAGATAGTGGAGGTTCTGGATCCCACAAACATGGGAAGTATAACAACCACCACAATAGTAACCGCCACCATGATAGAAAGAATCACCGTATTCATGACAATGGTGGATATAAGAACCACAAGAGTGGACACAAGAGTCACCACAGTGGAAATGGTAATGGGAGTCAGCCTGCTAAGAGAGATATCAGTCAGGTTGAATGCTTCAAGTGCAAGAAAACTGGGCACTATGCCAATGAATGCCCAGAAAAGAAGACTGATGGATCCAGCAAGCCAAACCCTTTTCAGAAGGGTCATGTAAACCACATTAATGTGGAGGAAATCTATGAGGAGTACAATGTTGTGGCTGGTAAGTTCAAGATTAATTATTTTCTAGCACTTGTCCTTTTTGATACCGGCGCATCACATTCATTCATATCAAGAGCATTTGTAGACAACAATAGACTACCAACTGAAACTATTGGATGTCCTATTAAAGTAAGCTCTCCAGGTGGAGAGATGATAGTGAATTTTGGATGTCATGATCTAGTAATAGAGTTTGGAAAGTATAAGTTTCCAGTTAGTCTGATAATCCTAGATTCCCAAGGATTGGATGTAATTTTGGGCATAGATTGGATGACTAAGTATGGGGAGTAATAGATTGTGACAATCATACTGTTACACTCACAACCCCAGATAATAAACGAATTAGGTTCAAGTCTAACTTTGAATCCAAAGGGAGTAAGCTAAATTCTCTTAAGGGGCTTAGCAAATCCCAGATAAAAACGAATTAGGTTCAAGTCTAACTTTGAATCCAAAGGGAGTAAGCTAAATTCTCTTAAGGGGGTTAGCATAGACAGTGTACCAGTAGTGAAAGAATACCTGGATGTGTTTCCGAAGGAATTACCAGGAATGCCACCAGATATAGATGTGGATTTTTTGATTGAATTACTGCTAGGATTTGGACCAATAGCAAAGAGACCCTACAACATGTCAGTTTATGAGTTGAAAGAGCTCAAGAAACAACTTGGAGAATAGTTTCAGAAAGGATTTATACAACCAAGATCTTCGTCTTGGGGTGCACCAATTCTGTTTGTTGAGAAGAAAGATAGAAGTCAAAGTCTATGCATAGATTATCGTTCACTCAATGAGGTGAATATAAAGAACAAGTATCCCTTACCTAGAATCAATGATATATTTGATCAGCTAGAAGGATCCCGTGTGTTCTCAAAAATTGATCTCCGATCAGGCTACTTTCAGCTAAAGATTAGAGAGCAAGACATAACTATGACTGATTTTACCACTAGGTATGGATTGTATGAGTATACTGTGATGCCATTTGGATTAACAAATGCACCAGCTTATTTCATGAACATGATGAACAAGGTGTTCATGGAGTTTCTTGACAAGTTTGTTGTCGTATTCATCGATGACATGTTGATATATTCCAAGAGCAATGAAGAGCATGAAGAACATTTGCATTTGATTCTTGAGAAACTCAGAGAGCACAAGTTGTATGCCAAATTCAGTAAGTGTGAATTTTGGTTGAATGAAGTTGGATTTCTTGGTCATATTGTGTCTGGAGATGGTATAGCTGTCGACCCCTCAAAGTTGTCAGCTGTAACTAAGTGGGAATCTCCCATGTCAGTTAAAGAAGTTCGTAGTTTCCTAGGCTTGGCAGGATACTATAGAAGGTTCATAAAGAATTTCTCGAAAGTGGCTAAGCCAATGACAGAACTGCTTAAGAAAGAGAAAAAGTTTGATTGGACTAAAGGGTGTGAAATTAGTTTCCAAGAATGGAAGAAGAGACTAGTGTCAGCACCAGTCTTATGTTTGCCAGATTTAGAGAAGGACTTCCAAGTCTATTGTGATGCATCTCACAAAGGATTGGTTGGAGTTTTGATGCAAGAAGGAAAAGTTGTGGCTTATGCCTCGAGACAACTCAAGACTCATGAAGTAAACTATCCTACTCATGACTTAGAGTTAGCCTATGTTGTCCATGCACTGAAAACATGGAGACATTATCTTTTGGGTAAGCGTTGTTAAGTATTCACAGATCACAAGAGTTTGAAATATATTTTCACCCATAAGGAACTCAATATGAGACAAAGAAGGTGGCTAGATCTTATCAAGGATTACGACCTGAGTTTGCAATACCATACCGGTAAAGCAAATGTTGTAGCGGAAGCTTTAAGCCATTAATTTTATGTGAATGGCCTTACCAAAGGAGAATTGCCAGACAATTTGTGTGCCCAATTTAAAGAACTAAGATTGAGATAGTGCCTGAAGGATATCGCATGTCTTTGGAAGTTCAACCAACACTGTTGGATAAGATCAAAGAAGCCCAAAAGTTGGACAAGGAAATATAAGAGATTAAGAGTAAAATTAGTAAAGGAAATGCGAAAGGATTCCATGAAGATGAACAAGGAACTTTATGGTATGGAAAGCGTATCTGCATTCCACAAGATCCGGAGCTTCGGAAATTCACACAATTCACCCTATTCTATTCATCCAGGTAACACCAAAATGTATATGGATGTGAAGGAAAGATTTTGGTGGAACAATCTTAAGAAAGATATCGTAAAACATATTGCTTTATGTGATGTGTGTAGTAGAGTGAATGCGGAACTTCAAAAACCGACAGGGTTATTTAAACCACTACCTATACCTGATTGGAAGTGGGATAAGATTGGTATGTATTTTATCACCGGACTGCCAAGGACTAGATCTGGATATGATTCAAAATGGGTTGTTGTGGATCGCCTAACTAAAGTGGCACATTTCATATCCGTGAAGACTACTTATACAAGTGTTAAATTGTCTAATATATATATGAATAGAATTGTATGCCTACATGGAGTACCTAAGAGTATTGTGTCTGATAGAGGAACTCAGTTCACTTCGCATTTTTGGCGACAACTACATGAATCATTGGGAACAAGACTAGAATGCAACACAACTTTTCACCCTCAGACTGATGGATAGATAGAAAGGACCAATCAGATTTCGGAAGATATGTTGAGGGCATGTGCACTAGACTATGGATCTACTTGGTATGAAAGTCTCCCATATGTAGAATTCTCTTACAATAACAGCTATCAAGCCAGCATAGAGATGGATCCGTTTGAATTCCTTTATGGAAGGAAGTGTACTACGCCATTACTATGGAATGGGGTAGGAGAAAGAAATTTATTCGGACTAGAACTAATCAAGGAAGCCAAAGAGAAAGTCAGAATTGTAAAGGACAGATTGAAAATAGCTCAATCCCGACAAAAGAGCTACGCAGACCCGAAGCATAGAGAAGTCACCTATGAGGTAGCTGATAGAGCTTATCTTAGAGTCTCACCACTTAGTGGCGTGAAGATATTTGGAGTCAAAGGGAAATTGGCACCTAGATATGTAGGGCCATTCAAGATTTTGAGCCGCAAAGGAGAAGTGGCTTATGAGATAGAATTGCCTGAATCACTGTCTGCAGTTCACAGTGTGTTCCATGTGAGTCAGTTGAAGAAGTGTCATCCGGAGATGGAAGAAACTTCATTAAAGGATACTATACCATTGGATGAGGTAGCAATTGGAGAGTGACCTCACTTACGAGGAGAAACCTATCAAGATTCTTGAGACAACTGTTGTGGATATACCAAATGGGTATACCTATAGCATAGTCTCATACCAGCAATCCCGGGTGGCCCACATTTGCTGGTTAGGCCTATGGCATAACCAGACGACCCAGTTGCTAATAGACAAGACTGAGGTCCAGCAGGGATAAAGGAAGGCGACATGCCACCGCCATAAATGGAAGCCAGAGCCTTGGAGGACACGAAGACTAGTTAGTGTTAGTCTAGGACTCTGTAACCGTATCCGGCTGGGACTCTCCTTGTAACCCTATGTCCTGGCGTCCTTATAAGCCGGCCTACGGGAGCCTTTAGGGCAGAACACAATTAGAACAACAAGTGCATAACACTATTCGCACACAGCGAACCCCCCAATCCTGTAACTCGGCGTATTGCCATTATAGTGATTTATAGCAGGAGTAGGATCTCGCCACCGTCGTGAGATCTGAACCTGGGTAAACTGTGTCAAGCCGACCCGGACGCTCTCTGTCTTCTCCCCACGTCTTTAAACTCGCCGTTGGGATACCCCTATGGCATACGTGTCGACAATACCACGGCAGTTGGCGCCCACCGTGGGGCAAGAGGCGCTTACAACACGGATCCGGGCGGGATCCCTCGCCGTCTTCGAAGATGGACAAATCGCATCTCTAGTGACACACCGACATCTTCATCGCTCTAGCGTGTGGTCGAATCGGTGGCATCCTAGAGAGCTACATCTACATCATATTTGGAGGTATCGAAATCTTCATTGGCAAAGATTGTGACGGCCCTGCTTGGTTTTTCCTCGCCTATAGGCCGATGGATCCAGCAACCGTCTACATCTACTTCAGCACAAATTTCGGCTTGATTTCGATCAGCCGGATCGGTTTTTTGGTTTCGTGCATGGCCTCCGATGATTTGAATCAATCACGAGTCGCCGGGACTGCCAACTAAACCAATCTTAACTGGTGCAGCGACTGGATTTGGGAAACGCATCTACTACTCGGATATCAACCGACAACGATGGTGAAGCCGATCCGGAAACAGCGTGCACTAGGAAATTAAAAAGTTAAGGCTATATCGCATATAAGAGAAGTGCCTAGCCAAGCAGAGGCAAGGCCGACGGGATTTTTCGGATCAAACTTGATGCATCAGTCAAACATGAAGCGTGTCTCTCAAGCCTTGTGGAGTGTACCTTATAAGTGCTACAACACATGAGGGAAAGAGCAATTTTTGGTGTGATCGTGTTGTTGCATGCACGCAAGGAGCATACTCAGCTGATTCGTGCTATACCTGCTAGACGGAGAAGCATACGTGTGAAGCTGTGGCTATGCGTCGGAATTTTCCCGCGGCTGACTACACTTTTGTTTTTTCCGCAGCTGGTTCGTTCCGACTAGCTGAATTCACGACTCGCTACATCTTCACCTTTGCTGCATCCAGTTTCGTGATTGTTATGGACTACTTCGCCGTCTTGGCTTCGTCGAGAACAAATTCTTCTTCATCAAACACTGACTCCGCTTAAACAGCTAAGTACTATTTATATTTATTATTTTAATTGTTTATGATCATCTGATTAAGATTGGTTCACTTATATCCCGAGTCTTTTACCGCTTTCGATTTTTGGTCATACTTTTTTCACGATTTGCCTAGCGCTAGTGAGTATAAACTTTTTACTGGCTTGCCGTTTTAAGGCCCCAGTACCATGCAAAAACCCGCCTTCCGGCGTTAGCCTAAGTTTTCCGGATACACGTTTTCTGTTGTTTTTATGTGGATTCCGGAGTAGTGACTTCTTGGCACTCAAAGCCGGCGTTTTGGCCTCGGGTTCTGGATGGTGCCATTAGGCATCATCACCCAAGGACATGGTTCTGTGCTGCGAGTATTCCGTCTCACGAAAGGTCAAGCATAAAAACCAGAATAATGGATAAGCCAGCACTTGCTTAAACAAAATTTTACATAAAGTGTTTAAATTAGTTGAGTTTTTCCTCCTAAACAGTTTTATGTGTTCAATTGCTGCATTGTTTCAGCTTTAAAGCATTTGTTCAAAGGCCATGTTTGTTTCGCCTTACATTTGTTTGTTGGACACTATCAAAGGAACAATTTAATACAATTGTCTGTTTTATGTTTATGTCTCAGGTACATGCCGCATAGACATTGCCGTCTTTCTCGGATTAAGGTGTTTTGAGCCAGATTTTTGCTAGGCTTGACACCTCGAGGGCTATAATTGCAATTGTTGACCAAGAATTGAGCCGCCTTCGAGGATGTCGGATCGACGCTCGGGGGCTTGACATCTCTAATTTAAGAGCTTTGTCCTGCCTTGCGTCCAAGCCGGAACAACCTCGGGGGCTACTGTACGATGATCTTCAAGACATGGTTTAGTTCTCTTTGAGCATCAAGCCGAAAAATTTATGTGAATTCCACCTTGACGCTCGGGGGCTACACCCATACTGAATTTTTTGTGAAGTTCTCTCTAGAGCACCAAGTCGAAATTATTTCCGAATTGGCGCTCGGGGGCTACACTATTGACATTTTTACTAAGGCTACTCTAAGAGCACCAACACGAATTTCTTTTGAAACTCCGACTTGGCGCTCGGGGGCTACAATCGTGTGATGTACAATTATGCAAGTTATTTTGAGCATCAAGATGCCTTTGATGAATCCGACTCAATGCTCGGGGGCTACATATGGTTATGTCAACAAAAATTTCAAGACGGTGAAAAATCCGGCTAGCGAAACCCGGGGGCTCGATATCAACTTTGCCTTCACAGAAGTTTCACTGGGTTACATGGATCGATGGCCTAAATGTCCGTGTTATGAGAGGCTCTAAGACCTTAATTCGGCAAGCTCTTGTGCATGTGATTTTGTTGGCTCTAAGTCAGAAATTTGGCAGCCATTACGACCGTAGCCTAGTAGCCGTGATTTTTCCGGCTTACATATCGTCCTGCATGGATGATGATATTAAAGACGTTCCTAGAGCTTGGAAGAATCACTAACGATTCATTAGAAAGTTCTCTGCCTTGGATTCGTTCGCAGAAGCTTACAAGCAACTCTCTGGCTAGGCTTAGTCGGATGAGAATATGACATGGGAGCTCTCCAAGATTTTTCGCGAAGAACGCCTACAAATTGAAGACGACGTGATACTTACGCTCAAAGCTAGACGGAGGAACACGAGGATCTTTAAGAACTCCGGGGGATACTGTTGTGGATATACCAAATGGGTATACCTACGGCATATTCTCATACCGGCAATCCCAGGTGGCCCACAGTTGGTGGTTAGGCCTATGGCATAACCGGGCGGCCCAGTTGCTGATAGACAAGACGGAGGTCCAGCAGGGATGAAGGAAGGCGACGTGCCACCGCCATAAATGGAAGCCGGAGCCTTGGAGGACACTAATACTAGTTAGTGTTAGTCTAGGACTCTGTAACCGTATCCGGCTGGGACTCTCCTTGTAACCCTAGGTCCCGGCGTCCTTATAAGACGACCTATGTGAGCCTTTAGGGCAGAACACAATTAGAACAACAAGTGCATAGCACTACTCGCACATAGCGAACCCCCCAATCCTGTAACTCAGCGTATTGCCATTATAGTAATTTATAGCAGGAGTAGGATCTTGCCACCGTCGTGAGATCTGAACCTAGGTAAACTGTGTCAAGCCGACCCGGGCGCTCTCCGTCTTCCCCCCATGTCTCTAAACTCGCCGTTGGGATACCCCTATGGCGTACGTGTCAACAATACCACGACGACAACAGAAAGAGTCACTCGTAATAAGACTATCAAATTCTGTAAAGTACAATGGAATCATCATACCGAGGAAGAATAAACTTGGGAAAGATAAGATGACCTTCAGAAAGATCACCCTCACCTATTTGCTAGCCAATCCAAATCTTGAGGGCGAGATTCATCTTAAGGGGGGTTAGATTTGTAACATCCCAAATTTCATCAAATGCAAAATCATGTTATTGCATCCATATCATCATGGCATTATTACTTTGCATAATTTTTTTCAAAACAAAACCCTAAATGAAACCATATTTAAACCCTTCTTATTATATATATATGGGGCATGGTTTTATTTTATTTTATGACCTCAAAATTATTTTGAGTGCTTAGATGTGTTTGGACACTAGGATCACCATACAAAAGTTTGGTGAAGATTTGATTTGATTTGATTTGAATTTGAAATAGCCATTCAAATTCTATTTAGAAAATAAAAACAGAAAAGGAAAAAGGCAAAAGAGAAAAAAATAAACAGCAACAACCATTTTGGCCCAGTTAACCCTAGCAGCCCACTAAGCCCACCCGGGAATTTCCCTCTCTCCCCGCAGTTCTCACCCGCGCGTGCACCCATCCCCTCACTGACATTGGCCCCGTTGCCACGTCGACATCATCGTCCCTAGGCGCCGCGCCCGCGACCAGTTCAGCACCTGTTTCTTCCTCCCTTCACTGCCGCGATTGATTTCAATTAATTGATGATGAATGCGCGCGTGATTCTCGCCCCCTGCTCCGGCTACTTAACCCCCACTTCCCCACGACCATTTCCCCTCACACTGCAAACCCCAAGCGCTGCCAGGCTCCCCTAATTTCCACTCGCATCGCTGCTGCACTAAGCAGCTCCGGCAAGCTATTCCGGTAAGAACAACACGCCCCTCTGCCTCTGGTTCACATGATCATGATCCTCTTGCTCTTGCGCATCTACTCATACCCTTTGCTTGTCCAATCTTGCCCTAGGCACCGTCCCCGTCAACCTCTGCGAGCACCAGAAGCGTTGTACAACTCCGGCCAGTAATTCCAGTAAAACTTGCATGCCCCTTGACCTCTGCTCCATACGACTGGGTTCACCGTGACTTTGCGCAGCTTATAATGCCTTTCGTTTGCCCTTTTGCGCCCTAGGTCGTCGCCTTTGTCTCCAGCAATGAGCACCCGACGCTAGGTCAAACTCCGACGAGCATCTGAGCCCGTGTCCGTGCGCCCCTGTCCAAGCCAAGTGCACCTCTAGCCTCACCGGCGTGTCACCGGCAGTAGCACCGCCGCCGCCAGAGCCATTCGCGCTGCCAGTTTCTGGTCGAGTTGATCTGGTCTATCAGATCTAGATCTAGTGGTTAGGATTAGATCATTGTCGAATCGGTACATATATATCTGAGCCATACGATTTCATTTAGATCTAACGGCACGGAAGCGTGATCCAGCACTAATCGGTACGCGCCAATCAGAACACACCACGTGTCACTGATGTCGATTTAAAATCTGAATTGTGATCTATTAGTTATTCAAACTTGTAAATTCAATAACTTTTGATATGTTTGCCCAAAAATTACAAATTTTATATCAATGGATTCAGAAAATTGATCTCTTTGCAACTATGGCATTGGTTTGGACATTTGTTTCTGAAAATTTAGGATTTTATGCAGAAGCATTTGTAGGCCTATTTTGGCTATAGAAATTATTTAGAAAATTGTTTTAAAGAAAATTTTAGTTTATTAGACCTTATAAAGTATTCTTTGTATTCAGTACTGTTTAGTTTGTTTTGAAAAGTGTGACAAATCATTCATTTGCATTTTGCATGCATTCATATATATTTTTGTTTGTATATTGAATGTGAATTTGGTGGTATGATTATATGTGTAGATTTTGGTGATTGTGGAGAGTGTGATTGTGAGGATTGTTACTATTCCCCCAACTACCAAGGAAAGTGATGCTTCATATTTTGTCCTACTATTTTATCTATGCACTAGTGATATCTTGAGTAGGATTTGCATGGGAATTTTTCTAAGTATATGCTATGCTATGGTAAATCCTATAGATATTGTCTTAGTAGTTTCCGTAAGTTAAGAAACTTTCTATACTAGTATGCTTAGCCTAGCTAGTAGAATACAAGGGTGGAATATTCATGCTATGATATTATGAAAAATCTATGACTATGTTTTTGATTAATAAAACAACATGTGAATGAATCACCTGGGTGGAATGGGAAGATTGGTTTGTGTTGAGTGGTTACACAAGGCCCATGTATATGGTTTACCTTGTGTATCACACTTGTGGATAGTCACCTAGGAACAAAGAGATTTGAGATGTTTAGTGTTGAGAAGCTTCTAGTGCAACCACATGGCATATGGTTTCTACCTTGACCAACTAGGGTGCAAGAACTTAGCCAGATGGATATTTGGTGGTAGGGTTGATAGAATGGAACACGTCCATGGTGGTTTAAGGGAATGCTTCTGAAAAGTCTCGTCTCGATACATGTCGAGTCTTGTGGGTAAAGTGCACCACCTCTCGAGAGAGTAAAACCTAAGTACTTAGCCGTGTCCCCGGTAACGGACATTTTGAGCATCAAAGACATTGAAATTATCAAGGCCTCCCAGATCTGCGTAGGGCGAAGATGGATCCCTAGGGCAAGTTCCCCCTCCAGATGCCTTCCGGAGGTTAGGTTTCGGCAATTTCTGAGTGCGCTGATACGTCGTAAACGTATCTATAATTTTTGATGTTCCATGCTTGTTTAGTATCCACTTTGCTATGCTTTTTCTACACTTTGAGGTATTTTTATACATTTCTGGGACTAACCTATTAACAAGATGCCGCAGTGCCAGTTACCTTTTTTCTGCTATTTTGGTTTCAGAAAAGCTGGTAAGGAAATATTCTCGGAATTGGACAGGAAAAAAGATAAAGTCAATATTTCACCGAGGAGAACACAGAGACCGAAGGGCGACCGGAGGGGAGCCACAGGGCGGCCGCACCCCCTAGGCGCGGGCCCACCCTAGGCCGCGCCTAGGCAGGGTGTGGGCCCCCTGGCCGCCCTCATGCCTCGCCTCTTCGCGTATATAATCCCCCCGATGCCAAAACCCTAAACACCTAATCAAATCTCCACGAAACAGTCCGTAGCCGCCGCCACCATCGTCCCTAGATCGGGGGGATCTGAAGCTCTTCCAGGCAACCTGTCGGAGGGGAGAGATCATCTCGGAGGCCTTCTTCATCACCATGCCAACCTCTAGTATGATGCATGAGTAGTTCACCCTTGGACTATGGGTCTATACAGTAGCTAGATGGTTGTTTCTTCTCCCTTTTGCTATCATGTTTAGATATTGTGAGCTCCGTTCATGATCAATATCATCTATTTGTAATCATGCATGTTGTGTTCGCGGGGATCCGATGGATATTGAGATGCTATGTCAGATTGATTATTGATTCTAGGGTTTAGGGTTTAGGGTTTAGGGTTTATTTACAAACAATGTTTATTCTCTATTGTTTATTTTACAGCAATGAAGATCAAGGAGAAGAAAAGAAGCTTAGTTAGGTTTTATTTTTAATCTTGTTGTAATTTCATTTTTACTCACATGTGTAAAGATTTTGTATTATTATTGTGATTGTAAATAATGAACTATTTATTAATTCTTCCTTTGTAAATCCTAATTGTAAAGACAATGTCATATATATTTTGTTGTAATAAAGAATTCTTTTATTTATTTCAATAATTTAATTCTTTTTTCTACTTATTTGTTTCCTAATACTTTACTTTTATTTATCTATTGTAAAGCAATACTATATGTATATATATTTATATTAATAAAGAATCCTTTTTATATTATTTATGTAATCATTTTATTTCAAGTTATTAAATATTTCCAATTCCTATTTGTGACTTTTATAAATTCATTTGAATTTCATATACATGTTTGAACAAATTTTCCCCGGAACAAAGAATTCTAGAAAGTTCATGTTGAAATTTATCGAACTTGCTCCGAAGTTTCTTTAAGTACAAGAGAGATCCCGATCCCTCCATAGCTCTTTTAGTTTTGCGGGAAAATTCCCCAGATTTTCTTATGCATGAATGCAATGCCCAAACCTGTGTCCTTTCTATTTCTAGGTGCTAATCCTAGGATGTTACACAATCAATCTAATTCTTCTAGTTAACTCTCAGATTGCCAACGAACACTAGGATGTTTAAATAGCGTAATTGAGTAAGAGAGTTTCATGTCCCAAGTAATATAACAATGAAGTGTCTTATTTACACCCACATCAATAAATCAAGTCTACCAAAAACACTTCTAATCCAATCATTACTTTTCAATAAAAATTCATAGAGTAGTAATGAGACCATGCCAAGGACTTGTTATGTGGATCTTCGAAGATATCTTTTTCTTTTCATACTTGTTCAAGGATTGCTGGCTATTTCTTTTTGGAAGTGTTTACACAACCGTTGAGAATACCAATACTTTTTCACATACATTGACACGGATGCCAATCATGTCATCAACTCATAGCCGAAATCCTAGGTTGTACCATAGATCGTTCAAAAGCTAGCGGAGTTGTTGGCATCCCAAAGGTGTGCACTAGGATCAGAAATAGCAGAATTTTTCTTTCTTTCTTTTTCATGAGCTAGTACAACGGTTTGATCCACAAGGTTAGTTTTGGCATGCATCACAATTACCACTAGACTTTATTTCAATCAAAAAACTCCTTTCATGAGTGTCGTCAAGACTATCAAAATAACTATGGGGTTAAGTATCTTCAAGTGTATATTCTCAAGACAATCATTCATCAAACAAGTCGTAAATTTCAGACTTTTTCTTATTGTACTTGTTTGGCATTATTATTTCCAAGGCAACACTCGGTTAGCTAAAAGAACTAGAGAAATAGCTTCAGCAACTAACCATCATACTAATAAAAAGATTTAGTTTAACTAAATTAAATTACTCCCACATGCATAACATCTTAGCAAATCGACTAACTAAGATAAACAACTCAAACTTCAAAAGTGGGAGACATAGGAATACCTCTCATAAGAGACTTAATGATTCTCTTCCTTATAAGGATGTCTTCCTTCAAACACTCAAACATGATTACTCTCATAATAATATAAAAGCAAAGATGCAAAGTGCGAATCCACTTTTAGGAAAAAAAGGAATAATGGAAAAATATTTTTGTATTTTTGAGGAAAGGGATTAAAGAATAGAAAGGATCTTGCGACCAAGCAAGGGTTCTAAGAAAATAAAATAAAACGAATAAAACAAAAGCAAACGAAAAAGGAAAAGTGTTGGAATAAGCCAACACGAGTGTTTCAAAGCTCCCAAGGAGATGAAGTTCAACCTCATTATTACACAAATAAATTTGGAAGCGGAACTCATCCCCAATCTCTGGCTTTTTTAATCCCCTTCATTGCTCATTGTGGTGGTGGTGGATAATCTCCCAATTCCCATTGTCCATGCCAATTTTGGAACTGGGTGTTGAGGCTTGCGGTAGCATCTCAAAGGTTGATGGCGAGGTTGTTTATGTTTTGGATGTTTCCTTCGAGTGCATATATAACTTCATAGGTGGTGTAGTAGTTTGGTGGCTGCTCATCTTGTTCGAGCTCTTATTTTTCAACTTCTTCATCTTCTCCTCCTCCCATGGTTATCTCTTTTCGGGGTAGATTAGGCTCAACCTGCGCGTCATAACACAAATGTCCCTCCTCGATGGAGAAGATACCATTAGGCAAAGGAGCTAGGATCAAGTGATCCTCTCTAGTTATATCGTGAAAATATCTACCATGAGTTTTAGAGACCATACCACATGCTCTTTGAGTAGAGAGACCAAGACGATTACTTCCTACCAACGGTTGGATATTACCTAGGTTGATGTGAAGTGCACGTGCAAGAACGGTCACAACTCCCCCTTCACATATGGGTCCATGAGTTTGAAGAGCCTGTTGATTAAGGTAAAACACAAGCAAAGCGCCCAAATTTGACATTAAGTAACAATTAACAATAGAAGCTTTAGGGAGGATCAACATGTCCTGCTCATTAACTCTAGTAAACTCACGACGCGCCTCCAAGGTGTTAGCAATCACATAAAATAAATAGTAGATAGTAGGGTGATCCAGTTGGTTTCCCTTAGGCGGGTTTCCACGGTTTCTCATCAAGTTAAAATATTTACAAGGTGTAGGGTCTAAGACAAAAGTAGTTGTGCCTACTTCAGTGGCGTTGTTGGCAAACCCAAAACATTGAGCCCATTGGTCGAGTGTTAGGACGTACTCACGGTTCATGAGGCGGAATTTGACGCGATAAACTCCAGGCCTTTGTTCCTCGGTACAATAGTAATGATCCACCATATGCATCAAGGTGCTAAAGAACTCAAGTGTCAAGCGGCGATACGTGGTGACATCCTAAAATACAAAGTCATACAAACCAACATTGTTGTAGAGTAAATCAAAATCAGCACGAATGCCAAGTTGGTTCAGGATATAGGGACACGCCCACTTGGTGGACTTGTGTCACATCCCAAAATTTTCCAAATTTTGAAATGTGAAAAATAAATAAACAAAATAAATTTTTGTTGAAATTTAGGGTGAGAAGAAACTTTTTGAATCCAATTGGAAACATCAAAACCTATTTTGATCAACTAAAATCCTAAAGGGATTTAAAAAGATAAACAATTAATAAAGAAAGTTTTAATAATTGGAATCACTATTTTTGGATCTTGCAATAAAAAGGATTTGATTTTCAAAAGCAAAGGTAGAATTATAAATAAAGATTATTTTATAGAGCCAAATTAAATCTTGGCCAAGCTTTTGAAATAAAATATTTCTATTTGATAAAAAGAGTAAAGGTTTATTTAAATAAAATAATGAGGATTTATTAATATCCAATTTTATTAAAATAAAGGCTTTTCCATTTTAAATAAACACTAAAACTTGTTAATTTATTTTAATGAGATTTCCAAGTGTTTTATATTTTCAAAGAAAACCTACTGAAATGGTTTTGATATTATTTAGATTTCAAATAGAGTTTTTAAATAAATAAAATCCTATTTGAATTAATGACTAAGGTCTATTTATTTAATTATTAATGAATCCTAAAAAGAATAAAAATTTTATTTTATTTTGGACTTTGGAATGTGTTGTTACACAGAATTAAAATAAATACAATGTTTGGTGGTGGTTTGATTTGAATTGGTGTTTGAATTATTTGTTTGAAAATCAAATCAGAATATTCAAACAGAAAAAGGAAAAAACATTTGGTATAAAAAAGTGAAACAAGCAGCCCAGCTAACAGGCCCAGCAAGCCCAACCCGCAGCCCAACTAAAACCCCGCAATGAATCGTTTTCTTACGCGCGAGCACACCCGCAGAGACACAGACAGGTGGACCCCGTGCCCTCTCTCTCTCTCACTGTCAGCACGGCCCCACCCCAGCACGTCGTCGTTCTCACCCGCGACCAAGTCCCCTCGCCGTTTCTGCCATTTACTCTGGCGTTGAATTCACGTTGATGGCGGCCTTAAATCCTCCGGTGACCACGCGTACATAACGCCCACGTCTCCTCTCTCATTCCCCTCGCTCGCCCCACCATCTCTGCCCCTAGGCTGCTCCGATTTTGAGCTCAACCACCTCTATCTCCGACGGCATTCCCGGCCAATTCCGGCGAAACGTAGCCGCCTCTCCACTCCCCGAGCATGCAATCTTGCTCTCTAGTCCCTTGCGCGTCTTCCCATAGCCCCAGCTCGCTCCCGCGCACTCTAGAAGCTCGGCTTCGACATCACCAGAGCGCCACCGCCGTCTGTCTCGTCTCCGGTGAAGTCTCCCTGGTAAGCCAGACCGCCCCGAGCCCTCTCGATCATGCTCACGTGAATGCCACACTCGCCCGCGTCTGACCATGTCTTTGTTTTGCCTTGGCGCGACCTGCAGCTCCATCCCCGACGTCAAACAGAACCGCCTGACGCCGCCACCGACTCTGGCGAGGAATTGCCAGCAGCTCCGAGCGCCCCTCGCCAAGCCAATGCCACCTCGAGCTTCACCAGGACCCTGCGAGCACGGTGAGCATCTCCGTTACCCCCTTGCTTCCTGAATCACCAGATCCGCCGTAGCCCGAGCGTGCGCCGCTAGTCGTCGCCGCCAGCGCCGCCAGTTACTGGTTGAGCTGCTGTGAGTCGTGCGATGCGAATCGTCTGGCTAGGAATAGATCTAACTGAAGGGGTACGCGCCCATCTGAGCCATACGTTTTAAATTAGATCCTACGGTCCAGAGAGGCTGATCCGCACGAAGCGGTACCGGCCAATAGAATCACGCCACGTGGACAAGGTTTTGTTTAAAACAGAAATTAGAATCTGATTGATATGCAAACTTGTAAAATTCATAATTTTAATTCTACACGTCCAAATTTTGCAAATTTTATATCAATGGATTCAGCAGAACAAGTACTTTGAAACCATGCATTTTGTTTAATGTTTTTCTTGTGGAAAATTGGTTGATTTTGTAGAAACAAGTGTAGGCATATTTAGAATATAAAAATTGTTCTAGATATATTTTTGAGATGAAATCTTTGCAAAATGGTTTGTTGTGAACCTACTGACCATAGGAACCAACTTATGGATTTAAAAATGTATCTTGTGAAGTTAGGGAATAAATAATTGAATTAGCTCATCTCTAGTCAAATAAAAATATTGATTTTGCTTTAGAAATGATTTTTGAGTAAAACCTTTGGGAAATGATTTGATTCAAACCTTCTGACCCTAAACACCAAGTTTTGAGAATTAAAATATATTTGGTGAACTCTTTAAAGAATATTGCTTTGATAAAAGCATTTTCAACCACATAAAATAGTGATTTGATTTAAAAATGGTTTATAGATAAAACCTTTTGCAAATAGTTTTACCACTTTAGTAAATGACCACTTTTGAACTTTACAATGTTTAGAGCCTGGTAGAAACCACTTTTGCAAATAAAACTATCTTTTGCATGCTTGCATGCATGACCTTGTTTCTATTATTTTATGTGTGATAAATTGGTTAGAATGCTAGTTGAATTTATGTTTGCTTGATTGAATTGTAGTGGAATTAGAAGAGTGTGATATTTGCAAGATCAAGAAGTGAACCAACATTCTCTACTAAAAGGCAAGTGACACTATCATCCATGTCCTACTATTTTCATTACACTTAGTGGATTTTGTAACATGCATGGAAAGGTTTACTATATTTTATGCTATGATAAATCCTAATAGGCTACCACTATATATCCCTTAGTGGAAACAATGTAGTTGTTGTATGCTTAGCCCTGCTATATATTGGGATGGGATACATGTTATGATTATATGAAGTGTTGAAAAGATATATGTTTTATATAATAAAACAAGTACTCAATGAACCTCCTGGGTGGACAAGGATACTCAAGGTTGGACAAGGTGGCAACAAAAGGAACCATGTTTATATGGCTATCTCTTTTTGTATGTGCACTAGAAGAAAACCACCCAGGGACTTAGAGGTTGAACATGTTTCTCGTACAGTGGCTTCCGTGTACAGCCACATGCTAAATGGGCTCTGGCTTAGTCAACTACATAGTGGAAGACCCATGCATTGGCATCTTCAGGTTAACTAGAATTGTGTAAGGGAACTTGAAACCCTACATTGGTGCCTGGATGACAAGCTAGCATTGTGTATTGGGAGGACTTCTATGGAAAGACTTTGTCACATTCTCAATCTGCCAGTACTCCATCTTGGTGAGTACTTATCCAGCGGCCACTGGTGGCATCAAGATGAGATTGTGTCATGTGGGTAAAGTGTACAACTTCTGCAGAAGATCAAAATTCTAAGTACTTAGCCGTGTCCCCGGTTACGGACAACTCTGAGCAACTAAGGCCTGAAGCTATGGAAGATCTCGACATTCCAATTTCTCAAAGTAAAACATGATGGTGACAACAAGGGATTTGAAGCACTTGGAGTTTTCCAAGAAGATTAGAAAGATTTTGACAAAAGATCAAAAATATTTTGAAAAGATAGGACAAAACTATATTTCTTTCTGCAAATGAGCCTAAAAACTACTTAGCCAAATATGCATGTAATGAGATGATCCACTTATTTCTACATAGTAGTGAAACTTGCCAATACAATTCAAATGTATTGACCCTTGTGGCTGCAACTTATTATGTTGCAGGTTTTTTTGATGTTAGTGAAGTTTATTGATTAGGATTACAAGTCTACAACCAACATGATTGCCTATGGCACTTTGAATATGAAGGACCCCATGCTATTGCTATATTCTGCTGCATTGTAATGAGATAGCCAAATGAGCTATGTAAGATGTAATAATTTAATTCATTCCTGGTTATAAAGTTGTATTATGACCTTTGTTTCTTGATATTACATCTTAACTGTGGATGCTAGCTATTGATCCAGGGACTAGCATTGTAAACACTGGGATCTCTACCTTATTAAAGGTTGGGAACCTTACAACTTGATTTCCCGAAGCTTCAGACCGTTGAAACAGTTCAAGTAGAACTCCTCGATGAACTCGATACCAAGTGACTCGGGGGTCAACGTATCAACGGGTGGTGCGAAAGATGCCGCAGCCACCGCACGTGTACGGCTCCTCGTGTTCATCTTAGATTGATTGAGTGCGAGGAATCGAAGAAAGATTGAGTAGATTTGAAGATCCAATGGAGGTAGTGTGGAGTTTGGAGGAAGAAGAAAGAGAGATTTATATTTGGGGATTTTTACTTACCTTCCTCAGGGTGGTTATGCTGGCCGAACTCGTGGTACGAGCAGGAGGTATGGTCAGACCCTGCCCATACCGGGCGATTTAACTTGGGGGCGATGGCTGCTCCCAGGCGGTGCACTTGGTATGGGCGAACGGTATGGGCGAGCGCGCCCGTACTTCTGGTCGTTATCGATACGACATGGTTCCTTGAAATCTAATGTTTTGCTCGAGGATACGGTACGGGCGCACCGTACGGGCGCGTCCGACCGTGTTGGGAATATGCCCTCGTGGAAATCATGTATGATTTAATTCCCATTGTATTCATAAAGCTTTTAAGTTGTCATTTCATCAACATCTGATGTATAACATTGAATATGTGATTCAGTTTTGGAACTATACATTCATATTGGTCATACTAAATATCCTTGGTCACTGAGGTTGTGTTGGACACACAACTTAGACTAATGTGAAAGTCAGCAGATGACTTGGTTACACTTTTTATGGGCATGGTGATGCTATTCCGACTTACACAGATTCAGCTAAAGCATTTAGCGAGTCGGTTTGACCCATATTGAGATACGACAAACAAGTCATCATTTGTATGTCTCAATCAATGTAATCCTTAGACCTGAGGTTATTGCACAATCCGAATTGAGGATCACCGACTTAGGTTCTGTCAAATGCTGATCTGTCACTAGGCAGTTGTAAAGGCAGAGTTCGGGTCAACTGTTAATCAAGCTGCGTGATGTGAATAACCAAGATGGGATTTTGCCCCTCCACTTGGAGAGATATTCTCTAGGACCTCTCGGATTATATGATTCGGAAAGCATGGCCATGCACGACTCAGTTAAGTGTTAACCGAGGCGATCGACTAAGAGTTATTCAGATGAATCACTTACTTGGATCGAGAAGAGAGTCGGACTATTTAAGGGATGACAATTATTCTCCAATAGTACGACAAGGTATATCGTGAGACAAAAGGGACTCGAACAAAAGTCGCATTGGAGAGGCATGTCATCATGACTCTGTGGTACTTGGGAGTCGGCACGTTCTGCTAGGAGCTGCAACCGACTGATCGATTGAAAGTCGGACTCCAATTGTGTCCAAGTTTCCATGATCCTGTGGGGTCACACACTGAAGAGCAAGAGCATGTTTGGATTGGATCTGAACCAGAAATCTATTTGGATTGGACCTAAACCGGATTTGGACTGAGTTAGTGAGTTGGACTCATAATGGCTAATATGGGCTTTAGTGAATGGGCTGAAAGTGAGTGGAGCCCACTTTTACTCCCTATATATATTGGGGCGCAGAAACCCATGAGGGTTGAAGGTTAGGTCATTCCATGCGTTGGAAACCCTAGCTCCATAGCAGTCCTGCCGCCGTACTAGACCTAGCAGTCCACCACTCGCGCTCCTCCTCGTACATGTGGACACCAACAGAGGTGTTGCACGATCAGTGCTTGGATGATCATTGATTGGATCAAGATCGTGAGGACTACACTGCAATCAAAATATGTGCTTCATCAGTAATCCGCAACAGCGCATCTAGTGGTAATCCTCGTGGTATTCTACCTTAGCTAGATATTGGGATAACCGCGTAGGGGAAAAAGGTTTATTTTTTGCCCTCTCAGCCCAGCATACCGTACCGCGGGTCGTCATCGACACTGTTCACTGTGGCAAAAATCAAAGTTTCTATTTTTCTTCGACTTGATGTGGTATGGGCGCATGGTACGATCCCTTCTGACCGTACCAAAGGTCATTACAGGTACTGTGAGCTGCAAAAACTTTAACAATTTGTTTAGCAGCTCTGTATGCTTTGCACATATCATCAAAAGTAAAATAACAGAAATCATACTTTATAAAAAATTAGCAATACATTAGGCCATATATTAGTAAAAATAAAAATCGAGGATTACCTTATTACTTATCCTCTCTCCAAAGGTCTTCTTGAACACTATTTAAAACAAAACAGAAACAAAAAAACTATAAAGACTAACCTAATTTAAAATTTTATTTCACATGGGTTGCCTCTCATGAAGCGCTTCTAGTTAAGGTCAATTAGTTTGACCTCGATGGCGGTCACTTGGGTTTGAGAAGTGGAATACCCACTCCAAAATAGTTGGATTTCAAAGTAATTATACCGTCATCATCATTAGGCTTGGCCTTCTTGACGAGGGGTCGACTCGTCAATGCCCATTGTTTTAGACTTGGGTTTGGAGAATATGGGGATGTTGGAAGTCGCGGAATGGTTAACAGACAAGAAACACATGGACACGATATTTACACAGGTTCAGGCCCCCGGAGGAAAAACCCTACTCCTGCTTGTCTACTCTTGATTATGGTGAAACCGGAGGTTACAGGGGTGCGCAGATGCAATATGGCGTGAGGTGTGTGTATGAGGTGGTGATTGTCCTTCTCGCCGTGCCCTCCTGGCCTTCATATAGATAGGCTAGGTCCTGGGGGTAGGTCGAGTCGGTTACAGATTAGGGTTGATAACCTTTGAAATTCTATCTAGTCTAGACGTGTTCTCCAAGGAGTCAAATTATCCATGGGCCTGGGCCACCCAAAATCTTCCTGGGCTGCAAATCCTCGCGTGGGCCTTCCTTGGGCTGGACTGGGTATACCAATGCTATGCACCCGTAGGGTATATCCATGTTAGTAGCCCTCGAGTGTTCAGTCGAATCGTGTATCGGCTAGAAATTCCATAATCTTTTGGGTGCTTTGTAGTTGAACCTATTTTTCAGGAAGAAACATTTAGTTCATAGGGATTATTGATGCGTGTGCCTGGCTCACCCAACGGATCAGGACCAGTAAACTATCATAGGAAAAAACAACACAATCTTCATCAGACTCGAGTCCCCGGACTCGAATCCGGATGTAATGTTGGTGTAATTCGACTCGGGCCGTTGAGGTCTTATAGGTGTTGAATCCCAGGGATTTTCATCGTGCATGCTGACATGGGAACTTACTGGCAGAGCGCAGTCAGGTGCGTTACCAGGCCATCAGATGGTATCTGTAGGGCTTATCTTTGCGTCGTAGACACAACATCCAAAAATTTATCACCGCAGAGATGTTTCAGGTGGTCAAGGAGACTGCTTCTCACTTATCATTAGTTTGGGCAAAGTTGCCAAAAGATTTTTTTCATATTTGATCCGAAGGAACTCAGTCTAATAATTCCTAGGGTGCACGACTTTTTATGATCAGTCAAAATCTTCGAGCCATTGCTAGAAACCCTAGCTCCACAGAGTGTTTGTTCGAGTCGTAGACTCAAGCAGAGACTTTAGTTCAATCGTTCTCACACATTTGCATTATTAGTCCGAAGGACACATTTTTTCGAATGTGCAACCAGTGCTCCCTATGGGAGTAGCCCCCGAGTCCGTAGTGGAGTCGCAGACTTGACGTAGGACTCGAAGATATTTTCTAGGTGACGTTACCGTCGTAATTTATCAGGTGCGCAACTAGCTCTCTTGATCGGAGTATCCCTCGAGTAGTTGGTTGAGTCGTAGACTCGAGTAATTACTTTTTATGATCAGTCGAAATCTTCGAGCCATTGCTGGCTTTGCTTTGGTGACGTCAGTGCTGACGACTAGTGATCTCAATCGTTTGCGACAGCATAAACGATGCGACGGGACAATCATGTGTCCCACCGTTTGACTTGATGTTGATTAGTCACGCGTAGGCGTGGTGAAAGTTACGGTGTCTCCTCGATTTCCACGCGCAGTGGACGACGTGCTGGCGACGGTTCAGTTTGGTGCTGACATGTGGACGACGAGATTTGCGTCACACGCTAGGGCTTCACAATCGACGGCTATGCTGCGTCTTGTTCTCCCTTTTATACCATGGGGAAAACAATGATATTTCACCCTTCGTCATTTGCTTCTGCCTCATCGGCATTGCCAACGTTTGTTGAGCTATCTATTCTCATCGTGCACTAGACGTCCTCCATACTTTTCCTTCATCTTTTCTTCATTCTCATCACCGCATCCGCCGCTCCAAGATGGGCAAGCCGAATAAGGTATCGTTCGCTGTAGCGTGGTCGAGCGCCGCCGGCGCTCGGAAGAAGGCCGCTGCTTCGGGCCGCACAACTGACGGCGGGTGGTGGCGCACGGACATGCTCAATTCAGATTTGCACAAACTTCGTGATGCTGGGCTGATCTCCAAGGAGAAGTACGACGCCATACTCCCCGGCCAAGAGGTAATCCCATGCCCACCCAAAGTATTTAGGGTGATGTTTTTACTTTTTTCGTCCGGGATCTCTCCTTTCCCATCCATGAATTCCTTCGTGGGCTTCTCTTTTTTTACGGGATTCAGTTGCATCATCTGTCTCCCAATTATCTCCTTCACATTGCTTGCTTCATCACTCTGTGCGAGTGTTGGCTCGGCACCGAGCAGCACTTTGGCCTCTTCCGGAGACTATACTCCGTGAAGAGGCAATCTGGCACCGGTGGTGTTTATCCACTTGGTGGCTGCATCATCTCTATTCTCTCCACCATCCAATTCTTATCTTTCTCCAGTACTGGCGTATAAGTGGTGCTACATCCGCGACGTCAAGCTGTACGGTCAGCATTTTGGTCTTGCTCCTTTCGATTCCTCCCAGAAGATCACCCGAAAGAGGTCGTGCGGAAACGACATCCTAGAGGGTGAATCTGCAGAGGTGGAGAAGCTCTATAAGCGGGTGGAAGCTCTTCAGCTTGTGGCCGGCAAAGAGGTCAATGGTGTTGACATCATCCGCACCTTTCTCAAGCGTCGGGTGCAGCCGCTCCAAATGAGGGCGCACCTGATGTTTATGTATGCTGGTCGCAGCGACCCAACAAGGGTTTTGCCTGAGGAGATGTGTTCGGGCGACCTTGATAAGGTGCTTCGGCCTCTACTGAAGTTCAAGGTCGACGAGGACCTCCCAGGGAAATCTTTGACCACCCCTTTCAGCGCCAAGAAAGTAGTTTCCGAGGTGAATCTTTGATGTTTGCGCGTAGCTCTTTGTTGTTCTTTTTTGTCTTGCAGAGCCTCAAGGAAGCGGGGATGATGCCCCCACTACATGAGAAGTACACGGATGCGTCGGACAATGAGGAGGTGGAATCAGAATCCGAGCTCCCCCCGGCGCATTCTCCTTCCGAGGAAGCCCCCGAGACGAGCGAAGGGCAAACCCGAAAGAGGTCCCGGAGTGAAACTTTGGATGGGGCGACGCCACCAACGCCAAAAGGTTTGTCCTTCCTTGAGAAGCTCGACGGGGATGAGGGTGTGACCTCTGCACCTTTTCTTGATGTGCCCATTCTGGCGTTGGCCCTGCAGTCGCCGGCCAAGAAGAAGAATAAGAAGAAGAAGAAGAAGAAGGAGAAGGAACCTCTTGTCTTCAATTTGTCAGACATACCATCATAATTGTCTCTGTTCGAGTCTTGTTACTTTTTTCGTTTCCTAAGTATTAGCATGTTGTTGATTTTCTTCGCTATAAGTACTAGCAGTAACCATTCAGAGGAGTCCCTTGATGAGGACACCGAAGAAATGATTGTGGAATCAAAGCCGACGCCTTCATTTCCCAAGATGGTGGCCAACTCTGAGGATGAGCATTCGAGCTCCGCGAGGCGGGAGGCTCGTGCACTCATGATTCGGAAGACTATAGGTAAACCTTAGGAGTCCACGCCAGACCATAACTTTTTCATTGCATAGGGGGGGGGCTAGTCCTTTTCTCATCAGACCTGCTGGCCTTTTTGTAGCCTTTTGTCCATGGCGCCAACCTCCTTATCCAGCAGCATCTGTCGTTGGAAGGTGAACTCAAGAAGCCCCAAGGTGCATAGGCCTCTTCTTACCTATTCTTCGCGTGTGTCAAGTTTGTGTTTATATTCATCTGTTGTTCCTTAATGCTGCAAATGAGAACAATGCTGCTCTCCACAGGCCGAATGCTCTCGAAAGGAGTCTCAGCCAGGCGGTGAAGAAGGCAGCAGATGCTGCAGAGGCCCTTGAGCGCTAGCAGAAGGAGGCCAAAGATCGTGAGAAGCATCTCGCGGCCAGTGCAGTCACTCGGGAGAAGGCCATGGCTACCAAGATCATGGATACTGCCAAAGCTATCTCTGGTAAGCTGCCCTTGTCTCCTTTTCGTGTCTTCCATATATTGGGGTGCCTTTCTTCTTGTTTCCCACTTGAATTTTTTCCTGGTGTTGTTTATGCCAGATGCTTCTGGCATCGCGTTTGACCGCGACATGCTAGAGCATGGAGATCTCCTAACAGATGTTGCCATAGCGATCGAGGATCGCTGCTCTTCTGCCGTGAGCTCTCTGGACAAGGCCAAGAAGGTGCTGACATGCTTCTACAAGGAGTTCAATCCCAAGGGCGTTTCCCTTGAGGACATTGACTCGCTGACGGATGCTTTGTCGGGCGACGCTCCGGCAGAGTACAAACGCAAGCAGAATGGAGTCGGCTCTGCTATTGGGTTGGCCATGGCAATGGCGTCCGGAGCTGAGCTGGATCTGGCCCAGGTCACGTCCAGGATGCTGATGGCGGCAGATGACTTTGAGGTAGCTTTTGCCACCTTTGCCTCCTGCTGCAACCATTTTGGGCCTAATGTAACACCCTCAGATCGGCCCTATGTAAGTTTTAGCGATTCCCGCCAAACTCGCATAGAAACAATTCAAAGGTGCCCACCAGGCACTTTCGTGCGGGTGGAAAACGAAGTAATATCATTACACAATATTCCACAATGGAACCCATAGAACAGATATATACAACAATGACTCAAAGAGTCAAGAATACAGATATACAATACAAAGACCCAAATCACCTTGAAAATGATACAGCTTTCGAGTACGGACAAGATACAAATTGGGTTAAGAGCCCTGAAGAATAACCAATGGCATCCATAACCCTGCCCATTCCAAGCTAGAAGGGTAACCCTGCTAACGACATCGATCTCAAAACCTGCTAAAACAAAAGGGGTGCCAAAAAGGGCAAAGGAAAACGAGAGCAGTCAGTACTGAGGCCAGTACACGGAGAGACTATAATTAAGCGGTCCTCGCTTACATAGGTATGGTGGACTGAAGCGCCAGCGAAGCATGCGCTAAACAACCTATAGAGACTCGATACAACTGTCGGCTATCAGTGAGAAATAAGAAAGACCTATTGGAAACCATCCTGATACTACCACTAAACATACCCATCCTGGTATTTCCCCCTCGAGACCAAACGAGGAAGTCAGGCCTAGGAAACTCACACGGTTGGCAATTTTATTCATTCTTTCCATGTTGGTTATCCAACTTACTAGTCATATCAGACAGAAGTCAAATTATAACAGTAAACTTTAGTTATAGTTGTCTATGATCAAGAACTGTGCTCCAAGTCGTCCATAACCGCGGAGATGGCTTCTCGAAAAGATTTAACTCTGCAGGGGTGCACCAAAGTTTCCACACGCAGCTACACCCTTGTTATCAGATCAGGTAGGTACAAGATCACAAAACATACACCCAACGGTATATCGACAGGGTTTCGGACACGACGTTTCCCAGACCCAAAGCAAGCACATGGGGGCCACCCCACTAAGCTACCCGCAACGAAGTCGGCCGATCTCCGAGACGGACTCAGGGTTTGTGTCAATGGTTGTAAACGACTAGGAACCCGAAAGTGTGACTGGGCTTGTCGATACCGCGAAAACATTCCACATTTGTTCCAAAACAGTACAGGCGCTCCACACGCAATCTTAAATAAAGCAGTAAAGCATGGCATAAGTACAGGATAGTAATAAAGCCCAAAACTACTTTGTGGCCCCTAGTATAGTAATTTGAAATCAGGTACTAATCAATGGGGGTGCCCACACACCCCACCTGTGGTTAGCACGCTCGATCTCGGAACATGTGTCAAGAACTCGGGGTCCTATGGGACACCAGTGAGCGGTTAAACACCAAATATTGTCTATTACCCAACAATGTCTCTAAATTATGTACCTACTTTCAATATTAGTTATTAAACGATAATTAAATCCATGATCATCTCCACCATTAAGCATGTGCCAACCACCCAACAACGATGGAACATCGACAATGCAAAGTAGCACATGAGCAAGAAACTACGACTCACAAGGCCGACTGTCTACCAAACAACATGTAATGGGAGGTGTCCATGGCAATATAGAGGCTGCAGGGAAGTATAAAGGTGTACGAAATCTATAGCATCACAACACAGATAGCAATAGATCAACAGGAGGAAATAAAGACTATAAAAGTAAGATAGGTAGAAAGGGGGAGAATGCTCGCCTGAAAACATTGCCGAAGGTTCATCCGAAGATCGGGTCGATACTCGCATCAACTCATCATCCTAATCCGTGAAGAAGCAAAGCACTAGAAGAAACACCGGATGCAATATTTAATACTACGACAGAAGATCGGGTATAATGCATTTATGATGTATGACATGGCAAAGGTACGGTGCCATTAGGCCATATAAGCGGAACCGGGGTCCCAACAATTAGATATATGGTGCTAGTTGTTTAGATACCCCGCAAATTAAATGTTGTCTTAACATGGCAAAATATATCACCGGTTAGCTACATAAATTTTAAATGAGACCAATATTAGACTAGATTCGCTCGCATATGGTCTCCATATTTAATCATGAGCTGAATCGACAACATGCCCCCCAAAA
The DNA here is from genome assembly GCA_916181665.1 of Avena sativa. NCBI lineage: Eukaryota > Viridiplantae > Streptophyta > Magnoliopsida > Poales > Poaceae > Avena > Avena sativa. The sequence goes on from OV702280.1 coordinate 141,127,209, forward strand.
CCCCATGGTATGAATGCAATCATATACAATTTAAATGCAACAAGATAGATATCATATATTATAAAAATATAGGGGTCTTGGTATAGGGGTCACACATGCGGATCAAAGATCTTGGCGTGTTATGGTTCGGGTTCGGTCTTCGGTTCCATGTCGGCGTTCTTCGGACTCCAGGAAGAAGTCCTTAGGGTTTCCTGTCGTATCAATCCTATTGAGCCATGCGCCACGGTCTCACACCTAAGCTCATTGATCTCCTGGCCGACTATTCGGCAGAGCAGCAGCGAGCGGCCAAGAGTAGGCACTCTGGCTCCGAAGCTTCTCTGGGTGCTGGCGCTTAGGTCCTTCTGTATTGTAGTTAATCTAGCTTTCTTCTTTTGCTGCATCTGTAACGTCTTTTGGATGAACAAGCTTCACTTTGCCATGAAATGGCTTTGATTATGTATATGTATAAATTTGTCTTCCAACTGTTGTCGAAAGTGTTTGTGATTTTCATGTTTTCCTTTTTACCCTTAGGGTCCTTCGGGCGAGGCTCTATTGATCACACCTTTCCTCCGTGACCGCATCCGAAGTTTGGAGAAGGACATCCTCAGCATTCGTGGTCATGCGGATGTGTGGAAGTCGAAGGCTGAGCGAGCTATTGCCAATGAAGAGTTTTTTTCTTGAAGAATTTTGGCAGATGGGTGAGAAAATCCAATGTGAGTCCTCTTGAACCACTGCTTCCTCGAGTGCGCCTATTTTCATGTTGGCTCATCCGATGCTTTGTGCAGTTGTGAATCTGCTTCCAAAGGGAGAGAAGGGGCGTGTTGCAATTCGGATGAATTGCTTGACTCAGCAAGAATTGGAAGCTGGTGGTTTCTTCTAGATGGACCGTGATCGAGCATTCGTCCTCGCGAAGGTGCAAGATCATGTACACCAGGTTCTTCGGGTGCTGAAGCAGGCGAGGTCATCGCTTGTGGCCATTTGGGGCACCATGTTTCCTTTATATGCTGCACCTTCTAGCTTCTTAGGCTTGCTCGAGAAGTTTCAAGATGCAGGTCACGTGAAGGAGCTGATGCGCCACCAACTAATTGCGGGTGTGAATGTATCCCTATCTCTTGTTCGACTGCATCGTCGTGATGTTAATCTTGCGGAGATAGCGGCTAGGCCACCTCCTCCTCCAGATGGCATGGCGTCGGATATGCGCCCACATTACGCAGCTGTGGTATAGTACGCCAAAGAGATTGTAGATGTGTTTGAGGAGCGGACAAATGTTCTGCTCTAGATCAGTTAAGTCCTATAAAAGAAAACGAGATAATGTAAAATCTATATTTTATTCTGGTGGGATTGTAATGCCCTTTGTAAATTTGTATATGTTGGCACGTAGTTCATTGTTTGTGCATATCCTTTTCGTTAGCCTAACATGGTCATCTACTCAGGTTGTATGCGTTTGTTTGTCAGTCAATGGAGTTGTAAGGTGAGGCGTAGCCCCTGAGCATGTTTAGCGGTAAGTAAGTTAAAGAAAAAATATTGTTTTGGGCCAAGGAACTTACTATTATTCATCGTAAACAAGAATGTACATTGTTCGGCTGAATAGCCTGGCTGAGTAGCCTTATTGAAAGGAAAGGCTAACTATGGGTAGAAGCATTGTAGTCGCGCGACGTTCCAAGGGTTGGAGTATTCGACTCCTGATGTGATGTCCATGAGGTGGTAGGCATCACCTCGGATGACTGGTGATGATGTAGGGCCTTCCCAAGGTGACTCGAGCTTCTTGTTCCCTTCTTGCTTGAGTCGCATGACGAGGTATCCTTCGATGAAGGACCTTGGGCGCATCCGACGGCTGTGGTAGTTGCAGAGGCTCTGCTGGTACACTGCTGAGCGGGCCGCGACGATGTTGCATTCCTCGTCGATTGTATCAATGGCGTCTTCGATTGCGGCCGATGATTCATCCTCACTGTAAGAAACGACCCTTGGGGCCTTGTGGCGTAAATCAGCAGGTAGCACGGCTTCGACTCCGTGCACAATGAAGAAGGGTGTATAGCCAGTTGAGCTGTTTGGCGTTGTGCGTAGGCTCCAGAGAACGTAGGGTAGCTTGTCTGCCCAGGCTCCCGCAAGCCTTTCGAGTGGGTGTAGCAGGAGCTTATTCATGCCGTTGCCGATGAGGCCGTTGGCCTTTTCGACCGGTCCGTTGGTCTGCAGATGCGCTACTGAGGCGTAGGACAAGTTGATGCCGAGGTTCCCGCAGAAGATTCAGAACTCCTTAGAGATGAAGTTCGATCCGTTGTTTGTTATGATGCTATGGGCCACTCCAAACCTATAGACAATGGACGCGAGAAACTTGACGGCAGTTTTGCCACTTTGGTTGGTGACGGGCATGGCCTCAATCCACTTGGAGAATTTATCGATTGTGACCAGGAGGAAAACATGGCCTCCTGGCGAGGACTTTGGCAGTTTTCCAATATTGTTGAGGCCCCACTGGGCAAAGGGCCAGGCCAATGGGATGGGCCTCAGCTCGGAGCCAAGCACATGTGGCTTGTCCGCGTACCTCTGGCAGGCGTTGCACCTTTGGACTATCTCCTTGGAATCGTTCATTGCGGTTGGCCAGTAGAACCCAGCTCGTAGAGATTTGGCGACCAGGGCGCGGATACCTGCGTGATGGCCGCAAATGCCCTCATGGATGTCTAGGAGGATGCTTTTGCCATCGTTGATGGTGACGCATCGTTGGAGCACACCCGAAATTCTGCGCTTGTATAGCTCGCCATTAATGATAGTGAAGGCCTTTGATCAGCGAGATATGCGACGGGTATCTGTCGGGTCCTCAGGTAGCGGAAGTAAGGTTGAGTCCATGTTTCTTCAACCGCCATGACCTGCATAAGGCTGACCAACTCGACCTCCATGTCGAGCTTTTCGGGCCCTTCTTGTCCTTCAGGTAGCGAAGCCCCCGAGTGCTCTGCTTCTTCAGCTGAGCCTTTTGGGAATTTTCTCTTGATGGAGGGTACACAGATTTGTTCGAGGAGCACTCCTGGTGGCACCCGAGCACAGGTGGAGCCAATGTTGGAAAGTTTGTCGGCCTCGTCGTTTTCTTTCTCTTCCAATGTGCCAAAGTTCACAGCCATCAAAGTCTCCTTCGAGTGAGTTTTAGAGCCCATGGTATGCAATCATGTTGGCGTTGTGAGCATCGCACTCGTTCATCGTCTGCTGGATGACGAGGTTCAAATTGTCGTAGATGACAAGGCGTGGTGTGCCGCACACCTTAGCCATCCTCATGCCATGGATGAGGGCCTCGTATTCGACCTCGTTGTTGGAGGCACGGAGTTTCATCCAAAGGACATACTTCCTCTTGTCGCCTTGAGGGGACTCCAGTATGACACCGGCCCCTGCTCCAGCCTCGCGCTTGCAGCTGTCGAAGTGCGTCGTCCAGGACTGCGACATGTCTAGAGTATCCGGCAGCTGGAGCTCCATCCAGTGGACGATGAAGTCAGGGAGGTCATGGGATTTGATGGCGGTGCGCCGCTCGTAGATGATGTCCCGAGGAGACAACTCGATGCCCCAAAGGGCCACACACCCCGTGGCTTTAGGGTTGTTCAGGATTTTCGACAGCGGAGCGTTGTTGATGACCATGATCTGGTGCTCCTAGAAGTAGTGGCTCAGCCAGCGCGCCGTCATGAATACGCCGTAGGCGAGCTTCTGGTAATGAGGGTACCTCTGCTTTGTTGGGGTCAGTACCTCGCTGAGGTAGTAGATTGGGCGTTGGACCCCATGGGTCTTGCCATATTTGGGTCTTTTGACCACAAGTGCGGTGCTGACCACTTGGTGTGTAGCTTCTATGTACATCATCAAAGGCTCCGCTCCTTCGGTGTGACCAAGACAAGAGATGTGGAGAGAAGCCATTTGAGGTCCTCGAACGCATCGTCTGCTTCGGCTGTCCACTCGAATTTGTCCGTTTTGTGAAGTAGTTGGTAAAAAGGGGAGGGCCTTCTCACCCATTCAACTGATGAATCTGCTCAATGCCGCTATTCGTCCCGCTAGCTGCTGGACGCCCTTGAGGTTCTTTGGCTTTTCCATGGCCTGGCCTTGATTTTCTTCGGGTTCGCCTCGATGCCCCATGGGCAGATGAAGTACCCAAGCAACTGACAAGACGGGACGCCGAAGGCGTACTTGTTTGGGTTTAGCTTGATCTTGTAGCGATCAATATTATCGAACGTCTCGCGGAGATCGTCGATTAGCGTCCTGGCCTCCCTGGTCTTGATTAATGAGTCGTCGACATAGACCTGGATGTTGCGGTCGATCTGGTCCTTCAGACATGCTTGCATGCACCTCTGGTAGGTGGCACCTGCGTTCTTCAGTCCAAACGGCATGGTGTTGTAGTAGAACACCCTGAATGGCATGATGAACACTGTTTTCTCCTGATCTTCGACCTTCAGTCGAATTTGGTTGTAGCCTAAGTAGGCGTCGAGGAAGGAGAGCTTCTCGCATCCTGTAGTGGAATCAATTATTTGATAGATCCGTGGTAGAGGGAAGTGGTCTGTGGGACAGTGCTTGTTAAGCGATGTGAAGTCCACGCACATCCGCAGGATGTCCGTGTCCTTCTTGGGGACCAGCGCGGTGTTGGCCAGCCACTCTCTTTCTTTGATTTCCCTTATGAAGTTGGCATCGAGGAGTCTGTTGACTTTGATTCCAACAGCTTCGGCTCTTGGCTCGGATAGTCGACACATCGACTGCTTGAATGGCTTCGAATCTGGAAACACATTGAGTTCATGCTAGGCAAATTCCCTGGGAATCCGCAAGACACCAGGCGAAAATTTCGCGGCGCTCATGGAGGAATTCGACGAGCATGCTTTCCTATGCAGGACTCAGGTCGTTGGCGATCAACACCGTCGTGGAGGCGTCTGTCGGGTGAACCTGCACATTCTTTGTGTTGACTGAGGAGTCGAACGACATGACGAGTGCGTTTTGCCAGGTGAATGGGTATGCCCTGTTGTCTGTCCTCTTTGAGTCTCGTGAGCTCCTCCTGCATGCCGAACGACTGAGAGATTCTGTTGAAGTCTCTGTCACAGCTATCTGACCTGTTGAAACTTCCTGGGACGATGATGACGTCCTGAGGCCCTGGTAACTTTAGTAGCAGGTACACATAGTGCGGTACTGCCAAAAATCTTGTGAATGCCACGCGCCCGAGGATGACGTGGTATTGTGATGGCCAGTCCACTACTTCGAACTCTAGCCGCTCACGCCTAAAGTTTTCAGTCTTGCCAAATATGACATCGAGCCATATCTTGCCCAGGGAGTATATGAACTTCCATGGGACTATGTTGTGGAACATCGTGTCTGATTGCTCCAGGCTACACAGCGGGATCCGCATCGCTGCGAGTGTGCTGGCGAACATCAGGTTGATGCCACTGCAGCCGTCCATGAAGACGTGGCTCATTTCGAATCCCCCGATCTGGGCCTCAAGCACCAGGTCAGCGTGACCTGGGCGAGGTATCTGGCGTGGGTGATCCGAACGGTCGAACGTGATGCAGGACTCCGAGACGCTGAGGTACTCAGGTATGGCCGGTGGGGAGGTCACGGCCAAGCTGACTTGGCGGGTGATCTTCTTCTTCACCCTGTTGGTTGGACGCCCCTTGTGGATCATCAGAGCCTCTTTCCGTGGGGGGTACCCATCTGCACTATTATTCGGTGCTGGTGTGACCGGCGGCTGCGAGGGTCTGCCAGGTGGCGGTGGAGGAGAACCGTGGGCGATGGACCTAGGGGCTGGTGTGAATCCTGGATTCACCGCATGGCGTCGCATTTGGGTGAAGCCCTTGCTGAGCTTATCGAACTCTTGGAAGTCCTTGAGCATGTGGCTGGCCTTCTTCTTAGCATCTTGTTTATCAATGTAGAAGTGGATGGTGTAGGGTCCAGACAGCTTGTCGTATGCTGAAGACTCGTCGTCGCGGTTGCAATGTTGCCACATTTGCATGGGTCGCCTACTATCACGGTAGTTGCTGCTGCAGTATCAGCTGTTGCGGTTTCCATCGTCGTGGCGATCAGCTTATCCGGCCGCAACCATGTTGACTCCATCGCGATCGTCATAGACGCGCGATCTTATATTGCTACAGTGCCCGCGCCTGCGGCCGAAGTCGTCTTCATCATCCGAATGTGTTCGGTTGACGGAATCCTCACCGTTTACCCAGCGGTTGGCGATGTCCATGTGGTGGTCAAGGGTTTTGGGCATGACTCGCCCGATTTCCTCCTTGAAATCTGGGCGCCTGGCACCATCCTTGAAGGCGTCGATTTCCCTTTCTTCGGAGATGTTTGCAGCAGAGTTCTTGATGTGGGACCAGCCTAGTATGTATGAGTGGATGGACTCGTTGGTCTGCTGGGTGCAGGCCCGTAGCTCTTCGATTCAGGCTGGCCTCTTGCTGGTGCCCTTGAAGTTGCGGATGAAGCTGTACGCTAGCTCTTCCCAGCTTCGGATGGAGCCAGAGGGTAGGCTGCTGAGCCAGACCCTGGCTGCGCCTGCTAGCTCCAGATGAAGGAACTGTAAGGCGGTGTTCTTGTTCCTACCGTGGAGCTTGACGGACGATAGATGGTCGTCTAACCAAGGTTTTGGCTCCTGCGTTCCGTCAAACTTCAGGTTGTCTGAAGGGAGCTTGAAATTTTTTGGCATTCGCGATTGCCGAACCGATCTGCTGAAGTATCTGACTCCACATAGTTCTCCGTCCTCCTCCTCCCCGGACTCAGTCGAGCACGCACGCTTAGCACATGATTTGTCGATCTTGCGCTGGGTGAGCTCACTACGAGCATCATAGTTGCTGTTGCGGCGCCGTGGGCTCCGACGACGTCGGGCCAGGTCATGATCCTCCTCGTCAGATGAGGGTGTGCGTCTTCGAGTGAACTTGACCATGGCCTTCTTCTTCGGCTCCGCGGGAGTTTCATCATGGAGCGTAGCTCTGACAAGTCCGAGGCCTACTAGCGCAGACTTGTGAATCGCGATCTTCGGATCTCCTGCCGGTGGCGGGTTGGACGCGAGATAGGTGGTGGCCACCATGATCGCAGCCTACGGTGTTTTCGGCATGACGTTTCCTTGTGAGTCCATCGTCATGAAGGATGTGTCGAGTGCCTTAGTGACCTCGCGTCGTGCGGCGGGGTCCATGCGCACCAGGCGGGAGCGGTACTTGTTGATGTTGTTCCCGTGTGAAGTGGAGCCGCCAGCAACAGAGAGCACAGCTCGCCACGCGCTTGACTCTACGGCTGCTTGCCTGCATTTTTCGAGCTCGTCCTGCAGCTTGACCTGTTGATTGTGCTCATCGATCAGGAGTAAGTGGTAGGCCATCACGAAGTCACGGGAGGCATGCACATGTAGTATTTTATTGCCTCGTATGACTTCGCGTGCGATCTCCGAGCCTTCCTTAAAGAGGTTGATCTGGTTGTTGGCGCGATTGCCACCTTCAGTGGCTCTAGACGCCCTGTTAGCCGGGTTTCCCCCGTTCTCAACCTGAGGGTTGGGAGGGGGAATAGGTGGGATGGCAATCGAACCCAGCGGTGGATCTGTTCCATTATTGAAGTCACCGCTATGGATGTCGGTGGATAGGTGACGCTCGTGGAGAGGGTCGCTGCTGCCGTAGCTCTCAGATCCAGAACCATAGGTTCCTTCATCCGAAGGCTGATCGCACATATCAGAGTTGCAACTGCTGCTGTCATCCCAATCGACCGTCAGTGTCGACATACGTAGGGCGTCGATGGGTGGGACCCATGGAGCGGGCTTGATGGATGGAAGTGGCACCCGCTCTACGAGTTGGAGGGTGTCAGTCTGCCCCACCTGGAAGGAGAATCTCCCGAACAACATCTCGAGTCCGTCGCCAACGGACTCAAAATCCATTAGGGTGGCCGGTGAGTGAGAGGTGAAGTCAAAGGTGCCGAAGAGGAGGTGACTCTCCATTTCCGATGAATCGTAGATCGCTCCAGATGGAACCATCATGACCGCACGATCAGCGTCCCCGCTTCCCACAGACGGCGCCAATTGACGAGGGTTCAACTCGTCAATGCCCATTGTTATGGACTTGGGTTTGGAGAAGTGGGAATGCTAGAAGTCGCTTAAAGGTTAACAGACAAGCAAAACAGGGACACGAGATTTACCCAGGTTCAGGCCCCCGGAGGGAAAAACCTACTCCTACTTGTCTACTCTTGATTATGGCGGAACCAAAGGTTAGAGGGGTTCGCAGATGCAATCTAGTGTGAGGTGTGTGTATGAGGTGGTGATTGTCCTTCTCGCCGTTCCCTCCTGGCCTTTATATAGATAGGCCAGATCCCGGGGATAGGTCGAGTCGTTTATAGATTAGGTTTGATACCCTATCTAGTCTAGACTTTTTCTCCAAGGAATCGAATTCGCCATGGGTCTGGGCCACCCAAAAATATTCCTAGGCCGCAAGTCCTCGCGTGGGCCTTCCTTGGGATGGACCGGGTATACAAATGTTGTGCACCCGTAGGGTATATCCATGTCACTTCTTTTTCCTAGGGAAATGGACTATAAAAGTATCTCTAGATGGTAACCCAATTCTTACATTCCCTTCATGTAAATGAATCAAAGCTTTTATACTTCTTAGGAATAGCCTACCTAAACTTACAGGTGCTATGGGATCTTCAGGCATGTCCATAATGAAAAGACTAATAAGTGGGGGACTACCTTTTATTTCAACAACTATATTTTCTTTGATCCCAACGGCTTGTTTATAAGTTGAATCCGCTAGGTGGAATCTTAATTCAGTGGTAATAAATGGCCCCAAGTTTAACTTGTCAAATAAACTTTTGGAAATTGTTTAGACACTCGCACCAAGATCACAAAGTGCGGATATCTCATTAACTCCCAATTTAACTTTAGTAGTAGGCTCAAATATATCATCTAACTTAGCAAGAAGCTTATAAGCTAGTTGTTTGTACTATAGCTCTAGCTCACAAACTTTAGATGCTACTTGTTGTATAAATTGTTGGTACATAGCATCTTTACCTTGTTCTATACCAGGATTCTTTATGGTGATCTTCTTCAATAGATCTTCCATGGTATACTCTGGTGTTAGCTCATTTCTATAGTCTAGCTCTTCAGGTTTCTCTTCATTGGTTATAACCCTCATCATTTTGAGATCTTCTACCAGATTTGGCTCGGTTTCCAGCAAACTTTGCTAGTATGAGAGCTTGGCTCTCAGCAACTTTTCCCAATTGAGCCTCCATGGTATTTGTTCTTTCCTGTAGAGCCTTCACATCATTTCTAATTTCAACGGCCTGGTTAGATATTTTTCCTATACTACTCTCATGGTTCTCCGTTATTTTAATAAGCATATTGTTTTGCTTGGTTTGGGCTTGAATAAATGTTATAACAGTTTGTTCCAACGAGAGATTTCCTTGGTTTGCTGCATTATTATTATTATCATAACTATTATAAGGAGCTCCTGCAGGATTTGGATAATGGTTTTGAACATTAGAAGCATAATGATTTTTTCAAGATGGATTAAAAGGAGTACGAGCTATAAAATTAACATCATTAACATCGGTAGCAATAGCATTAATTTGGGTATCATCTTTACCTTTTACTATGCTTAGTAGATCGTCTACCTTAGATGTAAGATCTTCATTATTTACCTCGGTAATTGAACTTACTCTCTTCAACGTTCTTTCCACATGCCTTGGGTATTGTTATTTTGCATATCATCAAGAAGTTTCTTTGCAATAATCACTTGCTTTCCCATGATTGTTCCTCCTGCTGCGGTATCTAGCATAGACTTAGACATTGGGTTAAGACCATTATAAAACAAATGTAATATAAGCCATTCTTCCATCCCATGACTAGTACAGTTCATTACGGCTTCCTTCAGCCTCTGCCATGCAAGTGCTAGTGGCTCACCGTTTTCTTGTCTAAAGCTTGTAATATTGGATCTTAGCTGCATAGCCTTAGCTGGGGGAAATTTAGTCATAACCAAATTAGTACATTCCTCCCAAGATTTAATAGTGCCCTTGAGCTAGCAACCAATCCTTAGACTTTCCTCTAAGAGAGAAAGGAAACAATCTCGATTTAACAGCATTTGGATCTACATTCTTAACACACATCATGTCGCAATTTTTGTAAAAGTATTTAATTGCAAACTCGAATCCTTAGAGGATGAGCCCCCAAACTGGTTTTGTTGAACCAAGCTTAAAAGTTTGTCCTTAATTTCATAAGTTTCCGCATCAACAGCAGGCTGAGTGATAGGTGCACGAATAAAGTCATCTGTGGGCATAACATACTCCCCAAGTCTCTTTTGAGCCATGGCTCTTATATTTTGGGTGATTTTTTAAGTAATGAAAACAAATAACAAGTAACTAATTATTTTAGGTTTTCAAATAGATGACAAGAAAGTAAACTAACAACAAGAATAAAACTAAAAACTAATAATAAAACTAATAACAAGGTATCTAGTGACCTCACCAGGATAGTGAAATTGCCTTCCGCCATCCGCGCCAAAAAAAGGGTTGATACCTACGATCCGGATTTATGGATGTAGTATAATAGATTTTTCCCTAGAATACCTAGGTTTAATCGAACCTTAGAAAACAATGATAAAAGGAAATAAATAAGGACACATCTACAAGACTTTGTTTCTTTGTTTTACCTTAGTTTACTGGACCAATCCAGTTTACTTTTTATAGTGGGTTGAATCAATAGATGGAGATAGCCCAGGGTTGAAGATCCACTTGCAGCTACACATCATATGGAATAAAAGATAATAATAAGAATAGTCATGTCTAATATTTGAACGGAGATAATCCCTTTGGGAAAAACGTCCTAGTATACTAAAGCCCCAATGATGCAGCGGGCATAACAATAGCATTTTAATCCAACCGAGTGCACACCGAAGCCACAGGATACAAACAATTATTAAGTGAAGAACACAGATTAAAGCATTAAGTGGTGATGTTTTTGTGATCCCGAATGGGTCGCTAAGCAAAGACTGTACTATCCTTTTTGTCACTAGGGTTATTATGAGATCGCTGCTAGCCAAGTATCTCACCTCAAGCATTTATCAATCTATGGGATCTTGGGTACCTACAAGTCCACAGATCTAGACAAGATACAAAGAAACAAAAGATACAAATCTCAATCCCATGATTAGATGCACATAATTGCTGCGAGGTTTCTCCTCAACCCCCAGCCCGTGAGGACTACTCACTCATAACAAATAGATCAAGGATAGAAAACATTGTGCAAAATACTTAGATTGAAATCGAATATTCTCACAATGGTCGTCAAATCACAAGGAGATCTTAAGTACAAAGAAATGGCTAGTGGAGGGATGGATGAACAATGGACGAACAACGGTGTGGATATCCTTTGGTGGTGTTATGATGAAATCTAAGAATGCCAGCCCTCTAGACGGCGGCGGGAATCTCGAAATATATAGGCGTCTTCACAAAAGTTCTAGGGTTTAGCAAGAAAAAGTTTTTGGAACCCCGTACGGGTGGGCCTCGCCCATGCCGATGGTCATTATGCGCACTGACGCCTGGAATTTGCTTCCTAGTTACTTGGACAGGTGGATTTCCTCTAATTCCTTCATTATGACTCCTGATTTCGCATTAAAACCTGTGATTTCATTGACAACATAATTCAAAGCAAGGTTTGCATATCTTTGCAATTATTAGTCATTAGTGGCAAGGATTGAGAGTTTCTTGTCAATTGCTTGACTAAAAAAATGTTTAAACACATAGAAAGATGACAAAGTTCAAAGCCATGAAGTACCTGTTTTAAATAACATGAACGATGCAGCAAGCGAAGGCTGATTACCGAGACAATGTGGCCGCTATAACACCCTTAGATTGGCCCTATGAAAGTTTTAGAGATTTTGCCAAACCCGCATTCAAACGATTCAAAGGTGCCCGCCAGACACTTTCATGCGGGTGGAAAATGAAGTAATACCATTACACATTAGTCCACGTTGGAAGCAACAGAAAAGATATACAACAACGACTCCATGCGTCAAGAATACAGATATATAGTACAAAGATCCAAATCACCTTGAAAACTATACAACGTCCGAGTACGGACAAGATTCAACGGGGTTAAGAGCCCTGAAGAATAACCAATGGTGTCCATAACCCTGCCTAGGCCAAGCCGAAAGGGTGATGCACTGCTCGCCTTGCTCCGGGAGTGAGGTGGGGTGCTTCTGAGAGAGAGGGGAGTGAGATGGTGTGAAGAAATTGAGCGGGGGTGGCCTCGATTTATAGTGCAGCGAGGGGACCGAAGGGCGCGGGCGGAGCTCGTCGTGGTCGTCGTCACAACGAGGTACTGGCATGGGCAAAGGTAGGGTATGGTGCTCTGTTCCCTAGCGAAGCTCAACGGCATGGTCACGCGGCATGGGGCGGTGCGAGATGGTTGGAACATCGCGGTGCTCTAAGCGGGTCCGACGGAAGTTTTAATGGCACACAGGTGATAGGGGTCACACGGTGGCGAACGGGCGTGTCTGAGGTGTTCCTGGGGTGGTGGCGATCCTGCTTGCACACGGTGAGGGCGGCGTGCGGTCTGTGGGCTATGTGGTCCAGGGGCTAGCAGTGCTCGAGGCTTGGACAGGGGGTGGCGATGGACGGTGGAGAGTGTCCCAGACAAGGTTGTCGAAGCTAGAGAAGCTTCTAGCTGGCTGGCGACATTAGGGTGGCAAGGGTGCTCTCGGCATGCTTGCCATTGATGGCATTGTCTGCTTTACAGTGAGCTAGAGGGTTTAAACAAGTTAGATGATCTACTGAGAGTGTAGTGTGAGCTAGATAGGGGAAAAGTTAGGCCAAAATTACTGCTCACTATAGTGTTGAATGTTTGTTGGTTTGGTGTTTCCAAGGTGTCTGATCAAATGGCCGAAAGAGATTCAAATTTGAATTTTTTATTCAAACTTTCTGGGTGTGCTAGTTACATACTAGGGAGTCTCTGGTTGATTGGATTGGTTAAGGTGCACTGGTTTGGTTGGGTTTTGAAAATGGGTGATATTCACATATGATATAGATTCAATTTTGAATTGTCATTTGAATCAAGTTGCCAAATTTTTATGTAAGTTTGAAAGGTGGGCTTTGATTCACTTTTACTTGGTCTAGCAAGGGGTGAAAAGAAATGGAAAAGTTTCTGTTTGAAATCTTGGACTAGAAACACTCAAAGTGGCCTAGTGAGCAAGATTGGCAAAAATGACCATTTTCTTATTTTGGTTTGCTTTTTATTTTCTCTTCATTTGTTTCTGCTTGGAAATCTTTTAGATGATGTTGTTTTCATCTTTAAACCATTCCTTGCTATTTAGATCAATCACACAAGTCCATTCATGCATTCATACAATCATCACATATACACATGCATTCATATGATTTAATTAACAAAAGTTTTTGTTAACCCTAATTTTGGTGATTGGAATTTGATAATCATTGATCAACATTTTTGGGATGTTACACATGCTCATAACACTTAGAGCATAGGACATATCTAGATGTGTACATATCATGGTATGATTTATCAATACATTCTTGTGATTTCACTCATCAAGTGTCAAAGCACTTGAATCTTCTTTCACTTATCAAGTGTCAATACACTTGAATCTTGATTCAATTCTTTTCCATGCGACAAGATCCTTTTCTCATCGGTTCTATATTGAACCCCTTCAATATCTCATATATGTATGTTTGGCACGACCATATTAGCGTCACTGTCTATCCATGTAGACATTCATGCTAACTATTTCTTGTTTTTCCTATGTCTTTCATCGAAATGAAATTCTTAACCTTTGTCAATAAAAGATACATCATTACCAATCAACAAGATGTCCTCCATATAATGTATTAGAAATATGTCTCAACGCTCCCACTTAATTTATTGCAAATGCAAGCATCTTCATCTTCTCCATATGAAAACTCCTTTAACAGTTTCATCACGGTGAAGATTCCAACTCCGTGATGCTTACTTCAACCATTGAAGTTTGCATGCCCTTTTAGCATCCTTTGAATTTAACAAAACCCTTTGGACCCTATCTTGTACACGTCCTAGGTAACCATTCTATTAGAAGAAATTTGTTTTGTTTATTAAGCTACCATATACCAAAATTATATGTAGTGGTTGCTACATTAATCCGTCCAGACTAAATATCGCTATGAAAGATCAAATCTTGTCATAGTCAACTCCTTGAACATTGTCAAAAAAACTTTACCGACATGTCGACTATTTCATAGATATGAAACATCCATGTCTGTTTCTTTATAGATCCAAATATGACCGATAGGTTTTTACACCTTTCCGAAGGGTCTTCCAAGTTCAAAAAATTTGATTTCTCGTGTATGGAACTATCACGGATTTTATGGCTTCAAGTCATTTGACAGAGTCAGGGCCCATCATCGCTTCTTTGCATGTAGTTGGTTCATCATTGTCAAACAATAATGATTTACTTTCAAATATTAGCATTTGATTGTTTATCCGACCTACTTGGTTCAATAGGAACTTAGATCTCCGTGACCACAACCTTTGAAGTACGTGAGCCATGAGCATTGTGGCTGCCACCGGAACGTTTTCCGGCGCTCTGCAACTCAACACATATAGCTAAGGTTCGTTAACCTTATCAAAGTTCTATTGTCCTCCCACTTAAATTTTGTGAAAAAATCTTTTTTCAAGAAACTTCACGTTTCAAGCGACAAACCCTTTTGTCCTTGGTGTTATGGAGGAATATCCAATGGTTATTCGAAATAACCTACAAAGACATGCTCATCCGACTTTGGTTGTAAACATCTTACTTATGCTTAGCATACCAAAATTTTAGAAATGACAACCTGGGTTTTACCCCAAACCATAACTTACTTGGTGTCATTTCAACGGATCAAGATGGAGCTCTTTTCAGTGTAAAAGCGGTAGTCTCTAAAGATTTTAATCTTTTAAAACATAATGGCAGTTTTATAAATAACACCATTGATCCAATCATGTCAAACAAGGTTTTATTACAAATCTCAAACACTCCATATTCCTATGGTGTCTCGGGAGATGTAAATCTAGGTGTTTTGCTAAACTTGCAACTCAAATAAATCCCTTTATGATAAAATCATAAATAATTTATTTTCTTGTTACAATGATTTTCCACTTCATCTTGAAAGTCTTTGAACGTTCTCAAATATGTCATACTTCTCTCTGAACATTCACTCGAATTTCTGGAGAAATCATATGAAGTTGAAATCCATCACTTACGACTACACATAATGGACTACATACATCAATATGTATAAATTCCAATAATTTAGTAGATCGTTCTTCTTTGGACTTTGATCAAAGTTTCTATTATCCCAAGGAAAGTCTCACAAGATTAATTTGATCAAATCAAAAGACTCCAGAAATCCATAAAAATGGAGTTTCTTCATATTTTATTTCCAATATAATTTAAACGGCGATGTCACTTCGTAAGTGATCTTCCAATCATTTGTCTTGCGACATTTTAGCATTAGTTTTATGGATGTGATTTCTCCAACTAGATTTGTAAATCATCCTTCTTATATGGAATACGGTAATTATTTGAACAATCTTTGTTCTCATAATACCTGATTTAAATAACTATTATTAAAACAAATCTTGAAGGCAAGCTTTGATGTCAACGAGAAATACAAACAACGGCTTACTTGTTTTCGATGATCATCATCACATATTCTCTTGCTAGTTACTTAGGCCATTGTAGTTCATGAATTGCGTCGTTCTGTATGAAATTACATACCAACCAATTTGGTATCCAATACCCAAGAACCACATTGTTTAACAAGCAAAGAATACAACCATAACATGTACATCATCTATATACCTAAACCGGATATTTCCAGTCATTTATTTTCTGCCAAATATATTTTATAGATTCTCTTTCAGCATTTCCTTTTTCCTTTTTAAAAGAATCTATCAACATCAACAATGGCGCCATATACATGACACATAGTCCAAAGCATGTATATTCAAATACTAATGCCTTTGGACTTGCACTTTGAAGTAGATCACCATCATCAAATGATCGGCATTCTTTCAAAATCCATTCTTTAGTAATCTTTTAGTGTAGTAAACACTTTACATACATCTTATATTCATCCTTATCATGACGAGTTTCATGATCAAGCTAATGTAGCTTATAAAGGCGAATCGTGAGGATAACATTACTTTCCAAAACCCTTTTGGATGATTAGGATGTCTAGCATCTCCAACCTTTGCAAATAGTCATCCAATATGAGAACATATATTATACTCTATCATATTGAAACCAAAACATTGTTTTAGATATCGTTATATCTGCCACACACGATGGTTTCTGAAACAATTCTTTTGGCTCCTAGATAAACTTGATATTAAAACAATCAAGAATCATGGAGGAAAACATGATACTTAAGATACTAACACTGGAATTGTTACTCTCGATTTAATACCAATTATTAAATTTCACGGAGTAAACAAAGTTTGCTGAAAGTTTGCAATAGGACTTCAAACTTTAGATTGACACTCAACACAATACGATACCAGTTCGTAAAGTAAATATCCAGAATTCTATAGTTCTATTATCTCAATTACAACTAAGCATAAGGTGGTGAACGAATGCCAATGACTACAACAAATTATGCAAATTCACTTTGATTTAATTTATGATAAATAGAGTTCTACTAATACAAATTAGAAATGAACTCCCACTCAAAAACGACATCCCTCGTGTCTTTTTGGTGATTACATGAACCAAATCCACTACACCAAGTCCGATCATCATGTGCATCGTGGTATGATCCTCATCATTCCTTTATGTCTAAGGCCAAGGTCTATGGAGCTTACACGTTATATGTGTTGTAAGAGTATCGACTTATACTTTTACTTACAACATCACCATATCATGACACTAGCCCAACAACCATCTAAACTATACGCCTCTAATTTATCCATTGCATGTTTTACGTGGCTTAGGGCTTTCGAAGATAGAACCGTTCTTACCTACGAACATGAACCACAACGAGGATAACCAAATTATTGACAACTCGTTGCAAATTAGATATTGACTATAGTAGGAGAGAGAGACACTCGCTAGCCACTTATGCAAAACTAGTTGCATGTCAAGCGTGGAACAGGACTCATGTGCGAGGACATGTAAAGTTTGTCCGGGCCGCTTCATCCCACTATGCCACCAATATCCAAAGTACAACAAAGAAGAAATAAAATGATCATCATCGCTCATATATACATATGTGTACTACCTGTACAAAGCATCTACACATAGATCCGGCTCTGATACCACTGTAGGCTTTGCAGCATAGAAAAAAAATTCCTACGATGGGAACAACTATGTACCAAGATCTATCTACTAGATACAAGCAATGGGTGGATATACATCCATAGAATACATACACTCAAAGACCGAATAGCGTTAACGAGGTTGTACTCGTGGATGATGTAGTCAAACGCTTGCCGATCTCAAGATCGTGATGAAGTCCATCTGGTCCAGCCGGTCCAGCACCATCAAGTCCAGCACCGCAAAGCAGTGGTGCATCCGTGATCGCACACACGTCCGGGTACCAAGACAACCTCCGCGCCCTCACTCCAGCGAAGCACTGGAAGAAACAAATCCTTCCAGAAAAAACCACTGGGAACATGTATCTCGCTGATCCGAGAATATGGGGAAATTCTGAAGGGGGAGAGAGATCCTTCGCGAGGAGATGCACTTTGAGAGGAGGAGAGAGAGAGGCCTTTTATAGGGAGAGGGGGAGCACGCAAGGGGCATGGCGCCCAGCCCATGGTGGCTGCCCCCACCTCTTCCACATTCATGTGGGTGGATCTCCCACTCAAAATGAAAAGCCTCCACTCACGTAAACAAGCCTCTACTAAAAAATCCACTCACATGCATTGAATTTCCACCAAATTTAATGCAAGCTCTCATTTAAATAAAAATCTTTTATTTATTTATTCGGAATTTTGTTAATTACTATACTTAACAAACATTCACATAAAACCCCTTATAACATTTCAATTTCACATGCAGAACCAATTTCAGCAATTTCAACCGAAACAGTTCCGGTTTCTAGTGAAATAAATTCCTACGCTTTCCTTTTTCTTTCTCTGGCATATTATTTGCTCCAAATGGTGTCAGTATCCCTTAAGTGTGTCACCCTACGGTTCACGAATAATGTAGATATGATCGAGACCCCTCTCCGATCAATAATCAGCAGCGGGGCCTGGAGATCCTTACTGACTCCCACATATTCAACGATGACTTCTGTGATTGTGTGAACCTTATACGCATGTAACTCAATCCCTTTGTCTCGCGATATATTACATATCCGATATTCAATCATCGGTATCTCTATACCTAGTTTAATCTCGTTACCGACATGTACTCTTTTCTCGTTCCCGTGATATAACATTCTAGTGATCAAATCACTTGCTTGCAAGCTAACTAATGTGATATCATCGAGAGGACCCAGAGTATATCTATCCGTCATCGGGATGGAAAAATTCCACTCTTGATCTATCAGCCTCAACATAACACCTTCGTAGCACTAAACCCATCTTTATAGTCACACTGTTACGGTGTGACGTTTGATGTTATCAAGATACTCTTTCGGTGTTAGTGATTGATATGATCTCATGGTCTAAGGACTAAGATTACTTCGTATGAAGTTATAGCAATATAAATACAATTAACTTGATTGTAATGCTATACTTCATATGAATGTTCATCACACCATTCCAATAATGTTGTGACCTCGTTATTAACAACATCCAATGTCCATGATCAGGAAACCTTTGATCATCTTGTTAATCAATGAGCTAGTTTATAAGAGAGGCATAACTAGGAACTTTCTTTTTGTTCATTAAACACACATGTATTAATGTTTCCATATTAATACAATTATAGAATGCAAAATAAACATTTATCATAAATAAGGAATACGATAATAACCACTTTATTATTGCCTCTTGGGCATATTCCCTTCAAAACATGCTTATGAAATTAGAACTAGAAGTGGTGCTTCTACTCAGGATCCTTTATATCGTGAGGGACATCCTAAGAGAATTGAGCAAGATTCTCAACAAGTTAAAAATAGTGGTACTCCTTCTAAGAAAAATAAAAAGAAACATAAAACGGTTGTAGAATATTCTGAACCTGCTAAAGATCCTAATAGTATATATGTCGCTGATGCTAAAATTGAAAGTGGTAATGATAAAAATGATGCTTCTGATAAAGAAGAAATTGAACAAGAACCTGAAAGGCACACTAAGAATACTAAGTACACTAAGGAAGATTTTGATGCAAATAAACATGGTAGTGAAAGAGAGCCTTGGGTGCAAAAACCGATGCCTTTTCCTGATAAGAAACACAAGTCAAAGGAAAAACAACACTTTAACAAGTTTTGTGAGTGGATGAAACCTTTGTTTTTGCAAATTCCTTTTACTAATGCTATTAAATTGCCTCCTTATTCAAAGTATATGAAGGATATTATCTCTAATAAAAGGAAGATTCCTAATGAGGAAATTTCCACTTTGCTTACTAATTATTCCTTAAATGGTAAGGTTCCAAAGAAACTTGGAGATCCAGGTATTCAAACTATTCCTTGCTCTATTAAAAATAATTATGTTAGAACTGCTTTGTGTGATTTGGGAGCCGGAGTTAGTGTTATGCCTTTTTCTCTCTACAAGAGACTTCACTTGGAAAAATTGATACCAACTATTATATATTTTCAAATGGCTGATAAGTCTACTACTATTCCTGTTGGTATATGTGAGGATGTTCCTATTGAAGTGGCTAATAATTGTTTGATATTAACTGACTTTGTTGTGCTTGAAATGCTGAAGATGATAATATGTCTATTATTCTTGGGAGACCTTTTATTAATACTACAGGTGCTATCATTGATTGTAATCAAGGAAAAGTAACTTTTAATGTTAATGACAAGGAGCATAATATTTATTTCCCAAAGAAGATTGATAAAAAATATGGCCTAAATTCAATTCAAAATATTGAGGGCATCAAAGTTGGAGAAATATATTGTCCCATGCCACAAGAAGATTATGAAACTATTATGATTGGGACTATTTCTATCAAGTTTGAGGTAACATAATCATTTAGTGAAATGAAAAGTTTTGCTTCATATAAAATTGTTTTGGTAAAAAGACCCGATCAACCATGTTAACAAAGTGATTTTGATAAACAAAACAATGTTTTCACCATGATTATCTTTGTTTACTCTTATTTTCTCTATTCCAATATTCCCTTTCACCTTGCTCATATTTGTATTGCTAGTTGTTTGCATATTTGAGAGTCTTAGAACTTCTAAAGTTTTGGTTTTGATTTGGTTTTGCATCATTCCAAAATCATTTTTCTGCGAGAAAATCATTTAGCAATTTCTGAAAATTGCTCGAAAATAAAGTTTATTGAAAAATTACAGAAAATTCATATTAAATTTTTACATCAAAAAAGGGACAGAGAGGCACCTAGAGTGACCCAGGGGGGCCCACCAGGCAGGCTCACCACCTGGTGGCACGGCCAGCCCTAGGGTGCGCCTAGCCATGGTGTGGGTCACCCCTAGCCCTCCACTTATCCAGCCACCTACCACTTAACTCTCTCTCTAGATAAAACACGGAAAAATTTATCGAACCCATTTTCTTGTTGTTCTTCATCATGATTTTCGATATCCTTACTCAGCCACTCTTTGCTGCTGATTTTTGGAGCATTTGTTCTCCAGCATGTGACTCCTCCGCTTGTCTAAGTAGATTTTTGATTAGTGGATTATATCTTGAGTATTTTTCTACTGTAGGTGACAGGTTATGTGAGCTTGCATGCTTGCTCTATGCTTAGAAAAATTATTTTCATGCATGTTTAGCCCTCTTTCAAGTCCCTATTGTAGTTCCCTTCATTTAGTAGCTTTGAAATTATTTTTTGTGATGTTTGTCTACAAATTTCAGAAAAGAGAGAGATGGACAACCATACTTTTGGAGAATTATTTGAAAGAGAGACACCCAGGGTGGCAAGGCCATCGAGAAAAAAATCTCGATTTAGGCCATCATATAACGAAGATCCTACTTTGCCGCATTTTGGTAATGAGGGAGATGATGGAGATGCACATCCATCTACTTTCCCTTGTTTTGACTTTTTGAGAGCTGCAGGGATCCTCGATGATTTCTTGATCCTTGTTCAAAGGGTTGGTCTAACCGCTTACATGCAGGATGAGAGTGAGGAATATGATTTTCTCACCAAAACTTTTGTCGAGAGCTTCACTTTCACTAATACTTCTTATAGGCCAACTATTTAATTTAAAATCTATGATATGCCTATTACCAAGAAATTGGAAAGATTTTGAAGCATTACAGGTATTGGCATGGCTGGTACGGCAAAGAATATCCAAGGTCGACCCGCTGATTTGCTGGAGTTCTACCGAGGTGTAAAAAATGAAGATGACCGCACAACCCAGCGCGGCAAGATAAGAAACATTCAGCTCCCGACTCTTAGATATTTTGCTTACTATCTTGCTACTAGCGTTCTTGGTAGGGAGAACACTAGTAATATGTCTAACTATCATTTAGCTTTTCTTGTTGCTGCGCTTCATAATGAAACCAAGTATAATATTGGTTCTCTCATTGCTCGCCGCTTAGTATCTAGAGGACCCATTTATGGGGGTATTATTGCTGCGCGCATGGTTGATGCTTTGGGCCTTTCTGTTGATCGTAATGATACAATGTTGACCCCATAGAGACTTGATCTTGTGGCTATGAAAGACCATCACTTTGTTACTGCTAACTCTCATGCAGAGAGTTTAGTTTATAGGATGTTGTTTACTGACTGAGATGAGAGGAAAATTCCCTTGCCACATACTACTTTGTTCAGCATTTGTAGGAAGCCATGGTCGCACTCAAAGGAGGAGCTGGACGAGCAGCTCCACTTGCTTGGTTTCCACAGGCAGCACCAGGAGGGGGATGCGCCCTCTTATGACTACACTGCGCACTACGCTGGGGCGTCCTCGAGTTCTTACCAGTACAAAATACTTCTTCATCATATTATGGAGGCGCCACTTCTTGGCCAGCTTGGGATTGATCTCCACTTAGGGAAAAATCCTAAGCTTGGGGGGAGGTATACCAACTTCACACTCATCTACATATCATATTCTGTCGGTACTTTGTATATCCATGTTTCGCTTTCTTTCTTTTTCGTTTTTGTTCTTGTTTTGCTTCTGCTTTCCAAAACACAAAAAGACAAAAAATTATTTTTGTTGTTTCTCTGTGTTTGCCTCTTTAGCTTTTATTATCTTTATCTTGCTTCACCCTTTTTATCTTCGGTTTGTTATTCGAAAATCCAAAAAGATTTTGCTTTGTTTGCCTTTTCCTTTAGTTCTTGTCTTAAAAAAATCAAAAACCCAAAAATATTTGTTGTTCTTCTATGGTTTTGTAAATTTTGTTGCAGGGTTCAGCAGTCCTCAGTAACTCCTTTAGAGTTTAGTTTTCATATTATTATTCAAGCCACACAAGTGAAAGGCAGTAATGACGATTTATGACAATTCGAGATGTGGTAAGAGGCTAGTATGAACTCTGTTTGTTTTCATTTTTGTACATATACTCATCCATGTGAGCATTCTTAGTCTGTTCATGTAGGGTCTATGTTATTTAATGGATGCTTAGTATTTGTTGCCCTCTTATGATTAGTTACAGTTTGCTAATAGTTTTTAGCATGTCATATAAATGTTTGCTTGCATTGTTCTATTCATAACATGGTATGACATTTTGGTATCCTCCTCTGAATGTTTTATTTGAATCGACTTGGCACATGCGCACGCATGCATATGACTAAACAAAAATTCAGTTAAGCCTCGATGATTTATTTTGCCTCAGAGTCCTTGTGTCACTTTTATGCCACTATTAATTTTGTTTTGTCGCAAGCATTATTATGACAGTTACTGCTCTATTGATTGTCGTGCCCTTTCTATTGCTAGCCTTCACTTGCACTGATTATAATCTCTAATCGTGCATCTAACTCCTCAAAACCAAAGTTGTCAAAAAGTGTCCACTATATCTATCTATTAGCATCATTGCTATTACTTGCATACTTATTATGATTTTTTTCTTCCAAATAAAAATGTTTGCTTATTATGCGAAAATTAGTTAGTAAAGCTCTCCCGAACTTGATGGCAAATTTCATTTCTTGCACTTAATAAACCTGAACCATTGTGACTATCTATGTAGTTATATGCTTGCAAATTATAAGTTGGGAATTAGCAGAACCATGCTGTCATGGGGAACTCTTTTGACATTGCACTTATTCTATTTAGTTGATATCATGTTCTTTTGTTTATGGATCCCGGCGGTGTGATATAAGATGGGATCTTGTATGTCCATGGAGTATGTATATGTGTTAGAGAAACCCCTAGGCGGCTAGCCTAAGCCATTCCTAATAATGGTGGAAACTTGCAGCAAAACCATAGTGGCATTCTATGAAGCATCCTCAATAAAAAACTATGCAAATAGAAAATAAAAAGATCGCTGAGATGCTCACTATTTGTTGCCTTCTCATTTTGATATGGGATAGATCCTGTGTCATGGGGCAAGGGGTACCCCGTTGGCGGTTCTCTATAATACACATATACTTATAATGACAAGAACTTGAGTAGCATGAGGTTAGGTACTAGTACTAAAGGGTCATGAGATTTTCGATTTATGATTTGTCAAGCATGTAACTCATATTTGACCTCACTTTAAACTTAGCCATTTAAAGATGCTTATGATAGGGAAATGAGACCTCAAACCTAATGAGTACCATACTTTCAAGCATTTGGAAGCCTTTAAAACTTTTTTAATCTTTTATTTCACTTTTATGTCGAGTCACCATTTATTCTATGAGCACCTTCCCGAGAGCATAGCTGTCATTCTTAGTGTAATGTGCTTGTCCTAGAACACGGTTAATTGTGACATAACTTTGACGCTTGTACGTTTGATATTTTTAATTCTAGTCTTCACTTGAACTTCAGAGGTGCCTTGGCATTTATGTTTTGCCCCAAAAAGAAAGGCAAGCGAGATACCAGTTTGTCATATCTTCTTATGAGCATTACAATCTTGCATATGCCTATGTTTCATGTTCCTTATTATTATTGTCTTGTAATCTCTTCATAGCTTGCATGACTATTGCGTAGACTTATTTGCATACTCCTTATTTTGAATTACCTAAGTACTTGCTCATATACTGAGAATATTTACATCTTATGAAGAAAATGAGTTTGTGAAAGTTTCTTTTATCGCACTTAGTTTTCAACTGAATTGCTTGAGGAAAAGAAATAAGCTAAGCTTGGGGGAGTTGATACGTCCAAAATGTGTCTACTTTCCCGAACACTTTTCCTATTGTTTCTGCTCTAATTTGTGTGATTTGGATACAACTAACACGGACTAACGTTTTTTCCAATAGAATTGCTTTGGTGTCTCATTTTTGTGCAGAAATCAACTTTCTGGAAAAATCCTAGAAAATATGCCAAAAATCATATTTTCCCAGAAGACTCACGGAGCCATAACACGGAGGGAAGAAAAGGCCGGAGGGGCCCACACCACCCCCAGGCATGGGCCAGGCCTGGCTACGACAGGGCATGGTGTGGCCGCCTCAGACTCCCCCTCGACCTCTCCTTTCGCCAGCATATACCCTATTACCTAAAAACACCGGGGGGGGGGTCGACGTTTTTCTATATAGCATTTTGCTGCACCGCTGTTGGCGCCCACCACTTGTCGTGGGATGCTTCGTTGTAAACCCCAAGAGCAAGGTATGAAGCAACACAATAGCAAGTTTCCCTCAGTAAGAAACCAAGGTTATCGAACCTGTAGGAGGAAGGAAACATCACATAGGTGTTGCAAGCAACGCGGAGACCTGCACAACATAAACTCAAGACTTTGCCCCAATGAATCAGTGAGGTTGTCAAGCTCACCGGTTTGCTGTAATAAAGGATTAAACATATGGTGTGGAAGGCAATGGTTTTCAGCAAGTAAACAAGTAACAGTGGAAGATGTATCAATGGTAAAGATTGGACCGGGGTCCATAGTTCACTAGAGGTGCTCTCCTTAGATAAACAACATGGCATGAAGGGTAAACAAATTACAGTAGGGAAATTGACAGGAACTGAGCAAGGCATAAAAATGAAATTACTAGTCAGAAAGATCCTATAAGATTCGATTGGGAAATACAAAAATATACATAGACCGCCATCCAACTGCATCTATAACTAGAAGTCCACCTTCAGGTTATCATCCGAACCCCCTCCAGTATTAAGTTGCAAGCAACAGACAACTGCTTTAAGAAAAGTGTGTAAGGTAAACAGTCCACATGTTCCATGAACAAGAGATCGTTGTTTCTTCCTAGTGGCAACAGCGCATCTATAACCGAAGAGATTTCTGTCACTTCCCTTGGAAACTAGAGGCATGAACCCACTATCGAGCATAAATACCCCCTCTTGGAGTCACTAGCAACTACTTGGCCAAGATAGCTACTAACAACGGAGAGCATGCAAGATCACAAACAACACAGACATGATAGAATCATAAAGACAAAACCATTAATCAAACCAATATAATAATCTCAATATCCATCGGATCCCCGCAAACACAACATGCATGATTACAAATAGATTAGATCTTGATCATGAACGGAGCTCACAAGATCTATACATGAAAGCACAAAGGATGAGATACAACCATCTAGCTACTACATGGACCCATAGTCCAAGGTGGAACTACTCACGCATCATACCGGAGAGAAGGCCTCCGGGATGATCTCCCCTCCTCCAGGGTACCGGGAAGAACTTCAGATCCCCCCATTCTAGGGACGATGGTGGCGGCGGCTATAGACGGTTTCGTGGATTTCTGATCGGGTACTCAGGGTTTTTGCATCGGGGGGGGGGGGGGGGGGGGGCAGACAGAGGAGGCGGCCAGGGTCACCAAACCCTAGCTAGGCGCGGGGCTGGGCCCACCCACGCCTGGGGTGGGTCTGGCCCCCTGGCTGGCCCCTCTGGCTCCCTTCTGGACTTCTTGTTCCCCACGGAAAGTAATTGACTTTGTCCTTTGTCCCATCCAATTCCGAGAATATTTCTTTACTAACTTTTCTGAAACCAAAAACAACAGAAAACAGGCATCTGGCACTATTGTAGGTTAGTACCAGAAAACATGTAAAAAGCACCTCAAAGTGTGGACAAGTAAAGCAAAGTAGATACTAAACAAGCATGGAGCATAAAAAATTATAGATATGTATCAGCCGCCAGCACCAAAAACCGCGATTCGGAACCTGAAAGTCTTTTCTGGCACCCTTCCGGGATGGGTAATTGGAGGAGATCATCGCCATCACTAGCACCGATGCCTCTCTATCAACCATCCATCATTCCCCATCCATGTGTGAGTAATCCCCGTAGTAGGTTATGGGGATGGCATGGATTGGATAAGATCTCTTATATAATTGCATAAGATTGTTAGGGCATGGTGCCTAGTATCTATTGTTAGTGCTTTTTGACATTGTTGAAACTTGTTTTGCTTAATGCTTGCCACTAGGGCCCGAGTGCCATGATCTCAGATCTGAACATGTTATTGATTCATGATGATATTATTATTTGTGATCTTACCTGCAAGTTGTGTACACATATCATTGTTCGGAACCCGAGGCCCTGAAGTGACAACAATTCGGATAACCGGAGGGGATGGCTATGATGTGAGGATCACATATGTTCACGGAGTGTTAATGCTTTGCTTTGGTTCTCTCTTAAAAGGAGCACCTTAATTGCCAGTAGATTCCCTTGATGCCCCGTTGCAAACGCGCTGGCAGGACAAAAGATGTTGTGCAAGTTTCTCATTGCGAGCACGCACGACTATATACGGAACACATGCCTATAGTTACTTAGTACTTGGATGCTTTATATTTATTATCTTCAATGCCTTTATCTTGATTATTACATGAATTATCTTGTCCATGCAACTCCCGTCCATCCATCCCTATGCCTACCGCATTTTAATCCTGCTGTTTATACAATTGCTACCGTTGTCTTTATTTTACTAATGCTGTTATTTTGCTACTACTGTTACAATAATGTTGCCACTGATAAACTATTGCGAGCAAGACTGTTACCAGGTGCAACTGAATTGACAACTCATATGTTAAGACTTATAAATATTCTTTGGCTCCCCTTGTGTCGAATCAATAAATTTGGGATTTACTTCCCTCAAAGACTGTTGTGATCCCCTATACTTGTGGATCATCACCAGTACACGGAGAGACTTAGAATTTGGTGGGTCTCACCTACATAGGTATGGTGGACTGAACCGGCAGCGCACCATGCACTAAACATCGTATAGACACTCGATATAACTTTTGGCTATCAGAGATAGGTAAGAAAGACATATGCAGGACCAACCTGATACTAACACCAATCATAACCATCCTGGTATTACCCCCTCAGCACCAAACAAGGAAGTTCAACCGAGGAACTCACATAGTTGGCAGTTTTGTTCATTCCGTTATAGTTGCAACACTTACTAGTCAGATATACATAGCATGAGTCGTCCTGATATAATAAGCAGGGCAATATTAGTTAACCATTACGTTGTAGTTGCAATACATACTAGGTAGTTACATATAGCATGAGGCATCACAATTCCAGTAGTTGTTAGTACTTTTATTTAGCCATTCCGTTGTAGTGAATCTGATTACTAGACATGTCAAAGTCAAATTTATAGCACTACTTTAGTTATAGTTGACTATGATAGAGATACTGTGCTCCAACTCATCCATAACCGTGGACACGGCTTTCATAAAGATTTACCCTGCAGGGGGGGCACAAATAGCAACACACACACGATCAACCTCGGAAAAACCAAATGAAGATCCAACGAGACATCACGACGAAGAAATCAAAAGATTCATAAAATATTTCAGGGGGGCACCCCACTAAGCTACCCGTGACGAAGTTGGTCGGCTACGAGACGGAGCCAAAGGTTTGTGTCGATTTCTATAAACGACTAGGAAACCGAAAGTGTGACTGGTATTGTCGATACCACAAAAATGTATCACAATTCCTAAACAGTATATTAGTAAACGCTCCTCGAGAAACAGTATAAATAAAGAAGTAAAACATGGAATAAGTATAGGATAGTATTAAATCCCCAAACGAGTTTGTGGCCCCAAGAAATAAGTTATGACTCGAGCTCTGGCTAAGGGGATTCATGGTCCCACATGCAGATAGTGCGATAGTCAAGGAACATGTATCAAGTACTCGGCGTCCTACAGGACACACGTGAGCAGTTAAAAACCAAATAACATCTATTGCCCACCAGCGCCATTATACGTCATAAACATATCTATAATTTTTTATGCTCCATTCTTGTTGTATATCAACTTTCTTATGTTTCATATACATTTTGAGGTATTTTTATACATTTTTCGGAACTAACCTATTGACAAGATGTCGCAGTGCCAGTTGCCTATTTTCTGCTATTTTTGGTTTCAAAAAAGATAGTAAAGAAATATTCTCGGAATTGGACGGGACAAAAGACAGAGTCAATATTTTACTAGAAGGAACACGGAGTCCGGAGGGGAGACAAAGTGGGGCCACGAGGCGGCCACACCATGTGGTGGTGCAATTAGGGGCTGGCGCCACCAGGTGGTGTGGGCCCCTCGGGCACCCACCGGCCTTGACCTTCCTCCTATATAAAGCCCTCGACGCAGAAACCCAAGATCATCTAGCCTCAATCCACAAAAAATTTGGCAGCACCGCCGCCACCAAAGAGGAGATTCGGGGGACAGAAGTCTCTGTTCTAGCACCCTTCCGGGATGGGGAATTGCCCCCGGAGCCATCTCCATCGACTCCACCGCCATCTCCATCACCATTGCTGACTCCCATGATGAGGAGGGAGTAGTTCTCCTTCGAGGCTAGGGGCTCTACCGATAGCTATCTGTTCATCTCTCTCTCTATGCGTGATCTTTATGTGATCATGAGCTTTGTAATCTAGTTGAATAAGTAGATATACTCTTCAACTCAAGTGCTTTAATTATTGTAATCTCCGGTTATCCCCACGTGTGTCAAGTTGACAGTGTGCACACCGTGTGTCACTTAGGCTAAAGATTACATAAATACTTACCATGAGTATAATTTGAGTTGGATGTCTCTATGAAATTGTGGTTTTTGTTGGAACCATCTAGAGCTCAAAGTGAAAGGGTTGGGGTTACCTAGATGGGGAATGCAAAACTTTAAGGAGAGTTTTTGTAGCCCTACTGTGGATTGGAGTTATCCAACCACACAGTAGTTCAGAGTAGCATTATGAAGAGAAGATATTTATATGAGAGTATCCACTAGTGAAAGTATGATCCCTAGGCCTTGTTTCTAAGCATTGAAACACCATTTACAATCAGTCCTTCTACATGTTTGTTTGCTGCCACTTTTATCTCAGATTGCAATTACCACTTATAATCATCCATATTACATGTATTTCACTATTTCTTCGCCGAACTAGTGCACCTATACACCTGACAAGTGTATTGGGTGTGTTGGGGACACAAGACCACTTCCTCCTTGAGTTCGATAAACCTTGGGTAATCCACT
Source organism: Avena sativa (assembly GCA_916181665.1). Classification (NCBI taxonomy): domain Eukaryota; kingdom Viridiplantae; phylum Streptophyta; class Magnoliopsida; order Poales; family Poaceae; genus Avena; species Avena sativa. The sequence continues at coordinate 141,156,747 of OV702280.1, forward strand.
TAAGGGAAACTTGATGTTGTTCTACAAACCTCTGCACCTGGAGGCCCAACACTGTCTACAAGAATAGAAGCGTGCGTAGACATCAAGCTCTTTTCTGACGCCGTTGCCAGGGAGGTAAGGTAAAAGGTACTGACATCCTCTTGCTACTAAGCTATCTTCTAGTACTGCTGCTGGTGTGTGAGTGCTCGATGTTATTTCCTTTAGATTATGCAATTATATCTTTTTGTATCTTGTTTTTATTGTCACCAGTTAGGCTTAATGGAAAACAACAACAAAATTAGAGAGCTTTATAGTATTTATCTTGAGTTAGGACATGAAGTGTTTGAAGAGAAAATTAAAAAACCTATGGAACTTTATTTGCATGCTAATAGAAATGTTATTAGTATGAATTCTTTGAACACCATTATTGCTAATTCTATGGAAAAGTCTAAGCTTGGGGAAGATAGTATTTATGAAAATTATCTTTTTAGTTCCCCAGCTTTGGAGGATAAAATTTGCTATGATGATACTATACCTCCAATATATGATGATTACAATGATGAATATGATATTTTTAGTCCACCTACTATTAAGGACAAAATTAATTATGATTACAATATGCCTCCTATATTTGATTACTATGGTGATGAGAATAATAATGATAGCTATTTTTTCTGAATTTGCTCCCACTATGATTAATAAGAATGACTATGGTTATATGGAGAGTAATAATTATTTTATGCATGTGGCTCATGATAAGAATGTTTTATGTGATAGATATATTGTTAATTTTATTCATGATGCTACTGAAAGTTATTATGAGAGACGGAAACATGGTTTTATGAATCTTAATAATATTAAGTTTACCCTCTTTATGTTGGAAATTTTGAAGTTGCACTTGTTTTGCTTTCATGTGCTTGTTGCTTTATGCTTTCATGACTTGTTTCTTTACAAGATTATTTTTCATAGGAAGTGGGTTAGACTTAAATTTGTTTTATATTTTCTTCCTGATGCTCTCTTTTACTTCAATTCATATTTCTTATGTGAGCATGATCGAGATTATCATGCCTATCTTAATGTCTATAAAGAAAGAGCTTTTGGGAGACAACCCATTATATTTTTTCTTTCAGTTTATTTTTATTTTGTTGAGTCTTGGAAGTTATTTCCTCTGTAATAACCTCTCCTTATCCTTTTTGTGTGGTTGTTGTGCCAAGAATAGCCTCTAATGAAAGGGAAGTAAGATTTGAGGAAGTTGCTGTCCCAAAACAGATTTCTGTACTTTGCTATAAAAAATCTTGAAAAATCCCAGTACGTCGGATTGAGCTGTAATTTCTATTCATATTCCCTAGGTTATTATCTAACTTCCGTTAGTATAACACTTTTCTATTTGAGCAATATAACGTCTTCGAAAAAATCGGTTTTGTCACATCCCAAATTTTAGATTTGGTCTTGCATATCATTCATATCATTGCATCATATCTTTCCATGCAAAACCGTCGAGTGAAAAGGTTCGGCGGAACGCCACCTTCAAAACCCTATTTTGTTTCACTACGAGGTTCCTGCGGGAAGCTTTAGTAGGACTTGCGACAACCACCCCTGTAGATTCGAGGTTTCGCTCAAACCTTGACGCTAGGTTGTTCCCCTCGTCAATACGAACCCGTAGGCACGAGAATCGCTCGAATCGGAGTTCGTACGGAAAAGCTTCGGCCGTTTTAGTAAACCGCCGGAAAACGGTTCGAAAATCTGGACCGATTTCCGAGTTCTAAACAAACTCCGGACCGAATCTGAGTAGGACCGCGCGAAGGGCCACAAAAGGGGACCCACCCGGCCTCGGGAACCGCACCCGCACACACCCCGCCGCCTCCTGCCCCCGCGATCGCGCGCGCCTCCCGAGGCACAGCCGCCGCCGCCTCCTGGCTCGCCGCCGCCGGCCGTCGCCGCCGCCCCTCGTCGCCGTCGCCGCCCCAGGTCCGGCCGCCGCCACCCTCTCTCCCTCTTCCCTCCGTTCCCGCAGCCGCTGCCGCCATCTGCGCCGCACCACCGCCGTCGACGCCGCCGCCGCGCGCCACCCGCCCGCGTTGCCGCCGCCGGGCCACCTCCGCCAGCGCCGCCTCGTGCCATCCCCGCCGCCAGCGCTGCGCGCCACCGCCGCCCCCTGCAGCGCCGCCTCCGCGTCGCCGCCACCGAGCCGCCTCGCCGCGACCCCGCCTCGGCCCTGCGCCACCGCCGCCTATCGCCGCCTCGCTACCGCGCCACCCGCCATCTGCGCCGCCCTGCAGCGCCGCGTGCTGCCGCCGCGTGCACTTGCGCATTACCGCATGCGCGCTGCTCGCGCGCACACAAGCACGCACGCATACATGCACGTACGCACGTCGCGATTATTTTCTCGACCGTTCGTTAACCGTGTACGTCCGTGCAGGAAAAACCTCGTCGCCGGAAGTGATCGTCGCCGCCGTCCGGAACCCGCTCGGAGTCCGATTCGTCGTTGTTTCCGGTAAGACAACAGCCACCAACAGATCTCAGATCAGCAGCTTAGATCGTTCGTTGACTGGTCAGCACCCCAGGCGTTGACTAGTCAGACGCCCAGTCAGCGCCCAGTCAGCGGACGAGTTGACCAGTCAACAGACACAGTTGACTGGGTTAATTTCGCTAATCCTTTTAGTTGGCAAATTTCGGTAGAATCTTGTAAATTGCGTAGAAATTAAACTGCTTGGCCAAAAATTGCAAATAAAATATGTACGGTTTCAGTGAGTCGTGTAGAATCTCGCTGTACCTTTGGTTCAGGCTTTTGAAGCAAGGTTTAGTACAGTTTAATCAAACTAGTTAGTGGCCTTTTCGGAGTAATAAATTCGTAGAAAAAGATTCGTAGCTCCAAAAATCGCGTATGATATGTCCCTGGATTCAGTGGAACGAGGGGAATCTCATCGTGAATTAAAAAGATAGGCTTACGGTAAAAACTTCTGCATAAACTGTCTAGGGGCTTTCTGCAGTGTTTTAATTACTCGGGGAGTTTTATAGTTCCTTTTTGAGTAATTCTAGTTGGTACTGTTTCTAATCAGCGATTCCCATGCTGTAGAATTTTCCCAAGATTTTACAAACAGTACACTACCGGTAGTGAATTATTTAAGTTCTAGCTCTAGTTTGGAGCATTACTTTTGCTTAATAGTTTTCCTAGCGCTAAAACTATTTTCCATGCATGCAATCGGTAGTATTATGGTATAGTATGTTGTGGTGCAGCTGTAGCACCAATTCACTTGTCGCTCTTGCATTCATGCATCATATTTGTTGCATATGTTGTGGATTGTTTGTTTATGAATGCAATTGTATCGTGTAGATTGTGACGAGTGCAACGCTTGCTCGTGTGTGGATTGTTCTTCCGACCGCTACAACCAAGGCAAGTAGATGCTACTTTGTTCATGATATCGTCCTACTATTTTTAATGCATTGTCGTGTATTTTGTAGATGCATGTGTAGGATGATACTATCGCTATGCTATGTCCTATTATGTGGTAGGGCCTTCCTTGTAGATGAAACACCGTTGGTAGATGTGCTTAGCCATGCTATGTTGGACGAGGGCTGGGTTACATCATTGATACTTGTTTTCTCAAAGTATTGGTTTGTGAAAACTAAAAACAACTTAATCAATGAATCTCCTGGGTGTGATGGTATTGATAATTTTTGGTGGTTTCATTGCGGAAAGGCACCCAGGTATCAAGAGAGAATGATTGGCTTCTTTATTGTGTAGCTTACGTGTACAACCATGTGCCAATAATGAAATGGGCGGTTGGTTAGACTTAGTAGGTTGTGGTAACTCGAACCCGCGTATCCAGAGATGTAGAATTTTGGTAGGTTGGACCGGTGCGCGTCGGGATTGAGGAGCTACTTCCCGAACAGTCTCTTCTTGGTCTTCTCCCTATCATCGCCCAAAATGAGAGTGATGGTACGAGCTGGGCTGGCCAAGTCACATGGGTAAAGTGTACTAACCTCTGCAGAGTGTATAATCTAATCGATTAGCCGTGTCCCCGGTTATGGACAACTGAGTTGCTTGATATTGATTCCATGACATGTTTCTCGCTCATTCTAATTTCATAATTGTTTTAATATTGTTGGGTTAACTTAATTGGGATCTTTTCAAAAAAAAATCAAAAACTGTTTATGAAAGTAGGACAAATGTATTTGCAAATGCAAGCCAGACACAGCTCCAATTGCCAAATATGCATGTAGATGTTAGTACTATTGTCTCCTTTACTAGCTCTACTTGCCATACATTCCATGTATTGACCCTTCGGGGCTGCTACGTTTTATGTTGCAGGTTATTCCGATTCTGATTGATCGTTATAGGCCACGGTACTCCACTCGGCACTTGTTCACTTGTGGGCAATTTGAAGAATGGAGGATTTACTTTATTTATGTTGCTACCTAAATAATTTGAGCTAGCTTTGTGCTAAGCTTTTATTGTAATAATGGTACTCTGGATCTTCGTTATTCATGATACACGGATATTTTGCTATGTTATCTATCTTACTCTATTGTGGGCCAATGAACCGATCCAGGGATTGGCATGTCACATAGAGGCCACGGTCTTTTCAGAACCGGGGTGTTACAGGATGGTATCAGAGCCCGTGTGTCGACTGTAGGATCATGACCTAGGATTGGATTAGGAAGCCATAGAATTATTAAAGCCTATATTAACTCTGTCTTTCATCTTATGCCTTTCACCCTCGTAAATTCTTACCATATGCTATTCTCACACTTTCCTCTGTCACTTGATAGATGGGAGAAGTCAGGACTGAGTATGCCACCATGGAGTCACCAAGGCCCTTTGCAAGGCAGTTAGCTCAGCTCTCGCAGTCATTGGGATTGCCACTGCCCATGTTCAAGGGAAGAAGGCTGTACACCTATGGATATGGAGAGGATGCATGGGAGATCACTACCTTCATATTCAGAGATGCCGCCTTGCCAAACCCCGTGCACTTGGTCTACACCAAGACATACTGCAACTGGGGACTTGGAATCAACTTGGCCATACATGAAGCCCTGTCTTGCCAGTGCCATAATGTCCGACACCTACTGCCAGCAGATTCACCCTACCGTGACTATGGAAGGCGTGATGAGGATAGGAACATTGTGGTTACCCCGGGCGACAGGAACAACATGCCGCCCTGTCGGAGGCACATAGAGGACATGGAAAGGGAGAATGGAGCTCTAGCAGAGAAGGTGAGGATGATAAAGGAGATTGCAGATTTTACTAGCAATGGTATGGTGGTCCAAGGACAGGAGATTGACACTTTGCATGAAGCTGTGGAAGTTCTGGAGAATGCCCTGATAGCCAGAGATGCAACCATAGCCCATCTTCATGGTACGGTGCAGGAGAACACCCAGAACATACAGCAATTGCAAGGGACAGTCCAGGAAAGGGATCAAACTATTGAAGCTATGACAGCCCAGATTGCCGCTCTCCAAGCACAGCTGAATCCACCCTCTGATGATGACAATGGAGATGATGGCAACAATGGGGATGATGATGACAGTGGAGATGACGATGATGAGGACGAGGATGATGATGATGGAGACGATGATGGTGGAGGAGATGAAGCTGTTGCAGTTGCAGTTGCAGCTGAGGATGAAGAAGAAGAGGAGGATCCAGAGGAGGTGGAGTTTGAAGTTTCAAGTGATGGTTCAGAAGAGGTGTACACTCCGCCGCCATGGTTGTACCGCGAGCCGAAGCGCCAACGCATGACCGCAAGGACCTACCTCAACCTCTTCAAGAAATAGATAGAAGTCCACCAATTAGTCCACGTAGGCGAATTCGTTAGGAGTAGTCTCGATCGATGTGAAGCTTAGTTCGTGTTAGTTTAAGAGTGTTTAGTTGCTTATTTGTGTACTCCAATATCCCAGGAATTATTTGTGCGAATTTAATGAAAGAGTTATGGCAATTTGGTTACTATCTGTGTTATTTTCGCTGCAGTTTTTCTGCTGATACATCAGTACTGCGCGATTTTTCATATTTTTCTGGTAACTCAGAAAAATCTGAAAAAAATTAGGCTGATGCGAAACTCTCTGTGATATATGCACAAAAATCAGCTAAATTTTCTGACGAGTTTAAGTCAGGCGGAAAAATTCGTGAACGCTGCTGGACTGTTCTGGCAGAATTGTTGTTTTGTTGATTAGTTGATCTATTGTTTAGTTAACCATTGTCAACTCTTGTAAAACTATTTCAGTAGGTATATACTGCTAGGATAACACCTGGGATGTTGCTGGAACGCTTGTTTGTTGATGTGTTGCTTGCTTGTGATTGTCTCCTATTGTTTGTTGTTGTTTGATCATATGCATGGGTAGAATCCTATTGTCGTAGTTGATTCTTTCTAAACTTACCTGTGCTGAACCGCAGATGCCTCCCCGCCGCCACCCCACTGAGTTGGAGCAGATCATGAAAGCTCAGGCACAGCTGACCCAAGTGATGACACAGTTCATGGCAAATCAGAACAACAACAATGGAAACAATCAGCCTCAGGGAGATGCTCTCACCAGATTTCTGAGGCTAAGGCCAGCTAAGTTCTCTACCGCAACTGAACCAATGGTTGCTCTCGACTGGTTGCGTTCAGTCAACAAGGATCTAGTAACTGTTGGATGCACTGATGCTGAGAAGGTGAGGTTTGCCGCTCACCTACTGGAGGGACCAACCGCTTCTTGGTGGGACACTTTTCAGATCACCCACCCGTTGGATACCGTGAATTAGGCTATGTTTGAGAAAGGTTTCAGGACCAACCACGTGTCTTCAGGAGTTCTGAGCCTGAAGAGGAAGGAGTTCCGCAACTTGCGCCAAACCAATCGCACCGTGGCCGAGTACATTGAGGAGTTCAACAACCTGTCCCGTTATGCACCTGAGGATGTTGACACTGATGCAAAAAGGAGGGAGAGATTCCTGGATGGCCTCAGTGATGAGCTTTCAGTACAGCTACTGGTGGTTTATTGCCCCACTTTCCAGGAGCTTATGGACAAGGCCAGGATCTTGGAAGGGAAGCATAAGCAGGTGGAGAACCGCAAGAGAAAGAACAACAATCACCACTCTGGTTCACACCACAACTCTCGCGCTTCGTATGATGGATACTCCAAGCATGGAGGGAGTGACCATGGGAACCATGACCGCCACCACCATGGAGGCGATGGACATCGTCATGACAACCATAGGAGCAACCACCACAGCCACAAGGGAGGACACTCTCACCACTCTGGAGGACACGGTGGACATGACCGCAACCGTGATCGCAGCTTTGTGAAGAAGGATCTGAGTGAGGTGACATGCTTCAAGTGTAAGCAGAAGGGACACTATGCTGACAACTGTCCGGAGAGGAAAGGACTGAAGCCAACCAACAACGAGAAGGCCACAGTGAACCACATGAATGTGGAGGAGATTCCAGATGAGCCTGACCTTGTGATTGGTAAGTTCCCAATCAACACTTATACTTTTCGATACTGGTGCATCGCATTCATTCATATCAAGGGCATTTGTGGATAAGTATAAGTTACCTACTGAGTCTATGAAAAGGTCATTTATAGTGAGTTCACCTGGAGGAGATATGATAGCTAGTGCGGGATGCCGCGATTTAACTGTGAGGATTGGAACACACAACTTCATTGCACATTTGGTAGTGTTGGATTCACAGGGATTAGACGTTATTCTGGGTATGGATTGGATGTCTATGCATGGGGGACACATAGATTGTGCACAGCGAGCTGTTTCACTTAAAACCCCGGATGGTAAGAGGATTAGATTCAAGTCAGCTGTACGACCAGGAAGGTGTAAGTTGAATTCTCTTAAGGGGGTTAGCATGGATACTGTGCCAGTGATTAGGGATTACCCCGATGTGTTTCCGGAAGAACTGCCAGGGATGCCACCTGACAGGGAAGTAGAGTTTCTTATCGATCTGATGCCGGGAACAGGACCAATAGCAAAGAAACCATATAAGATGGATGTGGATGAGCTGAAGGAATTGAAGAAACAGTTGAAGGAGCAGCTGGAAAAGGGATTCATTCAGCCTAGTGCGTCGTCATGGGGTGCACCTGTTCTGTTTGTGGAGAAGAAAGACAGCACCAAGAGATTAGTGGTGGACTATCGCTCGCTGAATGAAGTAACCATCAAGAACAAGTACCCTCTGCCGAACATAAATGATTTATTTGATCAACTGGAAGGAGCAAAGGTGTTCAGCAAGATTGATCTGCGATCGGGTTACTTCCAATTGAAGATCCGGAAGGAGGACGTACCAAAAACCGCCTTCACCACTAGGTATGGTTTATATGAGTATACAATTATGTCTTTTGGACTAACGAATGCCCCGGCATATTTCATGACCATGATGAACAAGGTATTTATGGAGTATTTGGACAAGTTCGTAGTGGTGTTTATTGATGACATACTGATATATTCCAAGGATGATGCTGAGCATGAGAAACATCTGCGACTGATTATGGAGAAAATGAGGGAACATCAGCTGTATGCCAAATTCAGCAAGTGTGAATTCTGGCTTAACACCGTTGGGTTTCTTGGATACGTAGTGTCAGGAGAAGGAGTCGCTGTTGATCCAAGCAAGGTGACTGCAGTAACTGAGTGGGAAGCGCCCAAGAATGCGGGAGAGATTCGAAGCTTTTTGGGACTTGCTGGATATTACAGGAGGTTCATTGAAAACTTTTCCAAGATTGCTAAACCGATGACTGAACTTCTGAAGAAGGAGAGAAAGTTTGAATGGACGGATGTGTGTGAATCTAGCTTTCAGGAACTGAAGCGTCGACTAGTGACCGCACCTGTTCTGTGTTTACCAGATCTTCAGAAGGATTTCCAAGTGTACTGTGATGCTTCTCGACAGGGACTTGGGAGTGTGCTGATGCAAGATGGGAAAGTAGTGTCTTATGCCTCGCGACAACTCAAGCACCATGAGCGGAATTACCCCACACACGACTTGGAGTTAGCGTCAGTGGTTCATGTGCTCAAGGTATGGAGGCATTACTTAATGGGAAAACACTGTGATGTGTACACCGACCACAAGATCCTGAAATACATATTTACACAGAAGGAATTGAACATGAGACAAAGGAGATGGTTGGAGCTTATCAAGGATTATGATATGAAACTACAATACCACCCAGGAAAGGCCAATGTAGTAGCAGATGCTCTGAGCCGGAGGGTTTATGCCAATGGATTGACAATTGGTGAATTGCCTGAGGATTTGTGCAAGCAGTTCAAGGACCTTAGACTAGAGGTAGTATCTGAAGGATACTTAGCAACAATGGAAGTCCAACCGATGCTACAGGACAGGATCATAAGGGCTCAGATAGGAGACAAGGAGATAGATGAAGTTAAGGAAAAGATGAAGGAAGGTCGAGCAAGGGAATTCCGTGAGGATGAGCAAGGAACCCTGTGGTACGGAGATCGTTTGTGCGTTCCCAACGATCCCGAGATAAGGAAGTTGATTCTGCAGGAAGCTCATGACTCGCCATATTCCATACATCCGGGCAATACGAAGATGTATATGGACCTAAAGGACAGATTCTGGTGGAACAACATGAAGGGAGACATCGCGGAGCATATTGCCCTATGTGATGTATGTAGCCGAGTAAAGGCAGAACACCAGAAGCCAGCAGGACTGCTACAGCCATTGCCTGTGCCGGATTGGAAGTGGGATAGAGTGGGAATGGACTTTATCACAGGATTGCCCAGGACCAGGTCAGGATATGACTCTATTTGGGTAGTGGTCGACCATTTAACCAAGGTAGCCCACTTTATACCGGTAAAGACAACCTATACGAGTGCAAAGTTGGCCAAGATTTACATGGACAGGATTGTGTGCCTACATGGAGTTCCCAAGAGTACCGTATCTGACAGAGACACCCAATTTACCTCACACTTCTGGCGCCAGCTGCACGAGTCACTTGGTACTAGGTTGGAGTTTAGCACAACGTTTCACCCACAGACTGATGGACAGACCGAGAGGGTGAACCAGATTTTGGAGGACATGCTAAGAGCTTGGGCCTTGGCTCATGGCTCTAGTTGGGATGAGAATTTGCCGTATGCGGAGTTTTCCTACAACAACAGCTATCAAACCAGCATCAAGACGTCACCGTTCGATGTGCTATATGGGAAACGGTGCCGAACACCATTGCTATGGGATGGAGTAGGAGAACGCCAGTTGTTTGGACCTGATTTGATCAAGGACGCTGAGGAGAAGGTCGCCTTGATTAGGGACAGGCTGAAGGTAGCACAATCCAGGCAGAAGAGCTACGCTGACGCCAAGCGCAAGGAAGTGGTATATGAGATAGGTGATAGAGCATACCTTAGAGTATCGCCGCTTCGTGGAATCAAGAGATTTGGAATTAAGGGTAAGCTGGCACCTCGATTTATTGGACCATATCGAGTCTTGGCACGCAAAGGAGAAGTTGCTTATCAGTTGGAGTTGCCAGAAGCTCTGTCCGCTGTTCACAACGTGTTCCACGTATCCCAGCTGAAGAAGTGCCATCCGGAGATGGTGGATACACCATTGAGAGACACTGTACCGCTAGAGGAGGTTCAGCTTGAGAACGACTTGACCTATGAGGAGAAACCGGTCAAGATTCTGGAGACAGCAGAGAGGATTACCCGAACCAAGACGATCAAATTTTGCAAGGTACAGTGGAGTCACCACACCGAAGAGGAAGCCACTTGGGAGCGTGAGGATGACATCCGAGAGGACTACCCACACCTATTTGCTAGCCACGCCGAATCTCGAGGACGAGATTCATCTTAAGGGGGTTAGTCTTGTCACATCCCAAATTTTAGATTTGGTCTTGCATACCATTCATATCATTGCATCATATCTTTCCATGCAAAACCGTCGAGTGAAAAGGTTCGGCGAAACGCCACCTTCAAAACCCTATTTTGTTTCACTACGAGGTTCCTGCGGGAAGCTTTAGTAGGACTTGCGACAACCACCCCTGTAGATTCGAGGTTTCGCTCAAACCTTGACGCTAGGTTGTTCCCCTCGTCGATACGAACCCGTAGGCACGAGAATCGCTCCAATCGGAGTTCGTACGGAAAAGCTTCGGCCGTTTTAGTAAACCACCGGGAAACGGTCCGAAAATCTGGACCGATTTCCGAGTTCTAAACAAACTCCGGACCGAATCTGAGTAGGACCGCGCGAAGGGCCACAAAAGGGGACCCACCCGGCCTCGGGAACCGCACCCGCACACACCCCGCCGCCTCCTGCCCCCGCGATTGCGCGCGCCTCCCGAGGCACAGCCGCCGCCGCCTCCTGGCTCGCCGCCGCCGGCCGTCGCCGCCGCCCCTCGTCGCCGTCGCCGCCCCAGGTCTGGCCGCCGCCACCCTCTCTCCCTCTTTCCTCCGTTCCCGCAGCCGCCGCCGCCATCTGCGCCGCACCACCGCCGCCGCCATCTGCGCCGCACCACCGCCGCCGACGCCGCCGTCGCGCGCCACCCGCCCGCGTCGCCGCCGCCAGTCCACCTCCGCCAGCGCCGCCTCGCGCCATCCCCGCCGCCAGCGCTGCGCGCCACCGCCGCCCCCTGCAGCGCCGCCTCCGCGTCGCCACCACCGAGCCGCCTCGCCGCGACCCCGCCTCGGCCCTGCGCCACCGCCGCCTATCGCCGCCTCGCTGCCGCGCCACCCGCCATCTGTGCCGCCCTGCAGCGCCGCGCACTACCGCCGCGTGCACTTGCGCATTACCACATGCGCGCTGCTTGCGCGCACACAAGCACGCACGCATACATGCACGTACGCACGTCGCGATTATTTTCTCGACCGTTCATTGACCGTGTACGTCCGTGCAGGAAAAACCTCGTCGCCGGAAGTGATCGTCGCCGCCGTCCGGAACCCGCTCGGAATCCGATTCGTCGTTGTTTCCGGTAAGACAACAGCCACCGACAGATCTCAGATCAGCGGCTTAGATCGTTCGTTGACTGGTCAGCACCCCAGGCGTTGACTAGTCAGACGCCCAGTCAGCGCCCAGTCAGCGGACGAGTTGACCAGTCAACAGACACAGTTGACTGGGTTAATTTCGCTAATCCTTTTAGTTGGCAGATTTTGGTAGAATCTTGTAAATTGCGTAGAAATTAAACCGCTTGGCCAAAAATTGCAAATAAAATATGTACGGTTTCAGTGAGTCGTGTAGAATCTCTCTGTACCTTTGGTTCAGGCTTTTGCAGCAAGGTTTAGTACATTTTAATCAAACTAGTTAGTGGACTTTTCGGAGTAATAAATTCGTAGAAAAATATCCGTAGCTCCAAAAATCGCGTATGATATGTCCCTGGATTCAGTGGAACGAGGGGAATCTCATCATGAATTAAAAAGATAGGCTTACAGTAAAAACTTCTGCAGAAACTGTCTAGGGGCTTTCTGCAGTGTTTTAATTACTCGGGGAGTTTTATAATTCCCTTTTGAGTAATTCCAGTTGATACTGTTTCTAATCAGCGATGCCCATGCTGTAGAATTTTCGCAAGATTTTACAAACAGTACACTACCGGTAGTGAATTATTTAAGTTCTAGCTCTAGTTTGGAGCATTACTTTTGCTTAATAGTTTTCCTAGCGCTAAAACTATTTTCCATGCATGCAATCGGTAGTATTATGGTATAGGATGTTGTGGTGCAGATGTAGCACCAATTCACTTGTCGCTCTTGCATTCATGCATCATATTTGTTGCATATGTTGTGGATTGTTTGTTTATGAATGCAATTGTATCGTGTAGATTGTGACGAGTGCAACGCTTGCTCGTGTGTGGATTGTTCTTCCGACCGCTACAACCAAGGCAAGTAGATGCTACTTTGTTCATGATATCGTCCTACTATTTTCAATGCATTGTCGTGTATTTTGTAGATGCATGTGTAGGATGATACTATCGCTATGCTATGTCCTATTATGTGGTAGGGCCTTCCTTGTAGATGAAAGACCGTTGGTAGATGTGCTTAGCCATGCTATGTTGGACGAGGGCTGGGTTACATCATTGATACTTGTTTTCTCAAAGTATTGGTTTGTGAAAACTAAAAAAAACTTAATCAATGAATCTCCTGGGTGTGATGGTATTGATAATTTTTGGTGGTTTCATTGCGGAAAGGCACCCAGGTATCAAGAGAGAATGATTGGCTTCTTTATTGTGTAGCTTACGTGTACTACCATGTGCCAATAATGAAATGGGCGGTTGGTTGGACTTAGTAGGTTGTGGTAACTCGAACCCGCGTATCCAGAGATGTAGAATTTTGGTAGGTTGGACCGGTGTGCGTCGGGATTGAGGAGCTACTTCCCGAACAGTCTCTTCTTGGTCTTCTCCCTATCATCGCCCAAAATGGGAGTGATGGTACGAGCTGGGCTGGCCAAGTCACATGGGTAAAGTGTACTAACCTCTGCAGAGTGTATAATCTAATCGATTAGCCGTGTCCCCGGTTATGGACAACTGAGTTGCTTGATATTGATTCCATGACATGTTTCTCGCTCATTCTAATTTCATAATTGTTTTAATATTGTTGGGTTAACTTAATTGGGATCTTTTCAAAAAAAAATCAAAAACTGTTTATGAAAGTAGGACAAATGTATTTGCAAATGCAAGCCAGACACAGCTCCAATTGCCAAATATGCATGTAGATGTTAGTACTATTGTCTCCTTTACTAGCTCTACTTGCCATACATTCCATGTATTGACCCTTCGGGGCTGCTACGTTTCATGTTGCAGGTTATTCCGATTCTGATTGATCGTTATAGGCCACGGTACTCCACTCGGCACTTGTTCACTTGTGGGCAATTTGAAGAATGGAGGATTTACTTTATTTATGTTGCTACCTGAATAATTTGAGCTAGCTTTGTGCTAAGCTTTTATTATAATAATGGTACTCTGGATCTTCGTTATTCATGATACACGGATATTTTGCTACGTTATCTATCTTACTCTATTGTGGGCCAATGAACCGATCCAGGGATTGGCATGTCATATAGAGGCCATGGTCTTTTCAGAACCGGGGTGTTACAGGTTTTTACCTGCTGGTCTGTTTTGACAGATTTCTGCCATTATTTGCATTTGCATCTTAATTGGTTTCTTTTGAGTTCTCTTTGATCACTCGATATTTTAAAAGTAATTTCCATAGTATCTTGTGTTTTAATGGAAGTTTTATTTGTGTTGAAACTAAAACCATGGGATTATTATCTTGAAAACACTAATGTTTCTAATGAAGAATTGTGTGAAGTTTTGTATGAAGGAAATTTTCAAGTGTAGGGGAAGAATGATGTGTTGAGATGAAGAATGGACAAAAGCTCAAGCTTGGGGATGCCAAGAGGTACAAGCGTCAAATCTTGGGGATGCCCAAGGCATCCCCTTCTTCATCAATAAAAATCTCAGGTCTTCTTTCTAGACACTTTATTTTTATTGCTTCATCCACTATTGTGTTGTTCTTGGAGTGTCTTTGTTTTTGTTTTTAGTTTTATTTTGTTTGGTTTGCTGCATTAAGTTGGTTGGGTCGCATAACACTTCTTTTTGAGAGAGACACACTCCATTTTCATTGTTTGGAACACTCTAGTTTGCACTCTGATTGTTCTGTGTCTGTTCAATTTTGCTAGTACTGCGTTTAGCTTTAGTTTTCTCATGCTTTTTGCTTAGAACTTTTTAGTTATTCTTTGTAAATTTGTGAGACAAGCTCTCTATTCTTTATTGATTATTATCTTTGTGAGTTATTTCAAATAAGTCTATTGGTGTTGGAAAAGAGTAGGAAGTTTCATGCTTATAGTGGTACAAAAGGATGCTTGTTTTGACTATTGCTTAGACTTTATCATGTCATGTTATATGTTGCTTTGACCATATGCTTAGTGATTATTGCTATAGCATGACTTAGTGATTATGTGCCTTGAAAGAATCATGCGTTGTTTTAGCATATAAAATCGTAATATTGTAATATTCTCCTTTGATGCTTTATTTGGGTTGACTTGGCGCATTCTCACAACATGATATGTCTATGAACCAGTCACCCTAGCCTCTATGATAATTTAGTTTTTTACCTGTGATATCACTTTATGCTTTTATTAATAATGTTTTGTCGCTCTGCATGATTATGGCCATTATTGCTCTCTTAGTTGGTCGCTCCCAGTCTTTTGCTAGCCTCCACCTATACTGAGTAAGCTCTTCTCGTGCATCCAACTCCCAAGAAACCAAGTTATTCCAAAGAGTCCACTATAAATTCATGTGCATGGTGTGTTACACCATTCCAAGTATATTCATGTTTTTATCTATCTTCCAAATTAAACTTGTTATGTGAAAATTTGTGACTAAAGCTCTCACAAACTTGATGGCACACTTTACTTTCTTGCACCTAATAAGCTTGAACCATTGAGTCAGCTATGTTGTTTATATGCTTGCACTTATAAGTTGGGAATTAGCAGAACCATGTTGTCATGGGGAACGCTTTCAACACTTGTAAATATTATCTAGTTGATATCATGATCTTTTGTTTATGGATGTTGGCGGTGTGAAATAAAAGGGGAGCTTGTAAGTTCATGGAGTATTATATATGTGTTAGATAAATGCCTAGGCGGCTAGCTTAAGATATTCCTAATCATGGTGGAAACTTGCAACATCACCATAGTGAGCAATCTATGAAGCATCTTCAGAAAACAATATATAGAAAAAAAGAGAGAAAGAAAAAGTGGGCACCATTCTCATGGTAAATAAAAATATTGCTGAGATGCTCATTATCTGTTGCCTTGTCATTTTGATATGGGATAGCTCCTATGTCATGGGGCAAGGGGTAGCCCGTTGGCAGTTCTCTATGATACACATATACTTACAATGACAAGAACTTGCTTGTGAGTAAAGTTGAGTAGCATGAGGAATGACCCTCGTACTCAAGGGACATGAGATTGCCAACTTATGATCTGTCAAGCATATACTTCATATTTGTTTCACTTTAATGTTAATCTCTTTAAGATGCTTATGATAGGGGCAATGAGAGCTGAAAGCTAAAAAGTACCATAATTTTTGGAAGCTCTTTATGACACTTGAAATCCCTGCTTCCCTCTATGAAGGGCCTTTCTTTTTACATTTTGTTGAGTCTCCAACTTCTACCTTTAGGCACCAATTAAGAGAGCATAGTTGTCATTCTTAGTTTTATGTGCATTGTCCCAAAACTTATTGATTGATTCATAATGTTGGTATTGCTTTTCTTAAATTATTTGTATCTAGACACCCTTATGAACTTTGAAGGTGTCCTATGCATTTATGTTTTGTTACTCCATGAGGGACAACATGAATACCACTCTTGCTATGTTTTCTATATGTGAAACCAACAAATATCTTTCAATGCATTGTTATTCATGATCTTTTTTGTACCTTTTCATGTTGCAACTTAGTTGCTATGTCTTATTGTTAGAACTACATCTTTCATGCTCATGTTTAGAGTACTTTGATCCTAGATATCAATGATTTCCAATACCTTGATCAATTGTGATAGCATGTCACCTCAAAAATTATTCTTTTTTCAATTACCTACTCGACGACAAGCAGGAGTTCAGCTTGGGGATGCTTGATACGTTGTAAACGTATTTATAATTTTTGATGCTCCATGCTTGTTTTATATCAACTTTCATATGTTTTGTCTACACTTTGAGGTATTTGTATACATTTTCCGGAAATAACCTATTGACAAGATGTCACAGTTCCAGTTGCATGTTCTCTGTTGTTTTTGGTTTCAGAAAAGCTAGTAAAGAAATATTCTTGCAACTGGACGGGACAAAAACCAAAGTCAATATTTTATCAGAGGGAACACGGAGTCCAGAGGGGACACAAAGTGGGGCCTTGAGGCGGCCACACCATGTGGTGGCGCAACAAGGGGGTGGCACCACCAGGTGGTGTGGGCCCCTCGGGATCCCATCGGCCTTACCCTTCCGCCAATATAAATCCCTCGATGCAGAAACCCTAGATCATCTAGCCTCAATCCATGAAAAGTTCTGCAGCACCGCCACCACCGAAGAGGAGATTCGGGGGACAGAAGTCTCTGTTCCGGCACCCTGCCGAGACGGGGAATTGCCACCAGAGCCATCTCCATTTACTCCACCGCCATCTCCATCACCGTTGCTGACTCCCATGATGAGGAGGGAGTAGTTCTCCCTCGAGGATATAGGCTCTACCGGTAGCTATGGTTCATCTCTCTCTCTATGCGTGATCTTTATGTGATCATGAGTTTTGTAATCTAGTTGAATAAGTAGATCTACTCTGCTACACAAGTGCTTTAATTATTGTAATCTCCGGTTATCCCCACGTGTGTGAAGTTGACAGTGTTCACACCGTGTGGAACTTAGGAAATTTTTTACAGAAATACTTATCATGAGTATAATTTGAGTTGGATTTCTCTATAAAATTGTGGTGTTTGTTGGAACCATCTAGAGGTCAAAGTGACAGGGTTGGGGTTACCTAGATGTGGAATGCAAACTTTAGGGAGAGATTTTGTATCCCTACCGTGGATTGGAGTTATCCAACTGGAGAGTAGTTCAGAGTAGCATTATGAAGAGAAGATATTTATATCAGAGTGTCCACTAGTGAAAGTATGATCCCTAGGCCTTGTTTCTAAGCAGTGAAACACCATTTACAATCAGTCCTGCTACATGTTTGCTTGTTGCCACTTTTATTTCATTTTGCAATTACTACATATAATCATTTATATTACTTGTATTTCACTATCTCTTTGCCAAACTAGTGCACCTATACACCTAACAAGTGTATTGTGTGTGTTGGGGACACAAGAGAATTCTTGTATCTTGATTGCAGGGTTGCTTGAGAGGGATACCTTTGACCACTTCCTCCCTGAGTTTGATAAACCTTAGGTAATCCACTTAAGGGAAACTTGCTAGTGTTCGACAAACCTCTTCTCTTGGAGGCCCAACACTGTATACAAGAATAGAAGCGTGTGTAGACATCATGCCTCTGCATTAGTTATAACTATTCCTAGCATTTTAATACCAAGTTGTAATTTGGGGAATTATCATCTCCACCATTAAGTATGAGGCATTCCTCCAACAACTATGGAACAACGGCAGCGTGAAGCAACACCTACGCAAACAACTACGACTCACGAGACCTACTATCAACCAAACAACAGGCAATAGGAGATGTCCATGGCAATATAAGGCTGCAAGGGATATAAAGTGGTACAGAATCTAAAACATCGCAACACAGATAGAAATAGATCAACATGAGGAAGTAAAGACTAGAAATGTAAAATAGGTAGAAATGGGGAGAATCCTCTCCTGAGAAACATCGTCGAAGAGTTCATCCGAAGACCGGGTCGATATTCGCATCAACTCATCGGCCTAGTCCGTGAAGAAGCAAAACACTAGAAACACCATATGCACTATTTAATACTACGGCAGAACATCAGGCATGATTCATATATGATGCATGACATGGCAAAGGTACGATGCAATTAGGCAATATTAAGAGGAACTAGTGTCCCAAGAATTAAGTATATGGTTCTATATTTTTAGGTACCCTGCATTTTAAATGTTGACTTCACAAGGCAAATAGTGGCACCGGTTCGCTATACAAATTTAAATGGAGCCAATAAAATACTAGAAAAGCCCGCATATCGTCTGCATATTTAATTATGAGGTGAATCGACATAATGCCCCCAACCCACAGAAGATGTATGTGGGTATGAATGATTCAATGCAACAAGATATATGTCATGTTGTAAAAAATATTGGGGCTTAGGGTCACACATGTAGGTTCCGGAGATCTTGGGTTCGAGGGGGGGGGGGGGTTCGGGTTCGACGAGATCGGTCTTCCGATCAGGCTTCGGAGTTTGGATCCGGGTAGGCAATCTTGGCATGTCGGGACAAAGATCTCCGGGTCATTGTGTCCATGAAGGCGACCTTGTGTTCCTTCTAGGAACCCTTCGGGTACATGTTGGTTCATCGGCGGTGGAATATTGGATGATTTGGATCTTCCCCATTGGTCTTGTGTGGTTATTGGGGAGGTGTCCATGTGGTAGCGATGGTCTTTGTCAGAGTGTCAGGAATACGCAGGGATCAAATGGTTGTTGAAACTGTGGTACTTGTCTTGCATAGAGAACTCTGCGTATAATAGAAATAAATGCCAATGTTAGCACTCAAGCAACTGGGAATTCGAGGATGTCCAGAGGCATAACAAAGTTGACAAGGGGATCGATGGTGCTCGAAGTGGCTTGCAGAGGAGGCGCATGCCACGGCCGGGGAGCTTGAGGGAAGAAGGGTCGGCGGCGCTGCGCTGGGGGTAGAGGGAGGAGGCGTCGAGGCGGAGGACGACAGGAATGGCACGACGGCGGGATTTTGAAGCCGTAGGAAGGAGCACGGGGGCGTCAATGATGGCTCTTACTAATGCGGCGGATGCGGCCGTGGGTGGCGGGCAGAGGTGAAGAGGCAGCGCGCTGTCCGAGATTGTGAGGCGAACGACCGGGCTCGTGGAGGACGAAGGTCTTGGAGGCAAGATCGGAGGACGGTGGGCATGGCGGCCAGGTGCAGCAGCGAGAAGAGATGAGACGCGAGGTGATAGGTGGGGATCCTCATGGGTGCGAGATTGATGGGGCGGGGTGGGCGCGCGACTATCATAGCGGGGCCAGGGAGGAAACAAACAAGGGGGGAAGCGGGGGTTGTGTGAGGCCTTGGGTCGGGGTGCCCTCGCGTACGATGCTAGGGCCCAGTTCTTTTGGGGGCTTTTCCGAGAAGCCGCCCTCCCCCCAGCTTCCTGGAGAAGCCGGTCTAAAAAAATTGTGAGGCTTCCAAAATAGTTAAGTCTAAACAAATTTGGAAGCCTCACAAAATTTTTGAACCGGCTTCCCCAGGAAGCTGGGGGTAGGGCAGCTTCTGGGAGAAGCCGCCAAAAGAACTGGGCCTAGGTGGGCGACCGTGTGTGGTACGTGTAGGTGGTGGTACGCAGGTGCGTTATGTGCGTGTGGCTCTAGGCGTGTCAAGTCGGGTGTGCCAGGGTGCGTACGGGCTAGGTTGCGACGCGGGGATGCATGATGCGAGGGTGGGGTAGGGGTGTGAGGAGCGGTCGGTTGTAGGGTTGACCAGGTGGTTGTGGCGGCGGCTATAGGGAGTAGGTGTGGAGGGGTGGGGATTAGGGTTAGGATAGGTTTGACTAGTTTTAGGGTTTGGAGGTGGCTGGCTGGCCTTTTGGGCCTGGCTGGCTGCCTCCCAAAAATAATATAAATGTTTTTTGTTACTATTAAAGATTTATGTAAACTGTTTTTAGAAAAAAATATTCAGGAAGACCTGGGGTTGCACTTTGAATAACAGGGAGGGGACAAATGTAGAAAACAAAATAAGGCTTTTGGCAAAATAGTTTAGGCAAAAGTAATATGCATGATGATGTCATGATGATGCACAAAGTAGGAATACCAGGAGATTTTCTCGTAGTGGTTTTATCCGAGGTTCTACAGCCGCGATCAATGCCAAGATTGACAACCAACTATAGGGTACACGCTCCCTAATCTAGGCTAATGAGCGACTTCAAAGGAGTTTGTCTCTGCACAAGAGGCTTGAAGCAGAGCACGTCGAGCTGCAGAGGGTGATCGACGAGCTGCAGAAGTTGATCGCACACAGCTTGATCAAACAAGACCTGGTCATTAAGTTAATTATGCAGCTCATGGGTGACAAGAAGATTCTCCAGAATAGATGCATTCTCCAGCAGGAGGAAGCCACCAAGGCACTCAGAGAACGCATCAACGAAGCAAAGTCTGCCATCGAAGCATACAATGACAGGGACCATTGCCTGGATGCAGTGAGACAGATGAAGAAGGACATGGGCCGAGGTCTCACCATCCTCGAGGGTCTAAATAAGGAGAATAGGGCGCTAAGGGCCAAGCTGGAGGCGTATCGGGCAATGCCCAAGTCAGATTCCGAGTAGAGGGGGCAGGAATCTCAGTTCATGCTCCACTTCTTTTGTAATTTATATATGTCATGCAATTAAGAAACCTTGGAGAAACTCCTTATTTCTTTGTTTATATTACTTTCCTGTCAACTGAATTATGGGTTTATGTTGTCATGAATGGACATCATCCTTTCTTTCCATTATGTATTTGAGCTTGCTTTTAGATTATGACTATGCCCCTACTATTTGGTTACATTTGAAAAACCCACAACACCCTTAGCTGGAGATAGTCCTAGGTTACTTTGAAATTGAAATTAGGACTGTGCCACTAGTTTATCCCATTGAATTGGGATAAAGCCTATATTGCTCTGACAATGAAATTAGGACTGTGCCACTAGATTATCATGTTGAATTGGTAAAAAGCCTATATTTCTCTGACATTGGAATTAGGACTGTGCCACTAGTTGATTCTATTAAGTTTTGAACAATCCTAGATCGCTCTGTCCTTCAAATTATGACTTTGACAATAGTTAATTGTTTAAAATATGGAAACTAACCACATATTTTTGTTGCAGCAGAAGAGGTGAAAGATCAACCCAGATTGCGGACCTAGCTAAAGGACAAGATGGCCATCCAATTGGAGAAGCGGAATTTTTAGAAACTGGCCTATGACCGCCTGAGGGAAGAAGTCCTGATCCTTTATGAAAAGTGCCACAATCTGAAGTTGGACATTGCCGTCAGCAAGGAACTTCACAAGAAAGTTCTCGCCTCAGCGCGTGCGAAGGAGGAGATCATCAAGGAACTCATGGGGTATAATCTTAAGCTTACTGATAAGCTTTTCGCATCCCAGACGAAGCGCTTGAACCTGCAGGAGGCGCACGTCAAAGTACTAATGGAGCAGGTAAAAACCAAAGCGGACCTGATCGAACTAACCCTCCAACTAGATGATGAGGAAGGAAAAGGAGTATCTCCGCACTAGGCTTAGTGCAAACTAAAAGTTCTTCTGAAATTAGTTTCCAAACTATGTTTTCTAATGGACAAAATCGTGTTTTATACATGTAGACGTGTACCTAACTCTGTGCAAACTATGCGTTTTTATGAAAGGTTATTTTTCTCAAGGACTAAGTTAGGATTAGTTAAGATATCACAATTGCAAGTCGTACTGTTAACTAATTTCAGATACAGCCACGGCATAAATTATTCATCAAAAATTTCCTGCATCCTTTGTAGCTTCTCCTTGTTCACCTCGCGCTCCTTCTTCAGATCCTTCAACAAATTCCCAATGCATTACTCTAGCTTCTCTTCTCTTCCATGAGCTAATCACTCTCCTTTTCTGCCTTTGAAGCTTCTGTGCAGTTCCCATCACCAAGATCCCATTCATTGTATCATTTAGTTCTGACTGCAAATTCTTGATTTCCTGTTCTAGCTCCTTATTTCCTACCAAGAGCTTGTAATTTTTTTCATATGCATCCCAGGCATCAGTAAATCTCCTCGACCTTTCGAGCTCATACATATCCCACAACTGGGCCAAACATTTCTTAAGTGCGTCTGGCAACTCAAGATCCACCCACTCTACTACTTTACACAACAGGACAACCTAAAAAAACGCAACCTAATTATCAACATAACACTACACAATTTTCTTCATGTCACCATTGTACATAACAAAAACAAACTTGATTTGTACAGCCCAAAAACCTTCTTCCTGTGTTATTGCCTTCAAATGCAATATATTTCCTCTATTTTAGCCCATGATCACATGGTACTTCCCAATTGGGATCTAGGACCTCCCAATCAGCGTCGTATATCGTGATTGGAACCTATAAGGGAACAAAAATCTAGAAATAAGCACGATTGCATGAACATTTCAAGTCTTGGATCGAGGTAATTACCAATGCCTAACCATTGACAAGAAAATAGAGGAACTCACACAGGGGAGGGAACACTCGATGTCGGAGAGAAGGTTGTCGGTGCTTGACTGTCTGTCCTCGTCGTTCTAGGGCAGCATGGAAAATGCGGCCGCGGCGACGCGTCGGTGACGGTGAGGAGAGAGAGAAGGGAAGTGTGAGGAGAGAGCGGGAGTGGGGAAATTGAAGTGCGTCAACTTTCCAAAATTGACTAAATTGGCGTGCTACAATAATTTAATTGATACAATGCCCCATGGTTGGATTACTGTCTCATATCTAATTGTTCTTCTCTTCCTTCATTTTAATTTGTAATATTAATCATGTACTTCCTCCTTCCCAATTTGTTTGACTTATAGCAACATACAAAATATTATCTACCAAATAATATAGGATTAGGGTTTATGGTTTAGGGTCTAATGAACTATTTATTGCACTAACCCCTTAACCCTTAATCCTAAGTCCTAGACCTGTCCGTCCAATAGATCATTGTCTCCTACTTAGTAAGTTTTTTCCTAAACCTTACGCTCGTTCATCCATGATAGTACTTCATTCTATGTAATAGGTAGTTATCCAGCGATTAGTAAAATTACTGATCTCATAAAGCATTATATCACATCATAATCATGTCAACTACAAGGTACTTATATATCACCTTGTTCAGTGATGGTTTCAATGAATCATATGTCCGAAAATCCCAACAGCTCATAGAACATTATATTACAATCTCTCAACAATAATAATATCAGAAACAAGTATATCACATCATCTCAACAAACATAATCATGTCAACTGCAATGCACTTATGTCTCATTACAACAACGATGGTTTCATCGAGTGATATGTCCGAAAATCTCAACAGCTCACAGAACATCAGATTGCATTCTCTGAACAAACACGACCACATCAACACAATTTCAAAGCAACAACAATCTTTGTTACAAATATAGGTAGAGGAACCCAATGGTCTATATGACAAGCCCTGAGTAGCATCTCTCATAATATCTGATCAACGTTTATCGCCTTGTTTTGTTCAGCCACAACACGGTCCTCTGCATCCACTAGAACCTATCCAACAACATCAGAATTGGCAGCTAGGAAGAACACCTTCCTGGTTTGCTTCTTTCGCCGCATAATCTACATTAGATCATTGGTATCCAAAACCTCTATGAATTCTTGCTTCTTATGATGCCACCACCGGATTCATGCCATCTGCTTAGGGCCAATAATGATTTACTTACACATCATCTCTCTTAGTTCAACAAGAGTTATGTTTTGGAATCAACGACTATCTCCATAGTACATGATGAAACTGGCTTATTAACTCCGCCATCAACTTTTGTCGTGTATGAATCCACCTCTGGGTGTATATTGAACTTAGCTTGATCAGCATCCAGTGGTACATAAACTCGAGTAGAAAAAGCTCTGGTAGTAACATCTCTAGTATTTGCATACGTATCATCAATCATCGCTTCAACTTTCAGCTTAAGATGAGCTGCACAACATTCCCAAAACATCTGAAGCTCATGTGAGTGCTCAATTTCCATATAGGTATCATTCATGTTATGCCACACCAATTTTTCCCTCCGTTTAGATCCCCAAGGAATCCTAGCATGAAGCATATCTATCAGCTGCAAAACAGACATAACCTCCTTGAAGTTGACAATCAGATGCACATCCTGTCCGAACACAACCCTCTCGCAACCAAAATCTAGTTTTACAGTCTACTAGCTGACATGAACCATGAACTCATATATATCCGCTGCATCGAAGATGTTCCTAATTGATTAAAAAGGGGACCTTTCAGTTCATTTGACTCTACTTTTAAGTAACTAATCTACTTGCATGACAAGGCACATAAAACAAAATTCACCTCTCGCTCTTCTCTCGAGTGGTTTTCTTTGAGATCTGGGTTGCAGGACCCCGCACTGCAGCCGAACACTCCTCCACCAGCCTAGCTTTTATCTTCAACTCGCTGCTTGTAGGTACCCTATTAGCATACTTCTGTTAGACCTCCTCGCTAACCTGGGGTGTAGACCCTGCCGCTACTTCACTTGTCTAGCATTGCGTCCGAAATGCTGGCTCCAACGGAGCCGAATTAGTCGCCGACGTATCTACCACCTTGGCCTTGCTAGACATGCTAGGCATGGACATGGCAGGATAGGGAGAAAAGGGACCGCCGCCGCCAGATTCAGTGTGTGTGTGTGTGGGTGGGGAGGGGGTGGGGTGTGTGGGAGGGGAGGGGCAGGGAGAAAAACGGCCGCCACCGCCGCCGCCGCCGGATTCAGTGTCGGGGGTTAGGACACTACAAAAATGGATTTGCCCGTGTGACACGTGTAGGGTGACTTAGAAGGGGCACGTCAGGGGCATGGCAGGTACTAATGTAACATAATGTGCTGACATAACAGCCAAGATTAAAAAATATTCGGTTTGGCCGCCATTCACTCGAAATACCCATGTCAGTAATTACCCCCACCAAATTTTCGAATCACGGTGATTACACGCAACTTGGACCCCGCGATGCCTTCTCATCCAAATTTTTGGCCTGCAAAGTAACAAGCCCCCCTCCCTGGCCGACGACTAGGGTTAGGTTTTGGGGCGCCCTGGTGCTGCCCCCCTCCCTTGGTCGTCGACTCTCCCTCCTTTGGCCACTGCCTGGATGTATTGGGGGAGGGACAAGCCTGCCCCCTCCACGCCTATATAAAGGACCCCCCTCCTGTAGGTGAGAAGACACAAAATAGAACCAACCATATGAGTTGGGAACTCTACTCCTCCTCCACGCATCTCCAATCTCTCTCTCTAGTTGTCTCCATGTGTTGGCATGGCCCGGGGTTGTTCGCACAAGATACGACACACCTGTAGCACGTCGTTGCGTTGTGGGGATTCCAAGCTGGAGATCTACTTCCGCACTACCGGCGGGCATCAAGAGATACATAGGTATCGTCATACACCGTATGTGTATGAAGCCACAAGGTGCAACACTTGAGGCACTTTGGATGTCGTGAGCCAAACTGCTGCACGGTGATGGATCAAGGGGTGACTTGTGAGGAGCTTCGTGACCTTGAGGTCAGCTACGACCATGACTACTTCAACCATGTTCCCCACGGAAACCATTTTCGGACTACAAGGGTATGTATTCGAAACCTCTCGGCCATTACTACATTACTAATACATAGATCATGGGTATTAGGGCAATCAATCGTAGGAATTTTTTTGTTTTCTACACCAGAACTCGAACATTCACGTGCGAGCGCATGAGCTTTGCTTCCTTGCGGTCCATAAAGTACCACTGTAGACGGTGCTTGAGTGGGAAGTACCACACAACTTTATGAGGAATTTTCTTCGTCCCTATCTTGTAACGATCATCTTCACGCTCTGGACATTTGGTCTTGTCCTTGTTCTCATTTCGATAAATGACACAGACATTGATGCAGGCATGGTATTTTGTGTATGGTAAATCTGAAGGGAATATGCCCGAGAGGCAATAATAAAGTGGTTATTTTCTTATTCCTTGTTTATGATAAATGTTTATTTTGAATGCTATAATTGTATTAATTTGGAAACATTAATACATGTTTGTTTAATAAACAAATAGAAGGTTCCTAGTTATGCCTCTCTTATAAACTAGCTCGTTGATTACCAAGATGATCAAAGGTTTCCTGATCATGGACATTGGATGTTGTTAATAACGAGGTCACAACATTGTTGGAATGATGTGATGAACATTCATCCGAAGTATAGCACTACAATCAAAATCATTGTGTTTATATTTCTATAACATCATACGAAGTAATCCTAGTCCTTAGACCATGAGATCATGTAAATCTTGATAACATCGAACGTCACACCGTGACAGGGTGTAGCACCCCGGGTAAAACCACTACTAGAAAATCGCTTGGTGTTTTTGTTTTGTGCATCATCATGACATCATCCTCATGATCATCATGCCACATTGCATGGATCATATTTTAAAATATTGCATGTGATATGTTGCCTTGCATTGCATTTGCATTTTGTATCTCGCTTGTGTGTTATTGCTATCACCTCCTTTTCCTCTTTTTATATCCCTCTATTTTGTTTTCTACAAGCTTTGGATCCATGTGAAGGTCCACTAATTGTACAAATGATTTTATCCAATTTGCAAAACCCCAAATCTTCATATTCTTGTAAAATGCCCCAGTTGGCACATTCATAAACTATATATGTGTGCATCTCCTCCCCCTCCATATCTTTTTACCTCTTGCCTCTCCTCATAGTCAAACTCTCTATTCAAATCTCCTAAAAAGTTCAAAAGGTTTTGAAATTTATAACCTGGTTTGAAATTGTAAAAAATAAAACAAACAAACAGATGTTAAAAACAAAACATGAAAGTATAATGGAGAGAGAGAGGGAAGCCAGCCCAGCTCAGCTTTCAGCCAACCTCCCTCCCGTTTCAGCCCATCTAGCCCAGCATACTGTTGGGAAACTGGGCCGGTAGAGGCCCACTCGGTGTGGCCTCTACCAGGCTAGGGTTGGCCCATGTGGGTATCGTATCCCCCTTCAGTCTATAAATAGAGGAACAATCTGTGTATGTGAGTTTACAGAGAGAAAAGTTAATAAAAGTTCCCTTTGTTCCCTGTGTCATCTACTTGTGTATTCTGTGTGCCTTCTGCTAGTCTTCTTCTCGGGTGTGGAACAGCCTCGGGACCGGCCAGTCGGCAGGGGGTGTTCCAACACGTTATCAGCACGAGTCTCTCCGTCGAGCCTCCGTCAAGCCACCGTCGAGCCTGCATCACGCAGGCTTTCGTTGAAGGTAACCCAAATCTGACCGCAAAAATGGATTCATCTCGCGATTTCCTTTCAAAATTTGCATTCAAATCTTAGATCAGACCCCATCTGGGGTACAGTTTTTTCTTTCTGGGATTCGACCTGACCTGCTGTCGCCGACCAATGTCGATTTAATCACTTCCGGATCAGAAACTTGTTGACTGTACCAGTGCACACGTTTTAAATTAGTAGATCGGATTGATCTACCGTTTTGGCCGTATTTTTTTACTGCATGCAAAACGCCATGACTGGGCAAAGCCGAAGCAGCCCCGCTGGCTGCTGGCTTATAGCTGCCGCCGCTGGCATCCGCCGCGCCTGCGCTGCTGCACGCCTCCGTCGCGCCGCAGCCACCGCTGTGAGCCCCGCTGGCCGCGCCTGGCCCGGCCGCGTGCCCGCGCTCGCGCCCGTGCTCGCGCCCGCGCCGCCGCCCCCGCGTGCTGGCCGCGAGCCACGCCGTGGCCGCGCGCTCGTGCCGCCACCCCCGCGTGCTGCGCCTGCGCCGCGAGTGCCGCACCGCGTGCCGCGCCGCCGCCCGCCCTGTCCGCGCCTCGCTCGCACGCCGCCGCGCCGCTGTCCGCGCCCGGCCGCGTCGTTGCCCTGCTGGCCACGCGCCGCTGTCCGCGCCCGGCCGCGCCGCTGCGCGCTGCAGCTCCCCGCGCCGCGCGCCTGCTATCCCGCGCCACCGCGCCCTGCTGGCGCGTCGACGCCGCGTACCAGACGCCGCTGGCCGCACGACCTCCAGTTGAGGGTGGGCCAGGCAGTTGGCCCCGCACGTGTAGTCCATTTTTGGACCGTTTTTTGTTTCGTTCGCGCCTGCGACCTTCGCCAGCCACGCCCACACGCCAATCGCGCCGCCGGTCCGGCCTGCTGCCGGCACCGCCGCCCCAGTCGGGAGCTAGCTCTGCTAGCTCTGTTCCCCCGCTTAGCAGGCAGGGATGGTCTGGAGCGGGGCGGCCGCATAGAGGCAAGGGTAGCTTGGCCGTTTGGTAGCACGCGATCGCGGGCGGTTGGACCGTTTTTGGCTCTGTTTTTCGGTCCGCTTTACACAAGCTTTTGAACTATGTTTTACTATAGTTATTAATTAACGCATGTTTTTAATACTTTGTATCTCATAGATAGCTTGTACCGTTTTTCATTAAATTTTGGAACGCCATCATATTTGAATTATTGTATCGATTATCGCATTTATGCAACCGATTACCTGTTGTAATCTTACACACTTTGCATAAATTGCAGATGACCGGAATCGTCAGCCGCGAGTTCCTGGAGTTGACCCAGGATGGGCTTAACTACCTGACTTGGGCCTCGGACGTTGAGATCGTCCTCGAGGGCCGATGCATCAAGGATGCGTTGATTGAGGGGACCCCGACGGCCCCCAGCAAAACCATCCCGGCGGATAACGCCAAATCCCTACACTTCCTCCGCCATCACATGTGTGAGACTCTCAAGAATGAGTACATGGCAGAACGGAGTGCTTCTGCCCTTTGGACCGCCCTCAACAAGCGGTTCTCTAGGCTGAAGTACACCATTCAGCCACAGGCGGAGGCAGATTGGATACGTTTGAGGTTTGCGGACTTCAAGACGGTGGGAGAGTACAACTCCAGGTTGCACCG
The DNA here is from genome assembly GCA_916181665.1 of Avena sativa. Lineage (NCBI taxonomy): Eukaryota > Viridiplantae > Streptophyta > Magnoliopsida > Poales > Poaceae > Avena > Avena sativa. The sequence goes on from OV702280.1 coordinate 141,185,911, forward strand.
AATTTGTACTATTCTTCAGCTGTGTGGGACCAGTACCACCGATCAGTAGAAGATAGACAAAACCCACTCCACATTCCATCCGGACAACATCCAGTCCTCGCGAAACTTTCGCCAGGAAGGATTCACGGAATATGCAGCGCTTATTGATGCTCTCCAGGTGACCGAGGCGCAGGATAATGTTCTGAAAAAGAACTTCTCCGCGCAACCCTTCACGGGGGGCCCAAGTCATGAGGCCAATGCAGGTGCCTACAAGGTGCGCAAGCCCATCCACAAGAAGAGAGGCAAGAAGGGCAAGAAGGGCCCCAACTCCTCCAACCCGGCCAAGCAACGCAAGGCGGGCAAGGGGGAGGCGAGGCCCCAGGACTGCTTCCGCTGTGGCTCCAAGACTCACTTCTCCAGGCAGTGTTTGGCCCCTAAACACGTCGTGGACGCGTTCAAGGCCAACAAGAAGGCACGCGAGGCGCACCTTGTCCAGGTTGAGGCACCACTGGCTCCCGGAGCGGCGCCTGTGCAGAACGTCGCGCACGTAGTGGCGCAGGACGTAGCACATTGGCAGCACCCTCGGCAGTTCCCACGGACGCCGCTGTGCCCATGGAGGTTGAGCATGTTGTGCCCCCCCGCCTCAGCTCGGCACCTTGTCCCTGAATATGGCCAACAAAGAGAAGCTCACTGACCTTGAGATACAGGCTGAGCTTGATGGTTTCTTTGCAGAATCCACCTGAGCTCCTTTTGTTGTGATGATTCCTTTTCTGCAATAATTAGATACAATTTTTCGATATGGTTGTAAGCTCTATGAGAGTATAACACTTATTTGTTTTCGGCGATTGGATGACATTTATTTCATTCATTTATTCCATTATTTGGTTGTGTGATGTTCTGAAATGTTTATGTGTTTTACTTACCTGATGTAGCATCTTCCTCGCTCCATTATATTAATTAGGCACTATATTTTAGAACGCGTGTGGCACCCAAATGGAGGAAACGTGCCTTGCTGATAGCGGCACCACAAATACCATCTTGAGAGAAACAAAGTATTTTGAGTCCATTACCAAAAACCCCGGTAACATAATGACGATCGCGGGCTGCGGTCCGAATGTAGTTGGCTCCGGAAGAGCAACTATCATACTCCCTAATGGAACAACTCTGATCATTGATGAGGCAGTGTTGTATCCGGAGTCGACTCGTACTCTCTTGAGTTTCAGAGACATCCGCGCCAATGGTTTCCATGTAGAAACCGATGATGATGAGAATGGAAAGGAGTTCCTACTCATTACCAAGCGCGACGAAAATGGTAAACATGTTGTCGAAAGACTCCCTTCATTAGCTACTGGCCTGTACTACACTAAGATAGTAGCACCACCTATTTACACTACCCTTAAGACTGTCTTTAGAAGCTCCGAACTATTCTGCATTTGGCATGATAGGTTAGGCCACCCCGGTCTTAGGATGATGAGAAATATAATTAACAACTCGAATGGTCATAATGTTAATGTGAAAAATTTCCCGAATCCCGATGATTTCGTGTGCTCCGCATGCTCTACGGGGAAATTGATCATTAGACCGTCCCCCTAAAGGTGAAGGATGAACTCCCCGCGTTCTTGGAACATATTCAAGGGGATATATGTGGTCCAATTCAGCCCCTCTCAGGGCCGTTTCGGTACTTCATGGTGCTCATCGATGCTTCCTCTAAATGGTCCAATGTTTGCCTGCTGTCAACAAGGAACCATGCTTTTGCAAAGTTGATCTCCCAAATCATACAAATAAGGAATAAATTCCCTGATTATCGTTTAAAGTCTATTCGAATGGACAATGCTGGAGAATTTACTTCAAAGGCATTCGATGATTATTGCATGGCAACTGGAATCAAACTTGAGCACTCCGTACCGCATGTCCACACTCAAAATGGACTTGCGGAGGCATTGATTAAAAGGATTAAATTCATTGCCAGACCACTCCTTCAGGGTTGTAATTTACCAACTACATGTTGGGTCCACGCGGTATTACACGCCGCTAATCTCATCAACTTTCGACCATCGGCCTACAACATCCACTCTCCCATCCAACTTGCGCAAGGGTCGGCACCAAAAATTTCCCACCTCCGTAGGTTCGGCTTCCAGGTATATGTACCTATACCACCACCCCAGCGATCAGCAATGGGACCGCTCCGTAAGTCGGGGATATACGTTGGTTATGAGACTGTGTCCATAATCAGGTTCTTGGACCCCTTGACAGGTGACTGTCACACGGCCCATTTTGCTGATTGCATTTTTGATGAGGATCTTTTTCTGACTTTGGGGGGAGAGGTAATCAACCCCTGGATGACAAAAGTCGAGAAATCACGTGGAAAGCCAAGGGGATCCACGCTCATGACCCGCGCACTGTTGAGACTAATAGAGAAGTCCAAAAGATACTAGATTTGCACTCCCTAGCGAATCAACTGCCCGATCATTTTAGTGAATTAAAGACTGTGACAAAGTCGCATGTGCATGCACGCAATGCATCGGAAAGGGTTGAAATACCAAAGAAAAATGATGGTATACCCGCTCCTGCTCCAAGGCCTAAGAGGACGCGGATTCGGGTTTTTCAAATCCCAAGTACCCGGGACGCCCGAAGAAAAAGGATAAGAGAGATTTATTACAGTCTGCCCCTGTTGAGGGGAGCCAGTTGAGACCTGACACAAGTACGGATATTTCAGTGCACGAAATTCCGGACTTGAATTTTCCTATATCGGAAATACCCAGCGAAGTTGTGTGCGCACACATCGAAGCGGGAAAGCTAAAGGACCTAGCTCCTGGATTGGGAAATCCGGTGGAGCAAGAGGATGTGCCTGATGCACTCCATGACGAAATGGCCATTAACTATGTTAATTCGGGCGAGTCATACAACCGAGCCATGGCAAATGTCGACGTTAATTTTGCCAAGAAAATTGCCTCAATCATAGATCTTGACCCTGAGCCTAACATGCTCGCTGATTGCAAGAAAAGGTCAGATTGGAAAGATTGGCAGAAGGCAATTACCGCTGAATTATTATCGTTAAACAAAAGAGAGGTATTTGGACCTGTTTGTCTAACTCCTCCCCACATTCGCCCTGTTGGCCATAAGTGGGTTTTTGTTCGAAAGAGAAATGAGAATAATGAAGTAGTAAGGTACAAAGCAAGGCTCGTTGCTCAAGGTTTCACTCAGCGACCAGGTGTCGACTTTGAGGAAACTTACTCCCCAGTCATGGATGGAATTACCTTTAGATACTTGATCTCAATGGCAGTAAACATGGACTTAAAAATGAAACTAATGGATGTTGTTACCGCTTACCTATATGGTAACTTGGATTCGGACATATACATGAAAGTACCAGAAGGTATCCCTGTCCCGAACTAGGATAGAGCAAACATGAGCTTATACAGTGTTCAGCTTAAGAAGTCATTGTATGGACTAAAACAGTCAGGTAGGATGTGGTATAATCGTTTAAGAGATTTCCTTCATCAGAAGGGCTACGCGAGCAATGATGATTGCCCATGTGTTTTTATACGGAGATCTCAGGATGGTTTCTGTATTATCTCGGTGTACGTGGACGATTTGAATATAATCGGTACACCTGACGATATTGAGCAAGCGAGTTCCTACCTGATGTCGGAATTCGAGATGAAAGACTTAGGAAAAACCAAGTTCTGCCTCGGTCTGCAACTTGAGCATTCCCCTGCTGGGATTCTAGTTCACCAGTCGGCCTACACCAGAATGTGTTGGAACGATTTGGGTTTGAAAAGGCATATCCTTCTAAGACCCCGATGGTCGGAAGATCTTTGCAGTAAGACAAGGACCCGTTCAGGCCTAAAGAAGAGGGGGAGGAAATTCTGGGACCGGAATTCCCCTACTTAAGTGCAGTTGGCGCACTTATGTACCTCGCAAATTGTACACGGCCGGATATTGCATTCGCCGTCAATTTGCTTGCAAGGTACAGTTCTGAGCCTACCAAGAGACATCGGAAAGGCGTTAAGGACATCTTTAGGTACATATAAGGGACAAAGGACCTTGGCTTGTTTTACCAAAAGAACCAAGACCTATCTGTTGTAGGCTATGCAGATGCTGGGTACCTTTCGGACCCGCACACATCCAAGTCGCAGACTGGATATGTTTTCCTTTGTGGTGGAACAGCTATTTCCTGGAAATCGTCTAAGCAAACTCTTGTGTCAATTTCGACGAACCACTCGGAAATCATAGCATTATATGAAGCATCACGAGAATGTGTATGGCTTCGACGGGTAGTCAGTCACATCCAGATGTCATGTGGACTAAACACCGTACAAACCCCAACAATTATCTATGAAGATAATGCCGCTTGTGTTTCACAAGTCCAGACGGGTTACGTGAAGAGCAATCTCACAAAGCATATAAACCCCAAGTTCTTCTATGCACATGAGTTGCAAAAGATGAACGAAGTGAAAGTCTTGCATACTAAGTCGTGTGAAAATCTCGCTGATTTGTTCACTAAATCATTGCCAGCATCTTCTTTCGAGAGATGTGTCCGAGGGATCGGCATGATAAGACTTAGGTAGATGCAAGGTTCAGGGGGAGAATCTTCACAAACTCATCGCTAAAATCTTGATCCCGATGATTGAGTCCTTAACTTTGTAGTTAAGTGAATTGTACTCTTTTTCCCTTAGTGAGTTTTTATGAAGTTTCTCACATGAGGTTTTTAACGAGGCAATTCGTGCAACATAGCAACAAGTATACCGTGTGCATTTCTCCATATTTTTCCCACTGAGTTTTTCGGAGTTTTAAGCCATGGTTATACAGATAAGATACCCAGGGGGAGTGTTGGGAAACTGGGCCGGTAGAGGCCCACTCGGTGTAGCCTCTATGAGGCTAGGGTTGGCCCATGTGGGTATCGTATCCCCCTTCAGTCTATAAATAGAGGAACAATCTGTGTATGTGAGTTTACCGAGAGAAAAGTTAATAAAAGTTCCCTTTGTTACATGTGTCATCTACTTGTGTATTCTGTGTGCCTTCTGCTAGTCTTCTTCTCGGGTGTGGAACAGCCTCGGGACCGACCAGTCGGCGGGGTGTTCCAACACATACATCGTCCTATTTCTCTTCTCCTTCCTCTCGCTGTCGTCACCTATGTACGAACCTACGCAGCACCACATGATCCCCACCCGCTCCCGATGGACGCCTCTGCTCGCTCTCAGCTCCGCAATAAATTCCTAGAGGCGCCACATCCTCAAACCCTAGCCTCCCAACTCGCTCCTCCAATTTTCCTCTTTGTGCTTTTCCCCACCACCGAGCGCCACCGCCTCTGCCTCCTCATGGGGCCATCATCTCCGGCCACCTCCGTCTGAGCTGAGTACACTGGAAGATGCGCCCCTACATCATCGCCCCCTTGTCTGCTCAGTTCAACCTGGGGTGCTTGGAATCGACTACACGGTCACCATTTTCCTCGCTGGCCGCCGACTTCAACGACAAAATTCGGCGTCCCTTCTTCCCCTCCGATCGTGCCGAGCACGTCCACAGCCTCTCGGTGAGCCCTCGCTTTGTTTTCCCTTTTTTTCCATCTAGTTCCTGCTTCATCGCATCGGCTCTGTTTGGGCCACCATCGTCATCTACCGATGTTCGTCTAATGTTCAGAGCCGAACACGGAAACTTCTTCTATCAGTTTCGTCGGAGCAAGAAAAAGTACCCGATTAGTCCAACACTGGCGCCAGAGAACCTACCAATTTGGGCTCAATTTGCACGATTCTTTCGATTCAGCTGGGTGCTTGTGTGCTAATTAATGTACCCATACGACCATGTCCTGCTGTCCATTGTTTTGTTGTTGATCTTTGCCTCTGTCCGCTGAAGCACTCACAACGTCTGCTTTCCAGTCTATTGCTTTCTTTTACATTTGCACACAATGCACGATCAATCCTCGATCACCGGAGCACCGCACTGTCGACGTGCGCCTGCGCCGCTCTCGCGGCATAGTCTGTCAGCACACATAGTGGCAGCTAGCTCCGCATATGTTTTCCTCGTCTTCCGGTGATCTCCGTACTCCATCGGTGTCGACCCGCATACGTACGCGTAGAGGGATCTCTCATGTTTCTAGAACATCTCTCGGCACTCCAATCCGCTCCCTGTAGCGTTCGTGAGCTTCCTCAAAAGATCGAACAAATAATCTGTCCGACGCAGTCAATCAGCTCGTTTTCCCGTCAGTTGCGACGGTGTTTTTCTCCCTCTGTTCCTAGCAAGATTGTGCCGGTCCTCCGTCCATCTCTAACTCAGATTTTCAACTGGATTTAATCTCCTTTGTACCATTTTCCCGCCGCATCAATTGGTTCACAAAACTGCGGTCTTAAAAAATTGGAATCCTCCTGAGAAGATGGCCCGAGCCAGCTGATTTTCGCGAGCATCAGTTCGACAGAGAACCACACAGACGTGTCGATGTCGAGTTTGCAAAAACCTTGTGGACCCTCTGCCCCATAAGCCAGTGCCTCTTGGTACGTTCAACGCGAGTAATAAAAAATTGCCAGAACATTTTTTTTAACTAATAAAATTCCAGGAGATGAATTTAAACTAAATAATTCATATCTTTTAAATTGTTTTAAATCTACAGAAACTTGTAATATGAAATATGGATTAATTTCAGATGGAAATCCAAACTTATTTTTAAATTTGTCCAGAGTTGGCCCCATCAGTCAAACCTTTAACATTTGAACCTATTTGACTATTTCAATATAATTTGACTTTAAAATTGTTTTAAATTCATATTTCTAAATAATACAAGTAATATATGTTTTTGAATCAAAAAAATTTGAGGAATCTGTTTATGTTATTTATTTTATCATTTGAGCAATTTAAAATTTTTGAATTAATAAATATTAATAAATGTCTTTTCCTAAATATTGCATAACTTTAAATCCGTAATTCCGAATTCGGTAAATACTATGTCCAAATGGATCAGCGCGACAAGACCTCTCCAACCATGATATCCATGTTATCATTTGTATAATGCATTAAGAGCAGTTTTATAATCAGTATTGTTTATGTAAGAAAAACATGATAAATAAAATTGGAAACTAATTGTTTCTTATTAATAATGCCTCACAAATGCTATATCATCAATGTGCTATGTCCCTAATACCTTTTCGACATAGTTTGCGTCATTAACTTGTCATGCCATGCATCATATCATGATCATGCCGATTCTTCCGCATTATTTGTAATTGTTGCATCGCTTGTTCGTTTTAGTGTTTGCTTCTTCCCGGATAGGACGATGAGATGTTGTGAGCTTCGACAAGTTCTTCGGTTATAAAACTTCAGCAATGTTTTCAGGCGAGCATTCACCCCCTTTCTACCTATCTTACTTTTATAGTCTTTATTTCCTCCTGTTGATCTATTGCTATATGTGATGCGATGCTCTAGTTTTCGTACCCGTGATATTCCTTGCAGCCATTATATTGTCTTGTACACCTCCTATTACCTATTGTTTGGTAGATAGTCAGCCTTGCGAGTCGTAGTTGCTTGCGCAGGTGTTGCGTCGCGCCGTCGATGTTCCACAGCTGTTGGAGTAATGACTTCTGTTTAATGTTGGAGATGATTATAACTTTAATTACCGTTTAATAACTAAAATTGAAGTAGGTAAATAATGCAGAGACACAGGTGGGCAATAGATGTTATTTGGTTTTTAACCGTCCACTTGTGTCCCGTAGGACCCCGAGTACTTGATACCTGTTATTTGAATATTCGCACTATCCGCATGTGGGACCATGAATCCCCCTAGCCAGAGCTTGAGTCATATTTATTTCTTGGGGCCACAAAGTAGTTTGGGGCTTTATTACTATCCTATACTTATGCCATGCTTTACTGCTTTATTTACGATTGCGCGTGGAGCGCCTGTACTGTTTAGGTAAGTGGAATGTTTCCGCGGTATCGACAAGCCCGGTCACACTTTCGGGTTCCTAGTCGTTTACAGTCATTGACACAAACCTCTGGGTCCGTTTCGGAGCCGGCCAACTTCGTCGCGGGTAGCTTGGTGGGGTGGCCCCCTGAAATTTATATAAATCTTGCAATTGCTCTGTCGTGATGCCTCATTGGGTTTTTATTGGTTTTTCTCGAGGTTGATCGTGCGTGTGTTGCTATTTGTGCCTCCTGCAGGGTAAAACTTTCTGAAAGCCGTGTCCACGGTTATGGACGACTTTGAGCACAGTATCTCGATCATAGACAACTATAACTAAAGTAGAGCTATAAATTTGACTTTATAATGAATAGTAATCAGCTTTATTGTAATGGGATGGCTAAATAAAAGTGCCAACAATTGCTGGTTTGGGTTGTCACCTGTTACCATTGTATCTGACTAGTAAGTATTGCAACTACAACGGAATGGCTAAATAAAAGTACCAACAACTGCTGGGTTTTGGCATACCTCATGCTATATGTACCTGACTAGTAAGTACTACAACTACAACATAATGTTTAACTAAAACTGCCCACTCCTTATTATATCAGGATGACTCGTGCTATCTATATCTTACTAGTAAATACCGCAACTATAACGGAATGAATAAAACTGCCAACTGTGTGAGTTCCTCGGTTGACTTCCTCGTTTGGTCTCGAGGGGGAAATACCAGGATGGGTATGCTTGGTGATAGTTTCAGGCTGGATCCGAATAGGTCTTTCTTATCCCTATCTGATAGCCGCCAGTTGTATTGAGTCTCTATAGGTTGTTTAGTGCATGCTGCGCTGCCGCTTCAGTCCACCATACCTATGTAGGAGAGGACCGCCGAATTCTAGTCTCGCCGTGTACTGGCCTCAGTACTGACCGCTCTCTTTTTCCTTTGCCCTTTATCGGCACCCCTTTTGTTTAAGCAGGTTTTGAGATCAACGTCGTTAGCAGGGTTACCCTTCCGGCTTGGCATGGGCAGGGTTATGGACGCCATTGGTTATTCTTCAGGGCTCTTAGCCCCATTTGCATCTTGTCCGTAGTCGGACGTTGTATCGTTTTTAAGGTGATTTGGATCTTTGTATTGTATATCTGGATTCTTGACTCTTTGAGTCAGTGTTGTATATATCTGTTCTGTGGGTTCCATCGTGGACTATTGTGTAATGGTATTACTTCGTTTTCCACCCGCACGAAAGTGCCTGGTGGGCACCTTTGAATCGTTTCTATGCGGGTTTGGCGGGAATCGCTGAAACTTGCATAGGGTCGATTCTGAGGGTGTTACAGAGTGGTATCAGAGCTCAGCAGTTACGATACCCCACTCGTCCAGCCTGTAGGATAACCTAGCTAACGACCGATGTAGAGTGTCAAAACTATTCTGTAAAATCATTTGGATAGATCTGACTAGGTCTTCTTTTATTCCTTACCCCTCTGCTATCCTCCTCTTACCTCAACGTGTTTTGAATCTGCTCTCTTATCTTTGCTTTGAGTCCAGGAATTCTCGTGGTTGGGTTTCCGTCGTGCCTTCAGGGTTTCGCTTCCTTCCTCTTGTAACGGTGTTGCTACATCCGATCTTCCTGCTATCTGAGGAATGTTTCATCTGTTGAACCTTCCAATGTACCCAAAATCCACTAAAATTTTCTTTGTATCTTCCGGTGTTTTCTGACACGACGACATCATCTCCGTCAGAACCGATCAAGAGCCTACATCATTCTTTTGTTTCTGAACCTCGCTTGTCGAGATCTTTAGTCTGAATTCCGAGAGTTGATTGTATAATTCTCCTATTCATGTATAGAGTAATGCTTTGGGTGCGCGATGGACTGATCACCATCCGACTACTCTTATCATTCACTCTTGTACATTGAGTCGGTGGATCAATGCAATTTTACTCCTTCCACAGAAGTTAGAGGTGGCCTTACCCTTTTGAGACCTTTACCTTTGCCTTTGTCTCTCTGGAGTGTTCTCTCGACGAACGTGAGCCCTGATCCTTGTTGGTGGTGTCGCTGATTTCAAGACAAAGAAAGAATCTTTGTTAGTGGTGTCGCGAAGAGCTACATGAAGCGAGAAGATTCAGAGCGTTGGCCTTCTCTCCCGTACCATGAGGCGGATCTCGAGGGCGAGATCCATTGTTAGTGGTGTCGAATTGTAGCACCCCAGGTAAAACCACTACCAGAAAATCGCTTGGTGTTTTTGTTTTGTGCATCATCATGACATCATCCTCATGATCATCATGCCACATTGCATGGATCATATTTTAAAATATTGCATGTGATATGTTGCCTTGCATTGCATTTGCATTTTGTATCTCGCTTGTGTGTTATTGCTATCACCTCCTTTTCCTCTTTTTATATCCCTCTATTTTGTTTTCTACAAGTTTTGGATCCATGTGAAGGTCCACTAATTGTACAAATGATTTTATCCTATTTGCAAAACCCCAAATCTTCATATTCTTGTAAAATGCCCCAGTTGGCACATTCATAAACTATGTATGTGTGCATCTCCTTCCCCTCCATCTCTTTTTACCTCTTGCCTCTCCTCATAGTCAAACTCTCTATTCAAATCTCCTGAAAAGTTCAAAAGGTTTTGTAAAAGGATAAAACAAACAAACAAATGTTCAAAAGAAAACAGGAAAGTATAATGGAGACAGAGAGGGAAGCCAACCCAGCTCAGCTTTCAGCCAACCTCCCTCCCGTTTCAGCCCATCTAGCCCAGCATACATCGTCATGTTTCTCTTCTCCTTCCTCTCGCTGTCGTCACCTCTGTACGACCCTCCGTAGCACCACATGATCCCGACCTGCTCCCGATGGACGCCTCTGCTCGCTCTCAGCTCCGCAATAAATTCCTAGAGGCGCCACGTCCTCAAACCCTAGCCTCCCAACTCGCTCCTCCAATTTTCCTCTTTGTGCTTTTCCCCACCACCGAGCGCCACCGCATCTGCCTCCTCATGGCGCCATCGTCTCCGGCCACCTTCGTCTGAGCTGAGTACACTGGAAGATGCGCCCCTACATCCTCGCCCCCTTGTCTGCTCAGTTCAACCTGGGGTGCTTGGAATCGACTACACGGTCACCATTTTCCTCGCTGGCCGCCGACTTCAACGACAAAATTCGGCGTCCCTTCTTCCCCTCCGATCGTGCCGAGCACGTCCACAGCCTCTCGGTGAGCCCTCGCTTTGTTTTCCCTTTTTTCCATCTAGTTCCTGCTTCATCGCATCGCCTCTGTTTGGGCCACCATCGTCATCTACCACTGTTCGTCTAATGTTCAGAGCCGAACACGGAAACTTCTTCTATCAGTTTCGTCGGAGCAAGAAAAAGTCTCCGATTAGTCCAACACTGGCGCCAGAGAACCTACCAATTTGGGCTCAATTTGCACGATTCTTTCAATTCAGTTGGGTTCTTCTGTGCTAATTAATGTACCCATACGACCATGTCCTGCTGTCCATTGTTTTGTTGTTGATCTTTGCCTCTGTCCGCTGAAGCACTCACAATGTATGCTTTCCAGTCTGTTGCTTTCTTTTACATTTGCACACAATGCACGATCAATCCTCGATCACCGGAGCACCGCACTGTCGACATGCGCCTGCGCCGCTCTCGCCGCATAGTCTGTCAGCGCGCATAGTGGCAGCTAGCTCCGCATATGTTTCCCCCGTCTTCCGGTGATCTCCGTACTCCATCGGTGTTGACCCGCATACGTACGCGTAGAGGGATCTCTCATGTTTCCAGAACATCTCTCGGCACTCCAATCCGCTCCCTGTAGCGTTCGTGAGCTTCCTCAAAAGATCGAACAAATAATCTGTCCGACGCAGTCTGTCAGCTCGTTTTCCCGCCAGTTGCGACGGTGTTTTTCTCCCTCTGTTCCTAGCAAGATTGTGCCGGTCCTCCGTCCATCTCCGACTCAGATTTTCGACTGGATTTAATCTCTGTTGTACCATTTTCCCGCCGCATCAATTGGTTCGCAAAACTGTGGTCTTAAACGATCGGAATCCTCCTGAGAAGATGGCCCGAGCCAGCTGATTTTCGCGAGCATCAGTTTGACAGAGAACCACACAGACGTGTCGATGCCGAGTTTGCAAAAATCTTGTGGACCCTCTGCCCCATAAGCCAGTGCCTCTTGGTACGTTCAACGCGAGTAATAAAAATTTGCCAGAACATTTTTTTTAACTAATAAAATTCCAAGAGATGAATTTAAACTAAATAATTCATATATTTTAAATTGTTTTAAATCTACAGAAACTTGTAATATGAAATATGGATTAATTTCATATGGAAATCCAAACTTATTTTTAAATTTGTCCAGAGTTGTAACACCCTCGCCTGATAAGGCTGAGTTCATGTGTATAGTGCCAATCCCTGGATCGGTTCACTGGCACACACAGTACAAAATGATACCAAATATAACTGTGCATCATAAATTCAACGAATATGATCCAGAATTTACATTATTTATTCAAGTACACAGCGGAAAACGAATACAAGGTAGATCTCCATCCTTCAAATGTGCCACAGGCGAACAATTGTTGAGTGGAGTCTCGCGACCTATGAACGATCACTCAGATACGATATAACCTGCAACATGAAACGTTAAAGCCACGAATGGTCAATACATTGAATGTATGGCAAGTAGGCTAAAGTGGTTAACAACAGATGTATCAACTACATGCTTATTTGGCCAAGTGGAGTTCAGACTTATTTGCATAAAGCAATACAACTTTTCCCTACTTTCAAAATACTTTTCTTTCTTCAAAAACAATCTTCTAAGGACATACCAGCATAAACCCATGTAGATACAAGACAGTTTAGCTTTTGTATGCTCCTAAACCCATGTTCATCCATCAAGTTTTAGTAATTAAGAAATTGGGATGAGTGAGAAATATCATAGCATCAGTATCAGGTCGCTCAAATTGTCCATAACCGGGGACACGGCTAATCGATTAGTTTATACACCCTGCAGGGGTTAGTACACTTTACCCATGTGACTTGGCCGGCCCAGATCGTACCACCACTCTCATATTGGGTGATGATAGGGAGAAGTCCAAGAAGGAACCGTTCGGGAAGTAGCTCCCCAATCCCGACGCGCACCGGTCCAACCTACACTATCTACATCTCTGGATACGCGGGTTCGAGTTACCACAACCTACTGAGTTCAACCAACCGCCCATTTCATTATTGGCACATGGTTGCACTCGAAAGCTTCCAAACAAAGAAACCAATCATTTCTCAGTGTCCTGGGCGGCATTCCCCACCAAAATCCACACTCGATGACCCAATCAATGCCATTCCGCCCAGGTGGTTCATTAAAACATGTTGGTTTATCATTTAGCAAAACATAATCCTTTCAAAACATATAACTTTTCATGATGTGATTCCCTTCCTCGTCTAAATAGCATAGCTAAGCAATCTACCAATACGATGGCTCATAAACAAGGAATACTAGGGAATAATATGGGACATAGCATAGCATATACACATCAATTCCTACATATGCAATTCTACAAAAACATCTACAATGCATAGGAAAACAGTAGGACATTTATGACCAAGATAGCACCACTTGCCTTTGTTGTAGATGTAGTCGATTAGATAATCCTCACAATTATAATGGCCTCTTTCGTAATAACCACAATACTTGCAATCATAGTAGTTGCAATCACAGTAGTTGCACTCCTCGCAATCTAACGTTTGGAGCAAACACAACAAACACCATTCAAAACATTGCAAACATACAACAGTGCAACATTACAAGAAAACAATGATGAACATATGCATGCATGACGATTTAATGAGTCACAATGGTTGCATTTAGTGTTCTGAACATAGTTAGATTACATGATGCATGTGTAAAGTCATTTATTGCACTAAAGATTTTATTACTAAAGTTGTATCGATTTAATATGGTGTATACCACTTTAATTGAACTAAATATGTTTATGTTGTATTAAATTGTGAACTAGATGCTACTGGATAGAGGTAATGCAATTTAGAGACAGTAGCAATTTGAATCACCTAAAAAGAAGTTATAGATATTTTCTTATGATTAAAACACTATTTCAATGGGTTTAAATATTTCTATATGAATTTCTGTTTTAACAGTACTAAATAATTTGTCATGCAATTTCTCTGTATAGCTAATGTCAATACAAAACCTTAGCACTTGGATTCTCCCTAATCGGAGTTATAGATCTTTTTGTATGATTTAAATAGTGTTTAATGGTTTTAAATGATTCCTATGGTTTCTGTTGTCTAAAAATCAAACTAAAATTATATTTGTAATCTCCACGGAATTGTCATTTCAGGGACATATTATTTGTAATTTTCTGAATATTATTTATTTTCTTATGAATTTATTACTCTAAATAAGCCATTAAACCATTTAAATATTCACGGCAAAACCTTAGAGTAAAAGGCTGAACTAATTGCATATTGATGATCTACATGGAACCAGCTTCCCAACGGTATATCATTTATATTTTTGTGACAAGCAATTAATTTTTAATGAATTTAATGATTTATAAAGCCATTAAAACTAATTAAATTTCAACGGGTTAAATAGTCGGCAAAGGCTAAATCCAACCAGATATTATTAAAGTACATTACAGTAGCTTCAATTGGATATATTATTCATATTTTTCGGAGTTACAGATAATTTCTTATGAATTTATTAACCTAAAAGACCATTAAAACTAATTAAATTACTGCAGTAACCACGTACAGTAAAAGTTGGATCTATTCTGATAAGATGATTCTACATGAAATTATCTTCAATTTAATATATTATACAAAATTTTTGGACGTAGTATGAATTTCTAATGAATTTTACAAGTTAGATCTATAATATGCAATTTTAAATTCGAACGGAATATTCTAGGGAATATTCCGCTGACTGGACAGGTTGACTTTGCATGCTGACTGGGACTAGATGTTGACCTTACGTTGACGTGGCGTTGATGAGGAAGATGACCAGGATGACGACATGGCACGCACCGGTTTGATTGGATCTCGACCGTCTGGATAGGATCCGGTGGCTAGAAGAAGAGATTGACCCGATTTTGGCTCAGAATAGACAAGAAATAGATCCGTGTTAGAGAGACAAATCCGTAGGTCAAATCGAAAAACTCAGAACATGAACGTTGTGGGGAATCATTATTCCTACCTTCTCACCAAAGGAATTTGGATTTGAAGAAACGAGCGCGAGTACATCTTGGATTTACACCGTAAGATCTGAAATATTGCGATACGAAATTCTCCGGCTGTGGTGGACGAAAAGAGGTGAGGTTTGTCGGGATTGAAAGATTTCGACGATCCCTACAACTTTCGTTTTTTGACCGAAGGCAAACGACGAAGTTTAGATGGGTTAAAAAGCGAAATAAGATTCGGGCATGTGTAGATTCGGAATTTCGAGGAGAGAAACTTGTACAGCTATGGCTCCACGAGTTTATATGGAGGTTTGAGACGGTGTAGAGATAGGGCTTGGAGTAGGGAACAAGTAGAAACAAACGGAAGTCAATTCGGAGTTGTAGATAAAAAGTTATAGCAGTTTGAGTAGAGATAGGTTTTAGAAAACAGGTTTCGCACACTTTTCAAAGCGCTCAGATCGAACCTCAGGTACGTGCTGCCTGCCTCGGTCGGGTCGGTCCGGCTGGGCCGGCCCGTTTCGTTTTTTTTACTTTTGTTTCCCTCATATCTTTTGCATACGAACTCCAAATGACATAATTCTTGTTTCTAAATTTTTCTAAAATCGAATAGATTATTATAGGATCAAATTTGTAATATTTTTACTAGTTTGGAAGTAGTGTATTTACAAATCCTTGTATATTCCATTTTATTTATATCTTTATGTGTTT
Source organism: Avena sativa (assembly GCA_916181665.1). NCBI lineage: Eukaryota > Viridiplantae > Streptophyta > Magnoliopsida > Poales > Poaceae > Avena > Avena sativa. The sequence goes on from OV702280.1 coordinate 141,201,654, forward strand.
GTATTTATTTCATAACTTTTTCATACTAGCTCCAAATGAGCTCAATTTTGTTTCTAAAATTTTGTAATATTAATTAGATCTCTTTAGGCTATAACTATCAATAATTTATGCCTTAAGAATAATGGGTTTTATAAAGTCAATTTAATTACCCTTAGGAACGTTTGGGCGAATCAACTATAGGATTTAGATACCAGGATTTGGATTTAGTTTGTGAGATCTTTGCATGGATGTAATGAAATGCTTATGAAGGCTTCATGATTTTCATTTTGAAATCTTGCACACCAATTCTGCAATCCATAATCAATCCATGCCCTTTTGCCTATATGGCTACTTAGGTCATAACAAAAGAATATAGGATTTTGAATTCAAGGTTGAGAGGATTTTCTATTCAAAAAGTTTCTTCTCTTTGAGAATTTTCAACAAAGTCAAACAATCAATCAATCTTATTTATTTATTTCACATTCCAAAATTAGGAGAATTTTGGGATGTGACAGACTACCACCCTTAAAAGAAATCTCGTCCCGAGATTTGGGAAGGCTAGAAAGAAAGAAAGGTTCGGGATCCATTAGGATGCTACCACCCTTAAAATAAAATTGACTAGGTCATTTCTCGAGGATTCACTTAGCTCAATTGGTTTTCATTGCACACTCTAATTCCATGATTGATAGTTTCTGAGGAAGGACTTCTTAAACTAGCAAAACTCTCATGGTGGTCAATTAGGGGATGTTTACTTCACGGTACCCATTAATCATGGTTGAGATTCATTCTTACAGTATATTCCTACGCTAAGCACTGGGTGCTTTAATAAAGGGTGTAACAATATACCATTCTGGGGTTTAGGCTCAACGTCGACTCTCTGCTAAGGTTGAAAAGGGCACTCAAGATTCGCAAGGCCAACAGTACAAGAGCGAATAATAAGAGTAGTAGGAATGGTGATCAATCCATCCTGCACCCAAATCATTATCCTGTATGAGGATAGGTGAATCACGTTTTTCTATCACTCGGGCATTCTTACTTGCCTTGAAGAATGTTTCCATGGGCACGAACTAATGCTCTATGTATACTCCCATGTATTCAATCAACAAAGCTACTACTAAAACTAAACTATCGATACTTCAACTTTCAGGTTGCGTAATCTACTACATAACATCATTTCAACACTTCATACTTCTACATCCTTCTGTTGCATTAGATGAACTATTCTCCTTTGTCGATGCATTATGTTGTAAAACTTTCCACTTAATCCTTCTCCATGTATTCAACACATCATTATAGTTCCATGGGTTTGAGATAGAGAAGAATTGATTGTAGGGAGAAGAAGCTACTAAGGAAGTAATCCTACATGAAGCAATCAATGTTACAAACAAGAAAACAATCATAAGAAATCAACACACAAGCAAGCACTTGCATAACAATAATACAGAGGTCTAAATTTAGTAGTATATAACCACAAAATAGTTTGAAAGCATTGGGAACAATACTAGAGTAAAACATAGCAACATATAAGCAATAAACAAAATCTGTCAAAGCGGTACAGCAGACTTCACGGATTTTTCTGACCTACGTAAAATCGTCAGTAATTTTATCCAATTTTTGTGCATGTACTACAGGTAATTACGATCCAGATCCTATTTTTTTGGATTTTTCTGATTTACCAGTAAAATATGAAAAATCGCGCGGTACAACAGGTCATGCAGAAAACTGCAGCAGTAAACTCACGAATTTCAATCAATTCACACCATTAAACTAATTTAAAAACCTCATCACAATTTCAGAAACATTAGAGTTCAAAAATAACTGATCCTAAACAAAGCATCACACAGAATAGCTCAATACAACCAAGCAAACAACCTATATTGTCATACCACATAAGTTGATAAGAACAATATGCTAACACGATAGCGATGATCTCCTAAAGAGATAGAACATGGTGGTCTAGACCTAACCAAACTTGATGAGATGTTTATCTATGTCATGTTATTTGTTGTTTACTTGTAGGCCAACTCTCATATGGTGATTTGCTTTATAGAAAACTACTAATAACATTTTCCAATTCTTATAGTTTTTATGGTAGATCACTTCTTCTACTTATCAAATGAATGGACATCTACAAGTTTGAACAAGGAGAGGTGTTGGAAAATGATAGACAAGGAATATAAGAACTCTAATAAGTATAAAATATGATAGTTCTCCTAATAGAGGCCTTCTATTGCTAATCCATTTCTAAGGTCACGATCCTACAGTCAACACACAGCTCTGATACCATCTTGTAACACCCTCGCCTGATAAGGCTGAGTTCATGTGTATAGTGCCAATCCCTGGATCGGTTCACTGGCTCACACAGTACAAAATGATACCAAATATAACTGTGCATCATAAATACAACGAATATGATCCAGAATTTACATTATTTATTCAAGTACACAGCGGAAAACGAATACAAGGTAGATCTCCATCCTTCAAATGTGCCACAGGCGAACAATTGTTGAGTGAAGTCTCGCGACCTATGAACGATCACTCAGATACGATATAACCTGCAACATGAAACGTTGCAGCCACGAATGGTCAATACATTGAATGTATGGCAAGTAGGCTAAAGTGGTTAACAACAGATCTATCAACTACATGCTTATTTGGCCAAGTGGAGTTCAGGCTTATTTGCATAAAGCAATACAACTTTTCCCTACTTTCAAAATACTTTTCTTTCTTCAAAAACAATCTTCTAAGGACATACCAGCATAAACCCATGTAGATACAAGACAGTTCAGCTTTTGTATGCTCCTAAACCCATGTTCATCCATCAAGTTTTAGTAATTAAGAAATTGGGATGAGTGAGAAATATCATAGCATCAGTATCAGGTCTCTCAAATTGTCCATAACCGGGGACACGGCTAATCGATTAGTTTATACACCCTGCAGGGGTTAGTACACTTTACCCATGTGACTTGGCCAGCCCAGCTCGTACCACCACTCTCATATTGGGTGATGATAGGGAGAAGTCCAAGAAGGAACCATTCGGGAAGTAGCTCCCCAATCCCGACGCGCACCGGTCCAACCTACACTATCTACATCTCTGGATACGCGGGTTCGAGTTACCACAACCTACTGAGTTCAACCAACTGCCCATTTCATTATTGGCACATGGTTGCACACGAAATCTTCCAAACAAAGAAACCAATCATTTCTCAGTGTCCTGGGCGGCATTCCCCACCAAAATCCACACTCGATGACCCAATCAATGCCATTCCGCCCAGGTGGTTCATTAAAACATGTTGGTTTATCATTTAGCAAAACATAATCCTTTCAAAACATATAACTTTTCATGATGTGATTCCCTTCCTCGTCTAAATAGCATAGCTAAGCAATCTACCAATACGATGGCTCATAAACAAGGAATACTAGGGAATAATATGGGACATAGCATAGCATATACACATCAATTCCTACATATGCAATTCTACAAAAACATCTACAATGCATAGGAAAACAGTAGGACATTTATGACCAAGATAGCACCACGTGCCTTTGTACGCACTGTTTATGTTTTGCCGCTTCAAGACATCACGTGATGGTCGGGTGTACTTGAATCCACGATCATATTTGGGGTGTAAGACAGTTTTACACATGCGATTACTAAGGTTCTTACTTGGATAGCCTAGCATGTACCTACATGCCCTCGGAACAGGGACCGAAAGGTTAAGCATGAGTCATATGGTTGATATGATGCCCATTTAGATGCTCGCCTTTGAAGCTACACCGACTCACTTGATGATCGGACTTGGTGTAGTGGATTTGGTTCATGTAATCACCAAAAATACATGAGGGATGTTGTTTTTGAGTGGGAGTTCATTTGTAATTTGGATTAGTCGAACTCAATTTATCATAAACTAAATCAAAGTGAATTTTCATAACTCGTTATAGTCATTGGCATATGTTTACTACCTTATGCTTAGTTTTAATCGAGATAATAAAACTATAGAATTCTGGATACTTGTTTTACGACCTGGTATCGTACTGTTTTAATTGTCAATTTAAAGTTTGAAAGTCCTATTGAAAAATTTCAGAAAATTCCATCTACTTCGTGAAGTTTAATAATTAGTATTAAATCAAGAGTAACATTCCAGAGATAGTATCTAAAGTATCATGTTTGCCTCCATGATTCTTGATGTTTAAAAGATTGTTTTAATATCAAGGTTATCTAGGAGCTGAAAGGATTATTTCAGAAACCATCATCTGTGAAACAGATTGTGATATCTGAAACAATGGTTAGGTTGCAATATGATAGAGTATAATTTGGCAAAATACATGTTCTCATATTATATGAAAATTTGCAAAGGTTGGAGACGCAAGACATCTTAATCTCCCAAAAGGGTTTTGAGAGCTGCCATTATACTCACGATTCGTCCTTATAGGCTATAGTATCTTGATCATGAAAGTTATCATGATAAGTATGAATAGAAGATGTAGGTAAAATGTTTACTACACTAGAAGATTACTAAAGAATGGATTTTTGAAAGAACACCAGACATTCGGTGATGGTGATCAAGAAGTTGGAATCTTCACCGTGATGAAACTAATAAAGTAGTTTAATTTCATCGGAGACGATGAAGATGCTTGCATTTGCAAGAAATTAAGTGGGAGCGCTAAGACATATTTCTAATACATTATGTGGAGGACATCTTTTTGATTGGAAATGATGTATCTTTTATGGACATGGGTTAAGAATTTCATTTTGATGAAAGACTTAGGCAAAATCCGAATATTAGGCATGAATGTCTATATGGATAGATTGTGACGCTAATATGGTTCTACTAGACGTACATATATGAGATATTGAATGAGTTCAGTATATAAACAAAGATAAAAGGTTCTTATCGCATGGAAAAGAATTGAATCAGGATTAAAGTGTATTGAAACTTGGTAAGTGAAACAAGCTTCAAGTGCTTTAAAACTTGGTGAGTGAAATAACAAGAATATTTTTATCAATCATACCGTAATATGTACACATCCAGATATGTACTATGCTCTAAATGTTATGAACATATACCAAAATGACTCATAAGATGATCATTGGACGATAGTAAGGATATTCTTATGATCTTTTGGAAGAACTAAGAATATATTTATGTAGAAGTGGCAAACAGTTACAAATAGTTCATTGTAAAATATAACACTGATACTAGTTTTGTCATAAGATTATGTTTATCTCAATTTAAAACTATGGGTGGCACAATGTAATGGAAAGAAGATTCCTTGATGGATTTGGATGAATTTCGAAGTTAAGACATTGTGATGGATACTACAACAAAAGCCTAAGTATATGACTGCTATAGTAGCAGCAAAGGAGGGCATTTTTGTCAAGTAGTTTGTTATGAAACTAAGGTGTGGTTCACAATGGGATAACACTATAAAGATATATTTTACGATAATAGTATCGATATGATTTAACCCCAAGGAACTAAAGGTCTCACCAAAAGACCAAATTTATACAATCCATTTCATTAGAGAATGAGTGATGCGTGGAGATGCAAAGACATGAAATACACACGTACCTGAAAGTGTCAGATCCGGAGATTATGTTTACCACTAGCAAACACGTATATACAACACCAGAAAGCCATAAGTGTTGAATGCGTAAGATTTTCAAACTATATTATTGACTCTAGTGCAAGTGGGAGACTTAAGGGAATATGCTCGAGAGGAAATAATAAAGTGGTTATTATCTTATTCCTTGTTTATCATAAATGTTTATGTTGCATGATATAACTTTATTAATTTGGAAACGTTAATACATATGTGTTTAATAAACAAATAGAAGGTTCCTAGCTATGCTTCTGTTATAAACTAGCTCATTTATTAACATGATGATCAAAGGTTTGCTGGTCATGGACATTGGATGTTGTTAACAACGAGGTCACAACATTGCTGGAATGATATGATGAACATTCATCCGAAGTTTAGCATTATGATCAAAGTCATTATGTTTATATTGCTATAACATCATACGAATTAATCCTAGTCCTTACACAATGAGATCATGTCAATCACTAACACTGGAAGAGTATCTTGATAACATCAAACGTCACACCGTAACATGGTGACTATAAAGGTGGGTTTAGTGCTAAGAAAGTGTTCTGTAGAGGCTCATGGATCAAGAGTGGAATTTTCCATCCCGATGACTGATAGATATACTCTGGTCCCTCTCGGTGATATCACATTAGTTAGCTTGGAAGCAAGTGATGTGATCACTAGAATGTTATATCACGGGAACGGGAAAAGAGTACATGTCTATACCGAGATCAAACTAGGTATGGAGATACCGATGATCGAATCTTGGAAATGTAATATATCGCGAGACAAAGGGATTGAGTTACATGCGTAAAAGGTTCTCATAATCACAGAAGTCATCGTTGAATGTGTGGGAGTTAGTACGGATCTTTAGGTGCCACTACTGATTATTAATCAGAGAGGGGTATCGATCATGTCTACACTATTCGAGAATCATAGGGTGACACACTTAAGGGATACCGACAACATTTGGAGCAAATAAGATGCCAGGAAAAGATTACAAAAGCACTGGAATTATTACAATAGAAACCGAAATTGTTTCGGGTGAAATTGCTAAAACTGGTTCTGCATGTGAAAGTACCGACTTGATATGACTAGAGGGGGGGGGTGAATAGGCGTCTACCCAATTTTAATTTGTTTCTCACTTTTAGGCTCAACGAGAAAGGAAGTTATCTAGAGATGCAACTAAGTGAACAACCTAAATGCAAGAAAACAACCACCAACCACAACAACAGTAAATAGCAAGGAGTAAAGGAAGGGAACGAAGTAACCGGAGAGGGGACACGGAGATGTAATTCCCGTAGTTCACTCCCAAGGAGCTACGTCTACGTTGGAGAGGTGTCGGGGCCACACAAGGTCACCCGAGCGCCACAAAGGCCTCACCTTCTTCTCCGGTGAGCTCCCCCACAAAGGAGGCCTCACAATCCACTAACCGGTGACCTTGAAGGCGCCAACCGAAACCTTTACACCAAGGTTGAGGGGGAGGCTCCACAACTCAATTGGAGGCCCTCAACGACACCTCGAAGCTTTACAACACACGCCTTAGCTCCGGGGATGCCCTACACCGTCTAGGGTTCCAAGAAACCCAAGAGCAATAAGATCCACAAAGGATGGGTGGGGAAATCAAATCTTCTTTGGTGGAAGTGTAGATCTAGGTCACCTCCCTCACCTCTCAAAAGATCAAGTCATTTGAGTGGCTAGAGAGAGAGATCTAGTGAGGTGAAGCTCAAGCATTAATGGAGGAGAGAGAAAAATTCGAGAGAGAGTGGGAGGAAGAAGGGGGGTGCCTTAAATAGGCCCCCCCGCGCTGAACCGTTACAGCCCCCGCGACCTCACAGGAAGTTCCGGTGAGAGGCCGGAAGTTCCGCCCAGCCTGGCTCCAACGGTCATCAGACCGTTGCCGCCCGCTCCAGAAGCGCAACCGGAAGTTCCGGTCAAAACAGACCGGAAGTTCCGGTGAACTTCCGAGCAAGTTTCGACCAAGTTCCGGCAAATAGCACACTCCGACACAGAAGGTTACTGAGCCGCCACCGGAACTTGGGGCGGAACAAGAGGCGGAACTTTTGGGTCGCGAAGCGAATATGACCGGAAGTTCCGGCTTCTGGCGGAAGTTCCGCTCAGGAACTTTTAGCAGGACAAGTTCCGATGGAAGTTCTGGCTTCTAGCGGAAGTTCCGCTCAGGAACTTTTAGCAGGACAAGTTCCGATGCAAGTTCCGGCCAAGTTACGGCAAATAGCACACTTCAAAACAGAAGTTTACCGAGCCGCCACCGAAACTTGGGGCGGAACTAGCGTCGGAACAAACTGTAGAACAGCCCGCAGAAAAAGTTTGAGCAGAACTTCCGGCCTATGACCGGAAGTTCCGGTGAGACACAAAAGGCTCCAATAGAACAGGAACACGCTCTCTCACAGGATAATGGGATGGCTGTGGCGATGCATATAGGTTTGTGCAAGAACAAGTGATTTCCCACAGCCTTCCAAAATGGACCCCCTCTTAATAGTACGGTGACCTAAAAAAAACAACCGGAAAGAAACTAGGAGAAGACTAAAAGTCCACCGTCTTCAAAAGATCACAAGAGAGCATCCATCACAATAGAAGGAGACATCAACAACGTTTCCCCTGAAACTCAAGAGCACAATTAAAACCACGGTTGGGATTGTCATTTAACACCAAAAACATCCTGGGAAGATATAGTCCTTTCAATCTCCCCCTTTTTGGTGTTAGATGACAATCCCACAGATTTGCATAGAATCAAAGCAATATTTGCAATGGACGGGGCAAGCTCCCCCTGTATGTGTGCAAGGTAGAGTGAAGACCTCTAAGGACAGGACTAGCATACATACACCGAGGCTCCCCCTAACAATTGCAAAGATAGCACAAGTGCAAGGTACAAAAAGGGATAGAGAACATACCAGAACCAACTAAATGAGGTGGAGACAAAAGGAGTAATAATAACAATAAGAGCAATGAGGCTCCACCACCATATGCAACAACTCATAAGTTGACAACAAGATACCACACTCACGGCATTGTATAAGATACCACAAAGATACCACATAGTCTCAAACATAGCATACCACATGGTCCACAAGCACACATAAGTTCACGGACATAAAACCACAAGCACACAAATAAACTAGAGAGTTCACGAGTAAGAAAAGATCAATGGCAAGAACAGGCTCGCGGCTTAACCCATGCAAATCCCGTAGACAACCTAATAGACATCTTTCTCCCCTTTGTCATCGAGACACCAAAAAGGAAGAAGAGATCAATCTACTCGTCCCAGCCACGAGAAGGGGGAGGAGGAGAAGACTCAGGGACCCAGTGACCCCACTCAGGCGGACCAGTGACCTCCTCCTCAGACTCATCCTCGGACCAGTTGCAGTTGTCGCGAATCCAATCCTCCTTGGGAACAGTGACAGAGCTAGTGACCGGTGAGCAAGGAATGTTGAGGGCTGCCATGATGGCCTTCTGGCGCTGAATATTGTGACGCTGATCAACATAAGCCTGATACTCGCGGTCCTGCAGAAAGCAGAAAGTTTTCTTCACTTTCCCAAGCAGCTTCTTTGCCCAAGACGGCTGCCTCCGGAGAAGGACCACCAGCACTAGGGCCACCAGGAGCAAAGGAGGGACCACTAGCAACATCTCGAGCTTTCTTGAGAGCAGCTTCTTTTTCTTCCTGAGTACGAGGCTTCTGGTGCTTACTCACACGGAGCTTTTTCTCTTCAGGAATGGTGATGTTGTCTTGAGGGAAGGGGTTGCCAGTCTTCTCAAGCCACTTGTGATTGATGAGAGTCTGAATGTAAGGAGCATAGATGCAGGAGCGCTTTTCTATGAGAGCCGCCCACATCTCTGAGTAGATGAAGTGCATAATATCCATTGACCTGTCAGTGTCCCGGCGAATATAAGTCTGATGCATGAGGTCAACCTGATACCCATGAAACTGATCAAAGTTGCCAGCCTTGGGAGAGATGGTGTTCAAGTACACCCTGCGCATGATGTCAAAAACTGGCAGCAGATGATTCACAAATCCAACAGTTCCCCACCCTTCAATGTAGAGAGGCGCCAGGACCTCAGGATCAGCAGCTTCAGGACCATGAACACGCCAACCATTTGTCCCGCGGCCAGGCTGAATGGGATAGCCAAGAAGCTCAGCAAACTCAGCCCAAGTGGCGGTAAGAAACACGTCCCTGGTCATCCACTTCATCACACCTTCAGTAGAGGACTGCATGTGAAGAAACAGAGTTGAGTAAAACTGAGCAATAGCGGTCACATCAAAGTTCTGACGGTGCTCCATGAGGGGAATCAGCCCAAACTTCTGGCAGATATCAAGAGCCTATCCAAAGTAAACTTGCTTCTCTTCCATATGAGTCACATTGATGTACTTTTGAGGAGCAACCACGAACTTCTTCTTCGAGGCATAAATTTCTTCATAAATCTGCTCCTGACGGCAGGTGTGAAAATGAGGGTCCAAGCAAAGACGATCACGAGGCACGAGGTAGGGATCCGTAGCCCTGAATGCAGAGTAAGCTTTCTGAGACCACTTGGAAATCATGGCTTTGGTCATGTCTGGCCCAGCAGCAGTGGCCTTCTGAGCAAGAGCAGGCTTCTTCCCTGCAGCAGCAGCAGCCTTTTGACGAGTAGTTTGAGCAGTCGGACGCACAACCTCAGCATCTTCCTTATCAATCTCAGGAGGAATGTCAGAGGATGGTCGGCGGGCACGCTTGCCTTGGCGGGTATCATCTTGCCCTGAGAAGAAAGCACAAGAGTAGGGAGGGAAGGTGGGATAAGTGCACACGTTCGGAAGAGGAAACAAAAGAAATAGATTGGAAAAATACAAACAGAAAAAGTTGCATTGTCGCCGGAACTTCCGGTGAAAATGGTCCACCGGAAGTTCCGGTCGTGGCTCACCGGAAGTTCCGGTGAGGCCACGAACTGACGGTTCCAAACAGGAGTTCACTAGATGTAGATCTAAAAGCCACAAGTGCACATATTTTTCTAGGATGTATTGGACCAATCTACTCAAACATGATACCCTAGGCCTACCAAGATCTTCCAACAAGTTCTAGCCAAAGAACTAGCCTAGACAAGGTGTGCCCTAACTCAAGCCATGGTGAGAGCAAGATCTCCATTAATGGAGGGAGTTGAGGGCAAATACCGGAGTCCATGGCGGGAGATCGAGGTGGGGAAGGATCCCACGGAGCAGATATGCGGAGGAGAGGTTGGAGACGAAGGGGCCGGAGCACCTTCGTGGAGAGGTCCTGGCCGGCGGTGCTCCAAATAGAAGATGGGTCTTGGGGGAAAAAAGGAAGAAGATCCCGTTTTCCCCCAGGGCCCACCTTATATAGGACAGGGAGCACCACCGGAAGTTCCGGTCAGGGACCGGAAGTTCCGGTGGACCAGAACTTCCGGGTCAGACTGACCAGAAGTTCCGCTGACGCCAGGAAGACCATCTGAGGTTAGGAAGACAACAAGGAAGAACTTGTGCAGGGAATAGAGAGGGCTTGAGGTAAGGAAAGGCTTAGGATAGACAGCTCAAACTGTGAAGAACCAAAACCAACAAAAGCCAAGAACAACAAAAAGGTCAAAGACACAAATAAAAAACGAGTCGGTGGCCGAAGCCACCTTATATAAGAGTAAATGGCTTGACACCGCGAAGATATATCTTGGGTTCATTACCAACACTCATCATGAAGCTCAAATGGTCTCCTTTAGAGACTATAGAGTATGAAAACTTTAATGTGCGCATAATAGGGATAATGTTTGTTCATAAGAGGAACTACACTCCCCCTAAATCCATGCCTACATCCAAACAAGATACACATTGAGACACGGGTAGGTGTGCAAGGGCTCAAGCAACATTGCTCGAATCAATGATATTTAGCTCATGCCTTAACTCTCAGAACCTTGCTTCATCAAGAGGCTTCGTGAATAGATCCGCAAGATTTGCCTTGGTGGGAACATACACCAAATAAATGTCTCCTCTAGAAACATGGTCCCGAATGAAATGATGACGAATCTCAATGTGCTTGGTCCGGTTGTGTTGCACGGGATTGTGAGCAATAGCAATGGCACTCTCATTGTCGCAAAGAAGAGGCACCTTATCAAAAGATAGTCCAAGATCCTTCAAAGTTTGCTTCATCCATAGCAATTGAGCACAACAGCTTGCGGCAGAGATGTACTCAGCTTCGGCAGTAGACATAGACACACAGTTTTGCTTCTTCGAGGACCAACAAACCAAAGATCTTCTGAGAAATTGACAAGCTCCGGAGGTTGACTTTCTTCCCACTTTGTCACCAGCCCAGTCCGAGTCCGTGTAACCAATGAGATCAAAGCTGGCTCCCTTGGGGTACCACAACCCAAAGTTTGGGGTATGAACTAAATATTGAAAGATCCTCTTGACAGCCACCATGTGACTTTCCTTTGGTGTGGCTTGAAATCTTGCACACATACCCACACTCAACATAATATCCGGTCGGGATGCACAAAGATAGAGCAAAGAACCAATCATCGATCGATAGAGTTTTTGATCCACCTCCTTACCCTTGGGATCGAGATCAAGATTAACCTTAGTTGGCATGGGAGTCTTGGCACCTTTGACTTGATCAAACTTGAACTTCTTGCGCATGTCTTGGATTTACTTGGCTTGGTTGATGAAAGTCCCTTTCCTCAATTGCTTGACTTCAAATCCAAGGAAAAACTTCAACTCCCCCATCATGGACATCTCGAAGCGGTCGGTCATGAGCTTGGCAAAATCCTCATTAAAAGTTTTGTTAATAGACCCAAAGATAATGTCATCAACATAGATTTGGCATACGAACAAGTGGCCTCAAACTTTCTTAGTAAAAAGAGTGGGATCAATGAGGCCCACTTCGAAGCCACGGTCTAACAAGAGCTCCCTAAGGCAATCATACCACGCACGTGGGGCTTTCTTGAGGCCATAGAGTGCCTTATTGAGCTTGTAGACATGGTTCAGAAAAAGTGGATCCTCAAAACCCGGAGGTTGCTTGACGTATACCAACTCTTTCAAAGGACCATTAAGAAAAGCACTCTTAACATCCATTTGATGCAATTTAAAGTTATGATGGGTAGCGAAGGCAAGAAGCATACGAATGGATTCAAGGCGAGCAACGGGGGCGTAAGTCTCACCGTAGTCGATGCCCTCAACTTGTGAGTATCCTTGGGCAACTAACCTTGCCTTGTTGCGCACGACAATTCCATTCGCATCGCACTTGTTCTTGAAGACCCACTTGGTTCCAATGACGTTTTGACAGTCTTTAGGCCGCTCAACCAATGTCCAAACATTGTTCCTCTTGAATTTGTGAAGTTCCTCGTTCATAGCATCAAGCCAATCATCCTCTTCAAGAGCTTCGAAGACTTTCTGTGGTTCCACAAGAGAGATAAACACATGGTGAGAGTAAAAGGAAGCTAGTTGCCTCCTAGTAGTGGAACCTTTATTGAAATCTCCATAGACATTATCAAGGATATGGCCATCTCGAACAAGCTTGGCGAGACGATAGGCTTGACGACGGGCTTGTGCTTCAATTCGAGATTCTTGAGCTACCACTTGGTCATTTCCCACAATTGAGCCGCCCCCTTGACTATAAGCACGAACACGAGGGTCATCTTCATCAATTTCCACTTCGGGTGAGTCATCACTTGGAGAGAATCCTTGAGGATCATTGACTTGCTCTTGATCTTGATGAGCTTGACCTTGGGGAGAACCGTGACCTTGAGGAGGAGCCCCATCTTGGGGAGGTTGATGAGGTTGATGAAGAGCTTGTCCGTGGGAGGTGCCTTGAGGAGGAGCCCCATCGTGGGGAGGTTGATGTTGTTGATGAAGAGCTTGTTCTTTAGAGCTTGGAGAGCCATGAGCATGGGAAGCTTCGGAAGAGCTTGAGGGAGCTTGTGCCAAGAAAGTAGGTCCTTGAGGTGCAAGATGATCTTGTGAGTGTGAGGGCTCCACTTGAGTAGAGCTTGGTCCTTCTCCTTCTTCCATAAGGGGATCCTCAATGGGGAGGTGGAAACCCACACCCATTCTTCCTATGGACTTGGGAGGAATTTCATCACTTGGATCACAAACACCATCTTGCCTAACAAGAGATTCATGATTTTCATCAAACTTCACGTTGCTCGTCTCTTCAACTCTTCCATTGGCTTTGTTGTAGACTTTATAAGCATGGGACTGATTTGAGTAACCAACAAAAATTCCTTCTTGAGCCTTGGATTCAAACTTGGACAACCGAACTCCTTTCTTGAGAATGTAGCACTTTCAACCAAACACCCGAAAGTAGCTAACATTAGGCTTTTTCCCTATGAGAAGTTCATAGGGGGTCTTGTTCTTATTCTTGCGGAGATAAAGCCGGTTGGTTGCATGGCAAGCAGTGGAGATGGCCTCGGCCCAAAAGTTGTATTGAGACTTGAACTCAGCTAGCATAGACCTAGCCGCATCCATCAATGTGCGATTCTTTCTTTCGGCAACTCCGTTTTGTTGAGGGGTGTAGGGAGTGGAGTATTGATGCTTGATTCCTTCATCACTGAGAAACTCATCCAAGGTATAGTTTTTGAACTCGGTGCCATTGTCACTTCGAATTGAGAGAATAGTTGCATTGTGCTTCCGTTGAACCTCATTAGCAAAGTCAATGACGGTTTGTTGAGTCTCACTCTTGTATTTGAAAAAGAACACCCAAGTGTATCTTGAGAAATCATCCACAATAACCAAGCAATACTTCTTGCCTCCAAGGCTATCATGAGAGGGAGGACCAAAGAGATCCATATGCAAGAGCTCCAAACACCTCTCGGTAGTGATTTGATTGAGCGCTTTGTGAGGAGTTTCATGCATCTCCCCTTCAATACAAGCCCTGTAAACACGATCTTTGGCAAAAGAAACATCGTTAATCCCAAGGATGTGGCCCTCGGAGTGAAGTCTTTGCAAAGTCCTCATGTTAACATGGGCTAGGCGGCGATGCCACAACTAGCCCTTATCGGCTTTAGCATAGAGACATAGAGCATGAGGAGTAGTGGTCCCTGAAAAGTCCACCACATACAAGTCATGTTCTACATATCCTACAAAAGCCACCTTGAGAGACTTACTGCACATGAGGACCACGGAATGAGAATTACAGAAAGAAGAAAGACCCATAAGAGCAAGAGCACGAACTGAGAGTAAGTTGTAACCAAGAGTTTTGACAAGCATGACGTCAACTAAGGATACATTCGGGGTTACCACCACTTTGCCAAAACCCAAAAACTGAGAGCTTGTTTTGTCACCGTAGGAGACCATGGTGTTGGCAATATTGGGTCTCAATTCGGTCATGATAGACTTGCTTCCGGTCATATGACTCGTGGCACCACTATCAAGCACCCATTTTGATCCGCCGGAAGCATAGTCCTACAAGAAAATCAAGCCTTGGTTTTAGGTACCCATTTTGCAATGGGTCCCCTTTTGTTAGTGACAAGAACCTTTGGCACCCAAATGGCCCAATGATAATCATGCGTGTAAGATGTTCCCACATATCTAGCATATACATGACCATCATAAAATTTTCAAAGAATATAAGAGGGATTGTTCTTTCCGGCAAAGTTGTCACTTTGCAAGAGGGTTAGGCCATTTGGTACTCCTTGGGCCATGACCTTGTTCTTTTTCTTCTTCTTGTTCTTCTTCTTCTTCTTAGTCTTGGCAAGTTGATCCTTCAAAACCTTGACTTCCACTATGAGATGCTCATGCTTGCAACAAGGGTTAGGAGAGCTAGACAAGTCTATAATTTGCACAGCGGAATACTTAGAAAGATCACAAGTTAATTGAGTTTGAAGCTGTTCATGAGCTTCAAAAAGAGTTGAGAATTTACTCTCCAAGGCTTTGTGTTCCTCTTTGAGTTTCTCAAGATCCTTTTGAGTCCTATCATGACCACCCACAAACTCAGCATTTTCTTTCTTGAGAACCTTAATCAAAGCAAGAGCATGGTCATGTTCTTTAATTGTAGAGGTCAAAGTGTTGTTATGATCATCTACAAACTTAGACACATTTTCTTCAAGGTTAATTCTCATATTTTGCTCATCCTCAAGACTTTGAGTGAGAGAGGCAATTTCATCGGCGACATCTCTTTCATTTTTACTTAGCAAGTCAAGAAGTTCTTCCTTTTCATCTAAGGCATATCTAGCATTGTCAAGTTGTGCAAGTAAGGACTCAAAGCAGTTTTTAGTTTCTTCATCTAAGGTAGCAACAAATTCACACATGTCAATCATCTCTTTCTTCACCTCTAGACCAACAAGATCAAGAGAGGAAGGCTCGCTAGAGATAGTTGAGGAGTGGGTTTCGGTGATACCTCGGTGGCCTTGGCCATGAAGCACTTTTGGTTGGAGGAGATGACATTTTCATTTGGCGAGTCGAAGAGGGATAAACGTGGGGTTGAGGAAGTGGCAATAGCAGCAACCCCCACAATCTCTCCACCATGAACTTCATCATCATCATCTTCATCCGTGCCCGAAAGATATTCTTCATGGACCATAATTGCTCGTTCCTTGTTAGTGGCGTTCTTGACGGCGTAGTTCTTGTTCAAGGGATGAGGAGGTCTTGACTTGATCTTGCGAATGAGACGACCACCATTGTCTTCACGGTTCTCAAAGGGACACTTGGCCACGAAGTGACTCTTGTCATTGCAATTGTAGCATGACCTTGCTTTGGGAGACTTGTTGGATGAGTTGAATCTTGAGTTGTCCCTTGATATTGACTTGAATCTGGACTTGTTCCAAAAGGCCCTTGAAGCGAGAGCAAGATGTTCGTTGAAGGCACATTTGAGATCCTCTTGAGACCACTCACTTGATGTATCATCATCATCAACTTCAATAGTCTTGGCCTTCAAAGCAAGGTTCACTTTTGTTGATCCAATGGCTCTAGCTCGAGCAGACTCCGCATTCTTCTTAGCAATAGTCATGGCAATTACTTCACTCAAGACTTCTTGGGAGGTCATTAAGTGAAAGTTGGTTCTTCCCTTGATAGAGTTGAGCTTTTGTTCTTCAAATGGGAGAATAGCTTTAATGAACTTCCTCTTCATAAACTTGTCATCAACATAGTGAGCCCCAAGGTCCCTCATAGTGGAATAAAGGACCTTAAGGCGCCTATACATGTCTTCAGGGGTCTCATCATCTTGCATTGCGAAACCATCGCACTCCTTGTTGATCTCATCAAACATGGAGCTTTGGATGCTAGCATTCCCAACAAAGAGGTCGGTGAGTTGATCCCAAGCTCTCTTGGCAGTGTCAAATTGGTGAATGTGAGCAAAATCCTTTGGAGTCAAGGCCTTTTGAATCATTCCCAAAGCTGTGGCATTGAGTTGCTTGTCCACCACTTCACCTCGTGTCAACTTCTTTGGGTCAAATGGAGAGAATCCATCCTCCACAATCCTCATTAACTGAATGGATGAGCTGGAAATATGAGCGCATTAGATATTGCCAATTGGCGAAATTAGACGTATCTAGCATGGGTGGTGCTCCTTGAGGTATAATGTGTGGCATGGGGATGGGTGGATCCGGAGTGTACTTCGGCGGTGGGGGTACCGCCGAGTAGTCCTTTCCTCAATTTTACTCTTTGGAAGTTGGGTTCTCGGGCTCCTCGATGTTCTCACTTGGAACCTTGGTATAGGTTTGAGCAACAAAACCAAGTCCCAAGTGAGTGGTGGCAGCCACGGGAGTTACCCCGGGGGAGGACACCGTAACGGTGGGAGGAACCTCGTTGGGTTGTGGTGTGTAAATAGCAACCATGGGGTTTGGCTTGAGAGACTGCAAGAGAGTCATCATTTCCTCGAACTTGGACATCATGGATGACTCCAATTGCTTGAGGTCATCCATAGTGGCCAAGTTCTTGGATTTTTCAGTTTCACTACCCCCTTCGTCGGCCATAGTCTCTTAGGCGGTAAAGCCTGAAGTAAGAGCCTGGGCTCTGATACCAATTGAAAGTACCGACTTGATACGACTAGAGGGGAGGTGAATAGGCGTCTACCCAATTTTAATTTGTTTCTCATTTTAGGCTCAACGAGAAAGGAAGTTATCTAGAGATGCAACTAAGTGAACAACCTAAATGCAAGAAAACAACCACCAACCACAAAAACAGTAAATAGCAAGGAGTAAAGGAAGGGAACGAAGTAACCAGAGAGGGGACACGGAGATGTAATTCCCGTAGTTCACTCCCAAGGAGCTACGTCTACATTGGAGAGGTGTCGGGGCCACACAAGGTCACCCGAGCGCCACAAAGGCCTCACCTTCTTCTCCGGTGAGCTCCCCCAAAAAGGAGGCCTCACAATCCACTAACCGGTGACCTTGAAGGCTCCAACCGAAACCTTTACACCAAGGTAGAGGGGGAGGCTCCACAACTCAATTGGAGGCCCTCAACGACACCTCGAAGCTTTACAACGCACGCCTTAGCTCCGGGGATTCCCTACACCGTCTAGGGTTCCAAGAAACCCAAGAGCAATAAGATCCACAAAGGATGGGTGGGGAAATCAAATCTTCTTTGGTGGAAGTGTAGATCTAGGTCACCTCCCTCACCTCTCAAAAGATCAAGTCATTTGAGTGGCTAGAGAGAGAGATCTAGTGAGGTGAATCTCAAGCATTAATGGAGGAGAGAGAAAAATTCGAGAGAGAGTGGGAGGAAGAAGGGGGGTGCCTTAAATAGCCCCCCGCGCTGAACCGTTACAGCCCCCGCGACCTCACCGGAAGTTCCGGTGAGAGGCCGGAAGTTCCGCCCAGCCTGGCTCCAACGGTCATCAGACCGTTGACGCCCGCTCTAGAAGCGCAACCGGAAGTTCCGGTCAAAACAGACCGAAAGTTCCGGTGAACTTCCGAGCAAGTTCCGACCAAGTTCCGGCAAATAGCACACTTCGACACAGAAGGTTACTGAGCCGCCACCGGAACTTGGGGCGGAACAAGAGGCGGAACTTTTGGGTCGCGAAGCGAATATGACCGGAAGTTCCGGCTTCTGGCGGAAGTTCCGCTCAGGAACTTTTAGGAGGACAAGTTCCGATGCAAGTTCCGGCCAAGTTCCGGCAAATAGCACACTTCAAAACCGAAGTTTACTGAGCCGCCACCGGAACTTGGGGCGGAACTAGCGTCGGAACAAACTGTTGAACAGCCCGCAGAAAAATTTTGAGCGGAACTTTCGGCCTATGACCGGAAGTTCCGGTGAGACACAAAAGGCTCCAACAGAACAGGAACACGCTCTATCACGGGTTAATGGGATGGCTGTGGCGGTGCATATAGGTTTGTGCAAGAACAAGTGATTTCCCACAGCCTTCCAAAATGGACCCCCTCTTAATAGTATGGTGACCTAAAAAAACAACCAGAAAGAAACTAGGAGAAGACTAAAAGGCCACCGTCTTCAAAAGATCACAAGAGAGCATCCATCACAATAGAAGGAGACATCAACAACGTTTCCCCTGAAACTCAAGAGCACAATTAAAACCACGGTTGGGATTGTCATTTAACACCAAAAACATCATGGGAAGATATAGTCCTTTCAGCAAGTGATATTGAAATGTTGCAAGGGGTTTTATGTGAATGTTTGTTAATTAATGTAATTAACAAAATTCTGATTAAAATAAATAAAGGAGTTTTATTTAATGAGAGCTTGCATTAATTTTTGTGGAAACTTAATGCATGTGAGTGGACATGAGAGTGGAGGTGTGTTTATGTGAAGTGGAGCTTCCACCCACATGAATGAGGGAGAGGTGGGGGCACCCTCCATGGCTAGAGACCAAGCCCCTTGGGCTGCCCCTCCCCTATATAAGGAGCACCTCCTATGATGTCTACACACTTATATTCTTATAGACAATTGTTGGGCCTCCAAGTGCAGAAGTTTGTAGAACAACAGCAAGTTTCCCTTAAGTGGATTACCCAAGGTTTATCGAACTCAGGGAGGAAGTGGTCAAATGTATCCCTCTCAAGCAACCCTCAATCAAGATACAAGAAGTCTCTTGTGTCCCCAACACACCCAATACACATGTCAGGTGTATAGGTGCACTAGTTTGGCGAAGAGATAGTGAAATACAAGTGGTAACGGTGCCAGAAAATAGCTTGGCAGTGAGGTAAAGACTAAAGGCAAAAGGATGGAAGCAAGCAAACATGCAACATATCTAAATTCAAACGGTGTTTCAATGTTTAGAAACAAGGCCTATGGATCATACTTTCACTAGTGAACACTCTCTCATATAAA
Source organism: Avena sativa (assembly GCA_916181665.1). Lineage (NCBI taxonomy): Eukaryota > Viridiplantae > Streptophyta > Magnoliopsida > Poales > Poaceae > Avena > Avena sativa. The sequence continues at coordinate 141,221,428 of OV702280.1, forward strand.
TATATTCTCTTCATGATACTACCCTGAACAACTATCTGGTTGGACACTCTAATCCATGGTAGGGCTATAACAGCACACCTCAAAGTCCGCCTTCCCCAATCTTGATAACCCCACACTGTCACCTTGAGCGCTAGATGGTTCCAACAAACACCAAAATTTCATAAAGACAACCAACTCAAAATATAACTCATGAATATATATTAATCTAGCTTAAGTGCCACACACGGTGTGCACGCTGTCAGTTTCACACACGTGGGGAAAAGCAGAGATCTATTGAAGCACTTTAGTAGCAAGGTAAATCTACTTTATTACAAAGCTCATGACCACAACAAGATCATGCATAGAGAGAGATGAACACAAAACTACCGGTGGAGCCCTTAGCCTCGAGGAAGAACTACTCCCTCCTCATCATGGGAATCAACAACGGTGATGAAGATGGCGATGGAGATCAATGGAGATGGCTCCGGGGGCACTTACGCGTCCTAGTAGGGTGCCAGAAAAGAGACTTTCTGTCCCCTGAATCTCCTCTTCAGTGGCGGCGGTGCTACGGAACTTTTTCTGGAAGTATCATGGATGATTTAGGGTTTTCTCCCCGGGGGCTTCTTATAGGAGAAGGAGGCAAGGTCGATGGAGATCCAGAGGCCACACCCCCTCTAGGTGCCACCAGGGCTTGCCCGCGCCTGGGTGGGTGTGGCCACCTTGGTGCCCTACTCCGTCTCTGCTTTGTGGTTCCGTGTTGGTCCGGGAAAATAATGACTTTGGCTTTTGTCCCGTCCAATTCCAAGAATATTGATTTTCTGCCTTTCTGGAACCAAAAAACAGAAGAAAACAGGCAAATAGCACTGTGGCATCTTGTTAATAGGTTAGTTCCAGAAAAACATATAAAAATACCTCAAAGTAAAGACAAAGCAAAGAAAAGTAGATACTAAACAAGCATGGAACATCAAAAATTATAGATACATTTCCGACGTATCAAGCATCCCCAATCTTAAATCCTTCTCGTCCTCGAGTAGGTAAGTGATAAAAATAATAATTTTTGAGGTGACATGCACCATCAAAATCAAGATCAAACCATTTGAAAGCATTGAAAGCTGGGATCAAAGAACTCTAAACATGAGCATGAAAGATGGAGTTCTAACAATAAGACAAAGTAACTATGCATTCAAATTGTCCCTCATGGAGTAGCAAATAGATGCATAGGACACCTTCAAAGTTCATAAGAGTGACTAGATACAAATAGTTCAAGAACAAGAAATATCAACAATATGCATCAATCAATAAGTTTTGGGACAATGCACATAGAACATAAGAATGGCAACTATGTTCTCTTAACTGGTGCCTACGCTTAGAAGGTGGAGACTCCATATAATAGTGGAAGAAAGGGCCCTTCATAAAGGGAAGCAGGGATTTAAAGTTTCATAAAGAGCTTCCAAAAATTATGGTACTTGTTAGCTTTCAGCCCTCATTGCCCCTATCATAAGCATCTTGAAATGATTAAGGTTAAAGTGAACAAAGTATGGAGTATATGCTTGACAAAGTATAAGTTGGCAATCTCATGTCCCTTGAATACGAGGGCCACACATCATGCTACTCAACTTCAGTCACCTGTAAGTTCTTGTCTTAGTAAGTATATTTGTATCATAGAGAACCGCCAACAGGGTACCCCTTGCACATGGTACAGGAGCTATCCCATAACCAAAATGACAAGGCAAGCATACAATGAGCATCTCATCGATCTTTTTATTTACTATGTGCATAGCTTTTATTGAGGATGCTTCATAGATAGCTCATTATGGTGATGCTGCAAGTTTCCACCATGATTAGGCATGGCTTAGGCTAGTGTTGGGGATATGCTATATGGGTATCCTCATAGCATGTCTCCTATCCGAATAACCCGGGTGGACCACAGTTGGTAGCATGGCCCATGGCCTGCTAGGCGGCCTAGTTAGATGGATCCAGAAGGGAGGCCCATGCCGGATAAAGGAAGGCTACGGTTGGAGTCACCGACGTACCCGGAGCCTTGGAGTACAAGACACGCAAGACTAGTAATAGACGGTGTAGGACTCTGTAACCTGTCCAGCTAGGACTTTTCCCTGTAACCCTAGGACCTGGCGACTATATAAGTCAGGCCTATGGGATCCTTTAGGGCATCTATTCAAACAACCTCGCACATCGAACCAATCCCTGTAACTTGGCGTATTGCCCTTATAGTGATTTATAACAGGAGTAGGATTCCGCCACCGTTGTGGGATCTGAACCTGGGTAAGCTGTGTTACCTCGTACCCGTCAACCGTCCGCCTTCCCCCACGTCTCTAAACACGCACTATGAGGACCCCTCCATGGCGTACTCGTTGGCAATACCATGATAGTTGGTGCCCACCGTGGGGCAAGAGGCGCTTCAGGCTCTTCAGCGGGCGAGGACCAAGATCTTCGCGGGAATCGGCCAAACCGTGGCCATCGGTCATGTTCTCTTCTCCAGAAACGTTTCGATCATCCCTCCCGACGAGTTCTGGATCCCGGTGAAGACGAACCCTACGCGGTGCTTGATCGTTCCTATCGGAGACATCCACCTCTTCATTGGCGAAACCGACTCGAGCACTAGTTCCCTGGGAGTCGGAGGAGCATCAAGGCCCGCACGGACCGCCTACGGGCAGGATACGTTCGCGGAAGGATCGATGTCGGATCTCTCTTCGGAGTTTGCCGGCAAAGATCGGAAAAATTCAAGGCCCACCCAAACCGCCCCTGTGTAGGATATAAAGGTGGAATATCGCTGCAAGTATGCCGGCTTCGCCCAAGCGTCTGGACAGCAGAGATCCAAGTTTGTCGGCATGGTTACCATCTTCGATCTGGCGCGTTGTGTTTAGAGAGAGGGCAAAAACCCTCGCGATCACCTGGCTAGGTGGCTCCGCATACGAGCCGATTTGGCCCACTACCCCAATGATGATGCTATGTATCACTATGTGGAAGGACTGAACCATGGCACGCTTCTCCGACATTCTCTAAGACGGCAGCAGGCGTCAGGACGCCTTACCTTCGAAGGCATGGTGAACACCGTCAACAACTACGTGGAGGCTAAAGCAGCATCTCAGACAGCACTTGCGCTCATTGACGGAGCCCCTCCGATTCAGCCACCGCCACCACCGCCTCCGGCCGCCATCGTCGCAGCTGCGCCGCCACCTCCAGTCATCATCGCTGATGTTGCACCTCCACCGCCCGTCATCGAGGAAGTCCTGGCACCCTCCGACTCTGTTATTGACGCGCTTTATGCTGACTTTAGTGCAGATTCAGAGGAGATAGATTTTAGTCCAGAGGAACGAGACTCCGCCATGCAGGAGATGGAGGAGGAGTACACGCGCGACGAGCAAGACAACAACACCGTCACGTCTCGAGAGGTGTTCATCACCATTGGGACTACGATGGACGAAGATCAACCCAGACGAGCTCCGCCTAAAACGCTGGAAAAGGGGAAGGGGCCAGTTATTGCTGCTGACGATGATCGCGCAAAGGTCATGCCTCCTCCGCCTAACCCATTGCAACAGCCGCAGGAACTCGGCACCGGCCCGAGCAACAACAACACCGCAAACTTGCCACCTCCGGCATCTATGTCTGCTGCTGCCCAAGTTACTCCGGCTGATAGAGTGATGTACGGCAATCTCCTTGTTGAGCCACTGACCATAGATCATATCCGGAACGTGACTCAGCTTGACGAGAAGCGCCAGCAGCTGCTGGAGGAAGCGCAGGCCATCGTGGAACAAGGCGCTAAGCTAGATCGAGATCTGGTCAACGCCCAGAAGTCCATAGAGAAAGCTAGAGCAATGGAGGCCGAATACAAGACTCTGCTGCAGCAGCAGAAGGCCAAGAAAGCTCCAGCTCGCGTCATCAACGACCCTGGTGTATGGCGAAACCTAGGATGGGCTCCCTTGAAGCTGACACGGGCCAAGCCATACATTGACAGTGAGGGAAAATAGGTGATGCCCACCCCACTCCTTAACCTCGCCATCTCCAAGACCCTTCTAGAACAGGATAGATCGCCCGAGGCAGTGGAACAGGTCTATGACCTGGTGGCCAAGGCGGTGAAGCAACAGGAAAAGGCCACCTCTCAGAGGCTTCAGTCTGACCTAGCGCTTTGCAAGTCTAGCCAGTATAAGCCGCCAAGGGATAGATCTCCTCTTGATGTCGGGTCCCAGACGGGTTCATCGGAACGAAGACGGAGGGATGCGCGCAACGGGAAGGATGCCATCCCCATATCCTCCAACCACGGAGAAAAGGCCTGACCTCGTCGCCCATCGCCACCGCCCCAATCCCCCCGACCATCGTACGGATATGCCCCTGCCAAAGTAGTGCGGCATCGTCATCCGTGACAACGCGGAGCAGACCCGTCATGACGGAGAGCGCAACCAAGGACACAAGAGCAGGTCACGAAATGACCCTCCACGTCCGACAAGCAACCGTGATAGGCGCGAGGCGTCGCAGGAGGGTAACAACAAGAAGGCTAACCCACTGCCACCTCCACCTTCGTCACCACCAAGCAGTCACCATGGCGGAGGAGGCCCGCATCTTTCACGCAGCCCATCCCCTGTTGACAAGAAGAAGAAGAACCCGAAGCCATACGATGCATGTTAGCGGATCGATAAGATCCACGAGGCCCGGGAAGGACCATACCTGGGATCACGTTGTTTTGGACCTGCAATACGGTCCGCAACTTACCCCAATGGTTTCCAGATTGACAAGACCATCAAGCCCTATGACGGCACCGCCAAGCCAGCCACATGGTTGCAGGACAACGGCAACGCATTGGATATTGCCGGAGGCAACCCCAACGTCTCCGTCAAGTACCTCCCATTAATGTTGGCGGGCACGACCCGTCAATGGATCGACGACTTGCCAGATAAATCCATCTGCAATTGGTTGGACATGCAAGAAGCGTTCACCAAGAACTTTGAGGGTACATACAAGCGTCCCTGCACTGTTGGCGATCTACAGCGGTGCGTGCAAGAGAAATACGAGACATCTCGCGCCTACCTCTCCCGCTGGCTGTACATGAAGAATTCGTGCGCAGGAGTGCATGCTCAGACCGCCATGGCCGCCTTCATCGATGGGTTGGAAAGGGGTACATTGCTCCGACATAAGTTGAAGCGCTTGCAGGACAATCACCAGCTTGACTTGAACCAGATGATTCAGTTGGCTAGTGAGTTCGCAGCTGCCGACGATGATGCTCGCGGCTCCCTACCGGCAACGGCCGTTCCAACTCAGGCTCGGAGGAACAAAAGTACAAAGCGGAAAACCGCTCGAGAAGAAAAGCAATCTACCGACATGGTCGCTATGACTTTTGCAGGACGAGGTGATGGCGGACAACATGGCCGAGGAAGGGGAGCTGGTCGTGGTCAGCAATGAGGAAGCGAAACTACCTCGGCGCCACTCCACGTTCCCCAAACCTACGAGGAGTACCGCGATATGCCGTGCCTCGTACACCTCAACGTCAACGGCAAGGCCACCCATACCAATCGACACTGCAAGTTCGTCAACGACCTTAAGGAAGACCCGGAGTGCAGCTACAAGCAAAGTCGGAAGAACAGACCACGAGGCAAGGGCAAGGGGAAGAAGAAGGAGAAGGAGTCCAAGGATTCAAGTGACATGGACGAGGACATTGACCCCAAGAACGCCGCCAAGAGCGATGACAAGGGCAAGAACCTCTTCGTGAAGAAGGCACCAGTCTACCACACTTTCCTTGGCACCCCCACCGTCCGACAACAGAAGACCTCCTTGAGGATCCTGATGGCAACTCTCCCCCTAGTTCCCCAGTACCTGTGTTGGTCGGAGGTTCCAATTACTTGGGACAGGACGGACCACCCAGACCTTATCCCTATGGAGATCTAGTACGCCATGGTCATCAACCCCTTGATTGACGGCGTGGAGTTCACCAAGAGTATGGTGGATAGTGGAAGCAGCATCAACATTATGTACCTGGATACACTCCAGAAGATGAACTTGACGGAGGCAAACCTAAGGCGGACCAACACCATCTTCCACGGCGTAGTTCCTGGTCAGGAGGCTCGGTCCCTTGGGTGCATCACACTTCAGGTAGCCTTTGGCGATGTTAATAATTACCGCCAAGAGCGCGTGACCTTTGAGGTGGTCCCCTTCAAGAGCGTGTACCACGTCATATTTGGCCACGACATATTCCACACGTTCATGGCCAATCCATGCTTCATCTACAACAAACTCAAGATACCGGTCCAAACGGTGTCATCACTGTATCCGGAAGCTTTACCAAGGCAAGGGACTGCGATATTAACGAAGCAGCCTTCACGGAAGTTGTCCTCTACAGCGAAGAATTCAAAGAGATCCAGAGCAAGGTCGATGACTCAAAGATGCCCGCGTCGAAGATTCAGATCTCCGACTCCGCTCCTGCATTCAAGGCCGCCATCGAGACCAAGCCGGTGGAACTTGTGGTAGGCGATGCCTCCAAGGTCACCGCCATTGGGACGAACCTGGATCCCAAATAGGAAAGCACGCTCGTCGAGTTCCTCCGTGAGAATAGGGACATATTTGCCTGGCAACCTGCCGACATGAAAGGTGTACCTAGGGAACTTGCCGAGCACAGCTTAAACATTGATCCAAAATGCAAACCAGTGAAGCAATCTCTACGACGCTTTGGAGATGAGAAGAGACGCGCCATTGGCAAAGAGATATCTAGGTTACTTAAAGCTAGATTTATCTGAGAAGTCCTTCACACCCAATGGGGGGCCAATCCTGTACTTGTCCCCAAAAAGGGAACCAATTAATTAAGAATGTGCGTTGATTACACCGGCTTGAACAAAGCATGTCCCAAAGATCCGTTTGCTTTGCCTCGCATTGACCAAGTCATTGACTCGACGGCTGGCTCGGAACTTTTGTGTTTTCTTGATGCATACTCAGGATACCACCAGATCAAGATGAGTAAGTCGGACCAATTGGCCACTTCCTTCACTACCCCATACGGCACGTTTTGCTATGTTATGATGCCCTTTGGGATGAAAAACACAGGTGCTACGTACCAGCGGACAATGCAAAGTTGCCTGCACGACCAAATTGGTCGGAATGTTCACGCCTATCTGGACAATATCGCGGTGATGTCTAAAAAGTCAAATGACTTAATCTCCGACTTGAAAGAAACCTTTGATAATCTCCGGAAATACAACATGATGCTTAAGCCTAAGAAGTGCGTCTTCGGTGTTCCAGCCGGCAAATTGTTGGGTTTCATCGTTTGCCAACGAGGAATCGAGGTCAACCCAGAGAAAATCAAGGCCATCTTAAACATAAACCTTCCGACATGCCTAAAGGACATTCAATGACTAACAGGTTGTGTTGCAGCAGTTAGTCGGTTCGTTAGGCGACTTGGAGAAAAGGCTATGCGACTGTACAAGTTGCTGAAGAAGGCGAAAAAATTCACGTGTACGGATGAAGCAGATGCAGCATTCAAGAAGCTCATGGAGATTCTTTCCTCAGCGCCCATCCTTGCAGCGCCCGAGCCTGGCGAGCCCCTGTTAATCTACATGGCGGCAACCAACCGGCTAATCAGCATCGTTGTCGTGGTAGAGCGGAAGGAACCAGGCTATGAGCACGGAGTTCAACGACCAGTTTACTATGTGAGCAAGGTCTTGACGAAGTCCAAATAGCATTACCCGCACTACCAGAAGATAGCTTATGGAGTATTCCTTGCTTCTCGGAAGACGAGGCACTACTTTCAGGAGCACCCAATCACAGTGGTGAGCAAGACTCCACTGTCCGACATTATCAACAACAGCGACGCTACGGGAAGGGTTGCGAACTGGGGCATTGAACTTGCCGCCTTCGAGATCACCTACAAGAGACGCGACGCTATCAAGTCACAAGCCTTGGCGGATTTTGTTGCAGATTGGACAGAAATGCCAGATGCTACTCCGTTGCCAGAACCAGAGTACTGGGTGATGCACTTTGACGGATCAAAGCTGCTCAACGGCTCGGGGGCTGTTGTATTGCTACAGTCACCAACAGGATACAAGGTACACTATGTTCTGCAGATCCACTTCGAGGCTACAAACAAGATGGCGGAGTATGAAGCACTATTCACGGACTGCGTGTAGCCAAGGATATTGGCATCAAGCGCATAGTTTGTTGTGGAGATTCCGACTTGGTTGCCCACCAGGTGGCTGGCACCTGGAATGCGCGGAACCCTATGATGGCGGCATACTGAGACGAAGTGGACGAGATAGCCAAGAGCTTCTTGGGCTACGAAGTCAAGTATGTACCTAGGGAGCAAAACGAGGCGGCTAATCTGCTATCTAAGCTTGGATCAGGGCGCAAACGAATTCCGCCAGGAGTTTTCCTAGAGCATCTGCGCACACCATCCGTGAAGGGAGCCGACATCGAAAACCCGGATAGAGCCGACTCTTTCGTCAACATGGTGACAAAGGTCCCTCCGGCTTGGACAATGGAATATCTCGAACACGGAACTTTGCCCGACGACGAGGTTGAAAGAAGGCAAATAGTATGACAAGCAAAGGGTTATACCATAATCAGTGGGCAACTCTACAAAAGGAGCACTACTGGTGTATACCTAAAGTGTGTCTCCCAGCTAGAAGGTATGGAAATCCTACACAAAATCCATCTCGGAGATTGCGGGCATCACGCCGCTCCTCGATCGTTGGTCGCGAAAGCCTTCCAGCAAGGATTCTACTGGCTGACCGCGAAAGCGGATGCCGAAAAGCTAGTTGAGACATGCATGGGATGCCAGTATTATGCCCGACAACCACATGTTCCTGCTGAAGAATTGCGAACAATACCAATAACTTGGACGTTTGCAGTCTGGGGGCTAGACATGGTGGGACCGTTACAGACGACACCATGTGGGTTTACGCATCTGCTAGTAGCAGTTGATAAATTCACTAAATGGATAGAAGCTAAACCCATTAGAAAGCTTGATGGGGCAACTGCCCTTAGGTTTGTCTGGGATCTAGTGGTGAGATTTGGTCTCCCACATAGCATTATCACCGACAACGGCAGCAACCTGTCACTCGGAGAAGTGGAGGCTTATTGTTGGGAGAAATCCTACCCGAAATCCATCTCGGAGATTGCGGGCATCACGCCGCTCCTCGATCGTTGGTCGCGAAAGCCTTCTAGCAAGAATTCTACTGGCTGACCGCGAAAGCGGACGCCGACAAGCTAGTTGAGACATGCATGGGATGCCAGTATTATGCCCGACAACCACATGTTCCTGCTGAAGAATTGCGAACAATACCAATAACTTGGACGTTTGCAGTCTGGGGGCTAGACATGGTGGGACCGTTACAGACGGCACCATGTGGGTTTACGCATCTGCTAGTAGCAGTTGATAAATTCACTAAATGGATAGAAGCTAAACCCATTAGAAAGCTTGATGGGGCAACTGCCCTTAGGTTTGTCTGGGATTTAGTGGTGAGATTTGGTCTCCCACATGGAATTATCACCGACAACGGCAGCAACCTGTCACTTGGAGAAGTAGAGGCTTATTGTTGGGAGAAGGGCATCCGACTTGACCTTGCATCTGTGGCACATCCACAATCCAACGGTCAGGTTGGGCGAGCCAATGTATTAATTCTGCAGGGAATCAAGCCACGTCTTGAGGCACCGCTACATAGAGCAGCTGGAGCCTGGGCGGAAGAATTGCCATCTGTGCTGTGGAGTTTACGAACTACACCCAACAGACCCACCGGCTACACTCCTTACTTCATGGTATATGGAGAACAAGCCATCCTGCCTTCCGACATACTTCAGGATGCACCAAGAGTTGCCGCCTACGAAGAAGATGACGCTGAAGAATCCAGATGCCTAGATGTGGACCTTCTCGAGGAGGAGCGCGTTTTGGCATGCCAAAGATCCGCCATCTACCAGCATAAGCTACGCAGCTACCATAGTCGCCGCGTTAGGCATCGCTCATTTAAAGAGGGGGATTTGGTGCTTCGACTTAAGCAGAAGAAGTCACACAAATTATCCCCGCCATGGGAAGGACCGTTCATCATAAGCAAGGCACTACTCAATGGGTCTTACTACCTCGTTGACAATCGTGAACTGAAGGATAGACCCAACGAGGATCATAAGCGTAAGCGACATGGCCCGGATGATGACTACCCGGAGCTTGATCGGCCATGGAACATAGCACAGCTATGTCCTTTTTACACTTAGCATTTTTATCTAATTGTGTACCTCTTGTATGATCAATGAAATAAAGCTCTCTGGTTCACTCATATTTCTGAGTCTTTTACCTCCTTTAGTGTTCATTTTTGGATCATGTAAAACCTTTATGCACAAGTTTTGCGATTGCACTTGTGAAAATTCCGCCTACGGGCGTTAGCTTAAGTTTTCTGGTCTACACGTTCTTTGTCATTTTTATGTGGATTCTGGAGAAGTGACTTTCGGCACTTATTGTTGGCGATTTTGTGTTTAGGTTATTGACGGTGCCATTGGGTATCATAACCTAAACGCATGGTTCCGACAACGAGTTTTCCGACTCACGAAAATTCAAGCATAAGAACCAAAGTAATGGATAAGCTAGCACTTGCTTAAACAATATATACATGCTGGAAACTAGTTCTTAAGTAGCAGGACATACAACATTGTTTTCCGCCTTAAGTTATATAAATAAGTTTTTTCGCATACGCATCAAAGGTGAAGCAAATATTACAAGATTGTTTTTCATTCCTTTGGCGCAGGAGACTTGGAAGCAGCGTCATCAGCAGCAGGAGAGCCACCCTCCAAGTCGGCGGTGTGAAGAGACTCGGAGGAGCTTTGGTTGCCGCCATCGATGGTGTTCATTGGCACGAAGACGTTGATGTTGACCAAGTCGGCAACTCTAGTGTCATAACCCGTGAGTGACGACAAGATAGATTCGTGGTTAATCTCTTTGCCATCGTCATCCACGCCGGGTATGCCAGAGGTTACCGTGTCGATGTCGGCATCTTCATAGTGTGCCTTGACCATGGACAACGCCATCCTTGCACCAGCCCGTGCACATGAAGCTTTCTAGCTTGTGATATGCTCGGGGGCTCGGCGCAGAATCTCCAAGTACTTCGCCACAGAGTCCGACGCCTTGATATTAATTTGGAGGGGCTTGGCGATCTCTTTTGCTTGCGCGATGGCGGTGTTGATGAAGTTGCCGGCAAGAACCATGCATTCCTTTGTTGGAGGAGGCGACCGGGTTAAACCCATAGGAGCTGCAAATTCCGACAAGGAGTGCATGAGTTCAAAAACTCAGAGTATCTAGACTACATAAATACAAGACGGAGAAAACTTACTAAAGATGCTGGCCTCAGCATGCCAGAGGGTGTCCGCCAGGGATTCTTTCTCTTGTTGGAGGAGCTTGTATGCCTCATGATGGCGTTGATTCTGCTCATCGGCAGCTTTCTTCTGATCTCTCAAGATCGAGATCTCCTCCTTCAAGCGAATGATCTCCTCGATGGCGGAGTCCTACGGGACCTTCATTGACTCCTCATGCATTTTCAGCATGTCCTTCCTCTCCTGCTTAAGAATTTTGTTCTCGCTATCCAGCTCTTGAATGTGCTTGGATTGCTCGACAATATTCTTGGCCTTGGCAATGGTTTCTGCAAGTCGGAGAAAGCAAAGTACACAGTGAGTACTCAGAGAATATGGGCACAAAACCAAGTCGGAATGCGAAAAAGAAAACAGACGCTTGCTGTTGGGGATATGCTATATGGGTATCCTAATAGCATGTCTCTTATCCGACTAACCCGGGTGGCCCATAGTCGGTAGCATGGCCTATGGCCAGCTGGGCGGCCCAGTTAGGTGGATCCAGAAGGGAGGCCCATGCCGGATAAAGGAAGGCTACGGTGGAGTCACCAGCATACCCGGAGCCTTGGAGTGCAAGATACACCAGACTAGTAATAAACGGTGTAGGACTCTGTAACCTGTCCGGCTAGGACTTTTCCCTATAACCCTAGGACCTGGCGACTATATAAGTCAGGCCTATGGGGGCCTTTCGGGCACGATCTCATACAACATCAGACAACTTCGCACAGCGAACCTATCTTTGTAACTTGGTGTATTTGCCCTTATATTGATTTATAGCAGGAGTAGGATTCCACCGCCGTTGTGGGATCTAAACCTGAGTAAGCTGTGCTACCTCGTACCTGTCAACCGTCCGCCTTACCCCACGTCTCTAAACACGCACTGTGAGGACCCCTCCATGGCGTACTCGTCGGCAATACCACGACAGTTGGCGCCCACCGTGGGGCAAGAGGCGCTTCAGGCTCTTCAGCGGGCGAGGACCAAGATCTTCGCGGGAATCGGCAAAACTGTAGCCATCGGACGTGTTCTCTTCTCCGGCAACGTTCCGATCGTCCCTCCGGACGAGTTCTGGATCCCGGCAAAGACGAACCCTACGCGGTGTTCGATCGTTCCTATTGGAGACATCCACCTCTTCATCGGCGAAACCGACTCGGGCACTAGTTCGCTGGGAGTCGGAGGAGCATCAAGACCCGCACGGACCGCCTACGGGCAGGATACGTTCACGAAAGGATCGATGTCGGATCTCTCTTCGGAGCTTGCCGACAAAGATCGGAAAAATTCAAGACCCGCACGGACCGCCTACGGGCAGGATACGTTCGTGGAAGGATCGATGTCGGATCTCTCTTCGGAGCTTGCCGGCAAAGATCGGAAAAATTCAAGGCCCACCCAAACCGCCCCTGTGCAGGATATAAAGGTGGAAGATCATTGCAGATCCACCGTCTTAGTCCGTGCGTCTGGACAACAGAGATCCAAGTTCGTCGGCGTGGTTACCATCTTCGATCTGGCGCGCTACGTTGAGAGAGAGGGTGAAAACCCCCGCTATTACCTGGCCAGGTGGCTCCGCATACGAGATGACCTAGCCCACTACCCCAATGATGATGCCATTTATCACTTTGTGGAAGGACTGGACCATGGCACGCTTCTTCGACATTCTCTTAGACGGTAGCAGGCGTCAGGACGCCTTAGTTTCGAAGGCATGGTGAACACCGTCAACAACTATGCGGAGGCCGAAGCGGCAACTCAAACAGCGCTTGCGCTCATTGACGGAGCCCCTCCGATTCAGCCACCGCCACCACTGCCTCCGGCCGCCATCGTTGTAGCAGCGCCACCGCCTCCAGTCATCATCGAGCCCATTGCACCTCCACTGCCCGTCATCGAGGAAGTCCTGGCGCCCTCCGTCTCTGTCATTGACGCGCTTTATGCTGACTTCAGTGCAGATTCAGAGGAAATAGACTTCAGCCCAGAAGAGCTAGACTCCGCTATGCAGGAGATGGAGGAGGAGTACTCGCGCGACGAACAGACCAACAACATTGTCGCGTCCCGAGGGGTGTTCGTCACCATTGGGACGGCGATGGATGAAGATCAACCCGGACGAGCTCCGCCTACGGCACTAGAAAAGGGGAAGGGGCCACCTATTGCTGCTGATGATGATCGCACAAAAGACATGCCTCCTCCTCCCAACCCAGTGCAGCAGCCGCGGGAACTCGGCACCGGCCCGAGTAACAACAACACCGCAAACTTGCCGCCTCCAGCATCTACGTCTGCAGCAGCCCAGGTTACTCCAGCCAATAGAGTGATGTACGGCAATCTCCTCGTCGAGCCACTGACCGTTGCTCCTATCCGGAACGTGACCCAGCTTGATGAGAAACGCCAGCAGCTGCTGGAGGAAGCGCAAGCCATCGCGGAACAGGGCGCTAAGCTAGATCGAGATCTGGTCAACGCGCAGAAGTCCATAGAGAAAGCTAGAGCAATGGAGGCCGAGTACAAGAATCTGCTACAGCAGCAGAAGGCTAAGAAAGCTCCAACTCGCGTCGTCAACGATCCTGGTGTACGGCGCAACCTAGGATGGGCTCCCTCGAAGCCGGCACAAGCCAAGCCATACATTGACAGTGAAGGCAAGCAGGTGATGCCCACCCCACTCCTTAACCTCGCCGTCGCCAAGACCCTTCTGGAGCAGGATAGATCGCCTGAGGCAGTGGAACAGGTCTACGACCTAGTGGCCAAGGCGGTGAAGCAGCAGGAAAAGGCCACCTCCCAGAGGCTTGAGTCCAACCCAGCGCTCTACCAGTCTAGCCAGTACAAACCGCCAAGGGACAGATCTCCTCTTGATGTCGGGTCCCAGACGGGTTCCTCAGAACGAAGACGGACTGATGCACGCAACAGGAAATATGCCATACCAATATCCTCCAACCACAGAGAAAAGGCCCGACCTCGTCGCCCACCTCCATCGCCCCGGTCTCCCCGACATCGCGAAGATTACAACGCTCACCATCAAACGGATATGCCCCCACCAAAGCAATGTGGCATCGTCATCTGCGACAACGCGGAGCAGACCCGTCATAACGGAAAGTGCAACGAAGGACATAAGAGCAGGTCACGGCATGACCCTCCGCGTCCGACAAGCAACCGTGACAAACGCGAGGCGTCGGAGGAGGGTAATAGCAATAAGGCTAACCCACCGCCACCTCCGCCTCCGTCACCACCAAGCAGTCACCATGGCGGAGGAGGCCCGCGTCGTTCGCGCAGCCCATCCCCAGTTGACAAGAAGAAGAAGAACCCAGAGCCATACGATGCACGTTCGCGGATCGACAAGATCCACGAGGCCCGGAAAGGACCATACCTGGGACCACGTTGCTTTGGACCTGCAATACGGTCCGCAACTTACCCCAAAGGTTTCCGGATTGACAATACCATCAAGCCCTATGACGGCACCGCCAAGCCAGCCACATGGTTGCAGGACTACGACAACACGGTGGAGATTGCCGGAGGCAACCCCAACGTCGCCATCAAGTAACTCCCATTAATGTTGGCGGGCACGGCCCGTCAATGGATCGACGACTTGCCGGAGAAATCTATCTACAACTGGCTGGACATGATGGAAGTGTTCACCAAGAACTTTGAGGGTACATACAAGCGTCCCTGCACTATGGGCGATCTACAGCGGTGCGTGCAAGAGAAATACAAGACATCTCGCGCCTACCTCTCCCGCTGGCTGGATATGAAAAATTCCTGCGCAGGAGTGCACGCTCAAACCGCCATGGCCGCCTTCATCGATGGGTTGGAAAGGGGCATGTTGCTCCGACATAAGCTGAAGCGCTTGCAGGACAATCACCAGCTTGACTTGAACCAGATGATTCAGTTGGCTAGTGAGTTCGCAGCTGCCGACGATGATGCTCGTGGCTCATTGCCGGCAACAGCCGTTCCAACTCAAGCTCGGAGGAACAACAGTACAAAGAGGAAAACCGCTCCAGAAGAAAAGCAATCTACCGACATGGTTGCTATGACTTTTTGCAGGACGAGGAGAGGGCGGACAGCGTGGCCGAGGAAGGGGAGCCGGCCGTGGGCAGCAACGAGGAAGTGAAACCACCTCGGCGCCGCTCCACGTTCCCCAAACCTACAAGGAGTAGCGTGATATGCCATGCCTCGTACACCTCGACGTCAACGGCAAAGCCACCCACACCAATCGACACTGCAAGTTCGTCAACGACCTCAAGGAAGACGCAGAGTCCGGCTACAAGCAAAGTCGGAATAAATAGACCGTGCGGCAAGGGCAAGGGGAAGAAAAAGGAGGAGGAGTCTAAGGATTCAAGTGACATGGACGAAGACGTTGACCCCAAGCACGCTGCCAAGAGCGACGACAAGGGAAAGAACCCCTTCGCGAAGAAGGCCCTAGTCTACCACACTTTCCTTGGCACCCCGACCGTCCGACAACAGAAGACCTCTCTGAGGATCTTGATGGCTACTCTCCCCCCAGTCCCTCAGTACCAGCGCTGGTCGGAGGTTCCAATAACTTGGGACAGGACGGACCACCCAGACCTTGTGCCCACGGAGAACCAGTACGCCATGGTCATCAACCCATTGATTGACGGCGTGGAGTTCACCAAGTGCATGGTGGATAGTGGAAGCAGCATCAACATCATGTACCTGGATAGACTGCAGAAGATGAACTTGACGGAGGCAAACCTAAGGCGGACCAACACCGTTTTCCACGGCGTAGTTCCTGGTCGGGAGGCTAGGTCCCTTGGGTGCATCACACTTCAGGTAGCCTTTGGCGATGTTAATAATTACCGCCAAGAGCGCATGACCTTTGAGGTGGTCCCCTTCAAGAGCGTGTACCACGTCATATTCGGCCATGACATATTCCACACGTTCATGGCCAAGCCATGCTTCTTCTACAACAAACTCAAGATACCCGGACCAAACGGCATCATCATCGTATCTGGAAGCTTTACAAGGGCAAGCGACTGCAAGATCAATGAAGCAGCCGTTGCAGAAGCTGTCCTCTACAACAAAGAATTCAAAGCGATCCAGAGCAAGGTCGATGACTCAGAGATGCCTGCGTCGAAGAAACAGATCTCCGACTCCGCTCCTGCGTTCAAGGCCGCCATCGAAACCAAGCCGGTGGAACTTGTGGTAGGCGATGCCTCCAAGGTCACCGCCATTGGGACGAACCTGGATCCCAAATAGGAAAGCGCGCTCGTCGAGTTCCTCCGTGAGAATAAGGACATCTTTGCCTGGCAACCTTCCGACATGAAAGGTGTACCTAGGGAACTTGCCGAGCACAGCTTAAACATTGATCCAAAATCCAAACCAGTGTAACAACCTCTACGCTTCGGAGATGATAAGAGACGCGCCATTGGAAAAGAGATAGCTAGGTTACTTAAGGCTGAGTTTATCCAAGAAGTCCTTCACACCCGATGGGTGGCCAATCCTGTACTTGTCCCCAAAAAGGGAACCAATGAATTAAGAATGTGCGTTGATTACACCGGCTTGAACCAAGCATGTCCCAAAGATCTGTTCGCTTTGCCTCGCATTGACCAAGTCATTGACTCGACGGCTGGCTCGGAACTTTTGTGTTTCCTCGATGCATACTCAGGATACCACTAGATCAAGATGAGGAAGTCGGACCAATTGGTATCTTCATTCACTACCCCATACGGCACGTTTTGCTATGTCACGATGCCCTTTGGGCTGAAAGACACATGTGCTACCTACCAGCGGACAATGCAATGTTGCCTTCACGACCAAATTGGTCGGAACGTTCACGCCTACATGGACGAGATCGCGGTGATGTCTAAAAAGTCGAACGACTTAATCTCCGATTTAAAAGAAACCTTCGATAATCTCCGGAAATACAACATGATGCTTAACCCTAAGAAGTGCGTCTTCGGGGTTCCAGCCGGCAAATTGTTGGGCTTCATCGTTTCCCAGCGTGGAATCGAAGTCAACCCAGAGAAAATCAAGGCCATCTTAAACATAAACCGTCCGACATGCCCAAAGGACATTCAACGACTAACAGGTTGTGTTGCAGCAGTTAGTCGGTTCGTCAGCCGACTTGGAGAGAAGGCCCTGCCGCTGTACAAGTTGCTGAAGAAGGCAGACAAATTCACGTGGACGGATGAAGTAGATGTAGCATTGAAGCAGCTCAAGGAGACTCTTTCCTCAGCGCCCATCCTTGCAACACCCGAGCCTGGTGAGCCCCTGTCAATTTACATGGCGGCAACCAACCGGGTTATCAGCATCGTCGTCGTCGTAGAGCGGAAGGAACCAGGCTATGAGCACGGATTTCAATGACCAGTTTACTACGTAAGCGAGGTCTTGACAGAGTCCAAGCAGCGTTACCCACACTACCAAAAGATAGCTTATGGAGTATTCCTCGCTTCTCAGAAGCTGAGACATTACTTCCAGGAGCACCCAATCATAATGGCGAGAAAGACTCCACTGTCCGACATTATCAATAACAGCGACACTACAGGAAGGGTCACGAAGTGGGGCATAGAACTTGCCGAATTCGAGATCACCTACAAGAGACGCGACGCTATCAAGTCACAAGCCTTGGTGGATTTTATTGCAGATTGGACGGAGATGCCAGATGCTACTCCGTTGCCAGAACCAGAGTACTGGGTGATGTACTTTGACGGATCAAAGCTGCTCAACGGCTCGGGGGCTGGTGTATTGCTATAGTCACCAACAGGAGACAAGCTACACTACGTTCTGCAGATCCACTTCGAGGCTACAAACAACATGGCGGAGTATGAAGCACTCATTCACGGACTACGTGTAGCCAAGGATATTGGCATCAAGCGCATAATTTGCTGTGGAGATTCCGAATTGGTTGCCCAGCAGGTGGCTGGCACCTGGAATGCGCGGAACCCTATGATGGCGGCATATCAAGACGAAGTGGACGATATAGCCAAGAGCTTCTTGGGCTACGAAGTTAAGTATGTGCCTAGGGAACAAAACGAGGCGGCTGATCTGCTGTCTAAGCTAGGATCAGGGCGCAAGAGAATTCCACCAGGAGTTTTCCTCGAGCACCTGCGCACACCATCCGTGAAGGAAGCCGACATCGACAATCCGGATAGAGCTGACTCTTTCGTCAACATGGTGACTAAGGTCCCTCCGGCTTGGACAAAACCGTTCATGGAATACCTCGAACACGGAACTTTGCCCGACGACAAAGTCGAAAGACGACAAATAGTACGACGAGCAAAGGGTTATACCATAATCAATGGGCAACTCTACAAAAGGAGCACTACTGGTGTATACCTAAAGTGTGTTTCCCAGCTAGAAGGTATGAAAATCCTATGCGAAATCCATCTCGGAGATTGCGAGCATCACGCCGCTCCTCGATCGTTGGTCACGAAAGCCTTTCGGCAAGGATTCTACTGGCTGACCGCGAAGGCGGACGCCGACAAGCTGGTTGAGACATGCATGGGATGCCAGTATTATGCCCGACAAACACATGTCCCTGCTGAAGAACTGCGAACAATACCAATAACTTGGGCGTTTGCGGTCCGGGGGCTAGACATGGTGGGACCGTTATAAACGGCACCCTGTGGGTTTACGCATCTTCTTGTAGTAGTTGATAAATTCACCATATGGATAGAAGCTAAACCCATTAGAAATCTTGATGGGGCAACTGCCCTTAGGTTTGTCCGGGATCTAGTGGTGAGATTTGGTCTCCCACATAGAATTATCACCGACAATGGCAGCAATTTATCACTCGGAGAAGTGGAGGCATATTGCTGGGAGAAAGGCATCCGACTTGACCTTGCATATGTGGCAAACCCACAATCCAACGGTCAGGTTGAGCGAGCCAATGGATTATTTCTGCAGGGAATCAAGCCACGTCTTGAGGCACCGCTACATAGAGCAGCTGGAGCTTGGGCGGAAGAATTGCCATCTGGGCTGTGGAGTTTACGAACTACACCCAACAGATCTACCGGCTACACCCCTTACTTCATGGTATATGGAGCAGAAGCCATCCTGCCTTCCGACATCCTCCACGATGCACCAAGAGTTGCCTCCTACGACGAAGATGACGCTGAAGAATCCAGACGCCTGGATGTGGACCTTCTTGAGGAGGAGCGCGTTTTGGCATGCCAAAGATCCGCCATCTACCAGCAGAAGCTACATAGCTACCATAGTCGCCGCGTTCGGCATCGCTCGTTTAAAGAGGGGGATTTGGTGCTCCGACTTCAGCAGAAAAAGTCACACAAATTATCCCCGCCATGGGAAGGACCGTTCATCATAAGCAAGGCGTTGCTCAATGGGTCTTACTACCTTGTTGACAATTGTGAACTAAAGGATAAACCCAATGAGGATCATAAGTGTAAGCGACGTGACCCAGATGATGACTACCCGGAGCTTGATCGGCCATGGAACATAGCATAGCTACGTCCTTTTTACACTTAGCATTTTTATCTAATCGTGTATCTCTTTTTATAGTGATTCTCGGAGGAATCTTGGTTGACGCTGTCAATAGTGTTCCTGGGCACGAAGACATCAACGTCCGCCAACTCGGAAACTCTGGTGTCATAACCCGTGAGTGATGACAGGATGGCTTCGTGATCAATCTCCTTGCTGTCATCATCCACGTCAGGGATGCCAGAGGTCACCGTGTCGATGTCGGCATCGTCGTAGTGTGCCTTCACCATGGACATCGCCATCCTTGCGCTAGCCCGTGCACATGAAGCTTTCCAGCTCGTGACGCGCTCGGGGGCTCGGTGCAGAATCTCCGAGTACCTCGTCATAGAGTCCGAAGCCTTGATATATATCTGGAGGGGCTTAGCAATCTCCTCGGCTTGGGTGATGGCGGTGTTGATGAAGTTGCCGGCAAGAACCGTGCATTCCTTGTCCGAAGGGGGCGAGCGGGTTAAACCCATAGGCGCTGAAAATTCCGACAAGGAGCGCATGAGTTCAATAAACTCTAAGTATCCAGACTACAGAAATACAAGGAAGAGGACGCTTACTGAATATGCTGGCCTTAGCCTGCCAGACGGTGTCCACCAAGGATTCCTTCTCTTGTTGGAGGAGCTTAAACGCCTGCTGTGACGATGGTTTTGCTCATCAGCAGCTTGCTTCTGATATTTTAAGATCGCAAGCTCCTCCTTCAAGCGATTGATCTCCGCGGAGGCGGAATCTTGCAGGGCTTTCATGGAATCCTCGTGCATCTTTAGCATCTCTTCCCTCTTCTTCTTAAGGATTTTGTTCTCACTGTCCAGCTGCTGGATGTGCTTGCACTGCTCGAAAATATCCTTGGCCTTGGCAACATGTTCTGTAAAGTTGGAGAAAACAAAGTGCACAATGATTACTCGGCAGTTTTACCCTTTACTGGGCACAAAAATAAGACAGAAATGCGCAAAAATAAAACAGAATCTTGTTTTTGATGATCTGCTCCTTCAAGATGGCAGTTTTACCCTTTTCGGCTTCAAGATCTGCGCGCATCTTCTGGTACTTGTAGTTGGCCATGCCCCGCCGAGCATTCTCGTTCTGTGAAACAAAGGAAAAAGTTAAAACTGTTGTTTTGTCTGCTTGGAGCACCTAGTCGGAAACTTTCCATCTAGGCGCTCGGGGGCTACAGCGAAAGTTTTTCAACTTAGCAATATGCTTAGCTTTTCTTTAAGCATCTAGTCGTAGTTACTTCAGTTCTCGATTAGAAGCTTGGGGGCTACAGTATAAAGTTTTAATTCGGAAAATGCCTAGCTTTTCTACAAGAATCTAGTAGGAACTAATTCAGTTACAACTAGAGGCTTGGGTGCTACAATATTGAAAAATATAAACACTGCGTATGCTACTTTTACAGCATATAGTCGGAATAGTTTCTTCCATCTAAATGCTTGGGGGCTACAGTGAGAGTTCTTTCTAACTTAGTCACTCTTAGAGCATATAGATGCAAAACATATGGTTTTCCGTCTACATCCTCGGGGGCTATAGTGGGATACTCATATGAAATGCAAAAGGTAAAGTAAAACTTACAAGTGCAATAATCTTGAGGTTTGTAGCACTCTCGGCCAGCAGCTTGCCAAAGGAAATGCTATTTCCCCGCAAGATATCTGCTTGTCGGAGCAGCTCCTCAATACCGCATGTCGGAGATGACGGCACTCCTCCAGGAACCATAGTTGTGTTACTCGGCAGGAGCGTCGGGTAAACTATCTTCGGGAACTCGAAGGGTTTCTGGGGAGTAGGGGCGCCGCCTTCGGCAGAGGTACCAGTTCCCACTACCGCCTTGCCGCTACCGATGGCATCCTTAGCTGGAGCTTCAGCCATTTGAAGAGCAGCGCTCTGCTGCGTCGCCTACTCGCCGACAAGAGCGAGTTCGGTAGAAGCGCCAGAGTCCACTTCCATGGCGGAAGGGCCTGGTGCCTCCTGAGCTTGAGAGCTTGTCGGGGCAGAGGAAGCCTTGACGGCAGGAGTAGCAGGGGCGATGACAGGGGAGGAGTCGTGATGCAGCATATCTTTGATATTTCTAGAAGCCCCCAAAGTCTTGGAGGTCTTCTTGAGGCTGGTTGTGGCTTTCTTCCTGAAATGTGCAAAGTGCATAAGTATAGGAATAAGACAGATAAATAAAACAATGTCGGAGAATGAGAAGCTTACACTAGGGGGGTGCTTTGGAAAAAATCCCGGTGGCTTTTCTCTTTTCCGCCTCCAGGGCGGCGGTAGTCTTCTTGGAGGCTCCACCCTCCGTCTTCTTCTTCTTGCCTCCATCGGCAGCGTCAGAGGTGGAGCTCTTCCGCTTTCGCGCCAACGGGACTTCGTCGTCGGACACGACCGTGACTTCCTTCATCTTTGGATCATAGATTTGGGCAGCCAGGTTGTCCTCGTCTAGATCGCTAAGCTGTTAAGTTAGAAATCACCGTGTAAAGATGGGGAGGTAATGGCAAGACGGAGAAACTGGAGTATATGTCGTACACGGAAAATACATATCTACCTTTGGGCACTTGCCGTCTACATACATGTCGTAGGTGATGGTGAAGCCACGCTTCTTATCCTTCACCTTAACGATATCCTTCAGGCGGAGCTTGACGGAGTCGCTCGAGAAGTTATCCACGGAGATCCGGAGGGTATCCCTTCGATCACTGGTATACTCGTGCATGAACTTCGTGCGGCGCTGCAGAGGGTGGATTCGCCTGATGAACAAGCACATGGCCAGTTCCAAGCCGGTCAAACCCGTCTCTACGAACCATTTGATCCACCTTATTGCTCGAGAAGCGTCGAGGTCGGAGGGAAGGGAGGCATGGGATCTCCGTGTGGAAACTTCAGCGGCGGCTCCATCCGCGAAGTCCGGGTACGTTACTTCTCGGCCCGCCAAAGGAATGCCGGGGCCATAGAAGTATGTCCGCTGCCAGTTCTTGCAGGACTCGTGGCCGACGATGTCGGGGAACCGCCGGCCAGGTCGGATCTTGAATCTTATGGTGCCGAAGTTCCTAAGCTCATCCCTACTATGTCCGGCTTCACGTTTGACGGTTAAGAAGTACACGAACAAGTCTAACCTAGGCCTAATCCCTAGGTAACCCTCACAAAGTGCCGCGAAGTTGCTAAGCACTAAGATGCTATTGTGGGAGAGGTTATGGGGTTGGACCTTGTAGTGGTTCAAGACGGAGAGAAAGAAGTGGGAGATGGGCAAAGAAACACCGCGTACCAGCTGAGCCTTGAGGTACACCTTTTCTCCGACTTGGGGAGAAGGTGTCACCTCGCCGGCCGGCGCCGCCTGCCAGGCGGGCCCCTCTGTCGCGGGGAGGTAGCCTTCGGCGATCATCTCGTGGATGTCGCGGTCGGTGATGTCCGAGCCGCGCCAGTCGCTCGCCCTTGTGCGAGTCTTGTCGTGTTATTGCCGACGAGTACGCCATGGAGGGGTCCTCACAGTGCGTGTTTAGAGACGTGGGGTAAGGCGTACGGTTGACAGGTACGAGGTAATACAGCTTACCCAGGTTCAGATCCCACAATAGCGGTGGAATCCTACTCCTGCTATAAATCACTATAAGGGCAAATACGCCGAGTTACAGAGATAGGTTCGCTGTGCGAAGTTGTCTGATGTTGTATGAGATTGTTCCCTAAAGGCCCCCATAGGCCCGACTTATATAGTCGCCAGATCCTAGGATTATAGGGAAAAGTCCTAGCCGGACAGGTTACAGAGTCCTACACCGTCTATTACTAGTCTTGTGTATCTTGCACTCCAAGGATCCGGGTACGCTGGTGACTCCACCGTATCCTTCCTTTATCCGGCATGGGCCTCCCTTCTGGATCCACCTAACTAGGCCGCCCAGCAGGCCATAGGCCATGCTACCGACTATGGGCCACCCGGGTTAATCGGATAAGAGACATGCTATTAGGACACCCATATAGCATATCCCCAACAGTAGCCCCCCGGAGAACTCCGAGATCTTGCGCCGTCTTGCCTCTTCACGTTGAATGCTCCATCTAGATGGATGTCGGCAAATCGTCAAGCAATATCTTGTAGTCCTCCCAAAAGAACCCTGCAAGGTTTTCTCCGTCTTTGAATGGTAAACCGGAGAAATGCTGAATCTTCCATCGTACTCTTCCGTAGTCGGATTAAATCCGTCCATCCCGGAATCTTCGATGTGACGGCTCATCTACCCGTGTCAGCTAGGACGACGTAGACTTAGGTCAGCGACGCCTCGTAACTCACACATGCAGAGAACGTAATCATATACGATTTTCCCGCGCGAGTGATACGAACCGTTGGCGGCGACGGTTGGAGACGTGGCGAAATTACCGCGCACGTTCACGAACACGTCGTCTACGTGGCAACCGTCCGATCAGCTGCACGAATCTTGACGCAAAGCATGATAAATAGTAACCGTGGGACACTTGCCACTTTTTACCTCATTCTCTCGCGTCATCGTCTTCTTCCTCCAGCCGCATGCCTCCTCGAGCTCTCCTCGAGAAACCTCGAAAACCCTAGCCTCCCTCTGCGTCAGTCGCATCCTTCCAGCACCCCATGGCCAGCAGCAGCTCCTCCGCATCGATGGCGGCGCCGAGCGAAGCCACGGCGAAGCCGACCAGCTCCGTCGTCGTGCCCACAGAGGTCCTGGTCATCCCCGCATCGGAGGTGATTGAAACCACCGGCGGTGACCATAATCTGGCGGCGCTAGAGCCTCTGGAAGAAGAGCCAGACTCGCACAAGGGCGACTGGCGCGGCTCGGACATAACCGAGCGCGACATCCACGAGATGGTCGCCGAAGGCTACCTCCCCGCGACGGAGGGGCTCGCCTGGCGGGCGGCGCCGGCCGGCGAGGTGATACCTTCTCCCCAAGTCGGAGAAAAGGTGTACCTCAAGGCTCAGCTGGTACGCGGCGTTTCTTTGCCCATCTCCCACTTCTTTCTCTCTGTCTTGAACCACTACAAGGTCCAACCCCATAACCTCTCCCCCAATAGCATCTTAGTGCTTAGCAACTTCGCGGCACTTTGTGAGGGTTACCTAGGGATTAGGCCTAGGTTAGACTTGTTCGTGTACTTCTTAACCGTCAAACGTGAAGCCGGACATAGTAGGGATGAGCTTAGGAACTGCGGCACCATAAGATTCAAGATCCGACATGGCCGGCGGTTCCCCGACATCGTCGGCCACGAGTCCTGCAAGAACTGGCAGCGGACGTACTTCTACGGCCCCGACATTCCTTTGGCGGGCCGAGAAGTAACGTACCCTGACTTCGCGGATGGAGCCGCCGCTGAAGTTTCCACATGGAGATCCCATGCCTCCCTTCCCTCCGACCTCGACGCTTCTCGAGCAATAAGGAGGATCTAATGGTTCGTAGAGACGGGTTTGACCGGCTTGGACCTGGCCATGTGCTGGTTCATCAGGCGAATCCAGCCTCTCCAACGCCGCACGAAGTAATGCACGAGTATACCAGTGATCGAAGGGATACCCTCCGGATCTCCGTGGATAACTTCTCGAGCGACTCCGTCAAGCTCCGCCTGAAGGACATCGTCAAGGTGAAGGATAAGAAGCGTGGCTTCACCATCACCTACAGCATGTACGTAGACGGCAAGTGCCCAAAGGTAGATATGTATTTTCCGTGTACGACATATACTCCAGTTTCTCCGTCTTGCCATTACCTCCCCATCTTAACACGATGATTTCTAACTTAACAGCTTAGCGATCTAGATAAGGACAACCTGGCTGCCCAAATCTACGATGCAAAGATGAAGGAAGTCACGGTCGTGTCCGACGACGAAGTCCCGTTGGCGCGAAAGCGGAAGAGCTCCACCTTTGACGCTGCCGACGGAGGCAAGAAGAAGAAGAAGACGGAGGGTGGAGCCTCCAAGAAGACTACCGCCACCCTGGAGGCGGAAAAGAGAAAAGCCACCGGGATTTTTGCCAAAGCACCCCCCTAGTGTAAGCTTCTCATTCTCCGACATTGTCTTATTTATGTGTCTTATTCCTGTACTTATGCACTTTGCACATTTCAGGAAGAAAGCCACAACCAGCCTCAAGAAGACCTCCAAGACTTTGGGGGCTTCTAGAAATATCAAAGATATGTTGCATCACGACTCCTCCCCCGTCATCGCCCCTGCTACTCCTGCCGTCAAGGCTTCCTCTGCCCCGACAAGCTCTCAATCTCAGGAGGCACCAGGCCCTTCCGCCATGGAAGTGGACTCTGGCGCTTCTACCGAACTCGCTGTTGTCGGCGAGCAGGTGACGCAGGAGAGCGCTGCTCTTCAAATGGTTGAAGCTCCGGCTAAGGATGCCATCGGTAGCGGCAAGGCGGTAGTGGGAACTGGTACCTCTACCGAAGGCGGCGCCCTACTCCCCAGAAACCCTTCGAGTTCCCGAAGATAGTTTACCCGGTGCTCCTGCCGAGTAACACAACTATGGTTCCTGGAGGAGTGCCGTCATCTCCGAGGTGCGGTATTGACAAGATGCTCCGACAAGCAAATATCTTGCGGGGAAATAACATTTCCTTTGGCAAGCTGCTAGCCGAGAGTGCTACAAACCTCAAGTTTATTGCACTTGTAAGTTTTACTTTACCTTTTGAATTTCATATGAGTATCCCACTGTAGCCCCCGAGGATGTAGATGGAAAACCATATGTTTTGCATCTATATGCTCTAAGAGTGACTAAGTTAGAAAGAACTCTCACTGTAGCCCCCAAACATTTAGATGGAAGAAACTATTCCGACTAGATGCTCTAAGAGTAGCATACGCAGTGTTTATATTTTTCAATATTGTAGCCCCCAAGCCTCTAGTTGTAACTAAATTAGTTTCGACTAGATGCTTAAAGAAAAGCTAGGCATTTTCTGAGTTAAAACTTTATAATGTAGCCCCCAAGCTTCTAATCGAGAACTGAAGTAGCTCCGACTAGATGCTTAAAGAAAAGCTAAGCATATTGCTAAGTTGAAAAACTTTCGCTGTAGCCCCCGAGCGCCTAAATGGAAAGTTTCCGACTAGGTGCTCCAAGCAGACTAAACAACAGTTTTAACTTTTTCCTTTGTTTCACAGAACGAGAATGCTCGACGGGGCATGGCCAACGACAAGTACCTGAAGATGCACGCAGATCTTAAAGCCGAAAAGGGTAAAACTGCCATCTTGAAGGAACAGATCATCAAAAACAAGAGTCTGTTTTCTTTTTGCGCATTTCTGTCTTATTTTTGTGCCTATAATCGCCGATTACTCATTGTGCACTTTGTTTTATCCGACTTTGGAGAATATGTCGCCAAGGCCAAGGATATTGTCGAGCAGTCCAAGCACATCCAGCAGCTGTATAGCGAGAACAAAATCCTTAAGAAGGAGAGGGAAGAGATGCTGAAGATGCACGAGGATTCCATGAAAGCCCTGTAAGATTCCGCCTTTGCGGAGATCAATCGCTTGAAGGAGGAGCTTGCGATCTTAAAAGATCAGAAGCAAGCTGATGATGAGCAAAACCATCACCATAGCGAGGCGTTTAAGCTCCTCCAACAAGATAAGGAATCCTTGGGGGACACCGTCTGGCAGGCTAAGGCCAGCATCTTCAGTAAGCGTCCTCCGCCGTGTATTTTTGTAGTCTGGATACTTAGAGTTTATTGAACTCATGCGCTCCTTGTCAGAATTTTCAGCGCCTATGGGTTTAACCCGCTCGCCCCCTTCGGACAAGGAACGCATGGTTCTTGCCGGTAACTTCATCAACACCGCCATCACCCAAGCCAAGGAGATTGCTAAGCCCCTCCAGATATATATCAAGGCTTCGGACTCTGTGACAAAGTACTCGGAGATTCTGCGCCGAGCCCCCGAGCGCGTCACAAGCTGGAAAGCTTCACGTGCACGGGTTGGCGCAAGGATGGCGCTGTCCATGGTGAAGGCACACTACGACGATGCCGACATCGACACGGTGACCTCTGGCATCCCCGACGTGGATGATGACGGCAAGGAGATTGATCATGAAGCCATCCTGTCATCACTCGCGGGTTATGATACCAGAGTTGCCGAGTTGGTGGATGTTAACGTCTTCGTGCCCAGGAACACTATCGACAGCGTCAACCAAGATTCCTCTGAGTCTCATCATAGCGTCGACGTTGAGGGTGATTCTCCGGTTGGGGACGATGCAGCCTCCAAGTCTCCTGCGCTCAAAGAATGAAAAACACTTTGTAATTTCTATTTCACCTTTGGTGTGTGCATGGGAAAAACTTGGTGATGTAACTTCAGGCGGAAAACAATGATTGTTATGTCCTGCTACTTAAGAATTTTAGTTTCCAGCATGTATATATTTTTTAAGCAAGTGACGCCTTATCCATTACTTTGGTTCTTATGCTTGACTTTTCGTGATTCGGAAGACTCGTTGTCGGAACCATGCGCTTAGGTGATGATGCCCAATGGCACCGTCAATAACCTGAGCACAAAATCGCCGACAACAAGGGCCAAAATTCACTACTCTAGAATCCACATAAAAACAACAAAGAACGTGTAGACCAGAAAACTTAAGCTAACTCCCGTCAGCGGAATTTTCACAAGTGCAAACGCAAAGCTTGTGCATAAAGGTTTTATATGATCCAGAAATGAACACTAAAGGAGGTAAAAGACTCAGAAATATGAGTGAACCAAAGATCTTTAGTTCATTGATCATATAAGAGATACACGATTAGATAAAAATGCTAAGTGTAAAAAGGACGTAGCTGTGCTACGTTCAATGGCCGTTCAAGCTCCGGGTAGTCATCATCCGGGTCACGTCGCTTACGCTTATGATCCTCATTGGGTCTATCCTTTAGTTCATGATTGTCAACAAGGTAGTAAGACCCATTGAGCATCACCTTGCTTATGATGAACGGTCCTTCCCATGGCGGGGATAATTTGTGTGACTTTTTCTGCATAAGTCGGAGCACCAAATCCCCCTCTTTAAACAAGCGATGCCGAACGCAGCGACTATGGTAGCTGCGTAGCTTCTGCTGGTAGATGGCGGATCTTTGGCATGCCAAAACGCGCTCCTCCTCGAGAAGGTCCACATCTAGGCGTTTGGATTCTTCAGCGTCATCTTCGTCGTAGGCGGAAACTCTTGGTGCATCGTGGAGGATGTCGGAAGGTAGGATGGCTTCTGCTCCATATACCATGAAGTAAGGAGTGTAGCCGGTAGATATGTTGGGTGTAGTTCGTAAACTCCACAGCACAGATGGCAATTCTTCCGCCCAAGCTCCAGCTGCACTATGTAGCAGTGACTCAAGACGTGGCTTGATTCCCTGCATAATTAATCCATTGGCTCGCTCAACCTAATCGTTGGATTATGGGTGTGCCACAAATGCAAGGTCAAGTCGGATGCCTTTCTCCCAGCAATATGCCTCCACTTTTCCGAGTGATAAATTGCTGCCATTGTCGGTGATAATGCTATGTGGGAGACCAAATCTCACCGCTAGATCCCGGACAAACCTGAGGGCAGTTGCCCCATCAAGCTTTCTAATGGGTTTAGCTTCTATCCATTTGGTGAATTTATCAACTGCTACAAGCAGATGCGTAAACCCACAGGGTGCCGTTTGTAACGATCCCACCATGTCTAGCCCCCAGACCGCAAACGACCAAGTTATTGGTATTGTTCGCAGTTCTTCAGCAGGGACATGTGGTTGTCGGGCATAATACTGGCATCCCATGCATGTCTCAACCAGCTTGTCCGCGTCCGCCTTCGCGGTCAGCCAGTAGAATCCTTGCCGGAAGGCTTTCGCGACCAACGATCGAGGAGCGGCGTGATGCTCGCAATCTCCGAGATGGATTTCGCGTAGGATTTCCATACCTTCTAGCTGGGAAACACACTTTAGGTATACACCAGTAGTGCTCCTTTTGTAGAGTTGCCCATTGATTATGATATAACCCTTTGCTCGTCGTACTATTTGCCGTCTTTCGACTTCGTCGTCGGGCAAATTTCTGTGTTCGAGGTATTCCATGAACGGTTTTGTCCAAGCCGGAGGTACCTTAGTCACCATGTTGACGAAAGAGTCAGCTCTATCCAGATTGTCGATGTCGGCTCCCTTCACGGATGGTGTGCGCAGGTGATCGAGGAAAACTCCTGGTGGAATTCGCTTGCGCCCTGATCCTAGCTTAGACAGCAGATCAACCGCCTAGTTTTGTTCCCTAGGCACATACTTAACTTCGTAGCCCAAGAAGCTCTTGGCTATCTCGTCCACTTCGTCTCGATATGCCGCCATCATAGGTTTCCGCGCATTCCAGGTGCCAGCCACCTGCTGGGCAACCAACTCGGAATCTCCACAGCAAACTATGCGCTTGATGCCAATATCCTTGGCTACACGTAGTCCGTGAATGAGTGCTTCATACTCCGCCATGTTGTTTGTAGCCTCGAAGTGGATCTGCAGAACGTAGTGTAGCTTGTCTCCTGTTGGTGACTGTAGCAATACACCAGCCCCCGAGCCGTTGAGCAGCTTTGATCCGTCAAAGTGCATCACCTAGTACTCTGGTTCTGGCAACGGAGTAGCATCTGGCATCTCCGTCCAATCTGCAATAAAATCCGCCAAGGCTTGTGACTTGATAGCGTCGCGTCTCTTGTAGGTGATCTCGAAGGCGGCAAGTTCAATGCCCCACTTCTCGACCCTTCCTGTGGCGTCGCTGTTATTGATAATGTCGGACAGTGGAGTCTTGCTCACCACTGTGATTGGGTGCTCCTGGAAGTAATGTCTCAGCTTCCGAGAAGCAAGGAATAATCCATTAGCTATCTTTTGGTAGTGCGAGTAACGCTGCTTGGACTCTGTCAAGACCTCACTTACGTAGTAAACTGGTCGTTGAACTCCGTGCTCATAGCCTAGTTCCTTCCTCTCTACGACGACGACGATGCTGATAACCCGGTTGGTTGCCGCCATGTAAATTAACAGGGGCTCACCAGGCTCGGGTGCTGCAAGGATGGGCGCTGAGGAAAGAGTCTCCCTGAGCTGCTTCAATGCTGCATCTGCTTCGTCCGTCCACGTGAATTTGTCCGCCTTCTTCAGCAACTTGTACAGCGGCAGAGCCTTCTCTCCAAGTCGGCTGACGAACCAACTAATTGCTGCAACACAACCTGTTAGTCATTGAATGTCCTTTAGGCATGTCGGACGGTTTATGTTTAAGATGGCCTTGATTTTTTCCGGGTTGACCTCGATTCCGCGCTGGGAAATGATGAAGCCCAACAATTTGTCGGCTGGAACCCCGAAGACGCACTTCTTAGGGTTAAGCATCATGTTGTATTTCCGGAGATTATCAAAGGTTTCTTTTAAGTCGGAGATTAAGCCGTTCGAATTTTTAGACATCACCGCGATATCGTCCACGTAGGCGTGAACGTTCCGACCAATTTGGTCGTGAAGGCAACATTGCATTGTCCGCTGGCAGGTAGCACCTGCGTTTTTCAGGCCAAAGGCATCGTGACATAGCAAAACATGTCGTATGGGGTAGTGAATGAAGTGGCCAATTGGTCCGACTTCCTCATCTTGATCTGGTGGTATCCTGAGTATGCATCGAGGAAACACAAAAGTTCCGAGCCAGCCGTCGAGTCAATGACTTGGTCAATGCGAGGAAAAGCGAACGGATCTTTGGGACATGCTTGGTTCAAGCCGGTGTAATC
This sequence comes from Avena sativa, assembly GCA_916181665.1. Taxonomy (NCBI): domain Eukaryota; kingdom Viridiplantae; phylum Streptophyta; class Magnoliopsida; order Poales; family Poaceae; genus Avena; species Avena sativa. The sequence continues at coordinate 141,252,749 of OV702280.1, forward strand.
AACGCACATTCTTAATTCATTGGTTCCCTTTTTGGGGACAAGTACAGGATTGGCCACCCATCGGGTGTGAAGGACTTCTTGGATAAACTCAGCCTTAAGTAACCTAGCTATCTCTTTTCCAATGGCGCGTCTCTTATCATCTCCGAAGCGTAGAGGTTGTTACACTAGTTTGGATTTTGGATCAATGTTTAAGCTGTGCTCGGCAAGTTCCCTAGGTACACCTTTCATGTCGGCAGGTTGCCAGGCAAAGATGTCCTTATTCTCACGGAGGAACTCGACGAGCGCGCTTTCCTATTTGGGATCCAGGTTCGTCCCAATGGCGGTGACCTTGGAGGCATCGCCTACCACAAGTTCCACCGGCTTGGTTTCGATGGCGGCCTTGAACGCAGGAGAGGAGTCGGAGATCTGTTTCTTCGATGCGGGCATCTCTGAGTCATCGACCTTGCTCTCGATCTCTTTGAATTCTTCGCTGTAGAGTACAGCTTCTGCAACGGCTGCTTCATTGATCTCGCAGTCCCTTGCCTTGGTAAAGCTTCCGGATACGGTGATGATGCTGTTTGGTCCGGGTATCTTGAGTTTGTTGTAGACGAAGCATGGCTTGGCCATGAACGTGTGGAATATGTCGCGGCCGAATATGACATGGTACACTCTCTTGAAGGGGACCACCTCAAAGGTCATGCGCTCTTGGCGGTAATTATTAACATCGCCAAAGGCTACCTGAAGTGTGATGCACCCAAGGGACCTAGCCTCCCGACCAGGAACTACGCCGTGGAAAACGGTGTTGGTCCGCCTTAGGTTTGCCTCTGTCAAGTTCATCTTCTGCAGTGTATCTAGGTACATGATGTTGATGCTGCTTCCACTATCCACCATGCACTTGGTGAACTCCACGCCGTCAATCAATGGGTTGATGACCATGGCGTACTGGTTCTCCATGGGCACAAGGTCTGGGTTGTCCGTCCTGTCCCAAGTTATTGGAACCTCCGACCAGCGCAGGTTCTGAGGGACTAGGGGGAGAGTAGCCATCAGGATCCTCAGAGAGGTCTTTTGTTGTCGGACGGTGGGGGTTCCAAGGAAAGTGTGGTAGACTGGGGCCTTCTTCGCGAAGGGGTTCTATCCCTTGTCGTCGCTCTTGGCGGCGTGCTTGGGTTCAACGTCTTCGTCCATGTAACTTGAATCCTTAGACTCCTCCTCCTCCTTCTTACCCTTGCCCTTGCCGCGCGGTCTGTTTTTCCGACTTCGCTTGTAGCTGGACTCTGGGTCTTCCTTGAGGTCGTTGACGAACTTGCAGTGTCGATTGGTGTGGGTGGATTTGTCGTTGACGTCGAGGTGTACGAGGCATGGCATGTCACGGTACTCCTCGTAGGTTTGGGGAATGCGGAGCAGCGCCGAGGTGGTTTCACTTCCTCATTGCTGCCCACGGCCGGCTCCCCTTCCTCGGCCATGCTGTCCGCCCTCTCCTCGTCCTGCAAAAAGTCATAGCAACCATGTCGGTAGATTGCTTTTCTTCTGGAGCGGTTTTCCTCTTTGTACTGTTGTTCCTCCGAGCTTGAGTTGGAACGGCTGTTGCCGGCAATGAGCCACGAGCATCATCGTCGGCAGCTGCGAACTCACTAGCCAACTGAATCATCTGGTTCAAGTCAAGCTGGTGATTGTCCTGCAAGCGCTTCAGCTTATGTCGGAGCAACATGCCCCTTTCCAACCCATCGATGAAGGCGGCCATGGAGGTTTGAGCGTGCACTCCTACGCAGGAATTTTTCATATCCAGCCAGCGGGAGAGGTAGGCGCGAGATGTCTCGTCTTTCTCTTGCACGCACCGCTGTAGATCGCCCATAGTGCAGGGACGCTTGTATGTACCCTCAAAGTTCTTGGTGAACGCTTCTTGCATGTCCAGCCAGTTGTAGATAGATTTCTCCGGCAAGTCGTCGATCCATTGACGGGCCGTGCCCGCCAGCATTAATGGTAGGTACTTGATGGCGACGTTGGGGTTGCCTCCGGAAATCTCCACCGCGTTGCCGTAGTCCTGCAACCATGTGGCTGGCTTGGAGGTGCCGTCATAGGGCTTGATGGTCTTGTCAATCCGGAAACCTTTGGTGTAAGTTGCGGACCATATTGCAGGTCCAAAGCAACGTGGTACCAGGTATGGTCCTTACCGGGCCTCGTGGATCTTGTCGATCCGCGAGCGTGCATCATATGGCTTCGGGTTCTTCTTCTTCTTGTCAACAGGGGATGGGCTGCGCGAACAACGCGGGCCTCCTCCACCATGGTGACTGCTTGGTGGTGACAGAGGCGGAGGTGGCGGTGGGTTAGCCTTGTTGCTATTACCCTCCTGCGACGCCTCGCGTTTGTCACGGTTGCTTGTCGGACACGGAGGGTCATGGTGTGACCTGCACTTATGTCCTTCGTTGCGCTTTCCGTTATGATAGGTCTGCTCCGCGTTGTCGCGGATGACGATGCCACACTGCTTTGGTGGGGGCATATCCGTTCGATGGTGAGCGTTGTAATCTTCGCGATGTCGGGGAGACCGGGGCGGTGGAGATGGGTGACGAGGTCGGGCCTTTTCTCCGTGGTCGGAGGATATTGGGATGGCATCCTTCCTGTTGCGTGCATCCCTCCGTCTTCGTTCTGAGGAACCCGTCTAGGACCCGACATCAAGAGGAGATCTGTCCCTTGGCGGTTTGTACTGGCTAGACTGGCAGAGCGCTGGGTTGGACTCAAGCCTCTGGGAGGTGGCCTTTTCCTGTTGCTTCACCAGCTTGGCCACTAGGTCGTAGACCTGTTCCACTGCCTCAGGAGATCTATCCTGCTCCAGAAGGGTCTTGGCGACGGCGAGGTTAAGGAGTGGGGTGGGCATCACCTGCTTGCCTTCACTATCAATGTATGGCTTGGCTTGTGCCGGCTTCGAGGGAGCCCATCCTACGTTGCGCCGTACACCAGGATCGTTGACGACGCGAGGTGGAGCTTTCTTAGCCTTCTGCTGCTGTAGCAGAGTCTTGTACTCGGCTTCCAATTCTCTAGATTTCTCTATGGACTTCTGCGCGTTGACCAGATCTCGATCTAGCTTAGCGGCTTGCTCCGCGATGGCTTGCGCTTCCTCCAGCAGCTGTTGGCGTTTCTCATCAAACTGGGTCACGTTCCGCATATGAGCAACGGTCAGTGGCTCGACGAGGAGATTGTCGTACATCACTCTATCGGCTGGAGTAACCTGGGCTGCTGCAGATATAGATGCTGGAGGCGGCAAGTTTGTGGTGTTTTTGTTACTCGGGACGGTGCCGAGTTCCTGCGGCTGCTGCACTGGGTTGGGAGGAGGAGGCATGTCTTTTGCACGATCATCGTCAGCAGCAATAAGTGGCCCCTTCCCCTTTTCTAGTGCCGTAGGCGGAGCTCGTCCGGGTTGATCTTCATCCATCGCCGTCCCAATGGTGACGAACACCCCTCGGGACGCGACAATGTTGTTGGTCTGTTCGTCGCGCGAGTACTCCTCCTCCATCTCCTGCATAGCGGAGTCTAGCTCTTCTGGGCTGAAGTCTATTTCCTCTGAATCTGCACTGAAGTCAGCATAAAGCACGTCAATGACAGAGTTGGAGGGCGCCAGGACTTCCTCGATGACGGGCGGTGGAGGTGCAATGGGCTCGACGATGACTGGAGGCGGTGGCGCTGCTACGACGATGGCGGCCGGAGGCAGTGGTGGCGGTGGCTGAATCGGAGGGGCTCCGTCAATGAGCACAAGCGCTGTCTGAGCTGCCGCTTCGGCCTCCGCATAGTTGTTGATGGTGTTCACCATGCCTTCGAAAGTAAGGCGTCCTAACGCCTGCTACCGTCTAAGAGAATGTCGTAGAAGCGTGCCATGGTCCAGTCCTTCCACAAAGTGATAGATGGCATCATCATTGGGGTAGTGGGCTAGGTCATCTCGTATGCGGAGCCACCTGGCCAGGTGATAGCGGGGGTTTTCACCCTCTCTCTGAATGCAGCGCGCCAGATCGAAGATGGTAACCACGCCGACGAACTTGGATCTCTGTTGTCCAGACGCACGGACTAAGCCGGCGGATTTGCAGTGATCTTCCACCTTTATATCCTGCACAGGGGCGGTTTGGGTGGGCCTTGAATTTTTCCGATCTTTGCCGGCAAGCTCCGAAGAGAGATCCAACATCGATCCTTCCGCGAACGTATCCTGCCCGTAGGCGGTCCGTGCGGGTCTTGAATTTTTCTGATCTTTGCCGGCAAGCTCCGAAGAGAGATCCGACATCGATCCTTCCGCGAACGTATCCTGCCCGTAGGTGGTCCGTGCGGGTCTTGATGCTCCTCTGACTCCCAGGGAACTAGTGCCCGAGTCGGTTTCGCCGATGAAGAGGTGGATGTCTCTGATAGGAACGATCGAACACCGCGTAGGGTTCGTCTTTGCCGGGATCCAGAAATCGTCAGGAAGGACGATCGGAACATTGTCGGAGAAGAGAACACGGCCGATGGCTACGGTTTCGCCGATTCCCGCGAAGATCTTGGTCCTCGCTCGCTGAAGAGCCTGAAGCGCCTCTTGCCCCACGGTGGGCACCAAATATCATGGTATTGCCGATGAGTACGCCATGGAGGGGTCCTCACAGTGCGTGTTTAGAGACGTGGGGTAAGGCGGACGGTTGACAGGTACGAGGTAACACAGCTTAACCAGGTTCAGATCCCACAACGGCGGTGGAATCCTACTCCTGCTACAAATCACTATAAGGGCAAATACGCCGAGTTACAGAGATAGGTTCGCTGTGCGAAGTTGTCTGATGTTGTATGAGATTGTGCCCTAAAGGCCCCCATAGGCCCGACTTATATAGTCGCCAGGTCCTAGGGTTACAGGGAAAAGTCCTAGCCGGACAGGTTACAGAGTCCTACACCGTCTATTACTAGTCTTGTGTATCTTGCACTCCAAGGCTCCGGGTACGCTGGTGACTCCATCGTAGCCTTCCTTTATCCGGCATGGGCCTCCCTTCTGGATCCACCTAACTGGGCCGCCCAGCAGGCCATAGGCCATGCTACCGACTATGGGCCACCCGGTTTAGTCGGATAAGAGACATGCTATTAGGATACCCATATAGCATATCCCCAACAAGTCTAGCTCTTTTTCTAGAGGCTCTAGCGCCGCCAGATTATGGTCACCGTCGGTGGTTTCAATCACCGCCGATGCGGGGATGACCAGGCCCTCTGGGGGCACGACGACGGAGCTTACCGGCTTTGCCGTGGCTTCACTCGGCGCCGCCATCGATGGGGAGGAGCTACTGCTGGCCATGGGGTGCTGGAAGGATGCGACTGACGCAGAGGGAGGCTAGGGTTTTCGAGGTTTCTCGCGGAGAGCTCGAGGAGGCGTGCGGATGGAGGAAGAAGAAGATGACGCAAGAGAATGAGGTAAAAAGTGGCAAGTGTCCCACGGTTACTATTTATCATGCTCTGTGTCAAGATTCGTGCAGCTGATCGGACGGTTGCCGCGTAGACGACGTGTTCGTGAACGTGCGCGGTAATTTCGCCACGTCTCCAACCGTCGCCGCCAACGGTTCGTATCACTCATGCGGGAAAATCGGATATGATTGCGTTCTCTGCATGTGTGAGTTACGAGGCGTCGCTAACCTAAGTCTACGTCGTCCTAGCTGACACGGGTAGATGAGCCGTCACATCGAAGATTCCGGCATGGACGGATTTAATCCGACTACGGAAGAGTACAATGGAAGATTCATCATTTCTTCGGCTTACCATTCGAAGACGGAGAAAACCTTGCAGGGTTCTTTTGGGAGGACTACAAGATATTGCTTGACGATTTGCCGACATCCATCTAGACGGAGCATTCAACGTGAAGAGGCAAGACGACGCAAGATCTCGGAGTTCTCCGAGGGCTACTGTTGGGGATATGCTATATGGGTATCCTAATAGCATGTCTCTTGACTAACCCAGGTGGCCCATAGTCGGTAGCATGGCCTATGGCCTGCTAGGCGGCCCATTTAGGTGGGTCCAGAAGGGAGGCCCATGCTGGATAAAGGAAGGCTACGGTGGAGTCACCACCTTACCCGGAGCCTTGGAGTCTAGGACTTTTCCCTGTAACCCTAGTAATAGACGGTGTAGGACTCTGTAACATGTCCGTCTAGGACTTTTCCCTGTAACCCTAGGACCTGTCGACTATATGAGTCGGGCCTATGGGGGCCTTTAGGGCACGATCTCATACAACATCAGACAACTTCGCACAGCGAACCTATCTCTGTAACTCGGTGTATTTGCCCTTATAGTGATTTATATCAGGAGTTTGATTACACCACCGTTGTGGGATCTGAACCTGGGTAAGCTGTGTTACCTCGTACCCATCAACCGTCCGCCTTACCCCACGTCTCTAAACGCGCACTGTGAGGACCCCTCCATGGCGTACTCATTAGCAATACCACGACAGCTAGCGGCCCAGGCGTTTCTCTAACACAAAATACATGACTACGTGGACTTACAAGCTCCCTCTTTATTTCACACCGGTGACATCCATAGACAAAAGAGCATGATATCAACTGTGTACAAAGTACAAGTGCAATGTTGAAAACGTTACCCATGACAGCATGGTTATGCTAATTCCAACGTATAAGTGCAATCATATACAACTTAGATGACACAATGGTTCAAGTTTATTAGGGGCAAGAAAAATAAAGTGTGTCATCTAGTTTGTGAGAGCTTTAATCACTAATTTACCACATAACAAAATACTTTTTTGATTGGAAGATAGATGAAAACAAGAATATACTTGGAATGGTGTAACACACCATGCATAGGAATTTATAGTGGACACTTTGGAATAACTTGGTTTCTTGGGAGTTGGAAGCATGAGTAGAGATTTTACTCATACAAGTGGAAGCTAGAAAAGACTGGGAGCGACCAACTAAGAGAGCAATAATGGCCATAATCATGCAGAGCGACAAAACATTATTAATCAAAGCATAAAGTGATATCACAGGTAAAAAACTAAATTATCATAGAGGCTAGGGTGACTGGTTCATATTCATAACATGGTGTGAGCATGTGCCAAGTCAACCCAAACAAAGCATCGAAGGATAATACCACAATACTATGCTTTTGTATGCTAAAACAACGCATGATTCCTTCAAGGCACATTAAGCAATCATAATTATTTGGAACAAGTCATGCTACAACAATAGTCACTTAGAATAAGGTCAAAACAACATCTAGCATGACATGATAAAGTCTAAGCCACAGTCAAAACAAGCTTCCTTTTGTACCACTTAAGCATGAAACTTTCTACTCTTTTCCAACACCAATCAACTTATTTGAAACAACTCACAAAGAGAATAATCAATAAAAATAAGTGAGCTTGTCTCACAAATACACAAAGAATAACTAAAAAGTTCTAAGCTGAAAGCACGAGAAAACTAAGGCTAAGCACAATGCTAGCAATTGAAAACACTCACAAGACAATAAGAATGAAAACTAGAGTGTTATAGGCAATGAAAACATAGTGTGTCTCTCTCCAAAAGAAGTGTGATGTGATCAACCAACTTACTCATGAAAACCAAACTAAAGAAAAACAAAAATGAAAACTAAGACTCTCCAAGAACAACAAAACAGTGCATGAAACAATAAAAATGAAGTGTCTAGAAAGACTTGAGCTTTTTATTGATGAAGAAGGGGCTGCCTTGGGCATCCCCAAGCTTTGATGCTTGTACCTCTTGAATATTTCTTCGGGTGACATGGGGTGGCATCCCTAAGCTTGATATTTGTCCATTCTTCATCTCATTACATCATTCTTTCTCTATACCTAAAATTTTTCCTTCATACAAAACTTCACACAATCTTCATTAGCAACATTAGTGTATTCAAAAGATAATAGACCTTTGGGTTTAGCTTTAGAAAAGAAAAACTTTCACTGAAAACACAATATAACGTAGAAATTCCCTCAAAGAGCTTAATTTCCCAAAAAGGAAACAATAAGAAGCAAATGCAAATAATGGCAGAAATCTGTCAAAACAGACCAGCAGGTAGAAACCGATTTTGTCGAAGACCTTGTGTTGCTCAAATAAAAAAGTGTTGAACTAACGAAAGTTATGTAACATACTGGGGGATGTATTCGTAAATTTTGAGCTCAATAAGACTTACAGAGACTCCTCACAAATTTCTTTGGTGGAGGACAGAAATCTGTTTTGGGAGACGAACTCCCCAAATCTTACTTCCCTCTCATTAGAGGTTATTCTTGGCACAAAAAAGCAAACAAAAATGATAAGGAGAGGTCATTAATGAAGTAATAACTTCCAAGATTCAATAAAACTCTTGGGTTATTTCCCAACAAGTACTTTTCTTTAACGCCTTTAAGTTAGGCTTGATAGTTTGAGAACATGCCCACGTAAGAAATATGAATTGAAGTAAAAGAGAGCACCAATAAGAAAATGAAAAACACATTTAAGTCTAACCCACTTCCTATGAATAGGAATCTTTTAAAGAAACAAGTCATGAAAGCACAAAGCAACAAGCATAGGAAAGCAAAATAAGTGCAACTTCAAAATTTTCATCATAAAGAGGGAAACTTAATATTTTTGAGATGCATAAGACCATGTTTCCCTCTCTCATAATAACTTTCAATAGCAACATGAATAAAATTAACAACATAACTATCACATAAAACATTCTTATCATGAGCCACATGCATCAAATAATTATTACTCTCGACATAATCATCAAATATAGGAGGCATATTGTAATCACAATTAATTTTCTCCTCAATAGCAGGTGGATTGAAAATATCATAATCATCATACATTGGAGGTATAGTATCATCATAAGCAATAGAATAGCTATCTTCCCAAGTGTGTTCATTTGTAAACATATCATCATTGAAAGGAACATGGATAGCACTAATAGCACAACAATTATTAATATTATCATTTTCAGAATTGGTGGCAAAGAGATTTTCAATATCAAAAGTATTGTGCTTTTCCCAACCATGATCACTAACATATATAAAATGCATAGGAACATCATCTAGTTCAGACTCATCAGCAAAAACTATGATAGGAGCAACATGCTTAGGTGAAGATGCCGTTTCCTCTCTCCTTCTACTCCTCCTCTTCTTCTTCTTCTTCTCCTCTTTAGGAGGGAGATGCTTGAAAGGAAGCTTCTCCACATACACTGGTTTATTGATTGAGACAATAGAAGAAACTTTGGAGGATTCCTCCTTTTCATTAATAAGAACAAAACTCATATTATTCCTATCATATTTTGGTAAAATATCATCTTTTATAAGATTTTGCATGTAAGTATTCGCGTGGCAATTATCAACCCAATAAAGATGACACCCATGCACGACGCAATTCATACCAAAAACACTCATGTCTACCAAAGAAGTTTTTCTTGATAACTCTTCACACCCCAAAAACAATGTAAGTTCATCATGTTGATTATTAGTGATCGCGTTATCACAATACAAGCTTGCAGTACTCATTGGATTAGAAATATTATTATTATGGCCTTATCATTGAAAATTGAAATGACCCACTTCATAGCAGAGTTCACAAATAAAAGGGTAGAGGGCACAATTTTTTTACCAAGATCATTTAAAGCTTTATACCACATTTTGGTTTTTTCATTCCAGTGTGTGATACAATATTCTTCTTCTATTTGATTCTTCTCACAAGGTCTATGCATACCACAAAAATTAACATGCTTATAAGAAATAGTACTTTCAGAAGTTTGAGCATGTTTATTGCAATCATTAATAACATTTTCATTTTCCATGCAAGTGTATTTAAAAGGTTCATGATACATGTCCCATTTTTCTTTAGGAACATTAATATGGGAAGCAAAGGATCTATAATATCTAACAAGAATTTGAGGATCAAGACCATATTTAGCACTAAGCTCTTGAAAATCAGCAGTTTCAGCGAAATACTTAATGCCATCATACTCATAGTTTATACCTGTTTCTTTACCTTTGTCATTATCCCAATCTTTGGTATTGCTTTGAATTGTTTCAAGAATATCCCACTTAGATTTGACCTCCTTACTTGTGAAGGATCCCTCAAAACAGGTATCTAGATAGTCCTTGTAATGTCCTGAAATCCTTGCATAAAAATTATTAATAACAATATTACTAGGGAGCTCATGAATGGGGCATTTGAGCATTAGTGACTTCAATCTCCCCCAATCTTGGAAAATACTTTCTCCCTCATGAGGATGAATATTATAAATATAATTCCTATCTTTATGAATTTCATGAGGAGGATAAAATTTAGAGTAAAAGAGAGATTCAAGTTCCTTCCACTCCAAATGATGAGGATCATCTAGTAGCTCATACCACTCCATTTCTTTGTCCCTAAGTGAGAAAGGGAATAACTTCCTCTTAACTTGGTCCATTGAAATAGCTACACACTTGAACAACTCACATAATTCATGTATAAAGAGTAAAGGATCACTAGGATGGACAGTTCCATCTCCAAAATAGCAGTTATTCATGACACATTCAACAATTTAAATAGGTATTTTAAAAGGGAAACTTTCAGAATGTGGATTTAAAATATCACAAGTATCATTAGAATTACCACATACAGGAGATAAAGTATCATCAGAGCAAATTTTCTTCCCTAAAGCTGGGGAACTAAAAAGATCTTTTACATAAAAACCAGCTTCCCCAAGCTTAGACGTTTCCATACCATTAGTAACAATGGTGTTCAAAAAATTCATACTAATAAAATTGTGAAGGGAATATGCCCGAGAGGCAATAATAAAGTGGTTATTATCGTATTCCTTATTTATGATAAATGTTTATTTTACATGCTATAATTGTATTAATACGGAAACGTTAATACATGTGTGTTTAATAAACAAAAAGGAAGTTCCTAGTTATGCCTCTCTCATAAACTAGCTCGTTGATTAACAAGATGATTAAGGTTTCCTGATCATAGACATTCGATGTTGTTAATAACGAGGTCACAACATTAGTGTAATGATGTGATGAACATTCATCTGAAGTATATCATTACGATCAAAGTCATTGAGTTTATATTGCTATAATAACTTACGAAGTGATCCTAATCCTTAGACCATGAGATCATGTTAATCACTAACACTGGAAGAGTTTCTTGATAACATCAAACGTCACACCATAACAGGGTGATTATAAAGATGGATTCAGAACTAATAAAGTGTTATGTTGAGGCCCATGGATCGAGAGTGGAATTTTTTCATCCCGATGACGGATAGATATGCTCTGGGCCCTCTTGGTGATTTCACATTGGTTAGCTTGCAAGCACGTAATTTGATCACTAGAATGTTATATCACGGGAACGAGAAAAGAGTGCATGTCAGTAACAAGATCAAACTAGGTATGGAGATACCGATGATCGAATATCGGACATGTAATATATCGTGAAACAAAGGGATTAAGGTACTAGCGTAAAAGGTTCCGACGATCACAAGAAAGTCATCGTTGAATGTGTGGGAGTCAGTATGGGTCTCTAGATCCCGCTTCTGATTATTGATCTGAGAGGGGTCTCGATCATGTCCGCATTATTCGCGAACCATAGGGTGACACACTTAAGAGACACCGACATCCATTTGGAGCAAAAGTTTCATGCCGGAAAGAATAACAAGCGCAGGAATTTATTTCACTAGATACCGAAACGGGTTTTCGGGTGAAATTGCAGAAAGTGTTTCTGCATCTGAAATGAAATACTAGCAAGGGGTTATATGTGAATGTTTGTCATTAAAGTAATTGACAAAATTCTGAATAAATAAAAGGAGTTTTATTTAATGAGAGTTTGCATTAAATTTGGTGGAAATTTAATGGGAATTTGAGTGGGTTTTTGAGTGGAGGGAATTGAAAGGCATTTGAGTGAGTGGAGTGTCCACCCACATGAACGTGGAAGAGGTGGGGGAAGCCCCATGGCTGGGCGCATGGCCCCTTGGGTGCCCCCTATCACTATAAAAGGAGCCCCCTCCCTCTCTCTCTCACTTACACCTCCTCGTGAAGGATCTCTCTCCCCCTCTAGAATTTATTCCCCATGGTCTCGGACTAGTGAGATACATGTTCCTGGTGGCTATTCGGCAAGAAAGAGTTGTGCTTCCGCTGCATCGCTGGAGCGAGGAGGCGGAGGTTGCTCGGTGCCTCGAACGTGTGTGCGAGCACGGATGCGCTGCTGTTTTGCGGCGCTAGGACTTCCTCTCGATCTTGAGATCGGCAAGAGATCGTCTACATCAACCATGAGTTTGGACTCGTTAAGCTTTGTCGGTCTTCAAGGGTATGTTCTCTACGGATATACATACGCCCGTTGTTTGTATCTAGTAGATAGATCTTGGTACATAGTTGTTCCCATCGTAGGAAAAATTTTGTTTTCTATGCTGCGAACCCTACACATTGCTATCAGCATGCAGAGAAAGTTCCATAGGTTTTTTAATTTTCTTTTCAAACCAATCAAGTGTTGGAGATATGCCCTAGAGGCAATAATAAATGTAGTTATTATTATATCTTTGTGTTTATGATAAATGTTTACATTCATGCTATAATAGTATTAACAAGGAAACATTGATACTTGTGTGATTTGTAAACTTAATTTGAAGTCCCTGGTATAGCCTCTATACTTCACTAGCTTGTTGGTTGATTAATGATTGTGGTTTCCCAATCATGAACATTGAGATGTTATCAACAACAAGATCATATCGTTAGGAGAATGATATGGTGGACATACTCCTATAGATAAGCGTAGCATAAAGATCAAGTCATTTCAATAGTTCAATTGCTATATGCTTTCTGATACATAGTAACCTAATTCCTTCGACCATGAGATCATGCCTATCACCATTACCGGATGGATCCTTTGATGACATCAAACACCACACCGTAACTGGGTGGCTATAAAGGTGGCATTGAGTATTCAGAAAGTATTGGTTGAGACACATGGATCAAGAGTGGGATTTGTCCATCCATATGACGGATAGATATTCTCTGGGCCCTCTCGGTGAAATGTCATCCAATTAGCTTGCAAGCATGTGACTGTCTCACAAGGGATCACATATCACGGGAACGAGAAAAGAGTACTTATCAGTAACGAGGTTGAACTAGGTATGCAGAGATACCGATGATCATAACCTCGGATAAGTAAACTATCGTGAGACAAAGGGAAATTGGTATCGTATGTAAGTGGTTCATTCGATCGCAAAGTAATCGTAGAAATATGTGGGAGCCATATGAATTTCCAGATTCCTCTATTGGTTATTGTTCGGAGAAGTGTCTCGATCATGTCTGCATAATTCACGAACCGTAGGGAGACACACTTAAGGATTCGACGTTGTTTTGAGTAGTTATGGTATTATGAGAAAGAGACCGAATGTTGTTCGGAGTCTCGGATGGGATCCGGGATATCACGAGGTGATCCGGAATGGTCCGGAGAATAAGATTCATATAAGGAAAGTCCCGTTTCGGAGTTCGGAAATGATTCCGGTGTTTTCATCGGGAATGTTCTAGAAGGTTCCGGAATGTCCGGCACTCCGGGAAAGGGGAGGGGTACATGAATGTGTCATTACATATTGGAATGATTGCATCATGTACTAAGTATTCTTGCTGTTCCAAATAAAGGATTAAATTGAATCCTAAAACAGAAAAGTCAAATGGCCAGTTTGAAAGTCAAACGGCTAAAACAGGAAACTGTGGGAAACAAGCAAGAGGTGGTTGAAACCGACTTGGGGGAGGAGTCTCCTCTCGAAGCCGGCGCGCCACCCAAGGCCGACTTGGGGAGGGACTCCCCTCCCCTTGGCCGCACCTCCCACCTATAAGAGGAGGGGCAGGGCCTCCTCCTCTAGACACACAAGTTCCTATCCTCTAATCTCCGATTTAGAGCCGTTTTGGTTTAGAGCTTCTAATTGCCCTAGCCTTCGGTTTAGAGCCTTCTAATTGGTGTGTCTAAACCCTAGACCACTAATAGTTCTCTCTCATACTCCACCATACTTGCTCCGGCTTAAGGCGAAGCCCTGCGGGATCTCCCCTCTACTTCCGGTACCACGCCGTTGTGCTGCCGGAATCGCGAGGAGAGTGCTACAACCTCCGCTGCCTGCTGGAACAAGGGAGAGGAAGGTCTTCGTCGAGTACCGAACATGTGACCGACTATGGGAGCGCTGCCGGAACGCAGCGCCGGAAGGATCGTCTACACGATCTTGAGATCGGGAAGAGTACGACTACATCACCCACGAGAATCCGCTCTCGTTAAACGCTTGGAATCTTCGAGGGTAAGTTATTCCATCGACTCGTTGCTACAATCTAGTAGATATATCTTGGCTTGTTTGTTTGTATGCGATAGAAAAATTTTGTTTTCCTTGCTACGAAACCCTACAGTGGTATCAGAGTCGTGTCTATATGTAGATCTGTTGCACGAGTAGAACACAATAGTCATTGTGGGCATTGATGCTTTTATTGTCGATTGCTTCTTGTGTACTTTGCATCTTGCGGTATGTTGGGATGAAGCTTCCCGGGCTAACCTTACATGACATCATTCATGAGACTTGCTCCACGCTTGACATGCAACTTGTATTGCATAAGTGGATTTGCGGGTGCCTGTTTCTCCTAGCATAGTTAAGATCCAATTTACAACGGGTGATTAACAATACTAGTATCAATGTTGTGGTTCATGTTCGTAAGTTAGAACGACACTTATTGAAAGCCCCAAACCACGTAAAATATGCAAAGAAAGTAGAGGCGTCTAACTTTGTTTTGCAGGGGTGTGCAGTGATGTGATATGGCCATGATTGTGATTATATTTGATGTATGCAATGTTCCTTATTGTAAGTTGGCAACCGGCAGGAGCCATATGGTTGTCTTTAATTTATGTTAAGACCCGCGTGTCTATTCAAAGTAGTTGTAATAGTTGAAGCCGGTGGATGACAACCATGGAGAAGCGTCATTGACCTTGATGCTATGCCGGTGATGATGGAGATCATGTTCGTGGTTGAAGATAGAGATCGGAAGCACGAAGAAGAAAAGGCCATATCATATCACATATATATTGAATTGCATGTGATGTTAATCCTTTATGCATCTTGTATTGCTTAGTAGACGACGGTAGCATTATAAGATGATCCCTCATGCACATGAATTTCAAGTCATAAAGTGTTCACCCTTAGTTAGCACCGTTGCTAAAGCTTGTTGTTTCGAAGCACCACATGATGATTGGGTGTGTTAGATTCTGCAAGTGTATACAACGTGAGCAAGCCAGATTTGCTCATGCGGAAACTAAGGTTTGATCTTGACGAGCCTAGCATGTACAGACATGGTCTCGGAACACGGATCACCGGAAGGTAAAGCATGAATCATATAGTAGATATGATGAACATGTCGATTGTTCGCCATTGAAACTATGTCAACTCTCGTGATGATCGGTGTTGATATGGTGGATTTGGTTCGTGTGATCACTAAAACAATGTGAGGGATGTTGTTTTGAGTGGGAGTTCACCTAGTTTAATTACATTAATTAATTTGAACTCAATTTGTCATAAACTTAGTCTAAACTATTGCAAATATGTTGTAGATCAATGGCAGCCCCTACCATCAATTTTAATGCGTTCCTAGAGAAAGAAAAGTTGAAAAACAATGGAAGCAACTTCGCGGATTGGTTCCGCAATTTGAGGATTGTCCTCACAGCTGGTAATTTGACCTATGTGCTGGATGCACCGCTGGGTGACCCACCTGCAGATGATGCTCCCGATGAAGTAAAGAATGTTTACCTCGCTCGGAAGAATCAGTACTCCATAGTTCAGTGTGCTATCTTGTATGGTTTGGAATCGGAGCTTCAGAAAAGGTTTGAGGATTCAGACCCATATGATATTGTCGAGGATCTCAAATTGATTTTTGAGACTCATGCGGCAATTGAAAGCTATGAGGCTTCTGAAAAGTTCTTTAACTGCAAGATGGAAGAGGGCAGCTCCGTCAGTGAGCATGTGCTTAAGATGTCTGGGCACGCAAACAAACTTCAAAGCTTGGGTATAGTGATTCCTAATGCTTTGGGGATTTGCCGTGTCCTCCAATCACTACCACCAAGTTACAAGAACTTTGTGATGAACTACAACATGCAGAACATGAACAAGACATTACCAGAACTCTTTGCCATGTTGAAATCTGCAGAAGTGGAGATCAAGAAAGAGCACCAAGTGTTGTTGGTCAATAAGACCACCAAATTCAAGAAAGGCAAGTCTAAGCAAAAGGGACACTTCAAGAAGGGTGGTAAGAAAGTTACCACGCCGGCGAAGAAGACCAAGGCTGGACCTAAGCCTGATACTGAGTGCTTTTACTGCAAGGGAGAAGGTCACTGGAAGCAGAATTGCCCAAAGTACTTGGCGGATCTGAAGAACGGCAACATCAAGAAGAAAGGTATATCTGATATACATGTTATTGATGTGTATCTCACTAGTACTCGTAGTAGTGCCTGGGTATTTGATACTGGTTCGGTTGCTCATATTTGTAACTCGAAACAGGTGCTGCAGAATAAACGGAAGCTAGCGAAGAACGAGGTGACGATGCGCGTGGGAAACGGATCAAAGGTTGATGTGATCGCGGTCGGCACGCTACCCCTTCATCTACCATCGGGATTAGTTTTATACTTAAATAATTGTTATTTGGTGCCCGCGTTGAGCATGAACATTATATCGGGATCTTGTTTATTGCAAGACGGTTACTTGTTTAAGTCCGAGAATAATGGTTGTTCGATTTATATGAGTAATATGTTTTACGCACATGCACCTTTGATAGATGGTCTATTCTTATTGAATCTCGATAGTGGAAATACACATATCAACAACATTGAGGCTAAACGTTTGAAATCAAGCGATAATTCGACCTATATGTGGCACTGTTGTCTTGGTCACATTGGAGTGAAGCGTATGAAGAAACTCCATTCCGATGGACTTCTTGAATCACTTGATTTTGAATCACTTGAAAGATGCGAGGCATGTCTGATGGGAAAAATGACTAAAACTCCATTTTCTGGTATGATGGAGCGAGCTACGGACTTATTGGAAATCATACATACCGATGTGTGTGGTCCAATGAGTGTAGCATCGCGCGGTGGTTATCGTTATGTTCTTACCTTCACGGATGACTTGAGTAGATATGGGTATATCTATTTCATGAAACATCAGTCCGAAACTTTCGAGAAGTTTAAGGAGTTTCAAAGTGAGGTAGAGAATCAACGTAACAAGAAGATGAAATTTCTACGTTCTGATCGTGGAGGTGAATATCTAAGTTACGAGTTTGGCGAGCATTTGAAGAAATGCGGAATACTTTCACAATTGACACCGCCGGGAACACCACAGCGTAATGGTGTGTCCGAACGTCGTAATCGAACTCTCTTAGATATGGTTCGTTCTATGATGTCACTTACAGATTTACCGCTATCATTTTGGGGTTATGCATTAGAAACAGCTGCATTCACTTTAAATAGGGCACCATCTAAATCCGTTGAAACGACACCGTATGAATTATGGTTTGGGAAGAAACCTAAATTGTCGTTCCTTAAAGTTTGGGGATGCGAAGCCTATGTAAAGAAGTTACAGCCGGACAAGCTTGAACCCAAAGCGGAAAAATGCGTCTTCATAGGATACCCGAAGGAAACTATTGGGTATACCTTCTATCATAGATCCGAAGGCAAAATCTTCGTTGCCAAGAATGGATCCTTTCTAGAGAAGGAATTTCTCTCGAAAGAAGTGACTGGAAGGAAAGTAGAACTCGACGAGGTTGTCGAACCTTCTCTCGAAATTGCGAGTAGCGCAGCACCGGAAGAAGTTCCTGTGGTGCCTGCACCAATAAGAGAGGAAGCTAATGATGGTGATCATGAAACTTCGGTTGAAGTTGCTACAGAGCCTCGGAGGTCAACGAGAACTCATACCACTCCAGATTGGTATGATCCCGTTATGAGTGTCATGTTGGTGGATAACACCGATGACCCCGAGACATATGAGGAAGCGATGATGAGCCCAGATTCCAATAAATGGCAAGAAGCCATGAAATCCGAGATTGGATCCATGTACGAAAACCAAGTATGGACTTTGGTGGACTTACTGGATGGCCGGAAGGCTGTCGAGAACAAATGGATTTTCAAGAAGAAAACAGATGCTGATGGTAATTTTACTGTCTATAAAGCTCGACTTGTCGCAAAAGGGTTTCGACAAATTCAAGGAGTTGACTACGATGAGACTTTCTCACCGGTAGCGAAGCTAAAGTCTGTGAGTATTATGTTAGCAATCGCTGCATATTATGATTATGAGATATGGCAGATGGATGTCAAAACAGCATTCCTCAATGGAGATATTGATGAAGAGTTGTATATGATGCAACCCAAAGGTTTTGTCGATCCTAAAGATGCTAACAAGGTATGCAAACTTCAATGGTCCATCTATGGATTGAAGCAAGCATCCCGAAGTTGGAATCAACGTTTTGATAAGGTGATCAAAAGTTTTGGTTTTATACAAACTTATGGAGAAGCTTGTATTTACAAGAAAGTGAGCGGGAGCTCTGTAGCATTCTTAATACTATATGTGGATGACATATTGTTGATTGGGAATGATGTAGACCTTCTTAATAGTGTCAAAGAATATTTGAATAATAGTTTTTCAATGAAGGATCTTGGCGAAGCAGCTTACATATTAGGCATAAAGATTTATAGAGATAGATCGAAACGCCAAATATCATTGTCACAGAGTACATATTTGGACAAAGTTCTAAAGAGGTTTGGAATGGAAGAAAGCAAGAAAGGGTTCTTGCCCATGTTGCCCAATACGATCTTGAGTAAAACTCAAAGTCCGACATCGGCAGGAGATAGAGAAAGGATGAGTAAAATTCCCTATGCCTCGGCCATAGGATCTCTAATGTATGCCATGCTATGTACTAGACCCGACATTGCATATGCTGTTAGTTTAACTAGCAGATATCAAAGTGATCCAGGAGTGGATCATTGGACAGCGGTCAAAAACATCCTTAAGTACTTGAGAAGAACTAAGGATATGGTTCTTTCTTATGGAGGTGATGAATAGCTCGTTGTTAATGGTTACACCGATGCTAGTTGGAACACCGATCCGGATGATTCTAAATCACAATCTGGATACGTATTTATTTTGAATGGTGCAGCAGTTAGCTGGAGGAGTGCAAAGCAAAGCGTTGTGGCGAGATCTTCAACTGAATCGGAATACATGGCTGCTTCGGAGGCTTCACAAGAAGCGATATGGATGAAAGAGTTCATTACAGAGCTGGGTGTGGTTCCTAGTGCGCTGGACCCAATGTCTATCTACTGTGATAACATGGGCGCCATAGCCAATGCGCAAGAACCAAGGTCACACAAGAAGCTGAAGCACATCAAGCTACGTTTTCACGCTATTCGAGAACATATCCAGGATGGGGATATAAAGATTTGCAAAGTACACACAGATCTGAATGTGGCGGATCCGTTGACTAAACCTCTCCCGAGGGCAAAACATGACCAACACCAAACTGCCATGGCTGTTCGGTATATTACCATGTAATCTAGATTAGATGACTCTAGTGCAAGTGGGAGACTGTTGGAGATATGCCCTAGAGGCAATAATAAATGTAGTTATTATTATATCTTTGTGTTTATGATAAATGTTTACATTCATGCTATAATAGTATTAACAAGGAAACATTGATACTTGTGTGATTTGTAAACTTAATTTGAAGTCCCTGGTATAGCCTCTATACTTCACTAGCTTGTTGGTTGATTAATGATTGTGGTTTCCCAATCATGAACATTGAGATGTTATCAACAACAAGATCATATCGTTAGGAGAATGATATGGTGGACATACTCCTATAGATAAGCGTAGCATAAAGATCAAGTCATTTCAATAGTTCAATTGCTATATGCTTTCTGATACATAGTAACCTAATTCCTTCGACCATGAGATCATGCCTATCACCATTACCGGATGGATGCTTTGATGACATCAAACACCACACCGTAACTGGGTGGCTATAAAGGTGGCATTGAGTATTCAGAAAGTATTGGTTGAGACACATGGATCAAGAGTGGGATTTGTCCATCCATATGACGGATAGATATTCTCTGGGCCCTCTCGGTGAAATGTCATCCAATTAGCTTGCAAGCATGTGACTGGATCACAAGGGATCACATATCACGGGAACGAGAAAAGAGTACTTATCAGTAACGAGGTTGAACTAGGTATGCAGAGATACCGACGATCATAACCTCGGATAAGTAAACTATCGTGAGACAAAGGGAAATTGGTATCGTATGTAAGTGGTTCATTCGATCGCAAAGTAATCGTAGAAATATGTGGGAGCCATATGAATTTCCAGATTCCTCTATTGGTTATTGTTCGGAGAAGTGTCTCGATCATGTCTGCATAATTCACGAACCGTAGGGAGACACACTTAAGGATTCGACGTTGTTTTGAGTAGTTATGGTATTATGAGAAAGAGACCGAATGTTGTTCGGAGTCTCGGATGGGATCCGGGATATCACGAGGTGATCCGGAATGGTCCGGAGAATAAGATTCATATAAGGAAAGTCCCGTTTCGGAGTTCGGAAATGATTCCGGTGTTTTCATCGGGAATGTTCTAGAAGGTTCCGGAATGTCCGGCACTCCGGGAAAGGGGAGGGGTACATGAATGTGTCATTACATATTGGAATGATTGCATCATGTACTAAGTATTCTTGCTGTTCCAAATAAAGGATTAAATTGAATCCTAAAACAGAAAAGTCAAATGGCCAGTTTGAAAGTCAAACGGCTAAAACAGGAAACTGTGGGAAACAAGCAAGAGGTGGTTGAAACCGACTTGGGGGAGGAGTCTCCTCCCCAAGACGGCGCGCCACCCAAGGCCGACTTGGGGAGGGACTCCCCTCCCCTTGGCCGCACCTCCCACCTATAAGAGGAGGGGCAGGGCCTCCTCCTCTAGACACACAAGTTCCTATCCTCTAATCTCCGGTTTAGAGCCGTTTTGGTTTAGAGCTTCTAATTGCCCTAGCCTTCGGTTTAGAGCCTTCTAATTGGTGTGTCTAAACCCTAGACCACTAATAGTTCTCTCTCATACTCCACCATACTCGCTCCGGCTTAAGGCGAAGCCCTGCGGGATCTCCCCTCTACTTCCGGTACCACGCCGTTGTGCTGCCGGAATCGCGAGGAGAGTGCTACAACCTCCGCTGCCTGCTGGAACAAGGGAGAGGAAGGTCTTCGTCGAGTACCGAACGTGTGACCGACTGCGGGAGCGCTGCCGGAACGTAGCGCCGGAAGGATCGTCTACACGATCTTGAGATCGGGAAGAGTACGACTACATCACCCACGAGAATCCGCTCTCGTTAAACGCTTGGAATCTTCGAGGGTAAGTTATTCCATCGACTCGTTGCTACAATCTAGTAGATAGATCTTGGATTGTTTGTTTGTATGCGATAGAAAAATTTTGTTTTCCTTGCTACGAAACCCTACATCAAGTTCTAACTTAGGAAAAATACTAAAAAGCTCTCTAATTTTGTTGTTGCTTTCCATTAAGCCTAACTAGTGAAAACAAGAAACAAAAAGACAAAATTGCAGAATCTAAAGGAAATAACTTCGAGCACTCACACCGAAGGATGTGAGTACCTTTTACCTTACCTCCCCGATTATGGCGCCAGAAAATAGCTTGATGTCTACGCACTTCTATTCTTGTAGACAGTTGTTGGGCCTCCAAGTGCAGAGGTTTGTAGAACAGCAGCAAGTTTCCCTTAAGTGGATTACCCAAGGTTTATCGAACTCAGGGAGGAAGTGGTCAAAGGTATCCCTCTCAAACAACCCTGCAATTAAGATACAAGAAGTCTCTTGTGTCCCCAACACACCCAATACACTTTTCAGGTGTATAGGTGCACTAGTTCGGTGAAGAGATAGTGAAATACAAGGGGTAATGGTGCCAGAAAATAGCTTGACGATGAGGTAAAGACTAAAGGCAAAAGGATGGAAGCAAGCAAACATGCAACCGATCTAGATGCAAATGGTGTTTCAATGTTTATAAACAAGGCGTAGGTATCATACTTTCACTAGTGAACACTCTCTCATATAAATATATTCTCTTCATGATACTACCCTGAAATACTCTCCGATTGGACACTCTAATCCATGGTAGGGCTATAACAGCACACCTCAAAGTCCGCCTTCCCCAATCTAGATAACCCCACACTGTCACCTTGAGCGCTAGATGGTTCCAACAAACACCACAATTTCATAAAGACAACCAACTAAAAATATAACTCATGAATATATATGTAATCTAGCTTAAGTGCCACACACGGTGTGCACGCTGTCACTTTCACACACGTGGGGAAAAGCGGAGATCTATTGAAGCACTTGAGTAGCAAGGTAAATCTACTTGATTACAAAGCTCATGACCACAACAAGATCATGCATAGAGAGAGAGATGAACACATAGCTACCACTAGATCCCTTAGCCTCGAGGAAGAACTACTCCCTCCTCATCATGGGAATCGGCAACGGTGATGAAGATGGCGATGGATATCGATGGAGATGGCTCCGGGGGCACTTCCTCGTCCCGGTAGGGTGCCGGAATAGAGACTTTCTGTCCCCCGAATCTCCCCTTCGATGGCGGCGGCGCTGCTGAATTTTTTTTGGAAGTATGATGGATGATTTAGGGTTTTCTCCCTGGGGGCTTCTTATAGGCGTAGGAGGCAAGGTCGGTGGAGGGCCAGGGGTCCACACCCACTGTAGGTGCCACCAAGGCTTTCCCTCGCCTGGGGTGGGGGAGTGCGGCCACCCTGGTGCCCTACTCCGTCTCTATTTCGTGGTTCCGTGTTGGTTCGGGAAAAATAATGATTTTGGCTTTTGTCCTGTCCAATTCCGAGAATATTGATGTTCTGCCTTTCTGGAACCAAAAACAGAAGAAAACAGGCAACTGGCACTGTGGCATCTTATTAATAGGTTAGTTCCAAAAAAACATATAAAAATACGTCAAAGTAAAGATAAAGCAAAGCAAATTAGATACTAAACAAGCATGGAACATAAAAAAATATAGATACGTTTCCGACGTATCACCCTCCTCCACCCTCACACCTCCTCGCGAAGGATTTCACTACCTTCTAGAATTTCCCCATGGTCACCGATCAACGAGATACATGTTCCTGGTGGATTTTTCTTGAGGATTTATTGCTTTCGCTGCTTCGCTGGATCGAGGGCTCGGAGGTTGTCTGGGTACCCGAACGTGTGTGCGATCACGGATGCACCACTGCTTTGCGGTGATAGACTTGATGGTGCTGGACCAGCTGGACTTCATCACGATCTTGAGATCGGCAAGAGATCGACTACATTACCAACGAGTTCATACTCATGAAACTTTTAGGTCTTCAAGGGTATGTATTTTATGGATGTATATCCACCCATTGCCTGTATCTAGATAAATGGATCTTGGTGCATATAGTTCCCATCGTGGGAAATTTTTTCTATGCTGCGAACCCAACAAAATTGAGAGGGCACATTACTCACTTAGACTCGTCTAGACTACTGGGACATGTGTTCCCTTCAGGAAAGTGGTTTTGCAAGTATTACAGGAGTTCATAGACGCTTGTGTCGGTCCATCCATGTCTCGCCTTCATCCGCAGAATACCGAGATTTACTCTCAAGAGGGACTCCGCCGGCCCATGACCTGCATGATACAACCAAGTATTCGAGTCTATTTTTAGTTGCGCCATCTTAGATTTTTTTCTGTCGGTAGTTCTAGCGTCGGTCGTCATCTGGTTGAGATACAATTCTTGAAGACGAGGGTCCCGCATGACTGAGGTTAGCGGAGATTTTGTGTTAGTGTCTTCTACATGTTGTTCACCCCAATATTGATCTCCATCATCGTGTGCGGAAGCCTCTTCGTCATCTTCATCATCATGATGCCTTTCTTCCTCATGATGCTCTTCTTCATCATCTTCATTGTTCTCATGATCCCCTTCTTCATTATCACTCATCCATTGAGTGTGTCCCTCCATGAAACCACGCCCGAGAAGGTGGTCCTGCAATATGTCCGAAGAAGGGTCGAACAAGCACTATAGCTTGCATGTTCGACATGAGCATCCTATGTCTGTGAGGTTATTTTGATGCATGTCGGCCATTGCGTGTTGCACATATCTATACACAATGCTTTACCTAATCGGTATGACCATTTTTGCCTGCACGACAAGAGATAATTAATTACTAGAACCATTATCGATCAGTTGGTTTCATAGAAAATTTCGGCATGACCCTGCCAGAAATTTTCTGGAACATAAATGAATCAACATTCTGGCAAAACATTGGTAATTCATAACTTTATTGTCGTAAAATCTTTCCCAATCATTTTCATACACAATACAATTGCATAGATATGCATGCAAATTTCGCCCCCTCATCATATGCCAAATAGCCAATTTTATCCGCCAATTATTAGTTAGTGACCTAATAGGTTGATAAGTATGCGCGAGACGACACGTCGGCCGGATAGGAGAGAGTGGATTATGTTCTATATCTAGATCTATGAGTGGTGTGGAGAAGATGGGAGAGAGGTCTATATCTATCTAGAAGGGTGGTGTATGTGGGAGAAAGATTTATAAAATATGTGAGATATGGTTGGTTAGAATAGCTAAAATAGGAGAAAGGGTGTGAAAAAATGAGCTAAGAAGAGAGGAGAATTGAGCTAGAGTGAGCTAAGAATATATTAGAGTGGTGGAAGAGAGTGCATTTATTGCAAGTTCCCAGGTTACTGCTGGCGCGCGCTTCCTCAGGACGCTGATTGTATGTACTAGCGCCGAAGGGTCAGCTCTGACGCGCTGGTGGTAAACTGTGGGGCCAGGGGGTTGGGAAGGGGTGAATTCCGGCTACTTAACGCTAGCGAGCGTTGAGCAAGGGCGTCCGTGTTACATGGCTCTAGCACTGGTGTTTCAGGGAAAAACGCGCTGGGGGTAGACGGTAGGGTTGGAGGCGTCTGGTGGGGTGGGGCTGGAGTGGGACCCACCTCATGAACGCAGGAGGGGTCGGGATGGCGCGCTAGGGGTAAGTAGTAGTACCGCTAGCGCTTTGGATACATGGACGCCAGGGGTAATCTGTGGGGCCGACTGGAATCTAGCGCCTGCACGCTTTCCAGCGGCCACCAGGGCTTTGTGATGTACCACCGGCGGTCATGTGATCTACGTGTCAGCGCTATGGGCGGGTGGGGGTGGTAAACATACTATCACCACAATTTTTCTCAGGCTCGCCGGGGGTAAAAGGTTAGCACCGGCGAAGTCGATGTTAGGCGCGTCGGAG
The DNA here is from genome assembly GCA_916181665.1 of Avena sativa. Taxonomy (NCBI): domain Eukaryota; kingdom Viridiplantae; phylum Streptophyta; class Magnoliopsida; order Poales; family Poaceae; genus Avena; species Avena sativa. The sequence goes on from OV702280.1 coordinate 141,278,018, forward strand.
GTAGATACCGCCGACGATCTCAATATTTAGTGTGCCGGCCGTAGATTTTTTTCTATAGGCCTTTTCCTAGTAGTGTCATCCTCGGAGTAAGGAGAAGTCAGTAAGTCGTTTTCCTCAAAGGAAACCTAGGGAATATTGTCTATGCGAGTCTAATCCATATGGAAGTTTCCTTAATCGGGAGACCTAGACAAAACTTTATAATAATTCATAATGTAAGATTTAAGATTTTCATGGCCTTCAATAGTCACTTCATCTTGGATAAGTGAGTGAATTAGTTTCTTCCGGTGTTTACCATTGGCAACACTATGAAATTATATTGTATTCGTGTCACCTTCCGAAATGAATTGACTTTTAGACCATTGATACCATTTGATTTCCTCCTCTCGCAAAAGTCGACCTATTTGTGCATTCGATTGGCATTTAAGCTCAATATCCTGCGGTCATAGAGGACGAAATTCCACTAGTGCTTCGAGGTTATCAATGATACTTGAAAGTATTAACTTTTATTTTTCAAAAATACCTGCTATGTGCCTCTCCCAACAGCCTAGGTGTTTAAGAATAGATCATATTTTGTTATTCCACCTTTCGATTGGGTTTCGACCAATGGTAGGATGCTCCCATACCGTCTTAACCATATCATGGAAACCATCCCTACGTAACCATCTGAGTTCAAACTAGAAACGTCAGTTACACCCAATAGTCTAGAGAACGGGAGCATGATCCGACAGAGCTTCAGTATGTTCAAGAGCTCGTATTGAGATCCTTGGGTATTTATCTTCCCAATATGAGTCCATGAGTATGCGATCTAGTTTTTCATATGTAGGCTCTAGAAGATTATTCGCCAATCATTGAGACCTCTCTTAAATGCAAACTATCAATGACAGTAGTGAATAAGAAGGTCCAATGATCATCAAACCAACCTTTACTCTTCTCAAGAGGAAATCTAAGCAAATTGAAATCCCCTCCAATAATAATTGGATATGGGTTATATTTTGCTAAGTTAACCAAATCTCGTAGAAAATAAGCCTTAAACCCCTCCTATGTCGCACCATAGACGGCCACAAGACTCCATATGAAATTGTTAGACTTGTTACGGATATGGAGTTTCACATGGAAATCTCCATCCGAGAAAGCCAACACATCCACAAAAGAAGTCTTGACACCAACCAAGATGCCACTAGAACGTCCACGAGGCGGACGAACAAAGTCAACACAACCTAAAAGGCGGTTAAGAAATCTTTGTGGGAAGTCCCGGCTAACCGTTTATGCACTAGAGAGATGTTTAGCCAAGTAACCAAGACCTCTGCTATTTAAAGACATGCAATTCATCACGAAACTATGGTTCTAGGTGAAACTTTTGCCCATTTCTTAGGCTTTTTAGCTTTCCTACTAGAACATGATCCAGATTTCTGGCCCAAAGCTTTTAGTTCATGTAATGAACTTAGCTTAGACTCATCCATGATCACATCCGACACCTCCCCAAATAACTGTGAGAGAAGTTGACCATGTGATGTGGCAATTGCTTCCTCGTCGTCATCATAGGTGGTGCAAGAAAATGCCGAGCCTTTAGGAATTACCCGTTATACTGTCAACTTCCATCCTTCTCAAGGCATTTGAAGAAATAAAATTTCTCTATCATTAATACAAATATTGACTCCTACACTAGCAAGCTTAGAGGAAATCATTGGTGTTAAAAAGATAGAAAGGATTTAGATTTGGAAGGAGAAATTATACCTGAGTAGTCGAGGTTGAGATCTACCTTCCTACACATGGCCGGTTGCATGAAATCCTCATCAATCATGGATGCACCATCCACGGCGGACCCATATCTCCCACTCCGCCTAGTTGGCATGACAAAGTCTGCTTTGAAAGCGGAAATAGTCAAACAATATGGTGAAGTAGACCCGTGTGTCCGGTGTAGAAACCAGCAGTGAGACCTATGTAGTCACCAGAATCAGAGGGGTTGATGCTGATGAAGAAACCACTCTGACCCTAGCCATCAGCGAAAGAGCAGAAGGGTGGTCATTGAGTCCCGAAGTGCGGTCTCCAACCCCAGCAATCAGCGGCAGCCCATCCACTTCCTGGGATCCCGGCTAGGCGGCCTCTAGCAGAACCGGTCCGGTGACCTGGCCCAAACCGTCCGGCTGTATCGTGGCCACCATCCTGTTTACCTGGCCCAGCCCATCCGGCTGCATCGTGGCCACCGCACACGGGCGGTCCACAACTGGAGGAACAGCTTATGACCCACCCGGGCGAGTTCGGCCCATCATATTAGGTCATACTCTCATAGGTGCAGTTGTCGGCCTGCTGAGCACCGGCGCTGACACAACAGGTAGTGTCTGCTGCTGGACGCCAATGCCAGAACCACCACTGGCTGGAACTGCTCCGAAGCCATCGACTACCATACTTGTAGTATGAGAATTTGAAGCACCTTGCGGCATACCTTTAGGACCCTTTCCTTTATATTTAGTCATATCATGGTCGCTGAGGTCATCCTCTTTATGCTTCCCAAAAAAAGGAGTATACATGGTATCTGGCTTGAAGTCGGTTTTCTGCTTGTGGAACCGAAGATCACACCCCTTCAATTGGAGAGGAACGGTGACATCACCATAAGACCCTTTGTCATCTTGATGCTTACTCAAAGTATCCGGATTAATACTAGTCACTAATATCTGAACTACGTTCTGACTATATAGAGTGGGAGGATCAACATCATTGGTAGTACCCATAAGTGAACCAAGAGCCCAAAGACTGAAATGTCTAAGAGTATGCATCACACCCTCCACATGCACCCAAAGTTGAGGTAAATCAAACTTGGGCTGAATATCTTTGACCTTCCACTTACTAAGCTTGAACTGGGCATCAAAGTCAGGCACACCCATATGAATACCATTCACTCTCTCCAAGTCCTGAAATGAAGGAAAATTAACCATGAACGAATTTGTATCGTGAGAAATAGCCTCCCACTTCCACTAAGAATTAAGAGGGAAAATTCTTTCCATCTCTACCTCTATCGCAGTAAAAGGAACAGTAGATCTAGAAATAGTAACTTTAGCAATTGGATCACACTTAGGAGCAAGGTGCCCCTTGAAGACACTGACTGGCATTTGAATAAAGATAGTATCCTTAGTCTTGTTACTAGTGACGAAAGATGAAGGCCTAGGAAATCTCAGTGTAGGACATCTGATAGTAGGGTGAGTTGCATTATTACAATCAAGATAGTAAGGTTGAACCGTGCAGTCCTTTGTAGCATGAGTGACAATAGAAAATTTCCAGCACTTCCCCGTCTTGGGGGTGTTAACCTGCTCAACAGCTGCATGTGTGCTCTGAATAAAACCAGCAGAACTCTTGGGTGCCAAGGAAGGAACCGTCACCTGAGGAGCGGGTGCTGCCATGGGAACCATCGGGAATGGATGACATACCTAGGCCGTCGCAGGAGACTCTAACACTGGTTGAACTGGCTGCAGAGGTGGAGGCTAACCTTGCGGAATAGCCGGTGTCTGCTTCTTCTTCTTCCTCTTGGGACGCACCGCATTGGCTACCCCTGGATGCACCGGCTGGGCTACCAAAGGTTGAGCTTGCGGAGGAGGAACTTGCATGAATGGCTGCCCCTATTGAACATATTGAAACGACATTGCTTGGAACTGCTGGAACGTCAGGTACTGAAAATATGGCATCTGGTGTGGCGGAATGTATGCCGGTGACCCCAGCTGACGTGATGGCGGCTGCAGCGGCGCCCCACCCACTGATCCAAAAGAAGGAGGAGCCCCGACCATCGCACATGCCGAACCAGAGGCTCTAGCACCCGGAAGCAATGGAGTAGGCTGACAAAGAGGTGGCTGGACATGACCTGAGGCGAACGCACCCGTAGGAGGTGGACGTTGCGGGGGTCTCGACATGGAGACAACAACGACGAAGGATCACCAGGAACCGGCGGCCGGAGGATAGGTAGAGACGACAGGAAGGGGCGTGTAGGCGGGTGACTGTAGCCTACACGCAGAAAACCCGACGGCGGAGGCGCTTGTCAATGAGGAAGATGGCGTGACAAAGGAGGCAGCTGGGAGGGTGTTGGGTGAGGCTGCCGTAGGGTAAGGCAACCACACCCACAGCTTACGATACCTTCATCTCAGGTGGGCCCAAGGCTACATGCGGTCCTAATTGTCTACATGCGTAGAAGCCCGACCGTCCCTGTCCACCAAAAATGGCTCGATTCGAACCTGCATGCCGCCCGTGATCACCGTGTCTGGCCAGTCCGGCAAGATTGATGGACACGCAGTAGTCGGAGGAGACATCGCATCTCCGATCGCCTTCTCGAGAAGTGTCCAAGGATCGGCGATAGCGTTATCCAGCGCTTCGGCAACGGACCAAGCCAAGGTCCCATATGAGGACTCCATGCAATCCGCAACCCTGATGGAGAGGAAACGTCCCCTCTACAAACCGAACCTGCTAGGGGATATATCCTGGCCACTGGCGATCCAGCCTGCTCCACTTCAACCGACGCTGCATAGACATCGACTGACCTGCAAAAATAAGGAGTCACACCTGTCGGCGAGCACGACCATTGCGCCTTCTCCCAATAACGGGTTAACAGCATCGGGAAGCCGAGCTCCCTCCATAAATCCCCCACCGTCTCCTTCTACATCTTCTTCCTCTGCTGGACCACCGACATCCACTCCTCCTCCTGCACATCCTCGGAAAGTAATTGAAGCGTGACCTTTACTGGGATGCTATCACCCTCCTCCTCAGATCCGCGAATCAAATCCCAAACACGAGAACCACGATCCCAATGTTGATGCCCCTAATGAAGAAGATGATGCATCAAACAACAGTGGTGGCTTGGGCACGAGGGTGAGGCGGCATCGCCGACCTGCCGTAGTCAGCGGCGTCGCCATTGCCTTAGAGTGCTAGGAGAGTAATAAGCCTCTCATGCACATGATCTAGACGTGGCTGATTTTTTTATTTGTGAAGTGATCTGACTGTCATGTTTAAATACATGTGTTTTAGAAAATAAAAACTAGAACATCTTATATTTTGAAATTGAGCTAGTAATAGTATATACAAAGTCTTCCCCTGCTCCGTGATATCCAGCATCTCATGTTCTTTTTCCTGGGGACACACCATGTATCTTGGCTCGAGGAAGAAAGAGTTTTGGATCTTCTTGTGCAAATATAAGAGAGACCCTCGGGGATAGGGTGTCAGGTGGGATCCCGCCTAAATCCCACTTCTAGTTCATTTCTTAAAATCTAGTGTAAATTTTTATTTAAAATTTACACTAAAATTTGGCAAATGAACTATAAGTGGAATTTAGGGGATCCCACTTGACACCCTACTCGGGGATGTACATACGGGAGTGGAAGGGGATCAACTGAGAATTATGACATATTATGTACTGTTTACAATCGGCTTAGAAAATAATTCCAATAAAATAGGAAATAATCTATAAATATGCTCTCTGACACGAAGACAAGCACTGGTATGCGGCTCTCGCCGGCCGTGTTTGTATCGGTTCTTGGAAACAATAAAGAAACGGAGGAGTTCCTAAACTTCTGAAGTTGTCAAAGCCAAACTGTTGAGAGATAACAATTTAAAGACTTGGGAGGTTTCACAATTCAAAGACCTAGGTGGAAACCTCCCGATTACAAGATTTTTAAGATCAATATGGATGGTGCATACTATGGGCATTCTGGAACTAGAGGCTGGAGTGCGGATTTTGGGACCACTTAGAGGAATATCTGTTTACGACTATTGAATTTTTTTCACTACATCAAGATTGGTGGTGTGGCAACAACGGTGCGCAGGAACCTGGCGGTAGCCACCCTTGTCTCGGGACATGAGCTCCCTTACTCAGTAATAATCTATAGCATCCCAGTTGTCTAACAATTGTTATGATACTTGGTTATCTATATAATGCTACTTCATATATATTATAATTGAATTGCATAATATCATGCTCATGTAACCATGCCACCTTGCATTTGAGCATCATATTAAAACCCCTTTTATTTGGTTCTTCTCACATATGCATTTTTATTATTATTAATTGTATTTGTCTCTTGATATATTGTAGTTGGTTTATCATATATTGCTTGATGCCCAAGTTGAGCTGGGGGCATATCTTTTCAAACTCCACAACCTTTCTTTTGGGACCTATCCATAAATTCCACCATCCTAATTATATATGAGTCATGCTTTTATTTTGGTATTTAAATCTTGCTCATAATAATTTGGATGGGTCCTATCTTGTAATCATGCTTCCATACTTTTTATAATATTGTTTTCACAATATTAATGTGGGAGATACATGGCCACCTTTGCATGCTATGAGTGTGTTTTCCTTTTATCTTCTTCTCATGATTTTATTCAAGTTTGTGCGTATATTAAAATTAATGAGGCCATATGAACCATAGTGGCTCACTCATAATATACTTGGTATTTTATCTTAAATATACTCTCTTTCTGAATGCAATCGTGAGAATAAGCTTGGTGGATTTCTTACATGACTTTGGGCAATGATATGGAATATGTAGTGTTTTCACTACTACATTATGCATGAATGAATATCCATGCAATGGTATTTTCTATTTCCCTTCTTGAATTATTTTTTCTCTTCTTATGGTTTTGTGGGGTCATGATCATATATGAGACCAAGCCAAGTAGCTACCTAGACTAGATGCTATATTTTTTGGTGCAACCTAAACCTAACCCCATGTATCGTTAGCCCCAGATAGTTACCACCGAATCCACTAATTGATCAACCTAATTCATGCATCAACCGAGCTAGCTACACAAACCTGAACCCGTTCTGTCGCTTATCCCTAGACCAACCCTCTCTTGCCATGTCCTAGTTGAACCAGTTTGATGGCAAACACCAACCAGGCTCCTGTTTCTCTTCCTCTGGCGGATCACATGCGATCGACTGCCAGTGCCCATGTTGCACACCTTCCTAGATCCCTCCCGAGCATAAAGCAACACAGTAGCTGCAACGCCTCTCATTATCATCCCCAACCAGTCCTAGATGATCTAGGAGGGAAGCTACCTCCTTCCCAAGCTAAAGGAAGCCCGCCCTAAAACCCTGATAGTTGGCGCCATCTGCCTCGCCGCCGCCATGTCTCGGCCGACGTCCACCTAGCGCACCTTGTTGTCATTCCACTATGATCATGAGAAGATTTTGCACATGATGGGCAAGCGGGATGGGAGGATCACCAGCTCTAGTTCGATGACCTTGTCGTCCCAGTACTACGCTACCTCAGCTCTATGTCCATGTCAGTCGCTGACGCGGTCCATCCTCACCTTTCCGCTTCCCGCTCTGGCTTGCTCGTCTTGTTGATGAGCGCAAGGTGAGTGTCGTCCATGTCCCCTATATTGTCGCCGTCTTCGCCCTGCACGCGTTGTATGCCGTAGTCGTTATAGCTGCCGCTCGCCACTACCAGATGCCACCTGCGCCGCTCGGTTTAGTCCTATGTTCATAAATACCAAGCCCTATCCACCATTTTTATCTGTCTAGATCCGTTGTGCAAGGTTGTAGCTCTATCTTCCCTCTTTAAAATATGCTATCCTATGCGATGTTTGGCCAGTATCTTGTTTGATATATTGCTTGCAAGATCAAGCCGCAGCGCTGCTTCACTAACGAGATTCAGTAGTGCGGGCTACAGTTTTCATCAGACCATCGAGTAGCAGAAGCTAACTCTAGTTTAACAACAACATCAGCCCAGCCCAATGGCTTGTTCCATGTTTCGATCTGGGCCGCGAGGGCACGAGTTCAATCCTTCCGGGTGCCAGCCAACCTTTTTTTCTTGTTGACCCATAAGGCCGACCCGTCAGTCGACCAGGAGCCATGACCGCACCAGAGGCCTAGTCATCTCGCAGAGTCCCACTTGACAATGTGTGCGACTAGAACCGTACGAGTAACAAAAAGCAAACAATTTTAGTTTCAAATTCAAACTTAATTTCAAAGTCAAAATCCAAGACCTAAAAATTTGACCAAGTTTTAAAAAAATCTGTAAGGAATTTGAAAAGAGTTATAAGCCAAACTTGATTGTTTCCAGAGGTTGTTCTACAATTTATAGATTCCCCAAATTCCAAAAGTGTAAGAAGTTATGGCAAAAACAAGTTTTTTTCCTGCAAAAAATAAAAAAGAGGGAGAAACTTCTGTGGCGCATATCTCCCATATGCGCCACAGAAGTCTTGGGCGGGATTCAAAATTTGAATCCCGCCAGTGCCCCTTATCGCTCTCTTTTCTCCTTTACTCCTCTTCCTCTCATCCACACTTCTCCTTCCTCCACTTCTCCTCCCCTTCTTCCTCCCCTTCTTCCTCCCCTTCCTCCTCCTCCACCCGGTGAGCTCCTCCCTCCTCCCTCCTCCTGCTCCTCCTCCTCCTCCACCCCGGTGAGCTCCTCCTGCACCCCGATGAGCTCCTCCTCCTCCTCTACCCTGGTGAGCTCCTCTGACGACGACTACCACCACGACCCTGATGACCTCGTCCTCCACCAGAGATCCCCTCCTCCTACTCCGGCAGCGGCCTCCTTCTCCTATGGTGATCCCCCTCATCAACCCACCTCCGGCCTAGCCTAGCATATCCCTCCATCGGCGACCCCCACCTCTATCCAAATCTGGCCATCTTTTTTTTTGAAATTTGAAAAAATTCTGTGGCGCATATTGGTAATATGCGCCACAGAAGTTTTAGATCTAGCCCGCCTTTTTTTAAAATTTGAAAAAAAATCGGCGGCGCATATAGGCAATATGCGCCATAGAACATTGAGACTTCTGTGGTGCATATTGAAATGCACCACGGAATTGAACTTTATCTGCATGATAACAGTGGTGCATCCCATATGCGCCATATGGGTGCCATACCCAATGCACAGGAGCCAAGGTTAGACAAGAAGCTAAAGCATATTAGGCTACATTTTCATGCTATTCGCGAGCATGTCCAAGATGGTGACATAAAGATTTGCAACGTACACACAGATCTAAGTGTGGCTGATTGACTAAACCTCTCCCTAGGTCAAAACATGACCAACACCAGAACTCCATGGGTGTTAGGTACATTACAATGTAATCTATATTATTGACTCTAGTGCAAGTGGGAGACTATTGGAGATATGCCCAAGAGGCAATAATAAAGTGGTTATCATTATATCTTTGTGTTTATGATAAATGTTTACATCTCATGCTATAATTGTATTAAACAGAAACATTAATACTTGTGTGTTTTGTAAACATAAAAGAGTCCCTAGTAAGCCTCTTGTTAAACTAGCTTGTTGATTAATAGATGATCATGGTTTCCTGATCATGAACATTGGATGTTATTACTAACAAGATCATAATATTAGGATAATGATGTGATTGACACATACCCATAGTAAGTGTAGCATAAGATCAAAGTCATTAAGTTCGTTTTACTACAAGCTTTCAGATACATAGTAACCTAATCCTTGGACCGTGAGATCATGTTAATGACCATCACCAGATGAGTACTTTTATGACATAAAACACCACATCTGTAACGGGATGGTTATAAAGGTGGCATTGGGTATTCTAAAAGTATGTGTTGAAGCACGTGGATCAAGAGTGGGATTTGTCCATCCATATGATAGATAGATATACTCTAGGCCCTCTCGAAGGAATGTCATTCAATTGTCTTGCAAGCATGTGACTAGTTTACAAGGGATGTCATATCATAGAACGAGTAAAGAGTGCTTATCGGTAACGAGGTTGAACTAGGTATAGATATACCGACGATCGAACCTCGAATAAGTAAAGTATCGCGTGACAAAGGGAATCGGTATCGTATGTAAGTGGTTCATTCAATCATGATGTCATCATTAAAATATCTGGGAGACATATGGATTTCTAGATCCCTCTATGGGTTATTGATCGGAGAGATGTCTCGATCATGTATGCCTAGTTTGTGAACCATAGGGAGACACGCTTAAGGAATCGATGTTGTTTAAGTATATACGGAATATGAGTTGGAGACCGAATGTTGTTCAGAGTCTCGGATTGGATCTAGGACGTCACGAGGAGATCCGAAATGGACCGGAGAATGAGATTCATATAAGGAAAGTGGTTTTCTGGGGTTTAGAAAAGTTTCGGTGTTTTGACCGGATACTTATAGAATGTTATAGAGGAACCACCACCCCGAGAGGGGTCACTTGGGATGCGGAATGCCCTAGGGGCTAGCCGCACCAAGCCCAAGGGAAACTTTGCTAGGCACTAGGAAATTGGGGTCAAACCCTAGTTTGAAAAGTAAAATCCTAGTTTGAAAAGTCAAATCCTAGTTTGGGAAGGAAAGGGAAAACATGAAGGGCAAGTTTCCACCTCTCCCCTTGCTAGCCGAGTTTGGGAGGGACTCTCCTCTTGCTAGCGGAGTTAGGGAGGGACTCTCCCCTTGCTATCCGAGTTGGGGGCGACACGGCTAGGGCTAGGAACCCTTGGCCGACCGGCCCCCACCTATATAAGGAGGGGTGAGGGCTCACCCCCCACACACCCCTTGCCCTGGCGCCTAAACCCTAGGCGCCGCACTCCTATCTCTTCTCCACCATCCTTCTCCGGCATAGGCGAAGCCCTATAGAAATCTCTTCTCCTTGACCACCACCACCACACTGTCGTGCTGTTGGGATTCCGAGGATATCTACTATATCCACAAACCTGCTAGAACTGGGAGAGTAAGGTCTTCATCAACTCCATATGTCTGACCGACTGCAGAAGCGCTACCAGAACGCGGCGCCAAAAGGATCCTCTACACGATCTTGAGATCGGCAAGTGATCGACTACATCAACCACGAGATCTAATCTTGTTAACGCTTTGGGTCTACGGGGGTTAGTTCTCTACAATCTCGTTGCACCAATCTCATATATTAGATCTTGGCTTTGCCATAGATTAGATCTTGGTTTTGTGTGTTGACGTGATAGAATTTTTTTGTTTTCCATGCTACGAACCCTTCAACTAGGGTATTGAACTGCACGAAGATGACAAAGAAGCACCTGGTTTAGTTTCTCTGCCCCGGGTTGCGCTCGAAGGAGAGTCTTGGTTGGTCTTGAAGAATGGATGTAGATGTCCTCTGAGATAAAGTAGTGCACAATTTTGGTGGAAGGAGGTCGTTCAGCCTCACTGACATCTTCTGTAGCAAAAGGCACCATCTTGCTTTCCATGGTTCCCTACAGGTTTAGGAATAGAATCCAACATTACAAAAATAGCCAGCAATCAAGCGCGTCGTACTAATTTCATAAACAAAGATAACATTGAAAATTAGGAAGGTGACAAAGATGGTAAGTATTCTAGAGGATTTAGTTTTGCTTTTTTCACACTTTGATGTGGGAAACCCGTGGCGTCACAGAAAAACACATCGCTGCTATATTTGTTGTATTTTCTTATACTATGCTTGTTTATTATACAACGGGCTTATGCAAACAGAGAGCATAGAAGTATAAGAGCCCGTCCTGGTTAAGCACAAATAGGCTGGAAAGTTGAGTAGACAAGACATGACCTGATTCTTGGGGTCAGTCCAACAATCAAAAAGCTTGCACCACTCCACATTGTTCATGTGTTCAACAGGATATATCCTTGTAACTTGATTCAGTGGTTAGGGGTCAAAAAACTGCTTCTTCAGAAGATGTCGTTGAGTTCTTGTGTTCTTCATTAAATTCTTGTTGCAAACGACATGCACCTCTGGTCGTGATGCATCCATTACAAACTTTTGCTAAAATAAAACTTGGTGCATAACCCTTTGCATGAACAATAATGAAAATAAAAGGGATAGTTGAGTCAGAGAACATACGGAAACTATGTCATAGAACTCTGCTCTGACATCCGGCCTATCCTTGTCTTGGGCCATGCAGAGATAAAACAAAACTTTTTCCTCTAACGTGGTGATCCCAAGTTCTAGCTGAGGTAGAAGGCCATGAGGATTACCACTAGACGCGCAGTTGCGGATTACTGATGAAGCGCGTCAGTTGAATGCAGTGTAGTCCTTGCGATCTCGATCCAATCAATGATCGCGTGGTGTTGATTGTACAACACCTCTATTGGTATCCAGACGTACAAGGAGGAGCTCCGGCGGTGAACTTCTAGTTTTAGTATGGCGGCTGGACTGCTGTGGAGCTAGGGTTTCCAACGCATGGAATGAACTAACCGATCGACCCTCCTGGGTTTCTACGGCCCACTATATATAGGGAATGAACATGGGCTCCACTCACCCATGGCCCATTCACTAAAGCCCATATAATATTAGTCACTGTGAGTCCGACTCACTAACTCAGTCCAAAATTTTGGCTTGGGTCCAACCCAACTAGATTTCAGATTCACATCCAATCCAAACATGCTCCCGCTCTTAAGTGTGTGACCCCTCAGGCTCATGGAAACTTGGACACGATTGGACTCCGACTCTTAATCGATTAGTCGGTAGCGGCGCCTAGCAGAACCTGCCAACTCCCGAGTCCCAAAGAGTCTTGACAACTTATCTTTCTAATGTGACTTACGTCCGAGTCCCTTTTTCCTCACGATATACCTTGTCAGACTATAGGCGAATATTTTTCATCCCTTAAATAGTATGACTCTCTTCTCAATCCGAGATAAGTGATTCATCCGAATAACTCTTTGTCGATCGCCTCGGTTAACACTTAACCGAGTCGTGCATGGCCATGCTTTCCAAATCATATCATCCGAGAGGGCCCAGAGAATATCTCTACAACTAGAGGGGAAAAATCCCATCTTGGTTATTCACATCACGCATCTTGATTCACAGTCGACCCGAACTCTGCCTTTATAACTGCGCAGTTACGGATCAGTGTTTGACAGAACCTAAGTCGGTGATCCTCAAATCGGACTATGCAATAACCTCAGGTCTAAGGATTACATCGATTGATATATACAAATGACAACTTGTTCGTTTTACCTCAATATGGGTCAATCCGACTCACTAAACTCTTTAGCCGAATCTGTGTAAGTCAGAATAGCATATCCATGCCTATTATAAGTGGAAGCGAGTCATCAGGCGACTTTCACATTGGTCTAAGTTGTGTTTCCATCACAACCTCGATGACCAAGGATATTTAGTACAAACATCATGAATGTATAGTTCCGCAACCGAATCACATATTCAATGATAAACATCAGATGTTTATATAAGGACAACTTAATATCTTTATGAATACAATGGGAAATATCATCATACATGATTGCCTCTAGGGCATATTCCCAACACCTTGTACTCTTTCCAGCGAGTGAATATAGGCGACTTCCCCATGTTTTCCCCCTCGCCACAGTTTGATGATCATCATGTGTAGTAGTCTCTTTAGAAGGATTATGACCAAAATCAACTACAAAAACATATATTGTGGCGTTAGTGTTCTACTATAGTACAATGCAATAGGTACCATTAACACAATATAATGTGCTTTCCTTGGAGAGTTAGTTGCTTTCTTGGGGCAGCTGCCTGCTCATCTTGGACTACTGCCTTCCCTCCGTGAGTGATGTCGGCTTGTATTGGGCTGCTACCTTCTCACCTTGGGCACCATGGTCTGCAACACTCTCATTTCCTTGTGAAGGTGTTGCTACACGTGGCAGTCTTGGTGTGCGCCTTGGACAACTTGGAAGTGGAAGTACTTCTGGCGGATTCCCCTTGGACCTGGAATGTTTCAATATTTCTATGCAGGAAACTACACCAGGCAAGACGCGCTTCCGAGAAGTTTATACACCATCAGAGGCCATCCTTGTCCTGGAGACAGTTGTCTTCTTGTATTTCCTCTTCTCAGGCTACACAATTCAAATGAGGTCAATTCAGGATAATAAAAAAGCAAAAGATATATTGAAAATTTAGTAAGAAAATACTTACACAACAGATGAGTAGGAAAGTAATGGGACAACCTATGGCTCATCTTCCTCCCCTTCGGGATAATACTCAGATCCAGAGCCTTCATCCTTGCTCTTTTTAGGGGAGAATTCAGAGGGCGATGCATAAACAAGGGGCCTAACACCCATTTGTTGCATCCGCGCATTGTTTCTCGTGATGTTTTTTAGCCGTCTTTCCTCCATGAGATGCAATTGTGGTTCTATCATGAATAAACAACCCCAAGTAAGCTACAAAAACAAAACCTATGGTGTTGATTTTTCTATAGTAATTATAATGTACAACAATACACTATGATAAACTTATGCATGTTAACTAAATATACAAAGGATACACATCTACCATGCAATTAAAGAGTAAATTAAACAAAATATAATCTATGTTATGTAGAAATCACTAATAATCGTGTAAAATAGTCCACTTTGTGTAGTTTTTCCTCTGATCATAAGACATATGATGAACCAGCCAAAATAATGCAATAGACAAGATGATGAAATCTTCATCACATGCAAAACAGATCATAAGCTAAATAGTACATACAAGATGGAAAATTGACCAGTTGGTTGCAATAATAAGCAGGATAAGAATCAATATTGCGATTAAACAAGAAATTAAATAAAATATAACCTATGATACTTTTTGTTCTATAGAACTGATTATGTGACAGCTCACTATGAACAATTAATACTCTACAACATAACAAATAAGAAGAGCAGGACAAATAAACATAAGAGGGATAAAAATCTTTCAGGCAGTTAAGAAAATAACATATGAGGTTGATTGTTCGATAGTGATCATCATGTAAAACAAACAATTATGAACACTTAATACTCTACTCATTAGACATATCATGCAGCATTCAGACTAATGCAACAGACGGGATAATGCAACCCTGATCACAAGCCTTGTAATATCACAAGAAATTTCACAAGAAAATAAGAGAGATTGACTGCACCAAAACAAGCAAATTGGTGCATGAACAGGATAATGAACAGCATTTCACAGGAAAAAGTAAAAAAACACATGAGCATCTAGCATGAGCATGTTTCCTTGTCTGCAGGCTATAGGGCCTTTTTGATACCGCGTTGCTTACGGTGACCCTTGGCACGTGGCATCGAGTTGGATGGCAAGGTAGAAGACCTTGTCAACGAGGTGGATGGAGAGGTAGACGGACCTTGTCAGTGTAGTGACGGACCTTGTCGGCGAGGTGGACGGCGAGATGGATGGCGAGCTGGCCGACTATGCCGGTGAAGTGCACGATTAGGTGGTAGATAAGGTCGGCAGGCTATCGGCGAGGTGGAATACCTTCTAGATTGACGGCCTGGCGGAAAACCGGGACGGTGAGGAGGGGCTAGGGTTTGGGCTAGGGTGACGGAGAGGTTACCTGGAGGGATGGACGGAGAGAAGGGGAGTAGAGGCAGAGAGCAGAGGTGCACAAATGGCAGGCATGGCGAGGGAATTAGGGACATAGACGACATGGAGGGCGAGGGGAGAAGGGAGAGGACGGCGCCGAGGGCGGTGAGAAAATTTGGATCCGTCTCATTTCGACGTGGGGATAAAAAGCATTTCAAATAGATTACGTAAATGTCCTTTGGAGAATGCTTAGGTGGCGTTGTGGGGGTGTGCCGAAACGTAAATGCACACCTAGAAATTTTCGTTTGAGTAGAAACTCTCCCGCGTCTGGAGCCTACTTTCGCGTGGGCGGGAGGACCTAACCTAGAAATTTGGGCTTGGTGTCCTGGTCATCAGATACATGTTGGAGGATACAAATAAATAAACCATTTCAAAAAATTCTTCACTATAAGGGCCTCGTGATGAAAACTATAAATTATTTACCAATAAATCTATAAAAAACAATAATGTGGAGTACTACTTCATATTCTATTTGTGACATAATATTTGTATAATGATATTAAGAGATGCATAAGTATTTTGGATACTATATTTAAATTTATATAAGATTCAAATTGCAACCAAATACACTGTTGAAAGCTCTTCAAACAGGTAGATCTTGTGGTCCACTGTCTAGGGTTTTGCTCGAAAAGGCATATTAGCGAACGTTGGAATCATCTCTACAAAATTGCACATAACCCTACAAGCAACAGTTAATTATATTTGCTACACATGGTTTGTGTTTTCAATGAAACCATAGATCATGGGCATATTCTATCTCAACAACACATCACAATGGTGCTACATTTCAGCCCCCCTTCCAGCTAGACTGGCATAAACTTGTTTATATCGCGGGAGTTGCACCAAGAGGTTCTAGGTGAATCCAACGAGTGACCTGACCACTAAATTCTCTCTAGTATTTTTTAAAAATGGGCTGATGTATTTTCACATCACATCCTTGGTGTCCGCTTCATAAAATAGGCCCTTTTTGGGCACTAGGAAAACGGAAAATTGATTTTCCATGCGGGGTATGTGAAAATTTCATGCAACAACATTGTTTGGCATCACAATTTACACCCATGCACGGAATATGGGCGCATTAAGGCAAACTATGCCATGGATGTGGTCATGACCTAGCTTATATTCCCTGAAAGCCATGAATCCCCGAAGGAGGTAGGTCATTTCCTGTGAACACTTTTTTAGAATAACCCCCATATTACATGTTTGCTATTTTTGCATGCAACTAGGCAACATGAAATTGAAATGAGCGAAGGTTCCACATATTTGATTTTTTTGAAATTTTTAAGACGGTTTCGAAATCCGTCCGATTTCGTGGCAGTCAGGGTTCTTGTCTATGTGTCGGGTCTTGCTAATCTCTCGTTGGATCTCTTAAGAAATACCATGTTTTGTACCTGGAAATATTTTTTTGGTAACTTACTGAGATAGCTACGAGGTAGCTCTAGGATAAATTTGGCCCCCTTCGAACTAGACCAGCAGAAACTTGTTTATATCACGGGGGTTGTGTCGAGAGGTTCTAGGTGAATCCAACTATTTATCTGGCCACTAAATGCTATCTATTATTTATTAAAAATGGGGTGATGTATTTTCACATCACATCCTTTGTGGCTGCTTCACAAAATAGGCCCTTTTTCAGCAACAGGAAAATAGAAAATGGATTTTCCGTGAAGAGAATGGGAAAACATCATGAAGCTACATTGTTTGGCATCACAATATACACCCATGCATGGAATATTGGAGCATTAAGTAAAACTATGCCATGGATGTGGTCATGTCCTAACTCATTTGCCCTGAAAGCCATGAATCCCCAAAGGCAGTAGGTCATTTCTGTGAACACTTTTTTCAATAACCCCCATATTCCATGGTTGCTATTTTTGCATGCAACTAGGCAACATCAAATGGCAACGTGCGAAGGTTTCACATTTTTTTTATTTTTTATTTAAATTTTTATGTCGGTTTCAAAATCCGGCCGATACCTCGGCAGTCAGGGTTACTGTCTATGTGTCGGGTCTTGCTAATCTCTCAATGGATCTCTGAAGAAATGCCATATTTTGTACCTGGAAATTATTTTTTGGAAAATTACTGAGATAGCTATAAGGTACTTCGAGGCTAAATTTGGCCCCTTCCAACTAGATCGGAAGAAACTTTTTTATATTTCGGGGGTTGCACCAAAAGGTTCTAGGTGAATCCAACCAGTGATCTGGCCATTAAATGCTCTCTAGTATTTATTACAAATGGAGTGATGCATTTTCAGACCACATCCTTGGTGGCTTCTTCACAAAATAGGCCCTTTTTCGGCACCGGCAAAATGGAAATAGATTTTCCATGCGGAGAATGTGAAAACTTCATGAAGCAACATTGTTTGGCATCACAATATACACCCATGAATGGAATATGGGCGCATTAAGGCAAACTATGCCATGGATGTGGTCATGACCTAGCTAATTTGCAATGAAAGCCATGAATCCTCGAAAGCGGTAGGTTATTTCTGTGAACACTTCTTTAGAATAACCCCAATATTCTATTTTTTCTATTTTTTGCAAGCAACTAGGCAACATAAAATGGCAATGTGAGAAGGTTTTACATTTTTTTAATTTGTTTCAATTTTTATGACGGTTTCAAAATACAGCCGATACCGCGGCAGTTAGGGTTCCTGGTTATGTGCCTGGTATTGCTAATATCTCGTTGGATCTCTGAAGAAATGCCATGTTTTGTACCTGGAAATGATATTTTGGAAAATTACCAAGATAGCTATGAGGGAGCTCCTGGCTAAATGTGGCCCCCTTTCCAGCTAGACCGACAGAATCTTGTTTATATCACGGGGTTGCGCCGAGAGGTTCTAAGTAAATCCAATATGTGATCTGGCCATTAAATGCTCTATAGTATTTATTAAAAATAGGGTGATGCATTTTCACATCACATCCTTGGTGGCTGCTTCATGAAATAGGCCCTTTTTCAGCACCATGAAAATGGGAAATGGATTTTCCGTGCGGAGAATGTGAAAACTTCATGAAACAACATTATTTGGCATCACAATATACACCCATGCGCGGAATATGGGCGCATTAAGGCAAACCATGCCATGGATGTGGTCATGACCTAGCTTATTTGCCCTGAAATCCATGAATCCCCGAAGGCGATAGGTCATTTCAATGAACACTTTTTTAGAATAACCCCATATTGCATGTTTGCTATTTTTTCATGAAACTGGGAAACATGAAATGGCTACGTGCGAAGGTTTCACATTTTTTCATTTTTTTTTGAATTTTTTATGCTGGTTTCAAAATCCGGCCGATACCTTGGCAGTCAGGGTTACTGGCTATGTGCCGGGTCTTGCTAATCTCTCAATGGATCTCTGAAGAAATGCCATGTTTTGTACCTGGAAATGATTTTTTTGGAAAATTACCGAGATAGCTAGGAGGTAGATCCAGGCTAAATTTGGCCCCCCTTCTAGCTAGACCAGCAGAAACTTGTTTATATTGTTGGGGTTGCGCCGAGAGGTTCTAGGTCAATCCAACAAGTGATCTGGCCAGAAAATTCTCTGTGATGCATTTTCACATCACATCCTTCATGGATGCTTAACAAAATAGGCCCTGTTTATACCACGGGTTTGCGCCGAGAGGTTCTAAGTAAATCCAACTGGTGATCTGGCCACTAAATGCTCTCTAGTATTTATTAAAAATGGGGTGATGCATTTTCACATCACATCCTTGGTGGCTACTTCACAAAATAGGCCCTTTTTCAACACTAGGAAAATGAAAAATGTATTTTCCGTGCGGAGAATGTGAAAACATCATGAAGCTACATTGTTGGGCATCACAATATACACTCATGCGTGGAATATGGGCGCATTAAGGCAAACTATGCAATGGATGTGGTCATGACCTAGCTCATTTGCCCCGAAAGCCATGAATCCCTGATGGCGGTAGGTCATTTTTATGAACACTTTTTTTAGAATAACCCCCATATTCCATGTTTTCTATTTCTGCATGCAACTAGGGGACATGAAATGGAAATGTGCGAAGTTTTCAAATTTTTTGATTTTTTATGCCTTTTTCGAAATTTAGCCGATACCGAGGTTGTCTGGGTTCCTGGCTATGTGTCGGCTCTTGCTAATCTCTCATTGGATCTCTGAAGAAATATCATGTTTTGTACATGGAAATGATTTTTTGGAAAATTACCGAGATAGCGACGTGGTAGCTCCAGGCTAAATTTGGCCCCCTTCCAACTAGATCGTTAGAAACTTGTTTATATCACGGGGGTTGCGCCGAGTGGTTCTAGGTGATTTCAACCGGTGATCTGGCCACTAAATGCTCACTAGTATTTATCAAAAATAGGGTGATGAATTTTCACATCACATACTTGGTGGCGGCTTCACAAAAATATGCCCTTTTTCAGCACCAGGAAAATGGATTTTCCATGCGGAGAATGAGAAAAATTCATGAAGCTACATTGTTTGGCATCACAATATACACCCATGCACGGAATATGGGTGCATTAAGGCAAACTATTCCATGGATGTGGTCATGACCTAGCTCATTTGCCTTGAAAGCCATGAATCCCCAAAAGCGGTAGGTCATTTCCGTGAACACTTTTTTAGAATAACCCCAATATTCCATGTTTGCTATTCTTGCAAGCCACTAGGCAACATGAAATGTCAATGTGCGAACGTTTCCCTTTTTGTAATTTTTTTTTTGAATTTTTATGACGGTTTCGAAATACGGCCAATACCGCGGTAGTCAGGTTTCCTGGCCATGTGCCGGGTCTTGCTAATCTCTCGTTGGATCTCTGAAGAAATGCCATGTTTTGTACCTGGAAATGATTTTTTGGGAAATTACCAAGATATCTATGAGGTAGCTCCAGGCTAAAAAAATTCCCCTTCTAGCTAGACCAGCAGAAACTTGTTTATATCACGGGGGTTGCGCCGAGATGTTCTAGGTGAATCCAACCGGTGATATGGCCACTAAATTCTCTCTAGTATTTATTAAAAATGGGGTGATGCATTTTCACATCACATCCTTGGTGGATGATTCACAAAAATATGACCTTTTTCAGCACCAGGAAAATTGAAAATGGATTTTCCATGTGGATAATGTGAAAATTTCATGAAGCTGCATTGTTTGGCATCACAATATACACCCATGCGCGGGATATGGGCGCATTAAGGCAAACTATGCCATGGATGTGTCATGACCTAACTCATTTGCCCTGAAAGCCATGAATCCCCAAAGGCGGTAGGTCATTTCCGTGAACACTTTTTTAGAATAACCCCCACATTCCTTGTTTTCTATTATTTCATGCAACTAGGCAACATGAAATGGCAATGTGCGAAGGTTTCACATTTTTTGAATTTTTTATGCCGGTTTCGATATCCGGCCGATACCGCGGCAATCAGGGTTCCTGGCTATTTGTCGGGTCTTGCTAATCTCTCATTGGATCTCCGAAGAAATGCCATGTTTTGTACCTAGAAATTATTTTTTGGGAAAATTACCAAGATAGCTACTAGGTAGCTCCAGGCTAAATTTGGCCCCCCTTCCAGCTAGACCGGTAGAAACTTGTTTATATCATGGGGGTTGCGCCGAGTGGTTCTAGGTAATTTCAATCGGTGATCTGGCCACTAAATGCTCTATAGTATTTATCAAAAATGGGGTGATGAATTTTCACATCACATCCTTGGTGGCGGCTTCACAAAAATAGGCCCTTTTTCAGCACCAGAAAAATGGAAAATGTATTTTCCGTGCAGAGAATGTGAAAATTTCATGAAGCTACAATGTTTGGCATCACAATATACACCCATGCACGAAATATGGGCGCATTAAGGCAAACTATGCCATGGATGTGGTAATGACCTAGCTCATTTTCTCTGAAATCCATGAATCTCGAAGGCGGTAGGTCATTTACGTGAACACTTTTTTAGAATAACTGCCATATTCCATGTTTGCTATTTTTTCATGCAACTAGGCAACATGAAATGGCAATGTGCGAAGGTGTCCCATTTTTTGATATTGTTTTTTAATTTTTATGCATGTTTCGAAATCCGTCTGATACCGCAGCAGTCAGGGTTCCTGGCTATGTTCAGGGTCTTCTAATCTCTCGTTGGATCTCTGAAGAAATTCCATGTTTTGTACCTGGAAATGATTTTTTCGAAAATTACCAAGATATCTATGAGGTAGCTCCAGGCTAAATTTCCCCCCCATCCAGCTAGACTAGCAGGAACTTGTTTATATCACGGGGGTTGCGCCGAGAGGTTTTAGGTTAATCCAACCAGTGATCTGGCCACTAAATTCCCTCTAGTATTTATTAAAAATGGGGTGATGCATTTTCAAATCACATCCTTGGTTGCTGCTTCACAAAAATAGGACCTTTTCAGCACCACGAAAATGGAAAATGGATTTTCTGTGTGGAGAATGTGAAAACTTCATGAAGCTACATTGTTTGGCATCACAATATACACCCATGCGCGGAATATAGGCGCATTATGGAAAACTATGCCATGGATGTGGTCATGACCTAGCTCATTTGCCCTGAAAGCCATCAATCCCCGAAGGCGGAAGGTCATTTCCATGAACACTTTTTTTAGAATAACCACCATATTCCATTTTTGCTATTTTTCATGCAATTAGGCAAAATAAAATGGCAATGTGCGAAGGTTTCCCATTTTTGATTTTTTTATGCAGGTTCGAAATCAGGCCGACACCGCGGTAGTCAGGGTTCCGGGCTATGTGCCGGGTAATGCTAATCTCTTGTTGGATATCTAAAGAAATGCCATGTTTTGTACTAGAAATGATTTTTTGGAAAATTACTAAGATATCTATGAGGTAGCTCTAGGCTAAATTTGCCCCCCTTCCAGCTAGACCAGCAGAAACTTGTTTTTATCGCGGGAGTTGCACCGAGAGTTTCTAGGTGAATCCAACCGGTGAATCCAACCGGTGATCTGGCCACTAAATGCTCTCTAGTATTTATTAAAAATTGGGTGATGCATTTTCACATCACATCCTTGGTGGCCGCTTCACAAAATAGGCCCTTTTTTGGCACCGGGAAAATGGAAAGTATATTTTCCATGTAGAGAATGTGAAAACTTCATGGAGCAATGTCGTGGTATTGCCGACGATTACGCCATGGAGGGGTCCTCACAATGCGTGTTTAGAGAAGTGGGGGAAGGTAGACGGTTGACGGGTACGAGGTAACACAGCTTACCTAGGTTCAGATCCAACGACGGTGGCGGAATCCTACTCCTGCTATAAATCACCATAATGGCAATACGCCGAGTTACAGGGATCGATTCGTTGTGCGAGGTATGAGTTAAGGCTCCCATAGGCCCGACTTATATAGTCGCGAGGTCCTAGGGTTACAGGGAAAAGTCCTAGCCAGACAAGTTACAGAATCCTACACTGCCTATTACTAGTCTAGTGTATCTTGCACTCCAAGGCTCCGGGTATGTCGGTGACTCCTCTGTAGCCTTCCTTTATCCGGCATGGGCCTCCCTTCTGGATCCATCTAACTGGGCCGCCCAGCAGGCCATAGGCCTTGCTACCAACTGTGGGCAACCTGGGTTATCCGGATAGAGGACATGCTATGAGGATACCCGTATAGCATATCCCCAACAGTCGCCCCCGGAGAACTCCGAGATCTTGTGCCGTCTTGCCTCTTCACGTTGAATGCTCCGTCTAGATGGATGTCGGCAAATTGCGAAGCAACATCTTGTAATCCTCCCTAAGAACCCTGCAAGGTTTTCTCCGTCTTCAATTTGTAAGTCGGAGAATTGATGAATCTTCTATCGTACTCTTCCGTAGCCGGATTGGATTCGTCTATGGCGGAATATAGACATAGGTCAGCAATGCCTCGTAACTTACACATGCAGAAAACGCAATCATGTCCGATTTTCCCCTGCGATCGATACGAACCATTGGCGGCGATGGTTGGAAACGTGGCAAAATTTCTGGGCACGCGCCCACACACGTCGTCCACGCGTCAACCGTTCGATCATTCCGCACGAATCTTGATGCCGGAGGTTATAAATTATAACGGCGATGGAAATTTTAATTTTCACCTCATTCTCCTCTGCATCATCTTCTTCCTCCAGTGAGCGCCTCCTCGAGCTCTCCACGCACAGTGCAAAAAACCTAGCCCATCGACCTTCCTTAGTCACCACAACAATCCATCCATAGCCAGCAGCAGTTCTGCCCCTCCATGTTGGCGTCAGGCGATGCCGCGGCGAAGCCGGCGAGCTCCTTCGTCGTGCCCCCAGAGGGTCTTGTGATTCCCAGATACGCGGTGGTCGAAGCCACCGGCGGTGACCATAACTCAGCGGTGATGGAGTTGCTCGAAGAGGAGTACGACTCCCACAAAGGCGACTAGCGTGGTTCGGATATTATGGACCGTGATATCAAGGAATTGATCATCGAGGGCTACCTCCATGCGACGGAGGGGCTCGCCTAGCGGGCGGCACCGGCCGACGAGGTCACACATTCTCCCCAAGCCGGAGAAAAGGTGTACCTCAAAGCACAACTGGTACGCGGTGTCTCCCTGCCCATCTGTGGCATCCCGCAAAACCACTACTAGAAAATCGCGTTGTTTTTGTGCATTGCATCATCATGACCGCATGCTCATGTCATCATGCCACATTGCATTTGAGCATCGTCATCATCATGCATTTGCTTGCATAAAACTAATTGCAGAAAACCTAACTTGTTTTCCAAACGGCCCGTCTTTATTCAAACGCAAAACCCGGGTCTCCGGATTATTTTGTTTTGTCCGCTATCGGTTTGCAGAAGCTTTGTTTTAAACAAATAAAATATTAAATTATTTTAGTGGGGGCAGTCGAACGGGCCGATTCGACCCGAACGACCACCCCCAAAATAAAACGGTCTACCCCAAAATCCTATTCCTACCCAACCTAGTCTACCCACCCCTCCAGCCACCTCACCCCAACCAATAATCTGCTGCCACCTCACCTTTTTCCCTTCCCCACCCAACCAGACGCTGCCACCTCACCTCCCCTCTCTCCCTCACCCCACCCTCTCTCTCTCCTTTCCCCACCCCTCTCCCTGACCCGCCTGGCCCACCTGGCCCCTGCCCGCGGCCCCACCCCCCCACACCGACACGCCTCCCACGCGCACGACCCCCACCTCCCGCACCGCCCGCCTCCCTCCCCTTCTTCTCCGCCGCTCGCCGGCCCGCGCCTCCCCCTCTTCTCCGCCGCCCGGCTCCTCCTCACCGGCAGCCGCGGCCGCCCTCCGCGAGCGCCCGGCCGCCGCGTCTCCTCGCCCCGTCGCCGGCATGCCTCCTCCCCGTCGGCCTCATCCTCTCCGCACCGCCGCCTCCGTCTGCCCCTGACCGCCACCGCGGCCATCCCCTCCATCGGCCCCCTCTGTCCCGCGCGTCCCCGGCCCCGCCCCGCCGCTCGCCGGCCCTCCCGCGCGTGCTCCTGGGCGAGCAGCTCACCGACGAGGACGTGTCCGTAGACGGCTTCTGCAGCAGCCGGTGCGGTAGGCACGGGTCGTCCCAGGACGGTGAGTCCACGCACATCTGGGTGGGGAACTCCGTGAAGCAGTGGCCGAGACGATGAAGACCCCGTTCCCGAAGGCGAAGTCCAAACCTTGTCACGTCAAGCTCTTCTTCACGGAGGCCGAAGGCCGTTGTCCGAGACCGCGTAACAGATCCCTCGGGACGCCAAGCACTTCTTCTCGAACGCCACGGCCCGGACCCGAAAACCGCCAAGATCGCCACCGAATGCGAAGTCCTTCTTCCCGGACATGACAAGTACCCCTCGAGGACGCAAAGCACTTCTTCCCGGATCTGATGCCGAGAACCCTTGGACGCCAAGATCGTCTCGATAATGATGTTTTGAAGAATGGACCTGGCGTACCCCGAGGACCCTGACGCCGTTTCCAAGTTCGCCACCGGTGAATAAGGAGAAAACCTCAAGGACTTCGACACGGAGCGTCAAGATCGCCTCACGGAATCCGAAGCGCGGACCCGACAAGATCTTCGCGACTACAAGATCGACCTCAGTTATCCGAGAACGATCCCGCCGAGGCCGTCGAACCCTGAACCCTGAGACCGGACCCCGAACCCCAGACCAAGATCGCCGAACCCTAATGTGTGAACCCTTTCCCGAAACCCTATTTTATAACATAATACAACCTGTTGCATAATAATTGTTCATCTTGCATGCATACTTGTCTGTGGTTTGGGGGCCTTATGCCGATTCACCTAATAATTAAATATGGGGCCCATATGCGGGCAAATCTAGTCTCATATTGGCCTCATTTAAATTTGTGTAGCAAACCGGTGTCATCGTTTTGCCTTGTTTAAACAACATTTAATTGCGGGGGTTCTAAACAACTTGAACCGTTTAATTAATTGTCGGGACCTCGGTTCCGCTTAATATTGCCTAATTGCATTGCACCTCTACCATGCCATACATCATACATGCATCATGCCGATCTTCTGCCGTTGTATTAAATATTGCATCCGGTGTTTCTTCTAGTGTTTTGCTTCTTCGCGGATAAGGCCGTTGAGTTGATGCGAGTGTCGACCCGATCTTCGGTTGCACCTTCGTCAATGTTTTCAGGCGAGCATCTCCCCCTTTCTACCTATCTTACTTTTATAGTATTTATTCCCTCCTGTTGATCTATTGCTATCTGTGTTGCGTTGCTCTAGTTTTCATACCCGTGATATCCCTTGCAGCCGTATATTGCCTTGGACACATCCTATTACCTGTTGTTTGGTAGATAGATGGACCTGCGCGTCGTAGTCGCTTGCTCAAGTGATGTTGCGTGTCGTCAAGTACCACAGTTGTTGGAGCATGGCCGCATGTTCAATGTTGGAGATGATCATGGCTTTAATTATTGTTCACTTTAATTATTGTTTAACAACTAAAATTGAAGTAGGTAAGCAGAGCCACCGGTGGGTGATAGATAATATTTGGTTTCCGACCGCCCACTTGTGTCCCGTAGGACCCCGAGTTCTTGACACCTGTTCCGAGATCGAGCGCGCTAACCACATGTGGGGAGATATGGGCCCCCCATCGATTTAGTACCTGATTTCAAAGTATTGTACTGGGGGCCACAAGTAGTTTGGGGCTTTGTTACTATCCTGTACTTATGCCATGCTTTACTGCTTTATTTACGATTGTGTGAGGAGCACGCTGTACTGTTTTGGAAGCGGAGTGTTTTCACGGTATCGATAGTCCCCGTTTGGGGATTTGCTGTCGTTTACAGCCACTGTCGCAAACCCTGAGTCCGTCTCGGAGACCGACCGACTTCGTTGCGGGTGTACTTAGTGGGGTGGCCCCCCGTGCTTGCTTTGGGTCTGGGAAACGTCATGACTTAGGCCCCGCCGACATACCGATGGGTGTATGTTAACTGATCTGGCAAAAAGGGTCGAAGTGCGTGTGGATACTTTGGTGCACCCCTGTAGGGTTTAATATTTTCGAGAAGCCGTGTCCGCGGTTATGGACGACTTGGAGCACAGTGCTTGATCATAGACAACTATAACTAAAGTTTACTGTTATAATTTGACTTGTATCTGATATGATTAGTAATCAGCTTCACTGCAACGGAATGGCTAAATAAAAGTACCAACAACTGCTGGGTTTTTCTGGAATATCTCACGTTAATTGTATCTGACTAGTAAGTGCTGCAACTACAACGGAATGATTAACTAAAACGGCCCACTGCTTATTTTATCAGGATGATTATCTATACTTGACTAGTAATTGCCGCAACGAGAACTGAATAAATAAAATTGCCAACTGTGTGAGTTCCTCGGTTGACTTCCTCGTTTGGTCTCGAGGGGGAAACACCAGGATGGGATTGTTTGGTGTTAGCTTCAGGTTGTATCCGGATAGGTCATTCTTATCCCTCTCTGATAACCGCCAGTTGTATCGAGTCTCTATAGGTTGTTTAGTGCATGCTGCCGCTGCCGCTTCAGTCCACCATACCTATGTAGGCGAGGACCACCGAATTCTAGTCTCGCCGTGTACTGGCCTCAGTACTGACGCTCTCTCTTTTTCCTTTGCCCTTTGTCGGCACCCCTTTTGTTTAAGCAGGTTTTGAGATCGACATCGTTAGCAGGGTTACCCTTCCGGCTTGGCCTGGGCAGGGTTATGGACGCCATTGGTTATTCTTCAGGGCTCTTAGCCCCATTTGCATCTTGTCCGTAGCTGGACGCTCTATCGTTTTCAAGGTGATTTGGATCTTTGTATATTGAATTTGTATTCTTGACTCATGGAGTCGCTGTTATATATATATCTGTTCTGTGGGTCCCATCGAGGACTGTTGTGTAATGTTATTACTTCGTTTTCCACCCGCACGAAAGTGCCTGGTGGGCACCTTTGAATCGTTTCTATGCGGGTTTGGTGGGTTTCGCTAAAACTTGCATAGGTCCAATTCTGAGGGTGTTACACCATCTCAAACTTTTTCCTTGCTGTCCTCAACCATTACCGAGTACAGCCTCAGAACCTCTCCCCCAATAGCAACTTAGCGCTTAGCAACTATGCGGCGCTTTGCGAGGGTTATTTAGGGATTAGGCCTATGCTAGATCTCTTCATTTATTTCTTCACCGTCAAGCGCGAAGCCGGAGCCGGCAAGGACGAGCTTAGAAATTGTGGCACCATTAGTTTTAAGATCCGACCTGGCCGGCGGTTCCCCGACATCGTCTGCCACGAGTCTTGCAAGAACTGGCAGCGGACATACTTCTACGGCGCATATATCACTCTGGCCGGCCGAGAAGTGACGTACCCGAACTTTGTCAGTGGAGTTGCTGCCGAATCCTCGACATGGATATCCCAGGCCTCCCTTCCCTCAGACATTGATGCTTCCCGCGCTATAAGGCGGATAGAGTGGTTCGTAGATACGGGTATGACCGGATTGGACCTAGCCATGTGCTGGTTTGTCAGGTGGATCCAGCCTCTGCAGCACTACTTGAAGTTGATGCACGAGTATACCAACGACAGGAAGGATAGCCTCCGCATCTCTGAGGACAAATTCTCGAGTGACTCCGTCAAGCTCCACCTCAAGGACATCGTCAAGGTGAAGGATAAGAAGTGTGGCTTCTCCATCACCTACCACATGTTCGTAGAGAGCAAGTGACCAAAGGTACCTATTTATTTTCCGTGTATGACATATACTCCAGTTCTTCCGTCTAGCATTACCATCTCATCTAACACGGTGGTTCTTCATTTAACAGCTCAGCGACATAGATGAGGATAGAATGGCTCCTCAAATCTATGATCCAAAGATGAAGGAAGTCACCGTCGTGTCCGACGACGATGCCCCGTTCGCGCGAAAGCGGAAGAGCTCCACCTATGGCGCTGCCTACAGAGGCAAGAATAAGAAGACAGAGGGTGGAGCTTCCAAGAAGACTACCGCTGCCCTGGAGGCGGAGAAAAGAAAGGTTACAGGGATCTCCTCTGCCAAAGCACCCTGTCAACACCCGGATTTTTCAATCCTAGATGCCTGTTATGCCATACATCGCAATCCCAGGATTACCATTTTTGCAAGACATAACAGAATTGGATACCATAGTACATCATCCATTACAAACGATACATAAGTTCTTACACAAATAGGGATCTCATGATCCAGTTCTTAATAAAACATCAAGCAACGGAATACGTATTAATAACGGTAGCGTAGGCGAAGCTCCATCTTCGGGGTCACAGGCAATGCTGACGATGGGAGATGATCCTAGTTGTCGTAACCTTCCTGGTGTCCATCTTCCAGGTACTCCTCTTCATAGTCTGGCCATGGGAATAGCTAGGGACAAAGCCATGAGTACTCTTTAAGTACTCGCAAACTAATACTAATAGGTAAAGGGGTTTTTTGGATAATAGGACACTAGGCTCTAGGGTTGTTTTGCAAAAGCCAGATTTATCTCTACTAAGTTCTAAAGCTAGTCACAATTTTATAACTCCTAACTGGGAACTTGTATTTCATATCACAACTCTGTTATGGTCAAGTCAAAGCCTTAGTTTATTTCACAGGTCATTTTGAAAAGTCTGACGGGGGAACAGTATGGCCACTCCAACTGTCCATAACCGCGGACGCGGCTATTCGAATAGTTTGACACTCTGCAGAGATTGTACACTTTCGCCACAACATTCGATACATCCGTCAGGAACAAATCCTGAATTCACCATACTCAGTATGCGGATAATCAATCCTAACCTTTCGATTACACGCCCTAGTATAAGCACCTCTCCTGTGAGTTTGGCCTCCCAACCATGACCAACTGTCATCTTGGGTACTGCACAGTTGGACAATCTTCACAAGGTAGCCTCAGCTCAGACCTTGGCCGTGAGGGAACTAATACTAAGGAATATAAGTTTCTAGTCAAGCCCTACCCAATATTCGGGTATTGTGGTTGTAAGATAAAATTGGAATGGTATCGCATCCAGACAACCATCAGTTTTATAAAGGGCTAAGACTCATGCCTCAACATTTTTATCACCAAAATTCTCAAGTGTTTGGAAACACATGTCCAAAACATTTCAATAGAATGATCCATCATTCCAAGGTTTTCATAACCATTTTTCCACCAAGTATTCCCATCTAAAAGTTGATCAAGTTTTATGCTTAGCACTAGCATCTACATGTGGGGGTAGTACTAATGAGGGGTGGTAACTAGTGGAGTTTCAACTAAGTACAACCTCATGTCTTAGGCTGATGTCAAGGTTTCTAACTTAGGCCAAATTTTATGCTCTTTATGCAACCTTCAGCATCTTTCCAATATCTACCAGTCACTTAAGTAAACTCTAAGTAAGCTTTGATAAATAAATAGAGTAAGAAGCTTGCACATAAAACTAGGATTGGTTTATCAAGTGGATATAATCACATATGCTTAAGGCATATAGTGGTCATAGAACAAGTATGGGTTTGTTGCATCAGTAGGGTATCTTGCAAGGGTTAGCTTGCATAGGTCAACTTGATTAGTAAGGCTTGCATAGGTATAGTATCAGCTTGCATCAATATCAGTATAAGCTTGCTAAATTGCAAGTGTTAGCTTGCAAGGTTACTAGCTTGCCTTGTGCAGAGCAGTGTTTGAAGTTCTCCTGGGCTTCTTCTTCGTAGTATCCTTCTTCCTCCTCGTATCCTTGGTCGGTACTAGCGTCTATGAATAAATACGAGGTACACAATCACCAAAAAATAATTAACTACTTGCAATCATCACACACAAGGGTCCTATGGATGATCTAGCATCATCCCTAACATTACAAGGTTAGGGCTTGATTTAAATCCTTTTATTTTTAGAAAAGTAATTTCTACTCATTGAAAAACTACTTAAGATTTAATATTCTCCAAACCCGACATGGGATCATGTTGACACATGTCATCACCACATATTGTAGTCCATGGGAATGTGATTTAAAGTGGTGTCACAATTTAATAAGGTTTTACCCTTTTATTTTAATTAATTAAAGTGGCTAGAAATGCTTATGTAGCATTCTTTTATTACTTTGAACATTATTTCTGCAAGTAAACCTATATATTTTTATATATTCTGAAAGGTATGGTTAAATGTGGATTTTGAGAGTTGGAATCAACTCAAAAGCTATTATGGTTTAAATTTGAGAAATGTTTGAATGCAGAAAAGCTGCTGCCTTGTTATTTTTACCGTGGGTGATCTATAGATCCAAATGACTTGAATCCAACGGGCTTGGATTCAGCATTCATAGACCTTTCCAACAAAATTGGTTTCATTCAATTTGGTGCACTGAATCGATCTGGGTTGATTTTTGAAGTTGGGTACAGAAGTGTGTTTGAATTGAAATAGAAAAAGGTTTAATTTGAATAACTGGGCTGCGCGGAAAAAGTTACTGGGCCGGCCTGCTAAGCGGCTGGGAGTCATCGTCGACGCGAGACAACGCCAGCGAGAACGAAACCTAGCGCGGCCAGTGAGGGTTGCTGGGGGCTCACCAGGTACTGGCGAGGGTCGGCGAGGCGGGCGAACGACAAAGTCGACGACGACGAATCTCCTGGTACCGGTGGCTTCTCCTGGGGCGGCTCCAATCGCTGGCTCCCTTCTTCTCCAGAGGCGGCGGGCTCCGGTGAAATTCCGGCGGGGTGGTGCTTGCCTTGCTCTGAGAACGGTGTGGCACGATTAGTAAGGAGAGGGGAGTGAGATGGTGTGAAGAAATCGTGCGGGGCTGGCCTCTATTCATAGTCGAGCGAGGGGACCATCGGGGCGCACGGTGAGCTTGTCGGGGGCAAGGTTACAGGCGGCTAATGGTATGGGCAAGGGTAGGGGACGGTGCGGTGTCTCCTGGCGATGCTCAACGACATGGTCTCGAGGCATGTGGCGGTGTGGTTTGGTCTGGAACGGTCGGTGCTCTGTGCGGCAGAGGCGGCGTCTTCGACGGCGGCGGTGGCTGTGCGGCATGAGGCGGCAAACAGGGATGTTTGGCGGTCTCCTGGGTCGGTGGGGATTGTGTATGCACGCGGCGAGGGCAGCGCGCGGTCTGTGGGCTTTGGTCGAGGGTCGTGCTCTGGCGCATGCTCGGCATGGTCTCTGGCGGTCTGGGCGCGGCTTGTGCGCGTGGTCCAGGGCTTGGCAATGCTCGCGGCTGGTACAGGTAGTGGCGGTGGACGGTGGGCTGCCTCCCAGACAAGGTTGGCAAGGCTAGTTCTTCCTCTATCCTGCTGTTCACAATGGGGTGACAAGGGGGTGCTCGGCTGTTCACCATTGATGGCAATGGCAAGCTCACAGGGGTGCTAGTCCTTAGTTAAACTTCCTAGATGATCTACTGAGCTGTGTGTGAGCTAACTAGGGAACAAGTTAGGCCAATTTTACTGCACACTATAGTGTTTGATGTTTGTTTGATTTGTGTCTGCAACCTGTTTGATGAAATGGCTGCATGAAATCATGTTTTGAATTTTGAAAAGATTTTTGGTGGGTTTGCTAGATTGGTGCTGGTGAGTCTGCATATGCTTGGGTTTTGAAAGTTGAGCTTGTTTGAGTGGTTTTTGAAAAAGTGGGATCTTCCCATATGATAAAGATTCAATTTTGAATTGTCATTTAAACTATGCATTTGAAAATTTCTGGATGATCACAAAGTGGGCCTTGATACCTTGTTAGGAGTACATTCAAGGGGTGCAACGATCCAGAAAAGTTTCTGTTAGGTTCTGAAAGTTTGAGACAACCAAAGTAGGCATGAGAGTTAAATTGGCCAAAATGACCATTCATTTCATATATGTGTTTTTATTTACTTGTCTTTAGGAAAAGTGTGGGAAATGTTTTAGATGATGTTTATTTCACCTAAGAAACATTTTACAAGCAATGACACAAACAAACAAGGTGGTTTTAAAGGATTTCAAAATCCATGCATACACATATGCATGCATTCATGATTTCATTTAGAAAAGTTTTTGTTAACCCTAATTTTGATGATTAGAATTTGATGATCCAAGCTTAGTATTTTTGGGATGTTACACACCCCCTCTTGTGTAAGATTTTTTCTCTCCGATGTTGTCCATTGTTTGTCTTATTTCTGTACTTGTACTTTTTGTGCGTTTCAGGAAGAAAGCCACAACCAGTTTGAAGAAGACCTCCAAGACTTTGGGGGCTTCTAAAAATAGTAAGTATATGTTGCATCGTGACGTTTCTCCCCACGCATCTCCCGCCATTGCCCCTTTCACCCCTAGCGTCCAGCCTTCGTCCGCTCCGACAAGCTCAAGCCAAAGAAGCATATGGCCCTTCCGCCATGGAAGTGGACTCAGGTGCCTCCACCGAGCTTACTGTTGTTGGCGAACATGCGACGCAGGAAAGTGCCGCAAACCAAATGGCTGAAGCTCCGACTAAGGATGCCATCGGTTGCGGTAAGGCGGTGGTGATAGGTGGTACGTCTGTCGAAGGCAGCACCTCTGCACCCAAGAAGACCATAGAGTTCCCGAATATAGTCTATCTGGTGCTTACGCCGGGTAGCACTGCTCTGGTTCCTGTGTGGTGTCGACATATCCAACGTGTGGCCTTGAGGAGCTTCTCCGGCAAGCAGAAATCTTGCAAGGAAACAGTTTGTCCTTCGACAAGTTGCTTGCTAAGAGTTCTACAAACCTCAAGATCATCGCACTTGTAAGTTTTATTTGCCTTTTGCTTTTCATATGAGTATCCCACTGTAGCCTCCGAGGATTTAGATGGAAAACCATAGGTCTTTGCATCTAAATGCTCTAAGAGTGACTAAGCTAGAAAACTTCTCACTATAGCCCCCAAGCATATAGTTTGAATGAATCATTCCGACTAGATGCTTTTAGAGTAGCATACCCAGTGTTTATAAATTTCGATACTGTAGCCCCAAGCTTCTAGTTGTAACTGAATTAGTTCCGACTAGATGCTTAAAGAGAAGCTAAGCATATGACTGAGTTAAAAACTTTATACCGTAGCCCCCAAGCTTCTAGTTGTAACTGAATTAGTTCCACTAGATGCTAAAAGAAAGACCAAGCATATTGTTAAGTTAAAAACTCTCGTTGTAGCCCCCGAGCTTCTAGGTGTAAATTTTCCGGCTAGATGCTCCAAGTAGACCGAACAATGTATAACTTTCTTCTTTCCATAGAATGAGAATGCTCGGAGGGGTGTCGCCAACGACAAGTACCAGAAGATGCGCGCGGACTTGGAAGCTGAAAAGGGTAAAACTGCATTCTTGAAGGAAAAGATTAGCAAGAGCAAGCATCTATTTTTCCTTTCTTTTCCGTATTCCGGCTTGGTCTTGTGCCAACATTCTCCGAGTACTTACTATGTACTGTTCTTTCTCCGACTTGCAGAAACCATTTCCAAGGCTAAGGATATTGTCGATCAATCCAAGCACATTCAACAGCTGGATAGAAAAAACAAGATCCTTAAGCAGGAGAGGAAGGACATGTTGAAGATGCATGAAGACTCGATGAAATACCTGCAAGACTCCGCCAGTGAGGAGATGAACCTCTTGAAGGAGGAAATCGTGATCTTAAAAGATCAGAAGAAAGCTGCTGATGAGCAAAATCAGCGCCATCATGAAGCGTACAAGATCCTCCGAAAAGAACGGGACTCCATGGCGGAGACTCTCCAGCAAGATGATATAAGCATCTTCAGTAAGTGATTCTCTGTCTTAGATTTCTATAAGCTAGATACTCTGAACTTTTTTGAGTTATTGAACTCATGTGCTCCTTTGTCGGAAATTTGCAGCTCCTATGGGTTTAACCCGGTTGCCTCCTCCACCAAAGGAATGCATGGTCCTTGCTGGCAACTTTATCAACACCACCATCAAGCAGGCCAAGGAGATAGCCAAACCCCTCTAGATTAATATCAAGGCATCGGAATCTGTGGCGAAGTTCTTGGAGATCCTGCGCCGAGCCCCCGAGCGCATCTCAAGCTGGAAAGCTTCATGTGCACGGGCCAGTGCAAGGATGGTGCCTTCCATGGTTAAGGCACATTACGAAAATGCCACATCGACACGGTGACCTCCGGTATCCCCGACGTAGACGACGAAGGCCAAAAGATAAACCATGAGTCTATCTTGGCGTCGCTCGCGGGTTATGACACCAGAGTCGCCGAGTTGGTCGACGTTAATGTATTTGTGCCCATGAAAACTATCGATGGCGGCAACAAAAGATCCTCCGAGTCCCTCAACACTACCGACTTCGAGGAAGGTGACTCTCCTGCTGTCGACGATGCTGCCTCCAAGTCGCCTGCGCCAGAGGAATTAAAAACAATTTCTAATATTTGTTTCCTCTGTAATGTGTATGCGGAAAAACTATGTGTTAACTTAAGGTGGAAACAACGCTTGTTATTTCCCGCTACTCAAGAACTGGTTCCAGCATGTATATATTTTTTAAGCAAGTGCTGGCTTATCCATTACTCTGGTTTTTATGCTTGAATTTTCGTGAGTCGGAAGACTAACTTAAGCTAACGCCCGTAGGCGGAATTTTCACAAGTGCAATCGCAAAGCTTGTGCATAAAAGTTTTTATATGATCCAAAAATGAACACTAAAGGAGGTAAAAGACTCAGAAATATGAGTGAACCAAAGAGGTTTATTTCATTGATCATATAAAAGGTACACAATAGATAAAAATGCTAAGTGTAGAAAGGATGTAGCTGTGCTATGTTCCATGGCTGATCAAGCTCAGGGTAGTCATCATCCGGGTCACGTCGCTTACGCTTATCATCCTTGTTGGGTCTATCCTTCAGTTCACGATTGTCAACGAGGTAGTAAGACCCATTGATCAGAGCCTTGCTTATGATGAATGGTCCTTCCCATGGTGGGGATAATTTGTGTGACTTTTTCTGCTTAAGTCGGAGCACTAGATCCCCCTCTTTAAACGAACGATGTCTGAAGCGGCGACTATGGTAGCTGCGTAGCTTCTACTGGTAGATGGCGGATCTTTGGCATGCCAAAACACGCTCCTCCTAGAGAAGGTCCACATCTAGGCATCTGGATTCTTCAGTGTCATCTTCGTTGTAGGCGGCAACTCTTGGTGCATCGTGAAGGATGTTGGAAGGCAGGATGGCTTCTACTCCATATACCATGAAGTAAGGGGTGTAGCCGGTGGATCTGTTTGGTGTAGTTCGTAAACTCCATGGCACAGATGGTAATTCTTCCGCCGAGGATCCAGATGCTCTATGTAGCGGTGCTTCAAGACATGGCTTTATTCCCTGCAGAATTAATCCATTGGCTCGCTCAATCTGACCATTGGATTGTGGGTGTGCCACAGATGCAAGGTCAAGTCGGATGCCCTTCTCCCAACAATAAGCTTCCACTTCTCCGAGTGACAAGTTGCTGCCATTGTTGGTGATACTGCTCTGTGGGAGACCAAATCTCACCACTAGATCCCGGACAACCCTAAGGGCAGTTTCCCCATCGAGCTTTCTAATGGGTTTAGCTTCTATCCATTTGGTGAATTTATCAACTACTACTAGAAGATGCGTAAACCCACATGGTGCCGTCTGCAACGGACCAACCATGTCCAGCCCTCAGACTGCACACGGCCAAGTTATTGGTATTGTTCGCAATTCTTCGGCAGGAACATGTGGTTGTCGGGCATAATACTGGCATCCCATGCATGTCTCCACCAGCTTGTTAGCGTATGCCTTCGCGGTCAGCCAGTAGAATCCTTGCCGGAAGGCTTTCGCGACCAAATATCGGGGAGCGGCGTGATGCCCGCAATCTTCAAGATGGATTTCGCGTAGGATTTCAATACCTTCTTGCTAGGAAACACACTTAAGGTATACATAAGCAGTGCTTCTTTTGTAGAGCTGTCCATTGATTATGGTATAGCCCTTTTCTCGACGTACTATTTGCTTTCTTTCGACTTCGTCATCGGGCAATGTTCCGTGTTCGAGATACTCCATGAACGGTTTTGTCCAAGCCGGAGGGACCTTTGCCACCATGTGGACGAAAGAGTCTACTATGTCCGTGTTGTCGATGTCTGCTCCCTTCATGGATGGTGTCCGTAGATGCTCCAGGAAAACTCCAGGCGGAATTCGTTTGCGCCCTGATCCAAGCATAGACATCAGATCAGCCGCCTCGTTTTGCTCCCTAGGTACATACATGACCTCGTAGCCCAAGAAGCTCTTGGCTATCTCGTCCACTTCGTCTCGATATGCCGCCATCATAGGGTTTCGCGCATTCCAGGTGCCAGCCACCTGCTGGGCAACCAAGTCGGAATCTCCACAGCAAGCTAAGCGCTTGATAGCAATATACGTGGCTACGCGTAATCCATGAATGAGTGCTTCATATTACGCCATGTTGTTCGTAGCCTCGAAGTGGATTTGCAGAACGTGGTGTAGCTTGTATCCAGTTGGTGACTGTAGCAATACACCAGCCCCCGAGCCGTTGAGTAGCTTTGATCCGTCAGAGTGCATCACCCAGTATTCTGGATCCGGCAATGGGGTAGTATCTGGCATCTCCGTCCAATCTGCGATAAAATCCGCCAAGGCTTGTGACTTGATAGCGTCGCGTCTCTTGTAGGTGATCTTAAAGGCGGTGAGTTCAATGCCCTACTTCGCGACCCTTCCTGTAGCGTCACTGTTGTTGATAATATCAGACAATGGAGTTTTGCTCACCACTATGATGGAGTGCTCCTGGAAATAGTGCCTCAGCTTCCGAGAAGCAAAGAATACTCCATAAGCTATCTTTTGTTAGTGCGGGTAACGCTGCTTAGACTCCTTCAAGACCTCGCTTACATAGTAAACTGGTCGTTGAACTTCGTGCTCATATCCTGGTTCCTTCCGCTCTACCACGACGACGATGCTGATTACCCGGTTGGTGGCCGCCATGTAAATTAACATGGGTTCTCCAGGCTCGGGTGCTGCAAGGATAGACGCTGAGGAAAGAATCTCCTTGATCTGCTTCAATGCTACATCTGCCTCGTCCGTCCACGTGAATTTGTCCCCTTCTTCAGCAACTTATACAGCGGCAGAGCCTTCTCTCCAAGTCGGCTGACGAACCGACCAACTGCTGCAACACAACCTGTTAGTCGTTGTATGTCTTTTAGGCATGTCGGACGGTTTATGTTTAAGATGGCCTTGATTTTCTCCAGGTTGACCTCGATTCCACGCTGGGAAATGATGAAGCCCAACAATTTGCCAGCTGGAACCCCGAAGACGCACTTCTTAGGGTTAAGCATCATGTTGTATTTCCAGAGATTATCAAAGGTTTCTTTTAAGTCAGAGATTAAGTAATTTGACTTTTTAGACATCACCGCTATATCGTCCACATAGGCGTGAACATTCCGACCAATCTGATCATGTAGGCAACATTGCATTGTCCGCTGGTACGTAGCACCTGCGTTTTTTAGCCCAAAGGGCATTGTGTCATAGCAAAACGTGTCGTAGGGTGTAGTGAACGAAGTGGCAAATTCGTCCGACTTCCTCAACTTGATCTGGTGGTATCCTGAGTATGCATCGAGAAAACACAAAAGTTCCGAGCCAGCTGTCGAGTCAATAACTTGGTCAATGCGAGGCAAAGAAAATGGATCTATGGGGCATGTTTTTTTCAAGCCGGTGTAATCAACACACATTCTTAATTCTTTGGTTCCTTTTTTGGGGACAAGTACAACATTGGCCACCCATTGGGTGTGAAGGACTTCTCGGATAAAACTAGCCTTAAGTAACCTAGCTATCTCTTTGCCTATGGCGCGTCTCTTCTCTTCTCCAAAGCGTGGTAGAGGTTGCTTCACTGGTTTGCATTTTGGATCAATGTTCAAGCTGTGCTCGGCAAGTTCCCTAGGTACACCTTTCATGTCGGCAGGTTGCCAAGCAAAGATGTCCCTATTCTCACAGAGGAACTCGACGAGCGCGCTTTCCTATTTGGGATCCAGGTTCGTCCTGATGGCGGTTGTCTTGGAGGCATCGCCTACCACAAGTTCCACCGGCTTGGGTTTAGGACAGCTTCCGCGTAGGCTGCTTCTCCAACCTCGCAGTCCCTAGCTTTGGCAAAGCTTCCGGATACGGTGATGACACCGTTTGGTCCGGGTATCTTGAGTTTGTTGTAGACGAAGCATGGCTTGGCCATGAAGGTGTGGAATATGCCGCGGCCGAATATGACGTGGTACACGCTCTTGAAGGGGACCACCTCAAAGGTCATGCACTCTTGGCGGTAATTATTAACATCGCCAAAGGCTAACTGAAGTGTGATGCACCCAAGGTACCGAGCCTCCCGACCAGGAACTACGCTGTGGAATATGGTGTTGGTCCACCTTAGGTTTTCCTCCGTAAAGTTCATCTTCTGCAGTGTATCCAGGTACATGATGTTGATGCTGCTTCCACTATGCACCATACATTTGGTGAACTCATTGCCGTTAATCAATGGGTTGATGACCATGGCATATTGGTTCTCCGTAGGGATGAGGTCTAGGTGATCCTTCCTGTCCCAAGTAATTGGAACCTCCGACCAGCACAGGAACTGGGGAACTGGGGGGAGAGTAGCCATCAGTATCCTCATGGAGGTTTTCTGTTTTCATACGGTGGGGGTGCCAAGGAAAGTGTGGAAAACTGCCGCCTTCTTCTCGAAGGGTTTCTTGCCTTTTCCGTCGCTCTTGGCGGCGTGCTTGGGGTCAACATCCTCATCCATGTCACTTGAATCCTTGGACTCCTCCTCCTTCTTCTTCCCCTTGCCCTTTCCTCACAATATGTTCTTCCGACTTCGCTTATAGCCAGACTCTGGGTCCT
Organism: Avena sativa; assembly: GCA_916181665.1. Classification (NCBI taxonomy): domain Eukaryota; kingdom Viridiplantae; phylum Streptophyta; class Magnoliopsida; order Poales; family Poaceae; genus Avena; species Avena sativa. The sequence continues at coordinate 141,317,423 of OV702280.1, forward strand.
CCTTGAGATCGTTGACAAACATGTAGTGGAGATTGGTGTGGGTGGCCTTGCCGTTGTCATCGAGGTGTACGAGGCACGGCATATCGTGGTACTCCTTGTAGGTTTGAGGAATGTGGAGCGCTGCCGAGGTAGTTTCACTTCCTCGCTGCTGCCCACGACCAGCTCCCCGTCCTCAGCCACGCTGTCCGCCATCACCTCGTCCTGCTAAGGTCATAGCGACCATGTCGGGAGTTTGATTTTCTTCTAGTGCGGTTTTCCGCTTTGTGCTGATATTCCTCTGAGCTTGAGTTGAAACGGCCATTGCCGGCAAAGAGCCGCGAGCATCGTCATCGGTAGCTGCGAACTCACTAGCCAACTGAATCATCTGATTCAAGTCTAGCTAGTGATTGTCCTACAAGCGCTTCATCTTATGTCGGAGCAACGTGCCTATTTCCAACCCATCGATGAAGGCGGCCATGGCGGTCTGCGCGTGCACTCCTGCGCAGGAATTTTTCATATCCAGCCACCGGGAGAGGTAGGTGCGAGATTTCTCGTCTTTCTCTTGCAGACACCGTTGTAGATCGCCAACAGTGCAGGGACGTTTGTACATACCCTAGAAGTTCTTGGTGAACGCTTCTTGCATGTCCAACCAATTGCAGATGGATTTCTCTGGCAAGTCATCAATCCATTGACGGGCCGTGCCCGCCAACATCAATGGGAGGTACTTGACGGCAACGTTGGGGTTAACCCCAGCGATCTTCACTGCGTTGCCGTAATCCTGCAACCATGTAGCTGGCTTAGCGGTGCCGTCATAGGGCTTGATGGTCTTGTCAATCCAAAAACCTTTGGGGTAAGCTGCGGACCGTATCGCAGGTCCAAAGCAACATGGTCCCACGTATGGTCCTTCTCAGGCCTCGTGGATCTTGTCTATCCACGAACGTGCGTCGTATGGCTCTGGGCTTCTATTCTTCTTGTCCACAGGGGATGGGCTGCGCGAACGATGCGGCCCCCATCCGCCATGGTGGCTGCTAGGTGGTGATGAAGGCGGAGGTGGTTGTGGGTTCTTTCTATTACCCTCGTGCGACACCTCATGCTTGTCGCGGTTGCTTGTCGGACGCGGAGGGTCATGGCGCGACCTGCTGTTGTGTCCTTGGTTGCGCTCTTCGTCATGACGGGTCTGCTCCGTGTTGTCGCGGATGACGATGCCGCCCTGCCTTGGCGGGGGCATATCCGTACGACGGTGAGCCTTGGTGTCTTCGCTATGTCGGGGGGAGCGGGGCGGTGGCGATAGGCGATGAGGTTGGGCTTTGGCTCCGTGGTCGGAGGATATGGGATAGCATACTTCTTGTTGCGTGCATCCCTTCGTTTTTTTTCTGATGAACCCGTCTGAGACCCGACATCAAGATGAGATTTGTCCCTTGGTGGCTTATGCTGGCTAGACTGGCAAAATGCTGGGTCAGACTCAAGCCTCTGAGAGGTGGCCTTTTCCTGTTGTTTTACCACCTTGGCCACTAGGTCATAGACCTGGTCCACCGCCTCAGGAGATCTATCCTGCTCCAGAAGGTTCTTGGCGATGGCGAGGTTGAGGAGAGGAGTGGGCATCACCTGCCTGCCTTCACTATCAATATATGGCTTGGATTGTGCCGGCTTCGGGGGAGCCCATCCTAGGTTTCGCCGTACACTAGGATCGTTGATGACGCGAGCCGGAGATTTCTTGGCCTTCTGCTGCTGCTGCTGCTGCAGAGTTTTGTACTCGGCCTCCATTGCTCTAGCTTTCTCTATGGATTTCTGCGTGTTGACCAGATCTCGATCTAGCTTTGTGCCTTGCTCCGCGATGGTCTTCGCTTCCTCTTGCTGGCGCTTCTCGTCAAAATGGATCACGTTCCGGATATGAGCTACGGTCAGTGGCTCGACGAGGAGATTTCCGTACATTACTCTATCAACTAGAGTAACTTGGGCAGCAGTAGAAATAGATGCTGGAGCAGGCAAATTTGTGGTGTTGTTGTTGCTCGGGCTGGTACCGAGTTCCTGCGGATGTTTCACTGGGTTAGGCGGAGGGGGCATGGCCTTTGCACGATCATTGTCGACAGCACCGGGTCTTGCTTATCTCTCGTTGGATCTCTGAAGAAATGCCATGTTTTGTACCTAGAAATGATTTTTTGGAAAATTACCAAGATAGCTACGAGGTAGCTCCAGGCTAAATTTGGCCCCCCTTCCAGCTAGACCAGCAAAAACATGTTTAGGGTTGTGCTGAGACGTTCCAGGTGAATCCAACAGTTGATCTGGCCACTAAATGCTCTCTAGTATTTATTAAAAATAGGGTGATGAATATTCACATCACATCCTTTGTTGTTGCTTCACAAAATAGGCCCTTTTTCGGCTCCAGGAAAATGGAAAATGGATTTTCCGTGCGGAGAATGTGAAAACTTGATGAAGCTACATTGTTTGCCATCACAATATACACCCATGCAGGGAATATAGGTGCATTAAGGCAAACTATGTCATGGATGTGGTCATGACCTAGCTCATTTTCCATGAAAGCCATGAATCCCCGAAGGCGGTAGGTCATTTCCGTGAACACTTTTTTTAGAATAACCCCCATATTCCATGTTTACTATTTTTTCATGCAACTAGGCAATATGAAATGGCAATGTGCGAAGGTGAATTTGTTATGCCGGTTTCGAAATCCGGCCAATACCGCGGCAGACAGGGTTCCTGGATAAGTGCTGGGTCTTGTTAATCTCTCATTGGATATCTGAATAAATGCCATGTTTTATACCTGGAAATGTTTTTTTGGAAAACTACCAAGATAGCTACGAGGTAGATCTAGGCTAAATTTGGCCCCCCTTCCAGCTAGACCGGCATAAACTTGTTTATATCATGGGGGTTACGTCGAGAGGTTCTAGGTGAATGAATCATGTGATCTAGCCACTAAATGCTCTCTAGTATTTATTAAAAATGGGGTGATGCTTTTTCACATCACATCCATGGTGGATGCTTCACAAAATAGGCCCTTTTTCGGCTCCAGAAAAATGGAAACTGGATATTTCGTGTAGAGAATGTCAAAACTTGATGAAGCTACCTTGTTTGCCATCACAATATACACCCATGCAGGAAATATGGGTGCATTAAGGAAAACTATGCCATAGATGTGGTCATGACCTAGCTCATTTGCCATGAAAGCCATGAATCCCCAAAGACGGTAGGTCATTTCTGTGAACACTTTTTTAGAATAACCCCCATATTCAATGTTTGCTATTTTTTCATGCAACTAGGCAATATGAAATGGCAATGTGCGAAGGTGAATTTGTTATGCCGATTTCGAAATCCGGCCAATACCACGGCAGACAAGGTTCCTAGATAAGTGTCGGGTCTTGTTAATCTCTCGTTGGATATATGAATAAATGCCATGTTTTGTACCTGCAAATGATTTTTTTGGAAAACTACCGAGATAGGCACGAGATAGATCCAGGCTAAATTTGGTCCCCCTTCCAGCTAGACCGGCAGAAACTTGTTTAATCGTGGGGGTTGCGCCGAGAGGTTCTAGGTGAATGAAACTGGTGATCTGGCCACTAAATGCTCTCTAGTATTTATAAAAAATGGGGTGATGCTTTTTCACATCACATCCATGGTGGATGCTTCACAAAATAGGCCCTTTTTCAGACCGGGGTAAATGGAAAATAGCACAGAAGATGGAAACATATACTCCCTCCATCCCAAGGCTTAATTCATATAACTTTTTTGAAAACTCAATCCATGTAATGCTTGACCAAAACTTTTACAAAAAACTATCAAGAACAATTATATTATATAGATACCATGTTATATTATGTTTTATGATGTATGAAAGGGTGTGAATTATGCATTACAAGTAATAATATTTTTCTCTAAAAACTTGGTCAAACTTTAGGTAGTTTGACTTTTTAGAAAAGTTATATTCCTTAAGCGTTGGGACGGAGGTAGTATATCTTAGGGTAGCATATATTGTTTGCCATTTGCACACACGTGGAAACTACAACTAGACACATACTAACAACTAATCTCTCAAACTAAATGCATGAAAGATCTCTGAAACTAAACACATACTACCCAAAATAAATTGAACTGATGATGCATGTTTGATCCATGTTCCCCCTTCAAACGCATATATCCCAAACTGAACTGTGTAGATCACAAACATACTACACAAAATAAAGTATAAACTGAACTAGTTCAAACACAAAATTAATCACCAACACTGGTTGTCGTTCTTCTTGATATGCTTCCCCTTCAACCGCTTGCTGCTTCCACCGTTCCAACATTCCTGCTTCTACTCCCACTGCTTCCTGTCCTCCTTGTGTTTCCTCTTCTAGGCTATCTTGCAACAAGGGCATAGCTCTGTCATGAAAACCCCATGAAGCATCTCGTCTTTCATGGTAATGATCCTATGGTACATCTCGTACGCCATGTAGGCGTCTCTTGCTGCATACTCAAGGCACACCTAGGACATCGGCTTCCACTCCCAGTAGTTTTGGTGTGTTCAATGTAAATTCTTAAAATTCACACAGGTGTCGTCAATGATTTCTGCTGCCATATCACCCATTCTATCCCTTTCTGGTAATGGTCTGTATAGAGTCTAAATGTCGATGTGGTACCCGTATGAAATTTTTATCGATGCACGAGCAAGCATAGTTGTGTCATTTATGATGTCGACGCTCATGAAAGTTATCACTCTGTCACCCAAGAAGTTGACCAGAGCCAGACAACTCTTCTCGGTTTGTTTATGCCTGCAGTTATAGGGTTAGGGATGCAAGGTGGACATGTAAGTATATCACAAGGGGACGCAATGTGATATCAAAATTAAATTTCATGCGTGCCTGCAGAACTGGTAAACGAGTACGTCCTCATGTAGGCGATTTATACCATGGCGATCTCTTGTGGAGGTGCTTTCCTCTTATTTTCAATGGTGTATTTCAAGTCTAGGCCCACGAACCTATACTCCTCCTTTGCAAGCAATTTCTAAAACCTTGCAAGAGTTCGTCCCACAGTCGATTCATCATTGATGTACACCACCTTCAAATTCGTGGTGCCATGGGCAGGGGGGACGTGGTTCTCTGTTGTGATTTTCCCGTTGTCCATGCCTGGGAAATGGGTGAAACGAGAAGGTGGAATAGGAAGAATATGAGAGGAAGAATGGAATAAGGGAGAGGATAGACAAACTGGCGGAATATGAAATGCCGATGGTTCTAGAAATAGTGGTAGCGGAAGAAGAAATTGTAGAGAGAACTCGTCAGGGATATGTGGCAAGTATGGAGATGGTGCCGGTTAATGCGAGAATATGGGACTATAAGTAATTGTGCATTTTTCTCAAGTAATTTTTCTAACCGAGAAATTGAGAGAAATCATTTCTATTTTCTCTTGCATAATTAAATAGAATGGATTTGGTACTACTACCACTACATATATATACAACATAATAGATTTACTAGTTTAACATACAACAACACAAAAAATGATCATGCATTTTTGAAATTTAAAATATGATAATATATTTAGAGGTTACGAGCTATAACCGAGTCAACGCTCTTCCTCATCGTCGTCGTCATTGCTGTCATCTTTGTCGTCGTCCTGCCCCTCCTCTTCCAGACTGACCACGTCAATAATCGTCTTGATATAGTGCGTCGTCACCTTCACCTGGATGACATGTATATCATCAAGGTGAATTCTGGTTTCATGACAGAATTCATGTCAGTCGGTAGTTAACTAAATGGAATCATCTCTCTCGGATACGCGATATTCCCCCATGATATGGCATTGGTCAGAATCATTCCTCATGCATACACGATAGAAGCCTTTCTCTGGGATAACGTATTCCCTCATGGATCTCAAAGGGATATCATGAGTAACAATTAAATATAATAGATCTTACTTAACTTACGACCCTTATAAATGTACAAAAATAAGAAGGAAAATCATAGAAAAAGTGATCAACTAACCATCTGATCAAGATCAACTTTATCTTGCACCCAGTGCACTAAGAACTGAAGGATCTCAAATACCTCATCTTTATCTATGTCTCTTAAAACCTCCTTGTAGAATGTCCAAGTTATGCAATTCATTTCAGAGAAATTAACACTACATGGGTGCTGAATTATGGATTTATCTAGTGTCGTCCTATGACAGTCTGTGGACTCATAGCACCCTGATCATGCATTGGAAATTGAAGGAGGTTTATGTGTAAGAAAAACATAATTAAGAAACTTGTGCACGTGTGTAAAAAAAATCAATTCAATGTAGAGAATTCAATACATACCAAGTTGTTCAACCCAAGGTTTGACAACATTATCAGCATTTGAAACTTCAATATTAAACCACATCTATCATCTATCTGTAACACCCTCACCTGATAAGGCTGAGTTCATGTGTATAGTGCCAATCCCTGGATCGGTTCACTAGCACACACAGTACATATGAATACCAAAGAATTTAACAGTGCATCATAAATAACGAATTGATCCAGAATTTGCAATTATTACAATAATTCTTATCTCAAGGCTAGCTCAATATCAAGTATCATATGTAAGCACAAACAATTGATAGGCTCCATCTTCAATTGTGCCACAGGCGAACAACTGTTGAGTGGAGTATCGTGACCTATTCGATCACTCGGAATCGGAAACATAACCTGCAACATAAAACGTAGCAGCCCCTAAGGGTCAATACATGGAATGTATGGCAAGTAGAGCTAAGTAAGGAGACAATAAACCTAACATCTACATGCTTATTTGGCAAGTGGAGTTGTGGCTAGCTTGCATTTGCAAATATCTTTGTCCTACTTTCATAAACAGTTTTTGATTTTCTTTGAAAAATATCTGAATTAAGTTAACCCATTAACATTAAAGCAATTAGGAAATTAGAATGAGCAAGAAACATGTCATGAACTCAATATCAAGCAACTCAGATGTCCATAACCGGGGACACGACTAATCGATTAGTTTATACGCCCTGCAGGGGTTAGTACACTTTACCCATGTGACTTGGCCAGCCCAGCTCGTACCACCACTCTCATATTGGGTGATGATAGGGAGAAGTCCAAGAAGGGACTGTTCGGGAAGTAGCTCCCCAAACCCGACACGCACCGGTCCAACCTACAAAAATTCTACATCTCTGGATACGTGGGTTCGAGTTACCACAACCTATTGAGTCCAACCAACTGCCTATTTCATTATTGGCACATGGTTGTACACGTAAGATACAAAATAAAGAAGCCAGTCATTTTCTCTTGATACCTAGGTGCCTTTCCGCAATGATACCACCAAAAATTATCAATCCCATCACACCCAGGAGATTCATTGATTAAGTTGTTTTTAGTTTTCGCAAACCAACACATTTAGAAACAACCTTCAGTGATGTAACCCAGCCCTCGTCCATCATAGCATGGCTAAGCATATCTACCAACAATGGCTCATCTACAGGAAAGCCCTACCACATAATAGGACATAGCATAGCGATAGTAATTTCCTACACATGCATCTATAAAATACACGACAATGTATTGAAAATAGTAGGACAACATCATGAACAAAGTAGCATCTACTTGCCTTGATAGTTGGTGAAGTCGTTCAAACACTCGTTGCAATCACACACGTTGCACTCCTCGCAATCTATCGAGCAAACAATTGCATACAACATAAACAATAGCACATAGAGATCAAACAAATGAAACAAATGCATGCATGACAATTTAATAAGTCACAATGGTTGTTACTTTAGTTCTCTAAACAATACTGAAGTATATGATGCATGAAAGAGGCCAATTAATGCAATGGAGTACTTGTTATTAATAATTACTTGCCAATATAGAGTTTTTAATAGTTCTGTTGTAACGCTTGTTCTAACTGTCGAATTAAATTTGTTTCTTGGGTTTACTGGAGAGAGGACGCTAATACGAACCAGTAGGCGTTGGATTCACCTTAATCTGAGTTATAAACCTTTTATTATGATTTAAATAGTGTTTAATGTGTTTTAAATCATTTAAATAGTTTCTTTTGCCTAAAAATAAAACTAAAATTAGATCTGTAATCTCCACGGGATTGTGATTCCAGGGACATATTATTTGTAATTTTATGATCATTATTTATTTTCTTATGAATTTATTACTCTAAATAAGCCATTAAACCATTTATTTAATTACTGCAAAACCTTACATTATTTGCCTGAACCATTTGCATATTGATGATCTACTCACAATTGTGAAACCATCGGTATATTATTTGTGATTTTTGGACCAGTAGATATTTTAGTATGAATTTATTAACCTAAAAGACCATTAAAACTAATTAAATTATTACAGTAAACACGTACTGTAAAAGTTAGATCCAACTTGATATTAATAATCTACTAAATTTTATGAATCTATTGATATATTATACACTATTTTTGGACCTACCAATCTTTTATTATGAATTCTACAAGTTTATACAATTTTCTGCAATTTTAATTCAATTTCAAATTCACAGGTAATATTCCCTGGGAATATTCTTCGCCGACTGGGCGCAGGAGCTCACCTAGCGCTGATGTGTACGCTGACGGAGCGGTGACGCTGCACGCTGACTGTGCTGCCACGCGTCAAAGCCTGAGTGGCCGGTACCCCTTCGTCGTTCTTCTAATCGCGACCGTCCAGCGAGGATCCAATGGTCCAGGTAGCGCTCGGTGGTGACGGTGGCAGCGGCTCCTGCGAGTTCTCGGCGAGGGGAGGCGGCAGACGCGGACCGAGAGAGGGTGGCATGGTCTATGGAGGGCTCGGCGGCGTGTTCTGCTTCGACGGGCGGCGCACGGACGAATGGAGGTGTTCAGTGTTAGACGAACTCTGGCGAGGCGGTGCTGCGCCTCTGGGGATCTGCAGAAGGGGAAAGATGGTCAGGGAGGTGCGGTGTGTCAAGGGGAAGAGGACAAGGGTCAAGGGAGGATCAGGGCAGCTCGGGAACCTCCGTATTCGAGCTCGGCAATGGTGACAGACGGCGACGAGATCGGGCGAGCACCGGGGCGGCGCTAGGGTTGGCTATTCTCGAAAAAAACGTACGGGAGGGGGGGTATTTATCGGGGAGGGGTTGGTCAGGATGCGGGAGGGAGTCTCGGACTCGAGCCGAATCGGCACAAACCGCGGCGGCTGTAGCGGTGTCTAGGTCGGGGACGAGCTAGGTGAGGGAGATGACAGGTAGGCCCCTCCTGTCGGTCGCATAGAGTGGAGACGGGCTAGCCGCTGGGCTCTGGCGCTGGCGAGTGGGCCAATCGGGCTGGCTGCTGGGCCGCTTCTGCACGCGGCTGCTGCGTTGCGTGCTGCGGGGGAAGATGGTGAGCGGCAGTTTAGTTGGCGGCGCTAGGTGGGCTGGGCCGCAGGGCGGGCAGGGTAGGTTTAGTTAATTTTTTGTTATTGTTCTTTTATTCTTTTTCTGTTTTGTATTTCTTTTATATCTTTTTATTTATGACTCCAAATGAGTTCAATTTTGTTTCTAAAATTCACTAGATCATCTAGGATCATTTTTGTATCATTTCCACTAGTTTGCAATTAGTGGATTTTAAATCCTTGCATATTCCTTTGTAGGTGCGTTTAGTGATTCAAAATAGGGTTTATATATGAGGTTTTGCAATTCAAAATTTTCATGAATGCAAAATGCTATGCCAATGCGATGCGAATGAATTTTTTTTTCTAGTCCCAAATTCCTAAAATCTTGGGATGTGACAGACTAACCCCCTTAAGATGAATCTCGTCCCGAGATTCGGAAAGGCTAGCAAGGTTATGGGTGTCCTTGTCGAGGCTAACCCCCTTAAGAAAACTGATCTTGGCATCTCCAACATCCAATACTTAATTATGGAATCTTGTGCTAGCTATCAATCCTTTCCAGTGGGTTCTCTTCAGCGGATCCTCTAGGTAACTCCATATGTAACTATTCTTATCCATGAATGCCTCAATATGAATGAACATGATGCACCAGTATTGAAAACATTACGAGCGTGATGCATAAATTAGCAAGAACTTACTTGTCACACGGCATGGCTTATTGAGCGCTTTCCCCATGCTCACATGGTTCACAGTTGCCTTCGGAGGTGAATCCGGCTTGGCTCCAGCTTCACTCTTCTTCTCCGGGCAGTTATCAGCATAGTGTCCCTTTTGGTTGCACTTGAAGCATATCACTTGGCTAATATCCTTCTTATGATGGTGGTGGTTGTGACCGTTGTTGCCTCCAGAACTGTGTCCATCGCCTCCATTGTGGTTGTGTCCATTGCCTCCATTCTTGTGATGTCCAGAATTCCCATTACCATCATGGTAGGCACGCTTATGGTGTGATCCCGAGTTGTGATCGTTGTTCTTCCTCTTGCGTCTTTCCACTTGCTTGTGTTTTCCCTCCAGAATTCTGTCCTTGTCCATCAGTTCTTGGTAAGTGGGGCAATAGACCACTAACAGCTGTACCGAGAGATCATCACTGAGGCCATCTAGGAACCTCTCTCTCCTCTTGGCATCGGTGTCAACATCTTTAGAGCATAACGCGACAGATTGTTGAACTCCTCTATATATTCAGCCACAGTGCGATTGGTCTGGCGCAAGTTGCCGAACTACTTCCTCTTCAGACTTAGGACCCCTGAAGAAACATGGTTGGTCTTGAATCCTTCTTCAAACATGGCCCAAGTAACAGTGTCCTGTGGGTGGGTGATCTGGAAAGTATCCCACCAAGAAGCAGTTGGTCCCTCTAGTAGGTGAGCAGCAAATCTCACCTTCTCAGCATCAGTGCATCCAACAGTCACTAAATCTTTGTTCACTGAGTGCAACCAGTCAAGAGCAATCATAGGTTCAGGTGCAGCGGAAAACTTAGCTGGCCTCAATTTCAGAAACCTCGTGAGAGCATCCTCCTGGGGCTGGTTGTTTCCATTGTTGTTTTTGTTGTTGTTGTTGTTCTGCGCAGCCATTAATTGAGTCATCACCTGCTCTAGCTGCGCCTGGGCTGCCATCAGCTGCTCCATCTCCGTGGGTTGGTGGCGGGGCGGCATCTGTTGGGACAACATAGATAAGTTATAGATAGAAAGACTAGAGAAGTAATACTACCCATAGCTATATGAAGCAAACAATTAGCACACAAGCAAACAATCATTACAAACAACACTCAAGCCAAAATTGTTTTGTTTATGTTCCAGAAGTTTTGTTTTAGTGGCATTACATCCACAAAATAGGTTTCCATTGACTAACATTCGTTTGGGGGTGAACCTACAATCATAAAAGCAATGGACAGAATCTGTCCTGAAAGTACAGAAGTGTTCACGAATTTTCCTGGGCACCTTAAACAAATCAAGAATTTTAGCCAATTTTTTTACATATATTACAGGAAGTTTCTCATCAAACCCTATTTTTTCAGATTTTTCCCAGTTACAAAAACAATATGAAAAATCGTATAGTACAGCTGGTTCAGTAGAAAACCGCAGCGAAAATATCACGAATTTCTAATCAAAACCTTCATTAACATATTATGGAATCTCACAAAAATATTATGAAACTTTAAGTTATCAAATAGCACAACCTAAACATAATAAATTAACTATCAAACAAGTTCTTACAACAATTGATTGCTATATCTAAACGAGATCATATCAAACTATATGGTGGTCAGCATCTAACTTTATTTGATCTTGCACAAGTGTTCATCTACAAGTTTGAAAAAGATAAGATTAGAAAAGATAGATGAAGGATTACAAGAATCTAATAAGTACAAAATTATGAGTTCATTGCTAGATAGATCCTTCCTTCTATATTTTAAAAGAGAAGAGTATGAGAATTGAAATGATGAGAAGATACTAGAAAGAAGTGTACAGAGAGAATAGATATAATCATATAGTGTTTATAGTTTTCATATGGTATTCCTAATCCATTGCTAGGTCCCGATCCTACAGTCAACGCACTGCTCTGATACCATCCTGTAACACCTTCGCCTGATAAGGCTGACTTCATGTGTATAGTGCTAATCCCTGATCGGTTCACTGGCACACACAGTACAGATGAATACCAAAGAATTTTACAGTGCATCATAAATAACGAATTGATCCAGAATTCGCAATTATTACAATAATGCTTAGATCAAGGCTAGCTCAATATAAACTAGCATACGGAAGCATAAACAATTGATAGGCTCCATCTTTAATTGTGCCATAGGCGAACAACTGTTCTTATAACACCCTCGCTTGATAAGGCTGAGTTCATGTGTATAGTGCCAATCCTTGGATCGGTTCACTAGCACACATAGTACAAATGAATACCAAATAATTTAACGGTGCATCATAAATAATGAATTGATCCAGAATTTGCAATTATTACAATAATGCTTAGCTCAAGGCTAGCTCAATATCAAGTAGCATACGGAAGCATAAACAATTGATAGGCTCCATCTTCAATTGTGCCACCGGCAAACAACTGTTGAGTGGAGTATCGTGACCTATTCGATCACTCAGAATCGGAAACATAACCTGCAACATAAAACATAGAAACCCCAAAGGGTCAATACATGGAATGTATGGCAAGTAGAGCTAAGTAAGGAGACAATAAACCCAACATCTACATGCTTATTTGGCAAGTGGAGTTGTGGCTAGCTTGCATTTGCAAATATCTGTGTCCTACTTTCATAAATAGTTTTTGATTTTCTTTGAAAAAGGTCCCAATTAAGTTAACCCATCAACATTAAAGTAATTAGGAAATTAGAATGAGCGAGAAACATGTCATGAACTCAATATCAAGCAACTCAGATGTCCATAACCGGGGACACGGCTAATCGATTAGTTTATACGACACTACTAGGAAAAGGGCTATAGGTAATCCGCACATCTGTGGCTCACATGGTTGAAGTGCCCCATGGTTAAAATAGGCGTGGCTCACCTATAGGTAGTGCCCTACTAGTAACTAGAACAACCGTGACGCACATGGGGTATGTGCGCCACAGATATGTATGGGCGAGGGGCCTGCCGCATGCCACGTACCCGTAACGCACATGGGGTAGGTGCGCTACGGTTGTGGTAAGTTCTGTGGCGCACTATGCCATGTGCGCCACGGATATATAAACTTATTAGTAGGGCACCTTGCCCTAGTGCCCTACGCCTAACTATCCTGCACCAACTCCACCCCCTCCCCCTCCCCCTGTGGATCGCCTTTTTAGGCTTTGCAAAAAATAAAAAAAAATGATAAACACTTCAAAAAATTAAATCCTTTCATATTTAGGTAGGTAATGTGGTATAGCTTCTAGTAAAATTAACAAACATGAGTTTCGACTTTATTTGCAAAAAAAAGTCATGCCACGGTAAAAAGGCCGTAACTTTTGCATACAATATCGAAAAAATCGTATAATATACCAAAATGACAAGAACGAGATTTCGCATCCGCTCACAATCACCTCTGGTCGTTTAGCGATTTTTTAGATTTTCAAAATTCGGAAAGAGTAAAAAGTTACGGTCAAAAGAGCGTTTTTTCCTGCAGAAAAAAAATAGAGGGCGACTTACCCGTAGCGCACCACCACCTAGTGCGCCACGGATAAGCTTGGGCGGGATTCAAATTTCGAATCCTCACCCCGCCCACCTACCTTTCCCTTCCCCTTTTCCCTCCCCCTTTTCCCTCTTCCTTTTCCTTTCCCTTCTCCTTCTTCCTTCTCCCTTCTCCTTCTTCCTTCTTCCTTATCCTCCTTCCCCTTCTCATCTCCTTGCAGTGACGGCACGATGACGGCCTCCTCCTCTCCTTGCAGTGATGGTGGCGCGGCGGCGGCGCAACGGCGGCCTCCTCCTCTCCTTGCAGTGACGACGGTGTCCGACCTCCCTTCCTCCCTCTCTTCCTCCCTCTCTTCCTCCCTCTCTTCCTCCATCTCTTCCTCCCTCTCTTCCTCCATCTCTTCCTACCTTCCTTTCTCCAACCACACCCTTCCTACCACCTCGACACTGGCGAGGACTAGAGCGGCCACGACCCCTCCCGCACCTCCCTGCCACGGCCATGCTCCGGCGAGGTGACACGACTGCGGCGGAGATGCACAGGCCCGATTGCTTTTGCAATTCAAAACGACGGTATTTTTTGCATTTTTTTTGTTTTTTGAAAAAACACATCTGTGGCGCACCCTGTACCCCTACCCGTGGCGCACCTGGTAGTGCGCCACGCCTATCTCTATATAACCGTGGTGCACCAGGTAGTGCGCCATGACTATGAGATAGCCGTAGAGCGAGGCCCATGGCGCACCCATAGTGCGCCACAGATGCTGTTTACAGGTGCGCCACGAACAGGCATTTTCCTAGTAGTGCGCCCTGCAGGGGTTAGTACACTTTACCCATGTGACTTGGCGAGCCCATCTCGTAAAACCACTCTCATATTGGGTGATGATAGGGAGAAGTCCAAGAAGGGACCGTTCGGGAAGTAGCTCCCCAAACCCGACACGCACCGGTCCAACCTACCAAAATTCTACATCTCTGGATACGTGGGTTCGAGTTACCACAACCTATTGAGTCCAACCAACCGCCCATTTCATTATTGGCACATGGTTGTACACGTAAGATACAAAATAAAGAAGCCAATCATTTTCTCTTGATACCTAGGTGCCTTTCCGCAATGATACCACCAAAAATTATCAATCCCATCATACCCAGGCGATTCATTGATTAAGTTGTTTTTAGTTTTTGCAAACCAACACATTTAGAAACAACCTTCAGTGATGTAACCCATCCCTCGTCCATCATAGCATGGCTAAGCACATCTACCAACGGTGGCTCATCTACAGGAAAGCCCGACCACATAATAGGACATAACATAGTGATAGTAATTTCCTACACATGCATCTACAAAATACATGACAATGCATTAAAAATAGTAGTACAACATCATGAACAAAGTAGCTTCTACTTGCCTTGATAGTTGGTGAAGTCGTTCAAACACTCGTTGCACTCCTCGCAATTTATCGAGCAAACAATTGCATACAACATAAACAATAGTACATAGAGATCAAACAAATACAACAAATGCATGCCTGACAATTTAGTAAGTCACAATGGTTGTTACTTTAGTTCTCTAAACAATACTAAAGTATATGATGCATGCAAGAGGTCAATTAATGCAATGGAGTACTTGTTATTAATAATTACTTGCCAATATAGAGTTTTTAATAGTTCTGTTGTAACGCCTATTCTAACCGTCGAATTAAATTTGTTTCTTGGGTTTACTGTATAGAGGACGTTAATACGAACCAATAGGTGTTGGATTCACCTTAATCGGAGTTATAAATCTTTTCTTATGATTTAAATAGTGTTTAATGGGCTTTAAATCATTTAAATAGTTTCTGTTGCCTAAAAATCAAACTAAAATTAGATCTCTAATCTCCACGGGATTGTGATTACAGGGACATGTTATTTGTAATTTTATGATCATTATTTATTTTCTTATGAATTTATTACTCTTAATAAGCTATTAAACCATTTATTTAATTACTGCAAAATCTTATAGTATTTGCCTGAACCATTTTCATATTGATGATCTACTCACAATTGTGAAACCATCGGTATATTATTTGAGATTTTTGGACCAGTAGATATTTTACTATGAATTTATTAACCTAAAAGACCATTAAAACTAATTATATTATTACAGTAAACACGTACTGTAAAAGTTAGATCCAACTTGATATTAATAATCTACTCAATTTTTTGAATCTATTGATATATTATACGCTATTTTTGGACCTACCAATCTTTTATTATGAATTCTACAAGTTTATATAATTTTCTACAATTTTAATTCAATTTCAAATTCACACGGAATATTCCCTGGGAATATTCTTTGCTGACTGGGCGCAGGAGATGACCTGGCGCTGACGTGTACGCTGACAGAGCGGTGACGCTGCATGCTGACTGTGCTACCACGCATCAAAGCCTGAGTGGCCGGTACCCCTTCATCGTTCTTCTAACCGCGAGCGTCCAGCGAGGATCCAACGGTCCTGGTGGAAAGCCTCTGGGCTAGGTGGGTCAACGGCGGTCGGCGGTGGCGGTAGAGCTCGGTGGCGACGGTGGCAGCGGCTCTGGCGATTTCTCGGCGAGGGAAGGCGGCAGACGCAGACCGAGAGAGGGTGGCGTGGTCTATGGAGGGCTCGGCGGCGTGTTTTGCTTCCAGGGGCTGCGTCCACGGAAAAATGGAGGTGCTCAGTGGTGGTCGAACTCCGGCGAGGCGGTGCTGCGCCTCTGGGGATCTGCAGAAGGCGAAAGATGGTCCGGGAGGTGCGGTGTGTCAAGGGGAAGAGGACAGGGGTCAAGTGAGGATCAGGGTGGCTCGGGAACCTCCATATTCGAGCTCGGCAATGGAGACAGACGGCAGCGAGATCGGGCGAGCACCGGGGCGGCGCTAGGGTTGGCTATTCTCGAAAAAAAACGTACGGGAGGAGGGGGTATTTATCGGGGAGGGGTTGGTTAGGATGCAGGGGGAGTCTCGGACTCGAGCCGAATCGGCGCAAACCGTGGCGGCGGTAGCGGTGTCCAGGTCGGGGACGAGCTAGGTGAGGGAGATGACATGTAGGCCCCTCCTGTCGGTCGCACAGAGTGGAGACGGGCAGGCTGCTGGGCTCTGGCGCGCTGGCGAGTGGGCCAATCAGGCTGGCTGCTGGGCCGCTTCTGCGCGCGCCTGCTGCATTGCGCGCTGCGGGGGAAGGTGGGGTGAGCGGCAGTTTAGTTGGCAGAGCTAGGTGGCCTGGGCCGCAGGGCGGGCAGGGTAGGTTATTTAGTTTTTTTGTTATTGTTCTTTTATTCTTTTTCTGTTTTGTATTTCTTTTATATCTTTTTATTTATGACTCCAAATGATTTCAATTTTGTTTCTAAAATTCAGTAGATCATCTTAGGATCTTTTTTGCATCATTTCCACTAGTTTGCAATTAGTGGATTTTAAATCCTTGCATATTCCTTTGTAGGTGCATTTTAGTGATTCAAAATAGGGTTTATAAATGAGGTTTTGCAATTCAAAATTTTCATGAATTCAAAATGCTATACCATTGCGATGCGAATGAAATTTTTTTTCTAGTCCCAAATTCCTAAAATCTTGGGATGTGACACTATCATATTAAAATGTTAGAACATCATTCTTCTTAATGTTATAAGCTACACACAACCCCCTCAAATATGGCCCACACAATTCTACCAACCTCCCTAAATTGCCATCATACAGCACATACAAGTACTATTCATCAGTTCTTCTGTATTTATCGTGGCGGTCAATCCGAGCATGGATCTAGTTTATATGTGGACCAACAGCGAATTTTTGCATACACTCAGCAAAACAACAATGAATACCATGCTTTAAATTGCAAAATAGAAAAAATACATAAGATCATGAATATAAAGAAGTATATATATGACAATTTTAAATAAGATCAGCACCATCTAAATATGCATATGTTTGGAAATTGAGAATACTTATAAATCCCTCTGCAAAAAAAAGGTGATCTCACCCTCATTCTATAACGCATCATATTGTCTAGTTTTCCTCTCCCACTCTAGGTAGGTTGCTGCTGACATGCCACACATTCGTTTTGAGCCATTCCTTTTTCCCGAACACAAAAATTACAAAAGATTAGGAAAATAAATGATATGATGATGCTAATATCATCTTTGAACACTATGACTAGAAGTGTCAAAAATCTGCAATTCTATATGTTAAGAAAGATGTGCAAACTGTACTAATCTGTAGTTCTGCACACATATATTGAAGATTGTTATTAACAAAATCTCAGCAGAAATTGCACCAACAAAAACATCTACAGAAATTGAACCCAAACAAAATCTGCAAATCCTAGATTCAACAAAATCTATAGATACTAGATTTACTGAAGAGATTCGATGAAGCAATCATCGAGAAAACGCTACAGATTCGATGAAGAACTGGTACTATATACGCTGCTCCTAAAAAACCTACGGATTTGATGAAGAACTATTACTATATTCATCGAGCTATGCATCTCGTGAAAATCCTACAGATTCATCGAGCGGCTTCTCTTGAAGATACTAGCCACCGGGTTGTACTCCAGTGAAGCGTATTGTTACCTCTGTTGACGAGTAATTCCACAACTAATGGTGTCGCTTCTTACTTTGTCGTTGTCCAGTGTATGTTGCCGCTCCCCTACATTCGTGCAGAGAAAACGCATGAGATTGGGCCGCGCCGCGTGCCTACAAGAGAAGGAAGAATAGAGAATAAGTCACACACCTGCTGCTGGAGGAGAGCTCGCTGGAGGCAGAGATGGGGCACGCTCTCTCTCTCTCTCTCTAGAAGAGCTGCACCTCTCTTCTCTCTCTCTACATTCCTCTTTGGCTATGACAATATGGAGACAAAATAAAGGCCAAATAAATTCAATAAAATTGATACCTCTAGGACTCGAACCAGCAACCTAGAGGTCCCTGAACTGTGGGTCCACAAGGTATGGACCCCACATGTCAGCTGGACATGCAATGTTTCTATGGCTAACTTGTGGGACTCGCCTCCTTGCCGCCCAAACACTCACCTGAACCCCCCTCCCACCACTGGGAGATTTTAAAATCAGATCTAAAATCTGGTCCACCACACGCGACGGTGGCTAGGGCACCACTGTCTCTGCTGGTGCACCACCCGCTGCGGCACCGGAGCTCCTGTCGTTCGCCGTATCCCCGTTCGTCTCCGTGTCCGCACTCCATGGATGTTCATCGGGACTCTCCTTCCAACTGACGTGTCCGCGCACACGTCCACGTGTTACATCCCCCCATGTCCCCTTCCACTCGCCATCTCCGTGCTCAAGTCAGCGGTGCTCCCCTTTCGTCCTTCGTCTCCGTGTTGCCAAGGTAAAAAAAATTTACCAGTTTCTAATTGTTTATGATACAGAATATTATTCAACACGTGGATATTACTTTGATAGGTCATTGTTAAAAAAATTGTTATAAAAATGATTAGTCTATTCTGAAAATGTAATAAGTTTGTTTTATTGTACAATAGATGGATATGAGTTGGATTTAGTCTATTCTGAAAATGTAATTAGTTTGTTTTATTGTCCAACAGATGGATATGAGTTGGATTTAGTCTAAAAATGATTAGTCTATTCTGAAAATGTAAAAATGATTAGTCTGTTCTGAAAAATCTACCAGTTTCTGAAAATTGTAAAGTAAATTGTTCTGAAAAATGACTAGTCTGTTCAAAAAATGAGATTCGTTTTTTAATTGTTCATCACATGCACTACAAGAAATGTTTCCTTCTGCAATGACTGGGCCCGCGACGAAAATATTGGCTCGACCGTGGCCAATGCAAAACTTTTTTTCTGGTTTCATGCCCCTCTACTATGACGAAACCGCTAAAAACATGGAGGAAGCTCGACGGGAGCGTGAAAAAACTAAGATTTCTGCTTCCTCGCGAGATGTTGACTCTCAGAAGTATTTTTTGCGTGTGGGTCCTGGACGTCAGTTACTCTAGCGGACCAAATTTTTTGGTCGTGCCTCCCTAATTTAAACTCGATAACGTTGTTTGATACCTCTTCTGTTTAGTCAGGTTGCTGGATACCACATGTCTGCTTCATATTAGAGGAATAGTGTGTGTGATAGAATTTTTTCCTTCCGTGTTCCGAACTTGATAGCGTCGCTTGATGCATCTGTCGTTTACTCAGGCTGCTGGGTTCCATGTGTCATCCTCACACTTGAAGAAACGTATGCATGATGGATTTTTTCCCTTGGCTCGTGCCTCCCTGATATGAACTCGATAACGTTTCTCGATCTATTGGCCCCTAATCATGATACCGGGTCTCACATTCCAACGTCTCATTACAAGAATCGTGTGTATAATGATTTTTTTTCCTTCGCTCCCGCTACCCTGTTCCGAACTAGATAGCCACTACTAGGAAACAGGCCGTTAGTGGCGCACCAGAAATTCCCATCCGTGGCGCACTAGCAGTGCGCCACGGGCCTTGCGCTACGGCTATCTCTCAGCCGTGGCGCACTGCCTAGTGCGCCACGGTTGTGTAGAGATAGGCGTAGCGCACCTCCTAGTGCGCCACAGAAGTTTGGCATGATGCGCTACCCCTGGGATCTTCTGTGGCGCACTACCTAGTGCGCCACTAAACTTCCATGGTGCGCTTTAGGTGTAGTGCGCCACAGAAGGTAGACCATGTGCGCCACAGATGTATTTTTTGTTTTTTTTTAATTTTCGAGCCAGATTATATGCAATACAGATTATATACAATATTACAGCAGATATACACACACAGATACAAGATATACAATTATATATATAAATACTCAATATGAAAAACAAGATTGAAACAAATACATATAGATAAGTCTCATACATGAATACATAGTCTAAGTTACATTGTTTCGATCATGTTACAAAGTAGTAGTTGGTGACATGCTAATACATGTGTCGATCGAACAAGTTAGAGCTCGGAAGCTCGCCTAGACATCTAAACTAGCTAGCTAGACACAAACGCAGGATAAATAACCAAAGAAGATAAGCATGATCACCGCCGCGACGAAGGTGTAGGTCTTCATCCGGTTCCTTGTCCTAACTCCCGCTAGATAGCGCGTGTATCTAGCTTCCGCCTCCGCCATAGTGTTGTACCATTTGTAGCTATTGCCGCTGAAACGGTGCACCTGTCTCCGGCAGTCTTCCCAATCATCGTAGACTCCGGGAACCCGTCCCTTGTACACGACGTACCACGTCATCTATAAGTTGACAATAATAATTAACCGACTATTGAAAAAAACATATATAATTAAAGTCGCATGTGAAGATACACTTATAGAAAGTACTCCTAAATCAAAAAGACCAAACTCAGAAAGCATGCCTCATATATAACTAGGTTGTTCGACACAGGAATATGCTACGATGGAACTGTTCGCCAAGTAGGATGCACAACACCTGGACCTGTGCATAGCACAAGGCGAACAATCCCATCGCAGCACATTCACATATAGTGTGCCACGACATTTCAATCATCGGCATTATTCTCGAAAAATACCAAAGTAACTCAAAAAGCATGCCTCATATATATACATAGGTCGTTGGACACAGGAATATGCTACGATGGAACCGTACGCCAAGTAGGATGCACAACACCTGTACTTGTGCATAGCACAAGGCGTACAATCCCATCGTAGCACATTCACATATATAGTGTGCTACGACATTTCAATCATCGGCATTATTCTCGAAAAAGACCAAAGTAGCTCGAAAAGAATGCCTCATATATAACTAGCTAGGTCGTTGGACACAGGAATATGCTATGACGGAACAGTTAGCCAAGTAGGATGCACAATTCCTGGACTTGTGCATATCACAAGGCTAACTATCCCGTCATAGCACATTCACATATATATTGTGCCACGACATTTCAATCATCGGCATATTCTCGAAAAAGACAAAAATAACTCGAAAAGAATGCCTCATATATATACATAGGTCGTTGGACACAGGAATATGCTACGATGGAACCGTGAGCCAAGTAGGATGCACAAGACCTGGACTTGTGCATATCACAAGGCTCACAGTCCCATCGTAGCACATTCACATATATAGTGTGCCACGACTTTCAATCATCGGCATTATTCTCGAAAAAAGAGTAAAGAAAAAAAGAAGGACCAAATTGAGCAAAGGACCAAAGAGTAAGCAAAAAAACCAAGCATTGATTGATATATAATAATAATAAGCAAAATAAGTTCACTTGTCGTCCACACACACACACAAAGGTCATCTATAGTTTGTAACTACAACTAGGCCAACATCAAGTCTTCTGGCTCGACTTAGGGAACGGGAGGACGCCTTGTCTCGTCATGAACTTCCTATAGTCACCCTGCATCTCTAGGCGATCTTCTATGTCACGGTTATTCGGGATATTTCCTCCGTAGAAGATCCCCCCCGAAGTCATGACATCACGAAAGATGATTCCCCCAAACTGCTGCTGGATGCGATACATCTCTTGTCTAATATCCGAATCATTGATCTTGGCCTTTGCTTCGGCCCACTGTTTGAGATGATCTGGCAGCGTAGAATTCTGCTGGTCAAGTAGGAATGCCCTCATGTGATGGAGTGCGTAGTAGGCTTCCTTCTTACTGTTTTCCGGCTGCTTCACGCAGGGGAACTCCGTTACGTGGTTGAAGACGTGCCTGCCGAACTTGACCTTCTTACGCACGAAGCTGATGCCTTCCGTCGAGGCAAAGCCAGTGAGAGCATCATCCAGAACTTCCTTGATCTTGTCGTAGTTTTTCTTCTTTTCTAGACTCCCCGAGTCGAAATACGTGGCGTGGGAATGCTTCGGCGATAAGGAGATGAGCGTGCAGTGTTCATCTCTGCGCAAAAAATTCAAATGGAATGTGTTGGAAAAAGAATGATGATGATCTAATAAAGCCAATCGACGGTGGCGAGTGAATAACGACTTACTCGGGAAAGTAAGGCACGAGAATGTATTCCTTTGTCTTGTTCGCCACGAGGATTCTTTTTAGGTACGAGGCCACGATACGTCGTTCGGCGGGGGAACCCAAGCAGCCGTCACGCATGTAGTAGGGGTCCACTATAGCGATGCCCGGTGTGTTCTCTCTAATGATCTGCATGGCCAGGCTGAGAGAAAAGAGACGAACCATGGTATAGTGCAGCGGGTATAGGTGGAACATATTGAAGATGTCCTCGAACCGCAGGAAGAACAGATCCGCGGGGGCAGTGTCGACGAAGCCCAAGCCTGGTGGCACCTTAACCACGAATACCGGGTGCGAGGGATCTTTCTCCGATAGAAGGTGTCTCTCTATCGTCAGCACGCCGTCATGCACACTCTGCAGTTCCGAACTGGCGAGCTTCCGCAAATTCTTAGGTAGCATGGGCTCACCCGCCACATGAATCCTCCACATAATACCCTCGGGTCTTGGTGGCCCGTCCCGAAACCTGATCGGATTCGTAGTTGTTGACGCCACCGGCTGGCTCGAGCTGCTAGATTTTATTTTCCTGCCCTTTTTTCCTTTTGGAGAGCGGGCAGGCACCGCAATCTGAGCACCGGCCGTCCTATGTAGTGTGTCAGGGCTTAGAATAAAGGGCCGGTTGGTTGTATCAGCTGGCTCTGTAAAGGCGCAAGCTGGAGGCGTCTCCTGAGAACCAAACAGACGCTTGGTGATAGTGGCTTTCTCTGTGGGGCCACCAGCTAGGTCTTCTTCGTTGCCAAACTGAGTGCTGAAGAAGTGATCATTCCAGTCTTCGTCGTCCTCGGCCGGATCCTGCGCCATGTGCATATCATCAACATGATCATCCGACCCACCGCGTGGAGGTGACGGCGAGGGCGGTAAGGGGGCCTTGCCACCGCTTGTCGCTGGCACGACAGGCGGTGCTGTTGTCTGTGGCGTGATGGCCCCCGCCGTCCCCAAACGGATCATGCTCTTTGGCCATAGCAAGAACAAGCCGAAGCAACTTCTGAGGACAGACGGCTCTTCTTCATCCGCTCCTGGGGGTTGAATGGGAGGTTCCAGGTCGTCGCAGCCCCTTAGCACCCGACTAATTTTAACCCTGTGCACGCTATCTGGCATCGGCTTTGAGTGGAACGTGCGCTGCAAGGGTTGAACGATGGTACCCTTGTCAACATCCCTCAGCTCGTTGTTCACGTAGCATAAGAGAGTGCAAGGGATATCCATCTGCGGAAAACATGTACGGCGTCGTCAGAGCGAGATGCCATAAGAGTAATATATAGATGGCATGAAAGGCGGTAATTAAAGCAATTTGTTTACCGTGATGGCGTCGAGATCGGCTAATGTCGACGCACCGCATACGGTGACGGGCGTGCAAGAGACGGAAGGGCTGCTTGATGGCGCGGTGCTGGCCGCCAGTGTATTCTCCCTACCGACGGGTGCTTGGAGCTCCGGTGCCGCCGCGACGATGGCAGGGGGGCACCAACATGTACTCCGGCGCCGCGGTGATGGCAGGGGGAGTCACCAACACTTGCGGCGACGCGGTGCTAGCGGGCGGAGTCACGAACATGTAGTTCGCCTGATTCGTCGGCGCCGCGTTGTTCGAGTGGCTGCTGACCATGCTTGGAATCGGGCACGGCCCTACTCGACCACCCGCACTCCAGTTCGCTATTGACTCCACCAAGGTAGGCAGGAAGGACGTGAGGGTGATTGCCAGGTTGTCTTGGATGATCTGCGGGATCCGCGCCACTTGTGCCTTAAGTTCTTGAACCTCTCGGTTTTTCTCCTCGCTCCTTCCCGACGGCGCCACACGCGTCCTCGGCGGTGGACCAAAATGATCCACCCAATTGTTACCCCCGAGGCCGGCCAGACGGCCAGCCGACGACGGCTTCTTCGTAACCGGCTCTATTTTCTTGGCCCGGTTCATCGCCCTGTTAAAAGGGTTATCCCACCGGGTGGCCGCCGTCGACCCCTGGGATGAGGAACCCTGGGATCCATGACTAGCAACAATTTCCTCCTCCTGCAGAAGAAGTAACAGTGAATCATTTAGATCATCGATTAGATTGCAATCGTGTTGATCCGCGGTAATTAGATTATAGTTACCACAATTTCCTCGAATTCCTTCACCGCAGGATCCGCGGTGAGTTGTTTGGTTTTTGGGTCCACATGGTAACGGGCCCTGATGAAGTTTCGAACCTGCCCGGGTTCGAATTTAGCAAAGGGGTTTTCTATCCCCTTGGATTTATACTCTTCGTCCTCCTTATTCCATTTGGCCTCCGCGGTTTTGTATCCACCAGATCCGAGATGGTGATGACCTATATTCATCGCCTGCAGCACCTTTCCCCGATTACTATTGGCCAGGGCTCTTTCGGATTCACACCTCTCCTTGAACTCCCGGAACTGATCTTCGGTGATCTGCGGGTCAATCTTCTGGATCTCCTCGAGACTTTTGCCTTCTTTATAGATCTTCTTCTTTATCCGGGTTCTCCAGCTGGCTAGGGCGGTGCTCATCTTTGTGAGGGCGGATTTGTTTACTTCGTTCCCATGATAATTTGTGTTCTGATACTTAGCGGGGAACTTGTATCTGGCGTGCAGCTTCTCGAAGAGGAGTGTGCGCAAGTGGCCATTATCTTTATGCCGGAGATTCTCGGTGTTGATCGAGATGGTTGTCCGGGTGATCGCCGCCACTTGCCCACCGTACCCTTTGACGACAAGGGCGGGCTCCAAAGGAACCCCTGATGGGCTCACTTCGGTAATTTCCTCCCTGACCGTGCCGACCGTGTTCGGGCGCCGGTCCTTCGGCTTCTTCTTCTTCTTAGGAGGGTTGCTACCACTCCCTGTGCCCTTGCCGCCATCAGTGTTTTCATCGTCCGTCGTTCCTTCGGCTTCTTCCTCCGCGTCTTCCATCTCATCATCCTCGCTCTCCGAAGGATGGTATTCTTCATCGTCTTCTAGCCGCTGGGCCGCCTCCCAGAATGTCAATTGTTTATTCGGAGGTCTGAGTTCTCCTTCAGCGCTGATGCGCTTAGAACATCCAGCCTCGTCGTTGTCACACATCTTTGCACTAATAAAAAACAAATAATTGGTTAAATGCACGGAAAAATCCGGCATGACCTTTGCTAATTTTCTTAAACTAGGAGTGCCCGATTTCTGCCAAAACGGAAGTTAATCAACATTCCGGCAAAAATCGGGACTCGGTTCATACAAGAACCTGCATATATATGGAGTCCATGCATTGAGTGGACAAGTACAGTACACTATCACATATTATGTAGTTCATCCACAAAATATTCTTAGGACCACACAATACCAACAGGTGCTATCATGTACCAGATGACAGCAAGTTTTGCAAGGGACACCAACACTAGAACAGCTACCACATCTATGGGCATAATGGAACAAAGAAAATGGAGGAACCAGAACACCAGAACAGCTACCATATTCAGTCAGGGGCACAAACATGATCATATAACCTCCTGCACTACTCTGAACCCTAATGTGTCAACAACCTCCTGCACTACTTTGAACCCTAATGTGTCAATACTGTCAACAGAGATAAATCTGAACCTTATGTGTCAACAGAGTTTTTAAAAAAAATTAAGTGTCGACCCAGGAGTGCAAAACCAGATCTTGTACAACCCTGAAGCATCAGCTTTCGCACTCTCTTATTTAAACTAATACCTAGAACTAGAAGTACTTGAGCATTTAAACCTTGGTGTACTGAATAATTAATACCTAGAACTAACCCTGCTCCAAGCAAAGCCATGACCTCCAAACTGAATCTTTATGGTATTGCAACATGGTTTAATACAGATAAAAGATCAGAGGACTTGATTAGCACACCATTTGGCAAAAAAAAATAGACTAGACTTTCTGAATGACTACAACTCGATTGCAGAGTGCAGGCTAAAGTTGACTGATAATTTCACATGATGCAACAGAAAGATGTGGATATAGCAGAATATTTCCACATCTAACCAGATGCAATGGATTTAGGAAGAAAATGAATTGCAGCAGAACATTTCTGAAAAGGTGACTATGATTCAGTCATTAAATATAGCAAGCACTGCTCCCAGCTCTTGTGAAAATCAGGTGCAACTTGCTAGTAGTCAACAAGTGGATAATCTACTGAGCTTCATGGTCAGGTTACAACAGACAAAAAAATTCAATAAGACCTTGCTATATGCTGATTTAAACATGAGCACAGATGACACACACTTCAGCCCCAAAAAAATTCAAACAAATATAACTTAACAATAGCTAGTGCTGGATAATCTACTGAGCATAACTTAACAATAGCTAGTCAGACAACATAATCATCTGGTGAGATGAAAGGCCAAGTGTTGACAACATAACCCTCAAGCTAGGTCTCAGACAACAGAATCATCTGACGAAATGAAGTAGCACCGAGTAATTTGCGATGGAAGGTGGCGACCAAGTTTCAATCGATACCGATCTGGAGGAGCCACTCGCCAGATTGGACCAGAAGGAGCACATCGTTGCTCGAGGAGAGAGAGGGGGAGAAGGATAGAGGGGACGGGCAGAGCTCACCTCTGAGATTGCTCGAGGAGAGAGGGGGAGATGACGATGACGAGGGCTGGCGGACGAGGTAACGAGGGGGAGGGAGCGCAGAGCGCCTTGCCGTCGGAGGAGCGGAGCCGACTCTGCAGGAACCTCGCCGCCACCGACCTCCTCCTCCACGGAACGAGCGCGCGGGCAAGGCGGCCTCCTCCTCCTCCTAGCGTGGAGGCCTCCTCCTCCTGGCGTGGCGGCCTCCTCCTCTTGGGATGCGGCGGCGGCGGCGCCTCGATGCGGGGATGGGGACGATGTGTCTGAGGACGACGATGGGAGGGCCTGGCTCACGCGCGCAGTTGACTAGTCCAACCCACACACGCGTAGCGCACCCTGACCAAGTGCGCTACGATTATCCATAGCGCACTTGGCCAGGGTGCGCTACGCGTGTGTGGGTTGGACTATCAGATAAGAGGGCGGCCGTCCCACTAGTTAACACTAGTACTCTCTTTCCCCACTGGTTCTGCCCTTAGCTCTATTCTAAACCATGAGCATCCAGGTTCGAATCCTGGTGCTCCACTTTTTTATTTTTACTTTAAAAATACTTTAAAATGTTCCAAAAAATACTTTAAAATGTTCCAAAAGTGGTGATACATTCCATACAAATTTTTTTTTGTTTTTAAAATACTTTTAAATATTCCAAAAATGCCCAAAAGTGATAATATATGTCATAAAAGTGTTACAAATATGATTGAAAGTATAACTAAATTTCATAATAATTTGTCCATGAATATTACAATCTTTTTCGACCACGCGTTTTACAATATTTTTTGAGCTAGCGTTTTACAATCTTTTTTCCCTTCTTTGTCGCGGTTGAATAATTTAGCCCCGGCAATTTAATGTTTCTTCTTTCGAACGGGCTACCTTTTTTGGGTAGGGTTGTCCTTTTTCTTCTTGTGATGTATGTTGCTGCATCGTAGTCGTCGTCATCTTCAATCTTTGGGTCGCCGTACTGGTCGAAGTCTTGCTCGTTGGCGACTCCATCCATTCCGATGATGTTTCTTTTTCCTCTCCTCATGACAACACGGCTAGGATTTGTCGGGTCGGTAATGAAAAAACATTGGTCCACTTTGGTAGCCAGTACCCATGGTTCATTTTTCGCGGCCACGTTTGCACCGGCGGCCTTGGATTTGGCTGCTTCGGGTATAACCATGGTTGTGAAATACCGGTCTTCTCTTTCGACGCTCTTTGCCCATCTGACACGGAACATCGGCACCTTTTCTCCACAGTAGTCGAGCTCCCAGATCTCTTCGATTCTTCCGTAGAATTCTGATGTTACGCCTGAGTTCTGATAATCACACTTGTTCTCCTTTTCCTCCGTGTAGAATGTGTAGCCGTTGATATCATACGCCTGATAGGTCACCAGGTTTTGCATGGGTCCCTGCGACAAGGTGAATATGATCTTTTTGTGTCATAAGAATGCGATCGCGGGGATTATCAAGGAGCGTCTGCTTAAACCAACACGTGAAATCTGAGTTGTGCTCTTTGATTATTTCTCCCTGCATCCTCTGTATGCCCTGGTCAC
Source organism: Avena sativa (assembly GCA_916181665.1). NCBI lineage: Eukaryota > Viridiplantae > Streptophyta > Magnoliopsida > Poales > Poaceae > Avena > Avena sativa. Next base: position 141,345,918 of record OV702280.1, read on the forward strand.
TGTACTTCTTCTCGATTAACCTTTTGTGCTTCTGTACCCAAGGACCGACCAGTTCTAAATGCTGTAGCGCGACGAGGTTTGCTCGATCAAAGTCTGCGCGTCGAAAATCGAAGTCTGCATGCAGTATGCGACGACCCTCTCGGTGACCAGATCCGTCGATCTTGCCAAGGTTTCTGTTGACGGGAAGACCGACAGGGTTCTCGATGTCTAGATAATTCGTGTAGAAAGAGATGCACTCTTCGGCCAGAAAGCCCTTGGCTATGCTTCCATCTGGACAGGACCTGTTGCGAACGTATCCTTTGATGTGTCCGTTCATCCTTTCGAACGCCATCATGTTGCGGAGGAACATCGGCCCGAGTTGTACGATGTCCTCCATGACATGGACCAGCAGATGCACCATAATGTCGAAGAATGCGGGTGGGAAGTAGACCTCAAGCTCACATAGTATCACCACGATCTCCTCCTGTAGCCTTCCGAGCTGATTCAAGCCAATCGACTTCCTAGAGATGATGTCGAAAAACTTGCATAGGCCAAATAACGTTTCACGGACGTGCTCGTCCATTATCCCTCTTAGTGCGACCGGAAGTACCTGCGTCATTAGCACGGCACAGTCGTGAGACTTCATGCCACTGAACCTCTGCTTCGCCTCGTCTAGGTATCTGCTTATCTTGCCCGCGTAGCCGTAAGGAAATTTGACTCCTAGAAGGCACTTGAAAAACTGTTTGATCTCATCCTGGCTTAGAGTGAAGCAAGAAGGAGGGCAGTAATATTCGTTCTTCTTGAACTTTTTACCCTTCCGACGACCTTGTGTCGTCTCCGACTCATGATCATCGTCATCTTCCTGATCATCAGGAGTAGTGCGTCCTCCGTGAAGCTCCTTCCGGATACCCAATCATATCAAGTCGTGCCTTGCTTTCGGACCATCTTTCGTCCTATCTGGCATGTTGATTATGGTGGCGACCAGACTCTCGCACACGTTTTTCGTGATATGCATGATGTCGAGGCTATGAGGCGTGCGGAGAAACTTCCAGTATGGCAACTCCCAGAAAACAGACCTTGTTTTCCATACCTTCATCAGCGGCTTGTCTTGCTGCTGCCTCTTTCGCTTCTTTCCAGGCTGAGGACAATCTTTCCAATTTTTCAGCAACTCTTCCACTTCTTCGCTGCTCCTACGCTCTGGGATTCCTCGGGTCTCTGATTTGCCATCGAACAGGTCTCCACGTTTTCTCCATGGATCATTCTTGCCGAGCCACCTCCGGTGCGCCATGAACACGGTTTTCGATGACCCTGGATCTTTCTCTAGTTGGAGATAGCTTGTGTTATCCATGCACCTAACGCATGCGCAGAATCCTTGGATAACCTGCCCCGAGATATACCCGCAACCTGGATAGTCTTGCACCGTAGTGACCAACGCGGCTCTCATAGTGAAATAATCTTGTGCGACGGCGTCGTAAGTATTGGCTCCAGATTCCCATAACGTGGCTAGCTCCTCTTTCAACAGCCCGAGATACAGATTGATGTCGGTACCAGGTTGTTTCGGCCCTTGAATTAGCATACTCATTTGTATGTACTTCTTCTTCATGCACAACCATGGAGGTAGGTTGTACATCCATACAAACACGGGCCAAGTGTTGTGCGTGCTTCTCTGGCTACCGAACAGATTGAGTCCATCGGTGCTCGCACCAAGCCTGATGTTCCTCGAATCTCCACCGAATTCTGGGAATTCGAGGTCCAATGCTTTCCACTGGCTAGCATCTTAAGGGTGCGTCAGCAGCTCATCCTTGTCGGGGTCATCATCATCTCCTGGCTTCTTCCTTTCCGCATGCCATCGCATGAGCTTCGCTTCCTTAGGGTCCGCGAAATAGCGCTGCAGACGAGGAGTGATAGGAAAGTACCATACCACTTTTCGAGGTGCTTTCTTCCCTTTCTTGTATCGACTCACGCCGCACACCGGACATGTGGTTTTCTCCGCGTCCTCGCCCCGATAAATGATGCAATCGTTGATGCATACGTGATATCTAACGTGCGGTAGATCGAGAGGACAGACGATTTTCTTGGCATCCTCGATACTAGTTGGACATGTGTTCCCCTCCGGGAGACGATCGTGCCAGAATGCCATCATATCGTCGAAGCTTGCGTCGCTCAATTTGTGCTTTGCCTTCATCTCCATAGCCTTGAGCGTTACATTCAACCGGGTATCATCGGGCCTGCATCCTTCATACAATGGAGTAACCGCGTCTTTCTCAAGTTGCGCAAGCTTGGCTTTCTCTCTAGCGGCAGCCCTGGCGTTACTCGTCTGCTTGAAAAGCAGCTCTTGCACATAAGGGTCCCGCACCCAGCCTGACGTTGTTCCATCGTCGTCTGCTCCTCCGGCATCTAGATCATCATCATCCCGGTCTGCTTCCGCACCTTCACCATCACCAGGAGACTCTTCATCATCTCGCCCGTTCTCGCCGTGATGATGATCATCGTCATGTTGGCCACCTTCTTCACCGTCTCCATCATCTACGTCATCGCTTATCCAACGAGTGTATCCATCCATGAAACCATGGCGGAGCAGGTGCGCCTGCAGATTCCCGGAATCTGGGTCGATCACCCAGTTGAGTTTGCATCTTCTACACGGACATCTTATATCTGTCTTGTTATTTCGTATCATGTCAGCCGTCGCACAATTCAAAAATCTATCCACAATGCCTTCGCTCATTATGCGGACCATTTTTGCCTACACGATGTACACGGTACAATTTTGAAGTCTATTAGAACCACATAATGAATGCATGCAATGGTCGATAGAAAATTTCGGCATGACCTATCCTAAAATTAGGACCTTTGCGAAATGCCAAAGTCTTGCCAAAATGGAAATGAATCAACATTTTGGCAAAACAAATGGCAACTTGTTCACATACAAACACAAGAGAGAGAGAGACCGATCCATACACACATGAACATATCATTATCCTCTCCATACACACATGCATGAGCATCATCGATACTCTCCATATACACACACATATGACCATCGATCCTCTCCACATACACACATCATGAGCATCGATCATCTACATACATATGAGCACATCATCCATATACACATGAACACATCCTTACATGGACAACTTACCGAGATGAGAGACCGATCGCGAGAAAGATGGAAAGGAGAGGTGCGCGCGTCGACCGGAGAAGGATAGATGAGAGACCGGAGACCTCCTCTATTACTTATGAAACATCCAAAGCAAGTTTTACATGCTAAAAATGGCGAATGTGTGGAGAAATTGAGGTGGGAAGGAGAAGATCCCGACTAGATCTAAGGAGGAAGAAGATGGGGAAAGTGAAGTGTGGGGTGGTGGATGTGGTCACACATGTGCACATAAAGTGCTGCCCTAAAGAAATCGACACATCCGTGGCGCACACGGCCCTAGTGCACCACAGGGAGTACAAACATCTGTGGCGCACTATGCCATGTGCGTCACAGATGCTCCTACTCCCTGTGGCGCACTAGGCCGAGTGCGCCACAGAAGTTTGTGGCCGTTTCAGAGCAGAGGGGGCATGCGCTTAGGCGTAGCGCACCAGCCCCATGTGCGCCACAGATGACCCTAACAACCGTGGCGCACCTGACTGTAGTGCGCTACAGATGTTTGGCGTGCGGCCAACAGGGCCCTGGCCCACACACTTCTGTGGCGCACTGTAGTCATGTGCGCCACAGTTGTTCTAGTTATTAGTAGGGCACTGCCCACAGGTGAGCCACACCTGTTTTAGCCGTGGGGCACTTCAACCATGTGAGCCACGGATGTGCTGATTACCTATAGCCGTTTTCCTAGTAGTGAGCGCTGCTAGATGCATCTAAAGTTTACTCATGCTACTAGGCCCCACTTTTCATCATCACATTAGAAGAAACATGTGCATGATGATTTTTTTCTTTGCTTGTGCCTCCCTGATTTAAACCCGATAACATTGCTCGATCTATTTACCATTAATCGCGCAGCTGGGTCTCACATGCCAGCCTCTCATTAGAATAATCGTGTGTATGATGGAATTTTTTTTCCTTCGCTCCCGCTACCCTGTTTCGAACTTGATTGCGCTTCTAGATGCATCTACCGGTTAATCACGTAGCTGGGCCCATATGTCATCCTCTCATTAGAAGAAACGTGTGCATGATGGAATTTTTTCCCTCGGTCGCGCCTCCGTGTTAACTTGATAGCGTTGCTCGCTGCATCAGCCATTTATTTAGGATGGTGGGTCCCATATGCCAGCCTCACATTAGAAGAATGGTGTGTGTTTGATTGAATTTTTTCTTCCTAGCGCTACCCAGTTCCCTCGGTCGCGCCTCCGTGTTAACTTGATAGTTTTGCTCGGCCAATCTACTGTTTGGTCAAGCAGCTTGGTCACACATGTCAGCATCACATTAGAAAAAACGACCGCATGTTGGACTTTTCTCGATCGTGCCTTCCAGTTTTGAACTTGTCAACATTGCTCGATGCCGCACCTGCATAAGGTCTCGTTGATGGGTCCCACATGCCAGCCTCTCTATAGATGCATTTAAAGTTAATCTCGCAGCTGGGCTCCATGTGTCATCCTCACATTAGAAGAAACGTGTGCATAATGGATTTTTTCCATGGCTCATGCCTCTGTGTTAACTTGATAGCGTTGCTCACTGCATCATCCGTTTATTCAAGCTGGTGGGTCCCCTTAGCCTCACATTAGAAGAATGATGTGGGAATTTTTTTATTCTCTAGCGTTATCCTGTTCTGAACAAGATAGCGTTGCTAGGAAAATATGCCATTTGCTCACGCTACGGGGTCCCACATATTAGTACCTCATTAGAAGAAACGTCTACATGTTAGACTTTTTTCTTGCTCGCGCCTTTCTTTTTTGAACTGGAAAAGTTTCTCGATGCAAACCTGTAATAAGGTCTATCTGGTGAGCCCCACATGTCAGCCTCTCTGTAAATAAAACATGCTAGTATGATAGACTTTTCTTCGAGTGGTTGTTCTGACCTTGGTCCATTGGTGCGTCCCTGATGTTAGCCTCCTCTATGCAAAACACGTGTGTAGGCTGGGTCCCAGATGCCAGCCTCCATTTGAATGAAACGAGTGTATGTTGGACTTTTTTTCAGGTCAGGTCTCCCATTCTATTCTTGGCAACATTGCTAGATGCAGCAGCAGTTTATCTGGGTGCCAGGTATCAGTATTTTTTTAAAAAAAATAATCTATACTTTGTTGCTGGTCCCACATGTTAGCATTGGTATATAATAATAGAAATTTCCACAACCACTATTTTGAACTTGGTCTTTTGCTGGGTCCCATATGTCAGCCTCCTCTGTGTAGGAAACGTGTCTATGTTGGGTGCCAGATGTCAGCCTCTATTTGAAAAAAACGTGATCCTTTATTTGAAAGAAACGTGTATGTGTTGGACTATGTTTTCAGAACGAGCCCGCCGTTCTAACCTGTGACACCCCGGTTCTGAAAAGACCGTGGCCTCTATGTGACATGCCAATCCCTGGATCGGTTCATTGGCCCACAATAGAGTAAAATAGATAACATAGCAAAATAACCGTGTATCATGTACTACAAATATCTAGAGTACCATTATTACAATAAAAGCTTAGCACAAAGCTAGCTCAAATTATTCAGGTAGCAGCATAAACAAATAAATCCTCCAATCTTCAAATTGCCCACAAGTGAACAAGTGCCGAGTGGAGTACCGTGGCCTATACCGATCAATCAGAATCGGAATAACCTGCAACATGAAACGTAGCAGCCCCGAAGGGTCAATACATGGAATGTATGGCAAGTAGAGCTAGTAATGGAGACAATAGTTCTAACATCTACATGCATATTTGGCAAGTGGAGCTGTGTCTGGCTTGCATTTGCAAATACATTTGTCCTACTTTCATAAACAGTTTTGATTTTATTTGAAAAGATCCCAATTAAGTTAAACCAACAATATTAAAGCAATTATGAAATTAGAATGAGCGAGAAACATGTCATGGAATCAATATCTAGCAACTCAGATGTCCATAAGCGGGGACACGGCTAATCGATTAGATTATACACTCTGCAGAGGTTAGTACACTTTACCCATGTGACTTGGCCAGCCCAGCTCGTACCATCACTCTCATTTTGGGTGATGATAGGGAGAAGACCAAGAAGAGACTGTTCGGGAAGTAGCTCCTCAATCCCGACGCGCACCGGTCCAACCTACCAAAATTCTACATCTCTGGATACGCGGGTTCGAGTTACCACAACCTACTAAGTCCAACCAACCGCCCATTTCATTATTGGCACATGGTTGTACACGTAAGCTACACAATAAAGAAGCCAATCATTCTCTCTTGATACCTGGGTGCCTTTCCGCAATGAAACCACCAAAATTTATCAATACCATCACACCCAGGGGGTTCATTGATTAAGTTGTTTTAGTTTTCACAAACCGATACTTTGAGAAAACAAGTATCCATGATGTAACCCAGCCCTCGTTCATCAAGCATGGCTAAGCACATCAACAACGGTGGTTCATCTACAAGGAGGGTCCTACCACATAATAGGACATAGCATAGCGATAGTATCATCCTACACATGCATCTACAAAATACACGACAATGCATAGAAAATAGTAGGACGATATCATGAACAAAGTAGCATCTATTTGCCTTGGTTGTAGCGGTCGGAAGAGCAATCCACACACGAGCAAGCGTTGCACTCGTCACAATCTACACGACACAATTGCATTCATAAACAAACAATCCACAACATATGCAACAAATATGATGCATGAATGCAAGTACGGCAAGTGAATTGGTGCTACAGCTGCACCACATAATCCTAATCCATAATACTACCGATTGCATGCATGGAAAATAGTTTTAGCGCTAGGAAAACTATTAAGCAAAAGTAATGCTCAAAACTAGAGCTACGACTTAAATAATTCACTACCGGTAGTATACTATTTGTAAAATCTTGGAAAAATTCTACCACATAGGCATCGCTGATTAGAAACAGTACCAATTGGAATTACTCAAAAGGGAGTTATAAAACTTCCCGAGTAATTAAAACACTACAGAAATCCATTAGACAAATACTGCAGAAGTTTTACTGTGAGCCTATCTTTTTAAATCACGATGCGATTCCCCTCGTTCACACGAGTTCAGGGACATATCATAGGCGATTTTTGGATCTACGGATCTTTTTCTACGAATTTATTACTCCGAAAAGGCCACTAACTAGTTTGATTAAACTGTACTAAACCTTGCAGTAAAAGTCTGAACCAAAGGTACAGCGAGATTCTACACGATTCACTGAACTCGTACATATTTTATTTACAATTTTTGGCCAAGCGGTTTAATTTCTACGCAATTTACAAGATTCTACCGAAATCTGCCAACTAGAGGGATTAACGAAATTGACCCAGTCAACTGTGTCTGTTTGACTGGTCAAGCGTCTGCTGACTGGGCGCTGACTGGGCGTCTGACTAGTCAACGCCTGGGATGGTGACCAGTCAACGAACGATCTAAGCCGCTGATCTGAGATCTGACGGTGGCTGCTATCTTACCGGAAACGGATGGCGAGACGGACTCCGGAAGGCGCAGCGAGCTCCGGACGGCGGTGGCGATTGATTCCGGCGTCGGGGTTCTTCCTGCACGGACGTACACGGTCAACTACGGGTCGAGAAAAGTTACATCGTGCGCGAGGCGGCGCGTGCGCGTGTGTATGCGTGCGCGTGTATGCATGCAAGCGCGCATGCGATGACGCGTGCAGCGGCACGCGCAACGAAGCGGCGCGGCGCACCGCAGCGAGGCGGCGGCGGCGGTGTCGCGCGCGCGGCGCGGTGGCGGCGATGGCGGCTCGGTGGCGTGCAGCGCACGGCGGCGGCATGCTTGCGGGCGGTGACGGCCGGGTGGCGCGGGGCGGCCGCGGGCGGTGGCCCGCGCAGAGGGTGGCGACGGCGGCGTGGGGTCCGCGGGGGAGGGCGGCGCGGCGCGGGAACAGAGAGAAAAGAGAGAGAGGGAGGCGACGGCCGGACCTGGGGCGGCGACGGTGACAAGGGGCGGCGGCGGCGCCTCGGGAGACGTGCGCGCGGGGCAGGCGGGGTCGGTTGCAGGAACCGAGGCCGGGTGGGTCCCCTTTTGTGGCCCTTCGCACGAGTCCTATTCAGAATCGGTCCGGAGTTTGTTTAGAACTCGGAAATTGGTCCAGATTTTCGGACCGTTTTCCGGCGGTTTACTAAAACGTCTGAGTCTTTTGCATACGAACTCCGATTTGAGCGATTCTCTTGCCTACGGGTTCGTATCGTCGAGGGGCACAACCTTCGTTCGAAGTTTGAGCGAAAACTTGAACCTACAGGGGTGGTTGTTGCAAGTCTCTCTAAAGCTCCCCACAGGAAACTCGTAGCGAAACAAAATAGGGTTTTGAAGGCGGCGTTCCGCCGAACCTTTCTATTCGACGGTTTTGCATGGAAAGATATGATGCAATGCTATGAAGGATATGCAAGACCAAATCTAAAATTTGGGATGTGACAAGACTAACCCCCTTAAGATGAATCTCGTCCTCGAGATTCGGCGCGGCTAGCAAATAGGTGTGGGTAGTCCTCTCGGATGTCATCTTCACGCTCCCAAGTGGCTTCTTCCTCGGTGTGGTGGCTCCACTGTACTTTGCAAAACTTGATTGTCTTGGTACGGGTAGTCCTTTCTGCTGTCTCCAGAATCTTGACCGGTTTCTCCTCATAGGTCAAATCGTTCTCAAGCTGAACCTCCTCTAGCGGTACAGTGTCTCTCAATGGTGTATCCACCATCTCCGGATGGCACTTCTTCAGCTGGGACACGTGGAACACGTTGTGAACAGCAGATAGAGCTTCTGGCAACTCCAACTGATAAGCAACTTCTCCTTTGCGTGCTAAGACTCGATATGGTCCAATAAATCGAGGTGCCAGCTTACCCTTAATTCCAAATCTCTTGATTCCACAAAGTGGCGATACTCTGAGGTATGCTCTATCACCTATCTCATACACCACTTCCTTGCACTTGGCGTCAGCGTAGCTCTTCTGCCTTGATTGTGCTACCTTCAGCCTATCTCTAATCAAGGCGACCTTCTCCTCAGCGTCCTTGATCAAATTAGGTCCAAACAGCTGACGTTCTCCTACTCCATCCCACAACAATGGTGTACGACACCGTTTTCCATACAGCACATCGAACGGTGACGTCTTGATGCTGGTTTGATAGCTGTTGTTGTAGGAAAACTCCGCATACGGCAAGTTCTCATCCCAACTAGATCCATGAGCCAAGGCGCAAGCACTCAGCATGTCCTCCAAAATCTGATTCACCCTCTCGGTCTGTCCATCGGTCTGTGGGTGAAATGCTGTGCTAAACTCCAGTCTAGTACCAAGTGACTCGTGCAGCTGGCGCCAGAAGTGTGAGGTAAATTGGGTGCCTCTGTCAGATACGATACATTTGGGAACTCCATGTAGGCACACAATCCTGTCCATGTAAATCTTGGCCAACTTTGCACTCGTATAAGTCGTCTTCATTGGTATAAAGTGGGCTACCTTGGTCAAATGGTCGACCACTACCCAAATAGAGTCATATCCTGACCTGGTCCTGGGCATTCCTGTGATAAAATCCATTCCCACTCTATCCCACTTCCAATCCGGCACGGGCAATGGCTGCAGCAACCCTGCTGGCTTCTGGTGTTCTGCCTTCACTCGGCTGCATACATCACATAGGGCAATATGCTCCGCGATGTCTCCCTTCATGTTGTTCCACCAGAATCTGTCCTTTAGGTCCATATACATCTTTGTATTGCCTGGATGTATGGAATATGGCGAGTCATGAGCCTCCTGCAGAATCAACTTCCTTATCTCGGGATCGTTGGGAACGCACAATCGATCTCCGTACCACAAGGTTCCATGCTCATCCTCGCGGAATTCCCTTGCTCGACCTTCCTTCATCTTTTCCTTAACTTCATCTATCTCTTTGTCCCACACTTGAGCCTTCCTGATTCTGTCCTGTAGCGTTGGTTGGACTTCCATTGTTGCTAAGTATCCTTCTGATACTACCTCCAGTCTAAGGTCCTTGAATTGCTTGCACAAGTCCTCAGGCAATTCACCAATTGTCAATCCATTGGCATAAACCTTCCGGCTCAGAGCATCTGCTACTACATTGGCCTTTCCTGGGTGATATTGTAGATTCATATCATAGTCCTTGATAAGCTCCAACCATCTCCTTTGTCTCATGTTCAGTTCCTTCTGCGTGAATATGTATTTCAGGATCTTGTGGTCGGTGTACACATCACAGTGTTTTCCCATTAAGTAATGCCTCCATACCTTGAGCGCATGAACCACTGACGCTAACTCCAAGTCGTGTGTGGGGTAATTCCGCTCATGGTGCTTGAGTTGTCACGAGGCATATGACACTACTCTCCCATCTTGCATCAGCACACTCCCAAGTCCCTATCGAGAAGCATCACAGTACACTTGGAAATCCTTCTGAAGATCTGGTAAACATAGAACAGGCGCGGTCACTAGTCGACGCTTCAGTTCCTGAAAGCTGGCTTCACATACGTCTGACCATTCAAACTTCCTCTCCTTCTTCAGAAGTTCAGTCATTGGCTTATCAATCTTGGAAAAGTTTTCAATGAACCTCCTGTAATATCCAGCAAGTCCCAAAAAGCTTCGAATCTCTCCTGCATTCTTGGGTGCTTCCCACTCTGTCACTGCAGTCACTTTGCTTGGATCAACAGCGACTCCTTCTCCTGACACTACGTGTCCAAGAAATCCAACAGTGTTAAGCCAGAATTCACACTTGCTGAATTTGGCATACAGCTTGTGTTCCCTCAGTTTCTCCATAATCAGTCGCAGATGTTTCTCATGCTCAGCATCATCCTTGGAATATATCAGTATGTCATCAATAAACACCACCACGAACTTGTCCAAATACTCCATAAACACCTTGTTCATCATGGTCATGAAGTATGCCGGGGCATTCGTTAGTCCAAAAGACATAACTGTATACTCATATAAACAATACCTAGTGGTGAAGGCGGTTTTTGGTACATCCTTCTCCCGGATCTTCAATTGGAAATAGCCTGATCGCAGATCAATCTTGCTGAACACCTTTGCTCCTTCCAGTTGATCAAACAAGTCATTTATGTTCGGCAGAGGGTAATTGTTCTTGATGGTTACTTCATTCAGCGAGCGATAGTCTACCACTAATCTCTTGGTGCTGTCTTTCTTCTCCACAAACAGAACAGGTGCTCCCCATGACGACGCACTAGGCTGAATGAATCCCTTTTCCAGCTGTTCCTTCAACTGTTTCTTCAATTCCTTCAGCTCATCCACATCCATCTTATATGGTTTCTTTGTTATAGGTCCTGTTCCCGGCATCAGGTTGATAAGAAACTCTACTTCCCTGTCAGGTGGCATCCCTGGCAGCTCTTCCGGAAACACGTCGGGGTAATCCCTAATCACTGGCACAGTATCCATGCTAACCCCCTTAAGAGAATTCAACTTACACCTTCCTGGTCGTACAGCTGACTTGAATCTAATCCTCTTGCCATCTGGGGTTTTGAGTGAAACAGCTCGCTGTGCACAATCTATGTGTACCCCATGCATAGACATCCAATCCATACCCAGAATGACATCTAATCCTTGTGAATCCAACACTACCAAATGTGCAATGAAGTTGTGTGTTCCAATCCTCAGAGTTAAATCGCGGCATCCCGCACTAGCTATCATATCTCCTCCAGGTGAACTCACTCTAAAAGACCTCTTCATAGACTCAGTAGGTAACTTATACTTATCCACAAATGCCCTTGATATGAATGAATGCGATGCACCAGTATCGAAAAGTATAAGTGCAGGGTAAGTGTTGATTGGGAACTTACCAATCACAAGGTCAGGCTCATCTGGAATCTCCTCCACATTCATGTGGTTCACTGTGGCCTTCTCGCCGTTGGTTGGCTTGAGTCCTTTCCTCTCCGGACAGTTGTCAGCATAGTGTCCCTTCTGCTTGCACTTGAAGCACGTCACCTCACTCAGATCCTTCTTCACGAAGTTGCGATCACGGTTGCGGTCATGTCCACCGTGTCCTCCAGAGTGGTGAGAGTGTCCTCCCTTGTGGTTGTGGTGGCTGCTCCTATGGTTGTCGTGACGATGTCCATCGCGGCGGTCATGGCTCCCATGGTCACTTCCTCCATGCTTGGAGTATCCATCATATGAAGTGCGAGTCTTGTGGTGTGAACCAGAGTGGTGATTGTTGTTCTTTCTCTTGCGGTTCTCCACCTGTTTGTGCTTCCCTTCCAAGATTCTGGCCTTGTCCATAAGCTCCTGGAAAGTGGGGCAATAAACCACCAGTAGCTGTACTGAAAGCTCATCACTGAGGCCATCCAGGAATCTCTCCCTCCTTTTTGCATCAGTGTCAACATCCTCAGGTGCATAACGGGACAGGTTGTTGAACTCCTCAATGTACTCGGCCACGGTGCGATTGGTTTGGCGCAAGTTGCGGAACTCCTTCCTCTTCAGGCTCAGAACTCCTGAATACACGTGGTTGGTCCTGAAACCTTCCTCAAACATAGCCCAAGTCACGGTATCCAGCGGGTGGGTGATCTGGAATGTGTCCCACCAAGAAGCGGCTGGTCCCTCCAGTAAGTGAGCGGCAAACCTCACCTTCTCAGCATCAGTGCATCCGATAGTTACTAGATCCTTGTTGACTGAACACAACCAGTCAAGAGCAACCATTGGTTCCGTTGCAGTAGAGAACTTAGCCGTCCTTAACCTCAGAAATCTGGTGAGAGCATCTCCCTGAGGCTGATTGTTTCCATTGTTGTTGTTCTTATTTGCCATGAACTGAGTCATCACTTGGGTCAGCTGTGCCTGAGCTGCCATGAGCTGCTCCATCTCAGTGGGGTGGCGACGGGGAGGCATCTGCGGTTCAGCATAGGTAAGTTTAGAAAGAATCAACTACGACAATAGGATTCTACCCATGCATATGATCAATCAACAACAAACAATAGCAGACAATCACAAGCAAGCAACACATCAACAAACAAGCGGTCCAGCAACATCCCAAGTGTTATCCTAGCAGTATATACCTACTGAAATAGTTTTGCAAGAGTTGGCAATGGTTAGCAAGACAATAGATCAACTAATCGACCAAAACAGCAATTCTGCCAGAACTGTCCAGCAGCATTCACGAATTTTTCCGCCTGACTTAAACTCGTCAGAAAATTAAGCAATTTTTGTGCATATAGCACAGAGAGTTTCGAATCAGCCCAATTTTTTTCAGATTTTTCCGAGTTACCAGAAAAATATGAAAAATCGCGCAGTACTGCTGTATCAGCAGAAAAACTGCAGCGAAAATCACACAGATGATAACCAAATTGCCATAACTCTTTCATTAATTGTTCAAATAAATCCTGGGATATTGGAGTACACAAATAAGCAACTAAACACTTTTAAACTAACACGAACTAAGATTCACAACGATCGAGATTAATCCTAACGAATTCGCCTAACGAGGACTAATTGGTGAACTTCTATCTACTTCTTGAAGAGATTGAGGTAGGTCCTTGCGGTCATGCGTTGGCGCTTCGGCTCGCGGTACAACCATGGCGGCGGAGTGTACACCTCTCCTGATCCATCACTTGAGACCTCAAACTCCACCTCCTCTGGATCCTCCTCTTCTTCTTCATTCTCAGCTGCAACTGCAACAGCTTCATCTCCTCCACCATCATCGTCTCCATCATCGCCATCCTCGTCCTCATCATCATCATCTCCACTGTCATCATCATCCCCATTGTTGCCATCATCTCCATTGTCATCATCAGAGGGTGGATTCAGCTGTGCCTGGAGAGCGGCAATCTGGGCTGTCATAGCTTCAATAGTTTGATCCCTTTCCTGGACTGTCCCTTGCAATTGATGTATGTTCTGGGTGTTCTCCTGCACAGTACCATGAAGATGTGCTATGGTTGCATCTCTGGCTATCAGGGCATTCTCCAGAACTCCCACAGCTTCATGCAAAGTGTCAATCTCCTGTCCTTGGACCACCATACCATTGCTAGTAAAATCTGCAATCTCCTTTAGCATCCTCACCTTCTCTGCTAGAGCTCCATTCTCCTTTTCCATGTCCTCTATGTGCCTCCGACGGGGCGGCATGTTGTTCCTGTCGCCCGGGGTAACCACAATGTTCCCATCTTCATCACGCCTTCCATAGTCACGGTAGGGTGAATCTGCTGGCAGTAGGTGTCGGACGTAGTGGCACTGGCGAGACGGGGCTTCATGTATGGCCAAGTTGATTCCAAGTCCCCAGTTGCAGTAGGTCTTGGTGTAGATCAAGTGCGCGGGGTTTGGCAAGGCGGCATCTCTGAATATGAAGGTAGTGATCTCCCATGCATCCTCTCCATATCCATAGGTGTACAGCCTTCTTCCCTTGAACATGGGCAGTGGCAATCCCAATGACTGAGAGAGCTGAGCTAACTGCCTTGCAAAGGGCCTTGGTGACTCCATGGTGACATACTCAGTCCTGACGTCTCCCATCTATCAAGTAAAAGAGGAAAGTGTGAGAATAGCATATGGTAAGAATTTTACGAGGGTTAAAGGCATAAGAGGAAAGACAGAATTAATATAGGCGTAGTAATTCTATGGCTTCCTAATCCAATCCTAGGTCACGATCCTACAGTCGACACACGGGCTCTGATACCATCCTGTGACACCCCGGTTCTGAATAGACCGTGGCCTCTATGTGACATGCCAATCCCTGGATCGGTTCATTGGCCCACAATAGATAACATAGCAAAATAACCGTGTATCATGTACTACAAAGATCGAGAGTACCATTATTACAATAAAAGCTTAGCACAAAGCTAGCTCAAATTATTCAGGTAGCAGCATAAGCAAATAAATCCTCCAATCTTCAAATTGCCCACAAGTGAACAAGTGCCGAGTGGAGTACCGTGGCCTATACCGATCAATCAGAATCGGAATAACCTGCAACATGAAACGTAGCAGCCCCGAAGGGTCAATACATGGAATGTATGGCAAGTAGAGCTATTAATGGAGACAATAGTTCTAACATCTACATGCATATTTGGCAAGTGGAGCTGTGTCTGGCTTGCATTTGCAAATACATTTGTCCTACTTTCATAAACAGTTTTGATTTTATTTGACAAGATCCCAATTAAGTTAAACCAACAATATTAAAGCAATTATGAAATTAGAATGAGCGAGAAACATGTCATGGAATCAATATCTAGCAACTCAGATGTCCATAACCGGGGACACGGCTAATCGATTAGATTATACACTCTGCAGAGGTTAGTACACTTTACCCATGTGACTTGGCCAGCCCAGCTCGTACCATCACTCTCATTTTGGGTGATGATAGGGAGAAGACCAAGAAGAGACTGTTCGGGAAGTAGCTCCTCAATCCCGACGCGCACCGGTCCAACCTACCAAAATTCTACATCTCTGGATACGCGGGTTCGAGTTACCACAACCTACTAAGTCCAACCAACCGCCCATTTCATTATTGGCACATGGTTGTACACGTAAGGTACACAATAAAGAAGCCAATCATTCTCTCTTGATACCTGGGTGCCTTTCCGTAATGAAACCACCAAAATTTATCAATACCATCACACCCAGGGGGTTCATTGATTAAGTTGTTTTAGTTTTCACAAACCGATACTTTGAGAAAACAAGTATCCATGATGTAACCCAGCCCTCGTTCATCAAGCATGGCTAAGCACATCAACAACGGTGGTTCATCTACAAAGAGGGTCCTACCACATAATAGGACATAGCATAGCGATAGTATCATCCTACACATGCATCTACAAAATACACGACAATGCATAGAAAATAGTAGGACGATATCATGAACAAAGTAGCATCTACTTGCCTTGGTTGTAGCGGTCGGAAGAACAATCCACACACGAGCAAGCGTTGCACTCGTCACAATCTACACGACACAATTGCATTCATAAACAAACAATCCACAACATATGCAACAAATATGATGCATGAATGCAAGTACGGCAAGTGAATTGGTGCTACAGCTGCACCACATAATCCTAATCCATAATACTACCGATTGCATGCATGGAAAATAGTTTTAGCGCTAGGAAAACTATTAAGCAAAAGTAATGCTCAAAACTAGAGCTAGGACTTAAATAATTCACTACCGGTAGTATACTGTTTGTAAAATCTTGGAAAAATTCTATCGCATAGGCATCGCTGATTAGAAACAGTACCAATTGGAATTACTAAAAAAGGAGTTATAAAACTTCCCGAGTAATTAAAACACTGCAGAAAGCCATTAGACAAATACTGCAGAAGTTTTACTGTAAGCCTATCTTTTTAAATCACGATGCGATTCCCCTCGTTCACACGAGTTCAGGGACATATCATAGGCGATTTTTGGAGCTACGGATCTTTTTCTACGAATTTATTACTCTGAAAAGACCACTAACTAGTTTTATTAAACTGTACTAAACCTTGCAGTAAAAGTCTGAACCAAAGGTACAGCGAGATTCTACACGATTCACTGAACTCGTACATATTTTATTTACAATTTTTGGCCAAGCGGTTTAATTTCTACGCAATTTACAAGATTCTACCGAAATCTGCCAACTAGAGGGATTAACGAAATTGACCCAGTCAACTGTGTCTGTTTGACTGGTCAAGCGTCTGCTGACTGGGCGCTGACTGGGCGTCTGACTAGTCAACGCCTGGGATGCTGACCAGTCAACGAACGATCTAAGCCGCTGATCTGAGATCTGACGGTGGCTGCTGTCTTACCGGAAACGGATGGCGAGACGGACTCCGGAAGGCGCAGCGAGCTCCGGACGGCGGTGGCGATTGGTTCCGGCGTCGGGGTTCTTCCTGCACGGACGTACACGGTCAACTACGGGTCGAGAAAAGTTACATCGCGCGCGAGGCGGCGCGTGCGCGCGTATATGCGTGCGCGTGTATGCATGCAAGCGCGCATGCGATGACGCGTGCAGCGGCACGCGCAACGAAGCGGCGCGGCGCACCGCAGCGAGGCGGCGGTGTCGCGCGCACGGCGCGGTGGCGGCGCACGGCGGTGGCGGCGATGGCGGCTCGGTGGCGCGCAGCGCACGGCGGCGGCGTGCTTGCGGGCGGTGACGGCCGGGTGGCGCGGGGCGGCCGCGGGCGGTGGCCCGCGCGGAGGGCGGCGACGGCGGCGTGGGGTCCGCGGGGGAGGGCGGCGCGGCGCGGGAACGGAGAGAAAAGAGAGAGAGGGAGGCGGCGGCCGGACCTGGGGCGGCGACGGCGACGGCCGGCGGCGCAGGCGGCCAGGGGCGGCGGCGGCGCCTCAGGAGACGTGCGCGCGGGGCAGGAGGCGATCGAGGCGGGGCAGGCGGGGTCGGTTGCAGGAACCGAGGCCGGGTGGGTCCCCTTTTGTGGCCCTTCGCGTGAGTCCTATTCAGAATCGGTCCGGAGTATGTTTAGAACTCGGAAATCGGTCCAGATTTTCGGACTGTTTTCCGGCGGTTTACTAAAACGTCCGAGTCTTTTGCATACGAACTCCGATTGGAGCGATTCTCGCACCTACGGGTTCGTATCGTCGAGGGGCAGAACCTTCATTCGAAGTTTGAGCGAAAACTTGAACCTACAGGGGTGGTTGTTGCAAGTCTCTCTAAAGCTCCCCGCAGGAAACTCGTAGCGAAACAAAATAGGGTTTTGAAGGCGGCGTTCCGCCGAACCTTTCTATTCGACGGTTTTGCATGGAAAAATATGATGCAATGCTATGAAGGATATGCAAGACCAAATCTAAAATTTGGGATGTGACATAACCTTAGCAACATTACTAGACGCATCAGCAGTTTACCTGGGTCCCAGATGTCAGTCTCAGAGTACAAAAATATGACTGTAAGGAAAAAATTTGCCTAGGATTCGAACAAGAGACCTTAGAAATGGTAAACGGCTTGCCTTTCCACTACGAAAGGAATAGTTAATACAACAGAAATATTAAACGGTTCCTTCTATAAGTTTAAAAGACTTTCTTTGACCATGTTTATCTCCCTTCAAATAATAAAGCGGCACTCCTGGCAGCTAAACTAAAAATGGTTACATAATGTAGTAGTTTTTACACACAAAAATAGGTAGGCAACGCTTTTTTATCGTCATGGGCAATATTTAATGGGCTCACTCCTAAACTGAATGGGATATGATCGGCGGCCACAAGACCATGAAAAGGCCGAATTAGAATGTTTTCTTCTATGCTTGGGCCTCATAGGCTAATTTCATGGGCTCAGTAATAAAAATTCCAGACGTCAACAAGGAAGAAAAAAGAAGGGGAAAAAATTGGCAGATATTTCGCGTGAAAATTGTTGACAACCAGCACACATAGCCCGCGCACGCCAAATCTTTCCTACTCGTGCATTTACTCTATCAGCCATCTACTATCTCCTTGCACCATTCTTCTAGAGACGCACCGGCCGTGAAAACCACAGCACGCGCTCCAAAGCAGTCACCCTCCATCTACAAGAACACATACAGGTGGTTTTCTTCTCGAGATGCACATAGGATGGCGGTAAGCTGGTCGATCCCAACGATATGCTTATAATTTCCTTAGTTCGGTCGAATCGTTCTCTAGAAGTGGTTTCGTACTCGATCTATTCATTTGACATTGTTCTGCACTCGATCTGCTTGTTCGAATTGGTTAGAATTTTATTGCACTCAATTTCTAAAACCAGCTAATATTACGTGTCTTTTATAGTTCTAAATCCCATCATTTTACTCAGGTATCTTGGCTTAATTAGATCTGTGATCTACCTGTTCCCTAAAATATCTTGAAAGATTCTGACCATCTGTATCCTCAACATGGATAGATATTCGATATTGAACGAACAAAAAGTAACACCTTCATATTGGGAAGGTGTTAATGACTCCATGGAGTTTGTTAGACAACATAACGGTGACTCAGATATGTTTTGCCCATGCCAACAATGCCTTAATTATAAAAAGCTGAGTCGGAGCACAGTTGCAGACCATATATTCAGTAATGATATGCAATGCACATATATTAGTTGGACTAAACATGGTGAACCATATGATCAGCCTGTTCTTTATCCTCTAGCTGATGCTGATCTGCCTGAAGCTCATCAGATAGAGGATGAGGACCTTTCTGGTTTGTTAAGGGACCTGTACCCCACTACAAGCAAAAAGGGCGGCCCTTCTCTTAAAAGAACACTTTTCTCTGAACTGATAGAAGATGCCAAGTGTTTAATGGACCCTTGTTCTGGTATCTCATGATTTGAACAGGTAATGAAATTACTAAAGGAAAAGTCGTGCAACAATGTTACCAAAAAATCTTTTGATTCAGTGATTAAGGTGTACAACAAGTCAGACCCTAGGGAAGGACATCCAAAATCCTTTGATGAGATGAAATAGTACATCAAGATACTCGGACTATCATATGTGAAGATCCATTTTTGTCCAATAACTGTGTACTGTTATAGAAGGATTACGAAAACCTCAATGAATGCCTAGTATGTAACAAATAAAGATGGAAAATGGTGATAAAAAGAAGAAAGATCCTTGTAAGGTTTTGAGATATTTTAAATTATAGATAGATTGCATAGGCTATTTTATTCAGAACAAACATCTAAGGAAACAAGATGGCATAAAGAGATTCTCAAGTCGACGTTTACTTACTGAGACATCCAGCTGATGGTAATGAATGGAAGAACTTTGACAATGCTCATCTAGGATTTGATGCGGATCCAAGGAACCTGAGACTTGGCCTAGCTATAGATGGATTTAACCCATTTCACAACATGAGTAACCCGTACAATTTACAAACCGCCTCCCTGGGCATACATGGATCATTCAAACTGCTTGCTGACTTTACTCATCCCAGGTCCCAAATAACCTAGGATGGATTTTAATCTGTTCATGCAGCCTCTTATACGAGACTTGCAGAAAATTTGCAAGGGTGTCGTGACTCCTAATATCCTGGCAAGCAAACCTGAATATGCCAAGTTCCCTCTACCTGCTGCTGTGTTGTTCTGCACCCATGATTTTCCAGCTCTTGGCATGTCAGGCAGAGTGACAGCAGGTTACGACGCATGTGTTTGTTGTGAGTCAAAACAGGTCACAGTGAGGCTACAAAATAAGACCAGTTACCTTGGCCACCGGTTTTTTCTTCCTGAAGGCCACAAATTCCAAAAAACTCAAAAAAATGTAGTTCTATGGAAAGAGGACGAAGTATGACACTACACCATGAAAGTTAGTTGCAGCTGAGTTGCATGCGCATCTAGAAAAGGTTAGAAATGTGAATGAGTATGACGAGCCAGTCACCATTGATGTTGGCCACCAAGATGATCCCAGTGTTTGTATGGTAATTGAACTAGCTGACGCCGATGAAATTTGATTGCCAGAGGCAGGTCTGCACATGATGGACAAGTAGATTTAACTGTCAAGGTTAGTTTAGTGGACAAAGAGAGCAATAAACTGGTTCTACGTGATGAATCTCAGGATATGTATGATGAATGGCAAGAGGAAAAAGATCCAACCCAGTTAGAACATGTGGATCTAGAACACGACGGTGCTGAAAGCGGTGATGGTGACAATGATTAGACTGTTGTTTCAAATTATGAAGTGAGATGACGAACATTGATTCATTTTGGTTTTCTTAGTTCAAAATGTACGAGACATGATGACATTTTCCTGTTGGATGGTAAACCTAGACTAATTTTTTTCCCTGTCTAAATTGGATTAAGTTTAATTTGACTAGTGAAAACATATGTAGAACAAGTTTAGTATATTAAATAATTAGGAGACACATGACTAGGTTTCATAGAGAAATGTTAGTAGATGTAAATAGCAACCACATGAAATTCAATAGAAGTAGAGAGATAATCAGTTCTTGTTTCACATCTAAAAACCTTGGCGCACGATGAGTTTGCACTTTTCTTCGAACACACTCCTTCATTGGAGCATGCAAAACACACGATCAAGTCTGCTTTTGCGTGCATACCTCGTTCTTAGATCAATGCATGTGTGACCAACATATATGGAACCCAAAATACCCTAGCGTCATCTAGATTGTCATCAGGCCATGTTTCAAAAGAAAAGCAATATCGTCCATCTAGTACCCTTGATCTAAACAAGTACCAGTACATCAGTATTAGCTCTATGAAATACTTTAGTAATAACAACGATTGGTAGTTTGACATATTAGCATTTGAAAGATTCAGTAGCAATTTGGAACCACTAAATGTCCCATCATATACATAGAAGAAAGATAACGCTTTGGCGTGTCAAAGTGCTGGCCGGGCAGCACGCTTGATTACCTGCCTAGGACGCGTCTCTTGTTTCATTGTCGCCTGTCGGCCTCTAGGTCAACAGCGTATATGTAAAATTCATATGACAAATCAAGAAATTCAGGATCCTTAATTTCCCCAATTTCGATTACGAAGGGAATCTGCCACCAACATAAACTAATGAATTAGTAGAAACATTGCATACACTCACATTAGGATCATCACAAGAGGTTTAGTATGTGATATCTCACCAGTGAAACTTGTCCGACGACAGGTTCGGTAGTATGTCAGTAAAGCCGCAACTTCGATAGATAAGACATGAGCACTTCCAACGTGGTGTCGGCCGGCGATGGCCTAATTGTTGTCTTGCATGACCTAGTTACTAGAACCTGATTGAAACTAGCGAACAAGACCAACGACCAAAACCTCACCTCGTACCACAGCAATTCGCACACCATCGACCTGACCGGTGTGACAGACAGGAAAAAGTCCGTGCTATGCCCGTCAATTTGGGTGACGAACAGCTTACCCTCCTTCCCGATGCCGATGACCCCACCTCTCTACAAGCCCGGTGTAGGAACCATCATTTTTTGGTCCCATTTTTGGGGGCTATATCTAGGCACCGTCATCACGTGGGCAGATATGAGGTGCTCGACGAACACTTTCTTGACGCCGGTGAACTTGCATCCTGGCTCCATGCAGACACACCGACGGTAGTTGCACACGATCTTGTGGTCATAGACGTCCTTTTAGGAGACCAAAGTCCAGCAGATGTCGTCGGGGCATGTACTACCTTTTCCACTGGCGACTTGGTGGTACAGCTCCTTGGAGCATGCTGCCAGCCGGACGATGCAGGTAGTGTCCATGAACATAGCTATTTCATTAAAGACGTCATCGCCGAACCTTCCTCCAAATGTCGTTCAGATTGTTGTGCCTCGAATCCACGATCATCACGTCCAGATGGATTGGGGGCAAGAGCACATCTATGTATGACTGCTGGGCGTATTTTGAGGAGAGGGGTGACGGTCTGAAAGGAGCGATGTTGTGGGTGAGATGGCGAAAAAAATGTGTGAAGTGTGTGTTTGAGTAGATCCAAATACGGCCTGGCGGAGTTGGGGATGTCTCTTTGAATGAGGGTTTTTTGCTGTGCTCCTTTGGCTATCTTCTGCCGGGCGTAGCTGCATCGAGGATGCCGACTAGAGTTATGGAGTACGGAGTAATATAACTCAAGACTGGAACACTACCATGAGACCACTGTGAGATGATTTATACTTACTGCTTCCATTTTTATACTAGCTACTTCATCTAGTTCATATTTTTAATGGCCCCATCTTTGTCTAGATTACGTACTATAGATCACATCAGTTAGAAAGAGTAGTTGTAAGTTGTGTCACTTATTACGTTTTCCCGTACTTCATACCAAAATACCAAGATGTCGTATGAACTTTCTAGAAAAGTACCCCTTTGCAAAGTTTGGCAAGCCTGCTAAAATAGCTCAAACTTATAGAAAGGCAAGAACCCGCAGCCTAAATTGCATCATGCTTGGTGAAATAATATCGACAGGTTCCTAGTTCATATTCAGCTATATTTCAAAGTGAGCGACTTCGCAATATAGACTCTGAAATTCAATAGCAGTATAGAAAGAAACAATTGTTGTTTCTGCCATAAAAACCTTGGCACGGTATTTGTGCCTTTTCTCCGAACACAATGGATCATTAGAGCAAGCAAAACTGACGATTAAGTCTTCTTTTCTGTGCATACCTTCTACTCACATCAATCCTGTGTGACCCACATATGCAACCCAAAATGCCCCAATCCTCATCTAGATTGTGACAAGGCCATGTTTCAAAAGAAGAGCAAGACCATCTACTGCCCTTGATTTAAAAAAGTACTAGTACATCAGTATTAGTTGTACAAAAATAATGTAGTAATAAAATCACAAAAAATTTGACAGATTCACTAGCATTTGAAAGATTCGCAGTACTATACAAAACTGAAAAATATCAACAGATTCCCACTACATAATCAGCGGCACTTGACAAATTCAACATCTTTTGAAGTGACCAAATTAGCAGTACAGATAATGACCAAAAGAATTGACAGATTTCAACAATGTAGACATTGAAATTCAATAGATGTAGCAAGGCCATAATTCAAAAGGAAAGAGAGACCATATTCTGCACTCGATCCGTCTATATAAATAAGTACCAGTACATAGGTATTACACCAAAATAGATTAGAAGTAGCAGAACTCCATACAAAATACTCAAACTACCTTAAGATAGGAACCACATGTCCTAGAATGATAATAAAAATCCTGTTGAGGAGTACATGGGTTCATGATCGGATCATCACAAGAAGATTAAGATGTGTTCTTATTTAGCGATTGATGTCGATACGAAGCTTGTATTCCACTGTGAACTCGGATGGTTAATTCTGACGCCGAGCGACCAGATTAGGCCGACAAACTGACAAATAGCAAGTACCTTTAGTTACGCCCAAAACACTTCTTGGAAACGTGATGCTCTTCGCAAAGAATACCACCTCCTCAAAGCCATTTTTCTGGGCACAACTCAACATCACCTTGTACTGCAGCCTCAAGCACGCCGGCGGCCTCACGCACACGACAGATATCAAGATGATCGTCGCGCCCATCAAATAGAATGCAGAACAACGTACGATCAGTCCCGCATACCCCGATATCTACAGTTTGCGAGCCCGGTGTCGGCACCGGCTTAGAAATGTACCGGGAATTCTAACCGTAGCGAAATTTGCACAACCTCATGCAATGAGAATCTATGAGGTGTTCAAGGAGCAATGACCTCAGGGCGGCAAAGGAGCAGCTAGGCACCATGCAGTTTCTCCCAACTACATCAACGAGCATTGGATAATGATAGCCATCTGGCAGGACAGCTGGTACCAATTGCGTCTATCACCAACATAAAGTAACTAATTAGTACTATACAACATTACATATATATATATATTCATATTAGGATCATCACAAAAAGATTTATACTCTTGTTGTTGCGATATTTGTAATCCACGTGGAATTCTGACGACCATTTAAGAAGCTTTCATGTAATACCGCACCTTCGACATGTACAAAATGAGCCCTTTGAGCACGACCTCAGCCGACGAAGGCATGCTCATCATCTCAGATGTCGCCACCAGTGAGACCGAATAGAGCTCATCCCATTTTGGCATTGACCAAAACTTCACCTTGTACCGCGGCGGTTCGCACCCCGCTGACCTGATATACTTGACGGATAGGAAGATGTTCGTCATGTAGCCGCAAATTTGGGATGCAAACTTCGTACCCCCTTTCGCGATGATGATGACCTCTGGTTTCCACTTGCTCTCCATAGGCTAACACAAATGGTGTTAAGGGCTGTAGGGCACTTCGGGCACATACCTCTTGTGGACAACACTCAAGTGGGTTGAGAGCTGAAACACAGTCATTGGCCGGGTAACGAACTCGTATCCTGGATCCGTGCAGATGCACGGGGCGGTGCGGCACCGGATCTTGTGGTGGTATATGTCATGGTGGGAGACCAGTGCCCAATAGTGGTCGATGGGGCATCTGCTACGTTCTCCGTCGGCGACTTGGCGATACAGCTCCCTAGAGAATGTAGCCAGCCTAATGGCGCTGGTAGTATCCAAACGCATAGAGATTTCGTTGAAGACATCATCGTCAACCTTGCTCTAGCCGCAGGTAGGGCCTCGAAACCACCATCATGTCCGGATATATTGGGGGCGATGGTGGATCGATGTAGAGTTGCTGGTGGTTTTTGGAGGATATGGGTGGTGGTTTTTGGAGAAGAGGGATGGTGGCCTAGAGGGAGTGATGCAGCGGACAAGATGGCGAGGAAAATGTGTGAAGCACGCTAGAGATGCGGCCATGCGGCGTCGGCGAGTGGGGATAAACTAAACGGAGATGGGGAAGATGAGATGGCTCTTTGAAAGAGGTTTTCTTTTTTTCTACTGTAGGAAGCGGCTGCATCGAGGATGTCGGCTAGCGTGATAGACTAGCACACTGCTGTGCATTAAATTAACTATGTCACTCTTCCTGGCGTAGTATAGTCTCGTCATGTCAGTTTGGCGCACTAAATTAACTGTGTCAGTTTCTGTGCACTAAATTTTCGAAGTATTTACAGCTGTATTTTCATAGTATTACTCCCAAAATAAGAGTACTAGTAGTATGTATCTTCTCGGCAACCCCACATGTCAACATTCATTAGAAGAATCACCACAAGCCTAAGTACTAGTACTAGTATGCAAATAGAAGCTGAAAATAAATAACATGTTTGGTCAATTGACTTGACGAGACTATACTGCGCCAGGAGGTGACATGGTTATTTAGTGCATAGCGACGTGCTAGTCTATCACTCTAGCCGGCGTCCTCGATGAAGCCACTTACTACAATAGAAGAAAATAAAAAACCTCTTTCCTCATAGAGCCATCCCATCTTCCCCATCTCTGTTCCATTTATCCCCACTCGTCGATGCTGCCTGGACGCATTTGGGATCCTCACCACTACGCGGTTCACACATTTTTCTCGCCATCTCACCCGCTGAATCAATCCTTCCAGGGCACCACCCGTCTCCTCCAAAACAAACCCAACAGTTCTATATAGTTCCGCCCTCGCCCCCAATACTCCAAAACGCGATGGCGCATGGTCCGTACAAAATTTAGAGAGGTTCAAGGGAGAGCAAGTGGTGCAGCAGATTTATCATGGTCGGCAACGACGCCATCAACCAATTCGCTAAGCGTCTAGATGCTAAAAGCACCTTCTAGTTGGCCGCATGATCCAAGGAACTACATGTCCATGTCGATGGCGGAGAAGTTTATAGCAGGTGCCCGAACTATGGTTACTCGACAATGGTATCCTTCAATGCACTATATACCCACATGATCCGCTGCATTGACACCTCGTTTATCAGCACGGAGCCGGGATGCAAGTGAGTCGGCCACGAAGCTAAAGTGCATCTCCACCTCAAATATACCCAATCGATGGAGGTACCCAGATTCCGCTAGAACATCAAACATTAGGAACCGTCTAAGCCGATGACTACACGATTCTCACCAAGAATAAATGTCGTCGGCATCAGGAAGATGGGCACGCTGTTCATCGGCCAGATTGACAGGCACAACACGGAGATTATCTTGACCGTTAGCCCCGTAAGGTCTGTGGTGTGGGAACTAGAGAAGTACGAGGTGAGGGTGGCGTCATTGTGCCCTTTTGTAGGTTGTATAACCTCTACTTTTTCATTCTCAACCAAAAAGGGTGCCGGCCGATACCGCGCGGACTGCATTCCACCATTACCTGTTGAACTCGCGGACTTATTATCAACCACCTCAATCATTCGTCAGAGTTCCCCATGGATTACCAATATTGGGTGGACTACGACCTCAACCCGTTGTGAGATATCACATCTTAATATTTTCGTGATGATCCTAATATGAATGTACTTTGTAATTTTTAGTCCCTCTGTTCTAATATTAATTACTTTATTTATGTTATTGGAAGATTCCCTATGTAATCTGAGTGGGGGAATTTCCTTAAGGGTACCCTCCATTTTACATATATCTTGCTGAGGGTGCACAAGAGAAATCCTATTTAGAACATCTACAACCAATAGTGAAACGAGAGAAGCGTCCTAGGCTGGAAAGCAAGCGCTACCCGACCACTACTTTGACATGCTGAATTGTTGGCATACAGATATTATGGTGATTCTGAACTCTCATGCCTGTTTGGAGTATATATGATGGGACATGTAGTGGTTTATTGTCGTTCGCAACACTATGGCTGCCCATTCGTATGTATTGGGAATTTTTCAGATCGAGTGCATAATATGGCTTGTACTACTGAATCTTTCAAAAGCTACCAAATCTCTCAAATATTCTGATGTTGCTATTATTAAAGTATTTTGTGGAACTAATACTGATGTACTAGTAATTATTTTGATCAATGGTAGTAGATTGTTCTGATGTTCTACTAGTCCATACATGCCGCCAATTTTGTCCATATTTTTAAAACAATCTAAATGGAAGTAGTATGAAGAGTACTGCTCGATGAGATGCTCTTTTAAGAAGGAGCAGACTCGACTATTTTCCTTGCTTTATTTTATGGTGCTTCATTCGAGCTATATGGACCTCGATGTACTTGTCCCTTTTTAGGTACTTTGATTTAAAATGTACTCCCACTGTCTTGTAAAATTTGAACATAAAACTAAGTGGTACAATAAAGCTTAGTTGTGAAATCTGGCCATATTTTGAAAACACTCAAAAAAGGAAGTAGGATGATGAGTATGGCCAATTTCATGAAATTAGGTCAAGCTTGAGATACAAGTAAGTGCTATAGGTTGCTCTTGGATTGAATATCTTTTCGGAAGTAGATGGGTGCATATTCTAGAAACAATGTCGTCGGTGTGACTTTCCAACTATCAGGAAAGGACATGCGCAGTTTCCTGGGTGAAGAATATGGATCTAAATACCACAAGCAAGCTTCCACACATATTAAGTAGACCAACATGTTTTTCTTATGATTCCCATGTTCAATTTTATGAGCTTTCAATCTTCGTCCTACTAACTCTGTCCACTTGAATGACCTTATGCCATTTTTTGAAATTAGGTTAAATTTGAACTAGAAGTAAATTTTAGGTTGCTTTGATAATTTTGTGAAGTTTTTTGCAGGTAACCATTGACAGGGCATTTAATATATCACAGACCACCATCGAGAGTTTTGACAATAGGTTCAAGTTCTTGCTAAGATTTTGGAAAATATGAAGAATATGGATATGAATGCAACAAGCCAAGATTTCTCACATATTTATGACTTCTCAGACTTCTTTCTAGCTAACTTTGTCCACTTGAATGACTTCATGTCGATTTATCGAAATTAGGTCAATTATGAACTATAAGTAAATTGTAACCATTGGGGGGTCATTTAATATATCACAAACCACCACCAGGAGTTTTGGCAACAGGTTCAACTTCTGGCAAAGATTTTGCATCTTGACAACTTAACAAAATTAGGTCAAACTTGAGCTACAAGTAAGCGTGATAGATTTCTCTTGAATTAATTGTCTTTTCAGAGTGAATGGGTGCATATTCTTTTAGTAAACAAAACCGTCGGTGTGAGTTTTCAACTATCAGGAAAGAACATTATTAAATTTTCGAGTGATGAAGAGATTGTTCCTTTCCGCAAAGAAAGTCTGCAGCATATGAATCTGAATGCCACAGGTAGAGCTTTTAGGCATATATAGTGGACTAACGTGTTGCACTACTTACGATTTTCAAACTTCGAGCTAGCTAACTCTGTCCACTTGAATGTCTTTATGTCTATTTATCGAAATTAGGTCAAATTTGAACTATGAGTGAGTTGTAGGCTGCGTTGAGAGTTTTGTGGATTTTTTGGATGTAACCATCGGGGGTCATTTAATTTATCACAAACCACCACAGAGAATTTTTACAACAGGATCAACTTCTTGCTAAGATTTTGCGTCTTGACAACATAACGAAATTAGGTCAGACTAAGGTACTAGTAAGCGAGATAGATTGCTCTTGAATTAATTGTCTTTTCAGATATAGATGGGTGTGAGTTTCCAACTATTAGGAAAGAACATTATCAATTTTCCAAGTGACGACAAATAAATTCTGAAGAATATGGATCCAAATGCCACGAGCCAAGCTTTTCAAACATATATAGTGGACCGACATGTTATGTACTACTTATATGATTCCCATGTTTCTCGAGTTTTGAAACTTTGACCTAGCAAACTCTGTCCACTTGAATGGATTTATGTCGATTTATTAAAATTTGGTCAAATTAAATTTGAACTTTGAGTAAGTTGTAGGCTGCGTTGATAGTTTTGCGATTTTTTTGGATCTAACCGTCGGGGGGTCATTTAATATATGACAAACCACCATTGAGAGTTTTGATAATAGGTTCGACTTCTTGCTAAGATTTTGCATCTTGACAACTTAACTAAATTATGTCAAACTTGAGCTACATGTAAGCGCGATAGACTACTATTGAATTAACTGTCTTTTGGAAGGTAGATGGGTGCATCATATGTTAGTAAAAGATGACGTCGGTTTGAGTTTATAACTTCCTAGGTAACTCTGCCGACGTTAATGAGAATTTGTGCCGATTTATCGAAATTAGGTCAAATTTGAAATACATGTAAATTGTACGTTGCTTTGAAAGTTTTACGAAAAAGCTTTTTGGTGGTTTTCGATATACTGAATTCTTGGTTGGCTTCAAAAGATTTTTTGAAAATTTTAAGAGCATACTTGTAGTTCAAACTCAATATGGTCAGTGGGAGTACGGTTTACATCGAAGACCTTAAAAAGACAAAATTACATAGAGGTCCCTAAATTGAGCACAAAGGGCCCTAAAGTTAAGAAAGGAAAAGCGGACGGGTCCTTCTCGAGTGAGCACGTGAGCCATGCCCTTTGTACTAAAGTACTTGCTTCACACACACACAAAGAAACAAAAGCTCCTCACTTTTGACCCAGCGTGCTGCTGGTCGCAGGGTGTGAAATGGAACAAACAGGCATGTCGACGCATGTGCGCCATCGAGAGTTTGGAAAAAGGGTTTAACTTTCCTAAATTTTGCATCTTGACAATTTAATGAAATTTGGTAAAACTTTAGCTACACAAGTAAAGAGAACAAAATGGAGGCAGTGCGAGCCTTTACATAAAGAGAGGCAGCGCGAGAGCAACGAAGAGGAGGAGTTGAAGGCGGTTTGATGTCAGAGCATAGTTATGATGGATTCGTGACACAAGGTACTCCTGCTGCCTTAAAGTGTACACTCTACTACTAGTAGTAAATTTCAGGACCTATGCACCCAAAAAATGTGTGTTTCTCTCTCCTTCCCTACCTCTCATCTCTCCACCCCTCTCCCCTCGTGCACCGTCCTGGCTGATCTCTCCCTCGTCCATAGCATGGCGTTGCGCATGTGTGCCTCGGTACGGTGGATCTTTTTTTAGAGGGAGGCTCTGTTTATCTGGCGTTTTCGACGGCCGTGTTGGTGTGGAGTAGTAGTAGTAGTGGAGTATATAGGAAGGAAACCACTTTGGTCCTTGGCGCCCAAAAAATTCAAACTGTTCCGGTTTCGAAATTTTCACTCTTTCCAAATATCAGGAGGGAGAGGCTATTCAAAAGACCCGCCATTTGCAGTAGTACTTCTTACCTTATCTTTATATTGTCTTATCTCTTACAATACCATACCACCATAGATAGTGTACGGATAACTTTAAACATTGACCGTTGGATCAAGACTGGCAACTTCAAACATTCCTAGCCGTTGGATCTTCTTTTCCATTCTTAGCATCTAGAAAATTACATTGATAGTCTTTGGCACAGTGAATGCTAGTATGCACGAACCTCAAAGCACACTCCATTGCTTAGATTCAGGGAAATTTTGCTAAATGCATGGACTTGGATGTAATTTTTATTTTTTTATGAGGTCCTTGATGTAACTTGTACTTCCATCGACCATGTTAACTCAAGCACCTCGCTCCTACGGGACATTCCATAGTTAGAAGAAAATGCAACCTCCCCAATTTTCACACAAGGGGGCCACGATTTTTTATATAATTACATTTTTCAAGCTTCCTAGCTAACTTCGCACACTTCACAAGAGTACTTCTTGTCTATTTAACAAAACTAGGTAAAACCTGAGCTACAAGTAAGCGCGGTAGATTGGTCTTGAATGTAATTTCGGGGGTAGATGGCTGCATATTCATTTAGCAAACAATGCTATCAGTCTGAGCTTCCACTTTGGTCCTTGGCGGCAAAAAAAATCTATATTTTTCGGTTTCAAAATTTTCACTTGCTTCCCAAACATCGGCAGGGAAGGTTTTTCAAAATATCGGCCATTTGCAGTAGTACTTCTTATCTTAACTTGATCTTGCCGTATCTCTTACAATACCATACCATTATATAGTGTACGGATAACTATGAACTTCGACCATTGGATCAAGACTGGCAAATCAAAACATTGCTAACAATTGGATCTTTCTTTTCCATTCTTCGCATCTAGCAGATTCTGTTGATAGTCTTTACCTTTACAATGAACGCTAGTATGCACAAAACTCAAAACACACTTCACTACATAGTTTCAGGGACCTTGTGCTAAGTGCATTGACAAGGATGTAATTTGCATTTTTTATGAGGTCCTTGATGTAACTTGTACTTTCACCGACTGTGTTAATTGAACCACCTCGCACCTATGGGACCTACCACGGTTATAATAAAATGCAACTGCCCCAATTATCACACAAATATGTGGACCATGGTTTCTTATAGTTCCATTTTCAAGATTCCAAGCTAACTTTGCACACTTCACTGACTTCCTGCCGATTTAACGAAATTATGTCAAACTTGAGCTAAAAGTAAGAGCACTATATTGCCCTTGAATTAAATGTATTTTTTGAGGTAGATGGGTGCATATTCTTGTAGTAAACAATGACGTCGGTGTGAGTTTCCAGTTATCTGGAAAATAACATTCTCAATTTCCCGAGTGATGATGAGATTGTTCCTTTTGGTAAAGAAAGTCCAAAGAATATGGATTTGAATGCCACAAGCCAAGCTTCCTGACATACTAGGTGGACCAACATGTTTTACTTATGATTCTTATGTTTAATGTTATAAGTTTTCAAACTTTTCCTACCAAACTATACCCACTTGAATTACTTTATGCCGATTTATTGAAATTAGGTCAAATTTGAACTAAAAGTAAATTGTAGGTTTCTTTGAAAGTTTTGTGAATCTTTTTTGGAGGTAACCATCGGGGGGTCATTTAATATATCACAGACTGCCACCAAGAGTTTTGACAACATGTTCAACTTCTTGCTAAGATTATTCATCTTGAAAACTTAATGAAATTAGCTAGGTTAAACATCAGAAACAAGTAAGCACGATATTTTTCTCTTGAATTAATTGTCTTTTAGAAGGTAGATGTGTGCATCTTATTTTTGTAAAAGATTCCCTCGCTGTGAGTTCCAACTATTAGGAAAGAACATTCTCAATTTCTCGAGTGATGACGAGATTTTTTACTTTATAAGAAGAAATTCTAGAGAATATGTATCTGAATGCAACAAGCCAAACTTTCTCACATATATATAGTGGACTCGCATGTTGTACTTATGATTCCCATGTTTTATGAGTTTTCAAACTTCGTCCTTGCTAACTCTGTCCACTTGAATGGATTTATGTCAATTTATCGAAATTAGGTCGAATTTCAGATGCAAATAAATTCCAGATTGCATTTAAAGTTTACTATTTGTTTTGGAGGTAACCATCGGGGGGTCATTTAATATATCACAAACCACGAGTGAGAGTTTTGAGAACAGGTTCAACTTCTTGCTAATATTTTGCATCTTCATAACTTAATGAAATTAAGTCAAATTTGAGGTACTATAAAGCGCGATAGATTGCTCTTGATTTAATTTCTTTTTGGAGGTAGATGGGTGCATCTTCTTTTAGTAAACAATAATGTCATCATTGTGAGTTTCCAACTATTAGGGAAGAACATTCTCAATTATTCGAGTGATGACGAGATTGTTCCTTTCCGTAAAGAAGGTCTCAAGTATATGGATCTATGTCAAAGACAGTGCTTTTGAGATATATATATATATATATATAGTGGACGGACATGCTATAGTTACGATTCCCATGTTTTATGAATTTTCAAACTTTATCCTAGATAACTCTGTCCACTTGAATGACTTTATATCGATTTATCTTAATTAGGTCAAATTTCAAATGTAAGTAAATTGTAGATTGTGTTTAAAGTTTTACGATTTTTTTGGATGTAACCATCGGGTGGTCATTTAATATATCACAAATTACCATTGATATTTTTTACAATAGGTTGAACTTCTTGCTAAGATTTTGCATCTTGAAAACTTAATGAAATTAGGTCAAACTTGAGCTACCAATAAGCATGGTAGACTACTCTTGAATTAATTGTCTTTTTGGAGGTAGATGGTGCATCTTCTTTTAGTAAACAATAATATCGTCGGAGTGAGTTTCCAACTATCAGGAAAGAACAATCTCAATATTCCGAGTGATAACCAGATTGTTCCTTTTCGTAAAGTTCTCAATAATATGGATCTGAATGCTACAAGTAGAGCGTTTTAGATATATATATAGTGGACCGACATGTTGTGTACTACTTATATGATTCCCATGTTTCACGAGTTTTCAAACATCGACCTAGGTAACTCTGCCCACTTGAATGGTTGTATATCGATTTATCAAAATTAGATCAAATTTGAACTACGAATAAATTGTAGGATGCGTTGAAAGTTTTCCAATTTTTTTTGGAACCATCGGGGGTCATTTAATATATCACAGACCACCAAGGACAGTTTTGACTATTCATCTCGATAATTTAACGAAATTACGTCAAACTTGAGCTACCAGTAAGCGTAATAGATTGCTCTTGAACTAAATGTATTTTCATAGGTAGATGGTTGCATCTTCTTTTAGTAAACAATACCGCCGGTGTGAGTTTCCAACTAGTAGGAAATAACATTCTCAATTTTCCAAGTGATGATGAGATTGTTCTTTTCCATAAAGGAAGTCCAAAAAATTTGATTCTGAATGCCACAAATCAAGATTTGAAACATATATACTGGACCTCCATATTGTACTTTCGATTCCCATGTCTTCTAAGTTTTGAAACTTCCTAGCTAATTCTGCCTACTTGAATGACTTTATGTCGATTAATCAAAATTACGTCAAATTTGAAGTACAAGTAAATCGTAGGTTTCTTTGAAATTTTTATGAAAAATCTTTTGGAGGTATCCAACTGGGGTAAATTGCTAGTATATCGGTAACCACCGAGAGATATCCTCTCCTTATTATTCGCAACAAGAAAAGAAAAGAAAAGCACCACCCTCGGAACCGTACTAGACTCAGCCACCTTTCTGCACAAGCAGCACACACCACCGTCCAATCGCAATCAATGCATGTTGCATTTCGATCCTTCCTTTTAATATTTTTATTACTCGGGAGGTGAGCCAAGGGCGACTCAGCACTAAATTCTGGTGTGATATTGGCGTGATCTTCTTCT
This sequence comes from Avena sativa, assembly GCA_916181665.1. Classification (NCBI taxonomy): domain Eukaryota; kingdom Viridiplantae; phylum Streptophyta; class Magnoliopsida; order Poales; family Poaceae; genus Avena; species Avena sativa. The sequence continues at coordinate 141,380,288 of OV702280.1, forward strand.
AGTTCAAAATTTTAGTGTACTATTGGCGGGATCCTGCTAGCTACATGCATACTGACGGGCCTTTGGCTCGTTCTTGCATCGATCCCGCCCACTATCCCCTCATCCTCCTATATCATGTCCCTCCTTAGCCAACTTCCACCTCACCAGAGTCTGCTCAATGACGCTGTCATCCAACTCGTGGGAGTCTGCTTCGTCGTATCTGCTTCCCCAGCTGCACGGTAGAGTGTCTGCTTTCCCATCGCCACAAGGATCGGTTCCAAGAGAAAAGAAGGCAACTAAGAGTCGTGAAGCCAAATTGGTTATCTCGCAACAATACAAGACCTTGCCAACCCAATGATAACCCCAAACAATCCTTCCTACACAATGTTTTGCTTCCACTTTGCATATATGTATTTTCGAGAGTAGTTCATCGTTTGCTTGCCCTACCTTCTCATGTACTAGTACATATATTTTTGCAAGGCATGGAATATGATGTACTGCCCAATGAGAATCGATCCCAACGAAACATGATGTAGCCCCATTCGGCACAGCACAACTGGTACAGAAACATGGCTATTTGTTGCATCTTTCTTGTGTTATTTGCTGATTGATTTGCTGCAGTGCAATTTCTAGAAGCAAGTGCATGATCATGTCCCTACTAAGGAGTTTTGCAGCATAGATATTCAGCAGCGTTCCAGTGATGCCACCATTTCTAGGAACCAAACAGAAGTATGGTGCATGGCCGAGGCTAAGATTAGGATTCTCCAACAGGATTTGGACATGGCCACTCAGCGGATCAGAGAATTGAATCGGGGATGGATTTCTACGATTGAAGATGGCCTTGATCCTGCCGATGATCTTCAGAAGTTAGTGGCTGAAAATCGTGTTCCCAATCTGGCTGATGCACATGTAAATGTGATCAACTGGACAGTCTTGGAACAGGTAAAATAACGAGCAGAGATTCTTCGAGCATCTTTGCAGGCAGATGATTTTCGAAGGGTGATGCAAGAGCCTCCATGTGAATAGATTGTTATTTCCAATAACGAGGATGACTTTCCTTGTCTTTTCACCCTGATATTTTCTTTTCTTATGTGTTGGCAGTACTTTACGGTAACTACAAATTCGGCACGCTATTATGAAACGTATAGTACTTGCTGCATCTGGACAATGTATCTCGGTAGAGATTTGGAAAATGGAAAAAAACAACATTTTCCCACCAGAATGTTGAAATCTTATTATGCACTTTTGTTTAGCTCTGTAGACCCACGTTTTGTAGAAAATTAACACATTACCATGAAAGGTAGTCCATATTAAAAAAAGAATGGTAGTCCGAGCTTAATGAACATGTCCTTGTACCCATTATCATGTATAAATATGTGCAATTACTTGTGTTGCCCTAAGTTAAACTTTTAGCCTGTATGTATACTAGTAGAGTACACAAAAAATTAGCTGAGGGAAAGAACATACGCCGAAACCACCTCTTTCACCAAGCAGTCAATAATAATTTTAACTCTGTGCCAGAAACAACTGTCAAAATGGCTCCCGGGTCCAATATTCAAATGGTACGAAATTTCCATATCACCCTTCGGTCCAGAAACAAGGCGCCAAAGGTCATTCGTCAAAATTGTTTGTCTTGCACAATTGAAAATTTTAAACCCGCGCCCATCAGGCCGAATCCTTGGAGATCACCTCGTACCACCATGGTCGTTCCATTTCTGTCTCATCTTCCGTTCATAGCATCTCCACTGGCACTACATAGTGACCGAATAGACCATACAGCTCTGTGATCGAAGGAGAAAAAGGTAACAAAATGTTGAGAGCTCAATCTTCCAGGGGAAGCATCATTAGCGACAAAACATGTACCAGTCACTTCGTACTTAAATTTGGATCAAGAACGCGCACACACACATACTCACCAGTACACAGTGTACACTAGAGCTTGTGCAGAAGCAAGAAGAATGGCTGAGCAGGTGAAGCTTATCAGCTCGTTCGACGGCACGTTTAGCAATCGTGCAGAGGTAACCCTGCGGCTGAAGCGATCTCCATACGAGATCGTCAAGGAAGACCTTCAGAACAAGATCCAGCTGCTACTTGAGCACAACCCCATCCACAAGAAGGTCCTTGTGCTCCTCCACGACAACAAAACAACCATCTGTGAGTCCCTCGTCATCACCGAGTACGTCTACGAGGCCTTCGCCGGGCCACCTCTCCTCCCCGCAAATCCCCACGGCCGTGCCACTGCCCGTTTCTGGGCTAACTTCATTGATGAAAAGGTACTTAACTAGACGATCCCCAAGAATACTTGATCATCTGAGCTAGCATCCTGCAATAATTAGTTTGAGCGCATATTTGCAATGCATGAATTCTCCATGGGCCGCGTTGTGGATTGAACCCGGCGAGGCGCAGAGGAGGTCCATGGTGGACGTGAAGGGAAGCCTAACACTGTTGCAGGAGCACCTAGGGGATAGGAGGTTCTTCGGTGGAGACTCCCTTGGCCTCGTGGACATAGCAGCCAGTGGGCTGGCGCATTGGCTCGGAGTCATGGACGAGATCTCCAGGGTCACCGTGGTCACCGATGAAGAGTTCCCTGCTCTTCGCCGCTGGGCGATACGGTATGTCGACGTTGATGATGTCAAGCAGTGATTTCCGAAAAGGAACAAGCTCGTCACCATGTTCTCCGCATACAAGGAGATGTTTCGAGCAATGGCAATGTCGCAACAGTGATATCATCTCGTTGGTCTTATCTTCTTTTGGAGTACTAGTTCAGACAAGTCAGTAGTGAGCTTTATGCAATAAAAGAACAATTTGTTTTACGCATTATACATGAATTGCTCTTCTATAGTAATGCATAATTTCTCGGCTTCTTGTACTAGTAAATAAGACTATTAAGGAATTTGTTTGGAATTTCCTAGTTGGAGTTTCAAAAAAAATCATATCCCTGAAGGTACAAGCAGAAATATTGAGCAACATTTTACCAGCTCCTTTGTCTAGCAAGCCAGAGGTTGCTTCCCCGCCCGACGCCAGCCCGCATGAAATCACCTCCTCCATACCCAAGTTCCATGGTGCCAAAACCGGCTCAGCAACTCCATCACCAGCGACACTATGGTAGCTTCATTCGATCCACTTCCCCGACTCTATGGCACTAGATCTGCTTCCCTGGCCTTGTCTATGATGCCGTAGAGATGGCGAGCAAAACCAGGTCAGCCGCGAACAGCAAGGTTGTAGCTCGCCATAAGGCCAATAAAGGCAAGGACAGCGTCAGGAATTCACGTAATCGCGGTCACAAAGTTAGTTCATCGCTTGTTTTACAGCCGTCTCACACTGTTTACATTCATATGTTTATCATTGTTCCTTCAGAGCTTTCAAATGCTTGCTAGCACTGTACTAATTTTCTCCTCTACAAACACTTTGCTCTTAAATCTCATAAGGTCTTTTTTTGCTCATGCATGGAAGCTGATTTGGGGCCGACTAATAAGGGAGAATGAAAGGTTTGGGAAGAGAGATTACTGAAGAACTCCGATCATGCAAGGTTGCTCGGCTTGCAGAGACTTAGATCTTTCATAGCTAGCACCACCAATCATGAATGATAGGTTTCTAAAGAAGAATCTGATCCTCTATATGGACAAAACCCCGACGGAGACCTGACTCAGGAAGATGTACCGGTCGAGAACACCCCCTAGTCTGCCCGCTTGTCCACCCCACAAGGTACTTGCTCTATCTTGTCAGTGAGATAGTTGTTGCATATTCCATGTTTTGTACCTCAAACCCACCAAATGTTGTGCAATGTCATCTGCTTAGTTCATGCATCATATATGTTTAGCTTGTCTTGCCTTACTATTCTTCGGTTCTATCTGCGTCTGATTATACATAGGACTTTAATAGATTAATGTATCGTTTATGTGTGTCAGGAATCTTGTAGAGACTTTGTGTATCTTATATTTTGATCATGTATTCCACCCATGTTGCAGAAAGATGCGATAAGTCTGTAGCAAAAATTCGAGGCATGCCAAAGGAGCAAAAAATAAGGGATCAATCCCTCCGCTAAGAGTGTTATTGTAAGTCTTCTGTTCTATTGATAGTTTGTGATGACACTCCGTCAGTGATTTATATGTTACAGTTGATGTGCAACACTGCTTGAACTGCTTCCCGGTTTTCTTTTAATTGAATTACAGTAGAAGATTTACAACTAGCGTGAGTTTCCGTGTTGAATGATACACAAAGTTGTCTTATGATATCATCCACCTTGCGATGAAGAAATATACAGATGCGATATTGGCATAGTCCTCTTATTGAGTGTTAGTGATAAACTGAGTATTAGTATGATCAGATAGCTAGTATGCTTTTACTACAGTATATATGATGCGTAATCAGCCATGCCAACTTGTAATATTTGTTCATAGACAGGTTAAATGTGTTGTCTACATGCTCCTCTGTAGTGGCTTCTCTTCTCCCACCAATGTATACCCACCGATAACCTTACAGATTAAACTGAACGAGGAGAGGGCAAAACCTAGGAAAAGACGGTCTGGAACAAAACCAAGAAGAATGTATGGAAACATTTAACATGGTACTAAAAGGCAAAGGTCATCGTAAAAGTACGTTCCTGTGTAGTAATGGGTTATCACAGTACAAGTCCAAGTCAGCGTATTTGTCCTATAAGGAAGAAATTGTAGCAGTACGGACTGAACAAGAAGTTCAAAGACGAACAATCGATGAGATGAGCCAGAAACTATTAGCAAGTGATGAGGAGTTGAAGATGTTATAAGATTAGGATATTTCTCGAGAACTCATAGATGAACATAATATTCTAAATTGAAGATGAACCCAGACAATGGCAGGTGAGTACAGTGGTCGTGTGAAATGGTTCCTACTACTGAGCATGGGTTGTGTTAGGGGCCATATAATAACAAAAACGAAGGGACTATTTGTGTTGCACCATGATTTTATATGTTCACGCTATGCTCCATGCACAAATATCATGTGCCCGAACCTCACTCTCTAAATCCTTGGATTCATGAACCTCACAAAGGTTTTTTATTCTTTGGACAAACCACTAAATTCAAAATCTCAGTCGATCTACAAAACCTACCGCCTACCCTGTTTAAATCGGAGATTTTGTATCCAATTTTATTTGCCAATATGGTAAGTGTTTGATGACCAACCTTCAATTCGTATGGAAGGAGTACCATTAGTATTATTCCCTAGATGCTTTCCAAATTCAAATATATTAGTCGAGAGGAAAAATCTGCCACCAACCATGTTTGAATCGAAGGTATCCAATTTTCATTATGGATGATGATCAGTTGATGTCAAACTCGGCATTCAATTCCTGAAGAGGGAGATACCCCTTTTTTCTATTATTTCTTGGATGCTAGACAAATTAAAAATATTAGTCTATGCATTAATTGTGGTCATCGATGATTAGTTGATGTGACTCTGGGACTTGAATTCCTAGACAGATAGTATATGGTCTACTAGCTTTTTTCTATTATTACCTGGACGCTAGCAACAAAATTCAAAATCGTAATCGAGCGGCAAATTCCCCACTAACTCAGATGTATTTCGCACGCCTCTGTTTCAAAATTTTTGAGGCAAAACGTCCCACCGTTGGAGTACCATTTTACTAGTACTATTATTATTAGATGGACGCTAGCCAATTTCAAAATCTCAATCGAGCGGCAAAAACACCCACCGACCTTCCCGCCCCTCCGTTTAAAACAATTTGAGCCAAAATCTACCACCAGGTAGTACCATTTTATTAGAATATAAGATGGGCACTAGCCAAATTCAAATATCTAAATCAAGCGGCAATATCACACATCGACCTTGAAGCATTTCACGCTCCTCTGTTTCAAAAACTTTTGACTGTAAAATTTCCATTCTACCCTTTGTTCAAACGACAAATGGGCATGCTAAAGTCGTTATCTTGGGGGCATGATCGTAATTTGTATCATGTTCACCTCTATGGTTCCTATTCGTTCAGTTTTTCCCGCCGGCCCTCCCAAAAATCCAATTATCCTCTGTCCCCTCCATGACCACCGCGCAAACCGACCGGTGACAATTCCACGGCGGCCTAAGCCGCTTGAGCTGCGATCTTGTGCATCGCTGCGGAGCCGCTTCACAGACACCCACCCCACCGGATCTAGTTCCCCGAGCTTCTATGCCATGGCAGCGGAGCTGCGGTCTCATTCACCATGTCGTTGGCCTCATCGACCGCCCAAGCTCTGCTTCCCCACCGTTGAATGCTACCGGACCGTACCATAGCCGCCTCACTGGTGTCCACTGGATGGGATCTAGTTCAACGAGTTCCGTGTCCATCGCTCCAGACCAGCTGCACGGGCGTTGCCGTTCACTGCACTGGATCTACCTCAGTGATGCTCTCGTCCACCGTGTTGGATCTGCCTCAGCGTCGCTCTCGTCCACCGCACTCAAACCGGCATCGACCGCCCAAGATCTGCTTCCCCGGCCGCCCAAGATCTGCTTCCCCAACCGCCCAAGATCTACTTAGACGCAATGATGCACCCTCGGTGACCTGCACGTCACCCGCATCGTACCGATGATGCTTAAACTCCTCTCCGAGCGAGGTAACCTAATCTCTAACCCCTTTTTGTTTTCTCGGAAATATAGCAGGATCAAACCTGTCGCAGTGAACTTCATTTTTGTAATCGTGCTAGTACATACAAGTCATTGGGCATGCCTGTTCTTTGTGCTACATACAAGGTCACCAGACATGTTTGTTTGCATTCGCTGCTCTACAAATTCAAGTAATGCACATGTTTGTTATTTTGTCATACACATGTTCTTAGCTACTCCCTACAATAGTAATTGTCTGCTATTGTGTAGTTTTTGTAAAATGTAAAGTCAGTGAAAATATTTGTGTGGATTTCCTGCTCCATAGTTACTGAATCTATCTGGTTCGTCCTGAGCTAAGTTCCTGCTATTATTTCCTCCTTGGTATCGTTCTGCTATCCTGTATTACATGTTTAAACTCATCGTACTAGTTCGATAATAAAAAAATTGTTGCTATATAGATCTTTAAAAGATGCAACACTGACTATTTGCTTTTCCTTTGCATAGAGCTCAAAAGGGAACACTGAACATGTTGGTTTCACGGCCTCTTCTATAGGTTCACAAGAGCGATGTTCTTGTTTCCTTATCTATTAGTAGTTCATCCTAAGCAACGAGATAACTATCCTCTACTATGTAGTTCATTCGTTATTTGTGTTCCTGCTCTGCAAGTTCTGGCATGATGCCATTATAATTTTTGTCTCGTTCATTCTTAGCTACTCCTACAAAAGTAACTGCATGCCCATTGTGTAGCTCACCGAAAATTCTGAGTCACCCAACGTCTCTTGCATTGCAGGATATACTACTGCTTCTATATATATTTGTTGAAATGACCTAGCTAGTTTATATTTGCTGAAATTCTAGAAAACACTTTGTTCAATTGCTCAATTTATCTGTAGGCACACTTGTGTAATGTTTTCCTGTCCAATTCTACAGGTTCACATGCAATGCCATTATATTTCATGTCCAATAGTTCGTCCTAAGCAGCAACATAGCTATCCTCTACTGTATATATCGTTCATTCGTAGTTTGCATTATTGCTCTACAAGGTCTCTTATGATGCCTTTATAATTTTTATTTGGTTCCTAGCTACAATAGTAACTGCGTGCCCATTGTGTAGCTAGCGACGAATTCTGGGTCACCCAACGTCTTGCATTCCAGGATAAACGACTTATTCCATATATATTTATTGAAATGAGCTGTCCAGTTTATATTTGCTGAAATTCTAAGAAACACTTTGATTGATTTCTCAATTCATTGTATGCACACTTGTTTAATGCTTTCCTTTCCTCTTCTATAGGTTCACAAGAGACGCCATTATATTTCTAATCTAGTGCTGGTTCATCCTAAGCAATGACATAACTATCCTCTACTATGTAGTTCATTCGTGGTTTGTGTTCCTACTCTGCAAGTTCTCGCATGATGCCATTATAATTTCTGTGTCGTTCATTCTTAGCTACGAAAGTAACTGCATTACAATTGCGTAGCTCACCGCAAATTCTAAGTCACCCAACGTTTGTTGCGTTCCAGGATATACTACTGCTTCCATATATATTTGTTGAAATGACCTGGCTAGTTTATATTTTCTGAAATTCTAGAAAACATTCTGTTCGAATGCTGAATTCAGTTTTAGGCACACTTGTGTAATCCTTGCTTGTCCTGTTCTATATGTTCACAAGCAATGCCATTATATTTCATATCCAATGGTTCCTCCTAAGCAGCGACATAGCTATCCTCTAATGTATATATAGTTCATTCGTAGTTTGCATTCTTGCTCTACAAGTTCTCTTATGATGCCTTTATAATATCTATGCGGTTCTGAGCTACGACATTAGCTGCATGCCCATTGTGTAGCTCACTGCAAATTCTGGGTCACCCAACGGCTCTTGCATTCCAGGATAAACAACTGCCTCCATATATAGTTGTTGAAATGACATGGCCAGTTTATATTTGCTGAAATTCTAAGAAATACTTTGATTGATTGCTCATTTCATTATAGGCACACTTGGCTAATGCTTGCTTGTCCTCTTCTACAAGTTCGCGAGAGACGCCTTTATATTTCTAATCTGGTGTTGGCTCATCCTAAGCAACGACATAACTATCCCCTACTATGTAGTTCATTCGTGGTTTGTGTTCCTGCTCTTTAAATTCTCGCATGGTGCTATTATAATTTTTTTCTTGTTCATTCTTTTCTACAAAAGTAACTGCATTCCCATTGTGGAGCTCATCATAAATTCTGAGTCACCCAATGTCTCTTGCATTCCACGATATACTACTGCTTCCATATATATTTGTTAAAATGACCTGGCAAGTTTATATTTGCTAAAATTCTAGAAAACACTCTGTTCGATTGCTCAATTCATCTGTAGGCACACTTGTGTAATTTTTGCTTGTCCAATTCTATAGGTTCACAAGCAATGCCATTATATTTGATGTCTAATAGTTCGTCCTAAGCAGCGACATAGCTATCCTCTACTGTATATATCGTTCATTCGTAGTTTTCATTCTTGCTCTATAAGGTTTCTTATGATGCCTTTATAATTTCTATTTGGTTCCTCTCTACGATAGTAACTGCATGCCCATTGTGTAGCTCACTGCAAATTCTGGGTCACCCAACGTCTCTTGCATTCTAGGATAAACAGCTTCTTCCATATATATTTGTTGAAATGACCTAGCCAGTTTATATTTGCTGAAATTCTAAGAAAGACTTTGATTGATTGCTCATTTCATTGTATGCACACTTGTCTAATGCTTGCCTTTCATCTTCTACAGGTTCACAAGTGACGCCATTATATTCCTAATCTAGTGCTGGTTCATCCTAAGCAACGACATAACTATCCTCTACTGTGTAGTTCATTCGTGGTTTGCGTTCCTACTATGCAAGTTCTCGCATGATGCCATTATAATTTCTGTCTCGTTCATTCCTAGCTACGAAAGTAACTGCATTCCCATTGTGTATATCACCGCAAATTCCAAGTCACCCAATGTTTCTTGCATTCAAGGATATACTACTGCTTCCAAATATATTTGTTGAAATCACCTGGCTAGTTTATATTTGCTAAAATTCGAGAAAACACTCTGTTCGATTGCTCAATTCATTTTTAGTCACAGTTGTGTAATGCTTTCTTGTCTAGTTCTACTGGTTCACAAGCAATACCATTATATTTCATATCTAATAGTTCCTCCTAAGTAGCGACATAGTTATCTTCTACTGTATATATAGTTCATTCGTAGTTTGCATTCTTGTTCTACAAGTTCTCTTACGATGTATTTATAATTTCTATGTGGTTCCTAGCTACGACAGTAGCTGCATGCCCATTGGGTATCGCACTGCAAATTCTGGGTCACCCAACGGCTCTTGCATTCCAGGACAAACGACTGCCTCCATATATTTGTTGAAATGACATGGACAGTTTATATTTGCTGAAATTCTAAGAACTACTTTGATTGATTGCTCATTTCATTATAGGGACACTTGGCTAATTCCTGCTTGTCTTCTTCAACAGGTTCACAAGGGACGCCATTATATTTCTAATCTGGTGCTGGTTCATCCTAATCAACGATATAACTATCCTCTACTATGTAGTTCATTCGTGTTTTGTGTTCCTTCTCTGCAAATTCTCGCATGTTGCTATTACAATTTCTATCTCGTTCATTCTGATGTACAAAAGTAACAGCATAACCATTGTGTAGCTCATCGCAAATTCTGAGTCATCCAATGTCTCTTGCATTCCACGATATACTACTTCTTCCATATATATTTGTTGAAATGACCTGGTTAGTTTATATTTGCTGAAAATCTAGGAAACACTTTGTTCGATTGCTCATTTCATTTGTAGGCACACTTGCGTAATGCTTGCTTGTCCTATTCTATAGGTTCACAAGCAATTCTATTATATTTCATGTCTAATGGTTCTTCCTAAGCAGCGACATAGCTATCCTCTATATATATAGTTCATTCGTGGTTTGCATTCTTGCTCTAGAAGCTCTCTTATGATGCCATTATAATTTCTATTTGGTTCCTAGATACGACAGTAACTGCATGCCCATTGTGTAGCTCGCCGCAAATTCTGGGTCACCAACGTCTCTTGCATTCCAGGATAAACGACTGCTTCCATATATATTTGTTGAAATGACCAACCCAGTTTATATTTTCTGCAATTCTAAGAAACACTTTGATTGATTGCTCATTTCATTGTATGCACACTTATCTAATGCTTGCCTTTCATCTTCTACAGGTTCAAAAGAGACGCCATTATATTCCTTATCTAGTGCTGGTTCATCCTAAGCAACGACATAACTATCCTCTACTGTGTAGTTCATTCGTGGTTTGTGTTCCTACTCTACAAGTTCTTGCATGATGCCATTATAATTTTTGTCTGTTCATTTTTAGCTACCAATGTAACTGCATTCCCATTGTGTATCTCACTGCAAATTCTAAGTCACCCAACGTTTCTTGCATTCCAGGATATACTACTGCTTCCAAATATATTTGTTGAAATGACCTGGCTAGTTTATATTTGCTAAAATTCTAGAAAATACTCTGTTCGATTACTCAATTCATTTGTAGGAACACTTGTGTAATGCTTTCTTTTCTAGATCTACAGATTCACAAGCAAGGCCATTATATTTCATATCTAATAGTTCCTCCTAAGCAGCGACATAGATATCCTCTACTATATATATAGTTCATTCGTAGTTCGGATTCTTCCTCTACAAGTTCTCTTATGATGCCTTTATAATTTCTATGTGGTTCCTAGCTACGACAGTTGTTGCATGCCCATTGTGTATCTCACTGCAAATTCTGGGTCACCCAACCGCTCTTGCATTCCATGACAAATGATTGCCTCCATATATATTTGTTGAAATGACATGGCCAGTTTATATTTGCAAAAATTCTAAGAAATACTTTGATTGATTGCTCATTTCATTATAGGGACACTTGGCTAATTCTCTTTTGTCTTCTTCTACAGGTTCCCAAGAGACGCCATTATATTTCAAATTTGGTGCTGGTTGATCCTAAGCAACGACATAATATCCTCTACTGTGTAGTTCATTCGTGGTTTGTGTTCCTTCTCTACAAATTCTCGCATGGTGCTATTACAATTTCTGTCTCGTTTATTCTTTTCTACAAAAGTAACAGCATTCCCATTGTGTATCTCATCGCAAATTCTGAGTCATCCAATGTCTTTTGCATTCCACGATATACTATTGCTTCCATATATATTTCTTGAAATGACCTGGCTAGTTTATTTTTACTGAAATTCTAGGAATCACTTTGTTCGATTGCTCAATTCATTTGTAGGCACACTTGTGTAATGCTTGCTTGTCCTATTCTATAGGTTCACAAGAAATGCCATTATATTTTATGTCTAGTGGTTCGTCCTAAGCAGCGACATAGCTATCCTCTATATATAGTTCATTTTTGGTTTGCATTCTTGCTCTAGAAGCTCTCTTATGATGCCATTATAATTTCTATTTGGTTCCTAGCTACGACAGTAACTTCATGCCTATTGTGTAGCTCACCGCAAATTCTGGGTCACCCAATGTCTCTTGCATTCAAGGATTACTGCTTCCATATATATTTTTTGAAATGACCAAGCCAGTTTATGGTTGCTGACATTCTAAGAAACACTTTGATTGATTGCTCATTTCATTGTAAGTACACTTGTCTAATGCTTGCCATTCATCTTCTACAGGTTCACAAGAGACGCCATTATATTCCTAATCTAGTGTTGGTTCATCCTAAGCAACGACATAACTATCCTCTACTATGTAGTTCATTCGTGGTTTGTCTTCCTACTCTGCAAGTTCTTGCATGATGCCATTATAATTTTGTCTCGTTCATTCCTAGCTCCGAAAGTAACTGCATTCCCATTGTGTAGCTCACCGCAAATTCTAAGTCACCCAACGTTTCTTGCATTCCAGGATATACTACTGCTTCCAAATATATTTGTTGAACTGACCTGGCTACTTTATATTTGCTGAAATTATAGGAAACACTTTGTTCGACTGCTCAATTCATTTGCAGGCACACTTGTGTAATGCTTTACTTTCCAGTTCTACAGGTTCACAAGAAATGCCCATTGTGTAGCTCACTGCAAATTCTGGGTCACCCAACGTCTCTTGTATTCCTGGATAAACAACTTCTTCCATATATATTTGTTGAAATGACCTAGCCAGTTTATATTTGCTGAAATTCTAAGAAAGACTTTAATTGATTGCTCATTTCATTGTATGCACACTTGTCTAATGCTTGCCTTTCATCTTCTACAGGTTCACAAGTGACGCCATTATATTCCTAATCTAGTGCTAGTTCATCCTAAGCAACGACATAACTATCCTCTACTGTGTAGTTCATTCGTGGTTTGCGTTCCTACTATGCAAGTTCTCGCATGATGCCATTATAATTTCTGTCTCGTTCATTCTTAGCTACGAAAGTAACTGCATTCCCATTGTGTATATCACCGCAAATTCTAAGTCACCCAATGTTTCTTGCATTCAAGGATATACTATTGCTTCCAAATATATTTGTTGAAATCACCTGGCTAGTTTATATTTGCTAAAATTCGAGAAAACACTCTGTTCGATTGCTCAATTCATTTTTAGTCACACTTGTGTAATGCTTTCTTATCTAGTTCTACTGGTTCATAAGCAATACCATTATATTTCATATCTAATAGTTCCTCCTAAGTAGCGACATAGCTAACTTCTACTGTATATATAGTTCATTCGTAGTTTACATTCTTGCTCTACAAGTTTTCTTACGATGTATTTATAATTTCTATGTGGTTCCTAGCTACGACACTAGCTGCATGCCCATTGGGTATCTCACTGCAAATTCTGGGTCACCCAACGGCTCTTGCATTCCAGGACAAACGACTGCCTCCATATAATTGTTGAAATGACATGGCCAGTTTATATTTGCTGAAATTCTAAGAACTACTTTGATTGATTGCTCATTTCATTATAGGGACACTTGGCTAATTCCTTCTTGTCTTCTTCAACAGGTTCGCAAGGGACGCCATTATATTTCTAATCTGGTGCTGGTTCATCCTAATCAACGACATAACTATCCTCTACTATGTAGTTCATTCGTGTTTTGTGTTCCTTCTCTGCAAATTCTCGCATGGTGCTATTACAATTTCTGTCTCGTTCATTCTGATGTACAAAAGTAACAGCATAACCATTGTGTAGCCCATCGCAAATTCTGAGTCATCCAATGTCTCTTGCATTCCACGATAACCTACTTCTTCCATATATATTTGTTGAAATGACCTGGTTAGTTTATATTTGCTGAAATTCTAGGAAACACTTTGTTCGATTGCTCATTTCATTTGTAGGAACACTTGCGTAATGCTTGCTTGTCCTATTCTACAGGTTCACAAGCAATGCTATTATATTTCATGTCTAATGGTTCTTCCTAAGCAGCGACATAGCTATCCTCTATATATATAGTTCATTCGTGGTTTGCATTCTTCCTCTATAAGCTCTCTTATGATGCCATTATAATTTCTATTTGGTTCCTAGCTACGACAGTAACTGCATGCCCATTGTGTAGCTCGCCGCAAATTCTGGGTCACCCAACGTCTCTTGCATTCCAGGATAAACGACTGCTTCCATATATATTTGTTGAAATGACCAAGCTAGTTTATATTTGCTGCAATTCTAAGAAACACTTTGATTGATTGCTCATTTCATTGTATGCACACTTATCTAATGCTTGCCTTTCATCTTCTACAGGTTCAAAAGAGACGCCATTATATTCCTAATCTAGTGCTGGTTCATCCTAAGCAACGACATAACTATCCTCTACTGTGTAGTTCATTCGTGGTTTGTGTTCCTACTCTACAAGTTCTTGCATGATGCCATTATAATTTTTGTCTGTTCATTTTTAGCTACCAAAGTAACTGCATTCCCATTGTGTATCTCACTTCAAATTCTAAGTCACCCAACGTTTCTTGCATTCCAGGATATACTACTGCTTCCAAATATATTTGTTGAAATGACCTGGCTAGTTTATATTTGCTAAAATTCTAGAAAATACTCTGTTCGATTACTCAATTCATTTGTAGGAACACTTGTGTAATGCTTTCTTTTCTAGATCTACAGATTCACAAGCAAGGCCATTATATTTCATATCTAATAGTTCCTCCTAAGCAGCGACATAGATATCCTCTACTATATATATAGTTCATTCGTAGTTCGGATTCTTCCTCTACAAGTTCTCTTATGATGCCTTTATAATTTCTATGTGGTTCCTAGCTACGACAGTTGTTGCATGCCCATTGTGTATCTCACTGCAAATTCTGGGTCACCCAACCGCTCTTGCATTCCATGACAAATGATTGCCTCCATATATATTTGTTGAAATGACATGGCCAGTTTATATTTGCAAAAATTCTAAGAAATACTTTGATTGATTGCTCATTTCATTATAGGGACACTTGGCTAATTCTCTTTTGTCTTCTTCTACAGGTTCCCAAGAGACGCCATTATATTTCAAATTTGGTGCTGGTTGATCCTAAGCAATGACATAATATCCTCTACTGTGTAGTTCATTCGTGGTTTGTGTTCCTTCTCTACAAATTCTCGCATGGTGCTATTACAATTTCTGTCTCGTTTATTCTTTTCTACAAAAGTAACAGCATTCCCATTGTGTATCTCATCGCAAATTCTGAGTCATCCAATGTCTTTTGCATTCCACGATATACTATTGCTTCCATATATATTTCTTGAAATGACCTGGCTAGTTTATTTTTACTGAAATTCTAGGAATCACTTTGTTCGATTGCTCAATTCATTTGTAGGCACACTTGTGTAATGCTTGCTTGTCCTATTCTATAGGTTCACAAGAAATGCCATTATATTTTATGTCTAGTGGTTCGTCCTAAGCAGCGACATAGCTATCCTCTATATATAGTTCATTTTTGGTTTGCATTCTTGCTCTAGAAGCTCTCTTATGATGCCATTATAATTTCTATTTGGTTCCTAGCTACGACAGTAACTTCATGCCTATTGTGTAGCTCACCGCAAATTCTGGGTCACCCAATGTCTCTTGCATTCAAGGATAACTGCTTCCATATATATTTTTTGAAATGACCAAGCCAGTTTATGGTTGCTGACATTCTAAGAAACACTTTGATTGATTGCTCATTTCATTGTAAGTACACTTGTCTAATGCTTGCCATTCATCTTCTACAGGTTCACAAGAGACGCCATTATATTCCTAATCTAGTGTTGGTTCATCCTAAGCAACGACATAACTATCCTCTACTATGTAGTTCATTCGTGGTTTGTCTTCCTACTCTGCAAGTTCTTGCATGATGCCATTATAATTTTGTCTCGTTCATTCCTAGCTCCGAAAGTAACTGCATTCCCATTGTGTAGCTCACCGCAAATTCTAAGTCACCCAACGTTTCTTGCATTCCAGGATATACTACTGCTTCCAAATATATTTGTTGAACTGACCTGGCTACTTTATATTTGCTGAAATTATAGGAAACACTTTGTTCGACTGCTCAATTCATTTGCAGGCACACTTGTGTAATGCTTTACTTTCCAGTTCTACAGGTTCACAAGAAATGCCCATTGTGTAGCTCACTGCAAATTCTGGGTCACCCAACGTCTCTTGTATTCCTGGATAAACAACTTCTTCCATATATATTTGTTGAAATGACCTAGCCAGTTTATATTTGCTGAAATTCTAAGAAAGACTTTAATTGATTGCTCATTTCATTGTATGCACACTTGTCTAATGCTTGCCTTTCATCTTCTACAGGTTCACAAGTGACGCCATTATATTCCTAATCTAGTGCTAGTTCATCCTAAGCAACGACATAACTATCCTCTACTGTGTAGTTCATTCGTGGTTTGCGTTCCTACTATGCAAGTTCTCGCATGATGCCATTATAATTTCTGTCTCGTTCATTCTTAGCTACGAAAGTAACTGCATTCCCATTGTGTATATCACCGCAAATTCTAAGTCACCCAATGTTTCTTGCATTCAAGGATATACTATTGCTTCCAAATATATTTGTTGAAATCACCTGGCTAGTTTATATTTGCTAAAATTCGAGAAAACACTCTGTTCGATTGCTCAATTCATTTTTAGTCACACTTGTGTAATGCTTTCTTATCTAGTTCTACTGGTTCATAAGCAATACCATTATATTTCATATCTAATAGTTCCTCCTAAGTAGCGACATAGCTAACTTCTACTGTATATATAGTTCATTCGTAGTTTACATTCTTGCTCTACAAGTTTTCTTACGATGTATTTATAATTTCTATGTGGTTCCTAGCTACGACACTAGCTGCATGCCCATTGGGTATCTCACTGCAAATTCTGGGTCACCCAACGGCTCTTGCATTCCAGGACAAACGACTGCCTCCATATAATTGTTGAAATGACATGGCCAGTTTATATTTGCTGAAATTCTAAGAACTACTTTGATTGATTGCTCATTTCATTATAGGGACACTTGGCTAATTCCTTCTTGTCTTCTTCAACAGGTTCGCAAGGGACGCCATTATATTTCTAATCTGGTGCTGGTTCATCCTAATCAACGACATAACTATCCTCTACTATGTAGTTCATTCGTGTTTTGTGTTCCTTCTCTGCAAATTCTCGCATGGTGCTATTACAATTTCTATCTCGTTCATTCTGATGTACAAAAGTAACAGCATAACCATTGTGTAGCCCATCGCAAATTCTGAGTCATCCAATGTCTCTTGCATTCCACGATAACCTACTTCTTCCATATATATTTGTTGAAATGACCTGGTTAGTTTATATTTGCTGAAATTCTAGGAAACACTTTGTTCGATTGCTCATTTCATTTGTAGGAACACTTGCGTAATGCTTGCTTGTCCTATTCTACAGGTTCACAAGCAATGCTATTATATTTCATGTCTAATGGTTCTTCCTAAGCAGCGACATAGCTATCCTCTATATATATAGTTCATTCGTGGTTTGCATTCTTCCTCTATAAGCTCTCTTATGATGCCATTATAATTTCTATTTGGTTCCTAGCTACGACAGTAACTGCATGCCCATTGTGTAGCTCGCCGCAAATTCTGGGTCACCCAACGTCTCTTGCATTCCAGGATAAACGACTGCTTCCATATATATTTGTTGAAATGACCAAGCTAGTTTATATTTGCTGCAATTCTAAGAAACACTTTGATTGATTGCTCATTTCATTGTATGCACACTTATCTAATGCTTGCCTTTCATCTTCTACAGGTTCAAAAGAGACGCCATTATATTCCTAATCTAGTGCTGGTTCATCCTAAGCAACGACATAACTATCCTCTACTGTGTAGTTCATTCGTGGTTTGTGTTCCTACTCTACAAGTTCTTGCATGATGCCATTATAATTTTTGTCTGTTCATTTTTAGCTACCAAAGTAACTGCATTCCCATTGTGTATCTCACTTCAAATTCTAAGTCACCCAACGTTTCTTGCATTCCAGGAT
Organism: Avena sativa; assembly: GCA_916181665.1. Taxonomy (NCBI): domain Eukaryota; kingdom Viridiplantae; phylum Streptophyta; class Magnoliopsida; order Poales; family Poaceae; genus Avena; species Avena sativa. The sequence continues at coordinate 141,398,314 of OV702280.1, forward strand.
ATACTACTGCTTCCAAATATATTTGTTGAAATGACCTGGCTAGTTTATATTTGCTAAAATTCTAGAAAATACTCTGTTCGATTACTCAATTCATTTGTAGGAACACTTGTGTAATGCTTTCTTTTCTAGATCTACAGATTCACAAGCAAGGCCATTATATTTCATATCTAATAGTTCCTCCTAAGCAGCGACATAGATATCCTCTACTATATATATAGTTCATTCGTAGTTCGGATTCTTCCTCTACAAGTTCTCTTATGATGCCTTTATAATTTCTATGTGGTTCCTAGCTACGACAGTTGTTGCATGCCCATTGTGTATCTCACTGCAAATTCTGGGTCACCCAACCGCTCTTGCATTCCATGACAAATGATTGCCTCCATATATATTTGTTGAAATGACATGGCCAGTTTATATTTGCAAAAATTCTAAGAAATACTTTGATTGATTGCTCATTTCATTATAGGGACACTTGGCTAATTCTCTTTTGTCTTCTTCTACAGGTTCCCAAGAGACGCCATTATATTTCAAATTTGGTGCTGGTTGATCCTAAGCAACGACATAATATCCTCTACTGTGTAGTTCATTCGTGGTTTGTGTTCCTTCTCTACAAATTCTCGCATGGTGCTATTACAATTTCTGTCTCGTTTATTCTTTTCTACAAAAGTAACAGCATTCCCATTGTGTATCTCATCGCAAATTCTGAGTCATCCAATGTCTTTTGCATTCCACGATATACTATTGCTTCCATATATATTTCTTGAAATGACCTGGCTAGTTTATTTTTACTGAAATTCTAGGAATCACTTTGTTCGATTGCTCAATTCATTTGTAGGCACACTTGTGTAATGCTTGCTTGTCCTATTCTACAGGTTCACAAGAAATGCCATTATATTTTATGTCTAGTGGTTCGTCCTAAGCAGCGACATAGCTATCCTCTATATATAGTTCATTTTTGGTTTGCATTCTTGCTCTAGAAGCTCTCTTATGATGCCATTATAATTTCTATTTGGTTCCTAGCTACGACAGTAACTTCATGCCTATTGTGTAGCTCACCGCAAATTCTGGGTCACCCAATGTCTCTTGCATTCAAGGATAACTGCTTCCATATATATTTTTTGAAATGACCAAGCCAGTTTATGGTTGCTGACATTCTAAGAAACACTTTGATTGATTGCTCATTTCATTGTAAGTACACTTGTCTAATGCTTGCCATTCATCTTCTACAGGTTCACAAGAGACGCCATTATATTCCTAATCTAGTGTTGGTTCATCCTAAGCAACGACATAACTATCCTCTACTATGTAGTTCATTCGTGGTTTGTCTTCCTACTCTGCAAGTTCTTGCATGATGCCATTATAATTTTGTCTCGTTCATTCCTAGCTCCGAAAGTAACTGCATTCCCATTGTGTAGCTCACCGCAAATTCTAAGTCACCCAACGTTTCTTGCATTCCAGGATATACTACTGCTTCCAAATATATTTGTTGAACTGACCTGGCTACTTTATATTTGCTGAAATTATAGGAAACACTTTGTTCGACTGCTCAATTCATTTGCAGGCACACTTGTGTAATGCTTTACTTTCCAGTTCTACAGGTTCACAAGAAATGCCCATTGTGTAGCTCACTGCAAATTCTGGGTCACCCAACGTCTCTTGTATTCCTGGATAAACAACTTCTTCCATATATATTTGTTGAAATGACCTAGCCAGTTTATATTTGCTGAAATTCTAAGAAAGACTTTAATTGATTGCTCATTTCATTGTATGCACACTTGTCTAATGCTTGCCTTTCATCTTCTACAGGTTCACAAGTGACGCCATTATATTCCTAATCTAGTGCTAGTTCATCCTAAGCAACGACATAACTATCCTCTACTGTGTAGTTCATTCGTGGTTTGCGTTCCTACTATGCAAGTTCTCGCATGATGCCATTATAATTTCTGTCTCGTTCATTCTTAGCTACGAAAGTAACTGCATTCCCATTGTGTATATCACCGCAAATTCTAAGTCACCCAATGTTTCTTGCATTCAAGGATATACTATTGCTTCCAAATATATTTGTTGAAATCACCTGGCTAGTTTATATTTGCTAAAATTCGAGAAAACACTCTGTTCGATTGCTCAATTCATTTTTAGTCACACTTGTGTAATGCTTTCTTATCTAGTTCTACTGGTTCATAAGCAATACCATTATATTTCATATCTAATAGTTCCTCCTAAGTAGCGACATAGCTATCTTCTACTGTATATATAGTTCATTCGTAGTTTACATTCTTGCTCTACAAGTTTTCTTACGATGTATTTATAATTTCTATGTGGTTCCTAGCTACGACACTAGCTGCATGCCCATTGGGTATCTCACTGCAAATTCTGGGTCACCCAACGGCTCTTGCATTCCAGGACAAACGACTGCCTCCATATAATTGTTGAAATGACATGGCCAGTTTATATTTGCTGAAATTCTAAGAACTACTTTGATTGATTGCTCATTTCATTATAGGGACACTTGGCTAATTCCTTCTTGTCTTCTTCAACAGGTTCGCAAGGGACGCCATTATATTTCTAATCTGGTGCTGGTTCATCCTAATCAACGACATAACTATCCTCTACTATGTAGTTCATTCGTGTTTTGTGTTCCTTCTCTGCAAATTCTCGCATGGTGCTATTACAATTTCTATCTCGTTCATTCTGATGTACAAAAGTAACAGCATAACCATTGTGTAGCCCATCGCAAATTCTGAGTCATCCAATGTCTCTTGCATTCCACGATAACCTACTTCTTCCATATATATTTGTTGAAATGACCTGGTTAGTTTATATTTGCTGAAATTCTAGGAAACACTTTGTTCGATTGCTCATTTCATTTGTAGGAACACTTGCGTAATGCTTGCTTGTCCTATTCTACAGGTTCACAAGCAATGCTATTATATTTCATGTCTAATGGTTCTTCCTAAGCAGCGACATAGCTATCCTCTATATATATAGTTCATTCGTGGTTTGCATTCTTCCTCTAGAAGCTCTCTTATGATGCCATTATAATTTCTATTTGGTTCCTAGCTACGATAGTAACTGCATGCCCATTGTGTAGCTCGCCGCAAATTCTGGGTCACCCAACGTCTCTTGCATTCCAGGATAAACGACTGCTTCCATATATATTTGTTGAAATGACCAAGCTAGTTTATATTTGCTGCAATTCTAAGAAACACTTTGATTGATTGCTCATTTCATTGTATGCACACTTATCTAATGCTTGCCTTTCATCTTCTACAGGTTCAAAAGAGACGCCATTATATTCCTAATCTAGTGCTGGTTCATCCTAAGCAACGACATAACTATCCTCTACTGTGTAGTTCATTCGTGGTTTGTGTTCCTACTCTACAAGTTCTTGCATGATGCCATTATAATTTTTGTCTGTTCATTTTTAGCTACCAAAGTAACTGCATTCCCATTGTGTATCTCACTTCAAATTCTAAGTCACCCAACGTTTCTTGCATTCCAGGATATACTACTGCTTCCAAATATATTTGTTGAAATGACCTGGCTAGTTTATATTTGCTAAAATTCTAGAAAATACTCTGTTCGATTACTCAATTCATTTGTAGGAACACTTGTGTAATGCTTTCTTTTCTAGATCTACAGATTCACAAGCAAGGCCATTATATTTCATATCTAATAGTTCCTCCTAAGCAGCGACATAGCTATCCTCTACTATATATATAGTTCATTCGTAGTTCGGATTCTTCCTCTACAAGTTCTCTTATGATGCCTTTATAATTTCAATGTGGTTCCTAGCTACGACAGTTGCTGCATGCCCATTGTGTATCTCACTGCAAATTATGGGTCACCCAACCGCTCTTGCATTCCATGACAAATGATTGCCTCCATATATATTCGTTGAACTGACATGGCCAGTTTATATTTGCAAAAATTCTAAGAAATACTTTGATTGATTGCTCATTTCATTATAGGGACACTTGGCTAATTCTCTTTTGTCTTCTTCTACAGGTTCCCAAGAGACGCCATTATATTTCACATTTGGTGCTGGTTGATCCTAAGCAACGACATAATATCCTCTACTGTGTAGTTCATTCGTGGTTTGTGTTCCTTCTCTACAAATTCTCGCATGGTGCTATTACAATTTCTGTCTCGTTTATTCTTTTCTACAAAAGTAACAGCATTCCCATTGTGTAGCTCATCGCAAATTCTAAGTCATCCAATGTCTTTTGCATTCCACGATATACTATTGCTTCCATATATATTTCTTGAAATGACCTGTCTAGTTTACTTTTACTGAAATTCTAGGAATCACTTTGTTCGATTGCTCAATTCATTTGTAGGCACACTTGTGTAATGCTTGCTTGTCCTATTCTACAGGTTCACAAGAAATGCCATTATATTTCATGTCTAGTGGTTCGTCCTAAGCAGCGACATAGCTATCCTCTATATATAGTTCATTTTTGGTTTGCATTCTTGCTCTAGAAGCTCTCTTATGATGCCATTATAATTTCTATTTGGTTCCTAGCTACGACAGTAACTTCATGTCTATTGTGTAGCTCACCGCAAATTCTGGGTCACCCAATGTCTCTTGCATTCAAGGATAACTGCTTCCATATATATTTGTTGAAATGACCAAGCCAGTTTATGGTTGCTGACATTCTAAGAAACACTTTGATTGATTGCTCATTTCATTGTATGTACACTTGTCTAATGCTTGCCATTCATCTTCTACAAGTTCACAAGAGACGCCATTATATTCCTAATCTAGTGTTGGTTCATCCTAAGCAACGACATAACTATCCTCTACTATGTAGTTCATTCGTGGTTTGTCTTTCTACTCTGCAAGTTCTTGCATGATGCCATTATAATTTTGTCTCGTTCATTCCTATCTACGAAAGTAACTGCATTCCCATTGTGTAGCTCACCGCAAATTCTAAGTCATCCAACGTTTCTTGCATTCCAGGATATACTACTGCTTCCAAATATATTTGTTGAACTGACCTGGCTACTTTATATTTGCTGAAATTATAGGAAACACTTTGTTCGATTGCTCAATTCATTTGTAGGCACACTTGTGTAATGCTTTACTTTCCAGTTCTACAGGTTCACAAGAAATGCCACTTTATTTCATGTCTAATGGTTCGTCCTAAGCAGCAACATAGCTATCCTCTATATATAGTTGATTTGTGGTTTGCATTCTTGCTCTACAAGCTCTCTTATGATGCCATTATAATTTCTATTCGGTTCATAGCTATGACAGTAACTGCATGCCTATTGTGTATCTCACCGCAAATTCTGGGTCACCCAACGTCTCTTGCATTCCAGAAAAACGACTGCTTCCATATATATTTGTTGAAATGACCTAGCTAGTTTATATTTGCTGAAATTCTAAGAAACACTTTGATTGATTGCTCATTTCATTGTAGTCACAATTGTATAATGCTTTCTTGTCCTCTTCTACAGGTTCGCCAGAGACGCCATTATATTTCTAATTCGGTGCTGGTTCATCCTTAAGCAATGGCATAACTATCCTCTACTGTTTAGTTCATTCGTGGTTTGTGTTCCTGCTCTGCAAGTTCTGGTACGATGCCATTTTAATTTATATCTAGTTCATTCTTAGGTACAATAGTAACTTCATGCCATTGTGTATCTCACCGCAAAATCCGAGTCAACCAAAATTTCTTGCTTTCCAGGATATACAACTTCTTCCATATATATTTGTTGAAATAACCTGGCTAGTTTATATTTGCTGAATATCTAAGAAACACTTTGTTTGACTGATAATTTCATTGTAGGCACGCTTTTCTAATGCTTGCATGTCCTGTTCTACAGGTTCACAAGCGACGCCATTATATTTCGTTTCTGGTTCGTCTTAAGCAACGACCTAACTATCCTCTACTGTATAGTTCATTTGTGGTTTGCATTCCTGATCTACAAGTTCTGACATGATGTCGTTATAAAATTCTTTTATTCTTAGCTACGACAGTAACTGCATTCCATTGTTTGGTTGATTCTTCTGGTTTATTATTCTATATATAATTTTTGAAATTATCTGGATAGTTTATATTTGCTGAAATTCTAAGCCACACACATTGTTATATTTCTGATTTCATATTATACCCACTTGTTTAATGCTTGCTTGTCCTGTTTGTTTGACGTGATGGTCAATATATTTGAACCATTGACCAGTAGTAACTCTAGTTTATAGGTCTTGTCATATCAGTTAAATGAGTAGTTTGCCTTGTTTGATGTATTAACTTGTTATTACTTAGTTTCAGACTGCAATTATTGCTATCTCCACCAAAGAGGGGGCTGCAAGATCATCTCTCAAGTTTGTTTTCCAATGTAGATGGCACACTCAAAAGGAAGATGCAGGTGATGGAGAAAGCAAATTTAGGACTGCTATCCACTCGATTGTCAATTGAAATGCCGATTTTTCTTTCCCTTGAGTTGATAATATGTAATAATTTTAAGTAGTTTTCATTTGATGTAATATCTAGACTAATTGCATAGGCCATATAGGCATTTAGTTGACACCATCCACACATAGCGGTAGGCGATACCGTACCTGCACTAGCCAGGTCTATTAGGGTACAGTATCGAGCTCTGTATTTGCCCGTATTGTATTAGGCCGAGGATGAACAGTAAAAATGCTCACATGTTGTACACCTTTTATGATATCGAAATGGGCTCCAGAAATGCAGAAATTGTAAAAGACTGTAAAAGTAATGGGGCCAGCCCACAGGCGAGATTATTAACAGTAACGGTCTGTAACAGTGGTAGGCCGTAACAGTGGCAGGCCAAAACAATCACAACTCTAAACAGTAACAGGCCGAAACAATAACACTCGAAACAGTAAAGGGCTAGAAAAGTAACTAGACAGAACCTTAAATGGCCTAAGCAGTAACATGCCAGAATAGTAGCAGGCCAGGCCAGAAAAAGGCTAGGATCATAGTAGGTCGGAATAGTAACAGGCCGAATTTGCACCAGGCCGGAACAGTAACAGGTCGAGGTTAGAATAGTAATGGGCCAGAACATGTGTTGGGTATTTATAGGCCTGAACAGTAACGGCCCAAAGTATGTGCCCATTGTGAATAGTGCGTAGCTATATAGTAACGAGCCAGAAAGGTTATGAGCCAAAGCAGGCTAGCCAAACGGGCCCATTTCGAACAGTGCAGGGTGGAACACGAACGGGCCCGAAAATTTATGGGCCGTGCAAACGGGCCAATTTCAAACAGTGTATGTGGAACCAGTAACGGGCCAGGAAGTTTACGGGCCGCCTACGGCAGCACCTATGGGCCCATTTATAATAGTGCAAGACGAAATAGTAACGGGCCATGATCCTACTGGGCTCTCTTAATTGGCTGGCCCACTTAATAATTATCCGGCCTTGGCTAGGCCTGGCTTCTACCATGGTTTCGTTGACAGTTAATGGAGCTAACTGGCCGTTAACTCGCTCGCCACATGGTAGTTTGCATGACATTAGCAGTCAATGCAGCTGGCGAACAGATCTATGATGGAACAACTTTTCGTGGCTAAAGGGTACGATGCGCCATGGTAGGAAAAAACCGTGGTATAATCATCTGTGACGGGACTTCTTCCAGTGATGAAGTGCACCCTATGGACGCTTCTATGTCTCCTCCAACTAGTCCCCCAAGTGGACCAATGAACCTCGCTCAAGCCAAGATCCTACAGGCTAAGGTTAACTCGCTCCTCTCCTCATGTAATTTAGATACACCCTTGGATGGCTTGCTATTTCATGCCATAGTTTGTGCATCCTCAGTCATGAACCCCATGAAGAATCACCAAGAGAGGGACCAACGGCAGCAAGAGAAGACGCTCTAGGGCAAATCGACGCCAGGCCCGGTGAACCGACTCCACCACAGGAACTACCAGCGACAACCCCGGCGGACCGGTCCCCATGACAAAATTCTCGGCAGTGAGCGGAAAAGGCTGGCGGTGACCGAACCACGATACAGTATGGCTTTCCGACAAACTACCGGAAATTCCTGTGATTACCGAAAATTCCGGTGTCCATGCCGGCGCCGCCGAAACTGCCCAGGAACGAGTCAACTGTTGGGTTTAGCCCATGTAAGTCCTTATTTCTCCTAGACTTTACCCTTTTGTTCCCAAACTACCCCTATTTAAGTGGCTGGCCTATAAATATCCCCGACCCTGTATTGTAATCCCTAGACTTGGATAATTGTAATTGAAGAAACCTTAGAGGATCTATGAATTCCTAGTCTCATATTGTTTTGGACCGTTTGCCACTAACATGAGCCATAGGTTTATAACTTGTATTCGTGTGTGTGTTCATCGATTTCTTCTCATGTGAGTCCATGGGTTTCATCGTCCTCCTCCTCCCACTTGCCTTCTCCATGATTTCCACGGGAATTCGTGAAAGATCGGGAAACCACAAGGGGTCAACCCCAACATATTGGTATCAAGAGCCTCGCTGATCACGAATTTCACCTCGAATTTTCTTCTATCCACCATAAATTCAAAAATCCCCAAAAAAGAGACCCAAATTTCTTTCGGATCGATCTTTGGAATTGGTGAGTTTTTTGTGGTTTTTTGTCCATAGATCTGTTGCTTTGGGTCTTGATATACATTCCTTGATCCTCCCCCTAGCCCAATTTTGATGGATTTTTGAAGGATTTATTTCTCATTTTGACTTATTGTAGTTTGTCATGAACAGGTTTCCGCACTAGATCCGGCGAACCGGTTCTACCACTAGAATTACCGGCGAGAACCCCGGCATGACCGGACCCACAAATGGAAATTCCGGCGACTGAATCGGCACCGCCGGACCCTGCGCCGGAAATTTTCCAGGCCTCAATTTTGATAGTTTTTCTTCTTGTGTGTTCGTGTTTCGCGTGCGTGTCGCCCAAACTAACAACAAGCTTCTGCAAATCAGTACATCCCGCGCTTCTCGAAACTGCGACACTCGAACATTTACCCCAACACCATTTTGAAGTCGTCAACAATACGGAAGGTATAACGTGCGCCATTTTGACAGCCCCATATCTTCCTTTGTGTGTATCTATCCTATATGAGCATCTCATTTTGTGTTTGTATAAGCATTGTGCACTTTCCATTGGAAAGTGAGAGTGTGAGGGCAAATACAAAAGTCACATAGTAGTATATAAAGGGAGAACAAGAATAAAAAAAGAGAGACAAGCAAAAGAAAAATAGAAAGATACATAGTCTCCCAAACAAAGAGAGTATCAAGCTTGTAAGCAAAAAGAGAGAAAAAGTGCGACCAAGGAAAGTGCACAAATCTGTTGCTTACCCTCTATTGGAAAACGAGTTGTGGTCTCTCCTTGCGTTGTCATGACACCGAGCTTAGTCTACGTTAGGACATTTTTATCTCATTTTCATAGTCATGCTAACCCCTTTCATCTCCACGTGTGTGTTCCCGCGTGTTTTTGTAGATCATATCCTTATTGCTTTTGATCTTTGGTTCTTTACCACCTAGAACAATAGCCTTTTTCTTAGATTGTTTTGTTTGGTTTTACACAATCCTAACCTTCCACCAAAATCTTTTGAGTGTAGTTTTCCTTTAGTGTGATTTTCTTTGCCATTTCACTTTGCAAGATTTTAGTTCTCTTGTGTGGCAACTCGTTTGATACAATCCCCAAGGCGAGGTAAAAGGCTAACTCTCCATGTAGTATCCTCCATATACAATCCTTGTTGGATTTGCATCATGGACAGGCATGGTGAGACGCCACAACAACCTCCACCTCAAGAGGAAGACGCACAATACATGACAAGGTTGGATCATTGGAATATTCAAGGATAATTCACTACCGTTATGGAGCCCTTGAGCAAAGCCAAGATGAACAATTTATCAAAACTCAAGTGGAGTTCAAGAGCATCGAAAAACGCTTATTTAATGTCCAAGGGCAAATGCATGCAATGCAACACAACCTCGGCTATCAAAATGAAGATCTTCAATGCATCGTTGCTGCAACGGATGACAAGCTTGAACGTCTCATTGATGGGTTGGCAAGGCCGTGCTCTCGCGTGTCAAGCTCGTCCTGGCACTCCTCGAGTGTGTCAAGCTCTTTGCACCATCGCGGTTCAAGGCAGAACGACAGACCCATACTTCACTCCTTGAGCTCTTCGCAAGCGGTACCATCTCCTTGGCACGCTGCAACATCGGGCTATGATGGTGATCTCTCCGCAAGACCTCCAAGACGCGAACCACAACGTCCATAAGAAAGGGCACTAGTGATCCAACAAGAGAAACATCAAGTGGAACCCCAAGCTCCTCATCAACGGCACATTCTTTTGGCAACAAGTGAGGCCTCTGAATTGGACGAACAAGCTTGCCGTTGAGGTGAAGAACTTGAAGATCCACCAAGATGTCATCATCTACATGAACGTCAACATCGACAACATGATCACCATGACGAGCCTCTACCACATCATGAAAAAAGGGAGCGACCCATTGCACATGCGGCGCGACGTCGTCCTCACCACGTGGCGCAAGACAATGAACGTCATCATGATTGTCAAGGGTCGAACCAACATTGTGAGTCCCAAGCGCCTCCTCTTCGTCAACAACCGCGCCAAGAACAAGATCAAGCTCCCCAAGCTCATCGTGAGGACCATGTTCCACCAGCCAATGTGGCACTAGGACAACCGCAAGGGCAACACCAACATCACCAAGCAAGACGTGAGAGCTCGGATGTTTAAGATGGACACCAACATCATGGTAACTGCCAATGCTGGAACCGCAATGAAGAGGAAACTTTCGGCAAGCTCAAATTCACCATGCCCAAGTTCACGGGTTCAAATGATCCTAAAGAATATCTATCGTGGGCACTCAAGGTTAACAAGATCTTCCGCATGCACAACTATAGCAATGAGAAGATGATGGCAATGGCATCCCTAGAGTTTGATGACTATGCCAACCTTTGGTGGGAACAAATCCAACTCGCTTGTGAAGCAAGACAAGAGCCTCTAATCAAAACTTGGTAATATATGAAGGCTCATATGAGATCCCGCTTTGTTGCTTCGCACTACACGCGTGACCTCTTCAACAAGCTTCAAATGCTTAGTCAAGGGACAAAGACCGTGGAAGAGTACTTCAAGCAAATGGACCTCAACATGATCTATGCCAACATTGAAGAGCAAGATGAGCAAACAATGGCATGCTTCCTCAATGTCTTGAACCATCCAATCAAGTGCATCACCGAGTTCCAAAAGTACAACAACATGGTTGAGCTTGTGCACATAGCAACAAAAGACGAACGTCAAGTGCAAGAGGACATCAAGTACAACAAGCCAAAGACGCACTTCACCTACAAGCAAGCTCCAACCACTACACCAACAACCCTCAATGGAACCTCCTCAAGTACCTCCAAGCTTTCCTTCAAGCCAACACTTCCTCAAGGAAAACCACCCCCAAGTTCCAAATACACAAAGGATGATCAACCATTCAATGGTGAATGCTACAAGTGTGGAGGCAAAGGACAGAAGTCGGCCACATGTGGAAACAATAAAGTTTTGTTCATCCATGGCAATGGTGATGAAGAATACTTGAGTGAAGATGATTTTGATGCAAGAGTCAAGGAAGATTTGGCAAGGCAACACTTGGAGGATGACCAAGAACTACTCATGTGTGAGCATGATGCAAGTCCATCACTTCTTTACACAAGGGTCTTAACAACTCAATTCCATGAACATGAAGACCAAAGGTCAAACATCTTTCAAACACATGCCGGTATAAATGGAAAATCCATCAAAGTTGTCATCGATGAAGGGAGTTGAAACAATCTTCCAAGCATTGAGTTGTGTGAGAATATCAACCTGACCCTCCATCCACACAAGCACCCCTACCATATACAATGGCTAAGTGACCAAGGTTCCGTGAAGATCAAGAACACTGTCTTGTTAACATTCTCCATTGGACCATTCAAGGACACAGTGGAGTGTGATGTGGTCCCCATGACGGTTTGCCATATGTTGCTAGGTAGGCCTTACCAATATGACAAGAGTGCTTTACATGATGGTCGCACAAATGCTTATACCCTCAAATGGCTTGGCAAGACATGTGTTTTGCAACCAATGACTCCTAGCCAAATAATTGCAGACAATGCAAAGGCTTTAGCGCCAGCGCAAAACACAAAACCATCGTGTGAGAAGAGTGGTGAGCGAGAGAACCACCATATATAGATTGATTCCCACAAGCCAAACTCGAGTGAAAAAATGAAGAGTGTTCTTCTTGACACCAAAAGTGAGATGAGAGAAGTGCGGAACAACCCATCCATCTTGTAGTATGTCCTTATTTGCAAGGGACTAGCGTAAGGAACTAATGACTTGACAAATGTTCCTTCTTCCTTGATGGCTATTTTGCAAGAATACAAGGACGTGTTTCTCGAAGAGCTACCTCATGGGCTACCTCCTCTTCATGGAATCGAGCACCGCATTGACCTCATACCCGGCGCACCTTTCCCAAATGTGTCGCATACCGTACGAACCCCAAGGAGACAAAGGAGATCGAATGACAAATTAACCAACTTGTATCCAAAGGTTTAATACAAGTAAGCACTAGCCCAAGTGCGGTAACCATGATTCTTGTCCAAAAGACGGATGATACGTGCGTTACCGATATACAATACCGTGTCTTGATGACATGCTAGATTAGTTGTGTGGATCCACTATATTTTCCAAAATTGATCTTCGTAGTGGTTACCATCAAATATGCATAGCCGAGGGTGATGAATGGAAAACCACCTTCAAGATCAAACTTGGTCTCTATGAATGGTTGGTTATTCCTTTTGGCTTATCTAATGTCCATCCACCTTCATGCGCCTCATGAACCATATTTTTAGATATCTCATTGGAAAGAGTGTCGTTGTCTACTTTGATGATATTCTCGTCTACAGCAAGTCACTAGAGGAGCATGTTAAACATGTGAAGAAGGTTTTACAAATCCTTCGAAATGAAAAGCTATATGCTAATCTCCCAAAGTGCACTTTTGCTAAGGACAAATTGATTTTCCTTGGATTTGTTGTTTCTTCAAACAGAATTGAAGTTGATGTTTCAAAAGTTAAAGACATACGAGATTGGATTATTCCTACCAATGTAAGTGAACTTCGTAGTTTTCATGGTTTGCCGGTTTCTACCGTCGCTTTTTGAAAGACTTTTCTACCATTGCTTTCCCTCTCAACGAGTTGACCAAGAAAAATGTCACATGTGTTTGGGGAAAAGCACAAAAAAGGCATTTTATGAGCTCAAAAAGAGGCTCATCGAAGCACCACTTCTTGCTTTACTAGATTTCACAAAAACTTTTGAGATTGAGTGTGACGCTAGTGGTATTGGAATTGGAGGCGTCCTTATGAAAAATAGGCGTCCTATTGCATACCATAGTGAGAAGCTAGATGGTGCACGCTTTAACTATCCAATTTACGACAAAGAGCTTTTTGCCTTAGTTTGTGTCCTTCAAGTGTGGAAACACTACCTTTGGCCTAAAGAATTTATCATACATTCTAACCATGAGTCATTAAAATATCTTAAAGGTCAAGCCAACTTGAGTAAAGGCACGCTAAGTAGGTTGAATTTATGGAGTCTTTTCCTTACATTGTCAAGTACAAGATGGGCAAAGAAAATGTGGTAGTGAATGCTTTGTCTCGCAAGAACACTAGCCTTATTACGCGCTTCGAAGTGAATGTGTTGGGTCTTGATGACATCAAATCCTTGTATGCTTCCGACCCGTTCTTTGGACAAATTGTTGATTGGTGCTAAACTCAAAAAGGAGTTAATGATTTCTATTAGCATAAGGGTTTTATTTTCAAACAAAAAAAAGCTTTGCATTCCGAAGTCGTCTCTCCAAATTTTGCTTCTTCAAGAGTCCCATGGTGGAGGCCTTATGGGGCATTTTGGCCGTGACAAGACATACGACATGGCATCCACTAACTACTATTGGCCCAAGATGAAGCGCGACATGGAGCACCACGTCCAATGCTGCACGACATGTGTCCAAGCTAAGTCTAAGTCTAACCCATTTGGTATTTATATGCCATTGCCTATTCCTCATGCACCTTGGTCGGACATTAGCATGGACTTTGTGTTAGGATTAACTAGATCTAAACATGGTCATGATTCTATATTTGTCATAGTGGACCTTTTTCCAAAATGGCACACTTCATTCCGTGCCATAAGACCAATGATGCTTAACATCTTGCAAATCTGTTTTTCAGTGAAATAATTTGTCTACATCGTGTACCAAGAACAATCGTCTCTGACTGTAACATCAAATTCATGAGCTACTTTTGGAAGAAACTCATGGCCAAGAATGGCATTAAGCTACTCTTTTCGTTATCTTCGCACCCTCAAATCAATGGGCAAACCGAGGTCGTCAACCGAAGCCTCGGAAAACTACTCCGCATGTTGATTAAGAAGAACCTTAAGGATTAGAAAAATGCATCCCCCACGCCGAGTTTGCCTATAATCGCGCCAAGAACTCAACCACCATGAAGAGCCCGCTCATGCTCGTCTATGGATTCGATCCCCTCACCACGCTCGACATTCTACCTCTTCCTCTCCATGAGCGCACCAACATGGACGTCGACAAGAGTTCCCAAGCAATGAAGAAACTCCATGAAGACACAAGAGCTACGATCGAGCAATAAGTGCTTCCCCAAGCATCAAGGCTAAAAAAGAACAAGAAAGAGATAATCTTCGAAGAAGGCAACCTTGTGTGGATACACTTGAGTAGAGATCGCTTTCCCAAGGATCAAGACTCCAAGCTCAAGCCAAGGGGTCATGATCCTTTCAAAGTCCTCAAGAGGATCAACAACAACGCCTACATCATCGGCATCCCAACATCAAAGTACCTTGTGAGCCCGACGTTCAATGTCAAGGATCTCTCACCATTCCATGGGGAAGATGAAGTTGAGAAGGTTGAAGATTTGAGGACGACTCTTTCCCAAGGGGGGAGCTGATGCAGCCTTCCCTACAGACGCTTCTACATATCCTCCTACTAGTCCCCCAAGTGGATCTATGACCCGTGATCTAGCCAATCTCCTACAAGCTAAGGTTAACTCGCTCCTCTCCTCGTGTGATTTCTATACACCCTTGGATGGCTTGCTACATCATGCCTGTACTCTGTGCATCCTCAGCCATAAACCCCATGAAGCATCGCAAAGAGAGGGACCAACGGCAGCACGAGAAGACGCTCTAAAGCAAACCGGCACCAGGCCCGACGAACCGGCTCCACTGCCGGAACTACCAGCGATGACCCTGGAAGACCGGTCCCCACGCCGGAATTCTCGTTAGCGACCAGAACAAGCCGACGGCGACCAAACCACGATACAGTGAGGCTTTCCAGCAAACCACTAGAAATTCCGGTAGTCGCCAAAAATTCTGGTGGTCGCTGAAAATTTCGGCGTCCACGCCGGCGCCACCGGACTTGTTGCTTGAACCGCCAGGAATGAGTCAACTGTTGGCTTAGCCCATATAATTCATTATTTCACCTAGACTTTACCCTTTTGTTCCAAAACTACCCCTATCTAAGTGGCTGGCCTATAAATATCCCCCATTCTCTATTGTAATCCCTAGACTTGGATAATTGTAATTGAAGAAACCTTAGAGGATCTATCAATTGCTAGTCTCATGCCCCTTGACAAGGAGCACCAATTATTACCCACCTCTTGGATTTTTCCTCGTGCGTTCAAGTTGTACAAGTCCTTGGAGTCAGCGTCTCGTATCCAAGTGGTCAAGATCTCATCAAGCCTCTCACCCCCCGTTGTTGGCCATGGGAGAGTGTCTTGCCTGACGCCGATCCTAGGGATTGTGTTGGACCGGTCGCCACCGGCGTGAGCCATAGGTTTGTATCGTGTCTTTGTGTGTGTGTTCATCGAGTTCTTCGCGTGTGAGTCCATGGGTTTCATCCTCCACCTCCTCCCACTCGCCTTCACCTCGATTTCCATGGGAATTCGTGAAAGATCGGGCAACCCCAAGGGGTCAACCCCCAACAACCATGATAGTCATCCATCGTAGAAGGATTTTTAACCACGAAAAATGGACCTTAAACCACAAAAATCGTCCGTTATAAAAGGACATTTTTCTTGTAGTGATGGATATGAGTTGGATTGTTCATTGTAAAGAATATTGTTCTGAAAAATCACTAGCATGTACTAAAAGTGTGATATATTTGTTTAATTTGCAACAGATGGATAGGAGTTGGATTTTTCATAGTCCCTACAACGATGGCCTGAAGGAGTTTGTCAGATTTGTCAAGGATAGATATGGCGAGAATGCAGAGGTTACATGCTCCTGTCGTAAGTTCCTGAACCAGAATACGATACATGTAGGGCGTCTTCATAACCACTTACTCATCAGTGGCATGTCACACACATATACTCGCTGGATACAACATGGAGAGCCACTTGATGTTGTAGTTATTGAAGATCCAACCAATCAAAACAATAGTGGTAAAAATGGTGGTTACGTCGGTGATGACAATGGCAATATGTATTCTGATGATTGAGGTGACAGCGTTCCAGGAATATTGCAATACCTTAAGCAAGTTGGGAATGTAGTAGTTGTGGAGAAGACTGCTGCTAATGTCGAAACTGACAGCATACACGCGTGCAAAAACAACTACATGATGTTCTGGAAGACAAATGCCAAGCTCGAAAATTGCGATAAGTGTGGCGCCTCAAGGTGGAAATATCCAGATAGAAAGTCGTCGGCTGTCAAAGTCTTGCATCATTTTCCTTTGGCGCCACAGCTAAAGAGATTGTTCTCTTCGAGGAAAACAGCAGAGAACATGTAGTGGCACAAGTTAAAAAGAATGCTCAGAGTTGGTATACTTAGTCTTACGGCTAATGAAGAATGGAAGGATTTTGAGACTCAATTGATAGATCCTCTAAGGTTTGTTCTATGTACGCTTAAAAGATGATCTAAAAATGTGCTTTGTTGTGTTCTCTTTTATGGTTGTACAAAACGTACATACATATTGTACTAATTATTCTATTTGCAGTTTATTTAATTCATGTGACTAAGAGTTGGTCTGTAACATCAAATGAAGTAGTTTATATGCAACAAACAACTGGACAACTGCAGCGGTTACAATTGTATATGGTCCCAAACAGCCTGTTGCCGGTTCAATTTTGTCTTTGTGTAGATAATTTTTTCTCTTAGTTAATTTCTATGTAGCGCACTGATAGCTAGGGCAGGCCAAAAATCTCAGGAAGCACCATCAAACCCATCCGATACCATGAGACACTGCAGACCAATCCGACATGTGTGCTTGACGCACAGACGACGCGGTCGATGAGAAAAAAATCGACCATGGGCCATGACAAAATCCATGACGAATCAAGCACGAGACGAAATGGCGAACTGGGCTTCAGGGCCCGGGACAAAAACTACAACGAAATCCGTCGCGATGAACCAAGGAACGTCATGGAAAACCGGGCTAGGGGGCCTTCTATGGAGTTGTGACAAAACAAGCAAGAACGTTAGGGATCCGCGACATTTTTAGAGAGCATCATAAAAAAAACGTCATGGACCGCCCAGATTCGTGTAGTGCTCTCAATTACTTGAGACTTTCCACTGAGCAATTCTTCTAGCTCAAGTGCAGCAAGATATTCTTGGTCAGAACAAACCCTGGATACATGCTACAATATACAAACCTGAAGCACATGTACCTCAACTCGAGGTAGGTAAACCTGCTATGAAGATTGGAACGGGAGAATTCTGGAAGGAGAGACAGTTGAGGGACTAAGGCATGAGAACGGTCTATGCTTGAAGTGTGGTGAAAATTATGATCCACACCATCAATGCATCCCTAAAGCTCACGCTGAAGTCCATTCTTTGCAATTGGAGAAAAATACATAGGAGATTTCTGAAATAGTACTCAATTTGTTGTACTGACGGGATTTCCAGGACAAAGAGCAATTGCCGCTATCACTGTATGCATTGTGTAGGGCAAATGGAGGGGATACAATTTGTTTAGTTGGTAGTCAAGTGTTGATTATTCTAGTGGACTCGGGCAGTAGTCATGATTTTTTCAACTCCCAATATCTGTTGCTTTCTTGAAAGTAGCTAGTGGAGCTCTCCTAGAATTCAACCAAGTGGTTCAGAATATGTAGTGGTGGACCTAGGTGTTATTTCATACTTTGGATCTTCTAGTCTAGATAATCACGGTAGTGCTTTTGGTGTCGATCTAGTGCTCAGATAGAGAAAGAGGACAGATGGATAAGAGAGGGAGAGGGTGTATACCTGCGCCCTGGCTCGACAAGCTCGAGCCGGTGTCCGTGGGGTTGGACGGCGGCGAGAGCGTGGGTGAGTGGTGGTGGCGCTTCCCGTTGCATAGTGCTAAATCCTAATCAGTGGGTGTGTTGGTGGGGTCCGTGGAGCATGGTGAATCTCGTACCGTGTGCGTCCGGCCCCCCACCTCTTTATATGGCACTGGCGATACGGGCCCACCAACCATAAAGGGTTGGGCGCCCCCGATCAGGGCACGGATAAGGGGTTCCGTTCGAGCCGTTGGGCTCATACGTGAGAGATCAACCATTGGGTTGAGCCCTTGATCTCAACTTTACTTTTAACTTTATACTTTTACTTTACTCGTTTCATCACGGATCATTACATAGAGCATGTTTCCTCGTCACAACTCAATTTCCAATAGAATCATATAGCCACTACATACTTTTCTATTTTGAAACAAATCATGTTACTTTTGGGCCTCTATAGTCCAAGAATCATAGGCTTTCCCTTAATCCCATGCCGGCTAAGTGTTCCTTGAACACATTGGGAGGTAAGCCTTTCGTTAGCGGATCCGCAAGTATATCCTTTGTCCTTATATGCTCGAGACTTATAGTTTGATCCAGGACTTTATCTTTCACAACATAATACTTTAGTTCTATTGACTTTGTAGCATTACTTGACTTGTTGTTGTGAGCATAGAATACTGCGGGCTCATTGTCATAGTACATCTTTAGTGCCTGCTAATGCAGTCTACAACTCTCAAGACGGGTAGAAATTTCTTTAGCCATAACGCCTTCCCCATGGCCTCATAACATGCTATTAATTCTGCATACATCATAGATGATGCAACTATTGACTGTTTGGCGCTTCTCCATGAAATAGCACCTCCTTCCAGAGTAAAGACATATCCTGTCCTGGACTTTCTATCATCCCTATCTCCCACAAAATCTGCATCTAAATACCCTCTTATTTCTAGGGAATCAGATCTTTTATATGTTAGCATGAGACCTTTTGTGCCTTGGACATAACGCAAATCTTTCTTTACCATTTTCTAGTGATCCATGCCTAGATTATCCTAATATCTACTGAGGGCCCCGGTGATTAAAGCTAAGTCAGGGCGAATGCACACTTGTGCATACTGTAAGCTTCCAACGGCCGAAGCATATGGTACTGCTTTCATTTGATCGATCTCATATTGGTTCTTTGGACATTAAAATTTTCCAAAACTGTCGCCCTTGACTATGGGAGCAGTTGTGGCATTACTCGCATGGATATTGTGTTTCTTTAGAATCTTTTCACAATATGCCTTCTGCGACAGTCCTAACACTCCATTCTTTCTATCTCAGTGAATTTCTATGCCCAAAACATAAGAAGCTTCACCAAGATCTTTCATATCAAAATTTGAGGACAAGAACTTCTTTGTTTCTAGTAGTAGACTGACATCACTGCTAGCAAGAAAAATATCATCCACATACATAATTAGGAAAATGTATTTTCCACTTTTAAACATTGCATAAATGCAGTTGTCCTAAACATTCTCTTTAAATCCAAATATTTTGATTGTACCATTGAACTTTAAATACCACTGTCTAGAGGCTTGCTTTAACCCATAAATGGATTGTTCCTTCCCCTCCATGAAAAAACCCTTGGGTTGTTTCATGTAAACAATCTCTTATAAATCTCCATTTAGAAATGTCGTCTTTACATCCATTTGATGCAACTCTATATCAAAATGCGCAACTAGTGCCATTATAATTCTGAAGGAATCCTTACATGAGACCGGAGAAAAAGTCTCATTGTAATCTACCCCTTCTCTTTGTGTAAAGCCTTTTGCCACAAGTCTTGCTTTATACTTTTCTACATTCCCATTGGAGTCATACTTTGTTTCATAGACCCATATGCAGCCTACTGTTTTGGCTCCTTTAGGAATTTCCTCTAAGTCCCAAACATTGTTGGAACTAATCGATTTCATTTCATCTTCCATTGCCTCCACCCACTTGGCTGAGTCAGGGCTTCTCATGGCTTCTTCATATAAGGTGGGATCACCCTCCATATGAACTATTTTTGTGTTATAAACTTTGTAAATTCTTTAGAAATGGCTGGTCTTCTTTCACTTTTATACCTTCTGAGTTCGTCAGACTCTTCCTCATTTCGCGCCTCAGGTTCTGGCACATTTTATTTGTGTGGTTGTTCCGGCTCCCTTTCGTGCTTAGCAGAGGGTTCAGGCGGCTCCTGACAGACAGGTTCCGAACCTTATCCCATTGTTGTCACGTGTGGAGTGACAATAGGTGCCTGAACCACAACCTCAGGGGTTGTTGATGGTGGCACAATAGGTAGCGAGAAAAATGGCTCCTGAGTCATCGGATTAGGTGCATGCACCCACTTCTCCTCAAGATCGATTTTCCGTGCTACCATGCTCCCCCTCATCAATTCGTCCTCCAAGAAGACTGCATGTCTCGTCTCTACAAACTTTTTGTATTTGTATGGACAGTAGAAATGATAACCTTTTGATCTACCAGGACAACCAAATAGTTTTGCCTCAGCTGGGCTCCCCCATATCCTCACGTGGTGCAGAGAGGGGACTCTGGCTGTCCACAACTCGTACGGTGTTTTGGGCACTGACTTGCTTGGTACTCTGTTGAGAATGTGAATGGCGGTTTTAAGAGCCTCCATCCATAATCCCAATGGTAGGGTGGAATAACTCATCATATTGCGCACCATATCCATAAGAGTACGGTTACGCCTTTCAGCTACTCATTTTGCTTAGGATCGCCCAGCATAGAATACTGGGCGACTATTCCATTTTCCTGTAAGAATATTTCAAAAGGTCCAGGTACTTGACCATATGGAGTGTGCCGACCGTAGTACTCCCCTCCACGGTCGGACCGGACTATTTTAATTCTTTTATCATGCTAATTTTCAACTTCAGCCTTGAATATCTTAAATTTATCCAATGCCTTAGATTTGTCTTTAATTGGATAAATATAACCATGTCGGGAGTAATCATCTATGAATGTTATGAACGAATCATAACCATCCACACTTTTCACCAAAAACGGTCCACAAATATCGGTGTGAATGATTTCTAGTGTTGTTGTAATTTGGGTTGCACCCTTTTTGATTTTCTTTACATATTTTCCTTTTATGCAATCTATGAATTGTTTGATATCTGAGAACTCTAACAGAGGAAGAATATCATTTTTAACGAGGCTTTCTATTCTTCCCCTCGAAATATGTCCTAATCAATAGTGCCATAACTTCGACGAGTCATGAGTTGGCTTTCTTTTATTTTGTTCTTTGTTCGACAAGGAAATTTGCTCACTCACATTACACACAGAATGCACTTTTTCATGCAAGTATAACAAATAAAGCTTATCGTGAAGTAAAGAAGTACCCACACAAGCATCCTTAAACCATATGGCACACTTTCCATGTCCAAAATAACATTCGTAACTGTCTTTATCCAAACGTGATACACTTATTAAGTTTCTGTGAAGCGAGGGAACAAATAAAACAATTAATGAAACCATCATCTAGCTCCAAGGAGATGTCACCGACAGCTTCAACTTCTGCTTGAACTCCATTCGTGACTTCAATCCATCTTTCGCTTCTTTGCATAGTCCTTGTCGAATGGAATACCTGTAAAGAATTTCTAACATGAACAGTTGCACCTGAGTCAACCCACCAAGTAGATTTCAAAAATTTTGTATACAGGGATTCATTTACAAAAGAAACTGTATCTATACCTTTCTTTGCCATTATGGCCTTGAGCCAATCTGGGGAATCCTTCTTCAAGTGCCCCGACTTCTTATAGTGGAGCTTTGCCATGTGGCTTGGAGGGGGAACCACCTTGGTTGCTGTTGTTATAGTTACTTTTCCCGTTGTCCCTCACATAGTTCAGTGAACCACCATGAAGGGACTTGAGCCTTTCTTCCTCTTGCACACACATAACAATGGTCTTTTCAATGTCCCATTTTTTAGGAGACATGTTGTAGTTGATCACAAAGTTCTCAAACTGTTGAGGAAGTGAAGCCATGACAAGGTGAACAAGCAAAGCAGTCTTGAGCTCCTGATCAGCATCCATGGGATTTAGTTTAGAATCCATGTTGCTCATCCTCAGGATGTACTCACTGATGCCATGTGCACCTCCTATGTAATTTTCTGTGACCAACTATTTAAGCATCTGTGTTGCATACATCTTTGAAGATCCAGTGAACTGGCTCTTTATCTTTTCCAGGAACTCCCTAACGGAAGTGCACTCTACGATTGAGCCTGCAATTGCGTTCTCAATCGTGTTCTTTATTGGCATTCGACCACTTTTGCTTTTCAAGGGTGTAAGCCATCTCCACTAGAGCATGGCCCCTTTGCTTTTCCTCCCATGCAGCATCATCATCAGATGCCTCTTTCACTGGATCTTTTGGCTTGACTGGATATGGAGTGTCCACAACCCAGTCAACCTCGACACACACAAATGCCAGATCCACTTTCTTCCTCCACTCAGTGTAGTTATCACCCCTGAGCATCGAAACATCCTTGAGGCAACTCATCAAGTTGAAACCTCGTGAAATCCACAAATATGTGAGATAACAAAAACAATTACATGCATTAATCCAACATTGGTATAAATTAAACATACAACTCTTTGTGCAATTAAAACTATATTACCGTTGGGAAAAGATAGAGGTAAATGCACCTTTTATTTAATTAACAAATCATGATAATGTTATTAATAACATTGGTCATAAAATAACGGGACCATAATCACCTTTAATATTCACTTTATCACATCTTTAAAAAATTGATTGTCACTTTATTACATTTAAGCAATTACTTTTAAATATTTGTAGCGGAAAAATGAATAAAATTCATGAACTTTTAAACTTTATAGAAAGATTTCTGTTAATTTTGAATTCTCTAAACAAATTTTCGTTGGAATAATTTGAGTAGAAAAAACTATGTGAAATTTGCTAAAAAAAATTGGACAAAAACATCAAAAATTGTATTCTATAAACAATAAATAGAGAAAATTGTTCTTTGTCACGCCCAGCGGCCTGCCTTGCTATTTGCCGCACAGCGCGTCGCCCTGCGGCCCATCTGTCATGCCGGGTCAGCCCACAGCTTGCCCGCTCGCCACGCTTTGCGTGCTTCCCATCGCGTTACTCTGCAGCCTTTCGGCGCGGCCCAAAACGGCCCGCCATCAGCCGTTGCTTGCTCCTTGCCGTCAGATCCTAGGGTTGTCAATCGAACGGCCAGGCGCGACGATCGCTCGATCAAAACGCCGGCCCTACACTCCTGATGGAACCCTAGCCCCATTTCACTCCCTTGCTCTCTTTGTCTGGCTCGCGTGCACGTTGGCAGCGCCCTCTGACGGCGCTGTGCGGGACTGGCGAGGCAGCCGTGCCGCCCGACAGCACCGCCGGCGGCGAGCCCCTCCCTCCCTCACGCGAGCCCTTCCCCCTTTTCTGTCTCTGCTGCATGTCCACCTCCCCCCACCCAGCAAGCGGCAATGCAGAGAGGAAGACGGCGATGAATGGCGGCGTCCCCCTACCCCCCTTGCCGGCTGTGCGTCCACCATAGGGTGGGTGCACCACCGTCAAGCAGTGCAGTGGCGGAGCCCTCTCCCGACGGTGGACGGAGTTTGACTTTCTCTAAGCTTTCCTTCTTCGATTCCTTAGCCTCACGCGGTGCGATGGTGCACCCTCTGCCCCCGAAAGGGCTCTATTCTTTCGATGGTGGCGAGGTGTGTGACCCCACCTCCCATGTTCTTCTTCTAGTGCCTCGGCATGCCGATGCGCACTAGATCGAGAGGAAGGGGCGCGGCCTTCCGGCAGTGCTGCTTCGCCGGCGAGCCGGTGTGTGTTCTATTCCCTTCCCCTTTTTCGATCTAGGGTTAGGGTTTTCTTTTGGGGATTTTCTTTTTGGGATTTTCTTTTGGGGATGAAATAGGGTTTCACTTGCTTTTCTACTGGAAAAATCTCGGACTAGAAGCCTGCTCTGATACCAATGTTATTTCATACTTTGGATCTTCTAGTCTAGATGATCACGATAGTGCTTTTGGTGTCGATCTAGTGCTCAGAGAGAGAAGGAGGATAGAGGGATCGGAGAGGGAGAGGGTGTATACCTGCGCCCTGGCTCGACGAGCTAGAGCCAGTGGCCATGGGGTTGGGCGGCGGCGAGAGTGTGGGTGAGTGGTGGCGGCGCTTCCCATCGCACAACGCTAAACCCTAATCGATGGGTGTGTCGGTGGGGGCTGCGGCGCATGGTGAACCTCGTACCGTGTGCGTCCTCCCCCCTCCCACCTCTTTATATGGCGCTGGCAACAGGGTCCCACCAACCACAAAGGGTTGGGCACCTCCGATTAGGGCACAGTCAAGGGGTTCTGTTCGAGCCGTTGGGCTCGTACGTGAGAGATCAACCTAACACCAGGGTCATACTTCTGTGAGAAATATGCATGTCTTGGACTTGGGAGCTTATGATGCTATTCTTGGAGTCAGCCTCGAGCAATGTGATGATATCACCGGAAATTGGGGCACCAAGGAAATGTCCTTCTTGCACAAAGTACAACAAATTACTCTGCATGTTATTCAACTACCTCAATCCCACATGGTGGAAGAAATGCATGTGGATCAATTGCTCAGCTTTACTAAAGGAAATGATGTGTGGGCGCTAGCTTTGGTCGAACCAATGACAACATCACAAAAGCATCTGACTACACAATTGAAGATTTACCTAAAGAAGTTGCAACTGTTTTATCTGAATTTGCTGATGTATTCTCTGAAGCAGATACCTTGCCACTATCTCGTGAATATGATCATGCTGTTACAATGTTGCCTGGTTCAACCCCTGTCAATGCTTGCCCTTATCAATACTCTCCACTACATAAAACTGAAATGGAATGGCAGATTCAATCCATCCTTCAATCTGGGGTAATTGAGTGCAGCATGAGCCCATTTGCTTCTCTAGTACTGTTAGTACAAAAGAAAGACAGTTCCTGGTGGTTTTGTGTCGTTTATCGCCGATTGAATGAACTGGCAGTAAAGAACAAGTTTCCAATGCCGATCATTGATGAGTTATTGGACGAGTTGGCTGGTGCAGCAACTTTCTCTAAGCTTGGTTTTGCAGGATGGATATCATCATATCCACATGAAACCAGAAGATGACGAAATGACTGCATTTAGAACCCATCATGGCCATTACCATTTTCGTGTAATGCCATTCGGATTATCCAATGCACCTCCCACTTTTCAGTTTGTTATGAACACAGTACTGCAACCATGTTTGTGCAAGTTTGCACTCATATTCATGGTCGATATTTTGATCTACAGCCCTTCTGTCCCTGATCATGTGCAACATTTGCGGGCAGTTCTCACTCTCTTGCACTAGAATCATATTTTTTGTCAAACAATTGAAGTGTTTCTTTGCGCAGCTACAATTGGAGTACTTCGGGCACTTGATTTCTGTGCATGGTGTCTCGACAGATCCACGCAAGACACGGGTCATGCATGGTCGCGACCAACAACAGTCACAAAACTTCATGGATTTTTGGGACTAATGGGCTATTACCATAAATTTGTGAAGGATTATGGCAAAATTGCAAAACCTTTGACGTCACTTGTCAAGAAGAAAGGTTTCCACTGGGATTCTGCAGTGGATGGTTCGTGTGCTTGTTAAGGTGCTAATTAAAGATCTCAGTGAGGTGTCGTTTAGTTTGGTTGTTTCACAAGCAGGGAATTTCTTTGGTTCATAGGGCCGTTCTTGGTCTGCACCTACATATATTGTGAATGGGTGCATGGCTCTTTCTGTGGGAAATGAGGTTCCTGTCCCTCCTCTGAACGCCATGCCTCACCCGAATTTTTACCTGATTTGGATGACATGCAACAGCATCAGCTTGACATATAACTCCAGCAGCAGCATAACGCTGATATTGGATGGGAATAGGAGGTTGCTCCTCCGGATCAACTGAACCAACATGGTTAGGATAATTGGCAGCAGATTATACCTCCTTTCAATGGCATCAACATGTGTAGTCTGACTAGGTATGAAGCGCCACCGATGCTTGATGGTATTTTACCTGAGAACAATATAAGTGATAACCCGGAGGCTTGGACACCTAAACCTGATGATGTTACAGAAGTTGAAGTAGCAGATGACCGCTTTGTCAATGTTGTTACTAATGAGGTGCTTACCTTTGTCTGTGCCGGTGGCGGGAGCATGGAAATGGAAATAGACTCCGATGGCGTTGTGATAACACTTGCAGCTGCAAGTAATTTTGTAAATTCAGAGATGCATGGTACGACTGTTGGTCATGCTAATCATACAGTCTTGTTCTTTAATGTCGAGGGTATTCAGCTTTCTATCTGCAAGTTCAAGAACTTTATTCTATTTCTTAGCAACAAGAAGTATAATCAGATCGAGTGCCTCTCTGATTTTGCTGCTAATATATATGATTTGAACATGGTTGATCTGTCAGAGGAGCTTGAACGGGACCCTCCCTCACTCGAATGGATGATTGAGTCTGTTGCATTTGGTACTCAGTTTCAATGCCATTACTTTTCTGCGGTGCTCAGGAAGATTCTTGTGGGTTCTTCACTTATTGACTATGCTATTAAAATTGAATCAGCTTGGCTGTATCTCCACGCAAGCGACGTTGGGAAGCAGCTTTTGAAGGCATCGAACTGTCTAACAAGGGTGAACTTATTATCCGTAACACTGATGATTTTGAACTTTGTGAGGTCGGTCTGAGTATGTTAGAGTTGGGCTTTGTCTCAGAGGTGGATATGCATGCAAAGGTTCAAATTTCGCTGGGTGCCTCTGACACTACTGTTTCTGATTGATCGAGTGGTGCATATGGTTCTAATATGGCAGAAGAAATTGTTGTTGCTAATGAAGTTCAGTTTGGCCCGGCTTGTGGACGTGGTCATCGTGGCCAACAAGAGAAACTAGCGGTTCCTAAATCCATAGATCAACTGAAGCGTTGCACCCGCAATAACAAGGAGGGATATTGTGCTATGGCTCTACCCAATCATCTGTCACGCGCAAGGTCTCCAAGGTGTCAAAGTCCATCCCCCGGCGGTCTTACAGGTGGAAGAAATGCAGCACATTGGGGTAGAAGATTGCCTGATCAACCCTGACGAACTCATGGCAGGTCGACTCAATCAGCGTCGGCATGACCTGTAGGCTTAAGCCAGTGTCTAATAAGTATATGACTCTTTTGTGTGTGTTCTTGTGATGATCTATAATCGTTCGTGGAACTTTTTATGCTGGAATATTCGTGGAGTTAATGATCCTAAAAAATGGCATGTTCTCCAAAACAAAATTGAGGAAAGTAATGCCTCCCATTTCTGCCTACAGGAGACTAAGAGGATGTCTTTTGATGCAAATTTCATTCGAAAATTTGCACCGAGGAGGTTTGATAAATTTGCATATATACCTTCTAAGGGTGCTTCCCGGGGTTTATTGATTCTCTGGACCAGTAATCTATTTCAGGCAAAGATTAAAATAGCCGGCTATTTCATTTAACAACAACATTTTTAGCAGCTATACAAAGCTATAGCGGCGCTATAGCGTACTATTCCATTTTAGCCGTTTTTCAAAAAATATTGAAAATTATAGTCATATCTTGCCAAAAAGCAAAAAACTATGACATAAATATGATTCGAGCTACAAATCGGTTTAACTATTCAATGCAAATAAGTATTTAACCATTCAACTTGCAACATTTTATTTAATTAGATTGAACCGAGATTTAAAAAAGAACAAAAATAAAATAAGAAAAAAGAACAATCCATAAAGCATGACTTTAGTGGCTAAATTAGAGGCTAATTTATGGCTAAATCAGGCTATAGCTCGCTATTAGTGGCTATTTTCCATTTATACTATAAACGTCATAGCCTTAATGAGAGGCCTCTCGAAAGGCTGTAGCTAGCTGAGCTATAGCCAGGATTTAGCCGACTATTTAAAACATTGATTTCAGGGGCCGATTATTTTGGAAGAAAGCTTTGGTATTGCTATCACTTTTACTTCATGCATTTGCGATGATCACTTTACTCTAGTAAATGTGTATGGCCCATGTACTGTTTTGCTCGTCAGAATTTTGTTGCCTGGTTATTTTCTCTATACATTGGAGATGATGCGCTTTGGATGTTGATTGGAGACTTCAACTTCTACTGTTTTTCTAAAAATAGAAATCGTGATGGAGCCAACATGACTGATATTGTGACCTTCAACGAGATTAACAGCTATCTTGGTCTCTTTGAACTTCCCATTAAAGGAAGGTCATTCACGTGGAGCAACATGCAACTTGATCCTTTGCTTGTTCAACTTGATTGATTTTTTATGTCTTCGGCTTGGACTTCAAAATTCCCCAACACGTTGGTTAATCCTCTAGATCAACCAACCTCGGATCATGTTCCCTGTGTTGTTTTAGTCAGCACAGATATCCCCAAAGAAAAAATCTTCCTTTTTTTGAGAATTATTGGATCCAGTTGCCTGGTTTTCTTGATAAATTAAAATCAATTTGGGAGGTGGCTTGCCCAGGGGACAGTGTTAAACGTCTCTCGCCCAAATTTAAACGACTGAGAAAAGGATTGAAACAATGGAGATCTATCTTTGAGGTATTAAACACACTGATTTCCAGTTGCAACCAGGTCATATTTAATTTAGACAGCTTTGAAGAGCAAATAAAGCTACACATTACTAATTGGAATTTCAGAGTTATCGTTAAAAACAGATTGTAGCAGTTCCTATTATGTAAGAAGGATTATTGGAGAAAGCAATGTACCACGAGGTGGGATCGTTTAGGCGACGAAAACACTACCTTTTCCCACTCGATAGAGACTATTCGCTACAGGAAAAATCTGATATCCACGTTGTCTGGAGATGATGGTCACAAGCTTCAGAACATCATGAGAAGGCAGGTCTGCTTTTGGAATCATTCTGTAATAGATTGGGTATTACTCTGCCTATTGACGACTCATTCAACTATATATGCTCAATATTTCCCTAGTCTTAAAGGTTTAGATATGTTATCAGCCCCTTTCACACAAGAGAAAGTTGACCGAGTGGTATCTCAAATGCCAGGAGATATGTCTCCAGGCCTAGATGGATTCTCAGGACTCTTTTTGAAAGTTTGTTGGCCTATGGTAAAATATGAATTTTATGATCTTTGTCAAGATTTTTGGGAAGGGACCGCAAACCTTCGAAGTATCAATGATTATTTCATTACATTGATTCCTAAAACCCTTTCCCCGAAAGACCCGAATGACTATAGACCGATTTCTTTGCTAAATATTTTCCTAAAGTTGATCACCAAGATACTTGCTAACACACTACAAGAGAAGATCCTTGAGATGGTGCACATTAATCAATATGGCTTTCTTAAAACACGTAATATCCAGGACGGTGTTGGTTGGGCTTATGAATATATTCACCAACGTAAGCAAGCCAAGTCTGCCTCGATGATACTGAAACTAGATTTTGCAAAGTAGTTTGATACGGTGGAACATGTAGCGATTTTTAAGATTTTTGAGTGTATTGGCTTTGATCCTTGCTGGTTGAATTGCATGAGGATTATCATGTCCACGGGTACCTTGGCGGTTCTTTTAAATGGGGTTTCAGGGAAAAAGTTTTTCTGCAGACCTGGCGTACGTCAAGGCGATCCTCTCTCGCCACTTTTATTTGTGAGCGTGGTGGCAGAGCTCCTTCAATTAATGGTGAATAATCTTTCTCTTACAGGGGTGTTATCTACGCTGCTAGATATTCTAAACACGGACTTTCCGATTGTTCAATATGCGGATGATACTCTTCTTATTCTGCAAGCTTGCCCAATTCAACTAGCTGCTCTCAAGGACCTTCTTGAAACCTTTGCAAGTGCGACTGGTCTTTGCGTGAATTATGAAAAATCATCATTGATGCCAATAAACATGACAGAGGATCAGTTGGAGCTACTGGCGGCTTCTTTTGCCTTTGCTACTGGTAAACTTCCTTTCCCTTATTTGGGGCTGCCATTGGGTATCACAAAACCAACGATTAAGTACATGTCGTCGCTTGTTGGACTGGTCGAGAGACACTTAAATGCAAGAGCTCGTTTTCTGGGATATGGGGGCGACTTGAGTTTGTGCGATCAGTTCTATGTACACTCCCTACTTTCTTCATGTGCTCACTGAAAATTCAGAAAACGGTCATCAATATATGTAATCGCATTCAAAGACACTTATTGTAGGCAAAAGAAGAGGAATCATATTCTGTTAATGCCTTGGCTGCATGGACATTGTTGTGTAAACCAAGAAAACATGGTGGATTCAGGGTGTTGAATCTGGAGCTTCAAAATAAAGCGCTACTTCTAAAACAACTACATAAGTTTTACTTCAAAGCAGATGTGCCGTGGGTTAAATTAGTTTGGACTCTATATGGTAATAGAGTGCCTCATGCACCATATGGCAGAGGTTCATTTTGGTGGAGGGACATATTTAGTTTAGTGAACAATTATAGAAGTGTTTCGAATTGTCAGGTTGCTAGTGGCACGTCCACTCTATTCTAGAAAGATTTTTCGTCAGCTGACGGACTGTTATGTGACAAGTTTTTTTAGAATTTTTTCCTTTGCTATTGATGAGAATTTATCAGTGGCAGATTTGGCATAGGTTGAAGACTTAGGATCATGCTTTGCACTACCACTTTCGGTGGAAGATTTTCAAGAAATGCAACAAGTCTCAAACTTTCTGAGTGAAACAAACTTAGCACATGGAGAAACAGATCGCAGAACCTTTGTGTGGGGAGATGAATACACTTTGTCCAAGTACTACAGGTTCCTGTTTGCACAACTTCCGAGAGATAATGCTCTCAATCTGATTTGGAAATCTCGAACACTACCAAAACTGAAAATCTGCTGGTTATTCATGTTGGACATGCTTAACACACGCGACTTGATGCTGCACAAACATTGGCATTTTGACTCGGACCCTGGATGTGTTCTATGCTCCTCCAGTGATTTGGAAATGAGAGACCGCCTATTCTTTAGCTGCAATTTTGCGCAACAATCTTGAGAATGTCTGGGTATACAATGGACGTGGTCGGCCACTTTCTCGGAAGGTTTTCTAGCCGCTCAAAGAACTTTTATTGAGCCATGTTTTATGAAGATATTTGCGTGTGCCACCTGGAATTTCTAGAGAATCCGAAACGACTTAATCTTCAAGAATGTGCCTCTCTCTTTGAACAGATGGAAAGTATTGGAGATATGCCCAAGAGGCAATAATAAAATGGTTATTACCATATCCTTATGTTTATGACAAATGTTTACATCCCATGCTATAATTGTATTAACAGAAAACATTAATACTTGTGTGTTTTGTAAACATAAAAGAATCCCTAGTAAAGCCTCTTGTTAGACTAGCTTGTTGATTAATAGATGATAATGATTTCCTGATCATGGACACTGGATATTATTAATAACAATATCATATCATTAGGAGAATGATGTGACGGACATACTCCTATAGTAAAGCGTAGCACAAGATCAAGTCATTCAATAGTTCGTTTGCTATAAGCTTTCAAATACATAGTAACCTAAATCCTTCGACCATGATATCATGTTAATCACCATCACCGGATGGATGCTTTGATGACATCAAACACCACTTCATAACTGGGTGGTTATAAATGTGGCATTGAGTATTCTGAAAGTATGTGTTGAGGTACATGTATCAAGAGTGGGATTTGTACATCCATATGACAGTTAGATATACTTTGGGCCCTCTCGGTGGAATGTCATCCAATTGGCTTGCAAACATTTAACTAGATCACAAGGGATCACATATCACGGAATGAGTAAATAGTACTTATCGGTAACAAGGTTGAACTAGGTATGCGGAGATACCGACGATCAAACCTCGGATAAGTAAAGTATCGCCAAACAAATGGAAATTGGTATCGTATGTAAATGGTTCATTCGATCATGAATTAATTATAGAAATATGTGGGAGCCATATGAATTTCTAGATTCCTCTATTGGTTGGATAAGTGTCTCGATCATGTCTGCATAATTCACGAACTATAAGAAGACACACTTAAGTATTCGATGTTGTTTAGTAGATATGGAATGTGAGTTGGAGATGGAATGCTGTTAGTAGTCTCGGATTGGATCCAGGATATCACGAGGAGATCCGGAATGGTCCGGAGAATAAGATTCATATAAGGAAAGTCCTATTCCGAAGTTTAGAAATGTTTTTAGTGTTTTCACCGGAATCTTCTGGAAGGTTCTAGAAGGTCCACAACCCCGGAGAGGGAAGGGTACATAAATGTGTCATACCAATGTGGAATGATTGCATCATGTCCTATGCCACTTGGCTGGTCAATGGGAAGATAAATAATCAAATTCTTGTTTGAATATTCAAACTCCAATTTGAAAAGTCAAATCCCAACATTGAAAGTCAAACCAAGTGGAGGGAGAGGAGGAAACCTAGAGTAGGAAGGTTTCCCTTCCCTCCCTTGTCGTTGGCCATACAAGGGGAGTTGGGGGAGGAATCCTCCTCCCCTAGACGCCTCTCCCACCTATAAAAGGAGGGGGTGGGCACCCCCTTGGACTCACCCCAAACCCAAGGATGCCGCCTGCTCCCAAGCCGCCGGTATCCTAAACCCTAGATCTCCTTTGAACTGCCTCCTAGACCTGCCCTAGCCACCGACCACCACCACCCCTTGGCCTCTAAACACTAGTTTCCAAGGACTCTCTACTCCACCATAATCGCTCCGGCTTAGGTGAAGCCCTGTAGGATCTACTCCGTTTCACCACCATGCCGCCGTGCTGCTGGAATTGAGAGGAGATCTACAACCTTCGATGCCTGATGTAACAAGGGATAAGAAGGTCTTCATCGAGTATCGAGCATGTGACCAACTGCGGAAGCGCTGCCGAAATGCGGCGCCTGAAGGATCGTCTTCATGATCGTGAGATCAGCAAGTGAACGACTACATCAACAATGAGAATACAATCTCGTTAAACTCTTTGGATCTTTGAGGGTTAGTACTCTATGAACTCCTTGCACCGATCTCGTAGATTAGATCTTGGCTTTTGTATGTTCAGGCGATAGAATTTTTTTCCATGCTATGAACCCCTTCAGTGGTATTAGAGCCGTGTCTATGCATAGATCTATTGCACGAGTAGAACACAATGGTTATTGTGGGCGTTGATGCTTTTGTTGTCGATTGCTTTTTGTGTAATTTTGTGACACCATAGGGATCAGGGCTAAACAAATCCCAGACCTCCATCTGACATAAGATTAACCTTGAGCTCGAGGATATCCAGTGAAGAAACGGTAACACAACAGTGACCCTACGACACAAATTTTATTAGGTCACTAACCAATTGAGCGAAGAGCCAAATTATAACCAGCATAGGTCACTAACCACAAACATCAAACAACTGAAGGAAAATTATGCTATTAAGTATAGCAAACTTAACAAATGTCCTGAGAGGCCTGAAGCATAACGATGACGTCCTAGCCCATAGATTCCAGGCTGCCGGCCAGGAACCCCAAGCTACTCGTCGGTGTCGATGTCGTATGTAACTCGTCTTCAGGGGGAACACTTACTCTGTTACAAAAGTATCAACAAAGCAAGGGTGAGTATAGGGTGTACTCCGCAAGACTTATGGCTGGTGGAGTTATTTTGCATAAAGCCATCTTTGTATTGATAAGAGAGCGACATCCTCAAAGTATTGAATATAATCTTTTGATATCCACCAAGTCATCATCATCTGAACCTTATCTAGGATCACCCCCTCGTACCCATGAGGAAGCATCCTTAACAAACATTAGTTGCCAAGTTTTACGATTAGGTTAAAGTTCTCTATGATCATCACGTCTGTTCCCAAGTCGTCCGTAACCATGGACACGGATTTTCAAAAAGATTATTAGCCTATAGGGGTGTACAACTTTACCCACATGCACCAACCGACTCTTAGCGCCACTTGACACAGTTCCTTGGTATGCTGGTAGAGGGTGTGGGTGGACACGACCGTTTTACCTTGCTTTTGCCTAATCTATGAGTCTCCAAGAAAGGGTTCCATCCACCCAATCTCTATGTCCAAGGATCGGGAGTACTCGCAGAGCATCCTTCCTCGGTCACGCCCTGTATGATGCACCATCTTCAACCCATCCAAATATGCAGATGCCAAATCTCTAACTACGGACTCATGGATCATACTAGGCAAGTTAGTTAATTGAGGGGTACCCATAAACCCCGTGTGGTTGTATGCTCATCTTGGTTCATGTCAACACCCGGATTTTTAATCCCAGATGCCTGTTATGCCATACATCGCAATCCCAGGATTACCATTTTTGCGAGACATAACAGAATTGGATACCATAGTACATCATCCATTACAAACCGTACATAAGTTCTTACACAAATAGGGATCTCATGATCCAGTTCTTAATACAACATCAAGCAGCGGAATACGTAATAATAACGGTAGCGTAGGCGAAGCTCCATCTTCGGGGTCACAGGCAATGCTGACGATGGGAGATGATCCTAGTTGTCGTAACCTTCCTGGGGTCCATCCTCCAGGTACTCCTCTTCATAGTCTGGCCATGGGAATAGCCAGGGACAAAGTCATGAGTACTCTTTAAGTACTCGCAAACTAGTACTAACAAGTGAAAGGGGTTTTGATAATAGGACATTAGGCTCTAGGGTTATTTTGCAAAAAGCCAGATTTATCTCTACTACGTTAAGGAACAACGAATGCTAGTTGAAGTTTTATAACACCTAAATGGGAACTTGTATTTCATATCATAACCCTGTTGTGGTCAAGTCAAAGTCTCAATTCATTTCACAAGTCATTTTGAAAAGTCTGACGGGGGAACAGTATGGCCACTCCAACTATCCATAACCGCGGACGCGACTATTCGAATAGTTTGACACTCTACAGAGATTGTGCACTTTCACCAAAACATTCGATACATCCGTCAGGAACAAATCCTGAATTCACCATACTCAGTATGCAGATAATCAATCCTAACCTTTCAATTACACGCCTTAGTATAAGCACCTCTCCTGTGAGTTTGGCCTCCCAACCATGACCAACTGTCATCTTGGGTACTGCACAGGTGGACAATCTTCACAAGGTAGCCTCAGCTCAGACCTTGGCCGTGAGGGAACTGATACTAAGGTATATAAGTTTCCAGTCAAGCCCTACCCAATCGTCGGGTATTGTGGTTGTACGATAAAATTGGAATGGTATCGCATCCAGACAACCATCAGTTTTAAAAAGGGCTAAGGCTCATGCCTCAACATTTTCATCAGCAAAATCATCAAGTGTTCAGAAACACATGTCCAAAACATTTCAATAGAATGATCCCTCATTCCAAGGTTTTCTTAACCATTTTTCCACCAAGTATTCCCATCTAAAGTTGATCAAGTTTTATGCTTAGCACTAGCATCTACAAGTGGGGGTAAGCACTAATGAGGGGTGGTAAACTAGTGGAGTTTTAACTAAGTTCAATCTCATGCCTTAAGATGACATCAAGATTATCTAGCTTAGGCCAAATTTTATGCTCTTGATGCAACCTTCAAGTATCCTTCTAGTATCTACCATTTACTTAGGTAACATCTAGGTAAGAGTTTTGATAAAGAAATAAAGTAAGAGGCTTGCAAGTAAAACTAGGATTGGTTTATCAAGTGGTTATGATCATATATGCTTAGGGCATATAGTTGACATGGTAACAAGCAAGTATTGGCTTGCACAATATCAGTATAAGCTTGCTAAATTGCAAGTGTTAGCTTGCAAGGTTAATAGCTTGCAAGTATTGGCTTGCATAGGTCAACTTTATTAGTAAGGCTTGCCTTGTGCAGAGCAGTGGTTGAAGTTCTCTTCGGCTTCTTCTTCGTAGAATCCTCCTTCCTCCTCATATCCTTGGTCGGTACTAGCGTCTATGAATAAATACGAGGTACACAATCATCAAACAATACTTAACTACTTGCAATCATCACTCACAAGGGTTCTATAGATGATATAACATCATCTCTAACATTACAAGATTAAGGCTTGGTTTAATTCCTTTTATTTTTAGAAAAGTAATTTCTACTCATTGAAAAACTACTTAATACTTAATATTCTCCAAACCAAACATGGGATCATGTTGACACATGTCATCACCACATATTTTAGTCCATGGGAATGTGATTTAAAGTGGTGTCACAATTTAATAAGGTTTTACCCTTTTATTTAAATTAAATAAAGTGACTAGAAATGCCTATGGGGCATTCTTTTATTACTTGAACATTATTTCTGCAAGTAAACCTATAAATTTTTATATATTCTGAAAGGTCTTGTTAAATGTGATTTTTTAGAGTTGGAATCAACTCAAAAGCTATTATGGTTTAAATTTGAAAAATGTTTGAATGCAGAAAAGCTTCTGCCTTGTTATTTTTACCATGGGTGATCTATAGATCCAAATGACTTGAATCCAACGGGCTTGGATTCAGCATTCCCAGACATTTCCAACAAAATTGGTTTCATTCAATTTGGTGCACTAAATCGATCTAGGTTGATTTTTGAAACTGGGTACAGAAGTGAGCTTGAAATAAAATGGAAAAGGTTTAATTCAAATAACTGGGCTGCGCGGGAAAAGTTAACGGGCCGGCCTGCTAAGCGTAGCGCTTCCGCGGGCTGCTTAAGTGGCTGTCCCCACACGTCAGTGAGACAGGGGGTGCGAAGCGGTATGGGACGATGTGGGTCGTTCGATCTGATTCTAATCCAACGGCTGGGAGTCATCGTCGACGGTGGGCAACGCCGGCGAGAAAAAAACCTAGCGCGGCCAGTGGGGGTTACTAGAGGCTCACCGGGGTGCAGGCGAGGGTCGGCGAGGCGGGCGAACGACGAAGTCGATGACGGCGAATCTCCTGGTACCGGTGGCTCCTCCTGGGGCGGCTCCAATCACTGGCTCCCTTCTCCTCCAGAGGCGGCAGGCTCTGGTGAAATTCCGGCGAAGTGTTGCTGGCCTTGCTCCGGGAACGGTGTGGCACAATCAGTGATGAGAGGGGAGTAGAATGGTGTGCTTAGTTCGTCTAGGGGTGGCCTCTATTTATAGTCGAGCGAGGGGACCGAAGGGGCGCATGGTGAGCTCGTCGGGGGCGATGGTACAGATGGCTATTGGCATGGGCGAAGGTAGGGGACGGTGCGGTGTTCCCTGGTGATGCTCAACGCTACGGTGGCGAGACGTGGGGTGGTGCGGGTTGGTCTGGAACATGCGATGCTCTACGCGGCAGAGGCGGCGTCTTCGACGGCGAGCGGTGGCTGTGCGTCACGGGGCGGCAAATGGGGATATCTGGCGGTCTCCTGGGTCGGTGGTGATCGTGTATGCACGCGGTGTGGGCGGCGCGCGGTCTGTGGTGGCGCTCTAGCGCACGCTCGGCATGGTTGTTGGCGGTATGGGCGCGGTCCGTGCGTGTGGTCCAGTATCTGGCAGGGTTCGAGCACTGGACAGGGAGTGGCGATGGATGGTGTGCTGCCTCCCAGACATGTTGTTTTGGCTTGGTGCTTGCTATGGCTAGCTAGCCATTGTCGGCTGGCAAGGGGGTGCTCGGGTTGGCATGGCATGGAGCAAAGGGTAGGGGCTAGGGTTGGTCCAAGCACTGTTTGGCACTGGGGGAGACAAGGGTGATCAATGGTGAACATTGCTTAGCCCAATTACTTCTCCAAACAGTGAAGTTAGGCCAGTTTGATTTGAATCTGCCAAGTGTTTGATGAAATAGCCGCATGAATTCAAGTTTTGAATTTTGAAAAGATTTTTGGTGAGTGTGCTAGATTGGTGCTGGTGAGTCTGCAGATGCTTGGGTTTTGAAAGTTGAGTTGGTTTGAGTGGTTTTTGAAAAAGTGGGATCTTCCCATATGATAAAGATTCAATTTTGAATTGTCATTTAAACTATGCATTTGAAAGTTTCTGGATGATCACAAAGTGGGCCTTGATACCTTGTTATGAGTACATTCAAGGGGTGCAAAGATCCAGAAAAGTTTATGTTAGGTTCTAAAAGTTTGATACAGCCAAAGTAGGCATGGGAGTTAAATTGGTCAAAATGACCATTCACTCATTTAGCTTTGTTTTGATTTTTTTGTCTTTCGGAAAAGTTTGGGAAATGTTTATTTCACCTAAGAAACATTCTACAAGCAAAGAAACACACAAACAAGGTGGTTCAAAATAATTCAAAATGAAATGCATACTCACATGCATGTTTCCATTATTTTATTTAGAAAAGTTTTTGTTAACCCTAATTTTGATGATTAGAGGTTGATGATCCAAGTTTAGTATTTTTGGGATGTTACAGACCTTCCCCCCTTAAACAAAATCTCGTCCCGAGATTTGAAAAAGGACGAAAAGATTACCTAGGATTTGAAGAGATCGGGAAACTCCGTCCTGATGTGATCTTCGCGCTCCTAGGTAGCTTCATCTTCCGTGTGGTTGCTCCACTGAATCTTGAGAAACTTGATGCTTCGGGTTCGGGTAGTTCGAAAAGCTTCTTCAAAAATATGGATGGATACTTCGGGATAGGACAGATCATCGTTGATCTCTATGGTCCGGTGATCTATATTCTTGAACACTTTGGTCTTCTCGGGGACTTCGAGATACTTGCGGAGTAACGAGATATGGAACACATTGTGAACGGCTGCCATCTCTTCAGGTAGTTCCAATTGATACGATACTTCTCCTCGACGGTTCAGAATCTTGAAAGGTCCGATATATCTGGGGGCTAACTTTCCCTTGAGTTGGAAACGCTGCATTCCCTTTAATGGCGACACTTTCAGATAAACGAAGTCTCCAATGTTGAAGGCGAGGTCTCGACGTCTCTTGTCGGCGTAACTCTTTTGTCTGGATTGGGCGGTCTTGAGGTGCTCACGAATCTTGTGAACCTTCTCTTCTGCTTCTCGTAGGATGTCGGGTCCGAAAATCTAACTCTATCCTCCTTCCGACCAGTTCAAAGGGGTGCGACACTTCCTTCCATACATGAATTCAAATGGGGCCATTTGCAAACTGGCTTGATAACTGTTGTTGTATGAAAATTCTACAAACGGCAGACAGTCTTCCCACTTGGATCCATATTCTAACACACATGCTCTCAGCATATCTTCGAGTATTTGATTTACTCGCTCCGTTTGTCCATCGGTCTGAGGGTGATACGCGGTGTTGAAATCTAGACGGGTTCATAAACCTTCTTGGACGTTCTTCCAGAATCTCGAGGTAAACTGAGTTCCTCGATCCGATACGACGTTCTTGGGGACTCCATGCAAACTAACGATTCTAGCGATGTACAACTCTGCCAATTTCGAACTCTGATATGTGGTCTTGACGGGTAAGAAATGGGCGACTTTGGACAATTTGTCCACTATGACCCAGATAGAGTCATTTCCCCTACTAGAAGTAGGCAGTCCAGTGATAAAGTCCATTCCAACAGAATCCCATTTCCATTCCGGAATCTGCAAGGGTTGCAACAATCCAGCGGGTCTTTGATGTCCTGCCTTGACTCGCTGACATATGTCACACTTAGCGATATAGCTTCCGATTTCTCTCTTCATCTTATTCCACCAAAATTGCTCCTTCAAATCTTGATACATCTTAGTTCCTCCGGGATGGATAGCATAAAGAGTATCATGAGCCTCCTTCAAGATAACTTCTTTCAACTCCGAATCTGCTAGTACACAAAGGCGTCCTTTGTACCACAAAACTCCTTCTTCGTCCTCGGTGAATCCGGGTACTTTGCCTGTACCGATACGACGCTTGATTCCGTCCATACTGGCATTTCCCTTCTGCGCCTCTTTAATCAAACTGATCAAAGTGGGATGGAGTTCTATGCTAGCCAAAAATCCTTCACTTACTAATTCCATCCGAAAATCTTCCATCTCTTTGTGCAAACGTGGTTGCTCCTTCAAAATCATGGAGTTCAAGCGGCACGGCAATCTGCTAAGGGCATCTGCTACCATGTTGGCTTTACCAGGGTGATAGTGAATGTCTAGATTGTAATCCTTGATTATCTCAATCCATCTTCTCTGCCTCATATTCAGCTCCTTCTAAGTGAATATATACTTTAGGCTCTTGTGATCCGAATAAATCTCACAACGGTTTCCCATGAGGTAATGTCTCCATGTTTTTAGGGCTAGAACTACGGCTGCGAGTTCGAGGTCATGGGTTGGGTAGTTTTTCTCATGTTGCTTCAGTTGTCAAGATAGATAAGATATAACCTCGCCTTCTTGCATTAGCACACATCCGAGACCGATCTTGGATGCATCACAATACACATCGAAGGGCTTTGTGATATCCGGCATGATCAAGATTGGGGCTGAAATCAATCTCCTCTTGAGTTCTTGAAAACTCGCTTCACATTTATCGGTCCATTCAAACTTCTTGTCCTTCTTCAGCAATTGGGTCATGGGTCGGGCGATACTCGAGAATCCCTCTACGAATTTGCGGTAATATCCCGCCAATCCGAGAAATGCACGAACTTGGGTTTGAGTGGTTGGGGCTTGCCAATCTTCTACATCTTTCACTTTGGCAGGGTCAACGACAATTCCTCCGGCTGATGCAATGTGACCGAGGAATCCTACCTCCTTTAACCAGAATTCACATTTGCTAAACTTTGCATACAGCTGATGCTCTCTAAGGGTTCCAAGAATGGTCCTTAGGTGTAGCTCATGTTCTTCTTCTGATTTGGAATAAATCAGAATGTCATCGATGAAAACAACGACAAACTTATCCAGGAAGTCCATAAAACTCTTATTCATGAGATTCATGAAATAAGCGGGGGCATTGGTTAATCCAAAAGACATGACAGTATACTCATAAAATCCATATCTGGTGGTAAAGGCAGTCTTTGGAATATCCTCTGCACGAATTTTGAGTTGATGATAGCCAGTCCTAAGATCAATCTTAGAAAACACTTTGGCTCCGGTCAACTGATCAAACAAATCTTCTATCTTGGGCAAGGGGTACTTGTTCTTGATGGTGACATCATTCAACTTCCGATAATCCATACACAAACGGTTACCTCCATCCTTCTTGTCCACAAACAAGACAGGTGATCTCCATGGGGACGCACTTCATTGAATTAATCCAATTTCCAACATGGAATCCAGTTGCTTCTTCAGTTCTGCGAGCTCTGGCGGGTTCATACTATAGGGTCTCTGGGCTATGGGTCCGGTTCCAGGAATTAGTTCGATGATAAACTCGATATCCTGATCCAGGGGCATACCGGGCAAAACATCTGGAAATACATCGGGGTATTCACAGACTATCCGGACTTGGTCAATGGTAGGTTGGGCTATAGTCTTGTTGCACTTGAATTGACGAGGTAAGGTTTCAGATATATGCTCGACTGATATTCCGGCTGTACTGGTCATGGTTATGGCTTTCTTGGCACAGTCAATCAATCCTTTATGTTTGGACATCCAATCCATTCCTAGTACGACTTCCAAACCTTTAGTTTCAAGTACTATCAGATTTGCATAAAAATCTATGCCGTGGATTCGGATAGGGACGGCTTTGCAAATTTTCCTAGCCTTATTGGTTGATCCGGGAATTTGAACAATCATTACATGCTTCAGTTTGGTTGGTTGAATTTTACTAGTGCATGCAAATTCTTTGGTGACAAATGAATGCGATGCACCAGAATCAAACAACACTCGTGCAAGTACTGAATTAACAGAAAACATACCCAGCATGACGTTTGGCGCTTCCTGAGCTTCTTCAGCATGCATGAGAAAAAGACGGCCATTGCGGTTGAGTGAATTACCTGGGGCAAATCTTCTTCCGGGCAGAACTCGACGCTGCTGCTGAGCTGGGGCATTGGCATTGGGGGCTGTAGCATTCTTCTTGTTGGGGCACTCGTTGGAATAGTGGCCTTTATTTCCACAG
Source organism: Avena sativa (assembly GCA_916181665.1). Classification (NCBI taxonomy): domain Eukaryota; kingdom Viridiplantae; phylum Streptophyta; class Magnoliopsida; order Poales; family Poaceae; genus Avena; species Avena sativa. The sequence continues at coordinate 141,440,430 of OV702280.1, forward strand.
TCATAACAAGTCACTTGCGACTTGTCCTTTGCTGCTACAGGCACAGCATTGCTTCCAGTCCTAGGGGCAGTGTTGGTGTTGGCGGTAGCATTGTTGTTGTTGAACTTGGGTGGGGCACGATTGAAATTGCTAGCGTTGCTGGGGTTGTTGTGATTTCTTCCGGGCCTAGGGTTTCCACGGTTGGGATAGGTCAGACGGTTCATCGGGGGTCTGTTGGTTCTTGGGGCAAATCCTGGAGATGGGTTGGGGCGATACTTTGGGGTCTGATGGGTTCCTGGTTGATGCATCATGCGACGCTTGCGGTTCTCATTGGCTTGGTTGATCTTTCCTTCCATCTGGATAGCAGAGTCGAGAAGGGCTTCAATATCCGCAAAGGGGATATTGACTAACACAGTCTGCATCTCATCATGCAGACCATTCAGGAATCTTTCTTTCTTATTGGCTTCGGTGTCGATCTCATTCGGGGCATACCTACCTAATGACAAGAATTTGTCACAGTATTCCACTACAGTCATCCTTCCTTTCTTTAGCTCTCTGAACTCGTCTCTCATCCTCTTGATCAAACCTGGTGGCACATGGGTTCTACTGAACTTGACCTTGAATTCCTCCCAGGTCATCATCTGGACTCCGGTCATTGCGCGAACACTGTTCCACCATGCCCTGGCATCTCCGGCTAGATAGTGGGTGGTGAACAGAACTTTCTCGTTGGCTTTCACTCCAGCGACTTCTATGTTATTTTCCATGGTCTGCATCCAATCATCGGCGTCTAGGGGTTCTTCTGACTTAGTGAAAACAGGTGGGTTGGTATTCTGGAAGTTCTTGAGCTTAGGTCCGTGGTTGTCCTGATTTCCGTGGCCTTGGTTGTTGTGGGCAAGTTGGGATATCTGCTGCAGTGTGGCTAGGTTGGCTTGACGTTCCGCTCTTTCAGCTTCACAGTCAGAAGTCAACAGTTGCAGAATCTGCAACATCGGGTCCGGGGATGACTTCCTCCACGTGGCATCTGAAGATTGAGATAGATCATGAGAAAAGAGGGAAATTTCTAAAGTTTTGGGTCTTTGAAATTTTTTTAAAGTTTGACTCAGATATTTCTAGTAACTTTCTTTTCATTCATTCATTCATTCATAGCACCCAATACAACACACCACAACAAAGAAAAACAGATGGTTTTAAGAACCATTCTGGAAACTATGATACAGTGGGACCGAATACTACTCACTACGCTAGTGCTCAAGTGCTACTATTCCTCGGAATCGGTGGCTTCATCGTCCTCATCATCATCGATGAAGGCGAAATCATCCTCATCGATGAAGAAGTCCATAGCCTGATACTCCAGAAATCATCATCATCGTTGAGATAGGAGTAGGGGTCTCCACGAAGATCCTCTCCGGCATTTTCCCTTTCCTCCAACTGCATGTCTCTCTCGTGGATGGTCTCCTCCAGAGATGAGATGCGGTGGCGAAGACGGGAAATGATGCGCTCCTTCTTGTCGAGCTGACGGCGGCGAGACTTGCGATCCTTTGCTAGCATGGCGATGGTTTGGTCCTTCGTCTTGATGATGGCAGACTTGTGGTTGCAGTAGTCATGGCAGTTGTCCAACTCCTGCTGACGATCGTACATCATGAAGCTAAGATGGTCCAATTGAGTCTTCAGCTCTGGGTGGTATGGGCCTTCCAGTGGTTGTCCATTAGCATCACGCCTTGGGAAAAACTCAAAGTGAGTACCCTTGATCTGATTGATGCTCTGCCCACACAGACGGGAAAGAGCTTCCTGCATGGCCCTTGCAAGTCCATCGAGCCAGTTGTTCTCTCTTAAGGTAAACTGAATTCCCTCAGCAGTGGGAGGTTTAATCTTTCCTCTGAGACTTGCAACAATTAGCCACTTCAGATCTTCTCCTCCTTGATCATTGAGCTGAGCTCCGAAGAACTCGGGGTGCGGACGCTCCAGAAGTTCCGAAAGCTGGTCCAAATCCCTCTCAAAGATCAGGTCTCCTCCATTCCCCAATTGGTAAAACTTGTTATACTTCACGTACATCTATAAGAATATAGGATGAGTAAGTTAGTAGAGTGATCAAGTGTGTCAAAATTTTATGTATTTTTGCAAGAGTTTTTGAGGAACATGAATTTTCATGAAAGAATCAAAGGGATAAGAATGAGAATAAGTTTTTGTAAATATTTGTTTTCTTTGGTTTTGGAAAATAAGTTTTTGATTCAGACGTCCACTCTAACTAGGGTCTCCTATGGTCAGGATGGCTCTGATACCAACTTGTCAACACCCGGATTTTTAATCCCAGATGCCTGTTATGCCATACATCGCAATCCCAGGATTACCATTTTTGCGAGACATAACAGAATTGGATACCATAGTACATCATCCATTACAAACCGTACATAAGATCTTACACAAATAGGGATCTCATGATCCAGTTCTTAATACAACATCAAGCAGCGGAATACGTAATAATAATGGTAGCATAGGCGAAGCTCCATCTTCGGGGTCACAGGCAATGCTGATGATGGGAAATGATCCTAGTTGTCGTAACCTTCCTGGGGTCCATCCTCCAGGTACTCCTCTTCATAGTCTGGCCATGGGAATAGCCAGGGACAAAGCCATGAGTACTCTTTAAGTACTCGCAAACTAGTACTAACAAGTGAAAGGGGTTTTGATAATAGGACACTAGGCTCTAGGGTTATTTTGCAAAAAGCCAGATTTATCTCTACTACGTTAAGGAACAACGAATGCTAGTTGAAGTTTTATAACACCTAAATGGGAACTTGTATTTCATATCACAACCCTGTTGTGGTCAAGTCAAAGTCTCAATTCATTTCACAAGTCATTTTGAAAAGTCTGACGGGGGAACAGTATGGCCACTCCAATTGTCCATAACCGCGGACGCGGCTATTCGAATAGTTTGACACTCTACAGAGATTGTACACTTTCACCACAACATTCGATACATCCGTCAGGAACAAATCCTGAATTCACCATACTCAGTATGCGGATAATAAATCCTAACCTTTCAATTACACGCCTTAGTATAAGCACCTCTCCTGTGAGTTTGGCCTCCCAACCATGACCAACTGTCTTCTTGGGTACTGCACAGGTGGACAATCTTCACAAGGTAGCCTCAGCTCAGACCTTGGCCGTGAGGGAACTGATACTAAGGTATATAAGTTTCCAGTCAAGCCCTACCCAATCTTCGGGTATTGTGGTTGTACGATAAAATTGGAATGGTATCGCATCCAGACAACCATCAATTTTAAAAAGGGCTAAGGCTAATGCCTCAACATTTTTATCACCAAAAACATCAAGTGTTCGGAAACACATGTCCAAAACAATTCAATCGAATGATCCATCATTCCAAGGTTTTCATAACCATTTTTCCACCAAGTATTCGCATCTAAAGTTGATGAAGTTTTATGCTTACCACTAGCATCTACAAGTGGGGGTAAGCACTAATGAGGGGTGGTAAACTAGTGGAGTTTTAACTAAGTTCAATCTCATGCCTTAAGATGACATCAAGATTATCTAGCTTAGGCCAAATTTTATGCTCTTGATGCAACCTTCAAGTATCCTTCTAGTATCTACCATTTACTTAGGTAACATCTAGGTAAGAGTTTTGATAAAGAAATAAAGTAAGAGGCTTGCAAGTAAAACTGGGATTGGTTTATCAAGTGGTTATGATCATATATGCTTAGGGCATATAGTTGACATGGTAACAAGCAAGTATTGGCTTCCACAATATCAGTATAAGCTTGCTAAATTGCAAGTGTTAGCTTGCAAGGTTAATAGCTTGCAAGTATTGGATTGCATAGGTCAACTTGATTAGTAAGGCTTGCCTTGTGCAGAGCAGTGGTTGAAGTTCTCCTCGGCTTCTTCTTCATAGAATCCTCCTTCCTCCTCGTATCCTTGGTCGGTACTAGCATCTATGAATAAATACGAGGTACACAATCACCAAACAATACTTAACTACTTGCAATCATCACACACAAGGGTTCTATAGATGATCTAACATCATCTCTAACATTACAAGATTAAGGCTTCGTTTCATTCCTTTTATTTTTAGAAAAGTAATTTCTACTCATTGAAAAACTACTTAAGACTTAATATTCTCCAAACCAAACATGGCATCATGTTGACATATTTTTAGAAAAGTAATTTCTACTCATCACCACATATTTTAGTACATGGGAATGTGATTTAAAGTGGTGTCACGATTTAATAAGGTTTTACCCTTTTATTTTAATTAAATAAAGTGACTAGAAATGCCTATGTTGCATTCCTTTATTACTTGAACATTATTTATGCAAGTAAACCCATATATTTTTATATATTATGAAAGGTATGGGTAAATGTGATTTTTGAGAGTTGGAATCAACTCAAAAGCTATTATGGGTTAAATTTGAAAAATGTTTGAATGCAGAAAATCTTCTGCCTTGTTATTTTTACCATGGGTGATCTATAGATCCAAATGACTTGAATCCAACGGGCTTGGATTCAGCATTCCTAGGCCTTTCCAACAAAATTGGTTTCATTCAATTTGGTGCACTAAATCGATCTAGGTTGATTTTTGAAACTGGGTACATAAGTGAGTTTGAAATAAAATGGAAAAGGTTTAATTCAAATAACTGGGCTGCGCGGGAAAAGTTAACGGGCCGGCCTGCTAAGCGTAGCGCTTCCGCGGGCTGCTTAAGTGGTTGTCCCCACACTTCAGTGAGACAGGGGGGTGCGAAGCGGTATGGGACGATGTGGGTCGTTCTATCTGATTCTAATCCAACGGCTGGGAGTCATCGTTGACGGTGGGCAACGCCGGCGAGAAAGAAACCTAGCGTGGCTAGTGGGGGTTGCTGGAGGCTCACCGGGGTGCAGGCGAGGGTCGGCGAGGCGGGCGAACGACGAAGTCGACGATGGAGAATCTCCTGGTACCGGTGGCTCCTCCTGGGGCGGCTCCAATCGCTGGCTCCCTTCTCCTCCAGAGGCGGCAGGCTCCGGTGAAATTCCGGGGAAGTGTTGCTCGCCTTGCTCCGGGAACGGTGTGTCACGATCAGTGATGAGAGGGGAGTAGAATGGTGTGCTTAGTTCGGCTGGGGGTGGCCTCTATTTATAGTCGAGCGAGGGCACCGACGGGGCGCACGGTGAGCTCGTCGGGGGTGATGGTACAGACAGCTATTGGCATGGGCAAAGGTAGGGGACGATGCGGTGTTCCCTAGCAATGCTCAACGCTACGGTGGCGAGACGTGGGGCGGTGCGGGTTGGTCTGGAACATGCGACACTCTGCGCGATAGAGGCGGCGTCTTCGACGGCGAGCGGTGGCTGTGCGTCACGGCGCGGCGAACGGGGATGTCTGGCGGTCTCCTGGGTCGGTGGTGATCGTGTATGCACACGGTGAGGGCGGCGCGCGGTCTGTGGGCTTCGGTCGAGGGTGGCGCTCTGACGCACGCTCGGCATGGTCGCTGGCGGTATGGGCGCGGTCCGTGCGTGTGGTCCACTGGCTGGAAGGGTTCGAGCGCTGGACAGGGAGTGGCGGTGGACGGTGGGCTGCCTCCCAGACATGTTGTTTTGGCTTGGTGCTTGCTCTGGCTAGCTAGCCATTGTCGGCTGGCAAGGGGGTGCTCGGGTTGGCATGGCATGGAGCAAAGGGTAGGGGCTAGGGTTGGTCCAAGCACTGGTTGGCACTGGGGGAGACAAGGGTGATCAATGGTGAACATTGCTTGGCCCAATTACTGCTCCAAACAGTGAGGTTAGGCCAGTTTGATTTGAATCTGCCAAGTGTTTGATAAAATGGCCGCATGAATTCAAGTTTTGAATTTTGAAATGATTTTTGGTGAGTGTGCTTGATTGGTGCTGGTGAGTCTGCAGATGCTTGTGTTTTGAAAGTTGAGTTGGTTTGAGTGGTTTTTGAAAAAGTGGGATCTTCCCATATGATAAAGATTCAATTTTGAATTGTCATTTAAACTATGCATTTGAAAGTTTCTGGATGATCACAAAGTGGACCTTGATACCTTGTTATGAGTACATTCAAGGGGTGAAAAGATCAAGAAAAGTTTCTGTTAGGTTCTGAAAGTTTGAGACAGCCAAAGTAGGCATGGGAGTTAAATTGGTCAAAATGACCATTCACTCATTTAGCTTTGTTTTGATTTTTTTGTCTTTAGGAAAAGTTTGGGAAATGTTTAGATGATGTTTATTTCACCTAAGAAACATTCTACAAGCAAAGAAACACACAAACAAGGTGGTTCAAAAGAATTCAAAATGAAATGCATACTCACATGCATGTTTCCATTATTTTATTTAGAAAAGTTTTTATTAACCCTAATTTTGATGATTAGAGTTTGATGATCCAAGTTTAGTATTTTTGGGATGTTACAGTTCAAGAGGCAAGAACCTCGGGTCTTAGGGTTGGCGAGCATGGGACTACAAAAACCACATCCCACCGTGGCCTCCCATACAAGCCTTAATGTGGCACCCCGGATTTATGGTCCGAGAATACCCGTTATGCCTGCAATTCACGTTCCCATGATCAGTGAGACGTGAGCATAACCGACTAGTAACATTACAACACCCATGAATAACAAGTACAAACACTTACAAATGGGACATTATGGCGATACAACATCATTAGCAGAAGTCTTCAAGCGTAGAGCCCATGGCATGACTTAACCTACAGGCGAATGAACGGGAAGACGGCCTAGCTCGCATAGAGTGAGCAACTCCATCGTTCCTCTTGCTTCTGAAAGTCTCACCAAGTAAATATCCAGGGACAATGCCAGTGAGTACTCTAAATGTACTCGCAAACCACCTTAAGAGAACAATAATAAAGGATATGCCATATGGCTATGGTAGGATGGCTCCATAAGAGGTTCGTTTATAAATTATTTTCTCTTGTAGATATAGCTTATTACTGTATCTTTTTTAGAAAAACTTTTGTAAAACATTTGGAACCTTTTTGAAAAGTTTTATGAAAACACTAGGATTGGGTCACCCATTTGATTTTTCCTTCTGGTTATCCCATGACCAAACTCCTTCCTCCTTTTTCCGACCATCCCATGGTCAAAACACGTTCAAGCCACTGATTTTCCGAAGTCCTTTTTCAAAATCAAACCAGCACCGCCCTCCAGCAACCTTCCCAACCATCCATGACCGAGGACTCGGCTATTCGAATAGATTTACAGTATGTATAGGTTGTACACTTTACCCACATCATCCGATTACACTACCCTTATCTACACCGATTGTGCGTCAAGTAACCGATCAAGACCTTCTGGATGCCCATTCTAGTATAAGGGCATACCCTATGAGTTGCTACCCCCTCAAGACCGGGACATCGGTACCTAGGACAAACCGGAGCGCCTTTTCCACTGCACCATGTGCGCGCTTTCAATGAGGGGTTCATAGTAACGCCTGGCTGCCCGCAGACAGTTTGTTCCTTCTCCAGGCCGATGTACCACATGGGACTTTACAGGAGAAGGCCCAGTCTCTGGGAAAATTAACATCCCCTGTAGTAGTTGTGAGGCCCCTATACTAGAATAGACAAACTTCCAGCCCAACCCTATACCATTCTAGAGTAATGTGGTTACACGGGTTAATTATTCTGGAAAAATTGCAAAGAACCGGGTGCGTTTTCATAAACCTTTTTCCTCCATCTTTCGTCCCACCATTTTGTAAAACCAACACCCTTTTTATGATTCTCTACATCTCTTCGTAGGTGAAACCTCATCATGGCTTTCTCATAAAACATGTTATAAACAATTTTCCCAGGGTCTTCCCATCCTATACTTTTGCTTAGGCTAAAGCGGGTCTCCAAGGGGTTATGGTGTTAAAACACCATCTACCCTACTAGGGGACAATAGGTGTCATCAAAGGGGCTGTACTTGGTAGTACAAATGGTGTTAGCTGGAGGAGCCAAGCCACTACCATATATAAAACATTTCAACATAAACCATTGCACTTTGTATAAAAGTAAATGCAACATGCAAAGTAAAACAGTAGGACAAAGGCTTTTGAGCAAGAAGGTGGCTTTCCTGTGACCAGCGAGACGTCCAGTGACTTCTTTAGAATACCAGAATCTCGATAACCATAATAATAAGAATAACCCAATGCTTCCTTCTTCTTAGCGTCACACAAATGCAGCTATCGTCGTTATCGATCAAACATTCAAGTAAACAACATCACAATCAGTATAAGGCTTACAAGAATCATAGTATATAGTAGACAAAACATGTTATACGAGTCACCATTCAGTAGGGTTTGAGCGTAATGTATTTAGAATATTGGAAAGTGTCTTGGAGCATTTGAAGGAAATCTATATGGGTTTTATAGTCTAGAAACTAGATAGAAGAGGGGTTTTGGACCAAGGCCATATTCAGTAGGATATCATTGTATAAAAATGATATCAACAGATAGGTATTGATAAAATGAAACCAAAAAAAGTGGTTTCACTATTTTATCAATTACGATTGATTTATAGTGATTTTTATAGTGAATAAAGCTCTAGTTTTAGGAAATAATTCACCAGAGTTGTTATGGAGCTCCAAAAATTATTCCCTTGGATGGGTATGTAGGATTTGATGGACTGATTCACTGAGAGTTGGGATTACTCAAAATATTTACCAGAATTCCCTTATGAAAATCCCAAGGCAGTACTGGATGCTATTTGAATTTTTTACCAGATTTAATCAACATGATATTCTGGTGTGGTTCCAAAGACACATGTTAGGTATTCATAGTACCTTTCTTTATAAATTGGAATCACCATATTTGGATTTGCAGAACTCATGTGGTGAATTTATTGTTGAATAAACTATGCCCAGAATTGTTTAATTCACCAAAAATCAAAAAGAGCTCAATAAATCTTGGACTCCTGGGGTGTGAAAGTTGTTAATATTCATGTGTGTAGGGTGATGGAATTAGGTACATACCTTATTTGGTTTGACCTAGAGAATTTCTTAAATGGAGAATGGGGCTATTTTTGTCATTTTTGCTACAGTCAAACTATAGTTCAATTACCGATCATATGAATCTTGATTCATTCCATTTGGATAAGTAAAATTTTACGGGGGTTTTACTTAATATTTTAGATACATGCTAGTAGATTAAAGGCCAATAAATAATGATAATTAATTTTGGCCAAGGACTTGCTCTGCATGTTGCACATAACATTTAGGAACATAGTAGAATTTAGATCTGGTATATCTAGGCTATTTTCCATTGTCATACCGATTTAAACTAAACTGCATTTGAACAGATCTGTAAGAGTTATTTATAAAAGAAAAAGGGGGGAAACAACGCTGGGCCATATCTGAAGGGTGATGGGCCGCAAAGGGGCAGATTCGACCCATCGGGCGATGCACTACGCAGGCGCCGGGATTTGAATCTCTGGAAACGGGGCCCGGTGGTCAACGGTGGAGAGAGACGAAGGGGTATGGAGGCTCCTGAGCCGTCCGATTAGGGCAGATCCAATGGCTCAAGGTAATCTTCCATCTCGCGACGCGACGGCAGAGACCGAACCCTAGGAGGGAGTGAGGAGCGGCGACGGTGCTTACCAGGGGCCGGAGAGGCGACGTGGAGGGGGTAGGGCGACGCGGTGCACCATGACGAGCACAGAGAGGGGCGGCAAGGTGGGGTTCATCATCGGAGGAGGTCTCGCGCATCAGCGCCTGTGGGAAACTCTTGGTAGCTTCACGCTGGCGCCCGTAGGGTTGACCTAAGCAGGAGAAAGGGGCACGGTTAGATGCAGGAGCCCAAGAGGGTTCCTCCTAGGTGACATGCAGAGGGAGGCGAGCAAAGGAGGAGGGGCTACGCTCGATTCCTCTCAGAGGATGAGAGCTTGCTCTTCTTCTTCCTGTGGGCTAGGCAGAGATGGGGAGAGAGTGGGGGCTTCGGGGGAGGTAAGTGGGGAGTAGTGGGGCGAATGAGGGCAAAGGGGAGAGCTGGGGCGGTCTCGGGCTATTTAAAAAGGAGGGAAGAGGTCCATGGTGGACAATGTCCACCAGGGCAAGGGGTGGGTGCTGGCTAGGGATTGGGCAATGAGGGAGGTGGGGAGAGGGGTGGTGGGGCCCCTCATTCGAGCAATGAGTGGAGGAAGGGGTGGTGTGGCTGTTGGCCCCTTTTATATCAAAGATTTGCAAGATATGCTCCTGTCTCTCCCTCACATGCTTCAAGAGTTAAAAGGACAAGGGAGAGGGCTTGCTTCTGTGTTCACCACGACCAAGGGAAGGTGTGATGGTTGCTGCAAAAACATTGACTAGCAAGGATGGATGGATTTTGAAAATGGTTTGAAACAAGGTTTGATTTGTTTGCAAGAATTGATCAAATTGATACTTGTGAAGGAAGTTGAGAAATATCCATATGTCAAAGGTGGGGGGAATGGTTTTGGTAGATGGATATGATCAAGATATATGTAACACCCCAGTTTTCGCTAATCCTTAACTAGGGTTTGATTGTGCACTACATAAGCATCATCTCTTAAAAATGCATTGAATAAAAATAGGAATGCAAAAACCTAAACCCTAATCTCTCTCTTTCTATTTGCAAATCCATTCAAAATGGTTTGAATTTTAAAATTACCAAAATATTGGATCCCATATGGAATAAAAGGGCCCATAATTTTTTATATATTTTATAAAATTTCTAGTATTTTTGAAATGGATCAAAACAGATTTGGAATTCAAATATACCAAGAGGAAATACAAACAGAAAAAGAAAAAGCTTCAGAAATAAAAAAACAGAACCCTAGCTACCTGGGCTGCAGCCCATCTCCCTACCTCTCCTTCGTGCCGCCCGTCGTGCAAGCCGCAACCTAGCAGAAGCCCACGTGCGGCCCAGCCCAGGAAAATGTTTTGGCCCTCCCCTGTTATGTCGTCTTCCTCAGGCAGACAGAAAGCTACGTGTCGTCGTCGTTGCAGTCGATCCGCCAGCCGCGATTGACGCTGCCGTGTAGCCTTCCGGGAGGTGATAAGACTCGTCGAGCCGTGCCCCTTTTCCCCTGTGCCTCTCCCTTCCTCCCAATCCTCTCGCTTCCTCTCGGTTTCCACAGAAGCTCCGGAACCCTAGTCCCTAGGTGTAACATCCTAAAAATACTAAACTTGGATCATCAAACTCTAATCATCAAAATTAGGGTTAACAAAAACTTTTGTAAATAAAATTATGAAATCATGCATATGAGTATGCATTGAATTTGAAATTCTTTTGAACCACCTTGTTTATGTGTTCCCTTGCTTGTAAAATGTTTCTTAGGTGAATTCAACATCATCTAAAACATTTCCCACACTTTTCCTAAAGACAAGTAAATCAAAACAAATAAAATAAAGGAATGGTCATTTTGACCAATTTAACTCCCATGCCTACTTTGGCTGCCTCAAACTTTCAGAACCTAACAGAAACTTTTCTGGATCTTTGCACCCCTTAAATGTACTCATAACAAGGTATCAAGGCCCACTTTGTGATCATCAAGAAACTTTCAAATGCATAGTTTAAATGACATCAAAATTGAATCTTTATCATATGAGAAGATCCCACTTTTTCAAAAACCACTCACAAGCTCAATTTTCAAAACCCAAGCATCTGCAGACTCACCAGCACAAATCTAGCACACCCACCAAAAATATTTTCAAAATTCAAAACTTGAATTCATGCGGCCATTTCATCAAACAGGTTGCAGACACAAATCAAACAAAATCCAAACACTATTGTGAGCAGTGATTCTTGCCTAACTGGTTCCCTATCTAGCTCACAACCATCTCAGTAGATCATCTAGCAAGTTAAACCAAGCACTAGCCCCACTGTAAGCTTGGCATTGCCATCAATGGTGAACAGCCGAAGCCAACCTTGTCACCCCCATGTCGACAGCAAGCTAGGAGGAGAATCAAGCCTAGCCAGCATGTCTGGGAGGCAGCCCACCGTCCACCGCCACTCCCTGTCCACCGCTCGAACCTTGCCAACCCCTGGACCACACGCACGGACCGCACCCAGACCGCCAGCGACCATGCCGAGCGTGCGCCAGAAGGCCACCCTCGACCGAAGCCCACAGACCGCGCGCCGCCCTCACCGCGTGCATACACGATCACCACCGACCCAGGAGACCGCCAGACATCCTCGTTCACCGCCCCGTGACGCACAGCCACCGCTCGCCATCGAAGACGCCGCCTCTGCCGCGCAGAGCGTCGCGTGTTACAGACCAAGACACACCGCCCCATGCCTCGAAACCATGTCGTTGAGCATCGCCAGGGAACACCGCACCGTCCCCTACCTTCGCCCATGCCAATAGATGTATGTAACATCGCCCCCGGCGAGCTCACCGTCCGCACCGACGATCCCCTCGCTCGACTATAAATAGAGGCCACCCCCGCTCGAATTCTTCACACCATTCTACTCCTCTCTCACCCAGAACCACCCCACCTCAGTCCCAGAGCAAGGCGAGCAGCACTTCACCGGAATTTCACCGGAGCCCGCCGCCTCTGGAGAAGAAGGGCGCCATCGATTTTGTCCACCCCAGGAGCTACCGCGACCACCCCTGAGTTCACCGTCGTCCACTTCGTCGTTCGTCCGCCTCGCCGACCCTCGCCTGCACCCCGGTGAGCCCCTAGCAACCCCCACTGGCCGCGCTAGGTTTCTTTCTCGCCGGCGTTGCCCAACGTCGACGATGACTCCTAGCCGTTGGATTAGAATCAGATCGAACGACCCACGTTGCCCCGTACCACTTCGCACCCCCTGTCTCACTGACGAGTGGGGACAGCCACTTAAGCAGCCCGCGGAAGCGCTACGCTTAGCAGTCCGGCCCGTTAACTTTTCCCGCGCAGCCCAGTTATTCAAATTAAACCTTTTCCATTTTATTTCAAACACAGTTGGATTCAAGCCCAGTTACTTCTGTACCCAGTTTCAAAAATCAACCCAGGTCGATTCAGTGCACCAAATTGAATGAAACCAATTTTGTTAGAAAGGTCTGGGAATGCTGAATCCAAGACCGTTGGATTCAAGTCAATTGGATCTATAGATCACCCATGGTAAAAATAACAAGGCAGAAGCTTTTCTGCATTCAAACATTTTTCAAATTTAAACCATAATAGCTTTTGAGTTGATTGCAACTCTCAAAAATCACATTTAACAATACCTTTCAGAATATATAAAAATATATAGGTTTACTTGCAGAAATAATGTTCAAGTAATAAAATAATGCCCCATAGGCATTTCTAGTCACTTTAATTAATTAAAATAAAAGGGTAAAACCTTATTAAATTGTGACACCACTTTAAATCATATTCCCATGGACTAAAATATGTGGTGATGACATGTGTCAACATGATCCCATGTTTGGTTTGGAGAATATTAAATCTTAAGTAGTTTTTCAATGAGTAGAAATTACTTTTATAAAAATAAAAGTAATTAAACCAAGCCTTAATCTTGTAATGATTAGAGATGATGTTAGATCATCTATAGGACCCTTGTGTGTGATGAATGCAAGTAGTTAAGTATTGTTTGGTGATTGTGTACATCGTATTTATTTATAGACGCTAGTACCGACCAAGGATACGAGGAGGAAGGAGGATTCTACGAGGAAGAAGCCGAGGAGAACTTCAACCACTGCTCTGCACAAGCCAAGCTTATATTGACAATCATGCAAGCCTAATACTACTAGTGAATGTAAGCTAACCCTTGCAAGATACTCTACTGATGCAACAAACCACTATTTGTTACCATGCCAACTATATGCCTTAAGCATATGTGATTATACTCACTTGATAAACCAATCCTAGTTTTACTTGCAAGCTTCTTACTTTATTTCTTTATCAAAGCTCTTACCTAGATTTTACCTAAGTGAATGGTAGATACTAGAAAGATATGTGAAGGTTGCATAAAGAGCATAAAATTTGGCCTAAGCTAGATAATCTTGATGTCATCTTAAGGAATGAGATTGAACTTAGTTAGAACTCCACTACTTTACCACCCCTCATTAGTACTTACCCCCACTTGTAGATGCTAGTGCTAAGCATAAAACTTGATCAACTTTAGTTGGGAATACTTGGTGGAAAAATGGTTATGAAAACCTTGGAATGATGGATCATTCTATTGAAATGTTTTGGACATGTGTTTCCGAACACCTGAGGATTTTGGTGATGAAAACGTTGAGGCATGAGCCTTAGCCCTTTATAAAACCGATGGTTGTCTGGATGCGATACCATTCCAATTTTATCGTACAACCACAATACCCGAAGATTGGGTAGGGCTTGACTGGAAAGTTATATACCTTAGTATTAGTTCCCTCACGGCCAAGGTCTGAGCTGAGGCTACCTTGTGAAGATTGTCCACCTCTGCAGTACCCAAGATGACAGTTGGTCATGGTTGGGAGGCCAAACTCACAGGAGAGGTGCTTATACTAGGGCGTGTAATTGAAAGGTTAGGATTGATTATCCGCATACTGAGTATGGTGAACTCAGGATTATTTCCTGACGGATGTATCGAATGTTGTGGTGAAAGTGTACAATCTCTGCAGAGTGTCAAACTATTCGAATAGCCGCGTCCGTGGTTATGGACAGTTGGAGTGGCCATACTGTTCCCCCGTCAGACTTTTAAAAATGACTTGTGAAATGAATTGAGACTTTGACTTGACCACAACAGAGTTGTGACATGAGTACAAGATACCCCTTAGGAGTTATAAAATTGTGACTAGCTTTGGAACTTAGTAGAGATAAATCTGGCTTTTGCAAAATAACCCTAGAGCCTAGTGTCCTATTATCAAAATCCCCTTTCACTTGTTAGTATTAGTTTGCGAGTACTTAAAGAGTACTCATGGCTTTGTCCCTGGCTATTCCCATGGCCAGACTATGAAGAGGAGTACCTGGAGGATGGACCCCAGGAAGGTTACGACAACTAGGATCATCTCCCATCGTCAGAATTGCCTATGACCCCGAAGATGGAGCTTCGCCTACGCTACCGTTATTATTACGTATTCCGCTGCTTGATGTTGTATTAAGAACTGGATCATGAGATCCCTATTTGTGTAAGAACTTATGTACGGTTTGTAATGGATGATGTACTATGGTATCCAATTCTGTTATGTCTCGCAAAAATGGTAATCCTGGGATTGTGATGTATGGCATAACAGGCATCTGGGATTAAAAATCCGGGTGTTGACACTAGGTACTTCGGTGCACCGCCGCTAGAGGCCTCCCATCGCTCATATGGTCAAGTTCCAGCGACTGCCCCGTCTCGCTCATCATCTTTGTGAAGCCACGCTTGCTGGCAAGCCCCCAATCGGCCCAATCGAACCCTTCGTTCCTGATGCTGACCACCGTAAAATTTTCACCATCAGGCTTCCCCCGAGCTCGCCAACCACACCGTCGCGCTCCTGGTGAGCTCACGTTCCTCCTGTTGCCCTCTGCTTCCTTCCCTACTTCCCGTTTTGCTCCGTCGATGATCGCCTGCAAGCGCCGCCGCTCTTCGTCGCTATGAAGCTATCTCCGATGGTCACCCCTCAGAGGCGCCGCCCCTTTTAGATCTCCCTTGACGTGCTGAATCGAACGAGCCAGGCCTCCCAGCCCCGCTCGCCTTCTTGCATCATCGCCGGCCACCGTCTGCCACTTCCCCGTCGTGGTGACGTGATGCCCTCATTAGCAGCATGTAAGGTTGGCCACGGTGGCATCCTATGTGTCCCTTGGCCCAGATGTCATCCTCCGTGGCTAGCCTCAGCCTTGCTTTGTTGATAATTTTGGCAGAGTAAGTGTTCCCTGAAGATTAGTTTGGTACTACATCGACACCGACGAGTAGCTGGGGGTTCCCGGCCGGCATCCTGGAATCTATGGGCTGGAACGTCATAGTTATGCTTCAGGCCTCTTAGGCCATTTGTTAAGTTTGCTATACTTAATAGCATAATTTTCCTTCCATTGTTTGATGTTTGTGGTCAGTGACCTCAGCTTGTAATAATTTGGTTCTCTACTCAGTTATGAGCTTGTTGTAATAAATTTTGTGTCGTTGGGTCACTGATGTGTTATCTATTCTTCACTGGATATCCTCGAGGTCAAGGTTAAGCTTATGTCAGACGCAGGTCTGGGATTTGTTTAGCCATGATCCCGAGGGTGTCATAGGTTATGGTATCAGAGCAGTATCGATCGTAGGAAAACCTTGTTATTGGTCGATGTTGAGTCTAGTGTTTGTGAAAACTATTTTAAAAGCTAAAAAGTATTTCTGAAAACTCTAGTATGCTCCTTTTACTCCTTATCCAGTTTCGCTCTAACTCTGGGTCATCTTATCTCCTGTTGATTTTGAAAAAGTTTGGATATCTCTTCTAGTCTTTCAAAACTTCCGTGCCTTCTTGGCATGCCGTTTCTCAACCAGTTGACCTAGTGTTGAGTTCTTTAGAGTTGCATGTGTTCTGAATTCCTTGTTCCCTTTACTCTGCTTCATATGAGAGATTCCTTTCTATCATGATCTCTCTATTTTTGGACCCACAATATTATATTGTTGGTTCCAGAGTGTTTTGTTCTAGGCTTCGAGGTTTCCTTTCGCCTCGTGTGCCTCCTTTTTGTTTGTTTGGGTACTTAAGAAGGTGTTTATTCTCTTGAAAGCTACCTCGTGATTACTACCTTGCAGTGTATGCCAAGTCACTCAAGTAGTAGATACTCCTTTCTTTGAGTTTTAACCCTTGGACTTGAATTTAAGATCCCTGATTGTGCAGGATTCTGGTGTTGTGAATCTTGTACATGACGCTGACCTTTAACCCAAGATCCAATCCTTTTACCCATGTCGTTAATGTTACACACATTACCTTAGGACAGCTAATAATACAATTCTAGCCTTCAAGCTTGTGGTTATTGTCGCGATCAAATCGTTAGAACTAAGGACTTCCCTACCACTAGCTATGACAGATGTTCTTTAAGGGAACCAAATAGATCACGATAAGAGTACTCCTTGTGAGTCTCGCATATGTACTCATGACTCTTCCACACCTTATCTTCTATGCATTGGTTTTCGGAAGATTGTTAATCCATGCATCCACATCTTGGGATTCTATCCTGAGAATGTTCATTTTCCCTTGTTTTTTCCGACCTTTGTCTACCAGTTGGTAGCCAAGTATTAAATGTGCATTGGTGTATTCCGATGCAAGATAATCTTATGGTCCATCATGACAAACTATTTCGGAATGTCTAGGAGAAACAAACTCTAGTAGCTCGTCATATCTAGGACCAGGTCAAAGTGTTTTAATCCGCAGATCAAGAGGCATTAAGTAGCTTTTGTCTATTTTACCTTAAAGTATCACACTCTTTAATAATAAGAGGTCGTGTCGAGTTTCATGACCCCTTAATGAAGTGATGCTTGTACACATCGTTACCCACCCTTCCTCGAGCTTTCGCGCTCGTGAATGATGCGTGTACGTAATAATGTGGCCATTCGAGATTATTAGAAATTATTATTGTTTTGAAGTCTAAGAACATTTGAGGCATTCTTAGCATGATTGGTTAATCCTATCCCTAAGAAAAGTTTGATTGTGCTACCAAGTCCATTATTCTGGTACGCTCTCTTCAGTCAAGGAGTTAGGCTCGTGCTGAAGCTCTGAGACTATGTCCTCTTGCCTTACCAAGCAAGTCTCCTATAGAACTAAGTGACATATCAGTGGTTCGTGATATTCTAGTTGTCTACTAGAAGAGTTGCCATGTTGCCACATGACCGCGATGTCCAGTTCTTTAGCAAGCAAGTTCTCCAAACTTCACCTTTCTCCAAGGTTTCGTACTGGATACCCCTGAACTAGTTGGTTGAGCCTAAACAACAACTTGGAGACTTGTAAGACAAATGTTCTATCCGACTCTGTTCCTTCGTAAAGGGTTGTCTAGTTTCTTTAGCGCTGAAGAAAGATAGCATTTCCTTTATTGATATGTTATCGTCCCCCACCTTTGATTTGATTTGGGTTATCATCAAATCATACTCAGTTCCAAGGACTATCTTGTTTGTGTTGCTACTTGTGATGTTTCACTTTAGTACGTTTTCATGTCTTTCGGTCTGACCAATACTTTTGCCTCGTTCAAGCAAAATATGAGTCCATCTTCTTGGAGTGTCTCAATAATTTTGTTGTTGAGCCCATCAATGACATCCTTAACATCTCCATTCTAGATTAGATTCATACGGAACAATTGGCATTAATGTTGGAAACATTCGAGAACAATCCTTGACTCATCTCGAAGAATGTGTTCCGGATGGTAGAAGTGACCTTTTGCAATTCACGTGCAATTGCTGAAAGATGTTGTCGTGGATTCGAGAAGAGTCTTCTTTCTTTCCTTAAGGATACATGTGTGTTTTATTGTTAGTGCTCTTTGTGTATGCAGTTGTCTTTTGACAAGTTGCTAATGCATGGGTCTAGCAATCTAGCTCAGTGTTTTGGAGCTTTACACTGTAGTCCATATCTTGAGAATCTAGTAACTTTACCTTCGCGGTAAATGTTGCAAACTTTCTATTCGAACATGTTGAGTCTGAAGTATCATTTCGCCTAATCAAAGTTGAATCTTAAGCAGCAACGATGGTTGGTGTTCCTCAAGGTTTGACATAGGTCTCTCTATAATTTGGCAAGATTGTTGTAATGGGTGACACACTTAGCCGGAAAGATATTTTGCCATATACCTCGATTCAGCAGTAACGACCACTCTTCATGAGGCTCCTTCTATAAGTTGTTGTAGGATTTGTTCTTATGGTTTCCTTTGTATCCGAAGTCCGACCTTTACTTGATGTCTAATTTCTCGAACATCAAGGAGAACATTTAAAGTAGTGTTTCTAAATGTCTCTCGGTCAATCCTCTAGACCCTTTTATGATGGCAAGCGTTTTTTTGTGCCAAGTAATTGAAGTCTAAGAATGAAGTTTCTTTCTTCTTGTGTCATCAGGAATCTTCTTACCAATTTGTCTAGTGGTTTAAAGTGATGTCATAATCTTTGGCAAAGATTCTGATAGTCCTGGATGAATAAAGACTTCCCTTCGTTTTATTTCTCATGTTCTAAGAGCGACTATGATTTTGGTAATCAATGGTTTCTCTTGATACATGATCCTTGCGACTCTTATGAATCCTCTCCACCCAAACAACTTTCTTTCTTGGCCTTCTGTGGATGAAAGAGTGACCCTTCTATGTCAAAAGTAGTTTAACAACTTGCTTTTGTTGATCCCTATCTCTGCAACCTGAAATCTCTACTTAAGCCCTTTTAGTAGAGGTTCCCTATCGAAGTATGTGGTCATGTTCTTCCTGTTGAATCCTTCCTTCTTTGAAGCTTAAACTCTTCTGTAGATCCATGGTCTCAATCGTTATGAAGACCATCCATCTAACACACATGAAACCTTCTCCTGTAGTTTCCTCTGTTACCTTGACGTGTTCCATGTTGTCATCTCAGAGTTGTTTCTGAACACTCCATCTATGAGTTGACCATGAGATGCTCGGTTTGTTGTTTAGTGTGTTCCCTCTTATCTTGAGAGTGACTCCGTTTCTTTATCTCTCTGTCTCTCTTCCTACCTTTGGAATCTCGGGTCGAGATTCTCGCAAGGGGGATAGAGTTATAACACCCCAGTTTTCGCTAATCCTTAACTAGGGTTTGATTGTGCACTACATAAGCATCATCTCTTAAAAATGCATTGAATAAAAATAGGAATGCAAAAACCTAAACCCTAATCTCTCTCTTTCTATTTGCAAATCCATTCAAAATGGTTTCAATTTTAAAATTACCAAAATATTGGAGCCCATATGGAATAAAAGGGCCCATAATTTTTTATATATTTTATAAAATTTGTAGTATTTTTGAAATGGATCAAAACAGATTTGGAATTCAAATATACAAAGAGGAAATACAAACAAAAAAATAAAAAGCTGCAGGAATAAAAAAGCAGAACCCTAGCTACATGGGCCGCAGCCCATCTCCTTACCTCTCCTACCTACCGCCCAGCGCGCAAGCCGCAGCCCAGCAGAAGCCCACGTGCGGCCCAGCCCAGGAAAAATTTTCGGCCCTCCCCTGTTCGTCGTCTTCCTCAGGCAGAAGACAGCTACGTGTCGCCGCCGTTGCCATCGATCCGCCGGTCGCAATTGATGTCGCCGTGCAGACTTCCGGGAGGGGATAAGACCCGTCGAGACATGCCCCTTTTCCCCTGTGCCTCTCCCTTCCTCCCAATCCTCTCGCTTCCTCTCGGTTTCCACAGAAGTTCTGGAACCCTAGTCCCTAGGTACTCCGTTGCGCCGCCGCTAGAGGCCTCCCCTCGCTCAGATGGTAAAGTTCCAGCGACTGCCCCGTCTCGCTCGTATTCTTGGCAAAGCCACGCTTGCTGGGAAGCCCCCAATCGGCCCAATCGAACCCTTCATTCCCGACGCCGGCCACCGTCAAATTGTCATCGTCAGGCTTCCCCCGAGCTCGCCAACCACACCGTCGCGCTCCTAGTGAGCTCACGATCCTCCTAGTGCCCTCTGCTTCCTTCCCCGCTTCCTGTTTTGCTCTGCCGATGATCGCCTGCAAGCGCCACCGCTCGTCGTCGCTATGAAGCTAGCTCCGATGGTCACCCCGCAGCGGCGCCACCCCTTTTAGGTCTGGCTTCACGCACTGAATCGAACGGGCCAAGCCGCGCATCCCCGCTCGCCTTCTTGCATCATCGCTGGCCACCGTCTCCCACTTCCCCGCCGTGGTGACGTGATGCCCTCGTCAGCAGCATGCAAGGTTGGCCACGGTGGCAGCCTATGTGGTGCTTGGCCCACATGTCAGCCTCTATGGCTAGGCTCAACCCCGGTAGAAAATATATCTGACCCCGTGTGACGATAGCCCTGTGTCATGCTGACGCAATAAAAGTTTAATGAACTGTTTTAAATAATTCCGGAAAATGTTATAATCTTATGAATTCAATAACTTATTATTTATAAGTCAGAGAAATACAAATAATATATCAAAATGTTCAGAAAAATGAGAACTATCTATTTAACCTATAATCGTGCATTGTTCAACAACTTTCAAGACAAGTTTGATTAGAAGAACATAGTAACCCCTCACAGGTGATTCCGGAGTTTCCCCGAGTTAGGGTTTGCACCCCTCGGAATCCCGTTTAAATTTTTGATCATGTATTAGGGTTACATTTCAATTGTTTACCTCTCTTTCCGGTGTTTGGTTCTGTCCGGTAGAATACGACATCAAGATCGAGATCAAAGCCAGAGTTCAACACCGTCGAAGCTCGAAGACAAATACTTGACCAACTGTAACCAAGTCAATTACAAGGCCTCCGAAGATCTGTTTATCTGTTATCTACTGGCAAAGGAAAGCATAGCCCCACCATGATATAATCCTTTGTTTTTGAAACATTTCAATTCTGCCATGTTGCATACAATTCTACTGTGGTCTTTTATCGATATATAGAGTATCCTATATGTTGCATTACTCCCTTGAGCTTATATTATCTGATCCACTGCTCCTAGCATAACTAGGTTTGGCTTGTGTGCACTGCTAGAGCTTATATTCGTGTCTCGCTTAGCCATCCTTAGCTGTTGAGTCTGGTTCATCCAGATGATGTATCAGATGCAGAGAATCTAGTATCATAGGAGAATGTGATGAGATGATATCAGAGGTGATATGAGTTTAAACATGCTAAGGCTTGTATGGGAGGCCACGATGGGATGTGGTTTTTCTAGTCCCATGCTCGCCACCACTAGGAACTGAGTTCTTTCCTTTGGAACCGAGATGAGCATACAGCCACACGGGGCTTGGGAACCCCTCGCCTGATTAACTTGCCTAGTAGATTTCATGAGTCACATAGTTCAGGTGTTCCATTTGACATATGCATAGAAAACCTTTTGAGATATTTGACGGGTGAAGGTGCATTCATAACAGGTAGGGAAGCGTGGACCGGGTTGCTTGGGGTCGATGGAGCCCGTGGTGAACCAACCTCACCTCACATCTTTAAGGACCGACTTCGGGACTTGACCCGTTACGGCGGAACCATCCTTATTGCGTGACTCATGGTCTCAGTGAAAGCAAGGTAAAGGTCGTGGCCAACCACCCTCTGCCGGCCTTCCAAGGAAGAGGGCTAAAACGTTGGCATTAAGAGTCGGTTGGTACGTGTGGGTAAAGTTGTACACCCCTGCAGGGTTAAATCTTTTCGAACATCCGTGTTCATGGTTATGAACGCTGGGTGACCAGATTTTAAGATCATAGAAAACTTTAACCTAATCGTAAAACATGGCAGATCAATGTGTGCTTAAGGATGCTTCCTCATGGGTAGGAGGGGGTGATCCTAGTTAGGGTTCAGATGATGATGATTTGGTGGATATCAAAAGATGATGATCAATATTTCAGAGATGTCGCTCTCTTACCCCTTTTAAAATATTTTGATTAGATGAGCTTCTTCTCCCTCTTGTCTTACAAAACAAAGATGGCTTTATGCAAAACAACTCCACCAACCATAAGCCTTGCGGAGTACACCATGTACTCACCCTTGCTTTGTTGATACTTTTGGCAGAGTAAGTGTTCCCTGGAGATCAGTTTGTTACTACATCAACACCGACGAGTAGCTTGGGGTTCCCGGCCGGCAGCCCGAAATCTATGGACTGGGACGTCGTCATTAAGCTTTAGGCCTCTTAGGACATTTGATAAGTTTGCTATACTTAATACATAATTTTCCTTCTGTTGTTTGATGTTTGTGGTCAGTGACCTCTGCTTGTAATAATGTGGTTCTCTGCTCAGTTATGAGCTTGCTGTAATAAATTTTATGTCGTAGGGTCACTGATGTGTCGAGATCAAGGTTAAGCTTATGTCAGACGCAGGTCTGGGATTTGTTTAGACCTAATCCTGGGGGTGTCACAATATATCCTACAGATTTATTTGGGATTTTTTGGAATACCCTAGCTCATCATTTCTTCCATTGTTTCAAAAGTGCATAAGTAGATTATATAAGCTCATTTGATGAAGTGACAAGGGTGGTTTTTGATGTGAGATGGTCGTGAATACCAAATCACACATTCTAGAATTTTCCTGGAATTTATTAAGATGGAAAAGTATTTGTAAGGAATTATTTCTTGTTTATGCCATTGATGAAAAAGGGCAAAAATAAATAATAAAGAATCTTAAAAAATATTTATTTTTTAGATGGGAAGGTAGTGTATGATGTATAGCACTCAAATGTGCATTGAGTTGGCAAAGGGATTTGGAGAGAGACAATCTTGCCTTTATAGACAAAGATTTTAGGGTTTTGCCAAAAATGGAACTTAAATAGTTCGAGGATCCAAATAATTATGGGAATTATTTGGGGACTTACCATATCCATGGTAGATGATGTAAACTTTTTCATCCATCATGGCCAACCTTGGGTTTTGAAGAATTGTGGTCAAAAAGGAGAGAAACTATATTTTGTAGAATCTAGGGTTTTGATAATTTTATGCCACCTAAACATGGTTGGATTAGGGAGCTTAGAGCTCACCTTGGTACAAGGGATAGATGGATGGATAGACCAAGTTATATATATATATGATCATGACAAAAAGAGTTTGTCTTGGTTATATTTGTGGTGACTTAGAAGTGATGGAAAACTTTGTTGAAAATAAGGATGCCATAATAGGGTTGTCATGATGCCTTATAAACCATGCGGGTTTAAGAAGCACAAACCTCCAATGGAAACAAGGTAAGTGGGAATTTATAAGCCATGATTAGTAGATCATTATCATGCAAAGAGTTTTTCAAGGGGATGTGGCGTATAGATGTGAGCTTCTGCCAAAGTAGGCAAGATGATAAGATTTACAGAAAAGATTATTATCTTGACTACAAAACCATCATGGATGAGGGGGAACCAGAATGGGTTACCCAAAGGAAAGTGTGGGCCTTGATAGTACTAATGATGTAATACAAGGTGGTTCAAGTACATTTCCAATTAGGCACACAAATTGGATTAGAGGAAGTTCCAAAAACTGAATCTAGTTAAAGATTCCAAACTTAGCCAATTTGGCAGATTTGAGAATTTGGACTAGTATACAAGAGGGAAACGAATTGGGAGAGTGGCAATGTTTTATCCTCTCCATAAATTGGTTGATATTTAGGTATGTATTGGATAGAAGAGATCCATGATTGGATTGGGTCTTCATTGAGTTGGGACTATCAAAAGGGATTATCCCTAGATTGATCTGATTAGGAGATGAGGTGGCCACTTTAGTGTCTTAGGATAGGTCCATATTTGGATTCTTGGTTTGAGATTGATGATCACAAACATTTATGTGACCTATGGGATGAGCTATTATATTAGCTCACTCTGGTTCCTAAGCAAACAAGGAATCAGCAGATTAATGCAATTCGTCAGACAGCAGATCAAGGCAATTCATTAGACAGCAGATCAAAACAACTCATCTTATCAAACTTTTCAAGCTACTCCTAAAGTCACCCTCAAGACTATTGCGGTAAGCATGGGTGTTTTGAAGTAAGGTAAGTACCTCTTGGTATTTCTACCAAGGTTGGAGTGAAAAGGTTTTAGGAAATATTTTGGAAAAACTAGGGGTAAGAGTAGTTGAAGTTCTATCTTGAAAACATAAGGAGATAATATATGGGTCTCCATAGTTTTTCTAAGAGACACTAGTGAAGTATTTGGGTTTCGTAAAGTCACCTTGGCTCAAGTTGTATTTTCAAAACATTTGAGAATATGTAAGATAAGCCAAGAATTCTCTTTTGTGAAGTATCTTTTGTAAACTAGGGTTGAGATAGGAAGTATATCACCTATACAAAATCAGTTGCATGAACACAAGCAAACAAGTAAGCAAACATTGCAACACTTAATTCAAAAAAAAAATTTGTTCCCCCTGATTTTTTTCCTTTTTGACAGAAGATCAGGGTTGCTGAAATTGGGATGTCACACTTAGAATATTTAATCTCATATCACCTCTAATATCATCTCATCACATTATCCTGTCATACTAGATTCTTTGTATCTGATACATCATCTGGATGAACCAGCGATGATAGCTATGCATGGCTAAGCAGGACACAGATATAATCTCTAGCAGTGCACACAAGCCAAACCTAGTTATGCTA
Organism: Avena sativa; assembly: GCA_916181665.1. Lineage (NCBI taxonomy): Eukaryota > Viridiplantae > Streptophyta > Magnoliopsida > Poales > Poaceae > Avena > Avena sativa. The sequence goes on from OV702280.1 coordinate 141,465,426, forward strand.
GGAGCAGTGGATCAGGAAATATAAGCTCAAAGGGAGTAATGCAACAAATAGGATACTCTATCTATCAATAAAATACCATAGTAGAATCGTATGCATCATGGCAGGAATTGAAATGCTTTCAAATCATAGGATTGAATCATGGTGGGGCTATGCTTGCCTTTGCCCGTTGATAACCAATAAGCAGATCTTTAGAAGCTTTGGGCTTGACTTGATTATAGTTGGTCAAGTATTGTTCGTTGATCTTCGATGACATTGATCTCAGTCTTCGATCTCGATCTTGATATCGTATTCTACCGGGAAGAACTAAAACATCGAAAAGAGAGGGAAACAATCAACACATGGCATTAATGAAATGCTCAAACAAGAATGATGATATGACAAGTTAATAGTACTGAAATGTAACCCTAAGGCATGATCGACAATTTAAACGGGGTTCAGAGGGGCATAAACCCTAATTCGGAAGAACTCCGGAATCACCTATGAAGGGTTACTATGTTGTCCTAATTATACTTGTCATTGGAGTTGTTTAAAAATGCATGATTATAGATTAAATAGGTATATATCATTTTCTGTACAATTTGATATATTATACTTATATTTATGTATTAATATGAATTACTTATTGAGTTACAAGTTTATATCAATTTCAGAAATTATTAAACCTAATTATTACCTCACGCTGACGTCCGATAACCCTAACCCAAAAAATTTCTCACCAAGGCAGAGGCTAGACCCAGGCACTGACTTCTAGGCCCAGGGGCCACGTTGGTTGCCATGGTGGCAGAGGTTGTGCGGTGCCTATGTCACAGCCACGCGGGTGCCACATCGACACCACATAGGCGCCATGTGAGCTCACCGGAGTACACGTCGGCCATCAGAAGGGAAGACACTATAGGTCATGGGATGAGGCGTTCTAAGGCTCGCTTGAAAGAGTGTGTCACGGGATACCTTACTTTGGTGGTGCCGCTAGCTTACGGTCATTGGAGTAGCAACTACGGCGAACGACGGTGGCGGAGCTTGCACGAGAACGACGTGCAACGACTAGGGCGAGCCAGCAAATGAACCGAGGGTGCCATGAGCACCAGAATCTCACCAGCAATGCGAGAAGGTTGACGTAGAGGGAAAGGGCTGTCAGAATCGATGGTGAGGGCAACGACCGGAGTCAGGGATGTAGGTTCCAATTCGGTCGATTCTGTCGATCCCAGCAAGCGTGTCGTGACGGAGAGGAGGAGAGTGACACGGCGGTCTCGACGGTGGCCACGGCTTGGCCTGGGGTGACAGGAGAAGGCGTAGAACGACGAGGTCTGGTGAGCTAGGGTTCGGTCTCACTCGGGAGAGAGCGATTGAGAAGTCGCGAGATGGGGGAAGAGGATAAGGGCAAGAGAGACGTGCTCTCAGTTTTCTTATCCTTTCCCAGAGGGCAGCGCGAAGGCGGCCGACACCTTGACACCAGCGACGGTGGTGCTGGCGATATGCAGCTGCTTCAGAGAGAGCAAGAGGTGTACAATGGCGATGACTTGGACCGAAACGATATTGGGCCGGAGTGGGCCGCTCGCTGCTGCACACGCGGAGGAAAGGGAAGAGGATAAGTTTTGGGCCGGCCTACTAAGCTTGCTGGCTCTATTTTATTTCTAGAAACATTTTTCCATTTATGATTTTCAATTTTGTAATCTATTTTTGAATAATTTGAAAATACCAGAGGGTTCGTAAAACTAGTAAAATATTGTGGGGCCCTTTTAGTCCATTTGGGCTCCTTATTTTTGATTATTCAAAATACAAAAACCATTTGAATGTATTTCAAAGAGAGGGAAGGATTAGGGTTTTTGCATATGTTTCTTAGATGCATTTTTATAAGATGATGATCATGATTCACAAACAAAATCTAATTGGTATTTACCCTAAAACTGGGGTGTTACAGCTCTATCCCCCTTACGAGAATCTCGACCCGAGATTCCAAAGGTACGAAGAGAGATAGAGAGATCAAGAGTCATGGTTACTCTAAGGATAAGAAGGAAACACACTAACAACACAAAGAGAATCTCAGGGTCAACTCATGGAGTGTTTAGAAACAACTCTAAGATGACAAACATAAAACGCATCAAGGTAACAGAGGAAATAAGAGAAGAAGGTTTCAAGTTGTTAGATAGATGGTCTTCATAGGGATTGAGACCATAGAACTCACAGAAGAGTTAAACTTCTGAGAAAGAAGGCTTCCAAGTTCTAGCAGAAAGAACATAACGCCATACTTCGATAGGTAACCTCTACTAAACGACTTAAGTAGATATTTCAGGTTGCAGAGACATGGATCAACAAAACCAAGTTGTTGAACTACTTTTGAAACAGAAGGGTCACTCTTTCATCCAACAGAAGGCCAAGACAGAAAGGTGTTTTGTGGAGTGGACTCATAAGAGTCACAAGAAGCACGTATGGAGAAAAACTTCTTATTACCAAAATCATAGTCACTCTTAAAACATGATTATAAAATGAAGGAAACTCTTTATTCATCCAGGACTAGCAGGATCTTTTCCAAATATCATGATATCACTTTACACCACTAGATAAATAAGTAAGAGGATTCCTGATGACATGAGAAAAGAAACATAATTCTCAAACTTCAATTACTTGTCATATCCATACGTTTGCCAACATAAAAGGTCTGGAGGATTGACTGAGAGACATTTAGCAGCTCTACTTTAAATGTTCTCCTTGATGTTTGAGACACGAGACATCAAGTATAGGTCGGACTTCGGTTACAAAGGAAACCATAAGCACAACTCTAATAAATCATAGAAGAATCCTCATGAAGAGTAGTTGTTATTGCTAATTCAAGATAATATGGCAAAAGGTCTTTCCGACTAAGTGTGTCAACCACTACATCAATCTTGTCGGATTTTCCAAGATACCTATATGAAAACCTAGGGGAACACCAACCATCATTGCTGCTTGAGATTCAACGTTGGTAGGCGGGATGGTACTTGAGACTCAGCATGCCCGAATAGAAAGTTTCCAACATTTACACGAAGGTAAAGTCAATACATTCTCATGATATGGACTACAGTGTTAGGCTCCACAAGATGAGCTAGATTGCTATAACCATGTATTAGCAACTTGTTGAAGGGCAGTTGCACACACATAGGTACTTGCAATAGAACACACATGTGTCCGTAAGGAAGGAGAGAGAACTCTTCTCGAATCCACGGCGACATCTTTCAATATTTGCACGTGAACCGAAGAGAGTTACTTCTGACATCTAGAACATATACTTCGAGATGACTCGAAGACGGTTCTCAAAGGTTTCCAACATTGATGCCAATTGTTCCATATGAATACAATCTAACATGGGGAAAATAAGGATGTCATCGATGGGCTCAACAACAAACTTATCGAGACACTCCAAGAAGATGAACTCATATGTTGCTTGAACAAGGCAACAACATTGGTCAGACCAAAGTACATGAAGATATACTCGAGTGAAACATCACAAGAATAAACACCATCAAGATAGTCCTTGGAACTAAGTTTGATTTGACGATAACCCAAATCAAATCAAAGGTGGTGTAAGACAACATATCCAAAAAGGAGATACTATCTTTCTTCGGTACGAACAAAACTATACATACCTTCAATAAGGAACAGAGTTGGATAGAACTTTTGTCTTACAACTCTCCAAGTTGTTGTTTAGGCTCAACCAACTAGTTTAGGGGTATCTAGTACAGATCCTTGGAGAAAGGAGTAGTTCGAGGAACTTGCCTTCTCAAGAACTTGAAAACACGGCCATGTGGAAACATGGCGATACTTATAGTAAGACATCTAGAATATCATGAACCACCGACATGACTTGGTTCGAGAGGAATCTTGCTTAGAAGGCAAGAAGACATAGTCTCAAAGCTTCAGGGTGATCTTGACTCTTTGACTGAAGAGAGTACACCAGAATAACAGACTTGGTAGCATGATCATCCTTTTCTTAGTGATCTGGTTAACCAATCACCCTAAGAATGACACGAATGTCCTTAGAGTTCAAAGCAGTAATAATTGTTAAGAATCTCATATGGCCACATTATTACGCACACGCATCACTTACAAGCACAAAATCTTGAAGAAGGGTGGGTAAACATGTGTGGGAGTATCACTTCATTAAGAGGGTCATGAATCTCAGCACAGCCTCTTAGTATGAAAAGGTGTGATACTTAGGATTGAACAGATGGGATACACTCATTGCATCTTAATCTGCGGATTACAACACTTTGACCTGGCCCTGGATATGACGAGGTACTGGAGTTTGTTTCTCCTCACATCCCGAACTGGTTTGTCATGACGGACCACAAGAGTATCTTGTATCAGAACACACCAATGCACATTTAATACTTATCTACGAACTAGTAGACAAAGATCAGAAAGCAACAAGAGAGGAAGAACATGCTTAGGATATAATCCTGGGATGTGGATGCATAGATTATCATTCTTCTGAAAACCAATGCAAAGAATGGGAAAGGTGTGGTAGAGTCATGAATATAGATGCGAGACTCACGAGGAGTACTCTTGTCGATCTATTTGGTTCCATTAAAGAGCATCTGCCATAGCTAGTGGTAGGGGAAGTATTTAGTTGTCACAACTCAACTGCGATAAAGACCACAAGCTTAAAGACTAGAATTGTAGTACCAGCCATCTTGAGGTAATGTGTGAACATTAATAACAGGGGTCAAAGGATTGGATCCTGGGTTAAAGGTCTGTAGCGTTCGCAGCATAGAAAACAAAAAAATTCCTACGATGGGAACAACTATGTACCAAGATCTATCTACTAGATACAAACAATGGGAAGATGTATATCCGTAGAGAACATACCCTTGAAGACCTCAAGATTTAAACTCGTGGTTGATGTAGACAGTCTCTTGCCGATCTCAAGATCGAGAGGAAGTCCTAGCGCCGCAAATCAACAGCGCATCCATGCTCACACACATGTCCGAGGCACCGAGCAACCTCCGCCTCCTCGCTCCAGAGATGCAGAGTAAGCACAACTCTTTCTTGCCGAATAGCCACCGGGAACATGTATCTCGCTAGTCCGAGACCATGGGGGATAAATTCTAGAGGGGGAGAGAAATCCTTCACGAGGAGGTGTGAGTGAGAAGTGAGGAGGGGGTGCCTTTTATAGGAGAGGGGGGACCCCAAGGGGGTGGCCGGTGCATGGGGGATTCCCCCTTGCCCTCCCCTCTTCATGTGGGTGGACACTCCACTCACAAAATTCCTTTAAATTCCCTCCACTCAAAATCCACTCAAACTTGCAATTAAATTTCCACCAAATTTAATGCAAACTCTCATTAAATAAAACTCTTTTGATTTATTCATAATTTTTTCAATTACTTTAATGACAAACATTCACATATAACCCCTTGCTAGAATTCTATTTCACATGCAAAAACACTTTCTGCAATTTCACCCGAAAACCTGTTTCGGTATCTAGTGAAATAAATTCCTGCGCTTGTTATTCTTTCCGGCATGAAACTTTGGCTCCAATTGGATGTCGGTGTCTCTTAAGTGTGTCACCCTACGGTTCGCGAATAATGCGGACATGATCGTGACCCCTCTTGGATCAATAATAAGAAGCGGGATCTGGAGACCCATACTGACTCCCACATATTCAACGATGACTTTCTTGTGATCGTCGGAACCTTTGATGCTAGTATCTTAATCCCTTTGTTTCGCGATATATTACATGTACGAGATTTGATCATCGGTATCTCCATACCTAGTTTGATCTCGTTACTGACATGCACTCTTTTATCATTCCCGTGATATAACATTCTAGTGATCAAATCACTTGCTTGCAAGCTAACCAATGTGATATCACCGAGAGGGCCCAGAGTATATCTATCCGTCATCGGGATGAACAAATTTGACTCTCGATCCATGGTTCTCAACATAACACTTTATTAGTTCTAAACCCATCTTTATAATCACCCTGTTATGGTGTGACATTTGATGTTATCAAGAAACTCTTCCGGTGTTAGTGATTGACATGATCTCATGGTCTAAGGATTAGGATTACTTCGTAAGTTGTTATAGCAATATAAACTCAATGATTTTGATCGTAATGCTATACTTCGGATGAATGTTCATCACACCATTACACTAATTTTGTGATCCCGTTATTAACAACATCCAATGTCCATGATTAGGAAACCTTGATCATCTAGTTAATCAACGAGCTAGTTTATGAGAGAGGCATAACTAGGAACTTTCTGTTTGTTTATTAAACACACGGGTATTAACATTTCTGTATTAATACAATTATAGCATGCAAAATAAACATCTATCATATATTTGGAATACACATAATAAACACTTTATTATTGCCTCTCAGGGCATATTCCCTTCAAGGTCATCTTCATGTACAAGATTCACAACACCAGAATCCAGCACAATCAAGGATCTTAGGTTCAAGTCCAAGGGATAAAACCCGAGAAAGGAATAGCTACTGCTTGAGTGACGTAGAGTACACTGCAAGTTAGTAACCACGAGGTAGCTTCCAAGATAAGAAATGACTTTTGTAGTACCCAAACAAACAAAAAGGAGGCACGCGAGGCGAAAGGAAACCTTGAAACCTAGAATAGAACATTGTGGATCCTAAAATAGAGTATTATGGGTCCAAAAGATAGAGAGATCATGATAGAAAGAAATATCTCAGATGAACAAGAGCAAAGGAAACAAGGAGTTCAAAAGACACAGACAGCTATAGAGAACTTAACACTAGGTCAACTGGCTGAGAAACGACATGCCAAGAAGGCACCTAATCTTTGAAAGACTGGAAGAGATATCAAAACTTTTCCAAAATCAACACAAGATAAGATGACCCAAAAACAGAGCGATACCGGATAAGGAACAAAATAAGAATACTAGAGTTTTCGTGAATAATTTACAACTTTTAAGATAGTTTTCACAAACACTCGAATCAACATCGACAAATAGCAAGATTTTCCTACGGTCGTTACTGCTCTGATGCCAAAACCTGTGACACCCTCGGGATCAATGCTAAACAAATCTCAGACCTCCGTCTGACATAAGCTTAACCTTGAGCTCGAGGATATCTAGTGAATAATCGGTAACATAGAAGTGACCCTATGAAACAAATTTTATTACAGCAAGCTCATAACTGAGCGAAGAGCTAAATTGTTACAAGAATAGTTCACTGACCACAAACATCAAACAATGAAAGTAAAATTATTCTATTAAGTATAGCAAACTTAACAAATGGCCTAAGAGTCCTGAAGCATAACGATAACGTCCCAGCCCATAGATTCTAGGCTGCCGGCCGGGAACCCCAAGCTACTCGTCAGTGTCAATGTCATACGGAACTTGTCTTCAGGGGGAACACTTACTCTGCTACAAAAGTATCAACAAAGCAAGGGTGAGTACAGGGTGTACTCCGCAAGACTTATGGCTGGTGGAGTTGTTTTGCTTAAAGACAACTTTGTTTGTAAAATAAGAGAGAGTGAAGAAGCTCATCTAATCAGAATATTTTAAAAGGGGATAAGAGAGTGACATCCTCAAAGTATTGAATATCATCTTTTGATATCCACCAAGTCATCATCATCTGAACCTTATCTAGGATCACACCCTCACACCCATGAGGAAGCATCCTAAACAAACATTACTTGCCAAGTTTTACGATTAGGTTAAAGTTCTCTATGATCATCACGTCCATTCTCAAGTCATCCATAACCGTGGACACGGATTTTCGAAAAGATTATTACCCTACAGGGGTGTACAACTTTACCCACACGCACCAACCGATTCTTAGCGCCACTAGACAGACCTCCTTGGTGTGCTGGCAGAGGGTGTGGTTGGACACGACCGTTTTACCTTGCTTTTGCCTAATCCATGAGTCTCCAAGAAAGGGTTCCATAATCCCAATATCTATGTCCAAGGATCAGGAGTACTCCCGGAGCCACCTTCATCCTAGGTCACGCCCTGTACAATGCACCATCTTCAACCCATCCAAATATGGGGATGCCATATCTCTAACTACGGACTCATGGATCATACTAGGCAAGTTAGTTAATCGAGGGGTCCCCATAAACCCTGTGTGGTTGTATGCTCGTCTTGGTTCAAGTGGCAAGAACCACGGGTCCTACGGGTGGTGAGCATGAGACTACAAAAACCACATCCCACCATGGGCTCCCATACAAGCCTTAGCCTATTTAATATCATATCACCTCTGATATCATCTCATCACGTTCTCCTATCATACTAAATTCTTTGCATCTGATACATCATCTGTATGAACTAGCACTGGTAGCTATGCATGGCTAAGCAGGACATAGTTATAAGCTCTAGCAGTGCCCACAAGCCAAACCTAGTTATGCTAGGAGCAGTGGATAAGGAAATATAAGCTCAAAGGGAGTAATGCAACAGATAGGATACTCTATCTATCAATAAAATACCATAGTAGAATCATATGCATCATGGCAGGAATTGAAATGCTTTCAAATCATAGGATTATATCATTGTGGGACTATGCTTACCTTTGCCCGTTGATAACCAATAAGCAGATCTTTGGAAGCCTTGGGCTTGACTTGATTATAGTTGGTCAATTATTGTTCGTCGATCTTTGATGGCGTTGATCTTAGTCTTCGATCTTAATCTCGATCTAGATATCGTATTCTACCGGGAAAAACCAAAACACCGGAAAGAGAGGGAAACAATCAACACATGGCATCGATGGAATGCTCAAACAATAATGATGATATGACAAGTTAATAGTATTGAAATGTAACCCTAAGACATGCTCGACAATTTAAACGGGGTTCCGAGGGGCATAAACCCTAATTCAGAAGAACTCCGCAATCACCTGTGAGGTGTTACTATGTTGTCCTAATTATACTTGTCATTTTAGTTGTTTAACAATGCATGATTATAGATTAAATAGGTAGATCTCATTTTCTGAACAATTTGATATATTATACATATTTTTCTGACTTAATATGAATAACTTATTGATTTTACAAGTTCATATCAATTTCAAAAATTATTAAACCTAATTATTAGCTCAAGATGACATTAGATAACCCTAACCCTAAATTTTTCTCACCAAGGCAGAGGCTAGACCCAGGAACTGAATTCTGGGCCCAGGGGCCACATCAGTTGCCACTGTGGCAGAGGTTGCGCGGTGCCTACCTTATAGCCACGCGGGCGCCACGTCGACACCACATAGGCGCCACGCATGCTCGCCGGAGTACACGTCAGCCGGCATCGGGGAATGCGCTACAGGGCACGGGAGGAGGCGTGGGAAGGCTCGTTCGAAAGAGCGTGTTGTAAGCTACATAACTATGGAGGCGAATCTAGCGTATGGTCATCGGAATAGCGACCACGGCGAACGGCGGTGGCAGTGGCGGATCTTGCAGGCGAACGGCGCACGGCGACTATGGCGAGCCAGCAAATGAACCGAGGGTGCCATGAGCACCATAAGCTCACCAACAACAAGATAAGGTTGACGTAGATGCAAGGGTCTTCCATACTCGATGGCGAGGGAGACGTCCGGAGTCAGGGATGGAGGTTCCAATTTGGCTGATTCCGTCGATCCCAGCAAGCGTAGCTCGACGGAGAGGAGGAGGGTGACACGGCGGTCAAGACGGTGGCCATGGCTTGGCCTGGGGTGACTGGAGAGGGCGCAGAACAACGAGGTCCGACGATCTTGGGTTCGGTGTCGCTCTGGAGAGAGCGATTGAGTGTCCGGGAGAGAGAGGAGAAGAGGACAAGGGCGAGAGAGACATGCGCTTAATGGTCTTATCCTTTCCCAGAGGACGGCAGCGGGCATCTTGACGCTGGCGGCAGTGGTGGTGGCGACACGCAGCTACTTCAAAGAGAGTGAGAGGTGGACGCGGTGATTACTCGGACCAAAATGGTATTGGGTCAGGGTGGGCCGCTCGCTACTGCACACGCGGAGGAAAGGGAAGAGGATAAGTTTTGGGCCGGCCTGCTAAGCTTGATTGCTCTATTTTATTTCTAGAAACATTTTTCCATTTATGATTTGTAGTTTCTCTATTGTATTTTCAATTTTGTAATCTATTTTTGAATAATTTTAAAATACCAGACGGTTGGTAAAACTAGTAAATATTGTGGGGCCCTTTTATTCCATTTGGGCTCCTTATTTTTTATGATTCAAAATACAAAAACCATTTGAATGTATTTCAAAGAGAGGGAAGGATTAGGGTTTTTGCATATGTTTCTTTGATGCATTTTTATAATATGATGATCATGATGCACAAACAAAACCTAATTTCTATTTAGCTAAAATTGGGGTGTTACAACTTTGCATCTTGTGAGATGGTGGGATGAAGCGGCCCGAGCTAACCTTTCATGACATCGTTCATGAGACTTGCTCCACACTCAACATGCAACTTGTATTGCATAAGTGGATTTGCGGGTGTCTGTCTCTCCCAACATTGTGAAGATTCAATTTACAATGGGCACTTGACAATACTTGTATCAACGTTGTGGTTCATGTTCGTAAGTTAGAACGGTTCTTATGTGAAATCCCCAGCCACGTTAAACATGGAAAGAAAATTAGAGGCGTCTAACTTGTTTTTGCAGGGCTTGTGTTGCGATGTGATATGGCCATGATTGTAATTATATATTATGTATGCAATGATCCTTATTGTAAGTTGGCAACCGGAAGGAGCCTTATGGTTGTCTTTAAAATTTCGTTTAAGACATGTGTGTCTATTATTTAAAGTAGTTGTAATAGTTGATGCTGGTGGACGACAACCATGGAGCGGCGCCATTGACCTTGAAGGAACGCCGGTAATGATGGAGATCTTGTTCATGCTTGGAGTTAGAGATCGAAGGCACAAGAAGAAAGGTCATATAATATCACATATTATGAATTGCATGTGATGTTAGTCCTTTTATGCATCTTGAATTGCTTAGATCACGATGGTAGCATTATAAGATGATCCTCTCACTAAATATCAAGTAATAAAGTGTTCGTCCTTAGTAGGCACCGTTGCTAAGACTCATCGTTTCGAAGCATCACGTGATGATCGAGTGTGATATATTATATGTGTGCATACAACGGGAGCAAGCCAGATTTTCTCATGCGAATAATAAGGTTAACCTTGACGAGCCTAGCATGTATAGAGATGGTGTCGGAACACGTAATACTGAAAGGTAAAGCATGAGTCATATGGATGATATGATGAACATGTTGATTGTTCGTCTTTGAAGCTACATCATCTCTCGTGATGATTGGTCTTGGTGAAGTGGATTTGGTTCATGTAGTTACCAAAACGACTCGAGGGATGTTGTTTTAAGTGGGAGTTCAACAGTAATATGATTAAAAGTTGAACACAATTTATCATAAATTAAATCAAAGTGAATTTGCATGATTATTGTAGTCATTGGCATTCGTTCACCATCTTACGCTTAGTTATAATTGAGACAATAGAACTATAGAATTCTGGATAGTTATTTTACGAACTGGTATCGTATTATTTTGAGTGTCAATCTATAGTTTAAAAGTCCTATTGCAAAATTTCAGCAAAATCCATTTACTCCATGAAGTTTAATAATTAATATTAAATCAAGAGTAACAATTCTAGTGTTAGTATCTAAAGTATCATGTTTGCCTCCATGATTCTTGATATTCAAAAGATTGTTTTAATATCAAGGTTATCTACGAGTTGAAAGAATTGTTTCAGAAACCATATTGTGTGGAAGATATTGTGATATCTGAAACGATGTTTTGGTTGCAACATGATAGAGTATAATATGGCAAAATTTATGTTCTCATTTTTTATGAGAATTTGCAAAAGGTTGGAGACGCTAGTCGTCCTAATCCTCCAAAAGGTTTTGGAGAGCAACATTATACTCGCGATTCACCGTTATAAGATAAAGTAGCTTGATCATGAAAATTGCCATGATAAGGATGAATATAAGATGTAGGTAAAATGTTTACTACACTAAAAGGATTACTAAAGAATGGAATTTGAAAGAACGCCAAACATTTTATGATGGTGATCTACTTCAAAGTGCAAGTCCAAATACATTAGTATTTGACTATACATGCTTTGGACTATGTGTCATGTGTATGGCTCCATTGTTGATGTTGATAGATTTTTTTAACAGAGAGGAAATGCTGAAAGAGAAATCTGAGAAATATTTGGCAGAAATAGAAAAGACTAGAATTGTTCAGCTTAGGTATATAGATGATATACATGTTATGGTTGTATTGTTTGCTTGTTAAACAATGTGGTTCTTAGGTATTGGATACCGAATTTGTTGGTATGAATTGTCATACAAAACAACAAATTTCTGAACTACAATGGCCTAAGTGACTAGCAAGAGAATATGTGATGGTGTTCATCGAAAACAAATAAAGTGTTGTTGTGTTTCTCGTTGACATCAATGTTTGCCTTCAAGATTTGTTTTAATCAGGTATTATGAGAACAAAAGGTTGTTCAAATGATTTTCGTATTCCATAATAGATGGATGATATACAAGTCTAGTTGGAGAAATCACATCCATAAAGCTAATGCTAAAAATGTTGAAGGACAAATTATTGAAAGATCACTAAGGAAGTGACATCGCCATTTAAATTATATTGGAAAGAAAACATGAAGAAAATCCATCTTGATGGAATTTTGGAGTCTTTTGATTTTGATCAAATGACACTTGTGAGACTTTTCTAGAGATAATTGAAACTTCGTTCGATGCCAAAGAAGAACGAACGACTAACTTATTGGAATTTATACATATTTATGTATGTAGCCCATTGTGTCAAGTCATAAGCGATGGATTTCAACTTCATATGCTTTCTCCAAAAATTTGAGTGAATATATGTGTATGTTTACTTAATGAGCATGATGTATGAAACATTTGAAATTGTTTAAAGACTTTCAAGATGAAGTGGAAAATCAACTTAACAATAAAATAAAGAGTTTATGATAGGATCATAAAAAAGATATTTGAGTTACAGGTTTAGCAAAACACCTAAGGTTTGAAGAATCTTACCATATATTTATATTTCCTGAAAACACCATAGTAGTATGGAGTGTTTGAGATATGTAATGAAACCTTGTTTGACATGGTAAGATCAAAGGTGTCATTTATAAAACTTCCATTTTATTTTAAAGATTAAAGCTTTAGAGACTACCGCTTTTACACTAAAAATAGCTCCACCGTGATCCGTTGAGATGACACCATATAAGTTGTGGTCTGGGATAAAACCCAAATCATACTTTCTTAAAATTTTGGTTTGCTAGGCATAAGTAAGATGTTTACAACCAAAGTCAAATGAGCATGTCTTTATTGTTATTTCGAATAACCATTGGGTATCCCTCCATAACACCGAAGACAAAAGTGTTTGTCTCTTAGAACATCAAGTTTCTTGAAGAAGGAATTTTTGTAAAAAATTAAGTGGGAGGACAATAGAAATTTGATAAAGTTATTGAACTTTAGCTAATATGTGCTCAATGGCGCAGCACTGGAAAGTGTTCCAGAGGCAGCAACAATGCTCATGGCTCACGTACCTCAAAGGTTGTGGTCACAGAGGTATAAGTTACTATTGTACCAAGTAGGTCGGGTAAATAATCAAATACTAAGATTTGAGATTTAAATCATTATTGTGTGACAATGATGAACCGACTACATGCAAATAAGCGATGATGGTCCCTGACTCTATCAAATGGCTTGAAGACATAGAATCCATGATAGTACCATACACGAGAAATCAAATTTTTGAACTTGAAAGACCCTCTAGAAAGGTGTAAGACCTTATGGTTGTATTTGGATCTATAAAAAATAGACATGGATGTTTCACATCTATGAAATAGTCGACATGTCGGAAAAAAAGTTCATGACAATGTTCAAGGAGCTGACTATGACAAGATTTGATCTTTCATAGCGATATTTGGTCTGAACGGATTAATGTTGCAACCACTGCATATAACTTTGCTATATGATAGTTGAATAAACAAAACAAGGTTCTTCTAATAGAATGGTTATCTAGGACGTGTACATGACACAATCCAAAGGATTTTTATAGTTCAAAGGATGGTAAAAGAGCATGCAAACTTCAATGGTTGAAGTAAGCATCGCGGAGTTGGAATCTTCGTCGTGATGAAACTGCTAAAAGGTTTAATTTCATCAGAGACGATGGAGATGCTTGCATTTACAAGAAAATAAGTGGGAGCACTAAGACATATTGCTAATACATTATGTGAAAGACATATTGTTGATTGGAGACGATGTATCTTTTATTGACACGAGTTAAGAATTTCATTTGGATGAAAAGACTTAGGCAAAACCCGAATATTTGGCATCAATGTCTATATGAATAGATTGAGGCACTAATATGGTTATGCCAAATGTACATAGATGATATATTGAATGAGTTCAATATGGAAAAGACAAGAAACGTTATTGCCACACAAAAAGAATTGAATCAAGATTCAAGTGTATTGACACTTGGTAAGTGAAACAAAGATTCAAGTATTTTGATACTTAGTGAATGAGATCACAAAGAGTATTTTTCAATCATGATTTGATATGTACACATCCAGATATGTCCTATGCTCTAAATGTTATGAGCATATACCAGAATGATTCATAAGATGATCATTGTATGATAGTAAGGATATTCTTATGATCTTTTAGAAGAACTAAGAATATTTTAATTTTGTAGAGGTGAAAAATAGATAGATAGTTCATTGTAATGTATTACATTGATACTAGTTTTGTCACAAGATACAAATTAAATTTATCTCAATTTAAACTATGGGTGGAACAATGTAATGGAAAGGAAGTTCCATAATGGATTAGGATGAGTTCCAAAGTTAATACATTGTGACAGATACTATAACAAAAGGCTAAGTATATGACTGTTATTGTAATAGAAAAATAGGGCATTTGTATCAAGTAGTTTGTTAGCAAACTAGATGTGGTTCACAGCGGTCTAGTACTATGAAGATATATTGTACAACAATTGTATCGACATGGTTTAATCCCAAAGTAACTAAAGGTCTCACTAAAGTACCAAATTTATACAATGCCATCTTATTGGAATATGAGTGATGCGTAGAGACGCAAAGACATGCAATTACACACGGACCTAGAAGTGTCGGATCCGAAGATTAGTTACTAGCAATCGTGTATATAAAACACCGGAAAGCCATAGGTGTTGAATGCACAAGTTTTTAAAAAATAGATTATTGACTCTAGTACAAGTGGGAGACTATTGGAGATATGCCCAAGAGGCAATAATAAAATGGTTATTATCATATCTTTATGTTTATGATTAATGTTTACATCCACTGCTATAATTGTATTAACAGGAAACATTAATACTTTTTGTATTTTGTAAACATAAAAGAGTCCCTAGTAAAGCCTCTTGTTATACTAGATTGTTGATTAATAGATGATCATGGTTTCCTAATCATGGACATTGGATGTTATTAATAACAAGATCATATCATTAGGAGAATGATGTGATGGACATACTCACTACAAGAAATGTTTCCTTTCGCAACGGCCGGGCCCATGGCCGATGCAAAACTTTTTTTCCGGTTTCGTGCCCCTCTACTACGACGAAACCGCTAAAAACGTGGAGGAATCTCGTCGGGCGCGTGGCAGAAGTAAGATTTCCACTTCCTCGCGAGATGTTGACTCTCCGACGTGTTTTTTTGCGTGTGGGTCCCAGACGTCAGTGAGTCTAGCGGACCAAACTTTTTGGTCACGCCTTTCTGATTTGAACTTGATAACATTGTTTCATGCCTCTTCTGTTAAGTTAGGCTGCTAGGTCCCGCATGTCTGCCTCACATTAGAGGAATCGTGTGTATGATGGAATTTTTTTCCTTCCCTGTTCCGAACTTGATAGCATCGCTCGATGCATCTGGCATTCAATCAGGCTGCTGGGTCCCACGTGTCATCCTCACACTAGAATAAACGTGTGCATGATGGATTTTTTCCTTGGCTCATGCCTCACTGATATGAACTCGATAACATTGCTCGATATATCCGCCGTAATCACGATGCTGGGTCCCACATGCCAGTCTCTCATTACAAGAATCGTGTGTATGCTGGAATTTTTTCCTTCGCTAACGCTACCATGTTGCAAACTTGATAGCCCTGCTAGATGCTTCTATAGTTTAATCACGTAGCTGGGACCCACATGTCATCCTCTCATCAAAAGAAACATGTGCATGATAAAGAAATCCTTGGCCCGTGCCTTTGATTTGAACTCGATAATGTTGCTCGAACTATCTGCTGTTAATCATGATGATGGGTCCCACTTGCCAGCCTCTCATTAGAAGAATCGTGTGTATGATGGAATTTTTTCCTTCGCTCCCGCTACCCTGTTTCGAACTTGACTGCGTTGTCGTTTAATCACACATCTGGACCCACATGTCATCCTCTCATTAGAAGAAATGTTTGTATGATGCATTTTTTGTCCTCGGTCATGCTACCCTATTCCGCACTCGGTCGCCCTTCGTGTTAACTTGGTAGCGTTGCTCGCTGCATCAGCCGTTTATACAGGCTGGTGGGCCCATATGTCAGCCTCACATTAGAAGAATAGTGTGTATATGATGGAATTTTTTCTTCTCTGGTGATGCCCTGTTTAGAACTAGATAGTGTTGCTCGACTAATCTGTCGTTTGGTCACGCTGCTGGGTCCCACATGTTAGCATCTCATTAGAAGAATGTGTGCATGTTAGACTTTTTCCTCGCTCGCGCCGACCTTATTCGAACTTGGCAACGCTGCTTGATGCAGCACCTATATAAGGTATCTTTGGTGGGTCCCACATGTCATCCTCTCCGTAAATGAAACATGCTATGATGGACTTTTTTCGGCTGCCTCCGTTGTTCCGAATTTGGTCCTTAGCTGGGTCCCAAATGTTAGCAACCTCTGTGCAAAAAATGTGTCTACGCTGGGTCCCAGATATCAGCATCTATTTTAAGAAACGTGTGTATGTTGGACTATTTTTGGGGGTTGAGTCCGCCGTTATGACCTTGGCAACATTGGTGGATTTTTTGAGGGGAAACGTTTCTATGATAAAGTAGTAGTTTACCTGGGCCCCAGATGTCAGCCTTATAGAGTATAAAAAAATGATAATCTACACTCTGATTCTGGGTCCCACATGTCAGCCTTCCATGTACAGGAAACGTGTCTATGCTGGGTCCCACATGTCACCCACTATTTGAATTAAATGTGTCCATGTCGGGTCTCACATGTCAACCTCTATTTGAATTAAATGTGTGTATATATGTTGGACTTTTTTCGGGTCGAGTCCGCCATCCTGACCTTGGCAACATTGCTAGATGCAGCAGCACCTTATCTGGGTCCCACATGTCAAACACTATTTGAATTAAACGTGTCCATGTTGGGTCCCACATGTCAACCTCTATTTATATTATTAAACGTGTGTATATATGTTGGACCATTTTATCGAGTCGAGTCCGCCATCCTGACCTTGGAAATATTGCTTGATGCAGCATCAGTTTAGCTGGGTCCCAGATGTTAGCCTGAGAGTACAAAAAATTAACTCTATATTTTAAAAGAAATTTCCTAGGATTTGAACTCGAGACTTCAGTACCGGTTGACTATGTGCCTTGCCACTATGACAGAAACATCTAATTGAATAGAATCGTTAAGCTTTGATGTTATAACTTTTTGACTTGTCTCCTTAAAAAGATTCTTTTTGAACATTTTTTATCTCCCATCAAATAATAAGGCGGTCCTCCTGGCAGCCAAACTAAAAACTGTAGGCGCTGTAAAAAATCAGCAGGCAGAATTTTTTTAAAAAATATTGAGAGGTGGGGAAAAATGCCCAAAAGGCCAAATTAAAAATAGTTTGGCTATTCTACACGAGCTGTTCTACATGGGCTATACTCCATAGGCTATTCTCAATGGACTTGTTTCTCAAATTTCCCTGGGATGTGGTTAGAAGTCCCCTTATACCCCTAAAAGGCCAAATTAAAATGTTCTAGGCTAAAGAGCGGTCGAATGAGCTAGATTTCTTCTCCTGGTATATAAAAATTGAATTTTGTTGTGGCTCGGCCAGGTTTGAAACAAAAGATCTCAGAGAGGGAGGGAAAGAAATCGATAATTATTTTTGGCAGATATTTATATAAACTCTACAGTAAAGAATAAGATAGAAATATTATGGACAGATTCGTAGTTCATATTCAGCAGCACTTGACCAATTCAGCAGCATTTCAAAGTGAGCGATTGAGCAATCCAGACACTAAAACACAATAGCAGTATAGAGAGAACCAGTTCTTGTTTCAGCTCTTAAAACCTTGTTGCCCGATCAGTTTGCCCTTTTCTCCAAATACACTCGACCATTGGAACATGTAAAACTGACGATTGAGTCTCCTTTTAGTACCTTCTTCTTACATTAATTCCTGTGTGATCCACGATGCAACCCAAAATGCCTAAGCCTCATCAAGATTGTGATAAGGCCATGTTTCAAAAGAAAAGCTAGACTTTCTCTTTTTTGCAGGTAAGAAAAGCTAGACTTTCGACTGACCTTGATTTAAACAAGTGCCAGTACATAAGTATTAGTTCCACAAAATTCTTTAGTAATAGCAACGACAAAATATTTGAGAGATTCGGTAGCTTTATTGCTTGAAATTCAGTAGCACTTGACCAATTCAGCAGCATTTCAAAGTGAGCGATTGAGCAATCCAGACATTAAAACACAATAGCAGTACAGAGAGAACCAGTTCTTGTTTCAGCTCTTAAAACCTTGTTGCCCGATCAGTTTGCCCTTTTCTCCAAATACACTCGACCATTGGAGCATGTAAAACTGACGATTGAGTCTCCTTTTAGTACCTTCTTCTTACATTAATTCCTGTGTGATCCACGATGCAACCCAAAATTCCCAAGCCTCATCAAGATTGTGATAAGGCCATGTTTCAAAAGAAAAGCTAGACTTTCACTTTTTTGCAGGTAAGAAAAGCTAGACTTTCGACTGCCCTTGATTTAAGCAAGTGCCAGTACATAAGTATTAGTTCCACAAAATTCTTTAGTAATAGCAACGACAAAACATTTGAGAGATTCGGTAGCTTTACTGCTTGAAATTTAATAGCAGTACAGAGAGAATAAGTTCTTTTTCCAGCTCAAAATCCATGGCGCACGATCAGTTTTCCCTGTTCTCTGAACATACTCGATCATTGGAGCAAGAAAAACTGAGGATCAAGTCTACTTCTGTGCGAATACCACCTTATTTTGTCACTGCCTGTGCCAATCCCCATATGCAACCCAAAATACCGAAGACTCATCTAGATAATTGTGACAATGCTAGGTTTCTAAAGAAAATCAAGACAATCTATTGCACTTGATCTAAATAGGTAACAGTACATCACTATTAGTTCAACAAAATACTTTGGTAATTGCAAACGACAGAATAAAGCCAAAGAAAGACCATCTCCTGCCCTTGACCTAAACATGTACTAGCAGTATATAGTACAAAATACTCCGAAGTATAAGAACTGGTACTATACTAGTACTACTTCATGGCTAGCCTCACTTTTTTCCAATTCTTTGTCAATTGAGAATTCAACCCCTTGATTGATGCATATTGAGTAATGCACTCACTGGGTAATATAAGATTTTTTATGGTACAACAGCAGGGAATGATTTTGCTTCTCCATGATGGCTGGCATTGCCCTGATCCCAGGTGTGGAGGAACTACAGATTATATCCCCAAACCCTAGCTTTACTGACGAGGTATAGATAGTGAGGTTCACATTGTACAAGGGCGACGTGCACAGGTCCTGACTGGTGCACACGATGGATACGATGATGATGCCCGACTCGTGTATGTCAAATAGAACAGCAAACACCGTATCATCGTCCCCTAATCCGATCTTCTCTACTCTCCATGAGCGTGGTGCCAACAGCGGCTGAGAGATGAACCTGTAGTTACTAAAGGAAGTAAGAATCGGTGGACTAAATTGCAGCATGCAAAATATTATAAGAAAAAATAATAAATTAAATATGAGTAACCTGACTGCAATAAAACATATGTAGTACTCCCTCCGTTTCAAAATATAAGATGGTTTACCTTTTGTGAAGTGTATCTAGACCCCTATATAGCATGTGTTCACTCCGAACTACACACTATTAGAGAGTCTAGATACACTCGTTTCACAAAAGCTAAAACATCTTAGGGCCTGTTTGATTCAAAGGATTTCTAAAGACATTATATATCCATAGGAATTTAACCTATAGAGTGTGTTTGTTTGAAAGGAATGAATCCTACAAAATTCCTATACATTGCTTTCCTACACGACAATCCTATAGGATTTCTAACAAGAGGTGAGACCTCTTGGAAAAATTCCTATATGACATGTACTTAAACCCTAAATTTACTGTATTTTTCCGGCAGTGCAAGCAAACATCTAATTTTACTGATCCCTGTAGTTTTTATTACAATAGGATATCAAGTGTCATGCCATTCTATTCCTGCATTTTCCCTATTCATGTGTTTCACAAATCCTTTGAATCTATTTTCAAACGGCGGGACTACCTACGGACTACATGTGCAAGGCCATTGTTTAAATGGAAAAGCTACTTGATCTTAGCAAGTAGTGCTAGCTCCCAGTACAGAGTCATGTTTGAAAGGAAATGCTAGATTATCTCCAGCGATTTGATCCAAACAAGTACTACCAGTACATACTGCAAAATATAATAAAACAAGCAGAACTACAGAGCCATGTTTGAAAGGAAATGCTAGATCATCTCTAGCGATTTGATCCAAACAAGTACTAACAGTACATACTGCAAAATACGATATCACAAGAAGAAATACAGAGCCATGTTTGAAAGGAAATGCTAGATCATCTCTAAGGATTTAATCCAAACAAGTACTACCAGTACATACTACAAAATACAATAGCACAAGCAGAACTAGAAACAATATACTCCAAATTACAAGAACTAGTACAATAATAGTGTACTAAACTAGTTTGTAGCCAAAATCCATATTTCTAACACATTGAAACCCCTCTGACTAGAATCAACATCAATACCTAATCCCAAATTTTAATGGCAGATCATCATAATCAAAACGGTCATATCTGTCATCTACCACCTTGTGGATGCAAAATGAGTAATCCAGGATGAACCTATCATGCTTATTAATCAGAAAATTCCGTAAATCTTTGCTCATCCTAGCGGCAGCCAGCGATGCGCGCTCTTCGGCTCGACAAACATGCTATATTCGGCGAACACCTCTAGGTCCCCTCCCATCATTGAAGGTTTATATAAGTGCAACTCCACCATGTACCGTGAAAACTTGCATGCCGCCGACCTGACGCACTAGACGGATACGGCGAGGCCAGAGTGGAGCATGTCAAATCGCATGGAGAACATTGTACCGTCATCCTCAGATACGACGGTCTCTACTCTCTATGAGTAAGGTGCCAGCAAAGGCTGAGAGATGTAAATGTGTTTCATGCCATAGTGAAAACTGTGCACTTCCATCGAGTGGGATTTTTGAGGTGGGCTAGGAGCTCTATGGGCGGGGCAGCGAACTCGCAGCCAGGCTCAGGGTAGTAGCACGGGCCGTGCGGGCACACCATCTTGTGGTTGAGGAAGTTGTGGAAGGCGACCAATGTCCCGCAGCTGTCGTTGGGGCATCGGCCTCCTTTTTCGCCAGCGACTTGTTGGCACAACTCCTTGGAGCATGCGGCCAGTCAGACGGCACTGGTAGTGTCCATACGCATAGCGATTTCTCCGAAGGCGTCATCTTCGAACTTGCTCCAGCCACCGTACCGCATCTTGTGCATCGAATTCGCTATTGAGTACGGATGAACTGGTGGTGATGGAGGATTCAAATATTATTATTGGGTTTTCTTGGAGGAGAGTGATGGCGGCCTACAAGAACCGATTCTGCGGGCGAGAACCAAGTGCACACTAGATGGAGAAGATGGGAGGCTCTTTGATCGAGGGGCGTTTGCGTGTTGCCTCGTCGGACTTCTGCAATGCGCAGCTGTATCGAGGATGCCGACTGGACTAGCAAGCGGGCACGTCCTGGCTCAGTATTGTATTGTCTCATCACATAGACGAGCTATAAATAATATCATAAATAAGTTTTATTATGTTTCAGGAAAGGATGTGAACCCACATTTCTCGAGTAAATTACATTTATTAGTACCACAATTGGGGTCAGGGTAACAGGTTAGTGCCCTGCGATTTTTTGCGGATACGTGCCGCTTTTGTGGCGAGCTGTTACAAATAGGTAAATATTCTTTGTCTACTCGCGTTTTAACAACTAAACTAACATGATGGGCCCACAATTAAGCAATGACATGGACCTGGGGCCCTCCTTTCCTCCCTCTCATTTTCTTACCCTCCTCACTCTCTCTCTCTCTCTCTATATATATATATATATATATATATATATATATATATATATATATATATATCTCGCGTGCGCGCGTGCGTATCCTTCGTCTGTAGTAGCTTCTCTCTTCATCATTCATTGTTCATTTTTGCCCAATCTGGTAGCAAATCTAGAGAAGCACATTCAGTAAACAAAGCAGATATAGGCAAAGATAACATAGGCTATGTAGTATAGCACTAAACAAGGTTCGAAAATTAGGCTGCTCTACAGTAGCAGATAAGTTCAACACCGAAATACAAAAGAAGCTGCTTGACAACAGCAGCACATAAGATCAGCGGCACCTCCTGGCCTCCGCCTCCTCCCTCTGGTGCTTCCTCCACTTCTTGCTGCCCATTCCCTTGACCTTTTGCTCCTTGGATTTGATCGAGGGCATGTGACCCTCTTTGATGGCCACCTTCTAGAGATCACGGAGGTGAAAGTCGAGTGCATTGTGCTTGGCTCTAAAGGCGTGGATGTTCATTTTGTGTCCACAGGTGCTCACATCCTCGGCATGCTTCACGAGGCAGTTGAAGTCGGTAGCATGGAGTCTCCTCTCGCAGAAGGGGCACCTGCACACGTTGCTGGCGAAGTAGTGGTCATACTGGTCGAACTTCATCCTCCTAAGCACCTGACGAGTCTTGGTATGCTTGGACTCGTCGTCGCTGCAGATGTCGCTGCTATCCACCTGTTGGGAAAAATAGTAGACATGATTGAGATACCTTTAGTTATTGGGATTGATTATTTGCATAAATTAACCATTTGAGATCCCATGATTATTTGCATAAGTGAAGCGGGTGGGCTAAATTTCCCAATCCCCAAATCTCAAAAAAAATCAAATACCGATCCCAACTACAGATCAGCGCTAGTACCAACTAGAGAATTCCTTAACTACAACTCAAAGGAAAAATAAAATAGGATTGAAATACGAACATGGAGATTCATCGAAATACAAGAGCATTAGCTTATGTAAAAAGATCTAGCATCCAATGATTGAAAATGCGAATAGCCAAACCCTAATAACAAACGATCTAGCATCCAACAATGGGAATGGGGGAAGAACAAGGGAAGGGGAGAAAACCCTAGTTACCTCTGACCATGGGTCGACGATGTTGGTGTCGTAGGGGTTCTCTGGGCATATGTACTCCTACTCCTCGTAGGGGTCCCAATGGAGCGGGACCTTCCCGTGACGGGCGGGGGCCTCCTCGCCGGCAGCTACACCGTTAGCGGGGAGGAGGGCCTGGATAAGGACGGTGGCTGACGGTGATACCTCGACGTGGGGCTAGACGAGGATGACGACCTCCTCGCTAGCGTCCTTGGAGGCGATGATGGCCAACGCCCCTTTATTCTCCATCGCCAGCGCAGATGGGGTTTTCCTAGGGGTTTGTAGAAGGTGATGGGACGTGGAGACGGTTACTGAGTGACTGAGAGTGGGAATGCGGAGAGGGAGAGGGCGTCTATAATAAAGGTGAAGGGAAGGGTGTAACACCCTCAGATCGGTCCTATGCAAGTGTTAGCGATTCCCACCAAACCCGCATAGAAACGATTCAGAGGTGCCCATCAGGCACTTGCGTGCGGGTGGAAAACGAAGTAATACCATTACACAATAGTCCATGATGGAACCCACAGAACATATATAAACAACACTGACTCAAAGAGTCAAGAATACAGATATACAATTCAAATATCCAAATCACCTTTAAAACGATACAGCGTCCGAGTACGGACAAGATGAAAATTGAGCTAAGAGCCCTAAAGAATAACCAATGGCGTCCATAACCCTGCCCAGGCCAAGCCGGAAGGGTAACCCTGCTAACGACGTCGATCTCAAAACCTGCTTAAACAAAAGGGTGCTGAAAAAGGGAAAAGGAAAAAGAGAGCGGTCAGTACTGAGGCCAGTACACGGCGAGACTAGAATTCGACGGCCCTCGCCTACATAGGTATGGTGGACTGAAGCGGCAGCGCAGCATGCACTAAACAACCTATAGAGACTCAATTCCACTGGCGGCTATCAGATAGGGCTAAGAAAGACCTATTCGGATCCAACCTGAAACTATCACCAAGCATACCCATCCTGGTATTTCCCCCTCGAGACCAAACGAGGAAGTCAACCGAGGAACTCACACAGTTGGCAGTTTTATTCATTTCGTTATAGTTGCGCAATTACTAGTCAGATATAGATAACATAAGTCATCCTGATATAATAAGCAGTGGGCAGTTTTAGTTAACCATTCCGTTGTAGTTGTAGTACTTACTAGTCAGATACATATAGCATGAGGCATACCAAAACCCAGCAGTTGTTGGTACTTTTATTTAGCCATTCCGTTGTAGTGAAGCTGATTACTAGTCATTATAAAGTCAAATTTATAGCACTACTTTAGTTATATTTTTCTATGATCGAGATACTGTACTCCAAGTCGTCCATAACCGTGGACACGGCTTTTAGAAAGTTTTACCCTGCAGGGGGGCACAAATAGCAACACACACATGATCAACCTCGAGAAAAACAAAATGAAAACCCAACGAGGCATCACGACAGAGCAATTGCAAGATTCATATGTTATTTTAGGGGGCCACCCCACTAAGCAACCTGCGACGAAGTTGGCCGGCTCCGAGACGGACCCAGAGGTTTGTGTCGACGGATGTAAACGACTGGGAACCCGAAAGTGTGACTAGGCTTGTCGATACCGCATAAACGTATCACAATTCCTAAACAGTACAGACGCTCCGTGCGCAATCGTAAATAAAGAAGTAAAGCATGGCATAAGTACAGGATAGTAATAAAGCCCCAAACTAGTTTGTGGCCCCAAGAAATAATATATGACTCAAGCTCTGGCTAGGGGGATTCATGGTCCCACATGCGGATAGTGCGAATATTCAAAGAACAGGTATCAAGTACTCGGGGTCCTATGGGACACAAGTGGACGGTTAAAAACCAAATAACATCTATTGCCCACCTATGCCTCTGCATTATTTACCTACTTCAATTTTAGTTATTAAACGATAATTAAAGCCATGATCATCTCCAACATTAAACATGCGGCATTACTCCAACAACTGTGGTACTTGAAGACACGCAACCGCACTTGAGCAAGCGACTACGACATGCAAGACCAACTATCTACCAAACAACACATAATAGGATGTGTCCAAGGCAATATAAGGCTGCAAGGGATATCATGGGTACGAAAACTAGAGCATCGCAACACAGATAGCAATAGATCAACAGGAGGAAGTAAACACTAGAAATGTAAAATAGGTAGAAAGGGGGAGAATACTCTCCTGAAAACATTGCCGAAGTTTCGTAACCGAAGAACCTGTCGAAGCTCACAACATCTCATCGTCCGATCCGGGAAGAAGCAAAACACTAAAAGAAACAAGCGATGCAACAATTACAACTAATGCGAAAGAATCGGCATGATCATGATATGATGCATGACATGGCAAGTTAATGATGCAAACTATGTCGAAAAAGTATTAAAGACATAGCACATTGATGATATAGCACTTGTGAGGCATTATTAATAAGAAACAATTAGTCCCCAATTTTATTTATCATGTTTTCCTTGCATAAATAATACTGATTATAAAACTGCTCTTAATGCATGATGCAAATGATAACATAGATATCATTGTTGGAGAGGTCTCGTCGCGCTGATCGATTGGACATATTATTTGTTGAATTCGGATTTACGGATTTAAAGTTATGCAATAATTAAGAAAAGACATTTATTAATATTTATTAATTCGAAATTTTTAAATTGAGAAAATGATGTTATAAATAGCATATTCACAATCCTCATATTTTTCATACATCATATATCATACATATTATTTGGATTTATAATTTTAAAATAATATTTAAATCAAATATATTAAAGAGGGTCAGAGTCAAAGGTTTGACTAGCTGCAGTCAACTCTGGTCAAATTTGAAAATAGGTTTGAACTCATATTGGAAATTCATTCATATTTCATTTTATAAGTTTTCCCAAATTAGAATTATTTTAAAGATATGAATTAATTTGGTTGATGACAATTTCTGGAATTTTATTTGAATTATTAAAGCTCACAACTTTTCTCACACTCGGCTAAGGTACCCACAGCCACCGACAAGTGGGGACAGGGTCCACGGGGCCACAGAGCGCGCGCGGCCAGCTGGGAGCTAACATGTGGGCGAGCCAGGAGAGTGCGGGTTGAGGTTTAAAAATTAAAGGGGCCCTTATGCAAAAATGCGGCTGCTCTGGTGTGACAAAGCTAAAACCAACTCGCGAAAACTGCTAGCTGACTTGATTTGGCGATGAATATGGCGAGATATCTGTTGAGATTTTGGAAAAAACGTAAACACTAGAATTGAAGAGTAAAGATAGGTACACAACTTTAGTTAAGAAAGTTCTTCCGAATAAGGTCCGAGGCGGCGGGAAAACGCGGAGGAACACAGGCAGTCTGGCTGTTGTTTTTCAAACAGATGGAAAATTTCAGAACGCTCAGATTTGGCCGGACTTCCTCAAGCAATTGCGAGCTCAAAACTGTGTGTATTTGGACTCTGTTTCAAGCTATAGAAAAATGATTCCGAGGGTATCAACTTTGATGTTCGAAATTTTTGCAAAGAAGCAGCACAAGCACTAGGAAAATTTGAGGAAGCGGTGAACTGGGGGGTTTGCGTGCGGCTGCAGATCCAGCGCGCGGCTGATGCTGTGCACGGCGTACACGACTTGCGGGCAAGCTCGCGAATGCTACGCTGGGTCATCTAGGGCTTGGGATGGTGCGTTGGAAACAGGAGAGTTCAGGCTACAACTTTTGTTAAGGATGCTCGAGCTAAAACATAACATGACGACGGCTAGATCTTGATGAACAGGGGATTGCAGACGGGTTGTAGGTGCTCGCGGCGGGGTGTGCTTCTACTGCAGCTTGCTGTGTCACGCGAGCAGAACGCGGTTGCGCACGTGAAGGGCGTTCGACGGACGGCGGCGGCGATACAGAAAGATAGGGAGGGATAGGGTATGTCAGGGAAGTTTGTAGGCTCACCAACGACCCTTAGGTGCAGCGAGTGGGCTCGAGGAGGCGTAGATCGACGGGGGCGCAGAGGCTCTAGAGGCTCCTGGATGTTTCGGCCACCGGCGTTCTGCAGCGACTCCGGCGAGGTACAGGGTGATGTAGAGGAAGTAGAACCAAGAACTGGACATCTTGGATGCCTTCTAGCACAGCTCCAACCTCCGCCTTCTTGGTTTGGCCGAACTAGGGTTTTGGCTTGGGCATGGCTACACCATGGTCATGGTGGAGAGGAGAGGGAAGGAAGGCCTGGTGGTGCTGGAGATCTCAGATCTCGATCTGAGAGATAAGGAGGGTGGTTGGCAGATGGGAGAGGCTCACATGGGTAGCTTTTTGTTTTGCCAAAAAGAGGAAGGAGGATGGCTTTGGGTGGGTTTCTTCTCTCCTCCCTCTTGATGCATGAAAAAGAGAGGAGAGTGAGGGGACCAAGGAGAGGGGCATGTGGTGGTGGGTTGGTCAAAAGAACCAAAAGAGGGAGGAAGGGAAGCACATGGCAACCCACGACTTGGAAGGTTTAGAGAGGGGTTTGGTGTTAGGATTTGCAAAAGCTAGCTTGGTGTTTGGTGCATGCACATGCACCTGCTTGGTGGTGAAGCATAGGATAGACTAGGTTAGTAGAGTGTGTTTTGATTAGCTAGGATTTAAAATGAACCCACTCCAATTGAATTAAAGTTTTAAAACAAAAGCAAGCAAGAATACTAGAAGAAGAAGAAAAGGAAGAAGGGTCATTATTTCATGTGGCACGAAATTAGTGTAGGGGTTCGTAGCATGGAAAACAAAAAACTTCTACCGCATGCAAACAAACAAGCCAAGATCTATCTACTAGATTGTAGCAACGAGTCGATAGAGGAACTCACCCTCGAAGATTCCAAAGCGGTTAACGAGAGAAGATTCTCGTGGGTGATGTACTCGTACTCTTGCCGATCTCCAGATCGCGTAGACGATCCTTCCGGCCCTGCGTTCCGGCAGCGCTTCCGCAGTCGGTCACACGTTCAGTACTCGATGAAGACCTTCCTCTCCCTTGTTCCAGCAGGCAGCGGAGGTTGTAGCACTCTCCTCGCAATTCCGGCAGCACGACGGCGTGGTACCGGAAGTAGAGGGGAGACCTCGCAGGGCTTCTCCTTAAGCCCGAGCAAGTATGGTGGACTATGAGAGAGGCCTTGGTGATCTAGGGTTTAGAGGGCACCAAGGGGAGAGTGTAGCCAGCGGCTAGGGTTTGGGGATCACCCCAACTCGTCGAGTTGGAGGTGCCCTAGGCGGCGGCACAAGGAGGTGGTGGCGCCGGCGACTTGGAGGAGAGGGCTAGGGTTTTTGGGTGTGTTGGGTGTGTTGGGTGTAGGTAAGAGGGAAGCCCTGCCCCTCCTTATATAGGTGGGAGGGCGTGGCTTGGGAGGAGGGAGTCCTGCCCCAAGTCGGCCTCCTTGGCCGGCGGGTGGAGCAAGAGGAACTCCTCCCCAAGTAGGTTTCCTACTCTCCCTCCACCAAGCAAACTTGCCGTTTGACTTTTTCAAATTTTAGTTTGACTTTCAAACTAGGATTTGATTTCTCCCTTTATTTTGCCCAGCCACGTGACCTAGTACATGATGCAACCATTCCATATTGTTATGACACATTCATGTACTCTTCCCCTCCGGAGTGCCGGACCTTCCAGACCCTTCTAGAACATTCCCGATGAAAACACCAGAATCATTCCCCAACTCCGAAATAGTATTTCCTTTTATGAATCTTATTCTCCGGACCATTCCGGATCTCCTCGTGATATCCCGGATCCCATCCGAGACTCCGAACAATATTCGTTCTCTTTCTCATTATTCCATAACTACTCAACAACATCGAATCCTTAAGTGTGTCTCCCTACGGTTCGTGAATTATGTGGACATGATCGAGACACTTCTCCGATCAATAACCAATAGAGGAATCTAGAAATTCATATGGCTCCCACATATTTCTATGATTACTTTGCGATCGAATGAACCACTTACATACGATACCAATTTCCCTTTGTCTCACGTCAGTTTACTTTTCCGAGGTTTTGATCGTCGGTATCTCTACATACCTAGTTCAACCTCGTTACCGATAAGTACTCTTTTCTCGTTCCCGTGGTATGTGATCCCTTGTGAGCCAGTCACAAGCTTGCAAGCAAATTGGATGACATTCCACCGAGAGGGCCCAGAGTATATCTATCCGTCATATGGATGGACAAATCCGACTCTTGATTCATGTGCCTCAAGCCATACTTTCCGAACACTCAATGCCACCTTTATAGCCACCCAGTTACAGTGTGGTGTTTTATGTCATCAAAGCATCCTTCCGGTGATGGTGATAAGCATGATCTCATGGTCGAAGGAATTAGGTTACTATGTATCAGAAAGCTTATAGCAATTGAACTATTAAAATGACTTGATCTTTATGCTACGCTTATCTATAGGAGTATGTCCATCATATCATTCTCCTAATGATATGACCTTGTTATTAACAACATCTCAAATGTTCATGATCAAGAAACCATGATCATCTATTAATCAACAAGCTAGTATTATAAAGAGGCTTTACGAGGGACTCTAATTTAGTTTACAAATCACACAAGTATTAATGTTTCTGGTTAATACTGTTATAGCATGAATGTAAACATTTATCATAAACACAAAGATATAATAATAACTACATTTATTATTGCCTCTAGGGCATATCTCCAACAGTCTCCCACTTGCACTAGAGTCAACTAATCTAGATTACATGGTAATATACCAAACACCCATGGCAGTTTGGTGTTGGTCATGTTTTGCCCTCGGAAGAGGTTTAGTCAACGGATCCGCCACATTCAAATATGTGTGTACTTTGCAAATCTTTATGTCACCATCTTGGACATGTTCTCGAATAGCGTGAAAACGTAGCTTGATGTTCTTCAGCTTCTTGTATGACCTTGGTTCTTGAGCATTGGCTATGGCGCCCATGTTATCACAGTAGATAGACATTGGGTCCAGCGCACATGGAACCACACCGAGCTCTCTAATGAACTCCTTCATCCATATCGCTTCTTGTGAAGCCTCCGAAGCAGCTATGTATTCTGATTCAGTTGAAGATCTCGCCACAATGCTTTGCTTTGCACTCCTCCAGCTAACTGTTGCACCATTCAAAGTAAATACGTATCCATATTGAGATTTAGAATCATCTGGATCGGTGTTCCAACTAGCATCGGTGTAACCATTAACAACGAGTTGTTCATCACCTTCATAAGAAAGAACCATATCCTTAGTTCTTCTCAAGTACTTAAGGATGTTTTTGACCGCTGTCCAATGATCCACTCCTGGATCACTTTGATATCTGCTAGTCAAACTAACAGCATATGCAATGTCGGGTCTAGTACATAGCATGGCATACATTAGAGATCTTATGGCTGAGGCATAGGGAGTCTTACTCATCCTTTCTCTATCTTCTGTCGTTGCAGGACTTTGAGTTTTACTCAAGGTCGTATTGGGCAACATGGGCAAGAACCCTTTCTTGCTATCTTCCATTCCAAACCTCTTTAGAACTTTGTCCAAATATGTACTCTGTGACAATGATATTAGGCGTCTCAATGTATCTCTACAAATCTTTATGCCTAATATGTAAGCTACTTTTCCAAGATCTTTCATGGAAAAACTATTATTCAAATATAATTTGACACTTTTAAGAAGGTCTACATCATTCCCAATCAACAATATGTCATCTACATATAGTATTAAGAATGCTACAGAGCTCCCACTCACTTTCTTGTAAATACAAGCTTATCCATAAGTTTGTATAAAACCAAAGCTTTTGATTACCTTATCAAAACGTTGATTCCAACTTCGGGATGCTTGCTTCAATCCATATATGGACCGTTGAAGTTTGCACACCTTGTTAGCATCTTTAGGATCGACAAAACCTTTGGGTTGCATCATATACAACTCTTCATCAATGTCTCCATTGAGGAACGATGTTTTGACATCCATCTGCCATATCTCATAATCATAATATGCAGCGATTGCTAACATAATCCTCACAGACTTTAGCTTCGCTACTGGTGAGAAAGTCTCATCGTAGTCAACTCCTTGAATTTGTCGAAACCCTTTTGCGACAAGTCGAGCTTTATAGACAGTAACATTACCATCAGCATCTGTTTTCTTCTTGAAAATCCATTTGTTCTCGACAACCTTCCGGCCATCCGGTAAGTCCACCAAAGTCCATACTTGGTTTTCGTACATGGATCCAATTTCGGATTTCATGGTGTCTTGCCATTTATTGAAATTTGGGCTCATCATCGCTTCCTCATATGTCGCAGGTTCATCCGTGTTGTCCACCAACATGACACTCATAACGGGATCATACCAATAAGGAGCGGTACGAGTTCTCTTTGACCTGCGAGGTTCTGTAGCAACTTCAACCGAAGTTTCATGATCATTATCATTAGCTTCCTCTCTTATTGGTGTAGGCGCCACATGAACTACTTCCGGTGCTGCGCTACTCGCAAGTTCGAGAGAAGGTTCAACAACCTCGTCGAGTTCTACTTTCCTTCCAGTCACTTCTTTCGAGAGAAATTCTTTCTCTAGAAAGGATCCATTCTTAGCAACGAAGATTTTTCCCTCGGATCTATGATAGAAGGTATACCCAATAGTTTCCTTCGGGTATCCTATGAAGACGCATTTTTCCGCTTTGGGTTCAAGCTTGTCCGGCTGTAACTTCTTCACATAGGCTTCGCAACCCCAAACTTTAAGGAACGACAATTTAGGTTTCTTCCCAAACCATAATTCATACGGTGTCGTTTCAACGGATTTAGATGGTGCCCTATTTAAAGTGAATGCGGCTATTTCTAATGCATAACCCCAAAATGATAGCGGTAAATCTGTAAGTGACATCATAGAACGAACCATATCTAAGAGAGTTTGATTACGACGTTCGGACACACCATTACGCTGTGGTGTTCCCAGTGGTGTCAATTGTGAAAGTATTCCGCATTTCTTAAAATGCTCTCCAAACTCGTAACTTAGATATTCACCTCCACGATCAGATCGTATAAATTTAATCTTCTTGTTACGTTGATTCTCTACCTCACTTTGAAATTCCTTAAACTTCTCGAAAGTTTCGGACTTATGTTTCATGAAATAGATATACCCATATCTACTCAAGTCATCCGTGAAGGTAAGAACATAACGATAACCACCGCGCGTTGCTACACTCATTGGACCACACACATCGGTACATATGATTTCCAACAAGTCCATAGCTCTCTCCATCATACCAGAAAATGGAGTCTTAGTCATTTTACCCATCAGACATGCTTCGCATCTTTCAAGTGATTCGAAATCAAGTGATTCAAGAAGTCCATCGGAATAGAGTTTCTTCATACGTTTCACTCCAATATGACCAAGACGACAGTGCCACATATAGGTCGAGTTATCGCTTAATTCCAAACGTTTAGCTTCAATGTTATTAATATGTGTATTTCCACTATCGAGATTCAATAAGAATAGACCATCTATCAAAGGTGCATGTGCATAAAACATATTACTCATATAAATCGAACAACCATTATTCTCGTACTTAAACAAGTAACCGTATCGCAATAAAGATGATCCCGATATAATGTTCATGCTCAACGCATGCACCAAATAAATATTATTTAAGTATAAAACTAATCCCGATGGTAGATGAAGAGGTAGCGTGCCGACCGCGATCACATCAACCTTTGATCCATTTCCAACACGGATCGTCACCTCGTTCTTCCCTAGCTTCCGTTTATTCTGCAGCACCTGTTTCGAGTTACAAATATGAGCAACCGAACCAGTATCAAATAACTAGGCACTACTACGAGTACTAGTGAGATACACATCAATAACATGTATATCGGATATACCTTTCTTCTTGATGTTGCCGTTCTTCAAATACGCCAAGTACTTCGGGCAATTCCGCTTCCAGTGACCCTCTCCCTTGCAGTAAAAGCACTAAGTATCAGGCTTAGGTCCAGCCTTTGTCTTCTTCGCCGGTGCGGCAACTTTCTTACCGCCCTTCTTGAAGTTTCCCTTTTGCTTAGACTTGCCT
The DNA here is from genome assembly GCA_916181665.1 of Avena sativa. Classification (NCBI taxonomy): domain Eukaryota; kingdom Viridiplantae; phylum Streptophyta; class Magnoliopsida; order Poales; family Poaceae; genus Avena; species Avena sativa. The sequence goes on from OV702280.1 coordinate 141,498,913, forward strand.
TTCTTGAATTTGGTGGTCTTATTGACCAACAACACTTGATGCTCTTTCTTGATCTCCACTTCTGCTGATTTCAACATGGAGAAGAGTTCTGGCAATGTCTTGTTCATGTTTTGCATACTCTAGTTCATCACAAAGTTCTTGTAACTTGGTGGTAGTGATCGGAGGACACGGTAAATCCCCAAATCATTGGGAATCATTATACCCAAACTTTGGAGTTTTTTTGCGTGCCCTCTTCCATCTTGCAGTTAAAGAACTTTTCAGAAGCCTCATAACTCTCAACTGCCACATGAGCCTCAAATATCATTTTGAGTTCACGGACAATATCATGTGGGTCATGGTTCTCAAACCTTTTCTGAAGCTCTGATTCCAAACCATACAAGATAGCACACTGAACTGTGGAGTACTGATTCTTCCGAGTGAGGTAAACATTCTTTACTTCATCGGTAGCATCAGCTGCAGACGGGTCACCCAGCGGTGCATCCAGCACATAGGTCAAATTACGAGTATTGAGGACAATCCTCAAATTGCGGAACCAATCCGCAAAGTTGCTTCCATTGTTTTTCAACTTTTCTTTCTCTAGGAACGTATTAAAATTGATGGTAGGGCCGCCATTGATCTACAACATATTTGCAATAGTTTTAGACTAAGTTTATGACAAATTGAGTTCTAATTAATAGTTAAATTAATCTAGGTGAACTCCCACTCAAAACAATATCCCTCACATTGTTTTAGTGATCACATGAACCAAATCCACCACATCAAAACCGATCATCACGGGAGTTGATGTAGCTTCAATGGCGAACAATCAACATGTTCATCATATCTACTATATGACTCATGCTTTACCTTTCGGTGATCTGTGTTTCGAGACCATGTATGTACATGCTAGGCTCGTCAATATCAAACCTTAGCTTCCGCATGAGCAAATCTGGCTTGCTCACGTTGTATACACTCACAGAATCTAACACACCCGATCATCACGTGGTGCTTCGAAGCAACGAGCTTTAGCAACGGTGCTTACTAAGGATGAACACTTTAAAATTTGAAATTTATGTGCTTGAGGGATCATCTTATAATGCCACCGTCGTTAACTAAGCAATACAGGATGCATAAAGGGTTAACATCACATGCAATTAATAATATGTGATATGATATGGCCTTTCTTCTTGTGCTTCCGATCTCCATCTTCAAGCATGAACATGATCTCCATCATCACCGGCATAGTGTCAAGGTCAATGGCGCTGTTTCATGGTTGTCGTCCACCAGCTTCAACTATTACAACTACTTTGAATAGACACGCGGGTCTTCACTACAAGAAATGTGTTCACTTGTGACCTTCTCGTAGTGACGCGAAATGAAATCGTCATAAATCTATGACGATTTCACACAAGATGGTCATAGGCCATTTAAAGAGGTCAAAACCATGTACAATTACGACGTTCTGTGTCGAAATCATCGTAATTTCATTAGATGAAACCGTCATAGTCAGCGCAATACGGCTTAGGATCTTACTTGTAGTCTATTATGAACAATTCATATCGTCGTAGTGTCTAAATTCGGATTTATTGACATGACTAGTTGGCCACATCAGCAGTTGCGCATATGTGTCATGGCTACGATGTCATTTTTTGCATACGTGGCATGTCCTATTTATGTGTTAATTGTTTCCCCACTCTAGACCTGACAGAAAGGCCCCACAGGCGGCCCCATGCCCCACCTGATAGGCAGCCCACGCCAAGTCCACTCAGGAATCACGCCGACCTGACATCAAGGCCCCACAGGCCCCACACCTGAGTCCTTATTAGGAGGATCACCAAAAAATTCTCGTCGACGCGAGGAGTCGAACACGCGACCGAGCTCCCTCCTGGAGAGCTGGAAACCACCACACCAAGCTCATTTTGTTGTATCTGTACCGCGCGCAAGGTATATTAACATTCATTTTGTTTGTTGGGCCTTAGCCTCGGCTGATGATTAGGTTCGGCCCACGAAGTAGACAAGTTCTTCTTGGGCCTCTTGAACTTGCGCACGGTAATTACAGCCAGCCCAACTTGGTCGGTCCGGTTAGTCTTTTTTTCTTCTTTTCATTTTTCATTTTTCTATTTTCTTAATTCTTTTGTATCTTTTTCATAAGAAGTACAAAAGAATTAATTTTTGTCTCTAAATTTTTAAAAAATTCAGTAGATAAATTTAGGGTGCTAATTAGAAAATACTTTGACTATTTGAAAATAGTGGATTTACTAATCCCATATTAGTCTATAGTAGAGACAATATCATATATTTTTGGCAAAAAAGGGACAATATCATATTTCAAAATGGTCAAAACGGCGGGCATGAAGATTCTTAGCTAGGGGTTGAGCCTCGCTAAACTTTTATTGGATCTCTGATGAAACAGCATATTGTGAGTCTAAAAATGATTTTTACCAAAAATCATGAGCATCGGATCATGTACCTGTAGTTCAAACCGGACGCACTTCCTATAGATTCGGCAAGAATTTGTCTTTTTCGCCAGGGGTGAACGGAAAGGTTTGAGATACCCCGGTTGGGACATTGTCCATGTAAGGTGGTCTAATATTTTTACAAAATGTGGGGTACCATTCTAAAACTGTCATTTGGTGGTTGCTTCACAAAACGCCCCGTTTTTTGCGCTCGGAAAATGGAAAATGGATTTTCCGTGCGTCGAAAAGGAAAACTTTCTCCTGCAACATTGTTCGCCATCCCATGATACATATGTGTGCATAATACGGGAGCATTATCACAAACTATGCCCTGATTCTAGCCATAACATTGGTCATTTGACCCGAAAGCCATGAAACCTCGAACATGATAGGTCATTTTGTGAAGGTTTTTTTGAGACATACTCGGTTTACCAAGTTTGGTATTTTTCCTTGCAACTATGTCACATAATAAGACACCGCGCGAAGGATTTGCGTTGATCGGACCGTCTTTTATTTTTTTATGCCCGTTTCAAACTATGGTCAAAACGGCGGGCATGAAGGTTCTTAGCTAGGGGTTGAGCCTCAGTAAACTTGCATTGGGTCTCTGATGAAACAACATATTTGAGTCTAAAAATTATATTTACCAAAAATCATGAGCATCGGATCATGTACCTGTAGTTCAAACCGGACCCACTTCCTACCGATTCGGCAGGAATTTGTCTTTTTCGCCACGGGTGAAAGGAAAGGTTTGAGATACCCCGGTTGGGACATTGTCCATGTAAGGTGGTCTAGTATTTTTAAAAAATGTGGGGGTACCATTGTAAAACTGTCATTTGGTGGTTGCTTCACAAAACGCCCCGTTTTTTGCGCTCGGAAAATGGAAAATGGATTTTCCGTGCGTCGAAAAGGAAAACTTTCTCCTACAACATTGTTCGTCATCCCATGATACATATGTGTGCATAATACGGGTGCATTAGCACAAACTATGCCCTGATTCTAGCCATAACATTGGTCATTTGACCCGAAAGCCATGAAACCACGAACATGATAGGTCATTTTGTGAAGGTTATTTTGAGACGTACTCAGTTTACCAAGTTTGGTATTTTCCTTGCAACTATGTCACATAATAAGACACTGCGTGAAGGATTTGCGTTGATCGGACCGTCTTTTATTTTTTATGCTCGTTTCAAACTATGGTCAAAACGGCGGGCATGAAGGTTCTTAGCTAGAGGTTGAGCCTCACTAAACTTGCATTGGATCTCTGATGAAACTGCATATTGTGAGTCTAAAAATGATTTTTACCAAAAATCATGATCATCAGATCATGTACCTGTAGTTCAAACCGGACCCACTTCCTACCGATTCGGCAGGAATTTGTCTTTTTCGCCAGGGGTGAAAGGAAAGGTTTGAGATACCCCGGTTGTGATATTATCCATGTAAGGTGGTCTAATATTTTTACAAAATGTGGGGTATCATTCTAAAATTGTCATTTGGTGGTTGCTTCACAAAACACCCCGTTTTTTGCGCTAGAAAAATGGAAAATGGATTTTTCGTGCGTCGAAAAGGAAAACTTCCTCCTACAACATTGTTCGCCATCCCATGATACACATGTGTGCACAATACGGGTGCATTATCACAAACTATGCCCTGATTCTAGCCATAACATTGGTCTTTTGGTCCGAAAGCCATGAAACCTTGAACAAGATAGGTCATGTTGTGAAGGTTTTTTCGAGACATACTCAGTTTACCAAGTTTAGTATTTTTCCTTGCAACTATGTCACATACTTAGACACCACGCGAAGGATTTGCGTTGATCGGACCTTTTTTGAATTTTTTATACCCGTTTCAAACTATGGTCAAAACGACGGTCATGAAGGTTCTTAGATAGGGGACGAGCCTCGCTAAACTTGCATTGAATATCTGAAGAAACCTGATATTGTGAGTCTAAAACTAATTTTTTCAAAAAATAATGGGCATCGGATCATGTACCTGTAGTTCAAATCAGACCGTTTTGAAGGGATTATTCATTTTCCGAGTGCAAAAAAGAGCTGTTTTGTGAACGGACCAATCAGTACATAGCAAACCGCCTCCCACGGATCGTCCTCAGGGGCATGATCTAAACCGTCCAGTTTCAATCCAACGCTTGTAGCTCACCTGAAGAAGCACACCTACTCCCCAGTGTCAACCACACCAACTTGGGAGTTGGGATCCGGAGATGGACGCGCCCCACCCGCCCCTTTCCCTGCGCTGCCAAACTAACCCTAACTCAGATCTCCCGCCGCCCGCCGCCACCCACCCTCCTCTCTCTGATCCAATCCGTCGCCGCATCCCCAACATGGTCGTTGCCTTGTCTGATTTGGAGAACAGCAACGCCATGGCCAGCCACCACGCGGGACGAGAGTCGGCGGCTTCACGGTGGTCTTGCTCGCTGGTGCGCGCGTGCTTCACTGACCGACGCTCCGTCGAACTCGCCTCACCGTGTCGCTACCGTGGATGACGGCAACGAGGACGCCGCTGCTGGTGTCCGCAGTTCCTTCCAGCGGCGACAACAGTACCTTCCTTACCCGCTTCTAATCCGGTAACGTATCCCTCTCTCCCCTCCCCCTTTCTCCCATCCCCTCTTTCTTATCCCTCTTGGACCCTCTCTCAGTGGCTCCGCCGCCCCTTGCTCCCTTTCTTGTGCAGCAACCCACAGCTCCGGCAGCCCTGCCGCTCCGGCGTCCTCTTCCTGAAGGACCCCTCTGCACACGCCGCGAGGATGGGGAGGTGCCTGCTCCTGCTTGCGCTGGTGGCCGCGTACCATGGCGGAGGCGCTTGCGTGTGTGCCGCCGCGAGGGCGAACTGGCTAGGCGGGCTGAGCCGGGCATCGTTCCCCAAGGGCTTCGTGTTCGAGACGGCTACGTCAGTGTTCTAGGTCGAGGGCATGGTGGCCGGAGGCGGCCATGAGCCCTCCATTTGGGACGCGTTAGCACACACCCCAGGTGACCACATTCATCCAGTTGATTTTATCCCTACTTCCTCGCTTGTGCCGCCTCCCAGTATATGGAATGTTGGGCAGTAGACAACGACCAATTCAGTGTTGATTGATGTACTATAGTAGCTAGATGCGTTTAATGTTGCAGGATAATGTTCGTACATGTACATAGATAGATCTTATAGACAGCTAAATGTTGGACTTAGGATTTTAAATGACAGTCCAAGTTTGCTTGCTCTTGTTCTTTGTCCTGATGTCTGATCCACACTAGCATTTTCTTACTTTGTGTTGCGATGAACAGGGAGGATTGCAGGGAATGGAAATGCAGACTTCACAACAGATCAGTATCATCACTACAAGGTAGTACCACGTTAAAAGTAAACAGACACATCTTGTATTCTTTAAACCCACTTCCGAAATGAGAACTGATTGTTGTTCTGTTGGCTAGAGCTAGGAGTGTGTGCCCAGTTCACCCTATTTGAGGCTTGGTTTCCGCTGGGTGGGTGTAGTGATGGTAGTTTCTTCTAGTCTAGTTAAAAATATCACAGCTATTGGTAGGTCCATTCGTCGGGTTTGTTTTAACCTCATATGCTACCTGTTACTATATAAGATAGTAATCAAAATTATTTTGCCCTTCTATATCAGAAACTATAGCAACTTGCAGTAGCAATAGTTATCCTTGATAAGATATTGTTTGTTCTAGTAATATGAACAAACTAGGGAAAAGCTAGGAAAAAATAGAGTTTGTTCTAATCCCCGACGTCCAATTATTATACATGTTATGTGGCCATGCTGGTTACTTTTTTCTAGTACATATGCTAGAACATCTACCACTTGCTACTAGATTTGGACTAATGCCGTGTTTCTAGTATGTATAGTTCCACTCATTGAGACAGTTACATATGAAAAGCATTTCATGTTCTTAGGTACTTGACTGCATGATGTGCTTATATGCCTGAGTGAATCAGAGAGATATGAAAAATGTTTGTTGTGTTAAACAGTGACGAAAATAGTTTCTGCTCCTTGGCTTGTACAAAGTGATGTGAAGTTTTGTATCACTAGTATAATGTTTGCTAATAGGAGCTCTGTAAGGAGCATCTCATCATGCTTTTGAGCTCGTGATTTCTTTTTTCCTTTTTGAAAAAGGGTGATACCTCCCAGGCCTTAGCATTTTGAGATGTGAATGGTGTCCTGAGTCTGTTATGGAAGGTAAAACTTGTCAGTGTTACTGTATAATCGTTGTGTGAACTGTCTGTACTATAACCTGCTATTTCATGAGTCTGTTGTTACTAAATTTCTTGTTGTGCAGTGGAACTATGGGTTGGAGTGACACGGTCAAGTTCAGAACCCCTCCAGCGGCAGGGTCAGATGAGGTGTCCTTCGTGATCTATGGCGACATGGGGAAGACTCCGCTAGACCCATCGGTGGAGCATTACATTCAGGTACAGAAAAAATGTTGCCCCATGTAACTAAAATACTACTCAGTAGAAAAATCTGCTGCTAGCTTATAGGATGCATTGAGCTTCTCTGCACGAGATGTGTCCTTATGAATTCTGAAGTTAACTCATGTGATGCCACTCGTTTGCAGCCTGGGTCGATCTCCATGACCAGAGCAGTGGCCAAAGAGATGCAAACCGGCCAGGACGATCTGACTAACTGTGTAACCATCATTTCCTCTCTTTACCAGGAGCTCCAGCCTGAGGTGGAAGAAGCGAAGGCTTCATCACTCAGCAAAATATAGATAGTCATATTTTTTGAAACTGGTTGTATTTGCCTGGGTGATTTAAACAATGTAATAGTTGTAATATTGTAATATTGATCATCCTCAGGTGGAAGAATCGAAGGCTTCATCACTCAGCAAATGTTTGTAGCCGTTTTATGTTCTTGGTTGATGTCAAATATGTTCTGATTGTAATACTGATCTAAATTTGGTTAGCATTCTTGAAAATTAATGTGATTTGGCCAGTGTGTACCCAAATATTTGATGTTTTGTTTGTATGAAATGAAACAAATGCTAGATGGGTTCTAAAAAGGCCTCAGCCCACACAATTTTAGACTGAAGAATTGTACAATTTCATAAAATGGTTCAAAATAGAAAAGAAACTGGTCTTTAAAAGGCCAAAGTCCTAAAAATAGAGAAGGCCAACTTGTTGGGTTGGCCCAACAAATCAATGGAATTGGCAGAACAGTTAATTTACCAAGTTTTTAGGCTTAGCCCATATAAACAACAAACGTGTAGTGGGCTGATTTCGTGCCACGTCGGACTGGCCACGTAGGATCTGACCTGGCGATGCCAATTTTCCCGTGACGATATCGTATCGTCATCACGGTAATGACGGTCCAATATCGTCATAGACGGTTATGACGATTTCGTGAAAAACGTCGTTGTGTGCAATTACTGACGCTCAGTTTTTGACGATCTGTTTTTCGTAATAAGATCGTCATATATTGTAGATAATGACGATTCAGTGACGAAAATAGAGGGTCATGTATCAACAAATTCCTTGTAGTGCTTAACAGAATTTAAAAACAACCATATGGCTCCTGCCGGTTGCCAACTTACAATAAGGAACATTGCATACATCAAATATAATTACAATCATGGCCATATCACATCACAACACACCCCTGCAAAACAAAGTTAGACGCCTATAATTTTCTTTGCATATTTTACATGGTTTGGGGCTTTCAATAAGTGTCGATCTAAATTACGAACAAGAACCACAACGTTGATGTTTGAACTATCAAGTGCCCGTTGTAAATTGGATCTATACTATGATGGGAGAGACAGGCACCCGCAAAGCCACTTATGCAATACAAGTTGCATGTTGAGCGTGGAGCAAGTCTCATGTATGATGTCATGTAAGGTTATCCCGGGCCGCTTCATCCCATCATACCGCAAGATGCAAAGTACACAAAAAGCAATTGATAATAAAACCACCACCGCCCAGAATGACCATTGTGTTCTACTCGTGCAACAGATCTACATATAGACATGGCTCTGATACCACTGTAGGGGTTCGTAGCATGGAAAACAAAAAATTTCTACCACATGAAAACAAACAAGCCAAGATCTATCTACTAGATTGTAGCAACGAGTCGATAGAGGAACTCACCCTCGAAGATTCCAAACCGGTTAACGAGAGCAGATTCTTGTGGGTGATGTAGTCGTACTCTTCCCGATCTCAAGATCGCGTAGACGATCCTTCCGGCATTGCGTTCCGGCAGCGCTTCCGCAGTCGGTCACACGTTCGGTACTCGATGAAGACCTTACTCTCCCTTGTTCCAGAAGGAAGCGGAGGTTGTAGCACTCTCCTCACGATTCCGGCAGCACGACGGTGTGGTACCGAAAGTAGAGGGGAGATCTCGCAGGGCTTCGCCTTAAGTCGGAGCAAGTATGGTGGACTATGAGAGAGGCCTTGGTGATCTAGGGTTTAGAGGGCACCAAGGGGAGAGTGTAGCCGGCGGCTAGGGTTTGGGGATCACCCCAACTCGCCGAGTTGGAGGTGCCCTAGGCGGCGGCACAAGGAGGTGGTGGCACCGGCGACTTGGAGGAGAGGGCTAGGGTTTTTGGGTGTGTTGGGTGTGGTGGGTGTAGAGAAGAGGGGCAGCCTTGCCCCTCCATATATAGGTGGGAGGGCGCGGCTTGGGAGGAGGGAGTCCTCCCCCAAGTCGGCCTCCTTGGCCGGCGGGTGGAGGGAGAGGAACTCCTCCCCAAGTAGGTTTCCTACTCTCCCTCCACCAAGCAAACTTGCCGTTTGACTTTTTCAAATTGGCGTTTGACTTTCAAACTAGGATTTGATTTCTCCCTTTATTTTGCCCAGCCAAGTGACCTATTACATGATGCAACCATTCCATATTGTTATGACACATTCATGTACCCTTCCCCTCCGGAGTGTCGGACCTTCCGGACCCTTCTAGAACATTCCCGATGAAAACACCAGAATCATTCCCCAACTCTGAAACAGGACTTTCCTTATATGAATCTTATTCTTCGGACCATTCCGGATATCCTCGTGATATCTCGGATCCCATCCGAGACTCCGAACAACATTCAGTCTCTTTCTCATTATTCCATAAATACTCAACAACAACGAATCCTTAAGTGTGTCTCCCTACGGTTCGTGAATTATGCGGACATGATCGAGACACTTCTCTGATCAATAACCAATAGAGTAATCTGGAAATTCATATGGATCCCACATATTTATACGATTACTTTGCGGTCGAATGAACCACTTACATACTATACCAATTTCCCTTTGTCTCACGATAGTTTACTTATCCGAGGTTTTGATCGTCGGTATCTCTACATACCTAGTTCAACCTCGTTACCGATAAGTACTCTTTTCTCGTTCCTGTGGTATGTGATCCCTTGTGAGCCAGTCACATGCTTGCAAGCTAATTGGATGACATTCCACCGAGAGGGCCCAGAGTATATCTACCCGTCATATGGATGGACAAATCCCACTCTCGATCCATGTGTCTCAACCCATACTTTCCGAACACTCAATGCCACCTTTATAGCCACCCAGTTACGGTGTGGTGTTTGATGTCATCAAAGCATCCTTCCGGTGATGGTGATAAGCATGATCTCATGGTCGAAGGAATTAGGTTACTATGTATCAGAAAGCTTATAGAAATTGAACTATTAAAATGACTTGATCTTTATGCTACGCTTATCTATAGGAGTATGTCCATCATATCATTCTCCTAATGATATGACCTTGTTATTAACAACATCTCAAATGTTCATGATCAAGAAACCATGATCATCTATTAATCAACAAGCTAGTATTATAAAGAGGCTTTACTAGGGACTCTAATTTAGTTTACAAATCACACAAGTATTAATGTTTCTGGTTAATACTGTTATAGCATGAATGTAAACATTTATCATAAACACAAAGATATAATAATAACTACATTTATTATTGCCTGTAGGGCATATCTCCAACAATTAGGAGCACATTCTATGGTACATGTACATGGAAATTGGACATGGGTTGGATCAAAACCATATGCCTACAAGTTGATGATTAGTAAAAGGGAACCATAAAAATGTATGTGAGCTAGAATTCAAAACCAAAAGTAAAAGTCATGGCCCACATACATGACACATGGTTGGATTGAAGAAAAGAAAAGAAAATAGATGGTACCAAGGGAAAGTGATGATGTCGAGTTAGTAGATGGAAGGATTTGAAAAACAAATGCCCTCAACTCATATTGGGCATATAACATTATATCAAAAGACAAATACAATATATATCCAGAAGCAAATACAATTGAGAAGGCAAATGCAAAATGAGAAGAACAAAATGAAAAGGGGTTTTAATATGATGCTCAAATGCAAGGTGGCATAGTGACATGAGCATGATATAATAATGATGCAATGAGACATGTTGGAAATATCAATATATAGACTAGGCAAGTAGCATTACAATTGTTAGACAATTGGGATGCTACAAAGGGACTGTTGGAGATATGCCCTAGAGGCAATAATAAAAGTGCTTATTATTATATCTTTGTGTTTATGATAAATGTTTAGATTCATGCTATAATAGTATTAACCGGAAATATTAATACTTGTGTGATTTGTAAACTAAATTAGAGTCCCTAGTAAAGCCTCTTTGTAATACTAGCTTGTTGGTTAATAGATGATCGTGGTTTCCCAATCATGAACATTGAGATGTCATTAACAACAAGATCATATCATTAGGAGAATGGTGTGATGGACATACTCCTATAGATAAGCGTAGCATTAAGATCAAGTCATTTCAATAGTTCGTTTTCTATAAGCTTTCTGATATATAGTAACCTAATTCCTTCGACCATGAGATCATGCTAATCACCAGCACTGGAAGGATGCTTTGATGACATTAAACACCACACCGTAAGTGGGTTGCTATAAAGGTGGCATTAAGTGTTCGGAAAGTATGTGTTGAAGCACATGGATCAAGAGTGGGATTTGTCCATCCATATGACGGATAGATATACTCTGGGCCCTCTCGGTGGAATGTCATCCAATTGTCTTGCAAGCATGTGACTGGCTCACAAGGGATCACATATCATGGGAACGAGAAAAGAGTACTTATCGGTAACGAGGTTGAACTAGGTATGTAGAGATACCGACGATCAAAACCTCGGATAAGTAAACTATCGTGAGACAAAGGGAAATTGGTATCGTATGTAAGTGGTTCATTCGATCGCAAAGTAATCGTAGAAATATGTGGGAGCCATATGAATTTCCAGATTCCTCTATTGGTTATTGATCGGAGAAGTGTCTCGGTCATGTCCGCATAATTCACGAACCGTAGGGAGACACACTTAAGGATTCAATGTTGTTTAGTAGATATGGAATGTTAGTAGGGATACCGAATGTTGTTCGGAGTCTCGTATGGGATCCTGGATATCACGAGGAGATCCGGAATGGTCCGGAGAATAAGATTCATATAAGGAAAGTCATATTTTGGATTTCGGGAAAGTTTCCGATGTTTTCATCAGAGAGGTTCTAGAAGGGTCTAGAAGGTTCACCGGACCAGAAGGGGAATGGTCCATGAATGTGTCATGGATATGTGGAATGATTGGATCATATCCTAGGTCTAAATTGAAAGTCAAACGGGAAGTTTGAAAAGTCAAACTGAAAAGTCAAGCCAGATTTGCTCATGCGGAAGCTAAGGTTTTATCTTGACGAGCCTAGCATGTACATACATGGTCTCGGAACACGGATCACCGAAAGGTAAAGCATGAGTCATATAGTAGATATGATGAACATGTTGATTGTTCGCCATTGAAACTACATCAACTCTCGTGATGATCGGTTTTGATGTGGTGGATTTGGTTCGTGTGATCACTAAAACAATTTGAGGGATATTGTTTTGAGTGGGAGTTCACCTAGATTAATTTAACTATTAATTAGAACTCAATTTGTCATAAACTTAGTCTAAACTATTGCAAATATGTTGTAGATCAATGGCGGCCCCTACCATCAATTTTAATGCGTTCCTAGATAAAGAAAAGTTGAAAAACAATGGAAGCAACTTCGCAGATTGTTTCCGCAATTTGTGGATTATCCTCAATGCAGGTAATTTGACATATGTGCTGGATGCACCGTTGGGTGACCCGCCTGCAGCTACTGCTACCGATGAGGTAAAGAATGTTTTCCTCGCTCGGAAGAATCAGTACTCCATAGTTTAGTGTGCTATCTTGTATGGTTTGGAATCAGAGCTTCTAAAAAGGTTTGAGAACCATGACCCACATGATATTTTCTGTGAAGTCAAAATGATATTTGAGGCTCACGCGGCAGTTGAGAGTTATGAGGCTTCTGAAAAGTTCTTTAACTGCAAGATGGAAGAGGGCAGCTCCATCAGTGAGCACGTGCTTAAGATGTCTGGGCACGCAAGAAAGCTTCAAAGCTTGGGAATAGTGATTCCTAATGCTTTGGGGATTCACCGTGTCCTCCAATCACTACCACCAAGTTACAAGAACTTTGTGATGAACTACAATATGCAAAACATGGACAAGTCGTTGCCAGAACTCTTCTCCATGTTGAAATCTGCAGAAGTGGAGATCAAGAAAGAGCACCAAGTGTTGTTGGTCAATAAGACCACCAAATCCAAGAAGCAAGGAAAGTCTAAGAAAAAGGGAAACTTCAAGAAGGGTGGTAAGAAAGTTATCGCGCCGGCGAAGAAGACCAAGACTGGGCCTAAGCCTGATACTGAGTGCTTTTACTGCAAGGGAGAAGGTCACTGGAAGCAGAATTGCCCAAAGTAAGAACGGCAACATCAAGTAGAAAGTTATATCCGATATACATGTTATTGATGTCTATCTCACTAGTACTCGTAGTAGTGACTGGGTATTTGATACTAGTTCGGTTGCTCATATTTGTAACTCAAAACAGGTGCTGCAGAATAAATGGAAGCTAGCGAAGAACGAGGTGACGATGCGCGTTGGAAATGGATCAAAGGTTGATGTGATCGCGGTCGGCACGCTACCTCTTCATCTACCATCGGGATTAGTTTTATACTTAAATAATTGTTATTTGGTGCCTGTGTTGAGCATGAACATTATATCTGGATCATGTTTATTGCGAGACGGTTACTTATTTAAGTCCAAGAATAATGGTTGTTCGATTTATATGAGTAATATGTTTTATGAACATGCACCTTTGATAGATGGTCTATTCTTATTGAATCTCGATTGTGGAAATACACACATTAATAACATTGAAGCTAAACGTTTGAAATTAAGTGATAACTCGACCTATATGTGGCACTGTCGTCTTGGTCATATTGGAGTGAAGATATGAAGAAACTACATTCCGATGGACTTCTTTAATCACTTGATTTCGAATCACTTGAGAGATGCGAAGCATGTCCGATGGGTAAAATGACTGAGACTCCATTTTCTGGTATGATGGAGCGAGGTACGGACTTGTTGGAAATCATACATACCGATGTGTGTGGCCGAATGAGTGTAGCATCGCGCGGTGGTTATCATTATGTTCTTACCTTCACGGATGACTTGAGTAGATATGGGTATATCTATTTCATGAAACATAAGTCCAAAACTTTCGAGAAGTTTAAGGAATTTCAAAGTGAGGTAGAGAATCAACGCAACAAGAAGATTAAATTTCTACGATCTGATCGTGGAGGTGAATATCTAAGTTACGAGTTTGGTGAGCATTCGAAGAAATGCGGAATACTTTCACAATTGACACCGCCGGGAATACCACAGCATAATGGTGTGTCCGAACATCGTAATCGAACTCTCTTAGATATGGTTCGTTCTATGATGTCACTTACAGATTTACCGCTATCGTTTTGGGGTTATGCATCAGAAACAGCCGCATTCATTTTAAATAGGGCACCATCTAAATCCGTTGAAACGACACCGTATGAATTATGGTTTGGGAAGAAACCTAAATTGTCGTTCCTTAAAGTTTGGGATTTGTGGCATCCCGCAAAACCACTACTAGAAAATCGCGTCGTTTTTGTGCATTGCATCATCATGAACGCATGCTCATGTCATCATGCCACATTGCATTTGAGCATCGTCATCATCTTGCATTTGCTTGCATAAAACTATTTTCGGAAAAACCTGTTCTTGTTTTCTAAACGCCCCATCTTTATTCAAACGCAAAACCCGGGTCTCCGGATTATTTTGTTTTGTCCGCTATCGGTTTGCAGAAGCCTTGTTTTAAACAAATAAAATATTAAATTATTTTAATGGGGGCAGCCAAACCGGGCCGAACCGACCCAGTCGGCCACCCCTAGAAATAAAATCGGTCCACCAGAAATCCTAAAACTACCCAACCTAATCTACCCACCCCTCTGGCCACCTCACCCCGGCCAATCCCCACCCGACACGTCACCCTGACCCAAACTCCTACCCACTCATAATCTGCCACATCACCCCACCAGCCACCCACACTCTCTCTCCCTTCCCTCTCTCTCTCAGCACACACCACTCCCTCTCTCACCCAGCCGCACCTGCCCTGTCCCGCTGCCACCCGGGCCCTCTCTCCCTGGCCCCGCCTGCCAGCCCCCCTCTCCTTTCTCTCTCTCTTCCACTCACCCGCCTGGTCCCACAGGTCCCACCCCTGTCGGCCCCTCCTCCCACGCCCTCTCTCCTTCCCCGCACGCACCATCCCCCGCTCCCTTCCTCCCCCACGTCGCTCCACCACGCCACCTCCTGCCGCAACCTCCCTCTCCTCCCTCATCCTCGCCGCCGGCAGGAGGCACGCCGCTGCTCCTCCTCCAGCCGCGCGCGCCCGCCCCTTCTCCCCGCCGGCGAGCTCCCCCTCCTCCGCCGGAGCCCGCCCCTCCTTTCCTCCGCTCCGGCTCCTCCCCAACCGACGCCGGCCGCCTCTCCTCCACCCTCTCCCCGGTCGCGCGCCTCCCGCCCCGATGCGCTCCGGCCGCGTCTCCAGCGCCTCCGCCCGCCGGCCCCGAGCTCGGCCGCGCCGCCTCGGAGCTCCGCCGCCCCGCGGTCCCTCATCACCTCGCCGGCCCGGCCCTCTGTCCCGCGCCACCGCCCTCTGCAAGCCGGCCTCGCTCGCCTCCCTGGACCCCCCCGCCGGCGCCGCCGCGCGGCCGCCTCCACCGCGCCGGCGAGCTCGCCACCGCCACCACCCGCCATCCCCGACGCCGGCGCGCCCCCGTCGACCTCCTCGCCGCCCACACGACCCCGCCTCTTCTCCTCCTCCTGGCGCCCGCCGCCGCCTGGGACTCCCTCACCGCCGACCCAAGCCCGCCTCGCCTCCCCGGCCTCCCCGCGAGCCCCGCCCTCGCCGTTGCGGCAATCCACGTCGTCGCCGCCTTCTCGGCACCTGCTGGACGCTTCGAGCTCTTCCGGTTCATGGCCATCCCGAGCCTCCTCCTCAGCGTGGTGTATCTGCCGTCCGCGCCGCACATCGTCGGTTTCAGTTCCTCCAGGAAGCGCCCCTGTTGTTTTGGGTCAACAGTTGCCACGATGGTGATGTTTGATGTACGTCTGCATGAGACATGGACTTGTAGAGTTGTCCTGTTGCCCGTGCTATGTTGTCGCTGCTGCCTAGTATGCCACTATATATGTATTCCCGTCGACAAGATCTTCGTGGACGTCAAGACCTTCATGTGTCGTCGAGTTCGTCTACCATCGGTGCCACTCGAAAACCCCACCAACGGGTAACCCAAGTTCTCCATCGACCACCGAAGTCCAGAACGTCGAGGCCCCATTCGCGGATCCGAAGCCCCGAACCTGAAGGTACTCTACATGGAACGACAAGAACTCCTACTGGACCCGGAGAAGCGGGCGCCTCAGGATCTCCCACACGGACTCGATTACCCTGGTACCCGATCCACTCAAGTTCGCCATCGACGACAAGAACGACAGCAACCAGGGCGAGTCCGATGCCCCGACGCCAGACCAAGTACTCCCTCCCGGAACGCCAAGATCTCCGCGTGAGACGACAAGACCGACAACATGGCCCGACCACCACGGATGCGACAAGAACTATTCCCGGAGTCCGAGAACGCTTCCGTCGAACCCTGAACCCTGAGACCGGACCCCGAACCCCGGAACCCCAAGATCGTCGAACCCTAATGTGTGACCCTTTCTCGAGCCTATTTTATAAAAGTAATATCAAATTGTTGCATATTAAATTGTTCATGAATGCATGCTTGTCTGTGGTTTGGGGGCCTTATGCCGATTCACCTCATAATTAAATATGGGGCCCATATGCGGGCAAATCTAGTCTCATATTGGCCTCATTTAAATTTGTGTAGCGAACCGGTGATATATTCTGCCTTGTTAAACAACCTTTAATTGCGGGGGTTCTAAATAACATGAACCAATTAATTAATTGTCGGGACCCCGGTTCCGCTTAATATGACCTAATTGCATCGCACCTTTACCATGCCATGCATCAACCATGCATCATGCCGATCTTCTGCCGTTGTATTAAATACTGCATCCGGTGTTTATTCTAGTGTTTTGCTTCTTCGCGGATAAGGCCGTTGAGTTGATGTGAGCTTCGCCCCGATCTTCGGATGAACCTTCGGCAATGTTTTCAGGCGAGCATCTCCCCCTTTCTACCTATCTTACTTTTATAGTATTTATTCCCTCCTGTTGATCTATTGCTATCTGTGTTGCGATGCTCTAGTTTTCGTACCCGTGATATCCCTAGCAGCCTTATATTGCCTTGGACACATCCTATTACCTGTTGTTTGGTAGATAGTTGGACTTGCGCGTCGTAGTCGCTTGCTCAAGTGAAGTTGCGTGTCGTCAAGTGCCACAGTTGTTGGTGTATTGCCGCATGTTGATGTTGGAGATGATCATGGCTTTACTTATCGTTCACTTTAATTACTGTTTAACAACTAAAATTGAAGTAAGTAAGCAGAGGCATCGGTGGGTGATAGATAATATTTGGTTTCCGACCGCCCACTTGTGTCCCGTAGGACCCCGAGTACTTGATACCTGTTCCTTGATTTATCGCGCTATCCACATCCGGGAGGCTTATGGGACCCCCCTGAGCCAGAGCTTGATTCAGTCTTATTTCTTGGGGCCACAAACTAGTTTGAGGTTTTATTTACGATCCTGTACTTATGCCATGCTACTGCTTTATTTACGATTGTGCGAGGAGCACACTGTACTGTTTAGGTAAGCGGAATGTTTTCGCGGTATCGACAATCCCAGTTTTGGGTTCCCAGTCGTTTACAGCCATTGACGCAAACCTTGAGTCCGTCTCGGAGCTAGCTTACTTCGTTGCGGGTCTACTCAATGGGGTGGCCCCCTGAAATATTTCTGAATCCTGTGATTGTTTTGTCGTGAAAGCCTCGTTGGGTTTTGATTTGGTTTTTCCGAGGTTGATCGAGTGTGTGTTGCTATTTGTGCACCCCGGCCGGGTTAAAACTTTCTGAAAGCCGTGTCCGCGGTTATGGACGACTTGGAGCATAGTATCTCGATCATAGACAACTATAACTAAAGTATTGCTATAAATTTGACTTTATATTGACTAGTAATCAGCTTCACTATAATGGAATGGCTAAATAAACTGCCCACAATTGCTTGTTTGGTTGTCGCTTGCGACCACTGTACCTGACTAGTAAGTAATGCAACTATAACGGAATGGCTAAATAAAAGTACCAACATCTGCTGGGTTTTGGGAATATCTCACGCTTATTGTATCTGACTAGTAAGTGTTGCAACTACAACAGAATGGTTAACTAAAACGGCCCACTGTTTAATTTATCAGGACGATTACCTACACCTGACTAGTAATTGCTGCAACAATAACTGAATAAATAAAACTGCCAACCGTGTGAGTTCCTCGGTTGACTTCCTCGTTTGGTCTCGAGGGGGAAACACCAGGAAGGGTTTGTTTGATGGTAGCATCCGGTTGGTTCCGAATAGGTCTTTCTTACCTCTCTCTGATAACCGCCAGTTGTATCGAGTCTCTATAGGTTGTTTAGTGCATGCTGCCGCTGCCGCTTCAGTCCACCATACCTATGTAGGCGACGACCGCCGAATTCTAGTCTCGCCGTGTACTGGCCTCAGTATTGACGCTCCTCTTTTTCCTTTGCCCTTTGTCGGCACCCCTTTTGTTTAAGCAGGTTGTGAGATCGACGTCGTTAGCAGGGTTACCCTTCCGGCTTGGCCTGGGCAGGGTTATGGACACCATTGGTTATTCTTCAGGGCTCTTAGCCCCATTTGCATCTTGTCCGTAGTCGGACGCTCTATCATTTTCAAGGTGATTTGGATCTTTGTATATTATATCTGTATTCTTGACTCATGGAGTCGCTGTTATATATATATCTGTTCTGTGGGTCCCATCGAGGACTGTTGTGTAATATTATTACTTCGTTTTCCACCCGCACGAAAGTGCCTGGTGGGCACCTTTCAATCGTTTCTATGCGGGTTTGGCGGGTTTCGCTAAAACTTGCATAGGGTCGATTCTGAGGGTGTTACAGGGTTGCGAAGCTTATGTAAAGAAGTTATAGCCAGACAAGCTTGAACCCAAAGCGTAAAAATGCGTCTTCATAGGATACCCGAAGGAAACTATTGGGTATACCTTCTATCATAGATCCGAGGGCAAAATCTTTGTTGCCAAGAATGGATCCTTTCTAGAGAAGGAGTTTCTCTCGAAAGAAGTGACTGTAAGGAAAGTAGAACTCGACGAGGTTGTTGAACCTTCTCTCGAACTTGCGAGTAGCGTAGCACCGGAAGTAGTTCATGTGGCGCCTACACCAATAAGAGAGGAAGCTAGTGATGTTGATCATGAAACTTCGGTTAAAGTTGCTATGGAACCTCGCAGGTCGACGAGAACTCGTACCACTCTTGATTGGTATGATCCCGTTATGAGTGTCATATTGGTGGACAACACCGATGACCCTGCGACATATGAGGAAGCGATGATGAGCCGAGATTCTAATAAATGGCAAGAAGCCATGAAATCCGAGATTGGATCCATGTACGAACACCAAGTATGGACTTACCGGATGGCCGAAAGGCTGTCGAGAACAAATGGATTTTCAAGAAGAAAACAGATGTTGATGGTAATATTACTGTCTATAAAGCTTGACTTGTCGCAAAAGGGTTTTGACAAATTCAAGGAGTTGACTACGATGAGACTTTCTCACCAGTAGCGAAACTAAAGTCTGTGAGGATTATGTTAGCAATCGCTGCATATTATGATTATGAGATATGGCAGATAGATGTCAAAACAGCATTCCTCAATGGAGATATTGATGAAGAGTTGTATATGATGCAACCCAAAGGTTTTGTCGATCCTAAATATGATAACAAGGTATGAAAACTTCAACGGTACATATATCGATTGAAGCAAGCATCCCGAAGTTGGAATAAACGTTTTGATAAGGTAATCAAAAGCTTTGGTTTTATACAAACTTATGGAGAAGCTTGTATTTACAAGAAAGTGAGTGGGAGCTCTGTAGCATTCTTAATACTATATGAAAATGACATATTGTTGATTGGGAATGATGTAGACCTTCTTAATAGTGTCAAGGATTATTTAATAATAGTTTTTCAATGAAAGATCTTGGCGAAGCAGCTTACATATTAGGCATAAAGATTTATAGAGATAGACCGAGACGCCTAATATCATTGTCACATAGTACATATTTGGACAAATTTATAAAGAGGTTTGGAATGGAAGATAGCAAGAAAGGGTTCTTGCCCATGTTGCCCAATACGACCTTGAGTAAAACTCAATGTCCTGCAACGACAGAAGATAGAGAAAGAATGAGTAAGACTCCCTATGCCTCAGCCATAGGATCTCTTATGTATGCCATGCTATGTACTAGACCCGACATTGCATATGCTGTTAGTTTGACTAGCAGATATCAAAGTGATCCAGGAGTGGATCATTGGACAGCGGTCAAAAACATCCTTAAGTACTTGAGAAGAACTAAGGATATGGTTCTTTCTTATGGAGGTGATGAACAGCTCGTTGTTAATGGTTACACCGATGCTAGTTGGAACACCGATCCGGATGATTCTAAATCTCAATACGGATATGTATTTACTTTGAATGGTGCAGCAGTTAGCTGGAGGAGTGCAAAGCAAAGCGTTGTGGCGAGATCTTCAAATGAATCGGAATACATAGCTGCTTCGGAGGCTTCATAAGAGGCGATATGGATGAAGGAGTTCATTACAGAGCTCGGTGTGGTTCCAAGTGCGCTGGACCCAATGTCTATCTACTGTGATAACATGGGCGCCATAGCCAATGCGCAAGAACCAAGGTCACACAAGAAGCTGAAGCACATCAAGCTACGTTTTCACGCTATTCGAGAGCATGTCCAAGATGGTGACATAAAGATTTGCAAGGTACACATAGATCTGAATGTGGTGGATCCGTTGACTAAACCTCTCCCGACGGCAAAACATGACCAGCACCAAACCGCCATGGGTGTTCGGTATACTACCATGTAATCTAGATTAGTTGACTCTTGTGCAAGTGGGGGACTATTTGAGATATGCCCTAGAGGCAATAATAAAATTGGTTATTATTATATCTTTGTGTTTATGATAAATGTTTACATTCATGCTATAATATTATTAACCGGAAACATTAATACTTGTGTGATTTGTAAACTAAATTAGAGTCCCTAGTAAATCCTCTTTGTAATACAAGCTTGTTGGTTAATAGATGATCGTGGTTTCCCAATCATGAACATTGAGATGTCATTAACAACAAGATCATATCATTAGGAGAATGGTGTGATGGACATACTCCTATAGATAAGCGTAGCATTAAGATCAAGTCATTTCAATAGTTCGTTTGCTATAAGCTTTCTGATACATAGTAACCTAATTCCTTCGACCATGAGATCATGCTAATCACTAGAACCGGAAGGATGCTTTGATGACATCAAACACCACACCGTAAGTGGGTTGCTATAAAGGTGGCATTAAGTGTTCGGAAAGTATGTGTTGAAGCACATGGATCAAGAGTGGGATTTGTCCATCCATATGACGGATAGATATACTCTGGGCCCTCTCGGTGGAATGTCATCCAATTGTCTTGCAAGCATGTGACTGGCTCACAAGGGATCACATATCATGGGAACGAGAAAAGAGTACTTATCGGTAACGAGGTTGAACTAGGTATGTAGAGATACCGACGATCAAAACCTCGGATAAGTAAACTATCATGAGACAAAGGGAAATTGGTATCGTATGTAAGTGGTTCATTCGATCGCAAAGTAATCGTAGAAATATGTAGGAGCCATATGAATTTCCAGATTCCTCTATTGGTTATTGATCGGAGAAGTGTCTCGGTCATGTCCGCATAATTCACGAACCGTAGGGAGACACACTTAAGGATTCGATGTTGTTTAGTAGATATGGAATGTTAGTAGGGATACCGAATGTTGTTCGGAGTCTCGGATGGGATCCTGGATATCATGAGGAGATCCGGAATGGTCCGGAGAATAAGATTCATATAAGGAAAGTCATATTTTGGATTTCGGGAAAGTTTCCAATGTTTTCATCAGAGAGGTTCTAGAAGGGTCTAGAAGGTTCACCGGACCGGAAGGGGAATGGTCCATGAATGTGTCATGGATATGTGGAATGATTGGATCATATCCTAGGTCACTTGGTGTTGGCATTTGCAAGAGAGAAATAAAGCTCTAAATTGAAAGTCAAACGGGAAGTTTGAAAAGTCAAACTAGAACAATGGTTTCCTAGTGGGAGAAGAAACAAGTCCTTTTCTCAATCCAACTTGGGTTTGGGTTTGGATTCAAACCCACCCCTCCCAAGGCTGCCCCTCCCTCTCATAAATAGAGGGGGAGGGCTGCCCCAACACCACAAGCCCTAGCCCCTCTCCACCCGAGCCGCCGCCGCGCGCCGCCACCGACACCTCCTCCTCCTCCCGGACTTCTAAACCCTAGATCTCCGGGAAACCCTAATCCACCATAACTCGCACCAGCTTAGGCGAAGCCCTGCAGGATCTTCCCTCTACTTCCGACACCACGCCGTCGTCCTGCCGGAATCATGAGGGGAGAACTACAAGCTACGCTGCCTGCTGGAACAAGGGAGAGGAAGGTCTTCATCGAGTACCGAACGTGTGACCGACTGCGGAAGCGCTGCCGGAACACAGCGCCGGAAGGATCGTCTACGCGATCTTGAGATCGGCAAGTGTACGACTACATCACCCACGAGAATCTGCTCTCGTTAACCGCTTCGGAATCTTCGAGGGTGAGTACTTCTATCAACTCGTTGCTACAATCTAGTAGATAGATCTTGCCTTTTTTGTGTGCATGCGGTAGAAATTTTTTGTTTTCCATGCTACGAAACCCTACAGGGACGTTTAGTTGCACCACCGTGCACCGCGTAACCTGCGAACGCTACTGCACAATGGACGGGCACGCGTGTCCGCTAATAACGCCTTATGCATCGCGACACGCGTACCGTGGTCATGTTTTTTCCTAGTGTCCAAAACTATGGAGAGGTAGGTGTACTACTCGGTTATACCCTCGAGAGTAACACTTGAAATTTGGTTGTACTCAATTTTGTCCTCTAGTACTAACACTGTCGCGTGCAATATACTCATTTTTACAATCCGGTGGATACGCCATGTTCTTCCTAGTACTACCAGTAAGTTGCATGTGCCTTGCACATGAGACATGTAATACATAAGTATGACATATCATAACTATATTTAATTATAATAGGTAAATCTCAAAACATTTACTCCTAGCTATAAACTATGGGTGTATATTTGGTTATTTGCACATATATAAACCTTGGTCGTTCCTTTTGAAACCCAATAGTGTCTATACATGGCAGAACAATACCGCGATCCTATGATTTACTAGCAGTAGTCAAATTTGACCTAATTTTGATAAGTCGGCATAAAGTCATTCAAGTGGTAGGAGATGGATAGGAAGTTTGAGAACTCATAAAACATGAGAAATCATAAGTACAACATGTTGTCCACTGTGTATGTCTAAAAACATGGCTTATGGTATTCAGATCCATGTTTTTCAGGCTTTCTTTACGGGAAAGTACAATCTGGTCGTCACTCAGAAAATTAAGAATGTTCTTTCCTCATACATGGAAACCCACACCCACGGTATTGTTTAATAGAATATATAAGATGTGCACCCAACAACCTTCTAAAAGACATTTAATTCAAGAGAAATCTATCGTGCTTACTGGTAGCTCAAGTTTGATCTTATTTCGTTAAATTGTCAAGATGCAAAATCTTAGCAAGAAGTTGAATCCATTGTCAAAACTCTCGGTGATTTGATATATTAATTATGCCGCCGATGGCAGGTACCCCAAAATATTTTTCGTAAACTTTTGAAGCAACCTACAATTTACTTGTAGTTTCAAATTTGACCCAATTTTGATAAATCATTCAAGCGGTCTCAGTTAGCTAGGAAGTTTGAGAAGTCATAAAACATGGGAATCGTAAGTATAGCATGTTGATCCAATATATATGTATGTAAACTTGGATTGTGGCATCCAGATCTAATATTCTTCGAACTTTTCTTTACTGAAAATAACTATGTTCTCATCACACGAAAAAATTGAGAATTGAATGTTCTGTCCTTATAGTTCGAAACTCACACTGATGACATTGTTTACTGCAAGAATATGCACCCATTTACCTCTCAAAATACATTTAATTCAAAATAAATCTATCGCGCTTACTTGTGTAGCTCAAGTTTGACAAAATTTCGTTAAATTGTCAAGAAGAAAAATCTTAGCAAGAAGTTGGACATGTCGTCTAAAATCTCGGTGGTTTCTGATATATTAGTTGTGACTCCCTAGTGGGTATCTTCCAAAAGCTTTTTCGTAAACTTTCAAAGAAACCCACAATTAACTTGATGTTCAAAATTTTTACCTAATCTCTGTAAATAGACATAAATTCATTCAAGTGGAAAGAGTTAGCTAGGACGAAGGTTGAAAACTCTTAAAAAATGGGAATTAATCATAAGTACAAACATGACGGTCCGCTAGATATGTCGAAAGCTTTGCTTGTGGCATCCAAATCCATATTCTTTAGACTTTCTTTTCGGAAATGAACAATCTCGATCGTCATTACTCAGAAAAATTAGAATGTTATTTCCTGATAGTTGGAACCTCACACTGACGGTATTGTTTACTACAAGAAGATGCACCCATCTACCGCTGTGAAATTATATTTAATTTGAGAGCAATCTATCGCACCTACTTGTAGTTCAAGTTTAAGACCTAATTTTGTTAAGTTGTCGAGATGAATAATCTTAGCAAGAAGTGAACCTGTTGTCAAAACTCTCGGTGGTTTCTGATGTATCAATTGACCCCCCAATGGGTACCTCGAAATATTTTTCGTAAAACTATCAAAGCAGCCTAAAATTTACTCGTTATTCAAATTTGACCTAATTTCGTGTAACATCCCAATATGGAAAATTGGAAAATTTGCATTTACATGTATTCTCTAGCATTGCATTCATGTAAAAATTTGAATAAAAAAAACCTAGTTTCAACTCCATTCGATTTTACTAATGTTCCTAATAGGGGATTATTAAGAGAATTGAATATATGATTTGTTAAACTAAATAAAAGTTTGCAATACGCTCCTAAGTTGATCTACAGAATGTTACAAAAATTTGGGGACCAAAATCACGTGTTTTGGTTTTACTATGAAAAAGTTAAGAATAAATAAAAAAATGACGAAATAATAATAATAATAACAAAAAAACTAACTACCCTACCTAACGGGCCAACCTGAACCAGCCCGACCTACCGCCGGCCCCTGTCGGGCGCAGCGCGCAACCAGCCGCAGTAGCCCGCTACTGGCCCAGCAACCGCCGGCCTCGTTTCCCTCTCCCCTCTCTCTGACACGCCGGGCCCACTGGCCATCCCCAACCTCCGTCGTCTGTTCGTGAAGAACACGAACTCTTCCCGAACCAACTGAATCCCTCCGATCTCTACGTGTTTTCCGCCTCCCCTCGCCGAAGAAATCTTCCCCATATAATTCCCCTACCCTGTAGCCTTTTTCCCCTTCGAAATTCCCTCGAAAACCCTAGCCAGAGTTGAATCGATCTACACCACCGCCGCCGCCATTATCGAGCTTCGGGGCTCGACGTTCCCGTCGATCCCATCTCTCCCAAGCCTTTCCTTTCCTCTAGATCACTTCACCTTGGACCACCGCTTCCTCCTGACCGTTTTTCCTCATCTGTAGCACGCTGGCGCGACCGGAATTCCTCGTCGGAGTCACGCTGGAGTTCCAGGAAACAGCCGCTGTCTGACGCTATTCGAGGAGGAGAAGGGCGACGCCGATAGCGTGAGAGAGACCGTGAGGAGAAGCCGCGCCTCGTCATCCACTTAGATGCCTCGGGAGGCCACTGCAACGTCACCGTCGGCCTCCATCTGCGCCTCACCGACATCTTCATCGCAGATCGCCGCCGCCGGTAAGCCGCCACCTCTCCTGTCCGCCCGATCCGGAGTGAACGGTGTAGATTAGAAGTAGAGGCGAAGGGGTACCGTCCAGTGACATCCCGCCACATGGCACAATGCTTAGTCAGCATCTACGTCAGCGCCGCGTCATCTAGCTCGACCAATCAGAAACCGTCACGTGCCGTTAGCTCACCTGCTTTAATAAAAAATCAATTTAGAAATTGCAGGAAATAGATAGATCTTAGAAAATTTATAAAAGATCTACTCGGCCAAAAATTGCAAATAATATATCTATAGATTCATAAAATTGCGTAGAACAATAATCTGGATTTATATCTAAACTTTACCGTATATAATTACTATAATAATTTAAATAGTCTTAAAGATCTTTTAAAGTATTAAATCCATAGTACATTATTTATAGATCAGAAAGATATGATTAGTATGTCCCTGGATTCACAATCTCGTGTAGATTACAGATCTGATTTTAGATCTAACTGAAAAAATACCCGTGCATTGTATCGGAAAGAAAATTCTACCATAAGCTGAGGTCGGGGAGTCTTGGGTCGGTGCGGTCCCACTCCACCGGTAGTAGGAGGTGGCGGCCGCATTGGTACCTCATCGCCTTCTTCCTCCTTTTAACACGGTGGTTCCACCCTTGGGCGTAGTCTCGTTCAGCTCTAAAGTAGTCCCCACGTCTACGCCCCTAAATCCGGCGACGCCCATCCTACCATGTCGTCGTGTGGCTCCCAGGTAGTCCACGCGTCTACGCCCCTAAATCCAGCGAAGCCCATTCTGTCGCGCCTGGCCTATGCCCACTACCAGCCTGATGCTGAGGCTCTGCGCATATGGGTTGTGCTTGTTTTTTTGACGGTTGCCTCCTGCCGCCCATGAGCGTGCCACTCCTCCAATCTGCCCCAAGCGGCGGCAGGGGAGCTGAGCGAGACGATGGGATTGGGGAAGAGATACCATCATCTGTCACCCAACGCGGCTAAGGACGACAGCAAACCAATCGTCCAGGTTATCAAAGTTGACTAAGCGGTGGCTGAAGTATATAGTCCTCATGCATTGTCATTGCTTTCCCTAATTACATACCAAAAGGAGACATAACTTCCTCCCAATGACCTGAAACTTTGAAGAATATAATCTGTCATTAGAATAAAAAACACACATGCACACATAGAGTGACTTCAGTAGAGTTCAAAACCATAAATTTGACAAATACGAGTTGCTCCTTTAAATAGTCTATAGTGTAAGGAAAAAAATCATCTACCACCACAAAACGAATCTCACGTTTTGGTCTTCTTATCAATCGTGTGCAACCAAAACATTCAGAACCGTGTGCAACCTGGGGAGATGAGAACGGAAATCTAAGGTGTAAAAAACATATATGGAAGAAGATGTCAGTTCAGAATAAAATTTATGAGATCAGGATTCTCTTTTAATCGGTGAGGATAAATAGCATTTTGATACGTGTTCAGAAATCTTTGGATGCTTCTAATCATTTGTCATGAGCTCCTCTACACAACATTAAGAGAGGAATACTATGCAGAAGATGCAGAATATGCACTTAGATGCACATACTTTTTTGCAATAAAAGAAGACGCGGCTGAACAACACAATAATATGGCAAAGTACGCTACCAACTAAAGCAAACACCCATATAATTGTCAACTGAAACCATCTGATGTTCCACGCCATGTTCGTGTATCACATATCAACAACACTTCAACACCTTCGGTTGATTTCTATTTAACATAAGCTGCAAAGATCATCAACAACTGATTCTTCTATGCAACAACAACAGTCATCAGGCATCGCATCCCGTCGCGCCCTGTATGCCTGCATCAAGCCACTCGCGCGTAAGCCACCAGCAGAAGCTAACATGCACATATCAGCTTAGCCAGCATGCACACACTTGAACAACCTTGCCACTACTAGGAAAACAGCTATAGGTAATTAGCACATCCGTAGCTCACATGGTTGAAGTGCCCCACGGCTAAAACAGGCGTGGCTCACCTGTGGGCAGTGCCCTACTAGTAACTAGAACAACCGTGGCGCACATGACTATAGTGCGCCACAGATGTGTGTGGGCCAGGGCCCTGTTGGCCGCACGCCAAACATCTGTAGCGCACTATAGTCATGTGCGCCACGATTGTTAGTGTCATCTGTGGCGCACATGGGGGGTGCGCTACGCCTAAGCGCACGCCCCTCTCTGATGTGAACCATCCGCAAGCATCTGTGGCGCACATGGCATAGTGCGCCACAGAAGTTTGTACTCTCTGTGGCGCACTATGGCATGTGCGCCACAGATGTAGTGGCATGCACCAACTCCACCCCCCCTCGTGGATCGCCTTTTTAGGGTTTGCAAAAAATAAACGAAAATGATAAACACTTCAAAAAATTAAATCCTTTCATATTTAGGTAGGTAATGTGGTATAGCTTCTAGTAAAATTAACAGAAATGATTTTCGACTTTATTTGCAAAAAAAAGTAATGCCACGGTAAAAAGGCCGTAACTTTTGCATACGATATCGAAAAAAATCGTATAATATACCAAAATGACCAGAACGAGATTCCAGATCCGCTTGCAACCCCTTTAGGTCGTTTAGCGATTTTTTAGATTTTCAAAATTCGAAAAGAGTAAAAAGTTACGGTCAAAAAACCGTTTTTTCCTGCAGAAAAAAAAATACAGGGCGACTTATCCGTAGCGCACCTACACCTAGTGCGCCACGGATAAGCTTGGGCGGGATTCAAATTTGAATCCCCACCCCGCCCTCCTCCTCCCTTTCCCCTTTTCCCTCTTCCTCTCCCTTTCCCTTTCCACTTTTCCCTTCCCCTTTTCCCTCTTCCTCTCCCTTTCCCTTTCCCTTTCCCTTCTCCTTCTTCCTTCTTCCTTCTTCCTTCTTCCTTCTCCCTTCTCCTTCTTCCCCTTCTCCTCTTCTTGCAGTGATGGCACGACGTCGACCTCCTTCTCCTCCTCCTCGCAGTGACAACGGGCGACGGCGGTGCAACGACGGCCTCCTTCTCCTCCTCCTCGCGACGGCGGTGCAACGGCGGCCTCCTTCTCCTCCTCTTCCTCCTCTGCCTCCTGTTCTTCTCCTCCTCTTCCTCCTCTGCCTCCTCTTCTTCTTCTCCTCCTCTTCCTCCTCTTCTCCTCCTCCTCCTCTTCTTCTCCTCCTCTGCCTCATCTTCTTCTTCTCCTCCTCTTCCTCCCATTCTCCTCTTCCTCCTCCTTGCAGTTCCGACGACGACACCGACGCGCGACCGCACTGACGGCGATGGCGACCTGCACCGACGCGCGGCCGCACTGACGACGAGATCCAGATCTGCTGCTTTTTTTTTGAATTTTGAAATTTACATCTGTGGCGCACAGCACCTAGTGCGCCACGGTTATCGTTTCATACGCGTGGCGCACCTGCCCAAACTTCTGTGGCGCACTGGCATGTGCGCCACGCCTGTCTCTAAACTTCTGTGGCGCACTAGGCAGTGCGCCACAGAAGTTTAAACTTCTGTAGCGCAAGGCACATGGCGCACTGCTAGTGCGCCACAGATGATGTTTCATGGTGCGCCACTAAAGGCCATTTTCCTAGTAGTGTGCCTAGCTGCTTGTTGAATAATTCTAGCTGTCGGTTAGTTATCAGGTTCAGTTAGCTAGGTGTTAGTTTCCTTAAACACTTTCAGTTAAGTTTCTGTTGGGTTTTAGCCCAGCTCCGGGCCGACGCGCATGTGCGTTTGGACCTGGTTTGTAGGATCGCTGTGAGCGCCATGTTCCATCGTGGGATGGCACGATCCAGTCCTGGACGTGGCGCAAGAATCGGCAGCTCATTGTAGCTCGTGATCAATAAGAAGAAGAAACATAAAAGCGGCAAGAAGTACGCTGCGCCAAAAACATCTCCGTCTTCCATCTCGGCTCGTCTACCCATCGATAGCAACGCGATCGGCGTCAGAGTTCGCGAGGAGGAGAGATAGAGTGATCACTTGGTGCTTACAATTGGCATCAGAGCCATGTCGAAGCCCCCACCGGCCGCGTCGCAGGGGGACCAGGACAAGGACTGTAGGGTTTCGTAGCATGAAAAACAAAAAATTTCTACCGCATACAAACAAGCAAGCCAAGATCTATCTACTAGATTGTAGCAATGAGTCGATGGAATAACTCACCCTCGAAGATTCCAAAGTGTTTAACGAGAGCGTATTCTCGTGGGTGATGTAGTCGTACTCTTCCCGATCTCAAGATCGTGTAGACGATCCTTCCGGCGCTGCGTTCCGGCAGCGCTCCCGCAGTCGGTCACACGTTCGGTACTCGACGAAGACCTTCCTCTCCCTTGTTCCAGCAGGCAGCGGAGGTTGTAGCACTCTCCTCGCGATTCCGGCAGTACAACGGCGTGGTACCAGAAGTAGAGGGGAGATCCCGCAGGGCTTCGCCTTAAGCCGGAGCGAGTATGGTGGAGTATGAGAGAGAACTATTAGTGGTCTAGGGTTTAGACACACCAATTAGAAGGCTCTAAACCGAAGGCTAGGGCAATTAGAAGCTCTAAACCAAAACGGCTCTAAACCGGAGATTAGAGGATATGAACTTGTGTGTCTAGAGGAGGAGGCCCTGCCCCTCCTCTTATAGGTGGGAGGTGCGGCCAAGGGGAGGGGAGTCCCTCCCCAAGTCGGCCTTGGTTGGCGCGCCGGCTTGGAGAGGAGGGACTCCTCTCCAAGTCGGTTTCAACCTCCTCTTGGTTGTTTCCCACAGTTTCCTGTTTTAGCCGTTTGACTTTCAAACTGGCAATTTGACTTTTCAGTTTTAGGATTCAATTTAATCCTTTATTTGGAACAGCGAGAACACTTAGTACATGATGCAATCATTCCAATATGTAATGACACATTCATGTACCCCTTCCCCCCCGGAGTGCCGGACATTCCGGGACCTTCTAGAACATTCCTGATGAAAACACCGGAATCATTCCCGAACTCCGAAACGGGACTTTCCTTATATGAATCTTATTCTCCGGACCATTCCGGATCACCTCGTGATATCCCGGATCCCATCCGAGACTCCGAACAACATTCGGTCTCTTTCTCATAATACCATAACTACTCAAACAACGTCGAATCCTTAAGTGTGTCTCCCTACGGTTCGTGAATTATGCGGACATGATCGAGACACTTCTCCGAACAATAACCAATAGAGGAATCTGGAAATTCATATGGCTCCCACATATTTCTACGATTACTTTGCGATCGAATGAACCACTTACATACGATACCAATTTCCCTTTGTCTCACGATAATTTACTTATCCGAGGTTATGATCGTCGGTATCTCTGCATACCTAGTTCAACCTCGTTACCGATAAGTACTCTTTTCTCATTCCCGTGATATGTGATCCCTTGTGATCCAGTCACATGCTTGCAAGCTAATTGGATGACATTCCACCGAGAGGGCCCAGAGTATATCTATCCGTCATATGGATGGACAAATCCCACTCTTGATCCATGTGTCTCAACCAATACTTTCCGAACACTCAATGCCACCTTTATAGCCACCCAGTTACGGTGTGGTGTTTGATGTCATTAAAGCATCCATCCGGTAAAGGTGATAGGCATGATCTCATGGTCGAAGGAATTAGGTTACTATGTATCAGAAAGCATATAGCAATTGAACTATTGAAATGACTTGATCTTTATGCTACGCTTATCTATAGGAGTATGTCCATCATATCATTCTCCTAACGATATGATCTTGTTGTTGATAACATCTCAATGTTCATGATAGGGAAACCTCAATCATTTATCAACCAACAAGCTAGTGAAGTATAGAGGCTATACTAGGGACTTCAAATTAGGTTTACAAATCACACAAGTATCAATGTTTCCTTGTTAATACTATTATAGCATGAATGTAAACATTTATCATAAACACAAAGATATAATAATAACTACATTTATTATTGCCTCTAGGGCATATCTCCAACAGTCTCCCACTTGCACTAGAGTCATCTAATCTAGATTACATGGTAATATACCGAACACCCATGGCAGTTTGGTGTTGGTCATGTTTTGCCCTCGGGAGAGGTTTAGTCAACGGATCCGCCACATTCAGATCTGTGTGTACTTTGCAAATCTTTATATCCCCATCTTGGATATGTTCTCGAATAGCGTGAAAATGTAGCTTGATATGCTTCAGCTTCTTGTGTGACCTTGGTTCTTGCGCATTGGCTATGGCGCCCATGTTATCACAGTAGATAGACATTGGGTCCAGCGCACTAGGAACCACACCCAACTCTGTAATGAACTCTTTCATCCATATCTCTTCTTGTGAAGCCTCCGAAGCAGCCATGTATTCCGATTCAGTTGAAGATCTCGCCACAACGCTTTGCTTTGCACTCCTCCAGCTAACTGCTGCACCATTCAAAATAAATACGTATCCGGATTGTGATTTAGAATCATCCGGATCGGTGTTCCAACTAGCATCGGTGTAACCATTAACAACGAGCTGTTCATCACCTCCATAAGAAAGAACCATATCCTTAGTTCTTCTCAAGTACTTAAGGATGTTTTTGACCGCTGTCCAATGATCCACTCCTGGATCACTTTGATATCTGCTAGTTAAACTAACAGCATATGCAATGTCGGGTCTAGTACATAGCATGGCATACATTAGAGATCCTATGGCCGAGGCATAGGGAGTCCTACTCATCCTTTCTCTATCTTCTGCCGATGTCGGACTTTGAGTTTTACTCAAGGTCGTATTGGGCAACATGGGCAAGAACCCTTTCTTGCTATCTTCCATTCCAAACCTCTTTAGAACTTTGTCCAAATATGTACTCTGTGACAATGATATTTGGCGTTTCGATCTATCTCTATAAATCTTTATGCCTAATATGTAAGCTGCTTCGCCAAGATCCTTCATTGAAAAACTATTATTCAAATATTCCTTGACACTATTAAGAAGGTCTATATCATTCCCAATCAACAATATGTCATCCACATATAGTATTAAGAATGCTACAGAGCTCCCACTCACTTTCTTGTAAATACAAGCTTCTCCATAAGTTTGTATAAAACCAAAACTTTTGATTACCTTATCAAAACGTTGATTCCAACTTCGGGATGCTTGCTTCAATCCATAGATGGACCGTTGAAGTTTGCATACCTTGTTAGCATCTTTAGGATCGACAAAACCTTTGGGCTGCATTATATACAACTCTTCATCAATATCTCCATTGAGGAATGCTGTTTTGACATCCATCTGCCATATCTCATAATCATAATATGCAGCGATTTCTAACATAATCCTTACAGACTTTAGCTTCGCTACCGGTGTGTGGCATCCCGCAAAACCACTACTAGAAAATCGCGTTGTTTTTGTGCATTGCATCATCATGACCGCATGCTCATGTCATCATGCCACATTGCATTTGAGCATCGTCATCATCTTGCAATTGCTTGCATAAAACTATTTGCAGAAAAACCTAATTTGTTTTCCAAACGCCCCGTCTTAATTCAAACGCAAAACCCGGGTCGCCGGAATATTTTGTTTTGTCTGCTATCGGTTTGCAAAAGCCTGGTTTGAAATAAATAAAAGAGTTAATTATTTTTAGTGGGGCAGTCGAACGGGCCGATTCGACCCGAACGACCACCCCCAGAAATTAAAACGGTCCAACCTAGACCCTTTTCTACCCCAACTTATTCTACCCACCCCTCCTCCACCTCACCCCCTCCAATCCCTGAACGCCACGTCATCTCTCCCCTCCCCCTAGCCTATCAAACCATGCCACCTCATCCCCCATTCCCTCAGCCGTTCCCCACCTCACCCAGCAGCCCCACCCCCTGGGCCACACACACCACACGACACACACACACGCGCGCGCGCAGCCAGCCTCTCCCCCCCGTGGCCCCACCTCTCCCTGGCCCGCCCGCAGCAGCACAGCGCCCCGCAGCCTCCCTCTCCTCCCCTTCCTCCCTCTCTCCACCCGCTCCCCGCACGCGGCCACCGCCGGCCAGGCGCTCGCCCCACCGCCGCCGCGTGCTCCCGTCGACGGCGAGCTGCTCCGCCTCCGCTCCCTCTCCCTCCTGCCGTGTCACGCTCCCCACCGCGTTTCCTCCCGCCCCTTTTCTCCCTCAGCTTCGACGCCGGCTCGCACCTCCCCCTCTCCTCTCCGGCGACCTCCCTCCCGGCGCTGCCCCTCTCCCTCCGACCATCGCCGCCGACCGCTCTTCCCCCCACCACCGCGCGCCCCCTCATCCCCGCCTCCTCCGGCCTCCTCCGCGCCACCTCCTCCCCCTCCTTCCCCGCTTCTCGCCTCCCGTCGCTCCGGCCGCGCTCGCCCTTCCGCACCGGCCTCCCCTCTGCCGCCTCCGCCAGCGCCTCCCTTCCGGTGCGCCGTCGTCCGACCCCGCGCCGGCCTCCTCCGGTCCGCCCGCCGCCCAGGAGCCGCCCCGCCCCCTCACCGTCGCCGTCCTCCGCTCGTTCAAGCTCCGCCGCAGCGCCCCTGCTCGCCGGGCCTCGCGACGTCCTCGCCTCCTTCGTCCTGCAGCGCCCCGAGCTCGCCATCGCGCCCCGCGACCGCCTGCCTCATCTCTCTGCCAGCCGCCCTCCGGCCGTCTCCAGCGGCCGCGGCCCCTGCCGTCTCGTCGCCCCGGTTCCTGACACCGCCTCCGCCCGTGCAGCAACCCCCGTCCAGCCTCTGCGTGTGTGCTCCTGCGTGTATGTGTTGGTGCTTGTGTGTTGTACCAAGTCAACGTCCGGACCCATGGTTACAGTACCCGTTCTCTGTCTCAAGCCCGTCAATGCCATCTACACCGAGAGCCCGCGGTACCTGGAGGACGACATCAAACCGAAGCGCCAAGTCGCCGAGACCCCGTCCCCGAAGGCCTCCGACAGGGAACCGACAAGATCTGCATCACGGACGCATCACGGACGCGGAGAAACCCTCGGACGCCAAGATCTTCTCCACGGAACACCGGGAACTCCCCCTGAACGCCAAGGTCGTCGGCACGGATACGACATGAACTTCCCTCGGACGCCAAGGTCTAACCCTCGGACCCGAAGACCGCGATGATGTTGAACCAAGATCCCCATCGGACAAGATCGTCACCAAGACCGGCCCTGTTGAGATCCGAAGACCGATCCCGGAGCCCGAGAACGAATCCGTCGAACCCTGAGACCGAACCCCGAACCCCGGAACCCCAAGATCTGCCGAACTCTAATGTGTGCCCCTTTCTCGAGCCCTATTTTATAAATGGAATAACAACTTGTTGCATATTAATTGCCATACTTGCATGCATATTTGTGTGGTTTGGGGGCCTTATGCCGATTCACCCTATAATTAAATATGGGGCCCATATGCGGGCAAATCTAGCCTTATATTGGCCTCATTTAAATTTGTGTAGCGAACCGGTGCTATATTCTGCCTTGTTAAACAACATTTAAAATGCGGGGTATCTAAACAACTAGAACCATATATTTAATTGTCGGGACCCCGGTTCCACTTAATATGACCTAATTGCATCGTATCTTTGCCATGCCATACATCATGCATGCATCATGCCGATCTTTTGCCGTAGTATTAAATATTGCATCCGGTGTTTCTTCTAGTTTTTTGCTTCTTCGCGGATTGGGCCGTTGAGTTGATGCGAGTGTCGACCCGATCTTCGGATGAACCTTCGACAATGTTTTCAGGCGAGCATCTCCCCCTTTCTACCTATCTTACTTTTATAGTATTTATTTCCCTCCTGTTGATCTATTGCTATCTGTGTTGCGATGCTCTAGTTTCCGTACCCATGATATCCCCTTGCAGCCATATATTGCCTTGGACACATCCTATTACCTGTTGTTTGGTAGATAGCTAGACTTGCGCGTCGTAGTCGCTTGCTCAAGTGCTGTTGCGTGTCGTCAAGTGCCACAGTTGTTGGTGTATTGCCGTCTGTTTGACGTTGGAGATGATCCTGGCTTTACTTATCGTTCACTTTAATTCATGTTTAACAACTAAAATTGAAGTAAGTAAGCAGAGGCATCGGTGGGTGATAGATAATATTTGGTTTCCGACCGCCCACTTGTGTCCCGTAGGACCCCGAGTACTTGATACCTGTTCCTTGATTTATCGCGCTATCCACATACGGGGAATTATGGGACCCCCCTTAGCCAGAGCATGATTCATTCTTATTTCTTGGGGCCACAAACTAGTTTGAGGTTTTATTACGATCCTGTACTTATGCCATGCTTTACTGCTTTATTTACGATTGTGCGAGGAGCACACTGTACTGTTTAGGATAGTGGCATGATTCCGCGGTGTCGACAAGCCCAGTTTTGGGTTCCCAGTCGTTCACAGCCGTCCCCACAACCTTGAGTCCGTCTCGGAGCTAGCCGGCTTCGTTGCGGGTCTACTTTAAGGGGTGGCCCCCTGAAATATTTCTGAATCCTGTGATTGCTTTGTCGTGAAAGCCTCGTTGGGTTTTGATTTGGTTTTTCCGAGGTTGATCGTGTGTGTGTTGCTATTTGTGCACCCCGGCCGGGTTAAAACTTTCTGAAAGCCGTGTCCGCGGTTATGGACGACTTGGAGCACAGTATCTCGATCATAGACAACTATAACTAAAGTAGTGCAATAAATTTGACTTTATAATGACTAGTATTCAGCTTCAACTATAACGGAATGGCTAAATAAAACTGCCAACAATTGCTTGTTTGAGTTGTCGCTTGTGACCATTGTACCTAACTAGTAAGTATTGCAACTATAATGGAATGGCTGAATAAAAGTACCAACCACTGCTGGGTTTTGGGTTATCTTATGCTAATTGTATCTGACTAGTAAGTGTTGCAACTATCACGGAATGGTTAACTAAAAGTGCCCACTGCTTATTTTATCAGGATGATCATCTATACCTGACTAGTAATTACTGCAACGATAACTGAATAAGTAAAACTGCCAACGGTGTGAGTTCCTCGGTTGACTTCCTCGTTTGGTCTCGAGGGGGAAACGCCAGGATGGGTTTGTCTGATGGTATAATCAGGTTGGTTCCGAATAGGTCTTTCTTACCCCACTCTGATTGCCGCCAGTTGTATCGAGTCTCTATAGGTTGTTTAGTGCATGCTGCCGCTGCCGCTTCAGCCACCACACCTATGTAGGCGAGGACCGCCGAATTCTAGTCTCGTCGTGTACTGGCCTCAGTACTGACGCTCCTCTTTTTCCTTCGCCCTTTGTCGGCACCCCTTTTTGTTTAAGCAGGTTTGAGATCGACGTCGTTAGCAGGGTTACCCTTCCGGCTTGGCCTGGGCAGGGTTATGGACGCCATTGGTTATTCTTCAGGGCTCTTAGCCCCATTTGCATCTTGTCGGTAGCTGGACGCTTTATCGTTTTCAAGGTGATTTGGATCTTTGTATATTATATCTGTATTCTTGACTCATTGAGTCGCTGTTATATATATCTGTTCTGTGGGTCCCATCGAGGACTTTTGTGTAATGTTATTACTTTGTTTTCCACCCGCACGAAAGTGCCTGGTGGGCACCTTTGAATCGTCTCTATGCAGGTTTGGCGGGTTTTGCCAAAACTTGCATAGGGTCGATTCTGAGGGTGTTACAGAGTGGTATCAGAGCTCAGCAGTTGCGATACCACACAAGTCCATCCTGTAGGATAACCTAGCTAACGGCCGAAGTAGAGTGTCAAAACTATTTTTGAAAAATCGGTTGGATAGTTCTGATTAGGTCTGATTTTTACTCCTTACCCTCTGCTATTCTCCTCTTACCTCCACGTGTTTTGGATCCGCTCTCGTCTTTTTCTTCGAGTCCAGGATTTCTCGTGGTTGGGTTCCGTCGTACCTTCAGGGTTTCGCTTCCTCTTTTGGTAACGGTGTGGCTACATTTGTTCTTCATGCTATCCGAGGGGTCCTTCGTCTGATGGACTTCTTGTTCCTTCTCGTGCCTTCCGGTGTTTCCGACGCGACGACATCATCTACGCCAGATCCGATGCAGAGTCTGCATCACTCCTTTGTTTCCGAACCTCGCTTGTCGAGATCTTCAGTCTGATTCCGAGAATGGTTGCACGCTTTTCTACCGATTGTGCGGAGTAATAGTTTGGGTGCGTGATGGATTGGCCCCCATGCCGACTACCCCTTCTATTCGCTTTTGTACATTGAAGTGGATGAGAATGCATCGGTTCCTTCTTTCTATCGAAGTTAGAGGTGGCTTTGTTTGTTGATACCTCTGCCTTCGACCTTTTGTTCCCGGAGTGTTCCCTCGACGATCACGGACAACGACCTCTTGTTAGTGGTGTCGCGAGGATCTACACGAAGCGAGAATATGCAGATCACCGCCTTCCTTCCGGTACCATGAGGCGGATCTCGAGGGCGAGATCCATTGTTAGTGGTGTCGAATTGTGGCATCCCGCAAAACCACTACTAGAAAATCGCGTTGTTTTTGTGCATTGCATCATCATGACCGCATGCTCATGTCATCATGCCACATTGCATTTGAGCATCGTCATCATCTTGCAATTGCTTGCATAAAACTATTTGCAGAAAAACCTAATTTGTTTTCCAAACGCCCCGTCTTAATTCAAACGCAAAACCCGGGTCGCCGGAATATTTTGTTTTGTCTGCTATTGGTTTGCAAAAGCCCGGTTTGAAATAAATAAAAGAGTTAATTATTTTTAGTGGGGCAGTCGAACGGGCCGATTCGACCCGAACGACCACCCCCAGAAATTAAAACGGTCCAACCTAGACCCTTTTCTACCCCAACCTATTCTACCCACCCCTCCTCCACCTCACCCCCTCCAATCCCTGAACGCCACGTCACCTCTCCCCTCCCCCCTAGCCTATCAAACCATGCCACCTCATCCCCCACTCCCTCAGCCGTTCCCCACCTCACCCAGCAGCCCCACCCCCTGGGCCACACACACCACACGACACACACACACGCGCGCGCGCAGCCAGCCTCTCCCCCCCGTGGCCCCACCTCTCCCTGGCCCGCCCGCAGCAGCACAGCGCCCCGCAGCCTCCCTCTCCTCCCCTTCCTCCCTCGCTCCACCCACTCCCCGCACGCGGCCACCGCCGGCCAGGCGCTCGCCCCACCGCCGCCGCGTGCTCCCGTCGACGGCGAGCCGCTCCGCCTCCGCTCCCTCTCCCTCCTGCCGTGTCCCGCTCCCCACCGCGTTTCCCCCCGCCCCTTTTCTCCCTCAGCTCCGACGCCGGCTCGCACCTCCCCCTCTCCTCTCCGGCGACCTCCCTCCCGGCGCTGCCCCTCTCCCTCCGACCATCGCCGCCGACCGCTCTTCCCCCCACCACCGCGCGCCCCCTCATCCCCGCCTCCTCTGGCCTCCTCCGCGCCACCTCCTCTCCCCTCCTTCCCCGCTTCTCGCCTCCCGTCGCTCCGGCCACGCTCGCCCTTCCGCACCGGCCTCCCCTCTGCCGCCTCCGCCAGCGCCTCCCTTCCGGTGCGCCGTCGTCCGACCCCGCGCCGGCCTCCTCCGGTCCGCCCGCCGCCCAGGAGCCGCCCCGCCCCCTCACCGTCGCCGTCCTCCGCTCGTTCAAGCTCCACCGCAGCGCCCCTGCTCGCCGGGCCTCGCGACGTCCTCGCCTCCTTCGTCCTGCAGCGCCCCGAGCTCGCCATCGCGCCCCGCGACCGCCTGCCTCATCTCTCTGCCAGCCGCCCTCCGGCCGTCTCCAGC
The DNA here is from genome assembly GCA_916181665.1 of Avena sativa. Lineage (NCBI taxonomy): Eukaryota > Viridiplantae > Streptophyta > Magnoliopsida > Poales > Poaceae > Avena > Avena sativa. The sequence continues at coordinate 141,538,363 of OV702280.1, forward strand.
GGCCGCGGCCCCTGCCGTCTCGTCGCCCCGGTTCCTGACACCGCCTCCGCCCGTGCAGCAACCCCCGTCCAGCCTCTGCGTGTGTGCTCATGCGTGTATGTGTTTTTGCTTGTGTGTTGTACCAAGTCAACGTCCGGACCCATGGTTACAGTACCCGTTCTCTGTCTCAAGCCCGTCAACGCCATCTACACCGAGAGCCCGCGGTACCTGGAGGACGACATCAAACCGAAGCGCCAAGTCGCCGAGACCCCGTCCCCGAAGGCCTCCGACAGGGAACCGACAAGATCTGCATCACGGACGCATCACGGACGCGGAGAAACCCTCGGACGCCAAGATCTTCTCCATGGAACACCGGGAACTCCCCCTGAACGCCAAGGTCGTCGGCACGGATACGACATGAACTTCCCTCGGACGCCAAGGTCTAACCCTCGGACCCGAAGACCGCGATGATGTTGAACCAAGATCCCCATCGGACAAGATCGTCACCAAGACCGGCCCTGTTGAGATCCGAAGACCGATCCCGGAGCCCGAGAACGAATCCGTCGAACCCTGAGACCGAACCCCGAACCCCAGAACCCCAAGATCTGCCGAACCCTAATGTGTGCCCCTTTCTCGAGCCCTATTTTATAAATGGAATAACAACTTGTTGCATATTAATTGCCATACTTGCATGCATATTTGTGTGGTTTGGGGGCCTTATGCCGATTCACCCTATAATTAAATATGGGGCCCATATGCGGACAAATCTAGCCTTATATTGGCCTCATTTAAATTTGTGTAGCGAACCGGTGCTATATTCTGCCTTGTTAAACAACATTTAAAATGCGGGGTATCTAAACAACTAGAACCATATATTTAATTGTCGGGACCCCGGTTCCACTTAATATGACCTAATTGCATCGTATCTTTGCCATGCCATACATCATGCATGCATCATGCCGATCTTTTGCCGTAGTATTAAATATTGCATCCGGTGTTTCTTCTAGTGTTTTGCTTCTTCGCGGATTGGGCCGTTGAGTTGATGCGAGTGTCGACCCGATCTTCGGATGAACCTTCGACAATGTTTTCAGGCGAGCATCTCCCCCTTTCTACCTATCTTACTTTTATAGTATTTATTTCCCTCCTGTTGATCTATTGCTATCTGTGTTGCGATGCTCTAGTTTCCGTACCCGTGATATCCCCTTGCAGCCATATATTGCCTTGGACACATCCTATTACCTGTTGTTTGGTAGATAGCTGGACTTGCGCGTCGTAGTCGCTTGCTCAAGTGCTGTTGCGTGTCATCAAGTGCCACAGTTGTTGGTGTATTGCCGTCTGTTTGACGTTGGAGATGATCCTGGCTTTACTTATCGTTCACTTTAATTCCTGTTTAACAATTAAAATTGAAGTAAGTAAGCAGAGGCATCGGTGGGTGATAGATAATATTTGGTTTCCGACCGCCCACTTGTGTCCCGTAGGACCCCGAGTACTTGATACCTGTTCCTTGATTTATCGCGCTATCCACATACGGGGAATTATGGGACCCCCCTTAGACAGAGCATGATTCATTCTTATTTCTTGGGGCCACAAACTAGTTTGAGGTTTTATTACGATCCTGTACTTATGCCATGCTTTACTGCTTTATTTACGATTGTGCGAGGAGCACACTGTACTGTTTAGGATAGTGGCACGATTCCGCGGTGTCGACAAGCCCAGTTTTGGGTTCCCAGTCGTTCACAGCTGTCCCCACAACCTTGAGTCCATCTCGGAGCCGGCCGGCTTCGTTGCGGGTCTACTTTAAGGGGTGGCCCCCTGAAATATTTCTGAATCCTGTGATTGCTTTGTCGTGAAAGCCTCGTTGGGTTTTGATTTGGTTATTCCGAGGTTGATCGTGTGTGTGTTGCTATTTGTGCACCCCGACCGGGTTAAAACTTTCTGAAAGCCGTGTCCGCGGTTATGGACGACTTGGAGCACAGTATCTCGATCATAGACAACTATAACTAAAGTAGTGCAATAAATTTGACTTTATAATGACTAGTATTCAGCTTCAACTATAACGGAATGGCTAAATAAAACTGCCAACAATTGCTTGTTTGAGTTGTCGCTTGCGACCATTGTACCTGACTAGTAAGTATTGCAACTATAACGGAATGGCTGAATAAAAGTACCAACCACTGCTGGGTTTTGGGTTATCTTATGCTAATTGTATCTGACTAGTAAGTGTTGCAACTATCACGGAATGGTTAACTAAAAGTGCCCACTGCTTATTTTATCAGGATGATCATCTATACCTGACTAGTAATTACTGCAACGATAACTGAATAAGTAAAACTACCAACGGTGTGAGTTCCTCGGTTGACTTCCTCGTTTGGTCTCGAGGGGGAAATGCCAGGATGGGTTTGTCTGATGGTATAATCAGGTTGGTTCCGAATAGGTCTTTCTTACCCCACTCTGATTGCCGCCAGTTGTATCGAGTCTCTATAGGTTGTTTAGTGCATGCTGCCGCTGCCGCTTCAGTCCACCACACCTATGTAGGCGAGGACCGCCGAATTCTAGTCTCGCCGTGTACTGGCCTCAGTACTGATGCTCCTCTTTTTCCTTCGCCCTTTGTCGGCACCCCTTTTTGTTTAAGCAGGTTTGAGATCGACGTCGTTAGCAGGGTTACCCTTCCGGCTTGGCCTGGGCAGGGTTATGGACGCCATTGGTTATTCTTCAGGGCTCTTAGACCCATTTGCATCTTGTCCGTAGCTGGACGCTTTATCGTTTTCAAGGTGATTTGGATCTTTGTATATTATATCTGTATTCTTGACTCATTGAGTCGCTGTTATATATATCTGTTCTGTGGGTCCCATCAAGGAATTTTGTGTAATGTTATTACTTCGTTTTCCACGCACACGAAAGTGCCTGGTAGGCACCTTTGAATCGTCTCTATGCAGGTTTGGCGGGTTTTGCCAAAACATGCATAGGGTCGATTCTGAGGGTGTTACACGGTGAGAAAGTCTCATCGTAGTCAACTCCTTGAATTTGTCGAAACCCTTTTGCGACAAGTCGAGCTTTATAGACAGTAACATTACCATCAGCATCTGTTTTCTTCTTGAAAATCCATTTGTTCTCGACAGCCTTCCGGCCATCCGGTAAGTCCACCAAAGTCCATACTTGGTTTTCGTACATGGATCCAATCTCGGATTTCATAGCTTCTTGCCATTTATTGGAATCTGGGCTCATCATTGCTTCCTCATATGTCTCGGGGTCATCGGTGTTGTCCACCAACATGACACTCATAACGGGATCATACCAATCTGGAGTGGTACGAGTTCTCGTTGACCTCCGAGGCTCTGTAGCAACTTCAACCGAAGTTTCATGATCACCATCATTAGCTCCCTCTCTTATTGGTGCAGGCACCACGGGAACTTCTTCCGGTGCTGCGCTACTCGCAATTTCGAGAGAAGGTTCGACAACCTCGTCGAGTTCTACTTTCCTTCCAGTCACTTCTTTCGAGATAAATTCCTTCTCTAGAAAGGATCCATTCTTGGCAACGAAGATTTTGCCTTCGGATCTATGATAGAAGGTATACCCAATAGTTTCCTTCGGGTATCCTATGAAGAAGCATTTTTCCGCTTTGGGTTCAAGCTTGTCCGGCTGTAACTTCTTTACATAGGCTTCGCACCCCCAAACTTTAAGGAACAACAATTTAGGTTTCTTCCCAAACCATAATTCATACGGTGTCGTTTCAACGGACTTAGACGGTGCCCTATTTAACGTGAATGCGGCTATTTCTAATGCATAACCCCAAAATGATAGCGGTAAATCTGTAAGTGACATCATAGAACGAACCATATCTAAGAGAGTTCGATTACGACGTTCGGACACACCATTACGCTGTGGTGTTCCCGGCGGTGTCAACTGTGAAAGTATTCCGCATTTCTTCAAATGCTCGCCAAACTCGTAACTTAGATATTCACCTCCACGATCAGAACGTAGAAATTTAATCTTCTTGTTATGTTGATTCTCTACCTCACTTTGAAACTCCTTAAACTTCTCGAAAGTTTCGGACTTATGTTTCATGAAATAGATATACCCATATCTACTCAAGTCATCCGTGAAGGTAAGAACATAACGATAACCACCGCGTGATGCTACACTCATTGGACCACACACATCGGTATGTATGATTTCCAATAAGTCCGTAGCTCGCTCCATCATACCAGAAAATGGAGTCTTAGTCATTTTTCCCATCAGACATGCTTCGCATCTTTCAAGTGATTCAAAATCAAGTGATTCAAGAAGTCCATCGGAATGGAGTTTCTTCATACGTTTCACTCCGATGTGACCAAGACGAAAGTGCCACTTATAGGTCGAATTATCGCTTGATTTCAAACGTTTAGCCTCAATGTTGTTGATATGTGTATTTCCACTATCGAGATTCAATAAGAATAGACCATCTATCAAAGGTGCATGTGCGTAAAACATATTACTCATATAAATCGAACAACCATTATTCTCGGACTTAAACAAGTAACCGTCTCGCAATAAACAAGATCCCGATATAATGTTCATGCTCAACGCAGGCACCAAATAACAATTATTTAAGTATAAAACTAATCCCGATGGTAGATGAAGAGGTAGCGTGCCGACCGCGATCACATCAACCTTTGATCCGTTTCCCACGCGCATCGTCACCTCGTTCTTCGCTAGCTTCCGTTTATTCTGCAGCACCTGTTTCGAGTGACAAATATGATCAACCGAACCAGTATCAAATACCCAGGCACTACTACGAGTACTAGTGAGATACACATCAATAACATGTATATCAGATATACCTTTCTTCTTGATGTTGCCGTTCTTCAAATCCGCCAAGTACTTTGGGCAATTCCGCTTCCAGTGACCTTCTCCCTTGCAGTAAAAGCACTCAGTATCAGGCTTGGGTCCAGCCTTGGTCTTCTTCGCCGGCGTGGTAACTTTCTTACCACACTTCTTGAAGTGTCCCTTTTGCTTAGACTTGCCTTTCTTGAATTTGGTGGTCTTATTGACCAACAACACTTGGTGCTCTTTCTTGATCTCCACTTCTGCAGATTTCAACATGGCAAAGAGTTCTGGCAACGTCTTGTTCATGTTCTGCATGTTGTAGTTCATCACAAAGTTCTTGCAACTTGGTGGTAGTGATTGGAGGACACGGTAAATCCCCAAAGCATTAGGAATCACTATACCCAAGCTTTGAAGTTTGTTTGCGTGCCCAAACATCTTAAGCACATGCTCACTGACGGAGCTGCCCTCTTCCATCTTGCAGTTAAAGAACTTTTCAGAAGCCTCATAGCTTTCAATTGCCGCATGAGTCTCAAAAATCAATTTGAGATCCTCGACAATATCTTATGGGTCTGAATCCTCAAACCTTTTCTGAAGCTCCGATTCCAAACCATACAAGATAGCACACTGAACTATGGAGTACTAATTCTTCCGAGCAAGGTAAACATTCTTTACTTCATCGGGAGCATCAGCTGCAGGTGGGTCACCCAGCGGTGCATCCAGCACATAGGTCAAATTACCAGCTGTGAGGACAATCCTCAAATTGCGGAACCAATCCGCGAAGTTGCTTCCATTGTTTTTAAACTTTTCTTTCTCTAGGAACGCATTAAAATTGATGGTAGGGGCTGCCATTGATCTACAACATATTTGCAATAGTTTAGACTAAGTTTATGACAAATTGAGTTCAAATTAATAATGAAATTAAACTAGGTGAACTCCCACTCAAAACAATATCCCTCACATTGTTTTAGTGATCACACGAACCAAATCCACTACATCAACACCGATCATCACGAGAGTTGATATAGTTTCAATGGCGAACAATCATCATGTTCATCATATCTACTATATGATTCATGCTTTACCTTTCGGTGATCCGTGTTCCGAGACCATGTCTGTACATGCTAGGCTCGTCAAGATCAAACCTTAGTTTCCGCATGAGCAAATCTGGCTTGCTCACGTTGTATACACTTGCAGAATCTAACACACCCGATCATCACGTGGTGCTTCGAAACAACAAGCTTTAGCAACGGTGCTAACTAAGGGTGAACACTTTATGACTTGAAATTCATGTGCATGAGGGATCATCTTATAATGCTACCGTCGTCTACTAAGCAATACAAGATGCATAAAGGATTAACATCACATGCAATTGATAATATGTGATATGATATGGCCTTTCTTCTTTGTGCTTCCGATCTCCATCTTCAAGCACGAACATGATCTCCATCATCACCGGCATTGCATCAAGGTCAATGACGCTTCTCCATGGTTGTCGTCCACCGGCTTCAACTATTACAACTACTTTGAATAGACACGCGGGTCTTAACATAAATTAAAGACAACCATATGGCTCCTGCCAGTTGCCAACTTACAATAAGGAACATTGCATACATCAAATATAATCACAATCATGGCCATATCACATCACTGCACACCCCTGCAAAACAAAGTTAGACGCCTCTACTTTCTTTGCATATTTTACGTGGTTTGGGGCTTTCAATAAGTGTCGTTCTAACTTACGAACAAGAACCACAACATTGATACTAGCATTGTTGATCACCCGTTGTAAATTGGATCTTAACTATGCTAGGAGAAACAGGCACCCGCAAAGCCACTTATGCAATACAAGTTGCATGTCAAGCGTGGAGCAAGTCTCATGAACGATGTCATGTAAGGTTAGCCCGGGCCGCTTCATCCCAACATACCGCAAGATGCAAAGTACACAAGAAGCAATCGACAATAAAAGCATCAACGCCCACAATGACCATTGTGTTCTACTCGTGCAACAGATCTACATATAGACACGGCTCTGATACCACTGTAGGGTTTCGTAGCATGGAAAACAAAAATTTTCTACCGCATACAAACAAACAAGCCAAGATCTATCTACTAGATTGTAGCAACGAGTCGATGGAATAACTCACCCTCGAAGATTCCAAAGTGTTTAACGAGAGCGGATTCTCGTGGGTGATGTAGTCGTACTCTTCCCGATCTCAAGATCGTGTAGATGATCCTTCCGGCGCTGCGTTCCGGCAGCGCTCCCGCAGTCGGTCACACGTTCGGTACTCGACGAAGACCTTCCTCTCCCTTGTTCCAGCACGCAGCGAAGGTTGTAGCACTCTCCTCGCGATTCCGGCAGCACAACGGCGTGGTACCGGAAGTAGAGGGGAGATCCCGCAGGGCTTCGCCTTAAGCCGGAGCGAGTATGGTGGAGTATGAGAGAGAACTATTAGTGGTCTAGGGTTTAGACACACCAATTAGAAGGCTCTAAACTGAAGGCTAGGGCAATTAGAAGCTCTAAACCAAAACGGCTCTAAACCGGAGATTAGAGGATAGGAACTTGTGTGTCTAGAGGAGGAGGCCCTTCCCCTCCTCTTATAGGTGGGAGGTGCGGCCAAGGGGAGGGGAGTCCCTCCCCAAGTCGGCCTTGGTTGGCGCGCCGGCTTGGAGAGGAGGGACTCCTCTCCAAGTCGGTTTCAACCTCCTCTTGGTTGTTTCCCACAGTTTCCTGTTTTAGCCGTTTGACTTTCAAACTGGCAATTTGACTTTTCAGTTTTAGGATTCAATTTAATCCTTTATTTGGAACAGCCAGAACACTTAGTACATGATGCAATCATTCCAATATGTAATGACACATTCATGTACCCCTTCCCCCCCCCCCCCCGGAGTGCCGGACATTCCGGGACCTTCTAGAACATTCCTGATGAAAACACCGGAATCATTCCCGAACTCTGAAACAGGACTTTCCTTATATGAATCTTATTCTCCGGACCATTCTGGATCACCTCGTGATATCCCGGATCCCATCCGAGACTCCGAACAACATTCGGTCTCTTTCTCATAATACCATAACTACTCAAACAACGTCGAATCCTTAAGTGTGTCTCCCTACGGTTCGTGAATTATGCGGACATGATCGAGACACTTCTCCGAACAATAACCAATAGAGGAATCTGGAAATTCATATGGCTCCCACATATTTCTACGATTACTTTGCGATCGAATGAACCACTTACATACGATACCAATTTCCCTTTGTCTCACGATAGTTTACTTATCCGAGGTTATGATCGTCGGTATCTCTGCATACCTAGTTCAACCTCGTTACCGATAAGTACTCTTTTCTCGTTCCCGTGATATGTGATCCCTTGTGATCCAGTCACATGCTTGCAAGCTAATTGGATGACATTCCATCGAGAGGGCCCAGAGTATATCTATCCGTCATATGGATGGACAAATCCCACTCTTGATCCATGTGTCTCAACCAATACTTTCCGAACACTCAATGCCACCTTTATAGCCACCCAGTTACGGTGTGGTGTTTGATGTCATCAAAGCATCCATCCGGTAAAGGTGATAGGCATGATCTCATGGTCGAAGGAATTAGGTTACTATGTATCAGAAAGCATATAGCAATTGAACTATTGAAATGACTTGATCTTTATGCTACGCTTATCTATAGGAGTATGTCCATCATATCATTCTCCTAACGATATGATCTTGTTGTTGATAACATCTCAATGTTCATGATAGGGAAACCTCAATCATTTATCAACCAACAAGCTAGTGAAGTATAGAGGCTATACTAGGGACTTCAAATTAGGTTTACAAATCACACAAGTATCAATGTTTCCTTGTTAATACTATTATAGCATGAATGTAAACATTTATCATAAACACAAAGATATAATAATAACTACATTTATTATTGCCTCTAGGGCATATCTCCAACAAGGACGTCACGCCGGGCGGGGCCAGGGCGCCGCCACCACGACGTCGCATGTCTGCCTCCCCAACACCGCGCCGTGGGAGGAGCCTGGTGCGCCGCGACGGCACGGAGCTGGTCGTGCGCGAGCGCGTGATCAGGGAGGGCGGCGGCACCGCCCAGTACCCCACACTGACCCGCTCCAACTATGTGGAGTGGGCGACGGTGATGCGGATCCAGCTGCAGGCCGCACACCTTTGGGACGCCATCGAGTTTGGCGTCGACGACGAGCAAGACGACCGCGTGTCACTGACGGCGCTCCTTCGTGCCGTCCCGCCGGAGCTGGTACGCACCCTCGCGGTGAAGAACTCCGCAAAAGGAGCGTGGGAGACGCTCAAAACCATGCGCCTCGGGGGCGAACGCATCCGCGAGGCCAAGGCGCAGACGCGCCATCGAGATTACGAGAACCCCGCCTTCCGCCCAGGGGAATCGATCGAGGACTTCACGATCCGGCTAACGAACCTTCTCAGCGATCTCGAGCTTCTCGGTGATCCGGTGGACGAGTACAAGGCCGTCCTCAAATTCCTCCGCATCATACCGCGTAAGTTCCGTCCCATGGCTATGGCTATTGAACAAACCGTAAATTTGAAGCAGCTCACCATCGAGGACCTGTGCGGGCGCCTGCTCATGGCGGAAGAAGGGTACGACCTCGACGATGCCACGGACGGGTCGGCAAGCTGCTGCTGACCGAGGACGAGTGGCGATCCCGTCAAAAGGGTCGCGCCTCGGACGGCTCCGGAGGCTCGGGCTCCGGCGGCAAGCAGCACCGAGACCGTCCAGGTGGCTCGAAGGACGCCGCACGCGGCAGCGGCGGGAGCGGCGCATCCAAGGATGACAAGTGCCGCTATTGCGGCAAAAAGGGCCATTGGGCCCGAGAGTGCCACAAGAGGAAGCGTGACGAGCAGGCGCAAGCGCATCTCATTCAAGGGGAGGAAGACCCCGATCCAGCCATGCTCATGGCTGTGTGCGTCCCTGACGATGAGGTCGCCACACCTGCCACCGCGGGGCTGCGGATCTTCCTCAACGAGGAGCGTGCGCGGGTGGAGTTCCGTCGCACCGACGGCGACACAGACTCCGTGTGGTTCCTGGACACCGGAGCGTCCAACCACATGACCGGCGATGCCATGGCGTTCGCCGAACTCGACACCAAGATCACTGGCAAGGTCAAGTTCGGAGACGGCTCCTTGGTTGACATCCAGGGCAGGGGCACCATCCTCTTCGCCGTGGCTGGAGGGCAGCACCGGGCGTTCACCAACGTCTACTGGATCCCGAGGCTGCGCAGCAACGTGATCAGCGTTGGCCAGCTCGATGAGATCGGGTGCCCCTCTCACGTCGAAGGGGGGTACATGACAGTGCGCGACCGCGCGTAGAAGCTGCTCGTCCGAGTGGCGTGCGCTCGGAACCGCCTCTACCCCGCCAAGCTGAAGATCGCCAAGCATGTCTGTCTCCTGGCGCATGCAGATGACACGGCATGGCTGTGGCACTCACGCTTTGGGTACCTTCATTTCCAGGGATTGGAGCGACTGGCAAGCCAGGGCATGGTACGTGGCCTCCCACGCATCAGCCACCCGGAGCAGATCTGCGATGCCTGCCTCATCGGCAAGCAAAAGCGATCACCATTCCCACAGGCGGCAAAGTTCAGAGCCACTGAGCAGCTCGAACTGGTGCCGGCGACATATGCGGCCCCATCACACCTGCAACTCCAGGAGGGAAGAACTACTTTATTCTGCTGATCGACGACCTCAGCCGATACATGTGGATCTTCCTCCTGAAGACGAAGGACGAGGCAGCTGATGTCCTCCGTCAGTACACCGCTGGCGTGGAAATGGAATCAGGACGGAGGTTGCGCACACTTCGGACAGATCGCGGCGGCGAGTTCACCTCGAAGGACTTCGCGGCGTTCTGCGCGGAGCGTGGCACCGCCCGTCACCTGACAGCTCCGTACTCACCCCAATAGAACGGAGTTGTCGAGCGGTGGAATCAAACCGTCGTCGGGATGGCAAGGAGCATGCTCAAGGGCATGGGAGTGCCGGGCAGGTTCTGGGGTGAGGCCGTCACTGCTGCAGTGTTCGTGCTGAACCGCTCGTACACGCGGAGCGTGGAGGGAAAGACTCCGTTTGAAGCTTGGTATGGAAGAAAGCCAGAAGTGCACTTTCTGCGCGTGTTTGGTTGCAGAGACCACGCCAAGATCACGCGCCCACACTTGAAGAAGCTGGACGATTGGAGTGTACTGGTGGTCTTCCTGGGCTACGAGCCCGGTGGCAAGGAATAGCGATGCTACGATCCAGTCGCCAAGCGCATGGTCGTGTCTCGCGACGTGGTCTTCGATGAAGGCAGACCATGGACGTGGACTCCTGATGGCGACGAGTTCCCACCTGGGGAGTTCACCGTCGAGTACACGGTGTACGGGGGAGCAGCGGTTGAACCTGTCGCTCCTTCTCCCACACCAGCATCCCCTCCACCGAGCGAGCAGGGTGTCGAGCAGCAGCAGCTCACACCTGTCAGGAACACTCCGTCGAGCACTTCCATATCCGAGCCCGCTGCGGAGAGTGGCGCGAGCCCAGTGCGCTTCGTCTCACCACCGTCGGGCTACGAGGACACGCTGGACGCCGGGGACGACGCGGACCTTCCTCACCGTTTCCGCCTCGTCTCCGACCTGATCGACACGGCTGCAGCACCACCAGGACGTGGTGAGCAGCTGCTGATTGCGGACGAACCGGTGTCGTACTCTGACGCAGAGCAGCACGAGTCCTGGCGCCGCGCCATGCTCGAAGAGATGACGGCGATTGAGGATAACAAGACCTGGACTCTGACTGAGCTACCTGAAGGGCATCGACCAATAGGGATCAAGTGGATCTACAAGGTTAAGAAGGATGACGATGGTGCGGTGATCAAGCACAAGGCGCGGCTAGTCGCAAAGGGGTACGTGCAGCGGGAAGGGGTGGACTTCGATGAGGTCTTCGCGCCTGTATCCCGCTTGGACTCGGTGCGCCTGCTCATTGCCATAGCCGCGCAAATCAAATGGAAGCTGCACCACCTCAACGTCAAATCGGCTTTCCTGAACGGGGAGCTCGCCGAGGAGGTCTATGTCGGCCAGCCAACTGGCTTCGCTCGGGAGGGAGAAGAGCACAAGGTTCTGCGTCTGCACAAGGCGTTGTACGGTTTGCGTCAAGCTCCTCGAGCATGGAACATGAAGCTTGACGCCACCCTGCACTCCTCGGATTCACTAGCTGTCCCTCGGATCACTCCGTGTACGCACGGGGCACGGGGGACACACGTCTACTCCTGGGGGTCTATGTTGATGACCTGATCGTAACTGGGGCGGACGCCCGGGAGGTGCAGCGCTTCAAGGAGTAGATGACCGAGCGCTTCAAAATGAGCGACCTCGATTTGCTCAGCTTCTACTTGGGCATTGAAGTGAAGCAACGTGACGACGGCATCACCATCAGCCAGGCCGCGTATGCTGAAAAGCTTCTTGGCAGGGCAAACATGTCAGACTGCAACTCTGCAGTTGTGCCCATGGAACCTCGCTTGAAGCTAAGCAAGACAAGCACTCAAGAACCAACAGACGCATCTCACTATCGGAGCATGGTGGGTGGCCTGAGGTACCTTGTCAACACCAGGCCTGACATCGCCTTCGCCGTCGGGTATGTCAGCCAGTACATGGAGGCTCCGACGATCGAGCACTATGCAGCGGTCAAGCACCTGCTGCGCTACATTGCGGGTACACGAAGCTACGGGTGTCTCTACTCTAGCTCCGGTGACCTGCAGCTGAAGGGCTTCAGCGACTCCGACCTGGCCGGAGACGTCGACGACAGGAAGAGTACGACGGGCGTTCTGTTCACGCTCGGCGGATGCCCTGTCACTTGGCAATCCGGGAAGCAGAAGGTGGTGGCCCTTTCTTCCTGCGAAGCTGAGTACATCACCGCAACCATGGCGGCATGCCAGGGAGTTTGTCTCGACAGACTGCTGTGCGAGCTGCTACAGAAGAACGATGGCATTCCTGCTACTGTGTTCGTGGACAATAAATCCGCAATACAGCTGAGCAAGAATCATGTCTTCCACGATAGGAGCAAGCACATTGAGGTGCGATTCCACTTCATTCGCGAGAGCATTGAGAAAAGAAAGATCCACATTGAGCACATCAAGACTGAAGATCAGCTCGCGGATATTCTCACAAAATCACTTGGGCGTGTGAAGTTCCAGGACCTACGCGCCCGCATTGGCGTCATGGACGTCAAATAAGCACCAACAGCTAGCTTTAGGGGGAGTATGTTGAATAATTCTAGCTGTCGGTTAGTTATCAGGTTCAGTTAGCTAGGTGTTAGTTTCCTTAAACACTTTCAGTTAAGTTTCTGTTGGGGTTTTAGCCCAGATCCGGGCTGACGCGCATGTGCGTTTGGACCTGGTTTGTAGGATCGCTGTGAGCACCATTTTCGATCGTGGGATGGCACGATCCAGTCCTGGACGTGGCGCAAGAATCGGCAGCTCGTTGTAGCTCGTGATCAATAAGAAGAAGAAACAGAAAAGCGGCAAGAAGTACTCTGCGCCAAAAACATCTCCGTCTTCCATCTCGGCTCATCTACCCATCGAGAGCAACGCGATCGGTGTCAGAGTTCGCGAGGAGGAGAGATAGAGTGATCACTTGGTGCTTACACTGCTCAGGGTCTCCGCTGCGACATTCGTCTAGCTTGACAACGCTCTTCTCCATGAACTTCCATCCATCCTTCATACCGACTGTCTTAATGTCCTACCCATTGCCCGCCATCGAAGCCGGGCCGCCGATTCTACTGCGTTGGCGGTCGCAAACCCTACATGAGAGGATGAGGCTGGACTGTATTTTTTTTCCAGAGGAGGCATCCTCCCTTGATATGGGTGGGAGGAAGGAAACATGCGGTGTCTAATCTCCTCGCGTGGACGACCGATCCGTTCATGATACAAGTTGAACGGAGAGATCGATGTAGCAAGGCAACTTACGAAGGGCGAAGGTGCATAGACGGACGGTTGAAGGACACTGCGATCTAAGCCTTTCTTTTATTTACCGGTGTTATTGGTTGTAATATATACGGATTTGCTAGTTCTCAGGCGCCTGAGAACTTCTTAAGTCTGAGTTGCCTCTTTCACCATTTGATTTACCTCGTGATTCGTGCTATACAAACCGAAGCAATGTAGATTTTTCCCAAAAAATGATTAACCATCCTAAGCCTGTCCAACGAAAGTCTAGTGGAAAATGTCATTTCAATCTATATTTTTACTTAGAGAGATCTCCAAATTTTCTGTGTCTCCTTTTTACATTAAGATATTGATGGAAACTTCAACTCTAGTCTCCAAATTTCATCAATCTCTCTATTAATTTCTTGTAGCTACCAGGACAATAAAATCTGAGTTTATTTTGATGAAAGGACCCGGTAACTATGCAATTTCATGTCGAGCATTCCCTTTTCATCTTACAGGATGTCCATTGTATTTCTTCCATTTGCTATTTTTCATGACACTTTGTTATATATCTAGAACTCCACATATACCTATACAATCTCGTCATCCGACTCATGGCACGGAACCCAACAACGACCGCTACGGCTAGCCTCACCTCCAGGTGGCACCCGCTCGGTTCGGGGCCAGGTCCGCCCCCATACCCGTCCCATATAATTTGGCGGGTGTAATTTTTTACCAGACCCGTGACCCGGCCGGGTTCAAGGCCCCGACGGGTATCCAACAGCAGGCGAGGTGGCGGCGGCAATGCACGAGGCGACGACGGTGACAATGCATGAGACAGAGGCGGCGTAGCAGCACGCGAGATGGCGATACAGAGAGAGGTGGGGCGGGTTTGCTTTTTACCAGACCGCCCCATTTAAGGCCGGTACCTTTGTGGGTTTCGGAACCCATTGTCATCCCTCGTCTTACCACCCTGCATCACACACTACTTCCTTGTTACACTCTCCGTTCTTCTTTAAATTATAGTCACCGCATACGCTTTCTTCAGACACCAGTACAACACTACTTGCTAAAGTGACGCATCCATATAATCCAGAGAGTAACATACACTCATGACACTGTATTCATCATAGAAAATCACCTTGTCAATAGCACAATCATTATCGTCATAGTTGGTTGGTATTGTCCTCGTCCTTTCGATATACGTATTTTTGCGTATATGAAATACACTGATCCTTTGACAAGGTTTGATTTTCCATGCGACCCTTGTAGGAACGGGGTGTCTTTGAAAAATCGGTGTTGGATATCTGACTCTCAAAAATTCCAATTCCTGCACTGTTGCATCCGTAACATCAGGACGAAGTGGTAATATCTTTGCACCGCCGCCGTAACTCGAAGCCACCGCCGACATCGCTCCACGCCTCACTCTAAGCCTTGATTTCAGCTACTCTGCACGGTAGCTGCTCCGTGGAGATGTCCAGCGCGCCGTAGCTGGTATCCACAGCCGTCGTCTCTAGGAGCCTCGATTGAGCATCAAAGGAGCTGCTCCGAGCGGTCGCTGCTCCTTGGCGATGTCTAGCGCTTCCGCGGAAATGTCACGGGCTGCAAGCTGCCAGGAGGTCTGGAGCATCTTCTTGCTCTATCAGTGGATTTGAGTTCTTTCTTAACTGAATTTTACAGAAAACTTGCAATTTCTAGCAGTGGGCTGCCGGCTCTAGGCAACCACGCCCCTGGCATTGCACGTCCATGGAACCATGGCATGTCCTTGCCACGCGTGAGCAACCCCTCCCCTCTCCTCTTCTTCCTCTTCCTGGCTCCCCATCATGGCAGCCCTCCCTTCTAATTCCCCATGGGCCATGGTAGATCCTTCCTCTGCATCTCGGCTCCGACGACACCTGCATCTCGACCCTCCCTGCATTCCGATGGCCGGAGCCGCCCATAGCCATCCTACCCTGTGTGGCATCAACACCCCAACCCACCCTGCATTGCGACAGCCGGCACACATCACCGGAACCTAGATCCGCTTGCAAGAGTCGGTCAGAGTATTACTATTCCTGGAAGAACAGACTGCATGGTGCTCTACTCGTCCATGTCAGTCTATTCCGGTGGAGCTCGCCCACCACCTCGCGGACCTCCTCCATGCTCGACCTCACTCTGCCACCTTCCCTGGAACCCGCCTTGCCTACCATAGCATAGTACCCTATAGGTCGGCGTCCTTTCCGATCTGGACTCCTTCAGGGTTGGGGGCAGACGAAACAACTCGGTGCGATCTACGAAAGCGCCCCACGGACGGTTGAAGGCGTATTCCGTACGGACGAAGAGAGAAACGCTAGCCCTTTATTATTATTAGGTATATAGATTTTTTGCAATGCAAATTATTTAAGTGATTTAAACTCTATTAAATACTAAATAAATCATAAGAAAAGATCTACACCTCCGATTAGGTTGAATCCAATTTCTACTGTTCGTATTAATTCCCTCTATGTATTGAACTTAATATCTAAATTTAATTAAACAATGATAATATGTTGTATAATAGATCTGCTAAAAAACCCCATTAGTGGCAATCAATTATTAAAATAAATACTCTATTTCATTAAAATAGTTATGCATGCATCATGTGGTCTAATACTGTCATATGGACTGAAACTAAACTTTTATTTCATATTTAAATTGTCATGCATGCAGTTGTGCATTTATTATGGCTGTGTGATTGCTTATGTTAGATGCAATTGTTTGATCGATAGATTGCGAGGAGTGCACCGTCTGTAATTGCAGCGAGTTTTGAACGACTTCAACAACTAATAAGGCAAGTTATACCTTTGTTCATGACCTTGTCCCAGTTTTGCTACTGTGCATGTTTTGATCTTCAAAATAGTAGTATGCATGTGTAGGATGGTTTTAGTAGAAAGGAAATATTTTACAAGTGATGTGTTGTTTTGTAGTATGCCACGAGTAGCTTTATACTTAGGAATATTTCCACTCCTAATAGATTTTCCTGAATTTTCTAAGTTTTATGCTTGTGCCATACTATATATATGCAAATACTGATGGGATTCGAAAGAGAAATTTTTCTAAGTATAAGAGCTCTGTGTATGAGCGCAAGTTTTTCTCCTCAAATCTACCTCAAAATAAAACTATGTTTTCTCTAGGTGAACTGGTATGTCTAGATCGACTAGTAGGGGAAGTAACCTGGATTGGCTCTACTTGTTCCCTCCACCGCCCAGGATCAAAAAAGTCTGCCATGATTCGGAATTCAGAAGCTTCCAGTGCAACCACAATACAGATGGGCTCTGTCTTGGCCTAGTACATAGTGGAAAACCTCACCTGAATACCACAGTTTTGGCTCCCGTGGAACCAGGTAGAGGGGCTACTAAGGGAAAGCCTCACCATGGTCTTGTTTGTAAAATGACTTGATCATGGATTGTGGGTAAAGTGTACAAACTCTCGAGAGTATCAACATGATTGATCAGCCGTGTTCACGGAAAATAACAACTTTGAGCGTCTAAAGGATGGACCCTCTGAAGGATTTCCTCTCTCTTTCTAAAACTAAAACTCTATGGCCGTGGAATCGTCCATAGATGGGATTTTGAATTGCATGGTGTACTCCATGTGTTAGGTTGAAAGATAGTAGCCTGGTGGAATCCAGTGCGAGCCACTTGACCATATTTCACTTTTCAAATGTTTACAAAGCAGGATAGAAGATTTTGTCTCTCTTCTTCTTAACTTATGAAAAATTGGCTTTATGAAAATAAACCTCAAGACTTGTCAGCCTATGCATATAGAAATATCTAAGTCTTTTCCTTCATGGTGTAATTTGCCAGTACATTCAAAGTATTGACCAACTTGTTTGGGTACACGTTTTATGTGTATAATTTGGAGATCGTTGAAAGGTGCGCTTGGATCGCGGGTCTTCACTCAACCTTCCTGTGGCATTGATGGGACTCTAAGATGTGTTATTTTGCTTTCTGTTGTAATAATGTAAACTCTGGATTATTTGACTCATGTAATAAATACTTGTGTTTTATATGATATTTCATCGACTGTGAGTGCTAGCTATTGGTCCAGGGACTTGCATGTTAATCACAGGGACTTAAGGATCTTTATCGATCCAAGGTCACTACAGATGGTATCAGAGCACATGTTGAATGTAGATCGTGACCCTAGAGATGGAAAACCTTAGGACAAATATTTTCTAAGTTATTTTCGAAAACTCCCATACTTCTCCTCAACTATCTTTGGAGTTTTAAAATTATTAAGTCTTTCCTTTTCAAAATTAGAGATGACCATTGTGCACTTCAAGAAAACTTTTCTCGAGGCTACATTTACAAAGAAGTTCTCAAGACAAGAGTTGAATACCTCTACTGAAGCTACGAGAATTGAAGACTACAAAGATAGGAAATAAAACTGATTGAGTGAAGATCCACGATGGTTTTATGGACAGCAGCAAATAAAACTTATTTACAATTTTTTTGTTTGTGTGTGGTATATACTCTTCCTTCCATATCTTAAAGCCCAAGAGGTGGAGATAAACCAAAGAAATTCATTGGAGATGGAAGTTACAAATTCTACAAGTGGAATAGGATAAGAGCACCCGCACATGGTGGAGATTGCGCCACGAGCTTAAAGGAGGACATCGCCAAGTTTAACAATTAGGAAACACTCCCACACCAATTCTTATGTTATATCACGCCATAGTTTGTGTGTACTTGGTGTGAATTTGATAATATTTTGGTGTTTCTATTCCATGTTGACAAGTGTGATGCATGCATAAGGGTAGATTTTTTTCTCTAAGCCTTTCTATATGTCTAATCCTTGTCCAAATTCTCAGATGCCGCCAAGACGTGCGAACAATGATCTCCCACCGGAGATTGAACAACTATTGGCCTCTCAGAATCAGCTGATCCAACTCCTCACCCAGAACATGCAAAACAATAACAACAACAGCCCGCCGCCTCCGCCGCCTCAACATGATCGTTTGACTCGGTTTTTGAGGTTGAACCCTCATACCTTCACTAGCAACTATGGACCAATTATTGTAGATTACTAGCTCTTCACAATCAACAAGAAGCTACATACCGTCCAAGATGTTGGAGCTGACAGGGTGCGTTATGCCGCGCACCAACTTGAAGGACCTGCTGCTGAATGGTGGAAAAACTACCAAGTCACCCACCCAGATATTGATGCTATTACATCGAACCAGTTTGAGACAGCTTTCCACACTCACCATGTGGCTGCTGGTGTCATGACTCTGAAAAGGCGCGAGTTTCACGACTTACACCAGCTGCATCATTTTGTCACCGAGTATGGGGAGCTTTTTAATAAGCTATCCCGATATGCGCCCGATTATGTTTCCACTGATGCCAAGAGGCAGGAGGAGTTCTTAAGGGGACTTAATGACGATATATCTATCCATCTTGTGGCTCAGAAGATAGACAACTACCAAGAACTCCTGGATAGGGCAGTTGTGGTCGAAGCTAAAAATAAGAGCATCGATGATCGGAAGAGGAAGTCTACATCCCACAAGCATAACCATGTTCCATACCAAAAGTACTTACTCCCCACCACCCCACAATCATAGTGGCCATAAGTACCGCGGTGGCAATGAGGGAAATGGCAACAATAGTAACCACCAGAAGGATCTTAGTCAGGTGTCATGTTACAGGTGTGGGGAAAATGGGCATTATGCTACTGATTTTCCACAAAAGCGGAAGAATAGAAATGGAAATGGTAATGGACATGCCAATGATAATGGAAGTGGCAATGGTAATAGAAACGACAATGGGAACATTAATGGAAATGGCAAGAAACCAAATACTTTCGGCAAGGCCATGGTAAATCATGTCTTCATGGACGAAGTTCACGACTCATCTCCCCAAGGTAATCAGTGATAAGGCCTCAAAATTTATAAGTGGAGATAAGTCTAGAGGATTCATCAAAGACATTCTTTTAAGGGTGGTAGCACCCTGGTATATCTTGAACCTATTTTCCTTCTAGCCTTCTCGAATATCAAGGACGAGATTCCTTTTAAGAGTGGTAGTCTGTAACATCCCAATATTGAAAATTGGAAAATTTGCATTTACATGTATTCTCTAGCATTGCATTCATGTAAAAATTTGAATAAAAAAACCTAGTTTCAACTCCATTCGATTTTACTAATGTTCCTACTAGGGGATTATTAAGAGAATTGAATATATGATTTTTAAACTAAATAAAAGTTTGCAAAATGCTCCTAAGTTGATCTATGGAATTTTACAAAAATTTGGGGACCAAAATCATGTGTTTTGGTTTTACTATGAAAAAGTTAAGAATAAATAAATAAATGGAGAAATAATAATAATAACAAAAAAAATAACTACCCTACCTAACGGGCCAACCTGAGCCAGCCCAATACTACCTACTGCCTTCCCCTGCCGGGCGCAGCGCGCAACCAGCCGCAGCAGCCCGCTACTGGCCCAGCAACCGCTGGCCTCATTACCTCTCCCCTCTCTTTGACGCGCCGGGCCCACTGGCCATCCCCAACCTCTGTCGTCTGTTCGTGAAGAACACGAACTCTTCCCGAACCAACTGAATCCCTCCGATCTCTGCGTGTTTTTCGCCTCCCTTCACCAAGAAATCTTCCCCATATAATTCCCCTACCCCGCAGCCTTTTTCCCCTTCGAAACTCCCTCGAAAACCCTAGCCAGAGTTGAATCGATCTACACCACCGCCGCCGCCATTATCGAGCATCGGGGCTCGAGGTTCTCATCGATCCCGTCTCTCCCGAGCCTTCCCTTTCCTCTAGATCTCTTCACCTTGGACCACCACTTCGTCCGGACCGTTTTTCCCCATTTGTAGCATGCTGGCGCGACCGGAATTCCTCGTCGGAGTCACGCCGAAGTTCAAGGAAACAACCACTGTCGAGGAGGAGAAGGGTGACGCTGATAGCGTGAGCAAGATCGTGAGGAGAAGTCGCGCCTCATCATCCACTTATACGCCTCGGGAGGCCACTGCAATGTCACCGTCGGCCTCCATCTGCGCCTCACCGACATCGTCACCACCGATCGCCACCACCGGTAAGCCGCCACCTCTCCTGTCTGTCCAATCTGGAGTGAACGGTGTAGATTAGAAGTAGTGGCGAAGGGGTACCGTCCAGTGACATCCCGCCACATGGCACAACGCTTAGTCAGCGTCCACGTCAGCGCCGCGTCATCTAGCTCGACCAATCAGAAACCGCCACGTGCCGTTAGCTCACCTGCTTAAATAAAAAATCAATTTAGAAATTGCAGGAAATAGATAGATCTTAGAAAATTCATATTAAAAGATCTACTCGGCCAAAAATTGAAAATAATATATCTACGGATTCATAAAATTGATTAGAATAATAATATAGGTTTAGATCTAAACTATACCGTATATAATTACTGTAATAATTTAAATAGTCTTAAAGATCTTAAATCCATAGTAAATTATTTATAGATCAGAAAAATATGAATAATATGTCCCTGGATTCACAATCTCCTGTAGATTACATATGTGATTTTATATATAATTTTTGAAAAATGCAAATTATTTAAGTGATTTAAACTCTATTAAATACTAAATAAATCATAAGAAAAGATCTACACCTCCAATTAGGGTGAATCCAATTTATACTGGTTCGTATTAATTCCCTCCATGTATTGAACTTAATATCTAAATTTAATTCAACAATGAGAACATGTTGTACAATAGATCTGCTAAAAACCCCATTAGTGGCAATCAATTATTAAAATAAATACTATATTTCATTAAAATAGTTATGCATGCATCATGTGGTCTCATACTGTCATATGGACTGAAACTAAACTTTTATTTCATATTTAAATTGTCATGCATGCATTTGTGCATTTATTATGACTGTGTGATTGCTTATGTTGGATGCACTTGTTTGATCGATAGATTGCGAGGAGTGCATCGTTTGTAGTTGTAACGAGTGTTTGAACGACTTCAACAACTATTAAGGCATGTTATACCTTTGTTCATTTCCTTGTCCTAGTTTTGCTACTATGCATGGTTTGATCTTCAAAATAGTAGTATACATGTGTAGGATGGTTTTAGTAGAAAGTAAATATTTTACAAGTGCTATGATGTTTTGTAGTATGCCATGAATAGCTTTCTACTTAGGAATATTTCCACTCCTAATAGGTTTCCCTGAATTTTCTAAGTATTATGCTTGTGCTATACTATATATATGCAAATACCGATGGGATTCGAAAGACAGAAATTTTTGTAAGTATAAGAGCTCTATGTATGAGCCCAAGTTTTTCTCCTCAAATCTACTTCAAAATAAAACTATGTTTTTCTCTAGGCGAAGTGTCTGGATCGACTAGTAGGGAAAGTAACCTGGATTGGCTCTAGTTGTGCCCTCAACCGCCCAGGATCAAAGAAGTCTTCCATGATTCAAAAATTCAGAAGCTTCCAGTGCAATCACAATACATATGGGCTCTGTCTTGTACTAGTATTTAGTGTGAAACCTCACCTGAGTACCACAGTTTTGACTCCCGTGGAACTGGGTAGAGGGGCTACTAAGGAAAAGCCTCGCCATGGTCTTGTTTGTAAAATGACTTGATCATGGATTGTGGGTAAAGTGTACAAACTCTCAAGAGTATCAACCAGATCGATTAGTCGTGTTCACGGAAAAGAACAACTTTGAGCGTCTGAAGGGTGGAACCTCTGAAGGATTTCCTCTCTCTTTCTAAAACTAAAACTCTATGGCCGTGGAATCGTCCATAGATGGGATTTTGAATTGCATGGTGTACTCCATGTGTTAGGTTGAAAGATGGTAGCCTGGTAGAATTCGGTGCGAGCCACTTGACCATATTTCACTTATCAAATGTTTACAAAGCAGGATAAAAGATTTTGTCTCTCTTCTTCTTAACTTATGAAAAATTGGCTTTATGCAAATAAACCACAAGCCAAGTCAGCCTATGCATGTAGAAATAGATAAGTCTTTTCCTTCATGGTGTAATTTTCCAGTATATTCAAAGTATTGACCAACTCGTTTGGCTGCACGTTTATGTGCAGAATTAGGAGATCGTTGAAAGGTGCGCTAGGATCGCGGGTATTCACTCAACCTGCCTGTGGCATTGATGGGACTCCAAGTTGTGTTATTTTGCTTTATGTTGTAAAAATGTAAACTCTAGATTATTCGATTCATGTAATAAAGACTTGTGTTTTACATGATATTTCATCGACTGTGAGTGCTAGCTATTGATCCATGGACTAGCATGTTAATCACAGGGACTTAGGATCTTTATCGATCCAAGGTCACTACATTTTGATAAATCGGCATAAAGTCACTCAAGTGGGCAGAGTTAGCTAGGGAGTTTGAAAACTCATAAAACATGGAAATCTCAATTATCGACAACATGTTGGTCCACTTAATATGTCTAGAAGCTTGCTGGATTGTGGCATTCAGTCCCATATTCTTCGGACTTTATTTCTTTACGGAAAAAACAATCTCGTCATCACTCGGGAAATTGAGAATGTTCTTTCTAGATAGTTCAAAACTCACACCGACAACATTGTTTTCTACAAGAAGACGTGATAACCCACAAGTGTAGGGGATCGCAACAGTATTCACGGGTAGTATTACCCAATTTATTGATTCGACACAAGGGGAGACAAAGAATACTTGCAAGCTTTAACAACTGAGTTGTCAGTTCAGCTGCACCTGGCAATAGTTCTTGCTCGCAGAAGTTTATCGGTAGCAACAATTTGTAGTAGAAACAGCAAAGCAACAGCAGCAGTGACAACAATACTGAACAGTAGCAATATCAATAGTAACGGTAACAGTAGGATTCGAGTGCGGTAGGCATAGGGATAGATGGATGGGCGTTGCATGGACGTGTCTAAACATGTAACTTCAAAGAACTAGGGAATTGCAGATAAATAATAATAAGCATCGAAGTACTAAACAATCCTAGGCATGTGCTCCAAATATAGTCATACGTGCTCGCAATGAGAACTTGCACGACATCTTCTATCCAGCTAGTCCGTGGCAGCGGGGCCTCTAAGGAACTACTGGCAATTAAGGTGCTCCTTTTAATAGAGCACCGGAGCAAAGCATTAACACTCCGTGAACACATGTGATCCTCACACCACAGCCATCCCCTCCGGTTGTCCCAATTTCTGTCACTTTGGGGCCTTTGGATCCGAACAATGATATGTGTATACAACTTGCAGGTAAGACCATAAACAATACTATCATAACGATTCAATAATAATTTCAGATCTGAGATCATGGCACTCGGGCCCTAGTGATAAGCATTAATCACAACAAGTTGCAACAAAGTCAAATAACACTAATAGAGATACTATGCACTATGCCCCTAACAGATATTATTCGATTACATGATAGAACTCATCCAATCCCTACCATCCCCAAGCCTACAGCAGGGGATTACTCACTAATGGATGAGGGAAACATCGGTGGTTGATGGAGATGCGTTGGTCATGACAATGGCGATGATCCTCTCCAAATTCCCCGTTCCGGCAGGGTGCCAGAACAGAGTTTCTGGATCCGAATCTTGGTTTCTGGTGGCGGCGGCGGAGCGGAACTCTTTCTGGAAAACTATCGAACCCCCCTCTGTTTTTAGGTCAGAAGGCAACTTATAGACGCGGAGGGAGGCCAAGAAGCTGCCTGGGGTGGCCAAACCTCCCCCAGGCGCGGGGTTAGTGGGCCTGCACCTGGGGTGGGTCTAGGCCCCCTAGGCCTCCCCTCTATCTCCCCTTTGGCTCCGTGGATCTTCTGGTGAAATATAATTTTTGGCATATTTTCCGGGATTTTTGCTAATAGTTCATTTTCTGCACAAAAACAAGACACCGAGGTAATTCTGCTGAAAACAGCGTCAGTCCGTGTTAGTTGTATCCAAATCACACAAGTATAGAGGAAAAACAATAGCAAAGTGTTCGAGAAAGTAGATACGTTTTGGACGTATCAACCCCCCCCCCCCCCCCTGTGGCATCCCGCAAAACCACTACTAGAAAATCGCTCGGTATTTTGTTTTGTGCATCATCATGACATCATCATGCATATTATTTTTACTTGAAACTATGTTGCGAAAGACTATTGTTTTCTGAAACTAGCCCTCCTTCTATTTCAAATTAAACCCCCGGATGTTTCCGGATATTTTGTTTGTCTAAAACTAATTACAAAATCATTTACTAAAATTAAAATAAACAATATTTCTTTTAAAATAAAACTGTTTTGATCGGGGGAGGCAGCCCGGCCCGAAAAGCCAGGCCGCCTACCACCCCGATCGGCCCAACCCAATCTCACCAAACCCTAATCTATTCCTACCCAATCCTAGTCTACCCAAACCCCCTCCACCTCACCCCACCCAATCCTCTCTCGCCACCTCACCCTCATCCCTCCTCCCCACCACTCAACCGCTGCCACCTCATCCCCACTCCCTCCCTCTCCCTACAGCCCACTCCCTCACCCACCACACACGCCGACCCACTCCCTCACCCCTCTCCCTGTCCCCCGGTCCCACCTCCCACCTCCCACCTCGCCCCGTGTCCGTCTCCCTCTCTCTTCCTCCCCCGCAACCACCAACCACCGCCCCTCCTCCTCGGCTCTACACCGCTGCCGACCACCTCACATCCCACCCGTCGCCATCCCCGCGTCCCTCTCTGATGCAACGAGCCGCCGCCGCGACGACCTCGCCTGCACCGCCACCTCGCTCCCACCCCGCGGCCTCCTACCCCCGCCACCGGACCCCTCCGTCGTCCTCCTCTTCACCGCCCCTCTGCCTCGCCGGTTCCCCGCCTCCTCGCCGGCCGTCGGGTCCCCTCCTCCGCGCCCTCTTCCCCGTCCCCGACGACGATGACCCCTCCGCCCGCCGCTCGGGCTCGCCCGCCGCCGCAGACCCCCTCCGCGGCCGCCCGTCGAGCGCCCCGCAGCCGCGGCACCAAGCGCCGCCTCCAGAGCCGCCTCCACCGCCTCCGGCCACCGTCGCCTCCGCTGCCAGCGACCGCTGCAGGCCGCCCCGACCTGCCGCGTCCCCGTCGGCGTCAACCTCCCCGCCGCCGCCGTGGGCGCCCCTCACCTCCGCTCGCCGCCTCCCTCCACCGTTCCTCTCGCGCCCCACGCATCCGCCTCGCCCGCATGCTCGTGACCGCCGTTTTCCGCCCGCCCTGGCGCCCTCTGTCCGCTGCTCGCCAAGACCGTCGCCCCTGCAACCTCTTGTCGCGTCGCCCTCTGCGCGCCGCAGAGTTCCGCCGTCCTCCGTATGTCCTCTAGTGCGAGGGAGCCAAGGGGGGGCAACACGTCTATGTCCATGCGTGTATGTGTTAGTGCTTGTGTGTTGTACCAAGTAAACATCCGAACCCATGGTTACAGTACCCATACTCTGTCTCAAGCTCGTCAACACCATCTACACCGAGGCTGTGTGCATCCGATCACCATAGTGACAACCCAAGTCCGTCTTCAACCACCGGCATCGAATTTCGAGAACTTCGCCCTGAAACTCCAAGATCTCCGTCTAGCCGTGTGTGCCGCAAGATGCCAAGCTCTTCTCATCGACAAGACCGACACGAGTCGAGACCCGGGGAACTATGCAAGACCACGGAACGGCAAGACCTTCTTCCCGCACCGATGCCGACGATGTCGCACGCCAAGTTCTTCACCCCGGACGCCAAGACCGACCGGATACGCGGGCCCGACAAGATCGACACCGACCAGGGCGAGTCCGATGCGCCCCCGACGCCACACCAAGTCCTTCTTCCCGGAACGCCAAGCTCTTCATCTTGTATACGACCTTCGAAGACCGATCCCGTCGAACCCTGAACCCTGAGACCGAATCCCCAGAACCAAGATCTTCCGAACCCAGATGTGTGAACCTTTTCTCGAGCCCCTATTTTAATAAATGCTTTATATAAAACTTGTTGCATATTATTGTTCATGCATGCATATTTGTCTGTGGTTTGGGGGCCTTATGCTGATTCACTTCATAATTAAATATGGGGCCCATACGCGGGCAAATCTAGTCTTATATCGGCCCCATTTAAATTGTGCATCGAACCGGTACTATCTTTTGCCATGTTCAGACAACATTTAAAATGCGGGGTACCTAAATAACTAGATCCATATATATAATTGTCGGGACCCCCAGGTTCCGCTTAATATGACCTAATTGCATCGCATCCTTGCCATGCCATACATCATACATGCATCATGCCCGATCTTTTGTCGTAGTATTAAATAGTGCATCCGGTGTTTATTCTAGTGTTTTGCTTCTTCGCGGATAAGGCCGTTGAGTTGATGTGAGCTTCGCCCCGATCTTCGGTTGAACCTTCGACAATGTTTTCAGGCGAGCATCTCCCCCTTTCTACCTATCTTACTTTTATAGTATTTATTCCCTTCTGTTGATCTATTGCTATCTGTGTTGCGATGCTCTAGTTTTCGTACCCGTGATATCCCTTGCAGCCTTATATTGCCTTGGACACATCCTATTACCTGTTGTTTGGTAGATAGTTGGACTTGCGCGTCGTAGTCGCCTGCTCGAGTGCTGTTGCGTGTCGTCGAGTACCACAGTTGTTGGAGTATTGCCGCATGTTTAATGTTGGAGATGATCAAGGCTTTAATTATTGTTTAATTGAATTACTGTTTAATAACTAAAATTGAAGTAGGTAAGCAGAGGCACAGGTGGGAAATAGATGTTATTTGGTTGTTAACCATCCACTTGTGTCCCGTAGGACCCCGAGTTCTTGACACCTGTTCCGAGATCGAGCGCGCTAACCACATGTGGGATGTATGGGCACCCCATCGATTTAGTACCTGATTTCAAAGTACTGTACTGGGGGCCACAAGTAGTTTGGGGCTTTATTACTATCCTGTACTTATGCCATGCTTTACTGTTTTATTTAAATTGTGCGATGGATAGCACCTGTACTGTTTAGGATCGGGACACGTTTTCGCTGTATCGACAAGCCCGAGTTTTCGGGTTCCCAGTCGTTTACAGCCGTCCGCCCAAACCCTGAGTCCGTCTCGGAGACCGGCCGACTTCGTTGCGGGTAGACTTAGTGGGGTGGCCCCCCGTGCTTGCTTTGGGTCTGGGAAACGTCATGACTTAGGCCCCGCCGACATACCGATGGGTGTATGTTAACTGATCTGGCAAAAAGGGTCGAAGTGCGTGTGGATACTTTGGTGCACCCCTGCAGGGTTAAATCTTTTCGAGAAGTCATGTCCGCGGTTATGGACGACTTGGAGCACAGTGCTTGATCATAGACAACTATAACTAAAGTTTACTGTTATAATTTAACTTGTTTCCGATATGACTAGTAATCAGCTCCACTGTAACGAAATGGCTAATAAAAGTACCAACAACTACTGAGTTCGGGATATCTCAAGCTAATTGTATCTGACTAGTAAGTGCTGCAAATACAACGGAATGGTTGACTAAAATGGCCCATTGCTTATTTTATCAGGATGATTATCTATACTTGACTAGTAATAGCTGCAACGATAACGGAATAAATAAAATTGCCAACGGTGTGAGTTCCTCGGTTGACTTCCTCGTTTGGTCTCGAGGGGGAAATACCAGGATGGGTTTGTTTGGTGTGAGTATCAGGTTGGTTCCGAATAGGACTTCCTTATCCCTCTCTGGCAGCCGACAGTTACATCGAGTCTCTATAGGTTGTTTAGTGCATGCTGCGCTGCCGCTTCAGTCCACCATACCTATGTAGGCGAGGAACGCCGAATTCTAGCCTCGCCGTGTACTGGCCTCAGTACTGACGCTCCTCTTTTTCCTTTGACCTTGTCGGCACCCCTTTGTTAAGCAGGTTTCGAGATCGATGTCGTTAGCAGGGTTACCCTTCCGGCTTGGCCTGGGCAGGGTTATGGACGCCATTGGTTATTTGTCAGGGCTCTTAGCTCAATTTGCATCTTGTCCGTACTCGGACGCCGTATTGTTTTCAAGGTGATTTGGATCTTTGTATTGTATATCTGTATTCTTAACTCATTGAGTCGCTGTTATATATATCTGTTCTGTGGGTCCCATCGAGGACTGTTGTGTAATGTTATTACCTCGTTTCCACCCGCACGAAAGTGCCTGGTGGGCACCTTTGAATCGTTTCTATGCGGGTTTGGCGGTTTTCGCTAAAACTTGCATAGGGCCGATACTGAGGGTGTTACACCCCCAAGCTTAGCTTATTTCTTATCCTCAAGAAATTCAGTTGAATACTGCGTGCGATAACAGAACTTTCACGAACACTTTGCTTCATATGATGTAAATATTTTCAGCACAGGAGTAGATGCTTAGACAATTCATAATAAAGAGTATGCAACTAAGTCTACTCAATAGTCATTGCATGCTATGAAGAGAAACCAACTCAATAATAATAAGTAGCATGAAACATAAACATAAGCAACATTGCAATGCTCATAATAAGTATGATAGAGTGGTATCTCACTTGCCTTTGTTTGAAGAGCACAATATAAATGTTGAGGCACCTCTGAAGTTCATATGAAGACTAGAAGTAAAGATATCAAAGATACAAGCATCAAAGTCATGACATAATTAACCAAGTTTTGGAACAAACACAAAAATGATAACTATGCTCTCTAGAAGGTGCTCATAGAATAAGTGGTGACTCAACAAAGTTTTGAAAACGGTTTTGTGAAGGTTTGAAAGGCTTCCTAATGCTGAAAAGGAAGGTACTCATTAGCTTTGATCTCTCATTGCCCCTATCATAGGCATCTTCATGTGGTTAAGGTGAAAGTGAGGTCCACTCTGAATCATATGCTTGACAGACCATAGACTGGAAATCCCAAGTCCCTTGAGTACGAGGGCCGCTCCGCATGCTACTCAACTTTGGTCACCTGAAAGTTCTTGTCATTGTAAATACATGCATATCATTGAGAACCGCCAACGGGGTACCCCTTGCACATGGTACATGAGCTTTCCCATAACCAAAATGACAAGGAAAGCAGACAATAAGCATCTCAGCAGTCTTTTTATTTACCATATTCATAGCTTTTTATTGAGAAAGCTTCATAGATGCTCATTATAGTGATGCTGCAAGTTTCCACCATGATTAAGCATGGCTTAGGCTAGCGGCCAAGCGTTTCTCTAAAACAATGTACAAACTCCATGAACTAACAACTTCCCCTTTTATTTCACATCGTCGACATCCGTAAACAAAAGAGCAAATTATCAACTGGATAGAATTATCCAAAAAGTGTTAAAAGCGTTCTCCGTGACAGCACGCTTCTGCTAACTCCCAATATATAATAAGCAAGCATATAACTTTCATGGAATAGTCACAATGGTTCAAGATTATTAAGCGCAAGAAATAAAGTGTGCCATCAAGTTCGTGAGAGCTTTACTAACTAACTTTCTCAAAACAGACAAACATTTTATTTTGGAAGAAAACAAGGCATATGGAATATGCACTAAAGTAGCAAACGATGCTAATAGGTAGGTATGGTGGACACAGCTAGCAATATTGGTTCTAGGGAGTTGGAAGCACAGGTAGAGCACATAATCAGTGCAAGTGAAGGCTAGAAATAGAGAGGGAGCGACAAACGAGAGAGCAATAACTGTCATAATCATGCTTGCAACAAAACATGACTAATTATGGCATGAAAGTGATACAAGAACTCTGAGGCAAAATAAATAATCGAGGCTTACTAACTATTGATTAGTCATATGCATGCGAGAGGATGTTCCAAGCCGATTCACATGAATAGTCAGAGGAGGATACCACAATGTCATACCGAAGTATGAATAAAACAATGCAATCAAACATTCATATGGCATGCTACAGACTATTAGCAATCTGGAGCTAATCATAGACAAGCAAGAACTACTAAGTATCCATAATGACATACGCCTTACACAAACAGACTAAGCATGCTCACAATGATGAGTATATGTACAAAAATGAAACAAATAGAGTTCTTTACCAGCCTCTTACCGCACCTCGAGTTGTCTTAATCTTCATTATTGCCCTTCACTTGTGTGACTTGAATAATTAACATGAAAACCAATATCCACTGAGAACGGCTGAACCCTGCGAAGAACTCACAAAACCAAAGAAGGAGAACAAATATTTTTGGTGTTTTCGATTTTTTAGAAACAAGCAAACAAAGAACACAAAACAAAAACAAAGCAAACCAAACAAAGCAAAATCTTTTTGAATTTTTCTTTTAAGGCAAACCAAAGCAAAGAAACAAAGAAACAAACCAAGAGAAACAACGAAAATATTTTTGGTATTTTTATGTTTTTAGAAAGAAGCAACAAAAACCAAAAAGAAAGCGAAACAATGGATATACAAAGAACCGACCGAACATGATATATATGAGTGTGATGTCGGTATACCTCTCCCCAAGCTTAGGATTTTGTCCCAAGAGGGACTCAATCCCATGGTGCCCAAGTAGATGCATCTCCATAATATGTCGAGGAAGCTCCCTCGTCCTGGTACGAGCTCGAGGCATCCCCTGTGTAATGTACAGCGGGGTCATATGCGGGTGCTCCCCCTGATAGTGCCCGTGGAAGTTAAGAGAACGCAACAGCTCATCCATCTCCACCTTCGAACGTGACCAAGGTCCCTGAGAAATACTAAACAAAGTGATTTGGGGTAGAGGGATCTCTCTCTCTTCCCCGTCAGTAAACATCATTCTATAAACCAAGTTCTCAAGAGTAGAGCTAGAGGTGACAAAGTGGTGCGCCTTCATGGCAGCAAGATCAAGTCTCTGAGGAGCCAAAACTATATCATGGGGATCAACGACAATGTCCAAGGCAGCAGCAATACGAGTAGAAATAATTCCCCCATAAATGGGTCCCCTAGCAGCTAAACGGCGAGCAATGAGGGAACCAAGATTATACTTATCCTCACTGTAGAGCGCAGCAGCTAAGAAGGACAATTGATAGTTGGATATATTACTAGTGTTCTCCCTACCAAGAACACTAGTGGTAAGATAGTAGGTGAAGTACCTGATGGCTGGAAGTTGAATGTTCTTTATCTTCCCTCTTTGAGGTCTGCGGTCATTATCATTGGTTATTCCTCGGTATAGTTCCAACAAATCAGCGGGAAGAGCTGTAATCTTCTTTGATGACCCATTTGTACCAAGTCCTAGGGCCTTGCAAAATTTCTTCAAAGCCATAGAATGAGCCCTGCTATAAAGTCTGAAAGACACAGAAGGATTGAACAAACTATTGGTGAAGGAGAAACTGTCCACAAATGTTTTAGTAAGTGAAGCATATTGTGCACTCTCATCCTACATGAAACTTTTTAGACCAGCCCTCTCAATCAAAGCCACGAAATCATTAAGAATCCCAGCAGCTCGCAAGAAAGTTTGACAAGGAAAGGTGGAGGGGTGAGCATCCCCTTCATCTCCCTCGTCACCAAACCGCGGAGTGATGAGATCCTCATTGTATGAGGGTCTGGAGCTGGTAGATGACCTTGGGAGCCTTGCCCTTCTAGGTGCATCACTCTCCAAAATGTCACCAAAGGTGTGATGGTCCATGACTTCCCTTTGCTGAAATTTTAAACAACCATCAAACCCAGTGATTTCTAAGTTGATAAATGATGAGAAACTACTATAGGAACTTGCTAGAGGACTACACATGCATCAAAACAAAGTTTCTAAGCATAGAACAAGCATGCAAGCTCAAATAACCTGTCACCTATAGTAGCAAAATACTCAAGATACAATCTACCAATCACAAATCTAGTTGGACAAGTGGAGGAGGCACATACCAAGGAGCAAACCCTCCAAAAATCAGCACTTGAGATGGGCTGAACAAGGAGATCGAAAATCGCGAGCAATAAATCGAGCTTGAGCAAGTTTTCCAGTGTTTTTCGGGAGAGAGAAAGAAGGTGGCTTTGAGGAGGCAGCCTGGAGGGGCCCAGGTGGGCCAAACCCCCCTAGGCGCCACCAGTGGTGGACCCACTCCTACCACAGGTGTGGGGCCTAGGGGTGGCCCCCTGGGTCATCTCAGGTGCCACTCTGCCCCTTTTTTCGAGGAAAAATTTATTTTTAATTTTCTGGGATTTTTCGGGAAACTTTATTTTTGGCCAATCTTGAGGGTATGAAAATTGATTTTCTCGCAGAAACAGTTTTTCAGAAGAAGCAAAAGCAAACCAAAAGCAAAACTATAGGAGCTCTAAGAAACTCAAACAAGCAAACAACTAGCAAAACTAAAGCTAAAGCAAATACTAGGAAGGAGAAAGGAAAAAAGAAAGAAAGTATAACCACAGTGGAAACATTATTTTGTTCATTAAAATCCTTTTGTTAACAAGGTTGATCAAGTCTTGTTACCAAAACAATCTTATATGAAGCAAAACTTTGCATTCCACAAGGTGATTATGTTACCTCATACTTGATAGCAATGATCCCAATCATAATAGTTTCAATATTTTCTTGTGGAATGGGACAATATATTTCTCCAACCTTGATTCCTTCAATGTTTTCAATAAAATTCAGGCAATATCTTCTAACAACCTTCTTGGGGAAATAAATAGTGTGATATTTATCATTAATATTGAATGTTACTTTTCCTTGATTGCAATTGATGACAGCACCTGCACTATTAAGAAAAGGTCTCCCAAGAATAGTAGATATATTATCATCTTCAGGAATTTCAAGCACAACAAAATCAGTTAAGACCATGCAGTTATGAGCTACTTGAACAGGAACATCCTCACATATACCAACAAGAATAGTAGTTGACTTATCAGCCATTTGCAGAGAGATATCAGTTGGTATCAACTTTTCTAGCTGGAGTCTCTTATAGAGAGAAAAAGGCATAACACTAACTCCAGCTCCCAAATCACATAAAGCAGTTCTAACATAATTATTCTTAATGGAGAAAGGAATAGTTGTTATACCTTGATCACCAAGTTTCTTTGGAACCTTACCATTTAAGGAGTAATTAGCAAGTAGAGTAGAAATCTCCTCATTAGGAATATTCCTTTTATTAGAGACAATATCCTTCATATACTTTGAAAAAGGAGGCAACTTAATAGCATCAGTCAAAGTAATTTGCAGAAATAAAGGCTTCATCCACTCACAAAACTTGTTGTAGTGTTCTTCCTCCTTTGAATTGTGTTTCTTACCTGGAAAAGGCATAGGTTTGTGCACCCAAGGTTCTCTCTCTTTACCATGTTTATTAGCAATAAAATCTTACTTTTTGTACCTAGTGTTCTTAGTGTGTTTCGCAGGTTCTTCCTCAACTTCCTCCCTATCATGAGACTCATCAATATTACCACTCTCAGTTTTAGCATCAGAGACAGATATACTATTAGGATCTACAGCAGGTTCAAGTGGTTCCTCAACTTTCTTATGTTTCTTTTTCTTCCTCTTACGAGGACTACCACTATCTTCTACTTGTTGGGAGTCCTTCTCTATTCTTTTAGGGTTTCCTACAGGATATAAAGGATCTTGAGTAGTTCTACCACTCCTAGTTTAAATTCCATAAGCATGTTTATTTCCTGAGGCATTAACTAGCATATCCTTTTGCACCTTAGAAAGTTGATCAATATTTGAACCATTTGAAAGTGTTTACAAAGAACTTTAATATCATTATAAGTTCTTTCCACAATATCTTTCAACTCATGGATAGCTCTAGAGTTTTCCAATAAATGATTCTGAACTTGTTTATTAAAATTACCTTGTTTAACAATAAATGTGTCAAGTTCCTCTAAGCATTGATCAGGAGGCTTACCATAAGGAATATCACCTTCATTAAATTGGAGAGAGTGTACCTCAATAGTAGATGATTGGGGAATTGGCTTACATAATTCTTCCATAGGAGGTAGATTCTTCACATCTTCAGCTCTAATACCTTTCTCCTTTAGACACTTCTTAGCTTCCTTCATCACTTCATCGTTTAATGCAATAACTCCCCTATTATTTGTTGTTGGTGTTGGAACTGGTTCAGGAACATCTGGTTCAGGAGTAACTGGTTCAGGAGTAATAGGCTCAGGTGTATTCAGCTTAGTTGAAGTCCAATCATCATAATTCTTGCTTATCTGGTTCATTAATTCTTCAGCATCTGTAGGAGTTCTTTTCCTGAAAACACAATCAGCAAAGATATCTAGGTAGGTCCTAGAATCATCAGTTAGTCCATTATAATAAATATCAAGCAACTCATTCTTAGGTAATGGACATCCAGGATATGCATGAATCAAGGAACAGAATATCTTCCATGACTCAGGCAATTTCTCTTCTTCTTCTTGTTTAAAATCAAAAAGTCTCTGCAAAGCAGTATGTCTAACACTGGGAGGAAAATATTTATGGACGAAAGAAGCAATCAAGCAATCAGGGCTATCAATGAAACCAAGAGGTAATCTATTAAACCAAGCCCTAGCTTCTCCTTTTACTTTAAAAGGGAAGATCTTAGCAAGAAAGTACTTGCGCATTTTAAAATCATCAGAGAACAAAGCACTCATAGTAGAAAGCTCATTCATATGAGCCACAACACTCTCATTTTCAGTACCACAAAAAGGTTCTTTCTCAACAATATCTAAATAAGCTAAATTAAGAGAGAAATCATAATCTTTATCTTTAATATCTATGGGAGAGGTGGCAAACCTAGGATCATAGGACTTCTTGGGTATAATAGTATGTCTAGAAAGGAGACTCTTAATAGCACTAGCACCATGTGTATTTCGAAACTCTTCAACAAATTCATCAGTGAGCTCAATGTAACCATCATTAATATCAAAACTCTCACTAGACTCGGGTGAGATAACAGGTGTAACAGTGTCTTCACTAGGAGTTTCGGTATTTCCTATACTAGCCATAGTAGCATCTAGAAAAGGACCTAGTGAACCACTCACATCAAGCATA
Source organism: Avena sativa (assembly GCA_916181665.1). Lineage (NCBI taxonomy): Eukaryota > Viridiplantae > Streptophyta > Magnoliopsida > Poales > Poaceae > Avena > Avena sativa. The sequence continues at coordinate 141,573,891 of OV702280.1, forward strand.
GTAGAAGTAACATCATGAGTATCAAAAGCAGTTTCAGATTCAGCAGTAGTAGCAGTGTGTGTAGCATGAGTATGTGGTGGTGGTGTGACAAGCTTACTTATAAGAGACGGTGAATCAAGAGCAAAAGAGGTGTTTAGTACTGTACCTCTTCTTGTAGTGGATGGTAAAATAGGGAACTTTCCATCACGAGACTTCCCCATGATGAAAGGAGTAGCAGTGAATAATAATAGATCCAAGTGAACTTACAAATAAAGCTATGCCCACCGGCAACGGCGCTCGAAAATAGTCTTGATGACCCACAAGTGTAGGGGATCACAACAGTCTTCGCGGGCAGTATTACCCAATTTATTGATTCGACACAAGGGGAGAAAAAGAATACTTGCAAGACTTAACACCTGAGTTGTCAGTTCAGCTGCACCTGGAAATAGTTCTTGCTCACAGAATTTTATCAGTAGAAACAGTTTGCAGTAGCAACAGCAAAGCAACAGCAGCAGTAACAGCAACAGTAAACAGTAGCAATAGTAATAGTAACGGTAACAGTAGGATTCGAGTGCGGTAGGCATAGGGATGGATGGACGGGCGTTGCATGGACGATTCTAAACATGTAACTTCAAAGAACTAGGGCATTTAAGATAAATAATAATAAGCATCCAAGTACTAAACAATCCTAGGCATGTGCTCCAAATATAGTCATACGTGCTCGCAATGAGAACTTGCACGACATCTTCTGTCCAGCCAGCCCGTGGCAGCGGGGCCTCTAGGGAACTACGGGCAATTAAGGTGCTCCTTTTAATAGAGCACTAGAGCAAAGCATTAACACTCCGTGAACACATGTGATCCTCACACCACAGCCATCCCCTCCGGTTGTCCCAATTTCTGTCACTTTGGGGCCTTTGGATCTGGACAATGATATGTGTATACAACTTGCAGGTAAGACCATAAACAATACTATCATAATGATTCAATAATAAGTTCAGATCTGAGATCATGGCACTCTGGCCCTAGTGACAAGCATTAAGCACAACAAGTTGCAACAAAGTCAAATAGCACTAATAGAGATACTAGGCACTATGCCCCTAACAGATATTATTCGATTACATGATAGAACTCATCCAATCCCTACCATCCTCAAGCCTATAGTGGGGGATTACTCACTCATGGATGAGGGAAACATCGGTGGTTGATGGATATGTGTTGGTGATGACGATGGCGATGATCCTATCCAAATTCCCCGTCCCGGCAGGGTGCCATAACGGAGTTTCTGGATCCGAATCTTGGTTTTTGGTGGCGGCGGCAGAGCGGAACTCTTTCTGGAAAACTATCCAACCCTCCTATGTTTTTAGGTCAGAAGGCAACTTATAGACGCGGAGGAAGGCCGAGAAGCTGCCTGGGGGGGCCAAACCTCCCCCAGGCGCGGGGTCAGTGGGTCCGCGCCTAGGGTGGGTCTGGGCCCCCCAGGCATCCCCTCTGTCTCCCCTTTTGGCTCCGTGGATCTTCTGGTGAAATATAATTTTTGGCATATTTTCCGGAATTTTTCCTGATAGTTCATTTTCTGCACAAAAACAAGACACGGATGTAATTCTGCTGAAAACAGTGTCAGTCCGTGTTAGTTGTATCCAAATCACACAAGTATAGAGGAAAAACAATAGCAAAGTGTTCGAGAAAGTAGATACGTTTTGGACGTATCAAGACGCACCCATCTACCTCTGAAATTACATTTAATTCAAGAGCAATTAATCTACCGCGCTAACTTGTAGCTCGAGTTTGACCTAATTTCGTTGAATCGACAAAGAAGTAAGTGAAGTGTGCGAAGTTGGCTAGGAATCTTGAAAAATGGAATTATATAAGAAACTCTGGTCCACTTTATGTGATAATTGGGAAGGTTGCATTTTGTTCTAACTCTGGTAGGTCCCCCCGGAGCGAGGTGCTTCAGTTAACATGGTTGGTGGAAGTACAATTTACATCAAGGACCTCTTAAAAAATGAAAATCACATCAAAGTCCATGCATTTAGCACAAGGTCCCTGAAACTAAGCAATGAAGTGTGTTTTGATATTTGCGCACAAAAGCGTTCATTGTGCTAAATACTATCAATAGAATCTTCTAGATGCAAAGATTGGAAAAAAAGAACCAACGGTTAGCAATGTTTGGATTTGCCACTCTTGATCCAACGACCATGTTCAAAGTTATCCGTACACAATATAGATTTTTTTGGACGAAAAAGATAAGATAATAAGTACTACTGCGAATAGCCGGTATTTTGAATAACATTTCCCTCCCGATGTTTGGGAAGGAAGTGAAAATTTCGAAACCGGAAAAGTTTGAATCTTTTTGTTGCCAAGGACCAAAGTTATTTCCTTCCTATGTACTCCGTATAGTATTACTCCACCAACTCGGATGCCGAACACACCAGAGAAATAGAGCCTCCCTCTCTCTCAAAAAAGAAAAAACAGAGCCATCGTATCGAGGCACATGTGCGCAGCTCCATGCTGTGGACGAGGGAGAGAACAGCCGGGCCGGTGCGCGAGGGGAGAGGGGTGGAGAGATGAGAGGCAGCAAAGGAGAGAGAAAACAAACTTCCAATTTTTTTGCGTGCATAGGTCTTGACATTTACTACTACTAGTAGAGTCAGCAGTACCTCGTGTTAGAATTCAATCATAAACTTTGCTCTGACATAGAACCGCCTTCAACTCTTCTTCTCTCTTCGCCGCTACCCTCTTCGTCTGCCTATGTTTTATTCTCTCTACAAGTACAGTGCGTGGACAGAGGTTAGCGTACTCTCTAGTACTTATGTCTAAGCAACAAAAATACTACTAATGTACTTACAAGTAATAATCTCCACCAGTGTCTAAACAAGATGATTCATGGGACCCACTAAACTGAAGAACTTTTGCATGGGAGTTTTATAGCTTGGTCATACACTGCCAAGTGGGCCCATTATTTCCTTTTTCCCTTAGGGCATCTGCAATGTGTAAAAAAATTACACCTTAAGGCATATAGTAGTACATTGTGGAGAAAATAAAGTTACCTCAAACTTGTGGGTTGCCCATAGAGAATAGAAAAATCATTTCCCCTCCCTCCTCTCTCTTGCATGGATGAATATGACCAAGCGATGTGGGTCCTACCTTGTGGCAAATGGTAACATATACATTATGGCAATTCTCATAAGCCGGGTGCATCCTATATTACAGATGCCCTTAGACACTCATTCTTTGTACTCCCATCTCCACCGTGCCAGACTTGATTTTTTTTGTAAAATTCATTTAACCGATGTAGTTAGATCAAGGTTTTGGATTTCTGTTTTGGTCTTTTACCGGGTCCGAGCTAAATGGCCAAAATTCGGCTATTTCCATGAATTTCGGTCAAATATCAGATGCAATGCAAGAATCAAAATTTAAACTTTGAAACGAAATTTGGCTGAAATTAGACCAAAATTTAGAGTTTTAGATAAAATTCTACCAAATATAAAATATTTTAGATAATTCAACAAAAAAATCCCCAAATTTAGAAAGTTTTCATTCGGTAAATTCTCTTACCTGTCTTGGCCAAAATGGCAGAATTTCGGTGAAAATTTGGTAATCTTGGCCGAAATTCGAAAACTTGAGTTAGGTAGGAAGCATGATCCACTATATGTCTGAAAACTTCGACGATCAACAATGCTTACTACCCCAAGATGCACCCATCTATTGCGGGAACTCCATCGGGTCATAAACTACGATGTTGATCGGTATGGTCCATACAACCTTGGTCGTTCTGTTTGAAACCAAATAGTGTCTATACATGGCAGAACAATACTGCGAAGCTATTTTGATCCGAAACTCGTCAAATCCCATGGTTAACGTTTTAATGGCATGTAGCACACACGACATGCATAATAAGGCGTGTCATGCGTAAATCTTTTAATTTCTTTTTTCTTTATTTCATGTGGTCGTTTTCAAGAGAGGTTCAAAATTTCCAAGATGCAAAACCTTAGCAAGAACCAGTCGTCGAGACTCCCGGTGGTTTCAGATATATTAATTGACCGCCTGATGTTGGTACCTCCAAATGCCATTTCATAAAACTACAGAGCAGCCTACGATTTACTAGCAGTAGTCAAATTTGACCTAATTTCGATAAGTCAGCATAAAGTAATTCAAGTGGGCGGAGTTAGATAGGAAGTTTGAGAACTCATGAAACATGGGAAATCGTAAGTACAACATATTGGTCCACTGTGTATGTCTAAAAACTTGGCTTGTGGTATTCAGATCCAAGTTCTTCGAACTTTATTTATAGGAAAAAAAATCTCGTCATCACTTGGAAAATTGAGATGTTCTTTCCTCATAGTTGGAAACCCACACCCACGGCATTGTTTAATACAATATATAAGATGTGCACCCAACAACCTCCTAAAAGATATTTAATTCAAGAGCAATCTATCGCGCTTACTGATAGCTCAAGTTTGACCTTATTTTGTTAAATTGTCAAGATATAAAATCTTAGCAAGAAGTTGAATTCATTGTCACAACTCTCGGTGGTTTGATATATTAATTATGCCCCCGATGGTTGGTACCCCCAAAAGCTTTTTCATAAACTTTCGAAGCAACCTACAATTTACTTATAGTTTCAAATTTGACCTAATTTTGATAAATCGACATAAATTCATTCAAGCGGGCTCAGTTAGCTAGGAAGTTTGAAAAGTCATAAAACATGTTACTCGTAAGTACAACATGTTGGTCCGATATATGTATGTAAACTTGGCTTGTGGCATCCAGATTCAATATTCTTGAAACTTTTCTTTACAGAAGAGAACTATGTTCTCATCACTCGAAAAAATTGAGAATTGAATGTTCTTTCCTCATAGTTCGAAACTCACACCGATGACATTGTTTACTACAAGAAGATGCACCCATTTACCTCTCAAGATACATTTAATTCAAGAGAAACCTATCCTGCTTACTTGTGCAGCTCAAGTTTGACAAAATTTCATTAAATCGTCAAGAAGAAAATCTTAGCAAGAAGTTGGACATGTCGTCTAAAATTTCGGTGATTTCTGATATATTAGTTGTGACTCCCTAGTGGGTACATTCCAAAATCTTTTTGATAAACTTTCAAATCAACCCATAATTTACTTGAAGTTCAAAATTTTCACCTAATTTCGGTAAATAGACATAAATTCATTCAAGTGGACAGAGTTAGCTAGGCTGAAGATTGAAAAATCCTAAAATGTGGGAATTAATTGTAAGTACAAACATGTCGGTCCACTATATATGTCGAAATCTTGGCTTGTGGAATCCAGATCCATATTCTTCAGCCTTTCTTTTCGAAAATGAACAATCTCGATCGTCATCACTCAGAAAAATTAGAATGTTATTTCCTAATAGTTGGAATCTCACACCGATGGTATTGTTTACTACAAGAAGATGCACCCATCTACCGCTGTGAAATTACATTTAATTCGAGAGAAATCTATCGCGCCTACTTGTAGATCAAGTTTAAGACCTAATTTCGTAGTTGTCAAGATGAATAATCTTAGCAAGAAGTTGAACCTGTTGTCAAAACTCTCGGTGGTTTCTAATATATTAATTAACCCCCCGATGGGTACCTTGAAAATCTTTTTCGTAAAACTAACAAAGCATCCTAAAATTTACTCGCTGTTCAAATTTGACCTAATTTCGATAAATCGGTATAAAGTCACTCAATTGGGCATAGTTACCTGGGGAGTTCCAAAACTCATAAAACATGGAAATCTCAATTATTGACAACATGTTGGTCCACTTAATATGTCTAGAAGCTTGATGTATTGTGGCATTCAGATCCATATTCTTCGGACTTTATTTCTTTACGGAAAAGAACAATCTCGTCATCACTCGAAAAATTGAGAATGTTCTTTCCAGATAGTTAGAAACTCACACCGACAACATTGTTTGCTACAAAAAGAGGCACCCATCTACCTCTAAAATTTCGTTTAATTCAAGAGCAATTAATCTACCACGCTAACTTGTAGCTTGAGTTTGACCTAATTTCGTTAAATCGACAAAGAAGTAAGTGAAGTGTGCGAAGTTAGCTAGGAAGGTTGAAAATAGAATTATATAAGAAACCGTGGTCTACTTTGTGTGATAATTGGGAAGGTCGCATTTTCTTCTAACTCTGGTAGGTCCCCTCGGAGCGAAGCGCTTCAGTTTACATGGTCGGTGGAAGTACAAGTTACATGAAGGACCTCGTACAAAATGAAAATCACATCCAAGTCCATGCATTTAGCACAAGGTCCCTGAAACTAAGCAATAAAGTGTGTTTTGAGGTTTGCGACAAAAGCTTTCATTGTGCTAAATACTATCAATAGAATTTTCTAGATGCAAAAAATGAAAAAGAAGATCCAACGGTTCGCAATATTTGGATTTGCCAGTCTTGATCCAACCGTCCATGTTCGAATTTCAAAAATGGAAAAATCCTTAAACTTTGGGAAACCGTAAGAAAGAATTCTCCACTTTGTACGAAAAATTTTTGGGGTCATTCTTTGTTCTTTAATTTATTCTACTACTACCTCCGACCCATATTAGTTGACTTAAATTTGTCTAAATTTGGATGAATCTAGACACCATTTAGTATATAGGTTCGTCCAAATTTTGACAACTCAAAGTCAACTAATATAGGTCGGGGCGAGTAGTACAAATACTTGAAAAACTCGTTTGACGGTATGGCCTACTATACCACGTACTCTATGTGTACTTTCTTGGGTTTCAGGCCAAATGACCAAGGTCATCGTCTACTTTTTTTTTAAACCGGGTGGTGGCACATTATTTTTCTGACCGGGGTATGTCTCGAGGGAGCGAGATGTTTCAATTAACATGGTCATAGGATGTGTACATATATGTTACACCAAGGACCTCACAAAATAGAAAATTTACATCCAAGTCCAAACATTTAGCACAAAGGACCCTGAAATCAAGCATGGAAAAGTAGTAGGATGAGTAAGTTGCATGTGCTTTGCACGTGCGTGTGGCGTAATATATAGAAGTTTGACATATCATTTCACAGAATACTTAGATCCTAAATATAAACATTATCATCAAACTTACTTTATAGCCAAAAAACACCCTTCCTAGTGCCAAAATAGTCCATGTCTTCGAGTACTACTATAGTAACAAATAAATGAGTGGAACTCTAGAACTAAATTAATTAGTAATACATCATTACCATCGCGTTGGGATCATTAGCAAAATTTTAAGATCAATTCTTCTTGTCAATGTAAATGGAGAAAGAGAACACCTTCTGGTACTGTCGACCAGCCGCGGTTATGTACCGTGGTGGCACCGTGAGGAACGTCAGATCTTCGAGGACGACATTATGGGGCAACGCACAGCTCGTCGGATCGATTACCCCATTAACGGTCCGTTGAAAAGTCTGCCGGTGACTGCGGCCCAGTCACGCATAGCTTCACCCTGTACCGGGGCCACGAGCACGCGGTCGGCCTGACGCACACCAAGGAAATGGCGGTGGCCTGGCCGAGCTCGCCGATGATGAGGCTGAACATGCTAGCGTCATCACAGTAGATGATGACCATGGATGGCGGAAAGGATGGTAACGACATCGTTACTGTAAACTCCATGGTCTGGCCGTACGATATCCTTAGCACTCATACGTTGTGGTAGCCGCCGAGGTGCATAAGGAGCTAGACCGGCGAGGCGGTGAAAACGTAGCCCACCTCCATGCAGCCGCATGGGCTATATGTGCATGTGGTCTTGTGGTCGTCGAGCTCGTGGTAGGCTACCATGGCGATAAAGCGGTCGTGTGGGCATGGAACATGTAACAAACCAAAAATATTAAACAAGATTATCAAGTTCTAATCACCCAAGTTTAGGGTTAACAAAAACTTTTAATATTAAAAATTAATATGAATGCATGTGTGTGTGATTAATGCATGAATGATTGCAATTGCCATGTTTGATTACTACGAATGATAAGGATTGGTTTAAAGATGAAAACAACATCATCTAGATCATTTCCAAGCAGAATCAAATAAAGAGAAAATTAAAATAAACAATATAAGCAAATGGTCATTTTGACCAAAGTTAACCACTAGACCACTTTGAATGTTCCTAGTCCAAGTTTTCTAATAGAAAAAATTCAAATTCTTTTCACCCCTTGCTAGACCAAGTAAAAGTAAACCCAAGCCCACTTTACAAACCAACAGAAACAATTTCCAAAACTATTTAAAGGACAATTCAAAATTGAAACAAGTGTAGGTACTAAGATCACCATTTCTCAAAAACCAACCAAACCAGTTCACCTTGGCAAACCCAAGCAACCAGAGACTACCAAGCATGTGACCAGAGCACTCACCAAAATTTAGCCAAAAATTCAAATTCAAACTTCATGCGGCCATTTCATCAAACACTTGGTGAGCACAGATCAAACTGCCTAACTTTCACTATTCTTGATCAATGCCTTGTTCCTCCATTGGACCCAATTCTCCCCCTTGTCTCCCCAGTGACCACCAGTGCATTGAACAAGCTACTCACCCTACCCTTGCACCTGTGCCATGCCAGCCGAAGCCACCACTGCTGTCCGACCATGGACATCACGCAGGAGAGAGCGTTACGCCTGTCCACGATGTCCAGGAGGCAGCCACCATCCACCGCCACCCCCTGTCCAACCCTTGAGCGCAGCAAGGCCCTGGACCACCGACAAAACGCTGCGCCCATTTTCTCTCTGCCATGCTGAGAGCACGCCAGAGTGCCGCAGCCGACACGCTCGCACACATCGCGCCTCGCCCTCACCACGCATAAGTACGATCGCCATGACCCTAGCTACCTCCCATACACGACCGTTCGCCGTTGTGTGACACGAAGCCACTGTACTTCGTCTAAAACACTGTCGGTGCCGCGCTGAGCGTCGACCCATTCCGACCATTCTCGACCGCCCCGTGCCATGCCATTAAGCCAGTGATGATCGCAAGGAGACTCTGCACCGTCCTACACCCATAGCCATGCCAGTAGCTCGTTGTACTGACATCACCGGGGGAGCCTGACCATGCCGCACTTCCCCTCTCGCCGGTGTATAAATAGAGGTCACCCCAACCCTCATTCTCCACCATCTCACTCCCCAATCCTCACAGAACACCCCTGACCCTTCCCCGTAGCAAGGCGAGCACCAGGCCACCAGAATTTTACCGGAGTCTGCCGCTTCAGAGGAGGAGAAGGGTCGTTGACTGGAGCCACCCCAGGAGCCGTCGCGACCACCGTTCAAACCACCGTCGTCAACAACAGCATTCTCCCTCATCGCCGACCCTAGATAGAGCCTAGCTGAGCCACCGCCTACCCCACCATCTTCGTTAGGGTTCGCTCTCGTCGGAGCTGTTCGACAGAGACGACGAATGTGAGCCGTAGATCGTAGTCTAATCGAACGACCAGATTGAAACTTACTGCTTCGCTTAGACTGAGCCGCTGACGCGTGGGTCCTCTCTGTTAGCAGCCCGCTGCGCTCTGTCCAGTTGGGCCGGCCCAGTAACATTCCCGCGCTCAGCCCAGAGATTCAAATAACCTTTTTCCATTTTTGTTCAAACCTAGTTCTGTCAGTAGATTCAAAAATCAATTTAGAGAGATTTACTAAACCAAATGACCCAATTTTGCTAGAAAGGTATTAAAATTATCAATCCAAGCCCGTTGGATTCAAACCATTTGATATTATAGATCACCTATACCAAAAATAACAAGACATAGTTTTCACTGAGTAGAAATTACTTTTCCAAAAAAAAGACTAGATCTTTATTTCATGTGATGTTTGTGATGATGCTAGATCATCTAGTATGAATCTTTGTGTGCCAAATAGAGGTAGTTAAGTATTGTTTGGTGATTGTGTACCTCGTATTTAGGTATATACGCTAGTACCGACCAAGGCTACGAGGAGGAGGCATACTACGAAGAAGAAGAAGAAGAGAACTTCAACCACTGCACCAATCAAAGCAAGCTACCACTTGCATGTTACCTATGCAAGCTATCTAATGCAAGCTAACACTTGCAACTTTGCAATCCAACCTATGCAGTGCATTAGTCAACCTTTAGTTATGCAACCTTGATTATGCCAATCCCAAGTTTTACTTGCAAGCTTTATTATTTTATTTCTTTATCAAAGTCCTTTACCTTCCCTTAGTTTTGGGAAGTTACTATAGGTAGCATAAAGAGCATAAAACTTGGCCTAAGTAGTTAGAACTAGATTTCATACTGAGGCATGCGACTAAATTTAGATAGTCACACTTGATTAGCACCCTTCATTAGTGAATACCCTCAACTTTAGTGGCTAGTGCTAAGCATAAAATTTGATCACTTTAGATGGGAATACTTGGTGAAAATGATTATGAAAACCTTGGAATGAAGATTCATTCGATTGAAATGTTTTGACATGTGTTATGAACACAAGATGATTTGATGATGAAAATGTTGAGGCATGAGCCTTAGCCCTTTTATTAAAAATTGATGGTTGGGTTCGGATGTGGTACCATTCCAATGTTATCGTACAACCACAATACTCGAATTTGGGTAGGGCTTGACTGGAAGTTTATATATCTTAGTATGGGTTCCCCTTGCGGAAGAAGTTTGAGCTGAGGCTACCTCGTGATGATTGTCCACCTATGCAGTTCCCAAGATGACAGATGGTCATGGTTGGGAGGCCAAACTCATAGGGGAGGTGCCTATACTAGGGTGTGTAATTAAAAGGTTAGGATTGATTATTCGCATACTGTGTATGGTGATTCAGGATTGTTCCTGACGGATGTATCAAATGTTGTGGTGAAACTGTACCACCTATGCATAGTGTCAAACTATTCGAATAGCCGCATCCGCGGTTATGGACAGTTGGAGTGGCCATACTATTCTGTCATGAGATATTTTCAAAATGACTTGTGAAATGAACTATGACTTTGACTTGACCACAACAGGGTTGTGAATATGAAAACTAAGTTCCCATTGAGGTGTTGTACAACATTAAACCACCTTTCTTTACTTCCGACCTCAGTTGACATAAACCTGGCTTTTTGCATATAAACCTAGAGCTTAGGACTCCTTCTCGAATTACTTTACTTGTTAGTGATAGTTTGCGAGTACTTAAAGAGTACTCATGGCTTTGTCCCTGGCTATTCCTGTGGCCAGACTATGAACAGGACTATCAGGATGATGGATAGCAAGAAGTCTATGACAACTAGGATCATCTCCCATCGTCAGCATTGCCTGTGACCCTGAAGATGGAGCTTCGACCATGCTACCGTTATTATTTTTCCGCTTCGTTGATTATATTAAGACTGGATCATGAGATCCTTTATTTATAAGACCTTTATTATGGTTTGTAATGGATGATGAACTATGGTACCAATCTGTTATGTCTCGCAAAAATGGTAATCCTGGGATTGTGATGTATGGAACAGACATCTGGGATTAAAAATCTTTGTGTTGACAAGTTGGTATCAGAGCCATCCTGACCATAGGAGACCATAGTTAGAATGGACGCTTGAATCAAAAACTTAGTTTCAAAAACAAAAGAAGTGAGTATTTATGAAAACCTATTTTCATTCTTATCACTTAGATCCTTTCAAGAAAATTCATGTTCCTCAGAAATTCTTGCAATCTGACATAAAATTTTACACACTTGATCACCTCACTAACTTACTCATCCTACATTCTTATAGATGGAAGTCAAGTATAGCAAGTTCTACCAGTTGGGAAACGGAGGAGAGCTCATCTTCGAGCGAGAATTAAGCCAACTCTCGGAACTTCATGAGCGCCCGCACCCCGAGTTCTTCGGAGCACAGCTCAATAATCAGCAAGGAGGAGAACCACAATGGCTGATAGTTGCAAACCTCAGAGGCAAGATGGAGGCACCCACCTCAGAGGGGATCCAATTAAGTTTGAGGGAGAACAACTGGCTAGACGGACTCGCCAGGGCTATGCAGGAGGCTCGTGCCCCTCTATGTGGTCAAAGCATCAACCAGATCAAGGGCACTCGCTTTGAGTACTATGCAAGGTGTGATGCTATGGGACGGCCATTGGAGGTACCAGGACATCCGGAGCTGAAGCATCAGGCAGATCATCACGACTTCATGTTGTATGATAGGTAGAAGGAGTTGGACAACGCCCGCGCCTATGCCAACCACAACTATGACATTGCAGTCCAGAAGGACCAAACCCTCGCCATCCTTGTGAAGGAGCGCAAGTCACTTCGATGTCTGTTTGACAAGAAGGATCACATCATTGCCCGCCTTCATCACAAAGTGTCAGACTTGGAGGAGACCATCCATGAGCGGAACATGCAGCTTGAGGAGAGGGAAAACGAAGGTGAAGATATTCGTGGAGATCTCTACTCCTACCTCAATGATGATGATGACTACCTGGAGGACCAAGCCATGAAATTCCACACTCATGATGATGATTCCGCCTTCATTGATGATGATGAAGCCACCAGATATGATGAGTAGTAGCACTTGAGCACTATCTTAGGTGTGAGTTGTATCCGGTCCCACTGTATCATAGCTTCACAGAATGGTTCTTAAAACCATCTGTTAACTTAGTGTGTGGTGTGTGTTTGTATTGGGTGCTATGAATGAATGAATGAAAAGCAAGTTGCAAGTTGACAAAACCAGAGTCAAACTCAAAGATTAAAATCTTTTAAAAAACAAATCCATGAACCTTAGAAATTTCCCTCTTGTCTCATGATCTATCTTAATCTTCATATACCTCGCGGAGGGAGCAATTCATCTCAGGACCCAATGCTGCAAATCTTGCAAATGTTGGTTGCTGACCGTGAAGCTGAAAGAGCTGAACGTCAAGCTAATTTAGCCACCCTTCAATAGATAGCTCAGATGGCCCATAATAATCAAGGCCATGGAAACCAGGACAACCATGGATCCAAGCACAAGAAATTTCAAAACACCAATCCCCCAATATTTAGTAAGTCTGAAGAGCCATTAGATGTGGATGACAGGCTGCAGACTATGGAGAACCACTTAGAAGTCGCAGGAGTTGAGGCCAATGAGAAGGTACTATTTACCACCCATTATCTGGCAGGTGATGCAAGAGCTTGGTTGAATAGTGTTCGCACCATGAATGGAGTACATATGATTGCTTGGAATGAATTCAAACTCAAGTTTAGCCGAACCCATGTGCCACCCGATTTGATTCTGCGGATGAGGGATGAATTCAAGGAGCTGAAGCAGGGAAGGATGACTGTAGTAGACTACCGTGACAGATTTTTATCTCTGTCTAGGTATGCCCCTGATGAGATTAGTACTGAAGCCAAGAAGAAAGAGAGATTCTTGAATGGTCTACATGATGAGATGTAGACAGTGCTGGTCAACATTCCCTTCGCTGACCTTGAAGCCTTAGTGGATTCTACAATCCAGGTGGAAGGCAAGATCAACCAAGCCAACGAGAATTGCAAGCGTCGAATGATGCATCAACCAGGCTCCCACCATACCCCAAAGTATCGCCCCAACCCGTCGGCAGGATATGCCCCGAGAAACAATAGACCCCCTATGTCCCGTCCGAACTATCCCAATCGTGGAGGAGGAAACCCAAGGCCTGGAGGAAACCACAACAACAACCTCGGCAACTCCAACAATTTCAACCGTGCACCACCCAAGTCCAACAACAACAACCCCCAAAACAACAACAATACTGCCCGAAGGACTGGAAGCAATGTCGTGCCTATTGAAGGAAAAGACAAGTCTCTGATTACTTGTTTTGAATGTGGAGTCAAAGGTCACTACTCCAACGAGTGCCCCAAGAAGCTTGGAGCAGCCACCAATGTGAATGCACCAGCTCAGCAACAACGCCGTGTTTAGCCTGTAAGGAGATTTTCCCCAGGGAACTCACTCAACCGCAACAGCCGTCTGTTTCACGTGAATGCTGAAGAAGCTCAGGAAGAACCAGATGTGGTGATGGGTATGTTTTATGTTAACTCAGTACTTGAAAGAGTGTTGTTTGATTCTGGAGCATCGCATTCTTTGTTACAGAAGAAATTGCATGTAGTATTAATATTCAACCCACAAAATTGAAGCATGTTATGATATTTCAAATACATGGTTCAACCACCAAAGCTAGACAAATTTGCAAGGCTGTACCTATCAAAATCCATGGAATAGATTTTTATGCTAATCTAATAGTACTTGGAACCAACGGTTTGGAAGTAGTACTAGGAATGGATTGGATGTCGAAACATAAAGGATTAATCGACTATGCCAAGAAATCCATAACCATGAATAGTACCATGGGAGTATCATTAGAGCATGTATCTGAGACTTTTCCCTTTCAATTCAAGTGCAACAAGAGTCTAGCACAACCAACCATTGACCAAGTAAGAGTAGTCTATGAATAACCCGACGAATTCCCAGATGAATTGCCCAGAATGCCCCAGATCGAGATATCGAGTTTATCATTGAACTAATCCGTACAACTGGACCCATAGCTCAGAGACCTTATAGTATGAACCCGCCTGAATTAGTGGAGCTAAAAAGAAACTGGATGCTATGCTGGAGATAGGTATGATTCAACCAAGTGCGTCTCCATGGAGATCACCTGTTTTGTTAGTGGATAAGAAAGATGGAGGTAACCGTTTATGCATGGATTATCGGAAGCTGGATGATGTCACCATTAAGAACAAGTACCCACTTCCAAAGATAGAAGATCTTTTTGACTAGTTGACCGGTGCCAAAGTGTTTTCTGAGAATGATCTTAGAACTGGTTATCATCAACTCAAGATTCGTGCAACAGATATTCCAAAGACTGCCTTTACCACCAGATATGGATTGTATGAGTACATTGTCATGTCTTTTGGATTAACCAATGCCCCCTCTTATTTCATGAACCTCATGAATAAGATTTTTATGAACTTCCTGGATAAGTTTGTCGTTGTTTTCATCGATGACATTCTGATCTATTCCAAATCAGAAGAATACCATGAGCTACACCTAAGGACCATCCTTGAAACCCTTAGAGGCATCAGTTATATGCCTGATGATGGCGCTATATCAACCTGGAGCGCTTTGTCGGGAAACCCCAAGATCAAGGTGTGAAGTAGCACAACCAACAAGTTTTACCTCAGTAAGAAACCGAGGTTATCGAACCAGTAGGTGGAAGAAAATGTCTCAAAGGTGTTGCAAGCAACTTGTAAAACTGCACAACAGAAACTCAAGACTTTTCCCCAACAAACAGTGAGGTTGTCAATCTCATCGGTTTGCTGTAACAAAGGATTAACTGTATGGTGTGGAAGGTGATGGTGGTTTGTAGAAAGTAAATAGTAACAGTGGAATATGTATCAATGGTAAAGATTGGACCGGGGTCCATAGTTCACTAGAGGTGTTCTCCTTAGATAAACAAACATGGCATGTTGGGTAAACAAATTACAGCAGGGCAATTGACATGACTGAGCAAGGCATAACAATGCAATACTAGACATCATGATCCTATGAGATTCGATTGGGCAATAGAACAAGATCCAACGGCATCCATGACTAGACCTCCATCCAACGGCATCTATGATTAGAAGTCCACCTTTGGGTTATCATCCAAACCCCCTCCAGTATTAAGTTGCAAGCAACAGACAACTGCTTTAAGCAAAGTGTGTAAGGTAAACAATCCACTTGTTCCATGAACAAGAGACCGTTGTTTTCTCCCTATTGGCAACAACACATCTACAACCTTAGAGATTTCTGTCACTTCCCTTAGATTAAATAGAGGCATGAACCCACTATCGAGCATAAATACCCCCTCTTGGAGTCACTAGCAAGTACTTGGACAAGATAACTACTAACAACGGAGAGCATGCAAGATCACAAACAACACAGACATGATAGAATCAATAAGACAAAACCATTAATCAATCTGACATAGTAATCTCAATATCCATCAGATCCCCGCAAACACAACATGAATGATTACAAATAGATGAGATCTTGATCATGAACGGAGCTCACAATATCTAGACATGAAAACACAAAGGAGGAGATACAACCATCTAGCTACTACATAGACCCATATTCCAAGGTGGAACTACTCCCGCTTCATACCTGATGCTGGCATGATGAATAAGAAGGCCTCCGGCATGATCTCCCCTCTGGCAGGGTGCCGGGAAGAGCTTCAGATCCCCCCAAAATCTAGGGAAGATGGTGGCAGCGGCTACAGACGGTTTCATGGAATATTGATCAGGTGTTTATGGTTTAGGCATCGGGGGATACTTATAGGCGAAGAGGCGAGGCTGGGAGGCGGCCAGGGGGCCCACACCCTGCCTACGCGCGACCCAGGGTGGGACTGTGCCTAGGAGGGTGCGACCTCCCTGTGGCTCCCCTCCGTCTCTCCTCGATCAAATATTTTCCCGTCCAATTCCGAGAATATTTCCTTACTAGCTTTTATGGAACCAAGAATAGCATAAAACAGGCAACTGGCACTGTGGCAACTTATTAATAGGTTAGTACCAGAAAACATATAAAAACACCTCAAAGTGTGGACAAAGCAAACCAAAGTAGATACTAAACAATCATGGAACATAAAAAATAATAGATACATTTCTGACGTATCAAGCATCCCCAAGATTAACTCCTGCTCGTCCTCGAGTAGGTAAGTGATAAAATAATAATTTTTTAGGTGACATGAACCATTAAAACCAAGATCAAACCATTTGCAAGCATTGAAAGCTGGGATCAAAGTACTCTAAACATGAGAATGAAATATGGAGTTCTGACAATAAGACAAAGTAACTATGCATGCAACATGAAAGGTTGCAAACAAAGATCATGAATAACATGCATTGGAAAACCTTTGTTTGTTTCACATACAGAAAACATGGCATAGTGGAATTCAGCTTGTCCCTCATGGAGTATAAAATAGATGCATAGGACACCTTCAAAGTTCATAAGAATGACTAGATACAAATAGCACAAGAACAAGTAATATCAACAATATGCATCAATCAATAAGTTTTGGGACAATGCACATAGAACTAAGAATGGCAACTATGCTCTCTTAACTAGTGCCTAAAGGTAGAAGGTGGAGACTTAATATAATAGTGGAAGAAAGGCCCTCATATAGGGAAGCAGGGATTTCAAGTTTCAAAAAGAGCTTCCAAAAATTATGGTACTTTTTAGCTTTCAGCCCTCATTGCCCCTATCATAAGCATCTTGAAGTGATTAAGGTTAAAGTGAACAAACTATGGAGTATATGCTTGACAAAGCATAAGTTGGCAATCTCATGTCCCTTGAATACGAGGGCTGCACCTCATGCTACTCAACTTTAGTCACCTGTAAGTTCTTGTCATAGTAAGTACATGTCTATCATAAAGAACAACCAACGGGGTACCCCTTGAACATGGTACAGGAGCTATCCCATAACCAAAATGACAAGGCAAGAAGACAATGAGCATCTCAGCGATCTTTTTATTTGCTATTTGCATAGGTTTTTATTGATGATGCTTCACAGATTTCTCATTATGGTGATGCTGCAAGTTTCCACCATGATTAGGCATGGCTTAGGCTAGTGGCCCAGGCGTTTCTCTAACATACATACATAACTCCATGGACTTACAAGCTCCCCTTTTATTTCACACCGGCGACATCCATAGAAAAAAGAGCATGATATCAACTGTGTACAAAGTACAAGTGCAATGTTGAAAGCGTTCCCCGTGATAGCACGGTTCTGCTAATTCCAACGTATAAGTGCAAGCATATACAACATAGATGACACACTGGTTCAAGTTTATTAGGGGCAAGAAAAATAAAGTGTTCCATCAAGTTTGTGAGAGCTTTAATCACTAAGTTTTCACATAACAAAATACATTTTAATTGGAAGATAGCTGAAAACAAGAATATACTTGGAATGGTGTAATACAACATGAATGGGAATTTATAGTGGAAACTTTGGAATAACTTGGTTTCTTGGGAGTTGGAAGCATGAGTAGAGCTTACTCATACAAGTGGAGGCTAGCAAAAGACTGAGAGCAACCAACTAAGAGAGCAATAATGGCCATAATCATGTAGAGCGACAAAACATTACTAAACAAAGCATAAAGTAGTACTACAATTCAAGGACTAAATGATCATAGAGGCTATGGTGACTTGTTCATAGTCATAACCTGGTGTGAGCATGTGCCAAGTCAACCCAAACAAAGCATCAAAGGAGAATACCACAATACTATGCTTTTGTATGCTAAAACAATGCATGATTATTTCAAGGCACACTAAGCAATCCCAATTGTTTGGAACAAGTAATGCTACAGAAATAATCACTAAGCATAAGGTTAAAACAACACCTAGCATGACATGCTAAAGTCTAAGTCACAGTCAAAGCAAGCTCCTCTCGCACTACTCAAGCAAGAACTTTCTACTCCTTTCCAACACCAATCAACTTATTTGAAACAACACAGCGAGAACGGGGGTCCAAACTACTTTATTCAAGTAAACTAATAAAACTAAGAAAAGCAAAAAAAACTAAGACGCTCCAAGAACAACACAACAGTGCATGAAATAATAAAAACGAAGTGTCTAGAAAGACCTGAGCTTTTTATTGATGAAGAAGGGGAGGCCTTGGGCATCCCCAAGCTTTGCGCTTGTACCTCTTGGATATTTCTTGGTTTGAAACCGTGGTTTCATCCCCAAGCTTGAGCTTTTGTCCATTCTTCATCTCATTACATCATTCTCTCTCTACACCTGAAATTTTTCCTTCATACAAAACTTCACACAATCTTCATTAGCAACATTAGTGTATTCAAAAGATAATAGACCCTTGTGCTTTTGGAACAACAAAACTTTCACTAAAAACACAATATACTATAGCAATTCCCTCAAAAAGCTCAATTTCCCAAAAACAGCCCAAAAAGGAATCAATAAGAAGCAAATGCAAATAATGATAGAAATCTGTCAAAACAGACCAGCAGGTAGAAATCTTTTTTTTCGAAGACCTTCTGTTGCTCAAATAAAAAACTGTTGAACTCACAAAAGTTAGCTAACATACTGGGGGGTTTATTCATAAATTTTCATGTCAATCCGACTTATAGAGACTCTTCACGAATTTTTATTTTGGAGCACAAAAATCTATTTCGGTACAGCAACTCTCCAAATCTTACTTCCCTCTCATTAGAGGTCATTCTTGGCCCAAAAATCAAACAAAAAGGATAAGGAGAGGTCATTACTGAAGTAATAACTTCCAAGACTCAAGAAAACTCTTGGGTTATTTCCCAACAAGTACTTTTCTTTAACGCCTTTAAGTTAGGCACAAGAAGAAAGAAATCAAGTATTTTCAAATGAAGAATTAAGATCAAATCTCTTGCTCCTACCTTTCTTCTTCTCTTTAGGGAAAATATGATTGCTTACTGGAGGAGAAAAATGCATAATGCCTTTTCCCACATCTATTATTGCTCTAAGGTGTTTCAGCAGGGATCTTCCGAGTGTAATATGTCCTTTGCCTACACATTCAATAACAAGATAATCAGTAGACACCATTTTCCCTGAGATTTTTGTAAACACACCTTCAGCTATTCCAATGGGTAATAAAGTTGCATTATTGGTAAGAGATATTTATTCTCCTCCTTTATAAAGTCCCCAAATACTCAAAGACTCATAGATATCATTAGGCATAAGGAAAAATTTAGACATGATATCACATCGAGCATCAAAAGTTGCACTATTTATAGAAACTTTTATTGTAGGAAACCACTTTGAAGGCTCATAATTTATTGGAACATAACCATGGTGCTCTCTAAGTGTGTGATAGCAACTGTTCAAAGCATCAGTACTGGACTCAAGAGTGTTCAACCTAGCATAAATGTCTATAAAAGAATAATAAGATTTGCTAGGCATATTATAGATTATAATCAACCTATTTATAGCATCTAAAGCTTCATTCTCAGTACAACGAAAAATATCTTTCTCAGCCACAGCATCCAAAGCATATTTATAAACAAGAGCAATATGGTGGTAGAAACTATTAATA
Source organism: Avena sativa (assembly GCA_916181665.1). Taxonomy (NCBI): domain Eukaryota; kingdom Viridiplantae; phylum Streptophyta; class Magnoliopsida; order Poales; family Poaceae; genus Avena; species Avena sativa. The sequence continues at coordinate 141,593,832 of OV702280.1, forward strand.
ACCAAGCTAAGACTCATCTTAGGCTCAGTTTCCCTTTGTAAAGCAAAGATTCTAGACCAAGCTTCTTTGAAACTCTCTCCATTTCCTTGCTTGAAAGTAAAGATCCTTTTCATAGGTGACATAGGGATTGGACCAAAACCAGACATCGTGGTGACTAGAGAAAGAACTATTTTTTTTGTGTTTTTGATAAGAGAAAGCAAAACAAACTAAACTATTTTTTTTAGTTTTTGATAAAAAAGGAAAACAAAACCAAGCAAAAGAAACTAAGCAAAAAAACAAAATAAAGAGAAAGGTTGAGAAGGACTCCCCTTGTGAAGACGTCCTTAGCCTCCCCGGCAACGGCGCCAGAAAACAGCTTGATGATGGCGTTGTATCAACGTGACGCGCTTTGTTGGGAAATCCCAAGAGCAAGGTGTGAAGCAACACAACAACAAGTTTTCCCTTAGTAAGAAACCGATGTTATCGAACCAATAGGAGGAAGGAAATGTCTCAAAGGTGTTGCAAGAAACTTGAAACATGCACAGCACAAACTCAAGACTTTGCCCCAACGAACAGTGAGGTTGTCAATCTCACCGGTTTACTAAAAACAAAGGATTAACTATATGGTGTGGAAGGTGATGGTGGTTTGCAGAAAGTAAACAGTAACAGTGGAAGATGTATCCATGGTAAAGATTGGACCGGGTTCCAAAGTTCATTAGAGGTGTTCTCCTTAGATAAACAAACATGGCATGCTGGGTAAAAAAATTATAGCAGGGCAATTAACAGGACTGAGCAAGGTATAACAATGAAATACTAGACATCATGATCCTATGAGATTCGATTGGACAATACAACAAGATACATAGACCACCATCCAAATACATCTATGAGTAGAAGTCCACCTTTGGGTTATCATCCGAACCCCCTCTAGAATTAAGTTGCAAGCAACAGACAACTGCTTTAAGAAAAGTGTGTAAGGTAAACAATCCACTTGTTCCATGAAAAAGAGACCGTTGTTTTCTCCCTAGTGGAAACAGCACATCTACAACCTTAGAGATTTCTGTCACTTCCCTTAGATTAAATAGAGGCATGAACCCACTATCGAGCATAAATACCCCCTCTTGGAGTCACTAGCAACTACTTGGCCAAGATAGCTACTAACAATAGAGAGCATGCAAGATCACAAACAACACAGACATGGTAGAATCAATAAGACAAAACCATTAATCAATCTGACATAGTAATCTCAATATCCATCGGATCCCCGAAAACACAACATTCATGATTACAAATAGATGAGATCTTGATCATGAACGGAGCTCACAAGATCTAGACATGAAAGCACAAAGGAGGAGATACAACCATCTAGCTACTACATGTACCCGTAGTCCAAGGTGGAACTACTCATGCTTCATACCGAAGGTTGGCATGGTGAAGAAGAAGGCCTCCGGGATGATCTGCCCTCCGGCAGGGTGCCGGGAAGAGCTTCAGATCCCCCCGATAAAGGGACGATGGGGGCAGTGGCTACAGACGGTTTCATGGAATATTGATCGGGTTTTTAGGGTTTAGGCATCGAGGGCTTCTTATAGGCGAAGAGGCGACGCTGGGAGGCGGCCAGGGGGCCCACACCCTGCCCAGGCGCGGCCCAGGGTGGGCCCACGCCGAGGGGTGTGGCAACCCCGTGCCCCCCTCTATCTCTCCTCTGGACTCCGTGTTCTCCTCGATGAAATATTGACTTTGGCTTTTGTCCCGTCCAATTCAGAGAATATTTCCTTAGTAGCTTTTCTGAAACCAAAAACAGCAGAAAACATGCAACTGGCACTGTGGTAAATTGTTAATAGGTTAGTACCAGAAAACATATAAAAAAAATACCTCAAATTGTGGACAAAGCAGATCAAAGTAGATACTAAACAAGCATGGAACATCAAAAATTATAGATACGTTTTCCACGTATCAATTCCAAGTTTAGCAAATGTGAGTTCTAGTTAAAGGAGGTCATATCGTGTCGGCAGGAGGAATTGTTGTCGATCCCTCCAAGATTAAGGATGTTGAAGAATGGAGAGCACCAATCACCCAAACTAAAGACCCATGACCCAGTTGTTGAAGAAAGATAAGAAGTTTGAATGGACGGACAAATGTGAAGCAAGTTTTCAAGAGCTCAAGAAGAGATTGATTTAATCCCCAATCTTGATTATGCCGGATATCACAAAGCCTTTTGATGTGTATTGTGACGCATCCAAGGTTGGTCTCGGATGTGTGTTAATGCAAGAAGGCAAAGTCATATCCTATTTGTCCCGACAACTGAAGCAACATGAGCAGAATTACCCTACCCATGACCTCGAACTAGCAGTCATAGTTTTAGCCTTGAAGACATGTCGGCATTACCTCATGGGTAACCGTTGTGAGATTTATTCGTATCACAAGAGTCTGAAGTATATTTTCACCCATAAGGAACTAAATATGAGGCAAAGGAGATGTATAGAGTTAATCAAGGACTATGACCTCGGCAAATCCAATGTGGTAGAAGATGCTTTGTGTCAATTGAACACCATGATAAAATAAGCCCAGCCAAGTTTGCATGAGGAGATGGAAAATTTCAGAATGGAGCGAGTTAGTAAAGGATTTTTGTCTAGCATAGAACTTCAACCCACCTTGATAGATCAGATCAAGGAGGCACGGAAAGGAAATGCTAGTATCGACGGAATCAAACATCTTATTGGTACAGGGAACGTACCCGGATTCACCGAAGATGAAGAAGGAGTTTTGTAGTACAAAGGATGAATCTATGTACCAGCCGATTCAGAGTTTAAACAAGCTATTTTGCAAGAAGCCCATGATACTCTTTATTCTATCCACCTGGGAGGAACGAAGATGTATCAAGATTTGAAGGACAATTTTGGTGGCATAAGATGAAGAGAGAAATCGTAAGCTACATAGCCAAGTGTGATATCTGTCAGAGAGTCAAAGCGGGACATCAAAGACCCGCGGGACTTCTACAACCATTGCAGATCCTAGAATGGAAATGGGATTCAGTTGGAATGGATTTTATCACCAGTTTTCCTACATCTAGTAGGGGAAATGACTATATTTGGGTCATAGTGGATAGACTGTCCAAAGTAGCACATTTCTTACCGGTCAAGACCACTTATCAGAGCTTGCAGCTAGCAAAGTTGGATATTGCTAGGATAGTCAGTTTTCATGGAGTCCCCAAGAACATTGGGTCAGATCGAGGAACTAAGTTTACCTCGAGATTTTGGAAGAAAGTCCAAGAAGGATTAGGAACCAGACTGGATTTCATCACAACTTATCACCCTCACACTGATGGACAAACGGAGCGAGTAAACCAGATACTCGAAGATATGTTGAAAGCTTGTGTGCTATAATATGGATCAAAATGGGAAGACTGTCTACCTTTCGCCGAATTTTCATACAACAACAGTTATCAAGACAGTTTGCAAATGGCCACATTTGAGTTCATGTATGGAAGGAAGTGCCGTACCCCATTAAATTGGTCGGAAGTAGGAGAGAGTCAGATTTTCGGACCCGGCATCCTAAGAGAAGCCAAAGATAAAGTTCACAAGATCCGTGAGCACCTCAAGACCACGCAATGCAGACAGAAGAGTTATGCTGACAAGAGATGTCGAGATCTAGCCTTCAATATCGGAGATTTTGTATATCTAAAAGTATCACCCTTGAAAGGAATGCAATGTTTCCAACTGAAAGGGAAGTTAGCCCCCAGATATATTGGACCCTTAAAGATTTTGAATCGCAAGGAGAAGTATCATATCAACTGGAACTACCGGAGGAGATGTCAACCGTGCATAATGTGTTTCATATCTCGTTACTTCGCAAATGCCTAGAAGTCTCGGAGAAGACCAAAGTTTTCAAGAATATTGATCACAGAACCATAGAGATCAATGAGGACCTAACATATCCTAAAGTACCCATTCGTATTTTGGAAGAAGCCTTCAGAACCACCAGAACCCGGAGTATCAAGTTTCTCAAGATCCAGTGGAGTAACCATACTGATGAAGAAGCTACTTGGGAACGAGAAGATTATATTAGGACTAAGTTTCCAGATCTCTTTAGTTCCTAGTTTTATTTTTCTTAAATCTCGGGACGAGATTTTGTTTAAGGATGGAAGGTTTGTAACATCCCAAAAATATTAAACAAGATTATCAAGTTCTAATCACCCAAGTTTAGGATTAACAAAAACTTTTATAATTAAAAATTAATATGAATGCATGTGTGTGTGATTAATGCATGAATGATTGCAATTGCCATGTTTGATTGCTATGAATGATAAGGATTGGTTTAAAGATGAAAACAACATCATCCAGATCATTTCCATGCAGAATCAAATGAAGAGAAAATACAAAATAAACAATATAAGCAAATGGTCATTTTGACCAAAGTTAACCACTAGACCACTTTGAGTGTTCCTAGTCCAAGTTTTCTAACAGAAAAAAATCCAATTCTTTTCTCCCCTTTCTAGACCAAGTAAAAGTGAACCCAATCCCACTTTACAAACCAACAGAAACAATTTCCAAATCTATTTAAAGGACAATTCGAAATTGAATCAAGTGTAGGTACTAAGATCACCATTTCTCAAAAACCAACCAAACCAGTTCACCTTGGCAAACCCAAGCAACAGGAGACTACGAAGAATGTGACCAGAGCACTCACCAAAATTCAGCCAAAAATTCAAATTCAAACTTCATGCGGCCATTTCATCAAACACTTGGTGAGCACAGATGAAACTTCCTAACTTTTACTATTCTTGATCTATGTCTTGTTCCCCCATTGCCCCCAATTCTCTCCCCTTGTCTCCCCCAGTGAGCACCAGTGCATTGAACAAGCTACTAACCCTATCCTTGCAATAGTGCCATGCCACCTGAAGCCACCATTGTCGTCCGACCATGGCTAGCACGCAGGAGAGATCGTCGCGCCTGTCTACGATGTCTAGGAGGCAGGCCACCGTCCACCGCCACCCCTTGTCCAACCCTCGAGCGCAGCCAGGCCCTGGACCACCGAGAAAACGCCGCGCCCACTGCCATTTTAAGAGCGCGCCAGAGCGCCACAGCCGACACACTCGCACACGTCACGCCTCGCCCTCGCCGCACATAATTATGATCGCCATGACCCTAGCTACCTCCCAGACACGACCGTTTTCCGTCGTGTGACACGAATCCACTGTATGTCGTCTAAAATGTCGTCGGTGCCACGTAGAGCATCGACCCATTCTGACCATTCTCGACCACCCCGTGCCGTGCCATTAAGCCAGTGATGATCGCCATGAGGCACTGCATCGTCCTACACCCTTTGCCATGCCCGTACCTCGTTGTACTGACGTTGTCGGGGGAGCCTGGCCATGCCGCACTGCCCCTCTCGCCGGTGTATAAATAGAGGTCACCCCATACCTCATTCTCCACAACATCTCACTCCCCACTCCTCACAGAATACCCCTGACCCTTCCCCGGAGCAAGGCGAGCACCAGGCAGCCGGAATTTCACCAGAGTCCGCCACTGCAGAGGAGGAGAAGGGCCGTTGATTGGAGCCACCCCAGGAGCCGTCGCGACCACCGTTCAAACCGCCATCATCAACAACATCGTTCGCCCCCATCGCCAACCCTAGATGGAGCCCAAGTGAGCCACCGCGTACCCCCACCATCGCCGTTAGGGTTTGGTCTCGTCGGAATTGTTCGACGGAGACGACGAACGTGAGCCGTAGATCATAATCTAATCGCACGGCCTAGATTGAAACTTACCACTTCGCTTAGACTGAGCCGCTGACGCGTGGGACCTCTCTATTAGCAGCCCGCTGCGCGCGCTGTATAGTTGGGCCAGCCCAGTAACATTCCCGCGCTCAGCCCAGAGATTCAAATAACCTTTTTCCATTTTAGTTCAAACCTAGTTCTGTCAGTATATTCAAAAATCAATTCAGAGAGATTTACTCAACCAAATGACATGATTCCAATTTTGCTAGAAAGGTATTGAAATTATCAATCCAAGCACATTGGATTAAAACCATTTGAAATTATAGATCACCTATAACAAAAATAAAAATACATAGGCTTTTTCACATTCAAACATTTTTCAAAAATCAACAATAAATGATTTTGAGTTGATTCCAACTCTCAAAAATCACATTTGATAAGATCTATCTGAATATGTAAAAATATTTAGGTTTACATGCAGTGATCTTGGACTAGTATTAAAATAATGCTATATGTGCATTTCTAGTCGCTTTAATTATTTAAAATAGTAATTTTAAACTTTATAAAATATGACCACCACTTTAAATCACATCACCAAGTATTAGAATATGTGGTGATGACATGTGTCAACATGATCCCATATTTAAATTGGAGAATATTAAATCTTAAGTAGTTTTCAATGAGTAGAAATTAATTTTCCAAAATAAAATAAATAAGACTAGATCTTTATTTCATGTGATGTTTGTGAGGATGCTATATCATCTAGTATGAACCTTTGTGTGCCAAATAGATGTAGTTAAGTATTGTTTGGTGATTGTGTACCTCGTATTTATGTATAGACGCTAGTACTGACCTAGGATACGAGGAGGAGTACTATGAAGAAGAAGAAGAAGAAGAGAACTTCAAACACTATACCAATCAAGGCAAGCTACCACTTGCATGTTACCTATGCAAACTATCTAATGCAAGCTAACACTTGCAACTTTGCAAGCCAAACTATGAAGTGCATTAGGCATGCTTTAGTTATGCAACCTTGATTATGCCAATCCCAAGTTTTACTTGCAAGATTTATTGTTTTATTTCTTTATCAAAGTTCTTTAACTTCCCTTAGTAACTTGTGAATTTTTGAAAGTTACTATAGGTAGCATCAAGAGCATAAAACTTGGCCTAAGTAGTTAGAACTAGATGTCATACTGAGGCATGAGACTAAATTTGGATAGTCACACTTGATTAGAACCCTTCATTAGTGAATACCCTCAACTTTAGTGGCTAGTGCTAAGCATAAAATTTGATCACTTTAGATGGGAATACCTGGTGAAAATGATTATGAAAACCTTGGGATGAAGATTCATTCGATTGAAATGTTTTGACATAAGTGATGAACACAAGATGATTTCATGATGAAAATGTTGAGGCATGAGCCTTAGCCCTTTTATTAAAAATTGATGGTTGGGTTCGGATGCGATACCATTCCAATGTTACCGTACAACCACAATATCCGAATTTGGGTAGGGCTTGACTGGAAGATTATATATCTTAGTATGGGTTCCCTTGGGGAAGAGGTTTGAGCTGAGGCTACCTCGTGATGATTGTCCACCTATGCAGTTCCCAAGATGACAGATGGTCATGGTTGGGAGGCCAAACTCATAGGGGAGGTGCCTATAATAGGGTGTGTAATTGAAAGGTTAGGATTGATTATCCGCATACTGAGTATGGTGATTCAGGATTGTTCCTGACGAATGTATCGAATGTTGTGGTGAAAGTGTACCACCTATGCATAGTGTCAAACTATTCAAATAGCCGCGTCCGCGGTTATGGACAGTTGGAGTGGCCATACTGTTCGTTCATCTGAAGTTTTCAAAATGACTTGTGAAATGAACTATGAATTTGACTTGACCACAATAGGGTTGTGAATATGAAAACTAAGTTTCCATTTAGGTGTTGTAGAACATTAAAACACCTTTCTTTACTTCTGAAGTCAGTTGAGATAAACCTAGCTTTTTGCGAATAAACCTAGAGCTTAGGACTCCTACTCGAATTACTTTACTTGTTAGTGGTAGTTTGCGAGTACGTAAAGAGTACTCATGGCTTTGTCCCTGCCTATTCCTATGGCCAGACTATGAAGAGGACTATCAGGATGATGGACATCATGAAGTCTATGATAACTAGGATCATCTCCCATCGTCAGCATTTCTTGTGACCCTGAAGATGGAGCTTCAACCATGCTACCGTTATTATTATTCCGCTGCATTGATTGTATTAAGACTGTATCATGAGATCCTTTATTTTTAAGACCTTTATTATGGTTTGTAATGGATGATGAACTATGGTACCAATCTGTTATGTCTCGCAAAAATGGAAATCCTGGGATTGTGATGTATGGCATAACAGGAATCTGGGATTAAAAATCCGGATGTTGACGGAACAGTTATCGGCGCTAGCTCATCGATCTTGTGGTAGACGACCATGGTGAGACAGGCATCGTGGGGGCATGGAACAGTTATCGTCACTATCTCATCTTTGTCCATCGCCGGCGAGCTCTTGGTGGAATCCGCCTATATGCGCGGCGTTGGAGTGGTTCCTTGGAAGCTCGGCTCGTCGATGTAGTGCCCACAATCCAGAATTTTTATGCAGCACTGAATATGGGGTCCCTTGATCCATCCTAGATCGATCCTATAGCCAGGATCCTACATAAAAATGGAGTAGGTATCTCTACTTCAAGACCATGTTTCACACTGGTCAGTCAAAACAAGGTTGTAGGTTCTTGATAGGTGAGAGTAAAGCAGGTATCACACTGTAGAGTCACATATCCTACTCACGTGAAGGTCTACTCCTAGAGAGAGACAGAGAAGCCTGAGGTCTGGCGCAAAATGAACAGTGTTGCAGGGGAGAGATCGAGGACTGCATGCATGTCTTCAACATGATTTGCATTTTATTCTATCTGTCTGTCTCTTGTGGCTCTTTCGTTTCTCTCTCTCTCTTTTTTTATAGAGAAAGGGCACCTACCCCGGTTTAAAGCAAGTTTACAGGATTCCGGTCCATAAGGAAAACGTCAGGATCGATGTACCGGTACACAAAACCTCAGCATAGTTCTATTTCTTTCTTGTGTTTAAGCTTGTCTAGATACAGGTACTAGGATTAATTTAGAAAAAAAGGCCCGGATTTTGGAAAATCCATGAAGTAGTAATCGGAGTATAGTAGAAGAAGTAATTGTACAGTTGTACTAATACTCTGGCAATATATGTCTTTTTATACTCGAGTAGTATATCACTTTTTACAGTACTCCTGTAGGTATAGGCATTTGCGGTAGGCGGGCGGCGGGCAGCGGTAGCTATTTACGGCTTTTTACTAGGTATAGTACTCAAGTGCTCTCATGACTTCATGAAGTGACACTATAGAAGAGTACTGTACTACTAAGATGCAACTATCATCACACGGTTCGTAGGGGCACGCCATAGACACAGGTGCTGAGATGCACGTCCTTGTTGCCAAGGCAATTCATTTCGCTCCTCTTTATTTCTCGTGTATAGATGGTTGCGTGCTTGCTTGATTTTGCAAGCTTTTTTGACGTGCCGTGGTGCCGGCCAGGGATAGCACATTGGGATCAGTCGAGTTTTCATATCAGTATGACATTAAATAATTTAATTCAATGTAGAGCAAAGAGATGATTTTTACGTGTAAAGTATGCTATACAAAGGTTATTTTTTATCTTGGGAATTTGATAGTAGTACTCCATATTTCACTTAATCACTACGAATATATGCGGTTTCCCAGGTTTCTTCCTTTTAGTAGGAGTATTAATTACCTGAAATCATGTGAGTACTAATTGACGTTGCTTTCTCTATATTGTCACCCTTTTTTTCTAGAACGCATGTAGAAATTAAGGGGAGGAAGTAATACGGAGTACAAGAGGTTTTATTGCATCGTAGTGGGGGAGATGAAATGACAAACGTAGTACTTGTGCTAGATCGCAACACCGTTCTAACTTGCACTTGATGATCTTCAATCTCCAAACCTTATTATAGATAGGTAGTACTAGAGGTTAAATTAATCATAAGACTTCTTCTTCTCCTTGGACCTGGATCCTTCCGATGCGACCTTCCTGTTGGCGTTGTACTTCCGCTTCCCGTGGCATCCCCCATCTCTCGCCTTCTTCTTCTTCAAGCCTCCCGCCTCCTTATCCTTCCTCTTCTTATTTGCAGTGAATAAGGGGTCGAGTGCACTCTTCTTGTAGACGATTTCCGACCCCTCATCCTCCTGCTTCCTATTCTTCTTGTCGAAGAAGGGGATCAAGTGAACTCTCCTTGAAGATGACGGGTCTATAATAGATGAAATATAAACCATCGTCCTTCTCCTACCCCTCCTCCTGCTCTATGCTCTCTGGCGGCTTCCCCTCTATCAGATGACGAAAGCAGGGCCCTCGTCAGAAAAATTACCTTCCCGAGTGTCGGAATAGTACGACCCATCAACAGACTCCCCGCTATCACCATGGTAGGGACTGTTATACCCATTGGCCAATGCCTTGGACTCGTTAATGGAGGTGCACTGATCAGAGGAGCTACGCGACATTTTGTTGTGTGTGTGTGGTGGCTTGGCCAGGGAGGGGGAGGCAGGGAAGAGACAGATAAAGTTCTTTGATGTGTGGGTCGTTCCTCGATGCGAAGAGTTGTTCATTGTTGATGGACACTTAAAAGTGCTTGCTTGGGACATCCAAACGTCCAATATGAGCCATAAATGATCAATGCCTAATGGGCCTTAATTTCTGAACATGGGCCCATGACTGCCTTTGATTGCAGGGAGTACGGCCTATATTTAGTCGAGCGGGAAAATCTCCCGCTATCCCTGAAATATTTCGCGCCCCATAGTTTCAAACATACTGGAATTCCCTTTCCACCCCTAGTTAAGGCGGTTCTTTAGGGCTTCAATCGTAATTTCCCGGTTCACCACCGCTAACCCCATCCCCCCCCCCACACACACACCCACACATAATCCTCGCCCGCAGCTGGGCAAGCTCTACGGAAAACCCTAGATCTGACCTTCTCCACCTTACCCTAAATCTGCTTCTTTGCCGCTGTCATCCAGCACCCCTGTTCTACTTCGACAAGCACCACCAGGAATTTGCTTCTTCACTGCTATCATCCAGCGCTCGGAGCAACATGCGCAGGATGCCTAGAAGCCGTCCCGACCTAGGTAACTAGATCTCCTTTGATATTCCTATGATAAATATGGAGCAGTTAACTGTATTTTTTATTGAAGCTACTTTCGTAGTAACTTACAAGTGCTATACTTGTCTTCCCAAATAAACTCTTTGTAGTCATGTTTAACTGTAACAAGTTGAACTGTGATTTTGGTTGGCATGGCGAAATATGAGACAGCGAATGGTGAACACATTTGTTTCCATTATCTCCTTTATTAAAGTGCCCACCCATAAGTGATTGCATTGTAATTTCTCTATATTTTGTCATAGGCTATGGAACTAACTGTTATTTACTGCCTGATGTTGTTCTCTTATCTGTGCAGTACACGTTTACAATTGTTATACTGCTTCCAGTAATAGGTTAGGTTTATTTGATTCTGCTTACCCCATGATTCCTAACAGTTTGTTGTTGTTACACGATGAACATGTGTAGTTTACACTAGAAATCATAGAATAAAGGGCACCTATAATCTAGTAAGTATCTATTCCTTTCCTATCACTTCATGCTAACATCTATCATTTTGGAACCTTTTTGTGTTTACTAACTGCTGCACCTTTATGTAGAGGCCCAACACTAAAGTATGGAGACCACTAGTCCATTTACATGATGCAGCGGACATCGTCAACGAACATACATGTAACCAGATAAGAAACTGTGAGACTCTACATAGAGCTACTGTATGCATCCTTCCCCCCCCCACACACACAATTTTTAAGGTTTAAGTCCCCTTGTTTCAGGTCATTTAGTCTAGTTCAGTTTTATTTTTGTCGGAGGCACTAGGATGATTAGAACAAGGACAGATTTGCAACGTAATCCAATATAACAGAAAGATAAGGATCATAATAAACCATTCACTTCAAATCTCACTCTGGTATCTTCCACTTGTACGGTTATTTTAATACGAGGCACATGATAGTTCAATTGGTCTTTGGGCAGACAATCAAAAAATTTAAATCTGAATGTTTATGTATCAAACTGTTTGATAGATTGTTTCACCATTTCTCTGAAATGATCTGGCTAGTATATTAGAGGCACAATATTGTTCTATTTGTAATTTGACTGAGTTAATATAGTATTTTGTCGATGATTACAACAATTCCACCTACCTAAGATTCAGATCCAACTGCACATTGAGTAGACTAGTTATTATCAGCCACAATGGTTAAATGCTTATTTTGTTCTTCGGAAAATGCTTCTCTATCAGTTTAAGGAGCTCTCAGTCGATGGATTCATTACATTCCTAAATCACGCATTCTACTTTGAGCAGTTTGCTTGAGGTGCTTGATACGTTGGAAACATATCTATAATTTTTTATGCTCCATGCTTGTTTAGTATCTACTTTTCTTTACTTGTCCACACTTTGAGGTGCTTTTTACATGTTTTCTGGTACTAACCTATTAAAAAGTTGCAACAGTGCCAGATGCATGTTTTTTGCTGTTTTTGGTTTCAAAAAAGTTAGTCAAGAAATATTCTCGGAATTGGACGGGAAAAAGGACAAAGTCAATAACTTTCCGTGGGGAACAAGAAGTCCAGAGGAGAGCCATAGAGGTTGTCCAGGGGGGCCAGACCCACCCCAGGCGCGGGGGCAGGTGGGCCCATGCCTGGCTAGGGTTTGGAGACCCTAGTCACCTGTCAGACTCATCCCTTCACCTATAAGAAACCCCCGATGCAAAAATTCTGAGTACCCAAGCAGAAATCCACGAAACTGTCTGTAGCCGCCGCCACCATCGTCCCTAGATCGAGGGATCTGAAGCTCTTCCCGGCACCCTGCCGGAGGGGAGATCATCCCGAAGGCCTTCTCTCCGGTATGATTTGTGAGTAGTTCCACCTTGGACTATGGGTCCATGTAGTAGCTAGATGGTTGTATCTCCTCCTTTGTGCTTTCATGTATAGATCTTGTGAGCTCCGTTCATGATCAAGATCTAATCTATTTGTAATCATGCATGTTGTGTTTGCGGGGATCCGATGGATATTGAGATTATTATGTTGGTTTGATTAATGGTTCTATCTTTATGATTGTATCATGTCTGTGTTGTTTGTGATCTTGCATGCTCTCCGTTGTTAGTGGTTATCTTGGCCAAGTAGTTGCTAGTGACTCCAAGAGGAAGTATTTATGCTCGATAGTGGGTTCATGCCTCTAGTTTCCAAGGGAAGTGATAGAAATCTCTTCGGTTGTAGATGTGTTGTTGCTACTAGGAAGAAAACAACGGTCTCTTGTTCATGGAACATGTGGACTGTTTACTTTACACACTTTGCTTAAAGCAGTTGTCTGTTGCTTGCAACTTAATACTGGAGGGGGTTCGGATGATAACCTGAAGGTGGACGTCTAGTCATAGATGCAGTTGGATTACGGTCTATGTATATTGTTGTATTGCCCAATCAACTTCATAGGATCTTTCTGGCTAGTAATTGCATTGTTATGCCTTGCTCAGTTCCTGTCAATTGCCCCGCTGTAATTTGTTTACCCTTCATGCCATGTTGTTTATCTAAGGAGAGCACCTCTAGTGAACTATGGACCCGGGTCCAATCTTTACCATTGATACATTTTCCACTGTTACTTGTTTACTTGCTGCAAACCATTACCTTCCACACTATACGTTTAATCCTTTGTTACAGCAAACCGGTGAGCTTGACAACCTCACTGATTCGTTGGGGCAAAGTCTTGAGTTTGTGTTGTGCAAGTCTCCACGTTGTTTGCAACACCTGTGTGACGTTTCCTTCCTCCTTCTGGTTCGATAACCTCGGTCTCTACTGAGGGAAGACTTGCTGCTTGCTTCTTCACACCCTGCTCTTGGGGTTTCCAACGAAGCGCTTCCACGTCAAACACCAGGCGCCATCAAGCTTTCTGGTGCCATTACTGGGGAATCTACTTCAACCTCTTCCACCTCGTCAAGCGCTATCAACAAGTTTTCTGGCGCTGTTGCCGGGGAGGCTAAGGACGTCTTCACAAGGGGAGTCCTTCACTTCCTTTCTCTTTACTTTGTTTTTAGTTTTCTTTGTGTCTTTTTTCTTTGTTTTGTTTGCGTCTTTCCCAAAAACCCAAAACAAATTAGTCTAGTTTAGTTTGCTTGCTTTATTAAAAAACACAAAAAAATTAGTTCATGCTCTAGCTGCTGCTGTTTTTGGCTTGCCCACCTTTGCCAAAATGAATTCTGCTGAGAACACTAAGTTGTGTGACTTCACTAGCACCAACAACAATGATTTCCTTAGCACACCTATTGCTCCACCTGCTCCTGATGCTACCTTTTATGAAATTAAGCCTGCTTTGTTGAATCTTGTGATGAGAGAGCAATTTTCAGGTGTTGGTTCTAATGATCCTGTTGCCCATCTTAATAGCTTTGTTGAACTTTGTGAGATGCAAAAGTATAAGGATGGAGATGGAGATGGAGATATTATTAAGCTCAGGCTTTTTCCTTTCTCCTTGAGGGGAAAAGCTAAAGAATGGTTGCTATCTTTGCCTAAAAATAGTATTGATTCTTGGACTAAGTGCAAAGATGCTTTTATTGGAAAGTATTATCTCCTGCTAAGAGTATTGCTATGAGAAGTGATATTATGAAATTTAAATATCTTGATAGCGAACATGTTTCTCCTCCTTGGGAAAGAATGAAATCTTTGGTTAAAAATTTCCCTACTCATGGACTCATTGCTTGGATGATTATCCAAACTTTTTATGCAGGTTTGAACTTCTCCTCAAGAAACCTATTGGATTCTGCTGCTGGAGGTACCTTCATGGGCCTCACCTTGGGTGTTTCAACAAGGCTCCTTGATAATATGATGGTTAACTACTCTGAATGGCATGTTGAGAGAACTCCACATGGTAAGAAGGTAAATTCTGTTGAGGAAACTTCCTCTTTGAGTGAAAATATTGATGTTATTATGCTTGTTAATGGGAAAGCTCCTCTAGATCCTAATAGTGTTCCCTTAGCCTCTTTGGTTGCTCAAGAAGATCAAGTTGATGTGAACTTCATTAGAAACAACAATTTCAACAACAATGCCTATAGGAATAATTTTGGTAGCAACAACAATTATAGGCCTTATCCTTCTAGTGGAAATGCTTATCAGGATAGATCTGGAATGCCTAGTGAAGAGAGGATTCTAGAAGTTGAGAGATCCACTAAATTTTTTATGCAAATGCAATATGAGCAAAACAAGATTTCACTAAAACTATGGAGGAACAATCTATTGTCTTGAAAAACATTAGTCTTCAACTTGAGAATATGAATAGAGAAATTCCTAGTTTACAGTCAAAAAATTTGAGTGATGAGAAAAATATATCCTCTTTGTCTGAAGCTCAAACTTCCTTGGTTAATAAAATGCCTGCTAAACTTGAAATTATGGAAAATAACTTTGCTACTGCTCATGCCAATACAGGTTACTATTGATGAAAATGTTAGGCTGTTAGCTCAACTTCATGCTAGGTGGGAAAGGGAAGCTGAAATTTATAGAAACAATAATGTGTGCACTATCACCACTAAACCACAAGTAGCCCCTATTCCTCCTCCTACTATGCCTAAGCCTATGCCTACCACTAGTGATGCTAAGTTTGACTTTGATATTGATGGTTGCAATATTTCTGAAGTGATTATGTTCCTACAAAAGCTTGCTAGAAGTCCTGAAGCTAGTGATATGCATGTTGCCTTTACCAAACACATTACAAATGCTCTTGTTAAGATTAAGGAAGAGAAGCTAAAACACAAAGCTTCTATTCCTAGGAAAGTAGAAGATAGTTGGGAACCCATTATTAATATGCAAGTGAATGACTTTGATCTCAAAGCTTCATGTGATCTTGGTTCTAGTATCTCTATTATGCCTAGGAAGATTTATGAAATGCTTGATTTTCCACCATTAGAAGATTGTTATTTGGATGTCCCACTCAATGATAATGCTAAGAAGAAACTCATGGGGAGTATTAACGATGTTCTCATTATGGTTAACAATGCTTATGTCCCTGTTGGTTTCTATGTTTTGGATGTTGAATACAATGCTTCTTGTCCTATTACTTTGGGAAGACCTTTTCTTAGAACAGTTGGTGCCATCATTGATATGAAAGAAAGCACCATCAAATATCAATTTCCATTCAAGAAAGGTATTGAACACTTCCCTATGAGGAGAGAGAAGTTGCTTTTTGCTCCTCCTTTGAAAGCAAGATTGGATGTTAATGCTTCTTCATTTGAAAATACTTAATTCTTCTTGCTTCTCGTGCCTAACTTAAAGGCGTTAAAGAAAAGTACTTGTTTGGAGACAACCCAAGAGTTTCCTTGAGTCTTGGAAGTTATTAATTCTGTAATGACCTCTCCTTATCATTTTTGTTTGCTTTTTTTGCCAAGAATGAACTCTAATGAGAGGAAAGTAAGATTTGGGGAGTTGTTGTCCCGAAACAGATTTATGTCCTCCATCAAAAATATTCGTGAGGAGGCTCTGTGAATCGGATTGAGCTAAAAATTTACGAATAAATCCCCCAGTATGTTGGCTAACTTTCATTAGTTCAACACTTTTTTATTTAAGCAACAGAAGATGTTCGAAAAAATTCATTTCTACCTGCTG
This sequence comes from Avena sativa, assembly GCA_916181665.1. Lineage (NCBI taxonomy): Eukaryota > Viridiplantae > Streptophyta > Magnoliopsida > Poales > Poaceae > Avena > Avena sativa. The sequence continues at coordinate 141,610,269 of OV702280.1, forward strand.
GTCTGTTTGACAGATTTCTTCCATTATTTGCTTTTCTTCTTATTGATTCCTTTTTGAGCTCTCTTCAGGTAAATTGAGTTTATTTGAAGAAGTTACTTCAGTATCTTGTGTTTTTAGTGAAAATCCTTGCTGTTCCACAGCTTTGCCAGTGGTCTAATATCTTTTGAATAAGCTAATGTTGCTAATGAAGATTGTGTGAAGTTTTGTATGAAGGAAAAATTTCAGGTGTAGAGAGAGAATGATATGATGAGATGAAAGATGGACAAAAGCTCAAGCTTGGGGATTCCATCATGGTGTCACCCCAAGAAATATCCAAGACGTACAAGCGTCAAATCTTGGGGATGCCCAAGGAATCCCCTTCTTCATCAATAAAAATCTCAGGTCTGTCTAGACATTTCACTTTTATTGTTTCATGCAAAGTTGTGTTGTTCTTGGATCGTCTTAGTTTTCATTTGATTTGCTTAGTTTCTTTAGTATGCTTTAGTAGTTTGGACCCCCGCTCTCGCTGTGTTGTTTTGCAAATAAGTTTGCTTAGTGTTTGGAAAGGAGTAGTAAGTTCTTGCTTGAAGTGCAAGAGGAGCTTGCATTAACTGTGACTTAGACTTTAGCATGATATGATAGGTGTTGTTTTAGCATTATGCTTAGTAATTATTGTTGTAGCATGTCTTGTTCCAAACAATTGGGATTGCTTAGTGTGCCTTGAAGAAATTATGCGTTGTTTTAGCATGCAAAAGCATAGTATTGTGGTATTCTCCTTTGATGTTTTTCTTGGGTTGACTTGGCAGATGCTTACACCATGTTATCACTATGACAAGTCACCATTAGCCTCAATGATCATTTAGTCCTTGACTTGTAGTACCACTCTTTGCTTTGATTAGTTTTCTTTGTTTCATTGCATAATTATGGCCATTATTGCTCTCTTAGTTGGTTGGTCTCAGTCTTTGCTAGCTTCCACTTGTATGAGTTAGCTCTACTCATGCTTCCAACTCCCAAGAAACTAAGTTATTCCAAAGTGTCCACTATAAACTCCTATGCATGGTGTGTTACACCATTCCAAGTATATTCTTGTTTTCATCTATCTTCCAATTAAAAACTATTTTGTTATGTGAAAACTTAGTGATTAAAGCCCTCACAAATTTGATGGCACAATTTATTCTCTGCCCCTAATAAACTTGAACCGTTGAGGCAACTTTTTTGTATATGCTTGCACTTATAATTTGGGATTAGCAGAACCATGCTGTCATGGGGAACGTTTTCAACATTGCACTTGTACTTTTTGTACTCCGTTGATATCATGCTCTTTTGTCTATGAATGTTACCGGTGTGAAATGAAGTGTGAACTTGTAAGTCCATGGAGTTTGTATTCTGTGTTAGAGAAACGCCTGGGCCGCTAGCCTAAGACATGCCTAATCATGGTGGAAACTTGCAGCATCACCATAGTCACATTTATGAAGCATTCTTCTTATAAAAAAGAGACACATTGAGAAAAGAGGAAAGAGAGAAAAAAGCACCATATTCCCATGGTACATAAGAATAATTGCTGAGATGCTCATTGTCTGCTTGCCTTGTCATTTTGGTTATGGGAAAGCTCTTGTACCATGTGCAAGGGGTACCCCGTTGGCGGTTCTCAATGATATGCAAATACTTACAGTGAAAAGAACTTGCCTGGCCCTAAGTTGAGTATCCATGAGGTGTATCCCTCATAGTCAAGGGACTTGAGATTGCCAACTTATACTTTTGGCAAGCATATACTCCATCTTTGCCACTTTAACCTTAACCACTTCAAGATGCTTATGATAGGGGCAATGAGGGCTGAAAGCTAACAAGTACCATAATTTTTGGAAGCTCTTTTTGAAACTTGTAATCCCTGCTTCCTTTACAAAAAGGCCTTTATTCCATCATTATTAAGTCTCCACCTTCTACCTTTAGGCACCATTAAGAGAGCATAGTTGTCATTCTGTGTGCAATGTTCCAAAGCTTATTAATTGATGCATATTGTATTATTACTTGTTCATGTGCTATTTGTTTCTAGTCACCCTTGTGAACTTTCCAGGTGTCCTATGCATTATATTGCTACTCTATGAGGGAGAAGCTGATTGCCACTATGCTATGTTTTCTGCATGTGAAACAAACAAACGTTTTTCAATGCATATTATTCATGATCTTTGTTTGTAGCTTGTCATGTTGCATGCATAGTTACTATGTCCTATTATTAGAACTCCATCTTTCAAGCACATGTTTAGAGTTATTTGATCCCAACTTTCAATGTTTGCAAATGGTGGATCTTTATTATGAGGGTGCATGTCACCTCAAAAAATATTCTTTTATCACTTACCTACTCGAGGCCGAGTAGGAGTTAAGCTTGGAGATGCTGATACGTTGGAAACGTATCTATAATTTTTGATGCTCCATGCTTGTTTAGTATGTACTTTGCTTTACTTGTCCACACTTTGAGATGCTTTTTACATGTTATCTGGTACTAACCTATTAACAAGTTGCAACAGTGCCAGATGCCTGTTTTCTGCTGTTTTTAGTTTCAGATAAATTAGTAAAGAAATATTCTCAAAATTGGACGGGACGAAGGAAAAATTCAATAACTTTCCGTGGGGAACAAGAAGTCTAGAGGAGAGACGGAGAGGCTGGCCAGGGGGGCCAGACCCACCCTAGGCACGGGGGCAGGTGGGCCCGCGCCTGGCTAGGGTTTGGCGACCCTGGTCGCCTCCCGGACTCGCCCCTTCGCCTATAAGAAGCCCCCGATGCAGAAACTCTGAGTACCCGATCAGAAATCCATGAAACCGTCTATATCCGCCGCCACCATCGTCCCTAGATCGGGGGATCTGAAACTCTTACCGGCACCCTTTCGGAGGGGAGATCATCCTGGAGGCCTTCTCTCCGGTATGATTTGTGAGTAGTTCCACCTTGGACTATGGGTCCATGTAGTAGCTATATGGTTGTATATCCTCCTTTGTGCTTTCATGTATAGATCTTGTGAGCTCCATTCATGATCAAGATCTAATCTATTTATAATCATGCATGTTGTGTTTGCGAGGATCCTATGAATATTGAGATTATTATGTTGGTTTGATTAATGGTTCTATCTTTATGATTCTATCATGTATGTGTTGTTTGTGATCTTGCATGCTCTCCGTTGCTAGTGGTTATCTTGGCCAAGTACTTGCCAGTGACTCCAAGAGGGAGTATTTATGCTCGATAGTGGGTTCATGCCTCTAGTTTCCAAGGGAAGTGACAGAAATCTCTTTGGTTGTAGATGTGCTGTTGCTACTTGGGAGAAAAAAAGGGTCTCTCGTTCATGGAACATGTGGACTGTTTACCTTACACACTTTTCTTAAAGCAGTTGTCTATTGCTTGCAACTTAATACTGGATGGGGTTCGTATGATAACCTAAAGGTGGACTTCTAGTCATAGATGCAGTTGAATTACGGTCTATGTATATTGTTGTCTTTCCCAATCAACTTCATAGCATCTTTCTGGCTAGTAATTGCATTGTTATGCCTTGCTCAGTTCATGTCAATTGCCCCGCTGTAATTTGTTTACCCTTCATGCCATGTTGTTTATCTAAGGAGAGCATCTCTAGTGAACTATGGACCCCAGTCCAATCTTTACCATTGATACATTTTCCACTATTACTTGTTTACTTGTTGCAAACCATTACCTTCCACACCATATGTTTAATCCTTTGTTACAGCAAACCGGTGAGCTTGATAGCCTCACTGATTCGTTGGGGCAAAGTCTTGAGTTTGTGTTGTGCAGGTCTCCACGTTGTTTGCAACACCTGTGTGACGTTTCCTTCCTCCTTCTGGTTCGATAACCTCGGTCTCTACTGAGGGAAGACTTGCTGCTTGCTGCTTTACACCTTGCTCTTGGGGTTTCCAACGAAGCGCTTCCACGTCAAACACTAGGCACCATCAAACTTTCTGATGCCATTACTGGGGAATCTACTTCAACCTCTTCCACCTCGTCAAGCGCTATCAGTGCTTGGTTTGAGTGCTTACATTGCTATATCAGACCAAAATAATCTTTTGAGAATGAATAGGTAGTTTTGTTCCTTCATATGATGTTGTAACTTTTTATCTTACTTTTAGCTGTCATCAAGTAGAGAAGTCATTGCATAGATAAGAAGTGACAGTTGCACACGATCTCATCCCTCTATGAAGTCAGTTGTTCCGGTTATTCCAGAGGATGGAGATGTATGAGTCCCTGCTGCTACTAGTTGACTGATTTGAAATTCTTTGGTTTTTCTTTTCCTTGGTAATGATGATATAGGACATTTGTTTTTGTTTCAGGTTGCAAATATAAATATGAAGGAAGAACATAAAACAACTACTTCAAGTGCAGATCTCTTTGCACAGAGCAGCAGTGATAGTGCGTATTGCTCACATAGGTACATGATGTCGACTGTTCCATACATTCCAGCAGAAAGATTTTTTGGAGCTGCACTCCGAGATGCACTTGATGTAGTTGGACAGGAAGCCAACAGAATAGATGCAGTAGTCTTCATAGCATGGAATGATTTATCTGAGTTGAAGAACGGACAAGTTTTGACAGAGAAACTACTCAATAATATCCTCAGCAAGTCTTATGGTAAGCTCGTCGTTACATGTGAGGCGATGCGAGCTTTCTAAATGGATATTTTTTTAAACCGAGATTCTGTGTGTTTATCAGTTGCGTTGTACTATCATGAGATGTTTTAGCTACGGATTTTTTCTGGCATATAATAATTTAATATTTGTACAGTTATAAGTTTTTCGTCCCTAGTTCTAGAATTCTTTTAGTACTTTAGATAATCTAGTACTTGGAATATACCCCCAATTTTCTTAGTTTTGTACCAGCCCTTGATGGGCCACCATTCAATAGTGCCGGCCTTCTGTGCCGCCATGTGGTAGCACGCCGTTTAACCTATACGCACTAAATAGTAAGAGGCTAAAATGGTAAAAAAGGCCAGAACAGTAAAATGCCAGAACAGTAAACGACCAAATTAGTAAACGGCCAAAACAGTAAATGGCCAGAACAGTAAAAAGACCAGAAGAGTAAAAGGCCAGAAGATTGAAAGCCCAAAATGCAAAAGCCCGCTAGTGTGCATAGACTGGACTTCTGTAGGCCGGAACAGTAACAGGTCCGAAAGTCTATGGGCCACCACGGGCTACATAAATGGGACCACTTCAAACAGTATAGGATTGTACAGTAATAGGCCAAAAATCAGGCTGTCCAAAGGGGGCCAAATTAGAACAGTGCAGGGCGGAACAGTAACGGGCCCGATATCTTGTGGGCCGCACAAACGGGCCAATTCAAACAGTGTAGGTGGAAACAGTAACGGGCTAGAAATTTGACGGGCTGCCTACGGCTGCACTAGTAGGCCCATTTGTAACAGTGCATGTCGAAGCAGTAATGGGCCACGATCCTCTTGGGCTTCCTTAATGGGCTGGCCCACTTAATAATTACTAGGCTTTTGCTGGGCCTGTCTTCTACCATGGTTTCATTGACAGTTAATGGCGTTAACTGGCCGTTAACGGCGCTCGCCACGTGGCAGTTTGCATGACATCAGCAGTCAATGCGGCTCGCGAACACATCTACGACGTAATGACTTTTATAGCTAAAGAGTGTGATCCCCCATGGTCGAAAAAAATACATTTGTGACGGGGATTTTACCACGAAGGGCATCCGTCGTAGAAGACTCTTCAGACATGAAAAACAGGCCTTCAACCATGAAAATCGTCCGTTGTAAAAGGACATTTTTTTTGGAGTGACTCCTACAGTTAAGCGTAGCATAAGATCAAGTCATTCAGTAGTTCGTTTGCTATAAGCTTTCAAATACATAGTAACCTAAATCCTTCGACCATGAGATCATGTTAATCACCATCACCGGATAGATTCTTTAATGGCATCAAACACCACTTTGTAACTGGGTGGTTATAAAGGTGGCATTGAGTATTCTAAAAGTATGTGTTGAGGCACATGTATCAAGATTGGGATTTGTCCATCCATATGACGGAAAGATATACTCTAGGCCCTCTCGATGGAATGTCATCCAATTGGATTACAAGCATGTGACTAGATCACAAGGTATCACATATCAAGGAACGAGTAAAGAGTACTTATCAGTAACGAGGTTGAACTAGGTATGCAGAGATACCGGCGATCAAACCTCGGATAAGTAAAGTATCACGATACAAAGGGAAATTGATATCGTATGTAAATGGTTTGTTCGATCACGAAGTAATCGTATAAATATGTGGGAGCCATATGAATTTCCAGATTCCTCTATTGGTTATTGATCGGAGAAGTGTCTCGATCATGTCTGCATAATTCACGAACTGTAGCGAGACACACTTAAGGATTCGATGTTGTTTAGTATGTATGGAATGTGAGTTGGAGACCGAATGTTGTTCGGAGTCTCGGATTGGATCCGGGATATCACGAGGAGATCAGGAATGGTCCGTAGAATAAGATTCATATAAGGAAAGTCCTATTCCGGGATTCGGAAATGTTTTCGGTGTTTTCACCGGAATCTTCTGGAAGGTTCTAGAAGGTCCACCATCCAGAGAGGGAAGGGTACATAAATGTGTCATGCCAATATGGAATGGTTGCATCATGTCCTATGTCACCTGGCTGGTAAATGGGAAGATAAATAATCAAATTCTAGTTCGAATAGTGAAACTCCAATTTGAAAAGTCAAATCCCAACATTGAAAGTCAAGCCAAGTGGAGGAAGAGGAGGAAACCTAGTGGAGGAAGGTTTTCCTTCCCTCCCTTGCCACCGGCCATACAAGGGGAGTTGGGGGAGGACTCCTCCTCCCGTAGCCGCCTCTCCCACCTATAAAAGGAGGGGGTGGGCGCCCCTTGGCCTCACCCCCAAACCCTAGGCCGCCGCCTGCTCCCAAGCCGCCGGCGTCCTAAATGCTACCTCTCCTCTAAACCGCGGCATAGCCCTGCCCTAGCCGCCGGCCACCTCCACCCCTTGGCCTCCAAACCCTAGTTGCCAAGGCCTCTCTACTCCAAAATACTCGCTCCGACTTAGGCGAAGCCCTGCGGTATCTACTCCTTTGTTTCACCACCATGCTGTTGTGCTGCTGGAATCAAAAGGAGATCTACAACCTCCGCTGTCTGCTGGAACAAGGGAGAGGAAGGTCTTCATAGAGTACTGAACGTGTGACCGACTATGGAAGCGCTGCCCGAACGCGGCGTCAGAAGGATCGTCTTCGCGATCTTGAGATCGGCAAGTGAACGACTACATTAACCATGAGAATCCAATCTTGTTAAATGCTTTGGATCTTCAAGGGTTAGTACTCTATAAACTCATTGCACCGATCTCGTAGATTAGATCTTAGCTTTTGTGTGTTCATGCGACCGAAATTTTTTGTTTTCCAAGCTACGAACCCCTTCATCAAGTAGGTTTCCAAAATGATCTGCTTCTACACAAGTTTAAGGTTAAACCATCTAATGTTCAACCACTAGTTGAATGGTCGTTGGATACCTTTGTTTAGTTCGAGATTTTCCCCCGTGATGTACTCTAGGTTGTTTTAACCTGTGCTATCTTTGTTTTTTTGGTAATATATATTTACACACATACACGTGTGCTTGCTTACCGGATTTTTCTAACCAATTCATAGTGGAGATAGATGCATGCGACCTAGGAATCGGTACAGACCTAATGCAATACGGCCACTGTAGCACCCTGGGTAAAACCACTATTATAAAATTGTTATTATTTGTATCTTTGTGCATCATCATCACATCACGCATATTTTTGCATTTGAAAACATTTTCATTAAAAGCCTATTTTGTTTTCTACAAACACCCCGTATTATTTTCAAATAATAAAAGGCGGCCTTCCGGATATCTTGTTTTGTCTAAAAACTACTTACAAAAGAATATTTAAAACTATCTAAATAATAATAAAAACTAGTTTTATCTGGGGGAGGCCGCCACCGGACAGACCCAAAGGCCCATCTAGCAGCAGCCTACCACCCCAGAATAAAAACCCTAACCCTAAAACCCCTCCCCCCCAAACCCTAACCTAGTCCCTACCCAACCCCCGCCGCCGCCAGCCTCACAGCATATGCGTGCTCACCCTGCCATGACCGCGCTCCCTCCCTAGTCCTCACCTTGGCCCCACACCTAACCTGGCCACTACACCACACGCACACTTCACTGCACCGTACATGCCCAAACACCACGCTCCCCTCGCCCGCGAGTGGCCGAGTTAAATACAGTAATGGTCCCTATACTTATTGGACAGGCTCGATTTAGTCCTTGTACTTGGAATTTGCTGCATTTTGCCAGCATACTTGTGAATTGGGTTCAGTTTAGTCAAATTCAATGTTTGCCGTCGAATTTGAGCTGACGTAGATGACACGTGGGCTGAAATCTTACAAAAACACCCTCCCATATTGGATAAAATTGCAAAAAACAACCACAAATGTTGCAAAACACAGGATTAGTCCCTGTACTTGTCTAGATGATTCGATTTAGTCCTGGTACTTGTCAATTGGATTCGATTTAGCCAAATGCATGTTTGCTGTCGAATTTGAGCTGATACAGGCGACACGTTTACAGGAAACGAGCTTGCCTGAAAATTTGCAGAAACTCTCTCATGCATCTAAAATATATATTTTTGCAACCAGATATTTGCATGGACCCACTCTCCATCTAATGAATAATCTAGCACTCCTCAATTCAGGACTGTTCTATTTAATAAATAGGGAAAAGGAGGGAGTCGATGGAGAGGGAGACAACGGTGACGACAATCACTAGATCAGGACGTGTTACGTTTTTTTCATATAGGGGAAATGACGTCAAAGCGACACCTGCAGCCGCGAAAATGTACGTTCTAGACGTGGGAGGGGGTCCTACAAGTTTTCATGCCAGCCGCTCTCCTGCAAGTGGAACCCGCGTCTACGTGTCTTTCGTGTCAGCTCAAATTCGACGACAAACATGTTTTTAAATTGAATCGAGTCCAATTAACAAGTACACGGATTAAATTATGCAAATTACGAGTACGAGGACTAAATCGAGCCAAACAGACGAGTATAGGGACTACTATTATATCTAGCTTCAATCGTGATAGTTTTTTACAATTTTCTCAGATGTGGGAGTGTATTTTTGCAAGATTCCAATCCACATGTCATACAAGTCAGCTCAAATTCGACAACAAACATCGAATGAACTAAATCGAACCCAATTCACAAGTATACGGGCAAAATTCAGTAAATTTCGAGTACGAGGACTAAATCGATCCAACCCAACAAGTATAAGGACTGTTAGTGTATTGAACTCCGAGTGGCCCCACCTCGCTCTCTTTCCCCTCGATCTTCTCGCCCACATCCCCTCGATCCCATAAACCTCTCCATCGTGACATTCCTCCCCTCCCTCTGGTTTTATAACTGTCGCCGCTAGGTTTCCTCTCTATCCTCGTCGCCTGGCACATCCTCGAGCCCGAGCTTGCCGTCCCCGCTTCCTCTCTCTGTAGCTTCGCCCGTCGCGTTGGTCGTCGCAACGTCGCATCGCCACGGCAAGCTCGCTGCCTTCACCATCACCCAGGCCGTGTCTGCCTTCCACCCGACCGCCCCTGCTTTGCATCTTACTTCTCGCCCTGCATGCCGACATCACCTGCCTCCAGCGCCGCTAGGGACGCCTTCCCCGACGGCCACCTCCTAAGATTCCTAGCCGCCCTTCACTGCCCCTGGCGGAGCTCTGCTATGGCCATCCCCATGTATGCCTTGCCACCTATCCTCATCGCTAGAACCCCGTCGCCTCCACCTTTGACAGACAGCGCCACCACACGCTTCTCCTCTCGGCACTGCACCTCCCTTTGCCATCGTCAGCCGTGCTGGACCCCCGCACAACGCGTGCCCTTCTAGCCAGCGTCTGCACGTCGCCCGTGTCTCCTACAACTCAAGGACGTCTAGTACTTCTATTACCACATAGTGATGTTTTGGTACTGATCTAATTAGAACAGAGCTGCAAGGATGGACTTGGGCCTGGGTGACGCAAGATGGCGATGTTGTGAGAAGCCAAGACCTTCCGATGCTCTATCGTCTTGGTCTACCACGGATGGTCGAAGCTGGAACACCAAGATCTCCATCAATTCTATGCAGTTCCATGGACCCTAGGATCTACTACCATTCCTTCGCTGCGACCGATGGTTGAGGTGTAGTTCGGAAACCCTGAGCTCTCCTTCGACATGGACCCTCAAGATATTCTACGTGGACCTGAAGACCGGACCGAAGACCACAATTTCCCTTTTTCTCCGAGCCTATGATCAAAGAGAGCCATCTCAGAACGCCATGACCTACTCCTCGGATCCAATGCCCGAAGACCAATCCCCCGTCGAACCCCAAGACCCTCGGGTCCAAAATCCCCAATGTGTGACCCTTTTCTGAGCCCTTATTTTTAAAATTAAATATATATGTTGCATTCAAATTGTCATGCTTGCACACATATCATGTGGTTTGGGTTCTTTTTAGCCGATTCACCTCATAATTAAATATGGAGACCATATCCGGGCTTTTCTAGTCATATATTGGCTCCATTAAAATTTGTGTAGCGAACCGATGATATATTTTGCCTTGTTAAGCAAACATTTAAATTGCGGGGTATCTAAACAACATGAACCACCTAATTAATTGTCGGAACCCCGGATGCGCTTCATATTGCCTAATTGCATCGCATCTTTAACATGTCATGCCTCATGCATGATCTTTTGTCGTAATATTAAATAGTGCATCCGCTGTTTCTTCTAGTGCTTTGCTTATTCACGAATTAGGCCGATGAGTTGATGCGAGTGTCGACCCGATCTTTGGATGAACCTTCGACAGTGTTTCCCAGGCGAGCATTCTCCCCCTTTCTACCTATTTTGCATTTATAGTCTTTACTTTCTCCTGTTGATCTATTACTATCTGTGTTGCGATGCTATAGATTCCATACCCCTTTATATTTCCCTGCACCCCCTATATTTCCATGGACACCTCCTGTTACCTGTTGTTTGGTAGATAGTTGGCCTTGCGAGTCCTAGTCGCTTGCGCATGCGTTGATTCGCGCCGCCGATGTTCCACATTTGTTGGAGGCATGCCTCATGCTTTATGTTGGAGATGATCAAGGCTTAAATTACAACTTGATATTAAATTGCTGGGAATAGATATAACTAATGCAGAGGCACCAGTGGTCAATAGATGTTATTTGGTTTTTAACCATCCACTTGTGTCCCGTAGGACCCAGAGTACTAGATACCTATTCCTTGATTATTCGCACTATCCGCATGTGGGACCATGAATCCCCTTAGCGAGAGCTTGAATCATGTCTTATTTCTTGTGGCCACAAACTAGTTTGGAGTTTTATTACTATCCTCTACTTATGCCATGCTAATGCCATGTTTACTTCTTTATTTACTACTGTTGCTCGTGGAGAGCGTTTACCACTGTACTGTTTAGGAATTGTGATATGTTTATGTGGTATCGACAAGCCTAGTAACACTTTCGGGTTCCCAGTCGTGTATAGCCGTCGATACAAACCTCTGGGTCCGTCTCGGAGCCGGCCAAATTCGTCGCGGGTAGCTTAGTGGGGTGGCCCCCTGAAATATTATATGAATCTTGTGATTGCTTTGTCGTGATGCCTCGTTGGGTTTTCTTTTGGTTTTTCTAAGGTTGATCGTGCGTGTGTAGCTATTTGTGCCCCCGTAGGGTAAAACTTTCTGAAAGTCATGTTCGCGGTTATGGACGACTTGGAGCATTATATCTCGATCATAGAGTACTATAAGTAAAGTAGTGCAATAAATTTGACTCTGTAATGACTTGTAATCAGCTTCACTACAATGCAATGATTAAATAAAAGTACCAACAACTGTTGGAATTGGGATGCCTCATGCCATATGTATCTGACTAGTAATTATTGCAACTACAACGGAATGGTCAACTAAAACTGCCCACTGCTTATTATATCAGGATGACTCATGCTATCTATCTCTCACCAGTAATTGTTGCCACTATAATGGAATGAATAAAACTGCCAACTGTGTGAGTTCCTCGGTCTAACTTCCTCGATTGGTCTCGAGGGGGAAACGCCAGGATGGGTATGTTTGGTGTTAGTATCAGGTTGGATCTGAATAGGTCTTTATTATCTCTCTGATAGCCGCCAATTGTATTGAGTCTCTATAGGTTGTTTAGTGCAAGCTTCACTACCGCTGCAGTCCACCATACCTATGTAGGCAAGGACCGTCGAATTCTAAGACTCGCCGTGTGCTGGCCTTAGTACTGACCGCTCTCTTTTTCCTTTGCCGACGTCGTTAGCATTGTTACCTTTCCGACTTGGCCTGGGTAGGGTTATGGACGCCATTGGTTATTCTTCAGGGCTCTTAGCCCCATTTTCTTCTTATCCATACTCGGATGTTGTATCTTTTTCAAGGTAATTTGGATCTTTGTACTATATATCTGTATTCTTGACTCATGGAGTCGTTGTTGTATATATCTATTATGTGGGTTCCATTGTGGAATAATGTATAATGGCATTACTTCGTTTTCCACCCGCACGCAAGTGCCTGGTGGGCACCTTTGAGTCGTTTCTTTGCAGGTTTGGCAGGATTCGCTGAAACTTGAATATGACTGATTTGAGGGTGTTATAAAGTAGTATCAAAGCTCATCAGTTGTGATACCCCACTAGTCCATCCTATAGGATAACCTAGCTAACAGACGTCATAGACTGTCAAAACTATTTTTGAAAATCGGTTGGATAGATCTGATTAGGTCTATTTTTACTCCTTAACCATCTGCTATTCTATGCTTATCTTCGCGTGTTTTGAATATGCTCTCTTATATTTTCTGCGAGTCCAGGATTTCTTGTGGTTGGGTGTAACATCCCAAAAATATAAAACAATGATCATCAAACTCTAATCACTAAAATTAGGGTTAACAAAAACTTTGATTAATTAAAATCATATGAATGCATGTGTGAATGAGATGATTTGATAAATGCATGAATGAACTTGTGTGATTAACCTAAATATCAAGAAATGGTTTAAATAGGAAAATAACATCATATAAAACATTTCCATGCAGAAACACATCAAGAGAAAATAAAAAACAAATCAAATAAAGCAAATGGTCATTTTTGCCAATCTTGCTCACTAGGTCACTTTGAGTGTTTCTAGTACAAGATTTCAAACAGAAACTTTCCCAATTATTTTCACCCCTTGCTAGAGCAAGTAAAAGTGAATCAAAGCCCACCTTTCAAACTTACAGAAACATTTGGAAACCTCATTCAAATCACAATTCAAAATTGAATCTTTATCATATGTGAAGATCACCCATTTTCAAAACTCAACCAAACCAGTGCCCCTTGACTAATCCAACTAAACAGACACTCCCTAGTATGTGCCTAGCAAACCCACCAAGTTTGAATCCAAAATTCAAATTCAAAGTTCTTGCGGCCATTTCATCAAACACCTTGCAGATACAAATCAAACAAATATTTAACACTATTTGCAGCAGTAAATTTGGCCAACCTTGTTCCCTCTCTGGTTGCAACAAGCATTTAGTAGATCATCTAGCTTAGTTATTAACCTCTAGCACCACTGTGAGCTTGCCATTGCCATCAATGGTGAGCAGGCCAAGCCTCACCTTGACACCCCAATGTGGACAACAAGCTAGATGAAGAACTAGCTGTGCCAACCTTGTCTGGCAAGCTGCCCATGCCTCACCGCCCCCTTTAGACCAGCCCTAGCTCGAAAAAAGAGAAAGGAACCACCGGCAATGCCGTGCCCGCGCCGCTGTCGACCATGCCGATGCGCACCACCGTGCACGTGTCGTTCCCACTCAACCCGACCACCTCGATCCCTTGCCGCCTGCCAGCATGAACCCCGCCTTCCCAGGAGACCACTAGACATGCTCGTTTCCTCGACCATACCCCATAGCCGCCGCATGCCGCGAAGTTCGCCGTCGGTACCGCGCAGAGCACCGCACGTTCCAGACCAAATCCCACCGCCCTACGCCTTGCCTTTAAGCTAGCAATGATCGCCAGGACACAGCGCACCGTCCCCTAGCCTCAGCCACGCCGATAGCCGCATGTACCGTCGCCTCCGACGACCTCAGCCCACGCCGTGCTGCCCCTTTTGCTCGCCTATAAAAGGAGGCCTCCCCAGCTCGATTCCTCCACACCATATCACTCCCCACCTCTCACTGATACTTCCCACTTCTTCCCGGAGCAAGGCGAGCTCTCTCTCGCAGGAATTTGGCCGGAGCCCGCCGCTGCTGGAGGAGAAGGGAGTCGTCGATTGGAGCCGCCCTAGGAGAAGCTGCCGGTACCAGGAGAACCGCCGTAGTCGACTTCGTCATTCGCCCCCATCGCCGACCCTCGCTTGAGCCCCGGTGAGTATCCCACGACCCCCACCTGCCGTGCTAGGGTTCTGTCTCGTCGGCGCTGCCCAATGTGGACGATGAACCAGAGCCTTTTGATTAGAACTAGATCCCATGGTCCACATTGCCCCGTACCACTTCACCCCTCCCCATCTCACTGACGCGTGGGGACAGCCACTTAACCAGCCCGCGCGTGCGCTGTGCGTAGTGGGCCGGTCCAGTAAAACCTCCCGCGCGACCCAACAATTAAAATTTAGTTTTATTCATTTAATTTCAAACACAGTTCTATGCATAGATTCAAAAATCAACCCAGCTTGATTCACCGAACCAAAATGCATGAGACTAATTTTGTTAGAAAGGTACAGAAATGCTTAACCAAGCCCGTTGGATTTAAACCATTTGGATTTACAGATCAACCATGGTAAAAATAACAAGGCAGAAGCTTTTCTGCATTCAAACATTTTTCAAAATTCAACCATAAGAGCTTTTGAGTTGATTCCAATTCTCAAAAATCACATTTGATCATACCTTTCAAAATATATAAAAACATATGGGTTTACTTGTAGAAATGATGTTCAAGTAATAAAAGAATGCCACGTAGGCATTTCGAGTCACTTTATTTAATTAAAATAAAAAGGTTAAACTTTATTAAATTGTGAAAACACTTTAAATCACATTCCCATGTACTGAAATATGTGGTGATGACATATGTCAACATGATCCCATGTTTGAGTTGGAGAATATTAAATCTTAAGTAGTTTTTCAATGAGTAGAAATTACTTTTCTCAAATAAAAGAAATAAGACAAGTACTTTAATCCTTGTAATGTGAGTGATGATGCTAGATCACCTAGTGTGCACCTTTGTGTGATGATTAAAAATAGTTAAGTATTGTTTGGTGATTGTGTACCTCGTATTTATTTATAGACGCTAGTACCGACCAAGGATACAAGGAGGAAGGAGGATACTATGAGGAAGAAGCCGAGGAGAACTTCAACAACTGCTCTGCACAAGGCAAGCTAACCCTTGCAACTTAGCAAGCTTATACTTGCAATTATGCAAGTTAACACTTGCAAGATACCCTACTTATGCAAGCTACTACTTGCTTGTTACTATGCCAATTATATGCCTTAAGCATATGTGATCATACTCACTTGATACCCAAACCTAGTTTTACTTGCAAGCTTAACACTTTATTTTCTTTATCAAAGATTCTCTTAGAGTTTACATAGTGACTTGTAGATTCTAGAAAAATAACTAAAGGTGGCATAAAAAGCATAAAATTTGGCCTAAGTTAGATAATCTTAATGTCATCCTGAGGCATGAGATTTACTTAGATAAGATATACTTTTTTATTACCCACCATTAGTATTTACCCCCACTTGTAGATGCTAGTGCTAAGCATAAAACTTGATCAACTTTAGATGGGAATACTTGGTGAAAATGGTTATGAAAACCTTAGAATGATGAGTCAATCTACTGAAATGTTTTGACATATGTTCTTGAACACCAGATGATTTTGATGATGAAAATGTTGAGGCATGAGCCTTAGCCCTTTATAAAACTGATGGTTGTCTGGATACGATACCATTCCAATTTCATCGTACAACCACATTACCCAAAAATTGGGTAGGGCTTGACTGGAAATTTATATACCTTAGTATGGGTTCCCTTGCGGCCAAGGTCTGAGCTGAGGCTACCTTGTGATGATTGTCCACCTATGTAGTACACAAGATTAAAGTTGGTCATGGTTGGGAGGCCAAACTCACAAGAGAGGTGCCTATACTAGGGCGTGTAATTGAAAGGTTAAGATTGATTATCCGCTGCTGAGTATGGTGAATTCAGGATTGTTCCTAACGGATGTATCGAATGTTGTGGTGAAAGTGTACAATCTTTACAGAGTGTCAAACTATTCGAATAGCCACGTCCGCGGTTATGGACAGTTGGAGTGGCCATACTGTTCTATCGTCAGATGTTTTCAAAATAACTTGTGAAATGATTCGTAACTTCGACTTGACCACAACAGAGTTGTTATATGAAATTCAAGTTCCCACTTAGGTGTTATAAAAATTTCAACTAGCTTTCTTTGCTTTTCAACTTAGCAGAGGTAAATTTGGCTTTTTGCAAAACAACCTAGAGCTTAGTATCCTACTATAAAAAACCCTTCACTTACTAGTATTAGTGTGCGAGTACTTAAAGAGTACTCATGGCTTTGTCCCTGGCTATTCCCATGGCCACACTATGAAGAGGAGTATCAGGATGATGGACTGCAGGAAGGTTACGACAACTAGGATCATCTCCCATCGTCAGCATTGCCTGTGACCCCGAAGATGGAGCTTCGCCTACGCTATCGTTACCTTTACGTTATTCCGATGCTTGGGTTGTATTAAGAACTGGATCATGAGATCCTTATTTGTGTAAGACCTTATGTATGGTTTGTGATGGATGATGTACTGTGGTATCCAAATCTGTTATGTCTCGCAAAAATGGTAATCTCTATCCAAATCTGTTATGTCTCGCAAAAATGGCAATCTTGGGATTGCGATGTATGGCATAATAGGCATTTGGGATTAAAAATCCGGGTGTTTACAACTTGGTATCACAACCATCCTGATCATAGGAGACCCTAGTTAGAATGCACGTTTGAATCAAAAACTTAGTTTCAAAACCAAAGGAAGTGAGTATTTACAATAAACTTACTCCCATTCTTACCACTTGGATTCTTTTATGAAAATTCATGTTCCTCAAAAAATTCTTACAAAATACATAAAATTTGACACACTTGATCACTCTACTAACTTACTCATCCTATATTCTTATAGATGGACGTGAAGTACATCAAGTTTTATCAGTTGGGGAATGGAGGAGACCTCATCTTTGAGCGTGACTTGGACCAGCTGTCGGAGATGCTGGAGCGTCTGCACCCCGAGTTCTTTGGAGCTGAGCTCAATGATCAGGAAGGAGAAGATCTATAGTGGCTAGTTGTTGCAAATCTCCAAGGAAAGATTGAACCCCCCACTGCAGAGGGAATTCAGTTCACCTTAAGAGAGAACAACTGGCTCGATGGACTAGCCAGGGCAATGCAGGAAGCTCTTGCCCGTCTATGTGGGCAGAGTATCAATCTGATCAAGGGTACCCGTTTTGAGTTCTACCCAAGGCGTGATGTTATGGGACAGCCACTAGAGGCCCCATATCACCCCGAGCTGAAGAGTCAATTGGACCACCTCAGCTTCATGATGTACGACCATCAGAAGGAGTTGGACAATGCCCGTTCCTATGCCAACCACAAGTACGCCATCACCAAGAAGAAGGATCAGACCATCGCCATGCTAGTGAAGGATTGCAAGTCTCGTCGCCGTCAGCTCGACAAGAAGGAGCGCATCATTGCCAGTCTTCACCACCGTATCACACATTTGGAGGAGACCATCCACGAGAGAGACATGCAGTTGGAGGAGAGGGAGAATGCAGGGGAAGACCTTCGTGGAGAACCCTACTCCTATCTCAGTGATGATGATGACTTTCTGGAGGATCAGGCCATGGACTTCTTAACCGATGAGGATGACTTCGCTTTCATCGATGATGATGATGATGAGGATGATGAGGACACTGACTCCAAGGAGTAGTAGCACTTGAGCACTAGCGTTAGTGAGTTGTATTCAGTCCCACTATATCGTAATTTCTAGAATGGTTCTTAAAACCATATGTGTTTCCTTGTTGTGGTGTGTGTTTGTACTATGTGCTGTGAATGAATGAAAAGCAAGTTGCTAGAAAAATCCGAGTCAAACTTCAAAAAAAATTTGCTACAACCCCTGAACCATAGAAATTTCCCTCATTTCTCATGGTCTATCTCAATCTTCAGATGCCTCGCGGAGAAAGTGGTTCATCCCCGGACCCGATGTTGCAGATCTTGCAAATGTTGGTTTCTGACCGCGAAGCTGAACGAGCCGAACGTCAAGCCAACTTAGCCACCCTTTAACACATCGCCCAGATGGCCAACAACAATCAAGGCCATGGAAATCAGGACAACCATGGATCTAAACTCAAGAATTTTCAAAACACCAATCCTCCTGTTTTCACTAAGTCAGAAGAGCCCCTAGATGCATATGATTGGCTGCAAACCATGGAGAACAATGTGGAAGTCGCAGGAGTGGAAGCTAACGAGAATGTTCTACTCGCCACTCACTTTCTGGAAGGATATGCAAGAGCATGGTGGAATAGCGTTCGTGTAATGACCGGAGGTCAGATGATTACTTGGGATGAATTCAAGGTCAAGTTCAGCAGAACCCATGTGCTACCGGGTTTAATCAAGAGGATGAGGGATGAATTCAGAGAACTGAAGCAAGGAAGGATGACCGTAGTGGAATACCGTGACAAATTCTTGTCATTAGCTAGGTATGCCCCGGATGACATCGACACTGAAGCCAAGAAGAAAGAGAGATTCCTAAATGGTCTGCACGATGAGATGCAGATAGTGTTAGTAAATATCCCCTTTGTTGATATTGAAGCCTTAGTTTACTCTGCCATTCAGATGGAAGGAAAGATCAACCAAGCCAATGAGAACCGCAAGCATCGCATGATGCATCAACCAGGAACCAACATACACAAAAGTATCGCCCCAACCCATCTCCAGGATTTGCCCCGAGAACCAACATACCCCCGATGAACCGTCCGACCTATCCCAACCGTGGAAACCCAAGGCCCGGAGGAAACCACAACAACCCCGGCAACTCCAGAAAATTCACCCATGCACCACCCAAGTTCAACAACAACAATGCCACCACCAACACCAACACTGATCCAAGGACTGGAAGCAATGATGTGCCTGTTGCAGCAAAGGACAAGTCGCAAGTGACTTGTTATGAATGTGGAACCAAGGGTCACTACTCTAATGCATGCTGAAGAATCCCAGGAAGCGCTAGATGTCGTGCTGGGTATGTTTTCTGTTAACTTAGTACTAGCAAGAGTGTTGTTTGATTATGGAGCATCGCACTAATTTGTCAATGAAGAATTTGCATGCACTAGTAAGATTCAACCAACCAAATTGAAGCATGTTATGATTGTTCAAATACCTGGTTCAACCACCAAAGCTAGGAAAATTTTCAAAATAGTCCCTATCCGAATCCATGGCATAGATTTTTATGCTAATCTAATAGTACTTGGAACTAAAGGTTTGGAAGTAGTACTAGGAATGGATTGGATGTCCAAACACAAAGGATTAATTGACTGTGCCAAGAAAGCCATAACCATGACCAGTACAGCCGGAATATCAGTCGAGCATGTGTCTAAAACCTTGCCTCGTCAATTCAAGTGCAACAAGACTATATCCCATCCAACCGTTGACCAAATCCGGATAGTCTGTGAATACCCCGATGTATTTCCAGATGTTTTGCACGGTATGCCCCCAGATCGGGATATTGAGTTTACCATTGAACTAATCCCTGGAACCAGACCCATAGCCCAGTGATTATATAGTATGAACCCGTCTGAACTAGCAGAACTGAAGAAGCAACTGGATGCCATGCTGGAAATTGGACTGATTCAACCAAGTGCGTCACCATGGAGATCACCTGTTTTGTTTGTAGACAAGAAAGATCGAGGTAACCGATTTGTACAGATTATCGGAAGTTGAATGATGTCACTATCAAAAAAAAGTACCCACTGCCGAAGATAGAATATTTGTTTGACCAGTTGACTGGTGCCAAAGTGTTTTCTAAGATTGATCTTAGAACTAGCTATCATCAACTCAAGATTCGCGCAGAGGATATTCCATAGACTGCCTTCACCACCAGATATGGATTATACGAGTATACGGTCATGTCTTTTGGATTAACCAATGCCCCCGCTTATTTCATGAACCTCATGAATAAGATTTTTATGGACTTCCTGAATAAGTTTGTCGTTTTTTTCATCGATGACATTCTCATTTATTCCAAATCAGAAGAAGAACATGAGCTACACCTAAGGACCATTCTTGGAACCCTTAGAGAGCATCAGCTATATGCCAATTTTAGCAAATGTGAATTCTGGTTACAGGAGGTAGGATTTGTCGGACATATCGTATCGGCCGGAGGAATTGCCGTTGACCCTGAGAAGGTGAAGGATGTCGAATATTGGCAAGCCCCAACCAATCAAACCCAAGTTCGTGCATTTCTCGGATTAGCGGGATACTACCACAAGTTCGTAGAAGGATTCTCGAGCATTGCCAGACCCATGACCCAATTTCTGAAGAAGGACAAGAGGTTTGGATGGACGGACAAATGTGAAGCGAGTTTTCAAGAACTGAAGAGAAGATTGATTTCAGCCCCAATCTTGATCATGCCGGATATCACGAAGCCCTTTGATGTGTATTGTGATGCATCCAAGATCGGTCTCGGATGTGTGATAATGCAAGAAGGCAAAGCTATATCTTATCTATCCCGACAACTGAAACAGCATGAACAGAATTATCCAACCCATGACCTTGAACTAGCAGCCGTAGTTCTAGCCCTGAAGGCATGGAGGCATTACCTGATGGGAAACCGTTGTGAGATTTATTCGGATCACAAGAGCCTGAAATATATATTCACTCAGAAGGAGCTGAACATGAGACAGAGAAGATGGATTGAGCTAATCAAGGATTATGATCTGGACATTCACTATCACCCCGATAAAGCCAATGTGGTAGCAGATGCCCTTAGCAGATTGCCGTGCCGGTTGAACTCCATGATTCTAAAGGAGCAACGAAGTTTGCACAAAGAGATGGAAGATTTCTGAATGGAATTAGTAAGTGAAGGATTTTTGGCTAGCATAGAACTTCAACCCACTTTGATCAGTCAGATCAAAGAGGCGCAGAAAGGAAATGCTAGTATCGACGGAATTAAACGTTGTATCGGTACAGGCGAAGTACCCGGATTTACAAAAGACAAAGAAGGAGTTCTATGGTACAAAAGACCCGCAAGACTATTGCAACCGCTACAGATTCCGGAATGTAAATGGGATTCCGTTGAAATGGACTTTATCACCGGATTGCCTACTTATAGTAGGGGAAATGACTCTATCTGGGTCATAGTTGAAAGATTGTCCAAAGTCGCCCATTTCTTACCAGTCAAGACCACATACCAGAGTTCGAAGCTGGCGGAGTTATACATCGCTAGAATCGTCAGTTTGCATGACTAGATCAAGGAACCCAAGAACATTGTATCAGATCAAGGAACCCAGTTTACCTCGAGATTCTAGAAGAAAGTCCAAGAAGGTTTAGGAACCCGACTAGATTTCAGCACCGCGTATAATCCTCAGACCGATGGACAAACGGAGCGAGTAAATCAAATACTCGAAGATATGTTGATAGCATGTGTGCTAGAGTATGGATCTAAATGGGAGGATTGTTTGCCTTTTGTAGAATTTTCATACAATAACAGTTACAAAGCTAGTTTGCAAAAGGCCCCATTTGAATTCATATATGGAAGGAAGTGTTGCACCCCTTTGAACTGGTCAGAAGTAGGAGAGAGTCAGATTTTCGGACCCGACATCCTACGAGAAGCAGAAGAGAAAGTTCACAAGATTCGTGAGCACCTCAAGACCGCCCAGTCAAGACAGAAGAGTTACGCCGCAAGAGACGTCGAGACCTCGCTTTCAATATCGGAGATTTCATGTACCTTAAAGTGCCGCCTTTGAAAGGAATGCAACGTTTCTATCTCAAAGGAAAGTTAGCCCCCAGATATATCGGACCCTTCAAGATTCTGAATCGTCAGGGAGAGGTATCATATCAATTGGAACTGCCAGAGGAAATGTCCGCAGTTCACAATGTGTTCCATATATCGTTACTTCGCAAATGCCTTGAAGTTCCGGAGAAGACCGAAGTTTTCAAGAACATTGATCACCGGACCATAGAGATCAACGATGACCTGACCTATCCCAAAGTACCCATCCGTATTTTGGAAGAATCTTTCAGAACCACTAGGACTCGAAGCATCAAGTTTCTCAAGATTCAGTGGAGCAACCACACTGAAGAAGAAGCTACCTGGGAGCGTGAAGATCACATCAGGACGGAGTTTCCCGATCTCTTTAAATCCTAGGTAATCTTTTTCTTACTTTTTCAAATCTCGGGATGAGATTTTGTTTAAGGGGGGAAGGTTTGTAACATCCCAAAAATATAAAACAATGATCATCAAACTCTAATCACTAAAATTAGGGTTAACAAAAACTTTGATTAATTAAAATCATATGAATGCATGTGTGAATGAGATGATTTGATAAATGCATGAATGAACTTGTGTGATTAACCTAAATAGCAAGAAATGGTTTAAAGAGGAAAATAACATAATATAAAACATTTCCATGCAGAAACACATCAAGAGAAAATCAAAAACAAATCAAATAAAGCAAATGGTCATTTTTGCCTATCTTGCTCACTAGGTCACTTTGAGTGTTTCTAGTACAAGATTTCAAACAGAAACTTTCCCAATTCTTTTCACTCCTTTATAGAACAAGTAAAAGTGAATCAAATCACACCTTTCAAACTTACAGAAACATTTGGCCACCTCATTCAAATCACAATTCAAAATTGAATCTTTATCATATGTGAAGATCACCCATTTTCAAAACTAAACCAAACCAGTGCCCCTTGACTAATCCAACTAACCAGACACTCCCTAGTATGTGACTAGCAAACCCACCAAGTTTGAATCCAAAATTCAAATTCAAAGTTCTTGCGGCCATTTCATCAAACACCTGGCAGATACAAATCAAACAAACATCTAACACTACTTACAACAGTAAATTTGGCCAACCTTGTTCCCTCTCTGGTTGCAACAAGCATTTAGTACATCATCTAGCTTAGTTATTAACCTCTAGCACCACTGTGAGCTTGCCATTGCCATCAATGGTGAGCAGGCCGAGCCTTACCTTGCCACCCCAATGTGGACACCAAGCTAGAGGAAGAACTAGCTCCGCCAACCTTGTCTGGCATGCTTCCCATGCCTCACCGCCCCATCTAGACCAGCCTAGCTCCAAGACAGAGTCAGGAACCGCCGGAAACGCCGTGCCCGCGCCGCTGTCGACCATGCCGATGCGCACCACCGTGCACGCGCCGTTCCCACTCAACCCGACCACCTCGAGCCCTTGCCGCCAGCAAGCATGAACCCCACCATCCCAGGAGACCACTAGACATGATCGTTTCCTCGACCATACCCCGTAGCCTCCGCAAGCCGTGAAGTTCGCCGTGGGTACCACGCAGACCACCGCATGTTCCAAACCAAATCCCACCACCCTACGCCTCGCCTTTAAGCTCGAAACGATCGCCAGGATACCGCGCACTGTCCCCTAGCCTCAGCCACACCGATAGCCGCATGTACCGTCGCCTCCGACGACCTCAGCCCACGCCGTGCTGCCCCTTTTGCTTGCCTATAAAAGGAGGCCTCCCCATCTCGATTCCTCCACACCATCTCACTGATACGTCCCACTTCTTCTGGAGCAAGGCGAGCTCTCTCTCACCAGAATTTGGCCGGAGCCCGCCGCTGCTGGAGGACAAGGGAGCCGTCGATTGGAGGCGCCCCAGGAGAAGCTGCCGGTACCAGGAGAACCGCCATCGTCGACTTCGTCATTCGCCCCCGTCGCCGACCCTCGCCTGAGGCCCGGTGACCCTCCCACGACCCCCACCCGCTAGGGTTCTGTCTCGCCGGCGCTGCCCGACGTGGACGATGAACCATAGTCGTTCGATTAGAACTAGATTCCACGGTCCACATTGCCCCGTATCGCTTCACCCCTCCCCGTCTCACTGATGCATGGGGACAGCCACTTAACCAGCCCGCGCGTGCGCTGTGCGTAGTGGGCCGGCCCAGTAAAACCTCCCGAGCGACCCAATGATTCAAATTTAGTTTTATTCATTTAATTTCAAACATAGTTCTTTACATAAATTCAAAAATCAACCCATTTCGATTCACTAAACCAAAATGCATGAAACTAATTTAGTTAGAAAGGTAATGAAATGCTTAATTGAAGCCCATTGGATTTAAACCATTTGGATTTACAGATCAACTATGGTAAAAATAATAAGGCAGAAGCTTTTCTGCATTCAAACATTTTTCAAAATTCAACCATAAGAGCTTTTGAGTTGATTCCAACTCTCAAAAATCACATTTGATCACACCTTTAAGAATATATAAAAACATATGGGTTTACTTGTAGAAATGATGTTCAAGTAATAAAAGAATGCCACATAGGCATTTCTAGTCACTTTATTTAATGAAAATAAAAAAGGTTAAACCTTATTAAATTGTGAAACCACTTTAAATCACATTACCATGTAATTAAATATGTGGTGATGACATCTGTCCACATGATCCCATGTTTTATTTAGAGAATATTAAATCTTTAGTAGTTTTTCAATGAGTAGAAATTACTTTTCTCAAATAAAATAAATAAGACAAGTACTTTAATCCTTGTAATGTGAGTGATGATGCTAGATCACCTAGTGTGCACCTTTGCGTGATGATTAAAAATAGTTAAGTATTGTTTAGTGATTGTGTACCTCGTATTTATTTATAGACGCTAGTACCGACCAAGGATACGAAGAGGAAGGAGGATACTACGAGGAAGAAGCCGAGGAGAACTTCAACCACTACTCTGCACAAGGTAAGCTAACCCTTGCAACTTAGCAAGCCTATACTTGCAATTATGCAAGTTAACACTTGCAAGATACCCTACTTATGGAAGCTACTACTTGCTTGTTACTATGCCAATTATATTCCTTAAGCATATGTGATCATACTCACTTGATACCCAACCCTAGTTTTACTTGAAAGCTTAACAGTTTATTTTCTTTATCAAAGATTTCTCTTAGAGTTTACATAGTGACTTGTAGATTCCAGAAAAATAACTAAATTTGGCATAAAGAGCATAAAATTTGGTCTAAGTTAGATAATCTTAATGTCATCCTGAGGCATGAGATTTACTTAGATGAGATACACTTGTTTATTACTCACCTTTAGTATTTACCCCCACTTGTAGATGCTAGTGCTAAGCATAAAACTTGATCATCTTTAGATGGGAATACTTGGTGAAAATGGTTATGAAAACCTTATAATGATGAGTCATTCTACTAAAATGTTTTGACATATGTTCTTGAACACCAGATGATTTTGATGATGAAAATGTTGAGGCATGAGCCTTAGCCCTTTATAAAACTGATGGTTGTGTGGATGCAATACCATTCCAATTTTATCGTACAAAGACAATACCCGAAAATTGGGTAGGGCTTGACTAGAAATTTATATACCTTAGTATGGGTTCCCTTGCGTCCAAGGTCTGAGCTGAGGCTACCTTGTGAAGATTTTCCACCTATGCAGTACCCAAGATGACAGTTGGTCATGGTTGGGAGGCCAAACTCACAGGAGAGGTGCCTATACTAGGGCGTGTAATTGAAAGGTTAGGATTGATTATCCGCATACTGAGTATGGTGAATTCAGGATTGTTCCTGACGGATGTATCGAATGTTGTGGTGAAAGTGTATAATCTCTGCAGAGTGCCAAACTATTCGAATAGCCGCGTCCGCGGTTATGGACAGTTGGAGTGGCCATACTGTTCTATCGTCATATGTTTTCAAAATAACTTGTGAAATGATTTGTGACTTTGACTTGACCACAACAGAGTTGTTATATGAAATTCAAGTTCCCACTTCGGTGTTATAAAACTTTCAACTAGCTTTCTTTGCTTTTGAGCTTAGCAGAGGTAAATCTGGCTTTTTGCAAAGCAACCATAGAGCTTAGTATCCTACTATAAAAACCCCCCTTCACTTACTAGTATTAGTTTGTGAGTACTTAAAGAGTACTCATGGCTTTGTCCCTGGCTATTCCCATGGCCAGACTATGAAGAGGAGTATTAGGATGATGGACCACAGGAAGGTTACAACAACTAGGATCATCTCCCATCGTCAACATTGCATGTCACCCTGAAGATGGAGCTTCGCCTACGCTATCGTTACCTTTACGTTATTCCGCTACTTGAGTTGTATTAAGAACTGGATCATGAGATCCTTATTTGTGTAAGATCTTATGTATGGTTTGTAATGGATGATGTACTGTGATATCCAAATTTGTTATGTCTCGCAAAAATGGTAATCCTAGGATTGTGATGTATGGCATAACAGGCATCTGGGATTAAAAATCCGGGTGTTGACATTGGGTTTTCGTCGTACCTTCAGGGTTTCACTTCCTTCCTCTTGTAACGGTGCTTCGATATCCAGTCGTCATGCTATCTGAGGAATTTTTCTCTGTTGTATTTTCCAGTGGACCTAAAATTCACTAAAAAAATTCTTTGTATCCTTCGGTGTTTCATATCATTTGCGTCAAATCTGATGAAGAACCTACAACCTTCTTTTGTTTCCGAACCTCTCTTGTCAAGATCTTAAGTCTGAATTCTGAGAGTTGGTTGCACAGTATGCTATTCGTGTATAGAGTAATGCTTTGGGTTCGGGATGGAGTCGTGACCATACCACTACTCTTATCATTCTCTTTTGTATATTGAATCAGTGGATCGGGCAATTTTACTCTGTCCGTAGAAGTTAGAGGTGGCCTTATATTTTGATTCCATTACCTCCGTCCTTTGTTATCCAAAGTGTTCTCCCAACGAACATGTGGAATAACCATTGTTGGTGGTGTCGCCGATTTCAAGATGAAGAAAGAACCCTTGTTAGTGGTATCACGAAGATCTACATGAAGCGAGAAGATTTCGAACATCGGCCTTTTTCCCTGTACCATGAGGCAGATCTCGAGGGCGAGATCCATTGTACTAGTGTCGAATTATAGCACGCCGGGTAAAACCACTATTATAAAATTGTTGTTGTTTGTATCTTTATGCATCATCATCTCATCATGCATATTTTTTTCCTTTGAAATCATTTTCATTAAAAGCCTATTTTTTTTTCTACAAACACCTCGTCTTCTTTTCAAATTATAAAAGGCGGCCTTCCGGATATCTTGTTTTGTCTAAAAAAACTACTTACAAAAGAATATTTAAAACTATCAAAAATAATAATAATAAACTATTCTTATCTGGGGGAGGCTGCCACCGGCCAGGCCCAAAGGCCTAGATAGCAACATCCTACCACACCAGAATAAAAAACCTAACCCTAAAACCCCTGTTCCCCAAACCCTAACCTAGTCCTTACCCAACCCCCGCCGCTGCCAGCCTCACAGCACGAAGGCGCGCTCACCCTTCCATGACCCCGCTCCCTCCCTTGTCCTCACCTTGGCACCACACCCGACCTAGACACTACACCACACGCACACATCTCTACACTGTACGCGCCCAAACACCACGCTCCCCTCGCACGCGAGTGGTCCCACCTCGCCCGCACACCACATCCTTCTCGCCCACCTTCCCTCGATCCCGCAAGCCTCTCCCTCGTGACCCTCCTTCCCTCCCTCTGGTTTGGTAACCGCCGCCATCACTGGTTTTCCCCTCTATCCCCTTCTCCTGGCACATCCTCGAGCCCGAGCTCACTATCCCCGCTTCCTCTCTCTGTAGCTCCGCCCATCACCTAGGTCGTCACGAAGACGTGTCACCGTGGCAAGCGCGCTGCCTTCACCGTCGCACAGGACGCGCCTGCCTTCCACTCGACCGACCCTGCTTTGCCTCTTCCTTGTCACCTAGGACGCCGACGTCGCCCGCCTCCAATGCTGCCAGGGACGCCTTCCCCGACGGCCACCTTATGAGCGTCCTCGTTGCCCTCTGCCCGAACCTCCTCTCTATGCCACCGCCCGTGTCCGCGCGCCCTCGACCGCCCCTAGCAGAGCTTCGTTGTGGCCGTCTCCATGGATGCCTCGCCGCCTATCCTCGTCGCCAGATCCCCGCCGCTTTCGCCTTTGGCAGACAACGCCACCGCACGCTTCTCCTCTCGGCACCGCACCTCCCTCCGCCGTCGTCAGCCGTGCTAGACCCCCGCATGACGTGTGCCCTTCTAGCTAGCCTCTGCACATCACCCGCGTCTCCTATAACTCAAGGCCGTCTAGTACTTCTATTACCATGCAGTGATGTTTTGGTACTGATGTAATTATAACGGATTTGCAAGGATGGACTTGGGCCTCGGTGACGCAAGATGGCAACGTTGTGAGAAGCCAAGACCTTTCGATGCTCTATAGTCTCGGTATACCACGGATGGTCAAAGCTGGAATACCAAGATCTCCATCGATTCGATGTCGTGCCATGGACGCCAGGATCTACTGCCATTCCATCGCCGCGACCGATGGTTGAGGTGGAGTTCGGAAACCCCGAGCCCTCCTTCGACATGGACCCTCAAGATCTTCTCCGTGGACCTGAAGACCAGACCGAAGACCACAAGTTCCCCATTTTCTCGAAGTCGATGATCGAAGAGCGTCATCTCAGAATGCCATGACCTACTCCTCGGATCCAATGCCCGAAGACCGATCCCCCGTCGAACCATAAGACCCTCGGGTCCAAAAAACCCCAATGTGTGACCCTTTTCCGAGCCCTTATTTTTAAAATGATATATACTTTTTTGCATTTAAATTGTATCGCATCTTTGCAATGTCATGCGTCATGCACAATATTTTGTCATAGTATTAAATAGTGCATCCAGTGTTTCTTCTAGTGCTTTGCTCTTCACGTATTAGGACGATGAGTTGATGCGAGTGTCAACATGATCTTTGGATGAACCTTCGGCAATGTTTCCTAGGCAAGCATTCTTCCCTTTCTACCTATTTTGCATTTATAGTCTTTACTTTCTCCTGTTAATCTATTGCTATCTGTTTTGCGTTGCTATATATTTCTTACCCCTTTATATTTCCCTGCAACCCCTATATTGCCAGGGACACCTCCTATTACCTGTTGTTTGGTAGATAGTCAGCCTTGTGAGTCGTAGTCGCTTGCGCAGGTGTTGCTTCGCTCTTCCGATGTTCCATAGTTGTTGGAGGAATGCATCATGATTTATGTTGGAGCTGATCATGGCTAAAATTATAACTTGATATTAAACTGCTTAGAATAGATATAACTAATGCAAAGGCACTGGTGGGCAATAGATATTATTTGGTTTTTAACTTCCCACTTGTGTCCCGTAGGACCCCGAGTACTTGATACCTTTTCCTTGACTATTCGCACTCTCCGCACGTGGGACCATGAATTCCCTTAGCGAGAGCTTTAGTCATATCTTATTTCTTGGGTCCACAAACTAGTTTGTGGTTTATTACTATCCTGTACTTATGGCATTCTTGTGCCATGTTTACTACTTTATTTACTACTGCTGCTAGCGGAGAAAGTTTACTACTATACTGTCTAGGAATTGAGATACGTTTATGCGGTATCGACAAGCCTAGTCACACTTTCGGGTTCCCAGTCGTTTACAACCGTCGACACAAACCTCTGGGTCCGTCTCGGAGCCGGCCAAATTCTTCGTGGGTAGCTTAGTGGGGTGGCCCCCTAAAATATTATATGAATCTTGTGATTGATTTGTCGTGATGCCTCATTGGGTTTTATTTTGGTTTTTCTAAGGTTAATCGTGCGTGTGTTGCTATTTATGACCCCTGCAGGGTAAAACTTTCTGAAAGTCGTGTCCACGGTTATGGACGACTTGGAGCACAGTATCTCGATCATAGAGTACTATAACTAAAGTATTGCAATAAATTTGACTTTGCAATGACTAGTAATCAGCTTCACTACAATGGAATGACTAAATAGAAGTACCAACAACTGCTGGAATTGGGATGCCTCATGCCATATGTATCTGACTAGTAATTATTGCAACTACAACGGAATGGTCAACTAAAACTGCCCACTGCTTATTATATCAGGATGACTAATGCTATCTATCTCTGACTAGTAATTGCTGCCACTATAATGCAATGAAAAAACTGTGAACTGTGTGAGTTTCTCGGTCTGACTTCCTCGTTTGGTCTAGAGGGGGAAACGCCAGGATGGGTATGTTTGGTGTTAGTATCAGGTTGGATCTGAATAGGTCTTTCTTATCTCTCTCTGATAGACGCCAGTTGTATCGAGTCTCTATAGGTTGTTTAGTGCATGCTTCACTACCGCTGTAGTCCACCATACCTATGTAGGCAAGGACCGTCGAATTCTAAGACTCGCCGTGTGTTGGCCTCAGTACTGACCGCTCTCTTTTTTTCCTTTACCCTTTGTCGGCACCCCTCTTGTTGAGCAGGTTTTGAGATCAACGTCGTTAGCATTTTTGCCCTTCCGACTTGGCCTAGGCAGGGCTATGGATGCCATTGGTTATTCTTCAAGGATCTTAGCCCCATTTGCTTCTTATCCGTACTCATATGTTGTATCGTTTTCAAGGTGATTTGGATCTTTGTATTGTATATATGTATTCTTAACTCATGGAGTTATTGTTGTATATATCAGTTCTTTGGGTTCCATCATGGACTAATGTGTAATGGTATTACTTCGTTTTACACCCACACGCAAGCGCCTGGTGGGTACCAATCAATCGTTTCTATGCGGGTTTGGTGGGAGTCGCTGAAACTTGCATAGGACCGATTTGAGGGTGTTACAGAGTGGTATCGGAGCTCAGCAGTTGCGATACCCCACTAGTCTAGCCTGTAGGATAACCTAGCTAACGGACGTTGTAGAGTGTCAAAACTATTTTTGAAAATCGGTTGGATAGATATGATTAGGTCTATTTTTACTCCTTAACCATGTGCTAATCTACTATTACCTTCACGTGTTTTGAATCTTCTCTCTTATATTTTTTGCGAGTCCAAGATTTCTCGTGGTTGGGTTTCCGTCGTACCTTCAGGGTTTCGCTTCCTTCCTCTTGTAACGGTGCTTCGATATCCGTTCGTCATGCTACTGAAGAAATTTTATCTGTTGTATTTTCTAGTGGACCTAAAATTCACTAAAAAAATCTTTGTATCCTCCGGTGTTTCATATCATTTGCGTCAGATCTGATGAAGAACCTACAACCTTCTTTTGATTATGAACCTCTCTTGTCGAGATCTTAAGTCTGAATTCTCAGAGTTGGTTGCACAGTCTGCTATTCGTGTATAGAGTAATGCTTTGAGTGCGGGATGGCGTCGCGACCATACCACTACTCTTATCATTCGCTTTCGTATATTGAATCAGTGGATCGGGAAATTTTACTCCATCTATAGAAGTTAGAGGTGGCCTTTTCGTTTGATACCATTACCTTCATCCTTTGATATCCGAAGTGTTCTCGCAACAAACATGTGGAATACCCATTGTTGGTGGTGTCGCCGATTTCAAGATGAAGAAAGAACCCTTGTTAGTGGTGTCTGATACGTCGTAAACGTATCTATAATTTTTGATGTTCCATGCTTGTTTAGTATCTACTTTGCTTTGCTTTGTCTTCACTTTGAGGTATTTTTATATGTTTTCTGGTACTAACCTATTAACAAGATACCACAGTGCCAGTTGCCTATTTTCTTCTGTTTTTGGTTCCAGAAAAGGTAGAAAATCAATATTCTCGGAATTGGACGGGACAAAATCCAAAATCAATATTTTACCGTGGGGAACACGGAGCGAGAATACGAGACGGAGGGGAGACACCAGGGGGCCACACCCCCTGGCCGTGCGGCCAGGCCTGGCCCGCGCCTGGGGGGTGCGGCCACCCTAGGTGCCCCCTGCCTCGCCTTTTCTCCTATAAGAAGCCCCTGATACCTAAACCCTAAGTACCCGATCAATATTCCACAAAACATTCCGTAGCCGCCGCCACCATCGTCCCTAGATCGGGGGGATCTGAAGTTCTTCCTAGCACCCTACCGGAGGAGAGATCATCCCGGAGGCCTTTTTCATCACCATTCCAGCCTCCGGTATGATGTGTGAGTAGTTCCACCTTGGACTATGGGTCCATGTAGTAGCTAGATGGTTGTTTCTCCTCCTTTGTGCTACCATGTTTAGATCTTGTGAACTCTGTTCATGATCAAGATCATCTATTTGTAATCATGCATGTTGTGTTTGTGGGGATCCGATGGATATTGAGATTACTATGTTAGATTGATTAGTGGTTCTATCTTATTGATTCTATCATGTCTGTGTTGTTTGTGATCTTGCATGATCTCCATTTCTAGTAGCTATCTTGGCCAATTAGATGCTAGTGACTCCAAGAGGGAGTATTTATGATCGATAGTGGGTTCATGCCTCTATTTAATATGGGGAAGTGACATAAATCTCTAAGGTTGTAGATGTGTTGTTGCTACTAGGGAGAAAACAACGGTCACTTTTTCATGGAACAAGTGGATTGTTTATCTTACACACTTTTCTTAAAGCAGTTATTCGTTGCTTGCAACTTAATACTAGAGGGGGTTCGCATGATAACCTGAAGGTGGATTACTAGTCATAGATGCAGTTGGATGGCGGTATATGTATCTTGTTGGATTGCCCAATCAAATCTCGTAGGATCATGAATGTCTAGTATTGCATTATTATGCCTTGCTCTGTCCTGTCAATTGTCCCACTGTAATTTGTTTACCCAGCATGCCATGTTTGTTTATCTTAAGGAGAGCACATCTCGTGAACTATAGACCCCGGTCCAATCTTTACCATTGATACACCTTCCACTGTTCCTGTTTACCTTCTGCAAACCACCATTACCTTCCACACCATATAGTCAATCCTTTGTTTTCAGCAAACCGGTGAGATTGACAACCTTACTATTCGTTGGGGCAAAGTCTTTAGTGTGTGTTGTCAAGGTTTCCAAGTTGCTAACAACACCTTTGGGTCGTTTCCTTCCTCCTACGGGTGTGATAACCTTGGTTTCTTTCTGAGGTAAGACTTGCTATTGTGCTCATAATACCTTCCTCTTGGGGTCTCCCAACGAAGCTCTACATTGATCTTAGCGCATCAAGCTATTTTCTAGCGCTGTTGCCGGGGAGGCCAAGGATGGCTTCACAAGGGGAGTCCTTCACAACCTTTCTCTTTACTTTGTTTTTGTTTTGCTTAGTTTCTTTTGCTTGGTTTTGTTTGCCTCTTTTTATCAAAAACTCCAAAAAAATAGTTTCGTTTTGTTTGCTTTCTCATATCAAAAATGCAAAAAAAATAGTTCCTACTTTGGTTGCTACCATGTCTAGTTTTGGTCCAATCTCTGTGTCACCTATGGAATGGATCTTTACTTTCAAGCAAGAAAGTGAAGAGAGTTTCAAAGAAGCTTGCTCTATCTCTGATTTACAAGGGAAAACTGAGCCTAAGATGTGTCTTAGCTTGGTTATTAATAGTTTCTACCATGGTCTTTCTCTTTGTTATAGATATGCTTTGGATTCTGTAGCTGGGAAAGATATTTTTCGATGTACTGAGAATGAATCTTTGGATGCTATAAAGAAGTTTATTATAAATTATAATATGCCTAGCAAGTCTGATTCTTTCTTTACAAACATCTATGTTAGGTTGAACACTCTTGAGACCAGTATAGTTGCTCTGAAAGATTGTTATCTCATGCTTAGAGAGCATCATGATTATGTTCCAATAAATTATGAGCCTTCAAAATGGTTTCCTACAATAAAAGTTGTTGTAAATAGTGAAACTTTTGATGCTCGTTGTGATATCATGTTTGAATTTTGCCTTATGCCTAAAGATATCTATGAGACTTTGAATCGTTGGGGACTTTCTATAGGAGGAGAAGAAATAATCTTACCAATAATGCAACTTTATTACCCATTGGAATACATGAAGGTGTATTTATAACAATCTTAGGGAAAGTGGTGTCTACTGGTTATCTTGTTATTGAATGTGTAGGAAAAGGACAAATTACGCTTGAAAGATCCCTGCTGAAACACCTTGGAGCAATAATATATGTGGGAAAAGGCTTTATGAATTTTTCTTCTCCAATAAGAAATCATATATTCCCTAAATAGAAGAAGAGAGGTAAGAAAGGTAGGAGCAAGAAAGATGGTGTTAATGCTTCTTCATTTGAAAATACTTGATTCTTGCTTCTTGAGCCTAACTTAAAGGCGTTAAAGAAAAGTACTTCTTGGGAGATAACCCAATAGTTTTCTTGAGTCTTAGAAGTTATTACTTCAGTAATGACCTCTCCTTATCCTTTTTATTTTCGTTTTGTGCCAAGAATAACCTCTAATGAGACGGAAGTAAGATTTGGGGAGGTGCTATCCCACAACAGATTTTTGTGCTCCATTGTAAAAATTCGTGTAAAATCTCTGTAAGTCGGATTGAGCTGTAGTTTTCTGAATAAATCCCCCAGGTTGTTAGCTAACTTTCGTTAGTTCAACACTTTTTATTTGAGCAACATAAGGTCTTCGAAAAAATTCGTTTCTACATGTTGGTCTGTTTTGACAGATTTCTGCCATTATTTGCATTTGCTTGTTATTGATTCCTTTTTGGTTTCTTTTGGGGAAATTGAGATTTTTGAGGTAATTGCTACATTAGATTGTGTTTTTAGTGAAAGTTTTGCTATTTTAAAACTAAAACCCAAAGGTCTATTATATTTTTAATACACTAATGTTGCTAATGAAGATTGTGTGAAGTTTTGTATAAAGGAAAATTTTCAGGTGTAGAGAAATAATGATGTAATGAGATGAAGAATGGACAAAATCTCAAGCTTGGGGATGCCACCCTGTTTCACCCAAAGAAATATTCAAGAGGTACAAGCGTCAAAGCTTGGGGATGCCCAAGGCATCTCGTTCTTCATCAATAAAAATTTCAGGTCTTTCAAGGCACTTTGTTTTTATTGTTTTATGCACAAGTTGTGTTGTTCTTGGAGCTTCTTAGTTTTCGTTTTTGGTTTTTGTTTGCTTAGTTTGTTTGAAAAAAGTAGTTTGGACCCCCGTTTTCGCTGTTTTGTTTCAAATAAGTTGATTAGTGTTAGAAAGGAGTAGAAAGTTCTTGCTTGAATAGCACAAGAGGAGATTGCTTTGACTATGACTTAGACTTTATCATGTCATGCTAGATGTTGTTTTGACCTTATTCTTAGTGATTATTGTTGTAGCATGACTTGTTCCAAACAATTGGGATTGCTTAATGTGCCTTGAAGGAATCATGTGTTGTTTTAGCATACAAAAGCATAGTATTGTGGTATTCTCCTTTGATGCTTTCTTTGGGTTGACTTGGCACATGCTCACACCATGATATGACTATGAACCAGTCACCATAGCCTCTATGATCATTTAGTTTTTGACTTGTGGTACCACTTTATGCTTTGATTAGTAATGTTTTGTCGCTCTGCATGATTATGGCCATTATTGCTCTCTTAGTTAGCCGCTCCCAGTCTTTTGCTAGCCTGCAATTGTATGAGTAAGCTCTACTCATGCATCCAGCTCCCAAGAAACCAAGTTATTCCAAAGTGTCCACTATAAATTCCTATGCATGGTGTGTTACAAAATTCCAACTATATTCTTGTTTTATCTATCTTCCAATTAAAAAGACACTTTGTTATGTGAAAACTTAGTGATTAAATCTCTCACAAACTTGATGGCACACTTTATTTTTCTTGCACCTAATAAACTTTAACCATTGTGTCATCTATGTTGTATATGGTTGCACTTATACGTTGGAATTAGTAGAACCATGTTGTCATGGGGAACGCTTTCAACATTGCACTTGTACATTGTACACAGTTGATATCATGCTCTTTTGTTTATGGATGTTGTCGGTGTGAAATAAAAGGGGAGCTTGTAAGTCCATGGAGAAATGTATGTGTGATAGAGAAACTCCTGGGCCTCTAGCCTAAGCCATGCCTAATCATGGTGGAAACTTTCAGCATCACCATAGTGACCAATCTATGAAGCTTTCTTCTTATAAAAAACAGACATATTGAAAAGAGGAAAGAGAGAAAAAAGAACAATTTCCCATGGTAAATAAGAAGATTGTTGAGGTGCTCATTGTCTGCTTGCCTTCTCATTTTGATTATGGGATAGCTCATGTATCATGTGCAAGGGGTAACTTGTTGGTGGTTCTCTATGATACACATGTACTTACTATGACAATAACTTACAGGTGACTAAATTTGAGTAGCATGAGGAGCGGCCCTCGTATTCAAGGGACATGATATTTCCAACCTATACTTTGTCAAGCATATACTCCATAGTTTGTTCACTTTAACCTTAATCACTTCAAGATGCTTATGATAGGGTCAATGAGAGCTAAAGCTAACAAGTACCATAATTTTTGGAAGCTCTTTATGAGACTTGAAATCCCTGCTTCCCTTTTTATGAAGGGTCTTTCTTCCACTATTATATTGAGTCTCCACCTTCTATCCTTAGGAACCAATTAAGAGAGCATAGTTGCCATTCTTAGTTCTATGTGCATTTTCCCAAGACTTATTGATTGATTCATATTGTTGATATTGCTTGCTCATGAAATATTTGTATCTAGTCACTCTTATGAACTTTGAAGGTGTCCTATGCATTTATTTGCTACTCCGTGAGGTACATGCTGAATGCTACTATGCTATGTTTTCTATATGTGAAACAAACAAACGTCTTTCAATGCATTGTTATTCATGATCTTTGTTTGTAACCTTTCATGTTGCATGCATAGTTACTTTGTCTTATTGTTAGAACTTCTTATTTCATGCTCATGTTTAGAGTTCTTTGATCCCAGATTTCAATGCTTGCAAATGGTTTGATCTTGATTTTGATGGTTCATGTCACCTCAAAAATTATTCTTTTATCACTTACCTACTCGAGGACAAGCAGGATTTAAGCTTGGGCATGCTTGATACGTCATAAACTGATCTATAATTTTTGATGTTCCATGCTTGTTTAGTATCTACTTTGCTTTGCTTTGTCTTCACTTTGAGGTATTTTTATATGTTTTCTGGTACTAGCCTATTAACAAGATGCCACAGTGCTAGTTGCATGTTTTCTTCTATTTTTGGTTCCAGAAAAGGCAGAAAATCAATATTCTCGGAATTGGACGGGACAAAATCCAAAGTCAATATTTTACCGTTGGGAACAAGGAGCCAGAAAATGAGACGGAGGGGTGCCACGAAGAGGCCACACCCCTGGCCGCGCGGCCAAGCCTGGCACGCGCCTGAGGGGTGTGCCACCCTAGGTGCCCCCTGCCTCGCCTCTTCATCTATAAGAAGCCCCCGATACCTAAACCCTAAGTACCCGATCAATCTTCCACGAAACAGTCCATAGCCGCCGCCACCATCGTCCCTAGATCGGGGGGATCTGAAGTTCTTCCCGGCACCCTGCCGGAGGGGAGATCATCCCGGAGGCCTTCTTCATCACCATTCCAGCCTCCGGTATGATGTGTGAGTAATTCCACCTTGGACTATGGGTCCATGTAGTATCTAGATGGTTGTTTCTCCTCCTTTGTGCTACCATGTTTAGATCTTGTGAGCTCCGTTCATGATCAAGATCATATATTTGTAATCATGCATGTTGTGTTTGCGGGGATCCGATGGATATTGAGATTACTATGTCAGATTGATTAGTGGTTCTATCTTATTGATTCTATCATGTCTGTGTTGTTTTTGATCTTGCATGCTCTCCGTTTCTAGTAGCTATCTTGGTCAAGTAGATGCTAGTGACTCCAAGAGGGAGTATTTATGCTCGATAGTGGGTTCATGCCTCTATTTAATCTAGGGAAGTGACAAAAATCTCTAAGGTTGTAGATGTGTTGTTGCTACTAGGGAGAAAACAATGGTCTCTTGTTCATGGAACAAGTGGATTGTTTACCTTACACACTTTGCTTAAAGCAGTTATCCGTTGCTTGCAACTTAATACTGGAGAGGGTTCGGATGATAACCTGAAGGTGGATTACTAGTCATAGATGCAGTTGGATGGCGGTCTATGTATCTTGTTGTATTGACCGATCAAATCTCATAGGATCATGAATGTCTAGTATTGCATTATTATGCCTTGCTCTTTCCTATCAATTGCCCCACTGTAATTTGATTACCTAGCATGTCATGTTTGTTTATCTTAAGGAGAGCACCTCTAGGGAACTATGGACCTCGGTACAATCTTTACCATTGATACATATTCCACTGTTCCTGTTTACTTTCTGCAAACTACCATTACCTTCCACGCCATATAGTCAATCCTTTGTTTTCAGCAAACCTGTGAGATTGACAACCTTACTAGTCATTGGGGCAAAGTCTTGAGTTTGTGTTGTGTATGTTTCCAAGTTGCTAACAACACCTTTGGGTCGTTTCCTTCCTCCTACTGGTTCGATAACCTTGGTTTCTTTTTGAGGGAAGACTTGCTGCTGTGCTCATCATAACTTCCTCTTGGGGTCTCCTAACGAAGCTCTACATTGATCTGAGCGCATCAAGCTGTTTTCTGCCGCCGTTGCCGGGGAGGCTAAGGACGGCTTCACAAGGGGAGTCCTTCGCAACCTTTCTCTTTACTTTGTTTTTGTTTTGCTCAGTTTCTTTTGATTGGTTTTGTTTGCCTCTTTTTATCAAAAACTACAAAAAAATAGTTTCGTTTTGTTTGATTTCTCTTATAAAAGACACAAAAAAAATTTAGTTCCTACTTTGGTTGCTACCATGTCTGTTTTGGTCCAATCACTGTGTCACCTATGGAAAGGATCTTTACTGCCAAGCAAGAAAGTGAAGAGAGTTTCAAAGAAGCTTGGTCTAGAATCTCTGATTTACAAGGGAAAACTGAGCCTAAGATGTGTCTTAGCTTGGTTATTAATATTTTCTACCATGGTCTTGCTATTTGTTATAGACATTCTTTGGATGCTGTAGCTAGGAAAGATATTTTTGATGTACTGAGAATGAAGCTTTGGATGCTATAAAGAAGTTGATTATAATTTATAATATGCCTAGCAAGTCTGATTCTTCCTTTAGAAATATCTATGCTAGGTTGAACACTCTTGCGACCAGTACAGTTACTCTGAAAGATTGCTATATCAAGCTTAGAGAGCATCATGATTATGTTCCAATAAATTTTGAGCCTTCAAAATGGTTTCCTACAATAAAAGTTGTTATAAATAGTGAAACGTTTGATGCTCGTTGTGATATCATGTCTGAATTTTGCCTTATTCCTAAAGATATCTATGAGCCTTTTAATCTTGGGGTACTTTCTGAAGGATGAGAAGAAATATCTCTTACCAATAATGCAACTTTATTACCCATTGGAATAGCTGAAGGTGTGTTTACAAAAATCTTAGGGAAAGTGGTGTCTACTGATTATCTTGTTATTGAATGTGTAGGAAAAGGACAAATTACACTTGGAAGATCCCTACTGAAACACCTTGGAGCAATAATAGATGTGGGAAAAGGCATTATGCATTTTGCTTTTCCAATAAGCAATCATATATTCCCTAATGATAAGAAGAGAGGTAAGAAAGGTAGGAGCAAGAAAGTTGGTGTTAATGCTTCTTTATTTGAAAATACTTCATTCTTGCTTCTTCTGCCTAACTTAAAGGCGTTAAAGAAAAGTACTTCTTGGGAGATAACCCAATAGTTTTCTTGAGTCTTGGAAGTTATTAATTCAGTAATGACCTCTCCTTATCCCTTTTATTTGCCTTTTGTGCCAAGAATAACCTCTAATGAGAGGGAAGTAAGATTTGGGGAGTTTTTGTCCCGAAACACATATTTGTTCTCCACTGTAAAAATTCGTGTCAAATCTCTGTAAGTTGGATGAACTATAGTTTTCTGAATAAATACCCCATGTTGTTATATAAATTTCGTTAGTTCAACACTATTTTATTTGAGAAACATAAGGTCTTCGAAAAAATTGGCTTCTACCTGCTGGTCTGTTTTGATAGATTTCTGCCATTATTTGCATTTGCTTCTTATTGATTCCTTTTTGGGTTCTACAGTAGCTTGTGTTTTTAGTGAAAGTTTTGCTATTTTAAAACTAAAACCCAAAGGTCTATTATCTTTTTAATACACTAATGTTGCTAATGAAGATTGTGTGAAGTTTTGTATGAAGGAAAATTTTTAGGTGTAGAGAAAGAATGATGTAATGACATGAAGAATGGAAAAAAGCTCAATCTTGGGGATGCCACCCCGTGTCACCCCAAGAAATATTCAAGAGGTACAAGCGTCAAAGCTTGGGGATGCCCAAGGCATCCCATTCTTCATCAAT
Source organism: Avena sativa (assembly GCA_916181665.1). Taxonomy (NCBI): domain Eukaryota; kingdom Viridiplantae; phylum Streptophyta; class Magnoliopsida; order Poales; family Poaceae; genus Avena; species Avena sativa. The sequence continues at coordinate 141,650,596 of OV702280.1, forward strand.
AAAAATCTCAGGTCTTTCTAGACACTTTGTTTTTATTGTTTTATGAACAAGTTGTGGTGTTCTTGGAGCTTCTTAGTTTTCTTTTTTGCTTTTTGTTTGCTTAGTTTGCTTGAATAAAGTAGTTTGGACCTCCGTTTTTGCTGTGTTGTTTCAAATAAGATGATTGGTGTTGGAAAGGAGTAGAAAGTTCTTGCTTGAATAGTACAAGAGGTGCTTGCTTTGACTGTGACTTAGAATTTATCATGTCATGCTAGATGTTGTTTTTACCTTATGCTTAGTTATTATTGTTGTAGCATGACTTGTTCCAAACAATTGGGATTGCTTAATGTGCCTTGAAGGAATCATGTGTTGTTTTAGCATACAAAAGCATAGTATTGTGGTATTCTTTTTTGATGCTTTGTTTAGGTTGACTTGGCACATGTTCACACCATGATATGACTATGAACCAGTCACCATAGCCTCTATGATCATTTAGTTTTTGACATGTGGTACCGCTTTATGCTTTGATTAGTAATGTTTTGTCGCTCTGCATGATTATGGCCATTATTTCTCTCTTAGTTGGTCGCTCCCAGTCTTTTGCTAGCCTCCAATTGTATGAGTAAGCTCTACACATGCATCCAACTCCCAAGAAACCAAGTTATTCCAAAGTGTCCACTATAAATTCCTATGCATGGTGTGTTACACCATTCCAAGTATATTCTTGTTTTATCTATCTTCCAATTAAAAAGCCACTTTGTTATGTGAAAACTTAGAGATTAAAGCTCTCACAAACTTGATGGCACACTTTATTTTTCTTGCCCCCAATAAACTTGAACCATTGTGTCATCTATGTTGTATATGCTTGCACTTATACGTTGGAATTAGAAAAACCATGTTGTCATGGGGAACACTTTCAACATTGCACTTGTACATTGTATACAGTTGATATCATGCTCTTTTGTTTATGGATGTCGTCGGTGTGAAATAAAAGGGGAGCTTGTAAGTCCATGGAGTTATGTATGTGTGTTAGAGAAACTCCTGGGCCGCTATCCTAAGCCATGCCTAATCATGGTGGAAACTTGCAGCATCACCATAGTAAGTAATCTATGAAGCTTTCTTCTTATAAAAAAAGAGAAATATTGAAAAGAGGAAAGAGAGAAAAAGGCAGAATTTTCCCATGGTAAATAAGAAGATTGCTGAGATGCTCATTGTCTGCTTGCCTTGTCATTTTGATTATGGGATAGCTCCTGTATCATGTGCAAGGGGTACCCTTTTGGCAGTTCTCTATGATACACATGTACTTACTATGACAAGAACTTACAGGTGACTAAATTTGAGTAGCATGAGGAGCGGCCCTCGTATTCAAGGGACATGAGATTGCCAACTTATACTTTGTCAAGCATATACTCCATAGTTTGTTCACTTTAATCTTAATCACCTCAAGATTCTTATGATAGGGGCAATGAGAGCTGAAAGCTAACAAGTACCATAATTTTTAGAAGATCTTTATGAGACTTGAAATCCCTGCTTCCCTTTTTATGAAGGGCCTTTCTTCCACTATTATGTTGAGTCTCCACCTTCTATCCTTAGGCACCAATTAAGAGAGCATAGTTTCCATTCTTAGTTCTATGTGCATTTCCCCAAGACTTATTGATTGATTTATAATGTTGATATTGCTCGCTCGTGAACTATTTGTATCTAGTCTATCTTATGAACTTTGAAGGTGTCCTATGCATTTATTTGCTACTCCATGAGGGACAAGGTGAATGCAACTATGCTATGTTTCTATATGTGAAACAAACAAACGTCTTTCAATGCATTGTTATTCATGATCTTTGTTTGTAACCTTTCATGTTGCATGAATAGTTACTTTGTCTTATTGTTAGAGCTTCCTCTTTCATGCTCGTGTTTAGAGTTCTTTCATCCTAGATTTCAATTCTTGCAAATGGTTTGATCTTGATTTTGATGGTGCATGTCACCTCAAAAATTATTCTTTTTATCACTTGCCTACTCGAGGACGAGCAGGAGTTAAGCTTGGGGATGCTTGATACGTCGTAAACGTATCTATAATTTTTTATGTCCCATGCTTTTTTAGTATCTACTTTGCTATGCTTGGTCTTCACTTTGAGGTATTTTTATATGTTTTCTGCTACTAAACTATTAACAAGATGCCACAGTGCCTGTTGCCTGTTTTCTTCGGTTTTTGGTTTCAGAAAAGGCAGAAAATCATTATTCTCGGAATTGGACGGGACAAAAGCCAAAGTCAATATTTTACCATGGGGAACACGGAGCTAGAATACGAGACGGAGGGGATCCACCAGGGGGACACACCCCATGGACGCACGGCCAGGCCTGGCCCGCTCCTAGGGGTTACGGCCACCCTGGGTGCCCCTTGCCTCGCCTCTTCGCCTATAGGAAACCCCCGACACCTAAACCCTAAGTACACGATCAAGCTTCCATGAAACAGTCCGTAGCCTCCGCCACCATCGTCCCTAGATAGGGGGGATCTGAAGTTTGTCCCGGCACCCTGCCGGAGAGGAGATTATCCAGGAGGCTTTCTTCATCACCATTCCAGCCTTCGGTATGATGCGTGAGTAGTTCCACCTTGGACTACGGGTCCATGTAGTAGCTAGATGGTTGTTTCTCCTCCTTTGTGCTACCATGTTTAGATCTTGTGAGCTCCGTTCATGATCAAGATCATCTATTTGTAATCATGCATGTTGTGTTTGCGGGGATCCAATGGATATTGAGATTACTATGTAGGATTGATAAGTGGTTCTATCTTATTAATTCTATCATGTCTGTGTTGTTTGTGATCTTGCATGCTCTCCGTTTCTAGTAGCTATCTTGGCCAAGTAGATGCTAGTGGCTCCAAGAGGGAGTATTTATGGTCGATAGTGGGTTCATGCCTCTATTTAATCTAGGGAAGTGATAGAAATCTCTAAAGTTGTAGATGTAATGTTGCTACTTGGGAGAAAACAATGGTCTCTTGTTCATGAAACAATTGGATTGTTTACCTTACACACTTTGCTTAAAGCAGTTATCCGTTGCTTGCAACTTAATACCGGAGGGGATTCGGATGATAACCTGAAGGTGGATTACTAGTCATAGATGCAGTTGGATGGCGGTCTATGTATCTTGTTGTATTGCCCAATCAAATCTCATAGGATCATGAATGTATAGTATTGCATTATTATGCCTTGCTCTATCCTATCAATTGCCCCGTTGTAATTTGTTTACCCAGCATGCCATGTTTTTTTATCTTAAGGAGAGCACCTCTAGTGAACTATGGACCCCGGTCCAATCTTTACCATTGATACATCTTCTATTGTTCCTGTTTACCTTCTGCAAACCACCATTACCTTCCACACCATATAGTTAATCCTTTGTTTTCAGCAAACCTGTGAGATTGACAATCTCACTATTCGTTGGGGCAAAGTCTTGAGTTTGTGGTGTGCAGGTTTCCAAGTTGCTAACAACACCTTTGGGTCCTTTCCTTCCTCCTACTGGTTAGATAACCTTGGTTTCTTTCTGAGGGAAGACTTGCTGCTATGCTCATCATACCTTCATCTTGGGGTCTCCCAATGAAGCTCTACATTGATCTGAGCGCATCAGTGTCGCGAAGATCTACACGAAGCGAGAATATTCCGATCGTCGGCCTTCTTCCATGTACAATGAAGCAGATCTCGAGGGCGAGATCCATTATTAGTGGTGTCGAATTGTAGCACCCCGGGTAAAACCACTATTATAAAATTGTTGTTGTTTGTATCTTTGGCATCATCATCACACCATGCATATTTTTGCCTCTGAAAACATTTTCATTAAATGCCTATTTTTTTTCTACAAACACCCCATCTTGTTTTCAAATTTATAAAAGGTGGACTTCCGGATATCCTGTTTTGTCTAAAAAACTACTCACAAAATAATATTTAAAACTATCTAAATAATAATAAAAGGCTATTTTTATCTGGGGGCGGCACCGGCCAGGCCCAAAGGCCCAGCCTACCACCCTAGAATAAAAACCTAAACCCTAAAACACCTCTCCCCCAAACCCTAACCTAGTCCCTACCCAACCCTCCTGCGCACTCACCCTGGCATGGCCCCGCTCCCTCCCTTGTCCTCACCTTGGCCCCACACCCGACCTGGCCACTACACGACACGCACACATCGTTGCACCGTATGCGCCCAAACACCACGCTCCCCTCGCCCACGAGTGGCCCTACCTCGCCCGCTTTCCCCGCCCGCACACCACGTCCTTCTCGCCCACCTTCCCTCGATCCCGCAAGCCTCTCCCTCGTGACCTTCCTTCCCTCCCTCTGGTTCGATAACCGCCACCGTTGTTGGTTTTCCCCTCTATCCCCATAGCCTAGCACCTCCTCGAGCCCGAGCTCACCGTCCCTGCTTCCTCTCTATGCAGAACTGCCCGTCCCCTTGGTCGTCGCAACGCTGTGTCACTGCAGAAAGCCTGCTTCCTTCACCGTCGCCAAGGCCGCGTCTGCCTTCCACCCGACCGCCACTGCTTCGCCTCTTCCTCGTCGCCCTGCACGCCGACGTACCCTCTATCCCCTTCCCCGACGGACAACGCCTGAGCGTCTTCGCCGCCCTCTGCCCGAACCTCCTCTCTGCGCCATCGCCCGCGGCCGGGCACCCTCAGTCTCCCCTGGCCGAGCTTTGTTGTGGCTGTCACCATGGAGGCCTCGCCGCATATCCTCATCACCAGAGCCCACCGCCTCTGCCTTCAGCAGCCAGCGCCACCGAATGCTTCTCCTCTCGGTATTGCACCTCCCTCCACCGCCGTCGGCCGTGCTGGACCCCCAAACGACGTGGGCCCTTCAAGCCAACGTCTGCATGTCACACGCGTCTCCACCAACTCAAGGTCGTCTAGTATTTCTGTTAGCAGGCAGTGATGTTTTGGAACTGATGTAATTAGAACGGAGCTGCAAGGATGGACTTGGGCCTCCGTGACGCAAGATGGCAATGTTGTGAGAAGCCAAGACCTTCCGATGCTCTATCGTCTCGGTCTACCACGGATGGTCGAAGATGGAACACCAAGATCTCCATCGGTTCGATGTCGTGCCATGGACACTAGGATCTATAGCCATTCCGTGCCGCGACCGATGGTTGAGGTGGAGTTCGGAAACCCCGAGCCCTCCTTTGACATGGACCCTCAAGATCTTCTCCGTGGACCTGAAAACCGGACCGAAGACCACAAGTTCTCCATTTTCTCAGAGCTGATGATCAAAGAGTGCCAAATGAGAATGCCATGACCTACTCCTCGGATCCAGTGCCCAAAGATCGATCCCCCGTCGAATCCCAAGACCCTCAGGTCCGAAAACCCCTAATGTGTGACCCTTTTCAGAGTCCTTATTTTTAAAATGATATATACGTGTTGCATTTAAATTATCATGCATGCACACATATCATGTGGTTTGGGTGCTTTTTAGCCGATTCAGCTCATAATTAAATATGGATACCATATGCGGGATTTTCTAGTCTTATATTGGCTCCATTTAAATTTGTGTAGCGAACCGATGACATACTTTTCCTTATTAATTCAACATTTAAATTGCGGGGAATCTAAACAACATGAACCACCTAATTAATTGTCGGGACCTCGGTTTCACTTAATATTGCCTAATTGCATCGCATCTTTGCCATGTCATGCATTATACAAGCATCATGCACGATCTTTTGCCGTAGTATTAAATAGTGCATCCGGTGTTTCTTCTAGTGCATTGCTTCTTCATAGATTAGGCTGATGAGTTGATGCAAGTGTCTAACCGATCTTTGGATGAACCTTCGATAGTGTTTCCTAGGCGAGCATTCTCCCCCTTTCTACCTATTTTGCATTTATATTCTTTACTTTCTCTTGTTGATCTATTGCTATCTGTGTTGTGATTCTATAGATTTCGTACCCCTTTATATTTCCCTATAACCCATATATTGCAATGGACACCTCATATTACCTGTTGCTTGGTAGATAGTCAGCCTTGCGATTTATGGTCGCTTGCGCAGGTGTTTCTTCGCGCCGCCTATGTTCCATAGTTGTTGGAGGAATGCCTCATGCTTTATGTTGGACGATGCCAATGTTTGAAGATGTATCTCTTATGTACTATTATAGATGCCCCAAAATAGTTGCATCGATGGCTCTCTCTCGTAGAGTTATGGTACAATTCAACTTATCACTCCTCACTTGGATGCTCTCCATTCAAAGCCTTGTATGGTGCAAAATCTAACCTAGAGCTATGCCAAATAACTTATCTGACACCCAATCTTTAGTGGTCAAGCTTCTGCATGATAGAGAGGTGCAGCTGCAACAACTGAAGCAACATTTGTTGGCTTCTTAGCAATGCATGAAGAAATATGCAGATCGTCGACATATAGAACGATCCTTCCAAGTTGGAGAACATGTATAGCTTAAACTGTAACCCTACACTCAGTCCTCGGTGGGAAATCGTCCTTACCCTACATTGACATTCAAGTACTTTGGTACCTACCGTGTTCTTCAACGGATTGGCTCGGCTGCGTACAAACTAGATATTCCATCGGACAGTCAGGTCCACCCTGTATTCCACATGTCCCAACTCAAACCTTTTACTCCATATTTCTCTCCAGTTTTCAGTGAGCTTCTCAGGATTGCGGAATTGGACACTGGTCAGTTAGTCCCTAAAGAAATATTCGATCGATGCCTTGTAAAAAAAGGAAATGCAGCTCTTCCACAAGTTCTAATCAAGTGGTCTGGTATTCTAGCTTCAGCTGCCACATGGGTAGACTTGAACATCGTTAAGTACCATTATCCTAATGCACTTGCTTGGGACAAGCAAGTAATTCTGGGGGGAGGTGTAATAGAATAGGTATACACTGCGACAGAGACGTATTCGGTGAAGACGCCAATGGGAAGACAAGGCATGTCGACAACTTAAAGTGTGTTGTGTGTGATAGCTGGTAGATGGGACTATATGAGTAGGGGATGGGAGTTGTGTTGGACATGGTGAAATCATAACTTAAAGTTCAGAAATATCTTCTTCCCCAAGTTGCTACCTACCCCTAATTTTGGATCTAAACACTCTATTGATCTCACGCCTTGATTTATCTTGGCCAAGGGATATTATAGGGCTGGAGATCTCAAGACCACATCGTCAGGAGCTGCTGCTGGAGAGTGCCGCTTCACTGGAGGAGTGCGCCTCTGACTGAATCTCGCTCATGGTGGACACTGGCGGCGCAATGCACTTAGCAGAGAGGCGGGTGGTGCTGGAGCTAGCCTAGACGACGACAGGGCCGGGGATAGAGCAGGGGAGTGGTAAGCAATAGGGGAAGGCACAGGGAGAAGGAGGTGAGCACAATAATGGTGGGAAGGGTGAGCACCGTGACTCATGGTACTCTCCCGACCCTCCGATCCCTCACCCTCATGTATACAATAGAGATGACCCACCTAAGCTTGAAGAATCTGCTACTTTTGCTCAATGGCAATCACTAATGAGAACTCATATGTGCAGCTCTTGCATTGAACTATGGAACATCATTGAGCATGGACTCTTTATTGGGGATTCAAACAACTTGACAAGAAGAGAGATTGTTAATATTCAACTCAATGCCACTTCTCTGCATATGATTCAACAAGGTTTGGGAACAAAGGATTATCCACACATTGAGCACTTTAGCATTGCCAAGGAAGCTTGGGATGCTCTCACTGTGTTGTTTATTGGAAATGAGAGTATGAGGAGGAACCGATATGATGCTCTAAGCAATGAAGCTGAAGGCTTCTACATGAAAGAAGGTGAAGATCACGAAGACATGTACCGAAGGATCAAGACCACCGCCACTTCTTTTAGGAATGTGGGTGCCTCACATGTGGATGATGCATGGATAAATAGGAAATATGTGAGTGCACTCATGCCTTTTGAGCCCACCGACTTGAAGAGCCTACAAGGAAGACACAACTACCATCTCATGACCTCAAATGAAGTTATGCAAGAGATGGCTGCTTTCAAGGTTGCCGCCAAGAATGCCAAAGATGCTCGTGCTCGTGCCCTTGGCATGAGCAATGTTGTCAATGTTGCTTTGAAGGCCAAAGTTGTGGACCATGGGGATGAAGATTATACTGATGAAGGTCTTTCCATGGACCATCCCGATGAAGTCAAGATTGCTCATGGTCAATATATGGCTTTCTATGCAAAGAACTTTTGGAAGAACCCCGCCAAGGCCAAGATGGAAATGGAACGGAGAAGCAATCCAAATGGGAAAAGAGAGAATACCACAAGGTTAAGAACTTGCTTCAATTGTGGTGACAGCTACCACTTTGTGGCTAGTTGCCCCTATGACAAGAGAGAAGATCATGGAGGAAAGCTTGTGTTGAAGAAGACTCTCAAGGGACCGTACAAGAAACCTTTCATAAAAAAGAATCCCATCAACAAGAAGCCAGGAGAAATTGTCTTGATCACTCATGAAGAGTACTACTCCGACAATGAAGATGATGAAGATGACGAAGAGGAATCTTCTCATGGTGTGGCTGCTCTTGCCACCACCTCTACTCCAACATTCTCACTCTTCGATTCTCCAAATGAGAACTCTTCCACCAAGAACGCCGCTTTCCTTATGGCAAGAGGAACGTAGGTATCTTCATCATCCCGCTCTACTCACTTAGATAATGATGAAATTGATGATGAGATGTCTCTTGATGTTAAAAGGAATTGATTGCCTTTGATGAGTTTATGACTAACCTAGAAGGTGATGCTAAGCTACATTTTGGAAACATCTTAGATCAACTATCACATACTCAAGAGCTTCTAGATGTAAGATGTAAACTTGGGCATGAACATATGTGTCACATCCCAAAATTTTATAAATTTTGGAATGTGAAAAATAAATAAACAAAATAAAATTTTGTTGAAATTTAGGGTGAGAAGAAACTTTTTGAATCCAATTGGAAACATCAAAACCTATTTTGATCAAATAAAATCCTAAAGGGATTTAAAAAGATAAACAATTAATAAATAAAGTTATAATAGTTGGAATCACTATTTTTGATCTTTAAATAAAAAGATATGGTTTTTATAAAGCAAAGGTAGAAATATAAATAAGGATTATTTTATAGAGCCAAATTAAATCTTGGCCAAGCTTTTGAAATAAAATATTTCTATTTGATAAAAAGAGTAAAGGTTTATTTAAATAAAATAATGAGGATTTATTAATATCCAATTTTATTAAAGTAAAGGCTTTTCCATTTTAAATAAACACTAAAACTCGTTAATTTATTTTAAATAAGATTTTCAAGTGTTTTTGTTTTTCAAATGAAACCTACTGAAAAGGTTTTTGTATTATTTAGATTTCAAATAGAGTTTTTAAATAAATTAAATCCTATTTGAATTAAAGACTAAGGTCTATTTATTTAATTATTAATAGATCCTAAAAGAATAAAAGTATTATTTTATTTTGGACTTTGAAATATGTTGATAAACAGAATTAAAATTCACGCAAAGTTTGGTGGTTATTTGAATTCAAATGGAGATTGAAAAATATTAATAAATTTTATTTAATTAATACTAGAGCCTATTTTAAATAATTAAAAGACCCTAAAAAGAATAAATAAATTATTCTAAATTTGACTTTGGAATGTGTTATTAATCAGTATAATAATCTACACAAAGTGTTGGTTGAGGTTTGAAATCAAATTGATGTTTGAAATAATTAAACAAAATCAAAACAAAAATTAGAAATGGAAAAAGAGAAAAACAATCAGAACAAAAAAAATGAAAAGGAGCAGCCCAGCCCAGCTAGCCCACTAAGCCCACCAGCCCACCTCTCCCTCTCACCCCGAGCGAATCGTTTTCTCACCACTACTCTCACCCGCTCACTCGCTGACTGCCGGACCCCACCACTTCTTTTCTCTCTCGCTGACAACACAACCCCACCCGCCAGACCTTTCTTCCTCACCCCGGCGCTGACCGCACCCCCCCTTCTCTGGCCATTACTGTCGATTGAATGCCGGCATGAATTCGAGTTAACCCCGCCATGTAACGGCCCCGTGATCATGCTTACTAAAGCGCCTTCGCCCCCTCTCTCTTTCCCCTCCGTCGCCACGTCCTCCTCGCCACTAGGCTGCACAAATTTCTCACCCGAACCCCACTGCCTCTGACGCTCTCCAGCAGCAATTCCGGCCAGTCCCCATCGCCCCTCGCCTCCTAGAGCACACGAGCGTGACCCCCAGTCCCTGGCATTTCTCTCTGCACCCTCATCTTGCTCGCGCGTGCCCCCCCAGCGTCGACTACGACGACGACCAGCAGCGCCGCCGTTTGCCTCTACTCCGACGATCCCTACAGGTAGTCTCTGACTGCGCCTCCACTCCTCTTTGATGCTCCGATACTCTCCACTCGTCTGTGCGTCTAACCATGCCGCTTGCTTGCTCTATCGTGCACCCTAGAGTCACCTTCGTCGATTACTGACCGCACCCGACGGTTCCACGAACTCGGGTAAAGAATTCCCGTCGACCCGGAGCGCCCCTTCGCCAGCAAGGACCACCTCGAGCATCTCCACGCTGCGACGAACTCGGTGAGCTTCTCCCTTCGCTCTCTCGCTTCCTGTAACGTCGACAATGCCACCGTCTAACCGATCCGCCGTCACCTGCCGCCGCCAGCGCCGCCACTCGTTGGCAAGCATGCTGAGCGTCGTTCGATTTCGATCTAGTGGCTAGGATAGAATCTAACCCGAAGGGGTAAGTAGTGCTTATGAACCATGCGATGTCACTTAGATCCAACGGCTCGCATCTGTCAATCCGCACGAAGCGGTACCGACAAATAGCAACATGACGCGTGGCCTGTGTTTGTTTTAAAAACCAGAAACTTGTCTATTAGATGTTCCAATTTGAAAAATTCATAACTTTCAAACCACACGTCTAAATTTTGCAAATTTTATATCAATGGAATCATAAAGAAAAGTACTTTCTGACCATGCACTTTGTTTAGTAAAATGCTTCTGTTAAATTGATTGTTTTTGCAGAAACTTGTGTATGCATGTTTAGAATATAAAAATTGTTCTAAAAATGATTTTTGAGATAAAATCTTTGGCAAATGGTTTTTTTTGAACCTACTGACCATAGAAATCAATTTGTGGTTTCAAAAATATATTTGGTGAAGCAAAAGAATAAACCTTTGATTTAAACCATTTCTAGTCAATTAAAAATATTGTTTATTTGTTAAAAATGCTTTTTGAAGAAAACCTTTGGGAAATGTTTTGGAATAAACTCTCTGACCCCAAGCACCAAGTTTTATGATTTAAAAATGTATTTGTTAAACCCTATAAAGATTGCTACTTTGATAAAGGCATTTTCAACCACATAAAATAATGATTTGGTTTGAAAATGGTTTATAGGTAAAATATTTTGCAAATAGTTTTACCACTTTATAAAATGACCAATAAGTGTTTTAGAATGTTTATAACCTATTATAAACCATTTTTGTAAATAAAACAAAGATTGACATGTTTGCATGCAATGTTTTGTTTCTATTATTTTATGTGATGTTGCTTGAAGGGTAGATTGAAATGTTGCTTGCTTGATTGAATTGTAGTGATTTGAAGAGTGTGAATATTGCAAAGATCAAGAAGTGAACTTATATTCTCTACCAAAAAGGAAAGTGATGCTTCATACTTTGTCCCAATATTTTCACTATGCATTAGTGATATTTCTAAGTAGAATTTGCATGGAATTTTTGCTAAGTATAACTATGCCATGGGAAATCCTAGTAGATGAAACCTTAGTAGAATTTCCTAAGTTAAGATTCCTACTACTATCATGCTTAGCTTAGCTAGTAGAAAACAAGGGTGGAATATATATTCATACTATGGAATATTTCTAAGTCAAGGACTTGTGTTTTGTTTAATAAAACAACTAAGTGAATGAATCACCTGGGTGGAATGGAAGGAATGGTTTGTGTTGAGTGGTTCACAAGGCCCATTTCTATGGTTTACCTTGTGTATCTCACTTGTGGATGGCCACCCAGGAACAAAGAGATTTGAGATGTAAAATGTTGAGAAGCTTCAAGTGCAGCCACTTGACATTATGGGCTCTGCCTGGATCATTAGGTTTCAATAACTTACCCAAATGGACAGTTGGTGGTAGGGGATTGATAGGTTGGAGCGCGTCCATTCTGGTCTAAGGGAAGGCTTCTGAAAGATCTTGTCTTGGTGCAACCAAGTCTTGTGGGGAAAGTGCACCACCTCTGCAGAGTGAAAAATCTAAGTACTTAGCCATGTCCCTGGTAAAGGACAATTTGAGCGTCAAGACATGGAAGCTATCAAGAATCTCCTCATCCCAATTTCTAAGTTAAAAACTTGTGGTTGAACAAGGGTTGAAGGATCACCAATTTCTATTGGGAGATGCCTTGGGTGATTTTGTCAAGCAAAAACTTAGTGTTTTCAAATGATAAGGAAAATCTATTTTGAGCAAAGCAAGCCTAAGCTCCACTTAGCCAAATGCATATAGATGATAGACTCCACTATATTACCATAGTATCACTTGCCAATACAATTCAAATGTATTGACCCTTGTGGCTATAACTTATTATGTTGCAGGTTTGTTTGAAATTAGAGAAGTTTATTGATTAGGATTACAAGTCTACAACCAACATGTCTGCCTGTGGCACTTTGAAGATGAAGGACCCCATGCTATTGTTATATTCTGCTGCATTGTAATGAAATAGCCAAATGAGCTATGTAAGATGTAATAAATTATTTTATTCCTGGTTATAAAGTTGTATTATGACCTTTGTTTCTTGATATTACATTTTAACTATGGATGCTAGCTATTGATCCAGGGACTAGCATTGTAAACACAGGGATCTCTACCTTATCAAAGGTTGGGAACCTTACAGATGGTATCAGAGCATTGTGTTGCCTGTAGGATTTGTAACCCTAGGATTGGACAAAACCCCTTAGAAAAATAGGAGTTGTATTTGTTCCAAAACTTATTTACAAACAATCTTGTAAACTCTTTCCTCAACCATTTTGGTTTTGACTCTACATCTCTTCTATTTCAACTCGATGGATAAAACCTACCCCATGGCCAAAGACTTCACCATGTGCAAAGGACTTCATCAACTCAAATGACTTCAACATCTTCAAGTGATTTCAACTTTATTTTCACCAAGGACTTCAACTTGGATATCACTAAGGACTACAAGTGAGACAAGAAATATTACTCAAGACTTGAAGACTAAGGGAATACAACTTAGAAAGAACCATCATCACTTTAAAGTTTTGTGACCAAGAATTTTCCCAAGGAAACCATGATCTCATTCAAGAAGAATCAACCAAGAAGGATGGAATGATTTCAAGTGAACCATATAGTTGGACCACCATATTTAGATCAAACCAAACCCATCAACTTATGTGGTGTAGCAAAAATATTATGTTGCCTAATAATGTGTTTGAACTTTGTTGTTTGAATGGAATGTTTGTTTGTGATTGCTTGCACATTGCTTGAGTGAATTGTGATGTGTGTGATTAGAATTGATTCCTTAGAAAATATTTTGCCTATTCTAATCACAATCCAACCCAAACAGATGACTTCTCCAAGAGACTGTAACATCAAGAATGACAACAACAACCAAGCGATGCACATGAGAGAACAACTACTAGCAAACCAAACCCAGTTGAACCAAGTGACAACTCAATTTTTAGCCAACAACAATGGATTAGACCCAACCATACAAAAGTTTTTGGAAATTCAATCCCAATTGTTGCAAGGGATGGCCACTCAAATGATCAACATGGGAGACAACCTTTCCCAAGGAGTTTGTGAAAACAAGGATGTCAAGGATGATATTTTAGAAGGAATCCAAGCTTGCAATGTTTGTGGAGAGAAGAATCACACTCCCAAGGAACATAAAGATCAATGCCCCAATTGTGAAGAGAAACATCCAACTAATCAATGCCCCACATCTCAAGCTACTTGTTTCCCATGTGAAGGAAATAATCATGTCCCTATCCAATGCCCCATCTATTCCATAGTTCAACAAAGGAAACAAGGTGGAGTGCAACCACAGTTTGTAAACCCTCATGAAGGAACAACTTCTACCAAGAAGGATGAAGGCAAAGTCAAAACTATGCACCATAAGGACAAATCCAAAGTGATCACAAAGTGTTGCTACTCTTGTGAAGAAGAAGGTCATATCTCTAGTAAATGAACCAAGAAGAGAGAAAGATTTCCCACCTTTGTGGTGAAGTATGAAGAGCATGAACTAGAAGAACTCCTAGCTTTGGAGAGACCCAAGAAGAAGAAGAAGAAATGCCCCAACCCTAGTAAGAAGGATATTACCCAAGAGCAATGTTGCACTTGCAAAGAGATGGGACACTATGCCAATGAATGCCCAGAAAAGAAGAAGAACCAAGGAAACAAACAAAAGGCAATGATACCAAAGGAAAAGAAAGATATCAGCCAAGTGATGTGTTTCAATTGCAAAGAACGAGGACATTATGCAAGCAATTGTCCAGAAAAGATGAAGCACAAGATAAACAATCCTATGAAGGATCTCAGCCTTGTCACATGTTTCAAGTGTGGAAACAAAGGACACAATGCAGATGTTTTCCTAGAGAAGTTTCAACAAGATTCCAAGCAAGCCAAGAAGTAATCTAGTTGGAAATTTTTTAAGGGTGGTAGTACCCTAGTTGCTTTGAGCCAACTTGTAACCCCTATCTTTCCCAAATCTCGGGACGAGATTTATTTAAGGGTGGTAGCCTGTCACATCCCAAAATTTTCTAAATTTTGGAATGTGAAAAATAAATAAACAAAATAAAATTTTGTTGAAATTTAGGGTGAGAAGAAACTTTTTGAATCCAATCGGAAACATCAAAACCTATTTTTCTCAAATAAAATCCTAAAGGGATTTAAAAAGATAAACAGTTAATAAATAAAGTTATAATAGTTGGAATCACTATTTTTGATCTTTAAATAAAAATATATGGTTTTTATAAAGCAAAGGTAGAAATATAAATAAGCATTATTTTATAGAGCCAAATTAAATCTTGGCCAAGCTTTTGAAATAAAATATTTCTATTTGATAAAAAGAGTAAAGGTTTATTTAAATAAAACAATGAGGATTTATTTATATCCAATTTTATTAAAGTAAAGGCTTTTCCATTTTAAATAAACACTAAAACTCGTTAATTTATTTTAAATAAGATTTTCAAGTGTTTTTGTTTTTCAAATGAAACCTACTGAAAAGGTTTTTGTATTATTTAGATTTCAAATAGAGTTTTTAAATAAATTAAATCTTATTTGAATTAAAGACTAAGGTCTATTTATTTAATTATTAATAGATACTAAAAGAATAAAAGTATTATTTTATTTTGGACTTTGAAATATGTTGATAAACAGAATTAAATTTCACCCAAAGTTTGGTGGTGATTTGAATTCAAATGGAGATTGAAAAATATTAATAAATTTTATTTAATTAATACTAGAGCCTATTTTAAATAATTAAAAGACCCTAAAAAGAACAAATAAATTATTCTAAATTTGACTTTGGAATGTGTTATTAATCAGTATAAGAATCTACACAAAGTTTTGGTTGAGGTTTGAAATCAAATTGATGTTTGAAATAATTAAACAAAAATCAAAATAGAAATTAGAAATGGAAAAAGAGAAAAACAATCAGAACAAAAAAATGAAAAGGAGCAGCCCAGCCCAGCTCGCCCACTAAGCCCAGCAGCCCACCTCTCGCTCTCACCCCGAGCGAATCGTTTTCTCACCACTACTCTTACCCGCTCACTCGCTGACTGTCGGACCCCACCACTTCTCTTCTCTCTCGCTGACAACACAACCCCACCCGCCAGACCTTTCTTCCTCACCCCGCCGCTGACCGCGCCCCCCTTCTCTGGCCATTACTGCCGATTGAATGCCGGCATGAATTCGAGTTAACCGCGCCATGTAACGGCCCCGTGATCACGCGTACTAAAGCGCCTTCGCCCCCTCTCTCTTTCCCCTCCGTCGCCACGCCCTCCTTGCCACCAGGCTGCACAAATTTCTCACCCGAACCCCACTGCCTCCGACGCTCTCCGGCAGCAATTACTGCCAGTCCCCATCGCCCCTCGCCTCCTCGAGCACACGAGCGTGACCCCCAGTCCCTGGCGTTTCTCTCTGCACCCTCATCTTGCTCGCGCGTGCCCCCAGCATCGGCAACAACGATGACCAGCAGCGCCGCCGTCTGCCTCTACTCCGACGAGCCCTACAGGTAGTCTCAGACCGCGCCTCCACTCCTCTTTGATGCTCCGATACTCTCCACTCGTCTGTGCGTCTAACCATGTCGCTTGCTTGCTCTATCGTGCACCCTAGAGTCGCCTTCATCGATGACTGACCGCACCCGACGGTTCCACGAACTCCGATGAAGAATTCCCATCGACCCCGAGCGCCCCTTCGACAGCAAGTACCACCTCGAGCATCTCCACGCCGCGACGAACTCGGTGACCTTGTATTCATTGATCCATGATCATCGAGGATGGGAAGCTTCAAGCATGAGATCTTCTAGATATGTCACATCTTTAGCTTGCACATAATTTCTTCTAACACCATTTGGATTATATCTTGAAGATACATATGATGAACTCTATCTTCTTCTTCAATACACCCTTGCAATAGGCTCAACTCTCACATGACCAATCTGTGGATCACTCTTTGAACACCTTGTTCATCACTTGATCCTCTTCACTTTATTCTTCTCCAAACCTTGAAGCCAACATATGGTTCAATTATTGCCTATGGACAATTCCTACAAGTACAACTTGATATAAGCATTAGTCTATAGAGATTGTCATTAATTACCAAAACCACACATGGGGGCCCACATGTTCTTTCACTTCTTGTAAATACATTCCTACAATTATGGAATCATCAAATCAATTGTTAATCCTCACCGATCATCAGATTTCAACCAACTCCAGAGTTTTGTCCTCGGTTTGATCATTTTGTTGAAGACTCCCTCAAGACGGCTAAATCTTTCTCAGATATTCTCAAGAAGGAAACGGAATTATTTTGGTCTTTTGCTCATCAAGAAATCTTTTTAAACCCTCTCTATTTATCTTCTATCTTCAATCTTCCGGATGCCACGAAGACTTTCTAGATCTTTCGTAACTCTTCTATTCAAAGTTTTGGGTGCTATCTGTAATCTATCTGTTGAATATGTCATGTGTCTTCGTGATCTTCACTCATATCTTTCAGATGGCTTGGGACTTCTGACACGACGAAAACATAATCACCTTTGTCTATTTTGCATCCGACGAATCGTTTGCATCAAATCTTTGTTTCTTACAAAGCTTCATGAATTCTCCTTGTCAATATCTTCAGTCTGTTTTTTGTGAGTTGGCTTGCATAGTTTTCCTATTCATGTGTGAAGTAATGCTTTGAGTGTGGGATGGAGTCATGACCATACCACTACTCTTATCATTCGCTTTGTTATGTTGAATTGGTGGTTTTAATGCGATTTCACTCATTTCACGGAAGTCAGAAGTGGCCTTTATCCCTCGAGAATTTTACTTCCATCCTTGTTTTTTTGGAGTATTCTCTCAAGAACATAAGCAATAATCTCTTGTTGGTGGTATTGTCTGTTTCAAGATGGAGCAAAATCTTCAACGGTCTAGTGGAAACAAATGCAAAATCTGCTTTGTCCTCTTCATTCTGTCGGCGTTCAACATCGTCATACAAGATGGATGGAAGATATCTGTTACTTCAAGTTGTCAAATTCCTTTCTCTTGGTAAAGCCAGTTATGGTCGATGACATCAATTGCAAAATATGTTATAATAACTTCATGGGTAAGGAAAGTAATAAACATCTCTAAAATAACCTTCAGATATGCAATATTCAACTTCTTCATCAAGTTTCCACCATAAATTTGGGTCACCTCCTTCTCTTGAAGATAAATCCGCGCACCTCAATTGTGCGATCATTTGGTCCTTACCATTGCAAGAATAATTTAATCTGAGAACACCTTAACCCAAATCTTTCCATTGATATCAAGGAACTCTATTGTTTGAAGGCAATATTGTTTCTCCAAACTTCATTTCTTAAATATAAGGGAGGAAACAATGCTATTTTCATAGTGGTTGTTAACTTATCCAAAGTCTTTCTTTTCTTCCGGCGAGAGAAAGAATCATCTTCATGTGCATTTTCGATCTTTAATCCTATCGAGGTGTATCATCCTTCAACTTATAGTAAGAAGCTTGCTTATTTTGAATCTGTTCAAGTTATTGTTTCAAACTAGCAAAACACAAGACTCACAACAAGTCAAGAAAGTTTTCAAGGTGTATTGATCACACCTTTCCGTTGAGAAATCAACTTGGGAACGTGAGTATGACCTTCATTCTGAGCACCTGCTTATCGTTGTGTCTTATTCTTTTTCCTAGGAATCTCAGGGCGAGATTCTAGTTTAGTGAGAGAGAGAGTTGTAGCATCCCAATTGTCTAACAATTGTAATGTTACTTAGTTATCTATATAATGCTACTTACTACATATCATAATTGCATTTCATAATATCATGCTCATGTCACCATGCCACCTTGCATTTGAGCATCGTATTAAAATGCCTTTTATTTGGTTCTTCTCACATATGCATTTGTATGATTATTAATTGTGTTTGTCTCTTGATATATTGTAGTTGGTTCTTGATATATTTATTGATGACCAAGTTGAGTTGGGAGCATATCTTTTCAAACTCCACCACTTTTCTTTTGGGACCTATCCATAAATTCCACTATCCTAATTATATATGAGCCATGCTTTTGTTTTTGTATTTAAATCTTCATCATAATAATTGGGATGGGTCCTCTCTTGTAACCATGCTTCCATACTTGTTATAATATTGTTTTCAAAATATTATTGTGAGAGCTACATGACCACCTTTGCATGCTATGAGTGTGTTTTCCTTTTATCTTCTTCTCATGATTTTATTCAAGTTTGTGTGTATATTTAAATTAATGAGGCCATATGAACCATAGTTGCTCACTCACACTATTCTTGGTCTTTTATCTTGAATATACCCTCTCTCTAAAGCAATCGTGAGAATAAGCTTGTTGGATTTCTTACATGACATTGGGCAATGATATGGAATATGTAGTGTTTTCACTACTACATTATGCATGAATGCATAGCCATGCAATGGTGTTTTCTATTTCCCTTCTTGAATTCTTTTGAATCTTCTGATGGTTTTGTGAGGTCATGATCATATACGAGACCAATCCAGCTAGCTACCTAGATGAGATGCCATTTTTCTTGGTGCAAACTAAACCTAAGACCACCATGGCCACATAATCCCCATGCATCGTTAGCACCAGCAAGCTACCACCGAATTCACTAATCGATCAACTTGATTCATGCGTCAACCGAGCTAGCTACACCAAACATGAACCCATTCTGTCGCTTAGCCCCAGACCAACCCTCTCTTGGCATGTCCCAGTTGAACCAGTTTCATGGCAAACACCAACCTGGCTCATGTTTCTCTTCCTCTGGTCTCTCACATGCGATCGACAGCCCGTTCCCACACTGTCCACCTTCCTAGCTCCCTCCCGAGCATAAAGCAACGCAACATCCGTAGCGGCTCTCATCCTCATCCCCAAACACTCCTAGATCTCCCAGATCCTACCTCCGCCCAAGCTAAAGGAAGCCCGGCCTAAAACCCTAGTTGTTGGTGTCGTTTGCCTCGCCGCCGCCATGTTTTTGCCGACGTCCACCTAGAGCACCTCGTGGACATTCCACTATGCTCAGGTGAACCTTCTGCCCGTGATGGCCACGCCGAAGTTTCATACCAAAGAACTTATCGAAGCTCATAACATCTCATCGTCCTATCCGAGAAGAAGCAAACACTAAAAGGACGATGCAGCAATTACAACTAATGCGGAAGAATCGGTACGATTATGATATGATGCATGCCATGGTAAGTTAATGATGCAAACTATGTTGAAAAAGTATTAGGGGCATCGCACATTGATGATATAGCATTGGTGAGGAATAAGAAACAATTAGTTCCCAATTTTATTTATCATGTTTTCCTTGCATAAAGAGTACTGATTATAAAACTTCTCTTGATGCATGATTCAAATTATAATATGGATATTATGGTTGGATAGGTCTCGTCACATTTTTTTGATATTATTCAAAGGATATTATAAATAGCATATTAATACTCCTCACATTTTTTTGATTACAAAACATATATCATTTGCATTATTTGAATTTATGAATTTAAAATTATTATTAAATGCAAAACAATTCAAATATGATCAAAAGTCAAGGGTTTGACTAGCTAGGGTCAACTTTGGTCAAATTTCAAAATAGGTTTGAATTCAAATCTGAGACTAATTCACTTTTAATTTGGTAAGTTTTTGTAAATTCCAAATATTTCAAAAGTTATGAATAAATTCCAATATATTCAATTTATGCAAATTTTTAGTTGAAAAAGGAAAAGGTTCTGGGATTTTTGTACCGGGCTAGGTGCTACCCACAGTCAATGACTGGTGGGACCACGGTTGAAGGAAAGGAAAAAATCGAGGATGGATGTGGATGGATCTGATCAATCGGAAATTGCCAGGAGCAAAAATATCTAGCTCTAGCGATCTTGGACGAAAGATTGCGAGAGATACATGCTGAATTTTGGAACTCCGTAAATTAATGATTTGAAGAGGATGTTTAGATTTACAAGTTTCCTTTTAGGACGTTTTCGAAAAAATGTAGCGGATCTTGCCGATCTAGGGTGTTTTGTCGGGGCCATCTCACCGAGAAAATCACAAGCCGAAATTGAATTTTGAATCCGGCGAAAACTGCTAGCTGGCTCAAATTTGCATTGAAGATGGCGAGCATTCAATTGTGAATTTTACGATGACGCAAAAATAAAAGTTATAGAGGGGATCAGCATCTACAAGTTTGGTTCAGGATGTGTCGCTGGAGGAGGGCTGGTTAGTGCATAAAATGGTGTCGAACCGAGTGGTCGCCGAGGCTTGAAACTGACAGTTTTCTGCTGTTTTGACAGAGTGTTTCGCGGATCTTGCGCGGACGATATCGAGTGGCCCCAAGCTCGGATTAGAGCGTCATTCAGTGCGTTGGAAGGGTGGTGATGCCGAGATTATGATCATGTGCTAATTTACGCCGACGGAGAAATAGAATCACCGGAATAATGAAGGCAATAGGGAGCCACGAGCTGCCGTTGTTGCTGCCTGCGCGAGTGCGCGCGCTGGCGGGCGGCATGGCCGGCACGCGATGGACTGCGGTGCAAAGAAGATCACGGGGAAGGCCAGCAGCAGGGGGAGGAAGAGGAAGGGGAGAAGCTCACTGTCAGCGACCCGTCACCGACAGGAGAGGTTCAAGAACCTGGGCCGTCCCTGGCCGGCCCAAGAGGCTGAGGCGTACTCCAGCGTGGCACACAGGAAAAGAGTGGACTAAGTAGTTATCTGGAGAGATAAGTCATCGAGGGCTATTAAGGGAGGATGGTAGCTCTGTTTATTCTTCGGCTTGTAACTGAACTTATGAACTGCAGTGCCGTGGAGAATTGGCTCGGTGGGTGGTTGGGACGATCCGGCCTGTATAAGAAAATCCCCTAGTTCCTGTCAAATTCCATTCCCCAGATCCATCACCTTACATTTGGTAATCATAGCCAAGTTCGATCCACCACCAAATTCACCACTCTGGAGATCCCCCGCCACCAATATCCCACCAGATTTTTTTCTCGCCGTCGCTCGGTGCTTATGGAGTCCTTGTCGCCGGAGTCGAAGGCGATCTATGACCTTCTCATGGTGGACTCTAAGGCGGAGTACGAGCGGCGCTTCCTCGACTAAAAAAAAGAGGTGCTCGACGCTCTGCAGCCCTTCGTCCTCGACACCAAGGCCCAACTAAAGTCTGTCAACGCTGCTGTCGTCGACGTCAAGGCCGCCGTGGGCGCGGATCTAGAAGCGGTTCACTCGCAACTCGGCGGCGAGCTCGACTCCGGTCACCAGTCGCTCCGCGCCGAGATATCGCAGTTGGCGGTGGAGATTGGTCGCCTACCTCATCCCGATCCAGGAGCTTTGGGCGGAACCGGCTCCTCCCCGATTCATCACGAGCCAGGAGCGAGCTCCGCCGGCCCAATTGGGCACTGCTGTGACCATAACAACCGGGGGAAATTGTGTGTTGATTACGCGATTCCTCCGGTCGGAGGTATACAATCCGACTGCAATTTCAATGAGTTTACTTCCTATGATGCGGGAAAACGTAGTAGTACTGACTTGGGTTATGTTTATCTCCTTGATCTGCCTCAATTCGATGGTTCGAATCCAAAATTGTGGTAACGGCGTTGCAAGGAGAATTTTCAATGGTGCCTGACGCCCTCGACTCATCAAGCCTTGCTAGCATCTGATCAGTTTGTTGGACCAGCTGCGACTTGGCTAGAATCCTACTTGCAGCAACAGTCACAACCTGCTTGGGGGATTTTGTTTCTCCAGTACTGGCTCACTTCAGTCGCAACCAACATCAGATTCTGGCTCGAAGGTTGATTCACATTAAGCAGATTACGACCGTGGAAGAGTATGTCACTTGGTTCTCAGCTTTAATTGATCAGAATTCTATGTATGATAGTGGATCTGATCCGATTCATCTTATTACTAAGTTCCTAGATGGGTTATTTCTTGGTGTTCGGCTTCTGGTTGCTATCCAGCAGCCCCCTGATTTAGAAACAGCTTACTCATTGGCATTGCTGTATGAGGAATTGGGGGAAGATTGTGGGCCTGTCAGTTCTCCCTTGCCGCAGTATTCGTCAACACCGCCACCTACTGGTCGTTTCTCAGCATCTCCATCACCGACCGTGCTGCCATCACCAGTGACCCCGCCACCGCCACCACCCACTAAATGGGTCTCGCGCCTGGTGGAGGAGAAGCGTGCAGCTGAGCAGCATCGTGGGCCTTCTGATGATAAGTGGTAGAATTTGAAAGCCTATCGGCGCTCTAAGAGCCTCTGTTTTATCTGCGGCGAGAAATGGGGCAAGGACCATCAGTGTAAAACAGCCATTCAATTTCATGTTGTTCAGGAGATGGTCGATTGTATGCAGCTTGGGGAGGCTAGTGACAAGGAGTTCTTCAACTCGGCAGAGCATCCTTCCCCTCCTCTCGCCCAGCAGTTGATGGTTCTGCCGGCTGCAGCTACGGATACCTTACTTGTCGCCCCTCGCACTATGCCGCTGCCAGTTTGTATACAAGGGAAACAACTGCTATTCTTAGTGGATTCTGGCAGTTCCTCATGTTTCATCGATTGCAAGCATGCTCACAGCTTAGATGGGAAGCGGGACATGTTGGTGCCAATTGGAGTGCAAGTTGCTGGCGGCTCCATTTTTTAGAGTTCTCAGTGTTTGCCACAGCTCCTATGGTCTGCTGGTAATGTCGATTTTGTTGATGATTTCAAAATTTTGCAGTTGGGTAGCTATGATAGCATTATTGGTCTTGACTGGCTTGGCAAGCATAGCCCCATGGTCACGCATTGGGACCAGGGTTGGTTATCCTTCCAGTACCAAGGTGCGACAGTCGTTTTACATGGCAACGATGCAAGCTTTTGCAATGAGGCCCTTGTGGATTTGCAATTGTTGCTTGAGGCACCAATTCAACCTTCTGCGCCAGTACCTGAGGCAGTTCAACAATTGTTGACACGGTTTTCCCCTGTGTTTGCACAGCCAGCTGGGTTGCCACCCAGGCGTCAATATGATCATTGTATTCCTTTGGTACCTAGGGCTCGACCAGTTTCCATGCGTCCTTACCGTGTTGCTCCCGAGCTGAAGGACGAGATTGAGCGTCAAGTCCACGACCTGCTCGGCTAAGGGGTGATCAATCATAGCAACAGTGCCTTCAGCTCTCCAGTGCTTCTTGTCAAGAAGACTGATGTTGCTCTGGATGAGGATGGAGCATCGCTGCCTGTCCAAACTTGGCGGTTGGTGGTTGATTATCGGCATCTTAATGCCTTAACGGTCAAAGGCAGATACCCTTTGTCAGTTATCGACGAACTCTTGGATGAACTAGCTGGCTCCAAATGGTTCTCCAAGTTGGACCTCAAAGCTGGTTATCACCAGATTCGTTTGGCACCGGGTGAAGAACACAAAACTGCGTTCCAAACGCATGACGAACACTATGAGTTTAAAGTCATGGCGTTTGGATTGACAGGTGCTCCAGCCACTTTCCAGCATGCTATGAATTCTACCTTGTCACCCGTTCTGCGTTGTTTTGCGCTTGTTTTTTTCGACGACATTCTTATCTACAGCCCCAGTTTTGATGAGCACATGAACCATCTGGAGACCGTATTGTCAATTTTGCAAAAGGATTCTTGGCAGGTTAAGCAGTCCAAGTGCATGTTCGCACAGCAGGAGGTTGCCTATTTAGGGCATGTGATATCCAGCAAAGGAGTGGCTACATATGAGACCAAAATTCAGTCGATTTGCACCTGGGAAACACTGACTAATTTGAAGGAGCTGCGTGGATTCCTTGGGTTGACCGGGTATTATCGAAAATTCATCAAGAATTATGCCATTATTAGTCAACCATTGACTGCTTTGCTAAAGAAGGGTGTTTTGTTTGTGTGGACTGTCATTGAGGAGACCGCATTTCAAGATCTCAAGCAAGCTATGGTCAGCACCCCAGTCCTGGCCTTGCCGGGCTACAAACTTCAGCTTTTGCTCGATACTGACGCCTGCGACATGGGTATTGGAGCAGTTCTCTCGCAACCTGGGCACCCAGTCGCGTATGTTAGCAGAGCTCTTGGACCGCGCAACCAGACCTTGTCAGTCTATGAAAAAGAGTATCTCGCGATTCTCCTCGCCGTGCAGCAATGGCGCCCTTATCTCCAGCTCGCGGAGTTTGGGATTCGTAGAGACCACAAGAGCCTCACTAATCTGACGGATCAGCATTTACACACTGACTGGCAAAAGAAATCTTTGACTAAGATGATGGGATTGCAGTTTCAGGTGCAGTATAAAAAAGGGATTCATAATGGCGCGGCGGATGCTCTGTCACGCATTCCCCCTCAGTGCTCGTAGCTTTATACCGTGACTACGGTTCAACCTGTCTGGCTTGAGTCTGTTTTGGCTATCTATACCGGCAACGTTAAAGCACAACAATTGCTGCAGAAGCTTGCGCTCGACCCGCAGGCGGTACCGGATTTTACCTTGGATAAAGGCGTTTTACGCCACAGAGGGCGTATCTGGGTTGGTGCTGATGTTGCTCTTCAGCTGCAACTAATTTCTGCCTTTCATGACAGCCCACAAGGGGGGCACTTAGGCTTTCTAGTCACTTACCAATGGCAGTTGTCCTTGTTCAGTTGGCCAGCAATGAAGGCAATGATTCGCCAATTCGTCCGCCAATGACATGTTTGTCAGCAAGACAAACCTGAGCGACTGCCTCCAGCCGGCCTTTTACAGCCATTTTCAATTCCGTCAGAGCCTTGGGAGGTTGCGACTATGGATTTTATCGATGGGTTGCCACTGTCTCGCAACTTCAATTGCTTGCTGGTCGTGGTGGACAAGCTGACTAAGTTTTCCCACTTTATTCCGCTGAAGCATCCGTACACAGCTAGCAAAGTGGCTGAGCTCTTTGTGGATAATGTCTATCGGCTTCATAGTATGCCTTGCTCACTGGTCTCCGATCGCGACCCTATTTTCACCAGTCATTTTTGGCAGGCGGTGTTTCATGCCACGAGAACTCAACTCAAATTGAGTACAGCGAATCACCCCAAGACTGACGGTCAAACAGAATGAGTGAACCAGTCGATCGAATGCTACTTGTTCTGTTTTGCTAGTGCGCACCCGCAACACTGGGCTCGCTGGATTTCCCTCTGTGAATTCTAGTATAATACCAATTGGCATTCTTCCCTGGGCAAGTCGCCATTTGAGATACTCTATGGGCGCCAGCCACGTTACTTTGGAGTGACATCGTCCGATCAGATTGCTTCTGCTGATATTCAGGCATGGTTGGATGAGCGTACGCTAATCCTAGCTTCGGCACGCCAACATCTTCTTCGTATGCATCAGAGGATGAAGCACCAAGCTGATAAACATCGTACAGAGCGCTCCTTCGAGGTGGGGGAAGTGGTTTTCCTGAGGCTTCAGCCATACACTCAGTCTTGTGTGGCTAAGCGGCCCTGTCACAAGTTGGCGTTTAAGTTCTTTGAGCCATTTTGCATTCTCGAGCGAATTGGTGCAGTGGCTTACAAGTTGCAATTGCCAGAATCCAGCCGTATTCACCCAGTTTTCCATGTGTCACATCTTAAGAAATGCCTGGGGCCGAAACAACAGGTATCATCCACCTTGCCTGCCCTTGACACCTTATTTCAGATTCCTGTTGCTGTGCTACAGCGCCGCGAGCTTCGCCGTGGGGGTAAGGCGGTGGTGCAGGTGTTGGTACAGTGGAGCGGGTCGTCGGCTGAATTGGCGACCTGGGAAGATCTGGTTTCTTTGCAACAGCAGTTTCCCTACGCCCCTTCTTGGGGAGGATTGTCAGCGACCTGTCACCGATAGGAGAGGATCAAGAACCTGGGCCGTCCCTAGGACGACCCAGGAGGGTGAGGCATACTCCTGCGTGGTACATAGGAAAGGAGTGCACTAAGTAGTTATCTTGAGAGATACGTCATCGAGGGCTATTAAGGGAGGACGGTAGCTCTGTTTATTCTTCGGCTTGTAACTGAACTTATGAACGGCAGTGCCATGGAGAATTGGCTCAGTGGGTGGTTGGGAGGATCCGGCCTGAATAAGAAAATCCCCTAGTTCCTGTCAAATTCCATTCCCCAGATCCAGCACCTTACACTCACTTGGTACACGGCCTAGCTAAGCCAGTACGTGCGGAAGACGAAGGGGAGCAGGCAACAACGACGAGGAAGAACCAGTGCGAGCGTCAGTGCCGGCGAGTACCCAGGGATGGCGAGGCGATGTAGAGGTTCACAGTCCAGCTACGGCTTCTCCTTCTTCTCCTAGATGTGCGCATCGCCGCTAGGGCTTGATTTCCCACCTTGGCTTCACCAGACGGATACCACCACGCCAACACGATCGAGCTCCTGCCATGTTGGGAGAAAGAAAGAGCATATGGGCAGGGGAAAACTGCGGCGCGAGGAGGGGAACAGAGCTAGGTTTCGTGAGGAGAGAAGATAAGGACGAGAGGTCACGCACCCGACGTGATGAGGTGACGCGGATCAGGGGGAACGATGGCCACCTACTCTATCGTTAGGCTGCAGAGTTAGGCGTCGGGGATGGAGGAAGACAAACAGTAGGACAGCGTTGTTTTTCGTTTTGTTGATGGGTACTTGGCCGGCTTGTGTTATGGGCTGCTGTGGCTGGGTATAGACAACACAAAAACAAATGATTGCAACAAAAGTTCCAGATTAGTATATCTAGATAGGATTCAAAAGAAGGAGATAAAAGGGTTTTTGAAATATGTAAAAAGAGGGGTACATATATATGTCTATATGCCTACACATATATATGGCAAGAAAAGAGGGGCAATAAAGGAAGATAGCAAGAATATTAGGATGGTGTAGGTATTTACATACTCACACAAGAGATACAAAGAGAGGTTTTACTTTTATAAATAGATAGATTAGCGATGATGGGGAGTTGGGTTTAGGGTAGTTTAGGTTTTTCGAGATGAAAAGTGTAGGGTAGGTTGTCCAATTTTATTTGTTTCTTTGGTTGAACAAACCATTCAAAACATTTATAAACACAGAAGATCCGAAGAACATGAGAAGAAAAAGGAGTGGTATGATTGCATTTACCATGCATGAAGGGTTAGTGGCTTGAGCTAGTTTGGGAAAGCAAACTAGTTTTTAGGGATAGATGGTTTTGGTACCACCATACCTAGAGAAAGAGGAACTCCCAAAGGAAAAGATCAAGCTCCTTGTATATGGAACATATGGAAATAATAGACATGCTTGAATAAAGGGAACAACTATAATGGGTGTATACACCCGATTTATTTCAGGTGCCCACCATGCATTCAAATAAGCCCATACTTCCATATAACCATATAAAGGAAAGCAAAAGGACACTACTCCACTTAGCCATGCAAGGGTGGCCATGTAGGATTCCATACTACATATCATGAAAATAATATGAGTCCATGTATGGGAACATATAGTTCAAAGATAAGGATCCATGCCCAATAGTAATGAGCTTGAGTTAAATACCAAAGAAGATACAATGCTCATATTAATGAGATGGTGGAGTTGATGAATGATCCAAGAGGTGACAAATAAGTTTATGGACTTGTAAGATATATGCCCACAACTCAACTTGGGCATGAAGCAATTTATCAAGAATCAAATGCAATATATCAAGAGGCAAATTACAAGTAATACAATATAATGCATATGCAATAAGAACCAAATGAAAGGGTTTTTATATGATGTTCAAATGCAAGGTGGCATGGTGACATGAGCATGATATAATGATGATGCAATGCAAGAATGATATGTAGGAAGCATCAATATATAGACTAGGCAAGTAGCATTACAATTGTTAGACAATTGGGATGCTACATAAGCGTCCAATTATTACCTTCCTACTCGCACATAGTTTATTTCCGTTTGTTCTTATTTATCTTACTTATTTTGATTATTTGAAAAGAACAAAAGAGTTAGTTTACCTTTTGTTAGTAATCTTGTTATTTATTTTAGTTATAAGAAATTCAAAAACATGGGAACTATGTAAAGTAAAAGTCTTATAGAGTATGGTACTCTCAGTGTTGATAATTTACATGCTCCTGTTGTTCAGCCCACTATTGATGTCGAAGG
Source organism: Avena sativa (assembly GCA_916181665.1). Lineage (NCBI taxonomy): Eukaryota > Viridiplantae > Streptophyta > Magnoliopsida > Poales > Poaceae > Avena > Avena sativa. Next base: position 141,679,338 of record OV702280.1, read on the forward strand.
ATATGAGATTAATCCTGTGTGGATAAATATGATCATGGAATTAGCTTTTGCAGGAGATCCGGACAATGATCCATAGGAGCATATTGACAAATTTACTTCATTGTGTTCTACGATGAAGGAAAATGGATGAAAAAATGTTAAGCTGAAGTTATATCTATTACGATTCTCGCTGAAAGGAAAAGCTAAAGATTGGCTAAAATCGCATCCCGCGGGACACTTCAATTCATGGAAAGGTATCTCTGAAGCTTTTCTCGGTAAGTATTTCTCAAAAAAGCAAACTTATGAGCATAGGCTTCATATCCTGAAGTTCAAGAAGAGAAAAAATGAGGATTTAATACAAGCTAATAGTAGGTTCTCAAAATTGATGCATGATTGTCCACATCATAATTTACCTGATTGGTTATTGTTGAATCACTTTTATGGAGGCTTAAATCACTCTTGTAAGGATAAGCTAGACATGTTGTGTGATGGTGCATTCCTTGGAAAAACTTTGAAAGAAGCTTGGAAAATATTAAGATATATACATAATAATTTTCATCAATGGCAATGTGAAATTGTGCATGAAGAAAAACCTTTCCCTACTAATCTAGATAACTTGGTCAATGATTTTATTAAAGATGAAAATATTAGAGGAAAAATTCCTTATGATGATACCTTAGTTAGAGATGTTCTTTATAAAGCAATACCTTTCAAAGTTGATTATTTTAATCATATTAGAACTGCTTCTACTAACAATAGAGAACAACCCTCTACTGTTACTCCCATATCTTCCACTTGTTGCATCATTAAAGCAGGAAAGTAGGGTAAATCCATGAATCCTAAAACCAGGAAAAATAAAAATAAGAAGCCTTGTGTCGAATATCCCACACATCTGACATCTGCAGATGAAGTGAAACGACTTTATGAAGAGTATCGAAGAAATGAAAAACACATGAAGAAGAAAGAAGAAAAAGAAATCAAGGAATGGAATAAATTGAAAGCCACTCTCAAACCTTATCCCCCACCTATTCCTAATCTTTATTATTCTTCTGACTCTAGTGATGATGAGGACTTAAATTAGTCTAGAATCCCTGATAATTTCCCTGAAGAAGTTTTTGATGATTCTAGTAGTGTTTGTTTAAATACTCCTTTAGGGGAAATCAATTATGATGAGCCAAAGACGGAAAACCCTGTCTATAATGATGAGCCTGTGAGCCAAAGACGGAAATCAATTATAATTAATTATGATGAGCCTGTGAGCCAAAGCCTGGCACTCTAGGTGTAACATCCCAATTTTAGCAACCCTGATTAAGTGACCAAAAAGGCAAAAATCAGGGGGAACAAAAACATTTTATTATTAAATGTGCAATGCTTGTCTACTTGCTTGCTTGTGCTCAAGCAACTGTTTGTTTATTAGTTGTGTACTCCTCATCTCAACCCTAGTTTACAAAAAGCTATTTTACCAAAGAGATGTCCTGGCTCATCTTTCATATTCTCAAATGTTCTGGCATTTCAAAACCTGAGCCAAGATGACCTCACAACAAAATACTTTACTAGTTTCTATAAACAAAACTATGGAGACCTATATATTATCTCCTTATGTTTTCAAGACAGAACTCCCAGCTACTCTTACCCCTAGGTTTTCCAAAAATCTTTACTAAAACCTTTTTATCTCAATCTTGGTAGAGATACCAAGATGGTACTTATCTTACATCAAATCACATCCAACTCAAAATGCCCATCCTTACCCCAAGCTAGGAACTAGAGTGAGCTAATCTAGCAGCTCATCCATTAGGACCCAATATATGCTTGTGATCACCAATCTCATAGCAAGCATCCAAATCTGGATCTATCCTGAGCCACTAAGGTGATCATCTCATTTCCTAATCAGATCAATCAGGGGTAATCCCTTCTGATGGTTTCCAACTCAGTGGAGACCCAATCTAAGCAGGGATCCTATCTAATTAGTTAAAACTTCAACATCATCTCCTTGATCATGAGTTTGGAACTTAGCATCCTCTCAAAATCATCTACACTTGCAATCTATTCTAAAACCCTAAATCTGCCAAAATGGCTAAGTCTGGAATTCTTATCTAGATTCAATCTTTGGAACTCTACCTTTTCCAACCTATGTGCATTTTTGAGAGTGTGATTGAACCATCTTGTATTACATATTTATTACTACCAAAGCCTTCCCTTGCCCTTGACTAAGCCATTCTATCTCCCACACATCCATGATGGTTTTGTAGTCAAGATACTAATCTTTTCGGCAAAACTTATCATCTTGCCTATTTTGGCAGAAGCTCACATCTATATGCCACCTCCCTTTTACCAACTCTTTTCATGGTTATGATCTACTAATCATGTCCTATCAATACCCACCTCACTTTCTTCCATTGGAGCCTTGTGCTTATTAAACCCACATGGTTTAGGAAGCTACCTGATGTATCTGCTATGGCAGCCTTATTTTCAACAAAGTTTGCCATCTCTTCTAGATCACCTCAAATGCAACCAAGCCCAACTCTTTCTACCATGATCATCTATATGACATGGTATATCCATCCATATAACCCTTGTACCAAGGTGAGCTCTGAGCTCCCTTATCCAACCCTACTTAGGTGGCATCAGAACAATCAAACCCTAGATCCTCCCTTATCTAGTTTCCATCCTTTTCACCACTTTCCTTCAAAACCAAGTTTGATCTTGATACCTACATCAAGTTTACATCATATACCTTGCATATAAGCATCCCCCAAATAATTCTCCCAATTATTTGGATTAATAAACTATTTAATTTCCTTTACTTACCAATTGCTGAAAACCCTTGACTATAAAGGCAAGTTCACTTTTCTCCAAATCACCTTGCCAACTCAAGGATCATTTGATGCCTATATATCATATCCCATCTTTCCAACTCAAAAATAAATATTTTTGAGATACTTTATTATTTCTTTCTGCCCTTTTTCTTTAATGGCTGAAACAAGAAATAATTCCCCAAAAATACTATTCCACCTGAATAAATACAAATAAAATCCTCCAATGTGTGTTATGGTATTTAGGACCATATCACATCAAAAACCAACCTTGCCAAATGTGAAAATATTACATTAGCTTCCATAACCTACTTTTGCCCTTTTTGAATTAATGCAACTAAATGGGGTTTTAATCATCTGAAAAATCCCAAATAATTCCTGGTGGTACAAAATGACAATATGTCAATTCCAGTACCCTTTCCCCACTTCGCACAATGCAACATTTGCAACTTCCTTCACAAACCTCAAAATGCTCATTTTTGCTAAACTAAGCAAAACTTGATTCAAATCAAAGCCAAACCACCTCCAATCTTCTCCAGCACTCCTCCCTAACATCATCACTCTCCATGGTCGACCAACCCTGCAGCAAGCACTGTAGCTCACTCAAAACCTTGTCTCTAGTGCTTGTTTGACTTGCAAAGTTACATCAAGTGAAACTACCCTTACCTACAAATGTTACCACCCTCCCCCTCTGCCACAAACACAAACCAGAAACCCCCTAGACCCATCTCTCACGCCCACAACAAACCAGCTCCTGGTTTTCCCCTTCCCCAAACCCCTCCTATAGTATGTCCACCATGGACCCTCTCCCCTCGAGTTAAATAGGCGAAAGGCCTCCCCCTGCCTATCCCCTTGGCTCATTCCACTCCCTCCCCTCCCACTAGCAATCCCCGAGCGCCCCCAAACTTTCCCTAGGTCAGCAACGCTCGGGAGGAGAAGAAAAAGACGCTCTCGGTCCCCTCCCCAACTCGAGCACAGTCCCTTCTCCTCTGCTCCCCTCGTGCTGCATGACATCTCCCTAAGCCTGCACCAGCCTGGGCTACCTAACCTTGTTGCTTGTCTCGCCCAGGTCCCTCTGTGCTGGCGCCACCGTGAAGCTCCGAGGTCACCGGACAACCGCAGTCACTCGAGACCTCCTTGGAAGAAGGATCCCCCATGCCGCCCATCGCTAGACTCGCCATCGACCATCGCGTCCGCTCCGCAACCTCCCCGTCGCCGGCGAGCCCTCAAGTGAGCCCCCCCGCTCCTCCGTGATGCTGCTAGGATTCCCAGCACCGCCAGGCCAGTCTCTCGGGAACGACGAACCAGCGCCATCGGATCCCCTTTAGTGGGATGGTGCAGATGCGAGGGTACCCCTTCGCGGGTCACCCCTCACTTACCAGCGGGACCCCGCTGTCAGCGCTTCAAACGCGTCTACATGCGCGTGGCTCTGCCCGAGTGGGCCGTTTTCCCCTAGCGCAGCCCAGGAAGCCCCAAATCTGGCCCAAAACCGATGTAGATTTTATTTATTTACCCAGATCCAGAAAATAGACCTTTTAGTTTAAATCTTTTTGAAAATAAAAAGAGCTTAAATAAATTCAGTTAATATTTTTCCCAAGCACCTATGGCTACACTCTAGCATGCAGACTTGATTTGGGACCAATTTACTCGATAGATAAATCATGGAAAATAAAACAGCCAAGCTTACTCCTTTCATTAATAGATGATTTTAGCGAGTTTGGTTTATCCAAATGGAGTGAACCCAATTTATACTGAAATATCTTAGCTATACCTGGTTTCTCCCACTGGTCACACCTTAGTTTGTTTCCTATTTTATCTGTAGAAAAAATAATACAAACAGAGCATTTCTGGATTTAGAAATTTCTCTAGGTCAAACCAAATAAGGTTTTGACATAATTCCAACTCCCATTAAACCAATTTAAACCTAAGTACCAAAACCCAGGAGCCCAATATTTATTGAGCCTTTATTGAATTATGGTGAATTAAATAATTCTGTGCATAGTTTATTCACTATTTAAATCACCAAATTATATTTGTAACTCCAAAAAGAGTGATCCCAATTTATTCAGAAAGGTATTATCATTATCTAACCAGTACCCTTGGAATCACATCAAAAGCTTCTGTATATTTAATATAGTGAAAAAGACAAATCCCATCCAGTACTATCTTTGAGAATTTCCCAGGGGAATTATGGTAATTGTTTTAGGGTGAATCCAAGTCTCAGAGAATCAATCCACCAAATACTACCTAATCACCCAAGGAAATAATTTTTAGAACTCTAGAGAAGATCTGGTAATTTATTTTCTAAAACTAGAGCTTTAATCACTATAAAATCCTTTATAAACCTTTGGTAATTGGTAAAATAGTGAAACCACTTTTGTTGGCTTCATTTTATCAATACCTATCTGATTGTATCCTTTTTATACAATGGTAGCATACAGATCAGGCCCTTGGTCAAAAACCTCTCCTAGTTAGTTCCTAGGCTTCCAATCCAAAGAGGACCCCTTTCTCCTATATCTCCAAATCTTCTCCCAATCCAATCAAATCAAACCGCCAACATCCTACTGATGCATATCATGTATTCATCCTTTGCTTGATGTATGGTTTGATGCTTGGATGCCTTGTATTGATTGTGGTGCTGTTTGTTTGCATGTATGCCCGGTAACGGCGATAGTTGCGTTTGCGAGACGCCTAGAAGAAGGAAGGACCGGATTATTCTTTTTATTGTATTATTGGTATTCGAGTTATCTAATTCCATCAAGGGACATCTCACTGGTCACAGTCAAGCCACCTTCTTTCTCATATGCTTAGTACTATTATTTTATCTATGCACGTTTTATCTACTCAATTATGCAAATTGCATTCTTTTACTATACTAAGTTTTATATGGGGAATGTTTGGCTCCTCCAAATGTTTACCCCTTAGTACCATTAGGTATAACCCACTCTTATGATACCTACCTGCCCCTAGAATGATAGATGGTGTTTATCACCATAACCCCTTGGAGACCCCGTTTTAGCCTAAGCAAAAGTGTAGGATGGGATGACCCCGGGGAAAGATTTACAAAATTGTTTTATGACAAAACCTTGGTGAGGCTTGGCCTACCAAGTGGTTTGGAAAATGAGAAGGGTTTTGTTTTACAAAATGATGGAGGAAAAACGTTTACAAAAACAGCCGAGCTGGCCAGTTTTGAAGCTAGCGCAATTAAGCCGTGCAACCACATTACTCTGGAATGGGACGGGGCTAGGCTGGAAGTTTGTCTAATCCGGTATAGGGTCTCAAACTACTACGGGGAAGAACAAATTCCCGGAGGCTGGGATTTCCCCTATAAAGGCCCATGTGAAACATGGGTCTAGGGTTGGTAAATACCGTCTAAATGGTGGCCAGACGATACTATGAGCCCCTCACTGAAAGCGCACACCCTGCGGGGTGCAAAACGCGCTCCGGTTGGCTTGTGACTATATAGGGCGTCCCGGTTTTGAGGGGATTAACCTCATATGGTAGGCACTTGTATCGGAGAGGACATTCGGAAGGTCTTGAACGGTTATTCGACCCACGATTGGTGTAGATCAGGGAAGGGTAAGTGGATGGTCTGGTTACAGTGTACAACCTCTGCAGAGTGTAAATCTATTCGAATAGCCGAGTCCTCGGTCATGGACGGTTGTGCTGGAGGCTGTACAGCGTGATGGTTTTGTTTTAAAAAGGACTTCGGAAAGCAATGGCTCGAAAATGTTTTGACCATGGGATGGTCGGGAGAATAGAGGAAGGAGTTTGGTCATGAGATGACCGGAAGGAAAAACAAATGGGTGACCCAATCCTAGTGTTTCCTTAAAACTTTTCAAAAAGGTTTTCCAAATGCTTGACAATTGTTTTTCAACAAAGATATATATACATGCTATATATACAAGAGAAACAAGTTTATAAAAGAACCTCTATTGGAGCCATCCTACCACAGCCATATTTCATACCTTTTATTATTGCCTTCTTACGGTGGCTTGCGAGTACATTCAAAAGTACTCACCGGCATTGTCCCTGGCTATTTACTTGTCCAGGCTTTTAGAAGCAAGAGGAACTATGGAGTTTGCTGACGTCTATGTGAGCTAGGCCGTATTCTCAGTCAGTCGCATGTAGGTTAAGGCATGAGATGGGTTCTGCGCTTGAAGACTTCCTCTATTGATGTTGTATCGCCATAATGGCACAAATGTAAGTACTTGCATTCGTTAGTTATGGATGTTGTAAAGATACTTGTCGATTATGCTCACGGCTCACTGATCATGGGAACGTGAATTGCAGGCATAACGGGTATTCTCGGACCTTAAATCCGGGGGTGCGACACTGAGTATAAAAGACTGGCTACTTGGTTATAAGAAAGCACTTCCTGGGAGGCAAACCAGAAGTCATTAGGCGTCTTTCTTAGTTTTGTGTCTCGAGTTTAGTTGCATTCATGTTGCATTGGCACTTTTATTCTTTGCATATCTTGATATTAGAGTTATCTTGTTGTAGTTTTTCGAAAGGCAGAATTTATTGTTACTATGTGTTACATAACTCGGTTGAACTCAGATCCCGTTTTATACATGCTAATGTTGGTCTAAAATTAAAGTCATTATTTTACTATCAAAACATGGTGTTTTATTAAGTTTAGGGATGATAAAGAATTCTCGAAGAAATAGGAGAAGTCTGGCGATTCCAGAAGGTTTAACGACCAACTATACGACGAGAATAAAAATTCCAGGTGTATAGTTCCAGTCGTATAGTTACTTCAAACACGATTCCAAGGTTAGGGTAAGGTAACAAAAGGTCAGAAATTCTTCTATTTTTATTTCTTCTTCCTATAAAACCTTGAAACACCACTTAGGATCTTCTCCCATGTTCTAGATAAGACGAGCACATGTAAGTAATAAAGTTCTATCTCAGAAATTTCCTAGGTTGTAATTCTCTATAGAAGTTCATGTTTTCTTTTTACTTTCTTTTTGTCGGTTGGGCGAACGTCGTACACCAAACAGATCTCTTTTATTTTTGGTGTTATTTTCGTAGGGACTTGAACCTTGTGTGACGAGGTGTACGGTAGTGCCAACCGTGCAAACAATCGCATGAGCCACTTGGTTGCTTCAATTCAACATTTCAACAATCAGTGTCTAGTAAAACCTTCCAACTCGAACCTCTTTTAAATAAGCACATAGGGGCTGCACACTCGTGTCTTGTATCCTGTTTCACTTGCACCTCATCACAATCTAGGAGAGGACACTTTTAGAACTAGTTTGTTGACTTAGGCGTGGTGCTTAGGTTGATGAACCGACTCAGTGGGACTTGTATTTCATCACTTGTGAGATAAACCCGTGTCTTCAGAAACACAAAAATATTTTGTTTTCTTTTTAGTTTCGAAGTAGGTTCTTAAGGAAGGCAACCACCAGTCTATATCAAGAAATATACATTAAAGAAAAGGTTCTTTGTCCATTGAAATAGAGGTTACTTGTACCTCAACGGTAAAGTGTGTCACCCTTGTTTTCACTAAGCTTGGGGAGGTAACCACTTATCACACTCTCTTTTGAAAACTATATTTTCTATTTTCTTTTGGTGATATAATCAAGTTTGGTTCTTGCAAAGTTCTAAGCTTGGGCAGGTTATTTCTGCATGTGTAGAGTCTTGTGCAATGTTCATATTCGATGAAGGTTTAATGTAATCATGTATCCAGGTTTTTTTGAATGCTTGCTTAAATGAGTCTAGTTTTGTATTTATATGGGGATACACTTGCTCGTGATAGGCACCATAGGAGTTGACTTAGATCTTGTATGCATCTTGCCAAATCGATCAAGCATGTGCCAATATTTGTGATCCTCTAGAAAACATTGCCACAATCTCTACACTTGGAAAGAATGAATATTTGATCAAGATCTTTTGGAATTTGTTGGTTATCTCCTAACAGCTTTGTCTTAAAGAAATAGTTATGCTTGACCCCATAATGTCAAAACAATAGACTTGATAGTTTGTTTACGGAAGGAGTTGTCAATTGGAAATGATATTTCAAAGTTTTGAGTTATATGCCATATAAGGTGTTGGTTAATTGTCTTAAGAGTTTAGCCTTAAAAATACTCAAAACCATAGATGTGATGATCGCCCTGATAGTACTTTTTGAAAGGATTTGTTAGAAGAAACTAATGTTTAGCGGTAATTCAGATACATGCCAAATCTTGACCTGTTGATTAAAGTATGATATTTCTTTATGCGTGTCTGCAGCACTGTCGCACAACATGGGATACTAACTGTTGGAGATATGCCCTAGAGGCGATAATAAAAGTAGTTATTATTATATCTTTGTGTTTATAATAAATGTTTACATTCATGCTATAACGGTATTAATCGCAAACATTAATACTTGTGTGATTTGTAAACTAGTTATAGTCCCTAGTAAAGCCTCTTTATTATACTAGCTTGTTGGTTGATAGATGATCATGGTTTCCTGATCATGAACATTAGGATGTTATTAACAATAATATCATATCATTAGGAGAATGGTATGATGGACATACTCCTATAGATACGCGTAGCATAAAGATCAAGTCATTTCAATAGTTCGTTTGCTATAAGCTTTCTGATACATAGTAAGATAATTACTTCGACCATGAGATCATGCTAATCACCATCACCGGAAGGATGCTTTGATGACATCAAACACCACACCATAACTGGGTGGCTATAAAGGTGGCATTGAGTATTCGAAAAGTATGTGTTGAGGCACATGGATCAAGAGTGGAATTTGTCCATCCATATGACGGATAGCTATACTCTAGGCCCTCTCGGTGGAATGTCATCCAATTAGCTTGCAAGCATGTGACTGGCTCACAAGGGATCACATATCACGGGAACAAGAAAAGAATACTTATCAGTAATGAGGTTGAACTAGGTATGCAGAGATACCGACGATCAGACTCGGATAAGTAAAATATCGCGAGACAGAGGGAAATTGGTATCGTATGTAAGTGGTTCATTCGATCACAAAGTAATCGTAGAAATATGTGGGAACCATATAAATTTCTAGATTCCTCTAGTGGTTATTGATCGGAGAAGAGTATCGATCATGTCTGCATAATTGACGAACCGTAGGGAGACACACTTAAGGATTCAATGTCGTTTAGTAGATATGGAATGTAAGTAGGGAGACCGAATGTTGTTCGGAGTTTCGTATGGGATCCGTGATATCACGAGGATATCCGTAATGGTCCGGAGAATAAGATTCATATAAGGAATGTCCAATTCTGGAGTTCAGGAACGATTCCGATGTTTTCACCGGACTGATCTAGAAGGGTCTAGAAGGTTCACCAGACCGGAAGGGGAAGGGTAAATGAAAGTGTTATGACTAAATGGAATGATTGTGTCATGTCCTAGGTCACTTGGTTGGGCAGTTGAAATAAAGAAATTAAACTCCAAATTGAAAGTCAAAAGGAAAGTTTGAAAAGTCAAACTGGGACAATGTATCCTGGTGGAGGAAGGAAAGAATCCTTCTCTCCCTCCACCACAAGCCAAGTAGGAGAAGGAGTTTGGGAAGGATTCAAACTCCCCTCTCCCAAGCTGGCCTCCCTCTCATAAATAGAGGGGAGGGGTTCCCCAAGAGACACCACAACACCAGCCCCTCTCCAAACCGCCATCGCTCCGCCGTCTAGCGCCGACGCCGCACCGCTGCCGCCTCTCAACGCCTCCGCCTCCTCGCACCATCGCCGGTTCGTCGCTGCCGCCTTAGCCGCCGACTCCACCTCCTCCTCTCTGTCTTCTAAACCCTAGATTGAAGGGGAAACCCTAATACTCAACCATAATTCGCTCCAGATTAGGCAAAGCCCTGCGGGATCTTTCCTCTACCTCTGAAACCATGCCATTGTGCTGCCGGAATCAAGAGGAGATAACTACAACCTCCTCTACCTGCTGGAACAAGGGAGAGGAAGGTCTTCATCGAGTATCGAACGTGTGACCGACTGCGGAAGAGCTGCCGGAACGCATAGCCGGAAGGATCGTCTATGCGATCTTGAGATCGGCAAGTGTACGACTACATCACCCACGAGAATTTGCTCTCGTTAACCGCTTTGGAATCTTCGAGGGTGAGTACTCTAATCGACTTGTTGCTACAATCTAGTAGATAGATCTTGGCTTATGTGTTTTCACGCAGTAGATTTTTTTTGTTTTGCATGCTACGAACCCCTACAGTGGTATCAGAGCCGTGTCTATATGTAGATCTGTTGCACGAATATAACACAATGGTCATTTGAAGCATCCCAATTGTCTAACAATTGTAATGCTACTTGCCTATTATAGATTTGATACTTCTTACATCTCATAATTGCATTACATAATATCATGATCATGTCATCATGCCACGTTGCATTTGAGCATCATATTAGATCTTGGCTTTTATATTTATCATTGCATTTGGTTCTTACTAAATTGTATTTGGCTTATGATATATGTTAAATTCCCAAGTTGAGTTGAGGGCATATCTTTTACTTCCCCTTCCATCTACTAACTTGCCATATACCTCTTGAAATGGATCGTATGGGCACCTAGAGGGGGGTGAATAGGTGCTACTCAATTTTTAGTTCTTTTCAATTTTAGGCTTGACACAAAGTAAATTCTCTAGATATGCAACTACGAGAATTTCCCTATATGCAAACCTAGCTAATAAGAACGTAAGGAGAGGAGCGAGGAAACCGTAGTGGAGCACGCGGAGACACATGGATTTATTTTTACCGCAGTTCCTTCCTTGTTAAGGGAAGTACATCTACGTTGGAGGGGTGGGCAGTTCTAAGACCACCACGCCACAGTAGGCCTCTGTCACATCCCAAGATTTTCCAAATCTTGTTATGTGAAAAAATATTGAATAAAATAAAACTTTGTTGATTTTCAGAGTGAGAAGAAACTTTTTGAATCCAATTGGGAACTTTCAAAACCTATTTGGATCAAATATAATCCTAGAGGGATTTAAAAAGTTAAATAAACAATGAAGTTAAAATATTTAAAATTACTATATTTTGGATCTTTAAATAAAAAGCTTTGGTTTTCAAATGAAATAAAAGTTTTACAAATAAGGATTATTTTGTAAGCCAAATTAAAATTTGGCCAAGCCTTTGAAATAAAATATTTCTATTTGATAAAAATAGTAAAGGTTTATTTAAAGAAAATAATAAGGATTTAATATCCAATTTTATTTAAGTAAAGGCTTTTCCCATTTTAAATAAACACAAAAACTTATTTATTTATTTTAAATAAGTTTTCCAAGTATTTTATATTCTCAAATAAAACCTATTAAAGTGTTTTTGGTTTTATTTTAGATTTCAAAATAAAGTTTTTAATAAAACAAATCCTATTTGATTTAATGACTAAGGTCCATATTATTTAATTATTAATGGACCCTAAAATAAAATGTTATTTTATTTTAAACAAGTTTTCCAAGTATCTTCTAATTTCAAATGAAACCTACTGATTTGATTTTGAAAATATTTAGATTTCAAATGGAGTTTTAAAATAAATTAAAACCCATTTGATTTACTAACTAGTGTCCATTTTATTTAATTATAAATGGACTCTAAAATAAAAATATTATTTTATTTTGAATTTTGGTTTATGTTGATAAACAGAACCAAATTCAACACCAAGTATGGTGAATGTTTGAATTGTTTGATTTGTTTGTTAGAATTTCAAAACAGAAATTAGAAACAGAAAAAGGAAAAGGCATTTGAAAGAAAAAAATAGGATTTGGACTCAGCCCAACTGGCCAAGCCCAATAAGACCCAATCCAGCCCAGTTCCCCTCATCCGCAGAAAAACGCTTCGCACCCGCTCCCTGACCCGCAGAGTGACTGACTGGTGGACCTCCTTTCCTTCTCGCTTCCTCACTGACGACAGGACCCCACCTCTCCTGTTCATCCTCCTCACCCGCCGTGACTTCTTCTCCCCCAAACCTCGTCGAAGTTCTGCTGTTTGAATGCGCGCTTGATTCCTCCTTAACCACGCATTGATTCAGCCTGTGACTGTGTGCACTTAAGCGCCTCTCCTCCCTCTATCATTCCCCTCACACTCCAGACCTCCCCTGCCCCCAGGCTGCCACGAATCGAGCTGGCACTCCCTCTGTTCCGACCACCGTCTCCGACCAATTCTGGCCAAGCCTCGCCACCTCCTGCCTCCCCGAGCACACGAGCACACTCACCACTCCCAGACGCTCCTCCCAGTACCCTCCGTTCAACCGTGGGCGCCCCAGAAAGCCGTCTTCGACAAAGCTCTGAGCGTCGCCGCGTCTGCAACTTCTCCGGCGAAGTTTCCTGGTAAGTCCAGACCACCCCGCGCCTTCTAGTTCACGCACGCGTCATCTCCTTGATCTTACGCGTCTGACCATGCCCTCTGCTTGCCTTCTCGTGATCTACAGCGTCGCCTCCGACCACGACCAGAGCCGCCTGACGCCAGACCCAACTCCGGTGAGGAATTCCTCTTGTTCCCGTGCGCCCCTTGCCAAGACGACTCCAAGTTGAGCTTCGACGTCGCCCTGCGATCACTGTAAGCATCTCCCCACCTTCCCTTGCTTCCTGTTTCGCCAGCTCCGCCACCATCTGACCGCACCGCCGCTCGCCGTTGACCTTGCGCCGCCAGTTCTTGGCTAGTGGATAGGAGCCGTCCGATTTAGATCGAAGAGACACGATAGAACCACTTAACAGCGAAGGGGTACGCAGCCAGTGCCGTGCGATGCAACTTGATCCAACGGCCTACAGCACGTGATCCACCTGAACCGGTACCAGCAAATAGCGTTGCGCCGCGTGTCACCAGTTCTGTTTAAAAACAGATTTGAAATCAGATTTGGATGGAGATTTGAAACTCCTATAACTTTTGATCCACACGTCCAAAAATTGCAAACTTTATATCATTGGAATCAGTGGAACAAGACCTAGCCAACCATGTAATTTGTTTAGTAAATAGTATCTGTTAGATTGTTTGTTTTTGCAGAAACATTTGTATTCTTGTTTAGATTAGAAAAATTGTTCAAAAATGTTTTTAGGGTTAAAATCTTTGCAAATTGATTTGTGGTGAACTTACTGACCCTAGGAACCAACCCATGGTTTTTAAAATGGATTTGGTGAAGTTTAGGATAGATTAATTGGTTTAGCCCATTTCTAGCCAAATAAAAATAATAGTTTTGGTTATGAAAATGTTTTTGGAGTAAAAACTTTGGGAAACATGTTTTGGATCAAACCTACTGACCCTAAACACCAAGTTTTGAGAAACAACAACTTATTTGGTGAACAACATAAAGTTTTTGCTTTGATAAAAATATTTTCCACCACATAAAATAATGAACGGATTTAAAAATGGTTTATGGATAAAACCCTTTTGCAAATGACTTTGCCACTTTGGAAAAATGACCATTTTGAACCTTACCAAGTTTAGAAGCCTAGTGGAGACCACCTTTGCAAATAAACCTATCTCTTTCATGCTTACATGCATGACTTAGATCCCATTGTTTTATGTGTGTTAATTGTTTGATTGATTATTGGTTTGGAATACTAGTTGATATTGTGTTTGCTTGCTTGATTGTAGTGAAATTAGAAAAATGTGAGACTAGCAAGATCAAGGAGTGAACCAACATTCCCTACCAAAAGAAAGGCAAGTGACACTATCATCTAAAGTCCTACTATTTTCATTATACTTAGTGGATTTTTGAAAACATGCATGAAAAGAATTTCTATACTTATGCTATGCTAAATCCTAATAGGATACCCTATACACTCCTTAGTGAAAACAATGTAGTTGATACATGCTTAGCCATGCTATATTTTGAAAAGAGATACATGTTGAGATTTTATGAGATTGAGAAAAGACTTATGTTTTATATAATAAAACAAGGACTCAATGAACCACCTGGGTGGACAAGGATACTTTGAGTTTTGGAGAAGGTGGCAACAAAAGGAACCATGTCTATGGCAATCTCTTTGTGTTGTGCTCCAAAGGAAAACCACCCAGGAAACTTAGAGATTGAACATGTTTCTCGTACAGTGGCTTCCGTGTACAGCCACATGCTAAATGGGCTCTGGCTTAGTCAACTACATAGTGGAAGTCCCATGCATTGGCATCTTCAGGTTAACTAGATTTGTGTAAGGGAGCAACCCTACATTTGTGCCTGGTAGACAAGCTAGCATTTTGTATTGGGAGGACTCCTATGGAAAGACTTTGTCACATTCTCAATCTGCCAGTACTCCATCTTGGTGAGTACTTACCCAGCGACCACTGGTGGCATCAAGATGAGATTGTGTCATGTGGGTAAAGTGTACAACTTCTGCAGAATATCAAATTCTAAGTACTTAGCCATGTCCCCGGTTATGGACAATACTGAGCAACTAAGGCCTGAAGCTATGGAAGATCTCGACATTCCAATTTCAAAAAGAAAAACTTTTAAGTGACAACAAAAAGACTTGATGCACTTGGGGGTACCAAGGAACTCAAGAGATTTTGATAAAACTTGATGCACTTGGGGGTACCAAGGAACTCAAGAGATTTTGATAAAACTTGATGCACTTGGGGTTACCAAGGAACTCAAGAGATTTTGATAAAACTTGATGCACTTGGGGTTACCAAGGAGCTCAAGAGATTTTGATAAAACTTGATGCACTTGGGGTTACCAAGGAACTCAAGAGATTTTGATAAAACTTGATGCACTTGGGGTTACCAAGGAACTCAAGAGGTTTTTGACAAGGACTTGAATACGTGGGGATACCAAGGAGTTCAAGGGTTTTTGATAAAGAGATTTGACAAAGTAAACAAACCATTTGAAAAGATAGGATAAATTAGTGCTTTCTGCAAATGAGCCTTAAACCCTACTTATCCAAAAATGCATGTAATGATAGGATCCACTTATATTCAACATAGTAGTGAGACTTGCCAATACAATTCAAATGTATTGACCCTTGTGGCTGTAACTTGTAATGTTGCAGGTTTGATTGATTTTAGTGAAGATTGATTGATTAGGATTACAAAGTCTACAACCAACATGTCTGCCTGTGGCACTTTGAAGATGAAGGACCCCCTGCTTATAGTTATTCCGCTGCAATGTAATGTATTAGCCTAATGAGCTATGTAAGATGTAATAATATTATGTTATTCCTGGTTATAAAGTTATATTAT
Source organism: Avena sativa (assembly GCA_916181665.1). Classification (NCBI taxonomy): domain Eukaryota; kingdom Viridiplantae; phylum Streptophyta; class Magnoliopsida; order Poales; family Poaceae; genus Avena; species Avena sativa. The sequence goes on from OV702280.1 coordinate 141,695,278, forward strand.
GACCTTTGTTTCATGATATTACATCTTAACTGTGGATGCTAGCTATTGATCCAGGGACTAGCATTGTAAACACAGGGGACTCCACCTTATATTGTTTAAAGGTTGGGACACTCCCCTTACAGATGGTATCAGAGCATTGTGTTGCCTGTAGGATTTGTAACCCTAGGATTGGACAAAACCCTTAGAAAAATAGGAGTTGTATTTGTTCCAAAACTTATTTACAAACAATCTTGTAAACTCTTTCCTCAACCATTTTGGTTTCAACTCTACGTCTCTTCTACTTCAACTTGATGGAAAAACCTACCCCATGACCAAAGACTTCACCATGTGCAAAGGACTTCTTCAACTCTAATGACTTCAACTTCTTCAACTCTAATGACTTCAACATCTTCAGCATATTCACCAAGGACTTCCAACTTGGATATCACTAAGGACTACTAGTGAAAACCAAGAGACATTAGATTGCCTACCAAAGACATTGATATCAAGTTAGAGTATGGATCATATTGTCCTATGAGGTATGATTATACTAAGTTGTTATTTTCAAGAAAACTTGTTGTTTCCTTCAACTCATGAGTTAAGCTCATAAGTTGTTAAGTGATTGGTTGCTTGTTGAATGTTTGATGGTTTGATTGTTTGATTAAACTTGGTTGTTTTTGGGTTGTGTGTTAAAACTTCTTAAAAACCTATCCACCAAAACTTATCCCTATCAAACCAACAGATGCCTCCCCGTCGTGCCAACCCCAACCAAAACAACAACAACTTCACCCCTGAGATGCAACAGATGATGGCAGCTCAGACACAGTTGATGCAGCAGATGACCACATTCATACAGAATTTGAATAACAACAACAACAATCAGAATAATCCTCCAGCACTTGACATGCTCACCAAGTTTCTGAAACTTAGGCCTACAAGCTTCTCTGGAACAACTGATCCAATGGAAGCTGATGATTGGTTACGTTCAGTAAACAAAGACTTAGTGACTGTTGGTTGCACTAATGAAGAAAAAGTAAGGTTTCCAGCATTTCTGCTTCAAGGACCAGCAGCAGCATGGTGGGACAACTTTCAAATCACCACTCCCCTTGAAGATGTGACTTGGGCTATTTTTGAAGATGGATTCAGAACCACTCACATCTCACCTGGAGTAATGTACTTGAAGAAAAAGGAGTTTTCACAATCTGAAACAACGTCACCTCAGTGTGGCTGAGTATATTGAAGAATTCAACAATCTGGCACGCTATGCACCGGATGAAGTTGATACAGATGCTAAGAGAAAGGATAAATTTCTTGAAGGACTTAGTGATGAGTTGAACCTGCAGCTAGCTGTTGCCTATGTCCCAACTTATCAATCACTCTGTGACAAAGCCACAATATTGGAAAACAAGATGAATCAAGTTGAGAACAGAAAGAGGAAACATAAACTCAAGAACTATTCAGGATCATCAAAGAAGAAGCATTCATACAAAAAGAACAATGAAGATTCTGAACCACATCAGTATCACCACAACAACAATGAAAGTGAGAATAATGGAAATGATACTTACAATGGAGATGACCTTGGTCAGAACCAACATGACACATACAGGAAAAAGGACATTAGCCAGCTGCAATGCTATATTTGTAAGGAACTTGGACACTATGCATCAGACTGTCCAGAGAAGAAAAAGAAAAAGGATGCCAGAAGAGCCAATGGAAATGACTCCAATGTGACCCAGAAAGGACATGTGAACCACATTGACATGAATGGGAACTTTGAAGAGATAGAAGAAGTGGATGTCAGGATTTAGAAAACTCAGAAGAGTCAAATAAGGATTCCTTGTCTGATTATTGAGTTGAACTTTTAGTCAAGAGAACCATCAATGTAACCCTATGAGACTTTATTTTAAGGGTGGTAGTACCCTAGTTATTTTAAGCTTACTTATAACCTTTAGCCTTCCCAAATCTCGGGACGAGATTTATTTTAAGGGTGGTAGCCTGTCACATCCCAAGATTTTCCAAATCTTGTTATGTGAAAAAATATTGAATAAAATAAAACTTTGTTGATTTTCAGAGTGAGAAGAACCTTTTTGAATCCAATTGGGAACTTTCAAAACCTATTTGGATCAAATATAATCCTAAAGGGATTTAAAAAGTTAAATAAACAATGAAGTTAAAATATTTAAAATTACTATATTTTGGATCTTTAAATAAAAAGATTTGGTTTTCAAATGAAATAAAAGTTTTACAAATAAGGATTATTTTGTAAGCCAAATTAAAATTTGGCCAAGCCTTTGAAATAAAATATTTCTATTTGATAAAAATAGTAAAGGTTTATTTAAAGAAAATAATAAGGATTTAATATCCAATTTTATTTAAGTAAAGGCTTTTCCCATTTTAAATAAACACAAAAACTTATTTATTTATTTTAAATAAGTTTTCCAAGTATTTTATATTCTCAAATAAAACCTATTGAAGTGTTTTTGGTTTTATTTTAGATTTCAAAATAAAGTTTTTAATAAAACAAATCCTATTTGATTTAATGACTAAGGTCCATATTATTTAATTATTAATGGACCCTAAAATAAAATGTTATTTTATTTTAAACAAGTTTTCCAAGTATCTTCTAATTTCAAATGAAACCTACTGATTTGATTTTGAAAATATTTAGATTTCAAATGGAGTTTTAAAATAAATTAAAACCCATTTGATATATTAACTAGTGTCCATTTTATTTAATTATAAATGGACTCTAAAATAAAAATATTATTTTATTTTGAATTTTGGTTTATGTTGATAAACAGAACCAAATTCAACACAAAGTATGGTGAATGTTTGAATTGTTTGATTTGTTTGTTTGAATTTCAAAACAGAAATTAGAAACAGAAAAAGGAAAAGGCATTTGAAAGAAAAAAATAGGATTTGGACTCAGCCCAACTGGCCAAGCCCAACAAGACCCAATCCAGCCCAGTTCCCCTCATCCGCAGAAAAACGCTTCGCACCCGCTCCCTGACCCGCAGAGTGACTGACTGGTGGACCTCCTTTCCTTCTCGCTTCCTCACTGACGACAGGACCCCACCTCTCCTGTTCATCCTCCTCACCCACCGCGACTTCTTCTCCCCCAAACCTCGTCGTGTTTCTGATGTTTGAATGCGCGCTTGATTCCTCCTTAACCACGCATTAATTCAGCCCGTGACTGCGTGCACTTAAGCGCCTCTCCTCTTTCTATCATTCCCCTCACATGCCAGACCTCCCCTGCCCCCAGGCTGCCACGAATCGAGCTGGCACTCCCTCTGTTCTGACCACCGTCTCCGACCAATTCCGGCCAAGACTCGCCACCTCCTGCCTCCCGAGCACACGAGAACACTCACCACTCCCAGACGCTCCTCTCAGTACCCTCCGTTCAACCGCGGGCGCCCCAGAAAGCCGTCTTCGACAAAGCTCTGAGAGCCGCCGCGCCTGCAACTTCTCCGGCGAAGTTTCCTGGTAAGTCCAGACCACCCCGCGCCTTCTAGTTCACGCACGCGTCATCTCCTTGATCTTACGCGTCTGACCATGCCCTCTGCTTTCCTTCTCGTGATCGACAGCGTCGCCTCCGACCACGACCAGAGCCGCCTGACGCCAGACCCAACTCCGGTGAGGAATTCCTCCTGTTCCCGTGCGCCCCTTGCCAAGACGACTCCAAGTTGAGCTTCGACGTCGCCCTGCGATCATTGTAAGAATCTCCCCACCTTCCCTTGCTTCCTGTTTCGCCAGCGCCGCCACCATCTGACCTTGCGCCGCTCGCCGTTGACCTTGCGCCGCCAGTTCTTGGCTAGTGGATAGGAGCCGTCCGATTTAGATCGAAGAGACACGATAGAACCACTTAACAGCGAAGGGGTACGCAGCCAGTGCCGTGCGATGCAACTTGATCCAACGGCCTACAGCACGTGATCCACGCGAACCGGTACCAGCAAATAGCGTTGCGCCGCGTGTCACCAGTTCTGTTTAAAAACAGATTTGAAATCAGATTTGGATGCAGATTTGAAACTCCTATAACTTTTGATCCACACGTCCAAAAATTGCAAACTTCATATCATTGGAATCAGTGGAACAAGCCCTAGCCAACCATGGAATTTGTTTAGTAAATAGTATCTGTTAGATTGTTTGTTTTTGGAGAAACATTTGTATGCTTGTTTAGATTAGAAAAATTGTTCAAAAATGTTTTTAGGGTTAAAATCTTTGAAAATTGATTTGTGGTGAACTTACTGACCCTAGGAACCAACCCATGGTTTTGAAAATGGATTTGGTGAAGTTTAGGATAGATTAACTGGTTTAGCCCATTTCTAGCCAAATAAAAATAATGGTTTTGGTTGTGAAAATGTTTTTGGAGTAAAAACTTTGGGAAAAATGTTTTGGATCAAACCTACTGACCCTAAACACCAAGTTTTGAGAAAAAACAACTTATTTGGTGAACAACATAAAGTTTTTGCTTTGATAAAAATATTTTCCAACACATAAAATAATGAATGGATTTAAAAATGGTTTATGGATAAAACCCTTTTGCAAATGACTTTGCCACTTTGGAAAAATGACCATTTTGAACCTTACCAAGTTTAGAAGCCTAGTGGAGACCACCTTTGCAAATAAACCTATCTCTTGAATGCTTACATGCATGACTTAGATCCCATTGTTTTATGTGTGTTAATTGTTTGATTGATTATTGGTTTGGAATGCTAGTTGATATTGTGTTTGCTTGATTGATTGTAGTGAAATTAGAAAAATGTGAGACTAGAAAGATCAAGGAGTGAACCAACATTCCCTACCAAAAGAAAGGCAAGTGACACTATCATCTAAAGTCCTACTATTTTCATTATACTTAGTGGATTTTTGAAAACATGCATGAAAAGAATTTCTATACTTATGCTATGCTAAATCCTAATAGGATACCCTATACACTCCTTAGTGAAAACAATGTAGTTGATACATGCTTAGCCATGCTATATTTTGAAAAGAGATACATGTTGAGATTTTATGAGATTGAGAAAAGACTTATGTTTTATATAATAAAACAAGGACTCAATGAACCACCTGGGTGGACAAGGATACTTTGAGTTTTGGAGAAGGTGGCAACAAAAGGAACCATGTCTATGGCAATCTCTTTGTGTTGTGCTCCAAAGGAAAACCACCCAGGAAACTTAGAGATTGAACATGTTTCTCGTACAGTGGCTTCCGTGTACAGCCACATGCTAAATGGGCTCTGGCTTAGTCAACTACATAGTGGAAGTCCCATGCATTGGCATCTTCAGGTTAACTAGATTTGTGTAAGGGAGCAACCCTACATTTGTGCCTGGTAGACAAGCTAGCATTTTGTATTGGGAGGACTCCTATGGAAAGACTTTGTCACATTCTCAATCTGCCAGTACTCCATCTTGGTGAGTACTTACCCAGCGACCACTGGTGGCATCAAGATGAGATTGTGTCATGTGGGTAAAGTGTACAACTTCTGCAGAATATCAAATTCTAAGTACTTAGCCATGTCCCCGGTTATGGACAATACTGAGCAACTAAGGCCTGAAGCTATGGAAGATCTCGACATTCCAATTTCAAAAAGAAAAACTTTTAAGTGACAACAAAAAGACTTGATGCACTTGGGGGTACCAAGGAACTCAAGAGATTTTGATAAAACTTGATGCACTTGGGGGTACCAAGGAACTCAAGAGATTTTGATAAAACTTGATGCACTTGGGGTTACCAAGGAACTCAAGAGATTTTGATAAAACTTGATGCACTTGGGGTTACCAAGGAGCTCAAGAGATTTTGATAAAACTTGATGCACTTGGGGTTACCAAGGAACTCAAGAGGTTTTTGACAAGGACTTGAATACGTGGGGATACCAAGGAGTTCAAGGGTTTTTGATAAAGAGATTTGACAAAGTAAACAAACCATTTGAAAAGATAGGATAAATTAGTGCTTTCTGCAAATGAGCCTTAAACCCTACTTATCCAAAAATGCATGTAATGATAGGATCCACTTATATTCAACATAGTAGTGAGACTTGCCAATACAATTCAAATGTATTGACCCTTGTGGCTGTAACTTGTAATGTTGCAGGTTTGATTGATTTTAGTGAAGATTGATTGATTAGGATTACAAAGTCTACAACCAACATGTCTGCCTGTGGCACTTTGAAGATGAAGGACCCCCTGCTTATAGTTATTCCGCTGCAATGTAATGTATTAGCCTAATGAGCTATGTAAGATGTAATAAAATTATGTTATTCCTGGTTATAAAGTTATATTATGACCTTTGTTTCTTGATATTACATCTTAACTGTGGATGCTAGCTATTGATCCAGGGACTAGCATTGTAAACACAGGGGACTCCACCTTATATTGTTTAAAGGTTGGGACACTGCCCTTACAGCCTCACCCTATTCTTCGATGGATCTCGCCACGAAAGGCCTGATCCACCTTCTCCACTATTGGTACCCTTCGAGGCGGGAATCGGTTCGTTCACAACACTAGCGGGGCACACACCCACTACCGAATTGGGGGCTCCCGTAATGACAACAAGCTGTCACAAGAACAAGGATTATCAATATAATCAAAACAAGGATCTAGATATTTCCAAGAAATACTAGATCGAATATTCTCCAAATGAATGGACAGGAGATGCAGCGCTTGATTGCGGTTGGTGAAGATCAAGCCCTCCTCCTTCAATTCCCAAAAGAACGTGGCCTTTGGGTGGATGAAGGTGGAGCTCTCTTGGCTGGAACTTGAAGAACAGATCTTATCTTTTTCGAATGAACCAAGAATTCTGGCAGGAGGGGGAAGGCTGGCTTAAATATCCCCTGCACAGATCTGGCCGTTGGTGAAGTTTGGGGGCAGATTATCCGCCCCCCACTAGGGACGGACTACCCGTCCTGGGGAAAAAATCTGCCCCCTGGACGAAAAGTCCGGGGGAAAGTCCGCCCCACACAGTAGGTCACGCCGGTCTTGACTTGGTAAAATTCCTCGCGGAGGCAGATTATCTGCCCCCCTCAAGGGGTGGACTATCCGCCCCTGGGGAAAATCCGCCCCCAGAGACGGAAAGTCCGGGGGAAACTCCGCCCCCTCTCTGAGATATGTGCCGCACCAACCTTTGAGGCAGATTCTGGGGGGGCGGACTATCCGGACCCTTGGAGGGGCAGATTATCCGGCCTGGGAAAAAACTCCGGCTCTCACCGGAAAATCCGTTGTATATTCCGCCCCCCCATTCTGAGGGTTGCGCCCCTTGCGCCCTTTTGAGTTTGGGGAGGGGCGGATTATCCACCCCTGGTAGGGGCAGATTATCCGCCCCCAAGATCAGTTTCAAACTCCTTTTCAAGGTAAAGATCCACATCACTTCAACACACCTTAAATAATCCTTGGTATTGTTATCTAACACACAAAACACCAGGGATCATGAAATGTTCTTTCAATCTCCCCTTTTTGGTGTTAGATGACAATACTAGGATTTCCAATGAAACCTACTAACAACACCTTAAGGAAATGAAAGATGCTCCCCCTAAATGTGTGCATATTTATAATTTGCATTTGAATACAAATGCACACACTAAAGAGCAAGCCAATTTTATAACAATGACAACTAAAACCAGGTGACTTAGGAAACATAGTCATACCACTGAGATGTGAAAATAGCCAATGTGAACAATGAGAGTATTAGGCCTCAAACACATCCACCATATTGATGCAATCAATAGATAACTCCATAATTCCATATGCCATCAACATAATTCTATACACCATAGAAAAATCCAGAATTCCATACGAATAGTTCCACAAGATAAATCCAGAATTCCAAAAATCCACACACGAGCACAAATAGTATCACACATGACATAGTCTTATACAAACCAAGCACAAATAAGTTCTCCCCCTTTGGCATGCAAATCCGAGACCTAATAGAACTACTTCTCCCCCTTTGGAATCAAAACGCCAAAAAGGAAGAAGAGCGATGCTAGAGCCCTAGAAGATCACTCCTCCTCGTCCTCATACTCGTCGTAGTCATCCCCATCCCCTTCCTCATCATCATCAACCAGAGGAGTAGGCGCCCTCGATGGTGGAGTAAACAGGTGACTCTCGAGCTCTCCATAGTTGATCCCTGAGGTGTTCCACTGAGCATACGGTTCCAGAGTTGTAGGAGGTGGTGGATGGCTAGTTGCCCCGGACACATGGTGGAGAATGAGCTGCTGGGTGTGGGCCATCTCATGGCTCCTCATGTACGCATCATACTGGCCCTTGTGAGTATCAATTCCCATGCAAAGGATGTGCCGCTGAAACCAGTTGAGATGCTTGACCTCACATTCCATTGGGGACACCGCGGGACGATGACCACTAGCCCTTGCATCACGCATGAAGGACTCGGGGGCAGTGGAAGGGTGAGAGGTCTTCTGAGCCTTGTTGTATATCTTCTTGGGCTTGTGAACACCATCCAAACTAGTACCAAAATCCTCATGTGGCAACATGTGCTTGATGAGCATCATAATAAAGGGAGCATACGGGATGGAGAGCCGGTTGAACATAGCATTAGTCATCTCATGATACATATAATCCATAACATCCAAGTTGTAACATGTAGACGAACCAACATTGGTGGCACACTCATGTGCAAAAGCAAGCAAGGGAACCAGGTGACCACGGATCTTATCATTGTTTCCCCCACTTGGAGATATGTTGTCCTGAAACAAGCCAACAAGAGTGGCATACAAAGGAGAAAGTCCAGCAATGCCATCAGACGTCAGGCCCGGAGCAAGAACATTGTTCTTGGATGGCTTGAGTGGAGAAATGATGCGGTGGCCAAAAGATGTTTCACGCCCATGAAAGGCATACCCAAGGACCTGACCAAAGATACGGAAGTCTGACTGAATCATAGTAGTCCCGGTCATCCACTTCATGGTGTTAAGCTCATCCCCGCAGATCGCAAGTGTAGAGAAAAAAATGCTTCACCACAGAGGATTCATAGTGGCACTGAAGTGTCATAAGGTGATGCAGCCCCATCTTATTAGTCACATCCAAGGCCTCATGGAGTCTTGCCTTGCTTTGAGCCTCAGTCATATTCAGAGGATGCATAGGACGAATATTGAGATTAGCATAAACATCATCATGAATAGACTGAATGTGAGAGCACCAAAACATGGGGTCCTCTGGAGGACCATCACTGTCAGCCTCGACATAATAATCAATGTGGCAAACAGAGGAGTACTCAACGTTGTCACTTGCCTTGTAGTTGGGCCGAGACTGCTTTCCCTTGCCCTTTCCCTTGTGAGATGCAACCCTCTTGGCTTTCCTTGCTACCTCGTCCATCCATTCAGAATCTCTTGCCAACCTGTGGAATTTAGTTTCGTCAACAACGTTACCCTCTATGTTGGGCCTGAGATAATAGGCACGGGGACGACACTTGTAGGTCTTAGGAGCAGTTGAACCACCTGTGAACAGCATGGGAGAGGTAGAATGGGGATAAGCATACACACAAGTCCAAGAGGAATATTAGAAATAGTAGGAAAACAATCCACGGTCTAGATATGTGCATTGTGGAAATCTGAACCAAACCAGAATAGACAGTGAATCTCTAGGCCAGATTATCTGGCCCAAGTAGGGGCGGATAATCCGCCCCCCGCAAGAATTCTCTGGTTCGGCCCAGATTCACCAAGGCAACACAGATCGGGCACTAGGGTTGCAATACTACTGAATCTAACAAGCACGATAAACACATAGTAGCTTATACAACGATATTTCCACAAAAACAATGGCTTTCATACAAAGGAGATGGATGAGGGAGTTAACCTCACTCATTGGAGGAAAAGCTCGGAGGAGAAGGTACCCGGAAGCATGGGGAAGAAGATCCAGGGAGAGCCCGGAGAATCCGGTGGTCGAATCGACTCCGGGGAGGGGCGGAGGCTCCAGCGGCGGCTTGGGGCAGGGCACGGGTTGGGGGAGGACTGGCTGCTCTGTTTCAGCCATTCCTCCCCGAGCCCAGCCCTTAAAGGGCAGATTCGCCCAGGGCGGATTATCCGACCCCCACCTGGGGCAGATAGTCCGCCCCCACTGAATTTCTGTTAACGCAGATTCATGCCGGAGCACTCCTTGCAAAACCCCTCGAACGTGTATAAAGGACTTGTGTGCAAGAATAGATGGTTCAAGGAGGGAAAAGGCTTGGGTTTAGAGCAACAAAGTGAGATGGTACTACACACCCAAAATTGCAAGACCAAATCAACTAAAATCCAAAATTGGGTGTGTTTTCCATAAGAACAAGAGATATGCAAGAAAATCCAAAGAGAGCCAATAGAAACCAACTCTTCTCAAGGAAGAGGGTGGTGGCCAAAGCCACCATGTTGGAGTGCATGCCATGACACCGGGAAGATGTATCTTGAGTTTAAAACCAATGCTCATAGATGACCCACATATCACAACATGATATTAAGGGAAATGATTTTTTTATTTTGGCATTATTGGGGGAGGGTTAGCTCAATCAATTAGGACCACACTCCCCCTATGTCTATGCCCGTATCTAAACCAAATACATGAAGAAATCTAAGTGAGTATGCAAGGGTAGTCAAGCCAAGCTCCTTGAATCTATGATATTTAGCTCATTCCTCAAATAACAAAATCTTGCTTCATTAAGTGGCTTCATGAAGATATCATCAAGTTGGTTCTTCGTGCTCATAAAAGATAGTGCAATATCGCCATGAGCAACATGATCCCGAATGAAATGATTGCGAATATCAATATGTTTTGTTCTTGTATGCTGCACCGGATTGTAAGAAATTTTAATAGCACTTTCATTGTCACATAAAAGAGGCACTTTGTCACAATTGACACCATATTCCTTTAAAGTTTGCCTCATCCATAATAATTGTGTACAAGCACTTGCAGCAGCAACATATTCAGCTTCAGCGGTTGAGAGTGATATGCAATTTTGTTTCTTCGAAGACCAACACACTAGAGACCTGCCCAAGAATTGACATGCACCAGAAGTTGATTTTCGATCATCCTTGTCACTAGCTCAATCTGAATCAGTGTAACCACATAGAGAGAAACTAGAGCCTTTGGGATACCATAAACCAAAATTTGGGGAATGAACAAAATATCTGAAGATTCTCTTGACTGCCACTAAGTGACTTTCTTTAGGAGCGGCTTGGTACCTTGCACACACTCCTATAATTAACACGATATCGGGCCTAGATGTGCAAAGGTAAAGGAGAGAGCCGATCATGGATCGGTACACCTTTTGGTCCATGTCTTTACCCTTTGGATTAAGCTCAAGATGACACTTAGTTTGCATTGGAGTAGCAACGCCATTGAGATCTGTCATCTTGAACCTCTTGATCATGTCTTGGATGTACTTAGCTTGATTAATGAAGGTTCCCTCTCTAAGTTGTTTGATCTCAAATCCAAGAAAGAACCTTAATTCTATCATCATACATATCTCAAACCTGTCAGTCATAAACTTTGAAAATTCATCATTAAAATCTTGGTTAGTAGAACCAAAAATGATGTCGTCTACATATATTTGGCATACAAAAAGCTCCCCCATTAACCTTCTTAGTAAAAAGAGTGGGATCTATTTTCCCAACTTCGAATCCACGGTCTAACAAAATCTCTTTATGGTGCTCATACCACGCACGTGGGGCTTGTTTAAGGACATAGAGCGCCTTACCAATTTTATAGACATGGTTCAGAAATTTGTGATCCTCAAATCCCGGGGGTTGCTTGACGTATACCAACTCATGTAGTGGACCATTAAGAAACGCAAAGTTAACATCCATTTGCTATAATTTAAAATTATGATGAGAGGCATAAGCAAGAAGGATACAAATGGACTCAAGACGAGCCACAAGAGCATAAGTTTCACCGAAATCAATGCCTTCCACTTGAGAGAATCCTTGAGCCACTAGGCTTGCTTTATTCCTTACAACAATGCCATTTTCATCTTGTTTGTTCTTGAAAAGCCACTTGGTGCCGATAACATTGCGACATTCTTTGGGTTTATCTATGAGCTTCCAAACCTTGTTGCGCTCGAAGTTATTTAGTTATTTGTGCATTGCAACCACCCAATCGGGATCTTCAAGAGCATCAAAGACCTTCTTTGGTTCAACCATTGAAATGTGTGCTTCATGATCACAGAAGCTAGCAAGTTCTCTTCTAGTAGACACACTTCTTCTTAGATCACCGACAACCTTGTCAAGATTGTGACCCCTTAACTCAAGGTTCTGATCAGCGCGAGCTTTACATCGAGCCTCAATTTCCTTATTGTTTCTAGAAGGATTTGATTCATCATTTGGATCCTTGTCTTGTCCACTATCTTGCCCTTGATTCTGATCTTATCTTGAAACAGGCGACTGTTGCTGTTCTAGTTCTTCAGGGCCGGACAATCTGCCCCTGGGTGGGGCCGGACTATCCGACCTGGGAGAAGTGGCCATAGTTTCTTCTTCCTGAACATCCCTGGTAGAACTTGGAGAGCCAGGGCCGGATAATCCGCCCCTTGGGGCCGGAGAATCCGGCCTGGGATTTTCTTGACTTGTTTGCTCTTCATGATGTCCCCTGGAACAAGTTGGAGTGCCACGGGCGGATTTGGGGTTCGGATAGTCCGACCTGGGACTATCATTTTGCTCAGAAGACTGTTGATCTTCAGCAGGTTGTGGTGTTGGTGCAGAGGTTTCTCCAGCAGTAGAGGCTTGTTGATCTTGTGTAGATGTGGTATCCACTTGAGTGGAGCATTGTCCTTCCCGATCCGCCACAAGGGGTTCCTCAATGGGGTGGAAAAATCCCACGCCCATTCTTATTATGGAATCTTGGGGTATTTCAACATCTGCATCACAAACATCAACTTGCCCCACATGGGAGCTATCATTTTCATCCAATTCCACACTACAAGATTCTACAAAAATTCCGGAGAGCTTGTTGTAGATTCTATAAGTGTGGGATTCGGCACCGTAACCAACAAAAATACCTTCTAAAGCCTTAGACTCAAATTTAGACAAGCGGACTCCTTTGATGAAAAAGAAACACTTACAACCGAATACCTGGAAGTACGAAATGTTGGGCTTGTTACCGGTAAGTATTTCATACGGAGTTTTGTCCAAGATCTTGTGGAGGTAGAGCCGATTTGATGAGTGACAAGCGGTGGACATGGTTTCAGCCCAAAAGTTGTAAGGATACTTGAATTCAGCCAACATTGATCTATCCATATCCATCAAGGTGCGGTTCTTTCTCTCCACTACACCATTTTGTTGAGGGGTGTACGCAGCGGAATATTGATGTCTTATCCCCTCTTCACTTAGAAATTCATTTAATGTGTAGTTCTTGAACTCAGAGCCGTTGTCACTTCTTATTGCCAATATGGGGATGTTGTGTTGACACTGAACTTCATTGGGGAAATCAATAACAGTTTGTTGAGTCTCACTCTTTAGCTTGAAAAAAATAGACCCAAGTGTATCTTGAGTAATCATCGACTATCACCAAGCAATATTTCTTCCCACCGAGGCTAGCATGAGATGGAGGACCAAATAAGTCCACATGAAGTAACTCCAAGATCCTCTTTGAGGAAACAATAGTTTTCCTCTTGTGGGGAGAGTCATGCATCTTTCCTTCAACACAAGCCCTGCAAACATGATCTTTGGCAAGGGAAACATTGTCTTTTAGTCCAAGGATGTGGCCACGCTTGTGAAGACTTTGAAAAGTTCTCATGTTGACATGGGATAAATGGCGATGCCATAGCCAGCCCACGTCGGCCTTTCCGAATAAGCACATCGGACCCGAAGTAGTTTTCCCCGAAAAGTCCACCACATACAGGTCATTTTCGACGTACCGAACTAAAGCGACCTTTAGAGACTTGCTCCACAAGAGTACCACTAAATCACCATCATTGAAAACAGCAAAGCCCATCTTACCAAGGGCACGAACAGAAAGTAAATTGTAACCTGTAGGGTTCGCAGCATAGAAAACAAAAAAATTCCTACGATGGGAACAACTATGTACCAAGATCTATCTACTAGATACACGCAACGGGCGGATATACATCCATAGAGAACATACCCTTGCAGATCGACAAAGCTTAACAAGGTTGAAATCGTGGTTGATGTAGATGATCTCTTGCCAATCTCAAGATCGAGAGGAAGTCCTAGCACCGTAAATCAGCGGCGCATCCGTGCTCGCACACACGTCCGAGGCACCGAACAACCTCCGCCTCCTCGCTCTAGAGATGTAGTGGAAGCACACCTCTTTCTTGCCAAATAGCCACCGGGAACATGTATCTCGCTAGTCCGAGACCATGGGGGATAAATACTAGAGGGGGAGAGAGATCCTTCACGAGGAGGTGTGAGTGAGAAGGGAGGAGGGGGCACCCCAAGGGGGTGGCCGGAGCATGGGGCTGCCCCCTTTCCCTCCCTCCATTGATGTGGGTGGATACTCCACTCACAAAAATGCCTTTCAATTTCCTCCACTAAAAAACCCACTCAAATTCCCATTAAATTTCCACCAAATTTAATGCAAACTCTCATTAAATAAAACTCCTTTTATTTATTCAGAATTTTGTCAATTATTTTAATGACAAACATTCACATATAACCCCTTGCTATTATTTCATTTCACATGCAAAAACACTTTCTGCAATTTCACCCGAAAACCCGTTTCGGTATCTAGTGAAATAAATTCATGTGCTTGTTATTCTTTCCGGCATGAAACTTTTGCTCCAAATGGTGTCGGTATCTCTTAAGTGTGTCACCCTACGGTTCGGGAATAATGCGGACATGATCGAGACCCCTCTCAGATCAATAATCAGAAGTGGGATTTGGAGATCCATACTTACTCCCACACATTCAACGATGACTTTCATGTGATCGCGAGAACCTTTTACGCCAGCATCCTAATCCTTTTGTTTCATGATATATTACATGTCCGAGATTCGATCATCAGTATCTTCATACCTGGTTTGATCTCGTTACTGACATGTACTCTTTTCTCGTTCCCGTGATATAACATTCTAGTGATCAAATCACTTGCTTGCAAGCTAATCAACGTGATATCACCGAGAGGGCCCAGAGCATATCTATCCGTCATCAAGATGAACAAATTCCACTCTAGATCCATGGGCCTCAACAAAACACTTTAGTTGTACTGAACCCATCTTTATAATCACCCTATTACGGTGTGACGTTTGATGTTATCAAGATACTCTGCCGGTGCTAGTGATTGACATGATCTCATGGTCTAAGGATTAGGATCACTTCGTATGTTGTTATAGAAATATAAACTTCAATTACTTTGATCGTAATGCTATACTTCATATGAATGTTCATCACACCATTACACTAGTGTTGTGACCTCGTTATTAACAACATCCAATGTTCATGATCAGGAAACCTTGATCATCTTGTTAATCAACAAGCAAGTTTATGAGAGAGGCATAACTAGGAACTTTCTGTTTGTTTATTAAACACACATGTATTAATGTTTCCGTATTAATACAATTATAACATGCAAAATAAACATCTATCATATACTTGGAATATACATAATAACCACTTTATTATTGCCTCTTAGGCATATTCCCTTCAGTCTTCCACTTGCACTAGAGACAATAATCTAGTTACATAGTGATAAATCTAACACCCATGGAGTTTTGGTGTTGATCATGTTTTGCTCTAGGGAGAGTTTTATTCAACGGATCTGCTACATTGAGATCCATGTGTACTTTACAAATCTTTATATCTCCATCCTTTACATGCTCGTGGATGGAGTGAAACTGACGCATAATATGCTTGTAATTCTTGTGAGACCTTGGTTCTTTGGCATTGGCTATGGCACCATTGTTGTCACAATAGATCACCATTGGGTCCAACGCGCTCGCAACCACACCTAGTTCGGATATGAACTCCTTCACCCAAACCGCTTCCTGAGCCGCTTCCGAAGCAGCAACATATTCGGCCTCCGTTGTTGATCCCGCCACCACGGGTTGTTTGTAACTCCTCCAACTAACCGCTCCACCATTCATGAGAAATACGTATCCGGATTAAGACTTAGAGTCATCCGGATCGACATCAAAGCTAGTGTCGACATAACACTTAGCGACGAGCTCTTCTTCACCTCCGTACATAAGAAACATATCCTTAGTTCTTCGCAAGTACTTAAGGATATTGTTGACCGCTATCCATTGTTCCAATCATGTATTAGATTGGTACCTACTAGTCAAACTAATAGCATGTGTCACATCCGGTCTTGTACATAGCATGGCGTACATTATAGAGCCTATGGCTGAACCATAGGGGACTTTGTCCATTATCTCTCTTTCTTCCGCTGAAGCCGGACTTTGAGTCTTACTCAATGTCTTGCCTTGCAACATCGATAAGAACCCCTTCTTACTTCCGTCCATTTTAAACTTCTTTAAAATCTTATCAAGGTATGTACTTTGTGATAGCCCTATTAGGCGCCTAGATCTATCTATATAGATCTTTATGACTAATATGTATGATGCTTTACCTAGGTCCTTCATTGAAAATTTTCTATTTAGATAACTTTTAACACTGTTTAAAAGATCTATATCATTTACGATCAATAATATGTCATCCACATATAATATCAGAAATGCCACATTGCTCCCACTCACTTTCTTGTAAATACAAGCCTATCCATAAGTTTGGACAAATCCAAACTCTTTGATCACCTCATTAAAGCGGAGATTCCAACTCCGGGATGCTTGCTTCAGTCCATAGATGGATTGCTGAAGCTTGCATACCTTGTTAGCATCCTTAGGGTCGACAAAACCCTTTGGTTGTATTATATACAATTCTTCTTCAATATTGCCATTGAGGAATGCAGTTTTGACATCCATCTTCCATATTTCATAGTCGAAATATGCAGCAATTGCTAACATAATCCTAACTGACTTTAGCATCTCTACAAGAGAGAATGTCTCATCGTAGTCAACTCCTTGAATTTGTCGAAACCCCTTTGCGACAAGTCAAGCCTTATATACGATCACATTACCATCAGCATCAGTTTTCCTTTTGAAAATCCATTTATTCTCCACGGCCTTTCGGTCCTGAGGTAAGTCCACCAAGTTCCAAACTTGGTTTTTATACATGGATTCCATCTCAGATTTCATGGCTTCTAACCATTTGTTGGAATCCGGGCTCATCATCGCTTCTTCATTCGTCATAGGATCATCAATTTCATCAACCACGAAATTCATAACAGGATTTCCGTACAGCTCAGAAGCTGCACGCGTCCTGCTAGACCTGTGAGGTTCGGTAGTATTCTCTTTCGGAGCTTCATGATAATTATCATTAATTCCCTCTTCAATTGTTGAAGCAAACTCCAGAACGACTTCCGGCGCTGCGCTACTCACCGTACTATGAAGAGAAGGTTCTACAACCTCTTCGAGTTCTACCTTCCGACTACTCACACCTTTCGCGAGAAACTCTTTCTCTAGAAAGGATCCATTCTTGGCAACAAAAACCTTGCCCTCAGATATGTGATAGAAGTAATACCCAATAGTTTCCTTAGGGTATCCTATGAAGACGCATTTTTTCGCTTTGGGTTCAAGTTTATCCGGTTGAAGTTTCTTCACACAAACATCGCATCCCCAAACTTTAAGAAATGATAGCTTAGGTTTGTTTCCAAACCACAATTCATATGGTGTCTTTTCAAAGGATTTAGATGGTGCCCGATTTAAAGTGAATGCAGCAGTTTCTAGTGCATAACACCAAAATGACAGTGGCAAGTCCGTCAGAGACATCATAGATCGAACCATATCCAAAAAAGTACGATTACAATGTTCTGACACCCCATTTCGTTGTGGTGTTCCAGCAGGTGTGAGTCGTGAAACAATTCCACGCTCTTTCATATGAGTGCTAAACTCGTAACTTAGATACTCACCTCCATGGTCTGACCATAGAAACTTGATCTTTTTATTACGATGATTTTCCACATCACTCTGAAATTCCTTAAACTTTTCAAAGGTTTCAGACTTGTGTTTCATCAAGTAGATATAACCGTATCTACTCAAATCATCCGTGAAAGTTGCAAAATAATGATATTCACCTCGCGCTGACACACTCATTAGACCACATCTATACCTAATAATAAAGGACGAAGTGTTTCTTCTGGTCCAACACTTTTTTGGACGGATTTGCCCTCCCACAAAATTACATAATACCATCAATACCACCGGTAAGTTAAAAAATACGTCTCCAAAGCAAAAAAACATAACAGACTCCATAGACTTCCGTAAGTCACGCGTGCGCGTGCGAGTTCTGGAGGATTTTCGTAAGGGTACCTTGCCTGGGCCTTGGGCCGGTTCATCTGAGCCTAGCCTTGCCGGTGGACCGAGTAGGTCTGGCTGCCTCTTTTTTCTATTTTTATTTATTTCTTTTTCCAATTTATTTGTAGAAAAATACAAATAGATCATCAGCACTTGATGTTCTCTCTTGCTATCCACTTCTGCAGTTTTAAGCATTGACAGAAGCTCGGGGAGAGACTTCTTCATGCCTTGCATATTATAGTTCATCACGAATCTCTTATAGCTAGGTGGCAGAGACTGCAGAACACGATGGATGCCTAAGTCAATGGGAATCGTTATTCCCAAGTACACAAGCTTATCGGCGTAACCCGACATCTTGAGTACATGCTCACTTACGGAGTTGTTCTCTTCCATCATGCAGCTAAAGAACTTCTCTGAAGCATTGTAGCTCTCTACAGCAGCATGTGTGTCGAAAATCATTTTCAACTCACCCATTGTATCAAATGCATTGCCGTTTTCGAAACGCTTTCGAAGTTCTGGCTCTAGCCCGTACAATATGCTGCAATGAACTAAGTTGTGGTCCTCCTGACGAGTCTGATAGACATTCTTCTCCTCGTCAGGGGCATCATCGAACGGTGGGGGGCCTAGCGGCGCTTCTAGCACATATTGCTTTTGTGCAGCAAAGATGAGAATCCTCAAATTCATGGCCCATTCGGTAAAGTTGCTACCGTTTGTTGCAAGTTTCTCTTTCTCCATAAACACATTCAAATTAAAAGCAGGTGGTGCCATCTACAATTGAATTTGTAATGTTTAGACTAAGTTTATGATAGATTGAGTTTAACTAATCCAAATTAAGAATGAACTCCCACTCAAAAACGACATCTCTCGTGCCTTTTTGGTGATTACATGAACCAAATCCACTACACCAAGTCCGATCATCACGTGAATCGGTGTAGCTTCAAAGGCAAGCATCAAATGGGCATCATATCTTCCATATGACTCATGCTTAACCTTTTGGTCCGTGTTCTGAGGCCATGTCTGTACATGCTAGGATCACCAGGTAAGAACCTTAGTATTCGCGTGTGTAACTGTCTTACACCCGAAATATGATCGTGGATCCAAGAACACCCGATCATCACGTGATGTCTTTGAGCAACGAAACATAATCGGTGCATACATAAGGAAGAACACATTCTTATCTTGATATCTAAATGAGGGATCATCTTATTATGCTAATAAAACGCCAAACAAGCAATATAATATGCAATCAAACATCACATGTTTATAATTGGAATGATATGGTTCTTGCACTCGATCTCCATCACGTGCATCGTGGTATAATCACTATCATACCTCTATGTGTAAGGCCAAGGTCTATGGAACTTACACATTATGTGTGTTGTAAGAGTATCAATTTATACTTCTACTTACAACATCATCATATCATGACATTAGCCCAGCAACAATCTAAACTAGACGCCTCTAATTTATCCATTGCAAGTTTTACGTGGCTTAGGGATTTCGAAGATATAACCAATCTTATCTATGAACATGAACCACAACGAGGATAACCAAATTGCTGACAACTCATTGCAAATTAGATATTGACTATAGTAGGAGAGACAGACACCCGCTAGCCACTTATGCCAAACTAGTTGCATGTCAAGCGTGGAACAGGTCTCATGTGCGAGGACATGTAAAGTTTGTCCGAGCCGCTTAATCCCACTATGCCACTAATATCCAAAGTACATCAAAGAAGCAATAACATGATCATCATCTCCCACATACTCATATGTGTACACCCGTGCAAAGCATCTACGCATAGATCCGGCTCTGATACCACTGTAGGGTTCGCAACATAGAAAACGAAAAATTTCCTACGATGGGAACAACTATGTACCAAGATCTATCTACTAGATACAAGCAACGGGAAGATATACATCCATAGAGAACATACCCTTGAAGATCGACAAAGCTTAACGAGGTTGAACTCGTGGTTGATGTAGACGATCTCTTGCCGATCTCAAGATCGAGAGGAAGTCCTAGCGCCACAAATCAGCGGCGCATCCGTGCTCGCACACACGTCCGAGGCACCGAGCAACCTCCGCCTCCTCGCTCTAGTGATGCAGCGTAAGAACAACTCTTTCTTGCCGAATAGCCACCGGGAACATGTATCTCGCTAGTCCGATACCATGGGGGATAAATACTAGAGGGGGAGAGAGATCCTTCACGAGGAGGTGTGAGTGAGAAGAGAGGAGGGGGGGCTCCTTCTATAGGAGGAGGGGGCACCCCAAGGGGGTGGCCGGTGAATGGGGGCTGCCCTCTTGCCCTCCCTCCATTGATGTGGGTGGACACTCCACGCACAAAAATGCCTTTCAATTTCCTCCACTCAAAAACCCACTCAAATTCCCATTAGATTTCCACCAAATTTAATGCAAACTCTCATTAAATAAAACTCCTTTTATTTATTAAGAATTTTGTAAATTACTTTAATGACAAACATTCACATATAACCCCTTGCTAGTATTTCATTTCACATGCAAAAACACTTTCTGCAATTTCACCTGAAAACCCGTTTCGATATCTAGTGAAATAAATTCCTGCGCTTGTTATTCTTTCCGGCATGAAACTTTTGCTCCAAATGGTGTCGGTGTCTCTTAAGTGTGTCACCCTATGATTCGTGAATAATGCGGACATGATCGAGACCCCTCTCAGATAAATAATCATAAGTGGGAACTAGAGATCCATACTGACTCCCACACATTCAACGATGACTTTCTTGTGACCGCGAGAACCTTTTACGCCAGTATCTTAATTCTTTTGTTTCGCAATATATTACATGTCCAAGATTCAATCATCGGTATCTTCTGTAACATCCCAGCATTAGAGCTTAGAAGTAAGGTGAATCCAGGTGTGTGCACTGCATTCATGCATAGAAAATTCAGATAATTTTCGCACGAAAGCTAAAGAAGCTATAGGGGGATCGAGATCTCTCTTGCTCTGATGAAACATCAGGGCAGGTGCGATGGATTTCGACATGACCTCAATTGTACTTTTGTGTTTGAGGGGAAGGAAATTCAAATATGAATAATCAATTGGTGAATTTGAATTCTAAAAGAATTTGAAATGGAATAACAAATTGGAAACTAAATTGTAATAGAAAATAAGAGGTGAACTCTTATTTATAAACAAGATATAATCTTTTATTCAAATAGAAAAGATAGTGGAAATTTAAATAAAATGAAATGAGTAAATCAGTAATGTAATATGATACTACAATAATGAAATAAACAAGAATTGATAAAGCATAATCTTATTTATATTACAATTTATAAGTCTTAATAAGTGAGGAAAAAAGGAATACTTTATTACATTGAATATTTTATAAGTTACAAATAATAAATACACATTACAACAAGTGAATACTATTACAGTGTTTCAAAAGAGGAAATGAATTACAACAATAAAATAAACAAGATATAATATTATGAGATATAGATTAAAAATAGAAAAGAAAATTAAACTTTATTATACAATATTACATTGTCTATTACAGTATTCAAGATAAAGAGATTTACAACAAAAAAAAGGGGCCTAAACTAAATCTTCATCTTTTGATGGTTTCTTCCTGATCTTGTATAGCTGTAAACAAAAGAATCAAAATAACACAAAACAAAAGTTAAAAGGAAACAAAGAAGGTTAGTTGGTTAGTGCTCTCAGAGGATAACAGTGAGATGCACTGTCTATTTTCATCACAGAGCAGTAATTAGGGGCAAGTTTCACAAAATCATAGTATCTGTTCTTAATCAGATTAGTGCCTCAGTACCACCTCATTGGCATTAAAATTATGGGGCAAGTTTCAACATAGAAGTAGAAGTAGAAGGGTAAAAATCAAGATATTTTTCCTTGCACTGATCCATAATAGTGCAAGCAGCTCACACATACATGCAAGTATGAGGTGCTACCAACACAGGAGGAAACCAGGACAAGAGATAAGTATCACCTGAAGAAAAAAGAGGACACCTTGCTAAACACTTGCTACAACACTCAGAACAGCAAGAAACCATCACCATCTTATCATTAGTTCTCATTAGATTCATATTAGCATATCCTTACACCACCAACCAAACCACTAGCCAGATTCCATCACACCATTAGCTCTGGTTGCTCCCTGGAGCCAGCCAAGAACTAGTGAGGAGGATCAGCTAACATATCAAGCATCAAGAGAGAAATAAAAGTAGATCCAACAAGGAGCAAGGAGGAGAAGGATTTCTAAGACTGGATCCATAGAAGCCTCCATCAGTAGCAAAACTAGATCAACAACCACATCTTTGTAGAAGTTAAAACTCTACCATCATTTAAGCATCTGTATTATCTTATGGCATAAGCATCTTGGTAAAACAAGGGAATAATCCACATCAAATCCACTCCTCTACCCTTCAACTAGATGATCATCTAGGAGGATTGGAGGAAGAGGTTCTCTCAGATCTACATAGGGATGCTATGTATGTTCATCATAGAGTTATAAAAAAAGACTAATAATAGCATCTGTTCTACTTTACATCAAGGCCTCGGCAGGTGTGCATCGTTGGCAAGAGGAATCTTGGCATCATATTTTTCTTAGTGCAAATAATCAAGATTTTATGAATAGCACTAGAACAAAAGTAGAGAACTATACAGCAGCAAATTATTCATTTAGAGGCTATATAGTTAATCCAATTTTCCAAATCATTTGCACAAGATCATTTTTGTTATTGTCCTGCAATACAGGAAGCACATACATAAGCTAACATGTGTTCACAACCTCAATCTTTACATCACTGGCCAGGGACAGATCTAACCATCAATAACACCCATGGTAGAAGATTATGCAAGCAAGATCTATCATTTTGCATACTCCCAATGGAGGCACCACCATGGCCACCATCATAGAAATAGCTCAGAGAATCAATCTCATCATGTACTAAGTAAAGTAAACAATTTTTCTAGGGTACTACCACTAGAAGTTATTCCAAGTAAAGCCTACAGCCATGTGGGCAACACACATATGTCAAACCATTTTACTAAGCATAACTGGTCCATATCAACATGGATCTGTCCTATAGATGTTTATACACACACATATTAATTACTCATATATGAAGTCAATTTAATTGGTGAGTGTGTATCATCATTTGATCTTAAAAAGAATCATAGAAATTAATCTAGCTAGTCATCTGCAGCACACAAGCTAGCTAGACAAGATGGTATATCTGCATCTTCCATGGAAATACCACATAGCTTTCCATAATATCTAGCTAGTGACACATGAGTTACTAAGCTAGACTTAATCAACCATGTTCTTCTTTTAAACCATCAACACACAGTACAAAATTTATAGCCTTAACTCACTTGTTCATTATGTATGCACAAATAGGTAAAATTCCACAAGATACTCATTGAACCAAAGGTTCAGATAAATCATTTGCACTCATAAATGTCATATGAATTCATTTGAATCCAAAAGTAATTGTACTTCTTGCAACCCCACTTATCTAAAAATCACTCCATCAAATCATTTTCCTAAGGAAAAGTACCTAGGAATCATTTAGTAAGATTAATGAACTGTCAAATGGACAGTACCATTTAGTGGCATCACCGTATCAAGAATCCTCTAGCAATCTTACATTGCTAGTACCACAGGAAGTCATCCAAAATTCAGAGAACTGAATTTGTATCCACATTACTTGCAGTATAACAAAATCAAATAACAACCAGTTTAGGAATATAGCAGCAAATGTTTATAGAGGTCACAAGAATTACTAGCTCATGATCAATCTAGTATCACATATCACTGTTAGCACCAACTCGTGATTCAACCAATATTGGTATACATCACAATTACATGTCACATCCCAAAATTTCTCCAAATTTTGAAATGTGAAAATAAATAAACAATTGTTGAAATTTAGGGTGAGAACAAACTTTTTGATTCCAATTGGAAACATCAAAACCTATTTTGATCAAATAGAATCCTAAAGAGGTTTAAAAAGATAAACAAATAATAAATAAAGTTGTAAAAGTTGGAATCACCATTTTTGGATCTTTAAATAAAAAGATATGTTTTTATAAGCAAAGGTAGAATTATTAATTGAGGACTATTTTAAAGAGTCAAATTAAATCTTGGCCAAGCAAATGAAATAAAATATTTCTATTTGATAAAAGGAGTAAAGGATTATTTAAATAAAATAATAAGGATTTATTAATATCTAATTTTATTTAAGTAAAGGGTTTTTCCATTTTAAATAAACATTAAAAACTTATTAAAGTGTTTTAAATAAAAATTCAAAGTGTTTTATATTTTCAAATAAAACCGACTGAAAAGGTTTTGGTAAAATTTAGAAAGTCAAATAGAGTTTTAAGCATATTTGAATCCTATTTGAAATAAAAACTAAAATCTACTTATTTATTTCTAATAAATAATAAACCCTAAAAATAATTGTTCTATTTTGGACTTTGGAATATGTTGATAAACAGAATTAAAATATACCCAAAGTTTGGTGGTGGTTTGAATTGAAATGGAGTTTGAATTGTTTGAATGAAATTCAAATCAGATAAATAGAAATAGAAAAAAAAGAAAAGCATTTAGTATAAAAAAATGAAACTAACCCAACCCACTGCCAAGGCCCAGTCCAGCCCACTCGCAGCCCACCAGCTCTCCCCTCTGGCGAAACGTTTTTCATCTAGGAATTAACCCGCAGAGTCGCTGAACGCTCGTCCCCACCTTTCTCTCTCTCTCTCTCTCTCTCTCTCTCTCTCGCAGACAGCCCGACCCCACCTGCCAGGTCTTCGTTCACACCCGCGACGACCGTTCCCCCTCGCTCATCGCCATTTCTGTCGAGTTTCAATCCTTGTAAATTCGAGTGAATGCTCGAGTAATTGTCGGCAGCAATGACGCGCCCTTATACGCCTCTCCCTCCTATCTCTTTTCCCCAGTCGCCACTTCCCCTCTGCCTCCAGGCTGCGAGAATCGCTTGCTCGAACCCTTCTGCCCTGACGAACTTCTCCGACCAATTCCGGCGCCGACCAACCGCCCCTCACCTCCCACTGCACGCGAGCTTCCTTCCCATCTTCTTGCACATCTCCCTGCACCAACCCCACACCCGCGCGAGCACCGTAGCCTCGGCAACCTCGACACCCGAGCGCCACCGTCGTCTGCCATTGCTCCGGCAAGCCTCCCTGATAAGCTTAGACCGCCCCGGTACTTCTCGATGATGCTCCCATGATCCCAGTACAGTACGCATCTAACCCCGTGCTCAGTTTGCCTTAGCGCGCCCTCAAACCCCGCGTCCGACGACAACCAGAAGCACCCGACGCCGCTGCAAACTCTGGCGAGCAATAGCTGCTGCTCCGGTGCGCCCCTCGACAAGGTGATCACGCCTTGAGATTCACCGCAACCACGCGAGCACGGTGAGCTTCCTCACTCCCTCCCTCGATTCCTGAATCATCGCCAATGCCACCGCCCGAGGGTGCGCCGCCACGCGCCACCGTCAAGCGCCGCCAGTTCCTGGCAGATGCGCTGGTAGCCGTCAGATCTGAAACGCCTGGTTAGGATTAGATCTTAGATCAAAGGGGTATCGTGTGCTCTGTGCCGCACGATCTTATTTAGATCCAACGATCCATAGAGCGCAATCCGCACGAACCGGTACACGCCAGTAAGAATAAGACACGTGTCCAGAGATTGTTTTAAAAACAGAAATTTGATCCATTAGATATGCAAACTTGAAAATTTCATAACTTTTAATCTACACGTCCAAATTTTGCAAATTTTATATCAATGGAATCAGAAGGACAAGTACTTTGCAACCATGCACTTTGTTTAATGTTTTGTTTCTGGAAAATTGGTTGAAATTGCAGAAACTTGTGTAGGCATATTTTGAATATAAAAATTGTTCTAGAGATAATTTTAAGGTGAAATCTTTGCTAAATGGTTTGTATTGAAGCTACTAACCATAGAAACCAACTTTTGGGCTTAGAAACATATTTTGTGGGACTAAGGAATAAATCCTTGATTTAAACTATTTCTAGCTAAATAAAATTATGGAATATGGTTTAGAAATGATTTTTGAGTAAAACCTTTGGGAAATGATGTGATTCAAACCTTCTGACCCTAAACACCAAGTTTTGTGATTTAAGAACATATTTGATGAACCATATAAAGTTATTACTTTGCTAAAAGATATTTTCAACAACATAAAATATCACCGGTACTCCATTTTGGAGAGTACTTATCCAGCGGCCACTGGTGGCGTCAAGACGAGATTGTGTCATGTGGGTAAAGTGTACAACTTCTACAGAAGATCAAATTCTAAATACTTAGTCGTGTCCCCGGTTATGGACAACTCTGAGCAACTAAGGCCTGAAGCTATGGAAGATCTCGACATTCCAATTTCTCAAAGTAAAACTTGATGGTGACAACAAGGGATTAGAAGCACTTGGAGTTTTCCAAGAAGTTTAGAAAGATTTGACAAAAGATCAAAACTATTTTGAAAAGATAGGGTAAAACTATATTTCTTTCCACAAAAGAGCCTAAACCCTACTTAGCCAAATATGCATGTAATGATAGGATCCACTTACTTATACATAATAGCGAAACTTGCTAATGCAATTCAAATGTATTGACCCTGGTGGCTGCAACTTACTATGTTGCAGGTTTGTTTGATGTTAGTGAAGTGTGTTGATTAGGATTGCAAGTCTACAACCAACATGATTGCTTGTGGCACTTTGAAGATGAAGGACTCCATGCTATATAGATATTCCGCTGCATTGTAATGTGATAGCCAAATGAGCTATGTAAGATGTAATGAATTATTTTATTCCTGGTTATAAGTTGTATTATGACCTTTGTTTCTTGATATTACATCTTAACTGTGGATGCTAGCTATTGATCCAGGGACTAGCATTGTAAACACAAGGATCTCTACCTTATTAAAGGTTGGGAACCTTACATTACATTAAGCCATGGGTAGTGTAAAGAGACATTATAGCTCACCGAGGGTGCCGAGCACCTGTAGCGTAGGCATGATGAGGCCGAGGATGGTTCCAACTACCACCCCAACACCACCATCGGGGAGTGCCGGGGTTGAGCCAATAGCACCGTCCCGCCGGCATCGAAGTATAGGTTGGCGACACGGCAGTATCGTCGCTGCAGCACAGCCCCATTGGCATCATTGACACCACCCAACACTCACATCATAACAGAACCTGGGTCAGCAGGTTGTGGACGCTGGGGTTGCAGTTTAGCACTGTCGTGTCGTCGGCGTCAAGTGGAGGAAGTCGGGGCCATATGGGCTAGAAGAGCCGCGTTGGTGGCCTCGCCGAACCGCTCGGCTAGGGTTTCGCGGGTCTGACATCAGGGAGCAGAGCAGCGATGAGGCAGCGGGGATCGACGGAGAAGATTGATCTGGGGTCCCATCGGCCGGTGGCGGTACGAAGTTGGCCGGCAACCGGCCGGAGTGGAACTGGTGGCAGTGGCGGCATCACCGCGACCAAGAGGGGAACCAGAGGGGTAAAGATAATACGTGTGTGTGTGTGCGAGGGATAGGAGTGGGTCGGGGTTGGTGTTGACCCCGAGCCTAGTAGGATGTATAATCTGGTCTCATGGGCCTTTGATTTGGACTGGGCTAACCACAGACCAGGCCCAGTTATAAAATAAATTGAATGGAAATACTTACATTTAGGGAAATACAACCAAGTCTTTATAAAAATATAGAAAAATATAGAAGTATACATATATTCCTATAAAGTTCATAAAAATACTTAAAATACATCAAAAGGATCACAAACATAATCTCCATCTAAGAAAAATATAACTTTACTTATTTAAGTTAAATAAAATACCAGTAAATATAAACACCATTAAATCCTAAGTGAAATTTCATAAAATAAGGAAAACTCCTAAAAAATTAATAAAAATAATTTTTATGTATTAAAATGAATCTACTATTTTATAAAAACACTAACTTAAATTTTTATAAATAAAATTTAAAGAAAGTGTTCAAAGACATTTAATCCTTTATGGAATTTTATAAACATAAAAATAATACTTAAAAAATAAATAAAATCAATTTTAAGGTCTTGAATAAATATATTATACCAAAAAAATATTAAATATATTATTACAAAAGTCTTTAATATTTTAAATAATAAATCCTTATCTAATACTTATTTTAAAAATTCTTTAAAAACATTTATTAAATAAGAAATAATTATATTTCTCTAGAAATATTAAAACCTTAAAAAAATCTAATTACTAAAATTCTAAACCATAACTAAAATTTATAATAAAACTTAAGCATAAATCATTAACCATATAATACTCTTTTAAACCCTAAGTAAAAATTAAAAACCACAATCTTTAAAATAAGTTTATACATCATTCACTAATATTAAGAAGGGAGGATCTTAACATCTAAATAATAGTTAATATGAATTTAAATCTACCACATTAACAACATCATCCAAATTATGCTTTCATTAAATAGTTGCATGTTATTTTCATAATAGCAAAACAAGTTTAATCTAAGCATTCACTTAAATGTAAAATGAATAATTCCACACCTTAGTCATACTTATCATAAATCCAAAACTTGAGACTAATCAAAACAAACTACACCTTAAGTTTATTTATTTTAAAGTTAGCTTTAGTCTCAAAGCTTATAAATATCATGTCTAATAAACTACTTAGGTTTTTATAGTTAACTTTGGTCTATTTAACTTAAGACATAAAGCATCTCAAGACCAAACTAATCAATCAAACATTAAAAGGCATTGATCATGTTCTATTAACAATAAAGATTGTTTAAACCTTAGAAAGAAAGTCTTTTCTTCAAATGTTATTCTTTTTGCCACTTCAAACAATAATCTCATAATAAGTTCTCCAAATTTTAACAACTCAACCCAAAGACTTTAATCATAGTCACCAAATGACAATTAACCATAATCACATTACTTTATAATTCACTTGTATAATTTTGGATTGTTAACACTTAAGATCATTACTTATAAAGTAAAATTTGAAGATAAACTAACTCTTAAAAGAACAAACTAAATTCAATTCACTCAAAGTATTGGGGATAACTTTGGGAATTTTACAAAATGCATAGCATTACTTATGCATAATTGCATATTACTTCTTTAAACATTAGTCCATACCGGACCAATGATGCTGATTTCAGATATTGGATCCTATATTGTCTCGAAGACCATGAGTGCATAATCTTGCAATCACAAAAGGCAAGTTCACACTTGCTCATGTCCTTTGATTATTTTTTGTAAAGTATTTTGCAAATCCAATGTTGTCATCACCTACATTTGAAAAAGGACAGAAAACACTATTTTCATAAAAATGTAATTATAGGTTATTTACCATGAGGTAATAACCTACTATAAGAGTTCTGGTGGTAAAGGAACATACTATTTAGGACTTAACAACCAATGTCGCTAGTGATTCTTGCCTCGTATATTACGCGTTGACCATGAGATTTGGAATGGGACGGAGAAGTCAGCTGTATCTTTTCCCTCTCGCATGGAGCCGGATGTGCGGGTCATGGCTGTTATCACTCGTAGCATGCATATTATACGGTAATTCATAGAGGATATGCAGCATATGGGTGGGAGCCCTCAACGCCCCATGATAGTTCCGGCATCTGAACGGTCTGTACAAACCATTGCCATAATTCAATAGGTGGGCATGGTGTGCACCAAGGAGACATGCGGGGTCACGGAGAAGGCAGTTATTGGCTTGGATCTTAGGTTGGGCCTCAAACCAAGGAAGTTTGAACAGGGACATACTCCCTGCCGTGCAATAAAACCTAAGGTCTCTCATGGGTAAAGTGACGCACCTCTGCAGAGTGTAAGAACTATAACTTGTTACTCCCTGTTCCGGGAAGGAGCTGCGAACGCTGCGGGAAAGGAACTCCATGAAAGTTCTGGTAAACCCATGAAGGCTGACGGACATAGATTTTCAGAATACAAGCAACCTTTGAAGAAATGTTTACGAAAACCTGCATTGCCTACGACCTACGATCTGTGGCTGTAGAGATAGTGCATCAAACACTCCTTTTCTAGTGAAATTGTTAAGTACGCTCGTACTCAAAGTATCTTCTTAACCCTTGCTAGGTTCTAAAGCTAGTACAGACAACGTCTACATCAAGTAATACTCCAGGAATCATCATCAATGGCTAAATCTCTTCAATAAAGTCAAGAAAGGCAACATATACATCAACTCACGTGAATAGCAGCAATATAATCTCTAGCCATAGAATCTATTTCTATAGTGTATTGCAATAGCAGCAATGCCAGACCATTAGTTAACATACTAGTCTTAATAGTATGATAGTTTTGGAGTTATTTATTTCTGATTCTTCTTTGTAAGAAGTTTCCTTCTCTCTCTTTAACCTAGAGTGTTCTCTGGATCTTGTGTAAAGAGCTGAGTTGTAACCTATAGTCATGTCCTGGACCTGCTGTGTTTCTGTTGTACTACTCTAAGGGATGTAATACTAGTGAACGGTGTTTCATTGGTATTATGTCAACGATTATAGTGTACTACATCATGCAGTGGAATGCTGGGTCACCGCAGTTGGTATAAGAGCATATGCTTTGACCTTGGGATTAAAACCCTTTTAGGAATATCTGTAGGTTGGATAGTGACTATAGGAGCCATCTTATCTAAACCAAATAATCTTATGACTTGTGATGAGTATCCACTTGAGGACAACGTTGTCACTATATACTTAAGTCGTTCTTTCTTAGTAGTAATTATTTTATCTTTTCTCAAGTATAGTGTTCTTTAGTGTCTCCCGAGGGAGACATAAACCACCAAGATACTGTAGGAAAGTGTAAGACATCAATTGAAGTAATCTTAATGGGGTAGCCTAATCTTAGAATTCAAGTAGCATAGTGGAATCTTTGTGTTAGTTAATAACCAAAGACAACATGATGAATATCATCAGGATATATATTGATGTAAAGAGTAGTAATCATATGGGATTCATTTGATAATCCTATGTGATGAAGTGAAATCATGCTAATAATCAGTAGTAGTACTGAGTGAAACGAAGTCATCATGGTTAGATTAGTTTTTAAATCCTGATAAATAGGTAAAATATAACAAGATCATGGTGAGATTAGCTCCGAAAACATGATGAAGAGTGTAAATATGACAAGAAATTAGTAAATTATCATGAAGTACAAGTATGAAAATAACATGGTAGAACTATGATAGAAGTCAAAGGTGTCATAAAATAGTGATAACCTTCAATTTTAGGGGTTCAATAGAAACTTATTAGTCATTTAGAGAGATCATGTGAGGATAGTTTATTAATAAAGGAAGGATGGTTATAACTAGTCGTTCCAAAGGTGAGACAGAAGGTTAGTCAAAACCAAAGTGAGACAACTTTGCTTAAGATTATCTAGTTGCACTTGAGCAATTTGGGTAAATATTGAGATAAATAATAGTTTGACCCTATGTGCTAAGTATCACAATGTAAACCTATACGCGAAGGTGTCATGTATTACACAACTAAGCCTGAATTTTAGAGATATTATACTCAACTACTATATTCCGGGCTTAGAATATTGTGTGTTATATGTACTACATTTGGATTTATTTGTTTTTCTTGGATCTTCTTGATTGACTAGATCTGTACACGAAGTTTGACCTGGTGTGCAAATGCATGTTGCAACATCCAGTTATTACTTGATGTTATAGACCTAGATAGGAATGGGAATTCGTGTAAGGGAGTGACGATTTTCAAAGACCAAGATGAAGACTTACATGAATAATGAAGCAAAATATATGAAGTATTAGCGCAGTTTGAAGGATGGATCAAGTTCAGATCATTACTAAATAGTAATAAGAAGGAAGATTAGTATAGAAGATATATGGAGCAACAAGAAGTGATGAATTTAAATTCACCCAAAGTAGGTAATGTTCTAAGAAGTAATGGAATGGTAGTACCAAGTTCATGGAAGTATCATGAATAAGTGCAAAGAAGAAGTTTTGGAACCAAAGTGGTATTCAAGCTCTGACAGTTTAGAGAGAATGCCATAAGGATGTTGGAAGCCGTAGGGTAATATCTACAACCTAGGATGATCCGCAGCTGGTATTTGATCCACAGTTGGTATCTTGTCCGCAGCCAATGTTGGTTGACATAGTTCACCATATCATCTTAAAAGTTGCATAAATAGCATAAAACTTGGCCTAAGCTAAGTTAGACAGAAAGGAGTATAAAATTTAAGTGATCGTCTTTCGTGACTCTTTGCGAAAATTGACCTATCAAATTGAAAATTTCCAAATAGTAAGTAAGGTAAATAATGCTGAAAGATTCACTTTAGAGATTCACAATTGTGTGGATATACCATACAATCTTTCATAAGACCCAAATTATGTAGAGTATAAGCTGAAGAAGGACTAACAATCTAATTATAAAGCCAATGGTTACTATATATGCAGTTTAGAGACCATTGGCAAACCCTAAGGGGGAGAGTAAACATTATAAATGAAAGTTCAAGAAGTACTATAGGTGATAATGAAAGATTATCCAAAGCTTAATAAGGTAAAATCTTGAAGGTGATAAAAGATTAATCTTAACAGATTAATTCTAGAAGAAACAACTCTTATGTGACTCTTTAAAAGGGAATAAAACATATCCAATTGGACATGTGTAGAGGAACAAGAAATTCCAATGGGTATGGACTAAATGTGTTCAAATCCAATCTTCGGAAGGACTACCAGTATAACTCATACAATGATAAATCAAAGATAAGACTATAACTAGTGTCTAATAGAAATCGAAAACTTTGTTTAGTGAGACTTCCTAGACCTTTCAAAGTAAGAAAGTTCGATGATTAAATAAAAGGAGTTATATTAGGATACCTAAAAAATGTACTAAAGAAAATACCACTATTTAAGGAGTTCATAATAAGGAAAAATATTCCTAAGGGAGTAAAGTAAAAGAATTTAGAATATTGGAGACTCCAAGTTAAAGATTGTTGAGTATGATGAGGATTCAGGGAAAATATTTGGATATGGAATATTACAATTATTACCATTAAGGTTACCATGGAGTTGAGACATATCGTAATCATTGCAAGACAATTCCTTACTTCGAAACATGAGAGTATACGAACTTCGACGACGAAGTTTATTTTACGGGGGAGAGTCTGTAACATCCCAGCATTAGAGCTTAGAAGTAAGCTGAATCCAGGTGTGTGCACTGCATTCATGCATTGAAAATCCGGATAATTTTCGTGCAATAGCAAAAGAAGCTATAGGGGGATCGAGATCTCTCTTGCTCTGATGAAACATCAGGGCAGGTGCGATGGATTTCGACATAACCTCTATTGTACTTTTGTGTTTGAGGGGAAGGAAATTCAAATTTGAATAATCAATTGGTGAATTTGAATTATAAAAGAATTTGAAATGGTATAACAAATTGGAAACTAAATTGTAATAGAAAATAAGAGGTGAACTCTTATTTATAAACAAGATATAATCTTTTATTCAAATAGAAAAGATAGTGGAAATTTAAATAAAATGAAATGAGTAAATGAGTAATGCAATATGATATTACAATAATCAAATAAACAAGAATTGATAAAGCATAATCTTATTTATATTACAATTTATAAGTCTTAATAAGTGAGGAAAAAAGGAATACTTTATTACATTGAATATTTTATAAGTTACAAATAATAAATAAACATTACAACAAGTGAATACTACTACAGTGTTTCAAAAGAGGAAATGAATTTCAATAATAAAATAAACAAGATATAATATTATGAGATACAGATTACAAGTAGAAAAGAAAATGAAACTTTATTATACAATATTACATTGTCTATTACATTATTCAAGATAAAGTGATTTACAAGAATAAAGAAAGGGGCCTAAACTAAATCTTCATCTTTTGATGGTTTCTTCCTGATCTTGTATACCTGTAAACAAAAAAATCAAAATAACACAAAACAAAAGTTAAAAGGAAACAGAGAAGGTTAGTTAGTTAGTGCTCTTAGAGGATAATAGTGAGATGCACTGTTTATTTTCATCACAGAGCAGTAATTAGGGGCAAGTTTCACCAAATCATAGTATCTGTTCTTAATCAGATCAGTGCCTTAGTACCACCTCATTGGCATTAAAATTATGGGGAAAGTTTCACCATAGAAGTAGAAGCAGAAGGGTAAAAATCAAGATATTTTGCCTTGCACTAATCCAGAACAATGCAAGCAGCTCACACATACATGCAAGTATGAGGTGCTGTCAACACAGGAGGAAACCAGGACAAGAGATAAGTATCACCCGAAGCGAAAAGAGTACACCTTGCTGAACACTTGCTACAACACTCAGAACAGCAAGAAACCATCACCATCTTACCATTAGTTCTCATCAGATTCATATTAGCATATCCTTACACCACCAACCAAACCACTAGCCAGATTCCATCACACCCTTAGCTCTGGTTGCTCCCTGGAGCTAGTCAAGAACTAGTGAGGAGGATCAGCTAACATATCAAGCATCAGGACAGAAATAAAAGTAGATCCAGCAAGGAGCAAGAAGGAGAAGGATTTCTAAGACTGTATCCATAGAAGCCTCCATCAGTAGCAAAACTAGGTCAGCAACCACATCTTTGTAGCAGGTAAAACTCTACCATCATTTAAGCATCTGTATTATCTTATGGCATAAGCATCTTGGTAAAACAAGGGAATAATCCACATCAAATCCACTCCTATACCCTTCAACTAGATGATCATCTAGGAGGATTGGAGAGGTTCTCTAAGATCTACATAGGGATGCTATGTATGCTCATCATAGAGTAATAAAAAACAATAATAATAGCATTTGTTCTACTTTACATCAGTGGCTCAGCATGTGTGCATCATTGGCAAGAAGAATCTTGGCATCATATTTTTCTTAGTGCAAATAATCAAGATTTTATGAATAGCACTAGAACAAAAGGAGAGAACTATACAGCAGCAAATTATTCATTTAGAGGCTATATAGTTATTCCAATTGTCCAAATCATTTGCACAAGATCATTGTTGTTATTGTCCTGCAATACAGGAAGCACATACATAAGCTAACATGTGTTCACAACCTCAATCTTTACATCACTGGCCAGGGACAGATCTAACCATCAATAACACCCATGGTAGAAGATTATGCAAGCAAGATCTATCATTTTGCATACTCCCAATGGAGGCACCACCATGGCCACCATCATAGAAATAGCTCAGAGAATCAATCTCATCATGTACTAAGTAAAGTAAACCATTTTTCTAGGGTAAAACCACTAGAAGTTATTCCAAGTAAAGCCTACTGCCATGTGAGCAGCACACATATGTCAAACCATTTTACTAAGAATAATTGGTCCATATCAACATGGATCTGTCCTATAGATGTTTATACACACACATAGTAATTACTCATATATCAATTCAATTTAATTGGTGAGTGTGTATCATCATTTGTTCTTAAAAAGAATCATAGCAATTAATCTAGCTAGTCATCTGCACCACACAAGCTAGCTAGACAAGATGGTATATGTGCATCTTCCATGGAAGTACCACATAGCTTGCCATAATATCTAGCTAGTGACACATGAGTTACTAAGCTAGACTTAATCAACCATGTTCTTCTTTTAAACCATCAGCACATAGTACAAAATTTATACCCTTAACTCACTTGTTCATTATGTATGCACAAATAGGTAAAATTCCACAAGATACTCATTGAACCAAAGGTTCAGATAAATCATTTGCACTCATAAATGTCATATGAATTCATTTGAATCCAAAAGTTATTGTACTTCTTGCAACCCCACTTATCTAAAAATCACTCCATCAAATCATTTTCCTAAGGAAAAGTACTTAGGAATCATTTAGTAAGATTAATAAACTGTCAAATGGACAGTACCATTTAGTGGCAACACTGTATCAAGAATCCTCTAGAAATCTTACATTGCTAGTACCACAGGAATTCAATATCCAAAATTAAGAGAACTGAATTTGTATCCACATTACTTGCAGTATAACAAAATCAAATAACAACTAGTTTAGGAATATAGCAGCAAATTTTTATAGAGGTCACAAGAATTACTAGCTCATGATCAATCTAGTATCACATATCACAGTTAGCACCAACTCGTGATTCAACCAATATTGGTATACATCACAATTACATTAAGCCAGGGGTAGTGTAAAGTGACATTATAGCTCATCGAGGGTGCCGAGCACCTGTAGCGTAGGCGTCACGAGGCCGAGGATGGTTCCAAATACCACCGCAACACCACCATCCGGGAGTGTCGGGGTTGCGCCAACATCACTGTCCCGCTGGCATCGAAGTAGAGGTTGGCGACACGGTAGTATCATTGCTGTAGCACAGCCCCATTGGCATCATCGATACCACCCAACACTCACATCAAAACAGAACCTGGGGCAGCAGGTTGTGGACGCTAGGGTTGCAGTTTAGTACTGTCGTCCCGTCGGCGTCAAGTGGAGGAAGCTGGGGCCATATGGGCTAGAAGAGCCGCGCCGGTGGCCTCACCGAAATGCTCGGCTAGGGTTTCGTGGGGCTCACATCAGGGAGCAGAGCGGCGACGAGGCAGCAGGGATCGACGGAGAAGATCGATCTGGGGTCCCATCGGCCGGTGGCGGTACGAAGTTGGCCGGCAACCGGCCGGAGTGGAACTCGTGGCGGTGGTATAGGAGTGGGTCGGGGTTGGTGTTGACCCCGAGCCTAGTAGGCTGTATAATATGGTCTCATGGGCCTTTGAGTTGGACTGGGCTAACCACAGACTAGGCCCAGTTATAAAATAAATTGAATGGAAATACTGACATTTAGGGAAATACAACCAAGTCTTTATAAAAATATAAAAAAATATAGAAGTATACATATATTCCTATAAAGTTCATAAAAATACTTAAAATACATCAAAAGGATCACAAACATAATCTCTATCTAAGAAAAATATAACTTTACTACTTTAAGTTAAATAAAATACCAGTAAATATAAACATCATTAAATCCTAAGTGAAATTTCATAAAATAAGGAAAACTCCTAAAAAATTAATAAAAATAATTTTTATGTATTAAAATGAATCTACTATTTTATAAAAACACTAACTGAAATTTTTATAAATAAAATTTAAAGAAAGTGTTCAAAGATATTTAATCCTTTGTGGAATTTTATAAACATAAAAATAATACTTAAAAATAAATAAAAATCAATTTTAAGGTCTTGAATAAATATATTATACCAAAAAAATATTATATATATTATTAGAAAAGTCTTTAATATTTTAAATAATAAATCCTTATCTAATACTTATTTTGAAAATTCTTTAAAAACATTTCTTAAATAAGAAATAATTATATTTCTCTAGAAATATTAAAACCTTAAAAAAATCTAATTACTAAAATTCTAAACCATAACTAAAATTTATAATAAAACTTAAGCATAATTCATTAACATTATAATACTCTTTTAAACCCTAAATAAAAATTAAAAACCACAATCTTTAAAATAAGTTTTTACATCATTCACTAATATTAAGAAGGGAGGATCTTAACATCTAAATAATAGTTAATGTGACTTTAAATCTTACACATTAACAGCATCATCCAAATTATGCTTTCATTAAATAGTTGCATGTTATTTTCATAATAGCAAAACAAGTTTAATCTAAGCATTCACTTAAATGTAAAATGAATAATTCCACACCTTTGTCATACTTATCATAAATCCAAACTTGAGACTAATCAAAACAAATTACACCTTAAGTTTATTTATTTTAAAGTTAACTTTAGTCTCAAAGCTTATAAATATCATGTCTAATAAACTAATTAGGTTTTTATAGTTAACTTTGGTCTATTTAACTTAAGACATAAAGCATCTCAAGACCAAACTAACCAATCAAACATCCAAAGGCATTGATCATGTTCTATTAACAATAAAGATTGTTCAAACCTTAGAAAGAAAATCTTTTCTTCAAATGTTATTCTTTTTGCCACTTTAAACAATAATCTCATAATAAGTTCTCCAGCTTTTAACAACTCAACCCAAAGACTTTTATCATAGTCACCAAATGATAATTAACCATAATCACATTACTTTATACTTCACTTGTATAATTTTGGATTGTTAACACTTAAGATCATTACTTATAAAGTAAAATTTGAAAATAAACCAACTCTTAAAAGAACCACCTAAATTCACTTCACTCAAAGTATTGGGGATGAATTTGGGAATTTTACAAAATGCATAGCATTACTTATGCATAATTGCATATTACTTCTTTAAACATTAGTCGTTACCGGACCAATGATGCTGATTTCAGATATTGGATCTTATATTGTCTCGAAGACCATGAGTGCATAATCTTGCAATCACAAAAGACAAGTTCACACTTGCTCATGTCCTTTGATTATTTTCTGTGAAGTATTTTGCAAATCCAGTGTTGTCATCACCTGCATTTGAAAAAGGACAGAAAACACTATTTTCATAATAATGTGATTATAGGTTATTTACCATGAGGTAATAACCTACTATAAGAGTTCTGGTGGTAAAGTAACATATTATCTAGGACTTAACAACCAATGTAGCTAGTGATTCTTGTGCCGTATATTACGCGTTGACCATGGGATTTGGAATGGGAGGAAGAAGTCAGCTGTGTCTTTTCCCTCTGGCATGGAGCCGAATGTGCGGGTCGTGGCTGTTATCACTCGTAGCGTGCATATTATATGGTAATTCGTAGAGGATATGCAGCATATGGGTGGGAGACCTCAACGTCCCACGACAGTTCCGGCATCTAAACGGTCTGTACAAACCATTGCGGTAATTCAATAGGTGGGCATGGTGTGCACCAAGGAAACATGCGGTGTCGCAGAGAAGGCAGTGATTAGCTTGGATCTGAGGTTGGGCCTCAAACCAAGGAAGTTTGAACGGGGACATACTGCCGGCCGTGCAACAAAACCTAAGGTCTCTAATGGGTAAAGTGACGCACCTCTGTAGAGTGTAAGAACTATAACTTGTTACTCCCTATTTCG
Organism: Avena sativa; assembly: GCA_916181665.1. NCBI lineage: Eukaryota > Viridiplantae > Streptophyta > Magnoliopsida > Poales > Poaceae > Avena > Avena sativa. The sequence goes on from OV702280.1 coordinate 141,734,606, forward strand.
GGAAGGAGCTGCGAACGATGCGGGAAAGGAACTCCATGAAAGTTCTGGTAAACCCGTGAAGGCTGATAGACATAGCTTTTCAGAATAAAAGCAACCTTTGAAGAAATGTTTACGAAAACCTACATTGCCTACGACCGACGGTCTGTGGCTTTAGAGATAGTGTATCAAACACTCCTTTTCTTGTGAACTTGCTGAGTACGCTCGTACTCAAAGTATCTTCTTAACCCTTGTTAGGTTCTAAAGCCAGTACAGACAACGTCTACATTAAGTCATACTCCAGGAATCATCATCAAAGGCTAAAGCTCTTCAATAAAGTCAAGAAAGGCAACATATACATCAACTCACGTGAAGATGAAGTTACTAAGTAGATAGGAATACAATATCTAGCCATAGAATCTATTTCTATAGTGTATTGCAATAGCAGCAATGCCAGACCATTAGTTAAGATACTAGTCTTAATAGCATGATAGTTTTGGAGTTATTTATTTCCGATTCTTCTTTGTAAGAAGTTTCCTTCTCTCTCTTTAACCTATAGTGTTATCTGGATCTTGTGTAAAGAGCTGAGTTGTAACCTATAGTCATGTCTTAGACCTGCTGTGTTTCTGTTATACTACTCTGAGGGATGTAATACTAGTGAACGGTGTTTCATTGGTATTATGTCAACGACTACTGTACTACATCATGCAGTGGTATGCTGGGTCACTGCATCTCCATTCATGTGTTGATCTCGTTACTGACATGTACTCTTTTCTTGTTCCTGTGATATAACATTCTAGTGATCAAATCACTTGCTTGCAAGCTAATCAATGTGATATCACCGAGAGTGCCCAGAGCATATCTATCCGTCATCGGGATGAACAAATTCCACTCTCGATCCATGGGCCTCAACATAACACTTTAGTAGTATTGAACCCATCTTTATAATCACCCTGCTATGGTGTGACATTTGATGTTATCAAGATACTCTTTCGGTGTTAGTGATTGACATGATCTCATGGTCTAAGGATTAGGATCACTTCATATGTTGTTATAGCAATATAAACTCAATGACTTTGATCGTAATGCTATACTTCAGATGAATGTTCATCACACCATTACACTAATGTTGTAACCTCATTATTAACAACATCCAATGTCCATGATCAGGAAACCTTGATCATCTTGTTAATCAACGAGCTAGTTTATGAGAGAGGCATAACTAGGAACTTTCTGTTTGTTTATTAAACACACATGTATTAACGTTTCCGTATTAATACAATTATAGCATGCAAAATAAACATCTATCATATACTTGGAATATACATAATAACCATTTTATTATTGCCTCTCAGGGCATATTCCCTTCATAATCGAGGGTCTCAACAAGCATGACGTCCACGAGAGAGATATCGTGGGCGACCACGACCTTGCCAAGACCCAATACCTCATATTTAGACTTATCACCATAGGAGACTGTAATATGATCATGACTGGGTCGCATCTCTATGATGATATCCTTGCTTTCGGTAATATGACAAGTGCACCCACTATCTAGCACCCATTTAGACCCACCGGAAGCATAGCCCTGAAAGATAATTACTTCTTGGTTTTAGATACCCATTTTTCAATGGTTCCTCTCATGTTAGTAACAACGGTCTTTGGAACCCAAATAGACCAAGCAGCATATTCATCAAAAGGTCCAACATAATAAGCATAGAAATCACCGTAATAATCACAAAAAAGTTCATAATTTGGATTGTGAGACCCTGCAAAACCAATGCGGTCAGTTTTTTTATTTTGTGACATTCTTCTCAATGGTGTTTGTCTTTGCTTATTCACTCTTGGTCTTCTTCTTGTTCTTGTTCTTCTTCTTCTTGGACTTGGTGACATATCCAAGTCCCTCTTTTCCAAGATTTGATCTTTGGTTGCCAAGAATATCATCAATTACACCCTTACCATTGGGAGTGGTGTCATTGACAAGCACATCTTCCACCCTAGCATTTTCTTTGTTAATATATGTGGATTTAGATGTGCTAGGAACATCATACTTGGTCAATCGAATTTGGAGCTGATCATGCGACTCACTGAGAATAGATAATTCACTTTTCAAAGCCTTGTGAGGAATGTCAAGTTTCTCCAATTCCTCAGAGAGTCTAGCATGAGCAGCCCCAAAGTCAACCTTTTCTTTATTTAGCTTCTTTGCTTTTGCTACTGCATTGTCACGTTCCTTAACAAGATTTGCCATCATTTCTTCATGTGACTCCTCAATAGACTCAAGCCTCTCTTCAAGAGAAACCCGAGCCTCTTCTTCTTCTTCTAGAGCATTTTTTAAGGATGCAATTTCCATTGCATACTCCCTTTCAATCCTGCCCTTTTCTTCAAGAAGCACTTCATTTTGGGCCAGCTAGTCCATAAGAGCCTCAAAATGTATTTTGTGCTCACTTTTCAAGTTAGTGAAGAAATAGTCCAAAGCAATAATCTCTTCTTTAACCTTAAGACTAGTATGATCATCCATGTCAATCATAGCCTTAGGAAAAGAAGTGTTAGAAGTTGATACCTCGGAACCTCTTGCCATGAGACAAGTAGCGTTCTTGTTGATGATGTTTTCGTTTGGAGAGTCGAAGAGAGACGTTGGTGTAGATGTGGTGACTATAGCAGCCACCTCTCGAGAGCTATCATCCTCGTCTTCATCTTCACTTCCCAAAGAATATTCTTCTTGAGCCACTAGAACAATCTTTGGTTGCTTCTTGAAAGGAGCATTCTTCTTAACAAATTGTTTCTTTCATGGAGCCTTTGACTTTTCCTTGAGAATGAGTCTTCCTCCATTATCTTCCCTACTTTGGTACGGACACTCGCTACAAAGTGCAGCCGGTCTCCACAGTTGAAACAAGTTCTTAGCTTGGGACCGTTTTCCCTTCTTCCATATGCTCCACTCTTGTGTTCTAGTTTAGATTTGGCTTTGGCTGGATCCTTCCAAAAGTTTCTAGCATAGAAGGCCATGTATTGTCCATGAATTCTTTTTACATCCTCGGGACAGTCCATATCTTCTATGTCATCTTCATCATGATCAGCCACACTTGTCTTCAAGGCCATGTTGACCCCCTTTTGCATCCCAATGGCTCATGCACGAGCATCTTTGGCATTCTTGGCAGCCACTTTGAAAGCTTCCATCTCTTGCATTACCTCATTGGACGTCATTGAGAAGAAATAGATATGTTTCTTTGAGTAATGAAGATGAAGGATTCTATATGTTGGATGGAGAAGACCACGAGGATATGTATAGGATATCTATTTCCAATGAAGAGCTCGGTGAGGGCATCCCAAGCTTCCTTAGCTGTGTTGAGATGCTCAATGTGTGGCATGTCTTTTGTACCCACACCAAGCCGAATCATGTGTAGACCGTTGCATTGAGTTGGCTGTCCACAACCTCTCTTCTTGTTAGGTTGTTAGGATCCCCAACATGAAGACCATTCTCTATGGTTTTCCACAACTCAATGGAGGAGCTACACACATGATGCTTCATCAAAAATTGCCATTGATTAAAAGTAGATGCTAAAAGTTTGGGTGGACCACCCCTATTATGTATATGTGGGTGTGGGATAGGTGGATCAGGAGAGTACACATGGGAAACCTCATTGTATCCTTCCTTACCACTATCCTTTTTCGAGGAGGAGCTCTTACTAGTGCCATCACTAACCACTTCGTTATCTTTGGAATTGGTTTTACCCGTTTCCTTGGATTGCGGAGTGGTAGCCTCTAAGGCAGATGGAGGTGATGTTGCAGATAGGGAGAGACGCATTATCATTTCACGCATCTCTTCCATATTAGTCTCCATAGAACTAATCAAGGTTGTTTCCAACGTCTTGAGATCGTTCATGGTGACTAACTCCGGAGCATCACTCCCATCTCCCTTGGAATGCATACTTCTCTTAGGCGGTTAATCCCGAATTAAGAGACGGGGCTCTGATACCAATTGAAATGGATTGTATGGACACCAAGAGGGGGGGGGTGAATAGGTGCTACTCAATTTTTAGTTTTTTTCAATTTTAGGCTTGACACAAAGTAAATTCTCTAGATATGCAACTACGATAATTTCCCTATAGGCAAACCTAGCTACTAAGCACGTAAAGAGAGGAGCGGGGAAACCGTAGTGGAGCAGACGGAGACACAGGGATTTTTTTTACCGCAGTTCCTTCCTTGTTAAGGTAAGTACATCTGCGTTGGAGGGGTGGGCGGTTCTAAGACCACCACGCCACAATAGTCCTCACCCTATTCTCCAATGGATCTCGCCACAAAAGGCCTAATCCACCTTCTCCACTATTGGTACCCTTCGAGGCGGGAACCGGTGCCTTTACAACACTAGCAGGGCACACACCCACAACCGAATTGGGGGCTCCCGTAATGACAACAAGCTGTCACAAGAATAAGGATTATCAATATAATCAAAAGAAGGATATAGATATTTCAAAGAAATACTAGATCGAAGATTCTCCAAACGAATGGAGAGGAGATGCAGCGCTTGATTGCAGTTGGTGAAGATCAAGCCCTCCTCCTTCGATTCCACAAATAACAGATCCTTTGGGTGGATGAAGGTGGAGCTCTCTTGGATGGAACTTGAAGAACAGATCTTGTCTTTTTCGAATGAACCAAGAGTTCTAGTAGGAGGGGGAAGGCTGGCCTAAATATCCCCTGTACGGATCTGGCCGTTGGTGAAGTTTGGCGGCGGATTATCCGCCCCCCACTAGGGGTGGACTATCCGCCCTGGGGGAAATCCGCCCTTGGATGGAAAGTCCGGGGGTAAAGTCCGCCTCCACACAATAGGTCACACCGGTCTTGACTTGGTGAATTTCCTTGAGACTATCCGCCCCTGGGGAAAATCCTCCCCTAGTGAAGGAAAGTTCGGGGAAACTCCACCCCCTCTCTGAGAGATGCGCCATGCCAACCTTTCAGGCAGATCCTGGGGGGCGGACTATCCGGCCCCTTGGAGGGGCGGATTATCCGGCCTGGGAAAAAACTCCGGCCCTCGTTAGAAAATACATGGGATATTCCCCCCCCCCCCATTCTGAGGGTTGCGCCCCTCGCGCCCTTTAGAGTTTAGGGAGGGGCGGATTATCCGCCCCCCAAAATCAGTTTCAAACTCCTTTTGAAGGTAAAGATCTGCAGCACTTCAAGACACATTAAATAATCCTTGGTATTGTTATCTAACGCACAAAACACTAGGGATCATGAAATATTCTTTTACCTCTCCTTTGATATCATCTATTTTCCCACCATATACATTTATGTGGCCTTTTGTTTGTTAGTATTTTAAAACCAAGCCACATATATTTGTATGGATCCAAATCTACCTATCGCATTCATATGTGATGTGGTTTCACCGTCTTAAAACATCATGCATGCATGGTTGCAATCTTGCATGTCTCATCCAAAAGAAACCCTCCACCTTCCTCTTTTCCATTCGGTTCTTTTGGTGTGTATGTAAATTCTAGAGCTTGACCTTTTGAAACGGTTAATTCAAACTATCCATCCTACCTTTGTTGCATGGCTCTATCCAAAAACCCTATCCTTCATGTGTATGTGTGTACTCGTGCCTACACACACCAAGCTAAATTGCTAGCTAGCCAAAGATCTAATTTCGACCTAAACCGTGTGTATGCATGTGGACATATGCACTCACACACCTACATCTACTCATACTCGTGTACACAAAACATCTTTTGGGGAAACACTTTCCTTCCTAGCTAGATAGCTAATCTACAATAATCTTTTTATTTCTTTTGGTGCACCCCACTAAGTCCCAGCTAGCTATTGGAGCATCTAAATCAGCCCGGTGCAATCCCTAGGGCAACATACAAGTGCGTGCGGCTACACCCCAGCCCAAAAACCTGAACCTAAGGCACCCGTGTCCATTTTTTCCTGAACCATGTCTCAGAACCAAACCAACACTTAGTTGAACCCTCGACTCAACCCTCCATGCCTCTCCCTGGCTCAGTCCTTGGCCTGGCTCGATCCAGCCAGCAGAAGCGCAAACTGGTGTCCCTGTTTCTGTTCCTCGCAGCGGGCGTGTCGTGCATGTGAATGCAAACACGCGAGCGCATGTGCCCCTTCCACCCTTGCGTGTCTTGGATCCAAAAAGGCAGCTGCCGCGTCCTCTCCTCCCTGGCCAACCACCCCTCTCTGTTTCATCCTTATCCCCATCGTTTCCTTCTCTTCCATGAATCCACCGACGGCAGGAACATGTCGCTAGGAAGAGAACCATGCAAAGTTGTTGAAGTCTTGGTCATGGAGGAGACCCTGAGGCGCCTGGAGCCTCCCCACGTTCGTCGTCGAGCTCACCTGTCGTCCCCCTTAGCTAGGACTCCTTCCCGGTGGCAAATCCTTCCTCCCTCGAATCCGCTGTTCCAATCGCAGCACGCCCGGTGAGCACCTACTCCAATCCAAGCCACCCCCACTTCATCTCCTTTGATTGATGAATATATCGTATCCGCGTCCATTCGCTTCGGCCGCCGTCGTCTCTCGCAGCTCGCCGCCATTTGGGCGCCTCCGAGTCGAGCCAGCTTGTCCTCAAGCACGACCTTGACCTAGACCACCCCGACATCCACCTTCTTTGCTGCCAGCACCGTGACGCTCTACCGTCGCGCGCCCGTCGCGCTAACCGCAGCAGCATCTACCTCGCGAAGCTTCTCTGTCCTTGCCCTCTTTTCGGCTCCCTCCGACCACCTCCGTCCAAACCACCTGAACCTTTTGGAAGCCCTACCTCCCCTCTATTAATCAAGCCAAACCTCGCTCCAATCCATGCCCTGTAGTTCTCGGCATCGACCTCCAAAATCGGATCGCTATCTCTATCGCCGAAAATTTAGTTACGACTGCAGTTTTACCCTCTGTTCTAGACTAGATCCCGACCACTACATACCTCCTTAGGAGAAACCTCAAACATTAAAGTTGTAGCTCTACCTTTCATCTTCAATTTTGGTTTTTATAGTTGTTCCAAATACACTGCCGTTTGCTCGACATCTTCGCCTGAATATCAGATCAGCTAGCAGTATCCACGAATCAATATCCAGTTCGTCAGACGGAGCCCCAAACACTTTTGTGTAAAAACCCCAGCGTTTTCCTGCAGCCCAACCCACGGTCCCTCTCCTCTGTAACTTTTCACCGGAGCCCCTAAGCTTCCCTTCTTCCTAACCCACGCCCAACCTAGTCTAGTCAGCACTTTGCGGCCCACCTGTCATCCAACGTGTGAGGCCGTGGCTAGAACTCTCTTCGGTGTAAAAAGACCAGGACCTTTTCAACCTCAAAAATTCAAACTGGTTTTAGATCTGTGTAAATTTCAAACATTTATAACTTTTAAATAAATCCAAATTTGGATAAAAGTTTAATGTGAAAAGTGTTTAGTTTTTAAATATGAATCCAACCATATATTCAAATGTGTTCAAATCTGATTCAAACTAGTCAAACCTTTGACTTTGAACCCTCTTTAATACTTTGACTTTAAATTATAATTTAAATTCATAAGTTCAAATAAATTGAATAATATATGTTTTTGAATCAGAAAAAATGAGGAATCTGCATCTGCTATTTATAATATCATTTGAATTATTTAAAATTTTGAAATAATTTCATTGTTAATAAATGCCTTTTCTTAATAAATTTATAACTTTAAATCTGTAAATCCGAATTCGCTAAATGATATGTCCAAATCGATCACCAGACCTCTCCAACTATGATATCCATGTTATCATTTGCATCATACATTAAGAGCAGATTTACAATCAGTATTGTTTATGCAAGGAGAACATGATAAATAAAATTGGGAACTAATTGTTCCTTATTAGAAATTTCTCACGAATGCTATATCATCAATGTGATATGCCCCTAATACCTTTTCTACATAGTTGGTATCATTAGCTTGCCTTGTCATGCATCATATCATGATCATGCCGATTCTTCGCATTAGTTGTAATTGTTGCATCGCTTGTTCCTTTTAGTGTTTTGCTTCTTCCCAGATAGGACGATGAGATGTTGTGAGCTTCGACAAGTTCTTCGGTTATGAAACTTCGGAAATGTTTTCCAGGCGAGCATTCTCCCCATTTCTAACTATCTTACTTTTATAGTATTTATTCCCTTCTATTGATCTATTGCTATCTGTGTTGCATGCTATAGTTTTCGTACCCGTGATATTCCTTGCAGCCATTATATTGCCTTGGACACCTCCTATTACCTGTTGTTTGGTAGATAGTCGGCCTTGCGAGTCGTAGCTGCTTGCTCTGGTGTTGTTTCAATGTCGTCAAGCACCACAATTGTTGGAGAAATGCCTCATGCTTTATGTTGGAGATGATCATGGCTTCAATTACAGTTTAACAACTAATGTTGAAAGTAGATAAATAATACAGAGGCACATGTGGGCAATAGATGTTATTTAGTTTTTAACCGTCCACTTGTGTCCCATAGGACCCCGAGTACTTGATACCCGTTCCTTGAATATTCGCATTATCCGCATGTGGGACCATGAATCCCCTTAGCATGAGCTTGAGTCATATTTTATTTCTTGAGGCCAGAAAGTAGTTTGGGGCTTTATTACTATCATGTACTTATGCCATGATTATGCCATGCTTTACTGCTTTATTTACTATTGCGCGTGGAGCGCCTATACTATTTTGGATCGCGGCACGGTTTCGCGGTATCGACAAGCCTAGTCACACTTTCGGGTTCCTAGTGGTTTACAGCCATTCTCGCAAACCGCTGGGTCCATCGCAGAGCCGTCTAACTTCATAGCGGGTAGCTTAGTGGGGTGGCCCCCTGAAATATTATATGAATCTTGCGATTTCTTTATAGTGATGCCTCGTTGGGTTTTTATTTGGTTTTTCTGAGGTTGATCATGCGTGTGTTGCCATTTGTGTCCCCCTGCAGGGTAAAACTTTCTGAATGTCGTGTCCGCGGTTATGGACGACTTGGAGCATAGTATATCAATCATAGATAACTATAACTAAAGTAGTGATATAAATTTGACTTTATAATTACTAGTATTCAGGTTCACTACAACGGAATGGCTAAATAAAAGTACGAACAACTGCTGGGTTTTGGATATCTCATGCTATTTGTATCTGACTAGTAAGTGTCGCAACTACAACAGAATGGTTGACTAAAAGTGCCCACTATTTATTATATTAGGATGACTCGTGCTATCTATATCTGACTAGTAATTGTTGCAACTATAACGGAATGAATAAAACTGCCAACTGTGTGAGTTCCTCGGTGGACTTCCTCGTTTGGTCTTGAGGGGGAAATACCAGGATGGGTATGTTTGGTGGTAGTATCAGGTTGGATTCGAATAGGTCTTTCTTATCCCTCTCTAATTGCCGACAATTGTATCGAGTCTCTATAGGTTGTTTAGTGCATGCTGCACTGCCGCTTCAGTCCACCATACCTATGTAGGAGAGGACCATCGAATTCTAAGACTCGCCATGTACTGGCCTCAGTACTGATTTCTCTCTTTTTGATTTGCCCTTTGCCGGCACCCATTTTGTTTAAGCAGGTTTTGAGATCGACGTCGTTAGCAGGGTTACCCTACTGGCTTGGCCTGGGCAGGGTTATGGACGCCATTGGTTATTCTTCAGGGCTCTTAGCCTAATTTGCATCTTGTCCGTACTCGGACGTTGTTTCGTTTTCAAGGTGATTTGGATCTTTGTATTGTATATTTGTATTCTTCACTCGATGAGTCGCTGTTGTATATATCTGTTCTGTGGGTTCGATCGTGGACTATTGTGTAATGATATTACTTTGTTTTCCACCCGCATACAAGTGCCTGGTGGGGTCCTTTTAATCGTTTCTATGCGGGTTTCGCAGGAATCGCTAAAACCTGCATAGGGCCGATCTGAGGGTGTTACAGAGTGGTATCAGATCTCAGCAGTTACGATACCCTATTTGTCCAGCCTGTAGGATAACCTAGCTAACTGAGGTTGTAGAGTGTTAAAACTATTTTGTAAAATCGGTTGGATAGGTCTGATTAGGTCTGCTTTTACTCCTCACCCCTATGCTACTCTCTTCTTACGTTTGCATGTTTTGAATCTGCTCACTTATATTTTCTTCGAGTCCAGGAATTCTCGTGGTTGGACTTCTGTCGTACCTTTAGGGTTTCGCTTCCATCCTCTTGTAATGGTGCTCTGACATCCGGTCTTTATGCTATTTGAGGAATTTCCCTCTGTTGTACCTTTTCAGTGGACCAAAATTCACTAATTTTTTTCTTTTCTTTGTATCCTCTGGTGTATTCCAATATGACGAAGTCTTCCACATCAGATCTAATAAAGATCCTGCATCAGTGCTTTGTTTCCGAATGTCGCTTGTTAAGATCTTCAGCCTAAATCCGAGAATGGGTTGCATGCTTTTCTACTGAATGTTCGGAGTAATAGTTTGGGTGCGTGATGGATTGGCCCCCATGCCGACTACTCATTCTATTTGCTCTTTTACACTGAAGTGGATTAGAATGCATATTTTATCTCCTTCTATCAAAGTTAGAGGTGGTTTTATCTATTGAAACCTTTACATTCGTCCTATGTTCGCCAGAGTGCTCTCTAGACAAGTTTGGCAAGGCGCTGACACCGCACCATCCCCTTGAAGGAGATACATGGGATTGTGAAGATTTCTTTCCTAGGAATCTCGGGACGATATTCATGTTTAGTGGGGGAGAGTTGTAGCATCCCAATTGTCTAATAATTGTAATGCTACTTTCCTATTATAGATTTGCTACTTCTTACATCTCATAATTGCATTACATAATATCATGCTATGTCATCATGCCACATTGCATTTGAGCATCATATTAAATCTTGGCTTTTATATTTATCATTGCATTTGGTTCTTACAAAATTGTATTTGGCTTATGATATATGTTAAATGCCCAAGTTGAGTTGAGGGCATATATTTTACTTCCCCTTCCATCTACTAACTTTCCATATACCTCTCCTTTGATATCATCTATTTTTCCCACCATATACATGTATGTGGCCTTTTGTTTGTTAGTATTTTAAAACCAAGCCACATATATTTGTATGGATCCAAATCTACCTATCTCATTCATATGTGATGTGGTTTCGCCGTCTTAAAACATCATGCATGCATGGTTGCAATCTTGCATGTCTCATGCAAAAGAAACCCTCCAACTTCCTCTTTTCCATTTGGTTATTTTGGTGTGTATGTAAATTCTTGAGCTTGACCTTTTGAAACGGTTAATTCAAACTATCCGTCCTACCTTTGTTGCATGGCTCTACCTAAAAACCCTATCCTTCATGTGTATGTATATGTGTGTGCTTGTGCCTACACACACCTAGATAAATTGCTAGATAGCCAAAGATCTAATTTCTACCTAAACCGTGTTTATGCATGTGGACATATACACTCACACACCTACATCGACTCATAATCGTGTACACACACCATCTTTTGGCAAAACACTTTCCTTCCTAGATAGCTAGCTAATCTACACTAATCTTTTTATTTCTTTTGGTGCACCCAACCAAGTCCCAGCTAGATATTGGAGCATCTAAATCAGCCCGGGGCAATCCCTGGGGCAACCTGCAAGTGTGTGCGGCTACACCCTAGCCCAAAAACCTGAACCTGGGGCACCCATGTCCATTCTTTCCCTGAACCATGTCTCAGAACCAAACCAATGCCTAGCTGAACCCTCGACCGAACCCTCCCTGCCTCTCCCTGGCCCAGTCCTTGGCCTAGCTCGACCTAGCCATCAAAAGCGCAAAGAGGTGTCCCTGTTTCTGTTCCTCGCAGCGGGCGTGTCGTGCACGTGAATGTGAACACGCCGAGCGCGTGAGCCCCTGCCACCCTTGCGTGTCCTGGACCCAAAAAGGCAGTTGCCGCGTCCTCTCCTCCCTGGACAACCAGCCCTCTCCATTTCATCCTTATCCCCATCGTTTCCTTCTCTTCCACGAATCCACCAACGACCGGACCATGTCGCCAGGAAGAGAACCGCGCAAAGCTGCTGAAGTCTTGGTCATGGAGGAGACCCCGAGCTCACCTAATGTCCCCTGTGGCTAGAAATCTTCCCAGCGGCGACTCCTTCCTCCCTCGACTCTGCTTTTCCAATAGCAGCACGCCGGTGAGCACCTACTCCTATCCAAGCCATCCCCGCTTCCTCTCATTTTCTTGCTACGTATATCGTCTCCGCGTCCATCCGCTCAGGCCATCGTCGTCTCTTGCAGCTCGCTGCCGTTTGGACCGCCACCGAGCCGAGCTATCTTGCCCTCAAGCATGACCTTGACCTAGACCACCCCAGCATCCACATTCTTTTCCGCCAGCGTCGTGATGCTCTGCCATCGCGCGCCTGTCGCGCTCTCCGCAGCAGCATCTACCTCGCAAAGCTTCTCTGTTCTTGCCTGCTTTCCGGCTCCCTCCGACCTCCTCCGTCCAAACCACCTGAACCTATTGGAAGCCCTACCTCCCCTCTCTTAATCAAGCCAAACCTCACTCCAATCCATGCCCTGTAGTTCTCGGCATCGACCTCCGAAATCGGATCGCTATCTCTGTTGCCGAAAATTAAGTTACGATTGCAATTTTACCCCATGTTCTCGACTAGATCCCGACCGCTACATACCTCCTTAGGAGAAACCTCAAACATAAAAGTTGTTGCCCTACCTTTCCTCTTCAATTTTGGTTTTTATGGTTGTTCCAAATACGCTACAGATTGCTCGACATCTTCTCCCGAATATCAGATCAGCTAGCAGTATTCGCGAATCAATATCCAGTTCGTCAGACGCAGCCCCAATCACTTTTGCGTAAAAACCCCTAGCATTTTCATGTAGCCCAACCCACGGTCCCTCTTCTCTGTAACTTTTCACCAGAGCTCGTGAGCTTCTCTTCTTCCTAACCCACGCCCAACCTGGTCTAGTTAGCACCCTGCGGCCCACCTATCATCCAACGTCTGAGGCTGAGGCTAGAACTCTCTCCGGTGTAAAAAGACCAGGACCTTTTCAACCTCAAAAATTCAAACTGGTTTTAGATCTGTGTAAATTTCAAACATTTATAACTTTTACATAAATATGAATTTGGATAAAAGTTTAATATGAAAAGTGTTTAGTTTTTAAATATGAATCCAACTATATATTCAAATGTGTTCAAATCTGATTCAAACTAGTCAAACCTTTAACTTTGACCCCTCTTTAATAATTGACTTTAAATTATAATTTAAATTCATAAATTCAAATAAATTGAATAATATATGTTTTTGATTCAAAAAATGAGGAATCTGTTTATGCTATTTATAATATCATTTGAATAATTTAAATTTTGAAATAATTTAATTGTTAATAAATGCCTTTTCTTAATAAATTCATAACTTTAAATCCGTAAATCCAAATTCGGTAAATCATATGTCCAAATCGATCAGCAGATCTCTCCAATTATGATATCCATATTATCATTTGCATCATGCATTAAGAGCAGATTTATAATCAGTACTGTTTATGCAAGGAAAACATGATAAATAAATTCGGAACTTATTGTTTCTTATTAATAATTTCTCACGAATGCTATATCATCAATGTGATATGCCCCTAATACCTTTTAGACATAGTTTTTCTCATTAACTTGCCTTGTCATGCATCATATCATGATCATGCCGATTCTTCTGCATTAGTTGCAATTGTTGTATTGCTTGTTCCTTTTAGTGTTTTGCTTCTTCCCTGATAGGACGATGAGATATTGTGAGCTTTGACAAGTTCTTCGGTTATGAAGCTTTGGCAATGTTTTCCAAGCGAGCATTCTCCCCCTTTCTACCTATCTTACTCTTATAGTATTTATTCCCTCCTGTTGAACTATTTCTATATGTGTTGTGATGCTCTAGTTTTCGTACCCGTGATATTCCTTGCAGCCATTATATTGCCTTGGACACCTACTATTACATGTTTTTTGGTAGATAGTCGGCATTGCGAGTCGTAGTTGCTTGCTCAGGTGTTGTTTCAATGTCGTCAAGTACCACAGTTGTTGGAGAAATGCCTCATGCTTTATGTTGGAGATGATCATGGATTCAATTACAGTTTAACAACTAATATTGAAAGTAGATAAATAATACAGAGGCACAGGTGGGCAATAGATGTTATTTGGTTTTCAACCTTCCATTTGTGTCCCCTAGGACCCCGAGTACTTGATACATGTTTCTTGAATATTCGCACTATCCACATGTAGGACCATGAATCCCCTTAGCATGAGATTGAGTCATATCTTATTTCTTGGGGCCACAAAGTATTTTGGGGATTTATTACTATCATGTACTTATGCCTTGATTATGCCATGATTTACTGCTTTATTTACTAGTGCGCGTGGAGCGCTTGTACTATTTTGGATCGCGGCATGATTTTGCGGTATCGACAAGCCTAGTCACGCTTTCGGGTTCCCAATCATTTACAGCCATTCTTGCAAACCTCTGGGTCCATCTCGGAGCCGTCCAACTTCGTAGCGGGTAGCTTAGTGGGGTGGCCCCCTGAAATATTATATGAATCTTGCGATTTCTTTGTCGTGATGCCTCATTGGGTTTTCATTTGGTTTTTCCGAGGTTGATCGTGTGTGTGTTGTTATTTGTGCCCCCTGCAGGGTAAAACTTTCTGAAAGCCGTGTCCGTGGTTATGGACGACTTGGAGCATAGTATCTCGATCATAAACAACTATAACTAAAGTAGTTCTACAAATTTGAGTTTATAATGACTAGTATTCAGCTTCATTACAAAAGAATGGCTACATAAAAGTACCAACAACTGCTGGGTTTGGGATATCTCATGCTATTTGTATCTGACTAGTAAGTGTCGCAACTACAATGGAATGGTTGACTAAAAGTGCCCACTGTTTATTATATCAGGATCACTCATGCTATCTATATCTGACTAGTAATTGTTGCAACTATAACGGAATGCATAAAACTGCCAACTATGTGAGTTCCTCGGTGGACTTCTTCGTTTGGTCTCGAGGCGGAAATACCAGGATGGGTATGTTTGGTGGTAGTATCAGGTTGGATTCGAATAGGTCTTTCTTATCCCTCTCTGATAGCCGACAATTGTATCGAGTCTCTATAGGTTGTTTAGTGCATGTTGCACTGCCGCTTCAGTCCACCATGCCTATGTAGGCGAGGACCACCGAATTCTAGGACTCGCCGTGTACTGGCCTCAGTACCGATCGCTCTTTTTTTCCTTGCCCTTTGCCGGCACCCCTTTTGTTTAAGTAGGTTTTGAGATCGATGTCGTTAGCAGGGTTACCCTTCCGGCTTGGCATGGGCAGTTTTATGGATGCCATTGGTTATTCTTCTGGGCTCTTAGCCTAATTTGCATCTAGTCCGTACTCGGACGCTGTATTGTTTTCAAGGTGATTTGGATCTTTGTACTGTATATTTGTATTCTTGACTCGGTGAGTCATTGTTGTATATATCTGTTTTGTGGGTTCCATCATGTACTATTGTGTAATGATATTACTTCGTTTTCCACCCGCACACAATTGCTTGGTGGGCACCTTTGAATCATCTCTATGCGGGTTTAGCGGGAATCGCTAAAACCTGCATAAGGCCGATCTGAGGGTGTTACATCATTGTTGGCGTTGATCCTTTTGTTGTCGATTGCTTGTTGTGTACTTTACATCTTGCGGGATGGTGGGATGAAGCGGTCCGGGCTAACCTTACATGACATCGTTCATGAGACTTGCTCCACGCTTGACATGCAACTTGTATTGAAAGCCCCAAACCACGTAAAACATGCAAACAAAATTAGAGGCGTCTAACTTTGTTTTGCAGGGCTGTGTTGTGATATGATATGGCCATGATTGTAATTATATATGTGATACGTCCAAAACGTATCTACTTTCTCGAACACTTTGCTATTGTTTGTCCTATAAACTTGTGTGATTTGGATACAACTAACACGGACTGACGTTGTTTTCAGTAGAATTACCTTGGTGTCTTGTTTTTGTGCAGAAAATGAACTATCAGGAAAAATCCCGGAAAATATGCCAAAAACTATTTCTCACCAGAAGATCCACGGAGCCAGAGGGGAGGCATGGGGGGACCAGACCAACCCCAGGTGCTGGCCCACCTGACCCCGCACCTAGAGGGGGTTTGGCCACCCCAGGAAGCTCCTCAGCCTCCCTCCGTGCCTATAAGTTGCCTTCTGACCTAAAAACTCAGGGAGGTTCGATAGTTTTCCAGAAAGAGTTCCGCTCCGCCACCGCCATCAGAAACTAAGATTCGGATCCAGAAACTCCGTTCTGGCACCCTTCCGGGACGGGGAATTTGGAGAGGATCATCGCCATCATCATCACCAACGCATCTCCATCAACCACAGATGTTTCCCTCATCCATGAGTGAGTAATCCCCCGATGTAGGCTTAGGATGGTAGGGATTGGATGAGTTCTATCATGTAATCGAATAAGATCTATTAGGGCATAGTGCCTAGTATCTCTATTAGTGCTATTTGACTTTGTTGCAACTTGTTGTGCTTAATGCTTGTCACTAGGGCCCGAGTGCCATGATCTCAGATCTGAACTTATTATTGAATCATTATGATAGTATTGTTTGTGATTTTATCTGCAAGTTGTGTACACATATCATTGTACGGATCCAAAGGCCCCAAAGTGACAATAATTGGGACAACCGGAGGGGATGGCTGTGGTGTGAGGATCACATGTGTTCATGAATTTTTAATGCTTTGATCCGGTGTTCTATTAATAGGAGCACCTTAATTGGCACTAGTTCCCTAGAGGTCCCGCTGCCACGGCTTGGCTGGACAGAAGATGTTGTGCAAGTTCTCATTGCGAGCACGTATGACTATATATGGAGCACATGCCTAGGATTGTTTAGTACTTGGATGCTTGTTATTATTTATCTGCAATGCCCTAGATCTTGAAGTTACATGTTTAGACTCGTCCATGCAACGCCCGTCCATCCATCCCTATGCCTACCTCCCTCGAATCCTACTGTTACCGTTACGGTTACTATTGCTCCTTTTTCACTGTTGTTGTTACTGCTGTTGTTGCTTTGATGTTGCTACTACAAACTATTGCTACTGATAAACTTCTGTGAGCAAGAACTATTTCCAGGTGCAGTGCAAGTATTCTTTGGCTCCCCTTGTGTCGAATCAATAAATTGGGTAATACTACCCGCGAAGACTGTTGCGATCCCCTATACTTGTGGGTCATCAAGACTATTTTCTGGCGCCATTGCCGGGGAGCATAGCTTTACTTGTAAGCTCACTTGGATCTATTATTGTTCACTGCTACTCCTTTCATCATGGGTAAGTCTTGTGATGGAAAGTTCCCTATTTTACCATCCACTACAAGAAGAGGTACAGTCCTAAACACCTCAGTTGCTCTTGATTCACCATCTGTTATAAGTAAGCTTGTCACACCACCACCACATACACATGCTACACACACTGCTACTACTGCTGAGTCTGAAACTGCTTTTGATACTCATGATGTTACTTCTACTGTGCTTGACGCGAGTGGTTCACTAGGTCCTTTTCTAGATGCTACTATGGCTAGTCTAGGAAATGCCGAAACTCCTAGTGAAGACACTATTACACCTGTTAGCTCACCTGAGTCTAGTGAGAGTTATGATATTAATGATGGTTACATTGAGCTCACTCATGAATTTGTTGAAGAGTGCCGAAACACACATGGTACTAGTGCTATGAGAGTCTCCTTGCTAGACGTACTATTATGCCTAAGTTGTCCTATGATCCTAAGTTTGCCACATCTCCCATAGATATTAAAGATAAAGATTATGATTTCTCTCTTTATTTATCTTATTTAGATATTTTTTGAGAAATAACCTTTTTGTGGGACTGAAAATGAGAGTTGTGGCTCATATGAATGAGCTTTCTACTATGAGTGCTTTATTCTCTGATGATTTTAAGAGGCGCAAGTACTTTGTTGCTAAGATCTTCCCTTTTTCACTAAAAGGAGAAGCTAGGGCTTAGTTTAATCGATTACCTCCGGGTTCCATTGATAGCCCTGATTGCTTGATTGCTTCTTTCTTCCATAAATATTTTCCTCCCAGTGCTAGACATGCTGCTTTGCAGAGACTTTTTGATTTTATACAGGGAGAAGAAGAAAAATTGCCTGAATCATGGAAAAGATTTTGTTCCTTGATTCATGCACATCCTAGATGTCCATTACCTAATAATGAGCTTCTTGATATTTATTATAATGGACTAACTGATGATTCTAGGACTTACCTAGATAGCTTTGCTGATTGTGTTTTCAGGAAAAGGACTCCTACAGATGCTGAAGAATTAATGACAAAGATAAGCAAGAATTATGATGATTGGACTTCAACTGAGTTGAATACACCTGAGCCTATTACTCCTGAACCATTTCCAACACCAACAACAAAGAAGAGGGGAGTTATTGCATTAAATGATGAAGTGATGATGGAAGCTAAGAAGTGTCTAAAGGAGAAAGGTATTAGAGCTGAAGATGTGAAGAATCTACCTCCTATAGAAGAATTATGTAAGCCAATTCCGCACTCATCTATTATTGAGTTACACTCTCTCCAATTTAAACAAGGTGATGTTCCATATGGTAAGCCTCCTGATCAAGGCTTAGAGGAACTTGACACATTTATTGTTAAACAAGGTAATTTTAATAAACAAGTTCAGAATCATTTATTCGAATACTCTAGATCTATCCATGAGTTGAAAGATATTGTGGAAATAATTTCTAATGATATTAAAATGCTTTGCAAACACTTTCAAATGGTTCAAACTCAACTTGATCAACTTGCTAAGGTGCAAAAGGATATGCTAGTTAATGCTTCAGGAAATAAACATGCTTACAGAATTAGAACTAGGAGTGGTGCAGCTATTCAAGATCCTTTATATCCTAAAGTACACCCTAAAAGAATAGAGTAGGATTCCCAACAAGGTGAGGATAGTGTTAGCCCTCGTAAGAGGAAGAAAAAGAAACATAAAGTAGTTGAGGAACCACTTGAACCTGTTGTAGATCCTAATAGTATATCTGTCTCTGAAGCTGAAACTGAGAGTGGTAATGATAAAAATGAGTCTCTTGATAAGGAGGAAGGTGAGGAAGAACCTGAGAAGCACACTAAGAACACTAGGTACACAAAGGAGGATTTTATTGCTAATAAACATGGTAAAGAGAGAACCTTGGGTGCAAAAACCTATGCCTTTTCCAGGTAAGATACACAAGTCAAAGGAGGAAGAACACTACAACAAGTTTTGTGAGTGGATGAAACCTTTATTCTTGCAAATTCCTTTGATTGATACTATTAAGTTGCCTCCTTATTCAAAGTATATGAAGGATATTGTCTCTAATAAAAGGAAGATTCCTAATGAGGATATTTCTACTTTGCTTGCTAATTACTCCTTCAATGGTAAGGTTCCAAAGAAACTTGGTGATCTAGGTATACCAACTATTCCTTACTCCATTAAGAATAATTATGTTAGAACTGCTTTATGTGATTTGGGAGCTGGAGTTAGTGTTATGCCTTTTTCTCTCTATAAGAGACTCCAGCTAGAAAAGTTGATACTAACTGATATATCTTTGCAAATGGCTGATAAGTCAACTACTGTCCCTGTTGATATATGTGAGGCTGTTCATGTTCAATTTGATCATAATTGCATGGTCTTAACTGACTTTGTTGTGCTTGAAATGCCTGAAGATGATAATATGTCTATTATTCTTGGGAGATCTTTTCTTAATACTGTAGGTGCTGTCATCAATTGTAATCAAGGAAAAGTGACATTTAATATTAATAACAAAGAGCACACTGTCTATTTCCCCAAGAAGGTTGTTAGAAGATATTGCCTGAATTCCATTGAAAATATTGAGAGCATCAAGGTTGGAGAAATATATTGTCCCATTGCACAAGAAAATTTTGAAACTATTATGATTGGGACCATTGCTATCAAGTATGAGGTAACATAATCACCTTGTGGAATGCAAAGTTTTGTTTAATATAAGATTGTTTTGGTAACAATACTTGATCAACCTTTTTAACAAAAGGATTTTAATGAACAAAATAATGCTTTCACTGTGGTTATACTTGCTCACTTTTATTTTTCTCCTTTCTAATCTTTGCTCTTTGTCGTGCCTAACTTAAAGGCGTTAAATAAAAGTACTTGTTGGGAGATAAACCCAAGAGTTTCCTTGAGTCTTGGAAGTTATTACTTCAGTAATGACCTCTCCTTATCCTTTTTGTTTGCTTTTTGTGCCAAGAATGAACTCTAATGAGAGGGAAGTAAGATTTGGGGAGTTGCTGTCCCAAAACAGATTTGTGTCCTCCACCAAAACAATTGAGGAGTCTCTGTAACTCGTATTGAGCTGAAAAGTTATGAATAAATCCCCCAATATGTTAGGTAACTTTCGTTAGTACTTCACTTTTTGATTTGAGCAACAGAAGATGTTGGAAAAAATCGGTTTCTACCTGCTGGTCTGTTTTGACAGATTTCTGCCATTATTTGCATTTGCTTCTTATTGATTCCTTTTTGAGTTCTCTTTTGGGGAATTGAGATTTTTGAAGGAGTTGGTACAGTAGCTTGTTGTTTTTAGTGAAAAGTTTTGTTGTTCCAAAGCTTTGCCTAAGTTCTAATATCTTTTAAATACACTAATGTTGCTAATAAAGATTGTGTGAAGTTTTGTATGAAGGAAAAATTTCAGGTGTAGAGAGAGAATGATGTAATGAGATGAATAATGGATAAAATCTCAAGCTTGGGGGGAGCCACCCCGTGTCATCCCAAGAAATATTCAAGAGGTGCAAGCGTCAAAGCTTGGGGGTGCCCAAAGCATCCCCTACTTCATCAATAAAAATCTCAGGTCTTTCTAGACACTTCGTTTTTATTGTTTCATGCACAGTTGTGTTGTCCTTGGAGCGTATTAATTTTTGTTTTTGGTTTTCTTTTGCTTCGTTTGGTATTGCATTGGTTTCCTTCTAAAAAAATCAAAAACACCAAAAATATTTGTTGTTCTTCTTTGGTTTTGTGAGTTCTTTGCAGGGTTCAGCCGTCCTCAGTGGATTTTGGTTTTCATGTTAATATTCAAGTCACACAAGTGAAGGGCAATAATGAAGATTAAGACAACTCAAGGTGTGGTAAGAGG
Organism: Avena sativa; assembly: GCA_916181665.1. Classification (NCBI taxonomy): domain Eukaryota; kingdom Viridiplantae; phylum Streptophyta; class Magnoliopsida; order Poales; family Poaceae; genus Avena; species Avena sativa. The sequence goes on from OV702280.1 coordinate 141,755,686, forward strand.
CTGGTAACGAACTCTATTTTTTCATTTTTGTACATATACTCATCATAGTGAGCATGCTTAGTCTGTTTGTGTAAGGTGTATGTCATTATGGATGCTTAGTAGTTCTTGCTTGTCTATGATTAGCTCCATCTTGCTAATAGTTTGTAGCATGTCATATGAATGTTTGCTTGCATTGTTTTATTCATACTTTGGTATGAAATTGTGGTATGCTCATCTGACTGTTCATGTGAATCGACTTGCCACATGCTCAAGCATGCATATGACTAATCAATAGTCAGTAAGCCTCGATGATTTATTTTGCCTCAGAGTTCTTGTATCATTTTCATGCCATAATTAGTCTTGTTTTGTTGCAAGCATGATTATGATAGTTATTGCTCTCTCTTTTGTCGCTCCCTCTCTATTGCTAGCCTTCACTTGCATTGAGTATGTGCTCTACCTGTGCTTCCAACTCCCCAAAACCAATATTGCCAGCTGTGTCCACCATACCTACCTATTAGCATCATTTGCTAGTTCAGTGCATATTCTATATGCTGTGTTTTCTTCCAAAATAAAATGTTTGTCTGTTTTGAGAAAGTTAGTTAGTAAAGCTCTCACGAACTTTATGACACACTTTATTCCTTGCGCTTAATAATCTTGAACCATTGTGACATGTCCATGAAAGTTATATGCTTTCTTATTATAAGCTAGGAGTCAGCAGAACCATGCTGTCACGGGGAACGCTTTCAACACCTATTGGATATCTCATCGAGTTGATTCCTTGCTCTTTTGTTTATGGATGTCGACGATGTGAAATAAAAGGGGAAGTTGTTAGTTCATGGAGTTTATACATTTTGTTAGGGAAACTCCTGGGCCGCTAGCCTAAGCCATGATTAATCATGGTGGAAACTTGCAGCATCACTATATTAGCATCTATGAAGCATCCTCAATAAAAAGCTATGCATATGGTAAATAAAAAGATTGCTGAGATGCTCATTGTCTGCTTGCCTTGTTATTTTGGTTATGGGAAAGCTCCTGTACCATGTGCAAGGGGTACCCCCTTGTTATTTAAAATGACAAGAACTTTCAGGTGACCAAAGTTGAGTAGCATGCGGAGCGACCCTCGTACTTGAGGGACTTGGGATTTTCAGCATATGGTCTGTCAAGCATATGATTCAGAGTGGACCTCACTTTCACCTTAACCACATGAAGATGCCTATGATAGGGCCAATGAGAGATCAAAGCTAATGAGTACCTTTCTTTCACCATTAGGAAGCCTTTCAAACCTTCACAAAACTGTTTTCACAACTTTGTTGAGTCACCACTTATTCTATGAGCACCTTCCAAAACATGGTTAATTATGTCATGACTTTGATGCTTGTATCTCTGATATCTTTATCTATAGTCTTCATGTGAACTTTAGAGGTGCCTTAGCATTTATATTGTGCTCTTCAAACAAAGGCAAGCGAGATACCACTCTATCATACCTTATTATGAGCATTGCAATGTTGCTTGTGTTTATGTTTCATGCTACTTATTATTATTGAGTTGGTTTCTCTTCATAGCTGGCAATGACTATTGAGTAGACTTAGTTGCATACTATTTATTATGAATTGTCTAAGAATCTACTCCTATGCTGAGAATATATATGTCACATCCCAAGATTTTTCCAAATCTTGTAATGTGAAAAATAAATAAATAAAATAAAACTTTGTTGATTTTCAGGGTGAGAAGAAACTTTTTGATTCCAATTGGAAACCTTCAAACCTATTTGATCAAACAAATCCTAAAGGGATTTGAAAAGATAAACAATTAATAAAGAAAATATTGAATATGTGAAATTACTATTTTTGGATCTTTTAGTAAAAAGATTTAGTTTTCAAATGAAAAGGTAGAAATATAAATAAGGATTATTTTATAGAGCCAAATTAAATCTTGGCCAAGATTTTGAATTAAAATATTCCTATTTGATAAAAGAGTAAAGGTTTAAAAATGACGATTTATTAATGTCCCATTTTATTAAAGTAAGGACTTTTCCCATTTTAATTAAACACTAAAACTTGTTATTTTTTTAAATGGGTTTTCCAAGGGTTTTATATTTTCAAATAAAACTTACTGAAATGATTTTGGGATTATGTAAGTTTCAAATGGAGTTTTAAATAATCAAATCCTATTTGAATTAATAACTAAGGACTATTTTATTTAATTATTAAATAGATCCTAAAAGAATAAAAATATTATTTTATTTTGGGACTTGGATTATTGTTGTTAAACAGAACTGAACTCAATACAAAATGTGGTGGAAGTTTGATTGATTTGAATGTTTGAATTGTTTGATTGAATTTCAAAACAGAAAATCAAATAGAATCGAGCTCAGCCCAACTCATCTGGCCCAACAAGCCCAGTTCCAGCCCAGCTACTTCCCCCACGCGCGAAACGTTTTTCACCCAAACACGCACCCGCGCAGTCCCAGACGAGTGGCCCCCTCTTTCCCTCTCTCTCCCTCACTAACAGGCAGGCCCCACGCCAGCGTGTCGTCGTCTTCAACCCGCGGCAATTCCTCCCTGCCGTTCCAGCTGAATAACTCCGGTGTTGATTCGCGTTGATAGCGGCTTTAACTCCCCCGGCGACCAAGCGTGCATAAACGCCTCCCTCCCCTCGCTCATTTCCCCCAGACAGCTCCTCCTCTCTGCCTCTAGGCTGCCCCAATTCGCCCCCACACCGCCACTGCTCCGGCGAGCTTCTCTAGTGAATTCCGGCGCCGTCCAGCCTCGCCTCGCCTTTCCGAGAATGCGAGCTTGCTCCTCAGACCAGCGCACACCTGTCAGTGCCTCCCGTTCAACCGCGCTCGCCCCAGAGCGTCGACAAGGACAAGCACAAACGCGCCGCCGTGTCTGCCACCTCTCCGGCGACCCCTCCCCGTAAGAACTGAACGCCCCTTTCTCTCTGCTTGTAAGCCGCGTGTTCAGTATCTTCACGCGCACCTAACCATGTCTTTCTTTTGCTCTAGCATGGCCTATAGCCTCGCCTCCGACAAGAACCAGACGGACCCGACAATGAGCACAGCTCCGGCGAGCAATCCACTCCGTTCCTGTGCGCCCCTCGACGAACCGACCACGCCTCGAGCTTCACCGCAACCCTGCGAGCACGGTGAGCACCTCCACTTCTCTCCTTGCTTCATGTAAACGCCGCGACACCACCGTCTGACCGCGCGCCGCCGCCAGCCGCCACGCAGCGCCGCCAGTTAGTGACAAGTCGATTGTAGCCGTTCGATCTTGATCTAGTGGATAGGAAAGAAAACTTAAACGAAGGGATATGGTTGCCTCTGCGCCACATTATCACACTTAGATCCAACGATCCAGAGAGGCCGATCCGTGCGACCCGGTACCGGCCAGTAGAAACACGCCGCGTGGCAATAGTTTGATTTAAAACAAAATTCTGAATCTGATTTATATGCAAACTTGTAACTTGCATAACTTTAAATCTACACGTCCAAAATTTGCAAATTTTATATCAATGGATTCAGCAAGACAAGACCTAGCCAACCATGCACTTTGTTTAGTAAAAAGCTTCTGGTAAAATGTTTGTTTTTGCAGAAACTTGTGTATGCTTGTTTAGGATATAAAATTTATTCCAAAATGATTTTTGGATTGAAATCTTTGCAAAATGGTTTGTTGTGAACCTACTGACCCTAGGAACCAACTTATGGATTTAAAAATGTATTTTGTGAAGATTAGGATTGAATAATTGAATTAGCTCATTTCTAGTCAAATAAAAATATTGATTTTGATATGGAAATGATTTTTTGAGAAAAACCTTTGGAAAATGTGTTGATTCAAACCTACTGACCCTAAACACCAAGTTTTGTGAATTAACAACTTATTTGGTGAACAATATAAAATTGTTGCTTTGCTAAAAGCATTTTCAATCACATGAAATAATGATTTGATTTAAAAATGGTTTATAGATAAAACCCTTTTGCAAATGGGTTTGACACTTTAGAAAATGACCACTTTGAACCTTGCAATGTATAGAGCCTAGTAGAAACCACCTTTGCAAATTAAACTATCTTTTGCATGCTTGCATGCATGACCTTGTTTCTATTATTTTATGTGTGTTATTTGTTTGACTATTGGTTGGAATGCTAGTTGAATCTATGTTTACTTGATTGATTTGTAGTGAAGTTAGAAGGGTGTGATATTAGCAAGATCAAGAAGTGAACCAACATTCCCTACCAAAAAAGGCAAGTGACACTATCATCCAAGTCCTATTATTTTCATTACACTTAGTGGATTTTGAAACATGCATGATGAGGTCTACTATATTTTGCTATGCTAAATCCTAATAGGATACCCCTATATATTCCTTAGTGAAAACAATGTAGTTGTAATATGCTTGGCCCTGCTTTATATTTTGAGAAAGGATACATGTTGAGATTATGAGAAGTATTGAAAAGACTTGTGTTTTATATAATAAAACAAGTGCTCAATGAACCACCTAGGTGGACAAAGATACTCAAGTTTTGGACAAGGTGGCAACAAGTGGAACCATGTTATATGGCAATCTCCTTTTGTTGTGCAATAAAAGAAAACCACCCAGGGACTTAGAGATTGAACATGTTTCTGGTACAGTGGCTTCCGTGTACAGCCACATGCTAAATGGGCACTGGCTTAGTCAACTACATGGTGGAAGACCCATGCATTGGCCTCTTCAGGTTAACCAGAATGAGGGAACTTGGAACCCTACATTGGTGCCTGAAGACAAGCTAGCATTGTGTATTGGGAGGACCCTATGGAAACACTTCGCCACATTCTCAATCTTCCAGTACTCCATCTTGGTGAGTACTTATCCAGCGGCCACTGGTGGCAACAAGATGAGATTGTGTCATGTGGGTAAAGTGTACAACTTCTGTAGAAGATAAAAATCTAAGTACTTAGCCGTGTCCCCGGTTATGGACAATACTGAGCAACTAAGGCCTGAAGCTATGGGAAATCTCGACATTCCAATTTCTAAAAGAAAAACTTGAAAGTGACAACAAGAGACTTGAAGCACTTGGTGGATTCCAAGGAGTTCAGAAAGATTTGACAAAAGATCAAAACTATTTTGAAAAGATAGGATAAATTATGCTGTTTTCTGCAAATGAGCCTAAACCCCACTTAGCCAAATATGCATGTATTGATAGGATCCACTTATATTCTACATAGTAGTGAAACTTGCCAATACAATTCAAATGTATTGACCCTTGTGGCTGTAACTTGTAATGTTGCAGGTTGGTTTGGTGTTAGTGAAGTTTAATGATTAGGATTACAAGTCTACAACCAACATGTTTGCCTGTGGCACTTTGAAGATGAAGGACCCCATGCTTATAGATAATCTGCTGCAATGTAATGTAATAGCCAAATGAGCTATGTAAGATGTAATAACTTATTTTATTCCTGGTTATAAAGTTGTAATATGACCTTTGTTTCTTGATATTACATCTTAACTGTGGATGCTAGCTATTGATCCAGGGACTAGCATTGTAAACACAGGGATCTCTACCTTGTTAAAGGTTGGGACCTCCACAGATGCTATCAGAGCATTGTGTTGCCTGTAGGATTTGTAAACCTAGGATTTGACAAAAACCCTTAGAAAAATAGGAGTTGTATTTGTTCCAAAACTTATTTACAAACAATCTTGTAAACTCTTTTCTCAACCATTTTGGTTTGATTCTACATCTCTTCTATTTCAAACTTGATGGATAAAGCCTACCCCATGGCCAAAGACTTCACCATGTGCAAAGGACTTTATCAACTCTAATGACTTCAACATCTTCAGCATTTTCACCAAGGACTTCAACCTTGGATATCACTAAGGACAAGTGAGACAAGAAATCTTGCTCAAGATTTGGAGACTAAGGAAACACAACTTAGAAGGAGCCATCATCACCTTTGAAGTTTTGTGACCAAGAGTTTTCCCAAGGAAACCATGATCTCAAGCAAGAAGAATCAACCAAGAAGGATGGAAAGATCACAAGTGAACCATATAGATGGACCACCATATTTAGTTTAAGTCAAACCCACCAACTTATGTGGTGTAACAAAAATATTTTTGGTTGCCTAAGAATATGCTTGGAAACTTGTGTTTGAAAGGAGTGTTTGTTTGTGAATGCTTGCACATTGTTTGTGTGAATTGTGAAGTGTGTGATTAGAATTATTCCCTTAGAGATATTTTGCCTATTCTAATCTCAATTCAACCCAAACAGATGACTACTCCAAGAGACTCCAACATCAAGGTTCATGACACCAACAACAACCAAGAGGACAACATGAGAGAACTTATAGCAACCCAAAACCAGTTGAACCAAATGACAACTCAATTCATAGCCAACACTAGTGGGGAAGATCCAAACCTGCAAAGTTTCTTTGAAACCCAAGCCCAAATGTTGCATAAGGTGACAGATCAAATGATCAACATGGAAGGCAACTCTTCCAAAGGAGTTTGTGACAACAATGATGACAAAGATGTTATTCTAGAAGGAACCAAAGCTTGCAATATTTGTGGAGACAAGGAACACACTTCCAGGGAGCATGGAGATCAATGCCCCAACTGTGAAGAGAAACATCCAGTTGGCCAATGTCCCACCTCTCAAGCTACTTGTTACCTATGTGAAGGAAATAGTCATGTCCCTATCCAATGCCCAATCTATTCCATAGTTGAACAAAGGAAACAAGGTGGAGTGCAACAACTGATTGCAGACCATCAAGAGGGAGCTAAGTCTACCAAAAAGGATGAGGACAAAGGAAAATCTCCACTTGTACCTCCATGCAATACACCCCAATTTAAAGGACCAAAGAAGAAGCATATGAATTATCCAAGGAGCAATAGAAGGTCAAAGAAACCAGTAGACATTCCTACCTATGAGATAACATATGAAGAACATGAACTAGAGGCACTCCTAGCTTTGGAGAAACCCAAGAAAAAGAAGGACAAAAGCCATGTGCAATGTAATCATTGTAAAGAAATGGGACACTATTCCAGTGAATGTCCAGAGAAGAATAAGTATAAGGCGATTGGCCAAGTATGGTGCAACAATTGCAAAGAACTAGGCCATTATGTAGCAACCTGTCCACAAGAGATACGTGAAGAACTCAAACTTATCACATGTTACAATTGTGGTAACCAAGGACATTATGCAAGCAACTGTCCAGAAAATATGAAGCACAAGATAAACAAGCCTATGAAGGATCTCAGCCTTGCCACATGTTTCAAGTGTGGAAACAAAGGACACTATGCAGATGTTTGCCCAGAGAAGTTTCCCCAAGATCCCAAGCAAGCCAATATGTAATTTAGTTGGAAAATTTTTAAGGGTGGTAGTACCCTAGATGCTTTGAGCCTACTTGTAACCCTAGCCTTCCCAAATCTCGGGACGAGATTTATTTTAAGGGTGGTAGCCTGTCACATCCCAAGATTTTTCCAAATCTTGTAATGTGAAAAATAAATAAATAAATAAATAAATAAAATAAAACTTTGTTGATTTTCAGGGTGAGAAGAAACTTTTTGATTCCAATTGGAAACCTTCAAACCTATTTGATCAAACAAATCCTAAAGGGATTTGAAAAGATAAACAATTAATAAAGAAAATATTGAATATGTGAAATTACTATTTTTGGATCTTTTAGTAAAAAGATTTAGTTTTCAAATGAAAAGGTAGAAATATAAATAAGGATTATTTTATAGAGCCAAATTAAATCTTGGCCAAGCTTTTGAATTAAAATATTCCTATTTGATAAAAGAGTAAAGGTTTAAAAATGAGGATTTATTAATATCCCATTTTATTAAAGTAAGGACTTTTCCCATTTTAATTAAACACTAAAACTTTTTTTTTTAAATGGGTTTCCAAGGGTTTTATATTTTCAAATAAAACTTACTGAAATGATTTTGGGATTATGTAAGTTTCAAATGGAGTTTTAAATAATCAAATCCTATTTGAATTAATAACTAAGGACTATTTTATTTAATTATTAAATAGATCCTAAAAGAATAAAAATATTATTTTATTTTGGGACTTGGATTATTGTTGTTAAACAGAACTGAACTCAATACAAAATGTGGTGGAAGTTTGATTGATTTGAATGTTTGAATTGTTTGATTGAATTTTAAAACAGAAAATCATATAGAAAAAGAAAAGTTTACTGTATAAAAAAAATGAATCGAGCTCAGCCCAACTCATCTGGCCCAACAAGCCCAGTTCCAGCCCAACTACTTCCCCCACGCGCGAAACGTTTTTCACCCAAACACGCACCCGCGCAGTCCCAGACGAGTGGCCCCCTCTTTCCCTCTCTCTCCCTCACTGACAGGCAGGCCCCACGCCAGCGTGTCGTCGTCTTCCACCCGCGGCAATTCCTCCCTGCCGTTGCAGCTGAATAACTCAGGCGTTGATTCACGTTGATAGCGGCTTTAACTCCCTCGGCGACCACGCGTGCATAAACGCCTCCCTCCCCTCTCTCATTTCCCCCAGACAGCTCCTCCTCTCTGCCTCTAGGCTGCCCCAATTCACCCCCACACCGCCACTGCTCCGACGAGCTTCTCCAGTGAATTTTGACGCCGTCCAACCTCACCTCGCCTTTCCGAGCATGCGAGCTTTCTCCTCAGACCAGCGCGCACCTGTCAGTGCCTCCCGTTCAACCGCGCTCGCCCAGAGCGTCGACAAGGACAAGCACAAACGCGCCGCCGTGTCTGCCACCTCTCCGGCGACCCCTCCCCGTAAGAACTGAACGCCCCTTTCTCTCTTCTTGTAAGCCGCGTGTTCGGTATCTTCACGCGCACCTAACCGTGTCTTTCTTTTGCTCTGGCATGGCCTATAGCCTCGCCTCCGACAAGAACCAGACGGAACCGACAGTGAGCACAGCTCCGGCGAGCAATCCACTCCGTTCCTGTGCGCCCCTCGACGAACCGACCACGCCTCGAGCTTCACCGCAACCCTGCGAGCACGGTGAGCACCTCCACTTCTCTCCTTTCTTCCTATAAACGCCGCGACACCACCGTCTGACCGCGCGCCGCCGCCAGCCGCCGCGCAGCGCCGCCAGTTAGTGGCAAGTCGATTGTAGCCGTTCGATCTCGATCTAGTGGATAGGAAAGAAAACTTAAACAAAGGGGTATGGTTGCCTCTGCGCCACACGATCACACTTAGATCCCACGATCCAGAGAGGCCGATCCGTGCGAACCGGTACCGGCCAGTAGAAACACGCCGCGTGGCAATAGTTTGATTTAAAACAAAATTCTGAATCTGATTTATATGCAAACTTGTAACTTGCATAACTTTAAATCTACACGTCCAAAATTTGCAAATTTTATATCAATGGATTCAGCAAGACAAGACCTAGCCAACCATGCACTTTGTTTAGTAAAAAGCTTCTGGTAAAATGTTTGTTTTTGCAGAAACTTGTGTATGCTTGTTTAGGATATAAAATTTATTCCAAAATGATTTTTGGATTGAAATCTTTGCAAAATGGTTTGTTGTGAACCTACTGACCCTAGGAACCAACTTATGGATTTAAAAATGTATTTTGTGAAGATTAGGATTGAATAATTGAATTAGCTCATTTCTAGTCAAATAAAAATATTGATTTTGATATGGAAATGATTTTTTGAGAAAAACCTTTGGAAAATGTGTTGATTCAAACCTACTGACCCTAAACACCAAGTTTTGTGAATTAACAACTTATTTGGTGAACAATATAAAATTGTTGCTTTGCTAAAAGCATTTTCAATCACATGAAATAATGATTTGATTTAAAAATGGTTTATAGATAAAACCCTTTTGCAAATGGGTTTGACACTTTAGAAAATGACCACTTTGAACCTTGCAATGTATAGAGCCTAGTAGAAACCATCTTTGCAAATTAAACTATCTTTTGCATGCTTGCATGCATGACCTTGTTTCTATTATTTTATGTGTGTTATTTGTTTGACTATTGGTTGGAATGCTAGTTGAATCTATGTTTACTTGATTGATTTGTAGTGAAGTTAGAAGGGTGTGATATTAGCAAGATCAAGAAGTGAACCAACATTCCCTACCAAAAAAGGCAAGTGACACTATCATCCAAGTCCTATTATTTTCATTACACTTAGTGGATTTTGAAACATGCATGATGAGGTCTACTATATTTTGCTATGCTAAATCCTAATAGGATACCCCTATATATTCCTTAGTGAAAACAATGTAGTTGTAATATGCTTAGCCCTGCTTTATATTTTGAGAAAGGATACATGCTGAGATTATGAGAAGTATTGAAAAGACTTGTGTTTTATATAATAAAACAAGTGCTCAATGAACCACCTGGGTGGACAAAGATACTCAAGTTTTAGACAAGGTGGCAACAAGAGGAACCATGTTATATGGCAATCTCCTTTTGTTGTGCACTAAAAGAAAACCACCCACGGACTTAGAGATTGAACATGTTTCTGGTACAGTGGCTTCCGTGTACAGCCACATGCTAAATGGGCACTGGCTTAGTCAACTACATGGTGGAAGACCCATGCATTGGCCTCTTCAGGTTAACCAGAATGAGGGAACTTGGAACCCTACATTGGTGCCTGAAGACAAGCTAGCATTGTGTATTGGGAGGACCCTATGGAAAGACTTCGTCACATTCTCAATCTGCCAATACTCCATCTTGGTGAGTACTTATCCAGCGGCCACTGGTGGCAACAAGATGAGATTGTTTCATGTGGGTAAAGTGTACAACTTCTGCAGAAGATAAAAATCTAAGTACTTAGCCGTGTCCCCGGTTATGGACAATACTGAGCAACTAAGGCCTGAAGCTATGGGAAATCTCGACATTCCAATTTCTAAAAGAAAAACTTGAAAGTGACAACAAGAGACTTGAAGCACTTGGTGGATTCCAAGGAGTTCAGAAAGATTTGACAAAAGACCAAAACTATTTTGAAAAGATAGGATAAATTATGCTGTTTTCTGCAAATGAGCCTAAACCCCACTTAGCCAAATATGCATGTATTGATAGGATCCACTTATATTCTACATAGTAGTGAAACTTGCCAATACAATTCAAATGTATTGACCCTTGTGGCTGTAACTTGTAATGTTGTAGGTTGGTTTGGTGTTAGTGAAGTTTAATGATTAGGATTACAAGTCTACAACCAACATGTTTGCCTGTGGCACTTTGAAGATGAAGGACCCCATGCTTATAGATAATCTGCTGCAATGTAATGTAATAGCCAAATGAGCTATGTAAGATGTAATAACTTATTTTATTCCTGGTTATAAAGTTGTAATATGACCTTTGTTTCTTGATATTACATCTTAACTGTGGATGCTAGCTATTGATCCAGGGACTAGCATTGTAAACACAGGGATCTCTACCTTGTTAAAGGTTGGGACCTCCACAGATGCTATCAGAGCATTGTGTTGCCTGTAGGATTTGTAAACCTAGGATTTGACAAAAACCCTTAGAAAAATAGGAGTTGTATTTGTTCCAAAACTTATTTACAAACAATCTTGTAAACTCTTTTCTCAACCATTTTGGTTTGATTCTACATCTCTTCTATTTCAAACTTGATGGATAAAGCCTACCCCATGGCCAAAGACTTCACCATGTGCAAAGGACTTTATCAACTCTAATGACTTCAACATCTTCAGCATTTTCACCAAGGACTTCAACCTTGGATATCACTAAGGACAAGTGAGACAAGAAATCTTGCTCAAGATTTGGAGACTAAGGAAACACAACTTAGAAGGAGCCATCATCACCTTTGAAGTTTTGTGACCAAGAGTTTTCCCAAGGAAACCATGATCTCAAGCAAGAAGAATCAACCAAGAAGGATGGAAAGATCACAAGTGAACCATATAGATGGACCACCATATTTAGTTTAAGTCAAACCCACCAACTTATGTGGTGTAACAAAAATATTTTTGGTTGCCTAAGAATATGCTTGGAAACTTGTGTTTGAAAGGAGTGTTTGTTTGTGAATGCTTGCACATTGTTTGTGTGAATTGTGAAGTGTGTGATTAGAATTATTCCCTTAGAGATATTTTGCCTATTCTAATCTCAATTCAACCCAAACAGATGACTACTCCAAGAGACTCCAACATCAAGGTTGATGACACCAACAACAACCAAGAGGACAACATGAGAGAACTTATAGCAACCCAAAACCAGTTGAACCAAATGACAACTCAATTCATAGCCAACACTAGTGGGGAAGATCCAAACCTGCAAAGTTTCTTTGAAACCCAAGCCCAAATGTTGCATAAGTTTTTGGATCCAAACCTTGGAAATTTATCACACTCAGTTTTCAACTGAATTGCTTGAGGACAAGCAATAAGCTAAGCTTGGTGGGAGTTGATACGTCCAAAACGTATCTACTTTCTCGAAGACTTTACTATTGTTTCTCCTCTAAACTTGTGTGATTTGGATATAACTAACACGGACTGACGCTGTTTTCAGCAGAATTACCTTGGTGTCTTGTTTTTGTGCAGAAAATGAACTATCAAGAAAAATCCCGGAAAATATACCAAAAACTATTTCTCACCAGAAGATCCATGGAGCCAAAAGGGTAGACAGAGGGGAGGCCTGGGGGCCCAGACCCACCCCAGGCGCGGGCACACCTGACCCCGCGCCTAGAGGGGGTTTGGCCACCCCAGGAAGCTCCTCGGCCTCCCTCCGCGCCTATAAGTTGCCTTCTGACCTAAAAACTCAAGATTATTCGATAGTTTTCTAGAAAGAGTTCCGCTCCGCCGCCACCATCAGAAACCAAGATTCGGATCCAAAAACTCCATTCTAGCACCCTGCCGGGACGGGGAATTTGGAACGGAGCATCGCCATCGTCATCACCAACGCATCTCCATCAACCACAGATGTTTCCCTCATCCATGAGTGAGTAATCCCCCGCTGTAGTCTTGGGGATGGTAGGGATGGGATGAGTTCTATCATGTAATCGAATAAGATCTGTTAGGGCATAGTGCCTAGTATCTCTATTAGTGCTATTTGACTTTGTTGCAACTTGTTGTGCTTAATGCTTGTCACTAGGGCCCGAGTGCCATGATCTCAGATCTAAACTTATTATTGAATCATTTTGATAGTATTGTTTGTGATCTTATCTGCAAGTTGTGTACATATATCATTGTCCGGATCCAAAGACCCAAAGTGACAATAATTGGGACAACCGGAGGGGATGGATGTGGTGTGAGGATCACATGAGTTCACGGAGTGTTAATGCTTTGCTCCGGTGCTCTATTAAAAGGAGCACCTTAATTGCCAGTAGTTCCCTAGAGGCCCCGCTGCCACGGACTGGCTGGACAGAAGATGTTGTGCAAGTTCTCATTGCGAGCACGCATGAATATATATGGAGCACATGCCTAGGATTGTTTAGTACTTGGATGCTTGTTATTATTTATCTGCAATGCCCTAGATCTTGAAGTTACATGTTTAGACTCGTCCATGCAACGCCCGTGCATCCATCCCTATGCCTACCGCACTCGAATCCTACTATTACCGTTACTGTTACTATTGCTCCTGTTTCACTGTTGCTATTACTGCTGTTGTTGCTTTGCTGTTGCTACTACAAACTGTTGCTACTGATAAACTTCTGTGAGCAAGAACTATTTCTAGGTGCAGCTGAACTGACAACTCAGTTGTTAAGGCTTGCAAGTATTCTTTGGCTTCCCTTGTGTCGAATCAATAAATTGGGTAATACTACCCGTGAAGACTACTGCGATCCCCTATACTTGTGGGTCATCAATATGATGTATGCAATGTTCCTCATTGTAAGTCGGCAACCGGCAGGAGCCTTATGGTTGTCTTTTAAGTTCGTGCTTGAAGATGGAGATCGGAAGCACAAGAATAAAGGCCATATCATATCACATATTTTGAATTGCATGTGATGTTAATCCTTGTATGCATGTTGTATTGCTTAGTTCGTGATGGTATCATTATAAGATGATCCCTCTCAAAAAATATCAAGTTATAAAGTGTTCGTCCTTAGTAGACACCGTTGCCAAAGCTCGTTATTTCGAAGCAACACGTGATGATCGGATGTGTTAGATTTTGTGAGTGTATACAACGGGAGCAAGCCAGATTTGCTCATGCGGAAGCTAAGGTTTGATCTTGACGATCCTAGCATGTATAGACATGGTCTCGAAACACGGATCACCAAAAGGTAAAGCATGAGTCATATAGTAGATATGATGAACATGTTGATTCTTCGCCATTGAAGATACATCATCTCTCGTGACGATCGGTTTTGATGTGGTGGATTTGGTTCGTGTGATAACTAAAACAATGTGTGGGATGTTGTTTTGAGTGGGAGTTCACCTAGATTAATTTAACTATTAATTAGAACTCAATTTGTCATAAACTTAGTCTAAACTATTGCAAATATGTTGTAGATCAATGGCGGCCCCTACCATCAAGTTTAATGCATTCCTAGAGAAAGAAAAGTTGAAAAACAATGGAAGCAACTTCGCGGATTGGTTCCGCAACTTGAGGATTGTCTTCAATGCTGGTAATTTTACCTATGTGCTGGATGCACCGCTGGGTGACCCGCCTGCAGCTGATGCTACCGATGAGGTGAAGAATGTTTTCCTCACTCAGAAGAATTAGTACTCCATAGTTCAGCATGCTATCTTGTATGGTTTGGAATCAGAGCTTCAGAAAAGGTTTGAGAACTTTGCCCCACATGATATTGTCCGGGAACTCAAAGGCTCACGCGGCAGTTGAGAGTTATGAGGCTTCTGAAAAGTTCTTTAACTACAAGATGGAAGAGGGCAGCTTCGTCAGTGAGCATGTGCTTAAGATGTCTGGGCACGCAAGTAAGCTCCAAATCTTGGGTATAGTGATTCCTAATTCTTTGGGGATTCACCGTGTCCTCCAATCACTACCACCAAGTTATAATATCTTTGTGATGAACTATAATATGCAAAACATGGATAAGTCATTGCCAAAACTCTTCTCCATGTTAAATGTAACAACCCTAGTTCTACCAAATAGTAATTAGGGTTTGTTTGTGCATCCATGAGCATCATTATTTGAAATGCATGCAAGAAATAAAATCCTAAAACCCTAATCTCCCCTCTCTTTGAAACACATTCAGACGGTTTGAATTTCGAAAACTATCAAAATATGTGGAGCCAAATTGTTATAAAGGCCCCTTAGTGTTTTCAGATATTTTACAAGGCCTTTTGTATTTTGAAACTATTTAAAATAGATTTCAAATAGTTTTGCAAATGAAAGATGAGAAAACTGAAAAGGAAAAAGGGTTTGTTAAAAAAATAGAGCCAGAAACCCTTTCCAGGCCGGCCCATTTCCCTCTTCTCTCTCCCTGCCGCTCAGCGTGAACCCCTGCAGTCCACCACGGCCCAACATCGGCCCATACCGCTTCGGCGCTGACCTCGTCTTTGTCTTCCTCCTCCCAGGCAGGCATCTCTCTGTCGCCGCCTCTGCCGTTGATTGGCGCCGCCTGCGCACCACCGTTTGCCGCTGTCTTGAGGAGGAGAAGATCACCACGTTTCCCTCTCGCTCATCCTATCCTCTCACTTCCCCCCAGCGCTTGCTCCCTCTCTCTGTCGAGCTTCCCAAACCCTCGTCACCACAGTTGCTCACCCGCCGCCGTTACCAAGCTCCTTCAGCATATATGAGGCCACCATCGGAACCGCCATGTCCTCCTAGTGTTCCTCGGAAATCCAGGTAGGCCAGAGTGGCCCCAGACGCCTCAATCGCGACATCGTTTCCGACGACGCTGCCGGTTGCCGTCGACCTGACCTCGAGAGGCTTCCCCGACACCACCATCCTCCTCACGGTGAGCTCGTGGTTCTCAGGGACCTCCTCAATAATCCCCTTTCCTCCTGTATCATCTTGTCACCATGGAGCTCCGAGCGCCGACGTATTATTACTCGTCGCCGCGTTTTTTGTACCCATATCTTCCAACACCGCCAGTTTATGGCTCCTCGCAGTCTCCTCTTTCGAATGCGCATGATCCCTTGCCCTCCTCTGTCATCCCCTTGTCGTTCTATGGCTCACCGGCGTCGGTGACGTCACGGTGACGTCACCCAATCGTCACCGCGTGCAGGTCAGCGCAGTCAAAGCCGCTGCGGGTCCCTTTTTTCCCACATGGCTGCTGATGTGCCCCAGGGCCCATTAGTCAGTCACTGAGGGTAGCCCCTGCCGAGTGTAAAAGTTTAACAATTTGGTTTAATAATTTCAGAAAAGGTTTAAATATTGTAAAATCAATAACTAATTATTTATAAGTCATAAAAATGCAAATAATATATCAAAATGTTCAGAAAAATGATATCTACATATTTAAGCTATCATCATGCATTGTTAATCAACTCTCATGGCAAGTTTAGTTATAATAACTAAATGCACCCTCTCATATGCATCTGGGGTTTCTCCGAATTAGGGTTTGGACCCCTCGGACCGCGTTTAAAATGACCAAGAATGTTTAGGGTTCTAATTTCAATAAATTTTAATTTTTCATATCATCATCTTTGATTGAGAATTGCATCGATGCCATGTGTTGATTGTTTCCCTTTCTTTCCGGTATTTGGTTCTTCTCTGGTAGAATATGATATCGGAATTGAGATCAAGACCAAGACTGAAGATCGAGATTAACACCATCGAAGGTCATCGACGAACAATGCCAAGAAGATGAACCCTGGAGATCTATATTCTTGTTATTGACGAACATGTCAAGATGATGAATCCAAAGATCTATATTGGGTATCAACAGGCAAAGGCAAGTGAATCCCCACACATACATATGAATCCTATGCTTTCAAAGTATTTCAATTCTTGCCATGTGCATACGATTCTAAGGTCTTTTATCGATAGATAGAGTGATCCTATCTGATGCATGTTCCCTTTAAACCTATAATCCCTGATCCACTGCTCCTAGCATAACTAGGGTTTTTCTTTGTGAGCGTTGCTAAAGCTTTTATACCTGTTGTGCTTAGCCAATCTTAGTTGTTTCGCTGATTCACCTGGTTGATGGATCCGAGCTCCGAGTGAACCTAGTTGGACAGGAGAACATGGTATGACAGGTGATGTGAGGTAAACATGCTAAGGCTTGTATGGGAGGCCACGAGGGTTGTGGTTTTTGCAGTCCCATACTTGCCACCCTTAGGACCCTGGGTTCTTGCCTCTTGAACCAAGATGAGTGTAGAGCCACACGGGGCTTAGGAAACCCTTTGACCCCAACTTGCCTAGTCTGATCCATGAGTCCGTAGTGTGAGATTTGGAGTTGGCATCTGCATTTTGGATGGGTTGAAGATGGTGCATCATATAGGACGTGGCCGGGTGAAGGATGCACGGCATTGAACTGGATCCCGATACACAGAGTCGAGGATCGCCTGGGAGTATGGCCAACTACCATAGCCGGGAGCCCTTCTGGTGACTCATGGATTAGGAAAAAGTAAGGGAAAGGTTTCGGTCGACCACCCTCTGTCAGCACACCAAGGAAGTGTGTCAAGTGACGCTAAGAGTCGGTCGGCGTGTGTGGGTAAAGTTGTACACCCCTGCAGGGTTTAATCTTTTCGAAAAGCCGTGTCCGCGGTTATGGATGACTTGGGAATGGACGTGGGATCATAGAGAAGAATAACCTAATCGTAAAACTTGGCAAAGATAAAGTGTGCTTGAGGATGCTTCCTCTTGGGTACGAGGGGGTGATCCTAGGTGAGGTTTGATGATGACTTGGTGGATATCAAAAGAAGATGATCAATGCTTTGGAGATGTCGTTTTCTTATCCCCTTTTAAAACACTCTGATTAGACGACCTTCTTCTCCCTCATGTTTTATAAACAAAGATGGCTTTATGCAAAACAACTCCACCAGCCATAAGTCTTGCGGAGTACACCCTGTACTCACCCTTGCTTTGTTGATACTTTTGCAGTAGAGTAAGTGTTACCATAGAAGATGAGTTTGGTACGACATTGTAACATCCTAGTATTTAGGACTAAACGAAGGGTGGATTTAGGATTTTGTGCATCTGCATGCATGCATCTGAAAATCCGGATAAATCTTTCGCTAAATTAAAAGACTAGAGTGATCAGAATTCTCACTCCGATGAATTAGGTTTAGTGTCATCAGAAGGGGAGTGAGATGAATTTTGACATGACCTCTATTGTTTTCTAGAGTTATGAGGGGAGAAATTTGTCTTATAAACAATTATTCACAATAATACAAATACAAGTATTATAAATAAAAGTATAAAGATTATTAAAATCCAACATTACAATGTTCTTTTACAATAAAAGAATAAAACAATATTACAATGAAACAAATAAGTGAATAAATAAAATGGAAAATGAATTACAATAATTAAACAAATAGAAGAATTATTTATTAAAAGAATATATACATAAATTACATTATCCTTTTACAATAAAGGAATAATAACAGATGAATACAATTATAATAAGATAAACTAATGCATTATAATATCCTTACATAATTTCTTGATAGAAAAGAAAATTACAAAAAGGGATAAAAGGGAAAACACCTAAAACTAAATTCATATCTAGTATTGATGTTCATGTACTCCTTCTTGTTACCTGCAAAGAAAGACAAAAAGAAATAAAGGATTTGGATTAGGGTTAGTGCTCTCAGTCTAACAGTGAGTTGCACTGTTCATTACATGATAGAGCTTTGTTAAGCAGGGGCAAATTTCACCAAAAAACAATATATGTTCTTATCAGTGTATCACTTGTCTCAGCATAGCATCATTGACATAAATGGGGAAAATTTCACCAAGCAAGTAAATAGTAAAGGTCAAACCATTAGAAACTATCAAGCCTTTTACCTGATCTGATCCACACACATGAGGCAAGCATACAAGTATCTCACATAACACATGCAACTATGTGTGTTATCAGCACCACAAGAGAGCAGCAAATGGAGAGACAGCACCAGCCGTAGCAGGGCTGCTATGATATCCATCTCACACACACCACCAGACCATAGTTCCTCCACTAGCTCTAGAGCACCACAAAGAACATGACCTGTTCTTATTAGATTTTCCCAATAACACACAGATCAAACCACATCACTAGCACCCTAGTTTCAATCATGTTCTCCTAGCAATCTGGTTGCTTCAATAAGCCATCCAGATGTAGGTCAGGATCAAACTATATCAGGAGGAGGAGGAGGAGAATATCAAGAAGGAGGCCAGTAGCAGATCAGGGAGGAGAAGGTCAACAAGATCAAAACCACAACATCAGGAAGAGCTACTCAAGATCAATTTAAGACATACCAAGCATCAGCATATACTGCTCAACATCAGGTTGCTATTCATCTCTAAGACAGCCAAAATATTTAATATCAATTGTTCTCCTATTTTTTTCCCAAGATGGATTTTGGGTAATAGGAAGCTCTCAGTATAGTGTAGAAGTGCTTCACTAAGTTCATCCTAGAGCTATTAAAAGCCAACAAGTATTTGTTCTTATTTTACATCTGGCCTCAGAACCACATCATAGGCAAGGGTTGGACTAAATCTTAGTCAAGTATATTTTAGCAGATCATATAGTTGATCTAGACAACTGTGCATCCTCCAGAGAGGTACCACAACAGCTAGATCATCTATAAAGGCTACAAATCTTGCATATAGGAGATAGCCAATAAATCAAAGCATCAACTTTATAAAATCTTAAGCAATTTAAATCATTCTCCTAAGTGAAGGTCGCCAGGAATCATTTCATCCATTCAAAGATATAAGTCTCAGCTTTATACATCATTGACCAAGATCACATATTAAGATTTTACATCTAGATCATCCAGATTAGAGGATATCATTTTTCCACACCTACTTGGCAAGTCTAGAAGATCCATTAGTGTAAAATCACTGTGTTCCATCCTAAAGGAGGCATCACAGTGGAATTCCAGTATTGAATCTACACAGTACAAGAAATCATCACCACATAATCATTTTCCTAGCTTACAACAGCTAGGAATCATATAAATTCTTACTGTCATCTTGACAGAATAAATAGCCACTTACTTATATATATAAGCTAAATTTAGATTCTTTGAAAGGCAGTCAAGCCTCCTAAATGGCTGCTATATTGTTTACCACTATGCTCAATCTAGAAGAAGGAACCACAGTGGCACACAACATAGAAACAATCACTAGATGCTTTTATACTTGATGCATTTACATATAGTAATGAAAATAAACAGAGTAGTACCAGGCTATTCTGTGTTTTCCACACAGGTTACTACCATAGGGATAACTCAGGAACAATCTTGTATAACTTGATTTATCTGCTAGTTAACAGAAACCATTTTAAAAGGATTGTTGCATTATCACATAAACACTGCCATGATGACAACAACAGAATCATAGTCAAGCTTTAATTGAAAAGCTTATCCATACAAGTAAATAAATCACTGTCAGTGTAAACATGTAACTAGGTCAATCACAAATCAGCAGTAATTCACCCCAATATCATGTATGTACATGATTTGGAGGCTAACAATAACTATTGAATAAGGGACCCAGCAACCAAATTCAAACCAATCTGCAACTAGCTAAATACTAGGAGATTATTCAGAGTCGGTTAGGATTCACATAATCACAAATTCCACAGCAAGATCCACACAACAAGATTGATCTACAACACTACTAAGCCACTAGAAAACTTGATATCCATCCATCACTATGTATATGCACCTGCGCAGAATAATGTGATAGAGAGGTTTGAGATAAAGGAAGAGGGGGAGGAAGATAAACATCTGGGCGTGTACCTGGCGCCTGAGGCATAACCACCGTAGTGTGGCGAGGCAGGGCTCGCACGACCATAGCGGCGCACACACGGGGAGGACTTCACCATGCACAAACACCATCACCACATACACCTACGGCACAGCGGCACAGAGATCGCCCTTGCTCTGCACTGTGACGAGCCACCCCGCTGGAACCTGGACACCAACACAGCCGACACCGTCATCTACATCATATCAAAGCCACCATGAACCAGGGGGGCATCGGGGTTGCGGTTGAGCACCGCCGTCCCACCGACCATAAAAAGGATTAGTAGAGGGATTCGGTGGAGAAGGGGAAAGGGACGGAGCCACGCCGACAGAATGGGCGTCGAGGCGAATCTGTAACGACCAAAGCTAGGGAATAAACCTAGGGTTAGCCAGGGTATCGCGGTTGGGAACAGAGAGAGGGGGCGCTGGTGGGGATAGAGTAGAGGAGGAGGTGGCGAGGCGGCGCCGGCGAGCGGCTGCGTCGGTGGCCACCAGCGACAGCCGGATTAGCGGCGGCAGCGCATGCGTGTGAAGCAGAGGAAGGGGAGAGAGAGAGGGGTCGCGTGCATGTGTGAGTTGGGGCCGGGGTTGGGGTTTGACCCCAAGCACAATTGGGTCGGGTTAGATTAGATGGGCCAATGGGGAAAATTTATTTTGTTTAAATAAAAATAAATAAGAATAAAAGAGTAAAGGAAATCACCAAAATACCCTCTAAACTTTTCAATTTCCAGAAAAATGTAGTATTTAATACCTCAAAATGTTTATTAAAATAATACTACTCATTTAAGTGAAACAAAGTACAACCAAATATTAACACCCTCAAATATCTAAATGAAAATTTAATAAATTAAGAACAATCCCTAAAAATAAATAAAAAATCATTTTTATGAATAAAAAAGAAATCTCTTACCTCATAAAAATACTAACTTAAAATTTTACAAATAAAATTTAAAACAAATATTTAAAGACATTAAATAATTAAGAAATTTTATGAAAATAAAGATAAAACCTAAAAATAAATAAAATTCATTTTTAAGATTTTAAGTAAGTATATTTACTAGAAAAATACTAAGTATATTATTATAAAAAAAAATTAAAGTTCTTAGATCATATAACTTGAATTATATAAGTTATTAAAATAAGATAATTGTTTTGTTAATTATTTAATATTCCTAAGTAAGAAATAATCATGTTATAAACACAATCCTTTAACTAGTTTAAACCATAATTATAACTTAATATAAAATCTAGGTGTAAACAATTAAATTATAATATTCTTTTAAAATCTTTAACTAACTATAAGTCAAAGATTTACAAAGTTATTTCTTGTAAATCATTAATAATTCATAAATAATCATATTTAACAAACTTGAAATTCACTAAATAAATTATAATATAATCCACCTATTTTTCTTTATAAAGAAAAAAATCTCATAGTATGATATAAATATTACACATGCTAAATTTACATCTTTAAAACAAAGTTCCATAATTATAAGATTTCATTTTTTATTATGCTTAGGAAAAACCCTAATAATTGATAATGCTACAAATGCTATATCTCACGTCCAATTACATTTTTTATAGTTTACTTTGGTCTGTGATACCCTAAGCTAGATATATAATGACTCAAGATTATTTAAACCTTGTTACAAAACCATAGCTTCAATCCTATTAATCTTAGAGTTGAATAACTTAACATAAACAATATTTTCTTCAAATGTTATTCCTTTTACCACTTCAAAAGAAACACTATACCATTTCTTTTAAGCCACAACAACTTAAAACATAAACCTTGTAATAATTACATAATATCATTGAACCTTAGAATGGTATTGTATGTGTACCTTACTTTTCATATTTTATATGTTTATCATAGAGTCCTAGCAACTATACCTTTTTATGAAGTAAACTTAAAATAAAGCAAATATTAAGAAAATCATCTAAATATATCACACTTGTAATGATTAAATAATTACTGAGGACTTTGCATTATGCATCTCATTACTTATGCATAATAGCATATTGTTTCTTTAAACATTGTCCTTACCGGACAATGATGATATTTTTGTAGAACCCGAGGTCCATGGTCAAGTCGAGACATTCGACTACAATACATCTCTATATCAAGGCAAGTACACACTTGCTCATGTCCTTTGATTATTTTCTGTAAAGTATTTTGCAAATCCAGTAGTCATCACCTGCATTTCAAAAAGGTAGAAAACCCTATTTTCAAAATTAAAGTGAACTATTGGTTACTGATCCAGGGTGATCAGCTAATCTATTACATCTGGCAGTTGGAATACCACCTCACAGGAATGTATCATCTAGGACTTAACAACCAATGTTGCCAGTGATTCTCACGCCGTATATTACGCATTAACCATGAGATTTGGAATGAGACGGAGAAGTGAGCTGGATCGGCTCCCTTTCACATGCATTGGACACTGTTTATGGGCATTTGTGAGTTGCAGATCGTGGGTATAGCCGTTTTATACGGGGAAAGGTCTACCGTGGATCTGGGCTTACAAAAGACAGATTTCTAGTGTTAATGGTTGTTGTATGTATCCAACTAAGGTATTTCTGTTTTATACGGGGAAAGGTCTACCTTGAGTTTGGGCATACAACAATTTTGGTGTATGCGGGGTTGCGGAGAAGGACAGTGATTGGCTTGGATCATCTACTGGGCCCCACACCATAGGAAGTGTGGACGGGAAAGATTCTCCCAGTTGTGCATCAAGGATTTGATCTCTCATGGGTAAAGTGACGCACCTCTGCAGAGTGTAAAAACTGTAACTTGTTACTCCCTGTTCTGGGAAGGAGTTGCGAACGCTGCAGGAAAGGAACTCCATGAAAGTTTTGGTAAACCTGTGAAGGCTGACGGACATAGCTTTTAAGAATAAAAGCAACCTTTGAAGAAATGTTCACGAAAACCTGCATTGCCTACGACCTATGGTCTGTGGCTGTAGATATAGTGCATCAAACACCCCTTTTTAGTGAACTTGTTGAGTACGCTCATACTCAACGTATCTTCTTAACCCTTGCTAGATTCCTAAGACATTAACGGTCCAAAAGAGGACATACTATATCCAGTTGAAGACCAAGAAGAATTTCGTTATGAAGAACCAGAAGTATCTGGAAGCGTCGAAGGGAACAAATACAAAAGCATATATGGAATGGAGACCGACGTATCTGAAGTGTAAATGTATCATATATAGTGATCTAGTCCAGTAGCATAGATCTCTATCCTCTATCTATATTAAATATCGTATAAACCTTAAAGTTTAGTTTGCTTCTTTATCTTGTTCTTAGAGTTATTATAGTTTAACCCTGATTCATCGTGATACCTCTATGGACCTAGGAGGATCTCAAAGTCGTCATGTAATTTCTGGTTGTAATAATGATAATGTATGTTGTGGACCCGCTTTGTTTCTGTTGTACCACTCTGAGGATATAATATTTGCGGAATGGTACTCCGTGAGTGTTATGTCCACGACTATAGTATACTACAACATGCAATGGTATGCTGGGTCACCGCAGGCATCGACATCGACAAGTATCTTGGGGTTCCCGGCCGACAGTCTGGAATCTATGGAATGGGACGTCATCGTTATGCTTCAGGCCTCTTAGGCCATTTGTTAAGTTTTCTATACTTAATAGCATAGTTTGCCTTCCGTTGTTTGATGTTTGTGGTTAGTGAACTATGCTTGTAATAATTTTGTTCTCTGCTTAGTTATGAGCTTGTTGTAATATTTTCGTGTCCTAGGGTCACTGATGTGTTATTGATTCTTCACTGGATATCCTCGAGCTCAAGGTTAAGCTTATGTCAGAAGGAGGTCTGGGATTTGTTTAGCCCTGATCCCGGGGGTGTCACATTAAAGTCTGCAGAAGTGGAGATCAAGAAAGAGAACCAAGTGTTGATGGTCAATAATACCACTAAATTCAGAAGTCAAGGCAAGTCTAAGAAAAAGAGAAACTTCAAGAAGGGCGGTAAGAAAGTTACCACGCCGGCGAAGAATACCAAGGCTGGGCCTAAGCCTGATATTGAATGCTTTTACTGCAAGGGAGAAGGTCACTGGAAGCGGAATTGCCCTAAGTACTTGGCAGATTTGAAGAACGACAACATCAAGAAGAAAGGTATATCCGATATACATGCTATTGATGTGTATCTCAATAGTAGTCTTAATAGTGCCTGGGTATTTCATATTGGTTCGGTTGTTCATATTTGTAACTCGAAACAGGTGCTGCAGAATAAACGAAAACTAGCGAAGAACGAGGTGACGATGCGCGTTGGAAATGGATTTAAGGTTGATGTGATCGTGGTCGGCACACTACCTCTTCATCTATCATCGGGATTAGTTTTATACTTAAATAATTGTTATTTGCTTCCTGCGTTGAGCATGAACATTATACCCGGATCATGTTTACTGTGAGACGGTTACTTGGTTAAATCCGAGAATAATGGTTATTCGATTTATATGAGTAATTGTTTTATGCACATGCACCTTTGATAGATGGTTTATTCTTGTTGAATCTCGATTGTAGTAATACACATATTAATAACATCTAAGCTAAGCATTTGAAATTGAGGGATAACTCGACCTATATGTGGCACTGTCGTCTTGGTCAGATTGGAGTAAAGCGTATGAAGAAACTCCATTCCTATGGGCTTCTTGAATCACTTGATTTCGAATCACTTGAAAGATGCGAAGCATGTCTGATGGGTAAATTGACTAAGACTCAATTTTCTGGTATGATGGAGCGAGCTACGAACTTATTGGAAATCATACATACTGATGTGTGTGGCCCAATGAGTGTAGCATCGCGCAGTGTTTATCGTTATGTTCTTACTTTCATGGATGACTTGAGTAGATATGGGTATACCTATTTCATGAAACATAAGTCCAAAACTTTCGGGAAGTTTAAGGAATTTCAAAGTGAAGTGGAGAATCAACGTAACAAGAAGATTAAGTTTCTATGATCTGATCATGGAGGTGAATATCTAAGTTACGAGTTTGGTGAGCATTTAAAGAAATGTAGAATACTTTCACAATTGACATCGTCGGGAATACCACAACGTAATGGTGTGTCCGAACCTCGTAATCAAGCTCTCTTAGATATGGTTCTTTCTATGATGTCACTTACAGATTTACCGCTATTGTTTTGGGGTTATGCATTAGAAATAGACGCATTCATTTTAAATAGGGCACCATCTAAATCTGTTGAAACGACACCATATGAATTATGGTTTGGGAAGAAACCTAAATTGTCGTTCCTTAAAGTTTGGGGTTGCGAAGCTTATGTAAAGAAGTTATAGCCCGACAAACTTGAACCCAAAGCGGAAAAATTCTTCTTCATAGGATACCCGAAGGAAACTATTGGGTATACCTTCTATCATAGATCCGAGGGCAAAATCTCTGTTGCCAAGAATGGATCCTTTCTAGAGAAGTAATTTCTCTCGAAAGAAGTGACTGGAAGGAAAGTAGAACTCGACGAGGTTGTCGAACCTTCTCTCAGATTTGAGAGTATCGCAGCACCAGAAGAAGTTCTTGTGTCACCTACACCAATAAGAGAGGAAGCTAATGATGTTGATCATGAAACTTCGGTTGAAGTCACTACGAAACCTCGCAGGTCAACGAGAACTCATACAACTCCCGATTGGTATGATCCCGTTATGAGTGTCATGTTGGTGGACAACACCGACGACCCTGCGACATATGAGGAAGCGATGATGAGCCTAGATTCCAGTAAATGGCAAGAAGCCATGAAATCCGAGATTGGATCCATGTACGAAAACCAAGTATGGACTTTGGTGGACTTACCGGATGGCCGGAAGGCTGTCGAGAACAAATGGATTTTCAAGAAGAAAACAAATTCTAATGGTAATGTTATTGTCTATAAAGCTCGAGTTGTTGCAAAAGGGTTTCGACAAATTCAAGGTGTTGACTACAATGATACTTTCTCACCGGTAGCGAAGCTAAAGTCTGTAAGGATTTTATTAGCAATCGCTGCATATTATGATTATGAGATATGGCAGATGGATGTTAAAACGGTGTTCCTCAATGGAGACATTGATGCAGAGTTGTATATGGTACAACCCAAAGGATTTGTCGATCGTAAAGATGCTAACAAGGTATGCAAACTTCAACGGTCCATTTATGGACTGAAGCAAGCATCCCGAAGTTGGAATCAATGTTTTGATAAGGTAATCAAAAGTTTTGGTTTTATACAAACTTATGGAGAAGCTTGTATTTACAAGAAAATGAGTGGGAGCTCTGTAGAATTCCTAGTACTATATGCGGATGACATATTGTTGATTGGGAATGATGTAGACCTTCTTAATAGTGTCAAGGATTATTTGAATAATAGTTTTTCAATGAAAGATCTTGGCGAAGCAGCTTACATATTAGGCATAAAGATTTGTAGAGATACATTGAGGCGCCTAATATCAATGTCACAGTGTACATATTTGGACAAAGTTTTAAAGAGGTTTGGAATGGAAGATAGCAAGAAAGGGTCTTGCCCATTTTGCCCAATACGACCTTGAGTAAAACTCAAAGTCCTGCTATGGCAGAAGATAGAGAAAGGATGAGCAAGACTCCCTATGCCTCAGCCATAGGATCTATCATGTATGCCATGCTATGTACTAGACCCGACATTGCATATTCTGTTAGTTTAACTAGCAAATATCAAAGTGATCCAGGAGTGGATCATTGGAAAGTGGTCAAAAACTTCCTTAAGTACTTGAGAAGAACTAAGGATATGGTTCTTTCTTATGGAGGTGATGAATAACTCGTCGTTAATGGTTACACCGATGGTAGTTGGAACACCGATCCGAATGATTCTAAATCTCAATCTAGATACGTATTTACTTTGAATGGTGCAGCAGTTAGCTGGAGGAGTGCACAACAAAGCGTTGTGGCGAGATCTTCAACTAAATCATAATACATAGCTTCTTCGGAGGCTTCACAAGAGGCAATATGGATGAAGGAGTTCATTACAGATCTCGGTGTGGTTCCTAGTGCGCTGGACCCAATGTCTATCTACTGTGTTAACATGGGCGCCATAGCCAATGCGCAAGAACCAAGGTCACACAAGAAGCTAAAGCATATCGCTGCATTTTCACGCTATTCGAGAGCATGTCCAAGATGGTGACATAAAGATTTGCAAAGTACACACAGATCTGAATGTGGCGGTTCCGTTGACTAAACCTCTCCCGAGGGACAAACATGACCAGCACCAAACCACCATGGGTGTTCGGTATATTACCATGTAATCTAGATTAGTTGACTCTAGTGCAAGTGGGAGACTATTGGAGATATGCCCTAGAGGAAATAATAAAAGTAGTTATTATTATATCTTTGTGTTTATGATAAATGTTTACATTCATGCTATAACAGTATTAACCAGAAATATTAGTACTTGTGTGATTTGTAAACTAGTTATAGTCCCTAGTAAAGCCTCTTTATTATACTAGCTTGTTGGTTGATAGATGATCTTGGTTTCCTGATCATGAACATTGGGATGTTATTAACAACAAGATCATATCATTAGGAGAATGGTATGATGGACATACTCCTATAGATAAGCGTAGCATAAAGATCAAGTCATTTCAATAGTTTGTTTGCTATAACCTTTCTGATACATAGTAACCTAATTCCTTCGACCATGAGATCATGCTAATCACCATCACCAGAAGGATGCTTTCATGAAATCAAACACCACACCATAACTGGGTGGCTATAAAGGTGGCATTGAGTATTCGGAAAGTATCAGTGGCGGAGCCAGAATTTTAACCCTGTGTAGTCAGTCTAAACTTGTGTAGTCAAATACAAGTATTTGTGTGATTTTTCATTTATTTTTCTATTTTTTAGCTTGTATTGCCTAAAAACTGTGTAGTCAATGGACTACACAGCTTGTACGTGGCTCCGCCACTGAAAAGTATGTGTTGAGGCACATGGATCAAGGGTGGGATTTGTTCATCCATATGACAGATAAATATACTTTGGGCCCTCTCGGTGGAATGTCATCCAATTATCTTGCAAGCATGTGACTGGCTCACAAGGGATCACATATCACGGGAACAAGAAAAGAATACTTATCAGTAACGATGTTGAACTAGGTATGCAGAGATACTAACGATCAGACCTCGGATAAGTGAAATATCGCGAGGCAAAGGGAAATTGGTATCGTGTGTCAGTGGCTCATCCCATCGCAAAGTAATCATAGAAATATGTGGGAACCATATGAATTTCCAGATTCCTCTATTGGTTATTGATCGGAGAAGAGTCTCGGTCATGTCTTCATAATTCACGAACCGTAGGGAGACACACTTAAGGATTCAATGTCGTTTAGTAGATATGGAATGTAAGTAGGGAGACTGAATGTTGTTTGGAGTCTTAGATGGGATCCGGGATATCACGAGGAGATCGGAATGGTCCGGAGAATAAGATTCATATAAGGAATGTCCAATTCCGGAGTTCGGGAATGATTCCGGTGTTTTCACCGGAATGATCTAGAAGGGTCTAGAAGGTTCACCGGACCGGAAGGGGAAGCGTACATGAAAGTGTTATGACTAAATGGAACGATTGTGTCATGTCCTAGGTCACTTGGTTGGGAATTTGAAAGAAATAAATTAAACTCCAAATTGAAAGTCAAAAGGCTAGTTTGAAAAGTCAAACTGGGATAATGTATCCTAGTGGAGGAAGGAAAGGATCCTTCTCTCCCTCCACCACAAGCCAAGTAGGAGAAGGAGTTGGGGAAGGATTCAAACTCCCCTCTCCCAAGCCGCCCTCCCTCTCATAAATAGAGGGGAGGGGTGCCCCAAGAAACACCACAACTCCAGCCCCTCCCCACACTGCTGCAGTCAGCCACCGCCGCCGCCTCACGCCGCCACCGGTTTGTCGTCGCCGACTTAGCCTCCGCTGACTCCACCTCCTCCTCTTCGTCTTCTAAACCCTATATTGCCGGGGAACCCTAATACTCCACCATAACTCGCTCCGGCTTAGGCGAAGCCCTGCGGGATCTTTCCTCTACTTCTGACACTATGCCGTTGTGATGCTGGAATCGTGAGGAGAGAACTACAACCTCCGCTGCCTGCTGGAACAAGGGAGAGGAAGGTATTCATCGAGTACTGAACGTGTGACTGACTGCGGAAGCGCTTCCAGAATGCAGCGCCGAAAGGATCGTCTACGTGATCTTGAGATCGGCAAGTTTACGACTACAACACCCACGAGAATATGCTCAAGTTAACCGCTTTGGAATCTTCAATGGTGAGTACTCTAATCGACTCATTGCTACAATCTAGTAGATAGATCTTGGCTTATGTGTGTTCATGCGGTAGAAATTTTTTGTTTTCCATGCTATGAACCCCTACACTAACAACTCCACTGGCCTTTGAATAATCCAAAAAGAGCAAACTCTTGGAGTTTGGCTATGAGTTGCCCAACATATGTAGCAGAAATGCTATATTTGGGTATGCATTGGTATTCTCATGGGCATGCGTTGAAAGGAAAAGAGGGAATACTCCTCTGACCGTTATGAGAAATCATTATACCAAAAAGGGAAACCTTGGTAATGGTCACGAGTATCCATTCTTATATGTACAGTCTGATTAAACACACTAAGTTTTGGCATGATCTCATTAATAATGTACTGAAGTTTTAGAAAGACAAAGAATAGAAAAGGAGTGTTTGATAGCCATGATTCATTGATGTGGATGACCAAATGATACACTCTAATGTTATGCTTCTTTTGACATGTTCTGGCATTTCCTTTTGGCATAAATCTCGTTACTAAGAGATAAACTTTCCAAAATCTCAATAACTGATGTTTGCACTTGAGAGCCTTAACTAGATGACATGATTGGGTAGAATCGATAAACTTTATTCCTATTTATTCTTGACATCTATTTATGACTAAGTTTTGCCTCATAAAAATAATTATATGAAAAGTTATACAAAAGGTGCAATAAGAGGATCACAAGTTTTCTTGCAAGTTAGATTCACTGTTGACATGGACAATATAAGTTTTGATGAATCTTTCGTGATCTTTATAACTGAGCTTGTATTTCCTTGTACGAGTACATGTTTGCTCTCTTTGAGCTTGCAAGAAAAATAAGGATGCAAGGCATACTGATTTTCAATGGCAAGAAAAATTCCCCTCATATTATTTATTTATAGTTACTACTCGAGACGAGCAGAGTCTAAGCTTGGGGAGGTTG
Source organism: Avena sativa (assembly GCA_916181665.1). Classification (NCBI taxonomy): domain Eukaryota; kingdom Viridiplantae; phylum Streptophyta; class Magnoliopsida; order Poales; family Poaceae; genus Avena; species Avena sativa. The sequence goes on from OV702280.1 coordinate 141,786,627, forward strand.
ATGAGTGAAATTTATGTACTATTTTATAGAATTATTTTATGCACATCAACCACCCATCTCATGCTTTATCTAGCTGCAGTTATGCCAAATATGCATGGTTTCTGTTTTCATTCATTTTCATATGAGCTTTGCACATTTAGTAGTTTAGGTAGAATTTTATCCCTCTTCCTTGTCTTTGACATGTGTGTAGGTGTTGATGATAATTATGGATAAAACAAAGGAAAAGGAACAAAGAGAGCATAGTATGGAGGAGCTGCAGGGACCATACTTAGCCATTTGAGGTGTTGGAAAAAGCGAATTAACTTCTCAAAATAAAGATCCAAGACCACTAGGTTGTAGCCTCATCGATACGAATCCAACGAGTCTAAAAACACCCAAATCGGAGTTCGTATAAAGAAACGGCGGCCAAAACACTAGGACACCCAAAAGTTTAACTACCAACTATACGACCGGATCCATTTTTCTGATCGTATAGTTTTGGCTATATAGTTGGGAAAAAGGTCGAAAACGACTTGTTTTCGACCCTGGACTAATCCAGAACCTTCCCTAAACAATATGACAGTATTGGGGGCGATCTAAGGCACTTCTAAGGCCTATATAAAGGTGGGAGGAGTCAAGAAACAAGAGAAGCACACCATAGACCTTCAGGGGCGGAGCCCTTTCGCCGCTGCCACCCATCTGATCTCCATGGCAGCGGAGCTCTGCCTCAACCACACCTCCGAGATCTAGATCTCCCTCAACACCATCACCATCAAGGCATCCAAGTAATAAGAAGAGGAGGAGATGGAAGACATCACCACCACCACGCATCGATCTCCATCTCCATCATCATCTCCATCTCCCTCTATCTCTCTTGTGTTTAGTAATTCTAAGATTGAATACGGTTGTGACATCATTATATTTTTATATATGTTTTGCTGTTCATCCATGTGTGAGTGATTGATTCAATTCTAGGTTGAGGTATGATCTAGTGCGCTAAATTAGAATTCATTGTGATCTAAGATGAGTTTATGTGATCCTTTGGTCCGGAAGTGCCTTTTTGCCTTGCGGTGACGCGCGAGAATCATGCATAGTGCACACAGAGTGACAACCAGTAATCAAATGGGGGACATTTATTTGTCTAGGGAATATCTTATAGATCACACATATATTTGCCCATATAGCACTAGTGAGACTGAAGCATAGAATCCCTCTCTCATTCCATTCAATCCTACAACTACAATCTCTTTAATTCAGTCATATTCCTGTTTACTTTCTGTCTTAGTTTATTTTGTTCTTGTTAAAAGTTCTTTGTTATTAGATACTTTAAACCCCTCTCAATTATCGCTGTTCTAGTAACTTATAGAATATGCTATTTCCAAACCACGGTTTGGGTGCGAAACATGGCCGCATTGACAACGTGGTTGTGGGGTCATGTTGTTTCTGTTCGTCGATCTCCCATCAGGACAAACTCTTAAATATTTGCTGCTACAAGTAATGCAATAACCCCGTTATTGGTGCATGAATCTGGTCATCAGTATGCAGACGACACGATGAATATGATAAAACTCTATAAATCGGACATTTCCAATCTCAAGTTCCTTCTTCTTTGCTTCCAGGAAATTTCGGGCCTTAGGATTGACTTTGACAAAAGAGAGGTTGTTGGACTAGGGTTCTCATCCAAGAATAAGTAGAGGATATCCAACAATCTCAGTTGCCGGCTGGCCTCATTCTCCATTACATATATGAGGGATGCCATTCCGTGACACATGGATCCTTATCAAAGATTTGGAACCACTTGTGTGTAGAGTTAGATTGAAAGCTGAGCCATCGTGTGTCAGGTTCTCGTCGAAAGGCAGCAAGACGGTTGTGGTTGACTCCTACCTATCCAGCCTCATGATACCTTCGATTCGGATTACGGATGTAGTATATCTCTTTTTCCCTAGTAGACCTAGGTTTATCGAATCCTCGTGAAGTAGAAAGCAAAGTGAGATTACTTAAACGGACCTTCAAGAGTTTTAGAATTACTATTGCGTTTTCATCGGACCAAGAGTTTGTGATCTTGTTGTTGTTGTTGACGATGGAGAGAGAGAGGGCCTAGGGTCTTCAGTTTTCACCAGTAGTTGTGCAAAACATCTTATGGGAATAATAGATAATAATAAAGTACTCATGTAATTGTTAGAGAAAGATAATTATATGTGGGCAGTGCATCCATAAATGTTATCGCCTCTGCAACCGCTTATAGCAAACCTACTAGTCTCATCCATAGAAGAAAGAGAACTAATGATAAGCATCATGATGTCACCGTTAATCCCAAGTAAGTTCCTCACATACAGTCGTACTACCCTTTCTGTCACTGGGGTTCCTATCCTGCAGATCAGTCGTTACTCGCACTCCCTTTACCTGGATCAATCTTCGGGGTCTTGGGTACCTGACAAGTCCTTAGATTGAGGCAAGAGAGGGTACTATAATCATCACATCATACAAAATAATACATGATCCCATCTATGATAAATAACATGCACAAAAGCTACATAGCTAGGCCGAAGCCCTTAGCCCAAAGAGGATTACTCACACATAGAGATGAAATCGACAATCATAAAAATTGTAATAGAGATCATAAGATTGATAGAAAATAGTCTTACAGTGTCGCCAATTGGAGATGAGATCTACTATTACAAGTGGTGGAAGATGGCTATGGTGGTGGAGAAGGGTTTAGAGGTTTAGATCTAGATCTATTCCTCCGGCGTGGTAGTAGGGAGAGTTGAGGTCGAAAAGAAGCGAGTGGAGTCGGGGGCTGTTTCCTGTCGCCTGAAGCCTCTTTATATAGGGGTCCCTTCACGAAGTTGTTCTGTTTGACCTAATGAGGTCGGTGCAAACTATACGACGGCAACTATACGGCGGCGGGTCGTATAGTTGGTCTTTAAGCTTGCAGTAATCTCTTCACGTCTCCTGGTTTCTTTGGTGTGTTGGAAATCTCGTATCTTTGGCATTTATGTAGTGATTCCCATCATCATACGCTATTATCTACGCAGGAAAAAATAGCAAGAAAGGGTTGCATACCCTTTTGATCATTAGGCATTAGTGGCAGGTTTTAGAGAGATATTTCATCAAATATATGAATAATATCTAGTTTAAATCCAGGCGTGGAGGGCTATATTTCACAGCCATCACCTCCCAATGTATGTGATGGGCCTTTATCTCCTTGAGGAGGGTGTTCACGAATCATTTGATACAGAGCGGTCACACTTCTTCTAGATGGATCCTAAGGGCCACCAAAAGTATCACATGGTCAAATGGGCGGACATCTGCGCCCCCATGGAACTTGGGGGCATAGGAATTTTAGCTTCCCGCCACTTCAATAAGGCACTTATGGTAAGATGGGTTTGGCAGATTTTAAGAGACGATAGAGGCATGTGGTTACATCTAATTAAGGCCAAATATCTAAGAGGATGCCCACTCGTAGACTATGATTGCTGGGTGGCTCCCAATTCTGGCACTCCATCCAGGAAATTAAGCATAAGATTTGGTTAGGGATCACTTTCTTCATAGGGAATGGATACGGTACTCTATTTGGCTGGACCCATGGCTTAGGGAACGCCCCTATGGGAGGTGTATCCTAGCCTTTTTGCTATTAGCTCTAAGCCATCGCTAAGTGTAGCCGCCGCGGTTTAGGAGGGGACATGGAACATCTCGTTCCATATAACCTTCAGCCTAGATAAAACCGAAGCATGGTTAGATCTTAGGGAGTTGTTTCCGACCGCACTCTCAGACGTTGGAAATATTGAGTCTTGGCGCCTAACCCCTTTGAGGGTCTTCACTGTCAGTTCAGCATACTGTGCCCTCTTTAGAGGACCCGCTCTCTCTGGGACCAAGCATTTTTGTAAGGCTCCTATACCCTTGAAGACGAAGATATTTTTGTGGTAGTTGTTACGTGACTGTCTTCCCTTTAGGGTATAAGTTGCGAAACGACATGGACCGGGGAAAGGGTTATGTCCAATATGTGGGATGCTTGAGTCGGGAACCCACATAATGTTCATCTACCTGCAGCTTGGTTTCTATGGAATATCACTAGATATGCCATGTGCCCAAATTGGCAGGCCTTTTATAGCTGGAATATCTCGGTGAATTTCTAGAAACCCGGGCAAACCGTGCCGGAAAGGGTTGTCGCCTTTTATAGCTGGTGTTTGCTACATTGATTTGTTCTCTTTGGACCACTAGAAATAATATGGTTACTGAGAAGATTTTTACCCGTTGTGCTTCTGATTTTGTTTTCAAATTCCTGACTTTTTATAGTTATGGTACCCGCTCTATAGAGAGCAGGACAAGGAGTGTTGGGAATATGCCCTAGAGGCAATCATGTATGATGATATTTCCCATTGTATTCATAAAGATATAAAGTTGTCCTTGTATGAACATCTGATGTGCATCATTTAATATGTGATTCGGTTGTGGAACTATGCATTCATGTTGTTTATACTAAATGTCCTTGGTCATTGAGGTTGTGCTGGACACACAACTTAGACCAATGTGAAAGTCGGCTTGATGACTCGGTTCCACTTGTCATGGGCATGGAGATGCCATTCCGACTTACACAGATTCGGCTAAAGAGTTTAGCGAGTCGGATTGACCCATATTGAGGTACAACGAACAAGTTGTCATTTGTATATCTCTATCCCTAAGGTTGTTGCATAGTCCGAGTTGAGGATCACCGACTTAGGTTCTTTCAAACGCTTATCCGTAACTGGGCAGTTATAAAGGCAGGGTTCGGGTCGACTAAGAATCAAGCTGCGTGATGTGAATAACCAAGATGGGATTTTGACCCTCCACTCGGAGAGATATTCTTTGGGCCCTCCTGTGAGATATGATTCGGAAAGCATGGCCATGCACGACTCGGTTAAGTGTTAACCGAGGCGATCGACTAAGAGTTAGTCGGGTGAATCACTTATCTCGGATCGAGAAGAGAGTCAAACTATTTAAGGGATGACATATATTCGCCTATAGTCTGACAAGGTATATCGTGAGGCAAAAGGGACTCGGACGCAAGTCACATTGGAAAGGCAAGTCGTCATGACTCTTTGGTACTTGGGAGTCGGCACGTTCTGCTAGGATCCGCTGCCGACCGATCGATTGTGAGTCGGACTCCAATTGTGTCTGAGTAGCCATGAGCCTGCCGGGTCACACACTTAAGAGCGGGAGCAAGTTCGGATTGGATATGAACTGGAAATCTGGTTGGGTTGGACCCGATCCTGATTTGGACTGAGTCAGTGAGTCGGACTCACAGGGACTAATATTATATGGGCTTTAGTGAATGGGCCGCGCGAGTAGAGCCCATGTTCACTCCCTATATATAGTGGAGCACCGTAACCTAGAAAGGTTAATCGTTGATCGGTTAGGTCATTTCATGTGTTGGAAACGCTAGCTCCACAGCAGTCCTACCGTCGTAACGAACCTAGCAGTTCGTCGCCGGTGCTCCTCCTTGCACGTGTGGATACCAGCAGAGATGTTGTACGATCAGCACCAGGACGATCGGATCGCAAAGGACTGCACTGCATCAACTGACGCGCTTCATCAGTAATCCGCAATTGTGCGTCTAGTGGTAAACCTCGTGGCCTTCTACCTCAGCTAGATCTTGGGATCACCATGTTAGAGGAAAAAGTTTTGTTTTATCTCTGCGTGGCCCAACAAGGAGAAGCTGGACGTTCTCCATCGACACCTGCTAGAGGCGGTACGACGGATCTCCACTTTGTCCAGCAGCTGAGAACCTATTGCTCTTTTTTTGGTTCCATCGCCTTTGAGAGTATGTTTTTGCTCTCTTTCCATCTAGGCTTATTTGTGATGTTGTAGCAGACTGTGTTCTTACTGGTTCGAACCTTGTGATATTGTGTGGATGATTGCCTTATAGTTATAAAATGGGCGAACGGTTGTTTCCAGGGGGATTTTCACAGCGTACTGAATGTCGCAGAATGGGCAATGTCATTCTTTGAAATTGGCACCCTGGTGCTGAAGTGAAGTCTAAACTTTGAACATTGTTCTTTGACCACTGTGTGCTATCCTCGAGAGCATTAAATATTGCATTACCTAAACTTCCAAATGAACTTTGCTATGCGTACGATACCAAATCAATCCGTTTGTGGGTGGCATCAAAGTGCAGCACACCACCAGATGTTGCATCGTACAAGGATCTGGTGTAGGTGCAGTAGTTCCGCTTCACGTACTATTTTCGATCATGTAAGTGGTTGCTCATTCGTGTGCTGCAGTGGGATGTAAGCTGAAATGAACTTTTTTCCCACTAAAACAAGCGAGTTGTTCCTACAACAATGATGCAGAGAGTATCCATAAACACGGCCAATATTCCTAGCATCTCACCAACACATGACATCTAAAAATCGAAGTCCTCAACAAGTCATCCAATGGCGAGCAAGTGGCACACCGGTCAGGGAGACCCTCTGCGTGTACCAACATACACGCTCCAAAAAGTCCTTGCCGATGTCGTCTTCCGCATATTCATCTTTAGGAGAAATTGAAGCAATGACCTTGTGAGGTCTGTCGTCAACGTCGCCATGACGCTAAAGAACACCCCCACCTTGCGCACATCCAACATGCATGTGCGGTCAACATCGAGACCCCTCGGCACCATGTCGCTGCCATTCGATGCCACTAGAAAGCACCGGGAGATCCATCGTGCGTAGCACCCACTGAATCAGGCACCCACCGAATCAGGCGTAGCACCTGACAATTAGGCATGACTTGACATATCCAGCGACGTCTCCCTTCTAGAAGAAGACACTTCGTCTCCTACCTCTATCGTCTAGCGCTGCTCCACAAACGATGATCCCAAACGAGAGAATGTGACACTACAACACCACTATCGCCTGATCCGGAGATCTTAGGGTTTCCCCCGGAGTAACGATGAACTATGTCTTGGTGTAATGGCCCCCGGAGTAATGTCCTTGGTGTGATTTAGGTCCCCACAAGGCTATTCATTCTCTCCAAAAAAAGAACTCGTTCTAAGCAACCAGTCAGCTACACGACACCTAAGCATTCCAGTCACTTCAGAGATTAACAAAAGAAACTCAGAAAGTACACCATTATTTACATAACACCAGTTCATCCATGACTACATAGCAAGGACTTCTTGGTTCCTGATTTTTCCTAGGCAGAACTGAGATTCTCACTGCAACCATATAAGAGGCACATGTGGCTTTCTAGGACCACATCTGCTCCATTTCAAGCTCTCAAAGTAGAGGCTGCAAATTTAATACAAGGTAGCCGGCGGTTGACGAAGCTAAAATGATTAAGAAACATATGGTTTATTTCATACAATAGACATTGCACTGTACACCTGTGTCAGTAAGCAGGTCAGATCAGGATTTCTATTTTCATCATAGTAGTACAACTTTTAGATATATCTCCACACTTGGTGCCAATGATTCCTCACCACGATGTTCAGAGAGCTGATGCCGGGGACATCATATATTTCAACCACCACACGCTCGAGTAGATTGTTTCGACGTTGGATTGCTTGATCATTTGGAAACAAAGAAAAATCAAGGATAGGTGAAACAACATTCTTCACCCAGACAGGAGTGATAACAGTCCTGAGCCGGCCAATGACCTCGGGGAAATGAGGAATAACAGACACATTCAGATCATTTCCCTTATCACCAGCTCTGTAACATCCCAAAAATATGAAATAGTGATCATCAAACTCTAATCACCAAAATTAGGGTTAACAAAAACTTTTATCAATACAAATCAAATAAATGCATGTGTGTATGTGATGATTTGATAAATGCATGAATGGACTTGTGTGATTCAACTAAATAGTAAGGAATGGTTCAAACATGAATATATATCATCTAAAACATTTCCAAGTGGAAACAAATCAAGGGAAAATCACAAACAATTCACATAAAGAAAATGGTCATTTTTGCCAATCTTGCTCACTAGGCCATTTTGGGTGTTTCTAGTCCAAGATTTCAAACATAAACTTTTCCAATTCTTTTCACCCCTTGCTGGACCAAGTAAAAGTGAATCAAAGCCCACCTTTCAAACTTGCAGAAACATTTAGCAACCCCATTCAAATGACAATTCAAAATTGAATCTTTAACATATGTGAAGATCACACCTTTTCAAAACCCAACCAAACCCGTGCCCCTTGACTAATCCAACTAACCAGAGACTCCCTAGTATGTGCCTAGCAAACCCACCAAGTTTGAATCCAAAATTCAAATTTGAATTTCTTGCGGCCATTTCATCAAACACTTGGAGACAGAAATTCAATAACTTATTATCTATTAGACAAAGGATTCAAAGGAACAAGACGGAAAGATGAACAAAGAGTAATTGATATAAACGTATAATCTTATCAAGCATGGTAGTATCAAAGCATACTAATGTATACACTAACCAGCTGACTTACAAACCATGACAATGGAATGCTAAGATGTTACATACCAAGAAAAACTGAGATGTCTTGGAACTCTAAGAATATCAACCAAGTACGGAGTACTTCAGAAGAACAACCCCAAAACCACGATCCTAAAAGTTTTGAGATATAAGGTAAGGAATGAAAACCTTTTCAAACCAAATAAGGTAAGGAAAACTCCAGCATCAGAAACACACTAGAGAAGGGGTAAAAAGAATCCTAATCAGAGTTTCTGCAAATAGTTTTAACTTTCAAATAGTTTTGTCAACTTCTAGACTCAACATCGACCAATAAAAGGGTTTCCTACAGGCAGTCCTGCTCTGATACCAAAACCTATAGCACCCCTCGGGGTTAGGGTTAAACTAACCTCAGATCACCATCTAAGATAAGTTCAACTCCCAAAGATGGAAGACCACAGTATGATTCGGTAACATTACAAAACACAGGGATTCAACAGCATAAGTTTAAACTCTTAGCAGAGTAAGATATTAGAGTTATTACAAACTAGAGGTCATAGACCCAACATTACATCACACAGCGAAAAGCAAATTGTTGTTCTACACAACAACTTAGCAAAAGGCCTAACAGGACATAAACAGAAGCGACGTCCATCCCATAGTCCTCAGGCTGCTACCTGGGACCCCCAACTACTCGTCGATGTCATCGTAGAAGCCACCTTCAGTTGCAACCAGATCCTCTGTAGAAAAATAACAATGGCGCAAGGCTGAGTACGAGAATGTACTCCGCAAGACTTAGATAACCTAGTATCTACATGCTCTGGATAGAGAGGCTTCCTTTGGATTTATTTTGCGGAAAACAATCTTTATTTGTAAACAAGAGGGAGAAGAGGCTCGTCTACTCAGAATCTTTTTAAGAGTGATAAGATAGCGACTTCTTCATCGAGTTCATCACATCTTTATAACCACAAGCTTCATCAGAACCTCCTATCTAGGATCACCCCCTCGACCCAGAGGAAGCATCCTTAAGCACATGTAGATCAGCAAGTTTTACTTAGGTTATAGTTCTCTATGATCATCACGTTCGTTCCCAAGTCGTTCATAACCGTGAACACGGCTTTTCGAAAAGATTAATACCCTGCAGGGGTGTACAACTTTACCCACACGTACCAACCGACTCTTAATGCCAAATTATTATCCCTCTTCCTTGGAAGGCCGGCAGAGGGTGGTTGACCATGACCTTTACCTTTCTTTCATCGAGACCATGAGTCACGCCCTAGGGATGGTTCCGCCGTAACGGGTCAAGTCCCGAAGCCGGTCCCTAAAGATGTGAGGCGAGGTTGGTTCACCAGGGGCTCCATCGACCCCAAGCAACCGCGGCCACGCTTCCCTACCTATTATGATGCACCTCCATCACCTCCTCTTTCTAAAACGTTTTCAATGCGTATGCCAGATGGAAAGCCCAAACTATGTGACTCATGGAATCTACTAGGCAACTTAGTTGCTCGTGGGGTTTTCCAGGCCCCGTATGGTTGTACGCTCGTCTTGGTTCAAGAGGCAAGAACTCGGGTCCTAATGGTGGCGAGCACGGGACTACAAAAACCACACCCAAAATGGCCTCCCATGCAAGCCTTAGCATGATTAGTTAACTCCTTCGATGATGTCACCATCTCCTACCTTACCACCTTCCTTGGCACCTCTAATTCATCATTTGAATAGATCAGACGTTGTTACTATGCATGGCTAAGCTGTCGGTAACAAAATCTCTAGCAACGCTCAAATGCCAGACCTAGGTAAGCTAGGAGCAGTGGATCAAGAGTATAAGTCTATAAGAGGGAAACTATGCAGCAGATAGGTGACACTAACTACTAACAAAAGACCACATTGGAATCGTGTGCATCATAGCAAGAAGGTAATATACTTTGTAAAAGTAGGTTCAGAATGAGAGGCTACCCTTGCCTTGTCCGTCAGTAGACAGGTACGGATCTTTGGTGTTGTTGACTTCATCTTCGGGTTCGGATCCTATCGCGAAGAACCAATACCGGAAATAAAGGCGACAATCAAGACATGGCATCGATGCAATGCTCAAACAAGTATGATGATATGACAAGTTAAAGTACATTGAAATTGAAACCCTAAGGCATGCTTGATAGTTTAAACGGGGTTCCGAGGGTTACAAACCCTAACTCGGGAAAACTGCGCAAACACATGGGAGGGGTTAATTTTGTTATCTAATTAAACTTGTCATTAAAGTTGTTCATCAATGCATGATTATAGCTTAAATAGATAGAACTCATTTTTCTAAACATGTTGATATATTATACACATTTTTCTGACTTATAGATAATAAGTTATTGAATTTACAATATTTAAATCATTTTCTTGAATTATAAATCAATTTAAAAAGGTTTATTGCGTCAACATGATGTCAGCAGAGACGTTTAAACTTTTTACACCGCAGGCATACCTAGCCACAATGACTGACAGAAGGGCCCAGAGCCACCTCAGCAGCCACACAAGCAAAGGGGGAACAGGGCATTTCTCACTAGGGCTGGCTCTAGCCACTGCGGCTGCCAGGTGGGGCCTGGTCCAGGTCAGCTGCCACCGTGGCGCCACGTAAGATTCGCCGGAGAACGGCCAGACGGTGGCGATATACGGCGGAGGAGGGCGCGCTTGCTTGCGAGACTAGGCGCGTTAGAACGAGGGCATCACGGGCTACCTATCAGTGGCGGCGCCGCTGCTAAATGGTCACCAGAGGCATGGTGGTGACGGTGCCCGACGGCAGCGGACGGCAAGGCACGGTGCGGGGTCGAACCAGAGGGGAAGAAGAGGTTGGAGAGGTCCACTGGGACCGTTAGCTACCAGGACCAAGCAGGGCTTGACGGAGAGGCTTGGGGTGGCCGAAATCGTCGGGGACGACGGCGGAGTTCGTCGGAGACCGAGGTCTCGATTGGACCATCTGGGAGCAAGCCGGCTCAAGCGGTTGGGGGAAATCGACGGAGTCGACCTCGGCGGTCAGGCCTGTGAGCTCGGAACGACGAGGGGAGGCGAGAAACGACGGCGGGCCGGAGCTCCCGTGAGCTAGGGTTTGGCTAGAGGTGGAAATTGGGGAAGAGAGAGAGGATAAGGTTCATCCGGAGGCGGCAGGGGGTCTTATAGGCGTCTCCGGCATCGGTAGTGAGGATCTTGGCACGGCGGGCATCTCGGCGAGGCAGGAACGGCGTCGGCGGCGAAACGCAGCAGCCTGCCTGCGTCGTCGTCCTTCAATCGCCGGGAAGAAGAAAGGGAAAAGAGGAGTGAAGGGGTATGGGCTGCGCTTGGGCCTTAGCTGGGCCGCGGGAGAGGGAGAGAGGGGAGGGAGTTTGCTGGGCTGCGGCCTGGCTTGCTCTCTCTCTATTTTTTTTAACAAAACATTTTCCTTTTCTGATTTCAATTTTTTATTTTGTAAACCTCATTTGAAATCTGTTTTGCACATATCAAAAATACTAGAGACTTTGATAAAGTTTACAAAATATTCAGAGGCCCTTGTAAACCATTTGGGCTTCTTTATTTTGTAATTTTCAAAATCCAACCACCATTTGAATGTGGTTTCAAAGAGAGAGGAAGAATTTAGGGTTTTGGGTTTGCATTTAATCCACTCACTTGATCACATGCAAATATTGTATTGATTTAAACAGATGCATGCCATGCTTAAGTACTATTTACATATATTACAAACTTGGGTTGTTATAGCTCTACCCCCCTTACAAGAATCTCAACCCGAGATACCTAAGTTTTAGAAAAGAAGGCAGGGTACTCAGATCGAAGACGATCTTCTCGTTCCCAGGTTGCTTCATCCTCAGAGTGATGAGACCACTGAACTTTCAAGAACTTGATGTTCTGACGATGAGTCTTGCGCTCGGTTTCATCAAGGATACGAATAGGATACTCACGATAAGTCAGATCCTTCTGGAGATCAAGAGTTTGGTGATCAACACCACAGATAGGATCTTTGAAGCAACGCCTGAGTTGAGACACATGAAAGACGTCATGCACCTCAGAGAAGTTGGCGGGCAGCTCCAGTTTGTATGCGAGGTTACCTTGCCTAGACAGAACGTGAAAAGGATCAACATAGCGAGGGGCTAGTTTGCCTTTGATACCGAAATGATGGACACCCTTTAAAGGAGTGACCCGGAGGTAAGCTTGATCACCAACTTCATATTCAACATGTTGATGGTGACGATCATGATAGCTTTTCTGACGAGACTGAGAAGTTTTCAAATGATCTCGAATGATACGAACTTGATCTTCTGCTTCCTGGATCATATCCGGTCCAAAGAACTTTTTTTCGCCGGTTTCTGACCAGTTCAAAGGAGTACGACAGGTTCTTCCATATAGAAACTGGAATGGTGCCATACCAATAATGGACTGAAAACTATTGTTGTAGGAGAATTCAGCAAAAGGAAGGCATTTCTCCCTGTTCTTGCCAAAAGATATGAAACACGCTCTAAGCATGTATTCAAGGATTTGGTTCACTCTTTCGGATTGACCACCGGTACTAGGATGATAGGCTGTGCTGAAGGAAAGGCGAGTTCCAATAGCAGTTTGGAAACTTTCCCAGAACTTGGAGGTGAACAGACTTCCACGGTCAGATTTTATCTTCTTAGGAATACCATGAAGAACAACAATCCGAGAGATTTAAAGATCAGACAGTTCACTCGCTCGAAGGCTTTCCTTGATGGGAAGAAAGTGAGCGACCTTGGACAGATAGTCAACGATCACCCAGATTGCATCATTTCCTTTTTGAGTTCTAGGAAGACCAGTTTTAAGTCCATACCGATTTCATCCCATTTCCACTTAGGAATACGATGTGGTTGCAGAAGACCAGCGGGCCTTTGATGTTCAGCTTTGACGCGACAACAAATGTCACATTCAGCAACAAAACGACCGATATCTTTATTCATACCAGACCACCAAAATCTTTGACGAAGGTCCTGATACATCTTGGTACCTCCAGGGTGAATAGGAAGAGGTGATTCATGTGCTTCCCGGAGAATTAAATTCCTCAACTTTGTTCTCTTCGGCACTACCAGACGGTTAGCAAAGTAAACAATACCTTGATTATCAACAGAGAAACACTTAGCAACTCCACTAGCAATGTTCCCTTTGATCTCAGCAACTTCAAAGTCATTCTTCTGAGCGAGCTTGATTTCATCCTCTATAGAAGATTTCACTTCAAGAGTAGAAAGGAATCCACGAGGAACTACTTCAAGATTCAACCGAGCAAATTCCTCATGAAGAGAAGGTTGAGATTGTTTGATCACCAAATTGTTGCAATAAGACTTACGACTTAGCGCATCAGCAACAAAATTGGCTTTTCCAGGTTGCTAGTTGAGACCCAAATCATAGTCCTTGATGAGTTCAACCATCTTCTTTGCCTGAGATTCAAATCAGGTTGTGTTAAAAGATACTTCAGACTCTGATGATCCGAGTATAACTCGCAACGACTACCGAGAAGGTAATGTCGCCATTGCTTAAGAGCATGAACAACAGCTGCAAGCTCAAGATCATGAGTTGGGTAGTTGTTCTCGTGTGGTTTCAGCTGACGGGAAGCATACGGGAAGCATAAGCCACCACATGTCCATCTTGCATCAACACACATCCGAGACCTTGGTGGGAAGCATCGCAGAAGACAACAAAGTCTTTACTAGTGTCTGGAAGAACCAGCACCGGAGCAGTTGTTCACTTGGTTTTCAACATCTGGAAGCTTTCTTCAGCCTTATCAGACCATTCAAACTTCTTATCCTTCTTAAGAACATCAGTCATTGGCTTTGCAATCCTAGAGAAGTTCTCGATGAATCGACGGTAATAATCAGCCATCCCGAGAAAACTTCGGACATCCTTAACGGATTTGGGAGACTCCCAGTCGAGGATAGTTTGGACTTTATCGGGGATAACAGCAACCCCTTGAGCGGAAACAACATGTCCAAGGAATACGAGCTCTTGTAACCAGAACTCACATTTGGAAAACTTGGCATAGAGATGATGTTCTCGAATTTTTGTCAACACCAACCCGAAGATGTTTAGCATGCTCTTCTTCAGTCTTGGAATAGACCAGAATATCATCGGTATAGACCACGACGAACTTGTCAAGATACTCAATGAAAACAGAGTTCATAAGCCGCATGAAAGTGGCTGGAGCATTGGTAAGACCAAAGGACATGACTGTATACTCGTAAAGACCATAACGAGTGGTGAAAGCATTCTTTGGAATATCTTCCTTACGGATCTTTATCTGGTGATACCCTGACCTTAAATCCATTTTGGAAAAGACAGTGGCACCACTTAACTGATCAAATATATCATTGATCCTAGGGAGAGGATACATGTTCTTGATAGTCACAGCATTGAGTGGGCGATAATCCACAACCAGATGCGGTATATTGGTATCCCACTTCTTGACAAAGATGGTAGGACATCCCCAAGAAGATGTGCTAGGCTGAATGTATTCTTTTCCTTCTAACTCCTCTAATTGCTTCTTCAACTCCATAAGCTCATGAGAAGGCATACGGTAGGGTATTTTAGAAACAGGAGCAGTTCCAGGAGCTAACTCTATGACAAACTCCACACTTCGATCAGGTGGCATGCCAGGCAACTCCTCAGGAAAGACATCCGGGAATTCACAGACCACGGAAACATATTGAATCTCTAACGGAGGTAGAACTTCAAGAGCATACAACTCTGCTTTAGGAATAGAAATAGTTGAAAAGGATAGTGACCGTACGGTCCAATACTTGACTGTTATGCCAGCAGGGCTAGTCAGATTCACAGACTTGGTTGTACAATCGAGAATAGCTTGATAACGGGTCAACAGTCCATGCCCAAAATGATGTCAATGTCAATTGACTTGAGGGCGATCAAAGAAGTGGGGAAAAGTTGAAATGCAACTTCGATTAGATTCCCATGGCTAACCATGGTGGGATGCCAATTAGAACCAGGAGACTGAACTAGCAGAGGAACGGATAACCCCTCAAAACTTATCCCATGCATTTCAGCAAAAGCTTGTGTCAGGAATGAATGCGATGCTCCAGAATCAAACAAAACTTTAGCTGGAATTTGATTGATACGAAGCGTACCCATGATGACGCTTAGATATTCCTGAGCCTCCTCAGCAGAGATATGGTTCAGGCGTCCTTTTCCAGCACCTGGATACTTATCATTCTTCTTTGGTGGTTGTGCCTTCTCAGCGGCATTCTTTTGAGGACACTCCTTTGCATAGTGGCCAGGCTAGCGATAGTTGAAACAAATAAAACCTGGTGCATTGCCAGCAGGAGGGTAGTTTGATCCACCAGCATTGTTTGAGGTAGCATTTGGACGAGAAGCATATCCGGAAGACCTTGGAGTATAAGGAGCATGTGGCACAGCACTATAAGGCACGAATACATGACGCTTCTTATTACCAGAACCAGCCTTGTTGTAACCCTCCTGAGGACGCTTACAGGTTTCTTCATACTCCACTTTTCCACTCTCGGCCTTCATAGCCTTGTTAACAAGACCTTGGAAGTTACCAAAGTCCATGAGATGAATATCACAGCGAACCTCAGGATCCAGTCCCTTGCGGAATAGAGCTTGCTTCTTAACATCAGTGGAGACATCTTTAGTAGCATAGAAGGCAAGACGATTGAAGTTGCGCCGGTAATCACACATGGAACCAGTGCCCTGCTTAAGCTTGAGGAACTCCTCCCTCTTCTGATCCATCAGACCCTTCGGAATATGGTAAAATCAGAAGGCTTCAGTGAACTCTTGCCATGTAACTACATGTTGAGCTTCTTGCATAGCCAAGAAATTTTCCCACCAGGAGTTGGCTGCTCCCTCCAGATGATATGAAGCAAAAGTCACCCAATCAGCTTGAGCAACACGACCAACCTGAAGTTTGCGCCCCATGGTGTGAAGCTAGTAGTCCGCATCAAGTGGCTCAGTGGAATAGCTGAAAACTGGCGGAGTAAGACGTGTTAAGTCCTTGATACCAACTTGATTGTTCTGGTCTTGAGCAGTGTTGCGCTCAATCCTTTCAAGGAGCCTCATGTTGTCAGCACTGTTGGTTTCGTACATGGCCATGAGTTGAACCATGGACGATGGTGGAGGAAGGTTGGAAGATTCACCCTCATTTGCGGCACCCCGAGCATGAGCACGGGTACGGACACGAGAGGTATCACCCATACTGAAAGAACAAAAAGAGATTAGACAAAGGATTCAAAGGAACAAGACGGAAATATGAACAAAGAGTACTTGATATAAATGTATCATCTTATCAAGCATGGTATTATCAAAGCATATAATGTATACACTAACCAGCTGACTTACAAACCATGACAATGGAATTCTAAGATCTTACATACCAAGAAAAACTGAGATGTCTTGGAACTCTAAGAATAGCAACCAAGTACGGAGTACTTCAGCAACCCAAAAACCACGATCCTAAAAGTTTTGAGATATAAGGTAAGGAATGAAAACCTTTTCAAACCAAATAAGGTAAGGAAAACTCCAGCATCAGAAACACACCAGAGAAGGAGTAAAAAGAATCCTAATCAGAGTTTCTGCAAATAGTTTTAACTTTCAAATAGTTTTGTCAACTTCTAGACTCAACATCGACCAATAAAAGGGTTTCCTGCAGGCAGTCCTGCTCTTATACCAAAACCTATAGCACCCCCTGGGTTAGGGTTAAACTAACCTCAGATCACCATCTAAGATAAGTTCAACTCCCAAACACGGAAGACCACAGTATGATTTGGTAACATTACAAAACACAGGGATTCAACAGCATAAGTTTAAACTCTTAGCAGAGTAAGATATTAGAGTTATTACAAACCAGAGGTCATAGACCCAACATTACATCACACAGCAAAAAGCAAATTGTTGTTCTACACAACAACTTAGCAAAAGGCCTAAGAGGCCATAAACAGAAGCGACGTCCATCCCATAGTCCTCAGGCTGCTACCTGGGACCCCCAACTACTCATCGATGTCATCGTAGAAGCCACCTTCAGTTGCAACCAGATCCTCTATAGAAAAACAACAATGGCGCAAGGTTGAGTACGAGAATGTACTCCGCAAGACTTAGATAACCTAGTATCTACATGCTCTAGCTAGAGAGGCTTTCTCTAGATTTATTTTGCGAAAGCAATCTTTATTTGTAAACAAGAGGGACAAGAGGCTCGTCTACTTAGAATCTTTTTAAGAGGGATAAGATAGCGACTTCTTCATCGTGTTCATCACATCTTGATAACCACCAGCTTCATCAGAACCTCCTATCTAGGATCACCACCTCGACCCAGAGGAAGCATCCTTAAGCACACGTAGATCAGCAAGTTTTACTTAGGTTATAGTTCTCTATGATCATCACGTCCGTTCCCAAGTCGTTCATAACCGTGAACACGGCTTTTCCAAAAGGTTAATACCCTGCAGGGGTGTACAACTTTACCCACACGTACCAACTGACTCTTAATGCCAAATTATTAGCCCTCTTCCTTGGAAGGCCGGCAGAGGGTGGTTGACGACGACCTTTACCCTGCTTTCGCCGAGACCATGACTTTTTACACCACAGGCATACCTAGCCACAGTGACTGACAAAAGGGCCCGGAGCCACCTCAGCAGCCACACACGCAAAGGGGGAACATGGCATTTCTCACTGGGGCTGGCTCTAGCCACTGCGGCTGCCAGGTGGGGCATGGTCCAGGTCGGCTGTCACCGTGGAGCCACGTAAGATTTGCCGGAGAACGGCCAGACGGCGGCGATATACGGTGGAGGAGGGCGCGCTTGCTTGCGATACTAGGCGCGTTAGAACGAGGGCATCGCGGGATACCTATTAGTGGCGGTGCCGCTGCTAAATGGTCACCGGAGGCGTGGTGGTGACGGTGCCCGACGGCGAGGCACGGTGCAGGGTAGAACCAAAGGGGGAAGAAGAGTTTGGAGAGGTCCACTGGGACCGTTAGCTCACTAGGAGCAAGAAGGGCTCGACGGAGAGGCTTGGGGTGGCCGAAATCGTCGAGGACGGCGGCGGAGTTCATCGGAGACCGAGGTCTCGATTGGACCTTCTGGGAGCATGCCGGCTCAAGCTGTTGCGGGCAATCGACAGAGTCAACCTCGGCGGTCACGCCTGTGAGCTCGGAACGACGAGGGGAGGCGAGAAAAGATGGCGAGCCGGAGCTCCCGTGAGCTAGGGTTCGGCTTTAGGTGGAAATTGGGGAAGAGGGAGAGGATAAGGTTCATCCGGAGGCGGCAGGGGGTCTTATAGGCGTCGTCGGCATCTGTAGCGAGGATCTTGGCGCGGCGGGAATCTCGGCGAGGCAGGAACAGCGTCGGCGGTGACACGCAGCAGCCTGCGTGCGTCGTCGTCCTTCTGTCGCCGGGAAGAAGAAAGGGAAAAGAGGAGTGAAGGGGTATGGGCTGCGCTTGGGCCTTAACTGGGCCACGGGAGAGGGAGAGAGGGGAGGGAGTTTGTTGGGCTGCAGCCTGGCTTGCTCTCGCTCTATTTTTTTTAACAAAACCTTTTGTTTTTCTGGTTTCAGTTTTGTCTTTTCTAAACCTCATTTGATATCTGTTTTGCACAATTCAAAAATACTAAAGACTTTGATAAAGTTTACAAAATATTCAGAGGCCCTTGTAAACCATTTGGGCTTCTTTATTTTGTAATTTTCAAAATCCAACCACCATTTGAATGTGGTTTCAAAGAGAGAGGAAGAATTTAGGGTTTTGGGTTTGCATTTAATCCACTCACCTTATCACATGCAAATATTGTATTGATTTAAACAGATGCATGCCATGCTTAAGTACTATTTAAATATATTACAAACTTGGGCTGTTACACAAGCACCAAGCCTAGCCACCATGTCTGGGATGCACGCCACTGTCACTCCTTGTCCAAGCCCCGAGTGCAGCCAGCCACTGGACCACCCGCCAAGCACGCGCCTAGTCCCTCTGCGTGCGAGCCGAGAGCATGCTAGTGCGCCGTCAGTGACACCAGCCCACAGACCACGCGCCGCCCTCGCCGCTTGCAGCCATGATCGCCAGCACCCTGCCAAACAACCTCGTTCGCCGCCGCGTGGACCACGCACGCTGTGCCCCATTAAAATTGCCGTGAGACCCGCCTAGAGCGCCGCGACGTTCCAACCATCTCGCACCGCCCCACGCCACAAGACCATGCTGTTCAGCTTCGCTAGGGAGCATATCATCGCCCCCTATCATCGCCCATGCCAGTAGCACCGACGAGATCCACCCGCGCCATTCGGTCCCCTTCAGCCACTATAAAAGGAGGCCTCCCCCACTCATTTTCTTCAAACCAGTTCACTCCCCACCTCTCACTGATACTCCCCACTCGCTCCTAGAGCAAAGCGAGCAGAAGGTGGCCGCAATTTCACCAGAGTTTGCCGCTGCAGAGGAGGCGAGGCGCCGTTGATTGTAACCACCCCAGGAGAATCTGCCAGTACCAGGAGAATCGCCCTTGTCGACTTCATCGTTCGCCCCCATCACCGACCATCGCCTACGCCCCGGTGAGCCTCTCACGACCCCCGTCGGCTGCGCTAGGGTTTTGTCTCGCCGGCGCTGCCCGACGTGGACGATGAACCAGAGCCGTTCAATTAGAGTTAGACCCTAAGATCCTAATCGCCCCATACCGCTTTTCCCCTCGTTGTCTCACTGACGAGTGGGGTTGTTCACTTAACCATCCCGCGCACGCACTATGCGTAGTGGGCCAGCCCAGTTAAACATCCCGCGCGACCCACCAATTCAAATTTAGATTTATTCATTTAATTTCAAACCCAGTTCTATACCTAGATTCAAAAATCAACCCAGCTTGATTCACTGAACCAAAATGCATGAAACTAATTTTGTTAGAAAGGTACTGGAATGGTTAATCTAAGCCCGTTGAATTCAAACCATTTAGATTTGTAGATCACCCATGGTAAAAATAACAAGGCGTAAGCTTTTCTGCATTCAAACATTTTTCAAAAATTCAACCATAAGAGCTTTTGAGTTGATTCCAACTCTCAAAAATCACATGTAACCAAACCTTTCAGAATATATATAAATATATAGGTTTACTTACAGAAATAGTGATCAAGTAATAAAAGAATGCCACATAGGCATTTCTAGTCACTTTAATTAATTAAAATAAAAAGGTTAAACCTTATTAAATTGTGACACCACTTTAAATCACATTCCCATCTGCTGAAATATGTGGTGATGACATGTGTCAACATGATCCCATGTTTGAGTTGGAGAATATTATATCTTAAGTACTTTTTCAATGAGTAGAAATTACTTTTCTAAAATAAAATAAATGAGGCAAGTGCTTTAATCTTGTAATGTTAGTGATGATGCTATATCATCTAGTGTGAACTTTTGTGTAATGATTAGAAATAGTTATGTATTGTTTGGTGATTGTGTACCTCATATTTATTTATAGACGCTAGTACCGACCAAGGATACGAGGAGGAAGGAGGATACTACGAGGAAGAAGTCGAGGAGAACTTTAACCACTGCTCTGCACAAGGCAAGCTTATACTAATATCTTAGCAAGCATAATACTACCTGTTTACTTAGCAAGCTACAACTTGCTTCTTACTATGCCAACTATATGCCTTAAGCATATGTGATTATACCCACTTGATACCCAATCCTAGTTTTACTTGCAAGCTTAGTATTTTCTTTTTCATTATTAAAAGCTTTCTATCAAAATATTACTTAGTGACTTGTAGATTCTAGAAAGATAACTGAAGGTATAAAATTTGGCCTAAGTTAGATAATCTTGATGTCATCCTAAGGCATGAGATTGAACTTAGATAACTCCCACTTGCTTATCACCCCTCATTATTATTTACCCCCACTTATAGATGCTAGTGCTAAGCATAAAACTTGATCAACTTTAGATGGTAATACTTGGTGAAAATGGTTATGAAAACCTTAGAATGATGAGTCATTCTACTGAAATGTTTTGACATGTGTTTCCGAACACTAGATGATTTTGATGATGAAAATGTTAAGGCATGAGCCTTAGCCCTTTATAAAACTGATGGTTGTCTGGATGTGATACCATTCCAATTTTACCGTACAACCACAATACCCGAAATTTGGGTAGGGCTTTACTGGAAATTTATATACCTTAGTATGGGTTCCCTTGCGGCCAAGGTCTGAGCTGAGGCTACCTTGTGAAGATTGTCCACCTGTGCAGTACCCAAGATGACAGTTGGTCATGGTTGGGAGGCCAAACTCACAGGAGAGGTGCCTATACTAGGGTGTGTAATTGAAAGGTTAGGATTGATTATGCGCATACTAAGTACGGTGAATTCAGGATTGTTCCTGACGGATGTATCGAATGTTGGGGTGAAATTGTACAATCCCTGCAGTGTGTCAAACTATTCGAATAGCCGCGTTCGCGGTTATGGACAGTTGGAGTGGCCATACTGTTCCGTCGTCAGATGTTTTCAAAATGACTTGTGAAATGATTCATGACTTTGACTTGACCACAACGGAGTTGTGATTTGAAATTCAAGTTCCCACTTAGGTGTTATAAAACTTTCAACTAGCTTTCCTTGTTTCTGAACTTAGTAAAGGTAAATCTGTCTTTTTGCAAAACAACCCTAGAGCTTAGTATATACTATTCAAAACCACGTCACTTGTTAGTATTAGTTTGCGATTACTTAAAGAGTACTCATGGCTTTGTTCCTGGCTATTCCTGTGGCCAGAATATGAAGAGGAGTATCAGGAAGATGGACAACAGGAAGGTTACAACAACTAGATTCATCTCCCATTGTCAGCATTGCCTGTGACCATGAAGATGGAGCTTCGCCTACGCTATCGTTACTATTACGTTATTCTGTTGCTTGAATTGTATTAAGAACTGGATCATGAGATCCTTATTTGTGTAAGACCTTATGTATGGTTTGTAATGGATGATGTACTATGATATCCAATCTGTTATGTCTCGCAAAAATGGTAATCCTGGGATTGCGATGTATGGCATAACAGGCATCTGTGATTAAAAATCTGGGTGTTGACAAGTTGGTATCATAGCCATCCTGACCATAGCAGACCCTAGTTAGAAAGGATGTTTAAATCAAAAACTTACTTTCAAAACCAAAGAAGTGAGTATCTATGAAAACTTATTATTATTCTTATCACTTGGATTCTTTCATGAAAAATCATGTTCCTCAAAAATTCTTACAAACTTACATAAAATTTGACACACTTGATCACTCTACTAACTTACTCATCCTATATTCTTATAGATGGACGTGAAGTACAGCAAGTTTTATCAGTTGGGGAATGGAGGAGACCTCATCTTTGAGCATGACTTGGACCAGCTGGCAGAAATGCTGGAGCGTCCACACCCCGAGTTCTTCGGAGCTTAGCTCAATGATCAAGACGGAGAATATTTGCAGTGGCTAGTTGTTGCAAGTCTCCGAGGAAAGATTGAACCCCCACTACAGAGGGAATTCAGTTCACCTTAAGAGAGAACAACTGGCTCGATGGACCTGCTAGGGCCATGCAGGAAGATCTTGCCCGTCTGTGTGGGCAGAGTATCAATCAAATCAAGGATACCCGCTTTGAGTCCTACCCAAGGCGTGATGCTATGGGACAGCCACTAGAGGCCCCATATCACCATGACCTGAAGACTCAGTTGGACCATCTCAGCTTCATGATGTATGACCATCAGAAGGAGTTGGACAATGCCTGTTCCTAAGCCAACCACAAGTACGCCATCGCTTCCAAGAAGGATCAGACCATCGCCATGTTAATGAAGGATCACAAGTCTCGTCGCCGTCACCTTGACAAGAAGGAGCGCATCATTGCCCGTCTTCGCCACCGGATCACGGATTTGGAGGAGACCATCCACGAGAGAGACATGCAGTTGGAGGAGAGGGAGAATGCAGGGGAAGACCTTCCTTTGTTGCGGTGTGTGTTTGTATCATGTGCTATGAATAAATGAATGAAAAGAAAGTTGCTAGAAAAATCTGAGTCAAACTTTAAAAACTTTTCAAAACCCCCAAACCTTAGAAATTTCCCTCTTTTCTCATGATCTATCTCCATCTTCAGATGCCTCGCGGAGGAAGCAACTCAGCCCCAGACCTGATGTTGCAACTCTTGCAAATGTTGGTTTTTGACCGTGAAGCCGAAAGAGCCGAACGTCAAGCCAACTTAGCCACCCTTCAACAGATAGCTCAGATGGCCAACAACAATCAAGGCCATGGAAATCAGGACAACCATGGATCTAAGCTCAAGAATTTCCAGAACACCAATCCACCTGTCTTCACTAAGTCAGAAGAGCCCCTAGATGCAGATGATTGGCTGCAAACCATGGAAAACAATCTAGAAGTTGCAGGAGTGGAAGCTAACGAGAAAGTGTTGTTTGCTACCCACTATCTGGCTGGAGATGCAAGAGCATGGTGGAATAGTGTTCGCGCAATGACAGGAGGTCAGCCGATGACTTGGGAAGAGTTCAAAGTCAAGTTCAGCAGAACCCATGTGCCACCGGGTTTGATCAAGAGGATGAGAGATGAATTCAGGGAACTGAAACAAGGAAGGATGATACTAGTGGAATACCGTGACAAATTCTTGTCATTGGCTAGGTATGCACCGGATGAGATAGACACTGAAGCCAAGAAGAAGGAGAGATTCCTGAATGGTCTGCACGACGAAATGCAGACAGTGTTAGTCAATATCCCCTTTGCAGATATTGAAGCCTTAGTTGACTCTGCCATTCAGATGGAGGGAAAGATCAACCAAGCTAATGAGAACCGCAAGCGTCGCATGATGCATCAACCAGGAACCCACCATACACCAAAGTATCGCCCCAATCCATCTCCAGGATTTTCCCCAAGAACCAACAGACCCCCGATGAACCGTCCCACCTATCCTAACCGTGGAAACCCAAGGCCCGGAGGAAACCACAACAACCCCGGCAACCCCAGCAATTTCAACCGTGCACCACCCAAGTTCAACCACAACAATGCTGCCACCAACACCAACACTGCCCCAAGGACTAGAAGAAATGTTGTGCCTGTTGCAGCAAAGGACAAGTCGCAAGTGACTTGTTATGAATGTGGAACCAAGGGTCACTATTGCAATGAGTGCCCCAAGAAGATTGCCGCAGCCCCCAATGCAAATTCCCCAGCTCAGCAGCAGCATCGTGTTCAGCCCGGAAGAAGGTTTGCCCCAGGGAATTCGCTCAACCGCAATGACCTTCTTTTTCTCATGCATGCTGAAGAAGCCCAGGAAGCGCCAGATGTCGTGTTGGGTATGTTTTCTGTTAACTCAGTACTTGCAAGAGTGTTGTTTGATTCTGGAGCATGGCACTCATTTGTTACTGAAGAATTTTCATGCACTAGTAAGATTCAACCAACCAAACTGAAGCATGTTATGATTGTTCAAATACCTGGTTCAACCACCAATGCTGGACAAATTTGCAAGGCCGTGCCTATCCGAATCCATGGCATAGATTTTTATGCTAATCTAATAGTACTTGGAACTAAAGGTTTGGATGTAGTACTAGGAATGGATTGGATGTCCAAACACAAAGGATTAATTGACTGTGCCAAGAAAGCCATAACCATGACCAGTACCGCCGGAATATCAGTCGAGCATGTATCTGAAACCTTGCCCCGTCAATTCAAGTGCAACAAGAGTATAGCCCAGCCAACCATTGACCAAGTCCGGATAGTCTGTGAATACCCCGATGTATTTCCAGATGTTTTGCCCGGTATGCCTCCAGATCGGGATATCGAGTTTATCATTGAACTAATCCCTGGAACTAGACCCATAGCCCAGAGACCATATAGTATGAACCCGTCTGAACTAGTGGAACTGAAGAAGCAACTGGATGCCATTATGGAAATTGGATTGATTCAACCAAGTGTGTCACCATGGAGATCACCTATTTTGTTTGTGGACAAGAAAGATGGAGGTAACCGTTTGTGTACGGATTATCGGAAGTTGAATGACGTCACCATCAAGAACAATTACCCGTTGCCAAAAATAGAAGACATTTTTGAATAGTTGACTAGTGCCAAAGTGTTTTCTAAGATTGATCTTAGAACTGGCTATCATCAACTCAAGATTCTCGTAGAGGATATTCCAAAGACTGCCTTTACCACCCGATATGGAATTATATGAGTATACCGTCATGTATTTTGGATTAACCAATGCCCCGCTTATTTCATGAACCTCATGAATAAGATTTTTATGGACTTCTTGGATAAGTTTGTCATTGTTTTCATTGATGACATTATGATGTTCTCCAAATCAGAAGACGAACATGAGCTACACCTAAGGACCATTCTTGGAACCCTTAGAGAGCATCAGCTGTATGAAAAGTTTAGCAAATGTGAATTCTGGTTACAGGAGGTAGGCTTCCTCGGACGTATTGTATCAGCCGGAGGAATTATCGTTGACCCTGCGAAGGTGAAGGATGTTGAAGATTGGCAAGCCCCAACCACTCAAACCCATGTTTGCGCATTTCTCGAATTAGCGGGATACTACCGCAAGTTTCTGAAGGATTCTCGAGTATTGCAAGACCCATGACCCAATTTTTGAAGAAGGACAAGAAGTTTGAATGGACGGACAAATGTGAAGAGAGTTTTCAGGAACTCAAAAGGCGATTGATTTCAGCCCCGATCTTGATCATGCAGATATGGCGAAACCCTTTGATGTGTATTGTAACACCTCCAAGATCGGTCTCAGATGTGTGCTAATGCAAGAAGGCAAAGTTATATCTTATCTATCCCGACAACAGAAACAGCATGAACAGAATTATCCAACCCATAACCTTGAACTAGCAGCTGTAGTTCTAGCCCTGAAGACATGGAGGCATTATCTCATGGGAAACCGTTGTGAGATTTATTCGGATCAAAAGAGCCTGAAGTATATATTCACTCGGAAGGAGCTGAATATGAGTCAGAGAAGATGGATTGAGCTAATCAAGGACTATGATCTGGACATTCACTATCACCCCGGTAAAGCCAATGTGGTAGCAGATGCCCTTAGCAGGTTGCCGTGCCGCTTGAACTCCATGATTTTGAATGAGCAACCAAGTTTATACAAAGAGATAGAAGATTTCCGAATGGAATTAGTGAGTGAAAGATTTCTGGCTATCAAAACTTCAACCCACTTTGATCAGTCAGATCAAGGAGGCACAGAAAGGAAATGCTAGTATCAACGGAATCAAACGTCGTATCAGTATAGGCAAAGTACCCGGATTAAGCAAAGACAAAGAAGGATTTCTGTGGTACAAAGGACGCCTTTGTGTACCAGCAGATTCGGAGTTGAAAGAAGTTATTTTGAAAGAGGCCCATGATACTCTTTATTCCATCCACCCCTGAGGAACGAAGATGTATCAGAACCTGAAGGAGCAACTTTGGTTGCATAAGATGAAGAGAGAAATCGGAAGCTACATCACCAAGTGTGATATATGTCATAGAGTCAAGGAAGGATATCAAAGACCCGCAGGACTGTTGCAACCATTACAGATTCCAGAATGGAAATGGGATTCAGTTGGAATGGACTTTATCACCGGATTTCCTACCTCTAGTAGGGGAAATGACTCTATTTGGGTCATAGTTGATAGATTGTCCAAAGTAGACCATTTCTTACAAGTCAAGACCACGTACCAAAGTTCGAAGCTAGCGGAGTTGTACATCGCTAGAATCGTCAGTCTGCATGGAGTCCTCAAGAACATCGTATCAGATCGAGAAACCTAGTTTACCTCGAGATTCTGGAAGAAATTCCAAGAAGGTTTAGGAAGCCGACTGGATTTCAGCACAGCGTATCACCCTTAGACCGATGGACAACTGAGCGAGTAAATCAAATACTCGAAGATATGTTGAGAGCATGTGTGCTAGAGTATGGATCTAAATGGGAAGATTGTCTGCCTTTCGCAGAATTTTCATACAACAACAGTTATCAAGCTAGTTTGCAAATGGCCTCATTTGAATTCATGTATGAAAGAAAGTGTCGCACCCCTTTGAATTGGTCGGAAGTAGGAGAGAGTTAGATTTTCGGACCCGACATCCTACGAGAAGCAGAAGAGAAAGTTCACAAGATTTGTGAGCACCTCAAGACCGCCCAGTCAAGACAAAAGAGTTACGCCGACAAGAGACGTCGAGACCTCGCTTTCAATATCGGAGATTTTTTGTATCTCAAAGTGTCGTCTTTGAAGGGAATGCACCGTTTCCAGCTCAAAGGAAAATTATCCCCCAGATATATCGTACCCTTCAAGATTCTGAATCATCGAGGAGAAGTATCGTATCAATTGGAACTGCCAGAGGAAATGTCAGCAATGCACAATGTGTTCCATATATCGTTACTTCGCGAATGCCTTGAAGTTCCAGAGAAGACTGAAGTTTTCAAGAAATTTGATCACCGAACCATAGAGATCAACGATGACCTGACGTTCCCGAAGTACCCATCCGTATTTTGAAGGAAGCTTTCAGAACCACCCGAACCCGAAGCATCAAGTTTCTCAAGATTCAGTGGACCAACCACACTGAAGAAGGAGCTACCTGGGAGCAAGAAGATCGCATCAAGATGGAGTTTCCCGATCTCTTTAAATCCTAGGTAATCTTTTTATTCATTTTCAAATCTCGGGAAAATATTTCGTTTAAGGAGGGAAGGTTTGTAACATCCCAAAAATATGAAACAATGATCATGAAACTCTAATCACTAAAATTAGGGTTAACAAAAACTTTTATCAATACAAATCAAATGAATGCATGTGTGTATGTGATGATTTAATAAATGCATGAATGGACTTGTGTGATTCAACTAAATAGCAAGGAATGGTTCAAAGATGAATATAAAATCATCTAAAACATTTCCAAGAAGAAGCAAATCAAGAGAAAATCACAAACAATTCAAATAAAGCAAATGGTCATTTTTGCCAATCTTGCTCACTAGGCCATTTTGGGTGTTTCTAGTCCAAGATTTCAAACAGAAACTTTTCCAATTCTTTTCACCCCTTGCTAGACCAAGTAAAAGTGAATCAAAGCCCACCTTTCAAACTTGCAGAAACATTTAGCAACCCCATTCAAATGACAATTCAAAATTGAATCTTTAACATATGTGAAGATCACACCTTTTCAAAACCCAACCAAACTAGTGCCCCTTGACTAATCAAACTAACTAGAGACTCCTTAGTATGTGCCTAGCAAACCCAGAAAGTTTGAATCCAAAATGCAAATTTGAATTTCTTGCGGCCATTTCATCAAACACTTGGAGACAGAAAATCAAACTGGCCAAACTTCACTGTTTTGAGCGGTAATTTGGCAAAGAATTGTTCACCATTGATCACACTTTTCTCCCCCAGTGCCAACCAGTGCCTTGACCATCCCTAGCCCCTACCCATTGCACCATGCCATGCCAACCCGAAGGCACCCTTGCCAGCCGACCATGGCTAGCTAGCCAGAGCAAGAACCAAGCCTAGCCACCATGACTGGGACGCACGCCACCGTCCACTGCCACTCCCTGTCCAAGCCCCAAGCATAGCCAGCCACTAGACCACCCTCCAAGCACGCGCGTAGTCCCTCTTCGTGCGAGCCGACAGCGCCAGTGTGTCGTCAGCGATACCAGCCCACAGACCACGCGCCGCCCTTGCCGCTTGCAGACGTGATCGCCAGCACCCCAGCACCCCGCCAGACAACGTCGTTCGCCGCCGCGCGGACTACGCACGCTGTGCACCATTAAAATTGCCGTCAGACCCGCCCAGAGCGTCGCGACTTTTTGACCATCTCGCACCGCCCCACGCCACAAGACCACGCCGTTGAGCTTCACTAGGGAGCACAGCACCACCCCCTATCGTCGCCCATGCCAGTAGCACTCTGTGCCTTAGACACCGACGAGCTCCACCCGCGCAATTCGGTCCCCTTCAGCCACTATAAAAGGAGGCCTCCCCCGCTCGTTTTCTTCACACCGGTTCACTCCCCACCTCTCATTGATACCCCCCACTCACTCCCGAAGAAAGGCAAGCACCAGCTGGCTAGAATTTCACCGGAGTTTGCCGCTGCAGAGGAGGAGAGGCGCCGTTGATTGGAGCCACCCCAGGAGAATCGCCATCGTCGACTTCGTCGTTCGCCCCCGTCGCCGACCATCGCATGTGCCCCGGTGAGCCTCCCACGACCCCTGCCGGCCGCGCTAGGGTTCTGTCTCGCCGGTGCTGCCCGACGTGGATGATGAACCAGAGTCGTTCGGTTAGAGTTAGATCCTACGGTCCTAATCGCCCCATACCACTTCTCCCCTCGTTGTCTCATTGACGAGTGGGGTCATTCACTTAACAAGCCCGCGTGCGCACTATGCGTAGTGGGCCGGACCAGTTAAACATCCCGCGCGACCCACTAATTCAAATTTAGATTTATTCATTTAATTTCAAACCTAGATCTGTACCTAGATTCAAAAATTAACCCAGTTCGATTCACTGAACCAAAATGCATGAAACTAATTTTGTTAGAAAGGTACTGAAATGCTTAATCCAAGCCCGTTGGATTCAAACCATTTAGATTTGTAGATCACCCATGGTAAAAAAAAAGGCAGAAGCTTTTCTGCATTCAAACATTTTTCAAAATTCAACCATAAGAGCTTTTGAGTTGATTCCAACTCTCAAAAATCACAATTAACCATAACTTTCAGAATATAAAAAATATATAGGTTTACTTACATAAATAATGATCAAGTAATAAAAGAATGCCACATAGGCATTTCTAGTCACTTTAATTAATTAAAATAAAAAGGTTAAACCTTATTAAATTGTGACACCACTTTAAATCACATTCACATCCGCTGAAATATGTGGTGATGACATGTGTCAACATGATCCCATGTTTGAGTTGCAGAATATTAAATCTTAAGTAGTTTTTCAGTGCGTAGAAATTACTTTTCTAAAATAAAATAAATAAGACAAGTGCTTTAATCTTGTAATGTTAGTGATGATGCTAGATCATCTAGTGTGAACCTTTGTGTGATGATTAGAAATAGTTAAGTATTGTTTGGTGATTGTGAACCTCGTATTTATTTATAGACGCTAGTACCGACCAAGGATACGAGGAGGAAGGAGGATACTACGAGGAAGAAGCCGAGGAGAACTTCAACCACTGCTCTGCACAAGGCAAGCTTATACTAATATCTTAGCAAGCGTAATACTACCTGTTGACTTAGCAAGCTACAACTTGCTTGTTACTATGGCAACTATATGCCTTAAGCATATGTGATTATACTCACTTGATACCCGATCCTAGTTTTACTTGCAAGCTTAGTATTTTATTTTTCTTTATTAAAAGCTTTCTATTAAAAGATTACTTAGTGACTTGTATATTCTAGAAAGATAATTGAAGGTAGCATAAATAGCATAAAATTTGGCCTAAGTAAGATAATCTTGATGTCATCCTAAGGCATGAGATTGAGCTAACTCCCACTTGCTTATCACCCCTCATTATTATTTACCCCCACTTATAGATGCTAGTGCTAAGCATCAAACTTGATCAACTTAGATGGGAATACTTAGTGAAAATGGTTATGAAAACCTTAGAATGATAAGTCATTCTACTAAAATGTTTTGACATGTGTTTCCGAACACTAGATGATTTTCATGATGAAAATGTTAAGGCATGAGCGTTAGCCCTTTATAAAATTGATGGTTGTCTGGATGCGATACCATTCCAATTTTACCGTACAACCACAATACCCGAAATTTGGGTAGGGCTTGACTGAAAATTTATATACCTTAGTATGGGTTCCCTTGCGACCAAGGTCTGAGCTGAGGCTACCTTGTGAAGATTGTCCACCTATGCAGTATCCAAGATGACAGTTGGTCATGGTTGGGAGACCAAACTCACAGGAGAGGTGCCTATGCTAGGGCGTGTAATTGAAAGGTTAGGATTAATTATCTGCATACTGTGTATGGTGGATTCAGGATTGTTCCTGACGGATGTATCGAATGTTGTGGTGAAAGTGTACAATCTCTGCAAAGTGTCAAACTATTTGAATAGCCGTGTCCGTGGTTATGGACAGTTGGAGTGGCCATACTGTTCCGTCGTCAGATGTTTTCAAAATGACTTGTGAAATGATTCATGACTTTGACTTGACCACAATAGAGTTGTGATTTGAAAGTCAAGTTCCCACTTAGGTGTTATAAAACTTTCAACTAGCTTTCTTTGTTTCTAAACTTAGTAAAGGTAAATTTGGCTTTTTGCAAAACAACCCTAGATCTTAGTATATCCTATTCAAAACCACTTCACTTGTTAGTATTAGTTTGCGAGTACTTTAGGAGTACTCATGGCTTTGTCCCTGGCTATTCCCGTGGCCAGACTATGAAGAGGAGTATCAGGAAGATGGACAACAGGAAGGTTATGATAACTAGGATCATCTCCCATTGTCAGCATTGCCTGTAACCATGAAGATGGAGCTTCGCCTACGCTATCGTTACTATTACGTTATTCTGCTTCTTGAATTGTATTAAGAACTGGATCATGAGATCCTTATTTGTGTAAGACCTTATCTATGGTTTGTAATGGATGATGTACTATGATATCCAATCTGTAATGTCTCGCAAAAATGGTAATCCTGGGGTTTGCGATGTATGGCATAACAGGCATCTGTGATTAAAAATCCGGGTGTTGACAAGTTGGTATCAAAGCCATCCTGACCATAGGAGACCCTAGTTAGAATGGACGTTTGAATCAAAACCTTAGTTTCAAACCAAAGAAATGAGTATCTATGAAAACTTATTCTTATTCTTATCACTTGGATTCTTTCATGAAAATTCATGTTCCTCAAAAATTCTTGCAAAATTACATAAAATTTGACCCACTTGATCACTCTACTAACTTACTCATCCTATATTCTTATAGATGGACGTGAAGTACAGCAAGTTTTATTAGTTGGGGTATGGAGGAGACCTCATCTTTGAGCATGACTTGGACCAGCTGGCAGAAATGCTGGAGCGTCCACACCCGGAGTTCTTCGCAGCTCAGCTCAATGATCAGGAAGGAGAAGATTTGTAGTGGCTAGTTGTTGCAAGTCTCCGAGGAAAGATTGAACCCCCCACTGCAGAGGGAATTCAGTTCACCTTAAGATAAAAAAACTAGCTCAATGGACTTGCCAGGGCCATGCAGGAAGCTCTTGCCCGTCTGTGTGGGCAAGGAATCAATCAAATCAAGGGTACCCGCTTTGAGTTCTACCCAAGGCGTGATGCTATGGGACAACCACTGGAGGCCCCATATCACCATGAGCTGAAGACTCAGTTGGACCATCTCAGCTTCATGATGTATGACCATCAGAAGGAGTTGGACAATGCATGTTCCTACACCAACCACAAGTATGCCATCACTGCCAAGAAGGATCAGACCATCGCCATGTTAGTGAAGGATTGCAAGTCTCGTCGCCGTCAGCTCGACAAGAAGGAGCGCATCATTGCCCGTCTTCGCCACCGGATCATGGATTTTGAGGAGACCATCCACGAGAGAGACATGCAGTTGGAGGATAGGGAGAATGCAGGGGAAGACCTTCGTGGAGACCCCTACTCCTATCTCAGCGATGATGATGACTTTCTGGAGAATCAGGCCATGGAATTCTTCACCGATGAGGATGACTTTGCCTTCATCGATGATGATGAGGACACCGACTCCGAGGAGTAGTGGCACTTGAGCACTAGCGTTAGGGAGTTGTATTTGGTCCCACTGTATCGTAGTTTTCCAGAATGGTTCTTAAAATCATCAGTTTTCCTTTGTTGTGGTGTGTGTTTGTATCGTGTGTTATGAATAAATGAATGAAAAGCAAGTTGCTAGAAAAATCTGAGTCAAACTTTAAATACTTTTCAAAACCCTGAACCTTAGAAATTTCCCTCTTTTCTCATGATCTATCTCCATCTTCAGATGCCTCGCGGAGGAAGAAACTCAGCCCCGGACCTGATGTTGCAACTCTTGCAAATGTTGGTTTCTGACCACGAAGCCGAAAGAGCCGAATGTCAAGCCAACTTAGCCACCCTTCAACAGATAGCTCAGATCGCCAACAACAATCAAGGCCATGGAAATCAGGACAACCATGGATTTAAGCTCAAAAATTTCCAGAACACCAATCCACCTGTCTTCACTAAGTCAGAAGAGCCCCTGGATGCAGATGATTGGCTACAAACCATGGAAAACAATCTGGAAGTTGCAGGAGTGGAAGCTAACTAAAAAGTGTTGTTTGCTACCCACTATCTGGTCGGAGATGTAAGAGCATGGTGGAACAGCGTTCGCGCAATGACAGGAGGTCAGCTGATGACTTGGGAAGAGTTCAAAGTCAAGTTCAGCAGAACCCATGTGCCACCGGGTTTGATCAAGAGGATGAGAGATGAATTCAGGGAACTGAAACAAGGAAGGATGATAGTAGTGGAATACCGTGACAAATTCTTGTCATTGGCTAGGTATGCACCGGATGAGATAGACACTGAAGCCAAGAAGAAGGAGAGATTCCTGAATGGTCTGCACGACGAAATGCAGACAGTGTTAGTCAATATCCCCTTTGCAGATATTGAAGCCTTAGTTGACTCTGCCATTCAGATGGAGGGAAAGATCAACCAAGCTAATGAGAACCGCAAGCGTCGCATGATGCATCAACCAGGAACCCACCATACACCAAAGTATCGCCCCAATCCATCTCCAGGATTTTCCCCAAGAACCAACAGACCCCCGATGAACCGTCCCACCTATCCTAACCGTGGAAACCCAAGGCCCGGAGGAAACCACAACAACCCCGGCAACCCCAGCAATTTCAACCGTGCACCACCCAAGTTCAACCACAACAATGCTGCCACCAACACCAACACTGCCCCAAGGACTAGAAGAAATGTTGTGCCTGTTGCAGCAAAGGACAAGTCGCAAGTGACTTGTTATGAATGTGGAACCAAGGGTCACTATTGCAATGAGTGCCCCAAGAAGATTGCCGCAGCCCCCAATGCAAATTCCCCAGCTCAGCAGCAGCATCGTGTTCAGCCCGGAAGAAGGTTTGCCCCAGGGAATTCGCTCAACCGCAATGACCTTCTTTTTCTCATGCATGCTGAAGAAGCCCAGGAAGCGCCAGATGTCGTGTTGGGTATGTTTTCTGTTAACTCAGTACTTGCAAGAGTGTTGTTTGATTCTGGAGCATGGCACTCATTTGTTACTGAAGAATTTTCATGCACTAGTAAGATTCAACCAACCAAACTGAAGCATGTTATGATTGTTCAAATACCTGGTTCAACCACCAATGCTGGACAAATTTGCAAGGCCGTGCCTATCTGAATCCATGGCATATTTTTATGCTAATCTAATAGTACTTGGAACTAAAGGTTTGGAAGTAGTACTAGGAATGGATTGGATGTCCAAATACAAAGGATTAATTGACTGTGCCAAGAAAGCCATAACCATGACCAGTACAGCCGGAATATCAGTCGAGCATGTATCTGAAACCTTGCCCCGTAAATTCAAGTGCAACAAGAGTATAGCCCAGCCAACCATTGACCAAGTCCGGATAGTCTGTGAATACCCCGATGCATTTCCAGATGTTTTGCCCGCTATGCCCCTAGATTGGGATATCGAGTTTATCATTGAACTAATCCCTGGAACCAGACCCATATCCCAGAGACCATATAGTATGAACCCGTCTGAACTAGTGGAACTGAAGAAGCAACTGGATGCCATGCTGGAAATTGGATTGATTCAACCAAGTGCGTCACCATGGAGATCACCTGTTTTGTTTGTGGACAAGAAAGATGGAGGTAACCGTTTGTGTACGGATTATCGGAAGTTGAATGATGTCACCATCAAGAACAAGTACCCGTTGCCAAAAATAGAAGACATGTTTGACCAGTTGACTGGTGCCAAAGTGTTTTGTAAGATGGATCTTAGAACTGGCTATCATCAACTCAAGATTCGCGCAGAGGATATTCCAAAGACTGCCTTTATCACATATTCAATGATACACATCAGATGTTTACACAAGGACAACTTAATATCTTTATGAATACAATGGGAAATCTCATCATACATGATTGCCTCTAGGGCATATTCCCAACATGAGTATACTGTCATGTCTTTTGGATTAACCAATGCCCCCGCTTATTTCATGAACCTCATGAATAAGATTTTTATGGACTTCCTGGATAAGTTTGTCGTTGTTTTCATCGATGACATTCTGATTTGGAAACATGAGCTACACCTAAGGACCATTCTTGGAACCCTTAGAGAGCATCAGCTGTATGCCAAGTTTAGCAAATGTGAATTATGGTTACAGGAGGTAGGATTCCTCGGACATATTGTATCAGCTGGAGGAATTGCCGTTGACCCTGCGAAGGTGAAGGATGTTAAATATTGGCAAGCCCCAACCACTCAAACCCATGTTCGTGCATTTCTCGGATTAGCGGGATACTACCGCAAATTTGTAGAAGGATTCTCGAGTATTGCAAGACCCATGACCCAATTGTTGAAGAAGGACAAGAAGTTTGAATGGACGGACAAATGTGAAGCGAGTTTTTAGGAACTCAAGAGGCGATTGATTTCAGCCCCAATCTTGATCATGCTAGATATCACGAAACCCTTTGATTTGTATTGTGACGCATCCAAGATCGGTCTCGGATGTGTGCTAATGCAATTAGGCAAATTTATATCTTATCTATCTCGACAACGGAAACAACATGAACAGAATTATCCAACCCATGACCTTGAACTAGCAGCCGTATTTCTAGCCCTGAAGACATGGAGGCATTATCTCATGGGAAACCGTTGTGAGATTTATTCGGATCACAAGATCCTGAAGTATATATTCACTCAGAAGGAGCTGAATATGAGGCAGAGAAGATGGATTGAGCTAATCAAGGACTATGATCTGGACATTCACTATCACCCCGGTAAAGCCAATGTGGTAGCAGATGCCCTTAGAAGGTTGTCGTGCCGCTTGAACTCCATGATTTTTAAGGAGCAACCAAGTTTGCACAAAGAGATGGAAGATTTCCGAATGGAATTAGTGAGTGAAGGATTTCTGGCTAGCATAGAACTTCAACCCACTTTGATCAGTCAGATCAAGGAGGCGCAGAACGGAAATGCTAGTATCAACGGAATCAAAAGTCGTATCGGTATAGGCAAAGTACCCGGATTCACCGAAGACGAAGAAGGAGTTCTGTGGTACAAAGGACGCCTTTGTGTACCCGCATATTCGGAGTTGAAAGAATTTATTTTGAAAGAGGCCCATGATACTCTTTATTCCATCCACTCCGGAGGAACGAAGATGTTTCAGGACCTGAAGGAGCAATTTTGGTGGCATAAGATGAAGAGAGAAATCGAAAGCTATATCGCCAAGTGTGATATATGTCAGAGAGTCAAGGCGGGACATCAAAGACCCGCAGGACTGTTGCAACCATTACTGATTCCAGAATGGAAATGGGATTCAGTTGGAATGGACTTTATCACCGGATTGCCTACCTCTAGTAGGGGAAATGACTCTATTTGGGTCATAGTTGATAGATTGTCCAAAGTAGACCATTTCTTACAAGTCAAGACCACGTACCAAAGTTCGATGCTAGCGGAGTTGTACATCGCTAGAATCGTCATTCTGCATGGAGTCCTCAAGAACATCGTATCAGATCAAGGAACCCAGTTTACCTCGAGATTCTGGAAGAAAGTCCAAGAAGGTTTAGGAAGCCGACTGGATTTTAGCACAGCGTATCACCCTCAGACCGATGGACAAACGAAGCGAGTAAATCAAATACTCGAAGATATGTTGAGAGCATGTGTGCTAGAGTATGGATCTAAATGGGAAGACTGTCTGCCTTTCGCAGAATTTTGATACAACAACAGTTATCAAGATAGTTTGCAAATGGCCCCATTTGAATTCATGTATGGAAGAAAGTGTCGCACCCCTTTGAATTGGTAGGAAGTAGGAGAGAGTCAGATTTTCGGACCTGATATCTGACATGGTTATACCCTACGGGTACACGATCTTAGCATACCTAGTCCAGCCCAAGGAAGGCCCACGAACACATGCGCCAGCCCATGAAGACTTTCGGGTGGCCAGGGCCCATGACGCCTTCGGATCCTTGGAGAATAAGTCTAGAGTAGATAGAATATTCAAAGGGGAAAACCCTAGAACTTGTAACCGACTCGATTTGTGCCTGGGACCTGCCTAACTCTATATAAAGGCTAGTAAGGCACGACCAGGAGGGCTCTCTCGCATACCATCGCATACACACCTCCACGCCAGATTGCATCTGCGCACCCCTGTAACTTTCGGTTCTGCCATAATCAAGAGCAGACAAGCAGGAGTAGGGTTTTCCCTCCGGGGGCCTAAACCTGGGTAAACCTCGTGTCCCCGTGTTTCTTGTTTGCTAACCGTTCCGCGGTCTCCAGCATCCCCATCTTCTCCAAAACCCAAGTCCATAACAATGGGCATTGACGAGATTAAACCTCGTCAATTGGCGCCGTCTGTGGGAACTGGGGGCGCTGATTGTGCGATCGTGACGGTCCCAACCAAAGCGATCTACAACTCTGCGGCGACGGAGAGTCATCTCCTCTTCGGCGCCTTCGACTTCACCGCCCACTCGCCAGCCACCCTGAAGGACTTCGAGCCCATTGGCGACGGACTCAAGATCCTGTTCGGGAGCTTCTGCTTCCAGGTGGGGCAGACCGGCACTCTCCGCCTCCCAGAGCGGGTGCCCCTGCCATTGATCAGGCCCGCTTCATGGGCCCCACACCCCGTGCTATGCACATCACCATCAACAGATGAGTCCTATGACAGCAGCAGCTGCAACTCAGATCTGTGCGAGCCTCCATCAGAGGAAGGGACCTACGGTTCCGGATCCGAAAGTTGCGGCAGCAGCGATCCAATCTACGAGCTCTACCAATGCGCTGTAGTCATCCAGAGTGACGCGGAACATCACGCACCTAACCCGCAGGGTAGAAACGACGAGAACAAAAGAAGCCAGCCCCCCCCCCCCGCCCAACGGGGACGACACCGATTGGGTCATCCACCTCAGCGAGGAAGGATGGACTCAAGCACGCGAAGCCGTAGCAAGTAACAAGATCCTGCCCGTGGGTGCCTCACGGGACCTGTTGATGGCATACCACATGCTCCTAATCGAGGAGCACAAGAAGCAGGTGAAGATGCAAGACATGCTTGACAAACGCAAGCAAGCAGCCTCGGAGTCCAGTGTGCGGTGAGCTGCGCTCTCCGCCATGGGCAGCGGCTCCAGCTCGCACGGCAACCATGGCAACAAGCACCGTTCTCGCACGGAAAACAAGGATCCCAAGGCACGTCGCGAGGTGACTCGGGCCCTCAATGCGTCCTTCATGGAGATGGATGTCGACAGCAATGTCATCCCGAAGACGCCGCAAGCTGCGATCATGGCAGCCACCGCATACCTCGCGTCCCACCCACCTCCGGAGGGGGGCCCGAAAAGGGCCATGCACAAGTCCGCGCTTACCGGACTCGGACTCGTTGGAGCTGCGCTCCACGGAGAAGCTCCTGCGGAGCCAAAGAAGAAGGCTGCGGTCAGGTTCAACCGCAGCCCCACGCCCTCATCTGAGGATGAAGAACACGACCTTCCTCGAAGGCACAAGAGCTCGCGCCATCGCAGCCGCGATTACGACGCTCGAAGCGAGCTAACTCAGTGCAAGATTGACAAAGCGCGCGCCAAGCGCGTATGCTCGTCCGAATCTGAGGAGGATGATGACGAAGGAGAACTCTGCGGAGCCCGATGCTTTAGCAGATCCGTTCGGCGGACACGGATGCCGTGGAACTTCAAGCTTCCTTCGGACACTCCAAAGTTCGACAGCACACAAGACCCCAAGGCGTGGCTCAGCGACCACCTGTCGTCCGTCAAGCTACACGACGGAAACAAGGAAACCGCCATGCAATGCCTTCGGCTACAGCTGACAGGCGCAGCCCGGATCTGGCTCAGCAGCCTATCCTCGGGATCCATCCGAAGCTGGGAGGAACTGGCGTACATAAGATTCGTGAGCACCTCAAGACCGCCCAGTCAACACATAAGAGTTATGCCGACAAGATACGTTGAGACCTCGCTTTCAATATCGGAGATTTTGTGTATCTCAAAGTGTCGCCTTTGAAGGGAATGCACCGTTTCCAGCTCAAAGGAAAATTAGCCCCCAGATATATCGGACCCTTTAAGATTCTGAATTGTCGAGGAGAAGTATCGTATCAATTGGAACTGCCAGAGGAAATGTCAGCAGTGCACATTGTGTTCCATATATCGTTACTTCGCAAATGCCTTGAAGTTCCGGAGAAGACTGAAGTTTTCAAGAACATTGATCACCGGACCATAGAGATCAACGATGACCTGACGTATCCCGAAGTACCCATCCGTATTTTGGAGGAAGCTTTTAGAACCACCAGAACCCGAAGCATCAAGTTTCTCAAGATTCAGTGGAGCAACCACACTGAAGAAGAAGCTACCTGGGAGCGAGAAGATCACATCAAGACGGAGTTTCCCGATCTCTTTAAATCCTAGGTAATCTTTTTCTTCTTTTTCAAATCTCGGGACGAGATTTCGTTTAAGGAGGGAAGGTTTGTAACATCCCAAAAATATGAAACAATGATCATCAAACTCTAATCACTAAAATTAGGGTTAACAAAAACTTTTATCAATACAAATCAAATGAATGCATGTGTGTATGTGATGATTTGATAAATGCATGAATGGACTTGTGTGATTCAACTAAATAGTAAGGAATGGTTCAAAGATGAATATAACAACATCTAAAACATTTCCAAGCATAA
This sequence comes from Avena sativa, assembly GCA_916181665.1. NCBI lineage: Eukaryota > Viridiplantae > Streptophyta > Magnoliopsida > Poales > Poaceae > Avena > Avena sativa. Next base: position 141,826,757 of record OV702280.1, read on the forward strand.
ACAAATCAAGAGAAAATCACAAACAATTCAAATAAAGCAAATGGTCATTTTTGCCAATCTTGTCACTAGGCCACTTTGGGTGTTTCTAGTCCAAGATTTCAAACAGAAACTTTTCCAATTCTTTTCACCCCTTGCTAGACCAAGTAAAGGTGAATCAAAGCCCACCTTTCAAACTTGCAGACACATTTATCAACCCCATTCAAATGACAATTCAAAATTGAATCTTTAACATATGTGAAGATCACACCTTTTCAAAACCCAACCAAACCAGTGCCCCTTGACTAATCCAGCTAACCAGAGACTCCCTAGTATGTGTCTAGAAAACCCACCAAGTTTGAATCCAAAATGCAAATTTGAATTTCTTGCGGCCCTATCATCAAACACTTGGAGACAGAAAATCAAACTCGCCAAACTTTACTGTTTTGAGCAGTAATTTGGCTCAGCATTGTTCACCATTGATCACACTTGTCTCCCCCAGTGCCAACCAGTGCCTTGACCACCCCTAGCCCCTACCCATTGCACCATGTCATGCCAACCCGAAGGCACCCTTGCCAGCTGACCATGGCTAGCTAGCCAGAGCAAGCACCAAGCTTAGCCACCATGTCTGGGATGCACGCCACCGTCCACTGCTACTCCCTGTCTGTAACACCCTCAGAATCGGCCCTATACAAGTTTTAGAGAAACCCGCCAAAACCGCATAGAAACGATTCAAAGGTGCCCACCAGGCACTTTCGTGCGGGTGGAAAACGAAGTAATAACATTACACAACAGTCCATGATGGGACCCACAGAACAGATATATATATAACAGCGACTCAATGAGTCAAGAATACAGATATACAATACAAAGATCCAAATCACCTTGAAAACGATAGAGCGTCCCGCTACGGACAAGATGCAAATGGGGCTAAGAGCCCTGAAGAATAACCAATGGCGTCCATAACCCTGCCCAGGCCAAGCCGTAAGGGTAACCCTGCTAATGACGTCGATCTCAAAACCTGCTTAAACAAAAGGGGTGCCGACAAAGGGCAAAGGAAAAAGAGGAGCGTCAGTATTGAGGCCAGTACACGGCGAGACTAGAATTCGGCGGTCCTCGCCTACATAGGTATGGTGGACTGCAGCGGCAGCGCAGCATGCACTAAACATCCTATAGAGACTCGATAAAACAGGCGGCTATCAGAGAGGGGTAAGTAAGACCTATCCGGAACCAACCTGATACTAACACCAAACAATCCCATCCTGGTATTCCCCCTCAAGACCAAACGAGGAAGTCAACCGAGGAACTCACACAGTTGGCAGTTTTATTTATTCAGTTATTGTTGCAGCAATTACTAGTCAGGTGTAGATAATCGTCCTGATAAAATAAGCAGTGGGCCGTTTTAGTTAACCATTCCGTTGTAGTTGCAACACTTACTAGTCAGATATAATTAGCATGAGATATCCCAAAACCCAGCAGTTGTTGGTACTTTTATTTAGCCATTCCGTTATAGTTGCAATACTTACTAGTCAGATACAATGGTCGCAAGAGACAACCCAAACAAGCAATTGTTGGCAGTTTTATTTAGCCATTCCATTATAGTGAAGCTGATTACTAGTCATTATAAAGTCAAATTTATAGCACTACTTTAGTTATAGTTGTCTATGATCGAGATATTGTGCTCCAAGTCGTCCATAACCGTGGACACGGCTTTCAGAAAGTTTTACCCTGCAGGGGTGCACAAATAGCAACACACACTCGATCAACCTCGGAAAAACCAAATCAAAACCCAACGAGGCCTTCACGACAAAGCAATCACAGGATTCAGAAATATTTCAGGGGGCCACCCTATTGAGTACACCCGCAACGAAGCTAGCTGACTCCGAGACGGACTCAAGGTTTGCGTCAATGGCCGTAAACGAGTGGGAACCCGAAAACTCGGGCTTGTCGATACCGCGAAAACACTCCGCTTTCCTAAACAGTACAGTGTGCTATCCATCGCACAATCGTAAATAAAACAGTAAAGCATGGCATAAGTACAGGATCGTAATAAATCCTCAAACTAGTTTGTGGCCCCAAGAAATAAGACTGAATCAAGCTCTGGCTCAGGGGGGTCCCATAATTCCCCGTATGTGGATAGCGCGAATATTCAAGGAACAGGTATCAAGTACTCGGGGTCCTACGGGACACAAGTGGACGGTTAACAACCAAATAACATCTATTTCCCACCTGTGCCTCTGCTTACCTACTTCAATTTTAGTTATTAAACAATAATTAAAGTGAACGATAAGTAAAGCCATGATCATCTCCATCATTAAACATGCGGCAATGCTCCAACAACTGTGGCACTTGACGACACGCAACAGCACTTGAGCAAGCGACTACGACGCGCAGGTCCGACTATCTACCAAACAACAGGTAATAGGAGGTGTCCAAGGCAATATAAGGCGGCAAGGGATATCACGGGTACGAAAACTAGAGCAACGCAACACAGATAGCAATAGATCAACAGGAGGGAATAAATACTATAAAAGTAAGATGGGTAGAAAGGGGGAGATGCTCGCCTGACAACATTGCCGAAGGTTCAACCGAAGATCGGGTCGACACTTGCATCAACTCAACGGCCTTATTCGCGAAGAACCAAAGTACTAGAATAAACACCGGATGCAATATTTAATACTACGGCAAAAGATCGGGCATGATGCATGTATGATGTATGACATGGCAGGCATGCGATGCAATTAGGCCATATTAAGCGGAACCGGGGTCCCGACAATTAATTAGATGGTTCATGTTATTTATCTACCCCGCAAATTAAATGTTGTAATAACAAGGCAAGATAAGTTACCGGTTCGCTACACAAATTTAAATGAGGCCAATATAAGACTATATTTGCCCGCATATGGGCCCCATATTTAATTATAGGGTGAATCGGCATAAGGCCCCCAAACCACATGACAAGTATGCATGCATAAACAATTAAATATGCAACAATTTATATAGTTGGCAATTTATAAAATAGGGTTCTCGGAAGAAGGTTCACACATTAGGGATCGACGATCTTGGGGTTCCGAGGGTTCGGGGTCGGGTCTCGGGGTCCAGGGTTCGACGGGATCGGTCTCGGCAGAAACATCCTCGGACATCGGAGTAGGTCTTGTCACAACCGGGAAGCAGGACTTGGTTCGGCGTCGGGGCGCAGCGGGTCCGCCCTGGTCGGTGCCGATCTTGTCGCGCGGGCGTCAATGCTTCCGGGAAGGAGAACTTGGTGATCCCGAGGGTCTCGGTGTTCGGGGAGATCTTGTCGCACGGGGTCCGGGTAGGCGAACTTGGCGTATCCGGGGAGATCTTGATTCGGCTTCGGTCGAAGTGTTCGGACGCAGATCTTGGTGTAGGGACGGTCCCATGTCGGCATTCTCGGTGTTCCGCGGTGAAGTGCCTGTCTTCGGGGTTTCGTGAGGGAGGCCTTGTAGATGGTTCTTGCCCGAAGAGTTTGGCGGTGGTCGTTGTACCACTGGTAGCAATAGTCCCTTGGAAGGCCTCGACCAACCCAAAGCAGTATCCAGCGGCAGAACTGGTAGAGCCCACTCTCACCACAGATAACTCAAAGCACCAACTTCAGGTTTCCACATAGTTGCAGCTGACTATCGAAGCCTTCCTGGGCGCGTGGCCCTGTGCTCGACGCAGACGTCCAGGTCGGGGATGGTGCGGCCAGCGATGGTTGCGAGCGAGGACGACCTTGGCGGGGATGACTGAGGCAAGAGGCGGTGGGCAGGGACACCGGCGAGGTTGACGAGCAGGGCATGCGGCGGCGACGGGTGGCGAACGGCGGGGCGAGCCGGCAGAGGGGAGGCCGCGGCTACCGGCGGCGAGGAGCTTGCAGCGGCCGGCGGGAAGACGCGAAGAGGGAGAGGGGGCCACCGGCCGGAGGCGGGGATGAGGACGGCCCGGCGGCGGCGGTGCAGGGGAGCTCCCGGCGGCGTCTGCAGAGGACCCTGCGGCGCGCCACGCCGGCGGAGGGCAGCCGAGGTAGCGGTGGCGAGGCGGCCGGCGGCCCGCGCTTGGGGGAAGCGGCGGCGGAAGGACCGGGCCGGGCGGGCGAGCCTGGCGGCGGCGCGCGGGCTCGGGGCTTGATGCGGAGAGGCAGAGAGGAGGCCGGCGAGCAGGTCGACGGGGAGGGGGCGCGGAGGAGGGTCGCGACGGTGGCCGGCGACGACGAGGGAGAGGAGGCGGTGGCGCGTGCCCGGCTCGAGCGGCCGGAGGGGCGAGGGCGACACGGCCGGAGGCGGCTGCGGGGAGTCGCGGTTGGGGGCGAGGCCGGTGGTGGAGCGGGCGCAGGCGAGGCCGGGGAGGACGCGCGGGCAGGGGCCAGGGGGTGGGGCCAGGGTGAGGCGTGGGGGGAAGCGACGCGGGGGAGGAAGAGGGAGCGGGGGAGGGCGCGTGCGTGGAAGTGGGGTCGGGTGGGGCCGAGCCGGCAGAGGGCGGGGTCAGGTGGGGCAGGTTGGTGGTGTGGTGGCCGCTGTGTGCGTGCGTGTGTGGCAGGTTGATTGGAGGAGTGGGGTGAGAGAGGGTGGCCAGGTGGCGGTTTGGGGTTGGATAGGGCGAGGGGAGGTGATGAGGTGGCGGCAGATTATTGGTTGGGGTGAGGTGGCTGGAAGGGTGGGTAGACTAGGACTGGGTAGCAAAGGGTTTTAGGGTAGGCTGATTGGTGAGGTGGCTGAGCTGAGGATGAGGTGGAAGGAACGGTGAGGTGGCAAGCTGCGGTTGGTGGGTAGACTAGGATTGGGTAGAAAAGGTTGGTCTAGGGTCTTGCAGGGTTTAGTTGGGCTGGGTCGTAGATGGTCTGGACCGGTTGGGCCTCTGGCCTGACCGGCCGGACTGGTCTGCCCGGCAAAAATATTTTATGATTTACTTTATTTGAAAAATATATTTTGTAAATACTTGTTAGACAAAAACAAGATCTGAACAGCCCGATGTCTTAATTTGAAAATAAGGACGGGGGTTGTTTAGAAAATAAAACTAGGCGTTTCGGAAAATAGTTTTCAGATGAACAATGCATGATGATGGCGATGCAATGCACAAAAACAACGCGATTTTCTAATAGTGGTTTTGCGGGATGCCACAATTCGACACCACTAACAATGGATCTCGCCCTCGAGATCCGCCTCATAGTACCGGAAAGAAGGTCGGCGCTCTGCGTCTTCTCGCTTCGTGTAGATCCTCGCGACACCACTAACGAGGGTTCCTTCTTCATCTTGAAAACAGCGACACCACCAACAAAGGATTGTTTCTCACGTTCGTCGAGGGAACACTCCGGATAACCAACGGACGAAGTTAAAGGTAAGGCCACCTCTAACTTTCACGGAAGGATTAAAATCACATTAATTCACCAATTCAATATACAAGAGCGAATGATAAGAGTAGTGGTATGGTAGCTACTCCATCCCGCACTCAAACCATTATTCTGCACACGAATACGCGGATTATGCAACCAACTCTCGGAATTCAGACTGAAGATCTCGACAAACGAGGTTCAGAAGCAAAGGAGTGATGCAGACTCTGCATCGGATCTGGCGTAGATGATGTCGTCGCGTCGGAAACACCGGAAGGCACAAACAAGGAACAAAGAATGGTACCACAGACGAAGGATTCCTCGGATAGCATGAAGACCAGGTGTAGACACACCGTTACCAAAGGAGGAAGCGAAACCCTGAAGGTACGACGGAACCCAACCACGAGAAATCCTGGACTCGAAGAGAGAGAAGAGAGTGAATTCAAAACACGCAGAGGTGAGAGGAGAGCAGCAGAGGGGTGAGGAGTAAAATCAGACCTAATCAGAACTATCCAACCGATTTTTCAAAAATAGTTTTGACACTCTACTTCGGCCGTTAGCTAGGTTATCCTACAGGCTGGACTTGTGGGGTATCGCAACTGCTGAGCTCTGATACCACTCTGTAACACCCTCAGAATCGGCCCTATACAAGTTTTAGCGAAACCCACCAAACCCGCATAGAAATGATTCAAAGGTGCCCACCAGGCACTTTCGTGCGGGTGGAAAACGAAGTAATAACATTACACAACAGTCCACGATGGGACCCACAGAACAGATATATATATAACAGCGACTCAATGAGTCAAGAATACAGATATACAATACAAAGATCCAAATCACCTTGAAAACGATAGAGCGTCCCGCTACGGACAAGATGCAAATGGGGCTAAGAGCCCTGAAGAATAACCAATGGCATCCATAACCCTGCCCAGGCCAAGCCGGAAGGGTAACCCTGCTAACGACGTCGATCTCAAAACCTGCTTAAACAAAAGGGGTGCCGACAAAGGGCAAAGGAAAAAGAGGAGCGTCAGTACTGAGGCCAGTACATGGCGAGACTAGAATTCGGCGGTCCTCGCCTACATAGGTATGGTGGACTGCAGCGGCAGCGCAGCATGCACTACACATCCTATAGAGACTCGATAAAACAGGCGGCAATCAGCGAGGGGTAAGAAAGACCTATCCGGAACCAACCTGATACTAACACCAAACAATCCCATCCTGGTATTCCCCCCTCGAGACCAAACGAGGAAGTCAACCGAGGAACTCACACAGTTGGCAGTTTTATTTATTCAGTTATTGTTGCAGCAATTACTAGTCAGGTGTAGATAATCGTCCTGATAAAATAAGCAGTGGGCCGTTTTAGTTAACCATTCCGTTGTAGTTGCAACACTTACTAGTCAGATATAATTAGCATCAGATATCCCAAAACCCAGCAGTTGTTGGTACTTTTATTTAGCCATTCCGTTATAGTTGCAATACTTACTAGTCAGATACAATGGTCGCAAGAGACAACCCAAACAAGCAATTGTTGGCAGTTTTATTTAGCCATTCCATTATAGTGAAGCTGATTACTAGTCATTATAAAGTCAAATTTATAGCACTACTTTAGTTATAGTTGTCTATGATCGAGATACTGTGCTCCAAGTCGTCCATAACCGCGGACACGGCTTTCAGAAAGTTTTACCCTGCAGGGGTGCACAAATAGCAACACACACTCGATCAACCTCGGAAAAACCAAATCAAAACCCAACGAGGCCTTCACGACAAAGCAATCACAGGATTCAGAAATATTTTAGGGGGCCACCCCATTGAGTACACCCGCAACGAAGCTAGCTGACTCCGAGACGGACTCAAGGTTTGCGTCAATGGCTGTAAACGATTGGGAACCCGAAAACTCGGGCTTGTCGATACCGCGAAAACACTCCGCTTTCCTAAACAGTACAGTGTGCTATCCATCGCACAATCGTAAATAAAACAGTAAAGCATGGCATAAGTACAGGATCGTAATAAATCCTCAAACTAGTTTGTGGCCCCAAGAAATAAGACTGAATCAAGCTCTGGCTCAGGGGGGTCCCATAATTCCCCGTATGTGGATAGCGTGAATATTCAAGGAACAGGTATCAAGTACTCGGGGTCCTACGGGACACAAGTGGACGGTTAACAACCAAATAACATCTATTTCCCACCTGTGCCTCTGCTTACCTACTTCAGTTTTAGTTATTAAACAATAATTAAAGTGAACGATAAGTAAAGCCATGATCATCTCCATCATTAAACATGCGGCAATGCTCCAACAACTGTGGCACTTGACGACACGCAACAGCACTTGAGCAAGCGACTACGACGCGCAGGTCCGACTATCTACCAAACAACAGGTAATAGGAGGTGTCCAAGGCAATATAAGGCGGCAAGGGATATCACGGGTACGAAAACTAGAGCAACACAACACAGATAGCAATAGATCAACAGGAGGGAATAAATACTATAAAAGTAAGATGGGTAGAAAGGGGGAGATGCTCGCCTGACAACATTGCCGAAGGTTCAACCGAAGATCGGGTCGACACTCGCATCAACTCAACGGCCTTATCCGCGAAGAACCAAAGTACTAGAATAAACACCGGATGCAATATTTAATACTACGGCAAAAGATCGGGCATGATGCATGTATGATGTATGACATGGCAGGCATGCGATGCAATTAGGCCATATTAAGCGGAACCGGGGTCCCGACAATTAATTAGATGGTTCATGTTATTTATCTACCCCGCAAATTAAATGTTGTAATAACAAGGCAAGATAAGTTACCGGTTCGCTACACAAATTTAAATGAGGCCAATATAAGACTATATTTTCCCGCATATGGGCCCCATATTTAATTATAGGGTGAATCGGCATAAGGCCCCCAAACCACATGACAAGTATGCATGCATAAACAATTAAATATGCAACAATTTATATAGTTGGCAATTTATAAAATAGGGTTCTCGGAGGAAGGTTCACACATTAGGGATCGACGATCTTGGGGTTCCGAGGGTTCGGGGTCGGGTCTCGGGGTCCAGGGTTCGACGGGATCGGTCTCGGCAGAAACATCCTCGGACATCGGAGTAGGTCTTGTCGCAACCGGGAAGCAGGACTTGGTTCGGCGTCGGGGCGCAGCGGGTCCGCCCTGGTCGGTGCCGATCTTGTCGCGCGGGCGTCAATGCTTCCGGGAAGGAGAACTTGGTGATCCCGAGGGTCTCGGTGTTCGGGGAGATCTTGTCGCACGGGGTCCGGGTAGGCGAACTTGGCGTATCCGGGGAGATCTTGATTCGGCTTCGGTCGAAGTGTTCGGACGCAGATCTTGGTGTAGGGACGGTCCCATGTCGGCATTCTCGGTGTTCCGCGGTGAAGTGCCTGTCTTCGGGGTTTCGTGAGGGAGGCCTTGTAGATGGTTCTTGCCCGAAGAGTTTGGCGGTGGTCGTTGTACCACTGGTAGCAATAGTCCCTTGGAAGGCCTCGACCAACCCAAAGCAGTATCCAGCGGCAGAACTGGTAGAGCCCACTCTCACCACAGATAACTCAAAGCACCAACTTCAGGTTTCCACATAGTTGCAGCTGACTATCGAAGCCTTCCTGGGCGCGTGGCCCTGTGCTCGACGCAGACGTCCAGGTTGGGGATGGTGCGGCCGGCGATGGTTGCGAGCGAGGACGACCTTGGCGGGCATGACTGAGGCAAGAGGCGGTGGGCAGGGACACCGGCGAGGTTGACGAGCAGGGCATGCGGCGGCGACGGGTGGCGAACGGCCGGGCGAGCCGGCAGAGGGGAGGCCGCGGCTACCGGGGGCGAGGAGCTTGCAGCGGCCGGCGGGAAGACGCGAAGAGGGAGAGGGGGCCACCGGCCGGAGGCGGGGATGAGGACGGCCCGACGGCGGCGGTGCAGGGGAGCTCCCGGCGGCGTCTGCAGAGGACCCTGCGGCGCGCCGCGCCGGCGGAGGGCAGCCGAGGTAGCGGTGGCGAGGCGACCGGCGGCCCGCGCTTGGGGGAAGCGGCGGCGGAAGGACCGGGCCGGGCGGGCGAGCCTGGCGGCGGCGCGCGGGCTCGGGGCTTGATGCGGAGAGGCAGAGAGGAGGCCGGCGAGCAGGTCGACGGGGAGGGGGCGCGGAGGAGGGTCGCGACGGTGGCCGGCGACGACGAGGGAGAGGAGGCGGTGGCGCGTGCCCGGCTCGAGCGGCCGGAGGGGCGAGGGCGACGCGGCCGGAGGCGGCTGCGGGGAGTCGCGGTTGGGGGCGAGGCCGGTGGTGGAGCGGGCGCAGGCGAGGCCGGGGAGGACGCGCGGGCAGGGGCCAGGGGGTGGGGCCAGGGTGAGGCGTGGGGGGAAGCGACGCGGGGGAGGAAGAGGGAGCGGGGAGGGCGCGTGCGTGGAAGTGGGGTCGGGTGGGGCCGAGCCGGCAGAGGGCGGGGTCAGGTGGGGCAGGTTGGTGGTGTGGTGGCCGCTGTGTGCGTGCGTGTGTGGCAGGTTGAGTGGGGGAGTGGGGTGAGAGAGGGTGGCCAGGTGGCGGTTTGGGGTTGGATAGGGGGAGGGGAGGTGATGAGGTGGCGGCAGATTATTGGTTGGGGTGAGGTGGCTGGAAGGGTGGGTAGACTAGGACTGGGTAGCAAAGGGTTTTAGGGTAGGCTGATTGATGAGGTGGCTGAGCTGAGGATGAGGTGGAAGGAACGGTGAGGTGGCAAGCTGCGGTTGGTGGGTAGACTAGGATTGGGTAGAAAAGGTTGGTCTAGGGTCTTGCAGGGTTTAGTTGGGCTGGGTCGTAGATGGTCTGGACCGGTTGGGCCTCTGGCCTGACCGGCCAGACTAGTCTGCCCGACAAAAATATTTTATGATTTACTTTATTTGAAAAATATTTTTTGTAAATACTTGTTAGACAAAAACAAGATCTGAACAGCCCGATGTCTTAATTTGAAAATAAGGACGGGGGTTGTTTAGAAAATAAAACTAGGAGTTTCGGAAAATAGTTTTCAGATGAACAATGCATGATGATGGCGATGCAATGCACAAAACAACGCGATTTTCTAGTAGTGGTTTTGCGGGATGCCACACTGTCCAAGCCCCGAGCGCAGCCAGCCACTGGACCACCCGCTAAGCACGCGCCCAGTCCCTCTGCGTGCGAGCCGAGAGCGCGCCAGTGCGCCGTCAGCGACACCAGCCCACAGACCACGCGCCGCCCTCGCCGCTTGCAGACGTGATCGCCAACACCCCGCCAGACAACCTCGTTCGTCGCCGCGTGGACCACGCACGTTGTGCCCCATTAAAATTGCCGTGAGACCCGCCTAGAGCGCCGCGACGTTCCAACCATCTCGCACCGCCCCACGCCACAAAACCATACTGTTGAGCTTCGCTAGGGAGCATAGCACCGCCCCCTATCATCGCCCATGCCAATAGCACTCTGTGCCGTCGACACCGACGAGCTCCACCCGCGCCATTCGGTCCCCTTCAGCCACTATAAAAGGAGGCTTCCCCCGCTCGTTTTCTTCAAACCAGTTCACTTCCCACCTCTCACTGATACCCCCCCACTCACTCCCAGAGCAAAGCGAGCACCAGGTGGCCGGAATTTCACCGGAGTTTTCCGCTGCAGAGGAGGCGAGGCGCCGTTGATTGGAGCCACCCTAGGAGAATTTGCCGGTACCAGGAGAATCGCCCTTGTCGACTTCATCGTTCGCCCCCATCACCGACCATCGCATGCGCCCCGGTGAGCCTCCCACGACCCCCGCCGGCCGCGCTAGGGTTTTGTCTCGCCGGCGCTGCCCGACGTGGACGATGAACCAGAGTCGTTCGATTAGAGTTAGATCCTATGATCCTAATCGCCCCATACCGCTTCGTCCCTCGTTGTCTCACTGACGAGTGGGGTCGTTCACTTAACCATCCCATGCACGCACTGTGCATAGTGGGCCGGCCCAGTTAAACATCCCGCGCGACCCACTAATTCAAATTTAGATTTATTCATTTAATTTCAAACCCAGTTCTATACCTAGATTCAAAAATCAACCCAGCTTGATTCACTGAACCAAAATGCATGAAACTAATTTTGTTAGAAAGGTACTGGAATGGTTAATCTAAGCCCGTTGAATTCAAACCATTTAGATTTGTAGATCACCCATGGTAAAAATAACAAGGCAGAAGCTTTTCTGCATTCAAACATTTTTCAAAATTCAACCATAAGAGCTTTTGAGTTGATTCCAACTCTCAAAAATCACATGTAACCATACCTTTCAGAATATATATAAATATATAGGTTTACTTATAGAAATAGTGATCAAGTAATAAAAGAATACCACATAGGCATTTCTAGTCACTTTAATTAATTAAAATAAAAAAGGTTAAACCTTATTAAATTGTGAAACCACTTTAAATCACATTCCCATCTGCTGAAATATGTGGTGATGACATGTGTCAACATGATCCCATGTTTGAGTTGGAGAATATTAAATCTTAAGTAGTTTTTCAATGAGTAGAAATTACTTTTCTAAAATAAAATAAATGAGACAAGTGCTTTAATCTTGTAATCTTAGTGATGATGCTAGATCATCTAGTGTGAACCTTTGTGTGATGATTAGAAATAGTTAAGTATTGTTTGGTGATTGTGTACCTCGTATTTATTTATAGACTCTAGTACCGACCAAGGATATGAGGAGGAAGGAGGATACTACGAGGAAGAAGCCGAGGAGAACTTCAACCACTGCTCTGCACAAGGAAAGCTTATACTAATATCTTAGCAAGCATAATACTACATGTTGACTTAGCAAGCTACAACTTGCTTGTTACTATGCCAACTATATGCCTTAAGCATATGTGATTATACCCACTTGATACCCAACGTCTCTGTGCTAGAAGCCACTCCGTCTCCTACCTCTATCGTCCAGCGCTGCTCCATAAACAATGTTCCCAAAAGAGAGAATGTGACACTACAACACCACTATCGCCCGATCCAGAGATCTTAGGGTTTCCCCCGGAGTAACGATGAACTATGTCTTGGCTTAATGGCCCTGTGCCGGATGTAATGTCCTTGGTGTGATTTAGGTCCCCACAAGGCTATTCATTCTCTCCAAAAAAGAACTCGTTCCAAGCAACCAGTCAGCTACAGGGCACCTAAGCATTCCAGTCACTTCAGAGATTAACAAAAGAAACTCAGGAAGCACACCATACTACATGTTGACTTAGCAAGCTACAACTTGCTTGTTACTATGCCAACTATATGCCTTAAGCATATGTGATTATACCCACTTGATACCCAATCCTAGTTTTACTTGCAAGATTAGTATTTTATTTTTCTTTATTAAAAGATTTCTATCAAAAGATTACTTAGTGACTTGTAGATTCTAGAAATATAATTGAAGGTAGCATAAAGAGCATAAAATTTGGCCTAAGTTGGATAATCTTGATGCCATCCTAAGGCATGAGATTGAACTTAGCTAACTCCCACTTGCTTATCACCCCTCATTATTATTTACCCCCACTTATAGATGCTAGTGCTAAGCATAAAACTTGATCAACTTTAGATGGGAATACTTGGTGAAAATGGTTATGAAAACCTTAGAATGATGAGTCATTCTACTGTAATGTTTTGACATGTGTTTCCGAACACTAGATGATTTTGATGATGAAAATGTTAAGGCATGAGCCTTAGCCCTTTATAAAACTGATGGTTGTCTGGATGCGATACCATTCCAATTTTACCGTACAACCACAATACCCAAAATTTGGGTAGGGCTTGACTGGAAATTTATATACCTTAGTATGGGTTCCCTTGCGGCCAAGGTCTCAGCTGAGGCTACCTTGTGAAGATTGTCCACCTATGCAGTACCCAAGATGACAGTTGGTCATGGTTGGGAGGCCAAACTCACAGGAGAGGTGCCTATACTAGGGTGTGTAATTGAAAGGTTAGGATTGATTATCCGCATACTGAGTATGGTGAATTCAGGATTGTTCCTGACGGATGTATCGAATATTGTGGTGAAAGTGTACAATCTCTATAGAGTGTCAAACTATTCGAATAGCCGCGTCCGCGGTTATGGACAGTTGGAGTGGCCATACTGTTCCGTCGTCAGATGTTTTCAAAATGACTTGTGAAATGATTCATGACTTTGACTTGACCACAACAGAGTTATGATTTGAAATTCAAGTTCCCACTTAGGTGATATAAAACTTTTAACTAGCTTTCTTTGTTTCTGAACTTAGTAAAGGTAAATCTAGCTTTTTGCAAAACAACCCTAGAGCTTAGTATATCCTATTCAAAACCACTTCACATGTTAGTATTAGTTTGCGAGTACTTAAAGAGTACTCATGACTTTGTCCCTGGCTATTCACGTGGCTAGACTATGAAGAGGAGTATCAGGAGATGGACAGCAGGAAGGTTACAACAACTAGGATCATCTTTCATCGTCAGCATTACCTGTAACCATGAAGGTGGAGCTTCGCCTACGCTATCGTTACTATTACGTTATTCCTCTGCTTGAATTGTATTAAGAAATGGGCGAATGACTGTTTCCAGGGGGATTTTCACAGCATACTGAATGCCGGAGAATGGGTAATGTCATTCTTTGAAATTGGCACCCTGGTGCTGAAGCGAAGTCTGGAAACTTTGAACATTGTTCTTTGACCACCGTGTGTGATCCTCGAGAGCATTAAAGATTGCATCACCTAAACTTCCAAATGAACTTTGTTATGTGTACGATACCAAATCAATCCGTCTATGGGTGGCATCAAATTGCAACACACCACCAGATGTTGCATCGTACAAGGATCTGGCGTAGGTGCAGTACTTCCGCTTCACGTACTGTCTTCGATCATGTAATGTGGTCGCTCATTCGTGTTCTGAAGTGGGATGTAAGCTGAAATGAACTTTTTTTCCCACCAAAACAAGCGAGCTGTTCCTACAACAATGATGAAGAGAGTATCCATAAACACGGCCAATATTCTTGGCATCTCACCAACACATGACATCTAAAAATCGAAGGCCTCGACAAGTCGTCCAATGGCGAGCAAGTGGCACACCGGTCCGGCAGACCCTCAGCGCGTACCAACATACAGGCTTCAGAAAGTCCTCGCTGCCGCCGTCTTCCGCATACTCATCTTTAGGAGAAATTGAAGCAATGACCTTGTGAGGTCTGCCGTCAACGTCGTCATGACGCTAAACAACACCCCCACCTTGCGCACATCCAACATGCATGTGCGGCCAACATCGAGACCCCTCGGTACCATGTCACTGTCGTTCGATGTCGCTAGAAACCACCAGGAGATCCATCGTGCGTAGCACCCCCGAATCAGGCGTAGCACCTGACAATTAGGCATGACTTGACATATCCACCGACGTCTTCGTGCTAGAAGCCACTCCGTCTCCTACCTCTATCGTCCAGCGCTGCTCCATAAACAATGTTCCCAAAAGAGAGAATGTGACACTACAACACCACTATCGCCAGATCCAAAGATCTTAGGGTTTCCCCTGGAGTAACGATGAACTATGTCTTGGCTTAATGGCCCTGTGCCGGATGTAATGTCCTTGGTGTGATTTAGGTCCCCACAAGGCTATTCATTCTCTCCAAAAAAGAACTCGTTCCAAGCAACCAGTCAGCTACAGGGCACCTAAGCATTCCAGTCACTTCAGAGATTAACAAAAGAAACTCAGGAAGCACACCATTATTTACATAACACCAGTTCATCCATGACTACACAGCAAGGACTTCTTGGTTCCAGATTTTTCCTAGGCAGAACTGAGATGCTCATAGCGACCATATAAGAGGCACATGTGGCTTTCTAGGACCACATCTGCTCCATTTCAAGCTCTCAAAGTAGAGGCTGCAAATTTAATACAAGGTAGCCGGCGGTTGCTGAAGCTAAAATGATTAAGAAACATATGGTTTCTTTCATACAATAGACATTGCATTGTTCACCTGTGTCAGTAAGCAGGTCAGATCAAGCTTTCTATTTTCATCATAGTAGTACAACTTTTAGATATATCTCCACACTGGGTGCCAGTGATTTATCACTTGCAACTACATAGGAAAAACAACTTTCTGGCATAGAATGAGATCTGACAGAGTCTTCCCATGCCGATCTATCCTTCTGGAACAGTTCACACCACCGTCGAGGATATTCCTCACCACAATGTTCAGAGAGCTGATGCCGGGGACATCATATATTTCAACCACCACACGCTCGAGTAGATTGTTTCGACGCTGGATTGCTTGATCATTTGGAAACAAAGAAAAATCAAGGAGAGGTGAAACAACATTCTTCACCCAGACAGGAGTGATAACAGTCCTGAGCCGGCCAATGACCTCGGGGAAATGAGGAATAACAGACACATTCAGATCATTTCCCTTATCACCAGCTCTGCCGTGCGCCACCCGGTAAAGAGCAATCTCTGTTCCGGATGGAGCAGATACAGGAGACAGTGGTTCCCCCAAGTTTGTATTGAGGTGTTGAATGCCCGTTGCAAAACTTCCTGCATGCTTTTTCTCATGTAGAGTACGCACCTGACCCTTAACGTTTGTAGACCGATTCACCGAGCTAGGAATGATTGAGTTCTTTACGTTGACTTGCCAGAAGATATCTTCCCTATCAATCTGTACAAATAGAATTAGCAAAAGGTAAACCGTTGTTCCAATCTTACAATTAGATAAACAACATATGAATTGTTCGTGAGATAAAGTGGAGTGGCCATCAATACCAGCAACTTTTGCAGAATTACTTCCTTCTTCTGCCCAGTGCTGCCAAATGCAAACAAACTAGTCAAATTGTTTTAGTGACTCCAGGAACGAGGAAAGAAGAAAAAGGCTGACATTTTTACCGTTAATGGTAATATCAAATTTCATTTCCATGTTTCTCCAAATGTCAGTGGTTAGACATCTATGTAATGCATACCTCAGTGCATACATAATTATAAGAACTAATTGCAAGTACCTGATGCCACCACCCCCAGCTGGGCCGTTTGTATAAAGTGCAATGAACTCCTGAACAAATCCATCAGCATGCTCCTCCTGATCAAATAGCCCATCCATCCGAAGTCTAGCATCTATCACTTCCTTGGCGGAGGAACTGTCTTTATTACCTCCAATAGCTTTCAAACTATCATATCCAATAATATATGCGACAATTTTCTCGTCGATGCCAGGATATCTTTCATCCATCCATGACCTAACCTAATGCCAGAATAAATAAAAAATCAGTGCACAAACTTCCTTTGCATGTCATGTGTAAAGAACTACATTCAATTGTTAAACACACAAGAGATCTACAGAAAAAATATTGCATGCAACACTTTCATGAACTTACTAAGTATTCTGCTGCCTGAGCGCGCCTTAAACACTCTTGTCCACCATATGATATCTCTCCCCAGCCTTTCCATCCACATTCCTAGAAACAAATTGAACGCAGTGAGAAAGTTAATTATAAGAGCCTATTGACAAACTATCTGGATAGACTAAAATTAAAGGACCTTTCTTCTATTCATAAACATTACTGTTTGATTCTATTTGATCACACTGGAAAAAGCAAGTTCGCATTCATTAGGATAATTGATTGAAGATAACTTTGATTAGGGAAACAGTAAAGCTATCAGACACAAATTTTCAGCCATAAAATATATGTGATACTCCATTTATATTGAAGGTTTCTGTGGTTCCAGCAACATAGCTAACAGAGTAAATACCCAGCTACGCGACATGTAAATGCTAGGCACTGAATGATTTTACTTGGAAGAAGAATAACGGACAAACTTGAAATTAGTTGAATTAATATTCTTACTAGGAAAACATACAGTAGGGAACAATTGGAGGAGTTTCTCAGGCCGACAAGGATGAGATGGTTTTGCTCCTTTACAGTGAACCTTGTCTATTGATATTTGATGGAACTGCACGTCACTGAAATCTACAACCTGCACCATAAAAATATAACCACAGTTCAGACAAGAAGCTGCATAGAATTGGAAATGTCATTTGACCTCACCAGATCAGGAGTTATGTAGTTTGCAGGATCTCCAACTTCATACAAAAGCTGTTCTGCACAAGTGCTATAGCTCAAAAGGCCTCCGCTACCCTTTGCCTTGCCAACACAAACTTCCCCTTTGTAACTCACTTCAGCATATGGAAGAGACAAATCCAGAAGCTGCTCAAAAGAAAATTCCCGATATACATCTCCTGCTCTTTCGAACATCAGAAGTAGAACATTAAATAAACATAAATAGTGATTGAAGTGAAAATACCAGCCTAATGATTTTGAAAGAACAAGAGATGTACCAGGGTGCATGAAATATCCTCCAGTGAGTTGACAACCACATTCCAAAAGATGGCTCGCTAATGTCCCTTGTGCCAACTCCTCAAAGTCATTCCAATTCCAACCCAATTCGTATATCTTTATATCGGAAGGCAGTGGGAAAATGATAGACCATTAATTAAATAACTATGGTAGGAAAAAAATTGTATTCAGATTTACATATTTTGGGGGACTAAGAGAGAAGAAAAGCATAACTAAAGCCTGGCAAACAAAGCCCAAGGTCCATCCTCCTGTCACACCTTATTCATGCATAAGAATGGCCATGAAAAGCATACCATGGGTGCTAAGAATAGTGCAGCATCAGCAACCCGAGAAGTAATGACGACATGTGGTTTGTAATTTTCCAGGCAATGTACAATGGGAGCTGCACCAAGGTATGTGCTTCTTCCCTGCACGCACAACAAAATTCCTTAAAATGGAGAACCGAGATAAAAAAAAAAATATGAAAGTTCTGAAACTACAGGTCACTTCAGTGAAAATGACCAGGAAAAAATATATATCAAGGCAAAGGAGCAAGTAATATGTTCCATAAGTTCTAGAATAGGTACACTGAAGAATCTCCTGCTGATAGAATTTCTAACTAATTCATAGTATTTTTCTTTCAAGATTTGTCTGGATCCTCCAATAACGATCTTTTGGCCACCTCAAAGTTCTTATGCGGCATCGACCACACAGTATATAACTACATATATTAACATACTATGATTGAACTTCATAAGTTTGGATGCAAATTGCTAATCACTTATGGCCACATACTTTCTTGTAAGTTCAATGAATGCTAGTGTTCTTGAGGCTAACAAATCAGATATCATTTATTTAAGGAAATCAAATGAGGAAAAAATACAACAATAATGAAGAAATTCTAAGGGAGAAGTAAACATATTACCTGTCCAACTCCAATTGATTCATTCGATAACACAGAGCTTCCTGCAAAAAGACAAAACTCAAAAACAGTTATAAACTTGATTATCAGATTTGATTCCATGCACCAAGCTACGTTGAGTAACATTCCTTACTTATAGCAGATCAAAATTACCTGAATGTGAAATAGGTGATTCATAAGCTATAGCTACTGTTATCTCCAGTCCCAAATCAGATGCAAGGTCCAGTATTTCCTTTTGTGCTCCAGGTGGATCAACTAATAAATAGGGAAGACACTTCTAGTATATAAGTGAAGAAAAATATACAAGTGAGATAAAGCAAAACTACAGTGTGATGTCTTACTTGCACCCATGTTCGTTATTATGCAAACTTCTCTATCCAAAGCCAAGGGTAGAAGGACAGACAACCACTTCTTAACTGCATATTGACATATTAGGTGCATTAAAATTCTTGTCTACAGTACCATAAGCTTTTCACTAAAATAGAGTCGATTAAATAGGCCCACCAAAAAGGACCAAATATGTATTACATGATAAAAAATAAAAATCATAATAGTTTAATACATGCAGTAAGTTCTCTATGAACTGGCCGCCACTTGATGCAGTTCACAAGGTAACAGATATCACTTGCTTTGAGAAGCAACACAATTAAATGCATAACTATTTCTGAAAAACTATATACCTCGGGGATCAAATCCTTTCCCTCCTGACATCATAAGTCGGTAGCAGTCTGCAAGTGTTCGCTCCGCCAAACACTCAAGAACTATGTAATTAAGTTCTTCCACTCTCTCTAATAACTTCAAAGCAGCTATTGGACGGTCACCCCCAAATCCAGCCCCACAGCCAACATACACTTTATTCCTATGCCGCTGAGGATTGCTCCTCTATGCAGAAATAGATGCATTAAAATAATTGAACCATTCTTTCACTAAGTCATAATTGGCATGGAAAATTTACAGTTCTACTAACCAGCTTCACCGCACAGTTCTGAACTTCTTCCAGTGCTGCTGCCTCCCTGCAATTATATCGCTGTCAGCATGAAGTACATACATAGAATACTAATTTTGGAGATAATTCCTCTGTGTGTACGACCTGAAGCTTTGACCAATCATTTTCATTCTGATTTATCAATGACCAATTCAAGAGCTAGTAAACCAGCAGGCCTAAATTTATTGGATGGATATGAAGGTTCGGTTGTACCCTGTCCCAGAAGAAGATTTGTATCCAATTTCCTCACAGGAAATAAATGACCAGAGGATAACCTCAGAACTACAAACGAAACAAGCTAGGGCTTCCTCGCCAACTGAAGAATAGCACCTGAATTCTACCAGATCCAGCATAACTATGACTAGGAAATGGCAATTCGACGTCTAACTATATGTACTAACACATGCACCGGACTAAAAATTGAAGTAAATTCCAAACTGAAAATCATAGAGGCGTATTAACTGTCAAGAAATAGGATAAAATACATGCTCCAAGATTCAAATAACCATGCGATTTATCACAATTAAGCCAGTCCTTACATTAAACAGGCCGCAGGCGCCCCGTCCTGAACGGTGGGAGCGGAAGAACAAACGCGGCTGAAGGAGGGAAAAAAACGGTAGAGGTTGGTCAGAACTCCGATTTGGGCATACAGCGGCGGACACGACGAGGAGCTCCGCCTCTGTCAGGACTCAGGACCCTATCTGTCTAACTGTCAAGGAAGGTTTTTTTTTTTTTTTTTGAACGTGGTAGGCCCCGAAGGGCCAAGACTCTGCATTAATCGGCAAGGGTGGGTTACATCATACAAAGGAGATCTAAAAGAAAGGGAAATTATACCTAGGTCCAAGACTTTTGCACCAAACACCCAAGAAAGAAACACAGAAACGCAATCAGGTTCTTCCGTGCCGTCGATAGCTCGTCTCAGATTCCGACCACCACTGCAGCCGCCGGGGACGACACCACTTGGGCTTGCAGCAGCGCAGCTTGCCAGACTGAGGGAGAGAGAGAAGGCCTCCCATGTTGGAGGTTGAAGATGCTCTGGCCATCTTGGCCAATGAGCTCGGCGCGGCCTAGATCAAGGCCAAGGATAGCGGTTACCGAACTTGGGCTCCGCTTGAGAAACGCCGGAGGGGACGCAGAGCCACCCAGAGAAACCGGGCCACCATCTTCACTGCCCAGAAGATCTTCCACAGCACCAACCTTCCGCTCGCCCCCGCCACCACGGCCGGCCACAAGTCGAAGAAGGACGTCATAGAAGAAGATTCGACGATGAAGCAAGAGCAGATCTCCCAAGCCGCAAACTCCCACCCATCTGTTGTCCTCTCCCACCGGAGGAGCACCGAACAAAGGGGAACGCCATGACCTCCTGTCACTGCTCCAGCACGCCCAGGAGTAGCTTGGCGACGGCAGACAGGTTCGCCGCACGTCAACATCATCTCTTCGCCCCCCGCCGCCACGGCCGGCCAGCAGAAAAGAGGACACCGAGGGCCTAGAACCAAACCCACCATCCGACACAGCTTTATTTGTAGAAGCAGTGGTCTCCTTCGCCGCCGTCTGCTCGCCACCGAGCAGGCAAAGGAAGAGAAGGAAGAACCCTAAGGCGCTCCAGATCTGGCTGCACAGATCCAAAGCTCTGCTTCGATCTACGGGCATAGAGCCCAATCCCGGCAACCCACCGCAAACCCTAACTACAAGCCAGGCTCCTCCCTCCCTCCCCTCCGGACAGCGAGGCCGCCGGAGGGAGAGGGAGGAAGAAACCGGACGGCACCGAAAAAAGCAAGGAGACCTGTCTCTCGTTTCGTGCAAGGCAGAAGCCGTATGAACTAATCAGATCAAAGGATGGCGTCAAGGAAGGTTCACACATTCAGTTAACCGAAGAAGCAACAGGAGAGCAATAGCGATAAGCATCAACGGTCAGGATTGAAAGATGCTTCCTCAACAGACCCTGCTGCGTGGAATCATGGTAATCAATTATCTAAAGTTGTAGTTATTTCAGCTAAGAAACTACGATCTCAAAAAAAGCTAAGAAACCACTCCCTTTGATTCACACTTATTATGATCAGAGATGAGTTAAATTATAATAAAATTAGTTTGGTCCTGTTTCTTTTAATATAAAAGGACAATAGTGAGTGGATGGGAGACAAGCTACAAGCCCTAAATTTAGAGTGTATCCTTGCATTTCTTTTCGTGTACTAGTTATCCACTAGATTTGAGCCCCGAGTGTTCCATATTCCTTCCCTTCCTCAAGTTATCGTCGACGATCTACGGGTCTTGAGATGGTGGTATCAGATCGAGCTTGATGATTGCAAATACACAAGTTATATGTAGCTAGATTAAGGGGGTGTTTGTTTGGGCTTTTGACCACTTTTCCACTGTAAAAATCCAGAAAAACGAAACAAATGGGTGGCTATGCGTTAGGATTTTGGTAAAGTACTTCTATAAAACAGACATATCGGGCAAATCACGTCCGGGGGTGCTTCCCGCAGCTTCCTGCAGCTGCGGGCGAACCGTTTTCTAATTTGGACATATTTTTCAGCTCAATTTACATGAAAATGCCACCAGGAACTCCCCGTACATGACCCTGGTTTCCCGGAAAAAAAACGTACTGACGCACCCCCGTACGCGAACGCGAGCCTTCTCTCGCGATAGAGGATAGGGTTCCTCCCCCGCGCCCCTTCTCTCGCCAGCGCCGCCACCAGCTTCCCTGCCTCCTTCCCGCCGCCCTCCTTCCCTGCCGCCGCCGGCCTCCCTTCTCGCTGTCCTCCTTCCTGCCTCCTCCATGCCTCCTCCCTGCCTCCTCCCTGCTGCCCTCATCCCTGCCGCCAGCGGCCTCCCTCCTCCCCGTCGCTCCCCTCCCTGCCGCCGGACCTCCTCCCTGCCTCCTCCCCGTCGCTGCGTAGGTGAGGCCATTGTCATATGTACAGTTATCAAATAACTGGGGTTATTTACTTGATTCTTGTAGCTATGAAATTAGATGTTGTTAGATGCGGGATGTGGTACAAGAATCAAGTGCTATGAAATTTAATATTGTTAGATGTTGTACTGCTATAAAATTCCATACATGTATTTGTTCATGTGGTGCCGTTTGAAAATTTGATGTCACTTGTAAAACTGAATGACCAATTTGATGATGTTTGCTGCTAATAATGTGTTGGTCTTGCTGAAATTATGTTGCTTGTTATAGTATTGGTACGTGTTGGTCTTGCTGAAATATCGAAGATGGTTTGGGATCCATACCACACTAGAGTTTTCTGTGACATTTGTATGGAGGAAGTGAACAGCAACAATAGGGACGGGGGTTGTTTGAGTAGAAAGGGGTACAAGAATCTTGGAGACAAATTTGCCGAAAAAGCAGGGGGAAAATTAACATAGAAACAATTCAAGAACAAATGGGATGCTTTAAAGAAGGATTACATGTAAGGTTCCCAACCTTTAATAAGGTAGAGATCCCTGTGTTTACAATGCTAGTCCCTGGATCAATAGCTAGCATCCACAGTTAAGATGTAATATCAAGAAACAAAGGTCATAATACAACTTTATAACCAGGAATAAAATAATTTATTACATCTTACATAGCTTATTTGGCTATCTCATTACAATGCAGCAGAATATAACAATAGCATGGGGTCCTTTATCTTCAAAGTGCCACAGGCAGACATGTTGGTTGTAGACTTGTAATCCTAATCAACAAACTTTACTAACATCAAACAAACCTGCAACATAACAAGTTATAGCCACAAGGGTCAATACATTTGAATAGTATTGGCAAGTGATACCTTAATATATTATTGGTGGACTACATACTATATGCAATTTGTCTAAGTGTAGCTTAGGCTTGCTTTGCTCAAAATAGGTCTTGCCTATTAGTTGAAATCACTAAGTTTTTCTTTGTCAAAACTTTTCCCAAGGAACCACCAATAGACATTGGGGTCCTTCACCCTTGTTCACCCACAAGTTTTACTTAGAAATTGGGATGAGGAGATTCTTGATAGCTTCCATGTCTTGATGCTCAAATTGTCCTTTACCAGGGACATGGCTAAGTACTTAGATTCTTCCATCTACAGAGGTTGTGCACTTTCCCCACCAGACTTGATTTTCACCAAGACAGGACCTTTCAGAAGCCTTCCCTTAGACCAAATGGACGCGTTCCAACCTATCATCCCACTACCACCAACTGTCCAAATGGCTAAGTTCTAGCATCCTATGTGGTCTAGGCAGAGCCCATATTGCCAAGTGGCTGCACTAGAAGCTTCTTAACATTTGGCCTCTCAAATCCCTTTGTTCCTGGGTGGCTTTCCACAAGTGAGATACACAAGGTAAACCATAGAAATGGGCCTTGTGTAACCACTCAACATAAACCATTCCTTCCATTCCACCCAAGTGTTTCATTCACTTAGTTGTTTTATTAAGTAAAACACAAGTCCAAAGACTTAGAAATATTTTATCATAGCATGAACATTTCACCACCCTTGGTTGCTACTAGCTACGCTAAGCATGGCATAGATAAGAATCTTAACTTAGAAATTTCTAGCAATTCTACAACTACTAGGATTTCCCAACATAGCATATAAGCAAAAATATATCCATGCAAGACTAGCAAAAATATTTCTAATGCATAGTAGAAAAACATAGGGATAAATTCATGAAGCACCACTTGCCTTTTTGGTAGAGGGTATAAGTTCACTCCTTGATCTTTGCAATGTTCACACACTTCAATCACTACAATTCAATCAAGCAAACAATATTTCAATCTACCAATCAAGCAATTCATCACATAAAATGATAAAAACAAAGCAATGCATGCAAACATGCAAAAGATTGTTTTATTTGTAAAAGTGGTTTCTAATGGGTCATAAACATTTGAAAACACCTAATGGTCATTTTATAAAGTGGTAAAATCATTTGCAAAAGATTTCACTTCATAAACTATTTTTAAACCAAGTCATTATTTCATGTGGTTGAAAATGTCTTTAGCAAAGTAATAGTCT
This sequence comes from Avena sativa, assembly GCA_916181665.1. NCBI lineage: Eukaryota > Viridiplantae > Streptophyta > Magnoliopsida > Poales > Poaceae > Avena > Avena sativa. The sequence continues at coordinate 141,851,222 of OV702280.1, forward strand.
TATAGGGTTCACCAAATACATTTTCAAATCATAAAACTTGGTGTTTGGGGTCAGAGAGTTTAAATCAAAACACTTCCCAAAAGTTTTCCTCCAAAATCATTTTTAACAATTAAACCATATTTTTATTTGACTAGTAATGGTTTAAATCAATGATTTATTCTTTTGCTTCACCAAATATATTTTTGAAACCACCAATTGATTTCTAGGGTCAGTAGGTTCAAAACAAACCATTTGCCAAAGGTTTTATCTCAAAATTCATTTTAGAATAATTTTTATATCTTAAACATGCATACACAAGTTTCTGCAAACACAATCAATTTAACAGAAGCTTTTTACTAAACAAAGTGCATGGTTGGATAGGGATTCTTTTGTTGAATCCATTGATATAAAATTTGCAAAATTTGGACGTGTGGTTTGAAAGTTATGAATTTTTCAAATTGGAACAACACATAGATCATTTCTGGTTTTAATCAAACAGTCAGGGCCACGTGGCGTGTGCTTATTCGTCGGTACCGCTTCGGTTGGATCGAGCGATACAGACCGTAGGATTTAACTTGATCGCACGGCACAGGTTGCTACTTACCCCTTCGCTTAGTTTCTATCCTAGCCATTAGATCGTAATCGCACAGCGCACAACACGCTTGCCAGAGATGGGCGGCGCTAGCGGCGGCTGGTGGCGGCGGAGTTGTCAGACGGTGGCGGTGTCAACGCTACAGGAAGCGAGGGAGGAAGGGTAGATGCTCACCGAGTTCACCGTGGCGTGGGTAAGCTCGAGGTGGTGATATCTTGTCGAGGGGCGCACGGGTGTAGTCGGAATTCCTCGCCGGAGATAGGGCTGGCGCCAGGAGCTTCTGCTTGTCGACGGGGACGGGGCTGCAGTCCACCAGAAAGCAAGAAAAAGGTAGGGTTAGGTGCAGGCGAGTGCAATGGACACAGGCGTATCATCGGAAGGACAAGGGGTGGCCAGTTACTACCTGGAGGCTTCGTCGGAGAAAAATGCAGACGGCGGCGCTGCTGGTCGTCGTTGTTGCCGACACTGGAGGGCACGCGCGGGCGAGCTGGAGCTACGGGGAGGTTCGCTAGGGGGTGGGGAGCAAGTGAGCGTGGTCGAGGGGGAAGGGGCGGAGGAGGCTGGCCGGAATTTGATTGCGAGCTCGTCGGAGCAGAGCAGGGTCTAGGCGCAAATCAGGGCGACCTGGGGGCGTAGAGGATCTGGCGAGTGAGGGGAAAGAGAGAGAGGACGCAGGCGAATTAGTATGCGTGATCGTGGGGTCGTTTAATGGCGTGGTTAACGCGTATTAAGACGAGCTTTAATCGCCTGCAACGGCCGTCGAGGTGAGGGGCGGGGTCAGCGGGGTGAGGAAGACGATGACCTGGCGTGGGGTCGCTTGGCAGTGAGAGAGAGAGGATAGGTGGGGTCCAACTGTCATCGACTCAGAGGGTTCATTCGCGAGTGAAAACGGTTCGCTGCGGGTGGGGTGGGGAGATGGGCTTGCCGGGCCAGGTGGGCTAGCTGGGCTGGGCTGCGTCCTTTTCATATTTTTTTGTTCAGATTGTTTTTCTTTTTCCTTTTCTAATTTCTGTTTTGGTTTTGTTTAATTAATTCAAACACTTATTTATTCAAACCTTTTCCATATTTTGTGAATAATCAAACACTGTTTATTACCATATTCTGATGTCAAATTTAGAATAAAACTTTTATTCCTTTAGTGCCTTTTTAATTATTTAAAGTAGGTCCTTGTATTTATTCATTCAAGATTTAATATTTTTTTTAATTTACATTTGAATTCTAAATCCTTCCAAAACCTTTTAGTAAGTCTTATTTACTTAATAGGGTGTCAAAATATTCACCTTGAATTTAATTGGAAAAATATTTAATATGATTCATAAATCATTTGAATTGGGTATTTGTTTTAATTCCAATGGAATTAAATATAGTTTTAGTTCCCTAAATTTTGTTTGGAAGATTTCTTTAATCTTAATTAAGTTGAATTGAACAACTTTTATTTCACTTGGGTAAATCCAAAATACTATTTTCCCATGAATTATATAATTATTCTTATTAGAGATTTGTCTTTATTAAAATAGGGATAGAATGGTTAATGCCATTTTATTTTATTTTGGAAATTCTTTATCCTTTTATTTTATTTGGATTTGGATTCTATTCATTCTATTTGCTTAATGGATTAGGCCAAGATTTAATTTGGTCTTTAAATATTCCTTATTTAATATTTCTTTCTTTATCTTATAAAATCCATATCTTTTTATTTAGGGATCCAAACTTGGTGATTCCGATTTGTAAAATCTTATTTAATATTTATTTATCCTTTTAAATATCTTTAGGATTATTTTCTCACCATTTGGTATGGATTTATTGATAGATGCTTTATTAGCTTTGGAAATTTAATTTCTTTATCTTATTAAATTCATAAGTTTTTATTTATGGTTCCAAATTAAGTGAAACCAATTTCTATGGTTTATAATATTCCTATTTGTCATTCCTGATCATTTTGAAATGTTTGTTTGACAATTTTTATGTGGATCAAATCCATAGGCTTGGAATAACTTGGAAGTGATTTTTATTCCATTAGGGTTTTAGGTTTGGATTTATTTTCCAAGTGTTTAAATTTCCAGATGCATTCATTGAGGAATGCATTTCTCTTGATTTGGATTTCTGTTGGATTCAAACATTAACCAAAGTTTATTCCAGATGGGATTTTTAAGTTTCCATTTAAAAACAAAAGTTTCTTTTCACCCTAAAATTCAACAATAATTTATTTTGTTTATTTATTTTTGACATAACAAGATTTGGAAAATCTTGGGATGTGACAGGCTACCACCCTTAAAATAAATCTCGTCCCGAGATTTGGGGAGGCTAGGGGTTACAAGTTGGCTCAAAGCATCTAGGGTACTACCACCCTTAAAAATTTTCCAACTAAATTACATCTTGGTTTGCTTGGGGTCTTGTTGAAATCTCTCTGGGCAAACATCTGCATAGTGTCCTTTGTTTCCACACTTGAAACATGGGACAAGGCTGAGATCCTTCATAGGCTTTATCTTGTGCTTCATCTTTTCTGGACAATTGCTTGCATAATGTCCTTGGTTACCACAGTTGTAACATGTGATAAGATTGAGTTCTTCACGTATCTTCTGTGGACAATTTGACACATAATGGCCTAACTCTTTGCAGTTGTTGCACCACACTTGGCTAATTTCCTTATACTTCTTCTTCTTGGGTTTCTCCAAAGCTAGGAGTGCTTCTAGTTCATGTTCCTCATATGTTATCTTAAAGGTAGGAAAATTTCCTGGTCTCCTTGACCTTTTCTTATTCCTTGGATAATACATATGTCTCCTCTTTGGTCCTTTAAATTGAGTCATATTGCATGGAGGTATAAGCTGAGATTTTCCTTTGTCTTCATCCTTCTTGGTAGACTTGGCTCTCTCATGGTAGTCTGCAATCAGTTGTTGCACTCCACCTTGTTTCCTTTGTTGAACTATGGAATAGATGGGGCATTGGATAGGGACATGATTATTTCCTTCACATAGATAACAAGTAGCTTGAGATGTGGGGCATTGGTCAGTTGGATGTTTCTCTTCACAATTGGGACATTGATCTTCATGCTCTTTGGAAGTATGATCCTTGTCTCCACAAATATTGCAAGCTTGAGTTCCTTCTAGAATATCATCTTTTTCATCCTTGTTGTCACAAACTCCTTTAGAAGAGTTGTCTCCCATGTTGATCATTTGAGTAGCCATCCCTTGCAATAATTGGGATTGAGTTTTCAAATTTTTTTGCATGGTTGGGTCTAACTCATTGTTGTTGGCTAAAAACTGAGTTGTCACTTGGTTCAACTGGGTTTGTTTTGCTAGCAGTTGATCTCTCATGTTGATCTCTTGGTTGTTATTGTCACCATCCTTGATATTGGAGTATCTTGGAGAATTCATCTGTTTGGGTTGGTTTGGGATTAGAATAGGCAAAAGATTTCTAAGGAATCAATTCTAATCACACACATCACAATTCACTCAAGCAATGTGAAAGCAATCACAAATAAACATTCCACTCAAACAACAAGTTTCCAAGCACATCTTTAAGCAATAAAATATTTTTGTTACACCACATAAGTTGGTGAATTGGGTTTGATCTAAATATGGTGGTCCAACTATATGGTTCACTTGAGATTTTTCTCTCCTTCTTAGTTGATTCTTCTTGAATGAGATCATGGTTTCCTTGGGAAAATTCTGGGTCACAAAAACTTCAAAGGTGATGATGATTCCCAAGTTGTGTTTCCTTAGTGTTCAAGTCTTGAGCAATATTTCTTATCTCACTTGTAGTCCTTAGTGAGAGCCAAGGTTGAAGTCCTTGTTGAGAATAAGGTTGAAATAACTTGAAGATGTTGAAGTCATTAGAGTTGATGAAGTCCTTTGCTCATGGTGAAGTCTTTGGCCATGGGGTAGGCTTTGTCCATCAAGTTGAAATAGAAGAGATGTAGAGTCAAAACCAAAATGGTTGAGGAAAGAGTTTACAAGATTGTTTGTAAATAAGTTTTTGAACAAATACAACTCCTATTTTTCTAAGGGGTTTTGTCCAATCCTAGGTTTACAATCCTACAGGCAACACAATGCTCTGATACCATCTGTAAGGTTCCCAACCTTTAATAAGGTAGACATCCCTATGTTTACAATGCTAGTCCCTGGATCAATAGCTAGCATCCACAGTTAAGATGTAATATCAAGAAACAAAGGTCATAATACAACTTTCTAACCATGAATAAAATAATTTATTACATCTTACATAGCTCATTTGGCTATCTCATTACAATGCAGCATAATATAACAATAGCATGGGGTCCTTCATCTTCAAAGTGCCACATGCAGACATGTTGGTTGTAGACTTGTAATCGTAATCAACAAACTTTACTAACATCATACAAACCTGCAACATAACAAGTTACAACCACAAGGGTCAATACATTTGAATAGTATTGGCAAGTGATACCTTAATATATTATTGGTGGACTACATACTATATGCAATTTGGCTAAGTGTAGCTTAGGCTTGCTTTGCTCAAAATAGGTTTTGCCTATTAGTTGAAAACACTAAGTTTTTCTTTGTCAAAACTTTTCCCAAGGAACCACCAATAGACATTGGGGTCCTTCACCCTTGTCCACCCACAAGTTTTACTTAGAAATTGGGATGAGGAGATTATTGATAGCTTCCATGTCTTGATGCTCAAATTGTCCTTTACCAAGGACATGGCTAAGTACTTAGATTCTTCCATCTGTAGAGGTTGTGCACTTTCCCCACCAGACTTGATTTTCACCAAGACAGGACCTTTCAGAAGCCTTCCCTTAGACCAAATGGACGCGTTCCAACCTATCATCCCACTACCACCAACTGTCCAAATGGCTAAGTTCTAGCATTCTATGTGGTCCAGGCAGAGCCCATATTGCCAAGTGGATGCACTAGAAGCTTCTTAACATTTGGCCTCTAAAATCCCTTTGTTCCTGGGTGGCTTTCCACAAGTGAGATACACAAGGTAAACCATAGAAATGGGCCTTGTGTAACCACTCAACATAAACCATTCCTTCCATTCCACCCAGGTGTTTCATTCACTTAGTTGTTTTATTAAGTAAAACACAAGTCCAAAGACTTAGAAATATTTTATCATAGCATGAACATTTCACCACCCTTGGTTGCTACTAGCTAGGCTAAGCATGGCATAGATAAGCATCTTAACTTAGAAATTTCTAGCAATTATACAACTACTAGGATTTCCCAACATAGCATATAAGCAAAAATATATCCATGCAAGACTAGCAAAAATATTTCTAATGCATAGTAGAAAAACATAGGGATAAATTCATGAAGCACCACTTGCCATTTTGGTAGAGGCTATAAGTTCACTCCTTGATCTTTGCAATGTTCACACACTTCAATCACTACAATTCAATCAAGCAAACAATATTTCAATCTACCAATCAAGCAATTCATCACATAAAATGATAAAAACAAAGCAATGCATGCAAATATGCAAAAGATTGTTTTATTTGTAAAAGTGGTTTCTAATGGGTCATAAACATTTGAAAACACCTAATGGTCATTTTATAAAGTGGTAAAATCATTTGCAAATGATTTCACTTCATAAACTATTTTTAAACCAAGTCATTATTTCATGTGGTTGAAAATGTCTTTAGCAAAGTAATAGTCTTATAGGGTTCACCAAATACATTTTCAAATCATAAAACTTGGTGTTTGGGGTCAGAGAGTTTAAATCAAAACACTTCCCAAAGGTTTTCCTCCAAAACCATTTTTAACAATTAAACCATATTTTTATTTGACTAGTAATGGTTTAAATCAAAGATTTATTCTTTTGCTTCACCAAATATAATTTTGAAACCACCAATTGATTTCTAGGGTCAGTAGGTTAAAAAAAACCATTTGCCAAAGGTTTTATCTCAAAATTCATTTTAGAATAATTTTTATATCGTAAACATGCATACACAAGTTTCTGCAAAAACAATCAATTTAACAGAAGCTTTTTACTAAACAAAGTGCATGGTTGTATATGGCTTGTTTTGCTGAATCCATTGATATAAAATTTGCAAAATTTGGACGTGTGGTTTGAAAGTTCTGAATTTTTCAAATTGGAACAACACATAGAGCATTTCTGGTTTTAATCAAACAGTCAGGGCCACGTGGCGTGTGCTTATTCGTCGGTACCGCTTCGGTTGGATCGAGCGATACAGACCGTAGGATTTAACTTGATCGCACGGCACAGGTTGCTACTTACCCCTTTGCTTAGTTTCTATCCTAGCCATTGGATCGTAATCGCACGGCGCACAGCCCGCTTGCTAGAGATGGGCGGCGCTGGCGGCGGCAGAGCGGTCAGACGGTGGCGGTGTCGACGCTACAGGAAGCGAGGGAGGAAGGGGAGATGCTCACCGAGTTTGCCGTGGTGTGGGGAAGCTAGAGGTGGTGATAGCTCGTCGAGGGGTGCACGGGTGTAGTCGGAATTCCTCGCCGGAGATAGGGCTGGCGCCAGGAGCTTCTGCTTGTCGACGGGGACGGGGCTGCAGTCCACCAGATAGCAAGAAAAAGGTAGGGTATGGTGCGGGCGAGTGCACTGGACACAGGCGTATCATCGGAAGGACAAGGGGTGGCCAGTTACTACCTAGAGGCTTCGTCAGAGAAAAAGGCAGACGGCGGCGCTGCTGGTCGTCGTTGTTGCCGACGCTGGGGGGCACGCGCAGGCGAGCTGGAGCTACGGGAAGGTTCGCCAGGGGTGGGGAGAAAGTGAGCATGGTCGAGGGGGCAAGGGGCGGAGGAGGATGGCCAGAATTTGATTGCGAGCTCGTCGGAGAAGAGCGGGGTCTAGGCGCAAATCAGGGCGCCCTGAGGGGCGTAGAGGATCTGGCAAGTGAGGGGAAAGAGAGAGAGGACGCATGCGAATTAGTATGCGTGATCGCGGGGCCGTTTAATGGCGTGGTTAACGCGTATTAATACGAGCTTTAATCGCCTGCAACAGCCGACGAGGTGAGGGGCGGGGTCAGCGGGGTGAGGAAGATGATGACCTGGCGTGGGGTCGCTTGGCAGTGAGAGAGAGACAGGATAGGTGGGGTCCAACTGTCATCGACTCAGCGGGTTCATTCGCGAGTGAAAACAGTTCGCTACGGGTGGGGTGGGGAGATGGGCTTGCTGGGCCAGGTGGGCTAGCTGGGCTGGGCTGCGTCCTTTTCATATTTTTTTGTTCAGATTGTTTTTCTTTTTCTTTTTCCTTTTCTAATTTCTGTTTTGGTTTTGTTTAATTAATTCAAACACTCATTTGAATTCAAACCTTTTCCATATTTTGTGAATAATCAAACACTGTTTATTACCATATTCTGATGTCAAATTTAGAATAAAACTTTTATTTCTTTAGTGCCTTTTTAATTATTTAAAGTAGGTCCTTGTATTAATTCATTCAAGATTTAATAATGTTTTTAATTTCCATTTGAATTCTATATCCTTCCAAACCTTTCAGTAAGTCTTATTTACTTAATAGAGTGTCAAAATATTCACCTTGAATTTAATTGGAAAAATATTTAATATGATTCATAAATCATTTGAATTGGGTATTTGTTTTAATTCCAATGGAATTAAATATAGTTTTAATTCCCTAAATTTTGTTTGGAAGATTTAGTTAATCTTAATTAAGTTGAATTGAACAACTTTTATTTCACTTGGGTAAATCCAAAATACTATTTTCCCATGAATTATATAATTATTCTTATTAGAGATTTGTCTTTATTAAAATAGGGATAGAATGGTTAATGCCATTTTATTTTATTTTGGAAATTCTTTATCCTTTTATTTTATTTGGATTTGGATTCTATTCATTCTATTTGCTTAATGGATTAGGCCAAGATTTAATTTGGTCTTTAAATATTCCTTATTTAATATTTCTTTCTTTATCTTATAAAATCCATATCTTTTTATTTAGGGATCCAAACTTGGTGATTCCAATTTGTAAAATCTTATTTAATATTTATTTATCCTTTTAAATATCTTTAGGATTATTTTCTCACCATTTGGTATGGATTTATTGATAGATGCTTTATTAGCTTTGGAAATTTAATTTCTTTATCTTGTTAAATTCATAAGTTTTTATTTATGGTTCCAAATTAAGTGAAAGCAATTTCTATGGTTTATAATATTTCTATTTGTCATTCCTGATCATTTTGAAATGTTTGTTTGACAATTTTTATATGGATCAAATCCATAGGCTTGGAATAACTTGGAAGTGATTTTTATTCCATTAGGGTTTTGGGTTCGGATTTATTTTCCAAATGTTTAAATTTCCAGATGCATTCATTGAGGAATGCATTTCTATTGATTTGGATTTTTTTTGGATTCAAACATTAACCAAAGTTTGTTCCAGATGGGATTTTTAAGTTTCCATTTAAAAACAAAAGTTTATTTTCACCCTAAAATTCAACAATAATTTATTTTGTTTATTTATTTTTCACATAACAAGATTTGGAAAATCTTGGGATGTGACATTACATGGGGTGGATGGAACTGCAAAATGCGACCGGACTTGGTTGGGACCATATAACAAAAAATATGATGCATATGATGATTGGTGGAAGAATCACATAGCTATAAGTTACCATTTTCTATACTTTCCTTTTCTTTGTATTTGTTATTTCGATCATTGGACTGATATCTCTATTATGTTCTTATTTGCAGATTCGCCCTGACCATGCAAAATTTAGGAATGGGCCACCTCCTAACTTGGAACAACAAGATGTTATGTTTAGGAAGGCACATGTCACTAGACAATCAACTGCCATTGCAGGTCAGGAAGAAGGAAATGGCAATGAGGTTCCAATAATGCTTGATGATGATACCTCGGCTTACAATAATGCAATAGCGAAACACAAGCATGTAGAGAATGAAATGGGAACGGGGAAACGCAAGCATGGGGAGAAGGATTTTTTCTCGGCTTATAACAATGCACTGAGCACAATTGTATCAAGGCACACTGAAGGAAGTTCTAGCAGCAAGGATGATCAGGTCCCAACTATCATGTACACTACTGGCAAGCTAGCTATGAACAAGGATCATAGAGAGGTGTTTGCAGCATTTGCAGCAACTGCGGGCTGGCTCGATTGGCTCCATAGGACACATGATGAGATGAACAAGTAGATGTATAATTGCTTTGTTGTCATTGCAGAACTTGTGTGTACTATGTATCCGTTGGAGACTACTTATTTTTCTTTCTCTATTTATTTTGTCGAGACTATTTGTGATCATTGTAAAACTTGGAAACCATTATGATTGTTGTGTGAAACATTTGATGATTGTTGCATGTCTAGTCATTATTGTGCAAAACATGTGATGATTTTTGCATGTGTAGTCATTATTGTGTGAAGCATTTGCTGATTGTTGCATGTCTAGTAATTATTTTGTGAAGCATTTGCTAATTTTGACATGTTCTAATTATTTTGTAGATGGATGGTGGTGGTGATGATCGTGACTATGAACTAGAAAAGACACGGCAATTGCTCGGAATGGTGCATGACCTTGCTGTGTTGGGATACTATGGTAATCTCTATAGTCAGAAGTACTTGAATAAAGAACCTAGGAGGGTTCCAGAACAAACTGGTCTTGAATGGGTGAATGAACAACTTGGAAATAGGAAAAGATGCTACAAAATGTTTAGAATGTACCCTGATGTGTTTCATGCATTGCACAACCTTCTAGTTTCTAGTTATGGGTTAAAGTCAACTAGAGACATGTCATCCGTTGAATGCCTAGCTATGTTTCTATGGATGGTTGGAGGACCACAGTCATTTAGCCAAGTTGAAAACCATTTTTTTCATTCAACTGAAACAATTCATAGGAAGTTTCACATGGTTTTGGATTGCTTGTACAAGTTGGGTAAGGATAACATAAAGCCAGTAGATCGAGAGTTCAAGGATGTGCATCCAAGATTTCAAGATGCACACTTTTGGCCTCATTTCAAAGATGCCATTGGTGCCATAGATGTCTCACACATTTCAGTTGAAGTGCCTGCAGAAGAGGTGGTTAACCATACAGGAAGGCATGGTTACACATCACAGAATATTCTAGCGATATGTGACTTCGATTTGAGATTCACCTTTGTTGTTGCTAGATGGCCTGGTTCGGCGCATGATACACACATTATACAATGCTCCATTGAGAAGTATCCAATAGAGTTTCTGACCCCTCCTGGTGGTAATATTCTATATCTTTTTCTACATGAAATACACATAGTTACAAATGCATTGTCGTTGATATATGATTTTTTTCATTCATGTGCAGATACATATTACCTTGTTGATTCTGGTTATCCAAATAGAAAAGGGTTCTTAGCTCCTTACAAGCAGAACACATACCACATACCAGATTTTCGTCGAGAAGGGAGACCAACAAATAGGGAAGAGATTTTCGTCGAGAAGGGCTATCATTAGCTGCTGCATCTCATTGCCATTGTTGTTGTTATTGTTATTATTGTTGGGATTTTCACGACGGGGAGGCATCTATGGTTTCAATAATGATAAGAAAGGATAAATACCCCATAGATGCTAACATGCACAATACAATTCATAGCAAACATCACAATAAGCAAGCATAAGATAAATTTAGAGTTTAAACAACACGAACAACAAGTTTGCAAATTAAACACACTAGCAAAGTCATCCACATGTTGGATGATCAATGCGACTCGATAAATAAAATGATGATAGATAGATAAATAGCCAAGTAGTCAAAACTACTCCTCCATCTCAACTTCCTCGTCCACTAGAGTAAGTCCTGCTGCTTCGATTCCTAACTTGTTCTCCTCCATGCTGGTGGTCAAGGCATTGACCTTCGCCTGAAGCTCCTCTTCTGCGAACGCAACCTCTCAATCACCTCCTGCTGTGTCTCTAACTCAAGATCCTTGAGCTCTATCTCGGCCTTCATCTCATTGATCTTCCTGTTCCTATCCTGCACTCTCTTCTCTTGATTCTTGAACCTCTTGTCTTGCTTCTCGAACCTAGCCTTCATCTCCTTGATGCTCTCCTCCTGCTCCTCGAAGGCCTTGTCCTTCTCCCACAACTGGACGCGCAACTCGTCATTACTAAGCATGACATTGGACCTATCAGTATCGAGGTTCCTAAGAAGGCTCTCTAGGTCCTGAAGATAGAGACGCACTAGCTCAATGGTCTCCCTAGTGGCATCGTCATACACTACAGCCTCTCCCTCCTCGTCACGTCTCCCAAATGGGTGGAAGTAGAGGCCCCTGAGCTCGATGGAGTGATGTCCACAAAGGCGTCCAAGTAGCTCCTTGATGGCAACTTTGAGTCCCTTCTCCTTGTCGTCATGGAGTATCTTGAAAGCAATCTCCTCGGTGGGTGGCTTTGTCTGGCGTCCTGGCTGCGAGACTCTAAATCCCCATAGATCTTTCCTCTCGAACTTCCTAAGCTAAAGTCCCTTAATGTTATGGAGGGGGAGATTGATCACACTGGTGAGCTCCACAATACGAGATCCAAAACGAGTTCCCTTGAACTCCTCGGCGGTGCTGAGAACAAAGCTAGTCATCTATTGCATAGGATAGAGAAAATTAGAAACAACACAAGTAAAGAGAAAAACATAATGTAGTGAAACAAAAGCCAAAAGCATACATGAAACACACAAGTCATGGCATACAATATTCAATCACAAACACCAAGGTTCAACATAACTTAGACAAAAAATTTCCATACAACATAGGTTGGTATGATCAAAACTATCAACGCGAGAAAACGACAAGTGTGGTGGTCCAACTATTGGTGTACGTCACAATTCTCACTCATATGCTAAGTCTATGATATCTTCCCTTAGACGTTTTATGGAGGTCTCTAAGTCTTGGGTATACTTCTTCTCCTCTCTAAGGTCATTTTGAGTGTTGAGCATTCTACACTTGAGTCTTTCACCAAGCTCCTTGATGGCATTCCATGCTGCATTCCTTGCAGTGTCAAAGATTGACATGTGCATTTCAGAGTTGGTGACCATGCAGAACCCCGACTCATTGTGGTTATCCCCCTTGTTTTTATACAAGTGGAGTTGTACCCACCAATATTTTTCTCCTTCATCCATCACGGCAAATCCTTTGTACACGGCTTCACCATGTATTCCCAAGCTAACCATGAGGTTTTTGAGTGTCTTGGGAAACTCCGTATAACATTCTAAGGTCATGGTCATGAGTGGTCCCTTCTTGACGGCTTCGTTGATGGCGGCCATCTACAAATAGAGATGAGAAAGAAGATTAGGAGAAGTTTACGAGATGAAAAGAGACAAGTGTGGAATTTGCAAAGGGTTGCATTTTTTCTAGTGGTTTCCTTAGTATAATCCATCTTAGGGTCATAATCCTACATGCAACACAGTGCTCTAATACCATCTGTAAGATCCCACCTTTTAAGGTAAAGGCCCTGTGATTGCAATGCTAGTCCCTGGATCGAATTGCTAGCATCCATAGTTTAAGTTGAAGTACACAGATACACAGGTCATTATTACATCGTAATATCCAGAGATACATAGTTCTTACAACTCATTAGCTCAAGGCTAATACATAGAGTTCACAATACTTAACAAATTAAATAAAGTCTTCATCTTCATGTGTCACAGGCAAACATGTTGAGTGTAGACTCATAATCCTAGTCACCATCATAGTAACCTGCAACATAATAAGTTACGAACACAGAGGGTCAATACATTTGGAATTGTATTGGCAAGTGATACCATAGTAGTATAGTAACATCTAATAACTATATGAATTTGTCTATGTGTAGTTCACGCTGGCTTTGCTCAAAATAAGGTTTTGCTTATTAGTTGAAAACACTAAGTTTTTGTTTGACAAAAACACCCAAGGAACCACCAATAGACATTGGTGAACCTTTACCCTTGTTCAACCACAAGTTTTAACTTAGACAAATTGGGATGAAGAGATCCTTGATCATTTCAGTGTCTTTGATGCTCAAAATGTCCGTTACCGGGGACACGGCTAAGTACTTAGGTTTTACCCTCTCGAGAGGTGGTGCACTTTCCCCACAAGACTCTACATGCATCGAGACGAGAATTTTCAAAAGCATTCCTTCAGACCACCATGGACACGTTCCATCCTATCAACCCTACCACCAACTGTCCATCTGGCTGAATTCTTGCAACCTAGTCGGTCAAGGCAGAGCCCATATGCCATGTGGTTGCACTAGAAGCTTCTAAACACTAAACATCTCAAATCTCTTTGTTCCTGGGTGGCCATACACAAGTGTGATACACAAGATAAACCATAGACATGGGCCTTGTGTAACCACTCAACATAAACCAATCTTCCCATTCCACCCAGGTGATTCATTCACATGTTGTTTTATTAATCAAAAACATAGTAATATTTTTTTTGCATAATGTCATAGCATGAATATTCCACTCTTGTATTATACTAGCTAGGATAAGAATACTAGTATAACAAGTTCCTTAACTTAGGGAAAAACTACTAAGACAATGTCTATAGGATTTACCATAGCATAGCATATACTTAGAAAAATCCCCATGCAAATCCTATTCAAAATATCACTAGTGCATAGCCAAAATAATAGTACAAAAAGATGAAGCATAACTTTCCTTGGTAGTTGGGGGAATAGGCACAATTCTCACAATCACACTCTCCACAATGCACAAAATCTACACATAAAATCATAACACAAAATTCACATTCAATATACAAACAAAAATATATATGAATGCATGAAAATGCAATGGAATGATTTGTCAAAATTTTCAAATCAAACTAAACAGTACTGAATACAAAGCATACTTTCTAAAGTCTAAATAAACCAAAATTTACTTTAAAACAATTTTCTAAAGAATTTTTATAGCCAAAATAGGCCTACAAATCTTTCTATATAAAATACTAATTTTACAGAAGAAATGGCCAAACCAAGGTTATAGATGCAAAGAGCTTATTTTTTGAATCCATTGATATAAAATTTGTAATTTTTGGACAAACAGATCAAAAGTTATTGAATTTACAAGTTTGAATAACTAATAGATCAAAAATCAGATTTTAAATCTAAACCAGTGACACGAGGCGCTTCCTGATTGGCTCGTACCGCTTCACGCTGGATCACGCTTCTATGTCGTTAGATCTAAATCAAATCCCACGGCTCAGATCTAATCGTAATGGTTCGTTAAGTGATCTAACCCTAGCCACCAGGTGCAGATCTAACGGTTCAAACTACTCTGACCAAAACCTAGCGGCGGAAATGGCTCTGGCGGAAGCGATGGCCGATGATGTTAGGGGGTTAGGAGGGGTGTGCTGGTGCTTACCGAGATCATGGGAACAAGGTGATGCTTAACGTGTACTTGGCTTGGACAGGGGCACACGGACACAGGCTCAGATGCTCGCCGGAGTTCGTCCTAGCGTCGGGTGCTCACTGCCGGAGACGAAGATGACAACCTAGGGTGAGATGAGGCAAACGGTGGGCATTAGAAGATGCGCAAGGTCATGACGAACACGATAGCACGAAACAGAGGTCAAGGGGCGCTCGTGTTTTACCGTGATTGCTCGCCGAAGTCGAACGGTGCCTTGGGTGCTTGCAGATGTTGACGGGGACGACGACCTAGGGCGAAATAGGACAAACCAGAGGCATGAATAGATGTGCAAGGGCAAGAGGAACACACGTGCGTGAACGAGAGGCAGAGGGGCACTCTATGCTCACCGGAATAGCTCGCCGGAGTGGTTCAGTGCTGCGGTGGGGCAAGCTGAAATTGCGAGAGCCTGGCGGTGCTTAAGGCTTGTAGTGTGGGGGGGATGGTCGTGAGGGGGTGGGAGTTAAGTAGCTGGAGCAGGGGTGAGGATTACGCATGGAATCAATGGGATTTACACCACGAATCAATCGGCAGTGAATGGGGAGAAACGGCAAGTGGTGCGATCGTTGCACGCGGTTTGGGGACGACGATGCTGACATGGCAACGGGACCCAACGGGTGGGTGCGCACGCGCGGGGTAGAAAACAGAGGGAGAGGGGGAAAGCTCCCGGGTGGGCTTAGTTAGCCGCGAGGGGGTTGGGCCAGATGGGTTGTGCATATTTATTTTTTTCTCTTTTGCTCTTTTCTTTTTCTGTTTTGATTTTCTAGGATTGATTTGAATGGCCATTTCAAATCCATTTGAATGGCCATTTCAAATCCATTTGAATTCAAATTTTCACCAGACTTTTGTACTGTGACCCTAGTGTCCAAAAGTGTGTCAAACACATACAATCACTCAAAATAATTTTTGGGTCTTGAAAACAAAAATAAAACCTTGCCCCATATATATATATAATAAGAAGGGGTTTAAATATGGTTTTATTTAGGGTTTAGCTTTGAAATTTTTTATGCAAGGTAATAATGCCATGATGATTTGAATGCAACAACATGGTTTTGAATTTGATGAAATTTGGGATGTTACGGTACACTTTACTCATACTATGATGTGACATCCCTTGTGACCTTGTCACATTCTTGCAAGCCAATTGGATGACACTCCACCGAGAGGGCCTAGAGTATATCTATCTGTCATATGGATGGACAAATCTCACTCTTGATCCATGCGCTTCAATCCATACTTTCAAAATACCTAATGCCACCTTTATAACCACTCATTTATGGATGTGGTGTTTAATGTCATCAAAGCATCCATCCGGTGATGGTGATTAACATGATCTCATGTTCAAAGGATTAGGTTACTATGTATTTGAAAGCATGTAGCAAACAAACTCTAAATGACATGATCTTATGCTATGATAACTATAGGAGTGTGTCCATCATATCATTCTCCTAATGACACGATCTTGTTATTAATAACATCTAATGTCCATGATCAGGAAACCATGATCATCTATTATTTAACAAGCTAGTTTAACAAGAGGCTTACTAGGTACTCTTTTATGTTTACAAAACACACAAGTATTAATGTTTCCGGTTAATGCAATTATAGAATGGGATGTAAACATTTATCATAAACACAAAGTATAATAATAACTATTTTATTATTGCCTCTTGGGCATATCTCCAACAACAGGCTGTCCTAGAATTTTACATGTAGCGCCTCCCTAGAATATTGCATGTAGCGTGAGAGGCAGGCCCAATGTTTCCATATCAACTCCCCACTTTTCTTTCCCACGCATCCTTCCGGGTACGCCAAGCCATTTTTACCTCCATGCCACTTTATTTTTGTTTTGTTTGATAGAGAAGGAAAAAATTGAGGCTTAGACCAATTCAGCATATTAGACCCATATCCCAAAGTACATATTAAGAAGGAAATTCATCTTAGGCCCTGAGAGAAAACTTGAGGCAACTCCAAATCTACCCACCTCACTAACCCTGTGATAAGGACACACTTGAAGAAATAACGTTCAGATTCCCATGGACATTGGTCTGGGCAGTGTAATTCTTAAAGAAACGATGCTTGCATTGGTCACACTGTGTAATTCTTAATGAAACGATGCTTGCATTGGTCACACTTAACAATGGGCAGCTCTATGTTGGGAACACGATACTTCTTCAGACTCGAGATTAACCCACCTGAGCCGCCTCTCGCCATACTCGAGCTCCAATCATGAGATGCGCTTGTGCGATAAGATCAGGGCACAAGACAAGATAAAAATGAACTAGGGCTAGGGATTTGCGATATTTGGAACAAAAGATATCTTATAATTATCTGACATGGCAATTTCGCCAAATTAATCTTGTAGGAGATAAGCTTACCCTAACTGGATATTATATGAGAGGCACTAGGTGAAAAGTTATAGGGCAGATGCTCTCCTATACGCATGACCCATGTCCACGTGTCATCTAGGATAACACAATTTTGACTACAAACCTCGCTTACAATAAAGAGAGTATATTTGAATTAGCTGCTACTGTGTGCAGGTCCATTTGTGTGTGTGTGTGTGTGTGGGTGTGTTATGATAGTTTACATCACTATTTCTTTTGCCTCATTTTTGTGTGGATATTTGTCTCACCTTTATTAACATATGATTTGTGTTACTCCTAATTAATTATCCCTTGGCAATGGCTGCATAATATCCATTCTTGTTGGAGATTCCTAAACATTGGGTGTACGACCATGGATGATTAGTTGAGGACTTGAGGTGCTGGACTTCTGAATAGAGAGGGAGTACGACCATGGATTCTTGAATAGAGAGGGAGTAAGCCTTGAATTCTTGAGCAGAGAGGAGGTACAAGGACCATGAACAAATTCAAAACAAAATAAAGCAGCAAAATCTCCCCTCTATCTGGACATAATTGGTTCCCCGAAATATCAGATATTTTGAAATTCCTATTGGACCCCTAGTGAATTCGGTAGGTGGGGGGCTTCACTCGTATTTTCCGAGTACACACACCAAAAACCCTACCCCCACTCTCCTCCACGAATACGTCACCGGCCGGAACATCCCCACTGCACGTAAGCCGACGTACTAGCCACACCTAATTTTCTCAACCGATCCTCTCGTCTAGCGTGCAAAGCACGTCATCGACCGCCCCGAGATGTTGTTGTCCTACACCGTGGGTACCGTGGCACAATCGACACAGATGCACCGATTATCAGCACCAAAGAGAGCACGACTCCCGATGCCTTTGACCGGCTGAAGAACACGGTTTTGTGTATCAACCCGGTAAACAACAGGCCTGCCGCCATAGACCGGTCCACTCACAACGAACAACAACTCCTTGTCAGACTCGACGAGGTAAAAACGATTCTCTAGGTACCGGTAGCTCGGAACAGGGCCTGCAACAATGGCATGCATCTTTAGGGTTCGTGCAGAGCGCTAGATCTGGACATCTCCATGAGCAACACCATGCATAGTCGAGAGGACAGACCCGTATATGTCTGCGATGAAAACATCACCGGCGTAATAAGTCATGCTCCAAAGTTCCGAGAAGTCATTTGGAGAGTACCACCCTTCACCAAATACTGGGCGACTCCCTTCCTCCGTTCCCTCATCCGCCCACCGAATGATGGTGTTCCAATGGTTTGATGTAAATGCCATCAACGACGGGAACATCGTCACAGCAACATAAGACACCTGCTCGGTTGGTATCTCCATCCTTAGGCGCTTGATAACACTCGAGAAGGGGTTGTACAACCATGTCTTGTACGGCTGCACCTTCTGTCCAAGCACAAGGAGGCTGCCGGTTGTGCTACCGACGTAAAATTACCTTTCAGAGACAAAGAGAGGAGAAACAGAGATTCAATCAAGGTAAATAGACTAATATTCAATCAAGGTAAATAAGTAGATGAAGAAATAGAACTTGAAAAACATATCGTATAGGAGGTGAACGCAAAAAAGGATCACACATATACATATGAATATCAAGAAAGCACCTGCGAATAACCCGACTAATCTTCTTCTCAATGTGGCGGTCGGTTCTCACGTTCAGCAATATGATGGTTGCGTCATCTACCCGATACTCCTACGACAAATGGTTCTCTAGGACAATCCAGTTGGCTGGCATAAAGCGCTCCTCCATGAAGCCACACTAGGCTCTGCAGACTGCCTGGAAGGCGGCGTAGTAGTCAAAGTTATCCGTTGACGGGATGATGTCACCTATCTTCTGCACGACTCCTTTAGGGAGGTCAACCCACGGCAAATTCTGCTGCTTGTTGCTGGCCATGGATGATGCTGTTTGTGTGGTCTTGGTCCTGTCGAATGGAAGGGGAAGTGGTTCCAGAGACAATCATTTAAAAAGGCCTGTGATTTCCAAGGGAAGCGTGTGGAAACGAGACGACCGCATGACAGAGCAACCGAAAGCGCCAACGCTAATGAGGGAAGGAGAGAGCTATTTTGTAAAAAAATGGACCGAGTTACTGCTTCACCCAGCGAACACGCCCACGCCCACATCTCTTCAATCTCCTCACCTATCCCGCATGTAACCTCTCTCTTTGGTTTGGTTCCTGGCAAGTTAATGCTGGGGGTTGCTACACATGGGCAAAAAAGGGTCCAACTAATATGTGAATTCCTAGAAAAACTACTCCATACGACCCATAATAGTTGACTTGGATTTTTCAAAATTTGGATAAACTTAACAAAATGGGCAAGAGGGAGAGACTAATACTCTAATCAAGTGTGGTCATGGATGATCAGTTGATGTGACTCTCGGCCATGAATTCCTGACCAGATAGCCGTACAGTCTATCACCTTATTTTTTACTAGTATAGTAGTACTACTAGTACATGGACGCTAGCCAAATTCAAAATCTCAATCAAGAGGAAAAATCACCCACCGACCTTGCAGCATTTCCCGCCCCACCGTTTCAAAATCTTCGAGGCCAAATCTCCCACCCGGGGAGTACCATTTTTCTATTATTATTAGTTGGACGCTTAGCCAAATTCAAAATCTCATTCGAGCGGAAAAATCACACACCGACCTTGTAGCATTTCGCGCCCCTCTGTTTCAAAAACATTTGACTTTAAATTTACCATTTTACCCATTGTTCAGCCGCCCTATGGGCAAGCTACATTAGCTAGCTTGGGGGCATGATCATAATTATTTTTCTTTTCACAAACATTGTCCCTAATTCACGCAGTTTTTTTAGCTGGCCCTCCCAAAAATCCCAGGCTCCTACCCCATACCCTCAGCTCCACTACCACCGTGCGCACCGGCCGGTGGAAATTCCACGACGACTTAAGATGCTTGAGCTGCAGTCTCATGCATCGCCGTGGAGGCGCTTCACCGACGCCCACCCCAGCAGATCTAGTTCACTGGATCTCTCTACCACTACACCTGAGCTATGGTCTCGCTGACCATGTCAATGGCGTCATCGACCGCTCAAGCTCTGCTTCCCCATCTTCAAAAGCTACCCAATCGTACCGGAGCAACTTCACCGGTGTCCACCAGATGGGATCTATTTCAACGAGTTCTATAACCTCCGCTCCATACCAGCTGCACCGCCCTCGTTGTTTGCTACACCGCATCTGCCTCAGCGATGCTCTTGTCCTCCGCGCACAAGCCGACATCGACCGCCCAAGATATGCTTTCGCGATCTCCCAAGATCTGCTTCCACGATCGCCCAAGATCTGCTTCCCCGCAACCGCAACACCCTCGGTTACCTAGACGTCACCTACACGGTACCGATGATGCTTAGATGCCTCTCTGACCAAGGTAACCAAATCTCCAACCCCTTTTTGTTTTCTCAGCAGTATGGTAGGTTAAAGCCTGCTGCAATGAACTGCATTTTGTAATTGTGCTAGTACACACAAGTCACTGGGCATGCCTGTTCTTTGTGCTACATACAAGGTCACTACACAAGTTTGTTTGCATTCGCTGCTCTAAAAATGTAAAGTCAGTGGAAAATATTAGTGTGCATTCCTAGCTCCACAGTTAATGAATCTATCTGGTTCGTTCCGAGCTAAGTTCCTGCTATAATTTCCTCCCTGGCGTCGTTCTACTATCCTATAGTACCCATTTAAACTCATCATACTAGTTCAATTATAATTTCGTTGTTTCCATATGGATCTCTAAAAGATGACTATTTGTCTTTTCTTTGCATAGATCTCAAAAAGGGAACACTGAACATGTTGGTTTGCGCAGACTCTTCTAAAGGTTCACAAGCGCGATGTCACTATTTCCTTATCTGGTACTGGTTCATCCTAAGCAACGACATAACTATCCTCTACTATGTAGTTCATTTGTGGTTTCACAATCCTTCTCTACAAGTTCTCTTATGATGCCATTATAATTTTTATCTGGTTTAATCCTAGCTAAGAAAGTAACTCCATGCCCATTGTGTAGTTCACCACAAATTCCGAGTCACCCAATGTCTCTTGCATTCCAAGATATACTATTGCTTCAAAATATATTTGTTGAAATGACCTGGCTAGTTTATATTTGCTAAAATTCTAGGAAACACTCTATTCGACTGCTCAATTAATTTGTAGGCACACTTGTGTTGCTTGCTTGTCCTGTTCTACAGGTTCACAAGAAATGCCATTATATTTCATATCTAATGGTTCATCCTAAGCATCGACATAGCTATCCTCTATTGTATATATAGTTCCTTCATGGTTTGCATTCTTGCTCTACAAGTTCTCTTATGATGCCATTATAATTTTTATTCGGTTCCTAGATATGACAGTGTTGGGGATATAGTTTCCGGGTATACCCACAGGACTCGCTAACCAGGGTGGCCCACCAATGGGTTAGATCTTTGCTTCACGGGCGGCCCAGTTAGAGAAAGAGGAGGAGCCAGTTCCGGTTACGACAAGGCCCAGAAGAGTTACTGACTTAGGCCTATAGTATTACTTGTAGTCCGAGTTGTACATAGTTACCGACTCTGTAACGTAGCCGGATAGGTCTCTCCTGTAACCCTAGGCCCCGGTGACTATATAAACCGGCCCTATGGGATCCTTTAGGGCATAACTCAATACACACAACCACAACCAACTCGCATAGGAGAAACTCTCTTGTAATCCTCTGTAACATCCGGCTTACACCGATATATTACTGGGTTGCTAGAAGGATTAGGATCCGATCACCGCAGTCGGATCTGAACCTGGTTAAACTTATGCTCACCGCTCCTGGAACATCCGACATCTCACACCCCATCCTTCCAACGTCATTAGGACCCTTATGGAGTTGGCGCCCACCGTGGGGTAGGTGACCTTTGGAGCATCGTTCCAGGCGGAATTCGCACGTGCACAAATCGGCGAAACAATCGCCATGGGTCGCGTGATCTACGCCAGTGATGTCCCTCTCATCCTTCTATATGAGACTTGGATTCCGGCTTCGAAACCCGTGAAGACCTACACGATCATGTCCATCGGCGAAATCGATATCTATCTCAGTTTCGCTAAACCCTCCCAACCCACCCTTGAGGTGATGACCAAGGCGGAAGAAAATCCGGATCTACTCTGTCTGCAGAGGCGGAAGAAAAATCCGCATCTACTCTGTCTACAGAGGCGGAAGAGTTGAGGGCCCCGGAG
The DNA here is from genome assembly GCA_916181665.1 of Avena sativa. Lineage (NCBI taxonomy): Eukaryota > Viridiplantae > Streptophyta > Magnoliopsida > Poales > Poaceae > Avena > Avena sativa. The sequence continues at coordinate 141,873,710 of OV702280.1, forward strand.
AAAATCAACCCCATCCAGCCCACTCCTGTAGTGGAAGAAGAATCTAGATCCGATCTCTCTAGCGAGATCGGATACACAGACGAGGAATACATCTGCTACGGATCCAGCTCTGCTGACGTCGAAGCGGAAACCAAGTTATACAAATACCTCAAGAACACGAACAAGAAGAAGCACTGTTTCGTGTACCATATAAGCACTGGATCCGACTATGTCGAGGCTGGTGCGGGTAGCGATTCGGTTCTAGACGCAATCGAAGAAAACGCCGACTCACCTGACTCCCCTCAGGAGTCAATCACGTTGCAGGAACTTCGAGACTTCGACAAAGAGATGGAGGAGTATGAACAAGAGCACGTCTCCAAGCAAACACAAGGTGAGTCGGAAAATCCTCCTAGTCCATATGATAGCATGGATGAAAGATACACCTTGCAGGATGACATGGACACCGGAGATTCCTCTGAGGTCCACAAACCAACGATGACGGAAAGTACCGACGGAAGTTTGTCCCCGGGTACCAGACCAAAAGTCGTCTTTTTCACTGGTACGCACGTTAAGGCTACTGGGCGGTCAAAGAACAAGAAGAAGAACAAGAATCCGACACCGGCAGAGCCGGACGTCGATGAAACCAACGAAGAAAAAGTTGATGAAGAGATCGAGATGGAGAATCAGGACGGAGATCCGATTAATACCACCCCGATCGACCCTCCTGTGGATGGACACGTTGTCACCAAGGGTGCATGTGAAATTTATGGAGATTCTCTCACAATTTCAATCCCAACGGCTTCGGATCTTACGCCAGAGGCGCTGGATAAAAGGGCTAAGGACCTGGAAAAGCACCGCTTGTTTCTACTTGAAGAGGCCACACGCCTCGTCGAGATGAGGCAGTAGTTAGACAGTGATCCCACCAGATATCAGTCAGATTTCAAGCAACATCCAAACAAGACAAGGGTAGGTCCTTTCCTTGCTAACAAGAATCCGGATATCCACAAAGATCTATTTTACGGAAAAGATGGAGAGAAGATCCGAGTCTACAGCACGCTGGTGGAAAACGCTGCAGCAGCTCGAGCCATCCTCGCCAACAATCCGTCTCCGCAGCAGGTCCAGCAGTGCGTCGTGTTGCTGGACAAAGGATTAAAGCAGCAGAAAACGGCCGCGTCATTTATTGGCAAGCTGGCCTCAAAGTACGAGTTTTGCCACACTGGCGCTGACCAAAGCGCTAACATAAGACTCCGCAGGGATATGACTCAACGCTATCGTCCTCGTGGAGAAGAAGAGAATTCAAGAACCGGCTCAAACGGCTACTCTCGCCGGCCGGCGTGTGACTGGGCAAGAGTTATTCCGGCTGCGTCCAAAGACGCCATCAGGGCAATGGTTCCTCATCAGGACCATCGTCGGAAAAACAATCGCTATAGAGAAGACCCAAAAACACGCCACCAGCGAGAGGAGCTAGATCGGCTAAGTATGCCACCACCGAGTCGTCCGGCTGGCAACACCAGACGAAGAGATGATCTGGACCGTCCTAAATCAAGTAGGGACAGTGCCCGAAGAAAGAGGCATCATAGTCAACATAATGAGGCTCCACCGCCACCACCAAGAAACCCAGCAGGAAATAATCCACCAGGGCCACCATCGCCTCCCAACAGCGACCATGAAGGATCACGTCGTAGCCATGGGAGCCGCAGGGGCGGAGGAGGCAATGGTGAGAGGAGAAGAAGGAATCCGACTCCACCGCGCAGAAGCCACAAGACTCCACAGCGCAGATCTCTCTCGCCAAACGACGCTTGCCATCGCATTGAATCAAACATAGAAGCACGGTGGTACGAGGAAGAAGACATGTATGTGGGACCCAAATGCTTTGGACCATGCATACATCAGACCAAATTTCTGGTTGACTTTGGTATTGCCAAACACATTCATCCCTATGACGGCGTGGCACGGCCAGATACCTGGCTCCAGGATTTCTTCCAGGCCTGCTGCATCGCCAAAGGAGGAAACAACCTGGTTGCAGTCCGATATCTCCCACTTATGCTGAGGAAGACGGCTTGATCATGGCTCAATGAACTGCCAGAGAATTCAATTCACAACTGGTATGATATGCAAAGTGCGTTCTTTTCAAACTTCGAGGGAACTTACAGGAGGACCTGCATAGTCGGAGATTTGCAGTGCTGCACACAAAGACCCGGAGAAAATTGCCGGGATTAGCTCGGACGCTGGATCGACACGAAGAACTCCTGCGAAGGAGTAAACGAGCAAACTGCGATAGAAGCTTTTATTGCAGGACTTCCAGTCGTACTTTTACGTCATACGCTGAAGCGTGACCACGTCACAGATTTGGGAGAAATGATAGAGACGACAAGCAAATATGCTGACGCTGATGATGATTCAGAAGGGCTGCTAAATATTCTGGCCAATCCCAATGCGGCCAAACAGCCAAAACAAACTCAGAAGCGCAAGAACACCTTGGACGAAAAGCTAGCTCCGGACAACGCAGCTGTGAACGCAACGTTCGGATCCGGAGGAAGAGGAGGGCGTGGAGGCGGTTGGGTAGATGCCGGGGAACTTCCCGAATCCAGGGTAGAGGATACCAGCAACCCGGAAGAACCTATACCTGGGCCGACGTTGCCTATAATCTCTGTGTCCACCACTTGGATAGTAACGGAGGATCTACCCATAGAAATGCCGAGTGTCGTTTCAATGACGACATCAAGAAAGACAAATCCGCTGGCAACAGAGCCAAGCAACGAAAAGGAAAGAAAAATTCCGAGAAAGGAAAGGGGCCCAAAGAAGATTCCGACATGGAAGAAGCAGAAGCTGCCGTAGAGCCCAAGCCGGACGGAAATAAAACTTTTCCCGACTAAGAAAGACACATATGTCTTCTTCCTTGGATCCCAACCAGCTAAGGACAAAAAGGCGGTTCTTTGTGAGCTCAATGCCACGATTCCAGTTGTCCCACAGTTCCTGGACTGGTCAGAGGTAACCATCACCTTTGATCGTTCAGATCACCCGAGGAAAACACATCGTCGGGGAAAGTACCCTCTGGTCGGCAATCCTCTTATTGATGGCTATGAGTTCTCTAAAACACTCATGGACGGTGGGAGCAGCATTAACATCCTCTACATCGAGATGCTCCACCGCATGAAGCTGCACGAGAGACAGTTGAGTTATAGCAGTGTAACTTTCTGTAACATCCCAACATTAGAGCTTAGAAATAAGCTGAACCCAGATGTGTGCATTGCATTCATGCATAGAAAATCCGAATAATTTTCGCACTTTTAAAATAGAACTTGTCAAAGTGATTGAAGCTTCTCTTAACTTGATGGGATTGAAGTAGATCATCAAGTTAACTACGATAATTTTCAATATGAACTTTGCTAAAACCCTTACTTAGTTAAATATGATTTGGTCTAAGGGTAGACCAGATATAATAAATGCCACTCATAATACATTGGTTAAATGATTCATATATGATTTTTAGGGGATCATATCATACTATTTACCATATCAACCTATGAATACTAAGTTAAGATTACCACTAAAATTTATAAAAAGAAAATGCAATGATTAATCTTGACCTATCTTATTTTTATCTATTCCTACTATGAGTATCATAGTAATACCTAACTTTAAACTCTTTAAGGAGTTGAAGATGGAAAGAGACTAAGTCAATATCATCTACTATATATCTTCTTCCTATAGCAATCTTTATGGAACTTATTTCAATATCTGTTGTTCATCAAGGTTGGATAATTCCCCATTGATTCATAAATTCTTTAACTATCAATCTTTGATCTACTACTTGATCTTATCAGAACATTTACTTAAATCTTCTAATGAGGGAATAGTCCATTAATAACCTTAATCCAGTATAAGATACTAAGAAGATAATTTCTAGACAATGAAAGGTAGGATTGATAAAGCCCTACTTAGCCAACTAAGAACTTAAGTAATAAATGATTAAAGTATTATAATGGTAATGCTTTGGCCACCAATATTGAATGCTTATATTTAGTATAAGTAATACTGGTGGGTAGAACATGATTGGAACCTTAGTAGAGATAAGTGATCCTAGAGTAGTCATTGCAAACCACATAAATATAATTCAGGGATTGAAGTGTAAGTCATGAGAGTTAAGTAAATATAGGCTGATATTATTCAATTAAAGCTAGTATAGCATAGAGTTTAGAAGTGGTGTTATTCATATTAAAGGATTGTCAACTTTAGAGAAAAGTAGCTGAAAGCATACAACTAATAAAGATACATTAGTAAAGAATGATTAAGAAGAGTATGAGAAAAATTGAAGGAACTATTTGTTGGATGGAAGGCTATCAACAGTAGAGTAGCAAATACAACCAAGCCATGATATGAGGAAGTTATGAATACTCTAGTATCAATTCAATGGATTTATCAATAAGTTTAGAAATATAATAAGTGAATCAGAATATTCAAGTTAAGTAATAATCCATCATGTTAACCATGATGATAGATACAAAAGGGTAGTATATCTAGGAAAGGAATTCTTTAATAAAAAGTCTAGAATTATGAATTAGGGAAGATAGTAATTATTGGTAAACAAGCAACTCTAAATCTCAAATCAAATATAATATCTATTTTATGCTAATGAACCATTATCTTATGTCTATATCATTTTCTAGGAATATTTTCTTATAACAAATCACATAAGTTTTTCTCTTTCAATTCCAACCATCAGAATTATATGTGCTTAGGAATATTTTTATCCATTCCCTTTCTATGAAACATTCTCAATATAACTTTTTATTATAAAAGGGTCTGTCAACAAATATCCCAAAAAGAAAACCACATGTTTAGCTATTGAATCTTTAACCATATCCATAAAGGGATCTAAGTATATGCAAAACCCTAAAGCCAGGGTAAAGTTCATGATTCAAAACCCTAAGCCTCTTTGTTTATCACAATAGAATATATACACTTCATTTTCTAAATTAATGGGAATAGTAATGACCATATCAATGTCTTTTATGTTTCATGCATCAAATAATGATCCAGGATCATTATAAATATAAAATTTATATTCAAACTATAAGCCAATTAGAGTTAAGTTTATAAACAAATAAGAATATATTATTCAAGAAATCCTAACTAAAATAGGAGAGAAAAATAATAAGAAAAGTTTATATAAAATATTAACAAGGGGGTTCATATTAAGTAAATAAAAGAAATACAAAAAGATGATATAATAAAAATTCACAAATGAGACTAAGTATATTTTAGTATTGTTGTAAATATCCAGCAAACAAATCATACAAAGAAAGGTTCAAAATATAAATGAAATTCAAATCTGAATAAGAAAATAGAAAATAGAAAAAGGATAAAACAAATAAAAATACTACCTGGCTGTGGCCCAACAACCCTACACCTATCTGACGCCCCTGAGCACCCCACAACAGCCCAGTAACCAGCCCAGATTCTTTTCTGTCTGTGACTGACAAGTGGGGTCAGGAGAGGACCGCGAGTTAAGCTAAATAAATTGCCAGGGGGTTATCCGCAAAAGTTGCATCGTCGTCATCGTCATGCACACCGGCAGCTCGCTGGCGGAGCTCGCCGCCGCTCGATGCGTCGTCGTCAGCCTTGCGCCAAGATACTCGCCGTCGTTCCAGGAAGGAATAACAAGGCCACCGCGACACCCTGCCTCAAACCTTATCCCCAACTCCTCCTTATCCTCACAGATGCAAACGGAACCTAAACCCTAGCTCACCGGAGCCACTCCTCGCCATCGAACCACGTCTCCCCACACCATTCTGAGTAGCCATGGAGAAGCGCCGTCCTCCGTAGATCCTCTGGGTAGAATCTTGCATCAAGGGGAGCACTGGAGCGGGTGAATTCGGCCGTTCCCCTTCGCAGCAGTTCGTCGGAATCCTCGTCGGTGAGCTCGTTTCCGACCGCGCCTGTCCTCGCCGACCACTCAATCATCATCAGGGTAAGTTCCTGAACCTCCTAGTAACATTCAATCGCCGGATCTCGTTGTAAATCGCCGTTTCACCATATGCCACCGTCGGAGCTCGTCGGATCTGAAGCTCCAATGACTATTTCCGAGAGGCGCTGCCACTATTAGGTTCAGTAGGTTGCGCTTATTCGAACTAGGCTTATCTTGCTTGCTAGGGCGCAGTAGATCGTCGCCGGCGACCAACCTCTGGCGGCGGTGGTGGTGCTGACGCCATCGTTACGTCATGATCGCACCACGTCAGCTAGTTTGACTGGTTGTTGTCCTGCGTGGAAAGTGACGTGGCCCAGGGCCCAGGTGTCATCGACTGAGAGTAAAAAGAAGGTCAGTAATAAATGAATTTTCTTCACACAGCGTGCTGAGGTGGTCACTGGCCCACTGGTCAGTGACTAGGGCTAGCTCTTGGTACGGTGTAAAAAGTATTCTCTGTTAGGAAATAAATAAAATGTTATAATTCAATTAATAATATTCCAGGAATCTAATAAAGGATTAAATCAATAACTTTTGATTTATAATTCAGAAAATATATGAAAATTTTCAGAAAAATAAAATCTATAACTTAAAACTATTATCAAATATTATTATGGTGATTATTTAAATAAATGTTATTTAATAAAGGTTTTATAAGTAATAAAACTTTGATAATTCATATTCTTATAATGATAAATATTAATAATATAAATAAAATACCAAAAATCTTAAAAAAATAAGAGTTCTAAATTTAAAACTATAATCATGTATTATTATTTCACTTAATTAAATATTTATTATTTATTAAGTAATTATAAAATAATAAAAAATATAAAAATCATATCTTATTATTTATAAATCAGAAAAATAAATGTGATGTACCAAAATGATCACAAAAATAATATCTACATGTTAAAAATCTAATAATCTACTTCTGGGTTAAAAATTAAATATTTTGATAACTCAAAATTTAAACTTATTTACTTCATTAATAATTCTTATAAGGATAAATAAAAGTTTATTAATATTCCTAAAATAAGTAAATTAAGTTTAAGAAATAGTATTAGTCTTAAATATTAATTAAATGAAACCTAAATGGTTTAAAAGATTATAAATATCTTTTTATTAAATTATCATTAACCCTAAGTGAAGATTATATTCTCAAAGTATTCCAATTCATGATAAAAACCTTAAAGAACACCTTGTGATTAAATCAAATCCTTTCCATCCATGTTAACTACCGGATTCCAAAAACTACCCCAACATTATAATAAGTCCATTAGTAGTGAAGCAATATTATATTTTGGTTTATAAAACCACAACCCTCCTTTATAAAAGATAAATGATACCACTCTATTATAGAATCAAGAAACCATTACACCAAGTAAAAGAATAACCATTCTTAAATAATTTAAAGAAAACATTCCAGATACACCAAGTACAAATATCATAAACATTATGCTTTCAAACTATCTTTGTTTTAAAGTTAACTTTAGTCTTCAAGAATCTAGATATAAGACAATAAACATTACTTTATGTTTTATAGTTAACTTTAGTCTGAAGTAGTTAAATTATTAAGCAACTCAAGCCAAACCATTTGAGCAAACCAGTAACATCAACCATCACTAACTAACCACAAAGCTTGTTTAGACCTTAGAAGAGAAACCTTTTCTTCGAAGGTTATCCTTTTTGCCACTTTGAACAAGAACTCTTGTATAAGCAATCTTGACTATTATTTCATAAATGTATATTTTATTGCTACATAATTATGTGTTGATCACACACACTCATAAGCTCTAATAAAAGCACAAAGGTGAAACTTATCTAAAAGGACCACACATTCCAAAGTAACCATTTCCGGAATCCAAACCCTAGGACAACGTTATCCCCGGGATTTGCGTTTAGAACGTGCATCACATTACTTATGCATAAAATCATATTGCGTCTTTAAACATTAGTCCTTATCGGACCAATGATGTTGATTTTAGATTTTGGATCTTATACTGACTCGAAGGCCGTGAGTGCATAATCTTGCAATCACAAAAGGCAAGTTCACACTTGCTCATGTCCTTTGTTTATTTTCTGTAAAGTATTTTACAAATCCAGTGTTGTTATCACCTGCATTTGAAAATGGTCTTAAAACACTATTTTTAATAATAAGGTGAACTATTGGTTACTGATCCAGGGTGATCAGCTAATCTATTAAATCTCACAGTTGGAGTACCACTGTTCGAAACTATATCACCTAGGACTTAACAACCAATGTCGCCAGTGATTCTTGCGCCATATATTACGCGTTGACCATGAGATTTGGAATGGGACGGAGAAGTCAGCTGTATCTTCTTCCTCTCGCATGAAACCAGATGTGCAGGTCATGGCTGTTATCCTCGTAGTGTGCATATTAATTGGTAATTCATAGAGGATATGCAGCATATGGGTGGGAAGCCTCAACGTCCCACGATAGTTCTGACATCTAACGGTTTGTACAAACCATTTCCGTAATTCTTTATGTGGGCATGGTGTACACCAAGGAGGCATGCGAGGTCGCGAAGGGGGCAGTGATTAGCTTGGATCATCTTCTGGGCCCCACATCATGGAATTGTGGACGGGAGTAAGCTGCCCGGTTGTGCAACAAAGAGTTGATCTCTCATGGATAAAGTAACGCACCTCTGTAGAGTGTAAGAACTGTAACTTGTTACTCCCTGTTCCGGGAAGGAGCTGCGACGCGGCGGGAAAGGAACCCCATGAAGGTTCTGGTAAACCCGTGCAGGCTAACGTACATAGATTTTTAGAATAAAAGCAACCTTTGAAGAAATGTTTATGAAAACTTGCATTGCCTATGACCTACGGTCTGTGGCTGTAGATATAGTGCATGAAACACTCATTTTCTAGTGAATTTGCTGAGTACGCTCGTACTCAAAGTATCTTCTTAACCCTTGCTATATTCTGAAGCCATTAAAACGATGTCTACATCAAGATATGCTCCAGGACTTATCAAGACCAGCTAAAGCTCTTCATTGAAGATAAGGAAGTCAACATATACCTCAACTCAAGTGAAGACGAAAGTTACTGATTAGATAGGAATATTATCTCTAGCCCAAGAACCTATTTCTGTAGTGTGTTGCAATAGCAGCAATGCCAATCTCTTAGTCAGAATATTAGACTTAATAGTATAATCGTTCTTGCGTTGTTTATCTTTGATTCTTCTCTGTAAGAAGTTCTTTCTCTCTCTCTTTAACCTAGAGTGTTCTCTGGATCTTATGTAAAAGAGTGAGTTGTAACCTTTAAGCCATGTATTGGACCTGTTGTGTTTCTGTTGTGCCATTCTGAGGGATGTAATACTAGTGAACGGTGTTTCATTGGTGTTATGTCAATAACTATAGTATACTACATCATGCAGTGGTATGCTGGGTCACCGCACTTTCCATGGCATTGTACCAGGGAGACATGCAGATTCTCTAGGTGAGATTACTCTGGACATGACATTCGAAACCCGAGACAATTACCAGACCGAGCCACTCTCTTTTGAGGTGGTACCGTTCAAAAGTGCTTACCACGCCATCTTCAGACGTCCGGCTTACTAGGTGTTCATGGACCATCCCTATTACATCTACAACATGATTAAACTTCCAGGTCCAAAGGGCGTTATCACTGTACGAGGGAATCCGAGGAAGGCGCTAGAGTGTGATGAAGGATCTGCTTCTTTCGCCGAAGCCGTGCTTCACGCCCAGGAGTACCAGGAGATCAAGAAGAACATCAATCCGTCCGAGATGCCCGCTACGAAGAACGAGGTGCTGAAGACAAGTTTGCAGTTCAAGGCGTCGAAAAAGACGAAGAAAACATCGCTGAAGAAAGATGATCCCTCGAAGACGATGAACATACGGGTAGGCTTAGGCCACGCATAGGAAAGCGCACTCGTCGAGTTCCTCAAAGCTAATAGTGATATCTTCGCATCGCAGCGATCTGACATGACCGGAGTACCTAGGGAACTTGCCGAGCACTCTCTTAATGTGTACCCAGACGCTAAACCCGTCAAACAGTCCTTATGACGGGTTGGTGATGAAAAGGGCAAAGCAATAGCCAAGGAATTAGCCCGCCTAGAATTAGTGGATTTCATAACATAGGTCATCCATACAGATTGGGTGGCAAATCCTGTACTCGTCCCTAAAAAGGACACCATTGATTTAAAGGATGTGTGTTGATTATACCGCTTTGAACAAGGCATGCTCAAAAGATCCGTTTCCTTTGCCAAGAATCGATCAAGTTATCGACTCAACGACAGGGTCGGAATTACTCTGTTTTCTTGATGAATATTCCGGATATCACCAAATACTGATGAAAAAGTCGGATCAAATTAAGAGGTCTTTCGTCACTCCGTTCGGAACCTTCTGCTATAAAACTATACCTTTTGGATTAAAGAATGCAGGAGAAACATATCAACGTACCATGTAACATTGTCTCAATGACCAAATAGTACACAACGTCCATGTATACCTAGACGACATAGCAGTTATGTCAAAAAAGAAGGAAACTCTAATTTCCGACTTGGATGAAACGTTTGCTAGTCTACAAAAATTCAATATGATGCTAAATCCGAAGAAGTGTTTCTTTGGAATTCCAGCATGGAAATTGTTAGGTTTCATCTTCTCTGAGCGAGGCATAGAGGTGAACCGGGGCAAAATCAAGGCTATCTTAAACATTACTAGGCCGACTCGCCTTAAGGACGTATAACGCCTCACTGGTTGCATTGTAGCGGTGAGTCGGTTCGACAGTTGGCTCGGCGAAAGAACTGCACCTTTGTACAAACTCTTGAAGAAAACCGACAAATTCGTCTAGACCTAGGAGGCCGAAACTGCCCTGCAAAGTTTGAAAGATCTACTTTCAAACCCACTAGTTCTCGTAGTGCCAGAACCTCAGGAACCTATGTTACTCTATATTGTAGCGACCAACAAGGTCATAAGTGTGGTAACAGTAGTTGAGCGCGAGGAAGAAGGACACGAGAATAAGGTCCAACGGCCAACTTATTATCTAAGTGAGGTCCTGACAGAATCAAAACAACGGTATACACATCATCAAAAGCTAGCCTATGGAGTGTTCTTTGCATCCAGATAGCTACGCCACTTTTTCAAGAGCACAAGATCACAGTGGTGAGCACCGCTCCCCCGCGAGATATAATCAATAACCGCGATGCCTCAGGACATGTCGCAAAGTGTGGAATAGAGTACAAACCACGTACATCAATCAAATCCCAAATTCTTGCCAACTTTGTTGTTGATTGGACAGAAACGGCAGAAAACACAGGCCCTCCAGACTCGGAATTTTGGACCCTTCACTTTGACGGATCAAAAGCACGAGGAGGCTCGGGGGCTGGCGTGGTGCTCAAATCACCTCAAGGAGATAAGTTGTTCTATGTGTTGCAAATACACCTCACGGCAACCAATAATATTGCCGAGTATGAAACACTGCTACATGGAATACGCATGGCCAAAAACATTGGCATATCAAGACTCATGTGTTACAGAGATTCAGATTTGGTTGCTCAGCAAGTATCCGATATCTGCAACGCAAACAAGCACATGCAGCATACAAAGTTGTCATGGATGAATTATCTAAATCATTCGAGGGTTTTCAGGTTCAACACATCCCTCGAGCAAAAATGAGGAAGCATACGCTCTATCAAGGATAGGCTCTGCGCAGAAACAAGTACCAGATGGAGCTTTTCTAGAGCATTTAAGGGTCCCCTCCATAGACGGAGTTGATGAGGACTATCCGACGAAATACGACTCACCTTTAATAGAAGTACTGGCCGTACTTCCCAGCTGGACAAAAGCCTATCTGGATTTCCTGATAGACGGAAAACTACCCGAAGACGAAGTCTAGAGCTGGCAGATCGTCCGACGAGCAAAATCCTACACTATAATAAATGGCGAGCTCTATAAACGGAGTGTTTTTGGCGTGTTTCAGAGATGTATTTCTTCGGAAGAAGGACTACAAATCTTACAAGAAATCCACGAAGGCGAGTGTGGTCACCACGCTGTAGCCAGATCCTTAGTGGCAAAAGCTTTTCGACACGGATTATTTTGGCTTACAGCTAAGACGGATGCCGATAAACTGGTCAAAACGTGCAAAGGCTGCCAAAAGTACGCTTATCAGGCACATGTTCTAGCTGAACAACTGCGAACAATCCCTATTACAGGCCGTTTGTGGTCTGGGGGCTTGATATGGTAGGACCGTTTCGCACGGCAAAATGTGGATTTACTCACCTACTAGTGACGGTGGATAAATTGACAAAATGGATTGAGGCTAAACCCGTAACAAGTTGCGATGAAGCCACAATCAGAAGATTTGTCGAGGACGTAATCATCAGATTCGGATATCCACATAGTATAATTACTGACAACAGGAGCAACTTTTCCATGGGAGAACTTACTGAATTCTGCGAAGAACAAGGGATCCGACTCGATATTGCATCAGTCGCACATCCACAAGCCAATGGACAAGTCGAAAGAACTAATGGCCTTATTCTACAAGGAATCCGACCTCGCCTCGAGGCACCGCTTCGTCGGGCTGCGGGGGCTTGGGCGGAAGAGTTACAGTCTGTGATATGGAGCTTACGTACAACTCCTAACATGTCAACTGGCTATACTCCTTTCTTCTTGGTCTACCGTGCAGAAGAAGTTCTTCCAAGCGATCTGATTTATCAAGCTCCACGAGTCAAGGCATATATCAAAGAAGATGCAGAAGTTTCTCGACAAGATGATCTCGATATAATCGAAGAAGTACGTGTCACTGCTGAGCAGAGATCTACATCCTATCAGCAGAAGTTACGCAAGTATCATAGTCAGAGAGTACAAAAGCGTTCTTTTAGAAAAGGCGATTTGGTTCTCCGACTTGTGCAAAAGAGGAAGCACAAACTTTTCCCAATTTGGGAAGGACCTTTTATGGTTAGCAAGGTTCTGCATAATGGGTCATATTATTTAACCGACATGAGACCAGTCAAGGAAAGACCAGATACTCAGAAGGGGAAGAGAGCTGGTGGCAGCACAGACCCAGATGAAATAGACCGTCAATGGAATATTGCACAACTACGTCCATTCTATTCTTAGTTATATTTCCTTGTAATCATATATGTACATGTTAAAAGTGAAATAAAGTGTTGGTTTCCTCATATTGTTATCTTTGAGACGTTTTTACCATCTTATTTCCAAGAGAGCATGGATTTTTTTCAAAAATCCCAGAATGCTTGAAAGTACTTTATGCTCATGTTCATTCTGGTTAAGATTTTTGAATATCTAAAAAATGTTACCATAGGGTACAAAAAATTAATTTACTTTCTATACTTTGATTCTTTATATGATTGCTTAGACACGGGCATTTTCCGAGTAATGAGTTGTTGGTAATGGAAGCCGGCTTTATTTCCGAGTGTAAACTGATTTAGCAATTGTGCTCCGTTGCTCGGCAAAGTTTCCGTGCTAAAGGTTGGCCGACCCATGAAAGGGACGAGGCAAAGAGCGAGATAAACCGATAAGTATATGCATAAAAAATGCCAAGTGCTTCAATTTTTTTTCAAGCACATGCATAAACCATATAAGGAAAAGTGCTAAGACAGTAAAAGCATTAGTTTTTACAGGACCAGCACAAAAAAGTAAATATTGTATCCATCATTACATTGCCATAAGTTCAAGATAATGCATAGAAATTGTTTATGATGCAGGTGGTGGTGATGAAGCAGGTGGAGCACTGGAACCAATAGCAGTGTGGCCCTCGATCTCAGACTCGGAAGCACTGCTGGCTTCTGGCACTTGGGGCGAGGGAGGAGCGGCGACGGATTCGAAAAATGGCGTCGTGTAGTTGGTCATCTCCGCCACCCGACAAGCGTAACCTGCACAAGACTCTTGGATGGCCTTGATGTCTTGCGGGTTACCCTTATCATCATCCTCGGCAATGCCCTTGGTTACGTGCAAGATTTCCATCTCGCTATGGTGGCTCATCACCATGGTCAGAGCTATTTGCGCAGCAGTCCGAGCGTAGGAGATCTTCCAGTCTTCGATAAGCTTCAGAATCTCCTTAACCTTGTCCCTCACCTCGTGCACTGGCATTGTGTGCAAGTCGGAAAGCTTGACGGCTTCGCCAGCCTCTTCTAGAGTTTGGCGGAAGTCATACAATACATCTCCAACGAGCTTAATGCGCTCGAGACAAGGTTCTGAGGTAGGAGAGTCGAAAAGATTCATGGGGCCTGGATAATAACCAAAAAGTCAAAATTCGGCTGAAAAGAAAGACGAAAAATCAAAAAACAAAAGAAAAAGATTCGGAAATCTTACCTAGCAAAGAGTGATTCATTGCGCATGCTCCTTGCGGAGACTGTTCAGTTCACTAGCTGAGGCCTGGACAAGATCCCTTTGAATATCAAAATCCTTCTTGAGATCAGATAGTTCTTTATCTCGGAGGGCTAGGATCTTCTCGAGCCTCACAGTCTCGTGATTGCCTGACTCTAGGACTGCGGCTACGGATTTCTCCGATTCGAAAGTTAGCTTCTCAAGCTTGTCCCGGAGTTCAGCATTTTCTATCTCCAAGACCTTGATGTTTTTGGCTTGCTCCACCATCTTGCTGGACTGACATAACAGTTCTACAAAGACAAAATATCAGTCAGAAAAAACAAGTTTGGCTATTACAAAAAAGATAATTGACAAAAAAGAAGCCGGAAAAGTCTACCTTCCGCTTCATCTTTCTCAACTTTCATCTTGGAATTCTCAAAACGCAAAGCAAGCCTTGATTTATTTGCGCTTATTTCTAATGTTCTTGAGCAATTCCTGGTTGGGAGATGCAATTTTCTATAAGTTTAGAGACGGAATACAGTCAGACTGATACGTCCAATTTGCATCACTATTCTATATCATAATTTACCTCTATTCATTGATATTTATCTTTTTATGAGGTATTACTTATGGCTTTTTATCTGTTTATGCATGTTGGATGATTCCTGGAGATGGAATGCCAGAATCTGGATTCTGATGGAAAATAAGGCGTTTTGGTGAAATTTCGCGAAGATTAGAAAAATACCAGAAAAATATGGAAACATATTATTTTACCAGAAGACGAAGGAAGCCAGAAGGAGGGACGGAGATGGGCCTCAGGGGGCCCACAACCTCCTAGGCGCGGGCCCACCTGACCCCGCGCCTAGGGCAGGTGTGGCCCACCTGCCCGGCCTCCGACTCCGCCCCTTCTCCTATATCTTCCCTATGGAACCCTAATACCAGGGGAGCGACCACAGATAGATTTCCGCCGCCTCTGGGGGCGGAAAACACCGAGAGAGAAAGATCTCTCCGGCAGACATATTTCGCTAGGGGAATTCCTTCCCAGAGTGGGGAGACCGTCGCCATCAACACTGTCATCAATCTAGGCTTTATCTGTATCATCATCATCATCCACAACATCATCTCCACCAGCACCATCACCACCACTCCGTCCCGCTGTAACAATTGTGTTGGATATTGCTTTAGTTCTTAGGGGAAACTTTCCCGGTGTTGATTACTATTGTAGTTGATGCTTGTGAGTGGAACCATTGGATAATTTTTTATGTTTAGATTGCTATCCATTATCATATCATATGTGATCTTTATCCATATGATGTCTTGTGAGTAGTTCGTATAGTTCTTGAGGATATGGGAGAAGTCATGTTGTTAGTAGTGAATCTGTGATGAGTTATTATTCAATGGTTTAGTATTTAAGTTGTGGTGCTATTCTTCTAGTGGTTTCATGTGAACGTCGACTACATGATACTTCACCATTTATGGGCCTAGGGGAATGCATTGTGTATTTGGCTACTAATCGTGGGTATGCCGGAGTGACATAAAACTGAACCCCCGTTAGGACACCTTTGCACAAGGGAGTGTAGGATCTCAGAGTTTAAGGCTGTGATTAGATTTATATCTTAATTACTTTCCTAATGTTACGGATGTTTGTAGGGGGTTTAATCACAAATATGTATTAGTCGTAGGAAGGGCGGTATGTTAGGATAGGTTCACCCATACAACACTTGCAAACACCAGAGAAGAGTACTCAGCTATTTGAAGCGAAAGCACTTGACATAATTACCATGTGTCCTCGAGAACGTTTGGTCCTTATAAGTATTTCCACCGGCTTGTACTTTGCTAAGAAAGGATTGGGCCACTTGCTCCGTTTGTTCGTTACTTCTATTACTTGCTCTTTGTTTTGTTGCCTTGTCAGAAAACCACTAAAAATCCGTTTGCTAAGTATTCACAGGGATTTCCTGCTCCACACCACTGTTCAGCACCTTCTGCTCCTCGTTGGGATTGACACTCCTATTTATCGAAAGTACTACGATACACCCCCTATACTTGTGGGTCATCAAGACTACTTTCTGGCGCCGTTGCCAGGGAGTGAAGCGCTATTGATAAGTGGAACTGGTAAGGGAAACTTTTACTATGAGATTGCTTTTGTTACTGCTTGTTACTTTGTTTCCAATATGGATAACGCACTTGGTTTTCTGTTTGGGAAAACTACTACCACTGCTAGGGTAGTAGATGAACCACCTCCTGTTGAGATAGATCCTTTTAAGATACCAACTAGTATTGTTAATCGTGTTATGGATAATTATTATTTTGGGGATGGAACTGTCCATCCTGGTGATCACTTACTTTTTATCCATGAATTATGCGGGTTGTTTAAGTGTGTAGGTATCACAACTGAACAGGTGAAGAAGAAGTTACTCTCCATATCCTTGAAAGGGAGAGCTGAAGGATGGTATAAGCTGCTGAAGAATGGACAATCCATGGAATGGGAGGAGATGGCATCTCTCTTTTACTCTAAATTTCATCCTCCTAGTGAAATCCATAAGGATAGAAAACTTATATATAACTTTTGGCCTCTTGATGGAGAGAGTACAACTCAAGCTTGGGGGAGATTGAAGTTAATCATGCTTAAATGTCCTATTCATGAACTCCCTAACAATATTATTCTCAATAACTTTTATGCTAGGCTTTCTCTTCATGATAAAGATTTACTAGATGCTTCTTGTGCTGGATCATTCACACATATGAAGGAAGAAGCTAAATGGGATCTCTTAGACCGTATTCAAGATAACACCGAGGCTTGGGAGAATGATGAAGGAAGAAAGTCAGGTATAAACTATGATTATAAATGCATTAAATCTTTTATGGGTACTGATAACTTCCGTGATATTTGCAATGAGTTTGGTCTTGATTCCCAAAGTATTGTCAGCTGTTTTAAGGCCTTTGCCTCTTACATAGAAATTCCCAAGAAGAAGCGGAATAAGTACCATGCCCCGGATAAACATGTTGTTGATCATGTTCCAGTTAGAAGTACTCAAGTTTGTACCACTAATCATATTGTGCCTGAACCTCATGTTGATAAAATGCCTTTCCCAGCTAAGGTAAAGGAGTATTATATGACTATTAGTGCAGATAATAAAGGTACAATGAAAACTGTGGAGCCTGGTAAGCAATTGAATGTTGAACCTGCGGCAGCTATTGTGAAAGACACTGTCACATATTTATCTCAATTCAATCACATTTAGGGTTTCTCCATCTCCCCAAGAACAAATGAAACTACTCACACATGAAGGAAATCAACATCATGGATAGAATATGGATGAAGTATGATGATACAATTGAGAACAAGTGCAAATCCAAGATGCAATCTAGAATTACAACAAGTAACCAAAGGGGATCGGTGATGGAGACGTTGTTGATGAAGATGACGATGTAGATCGATGTGGAGGCCTTCAAGATCCTTGTCCCTTATCCTCTTATGTGGTGGTGATGGTGTAGATCTGATTGGATCCATCTATGACGGTAGCATGGCGGCAGGGCACCGCCGTGATGGAGGATATGGCTTGGTGGCTCTCTCTTGGCTCCTCCCCTCCTTATATAGGCCTTGGGGTGCCCTAGGGTGCCCCTAATACCGTCATATGACTTTGGGAAGCTTCGGGAGCTTTTCTGGGGCCAAATCCCGTCGTTCATGGCATTTTTGGCAACTATACGGCTGGAGCTATACGGCCTCTGGCCGTATAGTTGGTCGTCATACCTTCAGCACCCTTTCGTATTTTGGTCACAATTTCTTCATATGAACTCCATTTCGGGTGTTCTTCGGCTCGTTGGATTCATATTGACGAGGGATACAAGTTCATGGCATTTTTGGCAACTATACGGCTAGAGCTCTGGCCGTATAGTTGGTCGTCATACCTTTAGCACCCTTTCGTATTTTGGTCACAATTTCTTCATATGAACTCCATTTCGGGTGTTCTTCGGCTCGTTGGATTCATATTGACGAGGGATACAACCCCATGGCATTGGATATTTATTTTGAGAAGTTTGAAAAAAAATCACTTTTTCAACCTCTCAAATGGCTAAGTCTGGCCCCTGCAGCTCCTCCATACAATGCTCTTTTTGTTCCTTTTGCCTCTACTTTATCCATAATCAGAATCAACACCTACACACATGTCATGGACTAGGAAAGTGATAAAATTATACCTAAACTACTAAATGTGCAAAGCTCATATGAAAGTAGAATGAAAAATTAGAAGTCATGCATATAAGGCATAGCTATAGCTAGAAGAAACATGATATGAGAGATAAATGACACATTTTATATGGCTAAAAGAGGTGGTATTTCATAGCCATCAATACTCCATTTTATTTCTAATCTGGTGTTGATTTATCCTAAGCAACGACATAACTATCTTCTATTGTATAGTTCATTCGCGGTTTGCGTTCCTTCTCTGCAAGTTCTGGTATGATGCCATTATAATTTCTATCTGGTTCATTATTAGGTACGACAGTAATTGCATGCCATTTTCTTCTATGGGTTCACACGAGATGCCATTTTTTCCTTATCTGGTGCTAGTTCGTCCTAAGCAACGACATAAGTACCCTATACCATATATATAGTTAATTCGTGGTTGCCTTCCTGCTCTACAAGTTCTCGTATAATGCCGTTATAATTTATGTCTAGTTCATTCTTAGCTATGATAGTAACTGCATGCCATTGTGTAGCTCACCGCAAATTTCGAGTAACCCAACGTCTCTTGCATTCTAGGATACACAACTGCTTCCATATTTGTTGAAATGATCTAGCTAGTTGATATGTCGTAAACATATCTATTATTTTTGATGTTCCATGCTTGTTTAGTATCTACTTTGCTTTTATTTGTCTAAACTTTGTGGAATTTTTATATGTTTTCTAGGACTAACCTATTAACAAGATGCCACAGTGACAGTTTCCTGTTTTCTTCTGTTTTTGGTTCCAAAAAAGGCAGAAAATCAATATTCTCGGAATTGGACGGGACAAAAGCCAAAGTCAATATTTTACCGTGGCGAACAAGGAGCCAAAAGACGAGACAAAGAAGAGCCACCAGGGGGCCACACCCCCTGGCCACGCGGCCTGGCTAGGCCCACGCCTGGGAGGGTGCGACCGCCCTGGGTGCCCTGCCTCGCCTCTTCGCCTATAAGAAGCCCTCGATATCAAAACCCTAAGTACCCGATCAAATATTCCACGAAACAGTTCGTAGCCACAACAACTATCGTCCCTAGATGGGGGGATCTGAAGTTCTTCCCGGCACCCTGCCGGAGGGGAGATCATCCTGGAGGCCTTCTTCATCATCATGCCAACCTCCGGTATGAAGCGTGAGTAGTTCGACCTTGGACTACGGGTCCATGTAGTAGCTAGATGGTTGTTTCTCCTCCTTTGTTCTACCATGTTTAGATCTTGTGAGCTCTGTTCATGATCAAGATCATCTATTTGTAATCATGGATGTTGTGTTTGTGGGGATGCGATGGATATTGAGATTACTATGTCAGATTGATTAATGGTTCTATATTATTGATTCTATCATGTCTGTGTTGTTTGTGATCTTGCATGCTCTCCGTTTCTAGTAGCTATCTTGGCCAAATAGATGCTAGTGACTCCAAGAGGGAGTATTTATGCTCGATAGTGGGTTCATGCCTCTATTTAATCTGGGGAAGTGACAGAAATCTCTAAGCTTATAGATGTGCTGTAGCTACTAGGGAGAAAACAATTATCTCTTGTTCATGCAACAAGTGGATTGTTTACCTTACTCACTTTGCTTAAAGCAGTTATCCGTTGCTTGTAACTTAATACTAGAGAGGGTTCGGATGATAACCTGAAGGTGGATTACTAGTCATAGATTTAGTTGGATGGCGGTTGTAACATCCCAGGATTAGCACCTCAAAATAGATAGGACACAGGTGTGTGCATTGCATTCATGCATCAGAAAATCCTGGGAATTTTCGCGCATAACTAAAAGAGATTTAGAGGGATCGAGATCTCTCTTGTTCTGATAGAAACATCAGTACAAGTGCGACGGATTTCGGCATGACCTCTCTACTATCTTTTGTGCTTGAGGGGAATATAATTCAAATTGATTATTCAATTGATAAAATTGAATCTAAAAAGAATTTGAAATGAAATGATTATAATAAAAATATAAGGGATTATTTATTAATACATATATACATATACTATTACATTATTGATTTACAACAGAAGAATAAAAGTAAATTAACATGAAATAAATAAATAGAAAAGGATAATGGAAAAAGGGGGTTACATAAATGAAATAAATACAAGAATTATTTATTGTAAGAAGATATATATTACAATGTCTTTACAAAAGAATAAACACTACAGAAACAAAAACATAAACTATATTATTACATTGTTCTGGGATTAATCAAAAAGTTAAGGAATACAAGAAATTACTAAAAGGAAAACTACAATAAGAAAGAAATCACTACACTAATCTTCAAGGAGTTTTCTTCATCTTCCTGATCTTTTCTTCTTTAGTGGACCTCTGCAAATGGGAAAAGCAAACAGGAAAGCTAGTAGAAAATAAAAGAACAAGGAACGAATGTTGGGAAAATGAACTCTCAGGTTAGGCAGAGAAGTGCTACTGCCAATATCATCATAGAGTAATTAAAAAGGGGCCAAATGGTAGAATCTGTTCTTATCACATTAATTGTGCCTCAGTCCTACATCATTGGCATAAAGAGTGGCAAGTTTCACTAGAGTGGTAGAAGTAAAAAGGAGGAGTATCAAGATATTTGGTCTTGTACTCATCCAGAACAGTGCAAGCAGCACACACATACACATGCAAATTGGTGTGCTGTCAACACAGGAGGGCTGCCTGTGAGAGGAAGTATTAAACACAACCGTTGCAGCAAAGATTCTTTCTGCTACCCAAAGCCAGTACCACTTTGTACTCATTCCCAATATCAGTCCACAGCCATATCTCTTCACCTCAAGAATGCACACAATAAACAACACCAACACTTGTTAGAGTTCCAGCAGATCAAACCACAACTCACCAACACAATCCATCCAGAAACCACCCAAGATGGTCACCTAATGGATGGGGTTGATTTGGTGGAAAGCAAGAGCAGCATTACCAGGAGGTGCAGGCCAAGATCAAGGGTAGCAGCAGCACCAGGAGGTGCAGGACATCACCAAAGTGGAAAAGATCAAGCATCCTGATATGAGTCTAGATGATCAAGAAGCAATAGTAATAAGCCAAGATCTCCAGCAGGCCATAGATCATTCCCCAACAACAGGTACAAAAATCATTAGAGTTGCCCACTAGATCATACAACATCTGTTCTTATATCTTGCATATAGATCTGGGAATTCAAAGAAAATAAAACACATCAACCAATTCCATCTACCCTTCCACTAGATTTTTATCTAGGAGGATTGGATGGAGAGATTCTCTCAGACTTGCATAGAAGTGCCATGCAAGGTTCATCATATAGATTTAAAGCCAGCAGGAATATTTGTCCTTATCCAAAATTTGCCTCAGCCTATGCATCATGGGCAGGGCCAAGAAATCAAGCACATATCCATTTTATCAGTCTACCAAGACAACTCTTAGTATCTGTTCTTATCATATTGTTTCAGAGCATGAGTTGGGAGAGGGAGAGAGCTCTCAGACTGGGTAGTAATGCTACTCTAGTATCATCCTAGAGCCAAGATAAAGCCAAGTGAAAAAAATATGTATTTCAGCCACTAAACTAGCTCCAGCCTTTTTGCATCATGAGCTAAGATTATTTTCTTTTGACACCAACATCAACTACATCACTGCAGAGGTTCCCAGCAGCAAGTCATTCTACCTGGGCTACCATTGTGCACTCTCCAAGCTTGGAGGCACCACGGTAGCAGCCCAGGACAGCAGAAGCCACCAGGATAATTCTTCTGTGTTAGCTAGCTCTCAAGTTATTCAAACAAAACAAGTTTTATCATTTTCCTAGAAGATAATCCAGGAATCAAAAATGCATATTAGTTCTCTGTCCATATGAACAGGAACTCAATTCTTTCTCAAGATACAAAGCAAGCATTACAATTTGATTATCTTTAAATAATCCAAACAAAATAGATCATTTTCCTAATAGGAATCATCATATATAGTCCTTCATTATTAGTTTCAACTAATAGGTTGTAGAGGGACTCAAATGTGGAAACCTACACCACATCTTCTCTATAACAATCCATAAGGCAAACATTTTCCTAGTTAGAAACAACAAAAACTCATCTATCTAGGAGCCACCACAATGTATACTCTCAGGGAAGATATCACAGTAGTATAAACCACAACACCAACTTGTGTCCCAAATATGATACCACAATAATAAGCCATCTCAATCTAGTAATATTGCGCAGAAGAATCAATATATCAATAATAGTCACACATGCTAGGCATGATTAAGTCATCCAGATTGAATCACCACACTTAACAATATTCTATCTGCGAGAAATATCACATATACATAAACCTTATTACCAGAAATTCTACTATATATCAAATGAAGTAATCTTAGTATTAAGATATGAATACAAATAATCCTCTAACAATAACACCACATCCTAGCAATTATTCAATGGGCAGCATCTTAACCAATGAGATTTCACAAACAAGAATTAGCGAACAATTAAACCACAATTTAATTAAACAATAATAGAGTTCTTATAGCTAACAAATTAGCACTACCTTAATCCAGTTTAAACCATAACTGCTAGGGTAAATAATCATCCAAATTAAAACAACAACACAAGTAAGCCAGAAAATTAACAAAAACAATCATGCATGACCAATCTAATAGCACCGAGCTATAGGCCACTAACAACTTAAGAGAACAAGGTTCTAATCAAGGTTGGCCATGGGCAGTAGGAGTTGGGTCAGAGAAAGAGGAAAACCCTAGGTTGGTGCCGCTCCAGCAATAATGGAAGTAGGGGATGAACATAGATGGAGAGAAGAGAGGCAGAGAGAGAAACACCTACCTTTGGTGAGTCACATCTCACCGGAGAGGAAGCAGAAGTAGTATCGACGACAGCGGCAAAACAGAACACTACGGCATGGCGGCACAAGGAACACCACGGTGCTCAAATCGTGCCAAGCCACACCGCCACACCACGACCATCATAGCATCAGAGCAGCCCAGTGATAAGAGCAGTACAACATCGGTGAAATGGCGGCGCCGTGGGCATCAAAACCCTAGCACCAATAAGGGATGGATGCATCCTAGTACAAAACCTATTCCCAAATCGAGTTGGAGGGCCAGGTCAGGCTCGAGTAGGTGAAGCCCCAGCGACCAACGACAACAACCGTAATAGTCTGCCCCGCCAGAATCGGGCAGGCGACGGCGTCGCCAGCAGCCAGAAGGGGAAAGTGAGAGCATGAGAGAGAGTGGATGAGGGAGACCAGGCCGGGGTGGGGTTTGACCCGAGCCCAGTTGGGCTTGATTAAAGTTGGGCCGTTGAACTAGTCAGTGATCCTGGCCTAGTTCCAAAGGAAATTACCAAATAAATTTTTTACCCAATTATTAAATGACCAAATTACCCCTGAATATAATTTATACCCTAGGAAATTATAGAAAAATCCTAAAAATACATATGATATATCAAAATGACCACAAAAATAATATCTACCTAGTAAAAATATAATAATACTTGTTCAAGTTAGATAAAATACAAATCACTATTTATAATATTAAATCCTAAGTGAAATTTCCTAAAATAAGGAAAAGTCTTAAAAATCATTAAAAAATCATTTTTGTGTAGTAAAACCAATCCATCATTATATAAAAATGTTAACTTAGAATTTTACTAATAAAACTTACAAACAAATAACTAAGTACATCTAAACCTTGGGGGAATTTTACAAAAACAAGAATAATATGTAAAAATAAATAAAATTCATTTCCAAGATCCTAAAATAAATATAATTTACTAGAAAATATTAATTATCATATTCCAAGACATTTTAAGATTTTTTAGGTAATAAAATTTTATTTACCTATTTTACTAAAACAAGATAACTATTTTGTTAATTTATTAAAATTATTTCCTAAGTAAGAAATAATCTCATTTCCTTGTAAAACACTAAATTCTATGTCTAAATCTATAGTTATGATTCATAATAAAACTTCAATGTAATATGTTAACTTTATAATACCTTTTGAAACCTTTAATCAAATTTAAACCAAACATTTACTTAAATACCAAATAAATTATCTCATACTTTAGTCCTACTTATCATGAATTCAAAACCTGAGAATAATTAAAAACAAATTACACCTTAAGTTTACTTACCCTTTTAAAGTTAACTTTAGTCTCAAAGCTTATAAACATCATGTCTAATAAACTACTTATGTTTTTATAGTTAACTTTGGTCTATTTCAATTAAGACATAAAGCATATCAAGTCCAAACTAATCAATCAAACACAAAAAGGCATTGATCACGTTCTATTAACAATAAAGATTGTTTAAACCTTAAAAAGGAAATCTTTTCTTCAAATTTTATTCTTTTTGCCACTTCCAAACAATAATCTCATAATAAGTTCTTCCACTCTTAACAACTCAATTCCCAAGGATGTTTATCAATAGTCACCAAATTAAAATTAACCATAAGCACATTATTTTATACTTTAATTGTATATGTTGAATTGTTAACCTTGAGTTCCTTATAAATGTCATTACCTAAAAAGTAAAATTTGAAGATAAACCAACTCTTAAAAAGAATCAACTAAATTCACTACACTCAAAGCATTGGGGATTCACTCTGGGAGTTTTACAAAATGCATATCATTACTTATGCATAACTGCATCTTGCTTCTTTAAACATTAGTACTTACCGAACCAATGATGCTGATTTCAACTATTGGATCTTATATTGTCTCAAAGACCGTGAATGCATAATCTTGCAATCACAAAAGGCAAGTTCACACTTGCTCATGTGCTTTGGTAAATAACCTAAGCACATTGGATCACAAAAGGCAACTATGGTAAATAACCTATATTGGATCTTATATTGTCTCAAATACTGATTATTTTCTGTAAAGTATTTTGCAAATCTAGTGTTGTCATCACCTGCATTTGAAAATGGTAAGAAAACACTATTTTCATAATAATATGATTATAGGTTATTTACCATGAGGTAATAACCTACTATGAAACTTCCGGTGGTAAAGGAACATAACATCTAGGACTTAACAACCAATGTCGCCAGTGATTCCAGCGCCGTATATTACGCGTTAACCATGAGATTTGGAATGGGACGGAGAAGTCAGCTGTATCCTTTTCCTCTTGTATGGAGGCAAGACGACCTTGACGTGACATTGTGATTCCTTGTGCGGATCCAACATATGGGTGGGCACCGTTACGCCCCACACATTTGGTGTCTAGATTATATATGAATGGTGTTTAGGGATATAGTCCATGGAAATGGTACTATTCCGGGCATCACCAGGTCATAGAGTCTTCGGGAACTCATCAGGGTTTTAGCCAGCCCGAAAGGGGGATTAACGAAGATGAGCCAGCCCGAAGGATCGTGCAGACATATGAGGTCGCGGAGAGCGAAGTGATTGGCTTGGATCATCTACTGGGCCCCACACCATAGGAAGTGTGGATGGGAAGATCGCCCGGTTGTGCAACAAGGATTTGATCTCCCATGGTAAAGTAACGCACCTCTGCAGAGTATAAGAACTGTAACTTGTTACTCCCTGTTCCGGGAAGGAGCTGCGAACGCGGCGGGAAAGGAAATCCATGAAAGTTCTGGTAAACCCGTGAAGGCTGACGGACATAGCTTTTCAGAATAAAAGCAACCTTTGAAGAAATGTTTACGAAAACTTACATTGCCTATGACCTATGGTCTGTGGCTGTAGATATAGTGCATCAAACACTCCTTTTCTAGTGAACTTGCTGAGTACGCTCGTACTCAACGTATCTTCTTAACCCTTGCTAGGTTCTAAAGCCAGTAAAGACGATGGCTACATCAAGTTATGCTCCAGGAATCATCATCAAAAGCTAAAGCTCTTAAATGAAGTCAAGAAAGTCAGTATATACATCAACTCAAGTGAAGACGAAGTTACTGATTAAATAGGAATATAATCTCTAGCCATAGAACCTATTTCTGTAGTGTATTGAAATAGCAGCAATGCCAGACCAATAGTTCAGATACTAGTGTTATTAGTATGGTAGTTTTTGAATAGTTTATTTCTGATTCTTCTTTGTATGAAGTTTCTTCCTCTCTCTTTCACCTAGAGTGTTCTTTGGATCTTGTGTAAAGAGTTGAGTTGTAACCTATAGTCATGTCCTGGACCTGTTTTTTTTTCTATTGTACCACTCTAAGGGATGTAATACTAGTGAACAGTGTTTCATTGGTGTTATGTCAACGACTATAGTGTACTACATCATGCAGTGCTGGGTCACCGCAGTTGGTATCAGAGCATATGCTTTGACCTTAGGATTAAAAAAAAACCTTTGAGGAAGATCTGTAGGTTGGATAGTGACTATAGAAAGCCATCTTATCTAAACCAAATATCCCTAAGACTTGTGATGAGTATCCACTTGAGGATAACCTTGTCACACTTAAGTTGGATGCTTTGGTCATCTTTCTTAAAAGTTATTATTTATATTTTCTCAGTATAGTGCTAGTCCCAAGATGCTAGAACACCATTAAGATGCCTTAAGTAAGCTAAAATAGTAATGTAGATTATGCATAAGTTTAGGATATCATATGGAGTAGTTTAAATGGTGTAGCCTAACCATAAAATTCAAGTAAAAACAGTAAGAATATTATTGTTAATTGATAACAATAGAAAATATAATGAAGACCATTAGAGCATGCATATTTTTAATGGGTAGTTAAACATGTGGGATTCACTTGAGAATTATACATGAAGGAGTGAAAGGCTGTTAAGAATTAATGATAGTACTGTGAGAAGTAAAGTCATCACGGTGAGATTAGCTCTTAAATCATGATGAATAGGTAAAACATAACGAGATCATGGTGAGGTTAGCTCCGAAACCATGATGAGAGTATAAATATGACAAGAAATTAGTAAATTATCGTGAAATAGAGTAAGAAAAAATGGTAGAACTATGATAGAAGTCATATGTGTCATAATTCATAATAAAATTCAATTTTAGGTATTCAATTGAAGCTTATTAGTTGTTTGGAGAGAGATCATGTGAGATTAGTTTACTAAATGATGAATGGTTGGTTCAATTAATCATTCCAAAAGTAAGATAAAAGGTTAGTCAAAACCAAATTGTGACCACTTTGCTTAAACTTATCCTATTACAATTGAGCAATTTGGGTAAATTATGAGGCAAAGGTTAGTTTGACCCTAAGTGTTAAGTATCACAATGTAAACCTATACGAGGAGGTGTCATATACTACACAACTAAGCTTGAATTGTAGATATTATACTCAACTACTATATTGCGGGCTTAGAATATTGTGTGTTATATGTACCACATTTGGATTTATTTGTTTTTCTTGGATCTTCTCGATTGACTAGATCTGTACATGAAGTTTGACTTGGTGTGCAAATGCATGTTGCAACATCTAGTTACTACTTGATGTTATAGACCTAGATAGGAATGGAAAGTCGTGTAAGGGATTGACGATTTTTAAAGACCAAGTTAAGACTTACATGAAGAATGAAGAAAATTATAAGCAGTATCAACGTAATTTGAAGGATGGATCAAGTTCAGATCATTACTAAACAATATTAAGAAGAAAGTCTAGTGTAGAAAATACATGGAGCAACAAGAAGTAATAAACTTAAAGTTCATTCAAAGTAGGTAATGTTGCTAAGACGTTAATGAAGTAGTTGTACCAAGTTCATGGAAGTATCATGAATAAGTGCAAATAAAAAGTTTTGGAACCAAAATGGTATTCAATCTCTGTCAATTCAGAGAGAATCCCAATAGTATGTCGGAAACCGTAGGGTAAATCATACACCCTAGGATGTTCCGCAGCTGGTATTTGTCCGCAGCTGGTATTTTTCCGCAGCTGGTATTTGGTTGACTTAGTCAACCAGATCATCTTAATGTTGCATAAAGAGCATAAAACTTGGCCTAAGCTAAGAAAGACATGGAGGACTATAAACATTAAAGCGATCGTCTTTCGAGATGCCTCGCGAATTCAGGACTATCAAAGCGAAAATGTCCAAACAGTAAGTAAGAAAAATAATAATGGAAGATTTACTTCGGAGATCCACAACTGTGTGGGTATACCGTAATTCTTTCGTGAGACCTTAAATAGGTTAAGTATAAGCTGAATAGAGACCATAAAAGCCAATGGTTAGTAAATTTATAGTTTAGAGACCATTAGTAAACCCTAAGGGGGAGAGTAAACAATAAGTGGAAGTATTGTTATCCAACTTTTCAAGTAAAGGTTGGAGAAGAAGTACTAAGTTATGAAAACATTAGGCCTTATTTTTACAAGGCTAGGAGAAGTCATTATTATTGAAGTACTTTCGGAACTATGTCTAGGTGTAAGATCAAAGTATACTCCAAGAGGGTAGTACTCAAACCTTAAGGCAATTAATAAATGGAAGTGGAAGAAGTACTGAAGGTTATCTAAAGACTGATAAGGTAAAATCTTGAAGGTGATAAAATAGATTAATCTTAACAGCCTAGTTCTAAAGAAAACAACTCTTAAGTGGTCCTTAAGAGTAAATAATCACATCCAATTAGACCTGTGTAGATAAACAAGAAATTCCAATGGGTATGGACTAAATGTGTTCAAATCCAATCTTCAGAAGGATTACCAGTACAACTCATACAGTGATAAATCAAAGATTAGTCTTTTAGCCTCAACTATTGTCTAAATAGAATTTTTAAAAAATTATGTTTTAGTGAGACTTCCTAGACCTTATATAGTATTGTAAAGAAGGTCGATAATCAAGATGAGGAGCTGGATTAGGATACCTAATCAAGATAAGGAACGAAAGAAGAGACCCCAATATAAGGATTTATTAATAAGGATAGTCCCTAAGGGAAGAGAGTAAAAGGAACTTTGGGATATTAGCGACAACAAGTTGGAGATTGTGAAGTATGAAGGAAATTCAAGAAAAAGATCTGGATATGGGATAATGCAATTATTTCCATTAAGGCATAGAGCTGAGACATGCCGTAATCAATACAATGGCAACTTCTCATTCTAAAACGTGAGAATATGCTAACTTCGAGGACGAAGTTTATTTTAAGGGGGAGAGTCTGTAACATCCCAGGATTAGCACCTCAAAATAGATAGGACACAGGTGTGTGCATTGCATTCATGCATCAGAAAATCCGGGGAATTTTCGCGCATAACTAAAAGAGCTTTAGAGGGATAGAGATCTCTCTTGTTCTGATAGAAACATGAGTACAAGTGCGACGGATTTCGGCATGACCTCTCTAGTATCTTTTGTGCTTGAGGGGAATATAATTCAAAATTGATTATTCAATTGATAAAATTGAATCTAAAAAGAATTTGAAATGAAATGATTATAATAAAAATATAAGGGATTCTTTATTAATACATACATACATACATATACTATTACATTCTTGATTTACAACAGAAGAATACAAGTAAATTAACATGAAATAAATAAATAGAAAAGGATAATGGAAAAAGGGGGTTACATAAATGAAATAAATAAAAGAATTCTTTATTGTAAGAAGATATATATTACATTGTCTTTACAAAATAATAAACACTACAGAAAGAAATTCTGAACTATATTATTACAATGTTCTAGGATTAATCAAGAAGTTAAGGAATACAAGAAATTACTAAAAGGAAAACTACAGTAAGAAAGAAATCACTACACTAATCTTCAAGGAGATTTCTTCATCTTCTTGACCTTTTCTTCTTTATTGGATCTCTACAAATGGGACAAGCAAACAAGGAAAGCTAGTAGAAAATAAAAGAACAAGGAAAGAATGTTGGGAAAATGAACTCTCCGGTTAGGCAGAGAAGTGCTACTGCCAATATCATCATAGAGTAATTAAAAAGGGGCCAAATGGTAGAATCTGTTCTTATCACATTAATTGTGCCTCAGTCCTACATCATTGGAATAAAGAGTGGCAAGTTTCACTAGAGTGGTATAAGTAAAAAGGAGGAGTATCAAGATATTTGGTCTTGTACTCATCCGGAACAGTGCAAGCAGCACACACATACACATGCAAATTGGTGTGCTGTCAACACAGGAGGGCTGCCTGGGAGAGGAAGTATTAAACACAACCGTTGCAGCAAAGTCTCTTTCTGCTACACAAAGCCAGTACCACTTTGTTTCCATTCCCAATCTCAATCCACAACCATATCTCTTCACCTCAAGAATGCACATAATAAACAGCACCAACACTTGTTAGAGTTCCAGCAGATCAAACCACAACTCACCAACACAATCCATCCAGAAACCATCCAAGATGGTCACCTAATGGATGGGGTTGATTTGGTGGAAAGCAAGAGCAGCATCACTAGGAGGTGCAGGCGAAGATTAAGGGCAGCAGCATCACCAGGAGGTGCAGGACAGCACCAAAGTGGAAAAGATCAAGCATCCTTATATGAGTCTAGATGATCAAGAAGCAATAGTAATAAGCCAAGATCTTCAGCAGGCCATAGATCATTCCCCAACAGCAGGTAAAAAAATCATTAGAGTTGCCCACTAGATCATGCGTCATCTGTTCTTATATCTTGCAAACAGATCTGGGAATTCAAAGAAAATAATACACATCAACCAATTCCATCTACCCTTCCACTAGATTTTTATCTAGGAGGATTGGATGGAGAGATTCTCTCAGACTTGCATAGAAGTGCCATGCAAGGTTCATCATAGAGATTTAAAGCCAGTAGGAATATTTGTCCTTATCCAAAAATTTCCTCAGCCTATGCATCATGGGCAAGGACAAGAAATCAAGCACATATCCATTTTATCAGTCTATCAAGACAACTCTTAGTATCTGTTCTTATCATATTGTTTTAGAGCATGAGTTGGGAGAGGGACAGAGCTCTCAGACTGGGTAGTAATGCTACTTTAGTATCATCCTAGAGCCAAGATAAAGCCAATTGAAAGAATCTGTAATCCAGCAACTAAACTAGCTTCAGCCTTTCTGCATCATGAGCTAAGCTTCTTTTCTTTTGACACCAACATCAACTACATCACTGTAGAGGTTCCCAGCAGCAAGTCATGCTACCTGGGCTACCATTGTGCACTCTCCAAGGTTGGAGGCACAACAGTAGCAGCCCAGAATAGCAGAAGCCACCAGGATAATTCTTCTGTGTTAGCTAGCTCTCAAGTTATTCAAACAAAAAAAGTTTTATCATTTTCCTAGAAGATAATCCAGGAAGAAAAAATGCATATTAGTTCTCTGTCCATATGAACATGAACTCAATTCTTTCTCAACATACAAAGCAAGCATTACAATTTGATTATCTTTAAATAATCCAAACAAAATAGATCATTTTCCTAATAGGAATCAACATATATAGTCTTTCATGATTAGTTTCAACTGATAGGTTGTAGATGGACTCAAATGTGGAAACCTACACCACATATTCTCTATAACAATCCATAAGGCAAACATTTGCCTAGTTAGAAACAACAACAGCTCATCTAGCTAGGAGCCACCACCATGTATACTCTCAGGGAAGCTATCACAGTAGTTTAAACCACAACACCAACTTGTGTCCCAAATAAGATACCACAATAATAAGCCATCTCAATCTAGTAATATTGCTCACAAGAGTCAATATATCAATAATAGTCACACATGCTAGGCATGATTAAGTCACCCAGATTGAATCACCACACTTAACAACATTCTATCTGCAAGCAATATCACATATACATAAACCTTATTACCAGAAATTCTACTATATATCAAATGTAGTAATCTTAGTATTAAGATATGAATACAAATAATCCTCTAACAATAACACCACATCCTAGCAATTATTCAATGGGCAGCATCTAAACCAATGAGATTTCAAAAACAAGAATTAGGGAACAATTAAACCACAATTTAATTAAACAATAATAGAGTTCTTATAGCTAAAAAATTAGGACTACCTTAATCCAGTTTAAACCATAACTGCTAGGGTAAATAATCATCCAAATTAAAACAACAACACAAGTAAGCCAGAAAATCAACAAACACAATCATGCATGACCAATCTAATAGCACCGAGCTATAGGACACTAACAACTTAAGACAACAAGGTTCTAATCAAGGTTGGACATGGGCAGTAGGAGTTGGGTCAGAGAAAGGGGAAAACCCTAGGTTGGTGCCGCTCTAGCAATAATGGAAGTAGGGGATGAACATAGATGGAGAGAAAAGAGGCAGAGAGAGAAACACCTACCTTTGGTGAGTCACATCTCACCGGAGAGGAAGCAGAAGTAGTATCGACGGCAGCGGCAAAACAGAACACTATGCCATGGCGGCACAAGGAACACCACGGTGCTCAACTCACGCCAAGACACACCTCCACACCACGACCATCATAGCATCAGAGCAGCCCAGTGATAAGAGCAGTACAACATCGGTGAAATGGCGGCGCCGTGGGCATCAAAACCCTAGCACCAATAAGGGATGGATGCATCCTAGTACAAAACCTATTCCCAAATCGAGTTGGAGGGCTAGGTTAGGCTCGAGTAGGTGAATCCCTGGCGACCAACGACAACAACTGTAACAGTCTGCCCCGCCGGAATCGGGCAGGCGACGGCGTCGGCGTCGCCAGCAGCCAGAAGGGGAAAGTGAGAGCGTGAGAGAGTGGATGAGGGAGACCAGGCCGGGGTGGGGTTTGACCCGAGCCCAGTTGGGCTTGATTAAAGTTTGGTTGTTGAACTAGTCGGTGAGCCTGGACTAGTTCCGATGGAAAGTACCAAATAAATTTTTACCCAATTATTAAATGACCAAATTACCCCCGAACATAATTTATACCCTAGGAAATTATAGAAAAATCCCAAAAATACATATGATATATCACAATGACCACAAAAATAGTATCTACCTAGTAAAAATATAATATTACTTGTTCAAGTTAGATAAAATATAGATCAATATTAATAATATTAAATCCTAAGTGAAATTTCCTAAAATAAGGAAAAGTCTTAAAAATCATTAAAAAATCATTTTTGTGTAGTAAAACCAATCCATCATTATATAAAAATGTTAACTTAGAATTTTACAAATAAAACTTATAAACAAATAACTAAGTACATCTAAACTTTGGGGGAATTTTATAAAAAACAAGAATAATATTTATAAATAAATAAAATTCATTTCCAAGATCCTAAATAAATATAATTTACTAGAAAAATATTAATTATCATATTCCAAGACATTTTAAGATTTTTTAGGTAATAAAATTTCATTTACCTATTTTACTAAACAAGATAACTATTTTGTTAATTTATTAAAATTATTTCCTAAGTAAGAAATAATCTCATTTCCTTGTAAAACACTAAATTCTAAGTCCAAATCTATAGTTATGATTCATAGTAAAACTTAAGTGTAAAATGTTAACTTTACAATACCTTTTGAAACCTTTAATCAAATTTAAACCAAACGTTTACTTAAATACCAAATAAATTATCTCATACTTTAGTCATACTTTTCATAAATTCAAAACTTGAGAATAATTAAAAACAAATTACACCTTAAGTTTACTTACCCATTTAAAGTTAACTTTAGTCTCAAAGCTTATAAACATCATGTCTAATAAACTACTTATGTTTTTATAGTTAACTTTGGTCTATTTCAATTAAGACATAAAGCATATCAAGTCCAAACTAATGAATCAAACACAAAAAGGCATTGATCACGTTCTATTAACAATAAAGATTGTTTAAACCTTAAAAAGGAAATATTTTCTTCAAATGTTATTCTTTTTGACACTTCCAAAAAATAATCTCATAATAAGTTCTTCAACTCTTAACAACTCAATTCCCAAGGATGTTTATCAATAGTCACCAAATTAAAATTAACCATAAGAACATTATTTTATACTTTACTTGTATATGTTGAATTGTTAACCTTGAGTTCCTTATAAATGTCATTACCTAAAAAGTAAAATTTGAAGATAAACCAACTCCCAAAAAGAATCACCTAAATTCACTACACTCAAAGCATTGGGGATTCACTCTAGGAGTTTTACAAAATGCATATCATTACTTATGCATAACTGCATCTTGCTTCTTTAAACATTAGTGCTTACTGAACCAATGATGCTAATTTCAGCTATTGGATCTTATATTGTCTCAAAGACCGTGAATGCATTATCTTGCAATCACAAAAGGAAAGTTCCCACTTGCTCATGTCCTTTGATTATTTTCTGTAAAGTATTTTGCAAATCTAGTGTTGTCATCACCTGCATTTGAAAAAGGTCAGAAAACACTATTTTCATGATAATATGATTATAGGTTATTTACCATGAGGTAATAACCTACTATGAAAGTTCCGGTGGTAAAGGAACATAGCATCTAGGACTTAACAACCAATATCGCCAATGATTCTAGCGCTGTATATTACGTGTTAACCATGATATTTGGAATGGGACAGAGAAGTCAGCTGTATCCTTTTCCTCTTGTATGGAGGCAAGACGACCTTAACGTGACGTTGTGATTCCATTTGCGTATCCAACATATGGGTGGGCACCCTTA
Organism: Avena sativa; assembly: GCA_916181665.1. Lineage (NCBI taxonomy): Eukaryota > Viridiplantae > Streptophyta > Magnoliopsida > Poales > Poaceae > Avena > Avena sativa. The sequence goes on from OV702280.1 coordinate 141,908,646, forward strand.
CGCCCCACACTTTTGGTGTCTAGATTATATATGAATGGTGTTTAGGGATATAGTCCATGAAAATGGTACTATTCCGGGCATCACCAGGTCATAGAGTCTTCGGGAACTCATCAGGGTTTTAGCCAGCCCGAAAGGGGGATTAACGAAGATGAGCCAGCCCGAAGGATCGTGCAGACATATGAGGTCGCGTAGAGGGAAGTGATTGGCTTGGATCATCTACTGGGCCCCACACCATAGGAAGTGTGGACGGGAAAGATCACTCGATTGTGCAACAAGGATTTGATCTCTCATGGGTAAAGCAACGCACCTCTGCAGAGTGTAAGAACTATAACTAGTTACTCCCTGTTTCGGGAAGGAGCTGCGAACATGGAGGGAAAGGAACTCCATGAAAGTTCTGGTAAACCCGTGAAGGATGAGGGACATAGCTTTTCAGAATAAAAGCAACCTTTGAAGAAATGTTTACGAAAACTTGCATTGCCTACGACCTATGGTCTGTGGATGTAGATATAGTGCATCAAACACTCATTTTCTTGTGAACTTGCTGAGTACGCTCGTACTCAATGTATCTTCTTAACCCTTGCTAGGTTCTAAAGCCAGTAAAGACGATGGCTACATCAAGTTATGCTCCAGGAATCATCATCAAAAGCTAAAGCTCTTAAATTAAGTCAAGAAAGTCAGTATATACATCAACTCAAGTGAAGACGAAGTTACTGATTAAATAGGAATATAATCTCTAGCCATAGAACCTATTTCTGTAGTGTATTGCAATAGCAGCAATGCCAGACCAATAGTTCAGATACTAGTCTTATTAGTATGATAGTTTTTGAATTTTTTATTTCTAATTCTTCTTTGTAAGAAGTTTCTTCCTCTCTCTTTAACCTAGAGTGTTCTCTGGATCTTGTGTAAAGAGTTGAGTTGTAACCTATAGTCATGTCTTGGACCTGCTGTGTTTCTGTTGTACCACTCTGAGGGATGTAATACTAGTGAACGATGTTTCATTGGTGTTATGTCAACGACTATAGTGTACTACATCATGCAGTGGTATGCTGGGTCACCGCAGTTGGTATCAGAGCATATCCTTTGACCTTAGGATAAAAAAACCCTTTAGGAAGATCTGTAGGTTAGATAGTGACTATAGAAAGCCATCTTATCTAAACCAAATATTCCTATGACTTCTGATGAGTATCCACTTGAGGATAACCTTGTCACACTTAAGTTGGATGCTTTGGTCATCTTTCTTAAAAGTGGTTATTTATATTTTCTTAGCATAGTGCTAGTCCCAAGATGGTAGAACACCATTAAGATTCCTTAAGTAAGCTAAAATAGTAATGTAGATTATGGATAAGTTTAGGATATCATATGGAGTAGTTTAAATGGTGTAGCCTAACCATAAAATTCAAGTAAAAACAGTAAGAATATTATTGTTAATTGATAACAATAGACAATATAATGAAGACCATTAGAGCATGTATAGTTGTAATTGGTAGTTAAACATGTGGGATTCACTTGAGAATTCTACATGAAGGAGTGAAAGGCTGTTAAGAATTGATGATAGTACTGTGAGAAGTAAAGTCATCACGGTGAGATTAGCTCTTAAATCATGATGAATAGGTAAAACATAACGAGATCATGGTGAGGTTAGCTCCGAAACCATGATGAGAGTATAAATATGACAAGCAATTAGTAAATTATCGTGAAATAGAGTAAGAAAAAATGGTAGAACTATGATAGAAGTCCTATGTGTCATAATTCATAATAAAATTCAATTTTAGGTATTCAATTGAAGCTTATTAGTTGTTTGGAGAGAGATCCTGTGAGATTAGTTTACTAAATGATGAATGGTTGGTTCAATTAATCATTCCAAAAGTAAGATAAAAGGTTAGTCAAAACTAAATTGTGACCACTTTGCTTAAACTTATCCTATTACAATTGAGCAATTTGGGTAAATTATGAGGCAAAGGTTAGTTTGACCCTTAGTGTTAAGTATCACAATGTAAACCTATACGAGGAGGTGTCATATACTACACAACTAAGCCTGATTTGTAGATATTATACTCAACTACTATATTCCGGGCTTAGAATATTGTGTGTTATATGTACCACATTTGGATTTATTTGTTTTTCTTGGATCTTCTCGATTGACTAGATCTGTACATGAAGTTTGACTTAGTTTGCAAATGCATGTTGCAACATCTAGTTACTACTTGATGTTATAGACCTAGAAAGGAATGGAAAGTCGTGTAAGGGATTGACGATTTTTAAAGACCAAGTTAAGACTTACATGAAGAATGAAGAAAAAGTATAAGGAGTATCAACGTAATTTGAAGGATGGATCAAGTTCAGATCATTACTGAACAATAATAAGAAGAAAGTCTAGTGTAGAAAATACATGGAGCAACAAGAACTAATAAACTTAAAGTTCATTCAAAGTAGGTAATGTTGCTAAGACGTTAATGAAGTAGTTGTACCAAGTTCATGGAAGTATCATGAATAAGTGCAAATAAAAAGTTGTGGAACCAAAATGGTATTCAGTCTCTGTCAATTCAGAGAGAATCCCAATAGTATGTCGGAAATCGTAGGGTAAATCATACAACCTAGGATGTTCCGCAGCTGGTATTTGTCCGCAGCTGGTATTTGGTTGACTTAGTCAACCAGATCATCTTAATGTTGCATAAAGAGCATAAAACTTGGCCTAATCTAAGAAAGACATGGAGGAGTATAAACATTAAAGCGATCGTCTTTCGAGACGCCTCACGAAGTCAGGACTATCAAAGCGAAAATGTCCAAACAGTAAGTAAGAAAAATAATAATGGAAGATTTACTTCGGAGATCCACAACTGTGTGGGTATACCGTAATTCTTTCGTGAGACCTTAAATAGGTTAAGTATAAGCTGAATAGAGACCATAAAAGCCAATGGTTAGTAAATTTATAGTTTAGAGACCATTAGTAAACCCTAAGGGGGAGAGTAAACAATAAGTGGAAGTATTGTTATCCAACTTTCCAAGTAAAGGTTGGAGAAGAAGTACTAAGTTATGATAACATTAGGCCTTATTTTTACAAGGCTAGGAGAAGTAATTATTATTGAAGTACTTTCGGAAGTATGTCTAGGTGTAAGATCGAAGTATACTCCAAGAGGGTAGTACTCAAACCTTAAGGCAATTAATAAATGGAAGTGGAAGAAGTACTGAAGGTTATCTAAAGCCTGATAAGGTAAAATCTTGAAGGTGATAAAATAGATTAATCTTAACAGCCTAGTTCTAAAGAAAACAACTCTTAAGTGGTCCTTAAGAGTAAATAATCACATCCAATTAGACCTGTGTAGATAAACAAGAAATTCCAATGGGTATGGACTAAATGTGTTCAAATCCAATCTTCAGAAGGACTACCAGTACAACTCATACAGTGATAAATCAAAGATTAGTCTTTTAGCCTCAACTATTGTCTAAATAGAATTTTAAAAAAATTATGTTTTAGTGAGACTTCCTAGACCTTATATAGTATTGTAAAGAAGGTTGATAATCAAGATGAGGAGCTGGATTAGGATACCTAATCAAGATAAGGAACGAAAGAAGAGACCCCAATATAAGGATTTATTAATAAGGATAGTCCCTAAGGGAAGAAAGTAAAAGGAAATTTGGGATATTAGCGACAACAAGTTGGAGATTGTCAAGTATGAAGGAAATTCAAGAAAAAGATCTAGATATGGGATAATGCAATTATTTCCATTAAGGCATAGAGCTGAGACGTGCCGTAATCAATACAATGGCAACTTCTCATTCTAAAACGTGAGAATATGCTAACTTCGAGGACGAAGTTTATTTTAAGGGGGAGAGTCTGTAACATCCCAGGATTAGCACCTCAAAATAGATAGGACACAGGTATGTGCATTACATTCATGCATCAGAAAATCCGGGGAATTTTCGCGCATAACTAAAAGAGCTTTAGAGGGATCGAGATCTCTCTTGTTCTGATAGAAACATCAGTACAAGTGCGACGGATTTTGTCATGACCTCTCTAGTATCTTTTGTGCTTGAGGGGAATATAATTCAAAATTGATTATTCAATTGATAAAATTGAATCTAAAAAGAATTTGAAATGAAATGATTATAAGAAAAATATAAGGTATTCTTTATTAATACATATATACATATACTATTACATTCTTGATTTACAACAGAAGAATACAAGTAAATTAACATGAAATAAATAAATAGAAAAGGATAATGGAAAAAGGGGGTTACATAAATGAAATAAATACAAGAATTCTTTATTGTAAGAAGATATATATTACATTTTCTTTACAAAATAATAAACACTATAGAAAAAAATCTGAACTATATTATTACAATGTTCTAGGATTAATCAAGAAGTTAAGGAATACAAGAAATTACTAAGAGGAAAACTACAATAAGAAAGAAATGACTACACTAATCTTCAAGGAGATTTCTTCACCTTCTTGATCTTTTCTTCTTTATTGGATCTCTGCAAATGGGACAAGCAAACAAGGAAAGCTAGTAGAAAATAAAAGAACAAGGAAAGAATGTTGGGAAAATGAACTCTCAGGTTAGGCAGAGAAGTGCTACTGCCAATATCATCATAGAGTAATTAAAAAGGGGCCAAATGGTAGAATCTGTTCTTATCACATTAATTGTGCCTCAGTCCTACATCATTGGCATAAAGAGTGGCAAGTTTCACTAGAGAGGTAGAAGTAAAAAGGAGGAGTATCAAGATATTTGGTCTTGTACTCATCCAGAACAGTGCAAGCATCACACACATACACATGCAAATTGGTGTGCTGTCAACACAAGAGGGCTGCCTGTGAGAGGAAGTATTAAACACAACCGTTGCAGCAAAGATTCTTTCTGCTACACAAAGCCAGTACCACTTTGTTTTCATTCCCAATCTCAGTCCACAACCATATCTCTTCACCTCAAGAATGCACATAATAAACAGCGTCAACACTTGTTAGAGTTCCAGCAGATCAAACCACAACTCACCAACACAATCCATCCAGAAACCATCCAAGATGGTCACCTAATGGATGGGGTTGATTTGGTGGAAAGCAAGAGCAGCAGCACTATGAGGTGCAGGCCAAGATTAAGGGAAGCAGCATCACCAGGAGGTGCAGGACAACACCAAAGTGGAAAAGATCAAGCCTCCTGATATGAGTCTAGATGATCAAGAATCAATAGTAATAAGCCAAGATCTCCAGCAGGCCATAGATCATTCCCCAATAGCAGGTAAAAAAATCATTAGAGTTGCCCACTAGATCATGCATCATCTGTTCTTATATCTTGCATACAGATCTAGGAATTCAAAGAAAATAATACACATCAACCAATTCCATCTACCCTTCCACTAGATTTTTATCTAGGAGGATTGGATGGAGAGATTCTATCAGACTTGCATAGAAGTGCCATGCAAGGTTCATCATAGAGATTTAAAGCCAGCAGGAATATTTGTCCTTACCCAAAATTTGCCTCAGACTATGCATCATGGGCAAGGCCAAGAAATCAAGCACATATCCATTTTATCAGTCTATCAAGACAACTCTTAGTATCTGTTCATATCATATTGTTTTATAGCATGAGTTGGGAGAGGGAGAGAGCTCTCCGACTGGGTAGTAATGCTACTCTAGTATCATCCTAGAGCCAAGATAAAGCCAAGTGAAAGAATCTGTATTTCAGCCACTAAACTAGCTTCAGCCTTTTTGCATCATGAGCTAAGCTTCTTTTCTTTTGACACCAACATCAACTACATCACTGTAGAGGTTCCCAGCAGCAAGTCATGCTACCTGGGCTACCATTGTGCACTCTCCAAGGTTGGAGGCACCACAGTAGCAGCCCAGAATAGCAGAAGCCACCAGGATAATTCTTCTGTGTTAGCTAGCTGTCAAGTTATTCAAACAAACCAAGTTTTATCATTTTCCTAGAAGATAATCTAGGAATAAAAAATGCATATTAGTTCTCTGTCCATATGAACATGAACTCAATTCTTTCTCAAGATACAAAGCAAGCATTACAACTTGATTATCTTTAAATAATCCAAACAAAACAGATCATTTTCCTAATAGGAATCAACATATATAGTCCTTCATGATTAGTTTTAACTGATAGGTTGTAGATGGACTCAAATGTGGAAACCTACACCACATCTTCTCTATAACAATCCATAAGGCAAACATTTGCCTAGTTAGAAACAACAACAGCTCATCTAGCTAGGAGCCACCACCATGTATACTCTCAGGGAAGCTATCACAGTAGTTTAAACCACAACACCAACTTGTGTCCCAAATAAGATACCACAATAATAAGCCATCTCAATCTAGTAATATTGCTCAGAAGAATCAATATATCAATAATAGTTACACATGCTAGGCATGATTAAGTCATCCAGATTGAATCACTACACTTAACAATATTCTATCTGCGAGCAATATCACATATACATAAACCTTATTACCAGAAATTATACTATATATCAAATGAAGTAATCTTAGTATTAAGATATGAATACAAATAATCCTCTAACAATAACACCACATCCTAGCAATTATTCAATGGGCAGCATCTTAACCAATGAGATTTCACAAACAAGAATTAGGGAACAATTAAACCATAATTTAATTAAACAATAATAGAGTTCTTATAGCTAACAAATTAGCACTACCTTAATCCAGTTTAAACCATAACTGCTAGGGTAAATAATCATCCAAATTAAAACAACAACACAAGTAAGCCAGAAAATTAACAAAAACAATCATGCATGACCAATCTAATAGCACCGAGCTATAGGCCACTAACAACTTAAGAGAACAAGGTTCTAATCAAGGTTGGCCATGGGCAGTAGGAGTTGGGTCAGAGAAAGGGGAAAACCCTAGGTTGGTGCCGCTCCAGCAATAATGGAAGTAGGGGATGAACATAGATGGAGAGAAGAGAGGCAGAGAGAGAAACAGCTACCTTTGGTGAGTCACATCTCACCGGAGAGGAAGCAGAAGTAGTATCGACGGCAGCGGCAAAACAGAACACTACGGCATGTCGGCACAAGGAACACCACGGTGCTCAACTCGTGCCAAGCCACACCGCCACACCACGACCATCATAGCATCAGAGCAGCCCAGTGATAAGAGCAGTACAACATCGGTGAAATGGCGGCGCCGTGGGCATCAAAACCCTAACACCAATAAGGGATGGATGCATCCTAGTACAAAACCTATTCCCAAATCGAGTTGGAGGGCCAGGTTAGGCTCGAGTAGGTGAAGCCCTGGCGACCAACGACAACAACCGTAATAGTCTGCCCCGCCGGAATCGGGCAGGCGACGGCGTCGGCGTCGCCAGCAGCCAGAAGGGGAAAGTGAGAGCGTGAGAGCGTGAGAGAGTGGATGTGGGAGACCAGGCCGGGGTGGGGTTTGACCCGAGCCCAGTTGGGCTTGATTAAAGTTGGGCCGTTGAACTAGTCGGTGAGCCTGGCCCAGTTCCGAAGGAAAGTACCAAATAAATTTTTTACCCAATTATTAAATGACCAAATTACCCTTCCACTAGATTTTTATCTAGGAGGATTGGATGGAGAGATTCTCTCAGACTTGCATATAAGTGCCATGCAAGGTTCATCATAGAGATTTAAAGCCAGCAGGAATATTTTTCCTTATCCAAAATTTGCCTCAGCCTATGCATCATGGGCAGGGCCAAGAAATCAAGCACATATCCATTTTATCAGTCTATCAAGACAACTCTTAGTATCTGTTCTTATCATATTGTTTTAGAGCATGAGTTGGGAGAGGGACAGAGCTCTCAGACTGGGTAGTAATGCTACTCTAGTATCAACCTAGAGCCAAGATAAAGCCAAGTGAAAGAATCTGTATTTTAGCCACTAAACTAGCTTCAGCCCTTTTGCATCATGAGCTAATCTTCTTTTCTGTTGACACCAACATCAACTACATCACTATAGAGGTTCCCAGTAGCAAGTCATGCTACCTGGGCTACCATTGTGCACTGTCCAAGGTTGGAGGCACCACAGTAGCAGCCTAGGAGAGCAGAAGCCACCAGGATAATTCTTCTGTGTTAGCTAGCTCTCAAGTTATTCAAACAAAACAAGTTTTATCATTTTCCTAGAAGATAATCCAGGAATCAAAAATGCATATTAGTTGTCTGTCCATATGAACAGGAACTCAATTCTTTCTCAAGATACAAAGCAAGCATTACAATTTGATTATCTTTAAATAAACCAAACAAAATAGATCATTTTCCTCATAGGAATCAGCATATATAGTCCTTCATGATTAGTTTCAACGGATAGGTTGTAGATGGACTCAAATGTGGAAACCTACACCACATCTTCTCTATAACAATCCATAAGGAAAACATTTTCCTAGTTAGAAACAACAACATCTCATCTAGCTAGGAGCCACCACCATGTATACTCTCAGGGAAGCTATCACAGTAGTATAAACCACAACATCAACTTGTGTCCCAAATAAGATACCACAATAATAAGCCATCTCAATCTAGTAATATTGCTCAGAAGAATCAATATATCAATAATAGTCACACATGATAGGCATGATTAAGTCATCCAGATTGAATCACCACACTTAACAACATTCTATCTGCAAGCAATATCACATATACATAAACCTTATTACCAGAAATTCTACAATATATCAAATGCAGTAATCCTAGTTTTAAGATATGAATACAAATAATCCTCTAACAATAACACCACATCCTAGCAATTATTCGATGGGCAGCATCTAAACCAATGAGATTTCACAAACAAGAATTACGGAACAAATAAACCACAATTTAATTAAACAATAATAGAGTTCTTATAGCTAACAAATTAGCACTACCTTAATCCAGTTTAAACCATAACTGCTAGGGTAAATAATCATCCAAATTAAAACAACAACACAAGTAAGCCAGAAAATTGACAAACACAATCAAGCATGACCAATCTAATAGCACCGAGCTATATGCCACTAACAACTTAAGACAACAAGGTTCTAATCAAGGTTGGCCACGGGCAGTAGGAGTTGGGTCAGAGAAAGGGGAAAACCCTAGGTTGGTGCCGCTCTAGCAATAATGGAAGTAGGGGATGAACATAGATGGAGAGAAGAGAGGCAGAGAGAGAAACAACTACCTTTGGTGAGTCACATCTCACCGGAGAGGAAGCAGAAGTAGTATTGACGGCAGCGCCAAAATAGAACACTACGGCATGGCGACACAAGGAACACCACGGTGCTCAACTCGCGCCAAGCCACACCGCCACACCACGACCATCATAGCATCAGAGCATCCCAGTGATAAGAGTAGTACAACATCAGTGAAATGGCAGCGCCGTCGGCATCAAAACCCTAGCACCAATAACGGATGGATGCAGCCTAGTACAAAACCTATTCCCAAATCGAGTTGGAGGGCCAGGTCAGGCTTGAGTAGGTGAAGCCCCGGCGACCAACTACAACAACCGTAACAGTCTGCCCCGCTGGAATCGGGCAGGCGACAACGTCGGCGTCGCCAGCAGCCAGAAGGGGAAAGTGAGAGCGTGAGAGAGAGAGAGTGGATGAGGGAGACCAGGCCGGGGTGGGGTTTGACCCGAGCCCAGTTGGTCTTGATTAAAGTTGGGCCGTTGAACTAGTCGGTGAGCCTGGCCCAGTTCCAAAGGAAATTACCAAATAAATTTTTTACGCAATTATTAAATGACCACATTACCCCTAAACATAATTTATACCCTAGGAAATTATAGGAAAATCCCAAAAATACATATGATATATCAAAATGACCACAAAAATAATATCTACCCAGTAAAAATATAATATTACTTGTTCAAGTTAGATAAAATACAAATCAATATTAATAATATTAAATGCTAAGTGAAATTTCCTGAAATAAGGAAAAGTCTTAAAAATCATTAAAAATCATTTTTGTGTAGTAAAACCAATCCATCATTATATAAAAATGTTAACTTAGAATTTTACAAATAAAACATACAAACAAATAACTAAGTACATCTAAACCTTGGGGGAATTTTATAAAAACAAGAATACTATTTAAAAATAAAATTCATTTCCAAGATCCTAAATAAATATAATTTACTAGAAATATATTAATTATCATATTCCAAGACATTTTAAGATTTTTTAGGTAATAAAATTTTATTTACCTATTTTAGTAAAACAAGATAACTATTTTGTTAATTTATTAAAATTATTTCCTAAGTAAGAAATAATCTCATTTCCTTGTAAAACACTAAATTCTAAGTCTAAATCTATAGTTATTATTCATAATAAAACTTAAATGTAAAATGTTAACTTTATAATACCTTTTGAAACCTTTAATCAAATTTAAACCAAACATTTACTTAAATACCAAATAAATTATCTCATACTTTAGTCATACTTATCATGAATTCAAAACTTGAGAATAATTAAAAACAAATTACACCATCAGTTTACTTACCCTTTTAAAGTTAACTTTAGTCTCAAAGATTATAAACATCATGTCTAATAAACTACTTATGTTTTTATAGTTAACTTTGGTCTATTTCAATTAAGACATAAAGCATATCAAGTCCAAACTAATCAATAAAACACAAAAAGGCATTGATCACGTTCTATTAACAATAAACATTGTTTAAACCTTAAAAAGGAAATCTTTTCTTCAAATGTTATTCTTTTTGCCACTTCCAAACAATAATCTCATAATAAGTTCTTCAACTCTTAACAACTCAATTCCCAAGGATGTTTATCAATAGTCACCAAATTAAAATTAACCATACGCACATTATTTTATACTTTACTTGTATATGTTGAATTGTTAACCTTGAGTTCCTTATAAATGTCATTACCTAAAAAGTAAAATTTGAAGATAAACCAACTCTTAAAAAGAATCACCTAAATTCACTATACTCAAAGCATTGGGGATTCACTCTGGGAGTTTTACAAAATGCATATCATGACTTATGCATAACTGGATCTTGCTTCTTTAAACATTAGTCCTTACCGAACCAATGATGCTGATTTCAGCTATTGGATATTATATTGTCTCAAAGACCGTGAATGCATAATCTTGCAATCACAAAAGGCAAGTTCACACTTGCTCATGTCCTTTGATTATTTTCTATAATGTATTTTGCAAATTTAGTGTTGTCATCACCTGCATTTGAAAAAGGTAAGAAAACACTATTTTTCATAATAATATGATTATAGGTTTTTTACCATGAGATAATAACCTACTATGAAAGTTCCGGTGGTAAAGGAACATAGCATCTAGGACTTAACAACCAATGTCGCCAGTGATTCTAGCGCTGTATATTACGCGTTAACCATGAGATTTGGAATGGGATGGAGAAGTCAGTTGTATCCTTTTCCTCTTGTATGGAGGCAAGACGACCTTAACATGACCTTGTGATTCCTTGTGCGGATCCAACATATGGGTGGGCACCCTTATGCCCCACACTTTTGGTGTCTAGATTATATATGAATGGTGTTTAGGGATATAGTCCATGAAAATGGTACTATTCCAGGCATCACCAGGTCATAGAGTCTTCGGGAACTCATCAGGGTTTTAGCCTACCCGAAAGGGGGCTTAACGAAGATAAGCCAGCCCGAAGGATCGTGCAGACATATGAGGTCGCAGAGAGGGCAGTGATTGGCTTGGATCATCTACTGGGCCCACACCATAGGAAGTGTGGACGGGAAAGATCGCCCGGTTGTGCAACAAGGATTTGATCTCTCATGGGTAAAGTAACACACCTCTGCAGAGTGTAAGAACTGTAACTTGTTACTCCCTTTTCCGGGAAGGAGCTACGAACACGGCGGGAAAGGAACTCCATGAAAGTTCTAGTAAACCCGTGAAGGCTGACGGACATAGCTTTTCAGAATAAAAGAAACCTTTGAAGAAATGTTTACGAAAACTTGCATTGCCTACGACCTATGGTTTGTGGCTGAGATATACTGCATCAAACACTCCTTTTCTAGTGAACTTGCTGAGTACGCTCGTACTCAACGTATCTTCTTAACCCTTGCTAGGTTCTAAAGCCAGTACAAACGATGGCTACATCAAGTTATGCTCCAGGAATCATCATCAAAAGCTAAAGCTCTTCAATGAAGTCAAGAAAGTCAATATATACATCAACTCAAGTGAAGACGAAGTTACTGATTAAATAGGAATATAATCTCTAACCATAGAACCTATTTCTGTAGTGTATTGCAATAGCAGCAATGCCAGACCAATAGTTCAGATACTATTCTTATTAGTATGATAGTTTTTGAATTGTTTATTTCTGATTCTTCTTTGTACGAAGTTTCTTCCTCTCTCTTTAACCTAGAGTGTTCTCTGGATCTTGTGTAAAGAGTTGAGTTGTAACCTATAGTCATGTCTTGGACCTGCTGTGTTTCTGTTGTACCACTCTTAGGGATGTAATACTAGTGAACTGTGTTTCATTGGTGTTATGTCAACGACTATAGTGTACTACATCATGCAGTGGTATGCTGGGTCACCGTAGCGGTCTATGTATCTTGTTGTATTGCCCAATCAAATCCCATAGGATCATGAATTTATAGTATTGCATTGTTATGCCTTGCTCTGTCCTGTCAATTGCCCTTCTGTAATTTGTGTACCCAACATGCCATTGTACCCTTTAAGGTAAAGGCCCCTGTGATTGCAATGCTAGTCCCTGGATCGAAATGCTAGCATCCACAGTTTAAGATGAAGTAGACAGATACAAAGGTCATTATTACATCGTAATTCCAGGAGTACAAATAGTTCTTACAACTCATTAGCACAAGTCTAACACATAGAGTTATTATTACATAGAAAATAAATAAAGTCTTCATCTTCATGTGCCATAGGCAAAAATGTTGAGTGTAGACTCATAACCCTAGTCACCATCAGAGTAACTTGCAACATAATAAGTTATAGACATAGAGGGTCAATAAATTTGTAATTGTATTGGCAAGTTATACCATAGTAGTATAGTAACATATAATAACTATATGAATTTGGCTAAGTTTAGTTCAGGCTAGCATTGCTCAAAAATAAGGTGTGTCTTATTAGTTTTAAAACAATAAGTTTTTGTTTGATAAAAACACCAAGGAACCACCAATAGACATTGGTGAACCTCTACCCTTGTTCAACCACAAGTTTTAACTTAGATAAATTGGGATCATGAGATCCTTGATCATTTCAATGTCTTTGATGATCAAAATGTACGTTACCGGGGACACGGCTAAGTACTTAGGTTTTACCCTCTCGAGAGGTGGTGCACTTTCCCCACAAGACTCGACACGCATCGAGACGATACTTTTCAGAAGCATTCCCTCAGATCACCATGGATGCGTTCCATCCTGTCAACTCTACCACCAACTATCCATATGGCTGAGTTCTTGCAACCTAGTTGGTCAAGGAAGAGCCCATATGCCATGTGGTTACACTAGAAGCTTCTCAACACCAAACATCTCAAATCTCTTTGTTCCTGGGTGGCCATACACAAGTGTGATACACAAGGTAAACCATAGACATGGGACTTGTGTAACCACTCAACACAAACCAATCTTTCCATTCCACCCAGGTGATTCATTAACATGTTGTTTTATTAATTAAAAATAAAGGCATAAACTTTGCATAGTATCATAACATGAATATTCCACCCTTGCATTCTACTATCTAGGATAATCATACTAGCATAACATGTCTCTTAACTTAGGTAAAAACTACTAAGACAATATCTATAGGATTTACCATAGCATATACTTAGAAAATCACCATGCAAATCCTACTCAAAATAGTGCTAATGCAATAAGGAAAATAGTAGGACATGGGATGAAATATCACTTGCCTTGGTATCTAGGAGAATAGGTACAATACTCACAATCACACTCTTGACAATCCATAAAATCTACACATAAATTCATACAACAAAATTCACAAATCAATATACAAACAAAAATAATTGTGAATGCATGCAAAATGCAAAGGGATTATTTGTCACACTTTTCCAAACAAACTTTTCAGTACTAAACATAAAGTATACTTTAGAAAGTCTAAATAAACCAAAATTTACTTTAAAATAATTTTCTAAATATTTTTTATAGTAAAAATAGGCCTATAAATGCTTCTGCATAAAATCCTAATTTTTCAGAAACAAATAGCCAAACCAAGGATGTATATGCAAAGATCTCATTTTTCAAAATCCATAGATATAATTTTTTTTATTTTTGGATTTATAGAACAAAAGTTATGGATTTTACAAGGTTAAACATCTAATAGATGAAATCCTGGATTTTAAATCAATATCACTGCCACACGGCATGTTCTGATTAGCGCATACCACTTCGTGCTGGATCACGCTTCCGCACCGTCAGATCTAAAGGAAATCCAGCGGCTCAGATCTATTCATACCTCTTCGTGCTAGATCTAATCGTAGGCACTGGATCTAGATCCAGATGATCACAACGCTCTGACCTAAACCTAGCGGCGCGTATGGCAAGAAGGGTGGCGACTCTAATGACAGTGACGTGCCAGCGAGGCTAGGGGTAGGGGAGGGGGTTCTATGGCTTACCACGGTCGCAGAGATGAGGCGATGCTCAACGTGGTCGCCGTTGGGGCAGGGGTGCACGGACGCGGCGGCTATCATTCATCGGAGTTGAGCTGGCTTCGGGCGCTTGCAGACGACAACGGGGGTGACGACCTGGGGCACGATTGGAAAAAACGCAAGCATTAGAAGATGCACAAGAAGAAGTCGAACACACTCATTTGAATTAGAGGCAGAGGCGAACACGGACCTCACCGAAATAGCTTGTCGGAGTTTGGCTGTGTGTCAGATGCTCACGGTCGGAGACGAAGACGATGCTCTGGTGCAAGATGAGACAAATGGCAAGTATCAGGAGATGCGCAAGGACACAGCGACCAGGGTCGAGTGAACTAGAGACAGAGGCATGTATGAGACTTACCAGAATAGCTCGCCGAAGCTGCTCGGTGCTGCGGTGGTGCAAGGGGAAATTCTACTAGCCTAGCAGCGCTCAGAGGGGAGTGAGTGGGGGAAATAACATGAAGAGGGAGGGGATTATGTAGCCGGAGCAGGGGAGGAAATATCGCGTTGATTCAATGGTAAATACGCGAGGATTGATTCGGCAGTGAAGAGGGGAAACGGCCACGGCGAGCTGGTCTCGCACGGTGTTTGGGGACGACGGGGTTGACATGGCGACGGGGGACACACGTCAGTGAGTGGGTGCGCGCGCGGGCGGTGAGAGACAGAGGGGAGAGGGGTTTTCCCGGGTGGGCTTAGTGGGATGCTAGGGGGAGTTGGGCCATAATGGTTGTCGGCTCTTATTTTTTTCTCCTTTTGCCTTTTTCTTTTCTGTTTTGATTTTTCAAATGAACTTTGAATGGCCATTTCAAATCCAAATCAAATCTTCACCAAAATTTTGTGTTGTGATCCTAGTGTCCAAAAGTGTGTCAAACACAACTAATCACTCCAAAAACATTTTGGTCTTGAAAATAAAAATAAAACCACCATACATATAATATAAAAGGGGTTTAAATATGGTTTTAATTGGGTTTAAGCTTTGAAATTTTTTATGCAAGGTAAATATGCCATGATGCTATGAATGCAATAACATGGTTTTGAATTTGATGAAATTTGGGATGTTACAAATCTAACCCCCTTAAGATGAATCTCGCCCTCGAGATTCGGATTGGCTAGCAAATAGGTGAGGGTGATCTTTCCTGATTTCATCTTCTCTTTCCCAAGTTGCTTCTTCCCCGGTATGATGATTCCATTGTACTTTGCAGAATTTGATGGTCTTAGTACGAGTGACTCTTTCTGCTGTCTCGAGAATCTTGATAGGTTTCTCTTCATAGGTGAGGTCATTATCTAGATGAACTTCTCCTAGTAGTATAGTGTCTTTTAACGAACTTTCTTCCATCTCCGGACGACACTTATTCAAGTGGCTTACATGAAACACATTGTGAACTGCTGACAATGATTCTTGTAGTTCTATCTCATAGGCCACATCTCCTTTGCTGCTGTAAATCTTGAATGGTCCTACATAACGAGGTGGCAATTTTCCTTTGACTCCAAATATCTTCACACCACGAAGTTGTGTGACTATAAGATAAGATCTATCACCTACCTCATAGGTGAATTCTCTATGTTTTGAATCTGCATAACTCTTTTGTTGGGATTGAGCTATCTTCAACCTATCCTTTACCATTCTGACCTTCTCTTTGGCTTCCTTGATCAGATCTGGTCCAAATAAATTTATTTCTCCTACTCCATTCCATAGTAATGGTGTAGTAGACTTCCTTCCATAAAGGAATTCAACCCGAGCCATCTCTATGCTCGATTGATAGCTGTTATTGTAAGAGAATTCTGCGTATGGTAGACTTTCGTCCCAACTAGATCCATAGTCTAGCGCACAAGCTCTCAACATATCTTCCAAAATCTGATTGGTTCTTTCTGTCAGTCCATTAGTTTGAGGATAAAAGGTTGTGCTGAAATCTAGTCTAGTTCCCAATGACTGATGCAAGTGTTTCCAAAAATGCGAAGTGAACTGAGTTCCTCTATCAGACACAATACTCTTAGGTACTCCATGCAGACATACAATTA
This sequence comes from Avena sativa, assembly GCA_916181665.1. Classification (NCBI taxonomy): domain Eukaryota; kingdom Viridiplantae; phylum Streptophyta; class Magnoliopsida; order Poales; family Poaceae; genus Avena; species Avena sativa. The sequence continues at coordinate 141,925,252 of OV702280.1, forward strand.
TTTTCATGTAGATCTTAGCCAATTTAGCACCTGTATATGTAGTCTTTACGGGTATGAAATGAGCTAGTTTAGTTAGGCGATCCACAACAACCCATATAGAATCGTATCCAGATCTGGTCCTTGACAGTCCGATGATGAAATCCATACCAATCTTATCCCACTTCCAATTAGGTATTGGTAGTGGTTGTAATAACCCTACCGGTTTCTGGTGTTTCGCCTTCACTCTACTACACATGTCACACAAAGCAATGTTCTCCGCGATATATTTCTTGAGATTGTTCCACCAAAATCTTTCTTTCACATCCATGTACATTTTGGTGTTACCTGGATGAATAGAATATGGTGAATTATGTGCTTCTTGTAGAATCAATTTCCGAAGTTCCGGATCCTATGGAATGCAGATACGCTTTCCATACCATAAAGTTCCTTGTTCATCTTCATGGAATCCTTCCGCCTTTCCTTTCTGGTGAGCTATTCCGGTGAGTACCATGCTCGCCTCTGTCCCTCGTTCACGCAAGCTTGTTCCTTTCTTCCTTGCTCACCTTCTCATGTCATTTCCTTTTCCAAATTTTCCCCAGAACGTCGGCCCCGTCAACCCTACGAGCACCCAAAGCTTCGTCCAACTCCGACGAGGGATTCCGGTAATAATCGAGCGCCCCTTGCCTTCTAGTTCAAACCCATATGTGCACCGTGTCCTTGCGCAATCACTGATGCCGTCCGTTTGTCCTATGGTGACCTAGGTCGTCGTCGTCATCTCCACCAACGTGCACCCCACGCCAGTGAGGTTTCCGACGAGCTTTCACGGCCGCTACATCATACCCCTGTCCAAACCAAGGCCACCCTGAGCATCCTCATGTCCACGCGAGTCAGGTAAACCTTGCCATCACCCCCATCCCCCTCTAGGTTCGTCGGAATGTCACCGGCAGTAGTGCCGCCGCCGCCAGCTCCATCAGCGCCGCTCGCGTATGGTCGCTTGGTCTAGGACCGTTAGATCTAAACCGTGCACTGTAGATTAGATCTTCTAGTGAACTATTTTGTTTAGATCTGGTGCGTTGAATCTGACTTGATCCAACGGCGCGGAAACGTGATCCGCGCGAAGCGGTACGGTCCATTCAGGCACAGCCATGTGTCTGGCAGTTTGATTTAAAACCCAGATTTGAATCTATTAGGGATTTAAACTTGTAAAATTCATATCTTTTGATCTGATGTCCAAAAATTACAAATAATATATCATTGGATTCAGAAAAATAAACCCTACACTTCTGTGGCCTTGTATTAGTATTTTGCTTCTGAAAAAATGGGATTATTTACAGAACCAATTATAGGCTTATTTTGGCTATATAAAATGTTTAGAAAATTGTTATAGAGTAAAACTTGTTTTATTTGAACCTTAGAAAGTTTACTTTGTGTTCAGTACTGTTTGGTTTGACTTGTTTAGTGTAGAAAATCATTTCATTGCATTTGCATGCATTCATATATATTTTTGTTTGAATATTTAAATGTGATTTGGGTGTTATGATTTTATGTGTAGATTTTGGTGATTGTGGTGATTGTGATTGTGAGCACCGTTGCTACTATCCCAACTACCAAGGCAAGTGGTGCTTCATATATTTTGTCCTATTATTTTGACTATGCATTAGTGATATTTTGAGTAGGACTTGCATGGAGAATTTTTGCTAAGTATATGCTATGTTATGCCTTGGGAAATCCTAGTAGTTGTAGTCTTAGTAGATTTTTCCCTAAGTTAAGAGAACTTGCTATGTTATCATGCTTAGCCTAGATAGTAGAAAACAAGGGTGGAATATTCATGCTATGAAATTTTACTAAGTCTATGACGTGTGTTTTGATTAATAAAACAACTATGTGAATGAATCACCTGGGTGGAAATGTATGCTTGGTTTATGCTGAGTGGTTACACAAGGCCCATCTCTATGGTTTACCTTGTGTATCACACTTGTGGATTTTCACCCAGGAACAAAGGGATTTGATATGTTTAGTGTTGAGAAGCTTCTAGTGCAACTACATGGAATATGGCCTCTGCCTTGACCAAATAGGTTGCAAGAACTTAGCCAGATGGACAGTTGGTGGTAGGGTGATAGGATGGAACGCGTCCATGGTGGTCTAAGGGAATGCTTCTGAAAAGTCTCGTATCGATGCATGTTGAGTCTTGTGGGGAAAGTGAACCACCTCTCGAGAGGGTAAATCCTAAGTACTTAGCCGTGTCCCCGTCAACGGACAATTTGAGCATCAAAGACATTGAAGCAATCAAGGATCTCCTCATCCCAATTTCTAAGTTAAAAACTTGTGAACAAGGGTAAAGGTTCACCAATGTCTATTGGTGGTTCCTTGGGTGTTTTTGTCAAACAAAAACTCTGTGTTTTCAACTAATAAGGAAACCTTATTTTGAGCAAATCAAGCCTAAGCTACACTTAGCCAAATTCATATATAAGTTAGATACTACTATTCTACTATGGTATCACTTGCCAATACAATTCCAAATGTATTAACCCACTGTGGCTATAACTTATGATGTTGCAGGATACTCTGATGGATATTAGGGTTGTGAGTCTACACTCAACATGCTTGCCTGTGGCACATGAAGATGAAGACTTATAGTTATTTACTTTATGTTATGAACTCTATGTATTAGCCTTGGGCTATTGAGTTGTAAAGATTATGTTATCTCTGGAATGATGATGTAATAACGACCTTTGTATCTATGTACTTCATCTTAAACTGTGGATGCTAGCTTTTGATCCAGGGACTAGCATTGCAATCACAAGGACCTTTACCATAAAAGGTGGGGTCTTACAGATGGTATCAGAGCCTAAGTTGGATTAGACTAAGGAAACCACTAGGAAAAATACAACTCTTTGCAAATTCCACACTTGTCTTTTTGTTCTCGTAAACCTATCCTAATCCTCTTTCTAATCTCTATTTGTAGATTGCCACCATCAACGAAGCCGTCAGAAGGCACCACTCATGACCATGACCTTAGAATGTGAGATCGAGTTTCCCAAGGTACTCAAAAACCTCATGTCTAACTTGGGAATACATGGTGAAGCCGTGTACAAGGGATTTCCAGTGATGGATGAAGGAGAAGAATATTGGTGGGTGCAACTCCACTTGTACAAAAACAAGGGAGACAACCACAAGGAGTCAGGATTCTACATGGTCACCAACTCAGAAATGTATATGTCATTCTTTGATTCTGCAAGAAATGCAACTTGGAATGCTATCAAGGAGCTTGGTGAAAGACTCGAGTGTAGAATGCTCAACACTCAAAATGACCTTAGAGAAGAGAAGAAGTATACCCAAGACTTAGAGACCGCCATAAAACGTCTAAGGGAAGATATCATAGACTTAGCATATGAGTGAGAATTGTGACGTACTCCGATAGTTGGACCACCACACTTGTCGTTTTTCTCGCGTTAATAATTTGATCATACCAACCTATGTTGGTTGGCAAGTTTTTGTCTAAGTTATGTTTGAATCCTTAGTGCTTGTGGTAGATTTTTGTATGACATGACTTGTATGTTTTATTGTTGAATGTATGCTTTTGGCTTTTGTTTCTCTATCTTGTGTTTTTCTCTCTACTTATATTGTTTGTAATTTTTCTCTATCTTATGCAATATATGCCTAGATTTGTTGTCACCACTGCCGAGGAGTTCAAGGGAACTCGTTTCGGTTCTTGTCTTGTAGAGCTCACTAGTGTGCTCAATATCCCACTCCCTAGTATTAAGGCACTTTAGCTCACGAAGTTTGAGAGGAAGGATCTTTGGGGCTTTAGAGTCTCGCAGCCAGGACGCCAGACGGATCCACTCACCGAGGAGATTACCTTCAAGTTGATGCATGATGACAAGGAGAAGGGACTAGACATAGTCATGCTGGAGATACTTGGACACCTCTGCGGATGACACTCCACCGAGCATAGGGGCCTCTAGTTCCACCCGTTCGGGAGACGCGACGAGCAGGTAGAGGCTGTTGTGTATGACGACACTACTAGAGAGACTATCGAGCCTATTCATATCTACCTCCAGGACCTAGAGAGCCTTGTTAGACACCTCGACACAGATAGGATCAACGTCATGCTTAGCAATGACGAGCTTCATGTTCAGTTGTGGGAGAAGGACAAGCTCTTCACGGAGCAGGACGAGATCATCAAGGAGATGGGGGCCAGACTCGAGAGCTAAGACAAGATGTTCAAGAATTAAGAGAAGAGAGTGTAGGATAGAAACAAGAATATCAAGGACATGAGGTCCGAGAAAGAGCTCAAGGATCTTGAGCTAGAGACTCAGCAGATAGTGATAGAGAGGTTGCGCTCGCAGAAGAGAGCCCTCCGGGCGAAGGTCGAGGCTTTGCCACTAGCGTGGAGGAGTACAAGTCAACCGTGGAGATATCCGGACTTACTCTAGTGGACGTGGAGGTCGACATGGAGGAGTAGTTTGATTACTCAGCTATCTATTTATCTATCATCCTTTTTATTTATTGAGTCACAATGATCATCCAACATGTGGATGGCTTGCTAGTGTGTTTACTTTTCCAAAACTTGTTGTTTACATTGTTCAAACTCTAAGTTTATTTTGGGCTTGATCATTTGTGATTGTTGCTTTGTGATGTATTGTGCATGTTAGCATCTATGGGTTATATCTCATTACTTATCCTTATTAAAACCACAGATGCCTCCCCGTCATGCCAATCCCAACCAAAACAACAATAACAACAATGGCAATGAGATGCAGCAGCTGATGACAGCTCAAACTCAGTTGATGCAGATGATGACCTAGTTCGTGGCAAATCAGAATCAAAACAACAATAACAACAACAACAACAACCAAAACAACCCACCAACTTTGATATGCTTACAAGGTTTTTGAGGTTGAGGCCAGCCAAGTTCTCAGGAACCACTGATCCTATGGTAGCCAATAACTGCTTACGTTCTGTGAAGAAGGACTTGGTCACTTTAGGCTCCACAGACAAAGAAAAGGTCAGATTTGCAGCATATCTGCTTGAAGGACCAGCAACCACATGGTGGGATAACTTCCAGATCACTACTCCTATTGAGGATGTGACTTGGGAAATATTTGAGGATGGTTTCTGCACTGCCCATATCTCATCAGAAGTGATGAATTTGAAGAAGAAAGAGTTCCACAATCGTAAGCAACATCACCGTAGTGTGGCAGGATATATTGAGGAGTTTAACAGTCTAGCATGCTATGCACCGGATGAGGTTGACACTGATGCTAAGAGGAAGGAAAAATTACTTGAAGGTCTCAATGATGAGATGAACCTGAAGCTATCTGTTGCTTATGTCCCAACTTATCAATCACTGTGTGACAAGGCCACCAGCTTGGAAAGCAAGACGAAGTAGGTTGAGAACAGGAAGAGGAAACATCACTTTGATAAGCATAGTTCTGGATCGTCACACAAGCGTTCTCATGGTGATGATAGTGGAGGATCTGGATCGCACAAACATGGGAAGTATAACAACCACCACAATAGTAACCGTCACCATGACAACAAGCACCACCGCAGTCATGACAATGATAGATATAAGAACCACAAGAGTGGACACAAGATCCATCACAGTGGGAATGGAAATGGAAGTCAGCCTGCTAAAAGAGATACCAGTCAGGTCGAGTGCTTCAAGTGCAAGAAAACTGGGCACTATGCAAATGAATGCCCAGAAAAGAAGGCTAATGGAGCCAACAAGCCAAACCCATTTTTGAAGGGTCAGGTGAACCACATTAATGTGGAGGAAATCTATGAGGAATCTGATGCTGTGGCTGGTAAGTTCAAGCTTAATTCTTTTCCATCCCTTCTTCTTTTTGATACCGGTGCATCGCATTCATTCATATCAAGAGCATTTATTGATAAAAATGTACTTCCAACTGAAACTATTGGGTTTCCTATTAAAGTAAGCTATCCCGGTGGAGAGATGATAATGAATTTTGGATGTCATGATCTAGTGATAGAATTTGGAAAGTATAAGTTTCCAGTTAGTCTAATAATCCTAGATTCCCAAGGATTGGATGTAATTTTGGGCATGGATTGGATGACTAATTATGAAGGAGTAATAGATTGTGCCAATCGTACTGTTACACTCACAACCCCGGATAAGAAACGGATTAGGTTCAACTCTAACTTTGAATCTAAAGTGAGTAAGATAAATTCTCTTAAGGGGGTTAGCATAGACAGTGTACCAGCTGTGAAGGAGTACCCGAATGTGTTTCCGGAGGAATTACCAAGAATGACACCAGATAGAGATGTGGAGTTTCTGATTGACTTACTGCCAGGATCTGGACCAATATCAAAGAGACCCTACAAGATGTCAGTTGATGAGTTGAAAGAACTCAAGAAACAAGTTGGTGAGAATAGTTGCAGAAAGGATTTATTCAACCAAGTTCTTCGTCTTGGGGTGCACCAGTCCTGTTCATTGAGAAGAAGGATAGAAGTCAAAGGTTAAGCATAGATTACCGTTCACTCAATGAGGTGACTATAAAGAACAAGTACCCTTTGCCTAGAATCAATGATCTATTTGATCAGCTAGAAGGAGCCCGTGTGTTCTCAAAAATTGATCTCTATTCAGGATACTTTCATCTAAAGATTAGAGAGCAAGACATACATAAGACTGCTTTTACCACTAGGTATGGATTGTATGAGTATACCATGATGCCATTTGGATTAACAAATGCACCAGCTTATTTCATGAGCATGATGAACAAAGTGTTTATGGAGTTTCTAGAAAAGTTTGTTGTCATTTTCATTGATGGCATTTTGATCTATTCCAAGAGCAAAGAAGAGCATGAAGAACATTTGCGTTTGATACTTGAGAAACTCAGGGAGCACAAGCTGTATGCCAAGTTTAGCAAGTGTGAATTTTGGTTGAGTGAAGTTGGATTTCTCGGACATATTGTGTCGTGAGATGGTATAGCTCTCGATCCCACAAAAGTGTCAGCTGTAGCTGAGTGGGAATCTCCCAAGTCAGTTATGGAAGTTCGTAGTTTCCTAGGCTTGGCAGGATACTATAGAAGGTTCACTGAGAATTTCTCAAAGGTATCTAAGCCAATGACGTAGTTGAAGGGTTTCGCAACATAGTAAATCAAAAAATTTCCTACGGATGCGAACAAGAAAGCCAAGATCTAATCTAGGAGATGTAATCAAAGAGAGAGATTGATGAGATCTTCATACCCTTGAAGAAATCGCACAACGGAAACGTTCAACAGAACGTGGTTGACGTAGTCGTACTCGCCGTCTCCTCCTCGCGATCCGATCCGATAATACGCCACAAGTGGCGGCAGCTCCCAGATATGCACATGTACGGTGCAGAGACGTCTCCTCCTTTCCTTGGTCCAGCAAGATTGGATCTGCAGCACGACGACGTGGTGCTTATGGTGGAGAGTTTCTGCGGCAGGGCTTCGCCTACGCCCAGTCGGGAGAGAGAGAGAGGTGGAGGGGCAGCAGTTGGACGGCGGCTAGGGTTGGAGTGGGGGGAGGCTGCGCCCCTGCCCTCCTTATATAGGGGGCTGGCCGGCCCCTTTACCCCTCCTCCAATCCCTAGGGCGGCGGCCCAAAGGGTAGAGTGGGGGGAAAGTCATCCCCCCTCTTCTGGAAGGTTCCCTTAGGGTTTCCCCTAAGGGCTGGCCGGCTGGGCCTTAGGGGCCTTGTGCCCCTGGCCCAAAGTGGCCAGTGCACTTCCCCTTAGGCCCACGCAGGCCTCCGACAAGTGGGCCCATGTTGGTCCCACTCCGGAACCTTCTAGAACCTTCCGATACAATACCGATAAACTCCGAAACGATTCCGAATTCCAAAAACTACTTTCCTTTATATGAATATTATTCTCCGGACCATTCCGGAACCTCTCGTGATGTCCTGGGTCTCATTCGAGACTCCAAACAAAAAACTCATAAACCAATTATCCATTCTATCCTAGCTTCGATGCACGTTAAGTGTGTGACCCTACGGGTTCGAGAATATGCAGACATGATCTTCTATCAATAATCAACAGCGGGATCTGGAAACCCATATTGACTCCCACATATTCATCGATGATCATATCGGATGAACCACGATGCCAGGATTCAATTAATATCATATATGTATTTCCTTTGTCACACGATATTTTACTTACCCGAGATTCGATTGTTGGTATCGGCATACCTAGTTCAATCTTGTTCACAACAAGTACTTTACTCGTTCTGTAATCCGATATCACTTTGTGATTAACTCCTTAACCACGTGCTTGCAAGCGGTGTTGATATCGATTACCGAGTGGGCCCGAAGTATATCTCTTCGACTCGGGAGGGACAAATTCCATCTCGATACATACAACCCAACAAGTACTTTCCTATCACCTGAGAGACACCTTTATGATCACCCTCACATAGGATGACATTTGATGACCTCAAAGATTTCTTCCGATACCAGGGAGTTGTATTATCTCATGGTCTAAGGAATACAATACTTGACATAGGAAAAAGGTTCGCAAAGATGAACACGATGACACGATCTAATTGCTCTGCTTAATTTGGGTCTGTCCATCATATCATTCTCCTAATGACATGATCTCATTATTAATCGACAACTCATGTCTATGGTTAGGAAACCTTAACCATCATTAATCAATGAGCTAGTCCATTGAGGCGTACTAGGGACACGGTGTTGTTCATAAACCACACAAGTATCAAAGTTTCCGCTTAATACAATTCTAGAATGGAATATAAACTTTATCATGAACAAGAATTATAATAATAACATCTTTATTATTGCCTCTAGGGCATAATTCCAACAGTCTCCCACTTGCACTAGAGTCAATAATCTATTTTACATCCGGCAACAATCTAACACCCATGGCATTAAGGTGCTAATCATGTTTTGCTCCGTATGTAAACGGATCTGCGACATTCAGATATCTTGGACTTTGCTAATCTTTAGATATCCGTATGTACTTTGCTAATCTTCAACGGATCTGCGACATTCAGATCCGTATGTACTTTGCTAATCTTCAGATATCCGTATGTACTTTGCTAATCTTCAGATATCCGTATGTACTTTGCTAATCTTCAACGGATCTACAACATTCAGATCCGTATGTACTTTGCTAATCTTCAGATATCCATCTTCTATATAATCTCGAATTATATGAAAATGGTGGTTGATGTGCTTGGTCTTTGGATGATATCTTGGTTCCTTAGCCAGTGCTATGGCGCCAGTGTTGTCACACAATATCTCTAGTGGGGCCAAGGCACTTGGAACCACACCAAGCTTAGTGATGAAGTTCCTGATCCAAACTCCTTCACTTGACGCTTCTGAAGAAGCCATTTATTCTGCTTCTATTGTAGATCCCGCGATCACGCTTTGCTTGCATCTTCTCCAGCTCACAACTCCACCATTCAAAATATAAACGTATCCTGTCTGAGATTTAGAATCATCCGGGTCGGTGTCGAAACTAGCGTCGACGTAACCTTTTACGACGAGTTTCTCATCACCTCCATAGACCAAGAACATTTCTTTAGTCCTATTTAAATACTTTAGGATGTTCTTTACGGCTGTCCATTGTTCCACTCCTGGATCACTTTGGTATCTGCTCATCAAACTAAGAGCATTGGACACATCCGATCTAGTACATAGCATGGCATACATGATAGAACCTATGGCCGAGGCATATGGCACATTGCTCATAGTATCTCTATCTTTTACCGTATTTGGACACCGAGCCTTGCTAAATATCTTACCTGACAACATGGGCAATGAACCTTTCTTTGCTTTATCCATTCTGAACCTTTTCAGAACTTTGTCTAGATATGTACTTTGGCTTAAAGCTATTAGGCGTCTTTGTCTATGTCTATAGATTTTGATGCCTAATATATAAGCAGCTTCTCCTTGGTCTTTCATTGAAAAACATTTATTCAAATAACTCTTCACATCGTTAAGCATACCGATGTCATTTCCAATAATCAATATGTCATCCACATATAGTACTAAAAATGTCACCGAGCTCCCAGTCACTTTCTTGTAGATACAAGCTTCGTAGCAATTTGGAACAAATCCAAAACTCTTGATCACTTGATCAAAACGAAGGTTCCAACTCCGAGATGCTTGCTTCAGTCCATAAATGGAACGCTGAAGTTTGCACACCTTATTAGCATCCTTAGGATCGACAAAACCTTCGGGCTGCATCATATACAACTCTTCATCAATGTTGCCATTGAGGAACGCAGTCTTGACATCCATCTGCCATATTTTATAATCATGAAATGCAGCAATTGCTAATAAAATCCGAATGGACTTAAACATCGCTACAAGAGAGAAAGTCTCATCGTAGTCAACACCTTGAACTTGCCGAAACCCTTTTGCGACAAGCCGAGCTTTATAGACAGTAACATTACCATGCGTGTCCGTTTTCTTCTTGAAAATCCATTTGAACTCAATGGCCTTACGGTCGCTAGGAGGGTCCACTAATGTCCATACTTGGTTTTCTCTCATGGATCCCAATTCGTATTTCATGGCCTCTAGCCGTTTCTCAGAGTCTGGGCTCATCATTGCTTCCTCATAATTCGCAGGTTCACTGTTGTCTAACAACAAGACAGTTAAGACAGGGTTGCCGTACCATTCAAGAGTGTCACGTGACCTTGTCGACCTACGAAGTTCAGTAGTAGCATTGTTCAAAGTTTCATGATCCTCGTCATTAGCTTCCTCTCTTGTTGGTGCAGACGGCACTAGAACAATTTCAGGTGCTGCGCTACTCTCCAACTCGAGAGAAGGTTCAGTAACCTCGTCTAGCTCTACCTTCCTCCCACTCACTTCTTTCGAGAGAAACTCCTTCTCAAGAAAGGATCCGTTCTTTGCAACAAACACTTTGCCTTCGGATCTGTGGTAGAAGGTATACCCAATCATTTCCTTAGGGTATCCTATGAAGACGCATTTCTCCGCTTTGGGTTCGAGCTTGTCCGGCATCAACTTCTTGACGTAAGCTTCGCATCCCCAAACTTTAAAAAATGACAACTTAGGTTTAGCACCAAACCATAGTTCATACGGTTTCGTCTCAACGGATTTAGATGGTGCCCTATTTAAAGTGAATGCAACGGTTTCTAATGCATAACCCCAAAATGATAACGGCAAATCTGTAAGAGACATCATTGATCGCACCATATCTAATAGAGTTCGATTCCGGCGTTCAGACACACCATTGCGCTGTGGTGTTCCGGGTGGCGTGAGTTGCGAAATGATTCCGCTTTCTTTAAGATGCGTGAGAAAATCATAACTCAAATATTCACCTCCCCGATCGGATCGTAGAAATTTAATTTTCCTGTTACGATGGTTTTCCACTTCGTTCTGAAATTCTTTGAACTTTTCAAACGTTTCAGATTTATGTTTCATTAAATAGATATACCCATATCTACTTAAGTCATCAGTAAAAGTGAGAAAATAGCGATATCCACCACGCGTCGAAACACTCATTGGTCCGCATACATCGGTATGCATGATTTGCAATAAGTCCGTTGCTCGCTCCATTATTCCAGAGAACGGGATTTTGATCATCTTGCCCATGAGGCACGGCTCGCACATGTCAAATGATTCAAAATCAAGAGACTCCAAAAGTCCATCAGAATGGAGTTTCTTCATGCGTTTTACACCAATATGACATAGACGGCAGTGCCACAAATAAGTTGGATTATCACTATCTACTTTGAATCTCTTAGCCTCAATGTTATGGATGTGCGTTTCATTGCTTTCGAGATTCAGAAGAAATAAACCATTCACAACAGGTGCATGACCATAAAAGATGTTATTCATATAAATAGAAGAACCATTATTCTGTGATTTAAATGAATAACTGTGACATCCCTAAAATCATGTTTCAAAACTCATACATATCATCCATGCATCCATGATCATTTAGGGTTCCTTTTCAAAACCATTTCAAAAACAGGAGCATCTGATGCTCATTATTTTATGTAAGCAAGCTATGGTCATATTGCCACCTTCTAATAAGAAAAATACTATTTTGATCATTAATGTGGAGCTTGAGCTTGAGTGATGCTTCTAAGGTTTGGTCAAGGTCTCAAAAACAAACTATGATTTAAAAACCATTTCTTCACTACTTATAAATATTTAAAGGCTTGTTTAAATTCTTTTCCAAACCCTTTTTGTTTTTCCTTCAAGTGTGATCAGTTGTGTTACACCTCCTAGGAGACAAGAATCAACAAAATTTTGTTGGAGAAAGTTTCATTTAAAATAGTTTCGAATTGAGCTTTCAAATTCAAACCAGAAATCCATTCAGAAAAAGAAAAAGGAATAAAGGAGAAAAAAATAGAGCAGACCAGCCAATCTGGCCCAACCCAGCCGCTTAGCCCATTTAGCCCAGCAGCTCTCTCCTGCGAGGAAAAAGTTTCGCACCCGGAAACCCACTCCCTCAGTCGCTGACTGCCTAGACCCACTCTCCCTCTCTCTCTCTCGCAGGCAACCGCGCCCCACATGTCAATCGTCTCTTCAACCCTCGCAATCAACTCCGGCCGTTTCCTCCCCAGTCACTGCCGATGAATTCGCCGGTTTAATTCTGTTGATTCATCGAGTAACTCTCGCCCCCGCTCCAGCTACTTAAACCCCTCCCCCTCGCGGCCATTTCCCCCAATAGCGCTAACCAGAAGCGCCACCAGGCTGCCAGTATTTGCTCTCACTCCGCCGCTGCACAGTCGAACTCCGGCAGTAAATTCCGGCCAGCCACCGTTGCCCCTTGCCTTCCAGACAACACGAGCAAGTTCCCCATCTTCCTCTGTACCTGCCAGCATCACCCACTCATCCGCGCGCGCTCCCATTCGTCGGCAACTTCAACGACAAGTGAACGCTGTCGTCTGTCTCAACTCCGGTGACGCCTCGTGGTAAATTCCGACCTGCCCCGTCCCTCTTATTGACGCTCACGTTTTCTCCAGACTCGTGCGCACCTAACCCAGCGCTTGTTTCACTATGGCATGGTCTACAACTCCGGCAACGACGACGAACAGCCGTACCCGACGTCTGCCTCTACTCCAACGAGGAATCCCCACTGTGTCTGTGCGCCCCTTGACAAGCCACTGCCGCGTTGAGCTCCAGCACGCCTCTGCGAGTCTGGTAAGCCTCTCCGACGACCCCATCCCCCTCTATAGCCACCGCGACGCCGTAGACTGAGCGCGCCGCCGCTCACCGTTGCCGCGCGCCGCCAGACTTTGGTCGCTTGATCAGCCACCGTTGGATCTAGATCCAACGTGTTGGATAGATCACTTAATCGAAGGGGTACAGAGCAGATCTGGCCGAGCGATTTAAGTTAGATCTGACGGTCCACACTAGTCGATCCACGTGAAACGGTATGGGCGAATAGAAACACGCCACGTGGCCAGACTCTGGTTTTAAAAACAGAATTTGATCTATTAGATTTCTAAACTTGCAAAATTCATAACTTTCAAACCACACGTCCAAATTTTACAAATTTTATATCATTGGAATCAGGAGAGAAAATCCTTTCTGTTTATGCAACGTGTTTAATGTTTTGCCTCTATAAAAATGGTTGATTTTACAGAAACATTTGTAGGCATATTTTGTGTATAGTAATTATTTGAAAAATGTTTTTTGTTCAAATAAAGTTTATTTGGCATGTTTTGAACTTGTTTATGATTCAGTACTGTATAATTATCTTGTTTGGTGTAGGAAATCATCACATGGCATTTGCATGCATTCATATATTTTTGTTTGAATATATTTGGTATGAGATTTTGGTGCCATTATTTTATGTGTAGATTTTGGTGCAAATAGTGATTGTGATTGTGAGGATTGTTGCTACTCCCCAAACTACCAAGACAAGTGGTGCTTCATGATTTTATTCCTATGTTTTTCAACTATGCACTAGAATTATTTTGCTAGACATGCATGAATATTTTGATCTATATGCTATGCTTGGGAAATCCTAGTAGTTGTAGAATTGCTAGAAATTTCTAAGTTAAGATGCTTATCAATGCCATGCTTAGCCTAGCTAGTAGCAACCAAGGGTGGTTATATATTTATGCTATGAGAAAATATTTCTAAGTCTCTGGACTTATGTTTTTGCTTAATAAAACAACTAAGTGAATGAAACACCTGGGTGGAATGGAAAGAATGGTTTATGTTGAGTGGTTACACAAGGCCCATTTCTATGGCTTACCTTGTGTATCTCACTTGTGGAAAGCCACCCAGGAACAAAGGTATTTGAGAGGCCAAATGTTAAGAAGCTTCTAGTGCAGCCACATGGCAATATGGGCTCTGCCTGGATCACATAGGTTGCAATAACTTAGCCATTTGGACAGTTGGTGGTAGTGGGATGGTAGGTTGGAACGCGTCCATTTGGTCTAAGGGAAGGCTTATGAAAGGTCCTGTCTTGGTGTAACATCCCTAAATTCATATTCCAAAACTCATTCATATCATCTAAGCATTCATCATCATTTAGGGTTCTCCTCAAAAACAGAAGCTTGTGCTATGATTTCATGTGAGTAAAATTCACTCATTAGGTCATCACCTTTTGAAACTTAAATATTAAGGAACTTGTTTGCTTGCTCCACTATTGGAAAGATTAGATGTAAAGGTTTAACCAAAAATTTTCAAATTAGAAATAATTCAAAACCTCTATTTCAAACATTTGCAAATTAGTGCAAAATCTCTGTTTGTTTGAAAACCAAGTCTGATCAAGCCTTTGCAAGGTAACCCCATGAGCTTTGACTTATTTCTAAGACCAATTCACCCCTGCAAAACCCCAGGAGAATTTGAATTCAAATTGTATTTGAAACCATTTGAAAACATAACCAGAAAATCGAATTAGAAAAGAAAAAGGACTAGACAAAGGAAAAGGGCCGAGCGCCAGGTTTCTGGCCCAACAGAGGATCGAGCCCAACTAGCCCACCCGGGGATTTCTTTTTCTTCTCTCACGCGCAAGCGCACGGATTCAGCCGCTGACAGACGGACCCCACACTCACCTCGCACCTTTCGCTGACGAGCGGGCCCTGTCCACGCTGTCATCGTCTTCCTCAAACCACGCCCGCGACCACGTCGCAGCGGCAGTCACTGCCGGTAATGGCGTGGCTTAATTGGGCATTAAAACACGGGCGTTTCCTATCGAGGCACCGGCTATAAGATCCCCACCTCCTCACAGTCATTTTCCCCCTGTCAATTCCACACTCACGCCACCAGGCTGCCCACGACTCGCTCGAGACCGCCGTAGACAGAGCTAACTCCGGCCACCGATTCAGGTGAGCCCCGTGCGCCCCTTCCACTCTGGATTGTTCGAGACACTTAGTAATCCTCTTGCGCACCTTCTAACCACAACAGAGCATCCTGTACTGCCCCAGGTCGCCGTATTCGCTTGACGCCGTAAGCACCCGACGACCACCCCAACTCCGGCGAGCAATCTCAGTAAGTCCCGAGCGCCCCTTGCTTTCTTGTTCACCCGAGCGTGTTCGCAATTGCCCTGCGCATCTCCTAAACCCATTGGTTCGTGTTAGGGCGACGCAGAACCTCGGCAACGACTCCGACAACACCCACACGACGCCAGACGCAACTCCGACGAGATCTAGAGCCCATCTCCGAGCGCCCCTCCGCAAGCCAGTACCACATCGAGCTTCAGCAGCCTCCGGCGAACCTGGTAAGCCCCTTCTTTCCTTTGCGGACGATCTAGAACGCCGGCGCCGCCGTAGTCTGACGCGCCGCCGCTAGTCAACGCCGCCAGTGCCGCCCGTTCGTGGCTTGATGGTTTGGTCCGTTGGATCTGCATCGTAGGGCTAGGATAGATCTAGGCCGAAGAGGTACGCGCGCGTCTGGATCGTTAGATCTAAGTTAGATCCTACGGCCTGCGACTGCCGATCCGCGCGAAGCGGTACGCACCAGTAAGGTTGCGACGCGTGGCAGGGTTTAATTCAAAAACAGAATTTAAAACCAGATTTTGATCCAAACTTTAAACTGCTATAACTTTTGAATGCCATGTTAGATTTTTACAAATTTTATACCGTTGGATTCAGTGAAACAAGACCCTTCTGAATGTCCAATTTGTTTAACAAATAGTAACCATTAAAATGACTATATTTGTGGAATCATATTTAAATCTATTTTGAGTATAGATTTGTTTTGATAATTAGTTTTAATGTTAAATAAGTTTGTTATGGCAAAATTTTGTGTCCTGTTATGTTTCAGTATCATGCACATGCTTGGTAAAATTTCCAAAATCACCACTTAGTAAAATTCTTGCATGCATGCATTCATATTATTTTTGATTGAATAAATTGTGTGAAATTGAATGCTATAATTTTTCTTGTAGATTTTGCTAGTGATTGTGATTGTGAAGAGTGCTACTCTCTCCACTACCAAGGCAAGTGATATTTTCATGAATGTTTCTATCCTATGTTTTGTTCTAGCATTAGATATTTTGCTAAGTATTGCATGCTATTTTGCCTAATGCTAAGTTGGGAAATCCTAAGTAGTGTAGAATTGTAGAATTGCTAAGGAATTTTCCTAAGTTAGGTTATCTTACCATGCTTAGCCTAGCTATTTAGCAAACAAGGGTTGGTGGAAATCTATACACACTATGATGAAAATATTTCTAAGTCATGAGACTTATGCTTTTCTAATAAAAACAACTAAGTCAAATGAACCTCCTGGGTGGAATGGAAAGATTGGGTTATGTTGAGTGGTTACATAAGGCCATGGACTTGGGTTGCGTATCTCACTTGTGGTATGCCACCCAGGCACAAAGGGATTTGGAGGCCAAGTGTTGAGAAAGCTTACAGTGCAACCACTTGGCAATATGGGCTCTGCCATGATCATATAGGTTGCTAGAACTTAGTCACTTGGACAGTTGGTGGTAGTTGGGATGATAGGTTGGAGCGCGTCCATTTTGACTAAGGAAAGGCTTCTGAAAGGTCCTATCTTGGGAAACCAAGTCTGGTGGGGAAAGTGCACAACCTCTGCAGATGGAAAACCTAAGTACTTAGCCTAGTCCAAGGCAATGGACAATTTGAGCATCAAGACATGGAAGCTACAAGAATCTCATCACTCCAACTTCTAAGTAAAAATTTGTGGGTGAACAAGGGAGAAGGACCCCAATGTCTATTGGTGGTTCCTTGGGGATGTTTTGACAAAGAAAACTTAGTGATTTCAACTAATAGGAAAAAACTTATTTTCAAGCAAAGCAAGCCAAGCTACACTTAGCCAAAATGCATATAGTAAAATAGTCCACTTAAAATGTACTAAGGTATCACTTGCCAATACTATTCCAAAGTATTGACCCTCTGTGGCTGTAACTTGTGATGTTGCAGGTTACTCCGATGATGAATAGGAGTCATGAGTCTACACTCAACATGCTTGCTTGTGGCACATGAAGATGAAGACTTATGTTTATTTACTTATTCCATAAACTCTTGTACTAGGCCTATGGCCCTGAGTTGTAAAAGACTATGTTTTATCTCTGGAATGAATGTAATAAACGACCTTTGTATCTGTGTACTTCATCTTAAACTGTGGATGCTAGCATTGATCCAGGGACTAGCATTGCAATCACAGGGATCCTTTCCTTTATAAAGGAGGGGTCTAACAGATGGTATCAGAGCACTGTGTTGCCTGTAGGATTATGACCCTAGGATTGGAAAAACCACTAAGGAAAAAGTTTTCAACTACTTCTACACTTGTCTATTCTTCTCGTAAAACTTTTCTAATCTCTTTCAACTTCCTTTGTAGATGAACTCCATCAACGAAGCCGTGAAGAAAGGACCACTCATGACCATGACCTTGGAGTGTGAAACTGAGTTTCCCAATATTCTCAAGGACCTCATGGTGGCAATGGAAGCACATGGTGCAGCTGTGTACAAGGGCTTTCCAGTGATGGATGAAGGAGTGGAGTATTGGTGGGTGCAACTTCACTTGTACAAAAACAAGGAAGACAACCACAAAGAAAGGGGATTCTGCATGTACACCAACACTACAATGCACACCTCATTCTTTGAGTCAGCCAAGGATGCAGCTTGGAGGACTATCAAAGAACTAAGTGCTAGAGTCAAGTGCAGAATGCTCAACCTCCAAAAGGACTTAGAGAAAGAGAAGGAACTTACTCAAGAGTTGGAAGCCACCAACCAAGAGATAAGGGGAGATGTTATAGACTTTGTGATAGAATCAAGAGAGCAATATTGGTGGATTGCCTCTAGGAACATTGTGTTTGCTAATAGATCCCGTGAGATTGGATTGTAAGGGCACTTCGTTAGTTGGACCACCATCTATCACCTTATTTTCCAAAAATGATACCTTAAATAAATATGGACCTTAGTTGATGTAATGGACTTATGTAAGCATGGCTTGTATGATGTTTGTGTTCCATGGATATGTATGAATGTTTGCCTTGTTTTATCTTAAATTATGTTGTTCTAACTTTTTCACTCTTATAAATAGATGCCTATTACCATCAGCACCGTTGAGGAGCTCCAGGTTACCCGTTTTAGTCCCCGTATCATTGAGCTTACCACTTTGCTCGATCTCCCTCTTCCCACCATCACGGTGTACCCACTCACCAAGTTCGAGAGGAAGGACCTCTGGGGCTTTAAGGTGAACCAGCCCGGACGCCAGACAGAGCCCACTACGGAGGCCATCGTCTTCAAGCTGATGCACGACGACAGGAAGAGAGGCATGGAGGTAGTCATGCAGGACCTGATAGGACGTCTGTTAGGCCGTCACTCCCGACAGGTTAGGGGCACTCACTTCCACGTCTTTGGAAGGCGTGATGTTGATGGAGAGTCCATCGACTTTGAGGACGACTCGAGGAGCACTGCAGAGCCGATACGTCTCTATCTCCAGGACTTAGAGACTCTTCTCAGGCACGTAGATACGGACAGGACGAACGTCATGCTTGGCAATGACGAACTTCAGGTGCAGCTTTGCGAGAAGGACAAGCTTTTTGCGCAGCAGGATGAGATGATCAAGGAAATGGAGACAAGGTTCGAGGCCCAGGACCGCAAGTTCAAGAGTCAAGAGAAACGCGTCCAGGATAGGAACAAGAAGATCTGGGATATGACCGAGGAACTGAAGTCCAAGGATTTCGAGCTAGAGCAGCAGCAGATGGTTATTGAGAGGCTTCGTTCCCAGAAGAGGGCTCTCAAGGCCAAGGTCGATTCCTTAACCACTACGATTGAGGAGAACAAGACCGCGATGGAGAACGCAGGTCTTACCTTTGTCGAGGAGGAGATTGTTATTGATGAGTAGACTTGACTATTCGTACACCTTTCATATTCATACTTGTTATTGTGAACTTGTTATTGGACCATCCGACATGTGGATGGCTTGCTACTTGTGTGTTTTATTTCATGAACTTATCATCTGGTTGTTGAGTTTTATTCTTATGTTGCATGTTATGTGAATTGCTTGTGATGTATTGTGCATAAAACATCTAAGGGTATCTCATACTTATCTATTTGAACAAACCACAAATGCCTCCCCGTCGCGCAAACCCCAACCCCAATAACATCACCCCGTAAATGCAACAAATGATGAATGCGCAAACACAACTTATGCAAATGATGACGACATTCATTCAAAACCAGAATAACAACAACAACCCCAACAACAACAACAACAACCCCAACAACAACAACAACCCCAATAACAACAACAACAACAACCCACCGGGTTTTGATATGCTCACCAGATTTCTGCGATTGAGGCCAGCAAAGTTTTCGGGAACAACTGACCCCATGGTGGCCAATGACTGGCTACGTTCCGTGAACAAGGACTTAGTGACCGTGGGCTGCACGGATGGTGAAAAAGTCAGATTCGCAGCACATCTGTTGGAAGGACCAGCCGCCACATGGTGGGACAACTTCCAAATCACCACTCCTATTGATGAGGTGACTTGGGCTATCTTTGAAGATGGCTTTCGCACTGCTCATATCTCATCAGGAATGATGAGTCTGAAAAAGAAGGAGTTTCACAACCTGAAACAGCGCCACCGCAGCGTGGCAGAATACATAGAAGAGTTCAACAATCTGGCGCGCTATGCACCGGATGAGGTTGACACAGATGCCAAAAGAAAGGAAAAATTTCTGGAAGGCTTGAATGATGAGCTGAATCTGCAGTTGTCTGTGGCATATGTTCCAACTTATCAGTCTTTGTGTGACAAGGCTGCTATTTTGGAAAGTAAAATGAAGCAAGTCGAGAGTAGAAAGAGGAAACACTCCGACAAACACAGCTCGGGATTGTCTCACAAATGATCTCACTATGATGACAGTGGCAACTCAGGATCCCATAAACATGGGAAATTCAGCAAGCACAACCACAACCGTCATGACAACAAGCATCACCGCAGTCATGACAAGGACAAGTACAAGAACCACAAGGGTGGACATAAGAACCACTATGGTGGAAATGGTAGTGGAAGTGGAGGCCAGCCTCCTAAAAAGGACATCTGTCAGGTTGAGTGCTTCAAATGCAAGAAGCTGGGGCATTATGCTAATGAGTGCCCTGAGAAGAAAGTTGAAGGACCTAACAAGCCAAATCCTTTTCAGAAAGGACAAGTTAACCACATCAATGTGGAGGAGGTCTATGAGGAGCCTGATGCCGTGGCTGGTAAGTTCAGACTCAATTCAATTTCAGCATTTGTACTCTTTGATACCGGTGCATCTCATTCATTCATATCAAAGGCATTTGTTGATATAAATGGGTTTGCATCAGAAAACATTGGGTGCCCAATAAAGGTTAGTTCTCCGGGGGGAGATATGATTGTAAGCCTTGGATGCCGGGATCTCATCATAGAGTTTGGTAAGCATAAGTTTCCAGTAAGCCTGATAATCCTAGATTCCCAAGGACTAGACGTAATTTTGGGAATGGATTGGATGGCTAAGTATGAAGGAGTATTAGATTGTGCCAATCGTACAGTTACACTCACAACCCCCGAAGGAAAAAGAATAAAATTCAATTCAAACTTTGAATCCAAGGGAAGTAAGATGAATTCTCTTAAGGGGGTTAGCTTGGACAGTGTGCCAATAGTATGTGAGTATCCGGATGTGTTTCCGGAAGAGTTACCAGGAATGCCACCGGATAGAGATGTGGAGTTTCTGATAGATTTGGTGCCAGGATCAGGACCAATAGCTAAGAGACCGTACAAAATGTCAGTTGATGAACTGAAAGAGCTCAAGAAGCAGCTAGGAGAACAGTTGCAGAAAGGGTTTATTCAACCAAGTTCTTCATCTTGGGGAGCCCCAGTATTGTTCGTGGAGAAGAAGGATAGAACACAAAGATTATGTATTGACTACCGTTCTCTCAACGAGGTTACCATCAAGAACAAATATCCGTTGCCAAGAATCAATGATTTGTTTGATCAGCTAGAAGGAGCATGTCTATTCTCGAAGATTGATCTCCGGTCAGGTTATTTTCAACTCAAAATAAGAGAACAAGACATACCAAAAACAGCATTCACCACAAGATATGGATTGTATGAGTATACTGTGATGCCTTTTGGTTTAACCAACGCTCCGGCATACTTCATGAATATGATGAACAAGGTGTTCATGGAATTTCTTGGCAAGTTCGTTGTCGTTTTCGTCGATGACATCTTGGTCTACTCCAAGAGCAAGGAAGAACATGAAAGACACTTACGCTTGATACTTGAGAAACTGAGGGAACATAAACTTTATGCCAAATTCAGCAAGTGTGAGTTCTGGTTAGAGAAAGTTGGCTTTCTTGGTCATGTGATGACGAAGGATGGTGTGGCAGTTGATCCTGCTAAGGTTTCAGCGGTGACAGAATGGGAATCACCCAAGAATGTGAAAGAAGTTCGTAGTTTCCTCGGCTTAGCAGGTTACTACAGAAGATTCATTGAAAATTTCTCGAAGGTTGCTAAGCCAATGACGGAATTACTAAAGAAGGACAAGAAATTTGCTTGGTCTGAAGGTTGTGAAGTCAGCTTCCAAGAATTGAAGAAGAGACTAGTGACAGCACCAGTTTTATGTCTGCCAGATTTGGAAAAGGATTTCCAAGTATATTGTGATGCGTCACATCAAGGTTTGGGTGCCGTACTAATGCAAGACGGTAAAGTCGTAGCCTATGCTTCGAGACAACTCAAAACTCATGAAGTAAACTATCCTACTCATGATTTGGAATTGGCCTCTATCGTTCATGCACTAAAAACATGGAGACATTACCTTTTGGGAAAACGATGTGAAGTGTTCACCGATCATAAAAGCTTGAAGTATATCTTCACCCAGAAGGAAATCAACATGAGACAAAGAAGATGGCTAGAACTTATCAAGGATTACGACTTAAGTTTGCAATACCATCCCGGTAAAGCAAATGTAGTAGCGGATGCTCTAAGTCGTAAGACGTTTGTAAATGGTCTTACCAAAGGTGATTTGCCAGAAGACTTGTGTAAGCAATTCAAAGAACTCAGATTGGAAATCGTGCCTGAAGGACATCTCATGTCTTTGGATGTTCAACCCACTCTATTGGACAAGATCCAAGAAGCCCAGAAGACCGATAAAGAAATTGAAAAGATTAAGGAAAATATTAGTCTAGGGAAAGCTAAGAGTTTCCATATAGATGAACAAGGTACTTTATGGCACGGGAAACGTATATGTGTTCCACAAGACCCGGAGTTGCGGAAACTGATCTTACAAGAAGGTCACAACTCTCCGTATTCTATTCACCCAGGAAACACCAAGATGTACATGGATATGAAAGAAAGATTTTGGTGGAACAATCTAAAAAGGGACATCGCCGAGCATATTGCTTTGTGTGATGTGTGTAGCAGAGTAAAAGCGGAGCATCAGAAACCAGCAGGTTTGCTTCAACCACTGCCTATTCCTGAATGGAAATGGGAAAATATTGGTATGGATTTCATTACCGGATTACCAAGGACCAGGTCAGGGTATGATTCCATATGGGTGGTAGTGGATCGCCTAACTAAAGTGGCTCATTTTATACCCGTGAAGACAACTTATACAAGCGCCAAGTTAGCTAAAATCTACATGAGCAGAATTGTATGCCTTCACGGTGTGCCTAAGAGTATTGTGTCAGATAGAGGAACTCAGTTCACTTCTCACTTTTGGAGACAGCTTCATGAATCTTTGGGAACAAGGTTGGAATTCAGTACTGCCTTTCATCCTCAAACTGATGGACAAACGGAAAGAACTAATCAAATTCTTGAAGACATGTTTAGAGCATGTGCCTTAGACTATGGAGCAAGTTGGGATGAAAGTCTGCCTTACGCAGAGTTCTCTTACAACAATAGTCATCAATCTAGTATTGGAATGGCACCATTTGAGTTACTCTATGGAAGGAAATGTACCACCCCATTACTATGGAATGGTGTGGGAGAGAGAAGTTTATTTGGACCTGATCTCATCAAAGACGCCGAAGAGAAAGTCAAATTGGTTAAGGACAGGTTAAAGATAGCTCAGTCCCGACAGAAAAGCTACGCGGATTCTAAGCGTAGAGAAGTCACCTACGAAATTGGAGATAGAGCTTATCTTAGAGTATCACCACTTCGTGGAGTGAAAAGATTTGGAGTCAAAGGAAAGTTGGCACCAAGATATGTTGGGCCATTCAAGATTCTAAGTCGCAAGGGAGAAGTTGCATATGAAGTTGAATTGCCAGAATCTCTGTCAGCTGTCCATAATGTGTTTCATGTGAGTCAGCTTAAGAAATGTCACCCAGAGATGGAAGAATCCTCTCTGAAGGATACTATACCATTGGAAGAAGTTCAGCTAGAAAGTGACCTCACCTATGAAGAAAAGCCTGTCAAGATTCTTGAGACCGCAGAAAGAGTCACAAGGACAAAAACTATCAAGTTTTGCAAAGTGCAATGGAATCATCACTCCGAAGAGGAAGCAACATGGGAAAGAGAAGATGATCTTCGGAAAGACCACCCTCACCTATTTGCTAGCCAATCCGAATCTCGAGGGCGAGATTCATCTTAAGGGGGTTAGATTTGTAACATCCCTAAATTCATATTCCAAAACTCATTCATATCATCTAAGCATTCATCATCATTTAGGGTTCTCCTCAAAAACAGAAGCTTGTGCTATGATTTCATGTGAGTAAAATTCACTCATTAGGTCATCACCTTTTGAAACTTAAATATTAAGGAACTTGTTTGCTTGCTCCACTATTGGAAATATTAGATGTAAAGGTTTAACCAAAAATTTTCAAATTAGAAATAATTCAAAACCTCTATTTCAAACATTTGCAAATTAGTGCAAAATCTCTGTTTGTTTGAAAACCAAGTCTGATCAAGCCTTTGCAAGGTAACCCCATGAGCTTTGACTTATTTCTAAGACCAATTCACCCCTGCAAAACCCTAGGAGAATTTGAATTCAAATTGTATTTGAAACCATTTGAAAACATAACCAGAAAATCGAATTAGAAAAGAAAAAGGACTAGACAAAGGAAAAGGGCCGAGCGCCAGGTTTCTGGCCCAACAGAGGATCGAGCCCAACTAGCCCACCCGGGGATTTCTTTTTCTTATCTCACGCGCAAGCGCACGCGTTCAGCCGCTGACAGACGGACCCCACACTCACCTCGCACCTTTCGCTGACGAGCGGGCCCTGTCCACGCTGTCATCGTCTTCCTCAAACCACGCCCGCGACCACGTCGCAGCGGCAGTCACTGCCGGTAATGGCGCGGCTTAATTGGGCATTAAAACACGGGCGTTTCCTGTCGAGGCACCGGCTATAAGATCCCCACCTCCTCGCAGTCATTTTCCCCCTGTCAATTCCACACTCACGCCACCAGGCTGCCCACGACTCGCTCGAGACCGCCGTAGACAGAGCCAACTCCGGCGACCGATTCAGGTGAGCCCCGTGCGCCCTTCCCCTCTGGATTGTTCAAGACACTTAGTAATCCTCTTGCGCACCTTCTAACCACAACAGAGCATCCTGTACTGCCCCAGGTCGCCGTATTCGCTTGACACCGTAAGCACCCGACGACCACCCCAACTCCGGCGAGCAATATCAGTAAGTCCCGAGCGCCCCTTGCTTTCTTATTCACCCGAGCGTGTTCGCAATTGCCCTGCGCATCTCCTAAACCCATTGGTTCGTGTTAGGGCGACGCAGAACCTCGACAACGACTCCGACAACACCCACCCGACGCCAGACGCAACTCCGACGAGATCTAGAGCCCATCTCCGAGCGCCCCTCCGCAAGCCAGTACCACGTCGAGCTTCAGCAGCCTCCGGCAAACCTGGTAAGCCCCTTCTTTCCCTTGCGGACGATCTAGAACGCCGGCGCCGCCGCTAGTCAACGCCGCCAGCGCCGCCCGTTCGTGGCTTGATGGTTTGGTCCGTTGGATCTGCATCGTAGGGCTAGGATAGATCTAGGCCAAAGAGGTACGCGCGCGTCTGGATCGTTAGATCTAAGTTAGATCCTACGGCCTGCGACTGCCGATCCGCGCGAAGCGGTACGCACCAGTAAGGTTGCGACGCGTGGCAGGGTTTAATCCAAAAACAGAATTTAAAACCAGATTTTGATCCAAACTTTAAACTGCTATAACTTTTGAATGCCACGTTAGATTTTTACAAATTTTATACCGTTGGATTCAGTGAAACAAGACCCTTCTGAATGTCCAATTTGTTTAACAAATAGTAACCATTAAAATGACTATATTTGTGGAATCATACTTAAAGCTATTTTGAGTATAGATTTGTTTTGATAATTAGTTTTAATGTTAAATAAGTTTGTTATGGCAAAATTTTGTGTCCTGTTATGTTTCAGTATCATGCACATGCTTGGTAAAATTTCCAAAATCACCACTTAGTAAAATTCTTGCATGCATGCATTCATATTATTTTTGATTGAATAAATTGTGTGAAATTGAATGCTATAATTTTTCTTGTAGATTTTGCTAGTGATTGTGATTGTGAAGAGTGCTACTCTCCCCACTACCAAGGCAAGTGATATTTTCATGAATGTTTCTATCCTATGTTTTGTTCTGGCATTAGATATTTTGCTAAGTATTGCATGCTATTTTGCCTAATGCTAAGTTGGGAAATCCTAAGTAGTGTAGAATTGTAGAATTGCTAAGGAATTTTCCTAAGTTAGGTTATCTTACCATGCTTAGCCTAGCTATTTAGCAAACAAGGGTTGGTGGAAATCTATACACACTATGATGAAAATATTTCTAAGTCATGAGACTTATGCTTTTCTAATAAAAACAACTAAGTCAAATGAACCTCCTGGGTGGAATGGAAAGATTGGGTTATGTTGAGTGGTTACACAAGGCCATGGACTTGGGTTGTGTATCTCACTTGTGGTATGCCACCCAGGCACAAAGGGATTTGGAGGCCAAGTGTTGAGAAAGCTTACAGTGCAACCACTTGGCAATATGGGCTCTGCCATGATCATATAGGTTGCTAGAACTTAGTCACTTGGACAGTTGGTGGTAGTAGGGATGATAGGTTGGAGCACGTCCATTTTGACTAAGGAAAGGCTTCTGAAAGGTCCTGTCTTGGGAAACCATGTCTGGTGGGGAAAGTGCACAACCTCTATAGATGGAAAACCTAAGTACTTAGCCTAGTCCAAGGCAATGGACAATTTGAGCATCAAGACATGGAAGCTACAAGAATCTCATCACTCCAACTTCTAAGTAAAAATTTGTGGGTGAACAAGGGAGAAGGACCCCAATGTCTATTGGTGGTTCCTTGGGGATGTTTTGACAAAGAAAACTTAGTGATTTCAACTAATAGGAAAAAACTTATTTTCAAGCAAAGCAAGCCAAGCTACACTTAGCCAAAATGCATATAGTAAAATAGTCCACTTAAAATGTACTAAGGTATCACTTGCCAATACTATTCCAAAGTATTGACCCTCTGTGGCTGTAACTTGTGATGTTGCAGGTTACTCCGATGATGAATAGGAGTCATGAGTCTACACTCAACATGCTTGCCTGTGGCACATGAAGATGAAGACTTATGTTTATTTACTTATTCCATAAACTCTTGTACTAGGCCTATGGCCCTGAGTTGTAAAAGACTATGTTTTATCTCTGGAATGAATGTAATAAATGACCTTTGTATCTGTGTACTTCATCTTAAACTGTGGATGCTAGCATTGATCCAGGGACTAGCATTGCAATCACAGGGATCCTTTCCTTTATAAAGGAGGGGTCTATCACTTGGTGAAAATCAAGTCTTGTGGGGAAAGTGCACAACCACTGCAGATGGAAGAATCTAAGTACTTAGCGATGTCCCTAGTATTGGACAACTTGAGCATCAAGACATGGAAGCTATCAAGAATCTCCTCATCCCAATTTCTAAGTTAAAAACTTGTGGTTGAACAAGGGTGAAGGTTCACCAATTTCTATTGTTGTTTCCTTGGGAAAATTTTATCAAAGAAAAACTTAGTGTTTTCAACTGATAGGTAAAACCTATTTTGAGCAAAGCAAGCCTAAGCTACACTTAGCCAAAATGCATATAGTTTCTAGACTACTAAAATTCTACTAAGGTATCACTTTCCAATACTATTCCAATGTATTGACCCACTGTGGCTGTAACTTGTGATGTTGCAGGTTATTCTGACAATGATTAGGGGTTATGAGTCTACACTCAACATGCTTGCCTATGGCACATGAAGATGAAGACTTATTTATCTATTTATATATTTGAACTCTTGTATTAGGCCTGTGGCCATGGAGATTGCAAAATACTATGTTTGTCTCTGGAATGATATGTAATAATGACCTTTGTTTCTGTGTACTTCATCTTAAACTGTGGATGCTAGAATTGATCCAGGGACTAGCATTGCAATCACAGGGATCCTTACCTTTATAAAGGGAGGGATCTTACAGATGGTATCAGAGCACTGTGTTGCCTGTAGGATTATGATCCTAGGATTGGAAACCACTAAGGAAAAAATTTCAACAACTTCCACACTTGTCTTTTATTCTCGTAAGATTTTCTAATCTTCTTTCTCATCTCCATTTGTAGATGAACTCCATCAACGAAGCCGTGAGGAATGGACCACTTATGACTATGACTTTGGAATGTGAGACAGAATTCCCCAAGGCTCTCAAGGACCTCATGGTTTCCATGGGAATACATGGTGCGGCTGTGTACAAAGGTTTTCCTGTGATGGATGAAGGAGTTGAGTACTGGTGGGTGCAACTTCACTTGTATAAAAACAAGGAAGAAAACCACAAAGAATCAGGATTCTGCATGGTCACCAACTCAGTGATGCACACCACATTCTTTGATTCAGCAAGGGATGCAGCTTGGAGGGCCATCAAAGAGCTTGTTGATAGAATCAAGTACAGAATGCTCAACACCTAGAATGACCTAAGGGAAGAAAAGAAGCATACCCAAGAGTTAGAGACTACCAACCAACGTTTAAGAAAAGACATCATAGACTTAGCAATGGAGTCATGTGATCAGGATCAACATATTGCCTCTAGGGATGCTCTGTTAGCTAACTTGGCAAGTGAGATGGGATTGTAGCGTACTTCGTTAGTTGGACCACCACACTTATCATTTTATTTTCCCAAATGTTGTCAAAAATTAAGTGGAACCTTGGATGCTTGTAATGGTTTTATGTATGCCATGACTTGTGTGTTTTTATTGTCAAAGATATGCATGTGATGCTTTGTTTTGTGATTCATCTCTATGTATGTTGATTCTAACTTTCTATCTTATATAATAGATGCCTAATGTTACTATCAGCACGGCTGAAGAGTTCAAGGGAACTCGTTTTGGCACTCGTCTTATTGAGCTCACTAGTTTCTCAATATCCCACTTCCTACCATCATGATGCTTCCCCTCACCAAGTTCGAGAGGAAGGACCTTTGAGGCTTCAAGGTTACTCAGCCAGGACGCCAGACTGAGCCAGCCATGGAGGCCATCACCTTCAAGCTCATGCATGATGACAAGGAGAGAGGCCTAGAGGAAGTCATGCAGGATTTGCTTGGACGCTTGTTAGGGAGACACTCTCGGGAGATTAGAGGTACTCACTTCCACGCCTTCGGTAGACGTGATGAGGATGGTGAGGCCATTGACTTCAAGGACACTGCTAGAGAGACGACAGATTCGATTCGTCTATACCTCTAGGACTTAGAGGTTCTTCTTAGGCACCTAGATACCGATAGGACCAACGTCATGCTTAGCAATGACGAACTCCAGGTGCAGCTTCGTGAGAAGGACAAGCTCTTCGCGGAGCAAGATGAGATAGTCAAATAAATGGAGGCCAAGTTTGAGAGTCAGGATAGAAAGTTCAAGAGTCAAGAGAAAAGAGTCCAAGATAGGAACAAGAGGATTTGAGACATGACTGCAGAACTAGAGGCCAAGGACTTTGAGCTCGAGCATCAGCAGGTGGTGATTGAGAGATTTTGTTCATAGAAGAGGGCTCTCAAAGCCAAGGTAGAGACCCTAACCACCAATGTAGAGGAGTACAAGACCGCTATGGAGAATGCAGGTCTTACACTTGTCGATGAGGAGGTTGATGCAGAGGAGTAGTGATGACTACTCATTTATCTTATGTTTATCATGTTTTTGATTATTGAGTCGCAATGACCATCCAACATGTGGATGGCTTGCTATTGGTGTGTTTACTTTTCAAAACTTGTTGTCTATGTTGTTGAACTTTTACTACTATGATGCATGTTTGGTGATTGTTTATGTGATGTATTGTGCATGGTAGCATCTATGGGTATCTCATTCTTATCCTTATTGAAAACCACAGATGCCTCCCCGACGTGCCAATCCCAACCCTAACAACAACAATATCACCCCTGAGAGGCAGCAGATGATGACAGCTCAGACGCAGCTGATGCAAATGATGACTACGTTCATACAGAATCAGAAGAACAACAATAACAACAACAACAATTAGAACAACCCACCGGGTTTTGACATGCTTACCAGATTCTTAAGACTGAGGCCAGCAAAGTTCCCAGGAACTACTGATCCCATGGTGGCCAATGATTGGCTACGCTCAGTGAACAAGGACTTGGTAACTGTTGGCTGTACTGATGAGGAGAAAGTCAGGTTCGCAACACACTTGTTGGAAGGACCAACAGCTACTTGGTGGGATAACTTCCAGATCACCATTCCCATTCAGGATGTGACATGGGCTATCTTTGAAGATGGTTTCCGTACTGCTCACATCTCATCCGGAGTGATGAGTTTGAAGAAGAAGGAATTTCATAACTTGAAGCAGCGCCACCGCAGCGTGGCTGAATATATTGAGGAGTTCAACAATCTGGCGCGTTATGCACCGGATGAAGTTGACACTGATGTAAGAGGAAAGAGAAGTTCCTTGAAGGATTGAACGATGAATTGAACCTGCAGTTAGCTGTGGCCTATGTCCCCACATATCAGTCTCTATGTGACAAGGCTGCCATCTTGGAGAGCAAGATGAAACAAGTTGAAAGCAGGAAGAGAAAGCACTCTGACAAGCACAGCTCGGGATCGTCTCACAAACGTTCCCATTATGATGATAGTGGGAATTCTGGATCCCACAACATGGAAAGTACAACAAACACCACAACCACAACCGTCATCATGACAACAAGCATTACCGTAGTCATGACAATGACAAGTACAAGAATCACAAGAGTGGGTATAAGAACCACCACAATGGAAGTGGAAGTGGTAGTGGAAGCCAGCCTGTCAAGAAGGATCTTAGTCAGGTTGAATGTTTCAAGTGCAAGAAGATGGGGCATTATGCAAATGAATGCCCAGAAAAGAAAGTTGAAGGACCTAACAAGCCCAACCCTTTCCAAAAGGGACAGGTGAACCACATCAATGTGGAAGAAATCTATGAGGAACCTGATGCTGTTGCTGGTAAGTTCAAACTCAATTCTGTTCCAGCATTTGTTCTCTTTGATACTGGTGCATCTCATTCATTCATATCAAGAGCATTTGTTGAAAGAAATGAACTACCGGTAGAAACTATTGGGTGTCCTATAAAAGTAAGTTCTCCTGGCGGAGAAATGATAGTGAACTCAGGATGTCATGATCTAGTCATAGAGTTTGGGAAGTATAAGTTTCCCGTCAATCTGATACTCCTAAACTCCCAAGGATTGGATGTCATTTTGGGAATGGACTGGATGACTAAGCACAAGGGAGTGCTAGATTGTGCCAACCATACTGTCTCACTCACAACTCCAGAAAACAAAAGGATCAGATTTAAGACCAACTTTGAATCAAAAGGGAGTAAGCTAAATTCTCTTAAGGGGGTTAGCATAGATAGTGCGCAAATTGTGAGTGAATATCCGGATGTGTTTCCGGAAGAATTACCAGGAATGCCACCAGATAGAGATGTGGAGTTTCTGATTGATTTGCTACCAGGATCGGGACCAATAGCAAAGAGACCATACAAGGTGTCAGTTGATGAGTTGAAAGAACTCAAGAAACAACTTGGAGAACAGTTGCAGAAAGGATTTATTCAACCAAGTTCTTCATCCTGGGGAGCACCAGTCTTGTTTGTGGAAAAGAAGGATAGAAGTCAAAGGTTATGCATAGATTATCGTTCACTCAATGAGGTGACCATCAAGAACAAATACCCATTGCCTAGAATGAATGACTTGTTTGATCAGTTAGAAGGAGCATGTGTGTTCTCAAAGATTGATCTTCGATCAGGTTATTTCCAGCTCAAGATAAGGGAACAAGACATACCTAAGACAGCTTTTACCACTAGGTATGGATTGTATGAGTATACGTGATGCCATTTGGTTTGACCAATGAACCAGCTTACTTCATGAATATGATGAACAAAGTCTTCATGGAGTTCCTTGACAAGTTTGTTGTCGTATTCATCGATGACATTTTGATCTACTCCAAGAGCAAAGAAGAACATGAAGGACATTTGCGTTTGATACTTGAGAAGCTTAGAGAGCATAAGCTGTATGCCAAAGTCAGCAAGTGTGAATTTTGGTTGAATGAAGTTGGATTACTTGGACACATTGTGTCAGGAGATGGTGTAGCAGTTGATCCTGCTAAAGTTTCAGCTGTAACTGAATGGGAATCTCCTAAGTCAGTGAAAGAGGTTCGTAGTTTCCTTGGCTTGGCAGGATACTACAGAAGGTTCATTGAGAATTTCTCCAAGATAGCTAAGCCAATGACAGAGTTACTCAAGAAAGACAAGAAATTTCCTTGGTCTGAAGGATGTGAACTCAGTTTCCAAGAATTGAAGAGGAGACTAGTGACAGCACCAGTCTTATGCCTGCCAGATTTGGAGAAAGATTTCCAAGTGTATTGTGATGCATCACATCATGGATTAGGTGCAATACTTATGCAAGAATGGAAAGTTGTGGCTTATGCCTCGAGACAACTCAAAACTCATGAGGTAAATTACCCTACTCATGATTTGGAGTTAGCCTCTGTTGTCCATGCACTCAAAACATGGAGACATTACCTTTTGGGAAAGCGATGTGAAGTATTCACAGATCACAAAAGATTTAAGTATATCTTCACCTAGAAAGAAATTAACATGAGACAAATAAGATGGCTAAAACTGATCAAGGACTATGACTTGAGTTTGCAATACCACCCCGGTAAAGCAAATGTTGTAACGGATGCTCTAAGCCGTAAGGTTTTTGTGAATGGCCTTACTAAGGGAGAATTGCCAGATGATCTGTGTGCCCAATTTAGAGATCTCAAATTGGAGACTGTGCCTGAAGGACATATAATGTCATTGGATGTTCAACCCACTTTGTTGGACAAGATCAAAGAAGCCCAAAAGACAGATAAGGAAATTGAAGAGATTAAAGAAAAGATTGGCAAGGGAAAAGCCAAAGGGTTCCAAGAACATGAACATGGTACTTTATGGTATGGAAAACGTATCTGTGTTCCACAAGATCCGGAGCTTCGGAAACTGATTTTACAAGAAGCACACAACTCACCGTATTCCATTCATCCGGGTAACACCAAAATGTACATGGATATGAAAGAAAGATTTTGGTGGAATAATCTCAAGAAGGACATCGCCGAACATATTGCTTTGTGTGATGTATGTAGTAGAGTGAAAGCGGAACATCAGAAGCCAGCAGGATTGTTACAACCACTACCTATTCCTGATTGGAAGTGGGACAAGATTGGCATGGATTTCATCACCGGATTGCCAAGGACCAGGTCAGGATATGATTCTATTTGGGTAGTAGTGGATCGCTTAACTAAAGTGGCTCATTTTATACCTGTGAAGACAACTTATACAAGTGCTAAATTAGCCAAGATCTATATGAGTAGGATTGTATGTCTGCATGGAGTACCCAAGAGTATTGTGTCTGATAGGGGAACTCAATTCACTTCCCATTTTTGGAGACAACTACATGAGTCATTGGGAACGAGATTTGAGTTCAGCACTGCTTTTCATCCGCAGACTGATGGACAAACAGAAAGGACCAACCAGATTCTTGAAGATATGTTGAGAGCATGTGCTCTAGACTATGGAGCTAGTTGGGATGAAAGTCTGCCTTACGCAGAATTATCTTACAATAGCAGCTATCAAGCCAGTATTGAAATGGCGCCATTTGAGTTTCTCTATGGTATAAAGTGTACCACCCCATTGCTATGGAATGGTGTGGGAGAAAGAAGTTTGTTCAGACCAGAACTCCTCAAAGAGGCTGAAGAGAAAGTCAAGCTAGTTAAGGACAGATTGAAAATAGCACAGTCCCGACAAAAGAGCTACGCAGATCCTAAGTGTAGAGAAGTCACCTATGAAGTGGGTGATAGAGCCTATCTTAGAGTATCACCACTTCATGGAGTGGAGAGATTTGGTGTCAAAGGTAAATTGGCCCCAAGATATGTTGGACCATTCAAGATTCTGAGTCGTAAAGGAGAAGTAGCTTATGAGATTGAATTACCAGAATCATTGTCTGCAGTTCACAATGTGTTTCATGTGAGTCAGCTTAAGAAATGCCATCCAGAAATGGAAGAGACATCTTTAAAGGATACTATACCATTGGAGGAAGTTCAATTGGAAAGTGATCTCACTTATGGGGAAAACCTATCAAGATTCTTGAGACTGTAGAAAGAGTTACTCGGACTAAGACTATCAAATTCTGCAAAGTTCAATGGAACCATCATTTCGAAGAAGAAGCAACATGTGAAAGAGAAGATGATCTTCGGAAAGACCACCCTCACCTATTTGCTAGCCAACCCGAATCTCAAGGGCGAGATTCACCTTAAGGGGGTTAGATTTGTGACATCCCTAAAATCATGTTTCAAAACTCATACATATCATCCATGCATCCATGATCATTTAGGGTTCCTTTTCAAAACCATTTGAAAAACAGGAGCATTTGATGCTCATTATTTTATGTAAGCAAGCTATGGTCATATTGCCACCTTCTAATAAGAAAAATACTATTTTGATCAGTAATGTGGAGCTTGAGCTTGAGTGATGCTTCTAAGGTTTGGTCAAGGTCTCAAAAACAAACTATGATTTAAAAACCATTTCTTCACTACTTATCAATATTTAAAGGCTTGTTTAAATTCTTTTCCAAACCCTTTTTGTTTTTCCTTCAAGTGTGATCAGTTGTGTTACACCTCCTAGGAGACAAGAATCAGCAAAATTTTGTTGGAGAAAGTTTCATTTAAAATAGTTTTGAATTGAGCTTTCAAATTCAAACCAGAAATCCATTCAGAAAAAGAAAAAGGAATAAAGGAGAAAAAAATAGAGGAGACCAGCCAATCTGGCCCAACCCAGCCGCTTAGCCCATTTAGCCCAGCAGCTCTCTCCCGCGAGGAAAAAGTTTCGCACCCGGAAACCCACTCCCTCAGTCGCTGACTGCCTGGACCCACTCCCCCCTCTCTCTCTCGCTGGCAACCGCGCCCCACATGTCAATCATCTCTTCAACCCGCACAATCAACTCCGGCCGTTTCCTCCCCAGTCACTGCCGATGAATTCGCGGGTTTAATTCTGTTGATTCATCTAGTAACTCTTGCTCCCTCTCCAGCTACTTAAACCCCTCCCCCTCGCGGCCATTTCCCCCAACAGAGCTAGCCAGAAGCGCCACCAGGTTGCCAGTATTTGCTCTCACTCCGCCGCTGCACAGTCAAACTCCGGCAGTAAATTCCGGCCAGCCACCGTCGCCCCTTGCCTTCCAGACACCACGAGCCAGTTCCCCATCTTCCTTTGTACCTGCCAGCATCACCCACTCATCCGCACGCGCTCCCATTCGTCGGCAACTTCAACGACAAGTGAGGGCCGCCGTCTGTCTCAACTTCGGTGACGCCTCCTGGAAAATTTCGACCGCCCCCGTCCCTCTTAATGACGCTCACATTTTCGCCAGACTCGTGCGCACCTAACCTAGCGCTTGTTTCACACTGGCATGGTCTACAACTCCGGCAACGACGACGAACAGCCGTACCCGACGTCTGCCTCTACTCCAATGAGGAATCCCCACCGTGTCCGTGCGCCCCTTGACAAGCCACTGCCGCGTTGAGCTCCAGCATGCCTCTGCGAGTCTGGTAAGCCTCTCCGACAACCCCAGCCCCCTATGTAGCCACCGCGACGCCGTAGACTGAGCACGCCACCGCTCACCGTCGCCGCGTGCCGCCAGACTTTGGTCGCTTGATCGGCCACCGTTGGATCTAGATCCAACGTGTTGGATATATCACTTAATCGAAGGGGTAAGGAGCAGATCTGGCCGAGCGATTTAACTTAGATCTGACGGTCCACACTAGTCGATCCACGCGAAACGGTATGGGCGAATAGAAACAGGCCACGTGGCCAAACTCTGGTTTTAAAAACAGAATTTGATCTATTAGATTTATAAACTTGCAAAATTCATAACTTTCAAACCACACGTCTAAATTTTACAAATTTTATATCATTGGAATCAGGAGAGAAAAATACTTTATGTTTATGCAATGTGTTTAATGTTTTGCCTCTGCAAAAATGGTTGATTTTACAGAAACATTTGTAGGCATATTTTGTGTATAATAATTATTTGAAAAATGTTTTGTTGTTCAAATAAAGTTTATTTGGCATGTTTTGAACTTGTTTATGATTCAGTACTATATACTTATCTTGTTTGGTGTAGGAAATCATCACATGGCATTTGCATGCATTCATATATTTTTGTTTGAATATATTTGGTATGTGATTTTGGTGCCATTATTTTATATGTAGATTTTGGTGCAAATAGTGATTGTGATTGTGAGGATTGTTGCTACTCCCCAAACTACCAAGGCAAGTGGTGATTCATGATTTTATTCCTATGTTTTTCAACTATGCACTAGAATTATTTTGCTAGACTTGCATGAATATTTTGATCTATATGTTATGCTTGGGAAATCCTAGTAGTTGTAGAATTTCTCGAAATTTCTAAGTTAATATGCTTATCAATGCCATGCCTAGCCTAGCTAGTAGCAACCAAGGGTGGTTATATATTCATGCTATGAGAAAATATTTGTAAGTCTTTGGACTTATGTTTTTTCTTAATAAAACAACTAAGTGAATGATACACCTGGGTGGAATGGAAAGAATGGTTTATGTTGAGTGGTTACACAAGGCCCATTTCTATGGCTTACCTTGTGTATCTCACTTGTGGAAAGCCACCCAGGAACAAAGGTATTTGAGAGGCCAAATGTTAAGAAGCTTCTAGTGTAGCCACATGGCAATATGGGCTCTGCCTAGATCACATAGGTTGCAATAACTTAGACATTTGGACAGTTGGTGGTAGTGAGATGATAGGTTGGAACGCGTCCATTTGGTCCAAGGGAAGGCTTCTGAAAGGTCCTGTCTTGGTGAAAATCAAGTCTTGTGGGGAAAGTGCACAACCACTATAGATGGAAGAATCTAAGTACTTAGCCATGTCCCTAGTATTGGACAACTTGAGCATCAAGACATGGAAGCTATCAAGAATCTCCTCGTCCCAATTTCTAAGTTAAAAACTTGTGGTTGAACAAGGGTGAAGGTTCACCAATTTCTATTGGTGTTTCCTTGGGAAAATTTTATCAAAGAAAAACTTAGTGTTTTCAACTAATAGGTAAAACCTATTTTGAGTAAATCAAGCCTAAGCTACACTTAGCCAAAATGCATATAGTTTCTAGACTACTAAAATTCTACTAAGGTATCACTTGCCAATACTATTCCAATGTATTGACCCACTGTGGCTGTAACTTGTGATGTTGCAGGTTATTCTGATGGTGATTAGGGGTTATGAGTCTACACTCAACATGCTTTCCTGTGGCACATGAAGATGAAGACTTATTTATCTATTTATATATTTGAACTCTTGTATTTGGCCTGTGGCCATGGAGTTTGCAAAAGACTATGTTTGTCTCTGGAATGATATGTAATAATGACCTTTGTTTCTGTGTACTTCGTCTTAAACTGTGGATGCTAGCATTGATCCAGGGACTAGCATTGCAATCACAGGGATCCTTACCTTTATAAAGGGAGGGATCTTTCAATAAACTTCTTGCAATAAACACGATCCAGATATAATGTTCATGCTCAACGTAGGCACATAATAACACTTATTAAGGTTTAAAACTAACCCCGAAGGTAAAACTAAGGAGAGCGTGCCGACGACCATCACATCAACTTTTGATCCATTGCCAACGCGCATCGTCACCTCATCCCTTGCTAGCCGCCGTCTATTCCATAGCTCCTGTTTCGAGTTACAAATATTAGCAACTGAACCAGTATCATATACCCAGGCACTACAACGAGCGCTAGTAAGGTAAACATCAATAACATGTATATCAAATATACCTTTAATGGTGCCAGCCTTCTTGTCCATTAAGTTATTCAGATAGTTGCACTTCCAGTGACCCTTGTCCTTGCAATAGAAGCACTCAGTGTCTGGCTTGAGCTTCTTCTCAGCAGGGGCAACACGCTTGCCGCTGCCTTTCTTGAAGGATTTCTTTGCACCCTTAGCTTTCTTAAAGCCAGTGGTCTTGTTGACCATCAACACATGATTATCTTTCTTGATATCCACCTCCACAGCTTTCAGCTTAGCGAAGAGCTCAGTGATCGTATTAGTGGAACCAATTTGATTATGAGTAACTACAAAACCTTTGTAGCTAGGAGGGAGTGATTGCAGAACTCTGTCAATCTTGAGCTCTTTTGGAATCTTGCAGTCCAGTTGCTCATGATGTTGAGTGTACATCTTAATGGCGTTCTCACTACCGAAACTCCCTTCCTCCATCTTGCAGTTAAAGAACTTCTCAGAGATCTCATATCTCTCAGAACGGGCCCGATTCTGAAACATGGTTTTCAGTTCCTCAAGTATCTCAAAGGGCCCGTCGAACTCCTCAAAATGATTTTGAAGTTCCGGTTCCATAGCAAACAACATGGTACTCTTAATCACTCCATAATCATCTTTGCGTGACTAATAAACAGCTTTTTCATCAGCCGGTGCATCAGTAGCAAGGGCGTCACCTATCGCTTTCTCAAGTACATAGGCTTTTTGTCCGCCAGCGAGAATGATTCTCAGATTGCGGAACCAGTTGGTGAAGTTAGACCCATTGTTCTTAAGCTTTTCTTTATCAGCAAAAACGTTGAAGTTGAAGTTGGACTTAGCCATTTGATCTACAAAATTTGCAAATACTATTTAGACTATGTTCATGATAACTAGTTAAACTTAATCAAATTACTAGATGAACTCCCACTAAATTCAACATCCCTCAAGTTGTTTAGTGAACACGATCCAAATTCACCACACCTAATCCGATC
The DNA here is from genome assembly GCA_916181665.1 of Avena sativa. NCBI lineage: Eukaryota > Viridiplantae > Streptophyta > Magnoliopsida > Poales > Poaceae > Avena > Avena sativa. Next base: position 141,963,891 of record OV702280.1, read on the forward strand.
TTCACGAGAAGAGATGTGGTTTCAATGGTGGACAACAAAGTGTCGATCATATCATTCATATGACTCATGTTTAACCTTTCGGTTCGTGTGTTCCGAGGCCATGTCTGTACATGCTAGGCTCGTCAAGTCAAACCCAAGTATTTCCGGGTGTGCAAAACTGGCTTGCACCCGTTGTATGTGAACATAGAGTTTATAGCACCCGATCATCACGAGGTGCTTGAAAACGACGAACTTTCGCAACGGTGCATACATGGGAAGAACACAATTTTATCTTGATCTTTAAGTGAGGAATCATCTTATAATGCTACCGCCGCGATCTAAGCATAATAAGATACATAAAAGGATAAACATCACATGCATATAATTTTATGTGACATGGTATAGCCAATCTCCGCGCAATGATCTCCATCTTGTGCGCGCCAGCATGATCTCCATCACTCCACCATGATTGCCTCCAACACGAATAGCAACTACAACTATTGCTAACTACTTAGCGATAAAGTAAAGCTATTACATGGCGTATAATAAGTTGACACGTAGGTCATATACAATTATAAAGACAACCATACGGTTCCTGCCGGTTGTGAACTCATCGACATGCAAGTCGTGAAATATTACAAAACATGATCATTGCATACATCTCAATTCATACATATCATGTCTTGGGCCATACCATATCACAAAACACTCCCTGCAAAAACAAGTTAGACGCCTCTACTTTGTTGTTGCATGTTTTACGTGGCTTATGGGAGTAACAAGCTAAGAACGATTCTTACCTACGGAAAGCCACAACGGTGATATTATGGTTGCTAACATTCGTTGTAAATCCCATGACTACTATAGTGAGAGAAACTGGCATCCACCAGCCGCATGTGAGGAACAAGCCACACGTTAAGTGCGAAGCCGGTCTCACGAACGAGGTCGCGTAAAGTTGGCCTGGACCGCTTCGATCTCACTATGCCGCGCCATAAGAAATACACAACAAGAGGTTTGCAACAGAAAACATCAATGCCCGCAACAATCATGTTGTGTTCTACTCGTGAAACACATCTACGCATAGATCTAGCTCTGATAACACTGAAGGGTTTCACAGCATAGTAAATCAAAAATTTCCTACCGATGCGAACAAGAAAGCCAAGATCTAATCTAGGATATGTAATCAACGAGATTGATTGATGAGATCTTCATACCCTTGAAGAAATCGCACAGCGGAAACGTTCAACAGAACGTGGTTGACGTAGTCGTACTCGTCGTCTCCTCCTCGCGATCCGATCCGATCCTACGCCACAAGTGGCGGCGCCTCAGAGAGATGCACACGTATGGTGCAGCGACGTCTCCTCCTTTCCTTGGTCCAGCAAGTATGGTGGAGAGATAGATTGGATCTGCAGCACGACGGCGTGGTGCTTATGGTGGAGAGTTTCTGCGGCAGGGCTTCGCCTACGCACAGTCGGGAGAGAGAGAGGTGGAGGGGCAGCAGTTGGACGACGGCTAGGTTTGGAGTGGGGGGAGGCTGCACCCCTGCCCTCCTTATATAGGAGGCTGTCCAGCCCCTTGACCACTCCTCCAAGCCCTAGGGCGGCGGCCCAAAGGGTGGAGTGGGGGGCAAGTCATCCCCCCCTCTTCTGGAAGGTTCCCTTAGGGTTTCCCCTAAGGGCCTTGTGCCCCTGGCCCAAAGTGGCCAGGGCACTTACCCTTAGGCCCACGCAGGCCTCCGGCAAGTGGGCCCACGTTGGTCCCACTCCGGAACCTTCTAGAACCTTTCGGTACAATACCGATAAACTCCAAAACGATTCTGAAATCCAAAAACTGCTTTCCTTTATATGAATCTTATTCTCCGGACCATTCCGGAACCTCTCGTGATGTCCTGGGTCTCATCCGAGACTCCGAACAAAAAACTCATAAACCAATTATCCATTCTATCCTAGCGTCGATGCACGTTAAGTGTGTGACCCTACGGGTTCGAGAATATGCAGACATGATCTTCTATAAATAATCAACAGTAGGATCTGGAAACCCATATTGACTCCCACATATTCATCGATGATCATATCGGATGAACCACGATGCCAGGATTCAGTTAATCCCATATATGTATTCCCTTCGTCAGGCGATATTTTACTTGCCCGAGATTCGATTGTTGGTATCAGCATACCTAGTTCAATCTCGTTCACAACAAGTACTTTACTCGTTCCGTAATCCGATATCACTTTGTGATTAACTCCTTAACCACGTTCTTGCAAGCGGTGTTGATATCGATTACCGAGTGGGACCGAAGTATATCTCGCCGACTCGAGAGGGACAAATTCCATCTCGATACATACAACCCAACAAGTACTTTCCGTTCACCTGAGAGACACCTTTATGATCACCCTCACATAGGATGACGTTTGATGACCTCAAAGCTTTCTTCCGATACCAGGGAGTTGTATTATCTCATGGTCTAAGGAATACAATACTTGACATAGGAAAAAGCTTCGCAAAGATGAACACGATGACATGATCTAATTGCTCTGCTTAATTTGGGTCTGTCCATCATATCATTCTCCTAATGACATGATCTCATTATTAATCGACAACTCATGTCTATGGTTAGGAAACCTTAACCATCATTAATCAATGAGCTAGTCCATAGAGGTGTACTAGGGACACAGTGTTGTTCATAAACCACACAAGTATCAAAGTTTCCGCTTAATACAATTCTAGCATGGAATATAAACTTTATCATGAACAAGAATTATAATAGTAACATCTTTATTATTGCCTCTAGGGCATAATTCCAACAGTAGTTACTTAAGAAAGAAAAGAAGTTTGATTGGACTGAATGATGTGAAGTCAGTTTCCAAGAATTGAAGAAGAGACTAGTGTCAGCACCAGTCTTATGTCTGCCGAATTTGGAGAAAGATTTCCAAGTCTATTGTGATGCATCTCACCAAGGATTGGGTGGATTTTTGATGCAAGAAGGGAAAGTTGTGGCTTACGCCTCGAGACAACTCAAAACTTATGAAGTGAATTATCCTACTCATGATTTAGAGTTAGCCTGTTGTCCATGCGCTCAGAATTGGAGACATTATCTTTTAGGAAAGCGTTGTGAAGTGTTCACAGATCACAAGAGTTTGAAATATATCTTCACTCAGAAGGAACTCAATATGAGACAAAGAAGGTGGCTAGAGATCATTAAGGACTATGATTTGAGTTTGCAATACCATCTCAGTAAAGCAAATGTTGTAGCGGATGCCTTAAGCCGTAAGGTTTATGTGAATGGCCTTACTAAAGGAGAATTTCTAGATGATCTATGTGCCCAATTCAAAGATCTCAGATTGGAGATAGTGCCTGAAGGATATCTCATGTCATTAGATGTTCAACCAACATTGTTGGACAAGATCAAGGAAGCCCAAAAGTTGGACAAGGAAATAGAGGAGATTAAGAGTAAAATTAGTAAAGGGAAGGCTAAAGGATTCCGTGAAGAAGAACAAGGTACTTTATGGTATGGAAAACGTATCTGCATTCTGCAAGATCCGGAGCTTCAGAAATTGATACTGCAAGAAGCACACAACTCACCATATTCCATTCATCCAGGTAACACCAAAATGTACATGGATGTGAAGGAAAGATTTTGGTGGAACAATCTCAAGAAAGATATCGCTGAACATATTGCCTTGTGTGATGTGTGTAGCCGAGTGAAAGCGGAACATCAGAAACCGACAGGGTTATTGCAACCACTAGCTATTCCTAATTGGAAGTGGGATAAGATTGGTATGGATTTTATCACCAGATTGCCAAGGACCAAATATGGATATGATTCCATTTTGTTTGTTGTAGATCGCCTAACTAAAGTGGCTCATTTCATACCCGTGAAGACTACCTATACAAGTGCTAAGTTAGCTAAGAACTATATGAATAGGATTGTATGTCTGCATGGAGTACCTAAGAGTATTGTGTCTGATAGAGGAACTCAGTTCACTTCGCATTTTTGGCGACAACTACATGAATCATTGGGAACAAGGTTAGAGTTCAGCACAACTTTTCACCCAGACTGATGGACAGACAGAAAGGACCAATCATATTTTGGAGGATATGTTGAGGGCATGTGCCCTAGACTATGGTGCTAGCTGGGATGAAAGACTGCCTTACACAGAATTCTCTTACAATAACAGCTATTAAGCAAGCATTGAGATGGCACCGTTTGAATTTCTTTATGGAAGGAAGTGTACTACACCATTGCTATGGAGTGGTGTAGGATAAACAAATTTGTTCGGACCAGAATTGATCAAGGAGGCTGAAGAGAAAGTTAAATTTCTTAAGGACAGATTGAAGATAGCCCAGTCCCGACAAAAGAGCTACGCAGATCCAAAGCGTAGATAACTCACCTATGAAGTAGGTGATAGAGCTTATCTTAGAGTCTCACCACTTCGTGGTGTGAAGAGATTTGGAGTCAAAGGAAAATTGGCACCAAGATATGTTGGACCATTCAAGATTTTGAGACGCAAAGGAGAAGTGGCTTATGAGATTGAATTACTTGAATCACTGTCAGAAGTTCACAATGTGTTTCATGTGAGTCAGTTGAAGAAGTGTCATACGGAAATGGAAGAAACTTCATTGAAAGACACTATACCATTGGAAGAGGTTCGGTTGGAGAGTGATCTTACTTATGAGGAGAAACCTATCAAAATTCTTGAGACAACAGAAAGAGTTACTCGTAGTAAGACTATCAAATTCTGCAAAGTCCAGAGGAATCACCATACCGAGGAAGAAGCAAATTGGAAAAGATAAGATGACCTTCGGAAAGATCACCCACACCTATTTGCTAGCCAATCCGAATCTCGAGGGCGAGATTCATCTTAAGGGGGTTAGATTTGTAACATCCCAAATTTCGTCATAGCCAAAACTATGTATTGCATTCATATCATCATAGCATATTTGTCTTGCACAAAAAAATTCAAACCAAAACCCTAAATAAAACCATATTTAACCCCTCTTATTTATTATATTTGAGGCATGGTTTTATTTATTTTATTTTCAAAAGACCAAAGTTTTTTTGAGTGTACAGATGTGTTTGACTCACTTTTGAGTTCTTGGATCACAGTACACAATTGTGGAGAAGGTTTGAATTCAAACAAGTTTGAATTAGGGTTACATATTCATTCCTGAAAATCAAAACATAATTTAAAAAGGATAAAAGAAAAAAAATAAAACCTGCGCTACCCTTTCAGCCCATCCGCTGTTCTAGCCCAATAAGGACACCCGCGGTTCTCTCCCTCTGCCCCCTCTCTCACCCATGCGAACCTTAACCCGCACTCGCTATCACTGGGCCCAACGCCAGCTCACCCCTTCGTCCCCAAACCCCGCGCGCGTAGACGACGCCGTCGCCGCCCGTTTCCTCCCCATCACTACCGCGATGAAATTCGCTTCAATTCGCGTTGATTGCTCGCGTGACTGCCGCCTAGGCCCGGCTACTTAATCCCCTCTGCCTCGCGGCCATTTCGCCTCACTCGCCACCACCTAATCGCCACCAGGCTTCCCACAATCGAGCTCGCACCGTCGCAGCACAGCCCGTCTCCGGCGAGCTATTCCGGTGAGTACCATGCTCACCTCTGTCCCTCATTCATGCAAGATTGTTCCTTTCTTCCTTGCGCACCTTCTCATGCCATTTTTATCCAATTTTTCCCAGAACATCGGCCCCGTCAACCCCTACGAGCACTCGAAGCTCCATCCAACTCCGACAAGGGATTCCGGTAAGAATCGAGCGCCCCTTGCCTTCTAGTTCAAACCCATATGTGCGCCGTGTCCTTGTGCAGTCACTAATGCCATTCGTTTCTCCTATGGTGACCTAGGTCGTCGCCGTCGTCTCCGCCAATGCGCACCCGACATCAGTGAGGTTTCCGACGAGCTTTCACGACCGCTACAAAATGCCCCTGTCCAAACCAAGGCCACCTTGAGCATCCTCGTGTCCACGTGGGTCAGTTAAACATTGCCATCACCCCCAACCCCCTCTAGATTCGCCGGAACGTCGCCAGCAGTAGCGCCGCCGCCGCCAGCTCATCAGCGCCGCTCGCGTATGGTCGCTTGGTCCAGGACCGTTAGATCTAAACCGTGCGCTGTAGATTAGTCTTTTAGTGAACCGTTTTGTTTAGATTTGGCGCGTTGGATCTGACTTGATCCAACGGTGTGGATACGTGATCCGCACGAAGCGGTATGGGCCAATCAGGCACAGCCACGTGTCTGGCAGTTTGATTTAAAATCCTGATTTGAATCTATTAGGGATTTAAACTTGTAAAATTCATATCTTTTGATCTGTTTGTCCAAAAATTGCAAATAATATATCATTGGATTCAGAAAAATAAACCCTACACTACTGTGGCCTTGTATTAGTATTTTGCTTCTGAAAAAATGGGATTATTTACATAACCAATTATAGGCTTATTTTGGCTATATAAAATGTTTAGAAAATTGTTTTAGAGTAAAACTTGTTTTATTTGAACCTTAGAAAGTTTACTTTGTGTTCAGTACTATTTGGTTTGACTTGTTTAGTGTAGAAAATCATTTCATTGCATTTGCATGCATTCATATATATTTTTGTTTGAATATTTGAATGTGATTTTGGTGTTATGATGTTATGTGTAGATTTTGGTGATTGTGGTGATTGTGATTGTGAGGACTGTTGCTACTCTCCCAGCTACCAAGGCAAGTGGTGCTTCATATATTTTGTCCTATTATTTTGACTATGCATTAGTGATATTTTGAGTAGGACTTGCATGGAGAATTTTTGCTAAGTATATGCTATGTTATGCCTTGGGAAATCCTAGTAGTTGTAGTATTAGTAGATTTTTCCCTAAGTTAAGAGAACTTTCTATGTTATCATTCTTAGCCTAGCTAGTAGAAAACAAGGGTGGAATATTCATGCTATGAAATTTTACTAAGTCTATGACTTGTGTTTTGATTAATAAAACAACTATGTGAATGAATCACCTGGGTGGAATGATATTGTTGGTTTATGTTGAGTGGTTACACAAGGCCCATGTCTATGGTTTACCTTGTGTATCACACTTCTGTATTGCCACCCAGGAACAAAGGGATTTGAGATGTTTAGTGCTGAGAAGCTTCTAGTGCAACCACATGCCATATGGGCTCTGCCTTGACCAAATAGGTTGCAAGAACTTAGCCAGATGGACAGTTGGTGGTAGGGTGATAGGATGGAACGCGTCCATGGTGGTCTAAGGGAATGCTTTTGAAAAGTCTTATCTCGATGCATGTCGAGTTTTGTGGGGAAAGTGCACCACTTCTCGAGAGGGTAAAACCTAAGTACTTAGTCGTGTCCCCGGCAACGGACAATTTGAGCATCAAAGACATTGAAGCAATCAAGGATATACTCATCCCAATTTCTAAGTTAAAAACTTGTGGTTGAACAAGGGTAAAGGTTCACCAATGTCTATTGGTGGTTCCTTGGGTGTTTTTGTCAAGAAAAACTTGGTGTTTTCAACTAATAAGGAAAACCTTATTTTGAGCAAAGCAAGCCTAAGCTACTGTAACATCCCAACATTTAAGAACCTAACGAAGGGTAGATTTAGGATTATGTATTGTTGCATGGATCTATTTGTGAAAAAGTGGGTAAAATTTTCGCCAAATAAAATCTTAAGTGATCAATGTTTCTTTCTTAATTTAAGATTAGGTTTAGACTTAAAGGAGGATTGTATAAAAACTTTGATGTGATCTTAAAAGAATTATGTGTGTTTTGAAATGGGTTTGAATTTAAAAAAAAACTTAAGTGTTTATATAATAATTTAAAACATTTAGATAGAAGCTTTGAGTCTTAAATTAATTAAGATATAGGCAGTATAACTTAAATCTTAAAACAATAGAACTTATTTCATATTATAGAAACATAAATTAGTTACAACAGAATAAAGAATAAGAATATTCTTTATTAATAATGATATAATCTTTATTACAATTGAATAAAATAAAGATTACAAGAACTATAAAAGAAAAAATACAAAGGGTTAAGAAAGTTACATCTACTAACTATCCTATATCTAAAACCTAAACTAAATCTTCATCTTTATTTTTGAACCTGCAAAACAAAGATTAAACAGAAATAAAACAAGATTAGTGTTAGTATATATTTCTCTCAGATATGTCAGTGAGGTGCACTTGACAATCTCATCATTGAGAAATGTTAAAGAGGGGCAAGTTTCACCAATATGAAAGATTTCATCTTTCATAAATTCACAGCCAGAATGCAAATGACAGCCAAAAGAGATCAGTTCACCAGCCAAGGTAAAAGTAGATTGGTAACAGTAAGATCAAATTTTCAGAACCTATCCATATGTGCATAGCAGGCACACAGGCTGCACACACACAAGCATGCAAGGGTGTGCTGTCGACTGCACAAGCACAACGAGATCAAACAAAACCAGAGCATATCCGTGGGGAATCACCTCAGTGCATCACTACACCACACCACACCATAGCACAGCCAGGGTGAACAGCAAGTAAACCAAGAACAACAACCAAACCAACCATTAGATTAACCCAAACATCACCAGGATGGTGACATAAGGAGGGGGATGAACAAGGTGGACAGCAAGGCCAAGCCCAGGAGCTAGGAGGAGCAGGCTAGCTCCAGATCAAGCACAGGAGTCCAGCAAAACCAGATCAAGATCATCACCAACTTACTCCACAAATATCAGCTTTTGTGGTGAGTTTCATAAAACCTTCACATGATCTAATCATCTTATTTAGAGAAAGGCATGTGTTGTTTTATAAAACAAACCCTCAGAAAACACCCAAGTGTGGTGAATCCATCATAGGGATTTCTTTTAAGCTCTAAAGGCAAATCACAACATACCAAGATTCAACCAGAGCTCAGAGCAACATGCTTGCTCTGGTTTTCAAACCATATTCTACAATTCAATCATACATATACCTATGATCTATTTCTAGGCACATCCCTAAAAGAAGGGTAGCACCTTAGAAACAAATCTTTGGGATCCATAGATTGATCAAGCTTACTATCATTTTTCCAAGCTATGATTCAATAAAGAATAGCTGGTACTACTACCAGGACTATCTAGATGAATCAATTAGTTAAGATTTGAATCCCTAAGCCTTAGACCAACATCATTGGTCATAGGGAATTCATATAAGAGCATCTCTATATATGTTCTCAAAGCCAAGATTGTCTCAAGCAGAAACTCACCAAATCCATGCTTTAGAATTAAACTTGTGTGCCATACATGATAGTGTCACAAGAACAATTCAATATGAATCAGGAAAAGCAGTAAATCATCCTAGATTCAGAAAATCAACTAACTAATCATTTTCCTGTTAAAAACAGGAATCATAACTAGAATATTCCAATAATACACTTCACTTCTTGAGATCATGATGATCTCAACCCACATATTAATTTCCAAACTAACAGCACTAGGACAGTAGCTGTATCTTATCATAATCATGACCATGAATCAAATAAAGAGTGGAAAGCTATCAGATCATTAGCTTTACCAAGCATGTTTCCCATACAACCACATCATCTGAATCAGATGCAATCCAGGCATCAAATCATCTAGTAAGCCACCAGAAACATCATACATCAGTTCAACCAACAAGCCTCAGGCCAATAAGCATTCAGTATGTGTACAAACCATCTAAACATGAATCAATTCCTCCAGTACATGCACAAGCACATCACAGGAACCCTAAAGGGATACTCATCCTAATCTGAATCAGACAGTATCCAGAGAGGAGACTGCTAACATATAGCATCGAATCAACAAGCACATAGAGCATCAGGGTAGGGAAATTAAACTCGCCATAGGTCCTCACTGAAGGATAAAAGAGGAAGCATAGGGGCCGACGACCATGGCGGCACGGGGAGCACCCCAGAGGGGGCGCTGCAACCCGCACGACGCCACGACAACGACCCTGATCACGCCTGGAGGTGCAGAGCATCAGCTCAACGCACGACAACCACAGCCGCACTTGAATCCATGCCAATCCCCAAACCCTAGGGTTTGGGACGGCATCGATCCATCGCAGGAGAGCCCTAGGCTCGAATTCAATCGGATAGAACGAACGGGCGTCGTCGACAACCCCCTAATGCACCACGGCGGTGACCAGAACGACCGACGGCAGCGGGAATCGCCGGTGGCGGCATCGCCGGCCATGGGGTCGGGTCAAAGAAGGAGAGGATGAACTCGAGGGAGAGAGAGAGGCAGTGAGGAGTGGGCCGAGCTAGGCCAGAACCTTCGGGTGGCTCTTTTGTCTAGTACTAGTGGGCCAACAGGGCCCAATAAGATAGACCAACCCAGAAATTCTTTCAGGCCTGTTTTAATAAAAAGAAAAAGACCAAAATACCCCTGGAATTAATAAAATTCTAGAAAATAAAATAATAGTCCAAAATTTATAAATAAAATATTTTTGGATACACAATAATCCATTATGTCCAAATAAAATAACATATCAAATTTTGAACATTCAAATTTTATAAGAATTTTGTAATTTAAATATTCCTTGTGGAATTTTACAAAATTATTGAACGGTGATAAAAATAAATAAAAATCACTTTCATTATTTATTAATAGTATAGTATTTTTGAAAAATACTAAATAAATATTTAGTAATAAAATAAAGGAATTATTAAAACAATAAAAGTCAAATACAAGGGAAATAAAATAAAATAATTTAACATAGGTTACAAAATATTAAAAGGTAATATTTATAAATCTTTTTTACTAAAAAGGAAACTTTTGGGGTAAAAGCATATAAGTTTAAATAATGCATTACATTACTTGTATAAACATTTTGCTTCTTTAAATATTGTCCTTACCGGGCAATATGATGTTTTTGTAGAACTAGAAGCTCAAGGTCCAGTACAAACATCAGGCTTCACTACCTTGCCATCACAAGGCAAGTTCATCACCTACTCATGTCCTTTGAAGAGTCTTTATCAAAGTATTTGCAAATTGTGTGTTATCATATATGCTATAAAAGAAAGAAAATAATATTTTCATAAATAAAGAAATCATAGATATCATCCTAAGGTGATATAATGGAGCAATAGAACTTAGAGTTCTAATTGCAATAATGATGATCAAATAGGGACTTAATAACCCCTGACATCAGTGATTCTAGCGCCGTATATTACACGTTAGGCATGAGATTTGGAATGGGACAAAGAAGTCAGCTGTATCTTCTTCCTCTCGCATGAAGCCGGATGTGCAGGTCGTGGCTGTTATCCTCGTAGCATGCATATTAATTGGTAATTCATAGAGGCTATGCAGCATATGGGTGGGAACCCTCAACGTCCCACGATAGTTCTGGCATCTAACGGTTTGTACAAACCATTGTCGTAATTCATTATGTTGGCATGGTGTACACCAAGGAGGCATGCGGGGTCGCGAAGGGGGTAGTGATTGGCTTGGACCAACTACTGGGCCCGACATCATGGAATTGTGGACGGGAAAGTACGCCCGGTTTTGCAACAAGGAGTTGATCTCTCATGGGTAAAGTAACGCACCTCTGCAGAGTGTAAGAACTGTAACTTGTTACTCCCTGTTCCGGGAAGGATCTATGAACGTGGCAGGAAAGTAACTCCATGAAAGTTCTAGTCAACATGTGAAGGCTGATTGTCATAGTTTTTCAGAATAAAATCAGTCTTTGAAGAAAGATTTACAAAAACTGCATAGCGCCAAGGGTTTATAATCCGAGTTGGTAGTTAGAGCATCAAACTTCCCACCTTGCACATAGTGAACTTGTTGGGTAACGCTGTTACTCATTCTTTCCTTTGATCCCTTGATTAGACTCTGAGGATCCCGAAAACGTGCCAATGTATGTAGCTGAATGCCAAGAAGATGAGTTCTACGAGGAACCTGATCTATCCGGAGGAGTTGAAGGCGTGGATTACGAGATCCGCTACGGTGTCGATGAGAATGAGACCGACTAAGTACCTAGTTAGTAGCAACCATCGGAGCCGAGCAGCATGAACTCTATAGAATAAGCTGTTGAGCCCCACTCCTAGTCGGAGTCGTTACTTTTAAATTTCCGCTGAACATCTTATATTTTGGTTTGTAAGTCGGATATTTTGGAAGTCTTGAACTTCCGGTATTGCAATAATAATAATGTGTGTACCTTTGTAATATGGACCCGCAATGTTTCTGTTGTACCACTCTGAGGGATGTGATATTTACGGAACGGTGTTCTGTGGATGTCATGTCAACGGCTATAGTGTACTACACATGCAGTGGTATGCTAGGTCACCGCAGTTGGTATCAGAGCAAATTGCTTTGACCTTAGGTTGGAAAACTAGTAAAGGGTATTACCTGTAGGAGAATTAGCAACGATAAAGAATTCTCTAAAAGTAATATAATGGGTATTCAAATAAGAATATTCCGTTGTATATTTTAGTGCGATAATTCTTTGTTATGATGCAATATCTTATTGGATACTAATCAAAACTATTTTTCTGATATACAGAGGTATGGCACCAAAGTTTCCAAAACAGAATTTGGTAAGGAACGAGGAGACTCTTGATGATTATCAAGGATCATTTATAGACCAACTTCGTCAACTGTTAAAGATCTTTAGTTGTCCAACTAGAATTCCAGTGAACACTATCACTTATCTTGATGGCCGGATGTTATCCAAGTATCGTGTGAGTATCCAACTTCCAGAGAAGCTTGGACTGTACCATGATCTACCCATAGGAGAAGGTAGGAGTCATTTAGCAGCCTATCATGTTGCTGTTGTGTAGGCAATAGCTAATATCCGGGAGCAAAAAACCAAGGAGCTAGAAGGTAGCACATTTTCTGTGATACCTCATGATTCTATAGACTCGGAGCCTATACCTGATCATCTTAATTTGGTTAAGAAGCATCCTAAGTTAGCTTCCAAGTTTATGGATAGATACCGGACACTCGTTGCATCTTTTTATAAGACTCATCAAGTGATTGTTGAAGACAAAAAATGACATGTTAGAGGATCTAACTGATCCGGAAAGGAGGAAGCAGTTAGCGTCCCAGTTGGAGAAAGAAGAAAGTAGTAGTGCAACACCTATCTTTAAGGATATACCTATAGATCTAGAATCTTTTATACCATATCCCTATTCACCAAGACCTGAACCTACACATGATCCTACTGTAGATATGCAGTATGCAGTACCACAGGGCTCAGAGGATGGTTCTGACTCAGAACTTCCTATTGAGAACTCGGATGGATGGAGAACGGGATCATATAATGGATCTCATGAACACTAGATGTCCATAGATGGTTCCGACAGAAATGTTGGACAATCTAGTTGGATGGGTGCAAGGATGAATCCTAATAACAGAAGTAGAAATACCATGTTAATAGATGATCAGGATGAAGAAGAAGATCCTAAGGAAAGAGTGTTTGAATCATCAACATCTTCTCAAAGCCTAGGGAATATATATTATCCAGTATTCAATTATCTTCTCCACGAGAGCACCTGGGGAGCAGCAGGATCTGCGTATCCTGGTGACAACTCTAGAGATGAAGCTCAGGAGATGCAGGCTGGAGATAATGTTGAATATGTTTCCGAAGACTTTTCAGATGAGCTGGGGGGAGTCAATGCGCTCAGGTTGAGTAATGACTCAAGTCCTAACACTTCAGATACAGAGTATGTTCCTTCTAGAAGGCCATTTGTTCCACAAACTGTGCGACGAACAACACGTCATCATGGTTGGACATCAGGCATGTACGATGAGCATAGTAACTATTAGAAAGAGACGACTAGACGGTAGTAACAAGTACGGTATATTGTACTCTAGAAATAAGGCAGTTTTGTAAAATACCAATATGGTATATGTTGTAATGACTTTGTATCATTATGATATTATGTAAATATGTAAAATACATATTTGGATTTTCTTTGGATCTTCATTGTGTGACTAGTTCTGTGCGTAAAGTCGAGCTCAGAACACATGTGCATGATGTAATTATGAGTATTCGCTTTATGTTGCAGGACTATAGGGTCATGGATACGGGTGTAGAAATGGAAACTGAGCAGCAGCGGATGGAGCGTGAGGCCAAGGAAAAGGCCGATGCCGATGCAGCAAATCAAGGAGCATTAACACCACCACCAATAAGGACGTTAATGGAGCAGAACTTTATGCAATGTATGCAAATGATGCAAGAGACCCAGAATAAGTTCATGGAAGAATTGCTGGGTAGAGCAAATCAGAGGGCACCTGAAGGTGGAGGATTGAGTTTATCTAATTTCCAGAATGCAAGACCGTTACCTTTTTTATCAGATCCTGAACCTATGGATTCAGAAGACTAGCTAGCAGATACAGAGAGGAAGCTGAAAACTGTAGGTTGCAATGATGAGGAAAAATTGAGGTATGCAACTCATCTGCTGATCGGACCTGCAATATCATGGTGGGAAAATCAATTAGCCGAGCAAATCACCGGGAAGATGGCCTACCAAGGGAGGAGGACAAGCTAGTGGAGGAAATGGACATCCTAATAAAGGCGGAAACAATGGCAAGAACAATAATGGCAAGAGAAACCGACCTACCGGAAAACTAAAATGTGCAACCCTCGAGGAGGTGGATAATTCGGAGCACGCAGTAATAGGTACGCTCAATATCCTTACCAATCCCGGCAAAGTTCTATTTGATACTGGTGTAACTACTTCATTCATTTCTTAAGAATTTTGTGATAAGTTTGGGATTAGAAGGGCACCGTTAGAACGTCCTATGACCGTAGTTACGACAGGTGGGAATGTGACTGTACGCCACATAAAACAACATCAAGTTATCTCGATCTGTGGCTGTACATATTTTGCAGACCTTTATGTGATTCCTTTGAAGGGAATTGCAGTAGTGCTGGGGATGGATTGGATGATGGAACACAGAGCTCAGATTAATTGTGAGGATAAATCTGTCTCAATCAAAACTCCAAGTGGAGCAAGGATAGTTTACCAAGCATATAAACACAGTCATATCATGGTGGATCTGCAGTTGAATTCAATGAAGGAAGTTAAATTACAAGAAATTCTTGTAGTTAATGAATTCCAAGATGTTTTCCCAACAGAATTACCAGGAATGCCACCAGACCGGGAGATAGAGTTCACCATTGACCT
Organism: Avena sativa; assembly: GCA_916181665.1. Taxonomy (NCBI): domain Eukaryota; kingdom Viridiplantae; phylum Streptophyta; class Magnoliopsida; order Poales; family Poaceae; genus Avena; species Avena sativa. The sequence goes on from OV702280.1 coordinate 141,978,994, forward strand.
AATACCTAGTACAACACCAATAGGTCAGGCACCATATAAAATGGGACCCAAGGAGTTGAAAGAACTCAAGGATCAAATTGATGAGTTAATAAGAAAAGGATGTATTCAGGAAAGTGTATCTCCATGGGGAACACCAGTAATTTTTGTGGATAAGAGAGATGGTGGAAGACAGATGTGTGGTGATTATAGAAATCTGAACAACGTGACGATCAAGAACAAGTATCCTTTACCAATAATTCAAGATTTGTTTGATCAAGTGAAAGTAGCTGGAGTATTTTCAAAGATCGATTTAAGATCTGGATACCATCAAATAAAAATCAAGCCGGAAGATGTTCCAAAAACAGCATTTGTCTCAAGATATGGACAACATGAATATCTGGTGGTACCATTTGGTTTGACCAATGCTCCGGCAATATTTATGAATCTGATGAACAAGATCTTCATGCCATACTTGGATAAGTTTGTCATCATCTTTATTGATGATATTCTGATATATTCCAAGGATAAGGAAGAGCATGCTGACCATTTGAGAATAGCATTGCAGACTTTAAGAGAACATAAGCTTTATGCTAAATTCAGTAAGTGTGAGTTCTGGTTAGATGAGGTAGAATTCCTTGGTCATGTGATCAATAAGGATGGGATTGCTGTGAATCCATCTAAAGTTCAGTCAGTACTAGAGTGGACTGCACCAACCAATGTGAAACAAATTCGAGGTTTCCTAGGAATGGCTGGTTATTATCGGAGATTCATTGAAGGTTTCTCCAAAATAGCCGGACCAATGAACAAATTATTAAGGAAGAATACACCATTTAAGTGGGATGAGAAGTGTGAAGCAAGTTTCTGAGTGTTCAAAACGAGATTAACCACAGCTCCAATCTTAGCAGTTCCTGAAACAGGGAAGGATTTCACCATATACTGTGATGCATCTAAAGAAGGTTTGGGTTGTGTATTAATGCAGGATCGGAAAGTAATTGCTTATGGTTCAAGACAATTGAAACCACATGAAGTCAACTATCCAACTCATGATTTAGAGTTAGCAGCAGTATTTTTGCACTGAAAGGATGGAGGCATTTTCTTTATGGAGCCAGGTGTGCGTTATACACTGACCATAAAAGTCTCAAATATTTCTTCACTCAAAAGGAATTGAACATGAAACAGAAGCGTTGGTTGGAATTAATCAAGGATTATGATCTAACAATCAATTACACCCCAGGAAAAGCAAATGTTGTAGAAGATGCTTTAAGCAGAAAGAGTGCAAATATTCATCCTAGCAACAAAGAGTTACCAAAAGAGTTACAAATGGACTTGGAAAGATTGGAACTCCAATTCATTAGGACAGAGGTTCTTGGAGGATTAGCGACTATGCAGGTAGTGGCAGAACAGGACAGTGATCTTACGCAAGAAATTTTTAGACGTCAAGAAGAAGACCCTTTTATTGCTGAGGAAATTCAGAGGATATCTCAAGGGCAAAAATCAGTTTTTCGCCTTGGCGATTATGGATCTTTACGGTTCCAAGATCGTTTATGTGTTCCAGATGTGACTGAGATTAGAAATGTCATACTCAAAGAAGCACATACTACCCCATATTATATACATCAAGGGAGTACTAAGATGTATATGGATTTGAAGTTACTATTCTGGTGGAATAACATGAAAAGGGATATTGCTAAATATGTATCTGAATGTCATACTTGTCAAAGGGTAAAAGCTGAACATCAAAATCCAGCACGACCATTACAAACCTTAGAAATTCCTGAATGGAAATGGGAGGAAATAGGTATGGATTTCATCACAGTGTTACCTATGACACCAAAAAAGAAGGACATGTTATGGGTAATAGTGGACAGACTCACTAAGAGTGCACATTTTATTCCAGTGAATCAAAAGGATAATGCCGAGAAGTTAGTTGAAGTATATGTCAAAGAGATAGTAAGTAAGCATGGAGTACCCAAGAAGATCGTAACTGATAGGGGATCAGTGTTTACTTCAGTATTTTGGAAGCAATTGCATGAGGCACTTGGTTCAAAGTTAGATTTCAGCACGGCATATCATCCTGAGACAGGAGGTCAAACTGAAAGAACAAACCAAATACTAGAAGACATGTTGAGAGATTGTGCACTAGATTTTGGAGGAACATGGGAAGATCACCTACCATTGGCAGAATTTTCTTATAACAATAGCTATCAGAGTAGTCTGAAGGCAGCTCCATATGATATTTTGTATGGAAGAAAGTGTAGATCACCAATATGTTGGTACGAACCTGGAAGCAACAAAGAATTTGCGCCAGATTATATCAAGGAGAGACAAGACATCATTGATAAGATCAGGGATAGACTGAAAATAGCCCAGAGCAGGCAGAAAAGTTATGAGGATCAAAGCCGAAGATCATGGCATCCAGAAGTAGGAGATATGGTCTATTTGAAAGTAAGTCCAATGAAAGGAGTAAAAAGGTTCGGAATTTAAGGGAAATTAAGTCCAAGATATATCGGACCATTCAAGATACTGAGCCAAAACAGAACTATAGCTTATGCTTTAGAGTTACCATCAAGACTAGCTCAAGTGCATAATGTTTTTCATGTGTCACAACTTCGTAAATGTTTGAAAGTTCCAGAGGATGCAATAACACATCAAGAGATAGAACTACAAGCAGACCTGACTTATATTGAAAAGCCCTGCAAGATTCTGGAAGAAAATTGGAAAAGATTGAGGAATAGGGCAATCAAATATTGCAAGATACAATGGGAGCATCACCCTGAAAGGGAAGCCACATGGGAGAAGGAAGAGGATTTAATAAAAACTTATCCAGACCTATTCAGGTACATCTCCAACAAACTTCAGGACGAAGTTTAATTTAAGGGGGGAAGTCTGTAACATCCCAGCATTTAGGAACCTAACGAAGGGTAGATTTAGGATTATGTATTGTTGCATGCATCTATTTGAGAAAAAATGGGTAAAATTTTCGCCAAATAAAATCTTAAGTGATCAATGTTTCTTTCTTACTTTAAGATTAGGTTTAGACTTAAAGGAGGATTGTATAAAAACTTGATGTGATCTTAAAAGAATTATGTGTGTTTTGAAATGGGTTTGAATTTTAAAAAAAACTTATGTGTTTGTATAATAATTAAAAACATTTGGATAGAAGCTTTGAGTCTTAAATTAATTAAGATATAGGCAGTATAACTTAAATCTCAAAACAATAGAACTTATGAAAATTATTTCATATTATAAAAACATAAACAAGTTACAACAGAATAAAGAATAAGAATATTCTTTATTAATAATGATATAATCTTTATTACAATTGAATAAAATAAAGATTACAAGAACTATAAAAGAAAAATTACAAAGGGTTAATAAAATTACATCTACTAACTATCCTATATCTAAAACCTAAACTAAATCTTCATCTTTATTTTTGAACCTGCAAAACAAAGATTAAACAGAAATAAAACAAGATTAGTGTTAGTATATATTTCTCTCAGATATGTCAGTGAGGTGCACTTGACAATCTCATCATTGAGAAATGTTAAAGAGGGGCAAGTTTCACCAATATGAAAGATTTCATCTTTCATAAATTCACATCCAGAATGCAAATGCCAGCCAAAAGAGATCAGTTCACCAGCCAAGGTAAAAGTAGATTGGTAACAGTAAGATCAAATTTTCAGAACCTATCCATATGTGCATAGCAGGCACACAGGCTGCACACACACAAGCATGCAAGGGTGTGCTGTCGACTGCACAAGCACAACCAGATCAAACAAAACCAGAGCATATCCGTTGGGAATCACCTCAGTGCATCACTACACCACACCACACCATAGCACAACCAGGGTGAACAGCAAGTAAACCAAGAACAACAGCCAAACCAACCATCAGATTAACCCAAACATCACCAGGATGGTGACATAAGGAGGGGGATGAACAAGGTGGACAGCAAGGCCAAGCCCAGGATCTAGGAGGAGCAGGCTAGCTCCAGATCAAGCACAGGAGTCCAGCAAAATCAGATCAAGATCATCACCAACTTACTCCACAAATATCAGGTTTTGTGGTGAGTTTCATAAAACCTTCACATGATCTAATCATCTTATTTGGAGAAAGGCATGTGTTGTTTTATAAAACAAACCCTCAGAAAACACCCAAGTGGGGTGAATCCATCATAGCGATTTCTATTAAGCTCTAAAGGCAAATCACAACATACCAAGATTCAACCAGATCTCAGAGCAACATCCTTGATCTGGTTGTCAAACCATATTCTACAATTCAATCATACATATATCTATGATCTATTTCTAGGAACATCCCTAAAAGAAGGGTAGCACCTTAGAAACAAATCTTTGGGATCCATAGATTGATCAAGCTTACTATCATTTTTCCAAGCTAGATTCAATAAAGAATAGCTGGTACTACTACCAGGACTATCTAGATAAATCAATTAGTTATGATTTGAATCCCTAAGCCTCAGACCAACATCATTGGTCATAGGGAATTCATATAAGAGCATCTCTATATATGTTCTCAAAGCCAAGATTGTCTCAAGCATAAAGTAACCAAATCCATGCTTTAGAATTAAACTTGTGTGCCATACATGATGGTGTCACAAGAACAATTCAATATGAATCAGGAAAAGCAGTAAATCATCCTAGATTCAGAAAATCAACTAACTAATCATTTTCCTGTTAAAAACAGGAATCATAACTAGAATATTCCAATAATACACTTCACTTCTTGAGATCATGATGATCTCAACCCACATATTAATTTCCAAGCTAACAGCACTAGGACAGTAGCTGTATCTTATCATAATCATGACCATGAATCAAATAAAGAGTGGAAAGCTATCAGATCATTAGCTTTACCAAGCATGTTTCCCATACAACCACATCATCTGAATCAGATGCAATCCAGGCATCAAATCATCTAGTAAGCCACCAGAAACATCATACATCAGTTCAACCAACAAGCCTCAGGCCAATAAGCATTCAGTATGTGTACAGACCATCTAAACATGAATCAATTCCTCCAATACATGCACAAGCACATCACAGGAACCCGAAAGGGATAATCATCCTAATTTGAATCAGATAGTAGCCATAGAGGAGACTGCTAACTTCTAGCATGGAATCAACAAGCACATAGAGCATCAGAAGAGGGGAATCAAACTCACCATAGGTCCTCGCTGAAGGATAGAAGAGGAAGCAGATGGGCCGACGGCCATGGCGGCACGGGGAGCACCCCGGAGGGGGCGCTGCAACCCGGACGACGCCACGGCAACGGCCCTGATCACGCCTGGAGGTGCAGAGCATCAGCCCAACACACGACGACCACATCCGCACTTGAATCCATGCCAATCCCCAAACCCTAGGGTTCGGGACGGCATCGATCCATCGCAGGAGAGCCCTAGGCTCAAATCCAATCGGATAGAACGAACGGGCATCGTCGACAACCCCCTAATGCACCACGGTGGCGACCAGAACGACCGACGGCGGCGGGAATCGCTGGTGGCGGCATCGCCGGCCACGGGGTCGGGTCAGAGAAGGAGAGGATGAACTCGACGGAGAGAGAGACAGGCAGCGAGGAGTGGGCCGAGCTGGGCCAGACCCTTCGGGGTGGCTCTTTTGTCTAGTACTAGTGGGCCAATAGGGCCCAATAAGATAGACCAGCCCAAAAATTCTTTCAGGCCTGTTTTAATAAAAAGAAAAAGACCAAAATACCCCTAGATTAATAAAATTCTAGAAAATAAAATAATAGTCCAAAATTCATAAATAAAATATTTTTGGATACACAATAATCCATTCTGTCCAAATAAAATAACATATCAAATTTTTATAAGAATTTTGTAATTTAAATATTCCTTGTGGAATTTTACAAAATTATTGAAAGGTGATAAAAATAAATAAAAATCACTTTCATTATTTATTAATTGTATAGTATTTTTGAAAAATACTAAATAAATATTTAGTAATAAAATAAAGGTATAATTAATAATTCTTAAAGTAATTATTAAATCAATAAAAGTCAAATACAAGGGAAATAAAATAAAATAAATTAACATAGGTTACTAAATATCTATACTATTAAAAAGATTGGGACCGTTCGTCGCGTCGTTGGTTTTCCGTCTGCCAGTAAATGACACTTTTGCCCCTGACCTTTCAATTTATTTACACTGTTTGCCACCGCTGAGTCAACCTGCGGTTCGGTGGGGAAAAAAGCCAAACGCGCCTCGCTGACGACAGCGCTGATTCCGCCACCGCTGTTTGATCCCGCGAGGTGGAAGGACCTGGATTGCCGTTGGCCCGAGCGCCTCGCTGCCATCTGCGGCGCACCGCCTCGCCACCAGTAGTGCTCGCCCCCACCATCTTCTCTGTCCACCGTGATCTCGATGGAGATCGACGAAGACCCCCAGCTGGTCCCCGCCGTCCCGAGTACTGCCTGCACCGCAGCGGCTCAACACCAGACGACATGAGGGAGAGGTGGTTCTAGCTGCAGCAGGCTCCGGCCTTCGTTCGTCGCATTTGGAACCTAGCTCGTGATTCTTTTTTTCTTTTCAACAACGTGCGAGATTGTGATTTTCAGATCTACAAAGGATCCAATTTCTACTTGATGTTGCCCATGTCATTCCCTAGGACATCCATGTCTCTAACCCATCGGAACCATGGGTGGCGGTCGCTGGGAATCGGGCGAGCTCAGGCAAAACCAGTGGAAGCGGCGGGCCGTGGCCAGCACCCATACTCCAAGAAAGCTTGACGAAATCTAATTTGTGGAGACAGAGCTAGGATTTAACTCACCACCATCTTGATTTGGCTGGCATTGCAGACAGCAGATCCGACCAAAGATTCGAGAGGTCGGGCATTGCCGAAAGATTTGGGACTCAGGCAGTGGCAATGGAGTGAGGAGAGAGACATCAGATACATAGATGACAGGAAGAAAAAGAATGGTAAGATAAAGATCTGATACCAATTTATTTGGAAAGAGGGGGCAGCTACAGATTGACAAATCAGCTGGAAGCAATGCGTGCAAACACTTATCCTTGTGTTGAAGTTTTACGAACAAAGGTCTGCAGTAGAAAGTGGCCTGAGTGTTCTCACTACGCACGTTAACAAGTATTCTATGTGGCGGTTTTGGTCCACCGGAGCCAGGCAATGTGCGCCTGTTGCTTCCGCGGCGCGAGGTCGACAATGCCTCTTTGGTCGATCCCAGCCGATGCCGCATATCCAGGCCTCCCCGAGTTCCTAGAGGCGCGGTTATCGGCTCAGCGTCAATTGCGATGCGGCCCAGTCTCGCTCGGCTCCGACTGTATCCTTCCCGTCGAGCCCTCTCATCCCTCCGGCGGTCCTGATCGAACTCTTCTCCTTAGGCCTCCCCTAGATATTCTCGCCCATGTATGCTAAACTTGGTATTAACAACAAAAACAGAATTGTTTGTTACGTCTGGTCTGAATTCTGATTGTCTGACTCCTGTAAAGGCTTCACTCTGGTAAATGACTCAACAGGTTTTAGTCCGATAGACAATTCTAAATATTCTTCAATAGTAAAGTAAATATATACACAAAGTAAATTAAACTCAACAGTTTTGGAGGGATGTTCCGTACTTTATGTTATCCACAGGATGCAAGGAAAGAAGATTTGAAATAGTATAGAGGTATCGTTTTACTTGCATCATCCAATGATTGTAGTAGCAGTAGTAAAAGTATATGGCGAACATGTGATTGTTGGATCTTGGGGTCGTAGCCATGTCCACATCCGTTAATTCTGTGTAAACTTTTGACGCTATGGTCAAATTTATCATTTTTACTTTCTCAATGTACATATCAATTAGTAGAAAAATTAATTAATTATTATATATGTACGTATTTTGTTGGTCCGTGGCAACGCACGGTCATTCAGCTAGTTAAAAGGTAATATATATAAATCTTTTTTACTAAAAAGGAAACTTTTGGGGTAAAAGCATATAAGTTTAAATAATGCATTACATTACTTGTATAAACATTTTGCTTCTTTAAATATTGTCCTTACCGGGCAATATGATGTTTTTGTAGAACTAGAAGCTCAAGGTCCAGTACAAACATCAGGCTTCACTACCTTGCCATCACAAGGCAAGTTCATCACCTACTCATGTCCTTTGAAGAGTCTTTATCAAAGTATTTGCAAATTGTGTGTTATCATATATGCTATAAAAGAAAGAAAATAATATTTTCATAAATAAAGAAATCAGAGATATCATCCTAAGTGGTGATATAATGGAGCAATAGAACTTAGAGTTCTAATTGCAATAATGATGATCAAATAAGGACTTAATAACCCCTGACATCAGTGATTCTAGCGCCGTATATTGCACATTATCCATGAGATTTGGAATGGGACAGAGAAGTCAGCTGTATCTTCTTCCTCTCGCATGAAGCCGGATATGCAGGTCGTGGCTGTTATCCTCGTAGCATGCATATTAATTGGTAATTCATAGAGGATATGCAGCATATGGGTGGGAACCCTCAACGTCCAAGATAGTTCTGGCATCTAACGGTTTGTACAAACCATTGTCGTAATTCATTATGTGGGCATGGTGTACACCAAGGAGGCATGCGGGGTCGCGAAGGGGGCAGTGATTGGCTTGGACCAACTACTGGGCCCCACATCATGGAATTGTGGATGGGAAAGTACGACCAGTTGTGCAACAAGGAGTTGATCTCTCATGGGTAAAGTAACGCACCTCTGCAGAGTGTAAGAACTGTAACTTGTTACTCCCTGTTCCGGGAAGGAGCTACGAACGCGGCAGGAACGGAACTCCATGAAAGTTCTTGTCAACCTGTGAAGGCTGATTGTCATAGTTTTTCAGAATAAAATCAATCTTTGAAGAAAGATTTACAAAAACTGCATAGTGCCAAGGATTTATAATCCGAGGTGGTAGTTAGAGCATCAAACTTCCCACCTTGCATATAGTGAACTTGTTCGGTAACGCTGTTACTCATTCTTTCCTTTGATCCCTTGATTAGACTCTGAGGATCCCGAAGACGTGCCAATGTATGTAGCTGAATGCCAAGAAGATGAGTTCTACGAGGAACCTGATCTATCCGGAGGAGTTGAAGGTGTGGATTACGAGATCCGCTACGGTGTCGATGAGAATGAGACCGACTAAGTACCTAGTTAGTAGCAACCATCGGAGCCGAGCAGCATGAACTATATATAATAAGCTGTTGAGCCCCACTCCTAGTCGGAGTCGTTACTTTTAAATTTCCGCTGAACATCTTATATTTTGGTTTGTAAGTTGGATATTTTCGAAGTCTTGAACTTCCGGTATTGTAATAATAATAATGTGTGTACCTTTGTAATATGGACCCGCAATGTTTCTGTTGTACCACTCTGAGGGATGTGATATTTACGGAACGGTGTTCTGTGGATGTCATGTCAACGGCTATAGTGTACTACACATGCAGTGGTATGCTGGGTCACCGCAGTTGGTATCAGAGCAAATTGCTTAGACCTTAGGTTGGAAACCTAGTAAAGGGTATTACCTGTAGGAGAATTAGCAACGATAAAGAATTCTCTAAAAGTAATATAATGGGTATTCAAATGAGAATATTATGTTGTATATTTTAGTGCGATAATTCTTTGTTATGATGCAATATATTATTGGATACTAATCAAAACTATTTTTCTGATATACAGAGGTATGGCACCAAAGTTTCCAAAACAGACTTTGGTAAGGAAAGAGGAGACTCTTGATGATTATCTAGGATCATTTATAGACCAACTTCGTCAACTGTTAAAGCTCTTTAATTGTCCAACTAGAATTCCAGTGAACACTATCACTTATCTTGATGGCCGGATGTTATCCAAGTATCGTGTGAGTATCCAACTTCCAGAGAAGCTTGGACTGTACCATGATCTACCCATAGGAGAAGGTAGGAGTCATTTAGCAGCCTATCATGTTGCTGTTGTGGAGGCAATAGCTAATATCCGGGAGCAAAAAACCAAGGAGCTAGAAGGTAGCACATTTTCTGTGATACCTCAAGATTCTATAGACTCGGAGCCTATACCGGATCATCTTAATTTGGTTAAGAAGCATCCTAAGTTAGCTTCCAAGTTTATGGATAGATACCGAACACTCGTTGCGTCTTTTTATAAGACTCATCAAGTGATTGTTGAAGACAAAAAATGACATGTTAGAGGATCTAACTGATCCGGAAAGGAGGAAGCAGTTAGCGTCCCAGTTGGAGAAAGAAGAAAGTAGTAGTGCAACACCTATCTTTAAGGATATACCTATAGATCTAGAATCTTTTATACCATATCCCTATTCACCAAGACCTGAACCTACACATGATCCTACTGTAGATATGCAGTATGCAGTACCACAGGGCTCAGAGGATGGTTCTGACTCAGAACTTCCTATTGAGAACTCGGATGGATGGAGAACGGGATCATATAATGGATCTCATGAACACTAGATGTCCATAGATGGTTCCGACAGAAATGTTGGACAATCTAGTTGGATGGGTGCAAGGATGAATCCTAATAACAGAAGTATAAATACCATGTAGATGATCAGGATGAAGAAGAAGATCCTGAGGAAAGAGTTTTTGAATCATCAACATCTTCTCAAAGCCCAGGGAATATACATTATCCAGTATTCAATTATCTTGTCCACGAGAGCACCTGGGGAGCAGCAGGATCTGCGTATCCTGGTGACAACTCTAGAGATGAAGCTCAGGAGATGCAGGCTGGAGATAATGTTGAATATGTTTCTGAAGACTTTTCAGCTGAGCTGGAGGGAGTCAATGCGCTCAGGTTGAGTAATGACTCAAGTCCTAACACTTCAGATACAGAGTATGTTCCTTCTGGAAGGCCATTTGTTCCACAAACTGTGCGACGAACAACACGTCATCACGGTTGGACATCAGGCATGTACGATGAGCGTAGTAACTATTAGAAAGAGACGACTAGACGGTAGTAACAAGTACGGTATATTGTACCCTAGAAATAAGGTAGTTTTGTAAAATACCAATATGGCATATGTTGTAATGACTTTGTATCATTATGATATTATGTAAATATGTAAAATACATATTTAGATTTTCTTTGGATCTTCATTGTGTGACTAGTTCTGTGCGTAAAGTCGAGCTCAGAACACATGTGCATGATGTAATTATGAGTATTCGCTTTATGTTGCAGGACTAGAGGGTCATGGATACGGGTGTAGAAATGGAAACTGAGCAGCAGCGGATGGAGCGTGAGGCCAAGGAAAAGGCCTATGCCGATGCAGCGAATCAAGGAGCATTAACACCACCACCAATGAGGACGTTAATGGAGCAGAACTTTATGCAATGTATGCAAATGATGCAAGAGACCCAGAATAAGTTCATGGAAGAATTGCTGGGTAGAGCAAATCAGAGGGTACCTGAAGGTGGAGGAGTGAGTTTATCTGATTTCCAGAATGCAAGACCGTTACCTTTTTCATCAGATACTGAACCGATGGATTTAGAAGACTGGCTAGCAGAAACAGAGAGGAAGCTGAAAACTGTAGGTTGCAATGATGAGGAAAAATCAATTAGCCGAGCAAATCACCGGGAGGATGGCCTACCAAGGGAGGAGGACAAGCCAGTGGAGGAAATGGACATCCCAATAAAGGCGGAAACAATGGCAAGAACAATAATGGCAAGAGAAACCGACCTACCGGAAACTGAACTGTGCAACCCTCGAGGAGGTGGATAATTCGGAGCATGCAGTAATAGGTACGCTCAATATCCTTATCAATCCCGGCAAAGTTCTATTTGATACTGGTGTAACTACTTCATTCATTTCTTAACAATTCTGTGATAAGTTCGGGATTAGAAGGGCACCGTTAGAACGTCCTATGACTGTAGTTACGACAGGAGGGAATGTGACTGTACGCCACATAAAACAACATCAGGTTATCTCGATCTGTGGCTGTACATATTTTGCAGACCTTTATGTGATTCCTTTGAAGGGAATTGCAGTAGTGCTGGGGATGGATTGGATGATGGAACACAGAGCTCAGATTAATTGTGAGGATAAAACTATCTCAATCAAAACTCCAAGTGGAGCAAGGATAGTTTACAAGGCTGATAAACACAGTCATATCATGGTGGATCTGCAGTTGAATTCAATGAAGGAAGTTAAATTAGAAGAAATTCCTGTAGTTAATGAATTCCAAGATGTTTTCCCAACAGAATTACCAGGAATGCCACCATACGGGGAGATAGAGTTCACAATTGACCTAATACCTGGTACAACACCAATAGGTCAGGCTCCATATAAAATGGGACCCAAGGAATTGAAAGAACTAAAGGAGCAAATTGATGAGTTAATAAGAAAAGGATTTATTCAGGAAAGTGTATCTCCGTGGGGAACACAAGTAATTTTTGTGGATAAGAGAGATGGTGGAAGACAGATGTGTGGTGATTATAGAAATCTGAACAACGTGACGATCAAGAACAAGTATCCTTTACCAATAATTCAAGATTTATTTGATCAAGTGAAAGGAGCTGGAGTATTTTCAAAGATCGATTTAAGATGTGGATACCATCAAATAAAAATCAAGCCGAAAGATGTTCCAAAAACAGCATTTGTCTCAAGATATGGACAACATGAATATCTCGTGGTACCATTTGGTTTGACCAATGCTCCGGCAATATTTATGAATCTGATGAACAAGATCTTCATGCCATACTTGGATAAGTTTGTCATCGTCTTTATTGATGATATTCTGATATATTCCAAGGATAAGGAAGAGCATGCTGACCATTTGAGAATAGCATTGCAGACTTTAAGAGAACATAAGCTTTATGCTAAATTCAGTAAGTGTGAGTTCTGGTTAGATGAGGTAGAATTCCTTGGTCATGTGATCAGTAAGGATGGGATTGCTGTGAATCCATCTAAAGTTCAGTCAGTACTAGAGTGGACTGCACCAACCAATGTGAAACAAATTCGAGGTTTCCTAGGAATGGCTGGTTATTATCGGAGATTCATTGAAGGTTTATCCAAAATAGCCGGACCAATGAACAAATTATTAAGGAAGAATACACCATTTAAGTGGGATGAGAAGTGTGAAGCAAGTTTCTGAGTGTTCAAAACGAGATTAACCACAGCTCCAATCTTAGCAGTTCCTGAAACAGGGAAGGATTTCACCATATACTGTGATGCATCTAAAGAAGGTTTGGGTTGTGTATTAATGCAGGATCGGAAAGTAATTGCTTATGGTTCAAGACAATTGAAACCACATGAAGTCAACTATCCAACTCATGATTTAGAGTTAGCAGCAGTATTTTTGCACTGAAAGGATGGAGGCATTTTCTTTATGGAGCCAGGTGTGCGTTATACACTGACCATAAAAGTCTCAAATATTTCTTCACTCAAAAGGAATTGAACATGAGACAAAAGCGTTGGTTGGAATTAATCAAGGATTATGATCTAACAATCAATTACACCACAGGAAAAGCAAATGTTGTAGAAGATGCTTTAAGCAGAAAGAGTGCAAATATTCAGCCTAGCAACAAAGAGTTACCAAAAGAGTTACAAATGGACTTGGAAAGATTCGAACTCCAATTCATTAGGACAGAGGTTCTTGGAGGATTAGCGACTATGCAGGTAGTGGCAGAAGAGGACAGTGATCTTAAGCAAGAAATTTTTAGACGTCAAGAAGAAGACCCTTTTATTGCTGAGGAAATTCAGAGGATATCTCAAGGGAAAAAATTAGTTTTTCGCCTTGGTGATTATGGATCTTTATGGTTCCAAGATCGTTTATGTGTTCCATATGTGACTGAGATCAGAAATGTCATACTCAAAGAAGCACATACTACCCCATATTCTATACATCAAGGGAGTACTAAGATGTATATGGATTTGAAGGAACTATTCTGGTGGAATAACATGAAAAGCGATATTGCTAAATATGTATCTGAATGTTATACTTGTCAAAGGGTAAAAGCTGAACATCAAAATCCAGCAGGACCATTACAACCGTTAGAAATTCCTGAATGGAAATGGGAGGAAATAGGTATGGATTTCATCACAGGATTACCTATGACACCAAAAAAGAGGGACATGTTATGGGTAATAGTGGGCAGACTCACTAAGAGTGCACATTTTATTCCAGTGAATCAAAAGGATAATGCCGAGAAGTTAGTTGAAGTATATGTCAAAGAGATAGTAAGTAAGCATGGAGTACCCAAGAAGATCGTAACTGATAGGGGATCAGTGTTTACTTTAGTATTTTGGAAGCAATTGCATGAGGCACTTGGTTCAAAGTTAGATTTCAGCACGGCATATCATCCTGACACAGGAGGTCAAACTGAAAGAACAAACCAAATACTAGAAGACATGTTGAGAGATTGTGCACTAGATTTTGGAGGAACATGGGAAGATCACCTACCATTGGCAGAATTTTCTTATAACAATAGCTATCAGAGTAGTCTGAAGGCAGCTCCATATGATATTTTGTATGGAAGAAAGTGTAGATCACCAATATGTTGGTACGAACCTGGAAGCAACAAGGAATTTGCGCCAGATTATATCAAGGAGAGACAAGACATCATTGATAAGATCAGGGATAGACTGAAAATAGCCCAGAGCAGGCAGAAAAGTTATGTGGATCAAAGCCGAAGATCATGGCATCCAGAAGTAGGAGATAGGGTCTATTTGAAAGTAAGTCCAATGAAAGGAGTAAAAAGGTTCGGAATTAAAGGGAAATTAAGTCCAAGATATATCGGACCATTCAAGATACTGAGCCAAAACAGAACTATAGCTTATGCTTTAGAGATACCATCAAGACTGGCTCAAGTGCATAATGTTTTTCATGTGTCACAACTTCGTAAATGTTTGAAAGTTCCAGAGGATGCAATAACACATCAAGAGATAGAACTACAAGCAGACCTGACTTATATTGAAAAGCCCTGCAAGATTCTGGAAGAAAATTGGAAAAGATTGAGGAATAGGGCAATCAAATATTGCAAGATACAATGGGAGCATCACCCTGAAAGGGAAGCCACATGGGAGAAGGAAGAGGATTTAATAAAAACTTATCCAGAACTATTCAGGTACATCTCCAACAAACTTCGGGACGAAGTTTAATTTAAGGGGGGAAGTCTGTAACATCCCAGCATTTAGGAACCTAACGAAGGGTAGATTTAGGATTATGTATTGTTGCATGCATCTATTTGTGAAAAAGTGGGTAAAATTTTCGCCAAATAAAATCTTAAGTGATCAATGTTTCTTTCTTACTTTAAGATTAGGTTTATACTTAAAGGAGGATTGTATAAAAACTTTGATGTGATCTTAAAAGAATTATGTGTGTTTTGAAACGGGTTTGAATTTTAAAAAAACTTATGTGTTTGTATAATAATTTAAAATATTTAGATAGAAGCTTTGAGTCTTAAATTAATTAAGATATAGGCAGTATAACTTAAATCTCAAAACAATAGAACTTATGAAAATTATTTCATATTATAAAAACATAAACAAGTTACAACAGAATAAAGAATAAGAATATTCTTTATTAATAATGATATAATCTTTATTACAATTGAATAAAATAAAGATTACAAGAACTATAAAAGAAAAAATACAAAGGGTTAATAAAATTACATCTACTAACTATCCTATATCTAAAACCTCAACTAAATCTTCATGTTTATTTTTGAACCTGCAAAACAAAGATTAAACAGAAATAAAACAAGATTAGTGTTAGTATATATTTCTGTCAGATATGTCAGTGAGGTGCACTTCAGAATCTCATCATTGAGAAATGTTAAAGAGGGGAAAGTTTCACCAATATGAAAGATTTCATCTTTCATAAATTCACAGCCAGAATGCAAATGACAGCCAAAAGGGATCAGTTCACCAGCCAAGGTAAAAGTAGATTGGTAACAGTAAGATCAAATTTTCTGAACCTATCCATATGTGCATAGCAGGCACACAGGCTGCACACACACAAGCATGCAAGGTTGTGCTATCGACTGCACAAGCACAACCAGATCAAACAAAACCAGAGCACAACCGCGGGGAAGCACCTCAGTGCATCACTACACCACACCACACCATAGCACAACCAGGGTGAACAGCAAGTAAACCAAGAACAGCAGCCAAACCAACCACAAGATTAACCCAAACATCACCATTATGGTGACATAAGGAGGGGGATGAACAAGGTGGACAACAAGGCCAAGACCAGGAGCTAGGAGGAGCAGGATAGCTCCAGATCAATCACAGGAGTCCAGCAAAACCAGATCAAGATCATCACCAACTTACTCCACAAATATCAGCTTTTGTGGTGAGTTTCATAAAACCTTCACATGATCTAATCATCTTATTTAGAGAAAGGCATGTGTTGTTTTATAAAACAAACCCTCAGAAAACACCCAAGTGGGGTGAATCCATCATAGCGATTTCTATTAAGCTCTAAAGGCAAATCACAACATACCAAGATTCAACCAGATCTCAGAGCAACATCCTTGATCTGGTTGTCAAACCATATTCTACAATTCAATCATACATATATCTATGATCTATTTCTAGGAACATCCCTAAAAGAAGGGTAGCACCTTAGAAACAAATCTTTGGGATCCATAGATTGATCAAGCTTACTATCATTTTTCCAAGCTAGATTCAATAAAGAATAGCTGGTACTACTACCAGGACTATCTAGATAAATCAATTAGTTATGATTTTAATCCCTAAGCCTCAGACCAACATCATTGGTCATAGGGAATTCATATAAGAGCATCTCTATATATGTTCTCAAAGCCAAGATTGTCTCAAGCATAAAGTAACCAAATCCATGCTTTAGAATTAAACTTGTGTGCCATACATGATGGTGTCACAAGAACAATTCAATATGAATCAGGAAAAGCAGTAAATCATCCTAGATTCAGAAAATCAACTAACTAATCATTTTCCTGTTAAAAACAGGAATCATAACTAGAATATTCCTATAATACACTTCACAGCTTGAGATCATGATGATCTCAACCCACATATTAATTTCCAAGCTAACAGCACTAGGACAGTAGCTGTATCTTATCATAATCATGACCATGAATCAAATAAATAGTGGAAAGCTATCAGATCATTAGCTTTACCAAGCATGTTTCCCATACAACCACATCATCTGAATCAGATGCAATCTAGGCATCAAATCATCTAGTAAGCCACCAGAAACATCATACATCAGTTCAACCAACAAGCCTCAGGCCAATAAGCATTCAGTATGTGTACAGACCATCTAAACATTAATCAATTCCTCCAGTACATGCACAAGCATATCACAGGAACCCTAAAGGGATAATCATCCTAATCTGAATCAGACAGTAGCCATAGAGGAGACTGCTAACATCTAGCATGGAATCAACAAGCACATAGAGCATCAGGAGAGGGGAATCAAACTCACCATAGGTCCTCGCTGAAGGATAGAAGAGGAAGCAGATGGGCCGACGGCCATGGCGGCACGGGGAGGACCCCGGAGGGGGCGCTGCAACCCGCACGACGCCACGGCAACGACCCTGATCACGCCTGGAGGTGCAGAGCATTAGCCCAACACACGACGACCACATCCGCACTTGAATCCACGCCAATCCCCAAACCCTAGGGTTCGGGACGGCATCGATCCATCGCATGAGAGCCCTAAACTCGAATCCAATCGGATAAAACGAACGGTCATCGTCGACAACCCCCTAATGCACCACGGTGGCGACCAGAACGACCGACGGCGGCGGGAATCGCTGGTGGCGGCATCGCCGGCCACGGGGTCGGGTCAGAGAAGGAGAGGATGAACTCGAGGGAGAGAGAGAGAGGCAGCGAGGAGTGGGCCGAGCTGGGCCAGACCCTTCGGGGTGGCTCTTTTGTCTAGTACTAGTGGGCCAACAGGGCCCAATAAGGTAGACCAGCCCAGAAATTCTTTCAGGCCTATTTTAATAAAAAGAAAAAGACCAAAATACCCCTGGATTAATAAAATTCTAGAAAATAAAATAATAGTCCAAAATTTATAAATAAAATATTTTTGGATACACAACAATCCATTCTGTCCAAATAAAATAACATATCAAATTTTGAACATTCAAATTTTTATAAGAATTTTGTAATTTAAATATTCCTTGTGGAATTTTACAAAATTATTGAAAGGTGATAAAAATAAATAAAAATCACTTTCATTATTTATTAATAGTATAGTATTTTTGAAAAATACTAAATAAATATTTAGTAATAAAATAAAGGTATAATTAATAATTCCTAAATGAATTGTTAAATCAATAAAAGTCAAATACAAGGGAAATAAAATAAAATAATTTAATATAGGTTACAAAATATTAAAAGGTAATATTTATAAATCTTTTATTACTAAAAAGGAACCTTTTGGGGAAAAAGCATATAAGTTTAAATAATGCATTACATTAATTTTGCTTCTTTAAATATTGTCCTTACCGGGCAATAATGATGTTTTTGTAGAACTAGAAGGTCAAGGTCCAGTACAAACATCAGGCTTCACTACCTTGCCATCACAAGGCAAGTTCATCACTTGCTCATGTCCTTTGAACAGTCTTTATCAAAGTATTTGCAAATTGTGTGTTATCATATATGCCAAAAAATAAAAGAAAATAATATTTTCATAAATAAAGAAATCATAGATATCACCCTAAGTGGTGATATAATGGAGCAATAGAACTTAGAGTTCTAATTGCAACAATGAAGATCAAATAGGGACTTAATAACCCCTGACATCAGTGATTCTAACGCTGTATATTATGCGTTAGCCATGAGATTTGGAATGGGACAGAGAAGTCAGCTGTATCTTCTTCCTCTCGCATGAAGCCGGATGTGCAGGTCGTGGCTGTTATCCTCGTAGTGTGCATATTAATTGGTAATTCGTAGACGATATGCAGCATATGGGTGGGAACCCTCAACATCCGACGATAGTTCTGGCATATAACGGTTCGTACAAACCATTGCCGTAATTCATTATGTGGGCATGGTGTACACCAAGGAGGCATGCGGGGTCGCGAAGGGGGCAGTGATTGGCTTGGACCAACTACTAGGGCCCACATCATGGAATTGTGGACGGGAAAGTACGCCCGGTTGTGCAACAAGGAGTTGATCTCTCATGGGTAAAGTAACGCACCTCTGCAGAGTGTAAGAACTGTAACTTGTTACTCCCTGTTCCGGGAAGGAGCTACGAACGCGGCAGGAAAGGAACTCCATGAAAGTTCTAGTTAACCTATGAAGGCTGATTGTCGTAGTTTTTCAGAATAAAATCAATCTATGAAGAAAGATTTACAAAAACTGCATAGTGCCAAGGATTTATAATCCGAGGTGGTAGTTAGAGCATCAAACTTCCCACCTTGCATATAGTGAACTTGTTGGGTAACGCTGTTACTCATTCTTTCCTTTGATCCCTTGCTTAGACTCTGAGGATCCTGAAGACGTGCCAATGTATGCAGCTGAATGCCAAGAAGATGTGTTCTACAAGGAACCTGATCTATCTGGAGGAGTTGAAGGCGTGGATTACGAGATCTGCTACGGTGTCGAGGAGAATGAGACCGACTAAGTACCTAGTTAGTAGCAACCATCGGAGCCGAGCAGCATGAACTCTATAGAATAAGCTATTGAGCCCCACTCCTAGTCGGAGTCGTTACTTTTAAATTTCTGCTGAATATCTTATATTTTGGTTTGTAAGTTTGATCTTTTGGAAGTCTTGAACTTCCGGTATTGTTATAATAATAATGTGTGTACCTTGTAATATGGACCCTCAATGTTTCTGTTTTACCACTCTGAGGGATGTGATATTTATGGAACGGTGTTCTGTGGATGTCATGTCAATGGCTATAGTGTACTACACATGCAGTGGTATGCTGGGTCACCGCAGCTACACTTAGCCAAATTCATATAGAAGTTAGATACTACTATTATACTATGGTATCACTTGCCAATACAATTCCAAATGTATTGACCCACTGTGGCTGTAACTTATGATGTTGCAGGATACTCTGATGGAGATTAGGGTTGTGAGTCTACACTCAACATGCTTGCATGTGGCACATGAAGATGAAGACTTATAGTTATTTACTTTATGTTATGAACTCTATGTATTAGACTTGGTCTATTGAGTTGTAAAGATTATGTTATGTCTGGAATGACGATGTAATAACGACCTTTGTATCTGTGTACTTGATCTTAAACTGTGGATGCTAGCTTTTGATCCAGGGACTAGCATTGCAATCACAGGGATCTTTACCTTAAAAGGTGGGGTCTTACAGTCATCGAGTATCTTGAAGGAGATGTCCTTGGTGAAAAGCTCTGACTAGCATCCTGGCTGCAAGACTCTAAATCCCATAGGTCCTTCCTCTCAAATTTCCTGAGCTGAAGTCCCTTAAAGTTAGGGAGGGGAAGATTGAGCACACTGACAAGCTCCATGATACGAGATCCAAAACAAGTTCCCTTGAACTCTTCGTTGTTGAGAATAAAGCTAGGAATCTATTGCACTTGATGGAGAAAATTAGAAACAACACAAGTAAATAGTACAACATAAAGTAGTAAGACAAAAGCTAATAACAAACAAATAATTTATTTCAAACACACAAGTCATAGAATAAATTATTCAATCACAAACTCTAAGGTTCAAACATAACTTAGACACATTTTTCCATACCACATAGGTTGGTATGATCAAAATTATTAACGCAAGAGCACAACAAGTGTGGTGGTCCAACTATTGGAGTACGTCACAACTCTCACTCACTAGACAATATAGCTATCTGGGCATCCTTGGAGGCAGTCTGTTTGTCTTGATCACAAGACTCCCATGCTAAGTCTATGATATCCTCCCTTAGACATTTTATGGTGGTCTCTAAGTCTTGGGTATGCTTCTTCTCCTCTCTAAGGTCATTTTGAGTGTTGAGCATTCTACACTTGAGTCTTTCACCAAGATCCTTGATGGCATTCCATGCTGCATTCCTTGCAGAGTCAAAGAATGACATGTGCATTTCAGAGTTGGTGACCATATAGAATCCCGACTCATTGTGGTTGTCCTCCTTGTTTTTATACAAGTGGAGTTGTACCCACCCATATTCTTCTCCTTCATCCATAACTGGAAATCCCTTGTACACGGCTTCACCATTTATCCCCAAGCTAACCATGAGGTTCTTGAGTGCCTTGGGAAACTCTGTCTCACATTCTATGGTCATGGTCATGAGTTGTCCCTTCCTAACGGCTTCATTGATTGCGACCATCTACAAATAGAGATAAAAAAGAAAATTAGGATAAGTTTTACGAGATGAAATGAGATAAGCGTGGAAATTTATGAAGGAGTTTGCATTCTCCTAGTTGTTTCCTTAGTCTAATCCATCTCAGGGTCCTAATCCTACAGGCAACACAGTGCTCTGATACCATATGTAAGACCTCACCCTTTAAGGTAAAGGCCCCTGTGATTGCAATGCTAGTCACTGGATCGAAATGCTAGCATCCACAGTTTAAGATGAAGTACACAGATACAAAGGTCATTATTACATCGTAATTCTAGGAGTACAAATAGTTCTTACAACTCAATATCCCAAGGCTAAGACATAGAGTTCTTATTACATAGCAAATAAATATAGTCTTCGTCTTCATATGCCACATGCAAACATCTTGAGTGTAGACTCATAACCCTAGTTACCATCAGACTAACCTACAACATAATAAGTTACAGCCATAGAGGGTCAATACATTTGGAATTGTATTGGCAAGTGATACCATAGTAGTATAGTAACATCTAATAACTATATGAATTTTTATAAGTGTAGTTCAGGATGGCTTTGCTCAAAAATAATATTTGTATTATTAGTTTGAAAACACTAAGTTTTTGTTTGACAAAAACACCAAGGAACCACCAATAGACATTGGTGAACCTCTACCCTTGTTGAACCACAAGTTTTAACTTCGAGAAATTGGGATGAGGAGATCCTTGATCATTTCAATGTCTTTGATGCTCAAAATGTCCGTTACCGGGGACATGGCTAAGTACTTAGTTTTTACCCTCTCGAGAGGTGGTGCACTTTCCCCACAAGACTCGACACGCATCGAGACGATACTTTTTAGAAGCATTCCCTTAGACCACCATGGACGCGTTCCATCCTGTCAACCCTACCACCAACTGTCCATCTTGCTTAGTTCTTGCAACCTAGTCGGTCTAGGTAGAGCCCATATGCCATGTGGTTGCACTAGAAGCTTCTCAACACTAAACATCTCAAATCTCTTTGTTCCTGGGTGGACATCCACAAGTGTGATACACAAGGTAAACCATAGACATGGGCCTTGTGTAACCACTCAACACAAACCAATCTTCCCATTCCACCCAGGTGATTCATTAACATGTTGTTTTATTAATAAAAAACATAGGCATAAATTTTGGATAGTATCATCACATGAATATTCCACCCTTGCATTCTACTAGCTAGGCTAAGCATACTAACAATAACTATAGGATTTACCATAGCATAGCATATACTTAGAAAATCACCATGCAAATCCTACTAAAAATAGTGCTAATGCAATAAGGAAAATAGTAGGACATGGGATGAAATATCACTTGCCTTGGTATCTAGGAGAATAGGTACAATCCTCACAATCACACTCTTGATAATCCACAAAATCTACACATAAATTCATACAACAAAATTCACAAATCAATATACAAACAAAAATAATTATGAATGCATGCAAAAATTCAAAGGGATGATTTGTCACACTTTTCAGTACTAAACACAAAGTATACTTTCTAATGTCTAAATAAACAAAAATTTATTTTAAAATAATTTTTATAGTCAAAATAGGCCTATAAATGCTTCTGCCTAAAATCCTAATTTTTTAGAAACAAATGGCCAAACCAAGGCCTTAGATTTAAATATCTCATTTTTCTGAATCCATAGATATAAAATTTGTAATTTTTGGATTTACAAAACAAAAGTTATGGATTTTGAAAGTTTAAACATCTAATAGATAAAATCCTAGATTTTAAATCAAAATCACTGCCACGTGGCGTGTTCTGATTGTCGCATACTAGTTCATGCTGGATCACGCTTCTGCACCGTCAGATCTAAAGTAAATCTAGCGGCTCAGATCTACTCATACCTCTTGATGCTAGATCTAATCGTAGGCACTGGATCAAGATCCATTGGATCACAACGCTCTGACCTAAACCTAGCGGCGCGCATGGCAGGCACGGCGGCGATGATACTGACAACGACGCGCCGGTGGGCCTAGGGAGTAGGGGAGGGGGTGCTAGGGCTTACCATGGTCGGAGAGACGAGGCGATGCTCAACGTTGTCGCCGTTGGGGCGGGGGTGAACGAACGCGGTAGATATTGCTTGCCGGAGTTGAGCTGGCTTCAGGCGCTTGCAGACGACGATGGGGGAGACGACCTGGGGTGTGATTGGACAAAATGCCAAGCATTAGAAGATTCCCAAGAAGCAGGCGAACACGCTCGTTTGAATTAGAGGCAGAGGCGAACACGGACCTCACATGAATAGCTCAT
The DNA here is from genome assembly GCA_916181665.1 of Avena sativa. Classification (NCBI taxonomy): domain Eukaryota; kingdom Viridiplantae; phylum Streptophyta; class Magnoliopsida; order Poales; family Poaceae; genus Avena; species Avena sativa. Next base: position 142,002,502 of record OV702280.1, read on the forward strand.
CAGAGTTGGGCTGTGCGTCAGATGCTCACGATCGAAGATGAAGACGACGCTCTGGTGCAAGAGGAGACAAAAGGCAAGTATCAGGAGATGCACAAGGACATGGCGAACAGGGTTGAGTGAACCAGAGAGAGAGGCGTGTACAAGACTTACCAGAATAGCTCGCGGGAGCTGCTCGGTGCTGTGGCGGTGCGAGGGGAAATTCTACTAGCCTGGCGGCGCTCAGAGGGGAGTGAGTAGGGTAAAATAACATGGAGAGGGAGGGGATTATGTAGACGGAGCAGGGGAGGAAATATCACATTGATTCAATGGCAATGACGCGAGGGTTGATTCGGCAGTGAAGAGGGGAAACGGCCACGGCGAGCTGGTCTCGCGTGGTGTTTGGGGACAACGAGGTTGACGTGGCGACGGGGGCCACACGTCAGTGAGTGGGTGCGCGCAGGCGGTGAGAAACAGAGGGGAGAGGGGTTTTCCCGGGTGGGCTTAGTGGGCTGCTAGGGGAGTTGGGCCAGAATGGTTGCCGGCTCTTATTTTTTTCTCCTTTTGCCTTTGTCTTTTCTATTTTGATTTTTCAAATGAACTTTGAATGGCCATTTCAAATCCAAATCAAATCAAATATTCACCAAACTTTTGTGTTGTGATCCTAGTGTCCAAAAGTGTGTCAAACACAACTAATCACTCCAAAAACATTTTGGGTCTTGAAAATAAAAATAAAACAATGCGCCATATATATAATATAAAAGGAGTTTAAATATGGTTTTAATAGGGTTTAAGCTTTGAAATTTTTTATGCAAGGTAAATATGCGATGATGCTATGAATGCAATAACATGGTTTTAAATTTGATGAAATTTGGGATGTTACAATGTTGTTTATCTTAAGGAGAACACCTCTAGTGAACTATTGATCCCGGTCCAATCTTTACCATTGATACATCTTCCACTATTACTGTTTACTTTCTTCAAACCATTATTACCTTCCACACCATACAGTTAATCCTTTGTTTTCAGCAAACCGATGAGATTGACAACCTCACTGTTCGTTGGGGCAAAGTCTTGATTTTGTGTTGTGTAGGTTTCCATGTTGTTTGCAACACTTTTGGATCATTTCCTTCCCCCTACTGGTTCGATAACCTTGGTTTCTTCCTGAGGGAATACTTGCTGCTGTGCTCATCATACCTTCCTCTTGGGGTCTCCGAATGAAGATCTACATTGATCTAAGCGCATCAAGCTGTTTTCTAGCGCCGTTGCTTGGGAGGCTAAGGACGGCTTCGCAAGGTGAGTCCTTCACAACCTTTCTATTTACTTTGTTTTTTGCTTAGTTTGTTTTGATTGGTTTTGTTTGCCTCTTTTTATCAAAAATCCAAAAATATAGTTTCGTTTGGTTTGCTTTTTCTTATAAAAAACACAAAAAAAATTAGTTCCTGCTCTAGTTGCTGCTGCTGTTGGCTTGCTCCACTTTTTCTAAAATGAACTCTGCTGAGTACACCAAGTTGTGTGACTTCACTATCACAAACAACAATGATTTCCCGAGTACATGTAAGGTTCCCAACCTTTAATAAGGTAGAGATCCCTGTGTTTACAATGCTAGTCCCTGGATCAATAGCTAGCATCCATAATTAAGATGTAATATCAAGAAACAAAGGTCATAATACAACTTTATAACCAGGAATATAATAATTTATTACATCTTACATAGCTCATTTGGCTATCTCATTGCAATGCAGCAGAATATAACAATAGCATGGGGTCCTTCATATTCAAAGTTCCACAGGCAGACATGTTGGTTGTAGACTTGTAATCCTAATCAATATACTTCACTAACATCAAACAAACCTGCAACATAATAAGTTACAGCCACAAGGGTCAATACATTTGAATTGTATTGGCAAGTGATACTATGGTAGTATAGTGGAGTCTATCATCTATATGCATTTGGATAAGTGGAGCTTAGGCTTGCATTTCTCAAAATAGATTTTCCTTAACATTTGAAAACACTAAGTTTTTGCTTGACAAAAATCACCCAAGGCATCTCCCAATAGAAATTGGTGATCCTTTAACCCTTGTTCAACCACAAGATTTTAACTTAGAAATTGGGATGAGGAGATTCTTGATAGCTTCCATGTCTTGATGCTCAAATTGTCCTTTACCAGGGACATGGCTAAGTACTTAGATTTTTCACTCTGCAGAGGTGGTGCACTTTCCCCACAAGACTTGGTTTCACCAAGACAAGATCTTTCAGAAGCCTTCCCTTAGACCAGAATGGACGCGTTCCAACCTATCATCTCATACCACCAACTGTCCATTTGGTTAAGTTATTGCAACCTATATGATCCAGGCAGAGCCCATAATGCCAAGTGGCTGCACTTGAATCTTCTCAACATTTGACATCTCAAATCTCTTTATTCCTGGGTGGTCATCCACAAGTGAGATACACAAGGTAAACCATAGAAATGGGCCTTGTGAACCACTCAACACAAACCATTCCTTCCATTCCACCCAGGTGATTCATTCACTTAGTTGTTTTATTAAACAAAACACAAGTCCATTACATGAATATATATTCCACCCTTGTTTTATACTAGCTAAGCTAAGCATGATAGTAGTAGGAATCTTAACTTAGGAATTTCTACTAAGGTTTCATCTACTAGGATTTCCCATGGCATAGTTTATACTTAGCAAAATTCCATGCAAGTCCTACTTAGAAAGATCACTAATGCATACTGAAAATAATGGGACAAAAGTATGAAGCATCACTTGCCTTTTTGGTAGAGAATATAATTTCACTCCTTGTCTTTGCAATGATCACACTCTTCAAATCACTACAATTCAATCAAGCAAGGGCACAATTTCAATCTACCATTCAAGCAAACATCACATAAAATAATAGCAACAAAACAATGCATGCAAGCATGCCAAACTTTTTTTTATTTACAAAACTGGTTTATAATAGGTTATAAACATTATAAAACACTTATTGGTCATTTTATAAAGTGTCAAAACTATTTGCAAAAGATTTTACTCATAAACCAATTTCCAAACCAAATCATTATTTTATGTGGTTGAAAATGCCTTTATCAAAGTAGCAATCTTTATAGGGTTTATCAAATAAATTTTTAAATCATAAAACTTGGTGCTTGGGGTCAGGGAGTTTAAATCAAAACATTTCCCAAAGTTTTTCCTCCAAAATAATTTTTAACAACTAAACCATATTTTTATTTGAGTAGAAATGTTTTAATTCAAGGTTTTATTATTTTGCTTCACCAAATAAGTTTTTGAAACCAAAAAGTGATTCCTATGGTCAGTAGGTTCAAAACAAACTATTTGCCAAAGGTTTTATCTGAAAAATCATTTTAGAACAAGTTTTATATTCTAAACATGCATACACAAGTTTCTGCAAAAACAATCAATTTAACAGAATCATTTTACTAAACAAAGTGCATGGTCAGAAAGTACTTGTCTTGCTGATTCCATTGATATAAAATTTGGAAATTTTGGACGTGTGGTTTGAAAGTTATGAATTTTTCAAATTGGCACATATAATAGAACAATTCCTGGTTTTTAAAACAATCAGAGGCCACGCGTCACAATTCTATTCGTCGGTACCGTTTCGCTCGGATCGACAGAAGCGAGCCGTTGGATCTAAGTGGGATCGCACGGCTTAGAAGCAAGCGTACCCCTTCAGTTAAAATTCTATCGTGGCCACTTGATCGTAATTGCATGGAGCACAGCGCGGCGTCGCGGTGATTACAGGAAGCAAGGGAGGAAGGGGAAGGTCTCACCAGGTTTGCGTGGTGCTGCTGATGCTCGTCGTGCTCGCGAGAAGGCAAGGGGCGCACGAGGATGACCAAAATTGCTCGCCGGAGTTCGCTTGGCGTCGGGCACGCACTGGCGTCGTGGTTGGCGAGGCTACAGAGCACGGTAGGACACGAAACAAGTGGCGTTAGATGCGGACAAGTTCACTGGTCATAGGCATATCTTTGGAAAGACGAGGGGCAGTCAGATGGTTACCAGGGAAGTCGCCGCATAGGAAGCAGACGGCGGCGATGTTCAGTCGAGGAGGTTGCCCATGTTCTGGGTCAAGCGCGGGCAAGCTGATGATGCATAGAGAAGCGCCAGGGCCTAGGGAGCATGTTCGTGTGGTTGAGGCGCCGAGGGGCGACGACGACTGGTCGGAATTTCCGCCGGAGAGCGTCGGAGGTAGAGAGGCTTGAGCTCGCAATTCGCGCAGCCTAGAGGCAGAGAGGAGATGGTGCTCGGGGGAAAAGAGAGAGGAGAGCCTGGCGATTAATACAGCATGGTCACGGCGAGGAATAAACGCAGCATTAAGGCGGATTTAAGCCGAGGAATCAGTGCAGCAACGGCAACAGAGTTGGGGGAAGAAGGGGTCGTCGTGGGGTAGGAGAGAAAGCTGACAGGTGGGGCTGTGGGTCCTGTTTGACAGCGAGTGAGAGAGAGGAGGAGTGGGGTCCAACTGTCATTGACTCTGTGGGTTCTGTCTACGGTGAAAAACGTTTCGCTGCGGGAGAGAAGGAGTGGGCTGGACTGGGCTTAGTTGGGTCTGCTGGCTGGGTCGACTTTGTTCTCTTTTTTTATACTGCTTTGTTTTTATTTTTCTGTTTCTGTTATTCTGTTTTGATTTGGTTTAATTATTTCAAGCATCAATTTGAATTCAATTTTCTCTCCAACTTTGTGAGATTCAAACATTGATTAACAACACATTATGAAGTCAATTTTTGAATAAATCTTTTATTCTTTTTGGGGTTTTTTAATTATTTAATTAGGCCCTTGTTTTAAATCAAATAGGATTTAATAATAATTTCAAACACCATTTAAATTTCTAAATCCTTCCAAATCTTTTCAGTAGGTTTTTATTCACTTAATAGGGTGTCAAAATATTCATCTAGAATCATTTGGAATAAATTTAAGATGATTCATAAATCATTTGAATTGGGTATTTGTTTCATTTCCAATGATATTAAATATAGTTTTAATTCCATAATTTTGTTTAGGAGTTTCCTTTGATCTTATTATTTAAGTTAATTAAACAAATTTTAATCCACTTGGGTAAATTCCAAATATCTTTTCCCATGATTTAATTAATCATTTCTAATAGGGGTTTTGTCTTTATTCAAATGGAAATGAAATTTGGTTAATCCCACTTTATTTATTTTGGAAAATTCTTTATCCATTTATTTTATTTGGGTTTTCGATTATATTCATTCCATTTGCTTATGGATTTGGCCAAGATTTAATTTGGTCTTTAATATTCCTCATTGAATAATTTCTTTCTTCATCATATAAAATCCATATCTTTTTATTTATAGATCCAAACTTGGTGACTCCAATTTGTAAAATCTTATTTGATATTTGTTTATCCTTTTAAATTTCTTTAGGATTAATTGCTCACCATTTGGTATGGATTTTAGATAAGTGCTTTATTAGCTTTGGAAATTACTTTTCCTTATCTTATTTAAATTCATAAGATTTTATTTATGGTTCCAAATTAAGTGAAACCAATTTATATGGTCTTATAATATTTCCATTTGTCATTCTTGATAATTTGAAAAGTTTGCTTGACAACTTTTATATGGATCAGATCCATAGGCTTGGGGATAACTTGGAAATTATTTTTATTCCATTAGGGTTTAGTGTTTGGATTTATTTTCCAAGTGTTTAAATTTCAAGATACATTCATTGAGGAATGCATTTCTCTTGATTTGGATTTTTTTGAATTCAAACTTTAAAGTTTGTTCAAGATGGGATTTTAAGTTTCCATTTAGAAACAAAATTTTCTTTTCACCCTAAAATTCAACAATCATTTATTTGTTTATTTATTTTTCACATAACAAGATTTGGAAAATCTTGGGATGTGACAGGCTACCACCCTTAAAATAAATATCGTCCCGAGATTTGGGGAGGCTAGGGGTTACAAGTTGGCTCAAAGCAACTAGGGTACTACCACCCTTAAAAAATTTCCAACTAGATCACTTCTTGACTTGCTTGAGGTCTTGATGAAATCTCTCTCGGCAAACATCTGCATAGTGTCCTTTGTTTCCACACTTGAAACATGTGACTAGGCTGAGATCATTCATAGGCTTTATCTTGTCCTTCATATTTTCTGGACAGTTGCTTGCATAATGTCCCTGGTTACCACAGTTGTAACATGTGATAAGATTGAGTTCTTCACGTATCTTCTGTGGACAAGTTGATACATAATGGCCTAACTCTTTGCAGTTGTTGCACCACACTTGGCTAATCTCCTTATACTTTTTCTTCTTGGGTTTATCCAAATCTAGGAGTGCTTCTAGTTCATGTTCTTCATATGTTATCTTAAAGGTAGGAAAAGTTCCTGGTCTCCTTGACCTTTTCCTTGGATAATACATATGTCTCGTCTTTGGTCCTTTAAACTGGGTCATATTGCATGGAGGTGCAAGCTGAGATTTTCCTTTGTCTTCATCCTTCTTGGTACACTTGGATCTCTCATGGTAGTCTGCAATCAGTTGTTGCACTCCACCTTGTTTCCTTTGTTGAACTATGGAATAGATGGGGCATTGGATAGGGACATGATTATTTCCTTCACATAGGAAACAAGTAGCTTGAGATGTGAGGCATTGATTTGTTGGATGTTTCTCTTCACAATTGGGGCATTGATCTTCATGCTCTTTGTAAGTGTGATCCTTATCTCCACAAATATTGCAAGCTTGGGTTCCTTCTAGAATATCATCATTGTCATCCTTGTTGTCACAAGCTCCTTGGGAAGAGTTGTCTCCCATGTTGATCATTTGAGTGGCCATCCCTTGCAACAATTGGGATTGAGTTTGCAAAAACTTTTGCATGGTTGGGTCTAACTCATTGTTGTTGGCTAAACACCGAGTTGTCACTTGGTTCAACTGGGTTTGGTTTGCTAACAGTTGTTCTCTCATGTTGACCTCTTGGTTGTTGTTGTCATCATTCTTGATGTTGGAGTCTCTTGGAGTAGTCATCTGTTTGGGTTGGATTGGGATTAGAATAGGCAAAAGATTTTTCTAAAGAAATAATTCTAATCACACACATTACAATTCACACAAGCAAAGTGCAAGCAATCACAAACAAACATTCCACTCAAACAACAAGTTTCAAGCATATTTTTAGGCAACCAAAAATATTTTTGTTACACCACTTAAGTTGGTGGGTTTGACTTAAATTAAACATGGTGGTCCATCTATATGGTTCACTTGAGATCATTCTATCCTTCTTGGTGGATTCTTCTTGAATGAGATCATGGTTTCCTTGGGAAAATTCTTGGTCACAAAAACATCAAAAATGATGATGATTCCCAAGTTGTGTTTCCTTAGTCTTCAAGTCTTGAGCAACTTTTCTTGTTTCACTTGTAGTACTAAGTGATATCCAAAGTTGAAGTCTTTGTTGGGAATAAGGTTGAAATCACTTGAAGATGTTGAAGTCATTAGAGTTGATGAAGTCCTTTGCTCATGGTGAAGTCTTTGGCCATGGGGTAGGCTTTATCCATCAAGTTGAAATAGAAGAGATGTAGAATCAAAACGAAAATGGTTGAGGAAAGAGTTTACAAGATTGTTTGTAAATATGTTTTGGAACAAATATAACTCCTATTTTTCTAAGGGGTTTGTCCAATCCTAGGTTTACAAATACTACAGGCAACACAATGCTCTGATACCATCAGTAAGGTTCCCAACCTTTAATAAGGTAGAGATCCTTGTGTTTACAATGCTAGTCCCTGGATCAATAGCTAGCATCCACAGTTAAGATGTAATATCAAGAAACAAAGGTCATAATACAACTTTATAACCAGGAATATAATAAATTATTACATCTTACATAGCTCATTTGGCTATCTCAGTACAATGCAGCAGAATATAACAATAGCATGGGGTCCTTCATCTTCAAAGTGCCACAGGCAGACATGTTGGTTGTAGACTTGTAATCCTAATCAATATACTTCACTAACATCAAACAAACCTGCAACATAATAAGTTACAGCCACAAGGGTCAATACATTTGAATTGTATTGGCAAGTGATACTATGGTAGTATAGTGGAGTCTATCATCTATATGCATTTGGCTAAGTGGATCTTAGGCTTGCATTGCTCAAAATAGATTTTCCTTAACATTTGAAAACACTAAGTTTTTGCTTGAAAAAAATCACCCAAGGCATCTCCCAATAGAAATTGGTGATCCTTTAACCCTTGTTCAACCACAAGATTTTAACTTAGAAATTGGGATGAGGAGATTCTTCATAGCTTCCATGTCTTGATGCTCAAATTGTCCTTTACCAGGGACAGGGCTAAGTACTTAGATTTTTCACTCTGCGGAGGTGGTGCACTTTCCCCACAAGACTTGGTTTCACCAAGACAAGATCTTTCAGAAGCCTTCCCTTAGACCAGAATGGACGCATTCCAACCTATCATCCCGTACCACCAACTGTCCATCTGGCTAAGTTATTGCAACCTATATGATCCAGGCAGAGCCCATAATGCCAAGTGGCTGCACTTGAAGCTTCTCAACATTTGACATCTCAAATCTCTTTGTTCTTGGGTGGCCATCCACAAGTGAGATACACAAGGTAAACCATAGAAATGGGCCTTGTGAACCACTCAACACAAACCATTCCTTCCATTCCACCCAGGTGATTCATTCACTTAGTTGTTTTATTAAACAAAACACAAGTCCATAGACTTAGAAATATTCCATAGCATGAATATATATTCCACCCTTGTTTTATACTAGCTAAGCTAAGCATGATAGTAGTAGGAATCTTAACTTAGGAATTTCTACTAAGGTTTCATCTACTAGGATTTCCCATGGCATAGTTTATACTTAGCAAAATTCCATGCAAGTCCTACTTAGAAAGATCACTAATGCATAGTGAAAATAATGGGACAAAAGTATGAAGCATAACTTGCCTTTTTGGTAGAGAATATAAGTTCACTCCTTGTCTTTGCAATGATCACACTCTTCAAATCACTACAATTCAATCAAGCAAGGTCACAATTTCAATCTACCATTCAAGCAAACATCACATAAAATAATAGCAACAAAACAATGCATGCAAGCATGCCAAACTTTGTTTTATTTAAAAAAGTGGTTTATAATAGGTTATAAACATTATAAAACACTTATTGGTCATTTTATAAAGTGGCAAAACTATTTGCAAAAGATTTTACTCATAAACCAATTTCCAAACCAAATCATTATTTTATGTGGTTGAAAATGCCTTTATCAAAGTAGCAATCTTTATAGGGTTTATCAAATACATTTTTAAATCATAAAACTTGGTACTTGGGGTCAGGGAGTTTAAATCAAAACATTTCCCAAAGGTTTTCCTCCAAAATCATTTTTAACAACTAAACCATATTTTTATTTAACTAGAAATGTTTTAATTCAAGGTTTTATTCTTTTGCTTCACCAAATAAGTTTTTGAAACCACAAAGTTATTCCTATGGTCAGTAGGTTCAAAACAAACCATTTGCCAAAGGTTTTATCTCAAAAATCATTTTAGAACAAATTTTATATTCTAAACATGCATACACAAGTTTCTGCAAAAACAATCAATTAAACAGAAGCATTTTACTAAACAAAGTGCATGGTCAGAAAGTACTTGTCTTGCTGATTCCATTGATATAAAATTTGGAAATTTTGGACATGTGGTTTGAAAGTTATTGATTTTTCAAATTGGCACATATAATAGAACAATTCCTGGTTTTTAAAACAATCAGAGGCCACGCGTCACAATTCTATTCATCGGTACCGTTTCGCTCGGATCGACAGAAGCGAGCCGTTGGATCTAACTGGGATCGCACGGCTCAGAAGAAAGCGTATCCCTTCGGTTAAAATTCTATCGTGGCCACTAGATCGTAATCGCACGACGCATAGCGTGTCTGCCAGAGATGGGCGGCGCTGGCGGTGGCAGGTGGCGGCGCTGGCTCTGCCTACGGCGTCGCGGTGATTACAGGAAGAAAGGGAGGAAGGGGAAGGGCTCACCAGGTTTGCGTGGTGCTGCCGATGCTCGTCGTTCTCGCGAGAAGGCAAGGGGCGCACGAGGATGACCAAAATTGCTCGCCGGAGTTTGCCTGGCGTCGGGCACGCACTGGCGTCGTGGTTGGCGAGGCTACAGAGCGTGGTAGGACACGAAACAAGTGGCATTAGATGCGGACAAGTTCACTGGTCACAGGAGTATCTTTGGAAAGACGAGGGGCAGTCAAATGGTTACCAGGGAAGTCGCCGGAGAGGAAGCAGACGGCGACGATGTTCAGTCGAGGAGGTTGCCCATGTTCTGGGTCAAGCGCGGGCAAGCTGATGATGCATTGAGAAGCGCCAGGGCCTGGGGAGCATATTCGTGTGGTTGAGGCGGCGAGGGGCGACGGCGACTGGTCGGAATTGCCGCCGGAGAGCGTCGGAGGTAGAGAGGTTGAACTCGCAATTCGCGCAGCCTAGAGGCAGAGAGGAGATGGTGCTCGGGGGAAAATAGAGAGGAGAGCCTGGCGATTAATACAGCGTGGTCACGACGAGGAATAAACGCAGCATTAAGGAGGATTTAAGCCGAGGAATCAGTGCAACAACGGCAGCGGAGTTGGGGGAAGAAGGGGTCGTCGCGGGGTAGGAGAGAAAGCCGACAGGTGGGGCTGTGGGTCCTGTTTGACAGCGAGTGAGAGAGAGGAGGAGTGGAGTCCAACTGTTATTGACTCTGCGGGTTCTGTCTACGGTGAAAAACGTTTCGCTGCGGGAGAGAAGGAGTGGGCTGGACTGGGCTTAGTTGGGCCTGCTGGCTGGGTCGACTTTGTTCTCTTTTTTTATACTGCTTTGTTTTTCTTTTTCTGTTTCTATTATTCTGTTTTGATTTGGTTTAATTATTTCAAGCATCAATTTGAATTCAATTTTCTCTCCAACTTTGTGAGGATTCAAACATTGATTAACAACACATTCTGAAGTCAATTTTTGAATAAATCTTTTATTCATTTTGGGGTTTTTAAATCAAATAGGATTTAATAATAATTTCAAATAGGATTTAATAATTATTTCAAATAGGATTTAATAATAATAATCTTTTAAATCAAATAGGATTTAATAATAATTTCAAACACCATTTAAATTTCTAAATCCTTCCAAATCTTTTCAGTAGGTTTTTATTCACTTAATAGGGTGTCAAAATATTCATCTAGAATCATTTGGAATAAATTTAAGATGATTCATAAATCATTTGAATTGGGTATTTGTTTCATTTCCAATGATATTAAATATAGTTTTAATTCCATAATTTTGTTTAGGAGTTTCCTTTGATCTTATTATTTAAGTTAATTAAACAACTTTTAATCCACTTGGGTAAATTCCAAATATCTTTTCCCATGATTTAATTAATCATTTCTAATAGGGGTTTTGTCTTTATTCAAATGGAAATGAAATTTGGTTAATGCCACTTTATTTATTTTGGAAAATTCTTTATCCATTTATTTTATTTGGGTTTTCGATTATATTCATTCCATTTGCTTATGGATTTGGCCAAGATTTAATTTGGTCTTTAATATTCCTCATTGAATAATTTCTTTCTTCATCATATAAAATCCATATCTTTTTATTTATAGATCCAAACTTGGTGACTCCAATTTGTAAAATCTTATTTGATATTTGTTTATCCTTTTAAATTTCTTTAGGATTAATTGCTCACCATTTGGTATGGATTTTAGATAAGTGCTTTATTAGCTTTGGAAATTACTTTTCCTTATCTTATTTAAATTCATAAGATTTTATTTATGGTTCCAAATTAAGTGAAACCAATTTATATGGTCTTATAATATTTCCATTTGTCATTCTTGATCATTTGAAAAGATTGCTTGACAACTTTTATATGGATCAGATCCATAGGCTTGGGGATAACTTGGAAATGATTTTTATTCCATTAGGGTTTAGGGTTTGGATTTATTTTCCAAGTGTTTAAATTTCAAGATACATTCATTGAGGAATGCATTTCTCTTGATTTGGATTTTGTTGAATTCAAACTTTAAAGTTTGTTCAAGATGAGATTTTAAGTTTCCATTTAGAAATAAAAGTTTCTTTTCACCCTAAAATTCAACAATCATTTATTTGTTTATTTATTTTTCACATAACAAGATTTGGAAAATCTTGGGATGTGACAGTACACCTATTGCTCCACCTGTGATAGGGCAAAGGTGTCCGATCTTTCGATGAGATGGTGATAGTCGATTTGGTGGAGTTCGGGCTTGACGATCCGACTACACGTGCGAGTACGAGCGCCAATGCAATCGCTACGCTAATCTCCTGGAGGTTACCAATCTTGCGGGAACACGATCAGCCTGACTAGCGAGGGTCTTAATTCCTACCTGAAGTTGAGAACAAGTAAGAACTAATATTGCAATCAAGATATTGCGGATTAAGATGAAAGCTTTATTGAAGAGGTGGGATCCTGTATAGGTGCGAAGTACAAGAGGCCTCTGCGACGCTCGAGCCTTAGCGAAGTTGATATGATGGCTTACTTAATGTATAAACAAAATATGAGTCTATGGTGATGGCTAAGGCAAGTATTTAAGGAGGAAAAGGTAGGGTTTCGGACAGCCATAGAAGTGGTGGCCAAATCCAACCCTAGAAGTCCTTTTCTCCTCAAATACGGACTCTAAAAAGTGGATATTTAAAATCCTGCGAAAATTACATGGGCCTGACCCAAAATAAAGGTGTCGCAGCACCATATTAAGCTATGGACGAATTTGTGAAGTATTAATCTTGAATATTTAGTCCAAGCCTTCTTTCTTCATTATGGTGGCCTCGAAGTTCTGAAATCTTCATCCGTGGCCTTCTCTTGGATCATCACATGCTGGCTGCCATGTCCATGCATGACCATGCTCCAATGCTTGTCCTTCTCATCCATGCTTGGTCCATTATTCCTAAGAGTAATAAATACATCTGATTTAGGCAGCATCATATTCTCATGTATGTGAGGAATAGTTCCAAGAAACGAAAGTACCTGATAGTTAAGTTGTTTAGCACGAGATCGAGTGATAGGTCCTTGTATGTGTGTAGCTGTAGGTCCAACGGTTGTATCAATAGATGGGATATCCACATCAATCTGCTCCTGATGCTACCTTTTATGAAATTAAGCCTGCTTTGTTGAATCTTGTGATGAAAGAGCAATTTTCTGGTGCTAGTTCTGATGATGTTGCTGCCCACTTCAATAAATTTGTTGAACTCTGTGAGATGCAAAAATATAAGGATGTAGATGGAGATATTATTAAACTCAAGTTGTTACCTTTCTCCTTGAGAGGAAAAGCTAAAGAATGGTTGCTATCCTTGCCTAGAAATAGTATTGATTCTTGGATTAAGTGCAAAGATGCTTTTATTGGAAAATACTATCCTCCTGCTAAGATCATATATATGAGAAGTGAAATAATGAAATTTAAACAACTTGATAATGAACATGTTACTCAAGCTTGGGAAATAATGAAATCTTTGGTTAAGAATTGTCCCAATCATGGACTTACTGCTTGGATGATTATCCAGACATTCTATGCAGGTTTAAACTTCTCCTCAAGAAACCTGTTGGATTCAGCTGCTGGAGGTACCTTTATGACCATTACCTTGGGTGCTGCAATAAAGCTCCTTGCTAATATGATGGTTAATTATTCTGAATGGCACACTGAGAGAGATCCACATGGTAAGAAGGTAAATTCTGTTGAAGAAACCTCCTCTTTGAGTGATAAGATTGATGTTATCATGGCTATGCTTGTTAATGGAAAAGCTCATATTTATCCAAATAATGTTCCCTTAGCTCTTTGGTTTCTCAAGAAGAGCAAGTTGATGTGAACTTCATTAGAAACAAAAATTTCAACAACAATGCCTTTAGGAATAATTTTGGTAGTAACAATAATTATAGGCCTTATCCTCCTAATAATGGCAATACCTATGGAAACTCCTATAACAATACTAGAAGTTCTCCCTCTGAACTTGAAATCATGCTTAAATACTTTATTAGTAAACAAACCACTTTCAACAAAACTATGGAGGAAAAGCTTTTGAATGTTGAGAAAAATATTTCATCTTTGTCTAAAGCACAGTCCTCTTTGATTAATGAAATGGCTGCTAAACATGAAACCTTGAAAAATACCTTTGCTGCTACTCATGCGATACAAGTTACTATTGATGAAAATGTTAGACTGTTAGCCCAACTACATGCTAAGTGGGAAAGAGAAGATGAAATTGCTAGAAACAATAGTGTGTGCACTATCACCACCACCAATATGGATGCCACCAAACCACAAGAAGTCCCTATTCCTCCTACCACAATGCCTAAACCCAATGAATCTACTACCAGTGATGCTAAGTTTGATTTTGATCTTGATGGTTACAATATCTCTGAAGTGATTATGTTCCTACAAAAGCTTGCTAGAAGTCCTGATGCTAGTGATATGAATGCGGATTTCACCAAGCACATTACAGATGCTCTCATTAAAATTAAGGAAGAAAAGTTGAAACACAAAGCCTCTATTCCTAGAAAAGTAGAAGATAGTTGGGAACCCATCATTAATATACAAGTGAATGACTTTGATCTCAAAGCTTCATGTGACCTTGGTTCTAGTGTCTCTATTATGCCTAGAAAGATTTATGAAATGCTTGATTTGCGACCTTTGGAGAAACTCATGGGGAGTGTTAATGATGTTCTTATTATGGTTAGCAATGCTTATGTCCCTGTTGATTTCTATATTTTAGATGTTGAATACAATGCTTCTTGTCCTATTACTTTGGGAAGACCTTTTCTTAGAACTATTGGTGCCATCATTGATATGAAAGAAGGAACCATTAAATTTCCATTCAAGAAAGGTATTGAACACTTCCATATGAGGAGAGAGAAGTTGCCTTTTGCTCCTGCTTTGAATACGTGACTCTTGATTCTTGTGCCTAACTTAAAGGCGTTAAAGAAAAGTACTTATTGGGAGATAGCCCAATAGTTTTCTTGAGTCTTGGAAATTATTACTTTAGTAATGACCTCTCCTTATCCTTTTTATTTGCTTTTTGTCCCAAGAATAACCTCTAATGAGAGGTAAGTAAGATTTGGGGAGTTGCTATCCCGAAACAGATTCTTGTGCTCCACCGTAAAAATTCGTGTAAAATCTATGTAAGTCGTATTGAGCTGTAATGTTCTGAATAAATCCCCCAGGTTGTTAGCTAACTTTCGTTAGTTCAACACTTTTTGATTTGAGCAACGACTTTGAAAAATTCGGTTTCTACCTGCTAGTCTGTTTTGACAGATTTCTGCCATTATTTGGATTTGCTTATTATTGATTCCTTTTTTGGGTTCTTTTGGGGAAATTGAGCTTTTTGAGGGAATTGCTACAGTATCTTGTGTTTTTAGTGAAAGTTTTGCTGTTCTAAAACTAAAACCCAAGTTCTATTATATTTTGAATACACTAATGTTGATAATGAAGATTGTGTGAAGTTTTGTATGAAGGAAAATTTGCAGGTGTAGAGGAAGAATGATGTAGTGAGATGAAAAATGGACAAAAGATCAATCTTGGGGATTCCACCCCGTGTCACCCCAATAAATATTCAAGAGGTACAAGCATCAAAGCTTGGGGATGCCCAAGGCATCCCCTTCTTCATCAATAAAAATATCAGGTCTTTATAGACACTTCGTTTTTATTGTTTCATGCACAAGTTGTGTTGTTGTTGGAGCATCTTAGTTTTTGTTTTTGGTTTTTGTTTGCTTATTTTTCTTGAATAAATTAGTTTGGACCCTCATTCTTTCTGTGTTGTTGAAAATAAGTTGATTGGTGTTGGAAAGGAGTAGAAAGTTCTTGCTTGAATAGTACAATAGGAGTTTGCTTTGACTGTAATTACAGTTTATCATGTCATGTTATATGTTGTTTTGACCTTATGCTTAGTGATTATTTCTGTAGCATGAGTTGTTCCAAACCTTTGGGATTGCTTAATATGCCTTGAAGGTATCATTCGTTGTTTTAGCATACAAAAGCATAGTATTGTGGTATTCTCCTTTGATGCTTTGTTTGGGTTGACTTGGCACATGCTCACACCATGTTACGACTATGAACTAGTCACCATAGCCTCTATGATAATTTAGTTTTTGACTTGTGGTACCACTTTATGCTTTTATTAGTAATGTTTTGTCGCTCTGCATGATTATGGCTATTATTGCTCTCTTAGTTGGTCGCTCCTAGTATTTTGCAAGCCTCCACTTGTATGAGTAAGCTCTACTCATGCATCCAACTCCCAAGAAACCAAGTTATTCCAAAGTGTCCACTATAAATTCCTATGCATGGTGTGTTACACCATTCCAAGTATATTCTTGTTTCATCTACCTTCCAGCTAAAAATTCACTTTGTTATGTGAAAACTTAGTGATTAAAGCTCTCAGAAACTTGATGGCACACTTTATTTTTCTTGCCCCTAAATAAACTTGAACCATTGTGTCATCTATGTTGTATATGTTTGAACTTATACGTTGGAATTAGTAGAATCATACTATCATGGGGAATGCCTACAACATTGCACTTGTACATTGTACAAAGTTGATATCATGCTCTTTTGTTTATGGATGTCGTCGGTGTGAAATAAAAGGGGGTATTGTAAGTCCATGGAGTTATGTATGTTTGTTAGAGAAATGCCTGGGCCGCTAGCCTAAGACATGCCTAATCATGGTGGAAACTTGCAGCATCACCATAGTGAGCAATCTATGAAGCTTTCTTCTTATAAAAAATGAGACATATTGAAAAGAGGAAAGAGAGAAAAAGCACCATTTCCCATGGTAAATAAGAAGATTGCTGAGATGATCATTGTCTGCTTGCCTTGTCATTTTGATTATGGGATAGCTCCTGTATCATGTTCAAGGGGTACCCCGTTGGCGGTTCTCTATGATATACATGTACTTACTATGACAAGAACTTATAGGTGACTAAAGTTGAGTAGCATGAGGAGAGGACCTCGTATTCAAGGGACATGAAATTTCCAACTTATACTTTGTCAAGCATATACTCCGTAGTTTGTTCACTTTAACCTTAATCACTTCAAGATGCTTATGATAGGGGCAATGAGAGCTGAAAGCTAACAAGTCCCATAATTTTTGGAAGCTCGTTATGAGACTTGAAATACCTACTTCCCTTTTTATGATGGGCCCTTCTTCCACCATTATATTGAGTCTCCACCTTCTATCCTTAGGCACTAATTAAGAGAGCATAGTTGCCATTCTTAGTTCTATGTGCATTGTCCCAAAACTTATTGATTGATTCATATTGCTGATATTGCTTGCTGATGAACTATCTGTATCTAGTCACTCTTATGAACTTTGAAGGTGTCCTATGCATTTATTTGCTACTCCATGAGGGACAAGCGTAATGCCACAATGCTATGTTTTCTAGATGTGAAATAAACAAATGTTTTTCAATGCATTGTTATTCATGATATTTGTTTGTAACCTTCATGTTGCATGCATAGTTACTTTGTCTTACTGTTAGAACTCCATCTTTCATTCTCATGTTTAGAGTTCTTTGATCCTAGCTTTCAATGATTGCAGATGGTTTGATCTTGATTTTGATGGTGCATGTCACCTCAAAAATTATTCTTTTTATCACCTACCTACTCGAGGATGAGCAGGAGTTAAGCTTGGGGATGCATCGTAAACGTATCTATAATTTTTGATGTTCCATGCTTGTTTAGTATCTACTTTGCTTTGGTTTGTCTACACTTTGTGGTATTTTTATATGTTTTCTGGGACTAACATATTAACAAGATGCCACAGTGATAGTTTCCTGTTTTCTTCTGTTTTTGGTTCTAGAAAAGGCAGAAAATCAATATTCTCGGAATTGGACGGGACAAAAGCCAAAGTCAATATTTTATTGTGGGGAACATGGAGCCAGAAGACGAGACAGAGAAGAGCCACCAGGGGGCCACACCCCTGGCCGCGTGGCCTGGCCAGGCCCACGCCTGGGGGGCAGGGGTGCTGCCACCCTGGGTGCCCCCTGCCTCGCCTCTTCGCCTATAAGAAGCCCCCGATATCAAAACCCTAAGTACCCGATCAATCTTCCACGAAACAGTCTATATCCGCAACAACTATCGTACCTAGATCGGGGGCATCTAAAGTTCTTTCCGGCACCCTACCGGAGGGGAGATCATCCTGGAGGCCTTCTTCATCATCATGCCAGCCTCCAGTATGAAGCGTGAGTAGTTCCACCTTGGACTACGGGTCCATGTAGTAGCTAGATGGTTGTTTATCCTCCTTTGTGCTACCATGTTTAGATCTTGTGATCTCCGTTCATGATCAAGATCATCTATTTGTAATCATGGATGTTGTGTTTGCGCGGATCCAATGGATATTGAGATTACTATGTCATATTAATTAATGGTTCTATCTTATTGATTATATCATGTCTGTGTTGTTTGTGATCTTGCATGTTCTCCGTTTCTAGTAGCTATCTTGTCCAAGTAGATGCTAGTTTATCCAAGAGGGAGTATTTATGCTCGATAGTGGGTGCATGCCTCTATTTAATATGGGGAAGTGACAGAAATCTCTAAGGTTATAGATCTGCTGTTGCTACTAGGGAGAAAACAACGATCTCTTGTTCATGGAACAAGTGGATTGTTTACCTTAAACACTTTGCTTAAAGCAGTTATCCGTTGCTTGCAACTTAATACTGAAGGGGGTTCGGATGATAACCTGAAAGTGTATTACTAGTCATAGATGCAGTTGGATGGTGGTCTATGTATCATGTTGTATTGATGTAAGATCCCAATTTTCCTCAAACCAAAAACTTCATCATTGCATTCATATCCTCGTAGCATGTGTGCTTTGCACAAAAATTTTCAAACTTTAAAACTCTAGCAAAACATAATTTTAAACCCCTTTCATATGAAGGGTAGAGCTTGTGTTTTTATTTTATAGTACCCCAAAATGTTTTGGAGTGGTTTGTTGTGTTTAGAACACTTTTAAAAACTAGAATCATCCCACAAAATTTTGGTGAAAATTTGGTTTGATTTGGATATCATTTGGTAATTCAAATATTATTTAGAAAATCAAATCAGAAAAAGAAAAATGCTAAGGAAAAAATAGAAAGCCTACCTGCTAACTGGCACGGCCCAACTTGCAGCCAAACTAGCCCACCCAGCATAACCCTCTCTCCCCTCTATTTCACACCACGCGCGATCTCACCCACCCACTAACAGATGGGCCCACCTCCACGTCACCCCGTTGTCCTCAATCAGCACAGCACAGACCAGCTCGCCGCTGCAATTTCTCCGAATCAATTCGCCTTGAATCCTCTTGATTGCAGGCGTGATTCCCACACCCGAGCCATGATACTTAACCCCCTCGGCCCCCTCTCCATTTCCCCTCACCCAGCAACCCCGAAGAGCCCCAAGACTCGACGAATTTCAGCTCTCACCGCCGCTGTCCCGACGAACTCCGGCGAACTATCGCGGTGAGCCTCAACCCCCCTCTCTTTTTGTTTGATCTATCGCACTTGCTGTCCTCGCGAGCACGACCTAATGCCTTTTGTTTGTCCACTGGCGCTTTGTAGGCTCGTCCTCGACATCGACTGCGACCACCCGACGGTGAGCTCAACTCCGTCGAGCGATTCCGGCCGTACCAGTGCGTCCCTCCTTCGTCCGCGACCACCACTGACTCCACGTCGTCACGGCGACTCGGTAACACCCCTGTGCCCCCTCCCTTACCCCTGGCCTCGCCGGAGCGCCGTCGTCTGACGCATCGTCGCCGCGCTCGCCATTTGCACCACTAGGTTTTGGTCTGAGCGATTAGATCCGCTTAGATTAGACGCTAGAGCGAAGCGGTACAGGCAGATCCGAGCGACACGATCCCACTTAGATCTGATGGCTCGCGTGTGTGATACGAACGAATCGGTACCGGCCAATCAGATCGTACCACGTGTCTGGTTTTTTTTAATATTCAGATTTGATTTGTTAGTTGATTAAACTTGCAAAATTCATAACTTTTGATATGTATTTCAGAAAAATACAAATTAGGTGTCTATGGATTCAGAATAATATGAAATTTATTACTATGTCCTTATGTTAGAATTTTGCTTTTGTAAAATTAGAGTTTTGTGCAGAGACATTTGTAGGGATATTTGGGCTATAAATATTTTTTGTATATTATTTTTGGGAGGATTTTGTAATATTTAGACTTTAGAAAGTATACTTTATCTTCTGTACTGTAGAGTTTGGTTTTAAAAATTTGGTAATAATCTCTTTGCATTTTTGCATGCATTCATATTATATTTGAATGTTATATTGATTTGTATATATTTTGTTGTTAATTTTTGTTGTGTAGATTGTGTGGATTGTGAAGTGTGTGATTATGAGGATTGAACCTATTCCCTGAGCTACCAAGGCAAGTGATATTTCATATTATTTCCTATTATTTTTAATTATTGCATTAGTGATATTTTAGTAGGACTTGCATGATAAGTCTTTCAAGTATAATGCTATGCTATGGATCCTATAGATTATATCTTGGTAGAATTTTCCTAAGTAAGACGACATCGTATGATAGAATGCTTAGTCTTTCTATTAGAATTCTTGGGTGGAAATTCATGTTATGAAATTATGGAAAGATTATGCCTATATATTTTTGAATAAGAAAACAACTTTTGTTAATTAAACACCTGGGTGGAATGGGACTTGTATGGATTGTGTTGAGTGGTTACTAAGGGCCCATTTCTATGGTTTACCCTGTGTACCACACTTTTGTATGGCCACTCAGGAACAAAGATATTTGAGATATTTTGTCTCGCGAAGCTTCCAGTGAAACCACATGGCATATGGGCTCTGCCTTGACCAACTAAGTTGCAAGAACTCAGCCAGATGGACAGATGGTGGTAGTGTTGATAGGATGGAACACATCCATGGTGGTATGAGGGATTGCTTCTGAAAAGTCTTGTCTCGATGCATGTCGAGTCTTGTGGAGAAAGTGCACCACCTCTCGAGAGGGTAAACCTAAGTACTTAGCCGTATCCCCGGTTATGGACAATTCTGAGCGTCAAAGACATTGAAACTGTTCAAGAATCTCCTCATCCCAATTTCTCTAAGTTAAAATTTGTGGGTGAACAAGGGTAG
The DNA here is from genome assembly GCA_916181665.1 of Avena sativa. Classification (NCBI taxonomy): domain Eukaryota; kingdom Viridiplantae; phylum Streptophyta; class Magnoliopsida; order Poales; family Poaceae; genus Avena; species Avena sativa. The sequence continues at coordinate 142,023,597 of OV702280.1, forward strand.
AGCTACACCAATGTCTATTGGTGGTTCCTTGGTGTTTTGTAAAAACAAAACTTAGTATTTTCAAACTAGTAGGATAAATATTACTTTGAGCAAAGCCAGCCTGATCCACACTTAGCCATATTCATGTAGTTGTTAGGTTTACTATACAACTATGGTATCACTTTACAATACAATTCCAATTGTATTGACCCCTTGTGGATGTAACTTATCATGTTGCAGGTTACCCTGATGGCGAGTAGGGTTATGAGTCAACACTCAACATGTTGGCCTATGGCACATGAAGATGAAGAGTTTATTATTATACTTTGTATTAAGTACTCTAATAAGTAAGCGTTGGGCTAAGTGAGTTGTAAGAACTTTTGTAGTCCTGGAATTTCGATGTAATAATGCCCTTTGTATCTGTGTACTTCATCTTAATTGTGTGTCACATCCCAAGATTTTGGAATTTGGGACTAGAAAAAAAAATTTACATGTCATTCACGAGCATTACATTGCATCCATGCAAAAAAATTGCAAGGATTGAATTTGAAAACCCTAACTCTAAATGGGTTTTGCAAATATTCCTATTAGGATTAAACAAGGGTTTTATAAATCCAACATTATTGAACTAAATAAAAGGAGACAAAAATGATCCTAAAATGATATACATGATTTTACAAAAATTTAGAAACAAATTTCAGTTCATTTGAACTTAATATGTTAAAGTTATAAAATAAATACAAAACATAAATTAAAAAATAATAAAAAACAAAACAAACTAACCCTAACCTATCCGGCCCACCCACTACCTACTGCCCGCGCCAGGCAAGCGTGCGTAGCACAGCAAGCGGTAGAGGCAGCTGGGTCAACCGCAGCCCAACACCTCAGCCCGTGTTCCCTCCCCTTCTCACTGCCATGCGAGGCCTACGCGGTCATCTCCTTCCTCCAGCCGGACACCGTGTTCCTCACGAGCCCGACGAACTGCCCCCGATTTTTGTTTGATTCGGCAATGATTCGTTGCCCCATCTCCACGTTTCCTTGCCAATAAATATCCCCGCTTCCTCCCTATGCGAATTTTTGAGATTTTGTGAACCCTAGCAAGCCACGCACGAGTTTCCAATCTCGTCGTCGCCGCAGAGACCCAGATCGATCTTGCACTCGAGGTACCGAGCACCCCGCGCCACCCCTTTTCACCCTAACCGACTCCCCATGAAGCACCTCTTCTCCCTGACATTTTTACCTCGCCGCAGGACCATCGGAGTGTCCTGGAGAAGCAGCCGGAGCTCGGACAGAGCCAAGACCCTCCAGTCGCTCCCTGCCGTAGCTGAAGGAAGCAAAAGACCACTCTGAGAGACCCATCAAGCTCCCCGTAATCCCCCGTGTCGCATCGACAGCATAACCACACCGAGGAACCACCAGCGCGCTGCCCGCATCGATGTCAGTGCCGCCCGCCACTGTCCAACATCGTCGCCACCGTCTACCGGCGATGCCGACTCGCCATTGTTCACCACCACCATCCGATCACATCTGGGCGGACCATATTTAAATGAGCCAAGCCCAGCCGACACCAGCCGAAGCCAAAGCTCAAGCCAGGCCGCCATATGAGCCGCTCGTTATCTGCCATTAGATCCAGATCGAGCGATCCAAGCCGATCCACTTGAGTGAAGAGGTACCAGCCAGTAATAATACGCCACGTTGCCAACCTTGTCTGCTAATTCGAAAATTCAATTGTTAGTACACAGAAAACTAGCAGATATTGGAAAATTCATAGTAAAATATTTAGATGTCCAAAAATTGCATATTATATCATTGGATTCATACAATTCTGTATAACATTAATACGATATTAGATCTAACTTTTGCAGCACATATTTACTATAATTATTTAAATAGGTTAATGGACAATTTGGAGTAAATAAATCATAGTAAATTATCTATAGATCCTAAAAATACAAATAAGATGTCTATGCATTCCTAATGTCATATACAACATTAATTTGCTGTTAGACCCAACTTTTGCAGTATAGTTAACTGGTAATAATTTAAATAGTTTTAATGGCCTTTTTAGGTTATTAAATTCACAAAAAATCATTTGTAGATCAGAAAAACATAAATAATATGTCCCTGGATGCACAATCTCGTGTAGATTACAGTTATGATTTTAGTTTGAATTTTAGACAATTTAAACTATTTAAATGATGTAAACCCTATTAAATAGTATTTAAATCATAAGAAAAGATTTATAACTCCGATTAAGGTGAATCCAAATGCTACTGGTTCGTATTAACATTATCTATCCAGTACACCCTAGTCCCAAATTTAATACGGCAATTAGTATAGAATTTGCAATATAACTATTAAAACCTCTCTATTGGTAATCAAGGATTAGTAATAAATACCCTATTGCATTAGATGATCTCCTACATGCATCATATGGTCTAGTACTGTTCAAAGAAATAATTACAACCATTGTGACATATTAAATCATCATGCATGCATTTTTTATCATTGTTTTGTTGTATTGCGCATCATTGCGTTGTTTGAATGATGTGTCTGTTGTGCACTTGTTTTAATCGATACATTGCGAGGAGTGCAACGTTTATGATTGTGAGGAGTGCAAAGATTGCAATTGTGAGGATTATATGAACGACTACATCAACAACAAAGGAACGTGGCACTATCATGAATGTCCTAATTATTTTCCTATGCATTGTAGTTGTTTTTAGTAGAAGTGCATGTGTAGGAATATTTTGCACTATGTGATATGCTATGCTATTCCTATTTAGGATATCCTTTTGTATCTTGCTTAGTGAAAACATCGCAGTTGTAATATGCTTAGCCCTGCTATAGATTCGGGGTGAATATCATGTTATGAGTATTGTGAGATATTGGAAAAGTTATGTTTTATGTAATAAAACAATTATTTAATGAATCTCCTAGGTGGAATATTGTTGTTGTTGAGTTTGGAAGAAGTGGCAATGAAGGGACCGTATCTTTGGCTACCTCTCTCGTGTGTGCACTAGAAGAAGACCACCTAGGCATCATAGATATTGACATGTTTCTCGTACAGTAGCTTCTGTACAGCCACATGCTAATATGGGATCTGGCTTAGTTAATTACAAAGCGGAAGACCCTTTGCATTGGTATATCTTCGGGTTAACTAGGATTGTGTATTGGAGGTTATATCCATGCATTGGTGCCGGTTAGATGTGCTAGTATTGTGTAATGGGAGGACTTTTATGGAAAGACTTCGTCACATTCTCGATCTGCCGGTATACCAATTGGTGTGTACTAAACCAGCGGCCACTGATGGCGTCAAGGCGAGATTATGTCGTGTGGGTAAAGTGTACAACTTCTGCAGAAGATATAAATCTAATCGATTAGCCGTGTCCCCGGTTATGGACAATATTGAGCAACTAAGGCTTCAAGCTTATGGATGATCTCGACATTCCAATTTCTTAATAAAATTTGATGGTTGAACAAGGTATTAGGAGCACTTGGTGTTGTCCAACGTGTTCAGAAAATTTTCAGAAAGGATTAAAACTATTTTGAAATGTTAGGATAAAACTATTGCTTTATTCAAATGACCCTAAAACTCCACTTAGCCAAATATGCATGTAATTGATAGGTTCCATTTATATCCACATACTAGTGACACTTGCCAATACATTCAAAGTATTGACCATTCGTGGCTGCAACATTTCATGTTGCAGATTTTATCGTTTCTGAGTGATCGTTATAGGCCGCGAGACTCCACTCAACGATTGTTCGCCTGTGGCACATTTGAAGGATGGATATCTACCCTGTATTGCTTTTCGCTATGATATAATGTAAATTCTAGATCATATTCGTTGTATTTATAATGTACAATTATATTTGTTGTCATTTTGTACTGTGTGTGCCAGTGAACTGATCCAGGGATTGGCACTATACACATGTACTCAGCCTTATCAGGCGAGGGTGTTACATTGTGGGTGCTAGCAATTCCATCTAGGGACTAGCACTGCAATCACATGGATCTTTACCTTATTGGGTGAGATCTTAAAGATGGTATTAGAGAACTGTGTTGCCTCTAGGTTTGTGACCCTAAGATAGATTAGATTAAGAAAACCCCTAGGAAAATTCAACACCACTATGAATTTTATACTTTGTTTCTTTTCATCTCATAAACCTCTCCTAATCTTCTTTCTCATCTCTATTTGTAGATGGCCGCCATCAAAGAATCCGTCAGGAAGGGACCACTGATGACTATGACCCTAGAATGTGAGACGGAGTTTCCCAAGGCACTCAAGAACCTCATGGTTAGCTTGGGGATAAATGGTGAAGTCGTGTACAAGGGATTTCTGGTGATGGATGAAGGAGAAAAGTATTGCTGGGTGCAACTCCATTATATAAAAATAAGGATGATTAGCACAATGAGTCAGGGTTCTGGATGGTCACCAACTCTGAAATGCATATGTCATTCTTTGACTCTGCAAGGAATGCAACATGGAATGCCATTGAAGTACTTGGAGAAAGTCTTAAGTGTAGAATGCTCAACACTCAAAATGATCTTAGAGAGGACATAAAGCATACCCAAGACTTAGAGACCACCATAAAATGGCTAAGGAGAGATATTATAGACTTAGCATGTGAGTCTTGTGATCAAGACAAACATATTTCCTCCAAGGATGCCCAAATAGCTACCTTGACTAGTGAGTGAAGGATACGATGTATCCTATAGTTGGACCACCACACTTGGCATTTTCTCGCGTTAATAATTTGGTCATACCAACCCATGTGGTATGGAAAAAATTCGTCTAAGTTGTGATTGAACCTTGTTGCTTGAGTTGAATAATGAATTCCATGACTTGTGTGGATTAATGTTTTGGATGGATGTTATTGGCTTTTGTTTTGCTACTTTATGGTTTTCTCTTACTTGTGTTGTTTCTAATTTTCTCCATCCTATGCGTAGATGCCTAGCTTTCTTTACAAAACTACCGAGGAGTTCAAGGGAAATCGCTTTGGGACTCATATTTTGCAGATTGTCAATGTATTCTCTCTCCCAATCCCTACCATCAAGGGAATTAAGCTCAAGAAGTTTGAGAGGAAGGACTTATTGGGATTCAGGGTTACTGAGCCAGGACGCCCGATAGAGTCTCCAACGGAGGAGATTGCTTTCAAGATACTCCATGATGACCAAGAGAGAGGCCTCGACGTCGCCAAGAAGGAGCTAATAGGACGCCTTTTTGGACGTCACTCTGCCGAGCTCAAGGACCACTACTTCCATTTCTTTGGGAGACATGACGAGGACAGAGAGGCTATAGTGTTGGAGGAGGCTACTAAGGAGACCATCAAGCCTGTGCGACACTACCTTCAGGACATAGAGAGTCTCATTAGGCACCTTGATAATGATAGGACCAATGTGATGCTTGGAAATGATGAGCTACACGTCCAACTTAAGGAGAAGGACAAGGCCTTCGAGGAGCAATAGGAGCGCATCAAGGAGATGGAGAAGAAGTTTGAAAGACAAGAGAAGAAGTTCAAGAGCCAAAATAAGAGGATTCAGGATAGGAACAAGAAGATCAAGGACACGGATAACAAGTTGGAGCTTGAGGATCTTCAACTTGATGCGGATCATGAGGTGATAGAGAGGCCGCACTCACAAAAGAGAGGGCTACAGGCTAAGGTTGATGCTTTGACTGCCATCTTGGAGGAATACAAGGTAGGATTTGACGCAACAGGACTTGCTCTAGTGGAGGAGGAAGTTGACATGGAGGAGTAGTGATATCTATCTATCTATCCATTTAGCTTATCGTTTTATTATCGAGTTGCATTGATCATCCAACTTGTGGATGACTATGGTAGTGTGTTTTATCTCTGCAAACTTGTTGCTTGTGATGTTTTGAAACCTAATATTTATCTTGTGCTTGCTTGTTTGTGATTGTTGTTATATGTTGTATTGTGCATGATAGTATCTATGGGGTTATCTATCCTTACTTATCCTTATTGAAACCACAAATGCCTCCTTGGCGTGCCAATCCCAACAACAACAACAACCACAATGGCAATGCGATGCAATAGTTGATGACTACGCAGACACAACTGATGAAAATGATGACTCAGTTTATGGCAAACCAGAATCAGAATCAGAACAACAAAAACAATAATAATAACAATAACAACAACCAGAACAACCCACCATCTTCTGATATGCTCACAAGGTTTATAAGATTGAGGCCTGCTAAGTTTTATGGTACAAATGATCCCATGGTAGCAAATGATTGGTTACGTTCCGTGAACAAGGACTTAGTCACAGTTGGTTGCACAGATGCAGAGAAATTTACAACACACTTACTAGAAGGACCAGCAGCTACCTTGTGGGTTAACTTTCAAGTCACTAACCCTATTGTAGAAGTGACTTGGGCAATGTTTGAGGATGGATTGCGCACTACTCATATTTATTCTAGAGTAATGGGGTTGAAGAATAAGGAATTTCACAACCTTAAACAACGCCATCACAGTGTTGCAGAATATATTTAAGAGTTGAACAATCTGTCACGCTATGCACCAGATGATGTTGACACTGATGCAAAGAGGAAGGTGAAGTTCCTTGAAGGGATGAATGATGAGATGTGCATCCAACTATCTATTGCTTATGTTCCAACTTATCAATCTCTGTATGACAAATCTACCATCTGGGAAAGCAAGATGAAGCAAGTGGAGAATAGGAAGAGGAAACACCATTTTGATAAGAATGGACCAGGATCATCTCACAAGCGTTCTTTTGGTGAAGGTAGTGGAAGTTCTGGACCCCAAAAGCACGGGAATCATAACAACCACCACAACAGTAACCGTCACCACGATAGCAATAAACATCATGGATACAACAATGGGGATCACCGAAACAACAAGAGTAGACACAAGAGTCACCATAGTGGACATGGCAAGGGAATCAGCCAGCTAAGAGAGACATCAGTCAAGTTGAATGTTTCAAGTGCAAGAAAACAAGGCACTATGCCAATGAATGCCTAGAAAAGAAGACTAATGGGGCTAACAAGCCAAATCCATTTCAAAAGGGACATGTGAATCACATCAATGTGGAGGAAATCCAACAGGAGTCTGATGATGCGGCTGGTAAGTTCAAGATTAATTCCTTTCTAGCACTTATCCTTTTTGATATCGGCGCATCGCATTCATTCATTTCAAGAGCATTTGTAGACGAAAATAGACTCCCAACTGAAACAATTGGATGTCCTATTAAAGTAAGCTCCCTAGGTGGAGAGATGATAGTAAATTTTGGATGTCATCAACTAGTCCTAGAGTTTGGAAAGTACAAGTTTCCAGTTAGTCTAATAATCCTAGAATCCCAAGGATTAGATGTAATATTAGGCATGGATTGGAGGACCCGTTATGAGGGAATAATAGACTGTGTTAGACGAACTGTTACACTCACAACCCAGAAAAGAAACGGATTAGGTTCAAGTATAACTTTGAACCCAAAGAAAGCAAGCTAAATCCTCTTAAGGGGGTTAGCCTAGATAGTGTACCAGTAGTGAAGGAGTATCCTGATGTGTTTCTGGAGGAATTACCGGGAATGCCACCAGATAGGGATGTGAAGTTTTTGATTGACTTACTGCCAGGATATGGACCCATAGCAAAGAGACCTTACAAGATGTCAGTAGATGAGTTAAAAGAACTCAAGAAACATCTTGGAGAACAGTTGAAGAAAGTATTTATCCAACCGAGTTCTTTGTCTTGGGGTGCACCAGTTTTGTTTGTCGAGAAGAAAGACAGAAGTCAGAGGCTATGCATAGATTATCGATCACTTAACGAAGTGACCATAAAGAACAAGTATCCCCTACCCAGGATCAATAATCTCTTTGATCATCTAGAAGGATCTCATGTGTTCTCAAAAATTGATCTTCGATCAGGCTACTTTCAGCTAAAGATTAGAGAACAAGATATACCAAAGACTGCTTTTACCACTAGATATGGACAGTATGAGTATACAGTGATGTCATTTGGGCTAACTAATGCACCAGCTTATTTCATGAACATGATGAACAAGGTGTTGATGGAGTTTCTTGAAAAGTTTGTTGTGGTATTCATCGATGACATATTGATTTATTCCAAGAGAAATGAAGAACACAAGTTGTATGCAAAGTTCATTAAATGTGAATTTTGGTTGAATGAAGTTGGATTTCTTGGACATATTGCTAGGAATGGTATAGCTATCGATCCCGCAAAGGTATCAGCTGTAACGGAGTCGGAATCTACCAAAACAGTTAAAGAAGTCCGTAGTTTCTTAGGCTTGGTAGGATACTATAGAAGGTTCATCGAGAATTTCTCGAAGGTAGCTAAGCCGATGATGGAATTACTAAAGAAAGAGAAGAAGTTTGAATGGACTGAAGCATGTGAGACCGGTTTTCAAGAGTTGAAGAAAAGATTAGTGTCAGCACCAGTGTTATGCTTGTCATATCTAGAGAAAGATTTTCAGGGATATTGTGATGCATCTCACCAAGGATTGGGTGGAGTGTTAATGCAGGAAGGAAAAGTGGTAGCTTATGCCTCGAGACAACTCAAGACTCATGAAGTAAACTATCCTACGCATGACTTAGAGTTGTCCTCTGTTGTCCATGCACTCAAAACATGGAGACACTATCTGTTGGGAAAGCATTGTGAAATGTTCACCGATCATAGAGTTTGAAATACATTTTCACACAGGAGGAACTCAAAATGAGACAAAGAAGATGGCTAGAACTTATCAAATATTATGACTTAAGTTTGCAATACCATCTCGGGAAAGCAAATGTCGTTGCCGATGCATTAAGCCGCAAGGTTTATGTGAATGGCCTCACCAAAGGAGAATTGACACATGAGTTGTGTGCTCAATTTAAAGAGATAAGATTGGAGATAGTGCCTGAAGGATATCTTATGTCTTTGGAAGTACAACCAACACTAATGGATAAAATCAAATAAGCTCAAAAGTTGGACAAAGAAATAGAAGAGATCAAGAGTAAAATTGGTAAAGGGAAGGCAAAGGGATTCCATGAAGATGAACAGGGAATCTTATGGTATAGAAAGCGTATCTACATTCCACAAGATCCTGAACTAAGGAAATTGATCCTGCAGGAAGCACATAATTCACCATATTCTATTCATACGGGCAACACCAAAATGTACATGGATGTGAAAGAAAGATTTTGGTGAAACAATCTAAAGAAGGATATCGTGGAGCACATTGCTTTGTGCGACGTGTGTAGTCGAGTAAAGGCGGGACATCAGAAACCTACAAGGTTATTACAACCACTACCAATACCTGATTGGAACTGGGATAAAATCAGAATGGATTTTATCACAGGACTGCCAAGGACTAGATCTGGATACGATTCTATATGGGTTGTTGTGGATCGCTTGACAAAAGTGGCTCATTTCATACCCATAAAGACCACCTATACAAGTGCTAAATTGTCCAATATCTATATGAATAGAATCATATATCTGCATGGAGTACCCATGAGTATTGTGTCAAATAGAGGAACTAAGTTCACTTCACATTTTTTGGAGACAACTGCATGAGTCATTGGGAACTAGACTAGAATTCAGCACTACCTTTCATCCTCAGACTGATGGATAGACAGAAAGGACCAATCAAATTTTGGAAGATATCTTGAGAGCTTGTGCGCTAGACTATGGATCTAGTTGGGATGAAAGTCTGCCATACGTAAAATTTTCTTACAATAAAAGCTATCAATCGAGCATAGACATGGCTCCATTTGAATTCCTTTATGTAAGGAAGTGTACTACACCATTATTATGGAATGGAGTAGGAGAAATAGACTTATCCAGACCAGATCTGATCAATGAAGCCGAAGAGAAAGTCAGAATGGTAAAGGACATATTAAAGATAGCCAAATCCCGACAAAAGAGTTAGGTAGATCCAAAACATGGCGAGGGCACCTATGAGGTAGGTAAAAGTGCTTATCTCAAAGTCTCAACACTTCGTGGTGTGAAGAGATTTGGAGTCAAAGGGAAATTGGCACCTCGTTATGTAGGACCATTCAATATTTTGACCCGTAAAGGAGAAGTGGCCTATGAGCTAGAACTACCAGAATCTTTTTCAAGAGTTCACAATGTGTTTCATGTAAGCGAGTTGAAAAAGTGTCATCCAGAGATGGAAGAAAGTTCATTAAAAGACGCTATACCGTTGGCGGAAGTTCATCTAGAAAATGATCTCACTTATAAAGAGAAACCTATCAAAATTCTCGAGATAGTAGAAAGAGTCGCTCGTACTAAGACCATCAAGTTCTGCAAAGTACAGTGGAACCATCATACTGAAGAAGAAGCAACTTGGGAAAGAGAAGATGAGCTTCGAAAAGATCATCCTCACCTATTTGCTAGCCAGTCTGAATCTCGAGGGCGAGATTCACCTTAAGGGGGTTAGATTTGTAACATCCCAATTTTCATCAAACCAAAAACTTCATCATTGCATTCATATCATCATAGCATGTGTGATTTGCACAAAAAATTTCAAACTTTAAAACTCTAGCAAACCCTAATTTTAAATGCTTTCATATGAAGGGTAGAGATTGTGTTTTTATTTTATTTTAGTAGCACAAAATGTTTTGGAGTGGTTTGTTGTGTTTATAACACTTTTAAACACTAGAATCATCCCACAAAATTTTGGTGAAAATTTGGTTTGATTTGGATATCATTTGATAGTTCAAATCTTATTCAGCAAATCAAATCAGAAAAAGAAAAAGGCTAAGGAAAAAAAATAGAAAGCCTACCTGCTAACTGGCGCGGCCCAATTCACAGCCCAACTAGCCCACCCAACACACCCTTCTCTCCCCTCTGTTTCTCGTCGCGCGCGATCGCACCCACCCACTAATAGATGGGCCCCACCTCCATGTCACCCCGTCGTCCTCAATCAGCGCCGTGCAGACCAGCTCGCCGCTGTCGTTTCTCCGAATCAATTCGCGTTGAATCCTCTTGATTGCAGGCGTGATTGCCTCCCCCGAGCCCTGCTACTTAACCCCCTCATCCCCTTCTCCATTTCCCCTCACCCAGAAACCCCAAAGATCCCCTAGGCTCGACGAATTTCAACTCGCATCGCCGCTATCCCGGCGAACTCCGGCGAACTATCGCGGTGAGCCTCAACCCCCGCCCTCCCCTCTAGTTTGCTATGTCGCACTCCCTGTCCTCCTGCGCATGCCCTAATGCCTTTTGTTTGTACACTAGCGCTCTGTAGGCTCATCCTCGTCATCGACAGCGAGCTCCCGACGGTGAGCTTAACTCCGTCGAGCGAATCCGGCCATACCAGTGCGCCCCTCCTTCGTCCGCGACCACCACTGCCTCCACGTCATCACGATGACTCGGTAACACCCCTATGCCCCCTCCCTTACCCCTTGGCCTCACCGGAGCACCATCGTCTAGCGCGTTGCCGCCGCGCTTGCCATTTGCGTAGCTAGGTTTTGGTCTGAGCGAATAGATCCGCTGGATCTAGATCCAGCGGCTTAGATTAGACGCTAGCGCGAAGCGGTACGGGCAAATCTGAGCCGCACGATCCCACTTAGATCTGACGGCTCGCGTGTGTGATCTGCACGAATCGTTACCGGCCAATCAGATCGTGCCGCGTGTTTGCGTTTTTGTTTTAAAATTCAGATTCGATTTCTTAGTTGATTAAACTTGCAAAATTCATAACTTTTGATCTGTATTTCAGAAAAATACAAATTAGGTGTCTATGGATTTAGAAAAATATGTACTTTATTACTATGCCTTAATTTATACTTTTTCTTCTATAAAATTAGAGTTTTGTGCAGAGACATTTGTAGGGATATTTTGGCTATAAAAGTTTTTTTTTATATTATTTTTGGGTGGATTTTGTAATCTTTACACTTTAGAAAGTATACTTTATCTTCTGTACTGTAGAGTTTGGTTTTAAAAATGTGGCAATCATCTCTTTGCATTTTTGCATCCATTCATATTATATTTGAATGTTATATTGATTTGTATATATTTTGTTATTGATTTTTCTTGTGTAGATTGTGTAGATTGTGAAGTGTGTGATTGTGAGGATTGTAACTATTCCCCTATCTACCAAGGCAAGTGATATTTCATCTTATGTCCTATTATTTTTACTTATTGCATTAGTGATATTTTAGTAGGACTTGCATGATAGTCTTTCAAGTATAATGCTATGCTATGGAATCCTATAGATTATATCTTGGTATAATTTTCCTAAGTTAGGAGACATCGTATGCTAGAATGCTTAGTCTTGCTATTAGAATTCGTGGGTGGAAATTCATGTTATGAAATTATGGAAAGATTATGCCTATATATATTTGAATAAAAAGAACTTTTATTAATGAAACAGCTGGGTGGAATGGGACTTGTATGGATTGTGTTGAGTGGTTACTTAGGGCCCATTTCTATGGTTTACCCTGTGTATCACACTTGTTGATGGCCACCGAGGAACAAAGAGATTTGAGATGTTTTGTGTCGCGAAGCTTCTAGTGTAACCACATGGCATATGGGCTTTGCCTTGACCAACTAAGTTGCAAGAACTCAGCCAGATGGACTGATGGTGGTAGTGTTGATAGGATGGAACGCGTCCATGGTGGTCTGAGGGATTGGTTCTAAAATGTCTCGTCTCGATGCTTGTCGAGTCTTGCAGGCAAATTGCACCACCTCTCGAGAGGGTAAACCTAAGTACTTAGCCGTGTCCCCAGTTATGGAAAATTCTGAGCGACAAAGACATTGAAACTGCTCAAGAATCTCCTCATCCCAATTTCTATAAGTTAAATTTTGTGGGTGAACAAGGGTAGAGGTTCACCAATGTCTATTGGTGGTTCCTTGGTGTTTTGTAAAAACAAAACTTAGTATTTTCAAACTAGTAGGATATATCTTACTTTGAGAAAAGCCATCCTGATCCACACTTAGCCATATTCATGTGGTTGTTAGGTTTTACTATCCAACTATGGTATCACTTGCCAATACAATTCCAACTGTATTGACCCCTTGTGGCTGTAACTTATCATGTTGTAGGTTACTCTGATGGTGAGTAGGGTTATGAGTCTACACTCAACATGTTTGCCTGTGGCACATGAAGATGAAGACTTCCTTATTATGCTTTGTATTAAGTACTCTAATAAGTCAGCCTTTGGCTAAGTGAGTTGTAAGGACTTTTGTACTCCTAGAATTTTGATGTAATAATGACCTTTGTATCTGTGTACTTCAACTTAACTGTGGATGCTAGCAATTTGATCCAGGGACTAGCACTGCAATCACATAGATCTTTACCTTACTGGGTGAGATATTACAATTGCCCAATCAAATCTCATAGGATCATGAATGTCTAGTATTGCATTGTTATGCCTTTCTCTGTCCTATCAATTGCCATGTGTAATTTGTTTACCCAGCATGCCATGTTGTTTATCTTAAGGAGAACACCTCTAGTGAACTATGGACCCGGTCCAATATTTACCATTGATACATCTTCCACTGTTACTATTTACTTTTTGCAAACCACTATTACCTTCCACACCATACAGTTAATCCTCTGTTTTCAGCAAACCGGTGAGATTAACAACTGTCATGGTATTGTCGACACGTACGCCATAGGGGTATCCTAGCAGCGAGTTTAGAGACGTGGGGGAAGACGGAGAGCGTCCGGGTCGGCTTGACACAGTTTACCCAGGTTCAGATCTCACGACGGTGGCAAGATCCTACTCCTGCTATAAATCACTATAATGGCAATACGCCGAGTTATAGGATTGGGGGGTTCGCTGTGTGCGAGTAGTGCTATGCACTTGTTGTTCTAATTGTGTTCTGCCCTAAAGGCTCCCGTAGGCTGGCTTATAAGGACGCCAGGACCTAGGGTTACAAGGAGAGTCCCAGCCGGATATTGTTACAGAGTCCTAGACTAACACTAACTAGTCTTCGTGTCCTCCAAGGCTCCGGCTTCCATTTATGGCGGTGGCATGTCTCCTTACTTCATCCCTGCTGGACCTCCGTCTTGTCTATCAGCAACTCGGCCGCCCGGTTATGCCATAGGCCTAACCACCAACTGTAGACCACCCAGGATTGCCGATATGAGACTATGCCATAGGTATAACCATTTGGTATATCCACAACAGTAGCCCCCGGAGTTCTTCAAGATCCTCGTGTTCCTCCGTCTAGCTTTGAGCGTAAGTATCACGTCGTCTTTAATTTGTAGGCGTTCTTCGCGAAGAATCTTTGAGATCTCCCATATCATATTCTCATCTGACTAAGCCTAGCCAAAGAGTTGCTTGTAAGCTTCTGCGAACGAATCCAAGGCGGAGAACTTTCTAATGAATTGTTAGTGATTCTTCCAAGCTCTAGGAACGTCTTTAATATCATCATTCATGTAGGACGATATGTAAGCCGGAAAAAATCACGGCTACTAGGCCACGGTCGTAATGGCTGCCAAATTGCCGACTTAGAGCCAACAAAATCAGCACAAGAGCTTGCCGAATTAAGGTTTTAGAGCCTCTCATAACACGGACATTTAGGCCATTGATCCGTGTAACCCAGTTAAACTTATGTGAAGGCAAAGTTGATGTCGAGTCCTCGGGTTTCACCAGCCGGATTTTTCACCGTCTTGAAAGTTTTGTTGACATAACCATATGTAGCCCCCGAGCATTGAGTCAGCTTCATCGAAGGCAGTTTGATGCTCAAAAGAACTTGCATAATTGTACATCACACGATTGTAGCCCCCGAGCGCCAAGTCAGAGTTTCAAAAGAAATTCGTCTTGGTGCTCTCAGAGTAGCCTTAGTAAAAATGTCAATAGTGTAGCCCCCGAGCGCCAAGTCGGAAATAATTTTGGCTTGGTTCTCCAGAGAGAACTTCACAAAAAAATACAGTATCGGTGTAGACCCCGAGCGTCAAGGTGGAATTCACATGAATTTTTCGGCTTAATGCTCAAAGAGAACTAAACCATGTCTTGGAGATCATCGTACAGTAGCCACCGCGGCTTGGACGCAAGGCGGAACAAAGCTCTTAAATTAGAGATGTCAAGCCCCCGAGCGTCGATCCGACATCCTCGAAGGCAGCTCAAGTCTTGGTCAACAATTGCAATTACAGCCCCCGAGGTGTTAAGCCTAGTAAAAATCCGGCTCAAAACACCTTAATTTGAGGAAGACAGCAATGTCTAAGCGGCATGTACCTGACACATAAACATAAAACAGACAATTGTATTAAATTGTTCCTTTGATAGTGTCCAACGAACAAATGTAAGGCGGAACAAACATAGTCTTTGAACAAATGCTTTAAAGCTAAAACAATGCAGCAATTGAACTGTGAGACCCTGGCGCATGGCTCAATAGGATTGATAGGAAACCCATACCAACAAGTTGCAACTTATTTTCCGGAAGCTCATTCGAAAAGAACTCTAAGGTTAAGCGT
Organism: Avena sativa; assembly: GCA_916181665.1. Classification (NCBI taxonomy): domain Eukaryota; kingdom Viridiplantae; phylum Streptophyta; class Magnoliopsida; order Poales; family Poaceae; genus Avena; species Avena sativa. The sequence goes on from OV702280.1 coordinate 142,038,985, forward strand.
GCTTGGCCTAGAGCAATTCTAGGATGGGTGACCGACCGGGAAGTGGGTAACCGGGTGCGCATGAGTGAGGACAAAGTGCGCAGAAAAGACTAGTGTTGGTCTGTGGGGCTAGTCTAGAGATCCTATTGAGCTGCCAGAAGTGACAGCCATCGGTCCGGAGTGACCGGGGGTGTTACAAATTGGTATCAGAGCCGACCCTCGCGGTTAAACGGGCATGTGCGGGTCAGTGGCGGACATGTGGCGCATGGCGCGTGTGGCCCGGAGTGGACACGGCATGGCACATGTGCCGGCACTGGACGCACAGACGTGTGCCAAGAGGGGACGTTCCTGGCTTGTGGTTGATCGACGAGGACGTCGATCTTCTAAGGGTGGGTGTATGTGAGACCCTGGCGCATGGCTCAATAGGATTGATAGGAAACCCATACCAACAAGTTGCAACTTCTTTTCCGGAAGCTCATTCGAAAAGAACTCTAAGGTTAAGCGTGCTTGGCCTAGAGCAATTCTAGGATGGGTGACCGACCGGGAAGTGGGTAACCGGGTGCGCATGAGTGAGGACAAAGTGCGCAGAAAAGACTAGTGTTGGTCTGTGGGGCTAGTCTAGAGATCCTATTGAGCTGCCAGAAGTGACATCCGTCGGTCCGGAGTGACCGGGGGTGTTACATGAACACATAAAATAGTTTAGGTGGAAAAACTCAACTAATTTAAACATTTTATGTAAATTTTGTTTAAGCAAGTGCTAGCTTATCCATTATTCTGGTTTTATGCTTGACCTTTAGTGAGACGGAAGACTCGCAGCACAGAACCATGTCCTTAGGTGATGATGCCTAATGGCACCATCTAGAACCCAAGGACAAAACGCCGGCTTTGAGTGCCGAGAAGTCACTACTCCGGAATCCACATAAAAACAACAGAAAACATGTATCCAGAAAACTTAAGCTAACGCCGGAAGGCGGGTTTTTGCATGGTACAGGGGCCTTAAAATGGCAAGCCAGTAAAAAGTTTATACTCACGAGCGCAAGGCAAATCGTAGAAAAAGTATGACCAAAAACGAAAGCGGTAAAAGACTCAGGATATGAGTGAACCAATCTTAATCAGATGATCATAAACAATTAAAATAATAAATATAAATAGTACTTAGCTGTTTAAGCAGAGTCGGTGTTTGATGAAGAAGAATTTGTTCTCGACGAAGCCAAGACGGCGAAGTAGTCCATAGCAATCACTAAACTAGATGTAGCAAAGGTGAAGATGTAGCGAGTCGTGAATTCAGCTAGTCGGAACGGAAGCCTGCTGTGGAAAAAACAAAAGTGTAGGCGGCCGCGGGAAAATTCCGACGCATAGTCGTAGCTTCACACGTATGCTTCTTCGTCTAGCAGGTATAGCACGAATCAGCTGAGTTTGTTCCTTGCGTGCATGCAACAACATGATAAGACCAAAAATTGCTCTTTCCCTCACATGTTGTAGCACTTATAAGGTACACTCCACAAGGCTTGAGAGACACGCTTCATGTTTGACTGATGCATCAAGTTTGATCCGACAAATCCCGTCGTCCTTGCCTCTACTTGGCTGGGCACTTCTCCTATATGCGATACAGCCTTGAATTTTTAATTTCCTAGTGCACGTTGTTGCCGGATCGGCTTCACAATCATTGTCAGTTGTTATCCGAGTAGTAAATGCGTTTGCCAAATACAGTCGCTGCACCAGGTTAAGATTGGTTTAGTTGGAAGTCCCGGCGACTCACGATTGATTCAAATCATCGGAGGCCGTGCACGAAACCAAAAAACCGATCCGGCTGATCGAAATCAAGCCAAAATCTGCACTGAAGTAGTTGTAGACGGTTGCTGGATACATCGGCCTATCAGCGAGGAAAAACAAGGCAGGGCCATCACAGTCTTTGCCGACGAAGATTTGAATACCTCCAAAGATGATGTAGATGTAGCTCTCTAGGATGCCACCGATTCGACCACACGCTAGAGCGATGAAGATTCCGGTGCGTCACTAGAGATGTGATTTGTCCGTCTTCAAAGACGGCGAGGGATCCCGCCCGGATCCGTGCGGTAAGCGCCTCTTGTCCCACGGTGGACGCCAACTGTCCTGGTATTGTCGACACGTACGCCATAGGGGTATCCCAACGGCGAGTTTAGAGACGTGGGAGGGAGACGGAGAGCATCTGGGTCGGCTTGACACAGTTTACCCAGGTTCAGATCTCACGACGGTGGCGAGAACCTACTCCTTCTATAAATCACTATAATGGCAATAGCCGAGTTACAGGATTGGGGGGTTCATTGTGTGCGAGTAGTGCTATGCACTTGTTGTTCTAATTGTGTTCTGCCCTAAAGGCTCCCGTAGGCCGGCTTATAAGGACGCCAGGACCTAAGGTTACAAGGAGAGTCCCAGCCGGATACGGTTACAGAGTCCTAGACTAACACTACCTAGTCTTCGTGTCCTCCAAGGCTCCGGCTTCCATTTATGGCGGTGGCACGTCGCCTTCCATCATCCCTGCTGGACCTCCATCTTGTCTATCAGCAACTGGGCCTCCCGGTTGTGCCATAGGCCTAACCACGAATTGTGGGCCACCCGGGATTGCCGGTATGAGACTATGCCGTAGGTATACCCATTTGGTATATCCACAACAACAACCTCACTGTTCGTTGGGGCAAAGTCTTGAGTTTGTGTTGTGGAGGTTTCCAAGTTGCTTGCAACACCTTTGGGTCCTTTCCTTCCTCCTGCTGGTTCTATAACCTTGGTTTCTTTCTAAGGGAAGACTTGCTGTTGTGATCATCATACATTCCTCTTGGGGTCTCCCAACGAAGCTCTACATTGATCAGAGTGCATCACTAGTTTATATTTGATGATATTCTAAGAAACACTATTTGATTGCTGAATTAATTTGTTGGCACACTTCTGTAATGCTTGCTTGTCCTGATCTGCAGGTTCACAATTCATGCCATTATATTTCGTATCTAATGGTCCTTCATAAGAAACGACATAACTATCCTCTACTATATATATAGTTCATTCGTGGTTTCCATTCTGCTCTAAAAGTTCTGGTATGATGCCGTTATAATTTCTATCTGTTTCATTCTTATAGCTACGACAGTAACTGCAAACCATTGTGTAGCTCACCGCAAATTCCGAGTTACCCAACATCTCTTCATTTCAGGATAAAGAACTGCTTCCATATATATTTGTTGAAATGACCTGGCTACTTTATATTTGCTGAAATTCTAAGAAACACTTTGATTGCTTGCTCATTTCATCATAGGCACACTTGTCTAATGTTTGCTTGTCCTGTTCCACAGGGTCACAAGCGATAATATTATATTTTCTATCTTGTTCTGGTTCGTCCTAAGCAACGATGTAACTATCCTCTACCGTATAGTTCATTCGTGGTTTGCATTCCCACTCTACAAGTTCTCGCATGATGTTGTTATAATTTATGTCTTGTTCATTCTTAGCTACGAAAGTAACTGCATATCATTGTGTAGATCACCGTAAATTCCAAGTCACCGAACGTCTCTTCAATTCAGGGATATACAACTCTTTATATATATATTTGTTGAAATCACCTAGATAGTTTATAGTTGCCGAAATTCTAAGACACACACATTGTTATATTTCTTGTTTCACGGTAGGCACATTTGTTTAATGCTTTATTGTCATGTTTGTTTGACATGATGGTCAATATATTTGAACCATTGAACAGTAGTAAACTCTAGTTCATAGCTCCTGTCGTATTAGTAAAATGAGTAGTTTGTCTTGTTTGATGTATTAATTTGTTATTGCTTAGTTTCATACTTCAATTATTATTGCTATCGTCACCAAAGAGGGGGCTGCAAGATCATGTCCCAAGGTTGTTTTTGAATATAGATGGCATACTCAAAATGGAGATGCAATAGATGGAGAAAGAAAATTGAGGACTTCTATCAACTCAATTGTCAACTAAAATGTCGATTTTTCTTTCCCTTGAGTTGATAATATGTAATAATTTTAAGCAGTTTGCATTTGATGTAATATCTAGATTAATCGTGTAGGCCGTAGGCATTTAGTTGACACCGTCCACACATAGAGGTAGGCGATACCATACCTCTGTGCTAGCCAGGTCGATTAGGGTACAATATCATGCTTTCTATTTTCCTGTCTTGTATTAGGCCGACAATGAACAGTAAACATGCTCACAAGTTGTACACCTTTTATGATAACGGTCTCTAAAAAAGTAGAAACTGTAAAATACTGTAAAAGTAACGGGGCCGACCCATAGGCACGCTTAGTAACAGTAACGGCCCTACAATAGTGACCGATCGAAATTGTAAAATGCCAAAATAGTAACAGGCCTACAAACTTAAGTGGCTAAAACAATAACGGGCCAAAATAGTAGTAGGCTCGGCCATGAAGAAGGCCACGATCGCAGCAGGCTAGAACAGTAACATGCCGAATTCGCACCAGGACGGAATAGTAACGGGCCGATAAACTTACCGGGCCAAAACAGTAACAGGCCGACGTACGAGAAGGATTTTTATGGGCCTAAACAGTAACAGGCCCAAAAGTTTATAGGCCACACGGACTGCATAAATGGGCCCATAGTGCAGAACCATACAGTAACGAGACGGAATGGTGATGGGAAAAAGCGGGATGGCCTAATGTGCCCAATCCAAAAAGTACAGGGCGGAACAGTAATGGGCCCAGCATTTTATAGACCTTACAAATGGGCCAATTTCTAACAGTGTAAATCGAAATAGTAACGGGCCGAAACTTTATGGGCCTCCATCGACAGCACAAGTGGGCCCATTTGTAACAGTGCATGATGAAACAGTAATGAGCCATGATACTATTGGATCTCTTAATGGGCCAACCTACTTAATAATTATAAGGCCTTGGCTGGGCCTGTCTTATACCATGGTTTCATTCACAGTTAACGACGCTAACTGACCGTTAACGATGTTCGCCACGTGGCATTTTGCATGACGTCAGCAGTCAATGGGGCTGGCGAACAGATCTATGACGGAATGACTTTTCGTGGTTGAAGGATGTGATCCGCCATAGTCGCAAAAAACCATGGTAGATTCATTTATGACAGGGCTTCTACTACGAAGGGCATCCGTCATAGAACGCTTTTTAACCACGAAAAACAGGCCTTGAACCATGAAAATTGTCTATTGTAAATGGACATTTCTCTTGTAGTGTTATAGTTCTTGATGATATCAAAAATTTGTATGCTTCTGACTCGTTCCTTGGTTCAATATTTGCTAAGTTCTCACCTCACAAGGGATTGGATGACTTCTATTTGCAAAATGGTTTTCTCTTTACACAAAACAAGATTTTCATTCAGATGTCATCTCTCCAAAATTTGCTACTCCAAGTGTCTCAGGGTGGTGTCTTTATGGGTTATTTTGGGCATGACAAGACATATGACATGTTGGATACCCACTACTATTGGCCAAATATGAAGAGGGACGTGGAGCGCCTTGTCCAACGGTGCACAACATGCTTACAAGCTAAATCCAAGTCTAACTCATTTGGTCTTTGTATGCTGTTACCCATTCATTATGCACCTTGGTCGGATATAAGCATGGATTTTGTGTTAGGATTGCCTAGATGAAAGCATGGCCATGACTCAATCTTTTTACTAGTGGATCATTTTTACAAAATGGCACATACATTCTGTGCCATAAGACTGATGATGCTTCACATGTGGAAAATTTGTTTTTTTAGGGAAGTAGTTCTTCACGGTGTTCCAAGAACCATTGTATCCGACCACGATGTCAAATTTATGAGTTACATGTGGAAGACACTCATGGCTAAACTTGGCGTCATGCTTCTCTTCTCGTCCCCTTTGCACCATCAAATCGATGGATAAACCGAGATTGTCAACCGAAGACTTGGCACTCTACTCTGAGTATTGATCAAGAAGAACCTCAAAGATTGGGAAGAGTGCATCCCCATGCCGAATTCGCCTAAAACCGCACCAAGCACTCTTCGATGAAGAAGATCTCCTTCATGGTTGTCTACAGATTCGATCCAATGCCATGCTCGATATGCTACCCATACCCCTTCATGAACGCACAAACATGGACATCGACAAGCATGCCTAAACCATGAAGGAACTTCATGAGAAGACAAGATAGACTATCGAGAAACAAGTTCTTCGTCAAGCATAAAGGCTCAACAAGAACAAGAAGGAGATGATCTTCAAAGAATGTGACCTCATGTGGATCCACTTGCGCAAAGACCTCTTTCCACATGAGTGTGACTCAAAGCTCAAAACCCGAGGGGATGGCCACTTCAAAGTCTTGAAGAAGATCAATAATAATACCTACGTGATCGACATCCCCACCTCCAAGTACATTCTAAGAAATACGTTCAACATGGCGGACCTTTCACCCTTCCATGGAGTCAATGAAAATCAAGATGATGAAGAGTCGAGGATGAATCTTTCCCAAGGAAGGGAGCTGATGCACTCCCTCCTACGGACACCCCTACATCTTCACCTCCAAGTACCCCAAGTGGACCAATGACTAGAACTCGATCCAAGCTTATTTATGATAAGGTTAACTCTCTCCTCACATCATTTGATTTTGATTCGCCTTTGAATGGGATGCTACTTCATTCCCATACATTGTGCATTCTCATCTATGAAACCCGTGAATAATCGACAAGAGAAGGAGCAGAGCAAGTGCAAAGAAGATTCCTAGCTCAAACCGATGATAGAACTGGCAGGCCAGACCTTCCACCGGAATCGCCGCCCCATCTCGGCACGAGACCCGGTGACCAATCCCCCATTTCGGAGGCCACTTAGGCCAAGGCCAAAATGCATCGGCGACCACCAAAACTTTTCGGCGGCAAACCCGGCACCACCGACTTTGTCGCCGAAACCACCTGAAGCCGATTTAAATTTTGGGCTTGGCCCATGTAATCCCCTGTTTCTTCCCGACTATGTTTTTTCCCCAAACTACCCCTATTTTAGTGGTGTCCTATAAATAGCCCCACAACTTCATTTGTAAACCCTAGACTTGATATTACCCTAGAAGAAGATCCCCTCTTGATGATCTCTATCTAGTTAGTCTCATGCTCCTTCACAAGGAGAAGCTAGTATCAAAAACCTCTCAGATCTATCATAATAGCTTTCGGTTGTACAAGATCTTCATATTGCGTTTGTCCTTGTGAAGTTATCCAGATCTTGTCAAGATTATCTTGGCCAATAGTGATCCCATAGGATTGTATTGGACCGGTGGCCGCTGGTGCGAGCCAATGGTGTTTATTTGCGTGTGGCATGTGTTCGCTGTGTTCTTCGTGGTTTGTGCTCATCAAATTTATTCTCTTCCCATCCCTCTTCAAATCCACCACAAATTCCTCATGAAATCATGAAAGATTGGCCATCCTAAGGGTCATACCCTAACATAGTTACTTAAAAAATCACCCGGTGGTGTCGTGTGTCCATCAGATCCGTTGATCAACTTAGATGCCAACAATTCAGAGATGCCTCCATAGCCAGTTCTTCCAATATGCTTGATCATTGATGCAATTAAAAGTGATCTCATCATCAAGTTATTAATGGATTTGATCCAGATAATACTAAAAGTAGTTCATCTACCGTTATGGACTTCAAAGAACCTTTACCTAGTGGATACATATGTATTGTAATGAAAGAAGCGGTGGTGCCCATGGCTTGTACTCAAACTGCTCCAAACCATGGAGTCTCTGATGCTTGTCACCACAAACGACTTTCCCTCCAACGGGAGCTGGGGCGACGCTAGGAGGTCCTGGCGGCTTGGCGGCCCTGGAAAATCCAGGCAGCACTATAGCTCGGTGTAGACGGTTCGTGTGTCTTTTTATCCACCATCGACAAGCCAGACATGACCACCATAGCCACACTACCAGATCAGAAGGAAACAACCACAAGAAAAGGATCTTATCTTGCATCAAGCACCAGTAGAAAATTGGCCTTTCATTCAGGAGAGCCTAGAGCTTTTGTCCCGGTCGCGCCACGAACCGGGACTAATGATCACATTCATCCTGGTTTGAGTGGCCAGAGCGTCGCTCGAGAGCCGGGGGCATTCGTCCCGGTTTGTAAGGGACTATTGTTGGCTCTTTATCAACGTGTGAGCGCTTCGTCGGGAAATCCCAAGAGCAAGGTGTGATGTAGCACAGCAGCAAGTTTTCCCTCAGTAAGAAACCGAGGTTATCAAACCAGTAGGAGGAAGGAAACATCTCAAAGGTGTTGTAAGCATCTTGGAAACCTGCACAACACAAACTCAAGACTTTGCCCCAATGAACAGTGAGGTTCTCAATCTCACCAGTTGCTGTAACAAAGGATTAACTGTATGGTGTAGAAGGTGATAGTGGTTTGCAGAAAGTAAAATGTAATAGTGGAAGATGTATCAATGGTAAATATTGGACCGGGGTCCATAGTTCACTAGAGGTGCTGTCCTTAGATAAACAAACATGGTATGATGGGTTAACAAATTACAGCAGGGCAATTGACAAGACTGAGCAAGGCATAACAATGCAATACTAGACATCATGATCCTATGAGATTCGATTGGGCAATACAACAAGATATATAGACCGCCATCCAACTGCATCTATGACTATAAGTTGTCATGACCCGGGATCAGGGCTAGACAAATACCAGATCCTCATCCGATATAAGCCTAACCTAAATTCCGAAACGCGCAGGGAAGATCGGTAACATTACAGAACATACAAACCATACATTACTAAAGTAAACTCTTAAGAGAGTTACAAACCAGTCATACAAGCCAGGGGTCACAGACCCATCATTACATGAAACAACGGAAGCAAACATGTTGTTCTAAACAACAAACTTAGCAAAGGGCCTAAGAGGCCTTAACAAAAGTAGCGACCCTTCCATAGATCCTAGGATGCTGCCCGGGAACCCCAACTACTCGTCGACCTCGACGTAGAAACCACCTTCAGTTGGAGTAGCATCCTCTGTAGAAAACATCAACGAAGAAAGGCTGAGTACAGGGTGTTTTCAAAACAAGAGGGAGAAGAAACTCGTCTAGTCAGATCATTTTCAAAAGGAGATAAGAAGAATTCAACTCTAGTTCTTAAAAACATCTTCGATATCCACCAAGGACCATCATCAACCAAACCACTCTTCTCGGAGTACCCCCTCAACAACCCCGAGGAAGTATTCCGGATCTCACTTTAGTTGGCAAGTTTTATCATTCAGTGATAGTTGTCTATGATCACATAATCCGTTCCCAAGTCATCCATAACCATGGACATGGCTTTTCGAAAAGATTATAACCCTGGAGGGGTGCACAACTTTACCCACACGTACCAACAGATTCTTAATGCCAATATATTAGACTTCTTCCTAGGGAGCCCGGCAGAGAGTGGTTGACCACGACCTTTACCTTGCTTTCGCCGAGACCATGAGTCATGCACTAGGGAGATGCCGCCATAACGGGTCAAGTCCCGAAGCCGGTCCCTAATGATGTGTGCGGGGTTCAAGATTACGGATGTCAGACATCTCTTGTTCCCGGCCATGCTTACCTACCTGCTATGAATGCACCTCCTTCACCTCCATTCAAGAACAACCAAGATGCGTATGTCGAATGGAAAGCCCAAACTATGTGACTCATGGAATCTACTAGGCAAGTTAGTTGGTAGAGGGGGTTTCCAGGCCCCCGTGTGGTTGTACGCTCGTCTTGGTTCAAGAGGCGAGAACATCGGGTCCTAGGGGTGACAATTATGGGACTACAAAAACCACAACCCACGTGGCCTCCCACATGTCAGACTTTTATTAATTTTAGAAAATATTTATGGAAATGATTAAAATCCTGACAAGTATGGCCCACCTGTCATATTATTTTTATTTACAGAAATGATTTACTAATAATGAAAGTAAAATAAAAGGATTACTGCATCAGCATGATGCAGTGCTGATGTAAGCAACGGAGAGGAGCTCCAGATCGAGCTCGGATCCAGCGATTCCGAGCGCGTCTGGATGCGAGGTTAGGGGCGTTGGACGCAGACAACGATGTGGAGTTGATTGGTGGTGGCGCCACCTATTTTTGGTCACCGGAGACGGGTGTGCAACGACGCCGAGCGGCGGCGGCGTCGGGCACATGCGGGGAGGGGTATACAGAGGGAGACAGGGCAAACGGAGGCCACTGCGAGGATCAGAAGCTCACCGTGAGCGAGACGATCTTGTCGGCGAGGCGAGGCGAGCTCGGGGTTGGAGGGGATCGTCGATGACAGACGGCGGTCGGAGCTTCCGATTCGCTCAAACGAGGTCGCGCGCGAGGGGGAAAAGAGGCTACGGAGAGAGAGTCGAGGACGGCGGTTCTAGCGGTGGCGTCGGCTTGAGCTGGGGCGGCCGGAAACGACGAGGCTGACGGCGACTGGAGGCTAGGATGCTTTGGCCATGGCACGGCCGTGAGGGAGAGGAAGAGAGGGGGTGAAATGCGTACTGGGAGAGAGAGCCTGGCTCGGCGGTTCTTATCCGCGGCTCCAGGGGCGGCGACGGGCATCGCATCGTGGGAGATCGACGGCGAGCGCGCTTCTAGGCAGCTCCTTGCTGGCGTCAGGAAAGAAGGGAGGGGGAAAGGACGAAGGGGTACGGGCCAGAGGTGGGCTGGCTTGGGCACCGGGTGGGCTGGCTGCGGGCGCTGCTGGCGGCAGGGAGAGAGGAGGGGGGAGATGGGCTCGGCCCAGGGGTTTAGGACTAGATTTTTTTCCAGAAAACCCTTTTCTAATTCTGTTTTCTATTTCCTCTTTGTATTTTGAATTCAAATCTGTTTTGAATGATTTCAATTTTACAGAAACTTTTGCATAACATATGGAAACAATAAGGAGCACTTGTAACTATTTGAGCTCCATGCATTTGAGAATTTTCAAAATACAGGGACCATTTGCATTAATTCAAAGAGAGAGGGAAAACTATTAGGGTTTTGGGGTTTTGTTGTTTGTTCTTCTTTGGTTAAATCTAAGTGCAAGTGTAATGCATGCATGAAATGCTCAAACACATCTTATTTATATCACACAGAAGGGTGGTATGTTACAGCTCTACCCCACTTACAAGAATGTCGACCCGAGATTCCTAGGTTTTAGATAAGAAGGCGGGGTACTTAGATCGAAGACGATCTTCGTGTTCCCAGGTTGCTTCTGACACAGAGTGATGAGACCATTGAATTTTCAGGAACTTGATTGTTTGACGATGAGTCTTGCGCTCAGTCTCATCAAGAATACGAATAGGGTATTCTCGGTAGGTTAGATCATCTTGGAGATCCAAAGTTTCATGGTCCACACCACGAATGGGATCTTTGAAGCAACGCTTGAGTTGAGACAAATGGAAAACATCATGTACCTCTGGAAAAGTTGAAGGTAGATCCAATTGGTAGGCAATCTCACCCCGCTTGGAGAGAATGCGAAAGGGACCAACGTAGCGAGGTGCCAATTTGCCTTTGATACCGAATCAATGGACACCCTTCAGAGGAGTGACCCGGAGGTAAGCTTGATCACCAACTTCATAATGAACATCAAGATGATGACGATCGTAGTTGATCTTCTGACGAGATTGAGCGGACTTCAGACGATCTCGAATGATGCGAACTTGATCTTCTACTTCTTGGATCATGTCCGGACCAAAGAATTGTCTTTCGCCGGTTTTTGTCGAGTTCAGCGGTGTTCGACATGTTCTCCCATACAGAAATTGGAAAGGTGCCATGCCCAGACTGGATTGGAAACTGTTGTTATAAGAGAACTCCGCAAAAGGAAGACATTTCTCCCAGTTCTTTCCAAAGGATATGACACACGCTCTGAGCATGTCTCAAGAATTTGATTCACTCTTTCAGTCTGACCACCGGTTTTAGGATGATAGGCCGTAATGAAGGAAACTTGAGTTCCCATTGCTTGTTGTATACTAGCCCAGAATTTGGAAGTGAACAAACTTCCACGATCAGATATGATCTTTTTGGGTACACCATGGAGGACGACTATCCGGGATATGTATAGCTCTGCCAACTGGCTTGCAGTAATGCTTTGCCGAACAGCAAGGAAGTGAGCAACTTTGGATAATTGATCAATAACTACCCATATGGCATCATGTCCAAATTGTGTCTTCGGGAGTCCAGTGATAAAATCCATACCAATTTCATCCCATTTCCACTCAGGAATTTTTAATGGCTCCAGAAGTCCAGCAGGCTTTTGGTGTTTAGCCTTTACACGATGGCAAACGTCGCACTCCGCAACAAAACGAGCGATTTCTGGTTTCATTCCACTCCACCAGAATCTTTGACGGAGATCTTGGTACATTTTGGTACCACCAGGATGGATAGGCAGAGGGGATTCATGAGCTTCGAGAAGAATTATATCTTTGATTTTCCGACTGTTTGGAACCACTAGCCGGTTACTGAAGTATAGAATACCTTGATCATTGACGGAGAAGCATTTAGCTTCATCGCTTGCAACACGTTCTTTGATCTTGGTAACTTGATCATCTTGCTTTTGAGCTTCCTTGATTTGATCCTCTAGAGAAGATTTTATTTCAAGGTTAACAAGGAATCCACAAGGAACTACTTCAAGTTAAGACGCTTGATTTCCTCGTAGAGAACAGGTTGGGCTTGTGAAATCATCAAATTATTGCAATAAGACTTCCGACTTAGCGCATCAGCTACGACATTGGCTTTTCCGGGTTGATAGTAGAGACTCAAATCATAATCTTTGATGAGTTCCAACCATCGTCTTTGCCTAAGATTCAGATCTGGCTGGGTAAAGAGATACTTTAGGCTTTGATGATCCGAGTAAAGTTCACAACGGTTACCGATGAGGTAATGTCGCCATTGCTTAAGAGCATGAACAACAGCAGCGAGCTCGAGATCATGGGTTGGATAATTGTTCTCATGTGGCTTCAACTGCCGAGAAGCATGGGCCACTACATGACCATCTTGCATCAACACAAAGCCTAGCCCTTGAAGATAAGCATCACAATAGATGACGAAGTCCTTGCTTGTATCCGGAAGAACAAGCACAGGAGTGGTGGTTATCTTGGTTTTCAATGCTTGGAAACTTTCTTCTACCTTTTCTGACCATTCAAACTTCTTATCTTTCTTAAGAAGATCCTTCATAAGCTTGGCTATCTTAGAGAAGTTCTCGATGAATCGGCGGTAATATCCTGCCATTCCCAGAAAACTTCGGACTTCCTTGACTGAAGTAGGTGACTTCCATTCCAGAATGGTCTGAATCTTATCCGGTATGACAACAACACCACTTGCAGACACAACATGACCAAGGAAGATGAGCTCTTGTAACCAGAACTCACATTTGGAAAACTTGGCGTAGAGACGATGTTCACGAAGTTTAGTCAATACCAAATATAGATGTTCGACATGCTCTTCTTTGGTCTTGGAGTAGATTAGAATGTCATCAATGTATACCACGTTGAACTTGTCGAGATACTCCATGAAGACGGAGTTCGTGAGCCTCATAAATGTGGCAGGGGCATTGGTCAACCAGAAGGACATCACTGTATACTCGTAAATAACATAACGAGTTGTGAATGTTGTCTTTGGAATATCTTCCTTTCAGATCTTGATTTGATGATACCCTGATCTTAAGTCCATTTTGGAGAAGACAGTGGAACCACTTAATTGATCAAAGAGGTCGTTTATTCGGGGAAGTGGGTACTTATTCTTGATTGTCACCGCGTTGAGTGGACGGTAATCGACCACCAATCTTGGAATATTTGTATCCCGCTTCTTGACAAAGATGGTAGGGCAACCCCAAGAGGATGTACTAGGTTGGATGTATCCTAGACCCTCTAACTCTTCAAATTCCTTCTTCAACTCAACCAACTCATGAGGAGGCATGCGATAAGTTCTTTTGGAGATAGGGGCAGTTCCAGGAACTAGCTCTATGACAAACTCCACACTTCGATCAGGTGGCATGCTAGGCAACTCTTCGGGAAAAACATGCGGAAAATCACAAACTATCTGGACATCTTGGACCTCGAGAGCAGGTAGGACGTTGTAGGGGTCCCAACCCAATATGGTAGGTTCCTCCTGTGTTTTACAATGCTAGTCCCTGGATCAATAGCTAGCATCCACAGTTAAGATGTAATATCAAGAAACAAAGGTCATATTATAATTTTATAACCAGGAATAACATAAGTTTATTACATCAAACATAGCTCATTTGGCTATTACAATACATTGCAGCGGAATAATTATAGTCATGGGTCCTTCATCTTCAAAGTGCCACAGGCAGATGTTGGTTGTAGACTTTGTAGTCCTAGTCAATCAAACAATCTTCATTTAAAAACAATCAACCTGCAACATTACAAGTTACAGCCACAAGGGTCAATACATTTTGAATTGTATTGGCAAGCTTCACTTCTATGTATAATATGAGTGGATCCTATCATTATATGCATATTTGGCTAAGTAGAGTTTAAGGCTTATTTGCCTAAAGCAATATTTTATCCTATCTTTTCAAAAGGGTTTTTAAAGTCCTTTGTCAATTTTCCTTTTTCCAAGTTCCTTGAACTCCTTGGTAGAAACTCAAGTGTTCAAATCCTTGTCAAAACCTCTTGAGCATCTTGGTAATCCCAAGTGCAACAAGTTTTATCAAAACTCATGAGTTCCTTGGTAACCCCAAGTACATCATGCTCTTGAGCACCTTGGTAACCCCAAGTGCAACAAGTTTTACAAAATCTCTTTGAATTCCTTGGTAGACACACAAGGGCATCAAGTTTTTATATTAGAAGTTGGAATGTCGAGATCTCCCATAGTTCAAACTTTAGTTGCTCAGTATTGTCCATAACCGGGGACACGGCTAAGTACTTAGATTTTATTTACTTCTGCAGAAGGAGTACACTTTACCCACATGTCACAATTCCATCCTTTTGCCACCAGTGGCCTACTGGATTAGTGCTCACCAAGATGGAGTACTGGCAGATTGAGAATGTGACAAAGTCTTTCCAAAAGGTCCTCCCATACATCATTGCTAGCTTTGTCTTCAGCCCCCATGAAGCATTCCAGATCCCCATGTCCAGTAACTAAAGACAATGTATGGGTCTTCCTAATGTAATTGACTAAGCCAGAGCCATAATAGCATGTGGTTATACACGAAAGCCACAATTGGAGAAACATGTTTGATCTCTAAGTTTCCTAGGTGGTTTTCTTTTGGAGCACAACACAAAGTGATTGCCATAGACATGGTTCCCTTTTGTTGCCACCTTCTCCAAAACTTAAAGTATCCTCCACCTAGGTGGTTCATTGAGTCCTTGTTTTATTATGTAAAACACAAGTCCTTTTCTTAATCTTTGTAAAATCTCAACATGTATCTCTTTTTCAAATTATAGCATATAGCATGGCTAAGCATGTACAACTTCAATATTTTCACTAAGGAGTGTATAGGGAATCCTATTAGGATTTAGCATAGCATAAGTACAGAAATATCTTTTCATGCATATTTTCAAAATCCACTAAGTGTAATGAAAGTAGTAGGACTTTTGTATGATAGTGTAACTTGCCTTTTGGTAGGGAATGGGGTTCACTTCCTTGATCTTGCTAGTTTCACACTTTGCTAATTTCACTACAAGTCAATCAAGCAAATCACCAAATCAACTAACATCCCAAACCAAGGTTAAACAAACAATTTCACACACAAAGTAATGGAGTCTAAGTCATGCAAAGGTGGTTTCTTTTTGCAAGGTTGGTCTCTACTAGGTTTATAAACTTTGTATGGTCCAAATTGGTCATTTACCAAAATGGCAAAGTTATTTGTAATTGGGTTTTATCTTAAGACCATTTTAAAATTCATTCATCATTTTATGTGGTGAAAATTATTCTTATCAAAGCAAAACTTTAGGTTTTTCACCAAGTGAGTTGCCTTTGGCAAGGTTTGATGTTTTGGGTCAGTAGGTTTTGGTCCAAAAACATTTTCCCAAAGTTTTCCTTGCAAAAACATTTCCATGATAAAATCAAGGGGTTTATTTGTTTAGAAAATGGCTAAGTTAGATAATTCAACTTATATTTTACCAAAATCATTTTTAACACCAAGGGTTGGTTCCTAGGGTCAGTATGGTCACTAAAAACCATTTTGCAAAAGATTTAATCCTAAAATCAAATTTAAACAATTTTTATACTCTAAACAAGTACACAAAAGTTTCTGCAAATTTAATCAAGCTAACAGATACTATTTTCAAAACTAAGGCCAGGGTTAGATAGGGCTTGTTCTCCTGATTTCATTGATATAAAATTTGCCAAATTTGGACGTGTGGTTTGAAAGTTACAAGGGTTTGAAGTTTGCAAATAAATCTGTTTTCAAATTTCTTTTAAAACGAATTAGGTGACACGCGGCGTGTTCTTACTGGTCGATACCGGTTCGTCCGGATCGGGCGATGTTGTCTGTTGGATCAAGTTAGATCGCATGGTCCAGATCACGTACCCCTTCGCGGTTAAGTGATCTATCGGGAGCGTCGGATCGTGATCCTACGGCGCTAACGTGCTCGACCATTTGCGAGCGGCGCCGGCGGTGGCTAGCGGCGGCGACGGTCAGATAGTGGCGGCGCTGGCGAAACAGGAAACGAGGGAGAGGCTGGCAGGGCTTACCAGGCTCGCAGAGACCTGCTGATGCTCGTGGTGGGGTTGGATATGCGAGGGGCGCAAGGGGTTGCTGCTAATTGCTCGTCGGAGAAGCTGCGAGCGGAGGTGCTCTCTGGTTGCTGTCGAGGACGATGCTGCAGATCACCAGGAGGTAAACAAAACCCATAGCCAGGAGCGCAAGGACACGGCGAAGGTGTGTGCGTGAACGAGAAGGCGCGGGGCGGTCCGGTTCACCTGGGAGACGTCGTCGGAGAAGAAGCAGACACGGCGGCGCTCTGTGCTTGACGATGGCGAGGATTAGGGGCGCCCTAAGACAAACGGGAAGTGCCGTTAGGTTCGTATGAGCTTGGGGATCATCATCGTGTTCTCGGGGAGGAGAGGGGCGACCAGAATCTACCTGTGGGGCTCGTCGGAGAAAGAGGCAGACGCGGCGGCGTCGGGAGTTTGTCGTAGTCGGGGTTCTAGTGCACCCGCGGGCGAACTAGGAGTACTAGGAGATGCGTGAGGTCGAGAGGAGTCCACTCGCGTGAAGTAGAGGCAGAGGGGTGGTCGGAGTTGGCCGGAATTTCTGCGACAGCTCGTCGGAAACGGCGGCGGTGCAAGCTCAAATTGTAGCAGCCTCGGGGCAGAGAGGGAGTGGCGAGTGAGGGAAAAAGAGGAGGAGGAGCAGGCGGTTAAATGGACGTGGCCGCGACGAGGAATTAACGCGGCGTTAAGGCGAATTAAACGCGCGGAATCAAGGCCTGCAACGGCAGCGAGGGGGAAGAGGCGTGGTTCGCGGGTGGAGAAGAAGGGGTGTGGTGTGGGGTCCTCTGATCAGTGGGGAAAAGAAACGAGGGGAGGTCCACTTGTCAGGGACTTTGTGGGTTGTTTCAGCGGTGAGGAAAACGGTTCGGGGTGGAGAGGAGGTGGGCTGCGAGTTGGGCTGTTGGGCCAGATTGTTGGGCTGTTCCATTTTTTTCTGTCTAATTCTTTTTCTTTTTCTATTTCTATTTCCTGTTTTGAATTTCAAACAATTATTCACACATTCAAACAACACTCAAATTAATTCACACAAACAACAAACTTTTCATTTGAATTTGGTTCTGTTTATCAACATAATCCAAATCCAAAATAGAACAATAATTTTATATTTAATTTAGGATCCATTTAATAATTAAATAAAATGGACCATGGTTTATTAATAAAATAGGGTTTGGTTCATTTAACAAAATCTTCATTGAAATCCAAATGTTTTCAAAACCAAATCAGTGGGTTTTATTTGGGAAATATAGAATACTTGGAGATTTGTTTTAAAATAAAATAACTTTTTATTTTAGGGTCCATTATTAATTAAATATAATAGACTTTCATTATTATTTCAAATAGGTTTTATTTTATTGAGATATTTATTTTGAAATCTAAAATAAAGACAAAAAACTTTAATAGGTTTTATTTGTGAATATCAAATATTTGGAAAACTTATTTTAAATAATTTAATAAGTTTTGATGCTTTATTTAAAATGGTAAAATCTTTTATTAAATAAAGTTGGATATTAAATCCTTATTATTTTATTTAAATAAACCTTTACTATTTTTATTCAAAACAAAATGTTTTTAATTCAAAAGTTTGGACAAGGATTAATTTGGTTTTATAAAATAATCCTTATTTATAAATCCATCTTTTCTTTTGAATACCAACTCTTTTATTAAGAGATCCAAAATAGTATTTTAGATATTTTTATTTTCCTTTAATAAAAGTTTATCTTTTTAAATCTCTTTAGGATTTATCTGATTCAAATTGGTTTGAGGTTCCATTTGAATTCAAAAAGTTTCTTCTAGCTCTGAAAACCAAACAAAGTTTTATTTTATTCATTTATTTTCACATTACAAGATTTGGAAAATCTTGGGATGTGACAGGCTACCACCCTTAAAATAAATCTCGTCCCGAGATTTGGGGAGGCTAGGGTTACAAGCAAGTTCAAAACAACTAGGGTACTACCACCCTTAAAAATTTTCAAACAAAAATTACATATTGGCCTTCTTGGGTCCTGGAAAACTTCTCTAAGCAAACTTTTGCTTTATTTCTATACTTGACTCAGGGGCCAAGGTTGAGTTTCTCCATAGGCTTGTTCAACTTGTTTTTCATCCTTTCTGGACAGTTGCTTGCATAGTGTCCTGGATTCTTGCAGTTGAAACAATTAATGTCCTTAAGTTCTTTGCGTTACTCTTGTGGGCAAGTTGCCACGTAGTGGCCTGGTTCCTTGCAGTTGTTGCACCACACTTGGTCAATCCCTTTATTCTTCTTGTTCTCTGGGCATCCACTAGAGTAGTGTCCCATTTCTTTACATTTACGACATTGCACAAGGCTCATGTCTTGCTTGGGCTTCTTGATTTTCTTTGATCCTTTGAATTGGGTTGTCTTGTTTGGATGTAGAAGTGGTCCTTTTCCTTTGGTAGACTTGGATCCTTCTTGTTTCCTTTGTTCCACCATGGCATAGATAGGACATAGACCTGGAGTATGATCACTTCCTTCACACAGGTAGCAAGTAGCTTGAGAGGTAGGACATTGTCCAACAGGATGATCTTCTTCACAATTGTGGCATTGTCCTTCATGCTCCTTGGAAGTATGATCCTTGTCTCCACAAATAATGCAAGCTGGGGCTCCATCTAGAACAATATTCTTTTCATCCTTGTTATCATAAACTCTCTTTGGATAGCTTTCTTCTATGCTAATCATTTGATTAGTCACCTTAAGCATCAGTTGAGACTGCTCTTCCAAAAACCTTTGTAGTGCTGGATCTTTATCACTATTGTTGACTAGGAACTGAGCTGTTAGTTGGTTCAACTGATGTTGGGTTGCTATGAGCTCTTTCATGCTGTCAGCTTGGTTGGTGTTGATGTCATCAACCTTGGTGTTGGAGTCCTTTGGAGTAGTCATCTGTTTGGGTTGAAGGGTAGTTAGAATAGGCCAGATATTTCTAATCACACACATCACAATTCACACAAACAATGTGCATGCAATCACAAACAACTTTTCACTCAAACAACAAAGTTCAAGCACATTTTTAGGCAACAAAATATTTTTGTTATACCACATAAGTTGGTGTGTTTGACTTAACTATAAATGGTGGTCCATCTACATGGTTCACTTGTGATCTTCCTTCTTTCTTGGTTCTTCTTGTATGAGATCTTGGTTTCCTTGAGAAACACTTGGTCACAATACTTCAAAGTTGTTGATGGCTTCTTCTTATTTTGCATTCCCTCAGTCTCTAAATCTTAAGCAAGATTCCTTGTTTCATTTGTGGTCCTTAGTAGTTTCCAAGTTGGAAGTCCTTGGTGAATATGCTGAAGATGTTGGAGTCATTAGAGTTGAAGATGTTGAAGTCATTAGAGTTGAAGATGTTGAAGGAATCCTTTGCATATGATGAAGTCTTTGGTCATGGGTAGGTTTTTCCATCAAGTTGAAGTAGAAGAGGTGTAGAGTTAAAACCAAAGTGGTTGAGGAAAGAGTTTACAAGATTTTGTAAATAAGTTTTTTTTTGGAACAGGTATAACTCCTAGTTTTCTAAGGGGTTTTTGTCCAATCCTAGGGTTTACAAATCCTACAGGCAACACAATGCTCTGATACCATCTGTAGGGGTCCCAACCCAATATGGTAGGTTCCTCCTGTGTTTTACAATGCTAGTCCCTGGATCAATAGCTAGCATCCACAGTTAAGATGTAATATCAAGAAACAAAGGTCATATTATAATTTTATAACCAGGAATAACATAAGTTTATTACATCAAACATAGCTCATTTGGCTATTACAATACATTGCAGCGGAATAATTATAGTCATGGGTCCTTCATCTTCAAAGTGCCACAGGCAGATGTTGGTTGTAGACTTTGTAGTCCTAGTCAATCAAACAATCTTCATTTAAAAACAATCAACCTGCAACATTACAAGTTACAGCCACAAGGGTCAATACATTTTGAATTGTATTGGCAAGCTTCACTTCTATGTATAATATGAGTGGATCCTATCATTATATGCATATTTGGCTAAGTAGAGTTTAAGGCTTATTTGCCTAAAGCAATATTTTATCCTATCTTTTCAAAAGGGTTTTTAAAGTCCTTTGTCAATTTTCCTTTTTCCAAGTTCCTTGAACTCCTTGGTAGAAACTCAAGTGTTAAAATCCTTGTCAAAACCTCTTGAGCATCTTGGTAATCCCAAGTGCAACAAGTTTTATCAAAACTCATGAGTTCCTTGGTAACCCCAAGTACATCATGCTCTTGAGCACCTTGGTAACCCCAAGTGCAACAAGTTTTACAAAATCTCTTTGAATTCCTTGGTAGACACACAAGGGCATCAAGTTTTTATATTAGAAGTTGGAATGTCGAGATCTCCCATAGTTCAAACTTTAGTTGCTCAGTATTGTCCATAACCGGGGACACGGCTAAGTACTTAGATTTTATTTACTTCTGCAGAAGGAGTACACTTTACCACATGTCACAATTCCATCCTTTTGCCACCAGTGGCCTACTGGATTAGTGCTCACCAAGATGGAGTACTGGCAGATTGAGAATGTGACAAAGTCTTTCCAAAAGGTCCTCCCATACATCATTGCTAGCTTTGTCTTCAGCCCCCATGAAGCATTCCAGATCCCCATGTCCAGTAACTAAAGACAATGTATGGGTCTTCCTAATGTAATTGACTAAGCCAGAGCCATAATAGCATGTGGTTGTACACGAAAGCCACAATTGGAGAAACATGTTTGATCTCTAAGTTTCCTAGGTGGTTTTCTTTTGGAGCACAACACAAAGTAATTGCCATAGACATGGTTCCCTTTTGTTGCCACCTTCTCCAAAACTTAAAGTATCCTCCACCTAGGTGGTTCATTGAGTCCTTGTTTTATTATGTAAAACACAAGTCCTTTTCTTAATCTTTGTAAAATCTCAACATGTATCTCTTTTTCAAATTATAGCATATAGCATGGCTAAGCATGTACAACTTCAATATTTTCACTAAGGAGTGTATAGGGAATCCTATTAGGATTTAGCATAGCATAAGTACAGAAATATCTTTTCATGCATATTTTCAAAATCCACTAAGTGTAATGAAAGTAGTAGGACTTTTGTATGATAGTGTAACTTGCCTTTTGGTAGGGAATGGGGTTCACTTCCTTGATCTTGCTAGTTTCACACTTTGCTAATTTCACTACAAGTCAATCAAGCAAATCACCAAATCAACTAACATCCCAAACCAAGGTTAAACAAACAATTTCACACACAAAGTAATGGAGTCTAAGTCATGCAAAGGTGGTTTCTTTTTGCAAGGTTGGTCTCTACTAGGTTTATAAACTTTGTATGGTCCAAATTGGTCATTTACCAAAATGGCAAAGTTATTTGTAATTGGGTTTTATCTTAAGACCATTTTAAAATTCATTCATCATTTTATGTGGTGAAAATTATTCTTATCAAAGCAAAACTTTAGGTTTTTCACCAAGTGAGTTGCCTTTGGCAAGGTTTGATGTTTTGGGTCAGTAGGTTTTGGTCCAAAAACATTTTCCCAAAGTTTTCCTTGCAAAAACATTTCCATGATAAAATCAAGGGGTTTATTTGTTTAGAAAATGGCTAAGTTAGATAATTCAACTTATATTTTACCAAAATCATTTTTAACACCAAGGGTTGGTTCCTAGGGTCAGTATGGTCACTAAAAACCATTTTGCAAAAGATTTAATCCTAAAATCAAATTTAAACAATTTTTATACTCTAAACAAGTACACAAAAGTTTCTGCAAATTTAATCAAGCTAACAGATACTATTTTCAAAACTAAGGCCAGGGTTAGCTAGGTCTTGTTCTCCTGATTTCATTGATATAAAATTTGCCAAATTTGGACGTGTGGTTTGAAAGTTACAAGGGTTTGAAGTTTGCAAATAAATCTGTTTTCAAATTTCTTTTAAAACGAATCAGGTGACACGCGGCGTGTTCTTACTGGTCGATACCGGTTCGGCCGGATCGGGCGATGCTGTCTGTTGGATCAAGTTAGATCGCATGGTCCAGATCACGTACCCCTTCGCGGTTAAGTGATCTATCGGGAGCGTCGGATCGTGATCCTACGGCGCTAACGTGCTCGACCATTTGCGAGCGGCGCCGGCGGTGGCTAGCGGCGGCGACGGTCAGATAGTGGCGGCGCTGGCGAAACAAGAAACGAGGGAGAGGCTGGCAGGGCTTACCAGGCTCGCAGAGACCTGCTGATGCTCGTGGTGGGGTTGGCTACGCGAGGGGCGCAAGGGGTTGCTGCTAATTGCTCGTCGGAGAAGCTGCGAGCGGCGGTGCTCTCTGGTTGCTGTCGAGGACGATGCTGCAGATCACCAGGAGGTAAACAAAACCCATAGCCAGGAGCGCAAGGACACATCGAAGGTGTGTGCGTGAACGAGAAGGCGCGGGGCGGTCTGGTTCACCTGGGAGACGTCGCCGGAGAAGAAGCAGACACGACGGCGCTCTGTTCTTGACGATGGCGAGGATTGGGGGCGCCCTAAGACAAACAGGAAGTGCCGTTAGGTTCGTATGAGCTTGGGGATCATCATCGTGTTCTCGGGGAGGAGAGGGGCGACCAGAATCTACCTGTGGGGCTCGTCGGAGAAAGAGGCAGACGCGGGGGCGTCGGGAGTTTGTCGTAGTCGGGGTTCTGGTGCACCCGCGGGCGAACTAGGAGTACTAGGAGATGCGTGAGGTCGAGAGGAGTCCACTCGCGTGAAGTAGAGGCAGAGGGGTGGTCGGAGTTGGCCGGAATTGCTGCGACAGCTCGTCGGAAACGGCAGCGGTGCGAGCTCAAATTGTAGCAGCCTCGGGGCAGAGAGGGAGTGGCGAGTGAGGGAAAAAGAGGAGGAGGAGCAGGCGGTTAAATGGACGTGGCCGCGACGAGGAATTAACGCGGCGTTAAGGCGAATTAAACGCACGGAATCAAGGCCTGCAACGGCAGCGAGGGGGAAGAGGCGTGGTTCGCGGGTGGAGAAGAAGGGGTGTGGTGTGGGGTCCTCTGATCAGTGGGGAAAAGAAACGAGGGGAGGTCCACTTGTCAGGGACTTTGTGGGTTGTTTCAGCGGTGAGGAAAACGGTTCGGGGTGGAGAGGAGGTGGGCTGCGAGTTGGGCTGTTGGGCCAGATTGTTGGGCTGTTCCATTTTTTTCTGTCTAATTCTTTTTCTTTTTCTATTTCTATTTCCTGTTTTGAATTTCAAACAATTATTCACACATTCAAACAACACTCAAATTAATTCACACAAACAACAAACTTTTCATTTGAATTTGGTTCTGTTTATCAACATAATCCAAATCCAAAATAGAACAATAATTTTATATTTAATTTAGGATCCATTTAATAATTAAATAAAATGGACCATGGTTTATTAATAAAATAGGGTTTGGTTCATTTAACAAAATCTTCATTGAAATCCAAATGTTTTCAAAACCAAATCAGTGGGTTTTATTTGGGAAATATAGAATACTTGGAGATTTGTTTTAAAATAAAATAACTTTTTATTTTAGGGTCCATTATTAATTAAATATAATAGACTTTCATTATTATTTCAAATAGGTTTTATTTTATTGAGATATTTATTTTGAAATCTAAAATAAAGACAAAACACTTTAATAGGTTTTATTTGTGAATATCAAATATTTGGAAAACTTATTTTAAATAATTTAATAAGTTTTGATGCTTTATTTAAAATGGTAAAATCTTTTATTAAATAAAGTTGGATATTAAATCCTTATTATTTTATTTAAATAAACCTTTACTATTTTTATTCAAAACAAAATGTTTTTAATTCAAAAGTTTGGACAAGGATTAATTTGGTTTTATAAAATAATCCTTATTTATAAATCCATCTTTTCTTTTGAATACCAACTCTTTTATTAAGAGATCCAAAATAGTATTTTAGATATTTTTATTTTCCTTTAATAAAAGTTTATCTTTTTAAATCTCTTTAGGATTTATTTGATTCAAATTGGTTTGAGGTTCCATTTGAATTCAAAAAGTTTCTTCTGGCTCTGAAAACCAAACAAAGTTTTATTTTATTCATTTATTTTCACATTACAAGATTTGGAAAATCTTGGGATGTGACAGACGTCCATGGCATACAACTCCAAGAAAAGTTTAAGAACTACTGACGGGGACTTTGAACCATCAGTCCAATACTTGACAGTTATGCCAGCAGGAGAGGTCACAACAACTGTTCTAAGTGCACATTCAATGACGGCTTGATCCTTGGTTAACCAGTCCATGCCTAGAATAACATCTATGTTAGTTGACTTGAATGCAATGAGGGAAGTGGGACACTTCTAATATGCTATATCTATCTCAACCCCATGAGTAACCGAGATGGTCTGCCAACGAGACCCAGGAGTTCTAATCTCTAGAGGAGAGTCCATAGCTTGAAAGGTGATATCGTGCATTTGCGCAAAATCTTGTGATATGAATGTATGAGATGCTCCAAAATAAAACAAGACTGTTGCGAGAATTGAATTGACATAGAGCGTACCCAGAATGATGCGTGGATCTTCCTGAGCTTCCTCTATAGTGACATGGGTCAGACGACCACGTCCAGCACCTTGAGATTTATCATTCTTCTTGGCCTGCTGATCATTGCGTCCGGCAACCCTTTGAGAACACTCCCATGAGTAGTGACCAGGCTGACCAAAGGAGTAATAGGTAACCCCAGTGTGAGAACCAGCAGGAGGATGATAGTTTGATCCACCAGTGTTTGACTGTGGCTAACGAGAATTATTGCTAGAAGACTTGGGTGCATAAGGAGAACGAGGCACAACACTATATGGAACAAAGACACGGCTCTTCTTATTGCTAGAGGAATAAGCACGAGAATTTCCTTCTTCACGCTTCTGAGAAACTTCCATATCCTTCCTTCCATGCTACAGAGTAAGAGCCTGATTATGCAGGTCCTGGAAAGACTGAAACTTGAAGGGCAGCAACTCGTAGCGAAGTGCAGGGTTAAGTCCCTGATGAAACAGCTCTTGCTTATCTTCATCATTGGTCACATCCCTGGTTGCATAGCAAGCTAGGCGAGTAAACTCACGCCCGTAGGTTTCAATATCCTTGCGCCCCTGAGTCAGATCCAGAAAGTCCCTCCTTTTGAGATCCATGATGGGCTTAGGAATGTAAGAGGCACGAAATGCTACAACGAACTCCTCCCAGGTAACAACATGTCCCTGAGCTTGCAGATTCTGAAAACCTTCCCACCAAACACCAGCCTCACCTTCCAGTTGATAGGTGGCGAAGTTGACACGGTCAGCAGGACGGACTCGAAGAGCACTGAACTTGCGCTCTAAGGTGCGGAGCCAATCATCAGCTTCAAGGGGCTCCTTGGAGTGGGTGAAGATTGGAGGAAAAGAGCGGATGAAATCTCCAAGTGTGACACAGTTGTCAGGACGATGTTCAGTGTTCTGCGCCACACGCTCCAGAAGGCGTTCATTCCGCAGACGGTTGGTCTCAATGTTGTTGAGAACCTCGGCCATTGTGGGAGGTGGCGGAAGTTCCTGATCAGCATCATTGTTGCCTCGACGGCCAACAGATCCACGAGTACTAGCCGACATCCTAAGAAGAAAACAGAAACCATGAGAATGGATTCACCAAAGAAGGTACAACAAAGGATGGAAAAACCATATCAAAGGATCATGGTAGAGGTGAACATGTGGATTAAAATTATATCATTGAATTAACTATGGCAGTAGAGCAAGAATACAGAACGTATACGCTACCAACTTAGATACAAACCATAACAATGGAATGCAAGCATGATATGATACCAACAAGTCACAAAAGAATTGAGAACAGGATTGGAGGCATCCTTAGCAAAGTTGGAAAACATTGCTACAGTTGCATAGATATATCTTGGAAACTCTAAGCCTTGCAACCAAGTACGGAGTACTTAGGGAAGAACAACCCAAACCCGTATATCCTAAGAGTTTGAAATGACAGATGAGAAGTGAGAACTTTGCAAAGCAAACAAGGTAAGATAACTCAGCAATAGAACAACCTTGGATAAGGATTAAAAAGAGTCCTATTTAGAGTTTTACAAATAGTTTTGGCTTTCAAATAGTTTTCTCAAACTCTAGACTCAACATCGACCAGCTAGAAGGGTTTCCTACAGGCAGTCCTGCTCTGATACCAAAACCTGTCATGACCCGGGATCAGGGATAGACAAATACCAGATCCTCATCCGATATAAGCCTAACCTAAATTCCGAAATGCGCAGGGAAGATCGGTAACATTACAGAACATACAAACCATACATTACTAAAGTAAACTCTTAAGAGAGTTATAAACTAGTCATACAAGCCAGGGGTCACAGACCCATCACTACATCAAACAACGGAAGCAAACAAGTTGTTCTAAACAACAAACTTAGCAAAGGGACTAAGAGGCCTTAACAAAAGTAGCGACCCTTCCATAGATCCTAGGATGCTGCCCGGGAACCCCAACTACTCGTTGACCTCGACGTAGAAATCACCTTCAGTTGGAGTAGCATCTTCTGTAGAAAACATCAACGAAGCAAGGCTGAGTACAGGGTGTACTCCGCAAGACTTATGGCTAGTGGAGTTATTTTACAGAAAGCCATCTTTTGTTTTCAAAACAAGAGGGAGAAGAAACTCGTCTAGTCAGATCATTTTCAAAAGGGGATAAGAAGACTTCAACTCTAGTTCTTAAAAATGTCTTCGAAATCCACCAAGGACCATCATCAACCAAACTACTCTTCCCGGAGTACCCCCTCAACAACCCCGAGGAAGTATTCCGGATCTCACTTTAGTTGGCAAGTTTTATCATTCGGTGATAGTTCTCTATGATCACAGAATCCGTTCCCAAGTCGTCCATAACCTTGTACAGGGCTTTTCGAAAATATTATAACCCTGCAGGGGTGCACAACTTTACCCACACGTACCAACCGATTCTTAATGTCAATATATTAGCCTTCTTCATAGGGAGGCCGGTAGAGAGTGGTTGACCACGACCTTTACCTTGCTTTCGCCGAGACCATGAGTCACGCACTAGGGAGATGCCGCCATAACGGGTCAAGACTCGAAGCCGGTCCCTAATGATGTGTGTGGAGTTCAAGATTACGGATGCCGGGCATCTCTTGTTCCCGGCCACGCTTACCTACCTACTATGAATGCACCTCCTTCACCTCCATTCAAGAACAACCAAGATGTGTATGTCGAATGGAAAGCCCAAACTATGTGACTCATGGAATATACTAGGCAAGTTAGTTGGTCAAGGGGGTTTCCAGGCCCCCATGTGGTTGTACGCTCGTCTTGGTTCAAGAGGCGAGAACATCGGGTCCTAGGGGTGACAAGTATGGGACTACAAAAACCACAACCCATGTGGCCACCCATACAAGCCTTAGCATGTTTATCATTCATCTCTAATCACCTCACCACAACCTACCATACTAGATTCATTCGCACCACCGGTGCATCACCTGAATAATCAGCATTGGACCACTAAGCATGGCTAAGCTTGACTGAACTGTGGCACTAGCGACGCTCATAAGACAAACCTTAATTATGCTAGGAGCGGTGGATCAGGTAGTATAGTTCACAAAGGATAACATGCATCATATAGGATTACTCTGTCTATTGATAAAAGACTGTTTGAACTGAATGCATATGACGAGAATGAAATACTTTGTAATCATAGGATTCATATGTATGAGTGGGGTTTCGCTTGCCTTGTCCGTTGTTGGACTGGTACTGCTCTTCGGTGGCGTTGACTTCAGCTTCGGGTTCGGTTCCTATTCGCGAGAACCAATCACCGGAAAAGAGAAAACAACACTCAACACATGGCATGTGCGATGCTCATACAATATGGATGATATGACAAGTTAAACGTTGTTGAATTGAACCCTAAAGCATGCTTGGTCATTTAAAGGGGGTTCCAAAAGTCCAAACCCTAAAACAGGGGGATCATCAGAATCACCTGTAGGTTCAATTAGTTCTTCTAGTTAAACTTGCTATCAAAGTTGATTAACAATGTATGATTATAGCTTAGCTGGATAGGTTTCATTTTTCTGAACATTTTGGTATATTATTTGTATTTTTATGATTTAAAATGAATTAGTTATGAATTTCCCAAATTTTAATTCATTTTAAATCATTTTTGGAATATTTCAATTAATTTCCAAACTTGGGCCCACATGTCAGACTTTTATTAATTTTAGAAAATATTTATGGAAATGATTAAAATCCTGACAAGTATGGCCCACCTGTCATATTATTTTTCTATTTACAGAAATGATTTACTGATAATGAAAATAAAATAAACAGATTACTGCATCAGCATGATGCAGTGCTGATGTCAGCAACGGAGAGGAGCTCTAGATCGAGATCGGATCCAGCGATTCCGAGCGCGCCTGGATGCGAGGTTAGGGGCGTTGGACGCAGACGACGATGGGGAGTTGATTGGTGGTGGCGCCACCTATTTTTGGTCACCGGAGACGGTGGTGCAACGACGGCGAGCGGTGGCGGCGAGCACATGCGGGGAGGGGGATATAGAGGGAGAGGGGGCAAACGGAGGCCACTACGAGGATCAGAAGATCACCATGAGCGAGACGAGCTTGTCGGCGAGGCGAGGCGAGCTCGGGGTCGACGGGGATCGACGATGACCGACGGCGGCCAGAGCTTCCGATTCGCTCAAACGAGGTCGCGCGTGAGGGGGAAAAGAGGCTAGGGAGAGAGAGTCGAGGACGGCGGTTCCAGCGGTGGCATCGGCTTGAGCTGGGGCGGCCGGAAACGGCGAGGCCGACGGCGACTAGCGGCTAGGACGCTTCGGCCATGGTGCGGCCGCGAGGGAGAGGAAGAGAGGGGTGAAATGGGTACTAGTAGAGAGAGCGTGGCTCGGCGGTTCTTATCCGCGGCTCCAGGGGCAGCGGCGGGCATCGCATCGCACGGGAGATCGACGACGAGCGTGCTACTAGGCGGCTGCTTGCCGGCATCGGGAAAGAAGGGAGGGGGAAAGGACGAAGGGGTACGGGCCAGAGGTGGGCTGGCTTGGGCCCCGGGTGGGCTGGCTGCGGGCGCTGCTGGCAGCAGGGAGAGAGGAGAGGGGAGATGGGCTCGGCCCAGGGGGGTTTAGGACTAGATTTTTTTCCAGAAAAACCTTTTCTAATTCTTTTTTCTATTTCCTCTTTGTATTTTGAATTCAAATCTGTTTTGAATGATTTCAATTTTACAAAAACTTTTGCATAATATATGGAAACAATAAGGCGCACTTGTAACTATTTGAGCTCCATGCATTTGAGAATTTTCAAAATACGGGGACCATTTGCATTAATTCAAAGAGAGAGGGAAAACTATTAGGGTTTTGGGGTTTTGTTGTTTGTTCTTCTTTGGTTAAATGTAAGTGCAAGTGTAATGCATGCATGAAATGCTCAAACACATCTTATTTATATCACACAGAAGGGTGGTATGTTACATAAGTCCACCTTTGGGTTATCATCCGAACCCCCTCCAGTATTATGTTGCAAGCAACAGACAACTTATTTAAGCAAAGTGTGTAAGGTAAACAATCCACTTGTTCCATGAACAAGAGATCGTTGTTTTCTCCCTAGTGGCAACAGCACATCTACAACCTTAGAGATTTTTGTCACTTCCCTTAGATTAAATAGAGGCATGAAACCACTATCGAGCATAAATAGCCCCACTTGGAGTCACTAGCAACTACTTGGCAAAGATAGCTACTAACAACGGAGAGCATGCATGATCACAAACAACACAGACATCATAGAATCAATAAGACAAAACCATTAATCAATCTGACATAGTAATCTCAATATCCATCGGATCCCCACAAACACCACATGCATGATTACAAATAGATGAGATCTTGATCATGAATGGAGCTCACAAGATCTAGACATGAATGCACAAAGGAGGAGACACAACCATCTAGCTACTACATGGACCCGTAGTCCAAGGTGGAACCGCTCATGCTTCATACCGGAGGCTGGCATGATGAAGAAGAAGGCCTCCGGGATGATCTCCCCTCCAGCAGGGTGCCAGGAAGAGCTTCAGATTCCCCCCGATCTAGGGATGATGGTGGCGGTGGCTACAGACGGTTTCGTGGAATAATGATCGGGTGCTTAGGGTTTAGGCATTGGGGGGCTTCATATAGGCGAAGAGGCGAGGCAGGAGGGAGGCCAGGGGGCCCACACCCTGCCTAGGCGCGACCTAGGGTGGGACCGTGCCGGGGGGGGGGGTGTGGCCGCCCTATGGCTCCCCTCCATCTCTCCTCTGGAATCCGTGTTCTCCTTGGTGAAATATTTACTTTGGCTTTTGTCCTCGTCCAATTCCGAGAATATTTCCTTACTAGCTTTTCTGGAACCAAAAATAGAGAAAACAGGCAACTGGCACTGTGGCATCTTGTTAATAGGTTAGTACCAGAAAACATATAAAAACACCTCAAAGTGTGGACAAACCAAAGCAAAGTAGATACTAGACAAGCATGGAACATAAAAAATTATAGATACCTTTCCGACGTATCAAGCATCTCCAAGCTTAACTCCTTCTCGTCATCGAGTAGGTAAGTGATAAAAGAATAATTTTTGAGGTGACATGCACCATCAAAACCAAGATCAAACCATTTGCAAGCATTGAAAGCTGGGATCAAAGAACTCTAAACATGAGCATGAAAGATGGAGTTCTAACAGTAAGACAAAGTAACTATGCATGCAACATGAAAGGCTTCAAACAAGATCATGAATAACATGCATTGAAAAACGTTTGTTTGTTTCACATACAGAAAACATGGCATAGTGGAATTCAGTTTGTCCCTCATAGAGTAGCAAATAGATGCATAGGACACCTTCAAAGTTCATAAGAGTGACTAGATGCAAATAGCACAAGAACAAGCAATATCAACAATATGCATCAATCAATAAGTTTTGGGACAATGCACATAGAACTAAGAATGGAAACTATGCTCTCTTAACTGGTGCCTAAAGGTAGAAGGTGGAGACTCAATATAATAGTGGAAGAAAGGCACTTCATAAAGGGAAGCGGGGATTTCAAGTTTCAAAAAGAGCTTCCAAAAATTATGGTACTTGTTAGCTTTCATCCCTCATTGCCCCTATCATAAGCATCTTGAAGTGATTAAGGTTAAAGTGAACAAACTATGGAGTATATGCTTGGCAAAGTATAAGTTGGCAATATCATGTCCCTTGAATATGAGGGCCGCTCCTCATGCTACTCAACATTAGTCACCTGTAAGTTCTTGTCATAGTAAGTACATGTGTATCATAGAGAACCGCCAACGGGGTACCCCTTGCACATGATACAAGAGCTATCTTGTAATCAAAATGACAAGGCAAGTAGAAAATGAGCATCTCAGCAATCTTCTTATAAATGGTGCTTTTTTCTCTCTTTCCTCTTTTCAATATGTCTCTCTTTTTGTTGTAAGAAGAAAGCTTCATAGATGTCATTATGGTGATGATGCAAGTTTCCACCATGATTAGGCATGGCGTAGGCTAGCGGCCCAGGCGTTTCTCTAACACACATACATAACTCCATGGACTTACAAGCTCCCCTTTTATTTCACACCGGCGACATCCATAGACAAAAGATCATGATATCAACGTGTACAAAGTACAAGTGCAATGTTGAAAGCATTCCCCATGACAACATGGTTCTGCTAATTCCAACGTATAAGTGCAAGCATATACAACATAGATGACACAATGGTTCATGTTTATTAGCGGCAAGAAAAATAAAGTGTGCCACCAAGTTTGTGAGATCTTTAATCACTAAGTTTTCACGTAACAAGATACTTTTTAATTGGAAGATAGCTGAAAACAAGAATATACTTGGAATGGTGTAACACACCATGCATAGGAATTTATAGTGTAACTTGGTTTCTTGGGTGTTCGAAGCATGAGTAGAACTTATTTATACAAGTGGAGGCTAACAAAAGACTAGGAGCAACCAACTAAGAGAGCAATAATGGCCATAATCATGCAGATCAACAAAACATTACTAATCAAAGCATAAAGTGGTAGTACAAGTCAAGGACTAAATGATCATAGAGGCTATGGTGACTTGTTCATAGTCATAACATGGTGTGAGCATGTGCCAAGTCAACACAAACAAAGCATCAAAGGAGAATACCACAATATTATGCTTTTGCATGCTAAAACAATGCATGATTCTTTCAAGACACACTAAGCAATCCCAATTGTTTGGAACAACTCATGCTACAACAATAATCACTAAGCATAAGGTCAAAACAACATCTATCATGACATGCTAAAGTCTATGTCATAGTCAAAGCAAGCTCCTCTTCCACTACTCAAGCAAGAACTTTCTACTCCTTTCCAACACCAATCAACTTATTTGAAATAACACAGCGAGAACAAAGTTCCAAACTACTTTATTCAAGAAAACTAAGCAAAGCAAACGAAAACTAAGACGCTCCAAGAACAACACAACAGTGCATGAAACAATAAAAACAAAGTGTCTAGAAAGACCTGAGATTTTTATTAATGAAGAAGGGGATGCCTTGGGCATCCCCAAGCTTTGACACTTGTACCTCTTGGATATGTCTTGGGGTGACATCGGGGTGGCATCCCCAAGCTTGAGCCTTTGTCAATTCTTCATCTCATTACATCATTCTCTCTCTACACCTAAATTTTTTCCTTCATTCATAACTTCACACAATCTTCATTAGCAACATTAGTGTATTCAAAAGATAATAGACCTTTAGTCTTAGCATTAGAACAAAAAAACTTTTCACTAAAAACACAAGCTACTTTAGAAAATCCCTAAAAAAGCTCAATTTCCCAAAAAGAACCCAAAAAGGAATCAATAAGAAGCAAATGCAAATAATGGCAGAAATCTGTCAAAATAGACCAGCAGGTAGAAACCGATTTGTTCGAACACCTTCTGTTGCTCAAATCAAAAAGTGTTGAACTAACGAAAGTTATGTAATATTCTGGGGGATTTGTTCTTAAATTTTAGCTCAATCCGGCTTACAGAGATTCCTCGCGAATTTTTATGTTGGAGCACAAAAATCTGATTCGGGATAGCAACTCCTCAAATCTTACTTCCCTCTAATTAGAGGTCATTCTTGGCACAAAAATCAAACAAAAAAGGATAAGGAGAGGTCATTACTGAAGTAATAACTTCCAAGACTCAAGAAATTTTTGGGTTATTGTCAACACCCGAATTTTTAATCCCAGATGCCTGTCATGCCATACATCGCAATCCCAGGATTACCATTTTTGTGAGACATAACAGATTTGGATATCACAGTACATCATCCATTACAAACCATACATAAGGTCTTACACAAATAAGGATCTCATGATCCAGTTCTTAATACATCTCAAGTAGCGGAAATACGTAATAATAAAGGTAGCGTAGGCGAGGCTCCATCTTTGGGGTCACTGACAATGCTGACGATGGGAGATGATCCTTGTTGTCGTAACCTTCCTGTGGTCCATCATCCTGGTACTCCTCTTCATAGTCTGGCCATGGGAATAGCCAGGGACAAAGCCATGAGTACTCTTTAAGTACTCGCAAACTAATAATACAAGTGAAGGGTAGCCAAATATACCTCTACTAAGTTCATAAGCAAGGAAGCTGGTTGAAGTTTTATAACACCTAAGAGGGAACTTGAATTTCATATCACAACTCTGTTGTGGTCAAGTCAAATTCTCAATTCATTTCACAAGTTATTTTGAAAACATCTGACAGGGGAATAGTATGGCCACTCCAACTGTCCATAACCACGGACACGGCTATTCGAATAGTTTGACACTCTGCAGAGATTGTACACTTTCACCACAACATTCGATATATCCGTCAGGAACAAATCCTGAATTCACCATACTCAGTATGCGGATAATCAATCCTAACCTTTCAGTTACACGACCTAGTATAGGCACCTCTCCTGTGAGTTTGGACTACCAACCATGACCAACTGTCATCTTGGGTACTGCACAGGTGGAAAAGCTTCACAAGGTAGCCTCAGCTCAGACCTTGGCCGTGAGGGAACCCATACTAAGGTATATAAGTTTTCAGTCAAGCCCTACCCAATTTTCGGGTATTGTGGTTGTAAGGTAAAATTGGAATGGTATCGCATCCAGACAACCATTAGTTTTATAAAGGGCTAAGGCTCATGCCTTAACATTTTCATCATCCAAATCATCTCGTGTTCGGAAACACATGTCAAAACATCTCAGTAGAATGACTCATCATTCTAAGGTTTTCATAACCATTTTCCACTAAGTATTCCCATCTAAAGTTGATCAAGTTTTTTATGCTTAGCACTAGCATCTACCAGTGGGGGTGAGTACTAATGAGGGGTGGTAAACAGGTGGAGTTTAACTAAGTTCAATCTCATGCCTTAGGGTGACATTAAGATTATCTAGCTTAGGCCAAATTTAATGCTCTTTATGCAACCTTCAATTGTCTTCCTAGAATCTACAAGTCACTTAAGTAGACTCTAAGTAATAGCTTTGATAAAGAAATAAAGTAGAAATCTTGCAAGTAAAACTAGGAGAGGGTATCAAGTGGGTATGATCACATAAGCTTAAGGCATGTAGTGGTCATGGTAACAAGCACGTATTAGCTTGCATCAGTATCAGTATAGGCTTGCTAAAGTAGAATAGCTTGCAAGTGTTATCTTGCTCAATCAACTAGTAGTATTAGGCTTGCCTTGTGCAGAGAAGTGGTTGAATTTCTCCTCGTCTTCTTCTTCGTAGTATCCTCCTTCCTCCTCGTATCCTTGGTCGGTACTAGCGTCTATGAATAAATACGAGGTACACAATCGCCAAACAATACTAAACTACTTTCAATCATCACACAAAAGGGTTCTATGGATGATCTAGCATCATCACTACCATTCAAGATTAAAGAATTTGTCTTATTTTCTTTATTTTTAGAAAAGTAATTTCTACTCATTGAAAAACTACTTAAGATTTAATATTCTCCAAACCAAACATGGGATCATGTTGACACATGTCATCACCACATATTTCAGTACATGATAATGTGATTTAAAGTTGTGTCACAATTTAATAAGATTTAACCTTTTATTTTAAATAAAATAAGTGACTAGAAATGCCTAGGTGGCATTCTTTTATTACTTGAACATTATTTCTGTAAGTAAACCCATATGTTTTTATATATTCTGAAAGGTATGGTCAAATATGATTTTTGAGAGTTGGAATCAATTCAAAATCTATTATGGTTGAAATTTGAAAAATGTTTGAATGCAGAAAAGCTTCTGCCTTGTTATTTTTACCAAGGTTGATCTATAGATCCAATGATTTGAATCCAACGGGCTTGGATTAAGAATTTCAATACCTTTCTAACAAAATTGGTTTCATTCAATTTGGTTCACTGAATCGAGCTGGGTTGATTTTTGAAACTAGGTACAGAACTGAGTTTGAATATAAATAGAAAAAGCTAAATTCAAACGAGTAGGCTGCGCGGGAAAGTTTAATGGGCCGGCCTAGTGTCACTCCGCAGCGCGGGGCTCATCTGACAGGGGGGTTCCACCATTCAGTGGCTCATAACATGCGAAGCGGTACGGGGCGATCTCGGCCGCACGATCTAAGTCTAATCGAACGGCTATGGCTCATCGTCCACGTCGGGCAGCGCCGGCGAGACAGAACCCTAACGCGGCAGGTGGGGGTCGTGGGAGGCTCACTGGGGCTTAGGCGAGGGTCGGCAATTGGGGAAAACGACGAATTCGATGACGGCGATTTTCCTAACACCGGTAGCTCCTCCTGGGGAGGCTCCAATCGATGGCTTCCTTCTTCTCCAGAAGTGGCAGGCTCCGGTGAAATTCTGGCAATGCGCTGCTCGCCTTGCTCCGGGAGTGAGGTGGGGTGGTTCTGGGTGAGAGGAGAGTGGAATGGTGTGAAACAATCGAGCGGGGGAGGCCTCTATTTATAGTGGCGAGAGGGGACCGACGGGCGTAGGCTGAGCTCATCGTGGTTGATGGCACAGACGGCTATCAGCGTGGGCGACGGTAGGGGCGGTGCTGTGCTCCCTGGCGAAGCCTAACGGCGTGGTGGCGAGGTGTGGGGCGGTGCTGATCGGTCGGAATGCTTCAGCGCTCTGAGCGGGCCCGACGGAGGTTTTGATGCCGCATAGAACGCGTGGTCCGCGCGGCGGCGAACGGGCGTGTCTGCGGGGTTGCTGGGGTGGTGGTGATCACGCGTGCACGTGGAGAGGGCGGCGCGCGGTCTGTGGGCGTGTGTCGAGGGTGGCGCACGGGCGCGCGCTCGGCATGCTCGCAGAGAGGCTTAGCATGACTTGGGCGTGTGGTCCAGTGGCTGGCATTGCTCAAGGCTGGGACAGGGAGTGGCAGTGGGGTGCTGGCTAGCTCCCAGACAAGGTTGGCGAGGCTAGTGTGACCTCTAGCTCGCCGGCGACAACGGGATGACAAGTGTGGTCTCGGCCTGCTCACCATTGATGGCTTGGCTTGCTTACAGTGTTGCTAAGGATAGTTAAAAGAGCTAGATGATCTACTAAGGACTAGTTGTAACCAGAGAGAGAACAAGTTAGGCCCAAAACACTATTAAAAACAGTGAATTTGATTTGGTTGATTTGAATCTGCAACCTGTTTGATGAAATGGCCGCATGAACTTGAGTTTTGAATTTTGAAAAGATTTTTGGTGGGTGTGCTAGGCATGTGCTAAGGATTCTGTGGATGCTTGGCTTTTGTAAATTGATCTTGTTTGAGTGGTTTTTGAAATAGTGGGATCTTCCCATATGAAATAGATTCAATTTTAAATTGTCATTTAAACTAAGCATTTAAATGTTTTTGGATGATCACAAAGTGGGCCTTGGTACCTTGTTATGATTACTATCAAGGGGTGAAATATCCATACATGTTTCTGTTATGTTCTGAAAGTCAGGGATAGCCAAAGTAGGCATGGGAGTTAATTTGGCCAAAGTGACCATTCACTTAATTTGTTTGTTTTGACTTGTTTGTCTTTGGGAAAAGTTTGGGGATTGTTTAGATGATGTTTATTTCACCTAAGAATCATTTTACAAGAAAAGAAACACAGAACCATGGCAATTCAAAAGAATCCAAATTTTAATAAATACACATATGAATGCTTTCATATTTTTAATTGGAAAAGTTTTTGTTAACCCTAATTTTGATGATACAAGTTTAGTATTTTTGGGATGTTACAAACCTTCCCCCCTTAAAAATATCTCGTCCCGAGATTTGAAAAAGGACGAAAAAGATTACCTAGGATTTGAAGAGATCGGGAAACTCCGTCCTGATGTGATCTTCGCGCTCCCATGTAGCTTCCTCTTCAGTATGGTTGCTCCACTGAATCTTGAGAAACTTGATGCTCCGGGTTCTGGTAGTTCTGAAAGCTTCTTCCAAAATACGGATGGTTACTTCGGGATAGGTTAGGTCATCGTTGATTTCTATGGTCCGGTGATCGATATTCTTGAACACTTCAGTCTTCTCTGGAACTTCGAGGCACTTGCGAAGTAATGAGATATGGAACACATTGTGCACGGCTGACATCTCTTCAGGTAGTTCCAATTGATACGACACTTCTCATCAATGGTTCAGAATCTTGAAGGGGCCGATATATCTGGGGGCCAACTTTCCTTTGAGTTGGAAACGCTGCATTCCCTTCAATGGCGACACTTTCAAATACACGAAATCTCCGATGTTGAAGGCGAGGTCTCTACGTCTCTTGTCGGCGTAACTCTTCTGTCTTGACTGGGCTGTCTTCAGGTGCTCACGGATCTTGTGAAACTTCTCTTCTGCTTCTCGTAGGATATCGAGTCCAAAAAACTGACTCTCTCCTACTTCCGACCAATTCAAAGGGGTGCGACACTTCCTTCCATACATGAATTCAAATGGGGCCATTTGCAAACTAGCTTTATAACTATTGTTGTATGAAAATTCTGCGAACGGCAGACAGTCTTCCCACTTAGATCCATACTCTAACATACATGCTCTCAGCATATCTTCTAGTATTTGATTTACTCACTCTGTTTGTCCGTCGGTCTGAGGGTGATAAGCTGTGCTGAAATCTAATCGGGTTCCTAAACCTTCTTGGACTTTCTTCTAGAATCTCGAGGTAAACTGAGTTCCCCGATCCGATACGATGTTCTTAGGGACTCTGTGAAAACTGACGATTCTAGCGATGTATAACTCCTCTAGCTTCGAACTCTGATATGTGGTCTTGATGGGTAAGAAATGGGCGACTTTGGACAATCTGTCCACTATGACCCAGATAGAGTCTTTTCCCCTACTAGAAGTAGGCAATCCGGTGATAAAGTCCATTCCAACGGAATCCCATTTCCATTCCGGAATCTGCAATGGTTGCAACAATCTTGCGTGTCTTTGATGTCCCGCCTTTACTCTCTGACATATGTCACACTTGGCGATATAGCTTCCGATTTCTCTCTTCATCTTATGCCACCAAAATTGCTCCTTCAAATCTTGATACATCTTCGTTCCTCCAGGGTGGATAGAATAAAGAGTATCATGAGCTTCCTTCAGAATAACTTCTTTCAACTCAGAATCTTCTTGTACACAAAGGTGTCCTTTGTACCACAGGACTCCTTCTTCGTCTTTGGTGAATCCGGCTACTTTGCCTATACCGATATGACGCTTGATTCCATCGATGCTATCATTTCCTTTCTGTGCCTCTTTGATCTGGCTGATCAAAGTGGGTTGTAGTTCTATGCTAGCCAAAAATCCTTCACTTACTAATTCCATTCGGAAATCTTCCATCTCTTTGTGCAAGCTTGGTTGCTCCTTCAAAATCATTGAGTTCAAGCGGCACGACAATCTGCTAAGGGCATCTGCTACCACATTGGCTTTACCGGGGTGATAGTGAATGTCCAGATGATAATCCTTGATTAGCTCAATCCATCTTCTCTGTCTCATATTAAGCTCCTTTTGAGTGAATATATACTTCAGGCTCTTGTGATATGAATAAATCTCACAACGGTCTCCCATCAGGTAATGCCTCCATGTCTTCAGGGCTAGAACTACGGCTGCGAGTTCGAGGTCATGGGTTGGGTAATTTTGCTCATGTTGTTTCAGTTGTCGAGACAGATAAGATATGACTTTGCCTTCTTGCATTAGCACACATCCGAGACCGATCTTGGATGCATCACAATACACGTCAAAGGGCTTCGTGATATCCGGTATGATTAAGATTGGGGCTGAAATCAATCTCCTCTTGAGATCTTGAAAACTTGCTTCACATTTGTCCATCCATTAAAACTTCTTGTCCTTCTTCAGCAATTGGGTCATGGGTCTGGCGATACTCAAGAATCCTTCTATGAACTTGCGGTAATATCGCGCCAATCCAAGAAATGCACGAACTTGGGTTTTAGTGGTTGGGGATTGCCAATCTTCGACATCTTTCACCTTTGCAGGGTCAACGGCAATTCCTCCGGCTGATACAATGTGGCCAAGGAATCCTACCTCCTATAACCAGAATTCACATTTTCTAAACTTGGCATACAACTGATGCTCTCTAAGGGTTCCAAGAATGGTCCTTAGGTGTAGCTCATGTTCTTCTTCTGATTTGGAATAAATTAGAATGTCGTTGATGAAAACAACGACAAACTTATCCAGGAAGTCCATAAAAATCTTATTCATGAGATTCATGAAATAAGCAGGGGCATTGGTTAATCCAAAAGACATGACAGTATACTCGTATAATCCATATCTGGTGGTAAAGGTAGTCTTTGGAATATCCTCTGCATGAATCTTGAGTTGATGATAGCATGTCCTAAGATCAATCTTAGAAAACACTTTGGCACCGGTCAACTAATCAAAAAAATCTTCTATCTTGGGCAATAGGTATTTGTTCTTGATAGTGACATCATTCAACTTCCGATAATCCGTACACAAACGGTTACCTCCATCCTTCTTGTCCACAAATAAGACAGGTGATCTCCATGGTGACACACTTGGTTGAATCAATCCAATTTCCAGCATGGCATCCAGTTGCTTCTTCAGTTCTGCTAGTTCAGACAAGTTCATACTATAGGGTCTCTGAGCTATGGGTTCGGTTCCGGGGATTAGTTCAATGATAAACTCGATATCCCGATCTGGGGGCATACCGGGCAAAACATCTGGAAATACATTGGGGTATTTACAGACTATCAGGACTTGGTCAATGGTAGGTTGGGCTATACTCTTGTTGCACTTGAATTGACGAGGTAAGGTTTAAGATACATGCTCGACTGATATTCCAGCTGTACTAGTCATGTTTATGGCTTTCTTGGCACAGTTAATCATTCCTTTATGGTTGGACATCCAATCCATTCCTAGTACTACTTCCAAACCTTTAGTTCCAAGTACTATCAGATTAGCATAAAAATCTATGCCAAGGATTCGGATAGGGACGACTTTGCAAATTTGCCTAGCTTTGGTGGTTGAACCGGGGATTTGAACAATCATAACATGCTTCAGTTTGGTTGGTTGAATCTTACTAGTGCATGCAAATTCTTTGGTGACAAGTGAGTGTGATGCACCATAATCAAACAACACTCTAGCGAGTACTGAATTAACAGAAAACATACCTAGCACAACGTTTGGGGCTTCCTGGGCTTCTTCAGCATGCATGAGAAAAAGACGGCCGTTGCGGTTGAGTGAATTCCCTGGGGCAAACCTTCTTTCGGGCTGAAAACGACGATGTTGCTAAGCTGGGGCATTTCAATTGGGGGTTGCGGCATTCTTCTTGGGGCACTCATTTGAGTAGTGACCCTTATTTCCACAGTCATAACAAGTACTTGCGACTTGTCCTTTGCTGCAACAGGCACAACATTGCTTCCAGTGCTCGTGGCAGTGTTGGTGTTGGCGGTAGCATTGTTGTTGTTGAAGTTGGGTGGTGCACGGTTGAAATTGCTAGAGTTGCCGGGGTTGTTGTGATTTCCTCCGGGCCTCGGGTTTGCACGGTTGGGATAGATCAGACGGTTCATCAGGGGTCTGTTGGTTCTCGGGGAAAATCCTGGAAATGGGTTAGGGCGATACTTTGGGGTCTGATGGGTTCCTGGCTGATGCATCATGCGACTCTTGCGGTTCTCATTGGCCTGGTTGATCTTTCCTTCCATATGGATGGCAAAGTCGACAAGGGCTTCAATATAAGCAAAGGGGATATTGACCAACACAGTCTACATCTCATCATGCAGACCATTCAAGAATCTCTCTTTCTTCTTGGCTTCGGTGTCGATCTCATCCGGGGCATACCTAGCTAATGACAAGAATTTCTCACGGTATTCCACTACGGTCATCCTGTTGGGTTCGCAGCATAGAAAACAAAAAATTTCCTACGATGGGAACAACTATGTACCAAGATCTATCTAGTAGATACAAACAACGAGCGGATGTACATCCGTAGAGAACATACCCTTGAAGACCGACAAAGCTTAACGAGTCCAAACTCGTGGTTGATGTAGATGATCTCTTGTCGATCTCAAGATCGAGAGGAAGTCCTAGCGCCGCAAAACAGCAGCTCATCCGTGCTCGCACACACGTTCGAGTCACCGAGCAACCTCCGCCTCCTCGCTCATGCGATGCAGCGGAAGCACAACTCTTTCTTGCCGAAAAGCCACCGGGAACATGTATCTCGCTAGTCCGAGACCATGGGGGATAAATTCTAGAGGGGGAGAGAGATCCTTCACGAGGATGTGTGAGTGAGAGAGAGGGAGGGGGCTCCTTTTATAGGGAGAGGGGGGCACCCAAGGGGCCATGTGCCCAGCCATGGGGCTGCCCCCACCTCTTCCACATTTATGTGGCTGGACACTCCACTCACTCAAATGCCTTTCAATTCCCTCCACTCAAAAACCCACTCAAATTCCCATTAAATTTCCACCAAATTTAATGAAAACTCTCATTAAATAAAACTCCTTTTATTTATTCAGAATTTTTTCAATTAATTTAATGACAAACATTCACATATAACCCCTTGCTAGTATTTCATTTCACATGCAGAAACACTTTCTGCAATTTCACCCGAAAACCCGTTTCGGTATCTAGTGAAATAAATTCATGCGCTTGTTATTCTTTTCGGCATGAAACTTTTGCTCCAATTGGATGTCGGTGTCTCTTAAGTGTGTCACCCTACGGTTCGTGAATAATGCGGACATGATCGAGACCCCTCTTGGATCAATAATCAGAAGCGGGATCTGGAGACCCATACTGACTCCCACACATTCAATGATGACTTTCTTGTGATCGTCGGAACCTTTTACACTAGTATCTTAATCCCTTTGTTTCACGATATATTACAAGTCCGAGATTCGATCATCGGTATCTCCATACCTAGTTTGATCTCGTTAGTGACATGCACTCTTTTCTTGTTCCCGTGATATAACATTCTAGTGATCAAATCACTTGCTTGCAAGCTAACCAATGTGATATCACCGAGAGGGCCCAGAGTATATCTATCTGTCATCGGG
Organism: Avena sativa; assembly: GCA_916181665.1. NCBI lineage: Eukaryota > Viridiplantae > Streptophyta > Magnoliopsida > Poales > Poaceae > Avena > Avena sativa. The sequence continues at coordinate 142,081,999 of OV702280.1, forward strand.
ATGAACAAATTGCACTCTCGATCCATGGGCCTCAACATAACACTTTATTAGTTCTGAATCCATCTTTATAATCACCCTGTTACGGTGTACGTTTGATGTTATCAAGAAACTCTTCCGGTGTTAGTGATTGACATGATCTCATGGTCTAAGGATTAGGATCACTTCGTAAGTTGTTATAGCAATATAAACTCAATGACTTTGATCATAATGCTATACTTCAGATGAATGTTCATCACACCATTACACTAATGTTGTGATCCCGTTATTAACAACATCCAATGTCCATGATCAGGAAACCTTGATCATCTTGTTAATCAACGAGCTAGTTTATGAGAGAGACATAACTAGGAACTTCCTTTTTGTTTATTAAACACACGTGTATTAACGTTTCCGTATTAATACAATTATAGCATGTAAAATAAACATTTATCATAAATAAGGAATACGATAATAACCACTTTATTATTGCCTCTCGGGCATATTCCCTTCATTCTCCCACTTGCACTAGAGACAATAATCTAGTTTGAAAACTTTGCGTATTGAACACATATGGCTTTCTGGTGTTCCATATATGCAATTGCAAGTGGTTAACATAATGTACGGATCTGACACTTTCAGGTCCGTGTGTATTTGCATGTCTTTGCGTCTTCACGCATCACTCATTCTCTAATGAGATGGCATTGTATAAATTTGGTCTTTTGGTGAGACCTTTAGTTCCTTGGGGTTAAAACACGTCGATACTATTGTCGTACAATATATCTTTAGTGTTAGCCCGTTGTGAACCACACCTTAGTTTGATAAAAACTACTTGACACAAATTCCCTCCTTTGCTGCTACTATAGCAGTCATATACTTAGCCTTTTGTTGTAGTATCCGTCACAATGTCTTAACTTTGGAATTTATCCAAATCCATCATGGAAACTTTCTTTCCATTTCATTGTGCCACCCATAGTTTAAATTGAGATAAACTTAATTTGTATCTTGTGACAAAACTAGTATCAATGTAACACTTTACAATGAACTATTTGTAATTGCTTTGTCACCTCTACACAAATATATTCTTAGTTCTTCCAAAAGATCATAAGAATTTCCTTACTATTGTCCAATGATCATTTTATGATTCATTCTGGTATATGCTCATAACACTTAGAGCATAGGACATATCTGGATGTGTACATATCATGGTATGATTTATCAAATCATTCTTGTGATTTTACTCATCAAGTGTCAAAACACTTGAATCTTGTTTCACTTATCAAGTGTCGATACACTTGAATCTTGATTCAATTCCTTTCCATGCAACAAGAACTGTTTCTTGTCGTTTCTATATTGAACTCCTTCAATATCTCATATATGCATGTTTGGCACAACCATATTGGCGTCACAGTCTATCCACTATAGACATTCATGCTAAATATTCGGGTTTTGCCTAAGTCTTTCATCGAAATGAAATTCTTAACCTTTGTCAATAAAAGATACATCATTTCTAATCAACAAGATGTCCTCCACATAATGTATTAGAAATATTCTCAGCGCTCCCACTTAATTTCTTGCAAATGCAAGCATCTTCATCGTCTCCAGATGAAAACTCCTTTTCATTAAGGTGAAGATTCCAACTCCGCGATGCTTACTTCAACCATTGAAGTTTGCATGCCGTTTTAGCATCCTTTAAATTTTAACAAAACCCTTTTGGACCGTGTCATGTACACGTCCTAGGTAACCATTCTATTAGAAGAATTTTGTTTTGTTTATTCATCTACCATATACCAAATTATATGTAGTGGTTGCTACTTTAATCCGTCCAGACAAAATATCGCTATGAAAGATCAAATCTTGTCATAGTTAACTCCTTGAACATTGTCGTAAAATACTTTACGACATGTCGACTATTTCATAGATGTGAAACATCCATGTCTGTTTCTTTATAGATCCAAATACGACCGATAGGTTTTTACACCTTTCCGGAGGGTCTTCCAAGTTCAAAACTTGATTTCTCGTGTATGGAACTATCATGGATTTTATGGCTTCAAGCCATTTGACGGAGTCAGGGCCCATCATCGCTTCTTTGTATGTATTCGGTTCATCATTGTCAAACAATAATGATTTACTCTCAAATCTTAGCATTTGATTGTTTAACCGACCTACTTGGTTCAATAGGAACTTAGATATCCATGACCACAACCTTTGAGGCACATAAGCCATGAGCATTATGGCTGCCTCCGAAACGATTTCCGGCCCTGCGCAACTCAGCACATATAGCTAAGGTTCGTTAACCTTATCAAAGTTCTATTGTCCTCCCACTTAACATTTATGAAAAATTCCTTCTTCAAGAAACTTCACATTTCAAGCGACAAACCCTTTTGTTGGTGTTATGGAGGAATAACCAATTTTTATTCGAAATAACCTACAAAGACATGCTCATCCGACTTTGGTTGTAAACATCTTACTTATGTTTAGCATACCAAAATTTAAGAAATGACAACTTGGGTTTTACCCCAAACCATAACTTCCATGGTGTCATTTAAACGGATCAAGATGGAGCTCTTTTCAGTGTAAAAACGGTAGTCTCTAAAGCTTTAATCTTTTAAAACATAATGGCAGTTTTATAAATAACACCTTTGATCCAACCATGTCAAACAAGGTTTCATTACAAATATCAAACATTCCATATTCCTATGGTGTTTCGGGAGATGTAAATCTAGGTGTTTTGCTAAACTTCTAACTCAAATAAATCCCTTTATGATAAAATAATAATTCATTTATTTTCTTATTACACTTGTAACTCAAACAAATCCCTTGTGATAAAATCATAAACCATTTATTTTCTTGTTACAATGATTTTCCACTTCATATTGAAAGTCTTTGAAACGTTTTTCAAATATTTCATACTTCTTTCTCATTAAGTGAATATTCACTCAAATTTCCGGAGAAAGCATATGAAGTTGAAATCCATCGCTTACGACTATACATAATGGACTACATACATCGATATGTATAAATTCCAATAATTTAGTTGATCGTTCTTCTTTGGACTTTGAACGAAGTTTTAATTATCCCGAGGAAAGTCTTACAAGCGTCACTTGATCAAATCAAAGACTCCAAAAATCCATGAAAATGGAGTTTCTTCATGTTCTCTTTCCAATATAATTTAAACGGCGATGTCACTTCGTAAGTGATCTTCCAATCATTTGTCTTGCGACATTTTAGCATTAGGCTTTATGGATGTGATTTCTCCAACTAGATTTGTAAATCATCCATCTTATATGGAATACGTAATTATTTGAACAACCTTTGTTCTCATAATACCTGATTTAAATAACAATTATTAAAACAAATCTTGAAGTCAAGATTTGATGTCAACGACAAATACAAACAATGGTTTGTTTGTTTTCGATGAACATCATCACATATTCTCTTGCTAGTTACTTAGGCCATTGTGGTTCATGAATTGCGTTGTTCCGTATGAAATTTCATACCAACCAATTCGGTATCCAATACCCAAGAACCACATTGTTTAACAAGCAAAGAATACAACCATAACATGTATATCATCCATATACCTAAATTGGATATTTCCAATCTTTTCTTTTCTGCCAAATATATTTTATAGATTCTCTTCCAGCATTTCCTTTTCATTTTAAGAGAATCTATCAACATCAACAGTGGCGCCATATACATGACACATAGTCCAAAGCGTGTATATTCAAATAATAGTACCTTTGGACTTGCACTTTGAAGTAGATCACCATCATCAAATGATCGGTGTTCTTTCAAAATCCATTCTTTAGTAATCTTTTAGTGTAGTAAACACTTTACATACATCTTCTATTCATCCTTATCATGAAGACTTTCATGATCAAGCTAATGTAGCTTATAAAGGCGAATTGTTAGTATAACATTACTTTCCAAAACCCTTTTGGATGATTAGGATGTCTAGCATCTCCAACCTTCGTAAATTCTCATCCAATATGAGAACATATATTATACTCTATCATATTGCAACCAAAACATTGTTTCAGATATCGTTATATCTGCCACACATGATGATTTATAAAATAATTCTTTCAGCTCCTAGATAAACTTGATATTAAAACAATCAAGAATCATGGAGGGAAACATGATACTTAAGATACTAACACTGGAATTGTTACTCTCGATTTAATACCAATTATTAAATTTCACGGAGTAAACAGAGTTTGCTGAAAGTTTGTAATAGGACTTTAAACTTTAGATTGACACTCAACACAATACGATACCAGTTCGTAAAGTATATATCCAGAATTCTATAGTTCTATTATCTCAATTATAACTAAGCATAAGGTGATGAACGAATGCCAATGACTACAACAAATTATGCAAATTCACTTTGATTTAGTTTATGATAAATTGAGTTCTACTAATCCAAATTAGAAATAAAATCCCACTCAAAAACGACATCCCTCGTGTCTTTTTGGTGATTACATGAACAAAATCCACTACACCAAGTCTGATCATCACGTGAGTCGGTGTAGCTTCAAAGGAGAGCATCCATATGGTCATCATATCAAAACATATGACTCATGCTTAACCTTTCGGTCCGTGTTCCGAGGCCATGTCTGTACATGCTAGGCTCGCCAAGTAAGAACCTTAGTATTCGCGTGTGTAACTGTCTTACACCCGAGATATGCTCGTGGATTCAAGTATACCCGATCATCACGTGATGTCTTGAAGCGACGAAACATTGTAGGTGCATACTTAAGGAAGAACACATTATTATATTGATATCTAAATGAGGGATCATCTTATTATGCTAATAAAATGCCAAACAAGCAATATAAGATGCAATCAAAACATCACATGTTTATAAGTGAAATGATATGGTTCCCGCATATGATCTCTATCATGTGCATCGTGGTATGATCTCTATCATACCTCTATGTGTAAGGCCAAGGTCTATGGAACCTACACGTTATGTGTGTTGTAAGAGTATCATCTCATACTTCTACTTACAACATCACCATATCATAACACTAGCCCAGCAACAATCTAAACTAGACGCCTCTAATTTATCCATTGCAAGTTTTACGTGGCTTAGGGCTTTCGAAGATAGAACCGTTCTTACCTACGAACATGAACCACAACGAGGACAACCAAATTGTTGACAACTCGTTGAAAATTAGATATTGACTATAGTAGGAGAGATAGACACCCGCTAGCCACTTATGCAAAACTAGTTGCATGTCAAGCGTGGAACAGGTCTCATGTGCGAGGACATGTAAAGTTTGTCCGGGCCGCTTCATCCCACTATGCCACCAATATCCAAAGTACAACTAAGAAGCAATAAAATGATCATCATCGCCCACATACTCATATGTGTACTACCCGTGCAAAGCATCTACGCATAGATCCGGCTCTGATACCACTGTTGGGTTCGCAGCATAGAAAACAAAAAATTCCTACGATGGAAACAACTATGTACCAAGATCTATCTACTAGATACAAACAACGGGTGGATGTACATCCGTAGAGAACATACCCTTGAAGACCGACAAAGCTTAACGAGTCCAAACTCATGGTTGATGTAGACGATCTCTTGCTGATCTCAAGATCGAGAGGAAGTCCTAGCGCCGCAAAACAGCAGCGCATCCGTGCTCGCACACACGTTCGAGTTACCGAGAAACCTCCGCCTCCTCGCTCCAGCGATGCAGCGGAAGCACAACTCTTTCTTGCTGAAAATCCACCGGGAACATGTATCTCGCTAGTCCGAGACCATGGGGGATAAATTCTAGAGGGGGAGAGAGATCCTTCACGAGGAGGTGTGAGTGAGAGAGAGGGAGGGGGGCTCCTTTTATAGGGAGAGGGGGCACCCAAGGGGCCATGCGCCCAGCCATGGGGCTGCCCCCACCTCTTCCACATTTATGTGGGTGGACACTCCACTCACTCAAATGCCTTTCAATTCCCTCCACTCAAAAGCCCACTCAAATTCCCATTAAATTTCCACCAAATTTAATGCAAACTCTCATTAAATAAAACTCCTTTTATTTATTCAGAATTTTGTCAATTAATTTAATGACAAACATTCACATATAACCCCTTGCTAGTATTTCATTTCACATGCAGAAAAACTTTCTGCAATTTCACCCGAAAACCCGTTTCGGTATCTAGTGAAATAAATTCCTGCGCTTGTTATTCTTTTAGGCATGAAACATTTGCTCCAATTGGATGTCGGTGTCTCTTAAGTGTGTCACCCTACGGTTTGTGAATAATGCGGACATGATCGAGACCCCTCTCGGATCAATAATCAGAAGCGGGATCTGGAGACCCATACTGACTCCCACACATTCAACGATGACTTTCTTGTGATCGTCGGAACCTTTTACGCTACTATCTTAATCCCTTTGTTTCACGATATATTACATGTTCGAGATTCGATCATCGGTATCTCCATACCTAGTTTGATCTCGTTACTGACATGCACTCTTTTCTCGTTCCCGTGATATAACATTCTAGTGATCAAATCACTTGCTTGCAAGCTAACCAATGTGATATCATCGAGAGGGCCCAGACTATATCTATCCTTCATCGGGATGAACAAATTCCACTCTCGATCCATGGGCCTCAACATAACACTTTATTAGTTCTGAATCCATCTTTATAATCACCCTGTTACGGTATGACGTTTGATGTTATCAAGAAACTCTTCCGGTGTTAGTGATTGACATGATCTCATGGTCTAAGGATTAGGATCACTTCATAAGTTGTTATAGAAATATAAACTCAATGACTTTGATCGTAATGCTATACTTCGGATGAATGTTCATCACACCATTACACTTATGTTGTGATCCTGTTATTAACAACATCCAATGTCCATGGTCAGGAAACCTTGATCATCTTGTTAATCAATGAGCTAGTTTATGAGAGAGGCATAACTAGGAACTTCCGTTTTGTTTATTAAACACACATGTATTAACGTTTCCGTATTAATACAATTATAGCATGTAAAATAAACATTTATCATAAATAAGGAATACGATAATAACCAATTTATTATTGCCTCTCGGGCATATTCCCTTCACATCCGTCCTTGCTTCAGTTCTTTGAACTCATCTCTCATTCTCTTGATCAAACCCGGTGGCACATGGGTTCTGCTGAACTTGGCCTTGAATTCCTCCCAGGTCATCATCTGTCCTCCAGTCATTGCACGAACGCTGTTCCACCATGCTCTTGCATCTCCGGATAGATAGTGGGTGGCGAACAGAACTTTCTCGTTAGCTTCCACTCTGGCGACTTCTAGGTTCTTTTCCATGGTTTGCAGCCAATCGTCTGCATCTAGGGAAACATGTGGGTTGGTATTCTGAAATTATTGAGCTTAGATCCATGGTTGTCCTGATTTCCTTGGCCTTGATTGTTATGGGCTAGCTGGGCTATCTGCTGAAGGGTGGCTAGGTTGGCTTGACGTTCAGCTCTTTCTGCTTCGCGGTCAGAAACCAACATTTGCAGGATCTGCAACATCGGGTCCAGGGATGAACCACTTACTCCGCATGGCATCTGAAGATTGAGATAGATCATGAGAAAAGAGGGAAATTTCTAAGGTTCAGGGACTTTGAAAAGTTTTTAAAGTTTGATTCAGATTTTTTAGCAACTTTCTTTTCATTCATTCATTCATAGAACACGGTACAAACACACACCACAAATCAAGAAAAACAGATGGTTTTAAGAACCATTCTGGAAACTACGATACAGTGGGACCAAATACAACTCACTACCCTAGTGCTCAAGTGCTACTACTCCTTGGAGTCGGTGTAGTCGTCATCCTCATCATCCTCATTGTTATCGATGAAGGCGAAATCATCCTCATCGGTGAAGAAGTCCATAGCTTGATCCTCCAGAAAATCATCATCACCGCTGAGATAGGAGTAGGGGTCTCCACGAAGATCCTCTCCGGCATTCTCTCTTTCCTCCAACTTCATGTCTCTCTCGTGGATGGTCTCCTCCAAATCCGAGATACGGTGGCGAAGACGAGCAATGATGTGCTCCTTCTTATCTAGCTGACGGCGGCGAGACTTGCGATCCTTCGCTAGCATGGCGATGGTCTGATCCTTCGTCTTGATGATGGCGGACTTGTGGTTGGAGTAGTCATGGCAATTGTCCAATTCCTGCTGACAATCGTACATCATGAAGCTAAGGTGGTCCAACTGAGTCTTCAGCTCGTGGTGATATGGGGCTTCCAGTGGCTGTCCCATATCATCACGCCTTGGACAAAACTCAAAGCGGGTACCCTTGATCTGGTTGATACTCTGCCCACACAGACGTGCAAGAGCTTCCTGCATGGCCCTGGAAAGTCAATCAAGCCAGTTGTTCTCTCTTAAGGTGAACTGAATTCCCTCAGTAGTGGGAGGTTCAATCTTTCCTAGGAGACTTGCAACAATTAGCCACTGCAGATCTTCTCCTCCTTGATCATTGAGCTGAGCTCCGAAGAACTCGGGGTGCGGACGCTCTAGAAGTTCCGAAAGCTGGTCCAAATCCCGCTCAAAGATAAGGTCTCCTCCATTCCCCAACTGATAAAACTTGATGTACTTCACGTCCATCTATAATAATATAGGATGAGTAAGTTAGTAGAGTGATCAAGTGTGTCGAATTTTAGGTATTTTGCAAGAGTTTTTGAGGATCATGAATTTTTATGAAAGAAACAAGGTGATAAGAATGGGAATAAGTTTTTGTAAATATTTGCTTCCTTTGGTTTTTGAAACTAAGTTTTTGATTCAAACGTCCAGTCTAACTAGGGTCTCCTATGGTCAGGATGGCTCTGATACCAACTTATCAACACCCGGATTTTTAATCCCAGATGCCTGTCATGCCATACATCGCAATCCCAGGATTACCATTTTTGCGAGACATAACAGATTTGGATATCACAGTACATCATCCATTAACAAGCATACATAAGGTCTTACAAAAATAAGGATCTCATGATCCAGTTCTTAATACAACTCAAGCAGCGGAAATACGTAATAATAAAGGTAGCATAGGCGAGCCTCCATCTTCGGGGTCACAGGCAATGCTGACGATGGGAGATGATCCTAGTTGTCGTAACCTTCCCGTGGTCCATCATCCTGGTACTCCTCTTCATAGTCTGGCCATGGGAATAGCCAGGGACAAAGCCATGAGTACTCTTTAAGTACTCGCAAAATAATACTAACAAGTGAAGGGGGTTTTGTAGTAGGACACTAAGCTCTAGGGTTGTTTTGCAAAAAGCCAGATTTACCTCTACTAAGTTTAGAAGCAAGAAAGCTGGTTGAAATTTATAACACCTAAGACAGAACTTGAATTTCATATCACAACTCTGTTGTGGTCAAGTCAAATTCTCAATTCATTTCACAAGTCATTTTGAAAACATCTGACAGGGGAACAGTATGGCCACTCCAACTGTCTATAACCGCGGACGCGGCTATTCGAAGAGTTTGACACTCTGCAGAGATTGTACACTTTCACCACAACATTCGATCCATCTGTCAGTAAAAAATCCTGAATTCACCATACTCAGTATGGGGATAATAAATCCTAACCTTTCAGTTACACGCCCTAGTATAGGCACCTCTCCTGTGAGTTTGGCCTCCCAACCATGACCAACTGTCATCTTGGGTAATGCACAAGTGGACAATCTTCACAAGGTAGCCTCAGCTCAGACCGTGGTTATGAGGGAACTCATAACAAGGTATATAAGTTTCAAGTCAAGCCCTACCCAATTTTCGGGTATTGTGGTTGTACGGTAAAATTGGAATGGTATTGCATCCAGACAACCATCAGTTTTATAAAGGGCTAAGGCTCATGCCTTAACATTTTCATCATCCAAATCATCTGGTGTTCGAAAACACATGTCAAAACATCTCAGTAGAATGACTCATCATTCTAAGGTTTTCATAACCATTTTCCACCAAGTATTCCCATCTAAAGTTGATCAAGTTTTTTATGCTTAGCACTAGCATCTACCAGTGGGGGTGAGTACTAATGAGGGGTGGTAAACAAGTGGAGTTTAACTAAGTTCAATCTCATGCCTTAGGGTGACATTAAGATTATCTAGCTTAGGCCAAATTTAATGCTCTTTATGCACCTTCAATTGTCTTCCTAGAATCTACAAGTCACTTAAGTAGACTCTAAGTAATAGCTTTGATAAAGAAATAAAGTAGAAAGCTTACAAGTAAAACTAGGAGGGGGTATCAAGTGGGTATGATCACATATGCTTAAGGCATCTAGTTGTCATGGTAATAAGCAAGTATTAGCTTGCATCAGTATTAGTATAGGCTTGCTAAAGTAGAGTAGCTTGCAAGTGTTAGATTGCTCAATCAACTAGTAGTATTAGGCTTGCCTTGTGCAGAGCAGTGGTTGAAGTTCTCCTCGGCTGCTTCTTCGTAGTATCCTCCTTCCTCCTCGTATCATTGGTCGGTACTAGCGTCTATGAATAAATACGAGGTACACAATCACCAAACAATACTTAACTACTTTCAATCATCACACAAAAGGGTTCTATAGATGATCTAGCATCATCACTAACATTCAATATTAAAGCATTTGTCTTATTTATTTTATTTTAGAAAAGTAATGTCTACTCACTAAAAAACTACTTAAGATTTAATATTCTCCAAACCAAACATGGGATCATGTTGACACATTTCATCACCACATATTTCAGTACATGAGAATGTGATTTAAAGTGGTGTCACAATTTAATAAGATTTGACCTTTTATTTTAAATAAAATAAGTGACTAGAAATACCTATGTGGCATTCTTTTATTACTTGAACATTGTTTCTGTAAGTAAACCCATATGTTTTTATATATTCTGAAAGGTATGGTCAAATATGATTTTTGAGAGTTGGAATCAATTCAAAAGCTATTATGGTTGAAATTTAAAAAATGTTTGAATGCAGAAAAGCTTCTGCCTTGTTATTTTTAGATCCCAATGATTTGAATCCAATGGTCTTCGATTAAGCATTTCAATACATTTCTAACAAAATTGGTTTCATTCAATTTGGTTCACTGAATCGAGTTGGGTTGATTTTTGAAACTTGGTACAGAACAGAGTTTGAATATAAATAGAAAAAGCTAAATTCAAACAAGTGGGCTGTGCGGGAAAGGTTAATGGGTCGGCCCAGTGTCACTTCGCAGCGCGGGGCTCAACTGACAGGGGAGTTCCACTATCAGTGGCTCATAACACGCGAAGCGGTACGGGGCGATCTCGGCCGCACGATCTAAGTCTAATCGAACGGCTACGGCTCATCGTCCACGTCGGGCAGCGCCGGCGAGACAGAACCCTAACGCAGCAGGTGGGGGTCGTGGGAGGCTCACCGGGGCTCAGGCGAGGGTCGGCGATGGGGGAAAACGACAAAGTCGACGACGGTGATTCTCCTGGCACCGGCAGCTCCTCCTAGGGCGGCTCCAATCGATGGCTTCCTTCTTCTCCAGCAGCGACGGGCTCTAGTGAAATTCCGACGATGCGCTGCTCGCCTTGCTCCGGGAGTGAGGTAGGGTGGTTCTGGGTGAGAGGGGAGTGGAATGGTGTGAAGAAATCGAGCGGGGGAGGCCTCTATTTATAGTGGCGAGAGGGGACCGACGGGCGCGGGCTGTGCTCGTCGTGGTTGACGGCATAGAGGGCTATCGGCGTGGGCGACGGTAGGGGGCGGTGCTGTGCTCCCTGGCGAATCTCAACGGCGTGGTGGCGAGGGGTGGGGCGGTGTTGATCGGTCGGAACGCTTCGGAGCTCTGAGCGGGTCCGACGAAGGTTTTGATGGCACACAACACGCGTGGCGCGGCGGCGAACGGGCGTGTCTGCGGGGTTGCTGGGGTGGTGGTGATCACGCCTGCACGCGGCGAGGGCAGCGCGCGGTCTGTGGGCGTGTGTCGAGGGTGGCGCACGGGCGCGCTCTCGGCATGCTCGTAGAGAGGCTTGGCATGGCTAGGTCGTGTGGTCCAGTGGCTGGCATTTCTCGAGGCTGGGACAGGGAGTGGCGGTGGGGTGCTGGCTATCTCCCAGACAAGGTTGGCGAGGCTAGTGTGGCCTCTAGCTCGCCGGTGACAACGAGGTGGCAAGTGTGCTCTCGGCCTGCTCACCATTGATGGCTAGGCTTGCTTACAATGGTGCTAAGGATAGTTAAAAGAGCTAGATGATTTACTAAGGACTAGTTGTAACCAGAGAGGGAACAAGTTAGGCCTAAAACACTATTAAAACAGTGAATTTGATTTGGTTGATTTGAATCTGCAACCTGTTTGATGAAATGGCCGCATGAACTTGAGTTTTGAATTTTTAAAATATTTTTGTGGGTGTGCTAGGCATGTGGTGAGGATTCTGTGGATGGTTGGGTTTTGAAAATTGAGCTTGTTTGAGTGGTTTTTGAAATAGTGGGATCTTCCCATATGAAATAGATTCAATTTTAAATTGTCATTTAAACTAAGCATTTAAATGTTTTTGGATGGTCACAAAGTGCGCCTTGGTACCTTGTTATGAGTACTGTCAAGGGGTGCAAAGATTCTTACATGTTTCCGTTAAGTTCTGAAAGTTAGGGATAGCCAAAGTAGGCATGGGAGTTAATTTGGCCAAAGTGACCATTCACTTAATTTGTTTGTTTTGACTTGGTTGTCTTTGGGAAAAGTTTGGGGATTGTTTAGATGATGTTTATTTCACCTAAGAATCATTTTACAAGCAAAGAAACACAGAACCATGGAAATTCAAAAGAATCCAAATTTTAATACATACACATATGAATGCTTTCATATTTTTAATTGGAAAAGTTTTTGTTAACCCTAATTTTGATGATTAGAGTTTGATGATCCAAGTTTAGTATTTTTGGGATGTTACAATTATCTCCCAACAAGTACTTTTCTTTAACGCCTTTAAGTTAGGCACAAGAAGCAAGAAATCAAGTATTTTCAAATGAAGAAGCATTAATATCAAACCTTGCTTTCAAAGGAGGAGCAAAAAGAAACTTCCCTCACCTCATAGGGAAGTGTTCACTGCCTTTCTTAAATGGAAATTGATATTTAATGGTGCCTTCTTTCATATCAATGATGGCACCAATAGTTCTAAGAAAAGGTCTTCCCAAAGTAATAGGACAAGAAGCATTGTATTCAACATCCAAAACATAGAAATCAACAGGGACGTAAGCATTGTTAACCGTAATGAGAACATCATTAATACTTCCCATGAGTTTCTTCTTAGCATTATCATTAAGTAGGACATCGAAATAACAATCTTCCAAAGGTGGCAAATCAAGCATTTCATAAATCTTCCTAGGCATAATAGAGACACTATAACCAAGATCACATGAAGCTTTGAGATCAAAGTCATTTACTGGCATATTAATAATGGGTTCCCAACTATCTACTTCTTTCCTAGGAAAAGAAGCTTTCTGTTTCAGCTTCTCTTCCTTAATTTTAACAAGAGCATCTGTAATGTGTTTGGTGAAAGCAGCATGCATATCACTAGCATCAGGACTTCTAGCAAGCTTTTGTAGGAACATAATCACTTCGGAAATATTGCAACCATCAAGATCAAAATCAAACTTAGCATCACTAGTAGTAGACTCATTGGGCTTAGGCATTGTAGGAGGAGGAATAGGGACTTCTTATTGTTCAGTGACATCCATATTTGTGGTGATGGTGCACACACTATTGTTTCTAGCAATTTCAGCTTCCCCTTACCAATTAGCATGAAGTTGGGCTAACAGTCTAACATTTTCATCAATAGTAACTTGTATGGCATGAGTAGCAGCAAATGTACTTTCCATGGTTTTAGGTTTAGCAGCCATTTTATTAATCAAAGAGGACTGTTCTTCAGACAAATGTACTAGGAATTTCTCTATTCAGATTCTCAAGCTGATGACTAATATTTTTCAAGATAAGAGATTGTTCTTCCATAGTTTTAGTAAATATCTTGTTTTGCTCATATTGCACCTGCATAAAGTTTTTAGTGGATCTTTCAACTTCTAGAATCCTATCTTCACTAGGCATTCCAGATCTACCATGATAAGTACTTCCATTATTAGCAGAATAAGACCTATAGTTATTACCATAAGCATTGTTGCCAAAATTATTATTCCTAATGAAGTTCACATCAACTTTCTCTTCTTGAGCAACCAAAGAGGCGGGAACATTATTTGGATCTAAAGGAGCTTTCCCATTAACAAGCATAGCCATAATAACATCTATCTTATCACTCAAAGAGGAGGTTTCTTCAACAGAGTTTACCTTCTTACCATGTGGAGCTCTCTCAGTGTGCCATTCATAATAATTAACCATCATATTATCAAAGAGTTTTGTTGCAACACCCAAGGTGATGGTCATAAAGGTACCTCCAGCAGTTGAATCCAACAGGTTTCTTGAAGAGAAGTTCAAACCTGCATAAAAATTCTGGATAATCATCCACGCAGTAAGTCCATAAGTGGGAAAATTCTTAACCAAAGATTTCATTCTTTCCCAAGCTTGAGCAACATGTTCATTATCAAGTTATTTAAATTTCATAATGTCACTTCTCATAGATATATTCTTAGCAGGAGGGTAATAATTTCCAATAAAAGCATCTTTGCACTTAATCCAAGAATCAATACTATTTCTAGGCAAGGATAGCAACCATTCTTTAGCTTTTCCTCTTAAGGAGAAAGGAAACAACTTGAGCTTAATAATATCTCCATCTACATCCTTATACTTTTGCATCTCACAAAGTTCAACAAAGTTATTGAGATGGGAAGCAACATCATCAGAACTAGCACCAGAAAATTGCTCTCTCATCACAATATTCAACAAATCAGACTTAATTTCATAAAAGGTAGCATAAGGAGCAGGTGGAGCAATAGGAGTGCTTAGCAAATCATTGTTGTTTGTGCTAGTGAAGTCACACAACTTGGTGTTCTCAGCAGAGTTCATTTTGGCAAAAGTGGAGCAAGCCAACAACAACAACTAGAGCAGGAACTAATTTTTTTTGTGTTTTTGATAAGAGAAAGCAAACCAAACTAAACTATTTTTTTGGAGTTTTTGATAAAAAGAGGCAAACAAAACCAAGCAAAAGAAACTAAGAAAAACAAAAAAAAAGTAAAGAGAAAGGTTGTGGAGGACTCCCCTTGTGAAGACGTCCTTAGCCTCCCCGGCAACGGTGCGAGAAAAGCTTGTTGGCGCTTTATCAACGTGTGAGCGCTTCATCGGGGGAGACCCCAAGAGCAAGGTGTGATGCAGCACAACAGCAAGTTTTCCCTTAGTAAGAAACCGAGGTTATCGAACCAGTAGGAGGAAGGAAACGTCTCAAAGGTGTTGCGAGCAACATGGAAACCTGCACAACACAAAGTCAAGACTTTGCCCCAATGAATAGTGAGGTTGTAAATCTCACCGGTTGCTGTAACAAAGGATTAACTATATGGCGTGGAAGGTGATAGTGGTCTGTAGAAAGTAAATAGTAACAGTGGAAGATGTATCAATGGTAAAGATTGGACCGGGGTCCATAGTTCACTAGAGATGCTCTCCTTAGACAAACAAACATGGCATGCTGGGTAAACAAATTACAGCAGGGCAATTGACAGGACTAAGGAAGGCATAACAATGCAATACTAGACATCATGATCCTATGAGATTTGATTGGGCAATACAACAAGATACATAGACCGCCATCCAACTACATATATGACTAGAAGTCCACCTTTGGGTTATCATCTGAACCCTCTAGTATTATGTTGCAAGCAATAGACAACTGCTTTAAGCAAAGTGTGTAAGGTAAACAATCCACTTGTTCCATGAACAAGAGACCGTTGTTTTCTCCCTAGTGGCAACATCACATCTACAACCTTAGAAATTTATGTCACTTACCTTATATTAAATAGAGGCATGAACCCACTATCGAGCATAAATACCCTCTCTTGGAGTCACTAGCAACTACTTGGCCAAGATAGCTACTAACAACAGAGAGCATGCAAGATCACAAACAACACATACATGATAGAATCAATAAGACAAAACCATTAATCAGTCTGACAAAGTAATCTCAATATCCATCGGATCCCCACAAACACAACATGCATTATTACAAATAGATGAGATCTTGATTATGAACGAAGCTCACAAGATCTAGACATGAAAGCACAAAGGAGGATATACAACCATCTAGCTACTACATGGACCTGTAGTCCAAGGTGGAACTACTCACGCTTCATACCGGAGGCTGACATGATGAAGAAGAAGGTGTCACATCCCAAAATTTTCCAAATTTTGTAATGTGAAATAAATAAATAAATAAACAAAATAAATAATTGTTGAAATTTAGGGTGAAAAGAAACTTTTTGATTCCAAATGGAAACATCAAAACCATCTTGAACAAAATTTGAATAAAAGGGAATCCAACAAATTTCAATCAAGTGAAATGCATTCATCAATGAATGAATCTTGAAATTTGAACACTTGGAAAGTTAAACCAAAACCTTACAACCCTAATGGAATAAATCATTCCAAAGATTTCTCAAAGACTATGGATTGAATCATATAAAAATTTAGCAACAAATTTTTTTATAAATAATCAGGAATGAAAAATAAAAATATTATAAAACCATAGAAATTGATTTCATTCAATTTGGAACCATGGATAAAAACTTATGAATTTAATAAGTTAAAGGAAATAATTTCCAAAGCTAATAAAGCTCCTATCTAAAATCCATACCAAATTGTGAGAAAAATAATCCTAAGGAGATTTAAAAAGATAAACAAATATTAAATAAAAATATACAAATTGGAATCACTAATTTTGGATCTATAAATAAAAAGATATGGATTTTTATATGATAAAGAAAGAAATAAATAAATAAGGAATATTTAAAAGCCAAATTAAATCTTGGCCATATCCTTAACAAATGAAAGTTTATTGAATAATAAAAGGAGTAAAAGATTATTTAAATAAAATCATAAGGATTGAACAATATTCAATTTTATTTCAATAAAGACAATTTTGCTAAATAATAAATCCCAAGAAAATTATTTAGAAGAAAATTTAAAGATTGAATTAAATCCATAAGCCAATGGAATAAGGATAATTCAAATAAAAAAGGGATAAGGAATATTCAAATAAAATAATATGACATTAACCAAATTCTATTCTATTTGAATAAAGACAAAATCCCTAATGAAAATGATTAATTAAATCATGGGAAAATAATAATTGGAATTTTCCCAAGTGGAATAAAAGTTATTAAATTAACTAAAATGGAATCAAAGAATTATTTGAATTAAAATTTATATGGGATTAAAACCATATTTGATTTTATTTCAATAAAGACAAATTCCCAATTTAAATGATTAATAATCATATTAAAAATATTTCAAATAATTCAAAGTGAATTATTTAACACCCTATTGAATGAATAAAACCTACTGAAAAAGGTTTGGTGAAAATTATAACTTAAATAAGAGTATGAAAATATATTTAAATCTTATTTGAATAAAGGTAAGTACTTATTTTAATAAACAATAAACCATAAATGAATAAAAGAATTATTCCTAAAATGGTCCTTAAAATACATGTTTAAACATAATAGAAACTTACTAAAAGTTTGGTAAAGATTTGAATTCGAATGGTTGTTAGAATTGTTTGAACAAATTCAAAACAGAATAAAAGAAACAGAAAAAGAAAAATAATCAGAGAAGAAAAAAATAGGAAAGAAAACAGCCCAGCCAAGCAAAGCCCAACTGGCCCAACAAGCCCACCCTCTTCTCCCACGCAGAAAACGATTCGCACTCAGCAACACACCCGTGCAGTCGCTGACGATTGGAGCCCACCGGAAACCCCCTCACTCGCTGACCGCTGAACCCCACCTGCCAGTCGTCGTCTTCACCCACCGCGATCAGTTCCTCCCCCAAACCTCGTCGTCCCTGCCGTTCAATGCCAACTTCGATTCGAGTAAATGGCCGATTAATTCCTCCCAGTAACGATGCCCTCTTAATCGCCCAGGTCTCCTCTCCATTTCCCCTCACTCGCCCCTCCCTCTCTACCTCCACGCCATTCGAATTTCTCGCTCAAACGCCCCAGTCCCGACGACCTTCCGGTGACGATTCCGGCTAGCCTACGCCTCCCCTTTATCACTGGAGCAAACGAGCGTGCTCCCCATTGTTCCCTGCACCTCCCAGTATTGCCCGCTTGGCCGCGCGCACCCCAAAACGTCGGCTTCTTCCATGTCTAGCGCCGCCGTAGTCTGCCATTTCTCCGACGAGCATCCGAGATAAATTCCGACCGCGCCTCTCCCTCTCTTTCACACGCGTGTACTCAGCACGATCTCGCGCATCTGACTGCATCCTTTACATGCCCTGGCGTGCACCGTAGCGTCGCCTCCATCTTCAAAAGAGAGCAACCGCCGCCAGAGGGAACTCCGGCGAGGAATCCCTAATGTCCTTGAGCTCCCCTTCGCCAACGATGACAACCTCGAGCATTAGCGGCATCATGCGAACCTGGTGAGCCATCCTACTCCTTCTATCGCTTCCTGTATCGCCGGCAGCATCACCGCCCGAGCGCGCCGCCGCCAGCCACCGTCGCCGCGTCGCCCATCCGGGGTCATTTCGTTCTGGAGCGTTAGATCCCGATCCAGCGTATAGGATAGATGACTTAAGTGAACCGGTATGAATAGATCTGAGCCGCACAGATTCATTTTAATCCTATGGTCTGTAATGTGTGATCCAGACGAAATGGTACCGGCGAATTGGATTGCTCCACGTGGCCTGTAGTTTGCTTTAAAAACAGAAACATATCTATTAGATGTTTGATTTTGCAAAATTCATAACTTTAAATTTACATGTCCAAATTTTACAAATTTCATATCAATTGAATCAAATAAAAGAGTAATTTGCAACCATGCACTTTGTTTAGTGATTTGCTTCTGAAAATTAGTTGTTTTTGCAGAAACATGTGTAGGCATATTTTCTGTATTAAATTTATTCTAAAAATGTTTTTAGGATAAAATC
Source organism: Avena sativa (assembly GCA_916181665.1). NCBI lineage: Eukaryota > Viridiplantae > Streptophyta > Magnoliopsida > Poales > Poaceae > Avena > Avena sativa. Next base: position 142,100,959 of record OV702280.1, read on the forward strand.
TTTTGTAAATGGATTGTTTTGAACCTACTGACAATAGAAACCAACTTGTAGATTTAAAAGTGTATTTTGTGAAGCTAAAGAATAAATCTTTGAATAAAAGCATTTCTAGTTAAATAAAAATATTGTTTATGTTTTAAAAATGTTGTTTGAGTAAAACCTTTTGAAAATGGTTTGAATTAAATTCTCTGACCCTAAACACCAAGTTTTATGATTTAAAATTATATTTGGTGAACCCTAGAAAAATTATTACTTTGTTTAAATGCATTTCCTACAAAATAAAATGTTGCTTTGATTTAAATATGGATTTTGGATGAAACCCTTTGAAAATGGAATTGTTTTGAAACATTATGACCCTAAACATTAATATTGATGTTTAAAAAACATTTTGGTTAACACTGGAAATATTCTTTGAATAAAATCAATTCTAACAAAACAGAAAGGATTTAAGTGGCCATTTTCACTAACTTGTTATCAAATGGTTTTGCCACTTTGATAAATGACCAATAGGTGTGTTAAAATGTTTATAACCTATTAGAAACCACTTTTACAAATAAAATAATCTTTGGCATGCTTGCATGCATTGCTTTGTTTTTATTATTATGTGATGCATTGTTTGAATGCTAGTTTTGAATTTGTGCCTTGCTTGATTGAATTGTAGTGAACTTTGAAGAGTGTGACTATTAAAACATCAAGGAGTGAACTTATATTCTCTACCAAGTCAAGTGGTTCTTCATACTTTTGTCCCATTATTTTCACTATGCATTAGTGATATTTCTAAGTAGGACTTGCATGGAATTTTCCTAAGTATGCTATGCCATGGGAAATCCTAGTAGATGAAGCCTTAGTAGAATTTTCCCTAAGTTAAGATCCCTACTACTATCATTCTTAGCTTAGCTAGTAGAAAACAAGGGTGGATTATATTCATGCTATGAAATATTTCTAAGTCAAGGACTTGTGTTTTGTTTAATAAAACAACTATGTGAATGAATCACCTGGGTGGAATGGTTGTGAATGGGTTATGTTGAGTGGTTACACAGGGCCCATATTTATGGACTACCCTAGTGTATCTCACTTGTGGAAAGCCACCCAGGAATAAAGAGATTTGAGATGTCAAATGTTGAGAAGCTTCAAGTGCAGCCACTTGGCATTATGGGCTCTTCCTGGATCGTATAGGTTGCAATAACTTAGCGAGATGGACAGTTGGTGGTAGGGGGTGATAGGTTTGGGAACGCGTCCATTTTGGTCTAAGGGAAGGTTTCTGAAAGATCTTGTCTCGATGCATGTCGAGTCTTGTGGGGAAAGTGCACCGCCTCTCGAGAGAGTAAAATCTAAGTACTTAGCCGTGTCCCTGGAAATGGACAAATTGAGCATCAAGACATGGAAGCTATCAAGAATCTCCTCATCCCAATTTCTAAGTTAAAAACTTGTTGTTGAACAAGGGTAAAGGATCACCAATGTCTATTGGTAGATGCTTTGGGTGTTTTTGACAAACAAAAACTTAGTGTTTTCAAATGATAAGGAAAATCTATTTTGAGCAAAGCAAGCCTAAGCTCCACTTAGCCAAATGCATATAGATGATAGATACCACTATTCTACCATAGTATCACTTGCCAATACAATTCAAATGTATTGACCCTTATGGCTGTAACTTAATATGTTGCAGGTTTGTTTGATGTTAGTGCAGTGATGATTAGGATTACAAGTCTACAACCAACATGATTGCCTGTGGCACTTTGAAGATGAAGGACTCCATGCTATATAGTTATTTCTGCTGCATTGTAACAAGTCCACAACCAACTAGCATTGTAAACAAAGGGATCTCTACCTTATTAAAGTTTGGGACCTCTACATGTTGGGGGGGGGTTGACCCCGGATAGGGTCAAGCGAATGGAAAGACGAAAGGAATTTCCCTCATCGTAAGCCGAATTACTGATTGTGTCGGCCGAATCATGTAAGATTCGGCCGAGATAAGCAGGGCCATGAAAAATGAAGAATGAGTAACGCCTTATCCGGCCGACATATGAGGTAAGTCGGCCGAATGAGTCTGACTAACTCGAATACAGGTGAAGGCCGAGCCGAGTTATGCGAGACAAGGCCGAATAACGTGAAGCTTGCAGGAGAAGGATGTGCCTATAGTCAAACCCTAGTCACTAGCTAAGAGGAATCTAGACAGAGCCAAGCGCAAAGGACAAGGAGCAGAGCAGTAGAAGGGCAGACAAACGTCACGGAGGTGACAGTGAGGAAGCCCGAGGCACGCATGTGAAGGTTTATAGAACATTGCCGCCCTTAGGAGGGGGACACAGAAAGGAGGCCGCCGAGTTACCATATTGGGACAAGCATATTCCAAGGATATGCTTGCCACGTCAGCCCTAGAAGGAACCCAGGAATCCCTTTATAAGGGGGACGCGAGCTCCTGAGGGGGGATCGATTCATTCTACGTCGTAAGGCTCGTGTAATAGTGTTCTTCTTCTCTAGGAGACAGCTCAAGGAGCACTTGTATTTCTAGAGAGAAGGAATAAAGGTTTACTTATAGAACTGTTGAGTGTAGAAATCAGTGCATCTTCCCTCCCCGGATCCCTCTAGCATCAATTGGCCCCATACTTTAGCCTATCCATGGCATCTGTCATGCCACCACCACGACAGTTGGCGCCCACCGTGGGGCCAGCAGCGGTGCTAGCTGGAGTCAAGATCCGGACGGGAAACTTTATCCACACCGGCGAGCGGGTTGTCTCTAGTTTAGTCCAGAGATTTGATCTCTGGGACTATGTCAGTGATAACGCGGGTAGCTTTAGGAGGAAAGCGCCTCCACGCAACGGCGTCTTCATCAACCTGGGTGCGCACAAGCTCTACGTCGCTGTCGACACGTCCTGCGTCTATCCTCACCAAGTCGTTGAAGTAGGAGAACCTCCCCTCCGCGCTGCTAATGGTCCGTGTGGCGCACGCCCCATTGGTAGCGTCGAGGTGATGGTGACATCCGCAGCACCGGTGGTAGGAGCAGGCGCCGGACCAAGCAAGGACCCGGCGGCAGGAGGGCAGATGCCCACAAAGCAGACAGCTCCACAGCCCACCGAGGTAGATCCACCAGCAGCCAAGTCAGCCGAGGTGCAGGAGACGACCCCAAAGGCGGCAAGGGTAAGATGGCCACCTCTGGAAAGGCCAGAGAATATTCTTCAGGCAACTATATATAATCTAACCATGCCTGTGGCGCCGATACTTGATCCGGCTAACGCACAGGCGGAGTTAGAAGAAACTAGACAAAAAGTACTGGTAGAGGCAAAAAAAGATGTCAGCCTTGCGGGAGTCCTTAAACAGGACCCTGCGAGAGTACGCTAGGGCAAACAAACTGGATGTGGCCCCCGAGCGGGTAGATGAATTTAGATTGAGAGGAAACAACCTGGCAAAGAACCTAAGGACAGCAAAAGCCGCGGCTTTGGAGCTGGAAGGATTAAGCGGGGAAGCCCGGCAAAAACAGCAAGAAAGAGTAAATGAGCTGGTGCGCATTGCGAACCAGCATAATGAGGAAATGCTTAGGGCTGACTCGGCAAGACAAGGAGCTTCGCGTATGGTTCATTCGGCTAGAGCAGCACCCGCACTATCTGCGGCAGCAGCATCCTCACCCGGAAACAACGCGTGAAAAGGTAGGGCAGTGACCTCAGGAAAAAGAAATAAGCAAATTGTTCCATATGATCCGGCAGTAGCCGGAAAGGTCAATGACAACAGAGGCAATGGCAGTCGAGGTAATAGTGGAGATAGAAAACCCGGTCATGCAAACAAAGGGCACGGGAACCTCGGAGGGGGAAATCATGAGAACAATAACCCGACGGAGGGAAGAAGAAACCCTCCACCAGATCCTCAACCGAGGTATGAGCCTCGGCAAGAGCGAGAAGTGAGACCAGCTCACCTTAATCAGGCAAATGATAGGTACAATGATGGTTACTCGGATATGGAGCATGCAGAACATGGTGGGAATAACCATTATGGAATACAAGAGAGGATCATTTACAGAAACTTGCCGTCAAGTGACGCAAGACTAAAACTGGACAGATTATATCGGTCCGAGTTATTGGAAGAAAAGGGTCCGCCTGGTCTGGCATGTTTCAGACCTCAGATCATGGGCGAACCACCAGTGTCGAACTTCCAATTGGCAAGGGGCACAAAAACATATAACAGGAGTACAAAACCACAGGATTGGTTGATTGACTATGCCACAGCGGTGAAAATAGCTGGTGGAAACCTATGATGGGCGGTGAGATACGTCCCATAGATGATGGAAGGACCAGCCAGAGTATGGCTAAACAACCTGCCAATGGGTAGTATCAACTGTTGGTTAGATTTTGAAGAAATGTTCGTCAGCAATTTCACCAGTACCTATAAGAGACCAAATAAGGCTCAAGAGCTCCCTATGTGCAAGGAGAAGCCGAATGAAACAGATAGGGAATTCTTGACTTGGTGGTGTACCTCAGAAACTCATGCAAAGGAGTCATAGAGTCTCAAGCGATAGCTTGGTTTGCTCAAGGCTGCCGATATGGAAGTGTATTATGGCAAAGGCTGCAAAGATATATGCCGACCACGTTGGCAGAAACCATCAGGATAGCAGATTCGTATGCTTTAGGGGATCCGACACAACAATAATTAATGTAGGCCGAGCATCGGGAGCATCAAGATCAATATGCAAGAGATGCGGCTGGAGCATCGAGGCGCAATGAATACCGAGGTAGAAGAAGGGGGGGAGAGGCCAGATTACATATATGCTTCCAATCAGGTGGCAGTAGTGGTACAAGATCAGCCGAGTCATGGAAACAGTCAGCGAAAGAAGAATGGTCCTCAGCAGTGGACGCCGAGGAATGAAGGGAAAAGACAGTGGACACCAGAACAGAAGAAGCAATGGCAGGAAAGGCCGAAGTACACGTTTGAATCCATGATGGATCAACCGTGTAAGTTCCACACTCCAAATCCGGCCAAGCCAGCTAATCATACAACTCGTCAATGTGCTTGGATGAAAAATGCAATGGGAAACCCGGCGAGCATGAAAGCGCTTCCTCATCAAGCACATCAGCAACAGCAGCCATAGCTAACCGGAGAAAATGCGCAGCAGTTAATGTTACCAACGCCTCCTCCGAGGTATGATAAATCAGACCGGAGGGATGCAGTGCATCAAGTGATAAATCAAAGTCAAGATGTAAGGGCAAACCCCAAGAACAATGGGCGTAATGATTACAGGGAGCATCATCAATCATATTGTGTGTTCACAACAGAACAGCAAGATAGGCAGAGTGTACAACGCCGACATATGGAAGTGAATGCTGTTATGCCGGCAGTACCAAGATACGTGCCTTGGTCCGATCAGGAAATAACCTGGAGCATAAAGGATCACCCGAAGATAATGTCGAATCCAGGGTCGTATGCACTGGTACTAGATCCGACGTTTGTTGGACCCGACAGTAATGGGAAATTCTCAAAAGTACTCATTGATAATGGGAGTAGTATCAACATTATGTACAAGGATACAATGCACAAACTTGGAATAGCACAGAATATGTTACAATCTACAAGAACCACGTTCCATGGAATAGTGTCGAGTCTCTCGTGTGAACCCGTTGGGAAAGTCCGAGTAGATGTGTTATTCGGCACAAGAGAGAATTGCAGAGCGGAGAATTTGGAGTTTGAGGTAGTGGACCTAGAAAGTTGCTATCATGCTTTACTCGGACGGCCAGCACTGGCTAAATTCATGAGCAGCTGCCACATTACTTATCTGAAAATGAAGTTACCCGGGCCACAGGGGGTAATAACAGTAGCCGGAGATTACAGAAAATCAATGGAGTGTGCTTTAGCCGGATCAAACCTGGCCGAATCATTGGTGATTGCAAGAGAAAAAAGAAGGATTCAGGAGGTAGCGGCTCTGGCTCAGTCGGCACACCTGAATATGCTGGCATTAGCCAACCCCCATGGAAGTGTTTCTTCCAGCCGACTAAAGAGACGAAAAAGATCCAGATAGACGAGCAGTTCCCAGAGCGCACCATCACGATTGGTGCTGGCCTAGATGCCAAATAGGAAGGCGAGCTCACCAACTTCCTCCGTGAGAATCGGGATATCTTTGCATGGTTGACTCAAGACCTGCAAGGTGTGCCGAGGGAGTTGGCTGACCACTCTTTGCATGTAAGGCTAGGAGCAAGGCCGGTGAAGCAACCTCTCCGCCGCTTCGCCGAAGACAGGAGAAAAATATTAGGGGATGAGATAGCTCGGCTCCTTGCGGCTGGGATCATCATGGAAGTGCTTCATCCGGATTGGTTATCAAATCCGGTGTTAGTAGTAAAGAAAAAGGATGACCCGAAAGTAGCCGTCATATTGAGAATGTGTATCGATTACACGAACCTAAACAAGGCGTGTCCCAAAGATCTTTTTCCTTCACCTAGGATAGATCAAGTCATTGACTCGACCGCTGGTGGTGAGATGTTGTCATTTGTCGACGCGTACTCTGGTTTCCACCAGATACCGTTAAATCCGGCCGATCAAATAAAGACTGTGTTTATTACCTCGTACGGGGCTTATTGCTATCGCACCATGCCATTCGGCCTGCGTAATGCAGGAGCAACATACCAAAGATGCATGCAAAAGTGTCTACATGACCAGATAGGAAAAATGTACATGTATATGTAGACGATGTGGTTATAAAAACCAAAGAGAGCAAAACGCTCCTTGATGATATTCGGCAGACATTCGCAAACTTGAGAAGATTCTGGATGAAGCTTAACCCGGAAAAATGTATCTTCGGTGTGCTGGCTGGAAAATTACTCGGTTTCCTCGTATCCAGCCTAGGTATAGAGGCAAATCCAACTAAAATCTGAGCAGTTGAAAAAATGGAACTGCCGAGGTGTCTGAACGATGTACAAAAATTCACGGGATGCCTGGCTTCGCTGAGTCGATTCGTATGTCGGCTAGGGGAAAAGGCATTACCTCTATATCAAATGATGAAAAAATCTGATAAATTCATCTGGACACCACAGGCTGACAATGCATTTCATGAGTTAAAAAAAATGTTGGTCACAACACCAATCTTGGCTTCTCCATTTTCAAAAGAACCTATGTTACTTTATGTAGCTGCCACTAACATAGTGGTAAGTGCGGTGGTTGTCGTGGAGAGGAATGAAGGGGATAAGTCAATACAAAGGCCCGTATATACCTAAGTGAGGTATTATCGGCCTCGAAGCAGAACTACCCGCACTACCAGAAGATGGCTTATGGAGTATACATGTCGGTGAAAAAAATCAAACACTACTTCGAAGAACATCCGATAAAAGTGATTTGTGAAGCGCCCATAGCCGAGATATTGAGCAACAAAGATGCAAGTGGCTGAATAGCAAACTGGTCAATCGAGTTATCACCTTATGCTCTGCAGTTTGATAGGCGAGATGCAATGAAATCTCAGACAGTGGTTGACTTCTTTGTGGATTGGGCCGAGGTACAATATGATCCCCCATTACCAGATCCGAATTATTGGACAATGCATTTTGACGGATCCAAGCTGAGAAATGGGTTGGGGGCAGGAATAGTATTAACTTCGCCGAAAAAAGATCAGCTGAAATATGTGTTGTAGATACATTTCGCCGCGTCAAACAATGTGGCCGAGTATGAAGCACTCGTCCATGGGTTAAAAATGGCAAAAGAGATTGGTATACGTCGGATCCTATGTTATGGGGATTCAGATCTGGTAGTACAGCAAGTATCAGGCAATTGGGACGCACTAGATGCGAATATGGCCCTATATAGATTTCATGTGCAAAAATTCAGTGGTTATTTTGATATGTGCGAGTTTCACCATATACCTCGGGCGGAAAATGACGTTGTAGATACACTGTCAAAACTCGGATCAACTAGGCAATCAATTTCCCCGGGCATTGCCCTAGAACACCTAAGAAAACCATCAATTACACCCTCACCAGAATCCGAGTCAATTCTTATCTCGGCAGAACTGATAGAAGGAAGTGTGCCAATGGAAATTGACAAAGAATGTGACCCGAGCTCTCTAAGGGTGAACACGGCCGATGCACGAGCAAACACGGAAAAGTCCAAAGCTTTTATGTCGGCGGAAAATATGGAAATCGATAGTGAAACTATCCCAGAGAAAATCACGCCGATATGGGTGCAACCCATATTCTCATTCCTTAAGGAAGCAATCTTGCCGAGTAATGAGGTACTGGCTAGACAGATAGTGAGAAGATAAAAATCTTACACAATCATAAACAATGAGCTATATAAGAGAAGTGTCACGAGCGTACTGCAATGATGTGTTGACTCGGCAGAAGGGCGGGAAATACTCCTGGAGATACATCAGGGAGAATGCGGGCATCACGCCTCATCCAGAGCTTTAGTGGCCAAAGCATTTAGGCATGGATTTTATTGGCTGACGGTGTTGAAGGAGGCAAAGGAGTTAGTAGAAAAATGTAATGGTTGCCAGAGATACGCCAGCAAGATACATCTGCCCTCATCCGAGTTAAAAACGATACCAATCACTTGACCATTTTCTATGTGGTTCTTGGACATGGTAGGTCCGTTTAAGCCGGCCCGAGGTGGAATGACTCACATTCTAGTCATGGTGGACAAATTCACAAAGTGGATCGAGGTGAAACCAATAAGAAAATGTGATGGACCAACAGCGGTAAAATTCCTCAAAGATATTATCTTGAGATATGGATATCCACACAGTGTTATCACGGATAATGGCACAAACTTCGCGGAAGGAGCCTTTGCTAGGTTCTACCAAGAAAAACACATAAGACTAGATGTTTCCTCGGTGGCTCACCCGACATCAAATGGGCAAGTAGAAAGTTCAAATGGACTGGTATTGTCAGGAATAAAACCCAGGCTTATCGAACCACTGCAAAGGTCGGCAGGATGCTGGATTGAGGAGCTTCCAGCAGTACTGTGGAGCCTCAGGACCACCCCAAACAGGTCGACAGGGTATACCCCATTCCTTCTAGTATACGGGGCAGAAGCTGTGCTTCCAGTCGACATAATGCATGACTCTCCAAGAGTAATCCAGTACACAACGGCCGAAGTAAACGAAGTATCACGGCAAGACGATGTGGATCTGCTAGAAGAAGCAAGGGAATTGGCTTTATCAAGATCAGTTGTTTATCAGCAAGATCTCAGACGATATCATAGCAAAAAGGTCAATCCGAGAGTTTTTAAAGAAGGAGACTTGGTTCTTCGGCTAGTACAACGCACAGCCGGCATGCACAAACTCTCACCCCCATGGGAAGGACCATTCATCATGAGTAAAGCATTGCACAATGATGCATATTACCTGATCGACGCTCAGCCACCAGAGAAGAACAAGGCAAATAAAGTCGGAGACGAATCAAAAAGACCATGGAACATAGCCTTACTTCGCCCGTTCTACACTTAGAAGCCACATGTTGTACGTCGCAATGTGACGCATCAAGTCGGAGTATCAAGCATGTATTAAACCTCGGCACCTCGAGCAGCGACTCGGGGACTGCACCATGTTGTTTCTATTTTTAAGACTATGTATTAAACCTCGGCACCTCGAGTAGTGACTCGGGGATTGCATCATGTTATTTCTTATTTCGTATTATGCATTAAACCTCGGCACCTCGAGCAGTGACTCGGGGACTGCCCCATGATTGTTTCTCGTTTTTCAATTATGTATTAAACCTCGGCACCTCGAGCAGTGACTCGGGGACTACCCCGTGGCGTTCTCTGCATTGAGTTATGAACTATATTTCGGCAATCTAGTTTATAACTTGGGGCTGCTTCATGTCATTCGATGTTTTTTGAAAAATGTGAACCTTCAGCAACCCAAGTGATAACTCGGAAATGAATTACGCCACCCATTAATTTTTTACATACACATAAGATCTCGATAACTTCAGCAGAAACTCGGGGACTACCCAATTTGATGATCATAACTCATAAGATGCAATGTAAGCTTGCCTCGATCGACAAAGGAATAACAAGGAGGAAACAACTAACGATTTCTAAAGGTAACAACCTTAGCAAGTCGAAGTATAATAAGGGATACAAGCCAATCTATGAGGTTAGAGCATTGTACTTCAAGTAGAAATCGCGAAAACAACAGCTATACAACCAAGTTTACAAAGGGCAAGCAAGATAAATGCCGAACGAAGGTCATCCACACGGGAGAATACGATCCGGCTTTACGAAATTAAAGTTGGGCAAAGCAAAGATATGAAGAAGATAGATTCACTTACAGGAAATGACAATAGTTACCATCACAAATGCCTCATCGGTGCAAGGCAAAAAGGTTCACACCACACCAAAAGACGGACAATTGTTTCACAGACATCACACGCCCGGCATACTGGGGACTTAAAACAACTTAGAGTTTTTAAACCTAAACAATGAAAAAGGCCAAATCACCCTTAAGGGGCAGTAGCATTGTTAGGAGCATCGGGCATGGGTATCTCGGACGCTGGCGGAGGGACCTTGGTCTCCTTCAGAAGGGTATCTTCAGGAACTGGGCGCTCCGAGGTAGCTGGCACCTCAGCAGAAGTTACCTCGGCTTCGACAGAAGCTATAGTAACCTCGGGGGAAAGCCCCGGCTGTTGAGAGACATCAACTTGGGCTTGAGAGGTTTGAGTCCCTTTAGAGGATGATCGCGCATCATCATCTTCATCCGAGCTTTCGTTCGAACCGCGCGCATTATCCAAATCATCCTTCGGTTCATCCTGATCGACCGAGTCACCACCTGACGCATCTTTGGCTTCGACATCATCTGCCGGGTTGGAAAGAAAACTCGGCCCTTCGATCCAATTATGCAAGTCAGCATACTCGATAAGATGGAAGGCACGAGCTTGACGGCGAGCAACAAACTCCGGATTTTCAACCCAAGGAGAGACAGTGCGCAGATGCATTAGAGTATCGATGGAAATATCCTCATACCAAGACAACACAGCCGTAAGGGCCATGTCAGCACCAGCCCTCCCAGTAGATTCCCTCCAGAGGTTAAGTTGGGTTTGAGATGCCATCAGCCTCGCCACAAGCACTTCCACTTTCTTGATATCTGGCGAATTCGGCCAGAGAACATGATAGGCTCGGATAGCTGCTTGCACCAGATCTCTTCCCATAATGTTCATTGGTACAATAGCAGCACCGACGACAATGAGGAAGTATTCCATCGAATATTCTTGACTCGGAGCAACGGGGACACCTCGGCGCTCACAAGCAGCAATCACAACCTTAGAGCTCACTGATTTCGCTTCTAGAAAATGGTCTACTCGAAAGGGAATCATATCAGTTAAACATAAGAAAGGGAAGAAAATAACTCAGCCCCAGACGGAAACTTACAATGAATATAACTCAACATCTTCTGCAGATCCAGGGACCAATCGGTCTTACTCTTCTCGAAACGAGTGATTTCCTCGCTCATCGCCCGGTTCTTTAGCTCGGCAGCATCAAGAAGTTCTTTATCTTTCTACAACTGCAGGCTCAGTCGATTCTTTTCTTCAGAGAATTCCTGGTCAACTTTTTCCAATTCAGACTTCTGGGAAAGCTTAAGAGACTCAACCTCGGCGCGTAACCGAGTTATCTCATCATACTTTTCTTTGAGTTGCGCCGAATGAGTGGAAGCTTGTTCTAAAAAATGCAGCATCATATCAGGCATAGGTATGCATTCTTGATGCGATGCTGCAAGTGTTTGTAACTCGGCTATACCAAAGCCGGAAGGTTGTAAGAAGCCCGATATTTATCTCGGAAAAAAGTTAACAAATTAAAAAACAAAAAGAGGAACCAACCTTCAAGAGAGCCTACCTTCTTGGTAAGGCGGGTATTCAGATTGTTGATACTAGTTGCACGCCAGCGGAGAGTCAATTAGCATGACAAGCAAAAAATATTACGAACTTAAGGAACAGTACATATATTTGTTAAATTACTAGTTTTCTTCACTACAGGAACAACCTTCTCATATTTTTCTTGCAGTTTCTTGTGGGCAAAGAGCAACCTTCGAAATTTGGCTGTCCGCCGATCATGGGCAACCTAGATATAAAAGAAGGTTACAAGACTAGATATTCAAAGCTAAAATAGATCCGAATCAAGCAAAACTTGACTCGGATCTAGGTGGCTGGATATTCAAAGTTAAAGCAGATCCGAATCAAGTGTAACTTGACTCAGATCTAGGTGGCTGGATATTCAAAGTTAAAGAAGATCCGAATCAAGTAAAACTTGACTCGGATCTAGGTGGCTGGATAGTCAAAGTTAAAGCAGATCTGAATCAAGTATAACTTAACTCGGATCTAGGTGACTGGATATTCAAAGTTGAAAGAAGATCTGAAGTAAAACTTGACTCGAATCTAAGTGGCTAGATATTCAAAGCTAAAGAAAATCCGAATCAAGTAAAACTTGATTTGGATATGCATGGACCACGGCTAATCCGAGTCATGAAGGGGGGTTGACTTAGCAAGAAATGCATTTGAATCCTAACAAAGCTTCCAAACAAACAACGAGTTATCCGGTTGCAAGCTTCAGGGACTAGTGTGTATATAATACCATTTGAATAATAGACAAAGTATCAACGAAAACACTTACCTCATTCATCTTCTCACTATCAAGGACAATCTTAGCAGCCATGTGCAAGCGACTGCTGATGTCGGAAAGCTGAAATGGTTGGCTACTCCGATTGCCTTCAGGTTGATCGGAGGCGTTCCAGTTATTGGCATACTCCACCAAAGAGCTGAGGCTGTTTCCGCTCTCAATACAGGTCAACACTTTACCTCGGGCCCGTTGTGTGACTACCGCCGTTGCCGGACTCTTGTGAAGAGTAAGTTGAGTGTCGGCAGCAGGGGTGACGCCAGGCTTAGCAGAGGAAGCTCCCTTGTGAAGTACATCAGCTATGTTGGGCTAAGAAGAGCTAGCTGGCCCCTTCTGAGATGCCGAAGGTTTAGTAACAAAAACCTTCTTGCTTTTAGTAGAGGCTTCGGCAGGGGCAGCAACCTCAGCACTAGGAATCATGCCCTTGGGGGCAGGAGGAACTATAGTTTCCAGGGGGGCCGAGGTGGTGATATCCTCGGTTGGAGTTGAAGTACCAGCTGGGATTGTGGTGATCAAAGGAGCATTGGGGGAAACCTCGGTGATCTTGAGAGGGGCAACAGGCTCAACCGGGTGATCCCGTGTGGGGGTTATGTCGGCAATAACGGTGGGAGCAATAGGAACATCTCGTCGAGGGGATATATGGGTCGGCACAGGAGGAGAATCAACACGAGAGGGACTGGGAACCCGAGTATCTTTCGGAGGAGGAGGAGAAGGCTGCCGAGTAGTATGGCTTGTCATACTCGGACCGCCTAGCTTTGCGGAGAGAGGAGCTCTGCGAAAGACAAAAAAGTCGAGTCAAGAGACAGAAAGAGAGAAACAAGAAATACAAATGAAAATAAACTCACCCAGTAACCTCGGGAATGGTCTTACGCCTCGGGATATGCTGCGAAGACTTCTTGACTCGCTTCTTGGGGGGCAACACCGGAGGGATCTGCCGAAGTGGTGTGCTTCTTCGAAGCAGCAGGAGCTTGAGAAGCAAGAGGTTCGGCACCATGCACCTGACCAGCTGGATTAGATGGGAAAGAAGGAGCCGGAAATGCGTAAGAGATAGGCACCGCGGGAAATACCTCAAGAATTTGGACGTCGTCCGAGTCACCTTCATCCGCGTGGGCCGAGGTCTTGCCACAGGCACGAACCGGAGCGACATCCGACTTAGGGACAAACTCCTCCGAGTCAGGTTCTCCGTTGTCCGGGGTATTACGATCTACAGTCCACGGAACAGCCAAAACCTCGGCATCTTCTGTTTTTTGCTCCGTAAACCTCTACGAGAGAAAAAATAGAATAGGATTAGCAAAAGAATAATCACAAAGGCAACTCGGAAGCAAACACCAATGCGTAAATTTACCTGAGGAGGGGGATTCCCGCGAGTGAATGGATTCAGTACCCATTCCCATTCCTCCGGCATATCGGTCTTGAAGATAGCTCGGACACGCTTATAAATGTGATAATCGTCGAGCTCAACCGTAGAAACTCGGTTGGGATCGAGAGGACCACTCATGTAACAAAGCTTGTGAGAGCGAAGCTGAAAAGGGCAGATTCGGCTGCTGATGAATGCGGTCATCAGATCTTCACCACGGAGCCCGGCGCAGATCAACTCTTTGAGCTGAATCTCAAATGCCTCGGCCAGAGCATGTCTCTTCCTAGGATTGTAGTTCCAATTCTTCTTGGAAGGGGGGCGATAGAGAAAGCGGGGAGCCGAATCTTATCTTCCTTCCCAGTATTTTTGACATAGAAAAACGATATATGCCATTTCTTACAAGACTCGAGGCCGGCGACATGGGGGAACTCAGAGTTTCTCCGAGGTGTAATGGACGCAGCCCCGCATTGGGTAAGAGATTTCTCAGAAGGATGAAGAGATTTGTCCGGCACAACATTAGATCGGATTTGGAAGAATTTGGACCAAACATGTACGGAGGTCCAAAGGCCGAAATACCCCTCCGAAGCCGAGATAAAAGCCGACAAAGAGGCGATAGCATTGGCCGGCAGGTGATGCGGCTGGAGGCCGAAGTAATCAAGGAACCCCCTAGCAAAATCGCTAAGGGGGAGGCCGAATCCACGAGCAAAGTGGGACATGAAGACTACATACTCGCCTTCGTTGAGTATGGGAGAGGATTCCTTGCTGGGCAAGCGATAGCTTACCTCGGTGGGAATCCAGCGCGTCTTAATTAACCACTTTACTTCGCGACGAGTAACGGTGGAACCCTGCCAAGAACCCCGTTCTAGACCGGACGCAAAGTCATCGGCCTCAACGAGGGCTCCGCTGGCAGAACTAGACATAGGCTCGTCGGAGGAATCGACGGAGGAGAGACTAGCGGCGAGGAGAGGACTAGAGATACAGGGCCCCGTCGTGATTCTAACAAGCACGGCGGCGGAACCAAAAAAACCGCCACGGGGGATCTAAGAAAACCAGAGAGATGCCTGGCGCACAGTCCTAATGGCGGTGCTATAGGAAAACTCACCGGTGTAAGGGCACTGCAGCGGGGTTGCAGGAGCCGAGAAACAACAGCGTGAACATCGAGGAGGACGATGATGGCGCGGATGCTAGAACGCGTACGGAGGCGGCGGCACGAGGAAGAATATGAAGGGAAAACTAGGGGGGAAATTGAATCGCCTAGCCCCGCTCCCCTCTTTATAACCGCAAAATGTTAGCGGTAGTGGGATCGTGGCTGTGCCACGATGAGCGCATAATCGCGCGTGTGGCGAAACCGTTCGCAAGTAGTGGAGCAACACCGAAGACCACACCGCGCAGGAGAGGATCGGGCCCTTTGACCGATGCGGGACTCGAGGCGTCACTGCGCCGATGTGACATGCGCAATAATTACTGTAGCTTGTCAGCGACCACTGTAGTGGAACAAAAAACTATAAAACAATGATGATTGAGACACGTAGGACGAGGCTTACCCTAGAAGCCACCCGAACACCTTTAATAGGGGTAGCTCGGAAAGTAATCCATGGAAGGAAAAAGATGAAAAGAGCAAGAGGGTGGCGAATAAAGAACGTCGGCTAAGAAATACTTCGGAAAGAAAGAGAGAAGAATGTCGGGAAACTAATGTGGCCCAGCCGAGGTTTCCGGCAGGACCGCACCAGCTTCGGGGACTAATGTTGGGGGGGGTGACCCCGGATAGGGTCCAGACAGGGGAAAGACGAAAGGAATTTCCCTCATCGTAAGCCGAATTACTGATTGTGTCGGCCGAATCATGTAAGATTCGGCCGAGATAAGCAGGGCCGTGACAAATGAAGAATGAGTAACGCCTTATCTGGCCGACATATGAGGTAAGTCGGCCGAATGAGTCTGACTAACTTGATTACAGGTGAAGGCCGAGCCAAGTTATGCGAGACAAGGCCGAATAACGTGAAGCTTGCAGGAGAAGGAGGTGCCGATAGTCAAACCCTAGTCACTTGCTAAGAGGAATCTAGACAGAGCCAAGCGCAAAGGACAAGGAGCAGAACAACAGAAGGGCAGAAAAATGTCACCGAGGTGATAGTGAGGAAGCCCGAGGCACGCACGTGAAGGTTTCTGGAACATTACCGGCCTTAGGAGGGGGACACAGAAAGGAGGCCGCCGAGTTACCATATTGGGACAAGCATATTCCAAGGATATGCTTGCCATGTCAGCCCTAGAAGGAACCAGGAACCCCTTTATAAGGGGGGACGCGAGCTCCTGAGGGGGGATCGATTCATTCTACGCCGTAAGGCTCGTGTAATAGTGTTCTTCTTCTTTAGGAGACACCTCTAGGAGCACTTGTATTTCTAGAGAGAAGGAATAAAGGTTTACTTGTAGAACTGTTGAGTGTAGAAATCACTGCATCTTCCCTCCACGGATCCCTATAGCATCCATTGGCCCCATACTTTATCCTACCCATGGCATCTGCCGTGCCACCACCACGACACTACAGAAGACCTCTGGGATGATCTCCCTGCCGGCAGGGTGCCGGGAAGAGCTTTAGATCCCCCCGATCTAGGGACGATGGTGGCGGGGGCTATAGACAGTTTCGTGGAATATTGATCGGGTGCTTATGGTTTAGGCATCGGGGGATTCTTATAGGCAAAGAGGCGAGGTAGGATGGTGGCCAGGGGGCCCACACCCTGCCCAGGCGTGACCTAGGGTGGGCCCGTGCCTGGGGGTGCGGCCTCCCTGTGGCTCCCATCTGTCTCTCATCTGGACTCCGTGATCTCCTCGGTGAAATATTGACTTTGGCTTTTGTCCCGTCCAATTCCGAGAATATTTCCTTACTGGATTTTCTGGAACCAAAAACAGAAGAAAACAAGCAACTGGCGCTGTGGCATCTTGTTAATAGGTTAGTACCAGAAAACATATAAAAACACCTCAAAGTGTGGACAAAGGAAAGCAAAGTAGATAACAGACAGGCATAGAACATCAAAAATTATAGATATGTTTCCGACGTATCAACTATTCATCTCGGTTTGTGACACTAACCGGGCCTAAAGGTGTTGGTTCAGCCATGTGGCCTACCGCATACAATTAGTTCTAGTTTGTGTCACAAACCGGGATGAATAGTCTTCCTATAAATATGCAGCTAGCCCTCTCCCTCTCTCCTTCGTTTTTCTTAGTGGAAGGTGTGAGATGTGTGTGCTAGTTTTTTTATATGCACATGACGTGTTCGATGAAATGTCTGAGGGAACGATGCCGTTTGATTTCACACAAAACAAAAATGATATGAGGTGCCCGATCCACACTTGAGCTTTCTCCTCTTTCTTTCCTCCTCGAGCGAGGTTAGCAACCTTATACTTTCATCTGTCATTGGTACAATGCATTTGTCCATGTAAAGTGTTCATTTCACTATTCATGATGTTCTATAATGGTTTTGATAAACTTAATTATATGATGCAGATGAACCGGCAGGAATGGATGTACGGTGACCAACGTAAATCCGAGTACATTAAAGGCGTGGATAAATTTATCGATGTGCCTAAGTAAAACAAAGAGAATGGTTTTATGCCTTGTCCATGTGTTAAATGTTGTAACGTCAAGGAGTACTCTCACTACAAGAAATGTTTCCTTTCTAAACGACTTGGCCCGTCGGTCGTCGTAGAAGGCGCGTCTTCTGCGACGAAATTCTCGTCTTGGCCGTGGCAGATGGAAAACTCTTTTTCGGTTTCGTGCTCCTCTACTATGAAGAAACCGCTAAAAACATCTACGAAGCTCGATGGGCACATGGAAGAAGTAAGATTTCCGGTTGTGGGTCCTGGATGTCAGTGACTCTAGCAGACCATACATTTCGGTCGTGCCTCCCTGATTTGAAATCGATAACGTTTTTTGATGCCTCTTCCGTTTAGTTAGGCTGTTGGGTCCCACATGTCTGCCTCTCATTAGAAGAATCGTGTGTATGATGGAATTTGTTTCCTTCCCTATTTCAAACTTGATAGCGTTGCTCGATGCATCTACCATTTAATCAGGCTGCTGGGTCCCACGTGTAATCCCCACAGTAGAAGAAACATGTGCATGATGGATTTTTTCCTTGGCTCGTGCCTCCCTGATTTGAACTCGATAAAGTTTCTTGATCTATCTGTCGTTAATCAAGCTGTTGGGTCCTACATGTCAGCCTCTCATTAGAAGAATCGTGTGTATGATGATTTTTTTCCTTTGATCCCACTGCCCTGTTCCGAACTTAATAGCGCTTCTAGATGCATCTACCGTTTAATCATGCAGTTGGGTCCCACATGTCATGCTTACATTAGAAGAAATGTGGGTATGATGGAATTTTTTCCTTCGCTCCCACAACCCTGTTTCGAACTTGATAGCGCTGCTAGATGCATCAATCATTTAATCACGCAGTTGGGCACCACATGTCATGCTCACATTAGGAGACGTGTGTATGATGAATTTTTTCCCTCGGTTGTGCCTCCGTGTTAACTTGATAGCTCGGCGAATCTGTCATTTATTCAGGCTGGTGGGTCCCTTATGTTAGCATCTCAATAGAACAAACATCTGCATGTTGGACTTTTTTCTCGCTGGAGCCTCCCTGTTTTGAAGTTGGCAACTTTGCTTGATGCATCACCTATATAAGGTCTCACTGGTGGGTCCCACATGTCAGCCTCTTAGTAAATAAAATGTGTTATGATGAACTTTTTTAGGCCTCCTTCATTGTTCTAACATTGGTTTGTTGTTAGGTCCCAGATGTCAGCCTCCTCTGTGCAGGACAAGTGTCTAGTCTAGGTCCTAGATGTCAGCCTCCATTTGAAAGAAACATGTGTATGTTGAACTGTTTTTTGGTCAAGTCTATCGTTCTAACCTTGACAACATTGTTAGATGCAGCAGCAGTTTATCTAGGTCCCAAGTATTAGCCTTTAAAAAAATGCTAATCTATATTCGTTGTTGGGCCCCACATGTCAGCGTATAACCATGAACACTATTTTGACCTTGGTATGTTGCTGGGTCCCACATGTCAGCCTTCTCTGTGTATGAAATGTGTCTATGATAGGTCCCACATGTCAGCCTCTATTTGAAAGGAACGTGGGTATAGTTAGACTGATTTTTAAGGTCGAGTCCGTGCTAGATGCAGTAACAGTTTATCTGGGTCCCAGATGTCATCCTCAGAGTACAAAAAAGTTGACTCTATAATAACAGTATTTGAACTCGAAGATGTTAACAAACTAGATAGCGTTGCTCGATGAATCTATCGTTTGGTCACGCTGCTAGGTCCCACATGACAGCCTCTTATTAGAAGAAACATGTGCATGTTAGACTTTTTTATTGCTCGTGCCTCCCTATTTCTAATTTGGCAACGTTGCTCGATGGATCACCTATATAAGGTATCGCTAGTGGGTTGCACGTGTCAGTTTCTCTGTAAATAAAATGTGTATATGATGGACTTTTTTTGGCCGCCTCCGCTGTTTTGACCTTGGTAACGTTGCTCGATGCGACATCCGTGTATGGTCTTTCTGATGGGGTCCCATTGCCATCCTCTCTATAGAAGTATTTATCTTTTTTTCAAACCCTCCCATTAAATTTGAGGGACGCTGCAGGCTGGTGGATCTATGAAGTCAGCCTCTCAGTAATGCGAATTGCTTGAAGAAAAAAAATGTAAACTGAATATATATATATGTATGAACCGGGAATTCGAACTAAATACCTTCATCAAATTAAATTGACATAAACTAAGTGCGTTACCACTACACCAAAGATAATTGTAGAAAAGATAACATTAAACGTTTATTAGTACTACACCTTATGTATTAGTCTTCTTAAAAATATTTTGTGTCCATGTTTATCTATTTTAAAATATAAAATGGCATCGCTCCTGACATATGAATTTATAAAATGCCACAAAAGTAGTTTCTTAAAAATATGGATATACATAGTTTTATTATAAATTTAAAGTAAAAAGAGTTTGGCTATTCTACATGCGCTATACTCCATGGGCTCCTTTCTCGAATTTCACTTGGTTGTTCTTAGTAGTGACCCTTAAAAGGCCAAATTAAAATGTTCAGGGCTATGCTCCATGGGCCTTACTTTAATTTCACTAGGTTGTGCTCAACATTCCCCTAACCCCTATTTGAGATAATTAAAATGTTCTGGGATAAACAAGGACCAGATGGGCTAGACTGGAAAAAAAGACCTCACCAAAGGAGGGAAAATATTGTCAAAACTTTTGACAGATTGGGTAGCATTTGAAAGATCCAGTAGTATAGAATAAGCTAGAAAAATATTGACAAATTCCCAGTTCATATTCAGAAGTAGATTCAACAGCATTTCAAAGAGTCCGATTCAGCAAAAGAGATGCTGAAATTAAATAGCAGTATAGAGAGAATTAAATTTTTATTTCATCCCTACAAAATATTTTACTAATAGCAATGACGGAAAATTTGAAAGATTCAGTAGCATTCAAAAGATTCAGTAGTACATAATAAGTATCGACAGATTCCTAGTTCATACTCAACAGCACTTGACATATTTAATAACATTTTAAAGTGACCAATTCAGCAGTACATAGACAATGGGCCAAAATAATTAGCAGATTCAGCAATGCAAACACTAAAATTCAGTAGTTGTAACAAGGCCATGATTTGAAAGAAAAGTGATACCATGTTTTACACTCAAATAATCAGACCACACACATATTTATAAGATCGAGTACGTCAAAGAGAGGGGTATATTTAGACAGCCTCTATACAGAACAGTTGCAATTCGAATCGAATAGGAACGAACATAATATAGCTATGATTCATATTGTTCCACCAGTGATGGGTTATGGTTGATAACCTACACATCTGATCATATACACACAACAATTTTTATCAAATAAAATTACTTTTAAGGATCTTGTGGTAAGCTTCTTTAATACTAGGAGATGTACTTTGTTCAAAGCATGTGCATTGGCAAACTATAGCCATCCCGCGTCCATGAAAATGTTGCCATCTTCCTCCTTTAGGTGGACATCCAAGATGCAGGCACGGGAGGTCTTCAGCTTGATGGTCGGAGGACACTCGCCCATAAAACAAGGAAAAAATAAAATAGGGATGGCAAGCATATTTAACTCGGATTTACTTAGCATGTTGCATAAGCTGTCAGTGGTCTTCTCCCAATGGGCGTACCTAGACTGCTTTAGTGGCCTATGAATTAGGCTGGCAACAGAGTTCTCTCTAGTCTTCTTTCATATTGAGCTCTGTCCAACCTTGAGCTTCTTGCTTGAACACTGCAGAAAATTTGGCCTCAATCAGGAAATGTCTCGAGCTGCTGTAGATCGAATTGCAAAATAATACCTAAACGAATACATCTAACAAAATCATAATCCACCAGTGAAGAGATCGATCAAGCAAAAAACCACTATCTATGTATAGACCACCCAACTAAAACATGGCTAATGACCTCACATATCATCATCGGTCATAGAACGATCAATACTAAATTTGAGCTTATTGCTACTTATCAAAGCAGATCTAGCCCCAAAACTAGCTTGCATGTGTAACCCTAGTCTACTCAAACGGGTTAAATACCAATATTTTAGACAAAACAATGCTAAGAAATCATGCGATTGGGGATTACTACCGCTATTAGTTGCCGCCGCTAGACGAGAGGAACATGTATGCACTTCCGCCGCCGCCTTATAGGTCTTATCCGCTAAGCGGTCGTCGCTACCGTAGAGGATAAAGACGTATCCCTATAGTTGGGCGGTGGTCGCCGAGATGATGGAGGGATGCATGGGAGGGAGAGATATGTGAAGATGAGGGGAGTGGGACAGCGTTAGATCAATGGCACTAACTAGGGAATGGTGTATTCCACCATCCTAAAATATATCATTGAAATTCCCGTAAACTAGGCTATGGAAAACGATAAATATGACAAAAAAAATTGTTCGAAACTCTTCACTTCTTTGTTGCAATTACATGAAAATTTCTGTTTTAGTTGCAATGAAAGTGCAGCAGAAAGTTTCTGACTTTTTTACGGAAAAACGGAAATAGAGTGAAAATACAGAAATGGAAACGAAATTTTGCAAAACAAAAATGGAAATGGAAATGGTTTGGTGGAAATAGAAACAAAAACAGAACATCATTTTCCGTGGAACGGATGCGGAACCAGAATTTCCGTTTTCGTCTAATGTGGAATTTCGATTTTAGGGTTGATGTGCATGGCCAAGTCTAATATACCCATTACATGAGTCAAACCAAACTTGCAAACCTGCTGATCCTAGAACCGATAACCATGTAATCCCTTCACGCATTCCCTTGTAACCCTAGCACCGTGCTATAATCAGGGAACACCTTTGTTGGTTTTCTTAAAAGCTTGAGATTTGTTGCATGATTTCAAAGTTCAATTGGTTCTGGGTAAAATCTGAATTGTTCCACGCCTACACATATTCGGTCCATATTTATTTCCAACAATATCAACTTTTTTTTGTTTCCGAGATTTCTGTATTGGTGTTTGCTTCCGCAAAAAATATGAAAAAAATGTGGCACCACTCAAATCCATCTGTTTTCGCTCCATTTTCATTCCTAATACAAGGTACATCGCTCTGAGAATTTTAAACCTGGTAGAATATACCATTGACATCTTTGGTTTTTAGGTTTTTTCTGGAACTTTAATATCAACTGTTTGAACTTTTAAAACCGAGCTCCATGTATCAATGATTCAACATACTACAATATATACACATCATCAGACCACACACTGAAACAAGCAAAACTAACATAAAATTTCAGTCTAACATACTACTGACGAGTACTGCTACTGACGGTGCATCCTGAGGTCTAATAGGAAAACGAAACAACATAATCATGAGTGGCTCTACACTTCATCCAAAAGATTTGAAGGCTTTCTGACTTTCTGATGCCCTGTTCGAAGAAGTACAGCAGATCATGCATGGACTAAAGCAGGGTGATAAGCACAAATGATCAATCTCTTGTTAGAGGTGTTATGGTCATAGATATCCACCTTAAACATGGAATCATCTATTATCTTGAAAACCAGGATATCATCAACCTATATTTAGTTCCCATCTTCAAAACATAACCAACCTTCATTGAAGACCATCTTATCACTATTCTTGTTGCACTTGATGTCCATAGACCAGCTGCACTCGGGGAAAGTCTTCAACATGACAGGCCTGGCAATCCCCTTTAGGCACTCCTTGAACTCGTTGGGGATGACTAGCATGTACATGTCTTCTTCGTCAAGTTGCACATAGAAGCGAGAGGGCTGAGGAGGGGCCAATTGGTGTCCAACCCTTTTAGGGTGGCCTAGCCCTCGCGTTTTCGCTATATGTAACTCAGCCTTAACATGCTTGTCCGACTCCATTGGGTTTTTGGCCAGTGTGTTCCTCTCAATTCTGAACTTAAAATAGGGCAAGGGGTACATCCACAATCATGAGTAGTAAAAGGCAGTTGCTCATCGAAGTTGAAGAGAGCATAGTCCTAAATAAAGTTGAGCATGGTATATATGAATCAACAGCATAAAAATCAACTGTAGCACAAGTTCAGACTTCAGAGTACTGATCTGTTTTCTAGCTTCATAGAATAGGTTCTTCATTTATTTACAATCATCTTGTGTACTTGTAAACAAGTAGCAAGTTATAAATAATACTACATATTATAAATAATAGTACAACATATCATGACTAAAATTATAATATGTAAATGTTAGGATTTGCCAGTCTTGATCTAACGGTGAATGTTCAAAGTTATCCGTACTAGTAGTTGACAAATGATTCAATATGGATGCGTATCTAGTCAAAGTACTAGGAACCCACAATGTTGCTATAGCTAAATCTGACAAAAAACCGAGGGCCTGTTTGATTCGCAGGATAGGAAAAATGCAGTAATAGGAAAAATGTAGGATTAGAATGTCTTGTCTAGTTAAATCCTATAGGATTTGGACCCTACATGAATGAATCACAGGAAAGTCAAAGGAATTGTAACATGAGGTCTGGGTGGATGGAAATTTTCCTTGAAAATGTAGTGCAATTAAATCCTATGGGAATTTTTCCTACGGTTGTAATCCTACGAATCTACACAAAGGAAAAAATTACTAAGGATCAAAATCCTGCAAATTTACTATGAGATTCCTTAGAATCAAACAAGCCCTCAATTTGGATTCACCATGCAATTTTCCTAGAGCTCCATAATGTAGTTATTCTAAATTTCTGCATCATGTGGTCCCACCACCGACAAGAATAGCCTTATTTTTTTGTCTAAGATGTGAGAGCAGAGCACACATGTCACACATACGGTTGGCTAAGCAATTTGGAACCACATTTGGCATCGAAGCACCCTCTTGCTCTGGTTCCCTCTTTTCCTCAATTTGGAACCACCTCCACAGTGTAGGGAACTAGTTCCAAATGCCAAAAAAACAAATATGGAACCACTTTTGGCTACACATTTTGGCAAATGTTGGGATTTGCCGGTCTTGATCTAACGGTCAATGTTCAAAGTTATTTGTAGTAGTAGTTAACCGTTTTATACAAGATGCATGCGTATCTAGGCAAAGTTGAGTCCATTAAAATTTGGATTGCAGTGAGTACAAAGACACTAAAAATAGCAAACTACTTACACCTGCATGCATCCTAGTCAGTTTAGGAGAACTCGCAGTCTTGCTGGATGGTGTCGTCGCCGGAGAATACATTTTCACGGGTGATGGGTGATGACTCCTTGATGGCGCCAGAGAACTTGGGGCTTGACGTGGAGTCTGTTGGGAACCCAAAGAGAAAGGTGTGAAGTAGCACAACAGCAAGTCTTCTCTCAGTAAGAAACCGAGGTTATTGAACCAGTAGGAGGAAGGAAACGTCACACAGTTGTTGCAAGCAATGCGGAGACCTGCACAACACAAACTCAAGACTTTGCCCCAACTAACAGTGAGGTTGTCAATCTCACCGGTTGTTCTAACAAAGGATTAAACGTATGGTGTGGAAGGTAATGGTTTGCAGCAAGTAAACAAGTAATAGTGGAAGATGTATCAATGATAAAGATTGGACCGGGGTCCATAGTTCACTAGAGGTGATCTCCTTAGATAAACAACATGGCATGAAGGGTAAACAAATTACAGTAGGGCAATTGACAGGAACTGAGCAAGGCATAACACTGCAATACCAGACAAAAAGATCCTATGAGATTCGATTGGGCAATATAACAATATACATATACCGCCATCCAAGTACATCTATGACTAGAAGTCCACCTTCAGGTTATCATCCGAACCCCCTCCAGTATTAAGTTGCAAGCAACAGACAACTGCTTTAAGCAAAGTGCGTAAGATAAACAATCCACTTGTTCCATGAACAAGAGACTGTTCTTTTCTCCCTAGTAGCAACAACACATCTACAACCGAAGAGATTTATGTCACTTCCCTTGGAAACTAGAGGCACGAACCCACTATCGAGCATAAATACCCCCTCTTGGAGTCACTAGTAACTACTTGGCCAAGATAGCAACTAACAACGGAGAGCATGCAGGATCACAAACAACACAGACATGATAGAATCATAAAGACAAAACCATTAATCAATCTGACATAGTAATCTCAATATCCATCGGATCCCCGCAAACACAACATGCATGATTACAAATAGATTAGATCTTGATCATGAACGGAGTTCATAAGATCTATACATGAATGCACAAGGAGGAGATACGACCATCTAGCTACTACATGGACCCATAGTCCAAGGTGGAACTACTCACGCTTCATACCGGAGAGAAGGCCTCCAGGATGATTTCCCCTCCGGCAGGGTGCCGGGAAGAACTTCAGATCCCCCCGATCTAGGGACGATGGTGGCGGCGGCTACAGAAGGTTTCGTGGAGTTTTGATCAGGTACTTAGGGTTTCTGCATCGGGGGCTTCCTATAGGCGAAGAGGCGAGGCCGGGAGACGACCAGGGGGGCCACACCCTGCCCAGGCGCGGGTCCACCCTATCCCGCGCCTGGTGGGTGGGGGTGTGGTGGCCCTCTGGCACCTCTCCGTATCCCCTTTTGGCTTTGTGACACACATTGTAAAATATTGACTTCGGCTTTTGTCCCGTCCAATTCCGAGAATATTGATTTTCTGCCTTTCTGGAACCAAAAACAGAAGAAAACAGGCAACTGGCACTATGACAACTTGTTAATAGGTTAGTTCCAGAAAAGATATAAAAACACCTCAAAGTGTAGACAAAGCAAAGCAAAGTAGATACTAAACAAGCATGGAGCATCAAAAATTATAGGTACGTTTCCGACGTATCAAGCATTCCCAAGCTTAACTCCTGCTCGTCCTCGAGTAGGTAAGTGATAAAAGAATAATTTTTGAGGTGGCATGCACCATCAAAACCAAGATCAAACCATTTGCAAGCATTGGAAGCTAGGAACAAAGAACTCTAAACATGTGCATGAAAGATGGAGTTCTAACAATAGGACATAGTAACTATGCATTGAATAACATGCATTGAAAAACGTTTGTTTGTTTCACATACAGAAAACATGGCATAGTGGCAATAAGCTTGTCCCTCATAGGGTAGCAAATAGATGCATAGGACACCTTCAAAGTTCACAAGGGTGACTAGAAACAAGTAGCACAAGAACAAATAATATCACCATATGAATCAATCAATATGTTTTGGGACACTGCACACAGAATGACAACTATGCTTTCTTAATGGTGCCTAAAAGTAGAAGGTGGAGACTTAATATAATAGTGGAAGAAAAGCCTTTTATAAAGGAAGTAGGGATTTCAAGTTTCAAAAAGAGCTTCCAAAAATTATGGTACTTGTTAGCTTTCAGCGCTCATTGCCCCCATCATAAGCATCTTGAAGTGGTTAAGGTTAAAGTGAACAAAGATGGAGTATATGCTTGACAAAGTATAAGTTGGCAAGCTCAAGTCCCTTGAATACGAGGGCCACACCATATGCTACTCAACTTCAGTCACCTATAAGTTCTTGTCATTGTAAGTACATGCATATCATAGAGAACAGCCAACGGGTACCCCTTGCACATGGTACAGGAGCTATCCCATAACAAAAATGACAAGGCAAGCAGATAATGAGCATCTCAATGATCTTTTTATTTACTCTATGCATAGCTTTTTACTGAGGATGCTTCATAGATAGCTCACTATGGTGATTCTGCAAGTTTCCACCATGATTAGGCATGGCTTACGCTAGCAGCCTAGGCGTTTCTATAACACAAAATACAAACTCCATGGACCTACAAGTTCCCTCTTTATTTCACACCGGTGACATCCATAGACAAAAGAGCATGATATCAACTGAGTACAAAGTATAAGTGCAATGTTGAAAACGTTCCCCGTGACAGCACGGTTCTACTAATTCCAACGTATAAGTGCAAGCATATACAACATAGATGACACAATGGTTCAATTTTATTAGTGTTAAAGAATATAAAGTGTGACATCAAGTTGGTGAGGGCTTTAATCACTAAGTTTTCACAAAACAAAATAGTTTTTAATTGGAAGATAGCTGAAAACAAGAATATACTTGGAATGGTGTAACACACCATGCATAGGAGTTTATAGTGGACACTTTGGAATAACTTGGTTTCTTGGGAGTTGGAAGCATGAGTAGAGCTTACTTATACAAGTGGAGGCTAGCAAAAGACTAGGAGCAACCAACTAAGAGAGCAATAATGGCCATAATCATGCGGAGCAACAAAACATTACTAATCAAAGCATAGAGTGGTATTACAAGTCAAGGACTAAATGATCATAGAGGCTATGGTGACTTGTTCATAGTCATAACATGGTGTGAGCATGTGCCATGTCAACCCAAACAAAGCATCAAAGGAGAATACCACAATACTATGCTTTTGCATGCTAAAACAACGCATAATTTATTCAAGGCACACTAAGCAATCCCAATTGTTTGGAACAAGACATGGTACAGCAATAATCACTAAGCATAAGGTCAAAAGAACACCTAGCATGTCATGCTAAAGTCTAAGTCACAGTCAATGCTAGCTCCTCTTGCACTTTAGCAGGAATTTCCTACTCCTTTCCAACGCCAAAAAACTTATTTGCAAAACAACACAGCGAGAACGGGGGTTCAAACTACTTTATTCAGGCAAACTAAACAAAATAAGAAAAGCAAACAAAAACTAAGACGCTCCAAGAAAAACACAACAATGCATGAAACAATAAAAAAGAAGTGTGTAGAAAGACCTGAGCTTTTTATTGATGAAGAAGGGGATGCCTTGGGAATCCCCAAGCTTTGACGCTTGTACCTCTTGGATATTTCATGGGGTGACACTAGGATGGTATCCTCAAGCTTGATATTTTGTCCATTCTTCATCTCATTACATCATTCTCTCTCTACACCTGAAATTTTTTCCTTCACACAATATTCATTAGCAACATTAGTGTATTTAAAAGATATTAGACCTGAGGCAAAGCTTTGGAACAGAAAAACTTTTGCACTAAAAACACAAGCTACTGTAGTAACTCCTTCATAAACCTCAATTCCCTAAAAGAGAACTCAATAAGGAATCAATAAGAAGCAAATGCAAATAATGGCAGAAATCTGTCAAAACAGACCAGCAGGTATAAACCGATTTTTTCGAACATCTTGTGTTGCTCAAATAAAAACGTGTTGAACTAACTAAAGTTAGCTAACATACTGGGGGATTTATTAGTAAATTTTGAGATTAATCCGAGTTACTGAGACACGTCACGAATATTTTTGGTGGAGGATAGAAATCTATTTCGGGACAACAACTACCCAAATCTTACTTCCCTCTCATTAGAGGTCATTCTTGGCACAAAAAGCAAACAAAAAGGATAAGGAGAGGTAATTACTGAATTAATAACTTCCAAGACTCAAGGAAACTCTTGGGTTATCTCTCAACAAGTACTTTTCTTTAACGCCTTTAAGTTAGGCTTGATAGCTTGAGAAAATGCTCTCATAAGAAATATGAATTGAAGTAAAAGAGAGCATCAAGAAGCAAATTCAAAACACATTTAAGTCTAACCCTCTTCCTATGCATAGGAATCTTGTATGCAAATAAATTCACAAAGAACAAAGTGACAGGCATAGGAATATGAAACAAGAGTAACTTCAAAACTTTCAGCACATAGAGAGGTGTTTCAGTACCATGAAAACTTCTACAGCCATATTTTCCTCTCTCATAATAGTTTTTAGTAGCCTCATGAATAAACTCAACAATATATCTATCAAATAAAGTATGCTTTTCATGATCGACAAACACATAATTTCCATCAATCTCAAAAAACAGTGGGATTAAAACCTCCACAGGTTTTACCCAAAGTAGATTTTTCAAAAGGATCCACAGGAACGTAACATTCATCCTCCTTTGGTAAGCATGGGGTGCAATCAAATAATATAAGGGGTAAAGAGTTTCTCATTAGAAGGTAGGCATTGGTAGATCCATTCTTCCTCCTTTTTCTCATCACTCTCTTCCTCTTTTTCATCTAACGAGGTTCCAGTTTCAACAATTTCTTCTTCCATAGGCTCCTGCAAGGCATTAGTCTCTTCCATTTGTGGAGAGCGTATATTAAAATATTCAAGAATATAGCTATTTTCTTCCTTGTAATTATCAAAGCAAAATTTGAGTACCTCATAAACTTCATCTTCATAAGGTGCGTCATCAGTATTTTCAAGCAAACTGGCAAGTTCTAATGCACCCTTGAAGGAAATAAATTCTTAAATTTGTTCCACGTCATCAAAATAATAATTTCCTTTAACATATGAAGATATGGCAACATTATCATTATACTCACATTTAAAGGGTAGGTGTTTATACCTCCTGCAGCAGCAAGCTTTATCAAAGCAATAAGTAACATTATAAATAGAGCACACGGCTCTAGCAATATTATTCAACTTATCAATTTGTTCCCTCAAGTGTTTACCTTTTTGTGACAAATGGTGTTTCTTATAATAATACTTTTGTTCTTCTGTGAACCCACCTTGCCAATAAGAACTAGTTTCAAAGAAACCATCCATTGATAGAAAGCATGACCAAGCAAGGCAACAACAGACCAGCAACTAGAGTAGGAACTAATTTTTTTGTGTTTTTGAATAAAGAAAGCAAACCAAACTAAACTAATTTTTTCGAGTTTTTGAAATGAGGCAAACAAAAACAAGCTAAAGAAACTAAGCAAACTAAAAACAAAGTAAAGAGAAAGGAAGTGGAGGACTCTCCTTGTGAAGACGTCCTTAGCCTCCCCGGCAACGGCGCTAGAAAACTTGTTGATGACTCCTTGATGGCGCTAGAGAAGTTGGCGCTTGATGTGGAGTATGTTGGGAACCCCAAGAGCAAGGTGTGAAGCATCACAACAGCAAGTCTTCATTCGGTAAGAAACCGAGGTTATCGAACCAGTAGGAGGAAGGAAACATCACACATGTGTTGGAAGCAACGCGGAGACCTTCACAACGCAAACTCAAGAATTTGCCCCAACTAACAGTGAGGTTGTCAATCTCACCGGTTGTTGTAATAAAGGATTAAACGTATGGTGTGGAAGGTAATGGTTTTCAGCAAGTAAACAAGTAACAGTGGAAGATGTATCAATGGTAAAGATTGGACCGGGGTCCATAGTTCACTAGAGGTGCTCTCCTTAGATAAACAACATGGCATGAAGGGTAAACAAATTACAGCAGGGCAATTGACATGAACTGAGCAAGGCATAACAATGCAATACCATACAAAAAGATCCTATGAGATTCGATTGGGCAATACAACAATATACATATACCGCCATCCAACTGCATCTATGACTAGAAGTCCACCTTCAGGTTATCATCCGAACCCCCTCCAGTATTAAGTTGCAAGCAACAGACAACTGCTTTAAGCAAAGTGTGTAAGGTAAACAATCCACTTGTTCCATGAACAAGCAACCGTTGTTTCCTCCCTAGTAGCAAAATCACATCTACAACCGAAGAGATTTCTGTCACTTCCCTTGGAAACTAGAGGCACGGACATTAGCTTTCTCTTCTAATTCTGATTCCGTTCTTGTTGTTTTTCTTTCTTGTCTTGCTTTTTCTTTTTAGTTTTTTCTTTTCATTTCTTGTCTTTTGTATTTAGGGAAGCCCCTTGCTAGGGGTTTGGGGTAGACCAGCCACCCGAAAACCGTTTAAAACTATGTCCCTTCGGAGCCCCTTGAGCATAAATACCCCCTCTTGGAGTCACTAGCAACTACTTGGCCAAGATAGCTACTAACAACAGAGAGCATGCAAGATCACAAACAACACAGAAATGATACAATCATAAAGACAAAACCATTAATCAATCTGACATAGTAATCTTAATATCCATCGGATCCCCGCAAACATAACATGCATGATTACAAATAGATTAGATCTTGATCATGAACTTAGCTCACAAGATCTATACATGAAAGCACAAGAAGGAGATACAACCATCTAGCTACTACAGGGACCCATAGTCCAAGGTGGATCTACTCACGCTTCATACCGGAGAGAAGGCTTCCTAGATGATTTCCCCTCCGGTAGGGTGCCGAGAAGAACTTCAGACCCCCCCCCCCGATCTAGGGACGACGGTGGCAGCGGCTATAGAAGGTTCCGTGGAGTTTTGATCGGGTATTTGGGATTTCTGCATTGGGGGCTTCTTATAGGCGAAGAGGCGAGGCCGGGAGGAGACCAGGGGGGCCACACCCTGCCCAGGAGCGGGTCCACCCTAGCTCGCGCCTGGGGGGTGTCGTGGCCCTCTTGCACCTCTCTGTCTCCTCTTCTGGCTTCATGACGCCCACGGTAAAATATTGACTTCGGCTTTTGTCCCGTCCAATTCTGAGAATATTGATTTTCTGCCTTTCTAGAACCAAAAACAAAAGAAAACAGGCAACTCACACTGTGGCAACTTGTTAATAGGTTAGTTCCAGAAAAGATATAAAAACACCTCAAAGTATAGACAAAGCAAAGCAAAGTTGATACTAAACAAGCATGGCGCATCAAAGATTATAGATACATTTCCGACGTATCAATGGGTCCTTGATCCTAGTTGGTGCTGCTACTAGAGATATTGGTGCCAACACGGGAGAAGACAGTGCTGAGGGAGATGCTGCTAGGTCCACCAACAAAGCCGAAGCCTCTAGCAGAATAAACAGTGCAGCGAAGGATGGTGCCCGAGTCGCCAGAGAAGTTGGTGCCTCCGAAGGGTCAGAAACAGATGCATACTTTGTGGCCACCGCAATTTCCATGCTAGGATACGATGTGGACATCTCTATAATACGGTGGACCTCGGGCTCGTCAAGATTATCCAGCATGTGGAAGATCCAGTCGGCTTTCCTGTCGAATCTCCGGAAGATCCATTTTGCCACAATTCCTGATATGTAGTTGAAAGAAGAAGGGTGCTTTGTAGCAATGGCGGTGGAGAGAGAGAGATAAAGATAGACAGAGAGAGCCGGGGGTGGGCGGGGGTGGGGGGGGGTAGGGGGTGGGGGCGCGTTTGCTTTGGCGATGCTTGGGAACTTGTAGGCGGCTGCTGCAGTTAGTGTCTGGTCGCATCAATTTGACCAGTTTCTATTCGCTAGTACTAGTATTTTATTAAGTACTCCACTCTATACTCGTATATGTATATGAGAAGGAGAGTACTACGTACATTACAACTTATTCTGCGACCTGGAGACTGTGGACACTCATTATATTGTTCGCTGCATGCAGTATTCTAGTCACACGTGCGCATGTCAACTTATGGAATACTACATACTACATACTGTATTAAACGGATATTGTGTACAAAATTATTTTTAATCAAGTAAAGATACAAGTTCATAAAACTAGCTTTACAAATCATACTACTCCATATGGAATACTACAGAAGAAATAGTTTAACAACCAACTGGGAGTAGGGGAACTAGTGCAGTACTCGTTGAATAAAGCAAGGCTCTGTATTGTCTTGTGAGATTAAATGGCCATGGAGATTCACATTACCTCTGAGAGAATCACATTATCTTTGAGATTCACATTACCTTAGAAAAGCAAAAAAGGGAATGCATGAGAGCGGGAGACATGTACGAGTACAATATCAACTTAGTTAAAATTCAATCAGTCCATATAAGTATGATGAAATTCGTCTAAAGGCATGGATAAAGGCATCCACTATCAAAATATTTAAAGATCACAAAATAATCTCAAACTCATGGAAATATTTAAAGATCACAAAATAATCTTAAACTCATGGATAAAGGCATCCACTATGTTGTCCACAAGATTGTCCATTTAGGGGAAAAAGTAGCTCTTATGGACTTCCATATACATAGTGGAAGCTATCCACAAGCTAAAAACCTTATTAAAGGGTCACTCATGAGTGCATATTTGCATCATGTTTATATTATTATTTTGCACTGTAGTGGTAGAATCTTGGTATTTTACGGCATTCGTGCGCATATTTTATGTCTATTTTCACCAGGATCAGGACAGATGATGGACACGATGACACAATTCTTGGACCAGGTGTGTTGGAACGAAAAGGAGTCAAAAACACCGTAAATCGCTAATTTGGGAAATATCAATAACACTAGAAGAAAACCCGAGGCGATCGCAGAAACTAGTGGGTTTAACGACCAACTATAAGGCGGGACTAAACTTCAGGCCGTATAGTTCCCGCTGTATAGTTTCCTCTGCCACCGCCTCCTCAAATAGTTTCGCCTCGTGTAATCGGATCAAAGAGATGACATATAGAACAACCAGGAATCGCAGAAATCTCACCTCTGGAAGGGATCTGGAGGGGGAACTCATCCACCGGGGATCCATCTTCACCACCATCTCCCTCCATCTCATCTACATCTTGTCTAGATCTTGTTGTAATTTCCGTACTTGTTGTGGATTTATACAAGTACTATTCATCTATGATATATTCCATTGTCTTTGATATGATGTTGATTGCCTCCATGTCTGAGTAGTTCATTAGTGCTTGGGGAGATGGAGAAACCCTAGCATGAGATTGAAATAAGATAAAGTTTATTATGATATTCATCGATGTGAACATGTGTTAGATTGTCTTCATCTTGATGTTGAGAGAAGTCGACCTCTCAATATTTGCCTCTTTTGGGGACTTGATGGAGGGAACTACTTGATAGTAGATAGAGGTGTGCTAGAATACAATGACTATAAAGCTGTCAGCACCCCTTACGTATTAACTTGGGAACCGAGAAAACTCACGGAACATTGTCCATGCCACGGGATACATCATATGGAATAAAGTCCCTTAATAGCATAGTAATTCGATTAATGTCGATTACTTGTCTGCAGTGGTTATGAGGAGGATGTGAGCAGTGGTTGCTGCATATTCGTCCAATTACGCAGTTCCTCCCGCACATACATAGTTGAGAATGTTCATGATAATAATATTTACCTTAAACCCTTTATAATGCTAGAGGTGTATCCGCTACTCCGTCGGAACACTTCTTCCCATTGCAGTTTCATATCTCTTTCACATACGCGATACTTAATTTCTGTATTCAATTTTTTTACTTTACTTATTGTTCTCTTATACAAAAACCCAAAAATATATTTTTAGACAAAACTCACATTTTATCTTGTTATTTAGAAAAGTATTTAGCATTACTATTTCAATATTTAATTCAAGTGTTATTAGACTTCAGAACTCCTGCTCCCTATGGGATCGATATATTTATTTCGAAACTAGCTACAAACGATCTGTGCACGTGCAGTCATCAAGCTATTTTCTTGTGCCGTTGCCGAGGAGCTAAGCGATGTAGGTCTTTTAGTTTTTTCTTATTTATTTTAGGATTTCTAAGTTTTGTTTTGAGTTATAGGGTCCCACCAATATGATGGAGTTTGAGCATTTGACTAGTGCTAACCCACTCAGCCACTTTGCGAAGCCCTATGATATTAATAAAAGATATAACTACAATGAGAATACAAGGGGGTTTGAAGTAAATCCTCTACTACTTGGTATTTTACACAAGAAGCAATTTACTGGAGATGAAGAAAATCCTGATCCATATGAGAATATTGCATGATTTAAGGATATATGTGGTACTTTTCAATTACCAGGGTATACTACTAATGAGGTAAGGCTAAAACTCTTTAGTTAGACTTTGACTAGCATAGTTCTCTCATGGTATAGATCTTTACCCCAGAACCCACTACTACTTGAGATAATTTAACTTGTGAGTTTCTAGCTAAGTATTATCCTTTATCAAAATCTTTTGGAATCAGACGTCTTATAATGACTTGGAGGAACCGTCCTAATGAAGGACTAGTGCGGTGACCCAGCATACCACCGCAGGAGTAGTACACTATAGTCGTTGATATGACATCTACAAAACACCGTTCTGTAAATATCACATCCCTCAGAGTGGTACAACAAAAACATTGCAGGTCCATATTACAAACATACACACTTTATTATTATTACAATATTAGAAGTTTTGTACTTCAAGTGGTTTAAACTTTTACAAACTCAAACTTAAATAGTTTTAGCGGAAGATTCAAGTTTCAAACTTTTAACCAGAATTGAGTTCAACAACTTATTTTATAAAGTCTATGCTACTCGGCTCAATTGGATTACTAATTACTAAGGCAACTACTCGGACTCGTTGCCCTCCACTCCATAGCGTATCTCATAGTCCATCCCTTCGACTCCTCCGGACAGATCGGGTTCCTCGTAGTAGACATCCTCTTGTCCTTCTACTGCGTACATCGGAGTGTTTTCTGTCTCCTCAGAGTCTAAGCAGGGGATCAAAGGAAATGGTGAGTAACAGCGTTACCCAGCAAGTTCATTATATGCAAAGTGGAAAGTTTGATGCACTATCTACCACCTCAAACTATCAGTCCTTGGCACTATGAAGTTTTCATAAACATTTCTTTAAAGGTTGATTTTAATAGCAAAAACTATGCCCATCAGCCTTCACAGGTTGACCAGAACTTCATAGAGTTCCTTTCCTACCGTGTTCATAGTTCCTTCCCGGAACAGGGAGTAACAAGTTACAATTCTTACACTCTGCAGACGTGCATTGCTTTACCCATGAGAGATCAACTCCTTGTTGCACAACCGGGCGTACTTTCCTGTCCATAATTCCATGATGTGGGGCCCATTAGGTGATCCAAGCCAATCATTCCCCCTTCGTGACCCCGCATGTATCCTTTGTGTACATCATGCCCACACATTCAATTACGGCAATGGCTTGTATAGACCGTTCAGACGCCAGAATTATCATGGGATGTTGAGGGTTCCCACCCATATGCTTCTTATCCTCTACGACTTACCAATCAATGCACGCTACAAGGATAACAGCCACGACCCGCGCATCCGGCTACATGAGGGACGAAGAAGATACAACTGACTTCTCCGTCCCATTCCAAACATCATGGTTAACGCATATTACACGGTGCTAGAATCACTGATGTCATGGGTTACTAATTCCTATGGTGGATCTCATACAATTGGAAACCTAAGTTCCATTGCCAATCTATATTTACCATCACTTAGGATGACAATAGAATTTTATTTATTTGTGAAAATAGTATTTTCTTGCTTTTCTTCCAAACATAGATGAAACCAAATAATTTTCAATTATTTTGATCAAGATTCATCAAAAGGAAATGAACACATGATGAACTTGCCTTGTGATTGCAAGGTAGTGAAGTCGGATGCTTGCACTTGACCTTGGACTTCTACTGCTACAAAACACCATTATTGCCCGGTAAGGACAATATTTAAAGAAGCAATAATGATTAGGCATAGTAATGCAATGCATCATTTATTAGTTATTTTCATTGCATGTTTTACCCACCTTATTAGTTCTTATATTCCTTTATTTAATAAAAAGAAATTTTGAAAGGTTAATTCCTAAGATTTTATAAATATTAAATCTAATATTTTTATAGTACAATATAATAGTATAAGAGCTTAAAATTTATTTTTATTTAGTTTTAACTCTTATTATTATTTTCTTAATATTCTTTTTAGGAATAAACATTTATATTTCTAAATTTTTATTTTTTACTAATCTAAATTGTAATTAGTATTTCTTGTAAATTATTATACTAATTTCGAATGATAAAAATAGTTTTTATTTATTTTTAGGTATTTTATTTATTTTTATAAAATTCCCTTATGGAATATATGTTATAAAAATATTTAACCTAAATTTATTCTACTAAAAATAAGTTTCGTAATTTTATTTGTTAGCTTAAGTTTCTCATAGATATTTTTAGGATTTTTATTTTACTTCTTGGGACTTATTAAGTCCTAGGGGTATCTTGGTCTTTTACTAAATTATTTATATTTTTTATTTTTAAATTCTAGGCCAAGCCCATTGGGTTGACCCAGCCTGACTCGGCCCACTTGGGGTGGTCAACCCCGCTCCATCGAGGTGTACTAGACCGTGTCGGCCTAGTACTTACCCTTCTCACCAATATCTCTCTCTCTCTCTCTCTCTCTCTCTCTCTCTCTCGATATTCTTTTCTCTCTTGCCTCACCGCGGCGTTGTTCTATCGGTGCTGTTGCAGCTTGATTTCGGCCACCCCAGACCTCTCTGGTCGCTGTCGTGGTGCCTGTCGAGGTAGTCAAGGCCGCTCCATTGACTGGTCCTGTCCGATTTCACTCTCGGCCTCTCTCGTGGACATTCTGTCTCCACCCCAAACCCTAGGGTTTGGTGGTTGGCGGCAATAGGGCGGTCTGCTGCTCATGGTGGTGCTATGTCGTGTTCCTGGTGGCTCTATGGTGCTGCTAGGTCTGCTCGTGCTGTTGTGGCTGCCTCGTCCATGGCTAGGCACGAGCTGAAGATCCTTAGGGTGCTCCCCGTGTCACCGTGGACATCATCGTCGGCCACCCTTCTTCCTCTTCTATAACCTAGCGAGGACCTTGGGTATGTTCTTCTGTTCCCCCTTTGTCTCTTTTGCTAGCCTCTGTGTGCTTCTAGTGGGGAATCCCTAATTAGGGTTTATCTTCTCTATTAGGGTTCTACCCCTTTTGTGTTGATTATCCAAGATATGAATTGATTCATGAGTGGCTTATGGTAACTAGACTATGCAGAATTACTAGCTATTTTTGGAATTGGAATTGGTACAATGACGCTATCAGATGAATTCTGTTCTGAAATTAGATTACTGTTAATTGTAATATTGGTGATGATGTGGCTCTGATCTAGATTGATATCTAGATATTGGTGATGGTTAACTTGTTCCAGTACTGGAACATGTAATTGGCTTCCCGTGCAAAATTTATTGATGTCTCTGTTGATATTTTCTTTATGAAACAAAAATGATTCCTAATTGCTAGATTAGGAAGATGATTGAATAGCTTCTTGAAAAGGTTTAATTATGAAATCTTTGTGTAGAATTTGCTTGGTTAGAATAAATCTTTGTGACACCTTCCTTGGAATGGTACACAAGAGTTTATTTTGGTACTAGTTATTTCTATCGGTGTTCTATAGTGTCTTGGTGTTACTAAGAGTTGAAAAGCTCTATTGGTTATATTACCCATGATGCCTATTGATTTCATTTAGCATGTGATGTTGGTCTGAGGCAAAGCTTTTGTAAAAGCAATTTTTTTATCTGTTGCTTCCATTCTTCAGTAATCTATGATGGATCATCCTCAAGTATCATTACTATAGTGCTTGGGAATTAATTTGATAGCCCCTTGGAATGAAAATATAATAGATCCTTACTCTTTGAGATTCATTCTTATACTGAAATGATTTCTGAGGTGCTACTATTCAACAGATATGCCCAGAATATTCATTTAAGGCTGCTTGTAAATTTGATTGGGAAAAATAGAGATTATTATCCAAGATCAATGATGCACAAGCTGAGATCTTAGTGTGGTTTGCAAAGATTGATTTTTAGATTAGCTTATTTTCTTCTATGATGGATACACCTTACTTGGGTGTTTTTCTGAGAAGATTGCATATGAAACAACACATGATCTAATAATTTAAATAAGATTTATCATGCGATGGTTTTGTATGGACTCACCACACATGTTGATTGTCATTGTTATTGCTATGCTGGTTGATCTTGCTAACTTGATCTTGGTTTCTTGTTCATCCCCTGGACCTTGTTCTGCACCACCTGGTACTGGTCCTGCTCCTTCTAGCTCTAGTGGATGGTTGCTTGATCTTGCTTTCCTCCTATTCCACCCTCCCCATTAGGTGAACATCTTTGATGGTTTCTTGGTGGATTGTTTTGGTGAATGGTTGATTGATCTAGTGGATATCTTGCAAGTGGTAGTAATGTGTGTGTTCTTGAGATTGAACTATGGTTGTGACTGTGACTATGTAGTGTGAGCAAAACTGATTTTGTTGTGCTGAGTGTGGCTTTATCTCACTATCTTTCTCTCTGTTGGTCGATAACACATTAGATGCGGTTATTGGAGTAAGTTGCTTCACTGTTGGGCTCATTTGGATCAGGTCAAGCGAATTTGTTTTCACTTTTATTCTTTTACCTTTTGTCACATCCCAAGATTTTCCAAATCTTGTAATGTGAAAAATAAAATAAACAAAATAAATTTTTGTTGAAAGTCAGGGTGAAAAGAAACTTTTTGTTTCTAAATGGAAACTTAAAACCCCATCTTGAACAAACTTTGGATAAAGTTTGAATCTAACAAAAATCCCAATCAAGAGAAATGCATTCCTCAATGAATGTATCTGGAAATTTAAACACTGGGAAAAAATAAATCCAAACCCTAAACCCTAAGGGAATAAAATCATTTCCAAAGTTATCCCCAAGCCTATGGATTTGATCTATATAAAAATTGATCAACAAACATTCACAAATGATCAAGAAAGGCAAATAGAAATATTATAAGACCATAGAATTGGTTTCAGTCAATTTGGAATCATAAACAAAAAATTATGAATTTAATAAGATAAAAGAATTGAATTCCCAAAGCTATTAAAGAACCTATCTAGAAACCCATACCAAATGGTGAGCAGTTAATCCTAAAAGGATTTAAAAGGATAAACAAATAATAAATAAGATTTCACAAATTGGAATCACCAAGTTTGGATCTCTAAGTAAAAAGATATGGATTTTATAAGATGAAGAAAGAAATATTAAATAAAGAATATTTAAAGACCAAATCAAATCTTTGCCTAATCCATTAAGCAAATGGAATGATTATAATCCCAATCCAAATAAAATAAAAGGATAAATAATCTTCCAAAATAAAATAAAATGACATAAACCAAATTCTATTTGAATAAAGACAAATCCAATTTTAATTGGTTAATAAAACATATGAAAATCTTTTCCAAATAATTCAAGGTGAATTATTTGACACCCTATTAATTTAATAAAACTTACTAAAAAGGTTTTGTGGAAAAGTGAAATTTAAATAAGGATTAAAAATATCCTAAATCTTATATGAAGTATTGAAAAGGCCTAATTTAAATAATTAAAGGACCCTAAAAGAATAAGATTTTTATTCTAAAAATGTTTTCAGATTGTAATATTAAGAAGTGTTTGAATCCACACAAAATTTGAGAGAGGTTTGAATTCAAATAGATGTTTGAATAGACAAAACAAAATCAATACAGAAATAAGAAATGGAAAAAGGAAAATGTATCTAAACAAAAAAAAATATGAAACAGACTCGACCCAACTAAGCCTGGCCCAATTAAGCCCAGTTAGCCCACTCCCTCTCTCCCCGCAAGAAAACAGTTCGCACTCAGAAACTCACCCACTCAGCGACTGACCGGTGGACCCCCGTTCCCTCTCTTTCTCTCACGCTGCCAAGCGGACCCCACCTGCCTTGTCAGCGTCTTCAACCGCGGACACCTTCCTTCCCCTCACCTCGCCGGCCGTTTCTGGCTATAATCGCTCGCGTAAATTCGTGTCAATGCCTCAGCAATTCAACCCTGTGACCATGCAGTGATAAACGCCAGCATCTCCTCTCTCTTTCCCCTCTCTCGCTCGACCCTCTCTGCCCTCAGGCTGCCCTCATTGCTTGCAACAACCTCCCTGTCTCTGACGAGCTCGCAACCGAATTCCGGCAGCCCCGCGCCACCCCTTGCCTCCTCGAGCACACAGACGTGACCTCCAGACCCTGGCGCATCTCCCTGCCTCCTCAGCTCAGTCGCGCGTGCCCCACATCATCGGCAGCGACCACTACTGACTACGCCACCGTCTGCCATTTCTCCGGCGACGTTCCTAGGTAGAGTTCGACCGTGCCTTCCCCTCCTGTGGATGCACCCGTTCTCGCTATTTCTGTGCACAGCTAACACAATATTTTTCACTCCTTGGCATCGCCTGTACTCTCGCCAGCGAAGACGAACAGAGCGTGCCTGACGCCGAGCGAACTCCGGTGAGCAATCCAGGGCAACCACGAGCGCCCCTCGAACCAAGAAGACTACGTTGATTCCTGTATCACCAGCGAACCCGGTGAGCTTATTCCCCATCCACCTTGATTCCTGTATCACCAGCAACCTCGCCGCCAGAGCGCCGCCGCTGCCCAGCCGCCTCCAGCGCCGCTCATTCTAGGTCAAGCTCGCAGCAGCCGTTGGATTTGGATCGCGTGGATAGGATAGAAACTTAAACGAAGGGGTACGAGTGATCCTGTGACGCTCAATCTATTTTAATCCAACGCCTCACCTCGCTTGATCCGCGCGAACCGGTATCGCCCAGTAGAATCACGCCATGTGTCCTGTAGTTGATTTAAAAGACATAAACATTTCTATTAGTAGTTTGAATTTGTAAATTGCATAACTTTTGATCCACACGTCCAAATTTTGCAAACTTTATATCAATGGATTCAGAAAAACAAGCCCTAGCCAACCATGCACTTTTTTTTAGTAAAAAGCTTCTGTTAAAATGTTTGTTTTTGCAGAAACTTGTGTATGCTTGTTTAGGTTATAAAAATTATTCTAAAATAATTTTGAGGATAAAATCTTTGGAAAATGGTGTGTTTTCAACCTACTGACCATAGGAAACACTTTATGGTTTCAAAATATATTTGGTGAAGGAAAAGAATGAACCTTGGATTTAAAACCATTCTAGTCAAATAAAAATATGGGTTAATTATTAAAAATGGTTTTTGAAGAAAACCTTTGAGAAATGTTTTGGAAATAAACTCTCTGACCCTAGACACAAGATTTTATGGTTTGGAAACATATTTTGTGAACCCTATAGATTAATGCCCTATTAAAAACATTTCTACACCACATAAAATAACACCTTGTTTTAGAAAATGATTTATAAAGTGAAACCTTTTGCAAATGACTTTTCCACTTTATATAATGACCAATAGGTGTTTCCAAATGTTTATAACCTATTAGCAACCACTTTTACAAATAAAACAACCCTTTTGCATGCTTGCATGTTTTGTTTTGTTTATTATTTTATGTGATGAATTGCTTGAATGGTAGATTGAAATATTGTTTGCTTGATTGAATTGTAGTGATTTGAAGTGAGTGAACATTCCAAAGAACAAGGAAGTGAACTTATACTCTCTACCAAAAAGGAAAGTGATGCTTCATACTTTGTCCCATTATTTTCACTATGCATTAGTGATATTTCTAAGTATAGGACTTGCATGGAATTTTGCTAAGTGTAAACTATGCCATGGGAAATCCAAGTAGATGAAACCTTAGTAGAAATTTCCTAAGTTAAGATTCCTATTACTATCATGCTTAGCTTAGCTAGTAGAAAACAAGGGGGGAATATATATTCAATCTATGGAAAAATTTCTAAGTCTGAGGACTTGTGTTTTGTTTAATAAAACAACTAAGTGAATGAATCACCTGGGTGGAAAGGGACTTGCTTGGTGGTTTTTGGTTGAGTGGTTACACAAGGCCCATTTTTGTGGTTTACCTTGTGTATCACACTTGTGGATTGCCACCCAGGAACAAAGAGATTTGAGATGTCAAATGTTGAGAAGCTTCAAGTGCAGCCACTTGGCATTATGGGCTCTGCCTGGATCACATAGGTTGCTAGAACTTAGCCATTTGGACAGTTGGTGGTAGTGGGAATGATAGGTTGGAACGCGTCCATTTGGTCTAAGGAAAGGCTTCTGAAAGATCTTGTCTTGGTGAAACCAAGTCTTGTGGGGAAAGTGCACCACCTCTGCAGAGTGTAAAATCTAAGTACTTAGCCATGTCCCTGGTAAAGGACAATTTGAGCATCAAGACATGGAAGCTATCAAGAATCTCATCATCCAAATTTCTATGTTAAAACTTGTGGTTGAACAAGGGTTAAAGGATCTTCAATCTTTGATTGGTAGATGCCTTGGGTGATTTTTGTCAAGCAAAAACTTAGTGTTTTCAAATGATAAGAAAAAATCTATTTTTGAGCAATGCAAGCCTCAACTCCACCTTGCCAAATGCATATAGATGATAGACTCCACTATACTACCATAGTATAGCTTGCCAATACAATTCAAATGTATTGACCCTTGTGGATGTAACTTGTTATGTTGCAGGTTTGATTGATTTAGTGAAGTGTGTTGATTAGGATTACAAAGTCTACAACCACCATGTTTGCCTGTGGCACTTTGAAGATGAAGGACCCCATGTTATAGATATTCTGCTGCAATGTAATCTAATAGCCAAATGAGCTATTTAAGATGTAATAACTTATTTTATCCCTAGTTATAAAGTTGTATTATGACCTTTGTTTCTTGATATTACATCTTAACTGTGGATGCTAGCTATTGATCCAGGGACTAGCATTGCAATCACAGGGGTCCTTTTCCTTTACAAAGGAGGGATCTTATACCTTTCCTTGTTCCGGTGAAACTTTACCTTCCACTTGGCTTATGATGTGATACTGTAGCATTTTCTTATTTGAAA
The DNA here is from genome assembly GCA_916181665.1 of Avena sativa. NCBI lineage: Eukaryota > Viridiplantae > Streptophyta > Magnoliopsida > Poales > Poaceae > Avena > Avena sativa. The sequence goes on from OV702280.1 coordinate 142,144,690, forward strand.
GAATAGATACCACACATTAGTGAAACTTGCCCCTTTTATATACTCAATGATGTGAATTTGAATAGTGCACATCACTATTCTCTACCGAGAGTACTATGAACAAATTAACATCTTGTTTTCTTTTGAGTTTCTTTTCTTTTGCGGGAACAAAGATCTGGATACTTAAGATTTAGTATAGAGGTAGATTGGTAGTCAAGGTTTTCATTGTAAACTTCTATTTATTATTTTTTAAAGAATCTTGTAATAATATTCTTATGATTTAAGAAAGTTTTAGTTTTTTGTAATTTAGTTCCTGTAATAATCTTGTTTGAACGGCCGGTCCTAATTCTTTCGCCCGACCTTCACTTTGGTACCTATTCTTTAAAATTGCTCGTATAGGTCCTAAATCTTTGATAAGTTATTTGGGTGCGGTCCTAATTTTGTCAGACCGCTTTGACCGATCTATGTGGTGTTTTGACCGCTGCCACGTTGATAGTATATTTACAAAAGACCCCCTGATTATATTTTTTTCCACCTAGAAAAATAGCTACTCTTCTACTTGACCCCCTCCGCGTCTTCCTCGCCGTGGCCACAGGATGTTTTGGTGGAACGGAAGTGAGGTCATCGTGTGCCGCCGCATCTCCTCTGTGGACGTCCTACACACCGTGTACACAACGCAAATTTTTGTTCACGCGTAAGAGAGGCCGAGTAACGCGCGGGACAGGTGAGGCAGCCTGTGCGGCAGTGCATCTTTGCTTGCAGGCATCGCGGACGTGAGGGCGTACATGGCGGCACCATGTACGGCTACGTCATGGATGGATCGCCCGACGTGAGCGCAAACATGGCGGCACTGTGTACCGCTGTGCCGTGGAGGCATCGCCCGACATGAGCGCGGACATGGCGACACTGTGTATCGCTGTGCCATGGAGGTATCTCCCGACATGAGCATGGACATGGTGGCACTATGTACCGCTGCGCCACGGAGGACTAGGACACAGGGTTTCGTGTGCACAACTACAACTGGAGGCATCGCCTAAGCTGGCTGTCAGTGGCAGGCGCAGCATCCTCTGCCGGACCTAGGGCATGGACGCGTAGGCCATGGTCATGGAGTCCTACCTCGGCATCATCATCTACGGGGTCGAAGACCACGTCTTTGGAAGTGACGCCGATGGCCGAGTGAAGGCCGTAGGCACGCGTCGGGCAGCAGAGGCGGTCCATCTTGTCATTCCAATACATACGGTGGTTCACCCGAGGGCACATGTACGTTTTCGCAAATATACATGTCCAACTGGTATCTCTCTTGGACACTATTGCTGATGTGGTAGTGGTCAAAGTGTCACGTGGACAGATCAAAGCGGCCAGAGCAAAATAGGACCTTAGGTGAATCACTTACGAAAGAATTTGGACTCGGATATGCAATTTTAAAGATTTAGGACGAAACTGAAGGTATCAGGAAAGAATACGGACCGCTGGTACGGTTATCTCTTTGAGGTATTTGTCTCCCTTTGTAATATTGTTTATGGAATAAAGAAAAGAAATAATAATTCATTTATTTTTTAAATTTCCTTCTCTTAAATTCTTATTATTGTTTAATATCTTTTAATATTGTCAAACAATATTACTAAATAATTTTTGGATGACAATTTAATATTACCAACTTCAAATTTTCAAATCTTTTCCACATCATTTAAATTTGAAGTTTGAATTCAAATTGTTTCCACTGAAAACTCATTAATTCCTAAAGGTCATACAAGAATTTGTAGCAATCACTATAAAGAACTAATCCTACCTCTAGATAGTGAAAGAAATTCTGATCTCTTTAGGTTTTCGTTTGGAGAAATTTCTTCCCAAATTTTATAGATAAATGCATGCAAATGAGCATATTCTTATTTCTACCCTTCGTTGGTTCCTAAATGGTGGGGTGTTACAACTAGTAAGATATTATATAAAATCTAAAGATTTACTTAATCAATGTCCTCATCATGATTTGCCTGAATGGTATTTATTGCATAGCTTTTATGGCGGTTTAATTGAACCTAATAAATTGGAACTAGACTCTTTTGCGAGCGGAGCTTTTATGAATCTTCCCATAACCAAAGCTTGGCGTTTACTTAACAGAATTCGTGATCATAGAGTTTCTTGGAATTTTGATCTAGGAAGCGAAGGAGGCATATAAATATATTATGATTGTATTCATGACTATAATAAAAAGGGCAATGTTAATGAATTATCTAAAGAACTTTATTTGGATTCAGATCTTGTGTTGCATGTTGTTAAAGCTTTTATAGAATATATCAAAGCTCCAAAAGAGGGTTGGGTCAAGTATGATCCACCACATGAACCTAAGAAGAAAAGAGAAGTTAAAACAACACTGGCCTCCCTAGAACCAATGTATGAGATACATTTCCCTAACACTCCGCAGAAAGATATTTTGGAATATGAACAGGTTAAAGCAGTACAACAGAAGAAAAAGAGGAAAGTGTGCCAGAAGTTAAAGAACATTTGGATGAAACCAAATATGAAGAGGTAACCAAGGAAGAAATTATAGCTATTTATGCACGTTGGAACATAGTTGAACGAAATATGAAGAGATAAAGAGACTTATGTAAGACCACACCCTTTAAGGTAAAGGCCCCTGTGATTGCAATGCTAGTCCCTGGATCGAAATGCTAGCATCCATAGTTTAAGATGAAGTACACATATACAAAGGTCATTATTACATCGTAATTCTAGAGATACAACAGTTCTTACAACTCATTAGCCCAAGGCTAATAAATAGAGTTCTTATTACATAGCAAATAAATAAAGTCTTTATCTTCATGTGCCACAGGCAAATATGTTGAGTGTAGACTCATAACCCTAGTCACCATCAGAGTAACCGGCAACATAATAAGTTACAGCCACAGAGGGTCAATACATTTGGAATTGTATTGGAAAGTGATACCATAGTAGTATAGTAACATATAATAACTATATGAATTTGGCTAAGTGTAGTTCATGCCAGCTTTGCTCAAAAATAAGGTTTGTCTTATTAGTTTGAAAACACTAATTTTTTGTTTGACAAAAACACCAAGGAACCACATATAGACATTGGTGAACCTCTACCCTTGTTCAACCACAAGTTTTAACTTAGATAAATTCGGATGTGGAGATCCTTGATCATTTCAATTTAGTTGATGCTCAAAATGTCCGTTACCGGGGACACAGCTAAGTACTTAGGTTTTACCCTCTCGAGATGTGGTCTACTTTCCCCACAAGACTCGACACGCATCATGACGAGACTTTTCAGAAGCATTCCCTTAGACCACCATGGACGCGTTCCATCCTGTCAACCCTGCCACCAACTATCCATCTGGCTGAGTTCTTGCAACCTAGTTGGTGAAGGTAGAGCCCATATGCCATGTGGTTGCACTAGAAGATTCTCAACACTAAACATCTCAAATCTATTTGTTCCTGGGTGTCCATCCACAAGTGTGATGCACAAGGTAAACCACAAACATAGGACTTGTGTAACCACTCAACACAAACCAATGTTCCCATTCCACCCACGTGATTCATTAACATGTTATTTATTAATCAAAAATATAGGCACAAACTTTGCATAGTATCATAGCATGAATATTCCACCATTGCATTTTACTAGTTCGGCTAAGCATACTAGCATATCATGTCTCTTAACTTAGGGAAAACTACTAAGGCAATATCTATAGGATTTACCATAGCATAGCATATACTTAGAAAATCACCATGCTAATCCTACTCAAAATAGTGCTAATACAATAAGGAAAATAGTAGGACATGGGATGAAATATCACTTTCCTTTGTAGCTAGGAGAATAGGTACAATCCTGACAATCATACTCTCCACAATCCACAAAATCTACACATAAATTCATACAACAAAATTCACAAATCAATATACAAACAAAAATAATTATGAATGCATGGAAACTACAAAGGGATGGTTTGTCACACTTTTCAAAACAAACTTTTCAGTACTGAACACAAAGTATACTTTCTAAAGTCTAAATAGACCAAAATTTACTTTAATATAATTTTCTAAATAATTTTTATAGTCAAAATAGGCCTATAAGTTCTTCTGCATAAAATCCTAATTTTTCGTAAACAAATGGCCAAATCAAGTCCATAGATGCAAAGATCTCATTTTTCTGAATCCATAGATATAAAATTTGTAATTTTTGGATTTACAGAACAAAAGTTATGAATTTTACAAGTTTAAACATCTAATAGATAAAATCCTGGATTGGTGCGTACCGGTTCACGCTGGATCACGCTTCCACACTGTTAGATCTAAAGGAAATCCAGTGGCTCAGATCTAATCATACATCTTCATGCTAAATCTAATCGCAGCCACCAGATACAGATCCAACGAATCAGATCTGCCCGACCATACGCGAGCGACGCAAAATGGCTGTAGCGGCGGCGATGCCACTGGCGGTGACACGCCGGCGAGGTCAGAGGGAAAGGGAGGGTGTGCTGGCACTTACCGAGGTCGCGAGAACATGGGGAAGCTCAACATGGATGCGGTTGGGGCAGGGGCGCACGGTCACATCAGCTATTCCTCGATGGAGTTCGTCCGCGTGTCGGGTGTTCACAGTCGGAGACCTAGGGCGCAAGAGGGCAAACGGCTGGCATTAGAAGGAGCACAAGGACATGGAAAACTTTATTCGCATGAACGAGAGGTCAAGGGGAGCACGGATTTTACCAAATTGGCTCGCTGGAGTTGAGCTTCGCCTCTGGTGTTTGCAAACGACGACGGGGACGACGACCTAGGGAACAATTGGACAAGCCACGGGCATTAGCATATGCGCAAGACCTTGGGGAGCGCGTTCGCATGAACGAGAGGCAGAGGGGCGCACGGGGCTTACCAGAATAGTTCGCCGGAGTTCTACGGTACTGCGGCGGTGCGAGGGGAAATTCTACTAGCCTGGCGGCGCTCTGTGCTTGTAGAGTGAGGGGAAATGTTGCGGAGGGGGAGGGTTTTATGTAGCCGGAGCGGGGGAGGGATATACTTAGTGAGTCAATGGGAATTAACGTGCGGCATCAACGGCAGTGATGGGGGGAATAAACGTCAGGCGGCGCGGGTCTGGCGCGGGGTTTACAACAACGGGTGAGGTGGCAGTGGGGCCTAGCTGTCAGTGAGAGGGGTGTGCGCGTGCAGGTGAGAAACAAGGGAAGAGGGGGTTTTCCCGGGTGGGCTTAGTGGGCTGCCAGGGGGAGTTGGGCCGAAAGGGTTGCATGCTCTCATTTTTTTCTCCTTTTGCCTTTTTCTTTTATGTTTAGATTTTTCAAATTAGATTTGAATGGCCATTTCAAATCCAAATGAATTCAACCTTTCACCAAAATTTTGTGTTGTGATCCTAGTGCTAAAAGTGTGTCAAACACATCTATTCACTCCAAAAAAATTTTGCGTCAACAAAATAAAATAAAACCATGCCTCATACATATAATATAAAAAGGGGTTTAAATATGGTTTTATTAGGGTTTTTTCTTTGAAAAATTTGTGCAAAGTAAACATGCCATGATGTTATGAATGCAATAACATGGTTTCGAATTTGATGAAATTTGGGATTTTACAAATCTAACCCCCTACTCAAGCCGCAATCCTTGATGAGTTCTATCCACCTTCTTTGTCTCATGTTGAGCTCCTTCTAGGCGAAAATATATTTCAAGCTCTTGTGATCTGTGAACACTTCACAACGCTTACCCAACACATATTGCCTCCATGTTTTGAGTGCATGGAAAACAGAGGCCAACTCTAAGTCATGTGTAGGATAATATACTTCATGAGTCTTGAGTTGTATCGAGGCATAAGCCACAACTTTTCCTTCTTGCATCAATACTCCACCCAATCCTTGGTGAGATGCATCACAATAGACTTGGAAATCTTTCTCTAGGTCTGGCAAACATAAAACTGGTGTTGACACTAGTCTTTTCTTCAACTCTTGAAAACTGGTTTCACATCCTTCAGTCCAATCAAACTTCTTCTCTTTCTTAAGTAACTTTGTCATTGGCTTAGCTACTTTCAATAAATTATCGATGAACCTTCTATAGTATCCTACCAAGCCTAGGAAACTACGAACTTCTTTAACTAATTTGGGAGATTCCCACTCAGTTACAGCTGCCACCTTTGCGAGATCGACAACTATACCATCTCCATACACAATATGTCCAAGAAATCCAACTTCATTGAAGCAAAACTCACACTTACTGAACTTGGCATACAACTTGTGCTCCCTGAGTTTCTCAAGAATCAAACGCAAATGTTCTTCGTGCTCTTCATTGCTCTTGGAATAAATCAATATGTCATCGATGAATACCACAACAAACTTGTCAAGAAAATCCATGAACACCTTGTTCATCATGTTCATGAACTAAGCTGGTGCATTTGTTAGTCCAAATGGCATCACTGTATACTCATACAATCCATATCTAGTGGTAAAAGCAGTCTTTGGTATATCTTGTTCTCTAATATTTAGCTGAAACTAGCCTGATCGAAGATCAATTTTTGAGAACACACGAGCTCCTTCTAGCTAATCAAATAGATCATTGATTCTAGGTAAGGGATAGTTGTTCTTTATATTCACCTCATTGAGTGATCTATAATCTATGCATAGCCTCTGACTTCGGTCTTTCTTCCCAACAAACAAAACTGGTGCACCCCATGACGAAGAACTTGGTTGGATAAATCCTTTCTTCAACTGTTCTCCAAGTTGTTTCTTGAGCTCTTTTAACTCATCAACTGACATCTTGTAGGGTCTCTTTGCTATTGGTCCAGATCCTGAAAGTAAGTGAATCAAAAACTCCACATCTCTATCTGGTGGCATTCCTGGTAATTCCTCCGGAAACACATCCGGGTAATCCTTCACTACTGGTACACTGTCTATGCTAACCCCCTTAAGAGAATTTCTCTTACTCCCTTTGGGTGCAAAGTTAGACTTGAACCTTATCCGTTTCTTTTCTAGGGTTGTGAGTGTAACAGTACGATTGGCACAATCTATTACTCCCTCATAACGGGCCATCCAATCCATTCCCAAAATTACATCCAATCCTTGGGATTCTAGGATTATCAGACTAGCTGGAAGCTTATATTTTCCAAACTCTATTACTAGATCATGACATCCAAAATTTACTATCATCTCTCCACCTGAGGAGCTTACTTTAATAGGACATCTAATTGTTTCAGTTGGGAGTCTATTTTTATCTACAAATTCTCTTGAAATGAATGAATGCGATGCGCTGGTATCAAAAAGGACAATTGCTGGAAAGGAATTAATCTTGAACTTACCAGCCACAGCATCAGACTCCTCATGGATTTCCTCCACATTGATGTCGTTCACATGACCCTTCTGAAAAGGGTTTGGCTCGTTGGCTCCATCAGTCTTCTTTTCTGTGCATTCATTTGCATATTGCCCAGTTTTCTTGTACTTGAAGCATTCAACCTGACTGATGTCCCTCTTAGCTGGCTGATTCCCATTGCCATTTCCACTATGGTGCCTCTTATATCCACTCTTGTTGCTGTGGTAATCACCATTGTTGTGCCCATGATGTTTATTGCTATCGTGGTGATGGTTACTATTGTGGTGGTTGTTTTGATTCCCGTGTTTGTGGGATCCAGAACCTCCACTTCCTTCACCAAAAGATCGCTTGTGAGATGATCCAGATCCATGCTTATCAAAATGGTGCTTCCTATTCCTATTCTCCACCTGCTTCATCTTGCTTTCCAAGATGGTAGCTTTGTCACACAGAGATTGATAAGTTGGAACATATGCAACAGATAGTTGCATACACATCTCATCATTCAGCCCTTCAAGGAACTTCTCCTTCCTTTTTTGCATCGGTGTTAACATCATCCGGTGCATAGTGTGCCAGATTGTTGAACTCCTCAATATATTCTGCAACACTTCGATGTCATTGCTTAAGGTTATGAAATTCATTCTTCTTCAAACTCATCACTCCTGAAGAGATATGAGCAGTGCGGAATCCATCCTCAAATATTGCCCAAGTCACTTCTTCAATAGGAGTAGTGATTTGGAAGTTATCCCACCAAGTAGCTGCTGGTCCTTCTAGCAGATGTGCTGCAAACCTGACTTTCTCCTCATTAGTGCAACCAACTGTGACTAAGTCCTTGTTCACAGAACGTAGCCAATCATTTCCTACCATTGGATCAGTGGTTCCTGAAAACTTAGCAGGCCTCAATCTCAGAAACCTTGTGAGCATATCAAAAGCTGGTGGGTTGTTCTTATTGTTGTTGTTGTTATTATTATTATTGTTGTTGTTGTTGTTGTTGTTGTTGTTGTTGTTGTTGTGGTTCTGATTCTGATTCGCCATAAAATGGGTCATCATTTGCATCAACTGATTCTGGGCTGTCATCAGCTGTTGCATCTCATTGCCATTGTTATTGTTGTTATTGTTCAGATTGGCACGACGGGGAGGCATCTGTGGTTTCAATAAGGATAAGTAATGATATATAACCCATAAATCCTAACATGCACAATACAATACATAGCAACAAACACAATAAGAAAGCACAATAAACTTAGAGTTTAAACAACACGAACAACAAGTTTGTAAAGTAAACACACTGGCATAGTCATCCACATGTTGGATGATCAATGCGACTCGATAAATAAATATATGATGAATGGATATATATCCAAGTAGTCAACACTACTCCGCCATATCGACTTCCTCATCCACTATAGTAAGTCTTGCTGCTTTGATTCCTGCCTTGTACTCCTCCACGCTGGTGGTCAAAGCATTGACCTCGCCTGAAGCTCTATCATCTGCGAACGCAGCCTCTCAATCACCTCCTGTTGTGTCTCTAGCTAAAGATCCTAGAGCTCCATCTCGGCCTTCATCTCATTGATCTTCTTGTTCCTATACTGCACTCTCTTTTCTTGGTTCTTGAACCTCTTGTCTTGCTTCTCGAACCTAGTCTTCATCTCCTTGATGCTCTCCTCCTGCTCCTAGAAGGCCTTGTCTAAGCATGACGTTGGTCCTATCAGTGTCAAGGTTCCTTAGAAGGCTATCTAGGTCCTGAAGATAGAGGCGCACTGGATCAATAGTCTCCCTAGTGGCCTCGTCATACACTATAGCCTCTCTCTCCTCATCATGTCTCCCAAATGGGTGTAAGTAGAGGCCCCTGAGCTCGGTGGAGTGACATCCACAGAGGCGTCCAAGCAGCTCCTGCATGGCGACGTCGAGGCCCTTCTCCTTGTCTTCATGGAGTATCTTGAAGGAGATGTCCTCGGTGGAAGGCTCTGACCGGCGTCCTGGCTGCGAGACTCTAAATCCCCATAGGTCCTTCCTCTCAAACTTCCTGAGCCGAAGTCCCTTAATGTTAGGGAAGGGAAGATTGAGCACACTTACGAGCTCCATGATACAACACTAGTAAAGAAAAGAACACAAGCCAATAACAAACACATAAATTATTTCTAACACACAAGTCATGGCATACAATAATGAATCACAAGCACCAAGTTTCAGACACAACTTAGAATTTTTTTGGCCATACCACATAGGTTGGTACGATGAAAATTATTAACGTGAGAAAACGACAAGTGTGGTGGTCCAACTATTGGAGTATGTCACAACACTCACTCACTAGTCAAGGTAGCTATCTGAGCATCCTTGGTTGTAGTTTGCTTGTCTTGATAACAAGACTCCCATGCTAAGTCTATGACATCATCCCTTAGACGTTTTATGGTGGCCTCTAAGTCTTGGGTATGCTTCTTCTCCTCTCTAAGGTCATTCTGAGTGTTGAGCATTCTACACTTGAGTCTTTCTCCAAGCTCCTTGATAGCATTACTTGCAGAGTCAAAGAATGACATGTGCATTTCAGAGTTGGTGACCATGCAGAATCTCGACTCATTGTGGTTATCCTCCTTGTTTTTATACAAGTGGAGTTTTACCCACCAATACTCTTCTCCTTCATCCATCACTGGGAATCCCTTGTATACAGTTTCACCATGTATCCCCATGGTAATCATAAGGATCTTGAGAGCTTTAGGAAACTCCATCTCACATTCTAAGGTCATGGTCCTGAGTGGTCCCTTTCTGACGGCTTCGTTGATGGCGGCCATCTACGAATAGAGATGATAAATAAGATCAGGAGAAGTTTTACGAAATGAAAAGAGACATGTGTGGAAATTTTACAAAAGAGTTTGCATTTTCCTAGTGGTTTACTTAGTCTAATCTATCTTAGGGTCATAATCCTACAAGCAACACAGTGCTCTAATACCATCTGTAAGACCTCACTCTTTAAGGTAAAGGCCCCTGTGATTGCAATGCTAGTCCCTGGATCGAAATGCTAGCATCCACAGTTTAAGATGAAGTACACAGATACAAAGGTCATTATTACATTGTAATTCTAGAGATACAATAGTTCTTACAACTCATTAGCCCAAGGCTAATACATAGAGTTCTTATTGCATAGCAAATAAATAAAGTCTTCATCTTCATGTGCCATAGGCAAACATGTTGAGTGTAGACTCATAACCCTAGTCACCATCAAAGTAACCTACAACATAATAATTTACAGCCACAGAGGGTAAATACATTTGGAATTGTATTGGAAAGTGATACCATAGTAGTATAGTAACATCTAATAACTATATGAATTTGGCTAAGTGTAGTTCAAGCTAGCTTTGCTCAAAAATAAGGTTTGCCTTATTAGTTTGAAAACACTAAGTTTGTGTTTGACAAAAACACCAAGGAACCACCAATAGACATTGGTGAACCTCAACCCTTGTTCACCCACAATTTTTAACTTAGAGAAATTGGGATCAGGAGATCCTTGATCATTTCAATGTCTTTGATGCTCAAAATGTCCATCCCCAGGGACACGGCTAGGTACTTAGGTTTTACCCTCTCGAGAGGTGGTGCACTTTCCCCACAAGACTCGACATGCATCGAGATGAGACTTTTCAGAAGCATTCCCTCAGAACACCATGGATGCGTTCCATCCTATCAACCCTACCACCAACTATCTATCTGGCTGAGTTCTTGCAACCTAGTTGGTCAAGACAGAGCCCATATGCCATGTGGTTGCACTAGAAGCTTCTCAACACTAAACATCTCAAATATCTTTGTTCCGGGGTGGCCATCCACAAGTGTGATACACAAGGTAAACCATAGACATGGGCCTTGTGTAACCACTCAACACAAACCAATCTTCCCATTCCACCTAGGTAATTCATTAACATGTTGTTTTATTAATCAAAAATATAGGAACGAACTTTGCATAATATCATAACATGAATATTTCACCCTTGCATTTTACTAACTAGGCTAAGCATACTAGCATAACATGTCTCTTAACTTAGGAAAAACTACTAAGACAATATCTATAGGATTTACCATAGCATAGCATATACTTAGAAAATCACCATGCAAATCCTACTCAAAATAGTGCTAATGCAATAAGAAAAATAGTAGGACATGGGATGAAATATCACTTTCCTTGGTAGCTAGGAGAATAGGTACAATCCTCACAATCAAACTCTCCATAATCCACAAAATCTACACATAAATTCATACAACAAAATTCACAAATCAATATATAAACAAAAATAATTATGAATGCATGCAAAATGCGAAGGGATGATTTGTCACACTTTTCAAAACAAACTTTTCAGTACTGAACACAAAGTATAGTTTCTAAAGTCTAAATAAACCAAAATTTACTTTAATATAATTTTCTAAATAATTTTTATAGTCAAAATAGTCCTATAAATGATTATGCATAAAATCCTAATTTTTCAGAAACAAATGGCCAAACCAAGGCCATTTTTCTGAATACGTATATATAAAATTTGTAATTTTTGTATTTACAGAAAAAGTTATGAATTTTACAAGTTTAAACATCTAATAGATAAAATCCTAGATTTTAAATCAAAACCACTACCACGCGGCGTGTTCTGATTGGCGCGTACCAGTTCGCTCTAAATCACACTTCCGCGTCGTTAGATCTAAAGGAAATCCAGCGGCTCAGATCTACTCATACCTCTTTGTGTTAGATCTAATCGCAACCACCAGATATAGATCCAACGGATCAGATCTGCCCGACCATAACTGAGTGGCACAAATGGCCATAGCGACGGCGACGCCACTGGAGGTGACAGGCCGGTGAGGTTAGAGGGCAAGGGACGGTGTGCTAGCGCTTATAAAGGTCGCAAGAACGTGGGGAAGCTCAACGTGGACGCGGTTGGGGCGGGGCGCATGGACACATCAGCTATTCCTTGTCGGAGTTTGTCCACGCGTTGGGTGTTCACGGTCGTAGACGAAGACGGTGACCTAGGGCGCAAGAGGGCAAACAGCTGGCATTAGAAGGCGCGCAAGGACACGGCAAACTCAGTCACATGAACGAGAGGTCAAGGGGAGCACGGATTTTCCAAATTGGCTCGTCGAAGTTGAGCTGCGCCTTGGGTGTTTATAAACAATGACGGGGACGACGACCTGGGGAACAATTGGACAAGCCACAGGCATTAGCATATGCGCAAGACCATGGGGAACGCATTCACGTGAACGAGAGGCAGAGGGCCCCCCTGGGCTTACCAGAATAGTACGCCAGAGTTCTACGGAACTGCGGCGGTGCGAGGGGAAATTGTACTAGCCTGCCAACGCTCTATGCTTGAAGTGTGAGGGGAAATGTTGCGTACGGGTATGGGTTTATGTAGCCGGAGCGGTGAAGGTATTTACTCAGCAAATCAATGGGAATTAACGCGTGACATCAACGGCAGTGACGGGGGGAGAAACGGCAGGCGACGCGGGTCTGGCGCGGGGTTTACGACGACGGGTGAGGTGTTAGTGGGGCCTAGCAGTCAGTGAGAGGGGTGCAAGCGGGGGTGATAAACAGGGGGATAGGGTGTTTTCCCGGGTGGGGCTTAGTGGGCTGCCAGGGGGAGTTGGGCCGAAAGGGTTGCTTGCTCTCATTTTTTTCTCCTTTTGCCTTTTCTTTTCTGTTTAGATTTTTCAAATTAGATTTGAATGGACATTTCAAATCCAAATGAATTCAAACTTTCACCAAACTTTTGTGTTGTGATCCTAGTGCTAAAATGTGTGTCAAACACATAAATTCACTCCAAAAACATTTTGGGTCAAGAAAATAAAATAAAACCATGCCCCATACATATAATATAAAAAGGGGGTTAAATATGGTTTTATTAGGGTTTTTGCTTTGAATATTTTTGTGAAAAGTAAACATGCCATGATGTTATGAATGCAATAACATGGTTTTTAATTTTATGAAATTTGGGATGTTACAACTTCCGTACTGGTTCAAGGTAAAAGATTTGGGTAAGCCTATTCTTCCCTGCATATTTAAAGAAACCTCACATTATGGTTTATTTGATCTTGGCACCAAAGTTAATGTTATATCTTATGATTTTTATTTAGAAATAAAATAAGAGATAGTTCCGACTACAATAAAGAATACTGATATGACAATCATGTTAGCCAATAAATCTCTTAGAGTTCCAATGGTAGTAGTTGAAGATGCAACTGTCACAATTGGCAATGAAAATTTTCCTATGGATTTTGTAGTTTTTGATATGTCAGCTGACACTTTTTGCTCAATTATATTGGGAAGAAACTTTTTGAATGATTTAGGTGCCAAAGTTGATTTCAAAAAGGAGATTGTGTCTCTTAATCTTGGGGAAGCGAAAAAAGATTTCCACTTTTCCAAATTAAAAGACAGACCTCTACAAATACAAGAATAAGAGAAAGGAAAAACTATCCATGAGATGGCATCTCTATTCTTTAGTAATCAAGTAGAAGAAACAAATGAAGACTCAAATTATGAAGAAATAATTATGGAGTATAAGTCCGTTGAAGAATTAGAAAGTGAATTCGATTCGCTTCCCATTTTAGGGCCTCCAACTGATGAGGCTTTTGAAGAGCCACACAAGAGAGGGGACGAGGAATTACCGCCCCCAAAATTGAAGACTTTACCAGATAATCTTAAATATAGATTTTTGGACAATACTAATAAATTCCGTGTTATTATTAGTGCTAAACTTCTAGGGGATGAAGAATAAGAACTCATGAAAGAACTTAAGGAGCATCGCAAGGCCTTTGGGTACTCAATGGATGATTTCAAGGGCATTAGTCCCATCATATCCGTCCATCGAATATTCGTGGAGGAAGGTGCTAAACCAGTTGCAGAATTTAATATACGGTTGAAGTCTGAAATGAAGGAAGTGGTAAGAAAAGAAATAGTGCGCCTACTAGATGCAGGTATAATCTATCCTATAAAAGAAATTGAATGGGTAAGTCTTGTTCATTGTGTTCCTAAGAAGGGCGGTTATATTGTTGTTCATAATGAAAAAAATGAATTGATAACTACTAGAACTATTGTTGGACATAGGATTGTTGGAGATATGCCCTAGAGGCAATAATAAATATAGTTATTATTATATCTTTGTGTTTATGATAAATGTTTACATTCATGCTATAACAGTATTAACCAGAAACATTAATAATTGTGTGATTTGTAAACTAAATTGGAGTCCCTAGTAAAGCCTCTTTATAATACTAGCTTGTTGATTAATAGATGATCATGTTTTCTTGATCATCAACATTTGAGATGTTCTTAATAACAAGGTCATATCATTAGGAGAATGATATGATGGACATACTCCTATAGATAAGCGTAGCATAAAGATCAAGTCATTTTAATTGTTCAATTTCTATAAGCTTTCTGATACATAGTAACCTAATTCCTTCAACCATGAGATCATGCTTATCACCATCACCGGAAGGATGCTTTGATGACATCAAACACCACACCGTAACTGGGTGGCTATAAAGGTGGCATTGAGTGTTCGGAAAATATGGGTTGAGACACATGGATCAAGAGTGGGATTTGTCCATCCATATGACGGATCGATATACTCTGGGCCCTCTCGGTGGAATGTCATCCAATTAGCTTGCAAGCATGTGATTGGCTCACAAGGGATCACATATCACGGGAACGAGAAAAGAGTACTTATCGGTAACGAGGTTGAACTAGGTATGCAGAGATACCGACGATCAAAACCTCGGATAAGTAAACTATCATGAGATAAAGGGAAATTGGTATCGTATGTAAGTGGTTCATTCGATCGCAAAGTAATCGTAGAAATATTTGGGAGCCATATGAATTTCCAGATTCCTCTATTGGTTATTGTTCGGAGAAGTGTCTCGATCATGTCCGCATAATTCACGAACCGTAGGGAGACACACTTAAGGATTCGATGTTGTTGAGTAGTTATGGAATGATGAGTAAGAGACCGAATGCTGTTCGGAGTCTCGAATAGAATCCGGGATATCACGAGGAGATCCGGAATGGTCCGGAGAATAAGATTCATATAAGGAAAGTCCTATTTCGGAGTCGAGAATGATTACGGTGTTTTCATCAGGAATGTTCTAGAAGGTTCCGGAAGGTCCGGCACTCCGGAGGGGAAGGGACATGAATGTGTCATGACAATGTGGAATGGTTGCATCATGTACTAGGTATCATGGCTGGGAAAAATAAAGGAAGAAATCAAATCCTAGTTTGAAAAGTCAAACGCCAATTTGAAAAGTCAAACGGCAAGTTTGCTTGGTGGAGGGAGAGTAGGAAACCTACTTGGGGACGAGTTCCTCTCCCTCCACCCGCCGGCCAAGGAGGCCAACTTCGGGGAGGACTCCCTCCTACCAAGCCGCGCCCTCCCACCTATAAAAGAAGGGGCAGGGGTGCCCCTCTTCCCTACACCCAACA
Organism: Avena sativa; assembly: GCA_916181665.1. NCBI lineage: Eukaryota > Viridiplantae > Streptophyta > Magnoliopsida > Poales > Poaceae > Avena > Avena sativa. The sequence continues at coordinate 142,160,431 of OV702280.1, forward strand.
CCTAAAACCCTAGCTCCTGCACGCCTCCGCCTCCAAGTGCAGCCGCCGCCGCCTAGGGTTTCCCCTCCAACTCGGCGACTTGGGGCTTCCCCAAGCCCTAGCCGCCGGCCACACCCTCCCCTTGGTGCCCTCTAAACCCTAGATCACCAATGCCTCTCTCATAGTCCACCATACTCGCTCCGGCTTAAGGCGAAGCCCTGCGAGATCTCCCCTCTACTTCCGGTACCACACCGTCGTGCTGCCGGAATCGCGAGGAGAGTGCTACAACCTCCGCTGCCTGCTGGAACAAGGGAGAGGAAGGTCTTCATCGAGTACCGAACGTGTGACCGACTGCGGAAGCGCCGCCGGAACGCAGCGCCAGAAGGATCATCTACGCGATGAGATCGGAAAGAGTACGACTACATCACCACGAGAATCTGCTCTCATTAACCGCTTTGGAATCTTCGAGGGTGAGTTCCTCTATCGACTCGTTGCTACAATCTAGTAGATAGATCTTGGCTTGTTTGTTTGCATGCGGTAGAATTTTTTTGTTTTCCATGCTACGAACCCCTACAGTGGTATCAGAGCCGTGTCTATATGTTGATCTGCTGCACGAGTAGAACACAATGGTCATTGTGGGCGGTGATGCTTTTATTATCAATTGCTTCTTGTGTACTTTGCATCTTGCGGTATGATGGGATGAAGCGGCCCGGGCTAACCTTACATGACATCGTTCATGAGACTTCCTCCACTCTCAACATGCAACTTGTATTGCATAAGTGGCTTTGCGGGTGTCTGTCTCTCCCATTATAGTATAGATCCAATTTACAACGGGCACTTGATAGTTCAAACATCAACGTTGTGGTTCTTGTTCGTAAGTTAGATCAACAATTATTGAAATCCCCAAACCACGTAAAATATGCAAAGAAAATTAGAGGCGTCTAACTTTGTTTTGCGGGGGTGTGCTGTGATGTGATATGGCCATGATTGTGATTATATTTGATGTATGCAATGTTCCTTATTGTAAGTTGGCAACCGGCAGGAGCCATATGGTTGTCTTTAATTTCTGTTAAGACCCACGTGTCTATTCAAAGTAGTTGTAATAGTTGGAGCTGGTGGACGACAACCATGAAATGGCGCCATTGACCTTGATGCTATGCCGGTGATGATGGAGATCATGTTCGTGCTTGAAGATGGAGATCGGAAGCACAAGAAGAAAGGCCATATCATATCACATATTATGAATTGCATGTGATGTTAATCCTTTATTCATCTTGTATTTCTTAGTTAACGATGGTAGCATTATAAGATGATCCCTCATGCACATAAATATCAAGTTTTAAAGTGTTCATCCTTAGTAAGAACCGTTGCTAAAGCTTGTTGTTTTGAAGCACCACGTGATGATCGGGTGTGTTAGATTCTGCAAGTGTATACAACATGAGCAAGCCAGATTTGCTCATGCGGAAGCTAAGGTTTGATCTTGACGAGCCTAGCATGTACAGACATGGTCTCGGAACACGGATCACCGAAAGGTAAAGCATGAGTCATATAGTAGATATGATGAACATGTCGATTGTTCACCATTGAAGCTACATCAACTCTCGTGATGATTGGTTTTGATGTGGTGGATTTGGTTCGTATGATCACTAAAACAATGTGAGGGATATTGTTTTGAGTTGGAGTTCACCTAGATTAATTTAACTATTAATTAGAACTCAATTTGTCATAAACTTAGTCTAAACTATTGGAAATATGTTGTAGATCAATGGCGGCCCCTACCATCAATTTTAATGCGTTCCTAGAGAAAGAAAAGTTGAAAAATAATGGAAGAAACTTCGCGGATTGGTTCCGCAATTTGAGGATTGTCCTCAATGCTGGTAATTTGACCTATGTGCTGGATGCACCGCTGGGTGACCCGCCTGGAGTTGATGCTACCAATGAAGTAAAGAACGTTTACATCACTCGGAAGAATCAGTACTCCACAGTTCAGTGTGCTATCTTGTATGGTTTGGTATCGGAGCTTTAGAAAAGGTTTTAGAACCATGACCCACATGATATTGTCCGTGAACTCAAAATGATATTTGAGGCTCACACGGCAGTTGAGAGTTATGAGGCTTCTGAAAAGTTCTTTAACTGCAAGATGGAAGAGGGAAGCTCCGTCAGTGAGCATGTGCTTAAGATGTCTGGGCACGCAAACAAACTCCAAAGTTTGGGTATAGTGATTCCTAATGCTTTGGGGATTTACCGTTTCCTCCAATCACTGCCACCAAGTTACAAGAATTTTGTGATGAACTACAATATGCAAAACATCAACAAGACGTTGCCAGAACTCTTCTCCATGTTGAAATCTGCAGAACTGGAGATCAAGAAAGAGCATCAAGTGTTGTTGGTCAATAAGACCAGCAAATTCAAGAAAGGCAAGTCTAAGCAAAAGGGAAACTTCAAGAAGGGTAGTAAGAAAGTTGCCGCACCGGCAAAGAATACCAAGGCTGGACCTAAGCCTGATACTGAGTGCTTTTACTGCAAGGGAGAGGGTCACTGGAAGCGGAATTGCCCAAAGTACTTGGCGGATTTGAAGAACGACAACATCAAGAAGAAAGGTATATCCGATATACATGTTATTGATGTGTATCTCACTAGTACTCGTAGTAGTGCCTGGGTATTTGATACTGGTTCGGTTGATCATATTTGTAACTCGAAACAGGTACTGTAGAATAAACGGAAGCTAGCGAAGAATGAGGTGACGATGCGTGTTGGAAATGGATCAAAGGTTGATGTGATCGCGGTCGGCACGCTACCTCTTCATCTACCATCGGGATTAGTTTTATACTTAAATAATTGTTATTTGGTGCCTGCGTTGAGCATGAACATTATATCGGGATCATGTTTATTGCGAGACGGTTACTTGTTTAAGTCCGAGAATAATGGTTGTTCGATTTATATGAGTAATATGTTTTATGCACATGCACCTTTGATAGATGGTCTATTCTTATTGAATCTCGATAGTGGAAATACACATATTAATAACATTGAAGCTAAACGTTTGAAATTGAGTGATAACTCGACCTATATGTGGCACTGTCATCTTGGTCACATTGGAGTGAAGCGTATGAAGAAACTCCATTCCGATAGACTTCTTGAATCACTTGATTTCGAATCACTTGAAAGATGCGAAGCATGTCTGATGGGTAAAATGACTAAGACTCCATTTTCTGGTATGATGGAGCGAGCTACGAACTTATTGGAAATCATACATACCGATGTGTGTGGTCCAATGAGTGTAGCATCGCGCGATGGTTATCGTTATGTTCTTACCTTCACGGATGACTTGAGTAGATATGGGTATATCTATTTCATGAAACATAAGTCTGAAACTTTCGAGAAGTTTAAGGAATTTCAATGTGAGGTGGAGAATCAACATAACAAGAAGATTAAATTTCTACGTTCTGATCGTGGAGGTGAATATCTAAGTTACGAGTTTGGCGAGCATTTAAAGAAGTGCAGAATACTTTCACAATTGACACCGCCGGGAACACCACAGCGTAATGGTGTGTCCGAACTTCGTAATTGAACTCCCTTAGATATGGTTCGTTCTATGATGTCACTTACAGATTTACCGCTATCGTTTTGGGGTTATGCATTAGAAACAGCTGCATTCACTTTAAATAGGGCACCATCTAAATCCGTTGAAACGACACCGTATGAATTATGGTTTGGGAACAAACCTAGATTGTCGTTCCTTAAAGTTTGGGGTTGCGAAGCCTATGTAAAGAAGTTACAGCCGGACAAGCTTGAACCCAAAGCGGAAAAATGTGTCTTCATAGGATACCCGAAGGAAACTATTGGGTATACCTTCTATCATAGATCCGAGGGCAAAATCTTCGTTGCCAAGAATGGATCCTTTCTAGAGAAGGAATTTCTCTCGAAAGAAGTGACTAGAAGGAAAGTAGAACTCGACGAGGTTGTTGAACCTTCTCTCGAACTTGCGAGTAGCACAGCATCAGAAGAAGTTCCTGTGGTGCCTACACCAATAAGAGAGGAAGCTAATGATGATGATCATGAAACTTCGGTTGAAGTTTCTACAGAACCTCGCAGGTCAACGAGAACTCGTACCACTCCTGATTGGTATGATCCCGTTATGAGTGTCATGTTGGTGGACAACACCGATGACCCTGCGACGTATGAGGAAGCGATGATGAGCCCAGATTCCAATAAATGGCAAGATGCCATGAAATCCGAAATTGGATCCATGTATGAAAACCAAGTATGGACTTTGGTGGACTTACCAGATGGCTGGAAGGCTGTCGAGAACAAATGGATTTTCAAGAAGAAAACAAATGCTGATGGTAATGTTACTGTCTATAAAGCTCGACTTGTTGCAAAAGGGTTTCGACAAATTCAAGGAGTTGACTACGATCATACTTTCTCACTTGTCTGGAAGCTAAATTATGTGAGGATTATGTTAGCAATCGCTGCATATTACGATTATGAGATATGGCAGATGGATGTCAAAATGGTGTTCCTCAATGGAGACATTGATGAAGAGTTGTATATGATGCAACCCAAAGGTTTTGTCGATCCTAATGATGCTAACAAGGTATGCAAACTTCAACGGTCCATATATGGGTTGAAGCAAGCATCCCGAAGTTGGAATCAACGTTTTGATAAGGTAATCAAAAGTTTTGGTTTTATACAAACTCATGGAGAAGCTTGTATTTACAAGAAAGTGAGTGGGAGCTCTGTATCATTCTTAATACTATATGTAGATGACATATTGTTGATTGGGAATGATGTAGACCTTCTTAATAGTGTCAAAGAATATTTGAATAATAGTTTTTCAATGAAAGATCTTGGCGAAGCAGCTTACATATTAGGCATAAAGATTTATAGAGATAGATCGAGACGCCTAATATCATTGTCACAAAGTACATATTTGGACAAAGTTCTAAAGACGTTTGGAATGGAAGATAGCAAGAAAGGGTTCTTGCCCATGTTGCCCAATACGACGTTGAGTAAACCTCAAAGTCCAGCAACAGCAGAAGATAGAGAAAGGATGAGTAAGACTCCCTATGCCTCAGCCATAGGATCTCTAATGTATGCCATGCTATGTACCAGACCCGACATTGCATATGCTGTTAGTTTGACTAGCAGATATCAAAGTGATCCAGGAGTGGATCATTGGACAGCGGTCAAAAACATCCTTAATTACTTGAGAAGAACTAAGGATATGGTTCTTTCTTATGGAGGTTATGAACAACTCGTTGTTAATGGTTACACCGATGCTAGTTGGAACACCGATCCGGATGATTCTAAATCTCAATCTGGATACGTATTTACTTTGAATGGTGCAGCAGTTAGCTGGAGGAGTGCAAAGCAAAGTGTTGTGGCGAGATCTTCAACTGAATCGGAATACATAGCTGCTTCGGAAGCTTCACAAGAAGCGATATGGATGAAGGAGTTCATTATAGAGCTCGGTGTGGTTCCGAGTGCGCTGGACCCAATGTCTATCTACTGTGATAACATGGGCGCCATAGCCAATGCGAGAACCAAGGTCACACAAGAAGCTGAAGCACATCACGCTACGTTTTCACGCTATTCGAGAACATGTACAAGATGGTGACATAAAGATTTGCAAAGTACACACAGATCTGAATGTGGCGGATCCGTTGACTAAACCTCTCCCGAGGGCAAAACATGACCAACACCAAACTGCCATGGGTGTTCGGTATATTACCATGTAATCTAGATTAGTTGACTCTAGTGCAAGTGGGAGACTGTTGGAGATATGCCCTAGAGGCAATAATAAATGTAGTTATTATCATATCTTTGTGTTTATGATAAATATTTACATTCATGCTATAACAGTATTAACCAGAAACATTAATACTTGTGTGATTTGTAAACTAAATTAGAGTCCCTAGTAAAGCCTCTTTATAATACTAGCTTGTTGATTAATAGATGATCATGGTTTCTTGATCATGAACATTTGAGATGTTGTTAATAACAAGGTCATATCATTAGGAGAATGATATGATGGACATACTCCTATAGATAAGCGTAGCATAAAGATCAAATCATTTTAATAGTTCAATTTCTATAAGCTTTCTGATACATAGTAACCTAATTCCTTAGACCATGAGATCATGCTTATCACCATCACCGGAAGGATGCTTTGATGTCATCAAACACCACACCATAACTGGGTGGCTATAAAGGTGGCATTGAGTGTTCGGAAAGTATGGGTTGAGACACATGGATCAAGAGTGGGATTTGTCCATCCATATGACGGATAGATATACTCTGGGCCCTCTCGGTGGAATGTCATCCAATTAGATTGCAAGCATGTGACTGGCTCACAAGGGATCAAATATCAAGGGAATGAGAAAAGAGTACTTATTGGTAACAAGGTTGAACTAGGTATGCAGAGATACCGACGATCAAAACCTCGAATAAGTGAACTATCGTGAGATAAAGGGAAATTGGTATCGTATGTAAGTGGTTCATTCGATCGCAAAGTAATCGTAGAAATATGTGGGAGACATATGAATTTCAAGATTCCTCTATTGGTTATTGTTCGGAGAAGTGTCTTGATCATGTCCGCATAATTCACGAACCGTAGGGAGACACACTTAAGGATTCAATGTTGTTAGTAGTTATGGAATGATGAGTAAGAGACCGAATGTTGTTCAAAGTCTCGGATAGAATCCGGGATATCACGAGGAGATCCGGAATGGTCCGGAGAATAAGGTTCATACAAGGAAAGTCCTGTTTCGGAGTCGGGGAATGATTCCGGTGTTCTCATCGGGAATGTTCTAGAAGGTTCCGGAAGGCCCGGCACTCCGGAGGGGAAGGGTACATGAATGTGTCATGACAATGTGGAATGGTTGCATCATGTACTAGGTATCATGGCTGGGCAAAATAAAGGAAGAAATCAAATCCTAGTTTGAAAAGTCAAACGCCAATTTGAAAAGTCAAACGACAAGTTTGCTTGGTGGAGGGAGAGTAGGAAACCTACTTGGGGAGGAGTTCCTCTCCCTCCACCCGCCGGCCAAGGAGGCCGACTTGGGGGAGGACTCCCTCCTCCCAAGCCGCGCCCTCCAACCTATAAAAGAAGGGGCAGGGGTGCCCCTCTTCCCTACACCCAACACCTAAACCCCTAGCTCCTGCGCGCCTCCGCCTCCAAGTGCAGCCGCCGCCTAGGGTTTCCCCTCCAACTCGGCGACTTGGGGCTTCCCCAAGCCCTAGCCGCCGGCCACACCCTCCCCTTGGTGCCCTCTAAACCCTAGATCACCAAGGCCTCTCTCATAGTCCAACATACTCGCTCCGGCTTAAGGCGAAGCCCTGCGAGATCTCCCCTCTACTTCCGGTACCACGCCGTTGTGCTGTCGGAATCGCGAGGAGAGTGCTACAATCTTCGCTGCCTACTGGAAAAAGGGAGAGGAAGGTCTTCATCGAGTACCGAACGTGTGACCGACTGCGGAAGAGCTGCCAGAACGCAGCGCCGGAATGATCGTCTACACGATCTTGAGATCGGCAAGAGTACGACTACATCACCCACGAGAATCTGCTCTCGTTAACCGCTTTGGAATCTTCGAGGGTGAGTTCCTCTATCGACTCGTTGCTACAATCTAGTAGATAGATCTTGGCTTGTTTGTTTGCATGCGGTAGAAAATTTTTGTTTTCCATGCTACGAACCCCTACAAGGATGTGTATAGATTTTAGGAAATTAAATAAAGAAACTAGGAAAGATCACTATCCTTTACCGTTCATAGACCAAACTTTAGTGAGGTTAGAAAACAACACTCATTTTTGCTACTTGGATGGATACTCTGGTTTTCCAAATAGCAGTTCATCTTGATGACCAACTTAAAACAACTTTCATTCGTCCTTATGGTTTACATGCTTACAGATGCATGCCTTTTTATTTATGTAATGCTCCAGCTACTTTCCAAAGATGCATGACTACTATTTTTGCAAATTGTATTGAATTGTCAATGGAAGTTTTTATGGATGACTTCTCTGTCTATGGGACTTCGTTTACTAGTTGCTTGGATAATCTCAAAAGGGTTTTGCAGCATTGCAAAGAAACCAATCTTGTTCTAAACTGGGAGAAGTGCCATTTCATGGTAAAAGAAGGTATAGTCCTCGGACATAAGGTATCGGGTAAGGATATTGAAGTAGACAGAGCTAAGGTCAAAGCAATAGAGAGAGTGCCACAACCTAGGGATATAAAAGGTATAAGAATTTTTCTTGGTCATGTTGGTTTTTATAGAAGGTTCATTACGAATTTCTCTGGAATTTATAAATCTTTTAACTAACCTTTTGCAAAAGGGATTAAGATTTAATTATGATGATAAATGCCTTATTTCCTTTGATAAACTTAAATATGATTTATCCCATGCTCCTATCATTAAACCACCTATAGGGGATATGACTTTTGATTTAATATGTGAAGCTAGTGATGATGTTGTAGAAGTAACTCTAGGAAAACATATAGGTCACAGATTTAATGTTATACATCTTGCTAGTAGAACTCTTAATCGTGCTCAAAATATTATCCTAAGGAAGAAAGAGAACTTTTTCATGTATTTTTATCTTGCGATAAATTCCGTTCTTATATAGTGGATGAAAAAGTAAGAGTTCATACGGATCGTGATGGTTTAAAAGAACTCCTTGAGAGGAAAAATCATAAGCCAAGACTGATCTGTTCGATCCTTTTACTACAAGAATTCGAGTTGCAGATTATGCAAAGGCAAGAAATAAAGAAATTGGATGAAGTATCCATATTTGCCCAGCAGGGCACCAATCTTATTGAGAGGAACTTTAGTCCCGGTGATTTTCGTTTACGAGAATTATTAGATGAGCTAAGGCCAATCCCTATAAAAGAGAAGAAGTCCTTGTTGTTGAAAGAGTTGGTCACCCCCGACTAAATAAAACGTTAAGTACAAGGTAAGTTTTATTTCTCTAAATAAGTGATTTGTTTTCACAATTTATACTCTTGAAATTTTTACCTTCGAATTCCTCATGTTTTTCTGAAGTTTCTTAGGGTTTTTACAAACTATATGGCCGCAAATATACGTCTAGAGAAAATTCTCCCAACGTATAGTTGGTCGTTAAACCTACGTAGTCCCTTCGTGAAATTTTTCGATGTCTGGAAACTATACGACCGCAACTATATGGCCAGAAAATTTGCTCCCGTCGTATAGTTGGTCATTAAACTTTCTAGAATCTCCATTTTTCGTTTTTATTCATCTAAAAAAGTGTGTTGATTCCAATTCATTAACCAAACCGACCTGGTCTCGATATTATTTTGGAAATTTCTGCCTGGAAATAGCTATACGACCAGAACTATATGAGCCACACCCGTATAGTTTATCGTTACGCCGCTGGACTTTTCCAAATCCATGATTTCATTTCTTGTTTTGTTAAGATTATTTTCTTGGGCATAACTTACATTGTGTTTCTCTCTAATCATAATCACCAGGAACCAATCTAGCCATGTTCTATCCTGTCACAGGCCATGGAAAACCTATTGGTCTCGTTGCTCCTTTGAGGGACCGCTCTCGTAGCCCGTCCATGGAGGACGGCAACAAGGAGGTGGAGAGGTTTAGCCCGAGGTACAAGGATTAGGTCAATCCAAGTTTCTATAACAACGACCCCGATGAATATTGGAGTGACATCTACATCAGCAATGATGTCTATGATCCCCGGAGATCAACTAGGCGGCAATGAAGAAAGATCAAAAAGAGAGAGAAGGTCACAAGCCACATGGAGAAGGGCGTGTGGAGACGGTCAAGTTCATCACCATGGACCTTAGGCCGCTCAAGCGTAACTAATTACCTACTGTTGGTGAAGGTACTATCAAGGAAGAGACGGTGCCACTCTGGAAGCCTACCATTGGTGCTCGTATAAGGGCGAAGCCTCCAGAAGAGTGGAGGGACGATTTATACTTCCCTGATCCATCAATTATTGATGAGGAAGAAGAAGTTGTTCCTAGGACCAAAGACCACGTGCGAGTGATGGCGCCCACCACTTGTCGTGGGACGCTTCATTGGAAACCCCAAGATCAAGGTATGAAGCAGCACAGCAGCAAGTTTCCCTCAGTAAGAAACCGAGGTTATCGAACCAGTAGGAGGAAGGAAACATCACACAGGTGTTGCAAGCAACGCGGAGACCTGCACAACACAAACTCAAAACTTTGCCCCAACAAACCAGTGAGTTTGCCAAGCTCACCGGTTTGCTGTAACAAAGGATTAAACGTATGGTGTGGAAGGCAATGGTTCGCAGCAAGTAAACAAGTAACAGTGGAAGATGTATCAATGGCAAAGATTGGACCGGGCTCCATAGTTCACCAGAGGTGCTCTCCTTAGATAAACAACATGGCATGAAGGGTAAACAAATTACAGCAAGGCAATTGACAGGAACTGAGCAAGGCATAACAATGCAACTACTAGTCAGAAAGATCCTATGAGATTCGATTGGGCAATACAACAAGATACATAGACCGCCATCCAACTGCATCTATGACTAGAAGTCCACCTTTAGGCTATCAACCGAACCCCCTCCAGTATTAAGTTGCAAGCAACAGACAACTGCTTTAAGCAAAGTGTGTAAGGTAAATAGTCCACATGTTCCATGAACAAGAGACCGTTGTTTTATCCCTAGTGGCAACAGCACATCTACAACCGAAGAGATTTCTGTCACTTCCCTTGGAAACTAGAGGCATGAACCCACTATCGATCATAAATACCCCATCTTGGAGTCACTAGCAACTACTTGGCCAAGATAGCTACTAACAACGGAGAGCATGCAAGATCACAAACAACACAGACATGATAGAATCATAAAGACAAAACCATTAATCAAACCAATATAATAATCTCAATATCCATCGGATCCCCGCAAACACAACATGCATGATTACAAATAGATTAGATCTTGATCATGAACGGAGCTCACAAGATCTATACATGAAAGCACAAAGGAGTAGATACAACCATCTAGCTACTACATGGACCCATAGTCCAAGGTGGAACTACCGACACATCATACCGGAGAGAAGGCCTCCGGGATGATCTCCCCTCTGGCAGGGTGCCGGGAAGAACTTCAGAACCCCCGATCTAGGGACGATGGTGGCGGCGGCTACAGACGGTTTCGTGGATTTCTGATTGGGTACTCAGGGTTTTTGCATCGAGGGCTTCTTATAGGCGAAGGGGGAGACCGAGGAGGCGGCCAGGGTCACCAAACCCTAGCCAGGCACGGGGCTGGGCCCACCCACGCCTGGGGTGGGTCTAGCACCCCTGGCTGGCCCCTCCGGCTCCCTTCTGGACTTCTTGTTCCCCAAAGAAAGTAATTGACTTTGTCCTTTGTCCCGTCCAATTTCGAGAATATTTCTTTACTAACTTCTCTGAAACTAAAAACAGCAGAAAACAAGCATCTGGCACTGTTGCAACTTGTTAGTAGGTTAGTACCAGAAAACATGTAAAAATCACCTCAAAGTGTGGACAAGTAAAGCAATGTAGATACTAAACAAGCATGGAGCATCAAAAATTATAGATCCGTTTCCAACGTATCAGCATCCCCAAGCTTAACTCCTGCTCATTCTCGAGTAGGCAAGTGATAAAAAGAATAATTGTTGAGGTGACATGCACCCTCACAATAAAGATCCAACCATTTGAAGCATTGAAAGCTTGGATCAAAGAACTCTAAACATGTGCATGAAAGATGGAGTTCTAACAATAGGACATAGTAACTAAGCATGCAACATGAAAGGCTACAAACAAAGATCATGAATAACATGCATTGAAAAACGTTTGTTTGTTTCGCATGCAGAAAACATGGCATAATGGCAATCAGCTTGTCCCTCATAAAGTAGAAAAATAGATGCATAGGACACCTGCAAAGTTCACAAGGGTGACTAGAAACAAGTAGAGCAAGAACAAGTAATAACACAATATGCATCAATTAATAAGCTTTGGAACACTGCACACAGAATGACAACTATGCTCTCTTAATGGTGCCTAAATGTAGAAGGTGGAAGAAAGGCCTTTTTGTAAAGGAAGCAGTGATTACAAGTTTCAAAAAGAGCTTCCAAAAATTATGGTACTTGTTAGCTTTCAGCCCTCATTGCCCCTATCATAAGCATCTTGAAGTGGTTAAGGTTAAAGTGGCAAAGATGGAGTATATGCTTGACGAAGTATAAGTTGGAAATCTCAAGTCCATTGAATACGAGGGCCCCACCTCATGCATACTCAACTTTGGGTCCAGGTAAGTTCTTGTCATTGTAAGTATTTGCATATAATTGAGAACCGCCAATGGGGTACCCCTTGCACATGGTACAGGAGCTTTCCGATAACCAAAATGACAAGGCAAGCAGACAATGAGAATCTCAGCAATCTTTTTATTTACCATATGCATAGCTTTTTATTGAGGATGCTTCATAGATAGCTCATTATGATGATGCTGCAAGTTTCCACCATGATTAGGCATGGATTAGGCTAACGGCCCAGGAGTTTCTCTAACACAGGATACAAACTCCATGGACTTACAAGTTCCCTCCTTATTTCACACCGGTGACATCCATAGACAAAAGAACATGATATCAACTGAGTACAACAAGGTACAAGTGCAATGTTGAAAACATTCCCCGTGACAGAACATTTCTGCTAATTCCAACTTATAAGTGCAAGCATATACAACAAAGTTGTCACAATGGTTCAAGTTTATTAGGGGCAAATGAAAGAACATGTTGGGCCCCCATGTGTGGTTTTGGTAATTAATGACAATCTTTATGGACTAATGTGTGTATTAAGTTATACTTGTAGGATTTGTCCATTGACATCGCTTGGAGCATGTGTTGGCTTCAAGGTCGATGAAATGCAAAGAAGATATATTGGGCAAGCTCAATATGCGAGGTCGATGATGCGGAATTAAGAAAGACGTTCCATCTTGAGAAGGGAAAGATCGTCTACATTGAGCTCAAGTGGAATGCTCAAGTCAAAGGTATAATCTTGATAGGTTTTCCCTTTTGCCGGTCTCTTGTTGTGTGTAGGAGACCGGGTTTAGGATAGATAACCGTACTATCAAGAGGGGCTCTCGTATGAGTAATTCGGTTACATCGTTCGGAGAGAGCTCAAACCTTTGCATACTTGCATCATCGTATTTGGTTGTTATTTGGTCTTATCCATGTGATGATATAGAGCTTGTGGTAATCTCCATAACAAGCTCTTGTTCATCGAAATCATATCTTCCGTTTGTATCTCGTTGCGATTTTGATTTATGCGACTTTCCGGTGTCTCACCAAGTGAGGTATCTCACATTATATTAGTTGATACACTCTAACCAAGCCCTTGTTGTCCTCTATCCAACGCAATTGGAATTGGGTCAATCGGAGTCTCCAATCAAAAGTTATCGCGGTTTGAATATTTGCCTATTCGATTTGAAAAAGAAAAAGGAAAGAATTCTGTCTCGGCCGACCGGTACTACCGGGCCCAGTACCGGTCGCGCCTGGCTATGCGTAACTCAGATTCTGGCCTGCCCGGTAGTCCTGGACGGTACTACCGGCCCAAGCGGCACTACCGCCCCAGGCGGCCGGTAGTACCGGGCCGCCCCTCTTTTGGCCCATCTAGCCTCCCTGCTTGCCCCGCATCGATTGGCCCACTTGCTCCCTCGTTCTACGCGTGCCTGCACTACATCGATCCCGCGCGCCGCCAGCCGATCCGCTCGCGCGCGCTACACCGTGCGTTGACCCGCGCACGTTGCTGCCGCTCGCAGGCCCCACTCCATCACGCACACGCACCAGCTTGAACGTCCGCTCGCGCTACCACCTCACTGCTGCCTGGGCCCGCGACCCCGCGTCCGTTGTCTCGCGTGTGGAGCTGCCCCCTCTCCCGCGCCCTGCCCCGCGTGGTCCCACCTGCTTGCCCCGCGCGCGTGTGACGCCTCCCTCGCCCTGTCGTGCGTGCGCCGCCACCGCTTGCGCTGGGACCCTCTGCCACGCGCTGGGACAGCTGCTGCTTGGCCCGCTGCGGTCGCCGCCGCCCGTGTCTGCTGCTGCTTCCTTTTTTCTGGCGCGGGCGGTACTACCGGTTAAAACCGGTAGTACCGGCCCAGACCAAAAATGTGCTCCAACGGCCATATTTTTCTAGCCCTATATAAGTCTTTTGTCCATTTTCGTTTAGGGTTACTTCTTCTTTCTCCTCCTCTTGTCCAAGCTTTGCCCCCATTTGGTTTACTCTTTGAGCTTGATTTCTACACACCCCTCCATTGATTCTTGCATGTATTTGAGGGGTTGTTGGAGGAGATCTAGATCTACGTTTTGACCAAACCAAAACATCTCTTTGTGAGTGTATCTTTGGGGATCTAGATTTTGGGGGATTTTGTGTCTCTCTTTGATTCCTCCTCTCTTGTCCCCCCAATAGCTTTAGTAGCTTTGTTGGAACTTGAGAGTGAGGGATTTGAGCACCTTTATGGTGTTCTTGCCATTTGCATTTGGTGCATCGGTTTGAGTTCTCCTCGAAGGATTTGTTTTGAGTTGCTCATTGGAGCTTGTCCCTCTTGGGTTCTTGGAACCCTAGACGGTTTGTGGCCTTGGTGGCATTGTGGCCTTTTGTGGCATTTGTTGGGAGCCTCCAATTAAGTTGTGGAGAAGTGCCCCAACCTTGTGAGAGGTTCCGGTTGCCACCAACAAGTGCACCGATAGTGGAAGCGTGGATCGATCCCATTGGGTTGAGATTCACCGGAGAATAAGGGAGGCCTTTTGTGGCGTTGGTGGTTTGATACCACCCCCTCTCCAAACGAGACGTACTCTATGTTGGGAGGAACTCTGTAAAATATCGGTGTCCCCGTGTGCCTCGGTTATCTCTATACCCGAGCTCTTTACTTATACACTTTACATTGTGATAGCCTTTGTGCTTGAAGTAATATATATCTTGTTATCACTTTGCTGCTTGTATTGCTTAGCATAAGTTGTTGGTGCACATAGGTGAACCTTAGTTGTTCTAGGTTGTGCTTAACAAAGTAAACACTAGTCTTATTCCGCCTTTGTTGAGCCACTCTAGGAAAAGTTTTAATCACCTATTCACCCCCCCTCTAGGCGACATTCGTATCCTTTCAATTCGTATCAGAGCCCAGTCTCTCATTTTAGGCTTCACCGCCTTGAGAGTAAAGATGTCGGCTAGAGGATTAGTGCACAATGACATGTTCATATTCGATGGCACAAATTATGATATATGTAAAAATCGCATGCTCATTCATTTTTCTCCTCCAATGGATTTCAAAAATCTATCTAGTGAGGATGAGAAAAACTTATATCTCGATGCTCAAGCTTCAAATGTGCTTGTTAATGCTTTGAGCTATGTAGTTACATCTTCAATCATTCCTTTTTGGAGCGCTCGTGAGTTATGGACAAAACTTCAAGATAAATATGTTGTGTCCAACATTATTGAGGATGATTGTGTTGCTTCCACTTCCGGTCGAGATGAGTTCTCATCCTGTACCACTTCACCAACATGTGATTTTTCACAAGGTAATGATATGGTGAGTGGTGATAGAAATTGCAATTTGGATAGTGTGCTTACTATTTGTAATCCCTTGTCTCTATCTAGTTGCAATGATCTTGGACTTTAACACTTCTAGCACTACAAACTCCTTACATGCTTGTGTTAATAGTCCTTGCATATCATGTAGAAATGACTTGAATAAATCTCATGATGATATGCTTGTGTTGTCTTGTTGCCATGATAAAAATGCTTCCATTTCCTCTAGTGCTTGTGTTGCTAACCATGTAGAGGAAACCGAAGATTCTATGGGCCAAGACATGGTTTTGAATGAAGCCACAAATGCAATCTCATCTTCACCTTCTTCCGGTACCCACCTATGCCTTATGGCTAGGGAATCTAAGGTAACTCCTACTTTGGAACCCATTACCTCTTGTGATGAGGAGGATGTGGATAATGTGGAAGAAGAGCTTGATATTGATGATTTATATGAGAAGGGTGAGATTATTTATCGTGCCCTTGTTAAAAAGGATATTGCTTGTTCTAACTTTGTTGAAGTCTTGGACTTTGCTATTAAGAGCGAAGAACATATTGATAAGTTAGAAACACAAATTGAGGTGCATGATAACAACGTTGATAAAATGTGTAGTCTTGAGCGTGAGTATGCTAATATAATTGCAAACCTAAATAAAGCTCTTGAAGAGGAACAAACCACCAAGGAATCTCTTGAGGATACCTTTGCTTTAGAGCTATCTAGAGTAAAGGAATCTCATGATAGAGATCTTGAGGTGGCAAGTGATCTCAAACATAAAAATGGTGAGACTCAAGTTGCTTATGCTAAACTCCTTGAGGATTTTGAGCACCTCAAAAATGGCTCTAGGGTCATAAAGGGTGAGCTCATCAAACTCACCGAGTCACATGAGCAACTTAAAGCCTCATATTCGAAAGAGCTTGCCAAGTTGCCCTCACCTCTTGCAAATTGTGATGATGCTTGTGCTACTAACTCTATTTCTTGTGAAGCATCTACTTTGAAGGAGAATGTTGAGCTAAAGGCTCAACTTGCGTTGCTAACTAGCAACTATGGAAAATTAGAAGAAAGTCATGTTAAGCTCTCGAGCTCGCATGAGGATCTTCTAGTCTCCCATGGTAGGCTAAAGGTAGCTCATGAGGCCATCATGTCAAAGGTAACATCTAGTGGGCCTCATGTGGACATTAGCACTATATCTACTTCAAATGATATATTGCCATGTGCTAGTCCTTGTAATTCATCCTCTCACAACCATGCTATATCTCGTGATGAATTACATTCCATGCCTTGTTGCTCTAACAATGTAGCATCTACTTCCTCTAGTACTTGTGTTGAAAATAACCATGTAGAGGAAATCAAAGAGCTCAAGGCTCAAGTCACTTCTTTGAGAAATGAGTTGAAAAAGGGTCATCAAGGGAAGGTCACAATCAACAAAATCTTGAGTGTGCAAAAATCCCCCAATGACAACAGTGGGCTTGGATTCAACTCCAATGTCAAGAACAAGTCCACTATCAAGTTGAAGCACAAGGACAACAAGAAGAATGGCCAAGATCAAGTCAAGAATCCGGCCAACATTGTTTGCTTCAAGTGCAAGGAAGAAGGGCACCATGTTAGATCTTGCCCATTGAAGAAAAAGCCTCTTAGTGTGAAGCAACAAGGGAAGCGGCCTCAAGCTCCACCTCAAGTCATTAATGGGCCTCTTCCTAAGAGGACTACTCGAGCTCTTCCTCGAGGTGTGGCTTCACCTAAGAAGAAAGATATCAAGAGTAGAACTTGCTACATATGCCGTGAGAAGGGGCACATTTCTTCCGCATGCACTATTGGTAACTCCTCATCCCATCCTATCTTGATTGATGATGCTTATTCACTTCGTAAGGATTAGGTTGGAAATGTGTGTGCCAAATTTGTTGGTGCTCAATGTGGTGTCAAGAAAAGAACCATTTGGGTTGCCAAGCCTATTGTGACTAACCTCTTAGGACCCAACTTGGTTGGGGACCAACAAGCCAAAACTTGATCAATAGGTGTTTGTTGGAGGGCATTGGAGACTTGGCTACATTATGAAGAATTGAGGGATCTTCATCAATTATATTTGTCAAGCCAAGTCATGTGGATTATATTGCTCCTATTATATTTCCAATGATCCTCCTTGCGGTAACATATGATACACTCTTTACATTGAAAGTTACTTGCCCCCTTGTGCATGTGTTGGTTTTGTATCTTCCATGCTTTTGTACATGTTGTGCTATCCACTTAATTATCTTGAGGTATCAAGCATATTTGTGTATGATTAGGTGGCACACCATGTATGTGTATTTCTTATGTTTGAGCCTTGCTTGGTTATATTTGGTATCTTATTTGGCTCTTGTGAGAAATTAGTGGATTATCCCATTTTGGGGGAGTGTTATGCTTGGGCATTCCACAATCCTAAAATTGTGTGTACATGAGGAATACCACCTAGTATTTATATTGGATTATTGTCTAGTCTCTATGTGGTATAATTCTCATGAAAAAATTAATTTTATAATGTCCATTAATTATCTCTATTTGTATCATTTTTCCTTATGTAGGTGTTATGGTAGTATCACATTATGGGGGAGTCATATGCTTAGTGCATATTATAATCCTAGAAAATGTGAATATTCGAGGTTGTGTCACTTAGAATTGATATTGATAATTATCTACCACCTATGTGACACATTTGCTCATACAAGTTCCAATTTGCTTGAATGTTATTGTTGATCATATTTTGGATCTTGTATATGAGAGTGTTTCTTGGTATGTGTTTCCTCATATTTAGATCTCTATATCATCATGGAAACCATTTTCTTCAAGTTACTCTAATCACTAGTGATTGTGTGACTATTGGAAGCTACCAAGAATCTTGTTCGAAGTATCATGCTTAATTCTTATATTTTGTTATATGCTTCTTGTTGTGGCTATGATCTTGGATATCCATGCAAGCTACCTTGGGAAAATTATTCCCAATATTTCTTGTCCTTGGACAATGAGTACCCAATTTATGGTAGAATTTATTGATCATATTCACTTTGGCCCTTGCTTAATATTGTCCTATCTTTGGCCAAGTAAATGTTTTGTGTGCTCCCATGTATTCCTTGCTACTTTTGGATCTTCTTATTTTATTGGTATCCTCTTGTGTTTTATTTAATGTAGGTAGTAGTGATTATCTCATTTGTGTGCATTTTGCATTCAAAAGCAAAATTCTATATAATGTACTGCTTATGGGTGAGATATCCTATATTATTTAGAACACTCGTATTTATTCTTTTTTGTTTGATCCATATCGGATTTTTTGTGCTTGTAACCTCAATCTTTTTGTTTTGGTACTTTGTGCCATCATGAGAAGTTTGGGGAGTTTGGTTTTTTATTGGAACCTTGCTATTTTTGGGAGTTGGTTTTGTCTCATTCCTTGTTTCATGATTTTACCATTTTAGAATGAGATAAATCCTTGAGCATTTTTATTTCTATCTATCTTTTTCTCTTTTGGTTTTAGCCTAGTTCATTTGTTGAACTTGTGATCTTTCATGTGTTTAATTGGTTCTTTGATACAATTTGGACATCATTTGTCATGTCACACTCTTGTGTGTGCAATCTTGATTTACTTGGTGTTTTTGTTGAAATTGTATCTCCTTTTTGTTTCTTGAAAGCTTTATGCATGCATATTTACTATATGTTTATATTATGTCATGCTTGCTTTCTTTGATCCAATATATAGGGGAAACTCCACCAATTCCCATCGGCTAAGTTGTGCATGAAATTCAATTTCATATCAATATGCACATAATTATATGGAATCTCTCCTATGTATTGTAGTTGCACTAACTACTTTGGACCCAATATGTTTGGGGACCATTTTGTACTTAAATGTGTTTTAGGTACATTGGAGATATATTGGATGCTTGTCTCTCAAATCTTGAAGAAGTGGTGCATTAATGAAAATTGGAGGCAAGATATACGATGATCAATGAATGCATATCCTCTACATCCTACCAATTATATCTCGGTAACAAGTATCTCTTGCTCATGCATATTTATCTTGCTTCCAACCTTTTGTAGGTTGCATCTAGGCATGAATTTTTGTTATTATATTTATTATTGTATCTCTAGCCATGGTATTAAGAGAACTCTCTATTGTAAATGTGTAGAAGTTGAGATGAGTGCATATAGTTGGGACTATATAAAATCACGCATATGATCCATCAATCCCAAATATGTCAATCTAGCAATTTTATTGCCTATCTTTTCCTCAACTTCTCCAATGTTCAATAGTGATATTTTACTAGTTGTTTATTCCTTGTGATACTTGTTTCCTTTCTCCATATATTCCAACTTTCTCCTTTACCCTTGGTGATAGTTGTAATATATGTAGTGTGTTGGTGTTTGAAGTCCATTAATGTACAATAAGATATATGTGAGCCTTTGGCCATGCTTTGAAGCAACAAATCTTATTGGTATATGTTGTGACTTCATTTTTGCATTCATGTGTTTTATTTTATATCTTCCTTGTGTGTGCTTGTTTCTTTATGGTCATATGTCATTGTGATGGTATCCACTTAGAAACATATACACATATGAGAAGATAATTTTAGTTGAGATTTTATTCCTTGGATACCACCTTTTATTCCTTTTTGATTCTTCGGTGGCTTCCAAATTTATTTTCCTATGAGTGCTTGTTCCTCTTGTTTGCATCGTCGGGCACTCATATTTATTCTCTCATGCCGTGTATTGTTAAATGAATTTGGATGAGTGAGGATTTCATGATTATGCACCTTGTTCCCAATTACAATTATCATAATTGGTGCATTATCTTTGGGGAGCTCATAAAATTCATTTAATAATGCTCATTTGTCTCCTTTCTCATTTAGTGTGTTTTAAATTCTTATGGGGGAGCGAGGATTCCATATTTGTGCACTATGTATTCTAATGCATTTATTTTTAACTATGCACAAATCTTGGTGAGCTTATCTATTTGTTATTTCAAACACTCTTTTGCTCATATCATAACATCTTGTTGTTTTCATTAGGACTCATTTGTTGTTTTCAAATTGGATTGTCGGACCTTGTAATTGCTTGCATCATTTGGCTTTATTTTAGCAATCTTCGGGTCCTCGATATAGTCCTACTCCCTCCCAAGTATTCATCATTGGATATGTGCGAAGGCACACCTTTGGAGGAAGTATTACTATATTTGCCTTCTAGAACTTGTCACCCATTTTGGCAATCGATGCCAATGGGGGAGAAGTTTTAGAGGGTTTAAGGGAAGTTGGTTGATGCATTGAGTTTGTTCTTAAGCATTTGACTTTCATGCTCTTGCATGCTTGTTGTTTCTTAGCATGTGGTATATATAGAGGAAACTCCACCAATGATAATAATTGTCAATATATGCAATGAAATTCAAGTTCATCACACATGCATAGATTGTGGGGGAAGTTTGCTCTATATATGGTGGTGGTACCAATATCACATACTTATGTTGTTTTTGATATTGGTATTGCCATTGTATTCATTAATATTCCTTATATAAACCCTCTTAAAGGGATTGTCATCAATTACCAAAATGGGGGAGATTGAAAGAACATGTTGGGCCCCATGTGTGGTTTTGGTAATTAATGACAATATTTATGGACTAATGTGTGTATTAAGTTATACTTGTAGGATTTGTCCATTGGCATCGCTTGGAGCATGTGTTGGCTTCAAGGTCAATGAAATGTAAAGAAGATATATTGGGCAAGATCAATATGCGAGGTCGATGATGTGGAATTAAGAAAGGCGTTCCATCTTGATAAGGGCAAGATCGTCTACATCGAGCTCAAGTGGAATGATCAAGTTAAAGGTATAATCTTGATAGGTTTTCCCTTTTGCCGGTCTCTTGTTGTGTGTAGGAGACCAGGTTTAGGATAGATAACCGTACTATCAAGAGGGGCTCTCGTATGAGTAATTTGGTTACATCGTTCGGAGAGAGCTCAAACCTTTGCGTACTTGCATCATCGTATTTGGTTGTTATTTGGTCTTATCCATGTTAGGATATAGAGCTTGTGGTAATCTCCATAACAAGCTCTTGTTCATCGAAATCGGATCTTCCGTTTGTATCTCGTTGTGATGTTGATTTATGCGACTTTCCGGTGTCTCACCAAGTGATGTATCTCACATTATATTAGTTGATACACTCTCACCAAGCCCTTGTTGTCTTCTATCCAACGCAATTGGAATCGGGTCAATCGGAGTCTCCAATCAAAAGTTATCGCGGTTTGAATATTTGCCTATTCGATTTGAAAAAGAAAAAGGAAAGAATTCTGTCTGGGCCGACCGGTACTGCCAGGCCCAGTACCGGTCGCGCCTGGCTGCGCGTAACTCAGATTCTGGCCTGCCAGGTAATCCTGGCTGGTACTACCAGCCCAAGCGGCACTAGCGCTCCAGGCGGCCAGTAGTACCGGGCCGCCCCTCTTTTGGCCCAGCTAGCCTCCCTGCTTGCCCCGCATCGATCGGCCCACCTGCTCCCTCATTCTGTGCGCGCCTGCACTGCATCGATCCCGCTCGCCGCCAGCCAATCCCCTTGCGCGCGCTGCTGCCGCTCGTAGGCCCCACTCCATCATGCACACGGACCAGCTTGCTCGCCCGATCGCGCTACCACCTCACTGCTGCCTGGGCCCGCGACCCCGCGTGCATTGTCTCGTGTGTGGAGCTGCCGCCTCTCCCGCGCCCTGCCCCGCGTGGTACCACCTGCTTGCCCCGTGCGCGTGTGACGCCTCCCTCGGCCTGTCCCTCGTGCGCCGCCACCGCTTGCGCTGGGACAGCTGCTGCTCGGCCCGCTGTGGCCGCCGCCGCCCGTGTCTGCTGCTGCTGCTTCCTTTTTCTGGCGTGGGTGGTACTACCGGTTAAAACCGGTAGTACCGGCCCATACCGAAAATGTGCTCCAACGGCCATATTTTGTCTAGCCCTATATAAGTCTTTTGTCCATTTTCGTTTAGGGTTACTTCTTCTTTCTCCTCCTCTTGTCCAAGCTTTTCCCCCATTTGCTTTACTCTTGCATATATTTGAGGGGTTGTTGGAGGAGATCTAGATCTACGTTTTGACCAAACCAAAACATCTCTTTGTGAGTGTATCTTTGGGGATCTAGATTTTGGGGGATTTTGTGTCTCTCTTTTATTCCTCCTCTCTTGTTCCCCTAATAGCTTTAGTATCTTTGTTGGAACTTGAGAGTGAGGGATTTGAGCACCTTTATGGTGTTCTTGCCATTTGCATTTGGTGCACTGGTTTGAGTTCTCCTCTGAGGATTTGATTTGAGTTGCTCATTGGAGCTTGTCCCTCTTGGGTTCTTGGAACCCTAGACGGTTTGTGGCCTTGGTGGCATTGTGGCCTTTTGTGGCATTTGTTGGGAGCCTCCAATTAAGTTGTGGAGAAGTGCCCCAACCATGTGAGAGGTTCCGGTTGCCACCAACAAGTGCACCGATAGTGGAAGCGTAGATCGATCCCATTGGGGTGAGATTCACCGGAGAATAAGGGAGGCCTTTTGTGGCGTTGGTGGTTTGATACCACCCCCTCTCCAAACGAGACGTACTCCATGTTGGGAGGAACTCTGTAAAATATCGGTGTCCCCGTGTGCCTCGGTTATCTCTATACCCGAGCTCTTTACTTATGCACTTTACATTGTGATAGCCTTCGTGCTTGAAGTAATATATATCTTGTTATCACTTTGTTGCTTGTATTGCTTAGCATAAGTTGTTGGTGCACATAGGTGAACCTTAGTTGTTCTAGGTTGTGCTTAACAAAGAAACACTAGTCTTATTCCGCCTTTGTTGAGCCACTCTAGGAAAAGTTTTAAACGCCTATTCACCCCCCCTCTAGGCGACATCTGTATCCTTTCATCAAAGTATAAAGTGTGCCATCAAGTTCGTGAGGGATTTAATCACTAAGTTTTCACATAAAAAAATAGTTTTTAAATGGAAGATAGTTGAAAAAAAGAATATAATTGGAATGGTGTAACACACCAGGCATAGGAGTTTATAGTGGACACTTTGGAAAAACTTGGTTTCTTGGGAGTTGGAGGCATGAGTAGAACTTACTCATACAAGTGGAGGCTAGCAAAAGACTGGGAGCAACCAACTAAGATAGCAATAATGGCCATAATCATGCAATGCAACAAAGCATACGAATCAAAGCAAAGAGTGGTACTAAAAGTCAAGGACTAAATGATCATAGAGGCTATGGTCACTTGTTCATAGTCATAACATGGTGTGATCATGTGCCAAGTCAACCCAAGCAAAGCATCAAAGTAGAATACTGTTGGAGATATGCCCTAGAGGCAATAATAAATATAGTTATTATTATATCTTTGTGTTTATGATAAATGTTTATATTCATGCTATAATAGTATTAACAAGGAAACATTAATACTTGTGTGAATTGTAAACTTAAATTGAAGTCCCTAGTATAGCCTCTATACTTCACTAGCTTGTTGGTTGATTAAATGATTGTGGTTTCCATATCATGAACATTGAGATGTTATCAACAACAAGATCATATCGTTAGGAGAATGATATGGTGGACATACTCCTATAGATAAGCGTAGCATAAAGATCAAGTCATTTCAATAGTTCAATTGCTATATGCTTTCTGATACATAGTAACCTAATTCCTTCGACCATGAGATCATGCATATCACCTTTGCCGGATGGATGCTTTGATAACATCAAACACCACACCGTAACTGGGTGGCTATAAAGGTGGCATTAAGTGTTCGGAAAGTATTGGTTGAAACACATGGATCAAGAGTGGGATTTGTCCATCCACATGACGGATAGATATACTCTGGGCCCTCTCGGTGGAATGTCATCCAATTAGCTTGCAAGCATGTGACATGGTCACAAGGGATCACATATCACGGGAACGAGAAAAGAGTACTTATCAGTAACGAGGTTGAACTAGGTATGCAGAGATACCGACGATCATAACCTCGGATAAGTAACATATCGTGAGACAAAGGGAAATTGGTATCGTATGTAAGTGGTTCATTCGATCGCAAAGTAATCGTAGAAATATGTGGGAGCCATATGAATTTCCAGATTCCTCTATTGGTTATTGTTCGAAGAAGTGTCTCGATCATGTCCGCATAATTCACGAACCGTAGGGAGACACACTTAAGGATTCGACGTTGTTTGAGTAGTTATGGTATTATGAGAAAGAGACCGAATGTTGTTCGGAGTCTCGGATGGGATCCGGGATATCACGAGGAGATCCGGAATGGTCCGGAGAATAAGATTCATATAAGGAAAGTTCCGTTTCGGAGTTGGGGAATGGTTCCGGTGTTTTCATCGGGAACATTCTAGAAGGTCCCGGAATGTCCGGCACTCCGGAGGGGGAAGGGTACATGAATGTGTCATTGTAAGTTGGAATGATTGCATTATGTACTAGGTGTTCTTGCTGTCCAAAATAAAGGGTTTATTTAAATCCTAAATTGAAAAGTCAAACGGCTAGTTTGAAAGTCAAACGGCGATTTTGGGAAGTGGGAAGAGAGGAGGATTGGTGGAGGCCGAATTGGAGGAGGGTTCCTCCCTTGGCCGGCGCCCCACCAAGCCGACTTGGGGAGGGTCTCTCCTCCCCTTGGCCGGCCAGCCCTCCCACCTATATAAGGAGGGGCAGGGCTCCCTCCTAGCACACACAAGTTTCCTATCCTCTAAACTAAACCCTAGATCTAGACCCCGGTTTAGAGCTATTCGGTTTAGAGCCTTCTAATTGGTTTAGAGCCCTCTAATTGGTGTGTCTAATTACTAGACCACTAATAGCCTCTCTCATAAGCTCCACCATACTCGCACCGGCTTAAGGCGAAGCCCTGCGGGATTTCCCCTCTACTTCCGGTACCACGCCGTTGTGCTGCCGGAATCACGAGGAGAGTGCTACAACCTCCGCTGCCTGCTGGAACAAGGGAGAGGAAGGTCTTCGTCGAGTACCGAACGTGTGACCGACTGCGGGAGCGCTGCTGGAACGTGGCGCCGGAAGGATCGTCTACGCGATCTTGAGATCGGAAAGAGTACGACTACATCACCCACGAGAATCTGCTCTCGTTAAACACTTTGGAATCTTCGAGGGTGAGTTATTCCATCGACTCGTTGCTGCAATCTAGTAGATAGATCTTGGCTTGTTTGTTTGTATGCGATAGAAAAATTTTGTTTTCCATGCTACGAACCCCTACAGTGGTATCAGAGCCGTGTCTATATGTAGATTTGTTGCACGAGTAGAACACAATGGTCATTGTGGGCGTTGATGCTTTTATTGTAGATTGCTTTTTGTGTACTTTGCATCTTGCGGTATGTTGGGATGAAGCGGCCCGGGCTAACCTTACATGACATCGTTCATGAGACTTGCTCCACGTTTGACATGCAACTTGTATTGCATAAGTGGCTTTGCGGGTGCCTGTTTCTCCTAGCATAGTTAAGATCCAATTTACAACGGGTAATCAACAATGCTAGTATCAATGTTGTGGTTCTTGTTCGTAAGTTAGAACGACACTTATTGAAAGCCCCAAACCACGTAAAATATGCAAAGAAAGTAGAGGCGTCTAACTTTGTTTTGCAGGGGTGTGCAGTGATGTGATATGGCCATGATTGTGATTATATTTGATGTATGCAATGTTCCTTATTGTAAGTTGGCAACCGGCAGGAGCCATATGGTTGTCTTTAAATTCTGTTGAGACCTGCGTGTCTATTCAAAATAGTTGTAATAGTTGAAGCTCGCGGACGACAACCATGAAGAAGCGTCATTGACCTTGATGCTATGCCGATGATGATGGAGATCATGTTCGTGCTTGAAGATGGAGATCGGAAGCACAAAGAAGAAAGGCCATATCATATCACATATTATGAATTGCATGTGATGTTAATCCTTTATGCATCTTGTATTGCTTAGTAGACGACGGTAGCATTATAAGATGATCCCTCATGCACATAAATTTCAAGTTCTAAAGTGTTCGCCCTTAGTATGCACCGTTGCCAAAACTTGCTGCTTCGAAGCACCACGTGATGATCGGGTGTCTTTGATTCCGCGGGTGAATACAACGTAAGCAAGCCAGATTTGCTTATGCGGTAGCTAAGGTTTGATCTTGACGAACCTAGCATGTACAGACATGGCCTCAGGAACACGGATCACCGAAAGGTAAAGCATGAATCATATAGTAGATATGATGAACATGTCGATTGTTCGCCATTGAAACTATATCAACTCTCGTGATGATCGGTGTTGATGTAGTGGATTTGGTTCATGTGATCACTAAAACAATGTGAGGGATGTTGTTTTGAGTGGGAGTTCACCTAGTTTAATTTCATTAATTAATTTGAACTCAATTTGTCATAAACTTAGTCTAAACTATTGCAAATATGTTGTAGATCAATGGCAGCCCCTACCATCAATTTTAATGCGTTCCTAGAGAAAGAAAAGTTGAAAAACAATGGAAGCAACTTCGCGGATTGGTTCCGCAATTTGAGGATTGTCCTCACAGCTGGTAATTTGACCTATGTGCTGGATGCACCGCTGGGTGACCCACCTGCAGCTGATGCTCCCGATGAAGTAAAGAATGTTTACCTTGCTCAGAAGAATCAGTACTCCATAGTTCAGTGTGCTATCTTGTATGGTTTGGAATCGGAGCTTCAGAAAAGGTTTGAAGAGTCAGACCCATATGATATTGTCGAGGATCTCAAATTAATTTTTGAGACTCATGCGGCAATTGAAAGTTATGAAGCTTCTGAAAAGTTCTTTAACTGCAAGATGGAAGAGGGCAGCTCCGTCAGTGAGCATGTGCTTAAGATGTCTGGGCACGCAAACAAACTTCAAAGCTTGGGTATAGTGATTCCTAATGCTTTGGGGATTTACCGTGTCCTCCAATCACTACCACCAAGTTACAGGAACTTTGTGATGAACTACAACATGCAGAACATGAACAAAGAGTTGCCAGAACTATTTGCTATGTTAAAGTCTGCAGAAGTGGAGATCAAGAAAGAGCACCAAGTGTTGATGGTCAATAAGACCACCAAATTCAAGAAGGGCAAGTCTAAGCAAAAGGGACACTTCAAGAAGGGTGGTAAGAAAGTTACCACGCCGACGAAGAAGACCAAGGCTGGACCTAAGCCTGAAACTGAGTGCTTTTACTGCAAGGGAGAAGGTCACTGGAAGCGGAATTGCCCAAAGTACTTGGCGGATTTGAAGAACGGCAACATCAACAAGAAAGGTATATCTGATATACATGTTATTGATGTGTATCTCACTAGTATTCGTAGTAGTGCCTGGGTATTTGATACTGGTTCGGTTGCTCATATTTGTAACTCGAAACAGGAGCTGCGGAATAAACGGAAGCTAGTGAAGAACGAGGTGACGATGCGCGTGGGAAACGGATCAAAGGTTGATGTGATCGCGGTCGGCACGCTACCTCTTCATCTACCATCGGGATTAGTTTTATACTTAAATAATTGTTATTTAGTGCCTGCGTTGAGCATGAACATTATATCAGGATCTTGTTTATTGCGAGACGGTTACTTGTTTAAATCAGAGAATAATGGTTGTTCGATTTATATGAGTAATATGTTTTACGCACATGCACCTTTGATAGATGGTCTATTCTTATTGAATCTCGATAGTAGAAATACACATATCAACAACATTAAGGCTAAACGTTTGAAATCAAGCGATAATTCGACCTATATGTGGCACTGTCGTCTTGGTCACATCGGAGTGAAACGTATGAAGAAACTCCATTCCGATGGACTTCTTGAATCACTTGATTTTGAATCACTTGAAAGATGCGAAGCATGTCTGATGGGTAAAATGACTAAGACTCATTTTCTGGTATGATGGAGCGAGCTACGGACTTACTGGAAATCATACATACCGATGTGTGTGGTCCAATGAGTGTAGCATCGCGCGGTGGTTATCGTTATGTTCTTACCTTCACGGATGATTTGAGTAGATATGGGTATATCTATTTCATGAAACATAAGTCCGAAACTTTCGAGAAGTTTAAGGAGTTTCAAAGTGAGGTAGAGAATCAACGTAACAAGAAGATTAAATTTCTACGTTCTGATCGTGGAGGTGAATATCTAAGTTACGAGTTTGGCGAGCATTTGAAGAAATGCGGAATACTTTCACAATTGACACCGCCGGGAACACCACAGCGTAATGGTGTGTCTGAACGTCGTAATCGAACCCTCTTAGATATGGTTCGTTCTATGATGTCACTTACAGATTTACCGCTAACATTTTGGGGTTATGCATTAGAAACAGCCGCATTCACTTTAAATAGGGCACCATCTAAATCCGTTGAAACGACACCGTATGAATTATGGTTTGGGAAGAAACCTAAATTGTCGTTCCTTAAAGTTTGGGGATGCGAAGCCTATGTAAAGAAGTTACAGCCGGACAAGCTTGAACCCAAAGCGGAAAAATGCGTCTTCATAGGATACCCGAAGGAAACTATTGGGTATACCTTCTATCATAGATCCGAAGGCAAAATCTTCGTTGCCAAGAATGGATCCTTTCTAGAGAAGGAATTTCTCTCGAAAGAAGTGACTGGAAGGAAAGTAGAACTCGACGAGGTTGTCGAACCTTCTCTCGAAATTACGAGTAGCGCAGCACCGGAAGAAGTTCCTGTGGTGCCTGCACCAATAAGAGAGGAAGCTAATGATGGTGATCATGAAACTTCGGTTGAAGTTGCTACAGAGCCTCGGAGGTCAACGAGAAATCGTACCACTCCAGATTGGTATGATTCCGTTATGAATGTCATGTTGGTGGACAACACCGATGACCCCGAGACATATGAGGAAGCGATGATGAGCCCAGATTCCAATAAATGGCAAGAAGCCATGAAATCCGAGATTGGATCCATGTACGAAAACCAAGTATGGACTTTGGTGGACTTACCGGATGGCCGGAAGGCTGTCGAGAACAAATGGATTTTCAAGAAGAAAACAGATGCTGATGGTAATGTTACTGTCTATAAAGCTCGACTTGTCGCAAAAGGGTTTCGACAAATTCAAGGAGTTGACTACGATGAGACTTTCTCACCGGTAGCGAAGCTAAAGTCTGTGAGGATTATGTTAGCAATCGCTGCATATTATGATTATGAGATATGGCAGATGGATGTCAAAACAGCATTCCTCAATGGAGACATTGATGAAGAGTTGTATATGATGCAACCCAAAGGTTTTGTCGATCCTAAAGACGCTAACAAGGTATGCAAGCTTCAACGGTCCATCTATGGATTGAAGCAAGCATCCCGAAGTTGGAATCAACGTTTTGATAAGGTAATCAAAAGTTTTGGTTTTATACAAACTTATGGAGAAGCTTGTATTTACAAGAAAGTGAGTGGGAGCTCTGTAGCATTCTTAATACTGTATGTGGATGACATATTGTTGATTGGGAATGATGTAGACCTTCTTAATAGTGTCAAGGAATATTTGAATAATAGTTTTTCAATGAAGGATCTTGGCGAAGCAGCTTACATATTAGGCATAAAGATTTATAGAGATAGATCGAAACGCCAAATATCATTGTCACAGAGTACATATTTGGACAAAGTTCTAAAGAAGTTTGGAATGGAAGAAAGCAAGAAAGGGTTCTTGCCCATGTTGCCCAATACGACCTTGAGTAAAACTCAAAGTCCGACATCGGCAGAAGATAGAGAAAGGATGAGTAAAACTCCCTATGCCTCAGCCATAGGATCTCTAATGTATGCCATGCTATGTACTAGACCCGACATTGCATATGCTGTTAGTTTAACTAGCAGATATCAAAGTGATCCAGGAGTGGATCATTGGACAGCGGTCAAAAACATCCTTAAGTACTTGAGAAGAACTAAGGATATGGTTCTTTCTTATGGAGGTGATGAACAGCTCGTTGTTAATGGTTACACCGATGCTAGTTGGAACACCGATCCGGATGATTCTAAATCACAATCTGGATACGTATTTATTTTGAATGGTGCAGCAGTTAGCTGGAGGAGTGCAAAGCAAAGCGTTGTGGCGAGATCTTCAACTGAATCGGAATACATGGCTGCTTCGGAGGCTTCACAAGAAGCGATATGGATGAAAGAGTTCATTACAGAGCTGGGTGTGGTTCCTAGTGCGCTGGACCCAATGTCTATCTACTGTGATAACATGGGCGCCATAGCCAATGCGCAAGAACCAAGGTCACACAAGAAGCTGAAGCATATCAAGCTGCGTTTTCACGCTATTCGAGAACATATCCAGGATGGGGATATAAAGATTTGCAAAGTACACACAGATCTGAATGTGGCGGATCCGTTGACTAAACCTCTCCCGAGGGCAAAACATGACCAACACCAAACTGCCATGGGTGTTCGGTGTATTACCATGTAATCTAGATTAGATGACTCTAGTGCAAGTGGGAGACTGTTGGAGATATGCCCTAGAGGCAATAATAAATATAGTTATTATTATATCTTTGTGTTTATGATAAATGTTTATATTCATGCTATAATAGTATTAACAAGGAAACATTAATACTTGTGTGAATTGTAAACTTAAATTGAAGTCCCTAGTATAGCCTCTATACTTCACTAGCTTGTTGGTTGATTAAATGATTGTGGTTTCCATATCATGAACATTGAGATGTTATCAACAACAAGATCATATCGTTAGGAGAATGATATGGTGGACATACTCCTATAGATAAGCGTAGCATAAAGATCAAGTCATTTCAATAGTTCAATTGCTATATGCTTTCTGATACATAGTAACCTAATTCCTTCGACCATGAGATCATGCATATCACCTTTGCCGGATGGATGCTTTGATAACATCAAACACCACACCGTAACTGGGTGGCTATAAAGGTGGCATTAAGTGTTCGGAAAGTATTGGTTGAAACACATGGATCAAGAGTGGGATTTGTCCATCCACATGACGGATAGATATACTCTGGGCCCTCTCGGTGGAATGTCATCCAATTAGCTTGCAAGCATGTGACATGGTCACAAGGGATCACATATCACGGGAACGAGAAAAGAGTACTTATCAGTAACGAGGTTGAACTAGGTATGCAGAGATACCGACGATCATAACCTCGGATAAGTAACATATCGTGAGACAAAGGGAAATTGGTATCGTATGTAAGTGGTTCATTCGATCGCAAAGTAATCGTAGAAATATGTGGGAGCCATATGAATTTCCAGATTCCTCTATTGGTTATTGTTCGAAGAAGTGTCTCGATCATGTCCGCATAATTCACGAACCGTAGGGAGACACACTTAAGGATTCGACGTTGTTTGAGTAGTTATGGTATTATGAGAAAGAGACCGAATGTTGTTCGGAGTCTCGGATGGGATCCGGGATATCACGAGGAGATCCGGAATGGTCCGGAGAATAAGATTCATATAAGGAAAGTTCCGTTTCGGAGTTGGGGAATGGTTCCGGTGTTTTCATCGGGAACATTCTAGAAGGTCCCGGAATGTCCGGCACTCCGGAGGGGGAAGGGTACATGAATGTGTCATTGTAAGTTGGAATGATTGCATTATGTACTAGGTGTTTTTGCTGTCCAAAATAAAGGGTTTATTTAAATCCTAAATTGAAAAGTCAAACGGCTAGTTTGAAAGTCAAACGGCGATTTTGGGAAGTGGGAAGAGAGGAGGATTGGTGGAGGGGCAGCCCTCCCACCTATATAAGGAGGGGCAGGGCTCCCTCCTAGCACACACAAGTTTCCTATCCTCTAAACTAAACCCTAGATCTAGACCCCGGTTTAGAGCTATTCGGTTTAGAGCCTTCTAATTGGTTTAGAGCCCTCTAATTGGTGTGTCTAATTACTAGACCACTAATAGCCTCTCTCATAAGCTCCACCATACTCGCACCGGCTTAAGGCGAAGCCCTGCGGGATTTCCCCTCTACTTCCGGTACCACGCCGTTGTGCTGCCGGAATCACGAGGAGAGTGCTACAACCTCCGCTGCCTGCTGGAACAAGGGAGAGGAAGGTCTTCGTCGAGTACCGAACGTGTGACCGACTGCGGGAGCGCTGCTGGAACGTGGCGCCGGAAGGATCGTCTACGCGATCTTGAGATCGGAAAGAGTACGACTACATCACCCACGAGAATCTGCTCTCGTTAAACACTTTGGAATCTTCGAGGGTGAGTTATTCCATCGACTCGTTGCTGCAATCTAGTAGATAGATCTTGGCTTGTTTGTTTGTATGCGATAGAAAAATTTTGTTTTCCATGCTACGAACCCCTACAAATACCACAATACTATGCTTTTGCATGCTAAAACAACGCATAATTTCTTCAAGGCACACTAAGCAATCCCAATTATTTGGAACAAGACATGCTACAGCAATAATCACTAAGTATAAGGTCAAACAAACTCCTAGCATGTCATGCTAAAGTCTAAGTCACATTCAATGCAAGCTCCTCTTGCACTTCAAGCAAGAACTTACTACTCCTTTCCAAACACCAAGCAAACTTATTTGCAAAACAACACA
This sequence comes from Avena sativa, assembly GCA_916181665.1. Taxonomy (NCBI): domain Eukaryota; kingdom Viridiplantae; phylum Streptophyta; class Magnoliopsida; order Poales; family Poaceae; genus Avena; species Avena sativa. Next base: position 142,193,422 of record OV702280.1, read on the forward strand.
GCGAGAATGGGGGTCTAGACTACTTTATTCAAGAAAACTAAAAAACCTAAGAAAATCAAACGAAAACTAAGACGCTCCAAGAACAACACAACTATGCATGAAACAATAAAAACAAAGTGTCTAGACAGACCTGAGATTTTTATTGATGAAGAAGGGGATGCCTTGGGCATCCCCAAGCTTTGACGCTTGTACCTCTTGGATATTTCTTGAGGTGACACCATGGTGGCATCCCCAAGCTTGAGATTTTGTCCATTCTTCATCTCATTGCATCATTCTCTCTCTACACCTGAAATTTTTTCCTTCATACAAAACTTCACACAATCTTCATTAGCAACATTAGTGTATTCAAAAGATATTAGACCTCTGGCACAGCTTTGGAACAACAAGGATTTTCACTAAAAACACAATCTACTGTAGTAACTCCTTCAAAAATATCAATTCACCTAAAGAGAACTCAAAAAGGAATCAATAAGAAGCAAATGCAAATAATGGCAGAAATCTTTCAAAACAGACCAGTAGGTAGAAACCGATTTTTTCGAACATCTTCTGTTGATAAAATCAAAACTTGTTGAACTAACAAAAGTTAGCTAACATACTAGGGGATTTATTTGTAAATTTGGAGCTCAATCCGAGTTACAGAGCCTTCTCACGAATTTTTTTTTGGTGGAGGCACTACTAGGAAAATGGCTATAGGTAATCAGCACATCCATGGCTCACATGGTTGAAGTGCCCCACAGCTAAAACAGGCATGGCTCACCCGTGGGAAGTGCCCTACTAGTAATTAGAACAACCGTGGCGCACATGGTCATAGTGCGTGTAACATCCTAGGATTAGCACCTAGAATTATAGAGGACGCAGGTGTGTGCATTGCATTCATGCATAAGAAAATCCGGGGAATTTTCGCGCAAAACACAAAGAGATGTAGAGGGATCGGGATATCTCTTGTTCTGATGATAACGTCAGCGCAAGTGTATGGATTTTGACATGATTTCTAATATATTCTTGTGTCTTGGGAAAACAATTCAATTCATGTTTGAAATTGAGGATTGAAATTCAAATTTGAATATTTGGGAATATTTCCAAGTTAAGAAAATAGTATTTAACCAATAAAGTAAAAAATTGTGGTACAAAATATATTCAATCATATAATAGATAAACATTTATAATTAAGTGGAATAAGAAATTACAAACAGGGAATAAAAGTATTTCTTATTATAATAAATACCTGTTACAACATTCTTTATAATAAAGGCATTACAAAAAAATACCATACCAGAAATTCTTATATTTAAAATAAATATGAATATTTATTGCCCTTTATATGATAAACAAAAGAATATTTCTTATTCTTTTCCTTATTCAGTAACAACAAATCAACTGGAATGGAATTAGTAAAATATTACCTTACAAGAATAATTACAGTAGAAAAATACGCTTTATTAAAGAAAAGAAGGTTCTTACACGGAGTCTTTACAAGAGAATAAATAAAAGATTGCATTTAAGATTAAATCCTAAACTATAATCTATCTATTTCCTAATCTAGTCTTCATTGATCTTGTATCATTAGTTTTATACCTACAACATAACAGAAAAGAACAAATCAAAGGTAAAAGAGGGGTTAGTGGGTTAGTATTATACTCTCAGAATTGCAGTGAGGTGCACTGCTAGATCATCACTGAGTAGATTGGAATGGGCCACAAAAATATAAGATCTGTTCTTATTAGTTGATTTTGCCTCAGACTAATGCATCACTGGCTAGTAAGGGGAAAGTTTCACCAAAGCCAGATAAAATGGTAAAAAGGTAAATCAACAGCAAATATCAAGTTTTTCACTCAATATGATCCACATATGACACAATCAGGCACACAGCACAGTAACTGCATGTAGCAGCTGTGGTGTCAACACAGCAAGGAGAGTTTGGGAAGTAGATAAGGGAGGGTGCAACCGTAGCACAGCTGCTAGAGTACTATTTGCTTCTCCATCCAAGCAAGGACTCAAGAACTGCACCTAATCCATCAAAGCACACAAGAGATAGAGCACCAGCCACAATACAATACAATACAACACTAGCACCAGAGATATCCATTTCACTCCATGGCCAAGAAAACCACACCACCAGATCACCAGCATCTGGTTGCTAGGAAAGCCATCCAAGAGCTAGGAGGGGAGGAGTTCCACAGGGAAGGCAGTAGCTCATAAGGAACCGGCTAGAAGATCAACAAGGAGCACAAGCAAGGTGATCAAGATCAGCACTAGCCCAACAGCAACCACAACTCTACAAGCAACAATTTTATATACTAAGATCATACCAATGCCTCTCATCAGTTTCAATTCAAGCAATAGTTGCACCAAATTTCCAAAAATGAGTATAAGTAAGAGTGCTCTCAGATTAGCATTGATTCTATGCTAGTCACATCATAGAGCTAATAGGAAACAGTAGTATCTATTCTCATCTTATATTGGGGCCTCAGACTTTGCATCATAGGCTGCATCTCAATCCACAACAAAGTTATTCCAACATGATGTTCATCCAACAGTCACTTCAAATGACAGCAGGTGTCTTTAAGAAAAAATTATCATATGGCTGTGTACCTCCAGGAGGGAAGCACAATAACATGACCATGTTAACAGAAGCCACAGGGTGCTCTATTAGCCAAGCAATCAATACCTAACTAATTCAGCAACAGATCATAATAATAGAAACACCACTGTGCACACTCCAGATGGAGGCACCATAGTAGGAAGATTCCAATATTACAAGCCACTGAAATCACCAGCCAAGATTAATATCAAATACCCATGACTAAAAGAATGAGTTACATCCATGGGGTATTATTTCAAATCATTTTCCCAAAATTATCTTTTCTAGGAATCATTTGTCTAGATATCAAGTTAAGTAGCCAAAGAGGATCTACTTTGCATATTCCAATTCTTGTCTGACCCAAGATCATGCATGTGCATGATCTGATCCACATCAACTCATTCAAAACCTTCTGCAAGTAACCAAACAAGAATCTAAATCATTTTCCTAGCTATCTTTTGCTAGGAATCATTTAAAAATGATGCAACAATATTCAAGAGAGGATAAAAATCATCAATGAATTAGATTCAGGGCATCAAATATATCTCTTGTAAGATTAAGCCTAGCCACCAATCTAGAAATCATTTCATCTCTACAATCATTTTACCTAGCTTATGATCAGCTAAGGATAACCACCTTAGTATGTGTTTGACTCAAGATAAAACATCAGCCTTTGCACCATTTTCTAGCCAAGTAAGTGAGCAAGATATGTTTTTAATCAATACACATTTGATATACAATAATTAAATCCATCCAGAATTTATTTGCAAGTCACACCAGTACATCACAACCAATAGAAAATCCTAGGTATGTTAAGAACAGCATCACTGAACCATAGTTTAGCACTCACCAACACTAGCAGCACAATCATTAACCAAATTATACCACTGAGCACTTGCTCATCCAAATCTAGGAATTCTAGCTAGTAATCAATCAGCAACAAACAAACATAGCAGAATCATAGATTAGGGCCATCAACACTAAAGATGGTCACATGGAATCAAACTCACCGAGGGTGCCGAGCACCTGGAGCGTTGGCTTGATGAAAACATGGATTAGGTCATAAACAACACCACCACAGAATCAGTGGAAGTCTCCGATGCCTGGGTTGTGTTGACAGCGCCGTCCCGCAGGTATCAGGAGAAGGAGACGCCAGGGTTGCGCCTGCGCACCTTTCCGCTGAGCTGAGTCCAGGCCGATGAAGAGCTCCACAAGACCACCGACACACAGCGACCCCAACACCGAACCCTAGCACAAGGAGATGAGAGGGGGCGAGCTCGGTAAGGCCTCAGGGCTAAATCAAATCGGAGGACCCGATTGTCCAGGCGGCGACTGAGCTTCAATGGCCACCAGCGGCGACCGAAATGGCGCCGTTCGCCGGAATCGAGCCAGAGAGGGAGGGCGACAACCACATCGCCTGAGAGAGGACGAGCAGCGAAGAAGGAGATATGGTCGGGGTCGGGGTCAACCGACCCATAGAACCAGGCCAAGTGGTCTAGCCCAACTCAGTGGGCTGGGCTACCTAATGGGCCCAAATTTATGAAGTAAAACAGATCTTACAAAAAAATAATAAAAGATAAAATGGAAATTTACAAAAATATCATCTAAACCTTTTGAGCTCTAGAAAATTATAAAAAAATCCTAACAATATATAAATAATATATGTAAATTATCATAAAAATAAGATCTACTTAATAAAATATAATTTTAAATTGTTTTAAATAAATATAAAGTAAATAATTATTAACACCATTAAATCCTAAATGAAATTCTGTGAAATAACAAAAAACCTAAAAATAAATGAAAAATCATTTTTGTATATAAAAATAGCTCTACTATTTTAGAAAAATACTAATTTAGAGTTTTACAAATAAAACATAAAGAAAATATTTAAAGACACTTAATTCTTTGATGAATTTTATAAAAATAAATATAATACTTAAAAATAAATAAAATTCATTTTTAAGGTCTTGAATAAATATATTACACTAGAAAAATATTAAATATATTATTAGGAAAGGCTTTAATATTTTAAATAATAAATCCTTACCTAATACATATTTTGTGAATTCTTTAAAAACAATTCTTAAGAAAGAAATAAACACAATTCTTAGAAAACCTTGAGCAATTAGTGTCTTAATACTAATTCCAAACCCATAACTTGAACTCATAATCAAACTTAAGTATAGACTTTAACTTTAAAATATTCTTTTAAAATTCTTATTAAGAATCCTTTTAAATAAACATTGGGTATCAGCCATTTATATAATATGATGAATAATCATTATATCTTAACCACTATTAACATAACTTTAAATTTTAACAAATTACTAAAACCATCTAATTATGATCCCATTAAATAAATACAAAGTATTTACTTAATAAGCAAAAAAAAAAATTAATCTAAATCATTCACTTAAAAATAAAGTGAATAATTCCACACCTTAGTTATACTTATCATAAATCTAAAACTTGGGAATAATTGAAATATATTACATTTTAAGTTTACTTAACCTTTTAAAGTTAACTTTAGTCTCAAGCCTTATAAACATCATGTCTAATAAATCACTTATGTTTTTATAGTTAACTTTGGTCTATTTAACTTAAGACATAAAGCATCTCAAATCCAAAATAATAAATCAAACACCAAAAGACATTCCTCATGTTCTATTAACAATGAAGCTTGTTTAAACCTTAGAAAGGAAATCTTTTCTTCAAATGTTATTCTTTTTGCCACTTCAAAGAATAATCTCATAATAAATTCTTCAACTCTTAACAACTAAAACCAAGAACTTTTACCTTAATCACCAAATAACAATTAAACATAATCACATTACTTTATACTTTACCTGTGTATTAACAATTATTCTCACTTAGGTTCCTTATAATGATCATTACTTATAAAGTAAAATTTGAAGATAAACCAACTCTTAAAAGAATCATTTGAATTCACTTCAGTCAAAGTATTGGGGATTCGAATTGAGATTTTTACAAAATGCATATCATTACTTATGCATAATTGCATCTTGCTTCTTTAAAAATTAGTCCTTACCGGACCAAAGATGAAGATTTCAACTATTGGACCTTATATTGTCTTGAAGACCGTGAGTGCATAATCTTGCAATCACGAAAGGCAAGTTCACACTTGCTCATGTCCTTTGATTATTTTCTGTAAAGTATTTTACAAATCCAGTGTTGTCATCACCTGCATTTGAAAAAGGTCAGAAAACACTATTTTTCATAATAATGTGATTATAGGTTATTTACCATGAGGTAATAACCTACTATAAGAGTTCCGGTGGTAAAGGAACATATTATCTAGGACTTAACAACCAATGTCGCCAGTGATTCTTGCACCGTATATTACGCGTTGACCATGAGATTTGGAATGGGACGGAGAAGTCAGCTGTATCTTTTCCCTCTCGCATGGAGCTGGATGTGCGGGTAGTGGCTGTTATCACTCGTAGCGTGCATATTATTTATGGTAATTCGTAGAGGATATGCATCATATGGGTGGGAGCCCTCAATGTCCCACGATAGTTCCCGCATCTGAACGGTCTGTACTGCCATTGCCGTAATTCAATAGGTGGGCTGGCGTACACCAAAGAGACATGCGGGGTCACGGAGAAGGCAGTGATTGGCTTGGATCTTAGTCTAGGCCTCACACCAAGGAAGTGTGAACGAACCTGCAATTCGGATGTGCAACAAAGCTAAGATCTCTCATGGGTAAAGTGTCGCACCTCTGTAGAGTGTAAGAACTGTAACTTGTTACTCCCTGTTCCGGGAAGGAGCTGCGAACGCGGTGGGAAAGGAACTCCATGAAAGTTCTAGTAAACCCGTGAAGGCTGACGGTAATAGTTTTTCAGAATAAAAGCAACCTTTGAAGAAATGTTTACGAAAATCTGCATTGCCTACGACCTATGGTCTGTGGCTGTAGTTATAGTGCATCAAACACTCCTTTTTTAGTGGACTTGCTGAGTACGCTTGTACTCAAAGTATCTTCTTAACCCTTGCTAGGTTCTAAAGTCAGTACAAACGACGTCTACATCAAGTTATGCTCCAGGAATCATCATCAAAAGCTAACGCTCTTCAATAAAGTCAACATATATATCAACTCAAGTGAAGACGAAGTTGCTGATTAGATAAGAATAGAATTTCTAACCATAGAACCTACTTCTGTAGTGTATTGCAATAGCAGCAATGCAAGCCAGTAGTTCAACTACTAGTTTTATAAGTATGGTAGTTATGAGTTATATATATTCTTGATTCTTCTTCGTAAGAAGTTTCTTTCTCTCTCTTTACCCTAGAGTATTCTCTGGATCTTGTGTAAAGGGTTGAGTTGTAACCTATAGTCATGTCTTGGACCTGCTATGTTTCTGTTGTACTACTCTGAGGGATGTAATACTAGTGAACGGTGTTTCATTGGTGTTATATCAACGATTATAGTGTACTACACCATGCAGTGGTATGCTGGGTCACCGCAGTTGGTATCAGAGCATATGCTTTGACCTTACGATTAAAACCATTTTAGGAAGATCTGTAGGTTGGATAGTGACTATAGGAGCCATCTTATCTAAACCAAATATTCTTATGACTTGTGACGAGTATCCACTTGAGGACAACCTTGTCATACCTAAGTCAGATGCTTAAGTTATTCTTTCTTAGGAGTAAATATTTTATCTTTTCAGTCTAGTGCTATTTAGTGTCTTTCGAAGGAGACATAAACCACCAAGATACTATAAGAAAGTGTAAGACATCATATAGAAGTAGTCTTAATGGTGTAGCCTAACTCTAGAATTCAAGTAGCACAATGGAATTTTATTGTTAGTTGTTAACCAAAGACAACGAGATGAATCTCACTAGGATAAATGTTGACGTAATAAGTAGTAATCATGTGGGATTCACTTGAGGATTCTACGTGATGAAGTAAAATTATGATAAGACTTAATGATAGTGTAATGAGAAACAAAGTCATCATGGTTAGATCAATCCCTTAATCATGATGTATAGGTAGACATAACCAGATCATGGTGAGATTAGCTTCGAAACCATGATGTAGGAGTAAGTATGACAAGTACTTAGTGATTTATCTTGGAGTAGAGGTATGAAAATTACATAGTAGAGTTATGATAGAAGTCATGGGTGCTAAAATTTTCTAATAATCTTTGGTTTTAGTTAACAAATAGAATCTGATTAGTCATTTGGAGAGATCATGTGAGGATAGTTGGCTAATAAAGAAAGGATGAACATAGTTAATCATTCCAAAGGTGAAACCAAAGGTTAGTCAAAACCAAATTGAGACCACATTGCTTAATATTATCCTATTGCACTTGAGAAATTTGGGTAAATATTGAGATAAAGAATAATTGGCTTTATGTGCTAAGTATATGAGGAGGTGTCATATACTACACAACTAAGCCAGAATTCTAGAGATATTATACTCAACTACTATATTCTCGGCTTAGAATTGTGTGTTATATGTACCACATTTGGATTTATTTGTTTTTTCTTAGATCTTCTTGATTGACTAGATCTGTACATGAAGTTTGACTTGGTGTGCAAAGGCATGTTGCAACATCCAGTCACTACTTGATGTTATAGACCTAGATAGAGTAAGGGAATTCGTGTAAGGGAGTGACGAAGTTCAAAGACCAAAATGAAGACTTACATGAAGAATGAAGCCAAGTGTAAGGATTATCAACTCAAATTGGAGGATGGATCAATCTTAGATTATTATTAGTCATCTACAAGAAGTGATGAACTTAAAGTTCAATCAAAATAGGTAATTTTGCTAAGAAGTCAATGGAGTAATTATGCAAGTTCGTGGAAGTATCATGAATAAATACAAAGAAGTAGCTTTAAAACCAAAATGGTATTCAAGCTCTGATAATTCAGAGAGAATGCCATAAGGATGCTAGAAACCATAGGGTAATACATACACCCTAGGATGGTTCGCAGCTGGTAAATATCCACAGCTGGTCTTTGATCCACAGTTGGTATCTTATCCGCAACCGGTGTTGGTTGACATAGTTAACCACATCTTCTTAGAAGTTGCATAAAGAGCATAAAATTTGGCCTAAGTTAAGTAAGACACAAAGGAGTATAAAAAATAGAAAGAGACTGTCTTTTGTGACTCTTCACGAAAGTTGACCTATCAAAGTGAAAATGTCCACATTGTAAGTAAGACAAATAATGCTGAAAAGATTCACTTCGGAGATCCACAAATGTGTGGATACACCATACAATCTTTCATCAGACCCTAATTAGGTTGAGCATAAGCTGTATAGGGACCAATATTCTTTTTATAAAATTAAGAAATACTATATAGACCTTTTGAATACCATTAGTAAACCCTAAGGGGGAGAGTAAACCTTAGAAATGAAGGTATTATTATCTGACTTTCCGAATAAAGGATGGAGAAGGACTAACCTAGAACAATAGCAAACCTTATTTTCATAAGGTTAAAAGGAAGTTATTCTTATAAAAGTACTGAAGATAATAACAAAAGATTGTCTAAAAGCCTAATAAGGTAAAAGCTCGAAGTAATAAAATAGAACAGTTCTAACAAACTAATCCTAAAAGAAACAATTCTTAAGTGATTCTGAAGAGGTAATATAGCACATCCAATTGGACATGTGTAGAGGAACAAGGAATTTCCAATGGGTATGGACTAAATGTGTTCAAATCCAATTTTCAGAAGGACTACCAGTATAAACCAATATCCTCACAAATCAAAAGTTAGTCTTTTGACCATAGTTATAGTTTAATAGAGTTAAAAACCCTGGTTTATTTAGTAATACTTCCTAGACCTTATATAGTATAATCCGGAAGTTTGATAATCAAGTAAGGAGTTGTATTAGGATACCTAATACGGGTAATGAACTAAATCAGAGACCCCAATTGAAAGATCCTCTAGTAAGGACATATCCCTAAGGGAATATAGTAAGAGGAACATTAGTGCATTGTAGACAACATGTTGGACATTGTCAAGTAGGAGGAGAATGCAAGGAAAAGTTATGGATATGGGATATTACAACTATTTCCATTTGAGGTTACCATGAACTTGAGAAAGGTCATCACCAATACAAACCAGTTCCTCAATTCGAAATGTGAGAGTATACGAACTTCGAGGACGAAGTTTATTTTAAGGGGGAGAGTCTGTAACATCCCAGGATTAGCACCTAGAATTATAGAGTACGCAGGTGTGTGCATTGCATTCATGCATAAGAAAATCCAGGGAATTTTCGCGCAAAACGCAAAGAGTTGTAGAGGGATCGGGATATCTCTTGTTCTGATGATAACTTCAGCGCAAGTGTATGGATTTTGATATGATTTCTAATATATTCTTGTGTATTGGGAAAACAATTCAATTCATGTTTGAAATTGAGAATTGAAATTCAAATTTGAATATTTGGGAATATTTCCAAGTTAAGAAAATAGTATTTAACCAATAAAGTAAAAAATTGTGGTACAAAATATATTCAATCATACAATATATAAACATTTATATAATTAAGTGGAATAAGAAATTGCAAACAGGGAATAAAAGTATTTCTTTTTATAATAAATACCTGTTACAACATTCTTTATAATAAAGGCATTACAAAAAATACCATACCAGAAATTCTTATATTTAAAATAAATATGAATATTTATTGCCCTTTATATGATAAACAAACAAATATTTCTTATTCTTTTCCTTATTCAGTAACAACAAATCAACTGGAATGGAATTAGTAAAATATTACCTTACAAGAATAATTATAGTAGAAAAATAAACTTTATTAAAGAAAAGAAGGTTCTTACAAGGAATCTTTACAAGAGAATAAATAAAAGATTACATTTAAGATTAAATCCTAAACTATAATCTATCTATTTCCTAATCTAGTCTTCATTGATCTTCTATCATTAGTTTTATACCTACAAAATTACAGAAAAGAACAAATCAAAGGTAAAAGAGGGGTTAGTGGGTTAGTATTATACTCTCGGAATTGCAGTGAGGTGCACTGCTAGATCATCACTAAGTAGATTGGAATGTGCCAAAAATATAAGATCTGTTCTTATTAGTTGATTTTGCCTCAGACTAATGCATCATTGGCTATTAAGGGGAAAGTTTCACCAAAGCCAGATAAAATGGTAAAAAGGTAAATCAACAGCAAATATCAAGTTTTTCAGTCAATATGATCCACATATGACACAATCAGGCACACAGCACAGTCACTGCATGTAGCAGTTGTGGTGTCAACACAGCAAGGAGAGTTTGGGAAGTAGATAAGGGAGGGTGCAACCGTAGCACAGCTGCTAGAGTACTATTTGCTTCTCCATCCAAGCAAGGACTCAAGAACTGCACCTAATCCATCAAAGCACACAAGAGATAGAGCACCAGCCACAATACAAAACTAGCACCAGAGATATCCATTTCACTCCATGGCCAAGAAAACCACACCACCACATCACCAGCATCTGGTTGCTAGGAAATCCATCCAAGAGCTAGGAGGGGAGGAGTTCCACAGGGAAGGCAGTAGCTCAGAAGGAACCATCTAGAAGATCAACAAGGAGCACAAGCAAGGTGATCAATATCAGCACTAGCCCAACAACAACCACAACTCTACAAGCAACAGGTTTATATACTAAGATCATGCCAATGCCTCTCATCAGTTTCAATTCAAGCAATAGTTGCACCAAATTTCCAAAAAGGAGTAGAAGTAAGAGTGCTCTCAGATTAGCATAGATTCTATGCTAGTCACATCATAGAGCTAATAGTCAACTGTAGTATCTATTATCATCTTATATTGGGGCCTCAGCCTTTGCATCATAGGCTGCATCTCAATCCACAACAAAGTTATTCCAACATGATGTTCATCCAACAGTCACTTCAAATGACAGCAGGTGTCTTTAAGAAAAAATGATCATATGGCTGTGTACCTCCAGGAAGGCAGCACAATAACATGACCATATTAACAGAAGCCACAAGATTCTCTATTAGCCAAGCAATCAATAGCTAACTAATTCAACAACAGATCATAATACTAGAAACACCACTGTGCACACTCCAGATGGAGGAACCACAGTAGGAAGATTCCAATATTAGAAGCCACTGAAATCACCAGCCAAGATTAACATCAAATACCCATGACTAAAAGAATGAGTTACATCCATGGGGTATTATTTCAAATCATTTTCCCAAAATTATCTTTTCTAGGAATCATTTGTCTAGATATCAAGCCATTAAGTAGCCAAAGAGGATCTACTTTGCATATTCCAATTCTTGTCTGACCCAAGATCGTGCATGTGCATGATCTGATCCACATCAACTCATTCAAAACCTTCTGCAAGTAACCAAACAAGAATCTAAATCATTTTCCTAGCTATCTTTTGCTAGGAATCATTTAAAAATGATGCAACAATATTCAAGAGAGGATGAAAATCATCAATGAATCATATTCAGGGCATCAAATATATCTCTTATAAGATTAAGCCTAGCCACCAATCTAGAAATCATTTCATCTCTACAATCATTTTACCTAGCTTATGATCAGCTAAGGATAACCACCTTAGTATGTGTTGACTCAAGATAAAACCTCAGCCTTTGCACCATTTGCTATCCAAGTAAGTGAGCAAGATATGTTTTTGATCAATTTATGAGAGTAGGGTTGATGTAGTGATACACATTTGATATACAACAATTAAATCCATCCAGAATTTATTTGCAAGTCACACCAGTACATCACATCCAATAGAAAATCCTAGGTATGTTAAGAACAGCATCACTGAACCATAGTTTAGCACTCACCAACACTAGCAGCACAATCATTAACCAAATTATACCACAGAGCACTTGCTTATCCAAATCTAGGAATTCTAGCTAGTAATTAATCAGCAACAAACAAACATAGCAGAATCATAGATTAGGACCATCAGCACTAAATATGGTCACATGGAATCAAAACTCACCGAGGGTATCGAGCACCTGGAGCGTTGGCTTGATGAAGACATGGATTAGGTCCTAAACAACACCACCATAGAAACAGTGGAAGCCTCCGATGCCTGGGTTGTGCTGATAGCGCCATCCCGCAGGCATCAGGAGAAGGAGACGCCAGGGTTGCGCCTGCGCACCTTTCCACTGGCGTCGAGCTGAGTCCAGGCCGACGAAGAGCTCCACAAGACCACCGGCACACAGCGACCCCAACACCGAACCCTAGCACAAGGAGATGAGAGAGAGCGAGCTTGGTAAGGCCTCAGGGCCAAATCCAATCGGAGGACCCGATTGTCCAAGCGACGATGAAGCTTCAATGGCCGGCAGCGGCGTCCGAAATGGCGGCGTTCGCCGGAATCGAGCCAGAGAGGGAGGGCGACAACCACATCGCCTGAGAGAGAACGAGCAGCGAAGAAGGAAATAGGGTCGTGGTCGAGGTCAACCGACCCATAGAACCAGGCCAGGTGGTCTAGCCCAACCCAGTGGGCTGGGCTACCTAATGGGCCCAAATTTATGAAGTAAAACAGATCTTACAAATAAATAATAAAAGATAAAATGTAAATTTACCAAAATATCATCTAAACCTTTTGAGCTCTAGAAAATTATAAAAAAAATCCTAACAATATATAAATAATATATGTAAATTATCATAAAAATAAGATCTACTTAAGAAAAATATAATTTTAAATTGTTTTAAATAAATAAAGTAAATAATTATTAACACCATTAAATCCTAAATGAAATTCTGTGAAATAACAAAAATCCTAAAAATAAATAAAAAATCATTTTTGTGTATCAAAATAGCTCTACTATTTTATATAAATACTAACTTAGAGTTTTACAAATAAAACATAAAGCAAATATTTAAAGACACTTAATTCTTTGATGAATTTTATAAAAATAAAGATAATACTTAAAAATAAATAAAATTCATTTTTAAGGTCTTGAATAAATATATTACACTAGAAAAATATTAAATATATTATTAGGAAAGGCTTTAATATTTTAAATAATAAATTCTTACCTAATACCTATTTTGTGAATTCTTTAAAAACAATTCTTAAGAAAGAAATAAACACAGTTCTTAGAAAACCTTGAGCAATTAGTGTCTTAATACTAATTCCAAACCATAACTTGAACTCATAATCAAACTTAAGTATAGCCTTTAACTTTAAAATATTGTTTTAAAATTCTTATTAAGAATACTTTTAAATAAACATTGGGTATCACCCATTTATATAATATGATGAATAATCATTATATCTTGACCACTATTAACATAACTTTAAAATTTAACAAATTTCTAAAACCAGCTAATTATGATCCCATTAAATAAATACAAAGTATTTTCTTAATAAGCAAAACAAATTTAATCTAAATCATTCACTTAAAAATAAAGTGAATAATTCCACACCTTAGTTATACTTATCATAAATCTAAAACTTGGGAATAATTGAAATATATTACATTTGTACTTAACCTTTTAAAGTTAACTTTAGTCTCAAACCTTATAAACATCAGGTCTAATAAATCACTTATGTTTTCATAGTTAACTTTGGTCTATTTAACTTAAGACATAAAGCATCTCAAATCCAAAATAATAAATCAAACACCAAAAGACATTCCTCATGTTCTATTAACAATGAAGCTTGTTTAAACCTTAGAAAGGAAATCTTTTCTTCAAATGTTATTCTTTTTGCCACTTCAAAGAATAATCTCATAATAAATTATTCAACTCTTAACAACAAAAACCAAGAACTCTTACCTTAATCACCAAATAACAATTAAACATAATCACATTACTCTATACGTTACCTGTGTATTAAGAATTATTCTCACTTAGGTTCCTTATAAAGATCATTACTTATAAAGTGAAATTTGAAGATAAAGCAACTCTTAAAAGAATCATTTGAATTCACTTCACTCAAAGTATTGGGGATTCGGATTTAGAGTTTTAAAAAATGCATATCATTACTGATGCATAATTGCATCTTGCTTCTTTAAACATTAGTCCTTACCGGACCAATGATGCAGATTTCAACTATTGGATCTTATATTATCTTGAAGACCGTGAGTGCATAATCTTGCAATCACAAAAGGCAAGTTCACACTTGCTCATGTCCTTTGATTATTTTTTGTAAAGTATTTGACAAATCCAGTGTTGTCATCACCTGCATTTGAAAAAGGTCAGAAAACACTATTTTTCATAATAATGTGATTATAGGTTATTTACCATGAGGTCATAACCTACTATAAGAGTTCTGGTGGTAAAGGAACATATTATCTAGGACTTCACAACCAATGTCGCTAGTGATTCTTGCGCCGTATATTACGCGTTGACCATGAGATTTGGAATGGGACGGAGAAGTCAGCTGTATCTTTTCCTCTCGCATGGAGCTGGATGTGCGGGTCATGGCTGTTATCACTCGTAGCGTGCATATTATTTATGGTAATTCGTAGAGGATATGCAGCATATGGGTGGGAGCCCTCAACGTCCCACGATAGTTCCGGCATCTAAATGGTATGTACTGCCATTGTCGTAATTCAATAGGTGGGCTGGCGTACACCAAAGAGACATGCGGGGTCGCGGAGAAGGCAGTGATTGGCTTGGATCTTAGTCTGGGCCTCACACCAAGGAAGTGTGAACGAACCTGCAATTCGGAGGTGCAACAAAGCTAAGATCTCTCATGGGTAAAGTGACGCACCTCTGCAGAGTGTAAGAACTGTAACTTGTTACTCCCTGTTCCGGGAAGGAGCTGCGAACACGGCGGGAAAGGAACTCCATGAATGTTCTGGTAAACACGTGAAGGCTGACGGACATAGTTTTTCAGAATAAAAGCAACCTTTGAAGAAATGTTTACGAAAACCTGCATTGCCTACGACCTATGGTCTGTGGTTGTAGTTATAGTGCATCAAACACTCCTTTTTTAGTGGACTTGCTGAGTACGCTCATACTCAAAGTATCTTCTTAAACCTTGCTAGGTTCTAAAGCCAGTACAGACGACGTCTACATCAAGTTATTCTCCAGGAATCATCATCAAAATCTAACACTCTTCAATAAAGTCAAGAAAGTCAACATATACATCAACTCAAGTGAAGACGATGTTGCTGATTAGATAAGAATAGAATTTCTCACATAGAACCTACTTTTGTAGTGTATTGCTATAGCAGCAATGCAAGCCAGTAGTTCAGCTACTAGTTTTATAAGTATGGTAGTTATGAGTTATTTATTCTTGATTCTTCTTCATAAGAAGTTTCTTTCTCTCTCTTTACCCTAGAGTGTTCTCTGGATCTTGTGTAAAGGGTTGAGTTGTAACCTATAGTCATGTCTTGGACCTGCTATGTTTTTGTTGTACTACTATGAGGGATGTAATACTAGTGAATGGTGTTTCATTGGTGTTATATCAACGACTATAGTGTACTACACCATGTAGTGGTATGCTGGGTCACCGCTGTGCGCCACAGATATGTGTGGGCCAGGGCCCTGCTGGCCGCATGCCGCATACCCGTAGCGCACATGGGGTAGGTGCACTACGGTTGTTATGATTAACCGTGGCGCACATGCGGAACGTGCGCTACACCTAAGTAAAGGCCCCTTTGTTCTGTAAATGGGCAGAAACATCCGTGGCGCACTCTGGCATGTGCGCCATGGTTGCGATTATTCCCTGTGGCGCACTAGGGCCATGTGCGCCACGGATGTGTCGACCAGTATTTTTTTGGCAGCTCCACTTTGTGCACATGTGTGATCATCCACCACCCCACACTTCACTTTCCCCTTCTTCTTCCTCCTTAGATCTAGTCGGGATCCTTCTCCTTCCCATCTCAATTTCTCCACTCATTCACCAATTTTAGCATGTAGAACTTTCCTTGGATGTTACATACGTAATAGAGGAAGTTCTTCGGTCTCTCATCTCCTTATCCGGTCTCGCGCGCACCTCTCCTTTCCATCTTCTCGCGATCGGTCTCTCATCTCGGTAAGTTTTCCATGTAAGGATGCGTTCATGTGTATATGGATGATATGCTCATATGTATGTAGATGATCGATGCTCATGATGTGTGTATGGAGAGGATCGATGGTCATGTGTGTGTATATGGAGAGTATCGATGATGCTCATGCATGTGTGTATGGAGAGGATAATGATATGTTCATGTGTGTATGGATCGGTCTCTCTCTCTTGTGTTTGTGTATGAAAAGTTGCCATTTGTTTTGCCAAAATGTTGATTCATTTCCATTTTGTCAAGACTTTGGCATTTCGCAAAGGTCCTTATTTTAGGATAGGTCATGCCGAAATTTTCTGTCGACCATTGCATGCATGCATTGATTATGTGGTTCTAATAGACTTCTAATTGTACCGTGTACACCGTGTAGGCAAAAATGGTGCTCATAATGAGCGAAGGCATTATGGCTAGATTTTTGAAATGTGCGACGGATGACTTGACACGAAATAACAAGACAGAGATAAGATGTTCATGCAGAAGATGCAAAATCAACTGGGTGATCGACCCAGATTCTGTGAATCTGGAGGCGCACCTACTCCGCCATGGTTTCATGGATGGATACACTCGTTGGATAAGCGATGACGAAGAAGATGGAGACGGTGAAGGTGGGCAACATGACGATGATCATCACGGCGAGAACGGGCGAGATGATGAAGAGTCTCCTGGAGATGGTGAAGGTGCGGAAGCAGACCGGGATGATGACGATCTAGATGCCGGAGGAGCAGACGACGATGGAATAACGTTAGGCTGGGTGCAGGACCCTTATGTGCAAGAGCTTCTTCTCAAGCAGACGAGTAACACTAGGGCTGCCGCTAGAGAGAAAGCCAAGCTTGCTCAACTTGAGAAAGACACGGTTACTCCATTGTATGAAGGATGCAGGCCCGATGATACCCGGTTGAATGTAACGCTCAAGGCTATGGAGATGAAGGCAAACACAAATTGAGCGACGCAAGCTTCGACGATATGATGGCATTCTAGCACGATCGTCTCCCGGAGGGGAACACGAGTCCAACTAGTATCGAGGACGCCAAGAAAATCGTCTGTCCTCTCGATCTACTATATGTTAGATATCACGTATGCATCAACGATTGCATCATTTATTGGGGCGAGGACACGGATAAAACCACATGTCCGGTGTGCGACGTGAGTCGATACAAGAAAGGGAAGAAAGCACCTCGAAAAGTGGTATGGTACTTTCCTATCACTCCTCGTCTGCAGCGCTATTTCGCGGACCGTAAGGAATCGAAGCTCATGCGATGGTCATGTGTGTGTATATGGAGAGTATCGATGATGCTCATGCATGTGTGTATGGAGAGGATAATGATATGTTCATGTGTGTATGGATCGGTCTCTCTCTCTCTTGTGTTTGTGTATGAAAAGTTGCCATTTGTTTTGCCAAAATGTTGATTCATTTCCATTTTGGCAAGACTTTGGCATTTCGCAAATGTCCTTATTTTAGGATAGGTCATGCCGAAATTTTCTATCGACCATTGCATGCATGCATTGATTATGTGGTTCTAATAGACTTCTAATTGTACCGTGTACACCGTGTAGGCAAAAATGGTGCTCATAATGAGCGAAGGCATTGTGGCTAGATTTTTGAAATGTGCGACGGCTGACATGATACGAAATAACAAGAAATAGATAAGATGTTCGTGCAGAAGATGCAAAATCAACTGGGTGATCGACCCAGATTCCGTGAATCTGCAGGCGCACCTGCTCCGCCATGGTTTCATGGATGGATACACTCGTTGGATAAGCGATGACGAAGAAGATGGAGACAGTGAAGGTGGGAAACATGACGATGATCATCACGGCGAGAACGGGCGAGATGATGAAGAGTCTCCTGGAGATGGTGAAGGTGCGGAAGCAGACCGGGATGATGACGATCTAGATGCCGGAGGAGCAGACGATGATGGAATAACGTCAACCTGGGTGCGGGACCCTTATGTGCAAGAGCTGCTTCTCAAGCAGACGAGTAACACTAGGGATGCTGCTAGAGAGAAAGCCAAGCTTGCTCAACTTGAGAAAGACGCGGTTACTCCATTGTATGAAGGATGCAGGCCCGATGATACCCGGTTGAATGTAACGCTCAAGGATATGGAGATGAAGGCAAACACAAATTGAGCGACGCAGGCTTCGACGATATGATGGCATTCTAGCACGATCGTCTCCCGGAGGGGAACACGAGTCCAACTAGTATCGAGGACGCCAAGAAAATTGTCTGTCCTCTTGATCTACTATATGTTAGATATCACGTATGCATCAACGATTGCATCATTTATCGGGGCGAGGACACAGAGAAAACCACATGTCCGATGTGCGGCATGAGTCGATACAAGAAAGGGAAGAAAGCACCTCGAAAAGTGGTATGGTACTTTCCTATCACTCCTCGTCTGCAGCGCTAAGCTCATGCGATGGCATGCGGAAAGGAAGAAGCCAGGAGATGACGATGACCCCGAAAAGGATGAGCTGCTGACGCACCCTTCAGATGCTAGCTAGTTCAAAGCATTGGACCTCAAATTCCTAGAATTCGGTGGAGATTCGAGGAACATCAGGCTTGGTGCGAGCACCGATGGACTCAATCCGTTCGGTAGCCAGAGCAGCACGCACAGCAGTTGGCCCGTGTTTGTATGGATGTACAACCTCCCTCCATGGTTGTGCATGAAGAACAAGTACATACAAATGAGTATGCTAATTCAAGGGCCGAAACAACCTGGTACAAACATCAATCTATATCTCGGGCTGTTGAAAGAGGAGCTAGCCACGTTATGGGAATCTGGAGCCAATACTTACGACGCCGTCGAACAAGATTATTTCACTATGAGATCCGCGTTGGTCACTACGGTGCAAGACTATCCAGGTTGCGGGTATATCTCGGGGAAGGTTATCCAAGGATTCTGTGCATGCGTTAGGTGCATGGATAACACAAGCTATCTCCAACTAGAGAAAGATCCAGGGTGTTCAAAAACCGTGTTCATGGCGCACTGGAGGTGGATCGGCAAGAATGATCCATGGATAAAACGTGGAGACCTGTTCGATGGAAAATCGGAGACCCGAGGAATCCCAGAGCATAGGAGCAGCAAAGAAGTGGAATACATCGTCCAACTCGGGACGATGTTCCTCCGCAGCATGATGGTGTTCGAAAGGATGAACGGACACATCAAAGGATACGTTCGTAACAGGTCCCGTCCAGATGGAAGCATAGCCAAGGGCTTTCTGGCCGAAGAGTGCATCTCTTTCTGCATGAATTATCTAGACATCGAGAACCCTATCGGTCTTCCCGTCAACAGGCACCTTGGCAAGCTCGACGGATCTGGTCACCGAGAGGGTCGTCGCATACTGCATGCTGACTTCGTTTTTCGACGCGCGGAATTTGGTCGAGAAAACCTCGTCGCGCTACAGCATTTAGAACTGGTCGATCCTTGGGTACAGAAGCACAAAAGGTTAATCGAGAAGAAGTACAGTGACCGGGGCATACAGAGGACGCAAGGAGAAATAATAAAAGAGCACAACTCAGATTTCACGCGTTGGTTTAGGCAGACGCTCCTTAATAATCCCCCGCGATCGCATTCTTCTGACACAGAAAATATCATATTAACCTTGTCACATGGACCGATGCAAAACCTGGTGACCTATCAGGCATATGATATCAACGGCTACACATTCTACATGGAGGAAAAGGACAACAAGTGTGATTATCAGAACTCAGGCGTAATGTCCGAATTCTACACCGATGACAACGTGAAGGAAAGATTTTACGGAAGGATCGAGGAGATCTGGGAGCTCGACTACTGTGGAAAAAAGTGCCAATATTCCGTGTCAGATGGGCAAAGAGCGTCGAAAGAGAAGACCGGTATTTCACAACCATGGTTATACCCAAAGCAGCCAAATCCAAGGCCATCGTTGCGAACGTGGCCGCGAAAAATGAACCGTTGGTATTGGCTACCAAAGTGGACCAAAGTTTTTTCATTACCGACCCGACAAAACCTAGCCATGTTGTCATGAGGAGAGGAAAAAGAAACATCATCGGAATGGATGGAGTCGCCAACGATCAAGACTTCGACTAGTACGGCGATCCGAAGATTGAAGATGACGACGACTACGATGCAGCAAAATACATCACAAGAATAAAAAGGACAACCCTACCCAAAAAAGGTGGCCCGTTCGAAAGATGAAACATTAAAGTGCCGGGGTTGAATTATTCAACCGCGACAAAGAAGGGAAAAAAGATTGTAAAACGCTAGCTCAAAAAATATTGTAAAACGTGTGGTTGAAAAAGATTGAAATTATTATGACATATTTGTATCATGGACAAATTATTATGACATATTTGAATCATATTTAATTTGTACCACTTTTATGACATATATTATCACTTTTGGGCATTTTTGCAATATTTAAAAGTATTTTAAAAACAAAACTTCTTAAACACTCAGTTTAGCAACGAAGACCTAGCTGGTGGCCCCACAGAGAAACCCACTATCACCAAGCGTCTGTTTGGTTCTCAGGAGACGCCTCCAGCTTGCGCCTTTACAGAGCCAGCTGATACAACCAACCGGCCCTTTATTCTAAGCCCTGACACACTACATAGGGCGGCCGGTGCTCAGATTGCGGTGCCTGCCCGCTCTCGAAAAGGAAAAAAGGGCAGGAAAAGAAAATCTAGCAGCTCAAGCCAGCTGGTGGCGTCAACTGCGAATCCGATCAGGTTTCGGGATGGGCCACCAAGACCCGAGGGTATTATGTGGAGGATTCATGTGGCGGGTGAGCCCATGCTACCTAAGAATTTGTGGAGGCTCGCCAGTTCGGAACTGCAGGATGTGCATGACGGCGTGCTGACGATAGAGAGACGCCTTCTGGCGGAGAAAGATCCCTCGCACCCGGTATTCGTGGTTGAGGTGCCACCAGGCTTGGGCTTCGTCGACAATGCCCATGCGGATTTGTTCTTCCTGCGGTTTGACGACATCTTCAATATGTTCCACCTATACCCGCTGCACTATACCATGGTCCGCCTGTTTTCACTCAGCCTGGACATGCAGATCATTAGAGAGAACACACCGGGCATTGCTATAGTGGACCCCTACTACATGTGTGACGGCTTCTTGGGTTACCCCGCTGAACGACGTATCATGGCCTCGTACCTAAAAAGAATCTTCGTGGCGAACAAGACAAAGGAAGCCTACTATGCACTCCATCACATGAGGGCGTTCCTACTAGACCAGCAGAATTCTACGCTGCCAGATCATCTCAAACAGTGGGCTGAAGCAAAGGCCAAGATCACTGATTCAGATATTAGACAAGAGATGTATCGCATCTAGCAGCAGTTTGGGGCAATCATCCCGAATAACCGTCACATATAAGATCGCGTAGAGATGCAGGGTGACTATAGGAAGTTCATGAGGAGACAAGGCGTCCTACCGTTCCCTAAGCCGATCCAGAAGGCTTGATGTTGGCCTAGTTGTAGTTCCAAACTATAGATGACCTTTGTGTGTGTGGACAAGTGTACATGCTACTACTTATCTTACTAGGTTTATGAATCATCGCTTACTTCTTTTGCTTATTATTATATATCAATCAATGCTTCGTTTTTTTGCTTACTCTTTGGTCCTTTGCTCACTTTGGTCCTTATTTTTTCTTACTTTATTAGTCTTTTTTCAAGAATAATGCTGATGATTGAAATGTCGTGGCACACTATATATGTGAATGTGCTACGACAGGATTGTGAGCCTTGTGATATGCACAAGTCTAGGTCTTGTGCATCCTACTTGGCTCACCGTTCTGTCGTAGCATATTCCTGTGTCGAACGACCTATGTATATATATATGAGGCATTCTTTTTGATTTACTTTGGTCTTTTTCGAGAATAATTCCAATGGTTGAAATGTCGTGGCACAATATATATGTGAATGTGCTACGACGGGATTGTGAGCCTTGTGATATGCACAAGTCCAGGTCTTGTGCATCCTACTTGGATCACAGTTCCATCATAGCATATTCATGTGTCCAATGACCTATGTATATCTATATGAGGCATTCTTTTCGAGTTACTTTGGTTTTTTCGAGAATAATGCCGATGATTGAAATGTCGTGGCACACTATATATGTGAATCTGCTACGACGGGATAGTTAGCCTTGTGATATGCAAAAGTTCAGGTGTTGTGCATCCTACTTGGCTAACTGTTCCGTCGTAGCATCTTCTTGTGTCCAACGACCTAGTTATACATGAGGCATGAGTTTTGAATTACTTTGGTCTTTTTTGAGAATGCTGATGATTGAAATGTCGTGGCATACTATATATGTTAATGTGCTGCGATGGGATTGTATGCCTTGTGCTATGCACAAGTCCAGGTGTTGTGCATCCTACTTGGCGTATAGTTCCATCGTAGCATATTCCTGTGTCCAACAACGTAGTTATATATGAGGCATGATTTTTGAGTTACTTTGGTCTTTTTCAATAATGACGATGATTGAAATGTCGTGGCACACTATATATGTGAATGTGCTGCGATGGGATTGTCCGCATTGTGCTATGCATAGGTCCAGGTGTTGTGCATCCTACTTGGCGGACAGTTCCATCGTAGCATATTCTTGTGTCGAACAACCTAGTTATATATGAGGCATGCTTTTTGAGTTTGGTCTTTTTGATTTAGGAGTACTTTCTATAAGTGTATCTTCATATGCGACATTAATTATACATGTTTTTTTTCAATCACCGGTTAGTTATTATTGTCAAATTGTAGATGACATGGTACGTCGTGTATAAGGGACGGGTTCCCGGAGTCTACGATGATTGGGAAGACTGTCGGAGACAGGTGCACCATTTCAGCAGCAATAGCTACAAAGGGTACAACACTATGGCGGAGGCGGAAGCTAGATACATGCGCTATGTAGCGGGAGTTAGGATGAGGAACCAGATGAAGACCTACACCTTCGCCGCGGTGATCATGCTTATTGTCTTTGGTTGTTTATCCCGCGTTTGTGTCTAGCTAGTTTAGATGTCTAGGCGAGCTTCCAAGCTCAAACTTGTTCGAGACACATGTATTCGCATGTCACCAACTACTTTGTAACTTGATCGAAACAATGTAACTTATACTATGTATTCATGTATAAGACTTATCTATATGTATTTGTTTCAGTCTTGTTTTGCAAATTGTGTATTTATATATATAATTGTATATCTTGTATCTGTGTGTGTTTATCCGCCTGTAATATTGTCTATAATCTGTATTGTATATCATCTGGCTCTGAAATAAAAAAAACACTCGTGGCGCACATGACCTAGCTTTTGTGGCGCACTACATCTAAAGCGTAACTGCGCAACATAGTGGCGCACTACAATGTGCGCCACAGAAGATCCAACGCGTAGCGCACCTGCCCACATAGCTGTGGCGCACTAGCAGGTGCACTACGCCTATCTCAAAACAACCGTGGCGCACCAGGCAGTGCGCCACGGCTAGGAGATAGCCGCAGCGCGAGGCTAGTGGCGCACTGCTAGTGCGCGACGGATGGCCATTTCATGTGTGCCACAAACAGGCATTTTCCTAGTAGTGAGGACAGAAATATGTTTTGGGACAACAACTCCCTAGATCTTACTTCCCTCTCATTAGAGGTCATTCTTGGCACAAAAATCAAACAAAAAGGATAAGGAGAGGTCACTACTGAAGTAATAACTTCCAAGACTCAAGGAAACTCTTGGGTTATCTCCCAACAAGTACTTTTCTTTAATGCCTTTAAGTTAGGCACAAGAAGCAAGAAGAATTAAGTATTTTCAAATGAAGAAGCATTAACATCAAATCTTGCTTTCAAAGGGGGAGCAAAGAGCAACTTCTCTCTTCTCATAGGGAAGGGAAGTGTTCAATACCTTTCTTGAATGGAAAATGATATTTAATGGTGCCTTCTTTCATATCAATGATGGCACCAACTATTCTAGCAAAAGGTCTTCCCAAAGTTATAGGACAAGAAGCATTGTATTCAACATCCAAAACATAGAAATCAATAGGGACATAAGCATTGTTAACCATGATGAGAACATCATTAATACTCCCCATGAGTTTCTTCTTAGCATTATTTGAGTGGGACATCCAAATAACAATCTTCCAAATGTGGAAAATCAAGCATTTCATAAATCTTACTAGGCATAATAGAGACACTAGAACCAAGATCACATGAAGGTTTGAGGTCAAAGTCATTCACTTGCATATTAATAATGGGTTACCAACTATCTTCTACTTTCCTAGGAATAGAAGCTTTGTGTTTTAGCTTCTCTTCCTTAATCTTAACAAGCATTTGTAATGTGTTTGGTAAAGGAAACACGCATATCACTCGCATCAGGACTTCTAGCAAGATTTTTCAAGAACATAATCACTTCAGAAATATTGCAACCATCAATATCAAAGTCAAACTTGGCATCACTAGTAGTAGGCTCAATAGGAGTAGGAATAGGGGATACTTGTGGTTTAGTGGTGATGGTGCACAAACTATTGTTTATATCAATTTCAGCTTCCCTTTCCCACTTAGCATTAAGTTGAGCTAATAGCCTAACATTTTCATCAATAGTAAATTGTATGGCATGAGCAGTAGCAAAGGTGTTTTCCATGGCTTCAGGTTTAGCAGCCATTTTATTAATCAAGGAGGACTGAGTTTCATACAAAGAGGATATATTTTTCTCAACAGTTAAAATCTTTTCTTCTATAGTCTTATTGAAAGTGGTTTGTTTACTAATAAAGTCCTTTAGCATGACTTCAAGTTCAGAGGGGGCACTTCTAGCATTATTGTAAGTGCTTCCATAGGAATTTACATTATTAGGAGGATAAGGCCTATAATTATTGTTGCTACCAAAATTGTTCCTATAGGCATTGTTGTTGAAATTGTTGTTTCTAATGAAGTTCACATCAACTTGCTCTTATTGACAAACCAAAGAGGCTAAGGGAACACTATTAGGATCTAGAGGAGCTTTCCCATTAACAAGCATAGCCATAATAACATCAATCTTTTCACTCAAAGAGGAAGTTTCCTCAACAGAATTTACCTTCTTACCATGTGGAGCTATCTCAACATGCCATTTAGAGTAGTTAACCATCATATTATCAAGGAGACTTGTTGCAGCACCCAATGTGAGGCCCATAAAGGTACCTCCAGCAGCTAAATCCAACAGATTTCTTGAGGAGAAGTTCAAACCTGCATAAAAAGTCTGGATAATCATCCAAGAAGTGAGTCCATGAGTAGGGAAATTTTTAACCAAAGACTTCATTCTTTCCCAAGATGGAGCAACATGTTCACTATCAAGTTGTTTAAATTTCATTATATCACTTCTCATAGATATAATCTTAACAAGAGGATAGTACTTTCCAATAAAAGCATGTTTACACTTAGTCCAAGAATCAATACTATTTTTAGGCAAAGAAAGCAACCATTCTTTAGCTTTTCCCCTCAAGGAGAAAGGAAAAATCTTGAGCTTAATAATATCTCCATCTACATCCTTATACTTCTGCATCTCACAAATTTCAACAAAGATATTGAGATGGGCAGCAGGATCATCAGAACCAGCACCAGAAAATTGCTCTCTCATCACAAGATTCAACAAAGCAGGCTTAATTTCATAAATGGTAGCATCAGGAGCAGGTGGAGCAATAGGAGTGCTTAGGAAATCATTGTTGTTGGTCCTAGTGAAGTCACACAACTTGGTGTTGTTAGCAGAGTTCATTTTGGCAAAGGTGGGCAAGCCAAAAACAACATCAGCAGCTAGAGCAGGAACTAAATTTTTTGTCTTTTTAATAAAGAAAGCAAACCAAACTAGACTAATTTTTTTGGATTTTTTGAAAAGAGGCAAACAAAACCAAGCAAAAGAAACAAAGCAAACTAAAAACAAAGTAAATAGAAAGGAAGTGAAGGACTCCCCTAGTGAATACGTCCTTAGCCTCCCCGGCAACGGCGCCAGAAAGAGCTTGATGGCGCCCAGAACTTCTCGTGGGATGCTTCGTTGGAAACCCCAAGAGCAAGGTATGAAGCAGCACAACAACAAGTTTCCCTCAGTAAGAAACTGAGGTTATCGAACCAGTAGGAGGAAGGAAACGTCACACAGGTGTTGCAAGCAACACGGAGACCTGCACAACACAAACTCAAGACTTTTCCCCAATGAATCAGTGAGGCTGTCAAGCTCACCGGTTTTCTATAACAAAGGACTAAACTTATGGTGTGGAAGGCAATGGTTTGCAGCAAGTAAACAAGTAACAGTGGAAGATGTATCAATGGTAAAGATTGGACCGGGGTCCATAGTTCACTAGAGGTGCTCTCCTTAGATAAACAACATGGCATGAAGGGTAAACAAATTACAGCATGACAATTGACAGGAGCTGAGCAAGGCATAACAATGCAATTACTAGTCAGAAAGATCCTATGAGATTCGATTGGTCAATACAACAAAATACATAGACCTCCATCCAACTACATCTATGACTAGAAGTCCACCTTCAGGTTATCATCCGAACCCCCTCCAGTATTAAGTTGCAAGCAATAGACAACTGCTTTAAGCAAAGTGTGTAAGGTAAAAAGTGCACATGTTCCATGAACAAGAGACCGTTGTTTTCTCCCTAGTGGCAACAACACATCTACAACCGAAGAGATTTCTGTCACTTCCGTTAGAAACTAGAGGCATGAACCCACTATCGAGCATAAATACCCCCTCTTGGAGTCACTGGCAACTACTTGGCCAAGATAGTTACTAACAACAGAGAGCATGAAAGACCACAAAAAACACATACATGATAGAATCATAAAGAAAAAACCATTAATCAAACCAACATAATAATCTCAATATCCATCGGATCCCTGCAAACACAACATGCATGATTACAAATAGATTAGATCTTGATCATGAACGGAGATCACAAGATCTATACATGAAAGCACAAAGGAGGAGATACAACCATCTAGCTACTACATGGACCCATAGTCCAAGGTGGAACTACTCACACATCATACCGGAGAGAAGGCCTCTCGGATGATCTCCCCTCCCGCAGGGTGCCGGGAAGAACTTCAGATCCCCCCGATCTAGGGACGATGGTGGCAGCGGCTACAGACGGTTTCGTGGATTTCTGATCGGGTACTCAGCATTTCTCCATCGGGAGCTTCTTATAGGCGAAGGGGGAGACCGAGGAGGCGGCCAGGGTCACCAAACCCTAGATAGGCGCGGGGCTGGGCACACCCGCACCTGGGGTGGGTCTGGCCCCCCTGGCTGGCCCCTCCGTCTCCCTTATGGACTTCTTGTTCCCGACGGAAAGAAATTGACTTTGTCCTTTGTCCCGTCCAATTCCGAGAATATTTCTTTACTAACTTTTCTGAAACCAAAAACAGCAGAAAACAGGCATCTGGAACTGTTGCAACTTGTTAGTAGGTTAGTACTAGAAAACATGTAAAAAGCACCTCAAAGTGTGGACAAGTAAAGCAAAGTAGATACTAAACAAGCATGGAGCATAAAAAATTATAGATACGTTTCCAACGTATCAGCGAGCACTAGAGATATATCAGAAGCAGGAGCTACTCCATCGTGTTGAAGTCTGTCACCGTCTCAAGGAGATAGAGAAGAAGGATGATCTTCTCCCATTAGTGACTAAACTCGCAGATAAAGTGGACACTCTACAGTATGATTTGCGTATGTGCTACCTTCGCATCATTGCCCTGGAGGATACCAACTAGAAGCTGCGCACTGCGGTGTTACATGCTATGGCGCCAAAATGATCTATAATAATCATGGTATGAAATAATAACGAGGGATTATTTGATCCCGCCAGGCTTGATTATAGGCTTGGGGAGATCTTTAAGATCTTGTAATCTATCTTATAAATTTTATTACTATTTTACATTTGCATTAGTTTGTGCGTAGAAATAAAGTTTGCATCATTAGAATTCCCTTCAGGAATAGTCAATCCCTTTTATGAAATTCCGAGTTTATAATCATATATAGAGCATTATTGAGTTTCTATTTGTCTTATTAAATATATGAATGTCTTGAGGATAATTTTACTTGCACTTGATGATAGAAATAGGAGCCTTCCACACCATTGGTACTAATGGAACATACAAAGATAATTTGGTCAATATTTTATAAGTTCATGGGTTTATTTATAAAGGAAAAATTATCTAATCAGTTAAGTTGAGAAACAAACTTTGAACAAAAGAAAATTAAAAGTGCTATCAAATTAGAGTGAGAACAAGACGAGGTAGAGTATTCATGCTATAAATATGCTTCATATACAAGTGGAATTTGGTAATTGAGATCATTAATTTTGAATTCCTACATGAAGTGGAATGTATGGCTAGCTCCTTTGCACAACACTTAAACAAAAGTGTGAGCATAAAAATATAAAATAGAAAAGAAATTGTGCAAAGAGAAAATAGGCATACACCACTATATTGTGGTGAGACAAAGGATCGTTTGAGATTTTAAATCCCAAGTGAATGTATTAATCCTAAAATGCTTGGAACTACCTCGCTAACTCATTCGGTCGAACTAAAACACTTTTACATCATATTGAGAGTAATCTTTTGAGAACTGTTAAATGCTAAGGTGTGGAAGCCTGATAATATTATTCAAATGGTTCGAGTAAGGTACTATTCATGAACTTATTCCTATGTATCATATATGATAAACACATGCTGCACCTGCCACATTTATTTTATCGACTCAGCTTCATGAATATGAGGATCATGTCCATTACGCTAACCTTGCTCAGGACGAGAAAGAGTCTAAGCTTGGGGAAGTTGATTAGTGCATATTTTGCATCATGTTTTATATTATTATTTTGCATTGTAGTGGTAGGATCTTGGTATTTTACGGCGTTTGCGCGCATCTTTTATCTCTATTTTCACTAGGATTAGGACAGATGATGGACACGATGGACACAATTCTTGGACCAGTTGTATTGGAGCGAAAAGGAGTCAAAAACAGCGTAAACCGCTAATTTGGGAAATATCAATAACACCAGAAGAAAACCCGAGGCAATCGCAGAAACCAGTGGGTTTAACGACCAACTATATGGTGGGACTAAAACTTCCGGCCATATAGTTCTCGCCATATAATTTCCGCCACCACCTCCTCAAATATTTTCGCCCCGTGCAATCGGATCGAAGAGACGACATACAGAACAATCAGAAATCGCAGAAACCACACCTTCGGAAGGGATCTAGAGGGGGAACTCGTCCACTGGGATCCATATTCACCCTACGCAGATCCGGGAGGCTAAGGCATCGATCTTCATCGACAACCGCTGCATCACCACCATCTCCCTCCATCTTGTCTAGATCTTGTTGTAATTTCCGTAATCGTTGTGGATTTATACAAGTACTATTCATCTATGATAGATTCCATTGTATTTTCCATGATGTTGATTGCCTCCATGTGTGAGTAGATCATTATTTCTCGGGGAGATGGAGATAGCCTACCATGAGATTTAAATAAGATAAATTTTATTATGATATTCATCGTTGTGACCATGTGTTAGATTGTCTTCATCTTGATGTTGAGAGAAATCGACCTCTCAATATTTGCCTCTTGTGGGGACTTGATGGAGGTAACTACTTTTTGGTAGATGGAGGTGTGTTAGCACTTACGGTGACTATAAAGCTGCTAGCACCCCTTACGTATCAACTTGGGAACCGATGAACCTCACGGAACATTGTCCATGCCACGGGATACATCCTACGGGATAAAGTCCCTTAATAGCGCAGTAATTCGATTGATATCAATTACTTGTCTGCTATGGTTATGAGGAGGATGTGAGCAATGGTTGTTGCCTATTAATCCAATTACGGAGTTCCTTCCACACATACAGAGTTGAGAATGTTCATGATAATAATCTTTACCTTAAACCCTTGATATGTCGGAAACGTATCTATAATTTTTGATGTTCCATGCTTGTTTAGTATCTACTTTGCTTTGATTTGTCTACACTTTGAGTTGTTTCATATGTTTTATGGTACTAACTTATTAACAAGATGCCATAGTGCCATTTGTATGTTTTCTACCTGTTTTTCGTTCCAAAAAGGCAGAAAATCAATATTCTCAGAATTGGACGGGACAAAATCCAAAGTCATTATTTTTCCCGGAGCAACACGGAACCACAAAGCAGAGGCGGAGGAGGAAACCAGGGTGGCCGCACCCCCTAGGCGCGGGCCAGCCCTGGTGGAGCCCAAAGGGGGTGTGGCCCCCCTGGATCTCCACCTACCTTTGCCTCCTGCGCCTATAAGAAGCCCCCGGGGATAAAACCCTAGGGCATCCAGAAGAAATCCACGAAAACCTCCGTAGCACCACCGCCACCGAAGGGGAGATTTGGGGAACAGAATGTCTCTATTCCGGCACCCTGCCGGGACGGGGAAGTGCCCCCGAAGACATCTCCATCGATATCCACCACCATCTCCATCGCCGTTGCTGATTCCCATGATGAGGAGGGAGTAGTTCTTCCTCGAGGATAAGGACTCTACCGGTAGCTATGTGTATATATCTCTCTCTCTATGCATGATCTTGTTGTGGTCATGAGATTTGTAATCAAGTAGATCTACCTTGCTACTCAAGTGCTTCAATAGATCTCTGCTCTCCCCATGTGTGTGAAAGTGACAGCATGCACGCCATGGTGGCACTTAGGCTGGAGTCTACATAAATACTCATTGTGCTTTAATAGATCTATGCTTTTCCCCACGTGTGTGAAAGTGACAGCGTGCACTCCGTGTGTGGCACTTAAGCTAGATTATATATATATTTGTTATGAGTTATATTTTGAGTTGGTTGTCTCTATGAAATTGTGGTGTTTGTTAGAACCATCAAGCGCTCAAGATGAAAGTGTGGGGTTATCTAGATTGGTAAAGGCGGACTTTGAGGTGTGCGGTTATAGCCCTACCATGGATTATAGTGTCCAACCGGAGAGTAGTTAAGAGTAGTATCATTAAGAGAGGATATTTATATGCGAGAGTGTTCACTAGTGAAAGTATGATCCCTAGGCCTTGTTTCTAAACATTGAAACACCGTTTGTATCTAGATCTGTTGCATGTTTGCTTGATTCCAGTTTCTTCCTCCTGTCAAGCTCTTTTCTGGCACTCACACCAGTTACCCCACGTCAACAACAAGTCAGAGGCTATTTTCTGGCACCGTTACCACTTGTATTTTTCTATCTCTTCGCCGAACTAGTGGACCTATACACCTGACAAGTGTATTGGGTGTGTTGGGGACACAAGAGACTTCTTTGTATCTTGATTGCAGGGTTGCTTGAGAGGAATACCTTTGACCACTTCCTCCCTGAGTTCGATAAACCTTGGGTAATCCACTTAAGGAAAACTTGGTACTGTTCTACAAACCTCTGGACTTGGAGGCCCAACAATTGTCTACAAGAATAGAAGTGTGTAGACATCAAGCTATTTTCTGGCACCGTTGCTGGGGAGGTAAGGTAAAAGGTACTCACATCCTGGTGTATGAGTGCTCGAAGTTATTTCCTTTAGATTCTGCAATTTTGTCTTTTTTTTCTTGTTTTCACTAATTAGGCTTAATGGAAAACAACAACAAAATTAGAGAGATTTATAGTGTTCATCTTGAGTTAGGACATGAAGTGTTTGAAGAGAAAATTAAAAAACCTATGGAACTTTATTTGCATGCTAATACCAATGTTATTAGTATGAATTCTTTGAACACCATTATTGCTATGCTATGGAAATGTGTAAGCTTGGGAAAGCTAGTTTTTATGAAAATGATCTTTTTAGTGCCCCAGCTTTGGAAGATAGCTATTCTATTGCTTATGATGATACCAAACATCCAATATATGATGATTACAATGATGAATATGATATTTTCAATACACCTACTATTGAGGAGAAAATTAATTACGATTACAATATTCCTCATATATTTGATGATTATGGTGATGAGAATAGTAATGGTAGCTATTTTGTTGAATTTGCTCCCACTACAATTAATAAGAATGACTATGCTTATGTGGAGAGTAATAATTATTTTATGCATGTGGCTCAGGATAAGAATATTTTATGTGATAGTTATATTGTTATTTTTATTCATGATGCTACTGAAAGTTATTATGAGAGAGGGAAACATGTCCCTATGTATCTCAATAATATTAAGTTTCCCCTCTTTATGTTTAAAGTCTTAAAGTTGCAGTTGTTTTGCTTTCCTATGCTTGTTGCTTTGTGCTTTCATGACTTGTTTCTTTACAAGATTCCTATGCATAGGAAGTGAGTTAGACTTAAATGTGTTTTGAATTGTCTTCTTGATGCTCTCTTTTACATTAATTCATATTTCTTATGTGAGAATCTTCTCAAACTATCAAGCCTAACTTAAAGGCGTTAAAGAAAAGTACTTGTTGGGAGATAACCCAAGAGTTTTATTGAGTCTTGGAAGTTATTACTTCATTAATGACCTCTCCTTATCCTTTTTGTTTGCTTTTTGTGCCAAGAATGACCTCTAATGAGAGGGAAGTAAGATTTGGGGAGTTGCTGTCCCGAAACAGATTTTTGTGCTCCACCATAAAAATCCGTGAGGAACCTCTGTAAGTCGGATTGAGCTAATAATTTACAAATAAATCCCCTAGCATGTTATCTAACTTTCGTTAGTTAAACACTTTTTGATTTCAGCAACAGAAGGTCTTTGAAAAAATTGGTTTCTACCTGCTGGTCTGTTTTGACAGATTTCTGCCATTATTTGCATTTGCTTCTTATCGATTCCTTTTTGGGTTCTTTTTGGGGAATTGAGATTTCTGAAGGAGTTGATACAGTAGCTTGTGTTTTTAGTGAAAGTTTTGCTGTTGCAAAGCTAAATCCAAGGGTCTATTATCTTTTGAATACACTAATATTGCTAATGAAGATTGTATGAAGTTTTGTATGAAGGAAAAATTTCAGGTGTAGAGAGAGAATGATGTAATGATATGAAGAACGGAAAAAAGCTCATGCTTGGGGATGACACACCAGTGTAACCCCAAGAAATATCCAAGAGGTACAAGCGTCAAACCTTGGGGATGCCTAAGGCATCCCCTTCTTCATCAATAAAAAGCTCAGGTTTTCTAGACACTTCGTTTTTATTGTTTCATGCACTATTGTGTTGTTCTTGGAGCATATTTGTTTTTGTTTTTAGTATTATTTTGTTTAGTTTGCTTGAGTAAGTTGGTTGATCACAACAAACTTCTTTTGGAGAGATACACACTCTGTTTTCATCGTCTAGAACACTCTAGTTTTCACTCTTATTGTTGTGTGAGTGTTCACTTTTGCTAGCACTGCATTTAGCTTTAGTTTTCTTCTGCTTCTGCTTAGAACTTTTTAGTTCTTCTTTGTGGATTTGTAAGACAAACTCACTGATCTTTATTGATTATTATCTTTGTGTGTTGTTTAAAATAAGTCGATTGGTGTTGGAAAAGAGTAGAAAGCTTTTATGCTTAAGTAGTACAAAAGGGAGCTTTTTTAGACTGTGACTTAGACTTTATCGTGTCATGATAAATGTTTTTTTTGACCTTTTGCTTAATGATTATTGTTGTAGCATGACTTGTTCCAAACAATTGGGATTTCTTAGTGTGCCTTGAAGGAATCATGTGTTGTTTTAGCATACAAAAGCATAGTATTGTGGTATTCTCCTTTGATGCTTTGTTTGGATTGACTTGGCACATGATCACACCATGTTATGACTATGAACAAGTCACCATAGCCTCTATGATCATTTAGTCCTTGACTTGTAGTACCACTCTATGCTTTGATTAGTAATATTTTGTCTCTGTACATGATTATGGC
This sequence comes from Avena sativa, assembly GCA_916181665.1. Lineage (NCBI taxonomy): Eukaryota > Viridiplantae > Streptophyta > Magnoliopsida > Poales > Poaceae > Avena > Avena sativa. The sequence continues at coordinate 142,227,749 of OV702280.1, forward strand.
CATTATTAATCTCTTAGTTGGTTGCTCCCAGTCTTTTGCTAGCCTCCACTTGTATGAGTAAGCTCTACTCATTCTTCCAACTCCCAAGAAACCCATTTATTCCAAAGTGTCCACTATAAATTCCTATGCATGGTGTGTTACACCATTCCAAGTATATTCTTGTTTTCATATATCTTCCAATTAAAAAGTATTTTGTTATGTAAAAACTTAGTGATTAAAGCTCTCACGAACTTGATGGCACACTTTATATCTCTTGCCCATAATAAACTTGAACCATTGTGTCATCTATGTTGTATATGCTTGCACTTATACGTTGGAATTAGCAGAACCATGTTTTCATGGGTAATGTTTTCAACATTGCACTTGTACGTTGTACACAGTTGATATCATTCTCTTTTGTCTATCGGTGTCGCCGGTGTGAAATAAAAGGTGAGCTTGTAAGTCCATGTAGTTATGTATTTTGTGTTAGAGAAACGCCTGGGCCGCTAGCCTAAGCCATGCCCAATCATGGTGGAATCTTTCAGCATCACCATAATGAGCAATCTGTGAAGCATCCTCAATAAAAACCTATGAAAATAGCAAATAAAAAGATCGCTGAGATGATCATTGGCTGCTTTCCTTGTCATTTTGATTATGGGATAGATCCTGTATCATGTGCAAGGGGTACCCCGTTGGCGGTTCCCTATGATACGCATGTACTTACTATGAAAAAAACTTACAGGTGACCAAAGTTGAGTAGCATGAGGTGCGGATCTCATATTCAAGGGACATGAGATTGCCAACTTATACTTTTTCAAGCATATACTGCATCTTTGTTCACTTTAACCTTAATCACTTCAAGATTCTTATGATAGGGGCAATGAGAGCTGAAAGCTAACAAGTATCATAATTTTTGGAAGCTCTTTATGAGAATTGAAATCCCTGCTTCCCTGTGAAGGGCCTTTCTTCAACCATTATATTGAGTCTCCACCTTCTACCTTTAGGCACCATTAAGAGAGCATAGTTGCCATTCTTAGTTCTATGTGCATTGTCCCAAAACTTATTGATTGATGCATATTGTTGATATTACTTGTTCTTGTGCTATTTGTATCTAGTCACTCTTATGAACTTTGAAGGTGTCCTATGCATCTATTTGCTACTCTATGAGGGACAAATTGAATGCCACTATGCTACGTTTTCTATATGTGAAACAAACAAATGTTTTTCAATGCATGTTATTCGTGATCTTTGTTTGTAACCTTTCATGTTGCATGCATAGTTACTTTGTCTTATTGTTAGAACTCCATCTTTCATGCACATGCTTGCAAATGGTTTGATCTTGGTTTTGATGGTGCATGTCACCTCAATTTTTTTCTTTTATCACTTCCCCACTCGAGGACGAGCAAGAGTTAAGCTTGGGGATACTTGATACGTCGAAAACGTATCTATAATTGTTGATGTTCCATGCTTGTTTAGTATCTAATTTGCTTTCCTTTGGCTACACTTTGAGGTGTTTTATATGTTTTCTGGTACTAACCTATTAACAAGATGCCACAGTGCCATTTGCATGTTTTATTCTGTTTTTGGTTCCAGAAAGGCAGAAAATCAATATTCTCGGAATTGGACGGGACAAAATCCAAAGTCATTATTTTCTCGGAGCAACACGGAACCACGAAGCGGAGGTGGAGGAGGACACCAGGGTTGCCGCATCCCCTAGGCGCGGGCCAACCCTGGTGGCGCCAACATGGGATGTGGCCTCCCTGGACCTCCACCAACCTTGCCTCTTGCGCCTATAAGAAGCCCCCGGGGAGAAAACCTTAGGGCATCCAGAAGAAATCCACGAAAACCTTCGTAGCGCCACAGCCACCAAAGGGGAGATTCGGGGGACAGAAAGTCTCTGTTTTGGCACCCTGCCGGGACGGGGAAGTGCCCCCGGTGCCATCTCCATCAATCTCAACCACCATCTCCATCGCCGTTGCTGATTCTCATGATGAGGAGGGAGTGGCTCTTCCTCGAGGCTAAGGGCTCTACCGCTAGCTATGTGTTTATATCTCTCTCTATGCATGATATTGTTGTGGTCATGAGCTTTGTAATCAAGTAGATCTACCTTGCTACTCAAGTGCTTCAATAGATCTCTGCTCTTCCCATGTGTGTGAAAGTGACAACATGCACGCCATGGTGGCACTTAGGCTTGAGTCTACATAAATACTCATTATGCTTTAATAGATCTATCCTTTTCCCCACGTGTGTGAAAGTGACAGCGTGCACTCCGTGTGTGGCACTTAAGCTAGATTATATATATATTTGTTATGAGTTATATTTGAGTTGGTTGTCTCTATAAAATTGTGGTGTTTGTTGGAACCATCTAGCGCTCAAGGTGATAGTGTGGGGTTATCTAGATTGGGAAAGGCAGACTTTGAGGTGTGCTGTTATAGCCCTACCATGGATTAGAATGTCCAACCGGAGAGTAGTTAAGAGTAGTATCATTAAGAGAGGATATTTATATGAGAGAGTGTTCACTAGTGAAAGTATGATCCCTAGGCCTTGTTTCTAAACATTAAAACACCTTTTGCATCTAGATCTGTTGCATGTTTGCTTCCTTCCAGTTTCTTCCTCCTGTAAAGCTCTTTTCTGGCACTCACACACGGTACCCCACATCAACAACAAGTCAGAAGCTATTTTCTGGCACCATTACCACTTGTATTTTACAATCTCTTCGCCAAACTAGTGCACCTATACACCTGACAAGTGTATTGGGTGTGTTGGGGACACAAGAGACTTCTTGTATCCTTATTGCAAGGTTGCTTGAGAGGGATACCTTTGACCACTTCCTCCCTGAGTTCGATAAACCTTGGGTAATCCACTTAAGGGAAACTTGTTGCTGTTCTACAAACCTTTGCACTTGGAGGCCCAACAACTGTCTACAAGAATAGAAGTGTGTAGACATCAACCCTTTATAATGCTATAGGTGTATCCGCTACTCGCTCAGAATACTTTTTCCCATTGCATTTTCATATCTCTTTCACATACGCGATACTTACTTCTTGTATTCAGTTTTTTTACTTTACTTATTGTTCTCTTTAAAAAAAACCAAAAATACCTTTTTACACAAGACTCGCATTTTATCTTGTTACTTAGAACATTATTTAGCATTACTATTTTAGTATTTAAGTCAAGAGTTATTAGATTTCAGAACTCCCGCTCCCTGTGGGATCGATATCTTTATTTCAAAACCAGCTACAAACGATCTGTGCACACGCAGTCATCAGTCACCCTTAAGCTTATGGATAGTCCATAAGCATTATAATATTAATATCTACTAGTACACATAGTAATAGAAAATAAATTTTAATCACAAGACTATGAGAGGGTAGCTCTTACATGTGGGTCCTTGACTTCTGAATCTCTCTCAAAAAACATGACATCTGGCATGCGGGGCACCCAAAATCTTCTCGTTGGCATCATCGATGATCTCTCCTCAAAGGATGTAACACCCTCGCCTGATAAGGCTGAGTTCATATGTATAGTGCCAATCCCTAGATCGGTTCACTGGCACACATAGTACAGATGAATACCAAAGAATTTAACAGTGCATCATAAATAATAAATTGATCCAGAATTTGCAATTATTACAATAATGCTTAGCACGCAGGCTACCTCAACTAGTTCAATAGCAAACGGAAGAATAAATATATAGTAGACTCCATCTTCAATTCCCCACAAGCGAACAAATGTTGAGTGGAGTATCACAACCTAGTCGATCACTCATAATCGGAATAACAAGCTGCAACATGAAACGTAGCAGCTCCGAAGGATCAATACATGGAATGTATGGCAAGTAGACCTATTAAAGGAGACAATAAACCTAGCATCTATATGCTTATTTGGCAAGTGGAGATGTGGCTAGCTTGCATTTGCAAATACCTTTGTCCTAAGTTCATAAACAGTTTTTGATTTTCTTTGACAACATCCCAAATAGATTAACCCATCAACATTAAAGCAATTAGGAAATTAGAATGAGCGAGAAACATATCATGAACTCAATATCAAGCAACTCAGATGTCCATAACCGGGGACATGGCTAATCGATTACATTATACACCCTGCACGGGTTAGTACACTTTACCCATGTGACTTGGCCAGCCCAGCTCGTACCACTCTCATATTGGGTGATAATAGGGAGAAGTTGAAGAAGGGACCATTCGGGAAGTAGCTCCCCAAACCCGACACGTACCGTACCAACCTACCAAAATTCTACATCTCCGGATACATGGGTTTGAGTTACCATAACCTACTGAGTCCAACCAACCGCCCATTTCATTATTGGCACATGGTTGTATACGTAAGCTACCAAATAAAGAAGCCAATCATTTTCTCTTGATACTTGGGTGCCTCTCCGCAATGATACCACCAAAAAATGTCAATCCCATCACACCCAGGGGGTTCATTGATTAGGTTGTTTTTAGTTTTCACAAGCCAATACTTTAGAAACAACTTTCAAGTGATGTATCCCGGCTCTCGTCTATCATAGCACGGCTAAGCACATCGACCAACGGTGGCTCAACTACAAACGATCCCTACCACATAATAGGACATAGCATAGCGATAGTAGTTCCTATTCATGCATTTATAAAATACACTACACATGCATAGAAAATAGTAGTACAATATCATGAAAAAAATAGCATTTAGTTGCCTTGGTTGCAGCTGAAGTCGTTCAAGCACTCGTAGAAATCACACACGTTGCACTCCTCGCAATCTATCGATCAAACAATTGCATACAACATAAACAACCATACAATCGTAAACAAATGCACAAATGCATACATGACAATTTAATAAGTCACAATGATTGTATTTAGTTCTCTAAACAATACTTAAGTAGATGATGCATGCAATGGAGTACTTGTTATTAATAATTACTAGCCATTATAGGGGTTTTAATAGTTCTATTGTAACTCTTGTCTTAACTATCGAATTAAATTGTTTCTAGGGTTTACTGGATAGAGGGCATTAATATGAACTAGTAGGCGTTGGATTCACCCTAATCGGAGTTATAGATATTTTTGTATGATTTAAATAGTGTTATTGGGTTTTAAATCATTTATATAGTTTTTGTTGTCTAAAAATTAAACAAATCTTCACGGGATTGTGATTCCAGGGACAGATTATATGCAATTTTATGAACAATAGTTATTTTTTATGAATTTATTACTCTAAATAGTACATTAAACCATTTATTTAATTAATACAAAACCTTATAGTAAAAGCATAAAACAATTGCGTATTGATGATCTACACACTATTGTGAATCCATCGATATATTATTTGCGATTTTTGGACTAGTAGATATTTTACTATGAATTTATTAACCTAAAGGACCATTAAAACTAATTAAATCATTACAGTAAATATGTACTGCAAAGATTAGATCTAATCACATATTAATATTACACACAATTTTCTGAATCTATTGATATATTATTTGCTATTTTTGGATCTACGAAATCTTTTTATATGAATTTTACAAGGTTAAAACATTTTCTGTAGATTTTATTCAATTCTATTTCTTTTATTGCCCAATCAACGCTGACTAGCTAGTCAGCACTGACGCGATGCCACGCGGCGTGACGCGATTCGCCCGTACCTTTTCGGTATGGGATCTAATCCTGGACGTCGAATCCCAGATCAACAGCGATGAGGGCTACAACGCTCACCTCGAGCTCGTTGGCGCCGAACGGCAGCCGAACGGGTCGGACTGTGACGGTGGAGGGGCCTCCGGTGGTCTCCGTTGATGGGGAACCGGACGACGAGGTGCAGAGGAGTGCAGTGGTCTCTGGGGCGGTCACGGCAACGGACATCTTCCTCTTAGGTGATGGCAAGGTCTCGCCGTCCTCCTCGGGCTCCGACCGTGCCCCAGCGGAGTCAGTTGCTGGCTCTGGTGGTCCTGCAGGCAAAGGAGTGGCATGATGATAAGCGGCGCCGCGAGAGTAATAGTATGGAGGGTAGGAGAGGGGTCGGCAGCGACGAAACCCTTGGTTTTGAACTCAATCTGGAGCTCGGCAGTGGGGCGACGGCGACGGGCGAGATCGGCGGCTCGTAGGGCGGCTAGGGTCCAATAAAACGGAAAAAAATGAGGGGATGCTATGTGGTGATATTTATAGAGCCCCTATGCGGCACCGAGGAAAGGAAATCGGAACGAGGCGTGCGGATTTTGCGGATTTCTGTTCCGGATTGAAATCGTGCGTGAGCAGGCTCCTGGTGCGAGGTTGATGCTGACAGGTTGGTCCCACTTGTCGGCTGCACAGAGTGGAGACGGGCTGGCCAATGGGCTCTAGCGCTGGCGAGTGGGCCGATCGGGCTGGCTGTTAGGCCGTTTGCTGCTGCGCGGCTTGGGCGGGGGCGGGCGGTAGGTAGGTGTGGTAGCAGGTGGGTTGGGAGGGGGCTCCGCCGGTTGGGTAGGTTAGATTAGTTATTTTTTGGTTTTTTGTTTCTTTTCTGTTTTAGTATTTCTATTATATCTTTTTCATATTAACTCCAAATGAGTTCAATTTTGTTTCTAAAATTTTCTAAAAACTAGGGGATCATCTTATGATCCTTTTTGTCAATAATTTGACTATTTCAAAATATTGATTTCACAAGTACATGTATTTCCCCTTTGTAGGAGCATTTTAGTGATTCAAAATAAGGCTAAAATATAGTGTTTTGCATTTGAAATTGTTCATGAATGCAAAATGCTATGCCAATGTGATGCGAATGCAAAAAAAAATCTAGTCCCAAATTCCTAAAAACATGGCATGTGACAAAGGCACTCGTTCGGCTCATACATATGCATCATCTCTCTTCCTTCTCTTGTAAGCCTCCACGCAATGATTTCGATGTCGTGCAGCGGTGTCCAGAAAGTTAGGGCCCATGTAATGTCACCATTAACATTTAAGCATATTTTCAGTACATGTGGCACCTTTTTGGGTGGGAGCACGATGGAGCTCACATAGGGAAGCGAGTTCCAATGAATAACAATAAAGGGAAAATTCATTTCTTTTTTCCAAATAGGTATACTCAGTTCAGTTTAATAACAGATTTGCTAGTTCTTACACACATGAGAAGAACTTATGTCCGAATCAGCCCTCTCATTTTTGGACAACTTGTCAAAAAATTTGCCTTGTATTATGGCTTGCCATGTAGAGTATGAACATTCTGGCGCTTTCAACATCACGGGTTCCTGTAATGTTCCCCTATTTGGTAGATGTGGTTCCATATTGGCATGGTAAACAATACTGGATTCTAACTTATTATATGAAAAAATTATAGTTATTTAAAGGAAATAAATATTTTGTGTGATGGCAATGTGCATAATATGGCCTAGAATGTAATAACCCTAAATTTCACACAAAGTGGACCGTGTTGAATAGAAAATTTCAAAGCATCATCCTACTGTTGGGAAAATATCATACACAACTGTAATCTGTGTGTAAGTATCTTCTGCTTAAGGCAAACGCATCCTCTTTCTGCAATGCACTAACACAAGCAGCAGAAAGGTTAGCATGAACATGAAACATTATCTCAGTTGCATTTGTACATGGGTACTTGAGAATATTTGGAAATGCACAGTACAAGATATCTCCATCAAGCAATCCAACTAAGATAATGTTGAGCCTCCCATCTTCATCATGGAAGTGTATCACCCGGACTGGCCGACCAACCTAGTCCTGGTGTTGAAAAAGAACAAGACTTGGCGTATGTGTATCAACTACATGAGCCTGAATAAGGCCTGCCCAAACACCTTTTTGCTCTGCCCCGTATTGATCAAGTGATTGACTCTACGGCCGGCTGCGATCTGCTCTCCTTTCTTGAAGGTTATTATGGCTATAATCAGATCCGGCTGAATCCGACTGATCAATTGAAAACATCATTCATCACCCCGTACGGGGCTTACTCCTATGTAACCATGCCATTCGGCCTGAAGAATGCAGGTGCTACCTATCAGTGTTGCATGCAGAAATGATTGCACTCGCAGATTGTCCAGAATGTGCATGCGTACGTGGACGAGGTCGTCATCAAGACAAAGGAGAAGCAGACCCTGCTGGAGGACCTCGGCGAGACGTTCGCGAACCTCCGCCGGTACCAGATGAAGCTGATCTCGGAGAAGTGCGTGTTCAGTGTGCTAGCCGGATAGCTCCTCGGTTTCCTCGTGTCGAGCCGAGGAATCGAGGCGAATCCGAAGAAGATCGTCGCCATCGAGAGGATGTAGCCACCCAAGAGCTTGCTCGGCATCCACTGCTTGGCTTCCCTCAGCCGATTCGTCAGCCGGCTTGGGGAGAAGGCCCTGCCACTGTACCAGCTGATGAATAAGACATTCAAGTTCACCTGGACTGTGCAGGCGGATGCCGTGTTCCATGACCTCAAGCGCAAGCTATCCATACCGCCGGTTCTTTCCACGCCGGTTGAGAAGGAGCCGATGTTGCTCTATATATCCGCTACCAACTGGATCGTCAGCGTTGTCGTGTCGGTGGAGCGTCACGAGGAAGGCAAAGCCCAGCCGGTTCAACGACCCGTCTACTACCTCAGCGAGGTTCTTTCCCTCTCCAAGCAGAACTACCCCCACTACTAGAAGATGTGCTACGGCGTGTACCTGTCTTGCAAGAAGCTCAAGCACTAATTCCAGGAGCATCCGCTCACCATGGTGTCCACAGCGCCGTTGGGTGAGATCTTCGGCAACAAGGACGCCACGGGCCGGGTAGCCAAGTGGTCCATCGAGCTGGCCGCCTACTGCATCCTGTACGAGCCTCGGATCACCATCATGTCTCAGGCGGTGGAAGACTTCTTTGTCGACTGGGCGAAAAACCAGTACCTGCCGCCGGTTCCTCACTCTGACTACTAGAACCTACATTTCGACGGCTCGAGGATGCGCGGTGGCTTGGGAGCCGGCATTGTGCTCACCTCGCCCAAGGGAGACTGGCTGGAGTACATGTTGCAGATCCACTTCACCGCGTCGAACAACGTCGCTGAGTAAGAGGCTCTCACGCATGGGCTCCAATATGGCCTTGTACGCTCGGGGCGCCAACATGGCCGTGTACTGGTTACATGTCCAGCTGCTTAGTGCTAGCTTCGAGGGATGGGAATTCCATCACGACCCTCGTGCCAACAACGAGGCGGCCGACGCGCTCCCGTGAGTCAGATGCACTAGAGAGGCCATCCCGCTTGGAGTATCCTTGGAGCACCTTCGCAAGCCCAGCATCACCCCCTCTCCAGAATCCGAGTCCATCATCTGGGTGGCAGACCCGGGGGCTGCCGTCTCGAAAGATCCGGGCCCAGCTGTTGTACCCTCCGGCACGAAAGACCCCGGGGCTGCCTCCTCGTCAGGCAAGCCATCATCGAGCAAGGCAAAAGGCCTGGGGGCTGCCGACTCGGGTATCCCACCCGGACGACACCCGGATAAGCTCCAGATCATGCCGGCTAGCGTCTTCACCATCCGGGAAGTGCCATCCTGGGCCCATCCCTTCATGAACTACCTCCTCAACGACGAGCTCCCGGATGACGAGGTGGAGGAAAGGCAGATCCGGTGCCGCGCGCACACGTACACCATCATTAATAAGGAGTTGTACAAGCGCAGCGCCGCAGGCGTCTTCCAGCAGTGTGTCGATGCAGATACCGGCTACCGTCTATTGAAATAAATCCACCAGGGGGAGTGCGGTCACCATGCCTCAGCTCACGCCCTGGTGTTAGAGGCAATGCACCATAGATTCTACTGGCCCACCGCCTCGGAGGACGCGTACCAGCTGGTTTGCGCGTGCAATGGGTGCCAGCGGTTCGGCCGACTGAGGCACATGCCGACTTCCGCGCTCAAAACCATACTGATCACATGGCCCTTTTTTGCTTGGGGGCTGGACACGGTCAGCCCCTTCAAGCAAGCCCGAGCCGGCATAACCCACCTACTGGTGGTGGTGGACAAGTTCACCAAATGGATCAAGGCGAAGCTGATCCGGAAGCTAGATGGTGCCACGGTCATCACCTTCTTTTGGGACATCATACCCCCATAGCATCATCACCGACAACGACACGTACTTCGCCAAGGGGGCCTTCGCCCGGTTCTGCCATAGCAAGGGGATCCAACTGGACCTTGCATCCGTTGCGCACCCGCAGTCCAACAGGCAGGTGGAACGAGCCAATGGCCTGGTGCTAGCCAGAATCCAGCCCCGGCTGATCGAGCCACTGAGCGATCACCTGGCTGCTGGATCAAGGAACTCCCGGCTATGATGTGGAGCCTCCGCACCACTCCAAACAGATCAACCGGCTTCACCCTGTTCTTCCTCACCTATGGCTCGGAAGCGGTCCTTTACATGGACATTGAGTTCGACTCACCCCGCAAGCTCCTTTACATGGAGAAGGAGAACCAGGAGGCGATGGAGGATAGCGTGGACCTCCTGGAGGAGGCCCGCGAGCTGGCCCTGTCCAAATCGGCCATTTACCAGCAAGGGTTGCGCCGGTATCACTCCAACCGCATCCGGCCCATCACGTTCCGGGATGGCGACCTGGTGCTCCCGCTGATATGGGACACGAAGGGCATGCACAAGCTGTCCCCTTCATGGGAGGGACCCTTCATCATTAGCAAGGAGTTGTACAACAACTTATACTACCTCATCGACACGTAGCAGCCGCGCAAGAACAAAATGGACAAGTCGGACGAGAAGACGGAGCGGCCGTGGAATGCAAACCTGCTCCGACCATTTTAAACTTAGTCGCAAATTAGTGTATGTATCTAGAACCCTGAATGAATGAAAGATGTGGAACCCCAGCTGATGCTCGGGGGCTCCTTGCTAGAAATTTGTTGTTCCTTTCTGATTAAAACCCTGCATCGTATTTTCTGGCTTCGCGATGTGTCGCCCAGCTTTATAGCCAGGGCCCCCATGGTCTCCGGTAGGAGCTCCCCTAGGAAGACAAGGTCGTGGATGCCGACTCCGGCCTTGCGGAGATTGGCGGCATCCTCCTCGATCTGCGCCACTAGGTCCCAGACAGCGGCCTTCTCACCCGGCGCAACCTGCTGCACCTGGTCGTAGGCAAGGGCATCTACTTGAGGGTAGAAGCCTTGTGATCAAAGGGGGCGAGTCAAAAAGGAAATCCGGCAAAAGGCAGTCGGACGGAAGGAAGAGAAAAGGCAATCGAACTTACCCTTGGCGACATGGCCGATGTTCATTAGGTCCTCGTCCAAGAATTCAGACTGCTCCTTCAGCCGGGTGACCTCCTTATCCAGGAGATCGAAGGCAGTGGCCCGGCTGGCGAGGGTATCGTCGTGCTCCTTAAGGGTGGCCTCCAGCTGGTTCACCCGTAAGTGCCACTCCTTATTCTGCAGCTGGAGGGCGGAGTTGTCCCGGCTAAGGCGCGCATTTGAGCGCGTTAGCCGGTCAATTTTGCGCTGGGCACATACAAGAATGGCTGCGGCAAGGAAAGAGAAAAGGCAAGTAATAATGTAGCCAGAAAAAAAGGAAGCAAGATAGAGAGCTTACTCCGTGTAGTCCCCCGCGTTGTCGCCAGGTGCTCCGCAGCGGCCTCGTGGGCGCTGGCCAGCGGCGCCTGTAGCTGCCGGCACTCCTCGAGCCCGGCCTCGAGGTTCACCTCGAGGGCTTGCAGAGAGTACCCCACCTCCATGGGCAGCACCGTCAGGCGACCGGCTAGGGCAGACGGAGCATCGCGCGCGGCCGCCAGCCACTGCACTGTCGCCTCCTCGTCGGAGTCGACGTCCTCCACCACCACAGTCTCCTTGCTGGCGCGCGAGACTCCCGCACCGGCTGATGAGCCCCCACCCGGGCTGGAAGTCACGTCCGGCTAGCTCACCGCGTGCTCAGGTACGGCGGGAGCCGACTGGACCACGACCACCGGTGCTGACGAGGGCAAGATCTCAGCTGTGGGAGGAGGAGCGGCCATCGAGGGGGAATTCGGCTGAGTCGGAGGTTCGCGGGGCGGCGAGGCAGAAGGCGCGCTACAAAAGAAAGAAGAGAACTGCGAAAGGAAAATAAGGTCAAGACAGGAACAAAATCAAGTGCAAGAAAAGGCAAGCGCAAGAAAACTCACCCCTCCACCATGGGCGCGGATCTCTTCTGGCCACCTATCGCCCGGACGGGACATGGAGGAACCCCCACCCGGCTGCGCTTCGCGGCCAGATCTTCGGGGGCGCCAGCGCTACTCGAGGAACCCTCGCCGGCTCGTTTCCTCGTCGGCTTGGGAGGCACGATGTCGTCGCTCTCCTCTAGCGGGGGGCCATGCGGGTCCTCCACCACCTCGTCGGTCCAGCTGGGGAAGAACCCCTCCTCGCTGTCTGAACCCTCACCGCCGGTCCGGCATGGTCGCTGCTTGGGCAGGTCGGCGGTGAAGACCTAGTGGGGCTCCTCACCCTCTCCCCGGATGATGCAGGGGAAAGTCTACAAAAGAGGAATCAAGTTAGAACCGGATCAAGCGACGATGCCGGACAAGTCAAGAACGAAAGAAAAGAAAGAAAGGGGGAAAGTCACATTTTCCCGGGGAGCACGGTTCTCGCGTGTTTAAGGAGCCAGACCAAATCTCCACCCGTCCTTGATCTTCTCCTTGGTGATCATCCACACCCATTCATAGAGGTTGGCGAAGGGGGGATCGCGGCGGGAGAGCCGGGTTTGGTCGAGGTGCCCGGAGTAGTAGCACATCTTGTGTGCTCGCTGCTGGAGGGGCATCATCAGCCGACTGGCCTAGCTGAGTGTCACGTCGACGCCAGTCAGACTGCCTGTGACAAGCAACCTCATCTGGTGCAGCAGCGCATCCGAGTCTGGCTTGGATCCGAAAATCTTCTCTTCCCAGTGTGCCCAGCCGGACTCCGCATCTTGGAAGGCCGGAAGGTTGAGGAGATCGTCACAGCCCAGGTTTTGTACGTAAAAGTATGTCTTCTGCAACATCTTAACCGTGTCATATACTTTGAACTTGGGGTAGCCGGTTTGGGCGCAGGAGTAGATGGAGGCGCCGCCTCAAGGCACAAGCGACCCCTTGGCGTATTGGACATGCGTCCGGATAAGGAAGAGCTGGCAGAAGATCCCGAGATCCGGCTCGATCCTGAGGTTGCATTCGCATAATGCTACAAAGTGGCCCAGATTGCCAATTGCATTCGGGCCGGGATGGTGGAGGCGGATATCATAGTAGGCGAGAAAGGAAAGAAGGAAGGCGCTGGCCGGGAAGGCCAGGCCACACGCCATATGCGCGAGAAAGACGACGCGCTTACCGTTTTGCGGAGCCGGCGAGACTTCACCAGCCGGGGCAAGGCGCACCCCAACCTCGCCGGCGGTCGGCAGGAGGCGCGACCACCGGTACTTTTCCACCTGCGCCTCCGTGACGGAGGAGCCACACCATACGCCGCGGTACTCAGCCATCTCAACGATGGAGGAGCATGGAGGAGAAGGAGGAAGTGGTGGAGAAGGCGAACGGGGGGCGGCGGAGGAGTGGTGGTGACCCATCGCTCCGGCAAGAAACACACAGGCGGTACTGGCGGAGCAGAGGAGGTGCAAGCTCGTCCGTGGCGCAACGACAGGGCAACGGCAAGAAAAAGGGGAGGCGCGGCGCCTATGGCGAGAGGAAACGAGGCAAATGGCAAGCGAAGGGCGAGGGGCGCCGCGGCTGCTACTTTAGGGGGCCTAGGAGGAAAACTGTCGGCTCGCCATGTGGCAGCACCCCACAACACCTCCAGCTGTCGGATCAACTACGTTCGCGCGAGTGGCACAGAGGATCCTAGGCGTGGGAGGCGAGGTGCCGACAGCTGTTCCCGAGGCGGCGCTTGACAAGATCCTTCGGTGCACATATTTGCGGTCATCATTACGTCATGGCTAACGTTAGGAATGACACAGCCGAGCAGTTCAACCGCCAAATTTCTGCTGGAAAAAAATTCAAACTAGCTTTTTGAGCCTGCGCACATTTCACCCATGGGTGGAATCTAAACGCGCTCGGGGGCTAGTGTCGAGGGATCACGCACAGGTAGGCTGACCGGACAAGATACAAGGACGATATAACTAGCCAGCTGGCTGGCCCAGCCAGACATAAAGACTCAAAGATGCATCAGAAAGAAGGCTAGACGAAGAGCAAGCTTGCAAACTAGTCAGCCGGGTAAAAATTATTCCTAAAGGCACCTAGCCGGCTGGACCATGCCAGCCGGATAAGGCCAGACAGGGCAAGAGCAAACTGGCAGAATCATCAACCGAATGAGATGACCAAGGACAGATGCCTAGCCGGATGGAACCATCCACCCGACCAAGACGGATCAACTGGCTAAGGAAACCGAGCCGACCACACAAGACAGGCAAGGTACAAGATGACGCAGAGCACAGTACGCAGTACGCCCAGGACGACGGACAAGCCCGAAAGGAGACTCAGATACTCGGACCATACCGACGACTTTACCGATGATGGTTGTAACAGTGGACAATAGGTGGTACTATGCGTAACTACTCGCACGACAACCACTGTAGATTGCGTGGCTCGACATGGCCTTGACTGTGGGTACACGCCCGCTATGCCGGCCACTGTAGATGACCTAGTCGGCTGGGGCCCGCCAGTGTGACCCACCAGTTGGCCAGGCCGTTGCCCATTCCGCCTCGACCTATATAATGGGCGGTAGGGGCAACATTGCAAGGATTGGTCTCTCATTCTATTCTAGCTAGGACAGATATAGCTCGAGGAGCCCTTGTAGTTTAGTGTGTTCATCCAAATAGTCAGATCAGCAGGAGTAGGGGTGTTAACTCACCATGAGGACCCTGAACCTGGGTACTTCTTGTGTCTCCGACACTTTCTTGTGCCCAATCCCTCCTTCATACGCTATCGTTCGCTTCCCTACTCGCTCCCTCACCAAGAACTAGCATGCTTAGGCACTACCGTTTCCATAAAAACGACAAGAAGAGTTCAATATGGAAATTTCAAGAATAGTTCTTGCCACACAGAAAGGATTAAATGAAAATTCAAGTGTATCGACAATTGGCATAAGTGAAACAAAGATTCAAGTATTTTTATACTTGATGATTGAAATCACAAAGAGAGTTTATCAATCAAACTGTGATATGTACACATCCAGATATGTCCTATACTCTATATGTTATGAGAAAATACCAGAATGATTCATAAGATGATCATTGGACGATAGGAAAGATATTCTTATGATCTTTTGGAATAACTAAGAATATATTATTTTTATATAGGTGACAAATAGATGGTTAGTTCATTGTAAAAGTACTACATTGATACTAGTTTTGCACAAAGTATAGATTAAGTTTATATCCATACAAACTAAGGGTGGCACAATATAATGGAAAGTAAGTTCCATAATGGATTTGGATGAGTTCCAAAGTTAAAACATTGTGACAGATACTACAACAAAAGGCTAAGTATATGACTTCTATTATAGCAGCAAAAGAGGGAATTTGTGTCAAGTAGTTTTTTAGCAAACTAGGTGTAGTTCACAGCAGGATAGTACTATGAAGATACATTGTACGACAATATTGTCAACATGTTTTAACCCCAAGGAACTAAAGGTCTCACCAAAGGACCAAATTTATACAAAGCCATCTCATTAGAGAATGAGTGATGCGTAGAGACGCAAAGACATGCAATTACACACGAATCTGAAAGTGTCAGATCCGAAGATTGGTTGACCACTAGAAATCGTGTACATACAACACCAGAAATCTATAAGTGTTGAATACACAAAGATTTGAAACTAGATTATTGTCTCTAGTGCAAGTGGGAGATTGTTGGAGATATGCCCAAGAGGCAATAATAAAGTGGTTATTATCATATCTTCATGGTTATTATAAATGTTTACATGCCATGCTATAATTGTATTAACAGGAAACATTAATACTTGTGTGATTTGTAAACATGTAAGAGTCCCTAGTAAACCATCTTGTTAAACTATCTTGTTGGTTATTATATGATCATGGTTTCCTAATCATGAACATTGAGATGTTATTAACAACAATGCCATATCATCAGGAGAATGATGTGATGGACATACTCCTATACTTAAGCGTAGCACAAGATCAACTCATTTAAATACTTCACTTTCTATAAGCTTTCAAATACATAGTAACCTAAATCCTTCGACCATGAGATCATGTTAATCACCATCACTAGATGGATGATTTGATGACATCAAACACCACTTCGTAACTAGGTGGTTATAAAGGTGGCATTGAGTGTTCGGAAAGTATGTGTTGAGACACATGGATCAAGAGTGGGATTTGTCCATCCATATGACGAATATATATACTCTGGACCCTCTCGGTGGAATGTCATCCAATTGGCTCGCAAAAATGTGACTGTCTCACAAGGGATCACATATCACATGAACGAGAAAAGAGTACTTGTCAGTAACGAGGTTGAACTAGGTATGCAGAGATACCGACGATCAAACCTCGGATAAGTAAAGTATCGCGAGACAAAGGGAAATTGGTATCGTATGTAAATAGTTCATTTGATCACGAAGTAACCATATAAATATGTGGGATCCATATGAATTTCCAGATTTCTCTATTGGTTATTGATCGGAGAAGAGTCTCTATCATGTCTACATAATTCATGAACCGTAGGGAGACACACTTAAGGATTCGATGTTGTTTAGTAGATATGGAATGTGAGTAAAGATACCGATTGTAGTTCGGAGTCTTGGATGGGATCCGGGATGTTACGAGGAGATTCGGAATAGTGCAGATAATAAAATACATATAAGGGAAGTCTAATTTCGGAGTTCGGGAATAGTTTTGGTCTTTTCACCAAAATGTTCTAGAAGGGTCTAGAAGATCCACCGAACCAGAAGGGGAAGGGTACATGGATGTGTCATGACAAAGTGGAATGGTTGCATCATGTCCTAGGTCACTTGGCTGGACACTTAGAAGAGAGAAATCAAAATCTAATTTGAAAGTAAAAAATTGCAGTTTGAAAAATTCAAATCCCCCTTGCCCAAGGCGGCCAAGACCCAATCCCTAGGCCGCCGCTGCCCTCCCAAGCTATCGGCACCATAGATCCCCTCTGAACTGCCTCTGCCGTCTAGCCTAAACCCTAGCCGCCGCCTTCCCTCTTCCCTTGGCATCTAAACCCTAGCCCTAAGGCTCTGTCTACTCCACCATACCCGCTCCAGCCTAGGCGAAGCCCTGCAGGATTTCACCTCTACTTCCTTCACCATGCCGTCTTGTTGCCTGAATCGCGAGGAGAGAGCTACAACCTCCATGCCTGCTGGAACAAGGGAGAGGAAGGTCTTCATCAAGTACCATATGTGTGACCGACTGCTGGAGCGCTGCCGGAACGCGGCGCTGGAAGGATTGTCTACGCGATCTTGAGATCGACAAGTGAACGACTACATCACCCACGAGAATCTGCTCTCATTAACCGCTTTGGATCTTCGAGGGTTAGTACTCTATCAACTCGTTGCTACAATCTAGTAGATAGATCTTGGCTTGTGTTTGTTCATGCGATAGAATTTTTTTATTTTCCATGCTATGAACCCCTACAGAGATCCCTATAGAAATACCAAGAATCAGAGACCCTAACATCCGACATCACCATATAGAAATGGACATGCTCGTCCTCCTCCCTGACACAATGTTGTACCACCTCCACGGGGGTCGGCTCCCTCTGCACCGAGTCTGGACCATGCTACGGCCACCAAAGAAGCTCCAGGTTGATGACGAGACCTGGATTCCTCACCAAGAGACGTGTCCCGGAAGGTAGCACCACCAAGTGCCAGCCCGGCGGAGCCCAGTCTCACACATGCCCGATGGTGCCCAATACTCCGTCGTTGCCGCGGAGTCGACAACGAGGATGCGACATCCTAAAGTAGGCAGCAGACACGCATGGTTGGTGATGAGGCGACGGGGAATGTGTGGATGTGTGGGTGGCCATGGTAGTCGGCCTATATATAGAGGTGAATGGCGGGAAAATATGGAGGGAAGCAGAGGGAAAGGGGGGAAAACATGGCGTGAAATATCTTTAGTCCCGATTGAAGAAAACAACCGGGACTTAAGGCGTTGCGGCAGGCTAGGGCCAGGGTGGGCATCTTTAGTCCTGGATGGTCTTTCTAACCAGTACTAAAGGTTCATATTTAGTCCCGGTTGGAGACACCAAGCAGGACTAAACATGTGTGGCGACAGTATTTTTGTTGGTGCCGGCAATATGCCAGTGAGTGGCGACACTATTTCGGTGGGTGGACGCACTATGACAGGGGTGAGTGTCAACATTATGTCATGAGTGTCGACACTATGTTGTGCTTCTTAATCCATAAATATGCATCCTTGTGAAGTTATCAAATTCAAGCAAGATGGTGAGCGAGAGAAGGGACACCACTACGGCGATCTTGAGGGAGATGCCTAAGGATCCAATCATCATGCATCTTCCATGATATCGCCATAGAGGAACTCCCTAATATGTGAAATTAGTTAGCTCCCTGACGTATTGATCTAGCTAGAGAAGTTATTAACTGTAAGAAGGTGTGCAAAAGCAGGGACACCACTACGTCGAGCTCATGGGAGATGCCTTAGAATCCAGTCCTGAGGCACATTCCAGGAGCTCGCCATAGAGGCACTCCCTAATATGTGAAATTAGTTATTAGCTCCCCGACAAAAGAATAGAACAACATCTTCATAGTTCGGGAAAGTTTTAGAGGGACCAACACTATTAGGAAATGGGACTACATCATCAGCCCAGTCATGGCATATTCTGGGTGCACCTTCCACTCTGGCATCGAATTAACGGCGCATGGAGGAGGAGGCTCCCAGATGACGATGTTTCTATGCCTATGGCCTTCACTATCGCCACCCGTCTTGTGGCTCTGCGGCGGGTGTAGGCACCACAGGCGAGGATGATCTCCCTAGGCGATGTAGGGCATCTCACCGATGATAGTACGGTCCGCCCACCATAGGCGGAAGCCGGCTTCATTATGGTTCACCGGGGGAGGGCTATCACTCACGTACCTGGCGAGCTCCCTTTCCTGCTGGTTAGTGAATAGAGCATTTCAAGTGTCGTAGTTGTCGGGATCCCAATGGGGATCCATCCGCTACTCTGCCGTGAGCTTGAGGTAGAAGTGGTTCGTGATGTCCGTCTGGCGTGCAGAACCTTAAGGCACAGGAGGGAAAGGAACCCTCCGGCTCTTAGCATCCAGTCGGCGAGCAGCCCGTAGCCCGACGGGCATGGGTAGCTGGAGGCACACAATGCCTCAGTATCCTCGAAGGTCCGAATGGCCCAGTATGTGGTGTCCATTATTGGGAGAGGGGAAGGTGTGGATGTGTGGATCGCGATGGCGGTCTTCCTAGATATATAGGCAAAAGGCAGGAAAAAATGGCGGGAAGCGGAGAGAAATGGCAGGAAAGCATGGTGCGTTGCTTGACGGCTCTGAGAATGGCGGGAGATATCTTTAGCCCCCGTTAGTGGCTCTAACCAGGACTAAAGGCCCCCGAAATATCTTTAGTCATGATTACTAGTTTTAATAGTTAGGTTAATTATTTTAGAAAACAAAAAAATATTTTTGGATTAGTTATTCAAATTCAAACACTTTTCATGTTGAAAGTTCTGTCAGATTCAAAATTTTTGAAAAAATAGTGAATGCATTTTGAATTGAAAATGGCACAATTGATACATGATGCAAATAGATATTTGGATGACATATTCAGATTCTTATATTTTTCTGACAATAATAGATATATTATTTGTAATAGTTGGATTTATACAATAGGAGCTATAAATTTCCAAAATTTTCTAATTGATTTGAATTATATAAACTAAAAAATAAGAAAATTTACAAAAGACCCTCTAGTCGCGAGTCGGGGCTGCACCGGGGACTAAACTGTAGGCCTCGTGCGTGAAATCGAAGCGGCCATAAAAACCCACTAGTACCGGGTCATGGCTGATCCCTGGACTAACAGGAGGGCTCTAGTACCATGTCGTGGTACAACCCGAGACTAGAGGATATATAGTACATGGTTATACCACCACCCAGAACTAGAGGGTACATAATCTGTATATATAATCCAGCATGCGCTCGCTCCAGACTTAGCAAATCAACAAAGACGAACAGAACATGCATGGGAGGTGTTGCCCGTCAATTCTGCCACATCTCCGCCTTCATCTCTAGTGCCATCTCGCGTGCGCGCTCACCTTGCCGCCATGCCGCCTCGCATCCAACCGTGCCACCTCGCATAGCGCGTGCTACGCCGCCTCATTCCTCACAACCCACGCGTGCTTGCCGCTACTGACCTTGTTGTGGCCGCAGTTGGTGCCGGCCCTTGACCGCGCCCTCTTGACCATGTGTGGTGCATCCCGAAATCGATCGAGTGGGTTATTTGTTAGTAGTATTATTATTCTTAATTAGTAGTATTATTGTTAGTTACTAGTATTATTAGTAGTAGTATTGTTAATTAGTAGAAATTCTTAGTAGTATTATTGTTAATTAGTAGTAATATTATTAAGTAGTAGTAATATTGTTAGTAGCAAATTCATTATTATTTATTGAATATAGCAATGTACTAAAAAGGTCACCTTCATGTAGATATGAGCTAATATATGGTAAAAAAATATGAGTAAAACATAGTTACTCATATTTTTTTCCATCTATTTGACCATATCTACATAAAAGTGACGGTTTTATTACATTGCTAATTTCTTACTCTTTTTTAACTTGTTTTAGCATTATTTCTGAAATAGTTAAAATATGGATTGCACCGACTCCGAGGCCAAAGATCTTATTGAGGGCATGATTAGAGGTGAATTTGCTGCTACTAAAGGTGAACCTTATGTTGGAGAAGATTATCATCTAGAAGATGCTATAGAGGAGGATGAGATATCGTCACATTTGAATTCATCTAGTGATGGATATGAGCAAGAACAGTTGGGTGAAGGGCAAACAAACAACAATGATGGCTGATGACTAGATTCCTGCATACAACAACAGGGTCGTTGAAGTACTTGTAGTAGCAAATATCTCCTTGTATGTATCGTCCCTTGGAAGCTTTGCCAATAGAAACCACTTTACCCCGCATCCACGTTGTCAATGACGGATACGCTCGCACCCAAAACAATGTTCGGAAATAGTCTACTCTATAGGTTGCTAGGATAAATGAATTTAAGATGATTTTAACAACTACTACTAGAACTGGAAGAAAACTAGAGCAGAATTAAAACTAAAAGAAAGTGAATGCATTGAAGTGTCACATCCCAAGATTTTGGAAATTGAGACTAGAAAAAAATTTGCATTTGCATGACATTCATGAGTATTGCATTGCATATTTGCATCAAGAAAAATCCCTAAATAAAAATAAAGGACTAAAACCCTAAATAGTATATGCCACTTTGCTCTAAAGAGAATTAAATTGGCTTTATGAAAACCCACTGTTGCTAAGGCAGTGATTATTGCTAAATTATAGACTAAAAAGATCCAATGAATATTACAAAATTTTACAAACAAAATTGAGCTCATTTGGAGCTATTATCAAAAAGTTATGGAATAAATACAAACAAATAAAGATATAAATAAAATGATATATACAAGGATTTATAAATCCACTATTTTCAAACTAGTAAAAATACTATAAATATGATCCTACAATGATCTATTCGATTTTAGAAAATTTTAGAAACAAGAATCGTGTCATTTGGAGTTCGTATGCAAAAGTTATGAGGGAAACACATAAATAGAAAATAGAAAAAAAGAAAAAAAAACATTGGGCCAACCGGCCGGCCCAGCTAGCAGACCGCGGGAGCAGCCACACACGCGCACTGATTGTTGTCCCAGTTGCTTTAAAAATCATGCGAAAACACGTTTTCTAAACCTATCTCTATTCAAACTCTTATATCTTTTTATCTACAACTCCGAATCGACTTCCGTTTGTTTCTACTTGTTCCATACTCTAAGACCTATCTCTACACCATCCTAAATCTCCGTATAAACCCACTGAGCCACAGCTGTATGAGTTTACCTTCTCGAAATCCTGAATCTACACATGACCGAATCTTATTTCGCTTATTAACTCATCTAGACTTCGTCGTTTGCCTTTGGCCATAAAACAATGATGTAAATTCAAGATGTACTCGTGCTCGTTTCTTCAAATCCAAATTCCTTTGGTGAGAAGATAGGACTAATGATTCCCCACAACTTTCATGTTCTAAGTTTTTCAATTTGACCTATGGATTTGTCTCTCTAACAAAGATCTATTTATTGTCTATTATGAGCCAAAATCGGGTCAATCTCCTCTCCTAACCACTGGATCTCATACCAGCGGCTAGGATTAGAACGATTCCGCGAAGGGGTACAAGCCAACCGGATCTCGCCACGTGTTAACGCCAGGTAAGCCCAGCGTCCCAGTTAGCATAGAATATTCCCTATAGATTTGAAATTTAATTTAATTTGCAGAAAATTGTGTAAACTTGCAAAAATTATATAAAAAGATCTGTAGATCCAAGAATAGCAAATAATATATCAATGGATTCAGAAAAACGTGTAGATTATTAATATGGCATTAGATTCAACTTTTACGGTATGCGTTTACTGCACTAACTTAATTAGTTTTAATGGTCTTTTAGGTTAATAAATTCATAGGAAATTATCTGTAACTCCAAAAAATATGAACAATATATCAAATTGAAGCTACTAGAATGTATATTAGTAATATCTGGTTGGATCCAGCCTTTGTGGATTATTTACCCTGTAGAAATTTAATTAGTTTTAATGGCTTTATAAATCATTAAATTCATAGTAAATTAATTGCTTGTCACAAAAATATAAATGATATACCGATGGAAAGCTGGTTCCATGTATATCATCAATATACAAATGGTTCAGGCAAATACTGTACGGTTTCACAGCAATTAAATAAATAGAGTAATAGCTTATTTAGAGTATTAAAATCATAGTAATTCAAATACTGCTCAGAAAATTACAAATAATATGTCCCTGAAATCACAATTTCGTGGAGATTTCAGATATAATTTTAGTTTGATTTTAGGCAACAGAAACTGTATAAATGATTTAAAACCCATTAAACACTATTTAAATAATACAAAAAGATCTATAACTCTTCCGATTAGGGTGAATCCAATGCCTACTGGTTCGTATTAACGTCCTCTATCCAGTAAACCCAAGAAACAAATTTAATTCCACAGTTAGAACAGGCGTTACAATAGAACTATTAAAAACCCTATATTGGCAAGTAATTATTAATAACAAGTAATCCATTGCATTAATTGGTCTCTTGCATGCATCATATACTTCATTATTGTTTAGAGAACTAAAGTGACAACCATTGTGACTTATTAAATTGTCATGCATGCATTTGTTGCATTTGTTTGATCTCTATGTGCTATTGTTTATGTTGTATGCAATTGTTTGCTCGATAGATTGCGAGGAGTGCAACGTGTGTGATTGCAATGAGTGTTTGAACGACTTCATCAACTATCAAGGCAAGTAGATGCTACTTTGTTCATGATATTGTCCTATTATTTTCAATGCGTTGTCGTGTATTTTGTAGATGCATGTGTAGGAAAGTACTATCGCTATGCTATGTCCTATTATGTGGTAGGGATTTCCTGTAGATGATCCACCGTTGGTAGATGTGCTTAGCCATGCTATCATGAACGAGGGCTGGGTTACATCACTGAAGGTTGTTTCTAAATGTGTTGGTTTGCGAAAACTAAAAACAACTTAATCAATGAATCTCCTGGGTGTGATGGGATTGAAAATTTTGGTGGTATCATTGCGGAAAGGCACCCAGGTATCAAGAGAAAAAGATTGGCTTCTTTAATTTGTAGCTTACGTGTACAACCATGTGCCAATAATGAAATGGGCAGTTGGTTGGACTCAGTAGGTTGTGGTAACTTGAACCCACGTATCCAGAGATGTAGAATTTTGGTAGGTTGGACCGGTGCGTGTTGGGTTTGGGGAGCTACTTCCCGAACGGTACCTTCTTGGACTTCTCCCTATCATCACCCAATATGAGAGTGGTGGTATGAGCTGGGTTGGCCAAGTCACATGGGTATAATGTACTAACCCCTACAGGGTGTATAAACTAATCGATTAGCCGTGTCCCCGGTTATGGACATCTGAGTTGCTTGATATTGAGTTCATGACATGTTTCTCGCTCATTATAATTTCATAATTTCTTTAATGTTGATGGGTTAACTTAATTGGGATCTTTTCAAAGAAAAACAAAAACTTTTTAAGAAAGTAGGACAAAGGTGTTTGCAAATGCGAGCTAGCCACAGCCCCACTTGCCAAATATGCATGTAGTTGCTAGGTTTATTGTCTCCTTTAATAGATCTACTTGCCATACATTCCAAGTATTGACCCTTCAGGGCTGCTATGTTTTATGTTGTAGGTTATTATTCCAATTCTGAGTGAACGAATAGGTGGTGATACTCCACTCAACAGTTGTTCGCCTGTGGAACAATTGAAGATGGAGCCTATCAATTGTTTATGCTTCCGTATGCTTCTTGAATTTTAGCTAGCCTTGAGCTAAACATTATTGTAATAATTTCAAATTCTGGATCAATTCATTATTTATGATGCATTGTTAAACTCTTTGTTATTCATCTGTACTGTGTGTGCCAGTGAACCGATCTAGGGATTGGCACTACACACATGAACTCAACCTTATCAGGCGAGGGTGTTACAGGATGGTATCAGAGCAGTGCGTTGACTGTAGGATCGTGACCTAGGTTTGGAATAGGAAAGTCATATGAAATTATAAAACCTATTTGATTCTATCTATTCTCTCCTTACACTTCTTTCTAGTATCCTCTTATCAATTCAATTCTCATACTCTTCTCTTTTATGATATAGAAGGAAGGCTCTCCCTAGCAATGAACTCATAATTTTGTACTTATTAGATTCTTGTAATCCTTCATCTATCTTTTCTAATCTTATCTTGTTCAAACTTGTAGATGAACGCTTGTGCAAGAAAGTGTGAAAGGATAGATATGTCACCTAGAGAGGGGTGAATAGGCAATTTCAAAACTATTACGGTTTTGGCTTGATAGAATGCGGAATTAAGATAACGTTTATTTTACAAGCACAAAACCTAAATACACTAGGCTCAACTAAGTGCACCAACAACAAATTAAGCTAAGCAAGATAGCATAAGATAAATATACCACAAGTGATAAGCAAGATATAAGTACTTCAAGCTCGATGGCTATCACAAGGAAAGTAAGCTCGGATATAGAGATAACCGAGGCACGTGGAAACGAAGATGTATTCCCGTGTTCACCACCTTTGGGAAGGGGGCTACGTCACGTTGGAGAGGTGTGAGGTTCCACGAAGGATTCCTCACGCGCCACAAAGGCTCACCTTCTTCTCCGAGTCTATCCCACAAAGGAATAGGCCCTTTCCTTATGGCTAGCTTTTCCTCCACTCCGGAGATGGCAAGCTCCACAACCACTTCACAAGCTCCACGAAGGAGAAGCCTGGGTCTCTTCACAATCTTCCATGAAGAGAACACCGCGGCACCAACCGCCAAGCCAAGAGTAACAAGCTCACGGTCTCTCACTCGAACAAATCATAATGGAGAGCTCAATACTTATGCAAGAATGCAAAGCAAGAACACCAAGGGTGCTCAAATCCTTCACTCTCAAAACCCACCAAAGCAACAAGTTATAGGGAGTAATTAGAGAGGAAGAACAATGGTGGAAACCAACAAATGACTCCAAGATATAGATCCAATGGGTTCCCCTCACTTAGAGGATGAATTGGTTGGTGGGGATTGTAGATCTAGATCTTCTCTTCCAAAGCCCTCAAAAAGATGCAAGAATCATAGGAGGGAAGGGGGAGGAAGCAAGCTCAAGAGGTTCAACAATGGAGGTCAATTTCGTGGTCAAGAACACCCTAAAACATTGGGGGAATAACCCCCTTTTATAGTGGAAAGCAAATATGGCCGTTGGAAGAAATCTGTGCGAACTCGGTTGAAAGTTTGGTTGGACCGGCTCCAGAACCGGACGGTCTGGTTCCTGGACCGGAAAACCGAACTTAAAACCGTAATTAGGGTCAGTACACAGTCTCGGATAGAATCGGTATAGCAAAACCGAAAATCCCGGTTTTCGATCCGGTTTTCCGGTCCTGGCACCGGACCACCCGGTCTGGGAGCCGGTTGAACCGAATCCACAACCGGGATGAAACAGGCTTCACGAAAAACGCAATAACTTTTGCATCCAGACTCCGATTTTGATGATCTTGGGCTTGTTTTGACGAGGACAACAAGATCTACAATATTGTGCATAGAAACATCATAGACCAACAAAGGATGATAAAACCAAATGAAGAAAGGTAAGAAGCCTCCCTAAATAAGAACCGATAAAACCTTCAAACTCGAAAACACCATAGAAGATGCATACGAATTCCGTTTTCGATGAACTTGGGCTTGTTGAAGAGCTAGCAACAAGCTCAAGAACCTCACATGGAGAAACACCAAGAAGCAACAAAATAGGAAGATGCAAAGTATGCAAAGTTTGAGCTTCCTATGACGATGTGATCAAGTTACACAACCGAAAGCCCCTCTTGATAGTGCGGCTATCTATCCTATAACCCGGTCTCCCAACAACCACCTTGAGACCGGTAAAAGGAAAACCTAGAAAGGCCATACCTTTCCTTGCGCATCCCTCTTCATCTTGATAACAATGCTTCAATCTCCACCCAAGCCTGAATGTAACACTTGATCATTGTTGCTTCGTGAAGACTCCTAATTTGCTCCCCCATACACCACTATGGGATAGCTTCATGAATACATGTATTCACATGTCCATTATCACCAATATGGATGGCTAGCTTCAATAAAATGATCTTCTCGAGATGATTAACTTGAACTTGCCCTTCTCAACCTTGATGACGGTCACCACTTGATGTCTTCCTCTCATGGTCTATATAATATCTTCATTTTGAAGCATGCCCATGGAAAGATACCTGTCCCATATACAAAACACAAATGCAAATATATAATGGGTTAGTTCATGATGCATAATTGACAAGGCTTACCATACCACAAGACCATGTGGTACATTCTTTATGCTTCATGTGTTGACCAACTTGAAATCACTCTCCACTCTTTGTATTGGTCAACCAAGTATCTTCTCGTGCTCCATCTTAATATCTTGAGGTACATAAGGAACTCTTCATTTTATTACATGCTCTAAATCTTAGTCAACCATATCTCAACTAATGAGGCTATCATGACACCGACTTAGAGCCATATCTTGAATTCTTCTATTTAACTCGATGATTTTGATGCCAATACTGAAGGTATATCTTTATCTTCATGGCATCCATACTTGAATCCAACACATGGACTACAAGCATGACCTATGGAATATAAATTCATATAAAACTCAGTGAAAACATAGTCCATAGGGATTGTCATTAATCACCAAAACCACACATAGGGGCAATTACCATTTCAATCTCCCCCATTTTGGTAATTGATGTCAATCACAACAAGAGGGTTTATATAATGAATATTAGAAACAAGTACATAGATTATCCAAGAATAAGTTGTATACAAGAGGTTGTATTTCATATGGTTAAGTAACACAAAGATACTAGCCCATATCAAAAACGATTGTACTCACATAAACTACAACTAATGCAGGAGATATGAGTAGAACCAACATATATAGAGCAAACTCCCCCATAATATATGCACGTGTGATGATCTTGAATTTCATTGCATACATTGTTAAGCATAACCTTTGGGAGAGTTTCCACTATATATACAACCATGCAAAACATAATAAAGATGAAATGCATGAAAGGCAAACACTTAAGAACAAACCAATCTTAAGTAGAAAACCATTTCCCTTAAAACCCTCTAAACTTCTCCCCCATTGACAACAAGTGCCAAAATGGATAACAAGGTTAGAAGGACAATATAGTATGAGTTCCTACACAAGGTGTGCATTACTCGTAATGAGTGAAATCATATGCACATATCCAATGACGAACACTTGGAGGAAATCAAACTATATTGAGGATCAAGAATTGCTAAATGGATAACAAGGTGAAGGAACTTCAACGGATGTAGCAAGCAATCAAAAGATCCAAATACTCAAATGGACAAATAGTGCTCTAAGTGAAATAAGGAAGCTCCCCAAGGTTCTTGCATAAATTGGTTGTTTCATTTGAATACAATATGCACAAACATGGAATCCTCACTCCCTCTATATTATTTAGAACACAACCAAGATACAAGGATTAGATATAAATCAATACACTTGTCAGACAAGCTTAAGTCCAAAAGAAACCAAATATAAGATATGAGTGCGTGAAGATGCAAGAAAAGTAAACCAAGCACTCATAAATCAAGACCTTACCAATACCATTAAAAATCAAGAGGATAGGAGATATGGTCAGAAAATTATGAGCAAGCATATCAAGGCGAGAGATTAACACTCTTGAGTATATAAGTTTCTAAGTAAAAAAAAACATGATAATAATCCACAAAGAAACATCCACACATAAGAGGTTAAAAAAAGAATACATGATATCCAAGCGGAAGTCATAAGATATACCAAAAAGGATATTTTGCTTAAGTGCATATATATCCCATGGCTCTATTTTATCTTATGGTATATCAATGAACTTCACCAAAGAAAAACAAAAATCTCAAAACCATCGCAACTAACACTAAGGGAACTAATGCTAGTTAGGATATTTTGAGAAAGGCAACAAGTATCAAAAGGAATGATTCAATGCAATTTCAACAATATTGCACATGAGAGTACCTTGAGGAGTTGATATGCTATAAATTGCTAGAAGGCATATTTGGAATTGGTGAATCATGAACATGATTTTATATACTCCCCAATATATGCATCATCTCAAATTACTTACATAAGAAATAAGGATACATAAGTCTTTCAAAGATAATTGCAAGAATCGAACATTTACAAACAAATAAATTCATGCCAAGATGCAACCTACAAGAGATTGGATGGAATAACAGTATGCATGAATAAGATACTTGTTACCGAGATAGCAATGGTATGATGTAGTAGATAAAATTTTTTAGATCATCCTAGCTTGGCTACAATTATCATGTGGTGACAGCACTTTCCTTATAGACGAGACAAGCATCCATTGCATCTTCAATGTACCTAAAACAACATTCAAGTACATCTTGGTCCGCAAACTTATTAGGTCCAAAGTGGTTAGAATAACCACAACACATAGGATACACTCCATACAAATATGTGCATATTTAGAGATGAAATTTGAATTTCATGCATATCTTAGCCGTTTAAGGATTTGATGGAGTATACCCTATATACTGGATCAAAGAAAGAAAAACATGATATAAGATATACATTTAGTAAACATGCATGCGCGATACTTTCAAGATCCAACGAAGATATACTTTGGACAAATCACCAAAAATATTCAACAAGGCATACAAGGTGTGACAAAACACAATTGTTGTCCAAACTATATGAAAGAATCAAATCAACACAAGATTTGTTCAACAAAGTTCAACAAATGAACCGAGCAAAAACTATTAAGCATGAAAGATGAAATAAAAACACAAGTGCTCAAAGATTTATCTCATTCAAGAAAATAAAATAGAGAATAAAGAATGAGATAAAAAAACTTCCAAAAGAGTAAGGTTTCAACAAATAAACCAAACCCTTAACACTTTTCACAATGGCACAAGGTTCCGAGAAGAAAAGGTTTGTCTTCCACTAAAACACATTTGATAATAATCAAAAACATCATCAAAGAGATGTTCAAAAGCCAAGGAAGACAATGGGAGCCACACCAATGTTTTGGAAATAAAATAAGGCAATAAGAGGTTAACTACAAAGTGAAGATGATCCACAAATGCTACCACGCACAAGTATATCAATTGTCAAAGACAATGAGTGTATTGGAATAGATTTCTGGTGGTATATTGCATGAATATTAAAGATAAATCTTCACAATAAAAAGCATAGGATAGAAATAAAAAGATTAAGCACTTATGCAAAGATAGAGATTCTTGATAGCTTCAACTAGTCAGAAATCATGCAAAGCAATGATTAGAATAACTTGAAGCAAATGGTATCCCAAATAAGATATAGAGGTATGTATTTGAGAAAGACTACACCAAGAATTTCTTACCCAAAGAAAGACCAAAAGACGAGAAATAAAAGCTTCTAACAAAAATAGGACCTTGTTTGAGCCAACATGCCACCTAGAAACAAGATAATCAACAATATCAACTCTAAGTGGCACTACCTCATATGTTCACATTTCCTAGGATTGTGATATGCAAAAGAAGCGTATTACTCCCCCATAATGTGATATTCAATTTTTCTTAATAAGAGGCAATGTAACCTCAACTAGAGAGAATTAATGGACATTTAGAATTTGAATTTCTCATGAGTATGACACACCACATAGTGACTAGATAAGCTTGCAATATCAATACTAAGTGCTCACATACATACATTTTAAGGTTTGAGAGATGCGCAAGGAATATTACTCCCCCAAAATGGGATGTTCCATTAACCACTCAAAAAGATCCAAATAAGATATCATCAAGGTGCATTAGAGGCTCAAAACGAGACACACGGGTAAATGATGTGCCAAACACCTAGACATACTTGAATACACAAAATAAGCAAGCATGAGGAATACCAAATACAAACACATACTTGGTACAAAACTAAAACATGTAAAGGGGCAAGTAACTTACAATATAAATGAGTTAAGTACAAGTTACCGCGAAGAAGCCATTGGATATAAGATACGGATAAGATAATCCTAATGACTTGGCTTGATCAAATATAATATATGAAGATCCCTTAATTCTTCATGAGTTAGCCAAGTCTCCAATGCCCTCCATAAACACCTATTGATCAAGTTTGAGCTTGTTGGTCCCCAACCAAGTTGGGTCCTAAGAGGTTAGTCACAATAGGCTTGGCAACCCAAATGGTTCTTTTCTTGACAACAATTTGAGTTCCAACAAACTTGGCAAACACATTGCCATCCTTATCCTTCCTAAGAGAATAATCATCATCAATGATAGGGTTAGATAAGGTACCGTTTGAACATGAAGAGGCAAAGTGTCCCTTCACATGACATATGTAGCAACAAGTGCTCCCCTTTCTCTTCTTCATTGATTTCTTGGATTGGGGAGAATTATCTTGATTCTTCTTCGGAAGTGGCCTAACTTCAACTTGGCCTTGACCTTGTACTTGTGGCCTCTTCCCTTGTTGCTTCTCACTCAAGTGCTTTTTCTTCAATGGACAAGATCTTACATGATGTCCTTCAACCTTGCACTTGAAGTAAATAATCTTGGCCGAATTCTTGACTTGGTTTTGGCCCTTCTTATTGTTTCTCTTGGACTTGTTCTTGTTATTGGATTTGAATCCAAGTCCACATTTATCATTACGGGATTTTTGCACACTCAAAATATTATCGAGTGTGGATTTCCCTTCATGACTCTTTTCCAAGTCATTCCTCAAGGAAGTGACTTGGGCCTTGAGCTCTTAGATTTCCTCTACATGGTTAGTATAAATACAAGTACTAGAGGAAGTAGAAGCTTCATTGTTAGAGCAACAAGGCAAAGCAAGTAATCCAACACAAGGTTTATCAATAGTATGGCTAGATGGATTACTAGGACTAGCACATGGCAAAATAGCATTTTGATTAGAAGTTGTGATAATGTCCAAAAGAGGATCACAAGATGTTACCTTGGTAATACTTGCCTCACGAGCTAACATTAGCCCATCATGGGAGATTAGAAGATCATTGTGACAGCCCGAGAGCTTTTCATGACTTCCTTCCAATTTCCTATACTTGCTAGTTAGCAACTCAAGTTGAACCCTCAGCTCAACGTTCTCCTTTAAGGTAGATGCTTCACAAGAAGTAGAGTTAGTAGCACAAGCATCATTAATGGAATTTTTCTTTTCAAGATCATAAGATTCAATTTTTTTTGTGAGGAGACAATTAATGTGCTTCTCCTCGGCAAGCTCTTGCTTAAGGAGATTAAATCTCCGACTCCCATCATCAAGTTGGAAATCCAACTCCTCTATGGTTCCCATTTGTTTAGTTATGGTGTCCATGACGTGTTTGAGTCAATTAACGGCCTTATTATTACCACGAAGAGAGGTACACAAAAAAGTCAACTCAAGCAAGAGAGCACTAGTATCCTCATCAATGTCATCATCACTATCACCGTTATCATTGCTATTATCTTTACAAGATATATTGGGATCCAAAGTAGGAAATACCTTTGATCCTATTGCCATAAGGCACATGTGAGCATGGGAGAATGAAGATGAGGATATTCTTGAATCTTCATTCATGATCATGTCTTGCTCCATAGAATGTTTGATTTCCAACTACATTGTTAGATAAACAACTAGAGGAAATAGAAGCATTTTGTTCATGGTAACAAGGAAAATCAAGCATATCATCTACACTAGTACTCAAATAATTTCTAGATGATATAAAAGGACTAGAAACACAAGGGGATATAGCATTATTGTTGCAATAAGTGCTTAAGTCTAGAGAAGAAACATTGCAATGGGATAGAGATGAAGGATCATCATTAGCGAGCACAATATCAACATTGCAATTCCCAACACCACTCACCATATCTTTACCTTGTGTCTTGCCACACATTGGTGAAGTGGGTGAAGATGAGAACTCATCGCGGCCGGAGGTGGAAGCAACTTGGAGCTCTTCATGATGTGAAGGAAAATAGATATCCTCGGAGAAACCACCGACAATATTAGAAATGGAACCACCAAACATTTCTTTAAGCTTGGTCCACTTCTCATGAGATGACTTGCGCTTTACAATCGTCAAGAACAAATTAACTGTGGGCCTCAAAGAGAAAATAAGCTCATTAGATACTTAATCATCGAGATGTAAATTTTTATCATCCTCTAAAGATAGATTTTGAGGATCCATAGGAGGAGAAAAAATTACATCTAGAAATCGCTCAATATTTGGACACAAGGTCCGAAGAATACAAAGTAAGCAATTTCTCCACATAGAATAATGTGTGCCATCAAAGATAATTGTGTCATTACTACTAGCCGACATCTTTACACTCTAGGCGGTGAAGCCTAAACAAGGAGAGACCTTGCTCTGATACCAATCGAAATAATAGAGATGTCGCCTAGAGAGGGGTGAATAGGAAATTTCAAAACTATTACGGTTTTGGCTTGATAGAATGCGGAATTAAGCTAACGTTTATTTTACAAGCACAAAACCTAAATACACTAGGCTCAACTAAGTGCACCAACAACAAATTAAGCTAAGCAAGATAGCACAAGATAAATATACCACAAGTGATAAGCAAGATATAAATACTTCAAGCTCGATGGCTATCACAAGGAAAGTAAGCTCGGATATAGAGATAACTGAGGCACGCGGAGACGAAGATGTATTCCCGTGTTCACCACCTTTGGGAAGGGGGCTACGTCAGGTTGGAGAGGTGTGAGGTTCCACCAAGGATTCCTCACGCGCCACAAAGGCTCACCTTCTTCTCCGAGTCTATCCCACGAAGGAATAGGCCCTTTCCTTATGGCTAGCTTTTCCTCCACTCCGGAGATGGCAAGCTCCATAACCACTTCACAAGCTCCACGAAGGAGAAGCCCGGGTCTCTTCACAATCTTCCACGAAGAGAACACCGCGGCACCAACCGCCAAGCCAACTAGGAGGTCACCCTCCAAGAGTAACAACCTCACTGTCTCTCACTCGAATAAATCGTAATGGAGAGCTCAACACATATACAAGAA
Source organism: Avena sativa (assembly GCA_916181665.1). Classification (NCBI taxonomy): domain Eukaryota; kingdom Viridiplantae; phylum Streptophyta; class Magnoliopsida; order Poales; family Poaceae; genus Avena; species Avena sativa. Next base: position 142,261,481 of record OV702280.1, read on the forward strand.
TGCTAAGCAAGAACACCAAGGGTGCTCAAATCCTTCACTCTCAAAACCCACCAAAGCAACAAGTTCTAGGGAGGAATTAGAGAGGAAGAACAATGGTGGAAACCAACAAATGACTCCAAGATCTAGATCCAATGGGTTCCCCTCACTTAGAGGAGAAATTGGTTGGTGGGGATTGTAGATCTAGTTCTTCTCTTCCAAACCCCTCAAAAAATGCAAGAATCATAGGAGGGAAGGGGGAGGAAACAAGTTTAAGAGGTTCAACAATGGAGGTCAATTTCGTGGTCAAGAACACCCTAAAACATTGGGGGTAGAACCCCCTTTTACAGTGGAAAGCAAATATGGCCGTTGGAAGAAATCTGTGCGAACTCGGTTGAAAGTTCGGCTGGACCGGCTCCAGAACCGGACGGTCCAGTTCCTGGACCGGAAAACCGAACTTAAAACCGGAATTAGGGTCAGTACACAATCTCAGATAGACTCGGTATAGCAAAACCGAAAATCCCGGTTTCAGATCCGGTTTTCCGGTCCTGGCACCGGACCACCCGGTCTGGTAGCCGGTTGAACCGAATCCACAACCGGATGAAATAGGCTTCATGAAAAATGCAATAACTTTTGCATCCGAACTCTGATTTCGATGATCTTGGGCTTTTTTTGACGAGGACAACAAGATATACAAGATTGTGCAGAGAAACATAATAGACCAACAAAGGAGGATAAAACCAAATGAAGAAAGGTAAGAAACCTCCCTAAATAAGAACCGATAAAACCTTCAAACTCGAAAACGCCATAGAAGATGCATACGAATTCCGTTTTCGATGAACTTGGGCTTGTTGAAGAGCTAGAAAAAATCTCAAGAACCTCACATGGAGAAACACCAAGAAGCAACAAAATAGGAAGATGCACAGTATGCAAAGGATTGAGCTTCCTATGATGATGTGATCAAGTTACACAACCAAAATCCCCTCTTGATAGTGGGGCTATCTATCGTATAACCCGGTCTCCCAACAACCACCTTGAGACCGGTAAAAGGAATACCTAGCAAGGCCATACCTTTGCCTTGCGCATCCCGCTTGATCTTGATGACAATGCTTCAAGCTCCACCCAAGCCTGAATGTAACACTTGATCGTTGTTGCTTCGTGAATACTCCTAATTTGCCCCCCATACACCACTATGGGATAGCTTCATTAATACATGTATTTACATGTCCATTATCACCAATATGGACGGCAAGCTTCAAGAAAATGATCTTCTCGAGATGCTTATCTTGAACTTGCCCTTCTCAACCTTGATGACGATCACCACTTGATGTCATCCTCTCATGGTCTATATAATATCTTCATTTTGAAGCATGCCCATGGAAAGATACCTGTCCCATATAGAAAACACAAAGGCAAATATATAACAGGTTAGTTCATGATTCATAATTGACAAGGCTTACCATACCACAAGACCATGTGGTACATTCTTGATGCTTCATGTGTTGACCAACTTGAAATCACTCTCCACTCTTTGTATTGGTCAACCAAGTATCTTCTCGTGCTCCATCTTAATATCTTGAGGTACATAAGGAACTCTTCATTTGATTACATGCTCTAAATCTTTGTCAACCATATCTCAACTAATGAGGCTATCATGACACCGACTTAGAGCCATATCTTGAATTCTTCTATTTAACTCGATGATTTTGATGCCAATACTCAAGGTATATCTTTATCTTTATGGCATCCATACTTGAATCCAACACATGGACTACATGCATGACCTATGGAATATACATTCATATAAAACTCAGTGAAAACATTAGTCCATAGGAATTGTCATTAATCACCAAAACCACACGTAGGGGCAATTACCCTTTCAAAGTGCTAGATTTAGAATAGTTAGATGATGACCACCATATAGTTTGATATGATCTCGTTTAGATATAGCAATCGATTGTTGTAAGAACTTGTTTGATAGTTGATTTATTATATTTAGGTTGTGCTATTTGATACCTTAAAGTTCCAGAATATTTTTGTGAGATTCCATAATATATTAATGAAGGTTTTGATTAGAAATTCGTGATATTTTCGCTGCAGTTTTCTGCTGAACCTGCTGTACTGTACGATTTTTCATATATTTTTTGATAACTCGGAAAAATCTGAAAAAATAGGATTTGGTGCGAAACTTGCTGTACTATATGTACAACAATTCGCTAAAATTCCTGATGAGTTTAAGGTGCCCAGAAAAATTCGTTAACACCACTGTAGTTTCGGGACAGATTTTGTCCATTGCTTTTATGATTGTAGGTTCACCCCCAAACGAATAGTAGTCAATAGAAAACTATTTCGTGGATGGTATGTCACTAAAACAAAACTTCTGGAATATAAACAAAACTATTTTTGGATTGAGTGTTGATTGTGTGTTTGTGTGCTAATTGCTTGCTTCATATAGTTATGGGTAGTATTACTTCACTAGTCTTTCTATCTATAAACTCATCTATGCTACCCAAAACAAATGCCACCATTAGACCATACAAATTGGAGCACATAATTTTCCCACTAGTTTAATTATATTGGATTCACATGACATAGTAGTAATAGTAGACATAGACTGGATGGTTAAATAAGACGCTTGAATTGTTGGTGCACAACTTGATACTACACTCACAATCCTAGAGGGAGGAAGAACAAGATATAGTTTATCAACTAGCCTTAGAGATGCAAGTTTATTTTTCTTAAGGGGGTTAGCCTCGACAACACCACCTAAACCTTGCTAGCCATTCCGAATCTCGGGACGAGATTCATCTTAAGGGGGTTAGTCTGTCACATCCCAAGATTTTGGAAATGGAGACTAGAATTTTTTTGCATTTGCATGACATTCATGAGTATTGTCTTGCATATTTGCATCAAGAAAAATCCCTAAATAAAAATAAAGGACTAAAACCCTAAATAGTATATGCCACTTTGCTCCTAAAGAGAAATAAATTGTCTTTATAAAAACACATTGTTGCTAAGGCAGCGATTATTGCTAAATTATAGCCTAAAAAGATCCAATGAATATTACAAAATTTTACAAACAAAATTGAGCTCATTTGGAGCTATTATGAAAAAGTTATGGAATAAATACAAACAAATAAAGATATAAATAAAATGATATACACAAGTATTTATAAATACACTATTTTCAAACTAGTAAAAAGATTATAAATATGATCCTACAATGATCTATTCGATTTTAGAAAATTTTAGAAACAAGAATCGTGTCATTTGAAGTTCGTATGCAAAAGTTATGAGGGAAACACATAAATAGAAAATAAATAAATAAAAAAGAAAAAAAACATTGGGCCAACCGGCCGGCCTAGCTAGCAGACCGCGGGAGCAGCCAGGCACGCACACTGATCGTTGTCCCAGTTGCTTTAAAAATTGTGCGAAAACACGTTTTCTAAACCTATCTCTATTCAAACTCTTATATCTTTTTATCTACAACTCCGAATCGACTTCCGTTTGTTTCTACCTATTCCCTACTCCAAGACCTATCTCTACACCATCCTAAATCTCCATATAAACCCATGGAGCCACAACTGTATGAGTTTCCCTTCTCGAAATCCCGAATCTACACATAACCGAATCTTATTTTTCTTATTAACCCATCTAGACTTCGTCGTTTGCCTTCGACCAAAAAATGATAGTTGTAGATCTCGTCGAAATGTTTTAATCTCGACAAACTTCACCTCTTTTCATCCACCACAGGTGGAGAATTTCGCACCACAATATTTCAGATATGACGGTGTAAATTCAAGATGTACTCGCGCTCGTTTCTTCAAATCCAAATTCCTTTGGTAAGAAGGTAGGACTAATGATTCCCCATAACTTTCATGTTGTAAGTTTTTCAATTTGACCTATGGATTTGTCTCTCTAACACAGATCTATTTCTTGTCTATTCTGAGCCAAAATCGGGTCTATCTCCTCTCCTAATCACTGGATCTCATCCCAACGGTCAGGATTAGATCCATTCCGCGAAGGGGTACGAGCCAACCGGATCTCGCCACGTGTCAACGCTAGGTCAGCCCCGCGTCCCAGTCAGCATAGAATATTCCCAGAGAATATTCCCTATAGGTTTGGAATTGAATTTAATTTGCAAAAAATTGTGTAAACTTGCAAAAATCATATAAAAAGATCTATAGATCCAAGAATAGCAAATAAGATATCAATGGATTCAAAAAAACGTGTGGAATATTAATATGGAATTAGATTCAACCTTTATAGTATGCGTTGACTTCCGTAACTTAATTAGTTTTAATGGTATTTTAGGTTAATAAATTCATAAGAAATTATCTGTAACTCCAAAAAATATGAACAGTATATCAAATTGAAGCTACTATAATGTAGATTAATAATATCTGGTTCGATCTAGCCTTTGCGGCTTATTTACCCCGTAGAAATTTAATTAGTTTTCATGGCTTTATAAATCATTAAATTCGTAGTAAATTATTTGCTTGTCACAAAAATATAAATAATATACCGATGGAAAGCTGGTTCCATGTAGATCATCAGTATGAAAATGGTTCATTCAAATACTGTAAGGTTTCGCAGCAATTAAATAATTATATTAATGGCTTATTTAGAGTATTAAAATCATAGTAATTCGAATACTGCTCAGAAAATTACAAATAATATATCCCTGGAATCATAATTCCGTGGAGATTTCAGATATAATTTTAGTTTGATTTTTAGGCAAAAGAAACTGTATAAATGATTTAAAACCCATTAAACACTATTTAAATCATACAAAAAGATCTATAACTCTGATTAGGGTGAATCCAATGACTACTGGTTCGTATTAACGTCCTCTATCCAGTAAACACAAGAAACAAATTTAATTCGACAGTTAGAACAGGCGTTACAACATAACTACTAAAAACCCTATATTGGCAAGTAACTATTAATAACAAGTACTCCATTGCATTAATTGGTCTCTTGCATGCATAATATACTTCGGTATTGTTTAGTTAACTAAATTAACAACCATTGTGACTTATTAAATTGTCATGCATGCATTTGTTCCATTTGTTTGATCTCTATGTGCTATTGTTTATGTTGTATGCAATTGTTTGCTCGATAGATAGCGAGGAGTGCAACGAGTGTTTGAACGACTTCATCAACTATCAAGGCAAGTAGATGTTGCTCTGTTCATGATATTGTCCTATTATTTTTAATGCATTGTCGTGTATTTTGTAGATGCATGTGTAGGAAAGTACTATCGCTATGCTATGTCCTATTATGTGGTAGGGATTTCCTGTAGATGAGCCACCATTGGTAGATGTGCTTAGCCATGCTATGATGAACGAGGGCTAGGTTACATCACTGAAAGGTTGTTTCTAAATGTGTTGGTTTGCGAAAACTAAAAACAACTTAATCAATGAATCTCCTCGGTGTGATGGGATTGAAAATTGTGGTGGTATCATTGCGGAAAGGCACTCAGGTATCAAGAGAAAATGATTGACTTATTTATTTTGTAGCTTACGTGTACAACCATGTGCCAATAATGAAATAGGCGGTTGGTTGGACTCAGTAGGTTGTGGCAACTTGAACCCACGTATCCAGAGATGTAGAATTTTGGTAGGTTGGACCGGTGCGTTTTGGGTTTGGGGAGCTACTTCCCGAACGGTCCCTTCTTGGACTTATCCCTATCATCACCCAATATGAGAGTGGTGGTACGAGCTGGGCTGGCCAAGTCACATGGGTAAAGTGTACTAACCCCTGTAGGGTGTATAAACTAATTGATTAGCCGTGTCCCCGGTTATGGACATCTGAGTTGCTTGATATTGAGTTCATGACATGTTTCTCGCTCATTCTAATTTTATAATTGCTTTAATGTTGATGGGTTAACTTAATTGGGCTCTTTTCAAACAAAAAAAATTATTTAAGAAAGTAGGACAAAGGTGTTTGCAAATGCGAGCTAGCCAGAGCCCCACTTGCCAAATATGCATGTAGTTACTAGGTTTATTGTCTCCTTTAATAGCTCTACTTGCCATACATTCCAAGTATTGACCCTTCGGGGCTGCTACGTTTTATGTCGCAGGTTATTAATCCAATTATGAGTGATCGAATAGGTCGTGATACTCCACTCAACAGTTGTTCGTTTGTGGCACAATTGAAGATGGAGCCTGTCAATTGTTTATGCTTCCCTATGCTACTTGAATTTTAGCTAGCCTTGAGCTAAGCATTATTGTAATAATTGCAAATTCTAGATCAATTCGTTATTTATGATGCACTGTTAAACTCTTTGTTATTCATTTGTACCGTGTGTGCCAGCGAACCGATCCAGGGATTGGCACTATACACATGAACTTAGCCTTATCAGGCGAGGGTGTTACATGAAGTAAAATATTAATGTAGATAAGCAATGAAGTAAAATATTGTGTCAAAAAATGAAGTAAAATATTAATGCTACAATTCCTCAACTAATGTTGTGTATACTAGTGTGGATGATAAGTGCTTATGGAATAGCTATAAACTGTACTTGTGGCGGTCCCTCAAATACTGTTGTCTCCCACCGTTGGTAAGTGGCAATCAGACAACTCAACTATCCACACCCTGTTCGGACATGGTTCATCTCACAAGAGAATAGTGTATTAAATAAACAAGACCAATTAAGGTAATAAGACTAGAGAAAAGGCATTAAGTTCTATGGACAACCGTACTCCTAAAAAAGTGTGCTAGTCACAAGATATCCCGTCTGTCACTTTGGGTCAAGCAATTCACAACACTATACCTATTTATATCATGAGTGATCTTGGGGGAACTCTGGGAGGTGCATCCTAAGATGCTATTGCCTCCGAAAATCACTTATAGCAAATAGCCTATTAGTTCTACCCGTGGAAAAGCAAAGACTAATGGTAAGTTTTGTCACACATCGTGAATACCTAGTAAATTCCTCAACAATGGATCGGACGTCTCCAATCACTTGAATAATATCATGAATATAACAATGTAAAGAGAAAGCACAAACATATTAATTAAAAAGAACACACCACACTTCAATTACTCAAACATCATCACATTAATAAAAGGGGGTTCAAGCCATATTACAACCCATCACGGAGACCATGACGGGGAAGGATGAAGGAGTAATAGCGATGGAGATGGTGATGATGGCGGCGTCCTCCTTCTCCTCCTCTTCTTTCTTGGATGTCTACATGGTGTTGATGGAGATCTAGATCTTGGTGGAGCTATAGAGGCTACGAGGTGGCACGGTGGCAGGGCACCGCCGTGGAGGCGGTAGATGGGATCCAGATCTTGTATATGGTGTATTATATTGATTCTTTACTCCTCCCACCTTTATATAGACCTTGGAAGTGCCCTAGGTCGCCCCCAATACTGTCATTTGGCTTAGGGAAGATTCTGGAGCAGTCCAGGGTCAAAAAGAAGTCGTTTCCGACCTTTTTACCAACTATATGGACGGAAAAAGGGCTCCGGTCGTATAGTTGGTCGTTAAACTTTCGGGCTCTACTGTATTTTGGTCGTCATTCCTTCATACGAACTCTGTTTTGGGTGTTCTTGGGCTCGTTGGATTCGTATCGACGAGGGATACAACCAAGTAGTATTGGATATTTATTTTGAGAAGTTGTAAAAATTCACCTTTTCCAACAACTCAAATGGCTAAGTCTGGTCCCTACATCTCCTCCATACTATGTTCTCTTTGTTCCTTTGTCTTTATTTTATCCATAGTCATAATCAACACCTACACACATGTCAAATACAAGGAAGAGGGATACAATTCTACCTAAACTATTAAATGTGCAAATCTCATATAAAATGAATGAATAACAGAAACGATGCATATTTGGCATAACTGCAGCTAGATAAAGCATGAGATAGGTGGTTGATATGCATAACGTACTTTTATAGAAGTATACATAAATTCCACTCATCAACCTCCCCAAGCTTAGATTCTGCTCGTACCGAGCACTAACTGTTGATAAATAATATGAGGGGAATTTTGCTTGTCATTGAAAATTTAGTATGCCTTGCGTCCATATTTACTTGCAAGCTAAAAGAGAGTAAACATGTACTCATACAAGGCAATACAAGCTCAGTTATAAAGACCACCAAAGATTTATCAAAACTTATATGCTCCATGTCAACAGTGAATCTAACTTGCAAGCAAACTTGTGATCCTCTTATTGCACCTTTTGTATAACTTTTCATTTAATTATTTTTATGAGGAAAAACTTAGTCATAAATAGATGACAAGCATAAATAGGAACAAAGTTTATCGATTCTACCCAATCATGTCATCTAGTTAAGGCTCTCAAGTGTAAACATCAGCTATTGAGCTTTCAGAAAATTAATCTCTTAGTAACGAGATTTGTGCCAAAAGGAAATGCGAGAACATGTTAAACTAAGCATAGAATTAAGTGTCTCATTTGTTCATCCACATAAATGAATCATGGCTATCAAACACTCCTTTTCTATTCTTTGTCTTTCTAAAACTTCAGTTCATCAGTAAGGATATCATGCCAAAACTTAGTATGTTTAATCAGACTATGTAGGCTAGGAATGGATACTCGTGACCATTACCAAGGTTTACCTTTTTGGTATAATGATTTCTCATAACGGGCAGAGGAGTATTCCCTCTTTTTCTTTGAATGCTGGCCCAAAACTCTTACCCATCATAACATTGTTGTTATATATGTTTAATCAACTCATAGTCAAAATCTGAGATTTCTCTCTTGGTAGATCATTTATAGGACATCGGAGTTGTTGGCCCTCCATGGAGTGTGACTATGGTGCAGACACGCATAAAGCAATATCATACTTTAATCAACAGGTCAAGATTTGGCATGCATCTCAATTACCTCTAAACATTAGTTTCTTTAAAAAAATCCTTTCAAAGAGTACTATCATGTCGATCATCACATCTATGGTGTTGAGTATCTTTAAGGCTAAACTCGTAAGACAATTATAAAACACCTTATTTGGCATATGACTCAAAACTTTTAAATATCATTTTATAACACCCCCGATCACTCCGGACTGACGATTGTCACTTCCGGCAGCCCAATAGGATTTCTAGACTAACCCCACAGACCAACACTATTCTTTTATGCACTTTGTCCTCACGCGTGCGCACCTGGTACCCACTTCCCGGCCGGTCACCCATCCTAGAATTGCTCTAGGCCAAGCACACTTAACCTTAGAGTTCTTTTCAAATGAGCTTCCGGAAAAGAAGTTGCAACTTGTTGGTATGGGTTTCCTATCAATCCTATTGAGCCATGCGCCAGGGTCTCACATACACCCACCCTTAGGAGATCGACGTCCTCGTCGATCGACCACAAGCTAGTAATGTCCCCTCTTGTCACACATCTGTGCGTCTAGTGCCGGCACATTGCCATGCCGTGTCCACTCCGGGCCACACGCGTCATGCTACACATGTCCGCCACTGACCCACACACGCCCATGTAACCGCGAGGGTCGGCTCTGATACCACTTTTAACACCCCCGGTCACTCCGGACCGATGGCTGTCACTTATGGAAGCTTAATAGGATTTCTAGACTAACCCCACAGACCAACACTAGTCTTTTATGCGCACTTTGTCCTCATTCATGCGCACCCGGTACCCACATCCCGGTCGGTCACCCATCCTAGAATTGCTCTAGGCCAAGAACGAGCTTGTTGGTATGGGTTTCCTATTAACCTTAGAGTTCTTTTCGAATGAGCTTTCGGAAAATAAGTTGCAACTTGTTGGTATGGGTTTCCTATTAATCCTATTGAGCCATGCGCCAGGGTCTCACATTCTATAAGATCTCACCCAATAAGGTACAGATCCCAGTGATTGCAGTGCTAGTCCCTGAATCGAATTGCTAGCACCCATAGTTTAAGATGAAGTACACAGAAACAAAGGTCTTTATTAAATTGCAAATCTAGGAATATAATAGTTCTTACAACTCACTTAGCCCAACGCTAACTTATTTAGAGTTCTCATTAAATAGCATAATAATAGAGTCTTCATCATGCGCCACAGGAAAACATGTCGAGTATAGACCCGTAACCCTACTCACCATCAGAGTAACCAACAACATGATAAGTTTCAGCCACAAAGGGTCAATACAGTTGGAATTGTATCGGCAAGTAATACCATAGTTGTATAGTAGAACCTAACAACTACATGAATATGGCTAAGTGTGGATCTGGCTGGCTTTCCAAAAACCAAGTTTTATCCTACTAGTTTGAAATACTAAGTTTTTCTTTTACAAAACACTAAGGTACCACCAATAGACATTAGTGAACCTCTATCCTTGTTCACCCACAATTTTAACTTAGAGAAATTGGGATGTGGAGATTCTTGAACTGTTTCAATGTCTTGACACTCAGAAATTGTCCATAACCGGGGACACGCTAAGTACTTAGGTTTACCCTCTCGAGAGGTGGTGCACTTTCCCCACAAGACTCAACAAACATCGAGACAATACCTTTCAGAAGCAATCCCTCAGACCACCACGGACGCGTTCCTTCCTATCAAATCTACCACCCTCTGTCTGTCTGTCTGTCTGAGTTCTCACAACTTAGTTGGTCAAGGTAGAGCCCATATGACATGTGGTTGCATTGGAAGCTTTGCAACACAAACATCTCAAATCTCTTTGTTCCTGGGTGGCCATCCACAAGTGTGATATACCAGGGTAAACCATAGAAATGAGCACTGAGTAACAACTCAACATAATCCATACAAGTCCCAATCCATGCAGGTGTTTCATTAACAATGGTTGTTTTCTTAGTCAAAAAACTATAAGGATATAAACATTCCACAACAACATAATATGAATTTCCCCCCAAAAAACTCTAATAGCAAGACTAAGCATTCTAGCATACGATGTCTCCTATCTTAGGAAAATACTACCAAGATATAATCTATAGGATTTCTATAGCATAGCAATATAATTAAAACTATCATGCAAGTCCTACTAAAAATAACACTAATGCAATAGGTAAAATAATAGGACATATGATGAAATATCACTTGCCTTGGTAACTACAAGAGTAGGTACAATCCTCACAGCAACAAACTTCACAATCCACACAATCTACACATCAAATCAAACAACAAAATATACAACTCAATATGGCACTCAAAAATAATATGGACGCATTCAAGTATGCAAATATATGAATGACACACTTTTAAAACCAAAGTCTACAGTACAAAAGGTAAATTAGACCATCTAAAGGCCAAAGATCACAAAATCCACCTAAAAATAATTTATACAATGTCTCTGCCTAAAATTCAAATTTTACAGATGCTGCTGAACAAAATAGGGCCACAGTAATGAAGTTGACATTTTTCGGAATCCATAGAGACCAAATTTGCATTTTTCTGAATTTTGGAAAAAAAGTTATGAATTTTCTAAGTTTAAACATCTAATAAACAAAATCTAGATTTTAAACGGAAAACCCAACCACGTGGCGCAATCCCACTGGCTGGTACCGCTTTGCGTGGATCAGGCGTGTGCATCGTTGGATCTAAATCAGATCGCATGGCTCAAATCAGCCGATAACCCCTTCGCTAAGAGGATTTATCCTAGCCTTTAGATCTAGATCTAACGAACCTGGGCGCGTGGCCAAGAACTGGCGGCGCTAATGGTGGTGTGTGGTGGTGGCGCGTTTAGCGATGACGCTCTGGTGGTGCTAGGGAGTAAGGGGAGGGGCTATGGGCATTATCGAGGTCGCGAGGTTGAGGCGGTTGAAGTGGAGGACGTGGTCGATGAAGGGGCCAACGGTCTCGCTTGCGATTCCTCACCGGAGTCATGCTCGGCGTCGGTGGCTTGCAAACAGAGTCGAAGTCGAGCGTTTCGGGCACAAGCAAGCACAAGGAGAGGGCTAGCGGATGCGCTCGAGGAAGGCAGAGGGCGGCGGGGGGGGGGGGGTCGGAGCTCACCGAATTTCGTCGCTAGAGTGCGCCGAGACAGCGATGTGTCGGGCTGAAATCTACGGAGCCTGGGGGCTCTCTAGTGGAGTGGGGTGAGGGGAAATGGAGAGGGGTGTGGGGGTTAAGTAGCGGGGTCAGGGTAGCAGTCACGCCGCAAATGAATTGGAATTACCCAAATTCAATCGCAAGGAAACGACAAAGGGGAGCGGGCTCGGCTGCGCGTGATTGAGGACGACGACTATGACATGGCGGTGGGGCCAGCCCGTCAGTGAGAGGGTGCGGGGAGTTGGCAGTGAGAAAGAAACGGAGAGGGGAAGAGGGCTGCTGGGTGGGATGCTAGGCCGCGGGGGGGGGGGGGGGTTCTACTGGGTCGAAATGGTTGGCAGGTAAGAATTTTTTCTTCTAAACCCTTTTTTGTGTTTCTATTTTCCATAAATCATTTGAACTATCAAACTAACTCCAAAACAATTCAAACCTTCACCAAATTTCTAAGAGGTGATCCTAGTGTTTGAAAATGTTTTAAACACAACAAATCACTAACAAAATTTTTTTAGGTCAAATAAAAATAAAAACACAAGCCCCACACCTTGCATATAAAGGAGGGGTTTTTAAATAGGGTTTTACTACGTTTAAATATTTGAAAATTGTTGTGCAATGCACACATGCCATGATGATAATGCAATGATGAAGTTTTGGTTTAATGAAAATTTGGGATGTTACTAATATAACCCCCCTAAGATGAATCTCGCTCTCGAGATTCAGATTGGCTAGCAAATAGGTGAGGTGATCTTTCCGAAGTTCATTTTCTCTTTCCCAAGTTGCTTCCTCCTAAGTGTGATGGTTCCACTGTGCTTTGCAGAACTTGATTGCCTTAGTATGAGTGACTCTTTCTGCTATCTCTAGAATCTTGATAGGTTTCTCTTCATAAGTGAGATCATTCTCTAAATGAACTTCTTCTAGTGGTATAGTGTATTTTAACGAAGTTTCTTCCATCTCTTGATGACACTTTTTCATCTAGCTAATGGAACACATTATGAACTTCTGACAGAGATTCTGGTAATTCTAGCTCATAGGCCACTTCTCCTTTACAGCTCAAAATGTTGAATGGTCCTACATAACGAGGTGCAAATCTCCCTTTGACTCCAAATCTCTTCACACCATGAAGTGGTGAGACTCTGAGATAAGATATATCACCTACCTCCTAGGTGACCTCTGTATGTTTTGGATCTGCATAGATCTTTTTGGGATTGGGCTATCTTTAGTCTATCCTTTACCATCCTGACTATCTCTTCGGCTTCCTTGATCAGGTCAGGTCCGAATAAGTTTCTTTCTCCTACTCCATTCCACAATAATGGTGTAGTACACTTCCTTCCATAAAGGAATTCAAACGGAGCCATCTCTATGCTTGATTGATAGCTATTATTGTAAGAAATCTCCGCACATGGCAGACTTTCATCCCAACTAGATCCATAGTCTAGCGCACAAGCTCTCAACATATCTTCCAAACTCTGATTGGTCCTTTCTGTCTATCCATCAGTCCGAGGATGAAACGCAATGCTGAATTCTAGTCTAGTTCCCAATGTCTCATGTAGCCGTGGCCAAAAATGCAAAGTGAACTTAGTTCCTCTATCCGACACAATACTCTTAGGTACTCCATGCAGACACACAATCATGTTCATATATATCTTGGCTAATTTAGCACTTGTATAGGTGGTATTTACGGGTATGAAATGATACACTTTCGTTAAGCGATCCACAACCACCCATATAGAATCATATCCAGATATAGTCCTTGGTAGTTCTGTGATAAAATCCATACCAATTTTATCCCACTTCGAATCAGGTATTGGAAGTGGTTGTAATAACCCTGTCGGTTTCTGATGCTCCGCCTTTACTCGACTACACACGTCACACAAGGCAATGTGCTCTGCGATATCTTTCTTTATATTGTTCCACCAAAATATTTCCTTTACATCCATGTACATCTTGGTGTTGCCAGGATGAATAGAATATGGTGAATTATGTGCTTCTTGCAAGATCAATTTCCGAAGTTCACGATCATGTGGAATGTAGATATGCTTTCCATACCATACGGTTCCTTGATCATCTTCATGGAATCCCTTTGCCTTTCCTTTACCAATTGTACTCTTAATTTCCTCCATTTCCTTGTCCAACTTTTGTAACACCCTCAAAATCGGACCTATGCAAGTTTTAGCGCTTCCCGCCAAACCCGCATAGAAACGATTCAAAGGTGCCCACCAGGCACTTTCGTGCGGGTGGAAAACGAAGTAATAACATTACACAACAGTCCTCGATGGGACCCACAGCACAGATATATATAACAGCGACTCAAGGAGTCAAGAATACAGATATACAGAACAAAGATTCAAATCACCTTGAAAACGATACAGCGTCCAGCTACGGACAAGATGCAAATGGGGCTAAGAGCCCTGAAGAATAACCAATGGCGTCCATAACCCTGCCCAGGCCAAGCCGGAAGGGTAACCCTGCTAACGACGTCGATCTCAAAACCTGCTTAAACAAAAGGGGTGCCGACAAAGGGCAAAGGAAAAAGAGGAGCGTTAGTACTGAGGCCAGTACACGGCGAGACTAGAATTCGGCGGTCCTCGCCTACATAGGTATGGTGGACTGAGGCGGCAGCGGTAGCATGCACTGAACAATCTATAGAGTATCGATACGACTGGCGTCTATTAGAGAGGGGTAAGAAAGACCTATTCGGATCCAACCTGATGCTTCCATCAAACAAACCCATCCTGGTGTTTCCCCCTCGAGACCAAACGAGGAAGTCAACCGAGGAACTCACACAGTTGGCAGTTTTATTTATTCAGTTATCGTTGCAGCAATTACTAGTCAGGTATAGATATTCATCCTGATAAAGTAAGCAGTGGGCCATTTTAGTTAATCATTCCGTTGTAGTGGCAACACTTACTAGTCAGATACAATTAGCATGAGATATCCCAAAAACCCAGCAGTTGTTGGTACTTTTATTTAGCCATTCCGTTGTAGTTGCAATACTTACTAGTCAGATACAATGGTCGCAAGCGACAACTCAAACAAGCAATTGTGGGCAGTTTTATGTAGCCATTCCATTATAGTGAAGTTGATTACTAGTCATTATAAAGTCAAATTTATAGCACTACTTTAGTTATAGTTGTCTATGATCGAGATACTGTGCTCCAAGTCGTCCATAACCGCGGACACGGCTTTCAGAAAGTTTTAACCCGGCCGGGGTGCACAAATAGCAACACACACACGATCAACCTCGGAAAAACCAAATCAAAACCCAACGAGGCTTTCACGACAAAGCAATCACAGGATTCAGAAATATTTCAGGGGGCCACCCCATTGAGTAGACCCACAACGAAGTAAGCTAGCTTCGAGACGGACTCAAGGTTTGCGTCAATGGCTGTAAACGACTGGGAACCCCAAAACGGGGCTTGTCGATACCGCGAAAACACTCCGCTTACCTAAACAGTACAGTGTGCTCCTCGCACAATCGTAAATAAAGCAGTAAAGCATGGCATAAGTACAGGATCGTAAATAAAACCTCAAACTAGTTTGTGGCCCCAAGAAATAAGAATGAATCAAGCTCTGGCTCAGGGGGCCCCATAATTCCCCGTATGTGGATAGCGCGATAAATCAAGGAACAGGTATCAAGCACTCGGGGTCCTACGGGACACAAGTGGACGGTTAACAACCAAATAACATCTATTGCCCACCTGTGCCTCTGCTTACCTACTTCAATTTTAGTTGTTAAACAATAATTAAAGTGAGCAATAAATAAACCATGATCATCTCCAACATTAAACAGGCGGCAATTCTCCAACAACTGTGGTACTTGACGACAAGCAACAGCACTTGAGCAAGCGACTACGACGCGCAAGTCCAGCTATCTACGAACAACAGGTAATAGGATGTGTCCAAGGCAATATACGGCTGCAAGGGATATCACGGGTACGGAAAACTAGAGCATCGCAACACGGATAGCAATAGATCAACAGGAGGGAATAAATACTATAAAAGTAAGATAGGTAGAAAGGGGGAGATGCTCGCCTGAAAACATTGCCGAAGGTTCAACCGAAGATCGGGGCGAAGCTCACATCAACTCAACGGCCTTATCCGCGAAGAACCAAAACACTAGAATAAACACCGGATGCAATATTTAATACTACGTCAAGAGATCGGCATGATGCATGTATGATGTATGACATGGAAAAGGTGCGATGCAATTAGGTTATATTAAGCGGAACCGGGGTCCCGACAATTAATAAATGGTTCAAGTTATTTATCTACCCCGCAAATTAAATGTTGTAATAACAGGGCAAGATAAGTTACCGGTTCGCTACACAAATTTAAATGAGGCCAATATGAGACTAGATTTGCCCGCATATGGGCCCCATGTTTAATTATAAAGTGAATCGGCATAAGGCCCCCAAACCACACAAATATGCATGCGAATATGACAATTTAATATGCAACAATTTGTATTATATTATAAAATAGGGTTCGGGAAAAGGTTCACACATTAGGGTTCGGCGATCTTGGTCCGGGGATCAGGGTCGGACTCAGGGTTCAGGGTTTGACGGGATCGGTCTCGGGGTTGGACACAAGGTGAAGGGCTTGGCGTTCCGGGAAGAAGGGCTTGGTTCGGTGTCGAGGGCGCATCGGTCTCGCCCTGGTCGGTGTCGTTCTTGTCGTCGCGAAGATCTTGTCGGGGCCGCGTATCGGGTCGGCCTTGGCGTCCAGGATGAAGAACTTGGCGTTCTGCGTCGGTGTCCTTACCGTCTGGGTTCTCGAGCATCGCATCCGGAAAGGAGTGCTTGTCGTTCAGGGTCTCGATGTCCGGGGTGAAGTACTTGTCGTTCCATGGCGATCTTGGCGGCTCGGAGGGGTTCGAGGAATCGGAACGGTCTTCAGATTCCGTGAGGGAGATCATGGCGTCGGTGAGGTCGATCTTGTCGGTTCCACGGTTTCAGTTGTCGGTGTCGGACTTGGGTCTCGGCACTGGGAGATCTTGGTGTTCCGAGGGGATCTTGTCGCATCCGAAAACTATGTGGAGTCCTTGGCGGTTTTTCTTGAAAATTCCTGGGTACATCTCCAAAAAAGATCTTGTGGTACTTGGGCTAGCAACACGGGAACACATCCTCTGTGATATGAAACTGGTGAGATGCCCGTACGTGTCCCTAGCCCAAGCACTCGCTGCGTGGCCTCCAAACATCAGGGACGGGGCGAGCTGGTCGGGCACGCTCTGCAGGAAGGAGACACTGCAGAGTAGGTCAGCGTCGGGTAGGTCCAGGGGCACGACGAGCTCGATGCAGACCAGAGGAAGGCGACCATGGTGGTGGCGACAGACAGGGAGCCCAGCGACGGAGGCTGCTGGCAGCAGAGGAGCTTCGGGCGTCGCGGATTGACGAGGCCGATGCGCTCAACGGGGTGGCCGGTCGCGACGGGGCCGGGCTTGCAGGGTGGTGGAGGAGGCCAAGGCGGCGGCGGGGCCGGCGAGGTGCGTAGGAGGGGGGGAGGCGTGCGGGGAAGAAAACCGACGGCGGGGCTCGACTTGCAGGTGGAGGGGTGGCCCGATGGAGCGGCGGGAGCGAGCGAGGGGAGGGTGCTGGGGCGCGCGCGTGGGGAGGCGCTCGGGGCGGGCTCGCGAGGAGGACCGGAGGCGGACGGCCGGGCGCGGCGGCGCGGGAGCGTGGGGGGGCGACGAGGTGAGGCGCGGCGGCGGAGATGCGGCGGCGGCGGGGCGAGCTCGGAGAAGGCCGGCGACTGCGTCGGGGCAAGAGGAGGAAGGTGGGGAACGGGGCCGCGTCGGGTGGCGTGGAAAGAGGGCGCGGGGAGCATGCGGGCGAGCGCGGGAGGAGGAGCCGGCGGCGGAAGGGGAGGGGCAGAGGCGGTGGCCGGTGGGGAGGGAGAAGGGAGGGAGCGCGGGCGGTGGACGCGAGCGACGGGAGAGAGAGGTTGGGGAGGAAGAGAGAGGGAGGAAAGCGGACCGGGTCCAGGGGGAGGTGGGGCCACGGGGGAGACAGCGGCAGGTGGGGGTGGGCCCGGAGGAGGGAGTGGAAAGAGGGAGTGGGGGGCGCGGCCGGACAGGTGGGCCAGGTCGATGGGATGGGGGCGGGTCCCGCGGGACAGGGGAAGAGGGAGGGGGTTGACCAGGGAGTGGGTCGGTTTGGGAGGGAGTGGGGCTGGGCTAGGTGGCTGCATGGGATTGGTTAGAGGGGAGGGAGAGGGTGAGGTGGCAGCCAGGGATTGGGTGGGGTGAGGTGGCTGGAGGGTGGTTAGATAGGACTGGGGTAACAAAAGACTTGGGGTGGGGTCTAAGCTGGACCGATTTTTATTCTGGGGGTGGTCGTTCGGGTCGAATCGGCCCGTTCGACTGCCCCACTAAAAATAATTAACTATTTTATTTATTTCAAACCGGGCTTTTGCAAACCGATAGCAGACAAAACAAAATAATCCGGAGACCCGGGTTTTGCGTTTGAACAAGGACGGAGAGTTTTAGAAAACACAAAATAGGTTTTTCTGCAAATAGTTTTATGCAAGCAAATGCAAGATGATGACGATGCTCAAATGCAATGTGGCATGATGACATGAGCATGCGGTCATGATGATGCAATGCACAAAATCAACGCGATTTTCTAGTAGTGGTTTTGCGGGATGCCACAATTCGACACCACTAACAATGGATCTCGCCCTCGAGATCCGCCTCATGGTACCGGAAAGAAGGCCGACGATCTGCGTCTTCTCGCTTCGTGTAGATCCTCGCGACACCACTAACAAGAGGTCGTTGTCCGTGATCGTCGAGGGAACACTCCAGAAACAAAAGGCCGAAGGTAGAGGTATCAACAAATAAAGCCACCTCTAGCTTCCGTGAACGGAGTAAAACGCTGGATCCGCTGACCCGATGTACAAGAGCGAATGATAAGAGTAGTCGGATGGTGATCAGTCCATCGCGCACCTAAACCATTACTCTGCACACGAATAGGCGGATTATGCAACCAACTCTCGGAAACAGACTGAAGATCTCGACAATCGAGGTTCGGAAACAAAGGAGTGATGCAGACTCTGCATCGGATCTGGCGTAGATGATGTCGTCGCGTCGGAAAACACCGGAAGGCACAAACAAGGAACAAAGAATGGTACCACAGATGAAGGATTCCTCGGATAGCATGAAGACCAGATGTAGCAACTCCGTTACCAAAGGAGGAAGCGAAACCCTGAAGGTACGACGGAACCCAACCACGAGAAATCCTGGACTCGAAGAGAGAGAAGAAAGCGGATTCAAAACACGCAGAGGTGAGAGGAGAGCAGCAGAGGGGTAAGGAGTAAAATCAGACCTAATCAGAACTATCCAACCGATTTTGCAAAATAGTTTTGACACTCTACTTCGGCCGTTAGCTAGGTTATCCTACAGGCTGGACTTGTGGGGTATCGCAACTGCTGAGCTCTGATACCACTCTGCAACACCCTCAGAATCGGACCTATGCAAGTTTTAGCGCTTCCCGCCAAACCCGCATAGAAACGATTCAAAGGTGCCCACCAGGCACTTTCGTGCGGGTGGAAAACGAAGTAATAACATTACACAACAGTCCTCGATGGGACCCACAACACAGATATATATAACAGCGACTCAAGGAGTCAAGAATACAGATATACAGAACAAAGATTCAAATCACCTTGAAAACGATACAGTGTCCAGCTACGGACAAGATGCAAATGGGGCTAAGAGCCCTGAAGAATAACCAATGGCGTCCATAACCCTGCCCAGGCCAAGCCGGAAGGGTAACCCTGCTAACGACGTCAATCTCAAAACCTGCTTAAACAAAAGGGGTGCCGACAAAGGGCAAAGGAAAAAGAGGAGCGTCAGTACTGAGGCCAGTACACGGCGAGACTAGAATTCGGCGGTCCTCGCCTACATAGGTATGGTGGACTGAGGCGGCAGCGGTAGCATGCACTGAACAATCTATAGAGTCTCGATACGACTGGCGTCTATTAGAGAGGGGTAAGAAAGACCTATTCGGATCCAACCTGATGCTTCCATCAAACAAACCCATCCTGGTGTTTCCCCCTCGAGAACAAATGAGGAAGTCAACCGAGGAACTCACACAGTTGGAAGTTTTATTTATTCAGTTATCGTTGCAGCAATTACTAGTCAGGTATAGATATTCATCCTGATAAAGTAAGCAGTGGGCCATTTTAGTTAATCATTCCGTTGTAGTGGCAACACTTACTAGTCAGATACAATTAGCATGAGATATCCCAAAAACCCAGCAGTTGTTGGTACTTTTTTTTAGCCATTCCATTGTAGTTGCAATACTTACTAGTCAGATACAATGGTCGCAAGCGACAACTCAAACAAGCAATTGTGGGCAGTTTTATGTAGCCATTCCATTACAGTGAATCTGATAACTAGTCATTATAAAGTCAAATTTATAGCACTACTTTAGTTATAGTTGTCTATGATCGAGATACTGTGCTCCAAGTCGTCCATAACCGCGGACACGGCTTTCAGAAAGTTTTAACCCGGCCGGGGTGCACAAATAGCAACACACACACGATCAACCTCGGAAAAACCAAATCAAAACCCAACGAGGCTTTCACGACAAAGCAATCACAGGATTCAGAAATATTTCAGGGGGCCACCCCATTGAGTAGACCCGCAACGAAGTAAGCTAGCTCCGAGACGGACTCAAGGTTTGCGTCAATGGCTGTAAACGACTGGGAACCCCAAAACGGGGCTTGTCGATACCGCGAAAACACTCCGCTTACCTAAACAGTACAGTGTGATCCTCGCACAATCGTAAATAAAGCAGTAAAGCATGGCATAAGTACAGGATCGTAAATAAAACCTCAAACTAGTTTGTGGCCCCAAGAAATAAGAATGAATCAAGCTCTGGCTCAGGGGGGCCCATAATTCCCCGTATGTGGATAGCGCGATAAATCAAGGAATAGGTATCAAGCACTCGGGGTCCTACGGGACACAAGTGGACGGTTAACAACCAAATAACATCTATTGCCCACCTGTGCCTCTGCTTACCTACTTCAATTTTAGTTGTTAAACAATAATTAAAGTGAGCAATAAATAAACCATGATCATCTCCAACATTAAACAGGCGGCAATTCTCCAACAACTGTGGTACTTGACGACACGCAACAGCACTTGAGCAAGCGACTACGACGCGCAAGTCCAGCTATCTACCAACAACAGGTAATAGGATGTGTCCAAGGCAATATACGGCTGCAAGGGATATCACGGGTACGGAAAACTAGAGCATCGCAACACGGATAGCAATAGATCAACAGGAGGGAATAAATACTATAAAAGTAAGATAGGTAGAAAGGGGGAGATGCTCGCCTGAAAACATTGCCGAAGGTTCAACCGAAGATCGGGGCGAAGCTCACATCAACTCAACGGCCTTATCCGCGAAGAACCAAAACACTAGAATAAACACCGGATGCAATATTTAATACTACGGCAAGAGATCGGCATGATGCATGTATGATGTATGACATGGAAAAGGTGCGATGCAATTAGGTTATATTAAGCGGAACCGGGGTCCTGACAATTAATAAATGGTTCAAGTTATTTATCTACCCTGCAAATTAAATGTTGTAATAACAGGGCAAGATAAGTTACCGGTTCGCTACACAAATTTAAATGAGGCCAATATGAGACTAGATTTGCCCGCATATGGGCCCCATGTTTAATTATAAAGTGAATCGGCATAAGGCCCCCAAACCACACAAATATGCATGCGAGTATGACAATTTAATATGCAACAATTTGTATTATATTATAAAATAGGGTTCGGGAAAAGGTTCACACATTAGGGTTCGGCGATCTTGGTCCAGGGGTCAGGGTCGGACTCAGGGTTCAGGGTTTGACGGGATCGGTCTCGGGGTTGGACACAAGGTGAAGGGCTTGGCGTTCCGGGAAGAAGGGCTTGGTTCGGTGTCGAGGGCGCATCGGTCTCGCCCTGGTCGGTGTCGTTCTTGTCGTCGCGAAGATCTTGTCGGGGCCGCGTATCAGGTCGGCCTTGGCGTCCGGGATGAAGAACTTGGCGTTCTGCGTCGGTGTCCTTACCGTCTGGGTTCTCGAGCATCGCATCCGGAAAGGAGTGCTTGTCGTTCAGGGTCTCGATGTCCGGGGTGAAGTACTTGTCGTTCCATGGCGATCTTGGCGGCTCGGAGGGGTTCGAGGAATCGAAATGGTCTTCAGATTCCGTGAGGGAGATCATGGCGTCGGTGAGGTCGATCTTGTCGGTTCCACGGTTTCAGTTGTCGGTGTCGGACTTGGGTCTCGGCACTGGGAGATCTTGGTGTTCCGAGGGGATCTTGTCGCATCCGAAAACTATGTGGAGTCCTTGGCGGTTTTTCTTGAAAATTCCTGGGTACATCTCCAAAAAAGATCTTGTGGTACTTGGGCTAGCAACACGGGAACACATCCTCTGTGATATGAAACTGGTGAGATGCCCGTACGTGTCCCTAGCCCAAGCACTCGCTGCGTGGCCTCCAAACATCAGGGACGGGGCGAGCTGGTCGGGCACGCTCTACAGGAAGGAGACACTGCAGAGGAGGTCAGCGACGGGAAGGTCTAGGGGCACGACGAGCTCGATGCAGACCAGAGGAAGGCGACCATGGTGGCGGCGACAGACAGGGAGCCCAGCGACAGAGGCTGCTGGCAGCAGAGGAGCTTCGGGCGTCGCGGATTGACGAGGCTGATGCGCTCAACGGGGTGGCCGGTCGCGACGGGGCCGGGCTTGCAGGGTGGTGGAGGAGGCCGAGGCGGCGGCGGGGCCGGCGAGGTGCGGAGGAGGGGGGAGGCGTGCGGGGAAGAAAACCGGCGGCGGGGCTCGACTTGCAGGCGGAGGGGCGGCCCGGTGGAGCGGCGGGAGCGAGCGAGGGGAGGGTGCTGGGGCGCGCGCGTGGGGAGGCGCTCGGGGCAGGCTCGCGAGGAGGACCGGAGGTGGACGGCCGGGCGCGGCGGCGCGGGAGCGTGGGGGGGGGCTACGAGGTGAGGCGCGGCGACGGAGACGCGCCAGCGGCGGGGCGAGCTCGGAGAAGGTCGGCGACTGCGTCGGGGCAAGAGGAGGAAGGTGGGGAACGGGGCCGCGTCGAGTGGCGTGGAAAGAGGGCGCGGGGAGCGTGCGGGCGAGCGCGGGAGGAGGAGCCGGCGGCGGAAGGGGAGGGGCAGAGGCGGTGGCCGGTGGGGAGGGAGAAGGGAGGGAGCGGTGGCGGTGGACGCGAGCGACGGGAGAGAGAGGTTGGGGAGGAAGAGAGAGGGAGGAAAGCGGACCGGGTCCAGGGGGAGGTGGGGCCACGGGGGAGACAGCGGCAGGTGGGGGTGGGCCCGAAGGAGGGAGTGGAAAGAGGGAGTGGGGGGCGCGGCCGGACAGGTGGGCCAGGTCGATGGGATGGGGGCGGGTCCCGCGGGACAGGGGAAGAGGGAGGGGTTTGACCAGGGAGTGGGTCGGTTTGGGAGGGAGTGGGGCTGGGCTAGGTGGCTGCATGGGATTGGTTAGAGGGGAGGGAGAGGGTGAGGTGGCAGCCAGGGATTGGGTGGGGTGAGGTGGCTGGAGGGTGGTTAGATAGGACTGGGGTAACAAAAGACTTGGGGTGGGGTCTAAGCTGGACCGATTTTTATTCTGGGGGTGGTCGTTCGGGTCGAATCGGCCCGTTCGACTGCCCCACTAAAAATAATTAACTATTTTATTTATTTCAAACCGGGCTTTTGCAAACCGATAGCAGACAAAACAAAATAATTCGGAGACCCGGGTTTTGCGTTTGAACAAGGACGGGGAGTTTTAGAAAACACAAAATAGGTTTTTCTGCAAATAGTTTTATGCAAGCAAATGCAAGATGATGACGATGCTCAAATGCAATGTGGCATGATGACATGAGCATGCGGTCATGATGATGCAATGCACAAAATCAACGCGATTTTCTAGTAGTGGTTTTGCGGGATGCCACAACCTTTGAGCTTCTTTGATTTTATCCAATAGTGTTGGTTTTACTTGCAAAGACATAAGATATCCTTCAGGCACTATCTATAATCTTATCTCTTTAAATTGAGCACTCAAATCTTCTGGCAATTCTCCTTTGGTGAGGCCATTCACATAAACCTTGTGGCTTAATGCATCAGCTACGACATTTGCTTTCCCGGGATGGTATTGCAAACTTAAGTCATAATCCTTGATAAGTTCTAACCATCTTATTTGTCTCATGTTGAGTTCCTTCTATGTGAAAATGTATTTTAGACTCTTGTGATCGGTGAACATTTCACAACGCTCTCCCATAAGATAATGTCTCCATGTCTTTAGTGCATGGACAACAGAGGCCAACTCTAAGTCATGCAGAGGATAGTTTACTTCATGATTCGTGAGTTGTCTCGAGGCATATGCTACCACTTTTCCTTCTTGCATTAACACACCACCTAGTCCTTGGTGAGATGCATCACAATAAACTTGAAAATCTTTCTCAATATCTAGCAAGCATAACACTAGTGCTAACACTAATCTCTTTTTTAACTCTTGAAAACTAGTTTCACATGCTTCAGTCCAGTCAAACTTCTTATCTTTCTTTAATAGATTAGTCATCGGCTTTGCTAATTTAGAGAAGTTCTCAATGAACCTTCTATAGTATCCTGCCAAGCCCAGGAAACTATGGACCTCTTTAACTGATTTGGGAGGGTCCCATTCTGTTATAGCTGACACTTTTGTGGGATCAACAACTACACCATTCGCAGACACAACATGTCCAAGAAATCCAACTTCATTTAGCCAAAATTCACATTTATTGAACTTGCCGTACAACTTGTGTTCCCTGAGTTTCTCAAGGATCAAATGCAAATGTTCTTCATGATCCTCATTTCTCTTGGAATAAATCAATATGTCATTGATGAATACCACCACAAACTTGTCAAGAAACTCCATGAACACCTTGTTCATCATGTTCATGAAATAAGCTGGTGCATTAGTTAGTCCAAACGACATCACTATATACTCATACAATCCATATCTAGTGGTAAAAGCAGTCTTTGGTATATCTTGTTCTCTAATCTTTAGTTGAAAGTAACATGTAGATCAATTTTTGAGAACACACAAGCTCCTTCTAGCTGATCAAAGAGGTCATTAATTTTGGGTTGGGGATATTTGTTCTTTATGGTCACTTCGTTAAGTAATCGATAATCTATGCATAGCCTCTGGCTTCTGTCTTTCTTCTCGACGAACAAAACTGGTGCACCCCAAGACGGAGAACTTGGTTGAATAAATCCCTTCTTCAACTATTCTCCAATCTATTTTTTGAGCTATTTAACTCATCCACTGACATTTTGTAAGGTCTCTTTGCCATGAGTCCAGTTCCTGGAAGTAAGTCTATCAGAAACTCCACATCCCTATCTGGTGGCATGCTAGGTAATTCTTCTAGAAACACATCAGGGTACTCCTTTACTACTGGTACACTGTCTAGGCTAACCCCCTTAAGAGAATTTAGCTTACTTCCCTTGGGTTCAAAATTAGACTTGAACTTACTCCGTTTCTTTTCTGAGGTTGTGAGTGTAATAGTTTGTCTGGCACAGTCTATCACTCCCTCATAACGAGTCATCCAGTCCATGCCTAATATTACATCCAATCCTTGGGACTCTAGGATTATTAGACTAACTGGAAACTTGTACTTTCCAAACTCTAGGACTAGTTGACGACATCCAAAATTTACTATCCTATCTCCACCTTGGGAGCTTACTTTAATAGGACATCCAATAGTTTCAGTTGTGAGTTTATTTTTATCTACAAATGCTCTTGAAATGAATGAATGCGATGCGCCAGTATCAAAAAGGATAAGTGCTGGAAAGGAATTAAACTTGAACTTACCAATCACATCATCAAACTCTTCTTGGATCCACATTGATGTGATTCACATGACCTTTTTAAAAAGGATTTGGCTTGTTAGCCCCATCAGTCTTCATTTCTAGGCATTCGTTAGGATAGTGCCCTGTTTTCTTGCACTTGAAACATTCAACCTGACTGATGTCTCTCTTGGCTGGCTGATTCCCATTTCCATGTCCATTATGGTGATTCTTGTATCCACTTTTGTTGTTTAGATAATCCCAATTGTTGTGTCCATGATGTTTATTGCGATCGTGGTGGCGGTTATTGTTGTGGTGGTTGTTATGATTCCCGTGCTTGTGGGATCCAGAACTTCCACTACCTTCACCATAAGAACGCTTGTGAGATGATCCTGATGCATGCTTATCAAAATGGTGTTTCCTCTTCCTATTCTCGACTTGCTTCATCTTGCTTCCTAAGATGGTAGCTTTGTCAGACACAGATTGATAAGTTGGAACATAAGCAACTGATAGTTGCATGAACATTTCATCATTCAAACCTTCAAGGAACTTCTCTTTCCTCTTTGCGTTAGTGTCAAATCATCCGGTGCATAGCGTGAAAAATTGTTGAACTCTTCAATATACTCAGAAATATTGCGATGGTGTTGTTTAAGGTTGTGAAATTCCTTTTTCTTCAACCCCATTACTCCAGAAGAGATGTGAGTAGTGCGGAATCCATCCTCAAACATTTCCCAAGTCACTTCTTCAATAGGGTGAGTGACTTGAAAGTTCTCCCACCAAGTAGCTGCTGGTCCTTCCAGTAAGTGTGATGCAAATCTGACTTTCTCGACATCATTGCAACCAACTGTGACCAAGTCCTTGTTCACGGAGCGTAGCCAATCATTTTATACCATGGGATCAGTTGTACCAGAAAACTTAGCAGGTCTCAACCTTATAAACCTTGTGAGCATATCAAGACCTGGTGGGTTATTCTGGTTGTTGTTATTGTTGTTGTTGTTGTTTTTGTTGTTGTTGTTGTTGTTGTTGTTGTTGTTGTTGTTGTTGTTGTTGTTCTGATTCTCATTCTGGTTTGCCATAAACTGAGTCATCATTTTCATCAGCTGTGTCTATGAAGTCATCAACTCTTGCATCTCATTGCCATTGTTGTTATTTTTGGGATTGGCACGACGAGGAGGCATCTGTGGTTTTAATAAGGATAAGTAATGATAAATAAACCCATAGATCCTAATGTGCACAATACAACATATAAAAAGAATCACAAACAAGCAAGCACATGATGGCCATGACATCCCTAGAGTTTGATGATTATGTCAACCTTTGTTGGGAACAAATACAACTCGATCATTAAGCCATATAAGAGCCTCCTATCACCACTTGGCAAGATATGAAGACTCATATGAGATCCCACTTTGTTCCCTCACACTACACGCATGACCTCTTCAACAAGCTACAAATGCTTAACCAAGGGACAAAGACCGTGGAAGAGTACTTGAAGCAAATGGAGCTTAACATGATCTGTGCCAACATTGAAGAGCGTGACGAGCAAACAATGGTGTGTTTCCTCATTGGCTTAAACCATCCAATCAAGCACATCACCAAGTTCCAAAGGTATAGCAACATGGTTGAGATTTTGCACATCGCAACAAAAGCCGAATGTCAAGTACAAGAGGACATCAAGTACAAAAAGCCAATACGTACTTCACCTACAAGAAAGCACCAACGACTACACCAACCAACCTAATGGAATCTCCTCAAGTACCTCCAAGCTTCCCTTCTACTTCCTCAAGGAAAACTGCCCCCAAGTGGAAAATTTACAAAGGATGACCCACCATTCAACGGTGAATGCTACAATTGTGGAGGAAAAGGACACAAGTAGGACACATATGGAAACAAGAAATTTTTGTTCATCCATGGAAATGGCTATGATGAATACTTGAGTGAAGATAAGTTTGATTCAAGAGTTAAACAAGCATTGGAAAGGCGAAATGTGGAATATGACCAAGAACTACTCATGTGATAGCATGACGCAAGTTCATCGCTTGTTGTGATACGGGTTTTGACCACTCAAGCCCACGAGCATGAAGATCAAAGATCCAACATCTTCCAAACACGTGCCGGTATCAATGGGAAATCCATTAAAGTTGTCATTGATGGAGGGAGTTTGTAACATCCCAAAAATGTTAAATAATATTATCAAGTTCTAATCACCCAAGTTTAGGGTTAAGAAAAACTTTTATTATTCAAATCAATATGAATGCATGTTTGTGTGTGTGATTAATGCATGAATGATTGCATTTGCTATGCTTGATTGCTATGAATGATAAGGATTGGTTTAAAGATGAAAACAATATCATCTAGATCATTTCGAAGCAAAATCAAATGAAGAGAAAATTAAATATAAGAAATATAAGCAAATGGTCATTTTGGACAAACTTGTTCACTAGACCACTTTGGGTGTTCCTAGTAAAAGATTTCTAACAGAAACAAATCCAATTTTTTTCACTCCTTGCTAGACCAAGTAACAATGAACCCAAGCAATCTCACAAACTTATAGAAACTATTTTCAAATCCATTTGAGAGGCATTCAAAAATTGAATCCTTAATAGGTACTAAGATGGCAATTTCTCAAAAACCAACCAAACCAATTCCCCTTGGAAAACCCTACCTTAGACACTCAAGCTTATGAAAAGATCACTCACCAAAATTCACCCAAAAATTCAAACTTTGAATTCATGCGGCTATTTCATCAAACACCTAGTGAGCATAGTAATAGCTGCCAAACTATTACTCTTCTTGATCAATGCTTTGTCTACCAATTGTCGCAACTACTAGCCCTCACTAACTCCCCCAGTCTCCCCCAACAGCTAGCAACCCAGCAGACCAGCCCCCTTCTTCACCGATGCGCCAGTGCCGCGCCACCCGAGCCGTCCTTGCTGGTCGAGCATGGAAAACTCGCCACAAGCCGCCCCGCGCCCGTCCATGATGTCTAGGAGACAGGCCACCGTCCACCGCCATTCCCTGTCCACCCCTCGATCGCAGCACAGCTGTGGACCACCTGAGAAACGCCACGCCCATTTCTCTATCGCCATGCCGAGAGCGTGCTAGAGCGCCACAGCCGACACACGCGCACATGCCGCGCCTCGCCTTCACCGCGCGTGCCTGCACTCGCCATGAGCCTAGCTATCCCCGAGACATGCCCGTTCGCCGCCGTGCGACCAGTAGCCCTTGTACACCATCTCGAACACTGCCGGTTCCGTGTAGAGCCCGGACCTCTCCCGACCATCCTCGACCGCCCCATGCTGAGCCATTAAGCGTGCCACGACCACCAGAAAACACCGCACCGTCCTACGCCCTCAGCCATGTCATTATCCCCCCTGTATAATCGTCACCGACGAGCCCGCGCCACCCCACTCGGTCCCTATTGCCGGTATATAAATAGAGGCCACCCCAGCCCTCATTCTTCACACTATCTCACTCCCCACTCCTCATAGAACCTCACACACCTCTCCCCGGAGCAAGGCGAGCACCAGCCTGCCGGAATTTGGCCGGAGTCCACCGCTGTAGAGGAGAAGAGGAGCCTGCGAGAGCCACCCCAGGAGCTGCCGCGACCACCGTTCGAACTGCCATCATCTACAACGTCATTTTCCCCCCATCGCCGACCATAGCTAGAGCCCTAGTAAGCCGCTATAAACCCCCACCGTCGCCGTTAGGGTTCTGTCTCGCTGGAGCTGTGCGACGGAGATGACGAACATGGGCCGTAGATCTTAGTCTAATCGTAGGGCCTAGATTGAAACATACCACTTCGGTTAGATAGAGCCGCTGACTAGCGGGACCCCCTGTCAGCAGCCCACTGCGCGCACGCAGTGCAGTTGGGTCGGCGCAGTATGCAATCTATCTAATGCAACATAACCTATGCAAGATGCATTAGGCATGCTTTGGTTATGCAACCTTTATTATAGCAATTCCCAGTTTTAATTGCAAGCTTTATTCTTTTATCTTTACCAAAGTTCTTTACCCTTACCGAGTGACTTGTGAGTTTTTGGAAAAATACTATAGATAGCATAAAGAGCATAAAACTAAGCCTAAGTAGTTAGAACTAAATGTCATCAAAAGGCATAAGGCTAGATTTGGATAGTCACACTTGACTAGCACCCCTCATTAGTGAATACCCTCAACTTTAGTGGCTAGTGCTAAGCATAAAAGTTGATCACTTTAGATGGGAATACTTCATGAAAATGATTATGAAAACCTTGGAATGAAGATTCATTCTATTGAAATATTTTGACATTTGTTATGAACACAAGAGGATTTGATGATGAAAATGTTGAGGAATGAGCCTTAGCCCTTTATAAAAACTGATGGTTGGGTTCGGATGCGATACCATTCCAATTTTACCGTACAACCATAATACCTGAATTGGGTAGGGCTTAACTGGAAGTTTATATGTCTTAGTATGGGTTCCCTTGCGGAAAGAGGTTGAGCTGAGGCTAACTCGTGATGAATGTCCACCTATGCAATACCCAAGATGACAGATGGTCATGGTTGGGAGGCCAAACACATAGGGGAGGTGCCTATACTAGGGTGTGTAATTGAAAGGTTAGGATTGATTATCCGCATACCAAGTATGATGATTTAGGGTTATCCCTGACGGATGTCTCGAATTTTGTGGTGAAAGTGTACCACCTCTGCAGAGTTTCAAACTATTCGAATAGCCATGTCCGCGGTCATGGACAGTTGGAGTGGCCATACTGTTCCGTCGTCAGATGTTTTCAGAATGACTTGTGAAATGAACTATGACTTTGACTTGACCACAACAGGGTTGTGAACATGAAAACTAAGTTCCCACTTAGATGTTGCAGAACATTAAACTGTTTTATTTACTTCTGAACTCAGTATGAAATAAAACTTCCTTTTTGCAAATAAACCTAGAGCTTAGGATTCCTACTCAAACTACATTACTTGTTAGTGATAGTTTGTGAGTACTCATAGATTTGTCCCTAGCTATTCCCATGGCCATACTACGAGGAGTACTACCAGGATAATGGACAATAGGAGGTCTATGACAACTAGGATTATCTCCCATCATCAGCATTGCCTGTGACCCTGAAGATGAAGCCCCGCTACATTTAATTTCTGCTGCGTTGATTGTATTAAGACTGGATCATGAGATCCTTTATTTGTAAGACCTTTATTATGGTTTGTAATGGATGATGTACCGTGGTACCAATTATGTTATGTCTCGCAAAAATAATAATCCTAGGATTGCGAGTTATGGAATAACAGGCATCTGGGATTAAAAATCCGGGTGTTGACAAGTTGGTATCACAGCCATCCTGACCATAGGAGACCGTAGTTAGAATGGACGTTGGAATCAAAAACTTAGTTTCAAAACAAAAGAAGTGAGTATTTATGAAAACCTATTCTCATTCTGATCCCTGAGATGCTTTCAAGAAAATTCATGTTCCTAAAAAAGTCTTGCAATCCTACATAAAATTGGACACACTTGATCACCCCACTAACCTACTCATCCTACATTCTTATATATGGAAGTCAAGTGTAGCAAGTTCTACCAGTTGGGCAACGGAGGAGAACTCATCTTCGAGCGAGAATTAAGCCAACTCTCGGAATTTATTGAACGCCCACACCCCGAGTTCTTTGGGGCACAACTCAATGATCAGAAGGAGGAGAACTACAGTGGCTGATAGTTGCAGATCTCAGAGGCAAGATGGAGGCACCCACCTCAAAGAAGATCCAATTCAGCTTGAGGGAGAACAACTGGCTAGACGCACTCGCAAGTGCTATGCAAGAGGCTCTTGCCCGTCTGTGTGGGCAAAACACCAACCAGATCAATGGCACTCTCTTTGCTTACTACGAAAGGAGTGATTCTATGGGACAGCTATTGGAGGTGCCAGGCCATCCGGATCTGAAGCATCAGGTGGATCATCTCAACTTCATGTTGTATGATAGGCAGAAGGAGTTGGACAATGCCCGCGCCTACGCCAACCACAACCATGCCATTGCAGTAAGGAAGGACCAGACCCCCTCCATCCTTGTGAACGAGCACAAGTCACTTTGCCGTCTGCGTGACAAGAAGGATCGCATCATTTCCCGCCTTCATCACAAGGTGTCATCTTTGGAGGAGACCATCCATGAGTGGGACATGCAACTTAAGGAGAGGGAGAACAAAGGGGAATATATCCGTGGAGATGCCTACTCATATCTTAGTGATGATGATGACTACCTTGAGAACCTCGACATGGACTTACACACTGATGATGATGATTCTGCATTCATTGATGATGAGTAGTCACAATAGGGCACTATCATATGTGTGAGTTGTATCCGGTCCCACTGTATCGTAGCTTCACAGAATGGTTCCTAAAACCATCTGTTACCCTAGTGTGGTGTGTGTTTGTATTGGGTGCTATGAATGAATGAATGAATGAAAGAAAATTGCTAGTTGGCAAAACCAGAGTCAAACTCAAAGTTAAAAGCTTTTCAAAAACAAATCCATGAACCTTAAAAATTTCCCTCTTGTCTCATGATATACCTCAATCTGCATATGCCTCGCGGAGGGAGCAGTTCATCTCAGGATCTAATGCTGCAAATCCTACAAATGTTGGTTGCTGACCGTGAAGCTGGAAGAGCTGATCGTCAAGCTAATTATCCACCCTTCAACAGATAGCTCAGATAGCCCATAATAATCAAGGCCATGGAAACCAGGATAACCATGGATCCAAGCTCAAGAACTTTAAAAATACCAATCCCCCCATATTTAGTAAGTCTGAAGATCTATTAGATGTTGATGACTGGATGCAGACCATGGAGAACAACTTAGAGGTCGCAGGAGTGGAGGCCAATGAGAAAGGACTGTTTGCCACCCATTATCTGGCAGGTGATGCAAGAGATTGGTGGAATAGCGTTTGTACCATGAATGGAGGACATATGATGGCTTGGGATGATTTCAAACTTGTAACATCCCAAAAATATTGAACAATTATTATAAAATTCCAATCACCAAAATTGGGGTTAACAAAAACTTTTGTTAATCAACATCATATGAATGCATGTGTGTATGTGATGATTGTATGAATGCATACATGGACTTGTGTGATTGATGAAAATAGCAAGGAATGGTTCAAAGATGAAAAGAACATCATCTAAATCAAATCCAAGCAGAAACAAATAAAGAGAAATTAAAAAACAAACAAAATAAGCAAATGGTCATTTTTGCCAATCTTGCTCACTAGGCCACTTTGAGTGTTTCCAGTCCAGGATTTCAAACAGAAATAATTCCAATTCTTTCACCCCTTGCTAGACCAAGTAAAAGTGAACCAAATGCCACCTTTCAAACTTACAGAAACATTTGGCAACCTGATTCAAATGACAATTCAAAATTGAATCTTTACCATATGTGAAGATCACCAATTCTCAACCACCAACCAAACTAGTACCCCTTGAAAAAACCAACTAACCAGAGACTACCTGGTATGTAACTATTAAACCCACCAAGTTTGAACCAAAAATTCAAATTCAAATCTCTTTCGGCCATTTCATCAAACACCTTGCAAACACAAATCAAACAAAAAACAAACACTATTGTGAGCAATGTTTTTGGCCTAACTTGTTCCCTCTCTAGCTCACAACAGGCTATTAGTAGATCATCTATCTTAGTAAACAATCTTTAGCTCACTATGAGCTTGCCATTGCCATCAATCGTGAGCATGTCGAGCCTCACCTTGCCACCCCATGGACGACAGCAAGCTAGGAGGAGCACCAAGCCTAGCCACCTTGTCTGGGACATTGATCACCGTCCATCGCCACCCCCTGTCCAACGCCAACGCCCTTCCAGCCACTGTACCACCCTAGAACCGCCGTGCCCTATGCCCCTATGCCATGCCGAGAGCGCGCCAGAGCACCGCACTCAACACACGCCCACAGACCGCGCGCAGCCCTCACCGCTTGCGTGGGTGATCACCACCGTCCCAGGAACCGCCAGGACACGCCCGTTCATCACCGCATGACCAGGAGAGACCGTGCGCCATTAAAATTCCCATCGGACCCGCCCAGAGCACCGTAGCATTCCGACCGTATTGCACCGCCCCACGCCTCATGACCATGTCGTTAAGCTTCGCAGGGAGCACAGCTCCGTTCCTACCATCTCCCATGACATTATCCCACTGTGACGACGACCACGACGAGCTCCACCCGTGCCCTTCGGTCACCTCTTGGCACTATAAATAGAGGCCACCCCCATTCTATTTATTCACACCAACACACTCCCCTCTCTCTCAGAACCACCCTACCTCATCCCCGGAGTAAGGCGAGCAGAAGGTCGCCGGAATTTGGACGGAGTCTTCCACGGAGGGGGAAGAATGGAGCCAGCGATTGAAGTCGCCCCAGGAGAAGCCACCAGTATCGGGACGTTCGCCATCGTCGACTTCGTCGTTCTCCCCCGTCGCCGACCCTCGCCTAAGCCCTGGTGATCCCCCATATACCCCCACTGGCCAGGCTAGGGTTTTGTCTCGCTGGAGTTGCCCGACGGAGACGATAAGTTGCAGCCGTTCAATTAGAAGTTGATCGTGTGGTTTAGATTGCCCCGTACCGCTTCGCACACCCTTTCTCGCTGACTGGTGGGGACAACCACTTAAACTCACCCGCGCGCACTGTGCACCATGGGCCGACCCATTTACATTCCCGCGTGACCCATTAGTTTGAATTTAGGTTTATTCATTTAGTTTCTGTAACACCCTCGCCTGATAAGGCTGAGTTCATGTGTATAGTGCCAATCCCTGGATCGGTTCACTAGCACACACAGTACAGATGAATACCAAAGAGTTTAACAGTGCATCATAAATAACGAATTGATCCAAAATTTGCAATTATTACAATAATGCTTAGCTCAAGGCTAGCGCAATATCAAGTAGCATACGGAAGCATAAACAATTGATAGGCTCCATCTTCAATTGTGCCACAGGCGAACAACTGTTGAGTGGAGTATCGCGACCTATTCGATCACTCAGAATCGGAAACATAACCTGCAACATAAAACATAGCAGCCCCGAAGGGTCAATACTTGGAATGTATGGCAAGTAGAGCTATTAAAGGAGACAATAGAACTAACATCTACATGCATATTTGGCAAGTGGGGCTGTGGCTAGCTCGCATTTGCAAACACCTTTGTCCTACTTTCATAAACAGTTTTTGATTTTCTTTGAAAAGATCCCAATTAAGTTAACCCATCAACATTAAAGCAATTATGAAATTAGAATGAGCGATAAACATGTCATGAACTCAATATCAAGCAACTCAGATGTCCATAACCGGGGACACGGCTAATCGATTAGTTTATACACCCTGCAGGGGTTAGTACACTTTACCCATGTGACTTGGCCAGCCCAGCTCGTACCACCACTCTCATATTGGGTGATGATAGGGAGAAGTCCAAGAAGGGACCGTTCGGGAAGTATCTCCCCAAACCCAACACGCACCGGTCCAACCTACCAAAATTCTACATCTCTGGATACGTGGGTTCGAGTTACCACAACCTACTGAGTCCAACCAACCGCCCATTCCATTATTGGCACATTGTTGTACATGTAAGCTACAAAATAAAGAAGCCAATCATTTTCTCTTGATACCTGGGTGCCTTTCCGCAATGATACCACAAAAAATTATCAATCCCATCACACCCAGGAGGTTCATTGATTAAGTTGTTTTTAGTTTTCGCAAACCAACATATGTAGAAATAACTCTCAGTGATGTAACCCAGCCCTCGTTCATTATAGCATGGCTAAGCACATCTACCAACGGTGGCTCATCTATAGGAAAGCCCTACCACATAATAGGACATAGCATAGCGATAGTAATATCCTACACATGCATCTACAAAATACACGACAATGCATTTAAAATAGTAGGACAACATCATGAACAAGGTAGCATCTACTTGCCTTGATAGTTGTTGGAGTCGTTCTAGCACTCGTAGCAATCACACGCACTGCACTCCTCGCAATCTATCGATCAAACAATTGCATACAACATAAACAATAACACATAGAGATCAAACAAATGCAACAAATGCATGCATGACAATTTAATAAGTCACAATGGTTGTTACTTTAGTATTATAAACAATACTAAAGTATATGATGCATGCGAGAAGCCAAATAATGCAATGGAGTACTTGTTATTAATAATTACTTGCCAATATAGGGTTTTTAATAGTTCTGTTGTAACGCCTATTCTAACTATGGAACTGAATTTGTTTCTCGGGTTTACTGGATAGAGTACATTAATACGAACTAGTAGGCATTGGATTCACCCTAATCAGAGTGATAGATTTTTTTGTATGATTTAAATAGTGTTTAATGGGTTTTAAATGATTCATATAGTTTCTCTTGCCTAAAAATCAGACTAAAATTATATCTGTAATCTCCATGGAATTGTGATTCCAGGGACATATTATTTGTAATTTTATGAGCAGTATTCGAATTACTATGATTTTAATACTCTAAATAAGCCATTAAACTATTTATTTAATTGTTGCGAAACCTTACAGTATTTTCCTGAAACTTTTGCATATTGGTGATCTACATGGAACCAGCTTTCCATCGGTATATCATTTATATTTTCGTGATATGCAAATAATTTACTATGAATTTAATGATTTCTAAAGCCATTAAAACTAATTAAATCACTATGGGGTAAATACCCCTCAAAGGCTGGATCCAACCAGATATTATTAATCTACATTATGGTAGCTTCGATTTGATATATTGTTCATATTTTTTGGAGTTACAGATAATTTCCTATGAATTTATTAACCTAAAAGACCATTAAAACTAATTAAGTTACTGAAGTAAACACATACTGTAAAGGTTGAATATAATGCCATATTATTATTCTACACGTTTTTCTGAATCCATTGATCTATTATTTGCTGTTTTTAGATCTTCGAATCTTTTTATATGATTTTTGCAAGTTTACACAATTTTATGCAAATTAAATTCAATTTCAAATCTAGAGGGGGGGAATATTCTATACCGACTGGGACGCGGGGCCGACCTGGCGTTAACATGTGGTGAGATCCGGTTGGCTCGTACCCCTTCGCAGAATCGATCTAATCCTGGCCGTTGGGATGAGATCCAGTGGTTAGGAGAGAAGATTGACCCGATTTTGACTCAGAATAGACAAGAATATCCGTAGGTCAATTTAAAAACTTAAAACATGAAAGTTATTGGGAATCATTAGTCCTACCTTCTCACCAAAGGAATTTGGATTTGAAGAAACAAGCGCGAGTACATCTGGGATTTACACCGTCATATCTGAAATATTGCGGTGCGAAATTCTCCGGCTGTGGTGGATGAAAAGAGGTGAGGTTTTTCGAGACTGAAAGATTTCGACGAGATCTACAACTTTTGGTTTTTTTCCGAAGGCAAACAACAAAGTCTAGATGGGTTAAAAAGCGAAATAAGATTCGGGCATGTGTAGATTCGGGATTTCGAGAAGGGAAACTCGTACAGCTGTGGCTCCACGAGTTTATATGGAGATTTAGGATGGTGTAGAGATAGTTCTTGGAGTAGGGAACAAGTAGAAACAAACGAAAGTCGATTCGGAGTTGTAGATAAAAATATATAAGAGTTTGAATAGAGATAGGTTTGACAAAAACTGTTTTACACGCTTTTTAAAGCACCTGGGATCGATCCTGTACGCGTGTGGCTCCTTCGGTCCGGTCGGCTGGCTAGCTGGGCCGGCCCGTTAGTTTCTTTTCTTTTTTTTATTTGTTTCCCTCATATCTTTTGCATGTGAACTCCAAAATGACATGATTCTTATTTCTAAAATTTTCTAAAATCGAATAGATCATTATAGGATCAAATTTGTAATCTTTTTAGTAGTTTGGAAGTAGTGGATTTATAAATACTTTTATATTTCATTTTATTTATATCTTTATGTGTTTGTATTTATTTCATAACTTTTTCATAATAGCTCCAAATGAGCTCAATTTTGTTTCTCAAATTTTGTAATATTAATTGGATCTTTTTAGGCTATAATTATCAATAATCGCTGCCTTAGCAACAATGGGTTTTTATAAAGCCAATTTAATTCCCTTTAGGAACAAAGTGGCATATACTATTTAGGGTTTTAGTACTTTATTTATAGTTAGAGATTTTTATTGATGCAAATATGCAATGCAATGCTGATGAATATCATGCAAATGCATTTTTTTCTAGTCCCAATTTCTAAAAACTTGGGATGTGACAGACTAACCCCCTTAAGATGAATCTCGTCCCGAGATTCGGAATGGCTAGAAAGGTTATGGGTATTGTTGTCGAGGCTAACCCCCTTAAGAAAATTAAACTTGGCATCTCCAAGGATAGTTGATAAACTATATCTTGTTCTTCCTCCCTCTAGGATTGTGAGTGTATTATCAAGTTGTGCACCAACAATTCGAGCTTCTTATTTAACCATCCAGTCGATGTCTACTATTACTACTATGTCATGTGAATCCAATATAATTAAGCTAGTGGGAAAATTATGTGCTCCAATTTCAG
This sequence comes from Avena sativa, assembly GCA_916181665.1. NCBI lineage: Eukaryota > Viridiplantae > Streptophyta > Magnoliopsida > Poales > Poaceae > Avena > Avena sativa. The sequence continues at coordinate 142,299,808 of OV702280.1, forward strand.
TGGGTTGATGATAAATAGTATCTATTGGTATAGCATAGACGAGATATAGATAGAAAGACTAGAGAAATAATACTACCCATAACTATATGAATCAAGCAATTAGCACACAAGCACTCAATCAACACAAACAACACTCAATCCAAAATATTTTTGTTTATGTTCCAGAAGTTTTGTTTTAGTGGCATACCATCCACAAAATAGTTTTCCATTGACTACTATTCGTTTGGGGGTGAACCTACAATCATAAGTAATGGACAGAATCTGTCCTGAAACTACAACGGTGTTCACGAATTTTTCTAGGCACCTTAAACTCATCAGGAATTTTACCCAATTTGTGTACAAATAGTACAGGAAGTTTCGCACCAAATCCTATTTTTTCAGATTTTTCCCACGTACCAAAAAATATGAAAAATCGTATAGTATAGAAGGTTCAGCAGAAAACTGCAGCGAAAATATCACGAATTTCTAATCAAAACCTTCATTAATATATTATGGAATCTCACAAAAATATTTTGGAACTTTAAGGTATCAAATAGCACAACTTAAATATAATAAATCAACTATCAAACAAGTTCTTACAACAATAGATTGCTATATCTAAACGAGATCATATCAAACTATATGGTGGTCATCATCTAACTATTCTTTAATCTTGCACAAGTGTTCATCTACAAGTTTGAACAAGATAAGATTAGAAAAGATAGATGAAGGATTAGAAGAATCTAATAGTTACAAAATTATGAGTTCATTACTAGAGAGATTCTTCCTTCTATATCATAAAATAGAAGAGTATGAGAATTGAAAAGATAAGAAGATACAAGAAAGAAATGTAAGAAGAGAATAGATAGAATCAAATAGTGTTTATAATTTCATATGGCTTTCCTATTCCATTGCTAGGTCACGATCCTACAGTCAACGCGCTTCTCTGATACCATCCTGTAACACCCTCACCTGATAAGGCTGAGTTCATGTGTATAGTGCCAATCCCTGGATCGATTCACTGGCACACACAGTACAAATGAATACCAAAGAGTTTAACAGTGCATTATAAATTACGAATTGATCCATAATTTGCAATTATTACAATAATTCCTAGCTTAAGGCTAGCTCAATATCAAGTAGCATACGGAAGCATAAACAATTGATAGGCTCCATCTTCAATTGTGCCACAGGCGAACAACTGTTGAGTGGAGTATCGCGACCTATTCGATCACTCAGAATCAGAAACATAACCTGCAACATAAAACGTAGCATCCCCCAAGGGTCAATACTTGGAATGTATGGCAAGTAGAGCTATTAAAGGAGACAATAGAACTAACATCTACATGCATATTTGGCAAGTGGGGCTATGGCTAGCTCGCATTTGCAAACACCTTTGTCCTACTTTCATAAATAGTTTTTGATTTTCTTTGAAAAGATCCCAATTAAGTTAACCCATCAACATTAAAGCAATTATGAAATTAGAATGAGCGAGAAACATGTCATGAACTCAATATCAAGCAACTCAGATGTCCATAACCGGGGACACGGCTAATCGATTAGTTTATACACCCTCAAGGGGTTAGTACACTTTACCCATGTGACTTGGCCAGCCTAGCTCGTACCACCACTCTCATATTGGGTGATGATAGGGAGAAGTCCAAGAAGGGACCATTTGGGAAGTAGCTCCCCAAACCCGACACGCACCGGTCCAACCTACCAAAATTCTACATCTCTGGATTCGTGGGTTCGAGTTACGACAACCTACTGAGTCCAACCAACCGTCCATTCCATTATTGGCACATGTTGTACACGTAAGCTACAAAATAAAGAAGCCAATAATTTTCTCTTGATACCTGGGTGCCTTTCCGTAATGATACCACCAAAAATTATCAATCCCATCATACCCAGGAGGTTCATTGATTAAGTTGTTTTTAGTTTTCGCAAACCAACATATTTAAAAACAACTCTCAGTGATGTAACCCAACCCTCATTTATCATATCATGGCTAAGCACATCTACCAACGGTGGCTCATCTATAGGAAAGCCCTACCACATAATAGGACATAGCATAGCAATAGTAATATCCTACACATGCATCTACCAAATACACGACAATGCATTGAAAATAGTAGGACAACATCATGAACAAGGTAGCATCTACTTTCCTTCATAGTTGCTGGAGTCGTTGAAGCACTCGTAGCAATCACACACACTGCACTCCTCGCAATCTATCGATCAAACAATTGCATACAACATAAACAATAGCACATAGAGATCAAACAAATGCAAAAAATGCATGCATGGCAATTTAATAAGTCACAATGGTTGTTACTTTAGTTCTCTAAACAATACTGAAGTATATGATGCATGCGAGAGGCCAATTAATGAAATGGAGTACTTGTTATTAATAATTACTTGCCAATATAGGGTTTTTAATAGTTCTATTGTAACACCTGTTCTAACTGTGGAATTAAATTTGTTTCTTGGATTTACTGGATAGAGGACGTTAATACGAACCAGTAGGCATTGGATTCATCATAATCGGAGTTATAGATCTTTTTGTATGATTTAAATAGTGTTTAATGGGTTTTAAATGATTCATATAGTTTCTCTTGCCTAAAAATCAAACTAAAATTATATCACAAATCTCCACAGAATTGTGATTCCACCGACATATTATTTGTAATTTTCTGAGCAGTATTCGAATTACTATGATTTTAATACTCTAAATAAGCCATTAATCTATTTATTTAATTGTTGCGAAACCTTAAAGTATTTGCCTGAAACTTTGGCATATTGATGATCTACATGGAACCTGCTTTCCATCGGTATATCATTTATATTTTCATGATATGCAAATAATTTACTATGAATTTAATGATTTCTAAAGCCATGAAAACTAATTAAATCACTACGGGGTAAATAATCCGCAAAGGCTGGATCCAACCAGATATTATTAATCTACATACTAGTAGCTTCAATTTGCTATATTGTTCATATTTTTCGGAGTTACAGATAATTTCCTATGAATTTATTAACCTAAAAGATCATTAAAACTAATTAAGTTACTGCAGTAAATGCATACTATAAAGGTTGTATCTAATGCCATATTAATATTCTACACGTTTTTCTAAATCCATTGATATACTATTTCCTATTTTTGGATCTACGGATCTTTTTATATGATTTTTGCAAGTTTACATATTTTTCTGCAAATTAAATTCAATTTCAAATCTACAGGGAATATTCCTTGGGAATATTCTCTACTGACTGGGACGCGGGTCTAACCTGGCGTTAACACGTGGCGAGATCCGGTTGGCTCGTACCCCTTCATGGAATCGATCTAATCCTAGCCGTTGGGATGAGATCCAGTGGCTAGGAGAGAAGATTGACCCGATTTTGGCTCAGCATAGACAAGAAATAGATCTGTGTTAGAGAGACAAATCCGTAGGTCAAATTGAAAAACTTAAAACATGAAAGTTGTGGGGAATCATTAGTCCTACCTTCTCACCAAAAAAATTTGGATTTGAAGAAACGAGCGCGAGTACATCTAGGATTTACACCGTCACATCTGAAATATTGCGGTGCGAAATTCTCCGGTTGTGGTGGATGAAAAGAGGTGAGGTTTATCGAGGTAGAAAGATTTCGACGAGATCTACAACTTTCGTTTTTTGGACGAAGGCAAACAACAAAGTCTAGATGGGTTAAAAAGCGAAATAAGATTCGGGCATGTGTAGATTCGGGATTTCGAGAAGGGAAACTCGTACAGCTGTGGCTCCACGAGTTTATATGGAGATTTAGGATGGTGTAGAGATAGGTCTTGCAGTAGGAAACAAGTAGAAACAAACGAAAGTCGATTCGGAGTTGCAAATAAAAAATTATAAGAGTTTGAATAGAGATAGGTTTGACAAAAACTATTTTGCACGCATTTTAAAGCACCTAGGATCAATCCTGTACACGTGGCTCCTTGGGTCCGGTCGGCTGGCTAGCTGGGTCGGCCCGTTAGTTTTTTTCTTTTTTTTATTTATTTGTTTCCCTCATATCTTTTGCATATGAACTCCAAATGACATGATTTTTGTTTCTAAATTTTTCTAAAATTGAATAGATCATTATAGGATCAAATTTTTAATCTTTTTACTAGTTTGGAAGTAGTGGATTTATAAATGCTTGTATATTTCATTTTATTTATATCTTTATGTGTATGTATTTATTTCATAACTTTTTCATAATAGCTCCAAATGAGCTCAATTTTGTTTCTCAAATTTTGTAATATTAATTGGATCTTTTTAGGCTATAATTATCAATAATCGCTGCCTTAGCAACAATGGGTTTTTATAAAGCCAATTTAATTCCCTTTAGGAACAAAGTGGCATATACTATTTAGGGTTTTAGTACTTTATTTATATTTAGAGATTTTTCTTGATGCAAGTATGCAATGCAATGCTGATGAATATCATGCAAATGCAATTTTTTTCTAGTCCCAATTTCTAAAAACTTGGGATGTGACAGTTTCAAACCTAGTTCTATACCTAGATTCAAAAATCAACCCAGATCGATTCACTGAACCAAATTGCATGAAACCAATTTTGTTAGAAAGGTACTAGAATTCATAATCCAAGCACATTAGATTTAAACCATTTGGAATTGTGGATCACCTACAGTAAAAATAACAAGGCAAGCTTGTCTGCATTCAAACATTTTTCAAAATTCGACCACAAAAGCTTTTGAGTTGATTCCGACTCTCAGAAATCACATTTAACTAGAACTTTCTAAATGTATAAAAATATCATGGTTTACTTGCAGAAATAATGAACAAGTTATAAAAGAATGCCTCATAGGCAATTCTAGTCACCACTTTAAATTGTAAACCTTATTAAATTGTGACACCACTTTAAATCACATTCCCATGTACTGAAATATGTGGTGATGAGATGTGTCAACCTGATCCCATGTTTTAGTTGGAGAATATTAAATATTAAGTAGTTTTTCAATGAGTAGAAATTACTTTTCAAAAATAAAATAAATAAGACAAGTGCTTTGATGATTGTAATGTTTGTGATGATGCTAGATCATTTAGTGAAAACCATAGTGTGACAAATAAAAGTAGTTAAGTATTGTTTGGTGATTGTGTACCTCGTATTTATTTATAGATGCTAGTACAGACCAAGGATGCGAGGAGGAAGGAGAATACTACGAGGAAGAATCTGAGGAGAACTTCAACCACTGCTCTGCACAAGGCAAGCTATCTAAGCAAGCTTACACTTGCAACTTAGCAAGCTTACACTACTTCAAACCCAATCCTAGTTTTACTTGCAAGCTTAGTATTTTATTTCTTTATCAAAGCTTTCTAGTTAAGTTTATTTGGTAAATTGTAGAGCTTAGAAAGATTATTAAAGGTAGCATAAAGAGCATAAAACTTACCCTAAGTTAGATAATCTTTATGTCATCCTGAGGCATGAGATTGAACTTAGATCATCCACACTTCTTTACCACCCCTCATTAGTGTTCACCCCTACTTGTAGATGCTAGTGCTAAGCATAAAACTTTATCACTTTAGATGGGAATACTTGGTGACAATGATTATGAACACTAGATGTTTTGACATGTGTTATGAACACTAGATGATTTTGATGATGAAAATAGTGAGGCATGAGCCTTAGCCCTTTATAAAACTGATGGTTGTGTTTGGATGCGATACCATTCCAATTTTACGGTACAACCACAATACCCGAAATTTGGGTAGGGCTTGACTGGAAATTTATATACCTTAGTATGGGTTCCCTTGCGGCCAAGGTTTGAGCTGAGGCTACCTTGTGAAGATTGTCCACCTGTGCAGTACCCAAGATGACAGTTGGTCATGGTTGGGAGGCCAAACTCATAGGAGAGGTGCCTATACTAGGGCGTGTAATTGAAAGGTTAGGATTGATTATCTGCATACTGAGTATGGTGAATTCAGGATTGTTCCTGACGGATGTATCGAATGTTGTGGTGAAAGTGTACCACCTCTACAGAGTGTCAAACTGTTCGAATAGCCGCGTCCACGGTTATGGACAGTTGGACTGGCCATACTATTCCGTCGTCAGATGTTTTCAAAATGACTTATGAAATGAATCACGACATTGACTTGACCACAAGAGGGTTGTGATACGAAATTCAAGTTTCGGGTGTTGACAAAACTCAAGTTCAGCCAAACCCATGTGCCACCAGGTTTGATTCTACAGATGAGGCAAGAAATCAAAGAGCTGAAGAAGGGAAGGATGACTATGGTTGTCACATCCCACAATTTTCCAAATTTTTAAATGTGAAAAATAAATAAACAAAAGAAACAAATGTTGAAATTTAGGATGAAAATAAATTTTTTGCTTCTAAATGGAAACATCAAAACCCTGCTTGAACAAAATTTGAATGAGAAGACAACAAACAAATATTTAAAGAGTCAAATGCATTCATGCATGGAATGAATTTTGAATTTAAACACTTGGAAAAGTAAACCAAAACTCTAAACCCTAATGGGAGAAATCATCAATCGAGATCACCCCAAGACTATGGATTTATTCCATATAAAAGTTAACAAAAAATATTTCTAAATGATAAAAAATGTTAAACAAAAATATTATAAAACCATAGAAATTGGTTTCATTCATTTTGGAGCCATGGATAAAAACCATATGAATTTAATAAGATGAAAGGAAATAAATTCCAGAGCTAATAAAGCTCCTAACTAAAAATCAGCACTATATTGTGAGAAAAATAATCCTAAAAGGATTTAAAAAGATAAACAAATATTAAATAAAATTATACAAATTGGAATCACCAATTTTGGAACTATAAATAAAAAGATATGGATTTTATAATATAAAGAAAGAAATAATTAAATAAGAAATAATTGCAAATCTTGAATTAAATCCATAAGCAAATGGAATAAAATTTTACTAAATAAAATAAAGGAATAAATGATCATTTAAATAAAATTATATGGCCTTTAACCATATTCGATTTTATTTGAATGAAGACAAAATTCCTAATATAAATGATTAATTAAATCATGAGAAAAATAATTGAAATTGCCAAAATGGATTAAAAGTTATCTAATTAACTTGAAAAGAATAGATAATTATTTGAATAAAAAATATGGGTTTTAACCATATTCAATTTTATTTAAATAAAGACAAATTGCCTAAATTAAATAAATAATGAATCATAAGAGAATATTTGAAAATATTCCAAAGTGGGTTAATTAATCAACACATAACTTGATTAAAACCTACTGAAGAAATTTGGAATTAATATGAATTCAAATTAGTTCGAAATCAAATGGTTTGAATAGAAAAAAGAAAATAGAAATAGAAAAAGAAAAAGGTTTCAGAACAAAAAAAGGGAAAGAACCTGCCCAACTAACCTATCCAACCCAGCAGGCCCAGCAAGCCGAACTCCCAGCCCACCTGGCACCTCCCCTCTCTCCGCCCGTCCTTTTCTAACCCGCGAATCAACCCACACCTCGCTGACTTCGCGACCCCACCACTGCCAGCTCATCTTCGTATCCACCCCGCTGACCTCTCCCATCTTCCCTCAACGTTTCTGCTCGAACTTTAATCTAATTAATTCACGTTAACGCCGCAATGAATCCGCCCCGCGACCGTGCCCTCTTAACCACCCCTCTCCCCTCTCCATTTCCCATCAGATGTCGTGCTCGTGAGCCACTAGGCTGCCTCGATTTGACCTTGCACCGCCGTAGTATCCAGCGAGCTCCAACATCGATTCCGGCAAACACAGCCACCCCCTTGCCCCTAGTGCACATAGACGTGCTCGTCATCGTCTTGCACACCTGCCAGGAGTCCCCACTTGCTCGCGCGTGCCCCAGAACATCGGCTCCGTCTTCGCCCGTGCGCCACCGTAGTCTGTCTCGACTCCGGCGAGTTCCCCTGGTGAGTTCTGGCCGCCCCTCTTCCCCTCGTTGACGCTCGTGCAATCAATGTTCTCTTGCACATGTAACGCGACCCTTATTTTTCCTTGGCAAGCCATGTAGCCTCACCTCCGACGAAGGTCGTGCGTGCCCGACGCCAGTGACAACTCCGGTGAGCAATCCACGACAACTTCATGCGCCCCTGTCCATCCTGCTGCCACCTTGAGCATCTAATCGCCACGGCGAACCCGGTGAGCCCCTCCTTACCCTCCCATGCTTCCTAGATTCGCCGGACCACCGCCACCAGACACGCCGCCGCGCACCGTTGCCAGCGCCGCCCATCTCTGGTCGATGCACTCTGAGCCATTAGATGCAGATCGCAAGGTGTAGATTAGATCTTGGGCAAATCGTTTTTTTATCTGAGCCACACAGATCTACTTAAATCCAACGCCCCACGTTGCTTGATCCGAACGAAATAGTATCGTCCAATAGGAACATGACGCGTGGCCAGTTTTGTCTGTCTAAAAATCCAGAAAATGGTTTTGAATGATTAAACTTGCAAAAATCATAACTTTTGTTCTGCTTGGCCAAAAATTACAAATTTTATATCAATGGAATCAGAAAAATGTAAACTTTGCGACTATGGCCTTATTTTAGTATCCTGCTTCTGAAAAATTAGGTGCTTTTGCAGAAACATTTTTAGGACTATTTTGTGTATAAAAATTGTTCTAAAAATTATTTTTGAGTAAAACCTTTTACAGATGGTTTTTTTAACCCTCTGACCATAAACACTAACATTTGGAATTAAAAATATATTTTTCTAACACTAGAAATTATTCCTTTAAATAAAATCATTTCTAGCAACACAAAAATGATTTAAAAGGGCTATTTTCACTAACATGATTTTAAATGTTTTTCCACTTTTATAAATGACCAGTAGGTCTTTTGAAATGCTTAGAACCTTGTTAGAAACCACTTTTCAATAACATAATATTTTGCATGCTTGCATGCATTGCTTTGTTTTCATTATTTTATGTGGTGAATTGTTTGAATGCTAGTTTTGAATGTGTGTTTGCTTGATTGAATTTGTAGTGAATTTTGAAGAGTGTGACAATTGCAAGATAAAGGAGTGTACCTAGATTCTCTACTAAAAAGGAAAGTGGTGCTTCATATATTTTGTCCTATTATTTTGATTATGCATTAGTGATATTTTGAGTAGGAATTGCATGGAAATTTTCTAAGTATCTATACTATGCTGTGCCTTGGGAAATCCTAGTAGATATTGTCTTAGTAGAATTATCCTAAGTTAGGAAAATTGCCATGTTATTATGCTTAGCTTAGCTAATAGAAAACAAGGGTGGATTATTCGTGCTATGAAATATTTCTAAGCCTATGACTTGTGTTTTGCTTAATAAAAAAACTATGTGAATGAATCACCTAGGTGGAATGGTGAGAATGGTTTGTGTTGAGTGGTTACACAAGGCCAATGTTCATGGCTATTGTGAGATTATGCGACTGGCGTAATATGTTGGATGTATTATTGAGCCTCATGGGCGAGTATATATAGACGTACAGGGATCATCTTGGAGTACAAGTCAAGTTAGGCTAGAGTCCTAACTATCCTAAACTACCATAACAATCGTATACATACAATACTCTAACACTCCTCCGCAGTCGTAGCGGTAGCGTCGTGAAAAACAAGAATGTCACAAACGGTCAGACTGGAGTGCCGAAGTAGACCAGTAGGCTGACATCCCCCCGCAGTCGCAGCGGGAGTGTCGTAGACGATGTCGCGGCGCGGATGCTTGGACTGTAGAGGAGGATGATGATGCTCAAGCGAGGTGGAAGCCCTTGTGCCGATGTCGAGGGAGCGGAGAGCGTGGAGCGGTGCCGAGGTCGATGTAGCCGTGCGAAGGGTCGCCGTGGTCGATATCGTGGTCGGGGTTGCCGGTGTCGATGTAGCCGCACATGAAGCTGCAAGCGCATAGTACGCGAAAAGGATGACGGAGACGCGTCGAGGCAGGTCGAAGGTGTCGATCAATGCCGGAGTCGATGCAGTCCAAGCCGTCGGGTACGATCGGCGCCAAAGTTTTGCTAGAACTAGGAACACGTCGGGGACGAAGGCAGATCTTGGTTCTGCCAGAACCTAGTATGCCAAGAAGAATGCGTCGCTGATGCGGTCGAGGCAGTCGTAGAGGAAGGTGTCGATGCGAAAGAAGAAGAAGTTATCATGCCGATGAAGACGAGGCGTCCGGCGCGAGTTTTCCAGACTCGGGAACGCGTCGGGGACGAAGGCACGCATGGGTGTTGCCAGTACCAGTCATGCAGGGGTAGTTGCCATCATGAACCTGTGCGCCAGTATCGTACGACGATGCCGACGAGGTCGATGTGGAGAAGACATAGAAGGCGGCGAAACCAACGACGACCTAAAGTGGTCATGCTGGACGCCTAGAGAGGCGCGGCGGTGGTACTCGAAGTAGGCGAAGAAGAACCCGGCGACATGACGAAGACCACGTGCAGACGGCGGCGATCCACGCCTGTAGGAGTAGGCGCGGTAAAAGCCGGGGACGTCAATGCACTGGGACGGCGAAGTAGACTGCGTGCAGCGATGTTATGACCCGAGGGGCAGCATAGCTGCAGGGCGCAAGTCGGTGCAGCGGCTGGGAGACCACCAGCGACGTACACGCCAAGAAAGGCGCATTGGAAGCCGGTAGCATGGACCAAACCTCGGGCGGCGCAGCAGCAGCCCGTAGCTTGATCGGTGGTAGGCGCGTGCTCGAGGACGTCCTTGGCGTAGACAGGAGCGGGATCGGTTGATCAGACCGACGGTGCGCCGTATGCGCTATGGCGTGGCGACGCGTAGATCGGAGTCGATGGTGGCATTGTCGTTGAAGTACCAGACGATGACGATGAAGACGATCCAAGGGGGGAAGCCACGGCAGCCTTCCAAGGAAGGCATAACAGCCATCCACGATGCGCGACAGCATGTCGTGAGTCCGCAATATCCTGCCGAGGCAGGCGCGACAGCGGAGAGGGCAGGCGCACAAGCACGGTGTAGATCGTCGGTGCCGATGGTCGGAGTAGAGGCATGGCAATGATAACGGCGGTGGAGGGCGACGCAATCCGATCTAAGATCGGTAAAACAAAAAATAAAACCGATCAAGAGATCGGAAAAAAAGACTTGCAGGGCGGCCGATCACGGATCGACGGACGAACCCTGCGTACGGGTTGCGCGGCCCCCGGCGGAGATCATGGAGATCGACCTCCCCAGGGGCGGCGCGGCGGAAGCGTGCTGGCGGCGGCTAGGTTTTGGATCGGTTTAGGCTGATACCATGTGAGATTATGAGATTGGCGTAATATGTTGGATGTATTGTTGAGCCTCATGGGCGAGTATATATAGATGTACAGGGATCATCTTGGAGTATAAGTCAAGTTAGGCTAGAGTCCTAACTATCCTAAACTATCATAACAATCGTATATGTACAATACTATAACAGCTACCTTGTGTATCACACTTGTGGAAAGCCACCCAGAAACAAAGAGATTTGAGATGTTAAGTGTTGAGAAGCTTCTAGTGCAGCCACATGGCAATATGGGCTCTGCCTTGTCATATAGGTTGCAATAACTTAGCCAGATGGACAGAAGGTGGTAGGGGTGATAGGATGGAACACGTCCATTTGGTCTAACGGAAGGCTTCTGAAAGATCTCGTCTCGATGCATGTCGAGTCTTGTGGGTAAAACCGAAGTCCTTAGCCGTGTCCCCGGTAATGGACAATTTGAGCATCAAGATATTAAAGCTATCAAGGATCTCCTCATCCCAATTTCTAAGTTAAAAACTTGTGGTTGAACAAGGGCAAAGGTTAACCAATTTCTATTGGTGGTTCCTTGGGTGTTTTGTCAAACAAAAACTTAGTGTTTTCAACTAATAAGGAAAACCTTATTTTGAGCAAAGCAAGCCTAAGCTACACCTAGCCAAATTCATATAGATGTTAGATACCACTATTATACCATAGTATCACTTTCCAATACAATTCAAATGTATTGACCCTTGTGGATGTAACTTATTATGTTGCATGTTTGTTTGATGTTAGTGAAGTTTGTCGAGTAGGGATTACAAGTCTACAACCAACATGATTGCCTATGGCATATGAAGATGAAGGACTCCATGCTATATAGTTATATCTGCTGCATTGTAATAAGATAGCCAAATGAGCTATGTAAGATGTAATTAATTATTTTATTCCTGGTTATAATTTGTAATATGACCTTTGTTTCTTGATATTACATCTTAAACTGTGGATGCTAGCTATTCGATCCAGGGACTAGCATTGTAAACACGGGGATCTAAACCTTTTTAGGTTGGGACCTCTACAGTGGTAGAGTATCATGACAGATTTTTGTCTCTGTCTAGGTATGCCCCTGATGAGATTGGAACTGAAGCCAAGAAGAAGGAGAGATTCTTTAATGGTCTGCATGATGAGATGTAGACAGTGTTGGTCAACATTCCCTTCGCTGACCTTGAAGCTTTAGTGGATTCAGCAATCCATATGGAAGGCAATATCAACCAAGCCAACGAGAATCGCAAGCCTCAAATGATGCATCAACCAGGATCCCACCATACCCCGAAGTATCGCCCCAACCCATCTGTAGGATATGCCCCGAGAAACAATAGACCCCCTATGTCCCGTCTGAACTATCCCAACCATGGAGGACGAAACCCAAGGCCCGGAGGAAACCACGACAACAACCCCAACAACTCCAACAATTTCAATGGTGCATCGCCCAAGTCCAACAACAACAACACCAACAACAATACTACCCCAAGGACTGGAAGCAATGTCGTGCCTGTTGCAGGAAAAGACAAGTCTCTGATTACTTGTTTTGAATGCAGAGTCAAGGGTCCGTACTCCAATGAGTGCCCCAAGAAGCTTGCAGGAGCCAATGTGAATGCACCAGCTCAGCTGCAATGCCGTGTTCTGCCTCGAAGGTGATTCTCCCTAGGGAACTCACTCAACCGCAACAGACATCTGTTTCACATGAATGCTGAAGAAGCTGAGGAAGCGCCAGATGGCGTGCGGGGTATGTTTTTTTAACTCAGTACTTGCAAGAGTGTTGTTTGATTTTGGAGCATTGCACTCGTTTGTTACAGAGGAATTTGCATGCACTAGTAAGATTCAACCAACAAAATTGAAGCATGTTATGATAGCTCAAATACCTAGTTCAACCACCAAAGCTAGACAAATTTGCAAGGCCATACCTATCAGAGTCCATGGAATAGATTTTTATGCTAATCTTATAGTACTTGGAACCAAAGGTTTGGAAGTAGGACTAGGAATGGATTGGATGTATAAACATAAACGATGAATCGACTGTGCCAAGAAAGCCATTACCATGACTAGTACCACCGGAGTATGAGTAGAGCATGTTTCTGAGACTTTGCCCTGTCAATTTAAGTGCAACAAGAGTCTAGCCCAAGCAACCATTGACCAAGTCAGAGTAGTCTGTGAATACCCCGACGTATTCCCAGATGAATTGCCCGGTATGCCCCCAGATCGGGATATCGAGTTTATCATTGAACTAATGCCTGGAAATGGACCCATAGCTCAGATACCTTATAGTATGAACCTGTCTAAATTAGCGGAGCTAAATAAGTAACTAGATGCTATGTTGGAGACAGGTTTGATTCAACCAAGTGCGTCGCCATGGAGATCACCTGTTTTGTTTGTGGATAAGAAAGATGGAGGTAACCGTTTGTGCACAGATTCTCAGAAGCTGAATGATTTCACCATTAAGAACAAGTACCCACTACCGAAGATAGAAGACCTGTTTGACCAGTTGACCGGTGCCAAAGTGTTTTCTAAGATTGATATTAGAACTGATTATCATCAACTCAAGATTCACGCAACGGATATTCCAAAGACTGTCTTCACCACCAGATATGGATTGTATGAGTACACTGTCATGTCTTTTGGATTAACTAATGCCCCCCTTATTTCATGAATCTCATGAATAATATTTTTATGAACTTACTGGATAAGTTTGTCATTGTTTTTATCGACGATATTCTGATCTATTCCAAATTAGAAGAATACCATGAGCTACACATGAGGACCATCCGTGAAACCCTTAGAGAGCATCCGTTGTATGCCAAGTTTAGCAAATGTGAGTTCTGGTTAAAGGAAGTAGGATTCCTCGGACATATTGTGTCGGCGGGAGGAATTGATGTCGATACCACCAATATTAAGGATGTTGAAGAATGGAAAGCCGTAACCACTCAAACCCAAGTTCGCGCATGTTCGTAGAAGGATTCTCGAGCATCGCAAGACCCATGACCGAGTTGTTGAAGAAAGATAAGAAGTTTGAATGGACGGACAAATGTGAACAAAGTTTTCAGGAGCTCAAGAAGACATTGATTTCAGCCCCAATCTTGATTATGTCAGATATCAAGAAGCCTTTTGATGTGTATTGTGACGCATCCAAGGTTGGTCTCGGATGTGTGTTAATGCAAGAAGGCAAAGTCATATCCTATTTGTCCCGACAACTGAAGCAACATGAGCAGAATTACCCTACCCATGACCTCGAACTAGCAGCCATAGTTTTAGCCTTGAAGACATGGCGGCATTACCTCATGGGTAACCGCTGTGATATTTATTCGGATCACAAGAGTCTGAAGTATATTTTCACCCAGAAGATCTAAATATGAGGCAAAGGAGATGGATAGAGTTAATCAAGGACTATGACCTTGACATTCACTATCACCCCGGCAAAGCCAATGTGGTAGCAGATGCTCTTAGCAGATTGCCATGTCGATTGAACACCATGATAAAAGAAGCCCAGCCATGTTTGCATGAGGGAGATGGAAAATTTCAGAGTCGAGCTAGTTAGTGAAGGATTTTTTGTCTAGCATAGAACTTCAACCCACTTTGATCAGTCAGATCAAGGAGGCGCAGAAAGTAAATGCTAGTATCGACGGAATCAAAAGTTGTATTAGTACAGGGAAGGTACCCGGATTCACCGAAGATGAATAAGGAGTTTGGTGGTACAAAGGACGTATCTGTGTGCTCGCAGATGAAACAAGCTATTTTACAAGAATCCCATGATACTCTTTATTCCATCCACCCGGGAGGAACGAAGATGTATCAGGATTTGAAGGAGAAATTTTGGTGGTACAAGATGAAGAGAGAAATCGGAAGCTACATAGCCAAATGTGATATCTGTCAAAGAGTCAAAGCGGGACATCAGAGACCCACGGGACTTTTGCAACCTTTGCAGATTCCGCAATGGAAATGGGATTCTGTAGGAATGGATTTTATCACCGGTTTTGCTACATCTATTAGGGGAAATGATTCTATTTGGGTCATAGTGGATAGACTGTCCAAAGTAGCCCATTTTATACCTGTGAAGACCACCTACCAGAGCTCGAAGCTAGCAGAGTTGTACATTGCTAGGATAGGCAGTTTGCATGAAATCCCCAAGAACATTGTGTCGGATCGAGGAACCCAGTTTACCTCGAGATTTTGGAAGAAAGTCCAAGAAGGATTAGGAACCAAACTGGATTTCAGCACAGCTTATCACTCGCAGACTAATGGACAAACAGAGCGAGTAAACCAGATACTCGAACATATGTTGAGAGCTTGTGTGCTACAATATGGATCAAAATGGGAAGACATTCTGCCTTTCGCAGAATTCTCACACAACAATGTAACACCCTTAGATCGGCGCGATGCAAGTTTTAGTGATTCCCGCCAAACCCGCATAGGAACGATTGAAAAGTGCCCACCAGGCACTTTCGTGTGGGTGGAAAACGAAGTAATATCATTACACAATAGTCCACGATGGAACCCACGAAACATATATATACAACAACGACTCAATTATTCAAGATTACAGGTATACAATACAAAGATCCAAATCACCTTGAAATCTATACAGCATCTGATTACGGACAAGATGAAAATTGAGCTAAGAGACCTGAAGAATAACCAATGACGTCCATAACCCTAACCAGGCCAAGCTAGAAGGGTAACCTTGCTAACGGCGTCGATCTCAAAACCTGCTAAAACAAAAGGGGTGCCGACAAAGGGCAAAGTAAAAAGAGAGTGGTCAGTACTGATGCCAGTACATGGCGAGATTAGAATTCGTCGGTCCTCGTCTACATAGGTATGGTGGACTAAAGAGGCAGCGAAGCATGTGCTAAACAACCTATAGAGACTCGATACAACTGTCGGCTATCAGAGAGAGATAAGAAAGACCTATTCGAAACCATCCTGATACTACCACCAAACATACCCATCCTGGTATTTCCCCCTCGATACCAAACGAGGAAGTCAAGCCGAGGAAACTCACACGGTTGGCAATTTTATTCATTCTTTCCATGGTGGTTATCCAACTTACTAGTCATATTAGATAAATGTCAAATTATAACAGTAAACTTTAGTTATAGTTGTTTATGATAGAGAACTGTGCTCCAAGTTGTCCATAACCGCGGAAAAGGCTTCTCGAAAAGATTTAACCCTGCAGGGGTGCACCAAAGTTTTCACATGCACCTACACCCTTGTTGTTAGATTAGGTAGGTACAAGATCACAAAACATACACCCAACGGTATGTCGAAGGGGTTTCAGACACGATGTTTCCTAGACCCAAAGCAAGCACATGGGGGCCACCCCACTAAGCTACCCACAATGAAGTTTGCCAGCTCCGGAACGGACCCAGTGGTTTGCGTCAATGGCTGTAAACGACTAGGAACCCGAAAGTGTGACTAGGCTTGTCGATACCGTGAAAACACTCCCCATTTGTTCCTAAATAGTACAGGCGCTTCACGCGCAATCGTAAATAAAGCAACAAAGCATGGCATAAGTACAAGATAGTAATAAAGCCCCAAATTACTTTCTGTACCTCAGTACAGTACTTTGAAATCAGGTACTAAATTGATGGGGGTGCCCATACACCCCACATGTGGTTAGAGCGCTCGATCTCGGAACAGGTGTCAAGAACTCGGGGTCCTACGGGACACAAGTGGGCGGTTAAAAACCAAATATTGTCTATTACCCAGTGATGCCTCTGCATTATTTACCTACTTTCAATTTTAGTTATTAAATAGTAATTAAATCCATGATCATCTCCACCATTAAGCCTGTGCCAACCACCCAACAACGATGGAACATCGACGATGCGAAGCATCACCTGAGCAAGCGACTATGACTCACAAGTCCGACTATATGCCAAACAATAGGTAATAGGAGGTGTCCATGGCAATATAGAGGCTGCTGGGAAGTATAAAGGGGTACGAAATTTATAGCATCGCAACATAGATAGCAATAGATCAACAGGAGAATATACAGACTAGAATTGTAAAATAGGTAGAAAGGGGGAGAATGCTCGCCTAAAAATATTGCTGAAGGTTCATCTGAAGATCGGGCCGACACTCGCATCAACTCATCGGCCTAATCCGTGAAGAAGCAAAGCACTGGAAGAAACACCGGATGCACTATTTAATACTACGGCAGAAGATCGGGCATGATGCATGTATGATGTATGACATGGAAAATGTGCAATGCAATTAGGCAATATTAAACGGAACCAGGGTTCCGACATTTACTTAGATGGCTCATGTTTTTTAGATATCCCGCAATTTAAATGTTGTCTTATCAAGGCAAAATATTTCACTGGTTCGATGCACAAATTTAAATGGGACCAATATTAGACTAGATTCGCCCGCATATGGTCTCCATATTTAATTATAAGGTGAATCAGCATAATGCCCCCATTCCACACAAATATGTATGCGAGTATGAAATTTTTTATATGCAACAGGTATATATCATTTATAAAAATATGTGGCTCGGAAAAGGGGGGAACACATGGCGGTCTCGGCGATCTTGGGGTTCCACGAGGGGTTGGGGGTTCGCGGCTTCGGGTCCAAGGTTCGGGTCTTTGGTCTCCGAGAAGAAGATCTTGGGGTTCTGTGACGGAGAGCTTCGAGTTCGGGGTCATTTGTTTCCTATCGGTGACCTTGGGATTTCCAAGTCGAGGTGCTCGATGTTCCGGTCTTGATGCCGATGACGGACTTGGTCGAGCGTCGGAATCTCAGAGCGAAACTGCACAAAAATTCACACCGGAAAACACTCTAAGGCAGAGGAGCACTACATGGCCACAGAAACAAAGATACAGTGATTCAATTGGCCATAGAGGCAAACATGCAGGAACTAGTGCAGGAGGCACATACGCACACGCGCAACAGCGCCAAGGACATGTCTCGGCCATGAGGAGACAGGATGACCAAGTGTTGAGTCATACAACCACAAAGATGATGAAGTGTTCATAGACAACTCCCATAGGTCAAGTGGGTGCTTATCCGGAATTTGTGTTTCTCGCCGTGAACACATGTTTTGGTTTTGCATCTGGGTTTATCTAAAAACTTTCTTCATATTGGTGATCCTTTGGTGGATTCATGTGCGCCATACACATCCTTTGCGTTGTATGTACTAAAAGTTCTCCAAAGACAGGGGCAACACTCCCATCATATACTGTGTAAATTTAATTAAAGATCGTGTTATGCATATCAAATTTGGAAAAACCATAAATATGGTAAGACATTAAACAGTACAATAAAAAAATTAAAAATACGTAAAGACGCATAAAAAATAGGAAAAACAAGACATTAAAAAGTAATAACCCTATGGGCCCAATTAACTACCCACAACGAGGCCCAACACCAGCTGTTAATCATGGAGGGCGTATCGGCACGTCGATCGTCCCACAACCCACGACTCAACCTAGGTAGGCCGCCAATCACCGTTGCCTCCATTACGAGCCGCCCTCGCCTTCCCACATTGTCGACTCCCTTATCCACCCCCTCTCGTGTGTCCTCTAGGGATCGACGCCGCCTCTCACCACTTCATCCTCGCTGGACTCCCTTTCGCCGTCTCTCATTGGTGCCACCCTTCGCCAAATCTACTCATCTGTCGTCCAGGTACTGATTCCATGTCTCATCGATTGTTTGTCGTGCATACAAGATGCTCACATAGGTTTTTGGGGAACTCGTGTAGATTTAGATGGCGAAACATTAACACATTCTCTAAATGATTCGTGCAGCATGGACGATTTAGATGGGGAGATATTTTGTGGTGTCGTGGAGAACGATGCACGCAATGATATGACTTCTACCGCGGGTAATATTAAGTATGGTTCCCCATTATTTGAGCGACGGAAACAACCGAAACATAAATCAAAAAATACGAAAGTTATAAAGTTTTATAGATTTCATTACTCCCTCCGATCCATATTAATTGACTTTGATTTGTCAAAATTTGGATGGACCTATATACTAAATAGTGTCTAGATTCATTCAAATTTAGACAAATTTGAGTCAATTATAATATGGCCGGAGGGAGTACTTATTTTTATTGAGCAAACAAAATGGTTCAGTGTGGTAACTTGTGTGTTTTCATAAATGTTACGCAGCGATATTATTTGAACATCATGATATTGGGGAATGTTACACTATGTTAACACCAGATGAAATAGAAGCTGCTGTCAAATATGTTTGAACTTTGGCGAAGATCCCCAAAGAAGCTGTAAAAAGGGCATACAAAAACTCAGATGAGGCCATCTTGTCTTTGAAAGATCTTAACGATGTTCTTATAAAAGAATGGCTTAGTACTGCTGTAAGTAATTCGCTAACCTATTATTGTTATTTTAAAACAAAGAAGTATGAACATGCAATCATTGTACGATTATTATTTTCAGATACTTGATGCCTATATTCTAGAGCTGGCTCCCCGTCTTAACTATGATTGGCACATATGTGGACCATTGAGGTCAAGCTATCTTATCAAAGAAGCCATTAAATTGTACAAAATGAAAAAAAACTTGAAAAATTTTGACGTAGAAGAAGTGCCAAGACCAGGAGCTGTAGGAAGGGTTTTGAATGAATATTTTGAGCGTGACAAGGTAAAGAGTGTTTTTTATAAATTTGATGTTGTTGTTAACTATTTGGAATCCTACATAGTACATGCTAGTGATCTTATTTTGTAGGCATATTTCCCTCTTAATATACGTGGAGAACATTATGTGACAGTTGTAATGCATAACGTCAAGCAGGAGTTCCAAGTCCTTGATCCTAAGTACAGTTTAACCTATTCGCATGCAGTTGTGGATGACTTGATATTATCTACTTTTTTCAGCAAAACCTTGTTATCTTTTGGCGTATCAGTAAATCTAAATCTTTTGCAAAAAGGACAAATTGCACTAGACATATATTGGACAAACAAAATTACACGCAAACAATTTCCTAACGTCGAGACTTGGCCTATTAAAAAATATGAAATTGGAAAGCAAGATGATGGGTAAGTACTTGTGAATCATATCACTTTCTCACTACTAATGTCGTAAATGAATTTTGTTTCATCTTATAGCAGCAATTCATGCGGATTATGGGTATTGCAATGTCTAGAGCACTGGGACGGAGATCGTATGACTAAGAACATTGATCAGGTCAGTACACTATTCCTTTGTATAGTCGCAAAAATCAATATGATTATAATTCAATTTATAAACTCTTCTATATGGTACTTCAGACAACAATTGAAGAATCAAGAGGACCTACCGTTGCAACGATTCTTATGTCTAGAAGAAACAAGCTAGAGGTTGTGAAAAGGAAAGTCAGATCCGTGATTAATAACAGTGTACCTTGAGAATTTACTAGCCCCTCTACGGACTCTGTCAGGCACCTAGAGGCTAGAGCCTGGAACGCGAAGTTGGACGCCACGCCCGACGCGCTCGGCTTCAGTTTAGGTGTTAGTCTGTCAGAGTTTCAGTTTCGTCAGGTTAGCACTTGGCCGTTTTAGTTGGTTGATTTAGCCACGTTTTCCCACTATAAGAAAGAATAAAAGTAGAGACAATTATCCAGAAATATTGAATATGCATCATGCCATGGGTCTAGAGCCCAATGCAATGTTTGGATATATGAGGCACAAGTCTGCATCATGCCATGGGCATACCACTTTTATACTTAGAATCAATGTCATGATTTGGCATAGTAGTTGTGCACAGTGCGCCGACACAAGCGTCGGCGAGCGGAGAGCGGGCGCAAGCTCCGAGTACTGCGCACGGACCGCGTCGGCGAGTTCACGTGTCGGCCACGTTCACTGTGCATAGTGCGCCGACACCGAGGTCAAGCGCCACCTCACGGCGCCGTAATCACCCTAGCAGAACGGGGTGATCGCGCGGCGCAACAAGACGGTCGTAGCGGCGGCCAGAAGCATGCTGAAGCCGAAGGGCATGCCAAATTACTTCTCGGGCGACACCGTGCTGACAGCGGTCTACGTGCTGAACCTAAACCGGGCGTTCAGGCGAAGCATCACTAGCATGATGCCATATGAGGCTTGGTATCTGCGGAGCTTCGGCTACGTCACGCACGTACGTGAAGAGCGCGCATCCTCACCTGAAGAAGCTGGACGACCGGAGCAGGCCAATGGTCTTCATCGGCTACGAGAGCGGCACCAAGGGCTACCGTGTCTACGATCCCGTCTTTGTCGAGGACGCGATCTTGGACTGGAGCACGCACGAGGACAACCCTGTGAGCACGGCGTTCACGGTGGATTGCTACGTGCACTCGACTCGACTCCACTGCGTACCGCTACACCTGAGGTGGCAGGCAAGGACTCGCCGGCATCAGCTCTCCATCGACACAATCTCCCGCAGAGCACACGTCGTCGGCAGCGTCCTCCTCGCGCACTGAGCTAGCCTCTCCGACACCCGAAGCTGAAGCCGCGCCGCCATCACATCTGCCTTGCCGCGAGGCGTACCCGATGACCAAAAGCGCACACCATGGACGGCATCGTGGAGCCGAACACCCGCCTCGCCTCGTCGCCAAAAGGGATATGTGAAGCAGCAGGGCATCAACGTCGCGGACGCCTTTGGGCCTGTTGCACGGCTGGAGTCCGTGCGGCTCTTGCTGGCGCTCGCCGCGCAGCGCGGGTGGGTCTGCTAGCCAGGGGCGCTAGGCGATGCGCCTGCACAAGCCACTCTATGGACTCCATCAGTTACCTGCAGGCTAGACCCTGGAACACGAAATTAGATGCCAAGGTCGACGCGCTCGGCTTCAGTTTAGGTGTTAGTCTGACAGAGTTTCAGTTTCGTCAGGTTAGCACTTCGCCGTTTTAGTTGGTTGATGTAGTCACTTAGCAGTCTACACTTACTTAGTGCATCCACATCCATAATACTTACATCCACTCAGCAGTTCCCGAGAACAGTTCCTCAGAGCAGAGCAGTTCGTCCCCTCCGATTGAGAGCAGTTCCTCAGAGGGACCATGGACATGTCAGCTTCACCATAGGGTGGAATGACTTCACATTTGTTGCTGCTGTTGGATGGGCGTCTCTACTTCCAATGAAAGTAGAGCATATGCAGGAGCACCTTGGTCTCAACTTTGTTTAGGATGTTGTTTCTACTGTAATGTGTTACTGAATGTAAGTCGAACATGTTGATCATCATGTATGTTTAGGATATGTGTATCTTGAATGTTGAATGTATTGCATCTTGGATCATCTTACTGTGATGTACTCACAAGTATACCAGAATATTAAAAAATGCTGGAATCTATTATAGAAGGAAGTCAAGCGACAACATAGAAGAAGAAGAGGAAACTTGATGACATAGTTCAAGATGTGGTTGCATGAGTCATCACTTGATAGCATGATCCTACTGAGTTGATAGATCATATTTTGCGTACGGAATAGATCAAACAAAACATGGAAAATTAACTGAAAATACGAAATATATTACAAACTTGGAACCAACCCTAAACTACTCGGAATGCCAGTCGAAATCCGACGAGCCCAGATTCGTCGACACACCGGAGTGGATGTCCACTCGAAAAAGGAGGAGGAGGAGAGGACGATCGTCGGAGGGCCGACGCCGTTTTTCTTCTCCTTCGCCTTCCTCGCGGCCTTCTCCTCCCTCTCCTTCTTGCTCGCCACCGACTTCGCCCTCCGCTCCTCGTGATCCGCCTTCTTGGTCGCCTTCGCCGCCGCCTTCGCTGCCGCCTTCTTCTCGTAGAATTACTCCATCACAGCGACGTCCTCCGGGAACTGCCACTCCCACTCGAGGCGGAAGCGCTCGTCGAGCTCCGCCTTGACGAGCCGCTTCTCGAGCTCGCGCTGTTGCTGCTCGCGCGTGACGGCCGAAGGCGGTGGCACAAGCGATTCCGCCTGTTCACGCGTCCACACGTCGTGGAAGTTCACCGTCCGGCGGGAGCGGCCGTGGCGCCAGGCGACCGCGTCGTAGGCGCGCGCCGCCTCGTGCGCTGTCTCGAACGTGCCGAGCCCAATGCACTCGACGCCGCTGTAGATCTCGGCATACAATGTGCCGCTCGGGCGCGCGCGGATGCCTCGATAGCCGGAGGTCGAGCGGCGGCGGGGCGGAATCTCGTTGGGAGGCGGAGCAAGGTGGGAGGCGGAGCGAGGCGGGGGCGGCGAAACTTTCAGAGAGTTAGGTGCGCGCGTGCGGCAGTCAACGCGGCAAGTTTGGCACAGGATGGCGCAAAAGCGCGGGAGCAGAAAAAAGTTTTCGCGCGTCCGCTGGAGGTTCGCGCGGGCTCCCGCGTGCGCCAAATCGGCGGTTGCTGTGTGCACGCGGTCGTTTCATTTTCAGACGCTTCCCTTGGCATTCCTAGGCCTTCTTCAATAAATAATCGGCGGTCTGTCTCTGGAACCGCTACCTCTGCCATTCGATAGGACCGATACCACACGAACACCATCATCCATGGCCGGCAACAATATACAGGATTCACCGTGGGCTGATCTCCCTGAGGGAGTCGTGCAGAAGATAGGTGACATCTTCCTGTCGACAGACGACTTCGACTACTACGCCGCCTTCCGGGAAGTCTGCAGCTCCTGGCGCGGCTTCACGTAGGAGCGCTTTATACCAGCCAACTGGATTGTTCTAGAGCACCAGTTGTCGCCGGAGTATGGGGTAGACGACGCCGCCATCTCGTTGCTGAACGTGAGAACCGGCTGCTTCCTTGAGAAGAAGATTAGTCGGGTTATTCGCAGGTGCTTTCTTGATATTCATCTGTATATGTGCGATCCTTTTTTTTGCGTTCACCTCTCATACGATATGTTTTCAAGTTTTGTTTCTCCATCTACTTTTTTAACCTTGATTGAATCTCTGTCTGTTTACCTTGACTGAATCTCTTCATCTCATCTCTCTCTGTTTACCTCTCTGTGACTCTGGAAGGTACTTTTACGTCGGTAGCACAACCGGCGACCTACTTGTTCTTGGACAGAGGGTGCAGTTGTACAAGACACGGTTGTATAACCCCTGCTCGGGCGCTATCAAGCACCTGAGGGTGGAGATCCCGACCAAGCAGGTGGCTTCTGTCGCTGTTACGATGTTCCCGTCGTTGATGCTCTTTACATCAAATCTTTGGAACAACGTCATTCGGTGGGCGGATGAGGGCACGGAGGAAGGAAGTCACCCTGTATTTAGTGAAGGGTGGTACACGCCGAATGACTTTGCCGAACTCCGGAGCATGACTTCTTACGCCGGTGATGTTTTCTTCGCAGACATATACAGGTATGTCTTCTCGACTATGGCTGATGCTGCCCATGGAGATGTCCAGATGAAGCGCTCCACACAGACCCTAAAGATGCATGCCACCGTCGAAGTCCCTGTTCCGGGCTGCCGGTACCCGGAGAATCGTTTTTAGCTCGTCGATACTGACGGGGAGCTGTTGTTCGTTGTGAGTGGACTTATCTACGGCGACAGGCCCATTGTTTACCGGGTTGATACACAGAACCATGTCCTTCAGCCGGTCAGAGGCATCGGCAACCGTGCTCTCTTCGTTGCTGACAATCGGTGCATCTGCGTCGACAGCGCTAGGGTACCCACGGTGCAGGCCGGCAACATCTACTATCCGGACCTATCCCAGATTAGATCTTACAACTTTGAGGATCTTGCGTGGGAAGAGGAGCCAAGGGTTGACCATGGGTATGTATTAGGAGTATTATGGATGAATGACCGTCCTTTCAAACTAGATCGATTGCTGGTGGAGTATTGCAGAATCGTCGAGCATTCTGAACTGCAGATGGTGCCGCCTTATGGCGAATATGGTACCACCCACTACAATTTGATGCAGCCCAACCTACGGTCGTTACTACATCAAGGTCTCCAACTTACGCCAAGTCGTCATGGACTCCAAAGGTGAATCCGTTCCTCTATGCGAGCCCACTTCCTACCCTATTGAATGGTATGCTACTTCATACTCCGTCACATATGCATGCTAGGTTCACACCGACCAGTATGGAGGCAAGGGAGGAAGCCCGGAGCATCAAGCCCGACAAGACGGAAGCTTCGAAGAGGAGGAGGAAGAAGACAGATCACCAAATGCTCTCTATCTCCAGCAGTACTACCGGATCAGGCGACCGGTACTACCGGCCTGCGGTACTACCGCCCCCCGACTACCGCTCCCTACAGACGACGCCAATAGAAGCCCCAGGACTACAAGCGGTACTACCGGATCTAGAACCGGTACTACCGGTCAGCGGCACTACCGCCCCCTTCTACCGCTCGCTATTGATGGCTCCAACGGATGCTCCAAGACCGCAAGCGGTACTACCGGTCCCAGAGCGGTACTACCGGTGATGACCGGTACTACCGGTCCTAAGTCCGGTACTACTGGTCATGTGTGCCTGCACGCACTAGTTGGGCCACAGCCCATGTATTCCCCTTACTTACCTATTCGCCTAGTTTATCCCCAAATTACCCTTGTTTAGTGGCTGGCCTATAAATAGAGCCCCCACCCCTCATGTATCCCTTAGGCATAGATGATAAACTAAAGACACCCCCTTGTGTGAAATCTCTAGTTTTGCCTCATCCCCTTACCCAAGGGGACCGACTATCGTCACCAACCTCGATTGGACTTTGCATCACGCATCCATCGTTGAACAAGGCCTTGGAGTTCGATGTCTCGTCTCCAAGTTTTCAAGACCCTCCCCAAGGTGTTCTTCCCTCTCTGATGTGGATTTGAGGGATCACGTTGACCGATCTTTCCTTGCGAGGATTCTATCGGACCGGTGGCCGCCGTTTGGGAGCAATCGGCCTTGTATCGTGTGAGTTTTGCGTGTGTTCATCGTGTTCTTCACGAGGTGTGTGTTCTCTTCCGCTACCTTCTCCCTTTCCCCTCGCTTTCCCATCAATTTGACCATGAGATCCGTGAAGATCGGGCACCCAAGAGGTTAACCCCTCCATCATCTGGTATCAGCAGCTTTTGGTTGCCACGGATTTCTCATCGATTTGGTCTTTTCCCCATAAATTCGAAAATTCCACCAAAAATAGCCCCAATTCGTGTTTTGCATTGATTTGTGATTTGAGTGTGTTTTGGTAGGTTTTGATCCGTGGATTACTTGCTAAACTTGTTAATCTACCTTCCTTTGCGTTCCCATAGACTAATTCCTTGATTTCCCCCTTCGATTTGGTGTTTCTCTTGAAGATTTTCCGCCCAAATCGCCCCAAAATCGCGAAAACGCGTCAAATCTGGGCGTCCCTGGACCAAGCGGTACTACCAATCACAATATCCGGTACTACCGCTCACCGGTACTACCGCTCCTAATATCCGGTACTACCTCCCAGTACAGAAAGAAAACAGCAGGTTCCCAGATTTCAGCCTCTCACCGTTTTGAGCATAACTTTTGCATTCGAACTCGGATTTTGGTGTTCTTTAGCTCGTTTCGAAGAGGCGAAGGAGCTCTACATAATCATCCACGTTGTTCATGCTATCTACTCCATCCAAATTCCGTGAGAAAGGCAGAATCCAACAATAAAGGGTGAAGATCGTCGACACAAGGTATAAACATTCCGCGACTTCTCCCCACTTGCATTCCTTTGTGAACCCCACTATCTTTGCAAGCAACAAACACCTATTGAGACTAGTTCCTCTTATGATTGATTGGGCTATGCACATTTGATACCTTGTAGATTTCGAGCAAACGTTGTGAGCGCTATCTCATATAGTTATCTTGTATAGTTGTTGGCACAAGGAAGAGGCAAGTGAAAAATAAAATAAAAGAGTGATACAAATAGAAAAAAAAAGAGATACACATGGGCCTCATTGAATAGGAAGCGCAAGCTCGATGAACATCATATAGGTGGTACTTATTGTGCATATCTTATAGCCCACCAATTTTGTGCAATCGAACTAGCGTCTCTCCTTGTACTTGTGTGACACGAGCTTATAGTCTTCGCTAGGTAATCATTTGGTTCTTAGCTCACTTTCTCCGTCGCACAAGTCCCATTTATCCCACCGTGTGTGTTTCCTTGTACATATTTCCTATCTTGTGGATTGACTTGTTTGCTTTGTGATCATTGTGGTTCTTTACTTGCCATTACAACATCTTGATTTCGGATTGGTTCTTGACATGCCATTTTCCATACCTATCCACCATAGGCCTTGTGTGTGTGTTCTTTTTGTTGGTAGTTCGTTTTGGTGTTCCGCGTGAACTTCACTTTGCTTGGTTTATTGCTCTCAAGTGTGGCCACTTGCACGATACGATCTTCCAAGGTAAAGTAAGGTTTGACGTTGTATCCCTAACACCCTATACCACTTCCATATACACAGCTTGGTATTGTGCATCATGTCTAAGGACTCTGGAACCGAGGATGATATCTATGAAGAATCCATGATGAGCCACCATGACTACGACTCCACAAGTATAGAGGACATGACGGAGCACTACACCTACGATGACTCCACATGCATGGAAGACATGGAGCTCTACGTCGACAATGGATCCTCATGCATGGAGCCTATGGAGCACTACACCAACAATGGCTCCACATGCTTGGGTGATATGGAGTACTACACCAACAATTACTCCCCAAGCATGGACGACTTCGAGTGCGACATCGATGACGCCTCGCCAAGCATGGAGAACACGGAGAACTTCATCGACTTTGATGGCTCCTCCATGAGCCATGAAGAATTCCTCCACCGTGTGGAGATGGAAGCCTACTACGCCAAGCAAGAGGAGGCGCATCATCAAGATTCCATGACCTTCAAGGCCAAGCGTGCCACACCAAAGGGCACCACCTACTTCGATGATCCACCTCCAAGGCGACAAGTGCCACCACCTAGATGGCGTCAAGCGCCACCATCTCCAAGGCGCCAAGTTCCATCACCTCCAAGGCGTCAAGCTCCACCATCTCCAAGGCGCCAAGCTACATCACCTCCAAGGCGCCAAGCTCCAACTCCCATCCAAACAAGAGTGGCGTCCAAACATCATATGCATCAAGAGGCGCCAAGAAACAAGACTCTTCATCGACAAACATCCTCTCATGAGCATCGCCACCATAAAGAGGATACAAGACATCGTCAAAGGCATCTTCGCCATAAAGACAAAGAATTCAAGATGAGCACCAACCACAAGATCAATCGTCAAGCTCAAGAAGGCACCACAAGCACAAGAAGAGTGCCAAGGCAAATGATCACTGTCGTGAGCATCATGTGGATGACCAAGTGCTTCACCAACATCAACCATCGGCAAGGCACGCCAATGACCTCCGTCGACACCATCATAGGGCACCTTCAACTACGCGTGCCACCACCATAATGGCACCAAGAGCAAGCCTTCCTCCACGCCATCAAGCTTCAACTCCTACGCTTGACTTCCACGACCTCGCCAACGAGGAAAATGTAAACCTCTACTTCGCCAAGTTGGATAGCATGAGCCTACCTCCACCACTACTACGAGATGGCCACAAGACGGTCGAGCATGGGATTTTCCCTTCGACCATGGAGGCGAGCAATGATGCCCATTTTATGGCATCCAGCATGGGATTTTCCCTTCACCAAAGGAGGCGCATGGAGTTGAGGAAACCGAGCCTACCCCCATATGCTTGAGTGATGATGTGGTACCAATCCCATGTGAGTATGAGAGCCACTTAGCCCACTTGAGTGAGAACAAGAGTGAGATGAGTGACTCCACCTTATGTGAGATTGAATGATTCCACTTGGAGGGCATGAGTGATACTCCTAGTGAGTTGAGAGTGGTAGTTGATAGGTCAAGTGAGACCATTTCGATTTCTAACAACTTACCCTCTACCTCTAGTGTGTTCTCTTGTGTTGTGCTAGGTTCCATGGAGGAAGACGCCCGAAGCTATGAAGCAATGATGCCTCGAATGGAGAAGATGTACATGGTGGATGAAGAGGATGTTATGCCATGGCTACATCAAGAAAACGAAGTCATCCACAAGGAGACCACTACTTCCACAACACCCACTTCATATGATAGGTATGACCAAGGTAACAATAAGGGTGTTAATGATGCCATGATCCCACTAGTGGACATGATGAATTGTGAGGATATGCATGCTATGGATGATACTTGTGACATTACATATGCTTCACTCATATTCCCATGTGATTCTTTGCCTTTACATAATATTAATCATGTGGAATTGTTTGATTGCGAAATCATTTCCATAAACATGCCATGCTATGCATCTTGTGTGTATCCTCCAATTGCTTTGGACTTGCCTTGTCATGCTAGTCATTCAATTTCTCCCGTTGCTTGCGATAAGATGAATTCTTGTTATTTCACTTATTTTGCTTGCAACAATATTGATCATATGCGTTATAATGAGATGGCCCCCATAGCTTTCTCAATTTTTGGATATTTTGATGATTGCCATGATACGCATGTTCCCCACTTGCATACTCACCATGCATCTATGTCATACTTGATTGACATTAATGGTGATGTGCACAAGAAGAGATACGTCATGATGGATGATGTGTATCTCTACCATGCACACACGTTCTTCCTTTTGTGTATGATGTGTGTAGGTACCCGCATGAGAATGTCAACCTCGGTTGAGCACGAGTTGACAAAAAGAGATCTTGAGAGCATCCCACAAGTAAGTTCAAGATCGAACCCAGCTCTGATACCTTTTGCATGCTTTGCATCTTTCATGTTGACAAATTGTTCTTTCCTATGGTTTGCTTGCAAGCATGTTAATGGTATTATCTTCCCTTGTGACATTCATGTTTCTTCGCTTTTAGATAATGATGCTTTGTGTGTTGCAACAAAAATGTTGAACAATTTCTCGCTCCGATGTTTTGTGTGCAACCATAATTCCATTAAGAGCATGTATTGTCATGAGAGCGTCCAAGAATCTCGTCTTGTTGTTGCAACAAACATAAGGACCACTAGATCTTTCATTTGGTTTGTTTGCAAACGTGTTGTTTTTGCTTCCGTTTGGGATACTCATATTCCCATGAATTTGCTTTTGATGATTTGTGTATGACATCCAACATGTCGAACAATTTCTCTTTCCAATGGTTGGTTTGCACACATAATGATGTTGCTTTGGACATTCTTCCTTTTGTGTTTTTGCCAAATTCTCGTAGTTTTGCATCAAAGATGTTGATCAAATTTCTATTCGTTTTCTTTGAATGCCACAATAAGATGTTATATGGAGTTTTTGAGTTTCCACATTTGGATGATGTTCAAACGATTTCCATGCACTTTGACCATGCATATGCATCCCATTTTCTATACATGCATTATGCTAATAGTGTTGTGAACAAGAATGGACATGCCACATTTGACATGCTCCACTATCACGCACGAAAATATTTTGCTTGGTCTTTGTTGTGTGAAGGTACAAGTGCATGCACGTCAACCTCTACCAACCATGTGTTGACAAGAAGAACCGAAGAGAGTTACCTATGGCTACCCTTCATCGAGCTATCTTTACAAGCTAAGGTGACTTCCTTCTACTTGAGGACTCATGCTATAATCTTCATGAATTGGCTACGCTTTGAGTGTTTCTTCGCTTTTGTCGTGAGCTTTGTAGGCTTCATGGAAGGTGAAGGAACATTGAAGTGTTGTCAAGTCAATCTTCCCGAGGACGACTATATGGTGAACCCCAGGATCAAGGATGTCCTTCGACCTCTTCTACTTCGTGATGAACATGGAGAGTCGAGGACGACTCTTTTTGAAGGGGGGAGATGATGCAGCCCGACCTACGGTCGTTACTACATCAAGGTCTCCAACTTACGCCAAGTCATCATGGACTCCAAAGGTGAATCCGTTCCTCTATGCGAGCCCACTTCCTACCCTATTGAATGGTATGCTACTTCATACTCCGTCACATATGCATGATAGGTTCACACCGACCAGTACGGAGGCAAGGGAGGAAGCCCGGAGCATCAAGCCCGACAAGACGAAAGCTTGTAAGAGGAGGAGGAAGAAGACAGATCACCAAATGCTCTCTGTCTCCAGCGGTACTACCGGATCAGGCGACCGGTACTACCGGCCTGTGGTACTACCGCCCCCCGACTACCGCTCCCTACAGACGATGCCAACAGAAGCCCCAGGACTGCAAGCGGTACTACCGGATCTGGAACCGGTACTACCGGTCAGCGGCACTACCGCCCCCTTCTACCGCTCGCTACTGACGGCTCCAACGGATGCTCCAAGACCGCAAGCGGTACTACCGGTCCCAGAGATTGGACTTTGCATCACGCATCCATCGTTGAACAAGGCCTTGGAGTTCGATGTCTCGTCTCCAAGTTGTCAAGACCCTCCCCAAGGTGTTCTTCCCTCTCCGATGTAGATTTGAGGGAGCATGTTGACCGATATTTCCTTGTGAGGATTCTATCGGACCGGTGGCCGCCGTTCGGGAGCAATCGGCCTTGTATCGTGTGAGTTTTGCGTGTGTTCATCGTGTTCTTCGTGATGTGTGTGTTCGCTTCCGCTACCTTATCCCTTTCCCCTCGCTTTCCCATAGATTTGACCACGAGATCCGTGAAGATCGGGCTACCCAAGAGGTTAACCCCACCATCACAATTACTATGAAGGCTACCTGTCATATTAGATTTATGGATCATGTTGGTCTGGTCTTGTATTCTCTGTCGTTTGTGAATTATATGCAAGTGTAAGTTGTATGGTGTGCCTGTAATACAATGGATGGTCTATGTTTCAAAAAGATCATGTTTTATACCTATTTCAATTTTGCTATTTTCTATGTACATGTAGTAATTCTGATACGTACTCGCTTTGTAAAAATCCATGCCAACAGTGCGTGCGATCTTGACCTATCTTAGCTGTCTAGTAAATTCTTGATCATCTTGTTGCTGTATATATGATCCTATGATATTGATAGATCTAACTACAATTTTGTTATGCCAAACAAAGACACACAAGCAAGGTTTTTCATGTAAAACATATTGGAAAAGATGTTCAGCAAAGAAACAACAAGCTTGTATATATGAGATGGTAAGTAATTAAATTCGTGCAGACTTATTCAA
The DNA here is from genome assembly GCA_916181665.1 of Avena sativa. Classification (NCBI taxonomy): domain Eukaryota; kingdom Viridiplantae; phylum Streptophyta; class Magnoliopsida; order Poales; family Poaceae; genus Avena; species Avena sativa. The sequence goes on from OV702280.1 coordinate 142,332,005, forward strand.
AATGCCAAATATTATTGTAGTACAGAAGGGAATGAAAAAATAGCGATACATCGGGAAGGCGCACCCCCATTACCTCCGACGCGGTGCACGTCTGACACCACCCGCAGGACTGTGTCATTATGACGCGTGCACCGTTCTATCAGCGCCAAAGTGAATTGTCAATCGACTTAATGGAGCATCCAATCGGTCACATCGTTGCAGTTCTCTTCCGTCCACATGTGCACAAAACTTTTTTGAGAAGGCAGGTCGCATAGTAGGGGAGAGTACGGTGGGGTGCATAAGACTGGTCTGCCTAGCCTTTTTGAGTATCTACCTCCACTAGTCCAAAAGGAAGACAACTGACAGTAGTAAGTGTCATCGTTGATTTTTTAAGAGAAGCTCGTGCCACTAATGAATGCAGGGTATATAAGCAGGTCTAATCGTTTCTCACTCGGCGATGTGGGACTAAACTCCAACCCGCGTCAGTCCTTCCCGCTACGGTTTTCCGTTGGGCCTGAAAGAGCCCATTACTTTTTGATGACCGGGATTAAGATAGGCCGCCCCAAACTACTTCACGCCCGGACGCAGCCGTGACTCGGGCGTGGGAGTAGGAGTTGTGCTGGCTTGTTGCCTGCATGCCAAGTCTTACTTTTTTCTTCAATCCTATATTCCTTTTTATTTTCTATTTAAATATTTGAACAAAATAGCTATTTTACAATTTTGAATTTTATAAAATAAATTACATATTCTTGACAGGCACCGTTGGTATAGCATGTGCAAAAATTTTAGGATCATTTAATGAACATCGAAAAGTTGAGAAATTTACGAACAGCCCTTTTGGTGCCACCTAGGCCTCTTTTCCTAGCAATGTGTTTTTTTTTGACTTTCGTGAAACAACCTGGATTTTTTTACACATGCTAACATACACAAACTAAGACACATGTACAAGGTTTCACACAAATTTGAATGTTTCTGAATTTTTGGTGGCTCGGTCAAATTTAGGCCAAAAATCAAGGTGTCTAGTAAGGATGCCTAGGTTTTAGGCCTTTGTGATGTGATACATGCTCCATGCTGAAACATGGCATCCTCTACCTAGAAGCAATTTTAAATGTGTCCAAGCTTTCACACAATTTTCATTTTTTTTGAATTTTAGGTGGCCCAGTCAAATTTTGAATTTTTGCATGGGCTTGAGACCTCTCTGGGGTGGCTAGAAACACCTTCACCAACTTGTGGTTGTGTGACTCACCTCTTTGGGCCCATGCCAACATTGCATAGCATCTACACCTCTTCGAGTAGGTTAGAAACACCATCATCAACTTAGTGGCTGTGTGAGTCACTACACCTAACCACATGATCCCACCCACTTGATAGATCTAGCTATAAGAGTGCTATGCCAAGCCATGCCACACTAGCTTGTGGCAGATGTGGGGACATGCCCACATTGCATGGCGTCTCTAGACCTTTGTGGGCTGGATAGAAACACCTTCCCCAACTTGTTGTTGTATGAGTCATCACACCTGAGCAACATGATCCTACCTACTTGCTATATCTAGCTATAATTTTGCTATGCCTAGCCATGACACACACAACTGTGGTAGATGTGGGCCCATGCCAACATTGCATGGGATCTACACCTCTCCGAGTTAGCTAGAAACACCATCATCAACTTAGTAGCTGTGTGAGTCACTACACCTGACCAACATGATCCCACCCACTTGATAGATCTAGATGTAAGAGTGTTATGCCAAGACATGAGACACACTTGTGGCAAATGTGGGGCCATGCCAACATTGCATGGGATCTAGACCTCTCTGGATGGATATAAACACGTTCACTAACTTTTTGTTGTATGAGTCATCACTTGGACAACCTGATCCTTCCCTCTTGATAGATCTAACTATACTTTTGCTATGCCAAGCCATGACACACACAACTGTGGTAGATGTTGGGCCATGCCAACATTGCATGGGATCTAGACCTCTCCGGGTTGGCTAAAAATACCATCATCAACTTAGTAGTTGTGTGAGTCACTACACCTGACCAACATGATCCCACCCACTTGATATATCTAGTTATAAGAGTGTTATGCCAAGCCATGACACAAACTTGTGGCTGATGTGGGGCCATGCCAACATTGCATGGGGTCTAGACCTCTATGGGCTGGATAGAAACACCTTCACCAACTTGTTGTATGAGTCATCACACCTGACCAAAATGACCCTACCTACTTGATAGATCTAACTATACTTTTGCTAACATTGCATGGGATCTATACCTCTCTAGGTTGGCTAGAAACACCATCATCAACTTAGTGACTGTGTGAATCCCTACACCTGGCCAACATGATCCCACCCACTTGATAGATCTAGATGTAAGAGTGCTATGCCAAGCCATGACACACTTGTGGTAGATGTGGGGCCATGCTAACATTGCATGGGGTCTAGACCACTCTGGGCTGGCTAGAAACACATCATCAACTTAATGGTTGTTTGAGTCACTACACTTGACCAACAGGATCCCTCCCACTTGATAGATCTAGCTATAAGAGTGCTATGTCAAGCCACGACAAACTTGATGATGGTGTTTCTAATCAACTCATATGGGTCTAGAGCCTAATGCAATGTTGGGATAACATGATCCCACCCACTTGATAGATTAACACTACTATGCCAAGAGATGATGAATTTTGAATTGTTTCTAAAAATTAGTTGAATTTTGAATCTAAAACAAAAAACTAGTACGAAGATGTTCAGCAAACAAACAACAAGCTTGTAAAGGGAATGAAAAATAATGCTACTACACATTTCGAGCTCAACGGCCTGCATACGACTAGAAGACCATTGTTGGACCAGGATGCAGACCCATGTGTAGTCCAAAAGGAAGACAACTGACACCATTATGTGTCATCGTTGATTTGTTGAGAGAAGATCGTGCCACGTATGAATGCAGGGTATATATGCAGGTCTAATCGTTTCTCGCTCGGCTATGTGGGACTAAACTCCAACCCGCGCCAGTCCTTCCCGCTACGGTTTAAAGTTGGGCCCGAAAGAGCCCATTACTTTTTGATGCCCGGGATCAAGATGGGCCGCCCCAAACTACTACATGACCGGACGCAGCCATGACGTGGGCGCGGGAGTAGGAGTTGGGCTGGCTTGTTGCCTGCACGCCAAGTCTTACTTTTTTCTTCGATCCTATATTCCTTTTTATTTTCTATTTAAATATTTGAACAAAATAGCTATTTTACAATTTGAATTTTATAAAATAAATTACATATTCTTGACAGGCACCATTGGTATAGCATGTGCAAAAATTTTGGGATCATTTGATGAACATCGAAAAATTGAGAAATTTACGAACAACCCTTTTGGTCCCACCTAGGCCTCTTTTCCTAGCAATGTGTTCTTTTCGAATTTTGTGAAACAACATGGATTTTTTTACACATGATAACATACACAAACTAAGACACATGTACAAGGTTTCACACAAATTTGAATGTTTTTGAATTTTTGGTGACCCGGTCAAATTTTGGCCAAAAATCAAGGTGTCTAGTAAGGATGCCTAGGGGTTAGGCCTCTGTGATGTGATACATGCTCCATGCTGAAACATGGCATCCTCTACCTAGAAGAAATTTTAAATGTGTCCAAGCTTTCACACAATTTTGATTTATTTTTTTGAATTTTAGGTGGCCCGGTCAAATTTTGAATTTTTGCATGGGCTTGAGACCTCTCTGGGATGGCTAGAAACACATTCACCAACTTGTGGTTGTGTGACTCAGCAGTTGGCCAACATGATCCCACCCACTTGATCATTTTGGTCAGGTGATGAGTCACACAACCACAAGTGTATTAGGGAGATTCTAGCCAACCTAAAGAGGTCTAGATCCCATGCAATGTTGGCATCGGCCCACATTTGCAGGGCACAAGTTTCTTGGTGGAGTACGTATTAGAGCATTTTCCCTCCATGCAGGGCACAAGTTTCTTCTTGGTGGCCAACATGATCCTACCTACTTGCTAGCTCTAGCTATAATTTTGAGTCTTCCAAGCCATGCCACACACTAGCCTATGGCAAATGTGGGGCCATGCCAACATTGCTAGATCTAGCTATAATTTTGAGACCTCTCTGGGCTGGCTAGAACCACCGTCATCAACTTAGTGGTTGTGTGAGTCACTACACCTGGCCAACATGATCCCACACTTGATAGATCTAGCTATAAGAGTGCTATGCCAAGGCATGACACACACTAGCTTGTGGAAAATGTGGGGCCATGGAAACATTGCATGCATGCATGGGGTCTAGAAACCTCTCTGGGCTGGATAGAAACACCTTCACCAACTTGTTGTTGTATGTGTCATCACACCTGGCCAACATGATCCTACCTACTTGCTAGATCTAGCTATAATTTTGAGTTTGCCAAGCCATGACACACACTAGCTTGTGGCAAATTAATGTGGTGAATTTTTATGATGTGAAACTAGGTCGATGTTGTAACATGGCATACAACCAGAAGTTGGTTAAAGTGTTTCTAGCCAGCTAAGAGAGGTCTATATCTCATGCAATGTTGGCATGGGTCTACATCTGCCACAAGTGTGTGTCATGGCTTGGCATAGCACTCTTATGCTTAGATGTATCAACTGGGTGGGATCATGTTAGAGCTTGGTGGGACAAGGTGCAATCAATAACAATTTTGTTAGACCTTGGTGGGATCTTGCATAGCACACTTCACTTTGTATCCGTTTTAGCTTCATGCAAGTTTTATGGTTCTCCTGTACTCCCTCTGTTTCAAAATATAAGATGTTTTAGATTTGTGAAGCAAATGTATCTAGACTTGTTTTAGTTTGTAGATTCACTCCAAACTTGAATGAACCTAAACACTAAAATAAGTATAGATACATTTCCTTCACAAAGCTAAAACATCTTATATTTTGAAACGGAGGGAGTAGATGTTAACAGTGCCAACCGAATTGCGCCCTCAGTACGAATTTTGGGTCCTTTATACTTGCTTCGTTTCACAATATATACCTTTTTAGCAAGCTGTTTGAGTTTGCTAAAAAGCCTTACATTTTGGAACGGAGGTAGTAGTACCTTTTTTGTAGTCGAGTGCGGGGTTCAGCAGCAGTATATACGTCAGCAGCAGGTGCTGCAAAAGATCCTGGCGCTGAAGATTGTACAGGTGCAGAATATTCCTGGGCACCAGCGCTCAACGATGTGCCGATTGGATCTCCTGGCGAGGCGTCACTCATGAAGCCGTCAGAAGAACCACGGGGAAGAGGTGGTCGGGAGATCCGCGCGTACACGCGTTGGTGGGGACCACGGGTAAGACGTGTCGGGCTCCCAATGGTCGCCATAGTTACGCGCAGAACGCGACGCAAGGGAGGGCCTAGACCTTGGAGACATGGCGTGAGGGGACTGGCACGGATCGATACGCCCAGATGACAGCGCCTCAGAGTCTCGGGGGCGGATCCGAGGCAGATTTTTCCCCCGTATCATGCTCAGAGTACGTGTTTTCTTGGCTTGTAGTGGTGTTTCCTTTAGCCTCATTATCCGATCTGTTATCATCAGTATTTTTGGCAGAATTTTGCGTGACTAGTTCGGTACAGCTTGTGGGCAGGGTGTCAGCTGTGGCCTACATAGGATCAACGTCAGGAACAATCGTCACATATATATTGGTCATTAGTATGCACACCCCTAGTTGTTTCTACCGAGGAGGGATTGTCTGAAGGAAGCAAAAGAATTTCATCATGGAGACGACGACCCACAATTTTGATGAACTGTAGCAAAGGGAAAAACATTTTCATCAAAAACTACATCCCTTGACACGTAGACACGGCCAGAAGTACTATCAAGGCATTTTACTCCTTTGTGACGAGGACTATACCAAAGAAATACACACCGTTTTAAGCGAGAGGAGAAACGCTGCTGAAGATGTTTCTAGCCAGCGTAGAGAGGTCTAGATCCCATGCAATATTGGCATCGGCCCACATCTGCCACGAGTGTGTGTCATGGCTTAATCAGATGTATCAGCTGGGTTTGATCATTTTGGCCAGGTGATGATTCACACAACCACAAGTTGATGAGGGAGATTCTAGCCAACCTAAAGAGGTCTAGATCACAAAGCTAAAAACTCTCATATTTTGAAATTGTATAATGTAATTCCCATTCATTTATATGTCTGGTCCGTTACTATTTTGGCGAGTGTTGTATTTTAAGCATACGCACTACAACTAGGCCTATGAACATTGCTCATCAAATCCACAAATTGGCGAACATAAACAACCCAAACCTTACATTAATTACAATCGTAAATTAAGCAAAACGACAAAATTAAACTGCAGTCATAAAACATTATTCTGACAAAAACACAGCGTCATGCGCGAACTGTTTAGTAATCAAACAACCCAGCTTTGTGTAAATTTTTTAATCGTATACCAACATTCGCCAGGGAATCGGTAGTACGAATTTTTTTCCTTGAGTTTTCAAGAATCTACCAGCATCTCCGCGATCTCAAGAACTCTGTTTTTTACCTTGTAGAGTTTGTTTGTCTTCGACAGAATAATTTCTGCAACAGTACGTCTCCTAGAATCATTTATCCTTTCCTATAACAAAATATTAGCAGGGTTAATAAGGTCACATGCTGGTGTATATAAATATGCAAATGAAAAATAGAATTTTGAATACCTGCGAGACTACATCTGTAAATTTATCTCCGTCAAAGTGCTCCATACAGCGTAGCACGAACATTTCACATGACTTTCTGATCACAACGAATCTAAATTTGAATAACAGTACTAACACATCAAAAGAAATGGCATTAGTTCAACCAGAAACTCACGCATCATTTTGCCGTGGTGTTTCGCAGCTTACGATCTCCCAAGTGGAAACATCATGAAACTTATAATCCGTATATTTGTTGGCCACTTCTATGTCTTTCAAAATTTGCTCTCTCTATGAAACAGAGAGGTTTAGTGTAATGCTTGGAGTAACCATATCGTCGCTAAATGTATAGAGAGAAAACATACCATAGCTTCGACAATTTTCTAGACCCTTTTAAATTCAAACAGCGAGTCGAGCACTTGAAATTTCTTCTTTGGACTATTCAAGACGGCACAACACCAGTGGCAATCGTTTATATTCAACACGAAATATGCCTACCAAAAAGAGACAAGTGTTATCACATTACATAATTTGGTTTATACCCTGCATTTTCTTGTACAAACAGTACTTATTTTATCAGCATGAAAGTATTCTTCCATGCATCTAGCAGAGCATACTGATATATCATACACCTTTTCTGATTTTTTGTCCAATGCTTCTTTCTTATGCTGGGATCTAGTTTTTCTTCTTGGTGGAGTACATATTAGACTGTTTGCCCTCCATGCAGGGAACAAGTTTCGGTCATCCCCCAGTCGAAGAGACAATTCTTCCATGTAAGAACTTATAACCTACAGAAAAATTTAATAACGTGTGACAAACGATCCTTCTTGTTTGCATAAAATAACAAAACTATGGTACTTGGACTTACATTGCTACACAGCCATAATTTATCAAGGATCACACTAATGTGGTTGGCAGTGACCTCAGTGTTGCCCTTGTTATCATAGACACTTTCATTGCAAAAATATTAATTATTTTTTGCTGTTTCAACGTACAACACCATAGCATCTATTTTTTGCTATTTCAACGTACAACACTGCAGCCATCCAGGACTTCTATGTCTTCGAAATGAACTGCATACATAGAAACAAATGTTTAATACGTGCATGTAACTGTTTTAATTTAATACATGCACAACCATGCAATTCAATGATGTTGCACTACCTTTTCTAACATCGTTTTTTTGGTTTTTTACCCTTTTTTTCCGCCGACCTGAGCTTGCGCTTCTCGCCAACGACTTCTGTCTTCTCACCATTAATAGATTTCCGGCAAATGGTATGTAGGCTATTAAACAAGTCAAATGATCCATTCGACAGAGTGTCTCCTACCTCACCCGTTTTTCCTCCCTGCCCCTTTTTCAATGTAGTTGTGAATGCTTCTAATGGAATCGGCTCTGGGTCCGATCGCGTCGGTGAAGGACCCCTACCATCAATTAGTATTGGTGACGCTTGCGTACTGCCGAGTTTCGATGGTGTGGTGTGGCAAGCATCAGTAGCATTCCTTTCCTTCTTGTCTGTGGGTAACATGAATATGTCACCTTCAACCTCTTTCTCCTTACTATTTGAATCCTTCTTTAAATTAGAGTCCTGTGCAATGTTAAAGGAGTTACTTTATGGGGTGTCTGGACGGTCCATGAAATCTTTTGACATATATTTGGTGTTAGTAGAGGAGATTCCTTCACCATTCTCTACCTCCTTCTCTACCTCCTTATCTACCTCCTCCTCTTTATTGTCATTATCAGACATTTTTTCTTTAGAAGGTCTGTACGCGACTCCTGCCGAGTTCATCATAACAAGAAGTTTCTGCAAGATTGAAAATAAATGAATCATCATGTCATGTTTAAAAAAAAGAATTTGTTTAACTCAGAGCAGATGACACATAGGGTGTATCACCTTAGCACAAGCTTCCAAGAAGACCTCCATCTTTCTATGCAAGGTTTCTTCAATTTTTCTATCAATATGCTCTGTTAGTTTGTTCGTCATATGTTCCAACATGACTTCTCTCATTCCTTTAGCCCTGTTGGATGTAGAACCTCCTTCCTTCTTCCTGTAGGGCCCTCTACTACGTTTCTTACCAGATGACACATAGGGTGTATCACCTTAGCACAAGCTTCTAAGAAGACCTCCATCTTTCTATGCAAAGTTTCTTCAATTTTTCTATCAATATGCTCTGTTAGTTTGTTCGTCATATGTTCCAACATGACTTCTCTCATTCCTTTAGCCCTGTTGGATGTAGAACCTCCTTCCTTCTTCCTGTAGGGCCCTCTACTACGTTTCTTACCAGATGCAATTTCGGGTGTATGAAGAACCTCTTCTCGATGCTTTTGAGTTATGTCATCGTCAATCTTCAAGATATGTGTATATAAACCAATTAATATTGACAACCTAGAACAGTTAGCAGAACAAAAAATAAGTCACGATATCACTTGTATATACGTACCTTTCCCAAAGCACGACCCTTTAATTCTAAGGCGTCTCTCACCGAAGCCGCATCTTCCGTCCAGTTCCTCATCAATGGCCTTCTAGACGTATACTCGGCGCCAACTGGGAGTATCTTCTCATAGTACAGATACTTGAAATATCACAACAAAATTTGATTAAAACAAATAAAAATGTATTGTAGATAATTATATACTCCCTCAGATTCAAATTATTTAACTTAGATTTGTCTAGATTTGGATGTATCTAGACATGTTTTAGTGCTAGCTATATGCGAATCTGGACAAAAACAAGTCAATTAGTTTGAATCGGAGGAAGTATGTAAGTTGAGAATGGAATTTACCTATAACAAGATGGTGGTCGGCCATTGCTTCGCTTCATATGCGTTGCCTACTTGTTTTAGGCTAGCAATGAGGTATGTCCGTACATACTCATTGAAATTCAGCTTTTTAATACGACCCACATCTTCTACTAGTGCATAGTATCGTTTTGGGACGATCTTCTGGTTCTATGGGGCAAGGACTGTCCCAATCAGAACCAAAACCACCTTGCGGATAAAGTCGTCATCCGCGACTTTATCCTTGATGACGTCGGCGATTAGGTCACCAATTACAAGATTACCTATCTTTTTGCTTACAAAGCTATCAGGTATACGGTTCTTTGCATCATCATCTTCCTCATAAAGTATGTCCGATATATCCAATCCATGATTTTTTAAACCATAGATGCACTCAACGTCCACTCCGGTAAGGGATATTTCACCATCATTTTTGCGTGCATTAAATTTTTCTGTCATAAATTTGATCACCAGACATCTTGACTTCACTGGGGGAATCTCAAGCATGCACTGCAAGTCGGTTTCTCCAATTTTGGCACATTGTGACGGTGTCATACTTTTCACGAAATGACACCACTTCTCAATAGCACAACACATTTCTTCGATTTCGTTCATTCTGTTGAAAAATAACTATATTTATTTAGGTGTTTTGTTGGCATCCGAAGAAATAATACTATTCATAACACACATAGACTAAGATGGATAAAACTAAGAGTACGTTATACTACACCATGTCAGGTAAATCGATATCTGGATGCGCCTAACTACCGATAAATCGAGAGCGGGATTTTAAAAATGTTTACACATATATACAATTACAAATAAATAGTTTACACACATAGTTTTTCTGTAGTGCATGTGTTTATAGACCTTTTATTGCAAACATATATGAACAATATTACACATAACCAGCTAAATTGAATAACAACAGGAGAATCAAATGTCTTGTTTTTTTATCAAAAGGGACTTCTATACATCATTCGTTTTTAAACACCAAACCAGCTAAATTGCATCTCAACACCGCATGTAGGCCTGAGATGCGATGTCTAACACATAACCAATTAACACAAGAAAATTACAGCAGAATTAATAGGCAACATCATGACAAACGATTTCCCGCCCTCAAACAGAGCCCAACAACTGGAATTCCTAGCGAAGATCCACTAACAGTTCTTCGACATAATGGCGACTACTCTTGGATGGAAAATCTAACGACTAAACAAACAGATCCATATGGATCAAGCTCTAATCGAAGTTCTGCTGAACTTAGAACTAGTAATAATGTATGATAAATCCACAGTGCGTACAAAAATACCTGCACCGGTAGTGCGTGTGCTGCGATTATTCAGCTCCTCAAAAAGAAACGGTGTCTCCTCTATGTAGCTCTCACGTAGGGCAGGAAGAAAAGAATTCAAATCTCATTGTTGGCGGCGATGGGAGGAGTCGAGGTGGGCAGAGTCGAGGCGATCAAACAAGAAAATCCCTCTGATAAGATGTGCATCTTTGTGCGCACGTACAACATGGGGGGTGTGTGTGGTGGGTGGGTGGGGCCTATGGGGTTTAGGGTTTAGGCCAGTCTGTATGCCGGTCGGCCTGTCTCGGGCCAATTGTGCAATCAGGAAATCGTGTCTATGTATGCTTCTAAAGAGTAGGCCTTGTTTGGATACGTCGTTTGAGAGAACTCGTTTCCCTTATCCTCGCGTAACTGTGTAACAGACTAAAATTCTATTTGGCTTCGGCCCCCAAAAGGGAATAAGTAAAAATGGTTTCCCCAAAGCCAGCAAACTGTGTTTTGGCCAAAACGACTATTACCCGTTTTTCTTAAAACGCGATTACACAAAACTGGGCAACGCGGTGTTGTGTATCATTTTTTCGGTGGATACATGAAGGAACAAGCAGCAGAGACTACACCGAAGTTTATCTCCAGGTTCGCCGGACGACCCTTGGCTGGAGATTTCATAGGCAGACGTACATGGCGAGCTGGCCAGGCAAGGCCGATGCGAAGACATCGCTAGACGAAGAGCTCACGCCGACGAGGAACATGGGGAGGAATACGAGTTATGCACCAGCGCCACCGTCATCGAACGCACCGCCGCCGGACGCAGATCTCACGCTGACGCCGGGAACATGGAGTTGCTTGAGGAGGACATGCTGCCACAAACCAGGAAAGCTGCATCGTGATTTTCTCCGGGGTCGCCATCACGTCCAGGTTTGCCGGTGCTCCGGGATGCAATGAGTGGCTAACCAGTGCATGAGTGGGTCTACACGTGGCTTCGTGCATCGAAAGTAGTCATTATTAGTGTATCGAAAGTTACTTACGTAATCACGACAAGGTTTGTGCTGTGAATAAATTTGGAATTACAACGTTTCATAGTAACACATTAGGAATATTTGAAGAGAATATTAAAAATGTATACATTGCTAGGTTCAAAGGGAGAATATTAAAGATGTATACATCGCTAGGACAATAATGTCAACTCGTCGGAATAATAATGTTCTCACATATGGTGGCGAAATAGATAAATAATTGTTCCAGGACAGCTACAAATGAATAAACATCAATCTTAATAAACAAGGAGCTAGATAATGTCGATGATAAACATAATGTTCAGGCCAACTTGTTTTGTGGTCCTAGGAGTAATGAGCAAGGCTTGTCCAACTTGTAGATCATCTTCTTTCGTATGGAAATCCCTCCATGCCTTTTTGTTGAATATCAGCCAGCCATCGTTGTCAATCGTGTAGGCAATGTTGCTGACTTCGAAATCTCCAACCCGCAGCCCAACCAAGCCTTCCTCGTGAATGTTAAGGCCGGCAACAAATTTTTTAGGTAGTTTCTATGAAGCCGTCGTGGATGATGAAATCAAAAAAGTAATGATGTGAGACGATTGCCACAAGTTATGCACATATAAGGAGGAATAACACAATTATAACTACCCCCTCCATCTCAAAATAGATGTCTTAGGTTTAAATTTGGATGAATCTATATACTAAATTGTGTCTAGATTCGTCCAAATTTTGACAATTTTTTACAAAATTGAGACATCTATTTTAAGACAGAGGGAGTACGAGGATAACATACCATGTTGTGTTTCGCAAGATTGGGAGATGATGGTAGAGTCATACAGGTCTTTCTCGCCACCGCTGAAATAGACAATACTGATACTCGATGTTTTTCCTCCCAACGAAAGCACAATCATTTGATCTCCCCCAAACACATGGTTCTGTCTAACGAATTCTTTCCATCCATCACCACCCATGCGGGACAAAGCCTTATCTTTCACCACATCAACATCATATGCACGCCCAAGTGCTAGAAAACGCACACTAGTCTTTTCTTCTACATATTCAGTGAACATAAACCTTGCATTGCACGGAATAATCTATGCACAATTAACAGAATATACACACGTTTAATAAAAGGTAGAGCGCCGCCAACAAAGGTTAAAAGATAGAAATAGTGCAAGGAAAAATAGTGTGTTTCGTACCAATGAATCTTCAAACTCTTCATGCATAAAGACACTAAATAATAACCCCGAGGTCAAGGAGTCGCACACACTCTTACATTTTCCGCATAACGCCATGTCTCCTAAAACAATAACATAATCATATAAATCCAGTACACACGTCATACACTAGTACACACGTCAAAAACATCAGTCATGCACATGTTCAACAAATATAAATAATGTATAGTGAAAGATCTACATAAATCAGCTACACAATTAATATATTGTATACTATGTAGTTTATCTAGACAATGAAATCAGAGCTAGCCTACAAATTTAATGTAAACGTACGAGCAATAGCGAGTCTAGGGCTCACGGACGGTGGTAGATCGATGTCACGGACGGGAGCAGATATGTCGAGAGAAGATGGACGTGGGGAGGCGGTGAGAGGAGAGGATAGACGCGGCGGTGGGACGAGTAAACCTATTTATGCATTTTATAAGAAACTAATGTTGAGCCGAAAAGGCCGCCGCGTGACGCTTCCATCGGCAGACTCATGGGCCGCCTTATAGGCAGCTGACGAGTTGGCCCATCTCCTCTCCACTCCGCTCATCCGCTAGCACTGTACATCGGGCCCACATACGATTTTATTATTTTCCTTTTCTTTTTCTTCTATTTGTCCCTATTTTCTTACTTCCGTACTTTATAGTCCCTCCGTTCCGTTTACATTCATATCACAAAACTAAAACGTCTTAAATTTTGGAACGGAGTATGTTGGCATGGAGAATTATTTGTATACATGGCATTTTAAACTTAATAATCGAGCATTCACGTAGATGTATGAACACATGTCGTGTAGGTTTAAAAAATTGAAACCTGTACGAAAATAGGATAACATAATTCGGGTGTCCACTAACAGAGCAAGTGCAACATTCGATATGAAAAATAACTACATGGCATCATCAGGAAAACGGGTAACAAACAAGTAAGCTCCTTTATAGGCTTGGTACAGCAAGAACAACATCTTGACACCCAATCCAAGTGTAGGCTCCTTGTCCATGAAATTCTTCCAGCTACTCAAACAAAGACGACCATCCTTGTTTGAAATGGTGTATGACCCCTGCACCATTGTGTGAGGATAACACACAATGGTCATGCCACCTTCTTTGTCCATCGTATTTGGGACAAGACGTTTTGGGATTTTCTGATTTAAAAGTAAAGGAGAACGACACCAAAAGAAGTTGTCAGTTAAACTTGGAATGGAACAGAAATGATACTCCCTACATGCATTCACTAAATATAAGCCTTTCCGTTCACTAATACTCCCTCCGTTTAGAAATATAAGACGTGTTAGAGCGAGCTTTGTGAAACAAATTTGTCTAGACAACTTTTGTACTCCCTCCGTCCAAGAATATATGTCTTAGGTATTTCAAATCTTGAATGAATCCATATACTAAATAGTGTCTAGATTTATCCACATTTTGACAAATTTGAGACATCTATTTTAGGACAGGGGGAGTATATAGATTCAGAGTGAACCTATACACTAAAATACATCTAGATACATTCTTTTCACAAAGCTAAAATTTTTTATATTTCTGAATGGTGGAGTATCTTATATTAGTGAACGGAGGGAGTACCAAATAAGACCAGTTTAACATTCACAATAAACTTAAAAATAAAGAAACAGGTTGCTAATGATTACCAGGTGTTTGGTTTGGCTACGACAGTTTAGGGTATGGACCATTGCTACAGTTGATCCTGGTAAATAATCTCCAACATAATAACGTGATAGCCTGTAGTCCAAAGTCTCTATAGTTTCTATGATTGTATTCATCATCCTCCAATTTATCTTGGTTCTGTTGGTGGCCTTGATAGAGTCAACAATGCCACGTCTTTCAGGCGAGAGTCGGAAATATTCTGCAATTTATGATTTGAGAAAATTAAATGTAAAAATAATTACACTAAAATATGATATTATTGGTACAAGATGAATTATGTTGGAACACTACTTGGATGGGTGACTGGGAGGTTTCCAGTTGTGACACGATTCCAAGGATCTTTGGTGTTCACAGTGAAGTACATTTTCTGGCCAACTTGAATATTGTAGATTATTGCAACTTCCTTCCATGCTCTTCTACTAATGTAGGTTAGACCTGGTTGGTTTGTGACATCAACATCAAATTCGAAGTCCTCCTTGGTCCTTAGAACATCAGTGAAACTCTCTATGTCGTCCTTGCGCACAAAATATGGCATAAGGAAACATGCTCTCACGTAGCATGGGATGACCTAACAACAAATATGTGATTAAAATTAGATTACCACTTCAAAGAAGGTCTAAGAGTCATGAAATTATATATATGCCTGTAGTAAGAGTCACTTATCTTGATGTTTTTTAACAGTAAGAGCTAAGATCCATGCAGTGCAAACCGTAATCATATAGTTTATTGTCTTCGAACTTTTCATAATACTAGACTTCATCAAATTTATACTGAGGTCCAAGACACTAACACGACTAAAAAGATCAATTACTCTTAATATCAAACATGCACATAAAACTTCAAAAATTACATGCAGGTCACGCATTAATGACTCAAATAAACAACAAAATATGCCAAACACATAATAAGAAAGAAATAAACAACATGATATACTCGTTGGTAGCTAATACCGTGGTGTCCACAAATCCATCTTGAAACGTCAAATCAAAGTTGGTCATGTAACCATTTGTGTCAAAACAAGTGGGACACTATGATAGAATATAGATCTAATCAGTAATACTAATCGGGAGAAATTTAGTGGTAGGAAGAGACCCAACATGTATGGTACCTCTTTGGTGCCAGCCATCCTTGTTGACGACGAGTGTGGCGGGTAAATCTACCGCGAGAGAGCAGTTATCTTTCTATGGAGGCACAGACGGCGTCTGCGACAGTAGAACAATGACGGCGCTGCGCGGCGTCATGTCACAAAGATGGATAGTTTGTTCGGGGAGGAACGGAGACTAGGTATTTGGCAAAACCCGACACGCATGGCTGGGCCACTGTTGGTCCGGCCTATTAAACTGCCGACGCACATCCTCCCTAAACGGCAGGCCCAGTTGCGTTTCATGTGATTTTGTTTTACTATATTTAGTTGTGCGCTTGAGACATTGACAAACTACTAAGTGTGACATATCATCATTATGTTGTATTAAAATTTGTTAAGCACAAAAAAGTAATTAAATCCAAGAAGCATTGAGTCTATATTTAGTTAAGCATACGATATTAGCTAGTTAAAACTCGAATACATCATAGAAGATTCTAGAATTAAGCAAACAAAGGGAATTCAAAAATTTCCAATATTTTTTATTTTAGATTAACAATTCAACTAATTTTTAGAAACAATTCTCTAATATTTTTTGAATAGACTATATTTTACCAATATTTTGCTTAACTTTTGTAGCCAAACTGTGTACATTTTGGACACTCCACATTGTCTCAATAATTTAACACAACAAGATCGCTAGGAGCAAATTGGAACTCAAAACAAGATTAATGAACTACCTAATTTGCACATATGATCAGCCATGTAGAATAATTAGAAAGGATGACAATACCAACTAGAGATTCATATTTAATTGAAGGGTGAAGGTGTTTCTATCCAGCCCAGAGAGGTCTACATGAATACATCCCATGCAATGTTGGCATGGCCCCACATCTGCCATAGGTGTGTGTCATGGCTTGACATAACACTCTTATACTTAGACCTATCAAGTGGGTGGGATCATGTTGGTCAAGTTTAGCGACTCACACAACCACTAGATTGAGGATGGTGTTTCTAGGCAACCCAGAGAGGTCTATAGCCCATGCAATGTTGGCATGGCCCCACATCTACCACATCTTGTGTGTCATGGCTTGGCAAAATAGTGTTATACTATAAGATCTATCAATAGTGTGGCATCATGTTGGCTGAGGCACACAAACACTAGGTTGATGATGGTGTTTCTAGCCAACCCAGAGAGCTCTATAGCCCATACAATGTTGGCATGTGCCTACATATTCCACAAGTGTGTGTCATGGCTTGGCATAGCAAATTTATATTTAGATCTATGAAGTAGGTAGGATCATGTTTTTATCTAGCCCAGGCATATCTAGATCCCATGCAATGTTGGCATGGCCCCACATCTACCACAAGTGTATGCCATGGATTGGCATATCACTCTTAGATCTATCAAGTGGTTGGGATCATGATGATCAGGTGTAGTGACACACAACTATTAAGTTGATAAAAACACATTGCTAGGAAAAGCCTAGGTGAGACCAAAAGGGTAGTTCGTAAATTTTTTAGTTCTTCGATATTCATCAAATGATCCCAAAAAATTTGCACATGCTATACCACTAGTGCCTGTCAAGAATATGTAATTTATTTGAAAAAATTCAAATTTGTAAAATAGCTATTTAAAAAAATAGAAAAATAATAAAAATATAGGATAGAAGAAAAAAGTAAAACTCGGCGTGCAGGCGCCCAACTCCTACTCCCGCGCCCGCGTCATTGCTGCATTAATACGTGGGTACAATTACAAGCAGGGCCTTAGAGATAAATAAAAATACAGCCATGCCTTGGACTTCTACAAAAAGGAGCTTGCACAAAAATAAGAAAAAGCAATCGGATCCACCAGGTCCGTCTCCACCAGAAACAATGGTGTGCTCGACGCCGTGACCGACAGCGCTTGCGTCAGGGATGAAACCACCTGACGTAGGCGCGTCGAATCTTTCCATGGCCGAGACGTAAGAGGGCCTCCACTGGAGGTCGAAGAAGCGGCAAACAAGCCTTACTGAGAGGGATGCAAGGGCCTCTCCAGCTCGCCACACACACCGCCTTCCACCGACGGAGCTTAGCGAATCAAAAGAAGCACATGACGCGGCGGATCTGGCTGCCGGAGATCGCCGTCCTACCCTCAGACGTCATAGTGGCAAACTCCACAAGCGGAAAACCAGAAAAGCCTACTCTACTGCTGTACAAGGGAGGGACCCTCACCCCACTCGACGTCGGCCATCGCCGGAGAGGAGCGGGGAGGGTCCTGACGGCCCAAGACTTGGAGGTGGACGAGGGAAACAGGAGGGTTCAGAGAGGAAGAAAAGAAGTCTCCCGACCACCCAACGGCTGTTTCAACATCAATACTAACATTAGTAAACCAAAATAAACATCATCATGCAGCCTAGCCTACTCATCGGAGTCGGAGGAGGAGTCGGAGTGGTAGCAGCGACAACACATGGTGTGGTCGAAGACGCTGACGCCGAACTTTCCTTCGCCGTCGTACCTGAAGACGAGGATCTTGCCCGCTTCAATCTTGTGCGAGCGGGCGAAGCGCTCCCAACCGTTGCCGAGGTACATCTTGCCGAGGTGGTCGGACTTCAGGTTGACTGGGTACCTGCCTGTCCTAATGTCGTTTGCCCGCAGCATGGCGAGCGGGGGCGGCTCGTCTTCGATCAGCGACACGAATCCGCGGGGCAGGAGCAGCCTGTCACGCGGCATGTCGAGGTTGATGGCCACGGCGAACTGGGCGCCTGGGTTGAAATCTTTGGGTGACGACGGCGGTGAGGGAGAGCATGGTGGCGCGGTGATTTGGCCGCGTCCTCCACGCCTCCCTCGACGTCCATGGCCGCCGCGCCCTCCCGTTGATCCAGCGCCGCCGGCCATGGATAGCTACAGGTAGTGGAGAACGAAAAGGAGAAGGACGAGAGGATGTGGTTCTGTGGGGAGAAAATGGCCGTGGAAGGCCAGTTAAAAACGGCCGGCATCGGATGCCCGTGCGGAAGCCGAGGATACAACATTGAAGTGTCTAGGCAGTCAGTGTGCAGTCTCATCGCCATTGATGGCGCAGGCTACCGCCGGTCAGCGGTTGCGTCTGAATCGGTGCCTCTGCACGCATCTGAATCAACACCGCGGTGGCTCACGGGTGGGCCAGCGGCACCAATGGGCATGATGAGCTGTACGTGGGAGATGCGTCGGCCCGGTGGAGATGCACGGACGATATGCGTCGGCCCGGTGGACGAGTTCACTGGGACGGGATGCATCGGCCCGGTGGAGATGCCCTGAGGTTCTACCAGGTCCCAGTGGTAGGGCACACGGTTGGCCCAGTCCAGCGCTCAAATTCGTCGAGATAAAACCCTAATTCCTCAGGCCGCAGGACTGAACACCACGATACCACCCTCCTCCCTTCGTACGCCATGAAGCGTGTCCGTGGTGATGAGCCGGGGCTGCAGCCAGGTGGAGGATCAGAGGATGCCCCTGTGGCGGTCGTGGCTGTACGGGTCGGCGCTGCTGCTCCGGGCAGTCCGGACTCTCCTGGCCCCGCCGTAATTGCCCCGGCTTCTAACACAGCGGTTGTCGGTGACCACGAGGATCAGGTGAAGGAAGATGTTGTGGATCCCTCTGCAGACTGGGAAGAGAAGCAGGCAAAGCGCATGGAAATCTTCGATTTCAAGGAGGAGGACTACGAGGTGTACCCGGATGCAAACGTCGAGGAGGACTACGAGGTGTACCCGGATGCAAACGTCTCCCACCTTCGAGGTCCTAGAGAGTGCTACGAGTTCGAGGTTAAGTTCACTGACGAGTACAAGCTGTTTCTTGTTAGAGTGTTAGTTGATTACTGTTCGTATGTTTTGCTCTCGCTGCAGATTGATTTGATCTGCCACCAAGTTGATAGCCATATTTTATTTTTGGTTTTGCTAGTTCTCGGGCGCCTGAGAACTTCTTAGGTCTCAGTCGCCTCTTTCACCGTTCTATTTACCTCGTAATTAGTGCAAAGTGAAAGTTACACATGAGTTGCAACTATGGTGTAACTGAGAATTTAATGAGTTGCAACTAGGTTGCAACTAAGAATTAGTACAAATATTATAAGTTGCAACTAGGTTGCAACTGAAATTTTAGCAGAAATATTAGGATGACATCAGGCGCCCGAGATCTAGGCATAGGGTTGGTGGTTTCATTGTATTGTATATTGATTCGATCTGCGAGTTAGTAATTTTATTCATATCTAATCAGATTACTTAATTATTAATAATGATAGAATACTAATTTTATAATCAACGTGATTAAGTACAAACTGATTTTTGTAGGTCGTAACCATGAATTTGTAATCAAAGTTATTGCACTTGTTTTCATGAAGGCATATCTTTATTGTGTAGTACTAAATAAGGCAGGTCGTAGTGGTAGTATCATGCTACTAGTATCGTGCATGGTATCATACCAGTACTATATTTAATGATTTACAGAATCTCAATACAAAATTGTGTACAAGAATTATTTATATAAGGATTTTCTAGTTTTACGTGATATGATACAGTATCTACCTATGATACTCTAGCAATCTCTTTCTTCATTAATTGTTGTGCCACATCAGATTTTTGCCAATATGGCATGCATGATACTAGCTATGATACTCCCACTAGGACCAGCCTATGTAATGCACTTGGTAGTAACCATATCAGATGCATGCAAGTTGATTAGATGCACACTTTTCTTAATGTAGATTAGTACCAATCTGATTCCATATTTGATGCATACCCTTTATCTTATATTTTCAAAATTCTCGGATGCATGTTACATACCAATCGATGTATTGCCAAGATGAGATGCATGCCCGTCTTATCTTATAATTCAAATTCTTACATATGATTTTATTCATGACGATAATAATTTTTGAAAGCTTGAATTTATATTTCATGTAAATTAATTTTCTCACTTCTTCGTATTTAATAAATCCAGGAGTATGACAACATGGGAGATGACAAGGAGGCCAGGGACAACAAAAGCATGAACATACATAAGAAGCTCAAGTATGTCAACACTGATACGGTGCCCCTCGACGCCGATCCTAAGGCCAAGATTTGATTGTGCTACCAATGCTTTGGTCCCCTATAAATTTTAATTGTTATCGTTGAAACTATTTGTTGCAGAAACTGGTGTTATTTTGTCGTTTGTGATGGAACCTCGTTTAATCTATATATATGCCTTACGAGTTTCTGCTACTTCGTGAGATTTAGTTTTGGTTCGTGTTCATGCACACTGAATTGTTTAGATGGTTGTTTATTCATGCACACCAAAATTCTTGGAGTATTAGATAGATTGGTATGATCCAAATATTTTCTACAAATCGCAATGGAGATAAAAACTATGGTATACCTTATTATTTCAATATTCCAAATGTTACATTTTTATGGCAAATAAGACACCAATTACAAAGGCAAAATGCGAAAGGGTTTCTAGCCAACTCAGATTAGTCTAGAGCCCATGCAATGTTGGGATGAGGCTATGTGAGGTAAAAGTGTGCATCATAGCAATTATTTAGTTAATTAGAATTAACAACTAGGTCGGATCATGTTTGAGTAAGTGTTGGCTCATACTACTACAAGTTGGTCAGTTGTTTCTAGACAACTCAGATTGGTTAATTTTAGATCCCATGCAATGTTGTTGTGGGTAATTATTTGCCTATAAACACCTTCATGAACTTGTGGTTGCATGAGTCATCACTTGGATAACATTATCCTTCCTAGTTGATAGATCTTATTATAACACTTATAGAAACACCTTCACCAACTTGTTGTTGTACGAGTCATCACACCTTATAGATCTAACTATAATTTTGCTATGCCAAGCCATGACACACACAACTGTGGTAGATGTGGGCCCATGCCAACATTGCATGTGATCTAGACCTCTCTGGGTTGGCTAGAAACCGCCGTCATCAACTTAGTGGTTGTGTGAGTCACTACACCTAACCACATGGTCCCACCCACTTGATAGATCTAGCTATAAGAGTTCTATGCCAGGCCATGACACACACTTGTGGCAAATGTGCGGCCATGCCAACATTACATGGGGTCTAGACCTCTCTGGGCTGGATAGAAACACCTTCACCAACTTGTTGTTGTATGAGTCATCACCCTTGACCAACATGATCCTACCTACTTGCTAGATCTAGCTATAAATTTGCTATGCCAAGCCATGGCACACACAACTATGGTAGATGTGGGCCCATGCCAACATTGCATGGGATCTAGACCTCTCTAGGTTGGCTAGAAACACCATCATCAACTTAGTGGTTGTGTGAGTCACTACACCTGACCAACATGATCCCACCCACTTGATAGATCTATCTATAAGAGTGTTATGCTAGGACAGGACACACACACTTGTGGCAAATGTGCGGCCATGCCAACATTACATGGGGTCTAGACCTCTCTGGGATGGATAGAAACACCTTCACCAACTTGTTGTTGTATGAGTCATCACACCTGACCAACATGATCCTACCTACTTGCTAGATCTAGCTATAAATTTGCTATGCCAAGCCATGACACACACAACTATGGTATATGTGGGCCCATGCCAACATTGCATGGGATCTAGACCTCTCTGGGTTGGCTAGAAACACCATCATCAACTTAGTGGCTGTGTGAGTCACTACACCTGACCAACATGATCCCACCCACTTGATAGATGTATCTATAAGAGTGCTATGCCAGGCCATGACACACACTTGTGGCAAATGTGCGGCCATGCCAACATTACATGGGGTCTAGACCTCTCTGGGATGGATAGAAACACCTTCACCAACTTGTTGTATGAGTCATCACACCTGACCAACATGATCCTACCTACTCGCTATATCTAACTATAATTTTGCTATGCCAAGCCATGACACACACAACTATGGTAGATGTGGGCCCATGCCAACATTGCATGGGATCTAGACACCTCTCTGAGCTGGATAGAAACACCATCATCAACTTAGTGGCTGTGTGAGTCACTACACCTGACCAACATGATCCCACCCACTTGATTGATCTAGATGTAAGAGTGATATGCCAAGACATGAGACACACTTGTGGCAAATGTGGGGCCATGCCAACATTGCATGGGATCTAGACCTCTCTTGGATGGATAGAAACACATTCACCAACTTGTTGTTGTATGAGTCATCACTTGGACAACATGATCCTACCTACTTGCTAGATCTAGCTATAAATTTGCTATGCCAAGCCATGGCACACACAACAATGGTAGATGTGGGCCCATGCCAACATTGCATGGGATCTAGACCTCTCTGGGTTGGCTAGAAACACCATCATCAACTTAGTGGTTGTGTGAGTCACTACACCTGACCAACATGATCCCACCCACTTGATAGATCTAGCTATAAGATTGCTATGCCAGGCCATGACACACACTTGTGGCAAATGTGCGACCATGCCAACATTACTTGGGGTCTAGACCTCTCTGGGATGGATAGAAACACCTTCACCAACTTATTGTTGTATGAGTCATCACACCTGACCAACATGATCCTACCTACTTGCTAGATCTAACTATTCTTTTGCTATGCCAAGCCATGATACACACAACTATGGTAGATGTGGGCCCATGCCAACATTTCATGGGATCTAGACACCTCTCTAGGCTGGATAGAAACACCATCATCAACTTAGTGGCTGTGTGAATCACTACACCTGACCAACATGATCCCACCCACTTGATAGATCTAGCTATAAGAGTGCTATGCCAGGCCATGACACACACTTGTGGCAAATGTGCGGCCATGCCAACATTACATGGGGTCTAGACCTCTCTGGGCTGGATAGAAATACCTTCACCAACTTATTGTTGTATGAGTCATCACACCTGACCAACATGATCCTGCCTACTTGATAGATCTAACTATACTTTTGATATGCCAAGCCATGACACACACAACTGTGGTATATGTGGGCCCATTCCAACATTGCATGGGGTCTAGACACCTCTCTGGGCTAGATAGATCCTACCTAGTTGATAGATCTAAGTATAGCGCTGCTATTCCAAAACATGATGATACACTTTGTGGCAAATGTGGTTTGCATGGGCTATAGACATCTCTTGGTTGGCTAGAAACTCCTTCATCAACTTGTGGTTGTGTGGCTCGGCACTTGGCCAGCATGATCCCACCCAGTTGATACATCTAAGAATGAGAATGCTATGCCAAGACATGACACACACTTGTGGCAGATGTGGGCCCATGCCAACATTGCATGGGATGTAGACCTATCTAAGATGTCTAGAAACATATTCACTAACTTGTGGTTGTGTGACTCAGCAGTTGGCCAACATGATCCTACCCAGTTGATAGATCTTACTATAATACTTATATGCCAAGACACGATGAGACACTTTGTGGAAAATGTGGGCCCATGCCAACATTGCATTGGCTATAGACCTCTCTGGGTTAACTAGAAACAATACCATCAACTTGTGGTTGTGTGGCTCAGTAGTTGGCCAACATGATCCCACCCAGTTGATACGTCTACGTATGAGAGTGCTATGCCAAGCCATGACACACACTTGTGGCAGATGTGGGCCCATGCCAATATTGCATGGGATCTATACCTATCTAGGCTGTCTAGAAACACCTTCATCAACTTGTGGTTGTAGGAGACATCACTTGGATAGCATGATCCTACCTAGTTGATAGATCTAAGTATAACACTGCTATGCCAAGATATGATGAGACACTTTGTGGCAAATGTGATCCCATGTCAACATTGCATGGGCTATAGATCTCTCTGGGTTGGCTAGAAACTCCTTCATCAACCTTTGGTTGTGTGACTCACCACTTGGCCAACATGATCCTACCTAGTTGATACATCCAATTATGAGAGTGCTATGCCAAGACATGATGAGACACTTGTGGCAGGTGTGGGCCCATGCAAACATTGCATGCGCTATAGACCTCTATTGGTTGGCTAGAAACTCATACAACCACATCCAAGGCTAGTTTAGGCTATAGAGTTCATTTGCTCAAAGCTAGTTTTCTTAAGTAGAGAGAAGAAGAGAGGATTGTCCTACTTTGTAAACATTTGCTCAGATAAAATAAGGTCGAGTGGCACACGAGGATATTACGCACCAAGTGTCCAAACAACCAAACACTTGGATATTACGCACCAAGCGTCACTTGGATATTACACACCAAGTTCCCAAATTCCCACCCATTAGCGATATTACACACGCCATGGGGTTTCAAAACTTTATTTTTAGAAAAGAGAGAGGAAGATCCTTCAGAGGCTCCATCCTTCAGACGCTCATTGTTGTTCTGTTACCGTGAACACGGCTGATCGATCAGATTGCAATACTCTCGAGAGTTTGTGCACTTTACCCACAATCCACGACCAAGTCCTTTTACAGACAAGACCATGGCGAGGCTTTCCCTTAGTAGCCCCTCTACCTTCCGGATCCAACCGTGCCAAGAATCCTCCAAATGTTGGTACCCAGGTGAGGTTTCCCACTAAGTACTAGGCCAAGACAGAGCCCATAATGTATTATGGTTGCACTGGAAGCTTCTGAATTCCGAAACATGGCAGACTTCTTTGATTCTTGGGCGGCCGTCCTCCACCAAAATCACACTCGTTGACCCGACAACCATTCCGCCCAAAAGAAAACTTAGTTTTATTTTGAAGTGGATTTGAGAAGAAAGTTTGCTCTAGAGAGCCTGTATACTTAGAAAAATTCTTTGTCTTTCGAACCCCCCAACGGTACTTTGTATATATAGCATAGCAAGCAATACTTAGCAAAAACAGGGGTAACCTATTAGGAGGGAAAATCCTAAGTATAGAGCTACTCATGGCGTACTACAAAATCATCGCACTTGCAAAATAATACTAAGGAAAAATTCTACTAGAACGTCCTACACATGCATACTACAGAATTTTGAAGATCACATGCATAGAATCAAAACTGGGACGATAATATGAACAAGTGGTGTAACTTGCCTTATGCTGGTAATATGGGTGTTAGATTGTATTTCTCCGTAGCAATCGCACTCTCCGAACAACCTAATACAAGGACAAGGTAGTTCCAATCAAAACAATTGCAAACATAGCAAACACAACAAGGATGATCAAAACATGCATGATGGTTTAATAAGTCATAATGGTTGTAATTAGTTCTCTGAACAATACTACAACAGATGATGCATGCAGGAGATCATTTAATGCAATAGGATATCTATTATTAATACTTGATTGCCAAACTAGGGGTTTTAATAGTTCTGTTCAAACTTCTGTACTAATTGCCGTATTAAATTTGTATCTAAAGTGTACTGGATAGAGGGCATTAATACGAACCAGTAGCAATTGGATTCAACTTAATCGGAGTTATAAATCTTTTCTTACGATTTAAATAGTGTTTAATGGAGTTTAAATCATTTAAACAATTTCTGTTGTCTAAAATTCGAACTAAATACATATCTGTAATCTACAGGATAATGTGATTCCAGAGACATATTAATCATATTTTTCTGAGTTATAAATTATTTACTATGAATTTAATACTCTAAAAGTCCATTAAAACTATTTAAATCACTACAGCAATATTACACTGCAAAATTTGGATCTAACAACATATTAATGTTTTATATGAAATTATGAATCCATAGACACTTTATTTGTATTTTTAGGATCTACAGATAATTTACTATGATTTATTATGTCTAAAAAGCTCATTAAACCATTTAATTTATTACAGTAAATATGTACTGTAAAATCTATATCTAATCTCGTATTATTGTTCTACACAATTTTATGAATCCAACCATATATTATTTATAATTTTTGGACATGTATTCAATTTTATATGAATTTTACAAGATTGGACATAATTCTGGCTATTTTAAATATTAAAATCAAATAACTCGCGCTGACTGGGCTCTGACCTGCTGACCTGGCAGTTGACGAAGCGATGACGCAGCGCGCTGACGAGGCGTATGCCACGCGGCGCGATCCTAGTGGACGATACCTCTTCGTGGCTGGGTCTAATCTAGACCACCAGATGGGAATCCGATGGTCCTGGATCGAAGCTCCCTGGGACTCACCGGAGATAACATCACCGGCGGCGGAGCGTCTCGGAGGTGATGGCTGGCGGCAATTCTGGCGGTCACTGGAGACGGAGGGGTAGACTACGGGGTGAGGCGCGTCCTGTACAACCCGATGGAGTGCTCTGTGTCAGTGTTCGCTTCCTGGAGCAGCGATGGGAGGCGGCTGGAGGCGGTGGCCATGGTGTTTCTCCGGCGAGCAATTCGAGGGTGGTTCGGCGATCTGCGCAAGGGGAAAGTTGCATGAGGAGACGCGGTTGAGTATGGGGAAGAGAATAGGAGGAACACCTGGGAGAGGGGCGACGGAATTCGTCGGGCTCGAGCTTGCCCTGTAGCTTGTCCTCAATAATGGCGGCGGCGAGATCCAAATCGGGTCGGGGCTAGGGTTTCCGCTGTGTTTTTTGAAAGGAGAAAAAGACTTCGGGCTAGGGAATTTATATGCGGGTGGATTTCGTGCAGAGGGGCGTAGAGCGACACGGAATCGGCGAGGAATCCGCAAGATTCGGCTCGATCGGGTGTTCTTCCCGTCCATGGCAGGAGGAAGGAGATGACCGTGCAGGGCTCGCATGGCAGTGAGAGGGGGAGGGGAACGCGGGCTGTGGCTGGGCTTGCGATGGGCCTTTAGCGGGTTGTTGCTTGCTGCTG
This sequence comes from Avena sativa, assembly GCA_916181665.1. Lineage (NCBI taxonomy): Eukaryota > Viridiplantae > Streptophyta > Magnoliopsida > Poales > Poaceae > Avena > Avena sativa. The sequence continues at coordinate 142,359,386 of OV702280.1, forward strand.
CTGCGCGGTAGGGTAGCGGAGGCTGGCTCGCGCGCGGGCAGTAGCTCGGCTGGTGGGCTGGGCCGGTCTATCTCGCGGGTAGGGGTTAAGTTAGGTTTTTTTTCTTATTTCTTTTCCTTTTTCTATTTTAGTATTTCTTTTATAACTTTTTCATATTAAGTCCAAATGAGCTGAAATTTGTTTCTAAAATTTTGTGATTTTCAGTATATCATTTTAGGACCATTTTTTGTATCCTTTTATTGAGTTCAATTATATTGTATTTATAAAATCCATATTTATTCCTTATAGGAATATTTGCAAAACTTATTAGGATTAGGATTTTTTTGAATTCGATTCTTGCAATTTTTGCATAGATGCAATGTAATGGACATGAATGATATGTAAAAACAATTTTTTTTTGTCCCAATTTCTAAAATCTTGGGATGTGACAGACTACCACCCTTAAAAGGAATCTCGTCCTCGAGATTCGAGAAAGCTAGCAAGAAATAGGTTTGGTTACGCTAGGGTACTACCACCCTTAAAAATTGTATTTGTTAGGTTCTTCTGATGGGTCGGTGTGGATTGTTGATTTGTAAGATCCATTCACACTAACATAATTCGTCGTAGCTTGATGGACGGATTGGGCTTCTTTCCTTTGGAATTTCCTTTGCCATAATCATTCTTCCTTTTTCCGAGGGAAATTTGACGAGTAATGCACTATTTCACCATACTTATAGCATGTCACCTGGCTAGAATCTTTCTTGGGCTTCTTCACGCTACTGCCTCTATTACTATTACCATCGTCATTCTTATCCTTTGCAGCTACATTCACATGTTTTGGACAATTATTAGCATAATGCCCATGATTGTGACACTGGAAGCATAGGACTTTGCTTAGATCCTTCCTCCTTTTTGGATGAAAATGTACTTCAAACTCGTATTATCTGTGAACACATCACAAGGTTTGCCCATGAGGTAGTGTCTCCATACCTTGAGTGCATGAACCACAGACGCAAGTTCCAAATCATGTGAGGGGTAGTTGTGTTCGTGGTTCTTAAGTTGTCGGGAGGCATAGGATACCACTTTCCCATCCTGCATCAATACACTTCCAAGTCCTTGTCGAGAAGCATCACAATAGACTTGAAAATCCTTTTGGATATCAGGCAGACACAGAACCGACACCGTTACAAGGCGTTTCTTCAACTCTTGAAAACTTGCTTCACATGCCTCGGTCCATAGGAATTTCTTTTCCTTCTTTAATAGTTCCGTCATGGGTTTTGCTATCTTGGAAAAGTTTTCGATGAACCTCCGGTAATATCCTGCGAGGCCCAAGAAACTTCTAATATCTCCCACATTCTGGGGTGACTCCCATTCCGTTATGGAAGCTACCTTGCTAGGATCTACGGCAACTCCTTTAGCTGACACAACATGACCATGGAATCCCACTTCCTTTAACCAGAACTCGCACTTGCTGAACTTGGCATACAACTTGTGTTCTCTTAGTTTCTCCATAATAAGGCGCAGATGTTTCTCATGTTCCTTCTCATCCTTTGAGTATATGAGTAAATCATCTATGAATACTACGATAAACTTGTCCAAGTATTCCATGAACACCTTGTTCATCATGGTCATGAAGTATGCCGGGGCATTGGTTAGACCAAAAGACATCACGATGTACTCATACAATCCGTATCTTGTGGTGAATGCTGTCTTGGGCACATCCTGTTCTCGAATCTTTAGCTGAAAATAGCCCGATCGTAGATCGATCTTTGAGAACACACTGGCTCCTTTTAGCTGGTCAAACAGGTCGTTGATGTTGGGCAGAGGATACTTATTCTTAATCATCACTTCGTTCAACGAGCGGTAGTCCACAACCAGCCTCTTGGTCTTATCCTTCTTTTCCACAAATAGGACGGGTTCTCCCCAAGATGACGCGCTGGGTTGAATGAACCCCTTGTCCAATTGTTCCCTAAGCTGTTTCTTGAGTTCTTTTAACTCGTCCACATCCATCTTGTATGGTCTCTTAGCTATCGGCCCCGTGCCTGGCATTAAGTCAATGAGAAACTCGATATCCCGGTCGGGTGGCATTCCAGGTAGCTCCTCTGGGAAGACATCTGGGTATTACTTTAGAATAGGTACCTCCTCCAAGCTAATCCCCTTAAGGGAGTTCACCATGGCTTCCTTAAGTGCAAAATTTGACTTGATACGAATTATCTTCCCTTCCGGTGTTGTGAGCATGACAGTTCTTTTGGCACAATCTATGACTCCTTCATATTCGGTCATCCAATTCATGCCCTGCTCCTCTTGAATACCTTGATTCAAGGACAAAGAATTTCCTGCTGCTATCATATAATACTCATCTCTATTTGGTGATAGATAAACCACCTCTCTCGCTTTTTTTTCTCTCTCAGCAGATATTTCATAAAACGGACTCTCTATGGATCCCCACAAGTGATCAATTCTTGCATGAGTTGCTAAGGATCCAAAGACTATGTCTAATATTTGTGAGACTAGAACTACTAGACTTGTGGGAAGATGTGTGTCCATTTCCATTCCCATTGCCATTGCCATTCTTCTTCTCGAGGGAAGAGGTTGCATAGTGCCCTGTCCTGTTGCACTTAAAGCATGTCACCTCACTGAGATCCTTTCCATTGCTGCCACTCCCATTGCGGTTTTTATGCCCATTGTGTTTGTGGCCACCATGCTGATGACCGTTATGGTTGTGTCCATTATTGTTATAAGGTGGTGGTGAGGAATTGCGCTGCTCCTGGTACGGAACAGAGTGCTTGTGAGGGTTAGACTTCCTCTTGCGGTTTTCTATGCTCTTCCTTTTGGATTCAACCACAATGGCTCTGCCTAGGAGTTCCTGAAAGTTGTCAAATTTCTGAGCCACAAGCTGAATAGATATTTCATCATTGAGTCCTCTTAAGAACTCATGTCTCTTATCAGTGGAAACATCATCGGGTGCATAACGGGCTAGCTTGTTGAAAAGCTCACCATACTCGGTGACAAAACGGTGCAGCTGGTGTGGTTGCGAAATTCGCGCCTTTTCAGAGTCATGATACCAGCAGCCACATGATGAGTGCGAAAAGCTAACTCAAACTGATCAAGTGATAGCATCAATATCCGGGTGGGTGACTTGGTAGTTATCCCACCATTCTGCAGCAGGTCCTTCAAGCTGGTGTGCGGCATAACGTACCCTGTCGGCTCCGACAGCTTGCATGGTGTCTAGCTTCTTGTTGATTGTACGTACCCAGTCATATACGATGATTGATTCAGCGCTGCTAGTGAAGGTAGGTGGGTTCAACCTCAAAAACCGAGTTAATCGATCCTGTTGAGGTGGTGTCGGAGGTGGCGGGTTGTTGTTGTTGTTGTTTTGCATGTTCTGAGTGAGCAGTTGGATCAGCTGGTTCTGAGTGGCCAAAAGTTGTGCTATTTCGGGAGGAATTTCGGTGTTCGCACGTCTTGGAGGCATATGTGGGGTTTGAGAGAAAGTTAAGAAATAGACAGAAAGACTAAGTAGTAAACTCCTACCCTTATGAAAACACACCAAGCACACAAGACACACAAGACACATTAACACAACTTAACATAGAAAACAACCAAGTTTAACTAAACCAGAATTGTCTTGGTATTTATTACAATCGCGAATAACGTTCTACTATAGAATTAAAGGTGGTCCAACTATTACACACCCTCCACGCCTTCCTCTTCCTCGTCCTCGAACGAGTAGCCCTCCTGATCTAGGATTGTCTTGTACAACTCCATCTCCTTCGTGGTGGCTTCAAGCTTCTCTTGGGGGTTCTTTATCTCATCCTGCAGCTTCTTGGATTTTTTGTTATACGAGACGAGATTGAAGTAGAACCACTTTAAATTTTTCCTAAGATATCACCCCTTGATGATCATCAATGGTGTGTTGCATCTCCCACCAGGTTGGAGCGTCGTCCTTTAGGAATTGGGTGGCATAATGAAGCATTCTGTTGACTTCAATGTTGGCATCCTTCATTCTTTCTTCAACCTGGAGCATCCACTTCTTTGCATCGGCGTGGTTCTTACGCTTGGAGGAGTTGAGTTCCTGGTCCTCCTTATTGATATGGTCCATCCGTCGAGTTGACCAAGGTTTAGAGTAGGAACGAATGGAGTATGGAAAGAAGAAGAATAACCCATACAAGAAATTTTATTTAGAAAATAGGTTTTCATTAGCTATGGTAGTAAACCATACAAGATAGCAAACAATTTGTCGTATCTATATTTAGCAAAATCTTATTCGGGTTTGGTTCCTAATAGGTCACTTGGAATCTTCGAGGCTTCGAGTCTCCAGAAGTCTTCGTGCTCTTGATAGTCTTCATGTTCTTCATAATCTTCAATCTTTCGAGTTCTTAAGTTAATAACATTGACTTAAGGCTTTTGAAGTCTTTAATCTCGTAGCTTCAGTCTTGGAACATCTTTCATGGAGTTCTTCAATCTCGACTTAATCGAAACATTGAGATGATCTTCTTTGAAAAGGTAATCTTCAGAAAAGTTTCTTCTTGAAGTGTGTAGTGGTCATTTTCTAATGTTGAAAAGAAGAGACTTAAGAACTTTTAAAACCCCAAAGGTAGATGATGAGAAGTATGAGAGTTTTCTGAAATAACTTAGAAAATATTTGTCCTATGGTTTTTCCATGTCTAGGGTCACGATCTACAGTCAACTTATGCTCTGATACCATCTATAGTGACCTCGGATCGGTAAGGATCCTAAGTCTCTGCGATTAACATGCTAGTCCCTGGATCAATAGCTAGCACTCACAGTCGATGAAATATCATGTAAAACACAAGTCTTTATTACATGAATCGAACAATCCAGAGTTCACTTTATTACAACAGAAGCGATATAAATACAACTTGGAGTCCCATCAATGCCACAGGCAGGTTGAGTGAAGACCCGCGATCCTAGCGCACCTTTCAATGATCTCCGAAATTCTGCACATGAAACGTGCAGCCAACAAGTTGGGTCAATACTTTGAATGTATTGGCAAATTACACCAAGAAAAGAAAAGACTATCTCTACATGCAAGGCTAGTTTAGGCTATAGAGTTCATTTGCTCAAAGCTAGTTTTCTTAAGTAGAGAGAAGAAGAGAGGATTGTCCTACTTTGTAAACATTTGCTCAGATAAAATAAGGTCGAGTGGCACAGGAGGATATTACGCACCAAGTGTCCAAACAACCAAACACTTGGATATTACGCACCAAGCGTCACTTGGATATTACACACCAAGTTTCCAAATTCCCACCCATTAGCGATATTACGCACGCCATGGGGTTTCAAAACTTTATTTTTAGAAAAGAGAGAGGAAGATCCTTCAGAGGCTCCATCCTTCAGACGCTCATTGTTGTTATGTTACCGTGAACACGGCTGATCGATCAGATTGCAATACTCTCGAGAGTTTGTGCACTTTACCCACAATCCACGACCAAGTCCTTTTACAGACAAGACCATGGCGAGGCTTTCCCTTAGTAGCCCCTCTACCTTCCGGATCCAACCGTGCCAAGAATCCTCCAAATGTTGGTACCCAGGTGAGGTTTCCCACTAAGTACTAGGCCAAGACAGAGCCCATAATGTATTGTGGTTGCACTGGAAGCTTCTGAATTCCGAAACATGGCAGACTTCTTTGATTTCTGGGCGGCCGTCCTCCACCAAAATCACACTCGTTGACCCGACAACCATTCCGCCCAGAAGAAAACTTAGTTTTATTTTGAAGTGGATTTGAGAAGAAAGTTTGCTCTAGAGAGCCTGTATACTTAGAAAAATTCTTTGTCTTTCGAACCCCCCAACGGTACTTTGTATATATAGCATAGCAAGCAATACTTAGCAAAAACAGGGGTAACCTATTAGGAGGGAAAATCCTAAGTATAGAGCTACTCATGGCGTACTAAAAAATCATCGCATTTGCAAAATAATACTAAGGAAAAATTCTACTAGAACATCCTACACATGCATACTACAGAATTTTGAAGATCACATGCATAGAATCAAAACTGGGACAATAATATGAACAAGTGGTGTAACTTGCCTTATGCTGGTAATATGGGTGTTAGATTGTATTTCTCCGTAGCAATCGCACTCTCCGAACAACCTAATACGAGGACAAGGTAGTTCCAATCAAAACAATTGCAAACATAGCAAACACAACAAGGATGATCAAAACATGCATGATGGTTTAATAAGTCATAATGGTTGTAATTAGTTCTCTGAACAATACTACAACAGATGATGCATGCAGGAGATCATTTAATGCAATAGGATATCTATTATTAATACTTGATTGCCAAACTAGGGGTTTTAATAGTTCTATTGAAACTTCTGTACTAATTGCCATATTAAATTTGTATCTAAAGTGTACTGGATAGAGGGCATTAATACGAACCAGTAGCAATTGGATTCAACTTAATCGGAGTTATAAATTTTTTCTTATGATTAAAATAGTGTTTAATGGAGTTTAAATCATTTAAACAATTTCTGTTGTCTAAAATTCGAACTAAATACATATCTGTAATCTAAAGGATAATGTGATTCCAGAGACATATTAATCATATTTTTCTGAGTTATAAACTATTTACTATGAATTTAATACTCTAAAAGTCCATTAAAACTATTTAAATCACTACAGCAATATTACACTGCAAAATTTGGATCTAACAGCATATTAATGTTTTATATGAAATTATGAATCCATAGACACTTCATTTGTATTTTTAGGATCTACAGATAATTTACTATGATTTATTATGTCTAAAAAGCTCATTAAACCATTTAATTTATTACAGTAAATATGTACTGTAAAAGCTATATCTAATCTCGTATTATTGTTCTACACAATTTTATGAATCCAACCATATATTATTTATAATTTTTGGACATGTATTCAATTTTATATGAATTTTACAAGATTGGACATAATTCTGGCTATTTTAAATATTAAAATCAAATAACTCGCGCTGACTGGGCTCTGACCTGCTGACCTGGCAGATGACGAAGCGATGACGCAGCGCGCTGACGAGGCGTATGCCACGCGGCGCGATCCTAGTGGACGATACCTCTTCGTGGCTGGGTCTAATCTAGACCATCAGATGGGAATCCGGTGGTCCTAGATCGAAGCTCCCTGGGACTCACCGGAGATGACGTCACCGGCGGCAGAGCGTCTCGGAGGTGATGGCTGGCGGCGATTCTGGCGGTCACTGGAGACGGAGGGGTAGACTACGGGGTGAGGCGCGTCCTGTACAACCCGATGGAGTGCTCTGTGTCGGTGTTCGCTTCCTGGAGCGGCGATGGGAGGCGGCTGGAGGCGGTGGCCATGGTGTTTCTCCGGCGAGCAATTCGAGGGTGGTTCGGCGATCTGCGCAAGGGGAAAGTTGCATGAGGAGACGCGGTTGAGTATGGGGAAGATAATAGGAGGAACACCTGGGAGAGGGGCGACGGAATTCGTCGGGCTCGAGCTTGCCCTGCAGCTTGTCCTCAACAATGGCGGCGGCGAGATCCGAATCGGGTCGGGGCTAGGGTTTCCGCTGTGTTTTTTGAAAGGAGAAAAAGACTTCAGGCTAGGGAATTTATATGCGGGTGGATTTCGTGCAGAGGGGCGTAGAGCGACACGGAATCGGCGAGGAATCCGCGAGATTCGGCTCGATCGGGTGTTCTTCCCGTCCACGGCAGGAGGAAGGAGATGACCGCGCGGGGCACGCATGGCAGTGAGAGGGGGAGGGGAATGCGGGCTGTGGCTGGGCTTGCGATGGGCCTTTAGCGGGTTGTTGCTTGCTGCTGCTGCGCGGTAGGAAAGCGGAGGCTGGCTCGCGCGCGGGCAGTAGCTCGGCTGGTGGGCTGGGCCGGTCTATCTCGCGGGTAGGGGTTTAGTTAGGTTTTTTTTCTTATTTCTTTTCCTTTTTCTATTTTAGTATTTCTTTTATAACTTTTTCATATTAAGTCCAAATGAGCTGAAATTTGTTTCTAAAATTTTGTGATTTTCAGTATATCATTTTAGGACCATTTTTTGTATCCTTTTATTGTGTTCAATTATATTGTATTTATAAAATCCATATTTATTTCTTATAGGAATATTTGCAAAACTTATTAGGATTAGGATTTTTTTTGAATTCGATTCTTGCAATTTTTGCATAGATGCAATGTAATGGACATGAATGATATGTAAAAACAATTTTTTTTGTCCCAATTTCTAAAATCTTGGGACGTGACATGGTCGCCCGTACATGCATGGATAACATCAGTAGAATCCGACTTCGCAATGATATGGTTGCATCCCAGCGAGTTAGCAAGCGCCAGGCCAGATTGCATTGCCATAGATTCTCCCACCGTTGAAGATGAAACATGAGGCAAAAATTTATTTAATGCCGCAACAAATGTACCTTTGTAGTCGCGGATCAAAGCACCAACAGAGCCCGCCATGGAGTCAACATGGAATGACGCGTCAACATTTAACTTCAATTGTCTAGGTTCTGGTTTTCTCCACTTTGCTTTTACACCTGCCTCGGGTAGCCGATGCCTTTGCGGCATTCATGGTGATTCCCAAAAAATTGCACTTAGAATAAACCTGAGAATGGTGTGGAAACCTTTTAGAGCATGAAAACCATACCTTACCCATGTTTATTACTCCCTCCGTTCTATAATAGATGTCTTATGTTTTTAAAATTTTGGATGAATCTATATACTAAATAGTGTCTAGATTCATCCAAATTTTGACAAATTTGAGACATCTATTTTTGGACGGAGGGAGTACTTATTATACTATTATATAATGATGATGTTTGAGTAAGTACACCAACGCTAGCACATCATAGTGGTACGAGCGATGATAGCATGTGGTTTTATGCCCGAGATCGTGCATTTGTGATATACCCAGTGTGAACGATTTTATATACACAAATTACGGTGTAGGTCAGGTTTTGGGCCACTAATGGGCCGGCCTTCACGTTATATACTCCATGACCCGTGATTCTCTCATACCTTCTCTAGCGACGGCAAAGACGGTGGGCGGTTCATCATGGAGGCTGCGACGATCGACACAACGTGACGACTCGAGGTAAACGAAGGTTACGTTCTTGACCCCCCTCCTCTTCTACACAACGTAGTTGCGCAAGTACTGATAGGGTTTGCCGCTACTATTGTTGGGAGTGGTTTTGGTAACGGAAAGGGGTGGATTTTTTCTTTTTTGCTGATTTTTGTGTTGAATTTAACTATGATCTCCTAAATTCTATCGCATTGTACTTTTATTTCAGCTAATTCATGGACCCTAGGGAAATTTTGTTGGTTAGATTTCATTTCAGAGGGGAGTTCATCAAAGTGGGGCCAAATCTGGACTACATTGGAGGAGATGATGCGCTTTTAGAGATAGAGTGGAAAAAACTTTCGCTGCAGGAAGTCAAAGGATTTGTTAAAGATCACATGGCATCGAAGGAAACGATAAAATTATATTTTCTTATTCCACGGAAAGATCTTGTGGATGGGTTGGTGTTGCTCTATGATGTCACTGGCTGTGTCGAGATGGCTATGCTCGCCCTGGGAGAGTGGCTGATGTGTACGTTGAGTACCACGGTGAGGAAGACAGTAAGCATAGTAGCATCAGGTGTGATTTCAAGGATGAAGTGTGGGAATTGAGTGATGGAGAGGAAGAACTAGATGTTGTTGTCATAACTGCAGTTAAACCTGCTGAGTATGAAACCAGATGTTGCCCACTGAGGCAGAAGAAATCATTCAATAAAAGACGGGTGCAAATAGAAAGTGATGAAGATGATGTGATAATGACAGAACCAATATTATCTCAAGTGGTGAATCATACACAAGGTGTAGCCTTTTCATCTTTAGGTCAAGATCATCATCCCATGCCAGGAGCTTCGGGCCATGACGAGCAACCAAATCCAGCAGCTCTAGGACAAGACGATGAAGTGAAATATATTATACTGTCAGATTCAGAGAGTGACGTGGAATACGTTGCACATAATAATAACAAAGGGGAAGATTCGGAGGTTGTGGAGATAAGAAGGCAAGGTAGAAAGTTTAATAAATGTATGACAGACTCCAAGAGCTGGATTGGTATAGATGCAACTGCCACTACCCATCCATCTGCCCCTGCGTCACATGGAACTGCAGCTTCCCCCTCTACTCAACTAGCTGTAAGAACTGCAGCTACTGCAGGTGCAAGATCTCTAGCTACTCCTGGGGGAGCATCTGGTAGCAGAGGAAGACGAGCAGGAAGATCCAAAAGGGGAAAAAGAGTGCCAGCATCTCGCGTTCCCATATACGCTTATTTCACTTGTAGTGGTAACTACTGAATGTCATTTTCTTATGTTAATGTAATGTTGCATACAGTGCGGAAACCTTCTAAGGGACATGTTATGATCTTACCTGAATCTCTATGATTTTTGCTGAATTTATATGATTTCTGTTAAATTTATTCTGGTAATTTGTCCAAAATATACACTATTTCTGCTGTCTTGGGAGTACAAGATAGAAGAGGGAGACATCATCCTCTTCGACTTTAATCCAAATAGTGATGGTAGACTGCATCTGATCATGGTGGGGATGACAACAACTGAAGACCCTGCTGAAAGTACTTATTAGTAGAACCTGCTGGAACCTGTTATGTTAACTTGATGTGCCTTGTGTATGATTGGAACATGTTATGCAAACTAGTGACAGTGCTAGAACATAGAGAATATACCAATCGGGTTCCAATCGCATCAGTTCTGCCATTAGCGTGTACTGTGATTCATCATGAGCCGGTGCAACCAGAAACCAGAGATGCATCTAATTCCATCTAATAACACCATGTTGTAGTCTCATATGTGATGCCCACACGAAAACCAGGGATAAGAATCTGTACAACGAAGAACAGTGCATGCTTTCGTGCAACCAATTGTGATCTTGGACACAGAATGCGAATTAAACATCGGCTGGGCACAACACCTCCCACCATCACCTTGTAGGACTGACAAAAAACATACTCCCTCTGGTTTATATTAATAGCCTCAACTTTGCCTAGATACGATTGCATCTAGTCTAAATACTTAACTAGATACATACAATTTTAGATAAAGTTGAGTCCATTAATATGGACCAGAGGGAGTACACAATTTCAGCACATCACATTCTGCTAAGAACATATTGCCTCACATATGCCAAAGGTATTCTCCTAGGACCAACACAAATGAACAAACAAATATTCTGTAGAGATGGTGAGACCCGAAATTATATTGTACAGATCTAGGGTGTGGGAACATAATGATAGAGGTTTGAAATCTTCCACGGCCATAAACAAACATAATAGATAAGTTCTTAAACTAAAACATCTTGATAACATGAAAATGATCCTTGTTCTTCAGTTCGAGGTATGTATGGGTTTGAAAGAGTCATCGGGATGATTCCTGTAATGCACCTTGTTTGTCTTTGCCTTGTCAAAGTACTTGCTACACTTCGTAACACTGTTGACAAGATAAAACTTGATCATGAATCTATCAATAAAGTAATTCCTCCGTGCCATTGCTTCAGCGTTGACAGGGTCGACAAATTTCATGTACAGGCTCCCATCTTGATCAACAACATGTTTAAACCTAAAGTCTGATGGAACAACGCTGAGTGGGTAGCAAATAGTACCAGTACGGAACATGTACTTCACAACAACTCTAGTTAGGCCTGCTGGAGTACCCTCAGAGACACCAAGAATGTTCATAGTTGTTTCTGACATATGAGGATTCTTCCATTTCTCAATTGGGTCTCCCTGGCATGAAAATCTAGTAGGGTAACTTAGTTGACGCATGCGATCAACTGACAGGTGGTCATATTCCTGTGGATATGTACACATCGGCGTGTTCAATAGCTTGTCCTCCTTCCTTGGCACAAGATTGAGCTCAACAATCTTGTAAATCTTGACAACCGCGTGAGCTAAACTAAATGCTTTCTCCTTTGCAGACGCACTCTCAAGAACATCATTATCAGCAGTGGAAGTGGCCCTCACACACTTGTGCTTCATAGGCATCATTCAGCACAAACTCAAACTCTCTTCTGAGAAGTGTCTTTGCTATATACAGAACTATGAAAATTCCTTCTGTGCCCGTACTTCCCAATAACCTAAAAAGGAATAAGCCATTGACTGGACCTGTCCTTTCTCCTAGACGGGCCAGAATATGCTGAGTGACCTGTGGCTTCCTGTGCTGGGAGATGTACCCCGTTTCCTTCACCCCCTGGTGGATAATACATTAACAAAATCAACCCAGATGCATTGAACAGAGGAGAACAAATTCATCAATAAAAAATCACCAAGTGTACTACATATTAGTAAAAAAATATGGCTGGCAATGCAGTTATATCATAATGAAAACAAGTTCAATTATCCCTATATGCTTATCAAGTTTCAATCTACACAATCATGTAATTAAAATAAAATTCAGTTCTTCTAATATTAACACATCAGACAGAATACAAACAGTTGTAAAACACTTTCGAGAAGATAATGAACCCCAAAGAGGGGAGCAATCATCACAGATATTACATACTACTGTTACATCTATATACTAATGATAAGGTATCTTTGATTTGCATATTCTCTATTGCAAAAAAAAGGCAAAACAAAGGGCCCTATCCTCTTGCAATTGCAACACCAACTTTCCGTCTAAATGAGACCCACTTAGGTGGTACATTCACATTCAATTAATATTTGATAAATTCCAGTGCCTTATTCACAACAAATACCAATGTTTGAATAAATTAAAAATAAAAGCTGGGCAATAAATGGAAAATAAAGGTTGACATGTATAATTGCTGGCAAGATTCTACTTAGATCAGGGCCTCTTTCAGTCTATACATCTGTTAGAAAACATACCGAATCGTCTTTGTCGGAGGAGTACCCAAGGTGCACCTTCCTCTTCTGCCCACCTTCTGCTGGCTCCCCTTCCTGTTTGAATAAATAAAAAACAATTCAGCTGACATGATCAAGTTTGAAAAGAGGTAATTATGGAAATAAAAAAAATTGGCAGGTTATAATAGAAATATTAATGGGAAGTAAAACTTCTAAGTTCAAATACTATATGAAATTATGGATTAAGGCAGTGGAAGGAAATGAAATCCTTTATGATGGATATCTAAACACTACTCATATCTGAATGCATTGTCAGGTTCCACTAGTCCAGCAACAATTCAATTTAAATCCCTGATCTGAAAGTATTTCACAAATTTCATAGCACATGACAATACGTTCTGATGTTATGATTAAGATTCTACCGGATAATAGGGTATTGTAAAACAAAATTAAGTTTTTTAATTGTCTCTGTATGCTTATCTAGTTTAAACCTACACAACCTTGTAATTCAAATAGAACTCAGTTTTGTAATTTTAACACATCAGACAGATTACCAAAGGTTGTAAAACACTTTCAAGAACATAAAGAACCCCAAAAGAGGGGAGCAATATTCACAGATTATATACTACTGTCACATCTATGTATTGATGAAAAGGTGTATTTGATTTGCATATTTTCTATTGGAAAAATAAGCAAAACAAAGGGCCCTATCCTCCTACAAATGGAACACCAACTTTCCATCTAAATGAGACACCATTTAATATTTGATAAATTATAGTGTGTTCTTCAGAATAGATTCCAATGTTTGAATAAATGACAAATAAAAGCTGGGCAATTGTAGGGGTCCCAACCTTTAATAAGATTGATCCCTCCTGTGTTTTACAATGCTAGTCCCTGGATCAATAGCTAGCATCCACAGTTAAGATGTAATATCAAGATACAAAGGTCATATTATAAGTTTATAACCAGGAATAATATAAGTTTATTACATCAAACATAGCTCATTTGGCTATTACAATATATTGCAGCGGAATAAATAAAATCATGGGTCCTTCATCTTCAAAGTGCCACAGGCAGATGTTGGTTGTAGACTTTGTAGTCCTAGTCAATCAAACAATCTTCATTTTAAAACAATCAACCTGCAACATTACAAGTTACAGCCACAAGGGTCAATACATTTCAAGCTTCACTTCTATGTATAATATGAGTGGATCCTATCATTATATGCATATTTGGCTAAGTAGAGTTTAAGGCTTATTTGCATAAAGCAATATTTTATCCTATCTTTTCAAAAGGGTTTTAAAGTCCTTTATCAAATTTCTTTTCCAAGTTCCTTGAACTCCTTGGTAGAAACTCAAGTGTTCAAATCCTTGTCAAAATCTCTTGAGCACCTTGGTAACCCCAAGTGCAACAAGTTTTATCAAAACCCATGAGTTCCTTGGTAACCCCAAGTACATCATGCTCTTGAGCACCTTGGTAACCCCAAGTGCAACAAGTTTAACAAAATCTCTTTGAATTCCTTGGTAGACACACAAGGGCATCAAGTTTTTATATTAGAAGTTGGAATGTCGAGATCTCCCATAGTTCAAACTTTAGTTGCTCAGTATTGTCCATAACCGGGGACACGGCTAAGTACTTAGATTTTTGTTTACTTCTGCAGAAGGAGTACACTTTACCCACATGTCACAATCCCATCCTTTTGCCACCAGTGGCCTACTGGATTAGTGCTCACCAAGATGGAGTACTGGCAGATTGAGAATGTGACGAAGTCTTTCCAAAAGGTCCTCCCATACATCATTGCTAGCTTTGTCTTCAGCCCCCATGAAGCATTCCAGATCCCCATGTCCAGTAACTAAAGACAATGTATGGGTCTTCCTAATGTAATTGACTAAGCCAGAGCCATAATAGCATGTGGTTGCACACGGAAGCCACAATTGGAGAAGCATGTTTGATCTCTAAGTTTCCTAGGTGGTTTTCTTTTGGAGCACAACACAAAGTGATTGCCATAGACATGGTTCCCTTTTGTTGACACCTTCTCCAAAACTTAAAGTATCCTCCACCTAGGTGGTTCATTGAGTCCTTGTTTTATTATGTAAAACACAAGTCCTTTTCTCAATCTTTGTAAAATCTCAACATGTATCTCTTTTTCAAATTATAGCATATAGCATGGCTAAGCATGTACAACTTCAATATTTTCACTAAGGAGTGTATAGGGAATCCTATTAGGTTTTTAGCATAGCATAAGTACAAAATGTCTTTCATGCATGTTTTCATAATCCACTAAGTATAATGAAAATAGTAGGACTTTAAATGATAGTGTCACTTGCCTTTTGGTAGGGAATGGGGGTTCACTTCCTTGATCTTGCTAGTTTCACACTTTGCTAATTTCACTACAAGTCAATCAAGCCAATCACCAAATCAACTAACATTCCAAACCAAGGTTAAACAAACAATTTAACACACATAGCAATGGAGTCTAAGTCATGCAAAGGGGGTTCTTTTGCAAGGTTGGTCTCTACTAGGTTTGTAAACTTTGTAAGGTCCAAATTGGTCATTTACCAAAATGGCAAAGTCATTTGCAATTGGGTTTTATCTTAAGACCATTTTAAAATTCATTCATCATTTTATGTGGTGAAAATTATTCTTATCAAAGCAAAAATTTAGGTTTTTCACCAAGTGAGTTGCCCTTGGCAAGGGTTGGTGTTTTGGGTCAGTAAGTTTGGTCCAAAACATTTTCCCAAAGTTTTCCTTGCAAAAACATTTCCATAATAAAATCAATGAGTTTATTTGGTTAGAAAATGGCTAAGTTAAATAATTCAACCTATATTTTACCAAAATCATTTTTAACACCAAGGGTTGGTTCCTAGGGTCAGTATGGTCACTAAAAATCATTTTGCAAAAGATTTAATCCCAAAATCAAATTTAAACAATTTTCCTACTCTAAACAAGTGCACAAATGTTTCTGCAAATTCAAACAATCTAACAGATACTATTTTCGAAACTAAGGCCATGGCTGGCTAGGGTTTGTTCTCCTGAATCCATTGATATAAAATTTGTCAAATTTGGACGTGTGGATCCAAAGATACAAGGGTTTGAAGTTTGCAAAAGTTTCTATTTTCAAATTCTGTTTTAAACAGAATAACAGACACGTGTCCTAATCCTACTCGCTGATACCGTTTCGGTTGGATCAAGCATTGAGAGGCGTTGGATATAACTCAAATCGTGCGGTCCAGAGGACATACCTCTTCGCGTTAAGTGATTCTGTCCAGTGCGTCCGATCTAGATCTAACGGCTGTGGGGTGCTCGACCATAGACGAGCGGCGCTGCGGCGGCTAACGGCGGCGGAGCGGTCGGTCAACGACGGAGGCGACGCTACAGGAGGTGAGGGAGAAGGAGGGGTTGCTCACCGGGCTCAGGGGGTCATGGCGAAGCTTAGGGTACTCGTGATTGGTCAAGGGGTGTTCTGGTCTTGGCAAGACTGCTCGCCGGAGTTGCTGCGGGCGGCGGTGCTCTCGGGTTGCTGTCGAGGACGATGCTGCAGATCACCGGGAGGTAAACAAAACACATAGTCAGGAGCGCAAGGACATGGCGAAGGTGTGTGCGTGAACGAGAAGGCGCGGGGCGGTCTGGTTCACCTGGGAGACGTCGCCGGAGAAGAAGCAGACACGGCGACGCTCTGTGCTTGACGATGGCGAGGATTGGGGGCGCCCTAAGACAAACGGGAAGTGCTGTTAGGTTCGTATGAGCTTGGAGATCATCATCGTGTTCTCGGGGAGGAGAGGGGCGACCAGAATCTACCTGTGGGGCTCGTCGGAGAAAGAGGCAGACGGTGGCGACGGTGGTCGTCGTGGTTGTCGATGCTCTGGATCGCTCGGGGGCAAGCTGGTGCTACGGGGATGATCGCCAGGAGGTGGGGATCACGAGAGGATGGTCGAGGAGGCAAGGGGCGGCAAGGCTTCGTCTGAATTGCTCGGGGACGGTGGTCGGAACAGAGGAGCTCGAGGAGAAATTGGGGGCGGTCTGGGGCGTGCGAGCGCGAGGTGTCAGAGGGGAAATATAGAGGAGACACGGGCGTTTACGTCTGCGTGATCAACTCGAGTAACGGCAGTCGTGTTAAGGCGAATTGAATCCGCGTTTTGAAGGCAGCAACGGCAGCGAGGGGAAGGCTCGGTCAGCGGCGGGTGAGAGAGAAGAACAGTGGTGTGGGGTCGTCTTGTCAGCGAGTGAGAGAGAGGGAGAAGAGGGGGCCACCGGTCAGTCTCTGTCTGAGTAGGTTTCTGAGTAAGAAAAGAAATGCTTCGGGGAAGGGGAGAGGGGAGCTGGGCTGTTTGAGCTGTTGGGCTGGGCCTTGTTGGGCTGCTGTTGTTTCTCTCTTTTTTTTCTGTCTGATTCTTTTTCTTTTTCTAATTCTATTTTTCTGTTTTGAATTTCAAACAAACAAACAATGTTCACATCAATTCAAACAACACCCAAACTTTGTAAACTTGACTTAGTTCTGTTCAGTAGCCTGAACCTAAATCTAAAATCCATAATTTTTAAATAATAAAGTCCATTATTAATTAAATAAATGCCCATTGCTAATTAATCAAATTAGGTTTTGATTTATTTCAAACTCAATTTAAATCCATATATTTTCCAAAACCAAAATAGTGGGTTGTATTTGAAATAAGGTATATCTAAAAAGCTTGTTTAAAATAAATAACAATTTTGTTAAAGGTTCCATTTATAATTAAATAAAATGGATTATGGTTTATTAATAAAATAAGGTTTGGTTTAATTAATAAAATCCCCATTTGAATTCCAAATGCTTTCAAATCCAAATCAGTAGGTTTTATTTGATAATAAAGAATATTTGGAAAACTTGTTTAAAATAATATAATCCTTTTCCTTTAGGGTCCATTAATAATTAAATAAAATGGACCTTAGTTATTAAATCAAATAGGGTTTGATTTTATTAATAAAAACTTTATTTGAACCTAAATATTTTCAAAATCAAATTAGTAGGTTAAATTTGGGAAATATATAATATTTGGAAATTTGTTTAAAAACAAAATAACCTTTTATTTTAATGTCCATTATTAATTAATATAATAGACTTTCATTATTAAATCAACTAAGGTTTGTTTTATTGAGAATATTTATTTTAAAATCTAAAATAAAGCCAAAACACTTTAGTAGGTTTTATTTGTGAATATCAAACATTTGGAAAACCTTAATAAGTTTTGATGTTTCAATTAAAATTGGTAAAACCTCTTATCTTTAAATAAGGTTGGATATTAAATCCTTATTAATTTATTTAAATCAACTTTTGTTATTTTAATTCAAAACAAAATGTTTTAAATCCAAAGCTTGGCCAAGGTTTAATTTGGCTTTATAAAATAATCTTTATCTATAAATCCATCTTTTCTTTGAATACCAAATCTTTTATTAAGAGATCCAAAATAGTATTTTAAATATTTTTATTTTCCTTTAATAAAAGTTTATCTTTTTAAATCTCTTTAGGATTTATTTGATTCAAATTGGTTTGAGGTTCCATTTGAATTCAAAAAGTTTCTTCTGGCTATGAAAATCAAACAAAGTTTTATTTTATTAATTTATTTTCACATTACAAGATTTGGAAAATCTTGGGATGTGACAGCAATAAATGAAAAATATAAAAGATTGACATGTATAATTGCTGGCAAGATTCTACTTATATCAGGGCCTCTTTTAGTCTATACATCTGTCAGAAAACATACCGACTCGTCTCTGTCGGAGGAGTACCAAAAGTGCACCTTCCTATTGTACCCACCTTCTGCTGGCTCCCCTTCCCGTTTGAATAAATAAACAACTCTTTAGCTCACAGGAGCAAGAGTATAATAAGTTTGAAAAGAGGTACTCCCTCCATCCAGAAATAACTGATTATGGACTAAGGCAATGGAAGGAAATGAAATCATCTACTATGATGAAAATGAACTGTCAATTTATAACTATCATGTATATGTAAGCACTACTCATCTCTGTATACTTATCAATTTTCGACCTACACAATATTGTAATTCAAATAAAACTAAGTTTTGTAATGTTAACACATCAGACATATTATAAAAGGTTGTAAAACATTTTCAAGAACATAAAGAACCGCAAAAGAGGGGATCAATCTTCACATATTATTATTGTCACATCTATGTACTGATGACAAGGTGTATTTTATTTGCATATTGTTTATTGCAAAAACAAGCAAAACAAAGGTCCTATCCTATTGCAAATGGAACACCCGCTTTCCATCTAAATGAGACACACCTAGTAGATAACCATTCAATTAATTTGATAAAATCCAGTGCCTTCTTCACAAAAGATGCCAGTGTTTGAATAAATGACTATGTAAATCTGGCAATAAATGAAAAAGAAAAGCTTGGCATGTATAATTGCTGGCAAGATTATACTTTGATCAAGGCCTCTTTCAGTCTATACATCTGTCATAAAACTCACCGACATGTCTCTCCCGGAGGAGTACCCAAGGTGCAACTTCCTCTTCTGCGCATCTTCTACTGGCCCCCCTTCCTGTTTGAATAAATAAACAACACTTCAGCTCACATGATCTAATTTTAAAAGAGGTAATTATGGAAATCAAAATAATTGGCAGGTTATAATATAAAGAATAATGAGAAAAAAAACTTCTATGTTCAAATACTATCTGAAATTATAGATTAAGGCAATGGAAGGAAATGAAATCCTCATCTCTCAATGCATTGTCGGGTTCCACTACACCAGCAACAATTCAATTTAAAGACCTGTTTTGAAAGTATTGGAATTTGACTTCAGATTCCATAGCACATGACTATAGGTTCTGATATTATCATTAGGATTCTACCGGATAATAGGGTATTGTAAAACAAAATTAAGTTTTCTAATTGTCTCCATATGATTATCAAGTTTAAACCTACATAACCTTGTAATTCAAATAAAACACAGTATTGTAATTTTAACACGTCAGACAGATTACAAAAGGTTGTAAAACACTTTCAAGATCATAAAGAACCCCAAAAGAGGGGAGCAATCTTCACAGATTACATACTACTGTCACTTCTATGTACTGATTACAAGGTGTCTTAGATTTGCATATGTCTATTGCAAAAACAAACAAAAAAAGGGCCCTATCCTTCTGCAAATGGAACACCAACTTTCCATCTAAATAAGACACACTTAGATGATACATAACCATTCAATTAGTATTCATGCATAGTTTAAGGTACACAAAAACTAAAATAGAACTCACTATGGTCCACTTGGCAAATGAGAGAGAAAAAGATATATGACAACATATAAGATGCAACTGCTAACCTATTCCATGATGCCAAAGTTCAAACTCAATACTATAAATAATGGGAGCAATTTGATAAAATCTAGTGCATAGTTCACAACAGATACCGGTGTTTCAATAAATGACAAATAAAAGCTTGGCATGTATAATTGTTGGCAAGAACCATTATATAGGTGATCAGCCACAAGATTATAAAAAATAAGTCTATTTGTTTGTGGTCAGGGTCTCTTACAGTCTATTTGTTGGTGATTACAAGTAAAAATTATATAGTAGATCAACAACTAGAATATAAACAATGCATGAACAAAAATACACCCTGAAGCACATGCTCCCTCGGCAAATAGTACAAGACTGAAAATAATAATTCCATACATATAAAAGTTGTCAAAGAACACACATACTTAATTTCAGACACATAAATTTGTAGTATCATTTCATGCAAAATCAAACGTTTAATCTCTGGGTAAAATGAAAAAATTTAAAGCTCCTAACATATATAATTTTGTGTGGTGCACTTAGACTGTGTAAACATGATGCATTCATATACATCTTTAGTAATGTCCAGAGATGAATAATTTATTAATATGTGTACACTTTTTCTGAATGATTAGATATCATAAATTATATTTTTTATATCGCACATATGTAAAATCCCTCCTTTATAAAGGAAAAGGATCCCTGTGATTGCAATGCTAGTCCCTGGATCAATGCTAGCATCCACAGTTTAAGATGAAGTACACAGAAACAAAGGTCATTATTACAGTCATTCCAGAGACAAACATAGTCTTTACAACTACAAGGACACATGCCTAGTACAAGAGTTTGAATAAGTAAATAAATAAAAGTCTTCATCTTCATGTGCCACAGGCAAACATGTTGAGTGTAGACTCATGACTCCTAATCCTCATCAGAGTAAACTGCAACATCACAAGTTACAGCCACAGTGGGTCAATACATTGGAATAGTATTGGCAAGTGATACCTTAGTATAATTTAGGTGGACTAGATACAATATGCAATTTGGCTAAGTGTAGCTTGGCTTGCTTGCTCAAAATAGGTTTTGCCTATTAGTTGAAATCACTAAGTTTTTCTTTGTCAAAAACTTTTTCCCAAGGAACCACCAATAGACATTGAGGTCCTTCACCCTTGTTCACCCACAAGTTTTTACTTAGAAATTGGGATGAGGAGATTCTTGATAGCTTCCATGTCTTGATGCTCAAGTTGTCCTTTTCCAGGAACATGGCTAAGTACATAGATTCTTCCATCTGCAGTGGTTGTGCACTTTCCCCACAAGCCTTGATTTTCACCAAGACAGGACCTTTCAGAAGCCTTCCCTTAGACCAAATGGACGCGCTCCAACCTATCATTCCTACTATGACCAACTGTCCAAATGGCTAAGTTCTTGCAACCTATGTGATCCTGGCAGAGCTCATATTGCCAAGTGGCTGCACTAGAAGCTTCTTAACATTTGGCCTCTCAAATCCCTTTGTTCCTGGGTGGCTTTCGACAAGTGAGATACACAAGGTAAACCATAGAAATGGGACTTGTGTAACCACTCAACATAAACCATTCCTTCCATTCCACCCAGGTGATTCATTTACTTAGTTGTTTTATTAGGCAAAACACAAGTCCAAAGACTTAGAAATATTTTCATCATAGCATGTATATTTCACCAACCCTTGGTTGCTACTAGCTAGGTTAAGCATGGCATAGATAAGCATCTTAACTTAGAAATTTCTAGCAATTCTACAACTACTAGGATTTCCCAACATGGCATATAAGCAAAATATAGCATGCAAGACTAGCAAAATATTTCTAATGCTTAGTAGAAAACATAGGGATAAAAATATTCATGAAGCACCACTTGCCTTGGTAGTTTGGAGAGTAGCTACACTCCTCACAATCACAATCACTATTGGCACCAAAATCTACACAAAGAATCATAGCCACAAATCACATACAAGACATATACAAACAAAAATATATGAATGCATGCAATATGATATGTGATGATTTTTTTTAAAAAAACTCAACAAAGCAAGTGTACAGTACTGGTTCATAAACAAGTTAAAAGCTTGCCAAACAACATTTATTTAACCCTTAAAACATTTCTCAAATAATTCATATACTCAAATTATCCCTACACAAGTTTCTGCAAATAAAACCATTTTAACAGAAGCAAAACATTAAACACATTGCATATTTGGAAAGTGCTTGTTCTCCTGATTCCATTGATATAAAATTTGTCAAAATCTAACGTGGGAATCAAAAGTTATAGCTAAAACAAATTCAAACAATTAATAGATTCAAATTCTGTTTTTAAATCTAATTCCTGGCCACGCGTCATGCTCTGATTGGCGCGTACCGGTTCGCTCAGGATCGCGTCTGTAAGCCGTTAGATCTACTTAATCTGCACGGCCCAGATCTACTTATACCGTTTCGTTAAGTGATCTAATTTCACGCGCTGGATCCAGATCCAACGGTCCTGGATCAAACGACCATAGCTGGGCGGCGCTGGCGGTGGCTACTGGAGGCGGAGAGCTCTGCCTACGGCGGCGCGGCGCTACAGGTGGCTCTGGGGTCGACGGGAATGCTTACCAGAATCGTGGCGACGCACGGATGCTCAACCTGGCGACGGCTTGGCATGGGGCGCACGGACACGGCTGCATGGGCTCGTCGGAGTTGCTGTCAGCGTCGGGCTTGGGTGGACGACGACGTTGGCGACGCTCCTGGTCACCCTAGCGCGAACAAACGGCATCAGGAGATGCACAAAACTATGGAAAACGTGTTCGTGTGAAACAGAGGCGAAGAGGAACAAAGGGCTCACCGAATTTGATCGCCGGAGTTGAGGATGTCGTTGGGAGCTTGCAGCGTTTGATGAAGTCGACGACCTGGGGCAGTACAGGACGAACCAGTGGGGTAAGAAGGTGCGCAAAGAAGTTGTGAAGCGGCTCGTATGAACCAGAGGGAGAGGGGCGCATGGGGCTCACCGGAATCGGTCTCCGGAGTGAGCTCTGTCTGCGGCGGTGCGAGGATGATTGCGGGCAGCCTGGGGGCGTTTCTGTCTGGATTTGTTGGGGGAAATGGCCGCGAGGGGGAGGTGGTGTTATAGCCAGAGCGGGGGCGAGGATCGCGTGCGGAATCAAGGGAATTTAAGCGAGGAATCAACGCGGCAGTGAAGGGCGGAGGAAACGGCCGGCGACGTGGTCGTGGCGCGATTTGGGGAAGATGAGGATGAGCTGGCGAGGTCCACCAGTCAGCGAGTGTAACAGAGAGGGGGTGGGGTCGTGTGGTCAGTGACCTGGTGGGCTCGTCTGCGAGTGTGAGAGAGAGAGAGGAAACCCGGGTGGGCTTACTAGGCTGGATTCGTAGTTGGGCCAGATAGGTGGCGTTGGCCTTTTTCTATTTCTTTTCTCCTTTTCTTTTTCTGTTTTGATTTTCTGAAATGATTTTCAAATCCAAATCAAATGAGTTTGAATTTCAAATCTTCTCTAGGTTTTTGTACTGCAAACCTTGCACTCAAATGTGTGTCAAACACTACTGTTTAGTCAAAACACTTTGATCAAATGAAAATAAAAATAAAACCAAGCCTTTATGTGATAAATACAATAGGCATAATATTGGTTTTATTTACTCCTTTTGTTTTGAAACTTTGTTCAAACTTTTGATGGTGCCTAAGTTTGAATTTCAAACCTTACTGAACCAAAACAAGTACTCTTCACATTGGAAGATAGCACTAAGGCTAGAGCAACTTACATGAAATGATAAGCATATGTGCTTCTGTTTTGAAATGATTTGTTTGAAATGAAATTCATATGATCATGGATGCATGGATGATATGCATGATTTTAGGGATGTTACAAATATAACCCCCTTCAGGTGAATCTCGCCCTTGAGATTCGGATTGGCTAGCAAATAGTTGAGGGTGGTCTTTCCGAAGATCATCTTCTCTTTCCCATGTTGCTTCCTCTTCGGAATGATGGTTCCACTGCACTTTGCAAAACTTGATAGTCTTAGTCCGTGTGACTCTTTCTGCAGTCTCAAGAATCTTGATGGGTTTCTCCTCATAAGTGAGGTCACTCTCCAACTGAACCTCTTCCAAAGGTATAGTATCCTTCAAAGAACTTTCTTCCATTTCTGGATGACATTTCTTAAGCTGACTCACATGAAACACATTATGGACAGCTGACAGAGACTCTGGCAATTCAATTTCATAAGAAACTTCTCCTTTACGACTCAGAATCTTGAATGGTCCAACATATCTTGGGGACAACTTTCCTTTGACTCCGAACCTCTTCACTCCACGAAGTGGTGACACTCTAAGATAAGCTCTATCACCAACTTCGTAGGTGACTTCTCTACGCTTAGGATCTGCGTAGCTTTTCTGTCGGGACTGTGCTATCTTCAATCTGTCCTTAACCAACTTGACCTTCTCTTCGGCTTCTTTGATAAGTTCTGTGTCCGAACAAACTTCTTTCTCCCACACCATTCCATAATAATGGGGTGGTACACTTTCTCCCGTAGAGAAACTCAAATGGTGCCATCTCAATGCTGTCTTGATAGCTGTTGTTATAAGAAAATTCTGCGTAAGGCAGACTTTCATCCCAACTGGCTCCATAGTCTAGGGCACATGCCCTCAACATATCTTCAAGAATCTGATTAGTCCTTTCTGTCTGTCCATCAGTTTAAGGATGAAAGGTAGTGCTGAATTCCAACCTCGTTCCTAGTGACTCATGTAGCTGTCTCCAAAAATGGGAAGTGAATTGAGTTACCCTATCGGACACAATACTTTTGGGTACTCCATGTAGACACAAAATTCTACTCATATAAATCTTGGCCAACTTAGCACTTGTATAGGTTGTCTTCACGGGTATGAAATGAGCCACTTTAGTTAGGCGATCCACTACTACCCAAATAGAATCATATCCTGACCGGGTCCTTGGTAATCCGGTAATGAAATCCATACCAATCTTGTCCCACTTCCAATCAGGAATAGGTAGTGGTTGAAGCAATCCTGCTGGTTTCTGGTGTTCCGCCTTCACTCTGCTACATACATCACACAAAGCAATATGTTCGGCGATGTCCTTCTTGAGATTATTCCACCAAAATCTTTCCTTCATATCCATGTACATTTTGGTGTTACCCGGATGAATAGAATATGGTGAGTTGTGTGCTTCTTGTAAAATCAGTTTCCGAAGCTCCGGATCTTGTGCAACACAGATACGTTTTCCATGCCATAAAGTACCATGTTCGTCTTCATGGAATCCTTTGGCTTTTCCTTTGCCAATCTTTTCCTTAATCTCTTCAATTTCCTTATCAGTCTTCTGGGCTTCTTTAATCTTGTCCAACAAAGTAGGTTGAACATCCAAGGTCATGAGATGTCCTTCAGGCACAATATCCAATCTGAGGTCTCTAAATTGGGCACACAGATCATCTGGCAATTCATCCTTAGTAAGGCCATTCACAAAAACCTTATGGCTTAGAGCATCACACAAAGCTCCTCTGATGTTCCGCTTTCACTCTACTACACACATCACACAAAGCAATATGTTCGGTGATGTCCTTCTTGAGATTATTCCACCAAAATCTTTCCTTCATGTCCATGTACATTTTGGTCTTACCCGGATGAATGGAATACGGTGAGTTGTGTGCTTCTTGTAATATCAGCTTCCGAAGCTCCGGATCTTGTGGAACACAGATACGTTTCCCATGCCATAAAGTACCCTGTTCGTCTTCATGGAATCCTTTGGCTTTTCCTTTACCAATATTTTCCTTAATCTCTTCAATTTCCTTATCAATCTTCTGGGCTTCTTTGATCTTGTCCAACAAAGTGGGTTGAACATCCAAAGACATGAGATGTCCTTCAGGCACAATCTCCAATCTGAGATCTCTAAATTGGGCACACAAATCATCAGGCAATTCTCCCTTGGTAAGGCCATTCACAAAAACCTTACGGCTTAAAGCATCCGCTACAACATTTGCTTTACCGGGGTGGTATTGCAAACTTAGGTCATAGTCCTTGATGAGTTCTAGCCATCTTCTTTGTCTCATGTTAATTTCTTTCTGGGTGAAGATATACTTCAAACTCTTGTGATCTGTGAACACTTCACAACACTTTCCCAAAAGATAATGTCTCCATGTTTTGAGTGCATGGACAACAGAGGCTAACTCCAAATCATGAGTAGGATAGTTCACTTCATGAGTTTTGAGTTGTCTCGAGGCATAAGCCAGAACTTTTCCTTCTTGCATAAGTACTGCACCCAAACCATGATGAGATGCATCACAATATACTTGGAAATCTTTTTTGAAGTCTGGCAGACACAAGACTGGTGCTGTCACAAGTCTCTTCTTCAATTCCTGAAAGCTGAGTTCACAACCTTCAGACCAAGCAAATTTCTTGTCTTTCTTTAGTAATTCTGTCATAGGATTAGCAACCTTGGAGAAATTCTCAATGAACCTTCTGTAGTAACCTGCTAAGACAAGGAAACTACGAACTTCTTTTACTGACTTGGGAGATTCCCATTCAGTTATAGCTGAAACTTTAGCAGGATCAACTGCTACACCATCACCTGGCACAACGTGTCCAAGAAATCCAACTTCATTTAGCCAGAATTCACACTTGCTGAATTTGGCATACAGTTTATGCTCTCTAAGCTTCTCAAGTATCAATCGCAACTGTCCTTCATGTTCTTCTTTGCTCTTGGAGTAGATCAAAATGTCATCGATGAAAACGACAACAAACTTATCAAGAAATTCCATGAACACCTTGTTCATCATATTCATGAAGTATGCTGGTGCATTGGTCAAGCCAAATGGCATCACGGTATATTCATACAATCCATACCTTGTAGTGAAAGCTGTTTTAGGTATGTCTTGTTCTCTTATCTTGAGCTGAAAATAACCTGAGATCAATCTTTGATAACACACAAGCTCCTTCTAGATGATCAAAAAAGTCATTGATTCTTGCCAAAGGGTATTTGTTCTTGATAGTCACCTCATTGAGTGAACGGTAATCTATGTATAACCTTTGACTTCTATCTTTCTTTTCCACAAACAAAACTGGGGCTCCCCAAGATGAAGAACTTGGTTGAATAAATCCTTTCTGCAACTGCTCTCCAAGTTGTTTCTTGAGTTCTTTCAGTTCATCAACTGACATCTTGTATGGTCTCTTTGCTATTGGTCCAGATCCTGGTAGCAAATCAATAAGGAACTCCACATCTCTATCTGGTGGCATTCCCGGCAATTCTTCCGGAAACACATCCGGATATTCACTCACAATTGGCACACTGTCTATGCTAACCCCCTTAAGAGAATTTAGCTTACTCCCTTTTGATTCAAAGTTAGACTTGAATTTAATCCGTTTCCTTTCCAGGGTTGTGAGTGCAACAGTACGATTAACACAATCTAGTACTCCTTCATACTTATCCATCCAATCCATTCCCAATATTACGTCCAGTCCTTGGGAATCTAGGATTATCAGACTCACTGGAAACTTATGCTTTCCAAACTCTATTACTAGATCCCGGCATCCAAGACTTACTATCATATCTCCACCTGGAGAACTAACTTTTATTGGACACCCAATGTTTTCAATTGGAAACCCATTTCTATCAACAAATGCTTTTGATATGAATGAATGCGATGCTCCAGTATCAAAAAGAACAAATGCTGGAATAGAATTGAGTCTGAAATTACCAGCAACAGCATCAGGCTCCTCATAAATTTCCTCCACATTGATGTGGTTCACTTGTCCCTTCTGAAAAGGGTTGGGCTTGTTGGGTCCTTCAACTTTCTTTTCTGGGCATTCATTTGCATAATTCCCCATCTTCTTGCACTTGAAGCATTCAACCTGACTAATGTCCTTCTTGACAGGCTGGCTTCCACTGCCACTTCCAGTACCACTGTGGTGGCTCTTATATCCACCCTTGTGGTTCTTGTACTTGTCATTTTCATGACTACGGTGATGCTTGTTGTCATGATGGTTGTGGTTGTGGTGCTTGTTGAATTTCCCATGCTTGTGGGATCCTGAGCTTCCACTATCATCATAATGGGAACGTTTGTGAGACGATCCCGAGCTGTGCTTGTTCGAGTGTTTTCTCTTTCTACTCTCAACTTGCTTCATTTTGTTATCCAAAATAGCAGCCTTATCACAGAGAGACTGATAAGTGGGAACATAGGCCACTGATAGCTGCAAGTTCAGTTCATCATTCAGCCCTTCAAGGAACTTTTCCTTCCTCTTAGCATCAGTGTCAACTTCATCCGGTGCATAACGCACCAGATTGTTGAAATCCTCAATATATTCTGCCACGCTGCGGTGGCGCTGCTTCAGATTATGGAATTCTTTCTTCTTCAGACTCATCACTCCAGATGAGATATGAGAAGTGCGAAAGCCATCCTCAAAGATAGCCCGTGTCACATCTTCTATGGGAGTGGTGATATGGAAGTTATCCCACCAAGTGGCGGCTGGTCCTTCCAGCAAATGTGCTACAAATCTGACCTTTTCTGCATCAGTACAGCCCACAGTTACCAAGTCCTTGTTCATAGAGCGTAGCCAATCATTGTCCACCATGGGATCAATTGTTCCTGAGAACTTTGCTGGCCTCAATCTCAAGAACCTGGTAAGCATGTCAAAACCCGGTGGGTTGTTGTTGTTGTTGTTATTGTTGTTGTGGTTGTTATTGTTGTTGTTGTTTTGGTTCTGGATGAACGTCGTCATCATTTGCATCAACTGAGTCTGAGCTGTCATCATTTGCTGCATTTCTGGAGTGATGTTGTTGTTGTTGGGCTTGGGATTGGCACGACGAGGAGGCATCTGTGGTTTGTTAAATAGAGACAAGAATGAGATACCCATAGATGCTTTCATGCACAATACATCACATAAACAATCACAAAACATGCATCACAATAATAATAGTTCAACAACAAAAACGACAAGTTTGCAAAGTAAACACACCAATAACAAGCCATCCACATGTTGGATGGTCATTGTGACACAAATAAAGTATGATAAAGAATGATAAATGAGTAGTCAAATCTACTCCTCGGCATCAACCTCCTCCTCAACAAAGGTAAGACCTGCATTCTCCATTGCGGTCTTGTATTCCTCGACATTGGCGGTCAAGGTCTCTACTTTGGCTTTGAGAGCCCTCTTCTGAGAACGAAGCCCCTAAATCACCGTCTACTGATGCTCGAGCTCGAAGTCCTTGGCCTTCAGTTCTTCAGTCATGTCCCGAATCGTCTTGTTCCTATCCTGGACTCGCTTCTCCTAACTCTTGAACTTTCTGTCTTGGCTCTCCAACTTTGCCTCCATCTCCTTGACTATCTCATCTTGCTCCGCGAAGAGCTTGTCCTTCTCGCGAAGCTGCACCTGGAGTTCGTCATTGTTGAGCATGACGTTGGTCCTATCAGTGTCCACGTGCCTAATGAGAGCCTCTAAGTCCTGGAGGTATAGGCGAATCGGCTCAGCTGTATCCCTCGAAGTGTCCTCGAAGTCGATGGCCTCTCCATCCTCATCACGTCTACCGAAGACGTGGAAGTGAGTACCTCTAACCTGTCGAGAGTGTCTCCCTAGTAGACGTCCTATCAGATCCTGCATGACTACCTCAAGGCCTCTCTCCTTGTCATCGTGCATGGCTTGAAGATGATAGCCTCCGTGGTAGGCTCAGTCTGGCGTCCGGGCTGATTGACCTTGAAACCCCAAAGGTCTTTCCTCTCAAACTTGGTGAGGGGAAGCACCATGATGGTAGGAAGAGGGATATTGAGCAAAGTAGTGATCTCAACAATACGAGGACCAAAGCGAGTTCCCTGGAACTCCTCAACAGTGCCGATGGTAACATTAGGCATCTATTTGTAAGATAGAAAAAGTTAGAACAACATAATTTAAGATAAAACACAAGGCAAAGCATCACATGCATATCTTTGGAAATCAAAACACACAAGTCATGGCATACATGAATCCATTACAACAATCAAGGTTCAACTTATTTTAAGCAACATTTGGAAAATAAGGTGATAAGTGGTGGTCCAACTAACGAAGTACGCTTACAATCCTATCTCACTAGATATGTTGGCTAACACAATATTTCTAGAAGCAATCACTCTATCTTGAGCACATGACTCCATCACTAAGTCTATAATGTCTCCTCTTAAGGTTTGGTTGGTAGCCTCCAACTCTTGGGTATGTTTCTTCTCTTCTTTTAGGCTATTTTGGATGTTGAACATTCTGCACTTGACTCTTTCACCAAGTTCTTTGATGGTCTTCCAAGCTGCATCCCTTGCTGAGCCAAAGAATGTAGGGTGCATCACAGAATTGGTGAACATGCAGAATCCTGATTCCTTGTGGTTGTCTTCCTTGTTTTTATACAAGTGAAGTTGCACCCACCAGTACTCAACTCCTTCATCCATCACAGGAAAGCCTTTGTACACAGCTACACCATGTATTTCCATTGCAACCATGAGGTCCTTGAGAGCCTTGGGGAATTCTGTCTCACACTCCAAAGTCATTGTCATGAGTGGTCCCTTCCTTACAGCTTCGTTGATGGAGTTCATCTACAAATATAGATGAGAAAGAAGATTAGAAAAGTTTACGAGAAGAATAGACAAGTGTAGAAGTTGTTGAAAAATTTTCTTTAGTGGTTTCCAATCCTAGGGTCATAATCCTACAGGCAACACAGTTCTCTGATACCATCTGTAAGATCCCTCCTTTATAAAGGAAACGGATCCCTGTGATTGCAATGTTAGTCCCTAGATCAATACTAGCATCCACAGTTTAAGATGAAGTACACAGAAACAAAGGTCATTATTACAGTCATTCCAGAGACAAACATAGTCTTTACAACTCCAAGGCCAAAGGCCTAGTACAAGAGTTTGAATAAGTAAATAAATAAAAGTCTTCATCTTCATGTGCCACAGGCAAACATGTTGAGTGTAGACTCATGACTCCTAATCCTCATCAGAGTAACCTGCAACATCACAAATTACAGCCACAGTGGGTCAATACATTGGAATAGTATTGGCAAGTGATACCTTAGTATAATTTAGGTGGACTAGATACTATATGCAATTTGGCTAAGTGTATCTTGGCTTGCTTGCTCAAAATAGGTTTTGCCTATTAGTTGAAATAACTAAGTTTTTCTTTGTCAAAAACATTTCCCAAGGAACCACCAATAGACATTGAGGTCCTTCACCCTTGTTCACCCACAAGTTTTTACTTAGAAATTGGGATGAGGAGATTCTTGATAGCTTCCATGTCTTGATGCTCAAGTTGTCCTTTTCCAGGGACATGGCTAAGTACTTAGATTCTTCCATCTGCAGTGGTTGTGCACTTTCCCCACAAGCCTTGATTTTCACCAATACAGGACCTTTCAGAAGCCTTCCCTTAGACCAAATGGACGCCCTCCAACCTATCATTCCCACTACCACCAACTGTCCAAATGGCAAAGTTCTAGCAACCTATGTGATCCTGGCAGAGCCCATATTGCCAAGTGGCTGCACTAGAAGCTTCTTAGCATTTGGCCTCTCAAATCCCTTTGTTAATGGGTGGCTTTCCACAAGTGAGATACACAAGGTAAACCATAGAAATGGGCCTTGTGTAACCACTCAACATAAACCATTCCTTCCATTCCACCCAGGTGATTCATTTACTTAGTTGTTTTATTAGGAAAAACACAAGTCCAAAGACTTAGAAATATTTTCATCATAGCATGTATATTTCACCAACCCTTGGTTGCTACTAGCTAGGCTAAGCATGGCATAGATAAGCATCTTAACTTAGAAATTTCTAGCAATTCTACAACTACTAGGATTTCCCAACATGGCATATAAGCAAAATATAGCATGCAAGACTAGCAAAATATTTCTAATGCTTCGTAGAAAACATAGGGATAAAAATATTCATGAAGCACCACTTGACTTGGTAGTTTGGAGAGTAGCTACACTCCTCACAATCACAATCACTATTGGCACCAAAATCTACACAAAGAATCATAGCCACAAATCACATACAAGACATATACAAACAAAAATATATGAATGCATGCAATATGATATGTGATGATTTTTTTTTAAAAACTCAACAAAGCAAGTGTACAGTACTGGTTCATAAACAAGTTAAAAACTTGCCAAACAACATTTATTTAACCCTTAAAACATTTCTCAAATAATTCATATACTCAAATTAGCCCTACACAAGTTTCTGCAAATAAAACCATTTTAACAGAAGCAAAACATTAAACACATTGCATATTTGGAAAGGGCTTGTTCTCCTGACTCCATTGATATAAAATTTGTCAAAATCTAACGTGGGAATCAAAAGTTATAGCTAAAACAAATTCAAACAACTAATAGATTCAAATTCTGTTTTTAAATCTAATTCCTGGCCACGCGTCACGCTCTGATTGGCGCGTACCGGTTCGCTCAGGATCGCGTCTGTGAGCCGTTAGATCTACTTAATCTGCACGTCCCAGATCTACCTATACCGTTTCGTTAAGTGATCTAATTTCACGCGCTGGATCCAGATCCAATGGTCCTGGATCAAACGACCATAGATGGGCGGCGCTGGCGGTGGCTACTGGCGGCGGCGAGCTCTGCCTACGGCGGCGCGGCGCTACAGGTGGCTCTGGGGTCGATGGGGATGCTTACCAGAATCGTGGCGACGCACTGATGCTCAACCTGGCGACGGCTTGGCAAGGGGCGCACGGACACGGCTGCATGGGCTCGTCGGAGTTGCTGTCAGCGTCGGGCTTGGGTGGACGACGACGTTGGCGACGCTCTTGGTCACCCTAGCGTGAACAAACGGCATCAGGAGACGCACAAAACTACGGCGAACGTGTTCGTGTGAAACAGAGGCGAAGAGGAACAAAGGGCTCACCGAATTTGATCGCCGGAGTTGAGGATGTCGTTGGGAGCTTGCAGCGTTTGATGAAGTCGACGACCTGGGGCAGTACAGGACGAACCAGTGGGGTCAGAAGGTTCGCAAAGAAGTTGTGAATCGGCTCGTATGAACTAGAGGGAGAGGGACGCATGGGTCTCACCGGAATCGGTCGCCGGAGTGAGCTCTGTCTGCGGCGGTGCGAGGATGATTGTGGGCAGCCTGGGGGCGTTTCTGTCTGGATTTGTTGGGGGAAATGGCCGCGAGGGGGAGTTGGTCTTATAGACAGAGCGGGGACGAGGATCGCGCGCGGAATCAAGGGAATTTAAGCGAGGAATCAACGCGGCAGTGAAGGGCGGAGGAAACGGCCGGCGACGTGGTCGTGGCACGATTTGGGGAAGATGAGGATGAGCTGGCGAGGTCCACCAGTCAGCGAGTGTAACAGAGAGGGGGTGGGGTCGTGTGGTCAGTGACCTGGTGGGCTCATCTGCGAGTGAGAGAGAGAGAGGGGACCCGGGTGGGCTTACTGGGCTGGATTCGTAGTTGGGCCAGATAGGTGGCGCTGGCCTTTTTCTATTTCTTTTCTCCTTTTCTTTTTCTGTTTTGATTTTATGAAATGATTTTCAAATCCAAATCAAATGAGTTTGAATTCAAATCTTCTCTAGGTTTTTATACTGCAAACCTTGCACTCAAATGTGTGTCAAACACTACTGTTTAGTCAAAACACTTTGATCAAATGAAAATAAAAATAAAACCAAGCCTTTATGTGATAAATACAATAGGCATAATATTGGTTTTATTTACTCCTTTTGTTTTGAAACTTTGTTCAAACTTTTGATGGTGCCTAAGTTTGAATTTCAAACCTTACTGAACCAAAACAAGTACTCTTCACATTGGAAGATAGCACTAAGGCTAGAGCAACTTACATGAAATGATAAGCATATATGCTTCTGTTTTGAAATGATTTGTTTGAAATGAAATTCATATGATCATGGATGCATGGATGATATGCATGAGTTTAAAACATGATTTTAGGGATGTTACAACATAAATATTATAACTTATCAATTGACGAAGATGTATATTGTCATTATGCACTAATGAATTCCAGCATTCAATCAGAGAAATTTTATCATACACATAATTATTCAAACTATAAACATTCAATATCTACGATCCTCTCTGCAAAGTGCTATCAACGATGCACAAAGTGTGTCCATCTACTCTTCAATGCCCCAAAAGGTGCTGACCACTGAACGAAGTACTACACCAACCTTGTACTAACATTCAAATCCTAAGAATCAACCCTAAAAATCAAACCCTAGTTATAAGTACTAAAACATGAGAAGTGGAGGTTAAAGAAAACACATAGATGCACCACCGCAAGCTGCTGGGCCTTCACCGCCAGATTCTCATCGGAGCCGTGCTTCGCGCCCATATCCAGCACGTCCGCCTCAACGACCGCCACATTCTCCTTCTCGTCCTGATCCGGCGTCGTCGTGATGAAACCGGCCAACTTGGCCGCACCACCAACCGCACTTCTTGGGAACCGCCAACCTCCTTCACCGCATCTATGCCGGTGACGGCGCGCTTCTTGTCCATAGTAGCAGCGGCCACGTCGGCTGCGCTGCTCCCCGCCTTCATCGCTGGCGGAGTCGACGAATGTTCGGGGAGAGGGAGAAGAATCGAGTGGGAGGGGCTGGAGTCGATGGAGTGAGACGAGGGTTTTCTTCTTCAAGATTTGGGGGTAAATGGGTGGGGAAAAGGACACGAATCAGCCAACGAACCCTTTTATACGTGTTGTCGTTTCGGGTTTGCCCACGTCACTCCTCCACCACCACGTACGCCATAAACATCGCGTACGCATACGGTGCATGAAACAGCATGACCAGAGCAGCAGGGTTACTAGGCCGGCCTGTTATCTAGCGCCCGCTTCCAATTTCTATCACACAGTTTTTCATGTATGGGATTGGACATACTTCAAATATAAATTACCTGAAATCTTCAGCAGAAGTATATTAGTTTACTACAATAAGTTGACCATTAGGTCTCGTTTGCTTTAATTCAAATTCAAACAATAGGTGTGTCATATGGAATATGCATCACGGGTTTTTCATACTTCCAATTATCGATGCATCTTACATTGTAAATTAATGAAATTAAAATTAAGTACCGAAAACACATGAACAACTATGCATAGGCATACACATATATATAAGTGTAGCATCAAGTGTGCATCATACCATGGCATAGCAAGTTTTTACTCATACTACAACAAGTTGATGATGGTGTTTCTAGTCAACTCACATGGGTCTGGAGCCCAATGCAATGTTGGGATATATGAGCCTATATGAGGCACAAGTGTGTATCATGCCATGGACATACCACTTTTATACTTAGAATCAATGTCATGATTTGGCATAGTAGTTGTATAGTTTGATGTAACAACTAGGTGGGATCATGTTGACCAAGTGTTGACTCATACCACCACAAAGATGATGAAGGTGTTCATAGACAACTCCCATAGGTCAAGAACCCATGCAATGTTGGCATAGTGCTATACGTGCTACAAGTGTGCATCATCCAAAGGCATAGCACACTTGTGGCAGATCTAGACCTATCTCAGCTGTCTAGAAATACCTTCATCGACTTGTGGTTGTATGAGTCATCACTTTGGACAACATGATTGTAACACCCTCAGAATCGGACCTATGCAAGTTTTAGCGAAAACCCGCCAAACCCGCATAGAAACGATTCAAAGGTGCCCACCAGGCACTTTCGTGCGGGTGGAAAACGAAGTAATAACATTACACAACAGTCCTCGATGGGACCCACATAACAGATATATATAACAGCGACTCAAAGAGTCAAGAATACAGATATAATATACAAAGATCCAAATCACCTTGAAAATGGTAGAGTGTCCGACTACGGACAAGATGCAAATGGGGCTAAGAGCCCTGAAGAATAACCAATGGCGTCCATAACCCTGCCCAGGCCAAGCCGGAAGGGTAACCCTGCTAACGACGTCGATCTCAAAACCTGCTTAAACAAAAGGGGTGCCGACAAAGGGCAAAGGAAAAAGAGGAGCGTCAGTACTGAGGCCAGTACACGGCGAGACTAGAATTCGGCGGTCCTCGCCTACATAGGTATGGTGGACTGAGCGGCAGCGGCAGCATGCACTAAACAACCTATAGAGACTCGATACATCTGGCGGTAATCAGAGAGGGGGAAATAAATACCTATTCGGAACCAACCTGATACTACCACCAAACAAACCCATCCTGGCGTTTCCCCCTCGAGACCAAACGGGGAAGTCAACCGAGGAACTCACACAGTTGGCAATTTTATTTATTCGGTTATCGTTGCAGCAATTACTAGTCAGGTATAGATAATCATCCTGATAAAATAAGCAGTGGGTTATTTTAGTTAACCATTCCGTTAGAGTTAAAACACTTACTAATCAGATACAATTAGCATGAGATAACCCAAAACCCAGCAGTTGTTGGTACTTTTATTTAGCCATTCCGTTGTAGTTGCAATACTTACTAGTCAGGTACAATGGTCGCAAGCGACAATCAAAGCAAGCAGTTGTGGGCAATATTAGTTAGCCATTCCATTATAGTGAAGCTGATTACTAGTCATTATAAGTCAAATTTATAGCAATAAACTTTAGTTATGCTTGTCTATGGTCGAGATACTGTGCTCCAAGTCGTCCATAACCGCGGACACGGCTTTCAGAAAGTTTTACCCGGCCGGGGTGCACCAATAGCAACACACACTCGATCAGCCTCGGAAAAACCAAATCAAAACCCAACGAGGCCTTCACGACAAAGCAATCACAGGATTCAGAAATATTTCAGGGGGCCACCCCTTAAAGTAGACCCGCAACGAAGCCGGCCGGCTCCGAGACGGACTTAAGGTTGTGGGGACGGCTGTGAACGACTGGGAACCCGAAAGTGTGGCTGGGCTTGTCGACACCGCGGAATCGTGCCACGATCCTAAACAGTACAGTGTGCTCCTCGCACAATCGTAAATAAAGCAGTAGCATGGCATAAGTACAGGATAGTAATAAAACCTCGAACTAGTTTGTGGCCCCAAGAAATAAGACTGAATCAAGCTCTGGCTCAGGGGGGTCCCATATACCTCCCGGATGTGGATAGCGCGATAAATCAAGGAACAGGTATCAAGTACTCGGGGTCCTACGGGACACAAGTGGGCGTTCGGAAATCAAATATTTTCTATCACCCACCGATGCCTCTGCTTACTTCAATTTTAGTTGCTAAACAGGAATTAAAGTGAACGATAAGTAAAACCATGATCATATCCAACATCAACATGCGGCAATACATCAACAACTGTGGCATATGACGACGCACAACAACACTTGAGCAACGACTACGACACGCAAGTCCAACTATCTACCAAACAACAGGTAATAGGATGTGGCCAAGGCAATATACGGCTGCAAGGGATAGTACGGGTACGGAAACTAGAGCATCGCAACACAGATAGCAGTAGATCAACAGGAGGAAATAAATACTAGAAAAGTAAGATAGGTAGAAAGAGGGAGATGCTCGCCTGAAAACATTGTCGAAGGGTTCATCCGAAGATCGGGGCGAAGCTCACATCAACTCAACGGCCTTATCCGCGAAGAAGCAAAACACTAGAAGAAACACCGGATGCGATATTTAATACTACGGCAAAAGATCGGCATGATGCATGTATGATGTATGGCATGGCAAAGATGTGATGCAATTAGGTCATATTAAGCGGAACCGGGGTCCCGACACTTAATTAGGTGGTTCATGTTGTTTAGCTACCCCGCAATTTAAATGTTGTTTTAGCATGGCAAGAGATAGCACCGGGTTCGCTACACAAATTTAAATGAGGCCGATATGAGACTAGATTTGCCCGCATATGGGCCCCATATTTAATTATTAGGTGAATCGGCATAAGGCCCCCAAACCACACAACGATATGCATGCACGAACATTTATTATGCGACAAATTGTATTGTATTTTAAAAATAGGGTTTTCGGGAAGGGGTTCACACATTAGGGGGTCTCGACGAACTTGAGGTTCCGGGGTTCGAGGTTCGACAGGGTCCGGGGTCCGGTCTCGGCGGGAACGTTCTCGAACAACGGGGCAGGTCTTGTCATGCTTCAGGGTCGGGTGCGGTTCTCGGCGAACTGGTCGGTTCCCTGTCGGAGGTCTTGGCGCTTCGGATCGGTCCTCGGTTCGGGGCCTCAGGGTTTGGGGTTCGCGTCCGTGTGGCGGTCTTGTTGTTCCGTGCCGGCGTTCTCGAGGTCGATGGCGAACTTGGTCCCGGGTCCGGGAAGGAGTGCTTGGCGAATCCGTGTCGACGAACTTGGCGTTCAGGGCGGAGTTCTCGGTGACGATGTCGGTCTTGGGGTCCGGGGATTCTTCCGGGTCCATGACGACATCCTCAATGCCCTGTGTCGAAGGCATCAGAAAACCCGTGATGGCGATCTTGAGGGTTAGTTCTTGCTACTGGGTTCGGTACGGTCTTGGTTTTTCTCATATCGTCACCCTCTTGCAGCACTGGAGCCGAAGTAGGGCGTCTAGGTTCCAACTTCACATGTCCCTCCATCGTTGCATCTCTGCACCCGTTACCTCAGCACCAAAACACAAGCAGGTTAGAAGCATCAGGGGCGGTGCACGGGCAGGAGGAGGAAGGCTGCCACGAGGGCGCATGAACGGCGACACCCGCGACGAAGCTGCAGAGGAGGGCGGACGCGCGCGTCGGACGCGAGGCAGAGGAGGGCAGGGGCTGCTCGCGGCATGGGGAGGTCTGGGCGGCGGAGCCTGGCGAGCGGCGGCCTGCAGAGTCGAGAGGGCGAGCTCTGCAGGGGGGGGGGGAAAGCCTGACGGGGAAGGGGCGACGGTGGAAGGCGGGGAGCGGCCGAGGCGAGCGGGGCTCAGGACGCGGCCAGCGACTAGGAGGGAGAGGGAGGCGCGGGCCGGAGCACGCGGGCCGGGGCGGCGCGGCGAGCGGGCGGACGGTGGCGCGGCGACGAGCAGAGGAGGGGTGCCAGCGCAGCGGCGGGCGAGGGGAGCAGAGCGAAGGCGGCTTGCCGACGGCGGCGGAGGCGTGCGACGGTCGGAGGCCGGAGGAGGGGGCGACGCCGGCTTGGGGGAAGAGGAGAGCTAGGGGAGGACGGGCAGCGGTGCGCAGAGAGGGGAGGCGAGAGCGGCCGCGGCGGGGCGAGGCCGGCGGAAGCTTTGGGGGAGGAAGGGCGCGGTGGGGACGCCGTGGCTCGCGAGCGGTGGTGGCGTGGGGCGAGAGAACCGAGGAGCGGGGCGGTCGAGGGGAACGCGGGGCCAGGGTGGAGGACGGCTTGATCTGGGCAGGTGGGAGTGGCCCAAGCGGGTGGGTCCAGGCGGACCAGGTGGAGAGGGGCTGACTTGGTGGGGCCTGGGGGACTGCAGGTGGGCCAGGGTGGGGTTGGCGTGTGTGGTGCAGGGTGTGTGCGTGCGTCGTGTGGTGTGGGTGGTTTGTGTGGTGTGTGTTGTGTGAGCTGAGAGGGAGAGGGAGAGAGAGAGGAGAGGCCAGGGGGTGACGTGGCGGCGTGTGAGTGGGTGAGGGAGAGGGAGGAGGTGAGGTGGCAAACTGCTATAGGGTGGGGTGAGGTGGAGGGAGGGTGTGGGTAGATAGGTGGGTAGCTGCAGGATTAGAAGGGCGGGTGTAGGTGGACCGTTGTATTTTCTGGGGTGGTCGTTCGGGTCATTCGGCCCGTTCGACTGCCCCACAAAAATAACTAAACATTTTATTTAATTAAAACGGGGCGTTTGCAATCTGTGTTTAGACAAAACAAAATATTCCGGAGACCCGGGTTTGAATTTGAAAACAAGACGGGGCGTTTTAGAAAACAAAACAAGCTTTGCGAAAAATAGTTTTAGACAAACAACACATGATGATGACGATGCAATGCACAAATCAACGCGATTTTCTAGTAGTGGTTTTGCGGGATGCCACAATTCGACACCACTAACAATGGATCTCGCCCCCGAGATCCGCCTCATGGTACCAGGAAGAAGGTCGGCGATCTGCGTCTTCTCGCTTCGTGTAGATCCTCTCGACACCACTAACAAGAGATCGTTGTCCGTGATTGTCGGGAGAACACTCCGGGAACAAAAGGTCGAAGGTAGAGGTATCAACAAATAAAGCCACCTCTAGCTTCGATAGAAACAGGGAACCGATGCATTCTCATCCACTTCAATGTACAAAAGCGAATAGAAGGGGTAGTCGGCATGGGGGCCAATCCATCACGCACCCAAACTATTACTCTGCACAATCAGTAGAAAAGGGTGCAACCATTCTCGGAATCAGACTGAAGATCTCGACAAACGAGGTTCGGAAACAAAGGAGTGATGCAGACGCTGCATCGGATCCGGCGTAGATGATGTCGTCGCGTCGGAAACACCGGAAGACACGAGAAGGAACAAAGAGAAATCCGCCAAACGAAGGATTCCTCGGATAGCATGAAGACCAGATGTAGCAACACCGTTACCAAAGAGGAAGCGAAACCCTAAAGGTACGACGGAAAACCCAACCACGAGAAGTCCTGGACTCGAAGGAAGATAAGAGGTGGATTCAAAACGCGTAGAGGTAAGAGGAGAATAGCAGAGGGGTAAGGAGTAAAATCAGACCTAATCAGAACTATCCAACCGATTTTCGAAAATAGTTTTGACACTCTACTTCGGCCGTTACCTAGGTTATCCTACAGGCTGGACTTGTGGGGTATCGCAACTGCTGAGCTCTGATACCACTCTGTAACACCCTCAGAATCGGACCTATGCAAGTTTTAGCGAAAACCCGCCAAACCCGCATAGAAACGATTCAAAGGTGCCCACCAGGCACTTTCGTGCGGGTGGAAAACGAAGTAATAACATTACACAACAGTCCTCGATGGGACCCACAGAACAGATATATATATAACAGCGACTCAAAGAGTCAAGAATACAGATATAATATACAAAGATCC
Source organism: Avena sativa (assembly GCA_916181665.1). Classification (NCBI taxonomy): domain Eukaryota; kingdom Viridiplantae; phylum Streptophyta; class Magnoliopsida; order Poales; family Poaceae; genus Avena; species Avena sativa. Next base: position 142,400,385 of record OV702280.1, read on the forward strand.
AAATCACCTTGAAAATGGTAGAGCGTCCGACTACGGACAAGATGCAAATGGGGCTAAGAGCCCTGAAGAATAACCAATGGCGTCCATAACCCTGCCCAGGCCAAGCCGGAAGGGTAACCCTGCTAACGACGTCGATCTCAAAACCTGCTTAAACAAAAGGGGTGCCGACAAAGGGCAAAGGAAAAAGAGGAGCGTCAGTACTGAGGCCAGTACACGGCGAGACTAGAATTCGGCGGTCCTCGCCTACATAGGTATGGTGGACTGAGCGGCAGCGGCAGCATGCACTAAACAACCTATAGAGACTCGTTACATCTGGCGGTAATCAGAGAGGGGGAAAGAAAGACCTATTCGGAACCAACCTGATACTACCACCAAACAAACCCATCCTGGCGTTTCCCCCTCGAGACCAAACGGGGAAGTCAACCGAGGAACTCACACAGTTGGCAATTTTATTTATTCGGTTATCGTTGCAGCAATTACTAGTCAGGTATAGATAATCATCCTGATAAAATAAGCAGTGGGTCATTTTAGTTAACCATTCCGTTATAGTTAAAACACTTACTAATCAGATACAATTAGCATGAGATAACCCAAAACCCAGCAGTTGTTGGTACTTTTATTTATCCATTCCGTTGTAGTTGCAATACTTACTAGTCAGGTACAATGGTCGCAAGCGACAATCAAAGCAAGCAGTTGTGGGCAATATTAGTTAGCCATTCCATTATAGTGAAGCTGATTACTAGTCATTATAAGTCAAATTTATAGCAATAAACTTTAGTTATGCTTGTCTATGGTCGAGATACTGTGCTCCAAGTCGTCCATAACCGCGGACACGGCTTTCAGAAAGTTTTACCCGGCCGGGGTGCACCAATAGCAACACACACTCGATCAGCCTCGGAAAAACCAAATCAAAACCCAACGAGGCCTTCACGACAAAGCAATCATAGGATTCAGAAATATTTCAGGGGGCCACCCCTTAAAGTAGACCCGCAACGAAGCCGGCCGGCTCCGAGACGGACTTAAGGTTGTGGGGACGGCTGTGAACGACTGGGAACCCGAAAGTGTGGCTGGGCTTGTCGACACCGCGGAATCGTGCCACGATCCTAAACAGTACAGTGTGCTCCTCGCACAATCGTAAATAAAGCAGTAGCATGGCATAAGTACAGGATAGTAATAAAACCTCGAACTAGTTTGTGGCCCCAAGAAATAAGACTGAATCAAGCTCTGGCTCAGGGGGGTCCCATATACCTCCCGGATGTGGATAGCGCGATAAATCAAGGAACAGGTATCAAGTACTCGGGGTCCTACGGGACACAAGTGGGCGTTCGGAAACCAAATATTTTCTATCACCCACCGATGCCTCTGCTTACTTCAATTTTAGTTGTTAAACAGGAATTAAAGTGAACGATAAGTAAAACCATGATCATATCCAACATCAACATGCGGCAATACATCAACAACTGTGGCATATGACGACGCACAACAGCACTTGAGCAAGCGACTACGACACGCAAGACCAACTATCTACCAAACAACAGGTAATAGGATGTGGCCAAGGCAATATACGGCTGCAAGGGATAGTACGGGTACGGAAACTAGAGCATCGCAACACAGATAACAGTAGATCAACAGGAGGAAATAAATACTAGAAAAGTAAGATAGGTAGAAAGAGGGAGATGCTCGCCTGAAAACATTGTCGAGGGGTTCATCCGAAGATCGGGGCGAAGCTCACATCAACTCAACGGCCTTATCCGCGAAGAAGCAAAACACTAGAAGAAACACCGGATGCGATATTTAATACTACGGCAAAAGATCGGCATGATGCATGTATGATGTATGGCATGGCAAAGATGCGATGCAATTAGGTCATATTAAGCGGAACCGGGGTCCCGACACTTAATTAGGTGGTTCATGTTGTTTAGCTACCCCGCAATTTAAATGTTGTTTTAGCATGGCAAGAGATAGCACCGGGTTCGCTACACAAATTTAAATGAGGCCGATATGAGACTAGATTTGCCCGCATATGGGCCCCATATTTAATTATTAGGTGAATCGGCATAAGGCCCCCAAACCACACAACGATATGCATGCACGAACATTTATTATGCGACAAATTGTATTGTATTTAAAAAATAGGGTTTTCGGGAAGGGGTTCACACATTAGGGGGTCTCGACGAACTTGAGGTTCCGGGGTTCAGGGTTCGACAGGGTCCGGGGTCCGGTCTCGGCGGGAACGTTCTCGAACAACGGGGCAGGTCTTGTCATGCTTCAGGGTCGGGTGCGGTTCTCGGCGAACTGGTCGGTTCCCTGTCGGAGGTCTTGGCGCTTCGGATTGGTCCTCGGTTCGGGGCCTCAGGGTTTGGGGTTCGCGTCCGTGTGGCGGTCTTGTTGTTCCGTGCCGGCGTTCTCGAGGTCGATGGCGAACTTGGTCCCGGGTACGGGAAGGAGTGCTTGGCGAATCCGTGTCGACGAACTTGGCGTTCAGGGCGGAGTTCTCGGTGACGATGTCGGTCTTGGGGTCCGGGGATTCTTCCGGGTCCATGACGACATCCTCAATGCCCTGTGTCGAAGGCATCGGAAAACCCGTGATGGCGATCTTGAGGGTTAGTTCTTGCTACTGGGTTCGGTACGGTCTTGGTTTTTCTCATATCGTCACCCTCTTGCAGCACTGGAGCCGAAGTAGGGCGTCTAGGTTCCAACTTCACATGTCCCTCCATCGTTGCATCTCTGCACCCGTTACCTCAGCACCAAAACACAAGCAGGTTAGAAGCATCAGGGGCGGTGCACGGGCAGGAGGAGGAAGGCTGCCACGAGGGCGCATGAACGGCGACACCCGTGACGAAGCTGCAGAGGAGGGCGGACGCGCGCGTCGGACGCGAGGCAGAGGAGGGCAGGGGCTGCTCGCGGCATGGGGAGGTCTGGGCGGCGGAGCCTGGCGAGCGGCGGCCTGCAGAGTCGAGAGGGCGAGCTCTGCAGGGGGGGGAAAGCCTGACGGGGAAGGGGCGACAGTGGAAGGCGGGGAGCGGCCGAGGCGAGCGGGGCTCAGGACGCGGCCAGCGACTAGGAGGGAGAGGGAGGCGCGGGCCGGAGCACGCGGGCCGGGGCGGCGCGGCGAGCGGGCGGACGGTGGCGCGACGACGAGCAGAGGAGGGGTGCCAGCGCAGCGGCGGGCGAGGGGAGCAGAGCGAAGGCGGCTTGCCGACGGCGGCGGAGGCGTGCGACGGTCGGAGGCCGGAGGAGGGGGCGACGCCGGCTTGGGGGAAGAGGAGAGCTAGGGGAGGACGGGCCGCGGTGCGCAGAGAGGGGAGGCGAGAGCGGCCGCGGCGGGGCGAGGCCGGCGGAAGCTTTGGGGGAGGAAGGGCGCGGTGGGGACGCCGTGGCTCGCGAGCGGTGGTGGCGTGGGGCGAGAGAACCGAGGAGCGGGGCGGTCGAGGGGAACGCGGGGCCAGGGTGGAGGACGGCTTGATCTGGGCAGGTGGGAGTGGCCCAAGCGGGTGGGTCCAGGCGGACCAGGTGGAGAGGGGCTGACTGGGTGGGGCCTGGGGGACTGCAGGTGGGCCAGGGTGGGGTTGGCGTGTGTGGTGCAGGGTGTGTGCGTGCGTCGTGTGGTGTGGGTGGTTTGTGTGGTGTGTGTTGTGTGAGCTGAGAGGGAGAGAGAGAGGAGAGGCCAGGGGGTGACGTGGCGGCGTGTGAGTGGGTGAGGGAGAGGGAGGAGGTGAGGTGGCAAACTGCTATAGGGTGGGGTGAGGTGGAGGGAGGGTGTGGGTAGATAGGTGGGTAGCTGCAGGATTAGAAGGGCGGGTGTAGGTGGACCGTTGTATTTTCTGGGGTGGTCGTTCGGGTCATTCGGCCTGTTCGACTGCCCCACAAAAATAACTAAACATTTTATTTAATTAAAACGGGGCGTTTGCAATCTGTGTTTAGACAAAACAAAATATTCCGGAGACCCGGGTTTGAATTTGAAAACAAGACGGGGCGTTTTAGAAAACAAAACAAGCTTTGCGAAAAATAGTTTTAGACAAACAACACATGATGATGACGATGCAATGCACAAATCAACGCGATTTTCTAGTAGTGGTTTTGCGGGATGCCACAATGATCCTACCTAGTTGATAGATATAAATATAACACTGCTATGCCAAGACATGATGAGCCACTTTGTGGTAGATGTGGGCCACTTTGTGATATAAATATAACACTGTTATGCCAACATTGCATTGGCTATAGACCTCTCTGGGTTGGCTAGAAACACCAGCATCAACTTGTGGTTGTGTGACTCAGCAGTTGGCCAACAAGATCCCACCCAGTTCATACATCTAAGTATGAGAGTGTTATGCCAAGCCATGACACACACTTGTGGCAGATGTGGGCCCATGCCAACATTGCATGGGATCTATACCTACCTAGGCTGTCTAAAAAACACCTTCATCAACTTGTGGTTGTATAAGTTATCACTTGGATATCATGATCCTACCTATTTGATAGATCTAAGTAAAACACTTTTATACCAATACATGATGAGATACTTTGTGGAACATATGGGCACATACAAACATTGCATGGATATAGACCAATCTGGTTGGCTAGAAACTCCATCATCTTATGGTTGTGTTGCTCAGAACTTTGCCAACATGATCCCACACAGTTGATACATATAAGTGTGAGAGTGCTATGCCAAGCCATGACACACACTTGTGGCATATGTGTGCCCATGCCAACATTGCATGGGATCTAAACCTATGTGAGCTATCTAGAAACACCTTCAAGAACTTGTTGTTGTATGAGACATCACTTGGATAGCATGATCCTTACCAGTTGATATATCTTAGAAATGATGAGACACTTTGTGGCAAATGTGGACCCATGCAAAAGTTGCATGGACTATAGACCTCTCTTGGTTGGCTCCTTCATCAACTTGTGGTTGTGTGGCTCAACACTTGGCCAACATGATCCTACCAAGTTGACACATCTAAGTATCTGAATGGTATTCCAAGCCATGTCACACACTTGTGGCAAATATGGTCCCATGCCAACATTACATGGGATATAAACCTATCTAAGCTATCTAGAAACACCTTCATCAACTTATGGTTGTTTGAGTAATCACTTGGACAACATGATCCTACCTAGTTGATATATCTAAGTAAAAGACTTTTATGCCAAGACATGATGAGAGACTTTGCGGCAAATGTGGTCCCATGCCAATATTGCATGGGACATCACTTGGATAGCATGATCCTTCCTAGTTGATATATCTTAGAAATGATGAGACAAACATTGCATGGGCTATATAACTCTCTTGGTTGGCTAGAAACTTGTTAATCAACTTGTGATTGTGTAGCTCAGCACTTGTCCAACATGATCCCACCCAGTTGATACATGTAAGTATGAGAGGGCTATGTCAAGCCCTAACAAAACTTTATGGCATATGTGGTCCCATGGCAACATTGCATGGGATGTAGACCTATCTAATATGTCGAGAAACACCTTCATCAACTTGTGGTTGCATGACTCCTCACTTGGACAACACGATCCTACCCAGTTGATACATATAACTATAAGAGTGCTATACTAAGACATGATGAGACATTGTCGCAAATGTGTTCCCATGGAAATATTGCATGGGCTATAGACCTCTCTAGGTTGGGTTGAATGTACTTCATCAACTTGTAGTTGTGTGGTTCAACACTTGGCAACCTAGTTGATAAATCTAGGTATGAGAGTGCTATGCCAAACCATGACACACACTTGTGGCAGGTGTGGGCACATGCCAACATTGCATGGGATGTAGACCTATCTAAGCTATCTATAAACTCCTTCATCAACTTGTGGTTGCATGAGTCATCAATTGGATAACATGATCCTTCTTAGTTGAAAGATCTTATTATAACACTTATATGCCAAGACATCATGAGACACTTTGTGGCAAAGGTGGGCCCATGCAAACATTGCATGGGCTATAGAACTATCTTGGTTGGATAGAAACTCCTTCATCAAATTGTGGTTGTGCGGATCAGCACTCTGGCCAACATGATCCCACACATTTCATACATCTAAATATGAAAATGCTATGCCAAGCCATGACACACACTTGTGGCAGATGTGGGCCCATGCCAACTTTGCATGGGATCTAGGCCTATCTTAGCTGTCTAGAAACACCTTCATCAACTTGTTGTTGCATGAGTAATCACTTGGATAACATGATCCTTCCTAGTTGAAAGATCTTATTATAACACTTATATGCCAAGACATGATGATACACTTTGTGGCAAAGGTGGGCCCATGCAAAAATTGCATAGGCTATAGACCTATCTGGGTTGGCTAGAAACTCCTTGATCAACTTGTGGTTGTGTGGCTAAGCACTTTGCCAATATGATCCCACCCAGTTGATACATGTAAGTACTAGAGTGCTATGCCAAGCCATGACACACACACTTGTGGCAGATGTGGGTCCATAACAACATTGCATGGGATCTAGACCTATCTGAGCTGTCTTGAAACACCTTTATGAACTTGTGGTTGCATGAGGCATCAGTGGGATAGCATGATCCTTCCTAGTTTATATATCTTAGTATAACATTCTATGCCAAGAAATGATGAGACACTTTGTGGAAAATGTGGACCCATGCAAAAATTGCATGGGCTATAGACCTCTCTTGGTTGGCTAGAAACTCCTTCATTAACTTGTGGTTGTGTGGATCAGCACTTGGCCAACGTGATCCCACCCAGTTCATACATCTAAGTATGAGAATGCTATGCCAAGCCATGACACACACTTGTGGTAGATGTGGGACCATGCCAACATATTATGCAATATAGACCTATTTGAGCTGTTTGGAAACACCTTCATCAACTTTAATCTACTCCCTACATCCCATATTATGTTGCGCATAATTTTTCGTGCAAGTCAAACTTTGCAAAGTTTGACCAAGAATATACAAAATAATATAAATATGTGTGATATAAAATGTATATACTATGAAAATATAATTCAAGACAATTCTAATAATATTATTTTGGCACCGTATTAGTTTATAGTTGTATCAAACTATTTGGTCAAACATTATACAGTTTTACTTTGATAAAATCTTATATGCAACCTAAATTGGGACTAAGAGAGTAACAACTACTAGGTGGGATCATGTTGACCAAGTGTTCACACATACAACCACAAGTTAATGAAAGTGAACACTTGGTCTAGATTCCATGCAATGTTGGAAGTATGAGGTGGACGTCACGTGCGCCGGTGACGTCAGCGGAAACGAATCAACGGGACGTATAAGAGCCCTCTCGGCCGCTCCGCATCGCCAGATCCCCACCATTTCCCCCCTCCTCCCTTTTTGTCTAACCTGATACTGAAAGGAGTGAGGAGTGAGAAACCCTACCTCACGTCGTCGTCTCCTCCACTTCCGGCCTAGGTGTCCTCCTCCTCCGCGCGATTTCGACTCCTGCGATGGCGGGAGTGGGCTCCGGAGCCAATGCGGGCGGTTCTGCTAGGGTGGGGATGGGAGCTGTGACCCCCCAGATGCAGTCGACGAGGTCGAGCGCCATGGCGGTGGCGGTGGTGGTACGGCCGCTTTGGCCTATGTGGCTCTGGGAGAGGAGGAGATGCTGGATGCGGAGGTCGGCATGGCGGAGCGGCTAGATCTGAACGTGGTGCTCGGCACCGGGGAGGATCTGTCGCCGGTGCAGCCTCAGGAGGTTACTGCGATGCAGGTAAGAGGTTTTTTTCTGCTAACTTCCGTTTTCCCTCTTTAGATTGTTTGGATGGAATCTTGGTTCTGTAGATTTATCTATATCAGTATTAGGGATTGACATCTGTTAGGGATTCTTTGGATGGAAGCTTGGTTCTGTAGATTCCTGGGGTAGATTTTTTTTAGGGATTTATATATTTCAACGAAAGTTATTTGTTGCAGCATATATCTAGCCCTAGGAAATAGTTCAGTGCATCGGATTATTCGGGATGATTAACTATGAAATTACACAATGTTGCGTGCATATTTTTGTTGTAGTTTTTTTCCTAAACTTGTATGATAATATCTTAGACTAGCTCCACAGCAGTCCAGTCGTCGTATCGAAGCTAGCAGTTCGCCGTCGGTGCTCCTCCTTGTACGTGTGGATACCAGCAGAGGTGTTGTACGATCAGCACCAGGATGATCGTGATCGGATCAGATTATGAGGAGTGCACTGCATCAACTGAAGCGCTTCATCAGTAATTTGCAACTGCGTGTCTAGTGGTAATCCTCGTGGCCTTCTACCTCAGCTAGATCTTAGGATCACCGTGTTAGAGGAAAAGTTTTGTTTTATCTCTGCGTGGCCCAACAGTGGTATCAGAGCGATATCTCCTGGTTTTAGGCTCGAGATCTCGCATATGTGATACGCGGCTGGCTGTATTGGATATATGTGTTGTTTTGGTGGTCAATCTATGAGATAGATCGGTTTTGTACAAGGTTGATTGGATCAATTGTACTCGGGGAATGGTAGATCTGATTTTCGTGATCATACTGCTAAGGTCGTGGAACGACATACCCCTACCGGTTGGTTTTCGCCATCGGGGTAGATTATGACACATAAATCCATAAGTGGTGATCGAAGATCAAAGGAGTTTGATCGAGTCGGAATAATGGTTGGAATCCATGTTCGGAATGTAGTTGAGATCTACGTTTTCAGAAAAATCGTAGCGCCTTAGATGTCGTTGCGAGTTTCACAATGCCGGTAGATAGTGTATCTATGCATAACTTGTTTTGCAGGAAGTTGTGAATGGTATGGTTCATGTGCATGTGATGTATGTGTGTAATCCATACGTGATCTGCGAATCACGGTTTTGTCAGCCGGCTGGAGCCTAGGTGCTGTCATTTTATTGTATAACGACATGCATGTCGGATTCTCTATGTAATTTACTTTACTAAGCTAGTGTAGCTGTTTGGAGAACCCGGATGGCATGCAAGTCGATGTACATGTTAGCGACATGGAGTAATATGGCAAGTGACAAGTGTTGGCACGAGTCGGATTACAGGCTTTATGGAGATGGAGATCGCCATGAAGAGAGCCATACCACTTCACATTATAATTGCTTTATTATGTGTTATTGATATGTCTCTGTTTTACCTTTATTAGATAGTCGGTAAAATTGAATCCCTCAAACAAGGTCTAGTCGGTTTTCCCGCCAGTGTTTGCGCCATCACAAGTCGGACATTTTTGGTAGTGGGCTCATAAAATTGAGGTACTGCCAATTCTTTCCGACTAGGTGGGTTCAAGTCAAACTCTTACTGCGGAAACACTCGGTAAGCTAGACGGGTCTATCACAGCGGTTGTGGGACTCGGGGAAAAGTCGGACGGGAGCCGAGGCATGTGATGCCACCCGACCAGCAGGAGTCGTATGAGATACGATTGGCAAGGAGTTGTCTACCTAGATCTCTTGGTGGCTAGCAGTGATGCTAAAGCTCACTAGCCAACTTGCTTATCTAGGATCCTAAATCACTAAGTAACCATCGGAGGGGTGTTGGTTCTAGTGGGAGCATAAATATTAAAGTATTTAATATGCTTGCTCTTTTATGAATACATGTCTTATGTGTTTGCATATTTTTTGTTGTAGATCATGGCACCAAGTAACAGTCACTCTCAGATATCTGGTTTTGCTTTGAGAACCATTCTTGAGAAAGATAAAATGAATGACACTAATTTTACCAACTGGTATCGAAATTTGAGAATTGTTCTCAAACAAGAAAAGAAGGACCATGTCCTAGACAACCCGCTTCCAGATGAGCCAAATGAGAATGCGACTGTCGCTGCCACTAATGCCTACCGTCGGTCTAAGGATAAGTCCATAGATATTAGTTGTATTATGCTTGGTCACATGGAACCGGACTTGCAAAATCAGTTCGAGAATGTTGAGGCCTATGATATGATTGAAAGCCTCAAAAGTATGTTCCAGGCTCAGGCTAAGACTAAGAGGTATCAAGTCTCTCAGGCTTTGCTGAGTTGCAAGCTTAAGGATGGTGATCCACTGAGTCCGCATGTGATCAAAATGGTTGGTTACATGCAGTCTCTGAAGAGTCTTGGCTACCCCATTAGCGAAGAGTTCGCTACGGGCATAATTCTGAACTCTCTTCCTAGTGCGTATGGTCAGTTCATTTCAAACTACCACATGCATGGTATGGATAAGAATCTCACTAAATTGCATGGGATGCTCAAGAAGATAGAGGCGGATCTCAAAACGGGCGCCAGTCAAGTGTTGATGGTGCAGAATAAGGCTAAGTTCAAGAAGAGTTCTTGGAATAAGAAGAAGGCTAAGTTAAGAGGAAAGCAGGGTCAGGACCCGGTCCCAAGCGCTTCCTTATGGACTAAGCCATCTCCTTTAGCCGGGTCCACTTGCTTCTATTGCAAGGCGGATGGACACTAGAAGAGGAACTGTAGGAAGTATTTGGCGGCAAAGCCAAGAGTGGAGGCATGACTTCCAACTTAGGAACATTTGTTTGCAATGTTATAGACATTTATCTTTCTCATGCACCTAATAGTTCTTGGGTATATGATACCAGATCAGTTATTCACATCTGCAACTCGTTGCAGGGATTGGTAAGAACTAGGAGCGTAGCAAGTGGCGAGGTTGATATTCGAGTCGTCAACAAAGCAAGAGTCGCTGCGTTGGAAGTCGGCACGATGCAACTTCATTTACCTTCCGGATTCATTATGGAACTGAATGATTATTATTATGTTCAAGTGCTCAATCGAAACATTATTTATTCTTCATGTTTGATGAGGCAGGGCTATGAGTCGAATATCAATAATACTGGTTGTTATTTATATTTGAATGATATGTTTCACGGTTTGCACCCGTCGTGGACAGGTTATTGATTTTTAATCTTGATGGTGAGTAGGTTTATAACATAAATGTTCAAAAGGTTGAAACCAAATGATCTGAATATTACTTACTTTTGGCATTGTCGGCCTCGTCATATAAGTTGGAAACGCATGAAGAAGCTCCATGATGATGGACTCCTATCTTCGTTCGACTTGGAGTCATTCGAGACATGCGAATCTTGCCTACTCGGCAAAATGACCAAGACAACTTTTGCAAAGAGTTGCGAAAGGGCGTCCGACTTGTTGGGACTAGTACATAGTGATGTATGTGATTACATGATAGCTAGAGGTGGTTATGAGTACTTAATTACCTTCACTGATGATTTGAGTAGGTATAGATATATCTACTTGACGAAATATAAGTCGGAGGCCTTTGAAAAGTTCAAAGAATTCCAGAATGAAGTACAGAATCAACTCGTCAAGACAATAAAGTTTCTTCGGTCAGACAGAGGACGCGATTACATGTGCCATGAGTTTGATGACCATCTGAAAGGTTGCGAATAGTTCCCCAACTTACTCCACCAGGAACGACGCAGAGGAACGGTGTCTCAGAAAGGCGGAATCGGACTTTGTTGGACATGGTACGATCAATGATGAGTCAGACATATTTGCCTTTTATCATTTTTGGGTTATTGTCTAGAAACAATAGAGTTCACACTAAACAGAGTACCATCAAAGTCGGTAGAGAAGACACCGCATGATATGTGGAGAGGCAAAAATCTGAGCTTGTATTTTCTTAAAATTTGGGGTAGTGAAGCATTTGTCAAGCGACCTCAGTCGGACAAGCTTACGGCCAAGTCGGATAAGTGTATTTTCGTGGCGTATCCGAGGGAAACCTTGGGTTACTACTTCTACAACCGAGAAGAGGGCAAAGTGTTTGTCGCTCGGAACGGTGTCTTCCTAGAGAATGAGTTTCTCAGTCGGGGAGTTAGTGGGAGAACAGTGCAGCTCGAAGAAATTCGAGAGGAACCGGCTAGTAGCGAGTCGACAAAAACCTTGGAAGTTGAGCTGGTCATGGTAGCTGATCTGGCCGCAGCATCTGTACTACGAAGATCGGCAAGATTGTGAAGTGTTCGTGATGTATTACTGTTAGACAGTGATGAGCCGACAAATTATTCAGAAGCGATGGTGGGATCTGATTCCGAGTCATGGCTTGGAGCCATGAGATCCGAGTTAAAGTCCATGGATGAAAATAAAGTTTGCAATTTGGTTGATCTGCCAGACGGTGCAAGACCCGTCGAGTGCAAATGGGTCTTTAAGAAGAAAACTGATATGGGTGGAAATATTTCCGTCTATAAAGCATGTCTTGTCGCGAAGGGGTTCCGACAAGTTCAAGGAGTTGATTACGACGAGACTTTCTCGCCCGTAGCGATGCTTAATTCTGTCCGGATCATGTTAGCTATAGCAGCCTATTTCGACTATGAGATATGGCAGATGGATGTCAAAACAGCTTTCCCAAGCGGAAATTTAACCGAGGACATGTATATGATACAGCCCGAGGGTTTTGTCGATCCAGCTAATGCTGACAAGGTGTGCAAACTTAAGAAATCCATTTATGGGTTGAAGCAAGCATCTCGGCGTTGGAATATTCGCTTTGATGAGGTAGTTAAATCGTTTGGTTTTATCAAGAGCGATCATGATTCTTGTTTATACTAGAAGTTTAGTGGGAGCAAAGTAAACTTTCTAATCTTAGATGTGGATGACATATTATTGATTGGAAATAATGTCCAGATGTTGCAAGAAACCAAGGAATCATTGGAAAGGAGTTTCTCAATGAAATACTTGGGTGAGGCAACATATATTCTCGGAATCCGGATCTATAGCGATAGTTCAAGGAGGCTCATTGGATTGATTCAGACTACTTATTTGGACAAAGTGTTGAAGAAGTTCAACATGGAATCAGCTAAGAAGGGGTTCTTACCGATGTCCCATGGTATAAAACTTAGCAAGACTCACTGTCCTTCGACAACTGATGAGCAAAGTCGAATGAGTGCGATTTCGTATGCTTCTCCAGTCGGATCCATCATGTATACCATGATTTGTACTAGGTCAGATGTTTCATATGCTCTAAGTGTCGTGAGCAGATATCAGGCTGATCCTAGAGAAATCCACTAGACAACGGCTAAAAATATCCTAAAATACTTGAGAAGGACTAAGGATATGTTTTTGGTTTATAGAGGTGAAGATGAACTCAGTGTAAAGGGTTACACGGATGCGAGTTATCTTACCGACTCTGATGATTCTCGTTCATAATCAGGGTAGGTGTTTGTAATAAATGGAGGGGCTATGAGCTGGAAGAGTTCCAAGCAAGAAACCGTGTCTGCATCTACAATAGAGGCTGAGTATATTGCTGCGTCGGAGGCAGCAAAGGAAGTTATTTGGATGAGGAATTTCCTCATGGATCTTGGTGTCATTCAGAGCTTGTCCAATCCGTTAGACGTGTATTGTGACAACAATGGCGCTATTGCACAAGCCAAGGAACCTAGACAACACCAGAAGAACAAGCACATACTCATGCGGTACCACCTGATTCGCCAGTTCCTGGATCAGGGGCGTATCAATTTATGCAAGGTGCACACGGATGCAAATATTGTAGATCCGTTGACAAAGCCATTACCACAACCGAAGAATGAGGCGCACTTGAGAGCTATGGGAATTAGATGCCTAGACATGTTATGTGGGAAGATTGACTCTAGTGCAAGTGGGAGACTATTGGGAATATTCCCTAGAGGCAATCATGTATGATGATATTTTGTCAACACCTGGATTTTTAATCCTAGATGCTTGTTATGCCGTACATCGCAATCCTAGGATTACCATTTTTGCAAGACATAACATATTGGTTGCATAATACATCATCCATTACAAACTATAATAGTCTTACAAATAGTTGATCTCATGATCAAGTCTGATTACAAACAAAGCAGCAGAAATAATAATAGTAGTAGCATGGTCGAGGCTCCATCTTCAGGGTCACAGGCAATGCTGACAATGGGAGATGATCCTAGTTATCGTAAGCGTCCTGCTGTCCATCATCCTCAAAGTCTCGTTCCTAGACTGGCCATGGGAATAGCATGGGACAAAGACATGAGTACTTTGAAGTACTCGCAAACTATTGCTAAAGCAATAAGACCAGTCTAATAGGAATCCTAAGCTCTAGGTTTGTCTGCCACAAGCCAATTTTGTTTCCACAGTACTTAGTGGTAAAGTCCTAAATTTAGTTGTCTACATTACTTAAATGGGAACCTAGATTCATCTTCACAACTTGTGGGGTCAAGTCAAAGTCATCATTCAGGTCACGAGTCCTTTTGGAAAACATCTGACAACAGAACAGTATGGCCATCCAACTATCCCCATCCAACTGTCCATAACCGCAGACGCGGCTATTCGAATAGTTTGATAGTCTGCATAGGTAGTACCCTTTGACCACAACATTCGAAACATCCGTTAGGAATAATCCTGAATCATCATACTTGGTATGTGGATAATCAATCCTAACCTTTCAATTACACACCCTAGTATAGACACCTCTCCTATGAGTTTGTCCTCCCAACCATGACCATTTGTCATCTTGGGAACTGCATAGGTGGACAGTCACATTCACAAGGTAGCCTCAGATCACCTTGTTCTGCGAGGGAATCCATACTAAGACACATAAACTTCCTGTCAAGCCCTACCCAAATTCGGGTATTGTGGTTGTACGGTAAAATTGGAATGGTATCGCATCCGAACCCAACCATCTGTTTTTATCAAAGTCAGCTCACATACTTCACTCATCATCATCTTCAAGTCATTGTGTTCATAACACATGTCCAAACATTTCAATAGAATTACCCATCATTCCAAGATTTTCATAATCATTTGTTCCCATCTAGAGTGATCAAGATTAATTTAGCACTAGCTTCTATCAATGGGGGTGTCACTATTTTAGGGGTACTAAACTAGTGTAACTACCTACATCAAGTTCCAAGCTCTTGATTACATTCTTCCTAATCTTCCACGGATCACCAGTTAATTACTACTTCAACAACTTTGATAAAAGAAAGAAGGGTAAAGCGTGCGAGTAAAACTAGGAAAATAGTATACTCAAAATGGTAAGCCGATGGTATGCATAATAAAGCTTGCATGGTCTAGCATGCTTAGTATATTTTTCCTTGGTTGGTAAGGTGCTCGAAGTTCTCTTCATCGTCTTCGTATAATTCTTCCTTCTCGTAGCCCGGATTGTAGCATCTATAAATAAATATGAGGTACACAATCACAAAACAATACATAACTACTTCTATTTATCACACAAAGGTCCACACTAGATGATCTAGCATCATCTCTTTCATTAGAAGAAAAGGGGTGGGAAGATTTTATTTATCTTATTTTTAGAAAAGTAATTTCTACTCATTGAAAAGTTACTTAAGATTTAACATTATCCAAATCAAATATGGGATCATCTTGACACATGTCATCACCACATATTCCAATACTTGAGAATGTGATTTAAAGTTATTAGCCTAATTCACAAAGCTTAACACTACTATTTAATAATATTTTAGGGACTAGAAATGACTATAAATCCATTCTTTAATTTTGGTCTAGGACTACTATACGTAAGTATGTATATTTTTATATATTTAGAAAGGTATTGTGCAATGTGATTTTTGAGAGTTGGAATCAACTCAAAATCACTTATGGTTGAATTTTGAAAAATGTTTAAAGTTGCAAAAGCTAATGTCTTGCTATTTTTACTAAGGGTGATTTATAGTTTCAAAATGTTTGAATCCAACGGGAGTGATTAGATATTTTCATCTACTTTCAAAAAATTGGATTCATTCAATTTGGTTGAATGAATCTTCCCGAATTGATTTTTAAAGTTACCTACCGTATGGGATTTTTGAAATAAAAGGAAAAGCTAAGTTTGAATATGTGGGCTATACACGGGAATGCTAATGGGCTGGCCCAACTACGCAATTCGCGTGCAGTAGGCTGCTCCGGGGCTGGTCCTATCTATCAACGACTAATAAAATGCGAAAGGGTATCATCTAATCTGAGCCTTAGTATTAGAGCGCGGTCGAAGGCTGAGAGTCGTCGTCTTCGTCACAGGGCTCGCGCGAGACACAACCCTAGCGCTACGGCGGGGGTCGTCGGGGGCTTACCACGGCTCCACCTAGGTAAGGCGATGGGGGCGAACGAACGAGTCGATGACGACGGTTCGACTGGTGGTCGCGGCAGCTCGTGAGGCGGCTCCTAGCGTCGGCTTCTTCCTTCCTCTGTAGCGGTGAACTCTAGTGAAATTCTGGCGCGGTGGTGCTCGCGTTGCTGCAGGGTTGGGTCAGAGAGGGTCCTGGGTGAGAGAGGAGTAGAATAGTGACACGACCAAGGGTATAGGTTGACGCGGTGTTTCAGGGCGATCATCATGCGCATAGTGACACGGCGAGGCGCGGTCTCAATCTTTCTAGAACCTACGTTATTTGCGGTGGTACTGTAGGCATTCTTCGCGGCGTACGGTGGTCACGGTGATCGCACGGTCAAACGGGCATGGCTGGGCACTTGCTGGAGTCATGGCGAACATAATGGCGCAAGGTGACAGCGAGGCGCTGTGTGTGCGCACGGGATTGCTTGGTGCTCTAGCGCGACGATCGACATGGTCTGGTGTTAAATGGGCATGGCTGTGCTGGCATCTCCTCGAGCGTTCTTTGGTCGGGGCGTGCACATGAAGAGGCGGTGAAGTTAGTGAAGGAAATATGCCCTAGAGGCAATCATAGAGATGATTATATTTCATATGTATCCATGAGTTATTGTAATGTTATTTGAATATCCATATCAGGCAACTTATATTGATTGGCAATTATGTGAATTGTTTGTGAAAATCTTTACTTGTATGGTTATTTAATAGTTGTCCCTAGTCGGAGTTCATGTGAGGACACACGTGAATATTAGACTAGCACATCGATTGGTTGATGACTATGTTTCGCAAGTCATAGACATGGAGATGTCGAACCAATGATATGGACACATGTTATGAACATGGGGTTGGACTGACCCAACCTGAGACTGGCAATTAGTTGCAGCTCTCTCTCTATACATCGTGTACGTTTTGTCGTTAGACCTGAGATTATGGCATGTACTTGAGATGTGGATCGACCTACTTTGGGGCTGTCAAACGCTGCACCGTAACAGGGTAGTTATAAAGGTAGCTTTCGGGTTTGTCCTGAAGAATGCTACAAGGCATGGTCAATCAAGATGGGATTTGCCCCTCTCTACTTGACAGAGATATCTCTAGGCCCCTCGAGTGATCGGATCCAGAAATGCATGGCCGTGCTACATAAGGTTAATAGTTAACCTAGTAAATGGATTCCGAGTTACGGTATCGAGAAAGAGAGGTCAGCTTGGAGCTAGACCAAATATCGTGAGGCAAAGGGAAAGACCTGTACTAAACCTTATGATGGTTCGTCCGATATGATCTTTGTATACGTTTAGGAGTTGGCATGTCTTGCTAGAGGCCGCTACCAACTATTGACAGAATAAGTGTATTTGTGTCATGTATACACGTATATGAACCTATAGGGTCACACACTTAAGGGGTTGGAAGCCTAATGAGGATTGGATCCGAATTAGACCAGGCTTAGGCTACTAATGGACTGCTAATGTAGAAGCCCACTAGGGACGCCTATATAAGAGAGGGTGGGGCGAGATGACCGGTGTTAGACCTTAGACTATTCCACCCAGCCGCCACACCTCACGCCTGTGTTGCACGCGCCGACCTATCAGTCCGGCGTCTGACGCTTCCACCACGCACGTGTGGATACCTAGGAGGTGCTGCATCTTTGGCACTTGGACGAGCCACGCAAGGGGAGCTTCTCGTGCGACGAGGAGAAGGAGGAGACGTGGAACGTCTGCACTGCCTCGACGCGCTTCATCGATTCCGCAACTGCGCGTTTAGTGTTAATCCGTGATCTATGACAATAGTAATCCTGGTATACGCGGTAGAATTTTTTTGATTTGTGCTAGTGTAGCCTACCCGTATCCCTTCAGTGGTATCAGAGCCGATGTTGTTCAGTTATAGGTTCGGGATGTTTGCATATGGTGATATGCAGATTGATATGAATGATGTGATCGTTTATATGGAGGTGGTTCAGGATTCATCTATGATCTTGCTTTCCCTTATCGTGATTCTGAGGTTGCCAAACAACTTACCCCTACCGGCCGGTTTCCGCCATCGGGGTAGACAGTGACACATAAATCCTGTTGAATCACGCGAAGATCAATATGATTGATCGAATCGAAACCTAGATCTAAAATCGATGTACCATGATCAAAGGAGTTTGATTGAACCGCGAGGGGCGCTGCCCCTACGAACCCCGCAGGGGGAGACCCCCCTTAATCGTAGCCCCTTTTGTATCTCGTTAAGGTAACTAGGTGCTGCGATGTCACGTGATCCGGTAGAATGTGATTCTATGCATAACTTGTTTTTGCAGGATGTATGTGATCAGTATGGCCCATATATGTATGTGATGCATGTATGAAATTTTGCATGACCTGCGTGTCGTGAGTAGGGCAACACGGCTGGAGCCATATGTGTTGTCATTTATTGTAATTGCCTCCGTGCCAACTTGTGATGATCCCAATACTATGTAATTTTGATTACTAGCTATTAGGAGTAATAGCTTGTATTAGTTCTTGGAGGACTCATCACTTGGAGGATGGCTCACATGGAACATGAAGATGGAGATCATCATGGTGGACAGGTTCTATGGCGATGGAGATCACCATGAGAAAATGGGCCATACTGTGTCACATTTATGTGAATGCTATTCTTATGTGTTTTACTATTATGCATGGTTAGATGATATAAGTAGAACAATCCCTCACAAAGTTTAAGTTATACCATGCCCTCCCAACCAAACCTTGCACCATCTACAATCGTTGGTGGGCCTATGAAATTAGGGTGCCGCGGTTTTCCTTGGCTGGATGGGTTTGTATCGGATACCTACACGCATAAGGGTTGGTGAGCTTGACAAGGTCATCTTAACAGTTAAGGACCTTGGGGAATAAATGTTGGGCACCTAGTTTTGACATAGAGATGTCAGCCAACAACAAGAGTCATATGTGATATGATTAGAAAGTGTTGCTTACCGATTTACCTTGTCTTCTAGCAGTGATGCTAAAGCTCACTAGTCGACTTGTTAATTATGGATATTGAATCACTTAGTATCAATAGAGGGATATTGATTTAAGTGGGAGTATATGCTATTAAATTGTTTAATATGTTTTACTCTTTCATGGTTACATGGCTTAGTATTTTGCATGTTTTCTGTTGTAGATCAATGGCACCAAACACTACATCACCTTTTTCTTTGCGTTCGATTCTTGACAAAGATAAACTAAATGGAACAAACTATATGGACTGGGTCCATAACCTTGGAATTGTTCTCAGGTCTGATAAAAAGGAAACGGTTTTGGATACCCCAATCCACGATGAACCTGTTGATAATGCATCTGCTGCCCTCAAGAATGCCTACAAGAGAGCATGTGATGATTCTCTTGAGGTTAGCTGTCTTATGCTTGCATGCATGGAACCTGAACTCCAAAAGAAGTTTTAGGATCAGGAAGCGTACGATATGATCGTCGCGCTTAAGGACATGTTCCAAGATCAGGCAAGGACTGAGAGGTACAATGTTGCCAAGTCCTTTGTCGAATGCAAGCTAGCAGAGGGAGCAGCTATAGGCCCCCATGTGATCAAAATGGTTGGTTACAGTCAGACTTTGGAAAAGCTTGGTTTTCCACTAGGCCAAGATTTGGCCATTGACTTCATTTTGGCGTCTCTTCCATCCAGTTATGGGAATTTCATTTCGAACTACCATATGAATTGGGTGGATAAGGGCCTTAATGAATTATGTGGGATGCTTAAAACAACAGAAAGTGACATGAAGAAGTGTGTAGGGCATAGCCATGTGATGGATGTGCAGAACAAGCCTAGCTTCAAGAAAAAGGGTACTTCTTGGAAGAAGAAGGGCAAGGCTAAGGATACGATCCCTAAGTCTGCACCCAAGCAAAAGTCTGGACGTGCAGATGACACTGAGTGCTTCTTTTGTCATGAACATGGCCACTGGAAGAGAAACTGCAGCAAGTACCAGGCTTCTTTGAAGAAGAGTGGAAGTAAGAGTACTTCCCACTCAAGTACGCTTGTTGTAAACGTTGTGGACATTCTTCTCGCTGATTCCTATGTTAACTCTTGGCTATTTGATACCGGATCGGTTGCTCATATTTGCAATTCGATGTATGGGCTAATAAGGACTAAAGATGTGCAGAAAGGCGAAGTGGATTTTCGCGTCGGAAATAAAGCAAGGGTTGCTGCATTGTTCGTTGGCGTCATGCAACTTCACCTTCCGTCAGGATTTATTATGGAGTTGAATAATTGTTATTACATTCCTAGTATGGGTCGAAACATTTTATCAGCTTCATGTTTGATGAGGGATGGTTATTCGCGAGTGCAAACAATGGTTGTGTTATCTCTAAGAATGATATGTTTATGGCTAATGCTCCCATTGTGAATGGGTTATTTATTTTAAATCTTGATGATGCATCTGTTTACAATGTTAGTGCTAAAAGGCTTCGACCTAATGATTTGAGTCCTACCTATTTACGGCATTATCGTTTGGGGCATATAAGTGAAAAGCGCATGAAGAAGCTCCATGGTGACGGTCTTCTAACTTTGTTTTATTTTGAATCATACGAGACATGTCAAGCTTGTTTACTTGGAAAGATGACCAAGTCGCCTTTTTTGGGTTTACCCGAGAGAGCGACAGACTTGTTGGAACTCATACATACTGATGTATGTGGACCAATGAGCACGACAACCAGAGGAGGATATCACTACTTCATTACTTTTACTGATGATTTCAGTAGATATGGTTATGTCTACTTGATGAGGCATAAGTCTGAAACTTTTGAAAAGTTCAAGGATTTTCAGAGTGAAGTAGACAATCAACGTGGCAAGAAAATAAAGGCCTTGCAATCTGATCGTGGAGGTGAATATTTGAGTCACGAATTTAGCGATCATCTTAAGAGTTGTGGAATTGTTCCACAACTTACGCCGCCCGGAACGCCTCAAAGGAACGGGGTCTCCGAACGGCATAATCGAACTTTATTGGACATGGTTCGATCGATGATGAGCCATCGGATTTGCCATTGTCATTTTGGGGTTACGCTCTAGAAACGGTAGCTTTCACACTTAATAGGGTACCATCTAAATCCGTAGTGAAGACACCATATGAGATGTGGACTGGAAAGAATCCCAGTTTGTCTTTTCTAAAGATTTGGGGTTGTGATGCTTTTGTCAAGCGACTTTAGTCGGATAAGTTAACACCCAAATCGGATAAGTGCATTTTCGTGGGATATCCGAGGGAAACCTTAGAGTATTATTTCTACAACCAAGAAGAGGGCAAAGTGTTTGTCGCTCGTAGCGGTGTTTTCCTAGAGAAATAGTTTCTCACAAAGGGAACAAGTGGAAGGTAGGTGCGACTTGAAGAAGTTCAAGATGAGCCAGTTGGGGATGCTTCTACTAGTGATGCCATTGTAGCAGAACAAGTTGAGGAACCCGTGGCAACAAAAGTACCACAACCACGAAGGTCGGCGAGGCTCCGCGAAGCGCGAGAATTATTATTGTTAGACAATGATGAGCCTGCGACCTATGCAGAAGCGATGGTGGACCCAGACTCTGAGAAATGGCTGATTGCCATGAGATCCGAGATAGAGTCCATGGGTGACAATCAAGTTTGGAACTTGGTTGACCTGCCTGATGGTTTTAAAGCCATCGAGTGCAAATGGATCTATAAGAAGAAGATTGATATGGATGGAAATGTTCACATCCATAAAGCTCGACTTGTTGCAAAAGGTTTTCGACAAGTTCAAGGAGTTGACTACGACGAGACTTTCTCACCCATAGCGATGCTTAAATCTATACGGATAATTCTAGCCATGGCTGCACATTTCGACTATGAAATATGGCAGATGGATGTCAAGACGGCTTTCCTAAATGGAATCCTAATTGAGGACGTGTATATGATGCAGCACGAAGGTTTTGTCGATCCAAACAATGCTTAAGCAAGCATCTCGGAGTTGGAACATTCGATTTGATGAAGTTGTAAAGGAGTTTGGCTTCATCAAAAACGAACAGGAACCTTGTGTTTACAAGAAGGAAAGTGGGAGAGCGCTGGTATTTCTAATATTATATGTAGATCACATATTGCTGATTGGAAATGACATTCCTATGCTCGAGTCTGTTAAGACCTCATTGAAAAATATTTTTCGATGAAGGACTTGGGAGAAGCCGCATATATTCTGGGAATCACGATCTATAGAGATAGATCAAGGAGGCTAATTGGATTAAGCCAGAGTACATACATTGACAAAGTGTTGAAACGGTTCAGCATGGAAGAGGCTAAGAAGGGGTTCTTTCCCATGTCTCATGGCATAAAAATCAGCAAGACTCAGTGTCCTTCGACTACTGATGAGCGTGAGCGCATGAACAGGATTCCATATGCTTCAGCTATTGGATCCATCATTTATGCAATGATATGTACTCGCCCAGATGTTTCCTATGCTCTAAGTGTTACGAGCAGATACTAGGCTCATCCAGGTGAAGGTCACTGGACAGCGGTAAAGAGCATCCTTAAGTACTTGAAAAGGACTAAGGATGTGTTCCTAGTTTATGGAGGTGAGGATGAACTCAGTGTAAAGGGTTACATAGATGCGAGTTACATTAACGACTCAGATGATTCGAAATCGCAATCAGGTTATGGGTTTGTCATGAATGGTGGTGCTGTGAGCTGGAAAAGTTCCAAGCAAGATACGGTGACCTCCTCTTCAACAGAAGCTGAATATATTGCTGCCTCGGAGGCCGTAAAGGAATCTGTTTGGATTAGGAATTTCCCGATCGCTCTCGGTGTGGTTCAGGGCGCGTCCAATCCCTTGGACGTTTATTGTGAGAACAATGGTGCTATTGCACAAGCCAAGGAACCTAGATAGCACCAGAAGAACAAACATATTCGCATGCGTTACCATCAGATTCGAGAGTTCATTGAGGATGGTAGTGTCATGATATGCAAAATACATACGGACTCAAATGTTGTTGATCCCTTGACTAAGCCTCTCCCGCAGCCCGTGCATGAAGCGCACACAAGAGAAATTGGTATTAGATACATTTTAGATTGACTCTAGTGCAAGTGGGAGACTGAAGGAAAGATGCCCTAGAGGCAATCATAGAGATGATTATATTTCATATGCATCCATGAGTCATTGTAATGTTCTTTGAATATCCATATGAGGCAACTTGTATTGATTGGCAATTATGTGAATTGTTTGTGAAACTCTTTACTTGTATGGTTATTTACTAGTTGTCCCTAGTCGAAGTTCATGTGAGGACACACCTGAATATTAGACTAGCACATCGATTGGTTGATGACTATGTTTCGCAAGTCATAGACATGGAGATGTCGAACCAAAGATGTGGACACATGTTATGAACATGGGGTTGGACTGACCCAACCTGAGACTGGCAATTAGTTGCAGCTCTCTCTCTATACATCGTGTACGTTTTGTCGTTAGACCTGAGATTATGGCATGTACTTGAGATGTGGATCGACCTACTTTGGGGCTGTCAAACGCTGCACCGTAACAGGGTAGTTATAAAGGTAGCTTTCGGGTTTGTCCTGAAGCATGCTGCAAGGCATGGTCAATCAAGATGGGATTTGCCCCTCTCTACTTGAGAGAGATATCTCTGGGCCCCTCGAGTGATCGGATCCAGAAATGCATGGCCGTGCTACATAAGGTTAAGAGTTAACCTAGTAAAGGGATTCCGAGTTACGGTATCGAGAAAGAGAGGTCAGCTTGGAGCTAGACCAAATATCGTGAGGCAAAGGGAAAGACATGTACTAAACCTTGTGATGGTTCGTCCGATGTGATCTTTGTATGCGTTTAGGAGTTGGCACGTCTTGCTAGAGGCCGCTACCAACTATTGACATAATAAGTGTATTCGTGTCATGTCTACACGTATATGAACCTATAGGGTCACACACTTAAGGGGCTGGAAGCCTAATGAGGATTGGATCCGAATTAGACCAGGCTTAGGCTAATAATGGGCTGCTAATGTAGAAGCCCACTAGGTACGCCTATATAAGAGAGGGTGGGGCGAGATGACCGGTATTAGACCTTAGACCATTCCACCTAGCCTCCACACCTCACGCCTGTGTTGCACGCGCGGACCTAGCAGTCCGGCGTCTGACGCTTCCACCCCGCATGTGTGGATACCTTGGAGGTGCTGCATCTGTGGCACTTGGACGAGCCGCGCAAGGGTAGATTCACGTGGGACGAGGACAAGGAGGAGACGTGGAACGTCTACACTGCCTCGACGCGCTTCAGCGATTCCACAACTGCGCGTCTAGTGGTAATCCCGTGATCTATGACAACAGTAATCCTGGTATACGCGGTAGAAATTTCTTGATTTGCGCTAGTGTAGCCTACCCGTATCCCTTCAGTTAGGGCTACCTCCTAGACATCGTGGGCGAGGGCGGAGCGGTCTGTGGCGGCGTGTCCGCGTCGGGGTGGCAAGGAGTTCTTGGGTATGATTTTTGCACTAATCATTTGATCGAGTGAGAGAGCTCCTTTGCACGGGCTGGTACTGAGTGATTTAAGGGCACGACGTGTGAGCATGGTGAGGTCACAAATATGATCCAAGGTTTGATCAAAATAGTGTATAGTGGTTGAGTTTGTACTGTTATCACCAGGTGTTTGATCTAATGGCCGCAAGAACTAAACCATCATAATTTCCAGTGATTTTTGGCGGGTGATCTAGTACTAATCTTGGTAATCTCTGGGTGCAATGGTTTGCTAAGTGGTGAAGGTTTGAGGGGTTTTCCAAAAATGGATATCTTGATACATAAGATAGATTCAATTTTGAATTGCCTCTCAAAAGGATTTGAAAATGTTTCTGCAAGGTTGGAAAGCTCCATTGTGCTTAGTGTCACTAGGTCTAGCAAGGGGAGAAAAGAAATGGAAAAGTTTCTGTTTGAGATTAGTTGGTAGAGATGCTCAAATAGCTAGTGGTTAACTTGGGAAAAAATGACCATTAGGTCATATGCTTCATAGTTTGAATTTCTTTTGTTTTGATCTCGTTTGGAAATGACCTAGATGATATGGTTTTGATATTTAAACCATTTCTCATCATTTACAACAATCAAACATGGCATTGCAAGCATTCATACACATAATCATTAAGATTTGAATTTAATTAATAAAAGCTTTTGTTAACCCTAATCTTAGTTAATTAGAAATTGATCCTCATTAATATTTTTTGTGGTGTTACAAATCTTCCCTCCTTAAACAGAATCTCATCCCGAGTTTCAGGAAAGACTAGGCACTAAAGAGATTGGGAAACTCGATCCTCATGTAATCTTCTCGTTCCCACGTGGATTCTTCTTCAGTATAGTTGCTCCACTAGATCTTGAGAAAGTTGATACTGCTGGTCCGAGTAGTTCGGAAAGCTTCTTCCAAAATGCGAATGGGTACTTCACAATAGGTTAAGTCCGGGTTGATTTCAATGGCTCTGTGATTGATGTTCTTGAAAACTTCCATCGTCTCCGGAACTTCTAAAAACTTCTGAAGTAATGAGACATGAAACACATCATGCATGGCTGACATCTCTTCAGGCAGTTCTATCTGATGCGATACCTCTGCTCAGCAACTTAAACTCTTGAAGGGTCCAATGTATCGCGGTGCAAGCTTTCCTTTAAGTTGGAAACGTTGCATTCCTTTCAAGGGCGATACTTTGAGATAAACAAAATCTCCGACATTGAAGGCTATATCTCGACGTATCTTGTCGGCATAACTCTTCTGTCTGGATTGAGCGGTGTTGAGTTGCTCACGGATCATGTGAACCTTCTCTTGTGCTTCTGGTAGAATGTTTGGTCCGAATATCTGACTCTCTCCTACTTTTGACCAATCAGGGGTGTACGACACTTCCTTCCATACATAAATTCAAATGGGGCCATTTGCAAACTGGCTTGATAATTGTTTTGTATGAGAATTCTGTGAAAGGTAGGCAATCCTCCCATTTCGATCCATATTCCAATACACAAGATCTCAACATACCTTCAAGTATCTGGTTTACTCGTTCCGTTTGTCCATCGGTCTGAGGGTGATAAGCTGTGCTAAAGTTCAGTTTGGTTCCTAAACCTTCTTGGACTTTCTTCCAAAATCTTGAGGTAAACTGGGTTCCTCGGTCCGACACAATGTTCTTGGGGATTCCATGCAGACTGACTATTC
Organism: Avena sativa; assembly: GCA_916181665.1. Classification (NCBI taxonomy): domain Eukaryota; kingdom Viridiplantae; phylum Streptophyta; class Magnoliopsida; order Poales; family Poaceae; genus Avena; species Avena sativa. Next base: position 142,426,557 of record OV702280.1, read on the forward strand.
TAGCAATGTACAAATCTGCTAGCGTCGAGCTTTGATAAGTGGTCTTAACTTGTAGGAAATGAGCTACTTTGAAAAGTCTATCCACTATGACCCAAATAGAATAATTTCCCCTACTAGGTGTAGGCAAACCGGTGATGAAATCCATTCCAACTGAATCCCATTTCCATTCTAGAATTTGAAGTGGTTGCAAAATTCCTGTGGGTCGCTGATGTTCCGCTTTGACTCTCTAACAGATATCAAACTTGGCTATTTAGATTTCGACTTCTCTCTTAATTTTATGCCACCAAAATTGCTCCTTCAAATCCTGATACATCTTCGTTCCTCCCGGATAGATAGAATAAAGGGTATCATGGGATTCTTGAAAAATAGCCTGTTTTCAACTCTGAATCTATGGGCACACAGATTCTTCCTTTATACCACGGAACTCATTCTTCATCTTCCGTGAATCCGCTTACCTTCCCTGTACCAATACGACGCTTAATTCCATCGATACTAGCATTTCCTTTCTGAGCTTCCTTTATCTGATATATCAAGGTGGCTTGCCGTTCAATACTATCTAGGAATCCTTTGCTAACCAGCTCCATTCTGAAATCCTCCAACTCCTTACGCAAACTTGGTTGCTCTTTCAGAATCACGGTGTTCAATCTACACGGCAATCTACTAAGAGCATCCGCTACCACATTGGCCTTGTCGGGGTGATACTGAATGTCAAGGTCATAATCCTTGATTAACTCTATCCATCTCCTTTGCCTCATATTCAACTCCTTCCGAGTAAAAATATACTTCAAACTCTTGTGATCTGAATAAATCTCACAGCAATTAACCACGAGGTAATGACGCCATGTCTTCAAGGCTAAAACAATAGCGGCTAACTCTAAGTCATGGGTGGGATACTTCTTCTCATGTTGCTTCAATTGTCGGGACATATATAATATCAATCTTCCTTATTGAATCAACACACATCCGAGACCAATCTTGGATGCATCACAATACACTTCAAAGGGTTTCGTGATATCCGGCATGATAAAAAATGGGGCTGAAATCAATCTCTTCTTGAGCTCTTGAAAACCCGCGTCACATTTGTCCGTCCATTCGAACTTCTAATCATTCTTTAATAACTGAGTCGTTGGCCTAGCAATTCTTGAAAATCATTCAACAAACTTGCGATAATATCCCGCTAATCCAAGAAATGTACGAACTTCTGTTTAAGTGGTTGGGGCTCTCCATTCTTCAACATCCTTAATCTTGGAAGGGTCAACGGCAACTCCTCCGGCTGACATGATATGTCCTAGGAATCCTACTTCCTTTAACCAGAATTCACATTTTCTAAACTTCGCATACAACTGATGCTCCCTCAAGGTTCCAAGGATGATTCCTAGGTGTTGTTCATGTTCTTCCGATTTGGAGTAGATTAGAATGTCATCGATGAAAACAACGACAAACTTATACAAGAAGTTCATAAAAATCTTATTCATGAAATAAGCGGGGGCATTGGTTAATCCAAAAGACATGACATTGTACTCATAAAATCCATAGCGGGTAGTGAAGGCAGTATTTGGAATATCCGTTGCATGAATTTTTAGTTGATGATAACCAGTTCGAAGATCAATCTTAGAGAACACTCTGGCACCGGTCAACTAGTTAAACAAATCTTCTATCTTCGGCAATGGGTACTTGTTCTTGATGGTGATGTCATTGAACTTCCGGTAATCCGTACGTAAACGGGTGGCACCATCTTTCTTATCCTCAAACAAAACAGGTGATCTCCATGGCGATGCACTTGGTTGAATCAAATCTTTGCTAATCATGTCATCAAGTTTCTTCTTGAGCTCCACTAACTCTGATGGGTTCATACTATAGGGTCTTTGAGCTTTTGGTCCTGTTCTAGGGATTAGTCTAATGATAAACTCAATATCCTGATCTGGGGGCATACCGGTTAATTCATCTGGGAAAACATCGGGGTATTCACAGACTACTCTGACTTGGTCTAGGGTTGGTTGGGCTAAACTCTTATTGCACTTGAATTGACGAGGCAGTGTCTCAGACACATGCTCAAATGATATTCCAGTGCTACTGTTCATGGTTATGGCTTTCTTGGCACAATCTATGAGTCCTTGATGTTTCAACATAAAATACATTCCTAGTACTACTTCCAAACCTTTTGTTTGGAGTACTATTAGATTGGCATAGAAATATATTCCATGAATTCTGCTAGGTACGGCCTTGCAAATTTTTCTAGCTTTGGTTTTGACCCAGGTATTAGAACTATCATGACATGCTTCAAATTTGTTGGTTGAATATTACTAGTGCATACAAATTCTTCCGTAACAAACGAGTGTGATGCTCCAGAATCAAACAAAACTCTTGCATGTACTAAATTAACAAAAAAACATACCCAGCACGACATCTGGCGCTTCCTGGGCTTCTTCAGCATTCATGTGGAACAGAAGGCCGGTACGGTTGTTCGGGTTGCCTGGGGCGAATCTCTTTCCAGGTTGGACACGGCGCTGCTGCAGGGCAGGTGCAGTAACATTGGGTGCTGCAGCAATCTTCTTGGGGCACTCATTGGAGTAGTGACCCGTCACTCCACACTCAAAGCAGGTGATTGTTGACTTGTCCTTCCCTACGACAGGCACAACATTACATTCAGTACTTGGGGCAGTATTGTTATTGGTGTTGGTGGGCCTTGGTGGTGCATGGTTGAAGTTATTGGGGTCGACATTGTGGTAATGGTTGTTTTCTCCCGGTCTTGGGTTTCCTCCGCTACAGTTGGGAAAGTTTGGGCATGACATCAATGGCCTATTGTTCCTTGGTGCAAATTCGGCAGATGAACCAGGGCGATACTTTGGGGTATGGTGGGGTCCAGGATGATGCATCATATGATGTTTAAGGTTCTCAGTAGCTTGGTTGATCTTTCCTTCCATCTGGATTGTTGAATCCACTAAAGCTTCTAGATCCGCAAACGGGATATTGACTAGCACCATCTGCATCTCATCATGCAGACCATTCAGTAATCTCTCCTTCTTCTTGGCTTTAGTACTAATCTCATCAGTGGAATACCTCGACAGAGGCAGAAATCTATCATGGTACTCTACCATGGTCATCCTTCCTTGTTTCAACTCCTTGAATTCATCCCTCATCCTCATAATCAAACCTGGTGGCACATGGGTTCGGCTGAACTTGAGTTTGAATTCATCCCAAGTCATCATCTGTCCTCCATTCATGGTACGAGTGCTATTCCACCATGCTCTTGTAGAACCTGCCAAATAGTTGGTGGCAAACAGTACTTTCTCTGCCTCATCTACTCTGGCAACTTCTAAGCTGTTTTCCATGGTTTGCAGCCAATCATCAACATCTAAGGGCTCTTTTGACTTGCTAAAGATAGGGGGATTGGTGTTCTGGAAGTTCTTCAGTTTGGATCCATGATGATCCTGATTTCCCTGGCCTTGGTTGTCATGCGCCAATTGGGCGATCTGTTGAAGCGTGGCAAGATTCGGTTCTACCGGCTTCTCGATCACCTACTAACATTTGCAGGATTTGGATCATCGGTTCTTGAGATGATATGCTCCCTCCGCGAGTCATCTAAATATTGAGATAGATCATAAGACAAGAGTAAAAAAATTCTAAGGTTTATGGGTTTGGTTTTAAAGATTTTAATCTTTGAGTAAGGCTATGGTTTGAAAGCCAACAACTCATTCTCATTCATTCCAAGCACACATACAAACCACACATTCCAAACATCACATCACAACAACTATGCAGATGGTTTGAAGAACCATTCTGCCAAGCTACGATACAGTGGGACCGGATACAACTCACACCTATGATAGTGCTCTGGTGCTACTACTCATCAGAGCCGGTGGCCTCTTCATCATCAATGAAGTCACAGTCCTCATCATCAGTGTGGAACTCCTGGTCCATGTCCTCCAAGTAGTCATCATCATCACCGAGGTACGAGTAGGGATCTCCATGAATATCTTCCCCTTCATTCTCCCTATCCTCAAGCTACATGTCTCGCTCATGGATGACACTTTGTGACGAAGGTGAGCAATGATGCAATCCTTCTTGTCACGCAGACGGTGAAGTGACTTGCGCTCCTTCACGAGAATGGCGAAGGTTTGGTCCTTCTTTGCGGCAGCAAGTTGCTTCTCGTTGGCCTCAGCACGAGTGTTGTCTAGCTATTTCTACTTCTCATGAAGCATGAAGGCAAGATGGTCCACATGGTAACCTAGCTCAGGGTGGCCTGGCAGGTCCAAGGGTTGTCCATTGGAGTCACTTCTGGCATAATGAGCAAAGCGGGTGCCGATGATCTTGTTGATATTCCGCCCACATAGTCGGGCAGCCTGCATTGCTCTTGCCAATGCATCTATCCAATTGTTCTCCTGGATGCTGAAATGGATCTTCTCAGAAGTAGGTGGCTCCATTTTTCTCACAGATCTGCAACTATCAGCCATTGCAGCTCCACTCCAGGGTGATCATGGAGTTGTGCTCCATAAAACTCCGGATGCGGGCGCTCCAAAAATTCCACAAGCTGACTCAGGTCACTCTGAAAGATGAGGTTTCCTCCGTTGCCCAACTGATAAAACTTGCTATAGTTGTAGTCCATCTATAAGAAATTTAGAGGAGTAAGTTAGAGAAGTGATCAAGTGTGCCAATTTTGATGTAAGATTGCAAAAAATTTGATGAACAAATGACTCTCTTTTGGAAAGAATTTTCAGGGATAAGAGTGAGAATAGGTTTTTATAAATACTCACTTTATTTGTTTTGGAAACTAAGTTTTTCTAACGTCCATGCCAGCTAGGGTATCCTATGGTCAGGATGGCCCTGATACCAACTTGTCAACACCCGAATTTCTAATCCCAGATGCCTGGTATGACGTACATCGCAATCCCAAGATTACCATTTTTGCGAGACATAACAGATTGGTAGCATAGTACATCATCTATTACAAACCATAATAGTCTTACAAATAGTTGATCTCATGATCAAGTCTGATTACAAACAAAGAAGCAGAAATAATAATAGTAGTAGCATGCTCGAGGCTCCATCTTCAGGGTCACAGGCAATGCAGGAGATGGGAGATGATCCTAGTTATCGTAAGTGTCCTGCTGTCCATACTCCTCATAGTTGAAGAAAATATGCCCTAGAGGCAATCATAGAGATGATTATATTTCTTACGTATCCATGAGTTATTGTAATGTTCCTTGAATATCCATATTAGGCAACTTGTATTGATTGACAATTATGTGAATTGTTTGTAAAAATTTTTACTTGTATGGTTATCTAATAGTTGTCCCTAGTCGGAGTACATGTGAGGACACACGTGAATATTAGACTAGCACATCGATTGGTTGATGACTATGTTTCGCAAGTCATAGACATGGAGATGGCAAACTAATGATGTGGACACATGTTATGAACATGGGGTTGGACTGACCCAACTTGAGACTGGCAATTAGACTTGCAGCTCTCTCTACACATCGCGTACGTTTTGTCCTTAGACCTGAGATTGTCGCATGTACTTGAGATGTGGATCGACCTACTTTGGTGCTATTAGACGCTACTCCGTAACTGGGTAGTTATAAAGGTAGCTTTCGGTTTTGTCCTAAAGCTTGTTGCAAGACATGGTCAATCAAGATGGGATTTGCCTCTCTCTACTTGAGAGAGATATCTCTGGGCCCCTCGAGTGATCGGATCCAGAAATGCATGGCCGTGCTACATAAGGTTAAGAGTTAACCTAGTAAAGGGATTCTGAATCACAGTATCTAGAAAGGGAGGTCAGCTTGGAGCTAGACAAAATATCGTGAGGCAAAGGGAAAGAAATGTACTAAACCTTGTGATGGTTCATCTGATATGATCTTTGTTTTGCGTTTAGGAGTTGGCACGTCTTGCTAGAGGCCTCTACCAACTATTGACAAAATAAGTGTATTCGTGTCATGTCTACACGTATATGAACCTATAGGGTCACACACTTAAGGGGCTGGGAGCCTAATGAGGATTGGATCTGAATTAGACCAGGCTTAGACTACTAATGGGCTGCTAATGTAGAAGCCCACAAGGGACGCCTATATAAAAGATGGTGGGGCGAGTTGACAAGGGTTAGACCCTTCCACCCAGCCGCCACTCCTCATGCATGTGTTGCACGTGCGGACCTAGCAGTCCGGCGTCTGATGCTTCCACACCGCACGTGTGGATACCTCGGAGGTGCTGCATCTGTGGCACTTGGACGAGTCGCGCAGGGGGAGCTGCTCGTGGGACCAGGACGAGGATGAAGAGGAGACGTAGAACATCTACACTACCTCTACGCGCTTCATCAAGTTCCGCAACTGCGCATCTAGTGGTAATCCCGAGATCTATGACAACAGTAATCTTGGTTTACGCGGTAGAAAATGTTTGATTTGCGCTAGTGTAGCCTACCCGTATCCCTGCAGTAGCCTCCTTCGTAGGCTGGCCATGGGAATAGCCATGGAAAAAGCCATGAGTACTTTTAAGTACTCGCAAACTATTGCTAAGGCAATAAGACCAGTCTAGTAGGAATCCTAAGCTCTAGATTTGTTTGCCACAAGCCAATTTTATTTCCCAAGTACTTAGTGGTAAAGTCCTAACTTTAGTTGTCTAGATTACTTAAATGGGAACCTAGCTTCATCTCCCCAACTTGTGGGGTCAATCAAAGTCATCATTGAGGTCATGAGTCTTTTTGGAAAACATCTGACAACGGAACAGTATGGCCATCCAACTGTCCATAACTGCAGACGCAGCTATTCGAATAGTTTGACAGTCTGCAGAGGTAGTACACTTTCACCACAACATTCAATACATCCGTCAGGAAGAATCTTGAATCATCATACTTGGTATGCCGATAATAATCCTAACCTTTCAATTACACACCTGAGTATAGACACCTACCCTATGAGTTTGGCCTCGCAACAATGACCATCTGTCATCATGGGAACTACATAGGTGGACAGTCACATTTACAAGGTAGCCACAGCTCACCTTGTTTCGTGAGGGAATCCATACTAAGACACATAAACTTCCAGTCAAGCCCTACCCAAATTCAGGTTTTGTGGTTGTACGGTAAAATTGGAAAATCGCATCTAAACCCAACCATCAGTTTTTATCAAATTCAGGTCACATACTTCACTCATCATCATCTTCAAGTCATTGTGTTCATAACACATGTAAAAAAATTTCAATAGAATGACTCAGCATTCCAAGGTTTTCATAATCATTTGTTCCCATCTAGAGTGATCAATATTAATTTAGCACTAGCTTCTATCAATGGGGGTGTCACTATTTAAGGGGTACTAAACTAGTGTAACTACCTACATGAATTTCCAAGATCTTGATGACATTCTTCCTAATTTTCCCCGGATCACCAGTTAATTACTACTTCAACAACTTTGATAAAAGAAAGAAAGGTAAAACTTGTGAGTAAAACTAGGAAAATGGTATACTCAAAATGGTATCTGAAAGGTATGCATAGTAAGGCTTGCATGGTTTAGCATGCTTAGTATAGCTTGCCTTGGTTGGTAAGGTGGTCGAAGTTCTCTTCCTCGTCTTCATAGAATTCTTCCTCCTCGTAGCCCAGATTGACACTAGCGTCTATAAATAAATATGAGGTACACAATCACCAAACAATACTTAACTACTTCTATTTATCACACAAAGGTCCACACTAGATGATCTAGCATCATCTCTTTCATTACAAGAAAAGGGGTGGCAAGATTTTATTTAACTTATTTTTCAAAAAGTAATTTCTAGTCATTGAAAAGTTACTTAAGATTTAATATTATCCAATTCAAATATGGGATCATCTTGGCACATGTCATCACCACATATTCCAATAATTAAGAATGTGCTTTAAACTGATTGGCCTAATTCACAAAGCTTAACACTACTATTTAATAATATTTTAGGGACTAGAAATGACTATAAAGCCATTCTTTAATTTTGGTCTAGGACTACTGTATGTAAGTATGTATATTTTTATATATTCAGAAAGGTATTGTCCAATATGATTTTTGAGAGTTGGAATCAACTCAAAATCACTTATGGTTGAATTTTTAAAAATGTTTGAAGTTGCAAAAGCTACTGTCTTGCTATTTTTACCAAGGGTGATCTATAGTTTCAAACTGTTTGAGTTCAATGGGAGTGATTATAGATTTTCATCTACTTTCAAACAAAATTGTATTCATTCAATTTGGTTTAGTGAATCTTCCTGAATTCATTTTTAAAGCTACCTGCAGTATGGGATTTTTCAAATAAAAGGAAAAGCTAAGTTTGAATCTGTGGGCTACGCGCGGGAATGCTAATGGGCTGGCCCAACTACACAATGCGCATGCAGCGGCCTGCTCCGGGGCTGGTCCTACCTGTCAGCGACTAATCAAACGAAAAACGGTATCAGCTAATCTGAGCCTTAGGATTAGAGCGTGATTGACGGCTGAACATCGTCGTCTCCTTCGCAGGGCTCGCACGAGACAGAACCCTAGCACTATGGCGGGGGTCGCTGGGGGCTTACCAGGGCTCTAGCTAGGTCAGGCGATGGGGGTGAACAAATGAGTCAACGATGGCGGTTCGATTGGTAGTCACGGCAGCTCCTGGGGCGGCTCCTAGCGTCATATCCTTCCTTCCTCTGCAGCGGCGAACTCCGGTGAAATTCCGCCACGGTGCTGCTCACCTTGCTGCAGGGTTGGGTCAGAGAGGTTTCTGGGTGAGAGAGGAGTAGAATGGTGTGCGTTTTGAGGTCGGGGGAGGTCTCTATTTATACTGCGCGAAGGGGGCATGGCAGAATGGCTCAGGCTCGCCGGCAACACAGTTACAGTGAGCTATCTGCATGGCCAAGGGTATAGTTCGATGCGGTGCTTTAGGGCGATCGTCATGCGCACAGTGGCACAGCGAGGCGCGGTCTCAATCGTTCTAGAACATCCGTGTTGTGCGGAGGTACCATCGACATTCATCACGGCGTACGGTGGTCATGGTGATCGCGCGGTCGAACGGGCATTTCTAGGCGCTTGCTGCAGTCATGGGGAACGTAATGGCGCAAGGTGAGAGTGAGGCGCAGCGTGTGCGCGCGGGATTGCTCGGCGCTCTGGCGCGGCAATCGGCATGGTCAGGTGTTCAATGGGCACGGTTTTGCAGGCGAATCCTCGAGTGTTCTTTGGTCAAGGCGTGAACAGTAAGAGGTGGTGAGGTCAAGGCTACCTCCTAGACATCGTGGGAGAGGGCGGCGCGGTCTGTGGCGGCGTTTCCGTGTCGGGTGGCAAGGTGAGCTTGGGTACGATTTTTACACTGCTTATTTGATCGAGTGAGAGAGCTCCTTTGCACGGGCTGGTACTGAGTGAGTTAAGGGCACGACATGTGAGCGTGGTGAGGTCACAAAGATGATCCAAGGTTTGATCAAAACAGTGTATAGTGGTTGAGTTTGTACTGTGATCACCAGGTTTCCGATATAATGGCCGCAAGAACAAAACCATCATAATTTCCAGTGATTTTTGGTGGGTTCTCTAGTACTAATCTTGGTAGTCTCTGGGTGCAATGTTTTCAAAGTGGTGAAGGTTTGAGGGGTTTTCCAAAAATGGCTATCTTGATACATAAGATAGATTCAATTTTGAATTGCCTCTCAAAAGGATTTGAAAATGTTTCTTCAAGGTTGGAAAACTCCATTGTGCTTAGTGTCACTAGGTCTAGCAAGGGGAGAAAAGAAATGGAAAAGTTTATGTTTGAGATTAGTTACTAGAGATGCTCAAAGTGAGCTAGTGGTTAACTTGGGAAAAAAATGACCATTAGGTCATATGCTTCATAGTTTGAATTTCTTTTGTTTTGATCTGGTTGGCAAATGACCTGGAAGATATGGTTTTGATCTTTAAACCATTTCTCATCATTTAAAACAATGAAACATGGCATTGCATGCATTCATACACACAAGCATTGAGATTTGAATTTAATTAATAAAAGCTTTTGTTAACCATAATCTTGGTTAATTAGAAATTGATCCTCATTAATATTTTTGGGGTGTTACATATTTCCCATTGTATTCATAAAGATATTAAGTTGTCCTTGGATAAACATATGATGTGTATCATTGAATATGTGATTCAGTTGTGGAACTATTCATTCATGTTGTTTGTACTAAATATCCTTGGTCATCGAGATTGTGCTGGACACATAACTTAGACCAATATGAAAATCGGCTGATGACTCAGTTCCACTTTTCATGGGCATGGAGATGCTACTCCGACTTACACATATTCGGCTAAAGAGTTTAGCGAGTCAGATTGACCCATATTGAGGTACAACGAACAAGTTGTCATTTGAATATCTCAATCAATGTAATCCTTAGACCTAAGGTTATTGCACTGTCCGAGTGAGGATCACCGACTTAGGTTCTGTCAAATGCTGATCCGTATTTGGGCGGTTATAAAGGCAGAGTTCGAGTCGACTGAGAATCATGCTGCATGATGTGAATGACCAAGATGGTATTTTACTCCCCCAGTTGGAGAGAAATTCTTTGGGCCCTCTCGAATGATATGATTCGGAAAGCATGGCCATGCATGACTCGGTTAAGTGTTAACTGAGGCGATCGCTAAGAGTTAGTTAGATGAATCACTTATCTCGAATCGAGAAGAGAGTCAGACTATTTAAGGGATGACAATTATTCACCTATAGTCTGACAAGATATATCGTGAGGAAAAAGGGAATCGGACGCAAGTCACATTGGAAAGGCATGTCGTCAAGACTCTTTGTTACTTAGGAGTCGGCATGTTCTTCTAGGATCCTCTACCGACTTATCGATTGAGAGTCGGACTCCAATCGTGTCCAAGTAGCCATGAGCCTGCAGGGTCACACACTTAAGAGCAGGAGCAAGTTCGGATTGGATGTGAAACGGAAATCTGGTTGGGTTGGACCCGAGCCGCATTTGGACTGAGTCAGTGAGTCGGACTCATAGTGACTAATATTATATGGGCTTTAGTGAATGGGCCACGAGTGAGTGGAGCCCACGTTCCCTCCCTATATATAGTGGGGCGCAGAAACCCAGAAGGGTTGAACAGTTAGATCATTCCATGCGTTGGAAACCCTAGATCCATAGCAGTCCAGGCGTCGTATCGAACCTAGCAATTCGCCGCTGGTGCTCCTCCTTGTACGTGTGGATACCAGAAGAGGTGTTGTATGATTAGTACCAGGACGATCGTGATCGGATCAGATCGTGAGGACTGTACTGCATTAACTGACGCGCTTCATCAGTAATCCGCAACTGCGTGTCTACTGGTAATCCTCATAGCCTTCTACCTCAGCTAGATATTGGGATCACCGTGTTAGAGGAAATTTTTTGTTTTATATCTGCGTGGCTCAACATGCCTCTCATATAAACTAGCTCGTTGATTAACAAGATGATCAAGGTTTCCTGATCATGGACATTGGATGTTGTTAATAACAAGGTCACAACATTGGTGGAGTGATGTAATGAACATTCATCCGAAGTATAGTAATATGATCAAAGTCATCATGTTTAAATTTCTATAACATCATTACAACTAACTTAGTCCTTAGACCATGAGATCATGTCAATCACTAATATATGAAGAGTAGCTTGATAACATCAAACGTCACACCGTAACTGGGTGACTATAAAGGTGGGTTCAGAAACTCCGATAATTTTATGTAGAGGCTCATGGATCAAGAGTGGGATTTGTCCATCCAAATGATGGAGATATATGCTCTGGGCCCTCTCGGTGATATGACATTGATATAGCTTCCAAGCAACTGATGGGGATCACTAGAATGTTATATCATGGGAACGATAAAAGAGTACATGTTGGTAATGAGATAAAACTAGGTATGGGGATATGGATGAGCGAATCTCGGATATGGATAATATCGCGAGAAAAAAGGATTTAGTTTCAATGTTAAGGTTCTCACGATCAAAAGAATTCATCGTTGAATGTGTAGGAGTCATTACGGATCTCTAAGCCCCGCTACTGATTATTGTTTGGAGAGGATTCTCGATAACGTCTCCATTTTTTATGAACCGTAGGGTAACACACTTAAGGGATATCGACACCATTTGGAGCAAAGAGTTGCCAAAAAATAATATCAAAGCACTGGAATTATTTCAATGGACACAGGAATTGTTTCGAGTGAAATTGCTTAAATTGGTTCTGCATGTGAAATTGGAAAGTAGCAAGGGGTTTTATGTGAATGTTTGTTAATTAATGTAACTGAAAAAATTCTGAATAAAGAATAAAAGAGTTTTATTTAATGATAGATTACAATAAATTTGGTGGAAATTTAATGGATTTTGAGTGGAATTTTGATTGGCGGAAATGGAGAGTCATTTTATGAGTGGGAGCTCCACTCACATGAATGGAGGAAGGGGTGGGGGCAGCCACCATGGCCGCCGACCATGGCCCTTGGGGTTCCCCTCTCCTCCTATAAAATGCCCCCCTCGCCCTCTCTCTCACTTAGACCTCCTCGTGAAGGATCTCTCTCCCCCTCTACTATTTCCCCATGGTCTCGCCTTAGTGAGATACATGTTCCCGGTGTCTTTTTCTGGAGCGAGGATTTGCTACTTCCGCTGCACTACTGGAGTGAGGTCCTGGAGGTTGTCGGGATCCCGGACGTGTGCGATCACGGATTCTCTGCTGAGTTGCAGTGCTGCCAGACTTACACACGATCTTGAGATTGGCAAGAGATCGACTACATCACCAACAAGTCCATACTCGTAAATCTTTGTCGGTCTTCAAGGGTATGTATTCTGGATGTATATCCACCCGTTGATTGTATCTATATACATGGATCGTGGCATATACAGTTCCCATCGTAGGAAAAAATTTGTTTTCTATGCTGCGAACCCATCAGTGGTATCAGAGCCGGATCTATAGGTAGATACTCTACACGGGTAGTACAAATATGGTTATGTGGGCGCTGATGGTCATGTTATTTCTTCTTATGTGCATTTTGGATATTGGTGGCATAGTGGGATGAAGCAGCCCAGACAAACTTTACATGTCCTCGCACATGAGACCTATTCCATGCTTGATATGCAACTAGTTTTGCGTAAGTGGCTTGCGGCTGTTTGTCTCTCCTACTATAGTCATGTCACATCCCAAGATTTTCTAAATCTTGTTATGTGAAAAATAAATAAACAAAATAAATAATTGTTGAAAATTAGGGTGAAAAGAAACTTTTCTTTCTAAATGGAAACTTAAATCCCATCTTGAACAAACTTTGGTTAATGTTTGAATCTAACTAAATTCAAATCAAATGGAATGCTTTCTCTTTAAATGCATCTGGAAATTTAAAGACTTGAGAAATAAACCAAAACCCTTAAACCCTAATGGAATAAAATCATTTCCAAGTTATCTCCAAGCCTATGGATTTGATCCATATAAAGATTTGTCAACAAACATTTACAAGTGATCAAGAATGACAAATAGAAATATTATAAAACCATAGAAATTGGTTTCACTTAATTTGGAGCCATGAATCAATCTTATGAATTTAATAAGATAAGGAAAAGTAATTTCCCAAAGCTAATAAAGCAACCATCTAGAAATCCATACCAAATGGTGAGAAAATAATCCTAAAGGAATTTAAAAAGATAAAAAAATAATAAATAAAGTTATAATAGTTGGAATCACTATTTTTGGATCTTTAAATAAAAAGTCATGGTTTTGATAAGCATAGGTAGAAATATAAATAAGGATTATTTTAAAGAGCCAAATTAAATCTTGGCCAAGCAAATGAAATAAATTATTTCTATTTGTTAAAAAGAATAAATGTTTATCTAAATAAAATAATAAGGATTTATTAATATCCAATTTTATTTAAGTAAAGGCTTTTTCCTTTCAAATAAACATTAAAATTTATTAAAGATTTTAAAATAAGAAATTCCAAGTGTTTTAGTTTTTCAAATGAAACCTACTGAAAAGATTTTGATATTATTTATATTTCAAAAAGTGTTTTAAAATAAATTAAAACCTATTTGAATTAAAGACTATGGTATATTTATTTAATTATTAATAGATCCTAAAAGAATAAAAGAATTATTTTATTTTGGACTTTGAAATATGTTGATAAACAGAATTAAAATTCACCGAAAGTTTGGTGATGATTTGAATTCAAATGGAGATTGAAAAATATTATTAAATCTTATTTAATTAAAACTAGAACCTATTTTAAATAATTAAAAGACCCTAAAAAGAATAAATATATTATTCTAAATTTGACTATGGAATGTGTTATTAATCAGTATATGAATCTACACAAATTTTGGTTGAGGTTTGGTTTGATTTGTTGCTTGAATTGTTTGAATGAAAATCAAATCAGAATATTCAAAAACAGAAAAGAAAAAGGTTTAGTATAAAAAATGGAAACAAACGCAACCCATCTGGTCAGCCCACTAAGCCCAACACCAGCCCACTATTTCTCTCCCGCGGAAAACGCTTCGCACCAGAGTTTTTACCCGCACAACGAATGACGTTTGGACCCCACCTCTTCTCTCTCTCACTCGCTGACGCCAGGCCACACTGCCACCTCACCATCGTCTCCACCCTGCGACCATTTCTTCACCGTTTCTGCATTGATCTCACGGGAGTAAATCACGTCAATGCAGAGAGTAATTCCTGTCATCAATCACGCTCGATAAATCCCCTCTCTCTTCTCTCTCTTTCCCCTCAAACCCCGCTGCCAGAGAGCCACCAGGCCGCCTCGATTTTACCCTACACCGCCGCGGACTCCGGCGAGCATTTTCATTGATTCCGGCGAACTGCAACCACCCCTCGCCTCCCACTGCATGCTCACTTGCTCCCCATCTCCTAGCGAACCTCCCCATAGTGCTAGCTCGCCCCCGCGCGCTCCACAGCATCGGCAACAAAGACAACCTCTCGCATCCGCCGTCTGCCTCTACTCCGACGAGCCCTACAGGTAGTCTCTGACCGTGTCTCCACTCATCTGTGCATCTAACCATGCTTTCCTTTTTCTCTGGCGCGCTCTGTAGCTTCGCCATCAACGACGTCTGAGCGCAACCGACGGTGACCACGACTCCGGCGAGCAATTGTCGATCACCCCGTGCGCCCCTTGCCTCCTCGCGAGCACGTCGAGCATCAGTGACACCACGCGAACCCGGTGAGACATCCCACTTGTTTCCTTGCTTCCTGATTCGCTGAGACCGCCGCTAGCCGAGCGTCGCCGCCGCCAGCGACCGTCGAGCGCCGCTGATATTTGGTCAAGGTGCCCTGAGCCGCTGGATCGTGATCCATTGGATGCGATTGATCCACTTATCGAAGGGGTAAGTAGTGCCTTGAGCCACAAGATTATACTTAGATCCAACGCACCAGAATAAGCGATCCGCATGAACCGGTATGGGTGAATAGAATCGTGACGCGTGGCCAGTGTGTTATTTTAAAAATAGAATTTGATCTATTGTATTAGTAAACTTGCAAAATTCATCACTTTCAAACCACACGTCCAAATTTTGCAAATTTTATATCAATGGATTCAGCAAAACAAGTACTTTCTGACCATGCACTTTGTTTAGTAAAATGTTTCTGTTAAATTGCTTGTTTTTGCATAAACTTATGTAGGCATATTTAGAATATAAAATTTGTTCTAAAATGATATTTAAGATGAAACCTTTGGCAAATGGTTTGTTTTGAACCTACTGACCTTAGAAACCAACTCATGGATTTGAAAATATATTTGGTAAAGATAAAGAATAAATCTTTGATTTAAACCATTTCTAGTCAAATAAAAATATTGTTTATTTGTTAGAAATGCTTTTTGGAGGAAACCTTTGGGAAATGTTTTGATTTAAACTCTATGACCCTAAACACAAGGTTTTATGATTTGAAAACCTATTTTGTGAACCCTATAGATTGTTACCTTATTAAAAGCATTTCTCCACCACATAAAATAATGCTTCGTTTAAAAATGGTTTAAAGGAAGAATATTTTGCAAATGGTTTTGCCATTTTATAAAATGACCAATAAGTGTTTTAGAATGTCTATAACCTATTAGAAACCACTTTTTTAAATAAAACAAAGTTTGGCATGCTTGCATATATTTTTTGTTTCTAATATTTTATGTGATGTTGCTTGAATGGTAGATTGAAATATTGCTTGCTTGATTGAATTGTAATGGAATTTGAAGAGTGTGCACATTGCAAGATCAAGGAGTGAACTTATATTCTCTACCAAAAAGGCAAGTGATGCTTCATACTTTTGTCCCATTATTTTCCCTATGCATTAGTGATATTTCTAAGTAGGACTTGCATGGAATTTTGCTAAGTATAAACTATGCCATGGGAAATCCTAGTAGATGAAACCTTAGTAGAATTCTCCTAAGTTAAGATTCCTAATACTATCATGCTTAGCTTAGCTAGTAGAAAACAAGGGTGGAATATATATTCATACTATGGAATATTTCTAAGTCAAGGACTTGTGTTTTGTTTAATAAAACAACTAAGTGAATGAATCACCTTGGTGGAATGGAAGGAATGGTTTGTGTTGAGTGGTTCACAAGGCCTATTTCTATGGTTTACCTTGTGTATCTCACTTGTGGAAAGCCACCCAGGAACAAAGAGATTTGAGATGTCAAATGTTGAGAAGCTTCAAGTGCAGCCACTTGGCATTATGGGATCTTCCTGGATCACATAGGTTGCAATAACTTAGCCGAATGGATAGTTGGTGGTAGGGGTTTAGGTTGGAACGCGTCCATTCTGGTCTAAGGGAAGGCTTCTGAAAGATCTTGTCTTGGTGGAACCAAGTCTTGTGGGGAAAGTGCACCACCTCTGAAGAGTGAAAAAGCTAAGTACTTAGCCATGTCCCTGGCAAAGGACAATTTGAGCATCAAGACATGGAAGCTATCAAGGATCTCCTCATCCCAATTTCTAAGTTAAAAACTTGTGGTTGAACAAGGGTTGAAGGATCACCAATTTCTATTGGGAGATGCCTTGGGTGATTTTTGACAAACAAAAACTTAGTGTTTTCAAATGGTAAGGAAAATCTATTTGATCAAAGCAAGCCTAAGCTCCACTTAGCCAAATGCATATAGTTGATAGACTCCACTATACTACCATAGTATCACTTGCCAATACAATTCAAATGTATTGACCCTTGTGGC
The DNA here is from genome assembly GCA_916181665.1 of Avena sativa. NCBI lineage: Eukaryota > Viridiplantae > Streptophyta > Magnoliopsida > Poales > Poaceae > Avena > Avena sativa. The sequence continues at coordinate 142,443,678 of OV702280.1, forward strand.
TGTAACTTATTATGTTGCAGGTTTGTTTGATGTTAGTGAAGTTTATTGATTAGGATTACAAGTGTACAACCAACATGTCTGCCTGTGGCACATTGAAGATGAAGGACCCCATGCTATTGTTATATTCTGCTGCATTGTAATGAGGTAGCCAAATGAGCTATGTAAGATGTAATAAATTATTTTATTCCTGGTTATAAAGTTGTATTGTGACCTTTGTTTATTGATATTACATCTTAACTGTGGATGCTAGCTATTGATCCAGGGACTAGCATTGCAATCACAGGGATCCTTTCCTTTACAAAGGAGGGATCTTACAAGTCAATATCTAATCTACAACGAGTTACGAATAATTTGATTATCATCTATGTGGTTCCATGTTCTTAGGTAAGAACGGTTCTATCTTTGAAACCCCTTAGCCACGTAAAACATGCAAAAGATAAATTAGAGGCATCTAGTTTTTTGGTTTTGCCGGGAAAATACTATGATATGGCAGTATTATACTTTGTAGAATGGATTGATACTATTGGAAATTATAATATGCCAAAGTGTAAGTTACATAGACCTTGGCCTTATAGATATAGGAATGATAAAGATCATACCAAAATGCACAAGATAATGATCAAAGTGCAATAACCATATCATATAACTTTTAGCATATGTTGTTTGTATGCATCTTATATTGCTTGTTTGGCTCTTTAGTAGCAATATAAGATGATCCCTCATTTAAACATCAAGATAATAATGTGTTCTTCCTTAGTATGAACCGTTAAAAATTTTGTAGTTTTGAGATACCACGTGATGATCGCGTGTGATAGACTCAACATTCACATACAACGGGTGTAATAAAGTTTAGACATGCGAATACTAAGGTTCTTACTTGGCGATCCTAGCATTTACATACATGAACTTGGAACACGTACCGAAAGGTAAAGCATGAGTCATCTGGTTGATATGATGATCATCATGATGATCTCCATTAAAACTACAACAACTCACGTGATGATTGCTCTTGTTGTAGCGCATTTGGTTCATGTAATCACTAAAAACCCATGAGGGATGTTGTTTTTGAGTGGGAGTTCATTTATAATTTGGATTAGTTGAACTCAAATCTATCATAAACTTAGTCTAAATAAAATTTGCAAATTCTATTGTAGATGGCACCACCTGCTTTTAATTTCAATGTGTTCATGGAGAAAGAGAAACTTGCGAAGAATGGTAGCAACTTTACCAACTGGGCCATGAATTTGAGGATTATCCTCACTGCTGCACAAAAGAAAATTGTGCTAGAAGCGTCGCTAGGCCCCCCACCACTGGACGATGCTCCCGACGAAGTAAAGAATGTTTACTTGATCGTCAGGAGGACCACAATATGGTTCATTGTGGCATATTGTATGGGCTAGATCCAGAACTCTGAAAGCGTTTCGAGAATGGCAATTCTTTTGATACCATGGGAGAATGGAAAATGATTTTCTATACCCATGCTGGTGTGGAGAGTTATGATGCTTCAGAAAAGTTCTTTAGCTGCATGATGGAGGAGAACAGCTCCGTTAGTGAGCACGTACTCAAAATTTCTAGGTACACCGATAAGATTGTTTCTTTGGGAATAACGATTCCCATTGAATTACACATACATCATGTTCTCCAATATCTTCCACCAAGCTACAAGATCCGTGATGAACTATAACATGAAGGGCATGAAGAAGACTCTCCCCGAGCTTCTATCTATGCTCAAAGCTCCTAAAGTGGAGATCAAGAAAGAAGATCAAGTGTTAATGATCAATAAGACCACTGGTTTCAAGAAAGACAAGAAGGGAAAACAGAAGGGTAAATTTAGAAAGGGTGGAAAATCAGATGCCATGCCCGAGAAGAAAACCCGAGCTGTACCTAAGTCTGATACCGAGTGCTACTATTGTAAGGGGACTGGCCATTGGAAGCGCAACTGCCCCATGTATTTGGCTGACAGGAAGGCCGGCAAGATGAACAAAGGTATATATGATATACATGTTATTGATGTGTACTTGACTAGTATTCATAGTAGCACCTTGGTATTTGACACTAGATCGTACTTATATGTTATTACAACAATGATGGTTTCATCGAGTGATATGTCCGAAAATCTCAACAACTCACAGAACATCAGATTGTAATCTCTTAACAAACATGACCACAGAAATATAGATTTAAAGCAACACCAATCTTTGTTACAAATACAGGCAGGGGAACCCTGCAGTCCATATGAAAGGCCTTAGGTAGCAGCTCTCATCAGATCTGATCAATGACGATCACCTTGTTCTGTTTAGCCAAAACAGGGGCCTCTACATCCACTATAACATGTTCAACAACATCAGAAATAGCATCCAGGAAGAACACCTTCCTAGATTGCTTCTTTTGTCGCATAATCTACATCAAATCTTCGAGTGACAACCCCTAATTCTAGCATAATTATCCCGCCGGCCTTGGAGTTATATTTATGTTCAAGATTTCATGTTACAATACTTGTAACAAGAGGTTAGGGTAAAGACTAACAACACAAACTGTAGACAGGATCTTTAACACTCCCCTCAATCTAAACCGAAGTTAACAAGATTCGGATTGGGACTAAACTTGTCTAAAATATGTCTAGAAATTGGATTTGTAAATATATCTGCCAGCTTATCCACTAAGGATATGAACTTGACCATCAAGGCCCCAGAAGAGACACATTCATGCACAAAGTGAAAATAAATTTCAATATTCTTCGTGCATGAATGAAACACTGGATTAGCAGTGAGGTAGGTTCCTCCAAGAGTGTCACACCAAAGGATGGGAGCATGCGGCTGTTCAACTCCAAGCTCCTTCAAACTGACTGAATCCACATAACTTCCGGAGTTCCATTTGCTAAAGCTTTATACTCAGCTTCGGTGCTCGACCGTGATACAGTTGGTTGCTTCTTTGCTCTCTATGAATGAGACTGGAGCCTAGAAACACATCAAAACCCCCAATAGACTGACGATCATCTGAGCAGCCTGTCTAGTCTGCATCTGTAAACACATTGAACTATAGAGAGGAGCACCTTCTGAATTGAAGTGCAACATCAATGGTACCTTTTACATATCGCAAAATTATTTTGATTGCCTCCCAGTGAACATTAGTGGGTTGAGACGAGAATTGACAGACTTTATTCATGGCAAATGAGATGTCTGGCCGAGTTAAGGTGATGTACTGTAATCCTCCCACCATACTGTGATATCTGAACGCATCATCTTCTGAAAGAAGAACACCTGTATCTCTAGATAGCTTGTCTACTTCAGACAATGGAGTAGATATGGATCTGCAATTCTCCATACTTGATTAATGTAGCAAATCTGAATTATATTTGCCTGAGACAAGGTGAGCCCCTCATAATTGTAGGCCACTTCTACTCCAAGGAAATATTCCAGCTTCCCAAGATCTTTAATCGGAAACGTGTGCGAGAGAGACTCCACAAGATGATCAAAATCAACCTATTTGGACCCTGCAATGACAATGTCATGTACATAGATGAGCATAAAAATGTGAAGAGTGTTGTATCTGCTTTAGAGGCCACAAAACCAAGCTAATGGAGGCGATCACTCAGCCGCGCATGCCATGCACGAGGTGATTGTTTCAAACCATAAAGAGCATGCTGGAGTTTCTAGACATGCAATGGAAAAGACAAATCCAAAAAACCAGGTGGCTTATACATGTACACATCTTCCGAAAGAAAATCATGGAGGGAAGCGTTGCTTACATCAACATGATGGAGACACCATCCTCGAGAGACAGTAAGAGAGAGAACAAGATGCACGGTTGTAGGATTGACAATAAGGCTGAATGTATCACCGTAGTCCAGGCCAAACTGCTGAGTGAAACCATGAGCAACCAACCTTGCATTGTGCTTATCAACCGATTCATCGGGACGATGCTTTGTCTTGAACAACCATTTGTAGCTGACAACATTAGTTCCAGGAGGCCCAGGAACTAGAGACCATGTCTAATCCATTGTTGCACGCCACACAGGTTCTCGAAGAGCGAGAATGTGCGTGGTAGGAGCTGCAAAGAAAGCTCACTCACACGCATCGTACCACACAGTGCCATTGGTGTAGATCTTCTCCTTCTGCATGTGGTCACGCAGGCGTGTCGTCGAACGATGTACAAGCACGTACGATGTGGGAGGTGGTATAGCCTCACCAGAAGGAGGTCCTGCCACGGCAGGAGAACAAGCCACGGTAGGCGGATTTTCTTCCATGGCAGACTTCCGTCGAAGCGAAACAGTAGGATGTTCTGCCCCGGCAGGAGACACTACCACGACAAGAAGTTGACTCGTGGCAGTGAAACGACAGGATTTTCTGCCATGGCAGACGACAAAGCTGCCATCTCGTTGGTTCCCCTATCCTACACAATAGGAGCACTAGATAAAAGTGAGGGGTCAGAGAACAAATAGGAAAGGTCATATTTATGCACATGGTCATGCATAGCTGGTTCGTTAGTAGGAAACGAATGAAGATCAGTGAGTTTTGTGACATCAGGCACCATGCCTGTTGTGGTATAGGGGAACACGTTTTCGTTGAAAACGACATCACGCAAGACGTATATGCGACTAGTGGATCGATCAACACATTTGTGACCTTTGTGCATGGGGCTGTAACCGGGGAACATGCATGGTTTGGAACGAAACTCAAGTTTATGAGAGTTGTACTTCCAAAGACTTGGCCAACACGCAGACCCAAAAGTGCAAAGAGAAGAGTAATCTGGAGCAGTCTTAAAAAGACGAAGAACAGGCGAGTCATTTTGAAGGACTGGCGTGGGAATCCTATTGATGAGATAGCATGCAGTGAGGAAAGATTCATCCCAAAAACGCGATGGGATGGAAGATTGAGCGAGGAATGCCAATCTTGTTTCAACCAAATGGCGATGTTTACGCTTAGAAACACAATTTTGTTGCAAGGTATGTGGAAATGATACATGATGAATAATGGCAGTATTCTGGAAATATTTATGAAGCCCATGATTGAGTTGCTGTAATTTTAGTGTTCAAAAGAAGTTCCACATGTTTTTGAAAAGCATAGAACACATGCTCCACGTCTGATTTTTGTTTGAGGAGATAGATCCAAAAAATGGCTATTATCATCTATGAAACTGACATAATACTTGTAACAACCTGGGGAAGGAATGGCTGTCCCCCAAACATCAGTATGAACCAATTCAAGAGTCATAGTAAATACACGAGTAGACAAAGTATATGGTAATTGATGACTTTTGGCACATTGACAAGCATCACAAATAGTATTCTCACATTCTAGAGATGAACTACTAAGAACATTATTTCGAACTAAAAACTTGACTATTTTATTCTGCGGATGACTCAGACGCTGATGCCATCGATCTGTGGAGACCTTAGAGTTGGTGTGGGCATGGCGAAGGGTGGATGATGTGTGAGCTAAATTTACCGGGATAGGGTAGAGACCGTTTTGACTTCTACCATGAAAAAGAACTCTCCTGGTGGCTCGATCCTTGACAAGGAAAAAATAATGATGAAATTCCACAAAGACATCATTATCGCAGAGAAGTTTGTAAACTGAAAGATGATTTTTGCTGATGTGTGGAATATGAAGGACATACTTTAATTTTAGAGAGGAACCATCTATGATAGAATGACCGATGTCAGCAATAGAAAAACTTGAACCATTTGCAATCTGAACCTGGTCCTTTCCTCTGTAGCGCTCCATCAGGTGTAGGCGCTCGAGCTCACTTTTCAAGTGATTGGTGGCTTCAGAATCCATGTACCAGGGATGATTAACATGGTTTTGGCTGGAAGAAGCAGTGTTTCCTTGGCACTACTCATTGGGACATGGCTGAATACTCTAGAACCTCCTGCGGCAGTCGAGGGCCTCATGCCCCCAATATCTACAGACCTGGCACCGTGTGCGTTCATGCTTACTACCACGGTTTCCATTACTGCCTCTAGTGTATTGGCCACCACCATTGCAGTTTTGATTGTCCCCTCCTTGAGCTTGCTGACCTCCACCGTAGCCCTGTTGGTTGCCTCCATAGCCCTGAATCGGGACTCCATAGCCATGACTGCCACTTTTGTCGAAACAACCTTGAGGACGTGGCGTAACTGTAAGACCCCGCCTTTTAAAGGTAAAGGCCTCTGTGATTGCAATGCTAGTCCCTGGATCAAATGCTAGCATCCACAGTTTAAGATGAAGTACATAGATACAAAGGTCGTTATTACATCGTCATTCCAGAGATAACATAGTCTTTACAACTCAATAGCCAAAGGCTAGTACAAGAGTTCATAACATAAAGTAAATAACTATACGTCTTCTTCTTCATGTGCCACAGGCAAGCATGTTGAGTGTAGATTCACAACCCTAATCTCCATCAGAGTAACCTCCAACATCATAAGTTATAGCCACAGTGGGTCAATACATTTGGAAATGTATTGGCAAGTGATACCATAGTAGAATAGTAGCATCTAACATCTATATGAATTTGGCTAAGTGTAGATTAGGCTTGCTTTGCTCAAAATAGGTTTTACTTATCAGTTGAAAAACACTAAGTTTTTGTTTTGTCAAAAACACCCAAGGAACCCCCAATAGACATTGGTGAACCTTTACCTTCTTTCAACCACAAGTTTTTAACTTAGAAATTGGGATGAGGAGATCCTTGATAGCTTCAATGTATTTGATGCTCAAATTGTCTGTTGCCGGGGACACGGATAAGTACTTAGGTTTTACCCTCTTGAGAGGTGGTGCACTTTCCCCACAAGACTCGACATGCATCAAGACGAGACCTTTCGGAAGCATTCCCTTAGACCACCATGGACGTGTTCCATCCTATCAACCTACCACCAACTGTCCATCTGGCTAAGTTCTTGCAACCTATGTGGTCAAGGCAGAGCACATATGCCATGTAGTTGCACTAGAAGCTTCTCAACACTAAACATCTCAAATCCCTTTGTTCCTGGGTGGCTTTCCACAAGTGTGATACACAAGGTAAACCATAGACATGGGCCTTGTGTAACCACTCAACATAAAACCATCATACCATTCCACCCAGGTGATTCATAAAAAACACAAGTCATAGACTTAGAAAAATTCCATAGCACGATTATTCCACCATTGTTTGCTACTAGCTAGTCTAAGCATGATAACATAACAAGTTCCTTAACTTAGAGAAAATACTACTAAGACTATTTCCCAAGGCATAGCATATATATACTTAGCAAAAATTCTACGCAAGTCCTATTCAAAATATTACTAATGCATAGTCAAAATAATAGGACAAAATACATGAAGCACCACTTGCCTTGGTAGTTGGGGAAGTAGCAACAATCCTCACAATCACAATCACCAATATCACCAAAATCTACACATAAAATCATAGCACCAAATTCTCATTCAAATATTCAAAAAAAATATATATGAATGCATGCAAATGCAATGAAATGATTTTTCTATACTAAAAAAGTCAAACCAAACAGTACTGAACACAAAGTAATCTATCTAAAGTTTAAACAAACTCAAATTTTCCTCAAAACAATTTTATAAACATTTAATATAACCAAAATAATCATATAATTGGTTATGCAAATAATCCTATTTTTCCGGAACCAAAATACAAATTCAAGCCTACAGTAATGTAGGGATTAATTTTTTGAATCGAATGATATATTATTTGCATTTTTTGGACCAACAAAACTAAAGATATGAATTTTACATGTTTAAATCTCTAATAGATACAAAAACATATTTTAAAACAAGAACACAGACACGTGGCCGTATCTGATTGGCCCGTACAGCTTCGCGTGGATCAAGCACGTGGATCGTTAGATCTAAGTCAGATCATGTGGCCCAGATCTGGCGATACCGGTTTGTTAAGTGATTCTATCTATGGCATCAGATCTAGATCCTACGGCCCTGGAGCATGTGACCATATGCGGGCGGCGCTGATGGCTACTGCCAGCGGCGGCGCTACTTCCGGTGATGCTCCGGCAACTCCTGAGGGGGCTAGGGGTGGTGGCGAGGCTTACCAGTTTTGCATGGATGCGAGGATGCTCAAGGTGGCCTTGGCTTGGACGGGGGCGTGTTGCTGCGGCCGTAAAGGCTTGTCGGAAACCTCACTGGCGTCGGGTGCGTGTTGGCGGAGACGACGGCGACGTTCTAGGTCACCCTAGGACAAACAAACGGCATCAGTTCGTGCACAAGGACAAGGCGCAAAACATGTTTTGAACTAGGAGGAGAGGGGCGCTCGTTTCTTACCGGGATTGCTCGTCGGAGATGGTTGGTGCCTCGCGTGTTCGTGGTGGTTGACGTAGCCGACGACCTGGGGCAGTACAGGGCAAACCAGTGGTGTCAGAAGGAGCGCAAGGAGCAGGGGAACAACATCGTATGAACGAGGGACAGAGGCGAGCAAGGTACTCACCAGAATAGTTCACCGTAGTTCGTCGGGCAGCGCCGATGCAAGCTCAAATGCTGGCAGCCTGGGGGCGCTCTAGCGATGTGGGTTGAGGGGAAATGACCGTGGCGAGGTGGGGGTTAAGTAGTAGGTGTCGGGGGCTAGGATTACTGCCAGAATCAATGGAATTGATTCGAATTGAATCGGCGATGTAACGGGCGGCGATGGCGTGGTCATCGCGCGAGATTTGGGGGAAGACGATGACGACGTGGCGTTGGGGCCACTGGTCAGCGGGTGCGGGGTAGGGTTTGTGCGGGTGAGAGAGAGAGAGGGGGATGGGAACCCAGGTGGGATTGTTGGGCTAGTTCTGGCACTGGGCTGAGAGGCTAGCGCGCTGTTTTATTTTTTTCTTTAACCTTTTCTTTTTCTAATTTGATTTTCAGGAATGAATTTGAAACCCAATTCAAATTTGTTTGAATTCAAATCTTTTCTAGATTTTTATGTAGTGAACCTTGCACTCAAAATTGTGTCAAACACACTTGTCCACTCAGAAACACTTTGGTCCTTTGAAAAATAAAAATAAAACCATGCCTCGTATGATTAATAAAATGGGAAAAATATGGTTTTATTTGGTTTCAAACTTTGAAAAAAATTGCAAGCTCTAGATGCTATGATGATATGAATGCAATGCATGCTTTTACAATTCATGAATTTTTGGGATGTTACAGTAACCAACATGGATGGCTCACTGCAATGAGAAGCAGCATTGGCGGAGGACGTCCAGTCATCTCCCTCAGTCTGCTGAGCAGCTTGCATAGCCTCATAAGTAAGGAGCATGGAATAAACGTCACTGACGGAAACCTTCTGATTGAAGACGGTCATCGAGGCGGCTATGGAGTTGAACTGGGGGCCCAGTCCTGGAAGGATGGAGTCGATGATATCTTGGTCCTTGAGAGGGGAGCCTATCACTGCTATGGTATTGGCTAAGGCCTTCTTCTTGTAGAAGTACTCAGCCACGGTGAGGTCCTTCTTCTTCAGCTGTTGCAGCTGAGTGGTGATCTGCCGAGTGCTTGCTCGACTCTAGGCCCCGAACATCTCGTTGATGGTGGTCTAGACCTTGGCGGATGTGTTGCAGCTGATCATCTCACTCATGATATCCGGAGTCATGTTGCACTTCAGCACAGAGAGCACGCGATGGTCTGATGCGGCTCAGATCACTGTAGATCTTCATTGGGAGACCCCAAGAGGAAGGTATGATGAGTACAACATCAAGTTTTCTCCTCAGTAAGAAACCAAGGTTAGAGAACCAGTAGGAGGAAGGAAACGACTCAAAGGTGTTTCTAGCAGGTGGAAACCTGCACAACACAAACTCAAGACTTTGCCCCAACGAACAGTGAGGTTTTCAATCTCACCGGTTTGGTGAAAATAAAGGATTAACTGTATGGTGTGGAAGGTAATGGTGGTCTGTAGAAAGTAAACAGTAATAGTGGAAGATATATATCAATGGTAAAGATTGGACCGGGGTCCATAGTTCACTAGAGGTGTTCTCCTTCAGATAAACAACATGGCATGTTGGGTAAACAAATTAGAGCAGGGCAATTGACAGGACAGAGCAATGCATAACAATGCAATAGTAGACATTCATGATCCTATGAGATTTGATTGGGCAATACAACAAGATACATAGACCGCCATCCAACTGCATCTATGACTAGTAATCCACCTTCAGGTTATCATCCGAACCCCCTCCTGTATTAAGTTGCAAGCAACGGATAACTGCTTTAAGCGAAGTGTGTAAGGTAAATAATCCACTTGTTCCATGAACAAGAGATCATTGTTTTCTCCCTAGTAGCAACAACACATCTATAACCTTAGAGGTTTCTGTCACTTCCCCAGATTAAATAGAGGCATGAACCCACTATCGAGCATAAATACTCCCTCTTGGAGTCACTAGCATCTACTTGGCCAAAATATCTACTAGAAACGGAGAGAATGCAAGGTCAGAAACAACACAGACATGATAGAATCAATAATATAGAACCATTAACCAATCTTACATAGTAATCTAAAGACAACATGTATGATTACAAATAGATGATCTTGATCATGAACGAAGCTCACAAGATCTAAACATGGTAGCACAAAGGAGGAGAATCAACCATCTAGCTACTACATGGACCCGTAGTCCAAGGTGGAACTACTCATGCTTCATACCGGAGGCTGACATGATGATGAAGAAGGCCTCCCGGATGATCTCCCCTCCGGCATGGTGTCGGGAAGAGCTTCAGATCCCCCCTAATCTAGGGACGATGGTGTGGAGGCGGCTACGGACTGTTTCGTGGAAGATTGATCTGGTACTTAGGGTTTTGGTATAGGGGGCTTCTTATAGGTGAAGAGGCTAGGCAGGGGGCACCCAGGGTGGCCGCACCCCCCCCCCAGGCGTGAACCAGGCCAGGCCACGCGGCCCGGGGTGTGGCCCCTTGGTGGCTCTTCTCCGTCTCGTCTTCTGTCTCCGTGTTCCCCATGGTAAAATATTGACTTTGTCTTTTGTCCCATCCAATTCCGAGAATATTGATTTTCTGCCTTTTCTGGAACCGAAAACAGAAGAAAATAGGAAACTGGCACTGTGGCATCTCGTTAAAAGGTTAGTCCCAGAATACATATAAAAATGGCGGTTAAATGGGCATGGTCACGGGGTGGAGTAATGCGGCCATTAACGCGTAATCAACGCCGGCGTTTCTTGTCTGCAATGGCAGGGCGGGGTCTGGGGGTTGAAGACAACGCTGAGGTGGCAGTGGGGTCTGGGCGTCAGCGAGGGAGTGAGATAGGGAGAGGGTCCACCAGTCAGTCGCTGAGTGGGTCTGTCTGTGGGTGAAAAACGTTTCGCGCGGGGGGGGGGGGGGAAGAATCTGGGCTGGAGTTGGGCTTCCTGGGCCAGGTGAGTTGGGTCAGGTCTGATTCTATTTTTTTCTTTCTAATTGCTTTATCTTTTTCTATTTCGATTTTCTGTTTTGAATTTCAAACAACAAAATAAACACTCAAAAGATTTCAAAACTCCTCCAAACTTTGCCTTGAGTTTTGGTTCTGTTTAACAACAATATTCCAAGTCCCAAAATAATATAATATTTTTATTCTTTTCAGGATCTATTTAATAATTAAATAAAATAGTCCTTAGTTATTAATTTAAATAGGATTTGATTTATTTAAAAATCTCCATTTGAAATAAAAACAAAACCAAATCATTAGGTTTTATTTGAAAGTATAGAATACTTGGAAAACTTGTTTAAAATAATTTTAACAAGTTTTGATGTTTTTAATTAAAAATGGGAAAAACCTTTACTTTAATAAAATTGGTTTATTAATAAACTCTCATTATTTTTTTTAAATAACCCTTTACTCTTTTAATCAAAGCAAACATTTTATTTCAAAATGTTGGCCAAGGTTTAATTTGGCTCTATAAAATAATCTTTATTCAATTCCACCCTTTTCTTTTGAAACCAAATCTTTTTATTAAAAGATCCAAAAATAGTAATTTCACAAATTTAAAATTTTCTTTATTAAATGTTTATCTTTTCAAATCCCTTTAGGATTTGTTTGATCAAAAAGGTTTGAAGGGTTCCAATTGAAATCTAAAAGTTTCTTTTCAAATCCCTTTAGGATTTGTTTGATCAAAAAAGTTTATTTTATTCATTTATTTTTCACATTACAAGATTTGGAAAATCTTGGGATGTGACAGGCTACCACCCTTAAAATAAATCTCGTCCCGAGATTTGGGAAGGCTAGGGTTACAAGTTGGCTCAAAGTATCTAGGGTACTACCACCCTTAAATTTTTTCCAACTAAATTACATATTGGCTTGCTTGGGATCTTGGGAAACTTCTCTGGGCAAACATCTGCATGGTGTCCTTTGTTTCCACACTTGAAACATGTGACAAGGCTGAGATCCTTCATAGGCTTGTTTATCTTGTGCTTCATCTTTTCTGGACAGTTGCTTGCATAATGTCCTTGGTTACCACAATTGAAACATGTGATAAGTTTGAGTTCTTCACGTATCTCTTGTGGATAGGTTGCTGCATAATGGCCTAGCTCTTTGAAGTTGTTGCACCATACTTGGCCAATCTCTTTATACTTCTGTTTCTCTAGACATTCACTGGAATAGTGTCCCATTTCTTTACAATGGTGACATTGTACATGGCTTTTGTCCTTCTTCTTCTTGGGTTTCTCCAAAGCTAGGAGTGCATCTAGTTCATGTTGTTCATATGTTATCTCATAGGTAGGAATGTCTACTTGTTTCTTTGACCTTCTATTGCTCCTTGGATAATTCATATTCCTCTTCTTTGGTCCTTTAAATTGGGTTGTATTGCATGGAGGTATAAGTGGAGCTTTTCCTTTTTCCTCATTCTTCTTGGTAAATTTGGATCCCTCTTGATAGTTTGCAATCATTTTTTGCACTCCACCTTGTTTCCTTTGTTCAACTATGGAGTAGATGGGGCATTGGATAGGGACATGATTGTTTCCTTCACATAGGTAACAAGTATCTTGAGATGTGGGACATTGGCCAACTGGATGTTTCTCTTCACAGTTAGGGCATTGATCTCCATGCTCCTTGGAAGTGTGATCCTTGTCTCCACAAATGTTGCAAGCTTTGGTTCCTTCTAGAATAACATCTTTGTCATCCTTGTTGTCACCAACTACTTTGGAAAAGTTGCTTTCCATGTTGATCATTTGATCTGTCACCTTATGCAACATTTGGGCTTGGTTTTCCAAAAACTTTTGCGGGGTTGGATCTTCCCCACTGGTGTTGGCTATGAATTGAGCTGTCATTTGGTTCAACTGGTTTTGGGTTGTTATGAGTTCTCCCATGTTGTCCTCTTGGTTGTTGTTGATGTCATCAACCTTGATGTTGGAGTCTCTTGGAGTAGTCACCTGTTTGGGTTTGAATTGAGATTAGAATAGGCAAGATATTTCTAAGGAAATAATTCTATTCACACACATCACATTTCATTCAAGCAATGTGCAAGCAATTACAAACAAGCATTTCACTCAAACAACAGAGTTCAAGCACATTTTTAGGCAACAAAATATTTTTGTTACACCACATAAGTTGGTGGGTTTGGCTTAAACTAAATATGGTAGTCGATCTATATGGTTCATTTGTGATCTTTCCATCCTTCTTGGTTGATTCCTTTTTGCATGAGATCTTGGTTTCCTTGGAAAAACTCTAGATCACAAAAACTCCAAAGGTGATGATGGCTCCTTCTAAGTTGTGTTTCCTTAGTCTCAAATCTTGTGCAAGATTTCCTTGTCTCACTTGTCCTTAGTGACATCCAAGGTTGAGGTCCTTGGTGAAAATGCTGAAGATGTTGAAGTCATTAGAGTTGAAGATGTCGAAGTCATTAGAGTTGAAGATGTTGAAGTCATTAAATTTGATGAAGTCCTTGGCTCATGGTGAAGTCTTTGGCCATGGGGAAGGCTTTATCCATCAAGTTGAAATAGAAGAGATGTAGAATCAAAACCAAAATGGTTGAGAAAGAGTTTACAAGATTGTTTGTAAATAAGTTTTGGAACAAATACAACTCCTATTTTTCTAAGGGGTTTTGTTCACTCCTAGGTTTTCAAATCCTATAGGCAAAAAAATGCTCTGATACCATCTGTAGAGGTCCCAACCTTTAATAAGGTAGAGATCCCTGTGTTTACAATGCTAGTCCCTGGATCAATAGCTAGCATCCACAGTTAAGATGTAATATCAAGAAAAAAAGGTCATAATATAACTATATAACCAGGAATAACATAATTTTATTACATCTTACATAGCTCTTTTGGCTATTACATTACATTGTAGCAGAATATCTATAAGCATGGGGTCCTTCATCTTCAAGGTGCCACAGGCAAACATGTTGGTTGTAGACTTGTAATCCTAATCAATCAACTTCACTAATATCAAACAAACCTGCAACATTACAAGCTACAGCCACAGGGGTCAATACATTTGAATTGTATTGGCAAGTTTCACTATTATGTAGAAATAAGTGGATCCTATCATTACATGCATATTTGGCTAAGTAGGGTTTTGGGCTCATTTGCAGAAAGCAATAATTTATCCTATCTTTTCAAAACAGTTTTGATCTTTTGTCAAAATCTTTCTGAGCTCCTTGGTACACCCCAAGTGCTTCAGGTCTTTGTCAAAATCTCTTGAGCTCCTTGGTACACCCCAAGTGCTTCAAGTCTTTGTCAAAATCTCTTGAGCTCCTTGGTACACCCCAAGTGCTTCATGTCTTTGTCAAAATCTCTTGAGCTCCTTGGTACACCCCAAGTGCTTCAAGTCTTTATCAAAACCTCTTGAGCTCCTTGGTACACCCCAAGTGCTTCAAGTATTTTGTTGTCAGTTTAATGTTTTGCTTTTAGAAATTGGAATGTCGAGATTTCCCATAGCTCCAGGCCTTAGTTGCTCAGTATTGTCCATAACCAGGGACACGGCTAAGTACTTGATCTTCTGCAGAAGTTGTACACTTTACCCACATGACATAATCTCATCTTGTTGCCACCAGTGGCCGCTGGATAAGTACTCACCAAGATGGAGTACCGGCAGATTGAGAATGTGACGAAGTCTTTCCATAGGGTCCTCCCAATCTAGCTTGTTGTAAGATCCCTCCTTTGTAAAGGAAAGGATCCCTGTGATTGCAATGCTAGTCCCTGGATCAATGCTAGCATCCACAGTTTAAGATGAAGTACACAGATACAAAGGTCGTTTATTACATTCATTCCAGAGATAAAACATAGTCTTTTACAACTCAGGGCCAAAGGCCTAATACAAGAGTTTATGGAATAAGTAAATAAACACAAGTCCTCATCTTCATGTGCCACAGGCAAGCATGTTGAGTGTAGACTCATGACTCCTACTCATCATCGGAGTAACCTGCAACATCACAAGTTACAGCCACAGTGGGTCAATACTTTGGAATAGTATTGGCAAGTGATACCTTAGTAAATTTTAAGTGGACTAAATTACTATATGCATTTTGGCTAAGTGCAGCTTGGCTTGCTTTGCTTGAAAATAGGTTTTTCCTATTAGTTGAAATCACTAAGTTTTTCTTTGTCAAAAACTTCCCAAGAATCCACCAATAGACATTGGGGTCCTTTACCCTTGTTCACCCACAAGTTTTACTTAGAAGTTGGAGTGATGAGATTCTTGTAGCTTCCATGTCTTGATGCTCAAGTTGTCCATTGCCATGGACTTGGCTAAGTACTTAGATTTTTCCATCTGCCGAGGTTGTGCACTTTCCCCACCAGACTTGGTTTCCCAAGACAGGACCTTTCAGAAGCCTTTCCTTAGTCAAATGGATGCGCTCCAACCTATCATTCCCACTACCACCAACTGTCCAAGTGACTAAGTTCTAGCAACCTATATGATCAAGGCAGAGCCCATATTGCCAAGTGGTTGCACTGTAAGCTTTCTCAACACTTGGCCTCCAAATCCCTTTGTGCTTGGGTGGCATACCACAAGTGAGATACACAAGCCAAATCCATGGCCTTGTGTAACCACTCAACCAAAAACCACCATTCAAGTCCCATTCCACCCAGGATGTTCATTGACTTAGTTGTTTTATTAAGAAAAGCATGAGTCCCAAAGGACTTAGAATTATTTCACCATAGCATGTGAATAATTTACCAACCCTTGTTTCCTACTAGCTAGGCTAAGCATGGCATAGTAACTTAACTTAGGAAAATTCCCTAGCAATTCTACAATTCTACACTATATAGGATTTCCCAACATAGTAGTTGGCAAAAGTAGCATGCAAGACTTAGCAAAAATAATTATAATGCTTATTCAAAATAAAGGGTGGAAATATCATGAAGTATCACTTTCCTTGGTAATGGGGAGAGTAGCACTCTTCACAATCACAGTCACTAGCAAAATCTACACAAAATTTGTAGCACACAATTACATACAATTTATATTCAAGCAAAGATATGAATGCATGCATGCAAGAAAATGCTAAGTGATGATTTTTTGAAAACTCTACCAAGAAATTGTATGAACTGAAACAAAACAAGACACAAAGTTTGCCAATCAAACTTATTTGGCACTAATACAAATTACTAAACTAAATCTATACTTAAAATAGCCTTAAACATGTTTCTGTATAAAGAGTCATTTTATCAGATACTATTTGTTAAACACATTGTAGATTCAGAAAGGCCTTGTTTCACTGAATCCAACGGTATAAATTTTGCAAAATTCCAACGTGGAAATCTCAAGTTATAGCCATTTGAAAATCTGATCTAAATCTGATTTGAATTTCTATTTCAGATCCAACCCTAGACACGTGTCGCAAAACTACTGGCGCGTATCGATTCGGTCGGAGCGACAGATGCGGACCGTAGGATCTAACTTAGATCTGGCGGCTCAGACGCGCGCGTACCTCTTCGTTTAAGATCTATCCTAGCCCTACGATACAGATCCAACGGACTCAATCAGCGAGCCACTAACTGGCAGCGCTGAACGACTGCGCACGGCGGCAACGGTCAGACGGTGGTGGCGCCGGCGATACAAGACGCTAGAAGGGTAGGGCAAGTACTCACCGTGATCGCAAGGACGTGGGGATGCTCAACGTGTGGTCAGCTCGGCAAGGGGCGCTCAGGGTTGCGGTGGATTGCTCGCCGGAGTAGGGTCTGGCGACGGATGGTTCAGTTCGAAGTCGAAGGCGACGCTGTCGATCACGAGAAGGCAAGCAGAGGATGTGGTTAGATGCAGGAGTTCATGGAGAATACGCGTGCGTGAAGAAAAAGGCTTGGGGCGGTCTGGTCTTACCGGAGGAGCTCGACGGAGTTGAAGCCAAAGACGGTGGCGGCTCAGTCGTTTGCGTTGCCGACGTTCTGGGTCACGCGCGGGCGAACCAAAGGTACTAGGAGATGCGTGAGGCCAAGCGGAGTCTGCTCGTGTGAAGCAGAAGCAGAGGGGTGGTCGGAGTTGGCCGGAATCGTGGCTGCAGCTCGTCGGAGACGGCGGGGTTGCAGGGAGCAATTCATGCAGCCTGGTGGCGCTCTGGGTTCAGGGTTTGGGGGAGAAGGGAGAGGGGATAGAGGAGGTTTAAGTAGCCTGGTCGTGAGCGAGATTTACTCTGGCATTCATCGTGAATTGACGCCGTGAATCAATACTGGGAACAGCCGGCGTGATTTGGGGATTGAGCTGTCTGCGGGTGGAGACGACGACGTCGTGTGGGCCGCGGCTGTCAGCGAGAGGAAAGGAGAGGGAGTGGGTCCTGCCCGTCGGTCACTCGGTGGGTGCGGGGGTGAGTGAAAGAAAACGGTTCGCATGGGTGGGGGCTGCTGGCTAGCTGGGCCGTGTTGGGCTGGGTCGGCCAGATTGGCTGGTTGTCTATTTTTTTTCCTCTTTATTCCTTTTCTTTTTCTGATTGAAATTTCTAGAAATGGTTTTCAAACCTCTTTTCAATTAAGTTTGAATTCAAACTTGCTCCAGCCTTTTGTACAGTGTTCCTTGCATTTAAATAGGTGTAACACACATCTGTTCACTCAGACTTACTTAGGTTATTTGAAAATAAACCAATAAAACCAAGACTTTTAGGAGATATAATAATAGGCAAAACTTTGGTTTTATTCCATATTTTGTTTTGAAACCTTGCTTAAGCTTTTGAGACCACTTAAGTTTGAATTCAAAACATCCTGAATGAATAATAGCATCTATCTCATTAGCATGAAGCACAAAGGCTAGGGTTTTCATACATAAAATAATGAGCCACAAATGCTCCTGTTTCTGAAATGATTTTGAGAAAAACCCTAAATGATGATGGATGCAAGGATGATATGAATGAGTTTTGGAATATGAATTTAGGGATGTTACAAATCTAACCCCCTTAAGATGAATCTCGCCCTCGAGATTCGGATTGGCTAGCAAATAGGTGTGGGTGGTCTTTCCGAAGATCATCTTCTCTTTCCCATGTCGCTTCCTCTTCGGTATGATGGTTCCATTGCACTTTTCAAAACTTGATAGTTTTCGTTCTCGTGACTCTTTCTGCAGTCTCAAGAATCTTGATAGGCTTTTCTTCATAAGTGAGATCACTTGCTAGTTGAACTTCTTCCAAAGGTATGGTATCCTTCAAAGAAGATTCTTCCATTTCTGGGTGACATTTCTTAAGCTGACTCACATGAAATACATTATGGTCTGCTGATAGAGATGTTGGCAGTTCAATTTCATAAGCAACTTCTCCTTTGCGACTCAGAATCTTGAATGGCCCAACATACCTTGGTGCCAACTTTCCTTTGACTCCGAATCTTTTCACTCCACGGAGTGGTGATACTCTAAGATAAGCCCTATCACCAACCTCGTAGGTGACTTCTCTACGCTTAGGATCTACGTAGCTTTTCTGTCGGGACTGTGCTATCTTCAATCTGTCCTTAACCAATTTGACCTTCTCTTCGGCTTCTTTGATAAGATCTGGTCCGAATAAACTTCTTTCTCCCACACCATTCCATAACAATGGGGTGGTACATTTTCTTCCATAGAGAAACTCAAACGGTGCCATCTCAATGCTGGCTTGATAGCTGTTGTTATAAGAAAATTCTGCGTAAGGCAGACTTTCATCCCAACTTGCTCCATAATCTAGGGCACATGCCCTCAACATGTCTTCCAGAATTTGATTAGTCCTTTCTGTTTGTCCATCAGTTTGAGGATGGAAAGCAGTACTGAATTCCAACCTCGTTCCCAATGACTCATGTAGCTGTCTCCAAAAATGGGAAGTGAATTGGGTTCCCCTATCGGATACAATACTCTTAGGCACACCGTGAAGGCATACAATTCTACTCATGTAGATTTTAGCTAACTTGGCACTTGTATAAGTTGTCTTCACGGGTATGAAATGTGCCACTTTAGTTAGGCGATCCACTACTACCCATATGGAATCATATCCTGATCTGGTCCTTGGTAATCCGGTGATGAAATCCATACCAATTTTGTCCCATTTCCAATCAGGAATAGGTAGTGGTTGAAGCAAACCGGCTGGTTTCTGATGCTCCGCCTTTACTCTACTACACACATCACACAAGGCAATATGTTCGGCGATGTCTCTCTTGAGATTGTTCCACCAAAATCTTTCTTTCATGTCCATGTACATTTTGGTGTTACCCGGATGAATAGAATACGGAGAGTTGTGTGCTTCTTGTAAAATCAGTTTCCGTAACTCCGGATCTTGTGGAACACAGATACGTTTCCCATGCCATAATGTACCCTGTTCGTCTTCATGGAAATTTTTAGCTCTCCCTTGGCCAATATTTTCCTTGATCCTTTCAATTTCCTTATCGGTCTTCTGAGCTTCTCGGATCTTTTCCAACAAAGTGGGTTGAACATCCAAAGACATAAGATGTCCTTCAGGTACGATTTCCAATCGGAGTTCTTTGAATTGAGCACATAAATCATCTGGCAATTCACCTTTGGTAAGGCCATTCACAAATACCTTACGACTTAGAGCATCTGCTACAACGTTTGCTTTACCGGGGTGGTATTGCAAACTCAAGTCATAATCCTTGATAAGCTCTAACCATCTTCTTTGTCTCATATTGATTTCCTTTTGGGTGAAGATATACTTCAAACTTTTGTGGTCAGTGAACACTTCGCAACGCTTACCCAAAAGGTAATGTCTCCATGTTTTGAGTGCGTGGACGACATAGGCTAACTCCAAATCATGAGTAGGATAGTTTACTTCATGAGTTTTGAGTTGTCTCGAGGCATAAGCCACAACTTTACCGTCTTGCATAAGTACGGCACCCAAACCTTGATGAGACGCATCACAATATACTTGGAAATCCTTTTCCAAATCCGGCAGACATAGAACCGGTGCTGTCACAAGTCTCTTCTTTAATTCCTGAAAGCTGACTTCACAACCTTCAGACCAAGCAAACTTCCTGTCTTTCTTTAACAATTCAGTCATGGGCTTAGCAACCTTTGAGAAATTCTCAATGAACCTTCTGTAGTAACCTGCTAAGCCAAGGAAACAGCGTACTTCTTTCACGTTCTTGGGAGATTCCCATTCTGTCACAGCTGAAACTTTAGCAGGATCTACTGCCACACCATCCTTTGTCATAACATGACCAAGAAAGCCAACTTCCTCTAACCAAAACTCACACTTGCTGAATTTGGCATAAAGTTTATGCTCTCTTAATTTTTCAAGTATCAAACGCAAGTGTCCTTCATGCTCTTCCTTGCTCTTGGAGTAGACTAAGATGTCATCGATGAAAACAACAACAAACTTGTCAAGAAATTCCATGAACACCTTGTTCATCATATTCATGAAGTATGATGGAGCATTGGTTAAGCCAAAAGGCATCACGGTATACTCATATAATCCATACCTTGTGGTGAATGATGTTTTAGGTATATCTTGCTCTCTTATCTTAAGTTGAAAATAGCCTGACCGGAGATCAATCTTTGAGAACACACATGCTCCCTCTAGCTGATCAAACAAGTCATTGATTCTGGGCAAAGGATATTTATTCTTGATAGTTACCTTGTTGAGTGAACGGTAATCTATGCATAACCTTTGGCTTCTATCTTTCTTCTCCACGAACAATACTGGGGCTCCCCAAGATGAAGAACTTGGTTGAATAAATACTTTCTGCAACTGTTCTCCTAGTTGCTTTTTGAGTTCCTTCAGTTCATCAACTGACATTTTGTACGGTCTCTTTGCTATTGGTCTAGAACAGAAATTCCACATCTCTATCTGGTGGCATTCCTGGCAACTCTTCCGGAAACACATCCGGATACTCACACACAATTGGCACACTGTCCATGCTAGCCCCCTTAAGAGAATTCAGCTTACTTCCTTTGGATTCAAAGTTTGACCTGAATTTTATTCTTTTTCTTTCTGGGGTTGTGAGTGCAACAGTACGATTAGCACAATCTAGTACTCCTTCATACTTAGCCATCCAATCCATTCCCAATATTACGTCTAGTCCTTGGGAATCTAGGATTATCAGGCTCACTGGAAACTTATGCTTTCCAAACTCTATGACAAGATCCCGGCATCCAAGACTCACTATCATATCTCCACCCGGAGAACTAACTTTTATTGGACACCCAATGTTTTCAGATGCAAACCCATTTCTATAAACAAATGCTTTTGATATGAATGAATGAGATGCACCAGTGTCAAAGAGTACAAATGCTGGAATGGAATTGAGTCTGAACTTACCAGCAACAGCGTCAGGCTCCTCATAGACCTCCTCCACATTAATGTGGTTCACCTGACCTTTCTGGAAAGGATTGGGCTTGACAGGTCCTTCAACTTTCCTTTAGGGGCACTCATTCGCATAGTGTCCCATCTTCTTGCATTTGAAGCACTCAACCTGACTGATGTCTCTTTTAGCAGGCTGATTTCCACTTCCACTACCATTTCCACTGTGGTGGCTCTTATGTCCACTCTTGTGGTTCTTATACTTGTCATTATCATGACTGCGGTGATGCTTGTTGTCATGACGGTTGTGGTTGTGGTGCTTGTTGAATTTCCCATGCTTATGGGATCCCGAGCTTCCACTGTCATCATAGTGAGATCGTTTGTGAGACGATCCTGAACTGTGCTTGTCGGAGTGCTTTCTTTTCCTACTCTCGACTTGCTTCATTTTATTCTCCAAAATAGCAGCCTTGTCACACAGAGACTGATAAGTTGGAACATACGCCATAGACAACTGCAAGTTTAACTCATCATTCAAGCCTTCCAGAAACTTTTCCTTTCTTTTGGCATCTGTGTCAACCTCATCCGGTGCATAGCGCGCCAGATTGTTGAACTCTTCTATGTATTCAGCCACGCTGCGGTGGCGCTGCTGCAGGTTGTGAAACTCCTTCTTTTTCAGACTCATCATTCCTGATGAGATATGAGCAGTGCGAAATCCATCTTCAAAGATAGCCCAAGTCACCTCATCCAAAGGAGTGGTGATTTGGAAGTTGTCCCACCATGTGGCGGCTGGTCCTTCCAATAGATGCGCTACGAACCTGACCTTTTCAGCATCCGTGCAGCCCACGGTCACTAAGTCCTTGTTCACAGAACGTAGCCAATCATTGGCCACCATGGGATCAGTTGTCCCCGAAAACTTAGCTGTCCTCAAACGCAGAAATCTGGTGAGCATATCAAAACCCGGAGGGTTGTTGTTGTTTTTGTTATTGTTGTTGTTGTTATTGGGGTTGTGGTTGTTGTTATTCTGGTTTTGGATGAATGTTGTCATCATCTGCATAAGTTGCGTCTGAGCATTCATCATCTGTTGCATTTCTGGAGTGATGTTATTGGGGTTGGGGTTTGCGCGACGGGGAGGCATCTGTGGTTTGTTCAAATAGATAAGAATGAGATACCCATAGATGTTTTATGCACAATACATCACAAGCAAAAACATAGCATGCAACTCAAGGATAAAAGCTCAACAACAGAATAACAAAGTTCTCGAAATAAAACACACAAGTGGCAAGCCATCCACATGTCGGATGGTCCAATAACAAGTTCAAGAATAACAAGTACGATAATGAAAGATAAACGAGTAGTCAAGTCTACTCATCAGCATCAATCTCCTCCTCGACAAAAGTAAGACCTGCGTTCTCCATCGCGGTCTTGTTCTCCTCAATAGTAGTGGTCAAGGAATCGATCTTGGCCTTGAGAGCCCTCTTCTGGGAGCGAAGCCTCTCGATCACCATCTGCTGCTGCTCTAGCTCGAAATCCTTGGACTTCAGTTCCTCGGTCATGTCCCGAATCTTCTTGTTCCTATCCTGGACGCGTTTCTCCTGACTCTTGAACTTGCGGTCCTAGGCCTCGAACTTCGTCTTCATTTCCTTGACTATCTCATCCTGCTGTGCGAAAAGCTTGTCCTTCTCGCGAAGCTGCACCTGGAGCTCGTCATTGCTGAGCATGACGTTGGTCCTGTCTGTGTCCACGTGCCTGATAAGAGACTCTAAGTCCTAGAGATAGAGACATATCGGCTCTGCTACGTCCCTCGAGTCGTCCTCAAAGTCGATGGACTCTCCATCAACATCACGTCTTCCGAAGACGTGGAAGTGGGTGCCTCTAACCTGTCGGGAGTGACGGCCTAACAGACGTCCTATCAGGTCCTGCATGACTACCTCCATGCCTCTCTCCCTGTCGTCATGCATCATCTTGAAGACGATGGCCTCCGTAGTAGGCTCTGTCTGGCGTCCGGGCTGGTTCACCTTGAAGCCCCAGAGGTCCTTCCTCTCGAACTTGGTGAGTGGGTGCACCATGATGGTGGGAAGAGGGAGATCGAGCAAAGTGGTAAGCTCAACGATACGAGGACCGAAACGGGTAAACTGGAACTCCTCAACAGTGCTGATGGTAATAGGCATCTATTTATAAGATGGAAAAGTTAGAACAACACTATTTAAGATAAACAAAGACAAACATCACATACACATCCTTGGTACACAAAACACACAAGTCATGCATACATGAATCCATTACATCAATCAAGGTCCAACTTATTTTAAGGTATCATTTTGAAAAATAAGGTGATAGGCGGTGGTCCAACTAACGAAATGTGTTTACAACCCTATCTCACTGGATCTGTTGGCTAACACAATGTTCCTAGAGGCAATCCACCTATCTTGTTCACATGATTCCATCACTAAGTCTATAATATCTCCTCTTAAGGTTTGGTTGGTGGCTTCCAACTCTTGGGTAAGCTCCTTCTCTTTCTCTAAGTCTTTTTGGAGGTTGAGCATTCTGCACTTGACTCTAGCACTTAGTTCTTTGATAGTCCTCCAAGCTGCTTCTCTTGCTGACTCAAAGAATGTGGTGTGCATCACAGTGTTGGTATACATGCAGAACCCTCTTTCTTTGTGGTTGTCTTCCTTGTTTTTGTACAAGTGAAGTTGCACCCACCAATACTCCACTCCTTCATCCATCACTGGGAAGCCTTTGTAAACAGCTGCACCATGTGCTTCCATTGCCACCATGAGGTCCTTGAGAATTTTGGGAAACTCAGTTTCACACTCCAAGGTCATGGTCATGAGTGGTCCTTTCTTCACGGATTTGTTGATGGAGTTCATCTACAAATGGAGATGAGAATGAGAAGATTAGAAAAGTTTACGAGGAGAATAGACAAGTGTAGAAGTAGTTGAAATTTTTTCCTTAGTGGTTTCCAATCCTAGGGTCATAATCCTACAGGCAACACAGTGCTCTGATACCATCTGTAAGATCCCTCCTTTGTAAAGGAAAGGATCCCTGTGATTGCAATGCTAGTCCCTGGATCAATGCTAGCATCCACAGTTTAAGATGAAGTACACAGATACAAAGGTCGTTTATTACATTCATTCCAGAGATAAAACATAGTCTTTTACAACTCAGGTCCAAAGGCCTAATACAAGAGTTTATGGAATAAGTAAATAAACACAAGTCCTCATCTTCATGTGCTACAGGCAAGCATGTTGAGTGTAGACTCATGACTCCTACTCATCATCGGAGTAACCTGCAACATCACAAGTTACAGCCATAGTGGGTCAATACTTTGGAATAGTATTGGCAAGTGATACCTTAGTAAATTTTAAGTGGACTAAATTACTATATGCATTTTGGCTAAGTGTAGCTTGGCTTGCTTTGCTTGAAAATAGGTTTTTCCTATTAGTTGAAATCACTAAGTTTTTCTTTGTCAAAAACTTCCCAAGAAACCACCAATAGACATTAGGGTCCTTTACCCTTGTTCACCCACAAGTTTTACTTAGAAGTTGGAGTGATGAGATTCTTGTAGCTTCCATGTCTTGATGCTCAAGTTGTCCATTGCCATGGACTTGGCTAAGTACTTAGATTTTTCCATCTGCAGAGGTTGTGCACTTTCCCCACCAGACTTGGTTTCCCAAGACAGGACCTTTCAGAAGCCTTTCCTTAGTCAAATGGACGCGCTCCAACCTATCATTCCCACTACCACCAACTGTCCAAGTGACTAAGTTCTAGCAACCTATATGATCAAGGCAGAGCCCATATTGCCAAGTGGTTGCACTGTAAGCTTTCTCAACACTTGGCCTCCAAATCCCTTTGTGCCTGGGTGGCATACCACAAGTGAGATACACAAGCCAAATCCATGGCCTTGTGTAACCACTCAACCAAAAACCACCATTCAAGTCCCATTCCACCCAGGATGTTCATTGACTTAGTTTTTTATTAAGAAAAGCATGAGTCCCAAAGGACTTAGAATTATTTCACCATAGCATGTGCATACTTTACCAACCCTTGTTTCCTACTAGCTAGGCTAAGCATGGCATAGTAACTTAACTTAGGAAAATTCCCTAGCAATTCTACAATTCTACACTACATAGGATTTCCCAACATAGTATTTGGCAAAAGTAGCATGCAAGACTTAGCAAAAATAATTATAATGCTTATTCAAAATAAAGGGTGGAAATATCATGAAGTATCACTTTCCTTGGTAATGGGGAGAGTAGCACTCTTCACAATCACAGTCACTAGCAAAATCTACACAAAATTTGTAGCACACAATTACATACAATTTATATTCAAGCAAAGATATGAATGCATGCATGCAAGAAAATGCTAAGTGATGATTTTTTGAAAACTCTACCAAGCAATTGTATGAACTGAAACAAAACAAGACACAAAGTTTGCCAATCAAACTTATTTGGCACTAATACAAATTACTAAACTAAATCTATACTTAAAATAGCCTTAAACATGTTTCTGTATAAAAAGTCATTTTATCAGATACTATTTGTTAAACACATTGTATATTCATAAAGGCCTTGTTTCACTGAATCCAACGGTATAAAGTTTGCAAAATTCCAACGTGGAAATCTCAAGTTATAGCCATTTGAAAATCTGATCTAAATCTGATTTGAATTTCTATTTCAGATCCAACCCTAGACACGTGTCGCAAAACTACTGGCGCGTACCGATTCGGTCGGATCGACCGATGCGGACCGTAGGATCTAACTTAGATCTGGCGGCTCAGACGCGCGCGTACCTCTTCGTTTAAGATCTATCCTAGCCCTACGATACAGATCCAACGGACTCAATCAGCGAGCCACTAACTGGCGGCGCTGAACGACTGCGCGTGGCGGCGACGGTCAGACGGTGGCGGCGCCGGCGATACAGGACGCTAGAAGGGTAGGGAAGGTACTCACCGTGATCGCAAGGACGTGGGGATGCTCAATGTGTGGTCAGCTCGGCAAGGGGCGCTCAGGGTTGCGGTGGATTGCTCGCCGGAGTAGGGTCTGGCGACGGATGGTTCAGTTCGAGGTTGAAGGCGACGCTGTCGATCACGAGAAGGCAAGCAGAGGATGTGGTTATATGCAGGAGTTCACGGAGAATACGCGTGCGTGAAGAAAAAGGCTTGGGGCGGTCTGGTCTTACCGGAGGAGCTCGACGGAGTTGAAGCCGAAGACGGTGGCGGCTCAGCCGTTTGCGTTGCCGACGTTCTGGGTCACGCGCGGGCGAACCAGAGGTACTAGGAGATGCGTGAGGCCAAGCGGAGTCTGCTCGTGTGAAGCAGAAGCAGAGGGGTGGTCGGAGTTGGCCGGAACCGTGGCTACAGCTCGTCGGAGACGGCGGGGTTGCAGGGAGCAATTGACGCAGCCTGGTGGCGCTCTGGGTTCGGGGTTTGGGGGAGAAGGGAGAGGGGACAGAGGAGGTTTAAGTAGCCTGGTCGTGAGCGAGATTTACTCCGGCATTCATCGTGAATTGACGCCGCGAATCAATACTGGGAACGGCCGGCGTGATTTGGGGATTAAGCTGTCTGCGGGTGGAGACGACAACGTCGTGTGGGCCGCGGCTGTCAGCGAGAGGAAAGGAGAGGGAGTGGGTCCTGCCCGTCGGTCACTCGGTGGGTGCGGGGGTGAGTGAAAGAAAACGGTTCACGGGGGTGGGGGCTGCTGGCTAGCTGGGCCGTGTTGGGCTGGGTCGGCCAGATTGGCTGGTTGTCTATTTTTTTTCCTCTTTATTCCTTTTCTTTTTCTGATTGAATTTCTAGAAATGGTTTTCAAACCTCTTTTCAATTAAGTTTGAATTCAAACTTGCTCTAGCCTTTTGTACAGTGTTCCTTGCATTTAAATAGGTGTAACACACATCTGTTCACTCAGACTTACTTAGGTTATTTGAAAATAAACCAATAAAACCAAGCCTTTTAGGAGATATAATAATAGGCAAAACTTTGGTTTTATTCCATATTTTGTTTTGAAACCTTGCTCAAGCTTTTGAGACCACTTAAGTTTGAATTCAAAACATCCTGAATGAATAATAGCATCTATCTCATTAGCATGTAGCACAAAGGCTAGGGTTTTCATACATAAAATAATGAGCCACAAATGCTCCTGTTTCTGAAATGATTTTGAGAAAAACCCTAAATGATGATGGATGCAAGGATGATATGAATGAGTTTTGGAATATGAATTTAGGGATGTTACACTTGTCTACCAGGAACCAATGTAGGGTTCCAAGTTCCCTCATTTTAGTTAACTTGAAGAGGCCAATACATTGGTCTTCCACAATGTAATTGACTAAGCCAGTGCCCATTTAGCATGTGGCTGTACACGGAAGCCACTGTACGAGAAACATGTTCAATCTCTAAGTCCCTGGGTGGTTTTCATCTGGTGCACAACAAAAAGAGATTGCCATATAAACATGGTTCCTCTTGTTGCCACCTTGTCCAAAACTTGAGTATCCTTGTCCACCCAGGTGGTTCATTGAGTACTTGTTTTATTATATAAAACACAAGTCTTTTCAATACTTCAAAAACTCAACATGTATCCTTTCTCAAAATATATATAGCAGGGCTAAGCATATTACAACTACATTGTTTTCACTAAGGAATGTATAACGGTATCCTATTAGGATTTAGCATAGCAAAATATAGTAGTCCTTATCATGCATGTTTCAAAATCCACTAAGTGTAATGAAAATAGTAGGACATGGATGATAGTGTCACTTGCCTTTTTGGTAGGGAATGTTGGTTAACTTCTTGATCCTGATAATCTCACACTCTTCTAACTTCACTACAAATCAATCAAGCAAACATAGGTTCAACTAGCATTCCAACCAATATTCAAACAATTTAACACACATAAAATAATAGAAACTAAGTCATGCATGCAAACATGCAAAAGATAGTTTTATTTGCAAAAGTGGTTTCTACTAGGCTCTAAACTTTGTAAGGCTCAAAGTGGTCATTTTCTAAAGTGGCAAAGTCATTTGCAAAAGGGTTTTATCTAAAAACCATTTTTCAAATCCAATCATTATTTCATGTGGTGGAAAATGTTTTTAGCAAAGCAACAATTTTATATTGTTCACCAAATAAGTTATTAATTCACAAAACTTGGTGTTTAGGGTCAGTAGGTTTGAATCAACACATTTTCCAAAGGTTTTTTTCAAAAATCATTTCCATATCAAAATCAATATTTTTATTTGACTACAAATGAGCTAATACAATTATTCAATCCTAAACTTCACAAAATACATTTTTAAATCCATAAGTTGGTTCCTAGGGTCAGTAGGTTCACAACAAACCATTTTGCAAAGATTTCAATCCCAAAATCATTTTGGAATAATTTTTATAACCTAAACAAGCATACAAATGTTTTTGCAAAAACAAACAATTTAACAGAAGCTTTTTACTAAACAAATTGCATGGTTGGCTAGGGCATTTTCCACTGATTCCATTGATATAAAGTTTGCAAAATTTGGACGTGTAGAACTAAAGTTATGGATTTTTCAGATTTGCAAACAAATCTGATTCTAATTCTGTTTTAAATCAAAAGTTGGGCCACGCGGCGCTTTCCTATTCGTTGGTACCGCTTAGGGAGGATCAGCAACATGAGGCGTTGGATCAAGCTAAATCGCACGGCACTGGTTGCGTACCCCTTCAGCGTTAAGTGATCTAATCGCAGCCGCATGATCTTAATCGCACGATGCACAGCGCGCTAGCCATAGACGGGCGGCGCTGGTGGCGGCAGGCGGCGGCGGCGTGTCTGGCTACGGAGGAGCTGGTGCTAGAGGAAACGAGGAAGATAGAGGAGGGTCTCACCGTGCTCGCAGGGTTGCGGTGAAGCTCAAGGCGTGGTCGGTTCGTTGAGGGGCGCACTAGAGTGGAGGGGATTGCTCGCCGGAGACGATGACGGCGTCAGGCGGTTCTGGAGGTCGTCGAGGACGACGTTGTAGATCACCCTAAGACAAGCGGGTGGTACGGTTAGAAGCGTGCTGTTCTGGAGAAGATGGGAGAATCATCGAGGAGTGCTGGAGCGAAAGGAGGTTACCTGTGGAGTTCGCCGGAGTGTCAGTGAACGGTGGTGGCGCTCGGATGTTGTCGAAGCCGAGGCTCTGGGGTGAGCGCGGTTGAACAAAAGGCACAGGGAGAAGCGCCAGAGGCTGGGGAGTGTGTGAGCTTGGTCGAGGAGGCAAGGGGCAGTGTCTAATGGCCGGAATTGTTCGCGGAACTCGCCGGAGGCAGTGGCGATGCGAGGCGAAATTGTCGCAGCCTGGAGGCAGAGGGGAAGCGAGGTCTGAGGGGAAAGAGAGGTAAGACGCGGGCGGTTAAATGGGCGTGGTCGCGGGGTGGAGTAATGCGGCCATTAACGCGTAATCAACGCCGGCGTTTCTTGTCTGCAACGGCAGGGCGGGGTCTGGGGGTTGAAGACGACGCTGAGGTGGTAGTGGGGTCTGGGCGTCAGCGAGGGAGTGAGATAGGGAGAGGGTCCACCAGTCAGTCGCTGAGTGGGTCTGTCTGTGGGTGAAAAACGTTTCGCGTGGGGGGGAAGAAGCTGGGCTGGAGTTGGGCTTCCTGGGCTAGGTGAGTTGGGTCAGGTCTGATTCTATTTTTTTCTTTCTAATTGCTTTATCTTTTTCTATTTCGATTTTCTGTTTTGAATTTCAAACAACAAAACAAACACTCAAAAGATTTCAAAACTCCTCCAAACTTTGCCTTGAGTTTTGGTTCTGTTTAACAACAATATTCCAAGTCCCAAAATAATATAATATTTTTATTCTTTTGAGGATCTATTTAATAATTAAATAAAATATTCCTTAGTTATTAATTTAAATAGGATTTGATTTATTTAAAAATCTCCATTTGAAATAAAAACAAAACCAAATCAGTAGGTTTTATTTGAAAGTATAGAATACTTGGAAAACTTGTTTAAAATAATTTTAACAAGTTTTGATGTTTTTAATTAAAAATGGGAAAAACCTTTACTTTAATAAAATTGGTTTATTAATAAACTCTTATTATTTTTTTTAAATAACCCTTTACTCTTTTAATCAAAGCAAACATTTTATTTCAAAATGTTGGCCAAGGTTTAATTTGGCTCTATAAAATAATCTTTATTCAATTCCACCCTTTTCTTTTGAAACCAAATCTTTTTATTATAAGATCCAAAAATAGTAATTTCACAAATTTAAAATTTTCTTTATTAAATGTTTATCTTTTCAAATCCCTTTAGGATTTGTTTGATCAAAAATTTTGAAGGGTTCCAATTGAAATCAAAAAGTTTCTTCTCACCCTGAAAATCAACAAAGTTTTATTTTATTCATTTATTTTTCACATTACAAGATTTCGAAAATCTTGGGATGTGACACTGGCACTGTGGCATCTCGTTAAAAGGTTAGTCCCAGAAAACATATAAAAATACCTCGAAGTGTAGACAAAGCAAAGCAAAGTAGATACTAAACAAGCATGGAACATCAAAAATTATACATACGTTTCTGACGTATCAAGCATCCACAAGCTTAAATCCTGCTCGTCCTCGAGTAGGTAAGTGATAAAAAGAATAATTTTTGAGGTGACATGCACCATCAAAATCAAGATCAAACCATTTGCAAGCATTGAAAGCTGGGATCAAAGAACTCTAAACATGAGCATGAAAGAAGTTCTAACAATAAGAGAGAGTAACTATACATGCAACATGAAAGGTTACAAACAAAGATCACGAATAACAATGCATTGAAGACGTTTTTTGTTTCACATATAGAAAACATAGCATAGTGGCATTCAGCTTGTCCCTCATGGAGTAGAAAATAAATGCACAGGACACCTTCAAAGTTTATAAGAGTGACTAGATACAAATAGTTCAGGAGCAAGCAATATCAACAATATGCATCAATCAATAAGTTTTGGGACAATGCACATGGAACTAAGAATGGCAACTATGCTCTCTTAATTGGTGCCTAAGGATAGAAGGTGGAGACTCAATATAATAGTGGAAGAAAGGCCCTTCATAAAAAGGGAAGCAGGGATTTCAAGTCTCAAAAAGAGCTTCCAAAAATTATGGTACTTGTTAGCTTTCAGCTCTCATTGCCCCTATCATAAGCATCTTGAAGTGATTAAGGTTAAAGTGAACAAACTATGGAGTATATGCTTGACAAAGTATAAGCTCATATCCCTTGAATACGAGGTTCGCTCCTCATGCTACTCAACTTTAGTCACCTGTAAGTTCTTGTCATAGTAAGTACATGTGTATCATAGAGAACCGACAATGGGGTACCCCTTGCACATGATACAGGAGCTATCCCATAATCAAAATGACAAGGCAAGCAGAAAATGAGCATCTCAGCAATCTTCTTATTTACCATGGGAAAATGGTGCTTTTTTATCTCTTTCCTCTTTTCAATATGTCTCTTTTTTATAAGAAAGCTTCATACATTGCTCACTATGGTGATGATGCAAGTTTCCACCATGATTAGGCATGGCTTAGGATACCGGTCCAGGCGTTTCTATAAAAAACATACTTAACTCCATGGACTTACCAGCTCCCCTTTCATTTCACACCGATGACATCCATAAACAAAAGAGCATGATATCAACTGTGTACAATGTACAAGTGCAATGTTGAAAGCGTTCCCCATGACAGCATAGTTCTGCTAATTCCAACGTATAAGTGCAAGCATATACAACATAGATGACACAATGGTTCTAGTTTATTTAGGGGCTGGAAAAATAAAGTGTGACATCAAGTTTGTGAGAGCTTTAATCACTAAGTTTTCACATAACAAAGTGACTTTTTAATTGGAAGGTAGATGAAACAAGAATATTCTTGGAATGGTGTAACACCATGCATAGGAATTTATAGTGGACACTTTAGAATAACTTGGTTTCTTGGGAGTTGGTTGCATGATTAGAGCTTACTCATACAAGTGGAGGCTAGAAAAATACTGGGAGCGACCAACTAAGAGAGCAATAATGGCCATAATCATGCAGAGCGACAAAACATTACTAATCAAAGAGTAAAGTGGTACCACAAG
Organism: Avena sativa; assembly: GCA_916181665.1. Lineage (NCBI taxonomy): Eukaryota > Viridiplantae > Streptophyta > Magnoliopsida > Poales > Poaceae > Avena > Avena sativa. The sequence continues at coordinate 142,476,322 of OV702280.1, forward strand.
TCAAAAATTAAATGATCATAGATTCTAAGGTGACTTTTTCATAGTCATAACATGGTGTGAGCATGTGCCAAGTCAACCCAACCAAACCATCAAAGGAGAATACCACAATACTATGCTTTGGTATGCTAAAACAGCGCATGATTCCTTCAAGGCACATTAAGCAATCCTAATTGTTTGGAACAAGTCTTCTATAGCAATAATCACTAATCATAAGGTCAAAACAACATCTATCATGACATGATAATGTCTAAGTCACAGTCAAAGCAAGCTCCTCTTGTACTACTCAAGCAAGAACTTTCTACTCATCTCCAACACCTATCAACTTATTTGAAATAACACAGCGAGAACGGGGGTCCAAACTAATTTATTCAATAAAACTAAGCAAAAAAAACCAAAAACTAAAACTAAGATGCTCCAAGAACAACACAATAGTGCATGAAACAATAAAAACGAAGTGTCTAGAAAGACCTGAGATTTCTATTGATGAAGAAGGGGATGCTTTGGGAATCCCCAAGCTTTGATGCTTGTACCTCTTGAATATTTCTTGGGATGACACAGGGTGGCATCCCCAATCTTAAGCTCTTGTCCATTCTTCATCTCATTACATCATTCTTTCTCTACAACTGAAAAATTCCTTCATACAAAACTTCACACAATCTTCATTAACAACATTAGTGTATTCAAAAGATAATACTCCTTTGGGTTTAGTTTCAAAACAGCAAAACATTGACTAAAAACACAAGCTACTATAGCAAATCCCTCAAAAAGCTCAATTTCCCAAAAAGATCCCAAAAAGAATCAACAAGAAGGAAATGCAAATAATGGCAGAAATCTGTCAAAACAGACCAGTAGGTAGAAACCGATTTTTCCAAAGACCTTATGTTGCTCAAATAAAAAAGTGTTGAACTAAATAAAGTTATCTAACAACCTGGGGGATTTATTCATAAAATTACAGCTCAATCCGACATACAGAGATTTTACACAAATTTTTATAAAGGAGCACAAAAATCTGTTTTGGGACAGCAACTCCCCAAATCTTACTTCCCTCGCATTAAAGGTCATTCTTGGCACAAAAAGCAAATAAAAAGGATAAGGAGAGGTCATTACAGAGGTAATAACTTCCAAGACTCAAGAAAACTTTGGGGTTATCTCCATGAAGTACTTTTGTTTAACACCTTTAAGTTAGGCACAAGAAGCAAGAATCAAGTATTTTCAAATGAAAAAGCATTAAGATCAAACCTTTCTTTCAAAGGAGGAGCAAAAAGTAACCTCTCTCTCCTCATAGGGAAGTGTTCAATAACTTTCTTGAATGGAAATTGATATTTAATGGTACCTTCTTTCACATCAATGATGGCACCAACAGTTCTAAGAAAAGGTCTTTCCAAAGTAATAGGACAAGAAGCAGTGTATTCAAACTCCAAAACATAGAAATCAATAGGGACATAAGCATTGTTAACCATAATAAGAACATCATTAACACTCCCCATGAGTTTCTTTTTAGCATTATCATTAAGTGGGACATCCAAATAGAAATCTTCCAAAGGTGTCAAATCAAGCATTTCATAAATCTTTCTAGGCATAATAGAGACACTAGAACCAAGGTCACATGAAGCTTTGAGATCAAAGTCATTCACTTTCATATTAATGATGGGTTCCCAACTATCTTCTACTTTCCTAGGAATAGAGGCTTTGTGTTTCAACTTTTCTTCCATTATTTTAATAAGAGCATCTATAATGTGTTTGGTGAAAGCCACATTCATATCACTAGCATCTGGACTTCTAGCAAGCTTTTATAGGAACGTAATCACTTCAGAAATATTGCAACCATCAAGATCAAAGTCAAGCTTATCATCACTAGTAGTAGACTCAATGGGTTTAGGCATTGTGGTAGGAAGAATAGGGACTTCTTGTGGTTTAGTGGCATCCATATTGGTAGTGGTGATAGTGCACACACTATTGTTTCTAGCAATTTCAGCTTCTTTCTCCCACTTAGCATGTAGTTGAGCTAACAGTCTAGCATTTTCATCAATAGTAACTTGTATGGCATGAGTAGCAACAAAGGTACTTTCGAAGGTTTTAGGTTTAGCAGACATTTTATTAATCAAAGAGGACTGTGACTCACACAAAGAGGAAATATTTTTCTTATCACTCAAAATTTTTGACTGTAAACTAGGAATTTCTCTATTCAAATTCTCAAGTTGATGACTAATATTTTTCAAGATAGAAGATTGTTCTTCCATAGTTTTAGTGAATATCTTGTTTTGCTCATATTGCATTTGCATAAAGTTTTTAGTGGATCTTTCAACTTCTAGAATCCTATCTTCACTAGTCATTCCTGGTCTACCATGATAAGTATTGCCATTATTAGGAGGATAAGGCTTATAGTTATTACCATAAGCATTGTTGCCAAAATTATTATTCCTAATGAAGTTCACATCAACTTGCTGTTGTTAAGCAACCAAAGAGGCTAAGGGAACATTATTTGGATCAATATGAGCTTTTCCATTAACAAGCATAGCCATGATAACATCAATTTTATCACTCAAAAAGGAGGTTTCTTCAATAGAATTTACCTTCTTACCATGTGGAGGTCTCTTAGTGTGCCATTCAGAATAATTAACCATCATATTATCAAGGAGCTTTGTTGCGGCACCCAAGGTAATGGTCATAAAGGTACCTCCAGCAGCTGAATCTAACAGGTTTCTTGAAGAGAAGTTTAAACCTGCCTAAAAAGTCCGGATAATCATCCAAGCAATAAGTCCATGAGTGGGACAATTCTTAACCAAAGATTTCATTCTTTCCCAAGATTGAGCAACATGTTCATTATCAAGTTGTTTAAATTTCATTATTTCACTTCTCATATATATGATCTTAGAGGAGGATAGTATTTTCCAATAAAAGCATCTTTGCACTTAATACAAGAATCAATACTATTTCTAGGCAAGGATAGAAACCATTCTTTAGATTTTCCTCTCAAGGAGAAAGGGAACAACTTGATCTTAATAATATCTCCATCTACATCCTTATACTTTTGCATCTCACAAAGTTCAACAAAGTTATTGAGGTGGGCAGCATCATCATCAGAACTAGCACCAGAAAATTGCTCTTTCATCACAAGATTCAACAAAGAATGTTTAATTTCATAAAAGGTAGCATTAGGAGCACGTGGAGCAATAGGTGTACTTAGGAAATCATTGTTGTTTGTGTTAGTGAAGTCACACAACTTGGTGTTCTCAGCAAAGTTCATTTTTGCAAAAGTGGAGCAAGCCAACAGCAGCAGCAACTATTTTTTTTTGGAGTTTTAGATAATAGAAAGCAAACCAAACCAAACTAATTTTTTTGGAGTTTTTGATAAAAAGAGGCAAACAAAACAAGGCAAAATAAACTAAGAAAAAAAACAAAGTAAAGATAAAGGTTGTGAAGGACTCCCCTTGTGAAGTTGTCCTTAGCCTCCCTGGCAACGGCGCCGGAAAAAGGCTTGATGCGGCTCAAATCACTGTAGAGCTTTGTTGGGAGACCCCAAGAGGAAGATATCATGAGTACAGCAGCAAGTTTTTCCCTCGGTAAGAAACCAAGGTTATTGAACCAGTAGGAGGAAGGAAACGACTCAAAGGTGTTGCTAGCAACTGGAAACCTGCACAACACAAACTCAAGACTTTGCCCCAACGAACAGTGAGGTTGTCAATCTCACCGGTTTGCTGAAAACAAAGGATTAACTATATGGTGTGGAAGGTAATGGTGGTTTGCATAAAGTAAACAGTAATAGTGGAAGATATATCAATGGTAAAGATTGGACCGGGGTTGTCACATCCCAAGATTTTCCAAATCTTGTAATGTGAAAATAAATTAATGAAATAAAACCTTGTTTGATTTTCAGAACCAGAAGAAACTTTTTGAATTCAATTGGAACTTCAAACCCATTTGAAATAAATAAAATCCTAAAGGGATTTAAAAAGATAAACATTTTAAAGGAAAACAAAATATTTTGGAATTACTATTTTGGAATATTTTTGTAAAAGATTTAGTTTTCAAAAGGAAAGGTGGATTCATAAATAAAGATTATTTTATATAAAGCCCAATTAGACCTTGGCCCAATCTTTGAATTAAAACATTTTGTTTTGAATAAAAATAGCAAAGGATTAATTAAATAGATTAATAAAGATTTAATATCCAATTTTATTTAAATAAAAGGGTTATACCATTTTAAATTAAAACATCAAAAATTTATTAAATAAGTTTTCCCAAATATTTTATATTCCCAAATAAAAGGTACTGAAATATTTTGACTTTAATTTTAGATTTCAAAATAAATATCTCAATAAAACAAATCCTATTTGGTTTAATAATGAAAGTCTATTATATTTAATTAATAATGAACTCTAAAATAAAATGTTATTTTGCTTTAGAACAGGTTTCCAAGAATAATATTTTCCCAAATTAAACCTACGGATTTGATTTTGAAAATGTTTGAATTTTAAATGGAGATTTTATTAAATAAATCAAAACCTTATTTGATTAAATAATTAAAGGGCTATTTTATTTAATTATTAAATAGATCCTAAAAATGAATAAAATATTATTTTATTTTTGGGATTTGCTTTATGTTGAAAAATAGAACCAAAAACTCATTATAAGTTTGAATTGTTTGAATTATTTGAATGCTTGAATTGTTGGATGAAATTCAAATCAGAAAATAGAAAATAGAAAAAGATAAATCAAAGCAGACAGAAAAAAAAATAAGACATGGCCGACCCAACCCAGGCAGCCCAATAGGCCCAGCACCAGCCCAGTTTCATCACCCCGCAAGAAAACGGTTCGCACTCAGTAAATAACCCGCAGAGGGAATGACCGGTGGACCTCTCCCTTACTCCTTTCCCCGCTGACAGGTAGACCCCACCGCTACTGTTCGTCGTCCACACCCCGCACGACCCCTTCTTCCTCCCTCGACCACCGTTACCTGCTGTGATTCCGCGCGTTTAATTCGCCATAACGCCGCGCCTTTACCTCGCCTTGACCATGCTCGATAAAACGCCTGCGTCTTCCTCTCTGTTTCCCCTCTGTCACCACGCCTCGACTCGCCCCCAGGCTGCTCCATTTCTCGCCGCACCACCCTCGGTCCGACGAGCTTCCTCTATCGATTCTGGCCAAGCCACACCTCCCCCAGCCTCCCTGAGCACGTTGGCAGCTTCCCCACTCCCAGACGCTTCTCCCCGTGCCCTTCGTTCAACCGCGGGCGCCCCGGAGCGTCGGCTTTGACAAGCTCTGACAGCGCCGCCGTCTGCTTCTTCTCCGACGAGCCTCACAGGTAGATTCCGACCGCCCCGCGCCTCCTCGTTCACACTCCCTCACTTGTCTCGACCATGCACGTCTAACCACGTCTTCTTCTTGTCTTGGGGTGAACCACAGTGACGTCCTCGACCTCGACCAGAGCCGCCCGTCGCCAGTAACAACTCTGGCGAGGAATTACTACTGCCCCCGAGCGCCCCTTGTCAAGCCAGCAGTACCTTGAGCACCACCTCGATTTCGCGAACCCAGTGAGCACCCTCTCCGTCTTCCTCGCTTCCTAGAACCACCGCAGAGCCACCGCCTGGCCGTGCACCGCCGCTAGTCGCCATCGGCGCCGCTCACTTTTAGTCCAACGAATCGATACCGTAGGATCTAGTTTAAACGAGCGAGATTAGATCACTTAAACTCGAAAAGGTACGCAGCCAGCGCCGTGCGATGCCACTTGATCTAACGGCCTGCAGCCCGCGATCCACCCGAACCGGTATCGGCCAATTAAAACAGGACGCGTGGCCAGCTAGTGTTTAAAACAGAAATTTGAAAACAGATTTATTTGCAAACTTCAAACCATTGTATCTTTGGATCCACAAGTCCAAAAATTACAAATTTTATGTCGTTGGATTCAGGAGAGCAAGCCCTATCCAACCATGCCCTTAGATTAGCAAATAGTATCTGTTAGCTTGTTTGAATTTGCAGAAACATTTGTGAGCTTGTTTAGAGTAGAAAAATTGTTTAAAATTGATTTTAGGATTAAATCTTTTGCAAAATGGTTTGTAGTGACCTTACTGACCCTAGGAACCAACCCATGGTTTTGGAAATGAAATTGGAAAAATTCAGAATGGATTAATTGTATTAGTCTAATTCTAGCTAAGTAATGATAATGGTTTTATTTTGAAAAAGAATTTTGGAATAAAAACTATTGGGAAAATGTTATAATTCAAAGCTACTGACCTAAAACACCAAGTCTTGAGAGTTAGAAACTTTTGGTGAGAAACTTAAAGGTTTTAGATTTAATAAAACAATTTTCCACCACATAAAATGTTGAATGGATTTTAAAATAGATTTCAAGCAAAAACCCTCTAACTAAAGACTGCCATTTTGGTAAATGACCAATTTGGACCTTACAAAGTTTAGAAACCTAGTGGAGACCAACCTTGCAATAGAACCATCCTTTGCATACTTATGCATGACTTAGAATTCCATTTTCCTTGTGAGTGTGAAATTGTTTGACTTTGGTTTGGAATGTTAGTTGATTTTGTGTTTGCTTGATTGACTTGTAGTAAATTTAGCAAAGTGTGATACTAGCAAGATCAAGGAGTGAACCACCATTCCCTACCAAAAAGGCAAGTTACACTATCATTCAAAAGTCCTACTATTTTCATTATACTTAGTGGATTTTGAAAACATGCATGAAAAGATATTACTATACTTATGCTATGCTAAATCCTAATAGGATTCCCTATACACTCCTTAGTGAAAATATTGAAATTGTACATGCTTAGCCATGCTATGTTTTGAAAAGAGATACATGTTGAGATTTTACAAAGGTTGAGAAAAGGACTTGTGTTTTACATAATAAAACAAGGACTCAATGAACCACCTAGGTGGAGGATACTTGAAGTTTTGGAGAAGGTGGCAACAAAAGGAACCATGTCTATGGCAATCACTTTGTGTTGTGCTCCAAATGAAAACCACCTAGGAAACTTAGAGATTGAACATGTTTCTCCAATTGTGGCTTTCGTGTGCAACCACATGCTATTATGGCTCTGGCTTAGTCAACTACATTAGGAAGACCCATACATTGTCTTTAGTTACCGGACATGGGGATCTGGAATGCTTCATGGGGGCTGAAGACAAGCTAGCAATGATGTATGGGAGGACCTTTTGGAAAGACTTCGTCACATTCTCAATCTGCCAGTACTCCATCTTGGTGAGAACTAATCCAGTAGGCCACTGGTGGCAACAAGATGGGATTGTGACATGTAGGTAAAGTGTACTCCTTCTGCAGAAGTTAATAAAATCTAAGTACTTAGCCGTGTCCCCGGTTATGGACAATACTGAGCAACTAAAGTTTGAACCATGGGAGATCTCGACATTCCAACTTCTAATATAAAAACTTGATGCACTTGGGGTACCAAGGAATTCAAAGAGATTTTGTTAAGCTTGATGCACTTGGGGTTACCAAGGTGCTCAAGAGCATGATGCACTTGGGGTTACCAAGGAACTCATGAGATTTTGATAAAACCTGTTGCACTTGGGGTTACCAAGTATCTCAAGAGATTTTTGACAAGGACTTGAACACTTGACTTTCTACCAGGGAGTTCAAGGAACTTGGGAAAGAGATTTGACAAAGGACCAAAACCATTTTTGAAAAGATAGGATAAATGTTGCTTTATGCAAATAAGCCTTAAACTCTACTAGCCAAATATGAATGTATTGATAAGATCCACTCATAATATACAAAGTAGTGAAACTTGCCAATACAATTCAAATGTATTGACCCTTGTGGCTGTAACTTGTAATGTTGCAGGTTTGATTGTATTTAGTGAAGATTGATTGATTAGGATTACAAAGTCTACAACCAACATCTGCCTGTGGCACTTTGAAGATGAAGGACCCACGACTATAGTTGTTCCGCTGCAAGTTATATTATGACCTTTGTTTCTTGATATTACATCTTAACTGTGGATGCTAGCTGTTGATCCAGGGACTAGCATTGTAAAACACAGGAGGAATCTACCTTATTGGGTTGAGACCTCTACAGGGGTCCATAGTTCACTATAGGTGTTCTCCTTAAGATAAACAACATGGCATGATGGGTAAACAAATTACAGCAGGGCAATTGACAGGACAGAGCAAGGCATAACAATGCAATACTAGACATTCATGATCCTATGAGATTTTATTGGGCAATACAACAAGATACATAGACCGCCATCCAACTGCATCTATGACTAGTAACCCACCTTCAGGTTATCATCCGAACCCCCTCTAGTATTAAGTTACAAGCAACGGATAACTGCTTTAAGCAAAGTGTGTAAGGTAAACAATCCACTTGTTCCATGAACAAGAGACCGTTGTTTTCTCCCTAGTAGCAACATCACATCTACAAACTTAGAGATTTCCGTCACTTCTCCAAATTAAATAGAGGCATGAACCCACTATCCAGCATAAATACTCCCTCTTGGAATCAGTAGCATCTACTTGGCCAAGATAGCTACTAGGAACGGAGAGCATGCAAGATCAGAAACAACATAGACATGATAGAATCAATAAGATAGAACCATTAACCAATATGACATAGTAATCTCAATATCCATCGGATCCCCGCAAACACAACATTCATGATTACAAATAGATGATCTTGATCATGAACGGAGCTCACAAGATCTAAACATGGTAGCACAAAGGAGGAGAAACAACCATCTAGCTACTACATGGACCCATAGTCCAAGGTGGAACTACTCACGCTTCATACCGGAGGTTGGCATGATGATGAAGAAGGCCTTCCGGATGATCTCCCCTCCGGCAGGGTGCCGAGAAGAGCTTTAGATCCCCCCGATCTAGGGACGATGGTGGAGGCGGCCATGAACTCTTTCGTGGAAGATTGATCGGGTACTTAGGGTTTTGGTATCAGGGGCTTCTTATAGGCGAAGAGGCGAGGCATGGGCACCTGGGGTGGCCATACCCCCCAGGCGTGGTCCAGGCCCGCCCGCGCGGCTAGGGGTGTGGCCCCCTGGTGGATCTTCTCTGTCTCGTCTTCTGGCTCTGTGTTCCCCACGGTAAAATATTGACTTTGGATTTTGTCCCGTCCAATTCGGAGAATATTGATTTTCTGCCTTTTCTGGAACCAAAAACAGAAGAAAATAGGCAATTGGCACCGTGGCATCTTGTTAATAGGTTAGTCCTAGAAAACATATAAAAATATCTCAAAGTGTAGACAAAGCAAAGGAAAGTAGATACTAAACAAGCATGGAACATGATACGTCGGAAACGTATCTATAATTTTTTATGCTCCATGCTTGTTTTGTATCTACTTTGCTTTGCTTTGTCTATACTTTGAGGTGTTTTATATCTTTTCTGGAACTAACCTATTAACAAGTTGCCACAGTGCCAGTTGCATGTTTTCTTCTATTTTTGGTTTCAGAAAGGCAGAAAATCCATGTTCTCGGAATTGGACGGGACAAAAGCCAAAGTTATTATTTTTCCCGGAGCAACACGGAACCAAGAAGCAAAGCCGCAGGGGGGCAGAGGGTGGCCAAACTCCCCTAGGCGCGGGCAAGCCCTGGAGGCGCCTGGAGGGGGTGTGGCCCCTGTACCCCCACCGACCTTGATTCCTACGCCTATAAGAAACCTCCGACCCAAAAACCCTAGGGCATCTAGAAGAAATCCACGAAAACCTCCACAGCGTCAGCGCCACCGAAAGGGAGATTTGGGGGACAGAAAGTCTCTATTCCGGCACCCTGCCGGTACGGGGAAGTGCCCCCGGAGCCATCTCCATCGGTCTCCATCGCCATCTTCATCACCATTGCTGATTCCCATGATGAGGAGGGAGTAGTTCTTCCTCAGGGCTAAGGGCTCTATCGGTAGCTATGTGTTCATCTCTCTCTCTATGCATGATCTTGTGGTCATGAGCTTTGTAATCAAGTAGATCTACCTTGCTACTCAAGTGCTTCATTAGATCTCTGGTCTCCCCATGTGTGTGAAAGTGACAGTGTGCACTCCATGGTGGCACTTAGGTTTGAGTCTACATAAATACTCTTTGTGCTTTAATTGATCTATGCTTTTCCCCACGTGTGTGAAAGTGACAGCATGCATACCGTGTGTGGCACTTTTGCTAGATTGAATATTTGTTATGAGTTATATTTGTAGTTGTATGTCTCTATGTAATTGTGGTGTTTGTTGGAACCATCTAGTGCTCAAGGTGACAGTGTGGGGTTATCTCGATTGGGGAAGGCGGACTTTGAGGTGTGTTGTTATAGCCCTACCTTGGATTAGAGTGTCCAAATGGAGAGTAGTTAAGAGTAGTATCATGAAGATAGCATATTTATATGAGAGAGTGTTCACTAGTGAAAGTATGATCCATAGGCCTTGTTTCTAAGCATTGAAACACCGTTTGCTACTAGTTCTGTTGCATGTTTGCTTGCTTCCATCTTTGTTCCGTTTGCTGGGGAGGTTTTGGGCTTTTACCTTTCGTCCACGCCATCAGCTCTTTTCTGGCACCGTTACCCCACGTCAACAACAAGTCAGATGCTCTTTTCTAGCACCGTTACCACTTGTATTTCACTATCTCCTCGCCGAACTAGTGCACCTATACACCTGACAAGTGTATTGGGTGTGTTGGGGACACAAGAGACTTCTTGTAACTTGATTGCAGGGTTGCTTGAGAGGGAATACCTTTGACCACTTCCTCCCTGAGTTCGATAAACCTTGGGTAATCCACTTAAGGGAAACTTGCTACTGTTCTACAAACCTCTGCACTTGGAGGCCCAACAACTGTCTGCAAGAATAGAAGTGCTCTTTTCTAGCGCCGTTGCCGGTGAGGCTAAGGACTTCTTAACTAGGGGAGTCCTTCACTTCCTTTATCTTTACTTTGTTTTTAGTTTGCTTTGTTCTTTTGCTTGGTTTTGTTTGCCTCTTTTCAAAAAACCCTAAAAAAATTAGTATAGTTTGGTTTGCTTGCCTTATTCAAAAAACAAAAAAAAATAGTTCCTGCTCTAGACGTTGCTGCTGTTTTTGGCTTGCCCACCTTTGCCAAAATGAACTCTGCTGAGAACACCAAGTTGTGTGACTTCACTAGCACCAACAACAATGATTTCCTAAGCGCCCCTATTCCTCCTCCTACTATGCCTACCACTAGTGATGCTAAGTGTGACTTTGATATTTATGGTTGCAATATTTCAAAAGTGATTATGTTCTTGCAAAGGCTTGCTAGAAGTCCTGATGCTAGTGATATGCATGTTGCCTTTACCAAACACATTACATATGCTCTTGTTAAGATTAAGGAAGAGAAGCTAAAAAACAAAGCTTCTATTCCTAGGAAAGTTGAAGATATTTGGGAACCCATTATTAATATGCAAGTGAATGACTTTGATCTCAAAGCTTCATGTGATCTTGGTTCTAGTATCTCTATTATGCCGAGGAAGATTTATGAAATGCTTGATTTGCCAACATTAGAAGATTGTTATTTGGATGTCCCACTCAATGATAATGCTAAGAAGAAACTCATGGGGAGTATTAATGATGTTCTCATCATGGTTAACAATGCTTATGTCCCTGTTGATTTCTATGTTTTGGATGTTGAATACAATTCTTCTTGTCCTATTACTTTGGGAAGACCTTTTCTTAGAACAGTTGGTGCCATCATTGATATGAAAGAAGGCACCATTAAATATCATTTTCCATTCAAGAAAGGTATTGAACACTTCCCTATGAGGAGAGAGAAGTTGCCTTTTGCTCCTCCTTTGAAAGCAAGATTTGATGTTAATGCTCTCTCATTTGAAAATACTTGATTCTTCTTGCTTCTTGTGCCTAACTTAAAGGCGTTAAAGAAAAGTACTTGTTGGGAGATAACCCAAGAGTTTCCTTGAGTCTTCGAAGTTATTACTTCTGTAATGACCTCTCCTTATCCTCTTTGTTTACTTTTTGTGCCAAGAATGACCTCTAATGAGAGGGAAGTAAGATTTGGGGAGTTGTTGTCCCGAAACAGATTTTTGTCCTCTACCATAAAAATTGTGAGGAGTCTCTATGTCAACACCCGGATTTTTAATCCCAGATGCCTGTTATGCCATACATCACAATCTTAGGATTACCATTTTTGCGAGACATAACATAATTGGATACCATAGTACATCATCCATTACAAACCGTACATAAGTTCTTACACAAATAGGGATCTCATGATCCAGTTCTTAATAAAACATCAAGTAGCAGAATACGTAATAATAACGGTAGCGTGGGCGAAGCTCCATCTTCGGGGTCACAGGCAATGCTGACGATGGGAGATGATCCTAGTTGTCGTAACCTTCCTGGGGTCCATCCTCCAGGTACTCCTCTTCATAGTCTGGCCATGGGAATAGCTAGGGACAAAGCCATGAGTACTCTTTAAGTACTCGCAAACTAATACTAACAACTAAAGGGTTTTTTGGATAACAGGACACTAGGCTCTAGGGTTATTTTGCAAAAGCCAGATTTATCTCTACTAAGTTTAGAAGCAACGAATGCTAGTTGAAGTTTTATAACACCTAAATGGAAACTTGTATTTCATATCACAACCCTGTTGTAGTCAAGTCAAAGTCTCAATTCATTTCACAAGTCATTTTGAAAAGTCTGACGGGGGAACAGTATGGCCACTCCAACTGTCCATAACCGCGGACGCGGCTATTCGAATAGTTTGACACTCTGCAGAGATTGTACACTTTCACCACAAAATTCGATACATCCGTCAGGAACAAATCCTGAATTCACCATACTCAGTATGCGGATAATCAATCCTAACCTTCCAATTACACTCCCTAGTATAAGCACCTCTCCTGTGAGTTTGGCCTCCCAACCATGACCAACTGTCATCTTGGGTACTGCACAGGTGGACAATCTTCACAAGGTAGCCTCAGCTCAGACCTTGGCCGTGAGGGAACTAATACTAAGGTATATAAGTTTCCAGTCAAGCCCTACCCAATCTTCGGGTATTGTGGTTGTACGATAAAATTGGAATGGTATCGCATCCAGACAACCATCAGTTTTATAAAGGGCTAAGGCTCATGCCTCAACATTTTCATCACCAAAATCATCAGGTGTTCGGAAACACATGTCCAAAACATTTCAATAGAATGATCCATCATTCCAAGGTTTTCATAACCATTTTTCCACCAAGTATTCCCATCTAAAGTTGATCAAGTTTTATGCTTAGCACTAGCATCTACAAGTGGGGGTAAGTACTAATGAGGGGTGGGGACTAGTGGAGTTTTAACTAAGTTCAATCTCATGCCTTAAGATGATATCAATATTATCTAGCTTAGGCCAAATTTTATGCTCTTTATGCAACCTTCACATATTATTCTAGTATCTACCATTTACTTAGGTAACATCTAGATAAGAGTTTTGATAAGGAAATAAAGTAAGAGGCTTGCAAGTAAAACTAGGATTGGTTTATCAAGTGGTTATGATCATATATGCTTTAAGGCATATAGTTGACATGGTAACAAGCAAGTATTGGCTTGCACAATATCAGCATAAGCTTGCTAAATTGCAAGGGTTAGCTTGCTAGGTTAATAGCTTGCAGGTATTGGCTTGCATTGGTCAACTTGATTAGTAAAGCTTGCCTTGTGCAGAGCAGTGGTTGAAGTTCTCCTCGGCGTCTTCTTTATAGTATCCTCCTTCCTCCTCGTATCCTTGGTCGGTACTAGCGTCTATAAATAAATACGATGTACACAATCACCAAACAATACTTAACTACTTGCAATCATCACACACAAGGATCCTATAGATGATCTAGCATCATTACTAACCTTACAAGATTAAAGCTTGGTTTAATTCCTTTTATTTTTAGAAAAGTAATTTCTACTCATTGAAAAACTACTTAAGTTTTAATATTCTCCAAACCAAACATGGGATCATGTTGACACATGTCATCACCACATATTTTAGTCCATGGGAATATGATATAAAGTGGTGTCACAATTTAATAAGGTTTTACCCTTTAATTTTAATTAAATAAAGTGACTAGAAATGCCTATGGGATATTCTTTTATTACTTGAACATTATTTCTGCAAGGAAACCTATATGTTTTTATATATTCTGAAAGGTATGGTTAAATGTGATTTTTGAGAGTTGGAATCAACTCAAAAGCTATTATGGTTTATATTTGAAAAATGTTTGAATTCAGAAAAGCTTTTGCCTTGTTATTTTTACCATGGGTGATCTACAGATCCAAATGACTTGAATCCAACGGGCTTGGATTCAGCATTACCAGACCTTTCAAACAAAATTGGTTTCATTCGATTTGGTGCAATAAATCGATCTTGGTTAATTTTTAAAACTGGGTACAAAAGTGTGTTTGAAATAAAATGGAAAAGATTTAATTCAAATAACTGGGCTGCGCGGGGAAAGTTAACGGGCCGGCGTGCTAAGCGTAGGGCTTCCGCGGGCTGTTTAAGTGGCTATCTCCACTCGTCAGTGAGACAGGGGGTGCGAAGCGGTATGGGACAATGTGGGTCGTTCGATCTGATTCTAATCCAACGGTTGGGAGTCATCGTCGACGTTGGGCAACGCCGGCGAGAAAGAAACCTAGCGCGGCCAGTGGGGGTTTCTGGAGGCTCACCGGGGTGCAGACTAGGGTCGGCGAGGCGGGTGAACGACGAAGTCGACGACGGCGAATATCCTGGTACCAGTGGCTCCTCCTGGGGCGGCTCCAATCGCTGGCTCCTTTCTTCTCTAGAGGCGGCAGGCTCCGGTGAAATTCCGGCGAAGTGTTGCTCGCCTTGCTCCGGGAATGGTGTGGCACGATCAGTGATGAGAGGGGAGTAGAATGGTGTGCTTAGTTCGGTTGGGGTGGTCTCTATTTATAGTCGTGCGAGGGGACCGTCGGGGCGCAAGGTGAGCTCGTCGGGGGAGATGGTACAAACGGCTATTGGCATGGGCGAAGGTAGGGGACGGTGCGGTGTTCCCTGGCGATGCTCAACGCTACGGTGGCGAGACGTGGGGCGGTGCGGGTTGGTCTAGAACATGCGACGCTCTGCGCGGCAGAGGCGGCGTCTTCGACGGCGAGCGGTGGATGTGCGTCACGGGGCGGCGAACGAGGATGTCTGGCGGTCTCCTGGGTCGGTGGCGATCGTGTATGCACGCGGCGAGGGCGGCGCGCGGTCTGTGGGCTTCGGTCGAGGGTGGCGCTCTGGCGCACGCTTGGCATGGTCGCTGGCGGTCTGGGCACGGTCCGTGCGTGTGGTCCAGTGGCTGGCAGGGTTCGAGCACTGGACAGGGAGTGGCGGTGGACGGTGGGCTGCCTCCCAGACATGCTGGCTAGTCTTGTTTCTCTTCCTAGCTTGCTGTCGACATGGGGGTGACAAGGTTGGCTTCGGCTGTTCACCATTGTTGGTTTTGGCAAGCTCACAGTGGTTCTAGTGCTTGGTTAATCTTGCTAGATGATCTACTGAGCTGGTTGTGAGCTAGATAGGGAACCAGTTAGGCAAGAATCACTGCTCACAATAGTGTTTGGATTTTGTTTGATTTGTGTCTGCCAAGTGTTTGATGAAATGGCCGCATGAATTCAAGTTTTGAATATTGAAAAGATTTTTGGTGGGTGTGCTAGATTGGTGCTGGTGAGTCTTTAGATGCTTGGGTTTTGAAAGTTGAGTTGGTTTGAGTGGTTTTTGAAAAAGTGGGATCTTCCCATATGATAAAGATTCAATTTTGAATTGCCATTTAAACTATGCATTTGAAAGTTTCTGGATGATCACGAAGTGGGCCTTGATACCTTGTTATGAGTACATTCAAGGGGTGCAAAGATCCAGAAAAGTTTCTGTTAGGTTCTGAAAGTTTGAGACAGCCAAAGTAGGCATGGGAGTTAAATTGGTCAAAGTGACCATTCCCTTATTTTAGTTGTTTTGCTTTATTTCTCTTTGGGAAAAGTGTGGGAAATGTTTTAGATGATGTTTATTTCACCTAAGAAACATTTTACAAGCAAGGAAACACACAAACAAGGTGGTTCAAAAGAATTTCAAATTCAATGCATACTCATATGCATGCATTCATAATTTTATTTAGAAAAGTTTTTGTTAACCCTAATTTTGATGCTTGGAGTTTGATGATCCAAGTTCAATATTTTTGGGATGTTACAAACCTTCCCCCTTAAACAAAATCTCGTCCCGAGATTTGAAAAAGGGCGAAAAGATTACCTAGGATTTGAAGAGACCGGGAAACTCCGTCCTGATGTGATCTTCGCTCTCCCAGGTAGCTTCCTCTTCTGTGTGGTTGCTCCACTGAATCTTGAGAAACTTGATGCTTCGGGTTCGGGTAGTTCGAAAATCTTCTTCCAAAATACGGATGGGTACTTCGGGATAGGTCAGCTCATCGTTGATCTCTATGGTACGGTGATCGATATTCTTGAACACTTCGGTCTTCTCGGGGACTTCGAGACACTTGCGAAGTAACGAGATATGGAACACATTGTGCACGGCTGACATCTCTTCGGGTAGTTCCAATTGATACAATACTTCTCCTCAACAGTTCAGAATCTTGAAAGGTCCGATATATCTGGGGGCTAACTTTCCTTTGAGTTGGAAACGCTGCATTCCCTTCAATGGCGACACTTTCAGATAAACAAAGTCTCCTATGTTGAAGGCGAGGTCTCAACGTCTCTTGTCGGCGTAACTCTTCTGTCTGGATTGGGCAGTCTTGAGGTGCTCACGAATCTTGTGAACCTTCTCTTCTACTTCTCGTAGGATGTCGGGTCCGAAGATCTGACTCTCTCCTACTTCCGACCAGTTCAAAGGGGTGCGACACTTCCGTACATGAATTCAAATGGGGCCATTTGCAAACTGGCTTGATAACTGTTGTTGTACGAAAATTCTGCAAACGGGAGACAGTCTTCCCACTTGGATCCATATTCTAACACGCATGCTCTTAGCATATCTTCGAGTATTTGATTTACTCGCTCCGTTTGTCCATCGGTCTGAGGGTGATACGCGGTGCTGAAATCTAGACGGGTTCCTAAACCTTCTTGGACTTTCTTCTAGAATCTCGAGGTAAACTGAGTTCCTCGATCCGATACGATGTTCTTGGGGACTCCATGCAAACTAACTATCCTAGCGATGTATAACTCTGCTAGTTGCGAACTCTGATATGTGGTCTTGACGGGCAAGAAATGGGCGACTTTGGACAATCTGTCCACTATGACCCAGATAGAGTCATTTCCCCTACTAGAAGTAGGAAGTCCAGTGATAAAGTCCATTCCAACAGAATCCCATTTCCATTCCGGAATCTGCAAGGGTTGCAACAATCCAGCGGGTCTCTGATGTCCTGCCTTGACTCGCTGATAAATATCACACTTGGCGATATAGCTTCCGATTTCTCTCTTCATCTTATGCCACCAAAATTGCTCTTTTAAATCTTGATACATCTTAGTTCCTCCGGGATGGATAGAATAAAGAGTATCATGAGCCTCCTTCAAGATAACTTCTTTCAACTCAGAATCTGCTGGTACACAAAGGCATCCTTTGTACCACAAAACTCCTTCTTCGTCCTCGGTGAATCCAGGTACTTTGCCTATACCGATACGACGCTTGATTCCGTCAATACTAGCATTTCCCTTCTGCGCCTCTTTAATCTGACTGATCAAAGTGGGCTGGAGTTCCATACTAGCCAAAAATCCTTCACTTACTAATTCCATTCGAAAATCTTCCATCTCTTTGTGCAAACTTGGTTGCTCCTTCAAAATCATGGAGTTCAAGCGGAACGGCAATCTGCTAAGGGCATCTTCTACCACGTTGGCTTTACCAAGGTGATAGTGAATGTCCAGATCGTAATCCTTGATTAGCTCAATCCTTCTTCTCTGCCTCATATTCAGCTCCTTCTGAGTGAATATATACTTTAGGCTCTTGTGATCCGAATAAATCTCACAATGGTTTCCCATTAGGTAATGTCTCCATGTTTTCAGGGCTAGAACTACGGCTGCGAGTTCGACGTCATGGGTTGGGTAGTTTTTCTCATGTTGCTTCAGTTGTCGCGATAGATAAGATATAACTTTGCCTTCTTGCATTACAACATATCCGAGACCAATCTTGGATGCGTCACAATACACATCGAAGGGCTTCGTGATATCCGACATGATCAAGATTGGGGTTGAAATCAATCTCCTCTTGAGTTCTTGAAAACTTGCTTCCCACTTGTCTGTCCATTCAAACTTCTTGTCCTTCTTTAGCAATTTGGACATGGTTCTGGCGATTCTAGAGAATCCTTCTACGAATTTGTGGTAATATCCTGCCAATCCGAGAAATGCACGAACTTGGGTTTGAGTGGTTGGGGCTTGCCAATCTTCTACATCTTTCACTTTTGCAGGGTCCATGGCAATTCCTCCGGCTGATACAATGTGACCGAGGAATCCTACCTCCTGTAACCAGAATTCACATTTAATAAACTTTGCATACAACTGATGCTCTCTAAGGGTTCCAAGAATGGTCCTTAGGTGTAGCTCATGTTCTTCTTCTGATTTGGAATAAATCAGAATGTCATCGATGAAAACAACGACAAACTTATCCAGGAAGTCCATAAAAATCTTATTCATGAGATTCATGAAATAAGCGGGGGCATTGGTTAGTCCAAAAGACATGACAGTATACTCATACAATCCATATCTGGTGGTAAAGGCAGTCTTTGGAATATCCTCTGCATGAATTTTGAGTTGATGATAGCCAGTTCTAAGATCAATCTTAGAAAACACTTTGGCACCGGTCAATTGATCAAACAAATCTTCTATCTTGGGCAAGGGGTACTTGTTCTTTATGGTGACATCATTCAATTTCCGATAATCCGTACACAAACGGTTACCTCCATCCTTCTTGTCCACAAACAAGACAGGCGATCTCCAAGGTGATGCACTTGGTTGAATCAATCCAATTTCCAACATGGAATCCAGTTGCTTCTTCAGTTCTGCTAGCTCTGACGGGTTCATACTATAGGGTCTCTTGGCTATGGGTCCGGTTCCAGGGATTAGTTCGATGATAAACTCGATATCCCGATCTGGGGGCATACTGGGCAAAACATCTGGAAATACATCGACGTATTCATAGACTATCCGGACTTGGTCAATGGTAGGTTGGGCTATACTCTTTTTGCATTTGAATTGGCGAGGTAAGGTTTCAGTATATGCTCGACTGATATTTCGGCTGTACTGGTCATGGTTATGGCTTTCTCGGCACAGTCAATCAATCCTTTATGTTTGGACATCCAATCCATTCCTAGTACTACTTCCAATCCTTTAGTTCCGAGTACTATCAGATTAGCATAAAAATCTATGTCGTGGATTCGGATAGGGACGGCTATGCAAATTTGCCTAGCCTTAGTTGTTGATCCAGGAATTTGAACAATCATGACATGCTTCAGTTTGGTTGGTTGAATTTTACTAGTGCATGCAAATTCTTCGGTGACAAATGAATGCGATGCACCAGAATCAAACAACACTCTTGCAAGTACTGAATTAACCGAAAACATACCCAGCACGACGTCTGGCGCTTCCTGAGCTTCTTCAGCATGCATGAGAAAAAGACGGCCGTTGCGGTTGAGCGAATTCCCTGGGGCAAATCTTCTTCCTGGCTGAACACGACGCTGCTGCTGAGCTGGGACATTGGCATTGGGGGCTGTATCATTCTACTTGTTGGGGCACTCGTTGGAATAGTGGCCTTTATTTCCACAGTCATAACAAGTCACTTACTACTTGTCCTTTGCTGCTACAGGCACAACATTGCTTTCAGTCCTAGGGGCAGTGTTGGTGTTGGTGGTAGCATTGTTGTTGTTGAACTTGGGTGGGGCACGATTGAAATTTCTAGCGTTGTCAGGGTTGTTGTGATTTCCTCCGGGCCTAGGGTTTCCACGGTTGTGATAGGTTGGACGGTTCATCGGGGGTCTGTTGGTTCTTGGGGCAAATCCTGGAGATGGGTTGGGGCAATACTTTGGGGTCTGATGGGTTGCTGGTTGATGCATCATGCGACGCTTGCGGTTCTGATTGGCTTGGTTGATCTTTCCTTCCATCTGGATAGCAGAGTCGACAAGGGCTTCAATATCCACAAAGGGGATATTGACTAACACATTCTGCATCTCATCATGCAGACCATTCAGGAATCTTTCTTTCTTCTTGGCTTCGTTGTCGATCTCATCCGGGGCATACCTAGCTAATGACAGGAATTTGTCACGGTATTCCACTACAGTCATCCTTCCTTGCTTTAGCTCTCTGAACTCGTCTCTCATTCTCTTGATCAAACCTGGTGGCACATGGGTTCTGCTAAACTTGACCTTGAATTCCTCCCAGGTAATCATCTGGCCTCCGGTCATTGCGCGAACACTGTTCCACCATGCCCTGGCATCTCCGGCTAGATAGTGGGTGGTGAACTAAACTTTCTCGTTGGCTTCCACTCCGGCAACTTCTAAGTTATTTTCCATGGTCTGCAGCCAATCATCGGCGTCTAGGGGTTCTTCTGACTTAGTTAAAACAGGTGGGTTGGTATTCTGGAAATTCTTGAGCTTAGATCCATGGTTGTCCTGATTTCCGTGGCCTTGGTTGTTATGGGCAAGCTGGGCTATCTACTGCAGTGTGGCTAGGTTGGCTTGACGTTCCGCTCTTTCAGCTTCGCGGTCAGAGGTCAACATTTTCAGAATCTGCAACATCGGGTCCGGGGATGAACCACTTCCTCCATGTGGCATCTGAAGATTGAGATAGATCATGAGAAAAGAGGGAAATTTATAAAGTTTTGGGTCTTTGAAAAGTTTTTAAAGTTTGACTCAGATTTTCTAGCAACTTGCTTTTTCATTCATTCATTCATTCATAGCACCTGATACAACACACACCACAACAAAGAAAAACAGATGGTTTTAAGAACCATTCTGGAAACTATGATATAGTGGGACCGAATACTACTTACTACGCTAGTGCTCAAGTGATACTACTCCTCGGAATCGGTGGCTTCATCATCCTCATCATCATCGATGAAGGAGAAATCATCTCCATCGGTGAAGAAGTCCATAGCCTGATCCTCCAGAAAATCATCATCATCGCTGAGATAGGAGTAGGGGTCTCCACGAAGATCCTCTCCGGCATTCTCCCTTTCCTCCAACTGCATGTCTCTCTCGTGGATGGTGTCCTCCAGAGATGAGATGCGGTGGCGAAGACGGGCAATAATGCGCTCCTTCTTGTCGAGCTGACGGCGGCGAGACTTGCGATCCTTTGCTAGCATGGCGATGGTTTGGTCCTTCGTCTAGATGATGGCAGATTTGTGGTTGGAGTAGTCACGGCAGTTGTCCAACTCCTGCTGACGATCGTACATCATGAAGCTAAGGTGGTCCAATTGGGTCTTCAGCTCGGGGTGGTATGGGGCTTCCAGTGGTTGTCCATTATCATCACGCCTTGGGCAAAACTCAAAGCGAGTACCCTTGATCTGATTGATGCTCTGCCCACACAGACGGGAAAGAGCTTCCTTCATGGCCCTGGCAAGTCCATCGAGCCAGTTGTTCTCTCTTAAGGTAAACTGAATTCCCTCCACAGTGGGAGGTTCAATCTTTCCTCAAAGACTTACAACAATTAGCCACTGCAGATCTTCTCCTCCTTGATCATTGAGCTGAGCTCCGAAGAACTCGGGGTGCGGATGCTCTAGAAGTTCCGAAAGCTGGTCCAAATCCCTCTCAAAGATAAGGTCTCCTCCATTCCCCAGTTGGTAAAACTTGTTGTACTTCACGTCCATCTATAAGAATATAGGATGAGTAAGTTAGTAGAGTGATCAAGTGTGTCAAAAAATTATGTATTTTTGCAAGAGTTTTTTAGGAACATGAATTTTTATGAAAGAATCAAAGGGATAAGAATGAGAATAAGTTTTTGTAAATATTTGTTTTCTTTGTTTTTGAAACTAAGTGATTCAAACGTCCAGTCTAACTAGGGTCTCCTATCGTCAGGATGGCTCTGATACCAACTTCTCAACACCCGGATTTTTAATCCCAGATGCCTGTTATGCCATACATCGCAATCCCAGGATTGCCATTTTTGCGGGACATAACAGAATTGGATACCATAGTACACCATACATTACAAACCGTACATAAGTTCTTACACAAATAGGGATCTCATGATACAGTTCTTAATACAACATCAAGCAGCGGAATACGTAATAATAACGGTAGCGTGGGCGAAGCTCCAGCTTCGGGATCACAGGCAATGCTGACGATGGGAGATGATCCTAGTTGTCATAACCTTCCTAGGGTCCATCCTCCAGGTAATCCTCTTCATAGTCTGGCCATGGGAATAGCCAGGGACAAAGCCATGAGTACTCTTTAAGTACTCGCAAACTAATACTAACAAGTAAAGGGGTTTTTGGATAATAGGACACTAGGCTCTAGGGTTATTTTGCAAAAGCCAGATTTATCTCTACTAAGTTTAGAAGAAACGAATGCTAGTTGAAGTTTTATAACACCTAAATGGGAACTTGTATTTCATATCACAACCCTGTTGTAGTCAAGTCAAAGTCTCAATTCATTTCACAAGTCATTTTGAAAAGTCTGACGGGGGAACAGTATGGCCACTCCAACTGTCCATAACCGCGGACGTGGCTATTCGAATAGTTTGACACTTTGCAGAGATTGTACACTTTCACCACAACATTCGATACATCCGTCAGGAACAAATCCTGAATTTACCATACTCAGTATGCGGATAATCAATCCTAACCTTCCAATTACACTCCCTAGTATAAGCACCTCTCCTGTGAGTTTGGCCTCCCAACCATGACCAACTGTCATCTTGGGTACTGCACAGGTGGACAATCTTCACAAGGTAGCCTCAGCTCAGACCTTGGCCGTGAGGGAACTAATACTAAGGTATATAAGTTTCCAGTCAAGCCCTACCCAATCTTCGGGTATTGTGGTTGTACGATAAAATTGGAATGGTATCGCATCCAGACAACCATCAGTTTTATAAAGGGCTAAGGCTCATGCCTCAACATTTTCATCACCAAAATCATTAGGTGTTCGGAAACACATGTCCAAAACATTTCAATAGAATGATCCATCATTCCAAGGTTTTCATAACCATTTTTCCACCAAGTATTCCCATCTAAAGTTGATCAAGTTTTATGCTTAGTACTAGCATCTACAAGTGGGGGTAAGTACTAATGAGGGGTGGGGACTAGTGGAGTTTTAACTAAGTTCAATCTCATGCCTTAAGATGACATCAAGATTATCTAGCTTAGGCCAAATTTTATGCTCTTTATGCAACCTTCACATATTCTTCTAGTATCTACCATTTACTTAGGTAACATATAGATAAGAGTTTTGATAAGGAAATAAAGTAAGAGGCTTGCAAGTAAAACTAGGATTGGTTTATCAAGTGGTTATGATCATATATGCTTTAAGGCATATAGTTGACATGGTAACAAGCAAGTATTGGCTTGCACAATATCAGCATAAGCTTGCTAAATTGCAAGGGTTAGCTTGCAAGGTTAATAGCTTGCAGGTATTGGCTTGCATTGGTCAACTTGATTAGTAAATCTTGCCTTGCGCAGAGCAGTGGTTGAAGTTCTCCTCGGCTTCTTCTTCGTAGTATCCTCCTTCCTACTCGTATCCTTGGTCGGTACTAGCGTCTATAAATAAATACGATGTACACAATCACCAAAAAATACTTAACTACTTGCAATCCTCACATACAAGGATCCTATAGATGATCTAGCATCATTACTAACCTTACAAGATTAAAGCTTGGTTTAATTACTTTTATTTTTAGAAAAGTAATTTTTACTCATTGAAAAACTACTTAAGATTTAATATTCTCCAAACCAAACATGGGATCATGTTGACACATGTCATCACCACATATTTTAGTCAATGGGAATATGATTTAAAGTGGTGACACAATTTAATAAGGTTTGACCCTTTTATTTTAATTAAATAAAGTGACTAGAAATGCCTATGGGGCATTCTTTTATTATTTGAACATTATTTCTGCAAGTAAACCTATATGTTTTTATATATTCTGAAAGGTATGGTTAAATGTGATTTTTGAGAGTTGGAATCAACTCAAAATCTATTATGGTTTAAATTTGAAAAATGTTTGAATGCAGAAAAGCTTCTGCCTTGTTATTTTTACCATGGGTGATCTACAGATCCAAATGACTTGAATCCAACGGGCTTGGATTCAACATTAACATACCTTTCCAACAAAATTGGGTTCATTCGATTTAGTGCATTAAATCGATCTAGGTTGATTTTTGAAACTGGGTACAAAAGTGTGTTTGAAATAAAATGGAAAATATTTAATTCAAATAACTGGGCTTCGCGGGAAAAGTTAACGGGCCGGCCTGCTAAGCATAGCGCTTCCGCAGGCTGTTTAAGTGGCTGTCCCCACTCGTCAGTGAGACAGGGGGTGCGAAGCGGTATGGGACGATGTGGGTCGTTCGATCTGATTCTAATCCAACGGCTGGGAGTCATCATCGACGTTGGGCAACGCCGGCGAGAAATAAACCTAGCGCGGCCAGTGGGGGTTGCTGGAGGCTCACCGGGGTGCAGGCGAGGGTCGGCGAGGCGGGCGAATGACGAAGTCGACAACGGTGAATCTCCTGGTACCGGTGGCTCCTCCTGGGGCGGCTCCAATCGCTGGCTCCCTTCTTCTCCAGAGGCGGCAGGCTCCGGTGAAATTCCGGCGATGTGTTGCTCGCCTTGCTCCGGGAACGGTGTGGCACGATCAGTGATGAGAGGGGAGTAGAATGGTGTGCTTAGTTCGGCTGGGGGGTGGTCTCTATTTATAGTCGAGCGAGGGGACCGTCGGGGCGCACGGTGAGCTCGTCGGGGGAGATGGTACAGACGGCTATTGGCATGGGCAAAGGTAGGGGACGGTGCGGTGTTCCCTGGCGATGCTCAACGCTTCGGTGGCGAGACGTGGGGCGGTGCGGGTTGGTCTGGAACATGCGACGCTCTGCTCCGCAGACGCGGCGTCTTCGACGGTGAGCGGTGGCTATGCGTCACGGGGCGGCGAACGAGGATGTCTAGCGGTCTCCTGGGTCGGTGGCAATCGTGTATGCACGCGGCGAGGGCGGCGCGCGGTCTGTGAGCTTCGGTCGAGGCTGGCGCTCTGGCGCACGCTCGGCATGGTCGCTGGCGGTCTGGGCGCGGTCCGTGCGTGTGGTCCAGTGGCTGGCAGGGTTCGAGCGCTAGACAAGGAGTGGCGGAGGACGGTGGGCTGCCTCCCAGACATGCTGGCTAGCCTTGTTTCTCTTCCTAGCTTGCTGTCGACATGGGGGTGACAAGGTTGGCTTCGGCTGTTCACCATTGATGGTTTTGGCAAGCTCACAGTGGTGCTAGTGCTTGGTTAATCTTGCTAGATGATCTACTGAGCTGGTTGTGAGCTAGATAGGGAACCAGTTAGGCAAGAATCACTGCTCACAATAGTGTTTGGATTTTGTTTGATTTGTGTCTACCAATTGTATGATGAAATGGCCGCATGAATTCAGGTTTTGAATTTTGAAAAGATTTTTGGTGGGTGTGCTAGATTGGTGCTGGTGAGTCTGCAGATGCTTGGGTTTTGAAAGTTGAGTTGGTTTGAGTGGTTTTTGAAAAAGTGGGATCTTCCCATATGATAAAGATTCAATTTTGAATTTCCATTTAAACTGTGCATTTGAAAGTTTCTGTATGATCATAAAGTGGGCCTTGATACCTTGTTATGAGTACATTCAAGGGGTGCAAAGATCCAGAAAAGTTTCTGTTAGGTTCTGAAAGTTTGAGACAGCCAAAGTAGGCATGGGAGTTAAATTGGTCAAAGGGACCATTCCCTTATTTTATTTGTTTTGCTTTATTTGTCTTTGGGAAAAGTGTGGGAAATATTTTAGATGATGTTTATTTCACCTAAGAAACATTTTACAATCAATTAAACACACAAACAAGGTGGTTCAAAATAATTTCAAATTCAATGCATACTCATATGCATGCATTCATAATTTTATTTAGAAAACTTTTGTTAACCCTAATTTTGATGCTTAGAGTTTGATGATCCAAGTTCAATATTTTTGGGATGTTACACTCTATAACAAGGATTAATCTGAAAATTTATGAATAAATCCCCCAATATGTTAGATAACTTTCGTCAGTTCAACACTTTTTGATTTGAGCAACAGAAGGTCTTCGAAAAAATCGGTTTCTGCCTACTGGTCTGTTTTGACAGATTTCTGCCATTATTTGCATTTGCTTCTTATTGATTCCTTTTTGGGTTCTTTTTGGGAAATTGAGATTTTTGAAGGAGTTGCTACAGTAGCTTGTGTTTTTAGTGAAAAGTTTTTCTGTTCCAAGGCTTTGCCAAAGGTCTATTATCTTTTGAATACACTAATATTGCTAATGAAGATTACGTGAAGTTTTGTATGAAGGAAAATTTGCAGGTGTAGAGAAAGAATTATGTAATGAGATTAAGAATGGACAAAAGCTCACGCTTGGGGATGCCACCCCGTGTCACCCCAAGAAATATTCAAGAGGTACAAGCGTCAAAGCTTGGGGATGCCCAAGGCATCCCCTTCTTCATCAATAAAAATCTCAGGTCTTTCTAGACACTTCATTTTTATTGTTTCATGCATTGTTGTGTTGTTCTTGGAGCGTCTTAGTTTTAGTTTTTTGTTTTCGTTTGCTTAGTTTACTTGAGTAAGTTGGTTGGTTACACTGTTGGAGATATGCCCAAGAGGCAATAATAAAGTGGTTGTTATCATATCTTCACACTTATGATAAATGTTTACATGCCATGCTATAATTGTATTAACCGGAAACATTGATACTTGTGTGATTTGTAAACTAAAATTAGAGTCCCTAGTAAAGCCTCTTGTTAAACTAGCTTGTTGGTTAATATATGATCATGGTTTCCTGATCATGAACATAGAGATGTTATTAACAACAGGATCATATCATTAGGAGAATGATGTGATGGACATACTCCTATAGATAAGCGTAGCATAAAGATCAAGTCATTTCAATAGTTCAATTGCTATATGCTTTCTGATACATAGTAACCTAATTCCTTCGACCATGAGATCATGCATATCACCTTTACCGGATGGATGCTTTGATGACATCAAACACCACACCGTAAATGGGTGGCTATAAAGGTGGCATTGAGTGTTCGGAAAGTATTGGTTGAGACACATGGATCAAGAGTGGGATTTGTCCATCCATATGACGGATAGATATACTCTGGGCCCTCTCGGTGAAATGTCATCCAATTAGCTTGCAAGCATGTGACTGGCTCACAAGGGATCACATATCACGGGAACGAGAAAAGAGTACTTATCAGTAACGAGGTTGAACTAGGTATGCAGAGATACCGACGATCATAACCTCGGATAAGTAACATATCGTGAGACAAAGGGAAATTGGTATCGTATGTAAGTGGTTCATTCGATCGCAAAGTAATCGTAGAAATATGTGGGAGCCATATGAATTTCCAGATTCCTCTATTGGTTATTGTTCGGAGAAGTGTCTCGATCATGTCCGCATAATTCACGAACCGTAGGGAGACACACTTAAGGATTCGACGTTGTTTTAAGTAGATATGGTATTATGAGAAAGAGACCGAATGTTGTTCGGAGTCTCGGATGGGATCCGGGATATCACGAGGTGATCCGGAATGGTCCGGAGAATAAGATTCATATAAGGAAAGTCCCGTTTCGGAGTTCGGGAATAATTCCGGTGTTTTCATCGGGAATGTTCTAGAAGGTTCCGGATTATCCGGCACTCCGGGGGGAGGGTACATGAATGTGTCATTGAATGATTGCATCATGTACTAAGTGTTCTTGCTGTTCCAAAAAACATGAAAGTCAAATTGCCAGTTTGAAAGTCAAACGGCTAAAACAGGAAACTGTGGAAAACAGGAAACTGTGGGAAACAGGAAACTGTGGGAAACAAGCAAGAGGAGGTTGAAACCAACTTGGAGGAGGAGTTCCTCTCCTCCAAGCCAGCGCCAGCCCTAGGCCGATTTGGGGAGGGACTCCCTCCCTCCCTGGCGCGCCTAGCCCCTCCACCTATAAAAGGAGGGGCAGGGCTCCTCCTTGAGACACACAAGTTTCTACCTCTAATCTCCGGTTTAGAGCCGTTTTGGTTTAGAGCTTCTAATTGCTTTAGCCTGCGGTTTAGAGCCTTCTAATTGGTGTGTCTAATCTCTAGACCACTAATAGCCCTCTCTCATAATCCACCATACTCGCTCCGGCTTAAGGCGAAGCCCTGCGGGATCTCCCCTCTACTTCCGGTACCACGCCGTTGTGCTGCCGGAATCTCGAGGAGAGTGCTACAACCTCCGCTGCCTGCTGGAACAAGGGAGAGGAAGGTCTTCGTCAAGTACCGAACGTGTGACCGACTGCGGGAGCGCTGCCGGAACGTGGCGCCGGAAGGATCGTCTACGCGATCTTGAGATCGGAAAGAGTACGACTACATCACCCACGAGAATCTGCTCTCGTTAACCGCTTTGGAATCTTCGAGGGTAAGTTATTCCATCGACTCGTTGCTACAATCTAGTAGATAGATCTTGGCTTGTTTGTTTGTATGCGATAGAAAATTTTTGTTTTCCATGCTACGAACCCCTACAGTGGTATCAGAGCCGTGTCTATATGTAGATCTGTTGCACGAGTAGAACACAATGGTCATTGTGGGCGTTGATGCTTTTATTGTCGATTGCTTCTTGTGTACTTTGCATCTTGCGGTATGTTGGGATGAAGCGGCCCGGGCTAACCTTACATGACATCGTTCATGAGACCTGCTCCATGCTTGACATGCAACTTGTATTGCATAATTGGCTTTGCGGGTGCCTGTTTCTCCTAGCATAGTTAAGATCCAATTTACAACGGGTGATTAACAATACTAGTATCAATGTTGTGGTTCTTGTTCGTAAGTTAGAATGACACTTATTGAAAGCCCCAAACCACGTAAAATATGCAAAGAAAGTAGAGGCGTCTAACTTTGTTTTGCAGGGGTGTGCAGTGATGTGATATGGCCATGATTATGATTATATATGATGTATGCAATGTTCCTTATTGTAAGTCGGCAACCGGCAGGAGCCACATGGTTGTCTTTAATTTCTGTTAAGACCCGCGTGTCTATTCAAAGTAGTTGTAATAGTTGAAGCCGGTGGACGACAACCATGGAGAAGCATCATTGACCTTGATGCAATGTCGGTGATGATGGAGATCATGTTCGTGCTAGAAGATGGAGATCGGAAGCACAAAGAAGAAAGGCCATATCATATCACATATTATGAATTGCATGTGATGTTAATCCTTTATGCATCTTGTATTGCTTAGTAGACGATGGTAGCATTATAAGATGATCCCTCATGCACATGAATTTCAAGTCACAAAGTGTTCACCCTTAGTTAGCACCGTTGCTAAAGCTTGTTGTTTCGAAGAACCACGTGATGATCGGGTGTGTTAGATTCTACAAGTGTATACAACGTGAGCAAGCCAGATTTGCTCATGCGGAAACTAAGGTTTGATCTTGACGAGCCTAGCATGTACAGACATGGCCTCAGGAACACGGATTACCGAATGGTAGAGCATAAGTCATATAGTAGATATGATGAACATGTTGATTGTTCGCCATTGAAGCTATATCAACTCTCGTGATGATCGGTTTTGATGTGGTGGATTTGGTTCGTGTGATCACTAAAACAATGTGAGGGATATTGTTTTGAGTGGGAGTTCACCTAGATTAATTTAATTATTAATTAGAACTCAATTTATCATAAACTAAATCAAAGTGAATGTGCGTAGTTGTTGTAGTCATTGGCATCCGTTTACCACCTTGCGCTTAGTTATAATTGAGATGATAGAACTATAGAATTCTGGTTAGTTACTTTACGAACTGGTATCGTATTGTTTTGAAGTGTTAATCTAAAGTTTAAAATTCCTATTGCAAACTTTCAGTAAGTTCCGGTTACTCCATGAAGTTTAATAATTAGTATTAAATCAAGAGTAACAATTCCAAGTGTTAGTATATAAGTATCATGTTTGTCTCCATGATTCTTGATATTCAAAGGATTCTCTTAATATCAAGGTTATCTAGGATCTGAAAGAGTTGTTTCAGAAACCATGATGTGTGGAAGATATTGTGATATCTGAAACGAAGTTTTGGTTGCAACATGATAGAGTATAATATGGCAAAGTTCATGTTCTCATATTTTGATGAGAATTTGCAAAGGGTTGTAGACACTTGTTGTCCTAATCCTCCAAAAGGTTTTGGATAGCAACATTATACTCGTAATTCATCGTTATAAGCTAAAGGTAGTTTGATCATGGACGATTCCATGATAAGGTGAATATTTGATGTAGGTAAAATGTTTACTACACCAAGAGATTACTAAAGAAAGGAATTTGAAAGAACACCAAACATTTGATGATGGTGATCTACTTCAAAGTGCAAGTCCAAAGACATTGGTATTTAACTATACATGTTTTGGACTATGTGTCATATGTATGACTCCACTATTGATGTTGATAGATTCTTTCAAACAGAAAAGGAAATATTGAAAGAAAATCTCATAAGTATATGGCAGAAAGGAAAAGACTAGAATTGTTCTGCTTAAGTATATAGATGATATACATGTTATGGCTATATTCTTTGCTTATTAAACAATGTGGTTCTCAAGTATTTGATACTGAATTTGTTGGTGTGAATCGTCATACGAAACAACACAATTCATGAACTACAATGGCCTAAGTAACTAGCAAAAGAATATGTGATGATGTTCATTGAGAACAAATAAAGGGTTATTGTGTTGCTCGTTAAACATCAAAGCTTACCTTCAAGATTTGTTTTATCAGGTATTATGAGAACAAAAGGGTTGTTCAAATAATTGCCGTAATCCATAAAAGATGGATGATTCACAAATCTCGTTGGAGAAATCACATCCATAAAACTAGTGCTAAAAATGTCGAAAGACAAATTGATTGAAATATCACTTAGGAAGTGATATCGCCGTTTAAATTATATTGGAAAGAAAACATGAAGAAACTCCATGTGGATGGAATTTTGGAGTCTTTTGATTTTTGATCAAATGACGCTTGTGAAACTTTCCTAGAGATAATTAAAACTTCATTCATAGGCCAAAAGGGAACGAATGATTAGCTTATTGGAACTTGTACATATTGTTGTACGAAATCCATTATGTGTAGTCAAGAGCGATGGATTTCAACTTCATATGCTTTCTCCGAAATTTTGAGTGAATATATGAATATTTACTTAATAAGGATGAAGTGTGAAATATTTGAAAAGTTCAAAGATTTTAAGATGAAGTGCAAAATCATTGTAACAAGAATATAAATAGTTTATGATAAGATCATAAAGGAAGATATTTGAGTTACAAGTTTAGCATAATACCTAAGATTTAAAGGAATCGTTCGTGGATTTGCATTTTCCCGAAACACCATAAGAGTATGGAGCGTTCGAGATATGTAATTAAACCTTGTTTGACATGGTAAGATCGAAGGTGTAATTCATAAAACTGCCATTATATTTTAAAGATTAAAAGCTTTAGAGATTACCGTTTTTCCACTGAAAAGAGCTTCATCATAATCCGTTGAAATGACACCATATAAGGTTATGGTTTGGGATAAAACCCAAGTTGTCCTTTCTAAACATTGGTATGCTATGCATAAGAAAGATGTGTGCAACCAAAGTCGGATGAACCTGTCTTTGTATAAACTGTTAAGTATTCCTCCATAAACACCGGAGACAAAAGTGTTTGTTGCTTAGAACGTCAAGTTTCTTTGAGAAGGAATTTTTCGTGAAAAGTTAAGTGGGAGGACTATAGAACTTTGATAAGGTTAAAAGAACCTTAGCTATATGTGCAGAGTTGCGCAGCACCGAAAAGTGTTCCGGAGGCAGCGACAATACTCATGGCTCACGTGCCTCAAAGGTTGTGGTCACAGTGATCTAAGTTCCTATTGAAACAAGTAGATCGGGTAAACAATCAAATACCAAGATTTGAGGGTTGAATCATTATTTGAGAATAATGAACCGACTACATACAAAGAAGCGATGATGGGCCCTGACTCCGTCAAATGACTTGAAGCCATAAAATCCGTGATAGTTCCATACACGAGAAATCAAGTTTTGAACTTGAAGGACCCTCGAGATAGGTGTAAGACCTTACAGTTGTGTCTGGATCTATAAAGAAATAGACATGGATGTTTTACATCTATGAAATAGTCGACATGTTGAGAAAGAGTTCACAACAATGTTCAAAGGTTGACTATGACAAGATCTGATCTTTCATAGCGATATTTAGTCTAGACGGATTAATGTAGCAACCACTACATATAATTTGTTATATGGTAGTTGAATAAACAAAACAAGTTCTTCTAATAGAATCGTTACCTAGGATATGTGCATAACACGGTC
The DNA here is from genome assembly GCA_916181665.1 of Avena sativa. NCBI lineage: Eukaryota > Viridiplantae > Streptophyta > Magnoliopsida > Poales > Poaceae > Avena > Avena sativa. The sequence goes on from OV702280.1 coordinate 142,508,714, forward strand.
CATAGGGTTTTGTTAATTCAAAGGATGCTAAAAGCATATGCAAACTTCAATGGTTAAAGTGAGCATCGCGGAGTTGGAATCTTCACTGTGATGAAACTGTTAAAGGAGTTTAAAAGTTCATTAGAGACGATGAAGAAGCTTGCATTTGCAAGAAATTAAGTGGGAGCGCTAAGACATGTTTCTAATACATTATGTGGAAGACATATTGTTGATTGGAAATAATGTATCTTTTATTAACACATATGAAGAATTTCATCCCGATGAAAGACTTAGGCAAAACCCAAATATTTGGCATCAATAGACGCTTATATGGTTGTGCCAGAAGTACATAGACAACATATTGAATGAGTTCAATATAGAAACTACAAGAAAGGTTCTTGTCGCACAGAAAGGATTGAATGAGTTCAATGTTGATGATATATTCAAGTGTATTGACACTTGGTAAGTGAAACAAGGATTCAAGTATAGATTGATACTTGATGTATGAAATCACAAAGAGTATTTATATCAATCATGCTGTGATATGTACAAATCCAGATATGTCCTATACTCTAAATGTTATGAGCATATACGAGAATGATTCATAAGTTGATCATTGGACAATAGTAAGGATATTCTTATGATCTTTTGGAAGAACTAAGAGTATAATATTTGTAGAAGTGACAAATAGATGGTTAGTTCATTGTAAAAATACTACATTGATACTAGTTTTGTCACAAAATACAAATTAAGTTTATCTCAATCTAAACTAAGGGTGGCACAATATAATGGAAAGTGAGTTCCATAATGGATTTGGATGAGATCCAAAGTTAAGACATTGTGACAGATACTACAACAAAAGGCTAAGTATATGACTGCTATAATAGCAGCAAAAGAGGGCATTTGTGTCAAGTAGTTTGTTATCAAACTAGGTGTAGTTCACAGTGGGATAATACTATGAAGATATATTGTGCGACAATATTATCAACATGTTTTAACCCCAAAGAGCTAAAGGTCACACCGAAAGACCAAATTTATACAAAGCCATCTCATTAGAGAATGAGTGATGCGTAGAGACGCAAAAACATGCAATTACACACGGACCTGGAAGTGTCAGATCCGGAGATCAGTTGACCACTAGCAATAGTGTACATACAACACCGGAAAGCCATAGGTGTTGAATACACAAAGGTTTGAAACTAGATTATTGAATCTAGTGCAAGTGGGAGACTGTTGGAGATATGCCCAAGAGGCAATAATAAAGTGGTTGTTATCATATCTTCACACTTATGATAAATGTTTACATGCCATGCTATAATTGTATTAACCGGAAACATTGATACTTGTGTGATTTGTAAACTAAAATTAGAGTCCCTAGTAAAGCCTCTTGTTAAACTAGCTTGTTGGTTAATATATGATCATGAACATAGAGATGTTATTAACAACAGGATCATATCATTAGGAGAATGATGTGATGGACATACTCCTATAGATAAGCGTAGCATAAAGATCAAGTCATTTCAATAGTTCAATTGCTATATGCTTTCTGATACATAGTAACCTAATTCCTTCGACCATGAGATCATGCATATCACCTTTACCGGATGGATGCTTTGATGACATCAAACACCACACCGTAACTGGGTGGCTATAAAGGTGGCATTGAGTGTTCGGAAAGTATTGGTTGAGACACATGGATCAAGAGTGGGATTTGTCCATCCATATGACGGATAGATATACTCTGGGCCCTCTCGGTGAAATGTCATCCAATTAGCTTTCAAGCATGTGACTGGCTCACAAGGGATCACATATCACGGGAACGAGAAAAGAGTACTTATCAGTAACGAGGTTGAACTAGGTATGCAGAGATACCGACGATCATAACCTCGGATAAGTAACATATCGTGAGACAAAGGGAAATTGGTATCATATGTAAGTGATTCATTCGATCGCAAAGTAATCGTAGAAATATGTGGGAGCCATATGAATTTCCAGATTCCTCTATTGGTTATTGTTCGGAGAAGTGTCTCGATCATGTCCGCATAATTCACGAACCGTAGGGAGACACACTTAAGGATTCGACGTTGTTTTAAGTAGTTATGGTATTATGAGAAAGATACTGAATGTTGTTCGGAGTCTCGGATGGGATCCGGGATATCACGAGGTGATCCGGAATGGTCTGGAGAATAAGATTCATATAAGGAAAGTCCCGTTTCGGAGTTCGGGAATGATTCCGGTGTTTTCATCGGGAATGTTCTAGAAGGTTCCGGATTGTCCGGCACTCCGGGGGGCAGGGTACATGAATGTGTCATTGAATGATTGCATCATGTACTAAGTGTTCTTGCTGTTCCAAAAAACATGAAAGTCAAATTGCCAGTTTGAAAGTCAAACGGCTAAAACAGGAAACTGTGGAAAACAGGAAACTGTGGGAAACAGGAAACTGTGGGAAACAAGCAAGAGGAGGTTGAAACCAACTTGGAGGAGGAGTTCCTCTCCTCCAAGCCGGCGCCAGCCCTAGGCCGAGTTGGGGAGGGACTCCCTCCCTCCCTGGCGCGCCTAGCCCCTCCACCTATAAAAGGAGGGGCAGGGCTCCTCCTTGAGACACACAAGTTTCTACCTCTAATCTCTGGTTTAGAGCCGTTTTGGTTTAGAGCTTCTAATTGCTTTAGCCTGCGGTTTAGAGCCTTCTAATTGGTGTGTCTAATCTCTAGACCACTAATAGCCCTCTCTCATAATCCACCATACTCGCTTCGGCTTAAGGCGAAGCCCTGCGGGATCTCCCCTCTACTTCCGGTACCACGCCGTTGTGCTGCCGGAATCTCGAGGAGAGTGCTACAACCTCCGCTGCCTGCTGGAACAAGGGAGAGGAAGGTCTTCGTCGAGTACCGAACGTGTGACCGACTGCGGGAGCGCTGCCGGAACGTGGCGCCGGAAGGATCGTCTACGCGATCTTGAGATCGGAAAGAGTACGACTACATCACCCACGAGAATCTGCTCTCGTTAACCGCTTTGGAATCTTCGAGGGTAAGTTATTCCATCGACTCGTTGCTACAATCTAGTAGATAGATCTTGGCTTGTTTGTTTGTATGCGATAGAAAATTTTTGTTTTCCATGCTACGAACCCCTACATACACCACACTTCTTTTGGAGAGAGACACACTCTATTTCCATTGCCCAGAACACTCTAGTTTTCACTCTTATTGTTTTGCGAGTGTTCTCTTTTGCTAGCACTGTGTTTAGCCTTAGTTTTCTTGTGCTTTCAGCTTAGAACTTTTTAGTTCCTCTTTGTGGACTTATGAGACAATCTCACTGATCTTTATTGATTATTATCTTTGTGAGTTGTTTCAAATAAGTTGTTTGGTGTTGGAAAAGAGTAGAAAGTTCCATGCTTATAGTGGTACAAAAGGGAGCTTGTTTTGACTATGGCTTAGACTTTATCATGTCATGCTAGGTGTTGCTTTGACCTTATGCTTAGTGATTATTGTTGTAGCATGACTTGTTCCAAACAATTAGGATTGCTAAATGTGCTTTGAAAAAATCATGCGTTGTTTTAGCATACAAAAGCATAGTATTGTGGTATTCTCCTTTGATGTTTTGTTTAGGTTGACTTGGCACATGCCCATACCATGTTATGACTATGAACAAGTCACCATAGCCTCTATGATCACTTAGTCCTTGACTTGTAGTAGCACTCTTTGCTTTGATTAGTATGCTTTGTTGCACTTCATGATTTTGGCCATTATTGCTCTCTTAGTTGGTTGCTCCTAGTCCTTTTCTAGCCTCCACTTGTGTGAGTAAGATCTACTCATGCTTCCAACTCCCAAGAAACCAAGTTTTTCCAAAGTGTCCACTATAAATTCCTATGCATGGTGTGTTACACCATTCCAAGTATATTCTTGTTTTCAACTATCTTCCAATTAAAAAACTACTTTGTTATGTGAAAACTTAGTGATTAAAGCCCTCACGAACTTGATGGCCCACTTTATATTCTTTGCCCCTAATAAACTTGAACCATTGTGACAACTTTGTTGTATATGCTTGCACTTATAAGTTGGAATTAGCAGAACCGTGCTGTCACAGGGAACATTGTCAACATTGCACTTGTACCTTGTTGTACTCAGTTGATATCATGTTATTTTGTCTATGGATGTCACTGGTGTGAAATAAAGAGGGAACTTGTAAGTCCATGGAGTTTTTATCCTGTGTTAGAGAAACGCCTGGCCCGCTAGCCTAAGCCATGCCTAATCATGGTGGAAACTTGCAGCATCACCATAATGAGCTATCTATAAAGCATCCTCAATAAAAAGCTATGCATATGGTAAATAAAAAGATTGCTGAGATTCTCATTGTCTGCTTGCCTTGTCATTTTGGTTATGGAAAAGATCATGTACTATGTGCAAGGGGTACCCCGTTGGCGGTTCTCAATGATAAGAAAATACTTACAATGACAAGAACTTACCTGGACCCAAATTTGACTATGCATGAGGTGTGGCCCTCATATTCAAGGGACTTGAGATTGCCAACTTATACTTCGTCAAGCATATACTCCATCTTTGCCACTTTAACCTTAACCACTTCAAGATTCTTATGATAGGAGCAATGAGGGCTGAAAGCTAACAAGTACCATAATTTTTGGAAGCTCTTTTTGAAACCTGAAATCTCTGCTTCCTTTAAAAAAAGGCCTTTCTTCCACCATTATTGAGTCTCCACCTTCTACCTTTAGGCACCTTTAAGAGAGCATAGTTGCCATTCTATGTGGAGTGTTCCAAAGGTTATTAATTGATGCATATTGTGATATTACTTGTTCTTGTGCTATTTGTTTCTAGTCACCCTTGTGAACGTTGAAGGTGTCCTATGCATCTATTTGCTACTCTATGAGGGACAAGCTAATTGCCACTATGATATGTTTTCTATATGTGAAACAAACAAACGTTTTTCAATGCATGTTATTCATGATCTTTGTTTGTAGCTTGCCATGTTGCATGCATAGTTAATTTGTCCTGTTGTTAGAACTCCATCTTTCATGCACATGTTTAGATTTCTTTGATCCCATTTTTCAATGCTTGCAAATGGTTGGATCTTTATTGTGAGGGTGCATCTCAACTCAAAAATTATTCTTTTGATCACTTACCTACTCGAGGACGAGTGGGAGTTAAGCTTGGGGATGCTTGATACGTCGGAAACGTATCTATAATTTTTGATGCTCCATGCTTGTTTTGTATCTACTTTGCTTTGCTTTGTCTATACTTTGAGGTGTTTTTATATATTTTCTAAAGCTAACCTATTAACAAGTTGCCATAGTGCCAGTTGCATGTTTTCTTCTATTTTTGGTTCCAGAAAGGTAGAAAATCAATATTCTCGGAATTGGACGGGACAAAAGCCAAAGTTATTATTTTTCCCAGAGCAACACGGAACCACGAAGCAGAGCCATAGGGGGGCCACAGGGTGGCCAACCCCCCCCCCCCCTTGGCGCGGGCAAGCCCTGGAGGCGCCTAGAGGGCGTGTGGGCCCCCTGGACCCCCAGCGACCTTGATTCCTGCGCCTATAAGAAGCATCCGACCCAAAAAACCATAGGGCATCCAGAAGAAATCCACGAAAACCTCCACAGCGCCACCGCCACCGAAAGGTAGTTCGGGGGATAGAAAGTCTCTGTTCCGGCACCCTGCCGGGACAAGGAAGTGCCCCCGGAGCCATCTCCATCGATCTCCATCGCCATCTTCATCACCATTGCCGATTCCCATGATGAGGAGGGAGTAGTTCTTCCTCAGGGCTAAGGGCTCTATCGGTAGCTATCTGTTCATCTCTCTCTATGCATGATCTTGTGGTCATGAGCTTTGTAATCAAGTAGATCTACCTTGCTACTCAAGTGCTTCATTAGATTTCTTCTCTCACCATGTGTGTCAAAGTGACAACATGCACGCCATGGTGGCCCTTAGGTTTGAGTCTACATAAATACTCTTTGTGCTTTAATAGATCTATGATTTTCCCCACGTGTGTGAAAGTGACAGGGTGCATACCGTGTGTGTCACTTTGGCTAGATTGAATATTTGTTATGAGTTATATTTGGAGTTGGATGTCTCTATGAAATTGTGGTGTTTGTTGGAACCATCTAGCGCTCAAGGTGACAGTGTGGGGTTATCTAGATTGGGGAAGGCGGACTTTGAGGTGTGCTGTTGTAGCCCTACCTTGGATTAGAGTGTCCAACCGGAGAGTAGTTAAGAGTAGTATCATGAAGAGAGGATATTAACATGAGAGAGTGTTCACTAGTTGAAGTATGATCCCTAGGCCTTGTTTCTAAGCATTGAAACACTGTTTGCTACTAGATCTTTTGCATGTTTGCTTGGTTCCATCTTTGTTCCGTTTGCTAGGGAGGTTTTGGATTTTTACCTTTCCTCCACGCCATCAGCTCTTTTCTGGCACCGCTACCCCACGTCAACAACAAGTCAGAAGCTCTTTTCTGGCACCGTTACCACTTGTATTTCACTATCTCTTTGCCTAACTAGTGCACCTATACACCTAACAAGTGTATTGGGTGTGTTGGGGACACAAGAGACTTCTTGTATCTTGATTGCAGGGTTGCTTGAGAGGGAATACCTTTGACCACTTCCTCTTTGAGTTCGATAAATCTTGGGTAATCCACTTAAGGGAAACTTGCTGCTGTTCTACAAACCTCTGCACTTGGAGGCCCAACAACTGTCTACAATAATAGAAGTACGTAGACATCAGAACATCAAAAATTATAGATACATTTCGGACATATCATGGTCCTAAACCACCATGTGTGGTAGGCAGGGGTGTCCTACTCTTTGGCAACATCGTCGTTTCCCTTTGTGATCTTGGTAGGAGGTACAGGCATCGTGTTGTATGAGAATGCCGAGAACTTCCGATCCTTGGAGTCAGAAAATGTTGGGCTCTATGAGCAGATCCAAAAACTAAGGGTTGACCACGAACATAGTGTCACCAATATGCTGGAGTCCAGTAATCATGCTACCAAGGAACTTGAATGATCCATTGCTCGCAGGGACCAAAAAATATCAAATATAAAGGCGAAGCTGGATCTGCAGAAAGACACGACTCAGGCACTCCAGGATGAATTCCGGATTTTGAGAGAGGAAAGGAAGAAAGTAGATGAATCTATCTTCGGTAAGTTTTATTGTGCTTCTGTCTCTTGCTTTTCCTTTGTTTCTTTAAAAAAAATCCCACAATACCATGTCAGATTTTGATCCTTGTGCTTTGAACTGTAGGGCCTCTCAACCTCCTAGACTCTTCATCATCCAAGTCACGCACGAGCCATCTTGGGTTATTCGGAGATCTCCTTCATGACTACTGTCAATCCCTTGAAGGGATTGGCGAAGTCGTTGATCTATCCGACCTTCACAAGCTTCCGGCTGAAGAGTAGCGTGACAAGGTGAAGGATTTTCCTTAGTTGATTCGGGACTGTAATATATCCTATGCCCGCATAGCCGCGCAAAATGCCCTAACCATGGTAATGAGCCACCATGGAAACATGGAAATATGGCAAGTTACCAAGGGTTATGAAACTGAAAACAAAGATGGCAAGAAGTAGAATATTGGAGAAATATGGGATTCTTGTGCCGGATACGCGTGTCGCATGGTCGAGATGACCAATTTTGACAAGCCATTCTTCACTCTTGTTGCTGTGCCGCCAAGCCCCCCCCCCACCAGCTGAAGCAGAAGAAGATTCTAATGATGATGAGGAGACTGAGTCTGATGAAGTCCCCATCCTGGAAAAAGATCAAGGCAACACCACAGATTCTGCAAAGCCTTCTCCACCTTCAGCATAGAGTTTGGAAAAAACTTTGCATTATTCTGTGCCAGCTGTCTATGTAATAAGTAAAATACTTTTATTTTGTGGTGCTGGTGTGTAAGAACTAATGATTTTACTACTTAGCATGTTTTTTAGAATATGTTATGTGTGCTCGAAAATTTCTTAAGCACTTTGTGTTTATACTTGTCATTTTATCTAGCTCTCTGCCTCATCCCTTGCATCAGCCGACCAACATTTAGCATGGAAACTTTGCCGATTCAACGGAGCACAACAGCTAAACTAGTTTAAACTCGGAAACAAAGCTGACATCCAGTAACAACACTTCATTACTCGGAAAATGCCCGCGTCTAAGCAATCAGATAAAAAACCAACGTATAAACATAAAATGAGATTTATACCCAAAGGTAACATTTTTTATAGATATTAAAAAATCATAACCAGAACAAGCATGAGCATAAACTACTTTCAAGCATCCTGGAATTTTTGAAATTGACATTCTCTTTTGGAAATAAGATGGTAAAAAACTTCTTAGAAAAATATATGAGCGAACCAATACTTTATTTCACTTTGAACATGTACATATGATTACAAGGAAATATAATTAAGAATAGAAGGGATGTAGCTATGCAATATTCCATGGACGGTCTAATTCATCCGGGTCTGTACTACCACCAGTTATCTTTCCCTTCCGAGTGTCAGGTCTTTCCTAGATTGGTCTCATATCGGTTAAATAATATGACCCGTTATGCACAACATGGCTGATCATAAAAGGTCCTTCCCAAATCAGGGAGAGTTTGTGCTTTCTCGTTTGCATGAATTGGAGAACCAAATCACCCTTTCTGAAAGAATGATTTTGCACTCTTTGACTATGGCACTTGCATAACTTCTACTGATAGGCTGTAGATCTCTGTTTAGCAACAACGCAAACTTCTTCGACTATGTGGAGATCATCTTGTCGAGAAACTTTGGAATCTTCTTCGATATACGCCTTGACTCGAGGAGATTGTTGAATTAAATCACTCAAAATAACTACCTCTGCATGATATACCAAGAAGGAAGGAGTATATCTGGTAGATCTGTTAGGAGTTGTACGCAAGGTCCATATCACAGACGGTAATTCTTCCGCCCAAGCCCCCATAGCATGACGAAGTGGTGCCTCGAGACGAGGTCAGAGTCCTTGTAAAATGAGATTGTTTTCCCTTTCGACTTGTCCATTGGCTTGTGGATGTGTGAAGTTACTAATGCTCAAATGTCTCATTCATGAGCTCTTTCGAAATCAAATATATAACTTTACGAATGTAATGGCTTTAGCATAATTAATGAAAGTATATCTCAAAATGTTGATCTAAAAGTGGATGATATACCTTCTTGTTCATGTTCGTTTAGGGGTTTAAGGTTTAGGTTTTAGGGCATTTTCAATAATGCTCAAGCTTTATGCTTATATTCATGGAATGGAATGGCGTTAGCATAATTGAACGAAAATATATCTCAAATGTTGATCCATAAGTGGATGATATACCTTCTTGGTCAGGGTCGTTTAGGGGTTTGGGGAATTTTCAACAATGTTCAAGCTTTATGCTTATATTTGTGGACCGTTACCGCAATTTAATGAAAGTATCTCAGATTTGATCTATAAGTGCATGATACCTACTTGGTTAGGGTTTACTTATGGGTTTAAGGGTTTATGGTTTATGGTTTTAGTATTTAGGGGCTAAGGATTTAGGTTTTAGGGGTTGTTTAGGGTTTCATGAATTTTCAGTAATGTTCAAGCGTTATGCATATATTCGTCGAATAGAATGGTGTTGCCCAATTTAATGAAAGTATCTCAAATTTGATATACAAGTGCATGATATCTGCTTGGTCAGGGTATAGGGGTTTATTAGTGTATAGGGTTATAGGGTTCAGGGGTTTAGTGTTTCGGGAACTTTCAATAATGTTCAAACTTTATGGTTATATTCGTGGAATACAATGGTGTAACTAATTGTATCACCACACCAATTTTATTGTTCAAAGTCTCATTGCACCAATTTTATCACAAAGTATGAATTATTTGATGAATAATGCCCAAGTTTCTTAAAATTTTCAAGTTCACAAGCCAGTTTTTCTGACTCTAACGATTTTATCTCAGTTTAGCGAAAAATGTTCGAATTTTGAACTTCAAACGATGGGAATCTCTACTTCCTATAATTCTGGGTCACTGACAAGAGGGTCACTTGCATTGTGGGTCCACAAAGTCAGTGTAAGGACAAAGGGGGTGGGCGGGTAAATACACTTATTGAAGAACGGAAGGGAACCAGGTCGATGGGGTGATGCACGTGAGAGAATGAAAAATTACCACCTATATCCCTCTATTATTGCATTGCTCCTTGGGTTCTTGTTTCGGGAGCAGGGATAGAAGAGGAATTTTCATTCTAACAAGAGGTGAAGTATGTTTGGGGTTGGATGTTTGAAAGGATGGGTGGGATATTTCGGCGCTCTCTCGAAATTTTGAAGCTGAAGGTTCTAAGGTATGCTACTCCCACCCCCACTTGGGGGATGTTGTCCCCATCAGATAGACCCAGACGCATGTACACTTTCGAGCATTTAATGAGTTGATAGACATCTGCCGTCTTTCAAACAAGATGACCAAGGTCATAGTCATAGTTTCTTTTTTTGACCTGCACAACCATAGTTGCTGGTACCGTGTCCATGTCTTGTACTCCGTACATTGGATGCATCATGGCCAATCAAGCTTTGCATACAGATGGAAAATCCAATTTTATTTTTCCAAGTGACAACATTGCTTTTGGTTGTGAAGCAACTTCAAAGATTATGGCTCAGTATAACATTGTTCCAATTTTCACACAAAGCACCCTGTTTAATGGATAAACCATATCAATCTTACTGGCTAGATTTTTGTGATAAATTGATAATATGGAAGTTTACTAAAAACATGTCAATTTTGGTAACATGGTCTAGAGAAATGATGGAGAAGAAGACTCTAGAATGATGGAGAAGTGTGTTTTGAGGTTTGTGCATAGTGTTAATTGTGCTAAAGACTACCAATAGTATCTTCTAGCATTATATGCTAATAGAATGGAAAAGAAGATGTGACGGATAGGAATGTTGGGATTCGCGAATCTTGATCTAACGGTCAATATTCAAAGTGGTAAGATGAGATAAGATATGTCCCAAAATTCCATCTTCCAAAATTTCACACAAATTACTGATTTAATGAAATACTCACGAGTTTCATGAATTTTCAAGTTTCCGTGCTAATTTCGCCACTTTAAGTAGTTCATCTCGGTTTAGCCAAAATTGGTCAATTTTGATCTATGGTCACAGACAAGGGGGGCGCGTATATGGTGGTGCCCAAAGCAAGGTAGGTCAGAATTTTCAAAGTTATCCCTTGATGACCCACAAGTATAGGGGATCGCAACAACCTTCGACGGTAGTATTACCCAATTTATTGATTTGACACAAGGGGAGACAAGGAATAGTTATAAGCCTTAACAACTAAGTTGTCAATTCAGCTGCACCTGGAAATAGTCTTGCTCATATTAGTTTATCAGTAGCAACAATTTTGTAGTAGCAATAGAAAAGTAACAGCAGCAGTAGAACAAAAGCAATAGTAACAATAGTAGCAAACAGTAGGATATGAGTGCGGTGTCATAGGGATGGATGGACGGGCTTTGCATGGACGAGTCTAAACATGTAACTTCAAAATCTAGGGCATTTGCAGAAACAAGGTAAAGCATCCAAGTACTAAACAATCATAGGCATGTGCTCCATATAGTCATATGTGCTCGCGATGAGAACTTGCACAACATATTTTGTCCTGCCAGCCCGTTGCAGTGGGGCCTCAAGGGAATCTACTAGCAATTAAGGTACTCCTTTTAATAGAGCACCGGAGCAAAGCATTAACACTCCATGAACACATGTGATCCTCATATCACAGCCATCCCCTTCAGCTGTCCCAATTTTTGTCACTTCAGGGCCTTTGGATCCGGACAATGATATGTTTACACAACTTGCAGATAATATCACAAACAATACTATCATCATGAATCAATAATAATATCAGATCTGAGGTCATGGCACTAGGGCCCTAGTGACAAGCATTAAGCACAACAAGTTGCAATAAATTCAAAAAGCACTAATAGGGATACTAGGCACCATGCCCTAACAATCTTATTCGATTACATGATAGAACTCATCCAATCCCTACCATCCCCATAGCCTACAACAGGGGATTACTCACTCATGGATGGGGGAAACATGGATGGTTGATGGAGAGGCATTGTTGATTATGATGGCGATGATCCTCTCCAAATTCCCTATCCCGGTAGGGTGCCAAAACGGATTTTCTGGTTTCGAATCGCGGTTTTTGGTTGTGGCGGCGCAGTGGAACTCCTTCTGGAAAAACGTCGAATCCCCCTTGGTTTTTAGATCAAGAGGCAACTTATAGGCGAAGAGGGAGGCCGAGGGGGTGCCTGAGGCGGCCATACCCCCTCTAGGCACGGCCAGGCCTGGCCCGCGCGGAAGGGGGTGTGGGCCCCTCAATGCCCCACTCCGTCTCGTATTATGGCTCCGTGAGTCTTCTAGTGAAATAGGATTTTTGGCATATTTTCCGGGATTTTTCCTGATAGTTGATTTTCTACACAAAAACTAGACACCAAGCTAATTCTGCTAAAAACAACGTCAGTCCATGTTAGCTGTATCCAAACCACACAAGTTTAGAGGAGAAACAATAGCAAAAGTGTTCGAGAAAGTAAATACGTTTTGGACGTATCAACTCCCCCAAGCTTAGCTTATTGCTAGTCCTCAAGCAATTCAGTTGAAAACTGAGTGCAATAAAAGATCTTTCACGAACACATTTGCTTCATATGATGTTATATATTCTCAGCACATGAGTACATACTCAGACAATTCATAATAAGGAGTATGCCACTAAGTCTACTTAATAGTCATTACAAGCTATGAAGATATTCCAACTCAATAATAATACGTAGCATGAAATATAAACATACGCAACATTGCAATGCTCATAAGAAGGTATGATAGAGTGGTATCTCGCTTGCCTTTGATTGTAGAGCACAACATAAATGCCAAGGCACCTCTGAAGTTCAAGTGAAGACTAGAAGTAAAGATATCAAAGATACAAGAATCAAAGTCATGACATAATTAACCAAGTTTCGAGACAAGCACATTACACTAAGAATGAAAACTATGCTCTAAGATGGTGCTCATAGAATAAGTGGTGACTCAACAAGGAAGTGAAAAGGTTTTGAAAAGTTTGAAAGGCTTCCAAATGCTGAAAGTATGGTACTCATTAGCTTTGATCTCTCATTTCCCCTATCATAGGCATCTTTAGATGGTTAAGGTGAAAGTAGGGTCCAATATGAGTTATATGCTTGACATACTATAAACTGGAAATCTCATGTCCCTTGAGTACGAGGGCCGCTCCTCATGCTACTCAACTTTAGTTACTTGTAAGTTCTTGTCATAGTAAATACATGCATATCATAGAGAACTGCCAACGGGTTACCCCTTGCACATGATACAGGAGCTATCCCATAATAAAAATGACAAGGCAAGCGGGCGGTGAGCATCTCAAAAATCTTCTTATTTTCCATGGGAAAATAGCGTTTTTTCTCTCTTTCCTCTTTCCAATATGTCTCTTTTTTTATATAAGAAGAAAGCTTCATAGATAGCTCACTATGGTTATGCTGCAAGTTTCCACCATGATTAGGCATGGCTTAGGCTAGCGGCCCAGACGTTCTCTAACACATATACATAACTCCATGGACTTACAAGCTCCCCTTTAATTTCACACCGACGACATCCGCAAACAAAAGAGAATGATATAAACTGGGTATATATTTATAGGTGTTAAAAGCGTTCCCGTGAAAGCACGGTTCTGCTAACTCCCAGCCTATAATTTGCAAGCATATAACTTTCATGGACAGTCACAATGGTTCAGGTTTATTAAGTGCAAGAAATAAAGTGTGCCATCAAGTTCGTGAGAGCTTTACTAACTAACTTTCTCATAACAAGCAAACATTTTATTTGGAAGAAAACGAGGCATGATGATTATGCACGGAATAGCAAATGATGCTAGTAGGTAGGTATGGTGGACACTTCTGCAATATTGGTTTTGGGGAGTTGGAAACACAAGTAGAGCTCATACTCAGTGCAAGTTAAGTCTAGCAATAGAGGGAGCGACAAACGAGAGAGCAATAACTGTCATAATCATGCTTGCAACAAAACAAGACTAATTATGGCATGAAAGTGATACAAGAAATCTGAGGCAAAATAAATCATCGAGGCTTACTGACTATTGTTTAGTCATATGCATGCGTGATCATGTGCCAAGTCGATTCAAATGAAACATTCAGAGGACGATACCACAATATCATACCAAGTTATGAGTAAAACAATGCAAGCAAACATTCATATGACATGCTACAAACTATTAGTAAGCTAGAGCTAATCATAAGAGAGCAAGAACTACTAAGCATCCATAAATAACATACACCTTACATGAACAGACTAAGCATTCCCACAATGATGAGTATATGTACAAAAATGAAAACAAATAGAGTTCGTTTTTTTAGGGTAAAACAGTAGGGCAAAAAAACCCCACTACAACTTTTATAGATTATAGAGAGTTACAAAAGAATATTTACAAACATATTCCACCTCAAAAAGAGGGATAACATGCTAATCAGCTATCTCCTGTCTAAATTGGTTTCAATCCAAACCTTAAGGCCCTGGTAATACTTCTTCTTAATTCTATAAAGGACCCATCTTAATTCCTGGGCTACAATAGCCTTCCAGGTCTCCATCGACGCATGCTGATTGTTGAAAATTTCATTATTTCGGCAAATCCAGATGCTCCAAGTTCCAAGAATCAGAATTTCCATTGCAAAAGGGACCTTGAGGTCTTTTTTAATACTGGCTAAAACTTCAAAGATGCTTTGATCAGCCGAATTGACCTGTGAAATTTCAGCCCAGCAGGCTCTTGCAAAGGGGCATTCCCAAAACAAATGTAAACTGGTTTCTTCACTATTGCAGCCCTGGAAGACACAATCATAAGATGCCAGAGAAAAACATTTCCTTTTCAGAAGATTTCTTGTGTTGAGTCTATCAAGCAGTAAGAGCCAGAAGAAGAATTTGTGCTTACCACACCTCAAATAGAGTTCGTTACCAGCCTCTTACCACACCTCAAGTTGTCTTAATCTTCATTATTGCCCTTCACTTGTGTGGCTTGAATAATAACATGAAATCAAACTCCACTGAGGACAGCTAAACCCTGCAAAGAACTTCACAAAACCAAAGAAGAACAACAAATATTTTTGGTGTTTTTGATTTTTTTAAACAAGCACACAAAGCAAAAACAAACAAAGCAAAATCTTTTTGTATTTTTCTTAAGGCAAACCAAAGCTAAAAGGCAAAGAAACAAACCAAGAAAAACAACAAAAATATTTTTGGTCTTTTTGTGTTTTGGGAAAGCAGAAACAAAAACCAAAAAGAAAGCGAAACATGGATATATAAAGAACCGACGAAACATGATATATAGATGAGTGTGATGTCGGTATACCTCCCCCCAAGCTTAGGCTTTGGGCCTAAGTGGGGCTCAATAGAGCGGGTAGTAACCCCAAGTTGGTGGGTCATCATAGGAATGATCATAATCAGACCCTCGCGATGAGGAAGAAGACGTGGTCCAATCGTAGGAGGGCTGCTGGTATGAAGACTCCCCCATGTTGGAGGGTTGAACCGAATCATCTTTGGCATCCTCTCCAACATTCTCCTCTTGATGGGAGAGATCCGCCACATATGTGTCAAACTCTTCCTCCACGGCCATCCTTGCCTGTTATCAAAATTAAACAAAACAGGTGCATGCAAATAGACTACTTTCTCAGTCCTACCCCCTCACCAACCACGCTTGACAAAGGATATCTCATACTGTAAATCTCTCATAGAATCCCAATAAGAAACAAAGTTATGTTGAACCATGGAAATGATATCAAGTTTCTCTATTTGGAACCGATAATCTGAAAGGCGAGGCTCTAAACCATGAAAAGCGAGCAAACAAGAGGCAATGAGGCCTCCACAAATTCCACCCTTCTCGCGGTTAGTGGTAAGATGGTAAGCTATCAAAGCACCCAGGTTATAAGATCTATCCCTATTCAAAGAAGCTGAGATAAAAGCTAGATCGAATGAAGATAACTTTCTAGTAGTCTTTCCAGCAAGAACACACTTGGTAATGAAATAGGCAAAATATCTAATGGATGGGAACTGAATGTTCCGAATTTTACCACTTTCCTTTGAGAAGTCGCAACCTTGGCAAATTTCAGCATATAAATCCATAAGTGGCTTAGGCCTCTCCTTGATCTTCTCACAAGATCCCCAATGCGGCACTCTAATAGCTACACAAAAATTAGCAAAAGGAAGATCGATAGCTATATTGTAGATTTTATAATGGACCACGGGTTAGACGAGGACCAAATAAACCGGAAGTCCTGCACCACAGCCATGGTTAGCTTAACATATTGATATGGTTCCTCTTCAACAAAGTGTTCCAACCCTGCATTAGTAATCATAGTTTGGAAATCATGGAAGATTCCCACGACTCTCATAAATTCAGGGCATGGATATATGGAAGGGAAGACTTCTTCCTCACGATGGACTTTCATTGTCTCAGGTACCATTAAATCACGTTGATTCAGTTGGTATGCACTCATCTTCTTTTCTGAAATATTTAGACAAACATCAAACGAAGTAATTTCCAAGTTGATAAATGATGAGGAACTACTATAGGAACTTGCTAGAAGGCTAAACATGCATCAAAATGAAGTCTCTAAGCATAGAACAAGCATGCAAGCTCACACAACCTGACACCTATAGCAGCAAAATACTCAAGATACAATCTACCAATCACAAATCTAATTGGACAAGCGGAGGAGGCACATACCAAGGTGCAATCCCTCCAAAAATCAGGAGAAAAGAAGGGCTGAACAAGGAGATCGAAAATCGGGAGCAAGAACAGCAAGAACTCGAGCTTGAGAAAAAATTTCAGTGTTTTTTGGGAGAGAGAAAGAAGTGGCTGGAAGGAGACAACTTAGAGGGCCACAGGTGTGCCCCACCCAGGACAGGCGCGCCCTGGGGCTGGCCGCGCCACCATGGGGTGTGCTGGCCTGGTGGGTCCCCCTGGGGCATTCCAGGTGTCCCTCTTCCCCCATTTTCGAGGAAAAATTTAATATGAATTTTCTGGGATTTTTCGGTGAACTTTATTTTTGTCCAATTTTCAGGTTATGAAAATTTAATTTCTCGCAGAAAAAGATTTTTTTAGAAGAGGCAAAAAAGCAAACCAAAACCAAAACTACAGAAGTTTTAAGACACTCTAACAAGCAAACAACTAGCAAAACTAAAGGTAACAAGAGAAAGAGCAAAGATTGGGAACGAGAAAAATAAAAGTGAGCAAGTATAACCACTGTGAAATCATTGTCTTGTTCATTAAATCCCTTTGTTAACAAGGTTGATCAAGTCTTGTTACCAAAACAATTTAAAATGAAACAAAACTTTGCATTCCATAAACTAATTATGTTACCTCAAACTTGATAGCAATAGTCCCAATCATAATAGTTTCAAAACTTTCTTGTGGAATGGGACAATATATTTCTCCAACTTTGATGCTCTCAATATTTCCAATTGAATTCAAGCAATAGCTCTTATCAATCTTATTGGGGAAATAGACAGTATGCTCTTTTCATTAATATTAAATGTTACTTTTCCTTGATTACAACTGATGACAGCACCTGCAGTATTAAGAAAAGGTCTCCCAAGAATAATAGACATATTATCACCTTTAGGAATCTCAAGCACAACAAAATCAGTTAAAACCAAGCAATTATGAGCCACTTGAATAGGAACATTCTCACATATACCAACAGGAATAGTGGTTGACTTATCAGCCATTTGCAAAGATATATCAGTTGGAATCAACTTTTCTAACTGGAGTCTCTTATAGAGAGAAAAGGGCATAACACTAAGTCCAACTCCCAAATCACACAAAACAGTTCTAACATAATTATTCTTAATAGATCAAGGAATAATTGGTATACCTAGATCACCAATTTTCTTTGGAACCTTACCATTGAAGGAATAACTAGCAAGCAAAGTAGAAATTTCCTCATTAGGAATCTTCCTTTTATTAGAGACAATATCCTTCATATACTTTGAATAAGGAGGCAACTTAATAGCATCAGTCAAAGGAATTTTCAAAAATAAAGGTTTCATCCACTCACAAAACTTGTTATAGTGTTCTTCCTCCTTTGACTTATATTCCTTATTGGGAAAAGGCATAGGTTTTTGACCCAAGGTTCTCTTTCACTACCATGTTTATTAGCAATGAAATCTTCCTTAGTGTACCTAGTGTTCTTAGTGTGCTTTTTAGGTTCTTCATCAACTTCTTCCTTATTAGGAGCATCATTTTTATCATTACCACTCTTAGTTTTAGCATCAGAGACAGATATACTATTAGGATCCACAGCAGGTTCAGAGGGTTCCTCAACCATTTTATGTTTCTTTTTCTTTCTCTTATGAGGACTACCACTACTTTCACCTTGCTGAGAGTCCTTCTCAATTCTTTTAGTGTGACCTTCAGGATATAAAGGGTCTTCAGTAGCTATACCACTCCTAGTTCTAATTCCATAAGCATGTTTATCTCTAGAAGCATTAACTAGCATATCTTTTTGTACCTTAGCAAGTTGATCAATTTGAATTTGAACCATTTGGAAGTGTTTACAAAGCATTTTAACATCATTAGCAGTTCTTTCCACAATATCTTTCAACTCATTAATGGCTCTAGATTTTTCCAATAAATGATTCTGAACTTGTTTATTAAAATTACCTTGTTTAATAATAAAAATGTCAAGTTCCTCTAAGCATTGATCAGGAGGTTTACCATAGGGAATATCACCTTCATCAAAGTGTTGGAGAGAGTGTACCTCAATAGTGTATGAGTGGGGAATTGGATTACATAATTCTTCTATAGGAGGTAGATTCTTCACATCTTCAGCTCTAATACCTTTCTCCTTAAGACATTTCTTAGCTTGTTTCATCACTTCATCATTTAATGCAACCACTCCCCTCTTCTTTGGTGTTGGTGTTGGTGTTGGAGCTGGTTCAGGCACAATGTAACATCCCAAAAATCATGATTTATAAAGTTTGCACATCATTCATGCATCCTCATGCATTTTAAATTCATTTCAAACAAGATTGCAAAACAGAAGCCAATTATTTGCCTATTATTTTTATGTAAGAAAGGCAAAGGCTTCATTTCCATTTTAAATCATGAGAATACTTTGTTTCAACTAGAAAAGGTTTGAATGTTGATTTCAAATCTTGTTCAAAGTTTCAAAACAAGAATCTAAATTTAAAACCATTTATATGCCTATTTTAAATATTTAATTAAGGCATGGTTTCAATTCTGTTTTAATGGACCAAAGTGTTTATGATCAAACAACAATGTTTTATACACAAATATATGCTTGAATTATTTTACAAAAGTCCAGAGGAAGTTTGAATTCAAACTCATTTGAATAGCATTTGAAAATGATTTTAGAAAGTCAAATAAGAAATAGAAAAGGAGAAAAGAAATAGAAAAGGACCGACGCCACCATTCTAGCCCAACAGCAGAAACGGCCCAAAAGCCAGCCCACCCGGGTTCCCCTCTCCTCTCTGTTTCTCAGCCGCGCGCACACCCTTCCCTCATTGACGCGTTGGTCCCACGTAGCCCTGTCATCATCGTCCCCAAATCTCACCCCGCGGACCACGTCGCCCTGCCGTTGCAGCCGATAATTGCGCAACGTAATTAGCCTTGATTCTGCAAGCATTTCCTATCGCGCTGCCGCCTACTTAAACCTCTGCACCCCACGGTCATTTCCCCTCGCTCAACTCACTCGCTCCGCCACCAGGCTGCCTGCATTTTGAACCGCACTACCGCTGTCCGACTAGCTCCGGCAAGCGATTACGGTGAACCCTGACCGCCCCTTCGCTCCTGGTTCAAACGAGCGTGATCCTTATGCCTTTGTGCATCTTCTGATGTTTTTGGTTTGCCTGTGCGTGACCTAGGTCGCTGTCCCCGTCCACCTCTGCAAACGATCGAGCCGCCTCCTGCAACTCCGACGAGCGCTAGCCTCTGCTACAGCCCGTCCCTGTCCATGCCAGCAGCACGTTGTGCTTCCTCGTGTTCTTGCGAGTCTGGTAAGCCACACCACAACCCCCAGCCCCTCCTGTATTAGCCGGACCGTCACCGCCAGTAGCGCCGCCGCCCCTGCAACCACGCGTGCCGCCAGTTCTTGTCCAAGACGTCGTGGGCCGTTGGATCTAAATCTAGCGCATTAGGTTAGATCACTTATCAAAGGGGTACGAGTAGATCTGGTGCGTGCGATTTCATTTAAATCCTGTGGCTCTCGTTGATCGATCCAGTCGAACCGGTACGGGCCAATGAGATACGCCCACGTGTCTGGGTTTTTAAATTGAAAACTATTTTTGAATCTATTAGTTATTCAAACTTGTAAATTCAATAACTTTTGTTCCGTTTATCCAAAACATACAAATAATATACCATTGGAATCACAAAATTAAATCATACACATATGTAGGCTTGGTTTTGTATTTTGTCTCTGTTAAAATAGAATTTTATGCAGAGACATTTGTATGCCTATTTTGTGTATAAAAATTATTTGGAAAATGTTTTAAAAACCAAATTAAGTTTAATTGGTGTATAAATGTTTAGTTTATTGTTCAGTACTGTTTTACTTGTCTTGTTTAGTTTATAAAAATCATCACATGGCATTTGCATGCATTCGAATATTTTTGCTTGATTATTTGAAATATGAATTTGGTGCTATCATTTTATGTGTAGATTTTGGTGCTAGTGGTGATTGTGACTATGAGGATTGTTGTTACTCCCCCGACTATCAAGGCAAGTGGTGGTTCATATTCTTGTCCCAATATTTTGACTATGCATTAGTGGTATTTTGTATAGGGCTTGCATGATAATTTTTGCTAAGTATCTATATGCTATGCTTGGGAAATCCTAGTAGTTGTAGAATTTTTAGTATTTTCTCTAAGTTAATATACTTGCTATTGCCATGCTTAGCCTAGCTAGTAGCAACCAAGGGTGGAATTTATACATGCTACGGAAAAAAATTGCTAAGTCTTTTGACTTGTGTTTTTGCTTAATAAAACAACTAAGTGAATGAATCACCTGGGTGGAATGGTATGTTTCGGTTATGTTGAGTGGTTACACAAGGCCCATATCTATGGTCTACCTTGTGTATCACACTTGTGGAAAGCCACCCAGAAACAAAGGGATTTGAGATGCCATATGTTAAGAAGCTTCTACTGAAGCCACATGGCATTATGGGCTCTGCCTGGATCACATAGGTTGCAATAACTTAGCGAAAAGGATAGTTGGTGGTAGGGGGTGATAGGTTTGGAGCGCGTCTATTCTGGTCTAAGGGAAGGCTTCTGAAAGGTCTTGTCTCGATGCATGTCGAGTCTTGTGGGGAAAGTGCACCACCTCTCGAGAAGGAAGAATCTAAGTACTTAGTCGTGTCCCCGGCAACGGACAATTTGAGCATCAAGACATGGAAGCTATCAAGAATCTCCTCATCCCAATTTCTAAGTTAAAAACTTGTGGTTGAACAAGGGTAAAGGTTCACCAATGTCTATTGGTGGTTCCTTGGGAGTTTTTGCCAAACAAAAACTTAGTGTTTTCAAATGATAGGTAAAACCTATTTTGAGCAAAGCAAGCCTAAGCTACACTTAGCCAAACTCATGTAGAAGATAGAAACTATTATTCTACTAAGGTATCACTTGCCAATACTATTCCAATGTATTGACCCACTGTGGCTGTAACTTGTGATGTTGCAGGTTACTCTGATGAGGATTAGGGTTATGAGTCTACACTCAACATGCTTGCCTGTGGCACATGAAGATGAAGACTTTTATTTATATTGTTAAGTTAAACTTGTAGGGGTTCGTAGCATGGAAAACAAAAAAATTCTATCGCATACAAACAAACAAGCCAAGATCTATCTACTAGATTGCAGCAACGAGTCGATGGAATAACTCACCCTCGAAGATTCCAAAGCGGTTAACGAGAGCAGATTCTCGTGGGTGATGTAGTCGTACTCTTTCCGATCTCAAGATCGCGTAGACGATCCTTCCGGCGCTGCGTTCCGGCAGCGCTTCCGCAGTCGGTCACACGTTCGATACTCGACGAAGACCTTCCTCTCCCTTGTTCCAGCAGGCAGCGAAGGTTGTAGCACTCTCCTCGCGATTTCGGCAGCACAACGGCGTGGTACCGGAAGTAGAGGGGAGATCTCGCAGGGCTTCGCCTTAAGCCGGAGCGAGTATGGTGGAGTATGAGAGAGAGCTATTAGTGGTCTAGAGATTAGACACACCAATTAGAAGGCTCTAAACCGCAGGCTAAAGCAATTAGAAGCTCTAAACCAAAATGGCTCTAAACCGGAGATTAGAGGATAGGAACTTGTGTGTCTAGAGGAGGAGGCCCTGCCCCTCCTTTTATAGTTGGGAGGGGCGGCCAAGGGGAGGGGAGTCCCTCCCCAAGTCGGCCTTGGTTGGCACGCCGGCTTGGAGGGACTCCTCCCCCAAGTCGGTTCCAACCACCTCTTGCTTGTTTCCCACAGTTTCCTGTTTCCCACAGTTTCCTGTTTTCCACAGTTTCCTGTTTTAGCCGTTTGACTTTCAAACTGGCAGTTTGACTTTTCAGTTTTGGAACAGCAAGAACACTTAGTACATGATGCAATCATTCAATATGTAATGACACATTCATGTACCCTCCCCCCCCCGGAGTGCCGGACATTCTGGAACCTTCTAGAACATTCCCGATGAAAACACCGGAATCATTCCCGAACTCCGAAACGGGACTTTCCTTATATGAATCTTATTCTCCGGACCATTCCGGATCACCTCGTGATATCCCGGAACCCATCCGAGACTCCGAACAACATTCGGTCTCTTTCTCATAATACCATAACTACTCAAACAACGTTGAATCCTTAAGTGTGTCTCCCTACGGTTCGTGAATTATGCGGACATGATCGAGACACTTCTCCGAACAATAACCAATAGAGGAATCTGGAAATTCATATGGCTCCCACATATTTCTACGATTACTTTGCGATCGAATGAACCACTTACATACGATACCAATTTCCCTTTGTCTCACGATAGTTTACTTATCCGAGGTTATGATCGTCGGTATCTCTGCATACCTAGTTCAACCTCGTTACCGATAAGTACTCTTTTCTCGTTCCCGTGATATGTGATCCCTTGTGAGCCAGTCACATGCTTGCAAGACAATTGGATGACATTCCACCGAGAGGGCCCAGAGTATATCTATCCGTCATATGGATGGACAAATCCCACTCTTGATCCATGTGTTTCAACCAATACTTTCCGAACACTCAATGCCACCTTTATAGCCACCCAGTTACGGTGTGGTGTTTGATGTCATCAAAGCATCCATCCGGTAAAGGTGATATGCATGATCTCATGGTCGAAGGAATTAGGTTACTATGTATCAGAAAGCATATAGCAATTGAACTATTTAAATGACTTGATCTTTATGCTACGCTTATCTATAGGAGTATGTCCATCACATCATTCTCCTAATGATATGATCCTGTTGTTAATAACATCTCTATGTTCATGATCAGGAAACCATGATCATATATTATCCAACAAGCTAGTTTAACAAGAGGCTTTACTAGGGACTCTTATTTTAGTTTACAAATCACACAAGTATTAATGTTTCCGGTTAATACAATTATAGCATGGTATGTAAACATTTATCATAAGTGTGAAGATATGATAATAACCACTTTATTATTGCCTCTTGGGCATATCTCCAACAGTCTCCCACTTGCACTAGAGTCAATAATCTAGTTTCAAACCTTTGTGTATTCAACACCTATGGCTTTCCGGTGTTGTATGTACACGATTGCTAGTGGTCAACTGATCTCCGGATCTGACACTTCTAGGTCCGTGTGTAATTGCATGTCTTTGCGTCTCTACGCATCACTCATTCTCTAATGAGATGGCTTTGTATAAATTTGGTCTTTCGGTGTGACCTTTAGCTCTTTGGGGTTAAAACATGTTGATAATATTGTCGCACAATATATCTTCATAGTATTATCCCACTGTGAACTACACCTAGTTTGATAACAAACTAATTGACACAAATGCCCTCTTTTGATGCTAAAATAGCAGTCATATACTTAGCCTTTTGTTGTAGTATCTGTCACAATGTCTTAACTTTGGAACTCATCCAAATCCATTATGGAACTCACTTTCCATTATATTGTGCCACCCTTAGTTTAGATTGAGATAAACTTCATTTGTACTTTGTGACAAAGCTAGTATCAATGTAGTACTTTTACAATGAACTAACCATCTATTTGTCACTTCTACAAATATTATACTCTTAGTTCTTCCAAAAGATCATAAGAATATCCTTACTATTGTCCAATGATCATCTTACGAATCATTCTGGTATATGCTCACAACATTTAGAGCATAGGACATATCTGGATTTGTACATATCACAGTATGATTGATATAAATACTCTTTATGATTTCATACATCAAGTATCAATCTATACTTGATTATTTGTTTCACTTTACCAAATGTCAATACACTTGAATATATCATCAACATTGAACTCTTTCAATCCTTTCTGTGCGACAAGAACCTTTCTTGTAGTTTCTATATTGAACTCATTCAATATCTCGTCTATGTACTTCTGGCACAACCATATTAGCGTCTATTGATGCCAAATATTTAGGTTTTGCCTAAGTCTTTCATCGGGATGAAATTCTTAATATGTGTTAATAAAAGATACATTATTTCCAATCAACAATATGTCTTCCACATAATGTATTAGAAACATGTCTTAGCGCTCCCACTTAATTTCTTGCAAATGCAAGCATCTCCATCGTCTCTGATGAACTTTTAAACTCCTTTAACAGTTTCATCACAGTGAAGATTCCAACTCCGCGATGCTCACTTTAACCATTGAAGTTTGCATATACTTTTAGCATCCTTTTGAATTAACAAAACCCTATGGACCGTGTTATGCACATGTCCTAGGTAACGATTCTATTAGAAGAACTTGTTTTGTTTATTCAACTACCATATAACAAATTATATGTAGTGGTTGCTACATTAATCCGTCTAGACTAAATATCACTATGAAAGATCAAATCTTGTCGTAGTCAACCTTTGAACATTTTGTGAATTCTTTCCCAACATTTCGACTATTTCATAGATGTAAAACATCCATGTCTATTTCTTTATAGATCCAGACACAACTGTAAGGTCTTACACCTTTCTCGAGGGTCCTTCAAGTTCAAAACTTGATTTCTCGTGTATGGAACTATCACGGATTTTATGGCTTCAAGCCATTTGACGGAGTCAGGGCCCATCATCGCTTCTTTGCATGTAGTCGGTTCATTATTCTCAAATAATGATTCAACCCTCAAATCTTGGTATTTGATTGTTTACCCGATCTACTTGTTTCAATAGGAACTTAGATCTCCGTGACCACAACCTTTGAGGCACGTGAGCCATGAGCATTGTTGCTGCCTCCGGAACACTTTTCGGTGCTGCGCAACTTTGCACATATAGCTAAGGTTCTTTTAACCTTATCAAAGTTCTATTGTCCTCCCACTTTACTTTTCACGAAAAAATTCCTTCTAAAAGAAACTTGACGTTCTAAGTGACAAACACTTTTGTCTCCGGTGTTATGGAGGAATACTTAACAAAGACAGGTTCATCCGACTTTGGTTGCAAACATCTTTCTTGTGCATAGCATACCAATGTTTAAGAAAGGACAACTTGGGTTTTATCCCAAACCATAACATATGGTGTCATTTCAACGGATTATGATGGAGCTCTTTTCAGTGGAAAAACGGTAATCTCTAAAGCTTTTAATCTTTAAAATATAATGGCAGTTTTATGAATTATACCTTTGATCTTACCATGTCAAACAAGGTTTAATTACATATCTCGAATCCTCCATACTCTTATGGTGTTTCGGGAAATGCAAATCCACGGACCGATTCCTTAAATCTTAGGTATTATGCTAAACTCTGTAACTCAAATATCTTCCTTTATGATCTTATCATAAAATATTTATATTCTTGTTACAATGATTTTGCACTTCATCTCGAAAGTCTTTGAACTTTTCCAAATATTTCACACTTCATCCTTATTAAGTAAATATTCATATATTCACTCAAATTTTCGGAGAAGGCATATGAAGTTGAAATCCACCGCTCTTGACTACACATAATGGACTTCATACAACAATATGTACAAATTCCAATAAGCTAGTCTTTCGTTCCCTTTTGGCCTATGAACGAAGTTTCAATTATCTCTAGGAAAGTTTCACAAGCGTCATTTGATCAAAAATCAGAAGACTCCAAAATTCCATCCACATGGAGTTTCTTCATGTTTTCTTTCCATTATAATTTAAACGGCGATGTCACTTCCTAAGTGATCTTTCAATCAATTTGTCTTTCGACATTTTTAGCACTAGTTTTATGGATGTGATTTCTCCAACGAGATTTGTGAATCATCCATATTTTATGGATTACAGCAATTATTTGAACAACCCTTTTGTTCTCATAATACCTGATAAAACAAATCTTGAAGGCAAGCTTTGATGTTTAACGAGCAACACAATAACCCTTTATTTGTTCTCGATGAACATCATCACATATTCTTTTGCTAGTTACTTAGGCCATTGTAGTTCATGAATTGTGTTGTTTCGTATGACGATTCACACCAACAAATTCAGTATCAAATACTTGAGAACCACATTGTTTAATAAGCAAAGAATATAGCCATAACATGTATATCATCTATATACTTAAACTGAACAATTCTAGTCTTTTCTTTTCTGCCATATATTTATGAGATTCTCTTTCAATATTTCCTTTTCTGTTTGAAAGAATCTATCAATATCAATAGTGGAGTCATACATATGACATATAGTCCAAAGCGTGTATAATTAAATACCAATGTCTTTGGACTTGCACTTTGAAGTAGATCACCATCATCAAATATTTGGTGTTCTTTCAAATTCCTTTCTTTAGTAATCTCTTGGTGTAGTAAACATTTTACCTACATCAAATATTCACCCTTATCATGGAATTGTCCATGATCAAGCTACTGTTAGCTTGTAACGATGAATTTATGAGTATAATGTTGCTATCCAAAACCTTTTGGAGGATTAGGACAACAAGTGTCTCCAACCTTTTGCAAATTCTCATCAAATATGAGAACATGACTTTAGCCATATTATACTCTATCATGTTGCAACCAAAACTTCGTTTCAGATATCACAATATCTTCCACACATCATGGTTTCTGAAACAACTCTTTCAGATCCTAGATAACCTTGATATTAAGACAATCCTATGAATATCAAGAATCATGGAAACAAACATGATACTAACACTTGGAATTGTTACTCTTGATTTAATACTAATTATTAAACTTCATGGAGTAACCGGAACTTACTGAAAGTTTGCAATAGGACTTTTAAACTTTAGATTAACACTTCAAAACAATACGATACCAGTTCGTAAAGTAACTAACCAGAATTCTATAGTTCTATCATCTCAATTATAACTAAGCGCAAGGTGGTAAACGGATGCCAATGACTACAACAACTATGCAATTTCACTTTGATTTAGTTTATGATAAATTGAGTTCTAATTAATAATTAAATTAATCTAGGTGAACTCCCACTCAAAACAATATCCCTCACATTGTTTTAGTGATCACACAAACCAAATCCACCACATCAAAACCGATCATCACGAGAGTTGATATAGCTTCAATGGCGAACAATCAACATGTTCATCATATCTACTATATGACTCATGCTCTACCTTTCGGTAATCCGTGTTCCTGAGGCCATGTCTGTACATGCTAGGCTCGTCAAGATCAAACCTTAGTTTCTGCATGAGCAAATCTGGCTTGCTCACGTTGTATACACTTGCAGAATCTAACACACCCGATCATCACGTGGTGCTTCGAAACAACAAGCTTTAGCAACGGTGCTAACTAAGGGTGAACACTTTATGACTTGAAATTCATGTGCATGAGGGATCATCTTATAATGCTACCGTCGTCTACTAAGCAATACAAGATGCATAAAGGATTAACATCACATGCAATTCAATAATATGTGATATGATATGGCCTTTCTTCTTTGTGCTTCCGATCTCCATCTTCTAGCACGAACATGATCTCCATCATCACCGGCATTGCATCAAGGTCAATGACGCTTCTCCATGGTTGTCGTCCACCGGCTTCAACTATTACAACTACTTTGAATAGACACGCGGGTCTTAACATAAATTAAAGACAACCATATGGCTCCTGCCGGTTGCCAACTTACAATAAGGAACATTGCATACATCATATATAATCACAATCATGGCCATATCACATCACAGCACACCCCTGCAAAACAAAGTTAGACGCCTCTACTTTATTTGCATATTTTACGTGGTTTGGGGCTTTCAATAAGTGTCGTTCTAACTTACGAACAAGAACCACAACATTGATACTAGTATTGTTAATCACCCGTTGTAAATTGGATCTTAACTATGCTAGGAGAAACAGGCACCCGCAAAGCCACTTATGCAATACAAGTTGCATGTCAAGCGTGGAGCAGGTCTCATGAACGATGTCATGTAAGGTTAGCCCGGGCCGCTTCATCCCAACATACCGCAAGATGCAAAGTACACAAGAAGCAATCGACAATAAAAGCATCAACGCCCACAATGACCATTGTGTTCTACTCGTGCAACAGATCTACATATAGACACGGCTCTGATACCACTGTAGGGGTTCGTAGCATGGAAAACAAAATTTTTCTATCGCATACAAACAAACAAGCCAAGATCTATCTACTAGATTGCAGCAACGAGTCGATGGAATAACTCACCCTCGAAGATTCCAAAGCGGTTAACGAGAGCAGATTCTCGTGGGTGATGTAGTCGTACTCTTTCCGATCTCAAGATCGCGTAGACGATCCTTCCGGCGCTGCGTTCTGGCAGCGCTTCCGCAGTCGGTCACATGTTCGATACTCGACGAAGACCTTCCTCTCCCTTGTTCCAGCAGGCAGCGAAGGTTGTAGCACTCTCCTCGCGATTCCGGCAGCACAACGGCGTGGTACCGGAAGTAGAGGGGAGATCTCGCAGGGCTTCGCCTTAAGCCGGAGCGAGTATGGTGGAGTATGAGAGAGAGCTATTAGTGGTCTAGAGATTAGACACACCAATTAGAAGGCTCTAAACCGCAGGCTAAAGCAATTAGAAGCTCTAAACCAAAACGGCTCTAAACCGGAGATTAGAGGATAGGAACTTGTGTGTCTAGAGGAGGAGGCCCTGCCCCTCCTTTTATAGTTGGGAGGGGCGGCCAAGGGGAGGGGAGTCCCTCCCCAAGTCGGCCTTGGTTGGTGCGCCGGCTTGGAGGGACTCCTCCCCCAAGTCGGTTCCAACCACCTCTTGCTTGTTTCCCACAGTTTCCTATTTCCCACAGTTTCCTGTTTTCCACAGTTTCCTGTTTTAGCCATTTGACTTTCAAACTGGCAGTTTGACTTTTCAGTTTTGGAACAGCAAGAACACTTAGTACATGATGCAATCATTCAATATGTAATGACACATTCATGTACCCTCCCCCCCCCCCCCCCGGAGTGCCGGACATTCCGGAACCTTCTAGAACATTCCCGATGAAAACACCGGAATCATTCCCGAACTCCGAAACGGGACTTTCCTTATATGAATCTTATTCTCCGGACCATTCCAGATCACCTCGTGATATCCCGGATCCCATCCGAGACTCCGAACAACATTCGGTCTCTTTCTCATAATACCATAACTACTCAAACAACGTCGAATCCTTAAGTGTGTCTCCCTACGGTTCGTGAATTATGCGGACATGATCGAGACACTTCTCCGAACAATAACCAATAGAGGAATCTGGAAATTCATATGGCTCCCACATATTTCTACGATTACTTTGCGATCGAATGAACCACTTACATACGATACCAATTTCCCTTTGTCTCACGATAGTTTACTTATCCGAGGTTATGATCGTCGGTATCTCTGCATACCTAGTTCAACCTCGTTACCGATAAGTACTCTTTTCTCGTTCCCGTGATATGTGATCCCTTGTGAGCCAGTCACATGCTTGCAAGCCAATTGGATGACATTCCACCGAGAGGGCCCAGAGTATATCTATCCATCATATGGATGGACAAATCCCACTCTTGATCCATGTGTTTCAACCAATACTTTCCGAACACTCAATGCCACCTTTATAGCCACCCAGTTACAGTGTGGTGTTTGATGTCATCAAAGCATCCATCCGGTAAAGGTGATATGCATGATCTCATGGTCGAAGGAATTAGGTTACTATGTATCAAAAAGCATATAGCAATTGAACTATTTAAATGACTTGATCTTTATGCTACGCTTATCTATAGGAGTATGTCCATCACATCATTCTCCTAATGATATGATCCTGTTGTTAATAACATCTCTATGTTCATGATCAGGAAACCATGATCATATATTATCCAACAATCTAGTTTAACAATAGGCTTTACTAGGGACTCTTATTTTAGTTTACAAATCACACAAGTATTAATGTTTCCGGTTAATACAATTATAGCATGGTATGTAAACATTTATCATAAGTGTGAAGATATGATAATAACCACTTTATTATTGCCTCTTGGGCATATCTCCAACAAAACTCTTGTACTAGTCTATGGCTATGGAGTTGTAAAAGAATATGTTATCTCTGGAATGACGATGTCATAATGACCTTTGTTTCTGTGTACTTCATCTTAAAGAGTGGATGCTAGCATTTGATCCAGGGACTAGCATTACAATCACAGGGACCTTTACCTTTATAAATGTGGGGTCTTACAGATGGTATCAGAGCACTGTGTTGCCTGTAGGATTATGACCCTAGGTTGTATTAGACTAAGAAACCACTAAGGAAAAATTTCAACACCTTGAAAAATTTCCACGGTTGTCTTTTTCTTCTCGTAAACTTTTCTAATCTTCTTCCTCATCTCTATTTGTAGATGAACTCCATCAACGAAGTCGTGAGGAAGGGACCACTCATGACCATGACCTTGGAGTGTGAGACTGAATTTCCCAAAGAACTCAAGAACCTTATGGTTACCATGGGGATACATGGTGCAGCTGTGTACAAGGGATTCCTTGTGATGGATGAAGGAGAATAGTATTGGTGGATGCAACTTCACTTATACAAAAACAAGGAAGACAACCACAAGGAGTCAGGATTTTGTATGGTCACCAACTCCGAAATGCACACAACATTCTTTGACTCTGCAAGAAATGCAGCTTGGAATGCCATCAAGGAGCATGGTGATAGACTCAAGTGCAGAATGCTCAACGCCCAAAATGACCTTAGAGAAGAAAAGAAGCATACCCAAGAATTAGAGACTACCAACCAACAACTAAGGTGAGACATCATAGACTTAATATGGGAGTCTTGTGAACAAGATAGACAAATGGCCACTAAGGATGCCCTGATAGCTATTTTGTTTAGTGAGTGTAAGATGTAACGTACTTCGTTAGTTGGACCACCACACTTATCATTTTTACTTCCAAAAAATTGTCTAAGTTATGTTGAACCTTTGGTGTTTGTAATGGATTTGTGTATGCCATGACTTGTGTGTTTGTTGCTAAAAGATGTGCTTGTGATATTTTGTCTTGTGAATTTTCTCTACTTGTGTTGGTTCTAACTTTTCTCTATCTTATAAAAATAGATGCCTAATGTTCTTATCAGCACGGCCGAGGAGTTCAAGGGAACTCTTTTTGGTACTCGTCTCATTGATCTCACTAGTGTTCTCAACCTTCCACTTCCTAGCATCACGACACTTCAGCTCACCAAGTTTGAGAGGAAGGACCTATGGGGCTTCAGAGTCACATAGCCGGGACGCCAGGCAGAGCCACCCATGGAGGCTATCACTTTCAAGCTGATGCATGATGACAAGGAGAGAGGATTAGATGTAGTCATGCAGGAGTTACTTGGACGCCTGGTAGGGAGGCACTCCACCGAGCTTAGAGGTCTTTAGTTTCACCCCTTCGGGAGACGCAATGAGGAGGGTGAGGCTATAGAGTACGATGATGCTACTAGAGAGACGATGGAGCCGATTCGTCTGTACCTTCAGGACCTAGAGGGTCTTATTAGACACCTTGATACTGATAGGACCAACGTCATGCTTAACAATGACGAGCTCCAGGTTCAGCTACGAGAGAAGGACAAGATCTTCGCGGAGCAAGACGATATCATCAAGGAAATGGAGGCCAAATTTGAAAGCCAGGACAACAAGTTCAACAGCCAGGAGAAAAGAATCCAAGACAGGAACAACAAGATCCGGGAGATGAAGGAAGAGTTAGAGGCCAAGGACTTCGAGCTTGAGCACCAGCAGGGAGTGATCAAGAGGCTTCGCTCACAGAAGAGGGCTCTTAGGGACAAGATTGAGGCCTTGAACACTAGTGTTAATGAGTATAAGACAACCATAGAGAATGCAAGTCTTACCCTTGTTGATGTGGAGATTGATGCGGAGGAGTAGTGTAGACTACTCGATTATCTTTCATCTACCGTACTTTGATTATTGAGTCTCAATGACCATCCAACATGTGGATGGCTTGCTATGGTGTGTTTGCATTTTCAAAACTTGTTGTTTATGTCGTTCAAACTCTATGTTACTTTGATGCCTGGTTATTGTGATTTCTCTATGTGATGTATTATGCATGTTAAGCATATATGGGTATCTCATTCTTATCCTTATTAAAACCATAGATGCCTCCTCGACGTGCCAACCCCAACCAAAAAAACAACAACAACGTCACTCCCGAGATGCAGCAATTGATGACAGCACAAGATCAACTGATGCAGATGATGACACAGTTCATGCAGAACCAGAACCAGAATAAAAATAACAACAATCAGAATAATCCTCCGGGATTTGACATGCTCACCAAACTTTTGAGACTAAGGCCTGCAAAGTTCTCGGGAACCACTGATCCAATGATATCCAATGACTGGTTACGTTCAGTGAACAAGGACTTGGTGACTGTTGGATGCACCGACGAAGAAAAGGTCAGGTTTGCAGCACATCTGCTTGAAGGGCCAGCAGCAACATGGTGGGATAACTTCCAGATCACCACTCCCATTGAGGATGTGACTTGGCATATCTTTGAGGAAGTATTCTGTACAACTCACATCACATCCAGAGTGATGAATTTGAAGAAGGAGTTCCACAATCTGAAGCAACGTCACCGTAGTGTGGTTGAGTATATTGAGAAATTCAACAATCTAGCGCGCTACGCACTGGATGAAGTTGATACTGATGCAAAGAGGAAGGAGAAATTCCTCGAAGTACTGAATGATGAGTTGAACCTGCAGCTGTTTGTTGCCTATGTTCCAACCTACCAATCACTTTGTGACAAGGCTACCATCTTGGAAAACAAGATGAAACAGGTTGAGAGTAGAAAGAGGAAGCATAGCTTTGATAAGCACAGCTCAGGATCGTCTCACAAGCATTCCCATCATGATGATAGTGGGAGTTCTGGATCCCACAAACATGGAAAGTACAATAACCACCACAGCCACAACCGCCATCATGATAACAAGCATCACCGCAGTCATGATAATGACAAGTATAAGAACCACAAGAGTGGACACAAGAGCCACCATAGTGGAGGAGGAAGTGGAAGTGGGAGTCAGCCTGTAAAGAAAGATCTCAGTCAGGTTGAATGCTTCAAGTGTAAGAAGATGGGGCACTATGATAATGAGTTCCTAGAAAAGAAAGTTGATGGTGCCAACAAGCCCAATCCCTTCCAAAAGGGACAAGTGAACCACATCAATGTGGAAGAAATATATGAAGAATCTGATGTTGTGGCTGGTAAGTTCAAACTCAATTCTATTCTAGCACTTGTTCTTTTCGATACTGGTGCATCGCATTCATTCATATCAAGAGCATTTGTTGATAGAAATGGATTTCCAACTGAAAATATTGGGTGTCCTATAAAACTAAGTTCTCCCGGTGGAGATATGATAGTAAGTCTTGGATGTCGTGATCTAGTAGTAGAATTTGGAAAGCATAAGTTTCCAGTCAATCTGATAATCCTAGATTCCCAAGGATTGGATGTTATTTTGGGAATGGATTGGATGACCAAGTATGAAGGAGTACTAGATTGTGCCAATCGTACTGTCACACTCACAACCCCCGATAATAAAAGGATTAGATTCAAGTCTAACTTTGAATAAAAAAGGAGTAAGCTAAATTCTCTTAAGGGGGTTAGCATAGACAATGTGCTAATTGTGAGAGAATATCCCGATGTGTTTCCGGAGGAATTGCCAGGAATGCCCCCAGATAGGGATGTTGAGTTTCTGATTGACTTGCTGCCAGGATCAGGACCAATAGCAAAGAGACCTTACAAGATGTTAGTTGATGAGTTGAAAGAACTCAAGAAACACCTTGGAGAACAGTTATAGAAAGGATTTATTCAACCAAGTTCTTCAGCTTGGGGTGCACCAGTTTTGTCTGTTGAAAAGAAAGATAGAAGTCAAAGGTTATGCATAGATTAT
Organism: Avena sativa; assembly: GCA_916181665.1. Taxonomy (NCBI): domain Eukaryota; kingdom Viridiplantae; phylum Streptophyta; class Magnoliopsida; order Poales; family Poaceae; genus Avena; species Avena sativa. The sequence goes on from OV702280.1 coordinate 142,543,219, forward strand.
CGTTCACTCAATGAGGTGACTATCAAGAACAAGTATCCTTTGCCCAGAATAAATGATTTCTTTGATTAGTTAGAAGGAGCCCGTGTGTTCTCAAAGATTGATCTCCGTTCAGGCTACTTTCAGCTAAAGATAAGGGAACAAGACATATCTAAGACTGCTTTCACCACTAGGTATGGATTGTATGAGTACACACTGATGCCATTTGGTTTGACAAATGCACCAGCCTACTTCATGAATATGATGAACAAGGTGTTCATGGAATTTCTTGACAAGTTCATTGTCATTTTCATTGATGACATTGATCTATTCCAAGAGCAATGAAGAGCATGAAGAACATTTGCGATTGATACTTGAGAAGCTTAGGGAGCATAAGTTGTATGCCAAATTCAGCAAGTGTGAATTCTGCCTGAATGAGGTTGGATTTCTTGGTCACATTGTATCAGGAGATGGTGTAGCAGTTGATCCCGCAAAAGTGTCAGCTGTAACTGAGTGGGAATCTCCTAAGTCAGTGAAAGAAGTTCGTAGTTTCCTTGGCTTGGCAGGATACTATAGAAGATTCATTGATAATTTCTCAAAGGTAGCTAAGACAATGACGGAATTACTTAAGAAAGACAAGAAATTTGATTGGACTGAAGGATGTGAACTCAGTTTCCAAGAGTTGAAGAAGAGACTAGTGACAGCATTAGTCTTATGTCTGCCAGATTTGGAGAAGGACTTCCAAGTATATTGTGATGCATCTCACCAGGGATTAGGTGCAGTTTTGATGCAAGAAGGGAAAGTTGTGGCTTATGCCTTGAGACAACTCAAAACTCATGAAGTGAATTCTCCTACTCATTATTTAGAGTTAGCCTCTATTGTTCATGCACTCAAAACATGGAGACATTATCTTTTGGAAAGCGATGTGAAGTGTTCACAGATCACAAAAGTTTGAAGTATATCTTCACTCAGAAAGAAAAAAACATGAGACAAAGAAGATGGCTAGAACTCTTCAAGGACTATGACTTGAGTTTGCAATACCATCCCGGTAAAGCAAATGTTGTAGCGGATGCATTAAGCCGTAAGGTTTATGTGAATGGCCTTAATAAGGGAGAATTGCCAGATGATCTGTGTGCCCAATTCAAGGATTTCAGATTGGAGATAGTGCCTGAAGGACATTTCATGTCATCAGATGTTCAACCCACCTTGTTGGACAAAATCAAGGAAGCCCAAAAGATGGACAAGGAAATTGAATAGATTAAGGAAAAAATTAGCAAAGGGAAACCCAAAGGATTCCATGAAGACGAACAGGGTACTTTATGGTATGGAAAACGTATCTGCATTTCGCAAGATCCGGAGCTTCGGAAACTGATTTTACAAGAAGCACACAACTCACCATATTCCATTCATCCGGGTAACACCAAAATGTACATGGATGTGAAGGAAAGATTTTGGTGGAATAATCTCAAGAAGGACATCGCCGAACATATTGCTTTGTGTGATGTATGTAGTAGAGTGAAAGCGGAACATCAGAAACCAGCAGGACTGTTACAACCACTACCTATTCCTGATTGGAAGTTGGATCAGATTGGTATGGATTTCATCACTTGACTACCAAGGACTATATCAGGATATGATTCTATCTGGGTCGTGGTAGATCGCCTAACTAAAGTGGCTCATTTCATACCCGTGAAGACAACCTATACAAGTGCTAAGTTAGACAAGATTTATATGAATAGGATTGTGTGTCTACATGGAGTACCCAAGAGCATTGTGTCCGATAGGGCACCCAATTCACTTCCCATTTTTGGAGACAACTGCATGAGTCATTGGGAATGAGATTGGAACTCAGCACTGCTTTTCATCCCTAGACTGATGGACAGACAGAAAGGACCAACCAGATTCTAGAGGATATGTTGAGGGCATGTGCCCTAGATTATGGTGCTAGTTGGGATGAAAGTCTGCCTTACGCAGAATTCTCTTACAACAATAGCTATCAAGCCAGTATTGAGATGGCACCGTTTGAATTTCTCTATGGAAGAAAGTGTAATACACCATTGCTATGGAATGGTGTTGGAGAAAGAAATTTGTTCGGATCAGAACTAATCAAGGAAGCTGAAGAGAAAGTCAAGTTGGTAAAGGACAGATTGAAGATAGCACAGTCCCGACAAAAGAGCTACGCAGATCCAAAGCGTAGAGAAGTCACATATGAGGTGGGTGATAGAGCTTATCTTAGAGTGTCACCACTTCGTGGAGTGAAGAGATTTGGAGTCAAAGGAAAATTGGCACCAAGATATGTTGGACCATTCAAGATTCTGAGCCGTAAAGGAGAAGTAGCATATGAGATTGAATTGCATGAATCATTGTCTCCCGTTCACAATGTGTTCACGTAAGTCAGCTAAAGAAATGCCATCTGGAGATGGAAGAGACTTCTTTGAAGGATACTATACCTTTGGAAGAGGTCCAATTGGAAAGTGATCTCACCTATGAAGAGAAGCCTATCAAGATTCTTGAAACTGCATAAAGGGTTACTCGGACTAAGACTATCAAGTTTTGCAAAGTTCATTGGGACCACCATTCCGAAGAGGAAGCAACTTGGGAAAGAGAAGATGATCTTCGAAAAGACCACCCTCGGCTATTTGCTAGCCAACCCGAATCTCGAGGGCGATATTCACCTTAAGGGGGTTAGATTTGTAACATCCCAAAAATCATGATTTATAAAGTTTGCACATCATTCATGCATCCTCATGCATTTTAAATTAATTTCAAACAAGATTGCAAAACAGAAGCCAATTGTTTGCCTATTATTTTTATGTACGAAAGGCAAAGGCTTCATTTCCATTTTAAATCATGAGAATACTTTGTTTCAACTATAAAAGGTTTGAATGTTGATTTCAAAGCTTGTTCAAAGTTTCAAAACAAGAATCTAAATTTAAAACCATTTATATGCCTATTATAAATATTTAATTAAGGCATGGTTTTAATTCTGTTTTTAATGGACCAAAGTGTTTATGATCAAACAGCAATGTTTTATACACAAATATATGCTTGAATTATTTTACAAAAGTCCCGAGGAAGTTTGAATTCAAACTAATTTGAATAGCATTTGAAAATGATTTCAGAAAATCAATTAAGAAATAGAAAAGGAGAAAAGAAATAGAAAAGGGTTGGCGCCACCATTCCATCCAAACAGCAGAAACGGCCCAAAAGCCAGCCCACCCGGGTTCCCCTCTCCTCTCTGTTTCTCACCCACGCGCACACCCTTCCCTCACTGACGCATTGGTCCCACGTGCCCCGTCATCATCGTCCCCAAATCTCGCCCCGCGGACCACGTCGCCCTGCTGTTGCTGCCGATAATGGCGCGGCGTAATTAGCCTTGATTCTGCAAGCGTTTCCTGTCGTGCTGCCGCCTACTAAAACCTCTGCACCCCACAGTCATTTCCCCTCACTCAACTCACTCGCTCCACCACCAGGCTGCCCGCATTTTGAACCGCACCGCCGTTGTCCGACGAGCTCCGACAAGCGATTACGGTGAACCCCGACCGTCCCTTCGCTCCTAGTTCAAATGAGCGTGATCCTTATGCCTTTGTGCATCTTCTGATTTTTTTGGTTTGCCTACGCGTGACCCAGGTCGCCGACCCCGTCCACCTCTGCAAATGACTGAGCCGCCGCCCGCAACTCCGACGAGCGCTAGCCTCTGCTACAGCCCGCCCCTGTCCACGCCAGCAACATGTTGACCTTCCTCGTGTTCTTGTGAGTCTGGTAAGCCACACCACAACCCCCAGCCCCTCCTGTATTCGTCGGACCGTCGCCGCCAATAGTGCCGCCACCGCTGCAACCACGCGCGCCGCCAGTTCTTGGCCAAGCCGTCATGGGCCGTTGAATCTAAATCTAGCGCGTTAGATTAGATCACTAATCAAAGGGGTACGAGTAGATCTAGCTCGTGCAATTTCATTTAAATCATGCGGCTCTCGTTGATCGATCCAGCCGAACTGGTATGGGCCAATCAGATACGCCCACGTGTCTGGGTTTTTAAATTAAAATCTGTTTTTGAATATATTAGTTATTCAAACTAGTAAATTTATTAAATTTTGTTCTGTTTTTTTCTAAAAATACAAATAATATACCAATGGAATCACAAAATTAAATCCTACACATTTGTAGGCTTGGTTTTGTATTTTGTCTCTATTAAAATATAATTTTATTCAGAGACATTTGTAGGCCTATTTTGTGTATAAACATTATTTGGAAAATGTTTTAAAAACCAAATTAAGTTTAATTGGTGTATAAATGTTTAGTTTATTGTTCAGTACTTTTTTACTTATCTTGTTTAGTTTAGAAAAATCATCACATGGCATTTGCATGCATTCATATATTTTTGTTGATTAATTGAAATATGAATTTGGTGCTATCATTTTATGTGTAGATTTTGGTGCTAGTGGTGATTATGACTGTGAGGATTGTTATTACTCCCCCAACTATCAAGGCAAGTGGTGCTTCATATTTTTGTCCCAATATTTTGACTATGCATTAGTGATATTTTGTATAGGGCTTGCATGATAATTTTTGCTAAGTACTTATATGCTATGCTTGGGAAATCCTAGTACTTGTAGAATTTTTAGTATTTTCTCTAAGTTAATATACTTGCTATTGTCAAGCTTAGCCTAGATAGTAGCAACCAAGGGTCGAATTTATACATGCTATGGAAAAAAATGCTAAGTCTTTTGACTTGTGTTTTTTCTTAATAAAACAACTAAGTGAATGAATCACCTGGGTGGAATGGTATGTTTGGGTTATGTTGAGTGGTTACACAAGGCCCATATCTATGGTCTACCTTGTGTATCACACTTGTGGAAAGCCACCCAGGAAGAAAGGGATTTGAGATGACATATGTAAAGAAGCTTCTAGTGCAGCCACATGGCATTATGGGCTCTGCCTGGATCACATATGTTGCAATAACTTAGCCAAATGGATAGTTGGTGGTAGGGGTGATTGGTTTGGAGCGCGTCCATTCTGGTCTAAGGGAAGGCTTCTGAAAGGTCTTGTCTCGATGCATGTCGAGTCTTGTGGGGAAAGTGCACCACCTCTCGAGAAGGAAGAATCTAAGTACTTAGCCGTGTCCCCGGCAACGAACAATTTGAGCATCAAGACATGGAAGCTATCAAGAATCTCCTCATCCCAATTTCTAAGTTAAAAACTTGTGGTTGAACAAGGGTAAAGGTTCACCAATGTCTATTGGTGGTTCCTTGGGAGTTTTTTCCAAACAAAAACTTAGTGTTTTCAACTGATAGGTAAAACCTATTTTGAGCAAAGCAAGCCTAAGCTACACTTAGCCAAATTCATGTAGAAGCTAGAAACTATTATTCTACTAAGGTATCACTTGCCAATACTATTTCAATGTATTGACCCACTGTGGATGTAACTTGTGATGTTGTAGGTTACTCTGATGAGGATTAGGGTTATGAGTCTACACTCAACATGCTTGCCTGTGGCACATGAAGATGAAGACTTTTATTTATATTGTTAATTTAAACCCTTGTACTAGCCTATGCTATGGAGTTGTAAAATACTATGTTATCTCTGGAATGATGATGTAAGAATGACCTTTCTTTCTGTGTACTTCATCTTAAAATGTGGATGCTAGCATTTGATCCAGGGACTAGCATTGCAATCACGGGGACCTTTACCTTTATAAAGGTGGGGTCTTACACACAATTGGTCCAGGAGTAATAGTCTTAGGTGTATTTAGCTATGTTGAAGTCCAATCGTCATAATTCTTGCTTATTTTAGCCATTAATTCTTCAGTATCAGTAGGAGTTCTTTTCCTGAAAACACAATCAGCAAAACTATCTAGGTAGGTCCTAGAATCATCAGTTAGTCCATTGTAATAAATATCAAGAAGCTCATTTTTAGGTAATGGACATCCAGGATGAGCATGAATCAAGGCACAGAACCTTGTCCAAGACTCAGGTAATTTCTCTTCTTCTCCCTGTTTAAAATCAAAAAGTTTCTGCAAAGCAGCATGTCTAGCACTGGGAGGAAAATATTTCTGAAAGAAAGAAGCAATCAAGCAATCAGGGCTATCAATGGATCCAGGAAGTAATCTATTAAACCAAGCTTTAGCTTCTCCTTTTAGTGAAAAGGGGAAGATCTTATTAACAAAGTACTTGCGCATCTTAAAATCATCAGAGAATAAGGCACTCATAGTGGAAAGCTCATTCATATGTGCCACAACACTCTCATTCTCAATCCCACAAAAAGGTTCTTTCTCAACAATGTCTAAATAGGATAAATCAAGAGAGAAATCATAATCTTTATCTTTAATATCTATGGGAGAAGTGGAATACTTAGGATTAGAAGAGAGTTTAGGAATAATGGTATGTCTCTCAAGGAGACTCCTAATAGCACTAGCACCATGTGTGTTTTGGTACTCTTCAATAAATTCATCGGTCATTTCATTGTAACCATCACTAATATCATATCTCTCTCTAGACCCAGGTGAGCTAATAATTGTAATAGTGTCTTCACTAGGAGTTTCAGTGTTTCCCAAAATAGTTCTAGCAATAGTAGCATCTAATGAACAACTCGCATCAAGCACAGTAGAAGTAACATCATGAGTACCAGATGCAATTTCAGAATCAGCAGTAGTAGCAGTGTGTGTAGCATGTGTATGTGGCGGTGGTGTAACAAGCTTAATTATAATAGACGGTGAATCAAGAGCAGTAGAGGTGTTTAGGACTGTACCTCTTCTTGTAGTGGATGGTAAAATAGGAAACTTTCCATCACGAGACTTCCCCATGATGAAAGGAGTAGCAGTGGACAATAATAGATCCAAGTGAACTTACAAATAAAGCTATGCACCCCAGCAACGGCGCTAGAAAATAATCTTGATGACCCACAAGTATAGGGGATCGCAACAGTCTTCGAGGGTAGTATTACCCAATTTATTGATTCGACACAAGCGGAGATAAAGAATACTTATAAGCCTTAACAACTGAGTTGTCAATTCAGCTACACCTGGAAATAGTCTTCCTTACAGTAGTTTATTAGTAGCAATAGTTTTGTAGTATCAATAGCAAAGTAACAGCAGCAGTAGAACAAAAGCAATAGTAATAACAATAGCAAACAGTAGGATATGAGTGCGGTAGGCATAGGGATGGATGGACGGGTGTTGCATGGACAAGTCTAAACATGTAACTTCAAGATCTAGGGAATTTGTAGATAAACAAGGTAAAGCATCCAAGTACTAAACAATCATAGGCATGTGCTCCATATATAGTCATACGTGCTCGCGATGAGAACTTGCACAACATCTTTTGTCCTGCCAGCCCGTTGAAGTGGGGCCTCAAGGGAATCTACTGGCAATTAAGGTACTCCTATTAATAGAGCACCGGAGCAAAGCATTAACACTCCGTGAACACATGTGATCCTCATATCACAACCATCCCCTCCGGCTGTCCCAATTTCTATCACTTCGGGGCCTTTGGATCCGGACAATGATATGTGTACACAACTTGCAGATAAGATCACAAACAATACTATCATCATGAATCAATAATAAGATCAGATCTGAGATCATGGCACTCGGGCCCTAGTGACAAGCATTAAGCACAACAAGTTGCAACAAAGTCAAAAAAGCACTAATAGAGATACTAGGCACCATGCCCTAACAATCTTATTCGATTACATGATAGAACTCATCCAATCCCTTCCATCCCCATAACCTACAGCAGGGGATTACTCACTCATGGATGGGGGAAACATGGATGGTTGATGGAGAGGCATTTTTGATGATGGTGATGATCCTTTCCAAATTCCCCGTCCCGGCAGGGTGGCAGAACTGAGTTTCTGGTTCCGAATCGCGGTTTTTGGTCATGGCGGCGCAGTGGAACTCTTTCTAGAAAAATGTCGAACCCCCCTTGGTTTTTAGGTCAATAGGAAACTTATAGGTGAATAGGGAGGCCGAGGGGGTGCCTGAATCGGCCACACCCCCTCCAAGCGCGGCCAGGCCTGGCCCATGTGGCAGGGGGTATGGGCCCCTCAGTGCCCCACTCTATATCGTATTATGGCTCTGTGAGTCTTCTGGTGAAATAAGATTTTTGGCATATTTTCCGGGATTTTTCCTGATAGTTGATTTTCTGCACAAAAACTATACACCAAGGCAATTCTGCTGAAAACAGCGTCAGTCCGTGTTAGTTGTATCGAAATCACACAAGTTTAGAAGGGAAACAATAGCAAAAGTGTTTGGGAAAGTAGATACGTTTTGGACGTATCATCCCTCCCCACCCATTCGCGTTGTGTTAACATCCACCCTCCGCCGCCTAGACCCTCACCCCCTTGCAATCCCACAAAACAGACACGCTCACCGCTGCTCCTCATCTCACCACCATGCGCCCGAAGAAGTTTTACCTACCTATCAGTGTTCTTGAGAAGCACCGGTGGTCACGTGGATCCCACGGTAGTCCTTCTATCTCTAGCTCGATCTGGTTGGAAATTTATTTCCATTTCACTATATTTACCTCCTCAAATACCACTACTAGGGAAATGGCCATTCGTGGCGCACCTGAAAAGAGCATCTGTGGCGCACTAGCAGTGCGCCACGGGTGTAGGGGTCCCAACCTTAAATAAGATTGATCCCTTCTGTGTTTACAATGCTAGTCCCTGGATCAATAGCTAGCATCCACAGTTTAGATGTAATATCAAGAAAAAAAGGTCATAATATAACTTTATAACCAGAAATAACATAAGTTTATTACATCAAACATAGCTCATATGGCTATTACATTACATTGCAGCGGAATAAATATAGTCATGGGTCCTTCATCTTCAAAGTGCCACAGGCAGATGTTGGTTGTAGACTTTGTAATCCTAATCAATCAATCTTCACTAAAACAATCAAACCTGCAACATACACGTTACAGCCACAAAGGGTCAATACATTTGAATTGTATTGGCAAGTGATACTATGGTGATATAGTGGAGTCTATCATCTATATGCATTTGGCTAAGTGGAGTTGAGGCTTGCATTGCTCAAAATAGATTTTTCTTATCATTTTGAAAATACTAAGTTTTTGTTTGACAAAATCATTTTTTTTTCAATCAAAGATTTCAAGATCCTTGTACCAAGCCATCTCTCCATCAATGATTGAAGAATTCAAACAATCCCTTGTTCAAACCACAAGATTTTAATTTAGAAATTTGAATGATGAGATTCTTGATTGCTTCCATGTCTTGATGCTCAAATTGTCCTTTACCAGGGACATGGCTAAGTACTTAGATTTTACACTCTGCAGAGGTGGTGCACTTTCCCCACAAGACTTGGTTTCCCAAGACAAGATCTTTCAGAAGCTTTCCCTTAGACCAAAATGGACGCGCTCCAACCTATCAAACACTACCACCCACTGTCCATATGGCTAAGTTCTTGCAACCTATATGATCATGGCAGAGCCCATATTGCCAAGTGGTTGCACTTGAAGCTTCTCAACATTTGACATCTCAAATCTCTTTGTTTCCTGGGTGGCCATCCACAAGTGAGATACACAATCCAAGTCTATGGCATTGTGAACCACTCAACATAACCCAATCCTTCCATTTCCACCCAGGTGATATATTAACTTAGTTGTTTTATTAAACAAAATCACAAGTCCTTAGACTTAGAATATTTTTCCATAGTGTGAATATATATTCCACCCATGTTTTCTATTAGCTAGGCTAAGCTTGGTAGTAATAGGAAACTCTAACTTAGGAAAATCCTACTAAGGATTCATTACTATGTTTTCCTATAGCAAGATCTATACTTAGCAAAATCCATGCAAGTTTTACTTAGCAAAATCACTAATGCATAATAAAAGTATTGGGATAGAAAGTATGAAGCATCACTTGCCTTTTTGGTAGGGAATGGTGGTTCACTCCTTGATCTTGTTAGTCTCACACTTCACTACAAGTCAATCAAGCAAACACCAATTCAATTTACATTCCAAACCAATAATTACTCAAACAAATTCACACACACAAGACAATGGAAACCAATTCATGCATGGGAGCATGCACAAGATAGTTTTATTTTGCAAAGGGGTCTCCATGGGGTTTCTACACTTTGTAAGATCCAAATTGGTCATTTACCAAAGTGGCAAAATCATTAGCAAGAGGGTTTTGTCCAAAAACCATTTTTAAATCCATTCATCATTTTATGTGGTGAAAAATGTTTTTATTAAGGCAAAACTCTTAGGTTGTTCACCAAATGAGTTGCTATTGCAAAGCTTGGTGTTTTTGGGTCAGTAGTTTGGTCCAAAACATTTCCTTGAAGTTTTCTTTTCATAAACATTTTTATAACAAAACCATTTCTTTTTATTTGGCTAGAAAATGGCTAAGTCAAATAATCTAACCTAAATCGTTCAAAAATCATTTTTAATACCAAGGGTTGGTTCCTAGGGTCAGTAGGGTCTCAACAAACCAGTTTGCAAAGGTTTTAATTAAACAATCATTTTTAAACAATTTTTATACTCTAAACAAGCTCACAAAAGTTTCTGCAAATTCAAACAAGCTAACAGATACTATTTGTCAAACTAAGGCCATGGTTGGCTAGGGCTTGTTCTCCTGAATCCATTGATATAAAATTTGTCAAATTTGGACGTATGGATCAAAAGTTATAAGGTTTTCAAATTGCTACTTAAATCTGTTTTTCTAATTCTGTTTTAAAACAGATCCTGCCACGTGTCGCTGTCTCATTGGGCGATACCGCTTCAGCCGGATCACGCTGCGGTGCGTTGGATCTACTCCTATCGTGCGGTACAGATTGCTCGATACCGCTTCGCTCTTATTTCTATCCTATCCACCGGATCCAGATCGGACGGCTCTCAGTGCCCCGACCATAAGCTGGCGGCGCTGGGCTCTGGCGCGCGGCGGCGGCGCTCTGCTAGCGGCGGAGCTGGCGATGCAGGAAACGAGGGAGACGCTGTCAAGGCTTACCAGGCTCGCAGAGACCTGCTGATGCTCGAGGTGGGGTCGGCTACTCGAGGGGCGCAAGGGGTTGCTGCTAATTGCTCGTCGGAGAAGCTGCGGACGACGGTGCTCTCAGGTTGTCGTCGTTGGCGATGTTTAGGACCATGCTAAGACAAAATAGAGGCATGGTTAGGTGCGTACGAGGATCGTGAGTAAGGGAGCGTCAACGGAATGGAGAGGGGAGGTCGGAGTTCACCTGGAATACTCGACGAAACAATGGCAGACGGCAGCGCACACTCGGTGTTGTCGTTGCCGATGCTCAGGGCACCCGCGAGTGAGTGATTGACACAGAAGGATATGCCAGGAGATGGTGAGCGTGCTCGTGTGCTCAGGGAGGCGGAAGGGGGCGTGTGCTGGCCGTATTCGTCGGTGGAAGCTCGTCGGAGACGAAGCTGTTCGAGGACGAATTGCGACGGCCTGGAGGCGTGCTCGGGGAAGAAGGCAGAGGGGAAACGGAGAGGAGTGGCTGGCGTTTAAAGGGGCGTGGTCATTACATGGAATCAATGTCTCCTTTACGCGCAATCAATCGCCGGAGTAACTCACTGCAACGGACAGGGCGACGGAGTCCCGTTGAAGACGATGAACAGCGATGGGTGGGTCCTGCTTGTCAGTGAGTGAGAAAGGCTTCAGGTGGGCTCCAGTTGTCATACACTGCGTGGGTTAGTTTTGCGGTGAAAAACGGTTCACTTTGCTGAGAGAGGGAGGTGGGCTCGGTTGGGCTGAGTTGGGCCAGATTTGTTGGGCTGTTCTATTTTTTCTGTCTAATTCTTTTTCTTTTTCTATTTATATTTTTCTGATTTGATTTTCAATCAACATTTCAAACATTCAAACCAATCAAACAATTCAAACTATTGTAATGAGTTTTTGGTTCTGTTTATCATCATAATTCACATTCTAAAATAAAATATTTTTAAATCTTTTTAGGTTCCATTTATTAATTAAATAAATGGATCATTAGTTATTTAATAAAATAGGGTTTGTTTTAATTAATAAAATCTTCATTTAAAATCCAAATATTTTTCAAAACCCAATCAGTAGGTTTTATTTGGAAAACTGGTTTTAAAATAAAATAATCCTTTTACTTTAGGGTCCATTAATAATTAAATAAAATGGGCCTTAGTTATTAAATAAAATAGAATTTGATTTTATAAATAAAATCTTTATTTGAAACCTAAATATTTTCAAAACCAAATCAATAGGTTTTATTTGGAAATATTAAATACTTGGAAACTTGTTTTAAAACAAAATAACCTTTTATTTTTTTAGAACCCATTATTAATTAAATAAAATAGACTTTCATTATTAATTCCAACTAGGGTTTGTTTTATTGAGAATGTTTATTTTAAAATCTAAAATAAAGACAAAACACTTTAATAGGTTTTATTAGTGAATATAAAATACTTGGAAAACCTATTTAAAATAATTTAATAAGTTTTGAGGTTTTAATTAAAATGGTAAAACCTTTTATTTTATAAAGTTGGATATTAAATCCTTATTATTTTATTTAAACAATCCTTTATTATTTTTAATTAAACCTTTGCTATTTTATTTAAAATAAAATGTTTTAATTCAAAAGCTTGGCCAAGGTTTAATTGGCTTTATAAAATAATCTTTATTTATAAATCCATCTTTTCTTTTGAATACCAAATCTTTTATTAAGAGATCCAAAATAGTATTTTTAAATATTTTTATTTTCCTTTAATAAAAGTTTATCTTTTTTAAATCTCTTTAGGATTCATTTGATTCAAATGGGTTTGAGTTTCCATTTAAATTCAAAAAGTTTCTTCTGGCTCTGAAAATCAAACAAAGTTTTATTTTATCAATTTATTTTCACATTACAAGATTTGGAAAATCTTGGGATGTGACAGGCTACCACCCTTAAAATAAATCTCGTCCCGAGATTTGGGAAGGTTAGGGTTACAAGCAAGTTCAAAACAACTAGGGTACTACCACCCTTAAAAATTTTCAAACAAAAATTACATATTGGCCTTCTTGGGATTCTGGGAAAAATCTCTCTAAGCAAACAGTTGCATTTATGTCCTTAATTTCCATGCTTGACTCATGGGCCAAGGTTGAGATCCTTCATAGACTTGTTTAACTTGTTCTCCATCCTTTCTGGACAATTGTTTGCATAGTGGCCTAGTTCCTTGCATTTGAAACAAACCACTTGGCTGATATCTTTCTTTTCCTTTGGTACCATTGCCTTTTGTTTGTTTCTTTGGTTCTTCTTCTTTTCTAGGCATTCATTGGCATAGTGTCCCATCTCTTTGCAATTGAAACATTGCACTTGGCTTATGTCTTTCTTCTTCTTTTTGGGTCTCTCCAAAGCTAGGAGTTCTTCTAGTTCATGTTCTTCATGAGTGGGAGATCTTTCTCTCTTCTTGAGGCATTGATCCTCATGTTCCTTGGATGAATGATCCTTGTCTCTAAAATTATTGCTAGCTTGGGTTTCTTCTAGCTTAACCTCTTTGTCATCCTTGTTGTCATTAGTTCTTTGGGCAAAAATTTCTCTCATGTTGATCATTTGAGTAACCATTCCTTGCAACAATTGGGATTGAAGTTTCAATATCCTTTGTATGGCTGGGTCTAGTCCATTGTTGTTGGCTAAAAGCTGAGTTGTCTCTTGGCTCAACTGGTTTTGGGTTGCTATAAGTTCTCTCATGTTGTCCTCTTGGTTGTTGTTGGTGTCATCAACCTTGGAATCCTTTGGGGTAGTCATCTGTTTGGGTTGAAGGGAGATTAGAATAGGCAAGATATTTCTAAGGACTCAATTCTAATCACACACACCACAATTCACACAAACAATGTGCATGCAATCACAAACCAAACTTTTCACTCAAACAAGGTTCAAGCACATACTTAGTCAACAAAATATTTTTTTTTTGTTGCACCACATAAGTTGGTGGTTTTGACTTAACTAAAATATGGTGGTCCATCTATACGGTTCACTTGTGATCTTTCCATCATTCTTGGTTGCTTCTTCTTACATGAGATCATGGTTCCTTGAGAAAAACTCTTGGTCACAATAACTTCTAGTGATGTAGGTTCCTTCTAACTTTTGCATTCCCTCAGTCTCTAAATCTTAAGTAAGATTTCCTTGTCTCACTTGTAGTCCTTGGTGATATCCATGTTGGAAGTCCATGGTGAATATGCTGAAGATGTTGAAGTCATTAGAGTTGAAGAAGTTGAGGAAGTCTTTTGCACATGGTGTAGTCTTTGGCCATGGGTAGGTTTTTCCATCAAGTTGAAGTAGAAGAGATGTAGAGTTGAAACCAAAATGGTTGAGGAAAGAGTTTACAAGTGTTTTTGTAAATAAGTTTTTGGAACAAATACACTCCTATTTTTCTAAGGGTTTTTGTCCAATCCTAGGTTTACAAATCCTACAGGCAACACAATGCTCTGATACCATCTGTAGGGGTCCCAACCTTAAATAAGATTGATCCCTTCTGTGTTTACAATGCTAGTCCCTGGATCAATAGCTAGCATCCACAGTTTAGATGTAATATCAAGAAACAAAGGTCATAATATAACTTTATAACCAGAAATAACATAAGTTTATTACATCAAACATAGCTCATATGGCTATTACATTACATTGCAGCGGAATAAATATAGTCATGGGTCCTTCATCTTCAAAGTGCCACAGGCAGATGTTGGTTGTAGACTTTGTAATCCTAATCAATCAATCTTCACTAAAACAATCAAACCTGCAACATACACGTTACAGCCACAAAGGGTCAATACATTTGAATTGTATTGGCAAGTGATACTATGGTGATATAGTGGAGTCTATCATCTATATGCATTTGGCTAAGTGGAGTTGAGGCTTGCATTGCTCAAAATAGATTTTTCTTATCATTTTGAAAATACTAAGTTTTTGTTTGACAAAATCATTTTTTTTTCAATCAAAGATTTCAAGATCCTTGTACCAAGCCATCTCTCCATCAATGATTGAAGAATTCAAACAATCCCTTGTTCAAACCACAAGATTTTAATTTAGAAATTTGAATGATGAGATTCTTGATTGCTTCCATGTCTTGATGCTCAAATTGTCCTTTACCAGGGACATGGCTAAGTACTTAGATTTTACACTCTGCAGAGGTGGTGCACTTTCCCCACAAGACTTGGTTTCCCAAGACAAGATCTTTCAGAAGCTTTCCCTTAGACCAAAATGGACGCGCTCCAACCTATCAAACACTACCACCCACTGTCCATATGGCTAAGTTCTTGCAACCTATATGATCATGGCAGAGCCCATATTGCCAAGTGGTTGCACTTGAAGCTTCTCAACATTTGACATCTCAAATCTCTTTGTTTCCTGGGTGGCCATCCACAAGTGAGATACACAATCCAAGTCTATGGCATTGTGAACCACTCAACATAACCCAATCCTTCCATTTCCACCCAGGTGATATATTAACTTAGTTGTTTTATTAAACAAAATCACAAGTCCTTAGACTTAGAATATTTTTCCATAGTGTGAATATATATTCCACCCATGTTTTCTATTAGCTAGGCTAAGCTTGGTAGTAATAGGAAACTCTAACTTAGGAAAATCCTACTAAGGATTCATTACTATGTTTTCCTATAGCAAGATCTATACTTAGCAAAATCCATGCAAGTTTTACTTAGCAAAATCACTAATGCATAATAAAAGTATTGGGATAGAAAGTATGAAGCATCACTTGCCTTTTTGGTAGGGAATGGTGGTTCACTCCTTGATCTTGTTAGTCTCACACTTCACTACAAGTCAATCAAGCAAACACCAATTCAATTTACATTCCAAACCAATAATTACTCAAACAAATTCACACACACAAGACAATGGAAACCAATTCATGCATGGGAGCATGCACAAGATAGTTTTATTTTGCAAAGGGGTCTCCATGGGGTTTCTACACTTTGTAAGATCCAAATTGGTCATTTACCAAAGTGGCAAAATCATTAGCAAGAGGGTTTTGTCCAAAAACCATTTTTAAATCCATTCATCATTTTATGTGGTGAAAAATGTTTTTATTAAGGCAAAACTCTTAGGTTGTTCACCAAATGAGTTGCTATTGCAAAGCTTGGTGTTTTTGGGTCAGTAGTTTGGTCCAAAACATTTCCTTGAAGTTTTCTTTTCATAAACATTTTTATAACAAAACCATTTCTTTTTATTTGGCTAGAAAATGGCTAAGTCAAATAATCTAACCTAAATCTTTCAAAAATCATTTTTAATACCAAGGGTTGGTTCCTAGGGTCAGTAGGGTCTCAACAAACCAGTTTGCAAAGGTTTTAATTAAAAAATCATTTTTAAACAATTTTTATACTCTAAACAAGCTCACAAAAGTTTCTGCAAATTCAAACAAGCTAACAGATACTATTTGTCAAACTAAGGCCATGGTTGGCTAGGGCTTGTTCTCCTGAATCCATTGATATAAAATTTGTCAAATTTGGACGTATGGATCAAAAGTTATAAGGTTTTCAAATTGCTACTTAAATCTGTTTTTCTAATTCTGTTTTAAAACAGATCCTGCCACGTGTCGCTGTCTCATTGGGCGATACCGCTTCAGCCGGATCACGCTGCGGTGCGTTGGATCTACTCCTATCGTGCGGTACAGATTGCTCGATACCGCTTCGCTCTTATTTTCTATCCTATCCACCGGATCCAGATCGGACGGCTCTCAGTGCCCCGACCATAAGCTGGCGGCGCTGGGCTCTGGCGCGCGGCGGCGGCGCTCTGCTAGCGGCGGAGCTGGCGATGCAGGAAATGAGGGAGACGCTGTCAAGGCTTACCAGGCTCGCAGAGACCTGCTGATGCTCGAGGTGGGGTCGGCTACTCGAGGGGCGCAAGGGGTTGCTGCTAATTGCTCGTCGGAGAAGCTGCGGACGACGGTGCTCTCAGGTTGTCGTCGTTGGCGACGTTTAGGACCATGCTAAGACAAAATAGAGGCATGGTTAGGTGCGTACGAGGATCGTGAGTAAGGGAGCGTCAACGGAATGGAGAGGGGAGGTCGGAGTTCACCTGGAATACTCGACGAAACAATGGCAGACGGCAGCGCACACTCGGTGTTGTCGTTGCCGATGCTCAGGGCACCCGCGAGTGAGTGATTGACACAGAAGGATATGCCAGGAGATGGTGAGCGTGCTCGTGTGCTCAGGGAGGCGGAAGGGGGCGTGTGCTGGCCGTATTCGTCGGTGGAAGCTCGTCGGAGACGAAGCTGTTCGAGGACGAATTGCGACGGCCTGGAGGCGTGCTCGGGGAAGAAGGCAGAGGGGAAACGGAGAGGAGTGGCTGGCATTTAAAGGGGCGTGGTCATTACATGGAATCAATGTCTCCTTTACGCGCAATCAATCGCCGGAGTAACTCACTGCAACGGACAGGGCGACGGAGTCCCGTTGAAGACGATGAACAGCGATGGGTGGGTCCTGCTTGTCAGTGAGTGAGAAAGGCTTCAGGTGGGCTCCAGTTGTCATACACTGCGTGGGTTAGTTTTGCGGTGAAAAACGGTTCACTTTGCTGAGAGAGGGAGGTGGGCTCGGTTGGGCTGAGTTGGGCCAGATTTGTTGGGCTGTTCTATTTTTTCTGTCTAATTCTTTTTCTTTTTCTATTTATATTTTTCTGATTTGATTTTCAATCAACATTTCAAACATTCAAACCAATCAAACAATTCAAACTATTGTAATGAGTTTTTGGTTCTGTTTATCATCATAATTCACATTCTAAAATAAAATATTTTTAAATCTTTTTAGGTTCCATTTATTAATTAAATAAATGGATCACTAGTTATTTAATAAAATAGGGTTTGTTTTAATTAATAAAATCTTCATTTAAAATCCAAATATTTTTCAAAACCCAATCAGTAGGTTTTATTTGGAAATAAAGAATATTTGGAAAACTGGTTTTAAAATAAAATAATCCTTTTACTTTAGGGTCCATTAATAATTAAATAAAATGGGCCTTAGTTATTAAATAAAATAGAATTTGATTTTATAAATAAAATCTTTATTTGAAACCTAAATATTTTCAAAACCAAATCAATAGGTTTTATTTGGAAATATTAAATACTTGGAAACTTGTTTTAAAACAAAATAACCTTTTATTTTTTTAGAACCCATTATTAATTAAATAAAATAGACTTTCATTATTAATTCCAACTAGGGTTTGTTTTATTGAGAATGTTTATTTTAAAATCTAAAATAAAGACAAAACACTTTAATAGGTTTTATTAGTGAATATAAAATACTTGGAAAACCTATTTAAAATAATTTAATAAGTTTTGAGGTTTTAATTAAAATGGTAAAACCTTTTATTTTATAAAGTTGGATATTAAATCCTTATTATTTTATTTAAACAATCCTTTATTATTTTTAATTAAACCTTTGCTATTTTATTTAAAATAAAATGTTTTAATTCAAAAGCTTGGCCAAGGTTTAATTGGCTTTATAAAATAATCTTTATTTATAAATCCATCTTTTCTTTTGAATACCAAATCTTTTATTAAGAGATCCAAAATAGTATTTTTAAATATTTTTATTTTCCTTTAATAAAAGTTTATCTTTTTTAAATCTCTTTAGGATTCATTTGATTCAAATGGGTTTGAGTTTCCATTTAAATTCAAAAAGTTTCTTCTGGCTCTGAAAATCAAACAAAGTTTTATTTTATCAATTTATTTTCACATTACAAGATTTGGAAAATCTTGGGATGTGACAGGCTACCACCCTTAAAATAAATCTCGTCCCGAGATTTGGGAAGGTTAGGGTTACAAGAAAGTTCAAAACAACTAGGGTACTACCACCCTTAAAAAATTTCAAACAAAAATTACATATTGGCCTTCTTGGGATTCTGGGAAAAATCTCTCTAAGCAAACAGTTGCATTTATGTCCTTAATTTCCATGCTTGACTCATGGGCCAAGGTTGAGATCCTTCATAGACTTGTTTAACTTGTTCTCCATCCTTTCTGGACAATTGTTTGCATAGTGGCCTAGTTCCTTGCATTTGAAACAAACCACTTGGCTGATATCTTTCTTTTCCTTTGGTACCATTGCCTTTTGTTTGTTTCTTTGGTTCTTCTTCTTTTCTAGGCATTCATTGGCATAGTGTCCCATCTCTTTGCAATTGAAACATTGCACTTGGCTTATGTCTTTCTTCTTCTTTTTGGGTCTCTCCAAAGCTAGGAGTTCTTCTAGTTCATGTTCTTCATGAGTGGGAGATCTTTCTCTCTTCTTGAGGCATTGATCCTCATGTTCCTTGGATGCATGATCCTTGTCTCTAAAATTATTGCTAGCTTGGGTTTCTTCTAGCTTAACCTCTTTGTCATCCTTGTTGTCATTAGTTCTTTGGGAAAAAATTTCTCCCATGTTGATCATTTGAGTAACCATTCCTTGCAACAATTGGGATTGAAGTTTCAATATCCTTTGTATGGCTGGGTCTAGTCCATTGTTGTTGGCTAAAAGCTGAGTTGTCTCTTGGCTCAATTGGTTTTGGGTTTCTATAAGTTCTCTTATGTTGTCCTCTTGGTTGTTGTTGGTGTCATCAACCTTGGAATCCTTTGGGGTAGTCATCTGTTTGGGTTGAAGGGAGATTAGAATAGGCAAGATATTTCTAAGGACTCAATTCTAATCACACACACCACAATTCACACAAACAATGTGCATGCAATCACAAACCAAACTTTTCACTCAAACAAGGTTCAAGCACATACTTAGTCAACAAAATATTTTTTTTTGTTGCACCACATAAGTTGGTGGTTTTGACTTAACTAAAATATGGTGGTCCATCTATATGGTTCACTTGTGATCTTTCCATCATTCTTGGTTGCTTCTTCTTACATGAGATCATGGTTCCTTGAGAAAAACTCTTGGTCACAATAACTTCTAGTGATGTAGGTTCCTTCTAACTTTTGCATTCCCTCAGTCTCTAAATCTTAAGTAAGATTTCCTTGTCTCACTTGTAGTCCTTGGTGATATCCCAATCATCGTAGACTCCGGGAACCCGTCCCTTGTACACGACGTACCACGTCATCTATAAGTTGACAATAATAATTAACCGGTGATTGAAAAAACATATATAATTAAAGACTGCATATGAAGATACACTTATAGAAAGTACTCCTAAATCAAAAAGACCAAACTCAAAAATCATGCCTCATATATAACTAGGTTGTTCGACACAGGAATATGCTATGATGGAACTGTCCACCAAGTAGGATGCACAACACCTGGACCTGTGCATAGCACAAGGAGGACAATCCCATCGCAACACATTCACATATATAGCGTTCCACGACATTTCAATCATCGGCATTAGTCTCGAAAAAGACCAAACTAACTCAAAAAGCATGCCTCATATATAACTAGCTAGGTCGTTGGACACAGGAATATGCTAAGATGGAACCGTAAGCCAAGTAGGATGCACAACATCTAGACTTGTGCATAGTCCCATCGTAGCACATTCACATATATATTGTGCCATGACATTTCAATCATCGGCATTATTCTCGAAAAAGACCAAAGTAACTCAAAAAGCATGCCTCATATATAACTAGCTAGGTCGTTGGACCCAGGAATATGCTACGATGGAACCGTAAGCCAAGTAGGATGCACAACATCTAGACTTGTGCATAACACAAGGCTTATGGTCCCATTGTAGCACATTCACATATATATTGTGCCACGACATTTCAATCATCGGCATTATTCTCGAAAAATACCAAAGTAGCTCAAAAAGAATGCCTCATATATAACTAGCTAGGTCGTTGGACACAGGAATATGCTAAGACGGAACGTTTAGCCAAGTAGGATGCACAATTCCTGGACTTGTGCATATCACAAGGCTAACTATCCCGTCGTAGCACATTCACATATATATTGTGCCACGACATTTCAATCATCGGCATTATTCTCGAAAAAGACAAAAATAACTCGAAAAGAATGCCTCATATATATACATAGGTCATTGGACACAGGAATATGCTACGATGGAACTGTGAGCCAAGTAGGATGCACAAGACCTGGACTTGTGCATATCACAAGGCTCACAATCCCATCGTAGCACATTCACATATATAGTGTGCGACGACATTTCAATCATCGGCATTATTCTCGAAAAAAGAGTAAGAAAAAAAGAAGGACCAAAGTGAGCAAAGGACCAAAGAGTAAGCAAAAAAACCAAGCATTGATTGATATATAATAATAATAAGCAAAAGAAGTAAGCGATGATTCATAAACCTAATAAGATAAGTATAGTAGCATGTACACTTGTCCACACACACAAAGGTCATCTATAGTTTGTAACTACAACTAGGCCAACATCAAGCCTTCTGGCTAGGCTTAGGGAACGGGAGGACGCCTTGTCTCGTCATGAACTTCCTATAGTCACCCTGCATCTCTAGGCGATCTTCTATGTCATGGTTATTCGGGATATTTCCTCCGTAGAAGATCCTCCCCGAAGTCATGACATCATGAAAGATGATTGCCCCAAACTGCTGCTGGATGCAATACATCTCTTGTCTAATATCTGAATCATTGATCTTGGCCTTTTCTTCGGCCCACTGTTTGAGATGATCTGGCAGCGTAGAATTCTACTGGTCAAGTAGGAACGCCCTCATGTGATGGAGTGCGTAGTAGGCTTCCTTCTTACTGTTTTTCGGCTGCTTCAGGCAGGGGAACTCCGTTACGTGGTTGAAGACGTGCCTGCCGAACTTGACCTTCGTACGCACGAAGGTGGTGCCTTCCGTCGAGGCAAAGCCAGTGAGAGTATCATCCAGAACTTCCTTGATCTTGTCGTAGTTTTTCTTCTTTTCTAGACTCCCCGAGTCGAAATACGTGGCGTGGGAATGCTCCGGCGATAAGGAGATGAGCATGCAGTGTTCATCTCTGCGCAAAAAATTCAAATGGAATGTGTTGGAAAAAGAATGATGATGATCTAATAAAGACAATCGACGGTGGCGAGTGAATAACGACTTACTCGGGAAAGTAAGGCACGAGAATGTATTCCTTTGTCTTGTTCGCCACGAGGATTATTTTTAGGTACGAGGCCACGATACGTCGTTCGACGGGGGAACCCAAGCAGCCGTCACGCATGTAGTAGGGGTCCACTATAGCGATGCCCGGTGTGTTCTCTCTAATGATCTGCATGGCCAGGCTGAGAGAAAAGATACGGACCATGTTATAGTGCAGCGGGTATAGGTGGAACATATTGAAGATGTCGTCGAACCGCAGGAAGAACAGATCCGCAGGGGCATTGTCGACGAAGCCCAAGCCTAGTGGCACCTTAACCACGAATACCGGGTGCGAGGGATCTTTCTCCGATAGAAGGCGTCTCTCTATCGTCAGCACGCCGTCATGCACACTCTGCAGTTCCGAATTGGCGAGCTTCCGCAAATTCTTAGGTAGCATGGGCTCACCCGCCACATGAATCCTCCACATAATACCCTCGGGTCTTGGTGGCCCGTCCCGAAACCTGATCGGATTCGCAGTTGTTGACGCCACCGGCTGGCTCGAGCTGCTAGATTTTCTTTTCCTGCCCTTTTTTCCTTTTGGAGAGCGGGCAGGCACCGCAATCTGAGCACCGGCTGCCCTATGTAGTGTGTCAGGGCTTAGAATAAAGGGCCGGTTGGTTGTATCAGCTGGCTCTGTAAAGGCGCAAGCTGGAGGCGTCTCCTGAGAACCAAACAGACGCTTGGTGATAGTGGCTTTCTCTGTGGGGCCACCAGCTAGGTCTTCGTTGCTAAACTGAGTGTTGAAGAAGTGATCATTCCAGTCTTCGTCGTCCTCGGCCGGATCCTGCGCCATGTGCATATCATCAACATGATCATCCGACCCACCGCGTGGAGGTGACGGCGAGGGCGGTAAGGGGGCCTTGCCACCGCTTGTCGCTGGCACGACAGGCGGTGCTGTTGTCTGTGGCATGATGGCCCTCGCCATCCCCAAACGGATCATGCTCTTTGGCCATAGCAAGAATAAGCCGAAGCAAGTTCTGAGGACAGACGGCTCTTCTTCATCCGCTCCTGGGGGTTGAATGGGAGGTTCCAGGTCGTCGCAGCCCCTTAGCACCCGACTAATTTTAACCCTGTGCACGCTATCTGGCATCGGCCTTGAGTGGAACGTGCGCTGCAAGGGTTGAACGATGGTACCCTTGGCAACATCCCTCAGCTCGTTGTTCACATAGCATAAGAGAGTGCAAGGAACATCCGTCTGCGGAAAACATGTACGGCGTCGTCAGAGATGCCATAAGAGTAGAGATGGCGTGAAAGGCGGTAAAGCAATTTGTTTACCGTGATGGCATCGAGATCGGCTAATGTCGACGCACCGCATACGGCGACGGGCGTGCAAGAGACGGAAGGGCTGCTTAATGGAGCGGTGCTGGCCGCCGGTGTATTCTCCCTACCGACGAGTGCTTGGAGCTCCAGTGCCGCCACGCCGATGGCAAAGGGGCACCAACATGTACTCCGGCGCCGCGATGATGGCAGGGGGAGTCACCAACACTTGCGGCGCCGCGGTGCTAGCGGGCGGAGTCACGAACACGTAGTTCGCCTGATTCGTCGGCGCCACGTTGTTCGAGTGGCTGCTGACCATGCTTGGAATCGGGCACGGCCCTACTCGACCACCCGCACTCCAGTTCGCTATTGACTCCACCAAGGTAGGCAGGAAGGACGTGAGGGTGATTTCCAGGTTGTCTTGGACGATCTGCGGGATCCACGCACCTTGTTCCTTAAGTTCTTGAACCTCGCAGTTTTCCTCCTCGCTCCTTCCCGACGGCGCCACATGCGTCCTCGGCGGTGGACCTAAATGATCCACCCAATTCTTACCCCCGAGGCCGGCCAGACGGCCAGCCGACGACGGCTTCTTCGTAACCGGCTCTATTTTCTTGGCCCGATTCATCGCCCTGTTAAAAGGGTTATCCCACCGGGTGGCCACCGTCGACCCCTGGGATGAGGAACCCTGGGATCCATGACTAGTAACAATTTCCTCCTCCTGCAGAAGAAGTAACAGTGAATCGTTTAGATCATCGATTAGATTGCAATCGAGTTGTTCCGCGGTAATTAGATTATACTTACCACAATTTCCTCGAATTCCTTCACCGCAGGATCCGCGGTGAGTTGTTTGGTTTTTGGGTCCACATGGTAACGGGCCCTGATGAAGTTTCGAACCTGCCCGGTTTAGAATTTCGCAATGGGGTTTTCTATCCCCTTGGATTTATACTCTTTGTCCTCCTTATTCCATTTGGCCTTCGCGGTTCTGTATCCACCAGATCCGAGATGGTGATGACCTATATTCATCGCCTGCAGCACCTTTCCTTGATTACTATTGGCCAGGGCTCTTTCGTATTCACACCTCTCCTTGAACTCCCGCAACTAATCTTCGGTGATCTGCGGGTCAATCTTATGGATCTCCTCGAGACTTTTGCCTTCTTTATAGATCTTCTTCTTTATCCGGGTTCTCCAGCTGGCCAGGGCGGTGCTCATCTTTGTGAGGGAGGATTTGTTTACTTTGTTCCCATGATAATTTGTGTTCTGATACTTAGCGGGGAACTTGTATCTTGCGTGCAGCTTCTCGAAGAGGAGTGTGCGCAAGTGGCCATTATCTTTATGCCGGAGATTCTCGGTGTTGATCGAGATGGTTGTCCGGGTGATCGCCGCCGCTTGTCCACCGTACCCTTTGATGACAAGGGCAGGCTCCAAAGGAACCCCTGATGGGCTCACTTCGGTAATTTCCTCCCTAACGGTGCCGACCGTGTTTGGGCGCCGGTCCTTCGGCTGCTTCTTCTTCTTAGGAGGATTGCTACCACTCCCTGTGCCCTCGCCGCCATCAGTTGTTTCATCACCCGCTGTTCCTTCGGCTTCTTCCTCCGGGTCTTCCATCTCATCATCCTCGCTCTCCGAAGGATGGTATTCTTCATCGTATTCTAGCCGCTGGGCCGCCTCCCAGAATGTCAATTGTTTATTCGGAGGTCTAAGTTCTCCTTCAGCGCTGATGCGCTTAGAACATCCAGCCTCGTCGTTGTCATACATCTTTGCACTAATAAAAAACAAATAATTGGTTAAATGCACAGAAAAATCCGGCATGACCTTTGCTAATTTTCTTAAACTAGGAGTGCCCGATTTCTGCCGAAACGGAAGTTAATCAACATTTCGGCAAAAATCGTGACTCATTTCATACAAGAACCTGCATACACACATAATAAAGTGCTTCATACAAGCACAAGCAAAATTTCAAGGTGCTTCATACAAATGACCAAGTGACAGCAAGCAAATGAGAATACAACAATCCTTGTTGTCATTTTTACTACTTCAGACTAAGCCAGGTTTTCTTTTACTACTTCAGACTAAGCAAATGATAATACAAATGACCAAGTGAAATCACTTGTTCTTTTTGTTCATACAAGGACCAAGGATTTCTATACTAGAAGATCATTACAGCAAGTGACACCAAACAGATTACTATCAGGACCAAACCACAGAAGCAAGTGACAGCAAGCAGATTACTATCAGGACCCATGCTATTCTTTCTTGTTTTCCATAAGGAACAAACCACAGAAGCAAGTGATAGTAAGCAGATTACTATCAGATTACTAGCAAGTGACAGCAAGCAGATTTCAAACCATCACGTTTCAAACCATGTGCATTATAGTCATGCATCCTTTTCTTTCTGCACCACAGAGTAAATAAGGGTGTCGATAATATGATTTAATAGATTTGTTTGAAAATACATGTACATAGGGAAGCATATTGTATATTTTCATATTCTAAATTACTATATGTTGTGTATATTGTAGAGTAGAGTATCTTGGCAAACCAAGATATCTATATGTCAACATAAAATTGCCACTCATCTCCATAAAATGGGTTTGGTCAGACCCTAGATTACAGATGTAGCTCTTGATTTGACTACAGAGTAGAAACATAAGATGATACAGGATAAACCATGGAAGTCAAAACTGATCCAAATTAACTAATATATGATAACAAATCAAAATTCACAGCATGGCGAAGTGTACAGGGTAGCATCCACGAAAATGCCTTCAACACAGGGAGCAGCAAATTGAAAATGTAACTGAATGTCATGGTATCTATTGTCCAGAAAACAAATGATGTGAGTACAGCACACATGTTTTCCCTTGGAGCATCTAAATATAACAATTGCTTGAGAAAACTAAGCAGGAGGCAATATAATTTCTGGGCATAATGAAGCATATGGTCAACCATCCCCAGAAAGACGCAATGGAGTGTGAGCAAGAGGATGCTCCAGTCCGAGTTGCCATTTACCAAGCAAGTAGGGTTTTTCAAAACTAATATGCAGTAAATATGAGCCTCGAGGGTACTAGCAGAAAAAATGCAGCGATATGGTATAAAGAGCAACTCCAGCCTGACTACGAGTACCAAAATGAAACAGAAACATGATGCAATGGCGCGCCATAAGGGTTGTAAGGGTTCAGTTCAGAACTAAATAGATTTGAAGACAACAATCAAGAACAAAACGGCATGCTTTCGAACAATATAGGATACTCCATGCAATAGATGAATCTCACAAAAACAAGACAACAGCAACTGACTTGTTTGATAAGGAAATTACAGAAGCAAATGATATAAATATTCAGTTTTAATCAATCAATTGTTCTCCTTTTTGTACTAGACTTCCATGTTGTAACTCATTGAGCAAACATTATCTCTTGAGATCTGTTTTTATATGCAGCTCATGCATCTACTACATTACAATTTACGGTATTCCATCTACAAGGCACAGGTGGTCTAATTCGTTAAACATTATCTCTTGACTCCTGAAGTAATCTAGAAAGGCACACATCTAGAAAGGCGCAGAGGATAAACCTAAGGCCAAAAATGAACCCTAACGGCCTGCAGAGAGAGAGGAGAGAGGGAGAGAGAGGGAGAGAGAGGGAGAGAGGGAGAGAGAGGGGAGTGGTGACGCTCACCTCTGACGGGCGGACGACGACGGGCGGACGAAGGAGGCCTCCACCTCCTGAGACGCGCGCGGGCCTCCTCCTCCTCGGACACGGGCGGACCTCCTCCTCCTCGGACGCGGGCAGGCCTCCTCCTCAGACGCGGCGGATGCTGGCGAGGCGGCGGATCGAGAGCGGCGGCGGCGGCAGATCGTGCTCGATCGGGCTGAGAGATGGAGAGATGGGGATGAGAGAGGGGGGCTCGAGCGCACGTGTGGATAAAGCCACTTAGGCGTAGCGCATTGGGGCATAGTGCGCTACGGATATCTGTAGCACACTATGGGCTAGTGCGCTACGCCTATCGGCTTCTAACTATGTATAAGAAAACTGCATCCCCACTATCTAACAACTACACTAGCCTATCCCACTAGTTCTGCCCTTAGCTCTATTCTAAACTTGTGAGCACCCAATTTTGAATCCTGGTTCCCACCTTTTTTGTTTTATTTCAAAAATGCTTTTAAATGTTCTAAAAAATGCCCAAAAGTGGTGATATATGCCATAGAAGTTTTGTTTTGATTTTAAAATACTTTTAAATATTCCAAAAATGCCCAAAAGTGATAATATATGACATAAAAGTGGTACAAATATGATTCAAAGTATAACTAAATTTCATAAGAACAGATCCATGAATATTACAATCTTTTTCGACCACGCGTTTTACAATATTTTTGGAGCTAGCGTTTTACAATCTTTTTTCCCTTTTTTGTCGCGGTTGAATAATTTAGCCCCGACACTTTAATGTTTCTTCTTTCGAACGGGCTACCTTTTTTGGGTAGGGTTGTCCTTTTTCTTCTTGTGATGTATGTTGCTGCATCGTAGTCGTCGTCATCTTCAATCTATGGATCGCCGTACTGGTCGAAGTCTTGCTCGTTGGCGACTCCATCCATTCCGATGATGTTTCTTTTTCCTCTCCTCACGACAACACGGCTAGGCTTTGTCGGGTCGGTAATGAAAAAACATTGGTCCACTTTGGTAGCCAGTACCCACGGTTCATTTTTCGCGGCCACGTTTGCACCGGCGGCCTTGGATTTGGATACTTCGGGTATAACCATGGTTGTGAAATACCGGTCTTCTCTTTCGACGCTCTTTGCCCATCTGACACGGAACATCGGAACCTTTTCTCCATAGTAGTCGAGCTCCCAGATCTCCTCGATTCTTCCGTAGAATCTTTCCTTCACGTTGTCATCGGTGTAGAATTCCGAAGTTACGCCTGAGTTCTGATAATCACACTTGTTGTCCTTTTCCTCCGTGTAGAATGTGTAGCCGTTGATATCATACGCCTGATAGGTCACCAGGTTTTGCATCGGTCCCTATGACAAGGTGAATATGATCTTTTCCGTGTCAGAAGAATGCGATCACGGGGGATTATCAAGGAGCGTCTGCCTAAACCAACGCGTGAAATCTGAGTTGTGCTCTTTGATTATTTCTCCCTGTGTCCTCTGTATGCCCTGGTCACTTTACTTCTTCTCGATTAACCTTTTTTGCTTCTGTACCCAAGGATCGACCAGTTCTAAATGCTGTAGCACGACGAGGTTTGCTCGATCAAAGTATGCGCGTCGAAAATCGAAGTCTGCATGCAGTATGCGACGACCCTCTCGGTGACCGGATCCGTCGAGCTTGCCAAGGTGCCTGTTGACGGGAAGACCGACAGGGTTCTCGATGTCTAGATAATTCGTGCAGAAAGAGATGCACTCTTCAGCCAGAAAGCCCTTGGCTATGCTTCCATCTGGATGGCACCTGTTGCGAACGTATCCTTTGATGTGTCCGTTCATCCTTTCGAACGCCATCATGCTGCGGAGGAACATTGGCCCGAGTTGTACGATGTCCTCCACGACATGGACCAGCAGATGCACCATAATGTCGAAGAATGCGGGTGGGAAGTAGACCTCAAGCTCACATAGTATCACCACGATCTCCTCCTGTAGCCTCCCGAGCTGATTCACGCCAATCGACTTCCTAGAGATTACGTCGAAAAACTTGCAGAGGCCAAAAAATGTTTCACGTACGTGCTCGTCCATTATCCCTCTTAGTGCGACCGGAAGTACCTGCGTCATTAGCACGGCACAGTTGTGAGACTTCATACCACTGAACCTCTGCTTCGCCTCGTCTAGGTATTTTCTTATCTTGCCCGCGTAGCCATAAGGAAATTTGACTCCTTGAAGGCACTTGAAAAACTGTTTGATCTCATTCTGGCTTAGAGTGAAGCAAGAAGGAGGGCAGTAATATTCGTTCTTCTTGAACTTTTTACCCTTCCAACGACCTTGTGTCGTCTCCGACTCATGATCATCGTCATCTTCCTGATCATCAGGAGTAGTGCGTCCTCCGTGAAGCTCCTTCCGGATACCCAAGCATATCAGGTCGTGCCTTGCTTTCGGACCATCTTTTGTCCTATCTGGCATGTTGATTATGGTGGCGACCAGACTCTCGCACACGTTTTTCGTGATATGCATGATGTCGAGGCTATGAGGCGTGCGGAGAAACTTCCAGTATGGCAACTCCCAGAAAACAGACCTTGTTTTCCATACCTTTATCAGCGGCTTGTCTTGTTGCTGCCTCTTTCGCTTCTTTCTAGGCTTAGGACAATCTTTCCAGTTTTTCAGCAACTCTTCCACTTCTTCGCTGTTCCTACGCTCTGGGATTCCTCGGGTCTCGGATTTGCCATCGAACAGGTCTCCACGTTTTCTCCATGGATCATTCTTGCCGAGCCACCTCCGGTGCGCCATGAACACGGTTTTCGATGACCCTGGATCTTTCTCTAGTTGGAGATAGCTTGTGTTATCCATGCACCTAACGCATGCGTAGAATCCTTGGATAACCTGCCCTGAGATATACCCGCAACCTGGATAGTCTTGCACCGTAGTGACCAACGCGGCTCTCATAGTGAAATAATCTTGTGCGATGGCGTCGTAAGTATTGGCTCTAGATTCCCATAACGTGGCTAGCTCCTCTTTCAACAGCCCGAGATACAGATTGATGTCGGTACCAGGTTGTTTCGGCCCTTGAATTAGCATACTCATTTGTATGTACTTCTTCTTGATGCACAACCACGGAGGGAGGTTGTACATCCATACAAACACGGGCCAAGTGTTGTGCGTGCTGCTCTGGCTACCGAACGGATTGAGTCCATCGGTGCTCGCACCAAGCCTTATGTTCCTCGAATCTCCATCGAATTCTGGGAATTCGAGGTCCAATGCTTTCCACTGGCTAGCATCTGAAGGGTGCATCAGCAGCTCATCCTTTTCAGGGTCATCATCATCATCTCCTGGCTTCTTCCTTTCCGCATGCCATCGCATGAGCTTCGCTTCCTTAGGGTCCACGAAATAGCGCTGCAGACGAGGAGTGATAGGAAAGTACCATACCACTTTTCGAGGTGCTTTCTTCCCTTTCTTGTATCGACTCACGCCGCACACTGAACATGTGGTTTTCTCCGCGTCCTCGCCCCGATAAATGATGCAATCGTTGATGCATACGTGATATTTAACGTGCGGTAGATTGAGAGGACAGACGATTTTCTTGGCGTCCTTGATACTAGTTGGACATGTGTTCCCCTCCGGGACACGATCGTGCCAGAATGCAATCATATCGTCGAAGCTTGCGTCGCTCACTTTGTGTTTTGCCTTCATCTCCATAGCCTTGAGCGTTACATTTAACCGGGTATCATCGGGCCTGCATCCTTCAAACAATGGAGTAACCGCGTCTTTCTCAAGTTGCGCAAGCTTGGCTTTCTCTCTAGCGGCAGCCCTGGCGTTACTCGTCTACTTGAGAAGCGGCTCTTGCACATAAGGGTCCCGCACCCAGCCTGACGTTGTTCCATCATCATCTACTCCTCCAGCATCTAGATCATCATCATCCCGGTCTGCTTCTGCACCTTCACCATCTCCAGGAGACTCTTCATCATCTCGCCCGTTCTCGCCGTGATGATGATCATCGTCATGTTGGCCACCTTCACCATCTCCATCGTCTTCGTCATCGCTTATCCAACGAGTGTATCCATCCATGAAACCATGGCGGAGCAGGTGCGCCTGCAGATTCTCGGAATCTGGTTCGATCACCCAGTTGAGTTTGCATCTTCTGCAAGGACATCTTATATTCCTCTTGTTATTCCGTATCATGTCGGCCGTCGCACATTTCAAAAATCTAGCCACAATGCCTTCGCTCATTATGTGGACCATTTTTGCCTGCACGGTGTACACGGAACAATTAGAAGTCTATTAGAACCACATAATGAATGCGATAGAAAATTTCGGCATGACCTATCCTAAAATTAGGACCTTTGCGAAATGCCAAAGTCTTGCCAAAATGGAAATGAATCAACATTTTGGCAAAACAAATGGCAACTTGTTCACATATAAACACAAGAGAGAGAGACCGATCCATACACACATGAACATATCATTATCCTCTCCATACACACATGCATGAGCATCATCGATACTCTCCATATACACACACATATGACCATCGATCCTCTCATACACACATCATGAGCATCGATCATCTACATACATATGAGCATATCATCCATATACACATGAACACATCCTTACATGGACAACTTACCGAGATGAGAGACCAATCGCGAGAAAGATGGAAAGGAGAGGTGCGCGCGAGACCGGAGAAGGAGATGAGAGACCGGAGACCTTCCTCTATTACTTATGTAACATCCAAGGCAAGTTCTACATGCTAAAAATGGTGAATGGGTGGAGAAATTGAGGTGGGAAGGAGAAGATCCCGACTAGATCTAAGGAGGAAGAAGAAGGGGAAAGTGAAGTATGGGGTGGTAGATGGTCACACATGTGCACATAAAGTGCTGTCAAAAAAAATCGACACATCCGTGGCGCACTCTGCCCTAGTGCGCCACAGGCAGTAGTAACATCCGTGGCGCACATGCCATAGTGCGCCACGGATGTGTCTGGCCGTTTCACAGCAGAGAGGGGCATGCGCTTAGGCGTAGCGCACCCCCTCCATGTGCGCCACGGTTGACACTAACAACCGTAGCGCACCTACCCTATGTGCGCTACGGATGTTTGGCGTGCGGCCAACAGGGCCCTGGCTCACACATATCTGTGGTGCACTATGGTCATGTGCACCACGGTTGTTCTAGTTACTAGTAGGGCACTGCCCATAGGTGAGCCACGCTTGTTTTAGCCGTGGGGCACTTCAACCATGTGAGCCACGGATGTGCTGATTACCTATAGCCATTTTCCTAGTAGTGTACGTAGTTTAATTTGTCCTCATTCTATATGGTCATAGTTGATTCTAGGCTTGATTTATGTTCTTAAGTACCTTCGCTAATTATTGATGTCAATATGTTTTCTGAAATGCATGGGCATATATAGTTTATGTATGCCATCTATTTGTTTCCTGCTTTTCTTTTACTAATTAAGAACCAATCTTGTATGTCATAATTAAACAAATGGAGATATTTGGTATGCAGGTTGCTCCATTAGGTAGCCCTAAACGTATCTTGGGTGTTGTACAGTCTATTTAGTTTGTTAGACCTCATTGTGAAAACTCAGAAGTACATTGCCCCTGCCGCTTGTGTGTGAATAAGAGGGTGTTGCCTTTCAGTATAGTGAAAGACCATATTTATATGTTTGGAATGCTAAGCACATATGTTAGATGGTTATTTTATGGTCAAGTATATGAACCGAGGGAAGAACATCTTTATCATCTAGATCAAGTAGGGAAAGCAGATGTTGATCATCTAGATCAACTGACAGAGGCAGCTCCTGAGTATCTAGATCAACTTGTATAAGGGGGAGGAGATAAATAGCGCAAGGTGCATGAAACGGGTTTCATGCAGGTACTTACGCTATGCCAGATGAAAAGGTACTATATCAATAGAATGGCAAATTTCCAGGTTGTGTGTCTTTGATGTTTCTCTTTAAATGTATTTGTTAATATACTAATCGCAGAAGCGGACAACCGAAGAGGACATTGATGGTAATGACGATGAACTGTTTTGCTTCTGGATGGAGTCGATGTAGGGATGCTGATCATAATAAGGGGTGTACTTTTGGTGTCGTATGTGCAGTCTCATGACCACTATCCGAGCTGCAAAACTCTTGGGGTGCACCTAAGATCGCTCTAAATATATGTAGAGCAATCCTATGATTGGTCTACTACTGTCGTAGTAGTGTAATATGGAGCTACCTTATGATTTTTAGGCCTTCGTTGATCTGTAACTAGAAATTATTCCGTACATTAGCAGAGTAGTATATATGTGTGTTTGTGTGTGTTTCCTTCTTTTGAGGCTTCCCAAGCGGCCTTCGAGGCATCGAGCTGGTGCCCTATGCTGGAACAAGCGTTGTCTTTTTCTGCCATCCCTTCCTCTCCCACAAATGCTGATCTTCAGAGTATATGTTGTATGATCTATACTGTACTTTGTTTCTGATATTAATATATTAGCTCTTCCGTTCAAAAAAAATTCTCCATGAGCCGAATCTGTTTGATTCGATACTGGGTGATTTTCTCGGTCCTGGGAGAGGAACAAAGGACAATTTTCTCGGTCCTGGGAGAGGAACACGGGACAACAAGGGAAAAAAGGAAGAGGTTGTATGTGGGTCCCGCACAATTTATTATCCCACGCCACGACGTGTTGAAATTTTTTCAAAAAACCCAGGAATCTCTTCCCATCGCTGCCTGACACTATAAAAATGTGTAGTACTTCTGCCCCTACTAGTAGTAATACTACTATTCTGGATGCCCATCCTTTTCTCTTCCGACCAGCAACTTCCAATTCCTAGATCCCATCATCAGGCAAGCAAAGCAAGTGTCACCTAATCGGGATCTGTTCACCTAATCACGGTATTTTCCCTCCTCTTCTCTGATCGATTGGGCCTTTGGGTGGGGTGGAGTTGAGGGTAGGTGGGGTGGGGTGGGGGTGACTAATTTCTTTTGGATTCGGGATCGGGGCATGGTCACCACTATTCTGATTGGGGCATTTGGTCAGGTTCCAAGTCGGTGTTCTTCACTTTGTAACCTTTAATTTCTACTAATGTGTTATGGATTTTGCGTCAGATTCTGTATGGAGAACTATGGGCCAGTGGCACGTATGACCACTACGTACAGTGATGGTCCCGTCAGTTCCCTTAAATGTTGCCTAAAATAGTAATGAAGTAGCATATTTGTTCTGTTCTTCCATTTTTCCCATGCTGAAAGTGGTTGTCTGCAACCTGGATGTATCCCTATGCTCAAAGTTGTCTCTATCTGCATCATGTTTTTGTGGAAGCCTCTATGACGCCATCTTGTTCTTTATTTCTTGTAGCACGGTGGTACATACCTGAGAACTTGCGGTTCTCTAGGTGCGGCAAACAACATGATACCCCCACATGCCGGAGGATCCGGCCAGTACCACTACTCACCAAACAAGCGCAAGGCCACTGCCCGGCTGGAAGGGCCCAGCTTAAAGAGAAGGTTTTTTTTTTCTTAATCCACTTACCATGGTGCGGTATGATTTAATTATTATTCGCTTGGTATCATGCATGCTTATCAGATGTTCAGAAACATGTTTGACTTTATTAAGTCAGGCACTATGTTTATGTGAATCTAGATCTAGATCTGTCTGACTGTCTCATACACAGTTATATATATATATGTATGACTACTATGTACTGCATTGAACTGTTGAGCTCTGTTGCTATTTACTCAGATTGAAGGTGTTGCTATGGAGGTTGAGGCTGTTGTAGAGGCTAGTAGATTGCTCATGCCCCCACCAAAAGCGGACATTGTCTACACGACAAGGAAGCGCAAACACAGTACCCAGGTTGGCACTGACCTCTCTAAGAAGTCGGTATAATTTGGAAATCCACAATTTCACATGTTATGAGTTTTCGTGCTATTGTTATCAGCTATACTTATCTTTATGCTCATCAGAAGTTCACAAACATCAAAGTTCTTTACTTTTCAGGCGATGATTTTGTTTGATCTTGTTAGATTTACATGATATTTACATAATTTAATCTTTCCACTTAATTCCATTTAGTACCATGCACCAGCTGCTCAGCCCGTTCTTCTACCGTCCTCTTGTCAAGCTTGTGGATTGAAAGGGGGGCCATGTATGCCCTTCCAAAGGCAGATGGAAGAAAAATCGTGCATGGCCACCCATCGCGAAGGGTACCCATGGTATCAGGTAAGGATTCCAAGAAGTTTAGAACAACTTGATGTAATATCTTGTATCTCACTTTTCTTGTTGTCGTCTTACTTGTCTATCAATTTTCTCATGAAGGTTGTCCCTTGTGTCGCTCGCCCCATTATAAACAAGCTATTCAGAAACAACAAGTTTCTAAGTCTGTATATCGAGGACCCAAAATTCTTGCGGCAATTATATGATGTGGATGTCTCACGGACGATGGCCACCACCTATTTGGGTGGACGGAGTTGGTCCAAGTATGTCCGTGAGAATGGTCTGAAGCAGGGGCCGAGGTAGCACTCGATTTTAGCAAGCCTGGGCAGATACTTGCAAGCCATCGTACACCTGTAGACCAAAGGGCCAAGAATAGAGGTACTACTAATTAATTTTCTTCTGTACTCATCACAACCTCTGATGACTTTCTTGCAACTAACTGCTCTGCACCATTGTCTTCTAATCGTATGACTCTTACCACTTGTGCAGTCCGCTTCCAAAAGGGTGCCAGCATCAAGCTGCTGGCACCGACACTGGCCCCAGTTCCTGCAACGACACCTGTTGACCTAAGTAGGAGAAATAATAGAGGTAGTAACTTAATTTGCTTGTATACTCTGATCACTATATAGGAGTGTAAGAACCCATTTTTCTTGTACACATCTCATATGCCTCTCTGACCACTCCTGCAGTCCCCTTACCTCCCCCAGAAGGTAACCAGTATCAAGCTACTAGCACCGGCACCCGCACCGGCATAGGACCTAGTTCCTGCTCCGACACCTATCATAATTTGAAGGTTGGAGATGCTAGACATCCTAATCCTCCAAAAAGGTTTTGGAAACTAAAATTATACTCGTAATTCGCCTTTGTATGCTATATTAGTTTGATCATGAAAGTTGCCATGATAAGGATGAATATAAGATGTAAGTAAAAATTTTACTGCACTAAAAGAAGACTAAAGAATGGATTTTGAAAGAAAACCAAACATTTTGATGATGGTGGTCAACTTCAAAGTGCAAGTTCCAAGGTATTAGTATTCGACTATACACGCATTGAACTATTTGTCATGTGTATGGTGCCACTATTGATGTTGATAGATTCTTTTAAAAGGAAAATGAAATGCTGAAAAAGTCCATAAAATATTTGGCAGAGAAAAGAAAAGACTGGAAATGTCTAGCTAGGGTATATAGATGATATACATGTTATGATTATATTCTTTGCTTGTTAAACAATGTGGTTCTTGGGTATTGGATACCGAATTGGTTGGTATGAAATATCATACAGAACAACACAGTTCATCAACTACAATGGCCTAAGTAACTAGCAAGAGAATATGTGATGATGTTCATCGAAAACAAACAAGCTGTTGTTTGTATTTCTTGTTGACATCAAAGCTTGCCTTCAAGATTTGTTTTAATAATTGTTATTTATATCATGTATTATGAGAACAAAGATTGTTCAAATAATTATCGTATTCCATATAAGATGGATAATTTACAAATTTAGTTGGAGAAATCACATCCATAAAGCCTAATGCTAAAATGCCGCACGATAAATGATTGAAAGATCACTTACGAAGTGACATCGTCGTTTAAATTATGTGTAGTCGTAAGCGATGGATTTCAACTTTATATGCTTTCTCTGGAAATTTGAGTGAATGTTCACTTAATGAGGAAGAAGTATAAAATATTTGAAAAAGTTCAAAGACTTTCAAGATGAAGTGGAAAATCATTGTAACAAGAAAATAAATAATTTATGATTTGATCATAAAGGGATTTATTTGAGTTGGAAGTTTAGCAAAACACCTAGATTTGCATCTCCCGAAACACCATAGGAATATGGAGTGTTTGAGATATGTAATGAAACCTTGTTTTACATGGTTAGATCGAAGGTGTCATTTATAAAACTGCCATTATGTTTTAAAAGATTGAAGCTTTAGAGACTACCGCTTTTTCACTGAAAAGAGCTCCATCGTGATCCGTTGAAATGACACCATAAAGTTATGGTTTGGCATAAAACCTGAGTTGTCTTTTCTTAAATTTTGGTATGATATGCATAAGAAAGATGTTCACAACCAATGTCGGATGAGCATGTCTTTGTAGGTTCTTTCGAATAATCGTTGGGTATTCCTCCGTAACTCCAAGGACAAAAGAGTTTGTCGCTTGAAACATGAAGTTTCTTGAGAAGGAATTTTTCGCAAAAGTGATGTGGGAGGACAATAGAACTTTGATAAGGTTAACAAACCTTAGCTATATGTGCTGAGTTGTGCAGCACCGGAAAAGGTTCTGGAGTCAGCCATAATGCTCATGGCTCACGTGCCTCAAAGGTTGTGGTCACAGAGGTCTAAGTTCCTATTGAACCGAGTAGGTCGGGTAAAACAATCAAATACTATGATTTGAGAGTAAATCATTGTTTTTAACAATGATGAACCGACTACATGCAAAGAATTGATGATGGGCCCTGACTCCGTCAAATGGATTGAAGCCATAAAATCCGTGGTAGTTCCATACACGAGAAATCAAGTTTTTGAACTTGGAAGACCCTCCGAAAAGGTGTAAAACCTATCGGTCGTATTTGGATCTATAAAGAAATAGACATGTATGTTTCACATCTATGAAATAGTCGACATGTCAGTAAAGATTTTACGAAAATGTTCAAGGAGTTGACTATGACAAGATTTGATCTCTCATAGCGATATTTAGTCTGGACGGATTAATGTAGCAACCACTACATATAATTTGGTATGTGGTAGTTGAACAAACAAAACAAAGTTCTTTTAATAGAATGGTTACCTAGGACATGTACATAACACGGTCCAAAGGGTTTTGTTAATTCAAAGGATGCTTAAAAAGGCAAGCAAACTTCAATGGTTGAAGTAAGCATCGCGGAGTTGGTATCTTCAGCGTGATGAAACTGTTAAAGGAGTTTAATTTCATCAGGAGAAGATGAAGATGCTTGCATTTGCAAGAAATTAAGTGGGAGCGCTGAGGCACATTTCTAATACATTATGTGGAGGACATATTGTTGATTGGAAATTATGTAAATTTTATTGACAAAGGTTAAGAATTTCATTTTGATGAAAGACTTAGGCAAAACCCGAATATTAGGCATGAATGTCTATATGGATAGATTATGACGCTAATATGATTATGCTAAACGTACATATATGAGATATTGAATGAGTTCAATATGGAAACGACGAGAAAAGTTTCTTGTCACATAGAAAAGAATTGAATCAAGATTCAAGTGTACTAACACTTGGTAAGTGAAACAAGATGTGCTTTGACACTTGGTGAGTGAAATCACAAGTATATTTTGATCAATCATACCGTGATATGTACACATCCAGATATGTCCTATGCTCTAAATGTTATAAGCATATACCATAATGAATCACAAGATGATCATTAGACGATAGTAAGGATATTCTTATGATCTTTTGGGAGAACTAAGAATATATTTATGTAGAAGTGACAAACAATTACATATAGTTCATTGTAAGGTGTTACATTGATATTAGTTTTGTCACAAGATACAAAATTAAGTGGGTGGCACAATGTAATGTAAAGAAGTTTCCATGACGGATTTGGATGAATTCCAAAGTTGATACATTGTGACAGATACTACAACAAAAGGCTAAGTATATGACTGCTATTGTAGCAACAAAGGAGGGCATTTGTGTTAAGTAGTTTGTTATCAAACTAAGGTGTGGTTCACAACGGGATAACACTATAAAGATATATTGTATGACAATAGTATCAACATGATTTAACCCCAAGGAACTAAAGGTCTCACCAAAAGACCAAATTTATACAATGCCATCTGATTAGAAAATGAGTGATGCGTGAAGACGCAAAGACATGCAAATACACACGGACCTAAAAGTGTTAGATCCGGAGATTATGTTAACCACTAGCAATCGTGTATATGGAACACCAGAAAGCCATAGGTGTTCAATACGCATAGTTTTCAAACTAGATTATTGACTCTAATGCAAGTGGGAGACTGAAGCGAATATGCCCGAGAGGCAATAATAAAGTGGTTATTATCTTATTCCTTGTTTATGATAAATTTTTATTTTGCATGCTATAATTGTATTAATATGGAAATTAATACATGTGTGTTTAATAAACAAATAGAAAGTTCCTAGTTATGCCTCTCTTATAAACTAGCTCGTTGATTAACAAGATGATCAAAGGTTTCCTGATCATGGACATTGGATGTTGTTAATAACAAGGTCACAACATTATTGGAATGGTGTGATGAACATTCATCCAATGTATAGCATTACGCTCAAAGTCATTATGTTTATATTGCCAAAACATCTTACGAAGTAATCATAGTCCTTAGACCATGATATCATGTCAATCACTAACACCGAAAGAGTATCTGGATAACATCATACGTCACACCGTAACAAGGTGACTATAAAGGTGGATTCAGTGCTATGAAGGTGTTATGTTGAGGCTCATGGATCAAGAGTGGATTTTTTCCATCCCAGTGACGGAGATATATACTCTGGGCCCTCTCAGTGATATCACATTAGTTACCTTGCAAGCAAGTGATTTGATCACTAGAATGTTATATCACGGGAACAAGAAAAGAGTACATGTCGGTAACGAGATCAAACTAGGTATGGAGATACCAATGATAGAATCTTGGACATGTAATATATCGCGAGACAAAGGGATTAAGGTACATGCGTATATGGTTCACACGATCACAAAAGTCATCGTTGAATGTGTGGGAGTCAGTACGGATCTCTAAGTCCTACTGCTGATTATTGATCGGAGAGGGGTATCGATCATGTCTACATTATTCGCAAACCGTACGGTGACACACTTAAGGGATACCAACACCATTCGGAGCAAATGATATGCCAGAGAAAGAAAAAGAAAGCGCGGGTATTTATTTCACTAGACACCGAAATCGTTTCGGTTGAAATTGCTGAAACTGGTTCTGCATGTGAAATTGAAATGTTATAAGAGGTTTTATGTGAATGTTTGTTAATTATAGTATTTAACAAAATTCTGAATAAATAAATAAAAGAGTTTTATTTAAATGAGAGCTTGCATTAAATTTGGTGGAAAGTTAATGCATGTGAGTGGATTTTTGAGTGGAGGCATGTTTATGTGAGTGGAGGCTTTTCATTTTGAGTGGGAGCTCCACCCACATGAATGTGGAAGAGGTGGGGGCAGCCACCTTGGCTGTGGCGCCATGCCCATTGGGTTCCCCCCTCTCCTCCTCTCACAACACACCTTCTCGTGAAGGATCTCTCTCCCCCCTTTAGAATTTCCCCATGGTCTTGGATCAGCGAGATACATGTTCCCGGTGGCTTTTTCTAGAAGGATTTGTTGCTTCCGCTGCTTCGCTGGAGCGAGGGCGTGGAGGTTGTCGGGATACCCGAACGTGTGTGCGATCACGGATTGTAACATCCCAGCATTTAGGACCTAAAGAAGGGTAGATTTAGGAATATGTATTGTTGCATGCATTCAACTGTGAAAATGAGGATAAAATTTTTGCCAAATAAAAACCTAAGTGATCAATGTTTCTTTCATACTTTGAGATTAGGTTTAGTCTTAAAGGATGATTGTTATAAACTTTGAGATGATCTTAAGGAGTTATGTGTTTTCAAATGGATTTGAAATATTAGACTTGAGTGTTTGAATTATAATTCAAATGAATTAGATATAAGTTTTGAATATTAATTCAATTAAGAGATAAATATTACAACTTGAATTCTATCCAAAGAAAAACAATAATGAATATAAAGTTTATTTCTTATCATCAATATATATAATCAAGTTATAAAATTATAACTTATTTGAATCATCCACATAACTTACAAAAGTAAATATACAAAGAATAGTAATATTCTTTATTAATAATAATATAATCTTAATTACAATTGAATAAAATAAAGATTACAAGAATAATAAAAGAAAATTACAAAAGAGTAAGAAAATTACATTGGAATATTTACTAACTATCCTATATCTAAATCTAAACTAAATCTTCATCTTTATCTTTGTACCTGCAAAACAAAGACTAAATAAAAACAAAAGAAGATTAGTGTTAGTATTATTTCTCTCAGACATGTTAGTGAAATGCACTTGACAAATTCATCATTGAGACATTAAAAAAAGGGGCAAGTTTCACCAATATGAAAGAATTCATCTTTCATAAATTCAAATCCAGAAGTCAAATAACAGCCAAGAGAGGCAAAATCACCAGCCAGATGAAAGTAACCTGGTAAGAGTAAGTTCAAAATTCTGAACATATCCACAAGTGCATAACAAGCACACAGGCAGGACACACACCAGCATGCATGTGGTGTGTTGTCAAGCTCACAGAGCAGCCCAATATCACAAAACCACAAGCACAACCGTGGGAGGCACTAGTGCATCACCCTACTGCACACACACACAAGAACAGCCAGTGTAGACATCAGCTAAACCAAGCACCACAGCCAGCAACCAAACCAACTAAGGATCAATCAAACATCACCAGGATGGTGACATAAGGAGGGGGATGGATCAGGTGGATAGCAAGATCAAGCCAGGAGCTAGGAGGAGCTGGGTCAGCTCAAGATCAAGAATAGGAGTCTAGCAAAACCAGATCAAGATCATCATCACCAACTTACTACACCATCATCAGATTTTGTGGTGAGTTTCATAAAACCTTCACATGATCTAATCATCTTATTCAGAGAGAAACATGTGTTGTTTTATAAAACAAAACCTCAGAAAACACCCAAGTGGGGTGAATCCATCATAGGGATTTTTAAAACTCTAAAGGCAAACAGCACAACACCAGGATCCAACCAGATCTCAGAGCAACATCCTTGCTCTGGTTGTCAAACTATATTTTACCATTCAATCATGCATATACCTATGATCTATTCTTAGGCACATCCCTAAAGGAAGGGTAGCACCTTAGGAAAAATCCTTAGGATCCATAACATGATCAAGCTCACTATCATTTTTCCAAGCTTTGATTCAATCAAGAATAACTAGTACCACTACCAGGACTATCTAGATGAACCAATTAGATAAGATCTAAATCCCTAAGCCTCAGACCAACATCATTGGTCTTAGGGAATTCAGATAAGAGAATTTCTATTTATCTTTCAAAGCCAAGATTGTCTTAAACATAAACTAACCAAATCCATGGTCACTTGTATGCCATACCATGATGGTGTCACAAGAACAGTCCAATATGAATCAGGAAAGACAGTAAATCATCATAGATTCAGACAATCAACTAACTAATCATCTTCCTATTAACACAGGAATCATAACTAGGAGATTCATATGTTACACTTCACTGTTTGAGATCATGATGATCTCAAACCACATGTTAATCCCAAGCTAACAGCACTAAGACAGTAGCTGTATCTTATCATAATCATGACCATGAATCAAATAAACAGTGGAAAGCTATCAAGTCATTGGCTTTACCAAGCATGTTTCCCAAACAACAATATCATGTGAATCAGATGCAATCTAAGCATAAAATCATCTAGTGGGCCACCAGAAACATCATCTATCATTTTAAAAAACAATCCTAAGGCCAATAATCATTTAGCATGAATACAGATCATCCAAACATGAATCAATTCATCTAGTACATGATTAATCACATCACAGGAACCCTAAATGGATAATCATCCTAAACTGAATCAGACAATAGACAGAGAGGACACTACCAGCCTCTAACATCGAATCAACAAGCACATAAAGCACCAAGGGGAAGGAATCAAACTCACCGTAGGTCCTCGCTGAAGAAACTGAAGAGGAAGCAGATTGGCCGACGAACCCGCGGCGGCACAAGGAGCACCCAGGGGACGCTGCAACCTGCACCAGCCACGGCGGTGGCCACAGCAGCACACGAATACACCACATCACCACAGGAGGGACCACGGCGGCGGCAGCACTTGAACACATGCCAAACCCCAAACCCTAGGGTTCAGAGATGCATCGATCCATTGCAGGAGAGCCCCAGGCTCAAATCCAATTGGATGGAACGAACGGGAGTCGTCGACAACCCCCTAGTACACCATGGCGGCGACTAGAACGACCTACAGTGGCGGGAATCGCCGGTGGCGGCATCGCCGGGCATGGGGTCGGGGTCAGAGGAGGAGAGGATAAGCTCGAGGGAGAGAGAGAGGCAGTGAGGAGTGGGTCGAGCTGGGCCAAGCCCTTCAGGGTGGTCCTTTTGCCTAAAACTAAATGGGCCACTAGGGCCCAATAAGTATAACTAACCCATAAACATTTCTAGTCCTGTTTTAATAAACAGGAAAAGACCAAAATACCCCTAGACTTAAATATATTCTAGAAAATAAAATATAAATCCATAAATTATAAATTAAATACTTTTGGATTCACAATAATCCACTGTATCCAAATAAAATAAGATATAAAATTTTGGACATTTAAATTTTTATAAGAATTTTGTTTATGGAATTTTACAAAATTATTGAAGGATGATAAAAAAATAAAAATCACTTTCATTATATATTAATATTATAGTATTTTTGAAAAATACTAAATAAATATTTAATAACAATTTTTAATGTATAATTGATAATTCTTAAAAAGAATTATTAAATCAATAAAAGACAAATAAAAAGGAAATAAAATAAACTAATTCAATATATGTTATAAATATTATAAAGTAATATTTATAAATGCTTTATTAAAAGGCACCTTATATAGGGAAAATGCATATAGAATTAAATAATGCATTACATTACTTGCATAATCATTTTGCTTCTTTAAATATTGTCCTTACCGGGCAATAATGATGTTTTTGTAGACATAGAAGCTCAAGGTCCAGTGCAAGCATCAGACTTCACTACCTTGACATCACAAGGCAAGTTCATCACTTGCTCATGTCCTTTGAAGAGTCTTTATCAAAGTATTTGCAAATTATGTGTTATCATATATGCTATATGAGAAAGAAAATATTATTTTCACAAATAAAGAAATCATAGATATCATCCTAAGTGGAGATATAATGGAGCAATAGAACTTAGTGTTCTAATTGCAACAATGATGATCAAATAGGGACTTAATAACCCTGGCATCAGTGATTCTAGCGTCGTATATTACGTGTTAGCCATGAGATTTGGAATGGGACAGAGAAGTCAGTTGTATCTTCTTCCTCTCGCATGAAGCCAGATGTGCAGGTCTTTGCTGTTATCCTCGTAGCGTGCATATTAATTGGCAATTCGTAGAGGATATGCAACATATGGGTGGGAACCCTCATCGTCCCATGATAGTTCTGGCATCTAACGGTTTGTACAAACCATTGCCATAATTCATTATGTGGGCATGGTGTACACCAAGGAGGCATGCGGGGTCACGAAGGGGGCAGTGATTGGCTTGGACCAACTACTGGGCCCCACATCATGGAATTGTGGACGGGAAAGTACGCCCGGTTGTGCAACAAGGAGTTGATCTCTCATGGATAAAGTAACGCACCTCTGCAGAGTGTAAGAATTGTAACTTGTTACTCCCTGTTCCGGGAAGGAGCTACGAACGCAGCAGGAAATGAACTCCATGAAATTTCTGGTCAACCTGTGAAGGCTGATGGTCATAGATTTTCATAATAAAATCAATCTTTGAAGAAAAAATTATAAAAATTGCATAGTGCCAAGGATTCATAATCTGAGGTGGTAGTTAGAGCATCAAACTTACCACCTTGCATTTAATGAACTTGTTGGGTAACGCTGTTACTCATTCTTTCCTTTGATCCCTTGCTTAGACTCTGAGGATTCCGAAGACGTGCCAATGTATGCAGCCGAATGCCAAGAAGATGTGTTCTACGAGGAACCTGATCTGTCCGGAGGAGTTGA
The DNA here is from genome assembly GCA_916181665.1 of Avena sativa. Classification (NCBI taxonomy): domain Eukaryota; kingdom Viridiplantae; phylum Streptophyta; class Magnoliopsida; order Poales; family Poaceae; genus Avena; species Avena sativa. The sequence goes on from OV702280.1 coordinate 142,588,120, forward strand.
AGGAGTGGATTACGAAATCCGCGATGGCATCGATGATCACGAGTCCAAGTAAGTATCCCTAGTTAATAGTAACCAACGGAGCCAAGCAGCATGAACTCTATAGAATAAGCTGTTGAGCTCAACTCCTAGTCGGAGTTGTTACTTTTAAATTCCGCTGAAACACTTTATATTTTGGTTTGTAAGTTGAATCTTTTGTAATTATTGAACTTTCGGTATTGTAATAATAATGTGTATACTTTTGTAATATGGACCCGCAATGTTTCTGTTGTACCACTCTGAGGGATGTGATATTTACGGAACGGTGTTCTGTGGATGTCATGTCAATGACTATAGTGTACTACACATGCAGTGGTATGTTGGGTCACCGCAGTTGGTATCGGAGCAAATTGCTTTGACCTTAGGTTGGAAACCTGGTAAAGGGTATTACCTGTAGGAAAGATTAGCAACGATAAAGAATTCTCTAAAAGTAATATAATGGGTATTCAAATGAGAATATTCTGTTATATATTTTAGTGCGATAATTCTTTGTTATGATGCAATATATCATTGGATACTAATCAAAATTATTTTTCTGATATACAGAGATATGGCACCAAAGTTTCCAAAACAGACTTTGGTAAGGAAAGAGGAGACTCTTGATGATTATCAAGGATCATTCACAAACTAACTTCGTCAACTTTTAAAGCTTTTTAGTTGTCCTACTAGAATTCCAGTAAACACTATCACTTACCTCGATGGTCGAATGTTATCCAAGTATCGTGTGAGTATCCAACTTCCAGAGAAGCTTGTATTATATCACGATCTACCTATAGGAGAAGGTAGGAGTCATTTAGCAGCCTATCATGTTGTTGTTGTGGAGGCGACTGCTAATATCTGGGAGCAGAAAACCAAGGAGCTAGAAGGTAGCACATTCTCTGTGATACCTTATGATTCTATAGACTCGGAGCCTATACCGGATCATCTTACTTTGGTTAAGAAGCATCCTAAGTTAGCTTCCAAGTTTATGGATAGATACCGGACACTCGTTGCGTCTTTCTATAAGACTCATCAAGTGATTGTTGAAGACAAAAATGACATGTTAGAGGATCTAACTGATCCGTAAAGGAGGAAGCAGTTAGCATTCCAGCTAGAGAAAGAAGCAAGTAGTAGTGCAACACCTATCTTTAAGGATATACCTATAGATCCTGAATCTTTTATACCATATCCTTATTCACCAAGACCTGAACCTATACATGATCCTACTATAGATATGCGGTATGCAGTACCACAGGGCTCAGAGGATGGTTCTGATTTAGAACTTCCTATTGTGAATTCGGATGGATGGAGAATGGGATCATATGCTGGATCTCATGAACACCAGATGTCCACAGATGGTTCTGACAGAAATGTTGGACAATCTAGTTGGATGGGTGCAAGGATGAACCCTAATAATAATAGTAGAAATACCATGTCAATAGATAATCAGGATGAAGAAGAAGATCCTGAGGAGAGAGTGATTGAATCATCAACATCTACTTAAAACCCAGGGAATATACATTATCCAGTGTTTAACTATCTTGCCCACGAGAGCACCTCGAAAGTGGCAGGATCTGCGTATCCTGTTGGCAACTCAAGAAATGAAGCTCAGGAGATGCAGGCTGGAGATAATGTTGAATATGTTTTTGAAGATTTTTTAGCTGAGCTGGAGGGAGTCAATACGCTCAGGTTGAGTAATGACTCAAGTCCTGATACTTCAGATACAGAGTATATTCCTTCTGGAAGGCCATATGTTCCACAAACTGTGCGACGAACAACACGTCATCATGGTTGGACATCAGGAATGTACGATGAACGTAGTTACTATTAAAAGGAGACAATTAGTCAGTAGTATCAAGTACTGTGTATTGCACCCAAGTAATAAGGTAGTTTTGTAAATATACCTATATGGTATATGTTGTAATGACTTTGTACCATTATGATATTATGTAAAATATGTGAAATGCATATTTGGATTTTCTTTGGATCTTCATTGTGTGACTAGTTCTATGCATAAATTCGAGCTCAGAACACATGTGCATGATGTAATTATGAGTATTTGCTTTATGTTTCAGGACTAGAGGGTCATGGATACGGGTGTAGGAATGGAAACTGAGTAGCAGCGGATGGAGCGAGAGGCCAAGGAAAAGGCCGATGCAGATGCAGCAAACCAAGAAGCATTACCACCACCACCAATGTGGCCGTTAATGGAGCAGAACTTTATGCAATGCATGCAAATGATGCAAGAGACCCAGAACAAGTTCATGGAAGAGCTGCTGGGGCGAGCAAATCAGAGGGCACCTGAAGGTGGAGGAGTGAGTCTATCTGATTTCCAGAATGCAAGACCGTTACCTTTTGCATCAGCTCCTGAACCAATGGATGTAGAAGACTGGCTAGCAGATACAGAAAGGAAGCTGAAAAGTGTAGGTTGCAATGATGAGGAGAAATTGAGTTATGCAACTCATCTGCTGACTAGACCTGTAGCATCATGGTGGGAAAATCAGTTAGCCATGCAACAGCCAGGAAGGGAGTTTACCTGGGAGGAGTTCAAGCAGAGATTTTGTGAATATAATGTTTCAGAAAGTGTCATGGAGTTGAAGCGGAGAGAATTTGAGGAGCTTCGGCAAGATATACTAGTGTCATGAAGTACATCCGGGAGTTTAGCAAACTGTCTCGTTATGCTGAGGAGGATGTTAACACTGAAGAGAAGCGGAAGAAGCATTTCTTGCATGGATTAAATCCGTTTGTGAAGATGCAGCTAAGGTTAGACAATACGCAAACTTATCAGCAGTTGTTGGATGCAGCCATTACTTTTGAAGATGACTACAAGAATGTCCAAGAGGGTCGGAGGAAGAGAGCCAAGAAGGAAACCAAGAGGATTCAGGCAAGCAAACCTAAACCCAACCTGGAGTTCAAACCTCGGAATAGGAATTATGGCAACAATAACAATAACACTAACAATAACAAGGGCAGTGGTGGAAATCAATCCAATCTGAGAAGGAATGTTATCTGTAACAACTGTGGAATTCCAGGGCATTTTCAGAGCGAATGCAAAAAGCCTGTAGTGATCTGTTACGGTTGTGGTCAGAAGGGGCATATCAAGCCAGACTGTCCGAGCAAACCACCTAGAGGATGGCCTACCAAGGGAGGAGGACAAGCCAGTGGAGGAAATGGACAACCCAATAAAGGAGGAAATAATGGTAAGAACAACAATGGCAAAAGGAACCGACCTACCGGGAAACTGAATTGTGCAATCCTTGAGGAGGTGGATAATTTGGAGCATGCAGTGATAGGTACGCTCAATATACTTACCAATCCCGGCAAAGTTCTATTTGATACTGGTGCAACTACTTCATTCATTTCTGAAGAATTTTGTGATAAGTTCGGGATTAGAAGGGCAACGTTAGAAAGTCCTATGACCGTAGTTACGGCAGGAGGGAATGTGATTGTATGCCACATAAAACAAGATCATGCTATCTCGATCTGTGGTTGTACATATTTCGTAGACCTTTATGTGATTCCTTTGAAGGGAATTGCAGTAGTGCTGGGGATGGATTGGATGATGGAACACAGAGCTCGGATAAATTGTGAGGAGAAAACTGTCTCAATCAAAACTCCAAGTGGAGCAAGGATAGTTTATCAAGCAGATAAGCACAGTCATATCATGGTGGATCTGCAGTTGAATTCAATGAAAGAAGTTAAATTGGAAGAGATTCCTATAGTTAATGCATTCCAAGATGTTTTTCCAACAGAGTTACCGGGAATGCCACCAGACCGGGAGATAGAGTTCACCATTGACCTAATTCCTGGTACAACACCATATAAAATGGGACCCAAAGAGTTGAAAGAACTCAAAGAGCAAATTGATGAGTTAGCGAGAAAAGGATTTATACAAGAAAGTGTATCTCCATGGGGAACACCAGTAATCTTTGTGGATAAAAGAGATAGTGGAAGACGGATGTGTGGTTATTATAGAAACCTAAACAATGTGACTATCAAGAATAAGTATCCTTTACCAAGAATTCAAGATTTGTTTGATCAAGTGAAAGGAGATAGAGTATTTTCAAAGATCGATTTAAGATCTGGATACCATCAAATAAAAATCAAGCCGGAAGATGTTCCAAAAACAACATTTGTCTCAAGATATGGACACCATGAGTATATGGTAGTACCATTTGGTTTGACCAATGTACCGGCAATATTCATGAATTTGATGAACAAGATCTTCATGCCATATTTGGACAAGTTTGTCATCGTCTTTATTGATGATATTCTGATATATTCAAGGATAAGGAAGAGCATGATGACCATTTGAGAATAGCATTGCAGACTTTAAGAGAACATAAGCTTTATGCTAAATTCAGTAAGTGTGAGTTCTCGCTAGATGAGGTAAAATTCCTCAGTCATGTGATCAGTAAGGATGCGATTGCTGTGAATCCATCTAAAGTTCAGTCGGTACTAGAGTGGACTGCACCAACCAATGTGAAGCAAATTCGAGGTTTCTTAGGAATGGCTGGTTATTATCGGAGATTCATTGAAGGTTTCTCCAAAATAGTCGGACCAATGACCAAATTATTAAGGAAGAATACACCATTCAAGTGGGATGATAAATGTGAAGCAAGTTTCCAAGAGTTGAAGACTACATTAACCGCAGCTCCAATCTTAGCAGTTCCTGAAACAGGGAAGGACTTCACCGTATACTGTGATGCATCTAAAGAAGGTATGGGTTTTGTATTAATGCAAGATCGGAAATTGATTTCTTATGTTTCAAGACAATTGAAACCACATGAAGTCAACTATCCAACTCATGATTTATAGTTAGCAGCAGTAGTCTTTGCAATGAAAGTATGGAGGCATTTTCTTTATGGAGCCAGATGTGAGTTATACACTGACCATAAAATTCTTAAATATTTCTTCACTCAAAAGGAATTGAATATGAGACAGAAGCGTTGGTTGGAACTAATCAAGGATTATGATTTAACAATCAACTACACTCCAGGGAAAGAAAATGTTGTGGCATATGCTTTAAGCAGAAAGAGTGCAGATATTCAGCCTAGCAATAGGGAGCTACCAAAAGAGTTACAAATGGACTTGGAAAGATTAGAGCTTCAATTCATCAGAACAAAGGTTCTTGGAGGATTAGCTACTATGCAGGTAGTTGCAGAACAGGACAGTGATCTTAAGCAAGAAATTTTTAGACATCAAGAAGAAGATCCTTTTATTGCTGATGAAATTCGGAGGATATCTCAAGGGCAAAAATCAGTTTTTCGCCTTGGGGATTATGGGTCTTTATGGTTCCAAGACCGTATATGTGTTCCAGATGTGACTGAGATCAGAAATGTCATACTCAAGGAAGCACATGATACACCATATTCTATACATCCGGGGAGTACTAAGATGTATATGGATTTAAAGGAACTATTCTGGTGGAATAACATCAAAAGAGATATTTCTAAATATCTATCGGAATGCCATACTTGTCAAAGGGTGAAGGATGAACATCAAAGTCCAGCAGGACCATTATAACCCTTGGAAATTCCTGAATGGAAGTGGGAGGAAATAGGTATGGATTTCATTACAGGATTGCCTATGACACCAAAAAGGAAGGATATGATATGGGTAATTGTGGACAGACTCACTAAGAGTGCACTTTATTCCGGGGAATCAAAAGGATAATGCCGAGAAGCTAGTTGAAGTATATGTCAAAGATATAGTAAGTAAGCATTGAGTACCCAAAAAGATCGTAACTGATAGGGGATCAGTGTTTACTTTAGAATTTTGGAAGCAATTGCATGAAGCACTTGGTTCAAAATTGGATTTCAGCACGGCATGTCATCCTGAGACAGGAGGTCAAACCGAAAGAACAAATCAAATCCTAGAAGACATGTTAAGGGCTTGTGCATTAGATTTTGGAGGAACATGGGAAGATCATCTACCATTGGCAGAATTTTCTTATAACAATAGTTATCAGAGTAGTCTGAAGGAAGTGTACATCACCAATATGTTGGTATGAACCTTGAAGAAGCAAACAATTTGCCCCAGATTATATCAAGGAAAGACAAGACATCATTGATAAGATCAGGGATAGAATGAAAATAGCCCAGAACAGGCAGAAAAGTTATGCAGACCAAAGTCGAAGATCATGGCATCCAGAAGTGGGAGATATGGTATATTTGAAAATAAGTCCAATGAAAGGAGTGAAAAGGTTCGGATTTAAAGGAAAATTGAGTCCAAGATATATCGGACGATTCAAGATACTGAGTCAAAACAGAACTATAGCTTATGCTTTAGAGTTACCATCAATATTGGCTCAAGTGCATAATGTTTTCCATGTATCACAACTTCGTAAATGTTTAAAAGTTCCAGATGATGCAATCACACATCAAGAGATAGAACTACAAGCAGACCTGACTTATATTGAAAAGCCCTGTAAGATTCTGGAAGAAAACTGGAAAAGATTAAGGAACAAAGCAATCAAATATTGCAAGGTGCAGTGGGAACATCACCCTGAAAGGGAAGACACATGGGAGAAAGAAGAGGATTTAAGAAAAGCATATCCAGAACTATTCAGGTACATCTCCACAAACTTCGGGACGAAGTTTAATTTAAGGGGGGAAGTTTGTAACATCCCAGCATTTAGGACCTAACGAAGGGTAGATTTAGGAATATGGATTGTTGCATGCATTCATCTGTGAAAATGTGGGTAAAATTTTTGCCAAATAAAAACCTAAGTGATCAATGTTTCTTTCATACTTTGAGATTAGGTTTAGTCTTAAAGTATGATTGTTATAAACTTTGAGCTGATCTTAAGGAGTTATGTGTTTTCAAATGGATTTGAAATATTAGACTTGAGTGTTTGAATTATAATTCAAATGAATTAGATATAAGTTTTGAATATTAATTCAATTAAGAGATAAATATTACAACAGGAATTCTATCCAAAGAAAAACAATAATGAATATAAAGTTTATTTCTTATCATCAATATATATAATCAAGTTATAAAATTATAACTTATTTGAATCATCCACATAACTTATTTGAATCATCCACATAACTTACAAAAGAATAAGAAAATTACATTGGAATATTTACTAACTATCCTATATCTAAATCTAAACTAAATCTTCATGTTTATCTTTGTACCTGCAAAACGAAGACTAAATAAAAACAAGTTAGTATTATTTCTCTCAGACATGTCACTGAAATGCACTTGACAAATTCATCATTGAGACGTTTAAAAAAGGGGCAAGTTTCACCAATATGAAAGAATTCATCTTTCATAAATTCAAAGCCAGAAGTCAAATAACAGCCAAGAGGGGCAAAATCACCAGCCAGATGAAAGTAACCTGGTAAGAGTAAGTTCAAAATTCTGAACATATCCACAAGTGCATAGCAAGAACACAGGCAGGACACACACCAGCATGCATGTGGTGTGTTGTCAAGCTCACAGAGCAGCCCAATCTCACAAAACCACAAGCACAGCCGTGGGAGGCACTAGTGCATCACCCTACTACACAACACACAAGAACAGCCAGTGTAGACAGCAGCTAAACCAAGCACCACAGCCATCAACCAACCCAACTAAGGATCAATCAAACATCACCAGGATAGTGACATAAGGAGGGGGATGGATCAGGTGGATAGCAAGATCAAGCCAGGAGCTAGAATGAGAGGTCAGGTCAAGATCAAGAACAGGAGTCCAGCAAAACTAGATCAAGATCATCATCACCAACTTACTACACCATCATCAGATTTTGTGGTGAGTTTAATAAAACCTTCACATGATCTAATCATCTTATTCAGAGAGAAACATGTGTTTTTTTATAAAACAAAACCTCAGAAAACACCCAAGTGGGGTGAATCCATCATAGGGATTTTTAAAACTCTAAAGGCAAACAGCACAATACCAGGATCCAACCAGAGCTCACGGCAACATCCTTGCTCTGGTTGTCAAACTATATTTTACCATTCAATCATGCATATACCTATGATCTATTCCTAGGCACATCCCTAAAGGAAGGGTAGCACCTTAGGAACAAATCCTTAGGATCCATAACATTATCAAGCTCACTATCATTTTTCCAAGCTTTGAGTCAATCAATAATAACTGGTACCACTACCAGGACTATCTAGATGAACCAATTAGATAAGATCTAAATCCCTAAGCCTCAGACCAACATCATTGGTCTTATGGAATTCAGATAAGAGCATTTCTATTTATCTTTCAAAGCCAAGATTGTCTTAAACATAAACTAACCAAATCCATGGTTTAGAATCAAACTTGTGTGCCATACCATGATGGTGTCACAAGAACAGTCCAATATGAATCAGGAAAGACAGTAAATCATCATAGATTCAGACAATCAACTAACTAATCATCTTCCTGTTAACACAGGAATCATAACTAGGAGATTCCTATGTTACACTTCAAACCACATGTTAATTCCCAAGCTAACAGCACTAAGACAGTAGCTGTATCTTATCATAATCATGACCAAGGATCAAATAAACAGTGGAAAGCTATCAAGTCATTAGCTTTACCAAGCATGTTTCCCAAACAATAATATCATCTGAATCAGATGCAATCTAAGCATCAAATCATCTAGTAAGCCACTAGAAACATCATCTATCATTTTAAGAAACAATCTCTTGCCAATAATCATTTATCATGAATACAGATCATCCAAACATGAATCAATTCATCCAGTACATGATCAATCACATCACAGGAACCCTAAATGGATAATCATCCTAAACTAAATCAGACAATAGACAGAGAGGACACTGCCAGCCTCTAGCATCGAATCAACTAGCATAGAAAGCACCAGGGGGAAGGAATCAAACTCATCATTGGTCCTCCCTGAAGAAATTGAAGAGGAAGCAGATTGGCCGACTACTAGGCCCCACATCATGGGGGCGCACAGGGAGCACCCAGGGGGGCGCTGCTAGGCCCCGACGAACCCGCGGCAGCACAGGGAGCACCCAGGGGGGCGCTGCAACCTGCACCAGCCACGGCGGCGGCCATAGCAGCAGACAAATCCACCACATCACCACAGGTGGGACCACGACGGCGGCAGCACTTGAACACATGTCAAACCCCAAACCCTAGGGTTCAGAGAGGCATCGATCCATTGCAGGAGAGCCCCAGGATCAAATCCAATTGGATGGAACGAACGGGCGTCGTCGACAACCCCCTAGTACACCACGGCGGCGACCAGAACGACCTACAGCGGCATGAATCGCCGGTGGCGGCATCGCCGGCCACGGGGTCGGGGTCAGAGGAGGAGAGGATAAGCTCGAGGGAGAGAGAGAGGTAGTGAGGAGTGGGCCGAGCTGGGCCAAGCCCTTCAAGGTTGTCCTTTTGTCTAAAACTAAATGGGCCACTAGGGCCCAATAAGTATAACTAGCCCATAAACATTTTCAGTCCTGTTTTAATAAACAGGAAATGAACAAAATACCCCTAGACTTAAATATATTCTAGAAAATAAAATATAAGTCCAAAAATTATAAATTAAATACTTTTGGATTCACAATAATCCACTGTATCCAAATAAAATAAGATATAAAAATTTGGACATTTAAATTTTTATAAGAATTTTGTAATTTATATATTCCATATGGAATTTAATAAAAAAATTTAATGTATAATTGATAATTCTTAAAAAGAATTATTAAATCAATAAAAGACAAATAAAAAGGAAATAAAATAAACTAATTCAATATATGTTATAAATATTATAAATTAATATTTATAAATGCTTTATTAAAAGGCACCTTATATAGGGAAAATGCATATAGAATTAAATAATGCATTACATTACATGCATAATCATTTTGCTTCTTTAAATATTGTCCTTACCGGGCAATAATGATGTTTTTGTAGACATAGAAGCTCAAGGTCTAGTGCAAGCATCAGACTTCACTACCTTGCCATGATAAGGCAAGTTCATCACTTGATCATGTCCTTTGAAGAGTCTTTATCAAAGTATTTGCAAATTGTGTGTTATCATATATGCTATAAGAGAAAGAAAATATTATTTTCACAAATAAATAAATCATAGATATCATCCTAAGTGGTGATATAATGGAGCAATAGAACTTAGTGTTCTAATTGCAACAATGATGATCAAATAGGGACTTAATAACCCTGACATCAGTGATTCTAGCGCCGTATATTATGCGTTAGCCATGAGATTTGGAATGGGACGGAGAAGTCAGCTGTATCTTCTTCCTCTCGCATGAAGCCGGATGTGTAGGTCGTGGTTGTTATCCTCGTAGCGTGCATATTAATTGGTAATTCGTAGAGGATATGCAGCATATGGGTGGGAACCCTCATCATCCCACGATAGTTCTGGCATCTAACGGTTTGTACAAACCATTTCCATAATTCATTATGTGGGCATGGTGTACACCAAGGAGGCATGCGGGGTCGCGAAGGGGGTAGTGATTGGCTTGGACCAACTACTAGGCCCCACATCATGGAATTGTGGACGGGAAAGTACGCCCGATTGTGCAACAAGGAGTTGATCTCTCATGGGTAAAGTAACGCACCTCTGCAGAGTGTAAGAATTGTAACTTGTTACTCCCTGTTCCGGGAAGGAGCTACGAACGCGGCAGGAAAGGAACTCCATGAAAGTTCTGGTCAACCTGTGAAGGCTGGTGGTCATAGATTTTCATAATAAAATCAATCTTTGAAGAAAGATTTACAAAAATTTCATAGTGCCAAGGATTCATAATCCGAGGTGGTAGTTAGAGCATCAAACTTCCCACCTTGCATTTAATGAACTTGTTGGGTAACACTGTTACTCATTCTTTCCTTTGATCCCTTGCTTAGACTCTGAGGATTCCGAAGACGTGCCAATGTATGCAGTCGAATGCCAAGAAGATGTGTTCTATGAGGAACCTGATCTATCCGGAGGAGTTGAAGGAGTGGATTATGAAATCCGCTATGGCATCGATGATCACGAGTCCAACTAAGTATCCCTAGTTAATAGTAACCAACAGAGCCGAGCAGCATGAACTCAATAGAATAAGCTGTTGAGCTCAACTCCTAGTCGGAGTTGTTACATTTAAATTCCGCTGAAACACTTTATATTTTGGTTTGTAAGTTGAATCTTTTGGAAGTCTTGAACTTCTGGTATTGAATAATAATAATGTGTGTACTTTTGTAATATGGACCCGCATTGTTTCTGTTGTACCACTCTAAGGGATGTGATATTTACGGAACGGTGTTCTGTGGATGTCATGTCAATGACTATAGTGTACTACACATGCGGTGGTATGCTGGGTCACCGTACGGATGCACGACTGCGTTGCGGTGATGTACTTGATGGTGTTGGACCTGCTGGACCAGATGGACTTCTTCTTGATCTTGAGATCGCCAGGCGTTTGACTACATCATCCACGAGTACAACCTCATTAAAGCTTTTCGTTCTTTGAGGGTATGTATTCTATGGATGTATATCCACCCATTGCTTGTATCTAGGAGATAGATCTTGGTACTTAGTTGTTCCCATCGTAGGAAATTGCTATGCTACGAACCCTACAATCCATTGGTGAGTGGCTCCCTCCATCATGAGGGGGAGGTAGCGTGCGGCGAGTAGGTCCGTTTGACCGGCGATTCCCATCGCCATCGGGTATGTATCGATCCACACCATCGGGTCGAGTGTGGGATCATACTTATCAATCTCCTTGGGCCCCTTGATGTTGGAGGGGTAGTTTTCGCCTCCGACCATTTTTCCGAAGCACTGCAGGACAATTCGGCTCAAGGATCCTCTAGGCATGGGTTCCTGGTAACCGCGATTTGTGAGGGTGTGTTGCAGGTTGTGGGGCTGATGCACCCGCCACTAGGTGTTATGATGTGCGGCCGTGCATCGACCGGTTGGTCATTGCCGGAGACAGTGTTTTACACTAGTCACGGGGTTTGCGGCCCGCCGTTGGAGCTATAGTGGATCGGTAGGTGGGCAGTTGTTGACGTTGGCGACCATCAGCTCGCCGGGGCGGTTGGAGGAAGCCACCCTGTTGCCTATGGAGTAGGAATACACTGTCCCTTGCGAGTCGCGGCCTGTGTTCTGCTTCTCAACTGCTTTTGCAAGTAGATCATTAGCGTAGTGGATCTAGAGCGTGTCGTCACTCGTTGGGTTTAGGTTGGCAATTGCATCTTGACCTGCGATGAGATTGTCCATCGGGGTGGAGTGTTGAAATAAGAGATATGGATAATGGAATTAGGAGTCAACTAGTGTAGTTGAAGCCCATAAACAAAGAGAAGCCCACGAACGAAATCGTGGCCAGGAAGAGAAAGGCCCGAAGGACGAAGGCAAGAAACATCACCCGAAATCTAGCAGGAGGGTCGGGAATTACCTCTGGCTTGAGAGAATGGAATCCTCCTCCTTTGGAGATATCAGGTGGGCCTTGCGCAGGTGGCGCAGGTCCACGGCCGTCATAAGTGACTGCCGCCAACCGTCGTTGGTGACGCGGCCTCCGGCGGTCTTCTTGGCGGCGCCAGCGGCACTCGTCCCAGCTCCAGCACCTCTCTTCGGCTTTCCCATCTTGGTGTGGTGTGTTTTCTGATGCACTCGGATGAGTGAAAAAGGGAAAACACGAAAGCCTTCAGCGCAAGGAACAGAAATGGAGGCAAGAGGCGGCACGTGCGAGAAAATCAAGGAAAAGAGGAGAAATAGTGAAGATAGAGGGAAAAATTACTAGCGCCTCTAGTCGTATTAAACAATAAAGACGACAAAGTAGAATTGTTGATTTGTAGAGAACAACGTGTGTCACGCATCATAGCGCACACATGGCATCTACCGCCAGAACCGTCGCCAGCATGCTCCCACTATGCATGGAAATCAAGGAAACGTAGTTAAAATCGTGTAATCTCTGCATGAATAGTCAAATTATGGTCAGAGTATGGGACCCATGATCATTTGGTCCCATTAGCTCTTCCGCCGCAGACGAATGAGCTCAACAATCGTCGTCAATGATGTCATTATCAATCACAAAGGAAGATGTGAAGGAATGGCTCCAATGTCGTTTGAATCAACAAATGAGTTTTAACTCGAGTCTACGATTCGAACAAACACTCGGGGGCTACTCCTAACAGAAGCGTTGGTCACGCACATGAAGAATCTATTGGGATGGGCGAAGCACCCAAAAAAAACTCTCCACGGCATTTTTACACTTCAACTCCTTCGAGTCCATGACTCGACTACGGACTCGGGGGCTACTCCCATAGGGAGTGCTGGTCGTTATCCAAATTATTTTGGTTATACTGGCATTCGCAAGATTAGTCTCTACTCGAGTCTATGACTCGAACAGATACTCAGGGGCTACTCCCATAGGGAGCGCTGGTCACGCACCCTTAACTCAGTTAGATATGATCCTTCAGATCCTCTGCAACGACTATGTCTTTAAAAGCTAACAGGCAATCGAAAAATGTGGCAACTCTGCCTAAAATTCTTGCTGGGAGATGACGTCTCCTTAGCCACCCTAATCGTCTCATCGATGACAAACATTCGGATGTTGTGTCTGCGACACAGAGATAAGACCAACAGATATAGTCTGATGGACTGGTAACACACCCAAATGTGCTCTGTCGGTAATATTCCGTGCCTATAGGTACAATGAAAAATCCCAACGGATGCGTTGGGAACACACTTAATATCACTGGAATTCGACTCATGTAATACCTCTGTGGCCTGAGTCAAATTACGCCAGCATTTTTCTGGGTTCGATTCCAGGGACTCAAGTCTGAGTAGATAGCATTGTTTTTCCCAAAGGCAGTTAACTGACCACGATCCGTCGGCTGAGTTAGGAACACATATCAACTATCCCTATGAACCAACACTATGACCCGAAAGATTGTTCAGATAAATGCACTCGAAGACTTCAGAGTTTCCAGTCAAATCTACGATTCAACTGAACACTCGGGGGCTACTAACATGGGTATGCCCTACGGGTGCCCAATATTATCCTATTCGTTTTGGCCCAGTAGAAGCCCACATGATGATCCACTCCTGATGACGAAGCCTAGTATGGATTCAGGTGGCCTAGTCCCATGAAGGAGGCGATTCCTTCGAGGATACGGCTAGCTTTGGATAGAATGTTAACTGACACGACCTAACCCCAAGACCTGGCCTCCCCATATAAAGGCCATGAGGGCACGGCGAGAAGGATCATGAAACATCATAGCCTACACACCCAGCAGATCTCATCTGTGCACCAGAGCAGACAAGCAGGACTAGGGTTTTCCCTTCAGAGGCCTGAACCTAGGTAAACATCATGGCTCGTGTTGCTTGTATGTTAGCCATTCCTGATCTCTAGCACAACCCTCTCCTCCAAAACCCAAGTCCTTATCCGTGGCTGCTTCGGAGGATCAATATCCGTGGCTGCTCCGAAGGATCAACCCTCTTCCTCATCAAGTATAATGGGATCCCATTGGCGTCGTACTCCCGTGGCGTGATCAATATCCGCGGCTGCTCCGGAGGAGGCAAGCGACGGGGTGGTGGTGGAGCTCCAGGTGTAGTCGACCCAGGTGGTGGGAGGCTGCTTCCCGGAGGCACGTTACAATAAAGCTCGCGCTCGGCCGTTTGTGCGGGGTCGTCCTCGTCGTCAAAGTTTAGGGTACGGCCCTAGGTGTTGCGGCTCAGTCGCTACGTGATGCGGCGCTGATGGTACTGCAACATTTCTTTCTTAGTCTTCTCCTTATCCTTGGCCTCCATCAGGGCCAGTAGGATGTTCCTCTATCTTTGTCATCATTGCGGTCGGCGGGAGAGGCATGGTGAAGGGATCCACGGGCGGCATGTTATCATCGGATTGTCGACAAGTAAGCCATAGGGGGTCCTGGCGGCATTGAGAAGATGGGGTGTGAGACGTCGGATGTTTCGGAAACGGTGAGACAAAGTTTACCCAGGTTCAGATCTGACTGCGGTGATCGGATCCTACTCCTGCTAGCAACCTAGTAATATATCAGAGAGAGACGGATGTTACAATGGATTACAAGAGAGGTTTGCCTGTGCGAGTAGGTTGTGGTTGATCTATGATCTGGTGCCCTAAAGGCTCCCATAGGGCCGGTTTATATAGTCACCGGAACCTAGGGTTACAGGAGAGAACTATTTGGATGCATTACAGAGTCGGTAACTAGATACAGCTTGGACTACAAGTAATACTACAGGCCTAAGTCGGTAACTCTTCTGGGCCTTGTTGTAGCCGGAACTGGCTCCTCCTCTTTCTCTGACTAGGCCACCCGTGAAGCAAAGCTCTAACCCGTTGGTGGGCCACCCTGGTCAGCGAGTCCTGTGGGTATACCCGGAAAGTATATCCCCAATAGTATCCCCCGGAAGTCTCCAAGATCCAAAGTCGGATAAATCGTCTAGCTTGATGGTTTCTTCTTGAGAATCTTGAAGGGTTCCCGAAAAATTCATTCGTAGTGTAGGATTCTGAGTCAGCTGAGTCGTATATGTTGTATTATGACTTTAGTCTTTTCCTTGCTCAGTTTGAAACATGAGCCGGATTTTACAGCGGAGTGCGGGCTGACAACTTTTTAGACCAGGTCCTGTCACTAACAGGAGTCCCAGCTACACGACCGTTGGTGGGTCCGTTCCTTACGGAACATAACACCGTTTCAATTCTTACATGAAAATCAAGGGGGCGTAAGAGTCGCGAGGAAGCTACCTCCCTCTCTCCTATATGCATGGCACTAATCGCGTGAATCAACGCACGAATCTTGGCGTGGAGGCAAATAAAAGAGCGGAGAAAATCCTTCTCTCAGATTTATCTCTCCGTTGTCGTCGGATTGTCAACAAGTACGCCATAGGGGGTCCTAGTAGTTTTGGAAAGATGGGGTGTGAGACATCGGATGTTCTAGGAGCAGTGAGAACAAGTTTACCCAGTTTCAGATCCGACTGCGGTGATCAGATCCTACTCCTGCTAGCAACCCAGTAATATATCGGCGAGAGCCTAATGTTACAATGGATTACAAGAGAGGTTCGCCAGTGCGAGTTGATTGTGGTTGTGTGTATTGAGTTGTGCCCTAAAGGCTCCCATTGGGCTGGTTTATATAGTCACCGGGGCCTAGGGTTATAGGAGAGACCAATCCGGCTATGTTACAGAGTCGGTAACTATGTACAGCTTGGACTATGATTAATACTACAGGCCTAAGTCGGTAACTCTTCTAGGCCTTGTCGTAGCCGGAACTGGCTCCTCCTCTTTCTTTGACTAGGCCGCCCGTGAAGAAAAGCTCTAACCCGTTGGTAGGACACCTCGGAAAGTATATCCCCAACAGTAGCCCCCGGAAGTCTCCAAGATCTGAAGTCGGATAAATCGTCTAGCTTGATGGTTTCTTTGTCTTAAGAATCTTGAAGGGTTCCCGAAAACTTTTTTCTTTGATGTAGGATTCCGAGTCAATCGAGTCGGATATATCTTGTTCTGACCTTAGTCTTTTCCCTGCTTGTTTTGAAACATAAGCAGGATTTTACAGCGGCGTGCTGACTGGCAACTTTATAGGCCAGGTCCTGTCACTGACAGGATTTCTGTCAGCACGACCATTGGTGGGTCCGTTCCTTACGGAACGGAACGCCGTTTCAATGCCTGCGCGAAAATCGAGGGGGCGGAAGAGTCACGAGGAAGCTAACTCCCCCTCTCCTATACGCGTGGCAATAATCGCGTCTCACCGCACGAATTTTGACGTAGAGATAAATAAAGAGAGGAGGAAACCCTTCTTCTCAGATTCACCTCTCTTTCTATTCATTCATTGCTTCCTTGTACTCCTCGAGCTCTCCGCACCAGTTGCCATCTGCACACCGTTGAGGAAAAATCTCTCCTTCCCCCACCAGCCCTTCTTCCTCCAAGATCTATGGCTTCTGCCTCAACCTCTGGAGCGGCAGCGGAGGGTTCGTCGGCGGAGGAAGAGAAGAAGATGCGGGGTCTTTGGATCCCTATCGCCATGGATACTACGGAGCTCCAAGTCATGGAGGATGAGGGGTTCATCGTCGCCGGTGCAATTGCGGAGCGCCTCAGGACATGTCGTCCCAGCGCCGCTCGACAGCGAGAGGGTGCTGTTCGGCACTCGCGTCAACCGCGGCCTCATCTTGACACCGTCGGACTTCTTTGTCGAGGTCCTCAATTACTACGGTGTGAAGCTCCATAATCTTCCTCCCAACCCTCTGCTTGATCTTAGTCCTCATGCAACTCTGTGCGAGGAATTTCTTGGCATTAGGCCAAGTCTCACCCTTTTCCGGTACTACTATGGTACCCGGAAGAATTCTATCAGTGTCGATATGCCTTATGTCACCAGTACTCTTAGCTTAGTCCTTAGGAGGAATCGAATTTATCCTAGGATTAACGCTAGTGAGTCCGTCAAACGTTGGGCCGAAACTTTTTTCTACCATAAGGATATTCCGGCTCCAGGAAAGGCGGAAGGTCTTCCGGCGTTCGTCAACGGCGCCACTCCCCACCAATATTCATGGGACGAGGAGGCGCTAGAGATGTCGGATATTTTGATCCTTGCCAAGAGGCGGATCGAGTATTTTATGAAACATGAGGGACTCCGTGGATCCGACTTGATCCACTGTTGGCTGGAGCGCCGGATTCAGCCTCTCCAGCACCATGGAGACCGCCTCATGCACCAGATCACGAGCGATAAGGACAAGATGAGGGTCAGTTCTAGCCAGCTCGCGTCGAAGGACTATAAGACCCTCATGCAATATTAGATCAAGGAAAGAGTGTAAGGGAAAGTTCCAGAAGTTTCCCTGAAGATGTACACGGCCAACCATCCTCTGACTCCGGTAAATATTTCAACTCTGCTTTTGCATTTCGTCATTCTTTTAGGTTTTTTCTCCGACTCTATTTTCATCGATGCTTTTTGACTTTGTCAGCTCTAGAAACTCTCCGAGTCCGAGATAGCTCCACTAGAGGGCTATGCTTCAGACGACCCGAAGGCGACGGAGGATGATGAGGTGCAAGAAGGTGTCGCCTCCGCCTCCAAGAAGTGTAAGGCGAAGGAAGTTGTTACTGCTGGTAGCCAAGTGCTGCCAGTAGTTAAAAAGTAAGCATCTCACCTTTATTTTTAGTACTCCTGTACCTTTATTTCTTTCTAGAGAACACCTAAATTTTAGGATTTTCGTGTTTCTATAGCTAAATTAGTGTTGAAGAGCAAGATAAAGCCGGACAGCAAGCCGGGCAAGCAAATGCATCAGTAGAAGCTTGTTATATCCCCTATTGTGCCGCCATCGACTCCATCCACTACTACGTCAGCACAGGGAGCTTTTGCATCCCCTGATGGTGGCAAGATCTTGAAAGACCTGGTCACCGTTGATGACCAGGCAACTAACAAGGGTGAACCCATAAAGGGTAATGATCCCATGGTAATGACCACATGAACTGTGGATAAGGTGGTTTACTCAGCTGTCCCTAGCCTCAAGAGGAAAGAAAAGGAAGAGATCCTCAGACTGGCTCAATCCAGTCTTGAGAAGCAAACCTTGACTCCAGAGGCAGCGAGCCAGGAGGAGGAAGAAGTCAAGCTGGTTAGCCTCCTGGACCAAATTTTGGTCCGGGATGCTAAAGTCGCATCAGGCAAAATTCCAGCGACGGATGTTCTGTCCCTCACCCTTACCGAGAAGGTGTTTCACAGCACCAAGCTCGGATTTGAAAAGTTGCACCTGGAACACATTGTAAGTTTCCGATTCTTATTTACATTTATTATCATATCCTCTAGCCCCCAAGCATAAAGTTGGATAAACATCGCTGGATCCGAGTTGATGCTTTTAGGTTGCAAAAGAACGATGTAGTGTAGCCCCCAAGGCTCGTTCTATAATTTTACTTTGTTAAATTTGCAGCTCGAGTCATAGTAGCCGTCTGACGGTATTCTGTCTCTAAACTTACAGAAAATTGCATCTTCCAACCAGGAATTGCTCAAGAATATTTCCAATAAGCGCAAAGAAATCAAAGCTTTGCGCTTTGAAAATTCAAAGTTGAAAGTTGAAAAAGATGAAGCAGAAGGTAAACTTTTCCGGCTTCTTCTTTGTCAGTTATATGTTTTTTCATAGTCGAATTTAATTTGTCCGACTGATATTTTTGTCTTTGCAGAATTGTTATGTCAATCTAGCAAGATGGTGGAGCAAGCCGAAAACTTCAAGGTCTTGTAGGCAGAGAATGCTGAACTCCAGGAAAAGCTTGAGACGCTAACTGTGGAATCGGAGAAATCCGTATCCGCTCTCCTGGAGTCAAGCAACCACGAGACCGTGAGGCTCGAGAAGCTCCTAGCCCTCCAAGAAAAGGAACTTTCTGATCTCAAGAAGGACTTTGATATCCAGAAGGATCTTGCCCAGGCCTCTGTTAGTGAACTAAACAGCCACCGCAAGGAGCATGCTGAATGGAATCACTCCGTGCTTGGTAAGATTCCGAATATTTTTACTTTGTGTTGTTAATTTTTCGACTTTCATTTTTGCCGAATTTTGACATTTTGGTTCTTTCCCAGCCCCCCTGAATCTTTCCGACTCTTCCACTTCTGAACCTTGCCTCGAGCGCATTAAGCTCATCTGAGATGTCTTGCTCGACTTCCGCCAAACTCTAGAAGAGGTTGGCGAAGCCTTCAAGCTTTCTGACTCGCACACAATGTCAGTGCCTGAGGTGAGGAACAAAGTTAAGGAGATTCCGAAGTTGATCAAGGACTGGAAGATATCCTACGCTCGGACTGCTGCGCAAACAGCTCTGACCATGGTGATGAGCCACCATAGCGAGATGGAAATCTAGCACATCACCAAGGGTATTGACGAGGAGGACGATGAGGGTAACCCGCAAGATATCAAGGCTATCTAAGAATCTTGTGTAGGCTACGCTTGTCGGGTGGTGGAGATGACCAACTACACGACGCCATTCTTCGAATTCGCCGCTGCTCCGCCCTCACCCAAGAGCCAGAAGCTAGCAATGCTTCCGAGTCTAAGATCGAGGGCGACACTGCTGTTGATTCCGATGCTCCACCTGCTTCATCACCACCGCCTACAGTATAAACAATTTATATGCATTATCTTAAACTTATGGCAATGTAATAATGGATAAAATGTTTATTTTTGTGCTGGTCTTGTAAAAACTGATGCTTTTACTATCTTAGCACTTTTGTTTATATATTTTTATGCTTTGTGCTTGAAAGTTTCTGAAGCACTTTGTGTGTGTATATATATATATACTTATCGGTTTATCTGGCTCTCTGCCTCGTCCCTTTCATGGGTCGGCCAACTTTTAGCACGGAAACTTTGCCAAGCAATGGAGCGCAATTGCTAAACCAGTTTAAACTCGGAAACAAAGCCAACTTCCAATACCAACAACTCATTACTCGGAAAATGCCCGCGTCTAAGAAATCAGAAAAAGAATCAAAGTATATACAATAATTTAAAATTTGTACCCTAAGGTAACATTTTTAGACATTCAAAAATCGTAACCAGAATGAACATGAGCATAAAGTACTTTCAAGCATTCTGGGATTTTTGAAAAAATTACATGCTCTTTTGGAAATAAGATGGCAAAAACGTCTCAAAGATAACAATATGAGGAAACCAATACTTTATTTCACTTTGAACATGTACATATATGATTACAAGGAAATATAACTAAGAATAGAAGGGACGTAGCTGTGCAATATTCCATGGACGGTCTATTTCATCCGGGTCTGTGTTGCCACCAGCTCTCTTCCGTTTCCAAGTATCAGGTCTTTCCTTAACTGGTCTCATGTCGGTTAATTTATATGACCCATTATGTAGAACTCTGCTAACCATAAAAGGTCCTTCCCAAATTGGGGAAAGTTTGTGCTTTCTCTTTTGCACAAGTCGGAGAACCAAATCGCATTTTCTAAAAGAACGGTTTTGTAATCTCTGACTATGATACTTGCATAACTTCTGCTGATAGGTTGTAGATCGTTGTTCCACAACGACGCGTACTTCTTCGATTATATCAAGATCATCTTGCCAAGAAACTTCTGCATCCTCTTCGATATACGCTTTGACTCGTGGAGCCTGACGAATCAGATCACTTGGAAGAACTGCTTCTGCACCATAGACCAAGAAGAAAGGAGTATAGTCGGTTGATCTGTTAGGAGTTGTACGTAAGCTCCATATCATAGACGGTAATTCTTCCGCCCAACCCCCTGTGGCCCGACGAAGTGGTGCCTCGAGACGTGGTCGGATTCCTTGTAGAATAAACCCATTAGTTCTTTTGACTTGTCCATTGGCTTGTGGATGTGTGACTGATGCAATGTCAAGTCGGATCCCTTGTTCTTCGCAGAATTCGGCAAGTTCACCCATGGAAAAGTTGCTCCCGTTGTCAGTAATTATACTGTGCGGATATCCGAATCTGATGATTACGTTCTCGACGAATCTTCTGGTTGTGGCTCCATCGCAACTTGTTACGGGTTTAGCCTCAATCCATTTTGTAAATTTATCCACCGTCACTAGTAGGTGACTAAATCCACATTTCGCCGTGCGAAACGGCCCTACCATATCAAGCCCCTGGACCGGGAACGGGCATGTAATAGGGATTGTTCGCAGCTGTTCAGCCGGAACACGTGCCTGATGAGAGTACTTTTGGCAGCCCTTGCACGTTTTGACCAGTTTGTCGGCATCCGCCTTAGCTGTAAGCCAAAAGAATCCGTGTCAAAAAACTTTTGCCACTAAGGATCTGGCTACAGCATGGTGACCACACTCTCCTTCGTGGATTTCTCTAAATATTTCCACCCCTTCTTCCGAAGAAATACATCTCTGAAACACGCCAGAAACACTCTGCTTATAGAGCTCACCATTTATTATAGTGTAGGCATTTGCTCGTCGGACAATCTGCCGGCTCAAGACTTTGTCTTCGGGTAGTTTTCCGTCTATTAGGAAATCCAGATAGGGTTTTGTCCAGATGGGAATTATAGCCAGAACTGCTATTAAAGGTGAGTCGGATTTCGTCGGATAGTCCTCATCAACTCCGACTATGGAGGGGACCCTTAAATGCTCTAAAAAAGCTCCATCTAGTACTTGTTTCCGCGCAGAGCCTATTCTTGATAGTGCATCTGCTTCCTCATTTTCTACTAGAGGGATGTGTTGAACCTCAAAACCCTCGAACGATTTGGATAGTTCATCCACGACATCCTTGTATGCTTCCATGTGCTTGTTTGCGTTGCAAATATCGGATACTTGCTGAGCAACTAAATCCGAGTCTCCGTAACACATGAGTCTTGATATGCCAATGTTTTTGGCCATGCGTATTCCATGTAGCAGTGCTTCATACTCGGCAATATTATTGGTTGCCGTGAAGTGTATTTGCAATACATAGAACAGTTTATCTCCTTGGAGTGATTTGAGCACCACGCCAGCCCCCGAGGCTCCTCGTGCTTTTCATCCGTCAAAGTGAAGGTTCCAAAATTCCGAGTCTAGAGGGCCTGTATTTTATGTCGTTTCTGTCCAATCAACAAAAAAGTCGGCGAGAATTTGGGACTTGATTGCTGTACGTGGTTTGTACTCAATGTCGAAAGCTGCAAACTCTAATCCCTACTTTACGACACGTCCTGTGGCGTCGCGGTTGTTGATTATATCTCTCAGAGGAGCTGTGCTCACTACTATGATCTTGTGCTCTTGAAAATAGTATCATAGCTTTTTGGATGCAAAGAACACTCCATAGGCTAGCTTTTGGTGATGTGGGTACCATTGCTTTGATTCTATCAGGACCTCACTTAGATAATAAGTTGGCCGCTGCACCTTATGCTCGTGGCCTTCTTCCTCGTGCTCACCTACTGTTACCACGCTTATGACCTTGTTGGTCGCTGCAATGTAGAGTAACATAGGTTCCTGAGGTTCTAGCGCTACGAGAACTGGTGGGTTTGAAAGCAGATCTTTCAAACTTTGCAGGGCAGTTTTGGATTCTGGGGTCCAGACAAATTTGTCAGTTTTCTTCAAGAGTTTGTACAAGGGTGCGGCTCTTTCACCGAGCCGGCTGACGAACCGGCTCACTGCTGCAATGCAACCAGTGAGGCATTGTACGTCCTTCAGGAGAGTCGTCCTGGTAATGTTTAAGATAGCCTTGATTTTGTCCTGGTTCACCTCTATGCCTCGCTCGAAGACGATGAAACCTAACAATTTTCTGGCTGGAATTCCAAAGAAGCACTTCTTCTGATTTAGCATCATATTGAATTTTCGTAGACTAGAAAACGTTTCATACAAGTCGGAAATTAAAGTTTCCTTATTTTTGGACATAACTGCAATGTCGTCTACGTATACATGGACGTTGAGTCCAATTTGGTCGTTAATACAATGTTGCATGGTACGTTGATATGTTGCTCCTATGTTCTTTAAGCCAAAAGGCGTAGTTTTGTAGCAAATGTTCTAAAAGGAGTGACGAAAGACGTCTTAATTTGATCCGACTTTTTCATCGGTATTTGGTGATATCCGTAATATGCATCGAGAAAATAGAGTAATTCTGACCCTGCCGTTGAGTCGCTAACTTGATCGATTCTTGGCAATGGAAACGGATCTTTTGGGCATGCCTTGTTCAAAGCGGTATAATCAAGACACATCCTTAAATCAATGGTGTCCTTTTTAGGGACGAGTACAGGATTTGCCATCCAATCTGTATGGATGACCTCTGTTATGAAATCCGCTAACTCTAGGCGGGCTAATTCCTTGGCTATTGCTTTGCGCTTTTCATCACCAAACCGTCAGAGGGAAATTTTGATGGGTTTAGCGTTTGGGTACACATTAAGAGAGTGCTTGGAAAGTTCCCTAGGTACTCTGGTCACGTCAGATGGCTGCCATGCGAAGATATCACTATTAGCTTTGAGGAACTCGACGAGCGCACTTTCCTATGCGTGGCCTAAGCCTACCCCTATGTTCGTCGTCTTGGAGGGATCATCTTCCTTCAGCGACATCTTCTTCATCTCTTCCGATGCCTTGAACTGCAAACTTGGCTTCAGCACCTCGTTCTTCGTAGTGGGCATCTCGGACGGATTGATGGTCTTCTTGATCTCCTGGTACTCCTGGGCGTGCAGCACGGCTTCGGCGAAGGCAGCAGATCCTTCATCGCACTCTCGCGCCTTCCTCGGATTTCCTCGTATGGTGATTACGCCCTTTGGACCTGGAAAATTAATCATGTTGTAGCTGTAATAGGGACGGGCCATGAACGCCCAGTAAGCCGGACGCCCAAAGATGGCGTGGTAAGCACTTTTGAACGTACCACCTCAAAAGAGAGCGGCTCGGTCCGGTAATTATCTCGGGTTCTGAATGTCACGTCCAGAGTAATCTCACCAGAGAATCCGCCTGTCTTCCTGGTACAATGCCATGGAAAGTTACACTAATGTAACTCAACTGGCTCTCGTGTAGCTTCATGCGGTGGAGCGTCTCGATGTAGAGGATGTTGATGCTACTCTCACCGTCCATGAGTGTTTTAGAGAACTCATAACCATCAATAAGAGGATTGACGACCAGAGGGTAATTTCCCCAACAATGTGTTTTCGTTGGGTGATATGAACGATCAAAGGTGATAGTTACCTCCGACTAGTCCAGGAATTATGGGACAGCCGGAACCATGGCATTGAGCTCACGAAGAACCGCCTTTTTGTCCTTAGCTAGTTGGGATCCCAGGAAGCAGACGTATGCGTCTTTTTTAGTCGAAAAATTCTTCTTTCCATCCGACTTGGGTTCTGTGGCGGCTTCCACCTCTTCCATGTTGGAATTTTCCTTGGGCTCCTTTCCTTTCTCGGAATTTTTCTTTCCTTTTTGTCGCTTGGCTCTGTAGCCAGCGGATTCGTCTTTCTTGATGTCGTCATTGAAACGAGACTCAGCATTTGTGTGGGTAGACACAGGGATTATTGGCAATGTCAGCCCAGGTATAGGTTCTTCCGGGTTGCTGGTCTCCTCTGCCCTGGATTCGGTAAGTTCATCGTCCTCTACCCCGGCCGCCTCCGCGCCCTCCTCGTCCTCCGGATACGAACGTGGCATTAACAGCTGCGTTGTCCGGATCCAGCTTATCGTCTGAGTGTTCTTGCGCTTTTGAGTTTGCTTTGGCTGTTTGGCCGCATTGGGATTAGCCAGAATATTTAGCAGCCCTTCTGAATCATCATCGATGTCAGCATATTTGCTTCTCGTCTCTATCATTTCTCCCAAATATGTGATGTGGTCACGCTTCAGCATGTGACGTAAAAGTCCGACTGGAATTCCTGCAATAAAAGCTTCTATCGCAGTTTGCTCGTTTACTCCTTCGCAGGAGTTCTTCGTATCGATCCATCGTCCGAGGTAATCCCGGCAGGTTTCTCCGGGTCTTTGGGTGCAACGCTGCAACTCTCCGACGGTGCAGAGCCTCCTGCATGTTCCCTCGAAGTTTGAAAAGAATGCACTTTGCATGTCATACCAGTAATGAATTGAATTCTCTGGCAGTTCATTAAGCCATGATCGAGCCGTCTTCCTCAACATCGGTGGGAGATATCGAACTACAACCAGGCTGTTTCCTCCTTTGGCGATGCAGCAAGCCTGGAAAAAATCCTGGGGCCAAGTATTAGGCCGACTGCACCGTCATAGGGCTGAATATGCTTCGCGATGCCAAAGTCAACTAGAAATTTGGTCTGACGTATACGTGGACCAAAGCACTTGGGTCCCACGTACACAACTTCTTCCTCATACCATCGCGCCTCTATGTTCGATTCGATGCGATGGCGAGCGTCGTTTGGCGAGAGTGATCTGCGCCTTCGAGGCCCGCGGCTTCTGCGCGGTGGAGTCGTATTTCTGCGTCTTCTCTCACCATTGCCTCCTCTGCCCCTGCGGCTCCCACCGCTACGGAGTGATCCTTCATGGTCGCTGCTGGGAGGCGATGGTGACCCTAGTGGGTTATTTCCGGCTGGGTTTCTTGGTGGTGGTGGTGGAGCATCATTATGATGACTCCAATGCCTTTTTCTTCGGGCATCGTCCCTACTAGATTCAGGATGATCCGGATCATCTCTTTGTCCGGCGTTGCCAGCCGGACGACTCGGTGGTGGCATCCTTAGCCGATCTTGCTCCTCTCGCTGGCGGCGCGTTTCTGGGTCTTCTCTATAGCGGTTGTTTTGCCGACGATGGTCTTGATGAGGAACCATTTCCCTGATGGTGTCTTCGGCCGCGGCCGGAATAACTCTTGCCCAGTCATGTCTCGGCCGGCGGGAGTGGCTGTTTGAGCCGGTTCTTGAATTTCTCTTCTTCTCCACAGGGACGATACCGTTGAGTCGTATCCCTGCGGAGTCTTACATTAACGCTTTGGTCAGCGCCAGTGTGGAAAAACTCAGACTTTGAGGCCAGCTTTCCACTAAATGACGTTGATATCTTTTGCCGCTTTAATCCTTTGTCCAGCAATGCGACACACTGCTGGACCTGCTGCGGAGACGGATTGTTAGCGAGGATGGCACGAGCTGCAGCAGCATTTTCCACCGGCGTGCTGTAGACTCAGTTCTTCTCTCCATCTTTTCCGTCGAATAGATCTTTTTGGATATCCGGATTCTTGTTAGCAAGAAATGGACCTCCCCTTGTTTTGTTTGGATGTCGCTTGAAATCTGTCTGATATCTGGCAGGATCACTGTCTAACTGTTGTCTTATCTCGACGAGGTGCACGACCTCTTCAAGTAGAAACAAACGGTGCTTTTCCAGGTCCTCAGCCCTTTTCTCCAACGCCTTCGGCGTAAGATCCGAAGCCGTTGGGATTGGAATTGTGAGAGCATCTCCGTAGATTTCACGTGCACCCTTGGTGACAACGTGTCCATCCACAGGAGGATCGATCGGGGTGGGATTAATCGGATCTCCGTCCTAATTCTCCATC
Organism: Avena sativa; assembly: GCA_916181665.1. Classification (NCBI taxonomy): domain Eukaryota; kingdom Viridiplantae; phylum Streptophyta; class Magnoliopsida; order Poales; family Poaceae; genus Avena; species Avena sativa. The sequence continues at coordinate 142,614,936 of OV702280.1, forward strand.
TCGATCTCTTCATCAAATTTTCTTTGTTGGTTTCCTCGACGTCCGGCTTTGTCGGAGTCGGATTCTTCTTCTTCTTCTTCTTCTTCTTCTTCTTCTTTGACCGCCCAGTAGCCTTAACGTGCGTACCAGTGGCAAAGACAGCTTTTGGTCCGGTACCGGGGGATAAACTTCCGTCGGTACTTTCCGTCATTGTTGGTTTGTGGACCTCGGAGGAATCTTCGGTATCCATGTCATCCTGAGAGGTGTAGCTTTTATCCATTCTATCATATGGACTAGGAGGAGTTTTCAGCTCACCTTGTGTGTGTATGGAGACATGCTCTTGCTCGTACTCCTCTATTTCTTTGTCGAAGTCTCGAAGTTCTTGCGATGTGATTGACTCCGCTGGGGAGCCAGGTAAGCCGGCGTTTTCTTCGATTGTGTCTAGGACCGAGTCGCTACCAGCTCCAGCATCGACAAAGTCCGATCCAGTGCTTATATGGTACACGAAACAATGCTTCTTCTTGTTCATGTTCTTAAGGTACTTGTATAACTTGGTTTCCGTTTCGACGTCAGCAAAGCTGGATCCGTAGCGGATGTATTCCTCGTCTGTGTAAAGAGATCGGACCTGGATTCTTCTACCACCTCTTCATCCACTACAAGAGTGGGTTGGGTGGGTTTGATTTTCTCTGTGATCCTGAACTCTTTCGCCTCTACGAACAAAATAGATCCGGATTTTTCTTCCGCCACGGTCATCACCTCAAGGGTGGGTTGGGCGGGTTCAGCGAAACTGAGATAGGTATCGATCTCGCCGATTGACATGATTGTGTAGGTCGTCACGGGTTTCGAAGCCGGAATCTGAGTCTCATCGAGAAGGATGAGAGGGACATCATTGGCGTAGACCACGCGACCCATGGCGATTGTTTCGCCAATTCCTACACGCACAGTTTCCGCCTAGAACGATGCTCCAAAGGTCACTTGCCCCATGGTGGGCTCCAACTATCGTCGGATTGTCGACAAGTACGCCATAGGGGGTCCTAGTGGCGTTGGAAATATGGGGTGTGAGACGTCGGATGTTCCAGGAGCAGTGAGCACAAGTTTACCCAGGTTTAGATCCGACTGCGGTGATCAGATCCTACTCCTCCTAGCAACCCAGTAATATATTGGCGAGAGCCGGATGTTACAGTGGATTACAAGAGAGGTTCGCCTGTGCGAATTGGTTGTGGTTGTGTGTATTGAGTTGTTCCCTAAAGGCTCCCATAGGGCCGGTTTATATAGTCACTGGGGCCTAGGGTTACAAGAGAGACCTATTCGGCTACGTTATAGAGTCGGTAACTATGTACAACTTGGACTACAAGTAATACTGCAAGCCTAAGTCGGTAACTCTTCTGGGCCTTGTCGTAGCCAGAACTGGCTCCTCCTCTTTCTCTGACTGGGCCGCCCGTGAAGCAAAGCTCTAACCCGTTGGTGGGCCACCCTGGTCAGCGAGTCCTGTGGGTATACCCGGAAAGTATATCCCCAAAATCCACCGCTTCATTCATTGTCTCCTTGTACTTCTCGAGCACTCCGCAGCCATTCCCATCTACACGTCACGAGAAAATCTCTTTCCCCCACCAATCCCTAATCTTTCCCAAAGCGATGGCATCTGCATCTGGTTCAGGAGTGGTGCGGCGGGTTCCTCGGTGGCGGAGGAGAAGAAGATGCAGGGCCTCTAGGTCCCCAGCTGCAGTAAACAACCTATAGAATCTTGATACAACTGGCATCTATCAGAGAGAGATGAGAAAGGCCTATTCGGATCCAACCTGATACTAACACCAAACATACCCATCCTGGTATTCCTCTTCGAGACCAAACGAAGAAGTCATACCAAGGAAACTCACACAGTTGACAATTTTATTCATTCTGTTATAGTTGCAGTGATTACTAGTCAGGTATGACGAACATGAGTCGGCCTGATATCTTAAGCAGTGGGTAGTTTTAGTTAACCATTCCGTTGTAGTTGCAGTACTTACTAGTCATATACATATAGCATGAGGCATCCCAATTCCAGCAGTTGTTGGTACTTTTATTTAGCCATTCCGTTATAGTGAAGCTGATTACTAGTCATTCCAAAGTCAAATCTATAGCACTACTTTAGTTATAATTGTCTATGATCGAGATACTGTGCTCCAAGTTGTTCATAACCGCGGGCACGGCTTTTAGAAATATTTACCCTGCGGAGGGGCACAAATAGCAACACACGCACGATCAACCTCGGAAAAACCAAATGAAAACCCAACAAGGCATCACGACAAAGCAATCACAAGATTCATAAAAAAATTCAGGGGGCCACCCCACTAAGCTACCCGCGATGAAGTTGGCCACTCTAACACGGACCCAGAGGTTTGTGTTAATGGTTGTAAACGACTAGGAACCCGAAAGTGTGACTAGGCTTGTCTATACCGCGAAAACACTCCGCTTACCTAAGCAGTAAAATAGTAAACGCTCTGCACGAGCAATAGTAGTAAATAAAGCAGTAAACATGGCATAAGTACATGATAGTAATAAAACCCCAAACTAGTTTGTGGCCCAAAGATATAAGTTATGACTCAAGCTCTAGCTAAGGGGATTCATAGTCCCATGTGCGGATAGTGCGATAGTTAAGGAACGGGTATCAAGTACTCGGAGTCCTACAGGAAACCAGTGAGAGGTTAAAAACCAAATGACATCTATTTCCCACTGGTGCCTCTTCATTAGTTATAACTATTCCCATCATTTTAATATCAAGTTGTTATTAAAGTCATGATCATCTCTACCATTAAGCATGAGGCATTTCTCCAACAACTGTGAAACATTGACGGCGTGAAGCAACACCTGCGCAAAAAACTATGACTCTCAAGGCCGACTACTTACCAAACAATAGGTAATAGGAGGTGTCTAGGGCAATATAGGGGCTGCAGGAAAATACAAGGGGTTCGGAATCTATAGCATCGCAACACATATAGCAATAGATCAACAGGAGGAAGTAAAGGCTATAAATGCAAATAGGTAGAAAGGGGGAGAATGATCGCCCGAAAACATGGCCAAAGGTTTATCTGAAGATCGGATCGACACTTGCATCAACTCATCAGCCTATTCCGTGAAGAAGCAAAACACTAAAATAAATATCAGATGCACTATTTAATGCGACGGTAGAAGATCGGGCATGATGCATGTATGATGTATGACATGGCAAAGGTGCGATGCAATTAGGTAGTATTAAGCGGAACCAGGATCCCGACAATTAATTAGATGGTTCATGTTGTTTAGATACCCCATATTTTAAATGTTCACTTAATAAGGCAAAATATGTCATCGGTTTGCTACACAAATTTAAATGGAGTCAATATAAGACTAGAAAAACCGCATATGGTCTCCATATTTAATTATGAGGTGAATCGACATAATGCCTCCAAACCATACAAATATTTATGCAAGCATGTACAATTATATGCGACATGTTGATATCATGTATTATAAAAATTTGGGGCTCGAAAAAGGGGTCACACGTGGGGAATCGGTGATCTTGGGGTTCGCCGAGGGTTCGGGTTCGATGCGGGATCGGTCTTGACCCCCGGGAACGGGTCTTTGGTGTGTCCATGCCAGAATTCTCTGAATCCGTGACGGAGATGTTCGGATACGGCAATGAGATCTTGGGTTTGATGGCCTTCGGATTCCAGGAGCATCGCCTGTGGGTTCCATGAGGAAGACCTTGGAGTTCCGTCTTTGGTGGTGGGTGAACTTGGTTCGGCCCCATTTTATTTTTTGGAGCAACCGGCAGGAGCTCTGCCTTTTCAAATAGATAGAGGGAAAAATCGAACAGTACAGAGGGGCATGTTTTGGTTAAGGTGGAAACATGCCGAAAGCACCCAAGAACAGGAAAAAGCGAAAAAACACCTAATCAGGTTCCGCCGGAATGGCCGGCCCAAAGGCCGCAAATGCGCGAGTTCGCTGGAGGATATCCTCTCTAGCGATCTCCGCCACCTCGACGTAAGTCAGTCGCCGGTTAGTGAAAATGCGTCTGTTACGCTCTTTCCAGGCGTTCCACATAACATAAAGCAGCCGTCCACTTAATCTTCTTTTCTCGCTTGTAGGTCTTTGGGCAATTAGATTGTCCCACCAGTCCGTGAGGGTAAGAAAGCCTTGGCTATTTGTTCCTCTCGCGGCATTGTCCCAATCTTGGGTGAGGTTCCAGACGGCCGTAGTGAAACGGCAGTCTTTGCAGAGGTGGACGGCTGTTTCAGGCGCGCTGAGGCATAAGGTGCAAATGGGGTCATGAGTCCACCCTCTGGTGGCTAAGTTATTAGCTGTAGGTAGCTTTCCATGCATGGCCAGCCAGCCAAAAATCTTGCACTTAGGCTCGGCGTGGGCGGCCCATAATTTCTGGGCGATGAACTTGGGGTGGCTTCCAAGGAATTGAGAAAGGTAGGCAGAGCTGGAACTGTAGTTTCCGTCCGCCGTCAAAGTCCAAACAATCTCATCTTGTTGTCCTGGAATCAGCTGGATGCCCTGAACCATGCCCCAAACTTTGAGGTACTGGGCGAGCTGCACCGGAGTGGACAGGGCAGAAATGGCACGAATCCAATTTCCATCGGTCAGCTCTTTGGCCACACTTCTGCTTTTCCTTGTAGCGATATTAAAGAGGTCAGGCGCCCAAAGGTGAATGGTACCAAGATCAGACCAATTATCAAGCCAGAAAGAAGCCTTCTCGCCATCTCCAAGAGAGATCTTCGTGGAATCTCTGAATAGCTCCATATCAGCTTTGTCACAGGGAAGTTTGGACCCCGCCCAAGTGCGCTGTGGGTCAGTCCACTGGAGCCATGGCCATCGCAGCCTGAGGGCCCGTCCTGTCCGCTGGAGGTGAGGCATCCCAAGCCCACCAAGATCTTTTGGCCTGCACAGTGTCGTCTAGCTAACCAAAGCTTTCCCTCTAGCCGCATGCTCGCCTTCATCACCGGCCCAGACGAAGTTTCTAGCAATGCGAGTAATCTTATCTCTAGCCCATTTGGGCAGCGGAATGACTGTTGCGTGGTAGATGGCAATGGCCATGAGGACGGACTTGGCGAGGGTAATCCTTCCAGGTCGAGCAAGGAACTTCCCCTTCCACTCAGGCAGCTTTCCAGCAATCTTGTCAAGGAGGGGCTGCAGGTCAACTCTACGGAGACGCCTGAAGTGCAAGGGTAGGCCTAAGTATTTTCCGGGGAAAGTGCCGATCTTTGCAGGGAAAACCAAAAGGATGGCCACAAGGTCAACATTGTCGCATCTAATCGGGAAGACCTCCGTCTTAATTAGGTTGGTGATGAGGCTGCTGGCTTTTCCAAAGCAATCGAGAATGTCAGAGATAGCCTTGAGCTCCTCTTTGATGGGGTCGACAAAAATTCCAGCATCATCAGCATAAATGGAGATTCTGCAACGTGGCTTGCGCGATCTGATCGGACTGAGAATACCTCGATGGCTTGCAATTGAGAGGATGCGCTGTAGCGGGTCGATGGCGAGGATGAACAACATGGGAGAGAGAGGATCGCCTTGTCTCAAACCCTTAGCATGCCGAAAAGGCCTTCCCGGGCTTCCATTTAGAAGCACTCTCGAGGATGCCGAAGAAAGCGAGAGGCACACCCAGTCTCTCCACAATTGGCCAAAACCGAGGGCCGACAAAACCTCGAGAAGGTAGGACCATCCCACAGAGTCAAAAGCTTTGGAGATGTCCAGCTTGAGGAAGAGGCTAGCCGTCCTCGAAGAATGAAGCTCTTTGATGAGGTTTTGCACGTGAAGGAAATTGTCGTGGATGCTCCTTTTATTAACAAAAGCGCTCTGGCATTTGGAAACAAGGTCCGGAAGGATTGGAGCTAGCCGGTTAGCAAGGAGCTTGGAGAAAATCTTTGACATACTGTGGATGAGGCTGATAGGCCTATAGTCGCCAACCGTTGTCGCATCTTGCTTCTTTGGGATTAAGATGATGTTGGCCGAGTTGATCAAGTTTGCGCAGCCCCCCTTCAACCCAGCCATATGGGAGATAGCAGCCACCAAGTCACATTTTATGATTTCCCAACAGCTCTTGAAGAAAGCGCCGATGAATCCGTCAGGTCCCGGTGCTTTGATAGAAGGGAGCAAGAAGACAGCCTCCTTGATTTCGCTCTCCTCGAAAGGGGCCTCGAGGTCGGAGAGGTCGTGATGCTCATACTGGAGGGCCTCCCAATCAATGCTGAGCAGCCTGCGGGCTTTCAATCCTAGAGCGCTCTTGAAATGCTGGAGGATCACCTCCTCCTTGTCTTCATTTGTGATGGCCGTGCCATTGTCGGAGGAGAGGGTCTGGATGTGTACCTTTCTATGCCGCCCATTTGCTCTGGCCTGGAATAACTTTGTATTTGCATCCCCTAACCGTATCCAGGTCAGGCGGGATCTTTGTCGGAGCTTGGTCTTCTGAATTGCAAGGAGGCCGAGGTAGGACGCTTTTAGTTGCCGTCGAAAGTCTCTCTCCTCATCCGAAAGCGGTCGTGATTCTTCAGCAGTGTCAAAACGCCAGATGAGCTCCTTAGCCGTGGCAATCTGGATCTTGAGATTTCTGATGCTTTGCCGCTGCCATTTCCTGAGAGCCTTAGCCATGCGAGAAATCTTCATGTGTATATGACGAATGGGGTCAGAGGACTGGATGGGTTTGCTCCAGGCTTCCAGCACCGTGTCCTTGAAACCATGCATTTGAAGCCAGAACTCCTCAAACTTGAATGATGGCTTCCGCTCAGAAGCGACGGATCCTTGAAGGAAAAGAGGTGCATGGTTAGAGCAAGTAGAGGTTATCGTTTGAAGATGGGCGTCGGGGAAGAGCTCGTCCCAATCAGCGGAGTAGAAGACATGGTCAATCTTGGTGAGGACTGGGTCGTCTTGCGCATTCGACCAAGTGAATCGGCGACCATGCATCCGCATGTCTTTTAGCTCGAGGAAATCACGCACCACGCGAAACTTCCCGATGAGACGCCTATTAATATTGAGGTTGTTTTTATCATATGCCTTAGTGATAAGGTTGAAATCTCCGTGTGGGTGGTGAGGTGGACATCCGAAATCGAGAAGAAGGCCGAGGAGGCCGCGAGGATCATTCCTCCACGAGTTCCGATCGCGGGAAGAAAAGCGTAGTCGTCGACAAAAGAATGGCCTAGCGTGGAAGAAATCACGGCGTCGTTTACATCTTCAAGTTTTGTTTCCTGGAGGCAGACAATCGTCGCATGAGAATCACGGACGATATCACGGACCGCGTCACGCCAGACCTTGCTATTTAGCCCGCGGGGGTTCTAGTTGAGCAGATTCACATTTCTTTGCGCCATTAACTTAAACTTGCAGACACACAGTGCTGGGGAGAAAAGGCTTTCAGGCATAACAGTTGCATTACGTAGGGCCGGACATCAGCTAGCAGCGAAGGCAGAAAGCAAAGGGATATGGTAGTAGTAGCAGGTAGCCAGCAAGGGGGAGCTTCCATCAGACTAAGCCCCAAGCAGCAAGCGGACGGAAATATGAAGTAAAGGTAGAATTGGCGTAGAGGATGGGGCACAGGCCCAGGGCATCGGCGCGTACTGCAGCGACTACACATCTATAGGATCTTGCGGCACGGTCGGGGCTGCAGCTACCATCTTTCTTGTAGCTTTTTTCTTGATTTTCTTGGCTTGCTTGACCAAAGCGTTGAGGGCCTGGATTGCCGAGGAAGCCAACGGCCCGCTGAGGAACAGCTGGCGGAAAGCCACCCTTGAGGCATCATCGAAGGAGGCCGATGGAGCGAGAATGCCGCAGGCGCGGGCGACGATCTCCTGGATGGCCTCTGCGCCCTCCGAGAGCTGTCGCGTCTTCTTCTTGATGGCGATCCTACCACTGCGCCTGGGGGAAACCGCTGGCATCGGCGCCTTATTTTTCTTCTTGGTCGCCGGCGTGCTCAGCAAGTCAGGCTGCACAGGGTGAGCGATGTCATCCAGGAAGATAGCAAGAGCATCACGGCTCACCAAAACATCAGCATCATAACGCGACGGAGCTGGGGCGGTGTCGCTCACCGCAGGGGCCTGGCGCAGTGGTGATCCAGATGGAGCACGAGCAGGCGACGAGAGCAAGGACAGGGGCGGCGACGCCACCTGCGGCGAGGGGATAGCAGCGGTCTCGTGCCAGGCTTCATCCCTCGGCTCCAGAATCATCTGGGACAGAAGCGTAGCCGCCTCATCTGTCCCCACCTGGGACAGAACATCCTCACAACCACCGGTGCCATCATCAGGCGAGCCCGTCTTGGGCAGCTCCTCCAGTCCCAGAGAGGGCAGCTGGGACTCCAGCCCGGCAACAATCTTGGTGCAGTCGATGTATGCCAGGGAGCCAGCAGCCCTCAGCAGTTGTTGTGCCGATGGCAGAGAAGTAGGGGAGGGGCACGGCTCAGGCCCCGTCGCAGCACGGAGGACAGCAGTGGCCTGCGCAAGCCAGGTCCGTAGCTCGGCGGTCTCCGCCAGGAACGGCTTGACAATGCCGCCGACGCACTCCAGCAGCTCCTTCTTGAGAAGCGCAGCCTGTTCCGCCAGCATAGAGCGGAGCTCATCTACCAAAGGGATCATCTTGCCTCACTCCTAGGCATCCAAGGCGTGCTGGATGACGTCGATGTCCATCGCTTCAGGCCCGGCTTCACGGCGCCGCCCATGGCTGCTGCCAGAAATCTCGCGTCTCCGCGGCGAGCGTGACCGCTCACGCCGGATGGGCCCCTGGGCGTCCCATCTAGCAGTGTCGCCGCGGTGCCCTCCACGCGCGCCATCCCTGTCATGGTCGTCGTCGCGGTCTTCACGGCGACGAAGCTGAAGGCGCGGGTGCTCGAAATGAGGTCCACGCCTGTCTCTTCGCGCCAGCGCCGCAGCACGAGAAGCTTCCTCGCCGCCATCTTCCACAATCATCGGCTTCGGGGGCATTCCATCCACCGTCAGGAAGTGCTAGGCGAAAGAGATTGGCGTGGGATTGAAGGCGTCGGCATCACTGCACGAACCAAAAAACTCCAGCGGCGCCATGGAGTAATCCTCCATCTTGTCCAGGTGGACAAGCACCCTGAAAGTGGCTCCCCTTTTGGCTCCAGTTGGCCGGACGTCGTTGACAAGCACCTCGCCAGCGAGGCCGTTCCCACGGCTGGTGAAAGTTAGCCACACCACCTTAGGGATCGAGCTGGGGTTGGCCGTCTAAGCCCAGCAATCCAGCGAGCGCGCGGAGGTGAGCAGCGCAGAGGCGTCGTCGAGGCGTTCAAAGGAGCACCTCCTTGCAATGATCCTCTCAGCAACGAAGGGAGTGTGGCCATAGGCCGGCACCCCTTCCAAGCAGAGCCTGACGCGGAACGACATGGCGGCGCCGAAGGCATTCTCTAGGGGACGCCAAGGTCGCAGTTGCAGCAGAGCGCCATCAGCCGCAACACGAGCACGGCCCAGCACGTCGGCGCAATGCGCCTTATGCTCGAACTTGAGAAGAAACTGACCCGGTTGGTGCGGGCACACGTTGATGTCGCGGTGGCTCAGCCTGAATTCCTTCCTAACGGCACGGTCGATGGCGAGCGCCTCCACCTTGCGGTTGTCGTTGATGACCCAGGCGATGGCAGCCCTCGCCTCCCAACTCTTGATGTCTTGGTCGATCTCGAAGGAGGTCGCGATGATGACGGTGTCCTCCTCGGGGCGCGTTGCGGCGGAGCCAATTCCGTTCAAGTTGGCCATGGCTGGAGGCGGAGGCAAAGGAGTCTGCGCATACGATGGAGTGGGCGTGGGCGGTGCTTGACGAGGCTGGCTGCGAGCGATGATGGCCGCCCAGGAGAGAGCGCCCGGAGCGGAGGGAGAAGCAGGAGCCGGTCGGCGCAGTGGCGGGGGAGGCCGAACTCCTCGCTTCTTCAAAGCCCTGGCAGCAAGACGGAGAGGGCACGCTCGCTCCTTGTGGCCGGAGAGGTTGCAGGCAAGACACCTAATGGGGTCGCGGCAAGCAGCAGCACTGGGGATGAGCAAGGGCGAGACAACGGGCGCACAGGCCCGCAGTGCGCCTTTTGAAGCGAAGAGCAGCTTCCTCAGCTTGGGAAGAGCGCGTTGAGGGCGCAGACTTGCCGTCCTTGCGCAATGAAGACCCGTCGCGTCGCGGACGGCGCGGCCCGGCTGTAACCCACCCTTCCTCGGCGTGGGAATGGGCGGCCGCAGGCGAATGGGACGCATCTTGAAGGCGAGCCGGTTGCTGGTAGCTGGGCGGCACCAGACGGAGTCCAATGACAGGATCAAAAACTCCATCCCGCATTGAAGACGAGCTCGCATTGAAGCCGGTCTGCTCGTCCTGGGGGGGCGACGACGCGGCAGGGCGGGACCCACCGAAGTTGGAGCAGGGGGAGCCAGCGAAGGAGTCAGGAACTGGCTCCGAGCCCGAGGAAGTCGCCGCAGTTGAACGAGGAGGGGTGATGGCCAGCGGCGTCAACACCCGATCCAGATCCGGATCAGAAAACAGGGGGATCTCAGGGCGCGGAGCTTCACCTCCGGAAGGAACCAAGGGGCGTGGGGGGCTAGGCGGTCGGTTCTGGGCGTAGGGGAGGGTAGGAGGGGGTGTGGTCGGTAGTGGGCGCCGCCGGCGGGGAAGGCGGCGCCGGGGGCGGGGAGGCCGCCTTACCTGGGGGCGACGAGGAGTACTTCTCAAGCACATCTTCTTGACTGCCATGACATGGACAGTAATTGAAAAAGACAACGTCGGTGAGGTTCTAGAATTGGAATAAGACCAGACCTCGAGATATATTAGTGTGTTCACCAACACAGAAACACACAGACATTCTTGCTTACGCAGAAGTGAGCGAGGCCGTCCGATACAACGGTACCTACAAGACAAGATGGTTCACAAGGCAACATGCGGAAGGCCGCCTTGCACGGATGCACAGGCGAAAAAGCACTCGCAGCAGCATCCGAAAGGAGCCCAGCATAGGTACCCAAGGATGTTCGCGGTGCAGTGACACGGGGGGCGGCCACGACAGACGATGACAGACTCGGGAAGCGCTGTAGAGAGGAGATCGTGGCTCCTGGTGGCGCTCGAGTTAGGGAGACGACAGCCAGGGATGGGACGAAGCGACCCGGTGAGGAGGTGCGCGGGACGGCACCGGCAAGCCGGACGATGCTGTGCAGTACCTGGGCGACGAGGGGACCATCCACGACGAGGGGAGATCACGGGCGCGAGGTACTGGGGGTACCGACGGAGCTCTGGTTTGGTAAGGAGGAGGCGACGGACACAGTGGCGAGAATGAGGCACGGGGAAGCGGGCTGAGAGAGCGAGGATAGGCACAGTCGGCGGCAACGCTCGAGGACGCCGGCAGGGGTCGCACGCAGGGTTGCAGCAAACGGCGGTGGCGACGGGGGAGCTTGGGGAGGTGGTGTAGAGGGGCACAGACAAGGGAGGGGAGGTCGTGGATGTTCGGGAGGTGGCCTCCAAGTGGCGGTGCTCGTGGTGAAGGAGACCCAGGAGGCGGCGCGCATGGTTGGTGGGGTTCGGTGCGAGAGGAGAGGCGGGGTGGGGGATCACGTCGGGTGGATGGAGGTTTAAGGGCGCCCGTGGGGATCGAGGCAGGGTGGGGCACTGCAGGAGCCACGTCGAGGGGTGTGCGGCGAGTAGTTTGTGCGTGTTGCGTTTCGTGCGTGCTTCGCGGGCACGTGTGTGTTGCGCGCCTGCGGGGTGGGCCCGCTGTGGGTGGCGCTGGTGTTTAGGTGAGTGGCGGAGGCGGGTGAGTGTGTGTTTGGTGTAGGGCTAGGGTTTGGTTTTAGGGTTAGGTTTTGGGTAGGTAGGTCTAGAGTTTAGTTTCGTTGGGCCGGGTGGTAGGTAGTTTGGTCTGGGTGGTCCTCTGGCCTGACCGTCTAGACTATCTTTCCGGTCAAAATATTTTTTTATCTTATTTTTAAATAGGCTTTTATACATAGTTTGTAGACAAATAAAATATCTGGAACGACCGGGTTTTAATTTGAATTAGAAGAGGGGAATAATTAGAAATGAAAAATAGGCTTTTAGCAAAATAGTTTTAAGATTAAATATGCATGCAAACATGACGATGATCAAATACAAGGTGGTATGATGACATGAGCATGTTGTCATGATGATGCACAACAACTAGCAATTTTCTGATAGTGGTTTTACCCGAGGTGCTAAAACCTGGCATTGGGCTTCACCTGGAAAGTGATGTTGCCCGCCGCTAGAAGGGACATGTCCTTCCCTTCGCGGCTAGTTCGGCCATGGAGTAGCTCTAGCTAGATCGGGAAGTATGGTCGGCACCCGAGGTAGCATTCACATACCGTGACAAACACCGCGGTCTGCTCGATGCTACGTGGCCCAAGGTCCAAAGGCTTGATCCGGTGGAAGTTGCAGAAGTGCCTAAAGAAGATTGAGTTGGGAACCCCAATCCGCGCTCTAGGTGGCTGAGGAACGATATGAATTCCCCATCTCGTGTCTTCGACTCGGTCTTATTCGCCGTCGGGGCTCGCTAATTTCACTTAACAAGGATCCCGACCTCGCCAATTTAACCGAGGTTACCATTAGAAGTTACTTAATGGCTAGTTTGACTGTGCCTAATGGTCCAACTTTGTCCAAATTTGTCACTCGCTTCACTCCATTCATTTGGGAGCAACGACTTGCAAGCGGCCCGACTCGTTCAAATGCGATTGGAAAACTACGGCAAGTCTGTGACTTCTCCCTCCATTGGAGAGTTCATCACTGATTTGACTAGGCATCCACCTAGGATCGCTTACTCCGATTGCCAAGTTGAAGCCTCCGCCGAACCCCTGACGCACTCAGGGTCTACTGATGGGGATACGCCAATCGGGGTATATACCTAGGAGTTGGATTCGACTGGCCCAAGGCCACGATGAGTCGGCTTGCTGGCACGGCGACTGGAGAGTAAACAACCAAGAAGCATGGTAACTGGAAGATAAAAGCCTAGAAGCATAGCTAGGCCCATTCGGATTAGGTTAAACTCCACTTAAACCTTAACCGACTCGGTGTTGAAAGAACAATTTATAATCCCTAGTGTTTTGTGTGTTAGATAACAATATCAAAGATTATTTAATGTGTGTTGAAGTGTTGCAGCTCTCTTTGAGAAAAAGGGAAAAGGGTTCTGCCTTTGGGGGGCGGATAATCCACCCCCACCAGGGGCGGATAATCTGCCCCTCCCTCTTCCCAAGCAGGCGCAAGCCCCAGAAGGGGGCGGAGTTTTGGCCGGATTTTCTGGCCCCGCCGGATAATCCGCCCCTCAGGGGGGGCGGATAGTCCGCCCCCTTGCTCATCGCCAAGGCGCAAGCCCTAGAGAGGGGGCGGAGTGTTGGCCGGACTTTCCGGCTTGGCCGGATAATCCGCCCCTGGAGGGGGCCGGATTATCCGCCCCCCCCCCCCCCCCAAGATCTTCACCAAGTTTCGCAGGCGCCATCCCCAGAGAGGGGGCAAAGTTTCCCCCGGAGAATCCGCCCTTGGGGCGGAGTTTTACCAGGGGCGGATAATCCGCCCCAATTGGGGGGCGGATAATCCTCCCCAAAAGTTGTGCAATGGCCAGATCTGGGGAGGGGGTATTTAAGCCTGCCTTCCCCCTCCTGCCAGATCTCTTGATTCATTCGAAAAAGTTTAGATCTGATCTGCAACCTTCATCCAAGAGAGCTCCACCTAGATCCACCCAAAGGCCCCGTCCCTTGGGGAATCGAAGGAGGAGAACTCGATCTTCATCATCAGCAATCAAGCGCTTCATCTCCTCTCCATTCATTTGGAGAACCACCGATCTAGTATTTCTTGCAAATACCTAGATCCTTGTTTTTGTTTATATTGATAAACCTTGTTCTTGTGGCAGCTTGTTGTCATCTCGGGAGCCCCCAATTTGGTTGTGGGTGTGTGCCCCGATAGTGTTGTAAAAGGCACCGGTTCCCGCCTCGAAGGGATCCAATAGTGGAGAAGGTGGATCAGGCCTCTTGTGGCGAGATCCATCGGAGAATAGGGTGAGGCCTATTGTGGCGTGGTGGTATTAGAACCACCCACCCCTCCAACGCAGATGTACTTACCTTAACAAGGAAGGAACTGCGGTAAAACAAATCCCTGTGTCTCCGCGTGCTCCACTACGGTTTCTTTGCTCCTCTCTCTTTACGTGCTTAGTAGTTAGGGTTGCATATAGATAAATTCTCGTAGTTGCATATCTAGAGAATTTACTTTGTGTCAAGCCTAAAATTGAAAAAGTATTAAAAATTGGTTAGCACCTATTCACCCCCCCCCCCCCTCTAGGTGCCCATACGATCCATTTCAATTGGTATCAGAGCCTCGGCTCTTATTTCGGGCTTAACCGCCTAAGAGAAGTATGGGTTCCAAGGTAGATGGTAGTGATGCTCCGGAGGTAGTCACCATGAACGATCTCAAGACGTTGGAAACAACCTTGGTGAGTTCAATGGAGGCTAAGATGGAAGAGATGCGTCAATTGATAATGCGTCTCTCCACATCCGCAGCATCACCTCCATCTAACTCTGAGGATACCACTCCGCAATCCAAGGAAATGGGTAAAACTGTTTCTAAAGATAACGAAGTGGTTGGTGATGACAATAGCAAGAGCTGCTCCTCGAAAAAGGATAGCGGTAAGGATGGATACAATGAGGTTTCTCATGTGTATTCCCCTGATCCACCTATTCCTCACCCACATATACATAATAGGGGTGATCCACCCAAGCTTTCTGCATCTACTTTTACTCAATGGCAATTTTTGATGAAATCTCATGTGTGCAGTTCCTCCATAGAGTTGTGGAAGATCATCGAAAATGGTCTTCATGTTGGAAACCCCAACAATATCACAAGAAGAGAAGTGGTCGATAGCCAACTCAACGCTACAGCTCTACACATGATACAGCTTGGTGTGGGTGACAAAGATATGCCACACATTTAGCATCTTAGTACAGCGAAGGAAGCTTGGGATGCTCTCACCGAGCTCTTCATAGGAAATGAAAGTATGAAAAGGAATACATATGATGCATTGAGCAACGAAGCTGAAGGATTCTATATGTTGGATGGAGAAGACCATAAAGACATGTATAGGAGGCTTAAGGCTATAGCCACAAATTTCAGAAATCATGGTGCCGCTCATGTTGATGATGCATGGATCAAGCGCAAGTATGTCAGTGCTCTTATGCCGTTTGAGCCCACAGATTTGAGAAGTCTCCAAGGTAGGCATAACTATCACCTCATGACATCCAATGAGGTAATGCAAGAAATGGCCGCCTTCAAAGTGGCTGCCAAGAATGCCAAAGATGCTCGTGCTCGAGCTATGGGGATGCAAAAAGGGATCAACATGGCCTTGAAGACTAGTGTGATTGATCATGATGAATATGCCCTAGAAGGTTTGGACTGTCCTGAGGATATAAAAAGGATTCATGGACAATACTTGGCTCTTTATGCTAGAAACTTCTGGAAAGATCCAGCCAAGGCTAAAGCTGAACTGGAACGCAAGAGTGGAGCATATGGAAGAAAAGAAAATGGTCCCAAGCTGAGAACATGTTTCAACTGTGGTGACCGGCTGCACTTCGTAGCTGAGTGTCCATATCAAAGTAGGGAAGATAATGGAGAAAGACTCATTTTCAAGGACAAGTCAAAGGCTCCACGCAAGAAACAGTGTGTAAAGAAGAATGCTCCTTTCAAGAAGCAACCAAAGATTGTTCTAGTGGCTCAAGAAGAATATTCATCGGGAAGTGAAGATGAGGACGAGGATGATAGCTCTCAAGAGGTGGATGCTATAGCCACCACATCTACATCAACATCTCTCTTCGACTCTCCGAACGAAAACATCATCAACAAGAATGCTACTTGTCTAATGGCAAGAAGCTCCGAGGTAACTTCTTCTAACTCTTCTTTTCCTAAGACTATGATTGACATGGATGATCCTACTAGTCTTAAGGTTAAATAAGAGATTATTGCTTTGGATTATTTCTATACTAACTTGCAAGGTGAGCACAAAGTTCATTTTGAAGCTCTTATGGATCAGCTGGCCCAAAACGAAGCTCTCCTTGAAGAAAAGGGCGGAATTGAAAAGGAGGATGCAATGGAAATTGCATCCTTAAAAAATCCTCTTGAAGAAGAGGAAGAGGCTCGGGTCTCTCTTGAAGAGAGGATTGAGTCTATTGAAGAGTCACATGATGAAATTGTGACTAAACTTGTTAAGGAACGTGACAATGTTGTCACCAAAGCAAAGAAGTTAAAGAAGGAAAAGATTGACTTTGGGGCTGCTCATGATAGACTCTCCGAGGAATTGGAGAAACTTCACAATGCTCACAAGGCATTGAAAAATGAGTTCTATATTCTCAAGGAGTCACATGATCAGCTTCAAAGTTGATTGGCTAAATATGATACTCCTAGCTCATCCAACTCAACATATAGTAACAAGGAAAATGCTAGTGTGGAAAAAGAAGTGATCAAGGACATCACTCCCAAGGATAAAGGTGTGCTTGATGAAGTCCTTGGCAAACAAAGTTCAAATCATGGTAAAGAGGGACTTGGGTATGTCACCAAGTCCAAGAAAAATAAAACCAAGAAGAACAAGACCAAGAATGTGCAATCAAAGATAAGCATCGCTGAGAAGAATGTCACAAAAGACAAGACTAACAATATTGGTTTTGCAGGGTCTCACAATCCGAATTATGAACTCTTTTGTGATGACTATGGTGATGTTTATGCTTATTATGTAGGTCCCTTTGATGAATATATTGCTTGGTCTATTTGGGTCCCAAAGACCCTTGTTACTAACATGAAAGGACCCATTGAAAAATGGGTACCTAAAACCAAGAAGTAATTTTCTTGCAGGGCTATGCTTCCGGTGGGTCGAAATGGGTGTTGGATAGTGGCTGCACTAGTCATATGACCAGAAGCAAGGAGATCATCACGGAGATGCGTCCAAATCATGATAATATCACAGTCTCCTATGGTGATAAGTCTAAATCTCAGGTATTGGGTCTTGGTAAGGTTGTGGTTGCCCACGATATCTCTCTCGTGGACGTCATGCTTGTTGAGACCCTCGGTTACAACCTTCTTTCTGTTCGTGCCATTGGCAAGATGGGTTTTGCTGTTTTTATAGATGATGATTTGGTGGTACTCTTGTGGAGCAAGTCTCTAAAGGTCGCTTTCGTTGGATACGTCGAAAATGACCTGTATGTGGTGGACTTCTCGGGGAAAACCACTTCGGGTCCGATGTGTCTATTCGGAAAGGCCGACGTGGGCTGGCTATGGCATCGCCGTTTAGCCCATGTCAACATGAGAACTTTGAAAAGTCTCCAGAAGGGTGGCCACATCCTTGGACTAAAAGACAATGTCTCTTTTGCCAAAGATCGTGTTTGCAGGGCTTGTGTAGAAGGAAAAATGCATGACTCTCCCCACAAGAGAAAGACTATTGTGTCATCAAAGAGGATCTTGGAATTACTTCATGTGGATTTATTTGGTCCTCCTTCTCATGCAAGTCTTGGTGGGAAGAAATATTGCTTGGTCATTGTCGATGATTACTCAAGATACACATGGGTCTATTTCTTCAAGCTGAAAAGTGAGACTCAACAAACTGGCATTGACTTTGCCAATGAAGTTCAACGTCAACACAATGTTCCTATCTTGGCAATAAGAAGTGACAACGGCTCCGAATTCAAGAACTACACTTTGAATGAGTTTCTAAGCGAAGAGGGGATTAGACATCAATATTCCGCTGCGTACACCCCTCAACAAAATGGTGTAGCCGAGAGGAAGAACCGGACTTTGATGGACATGGCAAGATCAATGTTGGCTGAATTCAAGCTTATAATTTTTGGGCTGAAGCCATATCCACTGCTTGTCACTCATCGAACCGGCTCTACCTCCGAAAGATTTTGGACAAGACTCCATATGAAATACTTACCGGTAACAAGCCCAACATCTCATACTTCAGGGTATTCGGGTGTAAGTGTTTATTTCTTATTAAAGGTGTCCGTTTGTCAAAATTTGAGTCCAAGGCTTTAGAAGGTATTTTTGTTGGTTACGGTGCTGAATCCCACACTTATAGAGTCTACAACAAGCTCACTGGGATTGTTGTAGAATATTGTAGTGTGGAGTTCGATGAAAATAACGGCTCCTTTGTAGGGCAAGTTGATGTTTGTGATGCAGATGTTGAAATACCCCAAGATGCCATAAGAAGAATGGGCGTGGGATTTTTTCGCCCCATTGAGGAACCCCTTGTGGTGGATCGGGAAGGACAATGCTCCACTCATGTGGAGCCCTCATCTACACAAGATCAACAAGCTCCTACTGTTGGAGAAAATACTCCACCAACACCGCAACCTGCTGAAGATCATCTGTCCCCTGGACAAGTTGGTAGTCCCAGGCCGGACTATCCGCCCCCTCCAAGGGGCGGACAATCCGCCCCTGGCACTCCAACTCGTTCCAGAGGATCCGGAGGAGAAGTTAACAACTCTTAAGGTCCCAGGCCGGATTCTCCGGCCCCCGAAGGCGGATTATCCAGCCCTGGGTCTCCAACTCCTGTCAGGCACTCTCAGGAAGAAGGCTCTGGTGCTTCACCTCCTAGGCCGGATAGTCCGGCCCCTCCAAGGGGCGGATTATCCGGCCCTGAAGAACAAACTCAGCAGCAATCTTCTGGTGTTAACGCAGATCAAGATCAAGGGCAAGGCAGTGATCATGACAAGGATACAAATACTGAATCAACTCCTTCTAGAAACAATAAGGACATTGAGGCTCGTCGCAAGGCTCGTGCTGATCGGAACCTTGAACTAAGGGGTCACACTCTTGACAAGGTTGTTGGTGATCTACGACGAAGGGTATCCACTAGAAGAGAACTTGCAAGCTTTTGTGATCATCAAGCTCACATTTCCATGGTTGAACCGAAGAAGGTGTTTGATGCTCTTGAAGACCCCGATTGGGTTGTTGCAATGCATGAAGAATTAAATAACTTCGAACGCAACAAAGTTTGGAAGATCGTAGAGAAACCAAAGGATTGCCGCAATGTTATCGGCACCAAGTGGATCTTCAAAAACAAACAAGATGAAAATGGCATTGTTGTGAGCAATAAAGCACGACTCGTGGCTCAAGGATTCTCTCAAGTGGAAGGAATTGATTTTGGCGAGACTTATGCTCCTGTGGCTCGTCTTGAGTCCATCTGTATCCTTCTTGCATATGCAGCCCATCATAATTTCAAATTACAACAAATGGATGTTAAGAGCGCTTTCCTTAATGATCCTCTACATGAGTTAGTATACGTCAAGCAGCCCCCGGGGTTTGAGTACCCCAAATTTCCAAACCATATCTACAAACTCGATAAGGCGTTCTATGGCCTTAAACAAGCCCCATGTGCGTGGTATGAGCACCTTAAAGAGCTTTTTCTAGACCGTGGATTCGAAGTTGGGCAAATCGATCCCACTCTTTTTACTAAGAAGGTTAATGGGGAGATTTTTGTATGCCAACTTTATGTAGATGACATTATTTTTGGCTCTACTAACCAAGCTTTTAACGATGAATTTTCAAAGCTTATGACTGACAGGTTTGAGATGTCCATGATGGGCGAGCTGAGGTTCTTTCTTGGATTTGAGATCAAACAACTTAGAGAGGGAACCTTTATTAATCAAGCTAAGTACATCCAAGACATGCTCAAAAGGTTCAAGATGACGGATCTCAATGGCGTTGCTACCCCAATGCAAACAAAGTGTCATCTTGAGCTTAATCCCAAGGGTAAAGACGTGGATCAAAAGGTATAGCGATCCATGATCGGCTCTCTCCTTTACCTTTGTGCATCTAGGCCCGATATCGTGTTAAGTGTAGGAGTGTGTGCAAGGTACCAAGCCGCTCCTAAAGAAAGCCACTTAGTGGCGGTCAAACGAATCTTCCGATATTTGGTTCATTCCCCAAATTTTGGGTTATGGTATCCCAAGGGTTCAAGTTTCTCTCTATGTGGTTACACTGATTCAGATTGGGCTGGTGACAAAGATGATAGGAAATCAACCTCTGGTGCATGTCAATTCTTGGGCAGGTCTCTAGTGTGTTGGTCATCAAAGAAACAGAATTGTATTTCACTCTCAACCGCCGAAGATGAATATGTTGCTGCTGCAAGTGCTTGTACACAATTGTTATGGATGAGGCAAACTTTAAAGGAATATGGTGTCAATTGTGACAAAGTGCTTCTATTATGCAACAACGAAAGTGCTATCAAAATTGCTTACAATCCCGTGCAGCATACAAGAACAAAACATATAGAGATTCGCAACCACTTTATTCGGGATCATGTTGCTCGTGGTGATATTGCCCTATCCTTTGTGAGCACGAAGAACCAACTTGCTGATATTTTCACGAAGCCTCTTGATGAAGCAAGATTTTGTTATTTGAGGAATGAGCTAAATATCATAGATTCAAGGAGCTTGGCTTGACTACCCTTGCACACTCACTTGCTCTTATTCATGTATTTGGTTTAGATGCGGGCATAGACATAGGGGGAGTGTGGTCCTAATTGATTGGGCCAACCCTCCCCCCATAATGCCGAAAGCAAGTAAAATCATTTCCCTTAATATCATTTTGTGATATGTGGGTCATCGATGAGCATTGGTTTTGAACTTAAGATACATCTTCGCGGTGTCATGCCATGCGCTCCAACATGGTGGCTTCGGCCACCGCCCTCTTCCTAGAGAAGAGTTGGTTTCTCATGGGTCTCGTTGGATTTTCTTGCATATCTCTTGTTCTTTTGGAAAACACACTCAAATTTGGCTTTTGGTTGATTTGATTCTTGCAAATTTGGGTGTGTAATACCATCTCAGTTTGATGCTCTCAACCCAAGCCTTTCTCTCCCTCCTTGAACCATCTATTCTTGCACACAAGTCCTCTAAAACACCATCGAGGGGTTTTGATAGGTTGCTCAGGCCTGAATCTGTAATTTACAGAATTTCAGGGGGGGCGGACTATCCGCCTTAAGTGGGGGCGGATTATCCACCCCGGGCGAAATCGGCCCCTTATAGGCTGGGTCGGGGAGGGCAGGATCACACAGAGCAGCCAGTCCTCCCCCAACCCTACCTCTGCCCCCCAGCCGCCGCCGGAGCATCCGCCTCTCCCGGAGTCGATTCGACCACCGGATTCTCCGGGCTCTCCCCGGATCTTCTTCACCTTGCCTCCGGGTATATTCTCCTCCGCGATTTTCCTCCAATGAGTGAGGGTAACTCCCTCATCTCTCTCCTTTTGTATGGGATGCATTTTATTTGGTGGAAATCTCGTTGTAGAAGATCCTTGGTGTTGTTCCTTACATGCTAGAATCAGTAGAATTGCAACCCTAGTACCCGGTCTGTTTTGCCATGGTAGATCTGGGCCAATCCAGAAAATTTCTGCGGGGGGCGGATTATCTGCCCCTGCCAGGGCCGGATAATCCGGCCTAGAGATTAAACTCTGGTATATTTTGGTCCTGCTCATGCAATACACATCATTAGTTATGGGTTGCATTGCTACTCTTTCTCCGTGTTTTCTCCTGGACTTATGTGTATGCTTATATCCATGCTATCCCTCTAATGCTTTTCGCAGGTGGTTCCAAGCTGACCAAGACCTTCGTCTGTCGTTCCCGTGCCCGTTATCTTAAGCCTACTGCAGAAGGGAAGTTCATTGACGAGAACGAGGTCAGCAGAGCAGCAAGAGAGGCTGAACGGATGGCAGAGGCAAGTAAGAAAACTAAGAGGACCGCATCTCACAAGGGCAAAAAGTCTCGGCCCAATTACAAGGCTATGGACAGTCTTCAGTATGCCACCATTCGCCAGACTGATTATTATGATGAGGCTGACAGTGATGGTCCCCCCGAGGACTCTATGTTTTGGAATGCCCACTTTTGGGCTATTCATGATGATGTCTATGCTACTCTCAAGCTTCGCTCCATGCGTCCCATCAATTTGACTGAGGCTCAATCCACAATAAGGCTCAGAAGACCCATCACCCTTCCACTACCCCGGAGTCCTTCATGCGTGATGCTCGGGCTAGTGGTCGTCGTTCCACGGTGTCCCCAATGGCACGCGAAGTTAAGTAGCTCACTTGGTTCCAGCGGCACATTCTTTGCATGGGCATTGACACTCACAAGGGCCAATATGAGGCTTACCGTAGGGATCATGAGAGGGATCACACACAGCAGCTTATTCTCCACCATGTCTCAGGTGCCACTGTCCATCCACCTCCTCCCACTGTTCTGGATCCGTATGCTCAGTGGAACACCTCAGGGATCAACTATGGCGAGCTCGAGAGTTGCCTCTTTCCTCCTCCACCGAGGGCACCCACTCCTCCAGCTGATGACGATGATGATGAGTATGATGAAGAGGAAGGGGACGGGAATGACTACGACGAGGATGAGGAGGAGTGATCTTCAGGGGCATTAGCATCGCTCTTCTTCCTTTTTGGTGTTTCGATGCCAAAGGGGGAGAAGTAGTTCTATTGGTCTCGTGGATTTGCAAGGGTCGGGCGCAAGCATCATTCTTTCAGTCGTTTTATTTGCTTGCTTGTGCCTTTTTAGCATGAACTCATTTACTATTTGTGTTTGATTATGTAAGACTTTGTCGTGTTTCACTAAGTTTGGTACTTTCTGTGGTATTCATGGATTTCTGGATTTATCTATTGTGGATCTCATGGAATTCTAGATTTATCTATGCAGGCATATTTGATGGCATATGGAATCATGGGCATATCTAATGTATGCATCAATATTGCTGGTATGGTTGGGATGTGCTTGGACGCTATCAAACAAACTATATTCTTTGGCTATATTCTCATCCCGGTGGTATGACCTTGTTTCCCAAACCACCTTGTTTCATTTATCTTTGTTATGGAAGTTGTGTTCTCTCTAGTGTGTGTATTTGTATTCAAATGCAAATTTTAAATATGCACACATCTAGGGGGAGCGTCTTTCATTATTTAAGGTGGCATTAGCCGGTTTCATTGCAAATCCTAATATTGTCATCTAACACCAAAAAGGGGGAGATTGAAAGAACAATTTATAATCCCTAGTGTTTTGTGTGTTAGATAACAATATCAAGGATTATTTAATGTGTGTTGAAGTGTTGCAGCTATCTTTGAGAAAAAGGGAAAAGGATTCTGCCTTTGGGGGCGGATAATCCGCCCCCACCAGGGGCGGATAATCCGCCCCTCCCTCTTCCCAAGCAGGCGCAAGCCCCAGAAGGGGGGCGGAGTTTTGGCCGAATTTCCGGCCCCGCCGGATAATCCGCCCCTCGGGGGGGCCAGATAGTCCGCCCCCCTTGCCCATCGCCAAGGCACAAGCCCTAGAGAGGGGGCGGAGTGTTGGCCGGACTTTCCGGCTTGGCCGGATAATCCGCCCCTGGAGGGGGCCGGATTATCCGCCCCCCCCCCCCCCCAAGATCTTCACCAAGTTTCGCAGGCGCCAGCCCCAGAGAGGGGGCGGAGTTTCCCCCGGAGAATCCTCCCTTGGGGCGGAGTTTTCCCAGGGGGCGGATAATCCGCCCCAAGTGGGGGGCGGATAATCCGCCCCAAAAGTTGTGCAACGACCAGATCTGGGGAGGGGGTATTTAAGCCAGCCTTCCCCCTCCTGCCAGATCTCTTGATTCATTCGAAAAAGTTTAGATCTAATCTGCAACCTTCATCCAAGAGAGCTCCACCTAGATCCACCCAAAGGCCCCGTCCCTTGGGGAATCGAAGGAGGAGAACTCGATCTTCATCATCAGCAATCAAGCGCTTCATCTCCTCTCCATTCATTTGGAGAACCACCGATCTAGTATTTCTTGCAAATACCTAGATCCTTGTTTTTGTTTATATTGATAAACCTTGTTTTTGTGGCAGCTTGTTGTCATCTCGGGAGCCCCCAATTCGGTTATGGGTGTGTGCCCCGATAGTGTTGTAAAAGGCACCTGTTGCCACCTCGAAGGGATCCAAAAGTGGAGAAGGTGGATCGGGCCTCTTGTGGCGAGATCCATCGGAGAATAGGGTGAGGCCTATTGTGGCGTGGTGGTCTTAGAACCGCCCACCCCTCCAACGCAGATGTACTTCCCTTAACAAGGAAGGAACTGCGGTAAAACAAATCCCTGTGTCTCCGCGTGCTCCACTACGGTTCCTTCGCTCCTCTCTCTTTACGTGCTTAGTAGTTAGGGTTGCATATAGGGAAATTCTTGTAGTTGCATATCTAGAGAATTTACTTTGTGACAAGCCTAAAATTGAAAAAGTATTAAAAATTGGTTAGCACCTATTCACCCCCCCCCCCTCTAGGTGCCCATACGATCCATTTCAGGTGTAAATCTTATAAACCCTAGAGAGGTGTCCCTATATAAACCTCCATAAGGTGCTCTTAGTAGATGTAACACCCTCAAATCGGCCCTATGCATGTTTTAGCGATTCTCGCCAAACCCGCATAGAAATGATTCAAAGGTTCCCACCAGGCACTTTCGTGCGGGGGGAAAATGAAGTAGTATCATTACACATTTGTCACCGGATTGTCAATAAGCACGCCACAGGGGGTCCTAGTGGCATTGGAAAGATGGGGTGTGAAACGTCGGATGTTCCAGGAGCGGTGAGCACAAGTTTACCTAGGTTCAGATCCGACTGCGGTGATCGGATCCTACTCCTGCTAGAAACCTAGTAATATATCGGCGTGAGTCGGATGTTACAGTGGATTACAAGAGAGGTTCGCCTGTGCGAGTAGGTTGTGGTTGATCTATGATCTGGTGACCCAAAGGCTCCCATAGGGCCGGTTTATATAGTCACCAGAACCTAGGGTTACAGGAGAGACCTAACCGGCTACGTTACAGAGTCAGTAACTAGATAGAGCTTGGACTAGAAGTAATACTACAGGCCTAAGTCGGTAACTCTCCTGGGCCTTGTCGTATCCGGAAGTGGCTCCTCCTCTTTCTCTGGCTGGGCCACCGTGAAGCAAAGCTCTAACCCGTTGGTAGGCCACCCTGGTCCGTGAATCCTGTGGGTATACCCGGAAAGTATATCCCCAATAGTAGCGCCCAAAAGTCTCCAAGATCCAAAGTCGGATAAATCGTCTAGCTTGATGGTTTCTTTGTCTTGAGAATCTTGAAGGGTTCCCAAAACTTCTTTTAACAAAGTAGGATTCTGAGTCATCTGAGTCGGGTATATTCTTCTTGACTTCAGTCTCTTCCTTGCTCGGTTTAAAATATGAGCCGGATTTCAAACAGCGGTGTGTTGTCTGACAACTTTTTAGACCAGGTCTTGTCACTGACAAGAGTCCCATCAGCACGACCATTGGTGGGTCCGTTCCCTACAGAATAGAGCACTGTTTCCATGCCGGCGCAAGAATCGAGGGGGCAGAAGAGTCGCGATGAAGCTACCTCCCTCTCTCCTTTACTTGTGGCGCAAATCATGCGGTTTAAACGCAAATATCGGTGCATAGGTTAATAAGAGAGAGAGGAAACCCTTCTCTCCCAGATTCATCTCTCGACAATTCATTGATTGCCTCCTCGTACTCCTCGAGCCCTCCATAGCCATTCTCATCTACACACGGAGAAGAAACCCCAAACACCACCAACCTTTCATCCTTCCCCAGCAAGATGAAGGCACCATACAGTTCTGGAGCAGCGGCGGCGGGCACGGCGGCGGCAGACGAGAAGAAGATGCGGGGACTCTGGGTCCCAAGCGTCATGGACAACGCCGAGCTCCAGGTCATAGAGGAAGAGGGCTACCTCGTCGTCGGTGCATGGCGGAGCGGCGCTGGTGACGCAGCTCCCACACCGCGTGACGGCGAGCGAGTTCTTTTTGGCACACACATCGACCGTGGAGTAAGTCTCCCACCGTCGGACTTCTTCATCGAGGTCCTTCAATACTACGGTGTGCAACTTCACAATCTTCCCCCCAACTCCTTGCTAGATCTTAGCGCTCATGCAGCTCTCAGTGAGGGGTTTCTTGGCATTAGGCCAAGTCTCACCCTTTTCCGGTACTACTATGGTACCCGGAAGAACTCGATCAGTGTCGGTGCTCCTTACACCACCGGTACTCTTAGCTTACTCCTTAGGAGAAATCGGGTCTATCCTAGGATTAACGCTAGCGAGTCAGTTAAATGTTGGGTCGGAACCTTCTTCTACAGCAAGGATATTCCAGCTCCTGAAAAGGCGGAAGGTCTTCCGGACTTCGTCGATGGTGCCGCTCCCCACCAGGAATCATGGGACGCGGAGGCGCTGGAACTTTCGGATGTATTGATCCTTTCCAAAAGGAAGATCGATTTCCTGATGAAGCACAAGGGCCTCCATGGATCCGACTTGATCAACTGCTGGCTGGATCGCTGGATCTATCCTCTGCAGTATCATGGAGATCGCCTCATGCACACGGTCACCAGAGACCGGAAGGACAGCCTGAGGGTCAGCCCAAATCTTATTCTGACGAAGTACTACAAGACCCGAATGCAATTTTTGATCAAGGAGAGAGTGGAAAGAAAAGTTCTGGATGTCTCCTTGAAGATGTTTACAGCCGACCGTCCTCTGACTGCGGTAAATATTTCGACTCTGCATTTGTGTTTTGTCATTCTTTTCTGTCTTTTCCTCTGACTCTATTTTTACCGATGCTTTTCAACTTTGTCAGCTCGAGAAACTCCCCGAATCTGAGTTAGCTCCACTAGAGGGCTATCTTTCAGACGATCCGAAGGTGACGGAGGATGATGAGGTGCAAGAAGTTCATGCCTCTGCTTCCAAGAAGCGCAAGGCCAAGGATGTCGTTGTTACGGTTGGATCCCAAGTGTTTCCAGTAGTTAAAAAGTTTGCACCTTACCATTATTATAGTACTCTGTACATTTCTTCCTTTCCTAAGCACACCTAAAGTTTGGATTTATGTGCTTTAGAGCAAAAGCAGTTTTGAAGAGCAAGCCGAAGCCAGATAGCACGCCAGGCAAGCAGCTGTGCCAGCAGAAGCTTGTCATTTCCCCAGTCATGCCACCTCCTACTCCAAGAAGTGCCTAGACGTCAGCACCGGAGGTTTCTGCCTCTCCCGATGCTGGCTCTGCCATCCCCGACACTAGCACCACCTCGAAAGCCCTGATTACCGTTGGTAGCCAGGAAACTAACAAGGGTGAACCCGTCAAGGGTAATGATCCCATGGTAATATCAACAGGGGAGGTAGATAAAATGGCCGTCTCTGCTGCCTTCGGCTTTAACCAGAAGAAAAAGGAGGATATTCTCAAGCTGGCTCAGTCCAGTCTCGAGAAACAAACCCTTACTCCGGAGGCAGCGAGCCAAGAGACAGAGGAAGTGAAGCTGGTGAACCTCTTGGACCAAATTTTGGCCCGGGATGCAAAAATCGAGTTTGGCGAGCTCCTAGCAATAGACATTCCCTCCCTCTTCCTTGCCGAGAAAGTGTTTCACAACACAAAACTCGGATTTGAGAAGCTGCACCTTGAACATATTGTAAGTTTTCTGAATCTTGTTTGTAGTATTTATTGTCATATCCTCTATCCCCAAAGCATAAAGTCGGATAAACATCATAGCATTAAATCCGAGATGATACTTATAGGATGCAAAAGAACAATATAGTGTAGCTCCCAAGGCTCGTGTTATATTTTTACTTGGTTAAAGCTGCAGCCTGAGTCTTAGTAGCCGTCTGACGGTATTCCGTCTCTAAACTTATAGAAAATTGCATCTTCCAACCACGAATTGCTCAAGAATATCTGCAACAAGCGCAAAGGGATTAAAGCTCTGCTCCTTAAAACTTCCAAGTTAAAAGTGGAGAAAGATGAGGCGGAAGGTAATATTTTCCGACTCCTTTTTTTATTAGTGTTTGCCATAGTCGAATTATTCTTTTTCGACTGATAATTTTCCTTTGCATAATTGCTTAATGAATCTAGCAAGATGGTGGAGGAAGCCGAGAACATCAAGTTCCTCAAAATGGAGAATGATGAACTCCGGGACGAGCTTGAGAAGCTAAAGGTTGAATCGGAGAAATCCGTGAATGCCGTCTTGGAGTCAAGAAATATGGAGACCGAGAGGCTCGAGAGGCTGCTAGCCCTCCGAGATAAACAAATAGATGATCTCAAGAAGGATTTCGAGAGCCAGAGAGATCTAGCCTAGGCCACAGAACAGGAACTAAAGAGTCTCCGAGAGGAGCATTCTCAGCGTGGAACCACTCTGTGCTAGGTAAGATTCCGATTTTTACTCTTCTATCGGTTTTCGACTTTCCTTGAGTTAGATTTTGATTTTTTGGTTCTTTCCGACTCTCCCTCCTCTAAACCCTGCCTCGAGCGCATAAAACTTGTTGGAGATATTCTTTTCGACTTCTGCTAGACTCTTGAAGAGGCTGGCGAGTCGGTCAGACTTTCCAACTTGCACAAAATGCCAGTGCTCGAGGTGAGGAATAGAGCCAAGGAGATTCTGAATCTCATCGAAGACTGGAAGATCTCATATGCTCGGACTACTACGCAGACCGCCCTCACCATGGTGATGAGCCACCATAGAGATATGGAGATCTGGCACGTCACCAAGGGCATCACCGACGAGGATGATGAGGGTAACCCGTAGAACATCAAGGCTATCCAAGAATCCTGCGCATGTTATGTATGTCGTGTGGCGGATATGACAAACTACACTACGTCGTTCTTTGAATCCGTCGATGTGCCTCCCTCGCCCCAAGAGCCGGAAGATAGCCTCGTCGAAGGATCTTTCGAGTCTCAGGACCAAGGCGATGATGTCCACTCCAGTGCTCCACGGTCTCCTTCACCGCCTCCTGAATATGCAGTATAAACATCTTTGATGCGTTGTTATGAACTTGTTTACGGGGCATGTAATGATGGGAACAATATTTTTGTTTTTGAATTTGTACTGGTCTGTAAGAACTAATGCTTTACTATCTTAGCACTTGTTTGTATATATTTTTATGCGTGTTCCCGAAAATTTCTTAAGCACAAATTTTATGTTTACACTTATTGTTTTATCCAGTTCTCTGCCTCGTCCCTTCCATGATCCGGTCAACCTTTAGCACGGAAACTTTGCCGAGCAACGGAGATCAATTTCTAAACATGTTTAAACTCAGAAACAAAGCTGGCTTCTAGTACCAACAATTCATTACTCGGAAAATACCCGTGTCTAAGCAATCAGATAAAAAATACAAAGTGTAAACAAAACACTAGATTTATACCCTAAGGTAATGTTTTTTAGATATTCAAAAATCATAACCAGAACGAACATGAGCATAAAGTACTTTCAAGCATTCTGAGATTTTTGAAAATGACATGCTCTTTTGAAAATAAGATGGTAAATTTTTTCTCAAGAATAACATATGAGGAAACCAATACTTTATTTCACTTTGAACATGTACATATATGATTACAAGGAAATATAAATAAGAATAGAAGGGTCGTAGCTGTGTAATATTCCATGCACGGTCTATCTCATACGGGTCTATACTACCACCAGCTCTTTTTCTCTTCTGAGTGTCTGGTCTTTCATTGATTGGTCTCATATCGGTTAAATAATATGACCCGTTATGCAGAACTCTGCTGACCATAAAGATCCTTCCCATATCGGGGAAAGTTTGTGCTTTCTTTTTTGCACAAGTCGGAGAACCAAATCCCCTTCCTGAAAGAATGGTTTTGAACTCTCTGACTATGATACTTGCGTAACTTCTACTAATTGGCTGTAGATCTCTGCTCAGAAACGATGCGAACTTCTTTGATTATATCGAGATCATCCTGTCGAGAAGCTTCTGCATCTTCTTTGATATACGCTTTAACTCGAGGAGACTGGTGAATTAAATCACTTGGAAGAACCGCTTCTACACCATAGACCAAGAAGAAAGGAGTGTATCCAGTTGATCTGTTAGGAGTTGTACGCAAGCTCCATTTCATAGACGGTAATTCTTTCGCTCAAGCCCCCGCAGCACGACAAATTGGTCCCTCGAGACAAGGTCAAAGTCCTTGTAAAATAATACCATTAGCTCTTTCGACTTGTCCATTAGCTTGTGGATGCGCAACTGATGCAATATCAAGTCGGATCCCCTGCTCCTCGCAGAATTCGGCAAGTTCTCCCATGGAAATGTTTCTCCCGTTGTCAATAATTATATTGTGTGGATATCCAAATCAGATGATCACGTGTTCGACAAACTTTCTAGCTGTGGCTCCATTGAAACTTGTTACGGGTTTAGCCTCAATCCACTTTGTAAATTTATCCACCATCACTAGTAGGTGAGTAAATCCACATTTTGCCGTGCGAAATGGTCCTACCATATCAAGCCCCTAGACCACAAATGACCATGTAATAGGGATTGTTCGCAGCTGATCAGCCGGAACGTGTGCCTGAAGGGCGTACTTTTGGCAGCCTTTGCACACTTTGACCATTTTATCGGCATTCGCCTTAGCTGTAAGCCAAAAGAATCCGTGTCTAAAAGATTTTGCCACTAAAGATTTTGGCTGCAACGTCGTGACCACATCCGCCTTCGTGGATTTCTCATAAGATTTCTACTCCTTCTTCCGGAGAAATACATCGCTGGAAAACCCCAGAAACACTCCGCTTATAGAGCTCACCATTAATTAATGTATAGGCTTTTGCTCGTCGGATGATCTGCTAGCTTAGGACTTCGTCTTTGGGTAATTTTCCGTCTATCAGGAAATCCAGATAGGGTTTTGTCCAGCTGAGAATTACAGCCAGAACCGCTATTAAAGGTGAGTTGGATTTCATCGGATAGTCCTCATCAACTTCAGTGATGGAGGGGACCTTTAAATGCTCTAAAAAGTGTCATCCGGGACTTGTTTCCATGCAGAACCTATTCTTGACAAAGCATCTTCTTCCTCATTTTTTGCTCGAGGGATGTGTTGTACTTCAAAACCCTCGAACGGTTTAGATAATTCATCCACAACAGCTTTGTAGGCTGCCATGTGCTTGTTTGCATTGCATATATCGGATACTTGTTGAGCAACTAAATCCAAGTCTCCGTAACACATGAGTCTACTTACGCCAATATTTTTGGCCATGCGTATTCCATGTAACAATGCTTCATACTCGGCAATATTATTGGTTGCCGTGAAGTGTATCTGTAACACATAGAAAAATTTGTCTCCTTGGGGTGACTTGAGTACCACGCTAGCCCCCGAGCCTCCTCGTGCTTTTGATCCGTCAAAATGAAGGGTCCAAAATTCTGAGTCTGGAGGACTTGTATTTTCTGTCGTCTCTGTCCAATCAGCGACAAAATTGGCAAGTATTTGGGACTTGATTGTTGTACGTGGATTGTACTCAATGTCGAAAGCTGCAAGCTCTATTCCCCACTTTGCTACACGTCATGTGGCGTTGCGGTTGTTGATTATATCTCACAGGGAAGAAGTACTCACCACTGTGATCTTGTTCTTTTGAAAGTAGTGTTGTAGCTTTCTGGAGGCGAAGAACACTTCATAGGCTAGCTTTTGATGATGTGGATACCGTTGCTTTGACTCCTTCAAGACCTCACTCAGGTAATAAGTTGTACACTGCACCTTATGCTCGTATCCTTCTTCCTCGCGCTCTACTGATGTTACTACGCTTATGAACTTGTTGGTTGCTACGATATACAGTACCATAGGCTCGTGAGGCTATGGTGCTGCGAGGATTGGTGGGTTTGAAAGTGGGTCTTTCAAACTTTGTAAAGCAGCATCGGCTTCCTAGGTCTAGACAAATTTGTCGGTTTTCTTCAAGAGTTTGTATAGAGGCGCGGATCTTTCTCCGAGCCGGCTGACGAACCGGCTCACTGCTGCTATGCACCTAGTGAGGTGTTGCATGTCCTTCAGGCGAGTCGGCCTGGTAATGTTGAGTATAGCCTCGATTTTGTCCCGGTTCACCTCTATGCCTCTTTCAGACACGATCAAACCTAACAATTTTCCGGCTGGAATTCCAAAGAAACACTTCTTCGGATTTAGCATTATGTTGAATTTCCGTAGACTAGCAAATGTTTCCTCTAAGTCAGAAATGAGTGTTTCCTTCTATTTGGACATCACTGCTATATCATCTACATATACATGGACATTGCGTCTGATTTGATCATTGAGGCAATGTTGCATTGTGCGTTGATATGTAGCTCCTGCGTTCTTTAAGCCGAAAGGCATAGTTTTGTAGCAGAAGGTTCCGAAAGGTGTGACGAAAGACGTCTTTAGTTGATCCGATCCTTTCATCGGTATTTGGTGATATCCGGAATATGCGTCGAGAAAACATAGTAATTCTGACCCTGTCGTCGAGTCGATAACTTGATCGATTCTGGGCAGTGGGAACGGATCTTTGGGACAAGCCTTGTTCAAAGAGGAGTAGTTAATGCACATCCTTAAATCAATAGTGTCCTTTTTAGGGATAAGTACAGGATTTTCCAACCATTCAGCATGGATGACCTTTGCGATAAATCCGGCTAATTCTAGTCGGTCTAATTCCTTAGCTATTGTTTTGCGCTTTTCATCACCAAACTATCGTAAGAACTGTTTGATGGGTTTAGCATCAGGGTACATATTAAGAGAGTGCTCGGAAAGTTCCCTAGGTACTCCGGTCATGTCAGAAGGATGCCATGCGAAGATATCACTATTATCTTTGAGGAACTCGACGAGCGCATTTTCCTATGCACGGGCTAAGCCTACCCTACGTTCATCGTCTTGGAGGGATCGTCTTCCTTCAGCGACGTCTTCTTCGTCTCTTCCGATGCCTTGAACTCCATGCTTGGCTTCAGCACCTCGTTCTTCGTAGCGGGTATCTCGGATGGATCAATGGTCTTCTTGATCTCCTGGTACTCATGCGCGTGCAGCACGACTTTGGCAAAGGCAGCAGATCCTTTGTCGCACTCTCGCGCCTTCTTCGGATTTCCCCGTATGGTGATGATGCCCTTTGGACCTAGAAGTTTTATTATTTTGTAAGTGTAACAGGGACGAGCCATGAACGCCTAGTAAGACGGACGCCCGAAGATGGCATGGTAAGCACTTTTGAACGGTACCACCTCAAAAGAGAGTGGCTCGGTCTGATAATTGTCTCGGGTTTTGAATGTTACTCCAGTGTAATCTCACCTGGAGAATCCGACTGTATCCCTGGTACAATGTCATGAAAAGTTACACTGCTGTAACTCAACTGGCTCTCGTGGATTTTTATGCAGTGGAGTGTTTTGATGTAAAGGATGTTGATGCTACTGCCACCGTCCTTGAGAGTTTTAGAGAAATCATAGCCATCAATAAGCGGATTGATGACCAGAGGGTACTTTCCCCGATGATGTGTTTTCCTCGGGTGATCTGAGCGGTCAAAGGTGATGGTTATATCTGACCAATCAAGGATTTGGGGGACAGCCGGAACCATGGCATTAAACTCATGGAGAACCGCCTTTTTGACCTTAGTCGGCTGAGTCCTAAGGAAGCATACGTATGTGTCTTTATTTGTGGGATAATCCTTCTTTTCATCCGACTTGGGCTGTGCGGCATCCGCTTCTTCTATGTCAGAATCTTCCTTGGGATCCTTGCCTTTTTCAGAATTTTTCTTTCCTTTTTGTTGCTTGGACCTGTACCATCGGATTCATCTTTCTTGATGTCGTCATTGAAACGACACTCGGCATTTGTGTGGGTAGAGCCTTCGTTACTATCCAGGTGATGCACACAGGGATTGTTGGCAATGTTGGTCTAGGTATAGGTTCTTCCGGGTTGCTGATCTTCTCTTCCCTGGATTCGCGAAGTTCCGTGGCCTCGTCCCCGGCCGCCTCCATGCCCTCCTCGTCCTCCGGATTCAAAAGTTGCGTTAACTGCTGCATTGTTCGGAGCCGGTTTATCTTCCGAGGTGTTTTTGCGCTTTTGAGTTTGTTGCTTCTGCTGCTTGGCCGTATTTGGGTTGGCCAGAATATTCAGCAGTCCTTCTGAATCATCATCGGTGTCGGCTTATTTGCTCGCCGTTTCGATCATCTCTCCCAAATCTGTGATGTGGTCACGCTTCATCCTGTGACGCAAAAGTCCGTCTGGGAGTCCTGCAATGAAAGCTTCAATCGCAGTTTGCTCATTTACTCCCTCGCAGGAGTTTTTCATATCGATCCAGCGTCCGGGGTATTCCCGGCAGGTTTCTCTGGTTCTTTGAGTGCAACGCTGCAAATCTCCGACTATGCAGGGCCTCATGTATGTTCCCTCGAAGCTTGAAAAGAATGCCACTTTTCATATCATTCCAGTTATGAATTGAATTATCTGGCAGTTCATTGAGCCATGATCGAGCCGTTTTCCGCAACATAAGTGGGAGATATTAGACTGCAACCAGGATGTTTCCTCCTTTGGCGATGTAGCAAGCCTGGAAAAAATCTTGAAGCCAAGTATCTGGCCGAGCCGCGCCATCGTAGGGTTGAATGTGTTTGGCAATACCAAAATAAACCGGAAATTTGGTTTGACGGATGCATGGGACAAATCATTTGGGTCACACGTACACGTCCTCTTCCTCGTACCGTCGTGCTTCTATATTTGACTCGATGCGATGGCAAGCGTCATTTGGCGAGAGAGATCTGCGCCTTGGAGGCTCGCGGCTTCTGCGCGGCAAAGTCAGATTTCTACTTCTCCTCTCACCATTGCCGCCTCCGTCCCTGCGGCTTCCTTGGCTGCGATGAGATCCTTCATGGTCACTGTCTAGAGGCGATGGTGGCCCCGGTGGGTTGTTTCCGGCTAGATTACGCGGTGGTGGTGCAGCCTCATTATGCTGACTCCGAGGTTGGTTTCTTCGGGGCCCGTCCCTACTTGATTCAGGACGATCCAGATCATCTCTTCGTCCGGCGTTAGCAGTCGGACAACTTGGTGGTGGCATTCTTAGTTGGTCCTATTTTCGCTGGCGGCGCACCTCCGGGTCTCCTCTGTGGCGATTGTTTTGCCGATGATGGCCCTGATAAGGCACCAATGCCCTGATTGCATCTTCAGACGCAACCGGGATAACTCTTGACCAGTCAAGCGCGGGCCTGCGATGATGACCGTTTGATCCGGTCCTTGAATTCTCTTCTTCTCCCCTAGGACGATGGTGTTGATTTGTATCCCTGCAGGGTATTTCGTCAGCGCTTTGGTCAGCGCCAGTGTGGCAAAATTCCTACTTTGAGGCCAGCTTGCCACTGAATGACGCGGCCATCTTCTGATGTTTCAATCCTTTGTCCAACAGCGCAATGCATTGCCAAACTTGTTCTAGAGACAGATTATTGGCGAGGATAGCCTGAGCAGTCGCGGAGTTTTCTAACGGCGTGCTATAGACTCGGATCTTCTCTCCTGATTTACTGTCGAATAGATCTTTGTGGATATCCGGGTTCCTATTAGCAAGAACCAGACCTCCTCTTGTCTTGTTTGGTAGTCGCTTGAAATCTGACTGGTACTTGGTAGGATTGTTGTCTAACTGTTGTTTGAGCTCGACGATGCGCACAGCTTCCTCGAGCAAAAACAAGCGGTGCTTCTCCAGGTCCTCGGCCCCTTTCTTCTATGCATCCGGAGTGAGATCCGAAGCAGTTGGGATTGGTATCGTGAGAGCATCTCCGTAAATTTCACGTTCACCCTTGGTGACGACATGTCCATCCATAGGAGGGTTGATCGGTGTGGGATTAATCGGATCTCCGTCCTGATTCTCCATCTTGTTCTCTTCGTCAACTTTTTCTTCATTGGTTTCCTCGACGTCCGGCTCTGCCAGTGTCATATTCTTATTCTTCTTCTTTGACCGCCTAGTAGCCCTAACGTGTGTACCGGTGGCAAAGATGGCTTTCGGTCCGGTACCAGGAGATAAACTTCCGTCGGTACTTTCCATTGTAGTTGTCTTCTGAACATCGGATGAATCCCCGGTGTCCATGTCATCCTTCGAGGTGTAATCTTCGTCCATGCTATCATATGGACTTGGAGGGGTCTCCAGCTCACCTTGCGCTAGTTTGGAGGTGTATTCTTCTTCGTGTGCCTCCATCTCCTTCTCGAAGTCTCGAAGTTCCTGCGACGTTATTGACTCCTGAGGGGAATCAGGTAGGTCGATCGCCGAGAACTGAATCGTTTCCTACTCCAGCATCGACAGAGTCGGATCCAGATCTCACGTGGAATACGAAGCAATGCTTCTTCGTTTGAAGATAGCGGCATAGGTGGGTTTCCTCCTCTACCATCTCAAAGCTCTCATTGATCTCGCCAATTGCTTTGTAATCGATGTAGGGGCGCTTCTTCATTTTCTTTACCTTGTGCCTCAAGAGTGTTTTTTCTACTACGGCATTGGTAGAACTGGATCAGAAGCGAATATATTCCTTATCCGTGTATCTGATCTCAATGGGGAGATTAGATCCAGATTTCTCTTCCACCACTTCTTCCACTACAAGAGCGGGCTGGGTGGGTTCAGGTTTTTCCGAGATCTTGAACTCTTCCGCCTCTATGGACAAAGTAGATCCGGATTGTTCTTCCGCCGTTGCCATCACCTCAAGGTTGGGTTGGGCGGGTTCAGCTAAACCGAGGTAGATATAGATCTCGCCGATGGACATGATTGTGTAGGTTGTCATGGGCTCCTTAGCCGGAATCCAAGTCTCATCAAGAAGAAAGAGAGGGACATCACTGGCGTAGACCACGCGACCCATGGCGATTGTTTCCCCGATTCCTGCAGGCACAGATTCCGCCTGGAACGAAGCTCCAAAAGTCACCCGCCCCACGGTGGGCACCAACTGTCGTCGGATTGTCGACAAGTATGCCATAGAGGGTCCTGACGGTGTTGAGAAGATGGGGTGTGAGACGTCGGATGTTCCGGGAACGGTGAGCACAAGTTTACCCAAGTTCAGATTGGACTGCGGTGATCGGATCCTACTCCTGCTAGCAACCCGGTAATATATCGGCGAGAGCCGGATGTCACAATGGATTACAAGAGAGGTTCTTCTGTGCGAGTAGGTTGTGGTTGATCTATGATCTGGTGCCCTAAAGGCTCCCATAGGTCCGGTTTATATAGTCACCGGAACCTAGGTTTACAGGAGAGACCTATTCGACTATGTTACAGAGTCGGTAACTAGATACATGATATCCCACAAGTATAGGGGATCGTGTGTAGCCTTTTCGGTAAGTAAGAGTATCGAACCCAACGAGGAGCTAAAGGTAGGATAAATATTCTCTCAAGTTCTATCAACCACTGATACAACTCTATGCACACTAAACATTTGCATTATCTAGGAAATAAAACTAGAGCAACAAAACAAGTACTAGAGAAAGATTTGCAAGATAATAAAAAACAAAAAAGTAAAGCTAGTTGCTGCAGCAATAAAATACACTAAACTGACAGAACCATGAGTGTGGAATAGTGGTGGTAATTGTGGTGGCTTTGTCCAAGTTTAATTGGCGAATAAATCGGGTTCATTGTCTTTGATGCATTTTTCTATGTGCGAGAGGCTAAATATACATGCGCTTCACTATTTGGAATTACATGTACTATATGATTGGATTGTTCGCAAACATCTGTAACTACTAACAATGCATTAAGGTTTCCCCAACCATAGCCTTAAGTTAATGGTCCTCTTACTCACATACTTGCAACATTTCGGTTCGTGTCCTTAGGTTTCTGTCACTCCGGCAGAGCTTCCCCTTTCTCTTACATATACTACAAACCCTATGATGTTTAATCCATGCGCGCATAAATATAATGGACACCAAAGGACTATACCATATCACCATACAACTCTAATGAACCAAAGATGTTCAACCATTCGATCTAAGAACAAAGAAACTACACAAACATGACATAGATCATAGGATTATAACTTATAGCATCAAACACCATGTTTACATAGGACGGTACAGAGGCGTGTGGGAGGATGAACCACTGCATACTAGGAGGATTAGGTGATGGAGATGGCGGTGAAGATGGTGAAGAGGGAGGCGGAGGGCGCCGATGGCCGCGCAGGGGACTCCTTCCCCGCCGTCGGTATCGTGGGGGAGCACCGCCCCTTAGCCCCCTTCCTTCATGGCTTCTTGGGAGCCCTTCCCCATGGATATGGGATCCATGGGGGAGGCAAAAACGTGGATTTGGTGGCTGCAAATTCGTGGGTGGAGGTGTGTTCCACGAATTATGTTTCCTCCCTTTATATAGCTTCTCGAATGCGCGTCACCCCATCTTGAAATGCGCGTCACCCCATCTTGGACTGCAGTAAATCGGGCCTAGCGGGACTGTCCGGACTCGGAAGCAGCTAAATTTTATGTCTAGAATGATTGCCGCGAAATTTCCTACAACTTTGTAGTTGAAGAGTTTTCCGTTTGACGCCGTCTTCAACCCAAAACGTGACCATCTTCAAAAAAAGTTCTGAGACAGGTTTCTTGAAAATCCCAATTTG
The DNA here is from genome assembly GCA_916181665.1 of Avena sativa. Lineage (NCBI taxonomy): Eukaryota > Viridiplantae > Streptophyta > Magnoliopsida > Poales > Poaceae > Avena > Avena sativa. The sequence goes on from OV702280.1 coordinate 142,653,141, forward strand.
ACTCCAACAGGGGTTCCACTTGTATTCTTGATAATTCCTACACATTAAAGTGTAACAAGAACATTGTGCACTTTTGCAACTATTAGTAGGTTATTCCAAATAACTCATGAAATTTATATAAAAAGAAGTGTCAAAATCACAATAATAACATAAAACCATCAAAAATTATAGATACGTTATGGACATATCAATACAGCTTGGACTACAAGTAATACTACAGGCCTAAGTCAGTAACTCTTCTGGGCCTTGTCGTAGACGGAAGTGGCTCCTCCTCTCTCTCTCTGACTGGGCCGCCCGTGAAGCAAAGCTCTAACCCATTGGTGTGCCACCCTGGTCAGTGAATGCTGTGGGTATACCCGGAAAGTATATCTCCAAAACATGTAGTTGTTAACCATGTAGATGGCGTAGTAGCGGTTGGACCTAGCGTGGATCTCCTCAGGGGACTCCGATCCAGAATCGGAGTCTAAGAGTGGGAGGATGGAGGAGTCCTTGATGTCACCCGCATTGGAGAATCGTGTGATCGAGTCGGCATGTGACGCGACAGTGATGGACTTGGCGGTCGAAGCAGGGGTCGCTGAGTCTGCGTCGTCGCGGAGGGTTGTGTCGCTTCTGGCCGAGCCACTCCTAGCCGGGTCGCACTCAGATCCGAGGAGGGTGATAGAGCGGATCTTATCCTCCAAGAGTAGATCGCGAGAGGGGCGACCCATTGGAGATGTCGAATCTCGCAGATTCAGCCATGTCAGTGACGTATGTGAACTCGACGAAGAGGTTAATGGTGCCGATTGGCACCATGGCAACGTGGGTGACCGGGCGCGAGGCCGACACGTAGCTGCTCGGCAGGATCTGGTAGAACCCGCCGGTAGTGACCATGCGACTGGTGGCCAAGATCTAGTCGATTAGAGTGTAGGGTCTCGCCGCAGATCTGAGTCTTGACTGACCAAGCCCCCCGGTGGATGCTACTATCGCAGGAATGGCCACGACAATCGCTACCAGGGGTAGCAATTGAGTCGGTTGGGGCAAGAGTGAGTCAGCCATATGTGGATCGAGATTGGGAGCACATAAGGAATTACCAAGGTTTAGCACCCCCATAGCGTAAAGGTCCTACTTCCTACTAGGATGTATTAATCTGTATGAGATTATAAGGGTGGCGAGCTCATCAGTGAGGCATCAAGTCGCATGGATGGGGTTTCTAATACAACGTTTCTACTAAGATCACCCTAGGGAGGTTTATATAGGGTCACCTCGCTAGGGATTACAAGATTTACACCGAGTCGGTTAAGGTTTTGATGGAGTTTAACCTAATCCGATTAGGCCTAGCTATGCTTCTGGGCTTTTATCTTCCAGTCGCCATGCTTCTAGGTTTTTTCCTTTCTAGTTGACATGCTAGCAAGCCCACTTATTGTGGCTTTGGGCCGGTCAAATATGACTCCTGGTTATACCCCGAATGGCATATCCCCATCAGGTGCGGCGTCAGGTAAGTATTAACTCCCTTCTTTTGCCTATTTTTCGTCATTTTTTGGTCTACTTCTTATTTTTTAACCTCTTCTTTGCAGCTTCCATTCTTCTTGCTTTTTCTTTCATTCTTAGACGCTGAAGAGCGAAACCGTTGAATGCGAACCTGTTGAATGCGAACTTGTTGAATGCGAGATTTTTTATTGCGACGCAAATCATATAAAACACACATTGACTGCAAACTGGACGAAATACATGCCGATTGCGAATCGTCTAAAAGACATGTTTTCTAAGGATCATATTAAATACCTGTTGTCTGCGAGTACTAAAAAATATGGTTGTGCATCATATGAAAAAAGGTCAATGCTAACCGTATGAGAGGTCTGTGCACTTCGACTCTTATGAATAGACCATTGACTTCAGGTCATATAGAAAAACATGGAATGAAAATCGTATGAAACCACTAAGAATTTTTTTGAAATTGTTACATTTATTACCGAACATATGAAAATACTACCATCACGGGACAAGATCTCTAAAACCGTTTGTTTCGATTGTCTAAAAACCTAAAAACGATAAAAAAAACTCCTGTTGCGAATAGTATGAAACAAACATTGGGCATGAATAGTACGAAAAAAGGAAACTTTCGATGCGAATCTTATGAAGAGCCCAACATGACAAAAATAAATTCAAAATCCCTTTTTAATGATGAAAACGTTCACTAGGATCCGTGCAAAGCATGATGAAAAGATTGAAGGGATTCGCCGCATAGTAAATCAAAAAAATTCTACGGATGCGAACGGGAAAGCCAAGATCTAATCTAGGAGATGCAATCAACGAGAGGGATAGATGAGATCTTCATACCCTTGAAGAATCGCATAGCGGAAACGTTCAACAGAACGTGGGTGATGTAGTCGAACTAGCCTTCTCCTCCTCGCGATCCGATCCAATCCAACGCCGCAAGTGGCGGCGCCTCCGAGAGATGCACACGTACGGTGCCGCGACGTCTCCTCCTTCCTCGGTCCAGCAAGTGGGGTGGAGAGATAGATTGGATCTACAACACGACGGCATGGTGCTATGGTGGAGAGTTTCTGCGGCAGGGCTTCGCCTACGCGCGGTCGGGAGAGAGAGAGAGAGGGAGGCAGTATGGCGGCTAGGGTTGAAGGAGTGGGGGAAGGAGGGTGCGCCCCTGCCCTATTTATATAGAGGGCTGGCCGGCCCCCTTGGCCCCTCCTCCAAGCCCTAGGGCGGCGGCCCCAAGGGTTGGAATGGGGGCAAGTTTCCCCTTCCCTTCTAGAAGGGTTCCTAGGGTTTCCCCTAGGGTTTTGGCCGGATGGGCCTATGGGGCCTTGTTCCCCTGGCCCAATGCGGCCAGGGCACTCCCTCGTAGGCCCACGCACCCCTCCGACAAGTGGGGCCACGTTGGTCCCACTTTGGAAGCTTCTAGAACCTTCCAGTACAATACCGAACATTCCGAAACGATTCCGAAATCCAAAAACTGCTTTCCTATATATGAATCTTATTCTCTGGACCATTCTGGAACCTCTCGTGATGTCCTGGATCTCATCTGAGACTCCGAACAAAAACTCATGAACCATTTATCCATTCTATCCTAGCGTCGAGACACATTAAGTGTGTGACCCTACGGGTTCGAGAATATGCAGACATGATCTTCTATCAATAATCAACAGCGGGATCTGGAAACCCATATTGACTCCCACATATTCATCGATGATCATATCGGATGAACCACGATGCCAGGATTCAATTAATCCCATATATATTCCCTTCGTCATACGATATTTTACTTGCCCGAGATTCGATCGTCGGTATCGGCATACCTAGTTCAATCTCGTTCACGGAAAGTACTTTACTCGTTCCGTAATCTGATATCACTTTGTGATCAACTCCTTAACCACGTGCTTGCAAGCGGTGTTGATATCGATTACCGAGTGGGCCCAAAGTATATCTCTCCGACTTGGGAGGGACAAATCCCATCTCGATACATACAACCCAACAAGTATTTTTTGATCACCTGAAAGACACCTTTATGATCACCCTCACATAGGATGACGTTTGATGACCTCAAAGCTTTCTTCCGATACCAGGGAGTTGCATTATCTCATGGTCTAAGGAATACAATATTTGACATAAGAAAAAGCTTCGCAAAGATGAACGCGATGACACGATCTAATTGCTCTGCTTGATTTGGGTCTGTCCATCATATCATTCTCCTAATGACATGATCTCATTATTAATCGACAACTCATGTCTATGGTTAGGAAACCTTAACCATCAATAATCAATGAGCTAGTCCATAGAGGCGTACTAGGGACACGGTGTTATTCATAAACCACACAAGTATTAAAGTTTCTGCTTAATACAATTCTAGCATGGAATATAAACTTTATCATGAACAAGAATTATAACAATAACATCTTTATTATTGCCTCTAGGGCATAATTCCAACAGTATCCCACTTGCACTAGAGTCAATAATCTTGTTTACATCTGGCAACAATCTAACACCCATGGCATTAAGGTGTTGATCATGTTTTGCTCGTGGAAGAGGTTTAGTCAATGAATCTGCGACATTCAGATCCGTATGTACTTTGCTAATCTTCAGATCTCCATCTGTTATATAATCTCAAATTATACGAAATCGGCGGTTGATGTGCTTGGTCTTTGGATGATATCTTGGTTCCTTAGCCAGTGCTATGGCGCTAGTGTTGTCGCACAATATCTCCAGTGGGTCCAAGGCACTTGGAACCACACCAAGCTCAGTGATGAAGTTCCTGATCCAAACTCCTTCACTTGATGCTTCTGCAGCAGCCATGTATTCCGATTCTACTGTAGATCCCGCGATCACGCTTTGCTTGCAGCTTCTCCAGCTCACAGCTCCTCCATTCAAAATATAAACGTATCATGTCTAAGATTTAGAATCATCCGGGTCGGTGTCAAAACTGGCGTCGACGTAACCTTTTACGACGAGCTGCTCATCACCTCCATAGACCAAGAACATTTCTTTAGTCCTATTTAAATACTTTAGGATGTTCTTTACGGCTGTCCAGTGTTCCACTCCTGGATCACTTTGGTATCTACTCGTCAAACTAAGAGCATTGGACACATCCGGTCTAGTACACAGCATGGCATACATGATAGAACCTATGGCCGAGGCATATGGCACTTTGCTCATAGTTTCTCTATCGTTTACCGTAGCTGGACACTGAGCCTTGCTCAATATCTTACCTGACAACATGGGCACTGAACCTTTCTTTGCCTTATCCATTCTGAACCTTTTCAGAACTTTGTCTAGGTATGTACTCTGGCTTAAAGCTATTAGGCGTCTTTGTCTATATCAATAGATTTTGATGCCTAATATATAAGCAGCTTCTCCTAGGTCTTTCATTGAAAAACATTTATTCAAATAACACTTCACATCGTTAAGCATACCAATGTCAATTCCAATAATCAATATGTCATCCACATATAGTACTAGAAATGTCACTGAGCTTCCACTCACTTTCTTGTAGATACAAGCTTCGTAGCAATTTGGAACAAATCCAAAGCTCTTGATCACTTGATCAAAACGAAGGTTCCAACTCCGAGATGCTTGCTTCAGTCCATAAATGGAACGCTGAAGTTTGCATACTTTATCAGCATCCTTAGGATCGACAAAACCTTCGGGATGCATCATATACAACTCTTCATCAATGTTGCCATTGAGGAACGCAGTCTTGACATCCATCTGCCATATTTCATAATCATGAAACGCAACAATTTCTAATAAAATCCGAATGGACTTAAACATCGCTACAGGAGAGAAAGTCTCATCGTAGTCAACACCTTGAACTTGTCAAAAACCTTTTGCGACAAGCCGAGCTTTATAGACAGTAACATTACCATCCGCGTCCGTTTTCTTATTAAAAATCCATTTGCACTCAACGGCCTTACGGTCGCTAGGAGGGTCCACCAAAGTCCATACTTGGTTTTCTCTCATGGATCCCAATTAGGATTTCATGGCCTCTAGCCATTTCTCATAGTCTGGGCTCATCATTGCTTCCTCATAGTTCGCAGGTTCATTGTTGTCTACCAACAAGACGGTTAAGACAGGGTTGCCGTACCATTCAGGAGTGGCACGTGACCTTGTCGACCTGCGACGTTCAGTAGTAGCATCGTTTGAAGTTTCATGATCTTCATCATTAGCTTCCTCTCTCGTTGGTGCAGACGGCACTGGAACAATTTCAGGTGATGCGCTACTCTCCAAAAGAAGGTTCAATAACCTCGTCTAGCTCTACCTTCCTCCCACTCACTTCTTTCGAGAGAAACTCCTTCTCAAGAAAGGATCCGTTCTTTGCGACAAACACTTTGCCTTCGGATCTGTGGTAGAAGGTATAACCAATCGTTTCCTTAGGGTATCATATGAAGACGCATTTCTCCACTTTAGGTTCGAGCTTGTCCGGCATCAACTTCTTGACGTAAGCTTCGCATCCCCAAACTGTAAGAAACGACAACTTAGGTTTAGCACCAAACCATAGTTCATACGGTGTCATCTCAACAGATTTATATGGTGCCCTATTTAAAGTGAATGCAGCGGTTTCTAATGCATAACCCCAAAATGATAACGGAAAATCTGTAAGGGACATCATCGATGGCACCATATCTAATAGAGTTCGATTCCGGCGTTCAGACACACCCTTGCGCTGTGGTGTTCCGTGTGGCGTGAGTTGCGAAACGATTCCTCTTGCTTTAAGATGCGTGAGAAAATCATAACTCAAATATTCACCTCCACGATCGGATCGTAGAAATTTAATTTTCCTGTTACGATGGTTTTCCACTTCGTTCTGAAATTCTTTGAACTTTTCAAACGTTTCAGATTTATGTTTCATTAAATAGATATACCCATATCTACTTAAGTCATCAGTAAAAGTGAGAAAATAGTGATATCCACCGCGCGTCGAAACACTCATTGGTCCGCATACATCGGTATGTATGATTTCCAACAAGTCTGTTGCTCGCTCCATTATTCCGGAGAACGGGGTTTTGATCATCTTGCCCATGAGGCACGACTTGCACGTGTCAAATGATTCAAAATCAAGAGACTCCAAAAGTCCATCAGAATGGAGATTCTTCATGCATTTTACACCAATATGACCTAGACGGCAGTGCCACAAATAAGTCGAATTATCACTATGTACTTTGCATCTCTTAGCCTCAATGTTATGGATGTGTGTTTCATTGCTTTCGAGATTCAGAAGAAATAAACCATTCATAGCAGGTGCATGACCATAAAAGATGTTACTCATATAAATAGAACAACCATTATTCTCCGATTTAAATGAATAACCGTCTTGCAATAAACACGATCCAGATATAATGTTCATGCTCAACACAGGCACATAATAACACGTATTAAGGTTTAAAGCTAATCCCGAAGGTAAAACTAAGGAGAGTGTGCCGACGGCCATCACATCAACTCTTGATCCGTTGCCAACGCGCATCGTCACCTCATCCCTTGCTAGTCGTCGTCTATTCTGTAGCTCCTGTTTCGAGTTACAAATATTACCAACTGAACCAGTATCAAATAGCCAGGCACTACAACGAGCGCTAGTAAGGTAAACATCAATAACATGTATATCAAATATACCTTTAATGGTGCCAGCCTCCTTGTCCGCTAAGTACTTCGGACAGTTGCGCTTCCAGTGACCCTTATCCTTGCAATAGAAGCACTCAGTGTCCGGCATAGGTCTATACTTGAGCTTCTTCTCAGCAGGGGCAATGCGCTTGCCGCTGCCTTTCTTGAAGGACTTCTTTGCACCCTTACCTTTCTTGAAGCTAGGGGTCTTGTTGACCATCAACACATGATTTTCTTTCTTGATATCCACCTCCGTAGCTTTCGGCTTAGTGAAGAGCTCAGTGATCGTATCAGTGGAACCAATTTGATTGTGAGTAACTACAAAACCTTTGTAGCTAGGAGGGAGTGATTGCAGAACTCTGTCAATCTTGAGCTCTTCTGAAATCTTGCAGTCCAGTTGCTCAAGATGTTGAGTGTAGCCCGACATCTTAATGGCGTGCTCACTAACGGAACTCCCTTCCTCCATCTTGCAGTTAAAGAACTTCTCAGAGATATCATATCTCTCAGAACGGGCCTGAGTCTGAAACATGGTTTTCAGTTCCTCAAGTATCTCAAAGGGCCCGGCGAACTCCTCAAAACGATTTTGAAGGTCCGATTCCATAGCAAACAACATGGTACTCTTAATCACTCCATAATCATCTTTGCGCGACTGATAAACAGCTTTTTCATCAGCCGGCGCATCTATAGAAGGGGCGTCACCTAGCGCTTTCTCAAGGACATAGTACTTTTGTCCGCCAGCGAGAATGATTCTCAGATTGCGGAACCAGTTGGTGAAGTTAGACCCATTATTCTTAAGCTTTTCTTTCTCAGCAAAAACGTTGAAATTGAAGTTGGATTTAGCCATTTGATCTACAAAATTTGCAAGTACAATTTAGAATATGTTCATGATAACTAGTTCAACTTAATCAAATTACTAGATGAACTCCCACTAAATTCAACATCCCTCAAGTTGCTTAGTGAACACGATTCAAATTCACCACACCTAATCTGATCTTCACGAGAAGAGATGTGGTTTCAATGGTGGACAAAAAAGTGTCGATCATATCATTTATATGACTCATGTTTAACCTTTTGGTTCGTGTGTTCCGAGGCCATGTCTGTACATGCTAGGCTCGTCAAGTCAAACCCAAGCATTTCCGCGTGTGCAAAACTGGCTTGCACCCGCTGTATATGAACGTAGAGTTTATAGCACCCGATCATCACGAGATGCTTGAACACGACGAACTTTCGCAACGGTGCATACATGGGGAGAACACAATTTTATCTTGATCTTTAAGTGAGGAATCATCTTATAATGCTACCGTCGCGATCTAAGCATAATAAGATACATAAAAGGATAAACATCACATGCATATAATCTTATGTGACATGGTATAGCCAATCTCCGCGCAATGATCTCCATCTTGTGTGTGCCAGCATGATCTCCATCATTCCACCATGATTGCCTCCACCACGAATAGCAACTACAACTATTGCTAACTACTTAGCGATAAAGTAAAGCTATTACATGGCGTATAAGAAGTTGACACACAGGTCATACAAAATTATAAAGACAACCATATGGCTCCTGCCGGTTGTGTACTCATCGACATGCAAGTCGTGAAATATTACAAAACATGATCATTGCATACAACATACACATCATATCTTGGGCCATACCATATCACAAACACTCCATGCAAAAACAAGTTAGACGCCTCTACTTTGTTGTTGCATGTTTTATGTGGCTTATGGGAGTAACAAGCTAAGAACGATTCTTACCTACGAAAAGCCACAACGGTGATATTATGGTTGCCAACATCCGGTGTAAATCCCATGACTACTATAGTGAGAGAAACTAGCATCCACCAGCCGCATGTGTGGAACAAGCCACACGTCAAGTGCGGAGCCGGTCTCGCGAACGAGGTCACGTAAAGTTGGCCTGGACCGCTTCGATCTCACTGTCCCGCGTCATAAGAAGTACACAACAAGAGGCTTGCAACAGAAAACATCAACGCCCGCAACAAGCATGTTGCGTTCTACTCGTGAAACACATCTACGCATAGATCTAACTCTGATACCACTGGAGGGATTCGCAGCATAGTAAATCAAAAAAATTCTACGGATGCGAACGGGAAAGACAAGATCTAATCTAGGAGATGCAATCAATGAGAGGGATAGATGAGATCTTCATACCCTTGAAGAATCGCACAGCGGAAACATTCAACAGAACGTGGGTGATGTAGTTGAACTAGCCTTCTCCTCCTCGCGATCTGATCCGATCCAACGCTGCAAGTGGCGGCGCCTCCGAGAGATGCACACGTACGGTGCCGCGACTTCTCCTCCTTCCTCGGTCCAGCAAGTGGGGTGGAGAGATAGATTGGATCTACAACACGACGGCGTGGTGCTATGGTGGAGAGTTTCTGCGGCAGGGCTTCGCCTACGTGCAGTCGGGAGAGAGAGAGAGAGAGAGAGAGAGAGAGAGAGAGAGAGAGAGAGAGAGAGAGAGAGAGAGAGAGAGAGAGAGAGAGAGAGAGAGAGAGAGAGAGAGAGAGAGAGAGAGAGAGAGAGAGAGAGAGAGAGAGAGAGAGAGAGAGAGAGAGAGAGGGCAGCAGTATGGCGGCTAGGGTTGAAGGAGTGGGGGAGGAGGGTCCGCCCCTTCCCTCTTTATATAGAGGGCTGGCCGGCCCCCTTGGCCCCTCCTCCAAGCCCTAGGGCGGCGGCCCCAAGGGTTGGAGTGGGGGGCAAGTTTCCCCTTCCCTTCTAGAAGGGTTCATAGGGTTTCCCCTAGGGTTTTGGCCGGCTGGGCCTATGGGGCCTTGTGCCCCTGGCCCAATGCGGCCAGGGCACTCCCTCGTAGGCCCACGCACCCCTCCGACAAGTGGGGCCACGTTGGTCTGACTTCGGAAGCTTCTAGAACCTTCCGGTACAATACCGAACATTCCGAAATGATTCCGAAATCCAAAAACTGCTTTTCTTTATATGAATCTTATTCTCCGGACCATTCCGGAACCTCTCGTGATGTCCTGGATCTCATCCGAGACTCCAAACAAAAACTAGTGAACCATTTATCCATTCTATCCTAGCGCCGAGACATGTTAAGTGTGTGACCCTACGGGTTCGAGAATATGCAGACATGATCTTCTATCAATAATCAACAGCGGGATCTGGAAACCCATATTGACTCCCACATATTCATCGATGATCATATCGGATGAACCACGATGCCAGGATTCAATTAATCCCATATATATATTCCCTTCGTCACACGATATTTTACTTGCCCGAGATTCGATCGTCGGTATCGTCATACCTAGTTCAATCTCGTTCACGGCAAGTACTTTACTCGTTCTGTAATCCGATATCACTTTGTGATCAACTCCTTAACCACGTGCTTGCAAGCGGTGTTGATATCGATTACCGAGTGGGCCCAAAGTATATCTCTCCGACTTGGGAGGGACAAATCCCATCTCGATACATACAACCCAACAAGTATTTTCCGATCACCTGAGAGACACCTTTATGATCACCCTCACATAGGATGACGTTTGATGACCTCAAAGATTTCTTCCGATACCAGGGAGTTGCATTATCTCATGGTCTAAGGAATACAATATTTGACATAAGAAAAAACTTCGCAAAGATGAACACGATGACACGATCTAATTGCTCTGCTTGATTTTGGTCTGTCCATCATATCGTTCTCCTAATGACATGATCTCATTATTAATCGACAACTCATGTCTATGGTTAGGAAACCTTAACCATCAATAATCAATGAGCTAGTCCATAGTTGCGTACTAGGGACACGGTGTTGTTCATAAACCACACAACTATCAAAGTTTCCGCTTAATACAATTCTAGCATGGAATATAAACTTTATCATGAACAAGAATTATAACAATAACATCTTTATTATTGCCTCTAGGGCATAATTCCAACAAAGATATCTTCGAAACTGTTTAGTCGATCAACGTCAGGAAAAAAGGTTGACTCTCACTCGTTTACTCATAAACCCTGACAATATCAAGCGTGATGAAATCGATAATCATTGTTGATGTAGTATTCATATTATCAAAGAATGTGGAACTATTGTCGATGTAGTGCTCAAAGTCCTCGAAGCATGCAGACATTTTGTTGGTGTAGTACTCCTTCATGTCATCTATACTTGCGGAGTTGACATTGTTGTGCCCCGTCATGGATTCCTCATAGTATTCATCATCGGTTCTGGAGTCTCTATATATGTTGCTCAGGAGGCCAAGTTGATATAGTGAAAAAATTGGATTCAAGGATGCTACGTCATGTCTCACCTTATAGATATATAGTATTGGGTCAATGTTATGGACCATGACCAAACCAAATGCAAAGGAGAAGTAACGTTGTATTCAAAAACACAAGAAACACAAAACACACACGTCTTATGAGGAGCTTAGGTATGGAAATTGACATGCAAATTGGAACAACCGGAAACCAAGATTTATAAAGGCAAGTAAAGAACCACGATGATCACAAAGCAAAAACAAGTCGATCTCACAAGATAGGAGCTATGTTCAAGGAAACACACATGGTAGGATAAATGGTACTTGTACAACGGAAAAAGCGATCTAAGAACCAAATGTGGATCTAACAAAAATTAAATTGCATACCGCATAAGTATAAGGAGAGATCCCTAGTTCGATTGCACAAAATTGAAGGGCTACAAGATTTACACAATAAGTACCACCTACAAGATATTCATCGAGCTTGCACTTCCTATACTATATGGGAACTTTTATCTTTATTTGTTTTTATTTTTATCTTTTTCTCTTTTTATTCTTTCTTTTTCACTTGCCTCTTCCTTATGACAACAAATATATAAGATAACTATATGAGATAGCGCATGCCACTTTTGCTCGAAATACTACAAGGTATTAAATGTTCCAAGCTCAAGCTATCATAGGAGGAACCAATCTCAATAGGTATTTGTAGGTCGCAAAGATAGTCTGTCTTTCAAAGAAATGCAAGTGGGGAAAAGATGCATGATGATTTGTACCTTTTGGTGTCGATCTTGACCCTTATTGTTGGTTCTATCCTTGCTCATGGAAATTTAGTTAGAGAATTGGATTGGACAAGCGATGTTGGTGTAGATATCCTTCTCCTCTTAGAAATGAGCTAAAGAACACCAAAATATGAGTCTATATATACAAAAGTTATGCTCAAAACGGTGAGGAAGGTCAAAACTGTTTTTCCTACGAAGTTATGGTGCGAGCCCCTATTACTTGGGAGTATACTTAGGCCTTGTTGGGGAAGAGACTCTGGTCGGAAGTCACTTACTCCAGACTCTGGTACTGGGGCAGAGACTCTGGCCGAGAGTTTCTATGACGTCAAGAACTTGTCCAAGACGCGATTTGGCGCGAAACTCGAACTAAAACTCAAAAATTGTGGGAAAAATAAAAAAATAGGATATGGAACACGAAGGGAGGTAGATCAACAAGCTTTGCGGCGGATGGATCAAAACTTACCAAAACACTCTCAAATCCCAGATCGACCTAAAACACGAATTGGCTATTTTTGGTGGAAATTTTCAAATTTAGGGGAGAAAATCAAGGGGGTAGCTAGAAACTCAACACAAACTCGAATCCATGGCAACTAAAGTTTGGTGATACCATATGGTATAAACAAAGCTACTATTGTGGCCCAATCTTCATAGATTCGAGGTGATTTGGGAGGGAGACGAAGAACATGATGAACACACGAATGGAAATCGAAGATATAAATGCACACCACATTCAAATCGGTTTGCTCCCATTGGCGCGAACCACCAACACAATAGAATCCACTTGGAAGAAACACAAAGGTAGATAACTAGACATCCAAGTAAGAAAGATTGGCAAGGAGCAGCTAGAATCTTCTTAGTAAGAGATTGCAAAGCTATAGGTCACAAGATAGAAAGATCGCTCAAACGAGGAGAGTGATGTGTACATCTCCTAGATTAAATCCGGAGGCCATGGTATCCATGAATGGATGTTCCCCGCCATGGAAGGTATGAGAGAAAAGCTCTATATCATCTTATCTTTGTCTAGGGTTACATATGGAGGTGGGGGCATATATATAGCCAGCCACGAGCTAGGGGTAGTTTAGGCATAAACAAAGGGGTACATGGGCTAAGGCCTAGCTCCAAGGCACTTAGCCCCACTGATAGGAAGGAACTCTGGTCAACAGGGCAGAAACTCTAGGACGGTTCTAGGAGCTTGTAGCGCTTGGGTTTTGTGGGTTGGGCCGAAGACTCCGGGTTTGAAGTGGCGAAGAGTTCGGGGTCGACAGAGACTCTAGGTTGAAGAGGCCGGAGACTCCGGTCTCGAAGCATCTTCTTCTTCCTTCACTTCCATGCTTCCATGACGTTGGCCTTTAGTCCTCATGCTTCCTCCCCGGCTTTCGTACTTGTTTATGTGAACCTAGCATGGTCATAGGACGGAGTATGATGTAGTATGCCATTCAAATGGGTAGAAAGTGGACTTGGGTATAGAATATAATTCACCTTTAAGGTCCATGATGACTTGGCGTATGTTGGAGAGTGTGATAAGGTACTTGTTGTGGTGACGACCGTAGTCGGGCTACATCACTTCTCCTCCAAATATGACTTTCAGAAGTGATTTAATAGGACCTAGACTGGCCTCTTAGAATGTCGTGCTTCAACGCTTGGCATTAGTCCAATTAGGCTCTAGTCCTGATGAATTTCACTGAAACTTAAACGAGAATAGTTAATTCTCAGTCTATGTACAACGCATTAGTATAGTTAGTTTTACCAACTGATAGATTTTACTAGAACTTAAATGAGAATAGTCAATTCGTGGTCTATGTACAACGCACTAGCACATCCAGTTTTACCAACTGATCATAATTGAAAAATCTGAAATATAAAGATACCTCTAAAAAATAAAAAATTGCTTGGTATCTTTATCGATGGTTATTTTTACTAAAGATTATCTTGTTAAGTGGAACTGCATGAAAATAAAAGATGTGTTTTTTTGTCAATCACGAGGACACAATAAATCACTTAATCTTTAAATGACTTTCACTCGTTCTATATGGCCAGACATCCAAGCAGCTTCAGCTTCAGGCTTTTATCCGTCGTGTAGCGTTGCCAATATTTTTAAAAATTAGTTACATAGTATACATAATACAAGTACAAAATATCTTTTAGGGTGGAAGCGATTACCATTATTTATCATTGTGCCTATGTAGAAATAATAAAGTATTTAATGATAAAAATTCTTCTCTCTTGTAGGTTCCTACTGGTGTACAGGTACCCTACCCTACACTTATGGTCATTTCTACATCGTATGGAGTTTCACAATCTCTTTATGAAGATTGAAGATGTGTACACGTCTAAAGAGATACGGCGTAGAATTTTTTTTACCCGATATGGATGAGAGATCAGCCCGCCCTCCACTGCATTAGGCATTATTGCAACTTCTCATTATGATATGTAATCGGCCTACTTTTATTTTTCTCGAGACCATAGGGATGTATCAGCTGTCTGCATGTAATACTTACTTTAAGTAGCAGGTGAACAAAAATTTGGTTAACATATTCTAGAATCCAACACCAATAACACCAATCTGCAACATCATCCCTTACAGTAGGGACTCGGGATAAACTGAAATGAAAGACGAGGAACATGACTCGTTACTTATAAAGAAACAGAAATTGCCTATTTGGGTATTGGCCAGTAAAGTGCCAATGGTTTTCCTTGACAAATCAAGCAAATACACGCACGCTGTCTAGTTATGTACAGTCGGCAACATCGATAATGAAGAATACCAGCCCCAGCACAGTCAGTGTCACCACTCGCTACCCAGGATCAACTCTGCGGCGACACCCATTGCCTCCGGACCACCCCTGCAGAGGACGGCCACGGCGAGCTCATCCTCTTTCCACTGCCGGAGCCCAACGCTCAGCTTCTTGAGCACCTTGAGGTCCACCTCATGCAACAAGCAAGGGACGCACTCGACCACCAACTCCAGGAAGCCTGAGACATAGGCACGCCACAGGGACAGGTCACAGCCTAGGGAGATCTTCCCGTCCAATGCACTTGCCAGGAACTCCAAATGGGATCGCATTACCCTCTCTCGACGCCAGGACACTGGTGTTAGGTCAATTCCCCACGCGAACATCCCGGAGTAGACTGCAAAGTACGCAAGTGCATGGCCACCCAGCTTGTATACTGTTCCTCCACTGCATCCTCCTTGATCCAGATCCTGCACGGATAGGAACCAAGAGGGCAACATCTCTTGGAACAGAGACTGGACAAGGGTTGTACCGCCCGATAACCACACGAGTGTCGCTCCAAGTGATGCCGCCACCTTAACTTGTGTCATTGCAGCAGCAAGAGAGATCTGTCCATGTCTTGTTGCATACTTGACCCTCTTTAGCTTGTCCGATTGATGCCTGGACACTGTTGTTCCAGCTATGTCTTTCACCGAAAGCATCAGCAGGGAAAGTATATCTTCTGCAAGTATAGAGCAGTCCTTGATGCACCGGAATATTCGGAGGTAGAGAATTCCTGGTGCAACTGGTGAGAGACCACCGGAACAATGAGAGCCGAACCCGTGACCCAGAAGGCTGGCAACACCTCCGCAACAACATAATGATGTCGACGACATGCCAAGTATAGAAGTGAAGCAGCTTCGGAGGAGTTGGACAACTGCATCATTGTTGTGGTGGAAGACCGTGCGTGATGCTGAAAAGACTAGAAAATCACTCCATCGCTTGACCTTTTGAGTCCACAGTGCCGCGACAATCGCCATGCTTGGCCAAGGGCAACTAGCAGCAAGGTTCTCTAAAGCTGGACCAGCTAGGTTAAGGAAACGTTCAGACGCTTTGTCAAGCTTGTACGTGATGGTGAGGCTCACAAAAGCAGCCAACGGCAATGGAAGTCTACCCAAAGTACTTCCTCCTGTGAAGCGACACAAAACCAGATTAATACTCTATGTGCAAACTTGCACGTGGCACAATTTGTGAGAGGAACACTCGTATATACTTAAAAAAGTCCTTCTGTCAGAAATAATAACCTGTGGCAAGTCTTGGAACATCAACTCCAGTAGCAGCTACAATTTTCTTGATATGCTCTTCAACCATGGATAGATTGGCAGCAGGGCTAGGCCAATCTGTTCCATTCATGAATGCAGGTTTCCAAACACCACGTGTCACTTCAGCTGAGAAGTAGCTTACGATTGTTGCAGTAGATGCAGGAAGAAAATCAGCAAGATCTTTGAGGCCTGAAAATAAAATAAATGTAGATCCCGTTGCCATAATAAATAGTGATGATTACATACTGAAGCTCAACCATCACACTCAATTCTCAAAACATGATTGACAATGTTCTTGACCTTAACTAAAACAACAAACCTGTAGCCAGTTCACGTGGAAATAATCTTCCATGGGAGCAAGCAGTTAGAGCAGCATCGACCACAAAAGGAACAGCTTCCAGTATTTCCCAAGCAGGTAACTGAGGCCAAAGATGTGCATCGTCGCCACCAGGACCAGAGGAGTTACTTATGCTGCTACTCCCAGATAAAGAACCAATAGATGTACTTCCTTTGTTCGCCTTTCTGAACATCATATTGAGAAGGCTATCTACAATGTTATGTACAGGTGTTCCATGAGCAAGTCCAGAGAGAGTAGAGGCCAGACAAGCTTGGTGCTGCCGGTACCACAGCTTCAACTTCGGAAAAGAATCCATAAAGATAGGGTCCTTGCATGATGGACTTGAAGTAACTGGTAACTGCTTCTGGCTGCTTCTACTTTTGGACAAGCTGCTGGCAGAAAGAACTTGGGAATTTCTCAATAACAGAAGATACTCAGGAGTTAATTGTGAGCCAACTGGAGCACCATCTCCCATTATACAATATTCAAGTGGTGGATGGTTAAACTTCCATAGTCTTAAGAGAAGAATGAATGCATTTGAGAAGACCGTGTGAGCAGATATTTCCTCCCCTGTTCCCAAAGTCCATGAAACACTTGGGGAAACACACCCAAAAACTTCACATATCGCCATGAGCGCAGCAGCCAGCTCTGGAACCTGTTAATCATTTGGAGCATAAACATTTTAACAATAAGAACGTAAATATAAAATGGTAGCTGAAGTCATGGTAAGTTGTCATATTGACCATACCAGGCCATGGAATGAGAAGATTGGAGCATAGTCTACAGGTGATATTCCAGTGAGAATAACATTAAGCATTGGACCATGCTTTATTAACTGACTCTCTCTCCCAGAATAGTCAGCGGGATCAGCATGTGATAGCAGTTTGACCACTAAGCGAACTGTATGCTCCTAGAAATAAGATACCATAGTGTCAGAACATTCATAACTTCAAGACAACCATAAGTTTCAGTAAGCCATCAAAATGACTAGGATCAACAAGTTGTCATACTATGGAAAGTGCACAACAAACTAACCTGGAAATTCCAACCTCGTAATAAGGTGGCTCCACAAAGAACAGTGGCAGCCGATACCTTATCCTCGCCTGATCCGTCGACTGCAACTTCAAATAACCTTTCGAGCTCTGCTAAGCTTCCATCAAGTTTATGAGCTTCATTCAGTGATTTATTAACATGAACAATCTATGAGTATCAACTAAGTAACATGATTCAGTCATACATAATAATACCATTAATAGCAGCAGAAAGATAACATAAAGAGCAAATACTAGTGAGTAGCACAGCACCTCTGAATAAAACAGTTGTCCCTAATAGTATGATTGTATAACGGGCTAACAGCTTATTTCGAAATATTTTTCCTGAATTGTATTGAATAACATACAAATGATGATCTTGAGCTGTTAAATGTAGGTCTTCTTTTAATTTCAAAAAAATGTAGATCTTCTTTTAATGTGAGTGGTGAAATCTCTTGTGGGAGATGCCAATTCCCAATGCATGAAATGTTATGTTCTTTTTTTCTTTTTTTTGCTCAGAGAAGAAGTGCACACCTTGAAGCAGGACTTGAGACCAACATAGTTACCAGTGACTGAGTTAATGGTGCACCCTTCATGAAGGATGACCAACCAGCAAGTTGGCTAGAATTTGTATGAGACACGGGGTTGACATGACCATTAATATAACCAGGCCAATAGTATGCTGATGTATCCAACAAGTTTCTTGAGATACACGACTCCACAATCAAGTGTCGCATGTTTCCAGCTGATCCAAATTAAAATAAGTCTGTCAGTTATTTAAAAATGTACTGTATTGTTGTAGTAAAAAAATCAAGAGAAACCACGTACAGTAGTTTGTCGAACTGTCATTGGCACTTTCCAGGTAGCCACTGCTAATGTTGATTCCTGAAACAACCATTGCAGCTTTTGAAGCAGCCTGGTTCGCTGCCGAGATGATACATGGAGGAGGAACAAGCAGACTTTCGTAGTCACCGAGAGCCTGTAAGCTTAACATCAGTTCCTTACGCAGATCATCACTTGCTGCTTTTTCTTTCCAGTGACTGCTGAGGTATGTTTCACCGTGACGTGAATCTGCTTCCTCAATTATGTCAGCAACTGCAAGTGTTGCAATAGACAAAAGGATGCATAGTCGTGTTTCAAGATGAGGCACAGGACCTTCAATCGGTTCTCGTTCCTGCTTGTTTTACAGGATCCAGTATTAGGATATGAAAGGTTGTTTAAGTTTTGATCAAACAAAATAAAGAGTGAAGACTCACCCTTTGTACAAGGCGAACTGAAGCTATCCAAAGGGCCATGAAAGCATCATGCCAGGTAGATCTATTGACTGCTTGAAGTGCCTTGACCAAACCTGCAAACCTCTATCGACTTATAAAAGTAGCACCAAAAAATAAAATCATGAGAGCAGAAAGTCACGATTCAATAGAACCAAATATCATCTTTTAATGGAATTACCACTTAAAATCTCAATGGAATTTGTGGCAGCAATTGAGCCATCAAGGCAATCCTCAAGATACATATCAATAGGAATCCACAGTGCAGAATAACTACCACCAAGGCAGTGTCCATTTGGAGAAGATAGAGGATTAGAAGCCACCATGGGGTGGAATCTTTTGCGCAAATTATGTTTATTGTCTCCATAGATATTGTGATTATCTCGAATCAGCTGCTGAAATGCATCCAAGGACATTGTCGAAGCTTGTAAGGCGGATGAGTTTACCACAAGCAACTGTAATCGATTAGTGAATACTCCCCACTGAGTTTGCCTGAAGCATTAAAATTTGTTAAGGGTGATATGTAACACAGAGGTGCTAAATTCTTGCAAGAAACAGTAAGTGTGATCAGTTGTAGTACTTAAGTAAGAATTTGCCTACTCCTGACCACAGTAATTTACATGAACAACATGTGGTTCTATACAAGCCTTCATAGGGATAATGGTTCACCTTTAGCTTATTCTACTGTCAAGTTCTGAACATCTAATCGAGTCCAACTGAAATGCAAAATGTATCTCAACAATCAACTCAAACTGCAATGCTAAATGTTCACATGCACCCATCATACAGTTTATGCCAAGACTGTTGTAGTTACTGAAGGTGCAGCCAAAGTTGGCTAATGCATAGATGCCTAAGTGATTGTAGAGCATTAGCTCAGTGTCAGCATGGCAATCATTGGAATAAACTGTAATTTGGTCATTCCATGAACACTTGATACATTGTAGCAGTCTATTGCTCAAGGTTGTGCTGGTTTCTATGCATGGGGGCTTCATACAGAAACTTGACTTGAGAACTTCAGACCAGTAGAATAATTATCTGGATTGTAGATACATTGCAGATAGCCAGCTCATTCACTGGAACTAAAGTGGTTTTCAAATGTTCAGTCAAAACAAAAAGACAAGTCTACAGTTTCTTGGTGACAGGACAAGAGAGCTGAAACTCAGTAAAAGAGTACGTGAAGTTGAAAAGCCATACATGTTTTCGCGTGCCAATGAGAGGATGCGAGTAATTACTTTATCATGAAGAAGATGCCCAATAAATTCTATAGTTATCACGTTGTTCATCCTCTGTAACTTCTCGATTTTCTCTTGCTTTTGTTCAGATAAAGATCCATCGAATGCAATAAAATCTTGAAGCCTGGTGGGCCATTGTGCTTCCTTTTCTGGAGTTAATTCTAGCAAGCCCTCGTCATCTAATGCAGTATCAACCAATTGCCATAAAATGCAAAGGACAAATTCAACAATAAAGACCCCTGGTTCACATGTTGAAAAGCCAAATATCTTGGAGAGGTTAAGGTTACCATCTATCAACTGCATGATCCTGCACAAATACGGAGAAGGCATTAGAAAACTTCTCGTATGGTGCTCCTGCAATTGTTTTCCCCTACAGACTGGGATTTATGTACCACGCAGATATACGATACAGTTACAGGAATAAGTTGAGCAACATAGGTACTCCCTCTGTTCCATAATGTAGTATGTTTTGGCAAGGCATAAACATAGGATGCTTAGTTACTACTACTCCCGTTCCTAAAAAGAAGGCTGATAATTTTTTTCAAAGTCAAACAATGTAAAGTTTGACCATGTTTTTAGAAAAAATATTAATATCTATAGTACCAAATCGATATTGTTAGATACCTCATTAAATATGTTTTCATAGGATATCTGTATGGTACTCCCTCCCATCCATAGTAATTGTCACTGGATTGGATGTATCTAGCACTAAAACATGTCTAGATACATCCATTTCTATGACAAGTAATATGGATCGGAGGGAGTATTATAGTTGTTGGTAGTTTTTTAAAAGCTTGGTCAAACTTTACTGAAAGAACATGTTGGGCCCCCATGTGTGGTTTTGGTAATTAATGACAATCGTTATGGACTAATGTGTGTATTAAGTTATACTTGTAGGATTTGTCCATTTTCATCGCTTGGAGCATGTGTTGGCTTCAAGGTCGATGAAATGCAAAGAAGATATGTTGTGCAAGCTCAATATGCGAGGTCGATGATGAGGAATTAAGAAAGGCGTTCCATCTTGAGAAGGGCAAGACCGTCTACATCGAGCTCAAGTGGAATGCTCAAGGCAAAGGTATAATCTTGATAGGTTTTCCCTTTTGCCGGCCTCACGTTGTGTGTGTGAGACCGGGTTTAGGATAGATAACCGTACTATCAAGAGGGGCTCTCGTATGAGTAATTCGGTCACATCGTTCGGAGAGAGCTCAACCTTTGCATACTTGCATCATCGTATTTGGTTGTTATTTGGTCTTATCCATGTGAGGATATAGAGCTTGTGGTAATCTCCATAACAAGCTCTTGTTCATCAAAATCGGATCTCCCATATGTATCTTGTTGCGATTTTGATTTATACGGCTTTTCGGTTTCTCACCAAGTGAGGTATCTCATATTATATTAATTGATACACTCCCACTTGGTGATAATCAATATTTCCACTTTTTATTGGGAAGCCCTTGTTGTCCTCTATCCAACGCAATTGGAATCGGGTCAATCGGAGTCTCCAATCAAAAGTTATGACCGTTTGTATATTTGCTTTATTTAAAAAGAAAAAGGAAACGTCTGTTTCTGGGCCGGCCGGTACTACCGGACTCGGTACCGGCCGCACCTGGCGCCGCGCGACTATCTTCTGCCCAGCCCGGTTGCGTCGTCCGGTCCTACCGGACCGGCCCGGTACTACCGTCTGGGTGGGGCGGTACTACCGGCGGCCCAGGTAGGCCAACCCAGCCCAGCTACTCTCTGCGCTCAGCCCGATCTGATCCCCGCGTAGATCCCACGCGCCACCGCTCTGCATCGCATGCCCCCGCGTTGACTCGCCCCCGCCGCCAATTTCCCCGCTCGCGCTGGCCCAGCACCAGATCCCGTTGCTGACCCCGCGTGCGCGCCCGCGTTGCTCGCCAGCTGCTGCCTGCTTGCTTGCTGGACCGCGCGCTGCTGCCAGCTCCCAACATGGACCGTGCGCTGCTGCCTGCTTGCTGGCCCCGCGAGATGATGCTGCTGCTTGCACGCGCTGGCACGCGCACGCCAGCAGCTGCTGCTGCCCTTGCTCGCATGCGCTGGCCCGCCTTGACTCAACTTGCTCGCATGGCTCGCAGTGCGGTAGTACCGGCGATTTACAGTACTACCGGTACATGTTGAAATCTAGCCCCAACGGGTATATTTTCTGGGGCCTTTAAATAAGCTTTGTCGGTTTTGAGTTCAATCAACTCCTCTCTTATCTATTAGGCTAAACTTTATCCACACTTGCTCTAAATCTTGAAGCTTGCCTAATCTTTTCTCTCCGATGATTCTTGCCCATTTTTGAGTGGAAGAGAGAGATCTAGCCCCACGTTTTGACCTAACCGATTCATCTCTTTGTGAGTGCATCTTTGGGGATCTAGATTTTGGGGGATTTTGTGTCTCTCTTTGATTCCTCCTCTCTTGTTCCCCCAATAGCTTTAGTAGCTTTGTTGGAACTTGAGAGTGAGGGATTTGAGCATCTTTGTGGTGTTCTTGCCATTTGCATTTGGTGCATCGGTTTGAGTTCTTTTTGGAGGATTTGGTTTGAATTGCTCTTTGGAGCTTGTCCCTCTTGGGTTCTTGAAACCCTAGACGGTTTCGTGGCCTTGGTGGCATTGTGGCCTTTTGTGGCATTTGTTGGGAGCCTCCAGTTAAGTTGTGGAGTTGTGCCCCAACCTTGTGAGAGGTTCCGGTTGCCACCGACAAGTGCACCGATAGTGGAAGCGTGGATCGATCCCATTGGGGTGAGATTCACCGGAGAATAAGGGAGGCCTTTTGTGGCGTTGGTGGTTTGATACCACCCCCTCTCCAAACGAGACGTACTCCATGTTGGGAGGAACTCGGTAAAATATCGGTGTCCCCGCGTGTCTCGGTTATCTCTATACCCGAGCTCTTTACTTATGCACTTTACATTGTGATAGCCTTCGTGCTTGAAGTAATATATATCTTGCTATCACTTTGTTGCTTGTATTGCTTAGCATAAGTTGTTGGTGCACATAGGTAAACCTTAGTTGTTTCTAGGTTGTGCTTTACAAAGTAAACACTAGTTTTATTTCGTCTTTGTTGAGCCACTCTAGGAAAAGTTTTAATCGCCTATTCACCCCCCCCCCCCTTTAGGCGACATCCGTATCCTTTCATTTACGTCGTTTGACTTTTGAGAAACCTTATAGGCCATCTTTTCAGGAGAAAGGAGTAACAGACTAGACGTATCACCGGAGACAAACTTTTATACAAGAAACATGTAAGAACTATATAAAACAGTGAATAAGCAACACAAAGAGTACGTGAAGAATACAATAATGAAGGAAATTTGTGGAGCACAGTTTCTGAAGGAAATGGCACTTGGACCAGTTTAACAGAGTAGATTATATGCATTTTGACTTTCTGAAGGATATTGTCCATCTGTGTACAGTACAAATGCACAGTACACTGGTGCATGTTGAATCATCAGTACTTCGTACACAAGCATACATATGCTTTTGATTTGATTTCAGGACTTGTTACGACCAAAAATGTATTAAAGAACTATCAGAAGTAGTCAAGGGGGATGAGCTCACTTTTTAAAATTCCCCGCTTTCATCTGAAAACATAATTTGAATCCATGTCTCCGCAAGAGCTCCAAATAAAGTCGATACACTGTTGGCCTTGCAACCCGTTGAGGAATGACCCTGCAAGGGGAAAGAACACAGCAAAATCATCGATACAACATTAGCATACAGTCATATAAATTCAGTCATACAACATTCAGTGGCAAATCCGAGTAACTACTAACTACTGCCGGTTTGATTTTGCTCCTTCTGTGTAAGTACTCGGATACACATGTCAAATACTACACTAGTTAATCCTGCTAGGATGAACTTGAATTTCCGGTAAACAATTGATCAGAGAGGCAAAACATGAGGACGTAGTACTTCTGCTTCTAGGCCTCCGCGGATGTACATTGTGCATTTTGCGCGCACAGGAAGAAAAAAATGCTCACACTATGGGGAACCTCATCACCTGCCTACAATCATGCACTGTTTTCTTCCATGTCCACGTCTATCTCTAGCCACTCTGATTTCCGAGGGAAATTCCTAGATCCAAACTAGCACAGGTTCGATCGGGATTTCCGAAACCACAGGTTCCATCAGAAGCCAAGCACGGATCACTCGCGCATTCGCCTCTCCTACCACTCTCCCAGACCAAACGCAACAGTGAGAGCTGTACTGGAAGTACCTGGAGGAGAGGAGCGCGAGGAGGAGCGCCGGTGAGGCGAGGCGCGCGGCGAGGGCTGCCTCGGCGTACTTCCACGCCGTGGCGGGGGCGGCGCCGCTGCCTCCCCCGGATAGGAGCACGCGCGCCAGCATTTCGGCCAGACCGACCGAAAACTGCACATCCTCCCTCTCCCCCGCGGCCGCCGCCGCTGCCGCCACCCGCGCCGCCCATTCGTTCGGCGGGCGGGCGTCCAACTGCGCTTCCTTAGTGTACTCCGCGGCCCATTCCACCCACGCTGAGGACTTCGACTCCATGCCGAACCTCCCTTGCCCTCGGCGGTGGGTGGCGTCGGCTCGCCGTGGCCAACGTCGGAGGTGTGGGGATGGGAGAGGACAAGGATATATGTGTTGGTGCTGGTGTTTGTTTGTTGGTGTACCCACTTCGCCCACCGCACCACCGTAGGGTGGTCCCCGGACCGGATTGTTTGATAACTTTCGGCTTTAAAACGTTCGGTTTTGTACTCTTGCTCTCGGGTGAAGTTTAAACTCTCCCGGCCAAAATTCGAATAAACTTGACGAAATTTGGATATAGGTGATTTTATTAAAGAACAGGCGAAGCCGGCAGGTCGGCGGCGCCGACGCGTGGCCTCGTTGATGACGATGCAACGTGACCTTGTCCTCGGCGGCAAGCACACCGAGAACTACACCTCCCGCTTCACTGGCCGGAGCAAAGGCGTGGCCACGGCGCCGGTGCCGATCCAGAGGAACGCGAAGCCGAGGTCGGGCCAAAGGAGGAGCTAATGCCCCCATCCTCCTCGGTAGCCAGTTCGACGCCAGACGGTGGCGACCGAGGAGGGAAGCCCAGCTTCGAGCGGTATCCTGTGGCGATGTGCTCGAGGACGACGGCGAGCGTCCATCCTGGAGCGCTCCACCATCGACGCCGTGTGGCGACGCTGTGCTGCTTCGGCGGCAAGCCGACACCGTCGTGCGCCTCCAGCTGCTGACGGCGGTGCTTGGTGAAGAAATTCTCCCAGTATAGGAGGTTGTCGGGGTCTTCAGTGAGGTCAGGATCGTCCATGGCGGCGATGGCCATCTGGACCTCGTCGATGAGGTTGGACCCCTTCGGCACCGGCGGCACGGGCACGCTTCCTTGTCGGCGGGCATCGAAAGTCTGGCGGCGCCATGTAGCCGGCGGCGTGCAACAGTTGTGCCTCCTAGGGCTGCAACGAACGCCGGTCGAAGTCGTTCGCCGCCGCCGGGTCGCCTGGGTACCTCTCCGCCATTGCTGCTCTGCCAAGTTCTGCTTCTCGTCGCCGAATGTGGAACTTGTGAGTAGGGAAGTGGATGCGGGAGTGTGTGCTCTAGGATGCGGCGAGGGCGTCGACATTTATAGCCGAAAAGGGAAAACGGCTGGGAAGGCGAGCCGGCGGTGGCGCGCCATTATGGCGACGCATGGCCGAAGCGACGGGCGTCATTGACCGGCGGTCTGTCGTGGGAGCCGAGGTGGCGGGATGAGGACTGTTAGAAATAATGGGGCTAATCCATTTAGGCCCATGAGTATTTCAGATTTTCCCTAAATCTCAAAGCCCAAATTTGTGGCAGCCCATATGTGTTTGGGCCCATGTTTGTGGCAGCTCACATGGGAGTGGAGTGGGAGCTAAAGTTTAGTCCCACATGGAAAGTTGGAGGAGAGTTGCACCACCTTATAAGGTGGAGTGTTGCACCACTTTGTAATTAAGTGGGAATAAGAGAGATACACACGCGCGCTCCTCCTCCAACGCCGCCGCCGCTCGCACGCACGCTCGCCTCGTCTCGTCTCGTCACGACGCGCACGCGCGCCGCGGGTTGCGGGTTGCGGGAATCTCGCCGAGCCGAGCTTTATTTTGCTGCTCAGGAAAATTGACAGACGTGTCAAACAGTCAGCTTATTCGGGTCGCTCCCGGATCGTGGGCTACTGTAATCGACCCGAACGTGCGTAACGTGGACTCGGCCCACGTTCGCCTCCGTTAGGGTTTCCTGAGCCGCTCTATATAAAGTCCTGCGCGGCTACCGCCACGATACCACCGAAAACCAATCTAGGGTTTTGTCATCCTCTCTACTTGCGCCGTCACCATAGTCTACTCCATCCCGCTTGCCGGCGTGCACCGGCGGACGGGAGAGCAGGTCTCCGGAACCACTCGCCCTTGTGATCCTGTACGGGAGAGGGCGAATAAGGTTTTTGGGAAGCGCTCTGCGCGACTGCTCGAGTTCTCCATCACGGGTCGTCTTCCATCCAAGTCAGGCGGTGCTGCCTACCGCTGTCTTCGTCGCCATCTGCTGCGGTCACTCTTCCCCAAAGTTTCTACTACGACAACCGAACGGTACGTGCTACGTGATCCTGTTTGGTTATTCATCATGTTCTGCGAGTACATGTTAGGCTGCTGTTTGTTTCCGATCATCCTGTTGTTTAGTACATCCAGTATGTTCGAGTTACATGAGCTAGTAGCTGGTTTTGTCATGATTTATATTCTGGAATTAATCGTGGAAATTATGCCTAATAATCCAACAATCCAAAAACCTTATTGTAGGCAATTTCCTGAATTAACAATGGCTGGTTTTACCGATGCACTGAGGCCGGATAAGTTTACCGGTGTGCACTTTAAGAGGTGGCAGTACAAGGCTGAGCTTTGGCTGACCACGATGAAAGTGTTCCACATCAGTAAAGGCAAACCTGAGGGAACTATATCTGACGAGGATTAGAAGAAGTTCGAGGATGCTAATACTGTCTTTGTGGGATGTATTCTGAGCATTCTTGCTGACCGTCTGTGTGATGTGTTTATGCACATAAAAGACGGAAAGGAGCTCTGGGATGCACTGGATGCCAAGTTTGGTGCTGCAGATGCTGGCAGTGAACTGTATATCATGGAGAGCTTTCATGATTTTAAGATGACTAAGGACCTTCCTGTGGTTCAACAAGCTAATGAGATACAGTGCATTGCCAAGGAGCTCGAACTCCTTAAGTGTACCTTACCCGACAAGTTTGTGGCGGGATGCATTATTGCTAAGTTGCCCCCTTCATGGAGGAACTTTGCCACAACTCTCAAACACAAGAGACAGGAGATATCAGTTGAAAATCTGATAGCGTCCCTTGATGTTGAGGAGAAGGCTCGGGCTAAGGACACTACTGATAAAGGAGAGGGTCTTGCTACTGCTAACTTTGTGCAGAAAGGCAAATCCGTAGGCAAGAACAAAGGGAACTTCAAACCCTCCTTTAACAAGCCTGTAAAGACTACAACCTTCAAGAAGAAGAAGACGAACAGGGACAAGAGTGAACTGTCTTGTTACACTTGTGGAGAGCCCGGCCATTTTTCCAAGGACTGTCCAGAACGCGCAGACCGCAGAGGGAAAAAGGCCAAGACTGTCAACGTCGTGACCGCTAGCAATACTGATGGGTATGGTAATTTATTTACTGTTCTTTCAGTATTTCAATCACCGTGTTGGTGGCTTGATACGGGTGCTAATGTTCATGTGTGTGCTGACATCTCTATGTTCACTTCTTATCAGGTCGCTCGGGATTCATCCGTCCTAATGGGGAATGGATCACATGCTTCTGTTCGTGGTGTTGGCACGGTGGATCTGAAGTTTACTTCCGGAAAGATCGTGCAGCTGAGGAACGTGCAGCATGTCCCTACTATGAACAAGAATCTCGTTAGTGGCTCCCTTCTTTGCAGAGATGGGTTTAAGGTTGTCTTAGAGTCTAATAAAGTCGTTGTTTCGAAACATGGACAATTTATTGGTAAAGGTTATGAGTTCGGAGGCTTGTTCCGGTTTTCACTTTCAGAGTTTTGTAATAAATCCGTGAATCATATTTGTGGTGGTGTTAATGATGATACCAGTGTTTGGCATTCTCGTTTATGTCACATTAATTTTGGTTTGATGTCTCGGATGTCCAGCATGAGTTTAATTCCGAATTTCACTATTGCCAAAGGTTCTAAGTGCCATAGTTGTGTGCAATCAAAGCAACCTCGAAAGCCTCACAAGGCTACCGAGGAGAGAAACTTGGCACCTCTAGAACTCATACATTCTGATCTATGTGAGATGAATGGTGTGTTGACAAAAGGTGAAAAGAGATATTTCATGACGTTGATAGATGATGCTACTAAATTCTGCTATGTTTACTTGTTGCAAACTAAAGATGAGGCTTTAGACTACTTTAAAATCTATAAGGCCGAGGTTGAAAATCAACTAGAGAGAAAGATCAAGCGTCTTAGGTCGGATCGTGGTGGTGAGTATTTTCCCAAAATATTTGATGAATTCTGTCAGGAACACGGAATTATTCATGAGAGGACGCCTCCCTACTCGCCCCAATCAAACGGGGTTGCCGAGAGGAAAAACCGCACGCTGACTGACTTGGTGTATTTCATGTTAGCCACTGCTGGTTTATCAAAGGCATGGTGGGGGGAGGCTTTGTTGACTTCATGTCATGTCCTGAATAGAGTTCCTAACAAGAATAAAGAAAAGACCCCTTATGAGGAGTGGGTTGGGAGAAAACCATCACTTTCGTATCTGCGTACTTGGGGGTGTTTGGCGAAGGTCAACATACCGATTCCCAAGAAACGCAAGCTCGGACCCAAGACAGTGGATTGTATCTTTCTAGGATATGCTCCACGGAGTGTAGGCTATAGATTTCTAGTGGTTAAATCTGAGGTACCTGATATGCATGTTGATACTATAATGGAATCTCGTGATGCAACATTCTTTGAGAATATTTTTCCTATGAAAGATATGCATAGCATTGGTAGGATTTATTCTGAAATACTTCCTGAATCTAGTGCATCTATTGATAATTCTGAACAACCACATGAGGAATTTCTTGAGAAGGATGACGATGAACCTCTCACGAGGAGTAAAAGACAGAGGGTAGCAAAATCCTTTGGCAATGATTTCATCGTGTACCTTGTGGATGATACTCCCAGATCCATTACTGAGGCATATGCATCTCCTGATGCAGATGATTGGAAAGAAGCTGTCCAAAATGAGATGGACTCGATTCTTTCTAATGGAACTTGGGAATTATCAGAACGACCCTATGGTTGTAAACCTGTGGGATGTAAGTGGGTGTTCAAGAAGAAGCTAAGGCCTGATGGTACTATTGAGAAGTACAAGGCACGGCTTGTAGCTAAGGGCTACACACAGAAAGAAGGCGAAGATTACTTTGACACCTATTCACCTGTCGCTAGACTGACCACCATTCGAGTACTACTGTCCCTGGCTGCCTCTTATGGTCTTCTCGTTCATCAAATGGACGTGAAGACAGCTTTCTTTAATGGAGAGTTGGAAGAGGAAATCTATATGGATCAGCCGGATGGGTTTGTGGTAAAAGGTGAAGAGACAAAGGTGTGTAAGTTATTGAAATCTTTATATGGCCTGAAACAAGCACCTAAGCAATGGCATGAGAAGTTTGACAGAACTCTACTTTCTGCTGGCTTTGTCATTAACGAGGCTGATAGGTGTGTTTACTATCGCCATGGTGGGGGCGATAGTGTTATATTATGTTTGTACGTGGATGATATTCTGATCTTTGGTACAAACATGAAAGTGATAAATGAAGTCAAGGCTTTCTTGTCAAAGAGTTTTGATATGAAAGATCTGGGAGAGGCTGATGTGATTCTAAACATCAAGCTTATTAAGAACGAGAATGGGATTACTTTAACGCAATCTCATTATGTTGAGAAGGTCTTGAGCCGATTTGGCTTTAATGATGGCAAGACTTCTCCAACACCTTATGATCCCAGTTTGATATTACGAAAGAATAAGAAGGAACCAACAGATCAGCTGAAATATTCACAAATTGTTGGTTCTCTCATGTACTTAGCAAGCGCTACAAGACCCGATATCTCTTTTGCTGTGAGCAAGTTGAGTAGGTTCATGTCTAACCCGGGTATTGATCATTGGCATGCACTTGAAAGGGTCATGCGCTATCTATGTGGTACAATGAGCTATGGGATTCACTATTCAGGGAATCCTGCTGTGCTTGAAGGATATAGTGATTCGAATTGGATCTCTGACGTTGATGAACTCTACGCCACGAGTGGGTATGTGTTTACCCTTGGAGGTGGCGCAGTGTCATGGAGGTCTCGTAGACAAACCATATTGACGAGGTCAACTATGGAAGCAGAACTTACTGCTTTAGACACAGCCACTATTGAGTCAGAATGGCTGCGTGAGCTCTTGATGGACTTGCCTGTGGTTGAGAAACCTGTGCCGGCAATCCTTCTGAATTGTGACAACCAAACTGTTATTGTCAAAGTGAACAATTCTAAGGATAACGCGAAGTCATCAAGACACGTGAAGAGACGTTTGAAATCTGTCAGGAAATTGAGAAACTCCGAAGTAATAACTGTTACGTATATTCAAACAGACAAAAACCTGGCAGATCCCTTTACAAAGGGACTATCACGAAATGTGATAGAAAGTGCATCGAGGGATATGGGGTTGAGACCCATGGATGTCACACCTTAGTGGTAACCCAACCTATGTGATCGGAGATCCCGTGAATTAGGACCTGGGAAGAACAAGCTAGTGGTTTGACTGAGGAGAGTATTTTGTAACCCTCTCTATGTGAAGATGCATGACTCTCATAATCTGTAAGGCAGGTTGGCAACATGCCTTAATGTGTTTCTGTTGGCTTTAATTAGCAAAGATGCCGTCCTACAGGGCATTCTTGAAAGAACACACCTATATGAGCTCGACTGTAAACGTCGCGGTCTATGAGATCTGGGTGATCTCTAGTAAACTCATGAAGAGACCAGGGAGTATGACGCATATGCTCCAACCCGCGGGGTAGGCTACTGACAGCCAAGTACTAGTTATGATTTTGAGCGAAATCTATTGGCACCAAACTTGCAATTCAAGGTTCGTCCATTGTTCAAGTTGTTGATAGACGTAGTTCAAGATTCTAGGCGGAAGTTCAACTTAACAGTCTCTGCTGAAACACTGGTATATAAACAAGTAGCAAGGATTGGCAAATCTTCAAATGGGCATTTGAGATCTGGTGGGGGATTGTTAGAAATAATGGGGCTAATCCATTTAGGCCCATGAGTATTTCAGATTTTCCCTAAATCTCAAAGCCCAAATTTGTGGCAGCCCATATGTGTTTGGGCCCATGTTTGTGGCAGCTCACATGGGAGTGGAGTGGGAGCTAAAGTTTAGTCCCACATGGAAAGTTGGAGGAGAGTTGCACCACCTTATAAGGTGGAGTGTTGCACCACTTTGTAAGTAAGTGGGAATAAGAGAGATACACACGCGCGCTCCTCCTCCAACGACGCCGCCGCTCGCACGCACGCTCGCCTCGTCTCGTCTCGTCACGACGCGCGCGCGCCGCGGGTTGCGGGTTGCGGGAATCTCGCCGAGCCGAGCTTTATTTTGCTGCTCAGGAAAATTGACAGACGTGTCAAACAGTCAGCTTATTCGGGTCGCTCCCGGATCGTGGGCTACTGTAACCGACCCGAACGTGCGTAACGTGGACTCGGCCCACGTTCGCCTCCGTTAGGGTTTCCTGAGCCGCTCTATATAAAGTCCTGCGCGGCTACCGCCACGATACCACCGAAAACCAATCTAGGGTTTTGCCATCCTCTCTACTTGCGCCGTCACCATAGTCTACTCCATCCCGCTTGCCGGCGTGCACCGGCGGACGGGAGAGCAGGTCTCCGGAACCACTCGTCCTTGTGATCCTGTACGGGAGAGGGCGAATAAGGTTTTTGGGAAGCGCTCTGCGCGACTGCTCGAGTTCTCCATCACGGGTCGTCTTCCATCCAAGTCAGGCGGTGCTGCCTACCGCCGTCTTCGTCGCCATCTGCTGCGATCACTCTTCCCCAAAGTTTCTACTACGACAACCGAACGGTACGTGCTACGTGATCCAGTTTGGTTATTCATCATGTTCTGCGAGTACATGTTAGGCTGCTGTTTGTTTCCGATCATCCTGTTGTTTAGTACATCCAGTATGTTCGAGTTACATGAGCTAGTAGCTGGTTTTGTCATGATTTATATTCTGGAATTAATCGTGGAAATTATGTCTAATAATCCAACAAGGACGATTCGGCTTCTCTCACTGGCAGGACGAGGCCATGGGCGGTTTTTTTGCCAATTCCGTTGCGTCCGGCGTTCCTAGGCGGTTCCCAACGGCCCTGGTTCAGCCTGGAAACGTCGGATGAAACTTGAGCCAAATTCGGCTCTATTCCTAAGAACGCGATTGGACGAATTTTTGTCGTCAGGAAAAAATGGGACTAAGAACGTCGTCCTGGAAATGCATGGTGAGATGCTCTTAAACGGAAAAACTTCTACGAGTTCCCCATGGTCCGCGAACCCGCTAGATCTCAGTTTCGGTTTAATGTTTCTGGAGAGAGAAATCCCAGTTTCGGAGTAGTACTCGTAGAAGAAATTCTGGTTTCAGCTGCCTCGCCCTCCATGCATGCATTGGAGGCAGGGAAGATCCTGTCGTTGGCTAACCCGGGCCCAGGGTATAAGAGAAGGCCCTCTGAAACAATGGATAATGACAAAGCGAAACAAATGAAGGGATACACCCACTGGTTACTGACAGTTAGGATCGCGGTCAATCGTGATCTGGCTCATCCAAGTAGGTGGCGCGTGGGTGGATCTAGTTGTGTGTGGGAAAAGTTTGAATGAGAGGCGCACGGGGACATGCACGCGAACACTCCGCCGGCCACTAGGAGAAAGCCATCATCTCGTACTTCACCTGCTACCATGTCACGTAATTCAAAAAAAAGTGAAAGAAAGCAAGAGGAGTAAAACGCATCCACGATTACTTAAACTTGACACTTAAAATCGATGTACTCATTGACCTTCCAAATATGTAGCGTATCGGCATAAATACGGTTTAGTGTTTATCTAGGTGTTAAACAAAAGACACGGGATATTTGAGAGGAACTGGCTCAACACTCTGGGACGTGGCCTATCTCATATATATATATATATAGAAGTACCAAGAGGTACGTATAGGTTACAGATGACATATATAGAAAATATACAGTCTAACACCCTCTCTCGATCTTAACTATGGCCTGAAACATTCAGCAAATTAAGATTGCGTCTACATCCTGTGAACAGCGGAAGCGACAACGGTTTGATGAAGATATCAGCAAGTTGATCCTTGGAGAAGATAAACTTGATCTGCAGGAGCTTCTGTGCAACTCGTTCTCTCACAAAATGATAATCAACTTCGATGTGTTTCGTTCGGGCATGAAATACCGGGTTCGAAGACAGGTATGCAGCACCGATGTTGTCATACCAAAGGACAGGAGGCTGGTCTTGGGCAATCTTCAACTCTCGGAGCAAAGACTGGACCCATATGAGCTCGGCGGTGGCATTGGCAACAGACTTGTATTCAGCTTCAGTACTACTCCGAGATATTGTAGCTTGCTTACGTGCACTCCAGGCGATCAAACTAGGACCAAAGAACACAGTATAGCCCCCCGTTGATCACCGGTCATCTGAGTTACCAGCCCAATCCGCATCACTGAAGGTCGCGAGCACGCCAGAGGGTGCCGGCCGAAGATGAAGTCCAAAGGTGAGAGTAGAATGAACATAGCGCAAGATGCGCTTAACAGCAGACCAATGAGTATCTCGTGGAGCATGAAGGTACTGGCAGAGACGGTTAACTGAATAGGAAACATCAGACCGAGTGATGGTGAGGTACTAAAGACCCCCAACAACACTCCGGTACTCAGTAGCATCATCAGCAGACAATAGAGTACCATCAGTAGCAGACAGAGTCTCAGTGGAGGACATGGGTATAGTAGCAGCTTTGCACTCAAGCATACCAGCGCGCCGTAACAGATCCTGAGAGTACTTCTGCTATGAAAGAGCAAGGCCATCACCAGGATATGTGACCTCCAGCCCAAGAAAATAGTGTAGCTTGCCCAGATCCTTAATAGAGAAATCAGAACCTAGAGCCACAATGAGACGATCCATAGCTGCAGTAGAGGAGAACCAGAATAATATAATCAACATAAACCATAAGATACATAGTAACCTCCGGGCGCTGAAGAAGGAACGGTGAAGTATCAGCTGTAGAGGGCACAAATCCATGAGTGTGAAGTGCAGCGCCGAGACATGCATGCCAGGCACGAGGAGTCTGTTTCAGGCCATAGAGCGCCTTCACCAGACGACAGAGATGCTGAGGACAAGAAGGGTCAACAAAACCAGGAGGCTGTCGCATGTAGACCTCTTCCTCCAAAACACCATGGAGAAAAGCATTCTGAACATCCATCTGACGAAGATCCCAGCCTCGAGTAACAACAATAGAAAGAAGCAGCCAAATAGTGGTGGGTTTGACCACGGGACTGAAAGTATCCTCATAGTCGAGCCCATGCCTTTGCTTGAAGCCTTTAGCAACCAGCTGAGCCTTGTACCGCTCAATAGAACCATCAGCGTGCTTCTTCACTTTAAAGATCCACTTGGAGTCAATGATATTGACACCAGGACGGGGAGGAACCAACTGCCAAGTACCATTCTGACGGAGGGCCTGAAACTCAAGGTCCATGGCAGTGCGGCAGTGCTGGATGCTCATAGCAGCCTGGTAATGACGAGGCTCAGCAGTGGGATCGGACTGCGCTTGAGCTAAGCAGGAAACGATCCAGGCAACCATACCATCAGTGCATTCCTTTGGGCGATGAACACCGCTGCGACTACGCGTGTGAGGGCGCATCGCAACAGTAGCAGGAGGCAGTGGTGCAGAGGCATCGCTCGATGCAGATGGCGGCGAAGGTGCAGCCGGGGACAGCGGCCCGGAGTCGGGCGGCATGGCAGAGCGGGTGGGCAACGCGTACCTCGGCCCAGCGGGGGCGGAGCATGCGGGCGACGCGCAAGGCAGCTCCGGCCCAGCTAGAGGTGGCGACGGGGCAGGCGGCCCACCCACGGGCGGGGGCGATGGCGGCCGGCGGGAGGCCCAGCAGGCGCTGGGCTGGTGACCGACGGGGTCGAGGGCGCCTCGGGGCACGGTGTAGGTGCATGCGCCATGCACCGATCGACGTTGGCGTCGACAAGAGTGTCCAGGACCTCCAGACGAGCTCCACGACCAGTACCTGTACCGTGGTTAGGCAATAACACAGGCGAATATGCAGCATCATCACATTGGCCAGGACTAACATGAGTTGAATTTGTGGGTGGCATAGAAGGAGACAATGGCATATTCGAAAAAGGAAACAGATTCTCATCAAAGACAACATCATGAGAGATATAAACACGATTACTAGGAACGTGTAAGCACTTGTAGCCTTTGTGGAGAGCACTATAACCAAGGAAGACACACTTTTTGGATCGAAACTCAAGTTTACGGTTATTGTAGGGCCTTAGATGAGGCCATCAAGCACAACCAAAAACTTTGAAGAATGTGTAGTCAGGAAGTTCTTTAGACAAAAGTTCAAGGGGTGTCTTCATGTTTAGTACTCTAGTGGGAGTTCTATTAATCAGGAAACAGGCAGTGGAAAAAGCATCACTCCAAAAATGGAAAGACACAGTGGCATGTGCAAGCAAAGTGAGGCCAGTTTCAATGATGTGACGGTGTTTGCACTCAACCATATCGTTTTGCTGATGTGTATGACGAGAGGAGACACGATGCGATATCCCAAGTTTATTAAAGAAGGTGTTGAGATTGCGATATTCGCCCCCCAATCTGACTGAACATGAATAATATTATGCTTGATAAGACGCTCAACATGCAATTGAAATTGCAGAAAAACTTTAAACACGTAAGCTTTGATCTTAAGTAAATAGAGCCATGTAAAGCGACTATAAGTATTAATGAAATTAACATAATAATTATGACCACTAACAAAGGTTTGGGCAGGGACCCATACATCCGAATACACAAGTTCAAGAGGATTTTTGATTACACGAATGGAAGAAACAAAAGGTTGCTGGTGACTTTTTCCCTGTTGACAAGCATCACAGACTGCTAGACTTTTATTACTAGATGATGTAGGGAGCTCATGGTGACGAAGCACATGGCTCACCAGAAGACGCAGGATGGCCAAGGCACGCATGCCAATGAGCATATGACACGCGCACACCACTGAAGACCTCTGGACTCGATGGTGCCTCCAGCGCATACATGCCCTGGTGGACACGACCTCTAAGCAGAACCTCCCGTGTAACTCGGTCCTTAATGAGAAGATAAGACGGATGAAACTCACAAAAAACATCATTGTCATAAGTAAGCTTACGAATAGAGAGTAAATTGCGAGTGACGGAGGGGACACAAAGTACATTACGAATATGAAGTCTACGGGAGGAGCTAGAGAGGAGAGATGCCTGGCCAACATGAGTGATGGGCATACCTGAACCATTAGCGGTGCGGACCTTATCATGCCCACGATAGGGCTCCGGCGAGTTGAGCTTGTTCATCTCGCTGATCGTGTGATCTGTCGCACCAGTGTTGAAGTACCAGTGGGATCAACCGAGTATGACGGTGTCTGGCCGTAGTAGCTGTCAGCGATGGCGGATTGCTTCTCATTGCCACGTCCGTCATTGCCGATGCCAAGGAAGTCACGTTTGAAGCGACGGTGGCACTTGGACGCGAGGCGGCCAAGGATGCCACACAACTGGCAGGTAGGATGCTGACGGCCACCGGTGTTCGGCGGTGGCGGCTGACGCGGTTTCACTGACCGATGCCTCTAGCAGGCGGGCCAGGGGGCAGACGTGGCACAGGGGCATGGCTGCCGACAGGGCACCACGGTGGGCCGCGTTGGCAGTGAGATCAACGTGCTGGGTCGCGTGGCTCTCCTCAACGCGGGCCTCAGTGTACATGAGGCGGGAGTAGAGGTCACGCGGCGTGATCAGTGTCTCACGACCATTCACGTGCTCCACCATGCTATCGTAGTCGTTGTCGAGGCCATGGAGAACATACTCTGTGAACTACGCATCACGGAGTGGTTGCCCGAGGGACGTCAGTGTGTCCGAGAGCGTCTTGACCTTGTGGAAAAAATCATGCGCCGAGGAGTTGAGCTTCTTGCAGTCGCTGAGTTGACAACGAAGGGCCGTACCATGAGCTTCAGACTGCTGCGAGTAGCTGTTCTTGAACGTGCTCCAGATGTCATAGGAGGACGCAGCGAACAACACCAGGCCGGCAACACTCTCTGTTAGAGAGGACTGCAGCGCGAAGACGATGGCCTGGTCCTAGGCGACCCATGCGTGGTAGGCGGGGTTCGGCGCAGCCACCCTCATACCATCAGTAGTGTATGCCGCAACCGAGCACGGCGGGCAGGGGAAGCTCCCATCCACGAAGCCATCGAGGTGACTGTTGCGAAGGAGCGGCAAGATGTGGTCACGCCAATACAGGTAGTTGTCATGTGTGAGATGCACGGTGATGAGGTTGGCCAGCTGATATGGGGCTGGGACAGCACCCTCGGGACTCGTGGGCGCCGGGGCGTCGGAGACGGCATGGGAGAAGGGCAACACTGGGGCCTCGTAGGGCGCTGCAGTGAACCCTGCCATCGGGAAGATCGATAGACCGTAGTGGTTGGCCGGCGGTGTAGACGATGCCGCTGGCGAGACGACGGCGAACGACACGAGGGGTGCCAATGGCGCGATCATGGGCGGTGGCGACGGGAAAAACCCGCTGGAGAACACCGCCATACCGATGTGAAGGGGGTGCGAGGATGAGGACGGAGCCATGTGACTCATCGTGCTCGTGGAGGACGAGGCGAGCAGCGCCGCGAGGGACGGCGGGATGAAGGGGGACGTCGAGGCACCGGAGACCAGTGCGGTGGCTGTGGTGGTGGACATGGCAGCGAAGGAGGCCGAGGAAGCACCCGACTTAGTCATGGCGGCAGCCGAAGGAAGCAGTGGCGGCGGCCAGAGAGAAGGGAAGCGGCGGCTAGGGTTGGGGTGGGCGGCGGCTAGGGTAGGAAGTTTTGACCTAGTCTGATACCATGTTAAACAAAAGACACGGGATATTTTGGAAGGAACTGGCTCAACACTCTGGGGCGTGGCCTATCTCATATATATATAGAAGTACCAAGAGGTACGTACAGGTTACAGATGAAATATACAGAAAATATACAGTCTAACACTAGGTCACCTGATAATCATAGACTGATGTATTTGTCGACGTGGCACTGCGAGGACCCCCACATAGCAGACTGCTTACCGTTTACACAGAAAAAATTTTAATAATAAAAAAGAGTTGGACAAAACTGCAAAAATGAAAAGAGGTAAAAGATTCCTCCCCTCCCCCTCCCGAGGTCAACCCCCCAGCGCCACTGCCACTCCCCGCGCCCGACGCCGCCACCTCTAGCGCTCACCACCAACACCAAGACCAAGCACCTCCCTCTCTCTCCACCCCCTCCTCTTCGCCTCCCTCTTATCGTCCCTCTCTATGCACATCCATGTGCTTCAGAAACATGGACAGGAGCACGGAGAATGATGCTTCAGTATCCAGAGTGTAGGCAGGGGAAGGGTACGGTTTCCACCGGCGGCGAGCACGTCCTCTTTCTCGTCTTCCTATCGTACACGACGTCGATGAGGTCGAGTGCCCAGGTCTCCAACGTGAACACAACGGCGGCGACCCTGATGCCTTGTCGCTCTGCTGCCTCGTCCCACGAGCAGCAAGGAGGTCACCGGCATGTGCTCTGAAAGGGACTCAGATGTGTCTTAGAGTCGAATCTCTGGTGGTGCGCCGCCTCATCGTAACCCACGCACAACGACGCCGAGGACACATCGACTGTTGCGTGCTTCCCCATCAGCCGCCAGGCCACCGACGAAGTGCGGCAAAATTGTTCTTGATTTGAAGGCGCCTTGCTCCGTCGATGTCGCTCGCTTGAGTCAGGAACGCAGACGAGCTGCCACAAGGACAATGGATGGTTCACATGGACGAAGGAGATCCCGTTGCTTGTCAGGCTAGGAGATGGTACCTGATGCTGAATGTGATGCATGGATTAGTTCGGCTTATAAGATGTAATACCTCAGACATTACGCTCTAAGCAACAAGTCAGGAATGAACCCAAAGTGCATAAGGTGTCCTATCGAGGAGGCCTAGGGGCCACCCACGTGTAGGTCTCGTCTGAGCGGAACATGGCACGCTACCGGCCAACGATCTTATCCACTTTGCAACAACATCGTGACAAGTGCGAGCAACGTAGTCAACAGGTATGCGAAATACAAACATACATAAGTGTGTATGTCTTGGACATACAAGAGTACATTAGAGACAATCCATCTAAACGAAATAGAAATATTGCAACGTCATACGGCAAGATCCAAAATAGTAGATAGTTCTAATAGTTTATGATACATCCCCATACATCACACATCAGAGTATCAAACAGAAGCAGAGTACAAGATCCGAGTACGAATAAGAAGTGAATTGGCATAAGATGCCCTAAAAATAAGCATATCCCGCCCACAGATCTCAAGGATCTCATGCCCTAGAATCTCTATACCTGACGGTCGTTGCCACCAACATCGGTCTCCTCGACCCAGTAGCCTTCCTGCAGATATATCTGTCCATCTGAACCAATATTTTATCGTGTGAGATGATACGTTGGAAACGTATCTATAATTTTTGATGCTCCATGCTTGTTTACTATCTACTTTGCTTTGCTTTTCTACACTTTGAGGTGTTTTTATATCTTTTCTGGAACTAACCTATTAACAAGTTGCCACAGTGCCAGTTACCTGTTTTCTTCTGTTTTTTGTTCCAGAAAGGCAGAAAATCAATATTCTCGGAATTGGACGGGACAAAAGCCAAAGTCAATATTTTACCATGGGAGTCACGAAGTCCAGAGGGGATACAGAGAGGCGAACCAGGGCCGCCACACACCCCCTAGGCGCGGGTGGGCCCATCCCGCGCCTAGGCAGGGTGTGGGGCCCCTGGCCGCCTCCTAGCCTCGCCTCTTTGCCTATAAGAAACCCCCGATGTAGAAACCCTAGACAACGGATCAAAACTCCACGAAACCTTCTTTAGCCGCTGCCACCGTCGTCCCTAGATCGGGGGGATCTGAAGTTCTTCCCAACACCCTGCCAGAGGGGAGATCATCCCGGAGGCCTTCTTCTCCGGTATGATGCGTGAGTAGTTCCACCTTGCACTATGGGTCCATGTAGTAGCTAGATGGTTGTATCTCCTCCTTGTGCTTTCATGTATAGATCTTGTGAGATCCGTTCATGATCAAGATCTAATCTATTTGTAATCATGCATATTGTGTTTGTGGGGATCCGATGGATATTGAGATTACTATGTCAGATCGATTAATGGTTTTGTCTATTTGCTACTATCATGTATGTGTTGTTTGTGATCTTGCATGCTCTCCGTTGTTAGTAGCTATCTTGGCCAAGTAGTTGCTAGTGACTCGAAGAGGGGGGATTTATGCTCGATAGTGGGTTCATGCCTCTAGTTTCCAAGGGAAGTGACATAAATCTCTTCGGTTTTAGATGTGTTGTTGCCACTAGGAAGAAAACAACAGTCTCTTGTTCATAGAACAAGTGGATTGTTTACCTTACACACTTTGCTTAAAGAAGTTGTCTGTTGCTTGCAACTTAATACTAGAGGGGGTTCGGATGATAACCTGAAGGTGGACTTCTAGTCATAGATGCACTTGGATGGCGGTCTATATATATTGTTGTATTGCCCAATCGAATCTCATAGGATCTTTTTGTCTGGTATTGCATTGTTATGCCTTGCTCAGTTCCTGTCAATTACCCTGCTTGGATGATTATCCAGACTTTTTATGCAGGTTTGAACTTCTCTTCAAGGAACTTGTTGGATTCAGCTACTGGAGGTACCTTTATGGGCCTCACTTTGGGTGCTACAACAAAGCTCCTTGACAATATGATGGTTAACTACTCTGAATGGCACACTGAGAGAGCTCCACATGGTAAGAAGGTAAATTCTGTCGAAGAAACCTCCTCTTTGAGTGATAAGATTGATGTTATTATGGCTATGCTTGTTAATGGGAAAGCTCCTCTAGATCCTAATAGTGTTCCCTTACCCTCTTTGGTTGCTCAAGAAGAGCAAGTTGATGTGAACTTCATTAAAAACAACAATTTCAACAACAATGCATATAGGAATAATTTTGGTGCTAACAATTATTATAGGCCTTATCCTCCTAATAATGGCAATACCTATGGAAACTCCTACAACAATGCTAGAAGTGACCCCTCTGAACTTGAAGTCATGCTCAAAGACTTTATTAGTAAACAAACTGCTTTCAACAAAACTGTGGAGGAAAAGCTTTTAACTATTGAGAAAAATATATCCTCTTTGTTTGAAGCACAGTCCTCCTTGATTAATAAAATGGCTGCTAAACCTGGAACCATGGAAAGTACCTTTGCTGCCACTCATGCCATACAAGTTACTATTGATGAAAATGTTAGACTGTTATCCCAACTTCATTCTAAGTGGGAAAGGGAAGCTGAAATTGATAGAAACAATAGGGTGTGCACCATCACTAGAATGGATACCACTAAACCACAAGAAGTCCATATTCCTCCTCCTACAATGTCTAAGCCTATTGAGTCTACTACTAGTGATGGTAAGTTCGGTTTTGATATAGATGGTTGCAATATTTCTGAAGTGATTATGTTCCTGCAAAAGCTTGCTAGAAGTCCTGATGCTAGTGATATGCATGTTGCTTTCACTAAACACATTACAGATTCTCTTGTGAAAATTAAGGAAGAGAAACTAAAACACAAAGCTTCTATCCCTAGGAAAAGTAGAAGATAGTTGGGAACCCATTATTAATATGCAAGTGAATGACTTTGATCTCAAAGCTTCATGTGGTCTTGGTTCCAGTGTCTCTATTATGCCTAGGAAGATTTATGAAATGCTTGATTTGCCACATTTGGAAGATTGCTATTTGGATGTCCCACGCAATGATAATGCTAAAAAGAAACTCATGGGGAGTATTAAAGATGTTCTCATTATGGTTAACAATGCTTATGTCCATGTGGATTTCTATGTTTTGGATTTTGAATACAATGCTTCTTGTCCTATTACTTTGGGAAGACCTTTTCTTAGAACTATTGGTGCCATCATTGATATAAAGGGGCACCATTAAATATCATTTTCCATTCAAGAAAGGTATTGGACACTTCTCTATGAGGAGAGAGAAGTTGCTTTTTGCTCCTCCTTTGAAAGCAAAGTTTGATGTTAATGCTTCTTCGTTTGAAAATACTTGATTCTTCTTGCTTCTTGTGCCTAACTTAAAGGCTTTAAAGAAAAGTACTTGTTGGGAGATAACCAAAGAGTTTCCTTGAATCTTGCAAGTTATTACTTTTGTAATGACCTCTCCTTATCCTTTTTGTTTGCTTTTTGTGCCAAGAATGACCTCTAATGAGAGGGAAGTAAGATTTGGGGAGTTGCTGTCCCGAAACAGATTTCTGTCCTCCACCATAAAAATTCGTGAGGAGTCTCTGTAACTCGGATTGAGCTTAAAATTTACGAATAAATCCCCCAGTATATTATTAACTTTCGATAATTCAACACCTTTTGATTTGAGCAACAAAATAGTTTAGAAAATATCGGTTTCTACCTGCTGGTCTGTTTTGATAGATTTCTCCAATTATTTGTATTTGCTTCTTATTGATTCCTTTTTGAGTTCTCTTTAGGTGAATTGAGATTTTTGAAGGAGTTTCTACAGTAGCTTGTCCTTTTAGTGAAAAGTATTGTTGTTCCAAAGCTTGACCTAATGGTCTATGTCGTGGGAATGGTCACGGCAGATGCTGCAATCGGCAGCGAGTAGTAGAACGAGGGGCAAGGGCGTCCAGCCATCTGCGGTGCGAGATGAGGGCAAAGACACAGGGTTTTACCCAGGTTCGCCCCCCGGAGGGTAAAGACCTACTCCTGCTAGATTGTATTATGGAGGTGGTACAATGGGCGAGCTCGGCGGCTAGGCGGCGAGTCGCTTGGGTGTATGATGGAACGTATCTCTACTTGCCCTATAGGGAGGTTTATATAGGCTCACCTCCCCTAGGGTTTACATATCTCAACCGACTCAGTTAAAGCTTCGGTACTCGTTTAACCTAATCCGACTGGGCCTATCTACTCGCCTGGGCCTTCAGCTTCCAGTCGCTTGGTTCCTTGCTGGGCTTCAATCCAGTCGCCGTCTTGCAGGCCCACTCGCCAGTTCTTGGGCCAGTCGGAAACGTCCTGCTGGGTATACCCCGGTAGGCATATCCCCATCAGTAGTCCCCGAGGCCGCCGTCGATTAGGCGTAGGTGGCTGCTGGCAGTCGGAGTATACGGCTTCAGAGTGGACATCCAGTCGAATCGTCGGCGGGCTCCCGTATAGAGGAGAATCCAATCATCCAGGTCGCAGCTTTGGCGTGTCGAATCGGCAAAACACTGTCATAGTGAGAGGGTCGGCGAGTCGAGTGGCTGAAGTTGGACCGTTAACCGTGGTCAAA
The DNA here is from genome assembly GCA_916181665.1 of Avena sativa. Classification (NCBI taxonomy): domain Eukaryota; kingdom Viridiplantae; phylum Streptophyta; class Magnoliopsida; order Poales; family Poaceae; genus Avena; species Avena sativa. The sequence goes on from OV702280.1 coordinate 142,696,735, forward strand.
CTAGCCGTTGGGGTAATCCAACGGTAACTTTTGGCGTAATCACCGCATAGTAACGGCTCCCTGATTTGGCGGGTAACAACCGCTATATAAGAGGAATGGCAGGCGATCAGAGAACCACCTTCTCACCATTTCCTCCGATTGCGCGCACCTTTCGCCTCCCTTCGCATCGCGATCCAGCCGACCTGAAATCCCCCGACCCCCAGCAAATCTCTCTGCCATGGCCCTCTCCGCCGAGCCGTGGGGTAGATCTAAATGCACGAGGGCGCAACTGGCTACCTTCGAGGAGGCCGGGATCTTGCGAGCCGGCTGTTGGCGCATTCCCGCAGCCGGAGAGACGACCCCGAATCCGCGAGAGAGCGAGTTCATCTGCTTCACCAGCCATCTTGAACGGGGGCTAGGGTTCCCCACGTCCCTGTTCTTCCGACGCTTCTGCGCCTACTACGGGATCCAGCCTTCGGATCTGGGTCCCCACAGCATCGAGCAGCTCGCCATCTTTGTGGCGTTCTGCGAATGCTACTTGGGCTGCCGGCCCTACTTCCCCCTATGGCAAGATCTGTTCCACGGACGGATCAGCCGCGAGGAAGCGGGCGGCCCAATGCTAGCCGCGGGCGGCCTAACCTTCCAGCTCAAGTCGAAGGCTTCATTCTTCGACCTGATGCTGCCCGCCAAGGCAGCGAGCGACTGGAAGAAATCGTGGTTTTACGTAGCCGAGGCGACCCCGGAGGGCGAGGCGGCGATCCCGCGGTACTCCGCCAATTGGTCCGAGCCGCGCCGTCTCCAAGTCGGCAAGCTCCCCAACGATCAGCGGATGGTCGTCGATGAGATGCTTCAGACCATCCGCGGTCTGAAGAAGAAGGGCCTCCAGACGATAAACCTGTACAACTGCTGGCTCGGGCGGCGGCTCGTCCCGCTCGCTCGACGCGAGCACTACATGTACCAGTACACGGGCCGGGAAGACTCGACGAAGGCCTGCCTCGACGAGTGGAAGCTGGAGGACTACATCCCAGCACTGAAGAAAATCACCCAGGCGGTGTACATGGACGCACAGGCTGGGGTCGCCCCTATACCGCAAAGCGTCCAGCCCCAACGGTAATCACTTCACTTCGCTCGCAGTCGCAGTTTATGCAGTCGCGGTAATTCTAACTTCATCTTGTATTCATTGTAGCTATTCCAAGTGGTGGAAGGATGGCTCCCACCTTCGGACGACGAGAACTCGAGCTCGTCCGTTCAGGACATGGGCGAGTCGCCTCCCGCCAAGGGCGATGCCAGGAGTGACGAGGGCGACAGCGACGACGAATCCGAAGAGGAAGTCGCCCCACTGCTCCGCAAGACCCGTGGGCAGCGTCAACGCGAGCTTGAGGCAAGTAAAAGCCTCGAGCGTCACGAAGATGACGACGAGCTTCCAGAAACCACCTCGCGCCGCCAGGCGACTCCATCGAAAAAGAAGAAGAAGGAAAAGGAGGTGAAGGCGCCTCCGAGGAAGACGAAGACCAAACCGACGAGGCCGGCCTCGCCGCAACATTCAGCGAGCAGTTCTGACGCCCCCAGCCCGGCCAAGGACGAGGCGCCGCCAACGACAACCGCGTTGGACACGGCCACCATCGAGGTGCCCCTGGCGTCGATGCCTCCGCCATTCGCCCCAGTCTCTGGGCTGGGGGACGCCTCGGTCGCAGCGGCTTCGCCTCACAAGGAAGCTCCTGTTGAAGACGTTCCGGAGGCTCCGGTTGCAGCCTCAACAACGAAGAAACCGTCCGTGTCTTGGGCACGCGACGTTCTGGAAATGGGGCTCAGCCGCCGACTGGGCCCCGAACTAGAGAAGCCAGCCGGCCTCCGTACGGGACTGCGCTTCATTCCAGTCGCCAAGTGAGTACACTTTCCCTCCTTTGTCTTCCGTAGCAGCTCAAATTATATTGCTTACATGATTTTGAACAGGACCGAGGTGAAGAGGATGGGCCACCCAACCGTGGCTAAGGTGCCACCCGTCGTTAGCGAGGAGGATCCTTCCCGCAAGAGGAAGGCGGACGAGGTCGTCGTCTCTGCGGATGGCAGCAAGAAGGCCAAGGGTGACGACGTCGTCACGATTTCTGACGACACGGTGGCCGCTCCAGCCGGACCCGTAACGGAGGCAGCCGCATCTACGAAGGAGGGCGCTCCCTTGCCTGGAACGGCCGAGCCGACCTCCTTTGGAGCGGGTGCCTCTATCGCCACCTTCCCGCGCTTCATGACCAAGGCGGCCGCAGCGAGTGGAACTTCGCCCTCGAGCCACGCTCCTGGGACCGCCGATGCTGAAGTCGGCCAACGTCGTGGGCACACGCCGGCTCTCCTCGCGTCCGTGGACGCGATACAACTCCACGGCATGCTTGGCGCAGCCATCCAGGTACCTCCAGTCCCCGAGGATCAGGTCGGTGCTTTGCAGCGGCCTGATTTTTTTAATGTCTTATCTTTATTTTTCGCATCCAGTCCCCGAGTGCGCACGCGCTGAATTTCAGCGGGTGGGCACTTAGGAATTTCTTTGAGTACCAGTCCCCGAGTGCGCACTCGCTGAATTTCAGCGGGTGGGCACTTAGAAATTTTTTGATTGCCAGTCCCCGAGTGCGCACTCGCTGAATTTCAGCGGGTGGGCACTTGGGAAGTTTTTGATTGCCAGTCCCCAAGTGCGCATTCGCTGAATTTCAGTGGGTGGGCACTTAGGAATTTTGCTTTGATTAACCTTTTTGGTGATGTGCAGGGTCTGCAGCTTGAGTCGGCTGACCGATTGGCCGCGAAGCAGCGCGCGAAGAAGGAGCTGGCCATCGTCCAGGAGGCGAACAAAGGGCTTCAGGCTGTTGCCGCGGAGGCAGAGGAAGCTCGCCAGGGGCTTGTCCCCGCTGGTGAATTGGCGGCGGCGCAATCGGCTTTGAGTGCGGCTGAACAGCGGATCACCAACCTCGAGCGCGAGCTGCGGGAGGCAAAGGAATAAGCGAGCTCGGCTGACGGGCGAGCCAAGGCCGCCATTGCAGCCGCCGAAGAGGATCGCAAAGTGTCGGATGCCCTTGTTGCTGGGCTTCAGGACGACCATACGTCGCTTCAAAGCTTCATCACGGAACTCGCCCGCCCGTTGATTGGTAAGTGCGTCTGCCCCTTCCGGTGGTTGTGCCTTTTGTGGTGTCCGTCGTATTCATTATTGTCTTCTAATCGCAGGTCGCATCATCGATAGAGCGGAAGAGGCGAGCTCGTTCGACGCGCGGCAGTGTGTAAGCATGCTTGTCGACTCGGCAACGTTGTCGGCGACGTGCATCCGTGCCTATCTCCAAGAGATATCGCCCACGGAAGTGATTCCCAGAGACCTCTTTGAGGTGTGGAGGTATTTGGAGAAGGCGCCCGCGGTTGTTGAGTTCATGACGCGGTCGGCGTTTCGGCGCGGAGCGGCGACGGCACTTAGTCTTGGACTTGCCCACTTCCCCGAGGACTTCGACATCGACGATGTGACGAGTGGCTACCCATCGTCGACTGGCGCGGTGGAGCTTTCCGAGGTCCTCAAGTTGCAAGATCGCGCCGCCGCGTACTCGGAGCGTGTTTGGGCAATGGGCGACCTCCTTCCGTACCAGGAGACGGTCGTCGTGCCGAACGACCCCGAGCCGCCGCATCATGATTTCAAGGTCGAGCAACCCTTTCGCGCGGCGATGGCGGGTGAACTGACGATGTATCCGTCGAACCCGTACACGCCGTTCATCCGCAATCGTCGGGGTGTTGGCGAGTCGTCATCAAAGCCTACAGAGTAGGATAGGTTGCCTTGTGGCGTTAGCAGCAGGTCTGCCATGCGGGCATATTTTGTAACATGAGACAATGCGACATGCAATCGAATGAGACATCGTGTCTATTTTGGTATTTGTCATGTGTTTGTGATTGATGTTTGAACGAGTCCCCGAGCGCGTCCGCCCTTTTGTGGGGTTTACCTCGTATGTGATATGTTTGTTTTTTTCCCTTTTGTGTTTTGTCATTGTGGTCGACTCGCCCGGGATCGGAGAGCCAGTCGCTAGGCGACTCCCTTGAGTGCTCTGTACTTTGCCGTTTTCCCTTGCGCGAACGAGGTCAGGTGGCCGAGTCCCCGAGCGTGGTACTTGGTTGTTCTAGGCGCGACTCGAGGGTGGTTGAGGACTTAGCACGTTAGTTTGAGCGCGTCACTCCTGCCTGGCCCGTGGGGTCAGTCGCGTGGCGAGTCCTGGGCATGCTCTCCTACTTGGCGTTTTCCCGGACCGCTCGCGATGAACTGGTCTTCAGTCCCCGAGCGTGGTACTTAGCCGTTCGAGTCGCTATGCCAAGGATGCGGAGGACCATGGTCGCTGTAAGAAGCGAAGGCAGTTGTCTTGGTTCGTAGAACCAGTCGAGCTAGGCGACTCCAATGGGGCTCCGGGTAGGCGTTTTTCATGGACGATGCAAGACCTGAGGTGACTCAGTGCTCTTGCACCGCACTACTTAGCCGTGCCGATCGCTGTACCAAAGGTTGACTTCTGCGGTTAGCATAATGCTGTTATTACGAGTGCGAGTGGCACAAGACATGGAGAGTAGGCGCAATTTTGCGGTAACCGTTTCTTTTTATTTCATAGCGACTGGAGAGTACATGTGTGGGGTTCTAGGAGTAGAACTTCCGTAGGAGGTTTACATTCCATGGTCGCTTGACGTCGAGTTCGCCGTCCCCGCGGATGTCGATAAGGTAGTAGGCGTCGTTGCCGAGTACACGCCCGATGGCGAATGGCCCTTCCCACGGAGGGGAGAGCTTGTGCATGCCCTTCTTGTCCTGGATAAGGCGTAACACCAGGTCGCCTTCTTGGAAGGTGCGAGTTTTCACCCGCCGGCTGTGATAGCGGCGGAGTCCCTGCTGGTAGATGGCGGTGCGTGACCGAGCGAGGTCGAGCCGGATGTGGTGCTCTTCGCAGAATTCAGCCATGGCTCCCTTGGCGAAGTTGGTGCCGTTGTCCGTGATGATGCTGTTTGGGAACCCGTAGCGATATATGAGCTCGCGTAGGAACTTGGTGGCGGTCTTCCCGTCGCATTTCTGAACTGGCTTGGCCTCCACCCACTTTGTGAATTTGTCGACCGCGACCAGCAAGTGGGTGTAGCCGGAGGGGGCCTTCTTGAAGGGGCCTACCATGTCCATGCCCCACACAGCGAATGGCCAGGTGATGGGGATTGTTTTGAGCGCTGAGCTTGGCACGTGCGTCTGGTTGGCATACTTCTGGCACCCGGCGCACCGCTGGACAATGTCCACAGCATCGGCGTGTGCGGTGGGCCAGTAGAAGCCATGTCGCATAGCCTTGGCGACCAGAGAGCGGGCACCGGCGTGGTGGCCGCAGTCGCCGGAGTGGATATCGTGGAGGATCTTGCGTCCTTCGGCAGGTTGGACGCAGCGTTGGAACACCCTGGTGACACTGCGCTTGTGGAGCTCGCCGTCGATGATGGTGTAGGACTTGCACCGGCGAGCGATCATCCGGGCGTCCGTCTCGTCTGCCGGCAAGGTACCGGCTTCCAGGTAGGCGATGTAGGGCTTGGTCCAGTCGTCTGGCTCGTTGACGAGTGCGACCAGGGCTGCCTCTGGTTGGAGCGGGACTCCGATGTCGATCTCCCTCGGGGGAGAGACTGATGGCTTGGTGATCGTGTCGAGGAAGACACCGGCGGGTGGTGCGAGTCGAGCCGACCCGATGCGGGAGAGTGCGTCGGCCTCCTCGTTCTTCCGCCTGTCGATCCACTCGACGGAGTAGCCTGTGAAGTGTCCGCCCAACTTGTCCACTGCTTGGCGGTACGCCGCCATGGTAGGGGAGACGGCATCGCAGGTGCCAGCGACTTGCCCTGCGACGAGGTCGGAATCGCCGTAGCAGCGTAGGCGGTTGAAATTCATCTCCTTGGCCGCTCGCATGCCGTGGAGTAAGGCCTCGTACTCAGCCATGTTGTTGGTGCAGGGTGTGAAGTCGAGGCAGAGGATGTAGCGGAGCTTGTCGCCCTTTGGTGAAGTTAGCACGATCCCTGCGCCTGCGCCGTCCGCGTTCTTGGAGCCGTCGAAGTGCAGGCTCCAGTAATGGAGGTATGGCAGCTTCTCTGGCTGCTGGGCCTCTTCCCAGTCGGCGATGAAGTCTGCCAGTGCCTGCGACTTGATCGCTTTTCGTGGCTCGTATTTGATGTTGTGGACGCCGATCTCGACGGCCCACTTGGCGACCCGCCCGGTCGCCTCGCGGTTGCGGATGATGTCTTGCAGTGGTGCTGAGGAGACGACCGTGATCAGGTGCTCCTGGAAGTAGTGCGGCAGGCGCCGCTGAGCTCTGAAGACCGCGTATACCAGTTTTTGGTACTGTGGGTACCGCTGGCGCGACTCGGTGAGGACCTCGCTGATGTAGTACACCGGATGCTGTATTGGGCGCTCCTTTCCTTCCTCTGGTCGCTCGACGACCATCACGGCGCTGACGACGCGCTCGGAAGCCGCGACGTAAACCAGCATGGGTTCTTTGTCGGCGGGGGCGGCGAGTAGCGGTGCGGCGAGTAGCACCTTTTTGAGGTCGCGGAGCGCGTCGTCCGCCTCCTTGTCCCACTGGAAGGTGGGGTTCTTGCGCATCAGGCGGTATAGGGGCATCGCCTTTTCGCCCAGGCGGGGGATGAAGCGACTGAGAGCCGCTACTCGCCCGGCCAGTTTCTGGACGTCACGCAGGCACTCGGGTTTGCCGAGCCGGGCGATCGTGTCGATCTTCGTGGGGTTCGCCTCGATCCCTCGTTTGGAGACGACGTACCCCAGTAGTTGTCCTGCAGGTACACCGAAGGTGCATTTGCCTGGGTTGAGCTTGATCTTGTATTTTCGCAGGTTGGCGAATGTTTCCGCCAGGTCGGCGAGTAGGTCGCCCTAGCGAGCGGACTTTACGACCACGTCGTCGATGTAGACGTGGATGTTGCGGCCAATTTGGCTCGCGAGGCATTCTTGCATGCACCGCTGGTAGGTCGCCCCGGCGTTCTTGAGGCTGAAGGTCATGTCGGTGTAGCAGAAGGCTCCGAATGGCGTGATGAACGCCATCTTCTCCTCGTCTTCGACGGCCATTTTGATCTGGTTGTACCCAGAGTAGGCGTCGAGGAAACATTGCGACTCCGAGCCCGCGGTTGAGTCGATTATCTGGTCGATCCGCGGGAGGACGAACTGCTCCTTTGGGCAGGCGCTGTTCAGGTTTGTGTAATCGATACACATCCTCCAGGTCCCGTTCTTCTTCTCGACCAGGACTGGGTTTGCCAGCCACTTGGAGTATTTGATTGGCCGGATGAAGCCTGCAGCGAGTAGACGCTGCACCTCCTTGGCGATTGCTCGGCGGCGCTCTTCATTGAAGGGCCGCAGCGACTGCTTGACAGGTCGCACTTTGGGGTCGGCGTTTAGCTTGTGCTCAGCGAGCTCCCTAGGGACACCGGGCATGTCAGAGGGTTTCCATGCGAAGATGTCCCTGTTCTCACGGAGGAACTCGATGAGCGCGCCTTCCTATGCTGGGCTCATGCCCGTCCCGATCGTCACCATCTGGCTGGAGTCGCCTGGGACCAGCTCGACGGTGCGGGTGTGCGTCGTGGCCTCAAAGGTTGAGGTGTTTGCGCCCTCTGAGTTGGGCTTCTTGAGTATGGTGGGGTCGTCGTTGTTGACCCCGCTCGCGTACTTGGCGAGCTCATCAGCGTGGTTGGTCTCCGCCGCGATGACGGCGTCAGCGAGCTCGGCTCCTTTGGCCTCGCACTCGGCGGCCATGTCGGGGTCGCCGTTGATGGTGATGACGCCGCACGGCCCGGGGAGCTTCATCGCGTTGTATGCGTAGTGGGGCGCTGCCATGAACTTGGCGAACGCCTGGCGCCCCAGGACGCAGTGGTAAGGGCTGTCAAAGGGTACCAGCTCGAAGACGATCCGCTCGGTGCGGAAGTTTGCGGGTGTGCCGAAGGTGACCGGCAGCGTGACCTTGCCGATCGGGTACGCCTTCCGACCGGGGACGATGCCGTGGAATGTGGTGTGGGTTGTCTCGATCATCGACTGCGGGAGCCGCAGTCGCCTGAAGGTGTCCAAGTATAGGATGTTGATGGAGCTGCCTCCATCCATCAATGTCTCGGGGAGCCAGTAGTCGCCGACCTTGGGCTTGACCACCAGGGCGACTCGACCTGGGTACTCGATGCGTGGCAAGTGGTCTTGACGACTCCAGGTGATGGGCTGCTCCGACCAGTTGAGGAACTGGGGAACGTCCACCTGGGCCACCGCGTTGACGGCGACGGCGCGGGCGATGACCTTCTTCTCGCGCTTCGTGTTGAAGCCTGTGAAGGTATGGAGCGAGCCGGCCACTTTGCCGAATTTTCCGCCGTTTGGCGGGTCGTTGTCGGGGTCCTCCCGCGCTCGCCGTGCCTTCTCGATCTCCCTGAGGGTGTGGCAGTCGGCGGTGGTGTGCGTTGCGGGCTTCCCTTCCCTGCTATGAAACGCACATGGTTGGTTAAGGAGAGCCGCGGGGTCAAACCTTGGCTTGGCCTTGTAGTTGCCGCCGTCGCGGCGTTGTCCTCCGTCGCGGCGAAAGCTCTTGGGCTCGCGTTGCGCGTGCCTGGCGTTGGCGACGAAGTCGACTCGCCCGTCACTGCGGCGCTTGCCGGTGAGGCGAGTGTTGCTGTAGCGTAGGTCGGACCGTCGTCCGCTGTCGTTGCCGCTCGTGCGGCGTTGACCTCCTAACTCGTCGTCAGTTTCCTGGTTTGGATCTTCCTCCGCGTACTGTTTGGCGATCTCGAGGAGGTCAGGGATGTTGTCGAGTGTGCGAGAGTGTCGCTTGAGCTTGGCGACCAGGGGCTCGTAGCGGCACGTGGTCTTGAAGCAATGGATCGCGGTGTCCGGGTGGATGCCGACCGCGTTGTACCAGAGTTCTTGCCACCGTTGGACCCAGTTGCGGGTCGACTCGCGGGGTCCCTGGACGCATCGCTCCAGGTCCTCGATAGTGGTGGCGCGGGTGTAGGAGCACTCGAAGTGCCTGACGAAAGCGTCGCGCATCTCCTCCCAGGAGTCTATACTGTCCTGAGGGAGGGTGTTGATCCACTGCCTGCACGTCCCCTCCATCATCAGGGGGAGGTAACAGGCGGCTAGCAGGTCGGTGTGGCCTGCGAACCCCATTGCCATGAGGTATGTGTCGAGCCAGACAGCGGGGTCGTACGAGGGATCGTACTTTTCTATCTCCTTCGGCGCCTTAAAGTTTGGCGGGTACTTCTCGCCTCGGATCATTGGCCCCAAGCACTTGGGGCCGAGTCGGCTGAGCGACCCCATGGGCTCGCCGTCGCGGCGATTGGTTAGGGTGTGTCGCAGGTCATCGGGCTGGCGTGCGCGCCAGCTTTGGTTGTTGATGATGTGGGTGCGGGCGTCGATGGGTTGACCGTTGGCGGCAACGAGGTTGGTCGCCGGCCTGGGGTCGTTGGTGGAGAGTGCCGCGTTCGCGGGTCGGTGTTGGAGCTGCAGTGGCTCCGGTGGTGGGCAGTTGAGTGTGTTTGCCGCCATTGGGCGGCCGCTCGAGGCCGCCCTGCTTCCCGAGGAACGCGAGTATACTCGTCCTTGCGAGTCGGCGCCCGCTCTTTGCTGCTCGACGGCCTTTGCGAGCAGGGCCCTGACGTATTGGATCTGTAGGGCGCCGTCGCCGGTGGCCATGATGCTGTCGGCTGCTGCTCGGCCTGCCACGAGGTTGTCCATCGGGGTGGAGAACAGTGGGAGGCCGTTTGCGTCTCGCTCCCGTGAGGAGACTACTATCCGCGGCTGGTCCCTGGGGGGGTGCGGTTGGGTGGAGGTGGGGCGCCCATCGCCGTCGACCCTGGCGGGGGTCGGGCGCTTCCTCCTGGTGGCGCATTCTCGCAGATCGCGCGCTCGGCCACGCGGGCCGGGTCGTTTTCATTGTCGAAGTTCAGGGCGCGCCCCTGAACGGTAGGGTTCAGGCGCGACCTGATCCGCTGTTGGTGGTAGTGCGATAGCTCCTGCGCCGTCACTTGCTCGAGGCGGAATTTTTCGCGCTCGACTTGTTCCTTGCGCACCGCCTCCGCCAGTTTCAGGCGGAGTTCCTCGACCTCCGTTGCCGTGGCGTTAGGAGGGATTGGGGTGGAGAATGGATCCTCCGGCGGATCGGTGCCGGTCGCCATGTAGGTCGCGGCGTGGCGACCGGTTCCGTCGCGGAGGTCGGCGGAATTCTCCAACCCGGAGTCAAATTCGAAGATCCCGAGGATGGAGGGGTCCTCGAAGTCTCCCACGTTGGAGACCTGAGTGATGGAGCCCGCGGGTGAAGTCGCGGTGATGGACCCGGCGAGTGACGCCGGGGTCGCCGAGTCGGCGTCGTCGTCGAGGGCCGCGTCTCCTGCGGCCGCTGAGTTTTCGGCCACGTCGCTGTGGGCCGAGTTGTACTCGGAGGCGAGGCGATGGATCGTGCGGATCTGGCTCTCGGAGAGCCGATCGCGTGGCGGCGACTCGCGGATGCGAGCCGAATCCTCCGAGACGATGACGTCGGTAAGGCCGACGAAGAGGCTAATCGTGCCGATCAGCAGGATCACGCTGTGCGTGACGGGCCGCGCCGCCGGGATGTAGCTGCTCGGCGAGATTTGGAGCATCTCACCGATCGCTATCATGCGGCCGGTGGCGACCGTCTCGTTGATGGGCATATTGGATATCGCCACAGAACACCGGCCAGGCCCCACGGTGGGCGCCACTGTCGTGGGAATGGTCACGGCAGATGCTGCAATCGGCAGCGAGTAGTAGAACGAGGGGAAAGGGCGGCCAGCCATCTGCGGTGCGAGATGAGGGCAAAGACACAGGGTTTTACCCAGGTTCGGCCCCCCGGAGGGTAAAGACCTACTCCTGCTAGATTGTATTATGGAGGTGGTACAATGGGCGAGCTCGGCGGCTAGGCGGCGAGTCGCTTGGGTGTATGATGGAACGTATCTCTACTTGCCCTATAGGGAGGTTTATATAGGCTCACCTCCCCTAGGGTTTACATATCTCAACCGACTCAGTTAAAGCTTCGGTACTCGTTTAACCTAATCCGACTGGGCCTATCTACTCGCCTGGGCCTTCAGCTTCCAGTCGCTTGGTTCCTTGCTAGGCTTCAATCCAGTCGCCGTCTTGCAGGCCCACTCGCCAGTTCTTGGGCCAGGCGGAAACGTCCTGCTGAGTATACCCCGGTAGGCATATCCCCATCAGTCTATTATCTTTTGAATACACTAATGTTGCTAATGAAGATTGTGTGAAGTTTTTTATGAAGGAAAAATTTCAGCTGTAGAGATAGAATGATGTAATAAGATGAAGAATGGAAAAAATATCAAGCTTGGGGATGCCACCCTGGTGTCACCCCAAGAAATATCCAAGAGGTACAAGTGTCAAAGCTTGGGGATGCCCAAGGCATCCCCTTCTTCATCAATAAAAAGCTTATGTCTATCTAGACACTTCGTTTTTATTGTTTAATGCACAAGTTGTGTTGTTCTTGGAGCGTCTTAGTTTTCGTTTGGTTTGCTTAGTTGTTTAGTTTTCTTGAATAAAGTAGTTTGGACCCCGTTCTCGCTGTGTTGTTTGCAAATAAGTTGCTTGGTGTTGAAAAGGAGTAGGAAGTTCCTACTTAAAAGTGCAAGAGGAGCTTGCATTTACTGTGACTTAGACTTTAGCATGACATGCTAGGTGTTGTTTTGACCTTATGCTTAGTGATTATTGCTGTGGAATGTCTTGTTCCAAACAATTGGGATTGCTTAGTGTGCCTTGAAGAAATTATGCGTTGTTTTAGCATACAAAAGCATAGTATTGTGGTATTCTCCTTTGATGCTTTTTTGGGTTGACTTGGCACATGATCACACCATGTTATGACTATGAACAAGTCACCATAGCCTCTATGATCATTTAGTCCTTGACTTGTAGTACCACTCTATGCTTTGATTAGTAATGTTTTGTTGCTCTGCATGATTATGGCCATTATTGCTCTCTTAGTTGGTTGCTCCTAGTCTTTTGCTAGCCTCCACTTGTATGAGTAAGTTCTATTCATGCTTCCAACTCCCAAGAAACCAAGTTATTCCAAAGTGTCCACTATAAATTCCTATGCATGGTGTGTTACACTATTCCAAGTATATTCTTGTTTTCAGCTATCTTCCAATTAGAAACTATTTTGTTGTGTGAAAACTTAGTGATTAAAGCCCTCACAAACTTGATGGCACACTTTTTATTCTTTGCCCCTAATAAACTTGAACCATTGTGTCATCTATGTTGTATATGCTTGCACGTATACATTGGAATTAGTAGAACCATGCTGTCATGGGGAACATTTTCAACATTGCACTTGTACTTTGTACTCAGTTGATATCATGCTCTTTTGTCTATGGATGTCACCGGTGTGAAATAAAGAGGGAACTTGTAGGTCCATGGAGTATGTATTTTGTGTTAGAGAAACGCTTGGGCCGCTAGCCTAAGCCATGCCTAATCATGGTGGAAACTTGCAGCATCACCATAGTGAGCTATCTATGAAGCATCCTCAATAAAAAGCTATGCATATAGTAAATAAAAAGATCGCCGAGATGCTCATTGTCTGCTTGCCTTGTCATTGGTTATGGGATAGCTCCTATACCATGTGAAAGGGGTACCCCATTGGCGGTTCTCTATGATACGCATGTACTTACAATGACAAGAACTTACAGGTGACTGAAGTTTAGTAGCATGAGGTGTGGCCCTCGTATTCAAGGGACTTGAGATTGCCAACTTATACTTTGTCAAGCATATACTCCATAGTTTGTTCACTTTAACCTTAACCACTTTAAGATGCTTATGATAGGGGAAATGAGGGCTGAAAGCTAACAAGTACCATAATTTTGGAAGCTATTTTTGAAACTTGAAATCCCTGCTTCCCTTTATGAAGGGCCTTTCTTCCACCATTATTTGAGTCTCCACCTTCTACTTTTAGGCACCTTTAAGAGAGCATAGTTGCCATTCTGTGTGCAGTGTCCCAAAACTTATTGATTGATGCATATTGTGATATTACTTGTTCATGTGCTACTTGTTTCTAGTCACCCTTGTGAACTTTGAAGGTGTCCTATGCATCTATTTGCTACTCCATGAGGGACAAGATGAATGCCACTATGCTATGTTTTCTGTATGTGAAACAAACAAACGTTTTTCAATGCATGTTATTCATGATCTTTGTTTGTAGCCTTTCATGTTGATGCATAGTTACTTTGTCCTATTGATAGAACTCCATCTTTCATGCACATGTCTAGAGTTCTTTGATTCCATCTTTCAATGCTTGCAAATGATTTGATCTTGGTTTTGATGGTGCATGTCACCTCAAAAATTATTCTTTTATCACTTACCTACTCGAGGACAAGCAGGAGTTAAGCTTGGGGATGCTTGATATGTCGGAAACGTAACTATAATTGTTGATGCTCCCTGCTTGTTTACTATCTACTTTGCTTTGCTTTGTCTACACTTTGAGGTGTTTTTATATCTTTTCTGGAACTAACCTATTAACAAGTGCCACAGTGCCAGTTGCCTGTTTTCTTCTGTTTTTGGTTCTAGAAAGGCAGAAAATCAATATTCTCGGAATTGGACGGGACAAAAGCCAAAGTCTACCGTGGGCGTCACGAAGTCCAGAGGGGAGACAGAGAGGAGAACCAGGGCCGCCACACCCCCTAGGCGCGGGTGGGCCCATCCTGCGCCTGGGCAGGGTGTGAGGCCCCTGGCCGCCTCCCAGCCTTGCCTCTTCGCCTATAAGAAGCCCCCGATGCAGAAACCCTAGACACCGGATCAAAACTCCACGAAACCTTCTATAGCCGCCGCCACCGTCGTCCCTAGATCGGGGGGATCTGAAGTTCTTCCCGGCACCCTGTCGGAGGGGAGATCATCCCGGAGGCCTTCTTCTCCATTATGATGCGTGAGTAGTTCCACCTTGGACTATGGGTCCATGTAGTAGCTGAAGGGGTTTCGCGGCATAGTAAATCAAAATTTTCTACGGATGCGAACAGAGGGAAAGCCAAGATCTAATCTAGGAGATGCAATCAACGAGAGAGATTGGATTAGATCTTCATACCCTTGAAGATTCGCACAGCGGAACATTCGTCGGAACGTGGGTGATGTAGTCGTACTCGCTTCTCCTCCTCGCGATCCGATCCAATCTAGCACCACAAGTGGCGGTGCCTCCGTGAGATGCACACGTGCAGCACCTCGACGTCTCCTCCTTCCTCGGACCAGCAAGTATGGTGGAGAGATAGATTGGATCTACAACACGACGGCGTGGTGTATATGGTGGAGAATTTCTGCAGCAGGGCTTCGCCTACAAACAGTCGGGAGGGAGAGAGGAAAGCTAGCAAGGCGGCTAGGGTTTGGAGGAGAGGTGTGGGGGGTTGGTGCGCCCCCACCCCTCTTTATATAGAGGGGGGGTGCAGCCCTAGCCCCTCCCCCAAGCCCAAAGGATAAGGAGTGGGGGGCATGGACTCTCCCCTCTTCTAGAAACCCTATCTCTAGTTTAAACGATTTAAACTCTCTAGGATCGGCTGGGCCCTATGGGGCCTTGTGCCCCTGGCCCAATGCGACCAGGACACTCCCTCATAGGCCCATGCCCCCTCCCAGAAGGTGGGGCCACGTTGGTCCCCTTCCAGAAGGTTCTAGAAGCTTCCGATACAATACCGATTAACCCGGAACAATTCCGAACTCCAAAAACTGCATTGCCTTATATGAATCTTATTCTCCGGACCATTCCGGAACCTCTAGTGATATCCCGGATCCCATCCGAGACTCCGAACAAAAATTCATAAACCAATTATCCAATCTATCCTAGCGTCGAGATACGTTAAGTGTGTGACCCTGCGGGTTCGAGAATATGCAGACATGATCTTCTATCAATAATCAACAACGGGGTCTGGGCACCCATATTGACTCCCACACATTCATCGATGATAATATCGGATGAACCACGATGCCAGGATTCAATCAATCCCATATATATATATTCCCTTCGTCTCGCGATATTTTACTTGCCCGAGATTCGATCTTCGGTACCGTCATACCTAGTTCAATCTCGTTCACAGCAAGTACTTTACTCATTCCGTAATCCGATATCACTTTGTGATTAACTCCTTAACCACATGCTTGCAAGCGGTGTTGATATCGATTACCGAGTGGGCCCGAAGTATATCTCTCCGACTTGGGAGGGACAAATTCCATCTCGATACATACAACCCAACAAATACTTTCCGATCACCTGAGAGACACCTTTATGATCACCCTCTCATAGGATGACGTTTGATGACCTCAAAGCTTTCTTCCGGTACCAGGGAGTTGCATTATCTCATGGTCTAAGGAATACAATATTTGACATAGGAAAAGCTTCGCAAAGATGAACACGATGAAACGATCTAATTGCTTCGCTTAGTTTGGGTCTGTCCATCATATCATTCTCCAATGATATGATCTCATTATCAATTGACAACTCATGTCTATGGTTAGGAAACCTTAACCATCATTGATCAATGAGCTAGTCCATAGAGGCGTACTAGGGACACGGTGTTGTTCACAAACCACACATGTATTAATGTTTCCGCTTAATACAATTCTAGCATGGAATATAAACTTTATCATGAACAAGAATTATAATAATAACATCTTTATTATTGCCTCTAGGGCATAATTCCAACAGTAGCTAGATGGGTGTATCTCCTCCTTGTGCTTTCATGTATAGATCTTGTGAGCTCCGTTCATGATCAAGATCTAATCTATTTGTAACCATGCATGTTGTGTTTGCGGGGATCCGATGGATATTGAGATTACTATGTTAGATTGATTAATGGTTTTGTCTATTTGATACAATCATGTTTGTGTTGTTTGTGATCTTGCATGCTCTTCGTTGTTAATAGCTATCTTGTCCAAGTAGTTGCTAGTGACTCCAAGAGGGGGTATTTATGCTCGATAGTGGGTTCATGCCTCTAGTTTCTAAGGGAAGTGACAGAAATCTCTTTGGTTGTAGATGTGATGTTCCCACTAGGGAGAAAACAACGGTCTCTTGTTCATAGAACAAGTGGATTGTTTACCTTACACACTTTGCTTAAAGTAGTTTTCTGTTGCTTGCAACTTAATACTGGAGGGGGTTCGGATGATAACCTGAAGGTGGACTTCTAGTCATAGATGCACTTGGATGGTGGTCTATGTGTATTGTTGTATTGCCCAATCGAATCTCATAGGATCTTTTTGTCTGGTATTGCATTGTTATGCCTTGCTCAGTTCCTGTCAATTACCCTGTTGTAATTTGTCTACCCTTCATGCCATGTTGTTTATCTAAGGAGAGCACCTCTAGTGAACTATGGACCCCGGTACAATCTTTACCATTGATACATCTTCCACTGTTACCTGTTTACTTGCTGCAAACCATTACCTTCCACACCATACGTTTAATTCTTTGTTACAGCAAACCGGTGAGCTTGACAACCTCACTGATTCATTGGGGCAAAGTCTTGAGTTTGTGTTGTGCAGGTCTCTGCGTTGCTTACAACACCTGTGTGGCGTTTCCTTCCTCCTACTGGTTCGATAACCTCGGTTTCTTACTGAGGCACACCTTGCTCTTGGGTTTCCCAACTCAGCTCTCCTACATCAACTCAGCGCTGCATCAAGTCTTTTCTGGCGCCGTTGCCAGGGAATAAAGAAAGAAGCTCCCACGTCAACAAGGTGCCATCAACAAGTTTTCTGGCACCGTTGCCGGGGAGGATAAGGACGTCTTCACAAGGGGAGTCCTCCACTTCCTTTCTCTTTACTTTGTTTTTAGACTTCTTGTTTTCTTTTGCCTGGTTTTGTTTGCCTCTTTTCAAAAAACTCTAATTTTTTTAGCTTAGTTTCGTTTGCTTTCTTTATTCAAAATCAAAAAAAATAGTTCCTGCTCTAGCTGCTGCTGTTTTTGGCTTGCCCACCTTTGCCAAAATGAACTCTGCTGAGAACATCAAGTTGTGTGACTTCACTAGCACAAACAACAATGATTTCCTAAGCACACCTATTGCTCCACCTGCTCCTGGTGCTACCTTTTATGAAATTAAGCCTGCTTTGTTGAATCTTGTGATAAGAGAGCAATTTTCTGATGCTAGTTCTGTTGATGTTGCTGCCCATCTCAATAGTTTTGTTGAACTTTGTGAGATGCAAAAGTATAAGGATGTAGGTGGAGATATTATTAAGCTCAAGCTGTTTCCTTTCTCCTTGAGAGGAAAAGCTAAAGAATGGTTGCTATCCTTGCCTAGAAATAGTATTGATTCTTGGACTAAGTGCAAAGATGCTTTTATTGGAAAGTATTATCCTCCTGCTAAGATTATATCTATGAGAAGTGATATTATGAAATTTAAACAACTTGATAATGAACATATTGCTCAAGCTTGGGAAAGAATGAAGTCTTTGGTTAAGAATTGTCACACTCATGGACTCACTGCTTGGATGATTATCCAGACTTTTTATGCAGGCTTGAACTTCTCTTCAAGAAACCTGTTGGATTTAGCTACTGGAGGTACCTTTATGGGCCTCACTTTGGGTGCTGCAACAAAGCTCCTTGACAATATGATGGTTAACTACTCTGAATGGCACACTGAGAGAGCTCCACATGGTAAGAAGGTAAATTATGTTGAAGAAACCTCCTCTTTGAGTGATAAGATTGATGTTATTATGGCTAATCTTGTTAATGGGAAAGCTCCTCTAGATCCTAATAGTGTCCCCTTAGCCTCTTTGGTTGCTCAAGAAGAGCAAGTTGATGTGAACTTCATTAAAAACAACAATTTCAACAACAATGCCTATAGGAATAATTTTGGTGGTAACAACAATTATAGGCCTTATCCTCCTAATAAAGGCAATTCCTATGGAAACTCCTACAACAATGCTGAAGTGCCCCCTCTGAACTTGAAGTCATGCTCAAAGACTTTATTAGTAAACAAACTGCTTTCAACAATACTGTGGAGGAAAAGATTTTAATTGTTGAGAAAAATATATCCTCTTTGTCTGAAGCACAATCCTCCCTGATTAATAAAATGGCTGCTAAACCTGAAACCATGGAAAGTATTTTTGCTACCACTCATGCCATATAAGTTACTATTGATGAAAATGTTAGACTGTTAGCCCAACTTCATGATAAGTGCGAAAGTGAAGCTAAAATTGATAGAAACAATAGTGTGTGCACCATCACTAGAATGGATACCACTAAACCACAAGACGTCCCTATTCCTCCTACAATGCCTAAGACTATTGAGTCTACTACTAGTGATGCTAAGTTTGGTTTTGATATAGATTTTTGCAATATTTCTGAAGTGATTATGTTCCTGCAAAAGCTTGCTAGAAGTCCTGATGCTAGTGATATGCATGTTGCTTTCACTCTACACATTACAGATGCCCTTGTGAAAATTAAGGAAGAGAAGCTAAAACACAAAGCTTCTATTCCTAGGAAAGTAGAAGATAGTTGGGAACCCATTATTAATATGCAAGTGAATGACTTTGATCTCAAAGCTTCATGTGATCTTGGTTCCAGTGTCTCTATTATGCCTAGGAATATTTATGAAATGCTTGATTTGTCACCTTTGGAAGATTGCTATTTGGATGTCCCACTCAATGATAATGCTAAAAAGAAACTCATGGGGAGGATTAATGATGTTCTCATTATGGTTAGCAATGCTTATGTCCCTGTGTATTTCTATGTTTTGGATGGTGAATACAATGCTTCTTGTCCTATTACTTTTGGAAGACATTTTCTTAGAACTGTTGGTGCCATCATTGATATGAAAGAGGCACCATTAAATATCATTTTCCATTCAAAAAAGGTATTGAAAACTTCCCTATGAGGAGAGAGAGAAGTTGCTTTTTTTCCTCCTTTGAAAGCAAAGTTTGATGTTAGTTCTTCTTCGTTTGAAAATACTTGATTCTTCTTGCTTCTTGTGCCTAACTTAAAGGCGTTAAAGAAAAGTACTTGTTGGGAGATAACCCAAGAGTTTTCTTGAGTCTTGGAGATTATTTATTTTGTAATAACCTCTCCTTATACTTTTTGTTTGCTTTTTGCGCCAAGAATTACCTCTAATGAGAGGGAAGTAAGATTTGGGTAGTTGTTGTCCCGAAACAGATTTCTGTCCTCCACCATAAAAATTGGTGAGGAGTCTCTGTAACTCGGATTGAGCTGAAAATTTACGAACAAATCCCCCAGTATGTTTTCTAACTTTCGTCAGTTCAACACTTTTTGATTTGAGCAACATAAGAGTTTAGAAAAAATAGGTTTCTACCCGCTGGTCTGTTTTGACAGATTTTTCCAATTATTTGTATTTGCTTCTTATTGATTCCTTTTTGAGTTCTCTTTAGGTGAATTGAGATTTTTGAAGGAGTTTCTACAGTAGCTTGTCCTTTTAGTGAAAAGTCTTGTTGTTCCAAAGCTTGACC
This sequence comes from Avena sativa, assembly GCA_916181665.1. Taxonomy (NCBI): domain Eukaryota; kingdom Viridiplantae; phylum Streptophyta; class Magnoliopsida; order Poales; family Poaceae; genus Avena; species Avena sativa. Next base: position 142,716,128 of record OV702280.1, read on the forward strand.
TAATGGTCTTTTATCTTTTGAATACACTAATGTTGCTAATGAAGATTGTGTGAAGTTTTGTATGAAGGAAAATTTTCAGGTGTAGAGAGAGAATGATGTAATAAGATGAAGAATGGACAAAGTCTCAAGCTTGGGGATGCCACCCCAGTGTCACACCAAGAAATATTAAAGAGGTACAAGCGTAAAAGCTTGGGGATGCCAAAGGCATCCCCTTCTTCATCAATAAAAAGCTTAGGTCTGTCTAGACATTTCGTTTTTATTGTTTCATGCACAAGTTGTGTTGTTCTTGGAGCGTTTTAGTTTTCATTTGGTTTGCTTAGTTGTTTAGTTTTCTTGAATAAAGTAGTTTAGACCCCTATTCTCACTGTGTTGTTTGCAAATAAGTTGCTTGGTGTTGGAAAGGAGTAGGAAGTTTCTGCTTGAAAGTGCAAGAGGAGCTTGCATTGACTGTGACTTAGACTTTAGCATGACATGCTAGGTGTTTTTTGACCTTATGCTTAGTGATTATTTCTGTAGCATGTCTTGTTCCAAACAATTGGGATTGCTTAGTGTGCCTTGAAGAAATTATGCGTTGTTTTAGCATACAAATGCATATTATTGTGGTAATCTCCTTTGATGCTTTGTTTGGGTTGACTTGGCACATGATCACACCATGTTATGACTATGAACAAGTCACCCTAGCCTCTATGATCATTTAGTCCTTGACTTGTAGTACCACTCTATGCTTTGATTAGTAATGTTTTGTTGCTCTGCATGATTATGGCCATTATTGCTCTCTTAGTTGGTTGCTCCTAGTCTTTTGCTAGCCTCCACTTGTATGAGTAAGTTCTATTCATGCTTCCAACTCCCAAGAAACCAAGTTATTCCAAAGTGTCCACTATAAATTCCTATGCATGGTGTGTTACACTATTCCAAGTATTCTTGTTTTCAGCTATCTTCCAATTAGAAACTATTTTGTTGTGTGAAAACTTAGTGATTAAAGCCCTCACAAACTTGATGGCACACTTTTTATTCTTTGCCCCTAATAAACTTGAACCATTGTGTCTTCTATGTTGTATATGCTTTTACTTATACGTTGGAATTAGCAGAACCATGTTGTCATAGGGAACATTTTCAATATTGCACTTGTACTTTGTACTCAGTTGATATCATGCTCTTTTGTCTATGGATGTCACCGGTGTGAAATAAAGAGCGAACTTGTAAGTCCATGGAGTATGTATTTTGTGTTAGAGAAACGCCTGGGCCGCTAGCCTAAGCCATGCCTAATCATGGTGGAAACTTGCAGCATCACCATAGTGAGCTATCTATGAAGCATCCTCAATAAAAAGCTATGCATATAGTAAATAAAAAGATCGCTGAGATGCTCATTGTCTACTTGCCTTGTCATTTTGGTTATGGGATAGCTCCTGTACCATGTGAAAGGGGTACCCCGTTGGCGGTTCTCTATGATACACATGTACTTACAATGACAAGAACTTACAGGTGACTGAAGTTGAGTAGCATGAGGTGTGGCCCTCGTATTCAAGGGACTTGAGATTGCCAACTTATACTTTGTCAAGCATATACTCCATAGTTTGTTCACTTTAACCTTAACCACTTCAAGATGCTTATGATAGGGACAATGAGGGCTGAAAGCTAACAAGTACCATAATTTTGGAAGCTCTTTTTGAAACTTGAAATCTCTGCTTCCCTTTATGAAGGGCCTTTCTTCCACCATTATTTGAGTCTCCACCTTCTACTTTTAGGCACCTTTAAGAGAGCATAGTTGCCATTCTATGTGTAGTGTCCCAAAACTTATTGATTGATGCATATTGTGATATTACTTGTTCATGTGCTACTTGTTTCTAGTCACCCTTGTGAACTTTGAAGGTGTCCTATGCATCTATTTGCTACTCCATGAGGGACAAGCTGAATGCCACTATGCTATGTTTTCTGTATGTGAAATAAACAAACGTTTTTCAATGCATGTTATTTATGATCTTTGTTTGTAGCCTTTCATGTTGCATGCATAGTTACTTTGTCCTATTGTTAGAACTCCATATTGCATGCACATGTTTAGAGTTGTTTTATTATAGCTTTGAATGCTTGCAAATGGTTTGATCTTTTTCGACGATGCATATCACCTCAAAAATTATTCTTTTATCACTTACCTACTCAAGGATGAGCAAGAGTTAAGCTTGGGGATGCTTGATACTTCGAAAACGTATCTATAATTTTTGATTTTCCATGCTTGTTTACTATCTACTTTGCTTTGCTTTACTTTGTCTACACTTTGAGGTGTTTTTATATCTTTTCTGGAACTAACCTATTAACAATTTGCCACAGTGCCAGTTGCCGGTTTTCTTCTGTTTTTGGTTCTAGAAAGGCAGAAAATCAATATTCTCGGAATTGGACGGGAGAAAAGCCAAATTCAATATTTTACCATGGGCGTCACGAAGTCTAGAGGGGAGACGGAGAGGCGAACCAGGGCCGCCACACCCCCTAGGAACGGGTGGGCCCACCCCGCGCCTGGGCAGGGTGTGGGGCCCCTGGCCGCATCCCAGCCTCGCCTCTTCGCCTATAAGAAGCCCCCGATGCATAAACCCTAGACACCGGATCAAAACTCCACGAAACCTTCTATAGCCTCCGCCACCGTCGTACCTAGATTGGGGGGATCTAAGTTCTTCCCGGCACCCTGCCGGAGGGGAGATCATCCTGGAGGCCTTCTTCTCCTGTATGATGCGTGAGTAGTTTCACCTTGGACTATGTAGAGATCCCAACCTGATAAGGTAGAGATCCCTGTGTTTACAATGCTAGTCCCTGTATCAATAGCTAGCATCCACAGTTTAAGATGTAAATATCAAGGAACAAAGGTCATATTACAACTTATAACCAGGAATAAAACAATACATTACATCTTACGTAGCTTATTTGGCTATCTCATTACAATGTAGCAGAAATATCTATATAGTATGGACCTTCATCTTCGAAGTGCCACAGGCAATCATGTTGGATGTAGACTTGTAATCCTATTCAACACACTTCACTAACATCAAACAAACCTGCAACATAATAAGTTACAGCCACAAGGGTCAATACATTGGAATTGTATTGGCAAGTGATACTATGGTAGAAAAGTGGTATCTATCTTCTATATGTGTTTGACTAAATGTAGCTGAGGCTTGCTTTGCTCAAAATAAGGTTTTCCTTATTAGTTGAAAACACTAAGTTTTTGTTTGTCAAAAATCATCCAAGGGATCTACCAATAAAAATTGGTGTTCCTTTAACCCTTGTTTAACCACAAGTTTTTAACTTAGAAATCGGGATGAGGAGATCCTTGATAGATTTCATGTATTGATGCTCAAATTTTCCATTGCCGGGTACACGACTAAGTACTTAGGTTTTACTGTCTCGAGAGGTGGTACACTTTCCCCACAAGACTCGACATGCATCGAGACAAGATCTTTCAGAAGCCTTCCCTTAGACCAAATGGACGCGTTCCATCCTATCACCCCTATCACCTTCTGTCCATCTGGCTAAGTTATTGCAACCTATATGATCCAGGCAGAGCCCATATTGCCATGTGTCTGCACTAGAAGCTTCTCAACATTTGACATCTCAAATCTCTTTATTCCCGGGTGGATTTCCACAAGTGAGATACACTAGGGAGGCCATTAATATGGTCCCTGTGTAACCACTCAACATAATACATTCACACCATTCCACCCAGGTGATTCATTCACATAGTTATTTTATTAAACAAAACACAAGTCATAGACTTAGAAATATTTCATAGCATGAATATAATCCACCCTTGTTTTCTACTAGCTAGGCTAAGCATACTAGTAGCAAGAATCTTAACTTAGGGAAGATTCTACTAAGGCATCATCTACTAGGATTTCCCAAGGCATAGCATACTTAGTAAAAATTCCATGCAAGTCCTACTCAAAATATCACTAATGCATAGTGAAAATAATAGGACAAAATGTATGAAGCACCACTTGCCTTTTTGGTAGAGAAACTAGATACATTCCTTGATATTGCAAATGTCACACTCTTCAAAGTTCACTAAAATTCAATCAAGGCACAAATTCAAACTAGCATTCAAACAATTCATCACATAAAATAATGAAAACAAAATAATGCATGCAAGCATGCAAAAGGTTGTTTTGCTGAAAAAGTGGTTTCTAATAAGGTTATAAATATTTTAAAACACCTATTGGTCATTTATAAAAGTGGCAAAACCATTTAAAATCAAGTTAGTGAAAATGGCCATTTAAATCATTTTTGTTGAGCTGGAAATGATTTAAATCAAAGTAATAATTTCTAGTGTTATCCAAAAATGTTTTTAAACACAAAAGTTAGTGTTTATGGTCAAAGTGTTTAAAAAATCCATTTGCAAAAGATTTTACTCAAAAATCATTTTTATAATAATAGTAACATTTTTGTTTTACTAGAAATGCTTTTATTCAAAGTAATAATTCCCTATGTTAACAAATTATATTTTTAAATTCAAAAGTTGGTTCTTATGGTCAGAGAGTTCAAATCAAACCATTTGCAAAAGGTTTTACTCAAAAACCACTTTTAAAATAATTTTTATACACAAAATAGTCCTAGAAATGTTTCTGCAAAACACCTACTTTTTCAGAAGCAAAACACTAAAATAAGGGCATGGTTGAAAAGTTCACATTTTTTTGAATCCATTGATATAAAATTTTAAAAATTTGGCCAAGCAGAACAAAAGTTATGATTTTTGCAAGTTTAATCAATCAAATTCATTTTCTGGATTTTAAGCAGACAGATCAGGCCACGTGTCTTGTTTTCATTGGCTGGTACCAATTTTTTTGGATCGAGCGAAGTGGTGCGTTGGATCTAAGTTAAATTGCACGGTGCATATCATAGCATACCCCTTCGATTAGACGATCTATCGCATCCACGGGATCTGCAATTAACGGCCTATAGCTACTGGCCACTAACTGGCGGCGCTAGCGACGATGGACGGTGGCGGCGCGCTCGGACAGAGGTGTTCCGGCGAAAACAGGAAGCAAGGAAGGAAGGGAAGATGCTCACCGGGTTCGTCGTGGCATGAGGATGCTTGAGGTGGTCGCCATAGATCAAGGGGCGCATGAGGTTTCCTGCAATCGCTCGCTAGAGTTCACGACGGCGTCGGGCACGCACGGGTCTTGTCGGAGACGAAGCTACAAGCCACGGGAAGACCAAAGAAGGGCGGTGTTAGACGCGCAATAGAGAGGTGAAGGCGCGAGCGTCAATCAGAGATAAGGGGGCGGGCTAGGGTTACCAGAAGAGGTCGCCGGAGTCGGGCAGGAGACGGTGGCGCTCAGTCGATGTCGTTGCCGACGCTCTGGGGCACGCGCGGGCGAGAGGGAGGTACTGATGGATGCGTACGGGGCTGCTAGTCAGGCTCGTGTGAGCTAGGAGGTAGGAGGGGGTCGGGCGTCGCCGGAATTCGCCGATGAAATCGTCGGAGCAGAGGAGGTTTGGGCATGCAATTGAGGCAACCTGGTGGCGGAAAGGAAGCGGCGGGTGAGGGGAAAGTGAGAGGGGGAGGAGGCTCTTATGAGGGCGTGGTCACAGGGAGGTTTAATCGCTACATCAACACGTATTTACGAGGTTTAACCACGGCAGAAACGGCAACGAGGGGAGAGGGGCGAGGTCAGCGTGTCGGGGACGATGATGAGGTGGCGCTGGTGGGGCCGTTTAGTCAGTGGGGTGCGGTTTCGAGTGAGAAAAAGTTTCACGGGGGGGGGGGGGGGGGGGGGTGAGTGGCTGCCGGTGGGCTTGCTCGGCTGGGTTTCTGGGCTGGTTTGTTTTCTATTTTTTCTTTCTGATCCCTTTTTCTTTTTCTGTTTTTATTTTCTGTTTTGATTTAAACTTCACTTTGAATTCAAGTTTTGACCAAACCTTTTCTAAATTTTCAGTAGGTTTTTAAACTGTTTATCAATGTGTTTAAAAGTCCATTTTTGAATATTTCATAATATTTTAATGTGATTCAATATTCATTTAAAAGGGGTTTTTGTCTTTATTCCAATTATAATTTCTGTTTTCATTTGAATCAAATGTTTTAAACTTCTATTTGATTTCAAACTTTTGCAAAACTCTTTTAGTAGGTTTTAAATCATTTCGGAGTTGATTATTTAGCCCACTTTGGAAAATATTCAAATATTTTCTCATGATTTATTATTTATTTTAATTAGGTCTTTTGTCTTTATTTGCATAATTTGAATATGGTTTCAAACCATATAATTCTATTAATTATTCTTTTTTCTTTTTAAGTTAATTAGATAACTTTTAATCCACTTTGGCAATTTCCATTATTTTTTCCCATGATTTAATTAATCATTTACATTAGGGATTTTGTCTTTATTCAAATTGAATATTGTTGAAGTCCATATAAATCTTATTCAAATAATCTTTATTCCGTTGTTTTATTTAGATTATCTTTATTCCATTTGCTTATGGATTTAATTCATGTTTTAAATCGTCTTCTAAATAATTTTCTTGGGATTTATTATTTAGTTTAGGCAATTTGTCTTTATTTAAATAAAATTGGATATTGTTCAATCCTTATGATTTTATTTAAATAATCTTTTACTCCTTTTTATTATTCAATAACTTTCATTTGTTTATGTATTTGGCCAAGATTTAATTTGACCCTTAAATATTCCTTATTTATTTATTTATTTATTTATTTATTTCTTTGTCTTATAAAATCCATATCTTTTTATTTATAGATCCAAAATTGGTGATTCCAATTTGTATAAATTTATTTAATATTTGTTTATCTTTTTAAATCCTTTTAAGATTATTTTCCTCACAATTTGGCATGGATTTTGGTTAGGATCTTTATTAGCCTTGGAAATTAATTCGTTTTATCTTATTAAATTCATAAGTTTTTATCCATGGCTCAAAATTAAATGAGACCAATTTCTATGGTTTTATAATATTTTTTTTATCATTTATAAATGTTTGTTGCTGAATTTTTATATGGATCAAAGCCATATTCTTAGAGAGATCTTGGAAATAATTTCCTTCATTAAGATTTGGGGTTTTGGTTTAACTTTTCCAAGTGTTTAAATTTCAAGATACATTCATTGATGAATGCATTTCACTTGATTGAAATTTTGTTGGATGCCCTTTTATTCAAATTTGTTCAAGAAGGGTTTTGATGTTTCCATTTAGAAGTAAAATTTTTCTTTTTACCCTAAATTTCAACAATTGTTTCTTCTGTTTATTTATTTTTCACATTTCAAAATTTGGAAAATTTTGGGATGTGTCAGGCAACCACCCTTAAAAGGAATCTCGTCCCGAGATTTGGGAAGGCTAGAGGTTACAAGTTGGCTTCAAGACAACTAGGGTAAAAGATTTTTGACTAGATTATATCTGGGCTTACTTGAGGTCTTGATGAAACTTCTCTGGACAGTTGTTTGCATAATTTCCTTTGTCACCACAATTGAAACATGTGACAAGGTTGAGATCATCACGTATGTTCTCTAGACAATATGATACATAATGACCTAGCTCTTTGCAGTTGTTGCACATCACTCGGCTAATATCCTTCTTCTTCTTTGGCATCCCTATTTCTTGTCTGTTTCCTTGACTCTTCTTCTTTTCTGGACATTCATTGGCATAGTGTTCCATTGTAGCACCCCGGGTAAAACCACTACTAGAAAATCATCGTTGTTTTTTACATCATCATAACACATTGCATATGTTTGTTGCATATTTTTTGTCGTAAAATTATTTTATTAAAAACAAACCCTATTTTTGTTTGTTCAAATATCTCTATGGTTTAATAAACCATTTGTATCTTTTCTTATTTCCAAAATAAAAGAAAAACATATTTCCTAGTCGGTTATAAGATCACAAAAAAATGTTTTCTTATTTTATTAAAAATAAAAGTAGACCAAAAATCCGTCTAAAGTTTTGGCCCAAAACTAGTCTCATCTAGTCTACTTTAGACTATATAAATAGTTCTTTCCCCTTCTTCTTTCTCCTCAAACCCTAGCCTCTGTCCAAAATTCCCCAATCTTTCCAAAATTCTCTCCGCCGCCGTGTCCTTTTTTTTCTGTTGTTGTATGAGACAACAGCCAGCTTCAATCTGCCAATGCATATTTTCCTCTTGGTCCACACATGAGACATTATAAAGCAGTTCAAATTCTTTTGCATCACAAGTACCAGATCCCATCGTGGCCTCCTGTATTAATCTTTGAGCCCGCCAATTCATTCTCTTTCCAGCCGATCTACACCAAGGCACCAAGATCAACCCAGCTCCACACACACGTACACTAATTTTTATCACCACCATCAGATCCCAAATCTCCACCAACGCCACCACCTTGGTCCGCGCGCACATGTACAAATCCCCGATTGGTCTGCAGCACCACACATCGTTGCTTGCCCCTTCACCTGTGCCAAGAGGCATCGACAGAAGCATCTGGGAGTCGACACTGCCCTGCCTTGGCTTGCTCCCATGCGCGCGTGCCTGCAGGAAGGCCGGCCGACAACAGCAGTACCAGGCAGTTTGCAGCACCACTGTCCCCGCGTCCGGCTAAGCTATAGGCCCCGCTTCGACACCCGCAGGTAGTATCTTCTCTGTCTCCGTCCCCTTGTTTCATGTTCAGATACAACCATCCGGTCGACGATGGTGCTCTAATGTTTCTATTCCAAGCTGCTACGTGCAAGTCCATCTTATCCGCTCGCGTTTTTGTCCTCTAAGCAGGTGGACAACGTCTGCTACTGCCATTTCCTCTTGGATCAGCCTTATTTGTGTCAAATTATTCCATCATCATCTTGTACCTCAGGTGTTTGATGAAATGTTCATATGAGATTTGGAGTTGGAATTCTTCTTCCCGGCGTCTGGCGTCTGTCCCTTATGTTATTTCTGCTACAATCTAAAGATCGTCGTTCCATATCCAATCAAATTTGTTAGCCCGGTCATATCCTTATTTTTGTATAATGTGCAATAAATCTTGATTAATTAACTCATTCATGATCGCATACATATCGTGTGGTTTGGTTTTTTTTGCCGAGTCACCTAATAATTAAATATGAAAACCATATGCGGGCGATTCTAGTCTAATATTGGCCCCATTTAAATTTGTGTAGCGAACCGGTGGTATATTTTGCCTTGTTAATACAATATTAAATTGCGGGGTATCTAAACAACTTGATCCACCTAATTAATTGTTGGGACCCCGGTTCCGCTTAATATGGCATAATTGCACCGCACCTTTGCCATGTCATGCATCATACATGCATCATGCCCGATCTTTTGCTGTAGTATTAAATGGTGTATCCGGTATTTTCTCTAGTGCTTTGCTTCTTCATGGATTAGGCCGACGAGTTGATGCGAGTATCGATCCGATCTTCAGATGAACCTTCGGCAATGTTTTCAGGCGAGCATTCTCCCCCTTTCTACCTATTTTACATTTATAGTCTTTATTTCCTCCTGTTGATCTATATATATCTGTGTTGCGATGCTCTAGTTTTCGTACCCGTGGTATCCCTTGCAGCCTTATATTGCCTTGGACACATCCTATTACCTGTTGTTTGGTAGATAGTTGGACTTGCGTGTCGTAGTCGCTTGCTCAAGTGCTGTTGGGTGTTGTCAAGTACCATAGTTGTTGGAGACATGTCTTATGCTTTATGTTGGAGATGATGATGGCTTTAATTATCGTTCAATAACTAAAATTGAAATAGTTAAATAATGCAGAGGCATAGGTGGGCAATAGATGTTATTTGGTTTTTAACCGTCCACTTGTGTCCCGTAGGACCCCGAGTACTTGATACCTGTTCTTTAAATATTCGCACTATCCGCATGTGGGACCATGAATCCCCCTAGCCAGAGCTTGAGTCATATCTTATTTCTTGGGGCCACAAGTAGTTTGGGGCTTTATTACTATCCTGTACTTATGTCATGCTTTACTGCTTTATTTATGATTGCGCGTGGAGCGCCTGTACTGTTTTGGAACCCCGTGCCACGTTTTCGCGGTATCGACAAGCCCAGTCACACTTTCAGGTTCCCAGTCGTTTACAACCGTCGTCACAAACCTCTGGTCCGTATCGGAGCCGACCAACTTCGTAGCGGGTAGCTTGGTGGGGTGGCCCCCTAAAATTTATATGAATCTTGCAATTGCTCTGTCGTGATGCCTCGTTGGGTTTCATTTGGTTTTTCTCGAGGTTGATCGTGCGTGTGTTGCTATTTGTGCCCCCTGCATGGTAAAACTTTCTGAAAGCCGTGTCCGCGGTTATGGACGACTTGGAGCACAGTATCTCGATCATAGACAACTATAACTAAAGTAGTGCTATAAATTTGACTTTATAATGACTAGTAATCAGCTTCACTATAATGGAATGGCTAAATAAAAGTTGCCAACAATTGCTGGTTTGGGTTATCACCTGTTACCATTGTATCTGACTAGTAAGTATTGCAACTTCAACGAAATGGCTAAATAAAAGTACCAACAACTGCTGGGTTTTGCGATGCCTCATGGTATATGTATCTGACTAGTAAGTACTACAACTACAACAGAATGGTTAACTAAAACTGCCCACTTCTTATTATATCAGGATGACTCATGTTATCTATATCTAACTAGTAATTGCCGCAGCTATAACGGAATGAATAAAACTGCCAACTGTGTGAGTTCCTCGGTTGACTTCCTCGTTTGGTCTCGAAGGGGAAATACCAGGATGGGTATGCTTGGTGATAGTTTCAGGTTGGATCCGAATAGGTATTTCTTATCCCTATCTGATAGCCTGCAGCTCTATTGAGTCTCTATAGGTTGTTTACTGCATGCTGCGCTGCCGCTTCAGTCCACCATACCTATGTAGGCGAGGACCGCCGAATTCTAGTCTCACCGTGTACTGGACTCAATACTGACCGCTCTCTTTTCCTTTGCCTTTGTCGGCACCCCTTTTGTTAAGCAGGTTTTGAGATCGACGTTATTAGCAGGGTTACCCTTCCGGCTTGGCCTGGGCAGGGTTATGGACGCCATTGGTTATTCTTCAGGGCTCTTAGCCCCATTTGCATCTTGTCCGTAGTCGAACGTTGTATAGTTTTCAAGGTGATTTGGATCTTTGTATTAGATATCTGTATTCTTGACTCATGGAGTCGCTGTTGTATATATCTGTTTTGTGGATTCCATCGTGGACTAATGTGTAATGGTATTACTTCGTTTTCCACCCGCACAAAAGTGCCTGGTGGGCACCTTTGAATCGTTTCTATGCGAGTTTGGCGGGAATAGCTAAAACTTGCATAGGGCCGATTCTGAGGGTGTTGCAGAGTGGTATCAGAGCTCAGCAGTCGCGATACCACACTGGTCCAGCCTGTAGGATAACCTAGCTAACGGACATTATAGTGTCAAAAATATATTGGAAAATCGGTTAGATAGATCTGAGTAGGTCTATTTTTACTCCTTACCCCTCTGTTATTCTCCTCTTACCTTCGCATGTTTTTGAATCTGCTCTCTTATCTTTTCATCGAGTCCAGGAATTCTCGTGGTTGGGTTTCTATCGTACCTTCAGGGTTTCTCTTCCATGCTCTTGTAACGATGCTTTGACATCCGGTCTTCAGTCTATCTGAGGAATTTTCCTCTGTTGTACCTCTCAGTGGACCAAAATCCACTAAAAAATTTCTATGTATCAGCTGGTGTTTCCAACGCATCGACATCTTCTACAACAGATCCGATGAAGATCCTGCATCACTCCTTTGTTTTTCCAAACGCTGTTTGACGAGATCTTCAGTCTGAATTCCGAAAGTTGGTTGCATAATCTGTCTATTCATGTACAAAGCAATTCTTTGAGTGCGGGATGGAGTCGCGACCATACCACTACTCTTACCATTCGCTTTTGTATATTGAATGGTGGATCGATGCAATTCTTACTCCTTCCACAGAAGTTAGAGGTGGCCTTGCCTCATCATACCTTTACCTTCATCCTTGTCTCTCCGGAGTGTTCTCTCAACGAACGTGAGAAACGTCCTCTTGTTGGTGGTGTCGCCGAATTCAATATTAAGAAAGAATCGTGTCGCGAGGATCTACGCAAAGCGAGAAGATTCAGAGCATCGGACTTCTTCCCCATATCAGGAGGCAGATCTCGAGGGCGAGATCCATTGTTAGTGCTGTCGAATTATAGCACCCCGGTTAAACCACTACTAGAAAATCATCGTTGTTTTTTACATCATCATAACATCATTGCATATGTTTGTTGCATATTTTCGATCGTAAAATTATTTTATTAAAAACAAAACCTATTTTTCTTTGTTCAAATATCTCTATGGTTTAATAAACCATTTGTCTCTTTTCTTATTTCCAAAATAAAAGAAAAACATATTTCCTAGTCGGTTATAAGATCACAAAAAAATGTTTTCTTATTTTACTAAAAATAAAAGTAGACCAAAAACCCGTCTAAAATTTTGGCCCAAAACTAGTCTCATCTAGTCTACTTTAGACTATATAAATAGTCCTTTCCCCTTCTTTTTTCTCCTCAAACCCTAGCCTCTGTCCAAAATTCCCCAATCTTTCCAAAATTCTCTCCGCCGCCGTGTCCTTTTTTTCTGTTGTTGTATGAGACAACAGCCAGCTTCAATCTGCCGATGCATCTTTTCCTCTTGGTCCACACATGAGACATTATAAAGCAGTTCAAATTCTTTTGCATCACAAGTACCAGATCCCATCGTGGCCTCCTGTATTAATCTTTGAGCCCGCCAATTCATTCTCTTTCCAGCCGATCTACACCAAGGCACCAAGATCAACCCAGCTCCACACACACGTACACTAATTTTTATCACCACCATCAGATCCCCAAATCTCCACCAATGCCACCACCTTGGTCCGCGCGCACATGTACAAATCCCCGATTGGTCTGCAGCACCACACATCGTTGCTTGCCCCTTCACCTGTGCCAAGAGGCATCGATAGCAGCATCTGGGAGTCGACGCTGCCCTGCCTTGGCTTGCTCCCATGCGCGCGTGCCTGCAGGAAGGCCGGCCGACAGCAGCAGTACCAGGCAGTTTGCAGCACCACTGTCCACGCGTCCGGCCAAGCTATAGGCCCCGCTTCGACACCCGCAGGTAGTATCTTCTCTGTCTCCGTCCCCTTGTTTCGTGTTCAGATACAACCATCCGGTCGACGATGGTGCTCTAATGTTTCTATTCCAAGCTTCTACGTGCAAGTCCATCTTATCCGCTCGCGTTTTTGTCCTCTAAGCAGGTGGACAACGTCTGCCACTGCCATTTCCTCTTGGATCAGCCTTATTTGTGTCAAATTCTTCCATCGTCATCTTGTACCTCAGGTGTTTGATGAAATGTTCATACGAGATTGGGAGTTGGAATTCTTCTTCCTGGCGTCTGGCGTCTGTCCCTTATGTTATTTCTGCTACAATCTAAAGATCGTCGTTCCATATCCAATCAAAATTGTGAGTCCGGTCATATCCCTATTTTTGTATAATGTGCAATAAATCTTGATAAATTAACTAATTCATGATCGCATACATATTGTGTGGTTTGGGGTTTTTTGCCGAGTCACCTAATAATTAAATATGAAAACCATATGCGGGCGATTCTAGTCTAATATTGGCCCCATTTAAATTTGTGTAGCGAACCGGTGGTATATTTTGCCTTGTTAATACAATATTAAATTACGGGGTATCTAAACAACTTGATCCACCTAATTAATTGTTGGGACCCCGGTTCCGCTTAATATGGCATAATTGCACCGCACCTTTGCCATGTCATGCATCATACATGCATCATGCCCGATCTTTTGCTGTAGTATTAAATGGTGTATCCGGTATTTTCTCTAGTGCTTTGCTTCTTCATGGATTAGGCCGACGAGTTGATGCGAGTATCGATCCGATCTTCAGATGAACCTTCGGCAATGTTTTCAGGCGAGCATTCTCCCCCTTTCTACCTATTTTACATTTCTAGTCTTTATTTCCTCCTGTTGATCTATTGCTATCTGTGTTGCGATGCTCTAGTTTTCATACCCGTGGTATCCCTTGCACCTTATATTGCCTTGGACACATCCAATTACCTGTTGTTTGGTAGATAGTTGGACTTGCGTGTCGTAGTCGCTTTCTCAAGTGATGTTGGGTGTTGTCAAGTACCACAGTTGTTGGAGAAATGTCTTATGCTTTATGTTGGAGATGATCATGGCTTTAATTATCGTTTAATAACTAAAATTGAAGTAGGTAAATAATGCAGAGGCATAGGTGGGCAATAGATGTTATTTGGTTTTTAACCGTCCACTTGTGTCCCGTAGGACCCCGAGTACTTGATACCTGTTCTTTGAATATTCGCACTATCCGCATGTGGGACCATGAATCCCCCTAGCCAAAGCTTGAGTCATATCTTATTTCTTGGAGCCACAAGTAGTTTGGGGCTTTATTACTATCCTGTACTTATGCCATGCTTTACTGCTTTATTTATGATTGCGCGTGGAGCGCCTGTACTATTTTGGAACCCCGTGCCACGTTTTCGCGGTATCGACAAGCCTAGTCACACTTTCGGGTTCCCAGTCGTTTACAGCCGTCGTCACAAACCTCTGGGTCCGTCTCGGAGTCGGCCAACTTCGTAGCGGGTAGCTTGGTGGGGTGGCCCCCTGAAATTTATATGAATCTGGCAATTGCTCTGTCGTGATGCCTCGTTGGGTTTCATTTGGTTTTTCTCAAGGTTGATCGTGCATGTGTTGCTATTTGTGCCCCCCTGCATGGTAAAACTTTCTGAAAGCCGTGTCCGCGGTTATGGACGACTTGGAGCATAGTATCTCGATCATAAACAATTATAACTAAAATAGTGCTATAAATTTGACTTTATAATGACTAGTAATCAGCTTCACTATAATGGAATGGCTAAATAAAAGTTGCCAACAATTGCTGGTTTGGGTTATCACCTGTTACCATTGTATCTGACTAGTAAGTATTGCAACTTCAACGAAATGGCTAAATAAAAGTACCAACAGCTGCTGGGTTTTGGGATGCCTCATGCTATATGTATCTGACTAGTAAGTACTACAACTACAACGGAATGGTTAACTAAAACTGCCCACTTCTTATTATATCAGGATGACTCATGTTATCTATATCTAACTAGTAATTGCCACAGCTATAACGGAATGAATAAAACTGCCAACTGTGTGAGTTCCTCGGTTGACTTCCTCGTTTGGTCTCGAAGGGGAAATACCAGGATGGGTATGCTTGGTGATAGTTTTAGGTTGGATCCGACTAGGTATTTCTTATCCCTATCTGATAGTCGCCAGCTGTATTGAGTCTCTATAGGTTGTTTAGTGCATGCTGCGCTGCCACTTCAGTCCACCATACCTATGTAGGCGAGGACCGCCGGATTCTAGTCCCGCCATTTACTGGCCTCAGTACTGACCGCTCTCTTTTCCTTCGCCTTTGTCGGCACCCCTTTTGTTAAGCAGGTTTTGAGATCGACGTCGTTAGCAGGGTTACCCTTCCGGCTTGGCCTAGGCAGGGTTATGGACGCCATTGGTTATTCTTCAGGGCTCTTAGCCCCATTTGCATCTTGTCCGTAGTCGGACGTTGTATCGTTTTCAAGGTGATTTTGATCTTTGTATTGTATATCTGTATTCTTGACTCATGGAGTCGCTGTTGTATATATCTGTTTTGTGGGTTCCATCGTGGACTAATGTGTAATGGTATTACTTCGTTTTCCACCCGCACGAAAGTGCCTGGTGGGCACCTTTGAATCGTTTCTATGCGAGTTTGGCGGGAATCACTAAAACTTGCATAGGGCCGATTCTGAGGGTGTTACACCCATCTCCTTGCAATTGTAACATTGCTCCTTGGTAATGTCCTTCTTGCTGGGGTTGGGGCATTTCTTATTTTTCTTGGGTCTCTCCAAAGCTAGGAGTTCTCTTAGTTCATGCTCTTCATATCTCACCTCAAAGGTGGGAAACCTTTCTCGCTTCTTAGGGCAGTCACTAGAGATGTGGCCTTCTTCTCCACATGAGTAACAACACTTTGTGGTCACTTTGGGTGTGGCCTTATGAGGCACGGTTCTGACTTTGTATTTATCCTTCTTGGTAGAAGTTGTTCCCTTATGGAGGTTTCCAAACATTTGATGCATTCCATCTTGTTTCATTTGTCGAACTATAGGATAGATAGGGCATTGGATAGGGACATGATTATTTCCTTCACATAGGAAACAAGTAACTTGAGATGTGGGGCATTGTTTAGTTGGATGTTTCTCTTCACAATTAGGGCATTGGTCCTTATGTTCTTTGTAAGTGTGTCCTATGCCTCCACATATTTTGCAAGCTTGAGTTCCTTCTATAATATCATCCTTGATATCATTGTTGTCACAATCACTTTGGGAAAAGCTGTTTCTCATGTTGATCATTTGATTGGTCATCCTTTGCAACAATTGAGATTGGGTTTCCAAGAACTTTAGCATGGTTGGGTCTAACTCATTGTTGTTGGCTAAAAACTGAGTTGTCACTTGATTCAACTAGGTTTGGGTTGCTAGTAGTTGTTCTCTCATGTGCATCTCTTGGTTGTTGTTGTCACCATCCTTAATGTTGGAGTCTCTTGGAGAAGTCATCTGTTTGGGTTGGATTGGGATTAGATTAGGAAAAAGATTTCTAGAGAAAGAGTTATACTCATACACAACAATTCACACATAGCAATGTGAAAGCAATCATAATCATGCATTCCACTCAAACAACAAGATTCAAACATATTTTTAGGCAACAAAATATTTTTGTTACACCACATAAGTTGGTGTGATTGATCTAAACTAAACACTAGTATGGTTGTCCAACTGTAGGGTTCCACTTGAGATCATTCCATTCTTCTTAGTTGTTTCTTCATGAACAAGATCATGGTATCCTTGGAAAAATTCTTGCATCTTGGTCACAAAACTCAAAGGTGATGATGATTTCTTCTAAGTTGTGTTTCCTTAGTCTCCAAGTCTTGAGTAATATTCTTGTATCACTTGTAGTCCTTAGTTATGTCCAAGTTGAAGTCCATGGTGAAACTAAAGTTGAAGTCATTGGTGATGTTGAAGTCTTTGCTCATGTTGAAGTATTTGTCCATCAAGTTTGAAAAGGGAGAGATGTAGAATCAAAACCAAAAGGTTGAGGAAAGAGTTTACAAGATTGTTTGTAAATAATTTTGAACAAATACAACTCCTATTTTTCTAAGGGGTTTTGTCCAATCCTAGAGTTACAATCCTATAGGAAACACAGTGCTCTGATACCATCTGTAGAGGTCCCAACCTGATAAGGTAGAGATCCCTGTGTTTACAATGCTAGTCCCTATATCAATAGCTAGCATCCACAATTTAAGATGTAAATATCAAAGAACAAAGGTCATATTACAACTTATAACCAGGAATAAAATAATACATTACATCTTATATAGCTCATTTGGCTATCTCATTACAATGCAGCAGAAATATCTATATAGCATGGAGTCCTTCATCTTCAAAGTGCCACATGCAATCATGTTGGATGTAGACTTGTAAACCTATTCAACACACTTCACTAACATCAAACAAACCTGCAACATAATAAGTTATAACCACAAGGGTCAATACATTGGAATTGTATTGGCAAGTGATACTATGGTAGAAAAGTGGTATCTATCTTCTATATGCATTTGGCTAAATGTAGCTGAGGCTTGCTTTGCTCAAAATAAGGTTTTCCTTATTAGTTGAAAACACTAAGTTTTTGTTTGTCAAAAATCACCCAAGGCATCTACCAATAAAAATTGGTGATCCTTTAACCCTTGTTCAACCACAAGTTTTTAACTTAGAAATTGGGATGAGGAGATCCTGATATCTTCCATGTCTTATGCTCAAATTGTCCATTGCCGGGGACACGGCTAAGTATTTAGGTTTTACTCTCTCGAAAGGTGGTGCACTTTCCCCACAAGACTCGACATGCATCGAGACAAGATCTTTCAGAAGCCTTCCCTTAGACCAAATGGACGCGTTCCATCCTATCACCCCCTACCTCCTTCTGTCCATCTGGCTAAGTTATTGCAACCTATATGATCCAGGCAAAGCCCATATTGCCATGTGGTGCACTAGAAGCTTCTCAACATTTGACATCTCAAATCTCTTTATTCCTGGGTGGCTTTCCACAAGTGAGATACACTAGGGAGGCCATTAATATGGGCCCTGTGTAACCACTCAACATAATCCATTCACACCATTCCACCCAGGTGATTCATTCACATAGTTGTTTTATTAAACAAAACACAAGTCATAGACTTAGAAATATTTCATAGCATGAATATAATCCACCCTTGTTTTCTACTAGCTAGGCTAAGCATACTAGTAGCAAGAATCTTAACTTAGGGAAGATTCTACTAAGGCATCATCTACTAGGATTTACCAAGGCATAACATACTTAGTAAAAATTCCATGCAAGTCCTACTCAAAATATCACTAATGCATTGTAAAAATAATAGGACAAAATGTATGAAGCACCACTTGACTTTTTGGTAGAGAGACTAGATACAATTAAATCAAGGCACAAATTCAAACTAGCATTCAACAATTCATCACATAAAATAATGAAAACAAAATAATGCATGCAAGCAGGCAAAAGGTTGTTTTATTGAAAAAGTGGTTTCTAATAAGGTTATAAACATTTTAAAACACCTATTGGTCATTTATAAAAGTGGCAAAACCATTTAAAATCAAGTTAGTGAAAATGACCATTTAAATCATTTTTGTTTTGCTAGAAATGATTTAAATCAAAGTAATAATTTCTAGTGTTATCCAAAAATGTTTTTAAACACAAAAGTTAGTGTTTATGGTCAAAGTTTTTAAAACAAATCCATTTGCAAAAGATTTTACTCAAAAATCATTTTTATAATAATAGTAACATTTTTGTTTTACTAGAAATGCTTTTATTCAAAGAAATAATTCCTTGTGTTAACAAAATATATTTTTAAACTCAAAAGTTGGTTCTTATGGTCAGAGAGTTCAAATCAAACCATTTGTAAAAGGTTTTACTCAAAAACCATTTTTAGAATAATTTTTATACACAAAATAGTCCTAGAAATGTTTCTGCAAACACCTACTTTTTCGGAAGCAAAACACTAAACTAAGGGCATGGTTGCAAATTTCACATTTTTGTGAATCCATTGATATAAAATTTGGCCAAGCAGAACAAAAGTTATGGTTTTTGCAAGTTTAATCAATCAAATTCATTTTCTTGATTTTAAGTAGACAGATCAGGCCACGTGTCTTATTTTCGTTGGCTGGTACCGGTTCGTTTGGATCGAGCGACGCAGTGCGTTGGATCTAAGTTAAATTGCACGGTGCAGATCATTGCATACCCCTTCGATTAGATGATCTATTGGATCCACATGATCTGCATCTAATGGCCTACAACTACTGTCCACTAACTGGCGGCACTAGCGACGGTGGACGACAGCGGCACGCTTGGACAGAGGTGTTCCGGCGAAAATAGGAAGCAAGGGAGGAAGGGAAGATGCTCACCGGGTTTGCCGTGGAGTGAGGATGCTCGAGGTGGTCGCCGTAGATCAAGGGGCGCACGAGGTTGCCTGCAATCGCTCGCTGGAGTTCACGACGGCGTCGGGCACACACGGGTCTTGTCGGAGACGAAGCTACTAGCCACGGGAAGACCAAAGAAGGGCGGCGTTAGACGCGCAAGAGAGAGGTGAAGGCGCGAGCGTCAATTAGAGAGAAGGGGCGGGCTAGGGTTACCAGGAGAGGTCGCCGGAGTCGGGCAGGAGACGGTGGCGCTCAGTCGATGTCTGTAGCACCCCGGGTAAAACAACTACTAGAAAATCACATGTCTTGTCTCTATGTATCATCATGACATCTGCATGCATATTGTTTGTATAAAAAAACTATCTTGCTAAAAGTGTATTTTGTCTTCTAGATATTCCCCCTTGTTCAAACTAAAGCCATCGGTCCGTCCGGATCCTTTACTTTGTCTAAACTATTTATCAAAATAATATTAAAAAAACATATTCTTTTAAAAACTGGGGAGGCAGACAACCGGCCAGGCCAAATGGACCGACCGGAGCCCACCTACAACCCAGCAAAATAAACTCTAAACTACCCATCCCTCAAACCCTAACCCTAACCCTAGCTACCTACACTACTCCCTCTCCCTAGCCGCCGCCGCTAGCCATCCCACCGCCCGCTCACGGTCAAAACCCGACCCCACAGCGACCCACCCCCACAGCCCCACTCCTTGCCTCGCGGTACACCGCCTCCTGCAAACCGTGTACGCCCGCTCCCCATCGTCTGGCCCCACCCTACCTACCGCTTACGCCTGCACCCCACGACAGACGCGCCCCAACCTGCATCCCGTCGCCCCCAATGCGACCCATCCCCACCCCGCAACCGCCGCCGCTATCCCTGTGAGCCGCGGCAGCGCCTCCTCCCCGCGCAGGAGTCGCACCTCATCGCCGCCTCTGCATCACAGGGCACCCCTCGACTCCGCCGACGACTCCATATCCCGAGCTCGACGCCATCTCCCTGGCCTCTGTGTCCTTCCTCTGTCGCAACACCGGCCCGTCCGAGATTCCCAGCCATGAGCGCGTGCTGCCTCCGTCGAGCCGGCCGCCTCAGCTCCGCCGTCGCAGGACATGTACTCCCGATGCATATCCACTGCCCCTGCCGAGTCCCCTCGTCATCGGGCCCTCCCTGCCTCTGCATCCTTGCAGGACGCGCCCTCCCCTCCATGTTCTGCAATAGTTAGCAGGGACCCAAGCTCGTCCACGATCTCTCTTTTCTCCACATGTCCGAGCTCCACCTTTGTGTGCTGCTGGTTGTCGGCCAAGCCTGCTCTATGGTATCCTGTTCCCAGCGTCATATGGAGGCCACATGAACAAGTTATATGCCATCCCTATGTTTTCCATCTGCAAAGCGTTCGAGCTAACGTCTGAGCAGCACAAGGCCTCCTAGAAACGTTCTTATGTCAATGCTCTGTTTTGTGTCATGTAGCCAGTGCACTTGTTGCTCCACGTTTCATCATATATCCTCGTCTGCCAAGATCGACACCGAGTGGAGTTATTGTCACCGACCAAGATAACCCGGTGAATCATCGGCACCGAACCCGAGCCCGACACCAACACTCGAGCACTTCGACCCGGAACACCAAGGTCTCCTACACGGAAACCTTGATTCCTTCGGCGCGAAGCACCGAGGGCGCCGTCATGGAAATCAAAGACCCCGTTTTTTGGAATCCGAAGACCTATCCTGGCGAGTCGAACCCCTAAACCAAGATCGTCGATCCAACATGTGTGACCCCTTTCCGAGCCTCTATTTTATAAATGTTATATCTACTTGTTGCATATGAATCATTCCTACTCGCATGCATATTGTGTGGTTTGGGGGTATTTCGCCGTCTCATCTAATAATTAAATATGTAGACCATATGCGGGCGAATCTAGTCTAATATTGGCCCCATTTAAATTTGTGTAGCGAACCGATTACGTTTTTTGCCTTGTTAAGACAACATTTAAATTGCGTGGTATCTAAACAACTTGAACCATCTAATTAATTATCGGGACCCTGGTTCCGCTTAATATGGCCTAATTGCATCGCATCTTTGCCATGTCATACATCATACATGCATCATGCCTGATCTTCTGCCCTAGTATTAAATAGTGTATCCGGTGATTCTTTTAGTGATTTGCTTCTTTACGGATTAGGCCGATGAGTTGATGCGAGTGTCGACCGATCTTCGGATGAACCTTCGGCAATGTTTTCAGGCGAGCAGTCTCCCTCTTTCTACCTATTTTATATTTCTAGTGGTTATTTCCTCCTGTTGATCTATTGCTATCTGTGTTATGATGCTATAGATTCTGTACCCCTTTATGCTTCCCTGCAGCCTCTATATTGCCATGGACACCTCCTATTACCTATTGTTTGGTAGATAGTCCGCCTTGCGAGTCATAGTCGCTTGCTCAGGTGCTGATTCGCGTCATCAATGTTCCACTGTGGTTGGGTGGTTGGCACATGCTTGTTGGTGGAGATGATCATGAATTTAATTACTGTTTAATAACTAAAATTTTAAAAAGGTAAATAATGCAGAGGCACCGGTGGGTAATAGATATTTGGTTTTTAACCGCCCACTTGTGTCCCGTAGGATCCCGAGTTCTTGACACCTGTTCCGAGATAGAGCGCGCTAACCACAGGTGGGGTGTGTGGGCACCCCCATCGATTTAGTACCGGATTTCAAAGTACTGTACTGGGGGCCACAACCTAGTTTGGGGCTTTATTACTATCCAGTACTTATGCCATGTTTTACTGCTTTATTTACGACTGTGCTTGGAGCGCCTGTACTGTTTAGGAACCCCGTGCCACGTTTTCGCTGTATCGACAAGCCCAGTCACACTTTCGGGTTCCTAGTCGTTTACAGCCGTCGCCACACACCCTGGGTCCGTATCGGAGACGGCCAACTTCGTTGAGGGTAGCTTAGTGAGGTGGCCCCCATGTACTTTCTTCGGGTCTGGGAAACGTCGTGTCTGAATCCCCGTCGACATACCGTTGGATGTATGTTTTGTGATCTTGTACCTACCTGATCTGACAACAAGGGTGTAGGTGCGTGTAGAAACTTTGGTGCACCCCTGCAGGGTTAAATCTTTTCGAGAAGCAGTGTCCGTGGTTATGGGCGACTTGGAGCACAGTTCTCTATCATAGACAACTATAGCTAAAGTTTACTGTTATAATTTGACCTGTATCCGATATGACTAGTAATCAGCTTCACTACAACAGAATGGCTAAATAAAAGTACCAACAACTGCTGGGTTTTGGGGATGTCTCATGCTATATGTATCTGACTAGTAAGTGTTGCAACTACAACGGAATGATTAACTAAAAGTGCCCACTTCTTATTATATCAGGATGACTCTTGCTATCTATACCTGACTAGTAATTACTGCAACGATAACTGAATAAATAAAACTGCCAACTGTGTGAGTTCCTCGGTTTGACTTCCTCGTTTAGTCTCGAGGGGGAAATACCAGGATGGGTATGCTTGGTGGTAGTTCCAGGTTGGTACCGAATAGGTCTTTCTCATCCCTCTCTGATAGTCGCCAGTTGTATTGAGTCTCTATAAGTTTTTTAGTGCATGTTGCCCTACCACTTCAGTCCACCATACCTATGTAGGCGAGGACCGGCGAATTCTAGTCTCGCCGTGTACTGGCCTCAGTATTGACCGCTCTTTTTTTCCTTTGCCCTATGTCGGCACCCCCTTTGTTTAAGCAGGTTTTGAGATCAACGTCGTTAGCAGGGTTACCCTTCCGGCTTGGCCTGGGTAGGGTTATGGACGCCATTTGTTATTCTTCAGGGCTCTTAGCTCAATTTGTATCTTGTCCGTACTCGGACGCTGTATCGCTTTAAAGGTGATTTGGATCTTTGTACTGTATATCTGTATTCTTGACACTTTGAGTCATTGTTTGTATATATCTGTTTTGTGGGTTCCATCGTGGACTAATGTGTAATGGTATTACTTTGTTTTCCACCTGCACGAAAGTGCCTGGTGGGCACCTTTGAATCGTTTCTATGTGGGTTTGGCGGGAGACGCTAAAACTTGCATAGGGCCGATCCGAGGGTGTTACAGAGTGGTATCAGAGCTCAGCAGTTATGATACCTCACTGGTCCAGCCTGTAGGATAACCTAGCTAACGGACGTTATAGAGTGTCAAAATTATTTTGAAAAATCGGTTCGATAGATCTGATTAGGTCTGATTTTACTCCTTACCCCTCTGCTATTCTCTTCTTAACTCTGCATGTTTTGAATCTGCTCTCTTATCTTTTCTTTGAGTCCAGGATTTCTCGCGGTTGGGTTTCTGTCATACCTTCAGGGTTTCTCTTCCGTCCTTTTATAACGGTGGTGCTACAAACATCAAATCTGCATCTCGTTTCTTGTACCCTCCATCCAATCATTTTGTTCTTGAATTATTTATCCGTATGTGTACCTTGGCGGATATCCGCATCATTGAAATACATATGAGAAGGACGAGCATTGGTGAAGTTGGATTATACCTTGAGCATGTGTTGTTCATGCCAATGGAACCATCGTGAAAAGTAATCATTATGTATTTTCATACTATTTCTTTTGTATCTTCTAGTGTCTTCCAACGTGATAACATCATCTACATCAAATCCGATGCAGAGCTTGCATCATCCCTTTGTTCCGAATACCGCTTGTAAAGATCTTCATTCTAAATTTCAAGAGTTGTGTTGCATGATTTTCCTATTCATGTATGGAGTTAATAGTTTGGGTACGGGATGGACTGATCACCCTACCGGACTCTTACTGTTCACTCTTGTACATCGAACTGGTGGGTCAATGTAACGTTTCCTCTTCTCATGGAAGTTAGAGGTGGCCTTATCTTTTGATACCTCTACCTTCGTACTTTGTTTCTCCGGAGTGTTCTCTCGACGAACATGGGCACCGGTCCTTGTTAGTGGTGTCGCGGATTTCAAGATGGCGAAAGAACCCTTGTTAGTGGTGTCACGAAGATCTGCACGAAGCGTGAAGGATCAGAACGTCGGCCTTCTTCCCCGTACTATGAGGCTAATCTCGAGGGCGAGATCCATTGTTAGTGGTGTAGAATTGTCGCACCCCGGGTAAAACCACTACTAGAAAATCGCATGTCTTGTCTCTATGTATCATCATGACATTTTTTAAGGGTAAAACAGTAGGGTAAAAAGCCCCACTGCAATTTTTATAGATCATAAAGGGTTACAAGTAGTGTATATTTACAAGTTCCAGGCCACCTCAATGAGGGATAAGAAACACCATGGCTAACTATATCCTGTCTAAGTTATTGCTAATCCAGTCTTTGAGGTCCTGATAATACTTTTTCTTAATTCTACACAGGACCCATCTTAATTCTTGAGAAACAATAGCCCTCCATTCATCAAGGGAAGCATGCTTGTTATTGAAGATTTCATTGTTTCTGCACATCCATATGCCCCAATCCCCAAGGATAATGATTTCCATTGCAAAGGGGAGTTTTAGGCTGCTTTTAATACTAGTAAACGCCTCGAAGAGATTTAGATCATTGTCTCGGATAAGACAAATTTCATCCCAGCATGCTTTTGCAAAAGAACAGTCCCAAAATAAGTGAAGTAAAGTTTCCTCACTAGTGCAACCATGGAACACACAATCATTGAGGCCAGAGCGAATCTTTTCCTTTTCAAAAGATTTCTGGCGTTCAGTCTATCAAGGAGCAAAAGCCAGAAGGAGAACTTGTGTTTTTGCTGGCAAGAGGACTTCCACAACCAGGAAAAATGTGGTTGCACTGACTGGTATCCAGATAATGAAGAATAGGCCTTTTTGACTGAGAAAATATCACTGCCCCAAATATAACTCCAGCTGTCTGTTTCTCTCTGCATTCCATCATTGACAATTTGCTCCAGGCATTGGTATTCAAAGTAAGCTTGTTGTGACAGAGGGAGAAAAAAGTGATCTTGCATGTTGGGTGTCTGTAGGAACTCACAAACAGAAATGTGTGGATTTTTTTCATAAGAAAGAAGATGAGGAAGCCTGTGCTGTAAGCATTCATCTTTGCACATATCAGTCCAGAGGAGAGTGGATTTTCCATCTCCCACCGAGCACTTTGCCATTCCTTTAAAAATGTCAACTAATTTCAGATGAGTCTTCCACCAAAAGGATCCCTCCAGACTTCATCCAGGCAATTTACCATTGCAGTAATAAGTGTTCCAGACAAGATGAACCCATGGAATATCCTTGCGATTATAGAATTTATCCAAAATTTTCAAAAGAAGTGCTGAGTTTTGAATGTTAAGATCAAGAACACCCAAACCTCCATGATTCTTTGGTCTACAAAATTTATTCCAGGACACTAGAGCTTGTCCTCTAGCTTGGACATTAGTGGTTTTCTTCCTCCACAAGCACTGCCTAATATACTTAATCAGCTGATCCTTAATAGAGACAGGAAGTTCAAAACAACTGATATAATATATGGGAAGGGAGGATAAGACAGATTTAACCAACTATATTTTCCCCTATAGTTTAGGAAATCAGAAATCCCACATAGTCTTCTCTCCACCCTCTGAACAATAGGCAGAAAATGCTCCACTACAGGCTTATTGATGCTTAAAGGCAATCCAAGGTATGTGAAGGGTAGTGAACCAGTGAGGCATGAAAGTGTGCTAGCAAAGTGTCTTAGCCTCTCAGAATCCATGTTGATTGGCATCATACTAGACTTAGAGTAATTAACCTTGAGTCCAGTGGAAAGGGCAAAAGTATGAAGTAAAGCCTTAAGGCACATTAATTGCTTTGAATCAGCCTTAAGGATTAATAAGGTGTCATCTGCATACTGTACTACAGGGAAGTCAGGACAGAACACACCTTCAAGAGGAAGGGAGAGAAGCCCAAGGCTCATTGCTTTGTTGAGAATGCATTGGAGAAGATCAACAGCCAGAACAAACAGGAGTGGGGATAAAGGATCCCCTTGCCTTACACCTCTTCTGCAATAGAACTTTTTCCTAGGCACTCCATTTAACAAAATAGAGGATGAAGCAGATCCAAAGATCAACTGAATCCAATTAATCCATTTTTCACCAAAACCTTTGGCTTTGAGAATATTGATGATTGTTGAATCCTCAATTCTATCAAAAGCCTTTTCAAAATCAAGCTTCAGAATTAAAATTTCTTCTTTGGACTTGTGACATTGATCAAGGAATTCAAAAGCCCATCCTAAGCAGTCCTGGATAGATCTTTGTTTTAGAAATCCATACTGGTTTTTGTGAACAAGTTTAAGGATAATTTTTTGAAGCCTGTCAGCCAGAAACTTGGTTATAATCTTGAAGACACTGTTGAGCAGTGAAATAGGCCTGAAATCAGCAGGTGTCAAAGGGGCCTCATTTTTTGGAATGAGGGTGATAAAAGAAGCATTAATGCTTTCCAAAGAAGTCCTACCTTCATAGAAATCCACAAGGAGTTGTTTAACATCCTCCTTAATAATAGGCCAGCATTGCTTAATGAATTCATTATTAAAGCCATCAGGACTAGGAGATTTGTCATTAGGAAGTTCCTTGATTACACCTTCAATTTCATTATCAGAGAATGGTTCTTCTAAAACCTCTCTTTCCTCTTGACTCAAGCATTCCCCTGCCAACTCACAAAGGTTGAAGTGAATTTCAGGCTTATCAGATGTTCCCATTCTATCTTTGAAGGCATTCCAGAGTAGATCAGCTTTACCAGAATGAGCATGAATCTCTTCATTAGAGTCATCTTTGAGCATGGAGATGTAGTTATGCCTAAAGCTTATGGTGGCTTTTGAATGAAAGAATTTTGTGTTCTCATCACCCAACTTGACCCATTTGACTTTTCCTCTTTGCTTCCAATAAGCATTTTGATCTTGAAGAAGTGAGATTATAAGACTTTTCAGTAGATCCCTGAGATTCCATTCCAGAACAGTAAGAGTTCTCATTTCCTCCAAGACATCCATGAGATCAATGGTGGCATTGCCATTATTAATTTGAGATTTCAAACAAGGAAGTTTTTTTGCCCAGATCTTGAGCCCCCTTCTAACATTTTTGAATTTAGTATTAATTTTTTTGGCAGAATCAGGGAAACCAACTGGGATGTTCCAGGAATTTTGAACAATTGCTTTAAACTCACTATGATGCATCCAGTAATTCTCAAATCTAAAAACCTGGGATTTTGGAATCATTGTGCCAATAGATATGACACAAGGTAAATGGTCAGAGGTAGGCTTGGTAAGAGGGACAACAAAAGTTGAAGGATAGCTCTGAGTCCAGGAAGCAGATGTAAAGAACCAGTCTAGCCTTTCAAGTAGAGGTTCCTTTTGCATGTTGCTCCATGTGAACTTTCTACCTTTAAGGGGTAACTCTATGAGTCCTAGATTTCTAATGGCTTCATTAAAAAGTAACATATGATTCACATCATCCCCTGCCTGTTTCTGTCAGGGGGTTTTCTAATAAAATTGAAATCACCCACAATGAGCCAATCCATATCATCAGGCATGTCAACATTTCCAAACCATTAAAGGAAATCTGCTTTTTTTTCAGCTAAGCATGGCCCATAAATGTTGGTTAGAATCCAGGTCCCATTGGACAAGAGTGATGTCAAAGTGATGGAGATTGAGAACTCATTTTGGAAAGAAAGTTGCCCAGAAAACAGAGAACTATTCCAGATGATAATCAAACCCCCAGAAGCCCCCGTGGAGGGAAGGAATTCAAATTTGGAAAATTTGGTGGGACAGAATTTTCTGATGTAAGAGATATCAAAAACTTCCTTCTTAGTTTCTTGGAGGCAAATAATGTCACAACCAGATTCATCAATTTTATTTCTGAGAGCAACCCATTTTTTTCTAAATTAATGCCCCTGATGTTCCAATTTAGACCATATTATTTTATTATCCATTAAAAAACCAATTGGGTATTGAGATAAGAGGTGACACAACCAATGTAATCACCCAACTGAAAAGATCACAACCAAAAATACAAAATGCATTCCATACCATAAACCCACTGACAGATTCAACATCCATGATGACATTAGGTAGCAAACACATCAGATGACCACTATTACAGGTTTCAGAACAGGGAACCAACAAGGCTCCATCAAAAGATAGATTGTGATACATTAAACACTTAAGTTGGGGGTTTCTTCTTGGCTTGCTGACCACAGGAACCAGCAGGCCCAGCTTTCTTCTTGCCTCCAAGGTTCAAGCTTGAGGATCCATTTCCCTTGATGTTGCCTTTTGGAGGAGCCTTAACTGCCACTTCAGTGGCCTTCCCTTTCTTGAGCAACCTCTTCTCCATGTCACCATCCTTTACCTTGCAGAAGGAGGCAGCAAGATTTTTAACTAATTTAGGATTTAAACAAGGTGGAGCAGCATTGCAAGTAAGACAGTCAACAATTGAGCAGTTTAAGTGACTTTTAAAACCCCCATTTAATTCAACAATTCTAGGACATCTTCTCACCTCAGTTTCCACCAGAGGTTCCTTGCCCTTTATCTTTCTGGAAGGAGTGTAAGGAGAGCAAGAGGACTGCTTGGCCTCAATGCCCAGACAAGGGGGTGCCATCTGTGAAATGCTTTCATTAGGGATGATGAAAGAGATTGAATTCTCCTCAGCAATAGGTTCTTTAATAATTTACCATAGTGGAGAAGTAAGAAAGCTTTTGACCCAGTTATACTTCTCAGGAGTAGCAAGCATGAGAGTAATAAAATTGAACCAACTTACAGGAATTTCACACATGAGTGAGTCCTTTGAAGAAGAATCCTTCTGAATATGGGGAGCAAAGTAGCTTTCCCAGAGCTCTAAACCTTGTTGAGAAAAGCCCAATTTTGCAGCATGAACATCAGGGATGGAGACAAAAGTTCTGACCATTCCAACCTGAAGATGAGATTCATTAGGGGAAAGGAGGTGTTGGTCTTCCATCATCCAATCATTATTCACTTCAGCCTCAGCACCAGTGTCCATGGGGCTCTCCACCATCCCCTCTTCATCAGAGTTAGCTTCATCCTCCTCCAAGTAGTTTTGAAGGATGTTCTGCAGGCCCTCTCCAATTCCAACACCCTAAGGCTCCTCAAACCCTGCCTGTCCCTCGACAACCGCAGGTTCAGCATTCACGGAGTCATCATCATCAGACTCCCAGTCATTAAAAAGAATAGCACCAGTAACTCCACTGTTAACATCCTGTGGGGGAATATTATGATTATCCACTGGCATGTCTTCACCAGGAGCAATCACAGGACCTTGAACTGGAGTAGCAGCAGCTTCCCAAGGGTCCTAGCCTTCATTGTTATCTCCACCTGGAGCAGGGTCCTGCACAGGAGCAAACCACTGACCCCAACCACCAGCCTCACCCCCAGGAGCAGGTGGGGGAGGTGGAGGAGGGGGGATCTGGGTCCCAAATACAGGTAAGGTATGTGGGTCCTCATTGTCAGCCGGAAGTGTGTCCTCCTTAGGTGCCCCCCAAGAAAGTCACTCTGCAACACCACAACAGAAAAAGTCCAAGATTCAGACTCCACCAAGTCACGTATAGTGAACTTGACACTCTTGGGAATAACCACCAGATCAGTAACATGAATTTTCGCAAGAATCCTTCCTTTATGGTCCTAGTCCCACTCCCAAAGAAGAACCTTCCCAATATCAGCAAAAATCGCGTTCAGATCTTCAGTATGCCAGTGGTCCAGGGGGGGGGGGAACTAGCATCACCCAACACTCGTTGTTGAATTGAGCTCTCCTCCAATTTCCCCCCTCATTGTGCTTAACAAAATAAACATGCACGTCCTGGAAAGGAATAGGGATGGCCGCGATGAGCCTGTCCCTGTCGCTAACATGATGAAATTGCACATAGGCAGCCCCAAAAGGGCAGGCCTGAACATCCCGAAAGTGCACGCGAGCCTCATTGTTGAGGAAATCAACAAGAACCTCGCGAATATTCATAAAAGGGACCTGACCAGGGGGAAGGGGATTAATGGTTGCGATGGCATACTTTTCATGGGTCCGTGACCGTCGCGGAATCACCACCCTCTTGACGCGGGTTCTTCCAGCCACTTGCAGCACTTGGAAACCATTCGACAAGAACGGTGCAGGATCAATCGGAATGTTTGCCATTGAGCCAGTCCTTGCCGGCGACGAGCAAGGAGGAGTTGGGGTTTCAGCAGGCGAGTGAGTTGAGGGGACAGGGAATCGAGCAGTTGTTTTTTGCAATTAAATGGAGAACTTTTTAAAACCGTTGTATACAGTGGGCCGAAAATGAGGATTTTGCTGGGCCTTGAACCACCCAATGTAATATTTGTAGGGCCACAAACATTTTGTGAAGGAAGGAAATTTAAAAAAAGGAATAAGACCAGGGAGCTTAAATGCCGCGCGATTATCGCCCCCATTTGACCCGACCGGCGTTACCACAGGTTTAACAACACAATCAGTGAGAACCTGCGCGTAAGACCTGCCATGATTACTCGAAATGATATCACACTTACTGCTCCCAGCAGGAACAGGCGAGGAATCCGCAGCAGCAGTCGGAAATTTGAGTCATTGGAAAACAGACAGAACATTTTTGCCATTTTTCAACGAAGGAGATTTTTTGGGACTTTTCTTTTTGTACGTGACAACTTTCCAATCTCCAGCATATTCTTTGTAAAATTCTTTTTCTTCAAAGATCCAATTTGGGCCGCCATTACCCCAAAGATTAATATGAACCACAAAAGACTCACATGAAAATTTTGAAATATTGTAAAGTTCAAATCCCACCGCTCGTGAAGCAACCGAGAAACGAAAAGTTCTATCTTGCAATAATCTCACTTGAAATTTAGAAGCCAGACCACCAAAACAAGCTTGGAGTGCAAGAAAAACCGTATGGATATCCAATTTAAAATTTTCTCTTCCAAAAGAACAAACCAAATAGAAAGGCTTCTTTCTGAAACCACCAAGGAAATTAACTTGATGCCTGAATTTATCAAAAATCTTCTTCTCAAATTCCTGCCCTAATGAGAAATCCAGGGCAGGTCGATTCATTGATGCATCCTTATTAGGGAACTCCTTAGGAAAATCCTTGGTGAAATCCAGGGTCTTTGGCACTGTCTTCTCAGTTGTGAGAGAAATTTTCTTAACCGAAGAGATGGGCAAGATCTGAGCGCCAACCACAACCCTCTTCACTTGAAGATCAATAGAAACACCAGTGGCCACAACCTCACCTTGGATCAAATATCTAGCATCAATGACCACCTCATTGTGGTTGAGGAGAACTAATCTTTTTGCACTAGGGAAAAGCATCAGAAAACCCTTAGAAGGCTCCAGATTATCAGCCGGCAGGGAGGAGCAAAGAGCATGCCATTTAAAACCAGTGTCCTCATCTATTCCAGAGATGGTAGGAGATCTACCAAGAAATCCAGATTAAGGCACCAAAAGATCATTGACACGAGAGAGGTGAGAGGGGAACCTCAAAACAGATCCAATAGAAATATTCTCCCCATTTTCCAAACATCTACCCTCAAGGGGAGCACCTTTGGCATTGAGAAGAACTATCCAAGAATCAACCGAGAGCACCAGTGATCCCTCAAGAAACTTACCACCCGGGGCCACCCTAGAGTAGATGACCTTCCAACCGCCACCAGAGGAATCCATGCAGATCCCATGCCGGGGAGAAGCCGGCGAAGGCCGGAGACCGAGCAACGGTCACCTCAGAGGAGCCTCATGCCTCGGAAATCGTGCGGATTATTTCCTCCCCGATGTGGCACAAAAATCGTGCGGGTCACCCTTCATCAACCCGAAGATGAGCCTCATGCTCCACGTTTCATCATATATCATCATGACATCTGCATGCATATTGTTTGTATAAAAAAACTATCTTGCTAAAAGTGTATTTTGTCTTCTAGATATTCCCCCGTTGTTCAAACTAAAACCATCAGTCCGTCCGGATCCTTTACTTTGTCTAAACTATTTATCAAAATACCATTTAAATAAATAAATAAATAAATAATAAAAACATATTCTTTTAAAACTGGGGAGGCTGACAACCGGCCAGACCCAATGGACCGACCGGAGTCCACCTACAACCCAACAAAATAAACTCTAAACTACCCTTCCCTCAAACCCTAACCCTAACCCTAGATACCTACCCCACTCTCTCTCCCAGCCGCCGCCGCTAGCCATCCCACCGCCCGCTCGCGGTCAAACCCCGACCCCATAGCGACCCATCCCCACAGCCCCACTCTCTGCCTCGCGGTACACCGCCTCCTGCAAACCGCGTACGCCCACTCCCCATCATCTGGCCCCGCCCTACCTACCTCTTATGCCTGCACCCATGACCGACGCGCCCCAACCCGCATCCCGTCGCCCCCAACGCGACCCATCCCCACCCCGCATCCGCCGCCGCTATCCCTGCGAGCCGCGGCAACGCCTCCTCCCCGCGCAGGCGCCGCACCTCATCGCCGCCTCTGCATCGCAGGGCACCCCTCGACTCCACCGACGCCTCCATCTCCCGATCTCGATGCCATCTCCACTGGACTCTCTGTCCTTCCTCTGTCGCAGCTCTAGCCCGTCCGAGCTTCCCGGCCATGAGCGCATGCCACCTCCGTCGAGCCGGCCGCCTCAACTCCGCCGTCATAGGACACGTCCTCCCGATGCATAGCCACCGCCCCTGCCGAGTCCCCTCGTCGTCGTGCCCTCCCTGCCTCTGCATCCTTGCAGGACGCGCCCTCCCCTCCATGTTCTGCAATAGGTAGCAGGGACCCAAGCTCGTCCACGATCTCTCTTTTCTCCACACGTCCGAGCTCCACCTTTCTGTGCTGCTGGTTGTCGGCCAAGCCTGCTCTATGGTATCCTGTTCCTAGCGTTGTATGGAGGCCACATGAACAAGTTATATGCCACCCCTCTGTTTTCCGTCTGCAAGGCGTTCGAGCTAACGTCTGAGCAGCACAAGGCCTCCTAGAAACATTGTTATGTCAATGCTCTGTTTTGTGTCATGCCGCCAGTGCACTTGTTGCTCCACGTTTCATCATATATCCTCGTCTGCCAAGATCGACACCGAGTGGAGTTATTGTCACATACCAAGATAACCCGGTGAATCATCGGCACCGAACCCGAGCCCGACACCAACACTCGAGCACTTCGACCCGAAACACCAAGATCTCCTACACGGAAACCTCGATGCCTTCGACACGGAGCACCGAGGGCGCCGTCATGGAAATCAAAGACCTCGTTTTTGGAATCCGAAGACCTATCCTGGCGAGTCGAACCCCTAAACCAAGATCGTCGATCCAACATGTGTGACCCCTTTCCGAGCCTCTATTTTATAAATGTTATATCTACTTGTTGCATATGAATCATTCCTACTCGCATGCATATTGTGTGGTTTGGGGGTATTTTGCCGTCTCATCTAATAATTAAATATGTAGACCATATGCGGGCGAATCTAGTCTAATATTGGCCCCATTTAAATTTGTGTAGCGAATCGATGATGTGTTTTGCCTTGTTAAGACAACATTTAAATTGCGTGGTATCTAAACAACTTGAACCATCTAATTAATTATCGGGACCCTGGTTCCGCTTAATATGGCCTAATTGCATCGCATCTTTGCCATGTCATACATCATACATGCATCATGCCTGATCTTCTGCCCTAGTATTAAATAGTGCATCCGGTGATTCTTTTAGTGCTTTGCTTCTTCACGGATTAGGCCGATGAGTTGATGCGAGTGTCCACCCGATCTTCGGATGAACCATAGGCAATGTTTTTAGGCGAGCAGTCTCCCTCTTTCTACCTATTTTATATTTCTAGTCTTTATTTCCTCCTGCTGATCTATTGCTATCTGTGTTACGATGCTATAGATTCTGTACCCCTTTATGCTTCCCTGCAGCCTCTATATTGCCATGGACACCTCTTATTACCTGTTGTTATGTATATAGTCCGCCTTGCGAGTCGTAGTCGCTTGCTCAGGTGCTGATTCGCGTCATCAATGTTCCACTATGGTTGGGTGGTTGGCACATGCTTGTTGGTGGAGATGATCATGAATTTAATTACTGTTTAATAACTAAAATTAAAAGTAGGTAAATAATGCAGAGACACCAGTGGGTAATAGACAATATTTGGTTTTTAACCGACCACTTGTGTCCCGTAGGATCCCGAGTTCTTGACACCTATTCCGAGATCGAGCGCGCTAACCACAGGTGGGGTGTGTGGGCACCCCCATCGATTTAGTACCTGATTTCAAAGTACTGTACTGGGGGCCACAACCTAGTTTGGGGCTTTATTACTATCCTATACTTATGCCATGTTTTACTGCTTTATTTACGATTGCGTGGAGCGCCTGTACTGTTTTGGAACCCTGTGCCACGTTTTTGCTGTATCGACAAACCCAATCACACTTTCGGGTTCCCAGTCGTTTACAGCCGTCGCCACACACCCCGGGTCCGTATCAGAGACGACCGACTTTGTTGCGGGTAGCTTAGTGGGGGGTTAGTGGGGTGGCCCCCATGTACTTGCTTTGGGTGTGGGAAACGTCGTGTCTGAAACCCCGTCGACATACCATTGGGTGTATGTTTTCTAATCTTGTTCCTACCTGATCTTGCAACAAGGGTGTAGGTGTGTGTGGAAACTTTGGTGCACCCCTACAGGGTTAAATCTTTTCGAGAAGCCGTGTCCGCGGTTATGGGCGACTTGAAACACAGTTATCGATTATAGACAACTATAAATAAAGTTTACTGTTATAATTTGACTTGTATCCTATATGACTAGTAATCAGCTTCACTACAATAGAATGGCTAAATAAAAGTACCAACAACTGCTGGGTTTTGGGGATGTCTCATGCTATATGTATCTGACTAGTAAGTGTTGCAACTACAACGGAATGATTAACTAAAAGTTCCACTGATTATTATATCAGGATGATCCTTGCTATCTATACCTGACTAGTAATTGCTGCAACAATAACTGAATAAATAAAACTGCCAACTGTGTGAGTGTCACATCCCAAAATTTTCCAAATTTTGAAATGTAAAAAATAAGTAAACAAATTAAACAATTGTTGAAATTTAGGGTGAGAAGAAACTTTTTTATTCCAATTGGAAACATCAAAACCTATTTTTGATCAAATAAAATCCTAAAGGGATTTAAAAAGATAAATAATTAATAAATAAAGTTATAATAGTTGGAATCACTATTTTTGGATCTTTAAAAATAAAAAGATATGGTTTTTATAAAGCAAAGGTAGAAATATAAATAAGGATTATTTTGAAGAGTCAAATTTAATCTTGGCCAAGCTTTTGAAATAAAATATTTTGTTTGATAAAAAGAGTAAAGGTTTATTTAAATAAAGTAATAAGGATTTATTAATATCCAATTTTATTTGAGTAAAGGCTTTTCCCATTTTAAATAAACACTAGAATTTGTTAAAGTATTTTAAATAAAAATTCCAAGTGTTTTATATTTTCAAAGAGAACCTACTGAAAAGGTTTTGGTATTATTTAGATTTCAAATAGAGTTTTTAAATAAATTAAATCCTATTCGAATTAAAGACTAAGGTCTATTTATTTAATTATTAATAGATCCTAAAAGAATAAAAGAGTTATTTTATTTTGGACTTTGGATTATATTGTTAAAAAGAATTAAAATCAACACAAAGTTTGGTGGTCGTTTGATTTGATTTGGAATTTGAATTGTTTGAATGAAAATCAAATCAGAATATTCAAAACAGAAAAGAAAAAGGTTTAGTATAAAAAAATATAGAAACAGACCCAACCCATCTGGCCAGCCCACTAAGTCCAACACCATCCCACTCCTTCTCTCCCGCGGAAAACGCTTCGCACCAGAGTCTTCACCCGCGCAGTCACAGACAAGTGGACCCCATCTCCCCTCTCTCTCACTCGTAGACAACACGGTCCGACATCGCCAGTCATCGTCTTCACCGCGACCACGTCCCCCCCTCGCCGTTTCTGCCTTGATTGCGGCGATCAATTCGCGTTGATGGCGGGCTTAATTCCTCCAGTGAGCACGCACACTTAAGAGCCGTTCCCCCTCTCTCTTTCCCCCAAAACGCCAGCTCCTCTCTGCCACCGGGCTGCCTGGATTTCTGCCGGCGACGCCACTGACCCGACGACCTTCACCGGCCAATTCCGGCGCCGACCAGCCGCCCCTCGCCTCCCACTGCACGATAGCCTGTTCCCCATCACCTGGCACATCTCCCAGTACCAACTGCTTGGCCGCGCCCGCTCCATAGCATCGGCAACGACGACAACCAGCAGCGCCGCCGTCTGCAAGCAACTCCGGTGACCCTTTCCCGGTAACTCCGACCTCGCCACTCCCTCTCGATGATGCTCACGTGAACGCCACACTCGCCCACATCTAACGAACCCTCTGCCTCACCTTTTTGTGCCCTGTAGTGTCGACAGCATCGACACCTCAGCGAGCCCGACGCCGACGCCGTCTCCGACAAGCAATCACCGCCGTTCCCGTGCGCCCCTTGGACAGCTGCGACCACCTTGAGCTTCGCCACACTACTACAAGCACGGTGAGCCATTTCTCTTGTCCCCTTGCTTCCCGCTTCACCGAATCCGCCGTAGCCGAGCGAGCTCTGCCGCTCGCCATCGCGCTAGCGCCGCCCATCAGTGGTCACATGCTCTGAGCCGTTAGATTTCAATCGTGTGTACACGATAGATCACTTAATCGAAGAGGTACGAGCTAATATGCACCGCACCATCTCACTTAGATCTAACGGCTGTAACTGCGCAATCCACACGAACCGGTACCAGCGAATAAGAAACAGACGCGTGGCACTGACTCTATTTTTAAAAACAGAAAATGTTCTATTAGATATTAGATTTTGTAAAATTCATAACTTTAGTTATACACGTCCAAATTTTGCAAATTTTATATCAATGGATTCAGCAGAACAAGTACTTTGCAACCATGTACTTTGTTTAATGTTTTGCTTCTGGAAAATTGGTTGAATTTGCAGAAACATGTGTAGGCATATTTTGAATATAAAAATTGTCCTAGATATAATTTGAAGGTGAAATCTTTGCAAAATGATTTGTTGTGAACATACTGACCATAGGAACCAACTTATGGATTAAAAATGTATTTTGTGAAGTTAAGGAGTAAATATTTGAATTAGCACATTTCTAGTCAAATAAAAATATTGTTTATGGTTTAGAAATGATTTTTGAGCTAAGCCTTTGGGAAATGTTTTGATTCAAACCTTCTGACCCTAAACACCAAGTTTGGTGAATCAAAAACTTATTTGGTGAACCAAATAAAATCATTACTTTGCTAAAATATATTTTCAACAACATAAAATATCACCTTAGCATAATATTTGGTTTATGAGATGAAACCTTTTGCAAATGGTTTTACCACGTTTGTAAATGACCACATTGAGATTTTATATGTTTAGAGCCTAATAGAAACCACTTTTCTAAATAAAACTATCTTTTGCATGCTTGCATGCATGACCTTGTTTTTGTTATTTTATGTGTGATAAATTGTTTGAACGTTGGTTGAATTTATATTTGCTTGATTGAATTGTAGTGAAGTTAGAAGAGTGTGATATTTGCAAGATCAAGAAGTGAACCAACATTCTCTACTAAAAAGGCAAGTGACACTATCATACATGTCCTACTATTTTCATTATACTTAGTGGATTTTTGTAACATGCCTGATAAGGACTACTATTATTTTATGCTATGCTAAATCCTAATAGGATAGCCTTATATCTTCCTTAGTGAAAACATTGTAGTTGTAGTAAGCTTACATTTGGGATGGGATACGTGATATGAGTATATGAAGTGTTGGAAACATATATGTTTTATATAATAAAACAAGTACTTAATGAACCACCTGGGTGGACAAGGATACTCAAGTTTTGGACAAGGTGGCAACAAAGGGAACCATGTTTATATGGCTATCGTTTTGTATGTGCACTAGAAGAAAACCACCCAGGGACTTAGAGATTGAACATGATTCTCGTACAGTGGCTTCCGTGTACAGCCACATGCTAAATGGGCTCTGGCTTAGTCAACTACATAGTGGAAGACCCATGCATTGGCATCTTCAGGTTAAATAGAATTGTGTAAGGGAAATTTATCCCTACATTGGTGCCTGGTAGACAAGCTAGAATTATGTATTGGGAGGACTTCTATGGAAAGACTTTGTCACATTATCGATCTGCCGGTACTCCATTTGGTGAGTACTTATCCAGCTGCCATTGGTGGCGTCAAGACGAGATTGTGTCATGTGGGTAAAGTGTACAACTTCTGCAGAAGATCAAATTCTAAGTACGTAGTCGTGTCCCCGGTTATGGACAACTTTGAGCAACTAAGGCCTGAAGCTATGGAAGATCTCGACATTCCAATTTCTCAAAGTAAAACTTGATGGTGACAACAAGGGATTTGAAGCACTTGGAGTTTTCCAAGAACTTCAGAAAGATTTGACAAAAGATCAAAAACTATTTTGAAAGATAGGATAAAACTATATTGCTTTCTGCACAAGAGCCTAAACCGTACTTAGCCAAATATGCATGTAAATGATAGGATCCACTTAATTCTACATAGTAGTGAAACTTGCCAATACAATTCAAATGTATTGACCCTTGTGGCTGCAACTTATTATGTTGCAGGTTTGTTTGATATTAGTGAAGTGTGTTGAATAGGATTACAAGTCTACAACCAACATGATTGCCTGTGGCACTTTGAAGATGAAGGACCCCATGCTATTGTTATATTCTACTGCATTGTAATGAGATAGCCAAATGAGCTATGTAAGATGTAATAAATTATTTTATTCCTGGTTACAAAGTTGTTTTATGACCTTTGTATCTTGATATTACATCTTTACCGTGGATGCTAGGTATTGATCCAGGGACTAGCATTGTAAACACATGGATCTCTACCTTATTAAAGGTTGGGAACTCTAAAGATGGTATCAGAGCACTATGTTGCCTGTAGGATTGTAACCCTAGGATTGGACAAAACCCCTTAGAAAAATAGGAGATGTGTTTGATCCAAAAACTTATTTACAAAAAAACTTGTAAACTCTTTCCTCAACCTTTTGGTATTGATTCTACATCCTTTCCTTTTCAACTTGATGGACAAAGCCTTCACCATGACCATTGACTTCAACTTTAGTCTCACCAAAGATTTCAACCTAGACATCACAAAGGACTACAAGTGAGAACCAAGAGACATTAGACTGCCTACCAAAGACATTGATATCATGTTAGTGTATGGATCATATTGACCTATGAGGTATGACTATACTAAGTTCATTATTTCCAAGAAAACTTGTTGTTTCCTTCAACTCATGAGTTAAGATCATAAGTTGTTAAGTGGATAGTTGCTTGTTGATTGCTTGATTATTTGATTGAACTTGCTTGTTTGAGTTGTGCGTTAGAACTTCATTATGCCTATCTGTAATTACTCATCCCTATCAACCAACAGATGCCTCCCCGTCGTGCCAACCCCAACCAAAACAACAACAACATCACTCCCGAGATGCAACAGTTGATGACATGCCAAACTCAACTGATGCAGATGATGAACACGCTCATACAGAATCAGAACAACAACAACAACAACAACAATCAGAATAATCCTCCAGCTCATGACATGCTCACCAGGTTTCTGAAACTTAGGCCTGCAAGGTTCTCTGGAACAACTGATCCAATGGAAGCCAATGACTGGTTACGTTCGGTGAATAAGGACATAGTGACTGTTGGCTGCACCGACGAAGAAAAAGTTAGGTTTGCAACATTTCTACTTGAAAGACCAGCAGCAACATGGTGGGACAACTTTCAGATCACCACTCCCCTTGAGGATGTGACTTGGAATATTTTTGAGGATGGTTTCCGTATAGCTCACATCTCACCTGGAGTGATGCACTTGAAGAAAAAGGAATTCCACAATCTAAAACAGCGTCACCTCAGTGTGGCTGAGTATATTGAAGAATTCAACAATCTGGCACGCTATGCACCGGATGAAGTTGATACATATGCTAAGAGGAAGGAGAAATTCCTCGAAGGACTTAATGATGAGTTAAACCTGCAGCTAGCCATTGCCTATGTCCCAACTTATCAATCACTCTATGACAAAGCCACCATTTTGGAAAACAAGATGAATCAAGTTGAGAATAGAAAGAGGAAGCATAAACTCAAGTATCACTCAGGATCATCACAAAAGAAGCATTCATTCAAAAAGAGCAAGGAAGATTCTGAACCACATCAGTATCACCACAACAGCAATGGAAGTGATAATAATGGAAATGATACTGACAATGGAGATGACCTTGGTCAGAACCAGCATGACACTTTCAGGAAGAAAGACATTAGCCAGTTGCAGTTCTATAATTGTAAGGAACTTGGACACTATGCATCAGACTGTCCTGAGAAGAAAAGGAAAAAGGATGCTAGAAGCGCCAATGGAAATGACTCCAATGTGACCCAGAAAGGACATGTGAACCACATTGACATGGATGGAAACTTTGAAGAGATAGAAGAAGTGGATGTCAGGAATTAGATAACTCAGTTGAGTCAAATAAGGATTCCTTGTCTGGATATTAAG
Organism: Avena sativa; assembly: GCA_916181665.1. Lineage (NCBI taxonomy): Eukaryota > Viridiplantae > Streptophyta > Magnoliopsida > Poales > Poaceae > Avena > Avena sativa. The sequence continues at coordinate 142,757,153 of OV702280.1, forward strand.
TATTGAACCCATAGTCAAATGAACCATCAATGTAACCCTTTGAGACTTTCTTTTAAGGGTGGTAGTACCCTAGTTGTCTTGAAGCCAACTTGTAACCCTAGCCATCCCAAATCTCGGGACGAGATTTATTTTAAGGGTGGTAGCCTGTCACATCCCAAAATTTTCCAAATTTTGAAATGTGAAAAATAAGTAAACAAATTAAACAATTGTTGAAATTTAGGGTGAGAAGAAACTTTTTGATTCCAATTGGAAACATAAAAACCTATTTTTGATCAAATAAAATCCTAAAGGGATTAAAAAGATAAACAATTAATAAATAAAGTTATAATAGTTGGTATCACTATTTTTGGATCTTTAAAAATAAAAAGATATGGTTTTTATAAAGCAAAGGTAGAAATATAAATAAGGATTATTTTAAAGAGTCAAATTTAATCTTTGCCAAGCTTTTGAAATAAAATATTTTGTTTGATAAAAAGAGTAAAGGTTTATTTAAATAAAGTAATAAGGATTTATTAATATCCAATTTTATTTGAGTAAAGGCTTTTCCCATTTTAAATAAACACTAGAACTTGTTAAAGTATTTTAAATAAAAATTCCAAGTGTTTTATATCTTCAAAGAGAACCTACTGAAAAGGTTTTGGTATTATTTAGATTTCAAATAGAGTTTTTAAATAAATTAAATCCTATTCGAATTAAAGAGTAAGGTCTATTTATTTAATTATTAATAGATCCTAAAAGAATAAAAGAGTTATTTTATTTTGGACTTTGGATTATGTTGTTAAATAGAACTAAAATCAACACAAAGTTTGGTGGTGGTTTGATTTGATTTGGAATTTGAATTGTTTGAATGAAAATCAAATCAGAATATTCAAAACAGAAAAGAAAAAGGTTTAGTATAAAAAAAATATAGAAACAGACCCAACCCATCTGGCCAGCCCACTAAGCCCAACACCAGACCACTCCTTCTCTTCCGCAAAAAACGCTTCGCACCAGAGACTTCTCCCGCGCAGTCACAGACAAGTGGACCCCATCTCCCCTCTCTCTCACTCGCAAACAGCATAGTCCCACATCGCCACTCATCGTCTTCACCGTGACCACGTCCCCCCTCGCCATTTCTGCCTTGATTGCGGCGATCAATTCACGTTGATGGCGGGCTTAATTCCTCCAGTGACCACACACACTTAAGCGCCATGCCCCTCTCTCTTTCCCCCAAAACGCCAGCTCCTCTCTGCCACCAGGCTGCCTGGATTTCTGCCGGCGTCGCCACTGACCCGACGACCTTCACCAGCCAATTCCGGCGCCGACCAGCCGCCCCTCGCCTCCCACTGCACGCTAGCCTGTTCCCCATCGCCTGGCGCATCTCCCAGTACCAACTGCTTGGCCACGCCCGCTCCATAGCGTCGGCAACGACGACAACCAGCAGCGCCGCCGTCTGCAAGCAACTCCGGTGACCCTTTCCCGGTAACTCTGACCTCACCACTCCCTCTCGATGATGCTCACATGAACGCCACACTCGTCGGCATCTAACGAACCCTATGCCTCACCTTTTTGTGCCCTGTAGTGTCGACAACATTGACACCTGAGCGAGCCCGACACCGACGCCGTCTCCGACGAGCAATCACCGCCGTTCCCGTGCGCCCCTTGGACAGCTGCGACCACCTTGAGCTTTGCCACACCACTGCAAGCACGTTGAGCCATTTCTCTTGTCCCCTTGCTTCCTGCTTCGCCGAATCCGCCTTAGCCGAGCGAGCTCCACCGCTCGCCGTCGCGCTAGCGCCGCTCATCAGTGGTCACATGCTCTGAGCCGTTAGATTTCAATCGTGTGTACACGATAGATCACTTAATCGAAGAGGTACGAGCTAATCTGCACAGCACCATCTCACTTAGATCTAATGGCTGTAACTGCGCAATCCACACGAATCGGTACCAGCGAATAAGAAACAGACACGTGGCACTGACTATGTTTTTAAAAACAGAAAATGTTCTATTAGATATGAGATTTTGTAAAATTCATAACTTTAGTTCTACACGTCCAAATTTTGCAAATTTTATGTCAATGGATTCAGCAGAACAAGTACTTTGCAACCATGCACTTTGTTTAATGTTTTGCTTCTGGAAAATTGGTTGAATTTGCAGAAACATGTGTAGGCATATTTTGAATATAAAAATTGTTCTTGATATAATTTTAAGGTGAAATCTTTGCAAAATGATTTGTTGTGAACCTACTGACCATAGGAACCAACTTATGGATTTAAAAATGTATTTTGTGAAGTTAAGGAGTAAATATTTGAATTAGCACATTTCTAGTCAAATAAAAATATTGTTTATGGTTTATAAATGATTTTTGAGCTAAGCCTTTGGGAAATGTTTTGATTCAAACCTTCTGACCCTAAACACCAAGTTTTGTGAATCAAAAACTTATTTGGTGAACCAAATAATATCATTACTTTGCTAAAAGATATTTTCAACAACATAAAATATCACCTTAGCATAATATTTGTTTTATGAGATGAAACCTTTTGCAAACGGTTTTACCACCTTTGTAAATTACCATATTGAGCTTTTATATGTTTAGAGCCTAATATAAACCACTTTTCTAAATAAAACTATCTTTTGCATGCTTGCATGCATGACCTTGTTTTTGTTATTTTATGTGTGATAAATTGTTTGAATGTTAGTTGAATTTGTGTTTGCTTGATTGAATTGTAGTGAAGTTAGAAGAGTGTGATATTTGCAAGATCAAGAAGTGAACCAACATTATCTACTGAAAAGGCAAGTGACACTATCATACATGTCCTACTATTTTCATTATACTTAGTGGATTTTTGTAACATGCATGATAAGGACTACTATTATTTTATGCTATGCTAAATCCTAATAGGATACCCTTATATCTTCTTTAGTGAAAACATTGTAGTTGTAGTAAGCTTAGCCCTGCTATACATTTGGGATGGGATACATGATATGATTATATGAAGTGTTGGAAAGATATATGTTTTATATAATAAAACAAGTACTCAATGAACCACCTGGGTGGACAAGGATACTCAAGTTTTGGACAAGGTGGAAACAAAGGGAACCATGTTTATATGGCTATCTTTTTGTATGTGCACTAGAATAAAACCACCCAGGGACTTAGAGATTTAACATGTTTCTCGTACAGTGGCTTCCGTGTACAGCCACATGCTAAATGGGCTCTGGCTTAGTCAACTACATAATGGAAGACCCATGCATTGGCATCTTCAGGTTAAATAGAATTATGTAAGGGAAATTTATCCCTACATTGGTGCCTGGTAGACAAGCTAGCATTGTGTATTGGGAGGACTTCTATGGAAAGACTTTGACACATTATCGATCTGCCGGTACTCCATTTGGTGAGTACTTATCCAGCGGCTACTGGTGGCGTCAAGACGAGATTGTGTCATGTGGGTAAAGTGTACAACTTTTGCAGAAGATCAAATTCTAAGTACTTAGCCGTGTCCCCGGTTATGGACAAATTTGAGCAACTAAGGCCTGAAGCTATGGAAGATCTCGACATTCCAATTTCTCAAAGTAAAACTTGATGGTGACAACAAGGGATTTGAAGCACTTGGAGTTTTCCAAGAACTTCAGAAAGATTTGACAAAAGATCAAAAACTATTTTGAAAGATAGGATAAAACTATATTGCTTTCTGCACATGAGCCTAAACCGTACTTAGCCAAATATGCATGTAAATGATAGGATCCACTTAATTCTACATAGTAGTGAAACTTGCCAATACAATTCAAATGTATTGACCCTTGTGGCTGCAACTTATTATGTTGCAGGTTTGTTTGATGTTAGTGAAGTGTGTTGAATAGGATTACAAGTCTACAACCAACATGATTGCCTGTGGCACTTTGAAGATGAAGGACCCCATGCTATTGTTATATTCTACTGCATTGTAATGAGATAGCCAAATGAGCTATGTAAGATGTAATAAATTATTTTATTCCTGGTTACAAAGTTGTTTTATGACCTTTGTATCTTGATATTACATCTTTACTGTGGATGCTAGCTATTGATCCAGGGACTAGCATTGTAAACACATGGATCTCTACCTTATTAAAGGTTGGGAACTCTACAGTGAGCTCCTCGGTTTGACTTCCTCGTTTGGTCTCGAGTGGGAAATACCAGGATGGGTATGCTTGGTGGTAGTTCCAGGTTGGTACCAAATAGGTCTTTCTCATCCCTCTCTGATAGTCGCCAGTTGTATTGAGTTTCTATAGGTGGTTTAGTGCATGCTGCGCTACCGCTTCAGTCCACCATACCTATGTAGGCGAGGACCACCGAATTCTAGTCTCGCCGTGTACTGGCCTCAGTACTGACCGCTCTCTTTTTCCTTTGCCCTTTGTCGGCACCCCTTTTGTTTAAGCAGGTTTTGAGATCGACGTCGTTAGCAGGGTTACCCTTCCGGCTTGGCCTGGGCAGGGTTATGGACGCCATTGGTTATTCTTCAGGGCTCTTAGCTCAATTTGCATCTTGTCCATACTCGGACGCTGTATCGCTTTAAAGGTGATTTGGATCTTTGTACTGTATATATGTATTCTTGACTCTTTGAGTCATTGTTTGTATATATATGTTCTGTGGGTTCCATAGTGGACTAGTGTGTAATGGTATTACTTTGTTTTCCACCCGCACGAAAGTGCCTGGTGGGCGCCTTTGAATCATTTCTATGCGGGTTTGGCGGGAGACGCTAAAACTTGCATAGGGCCGATCCGAGGGTGTTACAATGTCGTTGCCGACGCTCTGGGGCAAACGCGGGCGAGAGGGAGGTACTGGAGGATGCGTACGGGGCTGCTGGTCAGCCTCGTGTGAGATAGGAGGTAGGAGGGGGTCGGGCATCGCCGGAATTCGCCGATGAACTCGTCGGAGCAGAGGAGATTTGGGCGTGCAATTGAGGCAGCCTGGTAGCAGAAAGGGAGCGGCGAGTGAGGGGAAAGAGAGATGGGGAGGAGGCGCTTATGTGGGCGTGGTCGCGGGGAGGTTTAATCGCTGCATCAACGCATCTTTACGAGGTTTAACGATGGCAGAAACGACAGCGAGGGGAGAGGGGCGAGGTCAGCGCATTGGGGACGATGATGAGGTGGTGCTGGTGGGGCCGTTTAGTCAGTGGGGTGCGGGTGCGGTTTCGAGTGAGAAAATGTTTCGCGGGGGGGAGGGGGGAAGAGAGGGGCTACCGGTGGGCTTGCTGGGCCAAGTTGCTGGGCTGGGTTTCTGGGCTGGTTTGTTTTCTATTTTTTTCTTTCTGATCCCTTTTTCTTTTTTTGTTTTTATTTTCTGTTTTGATTTTAAACCTTTGATTTAAACTTCACTTTGAATTCACGTTTTTACCAAACCTTTTCTAAACTTTCAGTAGGTTTTTAAAATATTTATCAATGTGTTTAAAAGTCCATTTTTGAATATTTCAAAATATTTTAATGTGATTCAATAATCATTTAAAAGGGGCTTTTTTCTTTATTCCAATTATAATTTCTGTTTTCATTTGAATGAAATGTTTTAAACTTCTATTTGATTTCAACCTCTTGCAAAACCTTTTTTGTAGGTTTTAAATCATTTAGGAGTTGATTATTTGTCCCACTTTGGAAAATATTCAAATATTTTCTCATGATTTATTATTTATTTTAATTAGGTCTTTTGTCTTTATTTGCATAATTTGAATATGGTTTCAAACTATATAATTCTATTTAATTATTCTTTTATTCTTTTTAAGTTAATTAGATAACTTTTAACCCACTTTGGCAATTTCCATTATTTTTTCCCATGATTTAATTAATCATTTGCATTAGGGATTTTGTCTTTATTCAAATTGAATATGGTTTAAGTCCATATAAATCTTATTACTTTATTCCTTTGTTTTATTTGGAATATCTTTATTCCATTTTCTTATGGATTTAATTCATGTTTTAAATTGTTTTCTTGGGATTTATTATTTAGTTTAGGTAATTTGTCTTTATTTAAATAAAATTGGATATTGTTCAATCCTTATGATTTTATTTAAATAATCTTTTACTCCTTTTTATTATTCAATAACTTTCATTTGTTTATGGATTTGGCCAAGATTTTATTTGACCCTTAAATCTTCCTTATTTCTTTCTTTCTTTCTTTGTCTTATAAAATCCATATCTTTTTATTTATAGATCCAAAATTGGTGATTCCAATTTGTATAATTTTATTTAATATTTGTTTATATTTTTAAATCCTTTTAAGATTATTTTGCTCACAATTTGGCATGGATTTTGGTTAGGAGCTTTATTAGCCTTGGAAATTAATTCCTTTTGTCTTATTAAATTCATAAGTTTTTATCCATGGCTCGAAATTAAATGAGACCAATTTATATGGTTTTATAATATTTTTGTTTATCATTTTAATTTTTTATAAATGTTTTTTGCTGAATTTTTATATGGATCAAAGCCATAGTTTTAGAGAGATCTTGGAAATAATTTCCTTCATTAAGATTTGGGGTTTTGGTTTAACTTTTCCAAGTGTTTAAATTTCAAGATACATTCATTGATGAATGCATTTCACTTGATTTAAATTTTGTTGGATGCCCTTTTATTCAAATTTGTTCAAGAAGGGTTTGGATGTTTCCATTTGGAAGCAAAAAGTTTGTTTTTACCCTAAATTTCAACAATTGTTTCTTTTGTTTATTTATTTTTCACATTTCAAAATTTGGAAAATTTTGGGATATGACAGACTATGGGTCCATGTAGTATCTAGATGGTTGTATCTCCTCCTTGTGATTTCATGTATAGATCTCGTGAGCTCCATTCATGATCAAGATCTAATCTATTTGTAATCATGCATGTTGTGTTTGCGGGGATCCGATGGATATTGAGATTACTATGTCAGATTGATTAATGGTTTTGTCTATTCGATACTATCATGTCTATGTTGTTTGTGATCTTGCATGCTCTCCGTTGTTAGTATCTATCTTGGCCAATTAGTTGCTAGTGACTCCAAGAGGGGGTATTTATGCTCGATAGCGGGTTCATGCCTCTAGTTTCCAAGGGAAGTGACAGAAATCTCTTCGGTTGTAGATGTGCTGTTTTGCCACTAGGGAGAAAACAACAGTATCTTGTTCATAGAACAAGTGGATTGTTTACCTTACACACTTTGCTTAAAGCAGTTGTCTATTGCTTGCAACTTAATACTAGAGGGGGTTCGGATGATAACCTGAAGGTGGACTTCTAGTCATAGATGCACTTGGATGGCGGTGTATGTATACTGTTGTATTGCCCAATCGAATCTCATAGGATCTTTTTGTCTGGTATTGCATTGTTATGCCTTGTTCAGTTCTTGTCAATTGCCCTGCTGTCATTTGTTTACCCTTGATGCCATGTTGTTTATCTAAGGAGAGCACCTCTGGTGAACTATGGAACCCGGTCCAATCTTTACCATTGATACATCTTCCACCGTTACCTATTTACTTGCTACAAACCATTACCTTCCACACCATATGTTTAATCCTTTGTTATAGCAAATCAGTGAGCTTGACAACCTCACTGATTCGTTGGGGCAAAGTCTTGAGTTTGTGTTGTGCAGGTCTTTGCTTTGCTTATAACACTTGTGTGTCATTTCCTTCGTCCTACTGGTTCGATAACCTCGGTTTCTTACTGAGGGAAAACTTGCTGCTGTGCTGCTTCACACCTTCCTCTTGGGGTTCCCAACGAAGCGCTCCTACATCAAATCAGTGCTGCATCATGAGACCCTAAGGGACTTAGCAAGTTTTTATGCATCTAAAGGGAACTACCTAAGGGTGAAGAAATTTCCGTGAAAATAAAGCCTACCAGTTTTATAAAGACATGCTACAACATTCGCCTAACCAATGATAGACAGATGTTCGTTAATTAAACAACAGTTAATTACCCAACAGATATATATCAACATAAGTAAACATCGCTTTCCCACCTCCCCATTCTTTTACGAGAAGGTGGAAGAACATCCCATCCGTTGGCAGTTTTATTAATTATTTTATGAATATTGCAATATTGCTAGTCAAGTTTTAGTCAATTTAAGAACGGTACTTTAGTTATGCTTGTCTATGATCGAGAAACTATGCTCCAAGTCGTCCATAATTATAGACACAACTTTCAGAAATATTTACCCTGCAGGGGTGAAAAAATATCAACACACGCACGATCAACCTCGGAAAAACCAAATGAAAACCCAACGAGGCATCACAACAAAGCATTCCCAAGATTCACAGATGATTTCAGGGGGCCACCCCACTAAGCTACCCGCTATGAAGTTTTTCGGCTCCGCGAAGGACCCAGAGGTTTGTGTCAATGGATGTAAACGATTGGGAACCCGAATTTTTTTAGGCTTGTCGATATCACGGAAACATTCCATGTTTCAAAATAGTGCAGTAGTCTCCTCGAGCAACAGTAGTAAATAAAGCAGTAAAGTATGGCATAAGTACAAGATAGTTATAACGCCCAAACTACTTGTGGCCCTAAGAAATTAAATGTGACTCAAGCTAAGACTAAGGGGATTCATGGTCCCACATATGGATAGTGCGATTTCAAGTAAGAGGAATCAAGTACTTGGGGTCCTATGAGACACAAGTAAGCATAAAGAACCAAATAGCAAATATTGCCCATCCGTGCCTCTTTCTTTAGTTATCCCATTAGTACCCAATTAAGTTGTTTAGGTACCTCATTATTCAAAGACTCTCATAAACCCTACACATGCAATTCTACAACTTGCATGACTCAAACAACTCCTGTAGTAATGGCTCATAGGATTGAGGGAACAAGCTTCGATAGGGTTTAAAAGTTAAGGCCACTGTTCAAAAACTAGGCCGAATCAGCGATTAATAGGCCGATTAATCGCTACTAGGGACCTGACCGTGTCGATTACCACTAATCCTTTGTGTTAATCGTTTAGACCGATTAATAGCTTTGACACTCCGATCACTAGGTATGTTCCCGATTAACTACTACACTTTGTCAAAAAAATTGCAAAATTATCAACATGTATCGCCCATCCATCCGCTAGCCCGCCCCAATGAAGTAGGTTTTCGAAGCTCCCGCTAAATTCCTGCCTCTAGGAGCTCGATTTCTGCCATCACCAGCCAGTTCCTTGTCGTTGTTGACTAGTTCCTCGTAGTTGCCGATCAGACTTCAGATACAAGAGCTCGAGCGCCTTGATGATCTCATCCGGGAGCTCGAGGATGCCTTTAATAGGATAGGTGGTTGAGGTGCAAGAGGAGTCATATGTGTTTTAGGTGCTAATTTTTGTAGGTTGCACCGATTAATAGCCGACCGATTAAATCAGTTAATCGTCCGAATTCCGATTAGTTGCTACTCCCAAGACAACCGAGCAGTTAACGATTACCGATTTCCTAACCATTGGTTAAGGCTATGCAATACTTGGGATTCAATTTAATTCGGATCGTGACATATGATGCAAGAATAAGAAAGATGCAATAGGTGAAGGAAATATGCCCTAGAGGCAATCATAGAGATGATTATATTTCTTATGTATCCATGAGTTATTATAATGTTCCTTGAATATCCATATCGGGCAACTTGTATTGATTGACAATTTTGTGAATTGTTTGTGAAACTCTATACTTGTATGGTCATCTAATAGTTGTCCCTAGTCGGAGTTCATGTGAGGACACATGTGAATATTAGACTAGCACATCGATTGGTTGATGAATATGTTTTGAAAGTCATAGACATGGAGATGTCAAACCAATGATGTGGACACATGTTATGAACATGTGGTTGGACTGACCCAACTTGAGACTGACAATTAGACTTGCAGCTCTCTCTACACATCATGTACGTTTTGTCCTTAGACCTGAGATTGTCGAATGTACTTGAGATGTAGATTGACCTACTTTGGGGCTATCAGACACTGCTCCGTAACTGGGTGTAGTCATAAAGGTAGCTTTCGGGTTTGTCCTAAAGCATGCTGCAAGGCATGGTCAATCAAGATGGGATTTGCCCCTCTCTACTTGAGAGAGATATCTCTAGGCCCCTCAAGTGATCGGATCCAGAAATGCATGGCCGTGCTACATATGGTTAAGAGTTAACCTAGGAAAGGGATTCTAAATCACAATATCGAGAAAGGGAGGTCAGCTTGGAGCTAGACCAAATATCGTGAGGCAAAGGGAAAGACATGTACTAAACTTTGTGATTGTTCGTCCGAATGATTTTTGTATGCATTTAGGAGTTGGCACGTTTTGCTAGAGGCCGCTACCAACTATTGACAGAATAAGTGTATCCACGTCATGTCTATACATATATGAACCTATAGGGTCACACACTTAAGGGGCTGGAAGCCTAATAAGGATTAGATTCGAATTAGACCAGGCTTAGGCTACTAATGGGCTACTAATATAGAAGCCCACTAGGTTCGCCTATATAAGAGAGGGTGGGACTAGCTGACCAGGGTTAGACCATTCCACCCAGCCGCCACTCCTCACGCCTGTGTTGTGCGCGTGGACCTAGTAGTCCGACGTCTGACACTTCCACCCTGCACGTGTAGATACTTCGGAGGTGCTGCATCAGTGGCACTTGGACGAGCCGCGCAAGGGGAGCTGCTCGTGGGACGAGGACAAGGAGGAGACGTAGAACGTCTACACTGCCTCGACGCGCTTCATCAAGTTCCGCAACTGCGCGTCTAGTGCTAATACTGTGATCTATGACAACGGTATTCCTGGTTTACGCGGTAGAAATTTTTGATTTGCGCTAGTGTAGCCTACCCGTATCCCTTCAATAGGTACTATATGTAGTGAAAGCATGGGGAATTTCTTGCATGGAAGTTTAGTTGAAGAGTAAGAAGGATCTGGATAAAACTCTTGAGGCTCTTGATATTCTCCTTGCTCGGCGTCTATCCGGATAAAAACCAAATACCCAAGGGGCCAAAATAAATACATTGCACAACCATAAAAATCATATGCAACAAGAAAAATAGGTATGCCATGATGGAATGATGCACAATTTACATGGTATAACATAGCATGACATGGGTGAGGAGTGGGGTACAAGAATAAAGCATTTTATTATGTTTTTAGTCATGTTTTTCGCCCATAAACATTGTTGTATACTTAATATTTAAATGATGCATGCTTAAAATCATATCATGGAATACATAGTTAGAACTGGCTCATCGTGCTGATCGATTTAGACATATCATCTTTGAAATCGGGGTTACGAAATTACAGTTATTCAATATTTAAGAAAAGGCATTTATAAGCAATTAAATTATTTTGAAATTTTTAATTGCTCAAATGAAATTTTAAATAGCATACATAGATTCCTCATGTTTTTCTAATCCAAAAACATACATTATACTTAATATGTGGAATTATTAATTTAAAACTATATTTAAATCATTTTATATTAGTTGTGGTCAAATGTTACTAGTTTGATTAGTTTGGATTAGTTTTGGAAAGTTTTGAAGTTAAAATAGTATTCATATTGAAAAACAAAACACATCTGACATTAAAGTTTTGGTCAAATTCGAATCCTTTTAACTGTTATGAATTTGTTTGCATTTAAACAGATTACAAATTTAGTTTGAAATTTGAATTTAGTTCAAGCAGAGACTTTTGGTACTCCAAGTAAAACGACCCACTGCCACTGACATGTGGACCAACAGAGCCAAGCGGGGCCACACGCACACCAGCCAGCCAGGGCTCGACACATGGGTGGATCCGTGGGCCGCGGGTTGAGCTTTGGAAATACGGGGTGCCTTTTTATAAAAGTGCGACCTATAGCGAGAGGGACTGACGGGTGAGGTCGCGGGGGACGTTGGGTTTCTTCTCAGGAAACATAGGGGACGTGGTACAAAAGTATGGGCGGGCTGACTAAAACTGACGCGTGTCGATCTGAATATCGATAGAGAAGAGGTGACGGCGGCGCCTTCCGATGAAGATGGCGACACGACAGCTTGGTTAAACGGGGCAGCGTTGATGAGTGCATATTTGCATCATGTTTTATATTATTATTTTGCATTGTAGTAGTAGGATCTTGGTATTTTATGGCGTTCCACACACCTTTTATGTTTATTTTCACCGGGATCAGATCAGATGAAAAGGAGCCAAAAATAACGTTAATTGCTTATTTGGGAAATATTAATAATACCAGAAGAAAACCCAAAGCAATTGGAGGATATAGTGGGTTTAACGACCAACTATACGACAGGAATAAATTTTCCAGCCGTATAGTTCCCGCCGTATAGTTAGCGCCTACACCGCCTCCTCAAATAGTTTCACCCTGTGCAACTGGATTAGGGAGACGACATACAGAACACCCATAAATCGCCAAAACCTCACCTACGGAAGGCGTCTGGAGGGGGAACTCATCCACCGGAGATCCATCTTCGCCCTACGTAGATCCAGGAGGCTAAGGCATTGATCTTCATCATCAACCACTACATCACCACCATCTCTATCCATCCCATCTACATCTTGTCTAGATCTTTTTGTAATTTCCGTACTCGTTGTGGATTTATACAAGTACTATTCATCTATGATAGATTCCATTGTTTTTGCCATGATGTTGATTGCCTCCATGTTTGAGTAGATCATTAGTTCTTGGGGAGATGGAGAAATCCTAGCATGAGATTGAAATAAGATAAATTTTATTATGATATTCATCGCTATGACCATGTGTTAGATTGTCTTCATCTTGATGTTGGGAGAAGTCGACCTCTCAATATTTGCCTCTTGTGGGGACTTGATGGAGGGAACTACTTGTTGGTAGATGGAGGTGTGTTAGCACTTATAGTGACTATAAAGCTGTTAGCACTCCTTACGTATCAACTTGGGAATCGAGGAAACTCACAAAAGACTATCCATTCCATGGGATACGTCCTACGGGATCAAGTCCCTTAATAGCACGGTAATTCAATTGATGTTGATTGCTGTCTACTGTGGTTATGATAATGATGTGAGCAGTGGTTGCTTCCTATTTGTCCAAATACGGAGTTCCTCCCACACATACATAGTTGAGAATGTTCATGATAATAATCTTTACCTTAGATCTTTTTTAAATGCTAGAGGTGTATTCGCTACTCCTTGAGAACGCTTTCCCCACTGCAGTTTCAAATCTCTTTTATATACGCGATACTTATTTTCTATATTCAGTTTTGTTTACTTTACCCATTGTTCTCTATTACCAAAAAGCCAAAAAGACCTTTTTATACAACACTCACATTTTATCTTTTGCTTAGAACTTTATTTAGCATTTCTATTTAATATTTATTTCAAGAGTTATTAGACTTCAGACTCCTGCTCCCTGTGGGATTGATTTCTTTATTTCGAAACTAGCTACAAACAATCTGTTCACTTGTAGTCATCAAGCTATTTTCTGACGTCGTTGTCGGGGAGCTATGCATTGTAGGTCTTTTAGTTTTTTGCTTATTTACTTTAGTTTTGTTAAGTTTTGTTTTGAGTTACAGGTTTCCACCAACATGATGGAGTTTGAGAATATGACTAGTGCTAACCCACTCGGCCACTTTGGGAAGCCCTATGATATTAATAAAAGAGACAACTCCAAGACATGGGGGTTTGAAATAAATCCTCTACTACTTGGTATTCTGCACAAGAAGCAATTTACTGGAGATGAAGAAGATCCTGACCCATATGAGTATATTACATGTTTTAAAGACATATGTGGAACTTTCCAATTACCAGGGTATACTGCTAATGAGGTACGCTAAAACTCTTTAGTCAATCTTTGACAAGTATAACTCTCTCATGGTATAGATTTTTATCCTCAGAATCCACTACTACCTGGGATAATTTAGCTTGTGAATTTCTATCCAAATATTATCCATTATTAAAATCTTTTAGAATAAGGCGTATAATAATAACTTGGAGGAACCTCCCTAATGAAGGGCTAGTAAGAGCTTATATAAGATTTACAGATTTACTTAATCAATGTCCTCATCATAATTTTCCTGAATGGTATTTATTGCATATCTTTTATGGTTGTTTAATTGAACCTAATAAAATTGAACTAGACTCTTGCACGTGAGGAGATTTTATGGATTTACCTATAACTAAAGATTGGGCTTTACTTAATAGAATTCACGATCATAGAATTTCATGGAGTTTTGGTCTAGGAAGTGAAGGAGGCACATAAATATATTATGATTGTATTCATGACTATAATAAGAAGGGCCATGTTAATGAATTATCTAAAGAACTTTATTTAGATTCAGATCTTGTGCTACAAGTTGTTAAAGCTTTTACAAAACACATCAAAGCTCCAAAAGAGGGTTCGGCCAAGTATCATCCACCACCCGAACCTGAGAAGAAAAGAGAAGTTAAAACAATATTGGCCTCCCTAGAAACAATGTATGAGATACCTTTCCCTAACACTGCACAGAAGCATATTTTGTAATATGAACATGTTAATGCAGTACAGGAGAAGAAAGAAGAGGAAAGTGTGCCAAAAGTTGAAGAACATCTAGATGAAACCAAAGATGAAGAGGTAACCAAGGAAGCAATTATGGCTATGTATGCACATTGTAATATAGTTGAGATTGATGAAGAGACTTCCATATTGGTTGAAGGTAAAACTAAGGTAAAAGATGTAGGTAAGCCTATTCTTCCCTGCATATTTAAAGAATCCTCACATTATGGTCTATGTGATCTTGGAACTGTAGTTAATGTTATATCTTATGATTTTTATTTAGAAATAAAAGCATAGATAGCACCAGCTACAATAGAAAATACTGACATGACAATCATGTTAGCCAATATAAATCTTAGAATTCCAATGGGAGTAGTTGAGATGCAACTGTCACAGTTGGCAATAAAAATTTTCCTATCGATTTTGTAGTTGTTGATATGCCAGCTGACACTCTTTGCCCAATTATATTTGAAAGAAACTTTTTGAGCGATGTAGGTGCCACAGTCGACTTCAAAGAGGAGATTGTATCTCTTAATCTTGGTTAAGCAGAAAAAGAATTCCACTTTTCCAAATTTAAAGACAAACCTCTACTTATACAAGAAGAAGAGAAATAGAAAACTATTGAGGAGATGGCGGCTCTCTTCTTTAGTAATCAAGAAGAAGAAATAAATGAAGACTCAAATTGTGAATAAATGATTATGGAGGATATGTATCTAGAATAATTAGAAAGTGAATTTGATTCACTTTCCATTTTAGGACCTCCAACTAACGAGGCTTTTGAAGAGCCAAAAAAGAGAGGGGATGAAGAATTACCACCCCCAGAATTAAAAACTTTACCAGATAATCTTAAATATAGATTTTTTGGATAATATTAATAAATTCCATGTTACTATTAGTGCTAAACTTTAAGGGGATGAATAATAAGAACTCATGAAGGTACTAAAGAAGCATCGCAAAGCCTTTGGGTACTCAATGGACGATTTGAAGGGAATTAGTCCCATGATAACCGTCCATCGAATATTCATGGAGGAAGGTGCGAAACCAATTTCAGAATTTAACAGAAGGCTAAAGCCTGAAATGAAGGAAGTGGTAAGAAAAGAAATAGTATGCCTACTGGATGCAGGTATAATCTATGATGTAAAAGAAAGTGAATGGGTAAGTCATGTTCATTGTGTTCCTAAGAAAGACGGTTTTACTAATGTTCCTAATGAAAACAATGAATTGATACCTACTAGAACTATTGTTGGACATAGGATGTGCATATATTTCAAGAAATTGAATAAGGAAACTAGGAAAGATCACTATCCTTTACCGTTCATAGATCAAACTTTAGAGAGGTTAGCAAACCACACTCATTTTTGCTACTTAGACGAATACTCTGGTTTTTCCGAAATAGTTGTTCATCCTGATGAAAAACTTAAAACAACTTGCATTAGTTACGGTTTACATGCTTACCGACTCATGCCTTTTGGTTTATGTAATGCTCCAGCAACTTTTCAAAGATGCATGACTGCTATTTTCGCAGATTTTATAGAACTGATAATGGAAGTATTTATGGATGATTTTTTGTCTATGGAAATTCGTTTACTAGTTGCTTGTATAATCTCAAAAGAATTTTGCAGCATTGCGAAGAAACCAATCTTATTCTAAACTAGGAGAAGTTCCATATTATGGTCAAATAACGCATAGTCCTTGGACATAAGTTATCAGGTAAGGGTATTGAAGTAGATAGGGCTAAAGTTGAAGCAATAGAGAGAATGCCACAACCAAGGGACATAAAAGGTATAATAAGTTTTCTTGGTCATGTGGGTTTTTATAGAAGGTTCATTAGGAATTTCTCTGGAATTTCCAAACCTTTAACTAATTTTTTGAAAAAGGGAGTAAGATTTAATTTTGATGATAAATTCCTTACTGCCTTTGATAAAATTAAACATGCTTTATCTCATGCCCCTATCATTAAACCAACTATTTGGGATATGACTTTTTAATTAATATGTGAAGCTAGTGATGATGTCGTAGGAGTAACTCTAGGAAAACACATAGGTCGCAGATTTAATATTATACATCATGCTAGTAGAACTCTCAATAGTGCTCAAAAGAATTATCCTAAGGAAGAAAGAGAACTCTTTGTTGTATTTTTCTCTTGCAATAAATTTCGTTCTTATATAGTTGATGCAAAAGTAAGAGTTCATACGGATCGTGGTGGTTTGATGTCTACGCACTTCTATTCTTGTAGACAGTTGTTGGGCTTCCAAGTGTAGAGGTTTGTAGAACAACAACAAGTTTCCCTTAAGTGGATGATACGTCCAATTTGCATCAACATTATATATCATAATTTGCCTCTATTCATTGATATATTTCATATTAAGAGGTGATACTTATGTCTTTTCATCTGTTTTTGCATGTTGGATGATTCTTGGAGGATGAACTGCTGGATTCAGGATTTTGATGGAAAAAGAGGTGTTTTGATGCAATTTTGTGAAGATCAGAAAAAAACCCAGAAAAACTACGGAAAATCCTATTTTCCCAGAAGACGAATAAAGCCAGAAAGGGAGGCGAAGTTGGGCCACAGGGCCCCCTAGGCGCGGGCCACCCTAGGCCACGCCTAAAGGGGGTGTGGCCCACCTGGCCCACCTCTGGCTCCGACCTCTCGCCTATATCTTCTCCTTGAAACCCTAATACACGGGGAGCGACCACGGAGAGATTCCGCCGCCTCTGCGGGGCGGAAACACCGAGAGAGAAAGAGCTCTTCGGCAGATAGATTTCTGCCGAGGAAATTCTTTCCCGGAGAGGGGAGATCATCGCCATCAACACCATCATTGAGATAGACTTCATCGGGATCATCATCATACACACCATCATCTCCACCAGCACCATCATCACCACTCCATCCAACTGTAACAATTGTGTTGAATCTTGCATAGTTCTTAGGGGAAACTTTCCCGGTGTTGATTACTATTGTAGTTGATGCTTTTGAGTGGAACCATTGGATTATTGTTTATGTTCAGATTGTTATCCATCTCCATATCATATTTGATTTTGATCCATATGATGTCTCGTGAGTAGTTCGTTTAGTTCTTGAGGACATGGGAGAAGTCATGTTGTTAGTAGTGGATTTGTGTTGAGATATTATTCAATGGTTTAGTATTTAAGTTGTGGTGCTATTCTTCTAGTGGTGTCATGTGAATGTCGACTACATGATACTTCACCATTTATGGGCCTAGGGGAATGCATTATGTATTTGGCTACTAATTTGTGTGGTTGCCGGAGTGACAGAAACCTGAACCCCCATTAGGAACCATTGCACAAGGGAGTGTAGGATCTCAGAGTTTAAGGTTGTGGTTAGGTTTATAGCTTAATTGCTTTCTTGTAGTTGCGGATGCTTGCAAGGGGTTTAATCACAAGTATGTATTAGTCCAAGTAAGGTCGGTACATTAGCACAGGTTCACCCACACAACACTTATAAAACCAAAGAAGACTACTCATCTATATGAAGCGAAAGCACTTGATAGTAGTCCCATGTGTCCTCGAGAACGCTTGGTCCTCATTAGTATTTGCACCGGCTTGTCCTTTGCTAAGAAAGGATTGGGCCACTTGCTGCAATCGTTTGATGTTTTATTTACTTGCACTTTATTTCCTTGCTTTATTAGAAAACCCCTAAAAATCCGTTTGCTAAGTATTTAAAGAGATTTCCGGCTCCATACCACTAGTCAACACATTCTGCTCCTCGTTGGGATCTACACTCCTATTTATCAAAAGTACTACGATACACCCCCTATACTTGTGGGTCATCAAGACTATTTTCTGGCGCCGTTGCCGGGGAGTGAAGCGCTATTGAAGAGTGGAATGGTAGAGGAAACTTCTACTGTGAGTATTGTTTTTATTTCTGTTTTTTACTTTGTCTCCAATATGGATAACCCACTTGGTTTTCTGTTTGGGGAAACTACTACCACTGTTAGGGTAGTAGATGAGCCACCGCCTATTGAGATAGATCCTTTTAAGATACCTACAAGTATTGTTGATCGTGTTATGGATAATTATTATTTAGGGTATGGAACTTTCCACCCTGGTGATCACTTGCTTTTTATCCAAGAATTATGTGGGTTGTTTATGTGTGCAGGTATCACAACTAAACAGGTGAAGAAGAAGTTACTCTCTATATCATTGAAAGGAAGAGCTGAAGAATGGTATAAGCTACTGAAGAATGGACAATCCATGGAATGGGAGGAAATAGTACCTTTCTTTTATTCTAAATTCTATCCTCCTAGTGAGATTCATAAGGATAGGAATCTGATATATAACTTTTGGCCTCGTGATGGAGAGAGTACAGCTCAATAACTTTTATGCGAGGCTTTCTCTTCATGATAAATATTTACTAGATGCTTCTTGTGCTGGATCATTCACATGTATGAAGGAAGAAGCTAAATGGGATCTCCTAGACCGTATTCCAGAGAAAAATGAAGCTTGGGAGAATGACAAAGGAAGAAAGTCAGGTATAAACTATGATTATGAATGCATTAAATCTTTTATGGGAACTGATGACTTCCGTGATATTAGTACTGAGTATGGTCTTGATTCTCAAGTTCTTGCCAATTTTTTAAGGCCTTTGCCTCTTATATTGAAATTCCTAAAAAGGAGTGAGACAAGTACCATGCTCCTTATAAAGATATTGTTTCCCATGTTCCTGCTAGCATTGAAGTTTATACTGTTGATCCTATCTTTCCTGAAACTTATTTCGAGAAAATCCCTTTTCCTGCTAAGGTAAAGGAACATTCTATCATAGCTAATGTGGTTAGCAAAAGTGCAAAGAAAACTGTGGAACCCGATGAGCAAATAAACATTGATCCTGTGGTAGCTACTGTGAAAGATCTTGTTACTAAAAATATAGAGGATGAACACATTGTCTTCTGTGAAGACGCTTCTAATATAGTCTCTCATCCTAGAAAATCTAGAAAAGCTAGTGTCCCTGTGCTTTCTGTTAGAATTGGTGATCATTTCTATTATGGTTTATGTGATATTGGTGCTAGTTCTAGTGCTATTCGAATTAAAACCTTTACCCGATGATCTTAAATATGCTTATCTAGATGATAAGAAAATATATCCTGTTATTATTAGTTCTAAACTTCCAGGAAAGGAAGAGGAAAGGTTATTGGAAATATTGAATAAACACCGAGGAGCTATGGGGTATACTCTTGATGATTTAAAAGGGATTTCTCCTACTATATGTCAGCATGCTATTAATATAGAACCTGATGCAAAACCAATTGTTGAACACCAACGCCGTTTAAATCCTAAGATGAAGGATGTGGTAAGAAATGAGGTATTAAAACTCCTTGATGCTGGTATTATTTACCCTATTGCTGATAGTCAATGGGTTAGCCCTGTTCATTGTGTCCCAAAGAAAGGGGGAATCACTATCGTGCCTAATGAAAATAATGAGCTTATACCCCAGAGAGTAGTGTTTGGTTATAGGATGTGCATTGATTTTAGAAAGGTTAATAAAGTTACTAAGAAAGATCATTATCCTCTGACTTTTATTGATCAAATGCTAGAAAGATTGTCTAAAAAGACTCACTTCTATTTTCTTGATGGTTATTCTGGGTTCTCTCAAATTGCTGTGAGAGCACAAGACCAAGAGAAAACCACCTTTACTTGTCCTTATGGAACTTATGCTTATAGGCGTATGCCTTTTGGTTTATGTAATGCTCTTGCTACCTTTCAGAGATGTATGTCTGCTATCTTTCATGGTTTTTACGAAGAAATTATCGAGGTTTTCATGGACGATTTCTCCGTCTATGGAACTTCTTTTGATAATTGTTTGCACAACCTTGATAAAGTTTTGTAGAGATGTGAAGAAACTAACCTTGTTCTTAATTGGGAGAAATGCCACTTCATATGGTTAATGAAGGGATTGTTCTTGGACACAAAATTTCTGAAAGAGGTATTGAGGTAGACAGAGCCAAAATTGAAGCTATTGAGAAGATGCCTTGCCCCAGGGACATAAAAGGTATTCGTAGTATCCTTGGTCATGCTGGTTTCTATAGGAGGTTTATTAAAGATTTCTCCAAAACTTCAAAGCCCCTTACTAATCTTCCTCAAAAAGATGTACCTTTTGTTTTTGATGATGATCGTAAGGAAGCTTTTGAAACTCTGAAGAAAGCCTCGACTACTGCTCCTATTGTTCAACCACCTGATTGGAGTTTATCATTTGAAATTATGTGTGATGCTAGTGATTTTGCTGTGGGTGCTATTCTTGGGCAATGTGTTGATAAGAAGTTGAATGTTATTCATTATGGTAGCAAGACTTTAGATGCTGCTCAAAAGAATTATGCTACTACTGAAAAGGAGTTCTTAGCTGTAATCTTTGCCTGTGATAAGTTTAGACCCTATATTTTTGATTCAAAGGTTACTATTCATACTGATCATGCTGCTATTAAGTACCTTTTGACAAAGAAAGACGCTAAGACTAGGCTTATTAGATGGGTGTTGCTTTTACAAGAGTTTGATCTGCATATTGTAGACAAGAAAGGTGCTGAAAATCCTGTTGCTAACAATTTATCTCGTTTGGAAAACATTTCTTTTGACCCTATGCCTGATAATGATAGTTTTCCAAATGAACAGTTGGCTGCAATAAGGGTAAGCTCGCATGAGAGTCCTTGGTATGCTGATTATGCGAACTCTATTTTTTCCAAGTATTTGCCTCCAACCTTAACAGCCCAGCAAAGAAGAAAACTCTTTTATGATCTAAGGCATTACTTTTGGGATGACCCACATTTATATAAAGAAGGAGTAGATGGTATTATGCGAAGATGTGTTCCAGAGTATGAACAACAATAAATATTAAGAAAATGTCATGGCAGTGCTTACGGAGGACACCAAGCTGGGGATAGAACTGCACAAAAAGTTTTACAATCTGGATTTTATTGTCCTACCCTTTTCAAGGATGCAAGGAATTTTGTTTTATCATGTGACAAATGTCAAAGAGTTGGTAACATTTCTAGATGCAATGAAATGCCTATGAATTATTCTCTTTTCATTGAACCTTTTGATTGTTGGGGATTTGACTTTATGGGTCCTTTTCCTCCTTAAAAAGTGTATACTCATATTTTTGTTGCTGTTGACTATGTTACAAAGTGGGTAGAAGCCATACCTACGAACAACGCCGATGGTAATACCTCTTTAAAAATGCTTAAAGATGTTATTTTTCCTAGGTTTGGTGTGTCTAGATATCTCATGACTAATGGAGGTTCTCATTTTATTCATGGTGGTTTTAGGAAGACTCTTGCTAAATATGATATTAACCATAGAATTGCTTCAGCTTATCACCACTAAACCAGTGGGCAAGTACAACTTTCCAATAGGGAAATTAAATCTATCTTGTAGAAAACTGTTAATAGATCTAGGAAAAATTGGGCTAAAAAGTTGAATGACGCTTTGTGGGCTTATAGAACTGCTTATAAAAATCCTATGGGGATGTCTCCTTACAAAATGGTTTGTGGGAAAGCTTGTCACTTTCCTCTAGAATTAGAACACAAAGCTTATTGGGCAGTGAAAGAACTAAATAGAGATTTTAAACTTGCTGGTGAGAAAAGATTGCTTTACTTGAGTACTTTAGATGAGTGGAGAAGTGAAGCTTATGAAAATGCTAGACTCTTTAAGGAAAAATGAAAAAGATGGCATGATAGGAGAATTCTCAAAAGGGAATTCCATGTTGGTGAGAAAGTTCTTTTGTATAGGTCTCGTATGAGATTTTTTGCAGGGAAACTACTCTCAAAATGGGAAGGACCTTTTGTTATTGAGGAAGTGTATCATTCAGGGGCTATCAAAATATCTTCTTTGAAGGACAACACTAAACATGCGGTGAATGGTCAAAGGCTCAAACATTATATTTCTGGATATTCTTATAATGAAGAAGTTGATATTATTCAAATGGTGACCCCGGAAGAATTTATTAGAAACCAAACTCTAGAATCTACAGAGTCCGTCTTTGAATAGGTAAAAAGTGGTGAAAATAGAAGGTTCGTGAAAACCTTATATTTTTATATTTTTGATGTTTTTATTACATACGGAAGGTTATGAGATGAAACAGAGGAGGAAACGAAGGCCAGGTGGACCACACCCACCCTAGGCGCGGGCCCCAGCTGGCCGTGCCTATAGGTGGTGTGAGCCCCCCGGAGTCCGTCTCCGCCTTGTTTTCGCACAGTACCTTCCTTATGCTTTGGAACTTCGTAATATATAATCCCCTGGATTCCTCGAGGTTCTCATCGTGTTTTTGTTTCGATCTATTTCTGTCAGACAGATTCTCAGTTTTGGAGCCACAATGTCTTCCTATGGATCACCCATGGAGGATTCCTCTGTGGATGTCATCAACCCGTACATGTATGAGTTGAAGATTCATCACAGGGAGTTGATTCTCAAGGATGGGAAGGTGCATATGAAAGAAGTTCAAGGCCCTAAAGGAGAAGGCAGTCTGGAAGACATGATGGAAGCATTGGAGTAGGAAGTTTTCAGGTATAGGAAGATCGCGGAACACGAAGTGGATGTCATCCATAAGATAAGTTCAAAACTCATTGCCAAGTACAAGGAGGAGGTTGATGAGCTCCAAGAAGAAATCCTCTCACTCCATCATACCACCAACCAATTACAAGCACATCTCTATGACATACAAAATAAAAAATGTGAGTATGAGGCTAGATTTAATCGCATAAGATCTGCTGCTAGTTTCAGGATGGTGGAAACCAAGACATCCTTTGTGGATGGGGAGCCTTTACCTTGGAAGTCTGATGATGACAAGGGACCACCACCACCGAAGGAGTAATTCATCATCAGGTTTGGCATCCCCTTGGCTTGTTCCAAGCTTGGGGGAGTGCCGCGGTACCACATCATTATATTTTATCTTTTGCCTTTTTAGTAGATTCATATCTTGGGTAGAGAAGTTATCTTATAGGTTGGTATGCATTGTGGAAGTATCTCTCCTTTAGTTGGTTATCTATGTATCCCTTGGTGTGAGTGCCTTTATGGATTATTAATGAGAAGTTTCATCTTTTACTTTTTGCACTTCTTATTTTAGTTTGAAATCTCTATTATATGATTGATCTTGTTTATTAGTATTGGTATCACTTTGGGAGCATCAAGTAGATAAATTGGTTTTGGCAAACCAAGCTCTGGTCAGTAGCAAAACTTTTGAGAAACGCCTGGGCCGCTAGCCTAAGCCATGCCAAGTCATGGTGGAAACTTGCAACATAACCACAATGAGCAATCTATGAAGCATCCTCAATAAAAACCTATGCAAATAGCAAATAAAAAGATCGCTGAGATGCTCACTGTCTGCTTGCCTTGTCATTTTTATTATGGGATAGCTCCTGTATCATGTGCAAGGGGTACCCCGTTGGCGGTTCTTTATGATACACATGTACTTACTATGACAAGAACTTACCGGTAACTAAAGTTGAGTAGCATGAGGAGAGGCCCTCGTACTCAAGGGACATGAGATTGCCAACTTATATTTCGTCAAGCATATACTCCATCTTTGTTCACTTTAACCTTAATCACCTCAAGATGCTTATGATAGGGGCAATGAGATCTCAAAGCTAGTAAGTACCATAATCTTTGGAAGCTCTTTATGAACTTGAAATCCCTGCTTCCCTCTATGAAGGGCCCTTTCTTCTACTTCTAAGTTGAGTCAGTAAACCTACTTCCTCTCCACCTCCAGCAAGCATTTGAGTTGTTGTGTTTCAAGCATTTATATGATGATTTATTCACTCGTGTTCTTTATATTCCTTGTTTGAACAAGACTCTTATCTAAATGAGTATTACTTTGAAAGCCATCATTGTGAAAACCTTTTATGTTTGAGAAAAAATAGTACTCTTGTTGTAAAACTTCTACAAAGCTTTATTTGAAAACTATTTGCCAACTATTCTCTGACCAAGAAGAAAGTTTTCTAGCCCCAATTATGATTTATCTTTATGAATCTCTATTGTCACTCCTATACTTGTTGCAAGATAAGTCATATAATGGTGAGTTGCTTTCTTCCATGAGTTGTGTATTGGTAAGTGTCATGCTTCTTGTCCGTATTGTTTTAATCGACACTTCACTCCATAAATATGTGGACATGTTTACCGAGCTCAGTTTTCGCTTGGGGACAAGCGAAGGTCTAAGATTGGGGGGAGTTGATACGTCCAATTTGCATCACCATTCTATTTCATAATTTGCCTCTATTCATTGATATATTTCATATTAAGAGGTGATACTTATGTATTTTCATCTGTTTTTGCATGTTGGATGATTCTTGGAGGATGAACTGCCGGAGTCAGTATTCTGATGGAAAAAGAGGTGTTTTGATGCAATTTCATGAAGATCAGAAAAATAACAGAAAACTACGGAAAATACTATTTTCCTAGAAGACGAATAAAGCCAGAAGGGGAGGCGGAGTTGGGCCACAGGTGGCCCACACCCCCCAGGCGCAGGCCACCCTAGGCCGCGCCTACAAGGGGTGTGGACCACCTGGCCCACCTCTGGCTCCGCCGTCTCGCCTATATCTTCTCCTCGAAACCCTAATACATGGGGAGCAACCACAGAAAGATTCTGCTGCCTCTGCGGGCGGAAAACACCGAGAGAGAAAGAGCTCTCCGACAGACAGATTTCTGCCGGGGAAATTCCTTCCCAGAGAGGGGAGATCGTCGCCATCAACACATCATCGAGCTAGACTTCATCGGGATCATCATCATCATCCACACCATCATCTCCACCAGCACCATCATCACCACTCCATCCCGCTGTAACAATTGTGTTGAATCTTGCATAGTTCTTAGGGGAAACTTTCCCGGTGTTGATTACTATTGTAGTTGATGCTTGTGAGTGGAACCATTGGATTATTGTTTATGTTCAGATTGTTATCCATCTCCATACCATCTTTGATCTTGATCCGTATGATGTCTCGTGAGTAGTTTGTTTAGTTCCCGAGGACATGGGAGAAGTCATGTTGTGTAACATCCCAAAAATATTGAACAATGATTATCAAATTCCAATCACCAAAATTAGGGTTAACAAAAACTTTTGTTAATTCAAATCATATGAATGCATGTGTGTATGTGATGATTGCATGAATGCAGAAATGGACTTATGTGATTGACCTAAATAGCAAGGAATGGATTAAAGATGAAAACAACATCATCTAAAACTGTAACACCCTCGCCTGATAAGGCTGAGTTCATGTGTATAGTGCCAATCCCTGGATCGGTTCACTGGCACACATAGTACAAAATGATACCAAATATAACTGTGCATCATAGATACAACGAATATGATCCAGAATTTACATTTTTTATTCAAGTACACAGCGGAAAACGAATACAAGGTAGATCTCCATCCTTCAAATGTGCCACAGGCGAACAATTGTTGAGTGGAGTCTCGCGACCTATGAATGATCACTCAGATACGATATAACCTGCAACATGAAACGTTGCAGCCACGAATGGTCAATACATTGAATGTATGGCAAGTAGGCTAAAGTGGTTAACAACATATCTATCAACTACATGCTTATTTGGCCAAGTGGAGTTCAGGCTCATTTGCATAAAGCAATAATTTTATCCTATCATTTGTAACAAAGTAGTTTTCCAATACGATAAATAGGACACTCTGGTTCACTCCCAGGTGCTCCTACCCAATTATGTTCACCCAACAAGTTTTAAGTAATTAAGAAATAAGGATGAGTGAGAAATATCATAGCATCAGTATCAGGTCGCTCAAATTGTCCATAACCGGGGACACGACTAATCGATTAGTTTATACACCCTGCAGGGGTTAGTACACTTTACCCATGTGACTTGGCCAGCCCATCTCGTACCACCACTCTCATATTGGGTGATGATAGGGAGAAGTCCAAGAAGGAACCATTCGGGAAGTAGCTCCCCAAACCCGACACGCACCGGTCCAACCTACACTATCTACATCTCTGGATATGTGGGTTCGAATTACCACAACCTACTGAGTTCAACCAACCGCCCATTTCATTATTGGCACATGGTTGCACACGAAAGCTACCAAACAAAGAAACCAATCCTTTCTCAGTGTCCTGGGTGCCTTTCCGCAATGATGCCACCAAAAATTATCAATCCCATCACACCCAGGAGATTCATTGATTAAGTTGTTTTAGTTTTCGCAAACCAACACATTTAGAATCAACATTAGTGATGTAACCCAGCCCTCGTTCATTATAGCATGGCTAAGCACATCTACCAACGGTGGCTCATAAACAAGGAATGCTAGGGAATAATATGGGACATAACATAGCATATACACATCAATTCCTACATATGCAATTCTACAAAAACATCTACAATGTATAGGAAAACAGTAGGACATTTATAACCAAGATAGCACCACTTGCCTTTGTTTTAGATGTAGTCGATTAGATAATCCTCACAATCCTCATATATATAATGGTTGCACTCGTCATAACCACAATACTTGCAATCATAGTAGTTTCAATCGCAAACGTTGCACTCCTCGCAATCTATCGAGCAAACAATTGCAAACAATCATAAACAATAGCACATAGAGATTAAACAAATGCAACAAATGCATGCATGACAATTTAATAAGTCACAAAGGTTGTTACTTTAGTTCTCTAAACAATATTGAAGTATATGATGCATGCAAGAGGCCAATTAATGCAATGGAGTACTTGTTATTAATAATTACTTGCCAATATAGGGGTTTTAATAGTTCTGCTGTAACGCCTGTTCTAACTGTCGAATTAATTTTTTTCTTGGGTTTACTGGATAGAGGACGTTAATACAAATCAGTAGACATTGGATTCACCCCTAGTCGGAGTTATAGATCTTTTTGTATGATTTAAATAGTGTTTAATGGGTTTTAAATGATTCATATAGTTTTTGTTGTCTAAAAATCAAACTAAAATTATATCTGTAATCTCCATGGAATTGTGATTCCAGGGACATATTATTTGCAATTTTCTGAATAGTATTTATTTTCTTATGAATTTATTACTCTAAATAAGCAATTAAACCATTTAAATCTTCACGAAAAACCTTAGAGTCAAAGCCTGAACTAATTGCATATTGATTATCTACATGGAACCAGCTTTCCATCGGTATATCATTTATATTTTTGTGACAAGCAATTAATTTACTATGAATTTAATGATTTATCAAGCCATTAAAACTAATTAAATTGCTACGGGGTAAATAATCCGCAAAATCTAGATCCAACCAGATATTATTAATCTACATTATAGTAGCTTCAATTTGATATATTGTTCATATTTTTCGGAGTTACAGATAATTATCTATGAATTTATTAACCTAAAAGACCATTAAAACTAATTAAATTACTGCAGTAACCACGTACAGTAAAAATTGGATCTATTCTCATAATATGATTCTACATAAAATTATCTTCAATTTGATATATTATACGCAATTTTTGGACGTTGTATGAATTTCTAATGAATTTTACAAGTTAGATCTATAATGTGCAATTTTAAATTCGAATGGAATATTCCAGAAAATATTTCGCTGACTGGACAGATTGACTTTGCATGCTGACTGGGACTAGATGCTGAGCGGACGATGACGTGGTGTTGATGAGGAAGCTGACCGGAATGACAACATGGCACACACCGGTTTGATTGGATCTCGACCGTTTGGATAAGATCCGGTGGCTAGAAGAAAAGATCGACCCGATTTTGGCTCAGAATAGACAAGAAAGAGATCTGTGTTCGAGAGACAAATCCGTAGGTCAAATTGAAAAAATTAAAACATGGAAGTTGTGGGGAATCATTAGTCCTACCTTCTCACCAAAGGAATTTGGATTTGAAGAAACGAGCGCGAGTACATCTTGGATTTACACCGTCAGATCTGCAATAGTGCGATACGAAATTCTCCGGCTGTGGTGGATGAAAAGAGGTGAGGTTTATCGGGATTGAAAGATTTCGACGAGTTCTACAACTTCCGTTTTTTGGCCGAAGGCAAACAACGAAGTCTAGATGGGTTAAAAAGCGAAATAAGATTCGGGCATGTGTAGATTCGGGATTTCGAGGAGAGAAACTCGTACAGCTGTGGCTCCACGAGTTTATATGGAGATTTAGGATGGTGGGGAGATAGGTTTTAGAGTAGGGAACAAGTAGAAACAAACGGAAGTCGATTTGGAGTTGTAGATTAAAAGTTATGAGTGTTTAAATAGAGATAGGTCTAAAAACGTGTTTTCGCACGACTTTTAAAGCACTGGGATCGTCCTACGTACGCGCATGCCTGTGGTGCTCCGGTCGGTCCAGGTGGGCCGGCCCGTTAGTTTTTTCTTTTTCTATTTTCTCTATTTATTTGTTTCCCTCATATCTTTTGCATACGAACTCCAAATGATATGATTCTTATTTTTAAATTTTTCTAAAATCAAATAGATTATTGTAGGATCATATTTATAATCTTTTTACTAGTTTGAAAATAGTGGATTCATAAATCCTTGTATATTTCATTTTTATTTATATCTTTATTTGTTTGTATTTATTCCATAACTTTTTCATAATAGTTCCAAATGAGCTCAATTTTGTTTCTAAAATTTTGTAATATTAATTGGATCTCTTTAGGCTATAATTATCAATAATTTATGCCTTAGCAACAATGGGTTTTATAAATTCAATTTAATTACCTTTAGGAACATATTGGCAAATCAACTATAGGATTTAGATACCAGGATTTGGATTCAGTTTGTGAGAACTTTGCATGGATGTAATGAAATGCTTATGAATGCTTCATGATTTTCATTTTGAAATCTTGCACACCAATTCTACAATCCATAATCAATCCATGCCCTTTTGCCTATATGGCTACTTAGGTCATAACAAAAGAATATAAGATTTTGAATTCAAGGTTGAGAGGATTTTCTATTCAAAAAGTTTCATCTCTTTGAGAATTTTCAACATAGTCAAAAATCAATCAAACTTATTTATGTATTTCACATTCCAAAATTAGGAGAATTTTGGGATGTGACAAAAACATTTCCAAGCAGAAACAAATCAAGAAAAAAATCAAAAACAAAACAAATAAGCAAATGGTCATTTTTGCCAATCTTGCTCACTAGACCACTTTGAGTGTTTCTAGTCCAAGATTTCAAACAGAAACTTTTCCATTTCTTTTCACCCCTTGCTAGACCATGTAAAAGTGAATCAAAGCCCACCTTTCAAGCTTGCAGAAACATTTGGCAACCCCATTCAAATGACAATTTAAAATTGAATCTTTATCATATGTGAAGATCCCACATATTCAAAACCCAACTAAACCAGTGCCCCTTGACCAATCCAACTGACCAGAGACTCCCTAGTATGTAACTAGAAAACCCACCAAGTTTGAATCCAAAATTCAAATTTGATTTTCTTTCGGCCATTTCATCAAACACCTTGTAATCAGCAAACAAACAAACAAACACAAAACACTATTAGAAGCAGTGATTTTGGCCAACCTTGTTTCCTCTCTAGGTCACTCTACACTCTCAGTAGATAATCAAACTAATCTAACTAGCCTTAGCACCACTGTGAGCATGCATAGACATTAATGGTGACCATGCCGAGAGCACCCTTGCCACCCCCATGTCGCCAGCGAGCTAGGAGAAGCTTTAGCCTCGCCAACCTTGTCTGGAACACACAACACCGTCCACCGACACCCCCTGTCCAAGCCCCGAGCCTTGCCAGCCACTGGACCACACGACAAGCTCACACCCAGTTTCTCTGCAAGCGAGCCGAGAGCGCGCCAGTGCGCCGCACGCGACACTATCCCACAGACCGCGCGCCGTCCTCGCCGCTTGCGTGCGTGATCGCCAGCACCCTAGCAACCCACCAGACAACCCCGTTCTCTGCCGCGACATTCCGACCATTCCTCACCGCCCCACGCCTCGCCATCAAGCCGTTGAGCTTCACCAGGAGGCAAAGCACCGCCCCTATTGTCGCCCATGCCATTAGCATGATGTGCCAACGACAACGACGAGCTCCACCCGCGCCCGTCGGTCCCCTTCAGGCACTATAAAAGGAGGCCACCCCCGTTCCATTTGAGCACACCATCTCACTCCCCACCTCTCAGTGATCACACCCACTCACCCCCGGAGCAAGGTGAGAACCAGGTGGCCGGAATTTCATCGGAGTCTGCCGCTGTAGAGGAGGAGAGGCGCCGTCGATTGGAGCCGCCCCAGGAGGAGCTGCCGGTACCAGGAGGATCGCCGTTGTCGACTTTATCGTTCGCCCCCATTGTCGACCATCGCCGGAGCCCCGGTGAGCCCCCTTTGACTCCCACTTGGCCATGCTAGGGTTCTGCCTCACCGCGTCTTGTTCAGGCGTGGACGATGAACCACATCCGTAGGATTAGAGCTAGATCAAACGGCCTAGAACACCCCGTACCGCTTCGCCACTCCCTCTCTCACTAACGAGTGGGCACAGCCACTTAAGCAGCCCCCGCGCGCGCTGTGCGTAGTGGGCCGGCCCAGTTAAACCTCCCGCGCGACCCAGTAATTCAAATTTAGATTTATTCTTTTAGTACTAAACTTAGTTCTATACCCAGATTCAAAAATCACCCTAGCTCGATTCACTGAACCAAAATGCATGAGACTAATTTTGTTAGAAAGGTACTGGAGTGCTTAATCTAAGCCCGTTGTATTCAAACCAATTGGACTTGTAGATCACCCATGGTAAAAATAACAAGGCATACGCTTTTCTGCATTCAAACATTTTTCAAAATTCAACCATTAAAGCTTTGAGTTGATTCCAACTCTCCAAAATCATAATTAACAAGACCTTTCAGAATATATAAAAATATCTAGGTTTACTTACAGAAATAATGATCAAGTAATAAAAGAATGCCCCATAGGCCATTCTAGTCATTTTATTTAGTTAAAATAAAAAGGTTAAACTTTATTAAATTGTGACACCACTTTAAATCACATTCCCATGTACTGAAATATGTAGTGATGACATGTGTCAACATGATCCCATGTTTGAGTTGGAGAATATTAAATCTTATGTAGTTTTTCAATGAGTAGAAATTACCTTTCTGAAATAAAATAAATAAGACAAGTGCTTTAATCTTTGTCATAATAGTGATGATGCTAGATCATCTAGTGTGAACCTTTGTGTGCTAAATAGAGTAGTTAAGAATTGTGTGGTGATTGTGTACCTCGTATTTATTTATAGATACTAGTAAAGACTAAGGATACGAGCAGGAAGGAGGATACTATGAGGAAGAAGCCGAGGAGAACTTCAACCACTGCTCTGCACAAGGCAAGCCTATACTAATATCTTAGCAAGCTACTATCTTAGCAGGCTAAGCTAAACCATGCAAGTTTTACTTGCAAGCTTACCCCACTTGATACCAATCCTAGTTTTATTTTTGCAAGCTTAGTATTTTATTTCTTTATCAAAGCTTTCTATTGGAGTTTAATTAGTGACTTGTAGGTTGTAGAAAGATATTTAAAGGCAGCACAAAGAGGATAAAACTTGGCCTAAGTTAGATAATCTTGATGTCATCCTAAGGCATGAGATTGAACTTAGATAGGATACACTTGATTACCACCCATCATTAGTGTTCACCCCACTTGTAGATGCTAGTGCTAAGCATAAAACTTGATCAAATTTAGATGGGAATTCTTGGTGAAAATGGTTATGAAAACCTTAGAATGATGAGTCATTCTACTGAAATGTTTTTACATGTGTTCTTGAACACCAGATGATTTTGATGATGAAAATGTTAAGGCATGAGCCTTAGCCCTTTACAAAACAGATGGTTGTCTGGATGCGATACCATTCCAATTTTACCGTACAACCACAATACCCAAAATTTGGGTAGGGCTTGACTGGAAATTTATATACCTTAGTATGGGTTTCCTTGCAGCCAACGTTTTAGCTGAGGATACCTTGTGAAGATTGTCCATCTATGCAGTACCCAAGATGACAGTTTGTCATGGTTGGGAGGCCAAACTCAAAGGACAGGTGCCTATACTAGGGCGTGTAATTGAAAGGTTAGGATTGATTATCCGCATATTGAGTATGGTGAATTCAGGATTATTCCTGACGGATGTATTGAATGTTGTGGTGATATTGTACCACCTCTGCAGAGTGTCAAACTATTCGAATAGCCGCGTCCACGGTTATCGACAGTTGGAGTGGCCATACTGTTCCATCGTCAGATGTTTTCAAAATGACTTGTGATATGAAATTCAAGTTCCCACTTAGGTCTTATACAATCTTCAACTAGCTTTCTTTGCTTCTGAACTTAGTTAAGGTAAATCTGGCTTTTTGCAAAACAACTTAGCGCCTAGCACTTCCTATGCAAAAACCACTTCACTTGTTAGTATTAGTTTGCGAGTACTTAAAGAGTACTCATGGCTTTGTCCCTGGCTATTCTCGTGGCCAGACTATGAAGAGGAGTATCAGGAAGAGGGATAGCAGGAAGGTTACGACAACTAGGATCGTATCCCATCGTCAGCATTGCCTGTGACCATGAAGATGGAGCCTCGCCCATGCTATCGTTATCATTACGTTATTTCCGCTGCTTGAATTGTATTAAGACTGTATCATGAGATCCTTATGTGTTGTAAGACCTTACGTATGGTTTGTAATGGATGATGTACTGTGATATCCAATCTGTTATGTCTTGCAAAAATGGTAATCCTGGGATTGCGATGTATGGCATAACAGGCATCTGGGATTAAAAATTGGATACCTGTTATTTCCACCCAGATTTTTAATCCCAGATGCCTGTTATGCCATACCTCGCAATCCCAGGATTACCATTTTTGCGAGACATAACAGAATTGGATACCACAGTACATCATCCATTAAAAATGATACATAAGTTCTTACACAAATAGGGATCTCATGATCCAGTTCTTAATACAGCATCAAGCAGCGGAATACGTAATAATAACGGTAGCGTAGGCGAAGCTTCATCTTCGGGTTCACAGGCAATGCTGACGATGGGAGATGATCCTAGTTGTCGTAACCTTCCTGGGGTCCATCCTCAAGGTACTCCTCTTCATAGTCTGGCCATGGGAATAGCCAGGGACAAAGCCATGAGTACTCTTTAAGTACTCGCAAACTAATACTAACATGTAAAGGGGTTTTTGGATAATAGGACACTAGGCTCTAGGGTTATTTTGCAAAAGCCAGATTTATCTCTACTAAGTTTAGAAGCAACGAATGCTAGTTGAAAGTTTATAACAACTAAGTGGGAACTTGTATTTCAGATCACAACCCTGTTGTGGTCAAGTCAAAGTCTCAATTCATGTCACAAGTCATTTTGAAAAGTCTGACGGGGGAACAGTGTGGCCACTCCAACTGTCCATAACCGCGGACGCGGCTATTCGAATAGTTTGACACTCTGTAGAGCTTGTACACTTTCACCACAACATTCGATACATCCGTCAGGAACAAATCCTAAATTCACCATACTCAGTATGCGATAATCAACCCTAACCTTTCAATTACATGCCCTAGTATAAGCACCTCTCCTGTGAGTTTGGCCTCCCAACCATGACCAACTGTCATCTTGGGTACTGCACAGGTGGACAATCTTGACAAGGTAGCCTTAGCTCAGACCTTGGCCGTGAGGGAACTAATACTAAGGTATATAAGTTTCCAGTCAAGCCCTACCCAATATTCGGGTATTGTGGTTGTACGATAAAATTGGAATGGTATCGCATCCAGACAACCATCAGTTTTAAAAAGGGCTAAGGCTCATGCCTCAACATTTTCATCACCAAAATCATCGGGTGTTTAGAAACACATGTCCAAAACATTTCAATAGAATGATCCATCATTCCAAGGTTTTCATAACCATTTTTCCACCAAGTATTCCCATCTAAAGTTGATCAAGTTTTATGCTTAGCACTAGCATCTACATGTGGGGGTAAGCAATAATGAGGGGTGGTAAACTAGGGGAGTTTTAACTATGTTCCATCTCATGCCTTAAGATGACATCAAGATTATCTAGCTTAGGCCAAATTTTATGCACTTTATGCAACGTTCAAATATTTTTCTAATATCTATAATTCACTTAAGTAAACTCTAAGTAATAGCTTTGATAAAGAAATAAAGTATAAAGCTTGCAAGTAAAAACTAGGATTGGTCTGTCAAGTGGGTATGATCACATATGCTTAAGGCATATAGTAGGCATAATAACAAGTAGTGGTTTGTTGCATCAGTAGAGTATCTTGCAAGTGTTAGCTTGCACATTCACTAGTAGTATTAGGCTTGCCTTATGCAGAGCAGTGGTTGAAGTTCTCCTCGGCTTCTTCTTCGTAGAATCCTCCTTCCTCCTCGTATCCTTGGTCGGTACTAGCGTCTATAAATAAATACGAGGTACACAATCACCAAACAATACTTAACTACTTGCAATCATCACACACAAGGATCCTATAGATTATCTAGCATCATCTCTAACATTACAAGATTAAAGCTTGGTTTAATTCCTTTTTATTTCTAGAAAAGTAATTTCTACTCATTGAAAAACTACTTAAGATTTAATATTCTCCAAATCAAACATGGGATCATGTTGACACATGTCATCACCACATATTGTAGTCGAAGGGAATGTGATTTAAAGTGGTGTCACAATTTAATAAGGTTTTACCCTTTTCTTTTAATTAATTAAAGTGGCTAGAAATTCCTATGTAGCATTCTTTTATTACTTGAACATTATTTATGCAAGTAAACCAATATATTTTTATATATTCTGAAAGGTATGGTTAAATGTGATTTTTGAGAGTTGGAATCAACTAAAAAGCTATTATGGTTTAAATTTGAAAAATGTTTGAATACAGAAAAGATTCTGCCTTGTTATTTTTACCATGGGTGATCTATAGATCCAAATGACTTGAATCCAACGGGTTTGGATTCAGCATTCCTAGACCTTTCTAACAAAATTGGTTTCATTCAATTTGATTCACTGGATCGATCTGGGTTGATTTTTGAAGTTGAGTACAGAAGTGAGTTTGAAACAAAAATGAAAAAGGTTTAATTCAAATAACTGGGCTACGCGGGAAAAGATAACGGGCCGGCCTGCTAAGCGCAGTGCTCCCGCGGGCTGCTTAAGTGGGTGTCCCCACTCGCCAGTGAGACAGGGAGGGGTGAAGCGGTATAGGGCAACGTGGGTTGTTCGATCTGATTCTAATCCAACGGCTGGGAGTCATCATCGATGCGAGGCAACGCCGGCGAGAAAGAAACCTAGCGCGGCCAGTGAGGGGTGCTGGGGGCTCACCGGGGTGCATGCGAGGGTCGGCGAGGCGGGCGAACGACAAAGTCGACGACAGCAAACTCAGAGGTGGTCGCGGTAGCTCCTGGGGTGGACGAAATCGATGGCGCCCTTCTTCTCCAGAGGCGGCGGGCTCCAGTGAAATTCCGGCGAGGTGGTGCTCGCCTTGCTCCGGGAACGGTGTGGCACGATCAGTGAGGAGAGGGGAGTGAGATGGTGTGAAGAAATCGACTGGGGGTGGCCTCTATTTATAGTCGAGCGAGGGGACCGACAGGGCGCACGGTGAGCTCGTCGGGGGCGATGTTACAGGCGGCTATTGGCATGGGCGACGGTAGGGGACGGTGCGGTGTTCCCTGGCGATGCTCAACGACATAGTTTTGAGGCGTGGGGCGGTGCGGCTTGGTCGGAACGGGACGGTGCTCTGCGCGTGCCCGACGGAAAATTTAAGGCCGCACAGCTCGCATGGTCCACGCGGCGGCGAACGAGCGTGTCTGCGGGGTTGCTAGGACGGTGGGGATTGTGTATGCACGCGGTGAGGGCGGCGCGCAATCTGTGGGCGCTGGTCGAGCGTGGCGCACGGGGCATGCTCTCGGCATGGTTGCTGGCGAGGTTGGCATTGTTCGTGCGTGTGGTCCAGGGCTTGGCAACGCTCGCGTCTGGGACAGTGAGTGGCGGTGGACGGTGGGCTGCCTCCCAGACATGCTGGCTAGGCTTGTTTCTCCTCCTAGCTTGCTGTCAGCATGGGGGTGACAAGGTTGGCTTCGGCTGTTCACCATTGATGGTTTTGGCAAGCTCACAGTGGTGCTAGTGCTTGGTTAACCTTGCTAGATGATCTACTGAGCTGGTTGTGAGCTAGATAGGGAACCAGCTAGGCAAGAATCACTGCTCACAATAGTGTTTGGATTTTGTTTGATTTGTGTCTGCCAAGTGTTTGATGAAATGGCCGCATGAATTCAAGTTTTGAATTTTGAAAAGATTTTTGGTGGGTGTGCAAGATTGGTGCTAGTGAGTCTGCAGATGCTTGGGTTTTGAAAGTTGAGCTTGTTTGAGTGGTTTTTGAAAAAGTGGGATCTTCCCATATGATAAAGATTCAATTTTGGATTGTCATTTAAACTATGCATTTGAAGGTTTCTGGATGATCACAAAGTGGGCCTTGATACCTTGTTATGAGTACATTCAAGGGGTGTAAAGATCCAGAAAAGTTTCTGTTAGGTCCTGAAAGTTTGAGACAGCCAAAGTAGGCATGGGAGTTAAATTGGTCAAAGTGACCATTCCTTTATTTTATTTGTTTGGTTTATTTATCTTTAGTAAAGGTTTGGGAAATGTTTAGATGATCTTTATTTCACCTAAGCATCCATTTACAAGCAATGGAACACATAAACAAGGTGGTTCAAAAGAATTCAAAATGAAATGCATACACATATGCATGCTTTCAAAATTTTATTTAGAAAAGTTTTTGTTAACCCTAATTTTGATGCTTAGAGTTTGATGATCCAAGTTTAGTATTTTTGGGATGTTACAAACCTTCCCCCCTTAAACAAAAACTCGTCCCGAGATTTGAAAAAGGACGAAAAGATTACCTAGGATTTGAAGAGATCAGGAAACTCCGTCCTGATGTGATCTTCGCGCTCCCAGGTAGCTTCCTCTTCTGTGTGGTTGCTCCACTGAATCTTGAGAAACTTGATGCTTCGGGTTCGGGTAGTTCGAAAATCTTCTTCCAAAATATGGATGGGTACTTCGGGATAGGTCAGGTCATCGTTGATCTCTATGGTCTGATGATCGATATTATTGAACACTTCGGTCTTCTCGGGGACTTCGAGACACTTGTGAAGTAACGAGATATGGAACACATTGTGCACGGCTGACATCTCTTCAGGTAGTTCCAACTGATACGCCACTTCTCCTCGACGGTTCAGAATCTTGAAGGGTCCGATATATCTGGGGGCTAACTTTCCTTTGAGTTGGAAACGCTGCATTCCCTTCAATGGCGACACTTTCAGATAAACAAAATCTCTTATGTTGAAGGCGAGATCTCTACGTCTCTTGTCGGTGTAACTCTTCTGTCGGGATTGGGCGGTCTTGAGGTGCTCACGAATCTTGTGAACCTTCTCTTCTGCTTATCGTAGGATATCGGGTCCAAAAATCTGACTCTCTCCTACTTCCGACCAGTTCAATGGGGTGCGACACTTCCTTCCGTACATGAATTCAAATGGGGCCATTTGCAAACTGGCTTGATAACTGTTGTTGTACGAAAATTCTGCAAACGGCAGACAGTCTTCCCACTTGGATCCATATTCTAACACACATGCTCTCAGCATATCTTCGAGTATTTGGTTTACTCGCTCCCTTTGTCCATCGGTCTGAGGGTGATACGTGGTACTGAAATCTAAGCGGGTTCCTAAACCTTCTTGGACTTTCTTCCAGAATCTCGAGGTAAACTGAGTTCCTCGATCCGATACGATGTTCTTGGGGACTCCATGCAAACTAACGATTCTAGCGATGTACAACTCCGCTAGTTTCGAACTCTGATATGTGGTCTTGACGGGCAAGAAATGGGTGACTTTGGACAATCTTTCCACTATGACCCAGATAGAGTCATTTCCCCTACTAGAAGTAGGCAGTCCAGTGATAAAGTCCATTCCTACAGAATCCCATTTCCATTCCGGAATCTGCAAGGGTTGCAACAATCCAGCGGGTCTTTGATGTCCTGCCTTGACTCGCTGACAGATATCACACTTGGCGATATAGCTTCCGATTTCTCTCTTCATCTTATGCCACCAAAATTGCTCTTTTAAATCTTGATACATCTTAGTTCCTCCGGGATGGATAGAATAAAGAGTATCATGAGCCTCCTTCAAAATAACTTCTTTCAACTCAGAATCTGATGGTACACAAAGGCGTCCTTTGTACCACAGGGCTCCTTCTTCGTCCTCGGTGAATCTGGGTACTTTGCCTGTACTGATACGAAGCTTGATTCCGTCAATACTAGCATTTCCCTTCTGTGCCTCTTTAATCTGACTGATCAAAGTGGGATGGAGTTCTATGCTAGCCAAAAATCCTTCACTTACTAATTCCATTCGAAAAGCTTCCATCTCTTTGTGCAAACTTGGTTGGTCCTTCAAAATCATGGAGTTCAAGCGGCACGACAATCTGCTAAGGGCATCGGCTACCACATTGGCTTTACCAAGGTGATAGTGAATGTCCAGATCGTAATCCTTGATTAGCTCAACCCATCTTCTCTGCCTCATATTCAGCTCCTTCTGTGAATATATACTTTAGGCTCTTGTGATCCGAATAGATCTCACAACGGTTTCCCATCAGGTAATGTCTCCATGTTTTCAGGGCTAGAACTACGGCTGCGAGTTCGAGGTCATGGGTAGGGTAATTTTGCTCATGTTGCTTCAGTTGTCGAGATAGATAAGATATAACTTTGCCTTCTTGCATTAGCACACATCCGAGACCGATCTTGGATGCGTCACAATACAAATCGAAGGGCTTCGTGATATCCGGCATGATCAAGATTGGGGCTGAAATCAATCTCCTCTTGAGTTCTTGAAAACTTGCTTCACATTTGTCGGTCCATTCAAATTTCTTGTCCTTCTTCAGCAATTGGGTCATGGGTCTGGTGATACTAGAGAATCCTTCTACGAATTTGCGTTAATATCCCGCCAATCCGAGAAATGCACGAACTTGGGTTTGAGTGGTTGGGGCTTGCCAATCTTCTACATCTTTCACTTTGGCAGGGTCAACGGCAATTCCTCCGGCTGATACAATGTGACCGAGAAATCCTACCTCCTGTAACCAGAATTCACATTTGCTAAACTTTGCATAAAACTGATGCTCTCTAAGGGTTCCAAGAATGGTCCTTAGGTGTAGTTCATGTTCTTCTTCTGATTTGGAATAAATCAGAATGTCATTGATGAAAACAACGACAAACTTATCCATGAAGTCCATAAAAATCTTATTCATGAGATTCATGAAATAAGCGGGGGCATTGGTTAGTCCGAAAGACATGACTGTATACTCGTACAATCCATATCTGGTGGTAAAGGCAGTCTTTGGAATATCCTCTGCACGAATTTTGAGTTGATGATAGCCAGTTCTAAGATCAATCTTAGAAAACACTTTGGCACCGGTCAACTGGTCAAACAAATCTTCTATCTTGGGCAAGGGGTACTTGTTCTTGATGGTGACATCATTCAATTTCCGATAATCCGTACACAAACGGTTACCTGCATCCTTCTTGTCCACAAACAAGACAGGTGATATCCATGGGGACGCACTTGGTTGAATCAGTCCAATTTCCAGCATGGAATCCAGTTGCTTCTTCAGTTCTGATAGCTCTGACGGGTTCATACTATAGGGTCTCTGGGCTATGGGTCCAGTTCCGGGGATTAGTTCGATGATGAACTCGATATCCCGATCTAGGGGCATACCGGGCAAAACATCTGGAAATACATCAGGGTATTCACAGACTATCCGGACTTGGTCAATGGTAGGTTGGGCTATACTCTTATTGCATTTGAATTGGCGAGGTAAGGTTTCAGATATATGCTCGACTGATATTCCAGCGGTACTGGTCCTGGTTATGGCTTTCTTGGCACAGTCAATCAATCCTTTATGTTTGGACATCCAATCCATTCCTAGTACTACTTCCAAAACTTTAGTTCCGAGTACTATCAGATTTGCATAAAAATCTATGCCATGGATTCGGATAGGGATGGCTTTGTAAATTTGCCTAGCCTTGGTGGTTGATCCGGGAATTTGAACAATCATAACATGCTTCAGTTTGGTTGGTTGAATTTTACTAGTGCATGCAAATTCTTCGGTGACAAATGAGTGCGATGCACCAGAATCAAACAACACTCTTGCAAGTACTGAATTAACAGAAAACATACCCAGCACGACGTCTGGCACTTCCTGGGCTTCTTCAGCATGCATGAGAAAAAGACGGCCGTTGCGGTTGAGCGAATTCCCTGGGGCAAATCTTCTTCCTGGCTGAACACGACACTGCTGCTGAGCTGGGACATTGGCGTTGGGGGCTACAACATTCTTCTTGTTGGGGCACTCGTTGGAATAGTGGCCTTTATTTCCACAGTCATAACAGGTCACTTGCGACTTGTCCTTTGCTGCTACAGGCACAACATTGCTTCCAGTCCTAGGGTCAGTGTTGGTGTTGGCGGTAGCATTGTTGTTGTTGAACTTGGGTGGGGCACGATTGAAATTGCTAGCGTTGCCGGGGTTGTTGTGATTTCCTCCGGGCCTAGGGTTTCCATGATTGGGATAGGTCGGACGGTTCATCGGGGGTCTGTTGGTCCTTGGGGCAAATCCTGGAGATGGGTTAGGGCGATACTTTGGGGTCTGATGGGTTCCTGGCTGATGCATCATGCGACGCTTGCGGTTCTCATTGGCTTGGTTGATCTTTCCTTCCATCTGGATAGCTGAGTCAACAAGGGCTTCAATATACGCAAAGG
The DNA here is from genome assembly GCA_916181665.1 of Avena sativa. Classification (NCBI taxonomy): domain Eukaryota; kingdom Viridiplantae; phylum Streptophyta; class Magnoliopsida; order Poales; family Poaceae; genus Avena; species Avena sativa. The sequence continues at coordinate 142,798,279 of OV702280.1, forward strand.
GGATATTGACTAACACAGTCTGCATCTCATCATGCAGACCATTCAGGAATCTTTCTTTCTTCTTGGCTTCGGTGTCGATCTCATCCGGGGCATACCTAGCTAATGACAAGAATTTGTCACGGTATTCCACTACAGTCATCCTTCCTTGCTTCAGCTCTCTGAACTCGTCTCTCATTCTCTTGATCATACCCGGTGGCACATGGGTTCTGCTAAACTTGACCTTGAATTCCTCCCAGGTCATCATCTGGCCTCCGGTCATTGCGCGAACACTGTTCCACCATGCTCTGGCATCTTCGTCTAGATAGTGGGTGGCGAACAGGACTTTCTCGTTGGCTTCCACTTTGGCTACTTCTAAGTTATTTTCCATGGTTTGCAGCCAATCATCGACGTCTAGGGGTTCTTCTGACTTAGTGAACACAGGTGGGTTGGTATTCTGGAAGTTCTTGAGCTTAGATCCATGGTTGTCCTGATTTCCGTGGCCTTGGTTGTTATGGGCTAGCTGGGCTATCTGCTGAAGGGTGGCTAGGTTGGCTTGACGTTACGCTCTTTCAGCTTCGCGGTCTGAAGTCAACATTTGCAGTATCTGCAACACCGGGTCCGGGGATGAACCACTTCCTCCACGTGGCATCTGAAGATTGAGGTAGATCATGAGAAAAGAGGGAAATTTCTAAAGTTTAGGGTCTTTGAATTTTTTTTAAAGTCTGACTCAGATTTTATAGCAACTTGCTTTTTCATTCATTCATTCATAGCACCCGATACAACACACACCACAAGAAAGAAAATCAGATGGTTTTAAGAACCATTCGGGAAACTACGATACAGTGGGACCAAATACTACTCACTACGCTAGTGCTCAAGTGCTACTACTCCTCGGAATCGGTGGCTTCATCATCCTCATCATCATCGATGAAGGCGAAATCGTCCTCATCGGTGAAGAAGTCCATAGCCTGATCCTCCAGAAAATCATCGTCATCGTTGAGATAGGAGTAGGGGTCTCCACGAAGGTCTTCTCCGGCATTCTCCCTTTCTTCCAACTGCATGTCTCTCTCGTGGATGGTCTCCTCCAGAGATGAGATGCGGTGGCAAAGACGGGCAATAATGCGCTCCTTCTTGTCGAGCTGACGGAGGCGAGACTTGCGATCCTTTGCTAGCATGGCGATGGTTTGGTCCTTCGTCTTGATGATGGCAGACTTGTGGTTGGAGTAGTCACGGCAGTTGTCCAACTCCTGCTGACGATCATACATCATGAAGCTAAGGTAGTCCAATTGAGTCTTCAGCTCAGGGTGGTATGGGGCTTCCAGTGGTTGTCCATTAGCATCATGCCTTGGGCAAAACTCAAAGCGAGTACCCTTGATCTGATTGATGCTCTGCCCACACAGACGGGAAAGAGCTTCCTGCATGGCCCTGGCAAGTCCATCAAGCCAGTTGTTCTCTCTTAAGGTAAACTGAATTCCTTCCGCAGTGGGAGGTTCAATCTTTCCTCGGAGACTTGCAACAATTAGCCACTGCAGATCTTCTCCTCCTTGATCATTGAGCTGAGCTTCGAAGAACTCGGGGTGCGGACGCTCCAGAAGTTCTGAAAGCTGGTCCAAATCCCTCTCAAAGATCAGGTCTCCTGTGGCATCCCGCAAAACCACTACTAGAAAATCGCGTTGCTTTTGTGCATTGCATCACCATGACCGCATGCTCATGTCATCATGCCACATTGCATTTGAGCATCGTCATCGTCTTGCTTTTGCTTGCATAAAACTAATTGCGGAAAAGTCTGTTTTTGTTTTCTAAAACGCCCCGTCTTGTTATCAAATTCAAGCCTGGGTCGCCGGAATATTTTGTTGTCTACTATCGGTTTGCAAACGGTGCATTTAAAGTAAATAGAAGATTGAATTATTTTTAGTGGGGGCAGTCGAACGGGCCGATTCGACCCGAACGACCACCCCCAGTCCCAAACAAAACGGTCCGCCTAAAATACCTATGCTACCCAGTCCTAACCTACCCAACCCCCTCCACCTCACCCCAGCCAACCCCTGGCTGCCACCTCACCCTCTCCTCTCCCCCTAGCCTATCAGACCATGCCACCTCACCCAGCCACTCCCTCTCTCTCTTCCCCCTCTCTCTCCCTGGACCCTCTCAACCCACCCAGCCACACACACGCACCCACGCACCTGCCAGCCCCCACAGTCCCACCGCCACCTTCCCCTGGGCCCGTCCCCACCGACCCTGGCCCACCCCTGCCCCGCCTGTCTCTCCCTCTCTCCTCTCCCTCTTCCTCGCACGCGCGACGCCCCTGGCCTCCCGTCCCGAGCACCCCATCGCCGCAGCGCCGCTCCTTCCCCTCCTCCCTCTGGCCGCCTTCCGCCGGCTCCGCGCCGCCCCGGCCGCGGCCCGTGACACCCCCCCTCCGCGGCTCCACCTCCACCTCGCCTCCCCGCCACCAGCTCGCCACCCCCCGCTCCGCTCCGCCTTCGCCGGTTCTGCTCCGCCCCGCCTCCGCCGGCTCCCACCGCCTCCGGCTTCCCTCAGACGCCCGCAGCCGCCAAGCCCGCGGCCGCCCCTCCCTCCATAGCCGCCGGCGTACCCCCTCTCTCCGCCGCTCAGGGCGCCCCCGGCCGCTCCGGTTCCACCCTCTCCACCTCGTCACCGGCGCTCCTCCACCGCCTGCGGCCTCCTCCCGCGCCCGGCGCCTCCCGCGCGTCGTCCGCCGCCCTGTTCGCCGGCCCCGCCCGCTCGCCTCCGCGGCCCGAGCTCCGCCCCGCCGCCGTTCTCCTCCTCGGCGCCGGCGCGCCCGAGCCAGCCCCTCGCCGCCCTGCAGCTCGCCTCGCCGGCGTACGCTTCCTCCGCGAGCACCCGCGCCCTCCCGAGCTCCGCCGGCCGCGTCGCCCCTCCGTTGCCCGACCCCGCCGGAGCCCGCGCAAGCCGCCACCGCCCCTGCTCTGGCCGGCCGCGCGTCCCCGTCGGCTCCGCCACCAACCGCCTCCGCCTCCCCTCCGGCGCCCCGTCGCCCCTCTCCGGCCCGCCTCGCCTCCGGCCAGGGTCGCCGTCCGCCCCGCCCTGGGCTCCCTCCGGCGAGCTCCTGCTGCCGCGGCCCCTCCCTCCCGCGTCCGCGGCCTCCTCTGCCTGCGCCAGCGCCGCCAGACCCCTCCCCTATCCGCGCGCCCCGAGGCCCGAGCCCGCCGGCCCGCCTTGTCTCCGTCGTCCGCGTCCCGTACCCGTCTGTCTGCTGCAGTTCCTGTCGTCCCGACCGCGTGGAGGCAAGCCCGCCAGTGACGTCCTCGAGCGTCTCCTCCGCCCGCGTGTGCGCAGCCGCTGCTACCCGATGACCAAGGTCGCCCCTTCAACTCGACATCTATGGAAGAAGTTTGGCGTTGGTGCGTGTCTCGGTGGTATAGCCCTGTGCAATCCAGAGGCTCCTCGATCTGTTACCTCAACCAGAGCACCATCCGAAGATTAACTGCATCAAAACTCGAGTTCGACATCAACATCGAAGGCGTACCCCGAGGACGCCGACATGATAACCCTAGGTCGACATGAGGCCCCGACAAGATCTGCTTCATGGATTCGAGACCGATCCGTAATGCCAAGTACTCCCCCGGGCGACAAGTTCTCCATTCCGGAACGGCAGGATCGACCGCATAGAGCACCAAGATCTTCCAGTGCCGAGATCCGAGTCCGACACCGACAATCGAAACCGCTGAACCGACGAATTCGCCTACCAGGACACCGAGCGCCAAGATCGCCACCGGAACAACAAGCACTTCATCCCGGACGCCAAGACCGACTCGATGGCGTGGGCCCGACAAGACCCTCGCAACGGCAAGCTCGACCCCGTGGAACCCGACAAGATCTGCATGCGACAAGAACGACACCGACCAGGGCGAGTCCGATGCGCCCTTGACACCGACCCAAGACCTGCTTCCCGGATGCGACAAGATCGACCCTAGTAAACCGAGAACGACCCTGGAGTCCGAGAACGATCCGTCGAACCCTGAACCCTGAGACCGACCCCGAACCCCGGAACCCCCAAGTTCGCCAAACCCTAAATGTGTGAACCCCTTCCCGAAACCCTATTTTTATAACCTAATATAACTTGTCGCATAATAATTGTCTTGCATGCATACACTCATGTGGTTTGGGGGCCTTATGCCGATTCACCTCTAATTAAATATGGGGCCCATATGCGGGCAAATCTAGACTTATATTGGCCTCATTTAAATTTGTGTAGTGAACCGGTGCCAGCGTTTGACTTGCTAATACAACATTTAATTGCGGGGTAGCTAAACAACTTGAACCACATAATTAAATGTCGGGACCCCGGTTCCACTTAATATGACCTAATTGCATTGCACCCTTGCCATGGCATACCTCATACATGCATCATGCCGATCTTCTGCCGTTGTATTAAATATTGCATCCGGTGTTTCTCCTAGTGCTTTGCTTCTTCACGGATAAGGCCGTTGAGTTGATGCGAGTGTCGACCCGATCTTCGGTTGAACCTTCGGCATGTTTTCAGGCGAGCATCTCCCCCTTTCTACCTATCTTACTTTTCTAGTATTTATTCCCTCCTGTTGATCTTGGCTATCTGTGTTGCGATGCTCTAGTTTCGTACCCGTGATATCCCTTGCAGCCATATATAGCCTTGGACACATCCTATTACCTGTTGATTGGTAGATAGTTGGACCCGCGTGTCGTAGTCGCTTGCTCAAGTGTTTTGCTTGTCGTCAAGTACCACAATTGTTGGAGGATTGCCTTTATTGTTGGAGATGATCATGTCTTTAATTACTGTTTCACTTTAATTACTGTTTAACAACTAAAATTGAATTAAGCAGAGGCATCGGTGGGTGATAGGTAAGATTTGGTTTCCGACCGCCCACTTGTGTCCCGTAGGACCCGAGTTCTTGACACCTGTTCCGAGATCGAGCGCGCTAACCACAGGTGGGGAGATATGGGCCCCCCATTGATTATTACCTGATTTCAAAGTATTGTACTGGGGGCCACAAACTAGTTTGAGGTTTTATTTACGATCCTGTACTTATGCCATGTTTACTGCTTTATTACGTTTGTGCGAGGAGCACACTGTACTGTTTAGGATCGGGTCACGTTTCGCGGTGTCGACAGTCCCCGTTTGGGGATTTGCTGTCGTTCACAGCCGTCTACCCAAACCCCAGTCCGTCTCGGAGACCGGCCGACTTCGTTGCGGGTGTCGACTTGGTGGGGTGGTCCCCACGTACTTGCTTTGGGTCTGGGAACGTCGTGACTTAGGCCCCGCCGACATACCGATGGGTGTATGTTAACTGATCTGGCAAAAAGGGTCGAAGTGCTTGTGGATACTTTGGTGCACCCCTGCAGGGTTAAATCTTTTCGAGAAGTCGTGTCCGCGGTTATGGACGACTTGGAGCACAGTGCTTGATCATAGACAACTATAACTAAAGTTTATTGTTATAAATTGACTTGTATCCGATATGACTAGTAATCAGCTTCATTATAACGGAATGGCTAAATAAAAGTGCTAACAACTGCTGGGTTTTGGGTTATCTCATGCTAAATGAATCTGACTAGTAAGTGTTGCCACTATCACGGAATGGTTAACTAAAAGTGCCCACTGCTTATTTTATCAGGATGATTATCTGTACCTGACTAGTAATTGCTGCAACGATAACTGAATAAATAAAACTGCCAACTGTGTGTAACTACCTCGGTGAATTACGCTCCTAGATACAAGCCTGGATGAACGGCAGTGGTTGAAATAGTACGGTGGGGCCCCAAAAGCCACTCACGGGTAGACCTTTCGACCGTCCCAACCACTTCCAATTCATCGGGACCTGCACGGGCGGCGTAATCGGCAGGCGAAGGGATCAACTACATACACAAGTGAGTATGTATGCAAGCCACCATACAAAAGTACATCAGAGCCATTCCATCTAAAAAGAAAGGAAATATAGCAACGCCATACGGCAAGATTCAAATATCCTGAATAAATCTATAGTTTAGGATAACTCCTCATACAACACACATCAGAGTATCAAGTGGAAGCGGCAAAACAAGTCCGAGTACGGATAAGAAGCAAATCGGCATAAGATGCCATGGAAATAAGCACATCCCGCCCACAGATCTCACGGATCCCCGTTCCCGGAATCTCTACACCGAACGATCGTTGCCAACATCATCAGCCTCTTCCACCCAGTATCCGTCCTGCGAGGGTACCTGTTCATCTGAACCAATAATTTATCGTGTGAGACCCTAAGGGTACTCAGCAAGTCTTAATGCCTCTAAAGGGGACACAACCTGGGGTGACGCAATTGCAGCAAAAGATAAACCCTAGCAGTTCTATAGATAAACGCTAACCATCCGCCTAACCAAAGATAGACGGATGTCCGTGAATTAATGACAGCAGTTATAACAGTAATATCACCAGATCCATCCTCCTCCTCGCTTACCGACGAGGAAGCGGACGAACAACCTCCCCATCCGTTGGCAATTTTGTTAACCATTCCATGAGTGTTGCACTATTTACTAGTCAATTACTTAGTCAAATTAAAAGCGGTACTTTAGTTTTGCTTGTCTATGGTCGAGAAACTGTGCTCCAAGTCGTCCATAACCGCGGACACGGCTTTCAGAAAGTTTTACCCGGCCGGGGTGCACCAATAGCAACACACACTCGATCAACCTCGGAAAAACCAAATCAAAACCCAACGAGGCTTTCACGACAAAGCAATCACAGGATTCAGAAATATTTCAGGGGGCCACCCCTTAAAGTAGACCCGCAACGAAGCCGGCCGGCTCCGAGACGGACTTAAGGTTGTGGGGACGGCTGTGAACGACTGGGAACCCGAAAGTGTGGCTGGGCTTGTCGACTCCGCGGAATCGTGCCACGATCCTAAACAGTACAGTGTGCTCCTCGCACAAACGTAAATAAAGCAGTAAAGCATGGCATAAGTACAGGATCGTAATAAAACCTCAAACTAGTTATCCCATTACTACTCAGGTTAAGTTGTTTAGGTACCTCGTTATCCATCAGACTCTCACATACCCTACACATGCTGTTCTACGACTCGCATGGCTCAAACAACTCCTGTAGTAATGGCTCATGGGATGGAGGTACAGGCTTGGTGGGGTTTTAAAGTAAAGGCTATGCAATACTTGGGATTCAATTTAATGCAATCGCGACTCCATGATGCAAGAATAAGATAGAGGCAATAGGTACTGTATGTATGCAAGCATGTGGAAGTGCTTGCCTGGCAGCTCGGTGGAAGCGAGAGACGGATCTGGGTAGTGCTCCTGGTTCTCTTGATATATTCCCTGCTCAGTGTCTATTCGAAAGAAGAACCACACAAGCAAGGGCCAACATAAATATAGAGCACAAGCATATGAATAAGATGCGACAAGCAACCAATCATGCCATGATGAATGATGCACAAGTTGCATGGCAATAAAGTAGCATGGCATGGGTGAGGTGTGGAAGACAAGAAATAACATTTTAATGGGGTTTTGGTCCCATTTTATTGTCATAATAGTTGCTGTATACTTTATATTTAGATGATGCATGCTGCAATTGAAGTCATGGATAGCATAAACAGAAAGGTCTCGTCGAGCTTATCATTTTAGACATATCATTTGCTAAATTTGGAATTATGAATCAAAAGTTATTAATTAAATAAGTTCCAGTGGAATTTGTTGTAATTTGATTCATCTTGGAATTTAAAATGTGCAAAAGCCAATTTGAATGGCATATTTGAAATCCTCACATTTTTCTGATTCAAAAACATATATCATTTGTTAAATTTGGGTTTATATTTTGAAAGTTATTTGAAAACAGATTTCAGTTTGAATTTGAATTAATTTGAAAAAGATTTGAAATAAAAACAGACAAGCAGCACCCCTTTTGTATCCAGGCAGACCCAGCCGCGCTCACTGACGTGTGGGGCCAGGCTGACTGGATGCCAGCCATGCGCACAGGGAACAGGGGACCGCGGGTTGAGCTCCAGAAAACACGGGAGCCTTTTTATAAAACGCCACCGACGCTGACTGGTGGGGTTACGGGGACGGCGGGTTTAGGCGGGAGTTTCTGCGGGGGCCTAAACGCAAAAACGTCATCGGCTGTCGCGACGCTGCTGTCGAACAAGCCTGACGGCGGTGGATCTGGCCGGACTTTGAACGACGATGGCGAGCGAACCACTGGGTGAAACGGGGCGCTTCAAAAACCAAAAGTGGAGAGGGCGACACGGGCTACAGGTTACCTACAGGTAGCGTCGCCAGCGGAGGCCTACAGCGCGCGGGGCGGGGCGTTGAACAGCGCCGGATCTCACTGCTGCAGCGGCTGCTGTCGGTCGGCGCGACGCGCGGCACGCACGCAGAGCGCTCGCCGGAGTGCGTCGGGGCTACGGCGCGCGAGAGGGGAGAGGGTCTTGTCTGGGGAGAAGCGGAGCTCACCAGCAGCTTGACGACGCGGTTGGCGAGGCTCGGGGAGGTAAGGATCTGCCGGCGGGCTCGTGGCGAGAAGCGTCAGATCTCTCCGGCCATGGCGACGGCGGCGGTGCCCGGTGGCCTTCCAGCTGCCTCCTCCGGTACTAGCCGCCTGGGAAAGGTGCAGGGGATCTCGTCGGCGCCTCCGTGGTTCTCGGGAAGCAGCAGGGCGCGCAGATCGCAGCAGGCCGAAGCAACTAGGGTTTGGCTATGGTGGAGAGGGAAGATCCGTCGGGGAAGGAAGGAAGAAGGAAGGGGAGGCGAGGTAGGGCTCTGGGGGAAGGGTTATGGCGAGGCAGAGAGGGGGTGAGGCCGAAGATAAGGACGGGGCAGGTAGATGGCGTGGGGGAAGGGGAGGTGGCTTCGGCCACTTTTGCACCCTCCCTCACGTGCATGGTGCGGCCAGGAGGGGAGCTGGGCACGGGCTTGCAGCCAGGTAGGGCCAGGGGGACTGCAGGTGGGCCAGGGTAAGGGGAGCTCGGGGTGGGACCAGGTCGAGCAGGAGGTGGGTCGGGTTGGAGGGAACTTGTGGCCGAGAGAGGAGGAGAGAGCTAGAGGGTCGAGCTAGGGTTAGATAGGAGGGTAGATAGCTGGGGTGGGGCCTGCACGCTAGAGGAAAGGGGAGAGAGGGAGTACTTTGGTTTTGCTTAGAATAGGTGGGGTTTAGGTTTAGCTAGGATGGGGTTTGGGTTGGCTTAGGGTTTTAGGTTTTTGAGAGGGGAAGGATAGATGGAGTGGTACTTGACAAGATCAAGCATGCTCTAGGCAAGAAAAAGAGAGAGAGAGAGAGAGAGAGAGAGAGATGTGGTGATAGGGTTTTAAGCAAGATCAACATGGTTCAAGCCAAAAGAAGGGTAGAGCTAGAGGTGTTCCACCCAAAAACCAAATAAAACCAAAGACAAGCACAAGATGGTACTTGCATGGCCCATGCAGAATATTTAATGCCCTGATGATTCTTGTGAAAACAATGTTACTACATGGCATTATTATTTTGCATCTCCAAAGTGGAGTAAGGACAAGCAAAAGATTATGGGTGGAATCCAACCAACCAACATGAGCTAGAGGTAACTCACATAAAATGCCAAGCTCATATTAATTGGATGGTGGAATTACAAGGTGGTGAAGAAAAAGGTGATGGAGTCAATAAGAGATATGCCCCCAAATCAACTTGGGCATTTAACAATATATCAAGATCCAAATACAGTATCAAGAGGCAAACTCAATTAATAATGCACATGAGATAAGAACCAAACAAGAAGGGTTTTTATATGATGCTCAAATGCAAGGTGGCATGATGACATGAGCATGACATGATGATGATGCAACAATTATATGTAGGAAGTAGCCCTTTTTATTACTAGAACAAGTAGCATTACAGGTGTTAGACAACTTGGATGCTACAACTCTCCCCCACTAAACAGGAATCTCGCCCCGAGATTCTAGGAAGAAGAAGAAGACACAAAGAGAGAAGGATGGTTGGCACGGAGTTCATCTTCACGCTCCCAAGTGGCTTCATCAACAGAATGGTGTGACCACTGCACCTTGCAGAACTTGATGGACTTGTTGCGAGTCCTTCTTTCTGCGGTCTCAAGGATTTTGGTGGGGTGTTCTTGATAAGACAGGTCTTCTTGGAGATCGATTAGCTCATGATCCACGGTCCTGCCGGGATCTTTGAAGCACTTCTTGAGCTGAGAGATGTGGAAAACATCATGGACTTTGAGTTTTTCCGGGAGCTCCAGGGCATAAGCAACTTCTCCTCTTCTACCACGGATCTTGAAAGGACCGATGTATCTAGGAGCCAGCTTTCCTTTGATACCGAAGCGATGTGTGCCTTTCATGGGAGTGACACGAAGGTACACGAGATCACCAGGGACATACACCATATCCGTGTGCTTCCTGTCATAGTTGCTCTTCTGACGACTTTGAGCAATCTTTAGGTTCTCAAGAATGATATGCACCTTCTCCTCTGCCTGAGTTACGATATCAGGGCCAAACCAGATTCTTTCTCCTGCACCTGACCAACCAATCGGAGTTCTGCACTTGCGACCATAGAGAGCCTCGAATGGTGCCATCTTCAGACTCTTCTGGAAGCTGTTGTTGTACGAGAATTCAGCATAAGGAAGGCATTCCTCCCACTTCATGCCAAAAGAGATGACGCAAGCCCGAAGCATATCCTACAGAATCTGATTGATCCTTTCCACTTGTCCTTGCGACTGAGGGTGGTAAGCAGTGCTGAAGTTCAACTTTGTTCCCAGAGCATTTTGAAAGCTTTCCCAGAACTTTGAAGTGAAGATGCTCCCACGGTCTGAACTGATCTCAAGCGGAACCCCATACAGAGAGACAATTCTGTTGATATAGAGCTCAGCCAACTGAATTCCAGAAATTGTTTCCTTGACGGGGAAGAAATGAGCCACTTTAGAAAGCCTGTCGATGACAACAAAGATTGCATTGTTGCCCTTCTGCGACCTTGGGAAACCAGTGATGAAGTCCATCTCTACTTTCTCCCATTTCCATTCCGGGGGTTTCAAAGGCTGTAGAAGACCGAAAGGTTTCTGATGGACAGCTTTCACTCTGCGGCAGACATCACACTCCGAGACATACTTGGCACAATATCGTTTCAAACCAGGCCACCAATACTGTGTTTTCAAGTCCATGTACATCTTTGTGCTGCCAGGATGGATAGAAAGAACCGAATCATGCGCCTCCTTGAGAACTTGCTCTCTCAAACCCGGGTAGTTTGGAACAAACATCCGGTGTTCAAAGAAAAGCGTGCCTTGATCATCAACGTGGAAGGACTCATACTTCGGAAGCTCAAGTTTAGAGATGATGTTTCTGGTGTGCGGATCACCCAGCTGACGAGAGCGAATCTTTTCTTCCAAGAGAGGAGTAGCCAGAAGGTTCAAGAGATGCCCTTGTTCCACAACTTCCAGGTTGAGCTGACGGAATTCCTTGCACAAGAGGGGCTGCTGCTCTTCCATCATGAGGTTATTGACATAAGCTTTGCGGCTGAGAGCATCTGCCATGACATTAGCTTTGCCCGGTGTGTAGTTGATGGTCAAATCAAAGTCATTGATTGCTTCAATTCATCTCCTCTGCCGAAGGTTGAGATCAGGCTGAGTGAAGATATACTTCAAACTTTTGTGGTCCGAAAAGATCTCACAACGGTTACCAAGCAAGTAGTGCCTCCATAGCTTCAAAGCAAAGACAACTGCTGCTAGCTCGAGGTCATGTGTGGGATAGTTGATCTCATGCGTCTTCAACTGTCGAGAGGCATAACCAACCACTTGTTTCTCTTGCATAAGGACCGCACCCAATCCTTGCAAAGAGGCGTCGCAGAATATCTGGAAAGGCTTAGATGTATCCGGAGGGACCAAGACTGGTGTGGAAGTGAGCTTCTCTTTGAGTGTCTCAAAGCTTGCTTGACACGCAGGAGTCCACAGGTATTTCTTGACTTTCTTGAGGAGATCGGTAAGAGGCTTCACTATCTTCGAGAAGTTCTGAACGAAGCGACGGCAATAACTAGCCAAACCGAGGAAACTCCTCACTTCTTTGACATTAACAGGAGGAAGCCATTCAACAATTGTCTTCACAGTTTCTGGGTTGACTGCAATGCCCTTGGCAGAGATAACATGACCAAGATAGGTTACTTCAGGCAGCCAAAACTCACATTTTGAGAACTTTGCATACAAGCGGTTCTCGCGAAGCTTTTTTAGGACACACCGCAGGTGTTCTTCATGCTCTTCCTTGGACTTAGAATAGACCAGGATGTCATCCAGATAGACCACAACGAACTTATCCAGGTACTCCATGAAGACCGAGTTCATAAGCCTCGAGAAGGTCGCAGGAGCGTTGGTGAGACCGAAAGACATCACCATGTACTCATACAGGCCATATCGGGTGGTGAAAGCTGTTTTAGGCACATCTTCCTTGCGAATCTTGATTTGGTGATAACCACTCCTCAAGTCCAACTTAGAGAATACCACAGCTCCAGCTAGCTGGTCAAAAAGATCATTAATCCGCGGAAGGGGATATTTGTTCTTGATGGTTTTAGCATTGAGAGCCCGATAGTCAACACAAAGTCTATCAGTCCTGTCACGCTTCTTCACAAAGATTGTTGGGCTACCCCAAGAAGAAGTACTGTGTTGAATGAAACCCAACTTCTCTTGTTCATCAAGCTGTCGTTTGAGTTCAGCCAACTCAGAAGGACCCATTTTATAAGGCCGCTTGGAGATAGGAGCCGTTCCAGGTTCAAGCTCAATTACGAACTCAACCTCACGATCCGGAGGCATACCCGGCAACTCTTCAGGAAAAACATCCGGAAACTCACAGACCACTGGGACTCTCTGAATAGCTTCCATAGCATCATCATTCAGAGCCGCTAAGGAGAAAAGCTGGACAGCAGGAGTCAGACTTGGAGAAAAGACTATATGGCCTTCAGGAATCTTCAAAGAAACCGAGCGTTCAGCACAATCAATCACAGCTGCATTTGCCGTCAACCAATCCATGCCCAAAATGACATCAATGTTAGAATTGCCCAGAACAATTAAGGAAGCCGAGAACAAAGAGCCACCAATCTCAATTTGATTGCCATGACTGATATAAGAAGCCCTCATGTTTGAACCAGGAGATAGGACCATCAACTTCTTAAGGAGAGGATCCAAGGCTAACACATTCTCATTTGCAAACTTGTGAGAAACAAATGAATGCGATGCACCAGAATCGAACAAAACTCGTGCAGGGACTGAGTTAACGGATAGCATACCCATCACCACTCCAGGTGCATGCTCAGCTTGAGCGGCGTTGACACAATTGGCACGAGCAACCGTAGACCCGGGCTTGGTGTTGATGTTGAGAGCCCGAGGTGGTGGTGCACGAACCGTAGGAGAGCTTGCTGCAGATCTTGGCGGGGGTGGAGGGAGAGCTTTGTTCTTCAACGAACAGTTCCAGTTGGGATGTCCATGATCTCCACATGTGAAACAAGCACCATGTGGACGTGGAGCAACATAGCCAGGGACTCCGCCAGGCGCTCCAGGGTAGTTGTGGGTGTAGCCCCTGGGAGCAGCAGTGATGGAGTTTAGTGGCCTCGACGTGTAGCTTGAAGGTCTTGGTGAAGCCGGGAGCGACGGTGGGGTGTTAGGAACCCAGACACGCCGCTTAGAAGGAGCTGCCATAACCGAAGAGCTTGATGCATCCCTGTTGTGTTTCTTGGACTCCTCGAACGCTTGCCTGCTTGCTTCCTCTTGCAGAGCTGTGTGCTGTAGTTCCAGGAAAGATGCCGGCCTTGCATGTGTGATTGCATACTTGATCGATGCATTGAGCCCTTGCCTGAACCTCTTCTGCTTCTTCTTGTCATCAGATACCTCATCGCCACCATAACGAGATAGATTCATGAAGTTCCTGATGTAGGTGTTGACGTTATCATTTCCTTGCTTCAGGTTGAGAAAAGCCTCCTTCATCCTCTCCATCACAATCTCTGACAGGAATTGCTCTTTGAACGCTCCAGAGAACTGTCCCCAGGTAGGCTGAAAACCAGTGCAGCTTGCCTTCAAGTAATTTTCCCACCAAAGAGCTGCATCTCCCTTTAGAAGGTGAGTAGCACACTTTACCCACTCCTGCTCAGGAACATCAGCAGTCTCAAGAAGCCTTGACGTCTCACGTAACCAATCATCCGCATCCAGTGGTCGATCGGAAACATCAAACTGACGAGGGTTGAATTTTAGGAAGCTCTTGATGTCTCCTCGCTTGGGAGGTGGAGGGAGTGGAGCAAACTCATTTCTTCTGACACTTTCTTCCAAGCGCTGCTGGTTCTGCTGCATTGCTGCCAAGGCATTAGCTATGTTTGACAATGCGGCCCCCAACTCCGGTGGTATGTCCTCATCTGAACGGCGTGGTGGAGCCATCCTGTCATTGATATAAAACTCAAGTCAGTACCATAATGGAAGATGATAATAATCCAAGATAGTACCAAGATGGAATTAACCAAGATTAAAGGATACAAATTACTGAGATGATATTAAAATATCAACAAAGTTCAAAGCACCTAGGAGATATTAAGCATATCGCACACGACTGAAAAGGAGTGTGGTACACAAATATATCAAAGAAAAATTATTCCACAAATTTCGGCATTAAAATACCAATAGATGCGCAAAATTACTTAACGAATCAAGATTAGTGACTCTACCGATTCAATATACAAAAGCGAATGATAAAAGTAGTGGTATGGTCGCGACTCCATCCCGCACTCAAATCATTACTCCGCACATGAACAAGTGGAACACATATCCTAACCCCTTCTTCTCACGTTGAACCTACAGATTGGTAACTACGGAAACGAACACCCCAAACAAGATAACGTCGGATACAAAGAGTAAGACAGATTGCGTCGGTTTGCAAAAGCCTGTCGGTATGGAATGTACCAACAGTTGATAACCAAAGGCTGATTAGATAACAACTTGGATGCAACAGATAGACAAGGGATTACACACACACACACACACACACACACACACAACCTATGGTACTACGGAAACCCAGAACACGTGAATCCTAGTTTGAATTTTGAGAAGAGGATTGAAAACGTTGCACTTCCTTACCAGAAAAGGGTGGGTGGGTGGTTAAGAAGAAAAGTGGAAGCAGTCCTACTCTCGCGTTTTGTTTTTCCTTAGTATACATAACTATCAAAATATTTGCTAGACTGACAACGACCGTTTGGCTGAGACCCTGAAGGTCGGGATGGCTCTGATACCAATTGTAACTACCTCGGTGAATTACGCTCCTAGATGCAAGACTGGATGAACGACAGTGGTTGAAATAGTACAGTGGGGCCCCAAAAGCCACTCACGGGTAGACCTTTCGGCCGTCCCAACCACTTCCAATTCATCGGGACCTGCACGGGCGGCGTAATCGGCAGGCGAAGGGATCAACTACATACACAAGTGAGTATGTATGCAAGCCACCATACAAAAGTACATCAGAGCCATTCCATCTAAAAAGAAAGGAAATATAGCAACGCCATACGGCAAGATTCAAATATCCTGAATAAATCTATAGTTTAGGATAACTCCTCATACAACACACATCAGAGTATCAAGCGGAAGCGGCAAAACAAGTCCGAGTACGGATAAGAAGCAAATCGGCATAAGATGCCATGGAAATAAGCACATCCCGCCCACAGATCTCACGGATCCCCGTTCCCGGAATCTCTACACCGAACGATCGTTGCCAACATCATCAGCCTCTTCCACCCAGTATCCGTCCTGCGAGGGTACCTGTTCATCTGAACCAATAATTTATCGTGTGAGACCCTAAGGGTACTCAGCAAGTCTTAATGCCTCTAAAGGGGACACAACCTAGGGTGACGCAATTGCAGCAAAAGATAAACCCTAGCAGTTCTATAGATAAACGCTAACCATCCGCCTAACCAAAGATAGACGGATGTCCGTGAATTAATGACAGCAGTTATAACAGTAATATCACCAGATCCATCCTCCTCCTCGCTTACCGACGAGGAAGCGGACGAACAACCTCCCCATCCGTTGGCAATTTTGTTAACCATTCCATGAGTGTTGCACTATTTACTAGTCAATTACTTAGTCAAATTAAAAGCGGTACTTTAGTTTTGCTTGTCTATGGTCGAGAAACTGTGCTCCAAGTCGTCCATAACCGCGGACACGGCTTTTAGAAAGTTTTACCCGGCCGGGGTGCACCAATAGCAACACACACTCGATCAACCTCGGAAAAACCAAATCAAAACCCAACGAGGCTTTCACGACAAAGCAATCACAGGATTCAGAAATATTTCAGGGGGCCACCCCTTAAAGTAGACCCGCAACGAAGCCGGCCGGCTCCGAGACGGACTTAAGGTTGTGGGGACGGCTGTGAACGACTGGGAACCCGAAAGTGTGGCTGGGCTTGTCGACTCCGCGGAATCGTGCCACGATCCTAAACAGTACAGTGTGCTCCTCGCACAAACGTAAATAAAGCAGTAAAGCATGGCATAAGTACAGGATCGTAATAAAACCTCAAACTAGTTTGTGGCCCCAAGAAATAAGACTGAATCAAGCTCTGGCTCAGGGGGGTCCCATATACCTCCCGGATGTGGATAGCGCGATAAATCTTGGAACAGGAATCAAGTACTCGGGGTCTTACGGGACACAAGTGAGCAGGAAGAACCAAATAGCCGATATTGCTCACCGGTGCCACTTTCATTAGTTATCCCATTACTACTCAGGTTAAGTTGTTTAGGTACCTCGTTATCCATCAGACTCTCACATACCCTACACATGCTGTTCTACGACTCGCATGGCTCAAACAACTCCTGTAGTAATGGCTCATGGGATGGAGGTACAGGCTTGGTGGGGTTTTAAAGTAAAGGCTATGCAATACTTGGGATTCAGTTTAATGCAATCGCGACTCCATGATGCAAGAATAAGATAGAGGCAATAGGTACTGTATGTATGCAAGCATGTGGAAGTGCTTGCCTGGCAGCTCGGTGGAAGCGAGAGACGGATCTGGGTAGTGCTCCTGGTTCTCTTGATATATTCCCTGCTCAGCGTCTATTCGAAAGAAGAACCAAACAAGCAAGGGCCAACATAAATATAGAGCACAAGCATATGAATAAGATGCGACAAGAAACCAATCATGCCATGATGAATGATGCAGAAGTTGCATGGCAATAAAGTAGCATGGCATGGGTGAGGTGTGGAAGACAAGAAATAGCATTTTAATGGGGTTTTGGTCCCATTTTATTGTCATAATAGTTGCTGTATACTTTATATTTAGATGATGCATGCTGCAATTGAAGTCATGGATAGCATAAACAGAAAGGTCTCGTCGAGCTGATCATTTTAGACATATCATTTGCTAAATTTGGAATTATGAATCAAAAGTTATTAATTAAATAAGTTCTAGTGGCATTTGTTGTAATTTGATTCATCTTGGAATTTAAAATGTGCAAAAGGCAATTTGAATGGCATATTTGAAATCCTCACATTTTTCTGATTCAAAAACATATATCATTTGTTAAATTTGGGTTTATATTTTGAAAGTTATTTGAAAACAGATTTCAGTTTGAATTTGAATTAATTTGAAAAAGATTTGAAATAAAAACAGACAAGCAACACCCCTTTTGTACCCAGGCAGACCCAGCCGCGCTCACTGACGGGTGGGGCCAGGCTGACTGGACGCCAGCCATGCGCACAGGGAACAGGGGACCGCGGGTTGAGCTCCAGAAAACACGGGAGCCTTTTTATAAAACGCCACCGACGCTGACTGGTGGGGTTACGGGGACGGCGGGTTTAGGCGGGAGTTTCTGCGGGGGCCTAAACGCAAAAACGTCATCGGCTGTCGCGACGCTGCTGTCGAACAAGCCTGACGGCGGTGGATCTGGCCGGACTTTGAACGACGATGGCGAGCGAACCACTGGGTGAAACGGGGCGCTTCAAAAACCAAAAGTGGAGAGGGCGACACGTGCTACAGGTTACCTACAGGTAGCGTCGCCAGCGGAGGCCTACAGCGCGCAGGGCGGGGCATTGAACAGCGCCGGATCTCACTGCTGCAGCGGCTGCTGTCGGTCGGCGCGACGCGCGGCACGCACGCAGAGCGCTCCCCGGTGTGCGGCGGGGCTACGGCGCGCGAGAGGGGAGAGGGTCTTGTCTGGGGAGAAGCGGAGCTCACCAGCAGCTTGACGACGCGGTTGGCGAGGCTCGGGGAGGTAAGGATCTGCCGGCGGGCTCGTGGCGAGAAGCGTCAGATCTCTCCGGCCATGGCGATGGCGGCGGTGCCCGGTGGCCTTCCAGCTGCCTCCTCCGGTACTAGCCGCCTGGGAAAGGTGCAGGGGATCTCGTCGGCGCCTCCGTGGTTCTCGGGAAGCAACAGGGCGCGCAGATCGCAGCAGGCCGAAGCAACTAGGGTTTGGCTATGGTGGAGAGGGAAGATCCGTCGGGGAAGGAAGGAAGAAGGAAGGGGAGGCGAGGTAGGGCTCTGGGGGAAGGGTTATGGCGAGGTAGAGAGGGGGTGAGGCCGAAGATAAGGACGGGGCAGGTAGATGGCGTGGGGGAAGGGGAGGTGGCTTCGGCCACTTTTGCACCCTCCCTCACGTGCATGGTGCGGCCAGGAGGGGATCTGGGCACGGGCTTGCAGCCAGGTAGGGCCAGGGGGACTGCAGGTGGGCCAGGGTAAGGGGAGCTCGGGGTGGGACCAGGTCGAGCAGGAGGTGGGTCGGGTTGGAGGGAACTTGTGGCCGAGAGAGGAGGAGAGAGCTAGAGGGTCGAGCTAGGGTTAGATAGGAGGGTAGATAGCTGGGGTGGGGCCTGCACGCTAGAGGAAATGGGAGAGAGGGAGTACTTTGGTTTTGCTTAGAATAGGTGGGGTTTAGGTTTAGCTAGGATGGGGTTTGGGTTGGCTTAGGGTTTTAGGTTTTTGAGAGGGGAAGGATAGATGGAGTGGTACTTGACAAGATCAGGCATGCTCTAGGCAAGAAAAAGAGAGAGAGAGAGAGAGAGAGATGTGGTGATAGGGTTTTAAGCAAGATCAACATGGTTCAAGCCAAAAGAAGGGTAGAGCTAGAGGTGTTCCACCCAAAAACCAAATAAAACCAAAGACAAGCACAAGATGGTACTTGCATGGCCCATGCAGAATATTTAATGCCCTGATGATTCTTGTGAAAACAATGTTACTACATGGCATTATTATTTTGCATCTCCAAAGTGGAGTAAGGACAAGCAAAAGATTATGGTGGAATCCAACCAACCAACATGAGCTAGAGGTAACTCACATAAAATGCCAAGCTCATATTAATTGGATGGTGGAATTACAAGGTGGTGAAGAAAAAGGTGATGGAGTCAATAAGAGATATGCCCCCAAATCAACTTGGGCATTTAACAATATATCAAGATCCAAATACAGTATCAAGAGGCAAACTCAATTAATAATGCACATGAGATAAGAACCAAACAAGAAGGGTTTTTATATGATGCTCAAATGCAAGGTGGCATGATGACATGAGCATGACATGATGATGATGCAACAATTATATGTAGGAAGTAGCCCTTTTTATTACTAGAACAAGTAGCATTACAGGTGTTAGACAACTGGGATGCTACACTGTGTGAGTTCCTCGGTTGACTTCCTCGTTTGGTCTCGAGGGGGAAACACCAGGATGGGTTTGTTCGGTGTTAGCTTCAGGTTGGATCCAGATAGGTCCTTTCTTACCCCCTCTAATAGCCGCCAGTTATATCGGGTCTCTATAGGTGGTTTAGTGCATGCTGCCGCTGCCGCTCAGCCCACCATACCTATGTAGGCGAGGACCGCCGAATTCTAGCCTCGCCGTGTACTGGCATCAGTACTGACGCTCCTTCTTTTTCCTTTGCCCTTTGTCGGCACCCCTTTTGTTTGAGCAGGTTTGAGATCGACGTCGTTAGCAGGGTTACCCTTCCGGCTTGGCCTGGGCAGGGTTATGGACGCCATTGGTTATTCTCCAGGGCTCTTAGCCCCATTTGCATCTTGTCCGTAGTCGGACGCTCTATCATTTTCAAGGTGATTTGGATCTTTGTACATTATATCTGTATTCTTGACTCGTTGAGTCGCTGTTGTATATATCTGTTCTGTGGGTCCCATCGAGGACTGTTGTGTAATGTTATTACTTCGTTTTCCACCCGCACGAAAGTGCCTGGTGGGCACCTTCGAATCGTTTCTATGCGGGTTTGGCGGGTTTCGCTAAAACTTGCATAGGGCCGATTCTGAGGGTGTTACAGAGTGGTATCAGAGCTCAGCAGTTGCGATACCCCACAAGTCCAGCCTGTAGGATAACCTAGCTAACGGCCGAAGTAGAGTGTCAAAACTATTTTTGAAAAATCGGTTGGATAGATCTGATTAGGTCTGTTTTTACTCCTTACCCCTCTGCTGTTCTCCTCTTACCCCTACGTGTTTTGAATCCGCTCTCGTCTTTATCTTCGAGTCCAGGAATTTTCGTGGTTGGGTTTCCGTCGTACCTTTAGGGTTTCGCTCCCTCCTTTGGTAACGGTGTTGCTACATCTGATCTTCATGCGATCCGAGGAATCCTTCGTCTGTGGTACCATCCTGTGTTCCTTGTTTGTGCCTTCCGGTGTTTTCCGACGCGACAACATCATCTACGCCAGATCCGATGCAGAGTCTGCATCACTCCTTTGTTTCCGAACCTCGTTTGTCGAGATATTCAGTCTGATTCCGAGGATGGTTGCATGCTTTTCCACTGATTGTACAGAGTAATAGTTTGGGTGTGTGATGGATTGGCCCCCATGCCGACTACTCACTCTATTTGCTCGCGTACATTGAAGTGGACGAGAATGCATCGGTTCCGTTTTCCCATCGAAGTTAGGGGTGGCTTTATTTGTTGATACCTCTACCTTCGACCTTTTGTTACCGGAGAGTTCTCTCGACGATCACGGACAACGGCCTCTTGTTAGTGGTGTCGCGAGGATCTACACGAAGCGAGAAGACGCAGATCGCCGACCTTCCTTCCGGTACCATGAGGCGGATCTCGAGGGCGAGATCCATTGTTAGTGGTGTCGAATTGTGGCATCCCGCAAAACCACTACTAGAAAATCGCGTTGCTTTTGTGCATTGCATCACCATGACCGCATGCTCATGTCATCATGCCACATTGCATTTGAGCATCGTCATCGTCTTGCTTTTGCTTGCATAAAACTAATTGCGGAAAAGTCTGTTTTTGTTTTCTAAAACGCCCCGTCTTGTTTTCAAATTCAAGCCTGGGTCGCCGGAATATTTTGTTGTCTACTATCGGTTTGCAAACGGTGCATTTAAAGTAAATAGAAGATTGAATTATTTTTAGTGGGGGCAGTCGAACGGGCCGATTCGACCCGAACGACCACCCCCAGTCCCAAACAAAACGGTCCGCCTAAAATACCTATGCTACCCAGTCCTAACCTACCCAACCCCCTCCACCTCACCCCAGCCAACCCCTGGCTGCCACCTCACCCTCTCCTCTCCCCCTAGCCTATCAGACCATGCCACCTCACCCAGCCACTCCCTCTCTCTCTTCCCCCTCTCTCCCTGGACCCTCTCAACCCACCCAGCCACACACACGCACCCACGCACCTGCCAGCCCCCACAGTCCCACCGCCACCTTCCCCTGGGCCCGTCCCCACCGACCCTGGCCCACCCCTTCCCCGCCTGTCTCTCCCTCTCTCCTCTCCCTCTTCCTCGCACGCGCGACGCCCCTGGCCTCCCGTCCCGAGCACCCCATCGCCGCAGCGCCGCTCCTTCCCCTCCTCCCTCTGGCCGCCTTCCGCCGGCTCCGCGCCGCCCCGGCCGCGGCCCGTGACACCCCCCCTCCGTGGCTCCGCCTCCACCTCGCCTCCCCGCCACCAGCTCGCCACCCCCCGCTCCGCTCCGCCTTCGCCGGTTCTGCTCCGCCCCGCCTCCGCCGGCTCCCACCGCCTCCGGCTTCCCTCAGACGCCCGCAGCCGCCAAGCCCGCGGCCGCCCCTCCCTCCATAGCCGCCGGCGTACCCCCTCTCTCCGCCGCTCAGGGCGCCCCCGGCCGCTCCGGTTCCACCCTCTCCACCTCGTCACCGGCGCTCCTCCACCGCCTGCGGCCTCCTCCCGCGCCCGGCGCCTCCCGCGCGTCGTCCGTCGCCCTGTTCGCCGGCCCCGCCCGCTCGCCTCCGCGGCCCGAGCTCCGCCCCGCCGCCGTTCTCCTCCTCGGCGCCGGCGCGCGCCCGAGCCAGCCCCTCGCCGCCCTGCAGCTCGCCTCGCCGGCGTCTGCTTCCTCCGCGAGCACCCGCGCCCTCCCGAGCTCCGCCGGCCGCGTCGCCCCACCGTCGCCCGACCCCGCCGGAGCCCGCGCAAGCCGCCACCGCCCCTGCTCTGGCCGGCCGCGCGTCCCCGTCGGCTCCGCCACCAACCGCCTCTGCCTCCCCTCCGGCGCCCCGTCGCCCCTCTCCGGCCCGCCTCGCCTCCGGCCAGGGTCGCCGTCCGCCCCGCCCTGGGCTCCCTCCGGCGAGCTCCTGCTGCCGCGGCCCCTCCCTCCTGCGTCCGCGGCCTCCTCTGCCTGCGCCAGCGCCGCCAGACCCCTCCCCTGTCCGCGCGCCCCGAGGCCCCGAGCCCGCCGGCCCGCCTCGTCTCCGTCGTCCGCGTCCCGTACCCGTCTGTCTGCTGTAGTTCCTGTCGTCCCGACCGCGTGGAGGCAAGCCCGCCAGTGACGTCCTCGAGCGTCTCCTCCGCCCGCGTGTGCGCAGCCGCTGCTACCCGATGACCAAGGTCGCCCCTTCAACTCGACATCTATGGAAGAAGTTTGGCGTTGGTGCGTGTCTCGGTGGTATAGCCCTGTGCAATCCAGAGGCTCCTCGATCTGTTACCTCAACCAGAGCACCATCCGAAGATTAACTGCATCAAAACTCGAGTTCGACATCAACATCGAAGGCGTACCCCGAGGACGCCGACATGATAACCCTAGGTCGACATGAGGCCCCGACAAGATCTGCTTCATGGATTCGAGACCGATCCGTAATGCCAAGTACTCCCCCGGGCGACAAGTTCTCCATTCCGGAACGGCAGGATCGACCGCATAGAGCACCAAGATCTTCCAGTGCCGAGACCCGAGTCCGACACCGACAATCGAAACCGCTGAACCGACAAATTCGCCTACCAGGACACCGAGCGCCAAGATCGCCACCGGAACAACAAGCACTTCATCCCAGACGCCAAGACCGACTCGATGGCGTGGGCCCGACAAGACCCTCGCAACGGCAAGCTCGACCCCGTGGAACCCGACAAGATCTGCATGCGACAAGAACGACACCGACCAGGGCGAGTCCGATGCGCCCTTGACACCGACCCAAGACCTGCTTCCCGGATGCGACAAGATCGACCCCAGTAAACCGAGAACGACCCTGGAGTCCGAGAACGATCCGTCGAACCTTGAACCCTGAGACCGACCCCGAACCCCGGAACCCCCAAGTTCGCCAAACCCTAAATGTGTGAACCCCTTCCCGAAACCCTATTTTTATAACCTAATATAACTTGTCGCATAATAATTGTCTTGCATGCATACACTCATGTGGTTTGGGGGCCTTATGCCGATTCACCTCTAATTAAATATGGGGCCCATATGCGGGCAAATCTAGCCTTATATTGGCCTCATTTAAATTTGTGTAGCGAACCGGTGCCAGCTTTTGACTTGCTAATACAACATTTAATTGCGGGGTAGCTAAACAACTTGAACCACATAATTAAATGTCGGGACCCCGGTTCCACTTAATATGACCTAATTGCATTGCACCCTTGCCATGGCATACCTCATACATGCATCATGCCGATCTTCTGCCGTTGTATTAAATATTGCATCCGGTGTTTCTCCTAGTGCTTTGCTTCTTCGCGGATAAGGCCGTTGAGTTGATGCGAGTGTCGACCCGATCTTCGGTTGAACCTTCGGCATGTTTTCAGGCGAGCATCTCCCCCTTTCTACCTATCTTACTTTTCTAGTATTTATTCCCTCCTGTTGATCTTGGCTATCTGTGTTGCGATGCTCTAGTTTCGTACCCGTGATATCCCTTGCAGCCATATATATAGCCTTGGACACATCCTATTACCTGTTGATTGGTAGATAGTTGGACCCGCGTGTCGTAGTCGCTTGCTCAAGTGTTTTGCTTGTCGTCAAGTACCACAATTGTTGGAGGATTGCCGCATGTTTATTGTTGGAGATGATCATGTCTTTAATTACTGTTTCACTTTAATTACTGTTTAACAACTAAAATTGAATTAAGCAGAGGCATCGGTGGGTGATAGGTAAGATTTGGTTTCCGACCGCCCACTTGTGTCCCGTAGGACCCGAGTTCTTGACACCTGTTCCGAGATAGAGCGCGCTAACCACAGGTGGGGAGATATGGGCCCCCCATTGATTATTACCTGATTTCAAAGTATTGTACTGGGGGCCACAAACTAGTTTGAGGTTTTATTTACGATCCTGTACTTATGCCATGTTTACTGCTTTATTACGTTTGTGCGAGGAGCACACTGTACTGTTTAGGATCGGGTCACGTTTCGCGGTGTCGACAGTCCCCGTTTGGGGATTTCCTGTCGTTCACAGCCGTCTACCCAAACCCCAGTCCGTCTCGGAGACCGGCCGACTTCGTTGCGGGTGTCGACTTGGTGGGGTGGCCCCCACGTACTTGCTTTGGGTCTGGGAACGTCGTGACTTAGGCCCCGCCGACATACCGATGGGTGTATGTTAACTGATCTGGCAAAAAGGGTCGAAGTGCTTGTGGATACTTTGGTGCACCCCTGTAGGGTTAAATCTTTTCGAGAAGCCGTGTCCGCGGTTATGGACGACTTGGAGCACAGTGCTTGATCATAGACAACTATAACTAAAGTTTATTGTTATAAATTGACTTGTATCCGATATGACTAGTAATCAGCTTCATTATAACGGAATGGCTAAATAAAAGTGCCAACAACTGCTGGGTTTTGGGTTATCTCATGCTAAATGAATCTGACTAGTAAGTGTTGCCACTATCACGGAATGGTTAACTAAAAGTGCCCACTGCTTATTTTATCAGGATGATTATCTGTACCTGACTAGTAATTGCTGCAACGATAACTGAATAAATAAAACTGCCAACTGTGTGAGTTCCTCGGTTGACTTCCTCGTTTGGTCTCGAGGGGGAAACACCAGGATGGGTTTGTTCGGTGTTAGCTTCAGGTTGGATCCGGATAGGTCCTTTCTTACCCCCTCTAATAGCCGCCAGTTATATCGGGTCTCTATAGGTGGTTTAGTGCATGCTGCCGCTGCCGCTCAGCCCACCATACCTATGTAGGCGAGGACCGCCGAATTCTAGCCTCGCCGTGTACTGGCCTCAGTACTGACGCTCCTTCTTTTTCCTTTGCCCTTTGTCGGCACCCCTTTTGTTTGAGCAGGTTTGAGATCGACGTCGTTAGCAGGGTTACCCTTCCGGCTTGGCCTGGGCAGGGTTATGGACGCCATTGGTTATTCTCCAGGGCTCTTAGCCCCATTTGCATCTTGTCCGTAGTCGGACGCTCTATCATTTTCAAGGTGATTTGGATCTTTGTACATTATATCTGTATTCTTGACTCGTTGAGTCGCTGTTGTATATATCTGTTCTGTGGGTCCCATCGAGGACTGTTGTGTAATGTTATTACTTCGTTTTCCACCCGCACGAAAGTGCCTGGTGGGCACCTTCGAATCGTTTCTATGCGGGTTTGGCGGGTTTCGCTAAAACTTGCATAGGGCCGATTCTGAGGGTGTTACATCTCCTCCCTTCCCCAGTTGGTAAAACTTGCTGTACTTCACGTCCATCTATAAGAATATAGGATGAGTAAGTTAGTAGAGTGATTAAGTGTGTCAAAATTTTATGTACTTTGCAAGAGTTTTTTTTTGGAGGAACATGAATTTTCATGAAAGAAGAAAAGGGATAAGAATGAGAATAAGTTTTTGTAAATATTTGTTTCCTTTGGTTTTGAAACTAAGTTTTTGATTCAAACGTCCAGTCTAACTAGGGTCTCCTATGGTCAGGATGGCTCTGATACCAACTTGTCAACACCCGGATTTTAATCCCAGATGCCTGTTATGCCATACCTCGCAATCCCAGGATTACCATTTTTGCGAGATATAACAGAATTGGATACCACAGTACATCATCCATTACAAACGATACATAAGTTCTTACACAAATAGGGATCTCATGGTCCAGTTCTTAATACAACATCAAGCAGCGGAATACGTAATAATAACGGTAGCATAGGCGAAGCTCCATCTTTGGGTTCACAGGCAATGCTGACGATGGGAGATGATCCTAGTTTTTGTAACCTTCCTGGGGTCCATCCTCAAGGTACTCCTCTTCATAGTCTGGCCATGGGAATAGCCAGGGACAAAGCCATGAGTACTCTTTAAGTACTCGCAAACTAATACTAACAGGTAAAGGGGTTTTTGGATAATAGGACACTAGGCTCTAGGGTTATTTTGCAAAAGCCAGATTTATCTCTACTAAGTTTAGAAGCAACGAATGCTAGTTGAAAGTTTATAACAACTAAGTGGGAACTTATATTTCAGATCACAACCCTGTTGTGGTCAAGTCAAAGTCTCAATTCATGTCACAAGTCATTTTGAAAAGTCTGACGGGGAATAGTATGGCACTGTCCATAACCGCGGACGCGGCTATTCGAATAGTTTGACACTCTGCAGAGATTGTACACTTTCACCACAACATTCGATACATCCGTCAGGAACAAATCCTGAATTCACCATACTCAGTATGCGGATAATCAATCCTAATATTTCAATTACATGCCCTAGTATAAGCACCTCTCCTGTGAGTTTGGCCTCCCAACCATGACCAACTGTCATCTTGGGTACTGCACAGGTGGACAATCTTCACAAGGTAGCCTAAGATCAAACCTTGGCCGTGAGGGAACTAATACTAAGGTATATAAGTTTCCAGTCAAGCCCTACCCAATATTCGGGTATTGTGGTTGTACGATAAAATTGGAATGGTATCACATCCAGACAACCGTCAGTTTTAAAAAGGGCTAAGGCTCATGCCTCAACATTTTCATCACCAAAATCATCGGGTGTTTGGAAACACATGTCCAAAACATTTCAATAGAATGATCCATCATTCCAAGGTTTTCATAACCATTTTTCCACCAAGTATTCCCATCTAAAGTTGATCAAGTTTTATGCTTAGCACTAGCATCTACAGGTGGGGGTAAGCAATAATGAGGGGTGGTAAACTAGGGGAGTTTTAACTAAGTTCCATCTCATGCCTTAAGATGACATCAAGATTATCTAGCTTAGGCCAAATTTTATTCTCTTTATGCAACCTTCAAATATTTTTCTAATATCTATAATTCACTTAAGTAAACTCTAAGTAATAGCTTTGATAAAGAAATAAAGTATAAAGCTTGCAAGTAAAAACTAGGATTGGTCTGTCAAGTGGGTATGATCACATATGCTTAAGGCATATAGTAGGCATAGTAACAAGTAGTGGTTTGTTGCATCATTAGAGTATCTTGCAAGTATTAGCTTGCACATTCACTAGTAGTATTAGGCTTGCCTTGTGCAGAGCAGTGGTTAAAGTTCTCCTCGGCTTATTCTTCGTAGAATCCTCCTTCCTCCTCGTATCCTTGGTCGGTACTAGCGTCTATAAATAAATACGAGGTACACAATCACCAAACAATACTTAACTACTTGAAATCATCACACACAAGGATCCTATAGATGATGTAGCATCATCTCTAATATTACAAGATTAAAGCTTGGTTTAATTCCTTTTTATTTCTAGAAAAGTAATTTCTACTCATTGAAAAACTACTTAAGATTTAATATTCTCCAAACCAAACATGGGATCATGTTGACACATGTCATCACCACATATTGTAGTCCAAGGGAATGTGATTTAAAGTGGTGTCACAATTTAATAAGGTTTTACCCTTTTATTTTAATTAATTAAAGTGGCTAGAAATGCCTATGTAGCATTCTTTTATTACTTGAACATTATTTATGCAAGTAAACCTATATATTTTTATATATTCTGAAAGGTATGGTTAAATGTGATTTTTGAGAGTTGGAATCAACTAAAAAGCTATTATGGTTTAAATTTGAAAAATGTTTGAATGCAGAAAAGCTTCTGCCTTGTTATTTTTTACCATGGGTGATCTATAGATCCAAATGACTTGAATCCAACGGTCTTGGATTCAGCATTCCCAGACCTTTCTAACAAAATTGGTTTCATTCAATTTGATGCACTGAATCGATCTGGGTTGATTTTTGAAGTTGAGTACAGAAGTGAGTTTGAAACAAAAATGAAAAAAGTTTAATTCAAATAACTGGGCTGCGCGGGAAAAGTTAACGGGCCGGCCTGCTAAGCGCAGTGCTCCCGCGGGCTGCTTAAGTGGGTGTCCCCACTCACCAGTGAGACAGGGAGGGGCAAAGCGGTACGGGGCAACGTGGGTCGTTCGATCTGATTCTAATCCAACGGCTGGGAGTCATCGTCGACGCGAGGCAACGCCGGCGAGAAAGAAATCTAGCGCGGCCAGTGAGGGGTGCTGGGGGCTCACCGGGGTGCAGGCGAGGGTCGGCGAGGCGGGAGAGCGACGAAGTCGACGACGGCGAACTCAAGGGTGGTCGCGACTGCTCCTGGGGTGGACGAAATCGATGGCGCCCTTCTCCTCCAGAGGCGGCGGGCTCCGGTGAAATTCCGGCGAGGTGGTGCTCGCCTTGCTCCGGGAACAGTGTGGCATGATCAGTGAGGAGAGGGGAGTGAGATGGTGGGAAGAAATCGACTGGGGGTGGCCTCTATTTATAGTCGAGCGAGGGGACCGACGGGGCGCACGGTGAGCTCGTCAGGGGCGATGTTACAGGAGGCTATTGACATGGGCGACGGTAGGGGACGGTGCGGTGTTCCCTGGCGATGCTCAACGACATGGTTTCGAGGCGTGGGGCGGTGCGGCTTGGTCGGAACGAGACGGTGCTCTGCGCGTGCCCGACGGAAAATTTAAGGCCGCACAGCTCGCGTGGTCCGCGCGGCGGCGAACAAGCGTGTCTGCGGGGTTGCTGGGACGGTGGGGATTGTGTATGAACGCGGTGAGGGCGGCGTGCAGTCTGTGGGCGCTGGTCGAGCGTGGCGCACGGGGCGTGCTCTCGGCTTGGTTGCTGGCGAGGTTGACATTGTTCGTGCGTGTGGTCCAGGGCTTGGCAACGTTCGCGGCTAGGACAGTGAGTGGCGGTGGACGGTGGGCTGCCTCCCAGACATGCTGGCTAGGCTTGTTTCTCCTCCTAGCTTGCTGTCGGCATGGGGGTGACAAGGTTGGCTTCGGCTGTTCACCATTGATGGTTTTGGCTAGCTCACAGTGGGGCTAGTGCTTGGTTAATCTTGCTAGATGATCTCCTGAGCTGGTTTTGAGCTACATAGGGAACCGGTTAGGCAATAATCACTGCTCACAATAGTGTTTGGATTTTGTTTGATTTGTGTCTGCCAAGTGTTTGATGAAATGGCCGCATGAATTCAAGTTTTGAATTTTGAAAAGATTTTTGGTGGGTGTGCTAGATTGGTGCTGGTGAGTCTGCATATGCTTGGGTTTTGAAAGTTGAGCTTGTTTGAGTGGTTTTTGAAAAAGTGGGATCTTCCCATATGATAAAGATTCAATTTTGGATTGTCATTTAAACTATGCATTTGAAAGTTTCTGGATGATCACAAAGTGGGCCTTGATACCTTGTTATGAGTACATTCAAGGGGTGCAAAGATCTAGAAAAGTTTCTGTTAGGTTCTGAAAGTTTGAGACAGCCAAAGTAGGCATGGGAGTTAAATTGGTCAAAGTGACCATTCCTTTATTTTATTTGTTTTGATTTATTTGTCTTTAGGAAAGGTTTGGGAAATGTTTAGATGATCTTTATTTCACCTAAGCATCCATTTACAAGCAATGGAACACATAAACAAGGTGGTTCAAAAGAATTCAAAATGAAATGCATACACATATGCATGCTTTCAAAATTTTATTTAGAAAAGTTTTTGCTAACCCTAATTTTGATGCTTAGAGTTTGATGATCCAAGTTTAGTATTTTTGGGATGTTACAATTACAAAGCTCATGACCACAATATGATCACGCATAGAGAGAGAGAGAGATGAACACATAGCTACCGGTAGAGCCCTTAGCCTCGAGGGAGAACTACTCCCTCCTTATCATGGGAATCAGCAACAGTGATGAAGATGGCGATGGAGATCAATGGAGATGGTGGTGGAGATCGAAGGAGATGGCTCTAAGGGCACTTCCCCATCCCGGCAGGGTGCCGTGTAACACCCTCAGAATCGGCCCTATGCAAGTTTCAGCGATTCCCACCAAACCCGCATAGAAACGATTCAAAGGTGCCCACCAGGCACTTTCGTGCGGGTGGAAAACGAAGTAATAACATTACACAACAGTCCTCGATGGGACCCATAGAACAGATATATATACAACAGCGACTCAATGAGTCAAGAATACAGATTTTTAGAACAAAGATCCAAATCACCTTGAAAACGATACAGCGTCCAGCTACAGACAAGATGCAAATGGGGCTAAGAGCCCTGAAGAATAACCAATGGCGTCCATAACCCTGCCCAGGCCAAGCCGGAAGGGTAACCCTGCTAACGACGTCGATCTCAAAACCTGCTTAAACAAAAGGGGTGCCGACAAAGGGCAAAGGAAAAAGAGGAGCGTCAGTACTGAGGCCAGTACACGGCGAGACTAGAATTCGGCGGTCCTCGCCTACATAGGTATGGTGGACTGAGCGGCAGCGGCAGCATGCACTAAACAACCTATAGAGACTCGATACAACTGGCGGTTATCAGAGAGGGGTAAGAATGACCTATTCGGTACCATCCTGATACTGCCATCAAACAAACCCATCCTGGTGTTTCCCCCTCGAGACCAAACGAGGAAGTCAACCGAGGAACTCACATAGTTGGCAGTTTTATTTATTCAGTTATCGTTGCGGCAATTACTAGTCACATATAGATAATCATCCTGATAAAATAAGCAGTGGGCCGTTTTAGTTAATCATTCTGTTGTAGTTGCAACACTTACTAGTCAGATACAATTAGCATGAGATATCCCAAAACCCAGCAGTTGTTGGTACTTTTATTTAGCCATTCCGTTGTGGTAAAGCTGATTACTAGTCATATCGGAGACAAATCAATTTATAACAGTAAACTTTAGTTATAGTTGTCTATGATCAAGCACTGTGCTCCAAGTCGTCCATAACCGCGGACACGGCTTCTTGAAAAGATTTAACCCTGCAGGGGTGCACCAAAGTATCCACACGCACTTCGACCCTTTTTGCCAGATCAGTTAACATACACCCATCGGTATGTCGGCGGGGCCTAAGTCATGACGTTTCCCAGACCCAAAGCAAGCACGGGGGGCCACTCCACTAAGTACACCCGCAACGAAGTCGGCCGGTCTCCGAGACGGACTCAGGGTTTGCGACAGTGGCGGAAAACGACAGCAAATCCCAAAACTGGGACTGTCGATACCGCGAAAACACTCCGCTTCCAAAACAGTACAGTGTGCTCCTCACACAATCGTAAATAAAGCAGTAAAGCATGGCATAAGTACAGGATAGTAATAAAGCCCCAAACTACTTGTGGCCCCCAGTACAATACTTTGAAATCAGGTACTAAATCGATGGGGGGCCCATATCTCCCCACATGTGGTTAGCGCGCTTGATCTCGGAACAGGTGTCAAGAACTCGGGGTCCTACGGGACACAAGTGGGCGGTCGGAAACCAAATATTATCTATCACCCACCGATGCCTCTGCTTACCTACTTCAATTTTAGTTATTAAATAATAATTAAAGTAAATGATAATTAAAGCCATGATCATCTCCAACATTGAACATGCGGCGAATACTCCAACAATTGTGGTACTTGATGACACGCAACAACATTTGAGCAAGCGACTACGACGCGCAAGTCCAACTATCTACCAAACAACAGGTAATAGGATGTGTCCAAGGCAATATAGGGCTGCAGGGGATATCACGGGTACGGAAACTAGAGCATCGCAACACAGATAGCAATAGATCAACAGGAGGAAATAAGACTATAAAAGTAAGATAGGTAGAAAAGGGGGAGATGCTCGCCTGAAAACATTGTCGAAGGTTCACCCGAAGATCGGGTCGACACTCGCATCAACTCAACGGCCTTATCCGCGAAGAAGCAAAACACTAGAAGAAACACCGGATGCAATATTTAATACTACGGCAGAAGATCGGGCATGATGCATGTATGATGTATGACATGGCAAAGATGCAATGCAATTAGGTCATATTAAGTGGAACCGGGGTCCCGACATTTAATTATATTGTTCATGTTGTTTAGATGCCCCCAATTTAAATGTTGTCTTAGCATGGAAAAATATAGCACCGGTTCGCTACACAAATTTAAATGAGGCCAATATGAGACTAGATTTGTTCGCATATGGGCCCCATATTTAATTATGAGGTGAATCGGCATAAGGCCCCCAAACCACACGACAATATGCATGCATGAACATTTAATATGCGACAAGTTGTATTATATTATAAAATAGGGTTTCGGGAAGGGTTTCACACATTAGGGTTCGGCGAGCTTGGGGTTCCGGGGTTCGGGGTCGGTCTCAGGGTCCGGATCTGGGGTTCGGCCTCGGCGGGATCGTTCTCGGGTAACGGAGGTAGATCTTGGCGTTCCGGGAGGAGGTCTTGGTTCGGCGTCGGGGCGCATCGGACTCGCCCTGGTCGGTGTCGATCTTGTCGTTCCGTGTAGGCGTCCTCGGTGTCGGGGAAGATCTTGGGGTTCTAACTCGTTCATCGTTGACGGACTTGGTTCGTCGTCGGGTCTCGGACAACGGCCTTCGGCCTCCGTGAAGAAGAGCTTGGCATGTCAGGGTTCGGACTTCGCATCCGGGAACGGGGTCTTCAACGTCTCGGCCATCGGTTCACGATGGCATCGTCGCCGTGTCGAAGGCATCGGGGTAAAGAACTCGGCGTATCCGGGATGGAGAGCTTGCCGTTCCGCGGCGATCTTGCCGGCCTTGGGGTCATCAACTCCGGGAATGGGATCTTGGAGCGGCGACAGGTTCGGTGAGGTCGTTCTTCGGGGTCTCGGCGTCCCGTGACGAAGGCCTTGAGGTACCACCGTATTCGCCGGTGGCGTGCTTGGGGTCGGCACCAAGGTTCGGGTTCGGTCTTGGCGTCCGTGGCGACGATCTTCGGGGTTCATGTCTCCGAAAGTCTTCGGACGATCTTGTCGACATCATAGGGTGCATCTACCCGAAAACTGCAAGGACGCGCAGGACGGGGTCGGGGTGGTGGCTCGTGGGCTCGCTGACGGCAAGACGACGTGGAGCAGGGCCGCCGGTGGCTCGGACTTGCAGGGGCGGCCGAGGGGAGGCTGACGGGGGGGGGGGGGGGGCTCCCTGGCGGCGAGGCAGGTCCGCTCGGGGCGAGGCGAGCGCGGCGGAGGACGAGGTCCTGGCGGCGGCTGCTCGACGAGGACGGGGAGGCGCCGGAGACGGGCGGTCGACGAGAGGGGCTGCGCTCGGGGCGAGCTCGCCGGCGGGGACGCAGGGGAAGGAAGGCGCCGCGGGTGGGCTTGCAGGGAGGAGCTCTGGCTGGTGCGGGGCGCGGCGATGCGGGGTCGGGGCAGAAGCCGGCGGAAGGAGGGGGGTCGTCGGGGCGACGGCGAGGCTCCGCACCGGCGGCGCTGGGCCGGAAGGAGGGAGGGCAGAGGGCCTCGACGGCGGGCAGGGGAAGGGCCGCGCGAGGCCCGACGGGCTCGGTGGAGGCAGGAAGGTGCGAGGTGCCGAGCGGGGCGTGGGAGGGGCGGCTCGGCCGGAGCGGGACGCGGCCGGAGGCGCTGCGCCTGAGGGGGAGGCGGGGGCGCGCCCGGAGGCGGAGGAGCTCGGGGGACACTGGCGGCGCGGGGGAGGATGAAGGGCGACCTCGGGGCGGCGCGGAGGGAAAAGGGTGCCGGGCGAACACGCGGCCGGGGCGGGGTCATGGCCGGAGGGGCAGAGGCGGTCGGCGAGCGGGCGGGTGGTGAGGCGAGAGAGGTTGCCGGAGAGGAGGGTGAAGTGGTGGGGGCGTGTCGGTTAGGGAGGTGGGGGACGGGGGACGCGGCCAGGGGTTGGTGGGGGTCTGCAGATGGGGCCAGGCGGGGGCAGGTGGTCTCGGGGAGGTGGAACCAGGGCAGGTGGGGATCTTCTGTATGGGTGAGCTGTGTGTGCGTGTGTGCGGGTCGGGGGGGTCCAGGGTGGAGGGAGTGGGGAGTGGGGTAGGGTGAGGTGGCGGCATAGGAGTGGATAGGAGTTTGGGTCAGGGTGACATGTCGGCTGGGGATTGGCCGGGGTGAGGTGGAGGTAGGGTGGGTAGGATAGGTTTGGGTAGGAATAGGTTTTAGGTTTGGATGGACCGTTTTATTTCTGGGGGTGGTCGACTGGGTCGGGTCGGCCCGTTCGACTGCCCCACTAAAAATAATTAAATATTTTTTTTGTTTTAAACGGACCGTTTGCAAACCGATAGCAGACAAAACAAAAATAATCCGGAGACCCGGGTTTGCGTGTTGAACAAAGACGGGGCGTTTGGAAAACGAAAATAGGTTTTTCAAAATTAGTTTTATGCAAGCAAATGCAAGATGATGACGATGCTCAAATGCAAGGTGGCATGATGACATGAGCATGCGGTCATGATGATGCAATGCACAAAAACAACGCGATTTTCTAGTAGTGGTTTTAGCGGGATGCCACAATTCGACACCACTAACAATGGATCTCGCCCTCGAGATCCGCCTCATGGTTCCGGAAAGAAGGTCAGCGATCTGCATCTTCTCGCATCGTGTAGATCCTCGCGACACCACTAACAATGATGCTTTCTTCGTCTTGAAAACGGCGACACCACCAACAAGATGTCGTTGATCCTGTTCGTCAAGAGAACACTCCGGATAACAACAGACGAAGTTAAAGGTAAGGCCACCTCTAACTTCTTCGGAAGGAGTCAGAATTGCATCGATCCACCATTCAATATACACAAGCGAATGATAAGAGTAGTGGTATGGTCGCGACTCCATCCCGCACTCAAAGCATTACTATGTACACGAATAGATAGATTATGCAACTAACCCTTAGGATTAGACTGAAGATCTCGACAAACGAGGTTCAGAAACAAAGGAGTGATGCAGACTCTGCATCGGAGCTGGCGTAGAGGATGTCGTCACGTCAGAAAACACCAGAAGGCACAAACAAGGAACAAAGAATGGTACCACAGTAGACGGATTCCTCAGACAGCATGAACACCGGATGGTAGAACGCCGTTATCAAAGGTGGAAGCGAAACCCTGAAGGTACGACGGAAACCCAACCACGAGAATTCCTGGACTCGAAGAAAGAGAAGAGAGCGGATTCAAAACACGTTGAGGTAAGAGGAGAACAACAGAGGGGTAAGGAGTAAAATCAGACCTAATCAGAACTATCCAACTGATTTTGCAAAAATAGTTTTTGACACTCTACTTCGGCCGTTAGCTAGGTTATCCTACAGGCTGGACTTGTGGGGTATCGCAAGTGCTGAGCTCTGATACCACTCTGTAACACCCTCAGAATCGGCCCTATGCAAGTTTCAGCGATTCCCGCCAAACCCGCATAGAAACGATTCAAAGGTGCCCACCAGGCACTTTCGTGCGGGTGGAAAACGAAGTAATAACATTACACAACAGTCCTCGATGGGACCCACAGAACAGATATATATACAACAGCGACTCAATGAGTCAAGAATACAGATATACAGAACAAAGATCCAAATCACCTTGAAAACGATACAGCGTCCAGCTACAGACAAGATGCAAATGGGGCTAAGAGCCCTGAAGAATAACCAATGGCGTCCATAACCCTGCCCAGGCCAAGCCGGAAGGGTAACCCTGCTAACGACGTTGATCTCAAAACCTGCTTAAACAAAAGGGGTGCCGACAAAGGGCAAAGGAAAAAGAGGAGCGTCAGTACTGAGGCCAGTACACGGCGAGACTAGAATTCGGCGGTCCTCGCCTACATAGGTATGGTGGACTGAGCGGCAGCGGCAGCATGCACTAAACAACCTATAGAGACTCGATACAACTGGCGGTTATCAGAGAGGGGTAAGAATGACCTATTCGGTACCATCCTGATACTGCCATCAAACAAACCCATCCTGGTGTTTCCCCCTCGAGACCAAACGAGGAAGTCAACCGAGGAACTCACATAGTTGGCAGTTTTATTTATTCAGTTATCGTTGCGGCAATTACTAGTCACGTATAGATAATCATCCTGATAAAATAAGCAGTGGGCCGTTTTAGTTAATCATTTCGTTGTAGTTGCAACACTTACTAGTCAGATACAATTAGCATGAGATATCCCAAAACCCAGCAGTTGTTGGTACTTTTATTTAGCCATTCCGTTGTGGTAAAGCTGATTACTAGTCATATCGGAGACAAATCAATTTATAACAGTAAACTTTAGTTATAGTTGTCTATGATCAAGCACTGTGCTCCAAGTCGTCCATAACCGCGGACACGGCTTCTCGAAAAGATTTAACCCTGCAGGGGTGCACCAAAGTATCCACACGCACTTCGACCCTTTTTGCCAGATCAGTTAACATACACCCATCGGTATGTCGGCGGGGCCTAAGTCATGACGTTTCCTAGACTCAAAGCAAGCACGGGGGGCCACCCCACTAAGTACACCCGCAACGAAGTCGGCCGGTCTTCGAGACGGACTCAGGGTTTGCGACAGTGGCGGTAAACGACAGCAAATCCCAAAACTGGGACTGTCGATACCGTGAAAACACTCCGCTTCCAAAACAGTACAGCGTGCTCCTCACACAATCGTAAATAAAGCAGTAAAGCATGGCATAAGTACAGGATAGTAATAAAGCCCCAAACTACTTGTGGCCCCCAGATCAATACTTTGAAATCAGGTACTAAATCGATGGGGGGCCCATATCTCCCCACATGTGGTTAGCGCGCTCGATCTCGGAACAGGTGTCAAGAACTCGGGGTCCTACGGGACACAAGTGGGCGGTCGGAAACCAAATATTATCTATCACCCACCGGTGCCTCTGCTTACCTACTTCAATTTTAGTTATTAAACAATAATTAAAGTGAATGATAATTAAAGCCATGATCATCTCCAACATTGAACATGCGGCGAATACTCCAACAACTGTGGTACTTGACGACACGCAACAGCATTTGAGCAAGCGACTACGACGCGCAAGTCCAACTATCTACCAAACAACAGGTAATAGGATGTGTCCAAGGCAATATAGGGCTGCAGGGGATATCACGGGTACGGAAACTAGAGCATCGCAACACAGATAGCAATAGATCAACAGGAGGAAATAAGACTATAAAAGTAAGATAGGTAGAAAAGGGGGAGATGCTCGCCTGAAAACATTGTCGAAGGTTCACCCGAAGATCGGGTCGACACTCGCATCAACTCAACGGCCTTATCCGCGAAGAAGCAAAACACTAGAAGAAACACCGGATGCAATATTTAATACTACGGCAGAAGATCGGGCATGATGCATGTATGATGTATGACATGGCAAAGATGCAATGCAATTAGGTCATATTAAGCGGAACCGGGGTCCCGACATTTAATTATATTGTTCATGTTGTTTAGATGCCCCCAATTTAAATGTTGTCTTAGCATGGCAAAAGATAGCACCGGTTCGCTACACAAATTTAAATGAGGCCAATATGAGACTAGGTTTGTTCGCGTATGGGGCCCATATTTAATTATGAGGTGAATCGGCATAAGGCCCCCAAACCACACGACAATATGCATGCATGAACATTTAATATGCGACAAGTTGTATTATATTATAAAATAGGGTTTCGGGAAGGGTTTCACACATTAGGGTTCGGCGAGCTTGGGGTTCCGGGGTTCGGGGTCGGTCTCAGGGTCCGGATCTGGGGTTCGGCCTCGGCGGGATCGTTCTCGGGTAACGGAGGTAGATCTTGGCGTTCCGGGAGGAGGTCTTGGTTCGGCGTCGGGGCGCATCGGACTCGCCCTGGTCGGTGTCGATCTTGTCGTTCCGTGTAGGCGTCCTCGGTGTCGGGGAAGATCTTGGGGTTCTAACTCGTTCATCGTTGACGGACTTGGTTCGTCGTCGGGTCTCGGACAATGGCCTTCGGCCTCCGTGAAGAAGAGCTTGGCGTGTCAGGGTTCGGACTTCGCCTCCGGGAACGGGGTCTTCAACGTCTCGGCCATCGGTTCACGATGGCATCGTCGCCGTGTCGAAGGCATCGGGGTAAAGAACTCGGCGTATCCGGGATGGAGAGCTTGCCGTTCCGCGGCGATCTTGCCGGCCTTCGGGTCATCAACTCCGGGAATGGGATCTTGGAGCGGCGACGGGTTCGGTGAGGTCGTTCTTCGGGGTCTCGGCGTCCCGTGACGAAGGCCTTGAGGTACCACCGTATTCGCCGGTGGCGTGCTTGGGGTCGGCACCAAGGTTCGGGTTCGGTCTTGGCGTCCGTGGCGACGATCTTCGGGGTTCATGTCTCCGAAAGTCTTCGGACGATCTTGTCGACATCATAGGGTGCATCTACCCGAAAACTGCAAGGACGCGCAGGACGGGGTCGGGGTGGTGGCTCGTGGGCTCGCTGACGGCAAGACGACGCGGAGCAGGGCCGCCGGCGGCTCGGACTTGCAGGGGCGGCCGAGGGGAGGCTGACGGGGGGGCTCCCTGGCGGCGAGGCAGGTCCACTCGGGGCGAGGCGAGCGCGGCGGAGGACGAGGTCCTGGCGGCGGCTGCTCGACGAGGACGGGGAGGCGCCGGAGACGTGCGGTCAACGAGAGGGGCTGCGCTCGGGGCGAGCTCGCCAGCGGGGACGCGAGGGAAGGAAGGCGCCGCGGGTGGGCTTGCAGGGAGGCGCGGCGGCGGAGGAGCTCTGGCCGGTGCGGGGCGCGGCGATGCGGGGTCGGGGCAGAAGCCGGCGGAAGGAGGGGGGTCGTCGGGGCGACGGCGAGGCTCCGCACCGGCGGCGCTGGGACGGAAGGAGGGAGGGCAGAGGGCCTCAACGGCGGGCAGGGAAGGGCCGCGCGAGGCCCGACGGGCTCGGTGGAGGCAGGGAGGTGCGGGGTGCCGAGCGGGGCGCGGGAGGGGCGGCTCGGCCGGAGCGGGACGCGGCCGGAGGCGCTGCGCCTGAGGGGGAGGCGAGGGCGCGCCCGGAGGCGGAGGAGCTCGGGGGACACTGGCGGCGCGGGGGAGGATGAAGGGCGACCTCGGGGCGGCGCGGAGGGAAAAGGGTGCCGGGCGAACACGCGGCCGGGGCGGGGTCGTGGCCGGAGGGGCAGAGGCGGTCGGCGAGCGGGCGGGTGGTGAGGCGAGAGAGGTTGCCGGAGAGGAGGGTGAAGTGGTGGGGGCGTGTCGGTTAGGGAGGTGGGGGACGGGGGACGCGGCCAGGGGTTGGTGGGGGTCTGCAGATGGGGCCAGGCGGGGGCAGGTGGTCTCGGGGAGGTGGAACCAGGGCAGGTGGGGATCTGCTGTGTGGGTGAGCTGTGTGTGCGTGTGTGCGGGTCGGGGGGGGGGGGGGTTCCAGGGTGGAGGGAGTGGGGAGTGGGGTCGGGTGAGGTGGCGGCATAGGAGTGGAGACGAGTTTGGGTCAGGGTGACATGTCGGGTGGGGATTGGCCGGGGTGAGGTGGAGGTAGGGTGGGTAGGATAGGTTTGGGTAGGAATAGGTTTTAGGTTTGGATGGACCGTTTTATTTCTGGGGGTGGTCGACTGGGTCGGGTCGGCCCGTTCGACTGCCCCACTAAAAATAATTAAATATTTTATTTGTTTTAAACGGACCGTTTGCAAACCGATAGCAGACAAAACAAAAATAATCCGGAGACCCGGGTTTGCGTGTTGAACAAAGACGGGGCGTTTGGAAAACAAAAATAGGTTTTTCGAAATTAGTTTTATGCAAGCAAATGCAAGATGATGACGATGCTCAAATGCAAGGTGGCATGATGACATGAGCATGCGGTCATGATGATGCAATGCACAAAAACAACGCGATTTTCTAGTAGTGGTTTTAGCGGGATGCCACATGCCGGAATAGAGATTTCTGTCCCCCAAATCTCCCTTTCGGTGGCGGCGGTATAGCGGAACTTTTTGTGGATTTCCACCAGATGATTTAGGGTTTCTGCATAGGAGGCTTCTTATAGGCAAAGGGGCAAGGCAAGGAGGCTTCTTATAGGAGAAGGGGCCCACCCTAGTGCCCTACTCTGTATCTACTTCATGTTTACGTATTGCTTAGGGAAAAATAGTAACTTTGGCTTTTGTCCCGTCCAATTCCGGAATATTCATTTTTTATCTTTTCTGAAACAAAAAACAACAGAAAACAGGAACTGGCACTGCGGCATCTTATCAATAGGTTAGTTCCAGAAAGTGTATGAAAATACCTCAAAGTGTAGACAAAACATAAGACAAATGATATAAAACAAGCATGGAGCATCAAAAATTATAGATACGTTTACGACATATCAAGCATCCCCAAGCTTAACTCCTGCTTGTCCTCGAGTAGGTAAGTGATAAAAAGAATAATTTTTGAGGTGACATGCACCATCACAATCTTGATCAAAATATCTGTAAAGCATTGATATCTAGGATCAAACTACTCTAAACATGAGCATGAAAGATGTAGTTCTAACAATAAGACATAGTAACTTTGTTGTAACATGAAAGGATACAAACAAATATCATGAATAACAATGCATCGAAAGATGTTTGTTTGTTTCAAATATATAAAACATAGAATAGTTGTATTCAGCTTGTCCTTCATGGTGTAGAAAAACATAAATGCATAGGACACCTTCAAAGTTCATAAGGGTGACTAGACACAAATAGTTTAAGAACAAGAAATATCAACATTATGAATCAATCAATAAGTTTTGGGAAAATGCACATAGTACTAAGAATGACAACTATACACTCCTAGTTGGCGCATAAAGATAGAATGTGGAGACTCAATATAAAAGTAGGAAGAAAGGCCCTTCACAGACAAGCAGGGATTTCAAGTTTCATAAAGAGCTTCCAAAAATTATGGTACTTGTTAGCTTTTAGCTCTCATTACCCTATCATAAGCATCTTGAAGTGATTAAGGTTAAAGTGAAACAAATATGGAGTATATGCTTGACAAATCATAAGTTGGCAATCTCATGTCCCTTGAGTACGAGGGTCGTTCCACATGCTGCTCAACTTTAGTCACAAGCAAGTTCTTGTCATTGTAAGTATATGTGTATCATAGAGAACCGCCAACGGGGTACCCCTTGCCCCATGACACAGGAGCTATCCTATATCAAAATAACAAGGCAACAAACAATGGGCATCTCAGCGATCTTTTTATTTGCTATTTGCATAGGTTTTATTGAGGATGCTTTATAGATTGGTCACTATGGTTACGCTGAAAGTTTCCACCATGATTAGGCATGGCTTAGGCTAGCCGCCCAGGCGTTTCTCTAACACATATACATAACTCCATGGACTTACAAGCTCCCCTTTTAGATTAAAACGGCCGACATCTGCAAACAAAAGATCATGATATCAACTGGGTAATATGTACAAGTGTTGAAAGCGTTCCCCATGACAGCATGGTTCTGCTAATTCCCAACTTATAAGTGCAAGCATATACAACATAGATGACACAATGGTTCAAGTTTATTAGGGCAAGAAAAATAAAGTGTGCCATCAAGTTTCTGAGAGCTTTAATCACTAACTTTCACATGACAAGTTCAATTTGGAAGATAGATAAAACAAGAATATACTTGGAATGGTGTAACACACCATGCATAGGAATTTATAGTGGACACTTTGGAATAACTTGGTTTCTTGGGAGTTGGATGCATGAGTAGAGCTTACTCAATACAAGTGTAGGCTAGCAAAAGACTGGGAGCGACCAACTAAGAGAGCAATAATGGCCATAATCATGCAGAGCGACAAAACATTACTAATCAAAGAATAAAGTGGTACCACAAGTCAAAAACTAAATGATCATAGAGGCTAAGGTGACTGGTTCATAGTCATAACATGGTGTGAGCATGTGCCAAGTCAACCCAAACAAAGCATCAAAGGAAAATACCACAATACTAACCTTTTGTATGCTAAAACAATGCATGATTCTTTCAAGGCACATTAAGCAATCATAATTGTTTGGAACAAGTCATGCTACAACAATAATCACTAAGCATAAGGTCAAAGAAACATCTAACATGACATGATAAAGTCTAAGCCACAGTCAAAACAAGCTCCCTTTTGTACCACTTAAGCATGAAGCTTTCTACTCTTTCCAACACCAATCGACTTAATTGAAACAACTCACAAAGATAATAATCAATAAAGATCAGTGAGCTTGTCTCACACATCCACAAAGAAGAAATAAAAAGTTCTAAGCTAAAAGCACAAGAAAACTAAGGCTAAACACAGTGCTAGCAAAAGAAAACACTCACAGAACAATAAGAGTGAAAACTAGAGTGTTCTAGGCAATGAAAATGGAGTGTGTATCTCTCCACAAGAAGTGTGCTGTAATACAACCGACTTTTTGCAGAAAACAAAGAAAAATGAAACTAAAAACAAAAACAAATACGCTCCAAGAACAACACAATAGTGCATGAAACAATATAAACGAAGTGTCTAGAAAGACCTGAGATTTTTTTATTGATGAAGAAGGGGATGCCTTGGGCATCCCCAAGATTTAACGCTTGTACCTCTTGAATATTTCTTGGGGTGACATGGGGTGGCATCCCCAAGCTTGAGATTTTTTCCATTCTTCATCTCATTACATCATTCTTCCCCTACACATGGAAATTTTCCTTCATATAAAACTTCACACAGTCTTCATTAGCAACATTAGTGCATTCAAAAGATAATAGACCTTTGGGTTTAGTTTTAAAACAGAAAATCTTTCATTAAAAACACAAGCTACTGTAGTAATTACCTCAAAAATCTCAATTTACCAAAGAAACCCAAAAATAAATCGATAAAGAGGCAAATGCGAATAATGGCAGAAATCTGTCAAAACAGACCAGCAGGTAGAAACCGATTTTTTCGAAGACCTTATGTTGCTCAAATCAAAAAGTGTTGAACTAACGAAAGTTAGATAACAACTTGGGGAATTTACCTTACAGCTCAATCTGACATACAAATATTTTTCACGAATTTTTATAGTGAAGCACAAAAATCTGTTTCGGGACAACAACTTTACCAACTCTTACTTCTCTCTTATTAGAGGTTATTCTTGGCACAAAAAACACACAAAAAGGATAAGGAGAGGTTATTACATAAATAATAACTTCCAAGACTCAATAAAACTATTGGGTTATCTCCCAAGAAGTTCTTTTCTTTAACGCCTTTAAGTTAGGCCTGATAGTTTGAGAAGATGCTCACATAAGAAATATGAATTGAAGTAAAATAGAGCATCAAGAAGAAAATTTAAAACACATTTAAGTCTAACCCACTTCCTATGCATAGTAATATTTTAAAGAAACAAGTCATGAAAGAACAAAGCAACAAGCATAGGAAAGCAAAACAAGTGAAACTTCAAGACTTTCAACATAAAGAGGGGAAACTTAATATTGTTGAGATACATAAAACCATGTTTCCCTCTCTCATAATAACTTTCAGTAGCATTATGAATAAAATTAACAATATAACTATCACATAAAACATTCTTATCATGATCCACATGCATAAAATAATTATTACTCTCCACATAAGGATAGTCATTCTTATTAATTGTAGTGGGAGCAAATTCAACAAAATAGCTATCATTATTATTCTCATCACCATAGTCATCAAATATAGGAGGCATATTATAATCATAATTAATTTTCTCCTCAATAGTAGGTGGACTGGAAATATCATATTCATCATATATTGGAGGTTTGGTATCATCATAAGCAATAGAATAGCT
This sequence comes from Avena sativa, assembly GCA_916181665.1. Classification (NCBI taxonomy): domain Eukaryota; kingdom Viridiplantae; phylum Streptophyta; class Magnoliopsida; order Poales; family Poaceae; genus Avena; species Avena sativa. Next base: position 142,842,194 of record OV702280.1, read on the forward strand.
ATCTTCCAAAGCCGGGGAACTAAAAAGATCATTTTCATAAAAACTAGCTTCCCCAAGCTTAGAGTTTTCCATAGCATTAGCAATAATGGTGTTCAAAGAATTCATACTAAAAACATTGCTATTAGCATGCAAATAAATCTCCATAGGTTTTTTAATTTTCTCTTCAAACACTTCATGTCCTAACTCAAGATAAATACTATAAAGCTCTCTAATTTTGTTGTTGTTTTCCATTAAGACAACTAGTGAAATTAAGAAACAAAAAGAAAAAATTGCAGAATCTAAAGGAAATAACTTCGAGCACTCACACACCAGGATGTGAGTACCTTTTACCTTACCTCCCCGGCAACGGCGCCAGAAAAGATCTTGATGTCTACGCAGTTCTGTTCTTGTACACAGTTGTTGGGCCTCCAAGTGCAGAGGTTTGTAGAACAGCAGCAAGTTTCCCTTAAGTGGATTACCCAAGGTTTATTGAACTCAGGAAGGAAGTGGTCAAGCAACCCTGCAATCAAGATACAAGAAGTCTCTTGTCTCCCCAACACACTCAATACACTTGTCAGGTTTATAGGTGCACTAGTTCGGCGAAGACATAGTGAAATACAAGTGATATGGATGATTATAAGACAACGGTGCCAGAAAAGAGCTTGACGGGATGGAAGAGACTGGAAGCAAGGAAACATGTAATAGATCTAGTTGTGAACGGTGTTTCAATGCTTAGAAACAAGGCCTAGGGATCATACTTTCACTAGTGAACACTCTCAATAAATATATTCTCTTCATGATACTACTTTGAACTACTCTCCGACTGGACAACTCTAATCCATGGTAGGGCTATAATAGCACACCTCAAAGTTCGCTTTCCCCATCTAGATAACCCCACACTATCACCTTGAGCGCTAGATGGTTCCTTCAAACACCACAATTACATAGAGACATCCAACTCCAAATATAACTCATGATAAGAATTTGTAAACACTAGTCCTACGTGCCACCACGGCGTGCATGCTGTCACTTTCACACACGTGGGGAGAGCCGGAGATCTATTGAAGAACTTGAGTATTTATGTAGACTCTAGCCTAAGTGCCACCGCGGCGTGCATGCTATCACTTTCACACACATGGGGAGAGCAGAGATCTATTAAAGAACTTGAGTAGCAGAGAAGATCTATTTGATTACAAAGCTCATGACCACAATATGATCATGCATAGAGAGATAGATGAACACAAAGCTACCAGTAGAGCCCTTAGCCTCGAGGGAGAACTACTCCCTCCTCATCATGGGAATCAGCAACAGTGATGAAGATGTCGATGGAGATCAATGGAGATGGTGGTGGAGATCGAAGGAGATGGATCCGGGGGCACTTCCCCGTCCAGGCAGGGTGCCGGAACAAAGACTTCTGTCCCCCAAATCTCCCCTTCAGTGGCGACGATGCAACGGAAATTTTTGTGGATTTTCGCCAGATGATTTAGGGGATTATGCCTCAGAGGCTTCTTATAGGTGAAGGGGCAAGGCGAGGAGGCATCCAGGGGGCCACACCCCCTGGTGGCGTTGCCTAGGTGGGCCCGCACCACCCTAGGGTGTGCCCACCCTGGTGCCCTACTCGTCTATGCTTCGTGTTTACGTATTGCTCCAGGAAAAATAGTAACTTTGGCTTTTGTCCCGTCCAATTCCGAGAATATTCATTTTTTAGCTTTTTTGAATCCAAAAATAGCAGAAAACAGGAACTGGCACTACGACATCTTGTCAATAGGTTAGTTCCATAAAGTGTATAAAAATACCTCAAAGTGTAGATAAAACATAAGACAAATGATATAAAACAAGCATGAAGCATAAAAATTATAGATACATTTACGACATATCATGGTTTAAAAGAACTCCTCGAGAGGAAGATTCATAAGACAATACTGATCCGTTGGATACTTTTACTTCAAGAATTTGAGTTGCAGATTATGCAGAGACAAGAAGCAAAGATAGTGGATGCAGCATCTATATTTGCCCAGCAAGACACCAATCTTATTGAGAGGAGCTTTAGTCCTGGTGATTTTTGTTTTCGAGAATTATTATATGAACTAAGGTTAATTCCTCCCAATAGGAAGAAGTCCTTTTTATTGGAGGATCTTGTCACTCCCGACTAAATAAACTGTAAGCGGAAGGTAAGTTCTCTTCCTCTAATAAGTGCTTTGTCTTCATAGCTTTACTTCTAATTTTTTTGTCTTTGAATTCTTTTTGTTTTTCTAAAGTTTTGGAGGGGTTTTGTAACTATATGGGCGCAACTATACGGCCAGAGAAAAATATCCTGCCGTATAGCTGGTCGTTAAAGGTACTGTACCTCCCTTGCGAAATATTTTTTGGTGTCTAGTAACTATATGGGCGCAACTATACGGCCGGAGAAAAATCTTCCACCGTATAGTTGGTCGTTAAATCTTCTGTATCATCAACCCTTCTTCATTCTTATTTATGAAAAAAAACGTTTTGTCAGTTCCTAGTCGGTAATCTAACTGACCTGGACTCGAGATATTTGGAAATATCTGCCCAGAAACAACTACACGGCCAGAGCTATACGGGCCGTGACCGTATAGTTGGTCGTTACACGGCAGGACTCCTCCAAAATCATGATTTCTTTACCTATTCTATTAGGATTCTTTTCTTGGACATGAATTTGGTGTTTCTCGCGAGTTTTACCGACCTCTGACCCCTCTTATATACTTCCATTGTGCCTCTCTCTAATCACAATCACCAGGAACATGCCAAAAATATTAAACAAGATTATCAAGTTCCAATCACCCAAGTTTGGGGTTAACAAAAATTATTATGAATGCATGTGTGTGTGATGAATGCATGAATGCTTGAAATGCTATGTTTGATTGCTATGAATGGCAATGATTGATTTAAAGATGAAAACAAAATCATCTAGATCATTTCCAAGCAGAATCAAATGAAGAGAAAATAAAAAATAAACAATATAAGCAAATGGTCATTTTGACCAAAGTTAACTACTAGACCACTTTGAGTGTTCCTAGTCCAAGTTTTCTAACATAAACAAATCCAAGTCTTTTCACCCCTTGCTACAACATGTAAAAGTGAACCCAAGACCACTTTACAAACCAACAGAAACAAATTCCAAATCTATGCAAATGACAATTCAAAATTGAATCCTCAATAGGTACTAAGATCACCATTTCTCAAAAACCACTCAAACCAGTTCACCTTGCCAAACCCAAGCACCCTCAGACTACCAAGCATGTGACCAGAGCACTCACAAAAAATTCAGCCAAAAATTCAAATTCAAACTTCATGCGGCCATTTCATCAAACACTTGGTGAGCATAGTAATCACTGCCTAACTATCACTGTTTTTTTGATCAATTCCTTCTCCAATCCTTGTCCCCAATTCTCTCCCCTTGTCACCCCCAGCACCCAACACTACATTCAACAAGCTAGCGCTCTACCCATTGCACCAGTGACACGCCACCCAAAGATCACTCGCCAGCCGACCATGGCCAGCACGCAGGAGGCAACGCCACGCCCGTCCACGATGTCTAGGAGGCAGGCCACCGTCCACCGCCACCCCTTGTCCAACCCTCGAGCGCAGCCAGGCCCTGGACCACTGAGAACAGCTGCGCCCATTTCCACTCTGCCATGCCGAGATCACGCCAGCGCGCCGCAGCCGACACGCGCGCACACGCCGCGCCTCGCCCTCGCCGCGCATTAGTGCACGCTCCATGACCCTAGTTCCCCCCTAGACATGCCCGTTCGCCACCGCGCGACCAGTAGCCATTGTACGTCGTCTAAAACACCATCGGTGCCGTGCAGAGCGTCGACCCATTCCAACTATTCTCGATCGCCCCGTGCCACGCCATTAAGCCCGTGATTATCGCCGGGAGACACCGCACCGGCCTACGCCCTCTGCCATGACGTTAGCTCATTGCACCGTCCTCACCGATGAGATCTGACCATACCGCCTCAATTCTTCACACCACCTCACTCCCCACTCCTCACAGACCATCCCTGACCCTTCACCGGAGCAAGGCGAGCTCCACATTGCCGGAATTTGGCCGGAGTCTGCCGCTGCAGAGTAGGAGCGGATCCGTTGATTGGATCCACCCCAGGAGCCACCGCGACCACCGTTCGAACCGCCGTCATTGACAACGTTGTTTGTCCCTATCGCCGACCCTAGCTGGAGCCCTAGTAAGCCGCCGCGTACCTCCACCACCGCCGTTAGGGTTCGGTCTCGTCGGAGCTATTCGACGGAGACGACGAACGTGAGCCGTAGATCGTAGTCTAATCGCATGGTCCAGATTGAAACATACCCCTTCGCTTAGACTAAGCCGCTGATGTATGCGACCTCTCTATTAGTAGCTCGCTGTGCGCACGCTGTGCAGTTGGGCCGCCCCAATAACTGTAGGGTTCGCAGCATAGAAAACAAAAATTTTCATACGATGGGAACAACTATGTACCAAGATCTATCTACTAGATACAAACAACGGGCGGATGTATATCCGTAGAGAACATACCCTTGAAGACCGACAAAGCTTAACGAGTCCAAACTCGTGGTTGATGTAGACGATCTCTTGCCGATCTCAAGATCGAGAGGAAGTCCTAGCGCCGCAAAACAGCAGCGCATCCGTGCTCGCACACACGTTCGAGGCACCGAGCAACCTCCGCCTCCTCGCTCCAGCGATGCAGCGGAAGCACAACTCTTTCTTGCCGAAAAGCCACCGGGAACATGTATCTCGCTAGTCCGAGACCATGGGGGATAAATTCTAGAGGGGGAGAGAGATCCTTCACGAGGAGGTGTGTTGTGAGAGGAGGAGAGGGGGGCCTTTTATAGGGGAGAGGGGGGGCACCCAAGGGGCATGGCGCCCAGCCATGGGGCTGCCCCCACCTCTTCCACATTCATGTGGGTGGAGCTCCCACTCAAAATGAAAAGCCTCCACTCCCATTAAAAAGCCTCCACTCAAAAATCCACTCACATGCATTAAATTTCCACCAAATTTAATGCAAGCTCTCATTTAAATAAAACTCTTTTATTTATTTATTCAGAATTTTGTTAATTACTTTAATTAACAAACATTCACATAAAACCCCTTGCTAGTATTCCATTTCACATGCAGAACCAGTTTCAGCAATTTCAACCGAAACAGTTTCGGTGTCTAGTGAAATAAATTCCTGCGCTTTCCTTTTCTTTTCGGCATGAAACTTTTGCTCCAAATGGATGTCGGTGTCTCTTAAGTGTGTCACCCTACGGTTCGCGAATAATGCGGACATGATCGAGACCCCTCTCAGATCAATAATCAGAAGCGGGATCTGGAGACCCATACTGACTCCCACACATTCAACGATGACTTTCTTGTGATCGTCGGAACCTTTTACGCTAGTATCTTAATCCCTTTGTTTCGCGATATATTACATGTCCGAGATTCGATCATCGGTATCTCCATACCTAGTTTGATCTCGTTACTGACATGCACTCTTTTCTCGTTCCCGTGATATAACATTCTAGTGATCAAATCACTTGCTTGCAAGCTAATCAATGTGATATCACCGAGAGGGCCCAGAGTATATCTATCCGTCATCGGGATGAACAAATTCCACTCTCGATCCATGGGCCTCAACATAACACTTTAGTAGTTCTGAATCCATCTTTATAATCACCCTGTTACGGTGTGACGTTTGATGTTATCAAGAAACTCTTCCGATGTTAGTGATTGACATGATCTCATGGTCTAAGGATTAGGATCACTTCGTAAGTTGTTATAGCAATATAAACTCAATGACTTTGATCGTAATGCTATACTTCGGATGAATGTTCATCACACCATTACACTAATGTTGTGACCCCGTTATTAACAACATCCAATGTCCATGATCAGGAAACCTTGATCATCTTGTTAATCAACGAGCTAGTTTATGAGAGAGGCATAACTAGGAACTACCTTTTGTTTATTAAACACACATGTATTAACGTTTCCGTATTAATACAATTATAGCATGCAAAATAAACATTTATCATAAATAAGGAATACGATAATAACCACTTTATTATTGCCTCTCGGGCATATTCCCTTCAATAACTTTCCCGCGGGTAGTCCAGTAGTTCAAATAGATACTTTCCAATTTAGTTAAACTCTAGTTCATTCAGTAGATTCAAAAACCAATCCAGAGAGATTCACTTAACCAAATTGCATGAAACCAATTTTTTTAGAAAGGTATTAAAATTATCAATCCAAGACCGTTGGATTCAAACCATTTAGAATTTTTTTTCCATACAATCCCCCAGGAAGAGGGATCGGGTTCCATTATCATCAGACAACGGAACAACAACCACACATACCAACGTAAGTACTGACCCGCCTAGGGGGTCACAAAGGAAAAGCAAGATGTTCAACTTACACACTGAACAAACTAAACAGAAATAAAGAAGGAGGCTGGAGACGCAAGAACACCGCCCTCAGGCTAGTGGAGAACCGTCCATAACAAAACACAACAAAAGGGAACTAAAAACTGGATGCCAACACCATCTTCTCGCAGCCCATGTCCTTTTTCTCAAGTTCTCCTTCTTTTCTCCCTTCCCCTTTCCAGCTCCAGAGCTTCATGAGCACGATCTCTAGGAATTGCAGGCAGCCCCAGAAAAGGAACAGGGGCCACATCCATAGCTGCCGCATCGGCCAATGCATTCTGTTGAAGAGTATCCGCTCCAGCTTGCAGCACCGCCCAGTCATTCTCCCCATGCAAACCTTCCCAATAACGAATGGACACACAAGCATATATGACCAAATCAACAGGCGAGTTAATGAGTTTTTTTCAAAACAAGCCCTATTCCTGAGCTTCCAAATATCCCAGCAAATTGTCGCTACCACCGTTATCTGCACATTCCTACTAACCCCCACATACTGAGATGCCCACCAAAAATATTGGGAAAAAGATCCAGGTCTATTTGCGACACCAACAGCTCTGGCAACCACCCCCCAAACATATTTAGCAGCCACACACGAAAAGAACAAGTGTCCAGTGCTCTCATCCTTATTGCAAAACCTGCAAGTAAAATCTCCAACCCAATTGTTCCTTCTCATGTTGTCTTTGGTGAGAATAGCATTGTGCCAGATAAGCCACAACCAAATCTTAATCTTTAGGGGAATTTTTGCTTTCCACAGATGTTTAAAACTTCTATCAATCCCAACATTCGACAGGCGTGTGTATAATGATTTAACAGAGAACTTGCCAGATTTATTCCACATCCACACTGGTCTGTCCTTTTCCTGATTCAAACTCACCCCAGACAGCAACTTTCTCATTTGTTCCTGATGATTCAAACCATCAGTATCCAGCCATCTCCTAAAAGAGAGACTCCACCCTTTTTTTGCCATGTCTGCCACCGTGATTTTTTGATTCTGACAAATGTCAAATAAATCAGGGAACCTATCTTTTAGGGGTGAGTCCAAGCACCAAGCATCATGCCAGAAATCAGTCAACTCCCCATTACCAATCCTCATTCTCCTACCAGCCAAATAGAAATCCCTAATCTTAATCAAATCATGCCAACATGGAGAATCACTCTGCCTGTGTTTTACATTACTGATCCCACCTTTCTTCAAATATTTTTTCCTCACAAAAACTTGCCATGGACCTTCCTCAGCTTCAAGGCGCCACCACCACTTACACAACAAGCAAATATTAAAAAGCCTAATGTTTTTAATCCCCAGTCCACCTTTTTTCCTGGGCCTACACACATACTTCCATTTAACCAGATGATATTTCTTCTTCCCCACCTTCCCATACCAAAAGAAAGCTCTAGTCTGTTTCTCAATTTCTTCCACATTTGACCTATGCAGAAGAAACATAGTCATAGGGTAAACAGCCACACTGGATACACAAGCAGTGATTTTCACATGCCTCCCTCCCAGGGACAAAGCCCCCCCATCCAGCCATCTAACTTTTTCTTCAACCTATCACCAATAAAGCTCATTTCAGCCACGATACATCTCCTGCTACAAACTAGCAAACCCAAATATTTAATAGGCCAACTACCCTTCTGACAGTTGAACATCTCAGCATAATTGGACATTTTCTCCTCATCCTCTAACACCATCATCACCTCACTCTTCTCAAAGTTAATCTTGAGACCAGACATGGATTCAAACAAATACAACAACAATTTCAGGTTTCTAGCCCCCTCAGGCTCATCCTTAATAAACAGAATGGTATCATCAACATATTGTAAAATGGCAATCCCCTTATCAAACATATTATCAACCAAACCTGTAAATAGCCCACCAGCCTGTGCATTAAGCACCATCTTAGCCAAGCATTCCCCTGCCAGATTAAACAGAAAAGGAGAAAAGGGGTCCCCTTGCCTAACCCCCTTAAAGCTGCCAAAGTAAGGACCAATTTCCCCATTGACCTTAACACTGAGAGTACCCTGAGTCACAGCACTTTTTAACCAAATCATCCAATCTTCACTAAAACCTTTCTTCCTACAACAGTAAAACAAAAAGTCCCAGTTAACCTTGTCATAAGCTTTCTCAAAGTCAATTTTTAAAACCACACCCTGCTGCTTCTGACTTTTCGACTCTTTCAAAATCTCATGTAATAAAGTCACCCCATCTGCAATAAACCTCCCCTTAATAAAAGCAGTCTGACAAGTATTAATAAGTTTCCCCATCACAGGCTCAGTTCTAACTGTCAGAGTTTTAGTAAAAATCTTAAACAACACCTGGAGCAGACAAATAGGTCTGTACTTTTGTATCCTATCAGCATCATCGCCTTTGGGCAGCAGAGTAATCACACCATAGTTAATGCTCCTCAAATCAATCTTATGAGCAAAAAAATCATCAAACACAGCCATAACATCTGTTTTTATAATTGCCCAACAATGTTGATAGAATTAAATAGGAATCCCATCAGGACCAGCAGCTTTATTTTTCTCCATCTGGTCAATAACCTCTTTAACCTCTTTCTCAGTAAAAGGCACCCCCATTTTCTCCCTATCTTCATCATTAAGCTTCTCCCAGTCCTGCCAATTATCATCTGCAAGCCTAATAGAAAACCCACCAGCTGGCCCAAACAAAGATTTATAATAACTCGTAGCATGCTTCAGGAGATCACAGGTCCCCTGAATCTCATTCTCCCCATCTTTCATTGAAAAGATCATTTTATTTCTCCTCACCCCATTAGCAATCCTATGAAAATATTCAGTATTATTATCACCTCTAAGCAACCAATTGTCCCTCGACCTTTGCTGCCAAAATCTCTCCTCATTTTCATACACCTCTAGCAACTCTTTCTGAATAACTGCTTTTCTTTTAAGTTGTTCAGCAGTAAACAAAATCAGCTCCTCAATACTTTCAAGCTCCTGCAGCTCCTCCACCAACCTCTTCTTCCTTTTCTTATCCTCTCCCCTTAAATGAACCCCCCATCCTTTCAAGTCATTTCTAACATTCTTAAGTTTTTTCTGCAACCTATCAAGACTGTTCTTGCCATTCACACGTTTTTTCCAAACTTTTTCCACCCTGGTCAAAAAGTCATCACACTGTAACTAACTTTTCTCAAATCTAAATTCCCTGCCACCTGCTTCCTGCCCTTCCATAGTATCCAGAATCAAAGGACTATGATCAGAAACCTCTCTAGACAACTTGTGTACTGTAGTAAGAGGAAACAACTTCTCCCATTCTTTGTAAACTAAGATTCTATCCAATTTCTCCAAAGTCGGATTTTTCTGGTTGTTGGACCAAGTAAACTGCCCACCAGACATGATGATTTCTCTTAAACCATAAGCATTGATAATCGAATGAAACATATTCCCCCACTTGTTCAAAATATGACCCTTATTTTTTTCAGAGACACATCTGATCACATTAAAATCACCACCCACCAACAAAGGGATAGTTTGATCCTGACAAACCTTAGCTAACTCAACCAAAAACTCCTCCTTATTCTCCTCTTGAGCAGCCCCATACACTATCACCAAATGCCACTGAATCTGTTTCAAAACATCAAACACCTTCATCTTAACATGAAATTTGCCCATAGACACACCAATCTGAGTCAATTTAGAGGAACGTAGGCCCCCCAAAATGCCTCCAGACCTTCCCACAGAAGGCAACCAACTCCAGGAGAATTGATTCATAGGATCAATCCTCCTGAAAAAAGCCTCCGAGTAATCTTTCTTAATAGTTTCCTGTAAACCAATAAAATCAACCTTCTCCTGTCTCAACAGACTGTTCAGATAAACACCTGCACCTTTCTTCCCCACACCCCTAATATTCAAAATAGCACCTATCATAATATAGATTTTCTCTCTCTTGTTCCAGTCACAACACCACTCATAGGGTGATAGTTGTGGACCTTCACAGCGGCAGCCTTTAACTTTCTCTCCCTCACAACAGAACCAGTTCTCAACTTTTTATTTTGTTTCCTAGAAACCACAGGAGTAAAATCCTCCTCATCATTACTAGCATCCTTCCAATCCAGAAACAAAACCTTCTCACTCAGATCAGTATCACATTCATTCACCACCTGCCTCCTATCCTGTAAACTATGTCTAGCAATCTCTAAATCCTTTAAGGAATTAATATGTTCCAAAGATATAGAAGAAGCATCTATCCCCATTTCCAACTCTCTATGCATAATAATATCATCATCTAGAGCAGCAAAAGAATTATGCAAAGTTAAATTTGTACCTGATAGATCCCTAGGATGTTGCTGAGCCAAATGCCCTTCAGCCATGTTTCTAGCACCACCTTGATCAGCCACTCTTGAGCTCCTTATATCTTGTCTTCCACATCAGCCACCTGTTCAGATTGAGATTCCACACTTTCCTGAGTAGAGCCATCAGGTTGAGACAGGTCAACAGCCACTACTTCTTGATCCTGATTGACACCTTCCATGTCCTGAGCACCCTCCATCCCAGATCCCCCAACAGTCCTTTTTTTACCACTATCAGAGGAAGAACCAAAAGAGGTATCAGTAGATGCACTCTCATTTTGTGCCTGTGCACCCTCATTTTGCTCATCCTCCTCTTCCAGCAAATGACCATACTGCTTCATAAGTTCATAATGCTTATCACTACTCTTATCTTTTAACAGACCCCTGATAAAATCATCAAACCTCTGGGGACCAGCAGCAATCTCAGTATCGACCTCTTTAACCACAGTAGAGGATAGGTTCTGAACAACATCCATGTGAGCACTGCCCACTCCACCCCCATCAGACACATTTTCCTGAGTATCAACTTGCATCCCCACAACATCTGTTCTGGTTTGATTACCTGTCCCACCACCACCACCAGAACCACCTGCTACATTCTCTCTAATCACAATTCCCCTTGAACGACCACCACCTCCAGAGCTAGCCCAGATGTTAGCCATTTTAGTCCCAAAAGAAATTCCCCCAGAATCCTCCTGCTCCACCACAACCTGTTTTCCTTTGTCCAACCCAGCTTCACCAGCATCATTGCCACCATGTTGACGACCCCCAGCACCTCCATCACTACCTGTACCAGGAACAGATCTTTGCCCACTACCATCCTCAGGTCTCCTATGTTCAGCTTCACCCTCCTTCTCTTTATCCAACCCATCATCACCATCCTGCCCATCAATCCCCATAGCAGAAGGCAAAGTGGATACAGCATCTGGAGCAAAAATCTCCCTGGTGTATTTGAATTCATAGATCCCACCCTGCATCTCCCCCCTTCTGGTATTAGGAACCAAAGAGACATCCAAACAAGCAATTTTAACTCTTACATAGGCCAAGTTCCTCAAGCTATTTCTGTCCAAGGCCACAGGTTTGCCCACCAAAGAGGCAACATAGAAGACAGTTGATTTCTCCCTGTACTTCATAGGGATGCCAACAATTCTGAACCAGGCTTCTTCCAGCCAGTCAACAGGTTGCAAGTCTCCATTCCAATTAGCCAACTGAATCACAGCATCAGGAATTGTTTTCATGAAGACCTTCCCAAAATGGAAGTCATCAATAGATCTGGCAGAAGGGAACCTCATCAAAAATTCCACATCATTAATAGACCTGGCATTAAATCTCCACCCAGATCCCATAGCATCAGCCCACATTTGGAATTCCTTCTCCAAATCCTTGCCAGTGACATCTCCCCTAACCACACTTATATGAGCATAATGCAACTGTTCCATAGACTGAACATCTGACTCCACCACAGGAATAGAATGAAAACCTTGCTCAAAGTCAGTACTGCCAAAGAAAAGAGGAACATACTCCCAGGGTTTCCTCTCTTGACAGACCAAAATGCCATGATCCTTCCCACAATTATCACACACAACCTCTTCCTGAATCACATCTAGCAACTGCACATCCCTAGACCCTACAGCCACAGCACCATCCCTCGGCATACTCACTACTGGTGGTGGTAAAGAGGACCCCACCAGAATAGTAGCCACAGCATCAGACTGAGTGACTGACAAAATTGGAGACAAATTCACAGGGCGATTCCCCCCACCAGGCACATTAACAGAAGTAGATGCCGAGGTGTTCAAGCCAGAAGCAGATCGAGTTACAGGCACAAAGGTGTTCATCACAACCCTAGGAACATTAACCTGTTCAACTGTTCGTGCAAAAACCGGCTCCCCCCTTCTAGGATTCGAATCAGAGTTACCTGATCTGCCTGGGAAAGACGAAGCAGTAGCATCAGATCCCGAACCTTGCTGCATCTCCGGGCGGTGACTCCACCGGCCACGATTACGAGCCTGCTCCGCTTCACGACGGCGAGCCTCCGACAGCGCCCGCTCCCGCGCCAACGCCTCCCTGCGTTGATCCTCCAACCTGGCCTCAATCTCCGCTTGCCTCAACTCATCCCTAAGCCTCGCATCCCGACGCCGAGCATCCTGCTCCTCGCGGCGCCGCTCCTGCTCACGGATCCAGCCACTTTCCCTATGATCCCCCTCCAAACCTCTACGATCAACAGGAAAACGACCCTGTCCGTACCCAGAACCGAATCTGCTCGCATAGGGACCAGATCGGACTGGAGGACGAGAAGGGGAACCACGCCCACCGCGAAATCGCTGATCCATATCAGAATCTGCAACCACCACCTGAGCAAACGATCTACAATCCCCCGAAACAACTCCGATCCACTTCACCGGAGAAATGATCCGCGGCGACGATGGCTGAAGAACTGGAGGCTCCCGGACGAACACCACACCACACACACCGCGAGATCTGGAAATGGCGAGAGGGGAAACTGCTCCTGATCTAGGGTTAGAGAAAACACGAGGCGGAGGCGAAACTGACCGTGGATCATGCTCCGTCGTATTAGTACCCCGCGCCTCACCTGGCAGGTGGCCCTCCTCCAGCGAAGCCCCACCGTCAGCGCACGCGGCCCTCCCACAACCACCAGGCCGTATCACCCGGCACGTACGCACGTAGGGCGACGCACCGGCGACACCACGAGGAACTGCTCCCACCACCATCGGCGGACCCACGAGAACGTGCCATCTTTCGTGTACCAGACGCGCCCCGTACGAAAAATCCACCTCCGAACACCAACTCGCCAGGATCTGTCCCGAAGTATCACGCAGCGACACCTGTCCCGAGCGCTCCCTCGAGATCAGGCCCCGTCGGCAAGGACTGATCAAAGCCCCAGCCACCTCACGGATTATGGCCCTCCAGCTCCCGATCAACCCACGATGATCATCGGAGAAAACCACCGCCGTGGAGATAGGCAGGAGAGGAGAGGAGGAGAGAGAAGCCATCTCCAGCGTTTATGGAAATAGTGCCTATCTTTCATCCGCTAGCACCATTTAGAATTATAGATCACCTATAGCAAAAATAACAAAACAGATACTTTTACACACTCAAACATTTTTCAAAAATCAATCATAAATGCTTTTGAGTTGATTCCAACTCTCAAAAACCACATTTGACAAGATCTTTCTGAATATATAAAAATATTTAGGTTTACATGCAGTGATCTTGGACTAGTACTAAAAGAATGCTACATGGGCATTTCTAGTCACTTTAATTATTTAAAATAGTAATGTGAAACCTTATTAAATTGTGACACCACTTTAAATCACATTGCCAAGTATTAAAATATGTGGTGATGACATGTGTCAACATGATCCCATATTTTAATTGGAGAATATTAAATCTTAAGTAGTTTTCAATGAGTAGAAATTACTTTTCTAAAATAAAATAAATAAGACTAGGGCGTTATTTCATGTGATGATTGTGATGATGCTAGGTCATCTAGTGTGGATCTTTGTGTGCTAAATAGAGGTAGTTAAAGTATTGTTTGGTGATTGTGTACCTCGTATGTATTTATAGACTCTAGTACCAACCAAGGCTACAAGGAGGAGGAGTACTACGAAGAAGAAGAAAACTTCAACCACTGCACCAATCAAGGCAAGCTACTAACTATGCAAGCTAACCTAAACCATGCAAGTCCCACTCGCAAGTCTAATCCTACAAGATAACCTATGCAATGCATTAGACATGCTTTGGTTATGCAACCTTGATTATACCAAATCCTAGTTTTACTTGCAAGCTTTATTCTTTTATTTCTTTATCAAAGTTCTTGATTACTTTTAGTTAGAGTTTTGGTAAGTTTTGGAAAGATATTATAGGGAGCATAAAGAGCATAAAACTTGGCCTAAGTAGTTAGAACTAGATGTCATATTGAGGCATGAGATTACATTTGGATAGTCACACCTGATTAGCACACCTCATTAGTGATTACCCTCAACTTTAGTGGCTAGTGCTAAGCAAAAATTTGATCACTTTAGATGGGAATACTTGGTGAAAATGGTCATGAAAACCTTGGAATGAAGATTCATTCTATTGAATTGTTTTGACATGTGTGATGAACACCATATGATTTGATGATGAAAATGTTGAGGCATGAGCCTTAGCCATTTATAAAAACTGATGGTTGGGTTCAGATTCGATACCATTCCAGTTTTACCGTACAACCACAATACCTGAATTGGGTAAGGCTTAACTGGAAGTTTATATATCTTAGTATGGGTTCCCTTGCGGAACAGGTTGAGCCTAGGCTACCTCGTGATGATTGTCCACTGTGCAGTTCCCAAGATGACAGATGGTCATGCTTGGGTGGCCAAACTCATAGGGGAGGTTCCTATACTAGGGTGTGTAATTGAAAGGTTAGGATTGATTATCCGCATACTGATATTGTGATTCAGGATTGTTCCTGACGGATGTATCGAATGTTTTGGTGAAAGTGTACCACCTCTGCAGAGTGTCAAACTATTTGAATAGCCGCGTCCACGGTTATGGACAGTTGGAGTGGCCATACTGTTCCATCGTCAGATGTTTTCAAAATGACTTGTGAAGAGAACTATGACTTTGACTTGACCATAACAGGGTTGTGAACATGAAAACTAAGTTCCCACTTAGATGTTATAGAACATTAAACTAGTTTTCTTTACTTCTAAACTCAGTTAGAGATACATCTGGCCTTTTGCAAATAAACCTAGAGCTTAGGATTCCCACTTGAACCACTTTACTTGTTAGTGATAGTTTGTGAGTACTTAAAGAGTACTCATGGCTTTGTCCCTGGCTATTACCGTGGCCAGACTATGGAGAGGACTACCAGGAGGATGGACAACAGGAAGTCTATGACAACTAGGATCATCTCACATCGTCAGCATTGCCTGTGACCCTGAAGATGGAGCTTCGACCATGCTACCCTTGTTATTATTCCGCTGCGTTGATTGTGTTAAGACTGGATAATGAGATCCTTTATTTGTAAGACCTTTATTATGGTTTGTAATGGATGATGAACTATGGTATCATTCTGTTATGTCTCGCAAAAATGGTAATCATGGGATTGCGATGTATGGCATAATAGGCATCTGGGATTAAAAATCCGGGTGTTGACACTTTAAGACCTTGTAATCTATCTTATAAGTTTTATTACTATTCTAGTTTTTTTGCATTAGTTCAAGCTCATAAATAAAGTTTTCGTCATTATAATTCCCTTCAGGAATAGTCGATCCCTTTTATGTGTTATATGTTGATCCAAATTCTACAAAAGTATAGGCCAACTTCTGAGGAGTGGAGCGAGCCCCGTCGCCGGAGGCTTCAGCCGAGTGTAACGAGTGGAGCGAGGCCCGCGGTACGGTACGGATCGTCGAAGACCTAGGTTTCCACGGATATATAAACCCCTTCTAAGCCACCGGTTGGGATGAGTTGCATCTGTGAAATCCCCGGCGTTTGTAAACACTCCTCGATATAGTGAAGTTTCGCTGGCTGGCGCCCGTGGTTTTTTCCTCTCTTTGTTGGAGAGGTTTTTCCACGTTAAATCTGTGTCCCCCTTGCTGTGTTTTTCGTTTTCGTTCTTCGTTATCTTCTTGTCGCAATTGTAACATTATGAAATTTCGAGTTTTGTTATAATATATGGAGCATTATTGAGTTTGTCTTATTGGATATATGAATGGCTTGATTATAATTTTACTTGCCCTTGATGATAGCAATAGGAGTCTTCCACACCATTGGTAATTAATGGAAAATACAAATATAATTTGATCAATATGTTGTAGGTCAATGGTTTGATTTACAAAAAGGATAAATTATCTAATTAGTTAAGTTGAAAAAAAAACCTTGAATAAAGAAAAAAAATCAAAAGTTCTATCAAATAGAGTGAGAACAAGTTGAGGTAGAAATATTCAAGTTATAAAGATGCTTCATATATATTTGGAATTTGGTAATTGATAACGTTAAACTTTGAACTCCTACATGAAGTGTAATGTATGGCTAGATCCTTTGCACATCACTTAAACAAAAGTGTGAGCACAAATATATATAAAGAAAGAAGAAAAGAAAGAGAAAGAGAAAGAGAAAGAAAAAGAGCGAATGTGCAAAGAGCAAATATGCATATACCACCATATTGTAGTAAGACAAATATACATTTGAGATTTTGAATCCCAAGTGAATATGTGAATTCTAAAACACTTGGGACTACCTCACTAACTCATTCGATCAAACCGAATACTTTTACATCATGTTGAGAGTAATATTTTGTGAACTGTTAATTCCTAAGGTGTGGAAGCCTGCTAATATTATTCGGATGTTTCGAATAAGGTACTATTCGTGAACTTATTTCTATGTATCCTATATGATAAACACATGCTGCAACTACCTCATTTATTTTATCGACTTAGCTTCATGAATATGGGGATCACATCCAATAACCTAAACTTGCTTGGGACGAGCAAGAGTCCATGCTTGGGGAAGTTGATGAGTGCATATTTGCATCATTTTTTATAATATTATTTTGCATTGTAATGGTAGGATCTTGGTATTTTATGGCGTTCGCGCGCACATTTTATTTTTATTTTCACCAGGATCAGATCAGATGATCAATACAATGGACACAATTCTTGGACCAGTTATATTGGAGTGAAAAGGAGCCAAAAATAATGTAAATTGCTTATTTGGGAAATATTAACAATTCCAGAAGAAGCCCGAAGAAATTGGAGGATATAGTGGGTTTAACGACCAACTATACGACGAGAATAAATTTTCTGGCCGTATAGTTCTCGCCGTATAGTTGATGCCTACACCACCTCCTCAAATAGTTTCACCCCGTGCAACTAGATCGGAGAGACGACATACAGAACGCCCAGAAATCATCGAAACCTCACCACCGGAATGCATCTGGAGGGGGAACTCATCCACCGGGATCCATCTTTGCCCTACGTAGATCTAGGAGGCTAAGGCATCGATCTTCATCATCAACCGCTGCATCACCACCATCTCCACCCGTCCCATCTACATCTTGTCTAGATCTTCTTGTAATTTCCGTACTCGTTGTTGATTTATAAAAGTACTATTTATCTATGATAGATTCTATTTTTTTGCCATGACGTTGATTGCCTCCATGTTTGAGTAGATCATTAGTTCTTGGGGAGATGGAGAAACACTAGCATGAGATTGAAATAACATAAAGTTTATTATGATATTCATTGCTATGACCATGTGTTAGAATGTCTTCATCTTGATGTTGGGAGAAGTCGACCTCTCAATATTTTCCTCTTGTGGGGACTTGATGGAGAGAACTGCTTGTTGGTAGATGAAGGTGTGTTAGCACTTACAGTGACTATAAAGCTGTTAGCACTCCTTACGTATCAACTTGAGAATTGAGGAAACTCAAAAACACTATCCATTCCATGGGATACATCCTACGGGATCAAGTCCCTTAATAGCGCAGTAATTCAATTTATGTTGATTGCTGTCTGTTGTGGTTACGAGGATGATGTGAGCAGTGGTTGATGCCTATTTGTCCAAATACAGAGTTCATCCCACACATACATAGTTGAGAATGTTCATGATAATAATCTTTACCTTAGATCCTTTATAAATGCTAAGGTGTATCCACTACTCTCTAAAACAATTTTCCCCACTGTAGTTTCAAATATCTTTTAGATACACGATACTTATTTTCTGTATTCAGTTTTGTTTACTTTACTCATTGTTCTCTATTACCAAAAACCCCAAAACATCTTTTTATACAACATTCTCATTTTATCTTGTTACTTAGAACTTTATTTAGCATTTCTATTTTAGTATTTATTTCAAGAGTTATTAGACTTCAGACTCCTGCTCCCTGTGGGATCGATATAATTATTTTGAAACTATCTACAAACTATCTGTGCACTTGCAGTCATCAGGCGCAAAAATGGGAACTGAAGAGGGCACCTAGGTCTACGGATCTTGGTCAGGACTCCAGGACAAAGGAGGGATGCTGAGGACACTGGAAGGTAAGGAACAGGGGAGGAAAAATGGTGCGTTGCTCCGCTGCTGCCGCTGCTGGCGGTGCTCGTGGCAGCGAGCATGCACGCAGAGCGCTCGTCGGCATGAGGAAGCGTTACGGGAAGCGAGGTAGAGGGCGATCATGTCAGGGAGGAGGCGAGGCTCAACAGAAACTCGTCGGTGTCGTTGCAGAAATGCGAGGCAGGGTGGATCGGGGTAGAGAGAGAGGTATTGGGAGCTATGGTCTCCGACGGCTACGACGTCCCCGACGAGGCACGATGGGATCCGACGATGGCGGCTGGTACGGGAGGAAGAAGAGGGGCGGAGGTAACTCCTGGACATGGGCGAACTGCGAATTCACCAAGACGTTGGGTCTAGAGGGTGGACGTCTAGGTTAGGGTTTTGCTCGAGGAGAACATGGCTGAGCTTGGGGAGGAAGATGGTCGGTTGGGGGTTCTCTAGGGTGATGGATGGTAGATAAGGATGGGGTGGGGAGGTGCTAGGTAAGTAGGTAAGATTAGGAAGGGGAGGGAGGCACGTGGGTGTAGATTTTGTAAAAGCAAGAGAGGGAGGGGAGGTGCTCTCCAGGGGAGGGGTTTTTCTTCTCTCTTTTGCTTTCTTGCATAAGTGAATGGAAGGGGACTAGGAGAGGAGGGTGGTTGGCTATGGCGTGTAAAAGGTGTGGTGTTAGGTTTAAGTGCTAGGATTTTAGCTAGATGGCTTTAGCTCTAGCTAGCTTAGGATCTAATGTTAACAAAGAGAGAGGAAGTTAGGATTAAGGTAGGTTTAGGAAAGATGGAGGTAATGGTTTATCCAAACAAAAAGGTAGGTTTGTTTACCTAGATGGTGAGAAGCAAAGAAGATTAGATGGTTCCTAATAGATTTGTTTTGATTAAATTGAACCAACCAAATGATTTCAAAGAAGCTTCACAAGGTACCAACTCAAATAAACCAAAGGGGAGACATGAAGGGGAAAGTAGATGGTTTAATAAGATTTATTTGTATTGCTTCCTCTTGACATAATTCAAAAAAATAGTCCCATTAAACCAAAAAGGAAAAACAAGAAGGGGAGGATGGTGATGAACTTGCATGGGCCATGCATGTGGAATATATGCCACTTATGTATTTGTTGAAAACAAATATAGTTTCATATGGGAACATATCCATGCATGCACTCAAGGATTAGAATTATGGCCCAACAAAGAATGGAGCTTGCTATCATATGAGAATGGCCAACATATGCACATGTATGAACCCAAATGGCCGAATAGTGTGTATTTCCCACTATATTCACTTGTAGTCAGGATGGCATCATACATGGGCATAATTTGAATACAACCATATAGAAGCTTGCTAGATAGAATTCTACATACATGGCATCCAATGTGGCCATGGGGCTCCACATAAATGATATTGTGAAAACAATAGAAAACATATATGTAATCATGTAGATTTAGAAGTGGATCCATCTTATTACATATGAGCTAGACAAAAGCCAAAAGAAATGCAAGTGGCCATATATAGTTTGGATGGTGGGATTATAAGGTGGTGACAAGGAAGGTGGTGGAGTCAAGAAAAGATATGCGCCAACTCAACTTGGGCATGAAGCAATATATCAAGAGCTAACTACAATTCATCAAGAATCATATACAAGAAATATAGTATAATGCACATGGGATAAGAACCAAATAGAGCAGTTTTATATGATGCTCAAATGCAAGGTGGCATGGTGACATGAGCATGATATTATGCAATGCATTTATGATATGTATAAAGTAGCAATATAAAATAAGCAAGTAGAATTACAATTGTTATACAATTGGGATGCTACAACTCTCCCCCACTAAAGAATTATCTCGCTCCAAGATTCCTAGGAAAATAAAAGAACACGACAAGAGGCGGGTGCTCGGAACGAAGGTGATCCTCATGTTCCCAAAATGATTTTTGAACGGAATGGTGCGACCACTAAACCGTGCAAATCTTGCTAGACTTGTTGCGAGTCTTATGTTTTGATTCTTGAAAATAAATGACTTGAAAAGCAGGATTGTCGTGAAAATAAAGGTAGTATGTACATATCTCAGATGATCTCAAGGACACGAGAAAGAACAGGAACCGCTTCTTAAAGGAATTTGAGAAGATGATGAATCAAGGAAAGGAAAGGCACATTGTTATATTAAAGATTAACAAATGCATGTGGAGATGATTCTTTCTTTCACCGGAAGAAAAGAATGATTTTGGAGAATTTATCAACCATTATGAAAATAACATTATTTTTTCCAAGTCTGGAAAACAATATTGCCTTCAAACAATAGAGTTCCTTGATATCAACGGAAATATTTGGGTTCTTGATTTCTCGGTTTAGATTCTTCTTGCGCCAGTAAGGACCAAAGGATCGAACAAAGGAGGTGCGCGGATTTATCTCCACAAAAAAGAGTGATACAATTTTATGGTGGAATCCTGAAAAAGG
Source organism: Avena sativa (assembly GCA_916181665.1). NCBI lineage: Eukaryota > Viridiplantae > Streptophyta > Magnoliopsida > Poales > Poaceae > Avena > Avena sativa. The sequence goes on from OV702280.1 coordinate 142,863,395, forward strand.
AGTTGAATATCTGGAGTTATTGCAAAGATGCTTATTGCTTTATTTAACCATGATGTTATTGCAATAGATTTTTCGATTGATGGACTAGAACATAATTGGCTTTACCAAGAGAAAGTAATTAAACATATTGAAGTAACAGATATCTTCCATGCATATTTTATAATGATGTAGAACGCCGGTCGAATGAAGAGAACATAGAAGATTCTGCATTTGTTTCCACCAGATCATTGAAGATTCTACTCCATCTTGAAATAAATGAGACCACCAACAAGAGATAATCGATTATGTTCTTGAGAGAACACTCTGGAGAAACAAGGACGGAAGTAAAATTATCAAGAGAAAAAGTCCACTTCTTACTTCCGTGGAATGAGTGAAATCGCATCAATCGACCAATTTATCGTAATAAAGCGAATGATAAGAGTAGCGGTATGGTCATGACTCCATCCCGCACTCAAAGAATTACTTCGCACATGAATAGAAAAACTATGCAATCCAACTACCAAAAACAGACTGAAGATCTTGACAAACAGAATTCAGGAAGCTCCATAAGAAAATAGAGATTTGACGCAAATGTTTCATTGGATCCAAAGTAGATGAAGGTGATGATCTTGTTGTCGTGTCAGAAGTCTCAAGCCACTAGAAAAGATAGGAATGAAGACCCTGGAGACAGATAAAAGGTTCAACGGATAATTAAAGATAACGCCCAAAACTTGAATCTAAGAATTACGAAAGATCTGGAAACTCTTCGTGGCATCCGACGGATTGAAGATAGAAGATAGAGCAAGAGTGTTTCAAAAGATTTCCTAATGAGTCATAGACCAACGAATTTGAGCGAGATTTAGCCATCTTGAGTAAATCTTTAGCAGAACGATGATGATAACTTGCCAAACAAGGAAGTCCGGAGTTGGTTGAAACTGATGATGTTGAAGATTAACAATTGATTTTGATGCTTCCCGGATTGCAGCAATGTCTTTAGCAGAAGGACGTGGTTGAGATAGGTGACTTCAAAAAGTCAGAAATACCACTTTGAGAACTTTACACAGATGCGGTGTTCTTGAAGCTTGAGAGGATGGAAAGATGTTATTCTTCATGTTCTTCCATCGATATAGAATATGCAAGGATATCGTCAACATATACCACCACGAAAAGATCAACATCAAGAATAGGGGATTGGTGTTTAGAAAGATGCATCGGAAGAATAGATTATCTGGCCCTTCAGATAGGAAAATAGATATCGACTTGTTCACATTGTTGATTGGATCACTGGTTGAAACGAGAAGAGATTTTTGATAAAAACGATTATAACTCATAGATTTAAGCAAAGCTATTAGAGATGAAAAGATGAAATTCTCTCGTATCAAAGAGAACCTTCTAGATATGGAGTTCAAAATATGTGAAGCATGATAAACATATTATAGACCACCGTAGTGCCTTTAGAAACCTCCGGATTGCCAAAGATACTTGAATATGATATAGATATGATCACGGTATAACTCAAATCATAATAGATAACCACCATCATTTGGAGTATTAGTTTGATGGCATTAACCATATTCCACTCATGATAAGCGTCATATAGCTATACCAAGAACCAAATTACAATCACAAGCATCGGATCAACACATGTTATGTATTTATCCTAAAAAATGCATATGAATTAAAAACAGTAACAAAAGCATGACAGTAACAAAATACCGAGTTATGTATTTATCCAAATTACAATCACAAGCATCGGATCCACTCATCTTATGTATTTATCCTAATTGAAGCGACAGTAACAAAAGACCGAGTTAGTATGGACATGCCGACAAAAGAAGATAGTTGGAGCATCGCACACGACTGAAAGGTGTGTGGAAACACAGATGTATTAAAGAAAAATTTCCACATTTTTCGGCATTAAATTACCAATAGATGCAAAAAACTACTTGACCAATAGAGATTAACAACTCCACATTATGTGAAAGCAAGTAGGACGGGCAAACACCCTTAACAACATCGCGTTGGTTTACAAAGAGTGAGATAGATCGCGTCGGTTTACACATAAGCCTATCGGTATGGAATGTACCAATAGTTGATAACCAAAGGCAGATTATGAAGCAAAATTGGATGCAATAGATAAACAAAGGATTTAACACATCCTATGGTACTATAGAAACCCTGAACACATGAATCCTAGTTTGAATTTTAGAAGAGGATAGACAAACGTTACCCCTTGTTACCATAAAAAGTGTGGGTGGTGGGTAAGAAGAAAAATGGAAGAAGTCCTACTCTCACATTTAGTTTTTCCCTAATATACATAACTACCAAAAATATTTTCTAGACTGACAACGACCATCTTGGCTGAGACCCTGAAGGGCGGAATAGCTCTGATACTACTTGTAATACCTCGGACACTACACTCTAAGCAACAAGACGGGAATGAACCCAAAGTGCATAAGGTGTCCTACCAAGGAGGCCCAGGGACCACCCACGTGTAGGTCCCGTCTGAGCGGAACAGGGCATGGTACCGGCCAACCAACCTATCCACTTCGCAAGAACATCATGACAAGTACGAGAGGCATAGTCGATAGGTATGTGTAATAACCTACCTTTATAAAGGTAAAGGTTCCTGTGATTGCAATGCTAGTCCCTAGATCAAATGCTAGCATCCACAGTTTAAGATGAAGTACACAGAAACAAAGGTCATTATTACATCGTCATTCCAGAGATAACATAGTCTTACAACTCCATAGCCATAGGCTAGTACAAGAGTTTAACTTAACAACATAAATAAAAGTCTTCATCTTCATGTGCCACATGCAAACATGTTGAGTGTAGACTCACAACCCTAATCCTCATCAGAGTAACCTGCAACATCACAAGTTACAACCACAGTGGGTCAATACATTGGAATAGTATTGGCAAGTGATACCTTAGTAGAACAATAGTTTCTAGATTCTACATGAATTTGGCTAAGTGTAGCTTAGGCTTGCTTTGGTCAAAATAGGTTTTACCTATCAGTTGAAAACACTAAGTTTTTGTTTGGCAAAAACTCCCAAGGAACCACCAATAGACATTGGTGAACCTTTACCCTTGTTCAACAACAAGTTTTTAACTTAGAAATTGGGATGAGGAGATCCTTGATAGCTGCCATGTCTTGATGCTCAAATTGTCCATTGCCGGGGACACGACTAAGTACTTAGATTCTTCCTTCTCGAGAGGTGGTGCACTTTCCCCACAAGACTCGACATGCATCGAGATAGGACCTTTCAGAAGCCTTACCTTAGACCAAAATAGACGCGTTCCCAAATCTCTCACCCCTACCACCAACTGTCCATTTGGCTAAGTTATTGCAACCTATATGATCCAGGCAGAGCCCATATTTCCATGTGGCTGCACTAGAAGCTTCTTAACATATGGCATCTCAAATCCATTTATTCCTGGGTGGCTTTCCACAAGTGTGATACACAAGGTAGACTATAGATATGGGTCTTGTGTAACCACTCAACATAACCCAAACATACCATTCCACCCAGGTGATTCATTCACTTAGTTGTTTTTATTAAGCAAAAACACAAGTCAAAAGACATAGCTAAATTTCATAGCATGAATATATTCCACCCTTGTTTGCTATTATCTAGGATAAGCATGGCAATATAGTAAGTATCTTAACTTAGAGAAAATTCTAACAATTCTACAACTACTACGATTTCCCAAGCATAGCATATAGATACTTAGCAAAAATTATCATGCAAGCCCGATACAAAATATCACTAATGCATAGTGAAAATATTGGGACAAAAATATGAAGCACCACTTTCCTTGGTAGTTTGGGGAGTAGCAAAACTCCTCACAATCACAATCACCACTAGCACCAAAATCTACACATAAAATGATAGCACCAAATTCATATTTCAAATAATCAAGCAAAATATAAGAATGCATGCAAATGCCATGTGATGAATTTTTCTAAACTAAACAAGACAAGTAAACAGTACTGAATCATTAAACTAAACAATTACACACTAAATAAACTTAATTTGGCTTTTAAAACCTTTTCCAAATAATTTTTATACACAAAATAGGACTACAAAAGTCTCTGCATAAAACTCTATTTTAACAGAGGAAAATTACAAAACCAAGCCTACAAATGTGTAGGATTTATTTTTTTGATTCCATCGATATATTATTTGCATTTTTTGGATATACAGAACAAAAGTTATTGAATTTACAAGTTTGAATAACTAATAGATTCAAAAAATCGATTTTAATTTAAAAACCCAGACACGTGGGCGTATTTGATTGGCCCGTACCGGTTCGGCTGGATCGATCAACGAGAGCCGCAGGATTTAAATGAAATCGCACGGGCCAGATCTAACCATACCCCTTCGATAAGTGATCTAATCTGGCGTGCTAGATCTAGATCTAATGGCCCACGACGGCTTGGCCAAGAACTGGCGGCGCGCGTTGTTGCAGCGGTGGCGGCGCTACTGGCGGCGACGGTCTGGCAACTATAAAGGGGGTTGGGGGTTGTGGTGTGGCTTACTAGACTCGCAAGAACACGAGGAAGCTCAACATGCTGCTGGCGTGGTCAGGGGCAGGCTGTAGCAGTGGCTAGCGCTCGTCGGAGTTGCGGGCGGCGTCGGGATCGGGCGGACGACAACATTGACGATGTTCTGGATCTCCCTAGCACAATCTAAGAGCATCAGTGCGTGCACAAAGATCAGGCGACCACGATAGGGTCAGGAAGAAGGCAAAGGGCTCTCGGGTTTTCGCTAGATTCCTCACCGGAGTTGAGCGGCAGATCAGTCGTTTATAGGGGTGAACGGGGACGACGACCTGGGTCACGAGCAGGCAAACCAAAGGCTTCAGAAGGTGCACAAGGACACGGGGTCACACTCGTTTGAACCAGAAGCAAAGGGGCGGTCAGAGCTCACCGTAATCGCTTGCCGGAGCTCGTCGGGCAGTGGCGGTGCGGTTTGAAATACTGGCAGCCTGGTGGCGGAGTGAGTGTGCTGTGTGGGGGGAAATGACCGCGGCGGCGAGATGGTTAAGTATCCAGGAGGGGAGAGGGAATTACACGGTGCTTCAATGCCAATTAAGCGAGAAATCAAATGCGGCGTTTCTGGAGGAAACGGCGATGGCGACGGAGTCTGCGCGCGCGGGGGTGGGGAAGAAGATGCTGACTTGGCTTGGGCCCAGTGGCAGCGTCAGCGGGGCAGAGCGGGTGCGGGTGAGAGAGAGAAGGGCTACCCCGGGTGGGCTTAATAGGCTGGTTCTAGAACTGGGCCAAAATGGCAGCGCTAGCCTTTTTCTATTTCTTTTCTCCTTTTCTATTTCTGATTTGATTTTCTGAATCCATTTTCAAATGATATTCAAATGAGTTTGAATTCAAACTATTTCTGGATTTTTGTAAAATAATCCAAGCATATATTTGTGTATAAAACATTGCTGGTTGATCACACATACTTTGGTCCACTGAGAATAGAATTAAAACCATGCCTTATTTAAATATTTATAATAGGCATATAAATGGTTTTAAATTTAGATTATTTTTTGAAACTTTGAACAAGCTTTGAAATCAACATTCAAACCTATTCTGGTTGAAACAAAGTATTCTCATGATTTGAAAAGGGAAATAAAGCCATTGCCTTTCTTACATAAAATAATAGGCAAACAATTTGGCTTCTGTTTTGCAATCTTATTTAAAAATGCATGAGGATGCATGAATGATGTGCAAACTTTATAAATCATGATTTTTGGGATGTTACAAATCTAACCCCTTAAGGTGAATCTCGCCCTCGAGATTCGGATTGGCTAGCAAATAGGTGAGGGTGGTATTTCCGAAGATCATCTTCTCTTTACCAAGTTGCTTCCTCTTCGGAATGGTGGTTCCGCTGGACTTTGCAAAATTTAATAGTCTTAGTCCGAGTAACTCTTTCTGCAGTCTCAAGAATCTTGATTGGTTTCTCCTCATAGGTGAGATCACTTTCCAACTGGACCTCTTCCAAAGGTATAGTATCCTTCAAAGAAGTCTCTTCCGTTTCCGGATGGCATTTCTTTAGCTGACTTACGTGAAACACATTGTGAACGGCAGACAGTGATTCATGCAATTCAATCTCATATGCTACTTCTCCTTTACGGCTCAGAATCTTGAATGGTTCAACATATCTTGGTGCCAATTTTCCTTTGACTCCAAACCTCTTCACTCCACGAAGTGGTGATACTCTAAGATAAGCTCTATCACCTACTTCATAGGTGACTTCTCTACGCTTTGGATCTGCGTAGATCTTCTGTCGGGACAGTGCTATCTTCAATCTATCCTTTACCAACTTGACTTTCTCTTCATCTTCCTTGATTAGTTCTGTTCCGAACAAGTTTCCTTCTGCAACACCACTCCATAACAATGGTGTAGTACATTTTCTCCCATAGAGAAATTCAAACGGTGCCATCTCAATACTGGCTTGATAGATGTTGTTGTAAGAGAATTCTGTGTAAGGCAGACTTTCATCCCAACTAGCACCATAATCTAGGGCACATGCCCTCAACATATCCTCTAAAATCTGGTTGGTCCTTTCTGTCTGTCCATTAGTCTGGGGATGAAAGGCAGTTCTGAATTCCAATCTCGTTCCCAATGACTCATGCAGTTGCCTCCAAAAATGGGAAGTGAATTGAGTTCCTCTATTAGACACAATACTCTTGGGTACTCCATGCAGACACACAATCCTATTCATATAAATCTTGGCCAACTTAGCACTTGTATAGGTTGTCTTCACCGGTATGAAGTGAGCCACTTTAGTTAGGCGATCTACCACGACCCAAATAGAATCATATCCTGATCTAGTCCTTGGCAGTCCAGTGATGAAATCCATACCAATCTTATCCCACTTCCAATCAGGAATAGGTAGTGGTTGTAGCAATCCTGCTGGTTTCTGATGTTCCGCTTACACTCTACTACATACATCACACAAAGCAATATGTTCGGCGATGTCCTTCTTGAGATTATTCCACCAAAATATTTCCGTCACATCCATGTACATTTTTGTGTTACCCGGATGAATGGAATATGGTGAGTTGTGTGCTTCTTGTAAAATCAGTTTCCGAAGCTCCGGATCTTGCGAATGTAGATACGTTTTCCATACCATAAAGTACCCTATTCATCTTCATGAAATCCTTTAGCTTTCCCCTTGCTATTTTTTTCCTTAATCTCTTCAATTTCCTTGTCCGTCTTTTGGGCTTCCTTGATCCTATCCAACAAGGTGGGTTGAACATCCAATGACATGAGATGTCCTTCAGGCACTATCTCCAATCTGAGATCTTTGAATTGGGCACACAGATCATCTGGGAATTCTCCCTTGGTGAGGCCATTCACATAAACTTTACGGCTTAATGCATCCGCTACAACATTTGCTTTACCGGGGTGGTATTGCAAACTCAAGTCATAGTCCTTGATGAGTTCTAGCCATCTTCTTTGTCTCATGTTGATTTCTTTCTGAGTGAAGATGTACTTCAAGCTTTTGTGATCTATGAACACTTCGCAACGCTTTCCGAAAAGATAATGTCTCCATGTTTTGAGTGCATGGATAACAGAGGATAACTCTAAATCATGAGTAGGATAATTCACTTCTTGAGTTTGGAGTTGTCTCGAGGCATAAGCCACAACTTTCCCTTCCTGCATCAAAACTGCACCTAATCCCTGGTGAGATGCATCACAATATACTTGGAAATCTTTCTCCAAATCTGGCAGACATAAGACTGGTGTTGTCACTAGTATTTTCTTGAACTCTTGAAAACTGAGTTCACATCCTTTAGTCCAATCAAATTTATTGTCTTTCTTAAGTAATTTTGTCATTGGCTTAGCTACCTTTGAGAAATTCTCAATGAATCTTCTATAGTATCCTTCCAAGCCAAGGAAACTACGAACATCTTTTACTGACTTAGGATATTCCCACTCAGTTACAGCTGACACTTTTGCGGGATCAACTGATACACCATCTCCTGATACAATATGTCCGAGAAAGCCGACTTCATTCAGCTAGAATTCACACTTGCTGAATTTGGCATATAGTTTATGCTCTCCATATCTCACCACAAAGGTGGGAAATCTTTCTCTCTTCTTGGGGCAGTTACTAGATATATGACCTTCTTATCCAAAAGAGTAGCAACACTTTGTGTTCACTTTGGATGTGGCCTGATGAGGCATGGTTCTGACTTTGCCTTCATCCTTCTTGGTAGAAGTTATTCCCTTATGGAGGTTTCCAAACATTTTATGCATTCCATCTTGTTTCATTTGTGGAACTATAGGATAGAGGGGGCATTGGATAGGGACATGATCATTTCCTTCACATAGGAAACAAGTCACTTGAGATGTGGGGCATTGTTTAGTTGGATGTTTCTCTTCACAATTAGGGCATTGATCCTCATGCTCTTTATAAGTGTGTCCTATGTCTCCACAAATATTGCAAGCTTGAGTTCCTTCTATAATATCATCCTTGATATCATTGTTATCACAATCTCCTTGGGAAGGTTGTGTAAGCATTTTTCATTAACACTTGAAAGAGAAAAAAGAGAGAAGCAGAATATATGTGGTGAAAATATTGTATACTTTTTGAGATCTTTGGTATCACCTCACCTCCTAAGATGAATAATTAGAGTTCTTAAAAACCAAGGAAAATAAGAGGTGTTTGATATCCATGATTATCAAAGTGGGTGTTAATGAAAAAGCTCTAATATTATCCTTCTTTTGACATCTACTTGTTAACCTTAACTTTTGACGCAAGTGACCTTGCTTAAAACATTTTTACGATCATAATTTGAGAGGCGCTGAAGAAAAATTGATCTACAAGATGACAATATCATTTGGGTTTCTAAGGATTATTAGCTATCAAGTTATTTGCGTCTAGGGATTGAACTTAAGTGCAACTATTCAGATATATTATGATCATGTTCAAGGTTGCAGGATTTGAGAAAATGGAATATGATACAACCTTGAATTTGTAAGTCTTTTTTGCCTTGATCAATTCCTCACTATTATTCATTATAGATTTTTCACTTGAGGGCGAGTAATAGCTAATTTTGGGGAAGTTGATAGCTCCAAATTTCATCACTTTATAATATTTATTTTACTCTTGTTTATTGCCGGATTCCTCTGAAGATTACCCCTTTCCACTAATGTTAATGTCACAATTAGTGATGTTTTTAGGTAATAAACATTTATTGAAGATATAATGTAATTTATGAGCTAATAACACCTAAAGAAGTAAATCCCCAATTGGAGCCCCTTTCATTGCAGGCGCACAACACACGTAATGACCTGTGGTATGGTCGGGACATACCCATCGGCTCCTGTATATCAACAGAAGCAACTTTTGTAAAAGGGAGAGGACAAAAAAGAGAACACAGCCGCCACAAAACTCATCCAGACAGAAGATATCAGATCTGGAAGAGGATAAGAACATCCCCTAATTCCTCGATGATCTTCACCTCTTCAACCACACAATCCATCATCATCCCCGTCACCACTTAGAGAGAGAGAGAGAGAGAGATTGGCAATTGTAAGATTAGGGTTTGATACTTTGATCTACCTTTGGTTTGTATTCAATTTGACCTTCAAGTACTATTGTGGGTTTATACGATAACATTGAGATGATTTCCATTTGCAATACAATTATGCCTTTGATTTGTTTCCTTCTCATGCATGAGTAAATCCCCATAGACAGACATATCATTAGGATTAGGAAGAATTGTCCATGAGGACTTCTAGTAGGTATATGGGTTGCTCTCCTACTCACTTACAAGTAAGAAATATCACAATCACTTATCCCACTTTATCCATTTCGCACTTTTACTATCACCATGAACCATTCTCTCCGCGCCTAACTTCTCATCTGCAGGAACTCCAAACACCTTTCCCGATGTTACTTTTATGCAATGTACTCCTTATTTTATTTCCTTTGCAACTTTCCTATATCTTTTACTGACAACCCTCCACCACAAGAAATTGTAGTCAATTCACTCAAGACCTGTGACACCTTGAGTGCGACAGAAACCTGCCTAAAAGCACTTGCTGAAGCTCCTTGTTGGGATTGATATAAAAAATAGAATTAATACTTCCACAAAAACATTCTTTGACAAACCTGTGCACTTGTACGACATCAGAACCTGTGCCACGTTTTCTCTGTATTGACAAGTCCAGTCACACTTTGAAGTTCTCGTCGTGTACAACCGCGCCACACACCCTGGGTCCATATCGGAGACGGCCGACTTCGTTGCGGGTAGCTTAGTGGGGTGGCCGCCATGTACATTCTTTGGGTCTGGGAAACTTCGTGTCCGACGCCCCGTCGACATACTGTTGGGTGTATGTTTTATGATCTTGTACCTACCTGATCTAACAAAAAGGGTCAAAGTGCGTGTGGATACTTTGGTGCTCCCCTGCAGGGTAAAATCTTTTTGAAAAGTCGTGTCCAAGGTTATGGACGACTTGGAGCATAGTTTCTCGATCATAGACAACTATAACTAAAGTTTACTGCTATAATTTGACTTGTATCTGATCTAACTTGTAAGTTGGATAACCACCATGGAAAGAATGATTAAAACTACCAATTGTGTGAGTTTCCTCATCTTGACTTCCTCATTTGGTATTGAGGGCGAAATACCAGGATGGGTATGATTGGTGGAAGTATCAGGTTGGATCCACGTAGGTCATTCTTATCTCTCTTTGATAGACGATAGTTGTACCGAGTCTCTATAGGTTGTTTAGTGCATGCTTCGCTGCCACCTCAGTCCACCATACCTATGTAGGCGAGAGCTACGAATTCTAAGTCTCGACGTGTACTTGCCTTAGTACTGACCACTCTCTTTTTCCTTTGCCCTTTCTCGGCAACCCTTTTGTTGAACATGTTTTGAGATCGACGTTGTTAACATGGTTACACTTCCGTCTTGGCCTAGGTAGGGTTATGTACGCCATTGGTTATTCTTGAGGGCTCTTAGCCCCATTTGCTTCTTATCCGTACTCGGATGCTATACTATTTTTAGGTGATTTGGATCTTTGTACTGTAAATCTGTATTCTTGACTCCTTGAGTCGGTGTTGTATATATCTGTTCTGTCATTCCATCGTGGACTATTGTGTAATGATATTACTTTGTTTTTCCACCCGCACGCAAGTTCCTGGTGGGAATCTTTCAATCGATTCTATGCAGGTTTGGCGGGAACCACTGAAACTTGCATACAGATGATTCAAGGGTGTTACAACGAACCAGAACCAGATACGAAATATAATGGCGTCGCTGGTGAACTTGTAGAATAGGACAATCAAGCATTAGACATGTGTGCCAACAATTAAATGAGCAATCAAACCAGACAATGGAATGCAGTTACTGTCGTACCTAAGAATGAACTAGATAGAAATTATAATGGCATCATACTAGAACTTGAAGAGTAGGAATGCAAACCACGAATGAACTACACAGTAGAGGATAGTTATGTCGTTACTTAGGATGAACCATGTCAACACCCGGATTTTTAATACCAGATGCCTATTATGCCATACATCGCAATCCCAGGATTACCATTTTTGCAAGACATAATAGATTGGTACCATAGTTCATCATCCATTACAAACCATAATAAAGGTCTTACAAATAAAGGATCTCATGATCCAGTCATAATACAATCAATGCAACGAAATAATAAAATAACGGTAGCATGGGAGAGGCTCCATCTTCATGGTCACAGGCAATGCTGATGATGGGAGATGATCCTAGTTGTCGTAACCTTCCTGCGGTCCATCCTCCCGATAATCCTCTTCATATTCTGGCCACGGGAATAGCCTGGGACAAAGCCATGAGTACTCTTTAAGTACTCGCAAACTATCACTACTAAGTAAAGAGGTTTCAAGTAGGAATACCAAGCTCTAGGTTGTTTTGCAAAAAGCCAGGTATATCTCTAGCTGAGTTCAGAAGTAAAGAAAACTAGTTTAAGGTTTTATAACACCTAAGTTGGAACTCAGTTTTTACTTTCACAACCTTGTTGTGGTCAATTCAAAGTCATGATTCATTTCACAAGTCATTTTGAAAACATCTGACGACGGAACAGTATGGCCACTCCAACTGTCCATAACCGTAGACGTGGCTATTCGAATACTTTGACACTCTGCAGAGGTGGTACACTTTCACCACAATATTCGGTACATCCATCAGGAACAATCCCGAATTCACCATACTCAGTATGTGGATAATCAATCCTAACATTTCAATTACACACCCTAGTATAGGCACCTCTCCTATGAGTTTGGCCTCCCAACCATGACCATCTGTCATCTTGGGAGCTGCACAGGTGGTCAATCATCACGAGGTAGCCTCAGCTCAAACCTTGGCCGCAAGGGAACCCATACTAAGGTATATAAACTTCCAGTCAAGCCCTACCCAATTTTGGGTATTGTGGTTGTACGGTAAAATTGGAATGATATCGCATCCAGACACAACCATCAGTTTTATAAAGGGGCTAAGGCTCATGCGTCAACATTTTCATCATCAAATTCACCTTGTATTCATGAACACATGTCAAAACATCTCATTAGAATGACTCATCATTCTAAGGTTTTCATAACCATTTTCACCAAGTATTCCCATCTAAAGTGATCAAGTTTTATGCTTAGCACTATCCACTAAAGTTGGGGGTAAACACTAATGAGGGGTGATAATCAAGTGTTACTTATCTAAGTATAATCTCCTGCCTCAGGATGACATCAAGTTCTACCTAACGTAGGACAAGTCTTATGCTCTTTATGCTACCTTTAATATCTTTCCAAAACTTCACAAGAACTTTCTAAAAGTAAACAAAGACTTTTGATAAAGAAATAAATTAATAAAGCTTGCAAGTAAAACTGAGATTTGGTATCAACAAATGGTATAACCACATATGCCTAAGGCATCTAGTTGGTTTAGTTATCATGCAAGTGTTAACTTGCAACATTCTATCTTGCTAAGTTAACTTGTATAATGAGGCTTGCGTTGTGCAGTGAAGTGGTTGAAGTTCTCCTCTGCTTCCTCTTCATAGTAGTCTCCTTCCTCTTCGTATCCTTGGTCGGTACTAGCGTATATAAATAAATATGAAGTACACAATCACCAAACAATACTTAACTACTTCTATTTAGCACACAAAGGCTCACACCAGATGATCTAGCATCATCACAATCATCACAAGAAATAAGGCAATAGTTTTATTTATTTCAGTTTAGAAAAGTAATTTCTACTCATTGAAAAACTACTTAAGATTTAATATTCTCCAATTCAAACATGGGATCATGTTGACACATGTCATCACCACATACTTCAATACTTGGGAATGTGATTTAAAGTGGTGTCACAATTTAATAAGGTTTAACTTTTTATTTTAATTAATTAAAGTGAATAGAAATGCCTATGGGGCATTCTTCTATTACTTGTCCATTATTACTACAAGTAAACCTAGATATTTTTATATATTAAGAAAGGTCTTATCAAATGTGATTTTTGAGAGTTGGAATCAACTCAAAAGAATTTATGGTTGAATTTTGAAAAACGTTTGAATGCAGAACAGTCTCTGCCTTGTTATTTTTACTATAGGTGATCTATAATTTCAAATTGTTTGAATCCAACAGGCTTGGATTAAGTATTTCTATACATTTCTAACAAAAATGGTTTCATGCAATTTGGTTCAGTGAATATCTCTGAATTGAATTTTGAATCTACTGCTAGAACTGAGTTTGAAACTAAATAGATAAATCTAAATTCAAACTAACTGGGTCACACGGGACGTCTAACTGGGATGGCCCACTGCGCATAGCGCGCGCGTGGGCTGGTTAAGTGGTTGTCCCCATGTGTTAGTGGGACAGGAGGGTGCGAAGGGGTACGAGCTAACTACGATCGTAGGATTAGATCGAGGACCAACGGCTCACGGCCATCGTCCTCGTGGAACAGAACACGACGGGCTCGAACCCTAGCGCAGCCAGTGGGGGTCTATGGCGGCTCACCGGGGCTCAGGCGATGGTCGGCGATGAGGCCGAACGATGAAGTCGACGATGGCGGTTCTCCTGGTACTGGCGGCAGGGGTGGTGCGGTTCGTTCGGAACCCGTTGGTGCTCTGAGTGGCACCAACGGCGGTTTTGATGACGCGCAGTGGCTATGGGTCGCGCGGCGGCGAACGGGGATGTCTGGGAGGTTCATTGGACGGTGGTGATCATAGGCACGGGCGGTGAAGGCGGGGCACGGTCTGTGCGAGCGTGTTGGGCGCGGCAAGCTGGCATGCTCTAGGCATGGCAGAGACAAACTGGGCGTGCGTGTTCTTGGTGGTCCACTGCTTGTCAGGGATCGAGGGCTGGACAGAGGGTGGCGGTGGACGATGGCGTGCTTCCTGGACACGGTGGCTAGGTGCGGCCCTTCCTCCTACTAGCTAGCTATGGTCGGCTAGCCGGGGTTGGCTCGGGCATGCACGGCATGGTGCATTGGGTAGGGTCTAGGTTTGTTTAATGTGCTGGTTTTCACTAGGGGATACATAGGTGATCAATGGGGAACAATGTTTGGCAAAATTACTGGTCAAAACAATGAAGTTTGGCCAAATTTGTTTTCTGTCTCCAGGTATTTGATGAAATGGCCGAAAGAATTTCATATTTGAATTTTTGGTTGAAACTTGGTGGATGAAATGGTCACATACTAGGTAGTATCTAGTTGATTGGATTTGTCAAGGTGCACTGGTTTGGTTGGGTTTTGAGAAATGGTGATCTTCCCATATGAACTAGATTCAATTTTCAAATGTCATTTGAATAGGGTTACCAAATGTTTCTGTGGGTTTGCAAGGTGTGCTTGGGTTCACTTTTACTTGGTCTAGAAAGGGGTGAAAAGAATTGGATTTGTTTCTGTTTGAAATCTTGGACTAGAAAAACTCAAAGTGGTCTAGTGAGCAAGATTGGCAAAAATGACCATTAGCTCATTTTGTTTGTTTTTGAATTTCTAATGATTTGATTCTGCTTGGAAATGATTTAGATGATGTTTTTTTCATCTTTAAACCAATACTTGCCATTCACAACAATCAAACAAGTCCATTCAATCATTCATGCATTCATCACATACACACATGCATTCATATGAATTTTAATTCACAAAAGTTTTTATTAACCTTAATTTTGGGTGATTGGAATTGATAACCTTGATTAATATTTTTGGGATGTTACAAACCTTCCCTCCTTAAACAAACTCTCGTCCTGAGATTTGAGAAAAAGAGAAAACTAGGATTTAAAGAGATCTGGAAACTCCGTCCTAATGTAGTCTTCTCGCTCTCAGGTAGCTTCTTCTTCAGTGTGGTTACTCCACTAGATCTTGAGAAACTTGATATTACGGGTCCTAGTGGTTCTGAAAGCTTCCTCCAAATACGAATGGGTACTTCGGGATATGTCAGGTCATCGTTGATCTCTATGGTTTGGTGATCAATATGCTTAAAAACTTTGGTCTTCTCTGGGACTTCTAGGAATTTGCGAAGTAACAAGATATGGAACACATTATGCACGACTGAAATATCCTATGACAGTTCCAGTTGATACGATACTTCTCCTCGATGATTTAAAATCATGAAGGGTCCGATACATCTGGGGGATAACTTTCCTTTGAGTTGAAACGTTGCATTCCCTTCAAAGGTGATACTTTGAGATACACAAAATCTCTGATGTTGAAGGCTAGGTCTCGACGTCTCTTGTCGGCATAACTCTTCTGTCTGGATTGGGCGGTCTTTAGGTGCTCATGGATCTTGTGAACTTTCTCTTCTGCTTCTCGTAGGATGTCGGGTCCGAAAATCTGACTCTTTCCTACTTCCGACCAATTCAAAGGGGTACGACACTTCCTTCCATACATGAATTCAAATGGGGCCATGTGCAAACTGGCTTGATAACTGTTGTTGTATGAAAATTCTGTGAAAGGCAGACAGTCTTCCCATTTAGATCCATATTCTAACACACAGGCTCTCAACATATCTTCTAGTATTTGATTTACTCGCTCCGTTTGTCCATTAATCTGAGGGTGATAAGCTGTACTGAAATCTAGTCGGGTTCCTAATCCTTCATGGACTTTCTTCCAAAACCTCGAGGTAAACTGGGTTCCTCGATCCGATACAATGTTCTTGGGGACTCCATGCAAACTGACGATTCTAGAAATGTACAACTCTGCTAGTTTTGAACTTTGATAGGTGGTCTTGACAGGTAAGAAATGTGCGACTTTGGACAGTCTATCCACTATGACCCAAATAGAGTCATTTCCCCTACTAGATGTAGGCAAACCGGTGATAAAATCCATTCCAGCTGAATCCCATTTTCATTCCGAAATCTGCAATGGTTGCAATAGTCATGCTGGTCTCTGATGTCCCGCCTTGACTCTCTGACAAATATCGCACTTGGCTATGTAGCTTCCGATTTCTCTCTTCATCTTATGCCACCAAAATTGATCCTTCAAATACTGATACATGTTTGTTTCTCCGGGGTGGATAGAATAAAGAGTATCATGGGCTTCTTTCAAAATAGCATGCTTCAACTCTGAATCTGTTGGCACACAGATACGTCCTTTGTACCACAAAACTCCTTCTTCATCTTCAGTGAATCCGGGTACTTTCCCTCTACCAATATGACGTTTGATTCCGTCGATACTAGAATTTCCTTTCTGAGCCTCCTTGATCTGAGTGATCAAAGTAGGTTGAAGTTCTATGCTAGCCAAAAATCCTTCAATTACTTGTTCCATTCGGAAATCTTCTAACTCCTTGTGCAAACTTGGTTGCTCCTTCATAATCATGGAGCTCAAGCGACACGGAAATCTGCTAAGGGCATCTGCTACCACATTGGCTTTACCAGGGTGATAGTGGATGTACAGATCATAGTCCTTGATTAACTCTATCCATCTCCTTTGCCTCATATTCAGCTCCTTCTGAGTGAAAATATACTTCAGACTCTTGTGATCCGAATAACTCTCACAACGGTTTCCCATAAGGTAATGTCGCCATGTCTTCAAGGCTAAAACTACGATTGCTAGTTCAAGGTCATGGGTAGGGTAATTCTGCTCATGTTGCTTCAGTTGTCGGGATAGATATGATATGGCTTTGCCTTCTTGCATAAGCACACATCCGAGACCGATCTTGGATGTGTCACAATACACATCAAAAGGCTTCGTGATATCCGGCATAATCAAGATTGGGGCTGAGATCAATCTCTTCTTGAGTTCTTGAAAACTTGCTTCACATTTTTCCGTCCATTCAAACTTCTTATCTTTCTTCAACAATTGGGTCATGGGTCTTGCGATACTCGAGAATCCTTCTATGAACTTGCAGTAATATCCTGCTAATTCGAGAAATGCACGAACTTGGGTTTGAGTGGTTGGGGCTTGCCATTCTTCAACATCCTTAACCTTGGCAGGGTCAACGGCAATTCCTCCGGCCTAAACAATATGTCCAAGGAATCCTACTTCCTGTAACCAGAACTCACATTTGCTAAACTTTGCATACAATTGATGCTCCCTAAGGGTTCCGAGGATGGTCCTCAGGTGTAGCTCATGTTCTTCTTATGATTTGGAATAGATTAGAATGCCATCGATGAAAACAACGACAAACTTATCCAGGAAGTCCATAAAAATCTTATTCATGAGGTTCATGAAATAAGCGGGGGCATTGGTTAATCCAAAAGATATGACAGTGTAATCATACAATCCATATCTGGTGGTAAAGGCAGTCTTTGGAATATCCTCTACGTGAATCTTGAGTTGATGATAACCAATTATAAGATCAATCTTAGAAAACACTTTGGCACCAGTCAACTGGTCAAACAGATATTCTATCTTTGGCAGTGGATACTTGTTCTTGATAGTGACATCATTCAGCTTCCGATAATTCGTACACAAATGGTTACCTCCATCTTTCTTGTCCACAAACAAGACAGATGATCTCCATGGCGACGCACTTGGTTGAATCAGTCCTATCTCTAGCATAGCATCCAGTTGCTTCTTCAGCTCCACTAAATTCAGACGGTTTCATACTATACGGTCTCTGGGCTATGGGTCCAGTTCCAGGGATTAGTTTAATGATAAACTCGATATCCCGATCTGGGGGCAAACTGGGCAAAACATCTAGAAATACGTCAAGGTATTCACATACTACTCTAACTTAGTCAATGGTTCCTTGGGCTAGACTGTTGTTGCACTTGAATTAACGGGGCAAGGTTTTAGATACATGCTCTACTGATATTCCAGTGGTACTAGTCATGGTTATGGCTTTCTTGGCACAGTTGATTAATCCTTTATGTTTCGACATCTAATCCATTCCTAGTACTACTTGCAAACCTTTAGTTCCGAGTACTATTAGATTAGCATAAAAATGTATGCCATGGATTCTGATAGGTACGACCTTACAAATTTGTCTAGCTTTGGTGGTTGAACCAGGTATTTGAACTATCATAACATGCTTCAATTTTGTTGGTTGAATCTTACTAGTGCATGCAAATTCTTCTGTAACAAACGAGTGTGGTGCTCCAGAATCAAACAACACTCTTGCAAGTAGTGAGTTAACATAAAACATACCCAACACGACATCTGGCTCTTCTTGGGCTTCTTCAACATTCATGAGAAACAGACGACCATTGCGGTTGAGCGAGTTCCCTGGGGCAAATCTTCTTCCAGGCTGAACACGACGTTGCTGCTAAGCTGGAGCATTCACATTAGGGATGCTGCAAGGTTCTTGGGGCACTCATTGGAATATTGACCCTTGGTTCCACATTCATAACAAGTCACCTGAGAATTGTATTTTCCTGCAACAGGCACACCATTGCTTCCAGTCCTTGGGGCAGTATTAGTGTTGTTGGTGACATGGTTGTTGTTGAACTTAGGCTGTGCACGGTTGAAATTGTTGGAGATGCCGGGGTTGTTGCTGTGGTTTCCTCCGGGCCATGGGTTTCCTCCTCCATGGTTGGGATATAGGTTGGATGGTTCATCGAGGGTCTATTGTTTCTTGGGGAAAATCCTGTAGACGGGCTCGGGCGATACTTTGGGGTATGGTGGGTTCCTGGTTGATGAATCATTCGACGCTTGCGGTTCTCATTGGCTTGGTTGATATTTCTTTCCATCTGGATGGCAGAATCCACTAAGGCTTCAATGTCAGCAAATGGAATATTGACTAACACTGTCTACATCTCATCATGCAGACCATTCAAGAATCTCTCATTCTTCTTGGCTTCAGTGTCAATCTCATCGGGTGCATACCTTGCTAATGATAGAAATTTGTCGCGGTACTCAACTATTGTCATCCTCCCTTGCTTCAATTCTCTGAATTCATCTCTCATCCTCTTGATCAAACCCGGTGGCACATGGGTTCTGCTGAAATTGAGTTTGAATTCATCCCAAGTCATCATTTGTCCTCCAATCATGGCGCGAACGTTGTTCCACCAAGCTGTTGCATCTCCTGCTAGATAGTGGGTGGCAAACAGTACTTTCTCGTTGGCCTCTACCCCTACGACTTCTAAGTTGTTCTCCATGGTTTGCAGCCAATCATCTGCATCTAAGGGCTCTTTAGACTTACTAAAGATGGGTGGATTGGTGTTCTGAAAGTTCTTGAGCTTGGATCCATGGTTTTCCTGGTTTCCATGGCCTTGATTGTTGTTGGCCATCTGAGCTATGTGTTGAAGGGTGGCTAAGTTGGCTTGACATTCGTCTCTTTCATCTTCGTGGTCAGAAACCAACATTTGCAAGTTTGTAACATTGGGTCCGGGGATGAACTGCTTCCTCCGCGAGGCATCTAAAGATTGAGATAGATCATGAGAAAAGAGGGAAATTTCTAAGGTTCAGGGGTTTGTTTTTGAAAAGTTTTTGAAGTTTGACCTAGTTTTTTCTAGCAACTTGCTTTTCATTCATTCATTCATTCATTCATTCATTCATTCATTCATAGCACACAATACAAACACACACCATAACAAGGAAACAAATGGTTTTAAGAACCATTTTGTGAAACTACGATACAATGGGACCGGATACAACTTCACTAACGCTAGTGCTCAGGTGCTACTACTCCTCAGAATCGGTGGCTTCATCATCATCAATGAAGGCAAAGTCATCCTCATTGGTGAAGAAGTCCATGGCTTGATCCTCCAGGAAGTCATCATCATCACTGCGATAGGAATATGGGTGTCCACGGATGTCTTCCCCTACATTTTCCCTCTCCTCAAGCCGCATGTCCCGCTCATGGATGGTCTCCTCCAAGTCTGTCACCTTGTGAGGAAGGCGAGCAATAATGCGATCCTTCTTGTCAAGCTGACGGCAACGAGACTGGCGATCCTTCATAAGCATGGCAATGGTTTGGTCCTTCTTGAAAGGGATGGTGTAGTTGTGTTTGGCATAGGAACAGGCATTGTCCAACTCCTTCTGCAGGTCATACATCATGAAGCTGAGATGGTCCACTTGATGCTTTAGCTCTGGGTGATATGGTGCCTCTAGTGGCTATCCCATAACATCACGCCTTGGATAGAACTCAAAGCGGGTGCCCTTGATTTGATTGATGCTTTGCCCACACAGGCGGGCAAGATCTTCCTGCATGGCCTTGGCGAGTCCATCTAACTAGCTGTTTTCTCTTAAGGTGAACTTAACTCCCTCTGAGATGGGGGCTTCAATCTTCCCTCTGAGACTTGTAACAATCAGCCATTGCAATTCTCCTCCTTCTTGATTATTGAGCTGGGCTCTGAAGAACTCGGGGTGCGGGCGCTCCAGAAATTCCGACAGTTGGTCCAAATCTCGCTTAAAGATGAGATCTCCTCCATTGCCCAACTGATAGAACTTGCTATACTTCACGTCCATCTATAAGAATGTAGGATGAGTAAGTTAGTAGAGTGATCAAGTGTGTCAAATTTTATGTAAGTTTGCAAGAAATTTTGAGGAACATGAATTTTCATGAAAGAATCGAAGTGATAAGAATGAGAATATGTTTTCATAAATACTCACTTCATTTTTATGAAACTAAGTTTTTGATTCAAGCGTCCATCCTAAACTAGGGTCTCCTATGGTCAGGATGGCTCTAATACCAACTTGTCAACACCCAGATTTTTAATCCCAGATGCCTATTATGCCATACATCGCAATCCCAGGATTACCATTTTTGCGAGGTATAACAGATTGGTACCAAAGTTCATCATCCATTACAAACCATAATAAAGGTCTTACAAATAAAGGATCTCATGATCCAGTCTTAATACAATCAACGTAGCGGAATAATATAATAATAGTAGCATGGGCGAGGATCCATCTTCATGGTCACAGGAAATGCTGACGATGGGAGATGATCCTAGTTGTCATAACCTTCCTTGCGGTGCATCCTCCTGATAGTCCTCTTCATAGTATGGCCACGGGAATAGCCAGGGACAAAGCCATGAGTACTCTTTAAGTACTCGCAAACTATCACTAACAAGTAAAGAGGTTTTTAGTAGGAATAGTAAGCTCTAGGTTGTTTTGCAAAAAGCCAGGTTTATCTCTAGCTGAGTTCAGAAGTAAAGAAAACCAGTTTAAGGTTTTATAACACCTAACTTGGAACTCAGTTTTTAGTTTCACAACCCTATTTTGGTCAAGTCAAAGTCATGATTCATTTCACAAGTCATTTTGAAAACATCTGACGACGAAACAATATGGCCACTCCAACTGTCCATAACCGCAGACGTGGCTATTCTAATAGTTTGACACTCTGTAGAGGTGGTACAATTTCACCACAATATTCGATACATCCGTCAGGAACAACCCTGAATTCACCATACTCAGTATGCGGATAATTAGTCCTAACCTTTCAATTACACACCCTAGTATAGGCACCTCTCCTATGAGTTTGGCCTCCCAACCATGACCATCTGTCATCTTGGGAGCTGCACAGGCGGTCAATCATCACGAGGTAGCCTCAGCTCAAACCTCGGCCGCAAGGGAACCCATACTAAGGTATATAAACTTCCAGTCAAGCCCTACCCAATTTCGGGTATTGTGGTTGTACGGTAAAATTGGAATGATATCGCATCCAGACACAACCATCAGTTTTATAAAGGGGCTAAGGCTCATGCGTCAACATTTTCATCATCAAATTCACCTTGTATTCATGAACACATGTCAAAACATCTCATTAGAATGACTCATCATTCTAAGGTTTTCATAACCATTTTCACCAAGTATTCCCATCTAAAGTGATCAAGTTTTATGCTTAGCACTAGCCACTAAAGTTGGCGGTAAACACTAATGAGGGGTGATAATCAAGTGTTACTTATCTAAGTATAATCTCCTGCCTCAAGATGACATCAAGTTCTACCTAACTTAGGCCAAGTCTTATGCTCTTTATGCTACCTTTAATATCTTTCCAAAACTTCACAAGCACTTTCTAAAAGTAAACCAAGAATTTTGATAAAGAAATAAATTAATAAAGCTGGGATTTGGTATCAGCAAATGGTATAATCACATATGCCTAAGGAATCTAGTTGGCTTAGTTATCATGCAAGTGTTAAATTTCAAAGTTCTAGCTTGCTTAGATAGCTTGCTAAATTAACTTGTACAATGAGGCTTGCCTTGTGCAGTGTAGTGGTTGAAGTTCTCCTCTGCTTCCTCTTCGTAGTAGTCTCCTTCCTCTTTGTATCCTTGGTCTGTACTAGCATCTATAAATAAATATGAAGTACACAATCACCAAACAATACTTAACTACTTCTATTTAGCACACAAAGTCTCTCACTAGATGATCTAGCATCATCACAATCATCACAAGGATTAAGGCAATAGTTTTATTTATTTTAGTTTAGAGAAGTAATTTCTACTCATTGAAAAACTACTTAAGATTTAATATTCTCCAATTAAAACAAGGGATCATGTTGACACATGTCATCACAACATATTTCAATACTTGGGAATGTGATTTATAGTGGTGTCACAATTTAATAAGGTTTAACCTTTTTATTTTAATTAATTAAAGTGACTAGAAATGCCTATGGGGCATTTTTTTATTACTTGTCCATTATTACTGCAAGTAAACCAAGATATTTTTATATATTCAGAAAGATCTTATCAAATGTGAATTTTGAGAGTTGGAATCAACTCAAAAGCATTTATGGTTGAATTTTGAAAATGTTTGAATGCAGAAAAGTCTCTGCCTTGTTATTTTTACTATAGGTGATCTATAATTTCAAATGGTTTGAATCCAACGGGCTTGGATTAAGACTTTCCATACCTTTCTAACAAAATTGATTTCATGCAATTTGGTTCAGTGAATCTCTCTGAATTGAATTTTGAATCTACTGCTAGAACTAGGTTTGAAATAAATAGTTAAATCTAAATTCAAACTAACTCGGTCGCGCGGGACTTCTAACTAGGCCGGCCCACTGTGCACATGGCGTGCGCGCGGGCTGGTTAAGTGGTTGTCCCCGTGCGTCAGTGGGATAGGGGTGCGAAGGGGTACGGCTAACTACGACTGTAGGATTAGATCGAGGATCAATGGCTCACGGCCATCGTCCTTGTCGAACATAACACAACGGGCTCGAACCCTAGCACGGCCAGTGGGGGTCTGTGGCAGCTCACCGGGGCTCAGGCAATGGTTGGCGATGGGGGCGAAGGACGAAGTCAACGACGACGGTTCTCCCAATACTGGCGGCTCCTCCTAGGGTGGCTCCAATCAACGGCGCCCTTCTCCTCCCGCAGCGGCAGGCTCCGGTGAAATTCCGGCGATGCTGCACTTGCCTTGCTCCGGGAAGAAGTGGGAACGATTAGTGAGATGTGGGAAGTGGAATGGTGTGAAGAAAACAAGAGGGGGAGGCCTCATTTTATAGGCAAGCGAGAGAGGCCGAGCGGCATGGGCAATGCTCGTCAGGGTCGGTGTTATAGCGAGCTACGGGCATGGCTGGGGCTAGGGGACGGTGCACGGTCTCCTAGTGGTGCTCAACGGCTTGATGGAGCGGCAAGGGGCGATGCGGTTCGGTCGGAACGCGTTGGTGCTCTAAGCGGCACCGACGGCGGTTTTGATGACGCACAGTGGCTACGGGTCGCGCGGCGACGAATGGGGATGTCTAGGAGGTTCCTGGGACGGTGGTGATCACAGGCACGGGCGACGAAGGCGGGGCACGGTTTGTGCAAGAGTGTCGACCGCGGCGAGCTGGCGCACTCTGGACATGGCAGAGACAAACTGGGCGTGCATTTTCTTGGTGGTCCACTGCTTGGCAGGGCTCGAGGGCTAGACAGAGGGTGGCGGTGGAAGGTGGCGTGCTTCCTAGACACGATGGCTAGGTGCGACACTTTCTCCTGCTAGCTAGCCATGGTCGGCTGGCTGGGGTTGGCTCGGGCATGCACGGCATGGTGCATTGGGTAGCGTCTAGGTTGGTTCAATACGCTGGTTGACACTGGGGGAGACAGGGGTGACCAATGGGGAACAAGGTTTGGCAAAATTACTGCTCAAAATAGTGAAGTTTGGCCAAATTTGTTTTTGTCTCCAGGTGTTTGATGAAATGGCCGAAAGAATTTCATATTTGAATTTTGGTTTGAAACTTGGTGGATGCAATGGTCACATATTAGGTATTATCTGGTTGATTGGATTTGTCAAGGTGGACTGGTTTGGTTGGGTTTTGAGAAATGGTGATCTTCCCATATGAACTAGATTCAATTTTCAAATGTCATTTGAATAGGGATGCCAAATGTTTCCGTGGGTTTGCAAGGTGGGCTTGGGTTCACTTTTACTTGGTCTAGCAAGGGGTGAAAATAATTGGATTTGTTTCTGTTTGAAATCTTGGACTAGAAACACTCAATGTGGTCTAGTGAGCAAGGTTGGCAAAAATGACCATTAGCTCATTTTGTTTGTTTTTGAATTTCTAATGATTTGATTCTGCTTGGAAATGATTTAGATGATTTTGTTTTCATATTTAAACCAATCCTTGCCATTCACAACAATCAAACAAGTCCATTCAAGCATTCATGAATTCATCACATACACACATGCATTCATATGGATTTTAATTCACAAAAGTTTTTGTTAACCCTAATTTTGGGTGATTGGAATTGATAACCTTGATTAATATTTTTGGGATGTTACAAACCAGCACTAGATAAGGAAACAATGGCATCGATTGTGAACCTGTAGAACAAGACAAGCAAGCGATGGACAAGTGTGCCTACAATAAAATGAGCAAACAATCAAACCATTTCTTAGAATTTCAGCAAATATAAACTATGTAGGTAATTTCAACAAATATATATGGAAGCAGTTCTTTATCCTAGAATTCAAGAGAAATTCGGTAACTCAGAATTTTCGGTGAGCTATACAATGGGCCTTGTAGTTACTATTGTAGCTAGGAATCAGCCAAATTGAAATTATAATGGCATCATAGGAGAACTTGTAGAGCAGGAATGCAAACCATGATTGAACTATAAATACAGTAGGGTATAGCTATGTTGCTGCTTAGGAGGAACCACTAGATATGAAATATAATGATGTTTCTTGTGAACCTATAGAACAGGACAAGCAAGCATTACACAAGTGTTCCTATAAATGAATTCAGCAATTGAACATAGTGTGTCTTAGAATTTCAGCAAATATAAACTATCCAGGTGATTTCAAGAAATATATATGGAACCCGTAATATATCCTGGAATGCAAGAGATGTTGGGTGACTCGGAATTTGTGGTGAGCTATAAAATGGGCATCCAGTTACTTTTGTAGCTAGGATTCAACCAGATAGAAATTATAATGGCATCATAAGAGAACCCATAGAGAAAGAATGCAAACCACAAATGAACTACAGAGTAGAGGATAGTTATGTCGTTTCTTAGGATGAACCAGCACCAGATAAGGAAACAATGGCATTGGTTGTGAACCTATAGAAGAGGATATGCAAACCAACATGTTCAGTGTTCCCTTTTTGAGCTCTATGCAAAGAAAAAGAAAATAGTCAGTGTTGCTGCTATTAAAGATCTAGATGGCAACAACAAAATTATATTAGAACTAGTATGATGAGTTTAAACCGGTACTATGGATACTAGAACCATGACAAGGAGGAAATATGTCACATCCCAAAATTTTCCAAATTTTGAAATGTGAAAAATTTATAAACAAAATAAATAATTGTTGAAATTTTGGGTGAAAAGAAACTTTTTGATTCCAAATGGAAACATCAAAACCTATTTTGATCAAATAGAATCCTAAAGGGATTTAAAAAGATAAACAAATAATAAATAAAGTTATAAAAGTTGGAATCACCATTTTTGGATCTTTAAATAAAAAGATATGGATTTTATAAGCAAAGGAAGAAATAAATGAATAAGGACTATTTTAAAAAGCCAAATAAAATCTTGGCCAAACAATTGAAATAAAATATTTTTGTTTAATAAAGAGAGTAAAGGATTATTTAAATAAAATCATAAGGATTTATTAATATCTATTTTTATTTAAGTAAAGATATTTCCCAATTTAAATGAACATTAGTATTTTAAATTATAATTCAAAGTGAATTATTCTTAAATAAAAAACTACTGAAAAGGTTTGTAAAATTTAGAATTCAAATAGAGTTTTAAAACATATTTTAATCTTATTTTGAAATAAAGACTAATGTCTATTCTTTTTAAATAAATAATAAACCCTAAAAGATTAAATTAATTATTCTAAAATGGTCTTTAGATTATGTTAAATAACAGTATTACAATCTAAAAAAAGTTTGGTAGAGGTTTGAATTCAAATGGAGTTTGAATTATTTGAATAGAAATCAAAACAGATAAATAGAAAAAGAAAAATAAAAAGAATCAGAACAAAAAAAATGAGTTGGACCCAGCCCAACTAACCCTAAGCCCACACCAGCCCAGTGAGCCCACCTCCCACTCCCTCGCGAATCGTTGAAACAATCCCGCGAAGTCACCGATCGGTGGACCCCATCTAACCCCACTCACTTCAATGACCACTAGACCCCACCTGCCTGTTCATCGTTTCCACCCGCCGCGGTAGTTCCCCTCTTTACGCCGGCCGTTTCTGGTCATTACTCCGCACAGAAAATTCTATTCAACGCCGCGGTTACTCCTCACTGTGACCATGCACACTTAAGGGCCTTGCTCTCCTCCCCCTTTCCCCCTAGACACCGCTCCCTATCGGCCACCAGGCTGCACGAATTGCAAGCTCGAGCCCCTCTGCTCCGACGAGAGTATCGGCGAATTCCGGCGAACCGCAACCTCCCCACTGCCCCTAGCCACCATGAGCTTACTCCCCTCTCCCGTGCGCACTTGCCAGTGTGTCCCACTCACCCGCACGCGTTCCCTAGGCTCGACAACGACCAAGACCGAGAGCGCCGCCTCCTGCCTCGACTCCGGTGAGTTCCCCCGGTGAGTACTGACCGCCCATGTACCTCTCGGTGATGCTCCCGTGATCCCCAGCACGGTACGCATCTAACCCCACTCTCTGTTTGCCTTAGCGCTCCCTCAAACCTTGCCTCCGTCGACGACCAGAGGAATCTGACGTAGACAAAACTCCGGCGAGCAATCCACTACGTTCCCGTGCGCCCCCTGCCCAACGGTGACCACCTTCAGCACCACCGTGCCACTGCGAGTCTGGTGAGCATCCTATCCCTATCCCGCGCCACCTAGTTCCTCGGCAACCTCCTCGTCTAAGCGTGTGCCGCCGTCCGCCGCCAGCGCCAGCGCCGCCAGTCCATGGTCAGGCTGCTGTGATCCGTTGGATCTTGATCTGGTGACTACGATAGATTCATTAATCGAAGGGGTACGTTTGATCTGAGCCGTGCGATGCATTTTAAATCCAAAAGCCCACAGAGCGCGATCCACCCGAACCGGTACGCGCCAGTAAGAAAGCGCCACATGTCTAGAGTTTGATTTAAAACAAAAATTAGGATCTATTAGATATGCAAACTTGCAAAATTCATAACTTTTAATCTACACGTCCAAATTTTGCAAATTTTATATCAATGGAATCAGCAGAACATGTACTTTCTAGCCATGCACTTTTTTTAAAGAATTTCTTAAGAAGCTTAGTTGTTTTTGCAGAAACTTGTGTAGGCTTAATTTGAATATAAAATTATTCTAGAAATATTTTTATAGTAAAATCTTTGGCAAATGGATTGTTTTGAACCTATTGACCATAGAAACCAACTTATGGATTTAAAAGTGTATTTTGTGAAGCCAAAGAATAAATCGTTGAATTAGAACATTTCTAGTCAAATATTGTTTATGTGTTAAATATACTTTTTGAGTAAAAACTTTGGAAAATGATTTGAATTAAACTCTCTGACCCTAAACACCAAGTCTTGGGACTTAAGAACATATTTGATGAACCTTAGTAAATTATTACTTGTCAAAAACATTTCTAGCAAATAAAAATATTGTTTGATTTAAAAATAGAATTTAGGTGGAACCTTTTTGCAAATGAGTTAATATCAAACCATTTAACCATAAACACTAACATTTGGGTTTAAATAATATATTTGGATAAACCTACAAATTATTACTTTGATATAAATCATTCTAGCAAAACAAAATGATTTAAATGGCCATTTTCACCAACTTTAATTTAAATGGTTTTACCTCTTTTGTAAATGACCAATATGAGCTTTAAAATGTTTAGAGCCTAATATAAACCACTCTTCCAAATAAAACCATCTTTTGAATGCTTGCATGTATTGCCATGTTTTTGTCATTTTATGTGATGAATTGTTTAAATGCTAGTTGAATATATGCTTGCTTGATTGAATTATAGTGAAGTTAGAATAGTGTGATATTTGCAAGATCAAGGAGTGAACCAATATTCCCTACTAAAAAGGCAAGTGACACTATCATCCATGTCCTACTATTTTCATTACACTTAGTGGATTTTTGTAACATGCATGATAGGACTACTATATTTCTATGCTATGTTATATCCTATTAGGATATCCTTATATCTTCCTTAGTGAAAACAATGTAGTTGTAGTATGCTTAGCCCTGCTATTATTTGGGATGGGATACATGATATGATTATATGAAGTGTTGGAAAAATATATGTTTTATATAATAAAACAAGTACTCAATGAACCACCTAGGTGGAAAGAGGATACTCAAGTTTTGGACAAGGTGGCAACAAAGGGAACCATGTATATGTAACACCACGGTTCTGAAAAGACCGTAGCTTCTATGTGACATGCCAATCCCTGGATCGGTTCATTGGCCCACAATAGAATAAGATGAATAACATAGCAAAATATCCGTGTATCATAAATAACGAAGATCCAGAGTACCATTATTACAATAAAATCTTAGCTCAAGGCTAGCTCAAATTATTCAGGTAGCAAGATAAATAAAGCAAATCCTCCATTCTTCAAATTTCCCACAAGTGAACAAGTGCCGAGTGGAGTACCGTGGCCTATATCGATTACTCAGAATCGGAATATCCTGCAACATGAAATGTAGCAGCCCCGAAGGGTCAATACATGGAATGTATGGCAAGTAGAGCTAGTAAAGGAGACAATAGTGCTAACATCTACATGCATATTTGGCAAGTGGAGCTGTGGCTAGCTTGCATTTGCAAATACCTTTGTCCTACTTTCATAAACAGTTTTAGATTTTCTTTGAAAAGATCAAAATTAAGTTAACCCAACAACATTAAAGCAATTATGAAATTGGAATGAGCGAGAAACATGTCATGGAATCAATATAAAGCAACTCAGTTGTCCATAACCGGGGACACGACTAATCGATTAGATTATACACCCTGCAGGGGTTAGTACACTTTACCCATGTGACTTGGCCAGCCCAGCTCGTACCATCACTATCATTTTGGGTGACGATAGGGAGAAGTCCAAGAAGAGACTATTTGGGAAGTAGCTCCCCAATCCCGACGCGCACCGGTCCAACCTACCAAAATTTTACATCTCTGGATACGCGGGTTCGAGTTACCACAACCTACTAAGTCCAACCAACCGCCCATTCCATTATTGGCACATGGTTGTACACGTAAGCTACAACATAAAGAAGCCAATCATTTTCTCTTGATACCTGGGTGCCTTTCCGCAATGATACCACCAAAATTTATCAATCCCATCACACCCAGGAGATTCATTGATTACGTTGTTTTAGTTTTTGCAAACCAACACATTTAGAAACAAATTTCAGTGATGTAACCTAGCCCTCGTTCATCATAGCATGGCTAAGCACATCTACCAACGGTGGTTCATCTACAAGGAGATCCCTACCACATAATAGGACATAGCATAGCGATAGTATCTTCCTACACATGCATCTACAAAATACACGACAATGCATTGAAAATAGTAGGACGATATCATGAACAAGGTAGCATCTACTTGCCTTGGTTGTAGCGGTCGGAAGAACAATCCACACACGAGCAAGCGTTGCACTCGTCACAATCTACACGATACAATTGCAATCATAAACAACCATCCACAAGCATAAGCAAACAAAGATGATGCAAGATGCATGCATGACAAGGATATTGATGCTACAGCAGCACCACATAATCTTATTCAGTAAAGCTACTGAATGCATGCATGGAAAATAATTTTAGCGCAAGGAAAACTATTATGCAATTTATTTCGCTCAAAACTAGAGCTAGAACCCAAATAATTCACTACTGTTAACATACTATTTTTAAAATCTTGGGAAAATCTACTGTATAGGCAATGCTATTTAGGAACAGTACCAATTGGAATTTCTCAAAAAGGAATTATATAACTCCCTAAGTAATTAAAATATTGCAGAAAGCCATTAAATAGTTTCTGCAAAAGTTTTTACTGTAACCCTAACCTTTTAATTCACTTTGAGATTCCCCTTGTTCTACTGATTCCAGGGACATATTATTTGCAATTTTTGGAGTTACAGATCTTTTTCTATAAATTAATTACTCCAAAAAGGGCATTAAATCATTTAATTAATCTGGACAAAATCTTGCTGCAAAAGTGTAACACAATGGTACAGCAAGATTCTACACGACTTACTAAACCTACACATATTTTATTTACAATTTTTGGCCTAGTAGATTAATTTCTACGCAATTTACAAGTTTTACCTAGAATCGGCCAATTAAATCTATTTAAGAAATCGCCCAGTCAAACTTTTGACTTTGACTGGCCGACATGGCGGCTGACTGGGCGCTTACTAGGCGGTTGACCGGTTAGTGCCTGGGCTAACCAGTCAACGGACGATCTGGGCTGTTCGTGGCAGATCGTGCGGCAGGGAGAGATGGCGGCGAGGTGGTGCTCACCGGTGAGGTCGGCGGCGGCGACAGCGGCGGTTCCGGCCGCGTCGGAGGGCGGGACGGGGTCGGGGCGGTCCTCCTCGCAGCGGTGGCGCAGGACGGCGAGACACGGGGCGACAGCGGCGAGCGGCTGGGGCGGCGGCGTTGGCTCGCGTACGCGACGGCGGCGGTGGCGACCTGCGGGGGAGAGGAGGCGGCGGGTCAGCGGGAAGGCGAGCTGTCGGACACGGCGAGGCGGGAGGGGGGAGGAGAGGGCGGCGGCGGCGCTTACCTGGCAGCGGCGGCGGCGGAACCGGGAGGCGGCGGCGGTGGCTCGCGATGCGGCGGCGGCGTGATGCGGGAGTGGCAGCGGGGTCGGGAGAGGCAGGGCGCGCATGCGGGCTAAGAAGGGGAGGGGGTCCCACGCGGGCCCGAGGCGGAAACGGCGGCGGCAGTTGGAGTTCGCGTCGGACACGGCAGGCGGCGGCGATGTCGGCGCCGACAGGTCGGCCCCACCTGTCGGTGGCCGGGCGCGGGGCAGCGGCGGATAGCATCTGCCGCGCGGGCGGCGGCGGCTGCGCGCGCACGTGCGCTGGCTGGGCGCCGGCGTGGCCCAGCAGGCTAGCGCGGCTGCGCTGCTTTCCTCCT
This sequence comes from Avena sativa, assembly GCA_916181665.1. NCBI lineage: Eukaryota > Viridiplantae > Streptophyta > Magnoliopsida > Poales > Poaceae > Avena > Avena sativa. The sequence goes on from OV702280.1 coordinate 142,895,232, forward strand.
TTTTTTGTTCTTTTTTACACTTTTCTAATTTCTATTTAGTATTTCCACCGTAACTTTTTCATACGAACTCCGAATTGGGTGAAACTTGTTCCTAAATTTTTATAAAATCTAGGAGATCAACCTAGGGTCAAGTGGTATTTGATTACACTAGTTTACAAGGGTGGAAAACACAAGTCTTAGTATACCCTCTCGTAGGAGCGTTTTAGTAAAATAAAATAGGGTTTTGAAAAATAGTGTTTTGCCGAATCATCTCAATCGAATGTTTTGCATGGATGATTATGATGCAATGCCATGAATGATATGTGGAACCAAATCTAAAATTTGGGATGTGACAGTATATGGCTATCTTTTTGTATATGCACTAGAAGAAAACCACCCAGGGACTTAGAGATTGAACATGTTTCTCGTACAGTGGCTTCCGTGTATAGCCACATGCTAAATAGGCTCTGGCTTAGTCAACTACATAGTGGAAGATCCATGCATTGGCATATTTAGGTTAACTAGAATTGTGTATGGAAATTTATCCCTACATTGGTGCCTGGTAGACAAGCTAGCATTGTGTATTGGGAGGACTCCTATGGAAAGACTTTGTCACATTCTCGATCTGCCGGTACTCCATTTTGGTGAGTACTTATCCAGCGGCCACTAGTGGCGTCAAGACGAGATTGTGTCATGTGGGTAAAGTGTACAACTTTTGAAGAAGATCAAATTCTAAGTACTTAGCCGTGTCCCCGGTTACGGACAACTCTGAGCAACTAAGGCCTGAAGCTATGGAAGATCTCGACATTCCAATTTCTCAAAGTAGAACTTGATGGTGACAACAAGGGATTAGAAGCACTTGGAGTTTTCCAAGGAGTTCATAAAGATTGTCAAAAGATCAAAACTATTTTGAAAAGATAGGATAAAACTATATTGCTTTCTGCAAATGAGCCTAAACCCTACTTAGCCAAATATGCATATATTGATAGGATCCACTTATTTATATATAGTAGTTAAACTTTCCAATACAATTCAAATGTATTGACCCTTGTGGCTGCAAATTATTATGTTGTAGGTTTGTTTGATGTTAGTGAAGTATGTTGAATAGGATTACAAGTCTACAACCAACATGATTGCCTGTGGCACTTTGAAGATGAAGGACTCCATGCTATATAGATATTCTGCTGCATTGTAATGCGATAGCCAAATGAGCTATGTAAGATGTAATGAATTATTTTATTCCTAGTTATAAGTTGTATTATGACCTTTGTTTCTTGATATTACATCTTAACTGTGGATGCTAGCTATTGATCCAGGGACTAGCATTGTAAACACATGGATCTCTACCTTATTAAAGGTTGGGACCTCTACAGATGGTATTAGAGCACTGTGTTTCCTGTAGGATTGTAACCCTAGGATTGGACAATACCCCTTAGAAAAATAGGAGTTGTTTTGGTTCCAAAACTTATTTACAAACAATCTTGTAAACTCTTTCCTCAACCTTTTGGTTTTGATTCTACATCTCTTCCTTTTCAACTTGATGGACAAAGCCTCCACCGTGACCAAGGACTTCAACTTAGACATCACTAAGGACTACAAGTGAGAACCAAGAGACATTAGATTGCCTAACAAAAACATTGATATCATGTTAGTGTATGGATCATATTGACCTATGAGGTATGACTATACTAAGTTGATTGTTTCAAGAAAACTTGTTGTTTCCTTCAACTCATGAGATAAGCTCATAAGTTGTTAAGTGAATAGTTGCTTGTTGATTTTTTGATTGAACTTGATTGTTTTGGGTGGTGTGTTAGAACTTCTTTAGATCTATCCATCATTACTTATCCCTATCAAACCAACAGATGCCTCCCCGTCGTGCCAACCCCAACCAAAACAACAACAACAACAACAACAACAACAACAACAACAACAACATCACTCCCGAGATGCAGCAGATGTTGGCAGCAAAAGCTCAACTGACGCAGATGATGACACAATTTATGCAAAATCAGAATCAGAACAACAATAACAACAACAACAATCAAAATAATCCTCCAGCACTTGACATGCTCACCAGATTTCTAAAGCTAAGGCCTGCAAGGTTCTCTAGAACAACTGATCCAATGGTAGCCAATGACTGGTTACGTTCGATGAATAAGGACTTAGTGACTGTTGGCTGCACCGACGAGGAAAAAGTTAGGTTTGCAGCATTTCTGCTTGAAGGGCCAGCAGCAACATGGTGGGACAACTTTCAGATCACCACTCCCCTTGAGGATGTGACTTGGGATATTTTTGAGGATGGTTTCCGTATAACTCACATCTCATCTGGAGTGATGAACTTGAAGAAAAAGGAATTCCACAATCTGAAACAGCGTCACCTTAGTGTGGATGAATACATTGAAGAATTCAACAATCTGGCACGCTATGCACTGGATGAAGTTGATACAGATGCTAAGAGGAAAGAGAAATTCCTTGAAGGACTTAATGATGAGTTGAACCTGCAGCTGTCTGTTGCCTATGTCCCAACTTATCAATCACTCTGTGACAAAGCCACCATCTTGGAAAATAAGATGAATCAAGTTGAGAACAGAAAGAGGAAGCATAAACTCAAGTATCACTCAGGATCATCACAAAACAAGCATTCATTCAAAAGGAGCAATGAAGATTCTGAACCACATAAGCATCACTACAACAACAATGGAAGTGATAATAATGGAAATGATACTGACAATGGAGATGACCTTGGTCAGAACCAACATGGCAATTCCAGGAAGAAAGACATTAGCCAGTTGCAGTGATATAATTGTAAGGAACTTGGACACTATGCATTAGACTGTCATGAGAAGAAAAAGAAAAAGGATGTTAGAAACTCCAATGGAAAGGACTCAACTATGACCCAGGAAGGACATGTGAACCACATTGACATGTATGGAACCCTTGAAGAAATAGAGGATGTGGATGTCAGGAATTAGATAACTCAGAAGAGTCAAATAAGGATTCCTTGTTGGATATCAATCATTAAGCCATAGTCAAGTGAGCCATCAATGTAACCCTTTAAGTCTTTATTTTAAGGGTGGTAGTACCCTAGTTGCCTTCAAGCCAACTTGTAACCCCTAGCCTTCCATAATCTCGGGACGAGATTTCTTTTAAGGGTGGTAGCCTGTCACATCCCAAAATTTTCCAAATTTTGAAATGTGAAAAATTTATGAACAAAATAAATAATTGTTGAAATTTTGGGTGAAAAGAAACTTTTTGATTCCAAATGGAAACATCAAAACCTATTTTGATAAAATAGAATACTAAAGGGATTTAAAAAGATAAAAAAATAATAAATAAAGTTATAAAAGTTGGAATCACCATTTTTTGATCTTTAAATAAAAATATAGGGATTTTATAAGCAAAGGAAGAAATAAATGAATAAGGACTATTTTATAAAGCCAAATTAAATCTTGGCCAAACAATTGAAATAAAATATTTTTGTTTAATAAAGAGAGTAAAGGATTATTCAAATAAAATCATAAGGATTTATTAATATCCATTTTTATTTAAGTAAAGACATTTCCCAATTTAAATGAACATTAGTATTTTAAATTATAATTCAAAGTGAATTATTCTTAAATAAAAAACTACTAAAAAGGTTTTGGTCAAATTTAGAATTCAAATAGAGTTTTAAAACATATTCAAAATCTTATTTTGAAATAAGGACTAATGTCTATTCTTTTTAAATAAATAATAAACCCTAAAAGATTAAATTAATTATTCTAAAATGGTCTTTAGATTATGTTAAATAACAGTATTAAAATCTACACAAAGTTTGGTAGATGTTTGAATTCAAATGGAGTTTGAATTATTTGAATAGAAATCAAAACAGATAAATAGAAAAAGGAAAAGAAAAAGAATCAGAACAAAAAAATGAGTTGGACCCAGCCCAACTAACCCCAGGCCTAGACCAGCTCAGCGAGCCCACCTCCCACACCCTCGCGAAATGTTTTCCACTCAGAAACAAACCCGCGAAGTCACTGATCAGTGGACCCCATCTAACCCCACTCACTTCGCTGACCGCTGGATCCCACCTGCCTGTTCATCATTTCCTCCCGCCGCGGCCGTTCCCCTCTTTACGCCGGCCGTTTTTGGTCGTTACTCCGCACAAAAAATTCTCATCAACGCCGCGGTTACTCCTCGCTGTGACCACGCACACTTAAGTGCCTTGCTCTCCTCCCCCTTTCCCCCCAGACACCGCTCCCTCTAGGCCACCAGGCTGCACGAATTGCAAGCTCGAGCCCCTTTGCTCCGATGAGAGTATCGGCGAATTCTGGCGAACCAAAACCTACCCGCTGCCCCTAACCACCACGAGCTTACTCCCCTCTCCCGTGTGCACCTGCTAGTGTGTCCCACTCACCCGGGCGCGTTCCCTAGGCTCGGCAACAAACAAGACCGAGAGCGCCGCCTCCTGCCTCGACTCTGGCGAGTTCCCCCGGTAAGTACCGACCGCCCCTGTACCTCTTGATGATGCTCCCGTGATCCCCAGAACCGTACGCATATAACCCTACTCTATGTTTGCCTTAGCGCGCCCTCAAACCTCGCCTCTGTCGACGACCAGAGGAATCCGAGGCAGACAGAACTCCGGCGATCAATCCACTCCGTTCCCGTGCGCCCCCTGCCCAACGGTGACCACCTTGAGCACCACCGCGCCACTGCGCGATTGGTGAGCATCCTCTCCCTCTCCCGCGCGACCTAGTTCCTCGTCAACCTCCTCGTTTGAGCGTGTGTCGCCGTCCGCCGCCGCCAGCGCCGCCAGTCCATGGTCAGGCTGCTGTGATCCGTTGGATCTTGATCTGGTGACTACGATAGATTCATTAATCGAAGGGGTACGTTTGATCTGAGCCGTGCGATGCATTTTAAATCCAAAAGCCCACAGAGAGCGATCCACCCGAACCGGTACGCGCCAGTAAGAAAGCGCCACGTGTACAGAGTTTGATTTAAAACAGAAATTAGGATCTATTAGATATGCAAACTTGCAAAATTCATAACTTTTAATCTATACGTCCAAATTTTACAAATTTTATGTCAATGGAATCAGAAGAACAAGAAATTTCTAACCATGCACTTTGTTTAATGAATTGATTCTGGAAACTTAGTTGTTTTTGAAGAAACTTGTGTAGGCATAATTTGAATATAAAAATTATTCTAGAAATATTTTTATGGTAAAATCTTTGGCAAATGGATTGTTTTGAACCTACTGACCATATAAACCAACTTATATATATAAAAGTGTATTTTGTGAAGCCAAAGAATAAATCTTTGAATTAGAACATTTCTAGTCAAATATTGTTTATGTGTTAAAAATACTTTTTGAGTAAAAACTTTGGAAAATGATTTGAATTAAAATCTCTGACCCTAACCACCAAGTATTGGGACTTAAGAACATATTTGATGAACCTTAGTAAATTATTACGTGTCAAAAACATTTCTAGCAAAAAATATTGTTTGATTTAAAAATAGAATTTAGGTGGAACCTTTTTGCAAATAAGTTAATATCAAACCATTTAACCATAAACACTAACATTTGGGTTTAAAGAATATATTTGGCTAAACCTACAAATTATTACTTTGATATAAGTCATTCTAGCAAAACAAAATGATTTAAATGGCCATTTTCACCAACTTGAATTTAATGGTTTTACCTCTTTTGTAAATGACCAATATGAGCTTTAAAATGTTTAGAGCCTAATAGAAACCACTCTTCCAAATAAAACCATGTTTTGCATGCTTGCATGCATTGCCATGTTTTTGTCATTTTATGTGATGAATTGTTTGAATGCTAGTTGAATATATGTTTGCTTGATTGAATGGTAGTGAAGTTAGAAGAGTGTGATATTTGCAAGATCAAGGAGTGAACCAATATTCCCTACTAAAAAGGCAAGTGACACTATCATCCATGTCCTACTATTTTCATTACACATAGTGGATTTTTGTAACATGCATGATAGGACTACTATATTTCTATGCTATGCTATATCCTATTAGGATATCCTTATATCTTCCTTAGTGAAAACAATGTAGTTGTAGTATGCTTAGCCCTGCTATATATTTGGGATGGGATACATGATATGATTATATGAAGTGTTGGAAAAATATATGTTTTATATAATAAAAAAAGTACTCAATGAACCACCTGGGTGGAAAGAGGATACTCAAGTTTTGGACAAGGTGGCAACAAAGGGAACCATGTATATGGCTATATTTTTGTATGTGCACTAGAAGAAAGCCACCCAGGGACTTAGAGATTGAACATGTTTCTCGTACAGTGGCTTCCGTGTATAGCCACATGCTAAATGGGCTCTGGCTTAGTCAACTACATAGTGGAAGACCCATGCATTGACATCTTTAGGTTAACTAGAATTGTGTATGGAAATTTATCCCTACATTGGTGCCTGGTAGACAAGCTAGCATTGTGTATTGGGAGGACTCCTATGGAAAGACTTTGTCACATTCTCTATCTGCCGGTACTCCATTTTGGTGAGTACTTATCCAGCGGCCACTGGTGGCGTCAAGACGAGATTGTGTCATGTGGGTAAAGTGTACAACTTTTGCAGAAGATCAAATTCTAAGTACTTAGCCGTGTCCCCGGTTATGGACAACCCTGAGAAACTAAGGCCTGAAGCTATGGAAGATCTCGACATTCCAATTTCTCAAAGTAGAACTTGATGGTGACAACAAGGGATTAGAAGCACTTGGAGTTTTCCAAGGAGTTCAGAAAGATTGTCAAAAGATCAAAACTATTTTGAAAAGATAGGATAAAACTATATTGCTTTCTGCAAATGAGCCTAAACCCTACTTAGCCAAATATGCATATATTGATAGGATCCACTTATTTCTATATAGTAGTGAAACTTTCCAATACAATTCAAATGTATTGACCCTTGTGGCTGCAACTTATTATGTTGCAGGTTTGTTTGATTTTAGTGAAGTGTGTTGAATAGGATTACAAGTCTACAACCAACATGATTGCCTGTGGGACTTTGAAGATGAAGGACTCCATGCTATATAGATATTCTGCTGCATTGTAATGCGATAGCCAAATGAGCTATGTAAGATGTAATGAATTATTTTATTCCTGGTTATAAGTTGTATTATGACCTTTGTTTCTTGATATTACATCTTAACTGTGGATGCTAGCTATTGATCTAGGGACTAGCGTAAACACAGGGATATCTACCATATTAAAGGTTGGGACCTCTACAAAATAATAGCAAGATCATAGCTCAGGATGAACCATATAGATTTAGTAACTTTGGAGCAGGGAATCCACACTAATATTTTCCACTGACTTTACATTTTGCAAGAACTACACAATAGTAGGAAATTGCTGTTGTAGGGAGTAGCTAAGAACGTGTGCATGACAAAATAACAAACATGTGTATCACTTGAAATTTGTAGAGCAACGAATACAAAAAAACATGTCTAGTGACCTTGTATGTAGCACAAAGAATAGGTATGCCCAGTGACTTGTATGTACTAGCACGATTACAAAAATGCAGTTCACTGCGACCTTCTTAAACCTTCTATACTACTAAAAAACAAAAGGGGGTTGGATATTTGGTTACCTTGGTCGGAGAGGCGTCTAAGCATCGTCGGTGCTATGCAGGTAATGTCTAGGTCACCGAGGGTGCTGCGGTTGTGGAGAAGCAGATCTTGGGCGGTCGGGGAATCAGATCTTGCGCGGTCGGTTAGAAGATTTTGGGGGGTCGATGCTGGCTTGAGCGCGGTGGACGAGAGCGTCGCTGAGGTAGATCTGGTGCAGTGAACAGCGACGCCCATGCAGCTGGTCTGGAGCCATGGACATGGAACTCGTTGAACTAGCCTGTGAGGTGGTTCCGATACGGTTGGGTAGAATTTGTTGGCAGGGAAGCAGAGCTAGGGCGGTCGATGGTTCCATCAGCATGGTGATCCAGACCATGGCTCCGGAGCAGTGGCTTGAACTAGATCTTCTGGGGTGGGTATTGGTGAAGCGGCACTACGACCGTGCACGAGACCGCAGCTCAAGCGGCTCAGGCCACCATGGAATTTCCGCGGGCTGGTGCGCGCAATGGTCGTGGAGGGGATAGAGGAGCTTTGGATTTTTTGGGAGGACCAGCGGGAAAACTACGCGAATCAGGACCATAGAGGTGAATAGAAACATAACTATGATTGTACCCCCAAGCGACCGATTTTAGCAAGCTCATTTGTCATATACACAAAGGGTAGAATAGGAATTTTAAAGTAAATTTTTTTGAAACAGAGGGGCACGAAATGCTTCAAGTATGGTGTATCATATTGCCGCTCGATTGATATTTGAATTTGTCTAGAATCCATATAATATTATTAGAAAAATGGTACTATCATGGTGCGAGATATTGGCTCAAATTGTTTGAATTGGTGGGGTGGTAAATTCTTCAAGGTCGGCAAGTGATTTTGCCGCTCGTTTGAGATTTTTAATTTGGTCATCGTCCATCTACTAATAAAAAAGGTAGTAGACTGTAAGCTATCTGTCCAGGAATTCAAGACCGAGTGTCACATCAACTGATCATCCATAACCATGGAGTATTTTTGCAAACAAAATCGGATGCATTCGATTCACACAGCATAGGCAGTAAATTTTTCCGCTTGACTGAGATTTTAAATTGTCCTACCCTCAAAGTAATAATATAAAAATGGTTGTACATCGGTGGGATATTTTGCCCCAAAATGTTTGAAACAGAGGGGCGTGAAATGATTTTGGTGCAGTGAGTGATTTTAGCGGTCGATTAGGATTATGAATTTGCCTAGCCTCTATCTATCTAAAAATAGAAAAATGGTACTCCTAGTGAGATATTTTTTCATAAAGTTTTTGAAACGGTGGGGCCAGAAATGCTATAAGTTCGGTGGGTGATTTTTCGCTCGATTGAGATTTTGAATTTGGCTACCATCCATCTACTAATATAGAAAAAGATAGTAGACCTTATGCTATCTGTCTAGGAATTCAAGGCCGATTGTCACATCTATGAGCATAATTGCGCAAAAATTGGGCACAGTACCTCCAATTGAAACATAGTAGGCGCGCGGTAAATTCTATAGCCCAACTGATATTTTGAAGAACCTAAAACTATTCCAGCCTATTACTGTTTTGGTCAAACATATCCCATTCAAGGACTATTAAACATAATCCTGGTCTTTTGCATTAACTGGACGCCCAATTTTTTAGTCTATGATGTTGGCCATTCAGATATAAGTAACGAAAGGGAGTTAAAAGAACAATAACATGAGCTACAAAGAATTTAAATTATTACATGAGCTCCAAAAATTATATGAAATAAAGTGCAGCAGTATACATGGATCAGAGTTAACTCGAATCGTAGAAGTTATGCTTCAAGAGCTTCATTTGCCAGAAGTGTATCAAGTTAATGACAGTCAAATATTGACAAAATATTTTCACGTAGTTGGTGTATTTTAGAGATGTTAGTATCTGATAAGTGTGTTTTCTTTCTAAGCATGTCATTATACTCTTGGAGTCTGGCGGTTTCCTTTTTTATGCCAGAAGTAGTTTGCAAAGAACTAGATAAAGCATTGACCTGCTAAGGTCAATGCTTAGACCAGGAAGAAGATGGTTAACTATTCTTAGGGTAAGTATTGTAATCTATTTGCCATCTCTACTGAGTATTGCAGTTGATTCAGTTCCTTTATTCCTAAGAATATCAATAGAATCACGAAGTTTTTCGGCTTTCTCACTTTCTATCAATAATTGGGCAACAATATCTGGAATAGTGCCAACACAAGTGTCGCTGCTACCTTCGACCTGAACATCTTTATTTGTAGTCTGCAACTAAGACAAAATAGGTTATAGCGGCACATAGTACATTGTCGAAGAATCTGGAAAGCATCATTTTCTAGATACAACAAAGGAAGCAATCAACAAAAGTAGCTCATAGAGATTAAATTATATAGAGTATGGATAACATGCATATAATGAATCAAGAAGGTAGACTTTTAGAACTTCATAGAATAGCCAAAAACTGCAAATAAATTGTAGCAACTACACAGCCAAAAGAAGCACAATAGAATACTTTTCCTATAACTATTCGAGAGAAGAACCATTTTCCGTATAAGAAAAATGAGTAATCATGTACCGCATATAAACTAGCTAGATCATTTTTCAGTTAGAGATAAAATTAACAGAAACAGTTCCACAAGTAGAAAACTAGCTTATCTATGCTGCCTTGCTTTAACTATTGTATCTTTTATTGTGCCAAAATAAAATAAGAAGGCAATTTTTTAGTTGTTATGAGGCTAATATAGACTATCAATATAATGAAATGAGATCTTTTTTGTGTATAATACAATGAAACGAGTAACCGGATATTGGATGCATTTATTCAATAGATAGGTAATATTAATGGACGAACAAATAATTTACAGATCGTGTGCCTACAGACTACATACACAACTAAATAAGCGATTAAAACTATGCTTGCCTCATGTTTACAATCATATCATTCTATAGTTAGAGAAGGAATAGTCATAGGAATCGAGAACTAACACTCTATGCAACCTATAACTATTGGATCTCGCAACTGCATAGTGTGAAATTGATTTAATCATTGCCCAAAAAACATATCGCCTTGGACCAAATGCAAGTGATCCATTATGGAGTACTAATCATGTACATTATCTAGCCATGAATGAAGAAACTAAACATCTCGTGGATCAAATAAACTGTACAATCAATTTAATATGGGTATCCTAGAGATATAGACTAATGGGAAAGACTTCGTTTTACTAAAATTCAGATGAACAAGCTAATGACCAAGCACAACAAACTAAAACGAGAGACTTACCATAAAACTATATGGTGTCATGCAACAACTTAAGTTGTTGTCAGTAGGCTCGTTGACGCAGATCAGTACGTTTCCAGTGCGGCGTCGGTGAATATTATCGTGTGTAGTGCACGATAGCATCAGCGAAGCAGATCCGGTGTGCTGCGGTCAGTTTATGTGAAAAAGGGAGTTGACGCACGTCTCGTGCTAGGATGAGGGAGTCGGCCCATCTCAAGGCCGACGAAGAACTTCTGGTTGCTCATGGTGGCTCTAGTAAACTAAAGGATGAAAAGAACGTGGTTCCGATGTGCGGCGGTGGTGGGGGGTAGGGTGAGGGGGTAGGGTTGGGGTTGGGGGAGTGCATTAGAGAAAGTCCAGCAGTTCATTTTGGGAAAAGGAGGGAGTAGTAGTTATTGAAAATTATTAGAATAGGGGAGATCTTTTGGAAGAACTGCTGGAGTCGGACAAATTTTAGGGGAGAGTAGTTTCAGGGGATTCCAAGATTCTTATATATAGGGAGAAATTTTAGGAGAGCTCGTGGACTCTATTGAAGTAGTAGTACACTATTACCATTGATTTCATATTTTTTCATATATTATTTGGTACCTATTCACAATACATCTCCGATGGGAATGGTGGGCAAGCAATGCGGTGCGTGAGAGAAGATCGTTGGTTTGCGTGCAATTTACTACTACATGCAATGCATGACAGTACAAACTACACACCAGTAAATGCTACTCCATGAGGGGATAAACACAAGATCATAGTACTACTACTACTTGTTATCTTCCAAATCTTGCGGATACCTCATGCCTCTAATTAACCCTATTACCTCAAGCCTCTAATTAACCCTCCTAGAATGACAATAGTTATATCGTGACTACCTCATGCCTCTAATTAACCCTACTACATCATGCCTCTAATTAACAGTAACAATAATCCGAACATTGCGACTATATGACTACGGCGAGGATAGCAATAATATTGAATGCATTTTGTAGGCTTATATCCTTCTTTGCAGCATATATTTTGATCTTCCTATGCTTCAACCTGTACTCACCCGTCTAGATCTTGTGTCCATGGATTATATCTGCGATCTGCATCTACATTTGCATCTTCAATTCTTTGACTATGTGCTTCTCTTCTCCATTCCCATTCTTTGCTAACGCTATCTTCCTCATTGCTTGATCCATCTTTGTTAACTCATGGGATTTCTTCTTCTCGTCTATTTTTAAGTTTGAGTCTTTGGTTACCAGCATTATTCCTGAAATCAAATAACATCGGCACGACTTCGAAAAACAAGATTGCAAATTAGCAAATAGTATGTTGAGGAGATAAGACATGTGAGGAGTGCAATCTTCCTGAAATCAAAAGTGTACCTCATCAGAATCTTCAGGAGCGCAGCTGTGTGAGCTCGAGTGGACCAGAGGCTGTACCGAGGAGGAAGCAGGACATCATGTCTAATGGCGGCGGCAGCAGGTCTAGATATGGAGCTCCCCTTCACTCGAATGATGAGTAGAGATCGTTAGAGGGCGGCAGAAAAGAAAGGAGGGAAATTTAGGAATGGTGGTCTATGTGTCCGAACGGTTAGAAGAAGAAGTCGTTGAAGAATAAAATAAAGGGAGTGGATTTTGATCTAGTAATATTGTAGTAATATTAAAGACTAGTAAGTCGCATGTTCCTTGCACGTGAGTATCAATGGGATCTTCTAGATGCTACAAATGAATAAGATGCCATGGTTAGCAATTTTTGGATTTTCCGATCTTCATCAAAGAATCAAATTTCAAAGTTGTTCGTACACTATATAGTGACGAGCAAGTTGCATGTGCCTTACACACGTGAGAATTAGATAATAGAAGTATGACATATCATTTTATATATAACTATAATATGTGAAGCTCAAAAATAATTATAATTTTGAGCATTGTCCATAAAGTATCAGGTGTTTATTTGGTTCTTGTACTTTGTATCGTGTAGAAATCAACCTATTAGCTACCTAATAATCGACATATATGATCTGGGTAAATGACGAAGAAGATTCTAGAATTATTGAGAAGTGTGTTTTGAGGCTTGTCCATAGCGATCATTGTGCTAAAGATTATAAATAGAGAACCTTCTAGATTCTAGAATGGATAGAAGATCCAACGATTTGAAAAGCTGGGATTTGCTAGTCGATCTGATACAACAATCAAAGTTAGATCAAAGCTATTCGTACACTATATATAGTGGTAAGATAATATAATAGGTAATGCTCACAAAATTTAAAATTTGTATAAAATTTATGATTGTATATTTTGTTCTTATAGTTTGTATCATGTAGAAGTCAATGTTTATTATTAGCTATACCTAATAATTTAAAATCCTGGTAACATGGTCTAGAGAAATGATGGAGAATATTAATTCTAGAATGATGGAGAAGTGTTTTTGAGGTTTATGCATTGCATTCATTGTGCTAAAGACTATAAATAGTATCTTCTAGAAGATGCTAATAAAATCGAAAAGAAGATCTGACGGCTGGAAATGTTGGGATTCACGAGTCTTAATCCAACGAGCAATGTTCAAAGATAATCGCACACTATATAGTGGTAAGATAAGATAGGATATTATGGTTTAGGTTATAGGGGTTTAGGGTTTAGGAATTTTCAATAATGTTCAAGGTTCATGCTTATATTCATGGAATAGAATAGCATTACCACAATTTAATGAAAGTATCTCAAATTTTGATCTACAAGTGCATGATACCTGCTTAGTTAGGGTGTATGTGGGTTTAGGGTTTAGATTTCAGGGGTTGTTTAGGGTTTAAGATTTAGGGAATTTTCAATAATGTTCAGGCTTTATGCTTATATTCGTGGAACGGAATGGTATTACCCAATTTAATAAAAGTATCTTAAAATTTGATCTATAAGTGTGCATGATAGCTCCTTGTTGGTGAGGTTTACGGGTTTATTGTTTCGTGTTTTAGGGTTTAGTGTTTTAGATTTTAGGGGTTTAGGGTTTCTGGAATTTTCAATAAAGTTTGAGCATGATGCTTATACTCATGGAATAGAATGACTTAAGAACAATTTAATGAAAGTATCTCAAATTTTGATCTATAAGTGCATAATACCTGCTTGGTTAGGGTTTATGGTTTTTAGGATTTAGGGGTATAGGGCTTAGAGATTAGGTTTTAGGGGGTTAGGGTTTAGGGAATTTTCAATAATGTTTGATTTGTATGCCTATTTTCATGAAAAAGAATGGTGTTACCCAATTTAGTAGAAGTATCTGAAAATTTGATCTATAAGTGTGCATGATAGGCGCTTGTTGGTCAGGGTTTAGGGGTTTAGTGTGTTGGGGTTATTTTTAGGGTTTAGGTTTTAGGGGTTTAGGGTTTAGTTTTTTCGGCATTTTCAATAATGTTCAAGCTATATGCTTATATTCATGGAATAGAATGGTGTTAGCGTAATTTAATGAAAGTATATCTCAAATGTTGATTACAACAAGATGATACCTTCTTTATCAGGGTCGTTGATCAGTTTAGGGTTAAGGGTTTTGTGTTTTTAAGGGTTTAGGGAATTTTCAATAATGTTCAAGATTTATGTTAATATTATGGAACATAATGGCATTACTGCAATTTAATGAAAGTATCTAAAATTTGGATCTATAAGTGCATGATACCCTGCTTGCATGGTTATGGTTTGTGTGTTGAGGGTTTAGGGTTTAGGGTTTTAGTATGTAGGTTTTTAGGGTTTAGGTTTTAGGGGTTCTTTAGGGTTTAGGTGTTTGGGATTTTTCAATAATGTTCAAGATTATAAATATGCTTATATTCGTCAAATAGAATGGCGTTACCCAATTTATATTAATGAAAGTATCTCAAATTTGATCTATAAGTGCATGATACATGTTTGGTCAGGGTATATGGGGGAGTGTTTAGGTTTTAGGTTTGAGGGTTTTAGGATTTTTCAATAATGTTCAAACTTTATGATTATATTATCCTTGGAATAGAATGGCATTACCACAATTTACTGAAAGTATCTCAAATTTGGATCCATAAGTCCATCATACCTGGTTGGTTAGGGTTTAATTATGGTTTGAGGGTTTAGGGTTTTAGTATTTAGGGGTTTAGGGCTTGTTTTATTCAAAGTATTTGTGAAGGATTCTGTCCCTTAGGAAATATACCTATGTTGGTCGTTCGATTCAAAGAATTACAATCCTTAGTAATTCCTTCAAAGGATTCCTTTTCTCTCTATTTTGTACATAAATTTCCATTCACCCAACGTCATCTTTGAATTCCTTTTCTTTTCCTATGATTCAAACACGTACTTGATCCAAATTCATGTAGTTTGGTATTTTTGTAGGATTCAAGAGGTCATGCCACTCCAATCCTATGGTTTTCCTATTCCTCTGTTTTGGGAATCCTACAAATCAAACAATATCTTAGGATTTATGTTTTAGGGGTTGTTTAGGGTTTAGGTTTTAGGGAAAATTCAATAATGATCAAGTTTCATGCTTATATTCATCAAATAGAATGGCGTTGCCCAATTTAATGAAAGTATCTCAAATTTTATATATAAGTGCATGATACCTGCTTGGTCAGGGTTTAGGGGTTTAATGTTTAGGGTTTTAGGGTTTAGGGGTCTAGTGTTTCAGGAATATTTCAATAATGTTCAAACTTTATGGTTATATTCGTGGAATACAATGGCGTTACTAATTTTGTCACCGCACCAATTTTATGGTTCAAAGTCTATATTTTTCAAAGTCTCACCACACCAATTTTATCACAAAGTATAAAATATTTGACGGAAAATGCCCAAAGGTCGTATTTTTTCAAGTTTCTGAGCCAGTTTCACCGAGTTTATTTCGGTTTAGCAAAAAAAGTTCGAATTTTGAACTGCAAGCAATGGGAATCTCTACTTCACGTAATTCTGGGTCACTGACATGAGGGTCACTTGCATTGTGGGTCCACAAAGTCAGTGTAAGGCCGAAGTGGGTGGGCAGGTAAATACTTGTTGAAGAAGGGCAGGGAAACATCGATGGGGTGATGCACGTGGGAGAAGACAAAATTACCACCTATATCCCAATATTATTGCAGTGCTCCTCGGGTTCTTGTTTCAAGAGCAGGGATAGAAGAGGAATATTGCATTCTAAAACAGGTGAAGTATGTTTAGGGATGGATGTTTGAATGAATGGGTGGGGTGTTTGAATGGATGGGCGGGATATTTCGGCGCTCTCTCGAAATTTTGAAGATGGAGATTCTAAGGTACGCTACACCCAATCCCACTTTGGGATGCTATCCCCGTTAGATACACCCAGACACTTATATGCTTTCAAGCATTTAATGAGTTGATAGACATCTACCGTCTTTCAAACAAGATGACCAAGGTCACAGCCATAGTTGCTTTTTTGACTTGCACAACCATAGTTGCGGATACCATGTCCATGTTTTGTACTCCGTACATTGGATGCATCTTTGGCCAATCAAGCTTTGGTTTACAAAGGGAGAATCCAAATTTGATTTTTTTTTCATTTTTCCATGTGACAACATTGTTTTTGGTTGTGAAGCAACTTCAAAGATTATGGCTCAATATGACATTGTGCCAATTGTCACACAAAGTAACCCATTTAATGGATAAAACCATTCAAGCTTAGTGTCTACATTTTTGCAATAAATTGACAATATGCTATTTACTAAAAACATATAAATTTTGGTAACATGGTATAGAGAAATGATGGAGAAGATTCTAGAACGATGGAGAAGTGTGTTTTGAGGTTTGTTCATATTCTTCATTGTTTCTAAAGACTATCAATAGTATCTTGTGGCAGATGCTAATAGAATGTAAAAGATGATCTGACGACTGTAATTATTGGGATTCACAAGTCTTGATCCAACGGTCAATATTCGAAGTCATTCCTACACTATATATTGGAAAGATGGTAAGAGGTAAGGTAAGATAGGAGATTATGGTTTAGGTTTTAGGGGTTTAGGGTTTAGGGAATTTTCAATAATGTTCAAGCTTTTTGCTTATATTCATGGAATAGAATAGCTTTACCACAATTTAAGGAAATTATCTCAAATTTTGATCTATAATGTGGGTTAAGGGTTTAGGTCATTAGGGTTTGTTTTGGGTTTAGGGAAATTTTAATACTGATCAATATTTATGCATATATTCGTCGAATAGAATGGCGTTACCCAATTTAATAAAAGTATCTCAAAATTTGATCTACAAGTGTGAATGATAGCTACTTCGTCAGGGTTTAGGGGTTTAGTGTTTCAGGTTTTAGGGTTTAGGCTTTATGTTTTAGGGGTTTAGGGTTTAGGATTTCAGGAATTTCAATAAAGTTCGATCTTTATGCTTATATTCGTGGAATAGAATGACTTAGCTACAATTTAATAAAAGTATCTCAAATTTTGATCTATAAGTGCATGAAACCTGCTTGTTCAGGGTTTATGGGTCGAGGGTTTATGGTTTCTAGGGCTTAGGGGTATAGGGATTAGGGTTTAGGTTTTAGGGGGGTTAGGGTTTATGGAATTTTCAATAATGTTCAAGATGCTACAAGAAAATAGTCATATAGGAACGCAAAATCTAAGGGGTAAAGCATTTTATATCATCTCTATGGCATCATGTAACATCCCAAAAATATTAAGCATGGATCATCAAACTCTAAGCATCAAAATTAGGGTTAACAAAAACTTTCCCAACTAAAAATAAGAAAGCATTCATATGTGTGTGTATTCAAAATTTGGATTCTTTTGAATTGCCATGGTTCTTTGTTTCTTTGCTTGTAAAATGATTCTTAGGTGAAATAAACATCATCTAAACAATCCCCAAACTTTTCCCAAAGACAAACAACTCAAAATGAACAAATGAAGTGAATGGTCATTTTTGCCAAATTAACTCTCATGCCTACTTTGTCTATCCCTAGCATTCAAAACTTAACAGAAACATTTGTGGATCTTTGCACCCCTTGTTAGTACTCATAATAAGGTACCAAGGCCCACCTTGTGATCTTCCAAAAACATTCAAATGCTAAGTTTAAATCATAGTTTAAAATTGAATCTATCTCATATGGGAAGATCCCACTATTTCCAAAACCACTCAAACAAGCCCAATTTTAAAAACCCAAGCAACCACAGAGTTACCAGCACATGCCTAGCACACCCACCAAAAATCTTTTCGAAATTCAAAGGAAAGTTTCTTGCGGCCATTCCATCAAACACTTAGCAGGCAAATTTAAACCAAATCAAATTCACTGTTTTTAATAGTGTTTTGGCCTAACTTGTTCCCTCTCTAGCTCACAGCAACCATTTAGTATATCATCTAGCCTAATTGGAAACCTCTAGCACCACTATGAGCTTGCCTTGCCATCAATGGTGAGCAGGTCGAGCCTCACCATGCCCATCTTGTCTGGTAGGTAGCCAGCACTCCACCGCCACACACTGTCCCCTCCCCGAGCCAAGGAAAGTCGTGGACCACCGAGCACGCCGCGTGCCTAGTGCCACTGCGAAATGCTGAGCCCGCGCTAGAGCGCCACACCCGGCACGCGTGCACACGCCGCCCCTCGACCGCAGCCCATGCCCACCGCTTCGCCATGACCCCAGGAACACGCCAGACACCCCCGTTCGCCGTCCAACGCCCCACAGCCACCGCTCGCCGTCGAAGACGCCGCCTCTGCCGCTCAGACCGCCAGCCTCGCTCGACCATTTACCACCGCCCCTAAGCACGCATTTCAGTTCTATAGCATCGCCAGGAGACCGCGCGTTGATCGCCACCCTCGACCATGCCGCTAGCAGCCCGTAGCCATGTCGCCACCGTCGCCTGCCCATCCCTCTCGGTCTCGCCGTCGAGCCTATAAAAGGAGGCCACCCCTAGCCGTTTGAAGCACACCATTCTACTCCCCTCACCTCACTGATCATTCCACCCTCAAGCCGGAGCACGAGGAGCAGCAGCTCGCCGGAATTGCGTCGGAGCAGGCAGCCTCTGGAGGAGAAGGGGGTTGTTGATTTCGACCACCCCTGGAGCTTCCTAGACCATCCCTGAGCTCGCCGTCGACCCCTTGTTCATTTGACCGCCTTGCCATCTTCGCTGGAGCCCTGGTATGCCCCCTATGCACCCCCACTAAGCCGCTAGGGTTTGAGCTCGTAGGTGACATGTTCATCGTCGACGACGATCCCCAGCCGTCGATCTCCCTTCTAATTCAACGACCCACATAGCCCCGTACCGTTTCGCGTGTTATGAGCCGCTGACTGGTAGACCCCCATGTGAGCTGAGCCCCGCGCTGCGGAGTGACACTGGGCCGGCCCATTAACCTCTCCCGCGCGACCCAACCTTTTCAATTCAGATTTTTCTATTTTAATTCAAACTCAGTTGTGGACATATATTCAAAAATCAACCCAGCTCGATTTAATGAACCAAATTGCATGAAACCAATTTTGTTAGAAAGGTACTGAAATGCTTAATCCAAGCCCATTGAATTCAAATCATTTGGATCTGTAGATCAACCTTGTTAAAATAACAAGGCAGACGCTTTTCTGCATTCAAACATTTTTCGAAATTCAACCATAGGAGCTTTTGAGTTGATTCCAACTCTCAAAAATCACATTTGATCATACCTTTCAGAATATATAAAAACATATGGGTTTACTTACAGAAATAATGTTCAAGTAATAAAAGAATGCTAGATAGGATTTCTAGTCACTTTATTTATTTAAAATAAAAAGGTTAAACCTTATTAAATTGTGACAGCACTTTAAATCACATTCCCATGTACTGAAATATGTGTTGATGACATGTGTCAACATGATCCCATGTTTGAGTTGGAGAATATTAAATCTTAAGTAGTTTTTCAATGACTAGAAATTACTTTTCTCAAATTAAAATAACTAAGACAAATGCTTTAATCTTGTAATTAAGGTGATGATGCTAGATCATCTATAGTGCACCTTTGTGTGATGATTGAAAATAGTAAAGTATTGTTTGGTGATTGTGTACCTTGTATTTATTTATAGACGCTAGTACAGACCACGGATACGAGGAGGAAGGACGATACTACGAGGAAGAAGCCGAGGAGAACTTCAACCACTGCTCTGCTCAAGGAAAGCTAACCCTTGCAAAATACCCTACTTATGTAAGCTTATACTGATACCTATGCAAGCAAATACTTGCTTGTTACCATGCCAACTATATGCCCTAAGCATATGTGATCATACCCACTTGATAACCCAATCCTAGTTTTACTTGCAAGCTTTTTACTTTATTTCTTTATCAAAGATTTCTCTTAGATTTTACATAGTGAATTGTAGATATTAGAAAGACAATGGAAGGTTGCATAAAGAGCATTAAATTTGGCCTAAGTTAGATAGTCTTGATGTCATCCTAAGGCATGAGATCGGATTTAGTTAATCCCCACTTGTTTACTACCCCTCATTAGTACTTGCCACCACTTGTAGATGCTAGTACTAAGCATAAAACTTGATCAACTTTAGATGGGAATACTTGGTGAAAATGGTTATGAAAACCTTGGAATGATGAGTCATTCTACTGATTTTTTTGACATGTGTTTCCGAACTTGATGATGAAAATGTTAAGGCATGAGCCTTAGCCCTTTATAAAACTGGTGGTTGTCTGGATGCGATACCATTCCAATTTTACCGTACAACCACAATACCCGAAAATTGGGTAGGGCTTGACTGGAAACTTATATACCTTAGTATGGGTAACCTCGCGGCCAAGGTCTGAGCTGAGGCTACCTTGTGAAGATTGTCCAGCTATGCAGTACCCAAGATGACAGATGGTCATGGTTGGGAGGCCAAACTCACAGGAGAGGTGCCTATACTAGGGCGTGTAATTGAAAAGTTAGGATCGATTATCCGCATACTGAGTATGGTGAATTCAGGATTTGTATCGAATGTTATGGTGAAAGTGTACAATCTCTGCAGAGTGTCAAGATATTCGAATAGCCACGTCCGCGGTTATGGATAGTTGGAGTGGCCATACTGATCCCCCGTCAGATGTTTTCAAAATGACTTGTGAAATGAATTATGACTTTCACTTGACCACAACAAGGTTGTTATATGAAATTCAAGTTCCCACTTAGGTGCTATAAATTTTTTAACTAGCTTTCTTTGCTTCTGAACTTAGTAGAGGTAAATCTGGCTTTTTGCAAAACAACCATAGAGCTTAGTGCCCTACTACAAAACCCCCTTCACTTGTTAGTATTAGTTTGCGAGTACTTAAAGAGTACTCATGGATTTGTCCCTGGCTATTCCCGTGGCCAGACTATGAAGAGGAGTACCAGGATGATGGACCGCAGGAAGGTTACGACAACTAGGATCATCTCCTATCGTCAGCATTGCCTGTGACCCCGAAGATGGAGTTTCGCCCACGCTATCTGTATTATTACATTATTCCGCTGCTTGAGTTGTATTAAGAACTGGATCATGAGATCCTTATTTGTGTAAGACCTTATGTATGGTTTGTAATGGATGATGTACTATGATATCTAAATCTGTTATGTCTCGCAAAAATGATAATTCTGGGATTGCGATGTATGGCATAACAGGCATCTGGGATTAAAAACCCGGGTGTTGACACATCATAGAGTCGCTTTGGTAACTCATCTCACGAGCGTCTTCTAATGCACTGTCTCAAAGATAATAGAGACGTTTTGGTGAGCGTGTTTGCAAAAAGATGAGACGATTATTTTGCATCTCTACACCTCTAAAGACGCTTTCTTGTATGGATATTCACGTCATCTCTACCATCCATAGCGACGTGACATTGCATCTCAAATACATCACGGGAATGGTTGCTCCAAGCTAAAGGGCCGATGCTATTTTTCCTTTTTCTTTGAAATATTATTATAGCTTGTCAAATCGAAACAATACACAACGTACAAATAACTAAAAGATATCTCGCGTGTTCTTGATATAGGCAATACATTTTTTATACAAAATTACACTGTTCATATGTATCATCAAGAAAAAGAATAGCTCGTGGAGAAATAGTTAAGTTGACAACAACTTGAACTATCCACAAGACGAAAGATACAACTAGAATATATAAATATTTACAAACATTTTGTCTCAAAATAATATGATATATCTAGGAACTTTCTATGTACGAGCATCCCATATCTTCAGTGTCTGTTCAGTCCATCTCTACATGTCCTTGGCATTCATCCAACACGCTACAAAGCATGAAAGTGAACGAGACATGAGATTCTCAAAATAGTGCATCACCAAATAAGAATTCAAATGTCAAACAGCCGTTTAGAGCAAGGCGAGAGAGGACACCAACTAACCAGACAAAAGAACATTTTATAGTTCACACTTGATACATGACTATATAATTGCCTTTCCGGGAGCCAATTCTGTTGAATTTTCTCCAAGAAATCTGCAAGAAAAATAGAGGTAATATGTGCATAAGTTGAATATTTTATCATAAATTGTATCCAAATGTCAAAGTAGTTTAATGCTCGCGGAGATATACCTGAAGACCTCTAACAAGAATGGATCTTCACATATTTTTTGTGGAAAATTGAGTAGATGGAATATGTTTTTGCACTCAGAATATATCTATCGCCATTATTCCTAGTCGTTACCATCTTATCCTATTTGTAACTTAAATCAACATGATAAGGAGAATGATGCCAGTATGAATTATACCTGTTATTGCAATTCTTGCAAAAATACCACAATGAAAGATTCACATAACAGAGCGATAAAAGGAATCTGGGACCAATCGAGTTGTCATCTTTTCAATAGTTTTGTAACATCAGCCACATATCATTCTCATTCATGCTAGTATAGAAAGCAGAGATATGCATAGGACAGTAGGTTGTCTGATATAGCTCTCTTATATACTGCATTACTATAAAATACCAAGTTTTTCCTATACTGGCGGAGCTTTAAAAGTGATAACATCAGCACACATTGATGATACGCTTAGTTTCAATCTAAAAATGGGCTTCAGTTTGTCCATAACTATCAAAACAAAGTGGAATATAAATCAGCTATCCCATCAACTATTTAGATGAGTAAATCAATAATTGTACAATGAATGATACCTGTTAGGGGGGAAACCTTTTACTCGTTGATACAAATCAGGAAGAGCCGATGGTAAAGGATGGGATAGGGAAAGGACCATGAATGAGGGGCTTCGTGGATCTTACATCACACGAAAATGGTGTGATTGTCTAGATGAAGGTGATGGGATGGGGCAGGATTTATGGAGAAAACCTCTACATCGTCGAGGAGAACAATCATCGGTGCCATCATGGAGGATTGCCTACGAGCAGCTGGGGAAACAACATCGCCATGGGGGAATCCGATGAGCTTGATACTGGGATCGGGAGACCGCGATCAAAGAGATGGATGTATAGCGGGAGAAGAACACGCCCACGGTTACACCTTATGTGCGCCATGCTTCGGAAGAGGAAAAGATGCGGCGGCGGATCTAGGTTTTCCACGGTTTTCCTTTTCTAAGACACGGAGAAGGAGAATTGATCCAATGGATATGTTGGTGCTAGGGGTACTTAGATCTGAGCGTGTATAATTTGGGATGACCCTGGCAGCGTCTCACTAAACGTCTCTATAAAGTGCTTGTTATTCATCTAGAGACGAGCATAAAAAGCTTATAATAAATAACTTCTTGATGTGACTAATTTGTTGTAGTGGTATGCCTATACCCATGAAATAGAATGGTATTACCCAATATAATAAAAGTTTCTCAAAATTTGATCTATAAGTGCATGATACCTGCTTGGTTAGGGTTTATTTATGGGTTGAGGGTTTAGTGTTTTAGTATTTATGGGTTTAGGGTTTTGGCTTTAGCGGGTTTTAGGGTTTAGGAAATTTTTAATAAAGTTCAAGCTTCAAAATTATGTTCATCGAATGGAATGGTGTTTCCCAATTTAATAGAAGTATCTCAAAATTTGATATATTAGTGTGTGATACCTGCTTGGTAAGGGCTCAGTGGGTTAGTTTTTAGGGTTCTAGGGTTTCAGGTTCAGGGATTTTCCAATAATGTTCAAACTTTATGGTTATATTCGTGGAAGAGAATGACGTTACCGCAATGTAATGGAAGTATCTCAAATTAGAATATATATATAAGTGTACAATACCTTCTTGGTTACAGTTTAATTATGGGTTGTCGGGTTTATGGTTTTACTATTTAGGGGTTTAGGGTTTAGGTTTTACGTGCTATTTAGGGTTTAGGGAATTTATAACAATGATCAAGCTTCATGGTTATTTTCGTCGAATAGAATAGCGTTGCCCAATTTAATAAAAGTATCTCAAAATTTGATATGTATAAGTGTGTATGATAACTGTTTGGTTAGGGTTTAGGAGTTTAGTGTTTCAGGTTTTAGGGGTTTAGTGTTTCTGGGTTTAGGGTTTAGGGTTTCAGGAATTTTCAATGAAATTTGACCTTTATTCTTATATTCATGGAATAGAACTAGTTAGCAACAATTTAATGAAAATAGCTTAAATTTTTATCTATAAGTGCATGGTATATACCTACTTGTTTAGGGTTCAGGGGTCGAGGGTTGGGGTTTCTAGGGTTCAGGGGTATAGGGCTCGGGGTTGTTTGAGTTATATGCCTATATTTGTGAAATAGAATGTCGTTAGTGAAATTTAATGAAAGTATACATCTCAAATTTTGATCTAAAAGTGCATGATACGTGCTTGGTGAGGGTTTAGGGGTTTAAGGTTTAGGTTTTAGAAAAATTTCAATAATGTTCAAGCTTTATGCTTATATTCATGGAATGGAATGGCGTTAGCGTAATTTAATGAAAGTGACAACAATGTTTTTGTGTGAAGCAACTATAAGGTATATAGCTAAATGCCACCACTGCAGCCTATTTCATTGATATTATCAGGTTTCATAAATTTCAAGATTCGTAGCTATGTATCTGTGCAATAATATGGCTTTACTGAATTTTGCCAAAAGTATCTCAAAATTGAAACTACAAGTGTGTTATAGCTAGGTCACGTTCCTTTTAAAGTGTCTCCTTCCTCTGTACAACAATGCAGCTGACAAGCACGCCAGGGTCATAGTGCCTTTTAAAGTGGCTCCTTCCTCTGCACATCTGCGCAACGCATCGCCTGGTTATGGACAAGGGAGAGATGAAACGACCAGTGCATGCGGGGTGGCCGAGGAGAGATGGACGATGAGAGAGGCAGTGAATGAGAGAGAAAAAACCAAATTTGTTTTGCGTGCAAAATTTATTACTCCTACTAGTAGAGTGTGTACGCTATAGTACTAGTACCTCATATCAGAAACCCATTAACATCGAACCGCCTTCAACTCCTCCTCGATGTTGCCATCTGGATCTTCGGTTTCCACCCTCCATTTCAAGCCATATTCTTCGTTGTAGTACTACTTCCTCTATATATCCCAAACTAGAACGCATATAGTAAATTTTTTTCAAAGTCAACAAATTCGAAATTTGTTGAAATATATAGAGAAAATTACCAACGTCTACAATATCTATTGTGCACCATATGAAGATATATTTCATAATAGTTCTAACAATACTGATTAGGTATTATAAACATCAACATATTTTTCTATGTAGTTGGTCAAATTTTAAAAAGTATGACTTTGACCAAAAACTACATGCATCCTATTTTGGGATAGAGGGAGTGCTTGCTTTACATAAAAACCTTTCTCTGACTTGGAAATTTGAGATTATCTATTTATCTAGGTGCACCTATCTATCTAATATGGGACAATTATAATAAACTATGATGTGGATATGGTAGGTTAATTCTGTGAAGCGAGTTTTTCAAAAGTTTTCAGAACTCATGTTCATCATTTTTCATGGCAGGTGGTAGATGGTAAATGACTCTACAGGTAAGTATTTGTTTTTTGGGATTTCTATTTATTTTGATTTAAGGTTTTCATAACAGGGTCAACTTTGTCGGCATGGAAATTATGAGCTAATAAGTTGAATATTTCAAAACTTTGCCATTCTTGTATATTGGTTGCATGGTGGTGGGTACCTTGAAAGGTTCCATTGATGACCATTGGATCATGACTGGCTAGCTAGGGGAGGAAGTTGGGGACTACCACCTCTATCTAGGTAATGTTGTTTTGTCTATTTTGGTCGACACATGCATTATCATTTTTTGATAATATTTGCTTGTGGTCTTCTTAATTCGGTAATAGTACTACATTTGTACACTCTATTTTCTCTAGTTTTTTCACTGATTGGTGGAAATTTTCGGCAATGCAAATTCATGCTAAATATAAAGAAGTTGACTCGTTCAAAACATTGGATGGTATATCCTCTAAACATTGACTAAATGGTGGGTTGTCTTCAAAATTATTTTAAAAAAACTCTATCACTTACATGGACTTCAAATATGGTATAATTTCCATAGATTGACATTTGGCCATTTTGGTGGCCAAAATTAGCTAGAAAGCTTGAAATACAACAAAACTTGCGAATTGTGCATTAGACATGGTCCATTCTCTATGAAAGTTGGGGTCGCAGCGATTTGGTCGGAAATGGCCATGAATGTGAATGTCCATACATGGCAGGTCATACTTGTGGGACCCCGGATTTATGGTCCGAGAATCCCCATTATGCCTGCAATTCACGTTCCCACGATCAGTGAGCCATGAGCATAACCGACGAGTACCATTACAACAGCCAAAAAGTAACGAGTATAAAACTTACATTTATTTCCATTATGGCGATTACAACATCAATAGCGGAAGTCTTCAAGTGTAGAGCCCATGTCATGCCTTAACCTATAAGCGATTGTCTGGGAAGACGGCCTAGCTCGCATAGACGTCAGCATCTCCATTATTTCTCTTGATCATCTAAAAGTATGGCCAAGTAGATAGCCAGGGACAATGCCGGTGAGTACTTTGAATATACTCGCAAACCACCTTAAGATAACAATAATAAGGGATATGCAATATGGCAGTGGTAGTAGGAGGGCTCCATAAGAGGTTCTTTTATAAACTAGTTTCTCTTGTATATATAGCATGTCTATACCTTTATTGAAAACTTTTGGAAAAAAATTTGGAAACCTTTTTGAAAAGTTTTAGAAAACACTAGAATTGATTCACCCATTTGTTTTTCCTTCCGGCCATCTCATGACCAAACTCCTTCCTCTTTTTTCCGATCATCCCATGGTTAAAACCTTTTGAAGCCATTGATTTTCCAAAGTCCTTTTTCAAATCAAAACCAGCACCGCTCTATAGCAACCTTCCCAACCGTCCATGACTGTGGACACGACTATTCGAATAGATTTACACTCTGCAGAGGTTGTACACTTTACCCACACCATCCGGGTACTCTGCCCTGATCTACAACGATCGTGGGGCGATTAACCGGTCAAGACACTCCGGATGCCACTCTAGTATAGGCCCTACCCTATGAGTTGTTCCCCTCAACACCGGGACGTCTGGATCCACGGACCAACCGGAGTGCCATCCGACTAATCAAGAAGGAGCACTTTCAATGAGGGGCTCATAGTATCGCCTCGGCTGCTTCCGATGGCATTTCTCGATTCCTCCAGGTGACTGCATCGCAGCTGACCCTTTATGTAAAGGAACCCTCACACTCAAGGGAGATGATTTTCAACACCCGGATTTTTAATCCCAGATGCCTGTTATGCCATGCATCGCAATCCCAGGAATACCATTTTTGCGAGACATAACAGATGTGGATATCACCGTACATCATCCATTACAAACCATACATAAGGTCTTACACAAATAAGGATCTCATGATCCAGTCTTAATACAATTCAAGCAGCAGAAATTACGTAATAATAATGATAGCGTAGGTGAAGCTCCATCTTCATGGTCACAGGCAATGCTGACGATGGGAGATGATCCTAGTTGTCGTAACCTTCCTGATGTCCGTCCTCCTGATAGTCCTTCTCATAGTCTGGCCACGGAAATAGCTAGGGACAAAGCCATGAGTACTCTTTAAGTACTCGCAAACTATCACTAACAAGTAAAGAGGTTTTAAGTAGGAATACTAAGCTCTAGGTTGTTTTGCAAAAAGCCAGATTTATCTCTACTGAGTTTAGAATCAAAGAAAGCTAGTTGAAAGTTTTATAACACCTAAGTGGGAAATTGAATTTCATATCACAACCCTGTTGTGTTTAAGTCAAAGTCACGAATCATTTCATAAGTCATTTTGAAAACATCTGACGGTAAAACAGTATGGCCACTCCAATTGTGCATAGCCGCGGACGCGGCTATTCGAATAGTTTGACACTCTACAGAGGTGGTACACTTTCACCACAATATTCGATACATCCGTGAGGAACAATCCTGAATTCACCATACTCAATATGCGGATAATCAATCCTAACCTTTCCATTACACGCCCTAGTATAGGCACCTCTCCTGTGAGTTTGGCCTCCCAACCATGACCAATTGTCATCTTGTGAACTGCACAGGTGGACAATCTTCACAAGGTTTCCTCAGCTCAAACCTTGGCAGCAAGGGAACCCATACTAAGGTATATAAATTTCTAGTCAAGCCCTACCCAAATTTCGGGTATTGTGGTTGTACGGTAAAATTGGAATGGTATCGCATCCATACAACCATCAGTTTTATAAAGGGCTAAGGCTCATGCCTTAACATTTTCATCATCAAAATCATCTAGTGTTCAAGAACACATGTCAAAACATTTCAATAGAATGACTCATCATTCTAAGGTTTTCATAACCATTTTCACCAAGTATTCCCATATAAAGTTGATCAAGTTTTATGCTTAGCACTAGCATCTACAAGTGAGGGTAAATACTAATGAGGGGTGGTAATAAAGTGTGAATGATCTAAGTTCAATCTCATGCCTCAGGATGACATCAAGATTATCTAACTTAGGACAAGTTTTATGCTCTTTATGCTACCTTTAATCTTTCTAAAATCTACCAATTATCATTTAACCTTAATTAGAAAGCTTTGATAAAGAAATAAAATAACTAAGCTTGCAAGTAAAACTGGGATTTGGTATCAAGTAAGGTAAGCCTGCAAGGATTAACTTGCTAAGTCAATTTGTATAGTGAGGATTGCAAGTTTGCAAGTATAGGCTTGCTTAATTAGTAGCTTGCTAAGATATTAGTATAAGCTTGCCTTGTGTAGAGCAGTGGTTGAAGTTCTCCTCGGCTTCCTCTTCGTAGTATCCTTCTTCCTCCTCGTATCCTTGGTCGGTACTAGCGTCTATAAATAAATATGAGGTACACAATCACCAAACAATACTTAACTATTTATATTGATCACACCAAGGTTTTCACTAGATGATATAGGATCATCACAAGCATGACAATCATGAAGGCAAATAGTTTTATTTCCTTTATTTTAGAAAATTAATTTCAACTCATTGAAAACTACTTAAGATTTAATATTCTCCAACTAAAACATGGGATCATGTTGACACATGTCATCACCACATATTTCAGTACATGGGAATGTGATTTTAAAGTGGTGTCATAATTTAATAAGGTTTAACCTTTATTTTAATTAAATAAAGTGACTAGAAATTCCTATGGGGCATTCTTTTATTACTTGATCATTATTTCTACAAGTAAACCTATATATTTTCATATTCTGAAAGGTATGGTTAAATGTGATTTTTGAGAGTTGGAATCAACTCAAAAGATTTTATGGTTGAATTTTGAAAAATGTTTGAATGTAGAAAGCTTCTGCCTTGTTATTTTTACTATAGCTGATCTACAAATCCAATTGGTTTGAATCCAACGGGCTTGGATTAAGCATTCCAGTAACTTTCTAACAAAATTGGTTTCATGCATTTTGGTTTAGTGAATGGAGCTGGGTTGATTTTTGCATCTAGATACAGAACTAAGTTTGAAACTAAAAGAATAAATCTAGATTTGAATTACTGGCTCGCGTGGGAGGTTAACTGGGCTGGCCCACTACGCACAGCGCGCGCGGGCTGGTTAAGTGGCTGTCCCCACTCATCAGTGAGACAGAGGGGTGCGAAGCGGTATGGGGGGATGTAGACCGCACGATCAAGCTCTAATCCTACGGTTGTGGTTCATCGTCCACATCGGGCAACACCGACAAGACAGAACCCTAGCGCGGCCAGTGGGGGTCGTGGGAGGCTCACCGGGGCTCAGACAATGGTCGGCGACGGGGGCGAACGACAAAGTCAACAACGGCGATCCTCCTGGTACCGGCAGCTCCTCTTGGGCGGCTCCAATCGACGACGCCCTACTCCTCCGGCAGCGGTAGACTCCGGCCAAATTCCGGCGATGCGCTGCTCGCCTTGCTCTAGGATTGAGGTGGGGTGCTTCTGAGAGAGAGGGGAGTGAGATGGTGTGAAGAATTTATGCTGGGGTGGCCTCTATTTATAGTGCGTGAAGGGGACCGACGAGCGCGGGCTGAGCTCGCCGTGGTCGTCGGTATAGCGAGCTAAAGGCATGGACAAAGGTAGGGGACGTTGCTGTGTTCCCTGGCAAAGCTCATGTAGATGTTGCATTCCTAGAATCAACTAAAATGTGCTAGAAAAAAGGCACAATATTTCTCAGGTTGCTTTGCTTTCCAATTTTGATTATTACATATTGATACTTTGTCCTCCTTGGTAAAGATGGGACCTATCACAAGTTCGGGATACTTACTATTATAAACCTGAAAATATTTAGTATCAGTCTTCTAGAAATATATTTAAATTATAGATAAACAAATATGTATGTCACCTAATTAGAAAGCAAGGTAAGCCTTCTTCTGTTATCCATCTCTAGTCCTTTATGTCTTTGTACTCAGATTCCATGCTACCTTAGGTACTATTATGCATGTCATATTGTATGATCAAAACTAAATCTACTAACCACTGTGAGGAAAAAAGGGTTGTTATGAGTTCACCCACAGCTTGGTGTTTTTACTCTTTTCAATTTTGTCATCACTATTTTCTTTTAATCAACTTTTATGTAGCCTTTTGTTCGTACATTTAAACCTATACAAAACTAATTAATAGGAAATGTTTTACTGTCCAAGGTGCCCATAAACACAAATCTAACAACAATGTTACTTGAAGCGACAAGCAAGAAAATTAAGATCTAGGAAATACTCCATAGGTTTACTCCACAGGTTAAACAGGCAAGAAAAATAGGATCCTAATAAAACGCTATTTAGATAATACCTTTCCACATCACATAGGAACTCAAAAAAATAATATAGCATGGCACCTTGGCCTATCAACCAAGTACTAAAGGAAGATGATGGGAGAGATCAGAGACTTAATCCGTAGAAGGGAACACCCCTGCGGTTGCAGGGTGCTAATCTCGACGCTGCAAATGAGGTAACATGGAAAAGGATGATGTGCTTCAACACACAAGCAGCAGGGCTAGCTCCTTTGGGTCTGCGAGAACAATGTTATGGGTTAGTAAGCATCAAGAATGCTATGCCTGCACGTCAAACTAATGCATTACATGTTATTAAATGATTTTGAATCATAGTAGCACCATGTGAACTCATACTAACGAGCAAAAGGCCAACATATTCAAAAATCATAGAGACTCGACTAGATCTTAATACAAAGCTAGTTAGACCATAGCTTCCATGTCTAGGGACTGGACACAATAGTAATGCATCGCATCATGGCCCATCATCAACCAAGTAACAAACATAATAGGATAGACTTAAGACTTATCTAATCTGAAGAAGACAGGTTGCTTCCGTTGCAGTGGTGAGCTCGACACTAAGAACTCCATTAGGCATGTGAGAACAATCAAGAGAGGTAGGCAACCATGATATGATCTCTTGGTCTGGTGGTTGTCATCGCGGCTGGGTTCAATAGGTTGCGGGTTCGATACCTGGTTGAACATTTTTTTCAATTTATTTCTAGTTTGGACTAATCTATTAGTCAAGACAGTATTATAAAGATGGGGCACGGTAGTTTAACATCAAACTTATTTTGGTGTGATGGTTGGGATGGTGCTGGTGGTGGGTGGAGGTCATGAGCGAGGTCGATTTCCCCTCCAGCCAGATTTTTTGCCATTGTTTTTAAGCGCGCAACTATGGTCCATTATGTCAGGTCGGTGACGGGATATATATGTTAAAAATTGACACCTAAATATATTGTAGGCAAAATATGACACGTAGATATGCCACATGGACGAAATTGATGATGTGGATGCTTATTTATTTCAATCTATCTTATTTTGGACTTCAATAGCGCGCAACTATGGTCCATTATGTCAGGTCGGTGACGGGATATATATGTTAAAAATTGACACCTAAATATATTGTAGGCAAAATATGACACGTAGATATGCCACATGGACGAAATTGATGATGTGGATGCTTATTTATTTCAATCTATCTTATTTTGGACTTCAATGCAATTTAAAATCGTCGTAATCAGCTACGAGAAACATCCTAGTCTATGTTTGCCATATTATGATGATTTTAGCTAGTACAACTATGACGTTTTTGAGCCAAAACATCTTAATTTTTCAGGGTCTTGACCCCTTCAAACGGCTTAATACCATCTGATGCAAAATTCTCATAGATCTATGATGATTTTATTCAGAGTCACAATCAGAAGGTCATAGAACAACAATTTTCTTCAGTGGTTCCAAGCGAGGGAGCATCTAATGTTTATGTACTATGGTGCCAGCGACCCGACAAGGGTGTCGGAAGAGCAGATGTCCTTGACCAAGCTTGACAGAGTGCTTCGTCCTCTCTTGAATCATAAAGCCGACGAGGATATGCCGGGGAAGTCTCTGACTTCCTACTTTCACACGAAGAAGAAAGTCCCTCAGGTGAAACCTGTGGAAGCATGTAATGCCTTTCGGGTGCTTCTTGCTATTTTGGTTGATTAAATTTTGCCTGTCTTTGACTCACGGGACTACAAGGTAACGGGCATAATGCCGCCTCTGCCTAAGAAGTATATAGTTGCGCCTGATGGTGGGGACGTGGAGTCTGACTCCAAACTCCCCAATGCTCAGTCACCTACCACCGAAGCCCTCGAGCAAAGCGAAGGGATGTCTCGCAAGAGGTCCTGGAGGGAAAGTTTGGATGGTGCGACGCCACCGACGCGAAGGGGTCCTCCCTCCGTTGAGTGTCATGCTGGGGATGAGGGTGCGACCTCCCCTATTGCTGTTGTGCCTATTCGGGCCATGGCTCCTCAGCCACCGACCAAGAAGAAGAAGAAGAAGGAGACTCTAGTCTTCGACTTATCCGACATTCCCTCGCGAGTTTTTGCTCCCCTCTTGTTGTTTTTGGTATGCTAAGTATTAGCCTGCTATTTACCTGGTTCGTCGAATGTGCTAGGAGGAACTCCTCGGAAGAATCATTCGAGGAGGAACTCGAAGAGATGCATGGGGAGTCGAAAGTTGTTTCGACATTCCAAAAGATGGTGGCCGACTCCAAAGATGACAACTCGAGCTCCTTGAGGCCAGGGTCTCATGCAAGCAAAACCCTCAGAGTATTCGGGTGACCATGTAAGTAATCTGTTTTCTTCTTGTGGGCGAGCCCCTGAGCCCTTTATTCATCTGGTGTGCTATTTTGTTTGCAGCCCTTCATCCGTGATGTGAATCTTCTAGGCCAGCAATACCTTGCTTTGGAGGGCAACCTCCAGCAACTTCGAGGTGCGTATAATTCTTCTGTTTTATTTGCGAGTATCTATGAGTA
The DNA here is from genome assembly GCA_916181665.1 of Avena sativa. Classification (NCBI taxonomy): domain Eukaryota; kingdom Viridiplantae; phylum Streptophyta; class Magnoliopsida; order Poales; family Poaceae; genus Avena; species Avena sativa. Next base: position 142,928,647 of record OV702280.1, read on the forward strand.
CTTGTTGTGGTTACTTATTCCTTGCTGATTTTTATAGATGAGAACAATGAGGCCCTCCGCAAGATGAATGCACTCGAAAATAGTCTCAGCCAAGCGGAAACCAAGGTGAAGGATGTTGCAGAAGCCCTCCAGCGCCAACAGCAAGACGCCCAGGACCGTGAGCAGTAGATTGCAAATGCCACGGCGTCTCGGGAAAAGGCCATGGCGGAGAAGCTTATGACTACTGCCAAAGCGTTATCCAGTAAATCATCATGCTCCTCTTGTTTAAACTTTTGTTTTCTTCAGGTGCTGTTCCTTTTGTCTCATCCAAAATTTGGCCGCATCTTGCAGATGCGACTGGCGTTGCGTCTGATCTCAGCGTCTTGGAGCATGGGGATCCCATGGCGGATGTCATTGCAGCGGTCGAAGATCGCCGCAGCTCTGTTGTGGTATCGCTGGGCAAGACCAAGGAGTTCCTCAGCCGCTTCTACAAGGAGATCAATAGGATGGGTGTCGCCCTTGAGGACGTCGACTCCCTCGAAGAAGCTTTGGCAGGTGATGCTCCTGCGAGCTACAAGCAGACGTAGAAGGGGGTGGACACCGCTATGGGGCTGGCGATGGTGGTGGCGTCTAGCGCGCAGCTCGATCTTTCGCAAATCACCTCCAAGATGCCGACAGCAGCTGATGGCTCCGAGGTAGCATTTGCTTCCTTCGCCTCGAAGTGCAAGCATTTTGGCCCGAAGCATATCGATCTTCTGATCACATATGCGTTGGAGCAGCGAGCGGCCAAGGCGAAAGCCTCGGGATCCGAAGCTGCTCCTGATACGGCTGCTTAGGTCATCTGCCTCGTAGTTTGCTTGGCTTAGTTTGCTTTTGCCTTTTGCGTATGTAATTCTTTGAGCTGAACAAGTGTTACTCTGCCACGTAGTGCCTTATTAATGTAAGTATAAGTGTCCCATTTGACTGCTGTCAAATGCCTTGATTTTTATACTCTGCTCGTTGTACACCCTTAGGGTCCTTCGAGTGCTGACCCTGTGGTAATGCCTCCTCCTTTCTTTGGTGCCCGTCCGTTGCCGAGTGAGACGTCGCAATTACCGCTGCTACGCGATCGCATCCGGAGCCTGGAGAAGGACGTTCTAATGATCCGTGGTCATGTGGATGTTTGGAAATCCAAGGCCGAATGGGCCGTTGCCAGGGAAGAATTTCTCCTTGAGGAATTTCGGCAGATTGGCGAGCAACTCCATTGTAAGTCACCATACTTTTCTTTTCGACTGTGCCATGTTTCTATGTCTTCTCACCTGCTGCTTCATTGTGCAGTTGTGAATATTCTTCCGAAGGAAGAGAAAGAGCGTTTTGCAATTCGAATGAATTGCTTGACGCAATAGGAGTTGGAGGCTGGCATCTTCTTCTGGAGGGACCGGGATCGGGCAGTTGTTCTTGCAACAGTTCAAGACTGCATCCATCAAGTGTTTTGGGTACTAAAGCGTGCAAGGTCGTCACTCACGGCGATTTGGGCCACGATGTTCCCTCTGGATTCGGCGCCCTCCATCTTCTTGGGCTTTCTTGGAAGATTTTGAGACACGAGCGTCGTGAAAGAGCTGGTGCGTCATCACCTGGTGGCAGGTGTGAAGGCTGCCCTATCACTTGTGCGGCTGCATCATCGTGATGTCAACCTTGCGGAGATAGCAGCTGGGCCGCCCCCTGCTCCGGATGGTATGGCCTGGGACATGCGTCCACGTTATGCGGCCGTGGCGCGACACGTTGAGGAAATCGTAGATGTGTTCGAGGAGCGGACGAATGTCTTGCTTTGGCATGGTTGAATCCTGTAAATAGCAAACGAAACAATGTAAAGTTTGTGTATTGTCGAGTGGGCTTTTAATGTCCATGTAAAGTTGTACTTATTGGCTCGCAGTGCATTGTTTGACTATAGGTTGTGCATGTCCTTTTTGTTAGCCTGATGTAGTCAGCTACTCAGGGTTTATGTGTTGTTTGTCAGTCGATAAAGTCGTACGGTGAGGCGCAACCCCTAAGCGTTTTTAATGGTGTAAATGTATGCAAGAGAATTTTTTTGGGCCAAGGAACTTAGCTTTTATTCATCGTAATGTAGGTGGTACAGTGTTCAACTGAGTAGCCTGGCTAAATAGCCTTATTGAAAGTAAAAGACAACTAAGGGTAGAAGCGTCGCAGCTGTGCGACGTCCAGGGGTTGGGAGTATTCGAATCCTCAATCGACCTCCTTTAGGCGGTAGGCGCCGCCTGGGATTACTTCAGTGACTACGTAGGGTCCTTCCCAGGGTGATTCGAGCTTCATGTGCCCTTTCTGCTAGAGTCGCATGACGAGGTCTCGTTCAATGAAGGACCTTGGGCGTAGCCAACGACTATGGTAGTTGCGGAGACTTTGCTAATATACCGCCGAACGGGCCGTGGCAATGTCGCGAGCATCATCCAGTATGTCGACGGCGTCTTCGAGTGTGGACAATGATTTGACTTCGATATAGGCGACGACCTTCAGGGCCTTGTAGTGTACCTCATCATGCAACATGGCTTTGGCTCCGTGCACCATGAAGAAGGGCGTGTAGCCAGTTGAGCTATTTGGCATTTTGCGCAAGCTCCAGAGAATGGAGGGTAGCTTGTCTGCCTAGGATCCTGCAAGCCTTTTGAGTGGGCGTATCAGTCGTTTCTTGATGCCATTGCAGACGAGGCCGTTAGCCTTTCCGACCTGCCCGTTGATCTGCGGATGCACCACTGTGGCGTACGTGAGGTTGATTTCGAGGTCTTCACAGAAGTCTCAGAACTCATTCGAGGTGAAGTTCGAGCCGTTGCCGGTTATGATGCTATGGGGCACTCCGAACCTGTAGACAATGAATTCGAAAAACTTGACGACAGTGGTACCTCTTTGGTTAGTGACAAGCATGGCCTCAATCCACTTTGTGAATTTGTCGACTGCTACCAGGATGTAAACATGTCCTCCTGGTGATAATTTTGGCAATTTTCCAATCATGTTGAGTCCCCGCTAGGCGAAGGGCCAGGCCAATGGTATGAGCCACAACTCTGATCTTGGCGTTTGCGGCTTTTCCGCGTACCTTTGGCAGGCATTGCATCTCTAGACGATGTTCTTGGCGTCGTTCATTGCAGTTGGATAGTACAAGCCAGCTCGTAGAGCCTTGGCGACGAGGGCACGGCTGCATGCGTGGTTGCCATAGATACCTTCATGGATGTCGAGGAGGATGATTTTCCTGTCACTATTAGTGATGCATTGCTAGAGCACAACCGAAATGCTACACTTGTACAACTCACCATTAATGATGGTGAAGGCCTTTGATCTACGAGCTATGCGATGGGCGTCAGTCAGTTCCTCAGGCAGCTGTTTGCTTATAAGGTATTTGAGGTATGACTGAGACCATGTTTGCTTGACCGCCATAACCTGCATGAGTCTCACCTATTCGACCTCCGTGTCGAGCTCTTCGGGTCCTTAGGTTTTCTCGGGTGGCGTAGCCCCTGAGTGTCATGCGGCTTCTGCTGTGTCCTTCGGGAATTTTCACTTGACGGAGGGCACACATATTTGTTCGAGGAACACACCTGGTGGCACTGGGGTGCAAGTAGATCCAATGTTGGTGAGCTTGTCAGACTCTTCATCGCTTTCCCTGCCAACGCGCTGGAGTTCGCAGCCATCAAAGTCCCCTTCGAGTGAGTTGTAGAGCGCACGATATGCGATCATATTGGCGCTATTCGTTCATCGCCTAATGGACGACGAGGTTGGAGTCACCATAGATGACAAGGCGCATAGCGCCGCACACTTTGGCCATCCGCATGCCATGCAGGAGTGCCTCGTTGTTGGATGCGTGGAACTTCATCCGAAGGACGTATTTCATCTTGTCCCCTTGAGGGGACATCAGTATCACTCTGGCTACTACTCCAGCCTCGCGCTTGGAGCCATTGAAGTGCATTGTCCAGGATTGGGACATGTCCGGAGTATCCGGTAGCTGGAGTTCCATCCAGTGGACAAAGAAGTCAGGGAGCACCTGAGACTTGATGGTGGTGCAGTGCTTTTAGACGACGTCCCGAGGTGGCAGCTCGATGCCCCACATGGCCACTCGCCTAGTAGCTTCGGGGTTGTTTACGATGTTCGACAGTGGCGCGTCGTTGATGACTATGATCTGATGATCTTGGAACTAGTGGCTCAATCGACGCGTCATCATGAATACACCATAAGAGAGCTTCTGGTAATGGGGATACCTTTGCTTTGTTGGGGTCAGTACCTCCCTGAGGTAGTAGACTGGGCATTATACCCCATGGGTCTTGCCGTCTTCGGGTCGCTCGACCACATGGGCAGTGTTGACTACCAGGTGTGTGGCTGCAATGTATAGCAGCATAGGTTCCCTCTCCTTTGGTGTTACCAGTACAGGAGATGTGGAGAGCAGGCGCTTGAGGTCTTCGAATGCTTCGTCGGCCTCGGTCGTCCACTCGAATTTTTTGGCCTTGCGCAGCAGCTGATGATGTTTACGCACTTCTATTCTTGTAGACAGTTGTTGGGCCTCCAAGTGCAGAGGTTTGTAGAATAGCAGCAAGTTTCCCTTAAGTGGATTACCCAAGGTTCATCGAACTCAGGGAGGAAGTGGTCAAAATTGTTCCCTCTCAAGCAATCCTGCAATCAAGATACAAGAAGTCTCTTGTGTCCCCGACACACCCAATACACTTGTCAGGTGTATAGGTGCACTAGTTCGGCGAAGAGATAGTGAAATACAAGTGGTAACGGTGCCAAAAAATAGCTTCTGACTTGGTGTTGACGTGGGGTAGCGGTGCCAGAAAATAGCTGATAGCATGGAGGAACAGACTAAAGACAAACCGAAGGAAGCAAGCAAACATGCAACGGATCTAGTAGCAAATGGTGTTTCAATGCTTAGAAACAAGGCCTAGGGATCATACTTTCACTAGTGAACACTCTCTCATAGAAATATCCTCTCTTCATGATACTACTCTTAACTACTCTCCGGTTGGACACTCTAATCATCGGTAGGGCTATAACAGCACTCCTCAAAGTCCGCCTTCCCCAATCTAGATAACCCACACTTTCACCTTGAGCGCTAGATGGTTCCAACAAACACCACAATTTCATAGAGACATCCAACTACAAATATAACTCATAACAAATATTCAATCTAGACAAAGTGCCACACACGATATGCCCGCTGTCACTTTCACACACGTGGGGAAAAGCATAGATCTATTAAAGCACAAAGAGTATTTATGTAGACTCAAGCCTAAGTGCCACCATGGCGTGCACGCTATCACTTACACACACATGGGGAGAGCAGAGATCTAATGAAGCACTTGAGTAGCAAGGTAGATCTACTTGATTACAAAGCTCATGACCACAAGATCATGCATAGAGAGAGATGAACACATAGCTACCGGTTGAGCCCTTAGCCGTGAGGAAGAACTACTCCCTCATCATCATGGAAATCAGCAATGGTGATGAAAATAGCGATGGAGATCGATGGAGATGGCTCCGGAGGCACTTCCCCGTCCCGGCAAGGTGCCGGAAAAGAGACTTTCTGTCTCTCGAATCTCCCCTTCGCTGGCGGCGGCTCTACAGAGGTTTTCATGGATTTCTTCTGGGATTCTAGGGTTTTTGGGTCGGAGGCTTCATATAGGCGCAGGAATCGAGGTCGGTGGGGGTCTAGGGGGCCCACACCCCCTCCAGGCGCCCACCGGGCTTGCCCGCGCCTAGGCTGGTTTGGCCACCCTGTGGCCCCCCTCTGGCTCTGCTTCGTGGTTCCGTGTTGCTCCTGGAAAAATAATAACTTCGGCTTTTGTCCCGTTCAATTCCGAGAATATTGATTTTCTGCCTTTTTGGAACCAAAAACAGAAGAAAACAGGCAACTGGCACTGTGGCAACTTGTTAATAGGTGAGTTCCAGAAAAGATATAAAACACCTCAAAGTGTCGACAAAGCAAAGCAAAGTAGATACAAAACAAGCATGGATCATCAAAATTTTAGATACGTTTTTGACGTATCAAGCATCCCCAAGCATAACTCATGCTCGTTCTCGAGTAGGTAAGTGATAAAAAGAATAATTTTTGAGGTGACACGCACCATCAAAGCCAAGATTAAACCATTTGCAAGCATTGAAAGATGGGAACAAAGAACTGTAAACATGTGCATGAAAGATGGAGTTCTAACAATAGGACATAGTAACTATGCATGCAATATGAAAGGCTACAAACAAATATCATGCATAACATGCATTGAAAACGTTTATTTGTTTCACATACAGAAAACATAGAATAGTGGTAACAGCTTGTCCCTCATAGAGTAGCAAATAGATGCATATGACACCTTCAAAGTTCACAAGGGTGACTAGAAACAAGTAGCATAAGAACAAGTAATATCACAATATGCATCAATCAATAAGCTTTGGGACACTGCACACATAATGACAACTATGCTCTCTTAATGGTGCCTAAAAGGTAGAAGGTGGAGACTCAAATAATAGTGGAAGACATGCCCTTCACAAAGGGAAGCAGGGATTACAAGTTTCAAAAAGACCTTCCAAAAATTATGGTACTTGTTAGCTTTTAGCCCTCATTGCCCCTATCATAAGCATCTTGAAGTGGTTAAGGTTAAAGTGGTAAAGATGGAGTATATGCTTGACGAAATATAAGTTGGCAATCTCAAGTCCCTTGAATATGAGGGCCACACCTCATGCATACTCAACTTTGGGTCCAGGTAAGTTCTTGTCACTATAAGTATTTGCATATCATTGAGAACCGCCAACAGGGTACCCCTTGAACATGGTACATGAGCTTTCCCACAACCAAAATGACAAGGCAAGCAGACAATGAGCATCTCAGCAATCTTCTTATGTACCATGGGAATATGGTGCTTTTTTCTCTCTTTCCTCTTTTCTCAATGTGTCTCTTTTTATAATAAGAATGTTTCATAGATGTCACTATGGTGATGCTGCAAGTTTCCACCATGATTAGGCATGGCTTAGGCTAGCGGCCCAGACGTTTCTCTAACACAGGATACAAACTCCATGGACTTACAAGTTCCCTTTTTATTTTACACTGGTGACATCCATAGAAAAAAGAGCATGATATCAACTGAGTACAAGTACAAGTGCAATGTTGCAAACGTTCCCCATGTCATCATGGTTCTGCTAATTCCAATGTATAAGTGCAAGCATATACAACATAGATGACACAATGGTTTAAGTTTATTAGGGGCAAAGAAATATAGTGTGCCATCAAGTTTGTGAGGGCTTTAATCACTAAGTTTTCACATAAAAAATTAGTTTTTAATTGGAAGATAGCTGAAAACAAGAATATACTTGGAATAGTGTAACACACCATGCATAGGAGTTTATAGTGGACAGTTTGGAATAACTTGGTTTCTTGGGAGTTGGAAGCATGAGTAGAGCTTACTCGTACAAGTGGAGGCTTGCAAAAGACTGGGAGCAACCAACTAAGAGAGCAATAATGGCCATAATAATGCAGAGCAACAAAGCATTACTAATCAAAGCATAAAGTGGTACCACAAGTCAAGGACTAAATGATCATAGAGGCTAATGGTGACTTGTCATAGTCATAACATGGTGTGAGCATGTGCCAAGTCAACCCAAGCAAAGCATCAAAGGAGAATACCACAATATTATACTTTTTCATGCTAAAACAACGCATAATTTCTTCAAGGCACACTAAGAAATCTCAATTGTTTGGAACAAATCATGCTACAGAAATAATCACTAAGCATAAGGTCAAAACAAGATCTAGCATGGCATGATAAAGTCTAAGACACAATCAAAACAAGCTCCCGTGTGTACCACTATAAGCATGAAGCTTTCTACTCTTTTCCAACACCAAACAACTTATTTGAAACAACTTACAAATATAATAAGCAACAAAGATCAGTGAGATTTTTCACAAATCCACAAAGAAGAACTAAAAAGTTCTAAGCTGAAAGCACAAGAAAACTAAGGCTGAATGCAGTGCTAGAAAAAGTGAACACTCACAAAACAATAAGAGTGAAAACTAGAGTGTTCTAGGCAATGGAAACAGAGTGTGTGTCTCTCCAAAAGAAGTGTGTTGTAACCAACCAACTTACTCAAGCAAACGAAAACCAAAAACGAAAACAAAGACGCTCCAAGAACAAAACAACAATGCATGAAACAATAAAAACGAAGTGTTTAGACAGACCTGAGCTTTTTATTGATGAAGAAGGGGATGCCTTGGGCATCCCCAAGCTTTGACGCTTGTACCTCTTGGATATTTCTTGGGGTGACACCATGGTGGCATACCCAAGCTTGAGATTTTGGCCATTCTTCATCTCATTAAATCATTCTCTCTCTACACCTGAATTTTTTTCCTTCATACAAAACTCCACACAATCTTCATTAGCAACATTAGTTTATTCAAAAGATATTAGACCTCTGGCAAAGCTTTGGAACAGCAAGGATTTTTACTAAAAACACAAGCTACTGTAGTAACTCCTTCAAAAAGCTCCATTTCCCAAAAAGAACCCAAAAAGGAATCAATAAGAAGCAAATGCAAATAGAGGCAGAAATCTGTCAAAACAGACCAGCAGGTAGAAACCAATTTTTTCGAACACCTTCTGTTGCGTAAATCAAAACGTGTTGAACTAACAAAAGTTAGTAATATACTGGGGGATTTATTCGTAACTTTTGAGCTCAATACGTGTTACAGAGACTCCTCACGGATTTTTATGGTGGAGGACAGAAATCTGTTTCGGGACAGCAACTCCCCAAATCTTACTTCCCTCTTATTAGAGGTCATTCTTGGAACAAAAAGAAAACAAAAAGGATAAGGAGAGGTCATTACAGAAGTAATAACTTCTAAGACTCAAGAAAACTCTTGGGTTATCTCCCAACAAGTAGTTTTCTTTAATGCCTTAAGTTAGGATTGATAGTTTGAGAAGATGCTCACATAAGAAATATGAATTGAAGTAAAAGAGAGCATCAAGAACCAAATTCAAAACACATGTAAGTCTAACCCACTTCCTATGCATAGGAATCATGTAAATAAACAAGTCATGAAATCACAAAGTAACAAGCATAGGAAAGAAAAATAAGTGCAACTTCAAAATTTTCAACATAAAGAGGGGAAACTTAATATTTTCTAGATGCATAAAACCATGTTTCCCTCTCTCATAATAACTTCCAGTAGCATCATGAATAAAATTAACAATATAACTATCAAATAAAGCATTCTTATCATGATCCACACGCATATAATAATTATTACTCTCCACATAAGCATAGTCATTCTTATTCATTGTAGTGGGAGCAATTCAACAAAATAGCTATCACTATTATTCTCATCACCATAATCATCAAATATAGGAGGCATATTGTAATCACAATATATTTTCTCCTCAATAGTAGGTGCACTAAAAATATCATATTGATCATTATAATCATCATAGATTGGAGGTTTGGTGTCATCATAAGGAATAGAATAGCTATCTTCCAAAGTTGGGGGACTAAAAAGATCATTTTCATAAAAACTAGCTTCCCCAAGCTTAGAATTTTCCATAGCATTAGCAATAACGGTGTCCAAAGAGTTCATACTAATAACATTGCTATTAGCATGCAAATAAAGCTCCATAGGTCTTTTAATTTTGTCTTTAAACACTTCTTGTCCTAACTTGTGAAAACAAGAAACAAAAAGACAAAATTGCAGAATCTAAAGGAAATAACTTCGAGCAGTCATACCGGAGGATGTGAGTACCTTTTGCATTACCTCCCCGGCAACAGCGCTAGAAAAGAGCTTGATGTCTACGCACTTCTATTCTTGTAGACAGTTGTTGGGCCTCCAAGTGCAGAGGTTTGTAGAAGAGCAGCAAGTTTCCCTTAAGTGGATTACCCAAGGTTTATCGAACTCAGGGAGGAAGTGGTCAAAGGCATTCCCTCTTACGCAATCATGTAATCAAGATATAAGAAGTCTCTTGTGTCCCCAACACACCCAATACACTTGTCAGGTGTATAGGTGCACTATTTCGGCGAAGAGATAGTGAAATACAAGTGGTAACGGTGCCAGAAAATAGCTCCTGACTTGTTGACATGGGGTAACGGTGCCAGAAAAGAGGTGATGGCATGGAGGAACAGAATAATGAAAAACTGAAGGAAGCAAGCAAACATGCAACATATCTAGTAGAAAACGGTGTTTCAATGCTTAGAAACAAGGCCTAGGGATCATACTTTCACTAGTGAACACTCTCTCGTATAAATATCCTCTCTTCATTATACTACTCTTAACTACTCTCCGGTTGGACACTCTAATCATCGGTAGGGCTATAACATCACTCCTCAAAGTCCGCCTTCCCCAATCTAGATAACCCACACTGACACCTTCAGCGCTAGATGGTTCCAACCAACACCACAATTTCATAGAGACATCCAACTCCAAATATAACTCATAACAAATATTCAATTTAGCCAAAGTGCCACACATGGTATGCCCGCTGTCACTTTCACACACATGGGGAAAAGCATAGATCTATTAAAGCACAAAGAGTATTTATGTAGACTCTAGCCTAAGTGCCACCATGGCGTGCACGCTGTCACTTTCACACACATGGGGAGAGCAGAGATCTAATGAAGCATTTGAGTAGCAAGGTAGATCTACTTTATTACAAAGCTCATGACCACAAGATCATGCATAGATAGAGAGATGAACACATAGCTACCGGTAGAGCCCTTAGCCCTGAGGAAGAACTACTCCCTCATTATCATGGGAATTAGCAATGGTGATGCAGATGGCGATGGAGATCGATGGAGATGGCTCCGGGGGCACTTCCCTGTCCCGGCAGGGTGCCGGAACAGACACTTTCTATCCCCTGAATCTCCCCTTCGGTGGCAGCGGCGCTATAGAGGTTTTCGTGGATTTCTTCTGGGATTCTAGGGTTTTTGGGTCGGAGGCTTCATATAGGCGCATGAATCAAGGTCGGTGGGGGTCCAAGGGGCCCACACCCCCTCCAGGCGACCCCAGGGCTTGCCTGCGCCTAGGGGGATTTGGCCACCCTGTGGCCCCCCTCCGGCTCTGCTTCGTGGTTCCGTGTTTCTCCGGGAAAAATAATAACTTCGGCTTTTGTCCCGTCCAATTCCGAGAATATTGATTTTCTGCCTTTCTGGAACCAAAACAGAAGAAAACAGGCAACTGGCACTGTGGCAACTTGTTAATAGGTTAGTTCCAGAATAGATATAAAAACACCTCAAAGTGTAGACAAAGCAAAGCAAAGTAGATACAAAACAAGCATGAAGCATCAAAAGTTATAGATAAGTTTCCGACGTATCAAGCATCCCCAAGCTTAACTCCTGATCGTCCTCGAGTAGGTAAGTGATAAAAAGAATAATTTTTTAGGTGACATGCACCATCAAAACCAAGATCAAACCATTTATAAGCATTGAAAGCTGGGAACAAAGAACTCTAAACATGTGCATTAAATATGGAGTTCTAACAATAGGAAATAGTAACTATGCATGCAACATGAAAGGCTACAAACAAAGATCATGAATAACATGCATTGAAAAACGTTTATTTGTTTCACATACAGAAAACATAGCATAGTGGTAAACATCTTGTCCCTCATAGAGTAGCAAATAGATGCATATGACACCTTCAAAGTTCACAAGGGTGACTAGAAACAAGTAGCACAAGAACAAGTAATATCACAATATGCATTAATCAATAAGCTTTGGGACACTGCACACAGAATGACAACTATGCTCTTTTAATGGTGCCTAAAAGGTAGAACGTGGAGACTCAAATAATAGTGGAAGACAGGCCCTTCACAAAGGGAAGCAGGGATTACAAGTTTCAAAAAGACCTTCCAAAAATTATGGTACTTGTTAGCTTTCAGCCCTCATTTCCACTATCATAAGCATATTGAAGTGGTTAAGGTTAAAGTGGCAAATATGGAGTATATGCTTGACGAAGTATAAGTTGGCAATCTCAAGTTCCTTGAATATGAGGGCCACACCTCATGCATACTCAACTTTGGGTCCAGGTAAGTTCTTGTCGCTGCAAGTATTTGCATATCATTGAGAACCGCCAACGGGGTACCCCTTGCACATGGTACATGAGCTTTCCCATAACATAGTGTGTTGTAACCAACCAACTTACTCAAGCAAACGAAAACCAAAAACGAAAACAAAGACGCTCCAAGAACAACACAACAATGCATGAAACAATAAAAACGAAGTGTCTAGACAGACCTGAGCTTTTTATTGATGAAGAAGGGGATGCCTTGGGCATCCCAAAGCTTTGACGCTTGTACCTCTTGGATATTTCTTGGGGTGACACCATGGTCGCATACCCAAGCTTGAGATTTTTTCCTTTCTTCATCTCATTAAATCATTCTCTCTCTACACCTGAATTTTTTTCCTTCATACAAAACTCCACACAATCTTCATTAGCAACATTAGTTTATTCAAAAGATATTAGACCTATGGCAAAGCTTTGGAATAGCAAGGCTATTCACTAAAAACACAATCTACTGTAGTAACTCCTTCAAAAAGCTCTATTTCCCAAAAAGAACCCAAATAGGAATCAATAAGAAGCAACTGCAAATAAAGGCAGAAATCTGTCAAAACAGACCAGCAGGAAGAAACCGATTTTTTTGAAGACTTTCTGTTGCTCAAATAAAAAAGTGTTGAACTAACAAAAGTTATCTAATGTACTGGGAGATTTATTCGTAAATTTTGAGCTCCATCCGAGTTACAAATACTCCTCACGAATTTTTATGGTGGAGGACAGAAATCTGTTTCGGGACAGCAACTCCCCAAATCTTACTTCCCTCTTATTAGAGGTCATTCTTGGCACAAAAAACAAAAAAAAGGATAAGGAGAGGTCATTACAGAAGTAATAACTTCCAAGACTCAATAAAACTCTTTGGTTATCTCCCAAAAAGTACTTTTCTTTAACGCCTTTAAGTTAGGATTGATAGTTTGAGAAGATGCTCACATAAGAAATATGAATTGAAGTTAAAGAGAGCATCAAGAACCAAATTCAAAACACATTTAAGTCTAACCCACTTCCTATGCATAGGAATCTTGTAAATAAACAAGTCATGAAAGAACAAAGTAACAAGCATAGGAAAGCAAAATAAGTCCAACTTCAAAATTTTCAACATAAAGAGGGGATACTTAATATTTTTGAGATGCATAAAACCATGTTTCCCTCTCTCATAATACCTTTCAGTAGCATAATGAATAAAATTAACAATATAACTATCACATAAAGCATTCTTATCATGAGCCACATGCATATAATAATTATTACTCTCCACATAAGCATAGTCATTCTTATTCATTGTAGTGGGAGAAAATTCAACAAAATAGCTATCACTATTATTCTCATCACCATAATCATCAAATATATGAGGCATATTGTAATCACAATATATTTTCTCCTCAACAGTAGGTGGACTGAAAATATCATATTCATCATTATAATCATCATAGATTGGAGGTTTGGTGTCATCATAAGCAATAGAATAGCTATCCTCCAAAGTTGGGGGACTAAAAAGATCATTTTCATAAAAAATAGCTTCCCCAAGCTTAGAATTTTTCATAGCATTAGCAATAATGGTGTCCAAAGAGTTCATACTAATAACATTGCTATTAGCATGCAAATAAAGCTCCATAGGTTTTTTAATTTTCTCTTCAAACACTTCATGTCCTAACTCAAGATAGATACTATAAAGCTCTCTAATTTTGTTGTTGTTTTCCATTAAGCCTAACTAGTGAAAACAAGAAACAAAAAGACAAAATTGCAGAATCTGAAGGAAATAACTTTGAGCACTCACACTAGAGGATGTGAGTACCTTTTGCCTTACCTCCCCGGCAACGGCGCCAGAAAAGAGCTTGATGTCTACCCACTTCTATTCCTGTAGACAGTTGTCGGGCCTCCAAGTGCAGAGGTTTGTAGAACAACGGTAAGTTTCCCTTAAGTGGATTACCCAAGGTTTATAGAACTCAGGGAGGAAGTGGTCAAAGGTATTCCCTCTCAAGCAATCCTGCAATCAAGATACAAGAAGTCTCTTGTGTCCCCAACACACCCAATACACTTGTCAGGTGTATAGGTGCACTAGTTCGGCGAAGAGATAGTGAAATACAAGTGGTAACGGTGCCAGAAAATAGCTTCTGACTTGTTGTTGACGTGGGGTACCGGTGCCAGAAAAGAGCTGATGGCATGGAGGAACAGACTAAAAACAAACTGAAGGAAGCAGGCAAACATGCAATAGATCTAGTAGCAAACGGTGTTTCAATGCTTAGAAACAAGGCCTAGGGATCATACTTTCACTAGTGAACACTCTCTCATATAAATATCCTCTCTTCATGATACTACTCTGAACTACTCTCCGGTTGGACACTCTAATCATCGGTAGGGCTATAACAACACTCCTCAAAGTCCGCCTTCCCCAATCTAGATAACCCCACACTGTCACCTTGAGCGCTAGATGGTTCCAACAAACACCACAATTTGGTAGAGACATCCAACTCCAAATATAACTCATAACAAATATTCAATCTAGCCAAAGTGCCACACACGGTATGCCCGCTGTCACTTTCACACACGTGGGGAAAAGCATAGATCTATTAAATCACAAAGAGTATTTATATAGACTCAAGCCTAAGTGCCACCATGGCGTGCGCACTGTCACTTTCACACACATGGGGAGAGCAGAGATCTAATGAAGCACTTGAGTAGCAAGGTAGATCTACTTGATTACAAAGCTCGTGACCACAAGATCATGCATAGAGAGAGAGAGATGAACACATAGCTACCGGTAGAGCCCTTAGCCCTGAGGAAGAACTACTCCCTCATCATCATGGGAATCAGCAATGGTAATGAAGATGGCCTTGGAGATCAATGGAGATGGATCCGGGGGCACTTCCCCGTCCCGGCAGGGTGCCCGAACAGACACTTTCTGTCCCCCGAATCTCCCCTTTGGTGGCGGCGGCGCTACGGAGGTTTTTGTGGATTTCTTCTGGGATTCTAGGGTTTTTGGGTCGGAGGATTCATATAGGCGTAGGAATCAAGGTCGATGGGGTCCAGGGGGCCCACACCCCCTCCAGGCGCCCCTAGGGCTTTCCCGTGCCTAGGGGGTTTGGCCACCCTATGGCCCGCTCCGGCTCTGCTTCGTGGTTCCGTGTTGCTCCGGGAAAAATAATAACTTCGACTTTTGTCCCGTCCAATTCCGAGAATATTGATTTTCTGCCTTTCTGGAACCAAAAACAGAAGAAAACAGGCAACTGACACGGTGGAACTTGTTAATAGGTTAGTTCCAGAAAAGATATAAAAACACCTTAAAGTGTAGACAAAGCAAAGCAAAGTAGATACAAAACAAGCATGGAGCATCAAAAAATTTAGATAAGTTTTCGACGTATCAAGCATCCCCAAGCTTAACTCCTTCTCGTCCTCGAGTAGGTAAGTGATAAAAATAATAATTTTTGAGGTGACATGCACCATCAAAACCAAGATCAAACCATTTGCAAGCATTGAAAGCTGGGAACAAAGAACTCTAAACATGTGCATGAAAGATGGAGTTCTAACAATAGGACATAGTAACTATGCATGCAACATGAAAGGCTACAAACAAAGATCATGAATAACATGCATTGAAAAACGTTTATTTGTTTCACACATACAGAAAACATAGCATAGTGGTAAACAACTTGTCCCTCATAGAGTAGCAAATAGATGCATAGGACACCTTCAAAGTTCACAAGGGTGACTAGAAACAAGTAGCACAAGAACAAGTAATATCACAATATGCATCAATCAATAAGCTTTGGGACACTGCACACAGAATAACAACTATGCTCTCTTAATGGTGCCTAAAAGGTAGAAGGTGGAGACTCAAATAATAGTGGAAGACAGGCCCTTCACAAAGGGAAGCAGGGATTACAAGTTTCAAAAAGAGCTTCCAAAAATTATGGTACTTGTTAGCTTTCATCCCTCATTGCCCCTATCATAAGCATCTTGAAGTGGTTAAGGTTAAAGTGGCAAAGATGGAGTATATGCTTGACGAAGTATAAGTTGGCAACCTCAAGTCCCTTGAATATGAGGGCCACACCTCATGCATACTCAACTTTGGGTCCAGGTAAGTTCTTGTCACTGTAAGTATTTGCATATCATTGAGAACCGCCAACGGGGTACCCCTTGCACATGGTACATGATCTTTCCCATAACATGTTGATCATTTGATTGGTCATCCTTCGCAAGAATTGGGATTGGATTTCCAAAAACTTTTGCATGGTTGGGTCTAACTCATTGTTGTTGGCTAAGAACTGAGTTGTCACTTGATTCAACTGAATTTGTTCTCTCATGTGCATCTCTTGGTTGTTTTTGTCACCATTCTTGATGTTGGAGTCTCTTGGAGAAGTCATCTGTTTGGGTTAGATTGGGATTAGAATAGGCAAAAGATTTCAAGGGAAGAAGTCTAATCACACAAAACAATTCACACAAACAATGTGCAAGTAATCACAAACAAACATTCCATTCAAACAACAAGGTTCAAGCACATTTTTAGGCAACAAAATATTTTTGCTACAACACATAAGTTGGTGTGATTGATCTAAACTAAACACTAGTATGGTGTTCCAACTATAGGGTTCACTTGAGATCATTCCATTCTTCTTAGTTGTTTCTTCATGAATAAGATCATTGTTTCCTTGGAAAATTCTTGCATCTTGGTCACAAAGCTTCAAAGGTGATGATGGTTCCTTCTAAGTTGTGTTTCCTTAGTCTTCAAGTCTTGAGTAACATTTCTTGTCTCACTTGTAGTCCTTAGTGATGTCCAAGTTGAAGTCCTTGATGAAACTAAAGTTGAAGTCATTGATTATGTTGAAGTTGAAGTCATTTGAGTTGGTGAAGTCCTTTGCTCATGGTGGAGGCTTTGTCTATCAAGTTTGAAAAGGAAGAGATGTAGAATCAAAACCAAAAAGATTGAGGAAAGAGTTTACAAGACTGTTTGTAAATAAGTTTTGAACAAATGCAACTCCTATTTTTCTAAGGGGTTTTGCCTAATACTAGGGTTACAATCCTACAGGCAACACAGTGCTCTGATACCATCTGTAAGACCCCTTCTTTATAAAGGTAAAGGTCCCTGTGATTGCAATGCTAGTCCCTGGATCAAATGCTAGAATCCACAGTTTAAGATGAAGTACACAGAAACAAAGGTCATTATTACATCGTCATTGCAGAGATAATATAGTCTTACAACTCCATAGCCATAGGATAGTACAAGATTTTAACTTAACAACATAAATAAAAGTCTTCAACTTCATGTGACACAAGCAAACATGTTGAGTGTAGACTCACAACCTAATCCTCATCAGAGTAACCTTCAACATCACATGTTATAGCCACAGTGGGTCAATACATTGGAATAGTATTGGCAAGTGATACCTTAGTAGAATAATAGTTTCTAGCTTCTACATGAATTTGGCTAAGTGTATCTTAGGCTTGCTTTGCTCAAAATAGGTTTTACCTATCAGTTGAAAACACTAAGTTTTTGTTTGGCAAAAACTCCCAAGAAACCACCAATGGACATTGGTGAACCTTTACCCTTGTTCAACCACAAGTTTTTAACATAGAAATTGGGATGAAGAGATCCTTGATAGCTTCCATGTCTTGATGCTCAAATTGTCCATTGCTGGGGACACGGCTAAGTACTTAGATTCTTCCTTCTCGAGAGGTGGTGCACTTTCCCCACAAGACTCGACATGCATCGAGACAGGACCTTTCAGAAGCCTTCCCTTAGACCAAAATGGGCGCGTTCCCAAACCTATCACCCCCTACTACCAATTGTCCGTTTGGCTAAGTTATTGCAACCTATATGATCCAGGCAGAGCCCATATTGCCATGTGGCTGCACTAGAAGCTTCTTAACATATGACATCTCAAATCCCTTTGTTCCTGGGTGGCTTTCCACAAGTGTGATACACAAGGTAGACCATAGATATGGGCCTTGTATAACCACTCAACATAACCCAAACATACCATTCCACCCAGGTGATTCATTCACTTAGTTGTTTTTATTAAGAAAAAACACAAGTCAAAAGACATAGCTAAATTTCATAGCATGAATATATTCCACCCTTGTTTGCTATTAGCAAGGCTAAGCATGGCAATATAGTAAGTATCTTAACTTAGAGAAAATTCTGACAATTCTACAACTACTAGGATTTCCCAAGCATAGCATATAGATACTTAGCAAAAATTATCACGCAAGCCCTATACAAAATATCACTAATGCATAGTCAAAATATTGGGACAAAAATATGAAGCACCACTTTCCTTGGTAGTTGGGGGAGTAGCAACAATCCTCACAATCACAATCACCACTAGCACCAAAATCTACATATAAAATGATAGCACCAAATTCATTTCAAATAATCAAGCAACAAAATATGAATGCATGCAAATGCCATGTGATGAATTTTTATAAACTAAACAAGACAATTAAATAGTACTGAATCACTAAACTAAACAATTACACACTAAATAAACTTAATTTGGCTTTTAAAACCTTTTCCAAATAATTTTTATACACAAAATAGGCCTACAAATGTATCTGCATAAAACTCTATTTTAACGGAGGCTAATTACAAAATCAAGCCTACATATGTGTAGGATTTATTTTTGTGATTCCATTGATATATTATTTGCATTTTTTTGGATAAACAGAACAAAAGTTATTAAATTTACAAGTTTGAATAACTAATAGATTCAAAAACAAATTTTAATTTAAAAACCCAGACACGTGGGCGTATCTGATTGGCCCGTACCGGTTCGGCTGGATCGATCAACGATAGCCGCATGATCTAAATGAAATCGCACGGGCCAAATCTAACCATACCCCTTTGATAAGTGATCTAATCTGGCGCGCTAGATCTAAATCTAAAGGCCCACAACGGCTTGGCCAAGAACTGGCGGCGTGCGTGGTTGCAGCGGCGGCGGCTCTACTGGTGGCGACGGTCTGGCCAATACAGAGGGGGTTGGGGGTTGCAGTGTGGCTTACCAGACTCGCAAGAACACGAGGAAGCTCAACGTGCTACTGGCGTGGTCAATGGCGGGTTGTAGCAGTGGCTAGCGCTTGTCGGAGTTGCGGGCGGCGTCGGGTTCGGGCGGACGGCGACATTGACGACGTTCTGGATCACCCTAGCACAAGCCAAGAGCATTAGTGCGTGCACAAAGATCAGGCGAACACGATAGGGTCAGGAAGAAGGAAAGGGGCGCTCGGGTTTTACCTAGATTCCTCACCGGAGTTAAGCGGCGGCTCGGTCATTTGCAGGGGTGGACGGGGACAGCGACTGGGTCATGAGCAGGCAAACTAGAGGTGTCAGAAGGTGCACAACGGGGTCCCGCTCGTTTGAACCAGAAGCAAAGGGGCGGTGGGAGCTCACCGTAATCGCTTGCCGGAGCTCGCCGGGCAGGGGCGGTGCGGTTCGAAATACTGGCAGCCTGGTGGCAGAGTGAGTGTGCTGTGTGGGGGGAAATGACCGCGGCGGCGAGGTGGTTAAGTAGCCACGAGGGTCGAGGTAATTACGTGGTGCTTCAATGCCAATTAAGCGAGAAATCAAATGCGGCGTTTCTAGAGGAAACAACGGTGGCGACAGAGTCTGTGCGCGCAGGGGTGGGGAAGAAGATGCTGACCTGGCTTGGGCCCAGTGGTAGTGTCAGCAGGGCAGAGCGGGTGCGAGTGAGAGAGAGAGAAGGGCTATCCCGGGTGGGCTTAATGGGCCGGTTCTGGAACTGGGCCAAAATGGCAGCGCTGGCCTTTTTCTATTTCTTTTCTCCTTTTCTATTTCTGATTTGATATTCTGAATCCATTTTCAAATGATATTCAAATAAGTTTGAATTCAAACTATTTCTGGATTTTTGTAAAATAATCCAAGCATATATTTGTGTATAAAACATTGCTGTTTGATCACAAATACTTTGGTCCATTGAGAATAGAATTAAAACCATGCCTTATTTAAATATTTATAATAGGCATATAAATGGTTTTAAATTTAGATTCTTGTTTTGAAACTTTGAACAAGATTTGAAATCAACATTCAACCCTATTCTGGTTGAAACAAGTATTCTCGTGATTTGAAAAGGGAAATAAAGCCATTGCCTTTCTTACATAAAATAATAGGCAAACAATTTGGCTTCTGTTTTGCAATATTATTTAAAAATGCATGAGGATGCGTGAATTATGTGCAAACTTTATAAATCATGATTTTTGGGATGTTACAGTATGCGAAAGGCAAACATACAAAAGTGTGTATGTCTTAGAAATACAACAGTACATCAGAGACAATCCATCTAAAAGAAATATAAATATTGCAACACCATACGGCAAGATCCAAAATACTAGATAGTTCTAATAGTTTAGGATACATCCTCATACATCACACATTAGATTATAAAGCGGAAGCGGAAAACAATATCAAAGTATAAGAAGCAAATTGGCATAAGATTTCCTAAAAATAAGCACATCCCGCCCACAGACCTCAAGGATCTTCATGCCCCAGAATCTCTACACCTGACAGTCGTTGCCACCATCATCGGTCTCCTCGACCCAGTAGCCTTCCTACAGATATACCTGTCCATCTGAACCAATATTTTAACGTGTGAGACCCTAAGGGACTCAGCAAGTCTTTATGCATCTAAAGGGAACAACCTGAGGGTGACATAGTTGCAGCGAAAATAAATGCTAGTAGTTCTATAGAGACACGCTACAATATCCTCCTAAGCAAAGACAAACGCTCCTTAATTAAACAATAGTTAATTACCCAACAAATATATATCAACATAAGTAAACATTGCTCACCCACCTCCCCGTTCCCGAATGAGAAGGCGGAAGTGATACCTTCGATCCGGATTACGAATGTAGTATAGCTCCTTTTCCCTAGTAGTCCTAGGTTATCGAATCCTCGGGAAGCAGAAAGCATAGTAAAGTTACTTAAACAGACCTTCAGGAATTTTAGAATTATTTTTGTGTTTTACCAGACCAAGAGTTTGCGATCTTTTGTTGTTGTCGATGATGGAGAGAAAGGGCATGGGGCTTTCAGTTTCACCAGTAGTTGTGCAAAACATCTAATGGGAATAAAAGATAATAATAAAGTATGCATGTAATTGTTAGAGCAAGATAATTATATGTGGGCAGTGCATCCATAATTGCTATTGCCTCCGCAACCGCTTATAGCAATAACCTACTAGTCTCATCCATAGAAGAAAGAGAACTAATGATATGCATAGTGATGTCACCGTTAATCCAAAGTAAATCACTCACATACAGTTGTACTACCCTTTTTGTCACTGGGGTTCCCATCATGTGATTAGTCATTACTCACACTCCCTATACCTGGATCAATCCTTGGGGTCTTGAGTACGTGACAAGTCCTTAGATTGAGGCAAGAGTGGGTACAATAATCATCATCTCATACAAACTAATACATGATCCCATCTATGATAAATAACACGCACAAAGCTACATGGCAAGGATGAAACCCTTAGCCCAATGAGAATTACTCACACATATAGATGAAATCAATAATCATAAACATTATAACGGAAATCATGAGATTGATAGCAATAGTGTTATAATGTCTCCAATCGAAGATGAGATCTACTATTACAAGTGGTGGAATATGGCTATGGTGGTGGAAAACAGTTTGGAGATTAGATCTAGATATATCCCTCAAGTGTTGTGGTTTCTGATGGCTAGGTGTTATCAGGGTCGAAGCGAGAGGAAGAGGCCCAAACTTTTTCTCATCGCTTGAGGCCACTTTATATAGGGGTCCCTTCACGAAAGTTGTTCTGTTTGACCTAGCGGTGTTGGTGCCAACTATACGGCTGGAATTTAGTTGGTCGTTAAAGCTTCTGCCTCCACTTCACGACTCCTGGTTTCTTTGAGTTGTTGAAAATCTCGTATCTTTGACTTTAATGTTGTGATTCCCATCATCAAACGTCACTATCTCCGCAGGGAAAAATAGAAAGACAGGATTGTATACCCCTTTGATCATTATGCATTAGTGGAAGGATTTAGAGAGATATTTCCTCAAAAATATGAATAATATATAGTTTAAATGCGGACATGGATGGCTATATTTCATAGCCATCAACCTCCCCAAGCTTTAACTTGGTCATCCTTGAGCAAGAAAACCAAAATAAAAAAGGAACTCATCATTTAAACTGAAATAACAAGATGATGATCTTACTCATGATTGGTAGTCTCATGTTTCCTCCACTTTATTAATTTGAAAAACTTCAGCATATATAGATTAATGGCAAGCATATCATACGGGTTTTAATGAATCCTTATAGCATAGCAATATTATTGTTAGCATGGATGATTCAAATGAGTAAACTTTATTCCATGTCATGTAATCAACTCAGAGGCTTACCTTTGAACAATAAAGTATAATCATGTTTAATTGAGAGTTTGTCATGAAAAGCATATATACTAAAGTATCTCAATTCTCCCACATCAATAAGTCAAGACTTTTCAAGCACTACTTTTCTATTCATTGTCCTTCAAGAATTTCAGTTCTTAAGTAATTGAGATCATGCCAAAAAAATTAATTAGTTTATCGGGCTGTGATGGACACTCATGTCATTACCAACGTTTTTGTTCCTTTTGCTTAATGATTACTCATATCAGCCAGAGGAGTGATTCCATCATGAACATAACTACACGAGAGTTTCAAGAATCTTACCCATTATAGCATTGCTACTACATATGTTTAATCAAATCATAGCCGAAATCTAGGAGTTTCCTCCATGAAGATCGTTCATAGGCTAGAGGAGCTTTTGGCTTCCCATGAAGTTTGACACACATAAAGCTATATCATTATTATGATTCACAAGTGAAACTTTGGCATGCTCACAAAAACCACTAAATATTAATTCAATTGAAAAAATCTTTTTTAAGAGAGTTATCAAGTCAATCATTATTTTCTGTGGTGTTGAGTGTCTCTAGGGATAAGTTTTCAAGGCAAAACACTACAACACCCAAGCCTTCAATTGTGAGACTTTTTCTTATTTCAATTGTTTAGCAAATTTTTAGACAAGACTTGGTTAACTATAAGAGTTGGAACAAAACATACTAAACTAAATACCCATGCAAGAATTTTTTTACTCCAATGTAAAGACTCACTCCACCAATATATTATTTTAACATTTACTACTAACTAGCATGGGCTTCTCAAACTTCGAAAGTGGGGAGTCAGAAGGCATACCTCTCATGATTATTTCCACTCTCTCTTCCCTTTTGATTTGTTTCTTGGAAACTCGAAGTCGATCACTCTCCTGCAAATATGAGAGACCCTCGAGGAGAATAGAAAAGAAAAAGGGAAAATAAAGATAAATGGAAAAAATATTTTGGTTGTTTTTGAGAGAGGGAATTGAAGAATAAAAAATTGGCAGAAAAGATCGGCTTGAAAATCTCGAAAACAAATAAAATAACTAAAGTTGAAGTGTTAGGGAAACCAACTCGAGTGCTTATAAACTCAAATTAAAAAGCATAACCTCAAAATAAAATAAAACAAATGAACGCCAAATAAATATAATGAAGAAACTTCCCCAAGCTTAGGCTTTTGCAAGCACTTCAAATCATTGAGGTGGCGGGAAAAGTTGTAACTCCAGTTCACAAATTGAGTTGATAATTTACTAGTTGTTTCTCAGAGGTTCAGGGCGAGATTATGCATCTCCTCCATAGTCCCTCCAAGTTCTTGTAAGTCTTGATATGTAGCGAACCGGTTTGGTGCCTGCTCCTCTTGATACAGAACTTCTTTCTCCTCTTCTTGGTCATCATCCTCATCAGGAATCTCCTCCTCAGGTTGATGTTGTTCAACCTGCACATCATATAGCAAATGTCCGTCCTCGATAGAGAAAATACCATTAGGCAGAGGAGCGGGGTAGAGACACCTAGCTCCTACAATCTGCAAGTAATAAACACCACCGCTCCTAGTGAGCATTCCACAAGCTTTTAAAGTAGATAAAGCAACATGTCTCTCACCTAGAAATGGTTACAACTCACCTAGGTTGATGCCTAGGGAAATGGCAAGAACGGTGATGACGCCTCCACCTGTGATTGGTCATTGGCTTTGGGAGGATTTGTGCTCCAAGTAGCGCACAAGAATTGCGCCCAAATTGAGTGACAAGTTGTTGTTGAAAGTAGCTTTTGCAAGGACAAATATGTCCTCCTCATTGAGTCTTGTAAACTCATTTCGTGTCTGCAAGGTGTTAGAAATAACATAGAACAAATAGCGAATAGCAGGATGCTGAATATTCTTCCCGTTCTTGACTCTATAAGTGAAACTCATTCTATTAGAATAATGATATGGGGAAGGGTGCATGTCGGCATAAGATGCACGTAAGGTATTAACATCACTGTTTGGTAAATTAAGACAATTGCACCATTCATCGAGTGTTAATGTATAATTGTTGTTCATAAGTCGGAAAGAAATCGTGTCCTCTCTGTGCCATGTTTTAACGGTTCTTTGCAAAGAACTTAAAAATTCAAGGGTTAACCGGCGATAAGTAGGAACATCTTGAAATACAAAGTTTTGCAGGCCAACCCTATTGAAAATTAAATTGAAGTCATTAGAAATACCGAGTTGATTCAATTTAATGGAACTTTCCTTCACTCATCAGTTCTTGATCTTGTTGAAGCGATTACGTTGGAGCTCATTCCTGAATCATATCCCCATGCAATCCTGAGCTGCGGCGGAAGCCTGATAAGAACTCGCAGCGGCACGAGCACGCTTTTGGATCCTTGTGTTCATCTTCTAAAATAATAATAAAGGAAAAAAATAAAACTTTTTGTTCCAATAGTAATAAGCATAACATATTTCTCATCATAGCACACTAAAGAATCTCCTCAAATAATAATCTAGGCAAGAGAAACATGGCAATTAGTTCATAGTAGGTCTCACCCTAGAATGATAATGACAATAGATCGGAGATGAATTTGCAAAAAGTAATTGGAGGATCAGAGGAGAAACATACCGTAGATCACTTGTGTGCGAGGAAATCGAACGAAATTGAGTAGAGACAAAGATCCCTTGAGGTTTTGAGAGATCTTGGAGGTAGAAGGGAGAAAAAGGATTGATGTTTTGGTGTTGGGGGTACCTTCCCGTGGCAATTTTGTGGCCGGACAGAACTATACGATCGCAACTATATGGCCGGAACATTTGTTCCCACCATATAGTTGGTCTGACGGCAAAATTTTATGGTTTCTTCCTGGCGGCGATATCTATACGGCCGGAACTATATGGCTGCGATTTTTATCCCCGTTTTATAGTTGGTCGTTAAACCTTCTGTATCTGGAAAAGAAAATTTGACGATGGCATAGATATCTATACGGCCGGAAATATACAGCTGGAATTTTTATTCCCACCGTATAGTTGGTCGTTAAAGGTACTATAGTCGTCAAAAAAATTATGTTTCTTCGAGAATTCTTTTTTAACCCAAAACTTAGGGAAACACCATGTTTTTACAAGAAATGACAGTCTAAATTGTCGACCAACAACAACAACATGTATAAAACCGGAATTTTAGTACCACCATACTTCTCCTCCTCAACTGGAGTTTTCTAGCACTCTTTATTCAATATGAAACTGAAACTAAATCTTCAAGACTTTTTACTCAAACCTTCATTTCACATGGGTTGCCTCCCATGAAGCGCTCTTTTATGGTCAATATCTTGACCTTAATGTTGCTCACTTAGGCCAGATGAGTGGAACACCCACTCCAAAATAGTTGGCCTTCAAAGTGATGGCCTCCTTCTCATTATACTTGGCTTTCTTCTTCCTGGGAAAATGAATAAAAAAAGGATCCCATGAAGGTAATTGAAGCTTCACATTCCCTTCATGCAGATTAATCAAAGCCTTAATAGTTCTTAAGAAAGGACGACCTAATATGATAGGAGTAGTAGCATCTTTAGACATGTCAAGAATAACAAAATCAATAAGAGTAGGACAACCTTTAATGTAAACTAAAGTATTTTCTTTAATACCTATAGCTTGTTTGTAGGTAGAATCTTGTAGATGTAATTTTAACTTGGTGATTTTAAAAGAGCCAAGATTTAACTTATGAAAAAGACTTTTTTGAATTGTTGAAACACTTGCACCTAAATCACAAAGTGTAGCTATCTCATTAATCCCAATTTTAATCTTAATAGTAGGCTCAAATATATCATCAAGCCTAACATGTAGTTTTTCAGCAATTTTTTTATATTCTTCCTCAAGCTCACGTACCTTTATTGCTACCTGATTAACGAAGTGTTGATACATAGCTTCCTCATTTCCTTCACTTACTGGAATCTTGATATTGATTCTTTTCACAAGATCTTCAACCGTGTAATTTGGAGAAGGGGCATTGCTATAGTCAAGTTCTTCAGGCTCCTCTCTTTGTATTCTTATCATCTTGAGGTCTTCAACTGGATTGGGCTCAGCTTTACCTGCAAATTTAGCTAGAATGAGAGTTTGACTCTCGGTTATATTACCTAGCTATGCCTCAACAATCCTTATCCTTTCTTGGAGGGCCTTCAAATCATTCCTCAAACTTATAGCTTGGTTAGGCAGTTTTCCAAGCATATTATCATGGTTCTCCGTTATATTAACAAGGATATTATTTTGCTCATTTTGTGAGTCCATAAAAGACTTAAGAGTTTCTTAGAGACTATCATTACTTGATCACATACTATTATTAGAGTTACCTGCAGGACTAGAATAATGATTTTGGAAATTTGGATTATAGTTCTTCTTCCAAGTAGGGTTATAATCATTACGAGCTATGAAGTCTATTTCTTTAATATTTGATTCCTGGGTACCTCTTACCTAGGTTTGCTTAACTTTGACGGGTAATATGAGCTCATCCAGCTTAGCATTGAGTTCTTCGTTTTCTTTAGGTGTGACGAAGTTCACCTTCTTTGTGTTTGATCTTTCCACGTGCCATTGGGCATGGTTATCTTGCATATTGTCTAGCAGCTGCTTTGCTTCAATAATTTGTTTGCCCATAAATGTTCCTCCAGCTGCAGTATCAAGCATAGACTTAGACATAGGGTTAACAACATTATAAAATAAATGGAGAATTAACCAATCTTCCATCCCATGGCTGGGACAGTTTCTCATGCATTCTTTCATCCTCTCCTATGCAAGCGCTAGTGGCTCACGCTCTTCCTGTCTAAAACAAATAATATTAGATCTTAGTTGCATAGTCTTTGTAGGTGGGAAAAATTTAGTCATAAATAAAGAAGTACATTCCACCCATGATGCAATAGTATTTCTAAGCAAAGATAGCAACCATTCTTTTGCTCTTCCTCTAAGGGAGAAAGGAAATAAGCGTAACTTGACCGCATCGGGTCAACATCTTAAATGCGCATCATATCACATATTTTAGTGAAAGTATTCAAGTGCATACCTACATCCTCAACAACAGAGCCTCCAAGTTGATTTTGTTGATACAAACTTAAATATTGGGGCTTAATTTCAAAGTCCTCAGTAGTAATTGCTGGCTGGGTAATAGGAGTACACATATAATCATTTTTGGGAGTTGCAAACTCGACAAGCTTATTTTCAGCCATATTTCCAATGTTTTTAGGTTTTCTTAAATTTAAACTTATAATAGTAAACGAGAATTAAAAGACTAACTAATTTTTTTGGTTTTTCAAATAAAGACTAAAAGCAACCTAACAAAATTAAAAGCAAGAATTAAAACTAGCAAGGTTCCTACTAAGCTTACCAGGGTAGCTATTTCTTCCCCGGGAACGACGCCAGAAAAAGGGTTGATACCTTCGATCCGGTTTACGGATGTAGTATAGCTCTTTTTCCCTAGTAGACCTAGGTTATCGAATCCTCGGGAATAAGAAAGCATAGTAAAGTTACTTAAACGGACCTTCAGGAGTTTTAGAATTCTTTCTGTGTTTTACGGGATCAAGAGTTTGTGATCTTTTGTT
This sequence comes from Avena sativa, assembly GCA_916181665.1. Classification (NCBI taxonomy): domain Eukaryota; kingdom Viridiplantae; phylum Streptophyta; class Magnoliopsida; order Poales; family Poaceae; genus Avena; species Avena sativa. The sequence continues at coordinate 142,956,605 of OV702280.1, forward strand.
GTTGTCGATGATGGAGAGAGAGGTCCTAGGGATTTAGGTTTTATATGTGGACAGTGCATCCATAATTTCTATTGACTCTGCAACTGCTAATAGCAATAACCTACTAGTATCATCCATAGAAGAAAGAGAACTAATGATATGCATAATGATGTCACTATTAATCTGAACTAAATCCCTCACAAACAACCGTACTACCCTTTCTGTCACTAGGGTTCCCATCATGTAGATTAGTCATTACTCACAATCCCTATACCTGGATCAATCCTTGGGGTCTTGGGTACCTGACAAGTCCTTAGATTGAGGCAAGAGAGTGTACAATAATCATCATGTCATACAAACTAATACATGATCCCATCTATGATAAATAACACGCACAAAGCTACATGGCTAAGCCAAAGCCCTTAGCCCAAGGAGAATTACTCACACATAGAGATGAAATCAACAATCATAAACATTGTAGGAAATCATAAGATTGATAGCAATAGTGTTACAATGTCGCGAATCGGAGATGAGATCTACTATTACAAGTGGTGGAATATGGTTATGGTGGTGGAGAAGGGTTTGGATATTATATCTAGATCTATCCCTCTGGTGTTGTGGTTTCTGATGGCTGGTGTCATTGGGGGCGAAGCGAGAGGAAGAGGGCCAACCTTTTTCTTGTCCCCGAGGCCTCTTTCTATAGGGGTCCATTCTCGAAAGTTGTTTCGTTTGACCTAGCGGTGTCAGTGCCAACTATACGGCCGGAACTATACGGCCGGAATTTTATTCCCACCATATAGTTGGTCGTTAAAGCTTCTACCTCCACCTCACAACTCTTGGTTTCTTTGAGTTGTTGGAAATCTCGTATATATGACTTTAATATTGTGATTCCCATCATCAAACGTCATTATCAGCGCAGGGAAAAACAGAAAGACAAGATTGCATACCCTTTTGATCATAGGCATTAGTGGCAGTATTTACAGAGATATTTCCTCAAAAATATTAATAATATCTAGGCTAAATGCGGACATGGATGGCTATATTTCACAGCCATCAGGAAGAACATCCCATCTGTTAGCAGTTTTATTAATCATTCCATGAATATTGCATTACTACTAGTCAATATTTAGTCAATTTAAGAGTGGTACTTTAGTTATGCTTCTCTATGATCGAGAAACTATGCTCCAAGTCGTACATAACCGTAGACACGACTTTTAGTAATGAGCAGTGAGCCATGAGCATAACCGACTAGTATCATTACATCATCCATAAATTTATAGGTACAAAGCTTACATGGTAGCCATTATGGTGATTACAACACAAAATAGTGGAAGTCTTCAATCGCAGAGCCCATTCCATGCCTTAACTTATAGGCAACTGACTGGGAGATGGCCTAGCTCGCATAGACGTCAACACCTCCATCTCTCCTCGTGCTTCTGAAAATCTGGCCAAGTAAATAGCCAGGGACAATGCTGGTGAGTACTTTAAATGTACTCGCAGAAAACCTTAAGGGAATAATAATAACAAGGAAAATATGCAATATGGCTGTGGTAATAGGAGTGCTCGAAGAATTGTTCTTTTCTAGATTATATTATCTTATAGATATAGTATCTACAAGGTTTTCTTTGAAAAATTTGGTAAACAATTTTGGAAAGCCTTTTTGAAAAGTTTTAGAAAACACTAGGATTGGGTCACCCTATTTCATCTCCACGGTCCTGAACTGACCGGGTTATCCTCTTCCTTCTCTAGTGTCCCTCGGACCACCAGGTTTTAGAAAACACTTTCTTTATCAAAATCAGTTTTGAAAACAAAACCGGCACCGCTCTACAACAACCTTCCCAACCGTCCATGACCGAGGAATCGGCTATTTGAATAGATTTACACTATGTAGAGGTTGTACACTCTATAAAGGAAGTCCATTATTAGAGGGATATGATCCCTTATAAGTTGTTGTACGGAGATCCATGTTTAAGTGAACTATATTTGGGTTAAGCCCCATCCCACTTCAGGGTAATGCGGTTGCACGGATTAATTGTTCTGGCAAAACTGCAAAGAACCGGGTGCATTTTCGTAAACATTTTCCTCCTTATCCACTATAACATCATTTGTAAAACAAAAACCTTTTTATTTCTCAACTCTCTTGGCAGGCCAAACCTCGCCAAGATTTTCTCATAAAACATTTTTATAAACCTTTTTCTAGGGTCTTTCCATCCTATACTTTTGCTTAGGCTAAAACGGGGTCTCTAAGGGGTTATGGTGTTAAACACCATCTACCATACTAGGGACAAATATGTGTCGGAAAGGGGGTTGTACTTAGTAGTGCAAATGGGTAATGTTTTGGAGGAGCCAAACTTTCCACATATCAAAATATAATAAGGTAAAACAATGCAATTTGCATAACCGACAAGATAAAACATGCATAAATAAAATAATAGGTCAAAGGCTTATGAGCAAGAAGGTAGCTTGCCTGTGACCAGCAATATGTCACTAGACTTCTTTGGATAATCACAATACAACGATACCAATAATAATGGAATAACCCGATGCATCCTTCTTCTCGATGTCACACAATTCACAACTATCGCCGTTATTGAGCATACATGCAAGCAAAGACTGCATCAATCGATACAAAGAAATACAACAAGAAATGTAAATTTTGTGTTTACAAGTTATTAGGTGTTGGGAGGAATGGATTTGGAAGGATTTGAAATGGTCTTGGGAACCTTTGAAGAAATTCCAAAGTGAGTTATTTTCTAGGAACTAGTTAGGAGAGGGTTATTATACCAACGCCAATTTCTATTTGATAACAATGTACAAAAATGATATAATGGGAAATTTTTTGATAAAATGAAACCAACAAAAGTGTTTTCACTATTTTATCAATTACCATTTATTTATAAAGAATTTTCTAGTAAATAAAACTCTAGTTTTAGGAAATAATTCACCAGAATAGTTCTGGAGTTCCAAAAATTATTTCCTTGCATGATTAATTAGTGTGTGATGGACTAATTCACTGGGAGTTGGAATCATCTCAAAATATTTATCAGATTGCCTTCAGTAAATTCTCAAAGGCAGTATTGGAGGGTTTTTGTCTTTTTCATCAGATTTATTCTCCATGAAATTTGATGTGATTCCAAAGACACATGGTACGTATTTAGGATATCTTTCTGTAGAAATTGGAATAAACCTTTTTGTATTTACATAACTCATATAGTGATTTTTCTAGTGAATAAATTATGCACATAAATGTTTAGTTCACCAAATATTAAAGAGAGCTCAATAAATATTGGGCTCCTGGGGTTTAAAGTATAATGTTATGCATGTCTAGTGGGACTTGGATTTAGGTCCATAACTCTTTTGGTTTGTCCTGGAGAATTTCTGAAATGGAATAATGTCCTGTTTTGGTTATTTTTTCCATTGGAAAACTATGAGGCAAAATAGGGTTTGGCCAAAGCAGCATGCAAGGTATAAGGGATACCTTGCAGTACAAAAAAGGTTTCACCCCTTTTGGAGTTGTGGAACTCTTCGGAAGATTTATTTGGTGTAAATGGCACATTCTAGTATATTTAGTTCTAGTAAATAACTAAGATAAATATTAGCACAAGAATAGCTCTGCCTGGTAGACAAAACCTCATAGAGCATGTCAAAATTTAGATATAGCCAGTTGTTGGTATTTTCCATTTTTATTTATATTTAAACTAAAAGGCAGATCTTGAAAGAAAAGCTAAAAGAAATAGGACAGGGGCGGATCTGGGCCAGATCTTTCCTTGTAGTGGTGCGAGCAGGGGAATACAACCCACCGGGTCACAGGAGCGCGGGAGCCAATTTCCAAAGAGGGCCGACGGTGGGGCCCGCATGTCATAGACAGCTGAGGGGCAAAGGGGTAAGGAGGATGTATGGTCATCAGATTAGAACGTGATCAACGATAGAGAGGTCATCTTCTCCCTCGCGTCGGGCCACTAGGGATGAAACCCTAGGGCGGGCTCGGAGATGCATGGGGATGCTCACCTGGGATCCTTCGATGGCAGAAAGAAGGAGGAGTTGACGCAATACCCGGTAGTGACCTTGACGATGGTTGACATCGTCATCGTCGGTTTCCATGCCGTAAGGGGGCTCGCGCAAAGTCACCAGATAACCCTCGCTGGAGCTTGTTGGGGACGCTAGCAGGGACAATTCTGTAAGAAAAATAAGTACAGGGAGGGTTAGATCTTGGACAAGGATGTCAGGATGCAAGGGAAATGGGAAGAGAGGACAGGGGACAGAGGGTAGCTCCCTTCCTTGCATGCAACCCGAGGAGAGTTGCTCTTTCTCTCTAGAGTGAAGGAGGCAGGGGGAGTGAGAAGGGGCCACGGAGAGAAATGAGAGAGGGGAGAGGGGTGTGTTGGCTCTTATCCTTTTATTTGGAGAGGACAATTCCATGGTGAACCATGCCTAGGCTGGCAAGAGGGGAAGTAGAAACCAGGGGGCTATTTGTTGTGGGCGTGGGGAGTGGTATAGGGGTGCATTGGTCGGTTTGTGCGGCAGGGAGGAGGTTGGGTAGCTGCTGCAAGAAATAAATGGGCAAGGGCATGACTATCCTTGGTCTTCTTCCAAGCCAAACATAAGAGACAAATGTGAATAGTGATGCTGTAGTGCTAGGGTGGGTGTGCTGGTAGACCAGAGCAGGGGTGGGTGTTATGTAAACATGCTTGGTAAGGTTTGATGTAGATTGAAAGTGGTTTGAATCAAGTTTTACCGAGGTAGTCGATTTAACCAATTTAATGGTCACAAAGGGAAGTGTCGGATATTTGTCTTGTAAGTATGGGGAAATGGTATTGGTGGATGGGCATGGTCAAGATAGAGCTACAATATTTATTTGGGAATTTTCCGAATGTTTTAGATCACCATTGTATCTATTATTCAAGAAGTTCTGAATTGGTTTCTAGAAGCTCATTTGATGTTTTTATATTGGGCAGGGTTGGTTTTTGATGTGATATGGTCTTAATTACCATATCACATGTTGGGGAATTTTTTTTGGAATTTATTGAGATGGAAAAGTATTTCTAAGGGATTATTTCTTGTTTCTGCCATTTGAGAAAAAGGGAAAAAATAATTATGGAAACACTTCAAGAATATTTATTTTTTAAGTGGGAAGATAGGAAAAAATATATAAGCCTCAATTACGATTTTATTTGAATAAGTGATTTGAAGAGAAACATAGTTTCTTCAATAGAGAGAGTTTTGAGGATTTTGTAAAGAGAGGAATTAAATAGTTTTAGGGCCAAAATAATTATGGAGAATATTTTATAAATATTTTTAATCAAGGTGGATGAGATCAACATATTGTATCCATCATTTTCAAACTTTGGTTTTGAAAGTAAAACTTGATTTTGAAGGAAGACAAGAAATGGAGGATCTCGGGTCCAATACTTTTATACCATCTAAACCTTGTTGGATTAAGGAGCTCAGAGATCACCTTGAGGAAAGTAGTATGTGGATGGTTAGACCAAGTTATATAGATGATCATGGAAGCAATAGTTGGGCTGGTTGTATTTGAGGTGATCTAGGAGTGATGGCAAACTTTGTTGAAAATAAAGCTGCCATAGTAGATATGTCATGATGCCTCATAAACCATGTGGGTTTAAGAAGCACAAGGCTCCAATGGAAACAAGTGAAGTGGGTGTTGATAGACCATGGTTAGTAGGTCATTACCATGTAGAGAGTTGGTCCAAACAAGATGGCATATAGGTGTGAGCTTATGCCGAAGTATGCGAGATGATAAGATTTGCATAAAATATTATTTTTGTTGACTACATAACCATCATGGATGAATGAGTACAGGAACGGATTATCCAAGGGTAAGAGTGTTCTTTGGTAGTATGAAATATGTACTACAAGATGGTTCTAGTACATTTTCAACAATGAACACATATTGGAATAATATTGAAGGATATATTGGGTAGAGTGGATTCATCGTGGTATTAGGTCCTTGAAGGATATATTAGCCGGAACTGGATCCTCCTCTTTCTCTGACTGGGCCACCCGTGAAGCAAAGCTCTAACCTGTGGGCATACCCGGAAAGTATATCCCCAACAGTAGCCCCCGGAAGTCTCCAAGATCTGAAGTCAGATAAATCGTCTAGCTTGATGGATTCTTCGTCTTGAGAATCTTGAAGGGTTCTCGAAAACTTCTTTCATCGATGTAGGATTCCGAGTCAGTTGAGTCGGATATATTCTACTCTGACCTTGATTTTCCCGTTGCTTGATTTGAAACAGAAGCCAGATTTTACAGTGGCATGCTGACTGACAACTTTTACAGGTCAGGTCCTATCACTGATAGGATTTCCATCAGCACGACCGTTGGTGGGTCCATTCCTTACGGAACTGAATGCCGTTTCAATGCCTGCACGAAAATCGAGGGGGCGGAAGAGTCGCGAGGAAGCTAACTCCCCCTCTCCTATACGCGTGGTGATAATCGTGTGTCTCACTGCACGAATCTTGACACAGAGGCAAATAAGAGGAGAGAAAACCCTTCTTCTCAGATTGCCTTCTCCATCGATTCATTCATTTCTTCCTCATACTCCTCGAGCTCTCCACACTAGTTCCCATCTGCCCTCCGTCGAGAAAAATCTCTCCATCCCCAACCAGCCCATCTTTCTCCAAAAACTATGGCGTCTGCCTCGTCTTCGGGAGTGGCAGCGGGTTCGTCGGCGGCGGACGAGAAGAAGATGCGGGGTCTGTGGATCCCCAGCGCCATGGACACTACGGAGCTCCAAGTCATGTAGGATGAGGGGTTCATCGCTGCCGGCGCATGGCGGAGAGCTGCTGGACACGCCACCCCCTTCGCCGAAAGATGGTGAGAGGGTGCTGTTTAGCACTCACGTCGACCGTGGCCTTAGTCTGCCATCGTCGGACTTCTTCGTAGAGGTCCTCAACTATTACGGTGTGCAACTCCACAATCTTCCTCCCAACTCTCTGCTTGAGCTTAGTGCTCATGCAGCTCTGTGTGAGGGGTTTCTTGGCATTAGGCCAAGTCTCACCCTTTTTTGGTACTATTTTGGTACTCGGAAGAATTCCATCAGTGTCGGTGTGCCTTATGTCACCGATACACTTATCTTAGTTCTTAGGAGGAATCGGATTTATCCTAGGATTAATGCTAGTGAATCCGTCAAACGTTGGGCTAGAACTTTCTTTTATCATAAGGATATTCCGGTTCTGGGTAAGACGAAAGGTCTTCCGGCGTTCACCAATGGCGCCGCTCCCCACCAAGATTCATAGGACGTGGAGGCACCAGAGCTGCCGGATATTTTGATCCTTGCCAAGAGGCGGATCGAATTTCCAATGAAGCATGAGGGGCTTCGTGGATCCGACTTGATCCACTATTGGCTGGAGCGCCGGATTCAGCCTCTCTAGCACCACGGAGACTGCCTCATGCACCAAATCACCGGCGACAAAAAGGATAGCATGAAGGTCAGCCCGAACCGGCTCTCGCCGAAGGACTACAAGACCCTCATGAAATACTTGGTCAAGGAAAGAGTGGAACGAAAAGTTCCGGAAGTTTCCATGAAGATGTACACATCCAGTGTAACAGCCCAAGCTTCTAAGATATGTACTCAGTACTTAACCATTGCATGCATGTGTTAAAATCAATAAAATATTGCATGTGATCAAGTGTGTAAATCAAAGTGCAAGTGCAAAACCTAAACCCTAGTCCTTCCCCCTTTCTCTTTGAAACTACCTTCAAAGGGTGTTTAAATTTTGAAAAGTACAAAATAAATGGAGCCCAAAAGGAATAAAAGGGCCCACAATGTTTTGCATATTTCACAAAAGCCATTGGTATTTCTGAAATACCTAAAACATGTTTGAAATTGAAAATACAAAACAGATTTTGAAAACAGAAAAAGGAAAAGGGTTTGTTAAAAAAATCTAGCCAGAGCAACCCCAGGCCGGCCCAGATCTTCTTCCTCTCCCCTGCAACCTTTCCTGCAGCCCAGCAGCGGCCCGAGTCAGCCCACCCGGGGCCCAGGAGAAGGCCCGTACCCCTTCGCCGATGCCTGTCGTCGTCTTCCTCCAGACAGGCAGGGAGCTGCCTGTCGTCGTCGGCACCGTCGATGCCCACCGCCTCCTCCCGGCCATCCGTCGAGCCCCGAGCGAGGATAAGAACGCCGCGACCATGTCTCGTTGCCCTCATCCACTTTCCACCTCTCCAGCGACCTCCCTCTTCTCTCCCGCGCGAGGCCCCAAAACCCTAGCCTCGGGCTCTGCCCCTCGCCGTCGTTCTGCACCCCTCCAGGCCAGCCGAGCACGCCAAGAGCTCCGCCTCGCTTCCCTCTTCCTTCCCACCATAGGAATTGAGGAGGGGAGCCCCCAATCGTCGCGCTCGACTCCGTTTACTTCGTCACCGACGACCACCGCCGCCGTGGATTCCCTCGCTTCCGGCCTCCCCGTGCCACCACGATCACTCCATCACGCTTAGGGTGAGCTACCGGTCCCTCTGGACCCCTTCTTCCTCTTCCTCTCGCTCTAGTTCGTGCCTGCATCATAGGCCAGTGAGCTCCGCCGCCGTACGTCGCCGTGCAGCCCGCTCCGGCGACCATTCCATAGCGGCACCGCCCGTTCCTGGCTCGGCATGATGCCCTAATTCGAACCCGCCCAACCGCGCCTCCCAAATTGCCCCTAGCCCCGCCAGTCGCCGCCGTCTGGCCGTTCTCCGGCGAGGTCCGCGTGGCTTGCCTGCGTGGCCCAGGCCCACCGGTCAGCCCCTCTGGCTAGAGCTAGCCCAAGTGAGAAATGCCCTGAACCTATTTTGCGCGTGTGGCTGCTGATGTGGCTTTGGTCCCACCAGTCAGTCACAGTGGGTATGTTTAGATGTGGTAACAAAATCCCTAGGTTGTATTATGACGTCAGCCTGATGCAATAAAGGTTTAAATATTTCAGAAAATGATTTAAATATTGAAAATTCAATAACTTATTATTTATAAGTCAAAAAAATACAAATAATATATCAAAATGTTTAGAAAATTGAGTTCTACCTATTTAAGCTATAATCATACATTGATCAACAACTTTAATGACAAGTTTAATTAGAGAACTAAATCAATCCCTCTCATATGTTTCCGGAGTTTTCCGAGCTAGGGTTTTCAACCCTCGGAACCCCGTTTAAATTGCCGAGCATGTTTTAGGGTTTCATTTCAATGCAATTCAACTTGTCATATCATCATCCTTGTCTGAGCATTGCATCAATGCCATGTCTTGATTGTCGCCTTTGTTTCCTGTATTGGTTCTTCGCGATAGGATCCGAACCCGAAGCTGAAGTCAACAACACCAAAGATCCGTACCTGTCTACTGACAGACAAGGCAAGCGTAGCCTCTCATTCTGAAACTATGTTTTATAAAGTATATTACTTTCTCTCTATTATGCACATGATTCCAATGTGGTCTTTTGTTAGTAGCTAGTGTTACCTATCTGCTGCATTGTTTCCCTTTTGTAGCCTTATACTCCTGATCCACTGCTCCTAGCATACCTAGGTTTGGCATGTGAGCGTTGTAGAGATTTTGTTACCGACAGCTTAGCCAAGCATAGAAACAATGTCTGATCTATTCAATGATGAGTCAGAGGTGCCAAGGAAGGTAGTGAGGTAGGAGATGGTGACATCATCGAAGGAGTTAACTAATCATGCTAAGGCTTGTATGGGAGGCCATGCTGGGTATGGTTTTCGTAGTCCCATGCTCGCCACCACTAGGAACTGAGTTCTTGCCTTTGGAACCGAGACGATCGTACAACCACACGAGGCTTGGGAACCCCTCGACTGACTAACTTGCCTAGTAGATTCCATGAGTCACATAATTCGGGCTTTCCATTTGGCATACGCATTGAAAACGTTTTCGAAAGAGGAGGTGATGGAGGTGCATCATAACAGGTAGGGAAGAGTGGCCGCGGTTGCTTGGGGTCGATGGAGCCCCTGGTGAACCAACCTCGCCTCACATATTTAAGTACTGGCTTCGGGACTTGACCCGTTACGGCGGAACCATACTTATTGCGTGACTCATGGTCTCGGCGAAAGCAAGGTAAAGGTCGTGGTCAACCACTCTCTGCCGTCCTTCCAAGGAAGAGGGCTAATATATAGTGGCAATAAGAATCGGTTGGCGCGTGTGGGTAAAGTCGTACACCCCTGCAGGGTATTAATCTTTTCGAAAAGCCGTGTTCACGTTTATGAACACTTGGTGACCAGATTCTATGATCATAGATAACTTTAACCATTATAAAAACTTGTTGATCCACATATGCTTAATGTCGTGGGAATGACCACGGCAGATGCTGCAATCGGCAACGAGTAGTAGAACATGGGGCAAGGGCGGCCAGCCATCTGCGGTGCGAGATGAGGGCGGAGACACAAGGATTTACCCTGGTTCGGCCCCCTGGAGTGTAAAGACCTACTCCTGCTAGATTGTATTATGGTGAGAGTACAATGGGGTGAGCTCGGTGGCTAGGCAGCGAGTCGCTTGGGTGTATGATGGAATGTCTCCTCTATGCGTCCTCTAGGAAGGTTTATATAGACTCACCCCCCTAGGGTTTACAGATCTCAACCGAATCAGTTAAGGTTTCAGCGATCGTTTAACCTAATCCGACTGGGCCTATCTACGCTTCTGGGCCTTCAGCTTCCAGTCGCTTGAGTCCACGCCAGGTCTTGATCCAGTCGCCGTCCCGCAGGCCCACTCGCTGGCACCTGGGCCAGTCAGAAACGTCCTGCTGGGTATACCCCGGTAGGCATATCCCCATCAGTAGTCCCCGAGGCCGTCGTTGATTGGCCGCAGGTGGTTGCTGGAAGTCGGTGTATACGGGTCCAATGCGAATGCCCAGTAGAATCGGCAGCGGACTCCTGAATAAAGTAAAAACTAGTTATTCTAGTCGCAATAACGGCGACCGATCGGGTCGCAGCTCGGCGAACGGGTCGACGAATATTCAATCACTGTTATAGTGATCGGGTCGGCGAATCGTCAAGTTGCGTGGAGCGACGAGTCGAGTGGATGAAGTTGGACCGTCAAGTGGGGTCAAAACTAGCCATTGGGGTAATCCAACGGTAACTTTTGGTGTAATCACCGCGTAGTAACGGCTCCCGAAATTGGCGGGTAACAACCGCTATATAAGGAGAATGACAGGCGAGCGGGGAAACACTCCTTCATCTTTCCTCCGATCTCGCCCATCTTCGTTTCCACTCCACATCGTGATCCAACCGATCCAGAGAGCCCCGACCTCCACGAATCTTCCAACCAATGGCCCCCTCCACCGAACCATGGGGCAGATCCAAGTGCACCAAGGCGCTACTGGCGTCCTTCGAGGAGACCGGGATCCTGCGCGCCGGCAGTTGGCGCATCCCCGCGGCCGGAGAAGTGACTCCGGACCCGCGCGAGGGAGAGATCGTCTGCTTCACCAGCCACCTGGAGCGGGGCTGGGGTTTCCCACTTCTCTCTTCTTCCGGCATTTTTGCGCCTACTACGGGATCCAGCCGTCGGACCTGGGCCCGCATAGCATCGAGCAGCTCGCCATTTTCGTGGCATTCTGCGAGTGCTATCTGGGCTGCAGGCCCTACTTCCCCTTGTGGCAAGATCTGTTCCATGGGAGGATCAGTCGCGAAGAATCAGGCGGCCCGATGCTGGCTGCGGGTGGCCTGACATTTCAACTGAAGTCGAAGGCGTCGTTCTTCGACCTGATGCTGCCCGCCAAGGCGGCAAACGAATGGAAGAAATCCTGGTTCTACGTCACCGAGTCGACTCCAGAGGGCGAGGTGGCGCTTCCAAGGTACTCCGCCGACCGGCCCGAACCGCATCGGCTCCAGGTCGGCAAGCTCCCACTGGATCAGCGGATGCTTGTCGACGAAATGTTGCAAACCATCCGCAGTCTGAAGAAGAAGGGCCTCCAAACCATCAACCTCTACAACTGCTGGCTCGGGAGGTGGCTCGTGCCTTTGGCTCGCCGCGACCATTACATGTACGAGTATACGGGTAGGGACGACCTGACGAAGTCCTGCCTCGTCGAGTGGAAACTCGAAGACTACATCCTGGCCCTGAAGAAGATCACCCAGGCGGTGTACCTGGACGCGAAGGCCGGGGTCGCCCCCTATACCGCAAGGCGCCCAGCTCCGACGGTAAGTCGCCATTTTCGCCAGCATTCACAGTCGCAGATGATGCATTCGCGGTTATGCGAACGTTGTCTCATGCTTATTGTAGTTGTTCCAAGTGGTGGAAGGATGGCTCCCACCCACAGATGATGATAACTTGAGCTCGTCCGTCCAGGACGGGAGGGAGTCGCCACCCGCCAAAGGCAACGTCGGGAGCGACGAAGGTGATGACGACGACGAAGACGAGCCCGTGGAAGACGCCGCCCCGATGGTTCGCAAAACTCGCGGGCAACATCAGCGCGAGCTCGAGGCGAGTAGGAGCCTCGAACCTCACGATGACGATGACGACGAGCTCCCTGAGCACACCTCACATCATGAGGCCACGCCATCGAAGAAGAAGAAGAAGAAGAAGAAGAAGAAGAAGAAGAAGGAGGTGAAGGCTCCACCAAGGAGGAAGACGAAGCCGGCGAAGCAGGCGTCTCCGCCCCGTTCTGCGACTAGTTCCGACGCCACCAGCTCGGCTAAGGGCGAAGCGGCGCGCACGACAGTAGCACCGGATGCTGCCGCTCCCCTGGATGAGGTACCTCTGGCATCGCTTCCACCCCCATTCGCCCCGATCTCTGGGTTGGGGGCTACTCCAGCCGCAGCAGCTTCGCCTCCCAGGAAAGCTCCCGCATATGTCATCACGGAGGCTCCTGCCGCGGCCTCGTCTTCGAAGAGGCCCTCTGTGTCTTGGGCACACGATGTGTTCGAGATGGGCCTCAGTCGGAAGTTGGGTCCCGAGCTAGAGAAGCCGGCCAGCATCCGCACGGGTCTGCGGTTCATACTAGTCGCCAAGTAAGTCTTGTTCATCTGCTTGCCTTCCGTTGTAATCGGACAGTTTTACTCATATCGTTGTTTCACAGGACTGGAGTTAAAAAGATCGGCCATCCTTCCGTGGCCAAGGTTCCGCCAGTCGTCACCGAGGAGGACCCCTAAGGAAGAGGAAAGATGACGAAGTCGCTGCTCCCGCAGACAGCGCTAAGAGGGCGAAAGGCGACGACGTCGTCACGGTCTCTGACGACACGGCAGTTGCTCCAACCGATCCTCCGACTGCGGCGGAAGTGGCCTCGAAGACCAAGGAGGCTGTTTCCTCGCCCGGAGTGGCCGATCCGGCTCCTAGTGGCGCTGGGGCGTCCGCTGCGACTTTCCCCCGCTTCATGGCCAAAGCGGCCACAGCGAGTGGCGCGGCGCCAACGAGCCAGACGCCTGGGGTTGCCGAGACGGAGGTCGAGCAGCGTCGCGGACACACTCTGGTCCTGCTTGCGTCTGTGGACGCACTGCAGCTCCACGGCATACTGGGCGCAGCCATCCAGGTATGTCTAGTCCCCGAGGATCCGGCCACTGAATTTTCAGTGGTCGGATTCTTTAGTGTTTTTGTAGCGTCCAGTCCCCGAGTGCCTAGTCGCTGAATTTCAGCAAGTGGGCACTTTGGATTTTTGATGTTGTTGACGGTTTAATTTGTGCGCAGGGCATGCAGAGCGAATCGGCCGATCGGCTTGCAGCAAAGTGTCGCATGGAGAAGGAACTTGTTGTCGTCCAGGAGACGAACAAGGGGCTGCGAGCCGTTGCAGCCGTGGCGGAGGAAGTCCGCCGGGGCCTTGTCCCAGTGGATGACCTGACGGCGGCTCAATCTTCGTTGAGTGCGGCCGAAAACAGATCGCTAACCTGGAGCGTGAGCTCAAGGAAGCGAAGGCAGAGGCGAGCTCGGCGAAGGGACGAGCGAAAGCTACTGTCACTGCTGCCGCTGAAGAACGGAAGGTGTCTGACTCACTCGTTGTTAGGCTGCAGAACGAATTTTCCTCGCTTCAAAGCTTCATCACGGGCCTCTGCCGTCCGCTTATTGGTAAACTTTTCTTCCTCTGTGTGGAGTCGTTATGGAGTTGTTGGTGTACTCACTGCCGACCTCTGTCTGCAGGCCGGATTATTGACAGCTCGAAGGAGGCACAGTCATACGACGCGCGGCAGTGTGTGACCACTCTGGTCGACTCGGCCACGTTGTCCGCGACTAGCATTCGAGCATATCTTCAGGAAATATCGCCCACGGAAGTGATTCCCAGCAACCTCGTCGAGGTATGGCGTTATCTGGAGAAGGCTCCATCAGTCGTCGAATTCATGGCGCGGTCGGCCTTCCGGCGCGGGGCGGCGACGGCTCTGAGCCTTGGGCTTGCCCATTTCTCGAAGGACTTCGACCTTGATGATGTGACGAGTGGCTACCCCTCGTCGACGGGCTCTGTGGAGATTGCCGAGGTGCTGAAGCTGACGGACCAGGCCGCGGTGTATGCCGATCGCTTTTGGGCGATGGGCGACCTCCTCCCCTACTAGGAGACGACTGTCGCCCCCAACGATCCTGAACCGAAGCATCGAGACTTCAAGGTCGAGCAGCCGTTCCGTGCGGCGATGGCGGGTGAGTTGACAACGTACCCTTCAAACCCGTGCGTGCCCTTCATTCGCAACCGCAAGGGTGGCGGCGAATCGGCGTCGAGACCTGCGGAGTAAAAGCATTATGCCCTGGGGCATTAGTAGTAAATAGTCATTGGACTTAACTTGTATTTTGGAACAACTTTGTTCTGCTGTAACGCGAATTCGTGTTATTTTGTGGATTGTTTCGTGATTTTGATTGTTGATTGGACGAGTCCCCGAGCGCGTCCGCCCTTTTTATGGGGTTTACCTCGTTAGTTATGTGTTTGCGATTTTGAATGTTTTTCGATTGTTTCGTTGTTGAGGTCGACTCGCCAGAGCTCGGAGAGCCAGTCACAGGGCGACTCCCGTGGGTGCTCTGTACTTGACCGTTTTCCCGTGCGCGAACGAGGCCGGGTGGCCGAGTCCCCGAGTGTGGTACTTGGTGGTTCTAGTCACAACTCCAAGGTAGGTGAGGACTTAGCGCGTTAGAGTGGGCGCGTCGCTCCTGCCTGACCCGATGGATCAGTCGCATGGCGAGTCCTGGGCACGCTCTCATACTGGGCGTTTTTCCCCAGCCGCTCATATTTGACTGGGCGTCAGTCCCCGAGCATGGTACTTGGCCATTCGAGTCTCTATGCCGAGGATGCGGAGGACTTGGTCGCTGTAAGAAGCGAATGCAGTTGTCTTGGCTCGGTGAGCCATTCGGGCTAGGCAACTCCAATGGGGCTCCGGGTTGGCGTTTTTTGTGGACGTTACGAGGCCTGGAGTTTTCCAGTGCCCTCGTGCCGCACTACTTGGCCATGCCGGTCACTTTACCAGAGGTTGACTTCTGCGAGTAGCATAACGCTGTTATTACGAGTGCGGGTGGCACAAGACATGGAGAGTAGACACAATTTTCGGTAACCGATCTGTTTTATTTCATAGCGGGTGGAGAGTACATGTATGGAGTTCTAGGAGTAGAACTTCCGTAGGAGGTTTACATTCCATGGCCCCTTGACGTCGAGCTTTCCGTCTCCTCGGACGTCGGTGAGGTAGTAGGCGTCGTTTCCTAGAACTCGCCCGATGGCGAATGGTCCCTCCCAGGGAGGAGAGCTTATGCGTGCCCTTCTTATCCTGGATGAGGCGAAGTACCAGGTCGCCTTCCTGGAAAGTGCGAGTCCTTACTCGCCGGCTATGGTAGCGGCGGAGCCCTTGCTGGTAGATGGCGGTGCGGGAGCGAGCTAGGTCGCGTGCCTCGTCGAGCTGGTCGACTCCATCCTGGCGTGCGAGTTCGTTCGCGGCCTCCGTGTAGTTGACCACCCTGGGCGAGTCGTGCTCTAGGTCGGTGGGCATGAATGCCTCGGCACCGTACACCATGAAGAAGGGGGTGAAGCCTGTCGACCTGTTGACGGATGTGCGGATGCCCTAGATGACGGAGCGTAGCTCCTCAACCCAGCACCCGGCGGTGTGCTCGAGCGGTACTTGGAGTCGTGGCTTCAGGCCATGGAGGATGCTCTGGTTGGCTCGTTCCGCCTGGCCGTTGGACTCCGGGTGGGTGACTGATGCGAGGTCGAGGCGGATGTGATGTTCCTCGCAGAACTCGGCCATGGCTCCTTTGGCGAAGTTGGTGCCGTTGTCCTTGATGATGTTGTTTGGGAACCCGTAGCGATAGATTAGCTCGCGTAGGAACTTGGTGGCGGTCTTCCCGTCGCATTTCCGGACTGGCTTGGCCTCCACCCATTTTGTGAATTTGTCGACTGCGACCAGGAGGTGGGTGAAGCCGGAGGGGCCTTCTTGAAAGGGCCTACCATGTCCATACCCCACACGGCGAACGGCCAGGTGATGGGGATTGTTTTGAGCACCGAGCTCGGCACGTGGGTCTGGTTGGCGTATTTCTAGCACCCGACGCACCGCTGGACAATGTCGATAGCGTCAGCGTGTGCGGTGGGCCAGTAGAAGACGTGTCGCATAGCCTTTGCGACCAGAGAGCGGGCGTCGGCATGGTGGCCGCATTCGCCGGAGTGGATGTCTTGGAGGATTTTGCGTCCTTCAGCGGGTTGAACACAACGTTGGAACACGCCAGTCACGCTGCGCTTATGGAGCTCGCCGTTGATGATGACGAAGGATTTGCAGCGACGTGCTATCATCCGGGCGTCCGTCTCGTCTGCTGGCAAGGTGCCTCCCTCCAGGTAGGCAACGTACGGCGTGGTCCAGTCGTCTGGCACGGCGATGAGTGCGACCAGGGCTGCCTCTGGCTGCAGCGGGATTCCGATGTCGATCTCCCTTGGGGGAGAGACGGAAGGCTTGGTGATAGTGTCGAGGAAGACGCCGGAGGGTGGTGCGAGTCGAGCCGAGCCGATGCGAGAGAGTGCGTCGGCCTCCTCGTTCTTTCGTCTGTCAATCCATTCGACGGAGTAGCCTGTGAAGTGTCTGCCTAGCTTGTCCACTGCTTGGCGGTATGCCGCCATGGTGGGGGATACGGCGTCGCAGGTGCCAGCGACTTGCCCGGCGACGAGGTCAGAGTCTCCGTAGCAGCGCAGGCGGTTGATGTTCATCTCCTTGGCAGCTCGCATGTCATGGAGTAGTGCCTCGTACTCGGCCATGTTGTTGGTGCAGGGGGTGAAGTCGAGGTAGAGGACATAGCGGAGCTTGTCGCCCTTTGGAGAAGTTAGCACAATCCCTGCTCCTGCGCCATCCGTGTTCTTGGAGCCGTCGAAGTGTAGGCTCCAGTAATGGAGGTACGGCAGCTTTTCTGGCTGCTGGGCCTCTTCCCAGTCGGCGATGAAGTCCGCGAGAGCCTGCGAGTTGATGTCTTTGCGCGGCTCGAACTTGATGTTGTGTACACCGATCTCGACGGCCCACTTGGCGACTCACCTGGTCGCCTCACGGTTGCGGATGATGTCCTGCAACGGTGTGGAGGAGACGACCGTTATCGGGTGCTCCTGGAAGTAGTGTGGCAGTTGCGGCTGTGCTCTGAAGACCGTGTATACCAGTTTCTGGTATTGCGGGTAGCGTTGGCGCGACTCGGTGAGGACTTCGCTGATGTAGTACACTGGTCGCTGCACCGGGCGCTCCTTTCCCTCCTTTGGTCACTCGACGACCATGACGGCGCTGACGACGCGCTCGGAAGCCGCGGCGTAGACCAGCATAGGTTCCTTGTCGACGGGAGCGGCGAGTAGCAGTGCTGCGAGTAGCACCTTCTTGAGGTCGCGGAGCGCATCATCCGCCTCCTTGTCCCACTGGAAGGTGGGATTCTTGCGCATCAGGCGGTAGAGGGGCATCGCATTTTCGCCCAATCGGGGGATGAAGCGACTGAGAGCCGCGACTCGCCCAGCCAGCTTCTGGACGTCGCGCAGGCACTCGGGTTTGCCGAGTCCAGCGATCGTGTCGATCTTGGTGGGGTTCGCCTCGATCCCGCGCTTGGAGACGACATATCCCAGTAGCTGCCCAGCTGGCACACCGAAGGTGCATTTGCCTGGGTTTAGCTTTATCTTGTATTTTCGCAGGTTGGCGAATGTTTCCGCTAGGTCGGCGAGTAGGTCGCTCTGGCGAGCAGACTTCACCACCACGTTGTCGATGTAGACGTGGATATTGCGGCCAATTTGGCTTGCAAGGCACTCCTGCATGCACCGCTGGTAGGTTGCCCCGACGTTCTTGAGGCCGAAGGTCATGGCAATGTAACAGAAGGCTCCGAAAGGCGTGATGAACGCCGTCTTCTCTTCCTCCTCAACGGCCATTTTGATCTCGTTGTACCCAGAGTAGGCGTCAAGGAAACATAGCGATCCGAGCCCGCGGTGGAATCGATGATTTGGTCGATCCGCGGGAGGACGAATTGCTCCTTCGGGCAGGCGCTGTTTAGGTTTGTGTAATCGATACACATCGTCCAGGTCCCATTTTTCGTCTCGACCAGGACTGGGTTTGCCAGCCACTTGGAGTACTTGATTGGCCGGATGAAGCCTGTAGCGAGTAGACGCTGCACTTCCTTGGCGATTGCTCGGCGGCGCTCTTCATTGAAGGGTCGCAGCGACTGCTTGACGGGTCGCACTTTGGGGTCGGTGTTGAGTTTGTGCTGAGCGAGTTCCCTAGGGACACCAGGCATGTCAGAGGGCTTCCATGCGAAGATGTCCCTGTTCTCACGGAGGAACTCAATGAGCGCGCCTTCCTATGCTGGGCTCATGCCGTCCCGATCGTCACCGTCTGGCTGGAGTCGCCTGGGACCAGCTCGACGGTGCGGGTATGCGTCGTTGCCTCGAAGGCTGAGGTGTTGCCGCCCTCCGAGTTGGGCTTATTGAGTATGGTGGGGTCGTCGTTGTTGACCCCACTCGCGTACTTGGCGAGCTCGTCGGCGTGGTTGGCCTCTGCCGCGATGACGGCGTCGGCGAGTTCGGCTCCTTTGGCCTCGCACTCGGCGGCCATGTCGGGGTCGCCGTGGATTGTGATGACGCGCGGTCTGGGGAGCTTCATCGTGTTGTACGCGTAGTGGGGCGCCGCCATGAACTTGGCGAATGCCTGGCGCCCCAGGACGCAGTGGTAGGGGCTGTTGAAGGGCACCAGCTCGAAGACGATCCGCTCGGTGCGGAAGTTTGCCGGTGTGCCGAAGGTGACTAGTAGAGTGACCTTGCCGATCGGGTACGCCTTCCGACCAGGGACGATGCCGTGGAACGTGGTGTAGGTCGTCTCGACCATCGACTACGGGAGCCGCAGTCGCCTGAAGGTGTCCAGGTACAGGATGTTGATGGAGCTGCCGCCGTCCATCAATGTCTTGGGGAGCCAGTAGTCTCCCACCTTGGGCTTGACCACCATGGCGACTCGGCCTGGGTACTCAATTCGTGGCAAGTGGTCCTGGCGGCTCCAAGTGATTGGTTGCTCAGACCAGTTGAGGAACTGGGCGACGTCCACCTAGGCCACCGCGTTGACGGTGACGGCGTGGGCGATGACCTTCTTCTCGCGCTTCGTGTTGAAGCTTGTGAAGGTGTGGAGCGATCCGGACACGCGGCCGAATTTTCCGCCGTTTGGCGGGTTGTTGTCGGGGTCTTCCCGCGCGCGTCGTGCCTTCTCGATCTCCTTGAGAGAATGGCAGTCGGCGGTCGTGTGCGTGGTGGGCTTTCCTTCCCTGCTGTGAAATACACAAGGTTCGTTAAGAAGGGCCGCAGGGTTGAACCTCGGCTTCGCCTTGTAGTTGCCACCGTCGCGGAGTTGCCCCCCGTCGCGGCGGAAGCTCTTGGTCTCGCGCTGCGCGTACCCAGCGTTGGCGACGAAGTCGCCTCGCCCGTCACTGCGGCACTTGCCGATGAGGCGATTGTTGCTGTAGCGTAGATCGGATCGTCTTCCGATGTCGTTGCCGCTCGTGCGGCGTTGTCCTCCCGACTCGTCGTCGGTTTCTTGGTTTGGGTCTTCCTTCGCGTATCTTTTGGCGATCTCCAGGAGATCCGGTATGTTGTCGAGTGTGCGGTATGCTCGTTTGAGCTTGGCGACCAGGGGCTCGTAGCGGCACGAGGTCTTGAAGCTGTGGATTGCGGTGTCTAGGTGGATACCGACCGCGTTGTACCACAGTTCTTGCCACCGTTGGACCCAGCTGCGGGTCAACTCGCGAGGTCCCTGGACGCATCGTTCCAGGTCCTCGATGGTGGTGGCGCGGGTGTATGAACCCTCGAAGTTCCTGACGAAGGCATCACACATGTCTTCCCAGGAGTCGATGCTATCCGCGGGGAGAGTGTTGATCCACTGCCTGCACGCCCCCTCCATCATCAGGGGAAGGTAGCGGGCGGCTAGGAGATCGGTGTGGCCGGCGATCCCCATTGCCATGAGGTAGGTATCCAGCCACACAGAGGGATCGTACGAGGGGTCGTACTTCTCTATTTCCTTCGGCGCTTTGAAGTTCGCCGGGTATCTTTCGCCTCGGATCATCGGTTCGAAGCACCGGGGCCCGAGTCGGCTTAGCGACCCCCTTGGCTCGCCGTTGCGGCGGTTGGTTAGGGTATGCCGCAGGTCGTCGGGCTGGCGTGCGCGTCAGCTCTGGTTGTTGATGATGTGGGTGCGGGCGTCGACGGGCTGACCGTTGGCGGCGACGAAGTTGGTCGCCGTCCGGGGGTCGTTGGTGGAGAGTGCCGCGTTCGCGGGTCGGTGTTGCAGCTGTAGTGGTTCGGGTGGCGGGCAGTTGAGGGTGTTTGCCGCCATGGGGCGGCCGCTTGAGGCTGCTCTGCTGCCCGATGAACGCGAGTACATCCGACCCTGTGAGTCGACGCCTGCGTTTTGTTGCTCGACCGCTTTTGCGAGCAAGGCCTTGGCGTACTGGATCTGTAGGGCGCTGTCACCGGTGGCCGCGATGTTGTCGACTGCAGCTCGGCTCGCGACGAGGTTGTCCATCGGGTTGGAGAACAGCGGTATGCCGTTCGCGTCTCGCTCCCGTGAGGAGACCACGATACTCGGCTGGTCCCTGGGTGGTGCGCAGTTGGGTGGTGGCGGGGCGCCATTGGCCGTTGACCCTGGCGGGGGCCGAGCGCTTCCTCCTCGTGGCGCGTTCTCGCAGATCGCGCGCTCGGCCGCTCGGGACGGGTCGCTCTTGTCATCGAAGTTCAGGGCGCGCCCCTGGACGGTGGGGTTCAGGCGCGACCTGATTCGGAGCTGGTGGTAGCGCGACAGCTCCTGCGCTGTCACCTGCTCGAGGCGAAATTTTTCGCGCTCGGCTTGTTCCTTGCGAACTGCTTCCGCCAGCTTCAGGCGGAGTTCCTCGACCTCCGTTGCTGTCGCGTTGGGAGGGATCAAAGTGGAGAATGGATCCTCCGGCGGGTCGGCGCCATTCGCCATATAGGTCGCGGCGTGGCGGCCAGTTCCGTCGCGGAGGTCGGCGGAGTTCTCTGACCCGGAGTCGAAGTCAAAGATCCCAAGGATAGAGGGATCCTCGAAGTCTCCGACGTTGGAGACCTGGGTGATGGAGCCCGCAGGCGACGCGGTGACAATGGATCCGGCGAGTGACGCCGGGGTCACCGAGTCGGCATCGTCTATTAGGGTCGCGTCTTCGCGGCTGCGGTGGTTTCGGCCACGCCGCTGTGGGCCGATTCGTACTCGGAGGCGAGGCGGTGGATCGTGCGGACCTGACTCTCAGAGAGCCGGTCACGTGGCGACGACTCGTGGATGCGAGCCGAGTCCTCCGAGACGATGACGTAGGTGAGGCTAACGAAGAGGCTGATCGTGCCGACCGGCAGGATCATGCTATGCGTGACGGGTCGCGCCACCGGGACGTAGCTGCTCGGCAAGATCTGGAGCATCTCGCCGATCGCTATCATGCGGCCGGTGGCGATCGACTCATTGATGGGTAGATTTGATCTCGCCGCAGAACACCGGCCTGACCGGCCAGGCCCCACAGTGGGCGCCACTGTCATGGGAATGACCACGACAGATGCTGCAATCAGCAGCGAGTAGTAGAACATGGGGCAAGGGCGGCCAGCCATCTGCGGTGCGAGATGAGGGCGGAGACTAGGGGTGGGCGTTCGGTCATGACCGAAAATTCGGTCTTTGTATTTCGGTCTATTTTAAATTCGGTCCTTGAAAAAATAAAGAACGAATTATACTTGATAGTTTTACTATCCGAAAAATTCGAGTACCTACTAATTCGGGTTCAGGTTCGGTCATGACCGAATAACATGGTCAATATTGTCAACACAAAAGATAGACATTACTTATTAAAAATATGACAATATTTCAACTATATTTTAATACATATGTTATCATTTAGTGGAAGAAATAAACGCTCAACAATCCTAATAAAATGTAGCAACTCTACAATAGCACTTTGATGACCATTCAACAATGCCATAATTCATGCACATCACACAATTTGGAGTCTCAGATAGTCTCATGTACAATTCGGTCAGTTCGGTCTATTCGGTTACTTAGGAACAAAAGACCGAATAGACCAAACTAAATTCGGTCTATAAAATTCACTACCCAATTTTCTTGTCGGTCTTTTCGGTTTCGGTCTATTCGGTTTCGGTCTCGGTCTTTTCGGTTTCGGTCTTCGGTTATCGGTTTTTATGCCCACCCCTAGCGGAGACACAAGGATTTACCAGGGTTCGGCCCCCCGGAGGTTAAAGACCTACTCCTGCTAGATTGTATTATGGTGAGACTACAATGGGGCGAGCTCGGCGGCTAGGCAGCGAGTCGCTTGGCTGTATGATGGAACGTCTCCTCTATGCGTCCTTTAGGGAGGTTTATATAGACTCGCCCCCCTAGGGTTTACAGATCTCAACCGAATCAGTTAAGGTTTCAGCGATCGTTTAACCTAATCCGACTGGGCCTATCTACGCTTCTGGGCCTTCAGCTTCCAGTCGCTTGAGTCCACACCAGGTGTTGATCCAGTCGCCGTCCCGCAGGCCCACTCACAGGCACCTGGGCCAGTCGGAAACGTCCTGCTGGGTATACCCCGGTAGGCATATCCCCATCACTTAAGGTTGATTCCTATGGGTCGAGGGGGTGATCCTAGATAGGAGGTTCTGATGAAGCTGGTGGTTATCGAGATGTGATGAACAAGATGAAGAAGTCGCTATCTTATCCATTTTTAAAAGATTCTGAGTAGACGAGCCTCTTCTCTCTCTTGTTTACAAATAAAGATTGCTTTTTGCAAAAGTAAATCCAGAGAAAGCCTTTCTAGCCAAAGCATATAGATACTAGGTTTTCTAAGTCTTGCGGAGTACATTCTCGTACTCAGCCTTGCGCTATTGTTGTTTTTCTATAGAGGATCTGGTTGCAACTGAAGGTGGCTTCTACGTTGACATCGACGAGTAGTTGGGGGTCCCAGGTAGCAGCCTGAGGACTATGGGATGGACGTCGCTTTTGTTTATGGACTCTTAGGCCTTTTGCTAAGTTGTTGTGTAGAACAACATAATTTGCTTTCGCTGTGTGATGTAATGTTGGGTCTATGACCTCTGGTTTGTAATAACTCTAATATCTTACTCTGTTAAGAGTTTAAACTTATGCTGTTGAATCCCTGTGTTCTGTAATGTTACTGAATCATAATGTGATCTTCCGTGTTTGGAGTTGAACTTATCTTAGATGATGATCTAAGGTTAGTTTAACCCTAACCCCGGGGGGGTGCTACATCCAGTCGTCCTCTGACTCTGGTAAGTATTTCGACTCTGCTTTCGTGTTTTGTCGTTTTTTTTGGTTCTTTCTCCGACTCTATTTTCATCGATGCTTTTCCGATTCTATCAGCTCGAGAAACTCTCCGAGTCCCAGCTAGCTCCACTAGAGGGCTATGCTTCTGACGACCCGGAGGCGACGGAGGATGACGAGGTTCAAGAAGTTGTCGCCTCCGCCTCCAAGAAGCGTAAGGCGAAGGAAGTTGTCGCTGCTGGTAGGCAAGTGCTGCCAGTAGTTAAAAAGTAAGCATCTCGCCTTTCATTTTTTAGTACTCTTGTACTTTTATTATCTTTCTATATCACAGCTAATATTTAGGGTTTCTGTGTTCCAGAGTTAAATCATCGTTAAAGAGCAAGATTAAGCCGGAAAGCAATCTAGGCAAGCAGCCGCATCAGCAGAAGCTTGTTGTTGCTCTGGTTGTGCCACCATCGGCCCCATCTACTGCTCCATCAGCGCAGGGAGCTTCTGCATCCCCTGACGCTGATAAAACCTCGAAAGCCCTGGTCATCGTTGATGACCAGGCAATTGACAAGGGTGAACCCGAAAATGGTAATGATCTCATGGTAATGACCACGGGTACAGTGACTAAGGTTGTTGACTCAGCTGTTCCTAGCCTCAAGAGAAAGGAAAAAGAAGAGATCCTCAAATTGGGTCAGTCTAGTCTTGAGAAACAAATCTTGACCCCGGAAGCAGCGAGCCAAGAGGAAGAAGTCAAGCTGGTCAGCCTCCTGGACCATATTTTGGTCCGGGATGCTAAAGTCACATCTGGCAAACTTCCAGCGACGGATGTTCCGTCCCTTACCCTTACCGAGAAGGTGTTACACAACACCAAGCTCGGATTCGAAATGTTGCACCTAGAACACATTGTACGTTTTTGATTCTTATTTGCATTTATTATCATATCCTCTAGCCCCCAAGCATAAAGTCAGATAAACATCATTGGATACGGGTTGATGCTTTTAGGTTGCAAAATAACAATGTAGTGTAGCCCCCAAGGCTCGTGCTGTAATTTTACTTAGTTAAATTTGTAGCCCGAGTCTTAGTAGCCGTCTGACGGTATTCCGTCTCTAAACTTATAGAAAATTGCATCTACCAACCAGGAATTTCTCAAGAATATTTCCAACAAGCGCAAAGAAATCAAAGCTTTGCGCTTTGAAAATTCAAAGTTAAAAATTCAGAAAGATGAAGCAGAAGGTAAGTTTTTTGACTTCCTCTTTGTCAGTTTAAATATTTTTGTCATAGTCAGATGTTATTTGTTCGACTGATATTTTTATCTTTGCAGAATTGTTGTGCCAATCCAGTAAGATGGTGGAGCAGGCCAAAAACTTCAAAAAGTCTTGGAGGCAGAGAATACTGTACTCCGGCAAAAGCGTGAGACCCTAACTGTGGAGTCGGACAAATCCGTAGCTGCAGTATTGGAATCAAGCAATCACGAGACCGTGAGGCTCGAGAAGCTCCTAACCCTCCGAGATAAACAACTTGCTGATATCCAGAAGGAGTTTGATATCCATAAGGATCTTGCCTAGGCCACAGCAAGTGAACTAGATAGCCTACGCAAGGAGTATGCTTAATGGAACCACTCTGTGCTTGGTAATATTTCCGAATCTTTTCTTTGTGTTATTCATTTTTCGACTTTTTTTTAGTCGGAATTTTGACTTTTGGTTCTTTCCCAGCCCCCTTGAATATTTCCGACTCCTCCACTTCAGAACCTCGCCTCGAGCGCATTAAGCTCGTCGAAGCTGTCTTGTTCGACTTCCACCAAACTCTAGAAGAGGCTGGCGAAGCCGTCAAGCTTTCCTATTTACACAAAATGCCAGTGCACGAGGTGAGGGACAGAGTGAAGGAGATTCCGAAGTTGATTGAGGACTGGAAGATATCCTATGCTCGGACTGCTGCGCAAACAGCTCTGATCATGGTGATGAGCCACCATAGTGAAATGGAAATCTGGCACGTCACCAAGGGCATTGCCGAGGAGGATGATGAGGGTAACCTGCAAGATATCAAGGCCATCCAGGAATCTTGTGCAGGTTATGCTTGTCGGGTGGCGGAGATGACCAATTACACGATGCCATTCTTAGAATCCGTCGCAGTGCCTCCTTCACCTCAAGATCCTAAAGCCAGAAATGCTTCCGATTTTGAGATCGAGGGCGACACTACTAATGACTCCAGTGTTCCACCTGCTTCATCACCACCTCCTGCAGCATAAACAGTTCCTATGCATTATTTTAAACTTATGGCAATGTAATGATGGCTACAATATTTATTTTGTGCTGGTTTGTAAAAAATGATGCTTTTACTATCTTAGCACTTTTTGTTTATATTTTTATGCTTGAAAGTTTCTGAAGCAATATCTTTTTGTTTTATGCCTATACTTATCGATCTATATGGCTCTCTTCCTCGTCCCTTTCATGGGTTGGCCAACCTTTAGCACGGAAACTTTGTCAAGCAACGGAGCGCAATTGCTAAACCAGTTTAAACTCGGAAACAAAGCCGGCCTCCAGTACCAACAACTCATTACTCGGAAAATACCCGCGTCTAAGTAATCAGATAAAGAATCAAAGTATAGGTAATAATTTTTAAATTTTGTACCCTAAGGTATCATTTTTTAGATTGTTCAAAAATCATAATCAGAACAAACATGAGCATAAAGTACTTTCAAGTATTCTGAGATTTTTGAAAAATTACATGCTCTTTTGGAAATAAGATGGCAAAAACATCTCAAAAATAACAATATGAGGGAACCAATACTTTATTTCACTTTAAACATGTACATATATGATTACAAGGAAATATAACTAAGAATAGAAGGGACGTAGCTGTGCAATATTCCATGGACGGTCTATTTCATCCGGATCTGTGCTGCCATCGGCTCCCTTCCTTTTTTGAGTATCAAGTCTTTCCTTGACTGGCCTCATGTCGGTTAAATAATATGACCCATTATGCAGAACTCTGCTAACCATAAATGGTCCTTCCCAAATTGGGGAAGGTTTGTGCTTTCTCTTTTCCATGAGTTGGAGAACTAAATCGCCTTTTCTGAAAGAACGATTTTGCACTCTATGACTATGTTACTTGCGTGAATTCTGCTGATAGGTTGTATATCTCTGTTTAGCAACGACGCGTACTTCTTCCATTATATCGAGATCATCTTGCCGAGAAATTACTGCATCTTCTTCGATATACGCTTTAACTCGTGGAGCTTGATGGATCAGATCACTCGAAAGAACTGCTTCTGCACCGTAGACCAAGAAGAAAGGAGTATAGACGATTGATCTGTTAGGAGTTGTACGTAAACTCCAAATCATAGAAGGTAATTCTTCCGCCCAAGCCCCCGCGTCCCTAAGAAGCGGTGCCTCAGGGCGAGGTTGGATTCCTTGTAGAATAAGGCCATTAGTTCTTTCAACTTGTCCATTGGCTTGTGGATGTGCGAATGATGCAATATCAAGTCGAATCCCTTGTTCTTCGCAGAATTCGGCAAGTTCCCCCATGGAAAAGTTGATCCCATTGTCAGTAATTATACTGTGCGGATATCCGAATCTAATGATTATGTCCTCGACGAATCTTCTGGCTGTGGCTACATCGCAACATGTTACGGGTTTAGCCTCAATCCATTTTGTGAATTTATCCACCATCACTAGTTGGTGAGTGAATCCATATTTTTCCTATGAAACGACCCTACCATATCAAGCCCCCAGACCGCGAACGACCATGTAATAGGGAGTGTTCGCAGCTGTTCAGCCGGAACGTGTGCCTGATGAGCGTACTTTTGGCAGCCCTTGCATGTTTTGACCAGTTTATCGGCGTCGGCCTTAGCTATAAGCCAAAATAATCCGTGTCGACCTTTTTCCACTACGGATCTGGCTGCAGCATGGTGACCACATTCGCCTTCGTGGATTTCTATTAAGATTTCCACTCCTTCTTCCGAAGAAATACATCTCTGAAACACGCCAGAAACACTCCGCTTATAGAGCTCACCATTTATTATAGTGTATGGTTTTGCTCGTCGGACAATCTACCGGCTCAAGACTTCGTCTTCGGGTAATTTTCCGTCTATCAGGAAATCCAGATAGGGTTTTGTCCAGCTAGGAATTATAGCCAGAACTGCTATTAATGGTGAGTCAGATTTCGTCGGATAGTCCTCGTCAACTTCGATTATGGAGGGGACCCTTAAATGCTCTAGAAAAGCTCCATCTGGTACTTTTTTTCGTGCAGAGCCTATCCTTGATAGGGCATCTGCTTCCTCATTTTCAGCTCGAGGGATGTGTTGAACCTCAAAACCCTCAAACGATTTGGATAGTTCATCCACGACAGCTTTGTATGCTTCCATGTGTTTGTTTGCGTTACGAATGTCGGATACTTGCTGTGCAACTAAATCCGAGTCTCTGTAACACATGAGTCTTGATATGCCAATGCTTTTGGCCATGCGTATTCCATGTAGTAGTGCTTCATACTCGGCAATATTATTGGTTGCCGTGAAGTGTATTTGCAACACATAGAACAACTTATCTCCATGGGGTGATTTGAGCACCACGCCAGCCCCCGAGCATCCTCGTGCTTTTGATCCATCAAACTGAAGGGTCCAAAATTACGAGTCTGGAGGGCCTGTATTTTCTGCCGTTTCTGTCCAATCAACAACAAAGTTGGCAAGATTTAGGGACTTGATCGCTGTACGTGGTTTGTACTCAATGTCAAAAGCTGCAAGCTCTATTCCCCACTTTGCGACACGTCCTGTGGCATCGCGGTTGTTTATTATATCTTGTAGAGGAGCCGTGCTCACTACTGTGATCTTGTGCTCTTGAAAATAGTGATGTAGCTTTCTGGATGCAACGAACACTCCATAGGATAGCTTTTGATGATGTGGATACCGTTGTTTTGATTCTGTCAGGACCTCACTTAGATAATAAGTTGGCCGCTGCACCTTATGCTCGTGGCCTTCTTCCTCGCGCTCAATGACTGTTACCACGCTTATGACCTTATTGGTCGCTGCAATGCAGAGTAACATAGGTTCCTGAGGTTCCGACGCTACGAGAACTGGTGGATTTGAAAGCAAATCTTTCAAACTTTGCAGTGCAGTTTCAGTTTCTGGGGTCCAGACAAATTTGTTGGTTTTCTTCAAGAGTTTATATAATGGTGCGGCTCTTTCACCAAGCCGGCTGATGAACCGACTCACTTCTGCAATGCAACCAGTGAGGCGCTGTACATCCTTCAGGCGAGTCGGCCTGGTAATGTTTAAGATAGCCTTGATTTTGTCTCGGTTCACCTCGATGCCTCGCTCAAAGACGATGAAACCTATAGTTTTCCGGCTGGAATTCCAAAGAAACACTTCTTCTGATTTAGCATCATGTTGAATTTTCATAGACTATCAAACGTTTCAGCCAAGTCAAAAATTAAAGTTTTCATCTTTTTGGACATAACTACTATGTCGTCTATGTATACATGGACATTGTGTCCGATTTTGTCGTTGAGACAACGTTGCATGGTACGTTGATATGTTGCCCCTGCGTTATTTTAGCCAAAAGGCATAGTTTTGTAGCAGAAGGTTCCCAAAGGAGTGACGAAAGACGTCTTAATTTGATCCGATTCTTTCATCGGTATTTGGTGATATCCGGAATATGCGTCGAGAAAATAGAGTAATTCCGACCCTGCAGTTGAGTCGATAACTTGATCGATTCTTGGCAAAGCAAACGGATCTTTTGGGCATGCCTTGTTCAAAGAGGTATAATTAACACACATCCTTAAATCAATGGTGTCCTTTTTAGGGACGAGTACAGGATTTGCCACCCAGTTTGTATGGATGACCTCTGTTATGAAATCTGCTAGCTCTAAGCGGGCTATTTCCTTGGCTATTGCTTTGTGCTTTTCATCACCAAACCATCGTAAGGACTGTTTGATGGGTTTAGCATCTGGGTACACATTAAGAGAGTGCTCGGCAAGTTCCCTAGGTACTCGGGTCATGTCATATGGCTGCCATGCGAAGATAACACTATTAGCTTTGAGGAACTCGACGAGCGCTCTTTCCTATGCGTGGGCTAAGTCTACCCCTATGTTCATCTTCTTGGAGGGATCGTCTTCCTTCAGCGACGTCTTCTTCGTCTCTTCTGACGGCTTGAACTACAAACTTGGCTTCAGCACCTCGTTCTTCGTAGCAGGCATCTCGGAAGAATTAATGGTCTTCTTGATCTCCTGGAACTCCTGGGCGTGCAGCACGGCTTCGACGAAGGCTGCAGATCCTTCGTCGCACTCTCGCGCCTTCCTCGGATTTCCTTGTACGGTGATTACCCTTTTGGACCAGGAAGTTTAATCATATTGTAGATGTCACAGGGACGAGCCATGAACGCCCAGTAAGCCGGACGCCCGAAGATGGTGTGGTAAGCACTTTTGAACGGTACCACCTCGAAGGAGAGAGGGTCGGTCCGGTAATTATCTCGGGTTCCGAATGTCACGTCCTGAGTAATCTCACCCAGAGAATTTTCCTGTCTCCCTGGTACAATGCCATGGAAAGTTACACTACTGTAACTCAACTGGCTCTCGTGTAGCTTCATGCGGTGGAGTGTCTCGATGTAGAGTATATTGATATTGCTTCCACCTTGCATGAGTGTTTCCGTCCATGAGTGTTTTAGAGAATTCATAGCCATCAATAAGAGGATTGACGACTAGAGGGTACTTGCCCCGATAATGTGTTTTCCTCGGATGATCTGAACGATCAAAGGTGATAGTCACCTCTGATCAGTCCAGGAATTGGGGGATGGCCGGAACCGTGGCA
This sequence comes from Avena sativa, assembly GCA_916181665.1. NCBI lineage: Eukaryota > Viridiplantae > Streptophyta > Magnoliopsida > Poales > Poaceae > Avena > Avena sativa. The sequence goes on from OV702280.1 coordinate 142,987,000, forward strand.
TTGAGCTCACGAATAACTGCCTTTTTGTCCTTAGCTGGTTGGGATCCAAGGAAGAAGACGTATGCGTCTTCGTTAGTCGGAAAAGTCTTCTTTACATCCTACTTGGGCTCTATGGCGGCTTCCGCCTCTTCCATGTCGGAATCTTCCTTGGGCTCTTTTACTTTCTCGGAATTTTTCTTTCCTTTTCGTCGCTTGGCTCTATAGCTAGCGGATTTATCTTTCGTAATGTCTTCATTGAAACGACACTCGGAATTTGTATGGGTATATCCTCCGTTACTATACAAGTTGTGGACACAGGGATTATTGGCAATGTCAGCCCAGGAATAAGTTCTTCCGGATTGCTGGTCTCCTCTGCCCTGGATTCGGGAAGTTCCTCGGCCTCTACCACGGCCGCCTCTGTGTCGTGGTATTGCCGACGAGTACGCCATGGAGGGGTCCTCACAGTGCATGTTTAGAGACGTGGGGTAAGGCGGATGGTTGACGGGTACGAGGTAACACAACTTACCCAGGTTCAGATCCCACAACGGTTGCGAAATCCTACTCCTGCTATAAATCACTATAAGGGCAATACGCCGAGTTACAGAGATAGGTTTGCTGTGCGAGGTTGTATGAATCGATACTAGGTTGTGTGAGATTGTGCCCTAAAGGCTCCCATAGGCCTGACTTATATAGTCGCCAGGTAATAGGGTTACAGGGAAAAGTCCTAGCCGGACAGGTTACAGATTCCTACACCGTCTATTACTAGTCTTGTGTATCTTGCACTCCAAGGCTCCGGGTACGCTGGTGACTCCACCGTAGCCTTCCTTTATCCGGCATGGGCCTCCCTTCTCGATCCATCTAACTGGGCTGCCCAGCAGGCCATAGGCCATGCTACCAACTATGGGCCACCCGGGTTATCTGGATAAGTGACATGCTATGTGGATACCCATATAGCATATCCCCAACAGTAGCCCCCGGAGAACTCCGAGATCTTGCGCCGTCTTGCCTTTTCAGATGAATGCTCCTTCTAGTTGGATGTCGGCAAATCTTCAAGCAATATCTTGTAGTCCTCCCAAAGAACCCTGCAAAACTTTCTCCGTCTTCAACTTGTAAGCCGGAGAAATGCTGAATCTTCCATCGTACACTTCCGTAGTCGGATTAGATCCGTCTATGTCAGAATCTTCGATGTGACGGCTCATCTACACATGTCAGCTAGGACGGCGTAGGCTTAGGTCAGTGACGCCTCGTAACTCACATATGCAGAGAACACAATCATGTCTGATTTTCCCATGCGAGCGATACGAACCGTTGGCGGCGACGGTTGGAGACGTGGCGAAATTTCCGCGCACGTTCGCGAACACGTCGTCTACGCGGAAACCGTTCGATCAAGCTACACGAATCTTGACGCCGGGGATGATAAATAGTAACCGTGGGAAATTTCCAATTTTTACCTCACTCTCCTCGCATCATCTTCTTCCTCCAGTCGCGTGTCTCCTCAATATCTCCGCGAGAACTCTCGAAAAAACCCTAGCTTCCAATCTGCACCAATCGCATCCAGTCTCACTCCATGGCGAGCAGCAGCACTACTCCCTCCACGGCGGCGCCGAGAGAAGCCGCGGCGAAGACGGCGAGCTCCATCGTCATGCCTCCAGAGGGCCTAGTCATTCCCTCATCGGCAGTTATCGAGACCACCGGCGGCGACCTTAATCTGGCGGCGCTGGAGCCGTTGGAGGACGAACCAGACTCGCACAAGGGCGACTGGCGCGGCTCGGATATCACCGACCGTGACATCCAAGAGATGATCGCCGAGGGCTACCTCCCCGCGACGGAGGGGCTTGCCTGGCGGGCGGCGCTAGCCAGCGAGGTGACACCTACTCCCCAAGCCGGAGAAAAGGTGTACCTAAAAGCTTAACTGGTACGTGGCGTCTCCCTGCCCATCTCCAGTTCTTCCTCTCCGTCTTGAACCATTATAGGGTCCAGCCCCAGAAGCTTTCCCCCAATAGTATCTTAGTGCTTAGCAACTACGTGGCACTTTGCGAGGGATACCTAGGGATAAGGCCTAGGTTAGACCTTTTTGTGTACTTCTTCACCGTCAAACGTGAAGCCGGACATAGCAAGGAAGAGCTTAGAAATTGTGGCACCATAAGCTTCAAGATTCGACATGGCCGGCGGTTCCCCGACATCGTCGGCCACGAGTGCTGCAAGAATTGGCAACGGACGTACTTTTACGGCCCAGACATCCCACTGGCTGGCCGACAAGTTACGTACCCGGACTTCGTTGACGGAGCCGCCGCTAAAGCCTCGTCGTGGATATCTGAAGCCTCCTTTCCCTCCGACCTCGATGCTTCTCGGGCCATAAGGCGGATCGAGTGGTTCGTGGATACGGGTCTGACTGGCATGGACCTAGCCATGTGCTGGTTCATCAAGAGAATCCAACCTCTGCAGCATGCACGAGTATACCAGCGACAGAAGAGATAGTTTCCGCATCTCCATGGACAACTTCTCGAGTGACTTCGTCAAGCTCCGCCTTAAGGACATCGTCAAGGTGAAGGATAAGAAGCGTGGCTTCACCATCACATGTTCGTAGACGGCAAGTGCCCAAAGGTAGATATTTATTTTCCATGTACGACATATACTCCAGTTCTTCCGTCTTGCAAATACCATCTTATCTAACACGGTGATTTCTCACTTAATAGCTTAGTGATCTAGAGGAAGGCAACCTAGCTTCCCAAATCTACGATCCAAAGATCAAGGAAGTCATGGTCGTGTCCGACGACGACATTTCATTGGCGCGGAAGCGGAAGAGCTCCACCTCTGACGCTGTTGACGGGGGCAAGAAGAAGAAGACGGAGGGTGGAGCCTCCAAGAAGACTACCGCCGCCCTGGAGGCCGAAAAGAGAAAAGTTACTGGGATTACCTTTGCCAAAGCACCCCCACTTGTGTAAGATTCTCATTTTCCGACATTGTCTATTTATCTGTGTTGCTCGTGTACTTATGCATTTTGCACGTTTCAGGAAGAAAGCCACGACCAGCCTGAAGAAGACCTCCAAAACGTCAGGGGCTTCTCGAAATATCAAGGACATGCTGCATCGCGAGGCCTCCCCTGCCATCGCCCCTGCCACTCCTGCTGTCAAGCCCTCGTCTGCCTCGACAAGCTCACAAGTAAGGAGGCATCAGGCCCTTCTGCCATGGAAGTGGATTATGGAGCGTCTACCGAACTCGCTATTGTCGGCGAGCAGGCAACGCAAGAGAGCACCGCTCAACAAATGGCTGAAGCTCCGGCTAAGGATGCCATCGGTGGCGGCAAGGCGGTGGTGGAAGCTAGTACTTCTGCCGTTGGTGGCGCCCCCATACCCAAGAAAACCATAGTATATCCGAAGATAGTCTATCCGGTACTTACACGGGTAGCACTGCTTTGGTTCTTGGTGTGGCGCCAACATCTCCGACGTGCGGTCTAGAGGAGCTCCGCCGGCAAGCAGAAATCTTGCAAGGAAATAGCGAATCCTTTGCCAAGCTGCTGGCCGAGAGTGGAACCTCAAGATCATCGCACTTGTAAGTTTTCTTTGCCTTCTGCATTTCATATGAGTATCCCACTGTAGCCCCCGAGGATGTAGACGGAAAACCATAGGTTTTGCATCTATATGCTCTAAGAGTGACTAAGTTAGAAAACCTCTCACTGTAGCCCCCCAAGAATTTAGATGAAATGAACTATCCCGACTAGATGTTTTAAGAGTAGCATACGCAGTGTTTATAAATTTCAATACTGTAGCCCCCAAGCCTCTAGTTGTAACTGAATTAGTTCCGACTAGATGCTTAAAGAAAAGCTAAGCAGATATCCGAGTTAAAAACTTTATACTGTAGCCCCCAAGCTTCTAATCGAGAACTGAATTAGTTCTGACTAGATGCTTAAAGAAAAGCTAAGCATATTGCTAAGTTAGAAACTCTCGCTGTAGCCCCCGAGCGTCTAGGTGGAAAATTTCCGACTAGATGCTCCAAGCAGACTAAACAACGGTTAACTTTGTCCTTTTTTCCATAGAACGAGAATGCTCGGAGGGGCATGGAAAATGACAAGTACCAGAAGATGCGCACTGATCTTGAAGCCGAAAAGGGTAAAACTGGCTTCTTGAAGGAACAAATCACCAAGAGCAAGCGTCTGTTTTCTAATGCGCATTTCGAGTTGGTTTTGTGCCTATATTCTCCGAGTACTCACTGTGTTACTTTTATTTCTTCGACATGCAGAAACCATCGCCAAGGCCAAGAATATTGTCGAGCAATCCAAGCATATTCAAGAGCTGGATAGCGAAAACAAGATTCTTAAGCAGGAGAGGAAGGACATGCTAAAAATGCATGCGGAGTCGATGAAGTCCATGCAGGACTCCGCCACCGAGGAAATCAACCGCTTGAAGGAGGAGATCATGATCTTAAAATATCAGAAGCGAGCTGCCGATGAGCAGAATCACCGCCATAGCGAGGCGTACAAGCTCCTCCAACAAGAGAAACAATCCTTGGCGGACACCCTCTGGCAAGGTGAGGCCAGCATCTTCAGTAAGTTTTCTCCGTCTTGGATTTCTGCAGTCTGGATACTTTGTTTTATTGAACTCATGCGCTCCTTGTCGGAATTTTCAGCTCTAATGGGTTTAACCCGATCACCTCCTCCGGCCAAGGAATGCATGGTTCTTGCTGGCAACTTCATCAACACCGCCATCACCCAAGCCAAGGAGATTGCCAAGCCCGTCCACATACACATCAAGGCATCGGACTCCGTGGCGAAGTACTCGGAGATTCTACGCCGAGCCCCCGAGCGTATCACAAGCTGGAAAGCTTCGTGTGCACGGGCTGGCGCGAGGATGGCGCTGTCAATGGTGAAAGCCCACTACGAAGGTGCCGACATCGACACGGTGACCTCTAGCATCCCCGACGTTGACGATGATGGGAAAGAGATTAATCACGAAGCCATCTTGTCGTCACTCGCGGGCTATGATACCAGAGTTGCCGACTTGGTGGACATCGACGTCTTCGTGCCTATGAACATCATCGACAACGGCAACCAAGATTCTTCTAAGTCCCACCACAACGCTGACTTCGAGGGTGGCTCTCCGGCTGGTGACGATGCTGCCTCCAAGTCACCTGAGCCAAAGGAGTGAAAAACAACTTTGTAATATTTGTTTCACCTTTGGTGTATATGCCGAAAAAACTTGTTGATGTAACTTAAGGCGGAAAACAATGGTTGTTCATTTCCTTCTTATTAAGAACTAACTTCCAACATGTATATATTTTTTAAGAAAGTGCTAGCTTCTCCATTACTTTGGTTCTTATGCTTGACTTTTCGTGAGTCGGAAGACTCGTTGTCGGAACCATGTGATTAGGTGATGATGCCCAATGGCACCGTCAATAACCTGAGCACAACATCGCCGACAATAAGTGCCAAAAGTCACTAGTCCAGAATCCACATAAAAATGACAAAGAACGTGTAGACCAGAAAACTTAAGCTAACGCCCGTAGGCGGAATTTTCACAAGTGCAAACGCAAAGCTTGTGCATAAAGTTTTTACATGATCCAAAAATAAACAGTAAAGGAGGTAAAAGACTCAGAAATATGAGTGAACCAGAGAGCTTTATTTCATTGATCATATAAGAGGTACACAATTAGATAAAAAATGCTAAGTGTAAAAAGGACGTAGCTGTGCTATGTTCCATGGCCGATCAAGCTCCGGGTAGTCATCATCCGGGTCACGTCGCTTACGCTTATGATCCTCGTTGGGTCTATCTTTTAGTTCACGAATGTCAACGAGGTAGTAAGAAACATTGAGTAGCCCCTTGCTTATGATGAACGGTCCTTCCCATGGCGGGGATAATTTGTGTTACTTCGTCTGCTTAAGTCGGAGCACCAAATCCCCCTCTTTAAACGAGCAATGCCAAACGCGGCGACTATGGTAGCTGCGTAGCTTCTGCTGGTAGATGGCGGATCTTTGGCATGCCAAAACGCGCTCCTCCTCGAGAAGGTCCACATCTAGGCGTCTGGATCCTTCAGCGTCATCTTCGTCGTAGGCGGCAACTCTTGGTGAATCATGAAGGATGTCGGAAGACAGGATGGCTTCTGCACCATATACCATGAAGTAAGGGGTGTAGCCGATGGATCTGTTGGGTGTAGTTCGTAGCCGATGGATCTGTTGGGTGTAGTTCGTAAACTACACACTACAGATGGAAATTCTTCCGCCCAGGCTCCAGCTGCTCTATGTAGCGGTGCCTCAAGACATGGCTTGATTCCATGCAGAATTAATCCATTGGCTCGTTCAACCTGACCATTGGATTGTGGGTTTGCCATAGATGCGAGGTCAAGTCGGATGCCTTTCTCCCAACAATAAGCCTCCACTTATCCGAGTGACAAATTGCTGCCGTTGTTGGTGATAATGTTGTGTGGGAGACCAAATCTCACCACTAGATCCCGGACAAACCTGAGGGCAGTTGCCCCATCAAGCTTTCTAATGGGTTTAGCTTCTATCCATTTAGTGAATTTGTCAACTGCTACAAGAAGATGCGTAAAACCACAAGGTGTTGTTTGTAACGGTCCCACCATGTCTAGCCCCCAGACTTCAAACGGCCAAGTTATTGGTATTGTTCGCAGTTCTTCGGCAGGAACATGTGGTTGTCGGGCATAATACTGGCATCCCATGCATGTCTCAACCAGCTTGTCGGCGCCTTCCTTCGTGGTCAGCCAGTAGAATCCTTGCCGGAAGGCTTTCGTGACCAACGATCGAGGAGCGACGTGATGCCCGCAATCTCCGAGATGGATTTCACATAGGATTTCCATACCTTCTAGCTGGGAAACACACTTTAGGTATACACCAGTAGTGCTCCTTTTGTAGAGTTGCCCATTAATTATGGTATAACCCTTTGCTCGTCGTACTATTTGCCGTCTTTCGACTTTGTCGTCGGGCAAAGTTCCGTGTTTGAGATATTCCATGAACAGTTTTGTCCAAGACGGAGGGATCTTAGTCACCATGTTGACAAAAGAGTCACCTCTATCCAGGTTGTCGATGTCAGCTCCCTTCACAGATGGTGTACGCAGGTGCTCTAGGAAAACTCCTAGCGGAATTTGCTTGCACCCTGATCCAAGCTTAGACAGCAGATCAGCCGCCTCGTTTTGTTCCCTAGGTACATACTTGACTTCATAGCCCAAGAAGTTCTAGGCTATCTCATCGACTTCGTCTCGATATGCCGCCATCATAGGGTTCCGCGCATTCTAGGTGCCAGCCACCTGCTGGGCAACCAAGTCGGAATCTCCACAGCAAACTATGCGCTTGATGCCAATATCCTTGGCTATGCGTAATACGTGAATGAGTGCTTCATACTCCGCCATGTTGTTTGTAGCCTCGAAGTGGATCTGCAGAACGTAGTGTAGCTTTCTCCTGTTGGTGACTGTAGCAATACACTAGCCCCCGAGCCGTTGAGAAGCTTTGATCCTTCAAAGTGCATCACCCAATACTCTGGTTCCAGCAACGGAGTAGCATCTGGCATCTCCGTCCAATCTGCAACAAAATCCGCCAAGGCTTGTGACTTAATAGCGTCGCGCCTCTTGTAGGTGATCTCGAAGGCGGCAATCTCAATGCCCCACTTCGCGAACCTTCCTGTAGCATCATTGTTATTGATAATGTCGGACAGTGGAGTCTTGCTCATCACTGTGATTGGGTGCTCCTGAAAGTAATGCCTCAGCTTCCGAGAAGCAAGGAATACTCCATAAGCTATCTTCTGGTAGTGCGGGTAACGCTGCTTGGATTCCGTCAAGACCTCGCTCACATAGTAAACTGGTCGTTGAACTCCGTGCTCATAGCCTGGTTCCTTCTGCTCTACCACAACGACGATGCTGATTAACTGGTTGGTTACCGCCATGTAGATTAACAGGGGCTCTCCAGGTTCGGGTGCTACAAGGATGGGCGCTGAGGAGAGAATCTCCTTGAGCTGCTTCAATGCTGCATCTGCTTCGTCCGTCCACGTGAATTTGTCCGCCTTCTTCAGCAACTTGTACAGCGGCAGAGCCTTCTCTCCAAGTCGGCTGACGAACCGACTAACTGCTGCAACACAACCTGTTAGTCGTTGAATGTCGTTTAGACATGTCGGACGGTTTATGTTTAAGATGGCCTTGATTTTCTCCGGGTTGACCTCGATTCCGCGTTGGGAAACGATGAAACCCAACAATTTTCCGGCTGGAACCCCGAAGACGCACTTCTTAGGGTTAAGCATCATGTTGTATTTCCGGAGATTATCAAAGGTTTCTTTTAAGTTGGAGATTAAGTCATTTGACTTTTTAGACATCACCGCGATATCGTCCACATAGGTGTGAACGTTCCGACCAATTTGGTCGTGAAGGTAATGTTGCATTGTCCACTGGTACGTAGCACCTGCGTTTTTTAGCCCAAAAGGCATCGTGACATATGGGGTAGTGAACGAAGTGGACAGTTGGTCCGACTTCCTCATTTTGATCTGGTGGTATCCTGAGTATTCATTGAGAAAACACAATAGCTCCGATCCAGCCGTCGAGTCAATGACTTGGTCAGTGCGAGGCAAAGCAAACGGATCTTTGGGACATGCTTTGTTCAAGCCGGTGTAATCGACGCACATTCTTAATTCATTGGTTCCCTTTTTGGGGACAAGTACATGATTGGCCACCCATTGGGTGTGAAGGACTTCTCGGATAAATCTAGCCTTAAGTAACCTAGCTATCTCTTTGCCAATGGCGCATCTCTTCTCGTCTCTGAAGCGTCGTAGAGGTTGTTTCACTGGTTTGCATTTTGGATCAATGTTTAAGCTGTGCCAGCAAGTTCCCTAGGTACACCTTTCATGTCGGCAGGTTGCCAGGCAAAGATGTCCTTATTCTCATGGAGGAACTCGACGAGCGCGCTTTCCTATTTGGGATCCAGGTTCGTCCCAATGGCGGTGACCTTGGAGGCATCGCCTACCACAAGTTCCACCGGCTTGGTCTCGATGGCGGCCTTGAACGCAGGAGCGGAGTCGGAGATCTGCTTCTTCGATGCGGGCATCTCTGAGTCATTGACCTTGCTCTGGATCTCTTTGAACTCTTCGATGTAGAGGACAGCTTCTGCAATGGCTGCTTCATTGATCTTGCAGTCCCTTGCCTTGGTAAAGCTTCTGGATACGGTGATGACACCATTTGGTCCGGGTATCTTGAGTTTGTTGTAGACGAAGCATGGCTTAGCCATGAAAGTGTGGAATATGTCGCGGCCGAATATGACGTGGTACACGCTCTTGAAGGGGACCACCTCGAAGGTCATGCGCTCTTGGCGGTAATTATTAACATCGCCAAAGGAAACCTGAACTGTAATGCACCCAAGGGATCGGGCCTCCCGACCAGGAACTACGCCATGGAAGATGATGTTGGTCCGCCTTAGGTTTGCCTCCGTCAAGTTCATCTTCTGCAGTGTATCCAGGTACATGATGTTGATGCTGCTTCCAATATCCACCATACACTTGGTGAACTCCACGCCGTCAATCAAGGGGTTGATGACCATGGCGTACTGGTTCTCCGTAGGTATAAGGTCTGGGTGGTCCGTCCTGTCCCAAGTGATTGGAACTTCCGACCAGCGCATGTACTGGGGAACTGGGGGGAGAGTTGCCATCAGGATCCTCAGAGATGTCTTCTGTTGTCGGACGGTGGGGGTGCCAAGGAAAGTGTGGTAGACTGGAGCCTTCTTTGCGAAGGGGTTCTTTCCCTTGTCGTCGCTCTTGGCGGCATGCTTGGGGTCAACGTCTTCGTCCATGTCACTCGAATCCTTGGACTCTTCCTCCTTCTTCTTCCCCTTGCCCTTGCCTCGCGGTCTGTTATTCCGGCTTCGCTTGTAGCCGGACTCCGGGTCTTCCTTGAGGTCGTTGACGAACTTGCAGTGTCGATTGGTATGGGTGGCCTTGCCGTTGGCGTCGAGGTGTACGAGGCACGGCAGGTCGCGGTACTCCTCTTAGGTTTTGGAACGCGGAGCGGCGCCTAGGTTGTTTTGCTGCCTCGTTGCTGCCTACGGCCAGCTCCCCTTCCTCGGCCACATTGTCCGCCATCACCTCGTCCTGCAAAAGTCATAACGACCATGTCGGTAGATTGCTTTTCTTCTGGAGCGGTTTTCCGCTTTGTACTGCTGTTCCTCCGAGCTTGAGTTGGAACGGCTGTTGCCTGCAAGGAGTCGCGAGTATCATCATCGGCAGCTGCGAACTCACTAGCCAACTGAATCATATGGTTCAAGTCAAGCTGGTGATTGTCCTACAAGCGCTTCAGCTTATGTCGGAGCAACGTGCCTCTTTCCAACCTGTCGATGAAGGCGTCCATGGCGGTCTGAGCGTGCACTCCTGCGTAGGAATTCTTAATATCTAGCTAGCAGGAGAGGTAGGCACGAGATGTCTCGTCTTTCTCTTGCATGCACCGCTGTAGATCGCCCACAGTGCAGGGACGCTTGTATGTACCCTCAAAGTTCTTGGTGAACGCTTCTTGCATGTCCAACCAGTTGTAGATGGATTTCTCCGGCAAGTCGTCGATCCATTGACGGGCCGTGCCTGCCAACATTAATGGGAGGTACTTGACGGCGACGTTGGGGTTGCCTCCGGCAATCTCTACCGCATTGCCGTAGTCCTAGAACCATGTGGCCGGCTTGGCGGTGCCGTCATAGGGCTTGATGGTCTTGTTAATCCGAAAACCTTTGGGGTAAGTTGCGGACCGTATTGCAGGTCCAAAGAAATGTGGTCCTAGGTATGGTCCTTCCCGGGCCTCGTGGATCTTATCGATCCGCGAACGTGCCTCGTATGGCTCCGATTCTTATTCTTCTTGTCAACAGGGGATGGGTTGCGTGAACGACGTGGGCCTCCTCCGCCATGGTGACTACTTGGTGGTGACATAGGCGGAGGTGGCGGTGGGTTAGCCTTCTTGCTGTTACCCTCCTGCGACGCCTCACGCCTGTCACGGTTGCTTGTCGGACGCGGGGGGTCATGGCGTGACCTGCTCATGTGTTCTTGGTTGCGCTCTCCGTCATGATGGGTCTGCTCCGCGTTGTCGCGGATGACGATGTTGCACTGCTTTGTTGGGGGCATATCCGTACGATGGTGAGCCTTGTAATCTTCGCGATGTCGGGGGGATCGGGGTGGTGGCGATGGGCGACGAGGTCGGGCCTTTTCTCCATGGTCGTAGGATATGGGGATAGCATCCTTCCTGTTGCACGCATCCCTCCGTCTTTGTTCTGATAAACCCGTCTGGGACCCGACATCAAGGGGAGATCTGTCCCTTGGCGGCCTATACTGGCTAGATTGGCAGAGCGATGGGTCAGACTCAAGCCTCTAAGAGGTGTCCTTTTCCTGCTGCTTCACCGCCTTGGCCACTAGGTCATAGACCCGTTCCACTGCCTCAGGAGATCTATCCTGCTCCAGAAGGGTCTTGGCAACGGCGAGGTTAAGGAGTGGGGTGGGCATCACCTGCTTGCCTTTACTGTCAATGTATGGCTTGGCTTGTGCCGGCTTCGAGGGGGTCCATCCTAGGTTACGCCGCACACCAGGATCGTTGATGACGCGAGCAAGAGCTTTCTTAGCCTTCTGCTGCTGCAATAAAGTCTTGTACTCGGCCTCCATTGCTCTAGCTTTCTCTATGGACTTCTGCGCGTTGACCAGATCTCGATCTAGCTTAGCGCCTTGCTCCGCGATGTCTTGCGCTTCCTCCAGCAGCTGCTGGCGCTTCTCGTCAAGCTGGGTCTCGTTCCGGATATGAGCAACGGTTAGTGGCTCGACGAGGAGATTGCCGTACCTCACTCTATCAGCTGGAGTAACTTGGGTTGCTGCAGACGTAGATGCTGGAGGCGGCAAGTTTGCGGTGTTGTTGTTGCTCGGGCCGGTGCCGAGTTCATGCGGCTGCTGCACTGGATTAGGCGGAGGAGGCATGACTTTTGCGCGATCATGGTCAGCGGCAATGAGTGGCCCCTTCCCCTTTTCCAGCGCTGTAGGCGGAGATCGTCCGGGTTGATCTTCATCCATCGTCGTCCCAATGTTGACGAACACCACTCGAGACGTGATGGTATTGTTGGCTTGCTCGTCGCGCGAGTACTCCTCCTCCATCTCCTGCATATCAAAGTCTAGCTCTTCTGGACTGAAATCTATCTCCCCTGAATCTGCACTCAAATCAGCATAGAGCGCGTCAATGATAGAGTCGGAGGGTGCCAGGACTTCCTCGATGACGGGCGGTGGAGGTGCAACGGCCTCGACAATGACTAGAGGTGGTGGTGCTGTTGCGACGATGGCGGCGGGAGGCGGTGGTGGAGGTTGCCGAATCGGAGGTTCTCCGTCAACGAGCGCAAGCGCTTTCTGGGTTTCTGCGTCAGCTTCCGCGTAGTTGTTGACGGTGCTCACCATATGTTCGAGGGTAAGGCGTCCTGTTGCCTGTTGCCGTCTTAAAGAATGTCGGAGAAGCATGCCACGGTCCAGTCCTTCCACGAAGTGATACAGAGCGTTATCACCGGGGTAGTGGGCTAGATCTGCTCGTATATGGAGCCACCTGGCCAGGTAATCGCTGGGTTTTTTGCCTTCTCTCTGAATGTAGAGCGCCAGATCGAAGATGGTAACCATGCCGACGAACTTGGACCTCTGCTATCCAGACGCACGGGCGAAGCCGGCGGATTTGCAGTGATCTTCCACCTTTATATCCTGCACACAGGGGCGGTTTGGGTGGGCCTTGAATTTTTCCGATCTTTGCCAGCAAACTCCGAAGAGAGATCCGACATTGATCCTTCCGCGAACTTATCCTGCCCGTAGGTGGTCCGTGCGAGCCTTGATGCTCCTCCGACTCCCAGGGAACTAGTGCCCGTGTCGGTTTCGCCGATGAAGAGGTGGATGTCTCTGATAGGAACGATCGAACATCGCGTAGGGTTCATTTTTGCCGGGATCCAGAACTCGTCAGGAGGGACGATCGGGACGTTGCCGGAGAAGAGAACACGGCCGATGGCTACGGTTTCACCGATTCCCGCGAAGATCTTGGTCCTCGCCTGTTGAAGAGCCTGAAGCGCCTCTTGCCCCACGGTGGGCGCCAAATGTCGTGGTATTCCCAACGAGTACGCCATGGAGGGGTCCTCAAAGTGCGTGTTTAGAGACGTGGGGTAAGGCGGATTGTTGATGGGTACGAGGTAACACAGCTTACCCAGGTTCTGATCCCACACTGGTGGCGGAATCCTACTCCTGCTAGAAATCACTATAAGGGAAATACGCCGAGTTACAGAGATAGGTTCGCTGTGCGAGGTTGTATGAATCGATACTAGGTTGTGTGAGATTGTGCCCTAAAGGCTCCCATAGGCCTGTCTTATATAGTCGCCAGGTCCTAGGGTTACAGGGAAAAGTCCTAGCCGGATAGGTTACAGAGTCCTACACCGTCTATTACTAGTCTTGTGTATCTTGCACTCCAAGGCTCCGGGTACGCTGGTGACTCCACCGTAGCCTTCCTTTATCTGGCATGGGCCTCCCTTCTGGATCCATCTAACTGGGCCGCCCAGCAGGCCATAGGCCATGCTATTAACTATGGGCCACCGGGGTTATCCGGATAAGTGACATGCTATGTGGATACCCATATAGCATATCCCAACACTCCGCGCCCTCCTCGTCCTCCAGATCCGAATGTTGCATTGACAACTGCGTTGTCCGGAGCCGGCTTTTCGTTTGAGGTGTTATTTCGCTTCTGAGTTTGCTTTGGCTGTTTGGCCACATTGGGTTTGGCCAGAATATTTAGCAGCCCTTCTGAATCATCATCGGCGTCAGCATACTTTCTTGCCGTCTCTATCATTTCTCCCAAATTTGTGACGTGGTTACGCTTCAGCCTGTGACGTAAAAGTCCAACTGGAAGTCCTGCAATAAAAGCTTCTATCATAGTTTGCTCATTTACTCCTTCACAGGAGTTCTTTGTATCGATCCATCATCCGAGGTAATCCCGGCAGGTTTCTCTGGGTCTTTGGGTGCAATGCTACAAGTGTCCAACTGTGCAGGGCCTCCTGTATGTTCCCTCGAAGTTTGAAAAGAACGCACTTTGCATATCATACCAGTTGTGGATTGAATTCTCTGGTAGTTCATTGAGCCATGATCGAGCCGTCTTCCTCAACATCAGTGGGAGATATCAGACTACAACCAGGTTGTTTCCTCCTCTGGCGATGCAGCAAGCCTGGAAAAAATCTTGGAGCCAAGTATCTGACCGAGCTGCGACGTCATAGGGCTGAATTTGCTTGGTGATGCCAAAGTCAACCGGAAATTTGGTCTGACGTATACGTGGACCAAAGCATTTGGGTCCCACATACACATCTTCTTCCTCGTACCGTCGCGCTTCTATGTTTGATTCAATGCGATGGCGAGCGTCGTTTGGCGAGAGAGATATGTGCCTTGGAGGCTCGCGGCTTCTGCGCGGTGGATTCGGATTTCTGCTTCTTCTCTCACCATTTCCGCCTCTACCCCTGCGGCTTCCATGGCTACGACGTGATCCTTCATGGTCGCTACTGGGAGGAGATGGTGGATTTGGTGGATTATTGACGGCTGGGTTTCTTGGTGGTGGCGGTGGAGCCTCATTATGTTGACTCTGATGCTTGTTTCTTCGGGCACCGTCCCTACTAGATTCAGGATGATCCGGATCATCACTTCGTCCGGTGTTGCCAGCCGGATGGCTCGGTGGTGGCATCCTTAGCCGATCTTGCTCCTCTCGCTGGCGGCATGTTTCCGGGTCTTCTCTATAGCAATTATTTTGCCGACGATGATCCTGATGGGGAACCGTTGCCCTGATGCGGTCTTCAGCCGCAGTCAGAGTAACTCTTGTCCAGTCACGTGCCGGCCGACGAGAGTGGCTGTTGGAGCCGGTCCTGGAATTTTCTTCTTCTCCACGGGGACTATAGCGCTGAGCCGTATCCCTGCGGGGCCTTACGTCATCGCTTTGGTCGACGTCAGTGTGGCAAAACTCGGATTTTGAGGCCAGCTTGCCACTGAATGACGCGGCCGTCTTCTGCTGCTTTAATCCTTTGTCCAGCAAGGCAACGCATTGCTGGACCTGCTGCGGAGACGGATTGTTGGCGAGGATGGCTCGAGCTGCAGCAGCGTTTTCAACTGGCGTGCTGTAGACTCGGATCTTCTCTCCATCTTTTCTATCGAATAGATCTTTCTGGATATCCGAGTTCTTGTTTGCAAGAAACGGACCTCCCCTTGTTTTGTTTGGATGTCGCTTGAAATCTGACTGTTATCTGGTAGGATCACTGTCTAACTACTGTCTCATCTCGATGAGGCGTGTAGCCTCTTCGAGTAGAAACAAACGGTGTTTTTCTAGGTCTTCGGCCCTTTTTTGCAGCGCCTCCGGCGTAAGATCTGAAGCTGTTGGGATTGGAATTGTGAGAGCATCTCCATAGATTTCGCGTGCACCCTTGGTGACAACGTGTCCATCCATAGGAGGATCGATCGGGGTGGGATTAATCGAATCTCCGTCCTGATTCTTCATCTCGATCTCTTCATCAACTTTTTCTTCGTTGGTTTCCTAGACCTCCGGCTCTGCCAGAGTCGGATTCTTGTTCTTCTTCTTCTTCTTCTTTGACCGCATAGTAGCTTTCACGTGCGTACCAGTGGCAAAGATGGCTTTTAGTCCGGTACCGGGGGATAAACTTCCGTCGGTACTTTCCGTCATGGTTGGTTTGTAGACCTCGGAGGAGTCTCCGGTGTCCATGTCATCCTGCGAGGTATAGCTTTCATCCATGCTATCATATGGACTAGGAGGAGTTTCTGGCTCACCTGGCGTTTGTCTGGAGACGTGCTGCTGCTCGTACTCCTCTATCTCTTTGTCGAAGTCTTGAAGTTCCTGCAACGTGATTGACTCCGTTGGGGAGCCAGGTAAGTCGGCATTTTCTTCGATCGCGTCTAGGACCGAGTCGCTACCAGCTCTAGCATCGACAGAGTCGGATCTAGTGCTTATGTGGTACACAAAACCATGTTTCTTCTTGTTCATGTTCTTGAAGTAGTGGCATAGCTGGGTTTCCACCTCCTGCATCTCAAAGTTCTTCGTAATATCGGCGATTGCTTCGAAATCGATGTAGGGGCTCTTCATCAACTCCTTCATCCTGTGCTTCAATGGTAGTTTTTCTACTACGACATCCGGTATGGCAGAGCCGTAGCAAATATATTCTTCATCCGTGTATCCAATCTCATCTGGGAGATCGGATTTGGATTTTTCTTCAACCTCTTCTTCCACTACAGGAGTGGGCTGGGTGGGTTCGATTTTCTCTGGGACCTTGAACTGTTCCGCCTCTGCGGACAAAGTAGATCCGGATTGTTCTTCTGCGATGGTCATCACCCCAAGGGTGGGTTGGGAGGGTTCAGCGAAACCGAGATAAATATTGATCTCGCCAATTGACATGATTGTGTAGGTAGTCACGGGCCTGGAAGCCGGAATCCAAGTCTCATCTAGGAGGATGAGAGGGACATCACTGGCATAGACCACACGACCCATCGCGATTGTTTTGCCGATTCCTGCACGTGCAGATTCTGCCTGGAACAATGCTCCAAAGGTCACCTGCCCCAAGGTGGGCGCCAACTATCGCCGGATTCTGAACAAGTCTGCCATAGGGGGTCCTATTCGCGTTGGAAGGATGGGGTGTGAGACATCGGATGTTCCAGGAGCGGTAAGCACAATTTTACCCAGGTTTGGATCCGAATGCGGTGATCGGATCCTACTCCTGCTAGCAACCTAGTAGTATATCGGCGTAAGCCGAATGTTACGATGTATTACAAGAGAGGTTCGCCTGTGCGAGTTTCTTGTGGTTATTGGTTGCCCTAAAGGCTCCCATAGGGCCAGTTTATATAGTCACCAGGGCCTAGGGTTACAGGGAGAGACATATCTGGCTACATTACAGAGTCGGTAACTAGTACAGCTTGGACTACAAGTAATACTATAGGCCTAAGTCAGTAACTCTTATGGGCCTTGTCGTAGCCGGAACTGGCTCCTCCTCTTTCTCTGACTGGGCCGCCCGTGAAGCAAAGCCATAACCCGTTGGTGGGCCACCTTGGTCAGCGAGTCCGGTGGGCATACCCTGAAAGTATATCCCCAACATTACGGGGTCCCTTGAGTGACTTAGGATGGATCCAGCTTAGGATACATTATTTGGGTTAATGATCACAAACATAGATTGGGTCCTAAGGGATGATCTACTATATTAGCTCACACTTGTTCCTAAGAAAACAAGGCAATCAACAGATCAAGGCAATTCATCAGACACCACATTAAGGCAATTCATCTTATCAACTTATCGAACCTTCCTAATGTTACCATCAAGCCTAGATTGAGGTAAGCATGGGTGTGTTGAAGAGGTTGTAATTTTGAATTAAGATAAGGACCTCTTGGTATTACTACCAAGATTGGATGAAAAGGTTTTATGAAAGGTTTTGGAAAACCTAGAGATGAGAGTAGTTGAAAGTTCTGTCTTGCAAACATAAGGATATTATATCTAGGTATCCATAGTTTTGTTAATAGAACTAATAAAATAATTGTATCAAAATAATCTTGGCTCAGTTTGAAATTCCAAAGAATTTGAGAATATGAAAGGTGAGCCAAGACATCTCTTTTGTAAAATAGGTTTTGTTAACTAGTGTTGAGATAAGGAGTGTCTCATCTAAAAGACAATCAGTTGTATGCACACAAGCAACAAGCATTGCAAGCCTTAACAAGAAAAGTTTTTGTCCCCCCTGAATTTTGCCTTGTTGGATAGTAAATCAGAGTTGCTGAAATTGGGATGTTATAGACCTTTCCCCCTTAAAATAATCTCGTACCGAGATTTGGGAGGAGTAGGGTTAGGTACAAACATTGGCTTAACAATTTTCAGCAGTGGAATTATTTAGATGATAAGAGATTAGCTACAAACAGATTTGGTCGGATACGGGTCGGGGTTGAGTGGTTGCGGGTTGAGCGGTTAAGATTAATCTAGTGGAAAAGACGCAGTCTTTTCACCTTAGGGCGATTCTAGGTAGGTTTAGCGTCGACAGGGTACTTTATTCTTGAGGAGGCAACGAGTTGAGACTTCTTCAAACCTCTATTGATGGAGTTATCTCTTTGGCCTTCTTGGTCTTGAGACGCCGGGAGTGTTGGATGAACGTTCGATTTTGCAATGAAGAACCTTCTTGGAGTATCTTCTGATTCTGGAGAAGTGGCGATTGTTGTTCATCTTCGCCAGGCCCATGAGTCTACTTTAGGGGGAGGGTCATCTTATAATGACAACTGAGGGTCAGTTCTTGGGGTTGTTCGGGTTCTGCGGGAAAGACGCGGTCTTTACCCCTTAGCGCGACATTAAGGGTTCTTTGTGAAGTCGCAGACCTTCCTTCTTGGAGCTGTCGGGTGGTGTTGGGAGGAATGTTGCCCTTCTCTTCCGGGATTGGTGATCTCCAGTCGACCTTGTAGAGGCGGTTTCTGGAGAGGCATCTGAGCTAGCTAGCGCGACATCTATCTAGGAGGATGTCGGTTTTCGGTTGATGGTCTCGGAACACGGTCCTATAGGGTGGGGTCATTTCGTGTTCAGTCTGATGCAACATTGTGGGTAAAACACGGAAAGAAGGAATCATAGTTACATATCATCAAACAGGTTCCCTACATAACTTAGCAGATGAATTACTTAAGAAAGTTTTTAGTAGTATGAATGTATGACAAGCGTTTGACATGTTTCCTTGGTGGTTGTCAGCGTGGAAACCTGTTTATCCGAGATGCAACAGGTTTTTATATATCATCTAGGGACGATGGTGGCAGTGGCTACAAAAGGTTTCATGGAGATTTGATCAGGTACTTAGGGTTTCTGCATTGGGGACTTCTTATAGGCGAAGGGGGAGGCCGAGGAGGCGGCCAGAGGGGCCACAACCCTCCCAGGCGCAGGCCCACCCCTGGCCGCGCCTAGGGAGGGTCTGGCTGCCCTGGCCCACTTATCCGTATCCCCTATGGACTTCTTGTTCAACACGGAAAGTAATTAACTTTGACGTTTGTCCCTTCCAATTCCGAGAATATTTCTTTACTAACTTTTCTGAAACCAAAAAATAGCAGAAAACAGGCAACTGGCATTGTGGCAAATTGTTAATAGGTTAGTACCAGAAAACATGTAAAAAGCACATCAAAGTATAGACAAAGCAAAGCAAAGTAGATACTAAACAAGCATGGAGCATCAAAAATTATAGATACGTTTCTGACGTATCACGCATCACTAAGCTTAACTCCTGCTCGTCCTCAAGTAGGTAAGTGATAAAAAGAATAATTTTTGAGGTGACATGCACCCTCACAATAAAGATCCAACCATTTGCAAGCATTGAAAGCTGGGATCAAAGAACTCTAAACATGTGCATGAAAGATGGAGTTCTAAAAATAGGACATAGTAACTATGCATGCAACATGAAAGGCTATAAACAAAGATCATTAATAACATGCATTGACAAATGTTTGTTTGTTTCACATACAGAAAACATGGCATAGTGGCAATCAGCTTGTCCCTCATAGAGTAGAAAATAGATGCATAATACACCTTCAAAGTTCACAAGGGTGAGTAGAAACAAATAGCACAAGAACAAGTAATATCACAATATGCATCAATCAATAAGCTTTGGAACACTGCACATAGAATGAAAACTATGCTCTCTTAATGGTGCCTAAAGGTAGAAGGTGGAGACACAATAGTGGTGGAAGAAAGGCCTTTTTGTAAAGGAAGCAGGGATTTCAAGTTTCAAAAAGAGCTTCCAAAAATTATGGTACTTATTAGCTTTCAGCCCTCATTGCCCCTATCATAAGCATCTTGAAGTGATTAAGGTTAATGTGACAAAGATGGAGTATATGCTTGACGAATTATAAGTTGGCAGTCTCAAGTCCCTTGAATACGAGGGCCACACCTCATGCTACTCAAATTTAGTCACCTGTAAGTTCTTGTCATTTTTAGTATTTGCATATCATTGAGAACCACCAACGGGGTAGCCCTTGCACATGGTACAGGAGCTATCCCATAACCAAAATGACAAGGCAAGCAGACAATGAGCATCTTAGAAATCTTCTTATTTACCATGGGAATATGGTTCTTTTTTCTCTCTTTCCTCTTTTCTCAATGTGTCTCTTTTTTTATAAGAAGAATGCTTCATAGATGTCACTATAGTGACGCTGCAAGTTTCCACCATGATTAGGCATGGCTTAGGCTAGCGGACCAGGCGTTTCTCTAACACAGGATACAAACTCCATGGACTTGCAAGTTCCCTCTTTATTTCACATCGGTGACATCCATAGAAACAAGAGCATGATATCAACTGAGTACAAAGTACAAGTGCAATGTTGAAACGTTCCCCGTGATAGCACGGTTCTGCTAATTCCAACGTATAAGTGCAAGCATATACAGCATAGATGACACAATGGTTCAAGTTTATTAGGGGCAAATTATATAAAGTGTGCCATCAAGTTCGTGAGGGCTTTAATCACTAAGTTTTCACAAAAAAAAGTTTTTAATTGGAAGATAGCTGAAAACAATAATATACTTGGAATGGTGTAACACACCATGCATAGGAGTTTATAGTGGACACTTTGGAATAACTTGGTTTCTTGGGAGTTGGAAGCATGAGTAGATCTTACTCACACAAGTGGAGGCTAGCAAAGGACTGGGAGCAACCAACTAAGAGAGCAATAATGGCCATAATCATGCAAAGCAACAAAGCATACTAATCAAAGCATAGAGTGGTACTACAAGTCAAGGACTAAAATGATCATAGAGGCTAATGGTGACTTGTGAGAGTAATAACATGGTGTGAGCATGTGCCAAGTCACCCAAGCAAATCATCAAAGGAGAATACCACAATACTATGCTTTTGCATGCTAAAACAACGCATAATTTCTTCAAGGCACATTAAGCAATCCCAATTGTTTGGAACAAGAAATGCTACAGCAATAATCACTAATCATAAGGTCAAAACAACACCTAGCATGTCATGCTAAAGTCTAAGTCACAGTCAATGCAAGCTCCTCTTGCACTTACAAGCAAGAACTTATTACTCCTTTCCAAACACCAAGCAAACTTATTTGAAAAACAACACAGCGAGAACAGGGTTCCAACCTACTCAAGAAAACTAAACAAAGTAAGCAAAGAAAACTAAAACTAAGACGCTCCAAGAACAACACAACTTGTGCATGAACCAATAAAAACGAAGTGTCTAGACAGACTTGAGCTTTTTATTGACGAAGAATGGGATGCCTTGGGCATCCTCAGGCTTTGACGCTTGTACCTCTTGTATATTTCTTGGGGTGACACCATGGTGGCATCCCCAAGCTTGAGCTTTTGTCCATTCTTCATCTCATTGCATTATTCTTTCTCTACACCTGAAATTTTTCCTGCATACAAAACTTCACACAATCTTCATTAGCAACATTAGTTTATTCAAAAGATATTAGACCTCTAGCAAATTTTTGGAACAGCAAGGCTTTTTACTAAAAACACAAGATACTATAGTAATTCCTTAAAAACCTCAATTTCCCAAAAAGAACTCAAAAAGGAATCAATAAGAAGAAAATGCAAATAATGGCAGAAATCTGTCAAAACAGACCAGCAGGTAGAAACCGATTTTTTCGAACATCTTCTGTTACTCAAATCAAAAAGTGTTGAACTAACGAAAGTTAAATAATATACTAGGGGATTCATTCGTAAATTTTGAGCTAAATCCGAGTTACGGATACTCCTCATGATTTTTTTTGGTAAAGGATAAAAATCTGTTTCGGGACAGCAACTCCCCAAATCTTACTTCCCTCTCATTAGAGGTCCTTCTTGGCACAAAAAGCAAACAAAAAGGATAATGATAGGTCATTACTGAAGTAATAACTTCCAAGACTCTAGGAAACTCTTGGGTTATCTCCCAATAAGTACTTTTCTTTAACGCCTTTAAGTTAGGCACAAGAAGCAAGAAGAATCAAGTGTTATCAAATGAAGAAGCATTCACATCAAACCTTGCTTTCAAAGGAGGAGCAAAAAGCAACTTCTCTCTCCTCATAGGGAAGTTTTCAATACCTTTCGATGGAAAATGATATTTAATGGTGCCTTCTTTCATATCAATGATGGCACCAACTGTTCTAAGAAGAGGTCTTCCCAAAGTAATAGGACAAGAAGCATTGTATTCAACATCCAAAACACAGAAATCAACAGGGACATAAGCATTGTTAACCATAATGAGAACATCATTAATACTTCCCATGATTTTCTTCTTAGCATTATCATTGAGTGGGACATCCAAATAACAATCTTCCAAAGGTGGCAAATCAAGCATTTCATAAATCTTCCTAGGCATAATAGAGACACTAGAACCAAGTCACATGAAGCTTTGAGATCAAAGTCATTCACTTGCATATTAATAATGGGTTCCCAAATATCTTCTACTTTCCTAGGAATAGAAGCTTTGTGTTTTAGCTTCTCTTCCTTAATCTTAACAAGAGCATCTGTAATGTGCTCAGTGAAAGCAACATGCATATCACTAGCATCAGGACTTCTAGCAAGCTTTTGTAGGAACATAATCACTTCAGAAATATTGCAACCATCAATATCAAAGTCAAACTTAGCATCACTAGTAGTAGGCTCAATAGGCTTAGGTATAGTAGGAGGAGGAATAGTGTGGCATCCCGCAAAACCACTACTAGAAAATCGCGTTGTTTTTGTGCATTGCATCACCATGACCGCATGCTCATGTCATCATGTCGCATTGCATTTGAGCATTGTCAGCATCTTGCATTTGCTTGCATAAAACTATTTGCGGAAAAACCTGTTCTTGTTTTCTAAACACCCCGTCTTTGTTCAAACGCAAAACCCGGGTCTCCGGATTATTTTGTTTTGTCTGCTATCGGTTTGCAAAAGCCCCGTTTGTAAATAATAAAATATCAAATTATTTTTAGTGGGGCAGTCGAACGGGCCGATTCGACCCGAACGACCACCTCCATTATAAAATCGGTCCACCCATAATCCTAAAGCTACCCAACCTAATCTACCCACCCAACCAGCCACATCACCCCCACCTATCCCAGGCTGCCACATCACCTTGACCATCCCCCCTCCAACCAAAAGCTGCCACCTCACCAGCCCTCTTCCCTCCCTATCTCTCTCTCCCTGGGACCCACCCCACAGCCCCACCCACACAGCACACACGCATGCCCCACCACCACACCCGATCCCCACACCCGATCCCCACACCGATCCCGACGCGCAGCCCCACCCCGGCCCCGCGCTCTCCCCCACGCGCTCGTCTTCCTCCTCCCTCCTCCTCCCTCGGTCCCCTCTCCCTCTCCAAGCCGCTCCCGCGTCGGCGTGCCCGCCCGCGTCCCCACGCGCGAGCTCGCCCCTCCTCTCCCGCCGGCATCCGCCCTCGCCTCCACCCCGCCCCGAGCACCCCATCGCCACCGCGGCTCCTCCCAAGCCTCGCCGGACCCTCCCGCCTCGCCGGCCGCCTCGCCCCTCCGCCGCGTGCCCCGCCCGACGCCGCGCTCCCCGACGCTCCGCCGGCCGCCTCTCCCTCCCGCTCAGCCGCGCCCCCTCCGCCTTCCTCGTCGGCCCCGGCCTCGCCGCCCCGAGCTCCACCTCCGCCGCCGGTCCCCATCCCCGACGCCGACGCGCTCCGCCGCCTCGGGTCCCCCTCCACCCGCGCCCATCCTCGCCGACCCCGCGCGCTCCGGCCAGGCGCCGCCGCCCGCCTCCGGCCTGACCCGCGCATCCCCGCGGCCCCTCCTCAGCGCCCTCTGCCTCGCCGCCGACGACCCCATCTCGCTGCCTCCCGCCGCGTCCCTACCGCCGCTGTCCTCGCCTCTGCCCGCCGGCACCCCCTCCGCGGCCGCTTCCTCCGGCGCCCCGTCGTCCGCTGCTGCCGGCCACCCCTTCTCTGGGCCCTGCTGGAGGCCGACCCTCGCCTTGAGAGACGCAGAGACCCTCCTGCGTGTGGGCCCTCTGTGACGCCGCGCCTCCCGCCCATGAGTTGACAAGTGCGCCGCGGCCCGTCAAGTTCTGCAACAAGTCGGACAAGTTGTGTGGAGACGCCACGACACATCATGAGCGCCACGAGAACGACAAGTACTTATATCCGAGCACCAGGCCGATCCGATGCCGACCCAAGTTCTCCCTCCCGGAACCGTCAAGACCACCGTCACGGCCGACATGATCTTCCTCGGTGGCAACGACAAATCGGACAAGGATCACCAAAAATAACTGCCGACAAGATCTCCAGCATGGATAAGATGCCTAGACCCCGAAGACCGATCCCGGCGACCACACATGCGACAAGACCTTCGCCCCGAATGCGGAATCGAGAACCCGAACGCCAAGAACGCCCATGCGGATACGACAAGTACTTCACCCCAGAACGACAAGTACTCCCTCGAGGACGCCGAGTACTTCACCCCGGACACCGAGACCCCGGATGCGCCAAGATCTACCTCTTTGATCCGAGAACGTTTTCCGTCGAACCCTGAATCCCGAGAACCGACCCTGAACCCCGGAATCCCAAGTTCGTCGAGACCCCCTAATGTGTGAACCCCTTTCCGAAACCCTATTTTATAATGTAATAACAACTTGTTGCATATCAATTGCCATACTTGCATGCATCTTTGTGTGGTTTGGGGGCCTTATGCCGATTCACCTCATAATTAAATATGGGGCCCATATGCGGGCAAATCTAGTCTCATATCGGCCTCATTTAAATTGATGTAGCGAACCGGTGCTATATTTTGGCCATGGTAATACAACATTTAATTTGCGGGGTAGATAAATAACTTGAACCGTTTAATTAATTGTCGGGACCCCGGTTCCGCTTAATATGGACCTAATTGCATCGCACCTTTGCCATGCCATGCATCATACATGCATCATGCCGATCTTTTGCCGTAGTATTAAATAGTGCATCCGGTGTTTATTCTAGTGTTTTGCTTCTTCGCGGATAAGGCCATTGAGTTGATGTGAGCTTCGCCCCGATCTTCGGATGAACCTTCGACAATGTTTTCAGGCGAGCATCTCCCCCTTTCTACCTATCTTACTTTTCTAGTCTTTATTTCCTCCTGTTGATCTATTGCTATCTGTGTGGCGCTGCTCTAGTTTCCGTACCCATGATATCCCCTACAGCCTTATATTGCCTTGGACACATCCTATTACCGGTTGATTGGTAGATAGTTGGACTTGCGTGTCGTAGTCGCTCGCTCAAGTGATGTTGCGTGTCGTCAAGTACCACAGTTGTTGGAGTATTGCCGCAAGTTAATTGTTGGAGATGATCATGGTTTTACTTATCGTTCACTTTAATTCCTGTTTAACAACTAAAATTGAAGTAAGTAAGCAGAGGCATCGGTGGGTGATAGATAATATTTGGTTTCCGACCGCCCACTTGTGTCCCGTAGGACCCCGAGTACTTGATACCTGTTCCTTGATTTATCGCGCTATCCACATACGGGGAATTATGGGCCCCCCTTAGCCAGAGCTTGATTCAGCCTTATTTCTTGGGGCCACAAACTAGTTTGAGGTTTTATTTACGATCCTGTACTTATGCCATGCTTTACTGCTTTATTTACGATTGTGCGAGGAGCACACTGTACTGTTTAGGATCGGGACACGTTTTCGCGGTGTCGACAAGCTCAGTTTTGGGTTCCCAGTCGTTCACAGCCGTCCACCCAAACCTCGGGTCCGTCTCGTTGCGGGTGTACTCCAAGGGGTGGCCCCCTGAAATATTTCTGAATCCTGTGATTGCTTTGTCGTGAAAGCCTCGTTGGGTTTTGATTTGGTTTTTCCGAGGTTGATCGTGTGTGTGTTGCTATTTGTGCACCCCGGCCGGGTTAAAACTTTCTGAAAGCCGTGTCCGTGGTTATGGACGACTTGGAGCACAGTATCTCGATCATAGACAACTATAACTAAAGTAGTGCTATAAATTTGACTTTATAATGACTAGTAAGCAGCTTCACTATAACGGAATGGCTAAATAAAACTGCCCACAATTGCTAGTTTGGTTTGTCGCTTGCGACAATTGTATCTGACTAGTAAGTATTGCAACTAAAACGGAATGGCTAAATAAAAGTACCAACAACTGCTGGGTTTTTTTGGGATATCTCATGCTATTTGTATCTGACTAGTAAGTGTCGCAACTACAACGGAATGGTTAACTAAAACGGCCCACTGCTTATTTTATCAGGATGATTATCTATACCTAACTAGTGATTGCTGCAACGATAACTGAATAAATAAAACTGCCAACTGTGTGAGTTCCTCGGTGGACTTCCTCGATTGGGTCTCGAGGGGGAAATACCAGGATGGAATTGTTTGGTGTAAGTTTCAGGTTGGATCCGGATAGGTCTTCCTTTCCCCTCTCTGATTGCCGCCAGTTGTATCGAGTCTCTATAGGGTGTTCAGTGCATGCTGCCGCTGCCGCTTCAGTCCACCATACCTGTGTAGGCGAGGACCGCCGAATTCTAGCCTCGCCGTGTACTGGCCTCAGTACTGACGCTCCTCTTTGTCCTTTGCCCTTTGTCGGCACCTCTTTTGTTTAAACAGGTTTTGAGATCGACGTCGTTAGCAGGGTTACCCTTCCGGCTTGGCCTGGGCAGGGTTATGGACGCCATTGGTTATTCTTCAGGGCTCTTAGCCCCATTTGCATCTTGTCCGTAGTCGGATGCTCTATCATTTTTAATGTGATTTGGATCTTGTATATTATATCTGTATTCTTGACTCATTGAGTCGCCGCTGTATATATATCTGTTCTGTGGGTCCCATCGAGGACTGTTGTGTAATGTTATTACTTTGTTTTCCACCCGCACGAAAGTGCCTGGTGGGCACCTTTGAATCGTTTCTATGCGGGTTTGGCGGGTTTCGCTAAAACTTGCATAGGTCCGATTCTGAGGGTGTTACAAATAGGGACTACTTGTGGTTTAGTGGTGATGGTGCACACACTATTGTTTCTATCAATTTCAGCTTTCCTTTCCCACCTAGCATGAAGTTGAGCTAACAGCCTAACATTTTCATCAATAGTAACTTGTATGGCATGAGAATTAGCAAAGGTATTTTCCATAGTTTCAGGTTTAGCAGCCATTTTATTAATCAAGGAGGACTGAGCTTGTCAACCCCCGGATTTTTAATCCCAGATGCCTGTTATGCCATACATCGCAATCCCAGGATTACCATTTTTGTGAGACATAACAGATTTGGATACCGCAGTACATCATCCATTACAAACCATACATAAGGTCTTACATAAATAAGGATCTCATGATCCAGTTCTTAATACAACTCAAGCATCGGAAATATGTAATAATAACGGTAGCATAGGCGAAGCTCCATCTTCGGGGTCACAGGCAATGCTGACGATGGGAGATGATCCTAGTTGTCGTAACCTTCCAGGGGTCCATCCTCCAGGTACTCCTCTTCATAGTCTGGCCACGGGAATAGCCAGGGACAAATCCATGAGTACTCTTTAAGTACTCGCAAACTAATACTAACAAGTGAAGGGGGTTTTTGTAGTAGGACACTAATCTCTAGGGTTGTTTTTGCAACATATTTACATCTACTAAGTTTAGAAACAACGAATGCTAGTTGAAGTTTTATAACACCTAAGTGGGAATTTGTATCTCATGCCACAACTCTGTTGTGGTCAAGTCAAAATCTCAATCCATTTCACAAGTCATTTTGAAAACATCTGACGGGGGAACAGTATGGCCACTCCAACTGTCCATAACCGCGGACGCGGCTATTCGAATAGTTTGACACTCTGCAGAGATTGTACACTTTCACCACAACATTCGATACATCCGTCAGGAACAAATCCTGAATTCACCATACTCAGTATGCGGATAATCAATCCTAACCTTTCAATTACACGCCCTAGTATAAGCACCTCTCCTGTGAGTTTGGCCTCCCAACCATGACCAACTGTCATCTTGGGTACTGCACATGTGGACAATCTTCACAAGGTAGCTTCAGCTCTGACCTTGGCCGTGAGGGAACTAATAATAAGGTATATAAGTTTCTAGTCAAGCCCTACCCAATTCTCGGGTATTGTGGTTGTACGGTAAAATTGGAATGGTATCGCATCCAGACAACCATCAGTTTTATAAAGGGCTAAGTCTCATGCCTCAACATTTTCATCACCATAAATCATCTGGTGTTCGGAAAACACATGTCCAAAACATCTCAATAGAATGATCCATCATTCCAAGGTTTTCATAACCATTTTTCCACCAAGTATTCCCATCTAAGTTGATCAAGTTTTATGCTTAGCACTAGCATCTACAAGTGGGGGTAAGTACTAATGAGGGGTGGTAAACTAGTGGAGTTTAACTATGTTCCATCTCATGCCTTAGGATGACATAAAGATTATCTAGCTTAGGCCAAGTTTTATGCTCTTTATGCAACCTTCAATTATCTCTCTAGAATCTACCATTCACTTAAGTAAACTCTAAGTAAAAGCTTTGATAAAGAAATAAAGTATAAAGCTTGCAAGGAAAACTAGGATTGGTTTATCAAGTGGTTATGATCATATATGCTTAAGGCATATAGTTGGTATGGTAACAAGCAAGTATTTGCTTGCACATTCAACTAGTAGTATTATGCTTGCATCAATATCAGTATAAGCTTGCTAAATTGCAAGTGTTAGCTTGCAAGGTTAATAGCTTGCAAGTATTGGCTTGCACATTCAACTAGTAGTATTAGGCTTGCCTTGTGTAGAGCAGTGGTTGAAGTTCTCCTCGGCTTCTTCTTCTTAGTATCCTCCTTCTTCCTCGTATCCTTAGTTAGTACTAGCGTCTATACATAATTATGAGGTACACAATCACCAAACAATACTTAACTACTTTAAATAATCACACAAAAGGGTCCTATAGATGATCTAGCATCATCCCTAAGATTACAAGATTAAAGCTTGGTTTAATTCCTTTTATTTTTTTAGAAAAGTAATTTCTACTCATTGAAAAACTACTTAAGATTTAATATTCTCCAAATCAAACATGGGATCATGTTGACACATGTCATCACCACATATTTTAGTCCATGGGAATGTGATTTAAAGTGGTGTCACAATTTAATAAGGGTTAACCTTTTATTTTACTTAAATAAAGTGACTAGAAATGCCTATGTGGCATTATTTTATTACTTGAACAATATTTCTGTAAGTAAACCCAAATGTTTTTATATATTCTGAAAGATATGATCAAATGTGATTTTTGAGAGTTGGAATCAACTCAAAAGCTTTTATGGTTTAAATTTGAAAAATGTTTGAATGCAGAAAAGGTTCTGCCTTGTTATTTTTACCAAGGGTCATCTACATATCCAAATGATTTAAATCCAACAGGCTTGGATTCAGCATTTCAAGACCTTTCTAACAAAATTGGTTTTATTCAATTTGGTTTACTGAATCGAGCTGGGTTGATTTTTGAAACTAGGTACAGAACTGTGTTTGAATTAAAATGGAAAAAGTTGAATTCAAACGAGTGGGCTACACGGGAAACAATACTGGGCCGGCCTGCTAAGCACAGAGCTTACGCGGGCTGGTTAAGTTGCTGTCCCCACGCGTCAGTGAGACGAGGGGGTGCGAAGCGGTACGGGGCAACATGGACTGTGGGATCTTGTTCTAATCTAACGACCCTGGTTCATCGTCCATGTCGGGCAGCGCCGGCGAGACAGAACCCTAAAGCGGCAGATGGGGGTCGTCGGGGGCTCACCGGGGCTCAGGCGAGGGTCGGCGAGGCGGGCGAACGACGAAGTGGACGACGGTGAACATGCTGGTACCGGCAGCTTCTTCTGGGATGGACGAAATCCACGGTGCCCTTCTTCTCCAGAGGCGGCCTGCTCCGGCCAAATTCCGGCGATGCGCTGCTCGCCTTGCTCCGGGAACAGGGTGGAACGATCAGTGAGGAGAGGGGAGTGAGATGGTGTGAAGAGTTTGAGCGGGGGAGGCCTCTATTTATAGTCTCGACGACGAGACCGAACGGGATGGGCAGGAGACGGTGGCGACATGGCTACGGGATGCTAGAGGCATGGCCGGCGGTGGCGATCGATCGGTGGTCTCCTGGCGATGCTCTATGGCTTTAATGCGCGTGTAGGGGCGGTGACAAACGGTCGGGAACATGTGATGCTCTACGTGGCAGAGGCGGCGTCTTCGACGGCGAGCGGTGGCTGTGAGGCATGGGGCGGCGAACGGGGATGTCTGGCGGTCTCCTGGGACGGTGGTGATCGTGTATGCAACCGGCGAGGGCGGCGCACGCTATGTGGGCGTGTGTCGAGGGTGGCGCTCTGGCGCATGCTCGGCATGGTTGCTGGCGAGCTTGGCATGGTCTGTGCGTGTGGTCCAGGGGCTGGCAAGGTTCGAGCGCTGGACAGGGGGTGGCGGTGGACGGTGGGCTGTGTCCTAGACCTGCTGTTTAGGCTTGGTGCTTGCTCTGGCTAGCTAGCCATGGTCGGCTGGCAAGGGGGTGCTCGGGTTGGCATGGCATGGGGCAAAGGGTAGGGGCTAGGATTTGTCCAACCATTGGTTGGCACTGAGGGAGACAAGGGTGATCAATGGTGAACATTGCTTAGCCAGATTACTGCTCGAAACAGTGAAGTTAGGCCAGTTTGATTTGTTGCCTCCAAGTGTTTGATGAAATGGCCGCAAGAATTCAAGTTTTGAATTTTAAAAAGATTTTTGGTGGGTGTGCTAGGTTGGTGCTGGTGAGTCTGCAGATGCTTGGGTTTTGAAAGTTAAGCTTGTTTGAGTGGTTTTTGAAAAAGTGGGATCTTCCCATATGATATAGATTCAATTTTAAACTAACCTTTAAAGTATGCATTTGAATGTTTCTAGATGATCACAACATGGGCCTTGATACTTTGTTATGAGTAATATCAAGGGGTGCAAAGATCCAAACAAGTTTCTGTTATGTTCTGAAAGTTAGAGACAACCAAAGTAGGCATGGGAGTTAATTTGGCCAAAGTGACCATTCCCTTATTTTGTTTGTTTTGATTTATTTGTCTTTGGGAAAAGTGTGGGGATTGTTTATATGATGTTTATTTCACCTAAGAATCATTTTACAAGAAAATAAACACATAAACAAGGCAATTCAAAAGAATTCAAAATGGGATGCATACACACATGAATGCTTTCTCATTTTATTTTAGAAAAGTTTTTCTTAACCCTAAATTTGATGATTAGAGTTTTATGATTCTAGTTTAGTATTTTTGGGATGTTATAGAGCTTCAGACAAAGAGGATATATTTTTCTTAGCACTCAAATTTTTTGACTATAAACTAGGAATTTCTCTATTCAGGTTCTCAAGCTGATGGCTAATATTTTTCAAAATGATAGATTGTTCCTCCATAGTTTTAGTGAAAATCTTATTTTTCTCATATTGCATCTACATAAAATTCTTAGTGGATCTCTCTACTTCTAGAATCCTCTCTTCACTAGGCATTCCAGATCTACCATGATAAACATTTCCACTAGGCGGATAAGGCCTATAATTACCATAAGTATTGTTGCCAAAATTGTTGTTTCTAATGAAGTTCACCTCAACTTGCTCTTCTTGAGCAACCAAAGAGGCTAAGGGAACACTATTAGGATCTAAAGGAGCTTTCCCATTAACAAGCATAGCCATAATAACATCAATCTTTTCACTCAAAGAGGAAGTTTCCTCAACATAATTTACCTTCTTACCATGTGGAGCTCTCTCAACATGCCATTCAGAGTAGTTAACCATCATATTATCAAGGATCCTTGTTGCAGCACCCAAAGTGAGGCCCATGAAGGTACCTCCAGCAGTGGAATCCAACAGATTTCTTGGGGAGAAGTTCAAACCTGCATAAAAAGTCTGGATAATCATCCAAGCAGTGAGTCCATGAGTGGGGCAATTCTTATCCAAAGATTTCATTATTTCCCAAGCTAGAGAAACATGTTCACTATCAAGTTGTTTAAATTTCATAATGTCACTTCTCATAGATATAATCTTAGCAGGAGGATAGTATTTTCCAATAAAAGAATCTTTGCACTTAGTCCAAGAATCAATACTATTTTTAGGCAAGGATAGCAACCATTCTTTAGCTTTCCCTCTCAATGAGAAGGGAAAAGGCTTGAGCTTAATAATATCTCCATCTACATGCTTATACTTTTGCATCTCACAAAGTTCAACAAAGCTATTAAGATGGGCAACATGATCATCAGTACCAGCACCGGAAAATTGCTCTCTATCACAAGATTCAACAAAGCAGGCTTAATTTAATAAAAGTTAGCATCAAGAGCAGGTGGAGCAATAGCTGTGCTAACGAAATCATTGTTGTTGGTGCTAGTGAAGTCACACAACTTGGTGTCCTCAGCAGAGTTCATTTTGGCAAAGGTGGGCAAGCCAAAAACAATAGCAGTAGCTAGAGCAGGAACTAATTTTTTTGTGATTTTGAATAAAGCAAGCAAACCAAACTAGACTAATTTTTTGGGGATATTTGAAAAGAGGCAAACAAAACCAAGCAAAAGAAACAAACCAAACTAAAAACAAAGTAAAGAGAAATGAAGTGGAGGACTCCCCTAGTGAAGACGTCCTTAGCCTCCCCGGCAAAGGCGCCAAAAATCTTGTTGCCTGTTAGAGAGGACTTCGTTGGGAACCCCAAGAGAAAGGTGTGATGAGCACAACATCAAGCTTTCCCTCAGTAGAGACCGAGGTTATCGAACCAGAAGGAGGTAGGAAATGTCACACAGGTGTTGCTAGCAACGTGGAGACCTACACAACACAAACTCAAGACTTTGCACCAACTAATTAGTGAGGTTGTCAAGCCCACCGGTTTGCTGTAACAAAGGATTGAACATATTGTGTGGAAGGTAATGGTTTGCAGCAAGTAAACAAGTAACAATGGAAGATGTATCAATCGTAAAGATTGGACCGGGATCCATAGTTCACTAGAGGTGCTCTCCTTAGATAAACAACATGGCATGAAGGGTAAACAAATTACAGCAGGGCAATTAACAGGAACTGAGCAAGGCATAACAATGCAATTACTAGTCAGAAAGGTCCTATGAGATTCGATTGGGTAATACAACAAGATACATAGACTGCCATCCAACTGCATCTATGACTAGAAGTACACCTTCAGGTTATCATCCGAACCCCCTCCACAACAGAAAACTGCTTTAAGCAAAGTGTGTAAGGTAAACAGTCCACATGTTCCATAAACAAGAGACCGTTGTTTTCTCCCTAGTAGCAACAACACATCTACAACCGAAGAGATTATTGTCACTTCCCTTGGAAACTAGAGGCATGAACCCACTATCGAGCATAAATACCCCCTCTTGGAGTCACTAGCAACTACTTGGCCAAGATAGATACTCACAATGGAGAGCATGCAAGATCACAAACAACACAGACATGATAGAATCGTAAAGACAAAACCATTAATCAAACCAACATAATAATGTTAATATCCATCGGATCCCCGCAAACACAACATGCATGATTACAAATAGATTAGATCTTGATCATGAATGGAGCTCAAAAGATATATACATGAAAGCACAAGGAGGAGACACAACCATCTAGCTACT
This sequence comes from Avena sativa, assembly GCA_916181665.1. NCBI lineage: Eukaryota > Viridiplantae > Streptophyta > Magnoliopsida > Poales > Poaceae > Avena > Avena sativa. The sequence goes on from OV702280.1 coordinate 143,020,515, forward strand.
ACATGGACCCATAGTCCAAGGTGGAACTACTAATGCATCATACCGGAGAGAAGGCCTCTAGGATGATCTCCCCTCCGGCAGGGTGCCGGGAAGAACTTCAGATCCCCCCGATCTAGGGACGATGGTGGTGGAAGCTACAGACGGTTTCGTGGAGATTTGATCGGATACTTAGGATTTCTGCATCGGGGGCTTCTTATAGGCGAAGGGGGAGGCCGAGGAGGCGGCCAGAGGGGCCACACCCCTCCCAGGCGTGGGCCCACCCCTGGCCGCGCCTAGGGGGGTCTGGCTTCCCTGGCCCGCTTCTCTGTCTCCCCTCTGGACTTCTTGTTCCCCACGGAAAGTAATTGAGTTTGGCGTTTGTCCCGTCCAATTACGATAATATTTCTTTACTAACTTTTCTGAAACCAAAAACAGCAAAAAACAGGCAAATGGCACTGTGGCAACTTGTTAATAGGTTATTACTAGAAAACATGTAAAAGCACCTCAAAGTGTAGACAAAGCAAAGCAAAGTAGATACTAAACAAGCATGGAGCATCAAAAATTATAGATACGTTTCCAACGTATCAGGAAGACAATTCAAATAATTTTTATGATTTGAATAGAATGGTTGATGATCTTCAGAAGTCAGGAAGAAAGGTCCTAATCAACCAAAAATTTATGCAAAGCTCATAGAAGAAGCTAAGAGAGATCTTCATGATGGTTGCAGCACAACCATGAGGTTGAACTTCATTATCAAGATGCTTCATATCAAATCAAGCAACCGGTTCACCAATAGAGCATTTGATCTATTCTTTGGGGTGTTATGTGATTGTTTGCCAAGTGTGAATTTTCCAAGATCTTATGCTGAAGCTAAGAGAGTACTATCTGATGTTGTCTTGGTTACGAGACAATTCATGTATGCAAGTTTTATTGCGCTTTGTTCTAGGGAGATTATAAGAACCACACTCATTTACCTAAGTGTGGAGTTTTAAGATGGAAAGACTCGGATGCAAAGAAGAAGGTTCTGCACAAGGTTCTTCGATATTTTCCTATAATTCCAAGGTTACAAAGATTTTTTGTTTCGAAATAAATGTCAAAGAACACCAAGTGTCACAAAGAGAAGAGGGTTGCTGAGCATAATATATTGAGGCACCTAGGTGATGGTGATGCATCGAAGCACTTTGACAGTGCGTTCGAATGGTTCTCTACAGATTCCTGTAACTTGAGCCTAGGTTTTTCCACGGATGGATTCAATCCGTTTGGCAGTATGAGTAATTCATATAGTACGTGGCCTATTTTTATCAATTCATACAATTTTCCTCCTTGAATGTGCATGGATCAGTCCAACTTCATGTTGTCATTACTTATACGTGGAAAGTGTTCATAGGGAAGGATTTTTATGTTTTTATGTAGCCTCCGATTAAAGATATGATGTAACTTTGGAAATGTGTGACGACGTATGATGCATGCAAAGGAGATGAATTTGACTTGCATGGGGCTTTCCTTTGGTCTATTCATGACTATCCTGGATATGCCACTATGTCTGGACTAAATGTTTTTTTTGCATCTATGCATTGTGACGAGGATCGTTGCTATGAGTCTTTGAAAAAAAAAGGGTATATTGGTACTCGGCGATTCCTTCCAACAAATCATCCGTATAGAAGAAGCAGACTATTCAATGGGAAAACTGAGAAGAGAGGTCCCTCTAGGAAGTTTACATTTGAAGAAGTAGAAGAGAAGGTTGAAAAACTGAAGGATTACGAACCAGAGAAAAATCCTGCATCCAAGAAGAGAAAACGTACAGTTGAAGGTGAACGTACGTGGCACCTAAAGGTGAGCTTGCATTATCTACCATACTGGTCGAAACTGAATATAGTTCACAACCTTGATGTAATGCATATTGAGAAGAACATTTTAGATAATATCCTTGGTACCCTACTTGAATTACAAGGCAAGAATAAAGACACTGTTAGTGACAGACTTGATTTAGATATAATGAAGATTAGGAAAAAGTTTTGGATGGACGATGAGGGTGACAGTTATTCAAAGCCCCATGCGCTATGGACGCTTGAGAAGGAGATGATATTTGGCAAAAAATAGATTTCCAGATGGTTTATGTGCGAACCTAGAAAGATGTGTAGATATTGTTTGTGGTAAAGTACATGGTCCAAAGACGCATGACTGTCACATTCTCCTTAAGCATGTATTGCCTGCTAGGCTTAGAGAAATTGCATCAAAGGAAAAGTATGAGCCTATTGCTACATTAGGTAGATGTTTCAAGGAGTTGTGTGTTATAACACTTAGAGTTGAAGTACTTGATCGGTTGAAGGTTTAAATAGTTATAATCATTTGAAAACTTGATATGTTGTTCCCACCAGCTTTTTTGATATAATGGTTCACTTGGAAATACATCTTCATGATGAGGCTAAACTAAGGGGCCCTGTCCATTATGTTTGGATGTATCTCGTTGAGAGACGACTTGGATACCTTAAGTCAACTGTGCGTAATAGATATAGGCCGAAAGGATCAATTGCGGAGGGATATATAGTTTATTAGTGCATGAGCTTTTGTTCTAGATTTTTTGAGGATGAGAACAAATATGATAGGTATGCAGATAAGCAAAGAATAGTTGGTGCTGATGAGTTTAAGGTTTTCTCATATGGAGCTAGAGGTATTGGGAAATCAACTTTGAGAACATTTGAGAAGAAATACCATAAAATGGCTTGGTATGTGCTGGGAAATTGTGAAGAGGCACAAGGTTATATGAAGTAAGATCCCTATCAATTTTGTTTAAAAATTCTATGCATGTTGTATGAAATTATGATATCTAGCATGTGAATATTTATTGTTCTGTGGTACAGTGTTTGCCGAGAAAAACTTTTGCAGAGGAGTATGATTAACATCGAGGAGACGCTCAAGAAAGAGTTCCCTACATGGTTTAAAAATCATGTGAGTGAGATGGAATCTGCATCTCAAGATTTACAGTCACTTGCACTTGGTCCAGACGAGCGTGTCATAGTATACTATGGTTGCCATGTTATAGGTGCTACGTTTCATACAGTGTCTCGTGAGAAGAACCAAAAAAACGCAAATTCTGGTGTGATGACAAAGGGATTTTTTGATGAATCTGAAGAAAGAGAGTACTTTGGTGTTCTGCAGGAAATAATTAAGTTACAGTACGTGAAGAACAAGCACAATGATAGATCAGTATACTTGTTTCGATGTCATTGATTTGACACTTCTGGTGAGAATTGCAAGATAAAAAATGATACATTTTTCAGAAGTGTTAACACTTCAAAACTATGGTACAAGAATGAGCCCTTCATTCTTGCAAGCCAAGATGAAACATGTTTCTATGTTGATGATACCAAGTTTGGTCATCCTTGGAAACTTGGGCAGACCCTCAGTAATAGGAATGTGTTCGATGTTCCAAAAACATAAGATGGCAATGAAGGGCCATATCAGGGGAATGAAAATGCATTCCAAGATGACTATGGTTCATCACATCTTATTATTCATGATGTTGAGTACATGGAGGCTATAAAAGAGATCAAACTGGAGGAGGTGCATCATGAAGATGAGGTGGAACGCGTTGATGCTTGCATTATTCATGATCTAGAAAAGGAAGATGACAATAACAACCTTTACATGGAAAGTAGCAAAGATGAAGGAGGTGTAGATGGATTGCAAGGAAATGAAAATGATGAGGGTGAAATTAAACCCAACGATGAGAATTCTTATGTTGAGTAGTACCCGTTTGTAGTGCACACTTATTGTCAGTACACTAAAGGATTGAATTGCATGTCCATGCTAATTTATGAAAATCTGAATAGAACCTATATATCTATATCTTCTTTCAACAGTTTACTTATCTGATGCATACACGATCATCATATGTATTTTTTGGAAAATTGAAAGTGCTTAGAAGAAGACTATCATTTGCTTTGAATTAACAACAACAATAGAATTAACAACAGTATTAGAAGGAACACGAGATGAAAGCAAACATGATAATTGTTTAGCACTAAGCATCACCATCACAAAAGGAGCATTCAGTCTTACAATACCATTTAACACACGACGTAGTCTGACTCAACGTAACCAACACAAAAGGAGTTCGACAAACACATGGTTTGACATAGGACCTTGAACACAATAGTGCTTTGACATAGGACCATCACCACTGATCAAAAGATGAAGGTAATCTAGTACTCTAACTTCGGAGGCACATATGGAATATGTGAAACAAAATGGTAAACCCCTGAAATTCCTAAGTATAGCTGGAACAACATGTTGTCTCCAATGTGGTAAGTATTCTCCTTTTCCATAAACTCTGTGCGGCCATTAAGCGACACACGACCATCAAGTGCAGAAATGGTGTACGAAGTTTTGATGATAGTGTGTGGATCATAAATAATAGTTAAGCCACCATATTTGTCCATGTTTTATGGCACAACTCGGGCTAGAATTTTATGTTTACAAAACACCAGTGTGATGTCAATAATGGTTTTGCATAGTTGTGTCAACTATAATAAAATTAATAAATTAGGAATGAGTATTAAATATTACCAAGTTGTTTTTAACACAACTAGTGCAGTTTAATGCATGCAACAATACAATGGCTATTCCTTCATAGAAATTCCTAGCTTGATGAACTTTCATAAGATAGTCTAGATGGTCTACATGTTGTTTCACTGTCTCCATCATCCTCCAGTTCATGATGGTACCATCAGTGACAGTTAGAGAATCAACAATATCTCGCTTACCATGGCTCAAATGGTAATAAGCTGTCATATAATTGTGTGTCAATTAATTAAACGAATTGACCCATGGTAACTAAACTGAACATCATTAAGACATGAACAAATTCATTAGCTGTACTTGGATGGTTGATAGGGGCATTTCCTATGATGACATGGGTCCTCGCATCAGCGGTGTTCAGAAAAAAATAAATACACTGGCCAACTTTAAGTTGGTATGTTATACAAAATTCTTTCCTAAGTTTTCCATGCAAGAAGGTCGAATATGGTTTGTTCCAAACTCTGACTGAGTACTGGAAACCTTTTGTGGTGTAGATATCTACCATAAAAGTTACTTCTTCGGACATTGCTACCATGTACTTAGAAAGGAAATGTGCTCCCATGTAGCATGGGATGAACTGAGACAAAAGGTTCACAATGTTTTAACATTTGTTAAATATGTACATAGAGTACTTTAGAGTTGTAATTTAGAAAAATCATCATGCTGTAGAAAAAAATTGGGACTACTTGATTCAAATGTAAACAATTACACCAGATTTGGTGCAGGAGTACTTGAATTTTTAGTAGTACTACTAGATTATTTTCACTTGTACTTAATTTAGTCACTATTAATTTGATTTAATTCAATAGTACTTTGATCTATTTCACTACTACTTAGATTTACTTAAGAATTTCTACTTGATTTATTGCACTTCTAGTTGAGCTAATGAACTATATTAATGAAAATTTCCCAAAGGATCAGTTTCTACCAGTCATGACTGATTACTAGTGTATGAATAAGTAACCAGTTAGCTAGATCTGGTACAAGAGTAAAAAATTGAGATAAACTCTTTACCGTGTTCTGTTGAAATCCATGCTGAAGAGTAACCGGAAAATACTGCTTCTCCTTATCCCCTTTGTTGCACCATCCTTTTGGATCAAAATATTCTGGCACTGTTTTCCAAAAAATTACAAAATTTGTTACTACCCAAATCAAATATGTGTTGAACTAGTAGATTAATAAGAAAAGGCGCCCTGGTGGAGATAGAACACATACCTGGTTGGGCGAAGCTATTGTTCTCCTTGGCATCCAAGTAATGACGGTGACGATAGACTTAAAGGTTGGAGGCGACAGACAGAGTGAGAGAACGAAGCTGATCTACGCCGCCGTGTTTGGGGTTTCGTAGGCGATTTGGAGCAGCAGGGGATGCGGAGTATAATACAGAGTAGGTATGGTAGATTAATCAAGAGGAGATATGCTCCAATGATTTAGTGCATTGTTGATGGGACGAGACATAAACCATGAAAGGTGGGGACCCAACTATCATCATGGGCGCAGAAGTTTCCGCCTCCTTGCCAGCGTGTAGGGTACAAAGAAACCTAGCTGTTCACTCACTATCACATGGGCCCAAACAAGGGACCTCGGAAGCTCCGGGAAAAAAGAGAGGAAAAAAACGAGGGGACACGCAAACACACTCTATAGATGCATAGGAGCCGAGGCAGTTCCTTGTATAGCAGGTTACCGCCTCCTCTTCCCTCTCAGACGAGGGATTTCCTACATCCTGCTTCCTCCGTACGCAACCCCTCTAACTCCCGCGCATTCCCTCTTCCCATTGGCCATGAATGACAGCGACCTAACGACCGAGAACTTCAACCTGCTTGCCCATGGTGCGATGAACCTAGAAGTCATGTACACCAATGATCCGCGGTCAGTCGATGCCATTCTTGCCAAGTACGAGGCGTGGCTCAAAAAGTATGTCTACCAAATTTTAGGCCTTGATCTGGAGTACACGGTGGATAAGACAAAAAACGATGTTCTTGTAGGGTTCGCAGCATAGAAAACAAAAAATTTCCTATGATGGGAACTATGTACCAAGATCTATCTATTAGATACAAACAACGGGCGGATGTATATCCGTAGAGAACATACCCTTGAAGACCGACAAAGCTTAACGAGTTCAACTCGTGGTTGATGTAGACGATCTCTTGCCGATCTCAAGATCGAGAGGAAGTCCTAGCGCCGCAAATCAGCAGCGCATCCGTGCTCGCACACACGTTCGAGGCACCGAGCAACCTCCGCCTCCTCGCTCCAGCGATGCAGCGGAAGCACAACTCTTTCTTGCCGAATAGCCACCGGGAACATGTATCTCGCTAGTCCGAGACCATGGGGAATAAATTCTAGAGGGGGAGAGAGATCCTTCACGAGGAGGTGTGAGAGACAAGTGAGGAGGGGGGCTCCTTTTATAGGAGGAGGGGGGGAACCCCAAGGGGGTGGCCGGCGCATGGGGGCTGCCCCCTTGCCCTCCCCTCTTCATGTGGGTGGACACTCCACTCACAAATCTCCTTTAAATTCCCTCCACTCAAAAGTCCACTCAAATTCCCATTAAATTTCCACCAAATTTAATGCAAACTCTCATTAAATAAAACTCTTTTATTTTATTCAGAATTTTGTCAATTACTTTAATGACAAACATTCACAAATAACCCCTTGCTAGAATTCTATTTCACATGCATAACCACTTTATGCAATTTCACCCGAAAACCTGTTTCGGTATCTAGTGAAATAAATTCCTGCGCTTGTTCATTCTTTCGGCATGAAACATTTGCTCCAATTGGATGTCGGTGTCTCTTAAGTGTGTCACCCTACGGTTCGCGAATAATGCGGACATGATCGAGACCCCTCTCGGATCAATAATCAGAAGCGGGATCTGGAGACCCATACTGACTCCCACACATTCAACGATGACTTTCTTGTGATCGTCGGAACCTTTTACGCTAGTATCTTAATCCCTTTGTTTCGCGATATATTACATGTCCGAGATTCGATCATCGGTATCTCCATACCTAGTTTGATCTCGTTACTGACATGCACTCTTTTCTCGTTCCCGTGATATAACATTCTAGTGATCAAATCACTTGCTTGCAAGCTAATCAATGTGATATCACCGAGAGGGCCCAGAGTATATCTATCCGTCATCGGGATGAACAAATTCCACTCTCGATCCATGGGCCTCGACATAACACTTTAGTAGTTCTGAATCCATCTTTATAATCACCCTGTTACGGTGTGACGTTTGATGTTATCAAGAAACTCTTCCGGTGTTAGTGATTGACATGATCTCATGGTCTAAGGATTAGGATCACTTCGTAAGTTGCTATAGCAATATAAACTCAATGACTTTGATCGTAATGCTATACTTCGGATGAATGTTCATCACACCATTACACTAATGTTGTGACCCCATTATTAACAACATCCAATGTCCATGATCAGGAAACCTTGATCATCTTGTTAATCAACGAGCTAGTTTATGAGAGAGGCATAACTAGGAACTACCTTTTGTTTATTAAACACACATGTATTAACGTTTCTGTATTAATACAATTATAGCATGCAAAATAAACATTTATCATAAATAAGGAATACGATAATAACCACTTTATTATTGCCTCTCGGGCATATTCCCTTCAGTCTCCCACTTGCACTAGAGACAATAATCTAGTTTGAAAACTTTGTGTATTGAACACCTATGGCTTTCTGGTGTTCCAAATACGCAATTTCAAGTGGTTGACATAATCTACAGAGCTGACGCTTCAGGTCCGTGTGTATTTGCATGTCTTTGCGTCTCCACGCATCACTCATTCTCCAATGAGATGGCATTGTATAAATTTGGTCTTTCGGTGAGACCTTTAGTTCCTTGGGGTTAAAACACGTCGATACTATTGTCATACAATATATATTTAGTGTTAGCCCGTTGCAAACCACACCTTAGTTTGATAACAAACTACTTGACACAAATTCCCTCCTTTGCTGCTACTATAGCAGTCATATACTTAGCCTTTTTGTTGTAGTATTCGTCACAATGTCTTAACTTTGGAACTCTTCCAAATCCATCATGGAATATCCTTTCCATTACATTGTGCCACCCATAGTTTAAATTGAGATAAACTTAATTTGTATCTTGTGACAAAACTACTATCAATGTAACGCTTTACAATGAACTATTTGTAATTGTTTGTCACCTCTACACAAATATATTCTTAGTTCTTCCAAAATATCATAAGAATATCCTCACTATCGTCCAATGATCATTTTATGATTCATTCTGGTATATGCTCATAACACTTAGAGCATAGGACATATCTGGATGTGTACATATCATGGTATGATTGATCAAAACATTCTCGTGATTGCACTCATCTAGTGTCAAAGCACTTGAATCTTGTTTCACTTATCAAGTGTCGATACACTTGAATCTTGATTCAATTCCTTTCCATGAAACAAGAACTGTTTCTTGTCGTTTCTATATTGAACTCCTTCAATATCTCATATATGTACGTTTGGCATAAACATATTAGCGTTACAGTCTATCCACTATAGACATTCATGCTAAATATTCGGGTTTTGCCTAAGTCTTTCATCGAAATGAAATTCTTAACCTCTGTCAATAAAAGATACATCATTTCTAATCAACAAGATGTCCTTCACATAATGTATTAGAAATATGTCTCAGCGCTCCCACTTAATTTCTTGCAAATGCAAGCATCTTCATCGTCTCCAGATGAAAAACTCATTTTTCATCATGGTGAAGATTCCAACTCCGCGATGCTTACTTCAACCATTGAAGTTTGCATGCCCTTTTAGCATCCTTTGAATTTAACAAAACCCTTTGGACCGTGTCATGTACACGTCCTAGGTAACCATCCTATTAAAAGAACTTTGTTTTGTTTATTCATCTACCATATACCAAATTATATGTAGTGGTTGCTACTTTAATCCGTTCAGACTAAATATCGCTATGAAAGATCAAATCTTGTCATAGTCAACTCTTTGAACATTGTCATAAAATACTTTACAACATGTCGAATATTTCATAGATGTGAGACATCCATGTCAGTTTCTTTATAGATCCAAATACGACCGATAGGTTTTTACACCTTTCCGGAGGGTCTTCCAAGTTCAAAACTTGATTTCTCGTATATGGAACTATCACGGATTTTATGGCTTCAAGCCATTTGACGGAGTCAGGGCCCATCATCGCTTCTTTGTATGTATTCGGTTCATCATTGTCAAACAATAATGATTTACTCTCAAATCTTAGCATTTGATTGTTTAACCGACCTTCTTGGTTCAATAGGAACTTTAGACCTCCGTGACCACAACCTTTGAGGCACATAAGCTATGAGCATTATGGCAGCCTCCAGAACGATTTCCGGCGCTGCGCAACTCAGCACATTTAGCTAAGGTTCGTTAACCTTATCAAAGTTCTATTGTCCTCCACTTAACTTTTGCGAAAGATTCCTTTTTCAAGAAACTTCACATTTCAAGCGACAAACCCTTTTGTCCTCGGTGTTATGGAGGAATAACCAATTGTTATTCGAAATAACCTACAAAGACATGCTCATCCGACTTCGGTTGTAAACATCTTACTTATGTTTAGCATACCAAAATTTAAGAAATGACAACTTGGGTTTTACCCCAAACCATAACTTCCATGGTGTCATTTCACCGGATCAAGATGGAGCTCTTTTCAGTGTAAAAACGGTAGTCTCTCAAGCTTTAATCTTTTAAAACACAATGGCAGTTTTATAAATAACACCTTTGATCCAACCATGTCAAACAAGGTTTCATTACAAATCTCAAACACTCCATACTCCTATGGTGTTTCGGGAGATGTAAATCTAGGTGTTTTGCTAAACTTGCAACTCAAATAAATCCCTTTATGATAAAATCATAATTCATTTATTTTCTTGTTACACTTGTAACTCAAATAAATCCCTTTATGATCAAATCATAATTTATTTATTTTTCTTGTTACAATGATTTTCCACTTCATCTTGAAAGTCTTTGAAACATTTTCAAATATTTCATACTTCTTTCTCATTAAGTGAACATTCACTCAAAATTCCGGAGAAAGCATATGAAGTTGAAACCCATCGCTTACGACTACTCATAATGGACTACATACATCGATATGTATAAATTCCAATAATTTAGTCGTTCGTTCTTCTTTGGCCTTTGAACGAAGTTTTAATTATCACGTGGAAAGTCTCACAAGCGTCACTTGATCAAATCAAAGACTCCAAAAATCCATGAATATGGAGATTCTTCATGTTTTCTTTCCAATATAATTTAAACAGCGATGTCACTTCATAAGTGATCTTTCAATCATTTGTCTTGCGACATTTTAGCATTAGGTTTTATGGATGTGATTTCTTCAACTAGATTTGTAAATCATCCATCTTATATGGAATACGGTAACTATTTGAACAACCTTTGTTCTTATAATACCTGATTCAAATAACAATTATTAAAACAAATCTTGAAGTCAAGCTTTGATGTCAACGAGAAATACAAACAACGGTTTGTTTGTTTTCGATGAACATCATCACATATTCTCTTGCTAGTTACTTAGGCCATTGTGGTTCATGAATTGCGTCATTCCGTATGAAATTTCATACCAACCAATTCGGTATCCAATACCCAAGAACCACATTGTTTAACAAGCAAAGAATACAACCATAACATGTATATCATCCATATACCTAAATTGGATATTTCCAATCTTTTCTTTTCTGCCAAATATATTTTATAGATTCTCTTTCAGCATTTCCTTTTCCTTTTAAAAGAATCTATCAACATCAAAAGTGGCGCCATATACATGACACATAGTCCAAAGCGTGTATATTCAAATAATAATACCTTTGGACTTGCACTTTGAAGTAGATCACCATCATCAAAATGATCGGTATTCTTTCAAAATCCATTCTTTAGTAATCTTTTAGTGTAGTAAACACTTTACATACATCTTCTATTCATCCTTATCATGACGACTTTCATGATCAAGCCAATTTAGCTTATAAAGGAGAATCGTGAGTATAACATTACTTTCCAAAACCCTTTTGGATGATTAGGATGTCTAGCATCTCCAACCTTCGTAAATTCTCATCCAATATGAGAACATATATTATACTCTATCATATTGCAACCAAAACATTGTTTCAGATATCGTTATATCTGCCACACATGATGGTTTCTGAAACAATTCTTTCAGCTCCTAGATAAACTTGATATTAAAACAATCAAGAATCATGGAGGCAAACATGATACTTAAGATACTAACACTGGAATTGTTACTCTCGATTTAATACCAATTATTAAATTTCACGGAGTAAATAGAGTTTGCTGAAAGTTTGCAATAGGACTTTAAACTTTGATTGACACTCAACACAATACGATACCAGTTCGTAAAGTAAATATCCAGAATTATAGTTCTATTATCTCAATTACAACTATGCATAAGGTGGTAAACGAATGCCAATGACTACAACAAATTATGCAAATTCACTTTGATTTAATTTATGATAAATTGAGTTCTACTAATCCAAATTAGAAATGAACTCCCACTCAAAAACGACATCCCTCGTGTCCTTTTGGTGATTACATGAACCAAATCCACTACACCAAGTCCGATCATCACGTGAGTCGGCGTAGCTTCAAAGGCGAGCATCCATATGGTCATCATATCAAAACATATGACTCATGCTTAACCTTTCGGTCCGTGTTCCGAGGCCATGTCTGTACATGCTAGGCTCGCCAAGTAAGAACCTTAGTATTCGCGTGTGTAACTGCCTTACACCCGAGATATGCTCGTGGATTCAAGTACACCCGATCATCACGTGATGTCTTGAAGCGACGAAACATTGTCGGTGCATACTTAAGGAAGAACACATTTTTATCTTGATATCTAAATGAGGGATCATCTTATTATGCTAATAAAACGCCAAACAAGCAATATAAGATGCTATCAAACATCACATGTTTATTAGTGAAATGATATGGTTCTCGCATATGATCTCTATCATGTGCACCGTGGTATGATCACTATCATACCTTTATGTGTAAATCCAAGGTCTATGGAGTTTACACGTTATGTATGTTGTAAGAGTATCATCTCATACTTCTACTTACAACATCACCATATCATAACACTAGCCCAGCAACAATCTAAACTAGACGCCTCTAATTTATCCATTGCAAATTTTACGTGGCTTAGGGCTTTCGAAGATAGAACCGTTCTTACCTACGAACATGAACCACAACGAGGATAACCAAATTGTTGACAACTCGTTGCAAATTAGATATTGACTATAGTAGGAGAGACAGACACCCGCTAGCCACTTATGCAAAACTAGTTGCATGTCAAGCGTGGAACAGGTCTCATGTGCGAGGACATGTAAAGTTTGTCCGGGCCGCTTCATCCCACTATGCCACCAATATCCAAAGTACAACTAAGAAGCAATAAAATGATCATCATCGCCCACATAATCATATGTGTACTACCCGTGCAAAGTATCTACGCATAGATCCGGCTCTGATACCACTGTAGCGTTCGCAGCATAGAAAACAAAAAATTTCCTACGATGGGAACTATGTACCAAGATCTATCTATTAGATACAAACAACGGGCGGATGTATATCCGTAGAGAACATACCCTTGAAGACCGACAAAGCTTAACGAGTTCAACTCGTGGTTGATGTAGACGATCTCTTGCCGATCTCAAGATCGAGAGGAAGTCCTAGCGTCGCAAATCAGCAGCGCATCCGTGCTCGCACACACGTTCGAGGCACCGAGCAACCTCCGCCTCCTCGCTCCAGCGATGCAGCGGAAGCACAACTCTTTCTTGCCGAATAGCCACCGGGAACATGTATCTCGCTAGTCCGAGACCATGGGGAATAAATTCTAGAGGGGGAGAGAGATCCTTCACGAGGAGGTGTGAGAGACAAGTGAGGAGGGGGGCTCCTTTTATAGGAGGAGGGGGGGAACCCCAAGGGGGTGGCCGGCGCATGGGGGCTGCCCCCTTGCCCTCCCCTCTTCATGTGGGTGGACACTCCACTCACAAATCTCCTTTAAATTCCCTCCACTCAAAAGTCCACTCAAATTCCCATTAAATTTCCACCAAATTTAATGCAAACTCTCATTAAATAAAACTCTTTTATTTTATTCAGAATTTTGTCAATTACTTTAATGACAAACATTCACAAATAACCCCTTGCTAGAATTCTATTTCACATGCATAACCACTTTATGCAATTTCACCCGAAAACCTGTTTCGGTGTCTAGTGAAATAAATTCCTGCGCTTGTTCATTCTTTCGGCATGAAACATTTGCTCCAATTGGATGTCGGTGTCTCTTAAGTGTGTCACCCTACGGTTCACGAATAATGCGAACATGATCGAGACCCCTCTCGGATCAATAATCAGAAGCGGGATCTGGAGACCCATACTGACTCCCACACATTCAACGATGACTTTCTTGTGATCGTCGGAACCTTTTACGCTAGTATCTTAATCCCTTTGTTTCGCGATATATTACATGTCCGAGATTCGATCATCGGTATCTCCATACCTAGTTTGATCTCGTTACTGACATGCACTCTTTTCTCGTTCCCGTGATATAACATTCTAGTGATCAAATCACTTGCTTGCAAGCTAATCAATGTGATATCACCGAGAGGGCCCAGAGTATATCTATCCGTCATCGGGATGAACAAATTCCACTCTCGATCCATGGGCCTCAACATAACACTTTAGTAGTTCTGAATCCATCTTTATAATCACCCTGTTACGGTGTGACGTTTGATGTTATCAAGAAACTCTTCCGGTGTTAGTGATTGACATGATCTCATGGTCTAAGGATTAGGATCACTTCGTAAGTTGTTATAGCAATATAAACTCAATGACTTTGATCGTAATGCTATACTTCGGATGAATGTTCATCACACCATTACACTAATGTTGTGACCCCGTTATTAACAACATCCAATGTCCATGATCAGGAAACCTTGATCATCTTGTTAATCAACGAGCTAGTTTATGAGAGAGGCATAACTAGGAACTACCTTTTGTTTATTAAACACACATGTATTAACGTTTCCGTATTAATACAATTATAGCATGCAAAATAAACATTTATCATAAATAAGGAATACGATAATAACCACTTTATTATTGCCTCTCGGGCATATTCCCTTCAGTTCTTCAGCTGGCAATGCGACAGCATGTCCTCGTCTTCCACTAGTGCAGGTAAGAAGCCTGCAACTTACGTGGCAGTTTGTCCTCTGTTTTTTGTATCTAATATCAAAATGATAGATTTTCCAATGTAGGATCTTGTACATAATTGATCTGCATGCTAGCATTTTACTCTGCCATTTTAATTTATCATTTGAATCTAGCATTTCTGATGGTTAGAATATTCTTACATGTATGTACCGTCAGTGTACCACTATGTGTTTTGCATTTTGATCACTACATGTGAACCTGTGTTTTACAAAATAAACAACCGTTAATCTGTTATTTAGCTCATTTAATAATGAAATATATGTAGATTTCTACTGTCAGAAAAGTAGAAATAGTTGCACATACCTAGGTTGCATCACTGAATTTTGTAATATGTATGTACTGTCGTTGTAGAACTCTGTTTTTTATATTTTGATCGCTGAATGTGAACCCCCATTTTACAAATTACACAATTGTTTATCTGTCGATTATCTTAGTTACTTCATTTTTATTGGCTAAATAGGAGTGACAAGCACATACCCAGACTGCGTAAATTCCTTGAAAATAAGGAAATTACATTTGGAAGTGTAGACACTTACAAAGACATGAAGGTGTTAGAAGCAGAATGGATTTTCGTTCCTGAAAAATACCATGTTGACATCCAAACTCTATACAGAATTTCTGGAAAGGGTCTGAAGGCTAGGATGGAGGATCTTGCTGCTGAACTTGTCAATCCATCTTACAACATGATTAAAAGCAATTTCAATGCTATTTCAAGTTTGCGCCAAGGCCATGATTTCTGGGAGTGGAAACCCCTTGCCAAGGTTAACCTTGACTATGCGGGAGTCGACGGTTACTTTAGCTATGAATTTCTTAGAAAAACCTATAAATTTTATGACAGGACAACTCACAGTAAGCCAGCTATAGCAGTGCATTCCCTCATGTCCTGAAAATTTAGGAGGATCCTAGCAGCTCTAAGCGCCAGAAGGGGACCCAAGGATGTGATGATTGGGAGAAATAATAATATACTGTGTTAATGTCTGCATATATGTGCATTGCAATAGTAGTCTTAGAGCACTATATGTATGTATTGCTACCCTAGTTAATTTCGCTAACCTACTTTTGTGTATATGGCCTTCCTAAGTAGTATATATGCACTTTTAGAAATGTGTGTGTGGACTTCCAACTATGTTCCAAGAGTAATGTCATCCTTGAAATTATGTTATTGTGAGAGCACCAGCAGAAAATGTGTCTATGGCCTTCCAATTATACTGCTATGGAACTAGCAGAAATTCAGAATTCTTGTACATATTTGCCAAAAAAATTCAAACTACATGATGAAATTCAATAAAGTCTAGGACAAAGTTGTTGTAAATGTGATCTGAAATTTGGTTCAAAGTCATGTATTTCATGTTGGCAAAATATCCACACTTTCACCACAAAGTAGCTATAAATTTGGTTCAAAGACATGTCTTTCATGGTGATCTGAAACTATATGATGAAATTCAAAAATTTCCATCACAAAGTAGCTCTAAATGATGTAAATATTGGTTCAAGAATTGAGATGTCTTTCATGTTGAAAACATATGCAAACCCTAACCACTTAAATTTTTTGTGTAACTCTCCTCTCTACTATTTTTCAAACTATATGATGAAATTCAAAAATGTCCATCACAAAGTATCTCTAAATGATCTAAATTTTGGTTAAAAATTTGAGATTTCTTTCATGTTGGAAACATATTCAAACCTTAATCACTTAAAATAGCTAGATGAATTCAAACTAGTGCTCGTATGGATTTAGCTCACAAAAGATTTGTCGAAAAATAATTGAGCCCGTCATGTAATAACTTATTCCAAAAAGCTTCACCCAATAAAACCAATAATTAAAATAAATGGGAATAGGAAAACCTTTCATGGGCCATGCATGGATCATGTATAACCACAAGTAATAGTTGTGAAAACACCAAGATAACCATATGGCCATATATCCATGCATACATTAAATTATTCGATTTATGGCCCAACAAAAGAATGGAGCTTGCTTATCATATGATAATAGTTAGCATATGCACATATATGAAGCCAAATGACCATAATAGTGTGTATTTTCCCACTAGATCAACTTCTAGCCAAAATATAGCATCATACATGAGCATATAGTAAATATAACCATATGGAAGCTTAATATAAGTATTTATACTCACATGACATGAAAAGGTGGCCAGGTGGCTCCACATAGTTCCTATTGTGAAAACAACATAGATCATATATGGGAGGATGTAGAAATATAAGTGGATCCATCTTAATACATATGATCTAGACTTAAGCCCAAAAGAAAAAGGCAAGTGCTCATATATATTTTGGATGGTGGAATTATAAGGTGGTCACAAGAAAGGAGGTGGAGTTGGAAGAGATATTCCCATAACTAAACTTGGGCATTAAGCAATGTATCAAGAGCCAACTAAAATATATCAAGAGGCAAATACAAGTAATACAATATAAATTCTTATAGGATAAGAACCAAACAAAAGGGGTTTTATATGATGCTCAAATGCAAGGTGGCATGGTGACATGAGCATGATATATTGATAATGCAATAAATGACATGTAGGAGGTGGCATTTTATTATTACCAATGTAGCATTACAGATGTTAGACAAATGGGATGCTATAACTCCCCCCACTAAATAAGAATCTCGCCCCGAGATTCTAGGATGAAGAAGACTCAAACAAGGTAGGATACTCGGAATGGAGGTCATCCTCGCGCTCCCAAGTTGCTTCATCAACGGAATGGTGCAACCATTGCACCTTTAAGAACTTGATAGACTTGTTGTGAGTCTTTCTTTCGGCGACTTTAAGAATTTTTATAGGGTGTTCCTTTTAGGAGAGGTCTTCTTGGAGATCGATGAGCTGGTGATCCACAGTCCTGTCAAGATCTTTGAAACACTTCTTGAGTTGAGAGACATGAAAGACATCATGCACCTTGAGTTTTTCAGAAAGCTCAAGTGAATAAGACACTTCTCCTTCTTCCAGGGATTTTGAAGGGACCAGTGTATCTCGGCGCAATCTTTCCTTTTATACCAAAACGATGAGTGCCTCTCATGGGAGTGACATAGAGGTAACCAAGATCACCAGGAAGATATTCCATATCCACATGTTTCCTATAATAGTTGTTTTTCTGTCAACTCTGAGCAACTTTCAAGTTCTCAAGAATGATAAGAACCTTCTCTTGTTCTTAAGTGACAATGCCAGGTCAAAGAAGTTCCTTTCACCTGCCCCTGACCAACCAATCGGAGTACGACACTTGCAGCCATAGAGGACCTCAAAGGGTGCCATATTGAGACTCTTCTGGAATCTCTTGTTGTAGGAGAACTCGGCATATGGAGGGCATTCCTCCCAATTCATGCTGAAGGAGATTACACAAGCACGAAGCATATCTTCGAGAATCTAATTGATCCTTTCCACCTATCCTTGCGACTGAGGGTGGTATGACGTGCTTAAATTCAGCTTAGTTCCCAAGCCTTATTGAAAACTTTCCCAAAACTTGGAGGTGAAGATACTCCCATGATTCGAGCTGATTGCAAGAGGAATACCATATAGTGAGACAATCCTATTGATATAGAGTTCATCCAATTGACTTGAAGATATTGTTTCCCTGACTGGAAAGAAATGAGCCACTTTAGAAAGCTAATCGATGACAAAAATAATACATTGTTGCCTTTGTGAGACCTTGGAAAGCCAGTTATGAAGTCTATATCTACTTTCTCCCATTTACATTTTGGAGGCTTCAAAGGTTGAAGAAGACCAAATGGTTTTTGATGAATGTCTTTTACTCTACGGCAGTCGTCACACTCAGAGACATACCTAGTAGAGTCCTGTTTCAATCCAGGCCACCAATACCATGTTTTTAGATTCATGTACATCGTCGTGCTTCCAGGTGGATAGACAAGATAGAATCATGAGCTTCTTTAATGACCTCTTATTTCAAGCCTGGGAATTCCGGAACAACCACCCTTTGATCCTAGAAAAGAGTGCCTTGATCATCGAGGTGGTATGATTCATACTTCAGATTCTGAGACTTTATTGCATATTCTTCGTAGAATGGATCCTCAAGCCGAGGGGATTGAATATTTTCTTCAAAGGAAGGAGTAGCCACCAAGTTTGCAAGGTAGCCTCGGGGAACAAGTTCGAGTTGAGTTGACATAAGTCCTTGCACAAGATAGGTTCAAGCTTCTTCACCTTGACATTATTTACGTAAGCTTTGTGACTCAAGGCATCGTCCATCACATTTGCTTTGCCTGCTATGTAGTTGATCGAGAGATCAAAGTCATTGATGGTTTCAATCCATATCATCTACCGAAGGTTGAGATCCGGCTATGTGAATATATATTTGAGGCTCTTATGGTCAGAAAAGATATCGCAACGGTTGCCAAGCAAGTAGTGTCCCCATACTTTCAAAGCAAAGACGACTGTTGCAAGTTCCAGATCATGGGTCGGATAGTTGACCTCATGTGTTTTCAATTGGCGAGAAGCCTATGCAATGATTTGATTGTCTTGCATGAGAATAACACCATGTCCTTGAAGTGATGCATCATAGAAGATCTGAAAGGGCTTTTATGTAACTGGAGGAACCAAGATAGATGTGGAAGTGAGATTTTCCCTGAGAGTTTCAAAGCTGGTTTGGCATGCCGGTGTCCAAAGGTATTTCTTTACTTTCTTGAGGAGATCGGTAAGAGGCTTGGCTATCTTGGAGAAGTTTTAAACAAATAGGCAACAATAGCTTGCCAATCTGAGGAAGTTGTGGACTTCTTTGACATTCTTCAGGGGAAGCCAATCTAGAATTATCTGAATGGTCTCCGTGTTGATGGAAATGCCTTATGCAGAAATGACATGGCACAGATAAGTGACTTTTGGCAGCCAGAATTCACACTTGGAGAACTTTGCATAGAGGCGATTCTCACGAAGCTTGGTGAGGACACAACGCAGATGTTCTGCATGTTCCTCTTTTTACTTGGAGTGGACCAGAATATCATCGAGATAGACCACCACGAAATTGTCAAGATACTTCATGAAAACTGAGTTCATGATCCTCGAGAATGTAGCAGGTGCATTGGTGAGACCAAAGGACATGACCATGTACTCATATAGGCCAGAGCGAGTAGTGAACACCTCTTTGGGAATGTCTTCTTTGCGAATCTTGATTTGATGATATCCAATTCTCAAATCGATCTAAGAGAATACCATGGCTCTAGCGAGCTGATCAAAGAGATCGTTGATGCGAGGAAGAGGGTACTTGTTCTTGATTGTTTTTTCATTTAGAGCTCGGTAGTCAACACAAAGTCAATAAGTCCGGTCTTTCTTCTTTACAAAGATTATTGGGCTACCCCAGGAGTAAGTGCTATGCTTAACAAAACCCAACTTCTCTTGTTCATCGAGTTGTCGCTTGAGCTCAGCTAGCTTATTAGGTCCCATTTTATAAAGCAGCTTAGAGATAGGAGCGGTTCCAGGTTCTAGTTCAATCACAAACTCAACCTCTCGATCAGGAGGCCTACTTGGTAACTCTTCAGGAAAGACATCAGGGAAATCATAGACCACCAGTACATTTTGGAGAGCATCCATAACATCAACGTCTTGAATACCCAAAGTGTATAGCTGAATAGAGGGAGTTTGCCTTGGACAATAGACCATGTTTCCTTTAGGAATTATCATATTGACCGAGTGCTCAACACAATCAATTACGGCTCTTTTTGCATTCAACTAATCCATGCCCAAGATAATATCAATATCCGAGCTTCCCAGGATAATCAAAGATGCCAGAAAGGAGGAACCACACTACAAGAAATCGGGTGATACATGACCCTCCATATTGGTCACTAAAAGGAAATAGTTTTTAATTTATGACCTTTTTTTGATCAAATATAGATGGTCAAAAGTTGAGCCTCACTAGTTAAACACCATGACCTTTTTTTCTGAATTGGTCATAGACGTCTATGACCAATACAATTGGTCATAGATTTTATGACCAACTGTATTGGTCACAGACTGTTTGCCCTATCCACGTTATATCCTACGTGGCAAATCGGTGACCAATTAGGAAGGTCGTCGATTAGATTTAGCCCAGTCCAGTTAGATGGTTTATATGGGCCAAACCCAATAATTTCAGTCTTTCATTTTCTAGTCCTTGCCCTTCTATACAAAATTTCTTATTGGTTCGTATCCTTTTCAAGACAGGTTTCCTTTATGGTCCGTGCCATTTACAGGGTCCGCTTAGCTTATGGGCAAAGTCCTTTTTATGTTCGTTTCATTTTTTGGTTTACATACCATTTCATGCGCACTCTTATGGTACAAAATTGTTGGGCCTGTGGCCTTTTTTAGATCCAATAGAGGCCTAACTAACAAAAGAACAGCCAAAAAAGCATAGGTATATTTTCAATAGTATAATTCACAAAGCATAAAAATTTCCAATAATACAATTTACAAAACATTACAACAGTCAGATCATCCTACGCACATCCTAACCAGGCGGACATATTTTCATCTTACTACCTACAGGGACTGACTTTACTTCATCAATACAATATTATCATGGCTGAACGAATGGACTTGAAAAATAATAAACAATAAATGTGCTTCCTTTAGTACAACTGCCACTTCTAACTGTCTCGGCACCATCGGTCGTCGAGCTTCGGGTGCCGCCGGTCATCGAGCTTCGTGCTTCTCTTCCTCGACACGCACCCCGCCACCGACGCCAGTGCCTTCCTTGACATGTTGCAATATATTAGCCAATATGGGATGCAAAGAAAATATAAGCCTTTTCGTAGTATTAGTGCCAAGTTTACATCCAAAAATAAAAGTTAAAATATTAAACAATTATAAGAACATCAGCCTTATACATACAACAAATCTATTTATTATGTTTTCATATGTTTCTAGACAAACAAATAATACATTCTTAATGATAGGTGTACAAAGTACAACAATCGAGTGTATCAAATTGGAACAAATATTAAACTGGAACTTAGTTATGGATATCAAGGAAAAGATAAGATAAATTTGGCTTGGCAGCTGTATTAGGATTTGTAGGGAAATATCTACTTAAACAAAAATTTCCAATTTAGTATAATACTAAAACCAAAAACCATCAAAATATTTTTATAGTATCATACTACTGTAGCTATATAGACAAACACTTAAGCATTGCAAGAGAGAAATGTAGCTGTACACACAAACAGTTAACAAAAAAATCATATAATAAAGGAATGAAGTGCTGCATGCATTACTGGAAGCACACTATAATAAAGGAATGAAGTGCTACATGCAAACGAGGAATGAAGTACATAGCGTAATATGATCCCCTGTTACTGGAAGCACACTACATACCCTCAATCAGACAAATACTAATAACAAAGGGCAATATTACTAATAGAAGTAGAAGTGAGTATTCTAAAACAAGAATCATACCTACAAGCCCCAGGCCATATAAACCTGGAGTACAAGCTCAACTAAGATGCATGATGTGGACCTCTACTAGCCCAGATCCAAGCAACCTTCGGGCAGATCAGCAATAGTCTCTCATACATGCACATAAACAAGCATGTCAACAAATTAAAAAGCATCCTATAATCAGCTTGTATCAAGAGGTTATGCGTTTATCAAATATACAAATAGATATACAATGGTTGAGAGGTTATTCTTGTATCAAATCAAGAATCAACATTATAACAGAAGTGATGATCATATAAGAATAGATATTCTAGGTTTTGGCACAAGATTTTCAAGCATCTCAAGTTGGTACATATCATGTCACAGCTATAACAGAGACCAACATATTATGAGCATATATTGATAAGCACACAGATAGTATCACAACATATCTATAATGACTGCTTGAACTCGGACTTGCACACTCAACACATATTTGTAGACGTACCGGATTAATTTCTTACTATTACCAGGTTATGTATGTAAACAATCACCATCTTGTTTGAAAATAAAATTACTAGATTATTCCTCGATACTAATTGCTAGATTAGTTATTCACAATTATAAAATTGCATATATTAGATTACCAGTACAATAATTAGCATCTACCACATTATCATCTCACACAAAAATGACCAGCACAAACGCAGTCGTTGGGCACCTACCTTGTCGTCGTCCTTGTGATGTGCCGGCGCCCGCGAGGTCGTAGTGCTCGAGTCCTTGCGATGTGTCAGTGTCGATGGCCTCATTGCTTGTGCTGCTCCCTGCTATGTCCCCATGGGTTGACGTCGGTGTGACCTCCACATCCGGATGCGGTGTTTCTCTATACGGCACCCCCATTAGTTGATGGTGTCGTAGACATAGACTCCCGACTCAGTGCTTCTCCCCATGGTGCCCCACCTAAGCCTCTACGTCGGCCGGGGTCAAACCCTGGAACCTGCACATATGCCCGCCTCATTTCTCACCCTTTTCTTCCTCGCCCTCCACATAGGACATGGAGAAGACGGCGGACTCGTCCCCAATGGTGGTCATCAGGGACGCCGCTAGGGTTCACGTGTGGTGGCTCAGTTGGAGGGGATCTGGTGGAGGAGGCCTCTGATGTGCATGCCGGGCACGCATCTCTGCAGGAAGATTGACATCGTGGGATATTGTTTCAATAGATGCAAAAGATTAGAGGAGGATGAGCAGGATGTGATGGGGACAAGGGGATATGGGTGGTGTTGCTTCCCATGCTTGTCATCGAGGAGGGGAGAAGAAGATGGGTGGCACAATGGAGCGCAGCTATTGACATGGTCACGAGCATGCCGATGATGGAGCACATCGTCTCCAGATCTAGAGGAGATGTAGGTGGTGGCGGTGGGACTCAGGACTAAGAGTTTTCCTTTCTTTTGGAGCTGCGGACTAGGGAATTGGTGGGATGTGGTGGACGGTGGAGGTATGTTGGTGGGTGATGTGTGCTTATTCGGTGAGCGACGAGGACCGTTGGATGTCTGCTTCAATGGTTTTGATTAGCCTGAGATAGGCACCGTGGGTGGTAGTTTCCTATAATTTGATTGGTTACAGACGACCTCACAGGTTTTTTCATCACCAAAGTGTCCCTCGCTCTAGAGTGAACTCAAAATCATGTCATAGTTTGTGATAATGTGTCTATATTATGTACACATGTGTATCTTGAAATGTCAAACAATGTTGTCGTAGAAAGTTTTTCTGTTCGTCGCACCAAAAAGGAATTTTCTATTTTCTGAGGGGCAAAAAACGAGGCATTTTATAAAGCAACCACCAAATAAAACTTTTAAAATTCTACCATCGTATTTTCCAAAAATAGTAGACCATATTATATGGACAGTGTCCCAATCGGGGTATCTCAAACCTTTTCTTCCATCCCTCGCGAAAAATAAAAATTTCTGTCGAATCGGTAGGAAGAGGGTCCAATTTGAACTAAGATACATCATCTAATGCTCATGATTTTTTGCAAAAATTATTTTTAGCTTCACAATATGCTATTTTATCAGAGATCCACCAAAATTTTAGCGAGGTCATCCCCTAGCTAAGAACCTTCATGCCCGTCGTTTTGACCATAGTTTGAAACGGACATAAGAAATTTAAAAATGATCCAAACAAGGTAAATCCTTCACGTGATGTCATATTATGTGAAATAGTTGCGAGGAAAAATACTAAACTTGGTATATTGCAAGTTTCTGAAAAAAACCTTCTCAGAAATGACTTATCATGTTCAAGGTTTCATGGCTTTCACGGCAAACGACCAATGTTATATTCAGAATCGTAGCATAGTTTGTGATAATATATCCATATTATGCACTCATATGTATCATGGGATGGCGAACAATGTTGTAGGAGGAATTTTCCTTTTCGTCACACAGAAAAACATTTTCTAATTTCTGAGCATAAAAAATGGGGCGTTTTATGAAGGAACCACAAAATGGCTAATTCAAAATGCTACCAACCTATTTTTGAAAATAATATACCATCTTACATGGACAATGTTCCAACCTGGATATCTCAAACATTTCCGTCCACCCCTCGCGAAAAAAGACAAATATCTGCCGAATCGGTAAGAAGTGGGTCCAATTTGAACTACATGCACACCATCTAAAAATCATTTTTTTTGCTTCACAATATTCTATTTTATCAAAGATCGAATGCAAGTTTAGCGAGGCTCAATACCTAGCTAAGAACCTTCATGCGCACCGTTTTTACCATAGTTTGAAACATACATAAGAAATTAAAAAATGGTCCAAATAAGGTAAATCCTTCACTTGGTGTCTTATTATGTGACATAGTTTCAAGGAAAAATACCAAACTTGGTATTTTTAAAGTGTCTCAAAAAAACCTTCTAAGAAATGATCTATCATGTTCGAGGTTTCATGGCTTTCGGGCCAAACGACCAATGTTATGGCCAAAATCACGACATAGTTTGTGATAATGTACCTATATTGTGCATGCAAGTGTATAATGGGATGGAGAACAAAGTTGCAGGAGGAAGTTTTCCATTTTGTCCCACAAAAAACCATTTTCCATTTTCCGAGTGCAAAAAACGAGGCGTTTTATGAAGGAACCACAAAATAGCTAATTCAAAATGCTACCACCCCATTTTCTAGAAGTACTAGACCACCTTATATGGACAATGTACCATCCGGGATATCTCAAACATTTTATTCCACCCCTCACAAAAATACAAATTCCTGCCGAATTGGTAGGAAGCGGGTCCAATTTGAACTACGGATACATTATCTAGTGCTCGTGATTTTTGGCTAAAATCATTTTCAGACTCACAATATGCTATTTTACAAGAGATCCAATGCATGTTTAGCGAGACTCAATATCGGGGGGATAACCCCCGGTAGGGTCAAGAGGGGTGAAACGTAGCACAACTTGGCTAGCTCCGAGTAAAGAAAGAGCTCGGCCGAGTAAGTACGTCCGAGAGAGAGAATCGTGTGCGGCCGACATATGAGGTATGTCGGCCAACAAAGTTGTTATTCTTGCAGGAACCAACGAGTCGTGTCTCCCGAGGAAGGGCCGGGTCATATAGGACGCATGGCACCTTTCCGAGTAAGGTTCATGAGGGACCATGGTAAAGCATGGTCAAAAGAGAAGGGCGACGTCGGGTGACACAAAAGGAGCCGGGTGACGCCCAAAGCAAGGGCTGACGTACAAAGTTACTGTGTGACGTAAAAAATAACAGGAGGCAACGTACCAGAAGACCGTTAGCCATCGAGCTTTGTGAACTTGGCCATTGGGGTTAGAGCAAGCCCATGACCCGGCCCACGTTGTAGGAACCAAGATCCAAATAGTAAACCCTAGAATCCAAAGGGGTATAAGCTAGCTAGCGCTGCCTATATAAGGGAGGGCAAGCAGAAGTAGAGGAGGTTTGACCAAGTAGGGAACTAGTGACTAGAGCACTAGTCCATACAGCTCAAGGAGAACTTGTAATTCCTAAGTATGAATCAAATTCCTAAGTGTGGAGAGTTCATCTTGTTCTTTGTGCATGGCTAGACCTTGCACTCCCTTCCCGGTGATCACAAGCACCCATTCGGCCCCCAACTTAAGCCTACCCATGGTATCTGCTGTGACACCACCACGACAGTTGGCGACCACCGTAGGGTAGAAGAAGGTGCTTGATGGAGTCTTCATACAGACGGACAACATCATCGCCATGACCGGCGAG
This sequence comes from Avena sativa, assembly GCA_916181665.1. Classification (NCBI taxonomy): domain Eukaryota; kingdom Viridiplantae; phylum Streptophyta; class Magnoliopsida; order Poales; family Poaceae; genus Avena; species Avena sativa. The sequence continues at coordinate 143,046,960 of OV702280.1, forward strand.
CGCGTCTACTCCGGCCTCATCCAGATGTTTGGAGCGCTCAACTTTGTCAGCGACAACGCGGGGTGCTTCGGGACCAAGCCGTTCCCTAGGGGCGGTCTCTTCATCAATTTCGGTGAGCACCAGGTCTACATCGCCGTGCGCGTGGAGAGCGCATATCCGGAGCGCGTCGTCCTGGCGCCGGATCCTCCAGCGGTTCCTGTCACTCGAAAGCTTCACCAACTCATTTCCATGGAGGTAATGATGATAGCTCCAAACCCAGCAGCTCCACCGATAGCTCTAGTAGTGAATGAGAATGCTGAGGAAGGAAATCATGAGGAGACACCAAAGGTCGGGAGAATAGCAAAGGCACCGCTGGAAAAGCCAGAAAACATAGTTAGGAGTAAAAGGGCAAAGGAGCTGCAAGATGCGATAGACAAGTTGGCAGGGCTAGTAGCGCAAGCAACCGACCCGGCACGTGTGTAAGCCAAGTTAGAGGAGGCCAGAATAAAGGTCCTGGAGAAAGCCAAGGAGTTAGCCCAGTTACAGCAAGATGTGGATATCACAATCCGAGAGCTCAACTCGGCAAATCGAGTCAAGGGCGCAAAGACCCGTCTTGATGCAACAAGGTTAAGAGGAAGGAACCTCAATGAGGAGCTGGCGGATGCAACGTCAAAAATAATGCCAGAGAACAGCAACGAAACAGCTATGCAACCAACATACAACACAGTAGCAGCTAACCTGCGAGCCGTAGAAGCAGCAATGACAGAATTACCCCATCTGACGGGATAAGCCAAGAAAAGACAACAAGAGCGAGTCAACGAACTGGTAAGGGCAACTAGCATGCTGAATGAGGCATACTACAGAGCAAATCCGGGTATAGCAGGAAGGTCACAGCTGGTTCACTCGGCAACTCCTGTCCCGTCAAGATCAGCAGGTCACACGACATCCTCCCCTGGAGTGGCGCCAAGGCCGAGAAAAGAAAAAGTGTGGATTTAGGGAGAAACAAGCAGATGATCGCTTATGACCCGGCAATGGCTCAGGGAAACCCAACACATGCACAGGAACGAGAAAGAATAATGCCCAGGGAAATGAGAACCAGGAAAATGCAGGCCGAGAAAGGCAAGCATGGCAAAGAAATGACAATGGAGTGAAAAATTTGCCCTTCAACCTAGGCGAGGAGCTCACTCGGCAGGAGGAGGAAATCCAGCACCGAATAACGCACCAGCTCAACCCGAAAGAAGACAGCAAAGCGCGGGAAAAGCAGCAGAACAGCCTGCTGACCCAAACGCGAACATGTATAATGATGGTTACTCGGCGATGGTAAATGATGGGTATGAATTGCCGGATCACGCATATCAAGCGATGGGAGCTAGACTCGGAGGCAGGAACCTTCAGCCGGATGATGCAAGGCTAAATCTTGATCGAATAAATATGGTAGAACTAATCGAGTCGCAAGGTCCGCAGGGTCCACCATGCTTTTGCCCAAGGATCATGAAGGAGCCACCTGTACCAAATTTCTAGCTGGCCAGAGGAACAAAAACGTATGATGGAAGCACAAAGCCATAGGATTGGCTCATAGATTATGGAACTACTGTGAAAATCGCGTAGGGGAATTTGAGATGGGAAGTACGATATGTACCACAAATGCTAGAAGGACCAGCTCGGGCATGGCTGAACAATTTGCCACCCGGAAGCATTAACAGCTGGATCGATTTTCAAGAAGCTTTTGTGAGCAATTTCACCAGCACCAACAAGAGGCCGAATTGCCCACAACATCTAGCAATGTGAAAGCAAAGACCGAATGAGACAGATATAGAATTGCTCACAAGATGGTGCACAATGCGCAACTCTTGCGAAGGGGTAATCGAGTCACAGGCAATCGCGTGGTTTGCCCAAGGATGCAGACATGGAAGTGTGCTGTGGCAAAGGTTACAGAGGGATATGCCAGCAAGTTTGGCAGAAACAATAAGAATTGTTGATTCGTATGCGTTAGGAGATCCGACTCAGCCATTGCTCATGTCGGCAGACAGGATGACTGAGACTCAGATCTATGACGCTGCTGGGTCGCAAAGGCGCCAGGAAAGATCCGAATACAGAAGCAAGAGAAGAGACGAAAGGACGGACTACATATATAGTTCTACTTAGGTTGCGGCCGTGAGTCAAGATCATCCAGATGCTGGAAGTATCCAACGTCAAAGGACGAATGGACAACAACAGTGGGTGCCAAAGAATGATGGAAAAAAACCATATGAACAAAGGAAGCTATATCAGGACCGACAGAAGTATACCTATGAGATGATGCTGGACCAGCCGTGTAAATTTCACACGCCTAGTCCGAGTAAGCCAGCAAACCACACAACAAGGCAATGCAATTGGTTTCAGAATGGAGATAGAGTGGATTCGCCGAGTAAGCAGCTACCACCACCTCCCCCTCCACCACTTACAGGAGGAAATGCTCAGGCTATGGGAGAAGATAACAGATACGAAAACAGGCAGCCGAGGTATCATAATCAAGAGAGAAGAGAGACAGTGCACCAGGTGCATAATCCAAGAGGTTATGATGCTCATGTCGGCCATGGAACTAGGAATGAGTATAGAGAACATCACCAGAGCTATGTCGTCTTCGTCATAGAGCCTAATGACAAAAAGAGTCAGCCGCGACGGATGGTGGAGGTGAATGCCACAATGCTAGAAATTCCCAAGTACATGCATTGGTCTGAACAAGAGATAACTTGGAGCATAAAGGATCACCCCAAGATCATGCCAACCCCAGGAGGATATGCTCTAGTTTTAGATCCAACGTTCATGGGGTCGGATATCAATGTGAAATTTTCAAAGGTACTGATCGATGATGGCAGTAGCATCAACATCATGTACAAGGATACCATGCTCAAGTTAGGCATTACCATGAACATGCTGGAGCCGACTAAAACTTTCCACGGTATCGTGTCGGGATTGTCCTGTGAGCCAATTGGCAAGATCTGGGTCGACGTCTTATTTGGAAACAGAGAGAATTGTCGCACTGAGGCTATAGAGTTCGAGGTGGTAGATTTGGTCAGCTCGTATCATACCTTACTCGGCAGGCCGGCTATGGCAAAGTTTATGGCTACTCCTCACATTTCTTACTTGAAGATGAAGCTACCATGCCCATGTGGAGTGATTACAGTGGAAGGAGATTACAAAAGGTCCGTTGCTTGTGCCTCAGCCGGATCTTCACTGGACGAGTCACTGGTCATAGCACAGGAAAAGCATCAGATGATGGAGGTGGCAGCATTGGCAAAAGAAGCACAAATGTCCATGCCGGCACTCACTAACCCGCAAGGCAATGTGTCATTTCAAGCTCCCAAAGAAACTAAGAAGGTACAGGTGGATGAGACTTTCCCAGAGCGTACAATTAGCATTGGGGCTGGCCTCACTGACAAATAGGAAAGCGAGCTCACCAGCTTCCTCCGTGAGATTCGGGATATCTTTGCATGGTCAACACAGGATTTGCAAGGAGTTCCGAGGGAGCTGGCTGACCACTCCCTTCATGTAAGGCCAGATGCCAAGCCGGTGAAGCAACCCCTCCGCCGCTTCACCGAAGATAGGATGAAAGTAATAGCTATCGAGATTGCCAGGCTCTTGGCTGCTGGTTTCATCATGGAAGTACTGCACCCGGATTGGTTATCAAATCCAGTCTTGGTTGAAAAGAAAAAAGATGACCCGGACGTGGCAGTGGTATGGCGCATGTGTATTGATTACACGAACCTCAATAAGGCGTGTCCAAAAGAGCCATTTCCCCTGCCACGGATCGACCAAGTCATAGATTCTACTCTTGGGTGTGAGTTGTTGTCATTTGTGGACGCGTATTCTGGATTCCATCAGATACCACTGAATCCGAATGATCAAATAAAGACAGCTTTTATCACCCCATACGGGGCTTATTTCTAGCGAACCATGTCGTTCGGACTGAGAAATGCAGGTGCAACATATCAAAGATGCATGCAAAAATTCTTGCAAGATCAATTGGAAAAAATGTTCAAGTATACGTCGATGATGTGGTAATAAAAACCAAGCAAAGTCATACTCTAATTGAGGACCTGCGTCAAACATTCGCAAACTTAAGAAGATTCCGGATGAAACTTAACCCAGAAAATGCACATTTGGTTTCCGGATGGCAAGTTACTCAGATTTCTTGTATCTAGCCGAGGAATTGAGGCTAACCCGACAAAGATCAGGGCCATCAAAAGAATGGAATTACCAAAAACCCTCAACGATGTCTAGAAGTTCACTGGGTGCCTGGCCTCATTGAGCAGGTTTATTAGTCGGCTAGGTGAAAAAGCCCTACCACTATATCAATTGATGAAGAAATCAGACAAATTCACATAGACACAGCAAGCTGATAGCGCTTTCCATGAATTAAAGAAAATGTTGGCAACATCACCAATATTAGCATCACCACTATCCAGAGAGCCAATGTTGCTCTATGCCGCCGCAACCAATAGAGTTGTAAGTGCAGTAATCGCAGTTGAACGCGAAGAGGAGGGCAAATCAGTCCAAAGACTAGTTTATTACTTGAGCGAAGTGCTCTCTGTGTCAAAACAGAATTACACGCATTATCAGAAAATGACATATGGGGTATATATGGCAGCAAAGAAGCTGAAACATTATTTTCAAGAACACCCAATCCGGGTAATATGCGAGGCACCTATCTCGGATATATTAGGCAGCAAAGATGCCAGTGGTCGAGTTGCAAAATGGGCCATAGAGCTAGCACCATATACTGCACGGTATGATAAGCGAGATGCAATTAAATCTCAAGACGTTGCAGATTTCTTCGTGGATTGGATGGAAATGCAGTACGAACCACCATTGCCAGACCCGAACTACAGGAAAATGCATTTTGACAGGTCCAAGATGAAAATGGGTCTGGGCGCTGGGATAGGGCTCACATCACCAAAGAGGGATCAGCTCAAGTATGTGCTACAAATCCATTTTGCTGCTTCGAATAACGTTGCCAGTATGAAGCACTTGTCCACGGCATCAATGTGGCCAAAGAGATTGGCATCAAAAGGATCATGTGTTTTGGCGATTAAGATTTCGTGATTCAGCAAGTGTCTGGAAATTGGGACGCGCTGGACGCAAACATGGCATTATATCATTTCTATGTCCAACAAATTTTGGGATACTTTGACGCGTGTGAATTCCACCACGTCCCAAGGGCAAAAAATGAAGCAGCAGATGTATTATACAAACTAGGTTCATCTCGGCAAGAAATACCACCAGGAATAGCATTGGAACATCTCAAAAAACCATCGATCAAGCCGTCACCAGAGTCCGAATAAATATTCATCCCGGCAACACAATAGTCAGACGTTGTGCCAATGGACATTGACTCAGGGGCAATTTCGACTCACTCGGGGACTGATCCGCTCACGTTAGGGGTTGCCGAATCACACTCGGGGACTCCTCAGGTCATGTCGGCAGAACATATGTCGGCGGACCCAATGGAAATTGACGGTGAAGAAGACCCGGAGCCGCTAATACCAACATGGGCACAACCAATATTCAAATACTTGAAAGATGGGACCCTGCCGTGTGATGAGATATTGGCAAGGCAAACAGAAACGAGAGCAAAAGCATACACTATAATCAACAAGGAACTATACAAGAGGAGTGTGACGAGTGTACTGCAGCGTTGCATCAGCTCATCGAAAGGTCAGGCGATTTTGTTGGATATTCATCAAGGGGAATATGGGCACCATGCATCATCAAGAGCATTGGTGGCCAAGGAGTTCCGACATGGATTTTATTGGCCAAGCGCATTGGCACAGACACAAGAGTTAGTCAGAAAATGCAGTGGTTGCCAACATTATGAATCCAAGTCACATTTACCAGCGTCCAAATTAAAGACTATACCAATCACTTGGCCATTTGCAGTATGGTGTCTAGATATGGCAGGACCATTCGAACCAGCAAGGGGAGGAATGACTCATATTTTGGTGATGATTGATAAGTTCACCAAATGGATAGAGGTGAAACCCATCAAGAAATTGGACGGTAAAATAGCTGTCACATTCTTAAGGGACATAATCCTAAGATATGGTTACCCACACAGTGTAATTACAGATAATGGCACAAACTTTGCTGAAGGAGCTTTTGCTCGTTTCTGCGGAAAGAACCGAATAAGACTCGGTTTAGCATCAGTCGCTCATACAGAATCAAATGGACAAGTTGAACGAGCTAATGGCTTAGTTCTATCAGAGATAAAAACCCCGCTTAATGGAACCACTCCAGAGATCACCTGGTTGCTGGATAGAAGAACTTCCCTCAGTGCTATGGAGTTTAAGAACAACTCTGACACGGTCAACAGGCTATACGCCGTTTTTCCTTGTGTATGAGGCAGAAGTAGTTTTGCCTGCCGACATAGAGTATGACTCTCCAAGGATAAGGCAATACTCGGAAGCCGAGGTAAAATAGGCCCGAGAAGATGGATTTGACTTACTCGAAGAAGCAAGGGAACTGGCATTGTCCAGATCCGCTATATATCAGCAAAATCGCCGACGCTACCATAGCCGGAAAGTTCAACCTCGTGTTTTTCGAGAAGGGGATATGGTGCTAAGTCTAGTGCAGCGCACATCAGGAATGCATAAATTATCACCCCCATGGGAAGGTCCGTTGATTGTAAGCAAATCATTGCACAGTGATTCATATTATCTTATCGATGCTCGTGAAGCGCAAAAGAACAAGGCGGACAGATCAGGAGATGAGACCAAAAGGCCATGGAATGTGGCACTTCTTCGTCCCTTTTATACTTAGGAGAAGCAATGCATGTATCACTCGAAATCTCATAAGTCGGACACTTGTGCCGGCTATGTGCTGATAATAAAATGGTATGACTCGAAAAACTAACTTGGGGACTACCCCTTATGTTTTCCCTTTCAATTATTTTATGTCGGCTGGCGTGACACCCAAAGCTTATCTCGGAACAAGTAGTGTTTACTCGTAAAGAATCAAATCTTCGACTATGCTGTTGTCTGAAAACACGGCTTCATGGCAAGCAAGAGAAAAGGATACATGACGAGTAAACACGAACACCGAATAAGTACAAGGAGAAACGTGAGTCGACCCTGTGTTTTTGCCTAACCCACTGCAGGTCATATTGTATTGTGTGTCGAATGATCCTCGGCCAAGTGATCCAAGTTTCATACCCGCTAACCATATCCTTAGTACTTTGAGACTCTAATGTCGAACGCCAAAAAAGGTAGACAGGAGCCAAAGTCGAGGAAAGGTGAAATGGTAAAATGAGACTCGGGGACTTGCCCTTGAATGATTCACACTCAGAACTTAACGAAAATATATAAAGCCTTATCAAAAGGCACATAATCAAACTTAATTGCAATATATATTACATTTGTACCCGACATACCGGGAATCTCATCAAAAGTTCAAGTACTTGTTCTATTTAGTCTAAGAAGCAGCCTTGGAGCTAGGATCTTCGCTTGGAGCATCTGCCGAGTCTTGGGCGTCAGTAGCCGAGTCATCGGGACCATCTGACTCGGTGGCCTCGCTGTCGGCACCCTCTTCGTTAGCAACTTTGACAAGTGGGTCGCCGAGGTCGAGGAAGCTGGGCCCGTCGCACCAAGCATGTACCATGGTGTACTCGATCATGGCGTAGGCTCGCTCCTGGCGTCTCTTGATCAGCTCCGGGTCATTCAGCCACTTCCCGTATCCCCTTATGCGATCAAGAACATCAAGATTTATGTCCTCGTACCATGAAAGCAGAAAGGAGAGGGCCTTGTCCGCTGCAGCTCGGCCGGCCGACTCACGCCACTGATCCAGCCTGTCCTCAGTGTGGAGCAATCTCTCGGCAAGGGGCTCGATGAGTTCAGGTGCATCCTCATCCTGCCAGAGCATGCGAAACGCATGAATAGCCGATTTGAGCAAGTCCATGCCGCAAGACTTGAGGATCTTGACCCACTCTGACACCGCTTTGAGATGCTCATCCATGGTCACCTCGCCATCAGCCGGAGCGCCAGATTTGGCTCTCACTTTCTTCATGGCCTGAATGGAAAACATGTTGTCCTCAGAAAAATTCTCTGCAAGAAAAATAGAAAGTTAGAAAGTAACAAAAATAGATGGGAAAAAGTCTAGAACGAACATTACAATGCAAAAAGAGTAAGAACTCACTACCGAGAAAGAAGTTGATAGCGCCGATCTTGCTCTGCCAAATCTTGGCCTTGGCTTGGAGGGCGTCGAGGTTCAGGTTCGCCGACTCAACTGATGACTCGACCTCGTCGAGCAGCTTCTTGGTCTTCTTGGCGCTGGCGGCCTGTTGGTCGTCTTTCTCGGCAAGCTCCTCCTTCAGCCCCTTCACCTCGGCCAAGTGTTTCTGCTCCATGTCGGCCATCAGCTTCTTCATCCGAGTCACCTTGTCTCTCTCCTTTTGGAGTTCGTCTTGGTGCTTCTCTGCTTATTCGGAATGAGTTACTCTTCAGCATCGACGGAAATACCTTGAACTACCAGATTAATAAGGCAAGAACGTGGCATGAAGGAAGGCAAGAAACTTACTCTCCGTCTCGCTGATCTGTGAGTGGAGCGTCTCGATGGTGGAATGAGCAGAGGCTGTGGGAAAAGAGTGCGAAAGGCTAAGAAAATGAATCAATGGAAGATACGCCGAATAAGGATAGGGCGAGTAAGAAAGTCACCTTGGCCTTAGGTGTGAATCTGCAGCTTTTCATACGCAAGTTCGAGCTTGCGATGCTCCAGAAGGAGAGCTTGATGCACCTTAGTGCACTCATTATGCGTGAGTTGCAAAGGAAAAAGGACAATGAATAAATGGAAAATCAAGCTTCCAGACAGATAAAGAATGACTCCCATCTAAGAGCTTACAGCCCAATAAGTTTCTCATTCAGCAGTAACCTTGGGGACTAGGGATCGAAAGTCTAACATGCGAGCTTGACATAAGGAAATAAAAGGCTAAGTTCTATGCCAAAGCATAAGGCTCAGCCGAACCAAGGCCTTTCCCGTTGAGCGTCCGAGTAAGAACTTGACCCATTTTCAGGGTAGTTACTACGTTGGCGCGGGTGGCAGCAGCACTAGTATGAAGGGCAACAACTTTAGAGACATCACCTGACCCGGCAGCCGCAGACTCGCCCGCTTTGCCCGTTGAAGCAAGCAATGTTGCCAACGTCGGGGGCCGGATTTGAGGAGCAGTACCCGGAGCGTAGACCAAGGTTGTCTGCTTGGTGGTGGTCTTGCCGGATGAAGGGCGAGCCGAACCAGCAGCCTTAGGCTGGGTCTGGCTCTTTGATAGAAGAAGAGAGTGAGCAGGATTGTTTTGAGAAGAAAGTGGAGCCGACTGACTGGGCTCAGCAGTGTTGCTGGCACCAAGATCAGAAAAATGTTCATTCACACCAGTTTGAGGGCTGGCGCCAGAGGAACTCGTGGTGGAGGTCTTCTCGGCACCAGCGTTGCTGGCACCAAGATTCGGAAGTTGTTCCCGGCCAGCACCAGGGGCGCTGGCGCTAGAAGCTGACTCGGCAAGGAAAACGACTCGGAAAACTTACCTAGGGGACATGATTGACCCGGCTAAACGGAGGGCAGCTCCAAGCCCAATCATCCTCCAAGTTCAGTTTGAAGATTGAGCTTACTCGGCGAGCAATGGAGTCATGGGTGAGATCCTCCGTACAGTGCCGAGTGGGATCATGGGAGCCACTCATGAAGCACATCTTGTGGCTCCTAGCTTGGATAGGGCTTACCCGGCGTGAGACGAAGGTGCACATGAGGTCCCTCTCGGCAAGATGAAAATGCTCATCGGGCGACAACAACCTTTCCAAGATCATGTTGTCCTCATTCACCGCAGCGTCTTGGTCGCGCGGGTCAAGCTGCCAGAACATCTTGTCCGGGACCTCATCTGAGAAAGGAGGGAGCGTCTTGGTCGCGCAGGTCAAGCTGCCAGAACTTCTTGCAAGAATCGAGACCAGTAACACGAGGAAATATGTAGTCTCTCCTGGGCGTGATACTAGCGGCACTGCACCGGGTCGGCCTCTTCTCGGATCGAGGAGCACCAGGCTGGGGAACAACTTGAACCTTAAAGCTAAAATATTTGGCACACAGAAGAACTGTAGGCCAAATCCCGAGGTAAGCCTCGCAAGCGGAAATAAAGCAAGAGAGGGAGCCAATCGCATTGGCAGGAAGATGATGGGTCTGCAGATGGAAAGTGGAGAGAAACGAGGAAAATAAGATGCTCACTGGAAGAGCAAAACCTCGCTCAAAGTGAGAAAGGAAGACCACCCGCTCATTGGCATCGGGTTTAGGAGAGATCTCACCGGCGGGAAGACGACAATCCACCTGCAGCAGGATGCGCCTGGTGGAGCGGAGCCACTCGACCTCCTCGGTGGAGACCTCTGAGCCCTCCCAGCCGTCGCGCTCGCCGGCGGGAACCTCCTGCTCCTCAGCACCATATGCACCGTCATGTGCGTCCATCATCCTCCCAGACTTGATCTCCTCCGCTGAGGTAAGAGGTTTGGAAGAACAGGGACCCGTGATGGAATGGAAAGAGAAGTGGAGCAATCGCAGGGCAAGAACGGAAGGAAGGAAAAACCGCAAAGGGGGATGTTTGATTTTGCAGGCACAAGGAAGAAGAAGAGGAAGCGGAAAACTGAACAGGCGTGGGGGAAGTGGTAACCCCCTCACCCCTACTTAAGGGCAGTAAAAACCTCCAATCGTGGGATCCCTCTGCGCCGTGCGACCAGCGTGTGGCCGTGTACGAGTAAACCAACCAGCGGGCGCCAAGTGGAAACAATACACAGAATAGCCCATGCCATGTCACAAAAGGAAGGACAAGGGGCGCAGGCCGATGAGACTACCACAGTGATGGGGAATAACTGCGCAGCCATCACTGTGAGCCAGAGCTTGGAACAAAACTTGAGGCAAGTAATCATGATTACCAGCTGTCAGTGACTGAAGCACGCCGAAAATGACTCGGAATTGGCCAAAGTGACTCGGCACGAGGCAAAAATGAGCCAAGAAGTCAAAGAGTGGATCCGAAAACTGTCAGATGGACTCGATAAGATGCAAGATAGCGACAAATAAAGACAAAAATTAAGTTCCAATCACGTAAAAGGAACCTGGAGACGCCTAACAGCTTGAACTGCTATACCTCACCAGCTTCGGGGACTAATGTCAGGGGGATAACCCCCGGTAGGGTCAAGAGGGGTGAAACGTAGCACAGCTTGGCTAGCTGCGAGTAAAGAAAGAGCTCAGACGAGTAAGTACGACCGAGAGAGAGAATCGTGTGCGGCCGACATATGAGCTATGTCGGCCCGTATAAGACAAAGTTGTTATTCTTGCAGGAACCAACGAGCCGAGTCTCCCGAGGAAGGGCTGGGTCATATAGGACACGTGGAACCTTTCCGAGTAAGGTTCAGGAGGGACCATGGTAAAGCATGGTCAAAAGAGAAGGGCGACAGCAGGTGACACAAAAGGAGCAGGGTGATGCCCAAAGCAAGGGCTGACGTACAAAGTTACTGCATGACGTCAAAAGGAACAGGAGGAGACGTACCAGAAGACCGTTAGCTGTCGAGCTTTGTGGACTGGGCCATTGGGCGTAGGGCAAGCCCATGAACCGGCCCACGTTGTAGGAACCAAGATCTAAACAAAAAACCCTACAACCTAAAGGGGTATAAGCTAGCTACAGCTGCCTATATAAGGGAGGGCATAGCAGAAGTAGAGGAGGTTGGACCAAGTAGGGAACTAGTGACTGGAACACTAGTTCATACAGCTCAAGGAGCACTTGTAATTCCTAAGTATCAATCAAATTCCTAAGTGTGGAGAGTTCATCTTTTTCTTCGTGCATGGCTAGACCGTTCACTCCCTCCCCAGTGACCACAAGCACACATTCGGCCCCCAACTTAAGCCTACCCATGGCATCTGCCGTGACACCACCACGACACTCAACACGTAGCTAAGAACCTTCATGCCTGCCATTTTGACCATATTTTGAAACATGCATAAGAAATTTAAAAAATGGTCCAAACAAGGTAAATCCTTCGCATGGTGTCTTATTATATGACATAGTTGTAAGGAAAAATACCAAACTTGGTATATTGCAAGTGTCAACAAAAACCTTCTCAGGAATTACCTATCATGTTAGAGGTTTCATGGCTTTCGGGCCAAACGACCAATGTTATGGCCAAAATCAAGACATAGTTTTTGATAATATGCCCGTATTGTGCATACATGTGTATTATGGGATGGCGAACAATGTTGCAGGGGGAAGTTTTCCTTTTTGTCACACGGAAAAACCATTTTCTAAGCGCAAAAAACAAGGCGTTTTCTAAAGGAACCACAAAATGGTTAATTCAAAATGCTACCGCCCCATTTTCCAAAAATACTAGACCACCTTACATGGACAATGTCCCAATCGGATTATCTCAAACATTTTCTTCCATCCCTCCCGAAAAAGACAACTTGCCAAATTGGTAGGAAGCGGGTCCGATTTGAACTACAGGTACATTATCTAGTGCTCGTGATTTTTTGCTAAAATCCTTTTCAGACTCACATTATGCTATTTTATCAGAGATCCAATGCAAGTTTAGCGACACTCAACACCTAGCTATGGACCTTCATGCCTGCCGTTTTGACCATATTTTGGAACACGCATAAGAAATTCATCAAAGGTCCAAAAGAGGTAAATCCTCCGCATGGTGTCTTATTATGTGACATGGCTTCTCATGTTCGAGGTTTCATGGCTTTCGAGCCAAATGACCAATGTTATGGCCAAAATCATGGAATAGTTTGTGATAATGTTCCCATATTTTGCACGCATGTGTATCATGGAATGGCGAATAATGTTGCAGGAGGAAGTTTTTCTTTTCTTCGCACGGAAAAACATTTTCCATTTTCTAAGCACGAAAAATGGGGTGTTTTATGAAGGAACCACAAAATGGATAATTCAAAATGTTACCACCCTATTTTTCAAAAATAATATACCACCTTACATGGATAATGTTCCAACCGGTATATTTCAAACATTTCCATCCACCCCTCGCGAAAAAGACAAATATCTGCCGAATCGGTAGGAAGTGGGTCCGACTTGAACTACAGGCACATCATCTAATGCTCATGATTTTTTGCAAAAATAATTTTTTGCTTCACAATATGCTATTTTATCAGAGATCCAATGCAATTTTAGTGAGGCTCAACACCTAGCTAAGAACCATCATGCGCGGCGTTTTGACCATAGTTTGAAACAGGCATAAGAAATTAAAAAATGGTCCAAAAAGTGTAAATCCTTCACGTGGTGTCTTATTATGTGACGTAGTTTCAAGGAAAATACCAAACTTGGTATATTAAAAGTGTCTTAAAAAAACCTTCTAAAAAATGACCTATCATGTTCGAGGTTTCATGGCTTTCGGGCCAAACGACCAATGTTATGGATAAAATCGCGACATAGTTTGTGATAATGTGCCCATATTGTGCATGCAAGTGTATCATGGGATGGCGAACAGTGTTGCTGGAGAAAGTTTTCCTTTTAATTGCAAGGAAAAAACATTTTCCATTTTCCGAGCGCAAAACACAAGGCATTTTGTGAAGGAACCACAAAATGGATAATTCAAAATCCTACCACCCCATTTTCCAAAAATACTAGACCATCTTAAATTGACAATTTCCCAATCGGGATATCTCAAAAATTTATTGCACCCCTCGTGAAAAAGACAAATTCCAGCCGAATTAGTAGGAAGCAAGTCTGATTTGATCTACAGGTACAGTATCTAGTGCTCGTGATTTTTTGCTAAAATCATTTTTAGACTCACAATATGCTATTTTATCAGAGATCCAATACAAGTTTAGCAACACTCAGCACCTAGCTAAGAACCTTCATGCCTGCCGTTTTGACCATATTTTGAAACAGGCATAAGAAATTCAAAATGGTCCAAACAAGGTAAATCCTTTGTGTGGTGTCTTATTATGTGACATAGTTGAAAAGAAAAATACCAAACTTGGTATATTGCAAGTGTCACAAAAATCCATCTCAGGAATGACCTATCATGTTCGAGGTTTCATGGCTTTCGGGCCAAACGACCAACGTTATCGCCAAAATCGTGGCATATTTTGTTATAACGTTCCCATATTGCGCATGTATGTGTATGATGGGATGGCAAACAATATTGTAGGAGGAAGTTTTCCTTCTCGTCGCACGGAGAAACATTTTCCATTTTTTGAGGGCAAAAAAGGGGTGTTTTGTGAAAGGAACCACAAAATGGCCAATTCAGAATGCTACCACCCCATTTTCCAAAAATACTAGACCATCTTACATGGACAATGTTCCAACCAGGATTTCTCAAATATTTTCTTCCACCCCTCGTGAAAAAGACAAATTCCTGCCGAATCGGGAGGAAGCGGGTCCAATTTGAACTACAGGTACATTATCTAGTCCTCGTGATTTTTTCCTAAAATCATTTTTAGATTCATAATATGCTATTTTATCAGAGATCTAATACAAGTTTAGCGATAGTCAACATCTAGCTAAGAACCTTCATGCCCGTCGTTTTGACCATATTTTGAAACATGCATAAGAAATTAAAACATGGTCCAAACGAGGTAAATACTTCACATGGTGTCTTATTATGTGATAGTTGCAAGGAAAAATACCAAACTTGGTACATTGCAAGTGTGTCAAAAAAACCTTCTCAGAAATGACTTAGCATATTCAAGGTTTCATGGCTTTCGGTAAAAACGACCAATGATATCGCCAAAATTGCGGCATATTTTGTGATAATGTTTCCATATTGTGCACGCATGTGTATAATAGGATGTAGAACTATGTTGTAGGAGAAAGTTTTCCTTTTTGTCTCACGGAAAAACCATTTTCCATTTTCTGAATGCATATAACGGGGCGTTTTGTGAAGGAACCATAAAATGGCTAATTCAAAATGCTACGACCCCATTTTATCAAAATACTAGACCACCTTACACGGACAATGTCTCAACTGGGATATCTCAAACATTTTCTTCTATCCCTCACAAAAAAGACAAATTCTTACCGAATCGGTAGGAAGCGGGTCCGATTTGAACTACGGGTAGATTATCTAGTACTTGTGATTTTTTGCTAAAATCATTTTTAGACTCACGGTATGCTATTTTATCAGAGATCTACTACAAGTTTAGCGAGACTCAACACCTATATGAGTCACTCCCGTTGTTTTGACCATGTCTTGAAATGGGCATAACTAGTTAAAAACATTTAAAAAATAGAAATCCTATACATTGCATAATTTTATATGACAGTAAAGTTATACACATCCTATCATTTGAATCCGAAGTCATATAAAAAATTATAAGGAAATTAAGTTTTTACTTTTTGAAAACAATAAAATCCCTCCATTCGTGTGGGATCAAACTTTACAAAAATCCCATAGTTTTTAGTAAAATCGACTGCTAATAACTATTGGGCTGTTGGCCCAGCTGGTAGGGCAAAATATTCAGGCAGCCCAACACTGTTTCGACGCTAAAAATGTATCATGCATGATACATGAACAATTTCTTGGTTCAGCGGTTTGGTTCCCTGAGTGTGAGGAAGTGGTCTTGGGTTCGACCCCCGCGGAACTCATTTTTGCCTTTATTTCTAGTGGGTTAAGAATATACAAAAACATCATGCGTTTTTTGATTATATCTTCGAAGTGTAGGTGGAGTGGTCTAGTTCCTTTAGCGAGAGGGAGGGGGTAGTGGGTTCAAACCCCGCGGCCTTTACAAAAAGAAGCATACATTGTTTCTTTATGTGAATGAAACTTTGGTAGAGTGGTCTTGTTCTCGCGCCTTGTTTTTTTGTCTTAATTTCCATCGCACCGGTATTATTTGTTTAATATTAAAATGACATGTAGACCCTACTAGTCAGTGACACTAAATAAAATGCCATATTCACTTGTAGACCCCACATAAATGAACATGTCACATGACACATAGACGAACTGCTTAGGTGACAGTCTAATCACCCTTTTTGTATTTTAGAATATATTGTTATTATATAATATATGACCATCTAAATTGGTTGTAGTGTCCAAGATAAATGACTTTAGACCAGTCCTATCAATCTATGACCATTTCATGTTAGGACACTATGACCTTTTTGATAAAATTGGTCGTTATTTTTAAAGGTTTGGACCCTCCTAAATTCCATACGACCAACTAGTTCAGAATGATCATATTTCTTGACTAAAAAATTTATGGTCGTTAAGAAAAGGTCACTAGTTACCAGATTGCTTGTAGTGCCAACAATTTGAATATGGTTATCATTGTTGATCTTGGAAGATAACATCCTTGCACTCGGGGAGAGGAAAATAAGATTTTTAAGGAGTGAATCAGATGCCAACCCATTTTCCTGAGCGAACTTGAAAGACACAAACGAATGCGATGCTTCAGTATCAAATAATACGCGTACATGGACAGAGTTCATGTGAAGCGTACCCAAGACAACTCTAGAAGCATGCTCTGCTCGAACAATGTTGACGTTGTTGGCGCGAGCAACAACTGACCCCGATTTAGTGTTGATGTTTCGAGCCCGAGGAGCAGGTGACCGAACCATAGCAGTTGTCGAAGCAGGTCTTGGCGTGGGTGGAGAAATAGCTCTGTTGTTCATCGGACAACTCCACTGTTGGTGTCTAGTGTCACGACAAGTGTAACAAGAACCACTCGGGCGAGGAGCATAGTATCTAGAAGGTCCACCATACATCTCTCTCGGGTAGTTTGTGGCACCCCGGAAAAACGGTAATAGAAATCGCCTGTCTTTATCTTGTGCATCATCATATCATCATGCATATCTTGCCCTGAAACGAAAACCATATTTTGTCTTATACATTATATCTCTCCTTTTATTCAAATTATGCTTTAAGATATTTTTATCGTGATAAGATATTTACAAAATGTTTTCTAAAATATAAGAAAAGAAAACAAAACTATTCTAAATAATCATAATAATAAACCTAGACCTAAAACCGGCCAGGCCCAAAAGGCCCAACCGGCAGAACAAACCCTACCTAATCACCCAAACCCTACCCCAAACCCTAGACAAACCAATCCCACATCCCCATCAGCCGCCGCCACCGCCGCCAGGCACCCACCCACCCGCCAGCGCCCGCTCACACCCCGCACGCTGTCACAATACCTGGTCCCACCTCTAATTGCGACTGTCCCACCCACTCCCCGTGATCCCCGCTTCCCTCTCCCCTCACGACCCCCACCTACCTTCCCTACTATCCAACTCCCGACGCCACCGTCGCAGAACCGCTCCCCTCACCTCACCTCGTTCCGCCGCCGCCAGCGCCACTCCCGTGCCACCTCGCACAGGACCTCGCTGCCACCACGTCGCCTGGCTGCAAAGAACCGCTGTCGGTCCCTCTCCTCGCCCTGGAGCCGCCGCCCGCGGGCCCTCACTGCTCGTTGACCCGCGTCCTCCCTGCTTGCCTTCCGCACGCCGTCTGCCCATGCTCAGCCGCGTCACGACCTGCGCGAGCCTACCCAGGCCGGCCACCTCTGCGCCCCCCATCATTGCAGCGCCAAGCTTCGGCCTTGCCGCCGCCCGCCTCACCTCTGCCTCGCTATGCATCACCTTCCTCCGGCCGCATGGTGCAGCCAAGCTCTCCCAGGCACCCGGCCTGAGCGCGTCCTCTCCCACCATCTCAGCATCGACCCGACCCGCATGACCCCGCCCTTCCGCTCAGCGCTGGCCAGCGCGCGCCTCTGCAGGATCCTGACACCCCTGCTACCTTGTGCAACGCTCGAGCCGACCTCCACCACACCCACCTCTGTCCGCTGCCTTGGATACCATCGCTGGCTCCTGCTGGTGCCAAGGCCGCATCCTCAACGTTCTGCGCCATCTATTTCTGTCCATCAGGAGGACTACAACATCGTGTATGTGTGGGTTCCTGCGCAGATGGACAAGGAACAAGTTGGTTGTTGGTGTGCCCGTAGGTTGTGGGAACATAGATGCCAAACCAAGAATAAGATGACCTCGAGGCCGAATCGAAGACATAGACTCTGAACATGCGAGGTTGTAGGGTGGCATGCGTACTCAGAGGGAACCGCAACCCTGATGACAAGATGATCATGCCATGAAGATCGGACAATGCCAAGATCCCTGATGCTCGAAGATCGAACAGTCGGCATGGCAAAGTTTGTTTTTCCGAACACCAAAACCGTCCACATGGAAACCGAAGACCTTCCCGAAGCCCGACCCCCAAGCTCCGAAGACCGATCCCGCCGATGACTGAACCCGAATCCCCTCGGAGCCAAGATCTTCGACCGCCATGTGTGACCCCTTTTCCTGAGACCAATATTTTTATAATATATGACATATATATTTGTGCATTTAAATTGTTCATTCTCGCATACATATTAATTTGGTTGGGGGCATTATTCCAATTCACCGCATAATTAAATATGGAGACCATATGCGGGCAAATCTAGTCTAATATTGGTCTCATTTAAATTTGTGTAGTGAACGGATGACATGTTTCGACTTGTTAAGACAACATTTAAATTGCGGGGTATCTGGAACAACTATAACCATATACTTAATTGTCGGGACCCCGGTTCCTCTTAATATGGCCTAATTGCATCGCATTTTTGCCATGTCATACATCATAAATGCATCATGCCCTATCTTTTATCGTAGTATTAAATAGTGCATCCAGTGTTTCTTCTAGTGTTTTGCTTCTTCACGGATTAGGCCGATGAGTTGATGCGAGTGCCGACCGATCCTCGGATGAACCTTCGGCAGTGTTTTCAGGCGAGCATTCTCCCCCTTTCTACCTATCTTAATTTTGTAGTATTTATTTCCTCCTGTTGATCTAATGCTATCTATGTTGCGATGCTATAGATTCCGTACCCCTTTATACTTCTCTGCAGCCTCTATATTGCCATGGACACCTCCTATAACCTGTTGTTTGGTAGATAATCGGTCTTGCGAGTCGTAGTCGCTTGCTTAGGTGCTACTTCGTGTCATCAATGTTCCACCATTGTTGGCGGTTGTCATAAGCCTAATGGTGGAGATGATCATGGATTTAATTACTGTTTAATAACTAAAATTGAAAGTAGGTAAATAATGCAGAGGCACAGGTGGGCAATAGATGTTATTTGGTTTTTAACCGTCCACTTGTGTCTCGTAGGACCCCGAGTACTTGATACCTGTTCTTTGAATATTCACACTATCCGCATGTGGGACCATGAATCCCCCTAACCCTAGCTTGAGTCATATTTAATTCCTTGGGGCCAAAAACTAGTTTGGGGCTTTATTACTATCCTGTACTTATGCCATGCTTTACTCCTTTATTTACGATTGCGCGTGGAGCGCCTGTACTGTTAGGAACAAATGTGGAATGTTTTCGCGGTATCGACAAGCCCAGTCATATTTTCGGGTTCCCAGTGGTTTACATCCATTGGCACAAACCTCTAGGTTCGTCTCGGAGCCGGCCAACTTCGTCGTGGGTAGCTTGGTGGGGTGGCCCCCTGAAATCAAATATGAATCTTGCGAATGTTCTTTCGTGATGCCTTGTTGGGTTTTCATTCGGTTTTTCCCGAGGTTGATCGTGCGTGTGTTGCTATTTGTGCACCCCTGCAGGGGTAAAACTTTCTAAAAGCCGTGTCCGCGGCTATGGACGACTTGGAGCACAGTATCTCGATCATAGACAACTATAACTAAAGTAGTGCTATAAATTTTACTTTATAATGACTAGTAATCAGCTTCACTACAACGGAATGGCTAAATAAAAGTACCAACAACTACTGGTTCTGGGATGCCTCATGCTATATGTATCTGACTAGTAAGTATCAAAACAACAACGAAATGGTTAACTAAAAATGCCCACTATTTATAATATCAGGATGACTCATGCTATCTATATGTGACTAGTAATTGCCGCAACTATAACGGAATGAATAAAACTGCCAACTGTGTGAGTTCCTCGGTTGACTTCCTCGTTTGGTCTCGAGGGGGAATACCAGGATGGGTATGCTTGGTGATATTTTCAGGTTGGATTCGAATAGGTCTTTCTTATCCCTATCTGATAGCCACGAGTTGAATTGAGTCTCTATAGGTTGTTTAGTGCATGCTGCGCTGCCGCTTGAGTCCACCATACCTATGTAGGCGAGGACTGCCGAATTCTAGTCTCGCCGTGTACTGGCCTCAGTACTGACCGCTCTCTTTTTTCCTTTGCCCTTTGTCGGAACCCCTTTTGTTTAAGCAGGTTTTAAGATCGATTTCGTTAGCAGGGTAACCCTTCCGTCTTGGACTGGGCAGGATTATAGACACCATTGGTTGTCTTCAGGGCTCTTAGCTCAATTTGCATCTTGTCCGTACTCGGACGTTGTATCATTTTAAAGGTGATTTGGATATTTGTATTGTATATCTGTATTCTTGACTCTTTGAGTCATTGTTATATATATCTATTATGTGGGTTCCATCGTGGACTATTTTTAATGGTATTACTTAGTTTTCCACCCGCACGAAAGTGCCTGGTGGGCACATTTGAATCGTTTATATGCGGGTTTGGCGGGAATCGCTGAAACTTGCATAGGACCGATTCTAAGGGTGTTACAGAGTGGTATCAGAGCTCAACAGTTACGATACCCACTGGTCCAGCCTGTAGGATAACCTAGCTAACGGTCAACGTAGAGTGTCAAAACTATTTTTGAAAAATCGGTTGGATAGATCTGATTAGGTCTATTTTTACTCGTTACCTCTCTGTTGTTCTCTTTTTACCTCTGCATGTTTTGAATATGCTGTCTTATCTTTTCATCGAGTCCAGGATTTCTCGCGGTTGGGTTTTCTTTCGTACCTTCAGGGTTTCGCTTCCTTCCTTTTATAACGATGGTTCTACAAACATCAAATATGCATCTCGTTTATTGTACCCTTCATACAATATTTTTGTTCTTGAACCCTTTATCTATATGTGTACCTTGATGGATATACGTATCATTGAAAAACATATGAGAAGGACGAGCATTGGTGAAGTTGGAGTATACCTTGAGCATGTGTTGTTCATGCCAATGGAACCATCGCGGAACCTAATCATTGTGTCGTTGATATGATTTCTTTTGTATCTTCCGGTGGTTTCCAATGTGATGACATCATCTGCGTCAGATTTGATGAAGAACTTGCATCACTCCTTTGTTCTCCGAACATCGCCTGTCAAGATCTTCAATCTAATTTCGAAAGTTGTGTTGCACGATTTTCCTACTCATGTACGGAATTAATAGTTTGGGTATGGGATGGACTGATCATCCTAGCCGACTCTTACTGTTTACTCTTGTACATCGAACTGGTGGATCACTATAACTTTTCCACTTTTCACGGAAGTTAAAGGTGGCCTTATATTTTGATGCCTTTATCTTCGCCCTTTGTTCTCCGGAGTGTTTTCTCAATGAACATGAGCACCGATCCTTGTTGGTGGTGTCGCGGATTTCAAGATGGAGAAAGAACCCTTGTTAGTGGTGTCGTGAGGATCTACAGGAAGCGAGAAGGTTCAGATCGTTGGCTTTCTTTCCAGTACCATGAGGCGGATCTCGAGGGCGAGATCCATTGTTAGTGGTGTCGAATTGTAGCACCCAGGAAAAACAGTAATATAAATCGCCTATCTTTATCTTGTGCATCATCATGCATATCTTGCCCTAAAACAAAAACCATATTTTGTCTTATACATTATATCTCCCCTTTTATTCAAATTATACTTCTAGATATTTTTATCGTGAGAAGCTATTTACAAAATGTTTTCTAAATATAAGAAAAGAAAACAAAACTATTCTAAATAATAATAATAATAAACCTAGACCTAAAACCGGCCAGGCCCAAAAGGCCCAGCCGGCAGAACAAACCCTACCTAATCACCCAAACCCTACCCCAAACCCTAGACAAACTAATCCCACACCCCCATCAGCCGCCGCCACCGCCATCAGGCACCCACCCACCCGCCAGCGCCCGCTCACGCCCCGTACGCTGCCGCGATACCTAGTCCCACCTCTAATTGTGACCGGCCCACCCACTCCCCGCGATCCCGCTTTCCTCTCACCTCATGACCCCCACCTGCCTTCCCAGCTATCCAACTCCCGACGCCACCGCCGCCAGAACCGCTCCCCTCACCTCACCTCGTTCCGCCGCCGCCAGCTCCACTCCCGCGCCACCTCGCGCAGGACCTTGCTGCCACCGCGTCGCCCGGCTGCCAAGAACCGCCGTCGGTCCCTCTCCTCGCCCTGGAGCCGCTGCCGCCCGCGGGCCCTCACTGCTCATCGACCCGCGTCCTCCCTGCTCAGCCGCGTCACGACCTACGCGAGCCTACCCAGGCCAGCCACCTCTGCGCCCCCCGTCGTTGCAGCGCTAAGCTTTGGCCTTGCCGCCGCCCGCATCACCTCTTCCTCGCTATGCATCACCGTCCTCCGGCCGCATGGTGCTGCCAAGCTCGCCTAGACACCCAACCTGAACGCGTCCTCTACCACAATCTCAGCATCGACCCGGCCCGCATGACCCCGCCCTTCCGCTCAGCGCTGGCCAGCGCGTGCCTCTGCAGGAGCTTGACGCCCTGCTACCCTGCGTGACGCTCGAGCCGACCTCCACCACACCCGCCTCTGTCCGCTGCCTTGGATGCCATCGCTGGCTGCTACTGGTGCCAAGGCCGCATCCTCAATGTTCTACGCCATCTATTTCTGTCCATCAGGAGGACTACAACATCGTGTATGTGTGGGTTCCTGCGCAGATGGAGAAGGCACAGGTTGGTTGTTGGTGTTCCCGTATGTTGTGGGAACATAGTGGCCAAACCAAGAATAAGATGACCTCGAGGACGAATCGAAGACATCGACTCTGAACATGCAAGGTTGTAGGGTGGCATGCGTACTCAGAGGGAACCGCAACCCTGATGACAAGATGATCATGCCATGAAGATCGGACAATGCCAAGATCCCTGATGCTCGAAGATCGAACCGTCGGCATGGCAAAGTTTGTTTTTCCGAACGCCAAAACCGTCCACATGGAAACCAAAGACTTTCCCGAAGCCCGACCCCCAAGATCCAAAGACCGAACCCGAATCCCCTCAGAGCCAAGATCTTTGACCGCCATTTGTGACCCCTTTTCCTGAGACCAATATTTTTCTAATATATGACATATATATTTGTGAATTTAAATTGTTCATTCTCGCATACATATTCATTTGGTTGGGGGAATTATGCCAATTCACCGCATAATTAAATATGGCGACCATATGCGGGCAAATCTAGTCTAATATTGGTCTCATTTAAATTTGTGTAGTGAACCGATGCCATGTTTCGACTTATTAAGACAACATTTAAATTGCAGGGAATCTAGAACAACTATAACCATATACTTAATTGTCGGGACCCCGGTTCCGCTTAATATGGCCTAATTGCATCGCATCTTTGCCATGTCATACAGCATAAATGCATCATGCCCGATCTTTTGTCATAGTATTAAATAGTGCATCCGGTGTTTCTTCTAGTGTTTTGCTTCTTCACGGATTAGGCCGATGAGTTGATGTGAGTGCCGACCGATCCTCGGATGAACCTTCGGCAGTGTTTTCAGGCGAGCATTCTCCCCCTTTCTACCTATCTTAATTTTGTAGTCTTTATTTCCTCCTGTTGATCTATTGCTATCTGTGTTGCGATGCTATAGATTCTGTACCCCCTCTATATTGCCATGGACACCTCCTATTACATGTTGTTTGGTAGATAATCGGTCTTGCGAGTCGTAGTCACTTGCTTAGGTGCTGCTTCGTGTCATCGATGTTCCACCATTGTTGGGGGTTGTCATATGCTTAATGGTGGAGATGATCATGGATTTAATTGCTTTAAAATACTAAAATTGAAAGTAGGTAAATAATGTAGAGGCACAGGTGGGCAATAGATGTTATTTGGTTTTTAACCGTCCACTTGTGTCCCGTAGGACCCCGAGTACTTGATACATGTTCTTTGAATATTCGCACTATCCGCATGTGGGACCATGAATCCCCCTAACCCTAGCCTGCGTCATATTTAATTCCTTGGGGCCACAAACTAGTTTGGGGCTTTATTACTATCATGTACTTATGCCATGCTTTACTGCTTTATTTAAGATTGCGCGTGGAGCACCTGTACTGTTTAGGAACAAATGTGGAATGTTTTCGCGGTATCGACAAGCCCAGTCACACTTTCGGGTTCCCAGTCGTTTACAACCATTGGCACAAACCTCTGGGTCCATCTCAAAGCCGGCCAACTTCGTCGCGGGTAGCTTTGTGGGGTGGCCCCCTGAAATCAAATATGAATCTTGCGAATGGTCTGTCGTGATGCCTTGTTGGTTTTTCATTTTGTTTTTCCCGAGGTTGATCGTGCGTGTGTTGCTATTTGTGTACCCCTGCAAGGTAAAACTTTCTGAAAGCCGTGTCCGAGGTTATGGACGACTTGGAGCACAGTATCTCGATCATAGACAACTATAACTAAAGTAGTGCTATAAATTTGACTTTATAATGACTAGTAATCAGCTTGACTACAACGGAATGGCTAAATAAAAGTACCAACAACTGGTTTTGGGATGCCTCATGCTATATGTATCTGACTAGTAAGTATCACAACTACAATGGAATGTTTAACTAAAACTGCCCACTTTTTATAATATTAGGATGACTCATGCTATCTATATCTGACTAGTAATTGTCGCAAATATAACGGAATGAATAAAACTGCCAACTGTGTGAGTTCCTCGGTTGACTTTCTTGTTTGGTCTCGAGGGGGAAATACCAGGATGGGTATGCTTGGTGATAGTTTCATGTTGGATTTGAATAGGTCTTTCTTATCCCTATCTGATAGCCGCCAGTTGAATTGAGTCTCTATAGGTTGTTTAGTGCATGCTGCGCTGCTGCTTTAGTCCACCATACCTATGTAGGCGAGGACCGCCGAATTCTAGTCTCGCCGTGTACTAGCCTTAGTACTGACCGCTCTCTTTTTCCTTTGCCCTTTATCGGCACCCCTCTTGTTTAAGCAGGTTTTCAGATCAACGTCGTTAGCAGGGTTACCCTTCCGGCTTGGCCTGGGTAGAGTTATGGACGCCATTGGTTATTCTTCAGGGCTCTTAGCTCAATTTGCATCTTGTCCGTACTCGGACGCTGTATCGTTTTAAAGGTGATTTGGATCTTTGTATTGTATATCTGTATTCTTGACTCTTTGAGTCATTGTTGTATATATCTGATTTGTGGGTTCCATCGCGGACTATTGTGTAATGGTATTACTTCGTTTTCCACCCGCACGAAAGTTCCTGGTGGGCACCTTTGAATCATTTCTATGCGGGTTTGGCGGGAATCGCTGAAACTTGCATAGGGACGATTCTAAGGGTGTTACATAGTTGTTGATGTAGACCCTTGGAGCGACGTTGAAGGAGTTCTGTTGCCTTGTTGAGAATCCAGAAGGTATTGGCAGAGCAGGGAGCAGCGGTGCGGTATGAGGAACCCAAACACAACACTTAGAAGGAGTAGCCACAACCGAGGATCCAACACTGTCGTGGCTATGCTTCTTTGATTCATCATGAGCCTGTTTACTTTCCTCCTCTTGAAGAGTTCCCTACTGGAGCTTTAGCAACGACCTTGGGTTTTCATGAGTCAGAGCATACTTGATGGAATCTTTGAGCCCTTGGTAGAATCTATTTTTCTTTTTCTTATCATCAGAAAACTAGTCACCTCATAGCGGGATAATTTTGTGAAGTTCTTGATATAAGTATTCACATTTTCGTTCACCTGTTTGAGATTTAGAAACACCTCCTTCATCCTCTCCATCACAATTTTAGAAAGATATTGTTCCTTGAAAGCCTCAGTGAATTGCTCCCAAGATGATTGAAATCGTGGTGTGCTTGACTTAATTTATTTTTTCCACCATAGAGCTGCCTCTCCATGCAACAAGTGGGTAGGAAACTTGACTCTATCTTGTTCAACAACATGAGCAGTGTTGATAAGCCATGTAATATCGTGGATCCAATCATCAGCATCTAATGGCTCAGTGGTCACCTTGAACTGCCGAGGGTTGAAGTGCAAGAAATCCTTCAATGTGCCATGCTCACTACAAGGAATATGGCTATATATGACCCTCTATTTTCGTCACAAAATCGTCACAATAGTCCGTTTATGACGATTCTATGGCGATTTTGAGATCGTCGAAAGCTGGGCGTCGCAAATGAACTATAACGACGATTTTTGCGAAATCGTCATAAATGTCTATGACGATTTCGCAACGTCATAACCTCTATGACGATCCAATATCGTCATGGGACATCTAGCCTAGACACGTCAGATCCTACATGGCAGATCCTACGTGGCAGAGAATCAGCCCGATCCATTTCAATCGTTTACATGGGCCAAGCCCAAAATTCAGTCCAGTAATTTCTTCTTGGGAATTCCCGTTTGCTGCTTGGGCCAAGCCCAATATTATGGCCCTTTTATTTTCATGGGCAAGGCCTTTTTAGCTTTCAGTTATTTTTTTATTTCAACCATTTTTGTAGTATTGCTCGCTGCTCCAGTCCACTATTTTTTTGGGTGATGGCCTTTTTAGAGCCCAACTGACATTCAGATCATTTCTAAAGTACAGGCATTAAATAATCGATAGTTCGATAAGCATGGCCCAGATCACTTCATTATATTACAATCAAACATAAACCAGGAATACAAAACAACTACAAAAGTAAAATGTAGATATAACTATACAATCAGACATAATTAACAAAACCCAAGAATACAACTATTCCATAGTACAAAACACCCACAAACATACAACTAGCCATAAACTCCCAGGAAGTTACAACTAGCATCAACTCTTTGCTGACTATGAAGCTTTTGCTTATTTTACCTTCATCCTGGAGCTCCTGTAAAAGAAATGAAAGTGTGGTAATGGCTGTTAGTTGGAAAAGAAAGCAATATCTTGTAAAAATAACATAGATCAGCTAGAAAAATAAACAGATGTAAAGTATTGCCAGCTAGTGATAGAGAAGTACAGTACAGTACTCTAAACATATATCTATGAAAGGATTGTAAAAAGCATCGACAGATTATACAACAACCTAAAGCATAGAATTTCGAAGAAAAAACTGGAGCATAGCATAGCAAATATTAGATGAAATTGCTACAGGCTATTCATGATAGAAAGTAGAAACTATATGAACCACTAGGGGTGTAAACAAGCCAAGCTCGAGCGAATACACCTCAGCTCGACTCGAGCTAGATTTGCAACACAAGCTATTTTTGTAGCTCGAGCTCGGCTCGCGAGCTGAAAGACAGGCTCAAATTCGACTCGTCAAAGGATTGCCGAGCTCACAAAGCTCGTTTGTTTTATTTTTAATTTCAAATTAAATTATGTGTTTGATCGTTGGCCTAAAGCGGCACACTGCTCTTCAAAGGTTCTCCACAGGCTCAATATATAGCTGGAACACCACCCTTACCCTCTATCGCTGAGCAGGGTGGGACTAAAAATACTTCCGTGTATGCTACAGCCTACAACTGCCTGACACCCGAATTAACTCTGGGTTGTACGAGGCTGCCAAAGCCCAAAATGTTCTCTTGTACCAAGAGGCTAGGCCTGCTATCATTCTTTTGTGTAATCATGAGCTACTAGATGGAAGTGGAACTCTTCTAAAAAAATATGGAAGTGGAGCAATCAACGATGGATTTCTTCTTTACATGGACTTGAAATTTATTGGGCTAACATAAAAAGAATGACAGGCCTAGGATAGCTCTAAAATATTTATCACAAGTGGACTATCGTAGCTTTTTACCGAGCTTGAGCGAACATTCGAGCTCGAGCTCATGAAGCTCGCGAGCCTGATGACATGTTTGAGTTTGGTTTGTTTAGACTTCGAGCCAAACTCGAGTCGAGCAAATAACGAATCGAGTTCAAATGGTTTGTCAAGCTCGAACTTTTTTGACAGCTCTATGAACCACATAAATTTACACAAATAGTTGAAGAGGTTGGTACATGAAAAGAAAAAAATAGGATAAATAAGAACTACAAAAATAGGATAAATAAGAACAGCAAAATCCTAGCAGGAACAGCAATTTAGCAGAACCTGAGATGGAGAGGGTAGGACAGGCAGATACCTGGGGGCGTAGGCGGGGTCGGAGGCAATGAACTCGTTGACGTCGACGTCGAAGCACTTGGCGAGGGGCTTGTCGCAGCCTAGACCAGCACGTGGAGCGCGTCCAGATCCCGCCCCGTCGGGTCGCGCTACACCACCAGCCCGGCCACCGCCGTCGGGAGTCGATGGTGAGCGAGAGGCGTAGGCACCGACGCCGCAGGCTTGCCCGTACCTCGCATGTAGCTGGTTGTAGAAGCAGACGAGGCGCAACACGGCCTCATCATGTAGCTTGTATGCCCATACAATTTACACAGATATCAGTATCACTTATATCATAGAGACCAAATAGAAAGAACATGAAATAGTGACCATAAAATAACATCATAGAGAAACAACTAGATCCTAATACAAATATATTCAGACCATATCTTCAACATCACAAAGGAACTCTACAAAATATGAGGACCACGTGTGCAGAATCACAGAGTAGAAACAGAGTTATTTCTAGTTTCTGAACATTTTATAATTCGATTATGCAATGGAACCTAGATATTTCAGACTTGCTACTTTCCCCGAACCATTTGTAGTCTGATCTACCAAGTAGAATCTAAGCATTTCCGCAAACAGTACAGCTGCATGAAAAATACTCCAAGTAGAAGTTCTAGAGCCCCTCCATGTCATTCTGACTATCGATTGAGGTGTCGTCCTTATAGTTAAGAAGCAATGGAATTGATAAGTTTAAGCCTTTATTTAAAAGGTAAGTCTACCGACACCATTATGCAGGTAAAAGATGAAAAACAACAGCACCCAAATAGTAGCACAACACTGAGCATGTCGATGCAGCAGTCGCCGATCTTGCCGCTAGAGAGGTGAACGAGGTGAAGGCGGAGGTGATCTTGGGAAAACTGATGTTCACTTCGTCCTCCATGATCTGCTATTATCCGCTGAACGGCAGGCAACCAGAGACCTCAGCCACTGCCGCATCCTCCCAGTCCGCTGTCCGATACTCGCCCCTCATTGCTCCTCCATTATGATTATAACCTGAAAAACACAAGAGATGACAGGACACATACAAGTCAAGTACTCAGTGGAGTAGACAAGTTTCAGAGTAGTGCGAGTAGACTGATTGGGCATCGAAAGCATTGAGAAAGATCATTTTTCAACACTAATATTCATTTTCTCATATACAAAATAGTTCCAGGACTGAACCAAATTCTAGCCTTTCAGGTGTGCTTCATCTACAGCTAACATCAAAAACAAAATAACAACTAAGGATTCCAAGCACTTCATATAACTCTAGTACTTATATGGTTCTCAATTGCTTAGCAAACTTACAACCTGACAAACGAAATCCAGGACCACAACACTCTACATAGGGCAACGTGTGACCTACTGAAGTTCCTAAGACCCTGACGATCTGGAATTAACAAAAGACCAAATATGCTAAGATAGAAATTTCCATTCTTAGTAGGTCAGGTCATTAGAACAGAGCATCTCCATACTTCACAAAATCATTTTAATACTTCACAAAATGCAGCTGTGTATTGGATACAACAAAGGTGGAAAAATTCTTTTGGCAATATAAAATAAGCCATTTCCCAAAGCTCTTAAAAATGAAACTTAGTAGGATTGGCATACATATTGACTCAAGGTTTTCAAAAATATAAGTTGATGCATTACTCTAGCATAAGCAAAATAGAAGCATCACTTTATTGTTCCATATTATACAGTGCCTAACATATTATGAGATATATCATTTGATGTAACTCTATGCAATATCTAGGATAAATTTTATCCTAGATTTTCCATGGCTAAACAATGTTGTAAGAGCACCTTGATGTTTGAAACCATCGGTAGAAGGCCACTCAAGGAAACTAACGTGTATATGCAACAACATAGAGGAGGTTATCCACAATATATATATTATTACTGTAACAAATGTCCCCATCAATGCATAAAAACAGGGTCATCAATATTAGATTTATATAATAGATAATAAGCCATACAATAAATATATATTTGCACGACATAAATAGAGTGAACAGCAGAAAACGTAAGTAATTTGAAGCATAGACAATGTAGCTCACATTTACCCAACATAAACACATAAGTGACCAAAACCAAGTGAGCTTTCTCTTCTCATCATTCTACTTTTGGCAGAGAAACAAGGCATCAAAATGAATTGAAAAGGTGAAAAGCAATAGAGACTATTTGCTTAATAGAACCACATGGTACACATGGGCCGGCTAATAACTAGGTGTCAAATCAAGAGCTATGAAGTGTACATTCTATGCTTCTCAATATACTTACAAATAAACTAGGGTGCGGTAGTTCAGAATGCACTTGGAGCATCTGACAGGCATATATCACTTGAGCACGTAACTTCCACAATCAAATATAACTAAGGGTGCAACACCCTGAGCCTATAGCAATGTATTGCCAAAACAATACCTGAGTTTATCATTAGACGCGACCAAGCAAAGTCATGAGACCAGATAATATATACATTGAGTTGTTCGCCATGGGAAAGGTGATCTTGTCAATGAGCACCAGGAAACAGCAAATGTAATGATGAGAATCATGTTGTCAGGAAATTTGGGCTACTGTGTAACAACCCTATAGAGGAGGAAAACAAAAACCAGATCTGGTTAGTATCATAGCATGCAAAAATATAGTATTACTATTGTGTGCTATTGATGAAGATTGTTGTCACTAGCAAATAAATCACAAAATGTTCTGACAACAGAAATAAAAATAGCAAAGTACTTGCTCAAAGAATGTGACTGGAACAGAATAATGTGTGCCACGGAACTCAGAGGGGATCAACTATCTTCCACTGACCCGTATAGGCAATACCAACTATTATAATCCCGGTTATATGTCAGCACCACATGAACCAATGAACCATGTAAAGCACACGTTAATTACCGCTTCTCATACATGTAGACTAACTACATGTTAAAGAAGGCAAATAGGGCATCAATCTGAATATATTGAAGCAACAACACGAGTTAGGGAGGTTCACTGAAACATGTCTACGGAGTAGCCACCAAAGGATTTGGATCCCTTTCACATACGCAGATCTAAGAGAGAAAAAGAGTAGGCCTTGGCATGGGGAATAATTACCGAGACGGAGATCAGATCTTGTTGATCGGGTTGATGCAAGCCTTTATTCCCCGCTTCTGGATCTGCGTGCAAGTCATGTACCTGACTCCTATGGTGGACAACTCGAGCAAGTTCAAGGTAACCGTAGAGGATACATCGACCATGGGAGCCCCTACATTGACAGACCAAGGTTAAGGTGTCGACTGCTTTTCAGACGGCAGCTTCTCAACACAATGGTGGGTTGGGTGGAGGAGATTTCAGGGATGCACGATTTGCCGGTCGGACGGCCCTGGAGCAGCAAGCAGGAAGAAGCTCCTCTGAGGCCCAAGCCCCCAACCCTGCGTGGCGCCAATGGAGATCGATCAAACCGACTTCACCACCCCATCCTCCATTAGTAAACTAAAAAAAAATATCCCACCCCATAAAGGATTCACGAGACGGGGAGGGGATTTGCTCACACGCACCTAGGTCAGTGATAGCGGCGTCCGAACAGTGGCGGAGGAGCCCAAGCGCACGGGCTTGCTCGACGGAGCCTACGAGGTTGGGCCAGGGGACTGAAGTCGGAGGCACCGCGCTAACTAGGGGTCAATATTGAGTGAGGAGAGGCGGGGGAGGTAGCTCTCCGCCCCTCTCCACTCACCCTGGCAGAGAGGTGAGGGCGGTGGTGGCCGGAGGTGGGGAGACGCTGGGCTGCGGCGGGTGACGGGGTGGCTGCGGCAGGAAATGTAGGGCGGCGGCGGCGGAGAGAACAATACAGTGGGAGGCGGCGGGGATAGAACTAGGGTTCTTCGGTGGGACTTACAAAAATGATTGGTCAATTGCGCGTGACTGGGCGCGAGGAGTGTGGCAAACCGAAATATTTCCAGGACTGCGCGCGATGACTCGATACCAGGTCATCGATCCATGGCAACTTTCCAAACATCACTATCTCAACCGTCCATCGGGTTCATATCCAACGGCCGATATTGTCCTCTCTTATATCTTGTTGGTTATGACGATTTTATGTATTGAAACTATGACGTTTTTAAGCCAAATCGTCTTAATTATTCAGGGTTTTGACTCTCGCAAACGGCCTATGATCATATGGTGTGAAATCGTCATAACTCTATGACGATTTTATCTACGGTCACTATCAAAAGGTCATAGGTTGACACATTTCTTGTAGTGGCTGAGAAGGCGGCACAAACTCATTCCTATGGACACTCTCCTCAAACTGCAACTAGTTCTCCTGCAATGTCCCGAGAGTAGTTGCAATGCTGACTAGTGCATCACCCAACTCCGGCACGACTGGAGCCTCTTCTTCAACATTGGGATGCGGAGGAGGATCCATCCAGTTATTGATGGAAAAACTTGCATTAGTACCATAATGGAGAATTATTAATAATCCATAATAGCACTAAAATGGAAATAACCATGATTAAAGGATACAATTTACTAAGATGATATTAGAATATCAAGAAAAGTTCATAGCACCTAGAAGATAGTTAGCATATCGCACACGACTAAAAAGGAGGGTGGAACACAAATCTATCAAAGAAAAGTTTTCCACAATTTTCGGCATTATAATTGCAGCTAAGTGCGCAAAAACACTTAACATATAGAGATTAGCAACTCCCACGTGAAAGCATACTTAAAGAATGAACACCCCTAACTAGGTCACATCTGTAAAAAAGAATCAAATAGATCGCATTATTTTACAAAGAGTCGGATAGATCGCGTCAGTTCACAAAATATTGTCAGTATGAAATGTACCAATAGTTGATAACCAAAAGGTAGATTGCGATAACAAGCTGGATGAAATAGATAGACAAATGATTAACACATCCTATGGTAGTATGGAAACCCCAAACATGTGAATCCTAGTTTGAATTTTTAGAACATGATTGATAAACGTTACACTTCCTTACCTAAAAAGTGTGGGTGGGTGGGTAAGAAGAAAAATGGAAAGAGTCCTACTCTCATGTTTACTTTTTCCCTAATATACATAACTAACAAAAATATTTTCTAGACTAACAACAACCATCTTGGCTGAGACCTTGAAGGGCGGAATTTCTCTGATACCAGTTGTAATACCTCGGACACTATGCTCTAAGAAAAAAGCCGGTATGAACCAAAAGTGGATAAGATGTACTACCATGGGGCCATGCAGCCACACACAGCATTCCAGGGTATTGGCATGGCATGATATCGGCCAACCATCCCACCCACTTTTATGAATATGGCATCAGGTGCCAGAGGCGTAGTTGACAGGTATGCAAACAAAACATACACAAATGGGTATGTATGTCAGCGACATACGATAGTACATTAGAGCTGAACCATCTAAAAGAAATAGAAATATTCAATGTCATACGACAAGATCCAAATATCCTAGATAGATATAATATTTTAGGATACATCCTCATACATCACACATCAGAATATCAAGCGGAAGTGAAAAACAAGATCCGAGTACGGATAAGAAGCAAACTGGCATAAGATGCCCAGAAATAAGCACATCCCTCCGACAGATCTCTCGGATCTCTATCCCTACAATCTCTACACTTGATGGTCGTTTCCACCATCATTGGTCTCCTCGACCCAGTAACCTTCTTGTGACTAGGGGGCTCATAAAGTATTTATGCATCTAAAGGGAACAACCTAAGGTTGACGTAAATGAAGAAAAAAGACATGCTACAACATCCGTCCAACCAAAGATAGACGGACGTTCATTCAATAAATAATAGTTAAAATTACCCAACAGATATAACAACATAAAGAAATATGCTCGCCCTCCTTCCCGTTTCCCAAACAAGAATGCAGAAGAACATACCATCCGTTGGCAATTTTATTAGTCATTCCATGAATATTGTACTATTTACTAGTCAAGTTAAAATAGGTACTTTAATTATATTTGTCTATGATCGAGAAATTGTGCTCCAGGTAGTCCATAACCACTGACATGACTTTCATAAAGATTTATCTTGCATGGGTGCATAAATAGCAACACAAGCACGATCAACCCCGAGAAGAACCAAATAAAAAGTAATGAGGTATCACGACAAAGCACTCACAAGATTCATAAAATATTTGAGGGGGCACCCTACTAAGCTACCATCTACGAGTTGTATGGGCTCTGCGACGGACCAAGGGGTTCGCAAAAATGGTGGTAAATGACTAGGAACCCGAAAGTATGACTGGGCTTGTCGATACTGCATAAACATTCTACATTTATTCCAAAATCATACAGTAGTAAATGCTCGTCGAACAATGGTAGTAAATAAAGCAGTAGCATGACATTAGTACATGATGGTAATAAAGCCCCAAACTAATTGTGGCCCCAAGAAATAAGATGTGAATCAAGATCGAACGAAGGGGATTCATGGTCCCACATGCATATAGTGCGATATTCAACGAACAAGAATCAAGTACTCGGGTCCTACGAGATAGAAGTGAGCATAAAGAACCAAATAGCAAATATTGCCCACCGGTGCCTTTTTCTTTAGTTATCCCATTACTACTCAATTTAGTTGTTTAGGTACATCGTTATTCAAAGACTCTCGCAAACCCTACACTTGCAATTCTATGACTTGCATGGATCAAACAACTCTTGTATTAATGTCTCATAGGATTGACGGAACAAGCTTCAGTCGGGTTTAAAAGTAAAGGCTATGCAGTACTTCGGTTTGCAATTTAATTCAGATCACAACTCATGATGCAAGAATAAGATAGATGCAATAGGTAATATATATAGTGCAAGCATGGAGAATTGCTATCCCGGTATCTCAGTTGCAGAATAGGTGGGATTCGGGTAGTACTCCTGAGTCTCTTGGTAGTTTCCTTGCTCGGCGTCTATCCGGATAAAAACCAAACATACAAGGGACATAATAAATAAAGTGCATGATCATATAAATTATATGCAACAAACAAAACAAGGTATTCCAAGATGGAATGATGCACAAGTGCATGGTAAAACATAGCATGGCAAGGGTGAGGTGTGGGGTACAAGAATAAAACATTTTATTTATTATTTATTCATGTTTTGATCCCATATACCTTGCTTAATATTTAATATTTATATGATGCATTCTTCAATTC
This sequence comes from Avena sativa, assembly GCA_916181665.1. Classification (NCBI taxonomy): domain Eukaryota; kingdom Viridiplantae; phylum Streptophyta; class Magnoliopsida; order Poales; family Poaceae; genus Avena; species Avena sativa. The sequence goes on from OV702280.1 coordinate 143,082,190, forward strand.
ATATCATGTAACTCATAGTTAGAATGGTCTCGTCGCGCTGATCATTTTAGATATATCATTTGTAGAATACCGGAATTACGGAATTGAAGTTATGAAATTTTTAAGAAAATGACATTTAATGGTAATTATTAATTCGAAAATTTTAAATGACCAGAATATATTTTCAATAGAATATTCACATTACTTGCATTTTTTTGATTCAAAAACATATATGATTTGTATAATTTGGAATTATGAATTTAAAACAATATTAAATGAAAAATTAGTCTAATATGGTCAAATGTCAAAGGTTTGACTTGATCGATTCAACTTTGGTCAAATTTTAAAATATGGTTGATTTCATATTTGGAACACATTCATATTTTGTTTTATATGTTTGTTCAAATTCAAAAGAATTTGGAAGTGACAAATTAATTCATATACAAATCAAATTCTGGTTTTTATTTTGAATTTAGAAAAACTTTGGAACTTTTGTTACCGGGGCTTCTCTACCCAAGGTCATAGACAAGTGGGGTCGGAGGGCATATGGGGCCACAGGGCACGTGGACGGCGTGGCGCCAACACGTGTCCAATAGAAGGAGTGCAGGTTGATGGTTAAAATAACATAGGGGTCTATGTGCAAACGGTGTGGCTATGCTGCCGAATCTGACGAAACTGACCCGCGGCGCCCAGCGGATCTAGCCACCTTCCGGTGACTATGGCGAAGAAATGGATGGTCTAGATGCGGCGGTGAAAAAGCAAAAGATGGAGAGGATGCCACGGGCTGCCAAACTCGTTCAGGAAGCGTTGCTGGAGGTGGACTATCGCGACGGGAAAACTAGCGGAAACAGAGGCGAGTGTGCGCGCTAACTGATGGGGAAACGGGAGCAGAAGACTGAAGAAGAGTAGCATGCAAACAGAGCGATGGCAGATTCTGCCGGTCATGATGGTGAGGCGAATTGGTCATCATTTGAGGCGCCGTCTCCGACGTTGGCTAGAGGGTTGCACCGGGAACATATACAAGCAATGAACCATGCTAGAGAACGATCGAAGATGATGCGGGCTTGATGGAAACATGGGCAGTAGAAACAGGTATGCACACATGAGCTTACGATGGGGAGCGGTGGCGTGCATGATGGGTGCTCGACAGAAGGCGTCAGCAACCTATGGCGAGAGAGGGAGGACATAGGTGTCTGGGCGGTAGGCAAGGTCACCCTAGGGTCGTCGATGATGAAGATAGAGTGAGGGAGACGCGGATATGATCGGGGTCTCAGGCCGGGGAGCTCCCGGTACTCTCTACCACCGTCATTCTGCAGCTTCTCTGGAGAGATCTTGGCTGGGCTCCGAGTTGTAGACAATGTAGACGAAGTGGAGGGAGCCTTCTCGACGACTAGCTTGTCTTAGAACACCCCCACACGCCGGCTAGAAGAGGATGGCCGATCTAGGGTTTGAAGAGGGAGGCAAGGCCATGGCTTTCTTGATGAATAAGAAGAGAGATGGAGGCTGGGTTGCAGATCTTGATCCAAGCATGGGGTGGTTGGCAGGTAAGGGGAAGGGATAGCTCACGTGGCTTATCTCCCTTCTGCAAAAAGGTGAGAGGAAGGAGAGAATCGGGTAGCTAGGGCTTTTCTCCCCTCTACTTTTCTTGTTCTGTAGAAATTAGAGAGGCAAGGCGGACCAGGGAAGGGGGGCTCATGGCCTGGATGGGTTTTAGATCATCTAGCTTAGAAAGAAACAAGAGGGAAAAGGTCAAGGCAAGGAGGGGTAGATAGGTGGGGTTTTAACTAGGTAGATTAGGTAGATGGGGGTATATATTAGGTTTAGGTGATGAGACAGAGGATGGTATAAAGTAAATCACACCAATTTTATTTATCTACTTTGGTTTGAATTCAACCCAACTCAAAATCCCCCCAAAAGCAAGAAAGGCAAAAATAAAGGAAGGGGGCAAGGGCTTGCATGCCTTAGCTACATGAATTGTTGGGAAACAAAGGGGGCCACAAAATAGTTAGATGAATTCAAACAAGTTCTCATATGGATTAGCTCAGAAATGATTTGTGGAAAAAGAATTGAGACCATCTTGTATTAACTTATTCCAACAAGCTTCACCCCATAAAACCTATAATCCAAATAAATGGGAATATGGAAAGCTTGCATGGGCCATGCATGGATCATGGATGACCACACGTAATAGTTGTGAAAACACCTAGATAACCATATGGTCATATATCCATGCATGGATTACATTATTTGATTTATGGCTCAACAAAAGAATGGAGCTTTCTTATCATATGAGAATAGTTAGGATATACACATATATGAAGCCAAATGACCATAATAGTGTGTATTTTCCCACTAGATCAACTTGTAGCCAAAATATAGCATCATATATGAGCATATAGTAAATAAAACCATATGGAAGCTTAATAGAAGTATTTATACTCACATGACATGAAAAGGTGTCCATGTGGCTCCACATAATTCCTATTGTGAAAACAGCATAGATCATATATGGGAGAATGTAGAAATAGAAGTGGATCCATCTTAATACATATGAGCTAGACTTAAGACCAAAATAAAGGCAAGTGCTGATATATAGTTTGGATGGTAGAATTATAAGGTGGTCACAAGAAAGGTGGTGGAGTTGAAAGAGATATGCCCACAACTCAACTTGGGCATTATGAAATATATAAAGAGCCAACTACAATATATCATGAGGCAAATACAAGTAATACAATATAGATGCCTATTGGATAAGGACCAAGCAAAAGGGGTTTTATATGATGCTCAAATGCAAGGTGTCATGGTGACATGAGAATGATATAATGATGGTGCAATAAATGACATGTAGGAAGTGGCATTTTATTATTATCCTTGTAGCATTATAGATGTTAGACAGATGGGATGGTACAACCTAGATATACAGGGAAAGAGCAGAAAAACATGGCGGGAAGCGGCGGAAAATGGCAGAAAGCATGTCGCGTGGCTTGACGGCTCTAAGAATGGAGAGAGATATCTTTAGTCCCACTTACTAGTTTTAATCGTCAAACTAAATATTTCAGAAAACATAAAATGGTTTTGGATTAGTCAATCAAATTCAAAATCTTTTTATGTTGAAAGTTTTATCAGATTCAAAAATATACAAAAGATATGATTTAATGAATTTTTAATTCAAAATGGCAAAATGGTTAATATTTTAATTGAAATATGGAAAAAAATTAGTTATTGCATTTTTTATTGAAAATATGCAAAAACATTAATTGTATTACAGAGTATGATAATAGATTTAAATTATAGATCTTATTTTGATGAAAATTTTGATATATAATAGATAATTTTCTTAATTATTAGTATTGATTCTCAAACATATTTCCAAAAAGAACCTTTAGTCCCGATTTGTGGCTCAAACCGAGACTAAAGGGGTGCGGCTCGTGCGTGAAATGCGGTGGCCAAAAACACATTTAGCCCTGGTTGGTGCTACACTTTAGTCCTGGTTTGTAGCTCAAACCGGGGCTAAAGGTGGGTACGTATAAATACCCACCCACTCACCCCGGTTTGAGCCACCAACCGGAGCGCAAATTCTTCATCTTCCTCTCATTGCTGCCACATGCGCCTGTGGAGTGACGACATTGCCCACGCCCGTGGAGAGAAGACGACGCCGCATCGTGCCGCGCCCTTGGAGAGGAGGAGAGCCGCTGCCCCACCGTTCCTTGTCGTCTCCCTGTTGGCACCGCCCCCGCAGTCTCCCGGCCGTGCCGCCCCCGCCGTCCTCTGCTGCGCGCCACCCCTTCTGTCATCCCGGCAGTGTCACCCCCGCAAGTGACCTCCCATGCTGTATCCCATTTAGTATTTAGATTAGTTTAGGTTTAGGTCAACTTTAGTTTAGAGATTTTAGTTAGTGTGTTACCTTAGTTGATCTAATAATTTAGTGTTTAGTTTAGTTTAGGTTTAGGGCTAATATTTAGTGTTTGGTTTTGGTTTAATTTAATTTAGAGATTTTAGTTTACTTGATCTAAAAATATAGTTTTTAGTTTAGGTTTAGGGATAATATTTAGTGTTTAGTTTAATTTAGTTTAGGTATAATATTTAGTGTTTAATTAAGTGTTTAGGTTATGATTATCTTTAGGTCATGATTTAGTTTAGGGGTTTAATTTAGTGTTTAGGTTATGATTGTTTATGTTTAATTTGGTGTTTAGGTTTAATTTAATGTTTAGGTTATGCACATCCCGTATCCACATCGTCGTCTCGACGGAAACAACCGAGGACTAGGCTCTGCCGGGCATGTCCGAGACTGGGCTCTGCCGGGCTAGCACTGGGAGGTGCTATATGCCGGGACACGTAGTTTGGTGACGAATCCAGGTCTCGTCGTCGACTCAGATCTTCTTTGGTGGCCGTTGTGTGGTCCACTATCGGTGCAGCGAGAGCCGGGCCCCGAGGAGGTGGTACAGGGTCGTGTCAGGGAGGAGGATGAGCACGTCCGTCGCTATATGGTTGCGTTGGATGTCACGTTCTCCAATACCTGGTAGTTTATTTAGATATCTCACCCGAGCTATGCTCCTATGATGGTTCCTTCTCTTTGGGTGTTTACCTCCCGCGGCTCAGGAACCAGGAGTCGACATCAAGTTTGATTGAGCAAGATGTATTTGTGATATTATCTGATATTATTGCTGTATTAACTGGATTATTCAAGATGCATTATTGTTTCATTCGTACTTTATCTATCTTCTGTTAAGCTAAATTATTTTATCTTTAGTTTGTTGTTGCATTAACATAAATAGAAATAGAAATGTGGTTTAGGGTTTTAGGGTCATCATCACAATTGTAATATTCTTTTATTTTAATAAAAAATATTTTATCTTTCTTCTGTATTAGTTAAGCTATGGAAGGTAGAGAAGATGAATAGCTCCTGTTGGACATGATAGACGAGGGTATTGGATGTTACATTTACGATGGAGCAGACGACTGTGGAGATGATTACTCCCAATATATTAACTTGTTTGGAGACGAGTGTGGAGAGGACAGTGAAGATGATGGTGGAGACGCCTTAACAAAGTCTAGTGAGGTATATAAATCCTATCCAGATCACTAGTAGATGCATTAATTGATTCATATATATACTAACAATTGTTTATTCTCTTAGGCCTCCGCATCGGCCAATCTTCCATAAGAAAACGAGGCCCGGCAAGAAAGTTGTCCGATGGTGCGTGTTTCATAATTGACATAGTCTCGCCCCTGGGCCAACCGTTAGAGCCCAAAGAGAGAACATCTGCATTTGTACATCAATTCGGAGTGATTGTTAGGGACACCATCCTGATCACCACTCTGGATTTGAATAAGTTAGGAAAAGGGAATAAAGTTGGGGCTAGTTTTGTTGATGACAGAGCCAAAGATTGTCTTTGGAATTCGCTCATGACATATTTCACCCTACCAGTCTTGTCGACTGATGAGCTCACAAAGGGAATGAGACTAACACACAAGGAGTGGGCTCTTAAGAAGATGGGCACACAATTCAAGGACTAGAAGAAAAGATTACACCAAAATTATGTAAATAAGTTGCTGACTCTAGAATTCACGAGCCCACTAGAGAAGCAATGGGATAACTGGGCCACATTTGTGTATTACAAGGAATCAGAAGAAGTTAAGGCAAGGTTGGCAAAGAATCAGTTCAATGCTTCCAAAAATAAATATCACCATAATCTAGGGACAGGTGGCTACCGAAGTACCATGCCTAAGTGGGATAAAACTGAGGCCGACCTGCAAGCTAAAGGGGTCACTCCAGCTACAAGTCATTGGACCTTGAGGTCAAGAAATTAGTTACTTGGGCATGGGGGATCGTATGACCTAGAAACATGGGACATTGTTGCAAAGGAAGAAATTGCTGCACCCAAGAATGAACTTATTGAAGTGATAAAAGAGGTCGAAGAGGGAAAGTTCATTCCCGAGAGAGAGAATGATGAGATGACAAAGGCCCTCAGGAATCCTGAAAAGGTTGGATGAACACGAGGCTTTGGACCATCTTTTCCATGGAAGATTGGGTTTCCCAAAGACATTAACACTTATAGAAGACGATCGAGAAAAATAAACCAGCAGAAGGCGGAGGAGGAAAAGCGGTTGGCGGCGGTTGAAAAAAAAAGAATGACGAATTTAAAGCTATGTTCGAGCGGTAGCAGGAGAAGATTAATTAACTTACAGGACTGGCCCGACAGCAAGATCCTACATTTGACAGTATGGTTGGCCCATCTCAGCAGAAAATCAGCGTGGCTTCCATGGAGATCCACGCTAATGTTCCACTGATGATCGATAATAATGCACCGGTGATAGATGATACCGGTGCAACGATGGAGGGCTACACCATGGATGCAATCAAGGAGAAGACAAGTTGTGAGATACATGTTGAACTGAAGAACATATCCATGAAGGTGGAGCTCGGCTTTGTTTTACCTTCTACACTTTGAGCGACCTACCATGGCTGTTAGATTCCAGCTGGATATGCTCGTGTTGGTGTGGATGAAGTTCTACCGGCATTTCCGTCTCTCGATCTAAACATCCCTGATGGTGAAGGGGAGACGGCACTGGGAGAAGTCACATGGATCTCATCGTGTTTCTAAGCTCGGCGCTAAGGCGTTCTTCTCCTCCGAGATGCAATCCATCACCTCTAAGGACACAGTATCCTCCGAGAAGCAATCCACCACCTCCAAGGACATTGTCTCCTCTGGGAAGCAATAATCCACCCCTCCCCGAGAGGGACCACAACGCGAGTCCATCTCAATCTCCGGCGCCTCCGCCTACTAACTCAAAGGGTCGAAAGAGGAAGAATACCACCACTTCGTCGATGGATAACCGACACGAAAAACGAAAACAACCCCTCCCAAGAGTACCGGCGGCTCCTCCCAAGTTAGCTTACCACCAGACTATTGAGGAAAACAGGGTGATCGTAGATGCAGAAGTGAAGGCCCATTTTACACTAAAAACAACCCGACCCAATGGTGCCAATTGATCCAAAAGTCAAGAAGCACTTTCAGGAATTTCTTGTGCAATCATCCCAATATTACTTAAATAAGAACGATAATTATACACGGTGTCTGACGAAGAAAGTGAAAGAGAATACATCAAGCGACAATAGTGCAAGCGGTTGAAGCGCATTCCCTAGCTTGGAAAATATGCAAAACAATCGATCCCCCACTCAAGGTGTTACCCGGGCCCAAAGAGCAAATAAATATATAAGATGCTAAGCGATTAGCCATGGAATGTAATATGAGTCTCGAAGAATTTCTATGTGGCACGGAAATCTTCAAGGAATGTGTAGCACGTAAATTTGTCCAGGGGGAGCCTCTGGTCATCGGTGAGACACTCCAGCATATGCCAACACAAATGAGAAATTTGCATGATTGGTACTTGAAAGTCACAAAAGAAGGGTGACAATTTCTCCTAGTGAAGGTTGGAGAGGAGAAATACTTCTCTAAAGACGAGATCTCTATTGAACTTTGTGAATTCTTTCAGTTATTCAACCAATAAGCCCTCGACAAGTCCCTCGTCAGTTGCTACTGTTTGTAAGTGATTGATTTATTTCTGTAATTAAGTCTCTAACTCAGCTCATTCAATTCATTGCCTCTAATTTTCCTAACTATATCCTTTTGTATGCTATATGCAGAATGAATATTCTGGAATGTAGCAGAAAGAGAATCTATTACATTGGGTTCATTGACCCAAATCGAGTTAATCAATATACGCTAAGGATGAAACCCGAGGAAACTGAGATTAACTTGCTAATGTTTTTAAAGGAGAAAAATTTCACTAAGCAAATACTATTTCCTTACAACTACGGGTGAGAGCTAAACTATCTTGTACACATTCACTTTTGCTTACTCGATGTTAAGGTTAATTGATGATTTAACCATGTATATAAAGGTGCGCAGCTTTCACTGGATTCTGCTAAAAATTGATGTTGACCATGCAAGAGTTGAAATCTTGGACTCATTAAATAAAGCATGGAAGAGTGCCACGGAATGCTTAATATGCTCCAGAAGTAATTTCAATCATAATTTCACTATATCAGTCTCTTTAGTTCATTCTCTGAGATGTCAAGTAATTAAAAACTCATTCATTCATTTCTTTTTTGTTGAGCAGGGTTTGGAAATGGTTCAGGAAGGAGGTTAAGGATGAATGGCGTAAGGAGCTGACTTTTAATCCGGTCGCGGTAAGTAGTATGAGAGATTGGTCCGCGCATCTCTTTAATTCTAGTTTCAATATAATTATCATGCTTGATTATTATTTGATTAAATTCTATTCTCGTAAAGTGCGCCAGGCAGCCGTAGGGGACTAATTTATGTGGTTACTACGTCTACGGGTTCATTCGCGGGTGTACTGAGTAAGGCACGGACTTTATTCGAGTATGTAAACACAATATTCACAATTTATTTTATACAATAATTTGTGTTGAGTTCCATTCATAATGATATCCTTCTTTATATATAGTTGGATGCGATGCGGGATAAGCTCCTACCAAGGGAACGCCTACTAGCACTTCAAGAGGAATTATTGGGATTTTTGCTTGAGGAGGTCATAGACCCAAATGGAGACTATAGTACATATAGAAAATAAAGCATCCATGTAACATAATGATCTTCATGAAATCAAATAGATGCGCTCTAGTCCCAGTTGGGCTCATATACCAAGTTATATATATGTTTGTATGCTCGTGACAGAAATTATATTATAATGCATCAACGTATATAGTATGTAGTAGTGTAGAATATGTATACGAAAACTTGTTTAAAATAAACACAAAATGAAAAATAATTAAACACAAAAAATAAAATACAAAACCCGAAAACCCATCTCCTGTCGGGAAAGCCGATTGCCTCAAAACGCCGTCGCGATAGAAGATCTCTAGTCCCGGTTTGTATTACCAAACGGGACTAAAGGTCCTCCAGCCCACCGCACTACGCGCAGCCATGTGGTGGACCTTTTGTCCTGGTTTGTAATAGAACCCGGACTCAAGGTAGGACCTATCATCCCGATATGGCAGTCCCGGTTGCACAACCAGGACTAGAGGCCAGTTTTCTACCAGTGTGTGCTTCACGCTCTGATTGTTGTCTGACGACAGCAGCGGTGGATCTTTGCGTCTAGGTGTATATAGTGGAGCTTTCTTTCTCTGTGGTGGCTGGAGAGGAGCTTTCTTACTGGCGGTTGTTGTGAGTCATTTAGAAGTCCTTGTCCCGTACATCACCGTCTCAATTTGGGATGGATGCCTCGCACTTGATTTACTTGATTAGAAACAGGGGATCATTGGCCATGGGTTGAATGAGTAAAAGAGACAACTTCATATCTGTAATTCCCCTCTCGTAGCTGATTTTGATTTTGATTTGTGCCTCGTCTGTGTTGAGTAAAAGAGCAATTTACTAAGATAATTAACCATAATAAACGGTAGGGAAAGTATGAATAGAATAAGAGATAATAAAATAATCACGTGATTTTGAAGATAAAGATTAAATAAAACATCTAAGTGGATTGCAGAACATAGTACTTGAGATAAGATCTGAACAAGTTCTAGACCTACATAAATCCATAGGAAACGACATGTTATCTGACCAAGATAAAGAAGATGGAGGAAGATGGTATATAGCATACCAGAGGAATCGCTGATGCATATAAAATAAATGAACTTTGTAGTTTGTTAACATGTTTACCCACATATTTGCATCATATATAATGCTATATCCATGTTTACATTAATTTTTGGGGATTTACCAACAATCCCCTTTATTTGGCTATAATCCATCAGGGCAGAAAAACCATGGTTTCAATGTTTTTGATGTTTTAGGATCTATACGAAGTCAAATGGACCTGAACTTTTGGGAAGGTAAATATTTATCCACGAGAAGCATCTAGAGCACAAGAACCTCATCTGGAGGGCCAGGAGGCCCAAAAGAGCCTGGGTGGCACACCCAGCCGAGGTGGACGCGCCACCTATGCTCTTTCCCTCCTCGGTCGTCCAATCGCCTTGATTCTTTTGCCCACAGAGTTCTCTTGACTTAAACACCCCCTATATAAGGACCCCCTGGGGAGTCCTCGAAAAGGAACACGATAGAAATGAAAACACCACCAAACAGAGTCAAATCCACCAAATATTGGACGGGGAAACTCTGCCTGTGCCACCTCCGGGGATATCTCCACCCTCTCCAACATCTCCGGCATCATCACCATGATCAAGAGGGAGTAGTCCATGTACGGGCTATGAGTTTGCGGTAGTAGCTTGATCTATTTCTCTCTTGTTCTTCATAGATCTAGTACCATATGAGCTGCCCTACATGATTATGGTCATATATGTAATGCCTATGTGGTGGATCTTTGTTCTTTGATTTTATATTTGAGACTGGAATCTATTTTTGTAAGATGTATTGATATATGTATATCATGTACAATGTTCTTAATTGCTTGTTTTTATCCAACTTGTATGCAAGAACTTCTATGGGGAGAAGTGTGTATTAGATGGAGTAGCATGATGGTAGTGATTGAATTGTGGCAAACAATATTCCAGATCTAATTTGGCTTTTTACCTTTATTTTGCTGCCTCACTAGGGATAAAGTAAAATCATGTGCTATAGTTATCATATGACAGTGTGATAATCTTGTTAGATCAAGGTAGCATATTTGTATTTCAAACATCATGTTATATTACTTAAATCTATACTCTGATTTGTTCATAATTCAAGATTGCATGGAGTTTCTCCATCTTGAGGAGTATAAGAGAGATGTGTTTCATATCTGATGGCCTGCAAGTGCACATGTTCGTCGGAGAATGTTTTCACGAAAGTATTAATTCCAGTTTTTATATCGGTCCCAACAAGGAGCTTTGGCAAGTGCTTTTAGGCGGAGTTTCTGTCATACCCAAGGTGTTGCAAGTCTTGAATGAATTGAATTCAGTTGTTTATGGTAGTGGATTGTGAGTAAAATATAGAGGAAAGTTGTGTAGGAAGTAATAAGGTGTAAATTGCATAAAAGTAAAGACTAGAAAATGAGTTTGGAGTTCCTGCAGATGAGAAGTTAGGCATAGAGAGAAACGGTTCATGATGATAGTGAACGTGCCAAATGGATAAAATGGAATAAGTCATTGTGACATTTTATTATTTGTAAGTGAGTAGGCAAGAAACCTATATACCGACTAGAATGCCTCATGATAAATTCTTCCTAGTCCCAATGATCCGTCTATCTGGTACCATGACAATGGTCACCACATCAATTAAGGTCTTAGGACCAGATCAAGGCTTTAATCTTGATGGTTCCTTGTTGTCCTCGAGTAATGCTAGCTCCTCATTGATATCGGCCGTGTCACTCGGGGGTCACCGATTCGCTAGCACACAAGTTCATACCTATGATATCTTTAGATCATGTTACCTGGGCCCTTAAATTAGATATCAAGCATTAGCCAAACACAGATATTCATTCTCACAGATTAATAATCACTACAACAATCACAAATGGATAGATATAAAGGAGGAATGACACATCTCACCAATTCCCTACATCTCCCACGCCTATGGGGATTCACTCGGACATGAGAGGGATACCAATCAAAGGCACAATTATATTGCAAATGGAAATCATCTCAATGTTATCATAGCAAACCAAAAGAGTACTTGAAGATCAAAGCGAAATAAAAACAAAAGGTAGATCAAAGTATCAAACCCTAATCTTACAATTTCCAATCTCTCTCTCTAGATGGTGATGGTGGTGATGATGGAATGCATGTTGGAGAGGTGGAGATCGCCGAGGAATGAGGGGGTGTTCTTCTCCTCTTCTTGATATGATCTCTTTCTCTGATGAGTTTGGTGGCGGCTGTGTTCTATTTTTCCTCGTCCCCCCTTCATGAAAGTATCTTCTATTGATATAGCGGGGCTGCTGGAAGGACGTACGAGCAGGCGGTACGGGCGTGTTCCGACTGTACCGCTGGTCGTTATGCACACTGAACGCCTCCAATGAAAGAGGCTCCAATTGGGAATTTTCTTCTTTTGGTGTAATTAGCTCATAAGTTCCATTAGATTTTCAATAAATGTTCATTAACTGAAAACCATCACAAGAACCAAAGATTCGCTAATTGTGACATTAATATTAGTGTAAAGGGAAATCTTCAATGAAATCTAGCAATAAACAAGGGGAAAACCAGTAGTAAAAAGTGGTAAAATTTGGAGTTATCAACTTCCCCAAGTTTAGATGTTACTCGCCCTCGAGTGACAAAGCTATAATGAATAATAGCGAGGAATTGAATCAAGGCAAAAAGTCTTACAAGTTCGAGGATTTATCATATTCCGATGTCTCAAATCCTACAACCTTAATCACGAGAAAAATATATTTGAACAGTTGAACTTAAGTTCAATCCCTAGACGCAAATAACTTGATAGCTAATAATTCTTAAAGACCCAAATGAGATTGTCAAAATTTTGGTTGGTCTTTTAGATCATTTTTTCTTGAGATCCTCTCTTGTTATGAGAGTAAAAATGTTTTTAAGCGAGGTTGCTTTGTGTCAAATTTAAGGGTGCATAACTAGATGTCAAAAGAAGGATAATATTAGAGATTTTTCGTTAACACCCACTTCGATAATCGCGGCTATCAAACACCGCTTCTTTTCCTTGTTTTTTCAAGAACTCTAATTATTCATTTTAGGTGGTGAGGTGATGCCAAAGTTCTAGCAAGGTACAATTTTTTTCAGCTCATATCTTTTTTATCTCTTTTTTTCTTCCTCCTTCAAGGATCACTGATCATTTCCTTTTTATTGTATGCTTACACAATCTTTGAGAATGCTAATACTTTTGCCCACATAGTGACACATATTCCACTCATGTCATCAACTCATAGCCAAAATCCAGGGTTATACCATAGATTGTTCATAGGACAGCGGAGTTGTTAGCATCCCAAAGGTGTGTATGAGAAACATAAAATTGTTTCTTCTCTCTATTTTTCAGTAGGGTAAAGAGTGTTTTAGCATCTCCCTCTCCCACCATAAAAAGTTCATTCTATCAAACTATTCTTTTTCAGAAGGTGTCATCAAGTAAACGATCAGTATGTGGGGTTGAGTACTACCAATATTAAACTCTTAAGACAAAGACATGGCACCAAAGATGTAGATAGACACTTTTTCTTGTTCTAAAAAGTTTTGGATTTTAATCCAAATGGTTGTTTTTCAAACTGATACCAATTGTTGCAAGTCTTAACCAAAGTAGTTACAAAATTCTTTGAGACCAAGTCTTAAAAGATAACTAGTTACGAGCGGAGTAAGACTCAAGTGCAACCAAAAAATCATAAAATGTTCATGATAAACTTACAGGAAGAGGGAAATCAAAAATGTGATACCTCCTTTCGCTTGTTTGCCTCTTGCTTGAGGCGACTCATCGTGTTCATCTTGATAGCCGAGTCACTAGAAACGAATAATCTGCAGAAAAAACAATGAGAGAAGAGAGAAATTTCCACAAGTGAAGAGAAAAGCTAGTGTATTTTTTTATTTTTCTTTTTGTCAATGCAAAACTAAAAATAAATCAGAAAAAGAAAAATGGAAAATATGAATACAAAAGGTGGGAGGAGTTCATCCTCCCCAAGCTTAGGCTCTTAGCCTATCTGACAATAGTTGCCACCATCTCCGGGTGGTGGCTGTTGGTATAGGAAATTCGGGTAGTGGTTTGAAAAAACAGTCATAAATGAGGTGAAATTCTGAGTGAAATGAACTATGTTGGCATTCACATCATGCAGTGTATTTTCAATGTTGTCGATGCGATGTACCACCTAGTCAAAATCACTCCTCGGGACATAGTTGAATCCCGATTGTGGTTGAGGCATACCTTGATGGTGCTAAGGGAAAGGATGATTGTGGTGGTGCTGCTGGCCATACTCATCCTAGCCTCCTGCGTTCCACTCCTCTCCTCCTTGCCCTAGCTGTTGTTGGCCAGCTGCTACGTCTTCCTAGTTGGGATGACATCGTGGCGGTGCAATCCTTCCTGAGAGTATCAGTGCTAGCTGGAACTCCTCCTCCGTGAAGACCCAACTTTGTTTACCTAGAAAACTAGAAGCTTGGACAAAAGGAAGCAAAGCTTGGTGGAGATCACCGCTAGGCTCAAAATAAAACTGGTATGCATGAAGAGAGCGTTGGGGTCTATAGGACCCCATGAATCTAGTGCTGGCCATGTGAATATCATACAACGTCTTACTGCCAACCATGACTCTTTCCTATGGCATGACAAAACCACTTGTGCAGGCGATCTGTGTGACCAGACCTCCATAGCAGATTTCCCCAGTGGAAGCTGCTCATTGGCGGCAAAAGTGCTGGATAAGAAGAGCACCTAAATTTACCTTGTGCTCCATATCGGGGTGCAGGGCCATGTGAATTACACTCATCTCGGGGCTTGCCATTGCCCCAACATCTCCTTTCCCAAAATAGAATTCACTAAGAAAGTATGAAAATAGCGGATAGTGGGATTCTAGATGGTTTTGAACAAGAAGTTAGTGTTCATGTTAACAGAAATCCTCTCCCAAGATTGCGTTGCCTCCACATGAACATTATAATTAATTCCAAGTGCTCCCTCATAGGAGAACCTGAAAGAATCACAAAATTCATAAATGGTGAGGTTTCGGAGTTGCCCATTGAGCACAAAACTTACAGTGCAATTTCTCTCCTGGGCTTCAAGATCATCATGGAATTATGACCAGAACTTGAATGTTGCAAGATTGAAGGTGTCGACGGTGATGTGGGAGAAAGCGACCATGCGTGCATGTTCATCCATCCACTCGAAGTCCTCCAAGAGCCCTTGGTTGGAGAGAAACTCGTGGTTTTCCCACTTGGTGGGAACAACATCGCGTTTGCTCACCCTCTCGAAGTCCCAGCTTATCTTGCCCTCAAGTTACCCATCTCAGAAAGCCTCTTATTCTAGCCCAGTGGCACAGAGGAACCCAAGGCCCCTGCCACACCCTTGTCGTTGCAGAGGATTCTTTCGATGTTATGCATTGTGCTACAAAATATGCAAAGGAAAACATGGGTATCAAGTTTCTATCACATAAACAAATGATTACAGGCATTAGTTACCAATCCTAATGTGAGGAATAAAAAATTATCTCAAAATATGATGAACTCATCTAGAAACATACCGATGTGAAGATTCCCCCACTCAAAAACTTGAAATCAATGAAGAATCAAAGGTTCTAGGTGATTAGGTTTTGAGTTGGACACAAAAAGAACTAGGGAGAACGGGGAAGAAGAAACAGGAGGCTGGCTAGGAACCAGCCGCCTTCGGCCTTTATGTGGCGACGCATGCGGTACGAGCGTGTCCCGCCTATAATGATGGTCGCCACCGTTGGATCAACATTAGGGTTTCGAGATCAAACATGGAGTACTTGGTACGCTCGAATGGTAAGGACGGGTCCGCCCGTACCATAGCTCCTTTTGGGTAATGAATTGTCGTCGATTTTGTTTAAGATCAGTATGGCAGGCAGTACGGCCCATACCACTGCTCGTCACAGATATGGTGAGTATCATCGGTTTCGTTAATGTTTTGGTATGGTCGCATGGTACGGTCGTGTCGACCGTACCGTCTTTCGTTACCAGCACTGTAGACTGTAGAAACTTTTTCTCCTTCAATTTTATCTTGATTATATAACTTCTCTAAGGTAAGTCATTTGAAATAATCAACATTTAAAATAAATTTATTAGTTCAAACAAAATAAAGGTAGATTAAATAATAGAATAAAAACAAATATAATTTATTAAGAATGGATTACCTCCCATTAAGTATTTTATTCCCGGATTTTGGTCTTCATCCAATCTCCATACTATCGGCATTTACTTCAAGCTGCTCTTTATCTCTTGTTCTTGTTGTTTGAGCAAGCTTGGGCGATGGAACATATTTTCCACAGGGTTCTAGTTTCTTCGGGAAGTATTGAACAATCTGATCATTATATATATTAAAGACAATCTTACCACTATAGCAGTCTACGTTGGCTCCGACTATGCTAGGAAAATGTCTTCCAAGAATGATAGAAAGTTTGTCGTCCTTAGGAACATCAAGTATAATAAAATTATTGGGTATAACATGTTGGTCTATTCGAAGTAAAATATCTTCGATCATACCAACATGTTGTTTAGTTGTTTTATCTGCCATTTGTAGAGTAATTGAAGTAGAGGAATACTCTCCTAAGTTCAATTTCTTAAATAAGGAAGAAGGCATAACACTAGCACCTGCTCCTAAATAAATAAGAGAGTTGAATATATTGGTTTTCCCAATTGCATAGGAGATGGTCGGTATACCTGGGTCCCCAAGCTTAGCAGGCAGCTAATCTCCAAAGCTTGTCATTACTTCTATAGTCTTAGTTACCTTCTTTTTTCTATTAAGAATGTCTCGCATAAACTTTTTATAAGTAGGATCTTTAATAGCATCAGTTAAGGTAAGTTCTAAGCAAAGACTTCCTAGTGCCTCAGCAAAAGAGTCATAAAAAGCTTTATCCAGTTCATATTGAACCTGATTAGGATAAGAAATTTTCTTTTTGGTTGGTATTACCTTCTCTTTTAGCTTTGGCACTGGTGGAATATCTTTCTTAGTTTTCCTTGCAGCTGACTTTTGCTTATCCACATGATTTTCACATGAAGCGAATTTTTTTTCTTCTCACTCCTTTCTGAGATCGGCCTCCTCCCTTTAGTCGAATATCTCAACGTCTGAATCATATAATTTTTGTTTATATCCTTCTTCTTCTTATTATTGTCTTGTGATGGAAGCTTCATGTTCTCTTTTTGGAGCTTCATAATCTATGTCATCTTGAGGATCTACAAGGTCCTCTTCTTATTAACTCATTTCTTGAGTCTCCCTTGCCCTGCGGGCTTGTTATTATTGAGTCTTTCTCGTGGTTCCTACATTTCCGTACCACGTCTAGTAACAATGTTAGTAGCAACAATACCGAAATTTCCTTAGTTTAAAATCAAATTTTGGGTTTCAATTATTTGATCACATCGTGTTTTAACCATACTTAGATATCTATCTAAATGTTTCATAGCATGACCCAAGTCATCAAAGACTTCGGTTAGGTCCTTATATTATTTTCCTATGTCATAAGACATTTGTAATTTTTCTCACGGAACCAATTTTGTTGATATCTAAACTTTTGCGTGACAAGATCTATATCATCTTCTATTACATTTAATATGAAGAATGTGAACTTTAGTGTCTTTAACAAGTTTCGAGGCTATACCTTTTTCTTGCATGGAATTTTTAACTTCAGGAATGAGATCTGAGGGTATGTGAATCATACCTTTCCATGGTTCAACATCCTCAGCTGGATTCTAGTGTTCTTCATTAAAGGATCTTTCCTCGAAAAGCTTTACACATTCTGGCAATGTTAGGTTACATATAGCTCCCCTTGCAGATAGATCAATCGTCTCTTTTGCTTCATCATTATTCCCATTGTAAAAATATTGAATAATCAAGTGTTTCTCAAAACCATGATTCAGGACTTTCATAATCATTGCATAAAATCTATTCCATGCCTGATAAAAGTTTTCTCCTACTGTTTGGAGAAATTTTGTTATGCTACATTTAATTTTCATGATTTTTGTGAATGAACAATATTTATGCATGAATTCTCGAATGCAATCTTACCAACTTTTTATAGTATGGTTGCGCAATGATTGTAACCAAGTAAAAGCATTATCTTTGAGTGACCAGCAAAAGATTTTAAGGTGTACAAACTCTATTGGTAAACTTTCTGGTTTAAGAGTAGCGTAAAGGTCATAGACCCTTGTCAAGTTGTCACTAGGATCTTCGCCTTCTTTTCTTGCAAAAGCAATTTATTTCATCATACAAATTAGCGCAAGATATATTTCAAAGTCCTGGATTTCATGTTCAGGACGTGTGCCTGATGAGCATACTTTTGGCAGCCCTTGCACGTTTTAACCAGTTTATCGGTATCTGCCTTAGGTATAAGCCAAAAGAATATGTGTCGAAAAGCTTTTGCCGCAAAGGGTCTGGCTGCAGCATGGTGACCATACTCGCCTTCGTGGATTTCTCCTAAGATTTCCACTCCTTCTTCCGAAGAAATATATTTGTGAAACACGCCAGAAACACTCCTCTTATAGAGCTCACCATTTATTATAGTGTATGCTTTTACTCGTCGGACAATCTGCCGGCTCAAGACTTCGTCTTTGGATAATTTTCCGTCTATCAGAAAATCCAGATAGGGTTTTGTCTAGCTGGGAATTATAGCCAGAACTGCTATTAAAGGTGAGCCGGATTTCGTCGGATAGTCCGATTTGGTCGTTGAGACAATGTTGCATGGTACGTTGATATGTTGCTCTTGCGTTCTTTAAGCCAAAATGCATAGTTTTGTAGCAGAAGGTTTCGAAAGGAGTGACGAAAGACGTCTTGATTTGATCCTACTTTTTCATCGGTATTTGGTGATATACGGAATATGCATCGAGAAAATAGATTAATTCCGACCCTGCCGTTGAGTCGATAACTTGATCGATTCTTGGAAAAGGAAACGGATCATTTGGGCATTCCTTGTTCAAAGCGGTATAATCAACACACATCCTTAACAATGGTATCCTTTTTAGGGACGAGTACAAGATTTCCCACCCAATCTGTATGGATGACCTCTGTTATGAAATCCGCTAGCTCTAAGCGGGCTAATTCCTTGGCTATTGCTTTGCGCTTTTCATCACCAACCATCGTAAGGACTGTTTGATGGGTTTAGCGTCTGGGTACACATTAAGAGTGTGCTCGGCAAGTTCCCTAGGTACTCCGGTCAGGTCAGATGGCTGCCATGCGAAGATATCACTATTAGCTTTGAGGAACTCGACGAGCGCGTTTTCCTATGCGTGGCCTAAGCCTACCCCTATGTTCGTCGTCTTCGAGGGATCGTCTTCCTTCAGTGATGTCTTCTTCGTCTCTTCTGATGCCTTGAACTACAAACTTGCTTCAGCACCTCGTTCTTCGTAGCGGGCATGTCGTATGGATTGATGGTCTTCTTGATCTCCTGGTACTCGTGGGCGTGCAGCACGGCTTCGGCGAAGGCAGCAGATCCTTCGTCGCACTCTCGCGCCTTCCTCAGACCTTGTACGGTGATTACTCCCTTTGGACCTAGAAGTTTAATCATGTTGTAGATGTAACAGGGATGGGCCATGAACGCCCAGTAAGCCGGATGTCCGAAGATGGCGTGGTAAGCACTTTTGAACGGTACCACCTCAAAAGAGAGTGGCTTAGTCCGGTAATTGTCTCGGGTTCTGAAAGTCACGTCTAGAGTAATCTCACCCAGAGAATCCGCCTGTCTCCCTGGTACAATGCCATGGAAAGTTACACTGCTGTAACTCAACTGGCTCTCGTGTAGCTTCATGCGGTGGAGCGTCTCAATGTAGAGGATATTGATGTTGCTCCCACCGTCCATGAGTGTTTTTGGGAACTCATAGCCATCAATAAGAGGATTGATGGCCAGAGGGTACTTTCCCCAACGATGTGTTTTTCTCGGGTGATCTGAATGATCAAAGGTGATGGTCACCTCTGACCATCCTAGGAGTTGGGGGACATCCGGAACCGTGGCATTGAGCTCACGAAGAACCGCCTTTTTGTCCTTAGCTGGTTGGGATCCAAGGAAGCAGACGTATGCGTCTTTCTTAGTCAAAAAAGTCTTCTTTCCATCCGGCTTGGGCTCTGCAGTGGCTTCCGCTTCTTCCACGTAGGAATCTTCCTTGGGCTCCTTTCCTTTATTGGGGGACAGCTGGAGACGGATTGTTGGCGAGGATGGCTCGAACTGCGGCAGCGTTTTCCACCGGCGTGCTATAGACTCGGATCTTCTCTCCGTCTTTTCCGTCGAATAGATCTTTGTGGATATCCGGAATCTTGTTAGCAAGAAATGTACCTCCCCTTGTTTTGTTTGGATGTCGATTGAAATATGACTTATATCTGGCAGAATCATTGTCTAAATGCTGCCTCATCTCGACGAGGCGAGCGGCCTCTTCAAGTAGAATCAAGTTGTGTTTTTCCAGGTCCTCAGCCCTTTTCTCCAGCGGCGTAAGATCCGAAGCCGTTGGGATTGGAATTTTGAGAGCATCTCCGTGAATTTCACATGCACCCTTGGTGACAATGTGTCTATCCACAGGAGGATCGATCGGGGTGGTATTAATCGGATATCTGTCCTAATTCTCCATCTCGATCTCTTCATCAACTTTTTCTTCGTTGGTTTCCTCGACGTCCGGCTCTACCGGTGTCGGATTCTTGTTCTTCTTTTCTTCTTTGACCGCCCAGTAGCCTTAACGTGCGTACAAGTGGCAAATATGGCTTTTGGTCCCGTACCGGGGGATAAACTTCCATCGATACTTTCTGTCATGGTTGGTTTGTGGACCTCGGAGGAATCTCCGGTGTCCATGTCATCCTGCGAGGTGTAGCTTTCATCCATGTTATCATATGGACTAGGAGGATTTTCTGGCTCACCTTGCGTTTGCTTGGAGACGTGCTCTTGTCCGTACTCCTCCATCTCTTTGTCGAAGTCTCGAAGTTCCTGCGACATGATTGACTCCGCTGGGGAGCCAGGTAAGTCGGCGTTTTCTTCGATTGCGTCTAGGATCGAGTCGCTACCAGCTCCAGCATTGACAAAGTCGGATCTAGTGCTTATGTGGTACACGAAACAGTGCTTCTTCTTGTTCATGTTCTTGAGGTACTTGGTTTCCACTTCGACGTCAGCAAAGCTGGATCCGTAGCGGATGTATTCCTCATATGTGTATCCGATCTCGCTAGAGAGATCGGATCTGGATTCTTCTTCCACCTCTTCTTCCACTATAGGAGTGGGCTGGGTGGGTTTGATTTTCTCCGGTGCCCTGCACTCTTCCGCCTCTTCGGATAAAGTAGATCAGGAATTTTCTTCTGCCATGGTCATCACCTCAAGGGTGGGTTGGTCGGGTTTAGCGAAACCGAGATAGATATCGATCTCGCCGATTGACATGATCGTGTAGGTCGTCACGGGTTTCGAAGCAAGAATCCAAGTCTCGTCGAGAAGGATGAGAGGGACACCACTGGCGTAGACCACGTGACCCATGGCAATTGTTTTGCCAATTCCTGCACGCGCAGATTCCGCCTGGAATGATGCTCCAAAGGTCACCTGCCCCATGGTGGGCTCCAACTGTCGTCGGATTGTTGACAAGCATGCCATAGGGGGTCCTAGTGGCGTTGGAAGGATGGGGGGTAAGACGTCGGATGTTCCAGGAGCGGTGAGCACAAGTTTACCCAGGTTCAGATCCGACTGCGGTGATTGGATCCTACTCCTGCTAGCAACCCAGTAATATATCGGCGTAATACGGATGTTACAGCAGATTACAAGAGAGGTTAGCCTGTGCGAGTTGGTTGTGGTTGTGTATTGAGTTGTGCCCTAAAGGCTCCCATAGAGCCGGTTTATATAGTCACCGGGGCCTAGGGTTACAGGGAGAGACATATCCGTCTATGTTACAGAGTCGGTAACTATGTACAGCTTGGACTACAAGTAATACTATAGGCCTAAGTCGGTTACTCTTCTAGGCCTTGTCGTAACCGGAACTAGATCCTCCTCTTTCTCTGACTGGGCCGCCCGTGAAGCAAAGCTCTAACCCGTTGGTGGGCCACCCTAGTCAGTGATTCATGTGGGTAGACCCGGAAAGTATATCCCCAACATCCCATATGACTGCTTATCAAACACATATAGAAGTTCCATGAATATTTATCATTGATGAATTGTTTTGTGATCACTACAACTTAAAAAGAGAGTAGACAAGTGAACCCATGAACCCGGGTCCAATTTTAATCATAAGAAACACCTTTCCATTGCATCTACCACCTTTTATATTTAATGCAATTTATTATTTCGAAAATACAGAAATACTTTTCCTACTTGCAATCACTCATAAAACCCCCAAAACAATTCTACTATCTTCCATATCATCTAGTTTGTATTACTTTACCTTATTTACTTTATTTATTCTAGTTTAGTTCATATTTTATTTCATATTACTAATTCAACACCTTGTTCTTCACAACCACTTGGTGGAGTTGGGGACACAATACAAATTATTTTACTTTACAGTTTGCTTGAAGAGGAGAAAACAAATATACTTCCATAACCAATTCCCCAAGAGTTCGATATAAACCCTCAAGTCACCGTTGTGGGGAAAAGAAGCTTGCTAAAACACTCTGCACGTGGAGTCCCAACGAAAAGTGGCCACATTTGTTGCCATCATCTTTAGCCATGTCGACATGGGCACTGTCTTCAGCCATACCATTGAGCAAGAGGTTGTTGATGTCGGAGAAGACGTCATTGTTGGGGAATATGTCGGTGTTGTCGCTATCCATGAAGGAGTTCGTTATGAAGGAAGTAGTTTCACTAATAGGGCTCCACAAAAAACCTTATCGCTCGTCTCTCATACAAGAATCAAAGCAGCAGGGTCTCGGAGGCTTATTGTCCCGGCTCGCGGTGCACGACGGGATGGGGAATATCCTATTGGTAGCGCAATGCTCGGGAACTTGAGGTGCAATCACTAAAATAAAAGTCGCATTTTACAATGCATGATTTTCGTGTTTGAAGGCCCGTTTTTCATGGTTGAAAATCCTTCTACGACGGATGCCCTTCATGATAAAATCCCTGTCACAAAAGAATCTACCACGGTTTTTTCGACCGTGGAAGATCACACCCTTCAGCCACGAAAACTTATCCCATCGTAGATCTGTTCGCCAGCCACATCGACTGCTAAAGTTATGCAAACTTTCACGTGGCGAACGCTGTAAACGGCCAATTAGTGCCGTTAACTACCAATAAAACCTTGGCCCAGCTAAGGGTTGATAATTATTAAGTGGGTCGGCCCATTAAGAGAGCCCAATAGTATCACGGCCCTTTACTATTTTGTCCTACACTGTTCGAAATGAGCCCATTAGGTTGGCCCATAAACTTTCAAGCCCATTATTGTTTTGACCTACACTATTCGATATGGGCCTATTTGCATGGCCCATAAACTATCTGGCCCGTTAATGTTTTGTCCTGTACTATTTGAAAAGGGCCCATATGTGCAACCCACTTTGGCCCGTAAACTTTTGGGCCCGTCACTTTCTTGTCCTGGATTGGTTACTATTTCATCCTATACTGTTTGAAATGGGCCCATTTGTGCAACCCGCTTTGTCCCATTAACTTTTTTGTCCGTTACTGTTCAGACCCATAAACGTCATGCTCATATCCTGGCATGTTACTATTCTGGCCTAGTAAGTTTCTCGGCCTATTATTGTTCTAGCATGGTAGAATTCTGGCATGTTACTGTTCTGGCCTGCTATGATCCTGGCCTTTTTTCTGTCTTGTGCTGCTACTATTCTGTCTTATTACTGTTTTGACCTATTAAGTTTCTAGCTCTTTTACTGGTTCGTCCTATTACTGTTTTGGCCTGTTACTATTTTGTTCTATTACTTTTTAGGCCTGTCACTATTTCAACCTATTACTGTTACTAATCATGCCTATGGGTCGACCCGTTACTTTTACGGTCTTTTACCATTTCATCCTTTCTGGATCCCATTCCGATATCATAAATGGTGTACAATTTGTGAATATCTTTTACTGTTCATCGTCGGCCCAAGACAATATGGGCCAATCACAAAGCCTGATACTGGCTAGCGTAGGTATGCTACCGCCTACCGCCATGTGTGGTGGCATCAATTTAATGCCTACATGGCCTATGAGATTTATCTAGATATTACATCAAATGCAAACTACTTCAAATTATTACATATTATCAATTGAAGGGAAAGAAAATTTGGCATTTCAGTTGACGATCGAGTAGATAGCAGTTTTTAATTTGCTTTCTCCATCTATCACCTGCATCTCCCTTTTTAGTGTGACATCTACATTGGAAAACAACCTTGAGACACGATCATGCAACCCCCTCGTTGGTGGAGTTAGCAATAATTTTAGTCTGAAACTATGTAATAACAAGTTAATACATCAAACAAGGCAAATTACTCATTTAACTGATATGATAGGAGCTATGAATGGAGTTACTACTGGTCAATGGTTCAAATATATTGACCATCACGTCAAATAAAGAGGACAAGAAAGAATTGAACAAGTGTGTCTACCTTGAAATGTGAAATATAACAATTTGTGTGGCTTAGAATTTTAGAAAATATAAACTAGCCAGGTCATTTAAAAAAAATATAAAAGAATAAACTAGAAGAATAAACCAGACAATGGCATGCAGTTACTGTCGTAGCTAAGAATTAACGAGATAGAAATTATAACGACATCATGCGATAACTTATAGAGTAGGAATGCAACCCAAACTATACAATAGAGGATAGTTATGTTGTTACTTAGGACGAATGTAGCACCCTGGATAAAACCACTACTAGAAAATCGTGCATGTTTGTGCATCATCAATGACGACATACTCATGTCATCATGTCACCTTGCATTTGAGCGTCCTCATGACTGCATGCATATTTTTCTTAAAACTATTCTCTAAAATCATGTCTTTGTTTTCTAAAATACCCCTATCTATTTCAAATGTAAAACCCTCGGTCCGCCCGGATCTTTTATTTGCCTAAACTATTTTGCCAAAGGTTATTTAAAACTATTCTCTAAAATCATGTCTTTGTTTCTTAAAACTATTTTGCCAGGCTAGAGGCCCAACCGTGCTAAACAACCTACCACCCGGACCAAGTAAACCCTAAACCTAGGCTATACCTAACTTTAACTGCCCAAACTACCCTGCCTAAAACCCTAGATCCCTAAACTAACCACCCCTCCACCCGCCGCTAGCCCCTGCCAGTCAACCACCTTCCCAACATAGCCCTGGAACCAACCACACACCCAAATCACGCACGCACTCACACTAAACCCAAGAAACACACACACATACACCTACAGCGACACGCAACGCGACCCAACGCACAACCCACCCCGCACTCGTAAATGGCCCCACCCCGAGGGCCCCACTCCCACCACTCGACCCCGCGTGGCCCGCTCTCTACATTTCTTTCCTCGCTCCTGCCCGTGTCGCGACGAGCCTCACACCCCATATCTCCTCTCAAACCCCACCTTCCTTGCCTCCTCACCAACTCCCGACTCTGCTACCGTGCTTGATCTCTCCTCCCCACTGCCCCTCTCCTTTGTTTTTCTCCCCACCGCCGCCTCTCTCCCA
This sequence comes from Avena sativa, assembly GCA_916181665.1. Classification (NCBI taxonomy): domain Eukaryota; kingdom Viridiplantae; phylum Streptophyta; class Magnoliopsida; order Poales; family Poaceae; genus Avena; species Avena sativa. The sequence goes on from OV702280.1 coordinate 143,107,334, forward strand.
CGTCCACCGCCGTCTGCCTCACTGTCAACACCCGGATTTTTAATCCCAGATGCCTGTTATGCCATACCTCGCAATCCCGGGATTACTATTTTTGCGAGACATAACAGAAATGGTACCACAGTACATCATCCATTACAAACCATTAGAAAGGTCTTACAAAAAAGGGATCTCATGATCCAGTCTTAGTACAATCAATGCAGTGGAAATTAAACATAGCGGGGCTTCAACTTTAGGATCACAGGCAATGCTGACGATGGGAGATGATCCTAGTTGTCATAGACCTCCTGCTGTCCATCATCCTAGTAGTCCTCCTCGTAGTCTGGCCATGGGAATAGCCAGGAACAAAGCCATGAGTACTCTTTAAGTACTCGCAAACTATCACTAACAAGTAAAGTAGTTCGAGTAGGAATCCTAAGCTCTAGGTTTATTTACAAAAAGCTAGGTTTATTTCATAATGAGTTCAGAAGTAAAGAAAACTAGTTTAATATTATACAACACCTAAGTGGGAACTTAGTTTTCATGTTCACAACCGCGTTGTGGTCAAGTCAAAGTCATAGTTCATTTCACAAGTCATTTTGAAAACATCTGACAATGGAACAGTATGGCCACTCCAACTATCCATGACCGTGGACGCGGCTATTCGAATAGTTTGACACTCTGCAGAGGTGGTACACTTTAACCACAATATTCGATACATCCGTTAGGGACAACCCTGAATCATCATACTTAGTATGCGGATAATCAATCCTAACCTTTCAATTACACACCCTAGTATAGGAACCTCCCCTATGACTTTGGCCTCCCAACCATGACCATCTGTCATCTTCGGTACTGCATAGGTGGACTTTCATCACGAGGTAGCCTCAGCTAAACCTCTTCTGCAAGGGAACCCATACTAAGACATATAAACTTCCAGTCAAGCCCTACCCAATTCAGGTATTGTGGTTGTACGGTAAAATTGGAATGGTATCGCATCCGAACCCAACCATCAGTTTTTATAAAGGGTTAAGGCTCATGCCTCAACATTTTCATCATCAAATCATCTTGTGTTCATAACACATGTCAAAACATTTCAATAGAATGAATCCTCATTCAAAGGTTTTCATAATCATTTTCACCAAGTATTCCCATCTAAAGTGATCAACTTTTATTCTTATAACTAGAGACTAAAGTTGAGGGTATTCACTAATGAGGGGTGCTAGTAAAGTGTGACTATCCAAATCTAGTCTTATGTCTTTTGTTGACATCTAGTTCTAACTACTTAGGCCTAGTTTTATGCTCTTTATGCTATCTATAGTATCTTTCCAAAAACTCACAAGTCACTAAGTAAAGGTAAAGAACTTTGGTAAAGGTAAAAGAATAAAGCTTGCAAGTAAAACTGGGAATTGGTATAATCAATGTTGCATAACCAAAACATGCCTAATGCATCTTGCATAGGTTATCTGGTAGTGTTAGACTTGAATAGCTAACATGCAAAGTTCTAGCTTGCATAGTTAAGAAACTTGCAAGTGTTAGATCGCATAGTTAACTTGTAGTGTTAGGCTTGCCTTAAGTAGTGCAGTGGTTGAAGTTTTCTTCTTCTTCTTCCTCGTAGTACTCCTCTTCCTCGTAGCCTTGATCGATACTAGCGTCTATAAATGAATACGAGGTACACAATCATCAAACAATACTTAACTACCTCTATTTGGCACACAAAGGTTCACACTATATGATCTAGCATCATCACAATCATCACATGAAATAAAGACCTAGTCTTATTTACCTTATTTTGGAAAAGTAATTTCTACTCATTGAAAACTGTTTAAGATTTAATATTCTCCAATTAAAATATGGGATCATGTCGACACATGTCATCACCACATATTATAATACTTGGGAATGTGATTTAAAGTGGTGGTCATATTTTGTAAAGTTTAAAATTACTATTTTATACAATTAAAGTGACTAGAAATGCTTATATAGCATTCTTTAAGTACTAGTTCAAGATCACTGCATGTAAACCTAAATATTTTTACATATTCAGATAGATCTTATCAAATGTGATTTTTGAGAGTTGGAATCAACTCAAAAGCATTTATGCTTGATTTTTGAAAAATGTTTGAATGTGAAAAAGTATATGTCTTGTTATTTTTACTATAGGTGATCTATAATTTCAAATGGTTTTAATCCAACGGGCTTGGATTGATAATTTGAATACCTTTCTAAAAAAATTGGAATCATGCAATTTGGTTCAGTACAACTACTTAAATTGATTTTTGAATCTACAGGCAGAATCTGGTTTTAACTAAAATGGAAAAAGATTATTTGAATCACTGGGCTACGTGAGGGAACGGAAATGGGCCGGCCCAACTACACTGCGCGTGCGCAGCAGGCTGCTGACAGGGGGGTCCCATGCATCAGCGGCTCTATCTAACCAAAGTGATATGTTTCAATCTAAGCATTGCGATTAGACTAAGATCTATGGCTGACGTTTGTCGTCTTCGTCACACAGCTCCGGCGAGATCGAACCCTAACAGCGACGGTGGGGGTACGCGGTGGCTCGCCTATGATCCAGCTAGGGTTGGAGATGGGGGTGAACGATGTTGTCGATGACGGCGGTTCGAATGATGGTCGCGGCAGCTTCTGGGTGGCTCCAATCAGCGGCTCCTCTTCTCCTCTGCAGCGGCAGACTCCGGCCAAATTCCGGTGGGCTGGTGCTCGCCTTGCTTCGGGGAGAGGTGTGGGAGGTACTGTGAGGAGTGGGGAGTGAGATGGTGTGAAGAATGAGGGCTGGTGTGGCCTCTATTTATACACCGGCGATGGGGACCGAGCAGGGTGGCGCGGGCTCGTCGGTGACAATGATACATGGGGCTAACAGCATGGCTGAGGGCGTAGGACGGTGTGGTGTTTCCTGGCGGTCATCGCACGCTTAATGTCTTAGCATGGGGCACTCGAGGATGGTCTGGAGAGGTCCATGCTCTGCGCGGAACCGGTGGTGTTCGAGATGGCGTACATGGGCTACTGGTCGCGTGACGGTGAACGGGAATGTCTGGGAGGTAGCTAGGGTCGTGGTGAGTGCAGGTACGCGCGGTGAGGGCGAGGCGCGGCATGTGCACGCGTGTCGGCTGCGGCGCTCTGGCGCGCTATCACCAGGGCGACAGAGAAATGGGCACGCCGTTTCTTGGATGGTCCATGGCTGGTCTACGATCGAGGGGTGGACAGGGAGTGGCGGTGGACGGTGGCCTGTCTCCTAGACATCGTGGACGGGCGCGGGGCTGGCTCCTGCGAATTGCCCATGGTCGACTGACAAGGATGGCTCGGGTGGCACGACACTAGTCCAAGCAGTGAAGGGGGGCTCCTTCAATGTAGTGCTCGACACTGGGGGAGACCAGGGGAGTGAAATGGGGACAAAGGGTTGATCAATTACTGCTCACCACAGTAGAAGTTAGGCAAGGTTTATCTGTGTCCACCAGGTGTTTGATGAAATGGCTGCATGAATTCAAAGTTTGAATTTTTGGATGAATTTTGGTGAGTGATCTTGACATAAGCTTTATAGTCTGTGGTTGCTAGGGTTTGCCAAGGGGAATTGGTTTGGTTGGTTTTTGAGAAGTGTCCATCTTAGTGCATACACTTGATTCAATTTTGAATTGTCCTTTAAATAGATTTGAACTTTGTTTCTGTTGGTTTGTGAGGTGGGCTTGGGTTCACTTTTACTTGGTCTAGCAAGGGGTGAAAGAATTGGATTTCTTTCTGTTAGAAATCTTTTACTAGGAACACTCAGAGTGGTCTAGTGGTTAACTTTGGTCAAAATGACCATTTGCTTATAGTTCTTATATTTGATTTTCTCTTCATTTGATTCTGCTTGGAAATGATCTAGATGATATTGTTTTCATCATTAAACCAATCCTTATCATTCATAGCAATCAAACATGGAAACTGCAATCATTCATGCATTAATCACAAACACACATGCATTCATATTAATTTTAATAATAAAAGTTTTTGTTAACCCTAAACTTGGGTGATTAGAACTTGATAATCTTGATTAAGATTTTTGAGGTGTTACAAACCTTCCCTCCTTAAACAAAATCTCGTCTCGAGAATTAAGAAAAAGAAAACTAGGAACTAAAGAGATCTACAAAATCAGTCCTAATGTAATCCTCTCACTTCCAAGTAGCTTCTTCTTCGGTATGGTTACTCCACTAGATCTTAAGAAACTTGATATTCCCGGTCCTAGTAGTTCTGAAGGATTCTTCCAAAATATGAATGGGTACTTCACGATAAGTTAGGTCCTTGTTGATCTGTATGGTTCTGTGATCAATATTCTTGAAAACTTTGGTCTTCTCCGGAATTTCTAGGCATTTGCGAAGTAACGAGATATGGAACACGTCATGCACGGCTGACATCTCCTCTGGCAGTTCCAGTTGATATGATACTTCTCCTCAGCGATTCAAAATCTTGAAGGGTCCAATATATCTGGGGGCAAGCTTTCCTTTGAGTTGGAAACACTGCACTCCTTTCAAGGGTGATACTTTCAGATACACAAAACCTCCGATAGTGAAGGCTAGATCTCGACGTCTCTTGTTAGCATAACTCTTCTATCTGGATTGGGCGGTCTTAAGGTTCTCATGGATCTTGTGAACTTGCTCTTCGTATTCTCTTAGGATGTCGGGTCCAAAAATCTGACTCTCTCCTACTTCCGAGCAAGTTAGTGGGGTACGACACTTCCTTCCATACATGAACTCAAATGGGGCCATTTGCAAATTGGCTTGGTAACTGTTGTTGTATGAAAATTCTGCAAAAGGCAGACAGTCTTCCCATTTAGATCCATATTCCAACACACAAGCTCTCAACATATCTTCGAGTGTCTGGTTACTCGCTCCGTTTGTCCATCGGTCTGCGGGTGATAAGCTGTGCTGAAATCCAGTTTGGTTCCTAATCCTTCTTAGACTTTCTTCCAAAATCTCGAGGTAAACTGGGTTCCTTGATCCGACACAATGTTCTTGGGGATTCTATGCAAACTGACGATTCTAGCAATGTACAACTCTTCTAGCTTCGAACTCTAGTAGGTGTGACATGGTTATACCCTACGGGTACACGACCTTAACATACCTGGTCCATCCAAAGGAAGGCCCATGACAAATATATGCCGGCCCATGAAGACTTTTGGGTGGCCAGGGCCCATGACGCCTTCAGATCCTTGGAGATCAAGACTATAGTAGATAGAAATTTTAAAGGGGTAAACCCTAAAACCTGTAACCGACTCGATCTGTGCCCGAGACCTGCCTATCTCTATATAAAGGCTAGGAGGGCACGACAAGGAGGCTCTCCCTCGCACACCACCGCATACACACCTCCACGCCAGATTGCATCTGCGCACCCTGTAACTTCCGGTTCTGCCGTAATCAAGAGCAGACAAGCAGGAGTAAGGTTTTCCCTCCGGGGGCCTGAACCTGGGTAACCTCGTGTCCCCGTGTTGCTTGTTTGCTAACCGTTCCGCGATCTCCAGCATCCCCATCTTCTCCAAAACCCAAGTCCATAACAATGTGCATTGACGAGATTAAACCTCGTCAATTGGCGCCGTCTGTGGGAATCGGAGGCGCTGATTGTGCGATCGCGACGGTCCCATCACCAACAATCTGCGATTCGACGACTACTGGGAAAACAGATCTACTCCGCCTCCGACGCGCTATCACCCGGACTAGCTCCCTCATCGTCAACGAAGGCGAGATCGCATATGAGTGGATCATCTACGATGACGTGCTGGATTTCATCATGAATATCTCCACGAGGTGAAAAGGAAACAATCTGAAATTGAGTAAACCAAACGTGCTAGCGGCAGATCGGCTCGGTTCGGTCAACTGATCCACCATAGTCTACTGGATGCCGGCGCACGTGGTCGGATGCGTGCAGCCGTAGGATACGTAGCTGCAGGGCATGTCTTCATCAGTGTCATGTGCGCTGCCAGGATAAAAATTCAACGCGGTGGTTCTGTTCCCCAAATCATGATTGACCCGAGATCGTTTCTAACTCAGTGAGTTAGAAAACATTGGATCATAGTACTACTTACAAATCAAAGCAAGTACACATCCGACCACTTTCCAAGGACAAAAGGCTATTTTATTGGGGCTCACGTACCAATCTGGGATGAATTTTATTTGCCATTGCCCATAAGACTTGCATGGGATTTGCAGCAACGATGTTAGATCCTGCTCGCCATTACGGTTGAGTAAAATTTTACCTCCACTACGGGTGGCTTCGTCTTTGCAATGGAAGACTGCATCAGTTTTGCCGTGGACAACTTGGTCTGATTAAACATCCCATGACTCCAGCGCGTCAACTCGGCCGCATGCTTCGAGTTCTTCCGCTGCACGACTCATCGTCACGTCGATTGTGTCCACTGTGTTGATTTCCTGTTCACCACGCGACCGCCGCTTCATCGATTCCGTCCGCCAAGCGGCTCCATCGACCTCGACCACACGTGCACCCCGACAACTTTGTCAACCATGTTAATTCTACGCTCGGGGGCTGCGCCCACTCCACGACACAACCCGATACGGTCTTCGGCTGCTGTGACTCGTTACAGTCTATGGATGTGGCAACTCGTCATCACCACGCGACTCCGGTCCGCCGCGTCGACTACGTCTGTTGCGTGACCCGCTACCATGTCAATTACATATCCGGTGCACAACTCTCCACTGCCACTAGGCTGGAATCGATCTCGCGACCTACTACAGTCTTCGACTCCGACGATTCGCTACGATCTTCGGCTCCAACGACTCAGGGGCTCGGGGGCTCCCTCCGCTTCTGCGACCAGCCGCGGCCTTCGGCTCCAGCAACCCGCTGCATCTTTCGGATGCGACGACCCGATGCGATCTATGATTGCGGCAACTGGCCGCATCGGCTTTAGCGACCACGACTAGGGGGATCCTTTGACTCCCGCGACCCGTTCACCTCGTCGACAACAAACAAAGCTAAGTTTCCCTCTACTTAGAATTCATTCTTTTTTAACTCGCACTCGAAACATTCGGGGGCTGCGCCCTCTTCGAGTAACCTAATGTGCCATCGGCTCCACGCACTCGAGCACCTCGAACGCGACAGCCTGAGTAGCTGATTCTGCCTGATCGTCGAATCCTTGAACTCTGAGTGCCTCGGCAAGGTACTGAGACTAAGGGTAATCAGGCTAACAAAAAGGCCTAGCATACAGTGCAAAAGTATCGACTCGATCGGCACCAGAATCTTACTATACAGGACGACAAACAACTATTCTTTACAAGTTATAAGTACTTCATAATTCTTCATATTATTTGCAGCCTACAAAGATGAGATGCTGGCTGCGCACCCGACAGACGCGATGCTGGCCGCGCACCTGACAGAAGCAACGGCGTCGACTTCATCCGGAACATCGAGTCCTTCCGGCTAAACGTCGCACGACTCAGTTACGTCGACTCTTAGCTCCTTATGCATAAGACGCTGACTCGATGCACTTCCGGGTCAGTGGTTTCTCCTCGCATGAGTCTCCACTGGAGTCTGTGACTCGACTAGACACTCGGGGGCTACTCCTATCAGGAGTGCTGGTCGCGCACCCAATGTACTTCCGGGTCAGCGGTACGCCTACGAGATTACCGACTACAACTACACGATACAAGACTTGAGCCTCTGCCCGAGTCTACGACTCCGCTAGACACTCGGGGGCTACTCCAAACTAGAGCGCTGGTCACGCACATACAAGATCTTCGAGTGGCACGCTTTGATTCCTCACTCGAATCAACGATTCGACTAAGGACTCGGGGGGGCTACTCTTATCAGGAGCGCTGGCCGCGCATCCGAAGCATGAATAGTGTACTACGCCAATGATCTATTCTTCGATTCCTACGTCGAGTCTGCGACTCCACTACGGACTCGGGGGATACTCCCATAGGAAGGATTGATTCAAGCATCCGAAAAATTTGTGTCCTACGGACCTGAAGCCCATAATGGCCGAATTAAAGTCTCTGCTCGAGTCTACGACTCGAACAGACACTCAGGGGCTACTCCCACAAGGAGCGCTGGTCGCGCACCCTATGAATTCTTCGACTGCGATCCTTCGGATCAGTAGGCAAAAACTTTCAGCAACTTTGCCTCGATTAACGCTAAGTGAGAAACATCCTCCTTGGCTACCCGAAACACCTCCGCGGTGATAACATTTCAGATGTTGTGTCTGCGACACAAAGATAAGACCTACAGATATCATCTGATGGCCTGGCAACGCACACGACTGCACTCTGCTAGTGAGAACCCGTGCCAGCAGGCGCGATGAAAATCCCGACGGACGCGTTGGGTAAACCATTTAAATTTACTGGAATTCCACTCCTGTAAGTCCTCCGCGGCCTGAGTCGAATTGTGCCAGCATATGTTCCGGATTCGAGTCGAGGGACTCGAATCTGAAGAAGATCGTGTTGTTTTGTCCTAAGGCAGTTAACTGACCCTGATCCGTCAGGAGAGTTAGGCACACGCATCAACAATCCCTACATACTCAAAACATTCTCTAAACAAACAGAGATAACTGCACCCGAAGGATTGAAGAGTCCTCAGTCGAATCAACGATTCGACTGAACACTCAGGGGCTACTGACATGGTTATACCCTATGGGTACATGACCTTAGCATACCTGGTCCACCCCAAGGAAGGCCCATGACAAATATATGCCGGCCCATGAAGAATTTCGGGTGGCCAGGGCCCATGATGCCTTCGGATCCTTGGAGAGCAAGACTAGAGTAGATAGAAAATTCAAAGGGGTAAACCCTAAAACCTGTAACCGACTTGATCTGTGCCTGAGACCTGCCTATCTCTATATAAAGGCTAGGAGGGCACGACGAGGAGGCTCTCTCTCGCACACCACCGCATACACACCTCCACGCCAGATTGCATCTGCGCACCCCTGTAACTTTCGGTTCCATCGTAATCAAGAGCAGACAAGCAGGAGTAGGGTTTTCCCTCCGGGGGCCTGAACCTGGGTAACCTCGTGTCCCCGTGTTTCTTGTTTGCTAACCGTTCCACAATCTCCAGCATCCCCATCTTCTCCAAAATCCAAGTCCATAACAATGGGCATTGACGAGATTAAACCTCGTCAAGGTGGTCTTGACAGGTATAAAATTGTCTACTTTGGATAGTCTATCCACTATGACCCAAATAGAATCATTTCCCCTACTAGATGTAGGAAGACCGGTGATGAAATCCATTCCAACTGAATCCCATTTCCATTATGGGATCTTCAAAGGTTGCAAAAGTCCTACGGGTCTATGATGTCCCGCTTTGACTCTCTGATAGATATCACATTTTGTTATGTAGCTTCCGATTTCTCTCTTCATCTTGTGCCACCAAAATTGCTCCGTCAAATCATGATACATCTTGTTACTCATGGGTGGACAGAATAAAGAGTATCATGGGCTTCTTGCAAAATATCTTGTCTCGATTCTGAATTTGCGGGCACACAGATTCGTCCTTTCTACCAAAAAACTCCTTTATCTTCGGTGAATCTGGGTACCTTCCCTATACTGATACAATGTTTGATTCCGTCGATACTAGCGTTTCCTTTCTACGCCTCCTTGATCTGACTTATCAAAGTGGGCTGAAGTTCTATGCTAGACAAAAATCCTTCACTAACTAGCTCCATTCTAAAATTTTCCATCTCCTCATGCAAACTTGGCTGGGCTTCTTTTATTATGGTGTTAAATCGACACGGGAATCTACTAAGAGCATCTGCTACCACATTGGCTTTGCCGAGGTGATTGTGAATGTCAATATCATAGTCCTTGATTAACTCTATACATCTCCTTTGCCTCATATTTAGCTCCTTCTGGGTGAAAATATACTTCAGACTCTTGTGATCCGAATAAATCTCACAGCGGTTACCCATGAGGTAATGCCGCCATGTCTTCAAAGCTAAAACTACAGCTTCTAGTTCGAGGTCATGTGTAGGGTAATTCTGCTCATGTTGCTTCAGTTTTCAGGACAGATAGGATATGACTTTGCCTTCTTGCATCAAAACACATCGGAGACCAACCTTGGATGCGTCACAATACACATCAAAAGGCTTATTGATATCTGGTATAATCAAGATTGGGGCTGAAATCAATCTCTTCTTGAGCTCTTGAAAACTTGCTTCACATTTGTCCGTCCATTCAAACTTCTTATCTTTCTTCAACAACTGGTCATGGGTCTTGCGATGCTCGAGAATCCTTCTACGAACTTGCGATAATATCCCGCTAATCCGAGAAATGGGCGAACTTGGGTTTGAGTGGTTGGGGCTTTCCATTCTTCAACATCCTTAATCTTGGTGGGATCGACAACAATTCCTCCTGCCGACACGATATGTCCTAGGAATCCGACTTCCTTTAACCAGAACTCACATTTGCTAAACTTGGCATACAACTGATGCTCTCTAAGGGTTTCAAGGATCGTCCTCAGGTGTAGCTCATGCTCTTCTTCTGATTTAGAATAGATCAGGATATCGTCGATAAAAACAACGACAAACTTATCCAGGAAGTTCATAAAAATATTATTCATAAGGTTCATGAAATAAGCGAGGGCATTGGTTAATCCAAAAGACATGAAAGTGTACTCATACAATCCATATCTGGTGTTGAAGGCAGTCTTTGGAATATCCATTTCGCGAATCTTAAGTTGATGATAACCAGTTCTAAGATCAATCTTAGAAAACACTTTGGCACCGGTCAACTGATCAAACAGATCTTCTATCTTTGGCAGTGGGTACTTGTTCTTAATGGTGACATCATTCATCTTCCGATAATCCGTGCACAAACAGTTACCTCAATCTTTCTTATCCACAAACAAAATAGGTGATCTCCATGGCGACACACTTGGTTGACTCAAACCTGTCTCCAGCATAGCATCAAGTTGCTTCTTTAGCTCCGCTAATTCATACGGGTTCATACTATAAGGTCTCTGAGCTATGGGTCCAGTTCCAAGAATTAGTTCAATGATAAACTCGATATCCCGATCTGGAGGCATACCGGGCAATTTATCTAGGAATACGTCGGGGAATTCACAGACTACTCTTACTTTGTCAATGGTTGGTTGGGCTAGACTCCTGTTGCACTTTAATTGATGGGGCAAAGTCTCAGATACATGCTCTACTGATACTCCAGTGGTACTAGTCATGGTTATGGCTTTCTTGGCACAGTCAATTAATCCTTCATGTTTCGACATCCAATCCATTCCTAGTACTACTTCCAAACCTTTGGTTCCAAGTACTATTAGATTAGCATAAAAATATATTCCATGGATTCTGATAGGTACGGCCTTGCAAATTTGTCTAGCTTTGGTGATTGAACCAGGTATTTGAACTATCATAACATGCTTCAATTTTGTTGGTTGAATATTACTAGTGCATGCAAATTCTACTGTAACAAACGAGTGTGATGCTCTAGAATCAAACAACACTCTTGCAAGTACTGAGTTAACAGAAAAGATACCCAGCACGACATCTGGCGCTTCTTGGTCTTCTTCAGCATTCATGAGAAACATATGGCTGTTGCGGTTGAGTGAGTTCCCTAGGGCAAATCTCCTTCCAGGCTGAACACGGCGTTGCTTCTGAGCTGGTGCATTCACATTGGCTGCTGCTAGCTTCTTGGGGCACTCGTTGGAGTAGTGACATTTGACTCCACATTCAAAACAAGTAACCGGGACTTGTCTTTTCCTGCAATAGGCACGACATTGCTTCCAGTCCTTGGGGCAATATTGTTGTTGTTGGTTTTACTGTTGGACTTGGGCGGTGCATGGTTGAAATTGTTGGAGTTGTTGGGGTTGTTTTTGTGGTTTCCTCCGGGCCTTGGGTTTCCTCCTCCATGGTTGGGATGGTTCGGACGAGACATAGGGGGTCTATTGTTTCTCGGGGCATATCCTGTAGACGGGTTGGGGCGATACTTCGGGGTATGGTGGGATCCTGGTTGATGCATCTTTCGACTCTTGCGATTCTCGTTGGCTTGGTTGATCTTGCCCTCCATCTGGAATGCAGAATCCACTAAAGCTTCTAGATCAGCAAACGGGATATTGACTAACACCGTCTGCATCTCATCATGCAAACCATTCAAGATTCTCTCCTTCTTCTTGGCTTCAGTTCCAATCTCATCAGGGGCATACCTAGACAGAGATAGAAATTTGTCAGGATACTCTACCATAGTCATCCTTCCCTGCTTCAGCTCCTTGAATTCATCCCTCATCCGCACAATCAAACCCGGTGGCACATGGGTTCGGCTGAACTTCAGTTTGAATTCATCCCAAGAAATCATCTGTCCTCCGTTCATGGTACGAATGCTATTCCACCAAGCTCTTGCATCACATGTAAGATAATGGGTGGAAAACAGTACTTTCTCATTGGCCTCCACTCCTGCGACCTCTAAGTTGTTCTCCATGGTCTACAACCAGTCATCAGCATCTAATGGCTCTCCAGACTTACTAAATATGGGGGATTGGTGTTTTGAAAGTTCTTGAGCTTAGATCCATGGTTATCCTGGTTTCCATGGCCTTGATTATTATGGGCCATCTGAGCTACTGTTGAAGGGTGGCTAAATTAGCTTGACGTTCAGCTCTTCCAGCTTCACAGTCAGCAACCAACATTTGTAGGATTTGCAGCATTGGATCCTGAGATGAACTGCTCCCTCCACGAGGCATCTAAAGATTGCGATATATAATGAGACAAGAGGGAAATTTCTAAGGTTCATGGATTTGTTTTTTAAAAGATATTAACTATGAGTTTGACTCTGGTTTTGCCAACTAGCAATTTTCTGTTCATTCATTCATTCATAGCACCCAATACAAACACACACCACACTAGGGTAACAAATGGATTTAGGAACCATTCTGTGAAGCTACGATACAGTGGGACCGGATACAACTCACACCTATGATAGTGCTCAAGTGCTACTACTCATCAGAACCGGTGGCTTCTTCATCATTAATGAAGGCAGAATCATCATCATTAGTGTGGAAGTACATGTCGAGGTCCTCCAGGTAGTCATCATCATCACTGAGGTAGGAGTAGGGATCTCCACGAATATCTTCCCCTTCATTCTCCCTCTCCTCAAGATGCATGTCCCGCTCATGGATGGTCTCCTCCAAAGATGACACCTTGTGATGAAGGCAGGAAATGATGCGATCCTTCTTGTTAAGCAGACGGAAAAGTGACTTGCGCTCCTTCACGAGGATGGCGAGGGTCTAGTCCTTCTTGACTGCAATGGCATGGTTGTGGTTAGCGTAGGCATGGGCATTGTCCAACTCCTTCTTCCTATCATACAGCATGAAGTCGAGATGATCCACCTGATGCTTCAGCTCTGGATGGCCTGGCACCTCCAATGGCTGTCACATAGAATCAAGTCTTGCTTAGTAAGCCAAGCGAGTGCCATTGATCTGGTTGATGTTTTCCCACACAGACGGGCAAGAGCCTCCTGCAAAGCCCTGGCGATTCCGTTTAGCCAGTTTTTCTCCCTCAAGCTGAATTGGATCTTCTCTGAGGTGGGTGCCTCCATCTTGCCTATGAGATCTACAACTATCAGCCATTGTAGTTCTCCTCCTTGCTGATCATTGAGATGTGCCCCAAAGAACCCAGGGTGCGGGCGTTTAAGAAATATCGAGAGTTGGCTTAAATCGCGCTCGAAGATGAGTTCACCTCCATTGCCCAACTGGTAGAACTTGCTATACTTGACTTCCATCTATAAGAATGTAGGATGAGTAGGTTAGTGGGGTGATTAAGTGTGTCAAATTTTATGTATGATTGCAAGAATTTGCGAGGAACATGAATTTTCTTGAAAGAATCTTAGTGATAAGAATGAAAATAGTTTTTCATAAATCCTCACTTCTTTCGTTTTGAAACTAAGTTTTTGATTCAAGCGTCCATTCTAACTAGGGTCTCCTATGGTTAGGATGGCTCTGATACCAACTTGTCAACACCCGGATTTTTAATCCCAGATGCCTGTTATGCCATACCTCGCAATCCCAGGATTACCATTTTTGGGAGACATAATAGAGTTGGTACCACAGTACATCATCCATTACAGACCATAATAAAGGTCTTACAAATAAAGGATCTCATGATCCAGTCTTAATACAATCAACGCAGCGGAAATTAAACGTAGTGGGGCTTCAGCTTCAGGGTCACGGGTAATGCTGAAGATGGGAGATGATCCTAGTTGTCATAGACCTCCTGCTGTCCATCATCCTGGTAGTCCTGCTCGTAGTCTGGCCATGTGAATAGCCAGGGACAAAGCCATGAGTACTCTTTAATTACTCGAAACTATCACTAACAAGTAAAGTAGTTCGAGTAGGAATCCTAAACTCTACGTTTATTTGCAAAAAGTCAGGTTTATTTCATACTGAGTTCAGAAGTAAAGAAAACTAGTTTAATGTTTTACAAAACCTAAGTGGGAACTTAGTTTTCATGTTCACAGCCCTGTTGTGGTCAAGTCAAAGTCATAGTTCATTTCACAAGTCATTTTGAAAACATCTAACGACGGAACAGTATGGCCACTCCGACTGTCCATGACCGCGGACGCGGTTATTCGAATAGTTTGACACTCTTCAGAGGTGGTACAGTTTAACCACAACATTCAATACATCCGTTAGGGACAACCCTGAATCATCATACTTAGTATGCGGATAATCAATCCTAACCTTTCAATTACCCACCCTAGTATAGGAACCTCCCCTATGACATTGGCCTCCCAACCATGACCATCTGTCATCTTGGGTACTGCATAGGTGGACATTCATCACGAGGTAGCCTCAGCTCAACCACTTCCCCAAGGGAACCCATACTAAGACATATAAACTTCCAGTGAAGCCCTACCCAATTCAGGTATTGTGGTTGTATGGTAAAATTGGAATGGTATCGCATCCGAACCCAACCATCAGTTTTTATAAAGGGTTAAGGCTCATGCCTCAACATTTTCATCATCAAATCATCTTGTGTTCATAACACATGTCATAACATTTCAATAGAATGAATCCTCATTCCAAGGTTTTCATAATCATTTTCACAAAGTATTCCCATCTAAAGTGATCAACTTTTATGCTTAGCACTAGCCACTAAAGTTGAGGGTATTCACTAATGAGGGGTGTTAGTCAAGTGTGACTATCCAAATCTAGTCTTATACCTTGTGATGACATCTAGTTCTAACTACTTAGGCCTAGTTTTATGCTCTTTATAGTATCTTTCCAAAAACTCACAAGTCACTAAGTAAAGGTAAAGAACTTTGGTAAAGGTAAAAGAATAAAGCTTGCAAGTAAAACTGGGAATTGGTATAATCAACGTTGCATAACGAAAACATGCCTAATGCATCTTGCATCTTGCATAGGTTATCTGGTAGTGTTAGACTTGCATAGTTAACATGCACAGTTCTAGCTTGCATAGTTAAGAAACTTGCAAGTGTTAGCTTGCATAGTTAACTTGTAGTGTTAGGCTTGCCTTGAGTAGTGTAGGGGTTTAAGTTTTATTCTTCTTCCTCGTAGTACTCCTCTTCCTCGTAGCCTTGGTTGGTACTAGCGTCTATAAATAAATACGAGGTACACAATCACCAAACAATACTTAACTACCTTTATTTGGCACACAAAGGTTCACACTAGATGATCTAGCATCATCACAATCATCACATGAAATAAAGACCTAGTCTTATTTACCTTATTTTGGAAAATTAATTTCTACTCATTGAAAACTACTTAAGATTTAATATTCTCCAATTAAAATATGGGATCATGTTAACACATGTCATCAGCACATATTCTAATACTTGGGAATGTGATTTAAAGTGGTGGTCATATTTTATAAAGTTTAAAATTACCATTTTATAAAATTAAAGTGACTAGAAATGCCTATATAGCATTATTTTAGTACTAGTCCAAGATCACTTCATGTAAACCTAAATATTTTTACATATTCAGAGAGATCTTGTCAAATGTGATTTATGAGAGTTGGAATCAACTCAAAAGCATTTATGGTCGATTTTTGAAAAATATTTGAATGTGAAAAGGTATCTGTCTTGTTATTTTTACTATAGGTGATCTATAATTTCAAATGGTTTGAATCCAACGGGCATGGAATGATAATTTGAATACCTTTAAAGAATTGGAATCATGCAATTTGGTTTAGTACAACTTCTTGAATGGATTTTTGAATCTATTGACAAAATCTGGTTTTAACTAAAATGGAAAAAGATTATTTGAATCACTTTGCTACGGGCGGGAACGGAAATGGGCAGGCCCAACTGCACTGCGCGCGTGCAGCGGGCTGCTGACAGGGGGTCCCATGCGCCAGCGGCTCTATCTAACCGAAGCGGTATGTTTCAATCTAAGTCGTGCGATTAGACTAAGATCTACGGCCGACGTTCGTCGTCTCCGTCGCGCAGCTCCGGCGAGACTGAACCCTTACGACGACGGTGGGGGTGTGTGGTGGCTTACATGGGATCCAGCTAGGGTCAGCGATGGGGGTGAACGACATTGTCTTCGACGACGGTTCGAACAATGGTCGCGGCAGCTCCTGGGGTGGATCCAATCGAGGGCTCCTCTTCTCCTCTACAGCAGCGGACTCCGGCCAAATTTCGGCGGGCTGGTGCTCGCCTTGCTCCGGGGAGAGGTATGGGAGGTGAGGAGTGGGGAGTGAGATGGTGTGAAGAATGAGGGCTAGGGTGGGCTCTATTTATACACTGGCGATGGGTACCGAGCGGGGTGGCGCGGGCTCGTCGGTGACGATGATACAGGGGTCTAACGGCATGGCTGAGGGCGTAGGACGGTGCGGTGTTTCCTGGCGGTCGTCGCACACTTAATGGCTCAGCATGGGGCGGTCGAGGATGGTCAAGAGCGGTTCGTGCTTTGCGCGGAACCGGGAGTGTTCGAGACGGCGTACAGGGGCTACTGGTCACGCGGCGGTGAACGAGCATGTCTAGGAGGTAGCTAGGGTCGGAGTGCAGGTACACGCGGTGATGGCGAGGCGTGGCGTGTGCGCGTGTGTCGGTTGCGGCTCTCTGGCGCGCTCTTGGCATGGCGACAGAGAAATGGGCGCGACGTTTCTCGGGTGTTCTATGGCTAGGCTGCGATCGAGGGGTGGACAGGGACTGGCGGTGGACGATGGCCTGTCTCCTAGACATCGTGGACAGGCGCGGGGCTGGCTCCTGTGAGTTGCCCATGGTCAACCAGCAAGGATGGCTCGGGTGGCGCGGCACTAGTCCAAGTAGTGAAGGGAGGCTGCTTCAATGCAGTGCTAGGCACTGGGGAGACCAAGGAAGTGAAATGGGGACCAAGGGTTGATCAATTACTGCTCACCACAGTAGAAGTTAGGCATGGTTTATCTATGTCCACCAGGTGTTTGATGAAATGGCCGCATGAATTCAAAGTTTGAATTTTTGGATGAATTTTTGTGAGTGATCTTGTCATAATCTTGATAGTCTGTGGTTGCTAGGGTTTGCCAAGGGGAATTGGTTTGGTTGGTTTTTGAGAAATGGCCATCTTAGTGCAAACACTTGATTCAATTTTGAATTGTCCTTTAAAAAGATGTGGACTTTGTTTCTGGTTGTTTGTAAGGTGGGCTTGGGTTCACTTTTACTTGGTCTAGAAAGGGGTGAAAAGAATTGGATTTTTTTCTATTAGAAATCTTTTACTAGGAACACTGAAAGTTGTCTAGTGGTTAACTTTGGTCAAAATAAACCATTTGCTTATATTTCTTATATTTGATTTTCTCTTCATTTGATTCTTCCTGGAAATGATCTAGATGATATTATTTTCATCTTTAAACCAATCCTTATCATTCATAGTAATCAAACATGGCAATTTCAATCATTCATGCATTAATCACACAACATGCATTCATATTAATTTTAATAATAAAAGTTTTTGCTAACCCTAAACTTGGGTGATTAGAACTTGATAAGCTTGATTAACATTTTTGAGGTTTTACACTCGCCGGGCACCAGCTCTACCGCCAAGCTCTGCTCGGCTTCTCTTCCTCCCGCCGCCAAGATACCCTACGAGCTCAACCACACCAGACATCGTGCAGCCCTCCCCGGTGCTTCGCCCCCACCTCCTCCGCGTCCTCCAACGTATGTGACGGAGCGCCGTCCTCCCTATCAGCAACGACACCCTTCTACCGCCCCATCCCTAGCTCCTCCCTACAGCACTCCTCCGCCCAAGGATCCCACCACCATACCCCGTGCGAGCCCGGCCAGCGCCGCCTATGGACGCCCACGACCGCCTTCCCGACGCTTCCTCCTCTACATCCTCTCCCAGTGCTACTTTGTCCTCCACTGCCTCCCCACCTCTGCTCACAGACGATCTCGCCCCTGCAGCATCTTGAAGCTCCATAGCCGTCGACCTCCTCCACGTTCTTCTGACCGTGGCACTCCGTTGTAATTCGCCAGAAGCATGTCAATCTAGAACTCTATCTGCACGCATGGCCGCCTCTTGTGCCATGCGTGTGGTGTTCATCTTCTACCACTCATGTAGGTTACCCTGTGTAGTACCATGTTGGTACTTTGTTTTGAAATCTCTTGGGAGAGGTATCAGATAGATCTTGTCATGCAGGTTATTGTTCTCCTCGGCCAAGCTTGGTTCCAATTCAGGTCATCGTACCAATAGGTTCTCCAAGCATCGTGTCTATGTCGAGAGCTTGTGCTACCCAATGGCCATAACGACATGAAACCAAGTGCATCGATAACAACCGAAGCCGGAACTCGAACATCCTCTTCACGGACGCCAAGTTCTCCATCCCGTGCCTGATGGGAGAGACCCGGCAGACCCTGATCCACGGATCCAGTCCCGCCGAAGACCGATCCCCCGTGGAACCCCAAGATATTTCTAAGACCAAACCCGATCCCCATCGGACCCCAAGTTCGCCGAACGCCCTCTAATGTGTGACCCTTTGTAACATCCCAAAAATCATGATTTATAAAGTTTGCACATCATTCATGCATCCTCATGCATTTTAAATTAATTTCAAACAAGATTGCAAAACAGAAGCCAATTGTTTGCCTATTATTTTTATGTAAGAAAGGCAAAGGCTTCATTTCCATTTTAAATGTAACACCCTCGCCTGATAAGGCTGAGTTCATGTGTATAGTGCCAATCCCTGGATCGGTTCACTGTCACACACAGTACAAAATGATACCAAATATAACTATGCATCATAAATACAACGAATATGATCCAGAATTTACATTATTTATTCAAATACACAGCGGAAAACGAATACAAGGTAGATCTCCATCCTTCAAATGTGCCACAGGCGAACAATTGTTGAGTGGAGTCTCGCGACCTGTGAACGATCACTCAGATACGATATAACCTGCAACATGAAACGTTGCAGTCACGAATGGTCAATACATTGAATGTATGGCAAGTAGGCTAAAGTGGTTAACAACAGATCTATCAACTACATGCTTATTTGGCCAAGTAGAGTTCAGGCTCATTTGCATAAAGCAACAGTTTTATCCTAACATTTGTAACAAAGTAGTTTTCCAATACGATAAATAGGACACTCTGGTTCACTCCCAGGTTCTCCTACCCAATTATGTTCACCCAACAAGTTTTAAGTAATTATGAAATAAGCATGAGTGAGAAATATCATAGCATCAGTATCAGGTCGCTCAAATTGTCCATAACCGGGGACACGGCTAAGCACTTAGTTTATACACCCTGCAGGGGTTAGTACGCTTTACCCATGTGACTTGGCCATCCCAGCTCGTACCACCACTCTCATATTGGGTGATGATAGGGACAAGTCCAAGAAGGAACCGTTCGGGAAGTAGCTCCCCAAACCCGACACGCACCGGTCCAACCTACACTATCTACATCTCTGGATACGTGGGTTCAAGTTACCACAACCTACTGAGTTCAACCAACCTCCCATTTCATTATTGGCACATGGTTGCACACGAAAGCTTCCAAACAAAGAAACCAAATCTTTCTCAGTTTCCTGGGCGGCATTCCCCACCATAAATCCACACTCGATGACCCAATCAATGCCATTCCGCCCAGGTGGTTCATTAAAACATATTGGTTTGTCATTTAGCAAAACATAAGCCTTTCAAAACATATAACTTTTCATGATGTGATTCCCTTCCTCGTCTAAATAGCATAGCTAAGCAATCTACCAATATGATGGCTCATAAACAAGGAATACTAGGGAATAATATGGGATATAGCATATCATATACACATCAATTCCTACAGATGCAATTCTACAAAAGCATCTACAATGCATAGGAAAATAATTGGACATTTATGACCAAGATAGCACCACTTGCCTTTGTTGTAGATGTAGTCGATTAGATAATCCTCACAATTCTCATAGATATAATGGTTGCTCTCGTCATAACCACAATACTTGCAATCATAGTAGTTGCAATCACACTCGTTGCACTCCTCGCAATCTATCGAGCAAACAATTGCATACAATCATAAACAATAGCACATAGAGATCAAACAAATGCAACAAATGCATGACAATTTAATAAGTCACAATGGTTGTTACTTTAGTTCTCTAAACAATATTGTACTATATGATGCATGCAAGAGGCCAATTAATGCAATGGAGTACTTGTTATTAATAATTACTTGCCAATATAGGGTTTTTAATAGTTCTGTTATAACGCCTGTTCTAACTGTTGAATTAAATTTGTTTCTTGGGTTTACTGGATAGAGGACGTTAATACGAACCAGTAGGCGTTGGATTTACCCTAATCGGAGTTATAGATCTTTTTGTATGATTTAAATAGTGTTTAATGGGTTTTAAATGATTCATGTAGTTTCTGTTGTCTAAAAATCAACTAAAATTATATCTGTAATCTCCACGGAATTGTGATTCCAGGGACTTATTATTTGTAATTTTCTGAGCAGTATTTATTTTCTTATGAATTTATTACTCTAAATAAGCCATTAAACCATTTATTTAATTACTGCAAAACCTTACAGTATTTGCCTGAACCATTTGCATATTGATGGTCTACATGGAACCAACTTTCCATCGGTATATCATTTATATTTTTGTAACAAACAATTAATTTACTATGAATTTAATGATTTATAAAGCCATTAAAACTAATTAAATTGCTACGGGTTAAACAGTCCGCAAAAGCTGGATCCAACCAGATATTATTAATCTACTTTATAGTAGCTTCAATTTTATATATTGTTCATATTTTTCGGAGTTACAGATAAGTTCCTATGAATTTATTAACCTAAAAGACCATTAAAACTAATTAAATTACTGCATCAACCACGTATAGTAAAAGTTGGATCTATTCTGACAAGATGATTCTACGTAAAATTATCTTCAATTTGATATATTATACGCAATTTTTGGACGTGGTATGAATTTCTAATGAATTTTACAAGTTAGATCTATAATGTGCAATTTTAAATTCGAACGGAATATTCCAGAGAATTTTTCGCTGACTGGACAGGTTGACTTTGCATGCTGACTGGGACTAGATGCTGACCTGACGATGACGTGGCATTGATGAGGAAGCTGACCGGGATGACGACATGGCACGCACCTGGTTTGGTTGGATCTCGACCGTCTGGATATGATCCGGTGGCTAGAAAAAGAGATCGACCCATTTTTGGCTCAAAATAGACAAGAAAGAGATCTGTGTTAGAGAGGCAAATCCGTAGGTAAAATTGAAAAACTTAAAACATGAAAGTTATGGGGAATCATTGGTCCTACCTTCTCACCAAAGGAATTTGGATTTGAAGGAACGAGCGCGAGTACATCTTGAATTTACACCGTCAGATCTGAAATATTGCGATGCGAAATTCTCCGGTTGTCATGGATGAAAAGAGGTGAGGCTTGTCGGGATTGAAAGATTTCGGCGAGTTCTACAACTTTCGTTTTTGGCCAAAGGCAAACAACAAAGTCTAGATGGGTTAAAAAGCGAAATAAGATTCGGGCATGTGTAGATTCGGGATTTCGAGAAGAGAAACTCATACCGTTGTGGCTCCACGAGTTTATATGGAGGTTTAGGATGGTGGGGAGATAGGTTTTGGAGTAGGGAACAAGTAGAAACAAACGGAAGTCGATTTGGAGTTGTAGATAAAAAGTTATGGGAGTTTGAATAGAGATAGGTTTGACAAAACAGATTTTGCACGCTTTTTAAAGCAAAGGAGTCAACGTAGGCGCATCTAGCCGGCTGTCTCGGTCCGGTCAGTGGGCCGGCCAGCTTAGGTTTTTTTTCTTTTTCTTTTTCTATTTACTTGTTTCCCTCATATCTTTTGCATATGAACTCCAAATGACATGATTCTTGTTTCTAAAATTTTCTAAAATCGAATAGATCATTGTAGGATCATATTTGTAATCTTTTTACTAGTTTGCAAGTAGTGGGTTTATAAATCCTTGTATATTATATTTTATTTATATCTTTATTTGTTTGTATTTATTCCATAAGTTTTTCATAATAGCTCCAAATGAGCTCAATTTTGTTTCTAAAATTTTGTAATATTAATTGGATCTTTTTAGGCTATAATTATCAATAATCGATGCCTTAGCAACAATGGGTTTTTATAAAACCAATTTAATTACCTTTAGGAACATTTGGGCGAATAAACTATAGGATTTAGATACCAGGAATTGAATTCTGTTTGTGAGATCTTTGCATGGATGTAATGAAATGCTTATGAATGCTTCATGATTTTCATTTTGAAATCTTGCACACCAATTCTACAATCCATAATCAATCCATGCCCTTTTGCCTATATGGCTACTTAGGTCATAACAAAAGAATAAAGATTTTGAATTCAAGGTTGAGAGGATTTTCTATTCAAAAAGTTTCTTCTCTTTGAGAATTTTCAACATAGTCAAACAATCAATCAAACTTATTTATTTATTTCACATTCCAAAATTAGGAGAATTTTGGGATATGACATTAAATCATGAGAATACTTTGTTTCAACTAGAAAAGGTCTGAATGTTGATTTCAAAGCTTGTTCAAAGTTTCAAAACAAGAATCTAAATTTAAAACCATTTATATGCCTATTTTAAATATTTAATTAAGGCATGGTTTTAATTCTGTTTTTAATGGACCAAAGTGTTTATGATTAAACAACAATGTTTTATACACAAATATATGCTTGAACTATTTTACAAAAGTCCAGAGGAAGTTTGAATTTAAACTCATTTGAATAGCATTCGAAAATGATTTTAGAAAATCAAATAAGAAATAGAAAAGGAGAAAAGAAATAGAAAAGGGCTGGCGCCACCATTCCAGCCCAACAACAAAAACGGCCCAAAAGCCAGCCCACCAGGGTTCCCCTCTCCTCTTTGTTTCTCACCCGCGCGCACACCCTTCCCTCACTGACGCATTGGTCCCACGTGCCCCGTCATCATCGTCCCCAAATCTCGCCCCGCGGACCACGTCGCCCTGCCGCTGCCGATAATGGCACGGCGTAATTAGCCTTGATTCCACAAGCGTTTCCTGTCGCGCTGCCGCCTACTTAAACCTCTGCACCCCACGGTCATTTCCCCTCACTCAACTCACTCGCTCCGCCACCAGGCTGCCCGCATTTTGAACCGCACCGCCGCTATCCGCACCTGGGTGGAATGGTATGTTTGGAATCTTTTGAGTGGTTACACAAGGCCCATATCTATGGTCTACCTTGTGTATCACACTTGTGGAAAGCCACCCAGGAACAAAGGGATTTGAGATGCCATATGTTAAGAAGCTTCTAGTGCAGCCACATGGCATTATGGGCTCTGCCTAGATCACATAGGTTGCAATAACTTAGCCAAATGGACAGTTGGTGGTAGGGGGTGATAGGTTTGGAGCGCGTCCATTCTGGTCTAAGGGAAGGCTTTTGAAAGGTATTGTCTTGATGCATGTCGAGTCTTGTGGGGAATGTGCACCACCTCTCGGGAAGGAAGAATCTAAGTACTTAGGCGTGTCCCCGGCAACGGACAATTTGAGCATCAAGACATGGAAGCTATCAAGAATCTCCTCATCCCAATTTCTAAGTTAAAAACTTGTGATTGAACAAGGGTAAAGGTTCAACAATGTCTATTGGTGGTTCCTTGGGAGTTTTTGCCAAACAAAAACTTAGTGTTTTCAACTGATAGGTAAAACCTATTTTGAGCAAAGCAAGCCTAAGCTA
Organism: Avena sativa; assembly: GCA_916181665.1. Classification (NCBI taxonomy): domain Eukaryota; kingdom Viridiplantae; phylum Streptophyta; class Magnoliopsida; order Poales; family Poaceae; genus Avena; species Avena sativa. The sequence goes on from OV702280.1 coordinate 143,131,439, forward strand.
CACTTAGCCAAATTCATGTAGAAGCTAGAAACTATTATTCTACTAAGGTATCACTTGCCAATACTATTCCAATGTATTGACCCACTGTGGCTCTAACTTGTGATGTTGCAAGTTACTCTGATGAGGATTAGGGTTATGAGTCTACACTCAACATGCTTGCCTGTGGCACATGAAGATGAAGACTTTTATTTATATTGTTAAGTTAAACTCTTGTACTAGCCTATGGCTATGGAGTTGTAAAAGACTATGTTATCTCTGGAATGACGGTGTAATAATGACCTTTGTTTATGTGTACTTCATCTTAAACTGTGGATGCTAGCATTTGATCCAGGGACTAGCATTGCAATCACAGGGACCTTTACCTTTATAAAGGTGGGGTCTTACATATGGTATCACTTTCAAGATGATGCATGACGACAAGGAGAGAGGCTTAGATGTAGTCATGCAGGAGTTACTTGGACGCCTGGTAGGGAGGCACTCCATCGAGCTTAGAGGTATTTACTTTCACCCCTTCGGGAGACGCAACGAGGAGGGTGAGGCTATAGAGTACGATGATGCTACTAGAGAGACGATGGAGCCGATTCGTCTGTACCTTCAGGACCTAGAGGGTCTTATTAGACACCTTGATACTAATAGTACCAATGTCATGCTTAGCAATGACGAGCTCCAGGTTCAGCTACGAGAGAAGGACAAGCTCTTCGCGGAGCAAGACGAGATCGTCAAGGAAATGGAGGCCAAATTTGAAAGCCAGGACAAGAAGTTCAAGAGTGAGGAGAAAAGAGTCCAAGATAGGAACAAGAAGATCTGAGAGATGAAGGAAGAGTTAGAGGCCAAGGACTTCGAGCTTGAGCACCAGCAGGGAGTGATCGAGAGGCTTCGCTCACTAGTGTTGATGAGTATAAGACCGCCATGGAGAATGCAGGTATTACCCTTGTTGATGTGGAGATTGATGCGAAGGAGTAATGTAGACTACTCAATTATCTTTTATCTACTGTACTTTGATTATTGAGTCGCAATGACCATCCAACATGTGGATGGCTTGCTATGGTGTGTTTTCATTTTCAAAACTTGTTGTTTATGTCGTTAAAACTCTATGTTACTTTGATGCTTGGTTATTGTGATTGCTCTATGTGATGTATTGTGCATGTTAATCATATATGGGTATCTCATTCTTATCCTTATTAAAACCACAGATGCCTCCTCGACGTGCCAACCCCAACAAAAACAACAACAACAACAACAACAACGTCACTCCCGAGATGCAGCAATTGATGACAGCGCAAGCTCAACTGATGCAGATGATGACACAGTTCATACAAAACCAGAACCAGAATAACAATAACAATAACAATAACAACAAAAACAACAATCAGAATAATCCTCCGGGATTTGACATGCTCACCAGATTTTTGAGACTAAGGCCTGCAAAGTTCTCGGGAACCACTAATCCAATGATAGCCAATGACTTGTTACGTTTAGTGAACAAGGACTTGGTGACTGTTGGCTGCACCACGAGGAAAAGGTCAGGTTCGCAACACATCTGCTTGAAGGGCCAGCAGCAACATGGTGGGACAACTTCCATATCACCACTCCCATTGAGGATGTGTCCTGGGCTATCTTTGAGGATGGATTCCGTACAACTCACATCTCATCCAGAGTGATGAATTTGAAGAAGAAGGAGTTCCACAATCTGAAGCAACGTCACCGCAGTGTGGCTGAGTATATTGAGGAATTCAACAATCTGGCGCGCTACGTGCCGGATGAAGCTGATACTGATGCAAAGAGGAAGGAGAAATTCCTCGAAGGACTAAATGATGAGTTGAACCTGCAGCTCTGTTGCCTATGTTCCAACCTACCAATCACTTTTTGACAAGGCTACCATCTTGGAAAACAAGATGAAACAGGTTGAGAGCATAAAGAGGAAGCATAGATTTGATAAGCACATCTCGGGATCGTCTCACAAGCGTTCCCATCATGATGATAGTGGGAGTTCTGGATCCCACAAACATTGAAAGTATAACAACCACCACAGCCACAACCTCCATCATGACAACAAGCATCACCACAATCATGATAATGACAAGTATAAGAACCACAAGAGTGGACACAAAAGCCACCACAGTGGAGGTGGAAGTGGAAATGGGAGTCAGCCTGTAAAGAAAGATCTCAGTCAGGTTGAATGCTTCAAGTGTAAGAAGATGGGGCACTATGCTAATGAGTGCCCAGAAAAGAAAGTTGATGGTGACAACAAGCCCAATCCCTTCCAAAAGGGACAAGTGAACCACATCAATGTGGAAGAAATATATGAAGAATCTGATACTGTGGCTGGCAAGTTCAAACTCAATTCTATTCCAGCACTTGTTCTTTTCGATACTGGTACATCGTATTCATTCATATCAAGAGCATTTGTTGATAAAAATGGATTTCCAACTGAACATATTGGGTGTCCTATAAAAATAAGTTCTCCCGGTGGAGATATGATAGTAAGTCTTGGATGTCGTGATCTAGTAATAGAATTTGGAAAGCATAAGTTTCCAGTCAGTCTGATAATCCTAGATTCCCAAGGATTGGATGTTATTTTGGGAATGGATTGGATGACCAAGTATGAAGGAGTACTAGATTGTGCCAATCGTACTATCACACTCACCACCCCGGATAATAAAAGGATTAGATTCAAGTCTAACTTTGAATCAAAAGGGAGTAAGCTAAATTCTCTTAAGGGGGTTAGCATAGACAGTGTGCTAATTGTGAGAGAATATCCGGATGTATTTCCGGAGGAATTGCCAGGAATGCCCCCAGATAGGGATGTTGAGTTTCTGATTGACTTGCTGCTAGGATCAGGACCAATAGCAAAGAGACCTTACAAGAAGTCAGTTGATGAGCTGAAATAACTCAAGAAACAACTTGGAGAACAGTTACAAAAAGGATATATTCAACCAAGTTCTTCATCATGGGGTGCACCAGTTTTGTTTGTTGAAAAGAAAGATAGAATTCAAAGGTTATGCATAGATTACCATTCACTCAATGAGGTGACTATCAAGAACAAGTATCCTTTGCCCAGAATCAATGATTTGTTTGATCAGTTAGAAGGATGCCGTGTGTTCTCAAAGATTGATCTCTGGTCAGGCTACTTTCAGCTAAAGATAAGGGAACAAGACATACCTAAGACTGCTTTCACCACTTGGTATGGATTGTATGAGTACACCATGATGCCATTTGGTTTGAAAATGCACCAGCCTACTTCATGAATATGATGAACAAGGTGTTCATGGAATTTCTTGACAAATTCGTTGTCGTTTTCATCGATGACATTTTGATCTATTCCAAGAGAAATGAAGAGCATGAAGAACATTTGCGATTGATACTTGAGAAGCTTAGGGAGCATAAGCTGTATGCCAAATTCAGCAAGTGTGAATTCTGGCTGAATGAGGTTGGATTTCTTGGACACATTGTATCAAGAGATGGTGTAGCAGTTGATCCCGCAAAAGTGTCAGTTGTAACTGAGTGGGAATCTCCTAAGTCAGTGAAAGAAGTTCGTAGTTCCCTTGGCTTGGCAGGATACTATAGAAGATTCATTGAGAATTTCTCAAAGGTAGCTCATTCCAAGAGTTTAAGAAGAGACTAGTGACAACATCCGTCTTATGTCTGCCAGATTTGGAGAAGGATTTCCAACTATATTGTGATGCATATCACCCGGGATTAGGTGAAGTTTTGATGCAAGAAGGGAAAGTTGTGGATTATGCCTCGAGACAACTCAAAACTCATGAAGTGAATTATCCTGATCATGATTTAGAGTTAGCCTATGTTGTCCATGCACTCAAAACATGGAGACATTATCTTTTGGGAAAGCGATGTGAAGTGTTCACAGATCACAAAAGTTTGAAGTATATCTTCACTCAGAAAGAAATCAACATGAGACAAAGAAGTTGGCTAGAACTCATCAAGGACTATGACTTGAGTTTGCAATACCACCCCGGTAAAGCAAATGTTGTAGCGGATGCATTAAGCCGTAAGGTTTATGTGAATGGCCTTACTAAGGGATAATTGCAGATGATCTGTGTGCCCAATTCAAGGATCTCAGATTGGAGATAGTGCCTGAAGGACATCTCATGTCATTATATGTTCAACCCACCTTGTTGGACAAAATCAAGGAAGCCCAAAATATGGACAAGGAAATTGAATAGATTAAGGAAAAATTAGCAAAGGGAAAGACAAAGGATTCAATGAAGACGAACAGGGTACTTTATGGTATGGAAAATGTATCTGCATTCCGCAAGATCGGAGCTTCGGAAACTGTTTTTACAAGAAGCACACAACTCACCATATTCCATTCATCCGGGTAACACCAAAATGTACATGGATGTGAAGGAAAGATTTTGGTGGAATAATCTCAAGAAGGACATCGCCGAACATATTACTTTGTGTGATGTATGTAGTAGAGTGAAAGCGGAACATCAGAAACCAGCAGGACTGTTACAACCACTACCTATTCCTGATTGGAAGTGGGATAAGATTGGTATGGATTTCATCATTGGACTACCAAGGACTAGATCAGGATATGATTCTATCTGGGTTGTGGTAGATTGCCTAACTAAAGTGGCTCATTTCATACGCGTGAAGACAAACTATACAAGTGCTAAGTTAGCCAAGATTTATATGAATAGGATTGTGTGTCTGCATGGAGTACCCAAGAGCATTGTGTCCGATAGGGGAACCCAATTCACTTCCCATTTTTGGAGACAACTGCATGAGTCATTGGGAACGAGATTGGAATTCAGCACTGCTTTTCATCCCTAGACTAATGGATAGACAGAAAGTACCAACCAGATTCTAGAGGATATGTTGAGGGCATGTGCCCTAGATTATGGTGCTAGTTGGGATGAAAGTCTGCCTTACGCAGAATTTTCTTACAACAACAGCTATCAAGCCAGTATTGAGATGGCACCGTTTGAATTTCTCTATGGAAGAAAGTGTACTACACCATTGCTATGGAATGGTGTTGGAGAAAGAAATTTGTTCAGGCCAGAACTAATCAAGGAAGCTGAAGAGAAAGTCAAGTTGGTAAAGGACAGATTGAAGATAGCATAGTCCCGACAAAAGAGCTACGCAGATCCAAAGCGTAGAGAAGTCACCTATGAGGTGGGTGATAGAGCTTATCTTAGAGTGTCACCACTTCGTGGAGTGAAGAGATTTGGAGTCAAAGGAAAATTGGCACCAAGATATGTTGGACCATTCAAGATTCTGAGTCACAAAGGAGAAGTAGAATATGAGATTGAATTGCCTGAATCATTGTCTGCCGTTCACAACGTGTTTCACGTAAGTCAGCTAAAGAAATGCCATCAGGAGATGGAAGACAATTCTTTGAAGGATACTATACCTTTGGAAGAGGTCCAATTGGAAAGTGATCTCACCTATGAGGAGAAGCCTATCAAGATTCTTGAGACTGCAGAAAGGGTTACTCGGACTAAGACTATCAAGTTTTGCAAAGTTTAGTGGAACCACCATTCCAAAGATGAAGCAACTTGGGAAAGAGAAGATGATCTTCGGAAAGACCACCCTCGCCTATTTGCTAGCCAATCCGAATCTCGAGGGCGAGATTCACCTTAAGGAGGTTAGATTTGTAACATCCCAAAAATCATGATTTATAAAGTTTGCACATCATTCATGCATCCTCATGCATTTTAAATTAATTTCAAACAATATTGCAAAACAGAAGCCAATTGTTTGCCTATTATTTTTATGTAAGAAAGGCAAAGGCTTCATTTCCATTTTAAATCATGAGAATACTTTGTTTCAACTAGAAAAGGTTTGAATGTTGATTTCAAATCTTGTTCAAAGTTTCAAAACAAGAATCTAAATTTAAAACCATTTATATGCCTATTATAAATATTTAATTAATGCATGGTTTTAATTCTGTTTTTAATGGACCAAAGTGTTTATGGTCAAACAACAATGTTTTATACACAAATATTTGCTTCAATTATTTTACAAAAGTCCATAGGAAGTTTGAATTCAAACTCATTTGAATAGCATTTGAAAATGATATCAGAAAATCAAATAAGAAATAGAAAAGGAGAAAAGAAATAGAAAAGGGCCGGCGCCACCATTCCAGCCCAACAGCAGAAACGGCCCAAAAGCCAGCCCCACCCGGGTTCCCCTCTCCTCTCTGTTTCTCACCCGCGCACACACCCTTCCCTCACTGACGCGTTGGTCCCACGTGCCCCGTCATCATCGTCCCCAAATCTCTCCCCGCGGACCATGTTGCCCTGTCGTTGCTGCCGATAATGGCGCGGCGTAATTAGCCTTGATTCCACAAGCGTTTCCTGTCGCGCTGCCGCCTACTTAAACCTCTGCACCCCACGGTCATTTCCCCTCACTCAACTCACTCGCTCCGCCACCAGGCTGCCCGCATTTTGAACCGCACCGCCGCTGGGTGGAATGGTATGTTTGAGTTCTGTTGAGTGGTTACACAAGGCCCATATCTATGGTCTACCTTGTGTATCACACTTGTGGAAAGCCACCCAGGAACAAAGGCATTTGAGATGACATATGTTAAGAAGCTTCTAGTGCAGCCACATGGCATTATGGGCTCTGCCTGGATCACATAGGTTGCAATAACTTAGCCAAATGGACAGTTGGTGGTAGGGGGTGATAGGTTTGGAGCGCGTTCATTCTGGTCTAAGGGAAGGCTTTTGAAAGGTATTGTCTTGATGCATGTCGAGTCTTGTGGGGAATGTGCACCACCTCTCGAGAAGGAAGAATCTAAGTACTTAGGCGTGTCCCCGGCAACGGACAATTTGAGCATCAAGACATGGAAGCTATCAAGAATCTCCTCATCCCAATTTCTAAGTTAAAAACTTGTGGTTGAACGAGGGTAAAGGTTCACCAATGTCTATTGGTGGTTCCTTGGGAGTTTTTGCCAAACAAAAACTTAGTGTTTTCAACTGATAGGTAAAACCTATTTTGAGCAAAGCAAGCCTAAGATACACTTAGCAAAATTCATGTAGAAGCAAGAAACTATTATTCTACTAAGGTATCACTTGCCAATACTATTCCAATGTATTGACTCACTGTGGCTGTAACTTGTGATGTTGCAAGTTACTATGATGAGGATTAGGGTTATGAGTCTACACTCAACATGCTTGCCTGTGGCACATGAAGATGAAGATTTTTATTTATATTGTTAAGTTAAACTCTTGTACTAGCCTATGGCTATGGAGTTGTAAAAGACTATGTTATCTCTGGAATGACGATGTAATAATGACCTTTGTTTCTGTGTACTTCATCTTAAACTGTGGATGCTAGCATTTGATCCAGGGACTAGCATTGCAATCACAAGGACCTTTACTTTATAAAGGTGGGGTCTTACACCCTTTTTCGAGCCTCATATTTTTTATAATATATGATATCTACCTTTGCATATAATTGTACATGCTTGTATACATATTTGTGTGGTTTGGGGGCATTATGTCGATTTACCTTATAATTAAATATGGAGACCATATGCGGGTAAATCTAGTCTTACATTTCCTCCATTTAAATTTGTGTATTGAATATATGACATATTTTCCTTGATAAGACAACATTTAAATTGTCGGGTACCTAAACAAACCAGCTAATCAATTGTTGGGACCCATGTCCGCTTAATGTTGTCTAGTCGCATTGCATATTTGCCATGTCATACACCATGCCTGATCTTATATCGTAGTATAAAATAGTGCATCCAGTGTTTCTGTTAGTGTTTTTCTTCTTCTTGGATTAGGCCAATGTGTTGATACGAGTGTCGAACTGATCTTCAGATGAACCTTCGGCAATGTTTCCCAGGCAAGCATTCTCCCCCTTTTTCTACTTATTTTATAGTTAGTCTTTACTTCATCATGTTGATCTATTGCTACCGATGTTACGATGCTTTAGCCTTTTCGTACCCATTATATCCCATGCAGCCTATATTGTCTTGGACACCTATTACCTGTTGTTTGGTAGATAGTCGGCCTTGCGAGTCTTAGTTTCTTGCTCAGGTGCTGCTTTGCGTCATTGATTTTTCTCCGATGTTGGGGGTTGGCATATGCTTAATGGTGGATATGATCATGGCTTTAATTACAGTTTAATAATTAATATTGAAAGTAGATAACTAATGCAGAGGAACAGAGGGGAAATAGTTGAGATCTAGTTATTATCCTGCCCCCTGTGTCCAACTGTGACCCGAGTTCTTGACACCTGTTTCGAGATCAAGCACGCTAACCACATGTGGGGTGTATGGGCACCCCCATCGGCTTAATACCTTATTCCAAAGTACTATACTAGGGTCCACAACCTATTTTGCGGTGTTATTACTATACTGTACTTATGCCATGCTTTACTGCTTTATTTACTATTGTTTGCTCGTGGAGAGTGTTTACTCTTCCGTACTGTTTAGGAACCTGATAGCTCCTCATTTCATCATTTTTTACCGTTGATTTTCCTGTTGTTTATTGATGTATTCCATTGAAGATTACCCCTTTCCACTAACGTTCATGTCACAATTAGCAAATCCTAGGTTTCTTGTGATGGTTTTCAGGTAATAAATATTTATTAAAGATCTAATGGCATTTATAAGCTAATTACACCTAAAGAAGCAAATCCCCAATTGGAGCCCCTTTCATTGGAGGCGCACAACGCGCGTAACGACCTATGGTACGGTCAGGACATGACCGTACCGCCAGCCTGTACTGCACGCCATCGGCTCCGCTATATCAACAGAAGCAACTTTCGTAAAAGGGAGAGGACAAAAAAGAGAACACAACCGCTGCAAAACTCATCTAGAGAGAAGAGATCAGATCTGGAAGAGAAGAACGTCCCCTCATTTCTCGACAATCTTCACCTCTTCAACCACACACTCCATTATCATTCCCGTCACAACTTAGAGAGAGATAGAGATTGGAAATTGTAAGATTAGGGTTTGATACTTTGATCTACCTTTGGTTTGTATTCGATTTGATCTTCAAGTACTATTGTGGTTTGCTACCATAACTTTGAGATGATTTCCATTTACAATACAATTATGGCTTTGATTTATCTCCTTCTCATGTCTGAGTAAATCCCCGTAGGCGTGGGAGATGTAGGGAATTGGTGACATGTGTTGTGCCTCCTTTATATCCATCCATTTGTGATTATTGTAGTGATTATTATTTTGTGAGAATGATTATCTATGTTCACCTAATGCTTGTTTTCTAATTTAAGGTCCCAGGTAACATGAACCAAAGATATCATAGGTATGAACTTGTATACTAGCGAATAAGCGACCCCCGAGTGACACATCCGATATCAATGAGGATCTAGCATTACTCGAGGACAACAAGAAACCATCAAAATTAAAGCTTTGATCTGGTCACAAGACCTTAATTGATGTGCTGACCATTGTCGTTGTAACAAACAAACAGATCATTGGGACTAGGAAGAATTGGCCATGAGGACTTCTAGTCGGTATATGGGTTGCTTGCCTACTCTCTTAAAATAAGAAACATCACAATCACTTCTCCCACTTTATCCATTTGGCACTTTTACTATCACCATGAACCGTTTCTTTCCGCGCATAACTTCTCATCTACAGGAACTCCAAATACCTTTCCTGATCATACTTGTATGTAATTTACTTCTTATTTTATTTTCTATGCAAGTTTCATCTATCTTTTACTAACAACCCTCCACCATAAGAAATTGCAGTCAATTCACTCAAGACATGTGACACCTAGAGTGCGATAGAAATGCCACTTAAAAGCACTTGCCGAAGATCCTTGTTGGGATTGATATAAAAAATGGAATTAATACTTCAGTGAAAACATTCTTCGATGAACCTGTGCACTTGTAGGCCATCAAGATATTTTCTAGCGCTGTTACCAAGGAGCTAAGCGCTAAGTGTTGTTTCTTGGCAACATAGTTGTTGACACTATTCATGATCTCCATTGAAGACAGAGGTACCAGTCGATTAGGAAAAACTTATTTACCTCCATATATTGATCGTGTTCCAATTGAAAGACGTCTAGAGTTTATTGTAAGATTTTCTTACTCAAATACGGTAGACATGAACAGTTTGATTCCATTGAAGGCAGACTTCGCCTTCACCGGAGGGGGGCTGAACCTGAGCTACCATTGGGAAAATATGGGAATCCATCCAAGCACTTAAGGAAGATGCCTATTCTTTGTCCTGAACTTGAAGGCCAAGAATTTGAAATATATACTAAGCTAATTTATATGATGATAGAAATTTCTTTCACAAGAAAAGAAGAGGAAGATCGTAGTGACCAATTGACAAGGGTCTATGACCTTTACGCTACTCTTAAACCAGCAATTTTACCAATAGAATTTGTACTCCGTAAACTCTTTCGTTGTTCATTGAAAGATAATGCTTTTGCTTGGTTACAATCATTACCTAATCATACTATAAAAATCTGGGAAGATTGCATCCACGAATTCATGCATAAATATTGTTTATTCACAAAAATCATGCAAATTAAACGTAGCATAACAAACTTTCTCTAGACAGTTGGAGAAAACTTTTATCAAGCATGGAATAGATTTTATGCAATGATTAGGAAAGTCCCAAATCCTGGTTTCCAAGAACATTTAATTATCCAATATTTTTATAATGGGCTTAATGATAAAACAAAAGAGATGATTGATCTATCTACAAGGGAGCTATATTTAACTTAGCATTGCCAGAAAGTGTAAATCTTTTCGAGGTAAGATCCTTTAATGATGAATAGTACAATTTAGTTGAGGATGTTGCACCATGAAAAGGTATGATTCATATACCCTCGGATCTCATTCCCAAGGTTAAAATGTCCATGGAAGAAAAAGGTATAGCCTCGGAACAAAAGTTGACATTCTTCAAGCTTATGTGATGGAAGATGATATAAATCTTGTCATGCAAAAGTTTACATATCAACAACATCAGTTCCGTGAGAATAATTACAAACGTCTTATGACATGGAAAAAGAATATAAGAGACCTAAACGAAGTCTTTGATGACTTGGGTCATGCTACAAAACATTTAGATAGATATCCAAGTATGGTTAAAACACAATGTGGTCTAAAATTGTTAAGTTAAAATTGAACGAAGGAAATTTCTGTACTATTTCTACTAAAATTGTTACTAGACGTGGTACAGAAACGTAGGAGCCACAGGGACCACCTTGGTATCAAGAAGAACAAGCCCGCAAGACTAAAGAGACTCAAGAGATGAGTCAAGAAGAAGAGGACCTAGTGGACCCTCAAGATGGCATAGATAATGAAGCTCAGAAAAGAGAACATGAGGCTTCTAAGACAAGATAAGAAGACGAAGCAGGAGATAAACATAAACTATATGATTCAGATGCTAAGAGAATCGACTCAAGGGAAGATGCCGATCTCAGAAAGGAGCAAGAAGAGCAAGTTGACGCCCAACATCAAGGACACATTGATAAACAAAAGTCGGCAACAAGAAAAACTAAGAAAGACACTCAACCAGTACCAAAGGTAAAAGAGAAGGTAATACCCACCAAAAATAAATTTCCTTATCCTAATCAAGTTCAATATGAACTGTATAAAGCTATGATTCCTTTTTTGAGGCACTGGGAAGTATTCCTTTAGAACTTCGGTTAACCGATGCTATTAAAGTTCCTACTTATAAAAAATTTATGTGAGATATTCTTAAAAGAAAGAAGGTAACTAAGACTGTAGAAGAAAGGACAAGCTTTGGATATAAGCTCCCTGCTAAGCTTGGGGACCCAGGTATATCAACCCTCTCCTGTGCTATTAGAAAACCTAATATATTTAATGCTCTTTGTGATTTAGGAGAATGTGTTAGTGTTATTCCTTATTACTTATTTAAGAAATTGAACTTAGGAGAGTATTTTCCTACTTCAATCACTCTGCAAATGGCAGATAAAACAACTAAACAACCTGCCGGTATGATCAAAGATGTTCTAATTAGGATAGACGAACATGTTATACCCATTGATAATATTATACTAGATGTTCTTGAGGACGAAAAACTTTCTATCATGCTTGGAAGACCCTTTTTAGAACAGATGGAGCTAACATAGACTTCTCTAGCGGTAAGATTGTCTTCAATATATATGTTGATCATATTGTTCGCTACTACCCGAAGAAACCGGAGCATAATGGAAAATATGTTTCACCACATAAGTGTGTTCAAGCAGCAAAAACAAGAGATGAAGAACAACTTGAAGTATATGCTGATTGTATGGAGATTGGCTAAAAACCAAGGCTCCAGAATAAAATACTTAATGGGAGTTAATCCATTCTCAATAAATTAAGTTTAAATTTTCATTTTATCCGATTTATTTTTATTTATTATTTGAACTAATAAATTTTTTCAAGTCTTGATATATTTAGAGAATCTACCCTTGAGGAGTTAAAGAAACAAGAGAAAAATGAAGGGGAAAGTTAAAGCAGGGTCTAGACTCGGTAACAAGCGGTGGTACGATCAGACGCGCCCGTACCGCCCGCCAATACCAATCCTTGACGAAACCAATGAAGTTCTCCATACCGACAACGTGCAACGTTATGGGACGTCGCTCCCGTACCACGTGTCCGTACAATTTTTTTACAAAGACGATGACGCTCACAGTGCTGATAACAAGCTGCGGTACGGATGGGACCCCGCCCATACCGTCCGCCCTACCAAGCCTTCCAGGTTTGATCTTGAACCCTAATTTTTATACAATAGTGGCGACCACCGGTACGGGCGGGATTCGCCCATACCGCTTGCCCGTACCGAGTGCGTTGCCAAGTAAAGACCGATGGCAGCTGGCTCCCAGCCAGCCTCCTTCTTCTTCCTCCTCCTCTTTCTTCCTTATTCTTTCTCTATCCACGTCAAACCCTAATCACCTAGAACTCTTGATTCTTCACCAATTTTGAATGTTTGAGTGGGGGAATCTTCACATCATACGTTTTTCATCTGATCCATGCTTTATTTTCTGAAATCCATGGTTAAATTTCTCACATTGGTTATCTAGATGAGTTCATCATATTTTGAGATAATTTTTGATTCCTCGCGTTAGGATTTATAACTTATACCTGTAATCGTTTGTTTATGTAATAGAAACGTGATACCCATATTTTTATTTGCAAACTTTATAGCACAATGCATAAAATTGGAAGAATCCTCTCCAAAGGAAAGGGCGTTCGGAGGCGGATAACTTGAGGGCCGACATGAGCCGGGACTTTGAGAGGGTGAGTAAATGCAAGGTTCTACCTACCAAGTGGGTACCGCGAGTTTATCTCCCACCAAGATCTCTTGGAGTACTTCAAGCGGATGACTGAGCATGCAGCCATGGTCCCCTTCTCCTACTGCTCTGTCAACACCTACAAGCTCGCCATGTGTGAATTCTTGTCATCATTTCATGATGATCTTGAAGCCAAAGAGTGTAATTGCACTGTAACTTTCGTGCTCAATGGGCAACTCTACAGCCTCTCCTTTTATGAATTTTGCGATTGTTTCGGGTTCTCCCATGAGGGAGAGCTTGAAATTAATGACGATGTGCATGTGCAGGAAATGCAATGTTGGGAGAAGATTTCTATCCACAGGAACACCAATTATTTGCGCAAGAAGAGCGCAACCATCCAGAATCATACTATCCGTTATTTTCACACGTTCTTAGTAAATTCTATTTTTGGGAAAGGATATGTTGGGGCAATGGCAGGCCCCGAAATGAGCGTAATTCATATGGATTTTGATACGTCAGAAACGTATCTATAATTTTTGATGCTCCATGCTTGTTTAGTATCTACTTTGCTTTGCTTTGTCTACACTTTGAGGTGCTTTTTACATGTTTTCTGGTACTAACCTATTAACAAGTTGCCACAGTGCCAGTTGCCTGTTTTCTGCTATTTTTGGTTCTAGAAAATCTAGTAAGGAAATATTCTCGGAATTGGATGGGACAAACGTCAAAGTCAATAACTTTCCGTGTGAAACAAGAAGTCCAGAGGGGAGACAGAGAGGCATGCCAGGGCAGCCACACGCCCCTAGGCACGGGTGGGCCCTGCCCCGCGCCTAGGCAGGGTGTGGGGCCCCTGGCCGCCTCCTCGGCCTCCCCCTTCGCCTATAAGAAGCCCCCGATGCAGAAACCCTAAGTACCTATTCCACGAAACCTTCTATAGCCGCTGCCACCGTCGTCCCTAGATCGGGAAGGGTCTGAAGTTCTTCCCAGCACATTGCCGGAGGGTAAATCATCCCGGAGGCCTTCTCTCCGGTATGATGCGTGAGTAGTTCCACCTTGGACTATGGGTCCATGTAGTAGCTAGATGGTTGTATCTCCTCCTTGTGCTTTAATGTATAGATCTTGTGAGCTCCATTCATGATCAAGACCTAATCTATTTGTAATCATGCATGTTGTGTTCGCGGGGATCCGATGGATATTGAGATTATTATGTTGGTTTGATTAATGGTTTTGTATTTATGATTCTATCATGTCTGTGTTGTTTGTGATCTTGCATGCTCTCCGTTGTTAGTAGCTATCTTGGCCAAGTAGTTGCTAGTGACTCCAAGAGGGGGTATTTATGCTCGATAGTGGGTTCATGCCTCTAGTTTGCAGGGAAGTGACAGAAATCTCTTCGGTTGTAGATGTGCTGTTGCTACTAGGAAGAAAACAACGGTCTCTTGTTCATGGAACATGTGGACTGTTTAACTTACACACTTTGCTTAAAGCAGTTGTCTGTTGCTTGTAACTTAATACTAGAGGGGGTTAGAATGATAACCTGAAGGTGGACCTCTAGTCATAGATGCAGTTGGATGGAGGTCTCTGTATCTTGTTGTATTGCCCAATCGAATCTCATAGGATCTTTGTGACTAGTAATTGCATTGTTATGCCTTGCTCAGTTCCTGTCAATTTCCCTGCTGTAATTTGTTTACCCTTCATGCCATGTTGTTTATCTAAGGAAAGCACCTCTAGTGAACTATGGATCCTGGTCCAATCTTTACCATTGATACATCTTTCACTATTACTTGTTTACTTGCTGCAAACCACCATTACCTTCCACACCATACGTTGAATCCTTTGTTACAGCAAACCGGTGAGCTTGACAACTTCACTTATTTGTTGGGACAAAGTGTTGAGTTTGTGTTGTGCAGGTCTGCATGTTGTTTGCAACACCTGTGTGACGTTTCCTTCCTCCTTATGGTTCAATAACCTTGGTCTCAACTGAGGGAAAACTTGCTGTTGTACTCTTCACACCCTGCGCTTGGGGTTACCAACAAAGTGCCACGTCGAGCACCATCAAGTCTTTCTGGCCCTGTTGACGGGGAGGCTAAGGACGTCTTCACTAGGGGAGTCCTTCACTTCCTTTCTCTTTACTTTGTTTTTAGTTTTCTTTGTTTATTTTGCTTGGTTTTGTTTTCCTCTTTTCAAAAAAAACCCAAAAAAATTAGTCTAGCTTGGTTTGCTTGCTTTATTCAAAAATACAAAAAAAATAGTTCCTGCCCTAGTAGCTACCATGTCTGGTCTTGGACCAATATTTATTTCACCTATGGAAGAGATCTCCACTTTTAAGCAAAAAAATGAAGAGAGTTTTAAAGAATCTTGGTCTAGAATCTTCGCTCTACAAAGGGAAACTGGCCCTAAGATGAGTCTTGGCTTGGTTATTGATAGTTTCTACCACGGTATTGCTCTTCGTTACAGATATGCTTTGGATGCTGTGGCTGAGAAAGATATTTTTCTATGCACTGAGGATGAAGCTTTTGATGCCATAAAAAATTTGATTATAATCTATGGGACACCTGGCAAGTCTGATTCCTCCTTCACAAATATTTTTGCTAGGTTGAACACTCTTGAGACCAGTATTACTGCTATGAATAGTTGCTATCACACACTTAGGGCTTACCATGATTATGTTCCCATAAATTCTGAGCATTCAAAGTGGTTTCCCACAATCAAAGTCTCTATAAATACTACACTTTTTGATGATCGCTGTGATATCATGTCTGAATTTTGTCTCATGCCTAAAGATATTTATGATTCTTTGAGTCTTTGGGGGCTTTCTGAAGGAGGACAGGAAATCTATCTCACTAATAATGCCACCTTATTTCCCATTGGAATAGCTTAAGGTGTGTTTACAAAAATCTCAGGGAAAATGGTGTCTACTGATTATCTTGTTATTGAATGTGTAGGCAAAGGACATATCACACTTGGAAGATCTCTACTGCAACACCTTGGAGCGGTAATAGATGTGGGAAAAGGTATTATGCATTTTTCTCCTCCAGTAAGCAATCATATCTTCCCTAAAGAGAATAAGAAAGGTAAGAAAGGAAAGAACAAGAGGGGTAATGCTTCCTCATTTGAAAATACTTGATTCTTCTTGCTTCTTGTGCCTAACTTAAAGGCATTAAAGAAAAGTACTTGTTGGGAGATAACCCAAGAGTTTCCTTGAGTCTTGGAAGTTAATACTTCAGTAATGATATCTTCTTATCCTTTTTTTTTGCTTTTTGTGCCAAGAATGACCTCTAATATGAGGGAAGTAAGATTTGGGGAGTTGCTGTCCCGAAACAGATTTCTGTCCTCCACCATAAAAATACGTGAGGAGTCTCTATAACTTGGATTGAGCACAAAATTTACGAATAAATCCCCCAGTATGTTATATAACTTTCGTTAGTTCAACACTTTTTGATTTGAGCAACATAAGATTTTCGAAAAAAACAGTTTTTACCAGATGGTCTGTTTTGACAGATTTATGCCATTATTTGCATTTGCTTCTTATTGATTCCTTTTTGAGTTCTCCTTAGGTGAATTGAGCTTTTTGAAGGAGTTACTATAGTAGCTTGTGTTTTTAGTGAAAATCCTTGCTATTCCAAAGCTTTGCCAGAGGTCTAATATCTTTTGAATAAATTAATGTTGCTAATCAAGATTGTGTGAAGTTTTGTATGAAGGAAAAAATTCAGGTGTAGAGAGAGAATGATTAAATGAGATGAAGAATGGACGAAAGATCAATCTTGGGGATGCCACCATGGTGTCACCCCAAGAAATATCCAAGAGGTACAAGCGTCAAAGCTTGGGGATGCCCAAGGCATCCCCTTCTTCATCAATAAAAAGCTCAGGTCTGTTTAGACACTTCGTTTTTATTGTTTCATGCACAGTTGTGTTGTTCTTGGAGCGTCTTAGTTTTTGTTTGCATTGCTTAGGTTGTTTAGTTTGCTTGAATAAAGTAGTTTGGACCCCCTTCTCGCTATGTTGTTTTGCAAATAAGTTGCTTGGTGTTGGAAAGGAGTAGTAAGTTCGTTCTTGTAAGTGCAAGAGGAGCTTGCATTGACTGTGACTTAGACTTTAGCATGACATGCTAGGTGTTGTTTTGACCTTATGCTTTGTGATTATTTCTGTAGCATGTCTTGTTCCAAACAATTGGGATTGCTTAGTGTGCCTTGAAGAAATTATGCGTTGTTTTAGCATGCAAAAAGCATAGTATTGTGGTATTCTCCTTTGATGCTTTGCTTGGGTTGACTTGGCACATGCTCACACCATGTTATGACTCTCACAAGTCACCATAGACTCTATGATCATTTAGTCCTTGACTTGTAGTACCACTCTATGCTTTGATTAGTAATGTTTTGTTGCTCTGCATGATTATGGCCATTATGCTCTCTTAGTTGGTTGCTCCCAGTCTTTTGCTATCCTCCACTTATATGAGTAAGTTCTACTCATGCTTCCAACTCCCAAGAAACCAAGTTATTCCAAAGTGTCCACTATAAACTCCTATGCATGGTGTGTTACACCATTCCAAGTATATTCTTGTTTTCAGCTACCTTCCAATTAAAAACTATTTTGTTATGTGAAAACTTAGTGATTAAAGCCCTCACAAACTTGATGGCACACTTTATATTATTTGCCCCTAATAAACTTGAACCATTGTGGCATCTATGTTGTATATGCTTGCACTGATACGTTGGAATTAGCAGAACCGTGCTGTCACGGGGAACATTTTCAACATTGCACTTGTACTTTGTACTCAGTTGATATCATGCTCTTTTGTCTATGGATGTCACCGGTGTGAAATAAAGAGGGAACTTTTAAGTCCATGGAGTTTGTATTCTGTGTTAGAGAAACGCCTGGGCCGCTAGCCTAAGCCATGCCTAATCATGGTGGAAACTTGCAGCATCACCATAGTGAGCTATCTATGAAGCATCCTCAATAAAAAGCTATGCATATGGTAAATAAAAATATTACTGGGATGCTCATTGTCTGCTTGCCTTGCCATTTTGGTTATCTCATGTACCATGTGCAAGGGGTACCCCGTTGGCGGTTCTTAATGATATGCAAATACTTACAATGACAAGAACTTACCGGTGACTGAAGTTGAGTAGCATGAGGTGTGGCCCTCGTATTCAAGGGACTTGAGATTGCCAACTTATACTTCGTCAAGCATACTCCATAGTTTGTTCACTTTAACCTTAATCACTTCATGATGCTTATGATAGGGGCAATGAGGGCTAAAAGCTAACAAGTACCATAATTTTTGGAAGCTCTTTTTGAAACTTGAAATCCCTTCTTCCCTTTGTGAAGGGCCTTTCTTCCACCATTATGTTGAGTCTCCACCTTCTACCTTTAGGCACCATTAAGAGAGCATAGTTGTCATTCTGTGTGTAGTGTTCCAAAGCTTATTGATTGATGCATATTGTGACATTACTTGTTCTTGTGCTATTTTTTTCTAGTCACCCTTGTGAACTTTGAAGGTGTCCTATGCATCTATTTGCTACTCTATGAGGGACAAGCTGGTTACCACTATGCTATGTTTTCTGTATGTCAAACAAACAAACTTTTTTCAATGCATGTTATTCATGGTCTTTGTTTGTAGCCTTTCATGTTGCATGCATAGTTACTATGTCCTATTGTTAGAACTCCATCTTTCATTCACATGTTTAGAGTTCTTTGACCCAACTTTCAATGCTTGCAAATGGTTAGATCTTTATTGTGAGCAAAAATTATTCTTTTATCACTTACCAACTCGAGGATGAGCAGGAGTTAAGCTTGGGGATGCTTGATACGTCAGAAAAGTATCTATAATTTTTGATGCTCCATGCTTGTTTAGTATCTAATTTGCTTTGCTTTGTCTACACTTTGAGATGCTTTTTACATGTTTTTTGGTACTAACCTATTCACAAGTTGCCACAGTGCCAGTTGCCTGTTTTGTGCTGTTTTCTGTTCTAGAAAAGCTAGTAAGGAAATATTCTCGGAATTGGACGGGACAAACGTCAAAGTCAATAACTTTCCGTGGGGAACAAGAAGTCCAGAGGGGAGACGGAGAGGCGTTCCAGGGCAGCCACACCCCCCCCCTAGGCGCAGGTGGGCCCTGACCTGCGCCTAGGCAGGGTGTGGGGCCCCTGGCCACCTCCTTGGCCTCCCCCTTGGCCTATAAGAAGCCCCCGATGCAGAAACCCTAAGTACCGATCAATATTCCACAAAACCTTCTGTAGCCGCCGCCGCCACCTTCATCCCTAGATCGGGGGGAGGATCTGAAGTTCTTCCCGGTACCCTGCCGGAGGGGAAATCATCCCGGAGGCCTTCTCTTCGGTATGATGCATGAGTAGTTCCACCTTGGACTATGGGTCCATGTAGTAGCTAGATGGTTGTATCTCCTCCTTGTGCTTTCATGTATAGATCTTGTGAGCTCCGTTCATGATCAAGATCTAATCTATTTGTAATCATGGATGTTGTGTTTGTGGGGATCCGATGGATATTGAGATTATTATGTTGGTTTGATTAATGTTTTTGTATTTATGATTGTATCATGTCTGTGTTGTTTCTGATCTTGCATGCTCTCCGTTTTTAGTAGCTATCTTGGCAAGTAGTTGGTAGTGACTCCAAGAGGGGGTATTTATGCTCGATAGTGGTTTCATGCCTCTAGTTTCCAAGGGAAGTGACAGAAATATCTTCGGTTGTAGATGTGTTGTTGCTACTAGGGAGAAAACAACGGTCTCTTGTTCATGGAACATGTGGACTGTTTAACTTACACACTTTGCTTAAAGCAGTTGTATGTTGCTTGCAACTTAATACTGGAGGGGGTTCGTATGATAACCTGAAGGTGGACTTCTATTCATAGATGCAGTTGGATGGCGGTCTATGTATCTTGTTGTATTTCCCAGTCGAATCTCATAGGATCTTTCTGACTAGTAATTGAATTATTATGCCTTGCTTAGTTCCTGTCAACTGCCCTGCTGTAATTTATTTACCCTTAATGCCATGTTGTTTATCTAAGGAGAGCACCTCTAGTGAACTATGGATCCCGGTCCAATCTTTCCCATTGATACATATTCCACTGTTACTTGTTTACTTGCTACAAACCACCATTTCCTTCCACACCATAAGTTTAATCCTTTGTTACAGCAAACCTGTGAGCTTGACAACCTCACTGATTCGTTGGGACAAAGTGTTGAGTTTGTGTTGTGTAGGTCTCCACGTTGTTTGCAACACCTGTGTGATGTTTCCTTCCTCCTTATGGTTCGATAATATCGGTCTCAACTGAGGGAAAACTTGTTGCTGTGCTCTTCACACCCTGCGCTTGGGGTTACCAACAAAGTGCCACATCGAGCACCATCATCTTTCCACCCCGAGATGGAGCACAAGGTAAACTTGGGTGCTTTACTCATCCATCACTTTCGCTGCCAAAGGGCAGCATGCTCTAGGTACATCCTTTGCGGAGGCTTGATCACTCAGATCACCTACTTGGTATTGTCTTGCCATAGGAAAGAGTCATAGCTGGCAGTAAGACTCTGGATGATATCCACATGGCTAGCACCAAGTTCATGGGGGTCTATAGACCCCAACGCTCCCATCCTTCTTACTAGTTTTATTTTGAGCCTAACGGTAATCTCCACTAAGTTTTGCTTCCTTTTGTTCAAGCTTTCGGTTTGCCAGGTAAACAGAATTGGATCCACTCAGAGGAGGAGTTCTAGCAGGCACTGATCCTTTCAGGAAGGATTGCATTGCTAGGAGTTCATCCCAACGGGGAAGCCGCAGCAGCTGGCCAACAACATCAAGGGAAAGGAGGAGAAGATTGGAACATAGGGGCTGTGACGACTATGGTCAGCAGCACCACCACAATTAGCCTTTCCCTCAACACCAACAAGGTATGCTTCCACCACAGCTGGGATTCGACTATGTCCCGAGGAGTGATTTTAACCAGGTGGTACATCACATCGACAACATTGCAAATATGCTGCATTATGCAAATGCCAACATATTTGATCTCACTCAGAACTTCACTTCTTTTATGCCTAATTTTTCAAGCCACTACCCAAACTTCCCATACCATCAGTCGCCGCCTGATGGCAGTGGCAACTTTTGATTCCAGTTAGGACAAGAGCCTAAGCTTGGGGAGGTTAAACTGCTCCCATCTTTTGCATTCATATTTTTCATCCTTCTTTTGATTTATTTTATTTTCCATCTTAGTGAATGTTTACTTTCAGTTTTTCATTGATAAAAATAAAATAAAAAACTAGACTAGCTTTTATCTTCACTTGTGCGAATTTCTCTCTACTCTTGTTGATGTTTCTGTAGGTTGCTCGTTTCTAGTGACTTAGCTATAAATATGAACACGAAGAGTTGGCTCAAGAAAGAGGAAAGCAAGCAAGAGGAGGTATTGCATTCTTGTTTTTCCTATTATTGTAAGTTTATTCATGAATATTTGATGTTTGTTTGGTTGCACTTGGTTCTACTCTACACGTAACTAGATATCTTTTAAGTCTTGGGCTCAAAGGATTTTGTAACTACTTCGGTTAAGACTTGCGACAATTATTATCAGTTTGAAAAACAACCATTTGGATTAAATTCCAAAAAATTGAGAACAAGAGAAATTGTCTATCGACAACTTTGGTCCCACGTTTTTTGTCTTAAGGGTTAATCTTAGTAGTACTCAACCCCACATACTGATCGTTGACTTGATGACACCTTCTGAAAAAGAATTGTTTGATAGAATGAACTTTTTACAGTGGGAGAGGGAGATGTTAAAACCGGTTTTACCATGTTGTAAAAGAGGTATAGGAAACAATTCTATGTTTCTCATACACACCTCTAGGATGCTAACAACTCCAGTGGACTCTGAACGATCTATGGTATAACCCCAAATTTTGGCTATGAGTAGATGACATGAGCGGCATAACTGTCGCTATTTGGGAAAATGTTTTAGTACTCCTTGACGAGGGCACTTCTGTCCGCTGTCATGGTGTAGAAATCGCCCATCACCATTTTTACCATAAACTTGATCTCGAAGCCAATATTCTGTTAGATGAACTAGGACCAAAAACTTAGAAGTCTACCTAGAGAACTATCAAGGAAGAGGGACACGGATTTCACAATTCAAGAGAAATCTATCGTGCCTACTTGTAGCTCAAGTTTGACCTAATTTCGTTAAAATGTCAAGATGAAAAATCTTAGCAATAAGTTGAAACTGTCGTCAAAACTCTCGGTGGTTTTTGATATATTAATTGTGACCTCCGATGAGTACCTCCAAAAGCTTTTTTGTAAAACTTCCGAAGCAACCTACAATTTACTTATAGTTTCAAATTTGACCTAATTTCGATAAATCGACATAAATTCATTCAAGTGGGCAGCGTTAGCAAGGAAATTTGAAAAAATCATAAAATATGGGAACTGTAAGTACGACATGTTGGTCCACTATATATGTATGAAAACTTGGCTTGTGTAATTGAGATCCAATATTCTTCGGACTTTTCTTTATAGAAAAGAACAATCTTGTCATCACACGTAAAATTGAGAATGTTCTTTACAGATATAGTTGGACACCCACACTGACGACATTTTTTACTACAAGAAGATGAACCCTTCTACCTCTGAAATTACATTTAATTCAAGAAAACTCTATCGCGCTTACTTGTAGCTCAAGTTTGACCTAATTCCATTAAACTATCAGGATGCAAAATGTTAGCAAGAAGTTAAACTTGTCGTCAAAACTCTCATTGCTATATGATACATTAATTTTTACCCCTAGATGGGTACCTCCAGAAGAATTATCGTAAACATTCTAAGCAACCCACGATTTACTTGTAGTTCAAATTTGACCTAATTTCGATAAATCGATATTAAGTCATTCAAGTTGGTGGAGTTAGCTAGGAAGTTTGAAAACTCATAAAAGATGGGTATTGTTAGTACAATCTTAAAACTTGGCTTGTGGCATTGAGATCCATATTCTTCGGAGTTTCCTTACAAATAAGAACAATCTCGGCATCACTTGAAAAATTGAGAGTTGAATGTTCTTTCCCAATAGTTGAAAGCTCACACAGAGGTCATTGTTTACTACAAGAAGATGCACCCATCTACCTCCTAAAATATAACTAATTCAAGATAAATCTATCGCGCTTAATCATGTGGTAAAAGTTTGACCTAATTTTGTTAAACCGAAAAGATAAATATTGGATGAATTATTGACCTTTTATGAATATGTAAATTTTTACAAATTTGTAAATTAATGGAAGTACTAATAAGGTGGCCCGACTGCTGTTATGTTGTCAGAAGAGGTAAATAGGTAATTGGATGACCAAGTGGTGGAAATTGCAATGGATTAGACGAATAGCTAGTGAAAACTGCAGAAAAATAAAAACTATCCAAAAAGTGCCAGACACACACACACACATGGACGTGGCTCCCCTGATGTGGCTAATCATAACATTGTGTCCCTAACAGGTGGGTCCCATAGGTAGTGGGCCCCACTTGTTAGTGACCCAAAGTCAGGGGACTGCAGGGACACAAATAGAGCGTGGCCGTACAAAGGCAAAGCGTGCATGGCGCCATGTTGTGGGACGAGGGAGAGATCGGCCGGCCGGTGCGCATGGGGCGCTACAGAGGAGGGGAGAGGGAGGATGGATGGTGAGAGACAGCAAAGGAGAGAGAAAACATAGTACTATACTCCTAGTAGTAGGTACCTATAACTTGTGTTAGAAACCCGTCAAACTAGCTTTACTCTGATATCACACCGCCTTTAACTCCTTCGTTATTCTTGCGCCGCTTCCCGTTTATTCTCATATAATCTCTTCTTGCTCTTCGTTTTTTCCTCCGTTTTTTCTTTGGTAGCTTTGGGGTTAATTTTCTGGTGCCCCTAGTTCAGTAGAAGTACGTACTACTCAAGTTTTGCACAATAGTCCTCTTTACCTAAAAATTGGATATGTGGCATTCAAATCCAAAATATTTGTACTTGCTTCACAGCAAAATAATTTCGGTCACTCGGAACTTTTTCTTTTTCTTTCTAACGAGGAATCTTCCCCTAAGTACCAAGAAGGTGCGCATTAAAATCCAAGGATGGGCATAAAAATTACATAGCGGTCTAGAAAGAAAACCAAAATACATCTGGGACCTACACCTTTACAACACAGACCCTAAAGATACACTAGGAAAATCGAACATGGTTTTTCTAATACTAGTTTGAATCTCCCACTCCTAGCATTGTTTACCATGGGAAGATGCACCCATATACCAAATATGGGAACATTATCATGAACTATGATATAGATATGGCCATGATCTAATTGGTCATTCGGCTCGAGAAATCCTCGAGTGTTCATATATGGTACGCCATATCTAATGTGACGATGGCTTTTTTGAATGTTTCAAATATCAAGTTTACTTTTTTCCGTGGAAGGTATTATACCCGAGAAGATGTCATGCGAAACCTTTTGTTTGTTCATTTTTCTTCATCTTCTTTGTGTTTTACTCAAATCCCTCATGCAAATTCATATGTATCAAGATTTTGAGTCTTTCAGAACTCTCGGTGATTATCAAGATATTAACCAACCATGTACACCTTCAAAATAGTTTCATAGTATAACTTCAGGAGCATTATTTATGAGACTTGATTGAAGTTCAAAATTAATCTAAGTTTGGTTTAAGTGGGTGACATTACACAGGAGGCTTGAAAACTCGTAAAACTAGGAGATTGTCCACAAATCATGTTGAACTTTCTGAGTAAAATGATTTGTGGACAATTTTAGGAGGGGTATATATACCACACGCATCCAAATCAAATCAGACCTAATTCATGTAAATTCTCTTAAAGTCTTTCAAGTGGGCAAATTTGTTAGCACATAACATTAAGAGAAATATATCGTGCGCTTGCAATTGAAAGTTGACCTAAAATGTCATTTAAGTGGGCAATTTTGTAGCCAAAAAGATTGGAAAAGGCATAAAAGGGTGAAATGTGCATAAAAAATTACATGCGCTTGTGTGGCAATCACATACATTTTTTTGTGTTTGTGCGTGTGTGTGTGCCTGATGGACGCGTGTGTCCTTTGTCTTCTCATAGTGTGAAATCGAGTAACCAGAGTAGTATATCTTACCACTATATATCTTATCTTACCATTATACTCCCTTTGTCCAGAAATAACTGAAATGGGTTTGTCTAGATTCGAATGTATATTTATACACTAAAATGCATCTAGATATATTTGAATGTAGAAAAAAACAAGTAAGTGATTTCTAGACACAGGGTGTATATATATAGTGTACGAATATCTTTGAACTTTGACCGTTGGATCAAATACTGGTAAATCCCAACATTGCCACCTCGTGGATCCTCTTTTTTATATTATATATATCATCTAGAAGATACTATTGATAGTCTTTATTATCTTATCTTATCCACCATATAATGTACGAATAACTTTTAATATTGAGTGTTGGATCAAGCATACTCGTGAATCCAAACATTGCCAGCCATTGGATCTTGTTTTTCATTCTAGCTAGCAGGGGCGGAGCTGCGACTGGTGCTACCCGGGCTGTAGCACCGGTCCAGCAATTACACAAGGATTAGCTGATAGTAGTGGAGGCCATGCGCAGGTCCGACGACGGGAAAACATGCATGCATGCTATGTTCGAGTTTGCGTATGCAGTAGCCGCCTGATTGACTTGCATTGCTGGCGGCAGTGCTAGCTCGATGCCCCGTTTGTGCTTCCACCTCTTCTGTCGCTCTCCTTTAAAAGTATTAAAAACGATTCGTATATAGGCAAAGTTCAGACTATAGGGAGTTTCTATTTTTATCTCTGCTAGCCTACGAACAAATACTACTTCCTCTGGTTTATATTAATTGATTTTGATTTGTCAAAATTTGGATGAACCTACATACTAAATAGTGTCTAGATTCATTTAAATGTAGACAAATTTGAGTCAATTAATATGAACCAGAGGGAGTAGATTATTTATGCTTGAATTGTGGTAATACATTTTTACTGCTAATTATCTTAGTTGCAAGCTACAATTTACACGAGCAACAAGTTAGCACCTGTCTTGTTCCGTTTCTGGCTCCACCACTGCTAGCTAGCATCTAGAAGATACTATTGATAGTCTTTAGCACAATGAACTGTTTGCACAAACCTCAAAACACACTTCTTCATTATTCTAGAATCTTCTCAGACGTTTACCTAGACCATGTTACCAAAAAATTCAAGTATTAGGTAAAAGTAATAAATTTTGACTTCTACATGATACAAAGTACAAGAAGAAAGTTTGAAAACTCATGAAACACGGGAATCATAAATTACAACATGTTGGTCCACTTTATATGTCTGTAAACTTGTCTTGTGGGATTCAGATCCAATATTCTTCACACTTTTCTTACCTAAAAGAATGATCTCGTCATCACTCTGAAAAATTGAAAATTGAATGTTCTTTCTTGATAGTTTAAAACTCATACCGAAGATATTATATTGTTTACTACAAGAAGATGCACCCATTTACCTCTGAAAATACATTTAATTCAAAAGAAATCTATAGCGCTTACTTGTGTAGCTCAATTTTGACCAAATTTCGTTAAATTGTCAAGATGCAAAATCTTAGAAAGAAGTTGGACCTTCCGTCTAAAATCTTAGTGGTTTCTGATATGTTAATTTTGACCCCCCGATGGGTACACCTCCAAAACCTTTTTCATAAACTTTGAAAGAACCCTACAATTTACTTGTAGTTCAGATTTTTGACCTAATTTCGTTCAATAGACATAAAGTCATTAAAGGGGTCAGAGTTAGCAAGGATGTTTGCAAACTCATAAAACATGCAGAATCATGAGTAAAACATGTTGTTCCACTATATATGTTTGAAAGCTTGGCTTGTGGCATTCTGATCCATATTCTTCATCCTTTCTTTACGGGAAAGAAGAATCTGGTCATCACTCGGAAAATTTGAGAATGTTCTTTCCTTATATTTGGAAACTCACACAAACGACATTGTTTACTACAAGAAGATGCACCCATCTACCTCCAAAAAGATATGTAATTCAAGAAAAATCTATCGTGCCTACTTGTAGCTCAAGTTTGACCTAATTTCTTTAAAATTTTAAGATGCAAAATCTTAGCAAGAAGTTGAACCTGTTGTCAAAACTCTCGGTGGTTTCTAATATATTAATTGACCCCCCGATAGGTAAATGAAAAAGCTTTTTCATAAAACTTCTGAAGCAACCTACAATTTACTCGTAGTTCAAATTTGACCTAATTTTGCTAAATGGGCATAAATACATTCAAGTGGGCGGAGTTAGCTAGGGAGTTTGAATACTCATAAAATATGGAAATCTTAATTAAGTACAACATGTTGGTCCACTTAATATATGTGGAATCTTGGCGTGTGGCATTCAGATCCATATTCTTCGGACTTTTTTTACGGAAAAGCACAATCTCGTCATCACTTGAGAAATTGAGAATGTTCTTTACACATAGTTGAAACTCACACCGACATCATTGTTTACTACAAGAAGACGCATCCATCTAGCTCTAAAATTATATTTAAATCAAGAGCAATCTATGGCGCTTACTTCTAGCTTGAGTTTGACCTAATTTCGTTAAATTGGCAAGAATTAAGTGAAGTGTGCGAAGTTAGCTAGGAAGCTTGAAAAATGGAATTATATAAGAAAACATGGAACACTTTGTGTGATAATTGGGAGATTTGCATTTTATTCTAACTGCGGTAGGTCCCCTAGGAGCAAGGTGCTTCAGTTAACACGGTCGGTGGAAGTACAAGTTAAATAAAGGACCTCGTAAAAATGAAAATTACACCCAAGTGTGTTTTGAGGTTTGTGTATATCAATAGAATCTTCTAGATGCTAAGAATGGAAAAGAAGATCCAACAGTTAGCAATATTTGGATTTGCTAGTCTTGATCCAATGGTGAATGTTCCAATTTCGAAACTGGAAAAGTTTGAAATATTTTCCACCAAGGACCAAAGTGGTTTACTTCCTATGTACTAAACCTCCTACTCCACACCAACGCGGATGCTGAACATGCCAAAGAAACAGAGCCGCCCTCTCAAAAAAAAGAAATAGAGCTGCCATACCAAGGCACACGTGCGCAGCGCCACGCTATAGACGAGGGAGAGATCAGCCAGGCCGGTGCGTGAGGGGAGAGGCGTGGAAAGATAAGAGGCAGTGAAGGAGAGAGAAAACACATATTTTTTGCATGCATATGTCCTAAAATTTACTACTATTAGAGTCAGAAGTACCTTGTGTCAGGAACCCATCATAATAAACTTTGCTCAGACATCGAACCACCTTCAACTCCTCTTCTCTCTTTGTTGTTTCCCTACCTACGTTTTATTCTCTCTTCAAGTACAACACGTGAACAGAGGTGAGCATATGTCTAAGAAAAAGTACATTACAGTACGGGTACGAGTAAGCTCCACCGTTTAGACAGTATCTATACAAGATGATTCGTGAGACCTACTAAACTGAAGATGCTAACTTTTGCATAGGAGTTTTATAACTTGGTCATACACTGCCAAGTGGGCCCATTATATACTTTTTCCTTAGCATTATATATGTGTTAAAAAACACCTTAAGACCTATGTGGCATCCGCTGAGGTTCGCCTTATACATTGGGGGTCCTACCTTGTGGCAAATGTATGGAAACTGGGCTTGTGGCATTCAGATCCATATTCTTCGAACTTTCTTTACGGGAAAGAACAATCTTGTCATCACTCGGAAAATTGAGAATGTTCTTTCCTGATAGTTGGAAACTCACACTAACAACATTGTTTACTACAAGAATAAGCACCCATCTACCTCCAAAGAGACATTTATTATTCAAGAGCAATCTATCGCGCTTACTTGTAGCTCAAGTTTGACCTAATTTCGTTAAATTGTCAGGATGCAAAATATTATCAAGAAGTTGAACATGTCGCCAAAACTCTCAGTGGTTTGATATATTAATTGTAACCCCTGATGGGTACCTCCAAAAGATTTTTCGTGAACTTTCAAAGAAGCATGCGATTTACTTGTAGTAGTTCAAATTTCACCTAATTTCGATAAATCAACATAAAGTCATTCAAGTGGGCAGAGTTAGCAAGGAAATTTGAGAACTCATAAAACATGGGAAATTGTAAGTACAAAATGGCAGAGTTAGCAAGAATTTGAACCTCTTGTCAAAACTCTTGGTGGTTTCTGATATATTAATTGACCCCCCGATGGGTACCTAGAAAATATTTTTCGTAAAACTTCTGAAGCAACCTACAATTTACTCGTAGCTCGAATTTGACCTAATTTTTCTATATGGGCATAAATTCATTCAAGTGGGCGGAGTTATCTAGGGAGTTTGAAAACTCATAAAACATGGAAATCTTAATTAAGTACAACATGTTGGTCGACTTAATATGTGTGGAAGCTTGGCTTGTGGTATTCAGATTCATATTCTTCGGACTTTCTTTACGGAAAAGAACAATCTCGTCGTTACTCGGGAAATTGAGAATGTTCTTTCCAGATATTTGGAAACTCACACCAACATCATTATTTACTACAAGAAGACATACCCATCTAGCTCTGAAATTACATTTAATTCAAGAGAAATCTATCGCGCTTACTTGTAGCTCGAGTTTGATCTAATTTTGTGAAAATGGCAAGAAGACAGTGAAGTGGGCAAAGTTAGCTAGGAAGCTTGAAAAATGGAATTATATAAGAAAATGTGGTCCACTTTGTGTGTTAATTCGGAGGATTTCATTTTTTCTAACTGTGGTAGGTCCCGTAGGAGCGAGGTGCTTAAGTTACCATGATCGATGGAAGTACAAGTTAAATCAAGGACCTCGTAAAAAGAAAAATTACATCCAAGTCCATGCATTTAGCACAAGGTCCCTAAAACTAAGCAACGAAGTATGTTTTGCGGTTTGTGCATACGATCGTTCATTGTGCTAAAGACTATCAATAAAATATTCTAGATTCGAAGAATGGAAAAGAATATCCAACGGTTAGTAATGTTTGGATTTTCCAGTCCTGATCCAACGGTGAACGTTTGAAATTCGAAACCGAAAAAGTTTGAATTTTTTTGCCGCCAAGGACCAAAGTGGTTTCCTTCCTATGTACTACTCCTCCTACTCAAAACCAACACGGCTACCGAACATGCCAAAGAAACAGAGCCGCTCTCTCAAAAAAAAAGACCCGCCATACCAAGGCACATGTGCGCAGCGCCATGCTGTGGACGAGGGAGAGATCAGCCAGGCCGGTGCGCGAGGGGAGAGGCGTGGAGAGATAAGAGGCAGTGAAGGAGAGATAAACCACACAATTTTTCGCGTGCATAGGTCCTGAAATTTACTACTAATAGAGTCAGGAGTACCTCGCGTCAGGAACCCATCATAATAAACTTTTCTCACACATCGAACCACTTTCAACTCCTCTTCTCTCTTCGCTTCTGCCCTCTTCCCCTGCCTATGTTTTATTCTCTCTACAAGTAAACCACGTGGATAGAGGTGATCACATGTCTAAGAAAAAATACATTATAGTACTGGTATGAGTACGCTCCACCGTTTAGACAGTGTCTATACAAGATGATTCGTGGGACCTACTAAACTAGAGATGCTAACTTTTGCATAGGAGTTTTATAGCTTGGTCATACACTGCCAAGTAGGCCTATTATTTGCTTTTTCCTTAGCATTCACAATGTGTTAAAAAAACATCTTTAGGCCTATGTGGCATCCGCTAAGGTTCACCTTATACACTATGGGTCCTACCTTGTGGAAAATGTCTGCAAACTTGCTTGTGGCATTCAGGTCAGTATTCTTCGGACTACCTTTATAGGAAATAACAATCTTGTCATTGATGAGTGCATATTTGCATCATGTTTTATATTATTATTATTTTGCATTGTAGTGGTAGGACCTTGGTATTTTATGTCGTTCGCGGCATATTTTATGTCTATTTTCTCCAGGATCAGGACAGATGATAGATACGATGGACACAATTATTGGACCAGTTGTATTGGAGCAAAAGAGTCAAAAACAACGTAAATCGCTAATTTGGGAAATATCAATAACACCAGAAGAAAACCCGAGGCGATCGAAGCATACAGAAGGTTTAACGACCAACTATACAGCGAGAATATTTTATCCGGCCATATAGTTGGCGTTGCCACCGCCTCCTCAAATAGTTTTACCCCGTGCAATTGGAAGGGAGACGACATACAGAACACCCAGAAATCACTGAAAACCTCACCTCCGGAAGGTATCTGGAGGGGGAACTTGTCCAAGGGATCCATCTTCGCCCTACGCAGATCTAGGAGGCCAAGGCATCGAGCTTCATATTCATCAACCGCTGTATCACCAACATCTCCATCCATCCCATCTAGATCTTGTTGTAATTCTCGTACTAGTTGTGGATTTATACAAGAACTATTCATCTATAATTGTTTCCATTATCATTGCCATGAGCACTTCTGCGGAATAGGCCATCGGTGACAGACACAAAACGCCCATTAGTGACAGGCAACTAGTCACTGGTACTAGTTTACTAGTGACGGGCAAGTTCCTGTCACTAGTACGTGTACCAGTGACAGTCATTTTCGCGTGTCTATCACTAGTATGTCTGAATTAGTGACAGGCATAACCGATGCATGTCACTGGTTGCGATCGGAAGCCGCGGACCTACGAGGTTTTCAGTGACAGGCCCATTATCCTGCCTATCACTGGTGTGCATTTCGATAATAAAAAAATGAGTTTTCCCTGAATATTCCAGATAGCACAATAAATAGATTTTCCACAAATATTTCAGATATCATAATAAAATATTATACCAATAATACATTCACATGTGCGAATATGACATAAGTTTTGCATAGATAACACAATGTCATAGGACTAAGCCCGTGCAAAAATTGAAACCGCTTAAACCGGTCAAACCGGCCAAAAATTTCCAATTTCAATCTCATTCACAAATCCAATCTAAACTTTGAAACTCATACAAAATTTTAAACTAGCAAAAACCCGTGAAACCGGACACACCGTTTTTTCCTAGGCTTACATAGGACCGTCGTCCACAAAAATTTGACTTAGCATGTTTTCTCGCCTTTGAACTCCAAAGGTCATGATAGACCCACATGACATATAAGATCTACCAACATATATAGCATGTTTAAGTACCCTCGAGCGGACCACCACGCCTATCTGCACAAATGAGAAAACACTAAACAGTTTAGACATAGTATTTATATATCTAGCACTAACATGTGGGTATGTACTAAATAGCATCAGCTAAGGATAAAAGAAATTAGAACCCCAAAAATAGAAAATGAATAGTTTTGAAATAACAAGGAACTAGACAACAAAAAGCTTGCGCTCACATTTCTATTGTTCCTATAGTTGCTACAGGGAATATGACATGCAACACATATGAATATGCACAAGATACTATGACATGCAACACATATGAATATGCACAAGATACTTAGGTTCCTAACTGAGTTAACTGACTTCCAAGGCAAATCAACATGTAAGGCAACTATGCTACTGTACGAACTAACAAAGGTCAACATCAACACTAATATGCAAAAGTTGTAGCAGGGAGTAGCATATCAGCAGCGAGTAGAATATTATCCAGCGAGCAACCAGCAGTAGCATCGAACAGCCAGAGAGCAGCATATCATACCTTAGATTAGAAGCTGTCAGAAACATACTGGACACATCCATGCCATCTTAAAGAAGTGTGGCATAATATGAATTTGAGCGGTTTTAATAAAGGATAATTGCACAGACCATAGGATTATACTCCATCTATTGACCAACAATGAGATATGACTGATTAGAATAGGAAAATGGTGCATCATTTTCACTCAAGGAAAAAACAAATACTAAAAATAGAGAGGTTGATTAAACTGACGGACCAAAAGAATGTAAACTCGAGGCCTTATGAGAGAGAGAGAGATAGAGTGATCTCACTAAAATAGAGGATTTAGAGATGGTGGTAGCACTTTTGTTGTCAACAGAACTTCCTTTGCTCTAATTTTCAAGTTTGCCATGTATGTTGCTTCGTGCATGCTTTATTCAAGTATTTGGAACCTGTAGAAGTTGTGCTTTGTAGAAGCTTTGTTCAAGTCTTTAGAACCTGCAGGAGTTGGCATATATTTTTAAGCAAAATGTTGTACCATCCCACAGATCGTATACACGGAGCTTAAGTCTTGCCGGATCAAGAAGTTCATGGGATTGAAGAATAGTTCTTCACATGGTCGAAACACAAGTGTCGCACTGATGACTTGACATAGAAAGCCAGAAATGGCACCCCGTATGAAACTTTACATTGACTGGATGGCTCACTTTGCTAATCCCATGTTTTATTAATGACTGAACTTGCGAAAAGCGCCAGGGCTAGGTTCAGGCAGGGTGGCATGTCTTGTTAATTAATGACTGAACTTCTGATTATTTGTTCAAATCCATAATAGATAAATAAACTGGCAAGTATACATTACCTATTTTGAAATCTTCACTGCTCATCTGCTGAAGCAATGATTACGTGTAAGTTTTTGACTTAAGGAACTAACAAAGCACTAATTGCCTCTTCTCTTCTCTTCTCTTTTTTCTTCTTGATGTTGTTTTTGAAGTCACTTAGTCAAGTAAAACAAACGATGGTATCTATCGGAAGAATACTTAGAAGTTGAAATTTAAGATACCTTGTATATCCAAATTGTGCAAGTATACTACAGAGTATTAAACAGGAAGCAACATACAATAGTTTCCATTATTTGACAATTCCAGTAAATATAAGGATTCTACACAGGTATTTACTTTCGTAGAGGTAGATGAATAAACCGAACATATAGCAGCAAAATTGCACATTAACATTAAATTAGGTGTAGCGTTGTGTCCGTCTAGGATAAAGGAAGAACAAAATCATATTAACTTAGGTGTATCGTTGTGTCCATCTAGGACAAAGGAAAAACAGAAACCATATGACTAATTCTCCTTTACCAAATTAACAGACTTGTCTTTGTCTAGGTATAATGTATAGATACATCCGTATCTTGACAAAGCTGAGTCAGATAATTTGGAACAGAGGGAGCATTAGTGATTAACATCCTGCCAAGATTGGATCTAAAGCTGCATGATAAAATTTGAAAAGCTCTATAGATCAGCACACGTGATAGCAACAACTCCAATCTCCAAAACTTTTCTCGTTAGGAAAATAAGCTTGAACTTCACACAATGTGAAGACAGACGGAGAAACTCAATCTGGCTAGACAAACAAGGGGGAGAAACACGTACCTTACGGGAGGCTGTTGAGATGGAGAAACGTTGCTGCCTCGCCGGCGAACGCGGCCGCGGATGCAGCCCTAGTTGGTGGCGGCAGGACGTCGTCGAGTGGAAAGGAAAGGGACGGGATGATCTGATCTGGGACAGAGACGTTCTGCACGGAGAGAATAGGTTGACCGCGTGAACATGGGCGCATTGCTCGCAGCAGTACTTTTTTTTTACGAATTAAGCGGTTCGTTTGTAACGTTTGATTAGCGACTGAAGTTGTCTGTTTGCTTGTTTTAGCGCTAATCACGGACAGTATTTGGACACTTAGATATCCGTTTGATGGCCGTGATTTCTTGGATCTGCCTTCTTTTAGGACTTTCGTTCTGACAATAGTATATAAAAACACTTTTCTTTGTGGTGTAGTGTGACACCCTCGGAATCAGGGCTAAACAAATCTCAGACCTTCGTCTGACATAAGCTTAACCTTGAGCTCGAGAATATCCAGTAAAGAATCGGTAACACAACAGTGACTCTACGACATAAAATTTATTACAGCAAGCTCATAACTGAGCAAAGAACCAAATTATTACAAGCAGAGGTCACTGACCACAAACATCAAACAACGGAAGGCAAATTATGCTATTAAGTATAGCAAACTTAACAAATGGTCTAAGAGACCTGAAGCATAACGATGACGTCCCAGCCCATAGATTCTAGTCTGCCGGCCGGGCACTAGTGGAAAAAGGGCTATCCGTTCGCGACTCCTCAGAGCATTTGTCCCGGTTGCGCCACCAACCGGGACTAATGCTGGCACGCGTCCCAGTTGGAGCGGGCACGGGGCCAGGGGGCATGCGTCCCGGTTGGTAAGGGCAATACGTCCCAGTTGGAGCCAGCAACCGGGACTAAAGATTGCGTCCACAGCCACGTGGCGTGGCACGCACCTTTAGTCCCGGTTGCTGGCTCCAACCGGGACTAAAGACCCCCTGCCCTCTATAAATGCAACGCCCCAGCCCCCTCTGCCTCCACTCTGTTTTTTCGAATGGTGGAAGGTGTGAGGGGGTGTGCTAGTTTTTTCTCATGCATGCATTGAAGGTGTTTGTTGAAATGTTTGAGTGAATAATCCCGTTAAATTTCTCATAGAACAAAAATATAGAAGGTGTCCGAGACGCACTTGAGCTTTCTCCTTGTTATTTCCCTCGATCGAGGTTAACAATCTTATCTTTTCTAGGTCATTGATACAATTCATGTGTCGGTGTGAATTGGTTATTTCACTATTTATGATGTCCTGTTTTTTGATAAACTTACTTATATGATGCAGATGAACGGTCGGGAATGGATGTACGGTGACCGGCGCGTAGCCGGGTATATCAAAGGCGTGGATAAATTTATCGATGTGGCTACGGCAAACAAAGAGAATGGATTTATACGTTGTCCATGTGTTCAATGTCGGAACAACAAGGAGTACTCTTCCTCGAAAATCATTCGCGGCCACCTGATTATGAAAGGTTTCATGCCCAACTATAATTGCTGGACCAAGCACGGGGAAAGAGGGGTTATGATGGAAGATGGTGAAGAAGAAGATGATGATAACAACTATCATCATATGTTTCCTGAATACAGTGATACTGCAATGGAAGACAATAGAGAGGAAAGAGGTGAAGAACGGGCATCAGATGAGCCGGCTGATGAACTTGGTAGGGTCATTTCTGATGCAAAGCGAGACTGTGAAACAGAAAATGGGAAGTTGAAGTTAGAGGGCATGTTAGAAGATCACAAGAAATTGTTGTACCCAAATTGTGAAGATGGCAGCACAAAGCTCGGTACCACACTGGAATTGTTGCGATGGAAGGCAGAGTGTGGTCTAACTGACTCCTCATTTGAAAAGATGCTGAAAATAATGAAGCCGAAGTTTCCAAAACATAACGAACTTCCCGAGAGTACCTACGAAGCAAAGAAGACTCTCTGTCCTCTGGGATTAGATGTGCAAAAGATACATGCATGCATTAATGACTGCATCCTCTACCGCGGTAAGGAGTATGAGAATTTAGATAAATGCCCGGTATGCAACACGTTGCGGTATAAGATCAGACAAGATGACCCTGGTGATGTTGAGGGAGAGCCCCTCCGGAAGAGGGTTCCTGCTAAGGTTATGTGGTATGCTCCTATAATACCAAGGTTGAAACGCATGTTCAGAAACAAAGAGCATGCCAGGTTGTTGCGATGGCACAAAGAAGACCGTAAGAAAGACGGGAAGTTGAGACACCCTGCTGATGGGTCACAGTGGAGAAAAATCGAGAGAGACTTCCCAGACTTTGTAGGTGACGCAAGGAACTTATGGTTTGGTCTAAGTACGGATGGCATGAATCCTTTTGGGGAGCAGAGCTGCGGTCATAGCACCTGGCCCGTGACTCTATGTATCTACAACCTGCCTCCTTGGTTGTGCATGAAGCGTAAGTTCATTATGATGCCAGTGCTCATCCAAGGCCCGAAGCAACCAGGCAACGACATTGATGTGTACCTTAGGCCATTAGTTGAAGAACTCTTACAGTTGTGGGGAAAACCAGGTGTACGTGCGTGGGATGAGAACAAACAGGAGCCATTTAATCTACGAGGGTTGTTATTCGTAACCATCAATGATTGGCCTGCTCTTAGTAACCTTTCAGGACAGACAAACAAGGGATATAAGGCATGCACCCACTGTTTAGATAAGACCGAAGGTACATATTTGCATAAATGCAAGAAGGTTGTGTACCTGGCGAATCGACGATTTCTTCCAACCAATCATCCCGTAAGAAAGAAAGGCAAGCATTTCAAAGGTGAGGCAGATCACCGGAAGAAGCCTGAACTCCCTGCTGGTGATGATGTATTTGGTATGGTCAAGGACATAGAAGTAATCTTTGGAAAGGGTCCCGGCGGTCAATCAGTTCCGAACGACATCGCTACAGGACACGCACCCATGTGGAAGAAGAAATCTATATTATGGGAGCTGCCATATTGGAAAGTCCTGTGTGTCCGCTCTTCAATCGACGTGATGCACGTGACGAAGAATCTCTGCGTGAACCTGCTAGGATTCCTAGGCGTGTATGGGAAGACAAAAGATACACCTGAAGCACGGGAGGACCAACAAATTATGAAAGACCCAAAGAACATGCATACACATAACAAGACGGATAAAGGGCGTCACTTAAGTCGTGCCAGCTATGCTCTTACCAAAGCAGAGAAGGAAATCTTTTTTGAAGTCCTTTACAGTATCAAGGTGTCGTCGGGCTTCTCATCTAATATAAAGGGGATAATAAATATGGCAGAGAAAAAGTTCCAAAACCTGAAGTCTCATGACTGTCACGTGATTATGACGCAGTTGCTTCCGATTGCATTGAGGGGGCTTCTACCGGAAAATGTTCAAGTACCCATTGTGAAGCTGTGTGCATTCCTCAATGCAATATCTCAGAAGGTAATCAATCCAGATATTCTGCCAAGGTTACAGAAGGATGTGGTACAATGTCTTGTTAGTTTTGAATTGGTGTTCCCACCATCCTTCTTCAATATTATGACGCATCTCCTGGTTCATCTCGTGGAAGAGATTGCCATTCTCGGTCCGGTATTTCTGCACAATATGTTCCCCTTTGAGAGGTTCATGGGAGTCTTAAAGAAATATGTTCATAACCGTGCTAGACCAGAAGGAAGCATCTCCAAGGGATATGGAACAGAGGAGGTCATTGAGTTTTGTGTTGACTTTATTCCTGACCTTAAGCCGATTGGTGTTTCTGACTCGCAGCATGAGGGAAGACTAAGTGGAAAAGGCACGCTGGGAAAGAAAGCAATGATATGTAGGGACGGGGATTCTTTCACTAAAGCACACTACACAGTTCTACATAATTCCACCTTGGCAGCTCCGTATATCGAGGAACACAAGAATATTGTACGCTCCAAAAACCCGGGGAAGCCTGAATCATGGATTACAGATGAACACATGAAGTCTTTCGGTGGTTGGATGCGGACACATCTCTTGAATGACACCACTGTTGGAGATCAGCTATACTTGTTATCCGCGTCACCATCTTCTACTGTATTGAATTTCCAAGGGTACGAAATAAATGGGAATACATTCTACACGATCGCCCAAGATAAAAAGAGCACCAACCAAAATAGTGGTGTCCGCTTTGATGCAATATACGAGAATGGACAAAAGGACACATATTATGGTTACATAGAGGAGATATGGGAACTAGACTATGGAGTCTCTTTTAAGGTCCCTTTTTTTCGCTGCAAATGGGTCAACCTGAATGGGGAAGGGGTAAAGATAGACCAGTTGTACGGAATGACAACAGTGGATCTCAACAATCTTGGTTATAGAGATGAACCATTCGTCCTAGCCAATAATGTGTCTCAGGTTTTCTATGTGAAGGACATGTCCTCCAGACCAAAAAAAGAAAAAATATGCAAACGAATACATCATATGATGAGCCAAAGCGTCACATAGTTCTTTCAGGGAAAAGAAACATCGTGGGAATCGAGGACAAGACAGACATGTCAGAAGATTATAATAAGTTTGATGAAATTCCGCCCTTCACAGTGAAAACTGACCCAAACATTCCGTTAAGTAAAGAAGATGCTCCATGGTTACGTCTGAAGCGGTCATAAGGAATGACATATGCCAAGAAGTTCATGCTCATATTATGTAACTCTAGTTCATGTCTTTCGCGGTTTGTGGCTTGACCGAAGGATATCTTTCGCGGTTTGCGGCCTTTAGTCCCGGTTTTGTAGTCTCAATTTTTAATATTAATAAATGTCTTGAGTGTTAGTCCCGTTTTGTGGCTGGACCGGGAGTGCCTCTATGACCAGTTTCTTGGAGATGCTGGAGGACTGGGCTCCGTCGGCATCTCCCTGAAACTGGTCGTA
The DNA here is from genome assembly GCA_916181665.1 of Avena sativa. Lineage (NCBI taxonomy): Eukaryota > Viridiplantae > Streptophyta > Magnoliopsida > Poales > Poaceae > Avena > Avena sativa. The sequence goes on from OV702280.1 coordinate 143,170,780, forward strand.
GTGGTGACCCTGCTCTCGAAAACCATCTTGCAGCTTGTAACTTCACTAACTAGATCAATACGCCTCGGAGCTAACTAATTTCACATATTAGGGAGTGCCTCTATGACCAGTTTCTCGGAGATGCCGGAGGACTGGGCTCCGTCGGCATCTCCCTGAAACTGGCCGCAGTGGTGTCCCTGCTCTCGAAAACCATCTTGCAGCTTGTAACTTCACTAAGTAGATCAATACGCCTCGGAGCTAACTAATTTCACATATTAGGGAGTGCCTCTATGACCAGTTTCTCGGAGATGCCGGAGGACTGGGCTCCGTCGGCATCTCCTTGAAACTGGCCGTAGTGGTGTCCCTGCTCTCTAAAACCATCTTGGGGATGCCTCAAACTGGCTGGAGGACTGGACTCACAAGGATGCATATTTATAGTACAAGCAGCTCGGCATAATGTCGACACTCACGACATAATTTCGACACTCACCCCTATTATTAGTGCTGACTCATCTTTAGTCCCGGTTGGTGTCTCCAACCGGGACTAAAGGTTCATCTTTAGTCCCGGTTGGTGACACCATCCGAGACAAGGTACAAGCCGCACGACATAATGTCGACACTCACCCCTATTATTAGTGTTGCCTGGCCCACTCTGCCGCAATCCCTTCAGTCGCGGTTGGTTTCTCCAACCGGGACTAAATATGAACCCTCTCTTTATATAGGCATTTCCCTCTATTTATTAGGTAACACTCAAGACATTTATTAATATTAAAAACCGGGACAAACCGGGACTAGCTAACACTCAGGACTAAAGCCGCCCCCTTTAGTCATAATCATGCCTAGTCCTATAGTACGCAGCTTCAGGGTCTTCATCATCGTCGTCATCATCATCGTCATCGTCACCTGCCACTCCGGGGATCCTCAGCCCATCCATGGCATATACCAGGGGCCATTCCAGCCTCGGATTCACGGCGGGTGAGAGAGGGGTCTCCTGGAAGACGATGCCGCTACCGCCGGGACAGTGTGGGGCCTGTGGCGGGTGGACTCGTGGGCACCGTAGGTGAGGATGGTCTCCCCCGGCGATGTAGCGCATCACTCCGATGATAGTACGGTTCGCCCACCACAGACGACGGCCGGCTTCGTTGTGGTTCACCGGTGGCAGGCCATCACCCTCGTACCTGGCGATCTCCCTTTCCCGCCTATTAGCGAAGAAGGCATTCCAGGTGTCGTAGTTGTCGGGATCCCACTGGGATCCATCCGCTGCTCCGGCGTGAGCTCGTGGTAGAAGTGGTTTGTGATGGCCGCCTGGCGTGCGGAACCTTGAGGGACAGGAGGGACAGGAACCCCTCCAGCGCTCAGCATCCAGCCGGCGGGCGGCCGGTAGCCCGGCGGACAAGGGTAGTTGGAGGCGCACAGCGCCTCGGTCTCCTCGAGGGTCAGAATGGCCCAGTAGGCGTTGTCCATTGTTCTAAGAGAGGAAGGTGTGGATGTGTGGATAGCCATGACACGATCACCCTAAATATAGAGGGAAAGGGCGGGAAAACTTGGCGTGAAGCTTTGGAAAATGGCGGGAAATATCTTTAGTCCCGGTTAGTGACTACATCCGGGACTAAAAGCTCTAGTAGAAAGGAAAGGGCGGGAAAACTTGGCGGGAAGAGGTGGGAAATGGCGGAAAATATTTTTAGTCCCGGTCTGTGACTACATCCGGGACTAAATGTCTGCCGAACAATGAAAATCCTTCACGTGGTAGTCCATAGTTAGAAATTCAGATAATTCAAAACGGGCATAATAAATTCAAAAAAATCCGAACAATGAAAATCCTTCGCGTGGTGTCATATTTTGTTACATAGTTGAAAGGAAAAATACCAGACTTGGTATATTGATCATGTTTCGAAAAAACCTTCACAAAATGACCTATCATGTTCGAGGTTTCATGGCTTTAGGTCCAAATGACCGATGTTATGTGCTGAATCACGGCATAGTTTGTGATGTTGTGCCCATATTATGCATGTGTGTGGACATTGGTATGGAGAACAATGTTGCAGGAGGAAGTTTTCCTTTTTGTCGCACGGAAAAGCCCTTTTCCATTTTCCGATCGCAAAAAACGGGTCGTTTTGTGAACTAACCACCAAAATGCCGTTTCAGAATGCTACCGTCCCATTTTCCTAAAATACTAGACCACCTTACATGGACTACCTCCCAACCGGTACATCTCAAACCTTTTCGTCCATCCCGGGTAAAAAGGACAAATGTCTGCCGAATCGGTAGGAAGTGGGTCCGGTTTGTACTACAGGTACATGATATATCGCCCGTGATTTTTTGAAAAAATCATTTTTAGACTCGCAATATGTGGTTTCTTCAGAGATCCAATGCAAGTTCTAACAATGCTCGTCCCCTATCTTCATGCACACCGGTTCGACCATAGTTAGAAATTCAGATAATTCAAAACGGGCATAATAAATTCAAAAAAAATCCGAACAATGAAAATCCTTCGCGTGGTGTCATATTTTGTTACATAGTTGAAAGGAAAAATACTAGACTTGGTATATTGATCATGTTTCGAAAAAACCTTCACAAAATGACCTATCATGTTCGAGGTTTCATGGCTTTCGGTCCAAATGACCGATGTTATGTGCTGAATCACGGCATAGTTTGTGATGTTGTGCCCATATTATGCATGTGTGTGGACATTGGTATGGAGAACAATGTTGCAGGAGGAAGTTTTCCTTTTTGTCGCACGGAAAACCCTTTTCCATTTTCCGAGCGCAAAAAACGGGTCGTTTTGTGAAGTAACCACCAAAATGCCGTTTCAGAATGCTACCGTCCCATTTTCCTAAAATACTAGACCACCTTACATGGACTATCTCCCAACTGGTACATCTCAAACCGTTTCGTCCATCCCGGGTAAAAAGGACAAATGTCTACCGAATCGGCAGGAAGTGGGTCCGGTTTGTACTACAGGTACATGATCTATCGCCCTTGATTTTTTGAAAAAATCATTTTTAGACTCTCAATATGTGGTTTCTTCAGAGATCCGATGCAAGTTCTAACGATGCTCGTCCCCTATATTCATGCACACCGGTTCGACCATAGTTAGAAATTGAGATAATTCAAAACGGGCATAATAAATTCAAAAAAAATCCGAACAATGAAAATCCTTCGCGTGGTGTCATATTTTGTTACATAGTTGAAAGGAAAAATACCAGACTTGGTATATTGATCATGTTTCGAAAAAACCTTCACAAAATGACCTATCATGTTCGAGGTTTCATGGCTTTCGGTCCAAATGACCGATGTTATGTGCTGAATCACGGCATAGTTTGTGATGTTGTGCCCATATTATGCATGTGTGTGGACATTGGTATGGAGAACAATGTTGCAGGAGGAAGTTTTCCTTTTTGTCGCACGGAAAAGCCCTTTTCCATTTTCCGAGCGCAAAAAACGGGTCGTTTTGTGAAGTAACCACCAAAATTCCGTTTCAGAATGCTACCGTCCCATTTTTCTAAAATACTAGACCACCTTACATGGACTATCTCCCAATCGGTACATCTCAAACCTTTTCGTCCATCCCGGGTAAAAATGACAAATGTCTGCCGAATCGGTAGGAAGTGGGTCCGGTTTGTACTACAGGTACATGATCTATCGCCCGTGATTTTTTGAAAAAAATCATTTTTAGACTCGCAATATGTGGTTTCTTCAGAGATCCAATGCAAGTTCTAACGATGCTCGTCCCCTATCTTCATTTTAAAAGGTTACATTAATTATTTTTTTAAAATATAAAATGGTTTTGGATTATTTATTCAAATCCATACACTTCTTATGTTTAAAGTTTTTCTAAATTCCAAATTGATATTAAAAAAATATAAGTTAATTCATTTTTAATTGTAAATGGTTCATATTTTAAATGGTTACATTAATTATTTTTTAAAACAGAAAATGGTTTTGAATTATTTATTCAAATCCAAACACTTTTTATGTTTAAAGTTTTTCTAAATTCCAAATTAATATTCAAAAATATAAGTTAATTCATTTTAAAAGGTTACATTAATTATTTTTTAGAAATAGAAAATGGTTTTGGATTATTTATTCAAATCCATACACTTCTTATGTTTAAAGTTTTTCTAAATTCCAAATTGATATTAAAAAAATATAAGTTAATTCATTTTTAATTGTAAATGGTTCATATTTTAAATGGTTACATTAATTATTTTTTAAAACAGAAAATGGTTTTGAATTATTTATTCAAATCCATACACTTCTTATGTTTAAAGTTTTTCTAAATTCCAAATTGATATTAAAAAAATATAAGTTAATTCATTTTTAATTGTAAATGGTTCATATTTTAAATGGTTACATTAATTATTTTTTAAAACAGAAAATGGTTTTGAATTATTTATTCAAATCCAAACACTTTTTATGTTTAAAGTTTTTCTAAATTCCAAATTAATTACCATTTAAAAAACAATACAAATTTAAACCCCAAAATAAAAAATAAGGCGGGAAGAGAGAGAAAATACCTGAAAAAATTGAAATCAGGGGAATATGTCCCGGTTGGAGCCACCAACCGGGACTAAAGACCCCCTACGCGCCAACCCTTGGTCTGCTGAAAATATTGGAGTATACGTCCCGGTTGGTGGCTCCAACCGGGACGTATGCCCCCCGGTTGGAGCCACCAACCGGGACTAAAGGCCCTTCGTTTATAACTGACGCACCTCCTCTTCTTCTTCCCCATCTCACTTCTCTGCTTCTCACCGACGCGCGCACCCCCGACACCGGCAGGCTGCCCGAGCTCGCCGCCACCCGCGCGTTCCGTCCGCCACCGCCGCTGCCTCCGTCCACGCGCGCCCCTGCTACTTTTCCCCCTCGCGCGTGACCTCAATCGCCTGGATTGGAAGCTCTGTCCGCGCGTCGCCTCCATCGATTCCGGCGTCTCCCGAGCTCGCCCGGCCTCGCCACCACCTCCGTCGTGTTCCTGGTGAGCTGCTGATCCTCACGATGTTCTTCTTTCTCTCCCTCTCCTCCTGTACTACTCTCCCCGCGTGTGCCCGACGACGCCGCCGCTCGAGCTCGACGGAGGCGACGCTCCGGTGACCAACAAGGAGCGGCGCCGCCACTCCCTTTCTCCCTGCATCGCGCTCTCTCTAACGCGCCCATACGCGCGTCCAGGGGTGCCCGCTATCGCCGCCGCTGCCGCTGCCTGGGAGCTCACCGCCAGCGTGACGTCGTGCTGATGTCACTCGTGCTCGCGTGGCAGCTGATGTGGCCTAGGGCCCATCAGTCAGCCTCAGTGGGTAGGCTTCTCTGTGGTATAAAAATGATCTGTACGCGTGGAGGCTGAGTTGGCATTGGGGCCCTTCTGTCAGTCTCACTGGCTAGGGGGCGCCCCGGTGTAAAAACTATTTGCCTTTTTTTTTAATTCCAGAAAATGATTTAATATTGTAAAATCAATAACTTATTGTTTACAAGTCAAAAAAATACAAATAATATATCAAATTGTTCAGAAAAATGAAACCTATCTATCTAAACTATAATCATGCATTGTTCAACAACTTAAATGACAAGTATAATTAGAAGAACAAATGCACCCCTCTCATATGTTCCGGAGTTTCTCCGAGTTAGGGTTTTCACCCCTCGGAACCCCGATTAAATCGTCAAGCATGTCTTAGGGTTACATTCAATGCAAATTAACTTGTCATATCATCATACTTGCTTGAGCATTGCATCGATGCCATGTGTTGATTGTTTCCCTTTCTTTTTGGTGTTTCGATTATTAGGTTTATTATTAGTTAGGTATTATTAGGTTTATTAATTACTTTGGTATTATTGGTCTTCGGCCCCACTGGTCAGTCACTGTGGGTAGCCCCAGACCCGATTCACATTGAACTTAGGTGCATGTGGGTTCGACGATGTGCCTATCTACTACACGGTTTCCTTTTTGTAGCTAGGTTTAGGGTTTAGGGTTTCTCTTCATTTTTATTATTGTGTATGTATATATTAGGGTTTCTCTGAATTAGGGTTTATATCTCTCAACACCGTACTTAACTTTCTCCTTTAGCCGCTTTGACTTATTCGTTTTTCCACCTATGTAGAAAATATGGACCCACACGTCAGAGACGAAGAAAAGGAAGAGTTGATCCAAGGTGTGATCCGTGGGGAAGATAATTTATACGTATCAACGTTTCTGAACAACTCCGGTGAGGGTGATCCTCTTTTTACCGGAATAGACAACTTGTTTGAGGTTGAAGGTGTTGCCTTCCGCGAGGGAGAAGGCGATGCCTTGTGTAATCGAGAAGACGGCCGCTCCGGCGAGGTGCATGTAATATAAATCAATTCATTAATTAATCATCTGCTATCTATATAGAAATAGTAACGACGATCTTTCTTCTTTTAGCCCTCCGGATCGAAGGAATCTACTGAAAAGAGCGGACGAGGCCCAACCAAAAAGTTGCAAGACCATGAGAGGTTCAGGATCGAAGATGTCGCTGAATACGGCAAACCGACGGCTCCCGAAGTTGTCGCAACCAAATTTGTGGCACAATGCGGATTAATCGTTAGGGACTTAATCCCGATCACCATTAGAAATTGGAATAGGCCTGCTAATGCGGATGAAGAGGGAACATCTTTATTTGTCCCTAACCACGCCCAAAGATAGAGCTGGATCCAAATGCGGAGGATCCAGTTGAGGACGCCTTACAACATGGGAGAGCCATGGAGGCTAAGGTCAGGGAGTGGGCTTTGAAGAAGATGGCCCAGTGTTTCACCAACTCGAAGAAAAGATTGCACCTTGACTATGTCGTGAAAAAGAAGACTCCCGATTTCAAGAATATTCAGTTTGAGAAGATAAAACCATTCTGGGCTGAGTTTGTGGAATACAAGAAATCAGAAAAAGCTAAGAAAATGTCTGAAACGAATAAGCTGAATGCTGCTAACAAGAAGTATCACCATACTATGGGGCAAGGTGGCTACAGGGCTGGCATTCCTAAGTGGGAGAAACTTGAGCAGGAACTGCGTGATAAAAAGATCACCCCAGAGACAGACGATTGGGTAGAACGTGCAAGGAATTGGTTTTACGGGCATGGGGGCACGTTGGACTTGGAAGGGAGGTGTATATATAACATACGACATAAAGAATACCCCTTGCCAATCGAGAGGATCAGAAAAGCAGTAAAGGCTGTTAAAGATGGGGACTTCATTCCCGATAGAGAGAATGATGAGCTCACACTCGCCCTTGGAAATAAGGAACATGATGGACGAACACGAGGCACAAGAGGCTCCCAACCATGGAGGACTGGGTTTTCCGAAGAGAGGAAGAAATATCCTGATAGAAGCCGTCAGAGGAGTAAGGACAGGGCGGCAGTTGAAGCAGATAGTCAGAAAGAGCGAATGCGTTTAATTGAAGAACGATTAAAGCAACAACAAGATGAAATTAACGCACTTAAAGAGCAAAGTACTACTGGCCCATCTCAGCAGCACACTGCATTCGATGCTACCGGCCTATCAAATAATCGAAAAAGCAGTGTGGCTTCCACCGAGGTCCCGGGTGATGACAATGGCGATGACGATGATGCACCGACGATGGCTCCTGTTGGCTACCCAGTGGATGATATCACAGAGATGACACACTGCGAGCTACATGTCAAAGTTGTGAACATATCAATGAAGGTGGCGGTCGGCTATGCCTTACCAATTGGACCCACACCAACTTACCACTGTCGTCCGGTTCCAGAGGGCTACGCTGTTGTCGGCGTGGATGAAATCATGCCCACCTTTGAGGTTTTGGATCTTCACTACCCTGCTGGTGAAGGGGATGTGACTGTGCTGGGTGACGCAAAAAACGTCACCATTCTATGGCCGAAGGAATGTATCGTGCTTCGAAATCACACGCCAAGGCCATCTTCGCCGCCGCCTCACCCGTCTCCAGCGAGGTCGTCGCCGCCGCGGCAGCCGTCTTCGTCGCCTCACCCGGCTCCGTCGCCTCACCAATCTCCGGTGCAGCCATCGCCGCGGGAGCCATCGCCGGCGCCTCAAGATAAAAAGCGTAAGCGTACCGCTACTGTGCGTCGTAAGCGATCGCCGAAACGTAAACAAGAGCCTCTTCCAAAAGTACCAAAGGTTCCTCCCAAGAGAGCTTATGACTGTACTGAAGAGGAGACTGCGGCGATCGTTGATGCGGAAACGACAGCGTTTTTCGCTAAGCTGAGGCGGCAGAAAGAGCCAGAGTTCCCCAGCACCAAAGAAGAAAAAGCCAAAGTGTTGAAAATGCTAAAGAATCTTCATCAACCCAAGCCAAAGCTGTCATCAGACTATGACCGTTCTATTCTCAAGTCACATGCGGCACAAAAAGCCTCGAAGAGCAGTACTGATGCAAGCGGGAAATCTGTTGCCCAGCTCGGAGAACAAGCAAAACAGACTTGCGCCCCTCTCAAGGTGATTTCTCAAACCAATATGGGGTCGAGCAAATATGGGGCCGAAGAGCAGTATGATTCAGAGGTAGTTGCACAATACGGAGAAGCTGCCGCTGCTCAAGGTATGAGTATTGCCCAGTACTTATCCCAGTTAGAGTTCTTCCCCGTGAGTGAAGTAGCATACAAATACCAGTACGGCAAACCTGTCGTCAAACCTGAGGAGGTAAACAATCTTTCAAAAAAAATGCGAAGAATGCATAACTGGTACATGCATGCCACGTCCGCCGGGGCTAACTGGATAGTGCTGAGGGTTACAAAAAAGCATCATGGGAAAGAAAAGGATGACATGATATCCATTGAATTTGATGAACTATTTCAATTATTCAATCAAGACGCCTTGGACAAATCGATCATCAGTGCCTATTGTCTGTAAGTACTAATTCTGTAATTAATTTAGTCTCCAGCTATATTATTTTGTTTATTGCATATATATAATCATACTGTAATATGCAGAATGAAGATTCTCGAATGCAGCAGAGGACAAATCTATGACATTGGCTTCATTGACCCATATTGGGTTCATGAAGCTAATCTCAAAATAAGCCCCCAGGATACGGAGGATAATATAGTACACGCGTTAAGGTTTCAAGAAACCAAAAGGGAAATACTATTTCCTTACAACTTCCAGTGAGTGTTATTGTCTTGTATACACTTTCTATTTTGCTTAGTCGATGTTAAGTATATAATTGATTAGTTATGCATTCGCAGGTACCACTATATTCTATTAATCATTCAACTTGACAAAGGGCGTGTACTAGTCATGGACTCGAAACATAAACCCTTGAGACGTGGAAGGACATGCAGATACTTCTCCAGCGGTAATTCTAATCATTACGACACTATATCGGCAACGTTCGTGAATTTTATGGTATCAAGTAGTTAATAACTTATTTTATTCGTTTTCTACGCCGGGCAGCGCTTGGAAACGGTTCACCAACAAGGCTAGGGGTGTTTGGAAAGAGGAGCTTACATTTCAACCACTAAATGTAAGCACCACTAGCTATATCCACGCATCTCTTTGATTCTAGTTTTGATACAGTTATTATCATGCTTGATTATTATTTTGATTGAACTCTGTTCTCGTAAAGTGCCTGACGCAAGGACCAGGTAACAATCTATGTGGATACTATGTTTGCGAGTTCATCCGTCAGACGTGCGATGAGAAGGGCAGAAATTTAGAGCAACTCCACGTACGTAAACAATTTCTATAGTTTTTAATTTCAAACAAATTGTGTTTAGTTTCATTCATATAGGCTGACTCCTTTTTTAAATCAGATCGAACGTCTACGGGACGGTCTTCTGCCAAAGGATCGCGTACAAGCAATTCAGGAGGAATTGGCGGGATTCTTGGATGCAGAAGTCCTAGACCCGAAAGGGGAATACTATTCTGCTGTGTATAGACAATAGGGATTGTAAAAATAGCAACTTTGAAGGAATTGGCCGGTAGCATCGAATAGCAACTTTTGTATGTAGTGCATGAACTCGATCCGTGTATTGAATGTAATATTGTCATGATGATCTTGTGTAATATAAGGTTCCTTCATTGATAAGTGCAAAACACTAAATAAACAATAAAACAACCTAAATGAATTCTCTACCGCGGCACAAAAAGTGGCGAAAATGCTGCCGCGACAACAAAATGTGCCAAAATGAATTCTCTGCCGCGGCAGAGAAATGGGACAAATCTCTGACGCGGCAGCAGGTTATTAGTCCCGGTTCGTGTTACGAACCGGGACTAATGCTCCACCCCCCCTCGCGCTCTGATGCCGCCACGTGTGCCCCCATTTGTCCCGGTTGGTGGGGCAATCGGGAGTAAAGCTTGCCCCGTCCCGGTTGGGAAACCGGGACTAATGCCCCTTACCAACCGGGACCAATGGGGCGTTTTCTACCAGTGGGGAACCCCAAGCTACTCGTCGGTGTCGATGTAGTACCAAACTGATCTTCAGAGAACACTTACTCTGCCAAAAGTATCAACAAAGCAAGGGTGAGTACATGGTGTACTCCGCAAGACTTATGGCTGGTGGAGTTGTTTTGCATAAAGCCACCTTTGTTTTTAAAACAAGAGAGAGAAGAAGCTCGTCTAATCAGAGTATTTTAAAAGGGGATAAGAGAGCGACATCTCCGAAATATTGATCATCATCTTTTGATATCCACCAAATCATCATCTCCTGAACTAGGATAACCCCCTCGTACCCATGAGGAAGCATCCTTAAGCACACATTGATCTACCAAGTTTTAAGATTAGGTTCAAGTTCTCTATGATCTTAGAATCTGGTCACCAAGCGTTCATAACCGTGAACACGTACCAACCGACTCTTAATGCCAAGCTATTAGCCCTCTTCCTTGGAAGGCTGGCAGAGGGTGGTTGGCCACGACCTTTACCTTGCTTTTGCCGAGACCATGAGTCACACAATAAGTATGGTTCCGCCGTAACGGGCAAATCCCGAAGCCGGTACTTAAAGATGTGAGGTGAGGTTGGTTCACTAGGGGCTCCATCGACCCCAAGCAACCCCATCCAAGCTTACCTACCTGTTAGAATGCACCAACTTCACCCGGAAAATCTTTCAAAAGATTTTCTATGCATATGTCGAATGGAACGCCCAAACTATGTGACTCATGGAATCTATTAGGCAAGTTAATCAGGCGAGGGTTTCCCAAGCCCCGTGTGGCTGTACGCTCGTCTCGGTTCCAAAGGCAAGAAATCAGTTCCTAGTGGTGGCGAGCATGGGACTAGAAAAACCACATACCACTGTGGCCTCCCATACAAGCCTTAGCAAGTTTAATCTCATATCACTGATCTCATCTCATCACGATCTCCTGTCATACTAGAATCTCTGCATCTAATACATCATCTGGATGGACTAGACTCAACAGCTATGCATGGCTAAGCAGGACATAGATAAGCTTTAGCAGCGCACACAAGCCAAACCTAGTTATGCTAGGAGCAGTGGATCAGGTAATATAAGCTCAAGGGAGTAATGCAATAGACATGATACTCTATCTATCATAAAAGACAACAGTAGAATCGTATGCATAATGGCAGGAATTGAAATGCTTTCGAAATCATAGGATTATTTCATGGTGGGGCTATGCTTGCCTTTGCCTATTGATAACCAATAAGCAGATCTTCGGGAATTTTGTACTTGACTTGGTCATAGTTGGTCAAGTATTGTTCGTCGATCTTCGATCTTTGATGGTCTTGTCCTCGGTCTTCGATCTCGATCTCAATATCGTATTGTATCGGAAAGAACGAAACACCGGAAAGAAAGGGAAACAATCAACACATGGCATCGATGCAATGCTCAAGCAAGAATGATTATATGACAAGTTAAATTTCATTTTAATGAAACCCTATTGCATACTCGACAAATTAATCGGGGTTCCGAGGGGTACAAACCCTAACTCGGGAAAACTCCGGAACACATGAGAGGGGTTAGTTTGTTCTTCTAATTAAACTTGTCATTTAAGTTGTTGATCAATTCATGATGATACCTTAAAGAGGTAGGTTTCATTTTTCGGAACATTTTGATATATTATTCATATTTTTCTGACTTATAAATAATAAGATATGAATTTTACAATATTTAATCATTTTCTAGAATTATAAATCAATTTAAAAGGTTTATTGCGTCAGCTGACATCAGCAGAGTGGGAGGGGTCGTTTTTCACTGGGCTGTACCTAACCTCAGTCACTGACGACTGGGCCCAGGGCTAGGTCAACTAGCCACGCTGGCGGGCTTGGTCAGCGCCCATGTCAGCGACACATGGACGCCACGGTGGCGCCACGTGGGACTCACCGGAGACATGCCAGACACGGCGGCGGACGGCGGCAGAGGGCGAGCAGGGCTGCACGGCTTTGATCATTCGATTCAGCGCGTCAAGGCGGACCTAAAAGGGGCGGCGCCGCTCGCGTTTGGTTGCCGGAGCAGCGAGCACGGTGAGGTCCTGCGGCGGCGCACGGCGGAGCACATTGCCAGCACAAAGCAGAGCGAGAGGGAGAGGGAAAAGGGGTCGGGGAGAACCACAAGGTCACCAAGACGCGATGGACGGGGTCGGGGAAGCTTGGCAAGGTCTGAGGGCGCTGAATTGACGGCAACCGACGTCGGGGAAGACAAGCTCGCGAGGGAAAACTGAGGCTCGGCAGCTCGATTCCTTAGACGAGGGAGGGCATGGCGACGAGACGGAGCTCCTGGGCGTCACGGCATGGCTCGGGGAGGCAGGAGGCGTCGGGGACACCATGACACCTGCGGGCTAGGGTTCGGAGCTTGCTGCAGAGGGAGAGAGGGAGCGCGCGGGGAAGAAAGAAAGGATAAGGGCGAGTGAGGGCGTCGGCGCGGGTCTTATCAGCCTCCAGAGCGGCGGCGGGCATCACGGCGCGGAGCGCGCATCGCGGCGGTGGCGGACGGCGGCAGAGACGACACGGAGGAGCTTCCTCGCGAGGAAGACGACAGCGAAGAGGTACGGGATGGTGGCAGCTGGCGTGGGCCGGCTACTGGGCCACTAGCTGCTGCGCGGTGCGGAAAAGAGAAGGGGAGAGGGAGAGAGTGGCTGCTGGGCTGGGCCTGGTTGCTCTCTGGCTACATTTTTTTCCTGTAAAACTGTTTTTCCAATTTCTGATTTGAATTATCTCTTTGCAATTTGAATTCCAAATTTGTTTCGAACCATTCAAAATTACCAGAGTTTTTTTGTAAAATATATAAAATAATCAGGGGAACCGATAATCCATTTGGGCTCCACACTTTTGTATTTTTTTCAAATATTCCAAACCTTTTGAATGTGTTTCAAAGAGAGGGGAGAAAACTAGGGTTTACATTTTGATTTGTTTTCTCCAATGCACAGTTTAAATGATGATGCTCATGATGCACAAAACTAACCATAATATAAGCTTAACTATAAGTGGGGTGTTACATCTCTATCCCCTTACGAGAATCTCGACCCGAGATTCCAAAGATAGGAAAAGAGACAGAGAGAGAAAGAAACAGGGCCACTCTAAAGATAAGAGGTAAGCACACTAAACAACACGAAGTATCTCATGGTCAACTCATGGATGGAGTGTTCAAAAACAACTCTGAGATGATGAACATGGAACACATCAAGGTAAAGGAGGAAAGAGGAGGAGATGGTTTCAAGTTGTTAGATAGCTGGTCTTCATGAGGATTGAGACCATGGAGCTTACAGGAGGTTTTGAAGCTTTTGAAAAGGAAAGCTTCCAAAATAATGAACATAACCACATACTTCGATAGGAAACCTCTAATAAACGGCTTAAATAGAGATTTCAGGTTCAGAGATAGGGATCAACAAAACCAAGCTGTTGAACTACTTTTGAAACAGAATAATCACTCTTTCATTCAGCAGAAGGCCAAGACAGAAAGCTATTTTGGTGGAGAGGACTCGTATGAGTCACAAGGAACATTTATTAAGAGAAACTATTGATTATCAAAATCATAGTCACTCTTAAAACATGGTCAAGAATATGGAAGAAACTCTTTACTCATCCAGGTATACCAAAATCTTTGCCAAAGATCATGATATCACTTTACACCACTAGATGAAAAGTTAAGAAGATTCCTGATAACATGAGAAGAAAGAAACTTCATTCTCAGATTTAAATTACTTGGCACAACAAGATGCTTGCCAACATAAAGGGTCTGGAGGATCGACCGAGAGACATTTAGCAACACTACTTTAAATGTTCTCCCTGATGTTCGAGAAATCAAACATCAGGTAAAGATCGGACTTCGGATACGAAGGAAACCATAAGAACAACTCCTACAGTGAATTATAGAAGAAGCCTCATGTAGGGTGGTTGTTACTGCTGATTTAAGAGAATATGGCAAAAGGTCTTTCCGACTAAGTGTGTCAACCATTACATCAATCTTGCTAGACTTACAAAGAGAACTATGTCAAAACCTTGGGGAACACCAACCATCATTGCTGTTTGAGATTCAGATTTGGTTAGGTGAGATGATACTTCAGACTCAGCATGTCTGAATAGAAAATTTGCAACATTTACCGTGAAGGTAAAGTTACTAGATTCTCAAGATAGGGAATACAGTGTCAAGCTCTAAAAGATGGAGCTAGATTGCTAGACCCATGTATTTACAACTTGTCGAGACAGAACTGCACACACACACATAAGGTGCTAACAACAAAACACACATGTGTCCTTAGGGAACGGAGCTAACTCTACTCGAATCCACGGTGACATCTTTCAGCATTTGCGCGTGAACTGGAGGAGGTTACTTATAACACCAAGAACACATACTTCAAGATGATTCGAAGATGGTTCTCGAAAGTTTAACATTAATGCCAAATGTTCCACATGAATCAAATCTAACATGTAGAAGATAAGGATGTCATCGATGGGTTCAATAACAAAATTACCAAAACACTCCAAGAATATGGACTCATATGTTGCTTGAACGAGACAAACATATTGGCCAGACCAAAAGACATAAGATGTACTCAAGTGAAACATCACAAGTAGCAACATCATCAAGATAGTCCTTGGAATTGAGTTCAATTTGACGATAACCCAAATCAAATCAAAGGTGGGGAAAATAATATATCCATATAGGAAATACTATCTTTCTTCAACACGAAAAAAACTAGACATCCCTTTTAGAAGGAACTGAGTTGGATAGAACTTTTGTCTTACAACTCTCCAAGTTGTTGTTTAAGCTCAACCAACTAGTTCAGGGGTATCCAGTACAGATCCTTGGAGAAAAGAGCAATTCGGAGAACTTTCTTGCTCAAGAACTTGACAACACGGTCATGTGGCAACATGGAGATACTTCTAGGAAGACAACTAGAATATCACAAACCATCGATATGTCACTTAGTTCGAGAGGGAACTTGCTTGGTAAGGCAAGAGGACATAGTCTTAGAGCTTCGGCACGAGCCTAACTCTTGACTGAAGAGAGTGCACCAGAATAGCGGACTTGGTAGCACATTCAAACTTCGCTTGGTGATAGGGTTAACCAATCACGCTAAGACTGACTCAAACGTCCTTAGAGTTCAAAGCAATAATAATTGCTAAGAACCTCAGATAGCCACATTATTATGCACACGCATCACTCACGAGCGCGAAAGCTCGAGGAAGGGTGGGTAAATATGTGTAAGAGCATCACTTCATTAAGGGGTCAGGAAACTCAGCACGGCCTCTTAGTATAAAAGAGTGTGATACTTTAAGGTAGGACAGATAGAAGCTAATTAATGCCTCTAAATCTGCGGATTACAACACTTTGACCTGGTCCTAGATATGACGAGGTACTAGAGTTTGTTTCTCCTAGACATCCCGAAAGGGTTTGTCTTGACGGACCACAAGAGTATCTTACTTCGGAGGACACCGATGCACATTTACTACTTGGCTCCCAACTGGTAGACAAAGGTCGGAAAACAGCAAGGGGAAAAGAACATGCTCAGGATGGAATCCCAAGATGTGGATGCATAAGTCAACAATCTTCCAAAAACCAATGCATATAAGGGGTAAGGTATGGCAGAGTCACAAATATGGATGCGAGACTCTCGAGGAGTACTCTTACCGTGATCTATTTGGTTCCATTGGAGAACATCTGCCATAGCAATTGGTAGGGGAAGTCCTTAATTGTCACAATTCAATCGCGACGAAGACCACAAGATTGAAGGCTAGAATTGTAATACCATCCATCTTGAGATAATGTAGGAACATTAACAACAGGGGTCAAATGGATGAATCTTGGGTTAAAGATCAGCTTCATGTACAAGATTCATAACACCAGAATCCAACACAATCAGGGATCTTAGGTTCAAGTCCAAGGTTTAAAACCCAAAGAAAGGAGTAACTACTACTTGAGTGACGTGGCGTACACTACAAGATAGTAACCACGAGGTAGCTTCAAAAAGAAGAGACGACTTCTGAAGCACCCAACAAACAAAAAGGAGGCACACGAGGCGAAATGAAACCTCGAAGCCTGGAACAGAACACTGTAGATCCAACAATATAATATTGTGTGTTCAAAAGATAGAGAGATCATGATAGAAAGGAATCTCTCAGATGAACAAGAGCAAAGGGAACAAGGAATTTACAACACACACAACTCTAGAGAACTCAACACTAGGTCAACTGGTTGAGAAACAGCATGGCAAGAAGGCACCTAAGTTTTGAAAGATTAGAAGAGATATCAAAACTTTTCAAAGCCAACACAAGATAACATAACCCAGAGTTAGAGCGAAAGTGGATAAGGAGAAAAAGAAGCATACTAGAGTTTTCGCAAATAATTTTCATCTTTTAAATAGTTTTCACAAACACTAGACTCAACATCAACCAATAGCAAGGTTTTCATATGGCCGGTACTGCTCTGATACCAAGAACTGTGACACGCCCGGGATCAGGGCTAAACAAATCCCAGACCTCCGTCTGACATAAGCTTAACCTAGAGCTCGAGAATATCCAATGAAGAATCGGTAACACAACAGTGACCCTACGACACAAAATTTATTACAGCAAGCTCATAACTAAGCAAAGAACCAAATTATTACAAGCAGAGGTCACTGACCACAAACATCAAACAACGGAAGGCAAATTATGCTATTAAGTGTAGCAAACTTAACAAATGGCCTAAGAGGCCTGAAGCATAACGATGACGTCCTAGCCAATAGATTCCAGGCTGCCGGCCGGGAACCCCAAGCTACTCGTCGGTGTCGATGTAGTACCAAACTGATCTTCAGGGAACACTTACTCTACCAAAAGTATCAACAAAGCAAGGGTGAGTACATGGTGTACTCCGCAAGACTTATGGCTGGTGGAGTTGTTTTGCATAACGCCACCTTTGTTTTTAAAACAAGAGAGAGAGAGAAGAAGCTCGTCTAATCAGAGTATTTTAAAAGGGGATAAGAGAGCGACATCTCCGAAATATTGATCATCATCTTTTGATATCCACCAAATCATCATCTCCTGAACTAGGATAACCCCCTCGTACCCATGAGGAAGCATCCTTAAGCACACATTGATCTACCAAGTTTTAAGATTAAGTTCAAGTTCTCTATGATCTTAGAATCTGGTCACCAAGCGTTCATAACCGTGAACACGGCTTTTCGAAAATATTTTTATTACCCTGCAGGGGTGTACAACTTTACCCACACATACCAACCGACTCTTAATGCCAAGCTATTAGCCCTCTTCCTTGGAAGGCTGGCGGAGGGTGGTTGGCCACGACCTTTACCTTGCTTTCACCGAGACCATGAGTCACACAATAAGTATGGTTCCGCCATAACGGGAAAATCCCGAAGCCGGTACTTAAAGATGTGAGGTGAGGTTGGTTCACCAGGGGCTCCATCGACCCCAAGCAACCCCAGCCAAGCTTACCTACCTGTTATGAATGCACCAACTTCACCCGGCAAATCATTCAAAAGATTTTCTATGCATATGTCGAATGGAACGCCCGAACTATGTGACTAATGGAATCTACTAGGCAAGTTAATCAGGCGAGGGGTTCCCAAGCCCCGTGTGGCTGTACGCTCGTCTCGGTTCCAAAGGCAAGAACTCAGTTCCTAGTGGTGGCGAGCATGTGACTAGAAAAACCACATCCCATCATGGCCTCCCATACAAGCCTTAGCAAGTTTAATCTCATATCACTGATCTCATCTCATCACGATCTCCTGTCATACTAGAATCTCTGCATCTAATACATCATCTGGATGGACCAGACTCAACAGTTATGCATGGCTAAGCAGGACATATATAAGCTTTACCAGCGCACACAAGCCAAACCTAGTTATGCTAGGAGTAGTGGATCAGGTAATATAAGCTCAAGGGAGTAATGCAATATACAGGATACTCTATCTATCGATAAAAGACCACCGTAGAATCGTATGCATAATGGTAGGAAATGAAATTCTTTCGAAATCATAGGATTATTCCATGGTGGGGCTATGCTTGCCTTTTCCTGTTCATAACTAATAAGGAGATCTTCGGGAATCTTGTACTTGACTTAGTCATAGTTGGTCAAGTATTGTTCGTCGATCTTCGATCTTTGATGGTCTTGTCCTCGGTCTTCGATCTCGATCTCGATATCGTATTCTATCAGAAAGAACGAAACACCGGAAAGAAAGGGGAACAATCAACACATGGCATCGATGCAATGCTCAAGCAAGGATGATTATATGACAAGTTAAATTGCATTGGAATGAAACCCTATAGCATGCTCGACAAATTAATCGGGGTTCCGAGGGGTACAAACCCTAACTTGGGAAAACTCCGGAACACATGAGAGGGGTTAGTTTGTTCTTCTAATTAAAATTATCATTTAAGTTGTTGATCAATGCATGATGATAGCTTAAAGAGGTAGGATTCATTTTTCTAAACATTTTGATATATTATTCATATTTTCTGAATTATAAATAATAAGATATGAATTTTACAATATTTAATCATTTTCTGGAATTATAAATCAATTTAAAAGGTTTATTGCGTCAGCTGACATCAGCAGAGTGGGAGGGGTCGTTTTTCACTGGGCTGTACCTAACCTCAGTCACTGACGACTGGGCCCAGGGCTAGGTTAACTAGCCATGCTGGCGGGCTTGGTCAGCGCCCATGTCAGCGACACAAGGACGCCACGGTGGCGCCACGTGGGACTCGCCGGAGACATGCCAGATGCGGCGGGGGACGGCGGCAGAGGGCGAGCGGGGCTGCACGGCTTTGCTCGTTCGATTCAGCGCGTCAAGGCGGGCCTAAAAGGGGCAGCGCCGCTCGCGTTTGGTTGCTGGAGCAGCGAGCACGGTGAGGTCCTGCGGCGGCGCACGGCGGAGCACATCGCCAGCA
This sequence comes from Avena sativa, assembly GCA_916181665.1. Lineage (NCBI taxonomy): Eukaryota > Viridiplantae > Streptophyta > Magnoliopsida > Poales > Poaceae > Avena > Avena sativa. The sequence goes on from OV702280.1 coordinate 143,190,025, forward strand.
CAAAGCAGAGCGAGAGGGAGAGGGAAAAGGTGTCAGGGAGAACCGCGAGCTCACCAAGACGCGATGGACGGGGTCGGGGAAGCTTGGCAAGGTCTGAGGGCGCCGAATCGACGGCGACCGACGTCGGGGAAGACAAGCTCGCCGGGGAAAACTGAGGCTCGGCAGCTCGATTCCTTAGACGAGGGAGGGCATGGCGACGAGACGGAGCTCCTGGGCATCACGGCATGGCTCGAGGAGGCCGGAGGGGTCGGGGACACCACGGCACCTGCGGGATAGGGTTCGGAGCTGTAGAGGGAGAGAGGGAGCGCGCGGGGAAGAAAGAAAGGATAAGGGCGAGCGAGGGCATCGGTGCGGGTCTTATCGGCCTCCAGAGTGGCGGAGGGCATCGCGGCGCGGAGTGCGCATCACGGCAGCGGCGGACGGTGTCAAAGATGACAAGGAGGAGCTTCCTCGCGAGGAAGACGACAGCGAAGAGGTACGGGCCGATGGCGGCTGGCATGGGCCGGCTACTGGGCCACTAGCTGCTGCGCGGTGTAGAAAAGAGAAGGGGAGAGGGAGAGAGTGGCTGCTGGGCTGGTCCTGTCTGCTCTCTGGCTACATTGTTTTCCTGTAAAACTGATTTTCCAATTTCTGTTTTGAATTATCTCTTTGCAATTTGAATTCCAAATCTGTTTTGAGCCATTCAAAATTACCAAAGTTTTTGTAAAATATATATAAAAAAATCAGTGGACTCTATAGTCCATTTGGGCTCCACACTTTTGTATTTTTTTCAAATATTCCAAACCTTTTGAATGTGTTTCAAAGAGAGGGGAGAAAACTAGGGTATAGATTTTGATTTGTTTTCTCCAATGCACAGTTTAAATGATGATGCTCATGATGCACAAAACTAAGCCTAATATAAGCTTAACTATAAGTTGGGTGTTACATGTAGTTGAATATGGAACTGGGAATTAGGCTGGGAATTTATATTTGTAAGAATCGCCCGGCTTCTCTTGCAATTTTGTGATGGAGCAGACGGGAATCGCGTTTTTTGAAAAACCACTAATAGTTGTTTTTCTCAAAAAACGAAATATGAGGTTCAGAGAACCTAATTTTGTAGATCTGCGCTTTCTTTGGTGCAGCCAAACAAGGTTTTATTCGGTTAGAGAGTTTTCCTAGTTTATAGGTTCTGTAAAACTCACGTATCCGAACAACCCGTATATGCACTAGGATCCCAGAAGACGAGTTCTTGTCAGCACATGCACTTGCAGCGCGTATGAGAGCTTTCGTTTTCATCCACTATGGCTTTCCTATATAATCATGATTACATTAATAAGCTATGAACTTTGAATATAGTCTAAGAAATACTTTTGGATAAAACAACTGATCTAACCTCATACTACTAAAACATGACTTATATGCGCCATGCAGCTGGTCTGCACGGAAAATAGTAGTGACCGCCATTTTTTTGGGCCCGTTACTACTCATACCATCCTCAGTGACAGGCATTCATACACGCCCGTCACTGTCAACACCCGGATTTTTAATCCTAGATGCCTGTCATGCCATACATCGCAATTTCAGGATTACCATTTTTGCGAGACATAATAGAATTGGATATCATAGTACATCATCCATTACAAACAATACATAAGGTCTTACACAAATAAGGATCTCATGATCCAGTTCTTAATACAACTCAAGCAGCGGAAATACATAATAATAAAGGTAGCGTAGGCGAGGCTCCATCTTCAGGGTCACAGGCAATGCTGACGATGAGAGATGATCCTAGTTGTCGTAACCTTCCTGGGGTCCATCATCCTGGTACTCCTCTTCATAGTCTGGCCATGGGAATAGCCAGGGACAAAGCGATGAGTACTCTTTAAGTACTCGCAAACTAATACTAACAAGTGAAAGGGGGTGTTTGTAGTAGGACACTAAGCTCTAGGGTTGTTTTGCAAAAAAGCCAGATTTACCTCTACTAAGTTCAGAAGCAAGAAAAGCTAGTTGAAATTTTATAACACCTAAGTGGGAACTTGAATTTCATATCACAACTCTGTTGTGGTCAAGTCAAATTCTCAATTCATTTCACAAGTCATTTTTAAAACATCTGACGGGGGAACAGTATGGCCACTCCAACTGTCCATAACCGCGGACGCGGCTATTCGAGTAGTTTGACACTCTGCAAAGATTATACACTTTCACCACAACATGCGATACATCCGTCAGAAACAGATCCTGAATTCACCATACTCAGTATGCGGATAATCAATCCTAACCTTTCAATTACAAGCCCTAGTATAGGCACCTCTCCTGTGAGTTTGGCCTCCCAACCATGACCAACTGTCATCTTGGGTACTGCACAGGTGGAAAATCTTCACAAGGTAGCCTCAGCTCAGACTTTGGACGTGAGGGAACCCATACTAAGCAATATAAGTTTTTAGTCAAGCCCTATCCAATTTTTGGGTATTGTGGTTGGTAAAATTGGAATGGTATCGCATCCAGACAACCATCATGTTTATAAAGGGCTAAGGCTCATGCCTTAACATTTTCATCATCCAAATCATCCGGTGTTCGGAAACACATGTCAAAACATCTCAGTAGAATGAGTCATCATTCTAAGGTTTTCATAACCATTTTCCACCAAGTATTCCCATCTAAAGTTGGTCAAGTTTTATGCTTAGCACTAGCATCTACAAGTGTGGGTGAGTACTAATGAGGGGTGATAAACAAGTGGAGTTTAACTAAGTTCAATCTCATGCCTTAGGGTGACATCAAGATTATCTAGCTTAGGACAAATTTAATGCTCTTTATGCAACCTTCAATTATCTTCCTAGAATCTACAAGTCACTTAGGTAGAATCTAAGTAATAGCTTTGATAAAGAAATAAAGTATAAAGCTTGCAAGTAAAACTAGGAGGGGGTACCAAGTGGGTATGATCACATATGCTTAAGGCATCTAGTGGTCATGGTAAGAAGCAAGTATTAGCTTGCATCAGTATCAGTATAGGCTTGCTAAAGTAGAGTAGCTTGCAAGTGTTATCTTGCTTTGTGCAGAGCAGTGGTTGAAGTTCTCCTCGGCTTCTTTGTAGTATCCTCCTTCCTCCTCGTATCCTTGGTCGGTACTAGCGTCTATGAATAAATACGAGGTACACAATCACCAAGCAATACTTAACTATTTTCAGTCATCACACAAAGGTGCACTATAGATGATCTAGTATCATCACTAACATTACAAGATTAAAGCTTTGGTCTTATTTATTTATTTTAGAAAAGTAATTTGTACTCATTGAAAAACTACTTAAGATTTAATATTCTCCAAACCAAACATGATATCATGTTGACACATGTCATCACCACATATTTCAGTACATGAGAATGTGATTTAAAGTGATGTCAAAATTTAATAAGGTTTAACCTTTTATTTTAAATAAAATAAGTGACTAGAAATGCCTATGTGGCATTATTTTATTACTTGAACATTATTTCTATAAGTAAACCCATATGTTTTTATATATTCTGAAAGGTATGGTCAAATATGATTTTTGAGAGTTGGAATCAATTCAAAACCTATTATGGTTGAAAAATGAAAAATGTTTGAATGCAGAAAAGCTTCTGCCTTGTTATTTTTACCAAGGTTGATCTATAGATCCAAATGATTTCAATCCAACGGGCTTGGATGAAGCATTTCAATACCTTTCTAAAAAAATTGGTTTCATTCAGTTTGGTTCACTGAATCGAGCTGGGTTGATTTTTGAAACTAGGTACAGAACTGAGTTTGAATATAAATAGAAAAAGCTAAATTCAAATGAGTGGGCTGCGCAGGAAAGGTTAATGGGCCGGCCGAGTGTCACTCCGCAGCGTGGGGCTCAGCTGACAGGGGGTTTCACCAGTCAGTGGCTCATAACACGCGAAGCGGTACGGGGCGATCTCGGTCGCACGATCTAAGTCTAATCGAACGGCTACGGCTCATCGACCACGTCGGGCAGCGCCGGCGAGACAGAACCCTAACGCGGCAGGTGGGGGTCATGGGAGGCTCACCGGGGCTCAGGCGAGGGTCGGAGATGGGGGCAAACGACAAAGTCGACGACGGCGATTCTCCTGGCACTGGCAGCTCCTCCTCGGGCGGCTCCAATCGATGGCTTCCTTCTTCTCCTGCAGCGGCGGGATCCGGTGAAATTCCGGCGATGCGCTGCTCGCCTTGCTCCGGCGAGTGAGGTGGGGTGGTTCTGGGTGAGAGGGGAGTGGAATGGTGTGAAGAAATCGAGTGGGGAAGGACTCTATTTATAGTGGCGAGAGGGGACCGACGGGCGCGGGCTGAGCTCGTTGTGGTTGACGGCACAGAGGGCTATCGGCGTGGGCGACGGTAGGGGGCGGTGCTGTGCTCCCTAGCGAAGCTCAACGGCGTGGTGGCGAGGCGTGGGGCGGTGCTGATCGGTCGGAACGCTTTGGCGCTCTGAGCGGGTCCGACGGAGGTTTTGATGGCGCACAGCACGCGTGGTCCGCACGGCGGCGAACGGGCGTGTCTGCGGGGTTGCTGGGGTGGTGGTGATCACGCGTGCACGCAGCAAGGGCGACACGCGGTCTGTGGGCATGTGTCTAGGGTGGCGCACGGGCGCGCTCTCGGCATGCTCGCAGAGAGGCTTGGCATGGCTTGGGCGTGTGGTCCAGTAGCTGGCATTGCTCGAGGCTGGGACAGGGAGTGGCGGTGGGGTGCTGGCTAGCTCTCAGATAAGGTTGGCGAGGCTAGTGTGGCCTCTAGCTCGCCGGCGACAACGGGGTGGCAAGTGTGCTCTCGGCCTGCTCACCATTGATGGATAGGCTTGCTTAAAGTGGTTCTAAGGATAGTTAAAAGAGCTAGATGATCTACTATGGACTAGTTGTAACCAGAGAGGGAACAAGTTAGGCCCAAAACACTATTTAAAAAAGTGAATTTGATTTGGTTGATTTGAATCTGCAACCTGTTTGATGAAATGACCGCATGAACTTGTGTTTTGAATTTTGAAAAGATTTTTGGTGGGTGCGCTAGGCATGTGCTGAGGATTCTGTGGATGCTTGGGTTTTGAAAATTGAGCTTGTTTGAGTGGTTTTTGAAATAGTGGGATCTTCCCATATGAAATAGATTCAATTTTAAATTTTCATTTAAACTAAGCATTTAAATGTTTTTGGATGATCACAAAGTGGGCCTTGGTACCTTGTTATGAGTACTATCAAGGGGTGCAAAGATCCATACATGTTTCTGTTAAGTTCTGAAAGTTAGGGATAGCCAAAGTAGGCATGGGAGTTAATTTGGCCAAAGTGACCATTCACTTAATTTGTTTGTTTTGACTTGTTTGTCTTTGGGAAAAGTTTGGGGATTGTTTAGATGATGTTTATTTTACCTAAGAATCATTTTACAAGAAAAGAAACACAGAACCATGGCAATTCAAAAGAATCCAAATTTTAATACATACACATATGAATGCTTTCATATTTTTAATTGGAAAAGTTTTTGTTAACCCTAATTTTGATGATTAGAGTTTGATGATCCAAGTTTAGGATTTTTGGGATGTTACAAACCTTCCCCCCTTAAACAAAATCTCGTCCCGATATTTGAAAAAGGACGAAAAAGATTACCTAGCATTTGAAGAGATCGGGAAACTCCGTCATGATATGATCTTCGCGCTCCCAGGTAGCTTCCTCTTCTGTGTGGTTGCTCCACTGAATCTTGAGAAACTTGATGCTCTGGGTTCTGGTAGTTCTGAAAGCTTCTTCCAAAATACGGATGGGTACTTCGGGATAGGTCAGGTCATCGTTGATTTCTATGGTCCGGTGATCGATATTCTTGAACACTTCAGTATTCTCTGGAACTTCGAGGCACTTGCGAAGGAATGAGATATGGAACACATTGTGCACGGCTGACATCTCTTCGGGTAGTTCCAATTGATACGACACTTCTCCTCGACGGTTCAAAATCTTGAAGGGGCCGATATATCAGGGGGCTAACTTTCCTTTGAGTTGGAAACGCTGCATTCCCTTCAATGGAGACACTTTCAGATACACAAAATCTCCTATGTTGAAGGCGAGGTATCAACGTCTCTTGTCGGTGTAACTCTTCTGCCTTGACTGGGTTGTCTTGAGGTGCTCACGGATCTTATGAACCTTCCCTTCTGCTTCTCGTAGGATATCGGGTCCGAAAATCTGACTCTCTCCTACTTCCGACCAATTCAAAGGGGTGCGACACTTTATTCCATACATGAATTGAAATGGGGCCATTTGCAAACTGGCTTGATAACTGTTGTTGTACGAAAATTCTGCAAACGGCAGACAGTCTTCCCACTTAGATCCATACTCTAACACACATGCTCTCAGCATATCTTTGAGTATTTGATTTACTCTGTCCGTTTGTCCATCGGTCTGAGGGTGATAAGCTGTGCTGAAATCTAGTCGGGTTCCTAAACCTTCTTGGACTTTCTTCCAGAATCTCGAGGTAAACTGAGTTCCTCGATCTGATACGATGTTCTTAGGGACTCCGTGCAAACTAACGATTCTAGCGATGTATAACTCCACTAGCTTCAAACTCTGATATGTGGTCTTGACGGGTAAGAAATGGGCGACTTTGGACAATCTGTCCACTATGACCCAGATAGAGTCATTTACCATGCTGGAAGTAGGCAATCCGGTGATAAAGTCCATTCCAACGGAATCCCATTTCCATTTCGGAATCTGCAATGGTTCCAACAATCCTGCGGGTCTTTGATGTCCCGCCTTGACTCGCTGACATATATCACTTGGCGATATAGCTTCCGATTTCTCTCTTCATCTTATGCCACCAAAATTGCTCTTTCAAATCTTGATACATCTTCGTTCCTCCGGGGTGAATAGAATAAAGGGTATCATGAGCTTCCTTCAGAATAACTTCTTTCAACTCAGAATCTGCTGGTACACAAAGGCGTCCTTTGTACCACAAAACTCCTTCTTCGTCTTCGGTGAATCCGGATACTTTGCCTATACTGATACGACGCTTGATTCCGTCGATACTAGCATTTCCTTTCTGCGCCTCTTTGATCTGGCTGATCAAAGTGGGTTAAAGTTCTATGCTAGCCAAAAATCCTTCACTTACTAATTCCATTCGGAAATCTTCATCTCTTTGTGCAGGCTTGGTTGCTCCTTCAAAATCATGGAGTTCAAGCGGCACGACAATCTGCTAAGGGCATCTACTACCACCATTGGCTTTACCGGGGTGATAGTGAATGTCCAGATCATAGTCCTTGATTAGCTCAATCCATCTTCTCTGCCTCATATTCAGCTCCTTCTGAGTGAATATAAATTTCAGGCTCTTGTGATCCGAATAAATCTCACAACGGTTTCCCATCAGGTAATGCCTCCATGTGTTCAGGGCTAGAACTACGGCTGCTAGTTCAAGGTCATGGGTTGGGTAATTTTGCTCATGTTGTTTCAGTTGTCGAGATAGATAAGATATGACTTTGCCTTCTTGCATTAGCACACATCCGAGACCGATCTTGGATGCATCACAATACACGTCAAAGGTCTTCGTGATATCCGGTATGATTAAGATTGGGGCTGAAATCAATCTCCTCTTGAGTTCTTGAAAACTTGCATCACATTTGTCCTTCCATTCAAACTTCTTGTCCTTCTTCAGCAATTGGGTCATGGGTCTAGCGATACTCGAGAATCCTTCTACGAACTTGCGGTAATATCCCGCCAATCCGAGAAATGCACGAACTTGGGTTTGAGTGGTTGGGGCTTGCCAATCTTTGACATCTTTCACCTTTGCAGGGTCAATGGCAATTCCTCCGGCTGATACAATGTGGCCGAGGAATCCTACCTCCTGTAACCAGAATTCACATTTGCTAAACTTGGCATACAACTTATGCTCTCTAAGGGTTCCAAGAATGGTCCTTAGGTGTAGCTCATGTTCTTCTTCTGATTTGGAATAAATTAGAATGTCATCGATGAAAACAACGACAAACTTATCCAGGAAGTCCATAAAAATCTTATTCATGAGATTCATGAAATAAGCGGGGGCATTGGTTAATCCAAAAGACATGACAGTATACTCGTATAATCCATATCTGGTGGTAAAGGCAGTCTTTGGAATATCCTCTGCACGAATCTTGAGTTGATGATAGCTTGTTCTAAGATCAATCTTAGAAAACACTTTGGCACCGGTCAACTGATCAAACATATCTTCTATCTTGGGCAATGGGTATTTGTTCTTGATAGTGACATCATTCAACTTCCGATAATCCATACACAAACGGTTACCACCAACCTTCTTGTCCCCAAATAAGACAGGTGATCTCCATGGTGACGCACTTGGTTGAATCAATCCAATTTCCAACATGGCATCAAGTTGCTTCTTCAGTTCTGCTAGTTCAGACGGATTCATACTATAGGGTCTCTGAGCTATGGGTCCGGTTCCGGGGATTAGTTCAATGATAAACTCGATATCCCGATCTGGGGGCATACCGGGCAAAACATCTGGAAATACATCGGGGTATTCACAGACTATCCGGACTTGGTCAATGGTAGGTTGGGCTATACTCTTGTTGCACTTGAATTGACGAGGTAAGGTTTCAGATACATGCTCGACTGATATTCCAGCTATACTGGTCATGGTTATGGCTTTCTTGGCACAGTTAATCAATCCTTTATGTTTGGACATCCAATCCATTCCTAGTACTACTTCCAAACCTTTAGTTCCAAGTACTATCAGATTAGCATAAAAATCTATGCCATGGATTTGGATAGGGACGGCTTTGCAAATTTTCCTAGCTTTGGTGGTTGAACCGGGGATTTGAACAATCATAACATGCTTCAGTTTGGTTGGTTTAATCTTACTAGTGCATGCAAATTCTTCGGTGACAAATGAGTGCTATGCACCAGAATCAAACAACACTCTAGCAAGTAGTGAATTAACAGAAAACATACCCAGCACGACGTCTGGCGCTTCCTGGGCTTCTTTAGCATGGATGAGAAAAAGACGGCCGTTGCGGTTGAGTGAATTCCCTGGGGCAAACCTTCTTCCGGGCTGAACACGACACTGTTGCTAAGCTGGGGCAGTTGCATTGGGGGCTGCGGCATTCTTCTTGGGGCACTCATTGGAGTAGTGACCCTTATTTCCACAGTCATAACAAGTTACTTGCGACTTGTCCTTTGCTGCAACAGGCACAACATTGCTTCCAGTCCTCGGGGCAGTGTTGGTGTTGGCGGTAGCATTGTTGTTGTTGAACTTGGGTGGTGCACGGTTGAAATTGCTAGAGTCGCCGGGGTTGTTGTGATTTCCTCCGGGCCTCGGGTTTCCACGGTTGGGATAGGTCGGACGGTTCATCGGGGGTCTGTTGGTTCTCGGGGCAAATCCCGGAGATGGGTTAGGGCGATACTTTGGGGTCTGATGGGTTCCTGGCTGATGCATCATGCGACGCTTGCGTTCTCATTGGCTTGGTTGATCTTTCCTTCCATCTGGATGGCAGAGTCGACAAGGGCCTCAATATCAACAAAGGGGATATTGACCAACACAGTCTACATCTCATCGTGCAGACTATTCAAGAATCTCTCTTTCTTCTTGGCTTCGGTGTCGATCTCATCCGGGGCATACCTAGATAATGACAAGAATTTGTCACGGTATTCCACTACGGTCATCCGTCCTTGCTTCAGTTCTCTGAACTCATCTCTCATTCTCTTGATCAAACCCGGTGGCACATGGGTTCTGCTAAATTTGACCTTGAATTCCTCCCAGGTCATCATCTGTCCTTCGGTCATTGCATGAACGTTGTTCCACCATGCTCTTGCATCTCCGGCTAGATAGTGGGTGGCGAACAAAACTTTCTCGTTAGCTTCCACTCCGGCGACTTCTAGGTTGTTTTCCATGGTTTGCAGCCAATCGTCTGCATCTAGGGACTCTTCCGACTTAGTGAAAATAGGTGGGTTGGTATTCTGGAAAATCTTGAGCTTAGATCCATGGTTGTCCTGATTTCCTTGGCCTTGATTGTTGTGGGCCAGCTGGGCTATCTGCTGAAGGGTGGGTAGGTTGGCTTGACGTTCAGCTCTTTCAGCTTCGCGGTCAGAAACCAACATTTGCAGGATCTGCAACATCGGGTCCGGGGATGAACCACTTCCTCCGCGTGGCATCTGAGGATTGAGATAGATCATGAGAAAAGAGGGAAATTTCTAAGGTTCAGGGACTTTGAAAAGTTTTTAAAGTTTGACTTAGATTTTCTAGCAACTTGCTTTTCATTCATTCATTCATAGCACACGGTACAAACACACACCACAAATCAAGAAAAACAGATGGTTTTAAGAACCATTTTGGAAACTACGATACAGTGGGACCGAATACAACTCGCTACGCTAGTGCTCAAGTGATACTACTCCTTGGAGTCAGTGTAGTCATCATCCTCATCATCCTCATCGTCATCGATGAAGGCGAAATCATCCTCATCGGTGAAGAAGTCCATAGCCTGATCCTCCAGAAAATCATCATCATCGCTGAGATAGGAGTAGGGGTCTCCAAGAAGATCCTCTTCGGCATTCTCTCTTTCCTCCAACTGCATGTCTCTCTTGTGGATGGTCTCCTCCAAATCTGAGATACGGTGGCGAAGACGGGCAATGATGCACTCCTTCTTATCTAGCTGATGGCGGAGAGACTTGCGATCCTTCGCTAGCATGGCGATGGTCTGATCCTTCGTCTTGATGATGGAGGACTTGTGGTTGGAGTAGTCAGGCAATTGTCCAATTCCTGCTGACGATCGTACATCATGAAGCTAAGGTGGTCCAACTGAGTCTTCAGCTCGTGGTGGTATGGGGCTTCCAGTGGCTGTCCCATAGCATCACGCCTTGGACAAAACTCAAAGCGGGTACCCTTGATCTGGTTGATACTCTGCCCACACAGACGGGCAAGAGCTTCCTGCATATCCCTGGCAAGTCCATCGAGCCAGTTGTTTTCTCTTAAGGTGAACTAAAAATTCTCTCGGCAGTGGGAGGTTCAATATTTCCTCGGAGACTTGCAACAATTAGTCACTTCAGATCTTCTCCTCCTTGATCATTGAGCTGAGATCCGAAGAACTCGGGGTGCGGACGCTCTAGAAGTTCCGAAAGCTGGTCCAAATCCCGCTCAAAGATAAGGTCTCCTCCATTCCCCAACTGATAAAACTTGTTGTACTTCACGTCCATCTATAAGAATATAGGATGAGTAAGTTAGTAGAGTGATCAAGTGTGTCGAATTTTAGGTATTTTGAAAGAGTTTTTGAGGATCATGAATTTTTATGAAAGAAACAAGGTGATACGAATGAGAATAAGTTTTTGTAAATATTTGCTTCCTTTGGTTTTTGAAACTAAGTTTTTGATTCAAACGTCCAGTCTAACTAGGGTCTCCTATGGTCAGGATGGCTCTGATACCAACTTGTCAACACCCGGATTTTTAATCCCAGATGCCTATCATGCCATACATCGCAATCCCAGGATTACCATTTTTGCGAGACATAACAGAATTGGATATCATAGTACATCATCCATTACAAACCATACATAAGGTCTTACACAAATAATGATATCATGATCCAGTTCTTAATACAACTCAAGCAGCGGAAATACGTAATAATAAAGGTAGCGTAGGAGAGGCTCCATCTTCGGGGTCACAGGCAATGATGATGATGGGAGATGATCCTAGTTGTCGTAACCTTCCTGGGGTCCATCATCCTGGTACTCCTCTTCATAGTCTGGCCAAGGGAATAGCCAGGGACAAAGCCATGAGTACTCTTTAAGTACTCGCAAACTAATACTAACAAGTGAAGGGGATTTTTGTAGTAGGACACTAAGCTCTAGGGTTGTTTTGCAAAAAAAGCCAGATTTACCTCTACTAAGTTCAGAAGCAAGAAAAGCTAGTTGAAATTTTATAACACCTAAGTGGGAACTTGAATTTCATATCACAACTCTGTTGTGGTCAAGTCAAATTCTCAATTCATTTCACAAGTCATTTTTGAAACATCTGACGGGGGAACAGTATGGCCACTCCAACTGTCCATAACCGCGGACGCGGCTATTCGACTAGTTTGACACTCTGCAGAGATTGTACACTTTCACCACAACATGCGATACATCCGTCAGAAACAGATCCTGAATTCACCATACTCAGTATGCGGATAATCAATCCTAACCTTTCAATTACAAGCCCTAGTATAGGCACCTCTCCTGTGAGTTTGGCCTCCCAACCATGACCAACTGTCATCTTGGGTATTGCACAGGTGGAAAATCTTCACAAGGTAGCCTCAGCTCAGACTTTGGACGTGAGGGAACCCATACTAAGCAATATAAGTTTCTAGTCAAGCCCTACCCAATTTTTGGGTATTGTGGTTGTACGGTAAAATTGGAATGGTATCGCATCCAGACAACCATCATGTTTATAAAGGGCTAAGGCTCATGCCTTAACATTTTCATCATCCAAATCATCCGGTGTTCGGAAACACGTGTCAAAACATCTCAGTAGAATGACTCATCATTCTAAGGTTTTCATAACCATTTTCCACCAAGTATTCCCATCTAAAGTTGGTCAAGTTTTATGCTTAGCACTAGCATCTACAAGTGGGGATGAGTACTAATGAGGGGTGGTAAACAAGTGGAGTTTAACTAAGTTCAATCTCATGCCTTAGGGTGACTTCAAGATTATCTAGCTTAGGCCAAATTTAATGCTCTTTATGCAACCTTCAATTATCTTCCTAGAATCTACAAGTCACTTAGGTAGACTGTAAGTAATAGCTTTGATAAATAAATAAAGTATAAAGCTTGCAAGTAAAAGTAGGAGGGGGTATCAAGTGGGTATGATCACATATGCTTAAGGCATCTAGTGGTCATGGTAACAAGCAAGTATTAGCTTGCATCAGTATCAGTATAGGCTTGCTAAAGTAGAGTAGCTTGCAAGTGTTAGCTTGCCTTGTGCAGAGCAGTGGTTGAAGTTCTCCTCGGCTTCTTCTTCGTAGTATCCTCCTTCCTCCTCGTATCCTTGGTCGGTACTAGCGCCTATGAATAAATACGAGGTACACAATCACCAAGCAATACTTAACTATTTTCAGTCATCACACAAAGGTGCACTATAGATGATCTAGTATCATCACTAACATTACAAGATTAAAGCTTTGCTCTTATTTATTTATTTTAGAAAAGTAATTTATACTCATTGAAAAACTACATAAGATTTAATATTCTCCAAACCAAACATGGGATCATGTTGACACATGTCATCACCACATATTTCAGTACATGAGAATGTGATTTAAAGTGGTGTCACAATTTAATTTGGTTTAACCTTTTATTTTAAATAAAATAAGTGACTAGAAATGCCTATGTGGCATTCTTTTATTACTTGAACATTATTTCTGTAAGTAAACCCATATGTTTTTATATATTCTGAAAGGTATGGTCAAATATGATTTTTGAGAGTTGGAATCAATTCAAAAGCTATTATGGTTGAAATTTGAAAAATGTTTGAATGCAGAAAAGATTTTGCCTTGTTATTTTTACCAAGGTTGATCTATAGATCCAAATGATTTGAATCCAACGGTCTTGGATTAAGAATTTCAATACCTTTCTAACAAAATTGGTTTCATTCAATTTGGTTCACCGAATCGAGCTGGGTTGATTTTTGAAACTAGGTACAGAACTGAGTTTGAATATAAATAGAAAAAGATAAATTCAAACGAGTGGGCTGCGCGGGAAAGGTTAATGGGCCGGCCTAGTGTCACTCCGCAGCGCGGGGCTCAGCTGACAGGGGGTTCCACCAGTCAGTGGATCATAACACGAGAAGCGGTACGGGGCGATCTCGGCTGCACGATCTAAGTCTAATCGAACGGCTACGGCTCATCATCCATGTAGGGCAGCGCCGGCGAGACAGAACCCTAACGCGGCAGGTGGGGGTCGTGGGAGGCTCACCGGGGCTTAGGCGAGGGTCGGCGATGGGGCAAAACGACGAAGTCGATGACGGCGATGCTCCTGGCACCGGCAGCTCCTCCTGGGGCGGCTCCAATTGATGGCTTCCTTCTTCTCCAGCAGCGGCGGGCTCCGGTGAAATTCCGGCGATGCGTTGCTCGCCTTGCTCCGGGAGTGAAGTGGGGTGGTTCTGGGAGAGAGGGGAGTGGAATGGTGTGAAGAAATCAAGCGGGGGAGGCCTCTATTTATAGTGGTGAGAGGGGACCAACGGGCGCGAGCTGAGCTCGTCGTGGTTGACGGCACAAAGGGCTATCGGTGTGGGCGACGGTAGGGGGCGGTGCTATGCTCCCTGGCGAAGCTCAACGGCGTGGTGGCGAGGCGTGGGGCGGTGCTGATCGGTCGGAGCGCTTCGGCGCTCTCAGCGGGTCCGACGAAGGTTTTGATGGCGCACAGCGCGCGTGGTCCGCGCGACGGCGAACGGGCGTGTCTGCGGGGTTGCTGGGGTGGTGGTGATCACGCGTGCACGTGGCGAGGGCGGCGCGTGGTCTGTGGGGTGTGTCGAGGGTGGCGCACAGGCGTGCTCTCGACATGCTGGCAGAGAGGCTTGGCATGGCTTGGTCGTGTGGTCCAGTAGCTGGCATTACTCGAGGCTGGGACAGGGAGTGGCGGTGGGGTGTTGGCTAGCTCCCAGACAAGGTTGGCGAGGCTAGTGTGGCCTCTAGCTCGCCGGCGACAACGGGGTGGCAAGTGTGCTCTCGGCCTGCTCACCATTGATGGCTAGGCTTGCTTACAGTGGTGCTAAGTATAGTTAAAAGAGCTAGATGATCTACTAAGGACTAGTTGTAACCAGAGAGGGAACAAGTTAGGCCCAAAAACTATTAAAAACAGTGAATTTGATTTGGTTGATTTGTATCAGCAACCTGTTTGATGAAATGGCTGCATGAACTTGAGTTTTGAATTTTGAAAAGATTTTTGGTGGGTGTGCTAGGCATGTGCTGAGGATTCTGTGGATGCTTGGGTTTTGAAAATTGAGCTTGTTTGGGTGGGTTTTGAAATAGTGGGATCTTCCCATATGAAATAGATTCAATTTTAAATTGTCATTTAAACTAAGCATTTAAATTTTTTGGATGATCACAAAATGGGCCTTGGTACCTTGTTATGAGTACTATCAAGGGGTGCAAAGATCCATACATGTTTCTGTTAAGTTCTGAAAGTTAGGGATAGCCAAAGTTGGCATGGGAGTTAATTTGGCCAAAGTGACCATTCACTTAATTTGTTTGTTTTGACTTGTTTGTCTTTGGGAACAGTTTGGGGATTGTTTAGATGATGTTTATTTCACCTAAGAATCATTTTACAAGCAAAGAAACACAGAACCATGGAAATTCAAAAGAATCCAAATTTTAATACATCCACATATGAATGCTTTCATATTTTTAATTGGTAAAGTTTTTATTAACCCTAATTTTGACGATTAGAGTTTGATGATCCAAGTTTAGGATTTTTTGGATGTTACAGTCACTAAGTAATTTTTCCGTTCAGCTGCCCTCCGACAAAGGTGCTAGTGACAGTCGATTTTATGCGCCTGTCACTAGTGTTTTATACTAGTGACAGGCTTATCTATGCCCGTCACTAGGAATACATACTAGTGACAGGCAAAGTTTTGCCCGTCAATAACCACCAGGAGGATATAATCCTTTCTGCAGTAGGGTGATGTTGTTTGCCTCTATGTCTGAGTAGATCATTAGTTCTTGGGAAGATGGAGAAACCCTAGCATAAGATTGAGATAAGATAAAGATTATTATGTTATACATCATTATGTGTATGTGTTAATTTTCTTCATCTTCATATTGAGAGTTGTGCACCTCTTAATATTTGCCTCTTATGGGGACTTGATGATGGGGATTACTTGTTGGTAGACAGAGGGATGATAGAACTTACTGTGACTATAAACCTATTGTCATTACTTATGTACTAACTTGGGGAATTAAGAAGAACTCATTAAGCCATGTCCATGCCACGGGAGAAATCCCTTAATAGTGAGATAATATGATTGATGTCGTTTATCTGTCAGCTGTGGTTATGACGGATGATATCAGCAGTGTTTGCTGCCTATTCGTCCATTTATGGAGCTCCTCCCACATACATACATGTTGTGAGAATATTTGTTATGATAATCTTGATTACTTGGTCTAAATTGCTAACGGTGTATCCACCACTTCCCGAGAAAGCCTTTTCCCCTATTATAGTTCCAAGATTTCTTACATACGCGATTCCTACTTTGTGCATTAAGTTTAACTTTACTTTAATTAATTTCTTTTCTCACTCAAAAACCCAAAAACAATCTTTAAAACAATTCTATTTTTATTGCATCTTAAAATTATTCCTTAAGTACTTCATTTAGTTGTACTTAAAAGCATTTTAGTCTTTTTCCTACTTCTCCCTGTGGGATCGATATCTTTATTTTGAAACAAGCTACAAACAATATGTGCACTTGCAGTCATCAAGCTATTTTCTGGCACCGTTGCCGGGGAAGCTTAGCGATATAAGTCACTTTACTTTTAGTTATTTACTTTCGCTGTACTAATATTTGATTTAAGTTGCATGACCATAACAATGGACAACAATCAGCATTTAATCTTGCTTGAGGCAGTAAGGAAAATGAGTTCCCGCATGGACGCATTTATTGTTGTCAACAAAAGCATACATCCGGATGGTATCGAGATCCATCCTTTATTATTTGAATTGCTACACTCTAAGAAATTTGCAGGAATCAATGAAGAGAGTCCATATGGGCACTTACAATTCTTTGAAGATGTTTTTGGTTCCTTGATGTTTGATAACTATAATCTTGATATGGTTAAGGTCCTGTTGTTTAGACAAACACTCTCAGATAATGTTTGCAACTGGTATAGATCTTTTTGTGAAGAAGCACCAAGGACTTGGAAGGAATTGACAACCAATTTCCAATCAAAATATTACTTAGAAAGCAAAGCTCATAGGATGAGAAGTACTATTATCAGTTTCAAAAATAGTCCCGATGAGAGTTTATATGAAGGATATCTGAGGTATAAAAGTTATCTAGATAATTGCCCCCATCATCGTTTTCCTGATTGGTTAATCGCTCACACCTTTTATGGAGGGCTTAATGATCAAAATAGAACGAGCCTAGATACCGCTTCTAATGGTAGTTTTCTATCCTATACATATGATGAAGCCTGGAAATTAATAATGAAAATGAGGAAGAGAACAAAAAATATTAAAGATGAGGAGAGAATTATGAATGGTTCTTCTGAATAAGAATGTGTTAACAATTTTCTTGCAGATGAAAAGACTTATGCAATGATTAAAGCCCATGTTATTGATTCTTACTCCGTAATGAAAATTATTGAGAATTATGCAGGGCATTTATAGGTACCTACAGAATGGAAACCCTATAAGCCCCTCAAAGAAAAGAAGTGTGCAAGAAAAAGTGCACCAATATTAGAGTTTTCCTCTGAACCTATTCAAGAGAATATCAAGAAAAAGCGTAGAGAGGAAGAGCACATAAACAGAAGATTAAAGAAACCAGAAAACAACCCCGATGCTACTAGTGCAAATATTGTTGTATTGAAGGATCTTATGGAAGCACGAACCATGGATAATGAAGTGGTTATGCTAGACCTTGAAACTTTAGAATTCATCAAAGGTAAGGTACGAGGTAACGAAACTTCTAAGACTGACTCCTATATATTATGGGGAAACTTTCTTATACGGAATTTTTGAAACGATTTATACTATAAATATTATGCCTTCATCACTTTATGAGGAACTTCGCTACAATTTGAATAATCCAGATGTGGAACCGGTAGACACTACTATTAAATTGTCAACTAGAACTAATATAAAACCGGTAGGTGTTATTAGAAATATCTATCTTTATTGGAGAACTTATGTACCCCCTTGATTTTTATATTGTTGATATGCCTCGAGGCTCTTTTTGTCCTATCCATTTAGGCAGGCCTTTGTCTCCATAAGCAAAGCTCGAATTTATAATAAGAAAGAGACTATTTCAATGATGTTTGGAGAAGAGGAAGTGACATTCCATTCTGCCAAACTAAAGAAGAGGCCATATGAAGAGGAAGATATCAAGGAAGGGAAAACGATTGCCGAGCTAGCCGCAATTCATTTCAGCACTCCGCGAGATGAATTAGAGAGGAGCCTAATTAATTGGGAGGTGGTACTAGATGATGAGGAAAGAGAAGACATGGTCGATTACCTTGATTCTGTTCCAGAAGCACAAAATCCACATGACTATGAAGAACTAGTAAGAAAAGGAGATGAAGAACCTCCGCCAATTTAATTGAAACGACTTCAAAACAATATGAGGTATGAGTTCTTAGATAATGAAAATAAATGTCCTGTTATAATTAGTAAAAAATTATCAGAAAATGAAACAAATAAACTCATTTCGGTCTTGGTCAAGCATTGTGAAGCATTTGGATATACTCTAAGTGATATTAAAGGAATAGACCCATCTATTGTAACACATAAGATTACCATGCTTGATGATGTCTTACCTGTAGTTTACACACAGAAGGTTTAATCCGAAAATGAAGGAAGTAGTAAGAAAAGAAGTTATATGCTTATTAGATGTCGGCGTAATATATCCTATTTCCGATAGTAAATGGGTTAGCCCAACTCATTGCATACCAAGACAAGGTGGTCCTAATGTTTCTATGATTGAGGATGGTGAGATAGTTCCTATAAGACCTATTTTTGGATATCGCATTTGTGGGATCCTGGATTTATAGTCCGAGAATCCCTGTTATGCCTGCAATTCACGTTCCCATAATCAGTGAGCTGTGAGCATAACCGACGAGTATTATTACAACATCCAGGATGTAACGAGTACAGAACTTACATCTTTGACATTATGGCAATTACAATCCTTATTAGCAGAAGTCTTCAAGCGCGGATCCCATGTCATGCCTTAACCTATAGGCAACTGACTGGGAAGACGGCCTAGCTCACATAGACGTCAGAATCTCCATTGTTTTCTAGCTTATGCAAATATGGCCAAGTAAATAGACAGGGACAATGTCGTTGAGTACTTTGAATGTACTCACAAACCACCTTAATATAATAACAATAAAATGGATATGCAATATGGCAGAGGTGGTAGGATGGCTCCATAAGAGGTTCTTTTCTAAAGTATTTTCTCTTGTAGATATAGTATCTATAACGTTTTGTTGAAAACCTTTGTAAAACGTTTTGGAAACCTTTTTGAAAAGTTTTAGAAAATACTAGGATTGGGTCACCCATTTGTTTCTTTCTCCCGGTCATCCCATGACCAAACTTCTTCCTTCTTTTCCGTCCATCCCATGGTCAAAACATTTCCAAAACCATTACTTTTCTGAAGTCCTTTTTGTAATCAAAACTAGCACCGCTCTGTAGTAGTTTGTCCAACCCGTCCTTAACCGCGTACACGGATATTCTAATAGATTTACACTCTGTAGAGGTTGTACACTTCACCCACATCATCCGATTACACTGCCCTGATCTTCACCGATCGTGGGTCGAGTAACCGGTCAAGACTCTCCGGATGCCTACTCCAATATAAGTGCCTACCCTATGACTGTTGTTCCCCTCAACACCGGGATGCCCTATATATTTCACAAGCCAACTGGAGCGCGCTTCGCACTATGATGAGTGTGTGCTCTCAATGAGGGGCACATAGTAACGCGTGGAGGCCCGTAGACCCTTAGTTCCTTCCCCCGGTCAATGTTTTACATGGACCATTTTGCCAGAGAAGGACCGCCCTCCAGGGACTTATATGCGCCTGTAGTAATTGCGAGGCCGCTTATACCAGAGTAAACAAACATCTTATCCAGCCCTGTCCCATTCCAGAGTAATGTGGTTGCACGGGTTAAGTTGTTATAGCTTAAGTTGCAAAGAACCGGGTGCGTTTTTACAAACATTTTTCCTCCATACTTTTTGTAAAACAAAACCTTACTAATTTTTCAAACCTCTCTTGGTGGATCAAACCTTACCAAGGTTTTGTCATAAAAAATTTATAAACATTTTCCCGGGGTCTTCCCATCCTATGCTTTTTACTTGGGCTAAAAAGGGGTCTCCAAGGGGTTATGGTGTTAAAACACCATCTACCATACTAGGGGTAAGTAAGTGTCGGCAAGGGGGTTGTACTTCGTAATACAGAGGGCTAATGGTCTGAAGGATCCAAACATTCCCACATATGAAATATACTAGTAAAACCATGCAATTTATATAAACAAGTACATAAAACATGCATGAGTATAAAAGTAGGACAAGGGCTTATGAGCAAGAAGGTGGCTTTCCTGTGATCAGTGAGATATCCCTGGGCTTCTTTAAAACACCAGATTACCAATAAGCATAATAATAATAGTAGGAAAGAAGGATCTGATGCTTCCTTCTTCTCGGCATCTATCGCCGTTATCGAGCAAACATGCAAGCAAATAACACCACAATCAATACAATGCCTACAAGCACCAATACATACAACAAGCAATTAACATTTCATGTTTACCATTTAGTGGGTATTAGGAGGAATGGATTTTAGGAAGATTGGCGTTGTCTTGGAGGCATGGAAAAATCCATTAGGATTTATAGTCTAGAATTTACCAAAGAGAGGGGTTTTGGACCAAGGGCATATTTTTTATGATACCATTAGAAAAAAATGATATCATCAGAAAAGTATTGATAAAATAAAACCAACAAACATGGTTTCACTATTTTATCAATTTCCATTTATTTGTAATGATTTTTATACTGAATAAAACTCTAGTTTTAGGAAATAATTCATCAGAAAAGTTCTGGAGCTCCAAAATTTATTTCCTTGGTTGATTAGGTAGTATTTGATTGACCACCACAATTGGGGCCAGGGTTTCAAAAGACCACCAAAAATTTAAAAAAATTCAGATTACACCATTTTTGGGGCACACGGTTGCAGGCAACATTGATCTGGGTCTGATGCCGCGCAAACGATGAAACTGACAGGTGGGGCCCAGTCGTCAGGCTTACGTGGCGCATTTGGACAGCTAGGCGTGGACGGCTGTTAACGACGCTGTCGGAACCATCAAAATGGTCGGGCCCTCCTCTTCTCTCCCCCGCTGCCTCACTCATCTGCTTCCTCTGTCACATCCCAAATTTTAGATTTGGTTCTGCATATCATTCATATAATCGCATCATGCTTTTCCACGCAAAACCATCGATCGAAAAGAATCGACGAAACGCTATTTTCAAAACCCTATTCTATTCTACTATGAGGCTCCTGCGGGAGGCATTAGTAGGACTAGTTTAGCCCACCCTTGTAGCCTAGTGGTTTCGCTCAACCATTAACCCTGGATTGTTTCCCTCGATTTTACAAAACCGTAGGAGCAAGAATCGCTCGATTCGGAGCTCGTACGGAAAAGTTATGGCAGTTTTATTAAAAGTTAGAAAATCGGGCCGACGGGCCGATTTCCGAGTCCGTATCCAACCGCGCCCCGAATCCGCGTAGGACCCCACGAGGGGCCCCACTTCAAAGGGCCGCCGCCGCCTGCCTCGTTTTCCGCACCCGCACCCCGCCTCGATCGCCCTGCCCGCCTCGAGTCCCGTGTCCGCCGCCGCCACCTGGAGCCGCCGATCGCCGCCGCCTCGGCCTCCGTGCATGCCGCCGCCTCCAGGTACCTCCCCGCGCCGCGCGCACCTCCGCCCGTAGCCGCGCCACCCGCCAGCCCGCGCCTCGCGCCGCTGCAGCGCCCCGCCGCCGCGCGCCTGCAGCTGCTGCTGCCGCGCGCGCGCCAGCCGAGCTGCCGCCGCTGCCGCTGCCGCCTGCGCCCGCTGCACGCGCGCCCGCCTTCCGCTCACCGCTGCGTCGCCTCCGAGCCTCCCCGCACGCTCACCCGCCGCAGGCGCGCTACTGCTGCCCGCGCGCCGCTGCTGCCGCTGCGCGCCGCGCTGCAGCCGCCCCGCGCGCCGTGCCGCCGCCTCGCGCGCCGTGCCACCGCCTCGCGCCGTCGTTGCGTGACCGTCTTAGTCCGCGCGCTGACTGTCTCTTTCCCGCGCAGGAAAAACGCCGTCGCCGGAACCGATCGCCGCCACCGTCCGGAACTCGCCGCCGTTCGTTTCGCCGTTTGTCTCCGGTGAGTCTGCAGCCACCATTAGATGTCAGATCAACGGTCTAGATCGGCGTTGACCGGTCAGTATCCAGGCGTTGACTAGTCAGACGCCCAGTCAGCGCCCAGTCAGCAGTCGCGTTGACCAGTCAACAGACACAGTTGACTGGGTAATTACTTTAATCGATTTAGTGGACAGATTTCGGTAGAAACTTGTAAATTGCGTAGAAATTAAACCGCTGAGACAAAAATTGCAAATAAAATATGTGTAGGTTCAATAAGTCATGTAGAATCTTGCTGTACTATTGTTTCACACTTTTGCAGCAAGATTTAGTACAGTTTAATCAATTGAGTTAATGGCCTTTTTGGAGTAATTAATTTGTAGAAAAAGATCCGTAGCTCCAAAAATCGCGTATGATATGTCCCTGGATTCAGTGGAACGAGGGGAATCTCATCGTGAATTAAAAAGATAGGCTTACAGTAAAAACTTCTGCAGAAACTGTCTAGTGGCTTTCTGCAGTGTTTTAATTACTCAGGGAGTTTTATAATTCCTTTTTGAGTAATTCAAATTGGTACTGTTTCTAATCAGTGATTCCTATGTGGTAGAATTTTCCCAAGATTTTACAAACAATATACTACCGGTAGTGAATTATTTGAATTCTAGTCTAGTTTTGAGCATTACTTTTTGCGTAATAGTTTCCTTGCGCTAAAACTATTTTCCATGCATGCAATCAGTAGTATTATTGAATAGTGTTATGTGGTGCAGCTGTAGCACCAATTCACTTGCCTTGCATACCTTCATGCATCATCTTTGTTGCATATGCTTGTGGATTGTTTGTTTATGAGTGCAATTGTGTCGTGTAGATTGTGACGAGTGCAACGCTTGCTCGTGTGTGAATTGTTCTTCCGACCGCTACAACCAAGGCAAGTAGATGCTACTTTGTTCATGATATCTTCCTACTATTTTCATTGCATTGTCTTGTATTTTGTAGATGCATGTGTAGGATGATACTATCGCTATGCTATGTCCTATTATGTGGTAGGGCCTTCCTTGTAGATGAACCACCGTTGGTAGATGTGCTTAGCCATGCTATGTTGAACGAGGGCTGGGTTACATCGTTGAGACTTGTTTCTAAAAGTATTGGTTTGTGAAAACTAAAACAACTTAATCAATGAATCTCCTGGGTGTGATGGTATTGATAAATTTTGGTGGTTTCATTGCGGAAAGGCACCCAGGTATCGAGAGAAAATGATTGGCTTCTTTATTGTGTAGCTTACGTGTACAACCATGTGCCAATAATGAAATGGGCGGTTGGTTGGGCTTAGTAGGTTGTGGTAACTCGAACCCGCATATCCAAAGATGTAGAATTTTGGTAGGTTGGACCGGTGCGTGTCGGGATTGAGGAGCTACTTCCCGAACAGTCTCTTCTTGGTCTTCTCCCTATCACCACTCAAAATGAGAGTGATGGTACGAGCTGGGCTGGCCAAGTCACATGGGTAAAGTGTACTAACCTCTGCAGGGTGTATAAACTAATCGATTAGCCGTGTCCCCGGTTATGGACAACTGAGTTGCTTGATATTGATTCCATGACATGTTTCTCGCTCATTCTAATTTCATAATTGTTTTAATATTGTTGGGTTAACTTATTTGGGATATTTTCAAATAAAATCAAAAACTGTTTATGAAAGTAGGACAAATGTATTTGCAAATGCAAGCCAGACACAGCTCCACTTGCCAAATATGCATGTAGATGTTAGTATTATTGTCTCCATTACTAGCTCTACTTGCCATACATTCCATGTATTGACCCTTCGGGGCTGCTACGTTTCATGTTGCAGGTTATTCCGATTCTGAGTAATCGATATAGGCCACGGTACTCCACTCGGCACTTGTTCACTTGTGGGCAATTTGAAGAATGGAGGATTTACATTATTTATGTTGCTACCTGAATAACTTGAGCTAGCCTTGAGCTAAGATTTTATTGTAATAATGGTACTCTAGATCATTGTTATTTATGATACACGGATATTTTGCTATGTTATTCATCTCATTCTATTGTGGGCCAATGAACCGATCCAGGGATTGGCATGTCACATAGAAGCCACGGTCTTTTCAGAACCGCGGTGTTACAAGATGGTATTAGAGCCAGTGTGTCGACTGTAGGATCGTGACCTAGGATTGGATTAGGAAGCCATAGATTTATTAAGCCTATGTTAACTCTGTCTTTCCTCTTATGCCTTTCACCCTCGTAAATTCTTACCATATGCTATTCTCACACTTTCCTCTTTTACTTGATAGATGGGAGAAGTCAGGACTGAGTATGCAACCATGGAGTCACCAAGGCCCTTTGCAAGGCAGTTAGCACAGCTCTCGCAGTCATTGGGATTTCCACTGCCCATGTTCAAGGGAAGAAGGCTGTACACCTATGGATATGGAGAGGATGCATGGGAGATCACTACCTTCATATTCAAGGATGCCGCCTTGCCAAATCCAGTGCATTTGATCTACACCAAGACATACTGCAACTGGGGACTTGGAATCAACTTGGCCATACATGAAGCCCTGTCTTGCTAGTGCCATAATGTCCGACACCTACTGCTAGCAAATTCACCCTACCGTGACTATGGGAGGCGTGATGAGGATGGGCACATTGTGGTTACCCCGGGCGACAGGAACAACATGCCGCCCCGTCGAAGGCACATAGAGGACATGGAAAAGGAGAATGGAGCTCTAGCTGAGAAAGTGATGATGATAAAGGAGATTGCAGATTTTGCTAGCAATGGTATGGTGGTCCAAGGACAGGAGATTGACACCTTGCATGAAGCTGTGGGAGTTCTGGAGAATGCCCTGATAGCCAGAGATGCAACCATAGCTCATCTTCATGGTACGGTACAGGAGAACACCCAGAACATACAACAGTTGCAAGGGACCGTCCAGGAAAGGGATCAAACCATTGAAGCTATGACAACCCAGATTGCCGCTCTCCAAGCACAGCTGAATCCACCCTCTGATGATGACAATGGATATGATGGCAACAATGATGATGATGATGACAGTGGGAACGATGATGATGATGAGGACGAGGATGATGATGGAGACGATGATGGTGGAGGAGATGAAGCTGTTGCAGTTGCAGCTGAAAGTGAAGAAGAAGAGGAGGATCCAGAAGAGGTGGAGTTTGACATCTCAAGTGATGATTCAGGAGAAGTGTACACTCTGCCGCCATGGTTGTACCGCGAACCGAAGCGCCAACGCATGACCGCAAGGACCTACCGCAACCTCTTCAAGAAGTAGATAGAAGTCCACCAATTAGTCCACGTTAGGCAAATTCGTTAGGATTAGTCTCGATCGTTGTGAAGCTTAGATCGTGTTAGTTCAAGAGTGTTTAGTTGCTTATTTGTGTACTCCAATATCCTAGGAATTATTTGTGCGAATTTTATGAAAGAGTTATGGCAAGTTTGGTTAACATCTGTGTTATTTTCGCTCCAGTTTTTCTGCTGATACAGCAGTACTGTACGATTTTTCATATTTTTCTCTGATGCGAAACTCTCTGTACTGTATGTGCAAAAATCAGCTAAATTTTCTGACGAGTCTAAGTCAGGCGGAAAAATTCGTGAACGCTGCTGGACTGTTCTGGCAGATTGCTGTTTTTGCTGTTTAGTTGATCAACTGTTTAGTTAACCATTGCCAACTCTTGTAAAACTATTTCAGTAGGTATATACTGCTAGGATAACCCCTGGGATGTGGCTGGATCACTTGTTTGTTGATGTGTTGCTTGCTTGTGATTGTCTGCTATTGTTTGTTGTTGTTTGAACATATGCATGGGTAGAATCCTATTGTCATAGTTGATTCTTTGTAAACTTACCTGTGCTAAACTGCAGATGCCTCCCCGCCGTCAACCCACTGAGTTGGAGCAGCTCATGGCAGCTCAGGCACAGCTGACCCAAGTGATGACTCAGTTCATGGCAAATCAGAACAACAACAACAATGGAAACAATCAGCCTCAGGGAGATGCTCTCACCAGATTTCTAAGGCTAAGGCCAGCTAAGTTCTCTACTGCAACGGAACCAATGGTTGCTCTCAACTGGTTGCGTTCAGTCAACAAGGATCTGGTAACTGTCGGATGCACGGATGCTGAGAAGGTGAGGTTTGCCGCTCACCTACTGGAGGGACCAGCCGCTTCTTGGTGGGACACTTTTCAGATCACCCACCCGCTGGATACTGTGACTTGGGCAATGTTTGAGGAAGGTTTCAGGACCAACCACGTGTCTTCAGGAGTTCTAAGCCTGAAGAGGAAGGAGTTCCGCAACTTGCGCCAAACCAATCGCAGCGTGGCTGAGTACATTGAGGAGTTCAACAACCTGTCCCGTTATGCACCTGAGGATGTTGACACTGATGCAAAAAGGAGGGAGAGATTCCTGGATGGCCTTAGTGATGAGCTTTCCGTGCAGCTACTGGTGGTTTATTGCCCCACTTTCCAGGAGCTTATGGACAAGGCCAGGATCTTGGAAGGGAAGCACAAGCAGGTGGAGAACCGCAAGAGGAAGAGCAACAATCACCACTCTGGTTCGCACCACTCTGGTTCGCACCACAAGTCTCGCACTTCATATGATGGATACTCCAAGCATGGAGGAAGTGACCATGGGAGCCATGATCGCCACCACCATGGAGGCGATGGGCAACGTCATGACAACCATAGGAGCAGCCACCACAGCCACAAGGGAGGACACTCTCACCACTCTGGAGGACACGGTGGACATGACCGCAACCGTGATCGCAGCTTTGTGAAGAAGGATCTGAGTGAGGTGACATGCTTCAAGTGTAAACAGAAGGGACACTATGCTGACAACTGTCCGGAGAGGAAAGGACTGAAGCCAACCAACAACGAGAAGGCCACAGTGAACCACATGAATGTGGAGGAGATTCCAGATGAACCTGACCTTGTGATTGGTAAGTTTTCAATCAACACTCACCCTGCACTTATACTTTTCGATACTGGTGCATCGCATTCATTCATATCAAGGGCATTTGTGGATAAGTATAAGTTACCTACTGAGTCTATGAAAAGGTCTATTAGAGTGAGTCCACCTGGAGGAGATATGATAGCTAGCGCGGGATGCCGCGATTTAACTGTGAGGATTGGAACACACAACTTCAGTGCACATTTGGTAGTGTTGGAATCACAGGGATTAGACGTTATTCTGGGTATGGATTGGATGTCCATGCATGGGGGACACATAGATTGTGCACATCGAGCTGTTTCACTCAAAACCCCGGATGGTAAGAGGATTAGATTCAAGTCGGATGTACGACCAGGAAGGTGTAAGTTAAATTCTCTTAAGGGGGTTAGCATGGATACTGTGCCAGTCATTAAGGATTATCCTGACGTGTTTCCGGAAGAACTGCCAGGGATGCCACCTGACAGGGAAGTAGAGTTTCTTATCGACCTGATGCCGGGAACAGGACCTATTGCAAAGAAACCATATAAGATGGATGTGGATGAGCTGAAGGAATTGAAGAACAGTTGAAAGAGCAGCTGGAAAAGGGATTCATTCAACCTAGTTCGTCGTCATGGGGTGCACCTGTTCTGTTTGTGGAGAAGAAAGACAACAGCAAGAGATTAGTAGTGGACTATCGCTCGCTGAATGAAGTGACTATCAAGAACAAATACCCCCTGCCGAACATAAATTATTTGTTTGATCAACTGGAAGGAGCAAAGGTGTTCAGCAAGATTGATCTGCGATCTGGCTACTTCCAATTGAAGATCCGGGAGGAGGACGTACCAAAAACCGCCTTCACCACTAGGTATGGTTTATATGAGTATACGGTTATGTCTTTTGGACTAACGAATGCCCCGGCATACTTCATGACCATGATGAACAAGGTATTTATGGAGTACTTGGACAAGTTCGTGGTGGTGTTTATTGATGACATACTGATATATTCCAAGGATGATGCTGAGCATGAGAAACATCTGCGACTGATTATGGAGAAGCTGAGGGAACACAAGATGTATGCCAAATTCAGCAAGTGTGAATTCTAGCTTAACACTGTTGGATTTCTTGGACACGTAGTGTCAGGAGAAGGAGTCGCTATTGATCCAAGCAAAGTGACTGCAGTGACTGAGTGGGAAGCACCCAAGAATGCAGGAGAGATACGAAGCTTTTTGGGACTTGCTGGATATTACAGGAGGTTCATTGAAAACTTCTCCAAGATTGCTAAGCCGATGACCGAACTTCTGAAGAAGGAGAGGAAGTTTGAATGGTCAGACGTATGTGAAGCCAGCTTTCAGGAACTGAAGCGCCGACTAGTGACCGCACCTGTTCTATGTTTACCAGACCTTCAGAAGGATTTCCAAGTGTACTGTGATGCTTCTCGACAGGGACTTGGGAGTGTGTTGATGCAAGATGGGAGAGTGGTGTCTTATGCCTCGCGACAACTCAAGCACCATGAGCGAAATTACCCCACACACGACTTGGAGTTAGCGTCAGTGGTTCATGCGCTCAAGGTATGGAGGCATTACTTAATGGGAAAACACTGTGATGTGTACATCGACCACAAGAGCCTGAAGTACATATTCACGCAGAAGGAACTAAACATGAGGCAAAGGAGATGGTTGGAACTTATCAAGGACTACGATATGAATTTACAATACCACCCAGGAAAGGCCAATGTAGTAGCAGATGCTCTGAGCCGGAAGGTTTATGCCAATGGATTGGCAATTGGCGAATTGCCTGAGGATTTATGCAAGCAATTCAAGGACCTTAGACTGGAGGTAGTATCTGAAGGATACTTGGAAACAATGGAAGTCCAACCAACGCTACAGGACAGAATCAGGAAGGCTCAAGTGGGAGACAAAGAGATAGGTGAAGTAAAGGAAAAGATGAAGGAGGGTCGAGCAAAGGAATTCCGCGAGGATGAGTAAGGAACCTTGTGGTACGGAGACCGTTTGTGCGTTCCCAACGATCCGGAGTTGAGGAAGTTGATTCTGCAGGGAGCTCATGACTCGCCGTATTCCATACATCCGGGCAATACGAAGATGTATATGGACCTAAAGGACAGATTCTGGTGGAACAACATGAAGGGAGACATCGCGGAGCATATTGCCCTATGTGATGTATATAGCCGAGTGAAAGCGGAACACCAGAAGCCAGCAGGATTGCTACAACCATTGCCCGTGCCGGATTGGAAGTGGGATAGAGTGGGAATGGACTTTATCATAGGATTGCCCAGGACCAGGTCAGGGTACGACTCCATTTGGGTAGTGGTCGACCATTTGACCAAGGTAGCCCACTTTATACCGGTAAAGACAACCTATACGAGTGCAAAGTTGGCCAAGATTTACATGGACAGGATTGTGTGCCTACATGGGGTTCCCAAGAGTATCGTATCTGATAGAGGCACCCAATTTACCTCACTCTTCTGGCGCCAGCTGCACGAGTCACTTGGTACTAGATTGGAGTTTAGCACAACGTTTCACCCACAGACTGATGGACAGACCGAGAGGGTGAATCAGATTTTGGAGGACATGCTGAGAGCTTGCGCTTTGGCTCATGGTTCTAGTTGGGATGATAATTTGCCATATGCGGAGTTTTCCTACAACAATAGCTATCGAACCAGCATCAAGACGTCACCGTTCGATGTGCTATATGGGAAACGGTGCCGGACACCATTGCTATGGGATGGAGTAGGAGAACGCCAATTGTTTGGACCTGGTTTGATCAAGGACGCTGAGGAGAAGGTCGCCTTGATTAGGGACAGGCTGAAGGTAGCACAGTCAAGACAGAAGAGCTACGCTGACGCCAAGCGCAAGGAAGTGGCGTATGAGATAGGTGATAGAGCATACCTCAGAGTGTCGCCACTTCGTGGGATTAAGAGATTTGGAATTAAGGGTAAACTGGCACCTCGGTTTATTGGACCGTATCGGGTCTTAGCACGCAAAGGCAAGTTGCTTATCAGCTGGAGTTGCCAGACGCTCTGTCCGCTGTTCACAATGTGTTCCACGTATCCCAGATGAAGAAGTGCCATCCGGAGATGGTGGATACACCATTGAGAGACACTGTACCGCTAGAGGAGGTTCAGCTTGAGAATGACTTAACCTATGAGGAGAAATCGGTCAGGATTTTGGAGATAGCGGAGAGGACTACCCGTACCAAGACGATCAGGTTTTGCAAGGTACAGTGGAGCCACCACACCGAAGAGGAAGCCACTTGGGAGCGTGAGGATGACATCCGAGAGGACTACCCACACCTATTTGCTAGCCGCGCCGAATCTCGAGGACGAGATTCATCTTAAGGGGGTTAGCCTTGTCACATCCCAAATTTTAGATTTGGTTCTGCATATCATTCATATCATCGCATCATGCTTTTACACGCAAAACCATCGATCGAAAAGAATCGACGAAACGCTATTTTCAAAACCCTATTCTATTCTACTACGAGGCTCATGCGGGAGGCATTAGTAGGACTAGTGTAGCCCACCCTTGTAGCCTTGTGTTTTTGCTCAACCATTGACCCTGGATTGTTCCCCTCGATTTTACAAAACCGTAGGAGCAAGAATCGCTCGATTCGGAGCTCGTACGGAAAAGTTACGGCCGTTTTATTAAAAGTTAGAAAATCGGGCCGACGGGCCGATTTCTGAGTCCGTATCCAACCGCGCCCCAAATCTGCGTAGGACCCCACGAGGGGCCCCACTTAAAAGGGCCGCCACCGCCTGCCTCGTTTTCCGCACCCGCACCACGCCTCGATCGCCCCGCCCGCCTCGAGTCCCGCGTCCGCCGCCGCCACCTGGAGCCGCCGATCGCCGCCGCCTCGGCCTCCGTGCACGCCGCCGCCTCCAGGTACCTCCCCGCGCTGCGCGCACCTCCGCCCGCAGCCGCGCCCCCCGCCAGCCCGCGCCTCGCGCCGCTGCAGCGCGCCGCCGTCGAGCCGCCGCCGCTGCCACGCAGCCGCGCGCCTGCAGCTGCTGCCGCGCGCGCGCCAGCCGAGCCGCCGCCGCTGCCGCTCGCTGCCGCAGCCGCCTACGCCCGCTGCACGCGCGCCCGCCTGCCGCTCGCCGCTGCGCCGCCTCCGAGCCACCCCGCGCGCTACTGCTGCCCGCGCGCCGCTGCTGCCGCAGCGCGCCGCGCCGCAGCCGCCTCGCGCCGTCGTTGCGTGACCGTCTTAGTCCGCGCGCTGACTGTCTCTTTCCCGCGCAGGAAAAACGCCGTCGCCGGAACCGATCGCCGCCACCGTCCGGAACTCGCCGCCGTTCGTTTTGCCGTTTGTCTCCGGTGAGTCTGCAGCCACCATTAGATCTCAGATCAACGGTCCAGATCGACGTTGACCGGTCAGTATCCAGGCGTTGACTAGTCAGACGCCCAGTCAGCGCCCAGTCAGTAGTCGCGTTGACCAGTCAACAGACACAGTGGACAGATTTTGGTAGACTGGGTAATTACTTTAATCGATTTAGTGGACAGATTTCGGTAGAAACTTGTAAATTGCGTAGAAATTAAACCGCTGGGCCAAAAATTGCAAATAAAATATGTAGGTTCAGTAAGTCGTGTAGAATCTTGCTGTACCATTGTTTCACACTTTTGCAGCAAGATTTCGTACAGTTTAATCAATTGAGTTAATGGCCTTTTTGGAGTAATTAATTCATAGAAAAAGATCCGTAGCTCCAAAAATCGCGTATGATATGTCCCTGGATTCAGTGGAACGAGGGGAATCTCATCGTGAATTAAAAAGATAGGCTTACAGTAAAAACTTCTGCAGAAACTGTCTAGTGGCTTTCTGCAGTGTTTTAATTACTCGGGGAGTTTTATAATTCCTTTTTGAGTAATTCCAATTGGTACTGTTTCTAATCAGCGATGCCTATGCGGTAGAATTTTCCCAAGATTTTACAAATAGTATACTACCGGTAGTGAATTATTTGAGTTCTAGCTCTAGTTTTGAGCATTACTTTTTGCGTAATAGTTTCCTTGCGCTAAAACTATTTTCCATGCATGCAATCAGTAGTATTATTGAATAGTGTTATGTGGTGCAGCTGTAGCACCAATTCACTTGCCTTGCATACCTTCATGCATCATCTTTGTTGCATATTCTTGTGGATTGTTTGTTTATGAGTGCAATTGTGTCGTGTAGATTGTGACGAGTGCAACGCTTGCTCGTGTGTGGATTATTATTCCGACCGCTACAACCAAGGCAAGTAGATGCTACATTGTTCATCATATCTTCCTACTATTTTCATTGCATTGTCGTGTATTTTGTAGATGCATGTGTAGGATGATACTATCGCTATGCTATGTCCTATTATGTGGTAGGGCCTTCCTTGTAGATGAACCACCGTTGGTAGATGTGCTTAGCCATGCTATGTTGAACGAGAGCTGGGTTACATCGTTGAGACTTGTTTCTAAAAGTATTGGTTTGTGAAAACTAAAACAACTTAATCAATAAATCTCCTGGGTGTGATGGTATTGATAAATTTTGGTGGTTTCATTGCGGAAAGGCACCCAAGTATCGAGAGAAAATGATTGGCTTCTTTATTGTGTAGCTTACGTGTACAACCATGTGCCAATAATGAAATGGGCGGTTGGTTGGGCTTAGTAGGTTGTGGTAACTCGAACCCATGTATCCAGAGATGTAGAATTTTGGTAGGTTGGACCGGTGCGCGTCGGGATTGAGGAGCTACTTCCCGAACAGTCTCTTCTTGGTCTTCTCCCTATCACCACTCAAAATGAGAGTGATGGTACGAGCTGGGCTGGCCAAGTCACATGGGTAAAGTGTACTAACCTCTGCAGGGTGTATAAACTAATCGATTAGCCGTGTCCCCGGTTATGGACAACTGAGTTGCTTGATATTGATTCCATGACATGTTTCTCGCTCATTCTAATTTCATAATTGTTTTAATATTGTTGGGTTAACTTATTTGGGATATTTTCAAATAAAATCAAAAACTGTTTATGAAAGTAGGACAAATGTATTTGCAAATGCAAGCCAGACACAGCTCCACTTGCCAAATATGCATGTAGATGTTAGTATTATTGTCTCCATTACTAGCTCTACTTGACATACATTCCATGTATTGACCCTTCGGGGCTGCTACGTTTCATGTTGCAGGTTATTCCGATT
Organism: Avena sativa; assembly: GCA_916181665.1. Taxonomy (NCBI): domain Eukaryota; kingdom Viridiplantae; phylum Streptophyta; class Magnoliopsida; order Poales; family Poaceae; genus Avena; species Avena sativa. The sequence goes on from OV702280.1 coordinate 143,223,149, forward strand.
CTGAGTAATCGATATAGGACACGTTACTCCACTCGGCACTTGTTCACTTGTGGGCAATTTGAAGAATGGAGGATTTACGTTATTTATGTTGCTACCTGAATAACTTGAGCTAGCCTTGAGCTAAGCTTTTATTGTAATAATGGTACTCTAGATCATTGTTATTTATGATACACGGATATTTTGCTATGTTATTCATCTCATTCTATTGTGGGCCAATGAACTGTAACTACCTCGGTGAATTACGCTCCTAGTTACAAGCCTGAATGAGCGGAAATGGTTGAAATAGTACGGTGGGGCCCAAATTCCACTCACAGGTAGACCTTTCGGCCGTCCCAACCATTTCCAAACATCGGGACAAGAACGGGCGGCGTAATCGGCAGGCGAAGGGATCAACTACATACACAAATGAGTATGTATGCAAGCCACCATACAACAGTACATCAGAGCCATTCCATCTAAAAGAAATAGAAATATTGCAACGCCATACGGCAAGATCCAAATATCCTAGATAGATATAATAGTTTAGGATATATCCTCATACATCAAACATCAGAGTATCAGGCGGAAGCGGCAACAAGATCCGAGTACGGATAAGAAGCAAATTGGCATAAGATGCCCCATAAAATAAACATATCCCGCCCACAGATCTCACGGATCCCCGTTCCCGGAATCTCTACACCGAATGATCGTTGTCGACATCGTCCGTCTCCTCCACCCAGTATCCATCTTGTGAGTATACCTGTTCATCTGAATCAAATAATTTATCGTGTGAGACCCTAGGGGTACTCAGCAAGTCTTTATGCCTCTAAAGGGGACACAACCTGGGGTGACGCATTTGCAGCAAAAGATAATACCTAGCAATTCTATAGATACTCGCTAACCATCCGCCTAACCAAAGATAGACGGATGTCCGTGAATTAATGACAACAGTTATAACGGTAATATTAACAGATCCATCCTCCTCCTCGCTTACCAACGAGGAAGCGGACGAACACCCCCCCATCCGTTGGAAGTTTTATTATCCATTCCATGAGTGTTGCACTATTTACTAGTCAGTTACTGTCACATCCCAAGATTTTCCAAATCTTGTAATGTGGAAATAAATGAATAAAATAAAACTTTGTTTGATTTTCAGAACCAGGAGAAAATTTTTTTAGAACTTCAAACCCATTTGAATTAAATAAAAATCCTAAAGGGATTTAAAAAGTTAAACATTTATTAAAGGAAATTAAAATGCTTTAGAATTACTAATTTGATCCCTTAATAAAAGCTTTAGTTTTCAAAAGAAAAGATGAGTTTATAAATAAAGATTATTTTATAAAGCCAAATTAAACCTTGACCAAACTTTGGATTTAGAAATGTTTTGTTTTGATTAAAAAAAATATAGCAAAGGTTTAGTTAAATAAAATAATAAGGAATTAATATCCAAATTTAAATAAAAAGTTTACCATTTAAATTAAAACATCAAAAAACTTATTAAATTATTAAAATAAGTTTTCCCAAAAATTTGATAATCACAAATAAAACCTACTGAATGGTTTTGGTACTATTTTTGTTTTAAAAATAAATTTTCTAATAAAACAAAACCTATTTGAATTAAATGAATAAGGTCTATTCATTTAATTGATGTTGGACCCTAAAATAAAATGTTATTTTTATTTTTAAACAAGTTTTCCAAGTATTCAATATTTTCAAATAAAACCTACTGTTTTTGTTTTGAAAGTATTTGGAACTCAAATGGAGATTTTATTAAATAAATCAAAACCCAATTTGATTAAATAATTTTGGTCTATTTTTAACTATTCAACAAGATCCTAAAATGAATAAAAATATTATTTTATTTTGGAATATTGTTTATGATACTAAACAGAACCAAGTTCAAACTTTCAAAATCTGGTGATAATTTGATTTGTTTGAATGTTGTTTGTTTGTTTGAAATTTCAAAACAGAAATCAGAAATAGAAAAAGGAAAAAATTACAGAATAAAAAAAATGGAATTGGATCTGACCCAGCCCAATAGCCCATCTGCCCTCTTCCCCGAACCGTTTTTTTTCTCACCTCTGAAACAACCCGCGGAGCGACTAACTAGTGGACCTCCCCCTCGTTTCTTTTCCCCACTGACGACTGGACCCATTTTCCTGTTCATCCTCCTTCTTCCTCGCGGTAACAACGCCCCCTTCTCCTCGACCATTTCTGGCGACAATTGCGAGCATCAATTGACGTTAACGCGGCAGTTAATCGCTCCTGCGACCGCGCATTCTTAAGCACCTCCCCCTCCGCGACATTTTCCCCCAGACCACTCCTCCTCTCTGCCCCTAGGCTGTCGCCAATCTCTTCTGCACCGCCGCCGTCTCCGACGAGCTTAGCTCTCAATTCCGGCCACACACTGCCTCCCCTTGCTTCATCGACCAAGCACGCACGCTCCCCATCCCCTGGCGCTTCTGTCCGTGCCCTCCGTTCAACCGCGGGTGGCCCAGCGCGTTGGCTACGACAAGCTTCCGAATGCCGCCGCGTCTGCAACCTCTCCGACGACCTTCCCCGGTAAGCCTCGACCGCCCCGCGCCCTCTCGTTCACGCACACAGCTCTGCCTTGATCTTACGATTCTAACCGTGCTCTCGTTTTGCTTCGGGGTGAACCACAGAGTCAACCTCGACCACGACCACGCGCAACAGCCGCCAGACCTAACTCCGGCGAGCAATTGCCGCAGTACCCGAGCGCCCCTTGTCAAGCCAACAGCACGTTGAGCATCGCCGCGACCTCCTGAACCCGGTGAGCATCCTCTCCCCCTTCCTTGCTTCCTGTATCGCCTGCGCCGCCGCGAAGCAGAGTCGCCGCCGCCAGTCGCCGTCACCAGCGCCGCCACTCGATGGCTAACGTGCTATGCACCGTAGGATGTAGATCCAAGCGCTGCGATTAGATCACTTACCACGAAGAGGTACGCGTCCTATGCCGCATGATTCGATTAGATCCAATGACTATAAACGCGCGAGCCAACCGAACCGGTATCGACCAATGAAACGACGACGCGTGGCCAGTATTAAAACTAAAAACAGATTGAATCAGAATTATTTGCAAACTTCAAACCTCTGTAACTTTGGATCCACACGTCCAAAAATTACAAATTTTATGTCGTTGGATTCAGGAGAGAAAGCCCTAGCCAACCATGGCCTTAGTTTAGAAAATAGTATCTGTTTGTTTGCTGGATTTTGCAGATTCTTTTGAGAGCTTGTTTAGAGTAGAAAAATTGTTTAAAATTGATTTTAGGATTAAATATTTTGCAAATTGGTTTATTGTGAACCTACTGACCCTAGGAACCAACCCTTGGTATTAAAAATGAATTTGGTAAAATTTAGGTTGAATTATTGGACTTAGCCAAATTCTAGCCAAATAAAATTATTGATTTTATTATGGAAATGTTTATGGGAAGAAAACTTTGAGTATATGGTTGGACCAAACCTACTGACAAAAACACCAAGTTTTGCAATAGCAACTCATTTGGTGATAAACTTAAAAGTTTTTGTTTTGATAAAACAGTTTTCACCTCATAAAATGATGAATGGATTTAAAAAAAAAATGGTTTTGAGATAAAACCCTTTTTGCAATTGACTTTGCCATTTTGGTGCAAGACCAATTTGGAACTCACAAAGCTTAGAAGCCTAGAGGAGACCACCTTTGCAATTAGAACCATTTCTTACATGCTTACATGCATGACTTAGATTTTAGAATCCATAGTTTTATGTGTGTGTGTGAAATGTTGTTTGATTGATTATTTGGAATGCTAGTTGATTTGGTGTTTACTTGAATGATTGTAGTGAAGTTAGCAAAGTGTGAGACTAGCAAGATCAAGGAGTGAACCACCAATCCCTACCAAAAAGGCAAGTTACACTATCATTCAAAAGTCCTACTATTTTCATTATACTTAGTGGATTTTGAAAACATGCATGAAAAGATATTTCTATACTTATGCTATGCTAAATCCTAATAGGATTCCCTATACACCCTTAGTGAAATTATTGAAGTTGTACATGCTTAGCCATGCTATGTTTTGAAAAGAGATACATGTTGAGATTTTACAAAGGTTGAGAAAAGGAATTGTGTTTTACATAATAAAACAAGGACTCAATGAACCACCTAGGTGGAGGACACTTAAGTTTTGGAGAAGGTGGCAACAAAAGGAACCATGTCTATGGCAATCACTTTGTGTTGTGCTCCGAATGAAAACCACCTAGGAAACTTAGAGATTGAACATGTTTCTCCAATTGTGGCTTTCGTGTGCAACCACATGCTATTATGGCTCTGGCTTAGTCAACTACGTTAGGAAAACCCATGCATTGTCTTTGGTTACCGGACATGGGGATCTGGAATGCTTCATGGGGGCTAAAGACAAGCTAGCAATGATGTATGGGAGGACCTTTTGGAAAGACTTCGTCACATTCTCAATCTGCCAGTACTCCATCTTGGCGAGCACTAATCCAGTAGGCCACTGGTGGCAACAAGATGGGATTGTGACATGTGGGTAAAGTGTACTCCTTCTGCAGAAGTTAATAAAATCTAAGTACTTAGCCGTGTCCCCGGTTATGGACAATACTGAGCAACTAAAGTTTGAACTATGGGAGATCTCGACATTCCAATTTCTAATATAAAAACTTGATGCACTTGGGGGTACCAAGGAATTCAAAGAGATTTTGTTAAGCTTGACGCACTTGGGGTTACCAAGGTGCTGAAGAGCATGATGTACTTGGAGTTACCAAGGAACTCATGAGATTTTGATAAAACTTGTTGCACTTGGGGTTACCAAGTAGCACAAGAGAATTTTGACAAGGACTTGAACACTTGAGTTTCTACCAAGGAGTTCAAGGAACTTTAAAAAAAGATTTGACAAAGGACCAAAACCATTTTGAAAAGATAGGATAAATTTTGCTTTATGCAAATGAGCCTAAAACTCTACTTAGCCAAATATGCATGTAATGTTAGGATCCACTTATATTCCACATAGTAGTGAAACTTGCCAATACAATTCAAATGTATTGACCCTTGTGGCTGTAACTTCTAATGTTGCAGGTTTGATTGATTTAAGTGAAGATTGTGTGATTAGGATTACAAAGTCTACAACCAACATCTGCCTGTGGCACTTTGAAGATGAAGGACCCATGACTATAGTTATTCCGCTGCAATGTAATGTAATAGCCAAATGAGCTATGAAAAGATGTAATAAAATTATGTTATTCCTGGTTATAAAGTTATATTATGACCTTTGTTTCTTGATATTACATCTATACTGTGGATGCTAGCTATTGATCCAGGGACTAGCATTGTAAACACAGGGGACTCCACCTTATATTGTATTAAGGCTGGAACACTCCCTCTACAGTTACTTAGTCAAATTAAAAGCGGTACTTTAGTTATACTTGTCTATGATCGAGAAACTATGCTCCAAGTCGTCCATAACCGCGGACACGGCTTTCAGAAAGTTTTACCCTGCAGGGGTGCACAAATAGCAACACACACTCGATCAACCTCGAAAAAACCAAATCAAAACCCAACGAGGCTTTCACGACAGAGCAATCACAGGATTCAGAAATATTTCAGGGGGCCACCCCATTAAGCTACCCGCAACGAAGTTAGCTGACTCCGAAACGGACTCAAGGTTTGGGTGGACGGCTGTAAACGACTGGGAACCCGAAAGTGTGACTGGGCTTGTCGATACCGCAAAATCGTGTCCCGATCCTAAACAGTACAGGTGCAGTACATCGCACAATTTAAATAAAGCAGTAAGGCATGGCATAAGTACAGTATAGTAAATAAAACCCCAAACTAGTTTGTGGCCCCAAGAAATAAGAATGAATCAAGCTCTGGCTCAGGGGGGTCCCATAAGCCTCCCGGATGTGGATAGCGCGAATATTCAAGGAACAGGAATCAAGTACTCGGGGTCCTACGGGACACAAGTGAGCATGAAAAACCGAATAGCAGATATTGCTCACCGGTGCCACTTTCATTAGTTATCCCATACTACTCAGGTTAAGTTGTTTAGGTACCTCGTTATCCATCAGACACTCACATACCCTACACATGCTGTTCTACGACCCGCATGGCTCAAACAACTCCTGTAGTAATGGCTCATGGGATGGAGGAACAAGCTTCGGTGGGGTTTAAAAGTAAAGGCTATGCAGTGCTTGGGATTCAGTTTAATGCGATCGCGACTCAATGATGCAAGAATAAGATAGAGGCAATAGGTACTATATGTATGCAAGCATGTGGTAGTGCTTGCCTGGCAGCTCAGTTGAAGCGAGAGAAGGATCTGGGTAGTGCTCCTGGGTTTCTTGATATATCCCCTGCTCAGCGTCTATTCGAAGAAGAACCAAACAAACAAGGGCCAACATAAATAAAGTGCACAAGCATAAGAATAAAATGCGACAAGCAAACAATCATGCCATGATGAATGATGCACAATTTGCATGGCAATAATGTAGCATGGCATGGGTGAGGTGTGGTATACAAGAATAAAGCATTTTATTGAGTTTTAGTCACATTTTATACCCAAATAAGTTGCTGTACTCTTTATATTTATATTATGCCTGCTGCAAAACAGAACATGGAATGCATAAACAGAAAGGTCTCGTCGAGCTAATCATTTTAGACATATCATTTGTCAAATTTGGAGTTGTAAAACAAAAGTTATTAATTAATTGAGAAAGAGGGCATTTATTTGTAATTTTGATGAACTCGAAATTTAAAGTGTTCAAAATATATTTTGAAGGTCATATATGAAATCCTCATATTTTTCTGTTTTCAAAACATATATTACATGTTTAATTTGGAATTATAATTTAAAAGTTATTTAAAAACAGATTTGAATTTTGAATTTAAAAAGATTTGAAAAGTTTAAATTAAAACAGAAAACAAAAAAGCCTTTTTGTACTCAGACCAGACCTAGCCACAGTCACAGACAAGTGGGGCCAGGTGCTGACTAGAGGATCTGGTGCGGTAAAAGCTTTCCTCACCGCGGCGCTTCCCAGCCACTGCGACTGACGGGTGGGCCACGGCAGCCTCAGGGCCACACACGCGGGCGCGCCAGCGGGGACGTGCCACGTGGGGGAGCCCGGGAGCGCGGGTTAAGTGCGCACAACTGCGGGGGTGTTTCTGCAAAACGGCCAGAGAGGCTGACGGTGGGGCTCTGCGGACTGCGGGAGGAGGAAAAAGGTTTGGGGGGGGGGGCGGTATGTGCAAATCGCGCGGCGGCTACTGTTTTTCTTCTCTGCATCTGACGGAAAAGACAGAGACGGCGCGGCGAGGCGGGGTTCGAACGCGCGACCTGTTGCTCGCGCAGAGGGGCGGAACCACTACGGTGGATGGTGGTTGGGAACCGCAGGCGTGGCCAGATAAGGCGTGTACGGCGAGAGGAAGGTCCACGACGACGGCGAGCGCGGTGCACCGAAGGCGCTCGTCCGATGGCGTGGCGCGTACAGGAGACGGTGAACGGAGGGAGGTTGTCTGGGAGGGAGAGAGGCTCACCGCGGGTGCATCAGTGGAGGTGGTTCGGGCTGGGGAGCAGCCGATCGACGGCGAGGCAGAAGCCGGTGGAGCTAGGGTTTCGCGTCGGGGCGGCGTCGACCTGGGGCTTCTGGTCCTCCTCCTCGACGGCGTGTACAGGCCGATGCAGGGGAGCGCCCTTGTTCTCCTCGACCACCTCCACGTCGCTCTTGACGGCCGGATCGACGAGGCGACGAGGTACTGGCGGTGGCCGGCGAGAGAGGGTAGCTGGTGGCGGTGGAGAAGAAAGGGAGGAGCAGCAGGCGCCCTGGGTAGATCTGGGGGAGGCAGTAGGCGAGAGAGAGGGGGTAGATAAGGACGGGAGAGGAGAGGGGGTGCCGTGGGGAGGTGGTGATGATAAAGGTGGCTTCGGCCACCTTTTTCTCCTCTACCCCCATGTGCTCGAGCTGGAGGTCAGGCAGGCACGGGGAGAGTCTGCAGGTGGGACCAGAGAGAGGAGAAGGGGAGGCTCGGGTGGGGCTGCTGTGGCAGAGAGAGAAGAGAGAGGGAGGGGTGTGGCATGGATCTAGGGTAGGAGGGGGGCTCGGGCTAGGGTTTGTTTAGGGTTGGGGGTAGAGAGAGGGAGTAGATGGGGTGTGGGGCCAGGGATAGGGGTTGCCATGTGGGGCAAGCATGATAGAGAGAGGAAGGGAGCTAGGGTTTGGAGAGAGGGGAGTATGGCTCGGTTTAGGGTTTAGGAGAGAGGGTGAGATGAGAGGGGAAAGGTGATAGGTGGTGGTAGAGGTGTAGGTGATTAGGTTAGGATCTTAGATAGAGGATTTAGAGAGAGGGGGAAAACCACTAGATAGCATGGAGGTGTTCAAGTGATTAAAAGCACAAAAACAAATGAAGAAAAACCTCAACAAGCTCACATGAATGGGTAAGGAAGAAGGGGATGGTGATGTTGCATGGGACATGCATGAATGTGGATAGCCACTTCTATTAGTTGTAAAAACAACTATAGTACATAAGGGATCTTATTACATGCATGCACACCATTATTTGGAACAAATTCCAACCCACTAGATACAAGCTTGATGAATATATGGGAATGGTAGATTCATCATGATTGAATATAATAGGCCATGCTAGTGTGTATATTCCACTAAAAGTTTATTTGGCCACAATTATATTCAAACAAGCTCAAATAGCCAAGACAACCATATGGAAGGTGAAAGGAAGATTCTACTCACATGGCATTCAAAGGTGGCCATGAGGCTCCCCATACTTGATATTGTGAAAACAACATACTTCATATAAGGAACATGTAGACATAGAATGGACCCACACCAACACATATGAGCTAGAAGTAAAACCAAATAATTTGCAATGCTCATATCTAGTTGGATGGTGGAATTAGATGAAGCCAAAGAAAGGTGGTGACAGAGAAAGGTGATGGAGTTGAATAAAAGATATGCCCCAAACTCAACTTGGGCATTTAAACAATATATCAAGAACCAAATACAATATCAAGAGGCAAATACAATTTACAATGCATATGAGAGAAGAACCAAAACAAAAGGGTTTTATATGATGCTCAAATGCAAGGTGGCATGATGACATGAGCATGATATAATGATGATGCAACAATTATATATAGGAAGTAGCCATTATATTACTAGACCAAGTAGCATTACAATTGTTAGACAAATGGGATGCTACAACTCTCCCCCACTAAACAGGAATCTCGCCCCGAGATTCTAGGAAGAAGAAGAAGACTCGAAGAGGGTAGGATAGTTGGCACGGAGCTCATCTTCACGTTCCCAAGTAGCTTCATCAACAGAATGGTGCGACCACTGCACCTTGCAGAACTTGATGGACTTGTTGCGAGTCCTTCTTTCTACGACTTCCAGGATTTTTGTGGGGTGTTCTTGATAAGACAGGTCTTCTTGGAGATTGATTAGCTCATGATCCACGGTCCTGCCAGGATCCTTGAAGCACTTCTTGAGTTGAGAGATGTGGAAAACATCATGAAACTTGAGTTTTTCCGGGAGCTCAAGAGCATAAGCAACTTCTCCTCTTCTTCCACGAATTTTGAAAGGACCGATGTATCTAGGAGCCAGCTTTCCTTTGATACCAAAACGGTGCGTGCCTTTCATGGGAGTGACACGAAGGTAAACGAGATCACCAGGGACATACACCATGTCCGTGTGCTTTCTGTCATAATTGCTCTTCTGGCGACTTTGAGCAATCTTCAGATTTTCAAGAATGATGTGCACCTTCTCCTCCGCTTGAGTTACAATGTCAGGGCCAAACCATATTCTTTCTCTTGCACCCGACCAACCAATCGGAGTTCTGCATTTGCGGCCATAGAGAGCCTCAAATGGTGCCATCTTCAGACTTTTCTGGAAGTTGTTGTTGTAAGAGAATTCAGCATAAGGAAGACATTCCTCCCATTTCATGCCAAAAGAGATGACGCAAGCACGAAGCATATCCTCCAGAATCTGATTGATCCTTTTAACTTGTCCTTGCGACTGAGGGTGGTAAGCTGTGCTGAAGTTCAATTTTGTTCCCAAAGCATTTTGGAAACTTTCCCAGAACTTGGAAGTGAAGATGCTCCCACGGTCTGAACTGATCTCAAGCGGAACCCCATACAGAGAGACAATTCTGTTGATATAGAGCTCAGCCAACTGAATTCCAGAAATTGTTTCCTTGACGGGGAAGAAGTGAGCCACTTTAGAAAGCCTGTCAATGACAACAAAGATTGCATTGTTGCCCTTCTGCGACCTTGGAAAACCAGTGATGAAGTCCATCTCTACTTTCTCCCATTTCCATTCCGGGGGTTTCAATGGCTGTAGAAGACCGGAAGGTTTCTGATGGACAGCTTTCACTCTGCGGCAGACATCACACTCCGAGACATACTTGGCACAATATCGTTTCAATCCCGGCCACCAATATTGTGTTTTCAAGTCCATGTACATCTTTGTGCTGCCAGGGTGGATAGAAAGAACAGATTCATGCGCCTCCTTGAGAACTTGCTCTCTCAAACCCGGGTAGTTCGGAACAAACATCCGGTGTTCAAAGAAAAGCGTGCCTTGATCATCGACGTGGAAGGACTCATACTTTGGAAGCTGAAGTTTGGAGATGATCTTTCTGGTGTGCGGATCACCACACTGAAAGGAGCGAACCTTTTCTTCCAAGAGAGGAGTAGCCAGAAGGTTCAGGAGATACCCTTGTTCCACAATTTCAAGGTTGAGCTGACGGAATTCCTCGCACAAGAGAGGCTGTTGTTCTTCCATCATGAGGTTATTGACATAAGCTTTGCGGCTAAGATCATCGGCCATGACATTAGCTTTGCCCGGAGTGTATTTGATTGTCAAATCGAAGTCATTGATTGCTTCAATCCACCTCCTCTACCGAAGGTTGAGATCAGCCTGAGTGAAGATATACTTCAGACTCTTGTGATCAGAAAAGATTTCACAACGGTTGCCCAGCAAGTAATGCCTCCATAGTTTCAAAGCAAAGACAACTGCTGCGAGCTCGAGGTCATGTGTAGGATAGTTGATCTCATGCGTCTTCAACTGTCGAGAGGCATAAGCAACAACTTGTTTTTCTTGCATAAGGACCGCACCCAATCCTTGCAAAGAGGCGTCACAGAATATCTGGAAAGGCTTAGATGTATCCGGAGGAACCAAGACTGGTGTGGAAGTGAGCTTCTCTTTGAGTGTCTCAAAGCTTGCTTGACATGCAGGAGTCCAAAGGTATTTCTTGCCTTTCTTGAGGAGATCGGTAAGAGGCTTCGCTATCTTCGAAAAGTTCTGAACGAAGTGACGGCAATAACTAGCCAAACCAAGGAAACTCCGCACTTCTTTGACATTTACAGGAAGAAGCCATTCAACAATTGTCTTCACAGTTTCCGGGTTGACTGCAATGCCCTTGGCAGAGATGACGTGACCAAGATAGGTTACTTGAGGTAGCCAAAACTCACACTTGGAGAACTTTGCATACAGGTGGTTCTCACGAAGCTTGTTTAGGACACACCGAAGGTGTTCTTCATGTTCTTCCTTTGACTTAGAATAGACTAGGATGTAATCCAGATAGACCACAACGAACTTATCAAGATACTCCATGAAAACCGAGTTCATGAGCCTCGAGAAGGTGGCAGGTGCGTTGGTGAGACCGAAAGACATGACCGTGTACTCATACAGGCCATAGCGGGTGGTGAAAGCTGTTTTAGGAACATCTTCCTTGCGAATCTTGATTTGGTGATAACCACTTCTCAAGTCGAGCTTAGAGAATACCACAGCTCCAGCTAGCTGATCGAAGAGATCATTAATCCGCGGAAGGGGATATTTATTCTTGATGGTTTTAGCATTGAGAGCCCGATAGTCAACACAAAGTCTATCAGTCTTGTCTCGCTTCTTCACAAAGATTGTTGGGCTACCCCAAGAAGAAGTACTGTGTTGAATGAAACCCAACTTCTCTTGTTCATCAAGCTGTCGTTTGAGTTCAGCCAACTCAGCAGGACCCATTTTATAAGGCCGCTTGGAGATAGGAGCCGTTCCAGGTTCAAGCTCAATTACAAACTCAACCTCACGATCCGGAGGAATACCTGGCAACTCTTCAGGAAAGACATCTGGGAACTCACAGACCACCGGAACACTCTGAATAGCTTCCATAGCATCATCATTCAGAGCCGCCAAAGAGAAAAGCTGGATAGCAGGAGTCAGACTTGGAGAATAGACTATATGGCCTTCAGGAATCTTCAGAGAAACCGAGCGTTCAGCACAATCAATCATAGCTGCATTTGCTGTCAACCAATCCATGCCCAAGATGACATCAATGTCAGAATTGCCCAGAACAATTAAGGACGCCGAGAACGAAGAGCCACCAATCTCAATTTGATTGCCATGGCTGACATGAGCAGCCCTCATGTTTGCTCCAGGAGAAAGGACCATTAACCGCTTGAGGAGAGGATACAACGCTAACTCATTCTCATTTGCAAACTTGTGAGAAACAAAAGAATGTGATGCACCAGAATCAAACAAAACTCGTGCAGGGACTGAGTTAACGGATAGCATACCCATCACAACTCCAGGTGTATGCTCAGCTTGAGCGGCGTTGACACAGTTGGCACGAGCAACAGTAGACCCGGGCTTGGTGTTGATGTTGAGAGCCCGAGGTGGTGGTGCACGAACCATAGGAGAGCTTGCCGTAGATCTTGGAGGTGGTGGAGGAAGAGCTTTGTTTTCCATCGGACAGTTCCAGTACTGATGCCCAGTGTCTCCACAAGTGAAACAAGCACCAGGTGGACGTGGAGCAACGTAGCCAGGGACTCCGCCAGGCGCTCCAGGGTAGTGGTGGTTTTAGCCCCTGGGAGCAGCAGTGAGGAAGTTTGGTGGCCTTACCGCGAAGCTTGAAGGTCTTGGTGGAGCCGGGAGCGACAGTGGGGTGTTAGGAACCCAAACACGACGCTTAGAAGGAGTTGACATAGCTGAAGAGCTTGCTGCATCACGGTTGTGTTTCTTTGACTCCTCAAACACTTGCTTACTTGCTTCTTCTTGCAGAGCTGTATGCTGAAGTTCCAGAAAAGACGCCGGCCTTGCATGTGTGATTGCATATTTAATCGATGCATTGAGCCCTTGCCGGAACCTCTTTTGCTTCTTCTTGTCATCGGAGATCTCATCGCCACCATAACGAGAAAGGTTCATGAAGTTCCTGATGTAGGTATTAACATTGTCATTTCCCTGCTTGAGGTTGAGAAACACTTCCTTCATCCTCTCCATGACAATTTCTGACAGATACTGCTCTTTGAAGGCTCCAGTGAACTGTTCCCAAGTAGGCTGAAAACCAATGCAGTTTGCCTTCAGGTAATTCTCCCACCAGAGAGCTGCATCTCCCTTCAGAAGGTGAGTAGCACACTTTACCCATTCTTGCTCAGGAACATCAGTAGTTTCCAGTAGCCTTGACATCTCACGCAACCAATCATCAACATCAAGTGGTTGATCGGACACATCAAATTGGCGTGGGTTGAACTTCAGGAAGCTTTTGATGTCTCCTCGCTTGGGAGGTGGAGGTAGCGGAGCAAACTCATTCCTCCTGACACTTTCTTCGAAACGCTGCTGGTTCTGCTGCATTGCTGCCAAGGCATTGGCGATGTTTGACAACACGGACCCCAGTTCAGGTGGTATGTCCTCATCAGAACGGCGTGGTGGTGCCATCCTGTGATTGATATAAAACACAAGTCAGTACTATAATGGAGAATAATAATAATCCAAAATAGTACCAAGATGGAATTAACCAAGGTTAAAGGATAAAATTTACTAAGATGATATTAAAATATCAACAAAGTTCAAAGCACCTAGAAGATATTAAGCATATCACACACGACTGAAAAGGAGTGTGGTACACAGATATATCAAAGAAAAATTTTCCGCAAATTTCGGCATTAAAATACCATTAGATGCGCAAAATCACTCAACGAATCAAGATTAGTGACTTTACCAATTCAATATACAAAAGCGAATGATAAGAGTAGTGGTATGGTTGCGACTCCATCCCGCACTCAAATCATTACTCCGCACATGAATAAGTAGAACACATATCCTAACCCCTTCTTCTCACGACGAACCTAAAGATTAGTAACTACGGAAACGAACACCCCAAACAAGATAACATCGGATAACAAAGAGTAAGACAGATCGCGGCGGTGTACAACGAATCAGATAGATCGCGTCGGTTTGCAAAAGCCTGTCGGTATGGAATGTACCAACAGTTGATAACCAAAAGGCCGATTGTGATAACAACTTGGATGCAACAGATAGACAAGGAATTACACACACACACACACAACCTATGGTACTACGGAAACCCAGAACACGTGAATCCTAGTTTGAACTTTTAAGAAGAGGATTGAACGGAAATGGTTGAAATAGTACGGTGGGGCCCAAATTCCACTCACAGGTAGACCTTTCGGCCGTCCCAACCATTTCCAAACATCGGGACAAGAACGGGCGGCGTAATCGGCAGGCGAAGGGATCAACTACATACACAAATGAGTATGTATGCAAGCCACCATACAACAGTACATCAGAGCCATTCCATCTAAAAGAAATAGAAATATTGCAACGCCATACGGCAAGATCCAAATATCCTAGATAGATATAATAGTTTAGGATATCTCCTCATACATCAAACATCAGAGTATCAGGCGGAAGCGGCAACAAGATCCGAGTACGGATAAGAAGCAAATTGGCATAAGATGCCCCATAAAATAAACACATCCCGCCCACAGATCTCACGGATCCCCGTTCCCAGAATCTCTACACCGAATGATCGTTGTCCACATCGTCCGTCTCCTCCACCCAGTATCCATCTTGTGAGTATACCTGTTCATCTGAATCAAATAATTTATCGTGTGAGACCCTAGGGGTACTCAGCAAGTCTTTATGCCTCTAAAGGGGACACAACCTGGGGTGACGCATTTGCAGCAAAAGATAATACCTAGCAATTCTATAGATACTCGCTAACCATCCGCCTAACCAAAGATAGACGGATGTCCGTGAATTAATGACAACAGTTATAACGGTAATATTAACATATCCATCCTCCTCCTCGCTTACCAACGAGGAAGCGGACGAACACCCCCCATCCGTTTGCAGTTTTATTATCCATTCCATGAGTGTTGCACTATTTACTAGTCAGTTACTTAGTCAAATTAAAAGCGGTACTTTAGTTATACTTGTCTATGATCGAGAAACTGTGCTCCAAGTCGTCCATAACCGCGGACACGGCTTTCAGAAAGTTTTACCCTGCAGGGGTGCACAAATAGCAACACACACTCGATCAACCTCGGAAAAACCAAATCAAAACCCAACGAGGCTTTCACGACAGAGCAATCACAGGATTCAGAAATATTTCAGGGGGCCACCCCATTAAGCTACCCGCAACGAAGTTAGCTGACTCCGAAACGGACTCAAGGTTTGGGTGGACGGCTGTAAACGACTGGGAACCCGAAAGTGTGACTGGGCTTGTCGATACCGCGAAATCGTGTCCCGATCCTAAACAGTACAGGTGCAGTACATCGCACAATTTAAATAAAGCAGTAAGGCATGGCATAAGTACAGTATAGTAAATAAAACCCCAAACTAGTTTGTGGCCCCAAGAAATAAGAATGAATCAAGCTCTGGCTCAGGGGGGTCCCATAAGCCTCCCGGATGTGGATAGCGCGAATATTCAAGGAACAGGAATCAAGTACTCGGGGTCCTACGGGACACAAGTGAGCATGAAAAATCGAATAGCAGATATTGCTCACCGGTGCCACTTTCATTAGTTATCCCATACTACTCAGGTTAAGTTGTTTAGGTACCTCGTTATCCATCAGACACTCACATACCCTACACATGCTGTTCTACGACCCGCATGGCTCAAACAACTCCTGTAGTAATGACTCATGGGATGGAGGAACAAGCTTCGGTGGGGTTTAAAAGTAAAGGCTATACAGTGCTTGGGATTCAGTTTAATGCGATCGCGACTCAATGATGCAAGAATAAGATAGAGGCAATAGGTACTATATGTATGCAAGCATGTGGTAGTGCTTGCCTGGCAGCTCAGTTGAAGCGAGAGAAGGATCTGGGTAGTGCTCCTGGGTTTCTTGATATATCCCCTGCTCAGCGTCTATTCGAAGAAGAACCAAACAAACAAGGGCCAACATAAATAAAGTGCACAAGCATAAGAATAAAATGCGACAAGCAAACAATCATGCCATGATGAATGATGCACAATTTGCATGGCAATAATGTAGCATGGCATGGGTGAGGTGTGGTATACAAGAATAAAGCATTTTATTGAGTTTTAGTCACATTTTATACCCAAATAAGTTGCTGTACTCTTTATATTTATATGATGCCTGCTGCAAAACAGAACATGGAATGCATAAACAGAAAGGTCTCGTCGAGCTAATCATTTTAGACATATCATTTGTCAAATTTGGAGTTGTAAAACAAAAGTTATTAATTAATTGAGAAAGAGGGCATTTATTTGTAATTTTGATCAACTCGAAATTTAAAGTGTTCAAAATATATTTTGAAGGTCATATATGAAATCCTCACATTTTTCTGTTTTCAAAACATATATTACATGTTTAATTTGGAATTATAATTTAAAAGTTATTTAAATACAGATTTGAATTTTGAATTTAAAAAGATTTGAAAAGTTTAAATTAAAACAGAAAACAAAAAAGCCTTTTTGTACTCAGACCAGAACTAGCCACAGTCACAGACAAGTGGGGCCAGGTGCTGACTAGACGATCTGGTGCGGTAAAAGCTTTCCTCACCGCGGCGCTTCCCAGCCACTACGACTGACGGGTGGGCCACGGCAGCCTCAGGGCCACACACGCGGGCGCGCCAGCGGGGACGTGCCACGTGGGGGAGCCCGGGAGCGCGGGTTAAGTGCACACAACTGCGGGGGTGTTTCTGCAAAACGGCCAGAGAGGCTGACGGTGGGGCTCTGCGGACTGCGGGAGGAGGAAAAAGGTTTGGGGGGAGGGTATGTGCAAATCGCGCGGCGGCTACTGTTTTTCTTCTCTGCATCTGACGGAAAAGACAGAGATGGCGCGGCGAGGCGGGGTTCGAACGCGCGACCTGTTGCTCGCGCAGAGGGGCGGAACCACTGCGGTGGATGGTGGTTGGTGGTTGGGAACCGCAGGCGTGGCTAGATAAGGCGTGTACGGCGAGAGGAAGGTCCTTGACGACGGCGAGCGCGGTGCACCGAAGGCGCTCGTCCGGTGGCGTGGCGCGTACAGGAGACGGTGAACGGAGGGAGGTTGTCTGGGAGGGAGAGAGGCTCACCGCGGGTGCGTCGGTGGAGGTGGTTCGGGCTGGGGAGCAGCCGATCGACGGCGAGGCAGAAGCCGGTGGAGCTAGGGTTTCGCGTCGGGGCGGCGTTGGCCTGGGGCTTCTAGTCCTCCTCCTCCTCGACGGCGTGTACAGGCCGATGCAGGGGAGCGCCCTTGTTCTCCTCGACCACCTCCACGTCGCGCTTGACGGCCGGATCGACGAGGCGACGAGGTACTGGCGGTGGCCGGCGAGAGAGGGTAGCTGGTGGCGGTGGAGAAGAAAGGGAGGAGCGGCAGGCGCCCTGGGTAGATCTGGGGGAGGGAGTAGGCGAGAGAGAGGGGGTAGATAAGTACGGGAGAGGAGAGGGGGTGCCGTGGGGAGGTGGTGATGATAAAGGTGGCTTCGGCCACCTTTTTCTCCTCTACCCCCATGTGCTCGAGCTGGAGGTCAGGCAGGCACGGCGAGAGTCTGCAGGTGGGACCAGAGAGAGGAGAAGGGGAGGCTCGGGTGGGGCTGCTGTGGCAGAGAGAGAAGAGAGAGGGAGGGGTGTGGCATGGAGCTAGGGTAGGAGGGGGGCTCGGGCTAGGGTTTGTTTAGGGTTGGGGGTAGAGAGAGGGAGTAGATGGGGTGTGGGGCCAGGGAGAGGGGTTGCCATGTGGGGCAAGCATGATAGAGAGAGGAAGGGAGCTAGGGTTTGGAGAGAGGGGAGTATGGCTTGGTTTAGGGTTTAGGAGATAGGGTGAGATGAGAGGGGAAAGGTGATAGGTGGTGGTAGAGGTGTAGGTGATTAGGGTTAGGATCTTAGATAGAGGATTTAGAGAGAGGGGGAAAACCACTAGATAGCATGGAGGTGTTCAAGTGATTAAAAGCACAAAAACAAATGAAGAAAAACCTCAACAAGCTCACATGAATGGGTAAGGAAGAAGGGGATGGTGATGTTGCATGGGACATGCATGAATGTGGATAGCCACTTCTATTAGTTGTAAAAACAACTATAGTACATAAGGGATCTTATTACATGCATGCACACCATTATTTGGAACAAATTCCAACCCACTAGATACAAGCTTTATGAATATATGGGAATGGTAGATTCATCATGATTGAATATAATAGGCCATGCTAGTGTATATATTCCATTAAAAGTTTATTTGGCCACAATTATATTCAAACAAGCTCAAATATCCAAGACAACCATATGGAAGGTGAAAGGAAGAGTCTACTCACATGGCATTCAAAGGTGGCCATGAGGCTCCCCATAATTGATATTGTGAAAACAACATACTTCATATAAGGAACATGTAGACATAGAATGGACCCACACCAACACATATGAGCTAGAAGTAAAACCAAATAAGTTGCAATGCTCATATCTAGTTGGATGGTGGAATTAGATGAAGCCAAAGAAAGGTGGTGACAGAGAAAGGTGATGGAGTTGAATAAAAGATATGCCCCCAACTCAACTTGGGCATTTAAACAATATATCAAGAACCAAATACAATATCAAGAGGCAAATACAATTTACAATGCATATGAGAGAAGAACCAAAACAAAAGGGTTTTATATGATGCTCAAATGCAAGGTGGCATGATGACATGAGCATGATATAATGATGATGCAACAATTATATATAGGAAGTAGCCATTATATTACTAGACCAAGTAGCATTACAATTGTTAGACAAATGGGATGCTACATGAACCGATCCAGGGATTGGCATGTCACATAGAAGCCACGGTCTTTTTAGAACCGCGGTGTTACATCCTCTTATCCTGACCGCGGCCGTCGCTGGTGACCGCGTTGCCATCGCCGGCGAGTGCTTCTGCTGCTGTCCATAGATCATGTCGAGCTAGAACGACAGCGGAAGCTCCTCTGCCGAATCTCTCTCGTTTAACCATGTGAGGGCCTTCCTCCTCTTTTAGTTTAGGGTTTGGATCCAGATTTGGGAATTTTTGGAAAATCATCGATTTGAGCCTCATGTTTTCCATGATTTCTCGAATTTGTAGTTTACTGCGTTCGACTACGCACCAGACATGCTCCATGACGCTGAAATTGCCGGCATTGACCATGAAGCTCCTTTTTTTTGCGCTGCTCACAAATTGAAGACACGCAGGTGTGTTGCGTTTGAGGGCACTCATACAGGGAGGAAGTTCTACATGTGTTCTATAGAAAATGTAAGTGCTTAGCTCCCTTTTTTCTTCAATAGATCCATGTAGGTGATTTGATTTCCTCATAGTGTGATCATGTGTTTATTTAGTTTCAGTTAACTAACATGTATAGTGATATAGAAATGATATGCTTGTTCATTTAGAGCAACATTGAGTAGTAGTGCAGAACAGTTAGATTTCTAGCAGTTTACTGAATATTGTGATATAGATATGTGACAGTTTGCTTATCAGATATGTGATGTAGAAATGATAGTGTGCTCATTTAGAAATGATAGTGTGCTCATGAAAATATATGTTGTAATCATATATAGAGACATGTATGTAGAAATGATAGTGTGCTCATGAAAATATATGTTGTAATCATAGACAGAGACATGTATGTAGAAATGATAGTGTGCTCATGAAAATGTATGTTGTAATCATAGACAGAGACATGTATGTAGAAATGATAGTGTGCTCATTTAGAAATGATAGTATTTTACATAATCTGCAATTTTTAGTATGTTGTAATCATAAACCATAGATAGTATGTTGTAATAAAAAATATTTAATGTACAGGAGTTGTGCCTGTCAAAGCTGGATTGATCCAGAGTGGGATGACATCATGAAGCATGCATTGACTAAGTTGTGGGCAATGTATAATGATAGTAATAGCTCAAGAATTCAAGAGAGGTATGAGAGCAGCTAAATGTTGAAGGATCTAACTGAAGAGGAGGAGGAGTGATGGTGTGTTTAGGTAGATGTATGAGTTTGTTTAGTTGGCATATTTATGTAATGCAGCTGTTGAGTTGAACCCTTTATTTGTTTAGTTGAACCCTCCATGTGTTGAACCCTTTATTTGTTTAGTTGAACCCTTTATTTAGTTGAACCCTTTATAATGATCTATACTATAATATGTCAAAATCTATAATGCTTTTAGATGAACCCTCCATGATTTTAATATACTAGGGTTGTCAAGGCCCCTCGTGTGGTCTCGACAACATCTATAATGATCAACAATTTAATATACTAGGGTTGTCGAGCACCCTCGAGTGGTCTCGACAACATCTATAATTATCAACAATTTAATATACTAGGGTTCTCGAGGCCCCTCGAGTGGTCTCGACAACATCTATAATGATCAACAATTTAATATACTAGGGTTGTCAAGGCCCCTCGAGTGGTCTCGAAAACATTTATAATGATCAACAATTTAATATACTAGGGTTATCGAGGCCCCCCGAGTGGTCTCGACAACATCTATATTGATCAACAATTTAATATACCAGGGTTGTCGAGGCCCCCGAGTGGTCTCGACAACATCTATAATGATCAAAAATTATATATACTAGGGTTTTCGAGGCCCCCCTAGTGGTCTCGACAACATCTTTAATTATCAACAATTTAATATAATATCATGGCAACATCTACATATCAAGCATTTCAAATAGTTGGCCATTGTCTCAGACTCACAACAGAAAACAAACACAACATTTGTTCAAATAGTTATACATCATCTCACACCACACAAACTGATTGTTCTCAGAAGCACACAAAAGCACTGTTCTCAGAAGCACATGGACAAAAAGATTGTTCTAAAAAGCACACAAACAATTTGTTCTACAAAGCACACAAACAGATTATTCATAACATCCCTTTCTTGATGTCCTTCAGTGTGATCTTGTCAATGTTGCTTGTAGTGAGGTAACCAATCATCTTAGAGTTAGCCTTTCTTACTCTTACTGGCCTTCCAGTAGTACCACTAGGTCCAGTATGTACTGGAGCTGGAGCATGTCCTGCATGTCCCGGAGCTGGATCATGTCCTGGAGCTGCAGCATGTCCTAGAGAGGAGCATGTCATGCAGCTGGAGCTGCAGGTGTTGCCCTCCTATTTGATTGTGGAGAACCAACTACAGGTGTTTCCCTCCTAGAAGATTGTGGAGCTGGTCCTGGAGCTGGAGCATGTGGAGCTTCAGAGAGGGTTGCCCTGTTTTCCTGCACAAATAGATCACATAAAAGGTAACTGAAATGGAACTAGTGGAAAATGGACAAAAGTAAAATAGACAAGAGGTAAACCTGATGTTGGTTTTTCCTAATCTGCAGTGATGGCTTCAGTTCTTGACCACAACTAGTGTATCTATGCCCAAGCAAAACACAGTTGCTGCAACTGATAGTTGACATTCTAGAGGACTGTGGTGGCTCTGGTGTAGGGTTTCGTAGCATGGAAAACAAAAAATTTCTATCGCATACAAACAAACAAGCCAAGATCTATATACTAGATTGTAGCAACGAGTCGATGGAATAACTCACCCTCGAAGATTCCAAAGTTTTTAACGAGAGCGGATTCTCGTGGGTGATGTAGTCGTACTCTTCCTGATCTCAAGATCGTGTAGACGATCCTTCCGGCGCTGCGTTCCGGCAGCGCTCCCGCAGTCGGTCACACGTTCGGTACTCGACGAAGACCTTCCTCTCCCTTGTTCCAGCAGGCAGCGGAGGTTGTAGCACTCTCCTCACGATTCCGGCAGCACAACGGCGTGGTACCGGAAGTAGAGGGGAGATCTCGCAGGGCTTCGCCTTAAGCCGGAGCGAGTATGGTGGACTATGAGAGAGCCCTCAACGATCTAGGGTTTAGAAACACCGAGGAGGAGGCTTGGCCGGCGGCTAGGGTTGCTAGGCGGCGGCGGTTTGCCCTAGGGAGGCGGCAACAGCAGGAGGTGGCGGCGCCAGCGGCTAGGGTTTAGAGGTGGAGGTGTTGGGTGTCTAGGAGGGCAGCCCTGCCCCTCCTTTTATAGGTGGAGGGGCCGGCCAAGGGGAGGGGAGTCCCTCCCCAACTCAGCTTCAAGGTGGGCCAGCGGTGGAGGGGAGGAACTCCTCCCCCAACTCGGTTTCCACCTCCCTCTCCACTTCCCAAAAATAGCCGTTTGACTTTCAAATTGGCGTTTGACTTTTTCAAACTAGGATTTGATTAAACCATTTATTTTGTTCAGCGATGACACCTAGTACATGATGCAATCATACCAACTTGATATAACACATTCATGTACCCTTCCCCTCCGGAGTGCCGGATATTCCAGAACCTTCTAGAACATTCCCGATGAAAACACCGGAACCATTCCCCAACTCCGAAACAGGACTTTCCTTATATGAATATTATTCTCCAGGCCATTCCGGATCTCCTCGTGATATCCCGGATCCCATCCGAGACTCCGAACAACATTCGGTCTCTTTCTCATCATTCCATAACTACTCAAACAACGTCGAATCCTTAAGTGTGTCTCCCTACGGTTCGTGAATTATGCGGACATGATCGAGACACTTCTCCGAACAATAACCAATAGAGGAATCTGGAAATTCATATGGCTCCCACATATTTCTACGATTACTTTGCGATCGAATGAACCACTTACATACGATACCAATTTCTCTTTGTCTCACGATAGTTTACTTATCCGAGGTTATGATCGTCGGTATCTCTGCATACCTAGTTCAACCTCGTTACCGATAAGTACTCTTTTCTCGTTCCCGTGATATGTGATCCCTTGTGATCCAGTCACATGCTTGCAAGCTAATTGGATGACATTTCACCGAGAGGGCCCAGAGTATATCTATCTGTCATATGGATGGACAAATCCCACTCTTGATCCATGTGTCTCAACCAATACTTTCCAAACACTCAATGCCACCTTTATAGCCACCCAGTTACGGTGTGGTGTTTGATGTCATCAAAGCATCCATCCGGTAAATGTGATATCCATGATCTCATGGTCGAAGGAATTAGGTTACTATGTATCAGAAAGCATCTAGCAATTGAACTATTAAAATGACTTGATCTTTATGCTACGCTTATCTATAGGAGTATGTCCACCATATCATTCTCCTAACGATATGATCTTGTTGTTAATAACATCTCAATGTTCATGATAGGGAAACCACAATCATTTATTAACCAACAAGCTAGTATTATAAAGAGGCTTTACTAGGGACTTCAAATTAAGT
Source organism: Avena sativa (assembly GCA_916181665.1). Classification (NCBI taxonomy): domain Eukaryota; kingdom Viridiplantae; phylum Streptophyta; class Magnoliopsida; order Poales; family Poaceae; genus Avena; species Avena sativa. The sequence goes on from OV702280.1 coordinate 143,246,598, forward strand.
TTACAAATCACACAAGTATAAATGTTTCCTTGTTAATACTATTATAGCATGAATGTAAACATTTATCATAAACACAAAGATATAATAATAACTACATTTATTATTGCCTCTAGGGCATATCTCCAATAGTCTCCCACTTGCACTAGTCATCTAATCTAGATTACATGGTAATATACCGAACACCCATGGCATTTTGGTGCTGGTCATGTTTTGCCCTCGGGAGAGGTTTAGTCAACGGATCCGCCACATTCAGATCTGTGTGTACTTTGCAAATCTTTATGTCCCCATCTTGGACATGTTCTCGAATAGCGTGAAAACATAGCTTGATGTGCTTCAGCTTCTTGTGTGACCTTGGTTCTTGCGCATTGGCTATGGCACCCATGTTATCACAGTAGATAGACATTGGGTCCAGCGCACTAGGAACCACACCCAGCTCTGTAATGAACTCTTTCATCCATATCGCTTCTTGTGAAGCCTCCGAAGCAGCCATGTATTCCGATTCAGTTGAAGATCTCGGCACAACGCTTTGCTTTGCACTCCTCCAGCTAACTGCTGCACCATTCAAAATAAATACGTATCCAGATTGTGATTTAGAATCATCCGGATCGGTGTTCCAACTAGCATCGGTGTAACCATTAACAACGACCTGTTCATCACCTCCATAAGAAAGAACCATATCCTTAGTTCTTCTCAAGTACTTAAGGATGTTTTTGACCGCTGTCCAATGATCCACTCCTGGATCACTTTGATATGTGCTAGTTAAACTAACAGCATATGCAATGTCGGGTCTAGTACATAGCATGGCATACATTAGAGATCCTATGGCTGAGGCATAGGGAGTCTTACTCATCCTTTCTCTATCTTCTGCCGATGTCGGACTTTGAGTTTTACTCAAGGTCGTATTGGCCAACATGGGCAAGAACCCTTTCTTGCTATCTTCCATTCCAAACCTCTTTAGAACTTTGTCCAAATATGTACTTTGTCACAATGATATTAGGCGTCTCGATCTATCTCTAAAAATCTTTATGCCCAATATGTAAGCTGCTTCGCCAAGATCCTTCATTGAAAAAACTATTATTCAAATATTCCTTGACACTATTAAGAAGGTCTACATCATTCCCAATCAACAATATGTCATCTACATATAGTATTAAGAATGCTACAGAGCTCCCACTCACTTTCTTGTAAATACAAGCTTCTCCATAAGTTTGTATAAAACCAAAACTTTTGATCACCTTATCAAAATGTTGATTCCAACTTCGGGATGCTTGCTTCAATCCATAGATGGACCGTTGAAGTTTGCATACCTTGTTAGCATCTTTAGGATCGACAAAACCTTTGGGTTGCATCATATACAACTCTTCATCAATGTCTCCATTGAGGAATGCTGTTTTGACATCCATCTGCCATATATCATAATCATAATATGCAGCGATTGCTAACATAATCCTCACAGACTTTAGCTTCGCTACAGGTGAGAAAGTCTCATCGTAGTCAACTCCTTGAATTTGTCGAAACCCCTTTGCGACAAGTCGAGCTTTATAGACAGTAACATTACCATCAGCATCTGTTTTCTTCTTGAAAATCCATTTGTTCTCGACAGCCTTCCGGCCATCCGGTAAGTCCACCAAAGTCCATACTTGGTTTTCGTACATGGATCCAATCTCGGATTTCATGGCTTCTTGCCATTTATTGGAATCTGGGCTCATCATCGCTTCCTCAAGTGTCGCAGGGTCATCGGTGTTGTCCACCAACATGACACTCATATAGGGATCATACCAATCTGGAGTGGTACGAGTTCTCGTTGACCTGCGAGGCTCTGTAGCAACTACAACCGAAGTTTCATGATCATCATCGTTAGCTTCCTCTCTTATTGGTGCAGGCACCACAGGAACTTCTTCCGGTGCTGGGCTACTCGCAATTTCGAGAGAAGGTTCGACAACCTCGTCGAGTTCTACTTTCCTTCCAGTCACTTCTTTCGAGAGAAATTCCTTCTCTAGAAAGGATCCATTCTTGGCAACGAAGATTTTGCCTTCAGATCTATGATAGAAGGTATACCCAATAGTTTCCTTCGGGTATCCTATGAAGACGCATTTTTCCGCTTTGGGTTCAAGCTTTTCTGTCTGTAACTTATTTACATAGGCTTCGCATCCCCAAACTTTAAGGAACGACAATCTAGGTTTCTTCCCAAACCATAATTCATACGGTGTCGTTTCAACGGATTTAGATGGTGCCCTATTTAAAGTGAATGCGGCTGTTTCTAATGCATAACCCCAAAATGATAGCGGTAAATCTGTAAGTGACATCATAGAACGAACCATATCTAAGAGAGATCGATTACGACGTTCGGACACACCATTACGCTGTGGTGTTCCCGGCGGTGTCAATTGTGAAAGTATTCTGCATTTCTTCAAATGCTCGCCAAACTCGGAACTTAGATATTCACCTCCACGATCAGAACGTAGAAATTTAATCTTTTTGTTACGTTGATTCTCAACCTCACTTTGAAATTCCTTAAACTTCTCGAAAGTTTCGGACTTATGTTTCATGAAATAGATATACCCATATCTACTCAAGTCATCCGTGAAGGTAAGAACATAACGATAACCACCGCGCGATGCTACACTCATTGGACCACGCACATCGGTATGTATGATTTCCAATAAGTCCGTAGCTCGCTCCATCATACCAGAAAATGGAGTCTTAGTCATTTTACCCATCAGACATGCTTCGCATCTTTCAAGTGATTCGAAATCAAGTGATTCAAGAAGTCCATCGGAATGGAGTTTCTTCATACGCTTCACTCCAATGTGACCAAGACGACAGTGCCACATATAGGTCGAGTTATCGCTCGATTTCAAACGTTTAGCCTCAATGTTATTAATATGTGTATTTCCACTATCGAGATTCAATAATAATAGACCATCTATCAAAGGTGCATGTGCATAAAACATATTACTCATATAAATCGAACAACCATTATTCTCGGACTTAAACAAGTAACCGTCTCGCAATAAACAAGATCTCGATATAATGTTCATGCTTAACACAGGCACAAAATAACAATTATTTAAGTATAAAACTAATCCCGATGGTAGATGAAGGGGTAGCGTGCCGACCGCGATCACATCAACCTTTGATCCGTTTCCCACGCGCATCGTCACCTCGTTCTTCGCTAGCTTCCGTTTATTCTGTAGCACCTGTTTTGAGTTACAAATATGAGCAACCGAACCAGTATCAAATACCCAGGCACTACTACGAGTACTAGTGAGATACACATCAATAACATGTATATCGGATATACCTTTCTTCTTGATGTTGCCATTCTTCAAATCCGCCAAGTACTTTGGGCAATTCCGCTTCCAGTGACCTTCTCCCTTGCAGTAAAAGCACTCAGTATCAGGCTTAGGTCCAGCCCTAGTCTTCTTCGTCGGCGCGGTAACTTTCTTACCACCCTTCTTGAAGTGTCCCTTTTTCTTAGACTTGCCTTTCTTGAATTTGGTGGTCTTATTGACCAACAACACTTGGTGCTCTTTCTTGATCTCCACTTCTGCAGATTTCAACATGGCAAACTGTTCTGGCAACTGCTTGTTCATGTTTTGCATATTGTAGTTCATCACAAAGTTCTTGTAACTTGGTGGTAGTGATTGGAGGACACGGTAAATCCCCAAAGCATTAGGAATCACTATACCCAAGCTTTGAAGTTTGTTTGCGTGCCCAGACATCTTAAGCACATGCTCACTGACGGAGCTGCCCTCTTCCATCTTGCAGTTAAAGAACTTTTCAGAAGCCTCATAGCTCTCAATTGCCGCATGAGTCTCAAAGATCAATTTGAGATCACGGACAATATCATGTGGGTCTAAATTCTCAAACCTTTTCTGAAGCTCCGATTCTAAACCATACAAGATAGCACACTGAACTGTGGAGTATTGAGTCTTCCGAGCGAGGTAAACATTCTTTACTTCGTCGCCAGCATCAGCTGCAGGCGGGTCACCCAGCGGTGCATCCAGCACATAGGTCAAATTACCAGCTGTGAGGACAATCCTCAAATTGCAGAACCAATCCGCGAAGTTGCTTCCATTGTTTTTCAACTTTTCTTTCTCTAGGAACGCATTAAAATTGATGGTAGGGTCGCCATTGATCTACAACATATTTGCAATAGTTTAGACTAAGTTTATGACAAATTGAGTTCTAATTAATAGTTAAATTAATCTAGGTGAACTCCCACTCAAAACAATATCCCTCACATTGTTTTAGTGATCACACGAACCAAATCCACCACATCAACACCAATCATCACAAGAGTTGATATAGTTTCAATGGCGAACAATCGACATGTTCATCATATCTACTATATGATTCATGCTTTACCTTTTGGTGATCCGTGTTCCGAGACCATGTCTGTACATGCTAGACTCGTCAAGATCAAACCTTAGTTTTCGCATGAGCAAATCTCGCTTGCTCACGTTGTATACACTTGCGGAATCTAACACACCCAATCATCACGTGGTGCTTCGAAACAACAAGCTTTAGCAACGGTGCTAACTAAGGGTGAACACTTTATGACTTGAAATTCATGTGCATGAGGGATCATCTTATAATGCTACCGTCGTTAACTAAGCAATACAAGATGCATAAAGGATTAACATCACATGCAATTCATAATATGTGATATGATATGGCCTTTCTTCTTTGTGCTTCCGATCTCCATCTTCAGGCACGAACATGATCTCCATCATCACCGGCATTGCATTAAGGTCAATGACGCTTCTCCATGGTTGTCGTCCACCGGCTTCAACTATTACAACTACTTTGAATAGACACGCGAGTGTTAACATAAATTAAAGACAACCATATGGCTCCTGCCGGTTGCCAACTTACAATAAGGAACATTGCATACATCAAATATAATCACAATCATGGCCATATCACATCACTGCACACCCCTGCGAAACAAAGTTAGACGCCTCTACTTTCTTTGCATATTTTACGTGGTTTGGGGCTTTCAATAAGTGTCGTTCTAACTTACGAACATGAACCACAACATTGATACTAGTATTGTTAATCACCCGTTGTAAATTGGATCTTAACTATGCTAGGAGAAACAGGCACCCGCAAAGCCACTTATGCAATACAAGTTGCATGTCAAGCGTGGAGCAAGTCTCATGAACAATGTCATGTAAGGTTAGCCCGGGCCGCTTCATCCCAACATCCCGCAAGATGCAAAGTACACAAGAAGCAATCGACAATAAAAGCATCAACGCCCACAATGACCATTGTGTTCTACTCGTGCAACAGATCTACATATAGACACGGCTCTGATACCACTATAGGGATTCGTAGCATGGAAAACAAAAATTTTCTATCGCATACAAACAAACAAGCCAAGATCTATCTACTAGATTGTAGCAACGAGTCGATGGAATAACTCACCCTCGAAGATTCCAAAGTGTTTAACGAGAGCGGATTCTCGTGGGTGATGTAGTCGTACTCTTCCCGATCTCAAGATCGCGTAGACGATCCTTCCGGCGCTGCGTTCCGGCAGCGCTCCCGCAGTCGGTCACACGTTCGGTACTCGACGAAGACCTTCCTCTCCCTTGTTACAGCAGGCAGCGGAGGTTGTAGCAATCTCCTCGCGATTCCGGCAGAACAACGGCGTGGTACCGGAAGTAGAGGGGAGATCTCGCAGGGCTTCGCCTTAAGCCGGAGCGAGTATGGTGGACTATGAGAGAGCCCTCGGTGTTCTAGGGTTTAGACACACCAAGGAGGGGGCTAGGGCGGCGGCTAGGGTTTGACCTAGGCGGCGGCGAGATGCCCTAGGCCGGCGGCGGCTATGGAGGGCGGCGGCGGCTAGGGTTAGGGTATAGAGGTAGGGAACTTTTGTGCTAGGAGGGGAGCCCTGCCTCTCCTCTTATAGGAGGGAGGCGCCGGCCAAGGGGAGGGGAATCCCTCCCCAACTCGGATCCCAAGTGGGCCGGAGGTGGAGGAGGGACTCCTCCCCAACTCGGTTTCCACCTCCCTCTCCACTTCCCAAAAATAGCCGTTTGACTTTCAAATTGCCGTTTGACTTTTTCAAACTAGGATTTGATTAAACCCTTTATTTTGTTCAGCGATGACACTTAGTACATGATGCAATCATACCAACTTGATATAACACATTCATATACCCTTCCTCTCCGGAGTGCCGTACATTCCGGAACCTTCTAGAACATTCCCGATGAAAACACCGGAACCATTCTCCAACTCCGAAATAGGACTTTCCTTATATGAATCTTATTCTCCGGACCATTCCGGATCTCCTCGTGATATCCCGGATCCCATCCGAGACTCCGAACAACATTCGGTCTCTTTCTCATCATTCCATAACTACTCAAACAACGTCGAATCCTTAAGTGTGTCTCCCTACGGTTCGTGAATTATGCGGACATGATCAAGACACTTCTCCGAACAATAACCAATAGAGGAATCTGGAAATTCATATGGCTCCCACATATTTCTATGATTACTTTGCGATCGAATGAACCACTTACATACGATACCAATTTCCCTTTGTCTCACGATAGTTTACTTATCCGAGGTTATGATCGTCGGTATCTCTGCATACCTAGTTCAACCTCGTTACCGATAAGTACTCTTTTCTCGTTCCCGTGATATGTGATCCCTTGTGAGCCAGTCACATGCTTGCAAGCTAATTGGATGACATTTCACCGAGAGGGCCCAGAGTATATCTATCCGTCATATGGATGGACAAATCCCACTCTTGATCCATGTGTCTCAACCAATACTTTCCGAACACTCAATGCCACCTTTATAGCCACCCATTTACGGTGTGGTGTTTGATGTCATCAAAGCATCCATTCGGTAAAGGTGATATGCATGATCTCATGGTCGAAGGAATTAGGTTACTATGTATCAGAAAGCATATAGCAATTGAACTATTAAAATGACTTGATCTTTATTCTACGCTTATCTATAGGAGTATGTCCACCATATCATTCTCCTAACGATATGATCTTGTTGTTAATAACATCTCAATGTTCATGATAGGGAAACCACAGTCATTTATTAACCAACAAGCTAGTATTATAAAGAGGCTTTACTAGGGACTCTATTTTAGTTTACAAATCACACAAGTATTAATGTTTCCTTGTTAATACTATTATAGCATGAATGTAAACATTTATCATAAACACAAAGATATAATAATAACTATATTTATTATTGACTCTAGGGCATATCTCCAACATTTCCCCCTCCACCACCGACGCACGGGACCCACCTGTCAGCCGTCCCCTCCGTGACGACGGCGAGTCCCTGGCGCACACGGGATCAACCCGAGCCGAATTCCGCGATTCCTCCGCGTCCTGCCCCCTTACCCACGGCGGGGCTTTGCCGACGGAAGAGGAAGCGAGGAGCACAGCCGAAGCCACGAACGCGACCGCGAGGTGGAGGCGATCATCCCTGACCTCTCCGCCTTCCCCAAGGAGCACCAGAGCGCCGCCGCCTGTCTCCACCGACACCGCCGCCGCTCACCACCGCCGTCGCCACCGCAGTAAGTCACCGCGCCCCTCCTATCCGTTCGATCTACAATCTGCGGCTCAGATTAGAAGCCAACTCGAAGGGGTACCAGCGAATCCCACGCTGCCGCGTGGCAAGCCGTGCCAGCTCGCTGCGTCGCCACCGCCTTGTCCAGCTGGACCAACCGGGAGCTGCCACCTGGCGCGTTTTTGAGTTAGGGCTACATCAATTTTGCAGATTTGAGTAAAATGCCGCGAAAATCATATAAAATCAAATAATTGGCCACATTTAGCTTAAAATATACCATTGGATTCATAATTTTATGTAGAACACAGATCTGCAATAAAAATTTCAAGTTTATAGTAGGGTTTTTGGTGTAGAATTTAATCATTAGATTGGAGTATTTAATTCGTAGAAAAATAATTAGAACTCCGTTTTAGTTGATTCTTGTTGTGTTGACTTTGTTTCCGCAATACCTACTGAACAAAATTATAAAACTTTGCTTAAGATCATTAGATCTAATTTGGGGATAAATTAGATGGTTGGATCTCCTATTAATCTTATGAATTATATTAGTGACCCAAATTGATTTAAACCTATGGGAAATCAATCCTAGTAACACCCTTAACACAATTGCAACCCAATTATACTACCTTGATCAATATAGAAAAACCAATCTTGCATAAATACCATGTTGCATGCATGCATGTTATCTCTATGGCATATTTGGTGCAAGTTGTGATTAGACCCATGTTTTTGATTCGTTAGATTGTTCGGAGTGCGCTAAGGAGTGCTATTGTCCAGAGTGCTGCTCGGATCAAGGCAAGTTACACCACTTGTTCATAATTGTGTCCTAGTTTTGATTCTATGCATGTGATCATCAAAATTATGTAGTATGCATGTGTAGGATGTTCTAGTAGAATTTTCCTTAGTATTATTTTGCAAGTGCGATGATTTTGTAGTATGCCATGAGTAGCTCTATACTTAGGATTTTCCCTCCTAGTAGGTTACCCCTGTTTTTGCTAAGTATTGCTTGTTATGCTATATACACAAAGTACCGTTGGGGGGTTCAAAAGACAAAGAATTTTCCTAAGTATAAAGGCTCTCTAGAGCAAAATTTTCTTCTCAAATACACTTCAAAATAAAACTAAGTTTTCTTCTGGGAGGAATGGTTGTCGGGTCAACGAGTGAGATTTTGGTGGAGGACGGCCGCCCAAGAATCAAAGAAGTCTGCCATGTTTCAGAATTCAGGAGCTTCTAGTGCAACCACAATACATTATGGGCTCTGTCTTGGCCTAGTACTTAGTGGGAAACCTTACCTGGGTACCAACATTTGGAGGTTCTTGGCACGGTTGGATCCAGAAGGTAGAGGGGCTACTAAGGGAAAGCCTCGCCATGGTCTTGTCTGTAAAAGGACTTGATCGTGGATTGTGGGTAAAGTGCACAAACTCTCGAGAGTATTGCAATCTGATCGATCAGCCATGTTCACGGTAACAGAACAACATTGAGCATCTAAAGTATGGAGCCTCTGAAGGATCTTCCTCTCTCTTTTCTAAACAAAAGTTTTAAAACCCCATGGCGTGAGTAATATCGCGAATGGGTGGGAATTTGGGAACTTGGTGTGCAATATCCAAGTGTCACTTGGTGCGTAATATCCAAGTGTTTGGTTGTTTGGACACTTGGTGCGTAATATCCTCGTGTGCCACTCGACCTTATTTTATCTAAGCAAATGTTTACAAAGTAGGAAAATCTTCTCTTCTTCTCTCTACTTAAGAAAAATAGCTTTGAGCAAAACGAACTCTACAGCCTAAACTAGCCTTGCATGTACAGATAGTCCTTTCTTTCCTTGGTGTAATTTGCCAATACATTCAAAGTATTGACCCAACTTGTTGGCTGCACGTCTTATGTGCAGAATCCGAAGATTGAAAGGTGTGTAGGGATCGCGAGTCTACACTCGACAAGCCTGGGGCGTTGATGGACTCAAGCTTCTTTTATGTTTTCCGCTGTTATTTGAGCTAGCCTTATGCTAAGCAAATTTGTAAGAAATTTATACTCTGGATTCTCCGCGTAATAAAGACTTTGTGTTTTACATGATATTTCATCGACTGTGAGTGCTAGCTATTGCTCCAGGGACTAGCATGTTAATCACAGGGACTTAGGATCCTTAACGATCCGAGGTCATTACAGATGGTATCAGAGCACATCGTTGCCTGTAGGACGTGACCCTAGGATTGGAACCACCTCTAACTTATGTGCCTTACTTGCTTTTCTACTAAGTTAATTTCCGCACTTCTAGTATCTGCTTTCCTCTTCTTGATTAAGTATCTAATTTTCATTCTTCTAACTTAAAGATGACAAGCTTCCTCTACGACACCGTAGCGGACATCGAGCCCCTTCGCTTTGGTGGATGCGTCATGGACCTACTCACATGTTTGGACCTTCCCCTGCCAACAATCCAGGGGAGCACAATGAAGAAACTCCACAAGGACGGATGTTGGGGAGTCAAAGTCATCCAGCCAGGAAAAGAGCAAGGCAAGAACACGGAGGAAGACATAGCAATCCACATTGTTAGCGATTCCAAGGAGAAGGCCCTTAGCATCAGCTTGCAGCAGCTCATTGGTCGCCTATGTGGACGTCATCATGAGGCTCTCCAAGGACACTGCGGCGGCCTCTTTGGAAGACGAGATGAGGAAGGAATTCCCATGGAGTTAACCTTTGAGGAAAGGACTTCTACCAAGCGCCGAAGGACCCAATATCAAGATTTGGAGTGCCACATCCATGACCTTGAAAAAGGTACCTTCCTCGAGATGTTAAAGAACGACGAGCTATGCGCCCTCATCAAGGAGAAAGAGGAAATGATCAAGCAGCAGGAGGAGGCAATGAAGCTCCAAGAGATAAAGTTCCAGGACCAAGAGAAGAAGTTCGCTAACCAAGAGAAGAGGGTGATAAATAAAAATAAGAGAATTAGGGAACTCAAACAGGAGATCGATGGAGCTGAAGTGCAAACTGAAGGCCTTTGCAAGATAATCAATGATGTGCGTGCTTCCAAGAGGGACTTGGCAAAGCAACTTGAAGCCACGAAGAAGTCAAGTCTAGTGGAGGAGCTACAAAGCGAGAAGGAGGGACTTCAGGAGCAGCTAGAAGCCACTACCAAGAAGCTGCAGGATGAGATAAAGAACCTCCAAGAGAAGCTTGAAACCACCACAAAGGAGATGGAGTTGTATAAGACAACTCTAGAGCAGGAAGGCTACTCGTTCGAGGACGAGGAAGAGGAAGGCGTGGAAGATGTGTAATAGTTGGACCACCTTTAAATTCTATAGTAGAATGTTTTTCGTGATTGTAATAAATACCAAGAATTTTTTTCTTTAGTTAAACTTGGTTGATTTCTGTGTTAAGTTGTGTCTTGTGTGTCTTGTGTGCTTGTTGTGTTTTCATAAGGGTAAGAGTTTACTACTTAGTCTTTCTGTCTATTTCTTAACTCTTGTATCAAACCCCATAGATGCCGCCAAGACGTGCAAACACCGAAATTCCTCCGGAAATAGCACAACTTTTGGCCACTCAGAACCAGCTGATCCAACTGCTCACTCAGAACATGCAAAACAACAACAATAACCCGCCACCACCACCTCCGCCACCACCTCAACAGGATCGCTTGACTCGGTTTTTGAGGTTGAACCCACCTACCTTCACAAGCAGCGCTGAACCAATCATCGCAGATGACTGGCTACGTACAATCAACAAGAAGCTAGACACCGTGCAAGCTGTCGGAGCCGATAGGGTACGTTATACCGCACACCAGCTTGAAGGACCTGCTGCAGAATGGTGGGATAACTACCAAGTCACCCACCCGGATATTGATGCTATCACTTGGGATCAGTTTGAGCTACCTTTTCGCACTCATCATGTGGCTGCTGGTATCATGACTCTGAAAAGGCGCGAATTTCGCGACCTACACCAGCTGCACCGTTCTGTCACCGAGTATGGTGAGCTTTTCAACAAGCTAGGCCGTTATGCACCCGATGATGTTTCCACTGATGCCAAGAGACAGGAGGAGTTCTTAAGAGGACTCAATGATGAGATATCCATTCAGCTTGTGGCTCAGAAATTTGACAACTTTCAGGAACTTCTGGACAGAGTCATTATGGTTGAATCCAAAAGGAAGAGCATAGAAAACCGCAAGAGGAAGTCTAACCCTCACAAGCACTCTGTTCCATACCAGAAGCAGCACAATTCCTCACCACCACCTTATAACAATAATGGCCACAACCATAACGGTCATCACCATGGCGGCCACAAACACAATGGGCATAAAAACCGCAATGGGAGTGGCAGCAATGGAAAGGATCTCAGTGAGGTGACATGCTTTAAGTGCAACAGAACAGGGCACTATGCAACCTCTTGCCCCGAGAAGAAGAATGGCAATGGGAATGGAAATGGACACAACCATGGCAATGGAAACGGTAAGAAGCCAAATCCATTTGTCAAAGCCACGGTGAATCATGTCTCTATGGAGGACGCTTGTGATGCACCAGACTCCGTGATTGGTAAGTTCAAGCTCAATTCTATTTCCGCAGTTGTTCTTTTTGATACTGGTGCATCGCATTCATTCATATCAATGGTGTTTGTGGATAGAGGCAAGATACCTACGGAGACTATAAACATTCCTCTAAGGGTAAGTTCTCCTGGGGGAGAAATAGTGGCAAACTCCAGTTGCCAAGGATTAGAACTAATGATTGGGACACACATCTTTCCCACAAGTCTAGTAGTTCTAGAATCACAAGTATTAGACATAATCTTGGGCATAAATTGGATGACCGAATATGAAGGAGTCATAGATTGTGCCAAAAGAACTGTCATGCTCATAACACCGGAGGGGAAGAGAATTCGTATCAAGTCAAATTTTGCACTTAAGGAAGCCATGGTGAACTCTCTTAAGGGGGTTAGCTTGGAGGAGGTACCTATTGTAAAGGAATACCCAGATGTCTTTCCAGAGGAGCTACCTGGAATGCCTCCCGACCGTGATATTGAGTTCCTCATTGACTTGATGCCAGGCACGGGGCCGATAGCTAAGAGACCATACAAGATGGATGTGGATGAGTTAAAGGAACTCAAGAAACAACTTAGGGAACAATTGGACAAGGGATTCATCCAACCCAGCGCGTCATCTTGGGGAGCACCTTTCTTATTTGTGGAAAAGAAGGATAAAACCAAGAGGCTGGTTGTGGACTACCGCTCGTTGAACGAAGTGACGATCAAGAAGAAGTATCCTCTGCCCAACATCAATGACTTGTTTGACCAGTTAAAGGGAGCCAGTGTGTTCTCAAAGATCGATCTGCGATCAGGCTACTTTCAGCTAAAGATTCGAGAACAGGATGTGCCCAAAACAGCCTTCACCACAAGATACAGATTGTATGAGTACACCGTGATGTCTTTTGGTCTAACCAATGCCCCGACATACTTCATGACCATGATGAACAAGGTGTCCATGGAATATTTGGACAAGTTTATCGTGGTATTCATAGATGATATACTCATATACTCTAATGATGAGAAGGAACATGAGAAACATCTGCGCCTTATTATGGAGAAGCTAAGAGAACACAAGTTGTATGCCAAATTCAGTAAATGCGAATTCTGGTTAAAGCAAGTGGGATTCCTTGGTCATGTTGTGTCGGCAAAAGGAGTTGCCGTAGATCCTAGTAAGGTAGCTTCTGTGATGGAATGGGAGTCACCCAAGAATGTGGGAGATATTAGGAGTTTCTTGGGCCTTGCAGGATATTACCGAAGGTTCATTGAAAACTTTTCCAAAATAGCAAAACCCATGACGGAACTATTGAAGAATGAAAAGAAATTCCTATGGACCGAGGCATGTTAAGCAAGCTTTCAAGAGTTGAAGAAACGCCTTGTAACGGCGCCAGTTCTATGTTTGTCTGATATCCAAAAGGATTTTCATGTCTATTGTGACGCTTCTCAACAAGGACTTGGAAGTGTACTAATGCAGGATGGGAAAGTGGTATCCTATGCCTCCCGACAACTTAAGAACCACGAACACAACTACCCCACACATGATTTGGAACTTGCGTCTGTGGTTCATGCACTCAAGGTATGGAGACACTACCTCATGGGCAAACATTGCGATGTGTTCACAGATCATAAGAGTTTGAAGTACATCTTCACCCAAAAGGAGTTGAATATGAGACAAAGAAGATGGCTTGAACTAATTAAGGATTATGACTTGGATTTACAGTACCATCCCGGAAAGGCAAACATGGTGGCCGATGCCTTAAGTCGTAAGGTGTATGTGAATGGACTTATCGCAGGGGAACTTCCAGAGGATTTATGCAAGCAATTCAAGGATCTCAGACTAGAGATAGTTCCGAGAGGACACGTAGCGGCTATGGAAGTAGTGTCTACTTTCCAAGAGAGAATTAAGGAAGCACAAAAGGGAGATAAAGAGTTGGAAGAAATAAGAGTTAAAATAAGTGAAGGAAAGACAAAAGAATTTCGTCTGGACGAACAAGGAACCCTTTGGTATGGGAAGCGTTTGTGCGTTCCCAATAACCCTGACATCAGGAAGTTGATTTTACAAGAAGCTCATGACTCACCCTACTTGATTCATCCAGGTAACACGAAGATGTACATGGATGTGAAGGATAGATTTTGGTGGAATAACCTAAAGAGGGAAATTGCAGAATATATTTCTCTGTGTGATGTATGCAATAGAGTTAAAGTCGAGCATCAGAAACCGGCCGGATTACTTCAACCACTACCTATACCCGACTGGAAGTGGGATAAGGTAGGCATGGATTTCATCACGGGATTGCCCCGGACTCGTTCTGGATTTGATTCTATCTAGGTAGTGGTGGACCACTTTACCAAGGTGGATCACTTCATCCCCGTAAAGACCACGTATACAAGTGCTAAGCTTGCTAAGATATACATGTCAAGAATTGTAAGTCTGCATGGTGTTCCCAAGGGAATTGTGTCAGATAGAGGCACCCAGTTCACTTCAAAGTTTTGGCGACAGTTACATGAGTCTCTTGGAACCCGACTAGAATTTAGTACTGCCTTCCACCCTCAGACAGATGGCCAAACTGAAAGGGTGAACCAGATTCTGGAAGATATGTTGAGAGCTTGCGCACTAGACTATGGGTCTAGTTGGGACGATAACCTGCCATATGCGGAGTTCTCATACAACAACAGCTACCAGACAAGTATCAAGATGGCTCCGTTTGAAGTTCTATATGGCAGGAACTGTAGGACTCCGCTACTATGGAATGGAGTTGGTCAACATAGTCTATTTGGACCTGAATTTATCAAGGATGCCGAAGAAAAGGTACGACAGATTCAGGATAGGCTAAAGGTAGCCCAATCCCGACAGAAGAGTTATGCTGATTCCAAGCGCAGAGATGTGGCTTATAAAATAGGGGACCAGGCATATCTCCGAGTTTCACCCCTACGAGGAGTTAAGAGTGTTGGAGATATGCCCAAGAGGCAATAATAAAGTGGTTATTATCATATCTTCATACTTATGATAAATGTTAACATACCATGCTATAATTGTATTAACCGGAAACATTAATACTTGTGTGATTTGTAAACTTAAAAGAGTCCCTAGTAAAGCCTCTTGTTAAACTAGCTTGTTGGTTAATATATGATCATGGTTTCCTGATCATGAACATAGAGATGTTATTAACAACAGGGTCATATCATTAGGAGAATGATGTGATGGACATACTCCTATAGATAAGCGTAGCATAAAGATTAAGTCATTTAATATAGTTCATTTGCTATAAGCTTTCTGATACATAGTAACCTAATTCCTTCGACCATGAGATCATGCTTATCACCATCACCGGAAGGATGCTTTGATGACATCAAACACCACACCGTAACTGGGTGGCTATAAAGGTGGCATTGAGTGTTCAGAAAGTATGGGTTGAGACACATGGATCAAGAGTGGGATTTGTCCATATATATGACGGATAGATATACTCTGGGCCCTCTCGGTGGAATGTCATCCAATTATCTTGCAAGCATGTGACTGGCTCACAAGGGATCACATATCACGGGAACGAGAAAAGAGTACTTATCGGTAACGAGGTTGAACTAGGTATGCAGAGATACCGACGATCATAACCTCGGATAAGTAAACTATCGTGAGACAAAGGGAAATTGGTATCGTATGTAAGTGGTTCATTCGATCGCAAAGTAATCGTAGAAATGTGTGGGAGCCAAATGAATTTCCATATTCCTCTATTGGTTATTGTTCGGAGAAGTGTCTCGATCATGTCCGCATAATTCACGAACCGTAGGGAGACACACTTAAGGATTCGACGTTGTTTTGAGTAGTTATGGAATGATGAGAAAGAGACCGAATGTTGTTCGGAGACCCGGATGGGATCCGGGATATCACGAGGAGATCCGGAATGGTCCGGAGAATAAGATTCATATAAGGAAAGTCCCATTTCGGAGTTGGGGAATGGTTCCGGTGTTTTCATCGGGAATGTTCTAGAATGTTCCGCAATGTCCGGCACTCCGGAGGGGAAGGGTACATGGATGTGTTGTATCAAGTTGGTATGATCGCATCATGTACTAAGTGTCATCGCTGTTCCAAATAAAGGATTAATTCAAATCCTAGTTTGAAAAGTCAAATAGCTAAATTGAAAAGTCAAACGGCTAAATTTGGAAAGAGGAAAAGAGGAGGAAGGGGAAACCGAGTTGGGGAGGGAGTCCCTCCTCCCCAAGTCGGCGCACCACCCAAGCCGAGTTGGGGAGGGACTCCACTCCCTCCCCTTGGCCGGCCGGCCCCTCCACCTATATAAGGAGGGGCAGGGCTCCCTCCTAGGATACACAAGATCCTCTCCTCCAAAACCCTAGCTTGGCGCCACCACCTCCTGCAGCTGCCGCCGCCTCCTAGGGTTGCCCTAGCCGCCGACTTGGGCTGCCCCAAGCCCTAGCCGCCGGCTGTAGCACCTCCTCCTTGGTGTGTCTAAACCCTAGATCGTCGAGGAGCTCTCTCATAGTCCACCATACTCGCTCCGGCTTAAGGCGCAGCCCTGCGAGATCTCCCCTCTACTTCCGGTACCACGCCGTTGTGCTGCCGGAATCGCGAGGAGAGTACTACAACCTCCGCTGCCTGCTGGAACAAGGGAGAGGAAGGTCTTCGTCGAGTACCGAACGTGTGACCGACTGCGGGAGCGCTGCCGGAACTCAGCGCCGGAAGGATCGTCTACGCGATCTTGAGATCGGAAGTGTACGACTACATCACCCACGAGAATCTGCTCTCGTTAACCGCTTTGGATCTTCGAGGGTTAATATTCTATTGACTCGTTGCTACAATCTAGTATATAGATCTTGGCTTGATCATAGATTAGATCTTGATTGTGTGTTCATGCGGTAGAATTTTTTTGTTTTCCATGCTACGAACCCCCACAGTGGTATCAGAGCCGTGTCTATATGTAGATCTGTTGCACGAGTAGAACACAATGGTCATTGTGGGCATTGATGCTTTTATTGTCGATTTCTTCTTGTGTACTTTGCATCTTGCGGTATGTTGGGATGAAGCGGCCCGGGCTAACCTTACATGACATCGTTCATGAGACTTGCTCCACGCTTGACATGCAACTTGTATTGCATAAGTGGCTTTGCGGGTGCCTGTTTCTCCTAGCATAGTTAAGATCCAATTTACAACGGGTGATTAACAATACTAGTATCAATGTTGTGGTTTTTGTTCATAAGTTAGAACGACACTTATTGAAATCCCCAAACCACGTAAAATATGCAAAGAAAGTAGAGGCGTCTAACTTTGTTTTGCAGGGGTGTGCTGTGATGTGATATGGCCAAGATTGTGATTATATATGATGTATGCAATGTTCCTTATGTAAGTTGGCAATCGGCAGGAGCCATATGGTTGTCTTTAATTTATGTTAAGACCCGCGTGTCTATTCAAAGTAGTTGTAATAGTTGAAGCCGGTGGACGACAACCATGGAAAAGCGTCATTGACCTTGATGCAATGCCGGTGATGATGGAGATCATGTTCGTGCTAGAAGATGGAGATCGGAAGCACAAAGAAGAAAGGCCATATCATATCACATATTATGAATTGGATGTGATGTTAATCCTTTATGCATCTTGTATTGCTTAGTAGACGACGGTAGCATTATAAGATGATCCCTCATGCACATGAATTTCAAGTCATAAAGTGTTCACCCTTAGTTAGCACCGTTTCTAAAGCTTGTTGTTTCGAAGCACCACGTGATGATCGGGTGTGTTAGATTCCGCAAGTGTATACAACGTGAGCAAGCCAGATTTGCTCATGCGGAAACTAAGGTTTGATCTTGACGAGCCTAGCATGTACAGACATGGTCTCGGAACACGGATCACCGAAAGGTAAAGCATGAGTCATATAGTAGATATGATGAACATGTTGATTGTTCACCATTGAAGCTACATCAACTCTCGTGATGATCGGTTTTGATGTGGTGGATTTGGTTCGTGTGATCACTAAAACAATGTGAGGGATATTGTTTTGAGTGGGAGTTCAACAGCAATATGATTAAAAGTTGAACACTATTTATCATAAATTAAATCAAAGTGAATTGCATAGTTGTTGTAGTCATTGGCATCCGTTTACCACCTTGCGCTAGTTATAATTGAGATGATAGAATTATAGAATTCTGGTTAGTTACTTTACGAACTGGTATCGTATTGTTTTGAAGTGTTAATCTAAAGTTTAAAAGTCCTATTGGAAACTTTCAGTAAGTTCCGGTCACTCCATGAAGTTTAATAGTTGGTATTAAAACGAGAGTGACAATTCCAAGTGTTAGTGTATGAGTATCATGTTTGTCTCCATGATTCTTGATATTCAAAGGATTGTCTTAATATCAAGGTTATCTAGGATCTGAAAGAGTTGTTTCAGAAACCATGATGTGTGGAAGATATTGTGATATCTGAAACGAAGTTTTGGTTGCAACATGATAGAGTATAATATGGCAAAAGTCATGTTCTCATATTTGATTAGAATTTGCAAAAGGTTGGAGACACTAGTTGTCCTAATCCTCCAAAAGGTTTTGGAGAGCAACATTATACTCGCGATTCACCGTTACAAGCTAAAAGTAGCTTGATCATGGATAAATCCATGATGAGGGTGAATATTTGATGTAGGTAAAATGTTTACTACACCAAGAGATTACTAAAGAAAGGAATTTGAAAGAACACCAAACATTTGATAATGGTGATCTACTTCAAAGTGCAAGTCCAAAGACATTGGTATTTAACTATACACGCTTTGGACTATGTGTCATATGTATGACTCCACTATTGATGTTGATAGATTCTTTCAAACAGAAAAGGAAATACTGAAAGAGAATCTCATAAATATGTGGCAGAAAAGAAAAGACTAGAATTGTTCAGCTTAAGTATATAGATGATATACATGTTATGGTTATATTCTTTGCTTATTAAACAATGTGGTTCTTAAGTATTTGATACTGAATTTGTTGGTGTGAATCGTCATACGAAACAACACAATTCATGAACTAGAATGGCCTAAGTAACTAGCAAAAGAATATGTGATGATGTTCATCGAGAACAAATAAAAGGTTATTGTGTTGCCCGTTAAACATCAAAGCTTGCCTTCAGGATTTGTTTTATCAGGTATTATGAGAACAAAAGGGTTGTTCAAATAATTTCCGTAATCCATAAAAGATGGATGATTCACAAATCTCGTTGGAGAAATCACATCCATAAAACTAGTGCTAAAAAATGTCGAAAGACAAATTGGTTGAAAGATCACTTCGGAAGTGACATCGCCATTTAAATTATATTGGAAAGAAAACATGAAGAAACTCCATGTGGATGGAATTTTGGAGTCTTTTGATTTTTGATCAAATGACGCTTGTGAAACTTTCCTAGAGATAATTAAAACTTCGTTCATAGGCCAAAAGGGAACGAATGACTAGCTTATTGGAACTTGTACATATTGTTGTACAAAGTCCATTATGTGTAGTCAAGAGCGATGGATTTCAACTTCATATGCTTTCTCCGAAAATTTGAGTGAATATATGAATATTTACTTAATAAGGATGAAGTGTGAAATATTTGAAAAGTTCAAAGATTTTCAAGATGAAGTGCAAAATCATTGTAACGAGAATATAAATAGTTTATGATAAGATCATAAAGGAAGATATTTGAGTTACAAGTTTAGCATAATACCTAAGATTTAAGGAATCGTTCCGTGGATTTGCATTTTCCCGAAACACCATAAGAGTATGGAGCGTTCGAGATATGTAATTAAACCTTGTTTGACATGGTAAGATCGAAGGTGTAATTCATAAAACTGCCATTGTATTTTAAAGATTAAAAGCTTTAGAGATTACCGTTTTTCCAATGAAAAGAGCTTCATCATAATCCGTTGAAATGACACCATATAAAGTTATGGTTTGGGATAAAACCCAAGTTGTCCTTTCTTAAACATTGGCATGCTATGCATAAAAAGGATGTTTGCAACCAAAGACGGATGAACCTGTCTTTGTATGTTATTTCGAATAACTGTTAAGTATTCCTCCATAAACACCGGAGACAAAAGTGTTTGTCGCTTAGAACGTCAAGTTTCTTTGAGAAGGAATTTTTCGTGAAAAGACAAGTGGGAGGACAATAGAACGTTGATAAGGTTAAAGGAACCTTAGCTATATGTGCAAAGTTGCGCAGCGCCAAAAAGTGTTCCGGAGGCAGCAACAATGCTCATGGCTCACGTGCCTCAAAGGTTGTGGTTACGAAGGTCAAAGTTTCTATTGAACCAAGTAGGTCGAGTAAACAATCAAATACCAAGATTTGAGGGTTGAATCATTATTTGAGAATAATGAACGGACTACATGCAAAGAAGCGATGATGGGCCCTGACTCCGTCAAATGGCTTGAAGCCATAAAATCCGTGATAGTTCCATACACGAGAAATCAAGTTTTGAACTTGAAGGACCCTCGAGAAAGGTGTAAGACCTTACAGTTGTGTTTGGATCTATAAAGAAATAGACATGGATGTTTCACATCTATGAAGTAGTCGACATGTTGGGAAAGAGTTCACAACAATGTTCAAAGGTTGACTATGACAAGATTTGATCTTTCATAGCGATATTTAGTCTAGACGGATTAATGTAGCAGCCACTACATATAATTTTGTTATGTGGTAGTTGAATAAAGAAAACAAGTTCTTCTAATAGAATTGTTACCTAGGACGCGTGCATGACACGGTCCATAGGGCTTTGTTAATTCAAAGGATGCTAAATGCATATGCAAACTTCAATGGTTGAAGTAAGCATAGCGGAGTTGGAATCTTCACTATGATGAAACTGTTAAAAGAGTTTAATTTCATCAGAGACAATGAAGATGCTTGCATTTGCAAGAAATTAAGTGGGAGCGCTAAGACATGTTTCTAATACATTATGTGGAAGACATATTGTTGATTGGAAATGATGTATCTTTTATTAACACATATTAAGAATTTCATCCCGATGAAAGACTTAGGCAAAACCCAAATATTTGGCATCAATAGACGCTAATATGGTTGTGCCGAAAGTACATAGATGATGTATTGAATGAGTTCAATATAGAAACTACAAGAAAGGTTCTTGTCACACAGAAAAGATTGAATGAGTTCAATATTGATGATATATTCAAGTGTAATGACACTGGGTAAGTGAAACAAAGATTCAAGTATAGATTGATACTTGATGTATGAAATCACAAAGAATATTTATATCAATCATGCTGTGATGTGTACAAATCCAGATATGTCCTATGCTCTAAATGTTATGAGCATATACCAGAATGATTCATAAGATGATCATTGGACAATAGTAAGGATATTCTTATGATCTTTTGGAAGAACTAAGAGTATATTATTTGTAGAAGTGACAAATAGATGGTTAGTTCATTGTAAAAGTACTACATTGATACTAGTTTTGTCACAAAGTACAAATTAAGTTTATCTCAATCTAAACTAAGGGTGGCACAATATAATGGAAAGAAAGTTCCATAATGGATTTGGATGAGTTCCAAAGTTAAGACATTGTGACAGATACTACAACAAAAAGCTAAGTATATGACTACAATTATAGCAGCAAAAGAGGGCATTTGTGTCAAGTAGTTTGTTATCAAACTAGGTCTGGTTCACAGTGGGATAGTACTATGAAGATATATTGTACGACAATATTATCAACATGTTTTAACCCCAAAGAACTAAAGGTCACACCAAAGGACCAAATTAGTACGAAGCCATCTCATTAGAGAATGAGTGATGCGTAGAGACGCAAAGACATGCAATTACACACGGACCTGGAAGTGTCAGATCCGGAGATCAGTTGACCACTAGCAATCGTGTACATACGACACCAGAAAGCCATAGGTGTTGAATACACAAAGGTTTGAAACTAGATTATTGACTCTAGTGCAAGTGGGAGACTGTTGGAGATATGCCCAAGAGGCAATAATAAAGTGGTTATTATCATGTCTTCATACTTATGATAAATGTTTACATACCATGCTATAATTGTATTAACCGGAAACATTAATACTTGTGTGATTTGTAAACTTAAAAGAGTCCCTAGTAAAGCCTCTTGTTAAACTAGCTTGTTGGTTAATATATGATCATGGTTTCCTGATCATGAACATAGAGATGTTATTAACAACAGGGTCATATCATTAGGAGAATGATGTGATGGACATACTCCTATAGATAAGCGTAGCATAAAGATTAAGTCATTTAATATAGTTCATTTGCTATAAGCTTTCTGATACAAAGTAACCTAATTCCTTCGACCATGAGATCATGCTTATCACCATCACCGGAAGGATGCTTTGATGACATCAAACACCACACCGTAACTGGGTGGCTATAAAGGTGGCATTGAGTGTTCGGAAAGTATGGGTTGAGACACATGGATCAAGAGTGGGATTTGTCCATCCATATGACGGATAGATATACTCTGGGACCTCTCGGTGGAATGTCATCCAATTAGCTTGCAAGCATGTGACTGGCTCACAAGGGATCACATAACACGGGAACGAGAAAAGAGTACTTATCGGTACCAAGGTTGAACTAGGTATGCAGAGATACCGACGATCATAACCTCGGATAAGTAAACTATCGTGAGACAAAGGGAAATTGGTATCGTATGTAAGTGGTTCATTCGATCGCAAAGTAATCGTAGAAATATGTGGGAGCCATATGAATTTCCAGATTCCTCTATTGGTTATTGTTCGGAGAAGTGTCTCGATCATGTCCGCATAATTCACGAACCGTAGGGAGACACACTTAAGGATTCGACGTTGTTTTGAGTAGTTATGGAATGATGAGAAAGAGACCGAATGTTGTTCGGAGACCCGGATGGGATCCGGGATATCACGAGGAGATCCAGAATGGTCCGGAGAATAATATTCATATAAGGAAAGTCCCATTTCGGAGTTGGGGAATGGTTCCAGTGTTTTCATCGGGAATGTTCTAGAATGTTCCGGAATGTCCGGCACTCCGGAGGGGAAGGGTACATGGATGTGTTGTATCAAGTTGGTATGATCGCATCATGTACTAAGTGTCATCGCTGTTCCAAATAAAGGATTAATTCAAATCCTAGTTTGAAAAGTCAAATAGCTAAATTGAAAAGTCAAACGGCTAAATTTGGAAAGAGGAAAAGAGGAGGAAGGGGAAACCGAGTTGTGGAGGGAGTCCCTCCTCCCCAAGCCGGCGCACCACCCAAGCCGAGTTGGGGAGGGACTCCACTCCCTCCCCTTGGCCGGCCGGCGCCTCCACCTATATAAGGAGGGGCAGGGCTCCCTCCTAGGATACACAAGATCCTCTCCTCCAAAACCCTAGCTTGGCGCCACCACCTCTTGCAGCTGCCGCCGCCTCCTAGGGTTGCCCTAGCCGCCGACTTGGGCTGCCCCAAGCCCTAGCCGCCGGCTATAGCACCTACTCCTTGGTGTGTCTAAACCCTAGATCGCCGAGGAGCTCTCTCATAGTCCACAATACTCGCTCCGGCTTAAGGCGAAGCCCTGCGAGATATCCCTTCTACTTCCGGTACCACGCCGTTGTGCTGCCGGAATCGCGAGGAGAGTACTACAACCTCCGCTGCCTGCTGGAACAAGGGAGAGGAAGGTATTCGTCGAGTACCAAACGTGTGACCGACTGCGGGAGCGCTGCCGGAACGCAGCGCCGGAAGGATCGTCTACGCGATCTTGAGATCGGAAGTGTACGACTACATCACCCACGAGAATCTGCTCTCGTTAACCGCTTTGGATCTTCGAGGGTTAGTATTCTATTGACTCATTGCTACAATCTAGTAGATAGATCTTGGCTTGATCATAGATTAGATCTTGATTGTGTGTTCATGCGGTAGAAATTTTTTGTTTTCCATGCTACGAACCCCTACAAAGAGGTTCGGAATCAAGGGAAAGTTAGCCCCACGATTATAGGACCGTATAAGGTTCTGGCCCGTAGAGGAGAAGTTGCTTATTAGTTGGAGTTACCGGAAGGACTGACTGTTCATGATGTGTTTCATGTCTCACAACTAAAGAAGTGTCACCCGGAGATGGCCTAAACACCGCTAAGAGACACCGTTCCCCTAGATGAGGTTCAATTGGAGAATGACCTTACTTATGAGGAAAACCCATCAAAATACTGGAAACAGCCGAAAGGATTACCCGCACCAAGACTATAATATTCTGCAAAGTACAATGGAACCACCACTCCGAGGAAGAAGCTACGTGGGAGCATGAAGAAGACTTGAAGGCAGAACACCCACAACTATTTGCTAGCCAACCCGAATCTCGAGGACGAGATTCTTCTTAAGGGGGGTAGGTTTGTAACATCCCAAGTTTTGTTATAAGGTGTTACTAGAAGCATGCATCATCCTTGCACCATTGCATCCTACAGATGAATTTTGCAACAAAAATCCTAACACCTTAGCCTACCAAAAACCCTAATAAAGTTTTCCCTGCGTAAGCAATACTGCTGTATTCATGCTTGACCCTTCAAAAAACCTTGTAAAAATATTAATCCATGGTCCTATGTTGACCACCTTATTTTTACAAAAAATTGGAAACAAGTTTCATCACTTTTGGACTTGTTTTACAAAAGTTATTAGGAAATTAGTAAAACAAAAATTGAAAAAAACTAATAAGGAAAAAAAATAGAGGCAGCAGCGAACCTTGCTGGGCCGGCTGCGCCAGCCCAATATCCCTCACCCATCCCTGTCGCCCAGCGCGGCACGCACCTGTGCCAGCCCACTTTCCCCCTCCGCCACCGACGCACGGGACCCACCTGTTAGTCGTCCCCTCCGTGACGACGGCGAGTCCCTGGCGCACACGGGATCAACCTGAGCCGAACTCCGCGATTCCTCCGCGTCCTGCCCCCTTACCCACGCCATACCCACCTTAAGAAGCCCCGCATCGACCCCTCTCCTCTTTTCCCTGAAAACCCTAACTCGATCGAATCTCTCGCGCCGGCCGCTGTCGGGCAAACCTCGCCGAGACAGTTCGGAGCCCTCCCCTTACTCCTTTCTCCCTCTGGAGCCTTCTCCATCCACTACTGATTCGTCTCGTATACCTTCCCCTCTCTTTACTACAGTGAATCAACGGCAATTTCTCGCCGACGCGTCGCCGGAGACGAGGAGGAACGGCGGGGCTTTGCCGACGGAAGAGGAAGCGAGGAGCACAGCCGAAGCCACGAACGCGACCGCGAGGTGGAGGCGATCATCCCTGACCTCTCCGCCTTCCCCAAGGAGCACCAGAGCGCCGCCGCCTGTCTCCACCGACACCGCCGCCTCTCACCACCGCCGTCGCCACCGCAGTAAGTCGCCGCGCCCCTCCTATCCGTTCGATCTACAATCTGCGGCTCAGATTAGAAGCCAACTCGAAGGGGTACCAGCGAATCCCACGCTGCCGCGTGGCAAGCCGCGCCAGCTCACTGCGTCGCCACCGCCTTGTCCAGCTGGACCAACCGGGAGCTGCCACCTGGTGCATTTTTGAGTTAGGGCTAGATCAATTTTGCAGATTTGAGTTAAATGCTGCGAAAATCATATAAAATCAAATAATTGGCCACATTTAGCTTATAATATACCATTGGATTCATAATTTTATGTGGAGCACAGATCTGCAATAAAAATTTCAAGTTTATAGTAGGGTTTTTGGTGTAGAATTTAATCATTAGATTGGAGTATTTAATTCGTAGAAAAATAATTAGAACTCCGTTTTAGTTGATTCTTGTTGTGCTGACTTTGTTTCCGCAATACCTACTAAACAAAATTATAAAACTTTGCTTAAGATCATTAGATCTAATTTGGGGCTAAATTAGATGGTTGGATCTCCTATTAATCTTATGAATTATATTAGTGACCCAAATTGATTTAAACCTATGGGAAATCAATCCTAGTAACACCCTTAACACAATTGCAACCCAATTATACTACCTTGATCAATATAGAAAAACCAATCTTGCATAAATACCATGTTGCATGCATGCATGTTATCTCTATGGCATATTTGGTGCAAGTTGTGATTAGACCCATGTTTTTGATTCGTTAGATTGTTCGGAGTGCGCTAAGGAGTGCTATTGTGCAGAGTGCTGCTCGGATCAAGGCAAGTTACACCACTTGTTCATAATTGTGTCCCAGTTTTGATTCTATGCATGTGATCATCAAAATTCTGTAGTATGCATGTGTAGGATGTTCTAGTAGAATTTTCCTTAGTATTATTTTGCAAGTGCGATGATTTTGTAGTATGCCATGAGTAGCTCTATACTTAGGATTTTCCCTCCTAGTAGGTTACCCCTGTTTTTGCTAAGTATTGCTTGCTATGCTATATACACAAAGTACCGTTGGGGGGTTCGAAAGACAAAGAATTTTTCTAAGTATAAAGGCTCTCTAGAGCAAACTTTTCTTCTCAAATCCACTTCAAAATAAAACTAAGTTTTCTTCTGGGCGGAATGGTTGTCGGGTCAACGAGTGAGATTTTGGTGGAGGACGGCCACCCAGGAATCAAAGAAGTCTGCCATGTTTCAGAATTCAGGAGCTTCTAGTGCAACCACAATACATTATGGGCTCTGTCTTGGCCTAGTACTTAGTGGGAAACCTCACTTGGGTACCAACATTTGGAGGTTCTTGGCACGGTTGGATCCAGAAGGTAGAGGGGCTACTAAGGGAAAGCCTCGCCATGGTCTTGTCTGTAAAAGGACTTGATTGTGGATTGTGGGTAAAGTGCACAAACTCTCGAGAGTATTGCAATGTGATCGATCGGCCGTGTTCACGGTAACAGAACAACATTGAGCATCTGAAGGATGGAGACTCTGAAGGATCTTCCTCTCTCTTTTCTAAACAAAAGTTTTTAAAACCCCATGGCGTGAGTAATATCGCCAATGG
This sequence comes from Avena sativa, assembly GCA_916181665.1. Lineage (NCBI taxonomy): Eukaryota > Viridiplantae > Streptophyta > Magnoliopsida > Poales > Poaceae > Avena > Avena sativa. Next base: position 143,273,525 of record OV702280.1, read on the forward strand.
GTGGGAATTTGGGAACTTGGTGTGTAATATCCAAGTGTCACTTGGTGCGTAATATCCAAGTGTTTGGTTGTTTGGACAGTTGGTGCATAATATCCTCGTGTGCCACTCGACCTTATTTTATCTAAGCAAATGTTTACAAAGTAGGAAAATCTTATCTTCTTCTCTCTACTTAAGAAAACTAGCTTTGAGCAAAACGAACTCTACAGCCTAAACTAGCCTTGCATGTAGAGATAGTCCTTTCTTTACTTGGTGTAATTTGCCAATACATTCAAAGTATTGACCCAACTTGTTGGCTGCACGTCTTATGTGCAGAATCCGAAGATTGAAAGGTGCATAGGGATCGCGAGTCTACACTCGACAAGCCTGGGGCGCTGATGGACTCAAGCTGCTTTTATGTTTTCTGCTGTTATTTGAGCTAGCCTTATGCTAAGCAAATTTTTAATAAATTTATACTCTGGATTCTCCGTGTAATAAAGACTTTGTGTTTTACATGATATTTCATCGACTGTGAGTGCTAGCTATTGATCCAGGGACTAGCCTGTTAATCACAGGGACTTAGGATCCTTACCGATCCGAGGTCACTACATCCAGGTTTAGGCCCCCGGAGGGAAAAACCTACTCTTGCTTGTCTGTTCTTGATTGATGGTGATGCCGCAGGTTATAGGGGTGCGCAGATGAGATCTCTAGCGAGTTGTGTGCTAGGGTTGTGGATTCTTCTCCTCGTAGTGCCCTCCTAGACTTTATATGGGGTGGCCAGGTATCGGGATTAGGTCGAGTCGGTTACAAGTTAGGGTTTTACCATTTGAATTTCTATCTAAAGCTAATAGTTTCCCCATAATACTTTTAATAGTTTTTTCACATTCTAATCCATGGCAGGGTGTAACTGTATTTATATGAATAACTAATCTAGTAGCATAAATCTAAAAGTTGGGCTACATTGAAGAGGTGCTCAAATACATGAGATGAAACAGGACCATACTAAGTTACATGTACAGGTGATTATTTCGATCTCCATGGTACCGTGGGGTTGAGTTGTGATACAGAAAAGGCTGGGCCTATGTAGATACTAAGGTTATGCCATTCTTTCTTCGTACCGAAGCAGCTACAGCTTCTTGTGCAACAAGAAAAGAATGGTCTTTCTTTAGGTTAAAGTTATCATGGATTCCTTTAAGTTAAGGAAAGACGCATTACATAGAACATAATTATGTTTACTGTGATTTCGTGTTAGTTGGGGACCTGCAACAAACTAAAATGTGTTACCTGCAAATAACTAAAATGTGTGCTTACGATCTGTAACTCGGTGTAAGCTGGTTGGTCACATTGTGACCCTCAATCATATGTGTCTTATACTCTGTAAATATCTAAACATTTGTTACACCAAATAGTGAAAACGGTCTAATCCTCTTCTCTGGATATTTGCAGAAATGTTGGGTTTCATGATAAGCTAGAGATTCTATGTTTGCAAAATCAATGTTATTGAGTTTTTCTTTACCAATATTCAGGATGAAAATACGTTCCTCTACTATAGAACTTTTCTCCCGCGGCTACAGTTCTTGGATTTCTTCCTTCAATTCTTGAGAGGTAAAAGAGAACATACAAAGAATGCAAGCATACTGATGAGGGTTTGACTCGTCAATGACTATTGTTATGGACTTGGGTTTTGGAGGAGGGGGCGCTGGAAATCATGGAACGCCTAACAGATTCGGAACACAGGGACACTAGGTTTACCCAGGTTCAGGCCCTCGGAGGGAAAACCCTACTCTTGCTTGTATGTTCTTGATTGATGGCGATGCCGCATGTTATAGGGGTGCGCAGATGAGATCTCTAGAGATTTGTGTGCTAGGGTTGTGGAATCTGCTCCTCGTCGTGCCCTCCTGGCCTTTATATGGGGTGGCCAGGTATCGGGATTAGGTCGAGTTGGTTACAAGTTAGGGTTTACCCTTTGAATTTATATCTAAAGCTAATAGTTTGCTCATAATAGTTTTAATAGTTTTTTCACATTCTCATCCATGGCGGGGTGGAACTGTATTTATCTGACTAACTAATCTAGCAACATAAATCTAAAAGTTTGGCTACATTGAAGAGGTGCTCAAATACATGACATGAAATAGGACCGAACTAAGTTACATGTATTGGTGATTATTTCAATCTCCATGGTACCGTGGGGATGAATTGTGATACAGAAAAGGCTAGGCCTATGTAGATACTAAGGTTACGCCATTCTTTCTTCATACCGAAGCAGCTACAGCTTCATGTGCAACAAGACATGAATGTTCTTTATTTAGGTTAAAGTGATAAGGGATTCACTTCAGTTAAGGAAAAGATGCATTACATAGAACATAATTATGTTTACTGTGATTTTGTGTTAGTTGGGGACCCGCAACAAACTAAAATGTGTTACCTGCAAAAAACTAAAACGTGTGCTTATGATCTATAACTCGGTGTAAGCTGGTTGGTCACATTGTTACCCTCAATCATATGTGTCTTACTTTGTAAATATCTAAACATTTGTTACACCAAATAGTGAAAACGGTGTAATCCTCTTCTCTGAATATTTGCAGAAATGCCGGGTTTCATGATAATCTAGAGATTCTATGTTTGCAAAATCGATGTTATTGATTTTTTCTTTACCAATATTCAAGATGAAAATGCGTTCCTCTACTATCGAACTCTTCTCATGCGGCTATAGTTCTTGGATTTCTGCCTTTGATTGTTGAGAGGTAATAGAGAACATACAAAGAATGCAAGCATAATGACGAGGGTTCGACTCGTCAATGCCCATTGTTATGGAATTGGGTTTTAGAGAAGGAGGGGACGCTGGAAATCGCGGAACGGCTAACAGATTCGGGACACAGGGACACGAGGTTCACCCAGGTTCAGGCCCCCGGAGGGAAAACCCTACTCTTTCTTGTCTGTTCTTGATTGATGGAGATGTCGCAGGTTATAGGGATGGGCAGATGAGATCTCTAGTGAGTTGTGTGCTAGGGTTGTGGATTCTTCTCCTACTCGTGCCCTCCAAGAATTTATTTGGGGTGGCCAGGTATCGGGATTAGGTCGAGTCGGTTACAAGTTAGGGTTTGACCCTTTGAGTTTCTATCTAAAGCTAATAGTTTGCCCATAATAGTTTTAATAGTTTTTTCACATTCTCATCCATGGCAGGGTGGAACTGCATTTATATTAATAACTAATCTAACAGCACAAATCTAAAAGTTGGGCTACATTGAAGAGGTGCTCAAACACATGAGATGAAACAGGACCGTATGAAGTTACATGTACATGTGATTATTTCAATCTCCATGGTACCGTGGGGTTGAGTTGTGATACAGAAAAGGCTGGGCCTATGTAGATACTAAGATTACGCCATTCCTTCTTCGTACCGAAGTAGCTACAGCTTCATGTGCAACAAGATAAGAGTGGTCTTTGTTTAGGTTAAAGTGATAATGGATTCCTTTAAGTTAAGGTAAAGACGCATTACATAGAACATAATTATGTTTACAGTGATTTCTTGTTAGTTGGGGACCTGCAACAATCAAAAATGTGTTACCTGCAAAAAATAAAACATGTGCTTACGATCTGTAACTCGGTGTAAGCTGGTTGGTCACATTGTGACCCTCAATCATATGTGTCTTACTCTATAAATATCTAAACATTTGTTACACCAAATAGTGAAAACGGTCTAATCCTCTTCTCTGAATATTTGCAGAACTGCCGGCTTTCATGATAAGCTAGAGATTCTATGTTTGCAAAATCGATGTTATTGAGTTTTTATTTACCAATATTCAGGATGAAAATACGTTCCTCTACTATCGAACTCTTCTCATGCGGCTACAGTTCTTGGATTTATGCCTTTGATTGTTGAGAGGTAAAAGAGAACACACAAAGAATGAAAGCATACTGACGAGGGTTTGACTCGTCAATGCCCATTGTTATGGAGTTGGGATTTGGAGAAGGAGGGGACGCTAGAAATCGCAGAACGACTAACAGATTCAGAACACAGGGACACGAGGTTTACCCAGGTTCAGGCTCCCGGAGGGAAATCCCTACTCTTTCTTGTCTGTTCTTGATTGATGGAGATGCCGCAGGTTATAGGGATGCGTAGATGAGATCTCTAGCGAGTTGTGTGCTAGGGTTGTGGATTGTTCTCCTCGTCGTGCCCTCCTGGCCTTTATATGGGGTGGCCAGGTATCGGGATTAGGTCGAGTCGGTTACAAGTTAGGGTTTGACCCTTTGAATTTCTATCTAAAGCTAATAGTTTGCCCATAATAGTTTTAATAGTTTTTTCACATTCTCATCCATGGCAGGGTGGAACTGTATTTATATTAATAACTAATCTACAAGCATAAATCTAAAAGTTGGGCTACATTGAAGAGGTGCTCAAACACATGAGACGAAACAGTACCGTACGAAGTTGCATGTACATGTGATTATTTGAATCTCCAAGGTACCGTGGGGTTGAGTTGTGATATAGAAAAGGCTGGGCCTATGTAGATACTAAGGTTATGCGATGCTTTCTTCGTATTGAAGCAGCTACAGCTTCATGTGCAACAAGACAGGAATGGTATTTATTTAGGTTAAAGTGATCAGGGATTCCTTTAAGTTAAGGCAAAGACGCATTACATAGAACATAATTATGTTTACTGTGATTTCGTGTTAGTTGGGGACCTGCAACAATCTAAAATGTGTTACCTGCAAAAAAAACTAAAATGTGTGCTTACGATCTGTAACTCGGTGTAAGCTGGTTGGTCACATTGTGACCCTCAATCATATGTGTCTTACTCTGTAAATATCTAAACATTTGTTACACCAAATAGTGAAAACGGTCTAATCCTCTTCTCTGAATATTTGCAGAACTGCCGGCTTTCATGATAAGCTAGAGATTCTATGTTTGCAAAATCGATGTTATTGAGTTTTTATTTACCAATATTTAGGATGAAAATACGTTCCTATACTATAGAACTTTTCTCATGCGGCTACAGTTCTTGGATTTCTGCCTTTGATTGTTGAGAGGTAAAAGAGAACATACAAAGAATGCAAGCATACTGACGAGGGTTCGACTAGTAAATGCCCATTGTTATGGACTTGGGTTTTGGAGAAGGAGGGGACATTAGAAATCGCGGAATGACTAACAAATTCGGAACACAGGGACATGAGGTTTACCTAGGTTCAGGCCCCCGGAGGGAAAACCCTACTCTTGCTTGTCTGTTCTTGATTGATGGCGATGGCGCGGGTTATAGGGGTGCGCAGATGAGATCTCTAGCAAGTTGTGTGCTAGGGTTGTGGATTCTGCTCATCGTCGTGCCCTCCTGGCCTTTATATAGGGTGGACATGTATAGGGATTAGGTCGAGTCGGTTACAAGTTAGGGTTTCACCCTTTGAATTTCTATCTAAAGCTAATAGTGTTCTTCAAGGAGTCGCATCCTTCATGGGACTGGGTCACCCGAATCCTTGTTGGGCTTTGCCGTCTAGAGCGGATTATTGTATGGGCTTCTGCTAGGCCGGACCGAGTAGGCTAACATCAGGCACCCGTAGGGCATACCCATGTCAGTAGGCCCCGAGTGTTCAGTCGAATCGTATATTTGATTGGAGACTCTTAAGTCTTTCGGGTGCTTTCATCTGAACCCGGAACAAGAAAAAGGCGACTTTTATTGAAAATTGTACCACATGGAACATTAAAAATCATGAGTACAAGAAAGGAAGACAAATTTCTACCAAACAAAACAAGTAAAATGTGACAACTAAAATGAACACAATTTGCATAGTGAAACAAATTTTGTGTACCCATGCAACAAAAACAAGTGCATACAACAATATTTTAGACCAACTAGAACAAAGGTTTAACACATGAAGAACAAAAAATCACAACAACTCAAGGAACACATATGTGTACTATGGAACATAAGTTTAGTTAGAGTCAAATAAAAACAAGTACAACGAGAAACAATATTTTTAGACTGAGCTAAACAAAGTTTGTACTATTCCATATATCAAAATATGGATCAGCTCATTGGTGCATTTTTTAAAAAGAACATGCACATCAATTCTTGAAAAAATTGAGGAAAACATGTTTCACATCTAATTAATGGTAAAATGAACAATCATATTATATTTGAGGAATAAGTGTTTGTAACAAGAGGATGAGCCATTTGATGAGGAACACGGTAAAACTAGAGCAACTATTTAGTTATAAAGGAACACATATTATGGACTAGAACACAAAGTGTCGAACGAATACCTGCTAGAGGAACAACTGAATTGGGATGATGAAATATAGTATAATATTTGAGATTCTAGGAACAAATTGTTGGTACAGATGGAACATGGTATTTGAAGAAATAATATTTGAGACTACAAGAAGATTTTGGTAAAATAATGGAGCAATGATCAGCATGGGGAGAAACAAACATGGATAATATGTGAATGTTTAAAAACTGGAAAAGCTGATTAAAATTCTCTTCTCTTCAATGGTCCTCTCTGACTTCGTGGAACTTACGATTATGGTGAAACCTGGAAAAGATAAAGTATGTTTCTAGTTGAGAACAAAGAGTTAATAGGAGGATAATAAAGTTCCATTAGGAAGGAACTATATACATCATGAGCAACTATTTTGGTGTTAAAAACTAGAAACAATGTCTTAGGAAAAATCTGTATTACAGTACATCAAAAACTTGCGAAACAAAAATTAAAACAAGGTTAATTAATGGAAAAATATGAGCACAAAGTATGTGCATAGTTTTGTTCTAAGAACATTGTGTGGCTTTAGTTCCATCACTTTTCAAAATGCATGTATATTCTTAATGATGTAAGAGAATAACATGAAGAAGTTAAAACCAGCAAGTGGCTGAGAAGTGCAATATATTTTTGTAGTGAAAAAAGTTATAGCTTGGAATAGTTCTATATGTAGACTAAGTTATAGCGTATAATATGTCTAGTATTCTTATATTACTTGTTGACTAAGTTCATTGTGCTAATATTATGGGTTGTACTGGTTGTATTACATGCTTTGTGCTGGTAAAACACATGAGGCATTTTAAAAAGTGCCACGAAAGTTCATACATTGTAGGGAACTTCTAAAGAAATGCCCATAAATCATAAATTTTATTGATAGTACGAACAAGTGCCCTAAATGACATGTGAATTCAGGGCACTTTGCTAAAAATGCCCCTAATTAAACCTTTTAGGGTAGTTTGAAGAAGTTCCTGATAAGGGTTAACCTCAAGGGTGGCCCGATCTTCACGGATTTCATGGTTAAATTGACGGGAAAAGCAAGGTAAAGAGAGAAGGTAACGGAAGAGAACACACACCACGTGAAGAACATGATGAACACACACAAACATAAACATGATACAAGACCTATTGATCCCTTCGGCGGCCACCGGTCTGATAGAATCCTCGCAAGGAAAGATCGGTCAATGTGCTCCCCTCAAATCCACATCGGAGAGGGAAGAACATCTTGCAGATGATATTGATAAATTTACTAGAGCCAACTCAAAGTAAAGAACTTGTACAACTAAGGATGCCCAAAGGAACAATCCATAGAAGTGGGTGATGATAGGGTTCCCTCATGAAGGGAAAGAGACATAACTAGAAGTGATCCGTCTTCGGGGTTTCTAGTTTATCATCTATGTCTCAAGGATACATGAAAGGGTAGGGGCTCTATTTATAGGTCAGCCACTAAAAAAGGGGTTGCTTAGGGACAAAATAGGAAAAGGGATATGTAAAGGGAATATTCCATGTCATCAAACCCAGATCCGTGCATAGATAGGCATTTCTGGCGGTAAGTCCGGCGACGCCGGATCTGGCGTCGGAAGTTTTTGGCGGTCGCCGGAATATTCCAGTCTTCACCAGAATGGTGCGCTGAAGGTGGTTTCAGTGGGGAGCCAGTTTGATCTGGCGGCCACCGGTTTGGTTCAGTGTAGAATCCAGCGGAGCAGGAATCTTCGCCGATTTGTCTCTACTTCTTCTTTTTCCTCTTCCAGGCCATCGTCTTGACGGCCTTGAGTCCTCGAGTTTCCTCCCTTCTCTATGTACTTGTCGGTGTGAGCCTATCATGGTCATAGGACGGGGTATGAAGTAATATACCATTCAATAGGGTAGGAAGTGGACTCTCATAGATGATAGGATTCACCTTTGGAGTCCATGACGACTTGGCATATGTTGCAGACCTTGATATGGTAATGACCATAGTAACGATCGTAGGTTGGGGTATATCATCTCCCCCCGCTTCAAAAAGATCCATCCTCGACTGTATATGCTCATCACCATGTAGGGGAAGTCGAAAGACATTCTTGTTCCTAGGTTTCACCATGTAGTCATCTTCTGGAAGATTGATGTGGCAACTCTTCAAAGTTCCTTCACTTTCCATGGATCCTACAAAGCTCACAACAAAAGCAAAGAAACAGTCAAAGAGTAGCCAATTCATGAAGATTATAGCAAGAGTCCGTAAGTAGAAGGAAGTCACCTTAGGATGTAGAGATAGCTCGTAGAAGCGCTTCCATAGGTAACCCTCTACATTTATCCTTGTCAACTCGCGGTTCATAGAGGTTGACGGGTAAACATTTGTACCTTTACACAACAAATACCAAGCAAAATATTTTTGTGCATGATAGTTGAAAGAACATTTCATGATCCCTAGTGTTTTGTGTGTTAGATAACAATACCAAGGATTATTTAATGTGTGTTGAAGTGTTGTAGATCTTAACATTTAAAAGGAGCTTCAGAGTGGTTTTGGGGGGCGGATAATCTGCCCCTACCAGGGGCCGGACAATCCGTCCCTCCCCTAATCTCAAAGGGCGCAAGGGTGCGACCCACTGTATGGGGGGCGGAATATCTCCCGGATTTTCCGGCCAGGGCCGGAGCTTTTTCCCAGGCCGGTTAATCCGCCCCTCAAGGGGGCCAGATAGTCCCCCCCCCCCCCGAATTTTAGCAAAGGTCTCCACGACGCGTCACTCAGAGAGGGGGCGGATTTTCCCCTGGATTTTCCCCTTGAGGGGGCAGATAATCTGCCCCTGTAACATCCAAGCATTAGAGCTTAGAAATAATATGAACCCAAATGTGTGCATTGCATTCATGGATAGAAAATCCGAATAAATTTCGCGCTTTTAAACAAAACTTGTCAAAGTGATAAAAGCTTCTCTTAACTTGATGGAATAAGAAGTAGATCATCAAGTTGACTGCGATAAGTTTCAATAGGACTTTGCTAAAACCTTACTTGGGTAAGGGAGATTTGACCTAAGGGTAGATCAAATGAAATAAAAGATAAAACCTAATACATTATGATTGATCCTTAGGTGATCATATCATAGTATCCATTATAATCACTTATGAGTACCAATTTAAGGATATAACACAAATAACAAGAATGTAACAACTATATCTTAATATCATCTGCATATACCATGAGTATCATGGTAATACCTAACCCTACTTCTTAAGTAAGATGGAGTAGGAAAGGAACTAAGCTTAGATCATTCACCATATATCTTTAATTCCATATCAATCCTTATCATCTCTGTTGAGTTATATTTCCATGTCTATTGTTCATCAATGTTGAGAAATCAACTATTGGTTCATCCATTCTCAACCTATCAAGTACTTGATCATAACATAGCTTACAACTAAGGTACTACAAAGAAACAACTAAGAAAAGGTGAATAGTGATGCTAGTTTCAGATGTCATTTATTTGATAAGAATGATTGAAAAGAATCCAATCAAAAATATAGTTGATGGAGTTAAATCTCTCCTTGATAGAAAAGAAGATTACAAGGATGAAGTCTAGAGATAGTTACCAGGAGTAGTCCTATTGGATCAAGTAGGTATAGTTAATGAATTATATCTCTTAATCCAATAGAGCTAAACAGAAGATAATTATAATACAACTGTAATGTTGTATTGATGGCGCCTTGTTTAGTCAACTGGAATTATAAACCATAATGGATCAAAAGATTATAATGATCAAGCCTTATTCACCAAGATTGAGTACTTATGTCATTTATAAGTGGTATTGGTGGATATAACATGATTGAAACCCTATTAGAGGTAAGTTATCCTAGATTAGTCATTACAAACCACATAAATATGATTTAGGGTTGGAGTGTGAGTTATTGGAGTAAAGTGAATCTAAGATGATATTATTCAATTACAGCTAGTATAACATAGAGTTATAGAAGTAGTGTTATTCATCTTAAAGGATAGTCAACTTTAGAGAAAGGTAGTTGGATGCATACAACTATTAGAGAAAGATTAGTGATGGAGGATTAAGGAAGATTGTGAGTAGAGTTTGAAGGAACTACTAGTTGGATGGAAGATTATCAATAGTAGAATAGTAAATACACCCAAGCAAGGATATGAGAAAACTATGAAATACCTTTGTATCAAACTCATTGGATTCATCCATGAGTTTAGAAGAATAAAAGGTGAATAAGAATATTTTGTGAAGTAAAGCTCATCATGTTAATCATGATGATGGATAGGAAGAGGTAGTATATCTAGGAAAGGAATTCCTTATTTAAAGATCTAGAATTGTGAATTATGGAAAATAGACATTCTTGGTAAACAACCAACTCTAAATCTCAAATCAACATAATATCCATCTCATGCTATTGATCCATCATCTGATGTCTATAACACTTTATAGAAATATTTCCCTATAGCAAATCACATAAGCACATCTCCGTTAATTCCAACCATCATAACTATATGTGCTTAGGTATATATTTATCAATTCCTTTCTATAAAACATTCAAGATATAACTTTCGAGCACTAAAGGTGATGTCAACAAATATCCCAAACAGAAAACCATATGTTTAGTTATTGAATCTTTAACCACATACATAAAGTGTTGGAGATATGCCCAAGAGGCAATAATAAAGTGGTTATTATCATATCTTCATGCTTATGATAAATGTTTACATACCATGCTATAATTGTATTAATCGGAAACATTAATACTTGTGTGATTTGTAAACATAAAAGAGTCCCTAATAAAGCCTCTTCTTAAACTAGCTTTTTGGTTAATATATGATCATGGTTTCCTCATCATGAACATAGAAGATGTTATTAACAACAGGGTCATATCATTAGGAGAATGATGTGAATGACATACTCCTATAGTTAAGCGTAGCATAAAGATCAAGTCATTTAATATAGTTCATTTGCTATATGCTTTCTGATACATAGTAACCAAATTCCTTCGACCATGAGATCATGCTAATCACCATCACCGGAAGGATGCTTTGATGACATCAAACACCACACCATAACTGGGTGGCTATAAAGGTGGCATTGAGTGTTCGGAAAGTATGTGTTGAGGCACATGGATCAAGAGTGGGATTTGTCCATCCATATGACAGATAGATATACTCTAGGACCTCTCGGTGGAATGTCATCCAATTAGCTTGCAAGCATGTGACTGGCTAACAAGGGATCACATATCACGGGAACGAGAAAAGAATACTTATCGGTAACGAGGTTGAACTAGGTATGCAGAGATTCCGACGATCAAAACCTCAGATAAGTAAACTATCGTGAGACAAAGGGAAATTGGTATCGTATGTAAGTGGTTCATTCGATTGCAAAGTAATCGTAGAAATATGTTGGAGCCATATGAATTTCCAGATTCCTCTATTGGTTATTGATCGGAGAAGTGTCTCGGTCATGTCCGCATAATTCACGAACCGTAGGGAGACACACTTAAGGATTCGATGTTGTTGAGTAGTTATGGAATGATGAGTAAGAGACCGAATGTTGTTCGGAGTCTTGGATGGGATCTGGGATATCACGAGGAGATCCGGAATGGTCCGGAGAATAAGATTCATATAAGGAAAGTCCTGTTTCGGAGTTGGGGAATGATTCTGATGTTTTCACCAGGAATGTTCTAGAAGGGTCCGGAAGGTCCGACACTCTGGAGGGGAAGGGTACATGAATGTGTCATGACAATGTGGAATGGTTGCATCATGTACTAGGTCACTTGGCTGGACAATATGGAGAGAGAAATCAAATCCATGTTTGAAAGTTAAACGCCAATTTGAAAAGTCAAACGCCAAGTTTGCTTGGTGGAGGGAGAGTAGGAAACCTATTTGGGGAGGAAGTCCCACTCCCTCCACCCGCCAGCCAAGGAGGGCGAGTTGGAGGAGGACCCCCTCCTCCCAAGCCGCCACCCTCCACCTATATAAGGAGGGGTAGGGCTGCCCCCTACCCTCACACCCAAAAACCCTAGCCTCAAGTTGCCGGCGCCATCACCTCCTTGTGTTGCCGCCGCCTAGGGAACCTCCAACTCGGCGAGTTGGGGTTTCCCCAAACCCTAGCTGCCGGCCTAGCCCTCCCCTTGGTGCCCTCTAAACCCTAGATCACCAAGGCCTATCTCATACTCCACCATACTTGCTCCGGCTTAAGGCGAAGCCCTGCGAAATTTTCCCTCTACTTCCGACACCACACCGTCGTGCTGCCGGAATCGCGAGGAGAGTGCTACAACCTCCGTTTCCTGCTGGAACAAGGGAGAGGAAGGTCTTCATCGAGTACCAAATGTGTGACCGACTGCGGAAGCGCTGCCGGAACGCAGCGCCGGAAGGATCGTCTACGCGATCTTGTGATCGGCAAGTGTACGACTACATCACCCACGAGAATCTGCTCTCGTTAGCCGCTTTAGATCTTGGCTTGTTTGTTTGCATGCGGTAGAAATTTTTTGTTTTCCATGCTACGAACCCCTACATAAAGGAGTCTAAGTATTTTAAGAAAAAACCCTAAACCCAAAGGTAAATAATCGTAATTTAAAATCCTAAACCTCTTTATTTATCGTAATAAAATAGATACATTGACATTTTCCAAATTAATGGGAGTAGTAATAACCATATCAATGTCTTTTATATTTCATGCATCAAATAATGATATAGGCTCATTATACATATAAAAGTTTCTATTCAAACTATGAGCCAACTAGAGTTAAGTTGATAAGCAAATAAGAATATATCGTTCAAGAAATCCCTAACTTAAATAGTAGAGAAAAAATAATAAGAAAAGTTTTTACAAACTATTAAAAAGGGGTTCATATTGAGTAAATAAAAGAAATACAAAAGGATGATATGATAAAAGTTCACAAAGGATACCAAATATGTTTTAGTATTGTTGCAAATATCCAGCAAATAAAACATACAAAGAAAGGTTCAAAATATAAATCAAATTCAAATCTGAATAAGAAAACATAAAATAGAAAAAAGGATAAAACAAATAAAAACACTACCTGGCCGTGGCCCAACACCCCTATACCTATCTGACGCCATATGCACCCACAAAAGCCCAGTACCGAGCCCAGCTCGTTTCCATCTGTGACTGACAAGTGGAGTCAGGAGAGGACCACGGGTTGATCTGAAAGAATAGCCAGGGGGTTATCCGCAAAACAACCATCGTCGTCATCCTCACGCACACAGACAGCTCGCTGGCGGAGCTCGTCGCCGCCCGATGCCATCATCATCGTCGTTGCGCCAAGATCAACGCCACCGTTGCCAGGAGAGGACAAGAAGGCCACCGCGACAACCCTGCTCATCCTCATCCTCAATCTTGCTCTCCAGACTCACTTCCTTCCTTCACCCGAAAACCTAGCTCATCGGAGTTCATCATTCCGGCCAACTCCGACCACCCCTTGCCTCGTGATAGCCACCATTAGACGCGCCGTAGTGGACTGAACCATCTAGGACCAAGCACAGAGGCCCGCTCGCCGAGAATCATGTGAAATCGAGCGTTCCTTTTCCTCGACCGCCGTGGCCATTATCATCGATTCGTCGTCGTCACGCATCCCCAAGCCTTCTCGACCGCTCTATCATCATCAGGGTAAGATTACGCATCTCTGGACCCTAGTTTTGTTTGCTGATTCGCACCGTAGACCCCATTTCGTTGAGCACCTCCGTTGGCCGCTGCAGAAGCTCGTCGCCGGTGTATTTCCGGTGACCTAATAGGTTCGCCTCGGTTCCCTCTATCCAGTAGCATCAACCTTGTCCACCGGAGCACAGTGGTTCGCCGCCGGCGACCATCCTCTAGTGGTGGAGGCCAGGTTGATGTCAGCATGACATTATGCTCGCGTCACCTTAGCCACGTCAACGCTTTTGACCTGGTCTTTGTCCCGCGTGGCTAGTGACATGGCCTAGGGCCCATATGTCATTGACTAGGGTAGCTAACCAATCAGGAACAAATGCAATTTCTTTAACCTGAGAGCTGAGGTGGACAATGGCCCACTAGTCTGTGACTGAGGCTAGATGTTAGCGCGGCGTAAAAAGTATTTCTTGTTTAAAAAAATGTTATAATTAAATTAATAATATTCCAGAAATCAAATAAATGATTAAATCTTGTTTAATTAATAACTTTTGATTTACAATTCATAAAAATATGTATAATATATGAAAATTTGTAGAAAAATAAAATCTACAACTTAAAGTTATTATAAAATATTATTATGATAATTATTTAAATAAATATTATTTAATAAAGGTTTTATAAGTAATAAAACTTTGATAATTCATATTTTATAATGATAAATGTTAATAATATAAATAAAATACCAAAAATCTTAGAAAAATAAGAATTCTAATTTTAAACTATAATCATGTATTATTATTTCACTTAATTAAATATATATTATTTATTAAGTAATTATTAAGTAATAAGAATTATAAAAATCATATCTTATTATTTATAAATCACAAAAATAAATATGATATACCAAAATGATCACAAAAAGAATATCTACATGTTAAAAATCTAATAATCTCCTTTTGAGTTAAATAATTTTTTTTAATATTTTCGTAACTCAAATTTAAACTTTTTACTTCATTAATAATTCATATAAGGATAAATAAAATTTATTAATATTCCTAAAATGAGTCAAATAAGTCTAATAAATAGTATTAGTCCTAAATATTAATAATATAAGGCCACAATGGTTTAAAACATTATAAATACCCTATTATTAAATTATCCTCAACCTTAAATGAACATCATATTCTAAACAGATTCCCATTTATAATAAAAGCCTTAAAGAACAACTTATGAATACACCAAACCTTTTCTAAACCATGTTAACCACCAAATTACAAAAACTACCACAACACTATATAAATCCATAAGTAGTTAAGTAATATTATGTTTTGGTTTATAAACTATACTCACTCATCTATAAAAGATAAATGATATTACTCCATTATAGAATCAAGGAACCATTACACAAGTGAAAGAATAACTATTCTTAAGTAACTTAAATAAAAAAAAATCAGCTACACAAGATACAAATATTATAAGTATTATACTTTCAAAACTATTTATATTTTTAAAGTAAATTTTGTCTCCAATAATCTAAATATAATACAATAAACATTACTATATGTTTTATAGTTAACTTTGGTCTGAAGTAGTTAAGTTATAAAACAACTCAAGCCAAACCATTTGAGCAAAACAATGACATCAACCACCACTAACTAACCACAAAGTTTGTTTAGACCTTAGAAGAGAAACCTTTTCTTCGAAGGTTATCCTTTTTTCCACTTCAAACAAGAACTCTTGTATAAGAAATCTTTACTAGCATTTCATAAGGGTATATTTCATTGCTACATAAATATGTGTTGCTCACACGCACTCATAAGATCTAATAAAAGCACAAATGTGAAACTTATATAAAAGGACCACACATTCAAAGTAACCATTTCCAGAATCCAAACCCTAGGACAACGTTATCCCCGGGATTTGCATTTAGAACATGCATCACATTACTTATGCATAAAAGCATATTGCTTCTTTAAACATTAGTCCTTACCGGACCAATGATGTTGATTTCAGATTTTGGATCTTATATTGACTCAAAGACCGTGAGTGCATAATCTTGCAATCACAAGAGGCAAGTTCACACTTGCTCATGTCCTTTGTTTATTTTCTGTAAAGTATTTTACAAATCCAGTGTTGTTATCACCTGCATTTGTAAAAGGTCTAAAAACACTATTTTCGATAATAATGTGAACTATTGGTTACTGATCCAGGGTGATCAGCTAATCTACTAAATCTGACAGTTGGAATACCACTATTCAGAACTATATCACCTAGGACTTAACAACCAATGTCGCTAGTGATTCTTGCGCCGTATATTACGCGTTGACCATGAGATTTGGAATGGGACGGAGAAGTCAGCTATATCTTCTTCCTCTCGCATGAAGTCGGATGTGCAGGTCGTGGCTGTTATCCTCGTAGCGTGCATATTAATTGGTAATTCGTAGAGGATATGCAGCATATGGGTGGGAACCCTCATCGTCCCACGATAGTTCTGGCATCTAACGGTTTGTACAAACCATTTCCGTAATCCAATATGTGGGCATGGTGTACACCAAGGAGGCATGCGAGGTTGCGAAGGGGGCAGTGATTGGCTTGGATCATCTTCTGGGCCCCACATCATGGAATTGTGGACTGGAATAAGCTGCACGGTTGTGCAACAAAGAGTTGATCTATCATGGGTAAAGTAACGCACCTCTGCAGAGTGTAAGAACTGTAACTTGTTACTCCCTGTTCCGGGAAGGAGCTGCGAACGCGGCGAGAAAGGAACTCCATGAAAGTTCTGGTAAACCCGTGAAGGCTGACGGACATAGATTTTCAGAATAAAAGCAACCTTTGAATAAATGTTTATGAAAACTTGCATTGCTTACGACCTACGGTCTGTGGCTATAGTTATAGTGCATCAAACACTCCTTTTCTAGTGAATTTGCTGATTACGCTCGTACTCAAAGTATCTTCTTAACCCTTGCTAGATTCTGAAGTTGGATTAGACAACAACCACATCAAGTTATGCTCCAGGACTTATCATTCCCAGCTTAAGCTCTCCAATGAAGACAAGGAAGACAACATATACCTCAAATCAAGTGAAGACGAAGTTACTGATGAGATAGGAATACAATCTCTAACCAAAGAACCTATTTCTGTAGTGCGTTGCAATAGCAACAATGCCAACCTCTTAGCCAGAATACTAGACTTAATAGTATAATCGTTCTTGCGTTATTTATCTTTGATTCTTCTCCGTAAGAAGTTCTTTCTCTCTCTTTAACCTAGAGTGTTCTCTGGATCTTATGTAAAGAGTGAGTTGTAACCCTTAGCCATGTATTGGACCCGCTGTGTTTCTGTTGTGCCATTCTGAGGGATGTAATACTAGTGAACGGTGTTTCATTGGTGTTATGTCAACAACTATAGTATACTACATCATGCAGTGGTATGCTGGGTCACCGCAGTTGGTATCAGAGCATATGCTTTGACCTTTCTAGTGAACGGTGTTTGATTGGTGTTATGTCAACGACTATAGTATACTACATCATGCAGTGGTGTGCTGGGTCACCGCAGTTGGTATCAGATCATATGCTTTGACCTTAGGTTGGAAACGTAGTAAATGGGTAGAACATGTAGGACACATCCTAGCAATAATAAAGAGTTCTCTAGTGATATGAGGGATATTCACTTGAGGATAATCCTGTTATGTTACTAGTGCGATAACTCTTTTATATGATTGCAATTCCAATCATTATCCAAGAGTTTTAACTCTATCTGACTGATGATAATTTCTTATCCATAGTTCCACATGGCACCTCAATATCCACCCCGGAATGTTCAAGTTATGAACAGAACGTTGGATGACTACGGAGGGGATTGGACAGACAATCTCCGACAACTTCTATGGAGTTTGGAATGTGAATCAAGAATTTTGGTCAAGATTTACACTTACTATGATGGGCAGGTATTAGCTAAATACCGTGTCATGATCATGTTACCCAAGAAGTTAGGACTTAAGGGAGAAATGCCATCAGGAGACGCAAGGTGCATGGTATCTTCATATCAGATTGTCGTAGCAGCAGCCATAACCATGATCCGAGAACAAAAATCCCAAGCTCTAGAAGGTAGTACTCACACCATTATACCACATGAAACATCAAACTAAGAGCATGAGTTAGATCACTCTACCTTTGTCCAAGTTAAACCTACTCTAGCTGTAGAGTATATGGATCGTTATCGATCTTTGCTAAACACTTACCATAACACTCACCCAGTCTTAGTCCAGGAACTAGATATGGTCATTGAGGATTTTACTGATCCTGATAAAGCAATGGCTCATAGGAAGAAGCTAGATAAAGAAGCTAGGCATCCTAAATACATACCTTCAGGAGAGGTGTTAGAGGAAACTGAGTTTGATGACCCAAACTCGGAAAATTATGCCTATTACCAAAATGACTTCAAGCCACCTGAAGACCTATGGACCAAATATAACTCCGAACAACAGTAATGGAATAAAGTTATTCCAAATAATCCTGAGCCTAACAAATATGGATGGGAAATAGAATCTCAAGGTAGAACCATAGGAAATCCTATACCTTGTGATACAGGTATTGAAGAAGAGACCAAATATAACCATACAGAGCCTTATGGACCAAACAACAATATCTCTTAGCATCTGTGTCAACTTCATCCGGTGCATATCGTGCCAGATTGTTGAATTCTTCAATATACTCAGCCACACTGAGGTGACGCTGTTTCAGATTGTGAAACTCCCTTTTCTTCAAGTACATCACTCCAGGTGAGATGTGAGTTGTATGGAAACTATCCTCAAAAATAGCCCAAGTCACATCCTCAAGGGGAGTGGTGATTTGAAAGTTGTCCCACCATGTTGCTGCTGGTCCTTCAAGCAGAAATGCTGCAAACCTAACTTTTTCTTCATCGGTGCAGCCAACAGTCACTAAGTCCTTATTCATCGAATGTAACCAGTCATTGGCTTCCATTGGATCAGTTCTTCCAGAGAACCTTGCAGGCCTAAGTTTTAGTAACCTGGTGAGCATATCATGTGCTGGAGGATTATTCTGATTGTTGTTGTTGTTGTTGTTCTGATTCTGTATGAACGTGGTCATCTCCTGCATCAGTTGTGTCTAAGCTGTCATCATCTGCTGCATCTCAGGAGTGATATTATTGTTTTGGTTGGGGTTGGCACGACGGGGAGGCATCTGTTGGTTTGATAGGGATAAGTAATGATAGATAGACCTAAAGAAGTTCTAACACACAATCCAAAACAATCAAGTTCAAACAAACAATCAACAATAAACTATTCACTTAACAACTTATGATCTTACTCATGAGTTGAAGGAAACGACAAGTTTTCTTGAAACAATCAACCTAGTATAGTCATACCTCATAGGTCAATATGATCCATACACTAACATGATTTCAATGTCTTAGATAGTTGGTAGGCAATCTAATGTTCTCTTGGTTCTCACTTGTAGTCCTTAGTGATGTTTAAGTTGAAGTCCTTAGTCATGGTGGAGGCTTTGTCCATAAAGTTGAAAAGGAAGAGATGTAGAGTTAAAACCAAAAAGGTTGAGGAAAGAATTTACAAGATTGTTTGTAAATAAGTTTTGGAACAAATACAACTCCTATTATTCTAAGGGGTTTTGTCCAATCCTAGGGTTACAATCCTACAGGCAACATAGTGCTCTGATACCATCTGTAGAGTTCCCACCTTTAATAAGGTAGAGATCCCTGTGTTTACAATGCTAGTCCCTTGTAACACCCTCAGAATCGTCCCTATGCAAGTTTCAGCGATTCCCGCCAAACCCGCATAGAAACGATTCAAAGGTGCCCACCAGGCACTTTCGTGCGGGTGGAAAACGAAGTAATACCATTACACAATAGTCCACGATGGAACCCACAGAACAGATATACAACAACGACTCAAAGAGTCAAGAATATAGATATTCAGTACAAAGATCCAAATCACCTTTAAAACGATGTAGCGTCCAAGTACGGACAAGATGCAAATTGAGCTAAGAGCCCTGAAGAATAACCAATGGCGTCCATAACCCTGCCCAGGCCAAGCTGGAAGGGTAACCCTGCTAACGACGTCGATCTCAAAACCTGCTTAAACAAAAGGGGTGCCGACAAAGGGCAAAGGAAAAAGAGAGAGCGGTCAGTACTGAGGCCAGTACACGGCGAGGCTAGAATTCGGCGGTCCTCGCCTACATAGGTATGGTGGACTGAAGCGGCAGCGCAGCATGCACTAAACAACCTATAGAGACTCGATATAACTGTCGGCTATCAGAGAGGGGTAAGAAAGACCTATCCGGAACCAACCTGATACTACCACCAAACATACCCATCCTGGTATTTCCCCCTCGAGACCAAACGAGGAAGTCAACCGAGGAACTCACACAGTTGGCAGTTTTATTCATTTCGTTGTAGTGGCGGCAATTACTAGTCAAATATAGATAGCATGAGTCATCCTGATAGAATAAACAGTGGGCAGTTTTAGTTAAACATTCCGTTGTAGTTGCAACACTTACTAGTCAGATACAATTAGCATGAGATATCCCCAAACCCAGCAGTTGTTGGTACTTTTATTTAGCCATTCCGTTGCAGTGAAGCTGATTACTAGTCATATCGGATACACGTCAAATTATAGCAGTAAACTTTAGTTATAGTTGTCTATGATCGAGACCTGTGCTCCAAGTCGTCCATAACCGCGGACACGGCTTCTCGAAAAGATTTAACCCTGCAGGGGTGCACCAAAGTTTCCACACGCACCTACACCCTTGTTGTCGGATCAGGTAGGTACAAGATCACAAAACATACACCCAACGGTATGTCGACGGGGTTTCGGACACGACGTTTCCCAGACCCAAAGCAAGCACGGGGGGCCACCCCACTAAGCTACCCGCAACAAAGTCGGCCGGTCTCCGAGACGGACTCAGGGTTTGCGTCAGTGGCTGTAAACGACCGGGAACCCGAAAATGTGACTGGGCTTGTCGATACCGCGAAAACACTCCGCTTCCAAAACAGTACAGGTGCAGTACTTCGCACAATTTTAAATTAAGCAGTAAAGCATGGCATAAGTACAGAATAGTAATAAAGCCCCAAACTACTTGTGTCCCCCAGTACAGTACTTGGAATCAGGTACTAAATCGATGGGGGTGCCCATACACCCCACCTGTGGTTAGCGCGCTCGATCTCGGAACAGGTGTCAAGAACTCGGGGTCCTACGGGACACTAGTGGGCGGTTAACAACCAAATAACATCTATTGCCCACCGATGCCTCTGCATTTACCTACTTCAATTTTAGTTATTAAACAGTAATTGAATTAAACGATAATTAAAGCCATGATCACCTACAACATTAAACATGCGGCAATACTCCAACAACTGTGGTACTTGACGACACGCAACAGCACTTGAGCAAGCGACTACGACGCGCCAGTCCAACTATCTACCAAACAACAGGTAATAGGATGTGTCCAAGGCAATATAAGGCTGCAAGGGATATCACGGGTACGAAAACTAGAGCATCGCAACACAGATAGCAATAAATCAACAGGAGGAAATAAAGACTAGAAACGTAAAATAGGTAGAAAGGGGGAGAATGCTCGCCTGAAAACATTGTCGAAGTTTCATCCGAAGATCGGGTCGACACTCGCATCAACTCATCGGCCTAATCCGTGAAGAAGCAAAGCACTAGCAGAAACACTGGATGCACTATTTAATACTACGGCAAAAGATCGGGCATGATGCATGTATGATGTATGGCATAGCAAGAATGCGATGCAATTAGGCAATATTAAGCGGAACCAGGGTCCCGACAATTATTAGACGGTTCAAGTTATTTATCTACCCCGCAAATTAAATGTTGGATTAGCAAGGCAAAATATAACACCGGTTCGCTACACAATTTTAAATGGGACCAATATTAGACTAAAAAGCCCGCATATGTCTCCATATTTAATTATATGGTGAATCGGCATAAGGCCCCCAAACCACATGACAATATGTATGCAAGCATGGCAATTTTATATGCAACAAGTAATATTATTTATAAAATATAGGTCTTGGAAAAGGGTTCACACATCTCGGATCGAAGATCTTGGTTCCGAGGGGTTCGACGGGGTTCGGGGCTCCGAACGCCGGGAAGGGCTTTGGAATCCAGGAAGAAGGTCTTGGGCGTGCCGTGAGGAAGATCTTGGATGCTGACAATCATTGGTTCCTTGTCGGTGGGCAAACGTGGGTCCATGTCGGAGGCCTTGCCGGATGCGCGAGTGCACGGTTCCTTGAAAGAAGACGGTGCCTGCTTATACGGCGCTAGAGTAGTCGCATCCTCCATGTTACCACACTCCACCACACACCATATCCACCACAGGTTACACATCACACCATCACCTCTAAAACAGAAAAACGGCCCATCGGCAACATCAAACACCTCCAGGAAATGGCACATGGGCAACCAGATGGTGGCGATGAGGTACACGTGACAAAGATGGAGGTCGATCTTGCGCTGTGTAGGGTGGCACAACCGGAAAGAGGACACGCGCGCGCCGGGGCTCGCAGGGGAAACAGCATGGCGTAGGACTCGCCCGCGGGGAGGGAAGCAACACAGAGGCGAGGCGGCAGCGCTCTGCGGGGCTGCAGACAGAGGCGGTGAGGAGGGCCATGAGGAAGGGTCAGCAGGGCGAGTAGGCGGAGGAGGAGTCGGCGAGGGGAAGCGAGGGAGGACGCCGGGGGTGCACGGGGCGACGGCGGAGGATGGGCGAGCTTGGCGGCGGCTCAAAGAGGGCAGCGGAAGGGTGTTGCGGGCGGACGACGGAGAGGAGAGGGAGCGCCAGCGATGCGGACGAGGTGGCGGCCAGGGGCGGCGCCAGGGATGCAGAGAGGGGATCTGGCGGCGGCTACGCTCGCAGGTAGCACAGGTGAGATCGAGCGGGGTGGGGTTCGGGTGAGGGAGGCGTCGGTGGGGAGGTTGGTGGGCCGCAGGGAGGAAGGAAGGCGAGGGAAGGTTCCCTGGGTGACGCGTCGACGGCGGCGCAGAGAAGCTCGGGGGAGGGACTCGCGGTAGGTGGGGAGCGGGTTGCTAGCGAGGTGGGGCCAGGGCGCTGTGTGGGGGTGGGCCGGGAAGGAGTGGAGGGCAGGTGGGGGGCTGTGTGTGAGTGCGTGTGTGGTTGGCGGGGTGAGGAGTGGGGCAGGTGGCGGGCTAGGATTGGATGTGGGAAAGGGAGAGGTGAGGTGTCGACATGGGATTGGAGGGGGTGAGGTGGAGGGGGCTGGGTAGATTAGGTTGGGTAGGAAAGCGTTTGGGGTGGCTCTGGTTTTTGTACTGGGGGTGGCCGACTGGGTCGGATCGGCCCGGTACGGCTTCCCCCTAAAAATAATTAAACATTTTATTTACTTTAAACGGGGCTTTTGCAAACCGTCGGTAGATGAAACAAAATATTCCGGAGACCCGGGTTTGGTGTTTGAATAAAGACGGGGCGTTTAGAAAACAAAAACAGATTTTTCGAAAATAGTTTTATGCAAACAAAATGCAAGATGACATGACGATGCCCAAATGCAATGTGGCATGATGACATGAGCATGCGGTCATGATGATGCAATGCACAAAAACAACGTGATTTTCTAGTAGTGGTTTTTGCGGGGCGCCACATCCCTGGATCAATAGCTAGCATCCACAGTTAAGATGTAATATCAAGAAACAAAGGTCATAATACAACTTTATAACCAGGAATAAAATAATTTATTACATCTTACATAACTCATTTGGCTATCTCATTACAATGCAGCAGAATATCTATAAAGCATGGGGTGCTTCATCTTCAAAGTGCCACAGGCAATCATGTTGGTTGTAGACTTGTAATCCTATTCATCAAACTTCACTAACATCAAACAAACCTGCAACATAATAAGTTGCAGCCACAAGGGTCAATACATTTGAATTGTATTGGCAAGTTTCACTACTATGTAAAATTTAGTGGATCCTATCATTACATGCATATTTGGCTAAGTAGGGTTTAGGATCATTTGCAGAAAAGCAATATAGTTTTATCCTAACTTTTCAAAATAGTTTTTGATCTTTTGTCAAATCTTCCTGAACTTCTTGGAAAACTCCAAGTGCTTCAAATCCCTTGTTGTCACCATCAAGTTTTACTTTGAGAAATTGGAATGTCGAGATCTTCCATAGCTTCAGGCCTTAGTTGCTCAGAGTTGTCCGTAACTGGGGACACGGCTAAGTAATTAGAATTTGATCTTCTACAGAAGTTGTACACTTTACCCACATGACACAATCTCATCTTGACACCACCAGTGGCCGCTGGATAAGTACTCACCCAATGGAGTACCGGCAGTTCGAGAATGTGACAAAGTCTTTCCATAGAAGTCCTCTCAATACACAATGCTAGCTTGTCTACCAGGCACCAATGTAGGGATAAATTTCCCTTACACAATTCTAGTTAACCTGAAGATGCCAATGCATGAGTCTTCCACTATGTAGTTGACTAAGCCAGAGCCCATTTAGCATGTGGCTGTACATGGAAGCCACTGTACGAGAAACATGTTCAATATCTAAGTCCCTGGGTGGTTTTCTTCTAGTGCACATACAAAAAGATAGCCATATAAACATGGTTCCCTTTGTTGCCACGTTTTCCAAAACTTGAGTATCCTTGTCCACCCAGGTGGTTCATTGAGTATTTGTTTTATTATATAAAACATATATGTTTTCAATACTTCATATAATCATATCATGTATCCCATCCCAAATATATAGCAGGGCTAAGCTTACTACAACTACAATGTTTCCACTAAGGGAGATATAAGGGTATCCTATTAGGATTTAGCATAGCATAAAATATAGTAGTCCTTATTATGGATGTTACAAAAATACACTAAGTGTAATGAAAATAGTAGGACATGGATGATAGTGTCACTTGCCTTTTAGTAGAGAATGTTGGTTCACTTCTTGATCTTGCAAATATCACACTCTTCTAATTCCATTATAATTCAATCAAGCAAACACAAATTCAACTAGCATTCCAACCAATTTATCACACATAAAATAATAGAAACAAGGTCATGCATGCAAGCATGAAAAAGATAGTTTTATTTGCAAAAGTGGTTTCTACTAGGCTCTAAACATTATAAAGTTCAAAGTGGTCATTTACTAAAGTAGTAAAACCATTTGCAAAAGGTTTCATCTATAAACCATTTTTAAATCAAATCAATATTTTATGTGGTTGAAAATGTTTTTAGCAAAGAAATATTCTTTAAAGGGTTCACCAAATATATTTTTAATTCTCAAAACTTGGTGTTTAGGGTCTTAAGGTTTGAATCAATTCATTTCCCAAAGGTTTTACTCAAAATTCATTTCTAAACCAAAATCAATATTTTTATTTGACTAGAAATGCTCTTACTCCAATATTTATTCCTTAACTTCACAAAATACATTTTTAAGTCCATAAGTTGGTTCCTAGGGTCAGTAGGTTCAAAACAAACCATTTTGCAAAGATTTCATATTAAAAATATTTCTAGAACAATTTTATATCAAATTGTGCCTACACATGTTTCTGCAATTTCAACCAATTTTCCACAATCAAAACATTAAACAAAGTGCATGGTTGCAAAGTACTTTCTCTGCTGAATCCATTGATATAAAATTTGCAAAATTTAGACGTGTAGAATTAAAGTTATGAATTTTACAAGTTTGCAATTCTAATAGAACATTTTCTGTTTTTAAATCGAAACCAGTGCCACGCGGCGTGTTTCTATTGGACGGTACCGCTTCGGGTGGATCGAGCTCTATGGGATGTTAGATCTAAAGTGTATCACATGGCTAACATCAACCGATAACGGTTCGTTAAACGATCTATCCTAACCACTAGATCTACATCCAACAGACGAGGTTGCTTGGTCAAAGACTGGCGGCGCTGCGCGGCGGCGAGCGGCAGAGCACGCTCTGGCGGTGTGCTTGCCGACGATGCAGGAAGAAAGGAAGACAGAGGAGGGGCTCACAGTGTTCGCGTGGTCGAGGTGAAGCTTGAGGTGCTTTCTGCTAGTCGAGGGGCGCACCGGAGAGGCGACGATTGCTCGCCGGAGTGTGCAGCGGCGTCGGGCGGCTCTGTATGACGACGGGGACGGAGCTGCGGGTCACCCTAAGGCAAGCGGAGCATACGGTTATATGCGGGCGAGCGTGGGTAGTACAGGAGCATCATCGGGAGGTGCTGGGGCGGTCTGAGTTTACCAGGGGGAGCTCGCCGGAGAAACTGCAGAAGACGGTGGCGCTCGGTGTCGAGGTTGCCGACGCTATGGTGCTCGCGCGGGCAAGCCGTGGGTGCAGAGAGAAGCGTCAGGGAATGGGGAGCATTCTAGCGTGGCTGAGGAGGCGAGGGCCGGTTGGTCGGCGCCGGAATCGATGGAAGACCTCGTCGGAGCAGAGAAGGTGTGAGCGTGCAATTCGTGCAGCCCGGTGGCTCCGGTCGTGTGAGGGTTGAGGGGAAATGGAGAGGAGTGTCATGCGATTAAGAGGGCGTAGACGTTGGAGAGATTAACGCCTCCATTGATGCGAATTGATCGCCGCAATCAAGGCAGAAACGTCGAGGGGGAACGGCTGGCGCGGGTGGAAACGAAGAACAGGCAGCGTGGGGTCCGTTGTCAGCGAGAGTGAGGGAGGGGAAGATGGGGCCACTTGTCTGCGTCTCAGCGGGTGTGTTTTTCAGTGAAAACGGTTCACTGCGGGGAAGAGTTAGTTGGGCTGGAGTTGGTCTTGCTGGGCCTGTTGGGTTGGGTCTGTTTCATTCATTTTTTTATACCAAATGTTTTTCCTTTTTCTGTTTGAATATTCTGATTTGTTTTTCATTCAAACAATTCAAACACCAATTCAAATCAAACCACCAACAAACTTTAGTTATAGATTAATTCTGTTTAACAACATAATTCAAAGTCCAAAGTAAATTAATTTTTATTCTTTTAGGATCTATTATTAATTAAAAATAAAAAGACCTTAGTCTTTATTTCAAATAGGGTTTAATTTATTTTTAAAACTCTATTTTAAATCTAAACAAAACCAAAACCTTTTCAGTAGGTTTCATTTGAAAAACAAAAACACTTGGAAATCTTATTGAAAATAAATTAACAAGTTTTAGTGTTTATTTAAAATGGAAAAGCCTTTACTTTAATAAAATTGGATAATAATAAATCCTCATTATTTTATTTAAAAAACCTTTACTCTTTTTATCAAATAGAAATATTTTATTTCAAAAGCTTGGAAAAGATTTAATTTGGCTCTATAAAATAATCCTTATTTAAATTTCTACCTTTTGCTTTATAAAAACCATATCTTTTTATTTAAAGATCCAAAAATAGTGATTCCAACTATTATAACTTTATTTATTAATTGTTTATCTTTTTAAATCCCTTTAGGATTTTATTTGATCAAAATAGGTTTTGATGTTTCCAATTGGATTCAAAAAGTTTCTTCTCACCCTAAATTTCAACAAAATTTTATTTTGTTTATTTATTTTTCACATTCCAAAATTTGGAAAATTTTGGGATGTGACAGGCTACCACCCTTAAAAGAAATCTCATCCCGAGATTTGGGAAGGCTAGGGTTACAAGTTGGCTTCAAGGCAACTAGGGTACTACCACCCTTAAAAGAAAGTCTCGTGGGGTTACATTGATGGTTCACTTGACTATGGGTTCAACACTTAATATTCAGACAAGGAATCCTTATTTGATTCTTCTGAATTTAACTAGTTCTGGACATCCACTTCTTCTATCTCTTCAAAGTTTCCATCCATGTCAATGTGGTTCACATGTCCTTTCTGGCTCACATTGGAGTCATTTCCATTGGCTCTTCTAGCATCCTTATTTCTTTTTCTTCTCAGGACAGTCTGATGCATAGTGTCCAAGTTCCTTACAATTATAGAACTGCAACTGGCTAATGTATTTCTTCCTGAAAGTGTCATGTTGGTTCTGACCAAGGTCATCTCTATTGTCAGTATCATTTCCATTATTATCACTTCCATTGTTGTTGTGGTGATGCTGATGTGGTTCAGAATCTTCATTGCTCTTTTTGAATGAATGCTTCTTTTGTGATGATCCTGAGTGATTCTTGAGTTTATGCTTCCTCTTTCTGTTCTCAACTTGATTCATCTTGTTTTCCAAAATGGTGGCTTTGTCACAGAGTGATTGATAAGTTGGTACATAGGCAACAGATAGCTGCAGGTTCAACTCATCATTAAGTCCTTCAAGGAATTTCTCCTTTCTCTTAGCATCCGTGTCAACTTCATCCGGTGCATAGCGTGCCGGATTGTTGAATTCTTCAATATACTCAGCCACACTGAGGTGACGTTATTTCAGATTGTGGAACTCCTTTTATTTCAAGTTCATCACTCTGGATGAGATGTGAGATGTACGGAAACCATCCTCAAAAATAGCCCAAGTCACATCCTCAAGGGGAGTGGTGATTTGAAAGTTGTCCCACCATGTTGCTGCTGGTCCTTCAAGCAGAAATGCTGCAAACCTAACTTTTTCTTCATCGGTGCAGCCAACAGTCACTAAGTCCTTCTTCATCGAATGTAACCAGTCATTGGCTTCCATTGGATCAGTTGTTCCAGAGAACCTTGCAGGCCTAAGTTTCAGAAAGCTGGTGAGCATATCATGTGCTGGAGGATTATTCTGATTGTTGTTGTTGTTGTTGTTCTGATTCTGTATGAACGTGGTCATCTCCTGCATCAGTTGTGTCTGAGCTGTCATCATCTGCTGCATCTCAGGAGTGATATTGTTGTTTTGGTTGGGGTTGGCACGACGGGGAGGCATTTGTTGGTTTGATAGGGATAAGTAATGATAGATAGACCTAAAGAAGTTCTAACACAAAACCCAAAACAATCAAGTTCAAACAAACAATCAACAAGAAACTATTCACTTAACAACTTATGATCTTACTCATGAGTTGAAGGAAATGACAAGTTTTCTTGAAACAATCAACCTAGTATAGTCATACCTCATAGGTCAATATGATCCATACACTAACATGATTTCAATGTCTTAGATAGTTGGTAGGCAATCTAATGTTCTCTTGGTTCTCACTTGTAGTCCTTAGTGATGTTTAAGTTGAAGTCCTTAGTCATGGTGGAGGCTTTGTCCATAAAGTTGAAAAGGAAGAGATGTAGAGTTAAAACCAAAAAGGTTGAGGAAAGAATTTACAAGATTGTTTGTAAATAAGTTTTGGAACAAATACAACTCCTATTATTCTAAGGGGTTTTGTCCAATCTAGGGTTATAATCCTACAAGCAACACAGTGCTCTGATACCATCTGTAGAGTTCCCAACCTTTAATAAGGTAGAGATCCCTATGTTTACAATGCTAGTCCCTGGATCAATAGCTAGCATCCACAGTTAAGATGTAATATCAAGAAACAAAGGTCATAATACAACTTTATAACCAGGAATAAAATAATTGATTACATCTTACATAGCTCATTTGGCTATCTCATTACAATGCAGCAGAATATCTATAAAGCATGAGGTCCTTCATCTTCAAAGTGCCACAGGCAATCATGTTGGTTGTAGACTTGTAATCCTATTCATCAAACTTCACTAACATCAAACAAACCTGCAACATAATAAGTTGCAGCCACAAGGGTCAATACATTTGAATTGTATTGGCAAGTTTCACTACTATGTAAAATTTAGTGGATCCTATCATTACATGCATATTTGGCTAAGTAGGGTTTAGGCTCATTTGCAGAAAAGCAATATAGTTTTATCCTAACTTTTCAAAATAGTTTTTGATCTTTTGTCAAATCTTCCTGAACTTCTTGGAAAACTCCAAGTGCTTCAAATCCCTTGTTGTCACCATCAAGTTTTACTTTGAGAAATTGGAATGTCGAGATCTTCCATAGCTTCAGCCCTTAGTTGCTCAGAGTTGTC
Source organism: Avena sativa (assembly GCA_916181665.1). Classification (NCBI taxonomy): domain Eukaryota; kingdom Viridiplantae; phylum Streptophyta; class Magnoliopsida; order Poales; family Poaceae; genus Avena; species Avena sativa. Next base: position 143,303,256 of record OV702280.1, read on the forward strand.
CGTAACCGGGGACACGGCTAAGTACTTAGAATTTGATCTTCTACAGAAGTTGTACACTTTACCCACATGACACAATCTCGTCTTGACGCCACCTGTGGCCGCTGGATAAGTACTCACCCAATGGAGTACTAGCAGATCGAGAATGTGACAAAGTATTTCCATAGAAGTCCTCTCAATACACAATGCTAACTTGTCTACCAGGCACCAATGTAGGGATAAATATCCCTTACACAATTCTAGTTAACCTGAAGATGCCAGTGCATGAGTCTTCCACTATGTAGTTGACTAAGCCAGAGCCCATTTAGCATGTGGCTGTACATGGAAGCCACTGTACGAGAAACATGTTCAATCTCTAAGTCCCTGGGTGGTTTTCTTCTAGTGCACATACAAAAAGATAGCCATATAAACATGGTTCCCTTTGTTGCCACCTTGTCCAAAACTTGAGTATCCTTGTCCACCCAGGTGGTTCATTGAGTATTTGTTTTATTATATAAAACATATATATTTTCAATACTTCATATAATCATATCATGTATCCCATCCCAAATATATAGCAGGGCTAAGCTTACTACAACTACAATGTTTCCACTAAGAGAGATATAAGGGTATCCTATTAGGATTTAGCATAGCATAAAATATAGTAGTCCTTATTATGCATGTTACAAAAATCCACTAAGTGTAATGAAAATAGTAGGACATGGATGATAGTGTCACTTGCCTTTTAGTAGAGAATGTTGGTTCACTTCTTGATCTTGCAAATATCACACTCTTCTAATTCCACTACAATCCAATCAAGCAAACACAAATTCAGCTAGAATTCCAACCAATTTATCACACATAAAATAATAGAAACAAGGTCATGCATGCAAGCATGCAAAAGATAATTTTATTTGCAAAAGTGGTTTCTACTAGGATCTAAACATTATAAAGTTCAAAGTGTTCATTTACTAAAGTAGTAAAACCATTTGCAAAAGGTTTCATATATAAACCATTTTTAAATCAAATCAATATTTTATGTGGTTGAAAATGTTTTTAGCAAAGCAATATTCTTTAAAGGGTTCACCAAATATATTTTTAATTCTCAAAACTTGGTGTTTAGGGTCTGAAGGTTTGAATCAATTCATTTCCCAAAGGTTTTACTCAACATTCCTTTCTAAACCAAAATCAATATTTTTATTTGACTAGAAATGCTCTAACTCCAATATTTATTCCTTAACTTTCCAAAATACATTTTTAAATCCATAAGTTGGTTCCTAGGGTCAGTAGGTTCAAAACAAACCATTTTGCAAAGATTTCATATTAAAAATATTTCTAGAACAATTTTTATATTCAAATTGTTCCTACACATGTTTCTGCAATTTCAACCAATTTTACACAAGCAAAACATTAAACAAAGTGCATGGTTGAAAAGTACTTGCTCTGCTGAATCCATTGATATAAAATTTGCAAAATTTGGACGTGTAGAATTAAAGTTATGAATTTTACAAGTTTGCAATTCTAATAGAACATTTTCTGTTTTTAAATCGAAACCAGTGCCACGCGGCGTGTTTCTATTGGACGGTACCGCTTTGGGTGGATCGAGCTCTGTGGGCTGTTAGATCGAAAGTCTATCGCATGGCTCAGATCAATCGATAACGGTTCGTTAAACGATCTATCCTAACCACTAGATCTACATCCAACGGACAAGGTTGCTTGGTCAAAGACTGGCGGCGCTGCGCGGTGGCGAGCGGCGGAGCACGCTCTGGCGGTGTGCTTGCCGACGATGCAGGAAGCAAGGAAGACAGAGGTGGGGCTCACAGTGTTCGCGTGGTCGAGGTGAAGCTCGAGGTGATGTCTGCTAGTCGAGGGGCGCACCGGAGAGGCGACGACTGCTCGCCGGAGTGTGCAGCGGCGTCAGGCGGCTCTATATGATGACGGGGACGGAGCTGCAGGTCACCCTAAGGCAAGTGAAGCATACGGTTAGACGCGGGAGAGCGTGGGGAGTACAGGAGCATCATCGGGAGGTGCTGGGGCGGTCTGAGTTTACCAGGGGGGAGCTCGCCGGAGAAACGGCAGAAGACGGTGGCGCTCGGTGTCGAGGTTGCCGATGCTACGGTGCTCGCTCGGGCAAGCCGTGGGTGCAGAGAGAAGCGTCAGGAAATGGGGAGCATGCTAGTGTGGTTGAGGAGGCCATGGCCGGTTGGTCGGCGCCGGAATCGACGGAAGACCTCGTCGGAGCAGAGAAGGTGTGAGCGTGCAATTCGTGCAGCCCGGTGGCTCCGGTCGTGTGAGGGTTGAGGGGAAATGGAGAGGAGTGTCAGGAGATTAAGAGGGCATAGACGTTGGAGAGATTAACGCCTCCATTTATGCGAATTGATCGCCGCAATCAAGGCAGAAACGGCGAGGGGGAACGGCTGGCGCGGGTGGAAACGAAGAACAGGCAGCGTGGGGTCTGTTGTCAGCGAGACTGAGGGAGGGGAAGATGGGGCCACTTGTTTACGTCTCAGCGGGTGTGTTTTTCAGTGAAAACGGTTCACTGCGGGGAAGAGTTAGTTGGGCTGGAGTTGGGCTTGCTAGGCCTGTTGGGTTGGGTCTGTTTCATTCATTTTTTTATACCAAATGTTTTTCCTTTTTCTGTTTGAATATTCTGATTTGTTTTTCATTCAAACAATTCAAACACCAATTCAAATCAAACCACCAACAAACTTTAGGTATAGATTAATTCTGTTTAACAACATAATTCAAAGTCCAAAGTAAATTAATTTTTATTCTTTTAGGATCTATTATTAATTAAAAATAAAAAGACCTTAGTCTTTATTTCAAATAGGGTTTAATTTATTTTTAGAACTCTATTTGAAATCTAAACCAAACCAAAACCTTTTCAGTAGGTTTCATTTGAAAAAAAAAACACTTGGAAATCTTATTTAAAATAAATTAACAAGGTTTAGTGTTTATTTAAAATGGAAAAGACTTTACTTTAATAAAATTGGATAATAATAAATCCTCATTATTTTATTTAAATAAACCTTTACTCTTTTTATAAAATAGAAATATTTATTTCAAAAGCTTGGCCAAGATTTAATTTGGCTCTATAAAATAATCCTTATTTAAATTTCTACCTTTTGCTTTATAAAAACCATATCTTTTTATTTAAAGATCCAAAAATAGTGATTCCAACTATTATAACTTTATTTATTAATTTTTTATCTTTTTAAATCCCTTTAGGATTTTATTTGATCAAAATAGGTTTTGATGTTTCCAATTGGATTCAAAAAGTTTCTTCTCACCCTAAATTTCAACAAAATTTTATTTTGTTTATTAATTTTTCACATTTCAAAATTTGGAAAATTTTGGGATGTGACATATAAGCTTGAAGGTGATAAAGGATACATTTAACAATCAATTCTAAAAGAAACAACTTTTAAGTAACCCTTAAGAAGTAATATAGAATACCTAATTGGGCAAGTGTCGAGAATGAAAAATTCCAATGGGTATGGACAAATTGAGTTCAAATCCAATCTGGGAAGGAGTACCAGGACCAACTATACTACGACAGTAATAGAAAGGTAGTATTTTGACTACTACCACAGGTATATAGAAACATAAAACTTGTTTTAGTGAGAACCTCTAAACTGTATTTAAAATAGGAATAAAGTTTTATGATTAAATAAGAAGTATTGGATTAGGATATCTAATCAGGTTATGGAATACTCCAAATAATTCCATTTAAGGTCGTTATGGAGTGGAGAGTGTAGCAACCACTACAATTCAATTCCTTACTCCAAAACGTGAGAGTTTGCGAACTTCGAGGACGAAGTTTATTTTAAGGGGGAGAGTTTGTAACATCCCAGCATTAGAGCTTAGAAATAAGCTGAACCCAGATGTGTGCATTGCATTCATGCATAGAAAATCTGAATAAATTTCGCACTTTTAGACAAAACTTGTCAAAGTGATTAAAGCTTCTCTTAACTTGATGGAATAAGAAGTAGATCATCAAGTTGACTGCGATAAGTTTCAATAGGACTTTGCTAATACCTTACTTGGGTAAGGGATATTTGACCTAAGGGTAGATCAATTGAAATAAAAGATAAAACCTAATACATTATGATTGATCCTTAGGTGATCATATCATAGTATCCATTATAATCACTCATGAGTACAATTTAAGGATATAACAGAAATAACAAGAATGTAACAACTATATCTTAATATAATCTGCATATACCATGAGTATCATGGTAATACCTAACCCTACTTCTTAAGTAAGATGCAGTAGGAAAGGAACTAAGCTGTAGAGGTTCCAACCTTTAATAAGGTAGAGATCCCTGTGTTTACAATGCTAGTCCCTGGATCAATAGCTAGCATCCATAGTTAAGATGTAATATCAAGAAACAAAGGTCATAATACAACTTTATAACCAGGAATAAAATAATTCATTACATCTTACATAGATCATTTGGCTATCTCATTACAATGCATCAGAAATAACTATAGCATGGAGTACTTCATCTTCAAAGTGCCACAGGCAATCATGTTGGTTGTAGACTTGTAATCCTATTCAACACACACTTCACTAACATCAAACAAACCTGCAACATAATAAGTTGCAGCCATAAGGGTCAATACATTTGAATTATATTGGCAAGTTTCACTATTATGTAGAAATAAGTGGATCCTATCAATACAGGAATATTTGGCTAAGTAGGGTTTAGGCTCATTTGCATAAAGCAATATAGTTTTATCCTATCTTTTCAAAATAGTTTTAATCTTTTGAAAATCTTTCTGAACTCCTTGGAAAATTCCAAGTGCTTCTAATCCCTTGCTGTCACCATCAAGTTTTACTTTGAGAAATTGGAATGTCGAGATCTTCCATAGCTTCAGGCCTTAGTTGCTCAGAGTTGTCCATAACCGGGGACACAACTAAGTACTTAGAATTTGATCTTCTGCAGAAGTTGTACACTTTACCCACATGACACAATCTCGTCTTGACGCCACCAGTGGCCGTTGGGTAAGTACTCACCAAATGGAGTACCGGCAGATCGAGAATGTGACAAAGTCTTTCCATAGAAGTCCTCCCAATACACAATGTTAGCTTGTCTACCAGGCACCAATGTAAGGATATATTTCCCATACACAATTCTAGTTAACCTAAAGATGCCAATGCAAGGGTCTTCCACTATGGAGTTGACTAAGCCAGAGTCCATTTAGCATGTGGCTGTACACGGAAGCCACTGTACGAGAAACATGTTAAATCTCTAAGTCCCTGGGTGGTTTTCTTCTAGTGCACATACAAAAAGATAGCCATATAAACATGGTTCCCATTGTTTCCACCTTTTCCAAAATTGAGTATCCTCTTTCCACCTAGGTGGTTCATTGAGTACTTGTTTTATTACATAAAACATATATTTTTCCAACACTTTATATAATCATATCATGTATCCCATCCCAAATATATAGCAGGGCTAAGCATACTACAACTACAATGTTTTCACTAAGGAAGATATAAGGATATCCTAATAGGATATAGCATAGCATAGAAATATAGTAGTCCTATCATCCATACTACAAAAATCCACTAAGTGTAATGAAAATAGTAGGACATGGATGATAGGGTCACTTGCCTTTTTAGTAGAGAATGTTGGTTCACTTCTTGATCTTGCAAATATCACACTCTTATAACTTCACTACAATTCAATCAAGCAAACACATATTCAACTAACATTCAAACAATTTCATCACATAAAATATCAAAAACATGGCAATGCATGCAAGCATGCAAAAGATGGTTTTATTTAGAAAAGTTGTTTATACTAGGATCTAAACATTTTAAAGCTCATATTGGTCATTTACAAGAGTGGTAAAACCATTTGAAAAAGGTTTCACCTCATAAACCAAATATTATACCAAAGTGATATTTTATGTTGTTGAAAATGCCTTTTGCAAGGTAATAATTTTATAGGGTTCATCAAATATATTTTTAAATCTCAAAACTTGGTGTTTAGGGTCAGAGAGTTTAACTCAAATCTTTCTCCCAAGATTTTACTCAAAAAGTATTTTAACACATAAACAATATTTTTATTTGACTAGAAATGATCTTATTCAAAGATTTGTTCCTTAACTTCATAAAATACATTTTTTAATCCATAAGTTGGTTTATATGGTCAGTGGGTTCAAAACAAACCATTTAGCAAAGATTTCACCTTAAAATATTTCTAGAACTATTTTTATATTCAAATTATGCCTACACAAGTTTCTGCAAATTCAACCAATTTTCCAGACGCAAAACATTAAACAAAGTGCATGGTTGCAAAGTACTTATTCTGCTGATTCCATTGATATAACATTTTCACAATTTGGACGTGTAGATTAAAAGTTATGAATTTTAGAAGTTTGCATATCTAATAGAACAAAATTTCTGTTTTAAATCAAACTCTGTCCACGTGGCTCAATACTATTGGTCGGTAACGGTTCGTGCGGATCGATCAACACTGGTTGCAGGATCTCACTTAAATCGCACGGCACAGATGGACGTGTATCCCTTCGTTTAAAATCTAATCTCATTCCTTCGATCTAGATCCGACGGACCACAGCAGCTCGACCATGGACTGGCGGCGCTAGAGGCGGCTAACGGCGACGCACGCTTGGACGGAGACGTTGCCGAGGGACTAGGTCGCGCAGGGAAGGGAGAGGATGCTCACCGTGCTCGCAGGAGTGCAGCGAAGCTCAAGGTGGTCACCGTTGGGCTGGGGCGCACAAGAACGGAGTGGATTGCTCGCCGGAGCTTGCAGTGGCATCGGGTTCGTCTGGTTGTCGTCGGATGCGGGGTTTGAGGACACGCTAAGGCAAACAGAGCATGCGGTTAGATGCGTACGATGCTGGGGATCATGGGAGCATCAACGGGGAAAACAGGGGCGATCTGTGCTCACCGGGGGATCTCGCCGGAGTCGAGGCAGGAGGTGGAGGTCGCTCTGATGTTGAGGTTGCTGAGGCTACGGTGCTCGCGCGGGTGTGGGGCTGGTGCTTGAAGATGCGCAAGAAGAGGGGGAGCAGACTCGTATGCTCTGGGAGGCGAGGGGCGGTTGGACAGCGCCGGAATCGGCCGGAGAAGCTCGTCGGGGCAGATAGGCTCGAGCTCGAAATTGGGGCATCCTAGAGGCAGAGAGGAGGCTTTGCTTTGGGGGAATGGAAGAGGGGAGGGAGGCGCTTAAGTGTGCGTGGTCACTGGCGAGATTACTCCGGCCATTAACGCGAGTTAACACGAATTGAATGACGGCAGAAACACGAGGAGGAATGGTCGTGGTGGTGGAGACGACGACTAACGGCGTGGGGCCGCGTTGTATGCGAGGGAGAGGGAGTGGGAGTGGGGCCTGCTGGTCAGTGACTGTGCGTGTGAGTTTCTGAGTGGAAAAACGATTCATTGCGGGGTGGGAAGAGATGGGCTGCGTTATTGGGCCTGCTGGGCTGGGTTGTTCTTTTTTTATACAAAACCTTTTTCTTTTTCTATATTGAATTTATGTTTTTATTTTTATTCAAACAATTCAAACTCCATTTGAATTCAAACTTTCACCAAACTTTGTTGATTTAAAAACTGTTTATTAGCATAATCTAAAATCAAATCTAGAATAATTAATTTTAGGGCTTATTATTTATTAAAAATAAATAAATAGTCATTAGACTTCATTTCAAATAGGATCAAATATTTACCAAAACCCTTTTCAGTAGGTTTTATTAAAAAAACATAACACTTTGAAATATAATTTAAAATACTTTAATAAGTTTTTAATGATCATTCAAAATAGGAAAATGTCTTTACTTAAATGAAATTTGGATATAAATAAATCCTCATGATTTTATTTAAATAATCCTTTACTCTTTTTACCAAACAAAAATATTTTATTTTAATTGCTTGGCCAAGATTTACTTTGGCTCTTTAAAAAAATAGTCCTTATTCATTATTTCTATCTTTGCTTATAAAAACCATATCTTTTTATTTAAAGACCCAAAAATGGTGATTCCAACTTTTATAACCTTATTTATTATTTGTTTATCTTTTTAAATCCCTTTATTATTCTATTTGATCAAAATAGGTTTTGATGTTTCCAAATGGAATCAAAAAGTTTCTTTTTCTCCCTAAATTTCAACAATTGTTTTTAATTTGTTTTTTTATTTTTCACATTTCAAAATTTGGAAAATTTTGGGATGTGACAGGCTACCACCCTTAAAAGAAATCTCATCCCGAGATTTGGGAAGGCTAGGGATTACAAGTTGGCTTGAAGACAATTAGGGTACTACCATCCTTAAAAGAAAGTCTCATAGGGTTACATTGATGGTTCACTTGACTATGGCTTAATGATTGATATCCAACAAGGAATCCTTATTTGACTCAACCGAGTTAACTAATTCCTGACATCCACATCTTCTATTTCTTCAAGGTTCCCATCCATGTCAATGTGGTTCACATGTCCTTTCTGGGTCACATTGGAGTCATTTCCATCGGAGTTTCCAGCATCCTTCTTCTTTTTCTTCTCAGGACAGTCTGATGCATAGTGTCCAAGTTCCTTACATTTATAGCACTGCAACTGGCTAATATCTTTCTTCCTGAAAGTGTCATGTTGGTTCTGACCAAGGTCATCTCCATTGTCAGTATCATTTCCATTATTATCACTTCCATTATTGTTCTGGTGGTACTGATGTGGTTCAGAATCTTCATTGATCTTTTTGAATGGTTGCTTTGTCACAGAGTGATTGATAAGTTGGTACATAGGCAACAGATAGCTGCAGGTTCAACTCATCATTAAGTCCTTCAAGGAATTTCTCCTTTCTCTTAGCATCCGTGTCAACTTCATCCGGTGCATAGCGTGCCGGATTGTTGAATTCTTCAATATACTCAGCCACACTGAGGTGATGTTATTTCAGATTGTGGAACTCCTTTTATTTCAAGTTCATCACTCTGGATGAGATGTGAGATGTATGGAAACCATCCTCAAAAATAGCCCAAGTCACATCCTCAAGGGGAGTGGTGATCTGAAAGTTGTCCCACCATGTTGCTGCTGGTCCTTCAAGCAGATATGATGCAAACCTAACTTTTTCTTCGTTCGTGCAGCCAACAATCACTAAGTCCTTATTCACCGAACATAACCAGTCATTGGATACCATTGGATCAGTTGTTCCAGAGAACCTTGCAGGCCTTAGCTTCAGAAAACTGGTGAGCATATCATGTGCTGGAGGGTTATTCTGATTGTTGTTGTTGTTGTTGTTGTTGTTGTTGTTGTTGTTGTTGTTCTGATTCTGATTTTGCATAAACTGTGTCATCATCTGCATCAGTTGAGCTTGACCTGTCATCAACTATTGCATCTCGGGAGTGATGTTGTTATTGTTGTTTTGGTTGGGGTTGGCACGACGGGGAGGCATCTGTTGGTTTGATAGAGATAAGTAATGATGGATAGATCTAAAGAAGTTCTAACATAACACCCAAAACAATCAAGTTCAATAAAACAATCAAACAACCAACAAGCAACTATTCACTTAACAACTTATGAGCTTAACTCATGAGTTGAAGGAAACAACAAGTTTTCTTGAAATAATTAACTCGGTATAGTCATACCTCATAGGTCAATATGATCCATACACTAACATGATATCAATGTTTTTGGTAGGCAATCTAATGTCTCTTGGTTCTCACTTGTAGTCCGTAGTGATGTCTAAGTTGAAGTCCTTGGTGAAACTAAAGTTGAAGTCATTGGTCATGGTGGAGGCTTTGTCCATCAAGTTGAAAAGTAAGAGGTGTAGAATCAAAACCAAAGGTTGAGGAAAGAGTTTACAAGATTGTTTGTAAATTAGTTTTGGAACAAAAACAACTCCTATTTTTCTAAGGGGTTTTGTCCAATCCTAGGGTTACAATCCTACAGGCAACTTGGCTCTGATACCATCTGTAGAGGTCCCAACCTTTAATAAGGTAGAGATCCATGTGTTTACAATGTTAGTCCCTGGATCAATAGCTAGCATCCACAGTTAAGATGTAATATCAAGAAACAAAGGTCATAATACAACTTTATAACCAGGAATAAAATAATTCATTACATCTTACGTAGCTCATTTGGCTATCTCATTACAATGCAGCAGAAATAACTATAGCATGGAGTACTTCATCTTCAAAGTGCCACAGGCAATCATGTTGGTTGTAGACTTGTAATCCTATTCAACACACACTTCACTAACATCAAACAAACCTGCAACATAATAAGTTGCAGCCACAAGGGTCAATACATTTGAATTGTATTAGCAAGTTTCACTATTAAGTAGAAATAAGTGGATCCTATCAATACATGCATATTTGGCTAAGTAGGGTTTAGGCTCATTTGCAGAAAGCAATATAGTTTTATCCTATCTTTTCAAAATAGTTTTAATCTTTTGAAAATCTTTCTGAACTACTTGGAAAATTCCAAGTTCTTCTAATCCCTTGTTGTCACCATCAAGTTTTACTTTGAGAAATTGGAATGTCGAGATCTTCCATAGCTTCAGGCCTTAGTTGCTCAGAGTTGTCCATAACCGGGGACACGGCTAAGTACTTAGAATTTGATCTTCTCCAGAAGTTGTACACTTTACCCACATGACACAATATCGTCTTGACGCCACCAGTGGCCGCTGGGTAAGTACTCACCAAATGGAGTACCGGCAGATCGAGAATGTGACAAAGTCTTTCAATAGAAGTCCTCCCAATACACAATGCTAGCTTGTCTACCAGGCACCAATATAAGGATATATTTCCAATACACAATTCTAGTTAACCTAAAGATGCCAATGCAAGGGTCTTCCACTATGTAGTTGACTAAGCCAGAGCCCATTTAGCATGTGGCTGTACACGGAAGCCACTGTACGAGAAACATGTTCAATCTCTAAGTCCCTGGGTTGTTTTCTTCTAGTGCACATACAAAAAGATGGCCATATAATCATGGTTCCCTTTGTTGCCACCTTGTCCAAAATTTAGTATCCTCTTTCCACCCAGGTGGTTCATTGAGTACTTGTTTTATTATATAAAACATATATTTTTCCAACACTTTATATAATCATATCATGTATCTCATCCCAAATATATAGCAGGGCTAAGCATACTACAACTACAATGTTTTCACTAAGGAAGATATAAGGATATCCTAATAGGATATAGCATAGCATAGAAATATAGTAGTCATATCATGCATACTACAAAAATACACTAAGTGTAATGAAAATAGTAGGACATGGATGATAGGGTCACTTGCCTTTTTAGTAGATAATTTTGGTTCACTTCTTGATCTTGAAAATATCACACTCTTCTAACTTCACTACAATTCAATCAAGCAAACACATATCCAACTAACATTCAAACAATTTCACCACATAAAATATCAAAAACATGGCAATGCATGCAAGCATGCAAAATATGGTTTTATTTAGAAAAGTGATTTCTACTAGGCTCTAAACATTTTAAAGATCATATTGGTCATTTACAAGAGTGGTAAAACCATTTGAAAAAGGTTTCACCTCATAAACCAAATATTATACCAAAGTGATATTTTATGTTGTTGAAAATGCCTTTTGCAAGGTAATAATTTTATAGGGTTCATCAAATATATTTTTAAATCTCAATACTTGGTGTTTAGGGTCAGAGAGTTTAACTCAAATCATTCTCCCAAGATTTTACTCAAAAAGTATTTTTAACACATAAACAATATTTTTATTTTACTAGAAATGCTCTTATTCAAAGATTTATTCCTTAACTTCACGAAAATACATTTTTAAATAAATAAGTTGGTTTCTATGGTCAGTAGGTTCAAAAAAAACCATTTAGCAAAGATTTCACCTTAAAAATATTTGTAGAACTATTTTTATATTCAAATTATTCCTACACAAGTTTCTCCAAATTCAACCAATTTTCCAGATGCAAAACATTAAACAAAGTGCATGGTTGCAAAGTAATTGTTCTGCTGATTCCATTGATCTAAAATTTTCAAATTTTAGACATGTAGATTAAAAGTTATGAATTTTACAAGTTTGCATATCTAATAGAAGAAAATTTCTGTTTTAAATCAAACTCTGTCCACGTGGCTCAATACTATTGGTCGGTAACGGTTCGTGCGGATCGATCAACACTAGCCGCAGGATCTCACTTAAATCGCACAGCACAGATGGACACGTACCCCTTCGTTTAAAATCTAATCTCATTCCTTCGATCTAGATCCGACGGACCACAGCAGCTCGACCATGGACTGGCGGCGGCTGACGGCAGCGCACGCTCGGACGGAGACGTTGCCAAGGGACTAGGTCGCGCGGGGAAGGGAGAGGATTCTCACCGTGCTCGCAGGAGTGCGGTGAAGCTCAAGGTGGTCACCGTTGGGCAGGGGGCGCACAGGAACAGAGTGGATTGCTCGCCGGAGCTTGCAGTGGCGTCGGGTTCGTCTGGTTGTCATCGGAGGCGGGGTTTTGAGGACACGCTAAGGCAAACAGAGCATGCGGTTAGATGCGTACGGTGCTGGGGATCATGGGAGCATCAATGGGGAAAACAAGGGCGGTATGTGCTCACCGGGGGATCTCGCCGGAGTCGAGGCAGGATGCGGCGGTCGCTCTGATGTTGAGGTTGCTGAGGCTACTGTGCTCGCGCGGGTGTGGGGTTGGTGCTGGAAGATGCGCAAGAAGAGGGGGAGAAGACTCGTGTGCTCTGGGAGGCGAGGGGCGGTTGGACGTCTCTAGAATCGGCCGGAGAAGCTCGTCGGGGCAGATAGGCTTGAGCTCGAAATTGGGGCAGCCTGGAGGCAGAGAGGAGGCCTTGCTTTGGGGGAATGGAAGAGGGGAGGGATGCTCTTAAGTGTGCGTGGTCACTGGCGAGATTACTCCAGCCATTAACGCGAGTTAACGCGAATTGAATCGCGGCAGAAACGCGAGGAGGAACGGTCGAGGTGGTGGAGACGACGACTTACGGCGTGGGGCCGCGTTGTCTGCGAGAGAGAGGGAGTGGGAGTGGGGCCTGCTGGTCAGTGACTGCGCGTGTGAGTTTTTGAGTGGAAAAACGATTCATTGCGGGGTGGGGAGAGATGGGCTGCGTTGTTGGGCCTGCTGGGCTGGGTTGTTCTTTTTTTTATACAAAACCTTTTTCTTTTTCTATATTGAATTTCTGTTTTGATTTTTATTCAAACAATTCAAACTCCATTTGAATTCAAACTTCCACCAAACTTTGTTGATTTAAAAACTGTTTATTAACATAATCTAAAATCAAATATAAAATAATTAATTTTAGGGTTTATTATTTATTAAAAATAAATAAATAGTCATTAGACTTCATTTCAAATAGGATCAAATATGTTTTAGAACTTTATTTGAAAACTAAATTTTTACCAAAACCCTTCTCAGTAGATTTTATTAAAAAACATAGCACTTTGAAATATAATTTAAAATACTTTAATAAGTTTTTAATGATCATTCAAAATAGGAAAATGTCTTTACTTAAATGAAATTTGGATATAAATAAATCCTCATGATTTTATTTAAATAATCCTTTACTCTTTTTATCAAACAAAATTATTTTATTTTAATTTCTTGGCCAAGATTTACTTTGGCTCTTTAAAAAAATAGTCCTTATTCATCATTTTTTACCTTTGTTTATAAAAACCATATCTTTTTATTTAAAGATCCAAAAATGGTGATTCCAAATTTTATAACCTTATTTATTATTTGTTTATCTTTTTAAATCCCTTTAGGATTCTATTTGATAAAAATAGGTTTTGATGTTTCCAAATAGAATCAAAAAGTTTCTTTTCACCCTAAATTTCAACAATTGTTTTTAATTTGTTTATTTATTTTTCACATTTCAAAATTTGGAAAATTTTGGGATGTGACATAAGCTTAGATCATTCACCATATATCTTTAATTACATATCAATCCTTATCATCTCTATTGAGTTATATTTTCATGTATGTTGTTCATCAATGTTGAGAAATCAACTATTTATTCATCCATTCTCAAAATATCAAGTACTTGATCATAACACGACTTACAAATAAGTGTTTACAAAGAAACAACTAAGAAAAGGTGAATAGTGATGCTAGTTTCAGATGTTATTTATTTTGTAAGAATGATTGAAAACAATCCAATCAAAAACATAGTTGATGGAGTTAAATCCCTCCTTGATAGAAAAGAATATTACAAGGATGAAGTCTGGAGATAGTTACTAGGAGTAGTCCTATTGGATCAAGTAGGTATAGTTAATGAATTATATCTCTTAATCCCATAGAGCTAAACAAAAGATAATTATAATACAACTGTAACGTTGTATTGATGGAGCCTTGTTTAGTCAACTGGAAACCTAAACCATAATGGATCAAAAGATTATAATGATCAATCCTTATTCACCAAGATTGAGAACTTATGTCATTTATAAGTGGTATTGGTGGATAAAACATGATTGAAACCCTAGTAGAGGTAAGTTATCCTAGAGTAGTCATTACAAACCACATAAATATGATTTAGGGTTGGAGTGTGAGTTATTGGAGTAAAGTGAATCTAGGATGATATTATTCAATTACAGCTAGTATAACATAGAGTTATAGAAGTAGTGTTATTCATCTTAAAGGATAGTCAACTTTAGAGAAAGGTAGTTGGATGCATACAACTATTAGAGAAAGATTAGTGATGGAGGATTACAGAAGATTGTGAGTAGAGTTTGAAGGAACTACTGGTTGGATGGAAGATTATCAATAGTAGAATAGTAAATACAACCAAGCAAGGATATGAGAAAACTATGAAATACCTTTGTATCAAACTCAATGGATTCATCCATGAGTTTAGAAGAATAAAAGGTGAATAAGAATATTTTGTGAAGTAAAGCTCATCATGTTAATCATGATGATGGATAGGAAGAGGTAGTATATCTAGGAAATGAATTCCTTATTTAAAGATCCAGAATTGTGAATTATGGAAAATAGACATTATAGGTAAACAACAAACTCGAAATCTCAAATCAACATAATATCCATCTCATGCTATTGATCCATCATCTGATGTCTATAACACTTTATAGAAATATTTCCTTATAGCAAATCATATAAGCACATCTCTGTTAATTCCAACCATCATAACTATATGTGCTTAAGTATATCTTTATCAATTCCTTTCTATAAAACATTTAAGATATAACTTTCAAGCACTAAAGGTGATGTCAACAAATATCCCAAACAGAAAACCATATGTTTAGTTATTGAATCTTTAACC
Source organism: Avena sativa (assembly GCA_916181665.1). NCBI lineage: Eukaryota > Viridiplantae > Streptophyta > Magnoliopsida > Poales > Poaceae > Avena > Avena sativa. Next base: position 143,318,479 of record OV702280.1, read on the forward strand.
ACATACATAAAGGAGTCAAAGTATTTTAAGAAAAAACCCTAAACCCAAAGGTAAATAATCATAATTTAAAATCCTAAACCTCTTTATTTATCATAATAAAATAGATACATTGACATTTTCCAAATTAATGGGAGTAGTAATAACCATATCAATGTCTTTTGTATTTCATGCATCAAATAATGATATAGGCTCATTATACATATAAAAGTTTCTATTCAAACTATCAGCCAACTAGAGTTAAGTTGATAAGAAAATAAGAATATATCGTTCAAGAAATACCTAACTTAAATAGGAGAGAAAAATAATAAGAAAAGTTTCTACAAACTATTAAAAATGGGTTCATATTGAGTAAATAAAAGAAATACAAAAAGATGATATGATAAAAGTTCACAAAGGATACCAAATATGTTTTAGTATTGTTGCAAATATCCAGCAAATAAATCATACAAAGAAAGGTTCAAAATATAAATCAAATTCAAATCTGAATAAGAAAATAGAAAATAGACAAAAGGATAAAACAAATAAAAACACTACCTGGCCGTGGCCCAACACCCCTATACCTATCTGACGCCATATGCAGTCACAAAAGCCCAGTACCGAGCCCAGCTCGTTTCCATCTGTGACTGACAAGTGGGGTCAAGAGAGGACCATGGGTTGAGCTGAAAGAATCGCTAGGGGGTTATCCGCAAAACAGCCATCGTCGTGATCCTCACGCACACAGAGAGCTCGCTGGCGGAGCTCGCCGCCGCCCGATGCCGTCATCATCGTCGTTGCGCCAAGATTAACGCCACCATTGCCAGGAGAGGATATGAAGACCACCGCGACAACCCTGCTCGTCCTCATCCTCAATCTTGCTCTCCAGACTCACTTCCTTCCTTCACCCGAAAACCTAGCTCGTCGGAGTTCATCATTCCGGCCAACTCCGACCACCCCTTGCCTCGTGATAGCCACCATTAGACGCGCTGTCATGGACTGAACCATCTAGGACCAAGCACGGAGGCCCGCTCGCCGGGAATCATGTGAAATTGAGCGTTCCTTTTCCTCGGCCGCCGTGGCCATTATCATCGATTCGCCGTCGTCACGCCTCCCCAAGCCTCCTCGACCGCTCTATCGTCATCAGGGTAAGATTACGCATCTCTGGACCGTAGTTTCGTGTCACATCCCAAAATTCTCCTAATTTTGGAATGTGAAATAAATAAATAAGTTTGATTAATTGTTTGACTATGTTGAAAATTCTGAAAGAGAAGAAACTTTTTGAATAGAAAATCCTCTCAACCTTGAATTCAAAATCTTATATTCTTTTGTTATGACCTAAGTAGCCATATAGGAAAAAGGGCATGGATTGATTATGGATTGTAGAATTGGTGTGCAAGATTTCAAAATGAAAATCATGAAGCATTCATAAGCATTTCATTACATCCATGCAAAGTTCTCACAAACTAAATCCAAATCCTGATATCTAAATCCTATAGTTGATTCGCCCAAATGTTCCTAACGGTAATTAAATTGACTTATTAAACCCACTATTGCTAAGGCATAAATTATTGATAATTATAGCCTAAAGAGATCCAATTAATACTACAAAATTTTAGAAACAAAATTGAGCTCATTTGGAGCTAGTATGAAAAAGTTTTGGAATAAATACAAACAAATAAAGATATAAATAAAATAGAATATACAAGGATTTATAAATCCACTAATTCCAAACTAGTAAAAAGATTACAAATTTGATCCTATAATGATCTATTCAATTTTAGAAAAATTTAGAAACAAGAATCATGTCATTTGGAGTTCGTATGCAAAAGATATGAGGGAAACAAGTAAATAGAAAAAGAAAAAAAAGAATTTTTTTTTCTAACGGCCGGCCCAGCCGGACCGACCCGACCGAACCAGGCAGGCACGTATGTGATCGTGTCCCAGGTTGCTTTAAAAAGCGTGCAAATCGGTTTTTGTTAAACCTATCTCTACTCAAACTACTATAACTTTTTATCTACAACTCCGAATCGACTTCCGTTTGTTTCTACTTGTTCCCTACTCCAAGGCCTATCTCTACACCATCCCAAACCTCCATATAAACTCGTGGAACCACAGCTGTATGAGTTTCTCTTCTCGAAATCCTGAATCTACACATGCCCGAATCTTATTTCGCTTTTTAACCCATCTAGACTTCGTCGTTTGCATTCGGTCAAAAAACAAAAGTTGTAGGAATCGTCGAAATCTTTCAATCCTGATAAACCTCACCTCTTTTCATCCAGCACAGTCAGAGAATTTCGTATCGCAATATTTCATATCTTACGGTGTAAATCCAAGATGTACTCGCGTTTGTTTCTTCAAATCCAAATTCCTTGGGTGAGAAGGTAGGAATAATGATTCCCCACAACTTTCATGTTCTGAGTTTTTCAATTTGACCTACGGATTTGTCTCTCTAACACAGATCTATTTCTTGTCTATTCTGAGCCTAAATCGGGTCAATCTCTTCTTCTAGCCACCGGATCCTATCCAGACGGTCGAGATCCAATCAAACCGGTGTGTGCCATGTCGTCATCCCGGTCAGCTTACTCATCAACGCCACGTCAACGTCAGGTCAACATCTAGTCCCAGACAGCATGCAAAGTCAATCTGTCCAGTCAGCGGAATATTTCCTGGAATATTCCGTTCGAATTTAAAATTGCATATTATAGATCTAACTTGTAAAATTCATTATAAATTCATACCACATCCAAAAATTATGTATAATATATCAAATTGAAGATAATTTTACGTAGAATCATCTTATCAGAATAGATCCAACTTTTACTGTACGTGGTTACTGCAGTAATTTAATTAGTTTTAATGGTCTTTTAGGTTAATAAATTCATAAGAAATTATCTGTAACTCCGAAAAATATGAATAATATATCAATTTGAAGCTACAATAATGTACTTTAATAATATCTGGTTGGATCTAGCCTTTGATGATTATTTAAACCGTAGCAATTTAATTAGTTTTAATGGCTTTATAAATCATTAAATTCATAGTAAATTAATTGCTTGTCACAAAAATATAAATGATATACCGATGGAAAGCTGGTTCCATGTAGATCACCAATATGCAATTAGTTCAGCATTTTACTATAAGGTTTTGCCGTGAAGATTTAAATGGTTTAATGGCTTATTTAGAGTAATAAATTCATAAGAAAATAAATACTATTCAGAAAATTACAAATAATATGTCCCTGAAATCACAATTCCGTGGAGACTACAGATATAATTTTAGTTTGATTTTTAGACAAAAGAAACTATATGAATCATTTAAAACCATTAAACACTATTTAAATCATACAAAAAGATCTATAACTTCGATTAGGGTGAATCCAAGTGCTAAGGTTTTGTATTGGCAATATCTATACAGAGAAATTGCATGAAAAATTATTTGGTACTGTTAAAATAGAAATTCATACAGAAATATTTAAACCCATTGAAATAGTGTTTTAATCATAAGAAAATATCTATAACTCCTTTTTAGGTGATTCAAATTGCCACTGTCTCTAAATTGCATTACCTCTATCCAGTAGCATCTAGTTCACAATTTAATACGACATAAACATATTTAGTTCAATTAAAGTGGTATACACCATATTAAATCGATACAACTTTAGTAATAAAAGCTTTAGTGTATTAAATGACTTTCCACATGCATCAAGTAATTTAACTATGTTCAGAACTGAAGTAACAACCATTGTGACTTATTAAATTGTCATGTATGCATTTGTTGCATTTGTTTGATCTCTATGTGCTATTGTTTATGAATGTATGCAATTGTTTTCTCGATAGATTGCGAGGAGTGCAACGTGTGTGATTGCAACTACTATGATTGCCAGTATTGTGGTTATGACGAGTGCAACCATTATATCTATGAGAATTGTGAGGATTATGTAATCAACTACATCTACAACAAAGGGAAGTGGTGCTATCTTGGTCATAAATGTCCTACTGTTTTCCTATGCATTGTAGATGTTTTTGTAGAATTGCATATGTAAGAATTGATGTGTATATGCTATGCTATGTCCCATATTATTCCCTAGCATTCCTTGTTTATGAGTCACCGTTGGTAGATGTTCTTAGTCATGCTATGATGAATGAGGGCTGGGTTACATCACTGATGTTGATTCTAAATGTGTTGGTTTGAGAAAACTAAAACAACTTAATCAATGAATCTCCTGGATGTGATGGGATTGATAATTTTTGGTGGTATCATTGCGGAAAGGCACCCAGGACACTGGGAGATGATTGGTTTCTTTGTTTGGAAGCTTTTGTGTGCAACCATGTGCCAATAATGAAATGCGCGGTTGGCTGAACTCAGTAGGTTGTGGTAACTCGAACCCTCGTATCCAGAGATGTAGATAGTGTAGGTTGGACCGGTGCGCGTCGGGATTGGGGAGCTACTTCCCGAACGGTTCCTTCTTGGACTTCTCCCTATCATCACCCAATATGAGAGTGGTGGTACGAGCTGGGCTGGCCAAGTCACATGGGTAAAGTGTACTAACCCCTGTAGGGTGTATAAACTAAGTTCTTAGCCGTGTCCCCGGTTATGGACAATTTGAGCGACCTGATACTGATGCTATGATATTTCTCACTCATCCTTATTTCTTAATTACTTAAAACTTGTTGGGTGAACATAATTGGGTAGGAGCACCTAGGAGTGAACCAGAGTGTCCTATTTATCGTATTGGAAAACTACTTTGTTACAAATGTTAGGATAAACTATTGCTTTATGCAAATGAGCCTGAACTCCACTTGGCCAAATAAGCATGTAGTTGATAGATATGTTGTTAACCACTTTATCCTACTTGCCATACATTCAATGTATTGACCATTCGTGGCTGCAACGTTTCATGTTGCAGGTTATATCGTATGATCGTTCATAGGTCGCGAGATTCCACTCAACAATTGTTCGCCTGTGGCACATTTGGAGGATGGAGATCTACCTTGTATTCGTTTTCCGCTGTGTACTTGAGTAAATAATGTAAATTCTGGATCATATTCGTTGTATTTATGATGCACAGTTATATTTGGTATCATTTTGTACTGTGTGTGCCAGTGAACCGATCCATGGATTGGCACTATACACATGAACTCAGCTTTATCAGGCGAGGGTGTTACATTTCGTTTGCTGATTCGCACCGTAGACCCCATTTCATTGAGCACCGCTGTTGGCCTCCACAGAAGCTCATCGCCGGTGTATTTCTGGTGACCATTAAGTAGTGGCGTTACCACCAATAGGTTCGCCTCGGTTCCCTCTATCCAATAGCATCAACCTTGTCCACCGGAGCACAGTGGTTCGCCACCGGCGACCATCCTCTGGTGGTGGAGGCCAGGTTGATGTCAACATGACATCATGCTCACGTCACCTTAGCCACGTCAACGCTTTTGACCTGGTCTTTGTCCCGCGTGGCTAGTGACATGACCTAGGGCCCATATGTCATTGACTAGGGTAGCTAACCAAATAGTAACAAATGCAATTTCTTTAACCTGAGAGCTGAGGTGGACAATGGCCCACTAGTCTGTGATGAGGCTAGCTACTAGTGCGGTGTAAAAAGTATTTCTTGTTTAAAAAAATAAATAAAATGTTATAATTCAATTAATAATATTCCAGAAATTAAATAAATGATTAAATCTTGCTTAATTAATAACTTTTGATTTACAATTCAGAAAAATATGTATAATATATGAAAATTTGTAGAAAAATAAAATCTACAACTTAAACTTATTATCAAACATTATTATGATAATTATTTAAATAAATATTATTTAATAAAGGTTTTATAAGTCATAAAACTTTGATAATTCATATTTTAATAATGATAAATGTTAATAATATAAATAAAATACCAAAAATCTTAGAAAAATAAGAATTGTAATTTAAAACTATAATCATGTATTATTATTTCACTTAATTAAATATTTATTATTTATTAAGTAATTATAAAGTAATAAGAATTATAAAAATCATATCTTATTATTTATAAATCACAAAAATAAATATGATATACCAAAATGATCACAAAAATAATATCTACATGTTAAAATCTAATAATATCCTTTTGAGTTAAATAAAAAATTTAAATATTTTAATAACTCAAATTTAAACTTATTTACTTCATTAAAAATTCATATAAGGATAAATAAAATTTATTAATATTCCTAAAATGAGTCAAATAAGTCTAATAAATAGTATTAGTCCTAAATATTAATAATATAAGGCCATAATGGTTTAAAACATTATAAATACCCTCTTATTAAATTATCCTCAACCTTAAATGAAGATCATATTCTAAACATATTCCCACTTATAATAAAAACCTTAAATAATAACTTATGAATACACCAAACCTTTTCTAAACCATGTTAACCACCAAATTATAAAAACTACCACAACACTATATAAATCCATAAGTAGTTAAGTAATATTATGTTTTGGTTTATAAACTATACTCACTCATCTATAAAAGATAAATGATATTACTCCATTATAGAATCAAGGAACCATTACACCAAGTGAAAGAATAACTATTCTTAAGTAAATTAAATAAAACATTTTATATACACAAGATACAAATATTATAAGTATTATACTTTCAAAACTATTTATATTTTTAAAGTAACTTTAGTCTCCAAGAATCTAAATATAATACAATAAACATTACTATATGTTTTATAGTTAACTTTGGTCTAAAGTAGTTAAGTTATAAAACAACTCAAGCCAAACCATTTGAGCAAAACAATGACATCAACCACCACTAACTAACCACAAAGTTTGTTTAGACCTTGTAAGAGAAACCTTTTCTTCGAAGGTTATCCTTTTTGCCACTTCAAAAAAGAACTCTTTTATAAGAAATCTTGACTAGAATTTCATAAGTGTATATTTCATTGCTACATAAATATGTGTTGCTCACACGCACTCATAAGCTCTAATAAAAGCACAAATGTGAAACTTATCTAAAAGGACCACACATCCAAAGTAACCATTTCCAGAATCCAAACTCTAGGACAACGTTATCCCCGGGATTTGCATTTAGAACGTGCATCACATTACTTATGATAAAAGCATATTGCTTCTTTAAACATTAGTCCTTACCGGACCAATGATGTTGATTTCAGATTTTGGATCTTATACTGACTCGAAGACCATGAGTGCATAATCTTGCAATCACTAGAGGCAAGTTCACACTTGCTCATGTCCTTTGTTTATTTTCTGTAAAGTATTTTACAAATCCAGGGTTGTTATCACCTGCATTTGAAAAAGGTCTAAAAACACTATTTTCGATAATAATGTGAACTATTGGTTACTGATCCAGGGTGATCAGCTAATCTATTAAATCTGATAATTGGAATACCACAGTTCAAAACTATATCACCTAGGACTTAACAACCAATGTCGCCAGTGATTCTTGCGCTGTATATTACGCGTTGACCATGAGATTTGGAATGGGACGGAGAAGTCAGCTATATCTTCTTCCTCTCGCATGAAGCCGGATGTGCAGGTCATGGATGTTAGACTCGTAGTGTGTATATTAATTGGTAATTCATAGAGGATATGCAGCATATGGGTGGGAACCCTCATCGTCCCACGATAGTTCTGGCATCTAACGGTTTGTACAAACCATTGTCGTAATCCAATATGTGGGCATGGTGTACACCAAGGAGGCATGCGAGGTCGCGAAGGGGTATTGATTGGCTTGGATCATCTTCTAGGCCCCACATCATGGAATTGTGGATGGGAATAAGCTGCCCGGTTGTGCAACAAAGAGTTGATCTCTCATGGGTAAAGTAACGCACCTCTGCAGAGTGTAAGAACTGTAACTTGTTACTCACTGTTCCGGGAAGGAGCTGCGAACGCGGCGGGAAAGGAACTCCATGAAAGTTCTGGTAAACCCGTGAAGGCTGATGGACAAAGCTTTTCAGAATAAAAGCAACCTTTGAAGAAATGTTTATGAAAACTTGCATTTCTTACGACCTATGGTCTGTGGCTGTAGTTATAGTGCATCAAACACTCCTTTTCTAGTGAATTTGCTGAGTACGCTCGTACTCAAAGTATCTTCTTAACCCTTGCTAGATTCTGAAGTTGGATTAGACAACAACCACATCAAGTTATGCTCCAGGACTTATCATGCCCAGCTTAAGCTCTCCAATGAAGAAAAGGAAGACAACATATACCTCAACTCAAGTGAAGACGAAGTTACTGATGAGATAGGAATACAATCTCTAACCAAAGAACCTATTTCTGTAGTGTGTTGCAATAGCAGCAATGCCAACCTCTTAGCCAGATTACTAGACTTAATAGTATAATCGTTCTTGCGTTATTTATCTTTGATTCTTCTCCGTAAGAAGTTCTTTCTCTCTCTTTAACCTAGAGTGTTCTCTGGATCTTATGTAAAGAGTGAGTTGTAACCCTTATCCATGTATTGGACCCGCTGTGTTTCTGTTGTGCCATTCTGAGGGATGTAATACTAGTGAACGATGTTTCATTGGTGTTATGTCAATGATTATAGTATACTACATAATGCAGTGGTATGCTGGGTCACAGCAGCCCCCTCAAGGATTTTCACCAATTCAAGCTCGGCGCGACCCACTGTGTGGGGGCGGATTTTCCCCTGGCCTTTCTGTCCAGGGGGCGTATTTCCCCCAAGACGGATAGTCCGCCCCCAAAATTCTCCAACGGCCAGTTCTAGGCAGGGGGTATTTAAACCCATCATCTCCCTCCTTCCAAAACCCTTGGTTCATTCAAAAAAGACAAGATCTGCTCCTCAAGTTCCATCCAAGAGATCTCCACCTTCATCCACCCAAAGGCCCTGTCCCTTGGGGAATCGAAGGAGGAGGGCTCGATCTTCATCAATAGCAATCAAGCGCTTCACCTCCTCTCCATTCATTTGGAGAACCCTCAATCTACTTGTTGTCATTATGGGAGCCTCCAATTTGGTTGTGGATGTGTGCCCTGCTAGAGTTGTAAAAGCACCGGTTCCTGCCTCGAAGGGTACCAGTAGTGGAGAAGGTGGATCAGGCCTTTCTTGGTGAGATCCATCTGAGAATAGGGTGAGGCCTATTGTGGCATGATGGTCTTAGAACTGTTCACCCCTCCAACGCAGATGTACTTCCCTTAACAAGGAAGGAACTGCGGTAAAACAAATCCCTGTGCCTACACGTGCTCCACTACGGTTTCCTCGCTCCTCGCTTTACGTGTTTAGTAGATAGGTTTGCATATAGGGAAATTGTGGTAGTTGCATATCTAGAGAATTTACTTTGTGTCAAGCCTAAAATTGAAAAAGAACTAAAAATTGAGTAGCACCTATTCACCCCCCCAGCCTCTAGGTGCCCATACGATCCATTTCAATTGGTATCAGAGCCTCGGCTCTTTATTCGGGCTTAACCGCCTAAGAGAAGTATGGGTTCCAAGGGAGATGGGAGTGATGCTCCGGAAGTAGTCACCATAAACGATCTCAAGACGTTGGAAATAACCTTGATTAGTTCTATGCAGGCTAAGATGGAAGAGATGCGTCAAATGATAATGCGTATCTTCCCATCCACAGCATCACCTCCATCTACCTCTGAGGCTACCACTACGTAATCCAAGGAAAAGGGTAACACCGATTCCAAAGATAATAAGGTGGTGAGTGATGGCACTAGTAAGAGATCCTCCTCGAAAAAGGATAGTGGTAAGGAAGGATACAATGAGGTTTCCCATGTGTATTCACCTGATACACTGTGACACCCCCGGGATCAGGGTTAAACAAATCCCAGACCTCCGTCTGAAATAAGCTTAACCTTGAGCTCGAGAATATCCAGTGAAGAATTGGTAACACGGCAGTGACCCTACGACACAAAATTATTACAGCAAGCTCATATCTGAGCAGCGAACCAAATTATTACAAGCAGAGGTCACTGACCACAAAACATCAAACAATGGAAGGCAAATTATGATTTTAAGTATAGCAAACTTAACAAATGGCCTAAGAGGCCTGAAGCATAACGATGACGTCCCAGCCCATAGATTCCAGGTTGTCGTCCTAGAACCCCAAGCTACTCATCGATGTCGATGTAGTACCAAACTCATCTTTAGGGGAACACTTACTCTACCAAAAGTATCAACAAAGCAAGGGTGAGTACAGGGTGTACTCCGCAAGACTTATGGCTGGTGGAGTTGTTTTGCATAAATCCATCTTTGTTTATAAAACAAGAGAGAGAGAAGAATCTCGTCTAATCAGAATATTTTAAAAGGGGATAAGAGAGCGACATCTCCAAAGTATGGATCATCATCTTTTGATATCCACCAAGTCATCATCATCTGAACTTGGATCACCCCCTCGTACCCATGAGGAAGCAGCCTTAAGCACACGTGGATCTATCAAGTTTTACGATTAAGTTCAAGTTCTCTATGATCATCACGACCGTTCCCAAGTCGTCCATAACCATGGACACGGCTTTCCGAAAAGATTATTACCCTGCAGGGGTGTAAAACTTTACCCACACGTACCAACCGACTCTTAATTCCAGTACATTAGCCCTCTTCCTTGGAAGGCCGGCAGAGGGTGGTTGGCCACGACCTTTACCTTGCTTTCGCCGAGACCATGAGTCACGCAATAAGTATGGTTCTACCGTAACGGGTCAAATCCCGAAGCTGGTACTTAAAGATGTGAGGCGAGGTTGGTTAACAAGGGCTCCATCGACCCCAAGCAACCCCGACCATGCTTACCTAACTGTTATGAATGCACCAACTTCACCCGGCAAATCTTTCAAAAGATTTTCTATGCATATGTCGAATGGAACGCCCGAACTATGTGACTCATGGAATCTACTAGGCAAGTTAGTCACTCGTGGGGTTTTCCAGGCCCCGTGTGGTTGTACGCTCGTCTTGGTTCAAGAGGCAAGAACATCGCGTCCTAGTGGTGGCGAGCATGGGACTAGAAAAACCACATCCCACCGTGGCCTCCCATACAAGCCTTAGCATGTTTAACTCATATCACCGATCTCATATCATCACGTTCTCCAGTCATACTAGATTCTCTGCATCTGATACATCATCTGGATGAACCAGACTCAACAGCTAAGCATGGCTAAGCAAGACACAGATAAAAGCTTTAGCATTGCACACAAGCCAAACCTAGTTATGCGAGGAGAAGTGGATCAGGTAATATAAGCTCAAAGGGAGTATGCAATAGATAGGATACTCTATCTAGCGATAAAAGACCACAGTAGAATTGTATGCATCATGGCAAGAATTGAAATGCTTTCGAAATGATAGGATTATATCATGGTGGGGCTATGCTTGCCTTTGCTAGTTGATAGCAGATAAGCAGATCTTCGGGAGCCTTGTACTTGACTTGATTACAGTTGGTCAAGTATTGTTCGTCGATATTCGATGGTGTTGTCCTCGGTCTTCGATCTTGATCTCGATATCGTATTCTATAGGGAAGAACCAAACACCAGAAAGAAAGGGGGAAACAATCAACACATGGCATCGATGCAATGCTCAAGCAAGGATGATGATATGACAATTATAAATTGCATTAAAATGTAACCCTAAGGCATGCTCGACAACTTAGTCGGGGTTCCGAAGGGTAGAAACCCTAATTCGGGAAAACTTCGGAATCATATGAGAGGGGTTAACTTTGTTCTCTAATTAAACTTGTCATTTAAGTTGATTAACAATGCATGATTATAGCTCAAGGAGGTAGTTCTCATTTTTCTAAACATTTTGATATATTATTCATATTTTTCTGACTTATAATTCATTAGATATTGAAATTTACAAGTTTATAATAATTTCTGAAATTAAAACAAAAAGGAAATTACTTTTTACACCGGGCAATGCTAACCCACAGTGGCTGACAGAGGGGCCCGAGGCCACCTCAGCTGCCACGCAGACAGACAACGGTCGACATAGGGTCAGGGTATTTTTCTCACTGGGGCAGAGCCTAGCTTCAGAGACTGACTGGTGGGGCATGGTACACGTCAACGAGCCACATCGTCGAGGTGGGGCCTGCCACGGTGGACTTGGTCTGCCCCGCGCGATGGACGTTGGCCGACGATGGCGACCATCCCGCGGCAGCGCTACGGCGTACACACGAACGCAGTTTTGGGCATACCAGAAATGCCTCTGCGCGGGCTACCTAACTAGGGTGGAGCCATGCCCTATGGTGCTCGGAAAACATGACGGCGACGAGCCTGCACGGTGGCGAACAGTGGCACACGGCAGGAGCTCGGTACAGGAAACAAGCTAAGAAGGGGAGGGTACTGGAAGGTGCAAAAGCTCACCCTGAACACGATGGGTCGGTCGGCAAGGTCACACGAGGTCAGAAACGACGGTGATTTCGACGGCGGCGCTGGGGAAGGAGGGCTCGATTGCGATGACTGAGACTTTCCCAGCTCGATTCCTTTGGCGAGAAGAGGCAAGGAAGCACAGGGGTTCCGGTGGCACGCTCGGACGAGCACGGGGAGGCGTGGCGCGACGACGGCGGACGGCGATAGAGCTGCCACCGAGCTGCTTCTCTCCTTCGTTCGCGAGGAAGAAGAAAAGAAGAAAGGGAGCGAAGGGGTACTGTCCAGAGTGGGCCTCTGCTGGGCCGGGGAAGAAGGGAGAGAGGGAAGGGTTGCTGGGCTGCGGCCCAACTGCTATCTGGTTCTGTTTTTAATTCCTGAAAATATTTTTCCTTTTCCTGTTTTCATTTCTCTTTTGTAAATTTCATTTTCAAATCTGTTTTGAACCATTCAAAATTACCATAGTTTTTGTAAGAATATATGAAATAATCAGGGGACCCTATAATCCATTTGGGCTCCACACTTTTGTAGTTTTCAAATATTCAAAACCTTTTGAGGTGTTTCAAATAGAGAGGAAGATTAGGGTTTAGGGTTTGATTTATTTTTCTTCAATGCACAATTTAAATGATGATGCTTATGAATGCACAATCAAAACCCTATTATGGATTAGCTAAAACTGGGGTGTTACATCCACCTACCCCACACCTTCATATACATAATAGGGGTGATCCACCCAAACTTTCAGCATCTACTTTTAATCAATGGCAATTTTTGATGAAGTCTCATGTGTGCAGCTCCTCCATTGAGTTGTGGAAAATCATAGAGAATGGTCTTCATGTTGAAGATCCAAACAACCTAACAAGAAGAGAGGTTGTAGACAGTCAAATAAATATAACGGCTCTACACATGATTCAGCTTGGTGTGGGTACCAAAGACATGCCACACATAGAGCATCTCAACATAGCTAAGGAAGCTTGGGATGCCCTCACCGAGCTCTTCATTGGAAATGAAAGAATGAGAATAAAGAGGTATGATGCTTTGAGTAACCAAGCTGAAGGTTTCTATATGTTGGATGGAGAAGATCACGAGGACATGTATAGGTGGCTCAAGTCAATAGCCACCACTTTCAGAAATCATGGTGCTTCTCATGTTGATGATGCTTAGATCAAGCGAAAGTATGTTAGTGGTCTTATGCCTTTTGAGCCCATAGATTTGAAGAGTCTACAAGGTAGGCATAACTACCACCTAATGACATCCAATGAGGTTATGCAAGAAATGGCAGCTTTCAAAGTGGCTGCCAAGAATGCTGAAGATGCACGGCACGAGCAATTGGGTTGCAAAAAGGGGTCAACATGGCTTTGAAGACAAGTGTGGCTGATCAAGATGAAGATGACGTAGAAGATATGGACTGTCCTGAGGATGTTAAGAGAGATCATGGACAATACATGGCCTTCTATGCTAGAAATTTTTGGAAGGATCCAACCAAAGCCAAATCTGAACTAGAACGCAAGAGTGGAGAAAATGGAAGAAGGGATAACGGTCCCAAGCTAAGAACATGTTTCAATTGTGGAGATCGACTGCACTTTGTAGCTGAGTGTCCTTATCAAAGTAGAGAAGATAATGTAGGAAGACTCATTCTCAAAGAGAAGTCAAAGGCTCCACGAAAGAAGCAATTTGTGAAGAAGAAAGCTCCATTCAAGAAGCACCCAAAGATAGTCATAGTAGCTCAAGAGGAGTATACATCGGGAAGTGAAGATGAAGATGAGGATGATAGCTCTTAAGAGGTGGCTGTTATGGTCACCACATCTACACCAACATCTCTCTTCAACTCTCCAAACGAAAACGTCATCAACAAGAACGCCACTTGCCTCAAGGCAAGAGGTTCCGAGGTATCATCTTCTAACACTTCTTTTCCTAAGGCTATGATTGACATGGATGATCCTACTAGTCTTAAGGTTAAAGAACAAATTATTGCTTTTGACTATTTTATCACTAACTTGCAAGGTGAGCACAAAATACATTTTGAGGCTCTCATGGACCAGTTGACCCAAAATGAAGTGCTTCTTAAAGAAAAGGGCAGAATTGAAAGGGAGGATGCAATGGAGATTGCATCCCTAAAAATGCTCTGGAAGAAGAGGAAGAGGCTCGTGTTTCTCTTGAGGAGAGACTTGAGTCTATTGAGGAGTCACATGAATTAGTGGTTACCAAGCTTGTAAAGGAACGTGACAATGCAATAGACAAAGCAAAGAAACTAAAGAAAGAAAAGGTTAACTTTGGGGCTGCTCATGATAGACTCTCTGAGGAATTGGAGAAACTTGACATTGCTCACAAGGCTTTGAAAAGTGAATTCTCTATTCTCAGTGAATCTTATGATTAGCTCCAAATTCGATTGACTAAATATGACGTTCCTAGCACATCCAAGTCAACATGTATTCATGAAGAAAATGCTAGGGTGGAAGATGAGCTTGCCAAAGCCTCCACTTCCAAAGGTAAGGGTCTTGATGATATTCTTGGCAACCAAAGATCAAACCTTGGAAAATATGTACTTGGCTATGTTTCCAAGTCCAAGAAGAAGAAGACCAAGAGTAAACAAGCAAAGCCAAGCACCATTGATAAGAACTCACAAAGAACAAAACTGACCATATTGGTTTTGTAGGGTCTAAAAATCCTAATCATGAACTATTTTGTTATTACTATGGTGATGTCTATGCTAATTATGTTGTTCCTTTTGATGAATATGTTGGTTGGTCAATTTGGGTTCCAAAGACCCTTGTTACTAACATGAGAGGACCCATTGAAAATAAGTACCTAAAACCAAGAAGTAATGCTCTTGAAGAGCTATGCTTCCGGTTGTTCTAAATGGGTGCTGGATAGTGGGTGCACTAGTCATATGACCAAAAGCAAAGAGATCATCATGGAGATGAGACCAAATCATGATCATATTATAGTCTCCTATGGTGATAAGTCTAAATCTGAGGTATTGGGTCTTGGCAAGGTAGTGGTTGCCCACGATATCTCTCTCGTGGATGTCATGCTTATGGAGACCCTCGGTTGCAATTTACCTTCTGTTTGTGCCCTTGGTAAGACAGGATTTTCTATTTTCATTGATGGTGATTTAGTGGTACTCTTGTGGATCAAGTGTCTAAAGGTCGCTTTCATTGGGTACGTCGAAAATGACTTGTATGTGGTGGACTTTTTGGGGAAAACTACAGCGGGTCCGATGTGCTTCTTCGGAAAGGCCGACGTGGGATGGTTATGGCATCGCCGTCTAGCCCATGCCAACATGAGAACTTTGCAAAGTCTTCACAAGGATGGCCACATCCTTGGAATAAAATACAATGTTTTGTTTGCCAAAGATCGTGTTTGCAGGGCATGTGTTGAAGGAAAAATGCACGACTCTCCCCACAAGAGGAAACCTATTGTTTCCTCAAAGAGGATCTTGGAATTACTTCATGTGGAATTATTTGGTCCTCCATCTCATGCTAGCCTCGATGGGAAGAAATATTGCTTGGTGATATTCGATGATTACTGATATGTCGTAAACGTATCTATAAATTTTGATGTTCCATGCTTGTTTAGTATCAACTTTGCTAAGCTTTGTCTACACTTTGAGGTATTTTTATACATTTTATAGGACTAACCTATTAACAAGATGCCGCAGTGCCAGTTGCCTGTTTTCTGCTATTTTTGGTTTTAGAAAATCTAGTAAGGAAATATTCTCGGAATTGGACAGGACAAAAGCCAAAGTCAATATTTCACCGATGAGAACACAAAGACCGAAGGGTGAACGGAGGGGAGCCACAGGGTGGCACCCCCCCCCCCCCACGTGAGGGCCCACCCTGGGCTGCACCTAGGCAGGGTGTGGGCCCCCTTGTCGCCCTCCTACCTCACCTCTTCGCCTATATAAAACCCCCGATGCCAAAACCCTAAGTACTAGATCAGATCTCCACGAAACAGTCAGTAGACGCCGCCGCCACCATCATCCCTAGATCGGGGGGATCTGAAGCTCTTCCCGGCACCCTGCCGGAGGGGAGAGATCATCCCGGAGGACTTCTTCATCGCCATGCCAGCCTCCGGTAGGATGCGTGAGTAGTTCATTCTTGGACTATGGGTCCATACAGTAGCTAGATATTTGTTTATCCTCCTTTGTGCTATCATGTTTAGATCTTGTGAGCTCCGTTCATGATCAAGATCATCTATTTGTAATCATACATGTTTTGTTTGCGGGGATCCGATGGATATTGAGATACTATGTCAGATTGATTATTGATTCTATCATGTCTTATGATTATTGATTCTATCATGTATGTGTTGTTTGAGATCTTGCACGCTCTCCATTTCTAGTAGCTATCTTGGCCAAGTAGATGCTAGTGACTCCAAGAGGGAGTATTTATGCTTGATAGTGGGTTCATGCCTCTATTGAATCTGGGGAAGTAACAGAAATCTCTAAGCTTGTACATGTGTTGTTCCCAGTAGGGAAAACAAAAATATTTTGTTCATGGAACAATTTATTGTTTACTTTACACACATTGCTTAATGTAGTTGTCCATTGCTTGCAACTTAATACTAGAGGGGGTTCGGATCATAACCTGAAGGTGGATTACTAGTCATAGATGTAGTTGGATGGCGGTCTATGTATATTGTTGTAATGCTCAATCAAATCTCATAGGATCATGAATTTATAGTATTTGCATTGTTATGCCTTGCTCATCTCCTGTCAATTTCTCCGTTGTAATTTGTTTACCCAGCATGTTATGTTATCTTTCTTAAGGAGAACACCTTTAGTGAACTGTGGACCCTGGTCCAATCTTTACCATTGATACATCATCTACTGTTACTGTTTACTTTCTGCAAGCAACCATTTCCTTCCACACCATACGTTTAATCCTTTGTTTTCAGAAAACCAGTGAGATTGACAACCTCACTGTAAGTTGGGGAAAAGTCTTGAGTTTGTGTTGTGCAGGATTCCAAGTTGCTGGCAACACTTTGGAAGTTGTTTCCTTCCTCCAATGGTTCGATAACCTTGGTTTCATAACTGAGGGAAAACTTACTATTGTTCTGTAAGATCCCTCCCTTATAAAGAAAAAGGATCCCTCTGATTGCAATGCTAGTCCCTGGATCATTGCTAGCATCCACAGTTCAAGATGAAGTACACAGATACAAAGGTCATTATTACAGGCATTCCAGAGACAAACATAGTCTTTACAACTCCAAGGCCACAGGCCTAATACAAGAGTTTGAATAAGTAAATAAATAAAAGTCTTCATCTTCATGTGCCACAGGCAAACATGTTGAGTGTAGACTCATGACTCCTAATCCTCATCAGAGTAACCTGCAACATCACAAGTTACAACCACAGTGGGTCAATACATTGGAATAGTATTGGCAAGTGATACCTTAGTATAATTTAGGTGGACTATATTTCTATATGCAATTTCGCTAAGTGTAGATTGGCTTGCTTTGCTCAAAATAGGGTTTGCCTATTAGTTGAAATCACTAATTTTTCTTTGGCAAAACTTTTCCCAAGGAACCACCAATAGACATTGAGGTCCTTCACCCTTGTTCACCCACAAGTTTTTACTTAGAAATTGGGATGAGGAGATTCTTGATAGCTTCCATGTCTTGATGCTTAAGTTGTCCTTTTCCAGGGACATGGCTAAGTACTTAGGTTTTTCCATCTGCAAAGGTTGTGCACTTTCCCCACCAGACTTGATTTTCACCAAGACAGGACCTTTCAGAAGCCTTCCCTTAGACCAAATGGACGCGCTCCAACCTATCATTCCCACTACCACCAACTGTCCAAATGGCTAAGTTCTAGCAACCTATGTGATCCAGGCAGAGCCCATATTGCCAAGTGGCTGCACTAGAAGCTTCTCAACACTTGGCCTCTAAAATCTCTTTGTTCCTGGGTGGCTTTCCACAAGTGAGATACACAAGGTTCACCAGTCCCCTGGCCTTGTGTAACCAGTCAGCACAAACCATTCCTTCCATTCCACCCAAGTGTTTCATTTACTTAGTTGTTTTATTAGGCAAAACACAAGTCCAAAGACTTAGAAATATTTTCATCATAACATCTATATAATTCAACAACCCTTGGTTGCTACTAGCTAGGCTAAGCATGGCATAGATAGTATCTTAACTTAGAAATTTTCTAGCAATTCTACAACTACTAGGATTTCCCAACATGGCATTTAAGCAAAATATAACATGCAAGGCTAACAAAATATTTTTAATGCTTAGTAGAAAACATAAGAAAAATATTCATGAAGTACCACTTTCCTTGGTAGTTTGGAGAGTAGCTACACTCCTCACAATCACAATCACTAGCACCAAAATCTACACAAAGAATCATAGCCACAATCACATACAAAACATATACAATCAAAAAATATGCATGCATGCAAAATGATATGTGATGATTTTTAAAACTCAACAAAGCAAGTGTACAGTACTGATTCATAAACAAGTTAAAAACTTGCCAAACAACATTTAATTAAACCCTAAATCAATTCTTAAATAATTGACATACTCAAATTAGCCCTACACAAGTTTCTGCAAATAAAGTCATTTTAACAGAAGCAAAACATTAAACACATTGCATATTTAGAAAGAGATTGCTCTCCTGATTCCAACGGTATAAAATTTGTCAAATTCTAACGTGGGGATCAAAAGTTATAGCCAAAACAAATTTAAACATCTAATAGATTCAAATTCTGTTTTTAAACTCTAACAAATGCCACGCGTCTTATTCTAATTGGCCCGTACCGCTTCGCGTAGGATCACGCTTCTGAGCCGTTAGATCTACTTAAACCGCACGGCTCAGATCTACTCGTACCGATTCGTTAAGTGATCTAATCCTGCACGTTGGATCCAGATCTGACGGCCCTGGATCAAACGACCAAGGCTGGGCGGCGCTGGCGGTGGCTACTGGCGGCGGCGAGCTCGGCCTACGGCGGAACGGCGCTACAGGTGGTCCTAGGGTCGTCGGAGGGGCTTACCAGAACCGTGGCGACGCACTGATGCTCAACCTGGCGGCGGCTTGGCAAGGGGCGCACGGAGTGGGTTGCTGGAGCTCGTCGAAGTTGCGGGCGGCATCGGGCTTGGGTTGACGGCGACGTTGGCGATGCTCCTGGTCTCCCTAGCATGAACAAGCGGCATCAGGTGATGCACAATACAGTGGCGCACAACATCGTGTGAGTCAGAGGCTAAGGGGAACAAAGGGCTTATGGAATTTGGTCGCCGGAGTTGAGGGTGTCGTCGGGAGCTTGCGGTGTTGAACGGAATTGACGACCTGGGGCAGTATAAAAGGAACCAGCGGTGTCAGTAGATGCGCAAGAAAGTGGCGAGGCTGTCTGCAAGAACCAGAGGGAGAGCGGCGCACGGGGCTCACCGGAATTGGTCGCCGGAGAGCTCTCTGTCTGCGGCGGTGCGAGCATGAATGCAGGCAGCCTGGGGGCGCTTTGTGCTCGGAGTTGGGGGGAAATGGAGAGGGGGCAGAGGGGGTTTAAGTAGGCCAGGCGAGGGCGTGAATTACTCCTGCAATCAACGCGAATTGACGAGCGAATCAACCAGGTAACGCACGGCGTGATTTTGGGGAAGAACACGTCGCGGTGGGGTGGAGACGACGACGTCGTGTGGGCCTTGGTTGTCAGCGAGAGAAACAGAAGGGAAGTGGGTCCTGCCTGTCAGTCACTCAGCGGGTGTGGGGTGAGTGAAGGAAAACGGTTCGCGGGGTGGGGCGTTGGGCTTAGCTGGGCTAGTTGGGCCAGATTCGGCTGAGGCTTATTTTTTTCTCTTTTAAGCTTTTTCTTTTTCTGTTTGCTTTTCTAAAATGGTTTTCAAACTTCAATTCAAATCTGTTTGATTCCAAAACTTTTCAGGATTTTTGTACAATAAATCTTGTACTCAAATAAGTGTCAAACACATCTGTTCACTCAAACACACTTGGGTCTTTTGAAAATAAAATAAAACCATGCCTTTATGAGGTGTGATAATAGGCATAGAATTGGTTTTTATTTCATATTTTGCTTTGAGACTTTGCTCAAGTTTTTGAAATCACTTGAGTTTGGATTCTAAGCAACACTGAATGGTTAACAGTACTTTTCTCAAAACAAGTAGCACAAGGGCTTGAGTAAACTTAAATAAAATATTGAGCAACAATGCTCCTGTTTTGAAAAGATTTATTTGAAATGAGATTCAAAAGATCATGGATGCATGGATGATATGCATGAGTTTAAAACATGATTTTAGGGATGTTACAAATCTAACCCCCTTAAGGTGAATCTCGCCCTCGAGATTCGGGTTGGCTAGCAAATAGGTGAGGGTGGTCTTTCCGAAGATCATCTTCTCTTTCCCAAGTTGCTTCCTCTTCGGTATGATGATTCCACTGCACTTTGCAAAACTTGATAGTCTTAGTCCGTGTGAATCTTTCTGCAGTCTCTAGAATCTTGATAGGCTTCTCCTCATAAGTGAGGTCACTCTCCAACTGAACCTCTTCCAAAGGTATAGTATCCTTCAAAGAAGTTTCTTCCATTTCTGGATGACATTTCTTAAGCTGACTCACGTGAAACACATTATGGACAGCTGACAAAGACTCTGGCAATTCAAGGTAAGCTCTATCACCAACTTCGTAGGTGACTTCTCTACGCTTAGGGTCTGCGTAGCTTTTCTGTCGGGACTGTGCTATCTTCAATCTGTCTTTAACCAACTTGACTTTCTCTTCGGCTTCTTTGATAAGTTCCGGTCTGAACAAGCTTCTTTCTCCCACACCATTCCATAACAACGGGGTTGTACACTTTATCACGTAGAGAAACTCAAATGGTGCCATCTCAATGCTGGCTTGATAGCTGTTGTTATAAGAAAATTCTGCGTAAGGCCGACTTTCATCCCAACTGGGTCCATAGTCTAGGGCACATGCCCTCAACATGTCTTCCAGAATTTGATTAGTCCTTTCTGTTTGTCCATCAGTTTGAGGATGAAAAGCAGTGCTGAATTCCAACCTCGTTCCCAATGACTCATGTAGCTGTCTCCAAAAATGGGAAGTGAATTGAGTTCCCCTATCAGACACAATACTCTTGGGCACTCCATGTAGACATACAATTCTACTCATGTAGATCTTGGCCAACTTAGCACTTGTATAAGTTGTCTTCACGGGTATGAAATGACTTTAGTCAGGCGATCCACTACTACCCAAATAGAATCATATCCTGATCTGGTCCTTGGTAATCCGGTAATGAAGTCCATACCAATCTTGTCCCACTTCCAATCAGGAATAGGTAGTGGTTGAATCAAACCGGTTGGTTTCTGATGTTCCGCTTTCACTCTACTACACACATCACACAAAGCAATATGTTCGGCGATGTCCTTCTTGAGATTATTCCACCAAAATATTTCTTTCATGTCCATGTACATTTTGGTGTTACCCGGATGGATGGAATACGGTGAGTTGTGTGCTTCTTGCAAAATCAGTTTCCGAAGCTCCGGATCTTGTGGAACACGGATACGTTTCCCATGCCATAAAGTACCCTGTTCGTCTTCATGGAATCCTTTGGCTTTTCCTTTGCCAATCTTTTCCTTAATCTCTTCAATTTCCTTATCAGTCTTCTGGTTTTCTTTTATCTTGTCCAACAAAGTGGTTTGAACATCCAAAGACATGAGATGTCCTTCAGGCACAATCTCTAATCTGAGATCTCTGAATTGGGCACACAAATCATCTGGCAATTCTCCCTTGGTAAGGTCATTCACAAAAACCTTACGACTTAGAGCATCCGCTACAACATTTGCTTTACCGGGGTGGAATTGCAACTTAAGTCATAATCCTTGATGAGTTCCAGCCATCTTCTTTGTCTCATATTAATTTCCTTCTGGGTGAAGATATACTTCAAACTCTTGTGATCTGTGAACACTTCACAACGCTTTACCAAAAGATAGTGTCTCCATGTTTTGAGTGCATGGACAACAGAAGATAACTCTAAATCATGAGTAGGATAGTTCACTTCATGAGTTTTGAGTTGTCTCGAGGCATAAGCCACAAATTTTCCTTCTTGCATAAGTACTGTACCCAAACCATGATGGGATGCATCACAATATACTTGGAAATCCTTTTCCAAGTCTGGCAAACATAAAACTGGTGCTGTCACAAGTCTCTTCTTCAATTCCTGAAAGCTGAGTTCACAACCTTCAGACTAAGCAAATTTCTTGTCTTTCTTTAGCAATTCTGTCATAGGCTTAGCTACCTTGGAGAAATTCTCAATGAACCTTCTGTAGTAACCTGCTAAGCCAAGGAAACTACGAACTTCTTTCACTGACTTGGGAGATTCCCATTCAGTTACAGCTGAAACTTTAGCAGGATCAACTGATACACCATCTTTTGTCATAACATGACCAAGAAATCCAACTTCATTTAACTAGAATTCACACTTGCTGAATTTGGCATACAGTTTATGCTCTCTAAGCTTCTCAAGTATCAATCGCAAATGTCCTTCGTGTTCTTCTTTGCTCTTGGAGTAGATTAAAATGTCATCGATGAAAACGACAACAAATTTATCAAGGAATTCCATGAACACCTTGTTCATCATATTCATGAAGTATGCTGGAGCATTGGTCAAACCAAATGGCATCACGGTATACTCATACAATCCATACCTTGTAGTGAAAGCTGTTTTAGGTATGTCTTGTTCTCTTATCTTGAGTTGGAAATAGCCTGACCGGAGATCAATCTTCGAGAATACACAAGCTCCTTCTAGCTGATCAAACAAGTCATTGATTCTAGGCAAAGGGTATTTGTTCTTGATAGTCACCTCATTGAGTGAACGGTAATCAATGCATAACCTTTGACTTCTATCTTTCTTCTCCACAAACAAAACTGGGGCTCCCCAAGATGAAGAACTTGGTTGAATAAATCCTTTCTACAACTGCTCTCCGAGTTGTTTCTTGAGTTCTTTCAGTTCATCAACTGACATCTTGTACGGTCTCTTTGCTATTGGTCCAGATCCTGGTAGCAAATCAATAAGGAACTCCACATCTCTATCTGGTGGCATTCCCGGTAATTCTTCCGGAAATACATCCGGATATTCACTCACAACTGGCACACTGTCTATGCTAACCCCCTTAAGAGAATTTATCTTACTCCCTTTTGATTCAAAGTTAGACTTGAATTTAATCCGTTTTCTTTCCGGGGTTGTGAGTGCGACAGTACGATTAGCACAATCTAGTACTCCTTCATATTTAGCCATCCAATCCATTCCCAATATTACGTCCAGTCCTTGGGAATCTAGGATTATCAGACTCACTGGAAATTTATGCTTTCCAAACGCTATTACTAGATCCCGGCATCCAAGACTTACTATAATATCTCCACCTGGAGAACTAACTTTTATTGGACACCCAATGTTTTCAGTTGAAAACCCATTTCTATCAACAAATGCTTTTGATATGAATGAATGTGATGCTCCAGTATCGAAAAGAACAAATGCTGGAATAGAATTGAGTCTGAACTTACCAGCAACAGCATCAGGCTCCTCATAAATTTCCTCCACATTGATCTGGTTCACTTGTCCCTTTTGAAAAGGGTTGGGCTTGTTGGGTCCTTCAACTTTCTTTTCTAGGCTTTGTTTGCATAATGCCCCATCTTTTTGCACTTGAAGCATTCAACCTGACTGATGTCCTTATTGACAGGCTGGCTTCCACTGCCACTTCCATTTCCACTGTGGTGGCTCTTATATCCACCCTTGTGGTGCTTGTACTTGTCATTGTCATGACTACGGTGATGCTTGTTGTCATGACGGTTGTGGTTGTGGTGCTTGTTGAATTTACCATGCTTGTGGGATCCTGAGCTTCCACTGTCATCATAATGGGAACGTTTGTGAGACGATCCCAAGCTGTGCTTGTCCGAGTGCTTTCTCTTCCTGCTCTCAACTTGCTTCATTTTGTTCTCCAAAATAGCAGCCTTATCACATAGCGACTGGTATGTGGGAACATATGCCACAGCCATCTGCAGGTTCAGCTCATCATTCAACCCTTCGAGGAACTTTTCTTTCCTCTTAGCATCAGTGTCAACTTCATCCGGTGCGTAATGCGCCAGATTGTTGAACTCTTCAATATATTCAGCCACGCTGCGGTGGCGCTGCTTCAGATTATGAAACTCTTTCTTCTTCAGACTCATCACTCCAGATGAGATATGAGCAGTGCGAAAGCCATCCTCAAAGATAGCCCATGTCACATCTTCTATGGGAGTGGTGATCTGGAAGTTATCCCACCAAGTGGCGGCTGGTCCTTCCAGCAAATGTGTTGCAAATCTGACCTTTTCTGCATCAGTACAGCCCACAGTTACCAAGTCCTTGTTCACAGAGCATAGCCAATCATTGGCCACCATGGGATCAGTTGTTCCCGAGAACTTTGCTGGCCTCAATCTCTAGAACCTGGTAAGCATGTCAAAACCTATTGTTGTTGTTATTGTTGTTATTGTTGTTGTTGTTGTTTTGGTTCTGGTTGAGCGTCGTCATCATTTGCATCAGCTGAGTTTGAGCGGTCATCATTTGTTGCATTTCTGGAGTGATGTTGTTGTTGTTGGGGTTGGGGTTTGCACGATGGGGAGGCATCTGTGGTTTGTTCAATAGAGATAAGAATGAGATACCCATAGATGCTTTCATGCACAATACATCACATAAACAATCACAAAGCATGCAACATAATCATAAAGATTCACAACCAGATAAGAAGTTCGCAAAGTAAAACACACACAAATAACAAGCCATCCACATGTTGGATGGTCAATAACAAGTTCTCAACGACAAGTATGATAATAAATGATAAATGAGTAGTCAAATCTACTCCTCGGCATCAACCTCCTCCTCGACAAAGGTAAGACCTGCGTTCTCCATCGCGGTCTTGTATTCCTCGACGCTGGTGGTCAAGGTCTCTATCTTGGCTTTGAGAGCCCTCTTCTGGGAACGAAGCCTCTCAATCACCGTCTGCTGATGCTCGAGCTCGAAGTCCTTGGCCTGCAGTTCTTCAGTCATGTCCCGGATCTTCTTGTTCCTATCCTGGACTCCCTTCTCCTGACTCTTGAACTTTCTGTCCTGGCTCTCGAACTTCGCCTCCATCTCCTTAACTATCTCATCTTGCTCCACGAAGAGTTTGTGCTTCTCGCGAAGCTGCACCTGGAGTTCGTCATTGCTGAGCATGAAGTTGGTCCTATCGGAGTCCACGTGCCTAATGAGAGCCTCTAAGTCCTGGAGGTATAGACGAATCGGCTCGGCTGTATCCCTCGCAGTGTCCTCGAAGTCGATGGACTCTCCATCCTCATCACGTCTACCGAAGACGTGGAAGTGAGTACCTCTAACCTGTCGGGAGTGTCTCCCCAGCAGATGTCCTATCAGATCCTGCATGACTACCTCAAGGCCTCTCTTCTTGTCATCGTGCATGAGCTTGAAGACGATGGCCTCCGTGGCAGGCTCAGTCTGGCGTCCGGGCTGGTTGACCTTGAAACCCAGAGGTCTTTCCTCTCAAACTTGGTGAGGGGAAGCACCATGATGGTAGGAAGAGGGAGATTGAGCAAAGTAGTAAGCTCAACAATACGAGGACCAAAGCGAGTTCCCTGGAACTCCTCAATAGTGCTGATGGTAACAGTAGGCATCTATTTATAAGATAGAAAAGTTAGAACAACACAATTCAAGATAAAACAAAAGATAAAACATCACATACATATCCTTGGAAATCAAAACACACAAGTCATGGCATACATGGATCCATTACAACAACCAAGGTTCAACTTATTTTAATGCAACATTTTGGAAAATAAGGTGATAAGTGGTGGTCCAACTAACGAAGTACGTTTACAAGCCTATCTCACTGGATCTGTTGGCTAACATAATGTTTCTAGAAGCAATCAGCCTATCTTGCTCACATGACTCCATCACTAAGTCTATAATGTCTCCTCTTAAGGTTTGGTTGGTAGCCTCCAACTCTTGGGTATGTTTCTTCTCTTCTTATAGGCTATTTTGGATGTTGAACATTCTGCACTTGACTCTTTCACCAAGTTCTTTGATGGTCTTCCAAGCTGCATCCCTTGCTGAGTCAAAGAATGTAGGGTGCATCACTGAATTGGTGAACATGCAGAATCCTGAGTCCTTGTGGTTGTCTTCCTTGTTTTTATACAAGTGAAGTTGCACACACCAGTACTCAACTCCTTCATCCATCACAGGAAAACCTTTGTACACAGTTGCACCATGGATTTCCATTGCAACCATGAGGTCCTTGAGAGCCTTGGAGAATTTTGTCTCACACTCCAAAGTCATTGTCATGAGTGGTCCCTTCCTTACGGCTTCGTATATGGAGTTCATCTACAATTGGAGATGAGAAAGAAGATTAGAAAAGTTTACGAGAAGAATAGACAAGTGTAGAAGTTGTTGAAAAAAATTTCCTTAGTGGTTTCCAATCCTAGAGTCATAATCCTACAAGCAACACAATGCTCTGATACCATCTGTAAGATCCCTCCCTTATAAAGGAAAAGGATCCCTCTGATTGCAATGCTAGTCCCTGGATCATTGCTAGCATCCACAGTTCAAGATGAAGTACACAGATACAAAGGTCATTATTACAGGCATTCTAGAGACAAACATAGTCTTTACAACTCCAAGGCCACAGGCCTAATACAAGAGTTTGAATAAGTAAATAAATAAAAGTCTTCATCTTCATGTGCCACAGGCAAACATGTTGAGTGTAGACTCATCACTCCTAATCCTCATCAGAGTAACCTGCAACATCACAAGTTACAGCCACAGTGGGTCAATACATTGGAATAGTATTGGCAAGTGATACCTTAGTATAATTTAGGTGGACTATATTTCTATATGCAATTTCGCTAAGTGTAGATTGGCTTGCTTTGCTCAAAATAGGGTTTGCCTATTAGTTGAAATCACTAATTTTTCTTTGGCAAAACTTTTCCCAAGGAACCACCAATAGACATTGAGGTCCTTCACCCTTGTTCACCCACAAGTTTTTACTTAGAAATTGGGATGAGGAGATTCTTGATAGCTTCCATGTCTTGATGCTCAAGTTGTCCTTTTCTAGGGACATGGCTAAGTACTTAGGTTTTTCCATCTGCAGAGGTTGTGCACTTTCCCCACCAGACTTGATTTTCACCAAGACAGGACCTTTCAGAAGCCTTCCCTTAGACCAAATGGACGCGCTCCAACCTATCATTCCCACTACCACCAACTGTCCAAATGGCTAAGTTCTAGCAACCTATGTGATCCAGGCAGAGCCCATATTGCCAAGTGGCTGCACTAGAAGCTTCTCAACACTTGGCCTCTAAAATCTCTTTGTTCCTGGGTGGCTTTCCACAAGTGAGATACACAAGGTTCACCAGTCCCCTGGCCTTGTGTAACCACTCAACACAAACCATTCCTTCCATTCCACTCAGGTGTTTCATTTACTTAGTTGTTTTATTAGGCAAAACACAAGTCCAAAGACTTAGAAATATTTTCATCATAGCATGAATATAATTCACCAACCCTTGGTTGCTACTACCTAGGCTAAGCATGGCATAGATAGTATCTTAACTTAGAAATTTTCTAGCAATTCTACAACTACTAGGATTTCCCAACATGGCATTTAAGCAAAATATAACTTGCAAGGCTAACAAAATATTTCTAATGCTTAGTAGAAAACATAGGAAAAATATTCATGAAGTACCACTTTCCTTGGTAGTTTGGAGAGTAGCTACACTCCTCACAATCACAATCACTAGCACCAAAATCTACACAAAGAATCATAGCCACAATCACATACAAAACATATACAATCAAAAATATATGCATGCATGCAAAATGATATGTGATGATTTTTAAAACTCAACAAAGCAAGTGTACAATACTGATTCATAAACAAGTTAAAAACTTGCCAAACAACATTTACTTAAACCCTAAATCAATTCTTAAATAATTGACATACTCAAATTAGCCCTACACAAGTTTCTGCAAATAAAGTCATTTTAACAGAAGCAAAACATTAAACACATTGCATATTTAGAAAGAGATTGCTCTCCTGATTCCAACGGTATAAAATTTGTCAAATTCTAACGTGGGGATCAAAAGTTATAGCCAAAACAAATTTAAACATCTAATAGATTCAAATTATGTTTTTAAACTCTAACAGATGCCACGCGTCTTATTCTAATTGGCCCGTACCGCTCCGCGTAGGATCACGCTTCTGAGCCGTTAGATCTACTTAAACCGCACGGCTCAGATCTACTCGTACCGATTCGTTAAGTGATCTAATCCTGCACGCTGGATCCAGATCTGACGGCCCTGGATCAAATCGACCAAGGCTGGGCGGCGCTGGCGGTGGCTACTGGCGGCGGCGAGCTCGGCCTATGGCGGCGCGGCGCTACAGGTGGTCCTAGGGTCGTCGGAGGGGCTTACCAGAACCGTCGCGACGCATTGATGCTTAACCTGGCGGCGACTTGGCAAGGGGCGCACAGAGTGGGTTGTTGGAGCTCGTCGAAGTTGCGGGCGGCGTCGGGCTTGGGTGGACGGCGACGTTGGCGACGCTCCTGGTCTCCCTAGCACGAACAAGCGGCATCAGGTGATGAACAATACAGTGGCGAACAACATCATGTGAGTCAGAGGCGAAGGGGAACAAAGGGCTTACGGAATTTGGTCGTCGGAGTTGAGGGTGTCGTCGGAGCTTGCGGTGTTGAACGGAATCGACGACCTGGGGCAGTATAAAAGGAACCAGCGGTGTCAGTAGATGCGCAAGAAAGTGGCGAGGCTGTCTCCAAGAACCAGAGGGAGAGGGGCGCACGGGGCTCACCGGAATTGGTCGCCGGAGAGCTCTCTGTCTGCGGCGGTGCGAGGATGAATGCGGGCAGCCTGGGGGCGCTTTGTGCTCGGAGTTTGGGGGGAAATGGAGAGGGGGCAGAGGGGGTTTATGTAGGGTTCGCAGCATAGAAAACAAAAATTTTCCTACGATGTGAACTATATACCAAGATCTATCTACTAGATACAAACAACGGGCGGATGTATATCCGTAGAGAACATACCCTTGAAGACCGACAAAGCTTAACGAGTTCAACTCGTGGTTGATGTAGACGATCTCTTGCCGATCTCAAGATCGAGAGGAAGTCCTAGCGCCGCAAATCAGCAGCGCATCCGTGCTCGCACACACGTTCGAGGCACCGAGCAACCTCCGCCTCCTCGCTCCAGCGATGCAGCGGAAGCACAACTCTTTCTTGCCGAATAGCCACCGGGAACATGTATCTCGCTAGTCCGAGACCATGGGGGATAAATTCTAGAGGGGGAGAGAGATCCTTCACGAGGAGGTGTGAGAGACAAGTGAGGAGGGGGGCTCCTTTTATAGGAGGAGGGGGAACCCCAAGGGGGTGGCCGGCGCATGGGGGCTGCCCCCTTGCCCTCCCCTCTTCATGTGGGTGGACACTCCACTCACAAATCTCCTTTAAATTCCCTCCACTCAAAAGTCCACTCAAATTCCCATTAAATTTCCACCAAATTTAATGCAAACTCTCATTAAATAAAACTCTTTTATTTTATTCAGAATTTTGTCAATTACTTTAATGACAAACATTCACAAATAACCCCTTGCTAGAATTCTATTTCACATGC
Source organism: Avena sativa (assembly GCA_916181665.1). Taxonomy (NCBI): domain Eukaryota; kingdom Viridiplantae; phylum Streptophyta; class Magnoliopsida; order Poales; family Poaceae; genus Avena; species Avena sativa. The sequence goes on from OV702280.1 coordinate 143,348,396, forward strand.
ATAACCACTTTATGCAATTTCACCCGAAAACCTGTTTCGGTATCTAGTGAAATAAATTCCTGCGCTTGTTCATTCTTTCGGCATGAAACATTTGCTCCAATTGGATGTCGGTGTCTCTTAAGTGTGTCACCCTACGGTTCGTGAATAATGCGGACATGATCGAGACCCCTCTCGGATCAATAATCAGAAGCGGGATCTGGAGACCCATACTGACTCCCACACATTCAACGATGACTTTCTTGTGATCGTCGGAACCTTTTACGTTAGTATCTTAATCCCTTTGTTTCACGATATATTACATGTCCGAGATTCGATCATCGGTATCTCCATACCTAGTTTGATCTCGTTACCGACATGCACGCTTTTCTCGTTCCTGTGATATAACATTCTAGTGATCAAATCACTTGCTTGCAAGCTAATCAATGTGATATCACCGAGAGGGCCTAGAGTATATCTATCCGTCATCGGGATGAAAAAATTCCACTCTCGATCCATGAGCCTCAACATAACACTTTATTAGTTCTGAATCCATCTTTATAATCACCCTGTTACGGTGTGACGTTTGATGTTATCAAGAAACTCTTCCGGTGTTAGTGATTGACATGATCTCATGGTCTAAGGATTAGGATCACTTCGTAAGTTGTTATAGCAATATAAACTCAATGACTTTGATCGTAATGCTATACTTCAGATGAATTGTTCATCACACCATTACACTAATGTTGTGATCCCGTTATTAACAACATCCAATGTCCATGATCAGGAAACCTTGATCATCTTGTTAATCAACGAGCTAGTTTATGAGAGAGGCATAACTAGGAACTTTCTGTTTGTTTATTAAACACACATGTATTAACGTTTTCGTATTAATACAATTATAGCATGCAAAATAAACATCTATCATATACTTGGAATACACATAATAAACACTTTATTATTGCCTCTCAGGGCATATTCCCTTCAGTCTCCCACTTGCACTAGAGACAATAATCTAGTTACATAGTGATAAATCTAACACCCATTAAGTTCTGGTGTTGATCATGTTTTGCTCTAGGGAGAGTTTTAGTCAACGGATCTGCTACATTGAGATCCGTATGTACTTTACAAATCTTTATATCTCCATCCTTGACATGCTCGCGGATGGAGTGAAACCGGCGCTTAATATGCTTGGAATGCTTGTGAGACCTTGGCTCTTTGGCATTGGCAATGGCACCATTGTTGTCACAATAGATCACCATTGGGTCCAACGCGTTTGCCACCACTCCTAGTTCGGATATGAACTCCTTCATCCAAACTGCTTCCTGAGCCGCTTCTGAAGCAGCAACATATTCGGCCTCCGTTGTTGATCCCGCTACCACAGGTTGTTTGGAGCTCCTCCAACTAACCGCTCCGCCATTCATGAGAAATACGTATCCGGATTGAGACTTAGAGTCATCCGGATCGGTGTCAAAGCTAGCGTCAACATAACACTTAGCGACGAGCTCTTCTTCACCTCCGTATACAAGAAACATATCCTTAGTTCTTCGTAAGTACTTAAGGATATTCTTGACCGCTATCCAGTGTTCCGAACCTGGATCCGATTGGTACCTACTAGTCAAACTAATAGCATGTGCCATATCCGGTCTTGTACATAGCATGGCGTACATTATAGAGCGTATGGCTGAAGCATAGGGGACTTTGTCCATTATCTCTCTTTATTCCGCCGAAGCCGGACTTTGAGTCTTACTCAATGTCTTGCCTTGCAACATAGGTAAGAACCCCTTCTTACTTCCGTCCATTTTAAACTTCTTTAAAATCTTATCAAGGTATGTACTTTATGATAGCCCTATTAGGCGCCTAGATCTATCTCTATAGACCTTTATGCCTAATATGTATGACGCTTCACCTAGGTCCTTCATTGAAAATTTGCTGTTTAGATAACTTTTAACACTGTTTAAAAGATCTATATCATTTCCGATCAATAATATGTCATCCACATATAATATCCGAAATGCCACATTGCTCCCACTCACTTTCTTGTAAATACAAGCTTCTCCATAAGTTTGGACAAATCCAAACTCTTTGATCACCTCATCAAAGCGGAGATTCCAACTTCGTGATGCTTGCTTCAATCCATAGATGGATCGCTGAAGCTTGCACACCTTGTTAGCATCCTTAGGATCGACAAAACCCTTTGGTTGTATCATATACAACTCTTCTTCAATATTACCATTGAGAAACGCGGTTTTGACATCCATCTGCCATATCTCATAATCGAAATATGCAGCAATTGCTAACATAATCCTAACTGACTTTAGCATCGCTACGGGAGAGAAAGTCTCATCGTAGTCAACTCCTTGAATTTGTCGAAACCCCTTTGCGACAAGTCGAGCTTTATAGACGGTCACATTACCATCAGCATCAGTTTTCCTTTTGAAAATCCATTTGTTCTCCACAGCCTTTCGGTCGTGAGGTATTTCCACCAAGTTCTAAACTTGATTTTCATACATGGATTCCATCTCGGATTTCATGGCTTCTAACCATTTGTTGGAATCCGGGCTCATCATCGCTTCTTCATACGTCGCAGGGTCATCATTTTCATCAACCATGAAATTCATGACAGGATTTCCGTACAGCTCGGGAGCTGCACGCGTCATGTTTGACCTGCGAGGTTCGGTAGTACTCTCTTTCGGAGTTTCATGATCATTATCATTAGTTCCCTCTTCAACAGGTGGAGCCAACTCCAGAACAACTTCCGGCGCTGCGCTACTCGCCATACTTTGAAGAGAAGGTTCCACAACCTCTTCGAGTTCTACCTTCCGACTACTCACACCTTTCGCGAGAAACTCTTTCTCTAGAAAGGATCCATTCTTGGCAACAAAAACCTTGCCCTCGGATCTGTGATAGAAGGAATACCCAATAGTTTCTTTAGGGTATCCTATGAAGACGCATTTTTCCGCTTTGGGTTCGAGTTTATCCGGTTGAAGTTTCTTCACATAAACATCGCATCCCCAAACTTTAAGAAATGGCAGCTTAGGTTTGTTTCCAAACCACAATTCATACGGTGTCTTTTCAACGGATTTAGATGGTGCCCGATTTAAAGTGAATGCAGCAGTTTCTAGTGCATAACCCCAAAATGACAACGGCAAGTCCGTCAGAGACATCATAGATCGAACCATATCTAATAAAGTACGATTACGACGTTCCGACACACCATTTCGCTGTGGTGTTCCGGCAGGTGTGAGTTGTGAAACAATTCCACACTCTTTCATGTGAGTGCTAAACTAGTAACTTAGATACTCACCTCCACGGTCGGACCGTAGAAATTTGATCTTTCTATTACGATGATTTTCCACTTCATTCTGAAATTCCTTGAACTTTTCAAAGGTTTCAGACTTGTGTTTCATCAAGTAGATATAACTGTATCTACTCAAATCATCCATGAAAGTAACAAAATAACGATATCCACCTCGCGTCGACACACTCATTGGACCACATACATTAGAATGTATGATTTCCAATAAATCTGTCGCCCGTTCCATTGAACCGGAAAACGGCGTTCTAGTCATCTTGCCCATAAGGCATGGCTCACATGTATCAAATGATTCATAATCAAGTGATTCCAAAAGTCCATCCGAATGGAACTTCTTCATGCGTTTAACGCCAATATGACCTAGATGGCAGTGCCACATATATGCGGATATATCATCATTAAGTTTAATCCTTTTAGCATCAACATTATGAATATGTGTAACATTATCATCGAGATCTAATAGAAATAAACCATTCATCATCGGTGCATGACCATAAAAGATTTCATTCATATAAATGGAACAACCATTGTTCTCGAATTTAAATGAATAACCACTTCGCATCAAACACGATCCAGATACAATGTTCATGCTCAGTGCAGGCACCAGATAACATTTATTCAAGTTTATAACTAATCCCGACGGCAAGTGGAGAGGCAGCGTTCCGACGGCGATCACATCAACGCTTGATCCATTGTCGACACGCATCTTGACCTCACCCCTTGCTAGCGGTCGCTTGTTCCGCAGCCCCTGATTCGAGTTACAAATATTAGCAACTGAACCGGTATCAAATACCCAGGTGCTACTGCAAGCACTAGTCAAGTACACATCAATAACATGTATATCATATATACCTTTGTTTGCCTTGCCGGCCTTCTTGTCTGCCAGATACTTGGGGCAGTTGCGCTTCCAGTGGCCAGTCCCCTTACAATAGTAGCACTCGGAATCAGACTTAGGTCCAACTCGGGGTTTCTTTTCAGGCGCGGCAACTGGCGTGCCGCCCTTACTTCCCTTCCGTTTTCCCTTCTTGTCTTTCTTGAAACCAGTGTTCCTATTGATCATCAACACTTGATGTTCCTTTTTGATCTCCACTTCTGCAGTTTTAAGCATTGACAGAAGCTCGGGGAGAGACTTCTTCATGCCTTGCATATTATAGTTCATCACGAAGCTCTTATAGCTAGGTGGCAGAGACTGCAGAACACGATGGATGCCTAAGTCAACAGGAATCGATATTCCCAAGGACAAAAGCTTATCGGCGTAACCCGACATCTTGAGTACATGCTCACTAACGGAGCTGTGCTCTTCCATCATGCAGCTAAAGAACTTTTCTAAAGCGTTGTAGCTCTCTACAGCAGCATGTGTGTCGAAAATCATTTTCAACTCACCCATTGTATCAAATGCATTGCCGTTTTTGAATCTCTTTCGAAGTTCCGGCTCTATCCCATACAATATGCCGCAATGAACTAAGTTGTGGTCCTCCTGACGAGTCTGATAGACATTCTTCTCCTCGTCAGGGGCATCATCAAAAGGTGGGGGGCCTAACGGCGCTTCTAGCACATATTGCTTTTGTGCAGCAGAGAGGAGAATCCTCAAATTCATGGCCCATTCGGTAAAGCTGCTACCGTTCGTTGCTAGTTTCTCTTTCTCCATGAACACATTGAAATTAAAAGCAGGTGGTGCCATCTACAACAGAATTTATAAAGTTTAGACTAAGTGTATGATAGATTGAGTTCAACTAATCTATATTACGAATGAACTCCCACTCAAAAACGACATCCCTCGTGCCTTTTTGGTGATTACATGAACCAAATCCACTACACCAAGTCCGATCATCACGTGAGTCGGTATAGCTTCAAAGGCGAGCATCAAATGGGCATCATATCAACTATATGACTCATGCTTAACCTTTCGGTCCGTGTTCCGAGGCCATGTCTGTACATGCTAGGCTCGCCAAGTTAGAACCTTAGTATTCGCGTGTGTAACTGTTTTACACCCGAAATATGGTCGTGGATCCAAGAACACCCGATCATCACGTGATGTCTTGGAGCGACGAAAACATAATCGGTGCATACTAAAGGAAGAACACATTCTTATCTTGATATTTAAATGAGGGATCATCTTATTATGCTAACAAAACACTAAACAAGCAATATAAGATGCTATCAAACATCATATGTTTATTAGTGAAATTATATGGTTCCCGCAGATGATCTCTATCATGTGCATCGTGGTATGATCACTATCATACCTATATGTGTAAATCCAAGGTCTATGGATTTTACACGCTATGTGTGTTGTAAGAGTATCATCTCATACTTCTACTTACAACACTACCATATCATAACACTAGCCCAGCAACAATCTAAACTAGACGCCTCTAATTTATCCATTGCAAGTTTTACGTGGCTTAGGGCTTTCGAGATAGAACCGTTCTTACCTACGAACATGAACCACAACGAGGATAATCAAATTGTTGACAACTCGCTTGCAAAATAGATATTGACTATAGTACGAGAGACAGACACCCGCTAGCCACTTATGCAAACTAGTTGCATGTCAAGCGTGGAACAGGTCTCATGTGCGAGGACATGTAAAGTTTGTCCGGGCAGCTTCATCCCACTATGCCACCAATATCTAAAATTACAACAAAGGAGCAACAACATGATCATCATCGCCCACGTACTCATATGTGTACTACCCGTGTAAAGTATCTACGCATAGATCCGGCTCTGATACCACTGTAGGGTTCGCAGCATAGAAAACAAAAAATTTCCTACGATGTGAACTATATACCAAGATCTATCTACTAGATACAAACAACGGGCGGATGTATATCCGTAGAGAACATACCCTTGAAGACCGACAAAGCTTAACGAGTTCAACTCGTGGTTGATGTAGACGATCTCTTGCCGATCTCAAGATCGAGAGGAAGTCCTAGCGCCACAAATCAGCAGCGCATCCATGCTCGCACACACGTTCGAGGCACCGAGCAACCTCCGCCTCCTCGCTCCAGCGATGCAGCGGAAGCACAACTCTTTCTTGCCGAATAGCCACCGGGAACATGTATCTCGCTAGTCCGAGACCATGGGGGATAAATTCTAGAGGGGGAGAGAGATCCTTCACGAGGAGGTGTGAGAGACAAGTGAGGAGGGGGGATCCTTTTATAGGAGGAGGGGGGAACCCCAAGGGGGTGGCCGGCGCATGGGGGCTGCCCCCTTGCCCTCCCCTCTTCATGTGGGTGGACACTCCACTCACAAATCTCCTTTAAATTCCCTCCACTCAAAAGTCCACTCAAATTCCCATTAAATTTCCACCAAATTTAATGCAAACTCTCATTAAATAAAACTCTTTTATTTTATTCAGAATTTTGTCAATTACTTTAATGACAAACATTCACAAATAACCCCTTGCTAGAATTCTATTTCACATGCATAACCACTTTATGCAATTTCACCCGAAAACCTGTTTCGGTATCTAGTGAAATAAATTCCTGCGCTTGTTCATTCTTTCGGCATGAAACATTTGCTCCAATTGGATGTCGGTGTCTCTTAAGTGTGTCACCCTACGGTTCGTGAATAATGCGGACATGATCGAGACCCCTCTCGGATCAATAATCAGAAGCGGGATCTGGAGACCCATACTGACTCCCACACATTCAACGATGACTTTCTTGTGATCGTCGGAACCTTTTACGTTAGTATCTTAATCCCTTTGTTTCACGATATATTACATGTCCGAGATTCGATCATCGGTATCTCCATACCTAGTTTGATCTCGTTACCGACATGCACGCTTTTCTCGTTCCTGTGATATAACATTCTAGTGATCAAATCACTTGCTTGCAAGCTAATCAATGTGATATCACCGAGAGGGCCCAGAGTATATCTATCAGTCATCGGGATGAACAAATTCCACTCTCGATCCATGAGCCTCAACATAACACTTTATTAGTTCTGAATCCATCTTTATAATCACCCTGTTACGGTGTGACGTTTGATGTTATCAAGAAACTCTTCCGGTGTTAGTGATTGACATGATCTCATGGTCTAAGGATTAGGATCACTTCGTAAGTTGTTATAGCAATATAAACTCAATCACTTTGATCGTAATGCTATACTTCGGATGAATTGTTCATCACACCATTACACTAATGTTGTGATCCCGTTATTAACAACATCCAATGTCCATGATCAGGAAACCTTGATCATCTTGTTAATCAACGAGCTAGTTTATGAGAGAGGCATAACTAGGAACTTTCTGTTTGTTTATTAAACACACATGTATTAACGTTTTCGTATTAATACAATTATAGCATGCAAAATAAACATCTATCATATACTTGGAATACACATAATAAACACTTTATTATTGCCTCTCAGGGCATATTCCCTTCAGTTTAAGTAGGCCAGGTGAGGGCGTGAATTACTCCTGCAATCAACGTGAATTGACGAGCGAATCAACCAGGTAACGCACGGCGTGATTTTGGGGAAGAACACGTCGCGGTGGGGTGGAGACGACGACGTCGTGTGGGCCTTGGTTGTCAGCGAGAAACAGAAGGGAAGTGGGTCCTGCCTGTCAGTCACTCAGCGGGTGCGGGGGTGAGTGAAGGAAAACGGTTCGCGGGGTGGGGCGTTGGGCTTAGCTGGGCTAGTTGGGCCAGATTCGGCTGAGGCTTATTTTTTTTATCTTTTAATCTTTTTCTTTTTCTGTTTGCTTTTCTAAAATGGTTTTCAAACTTCAATTCAAATCTGTTTGATTCCAAAACTTTTCAGGATTTTTGTACAATAAATCTTGTACTCAAATAAGTGTCAAACACATCTGTTCACTCAAACACACTTGGGTCTTTTGAAAATAAAATAAAACCATGCCTTTATGAGGTGTGATAATAGGCATAGAATTGGTTTTTATTTCATATTTTGCTTTGAGACTTTGCTCAAGTTTTTGAAATCACTTGAGTTTGGATTCTAAGCAACACTGAATGGTTAACAGTACTTTTCTCAAAACAAGTAGCCCAAGGGCTTGAGTAAACTTACATAAAATATTGAGCAACAATGCTCCTGTTTTGGAAAGATTTATTTGAAATGAGATTCAAAAGATCATGGATGCATGGATGATATACATGAGTTTAAAACATGATTTTAGGGATGTTACATGTTCTCATCACACCTTCCTCTTGGGGTTTCCCAACGAAGGTCTACAGTGATCTGAGCTGATCAAGACTTTTTATGGCGCCGTTGCCGGGGAGTAAGGACAAATTTACAAGGGGAGTCCTTAACAATCATTCTCTTTACTTTGTTTTTATTTTGATTAGTTTCTTTTTCTTTGTTTTGCTTGTTTATTTTTATCAAAAATTACAAAAAAAAATAGTTTCGTTTGGTTTTCTTTTTCTTATCAAAAACACAAAAAAATTAGTCCTTCTTATAGTTGTCACCTTGTTCTAGCTCACCATGTTTGTCCCTAAGTTCACCCTGAAAGACCTTTCAATAGGTAGTGTCTCTATAATTGGGAAAGAAAATATTGAAGAATTCTTTAATCATATTAGCAAACATGAGGATATTGAGGATAGATACTTAGCAGAACTTGCTCCTAATTATGAAATTGTTGCAGCTTCTTGAGTTCACATGTTGGAGGATAGGTTTGTTAACCTTAACCCCATGATGCAAATAATGTTTCTTAAACTTAAAGAAGTGGAGGATACTGAAAAGAGAGATTTTATTCTAGAAAATTTGCTAAAGGAGTTCAATGATGTTGCTAAAGAAGCCAAAAAGGTCTTTGATCGTTTTAATATGCTAGGCTCTTATGTATATGTTATGGGTACATTAGAAAAGTTGGATAAAACCAAACCCAATGGAGAGGAAATTAAAATACCCATACCTTTTAAACTTGTAGGAATGCATGAGGCCTTAGAAAAGAATTTTGATTGGATTGTTCCTGAAAACCCGTTTGATGAAAGTAGTGAACCAAAGAGTGCTGAGAGAGGATCCTTTTGGATGAAATACCTTTCGTGGTTGAAGATGTTTCGAGTATTGATGTTAATGCTTCTTCATTTGAAAATACTTAATTCTTGCTTCTTGTGCCTAATTTAAAGGCGTTAAAGAGAAGTACTTCTTGGGAGATAACCCAATAGTTTTATTGAGTCTTGGAAGTTATTAGTTCTGTAATAACCTCTCCTTATCCTTTTTTTTGTTTTTTGTGCCAAGAATAACCTCTAATAAGAGAGAAGTAAGATTTGGGGAAGTTGCTGTCCTGAAACAGATTTTTGTGCTTACTGTAAAAATTCGTGAAAAATTTATTTATGTCGGATTGAGCTGTAATTTCCTGAGTAAATCCCCCAGGTTGTTATATAACTTTTGTTAGTTCAACACTTTTTTGATTTGAGCAATAGAAGGTCTTCAAAAAATCGGTTTTTACCTATTGGTCTGTTTTGACAGATTTCTGCCATTATTTGCATTTTCCTCTTTATCGATTTCTTTTTGGATTCTCTTTGGTAAATTAAGATTTTTGAAGAAATTGCTACAGTAGCTTGTGTTTTTAATGAAAGTTTTTCTGTTTTGAAACTAAACCCAAAGGTTTATTACTTTTGAATGCACTAATGTTGCTAATGAAGATTGTGTGAAGTTTTGTATGAAGGAAATTTTCAAGTGTAGGGGAAGAATGATGTAATGAGATTAAGAATGGACAAAATATCAAGCTTGGGGATGCCACCCCGTGTCACCCCAAGAAATATTCAAGGGGTACAAGCGTCAAAGCTTAGGGATTCCCAAGGCATCCCCTTCTTCATCAATAAAAATCTAAGGTCTTTCTAGACACTTCGTTTTTTATTGTTTCATGCACAGTTGTGTTGTTCTTGGAGCGTCTTAGTTTTTGTTTTTGGTTTTCATTTTCTTAGTTTGCTTGAATAAAGTAGTCGGACCCCCTTTTTCGCTGTGTTGTTTCAAATAAGTTGATTGGTGTTGGAAAAGAGTAGAAAGCTTCATGCTTATAGTGATACAAAAGGGAGTTTGCTTTGACTGTGGCTTAGACTTTATCATGTCATGCTAGATGTTGTTTTGACCTTATGCTTAGTGATTATTGTTGTAGCATGACTTCTTCCAAACAATTGAGATTGCTTAATGTACCTTGCAAGAATCATGCGTTGTTTTAGCATACAAAAGCATAGAATTGTGGTATTCTCCTTTGATGCTTTGTTTGGGTTGACTTGGCACATGCTCACACCATGTTATGACTATGAACCAGTCACCTTAGCCTCTATGATCATGTAGTTTTTGACTTGTGGTACCACTTTGTGCTTTAGTTGATAATGTTTTGTTGCTCTGCATGATTATGGCCATTATTGCTCTCTTAGTTGGTCGCTCCCAGTCTTTTGCTAGCCTCAACTTGTATTGAGTAAGCTATACTCATGCATCCAACTCCCAATAAACCAAGTTTTTCCAAAGAGTCCACTATAAATTCCTATGCATGGTGTGTTACACCATTCCAAGTATATTCTTGTTTTATATATCTTCCAAATTAAACTTGTTATGTGAAAATTAGTGATTAAATCTCTCACAAACTTGATGGCACACTTTATTTTTCCTGCCCCTAATAAAACTTGAACCATTGTGTCATATATGTTGTATATGCTTGCACTTATAAGTTGGGAATTAGAAGAACCGTGCTTTCACGGGGAACGCTTTCAACACCTGTAAATATCTACCCAGTTGACATCATGCTCTTTTGGTTATGGATGTTGGCGGTGTGAAATAAAAGGGGAGCTTGTAAGTTCATGGAGTTATGTATGTGTGTTAGAGAAACGCCTGGGCCGCTAGCCTAAGCCATGCCTAATCATGGTGGAAACTTGCAGTATAACCATAGGGAGCAATCTGTGAAGCATCCTCAATAAAAACCTACGCAAATAGCAAATAAAAAGATCACTGAGATGCTCATTGTCAGTTGCGTTGTCATTTTGATATGGGATAGCTCCTGTATCATGGGGCAAGGGGTACCATGTTGGCGGTTCTTTATGATACACATATACTTACTATGACAAGAACTTACTGGTGACTAAAGTTGAGTAGCATGAGGAACAGCCCTCGTACTCAAGGGACATGAGATTGCCAACTTATACTTTTTCAAGCATATACTCCATACTTTGTTCACTTTAACCTTAATCACTTCAAGATTATTATGATAGGGGCAATGAGAGCTTAAAGCTAACAAGTATCATAATTTTTGGAAGCTCTTTATGAAACTTGAAATCACTGCTTCCCTTTGAAGGGCCTTTCTTCCACTTTTATATTGAATCTCCACCTTCTATCTTTATCCACCAACTAGTACAGCATAGTTGTCATTCTTAGTTCTATGTGCATTATCCCAAAACTTATTGATTGATTCATAAAGTTGATATTGCTTGTTCTTGAACTATTTGTATCTAGTCACCCTGATGAACTTTGAATGTGTCATATGCATTTATGTTTTGCTACTCCATGAGGGACAAGCTAAATTCCACTATGCTATGTTTTCTATATGTGAAACAAACAAACGACTTTCAATGTATTGTTATTCATGATCTTTGTTTGTATCCTTTCATGTTGCAACATAGTTACTATGTCTTATTGTTAGAACTTCATCTTTCATGCTTATGTTTAGAGTACTTTGATCCCAGCTTTCAATGCTTGCAAATGGTTTGATCAAGATTGTGATGGTTCATGTCACCTCAAAAATTATTTTTTTATCACTTACCTACTCGAGGACGAGCAGGAGTTAAGCTTGGGGATGCTTGATACGTCGTAAACATATCTATAATTTTTGATGTTCCATGCTTGTTTAGTATAAACTTTGCTATGCTTTGTCTAAACTTTGAGGTATTTTTATACATTTTTTGGGACTAACCTATTAACAAGATGTCGCAGTGCTAGTTGCCTATTTTCTGCTGTTTTGGTTTTAAAAGAGCTAGTAAGGAAATATTCTCGGAATTGGACGGGACAAAAGCCAAAGTCAATATTTCACCGAGGAGAACACAGAGACCGAAGGGCGACCGGAGGGGAGCCACAGAGTGGCCACACCCCCCCCCCATGCGTGGTCCCACCCTGGGCCGCGCCTAGGTAGGGTGTGGGCCCCCTGGCCGCCCTCCTTCCTCGCCTCTTCTCCTATAAAACCCCCTGATGCCAAAACCCTAAGTACCTGATCAGATCTCCACAAAACTGTCCGTAGCCGCCGCCACCATCATCCCTAGATCGGGGGGATCTGAAGCTCTTCCCGGCACCCTTCCGAAGGGGAGAGATCATCCCGGAGGCCTTCTTCATCACCATGCCAGCCTCCGGTATGATGCGTGAGTAGTTCACTCTTGGACTATGGGTCCATATAGTAGCTAGATGGTTGTTTCTCCTCCTTTTTGCTATCATGTTTAGATCTTGTGAGCTCCGTTCATGATCAAGATCATCTATTTGTAATCATACATGTTGTGTTTGCGGGGATCTGATGGATATTGAGATACTATGTCAGATTGATTATTGATTTTATCATGTCTTATGATTATTGATTCTATCATGTATGTGTTGTTTGAGATCTTGCATGCTCTCCGTTTTTAGTAGCTATCTTGGCCAAGTAGACACTAGTGACTCCAAGAGGGAGTATTTATGATTGATAGTGGGTTCATGCCTCTATTGAATCTGGGGAAGTGACAGAAATCTCTAAGGTTGTAGATGTGCTTTTGCCACTAGGGAGAAAAAACAATCTTTTGTTCATGGAACAATTGTATTGTTTACTTTACACACATTGCTTAATGCAGTTATCTGTAGCTTGCAACTTAATACTAGAGGGAGTTCGGATGATAACCTGAAGGTGGATTACTAGTCATAGATGTAGTTGGATGGCGGTCTATGTATATTGTTATAATGCCCAATCAAATCTCATAGGATCATGAATGTCTAGTATTTGCATTGTTATGCCTTGCTCATCTCCTGTCAATTGCCACGCTGTAATTTTTTTACCCAGCATGTTATGTTATCTTTCTTAAGGAGAACACCTCTAGTGAACTGTGAACCCCGGTCCAATCTTTACCATTGATACATCATCTACTGTTACTGTTTACTTTCTGCAAGCAACCATTACCTTCCACACCATACGTTTAATCCTTTTTTTCAGCAAACCAGTGAGATTGACAACCTCATTGTAAGTTGGGGCAAAGTCTTGAGTTTGTGTTGTGCAGGATTCCAAGTTGCTGGCAACACTTTGGAAGTTGATTCCTTCCTCCTACAGGTTCGATAACCTTGGTTTCATAACTAAGGGAAAACTTACTGTTATGCTCATCACACCTTCCTCTTGGGGTTTCTCAACGAAGCTCTATAGTTATCTGAGCTCATCAATTACTCAAGATACACATGGGTCTATTTTTTGAAGCTAAAGAGTGAGACTCAAAAAACTGTCATTGATTTCGCCAATGAGGTCCAGCGTCAACACAATGTCCCCATATTGGCAACAAGAAGTGACAACGGCTCTGAGTTCAAGAACTACACATTAAATGAATTTTTGAGTAAAGAGGGGATAAGACATCAATATTCTACTGCGTACACCCTCAACAAAATGGTGTGGCCGAGAGGAAGAACCGCACTTTGATGGATATGGCTCGATCAATGTTGGCTGAATTCATGTCACCATACAACTTTTGGGCTGAAGCCATATCTACCACATGTCACTCATCAAACCGGCTCTACCTACGCAACATTTTGGACAAAACACCATATAAAATACTTACTGGTAACAATCCCAACATATCATATTTCTGGGTATTCGGTTGTAAGTGTTTCTTTCTCATCAAAGGAGTTCATTTGTCTAAATTTGAGTCTAAGGATTTAGAAGGTATTTTTGTTGGTTACGGTGCTGAATCCTACACTTATAGAGTCTACAACAAGCTCTCCAGAATTGTTGTAGAATCTTTTAGTGTGGAATTCGATGAAAATGATGGCTCCCATGTGGGGCAAGTTGATGTTTGTGATGCAGATGTTGAAATACCCCAAGATTCCATAAGAAGAATGGGCGTGGGATTTTTCCGACCCATTGAGGAACCCCTTGTGGCGGATCGGGAAGGAAAATGCTCCACTCAAGTGGAGCCCTCATCTACACAAGATCAGCAAGCCCCTACTGTTGAAGAAACTACTGCACCAACACCACAACCTCTTGAAGATCATCTATCTTCTAGGACAAATGGTAGTCCTAGGCCGGACTATCCGCCCCCTCCAAGGGGCGTATTATCCGCCCCCTCCAACATGCTCCAGGCAAAATCAAGACGGGAAGGAAAGTTCTAAAATTCCCAGGCCGGATTATCCAGCGCTGGCACTCCAAGTCATGTCAGGGGCAATTAGGAATAAGAAACTAAAGCCGAATCTCCCAGGACGGATTATTTGGCCCCACCTAGGGGCGGATTATCTGGCCCTAAAGCTCCAGAATATATGCAATCTCCTGTTTTCAATACTGATAAAGATCAAGGGAAAGGTTCATCATCTCAAATTCGTAGTAATCAAGGTAGTGGTCAAGACAAGGATCCAAATGTTGAAGAAACTCCTCCAAGAAACAATAAGGAAATTGAAGCTTGTCGCAAAGCTCGTGCTGATTGGAACCTTGAATTAAGGGTCCATACTCTTGACAAGGTTGTATGTGATCTTAGAAGAAGAGTGTCTACTATAAGAGAACTTGCTAGCTTCTGTGATCATCAAGCCCATATATCAATGGTAGAACCAAAGAAGGTCTTTGATGCAATTGAATATCAAGATTGGGTGGTTGCAATGCACGAAGAACTGAATAACTTTGAGCATAACAAAGTTTGGAAGCTGGTAGAAAACCCAAAGAGTGCCACAATGTTATTGGCGGAAAGTGGATTTTCAAGAACAAGCAAGATGAAAATGGCATTGTTGTAAGGAATAAGGCAAGGCTGGTGGCTCAAGAATTCTCTCAAGTGGAAGGCATCGATTTCAGCGAAACCTATGCTCCTGTGGCTCACCTTGAGTCCATCCGTATCCTTCTTTCTTATGCTTCTCATCATAATTTTAAATTATAGCAAATGGATGTTAAGAGTGCTTTTCTTAATGGTCCTCTACATGAGTTGGTATATGTTAAGCAACCCCCAGGTTTTGAGGATCCGAAGTTTCCGAATCATGTCTACAAACTTGATAAGGTGCTCTATGGCCTTAAACAAGCCCCATGTGTGTTGTATGATCACCTTAAAGAGCTTTTGTTAGACCGTGGATTCGAAGTTGGGAAAATCGATCCCACTCTTTTTACTAAGAAGGTTAACGGGGAGCTTTTTGTATGCCAACTATATGTAGACGATATTATTTTTGGCTCTACTAACCAAGATTTTAATGATGAATTTTCAAAGCTTATGACTGACAGGTTTGAGATGTCTATGACGGGATAATTAAGGTTCTTTCTTGGATTCGAGATCAAGCAACTTAGAGAGGAAACCTTCATTAATCAAGCTAAATACATCCAAGACATGCTCAAGAGGTTCAATATGACGGATCTCAATGGCGTTGCTACTCCAATGCAAACTAAATGTCATCTTGAGCTTAATCCAAAGGGTAAAGATGTGGAGCAAAAGGTATACTGATCCATGATCGGCTCTCTCCTTTACCTTTGTGCATCTAGACCCGATATTGTGTTGAGTATAGGAGTGTGTGCAAGGTACCAAGCCACTCCTATAGAAATCCACTTAGTGTCGGTCAAGAGAATCTTTAGTTATTTGGTTCATTCCCCAAATTTTGGTTTATGGTATCCCAAAGGCTCTAGTTTCTCTCTATGTGGATATACTGATTTAGATTGGGCTAGTGACAAGGATGATCAAAAATCAACTTCTGGTGCATGTCAATTCTTGCGCAGGTATCTAGTGTGTTAGTCTTCGAAGAAACAAAATTGCATATCACTCTCAACCATCGAAGCTGAATATGTTGCTGCTGCAAGTGCTTGTACACAAGTATTATGGATGAGGCAAACTTTAAAGGAATATGGTGTCAATTGTGACAAAGTGCCTCTTTTATGCGATAATGAAATTGCTATTAAAATTGCTTACAATCCGGTGCAGCATACAAGGACAAAACATATTGAGATTCGCAATCACTTCATTCAGGATCATGTTGCTCATGGTGATGGGGATGTGCCTACCGGGGTATACCCAGCAGGACGTTTCCAACTGGCCCGGGAACTGGCGAGTGGGCCTGCAAGGCGGTGACTGGATCGAGGCCCGGTGTGGATCCAAGCGACTGGAAGCTGAAGGCCCAGGCGAGTAGATAGGCCCAGTCGGATTAGGTTAAACGATTACCGAAGCCTTAACTGATTCGGTTGAGATATGTAAACCCTAGGGGAGGTGAGTCTATATAAACCTCCCTACAGGGCGTGTAGAGATACGTTCCATCATACACCCAAGCGACTCGCCGCCTAGCCGCCGAGCTCGCCCATTGTACCAACTTCATAATACAATCTAGCAGGAGTAGGTCTTTACCCTCTGGGGGGGCCGAACCTGGGTAAAACCTTGTGTCTCCGCCCTCATCTCGCACCGCAGATGGCTGGCCGCCCTTGCCCTTCGTTCTACTACTCGCTGCCGATTGCAGCATCTGCCGTGACCATTCCCACGACAGTGGCGCCCACTGTGGGGCCTGGCCGGTCTGGCCGGTGTTCTGCGGCGAGATCCAATCTGCCCATCAACGAGACGGTCGCCACTGGCCGCATGATAGCGATCGGCGAGATGCTCCAAATCTTGCCGAGCAGCTACGTCCCGGCGGCGCGACCCGTCACGCACAGCGTGATCCTGCCGGTCGGCACGATCAGCCTCTTCGTCGGCCTCACCGACATCATCGTCTCGGAGGACTCGGCTCGCATCCGCGAGTCGCCGCCACGCGATCAGCTCTCCGAGAGCCAGATCCGCACGATCCATCGCCTCGCCTCCGAGTACAACTCGGCCCACAGTAACATGGCCAAAAACTCAGCGGCCGCAGAAGACGCGGCCCTCAACGACGACGCCGACTCGGCGACCCCGGCGTCATTCGCCGGATCCATCACCGCGGCTTCACCCACGGGCTCCATCACCCAGGTCTCCAACATGGGAGACTTCGAGGACCCCTCCATCCTTGGGATCTTCGACTTCGACTCCGGGTCGGAAAATTCCGCCGACCTCCGCGACAGGACCGGTCGCCACGCCGCGACCTACATGGCGATCGGCATCGAACCGCCGGAGGACCCCTTCTCCACCCCGATCCCTCCTAACGCCACGGCAAAGGAGGTCGAGGAACTCCGCCTGAAGCTGGCGGAGGCAGTGCGCAAGGAGCAAGCCGAGCGCGAAATTTTTTGCCTCGAGCAAGTGACGGCGCAGGAGCTATCACGCTACCACCACCAGCGAATCAGGTCGCGCCTGAACCCCACCGTCCAGGGGCGCGCCCTGAACTTCGACGACGAAAACGACCCGGCCCGCGTGGCCGAGCGCGCGATCTGCGAGAACGCGCCACCAGGAGGAAGCGCCCGGCCCCCGCCAGGATCGACGGCGATGGGCGCCCCACCTCCACCCAACCGCACACCCCCCAGGGATCAGCCGCGGATAGTAGTCTCCTCACGGGAGCGGGACGCGAACGGCCTCCCACTATTCTCCACCCCAATGGACAACCTCGTAGTGGGCCGATCAGCAGCCGACAACATCACGGCCACCGGCGACGGCGCCCTACAGATCCAGTATGTTAGGGCCCTACTCGCAAAGGCCATCGAGCAGCAAAACGCAGGCGCCGACTCGCAGGGTCGAGTGTACTCGCGCTCTTCGGGAAGCAGAGCGGCCTCGAGCGGCCGCCCAATGGCGGCAAACACCCTCAACTGCACGCCACCAGAGCCACTGCAGCTCCAACACCGACCTGCTAGCCGCCTGTTACCTCCCCCTGATGATGGAGGGGACGTGCAGGCAGTGGATCAACACCCTCCCCCAGGATAGCATCGACTCCTGGGAGGAGAAGCGCGACGCCTTCGTCAGGCACTTCGAGTGCTCCTACACCCGTGCCACCACCATCGAGGACCTGGAGCGACGTCCAGGGACCCCGCGAGTCGACCCGCAACTGGGTCCAGCGGTGGCAAGAACTCTGGTACAACGCGGTCGGCATCCACCCGGACACCGCGATCCATTGCTTCAAGACCTCGTGCCGCTACGAGCCTTTGGTCGCCAAGCTCAAGCGACATTCTCGCACACTAGACAACATACCGGACCCCCTCGATATCGCCAAACGGTACGCGGAGGAAGATCCAAACCAGGAAACTGACGACGAGTCGGGAGGTCAACGCCGCACGAGAGGCAACGACAGCGGACGATGGTCCGACCTACGCTATAGCAAAACTCGCCTCACCGGCAAGTGCCGCAGTGACGGGCAAGTCGACTTCGTCGCCAACGTCGGGCACGCACAACGCGAGCCTAAAAGCTTCCGCCGCGACAGAGGACAACGCCGCGACGGTGGCAACTACAAGGCCAAGCCAAGGTTCGACCCTGCGGCCCTCCTTAACCAACCTTGTGCGTTTCATAGCAGGGAAGGCAAACCCGCAACGCACACGACTGTCGACTGCCACACCCTCAGGGATATTGAGAAGGCACGGCGAGCACGGGAGGACCCCGACAACGACCCGCCAAATGGCGGAAAATTCGGCAAAGTGGCCGGTTCGCTCCATACCTTCACAGGATTCAACACGAAGCGCGAGAAGAAGGTCATCACCCGCGCCATCGCCGTCAACGCGGTGGCTCAGGTGGACGTTCCCCAGTTCCTCAACTGGTCGGAGCAGCCCATCACCTGGAGCCGCCAGGACCACTCGCCATGCATCGAGTACCCAGGCCGAGTCGCCCTGGTGGTCAAGCCTAAGGTCGCCGACTACTGGCTCCCCAAGACGTTGATGGACGGCGGCAGCTCCATCAACATCCTGTACCTGGACACCTTCAGGCGGCTGCGGCTTCCGCAGTCGATGATCGAGACAACTCACACCACGTTCCACAGCATCGTCCCCGGCCGGAAGGCGTACCCAATTGGCAAGGTCACGCTGCCAATCACCTTCGGCACACCAACAAACTTCCGCACCGAGCGGATCGTCTTCGAGCTGGTGCCCTTCGACAGCCCCTACCACTGCGTCCTGGGGCGCCAGGCGTTCGCCAAGTTTATGGCAGCGCCACATTACGCGTACAACGCGATGAAGCTCCCTGGGCCGTGCGGCGTCATCACCATCAACGGCGACCCAGACATGGCCGCCGAGTGCGAGGCCAAAGGAGCAGAACTCGCCGACGCCGTCATCGCGGCAGAAACCAACCACGCCGACGAGCTCGCCAAGTACGCGAGCGGGGTGAACAATGACGACCCCACCATACTCAAGAAGCCCAATTCGGAGGGCGCAAACACCTCAGCCTTCGAGGCAACGACGCACACCCGCACCGTCGAGCTGGTCCCGGGCGACTCCAGCCAGACGGTGACGATCGGAACAGGGATGATCCCAGCCTAGGAAGGTGCGCTCATCGATTTCCTCCGTGAGAACTGGGACATCTTCGCATGGAAGCCCTCTGACATGCCTGGTGTCCCTAGGGAGCTCGCTGAGCACAAACTAAACGCCGACCCCAAAGTGCGACCCGTTAAACAGTCGCTGCGGCCCTTCAATGAAGAGTGCCGCCGAGCCATCGCCGAGGAGGTGCAGCGTCTACTCGCTGCAGGCTTCATCCGGCCAATCAAGTACTCCAAGTGGCTGGCAAACCCAGTCCTGGTCGAGAAGAAGAACGGGACCTGGAGGATGTGTATCGACTACACAATCTTGAACAGCGCCTGCCCAAAGGAGCAGTTCGTCCTCCCGCGGATCGACCAAATAATCGACTCCACCGCGGGCTCGGAGTCGCTGTGTTTCCTCGATGCCTACTCTGGATACAACCAGATCAAAATGGTTGTCGAGGACGAGGAGAAGACGGCGTTCATCACACCATTCGGAGCCTTCTGCTACACCGCCATGACCTTCGGCCTCAAGAACGCCGGGGTGACCTACCAGCGGTGCATGGAAGAGTGCCTCGCGAGCCAAATTGGCCGCAACATCCACATCTATATCGATGACGTGGTCGTAAAGTCCGCTCGCCAGGGTGATCTACTCGCCGACCTGGCGGAAACGTTCGCCAACTTGCGAAAATACAAGATAAAGCTTAACCCATGCAAATGCACCTTCGGTGTACCAGCAGGACAACTACTGGGGTACGTCATCTCCAAGAGAGGGATCGAGGCGAACCCCACTAAGATCGACACGATCGCCCGACTCGGCAAACCCGAGTGCCTGCGCGACGTCCAGAAGCTGGCCGGGCGAGTAGCGGCTCTCAGTCGCTTCATCCCCCGCCTGGGCGAAAAGGCGATGCCCCTATACCGTCTGATGCGCAAGAACCCCACCTTCCAGTGGGACAAGGAGGCGGACGACGCGCTTCGCGACCTCAAGAAGGTGCTACTCGCCGCACCACTACTCGCTGCCCCCGCCGACAAAGAACCCATGCTGGTCTACGTCGCGGCCTCCGAGCGCGTCGTCAGCGTCGTCATGGTCGTCGAACGGCCGGAGGAAGGAAAGGAGCGCCCAGTACAGCGACCGGTGTACTACATCAGCGAGGTCCTCACCGAGTCGTGCCAGCGATACCCGCAGTACCAGAAGCTGGTATACGCGGTCTTCAGAGCACAGCGGCGCCTGCCGCACTATTTCCAGGAGCACCCGATCACGGTCGTCTCCTCAGCACCATTGCAGGACATCATTCGCAACCGCGAGGCAACCGGGCGGGTCGCCAAGTGGGCCGTCGAGATCGGCGTCCACAACATCAAATACGAGCCACGAAAAGCGATCAAGTCGCAGGCCCTAGCGGACTTCATCGCCGACTAGGAAGAGGCCCAGCAGCCAGAGAAGCTGCCATACCTCCATTACTGGAGCCTGCACTTCGACGGCTCCAAGAACGCGGACGGCGCAGGAGCAGGGATCGTGCTAACTTCACCGAAGGGCGACAAGCTCCGCTACGTCCTCTGCCTCAACTTCACCCCCTGCACCAACAACATGGCCGAGTACGAGGCCTTACTCCACGGCATGCGAGCTGCCAGGGAGATGAACGTCAACCGCCTACACTGCTACGGAGACTCCGACCTCGTCGATGGGAAAGTATTGGCACCTGCGACGCCGTCTCCCCCACCATGGCGGCATACCACCATGCAGTGCACAAGCTGGGTGGACACTTCGCAGGCTACTCCGTCGAGTGGATCGACAGGCGGAAGAACGAGGAGGCCGACGCACTCTCTCGCATCGGGTCGGCTCGACTCGTGCCACCCGCCGGCGTCTTCCTCGAAACGATCACCAAGCCATCAGTCTCTCCCCCAAGGGAGATCGACATCAGAGTCCCGCTGCAGCCAGCGGCAGCCCTGGTCGCACTCGTCACCGAGCCAGACGACTGGACCATGCCCTACATCGCCTACCTGGAGGCCGGCACCTTGCCGACAGACGAGACGGATGCCCGGATGATCGCACGCCGATGCAAATCCTTCACCATCATCGACGGCGAGCTCCACAAGCGCAGCGTCACCGGCGTGTTCCAACGCTGCGTCCAACCGGCCGAAGGACGCAAGATCCTCCACGACGTCCACTCCGCCGACTGTGGCCACCACGCCGGCGCCCGCTCTCTAGTCGCCAAGGCTATGCGGCATGGATTCTACTGGCCCACCGCACACGCCGATGCCGTCGACATTGTCCAGCGGTGCGCCGGGTGCCAGAAGTACGCCAACCGGACGCACGTGCCGAGCTCGGCGCTGAAGACAATCCCCATCACCTGTCCATTCGTCGTGTGGGGTATGGATATGGTAGGCACATTCAAAAAGGCCCCCTCCAGCTACACCCACCTCCTGGTCACGGTCGACAAATTCACAAAGTGGGTGGAGGCCAAGCCAGTCCGGAGATGCGACGGGAAGACCGCTACGAAGTTCTTACGCGAGCTCATATATCGCTACGGGTTCCCAAATAGCATCATCACGGACAACGGCACTAACTTCGCCAAGGGTGCCATGGCCGAGTTCTGCGAGGAACACCACATCCGGCTCGACCTGGTGTCAGTCGCCCACCCGGAGTCCAACGGCCAAGCCGAACGGGCCAACCAGAGCATACTCCACGGCCTGAAGCCGCGGCTCCAAGTACCACTCGAGCGCACCGCCGGGTGTTGGGTCGAGGAGCTACCATCCGTTATCTGGGGCATCCACACCTCAGTCAACAGGTCGACAGGGTTCACCCCCTTCTTCATGGTGTACGGCGCCGAGGCAGTCATGCCCACCGACCTTGAGCACGACTCGCCGAGGGTCGTCCACTACACGGAGGCTGCAAACGAACTCGCCCGCCAGGATGGAATCGATCAACTCGACGAGGCACGTGACCTCGCTCGGTCACGCACCGCCATCTACCAGCAGGGACTCCGCCGCTACCACAGCCGGCGGGTGAAAACTCGCACCTTCCAAGAAGGCGACCTGGTGTTGCGCCTCATCCAGGACAAGAAGGGCATGCACAAGCTTTCCCCTCCGTGGGAGGGACCATTCGCCATCGGGCGAGTACTCGGCAACGACGCCTACTACCTCGTCGACGTCCGCGGGGACGGCAAACTCGACATCAAGCGACCATGGAATGTAAACCTCCTACGGAAGTTCTACTCCTAGAACCCCACATATGTACTCTCCAGTCGCTATGAAATAAAAAGAATTGGTTACCGCAAATTGCGCCTACTCTCCATGTCTTGTGCCACTCGCACTCGTAATAACAGCGTCAAGCTAACCGCAGAAGTCAACCTCTGGTATAGCGATCGGCACGGCTAAGTAGTGCGGTGCAAGAGCACTGGGTCACCTCAGGTCTTGCATCGTCCACGAAAAACGCCTACCCGGAGCCCCATTGGAGTCGCCCAGCCCAACTGGCTCTATGAGCCAAGACAACTGCCTTCGCTTCTTACAGCGACCATGATCCTCCGCATCCTCGACATAGCGACTCGAACGGCCAAGTAGCACGCTCGGGGACTGACGACCAGTTCAGCGCGAGCGGCTCGGGAAAACTCCAAGTATGAGAGCATGCCCAGGACTCGCCATGCGACTGACCCAACGGGCCAGGCAGGAGTGATGCACTCGAACTAACGCACCAAGTCCTCACCCACCCTCGAGTTGCGCCTAGAACAACCAAGTACCACGCTCGGGGACTCGGCCACCCGACCTCGTTCGCGCAAGGGAAAACGGTGAAGTACAGAGCGCTCAAGGGAGTCGCCTTGCGACTGGCTCTCCGAGTCCGGGCGAGTCGACCGCAATAACAAAATATTCAAAAAACGCAAACACATAACACACGAGGTAAACCCCATAAAAATGGGCGGACGCGCTCGGGGACTCGTTCAACCCACAATCAGAAAACACACGACAAGTCACAAAACAACACTATATATCATTCATAACATGTTGCAATCGTCTCAAAATACATAGTATGTCGAATGGCAGAACTGCTACTAACGCCCCAGGGCAACCTAGTTTACTCCGCAGGCTTCGACGACGACTCGCCAGCACCCTTGCGATTGCGGATGAAGGGAGTGTACGGGTTCGACGGATACGTCGTTAGCTCACCCGCCATCGCCGCACGAAAGGGCTGCTTGACCTTGAAGTCCCGGTGCGGCGGCTCGGGGTCGTTGGGTGCGACGACCGTCTCCTGGTAAGGAAGGAGGTCGCCCATTGCCCAGACACGCTCGGAGTACATCACGGCGCGGTCCGTCAACTTGAGCACCTCGGAGATCTCCACCGCGCCAGTCGACAATGGGTAGCCACTCGTCACGTCTTCGAGGTCGAAGTCCTCCGGGAAGTGAGCAAGCCCAAGGCTAAGCGCCGTCGCCGCTCCGCGCCGGAACGCCGATCGTGTCATGAACTCAACGGCCGACGGCGCCTTCTCCAAGTACTTCCACACCTCGACAAGGTCGCTGGGAATTACTTCAGTGGGCGATATCTCCTGGAGGTAGGCTCGGATGCACGTCGCCGACAACGTCGCCGATTCAACGAGCGTGGCCACACATTGCCGCGCGTCGAACGAGCTCGCCTCTTCCGCACTATCAAGGATGCGACATGCGAATAGAAGATAACAGTGAGTACGTCGGACATCACAAAAAGGCACACGCTACTGGCAGGGGCAGATACACTTACCAATCAAGGGGCGGGAGAGATCCGTGATGAAGCGTTGAAGCGAAGTATAGTCGTCCTGAAGCCCAGCAACAAGGGCGTCAGACACTTTATGATCCTCTGTGGCGGCTGTAATGGCGGCCTTGGCTCGCCCATCCGCCGAGCTCGCTTCCTCCTTCGCCTCCCTCAGCTCGCGCTCGAGATCGGCGATCCGCTTCTCAGCCGAGCACAATGCCGATTGAGCCACTGCCAACTTGCCCGCTGGGACAAGTCCCTGGTGAGCCTCCTCCGCCTTCGCGGCAACTTCCTGAAGCCCCTTATTCGCCTCTTGGACGGCGGACAGTTCCTTCTCCGCGCGGTGTTTAGCTGCCAATCGGTCAGCTGACTCATGTTGCAGACCCTGCACACAATTCAAACAGTTAACCAAAGCGAAATCCTAAGTGCCCACCCGCTGAAATTCAGCAAGTGCGCACTCGGGGACTGGCAATCAAGAAATCCTAAGTGCCCACTCGCTGAAATTCAGCGAGTACGCACTCCGGGACTGGCGATCAAAAAATCCTAAGTGCCCACCCACTGAAATTCAGCAAGTACGCACTCGGGGACTGGCGATCAAAAAATCCTAAGTGCCCACCCGCTGAAATTCAGCGAGTACGCACTCGGGGACTGGACGCGAAAAATAACAACAAGGCACTAAAAGAATCAGACCGCTGCATCACACCGATCTGATCCTCGGGGACTGGACATACCTGGATGGCTGCGCCAAGCATGCCGTGAAGTTGTATCACATCCACGGATGTGAGGAGAGCCGGCGTGTGCCCACGACGCTGCTCGACCTCTGCGTCGGCGACCCCAGGTGCACGGCTCGAGGGCGAGGTCCCACTCGCTGCAGCCGCCCTGGTCATGAAGCGCGGGAACGTTGTGATAGAGGCACCGGCACCAAAGGAGGCCGGCTCGGACGCCCCAGGCGAGGGAGCACCCTCCTTCGTAGGTACGGCCGCCTCCGTTGCGGGTTCATTCGGCGCGACCGCCATGTCGTCGGAGATCGTGACGACATCGTCGCCCTTGGCCTTCTTGGCGCCATCCGCAGGGGCGACGACTTCGTCCCCCTTCCTCTTACGGGAAGGATCCTCCTCGCTGTCGACGGGTGGCACCTTAGCCACGGTCGGGTGGCCTATCTTCTTCACTCCGGTCCTGTAAATCGATCGTGTGAGCAAGATAATTCAAGCTGCTATGAAAGACAAAAGTAGGTGAGCGAACTCACTTGGCGACTGGAATGAAGCGTAGCCCCGTGCGGATGCCGGCTGGCTTCTCCAGTTCGGGGCCCAGTCGGCGGCTGAGGCCCATCTCCAGGACGTCGCGTTCCCAAGACACGGACGGCTTCTTCGTCGTCGAGGCTGCAACGGGAGCTTCTGGGACATCTTCAGCAGGAGCTTCCCTGCGAGGTGAAGCCGCCGCGGCCGGAGCGGCCCCTAGCCCAGAGACTGGGGTGAATGGCGGAGGCATCGAGGCCAGTGGCACCTCGACAGTAGCCGTGTCCAGCGCGGCTGCCGTCGGCGGCGCCTCGTCCTTGGCCGGGCTGGGGGCGTCGGAGCTGCTCGCCGAGTGCGGTGGCGAGGCCGGCCTCATCGGCTACGTCTTCTTCTTCGGAGGGGCCTTCGCCTCCTTCTCCTTCTTCTTCTTCTTCGACGGAGTAGCCTGGCGGCGCGAGGTGGTCTCCGGAAGTTCGTCATCGTCATCATGACGCTCGAGGCTTTTACTCGCCTCAAGCTCACACTGACGCTGCCACGGGTCTTGCGGACCAGCGGGGCGACCTCCTCCTCGGATTTGTCGTCGCCGTTGCTCTCGTCGCTCTCGGTGTCGCCCTTTGCGGGAGGCGACTCGCCCATGTCCTGGACGGACGAGCTCGAGTTCTCGTCGTCTGAAGGTGGGAGCCATCCTTCCACCACTTGGAATAGCTGCAATGAACACAAAATGAAATTAGAATGACCGCGACTGCAAAAAATGCGACTGCGAATGATGCGAGGTGATTTACCGTTGGGGCTGGATGCTTTGCGGTGTAGGGGGTGACCCCAGCCTTTGCGTCCAGGTACACCGCCTGGGTGATCTTCTTCAGTGCTGGGGTGTAGTCCTCGAGCTTCCACTCGGCGAGGCAGGACTTCGTCGAGTCCTCCCGGCCCGTGTATTGATACATGTAGTGGTCGCGCCGAGCCAGAGGGACGAGCCGCCACCCGAGCCAGCAGTTGTACAGGTTAATTGTCTGGAGGCCTTTCTTCTTCAGACTGCGGATGGTTTGGAGCATTTCGTCCACGACCATCCGCTGGTCTGTGGGGAGCTTGCCGACTTGGAGACGGCGCGGTTCGGACCGGTTGGCGGAGTATCGTGGGATCGCCGCCTCGCCCTCCGGGGTCGCCTCGGCAACGTAGAACCAAGACTTCTTCCAGTCGCTCGCCGCCTTGGCGGGCAGCATCAAGTCAAAGAACGAAGCCTTCGACTTCAGCTGGAATGTCAGGCCGCCCGTGGCAAGTATTGGGCCGCCCGCTTCCTCGCGGCTGATCCGTCCGTGGAACAGATCTTGCCATAGAGGGAAGTAGGGCCGGCAGCCCAGGTAGCACTCACAGAACGCCACGAAGATGGCGAGCTGCTCGATGCTGTGTGGACCCAGGTCCAACGGTTGGATCTCGTAGTAGGCACAGAAGCGCCGGAAGAACAGGGACGTAGGGAATCCTAGCCCCCGTTCTAGGTGGCTGGTGAAGCAGATGAATTCCCCCTCGCGCGGGTTCGGGGTCACCTCTCTGGCCGCGGGGATGCGCCAACAGCCGGCGCGCAGGATCCCGGCCTCCTCAAAGGACGCCAGTTGCGCCCTCGTACACTTAGATCTACCCCAAGGCTCGGTGGAGAGGGCCATGGCGGAAGGATTTGTGGGGGGTCGGAGGATTTCGGGTCGGCTGGATCGCGATGCGAAGGAAGGCGATAGTGCGTGCAATCGGAGGAAATGGCGAGAAGATAGTTCTCTGATCGCCTGCCATTCCCCTTATATAGCGGTTGTTACCCGCCAAATCAGGGAGCCGTTACAACGCGGTGATTACGCCAAAAGTTACCGTTGGATTACCCCAACGGCTAGTTTGACCACGTTTAACGGTCCAACTTCAGCCACTCGGCTCGCCGACCCGATCACTATGACAGTGTTTCGACGACTCAACTCGCCAAAGCTGCGATAAGGATGACTAGTTTTCTCCTTTATACAGGAGCCCGCCGACGATTCGACTGGATGTCTACTCTGAAGCCGTATACTCCGACTGCCAGCAGCCACCTACGCCCAATCGACGACGGCCTCGGGGGCTACTGATGGGGATGTGCCTACCGGGGTATACCCAGCAGGACGTTTCCGACTGGCCCGGGAACTGGCGAGTGGGCCTGCAAGACGGCGACTGGATCGAAGCCCGGTGTGGATCCAAGCGACTGGAAGCTGAAGGCCCAGGCGAGTAGATAGGCCCAGTCGGATTAGGTTAAACGATTACCGAAGCCTTAACTGATTCGGTTGAGATATGTAAACCCTAGGGAAGGTGAGTCTATATAAACCTCCTACAGGGCGTGTAGAGATACGTTCCATCATACACCCAAGCGACTCGCCGCCTAGCCGCCGAGCTCGCCCATTGTACCAACTTCATAATACAATCTAGCAGGAGTAGGTCTTTACCCTCCGGGGGGGCGAACCTGGGTAAAACCTTGTGTCTCCGCCCTCATCTCGCACCGCAGATGGCTGGCCGCCCTTGCCCTTCGTTCTACTACTCGCTGCCGATTGCAGCATCTGCCGTGACCATTCCCACGACACGTGGCGATATTGCGCTATCTTTTGTGAGAACGAAGAACCAACTTGCTGATATTTTCACGAAGTCACTTGATTAAGCAAAGTTTGTTATTTGAGGAATGAGCTAAATATCATAGATTCAAGGAGCTTCGCTTGACTACCCTTGCATACCCACTTGCACTTCCTCATGTATTTGGTTTAGATGCAGGCATAGACATAGGGGGAGTGTGGTCCTAATTGATTGGGCTAACCCTCCCCCCATAATGCCGAAAGGAAGAAAAATTATTTCCCTTAATATCATTTTGTGATATGTGGGTCATCGATGAGCATTGCTTTTGAACTCAAGATACATCTTCGCGGTGTCATGCCATGCGCTCCAACATGGTGGCTTCGGCCACCGCCCTCTTCTTTGAGAAGAGTTGGTTCCTATTGGCTCTTTTTGGATTTTCTTGCATATCTTATGTTCTTATGGAAAACACACCCAATCTTGGATTTTAGTTGATTTGTTCTTGAAATTTTGGGTGTGTAGTACCATCTCAGTTTAGTGCTCTAAACCCAAGCCTTTCTCTCATCTTGACCCATCTATTCTTGCACACAAGTCCCATGTATGCTTCCGAGGGTTTTGTTTGGGGTGCTCCGGCCTGATTCTGTGCTAACAGAATTTTCAGAGGGGGCGGATTATCGTTCTCAAGTGAGGGCCGTATTATCTGCCCCAGGGCGAATTTGTCCTTTAAGGACTGGGCTCGGGGAGGGAGGGCTCAAACAGAGCAGCTCGTCCTCCCCAACCCGTGTCCTGCCCCAAGCCGCCGCCGGAGCCTCCGCCCTCCCCGGAGCCGTTTCGAGCACCGGATTCTCCGGGCTCCTAGCGGATCTTCTTCCCAGCGCCTTTGAGTACCTTCTCTCCGATCCTTTCCTCCAATGAGTGAGGGTAACTCCCTCATCCATCTCCTATGCATGGATCTCGTTGTTCTTGGTGGAAACTCGTTGTAGAAGTTACTTTGTGTTCACTGCATGTTAGATTCTGTAGTATTACAACCCTAGTGCCCGATCTGTGTTTCCATGGCAAATCTGGGCCGAAACCGAAAATTTTGGCGGGGGGCGGATTATCCGCCCCTGGCAGGGCCAGATAATCCGGCCTAGAGGGTCCTTGCCTGTTTTGGTTTTGTCTCAGATTTTCCTACTACGCATCATTGGACCATGGATTGTTTTCCTATAGTATCTAACATTCCTCCTAGACTTGTGTGTATGCTTATCCCCATGCTACCTATCTATTCTTATCACACGTGGTTCCAGTGCTCCCAAGACCTACAAGCGACATCCCCGTGCCTGTTATCTCCGGCCCAATGAAGAGTGTAATCTTGTTGACGAGACTGAAATCAGAAGTTTGAAAAGAGAGTCTGAACAGATGGCCGAGGCAGCTAGGAAATCCAAGAGGACCACCTCTCGCAAGGGCAAGGACAAGGACAAGCAGTCCCGTGTCAACTACAAGGCCATGGACAGCATTGAGTACTCCTCCATTCGCCACATTCATTAATATGTCGAGGCTGACAGTGATGGTTCTTCGGAAGATAGTATGTTTTGGTGCTCTCACTTCAGGTCCATTCATGATGATGTTTATTCTACTCTCAAGATTCACCCTATGCATCCTATGGATTTGACTGAGGCCCAATCCAAGTCCAGACTTCATGAGGCTTTGGATGTGACCGGTAAGATGGGGATGCACCATCTTATGACTTTACAGTGCCACTATGACTCCTCTGTTGTGAAGCAATTTTTCTCTACCCTTGTGATTTGCGGAGATGAGATTCACACCATGAAGTGGATGACCGGGACCACCATGATTCGGTCAGACTTCCGCACTTCTGGTAAGGTCCTTGGGTATGCCTTTCATGGGCGTGACATTGCTGCTGGCCACCGCATCATTTCTCCTATCAAGCCCACCAAGGACACTACTCTTGCTCCCTGCCTGACTTCTGATGGTGTTGCTGGTACTTTTGCTGGTCTCTCTCCATTATATGCTGCTCTTGTGGGTTTGTTTCATGACAGCATTGCTCCAAGTGGGGCCAATAATGATAAGATCCATGGTCACTTGGTTCCTTTGCTTGCTTTTTCACATGAGTGTGCCACCAATTCTTAGTCTGCTACGGGCTACAAGTTGGATGTCATGGACTATATTTATCATGATATGACTGATGCTATGTTCAATAGGCTCTCCAGAACTTTTTATCCCTACATTATGATGCTCATAAAGCACATGTTGCCACAAGAGGAGTTTGGTAACGATTTGGATGGAGTGCATAATCCCAAGAAGATCTACAATAAGGCACAGCAGACCTCTCACCCTTCCACTACACCTGAGTCCTTCATGCGCGATGCGCGGGCTAGTGGTCGCCGGCTCGTGGTGTCCCCAATGGCACGTGAGGTCAAGCAGCTCAACTGGTTTCAGTGGCACATTCTTTGCATGGGCGTCGACACTCACAAGGGCCAGTATGATGCCTACTGGAGGAGCCATGAGATGGCCCACACCCAGCAGCTCATTCTCCACCATGTGTATGGGAATCTGGCCTTCCACCACCTCCTACAGCTCTGGAACCATATGCTTAGTGGAACACCTCAGGGATCAATTATGGCGAGCTCGAGAGTCGCCTATTTCCTCCCTCGCCTAGGGCGCCTACTCCTCCAGTTGATGATGATGAGTATGATGAAGAGGAAGGGGACGGGGATGACTACGATGATGAGGAGGAGGTCGATGAGTGATCTTCTGGGGTGCTAGCATCGCTCTTCTTCCTTTTGGCATTTCGATGCCAACGGGGGAGAAGTAATTCTATTTAGGTCCCAGATTTGGATGGGTCGAACGCAAGAATTTGCCTTTTTATCATTCGTTTTCTTTATCGGTTGCTTGTGCCCGTTTAGTGTTGAACTTATTTGTGCTTGGATTTGTATGAGACTATGTCGTGTGTGGCACTATTGTTTATCTTGTGTGGAATTCTAGAATTTTGGATTTATCTTGTGGAACTATCCGTATGGAATTATGGATTTATCTATGGAGTATGGAATTATCTTGATGTCATATGGAATTATGGAGTTATCTATTGATTGCATCAATATGGTGGGATGTGTTCGAGGCCTAATATTCTCACTTTTCATATTGGTTATTTCACATCCCAGTGGTATGACATATGTTTCTTAACTCATCCTTGTTATGGTTGTCAATGTTATGAAATTGGCTTGTTCCTTAGTGTGTGCATTTGTATTCAAATGTAAATTATTAATATGCACACATTTAAGGGGAGCCTCTTTCATTTCTTGAAGACGATGTTAGTAGATTTCATTGCAAATCCTAGTATTGTCATCTAACACCAAAAAGGGGGAGATTGAAAGAACATTTCATGATCCCTAGTGTTTTGTGTGTTAGACAACAATACCAAGGATTATTTAATGTGTGTTGAAGTGCTGCAGATCTTAACATTCAAAGGAGCTTCAAAGTGGTTTTGGGGGGCAGATAATCCGCCCTTACCAGGGGCCGGACAATCCGCCCCTCCCCCAATCTCAAAGGGCGCAAGGGCGCGACCCACTGTATGGGGGAAGAATATCTCCCGGATTTTCCGGCCAAGGCCGGAGCTTTTGCCTGGGCCGGATAATCCGCCCCTCAAGGGGGCCGGATAGTCCGCCGCCCAGAGTTTTGCAAAGGTCGCCACGGTGCATCACTCAGAGAGGGGGCGGATAGTTTGCCCCTCGCCCCCTCGAAGATTTTCACCAAGTCAAGCTCGGCGCGACCCACTGTGTGGGGGTGGATTTTCGCCCGGACTTTCCATCCAGAGCGGATTTTTCCCTAGGGCGGATAGTCCGCCCCTTGTGGGGGGGTGGATAATCCACCCCCAAACTTCTCCAACGGCCAATTCTAGGCAGGGGTATTTAAACCCATCATCTCCCTCCTTCCAGAACCCTTGGTTCATTCGATAAAGACAAGATATGCTCCTCAAGTTCCAGCCAAGAGATCTCCACCTTCATCCACCCAAAGGCCCTATCCCTTGGGGAATCGAAGGAGGAGGGCTCGATCTTTATCAACAACAATCAAGAGCTTCACCTCATATCCATTCATTTGGAGAACCCTCGATCTACTTGTTGTCATTACGGGAGCCTCCAATTTGGTTGTGGATATGTGCCCAGCTAGAGTTGTAAAGGCACCGGTTCCCACCTCGAATGGTACCAATAGTGGAGAAGGTGGATCAGGCCTTTTGTGGTGAGATCCATCAAAGAATAGGGTGCGGCCTATTGTGGCATGGTGTTCTTAGAACCGCCCACCCTGTCGTGGTATTGCCGACGAGTACGCCATGGAGGGGTCCTCACAGTGCGTGTTTAGAGACGTGGGGTAAGGCGGACGGTTGACGGGTACGAGGTAACAGAGCCTACCCAGGTTCAGATCCCACAACGATGGCGGAATCCTACTCCTGCTATAAATCACTATAATGGCAATACGCCAAGTTACAGAGATAGGTTCGCTGTGCGAGGTGTATGTAAAACTATACTAGGTTGTGCCCTAAAGGCTCCCATAGGACCGACTTATATAGTCGTCAGATCCTAGGGTTACAGGGAAAAGTCCTAGCCAGACAGGTTATAGAGTTCTACACCGTCTATTACTAGTCTTGTGTATCTTGCACTCCAAGGCTCCGGGTACGCTAGTGACTCCACCGTAGCCTTCCTTTATCCGGCATGGGCCTCCATTCTGGATCCACCTAACTGGGCCGCCCAACTGGCCACAGGCCATGCTACCGACTATGGGCCACCCGGGTTAGTCGGATAAGAGACATGCTATGAGGATACCCATATAGCATATCCCCAACAGTAGCCCCCGGAGAACTCCGAGATCTTGCGTCGTCTTGCCTCTTCCCGTGGAATGCTCCGTCTAAATGGATGTCGGCAAATCGTCAAGCAACATCTTGTAGTCCTCCCAAAGAACCCTGCAAAGATTTTCTCCGTCTTCTATGAGTAAGTCGGAGAAATTCTGAATCTTCCATCGTACGCTCCCGTTGTCGGATCAAATCCGTCCATGCCGGAATCTTCGATGGGACGGTTCATCTACCATGTCAGTTAAGGCGACGTAGGTTGTAGGTCAGCGACGCCGCGTAACTCACACATGCAGAGAACGTAACCATATCCTCTTTTCCCGCGCGAGCGATACGAACCGTTGGCGGTGACGGTTGGAGATGTGGCGAAATTACCGCGCACGTTCACGAACACATCATCTACGCGCCAACCGTCCGATTAGCTGCACGAATCTTGACACAGAGTAAGATAAATAGTGATCTTAGGACACTTGCCACTTTTTCACCCCATTCCTCGTGTCATCGTCTTCTTCCTCCAGCCACGCGCCTCCTCGAGCTCTCCGCGAAAACCTCGAGAAACCCTAGCTTTCGCTTTCTGCACCAGTCATGCTCTCTTCCTCCTCCATGGCCAGCAGTAGCTCATCCCCTTCAATGGCGGCGTCGAGCGAAGCCGCGGCGAAGCCGGCGAGCTCCGTCGTCGTGCCCCCAGAGGTCCTGGTCATCCCTGCATCAGCGGTGATAGAAACCACCGGCGGCGACCATAACTTGGCGGCGCTGGAGCCCCTGGAAGAGGAGCCAGACTCGCACAAAGGCGACTGGCGCGGCTCGGACATCACCGGCCGCGACATCCAAGAGATGGTCGCTGAGGGTTATCTCCCAGCGACGGAGGGGCTCGCCTGGCGGGCGGCATCGGCCGGCGAGGTGACTTCTTCTCCCCAAGCCGGAGAGAAGGTGTACCTCAAGGCGCAATTGGTACCCGGCGTTTCTCTACCCATCTCCCACTTCTTCCTGTCCGTCTTGAATCACTTCAAGGTCCAACCCCACAACCTCTCCCCCAATAGTATCCTAGTGCTTAGCAACTTCACGGCACTTTGCGAGGGTTACCTAGGGATTAGGCCTAGGTTAGATCTGTTTGTCTACTTCTTCACCATCAAACGTGAAGCCGGACACAGCAAAGAGGAGCTTAGAAACTGCGGCACCATAAGCTTCAAGATCCGTCCTGGCCGGCGGTTCCCCGACATCGTCGGCCATGAGTCATGCAAAAATTGGCAGCGGACGTACTTCTATGGCCCCGACATTCCTTTGTCGGGCCGAGAAGTAACGTACCCGGACTTCGTGAACGGAGCTACCGCTGAAGTCCCCACATGGCGGTCCCATGCCTCCCTTCCCTCCGACCTCAACGCTTCTCGCGCAATAAGGCGGATCGAATGGTTTGTAGATACGGGTCTGACCGGCTTGGACCTAGCCATGTGTTGGTTCATCAGGCGGATCCAAGCTCTGCAGCACCGTATGAAGCTTATGCACGAGTATACCGACGACCGAAGGGATACCCTCCGGATCTCCGAGGACAACTTTTCGAGCGACTCCGTCAGGTTCCGCCTCAAGGACATCGTCAAGGTGAAGGACAAGAAGCGTGGCTTCACCCTCACCTACGACATGTTCGTATACGGAAAGTGCCCAAAGGTAGGTATTTATTTTCCGTGTATGACATTGCTCTAGTTTTTCCGTCTTGCTAATTCCATCTTGTCTAACACAATGATTTCTCACTTAATAGCTTAGCGATCTAGTGGAGGGCAACCTGGCCGCCCAAATCTACGACCCCAAGATGAAGGAAGTCACGGTAGTGTCCGACGATGATGCCCCATTGGCGCAAAAGCAGAAGAGCTCCACCTCTGACGCTGCCGACGGAGGCAAGAAAAAGAAGACGGAGGGTGGAGCCTCCAAAAAGAGTATTGCCGCCCTGGAGGCGGAAAAGAAGAAAGCCACCGGGATGTTTGCCAAAGCTCCCCCCTAGTGTAAGCTTCTTATTCTCCGACATTGCCTTGTTTATCTGTCTTATTCATGTACTTATGCATTTTGCACGTTTCAGGAAGAAAGCCACAACCAGCCTCAAGAAGTCCTCCAAGACTCTTGGGGCTTCTAGAAATATTAAAGATATGCTGCATCGCGACTCTTCCCCCGCCATCGCCCCTGCTACTCCTGCCGTCAAGCCCTTCCGCTCCGACAAGCTCCCAAGCCAAGGAGGCACCAGGCCCTTCCGCCATGGAAGTGGATTCTGGCGCCTCTACCGAACTCGCAGTTGTCGGCGAGCAGGCGACGCAGGAGAGCGTTGCTCTTCAAATGGCTGAAGCTCCGGTTAAAGATGCCATCGGTAGCGGCAAGGCGGTGGTGGTTGCTGGTACATCTGCCGAAGGCGGCGCCTCTGCTCCCCAGAAACCCTTAGAATTGCTGAAGATTATCTTCCCGGTGCTTATGCCGGGTAGCACAACTACGGTTCCTGGAGGAGTGCCGTCATCTCCGACGTGCGGTCTTGAGGAGCTACTCCGACAAGCAGACATCTTGCGAAGCAACAGTGTTTCCTTTGGCAAGCTGCTGGCCGAGAGTGCTACAAACCTCAAGATCATCGCACTTGTAAGTTCTACTTTACCTTTTGCATTTCATATGAGTATCCCACTGTAGCCCCCGAGGATGTAGACGGAAAAACATTGGCTTTGCATCTATATGCTCTAAGAGTGACTAAGTTCGAAAAAACTCTCACTGTAGCCCCCAAGCATTTAGATGGAATGAATTATTCCGACTAGATGTTTTAAGAGTAGCATACACAGTGTTCATAATTTTAAGTGTTGTAGCCCCCAAGCCTCTAGTTGTAACTGAATTAGTTCCGACTAGATACTTAAAGAAAAGCTAAGCATTTTCCGAGTTAAAACTGTATACTGTAGCCCCCAAGCTTCTAGTTGAGAACTGAATTAGCTCTGACTAGATGCTTAAAGAAAAGCTAAGCATATTGCTAAGTTAAAAACTCTTGTTGTAGCCCCCGAGCACCTAGATGGAAAATCTCCGACTAGGGGCTCCAAGTAGACTGACCAACGACTTGACTTTGTATTTTTTTCCACAGAACGAGAATGCTCGGAGGGGCATGGCCAATGATAAGTACCAGAAGATGCGCGCGGACCTTGAAGCTGAAAAGGGTAAAACCGCCATCATGAAGGAACAGATCATCAAAAACAAGAGTCTGTTTTCTTTTTGCGCATCTCCGTCTTACTTTTGTGCCTTCCTTCTTCGAGTATTCACGGTGTACTTTGTTTTCTCTGACTTGCAGAGCATGTAGACAAGGCCAAGGATATTGTCGAGCAGTCCAAGCACATCCAGCAGCTGGACAGCGAGAATAAGATCCTTAAGAAGGAGAGGGAAGAAATGCTGAAGATGCACGAGGATTCCATGAAAGCCCTGCAGGACTCTGCCTCCGCTGAGATCAATCGCTTGAAGGAGGAGCTTGCGATCCTAAAGGATCAGAAGCAAGCTGCCGATGAGCAAAACCTTCGCCATAGCAAGGCGTTTAAGCTCCTCCAACAAGAGAAAGAATCCTTGGCGGACATTGTCTGGCAGACTAAGGCCAGCATCTTCAGTAAGTATCCTCCGCCTTGGAGCTCTGTAGTCTGGGTACTTAGAATTTTTGAACTCATGCAATCGTTGTCGGAATTTTCAGCGCCCCTCGGTTTAACCCGCTCGACTCCTTCGGACAAGGAATGCATGATTCTTGCCGACAACTTCATCAACACCGCCATCACCCAAGCCAAGGAGATCGCCCAGCCCCTCCAAATTTATATCAAGGCCTCGGATTCCATGGTGAAGTACTCAGAGATTCTGCGCCGAGCCCCCGAGCGTGTCGCAAGCTGGAAAGCTTCATGTGCACGGGCTGGCGCTAGGATGGTGTTGTCCATGGTGAAGGCACACTATGAAGGTGCCGACATCGACACGGTGACATCTGGTATCCCCGACGTGGATGATAACGGCAAGCAAATCGATCATGAAGCTATCCTGTCATCACTCGCGGGCTATGACACCAGGGTTGCCGAGTTGGTGGACGTCGACGTCTTCGTGCCCAGGAACTCTCTTGACAACGCCGACCCTGAATCCTCCGATTCTCCTCATAGTGGCGACGCTGAGGGTGAATCTCCGGCTGGTGATGATGCGGCCTCCAAGTCCCCTGCACCCAAGGAGTGAAAAAACACTTTGTAATTTCTGTTTCACCTTTGTCGTGTGCATGGAAAAAACTTGATGATGTAATCCTTAAGGCGGAAAACAGTGTTTGTCGTATCCTGCTACTTAAGAATTAATGCCCAGCATGTATATATTTTTAAGCAAGTGATGGCTTATCCATTACTTTGGTTTTTATGCTTGACTTTTCGTGAGTCGAAAGACTCGTTGTCGGAACCATGCGCTTAGGTGATGATGCCCAACGGCACCGTCTATAACCTGAGCACAAAATCGCCGACAATAAGTGCCGAAAGTCACTACTCCAGAATCCACATAAAAGCAACAAAGAACCTGTAGACCAGAAAACTTAAGCTAATGCCCGTAGGCAGAATTTTCACAAGTGCAATCGCAAAGCTTGTGCATAAAGGTTTATATGATCCAAAAATGAACACTAAAGGAGGTAAAAGACTCAGCATTATGAGTGAACCAAAGAGCTTTATTTCATTGATCATATAAGAGGTATACAGTTAGATAAAAAATGCTAAGTGTAGAAAGGACGTAGCTGTGCTATGTTCCATGGCCGATCAAGCTCTGGGTAGTCATCATCCGGGTCACGTCGCTTACGCTTATGATCCTCATTGGGCCTATCCTTGAGTTCACGATTGTCGACAAGGTAGTAAGACCCATTGAGCAGCGCCTTGCTTATGATGAACGGTCCTTCCCATGGCGGGGATAATTTGTGTGACTTCTTCTGCTTAAGTCGGAGCACCATATCTCCCTCTTTAAACGAGCGATGCCGGACTCGGCGACTATGGTAGCTGAGTAGCTTCTGCTGGTAGATGGCGGATCTTTGGCATGCTAAAACGCGCTCCTCCTCGAGAAGGTCCACATCTAGGCGTCTGGATTCTTCAGCGTCATCTTCGTCGTAGGCAGCAACTCTTGGTGCATCGTGGAGGATGTCAGAAGGTAGGATGGCTTCTGCTCCATATACCATGAAATAAGGGGTGTAGCCGGTGGATCTGTTGGGTGTAGTTCGTAAACTCCACATCATAGATGGCAATTCTTCCGCCCAGGCTCCAGCTGCTCTGTGTAGTGGTGCCTCAAGACGTGGCTTGATTCCCTGCAGAATTAATCCATTGGCTCGCTCAACTTGACCATTGGATTGTGGGTGTGCCACAGATGTAAGGTCAAGTCGGATGCCCTTGTCCCAGCAATAGGCCTCCACTTCTCCGAGTGACAAGTTGCGTCCATTGTCGGTGATGATGCTATGTGGGAGACCAAATCTCACCACTAGATCCCGGACAAATCTAAGGGTAGTTGCCCCATCAAGCTTTCTAATGGGTTTAGCTTCTATCCATTTGGTGAATTTGTCAATTGCTACAAGCCGATGTGTAAATCCACATGGTGCCGTTTGTAACGGCCCCACCATGTCTAGCCCCCAGACTGCAAACGGCCAAGTTATTGGTATTGTTCGCAATTCTTTAGCAGGAACATGTGGTTGCCGGGCATAATACTGGCATCATGTGCACGTCTCAACCAGCTTGTCTGCGTCCGCCTTCGCGGTCATCCAGTAGAATCCTTTCCGGAAGGCTTTTGCGACCAACGATCTGTGGCGCCCCGCAAAAATCACTACTAGAAAATCGCGTTGTTTTTGTGCATTGCATCATCATGACCGCATGCTCATGTCATCATGCCACATTGCATTTGGGCATCGTCATGTCATCTTGCATTTGATTGCATAAAACTATTTTGAAAAGCCTGGTTTTGTTTTCTAAACGCCCCGTCTTTAATTCAAAACCAAAACCCGGGTCTCCGGAATGTTTTGTTTTGTCTGCCAACGGTTTACAAACGCCTCGTTTGTGATAAATAAAATATTTAAATTATTTTGGGAGGCAGCCAGCCAGGCCCGAAAGCCCAGCCGGCCACCTCCAGACAAAAACCCTATCTACCCCAGAACACCCAAAACCTAAGCTACCAAATAACCTACCCATCCTATTCTACCCAGCCTCCCTCCACCTCACCCTGACCAATCCCCTCTCTCCACCTCACCGAACCCCATCCACCTCATCTCTCCTCCCTCCATCCACCCAACCACCATCTGCCACATCACCCACCCCACTCCCTCACCCACCACACACACAGCACGCAACGCACACCCCACCCCTCCCTGATCTGGTCAACCTGCCAGCAGGACCCACACGCGGACCCACCCCACATGCCCCACACCCTGCAGACCCGACCCCACCTCCTCTAGTGATCCCCCACCCCGTCTCCTTCCTCTCTCCATCAACCACCAAGCGAGCGCCCTCCCTCGCGTTCCCAGAGATGCCGCCGCCCACGCGTTTCCTCCTGCCGCCAGACGCCCTCCCTCCTCCGCTCGTCCCGGCGCCTCCCCTGACCTCCGTCGCCCCCTCAAGCTCCTCAGGCCGGAGCCCGGCCACCCGCCTCCGTCGCCACTTCCCCTCGCTGTGGCAGGCTCCACCCCCCGAGAGCGGCCCCCATCGCGGTCTCCACCAACCTCCCCAGGGCCGTCCTCCTGCGCCTCCCTCCAGGCCGCAGACGCCGCCGCCTTCGCCTTCCCGGCGCCCCCCACCGAGCTCCCCGTCGCCGTCTGCGCCCCTCCTCGCGCCACCAGGACTCCCTCCCGCGAGCCCTACCCTGCAGCGCCGACGGCCCCCACCTTCCACCTCTCCCTCGCCGGCGCCATGCCTCCCCGAGTCTGCCGCCGGGCTACTCCCCGCCGTCGCCACCTCGGCCTCCGTCGGCCCCACCTCTGTCCCGCGTGCCTCCTTGCGAGCGAGTCGTCCGCTGCGCCTGGGAGCCGCCCGCCGTCCCGCTCTGCCTCCCCGAGCTTCCTCGCCGGCCCGAGCGCCTCCGCCCTCTGCTCCCGGCCGCCTTCCCCGCGTCCTCCGGCCGAGCCGCGGCGGCCCTGTCTCCTCTGTCCGGCAGTGACCGCCCTCATCGCCTAACCTCGTCTCACAATGCGAGCTGTCCTTCGGTTCCTCTCTGTAACCTCCTGTGCGTTTGTGTGTAAGAGGGTGTGTCTGCCTGTGCATGTCTCTGTTTTTGTCCAGTCTCTGTGTGCTAGCATCACGAGGCCGTTCCAAGATATTCCGAGGATCCATTTACCGGATCGGTGCCAAAAAGAACCACAACGCCCATGATAGTGAACCGAACAAGATCTACCACACGGACGCACCACGGACTCGGAGAAACCCTCGGACGCCAAGATCGCCCACATGGAACCGAAGGTGTCGAGACCCTGAAAACCGATCCTCCCGGAGTCGGAAGACCGAACCCTGGCGTGCCAAGTTCTTCGGCCCGAAGGCCACAGATGCGACAAGTACTTCTTCCCGGACGCCAAGGTCGTCGACACGGATACGCCAAGTACTTCCTCGAGGACGCCAAGTTCTTCACCCTGAATGCCAAGACCGACTTGATGGCGCGGACCCGACAAGATCTTCGCAACGACAAGATCGACACCGACCAGGACGAATCTGATGCGCCCCGACGCCGAACCAAGTCCTTCTTCACGGAACGCCAAGATCTACTCCGTTATCCGAGAACGATCCCGCCAAGACCGAACCCAGATCCGGACCCTGAGACCCAACCCCGAACCCTCGGAACCCCAAGATCGCCGAGACCCCCCATGTGTGATCCCCTTTCCGAGCCCTATTTTATAAATTGTAATATAAACTCATGCATATTAAATTGCCATGCTTGCATACATATAGTGTGGTTTGAGGGCCTTATGCCGATTCACCTAATAATTAAATATGGAGTCGATGTGCGGGATATCTTTGTCTTATTCCGGACTCCATTTAAATTGGCATAGCGAACCGAAGCCATGTTTTGTCTTGCTAATCCAACATTTAATTTGCGGGTAGATAAATAACTTGAACCGTCTAATTAAATGTCGGGACCCTGGTTCCGCTTAATATGACCTAAATTCATCGCACCTTTGCCATGTCATACATCATACATGCATCATGCCCGATTTTCTACCGTAGCATTAAATAGTCCATCCGGTGTTTCTTCTAGTGCTTTGCTTCTTCACGGATTAGGCCGATGAGTTGATGCGAGTGTCGACCCGATCTTCGGATGAACCTTCGGCAATGTTTTTCAGGCGAGCACCTCCCCCTTTCTACCTATCTTACTTTTATAGTATTTATTCCCTCCTGTTGATCTACTGCTATCTGTGTTGCGTTGCTCTAGTTTTCGTACCCGTGATATCCCTTGCAGCCTTATATTGCCTTGGACACATCCTATTACCTGTTGTTTGGTAGATAGTTGGACTTGCGCGTCGTAGTCGCTTGCTCAAGTGCTGTTGCGTGTCGTCAAGTACCACAGTTGTTGGAGTATTGCCGCATGTTTAATGTTGTAGGTGATCATGGCTTTAATTATCGTTTAATTCAATTATTGTTTAATAACTA
Source organism: Avena sativa (assembly GCA_916181665.1). NCBI lineage: Eukaryota > Viridiplantae > Streptophyta > Magnoliopsida > Poales > Poaceae > Avena > Avena sativa. The sequence goes on from OV702280.1 coordinate 143,390,108, forward strand.
AAATTGAAGTAGGTAAATGCAGAGGCACAGGTGGGCAATAGATGTTATTTGCTTGTTAACCGTCCACTTGTGTCCCGTAGGACCCCGAGTTCTTGACACCTGTTCCGAGATCGAGCGCGCTAACCACAGGTGGGGTGTATGGGCACCCCCATCGATTAGTACCTGATTCCAAGTACTGTACTGGGGGCCACAATTAGTTTGGGGCTTTATTACTATTCTGTACTTATGCCATGCTTTACTGCTTTATTTAAATTGTGCGAAGTACTGCACCTGTACTGTTTTGGAAGCGGAGTGTTTTCGCGGTATCGACAAGCCCAGTCACATTTTCGGGTTCCCAGTCGTTTACAGCCACTGACGCAAACCCTGAGTCCGTCTCGGAGACCGGCCGACTTCGTTGCGGGTAGCTTAGTGGGGTGGCCCCCATGTACTTGCTTTGGGTCTGGGAAACGTCATGACTTAGGCCCCGCCGACATACCGATGGGTGTATGTTAACTGATCTGGCAAAAAGGGTCGAAGTGCGTGTGGATACTTTGGTGCACCCCTGCAGGGTTAAATCTTTTCGAAAAGCCGTGTTCGCGGTTATGGACGACTTGGAGCACAGTTCTCGATCATAGACAACTATAACTAAAGTTTACTGTTATAATTTTACTTGTATCCGATATGACTAGTAATCAGCTTCACTACAACGGAATGGCTAAATAAAAGTACCAACAACTGCTGGGTTTGGGATGTCTCATGCTAATCGTATCTGACTAGTAAGTGTTGCAACTACAACAGAATGTTTAACTAAAAGTGCCCACTGCTTATTCTATCAGGATGATTATCTATACCTGACTAGTAATTGCTGCAACGATAACTGAATAAATAAAACTGCCAACGGTGTGAGTTCCTCGGTTGACTTCCTCGTTTGGTCTCGAGGTGGAAACACCAGGATGGGTATGTTTGGTGGTAGCATCAGGTTGGTTCCGAATAGGTCTTTCTTATCCCTCTCTGATAGCCGCCAGTTGTATCGAGTCTCTATAGGTTGTTTAGTGCATGCTGCGCTGCCGCTTCAGTCCACCATACCTATGTAGGCGAGGACCGCCGAATTCTAGCCTCGCCGTGTACTGGCCTCAGTACTGACCGCTCTCTCTTTTTCCTTTGCCCTTTGTCGGCACCCCTTTTGTTTAAGCAGGTTTTGAGATCGACGTCGTTAGCAGGGTTACCCTTCCGGCTTGGCCTGGGCAGGGTTATGGACGCCATTGGTTATTCTTCAGGGCTCTTAGCTCAATTTGCATCTTGTCCGTACTCGGACGCTATATCGTTTTAAAAGTGATTTGGATCTTTGTATTGTACATCTGTATTCTTGACTCTTTGAGTCGTTGTTGTATATATGTTTTGTGGGTTCCATCGAGGACTATTGTGTAATGATATTACTTCGTTTTCCACCCGCACGAAAGTGCCTGGTGGGCACCTTTGAATCGTTTCTATGCGGGTTTTGGCGGGAAGCGCTAAGACTTGCATAGGGCCGATTCTGAGGGTGTTACACGATCGAGGAGCGGCGTGATGCCCGCAACGCCGACGAACTTGGATCTCTGCTGTCCAGACGCACGGGCGAATCCGGCGGATTTTCAGTGATCTTCCACGTTTATATCCTGCACAGGGGCGGTTTGGGTGGGTCTTGAATTTTTCCGATCTTTGCCGGCAAACTCCGAGGAGAGATCCGACATCGATCCTTCCGCCAACGTATCCTGCCCGTAGGCGGTCCGTGCGGGTATTGATGCTCCTCCGACTTCCAGGGAACTAGTGCCCGAGTCGGTTTCGCCAATGAAGAGGTGGATGTCTCCGATGGGAACGATAGAACACCGCGTAGGGTTCGTCTTCGCCGGGATCCAGAACTCATCGGGAGGGACGATCGGAACGTTGTCGGAAAAGAAAACGCGACCGATGGCTACGGTTTCGCCGATTCCCACGAAGATCTTGGTCCTCGCCCGCTGAAGAGCCTGAAGCGCCTCTTGCCCCACGGTGGGCGCCAACTGTCGTGGTATTGCCGACGAGTACGCCATGGAGGGGTCCTCATAGTGCGTGTTTAGAGACGTGGGGTAAGGCGGACAGTTGACGGGTACGAGGTAACACAGCTTACCCAGGTTCAGATCCCACAACGGTGGCGGAATCCTACTCCTGCTATAAATCACATAATGGCAATACACCGAGTTACAGAGATAGGTTCGCTGTGCGAGGTGTATGTAAAACTATACTAGGTTGTGCCCTAAAGGCTCCCATAGGCCCGACTTATATAGTCGTCAGATCCTAGGGTTACAGGGAAAATTCCTAGCCGAACAGGTTACAGAGTTCTACACCGTCTATTACTAGTCTTGTGTATCTTGCACTCCAAGGCTCCGGGTACGCTGGTGACTCCACCGTAGCCTTCCTTTATCCGGCATGGGCCTCCCTTCTGGATCCACCTAACTGGGCCGCCCAGCAGGCCACAGGCCATGCTATCGACTATGGGCCACCCGGGTTAGTCGGATAAGAGACATGCTATGAGGATACCCATATAGCATATCCCCAACACACCCTCCAACACAGATGTACTTCCCTTAACAAGGAAGGAACTGCGGTAAAACAAATCCCTGTGTCTCCATGTGCTCCACTACGGTTTCCTTGCTCCTCGCTTTACGTGTTTAGTAGATAGGTTTGCATATAGGGAAATTCTCGTAGTTGCATATCTAGAGAATTTACTTTGTGTCAAGCCTAAAATTGAAAAAGAACTAAAAATTGAGTAGCACCTATTCACCCCCCCCCCCTCTAGGTGCCCATACAATCCATTTCAATAGAGGATCATGTCATTTATGCAATGTCCATTCTTGTTCATAACACTATTAGCACAATACATGTATATCAAATGGAATGCATATGCAAGGTCAATGTGTATGGAAATGGTTTGAACGTCATCCAAATGTGAGGACTTGAAAACTCCATACAACACCTTATTGTGGCACGCAAAGCATTGGACTATAATTTTGATCAACATCTTTGATGCAAGAATAGGATAATTCGGAAAAAAAATCATAAGGAAGGATATCCAAAACAACGTCATTCATGCAAACAAACCATTTGAAAGAGCAAGTGTTCCTTATGTTTATTGTAACAACAATATGAGATACTTGGAAGCTCTCATGACAATACATGATCATAAAGGCATTATGGTTACACACAAAACATTAGAAAGAGAAATTGTTCAACATTTTTGTTTCAACAAACAAAGCATCAATATCTAATAGCAAACAAAGATGAATGTCACAAGGTGAGATAATACCATCAACATGCTTGCAATCAAATCATAGGAAAAAGAGCAATTTTTCAACATGAAAGATGCAAAGCATGCAAAAGTTATCAGAGTTGGGTTCAATCTTGAACTCACTTGTGGGATGCTCTCTGGAGCTCTTTTTTTCAACTCGTGCTCAACCAAGGTTGACAATATAGTGCGGGTACCTACACACATCATCGCAAAAGGGAGAACATGTGTGCATGGTAGCGAAACACATCATCCATCATGACGTATCTCTTCTTATGCACATTACCATTAATGTCAATCAAGTGTAAAATAGATGCATGGTGAGTATGCAAGTTGGGAACATGCTTATCATGGTAATCATCAAAATATTCAAAAATTGAGAAAGCTATGGGGGCCATCTCATTACAACCCATGTGATAGGTATTGTTGCAAGCAAAAAAAATTGATAGACAAATTCAACTTATTGCAAGCAACGTGAGAAATTGGATAACTACCATGGCAAAACATGTCCAAAGCAATATCATGGTTGCCGAAAAACATAGGGAAAGAGAAATTGTTCATCAAGTTTGTCGTAATACTACAAGAAATTTTATCATTATTGCAAGAAAAATATTTGAAAGAGAAATTGTTCATCATATTGCAAGAAATGGACATATACACAAAATGTTTATATCATGGAATGTCTATGACAACATCACCACAATCAAATAATTTCACATGATAAACATTATGCAAAGGCAAAGTATCCATGGAAACATTAAAGAATCATATGCAATGTCACAAGTATCATCCATAGCATGCCAATCATCACAAGTCATCATGTCCACTAGTGGGATCATGGCACCATCAACACCCTTATTTTTACCTTGTTCATACCTCTCATATGAAGTGGATGTTGTGGTATTAGTGGCCTCCTTGTGGACAACTTCGTCTTCTTGATGTATCCATGGTGTAGCATCATCTTCATACACCATGTACATCTTCTCGGTAGGAAGCATCATCATCTCGAGGCTTGTCGCTTCTTGATCCATGGAACCTAGCACATCATGAGAGAACAGACTAGAGGTAGAGGGTAAGTGGTTAGAAATCAAAATGGCCTCACATGACCTATCAACTACCACTCTCAACTCACTTGGTGTATCACTCATGCCCTCAAAGTGGAAGCACTCAATATCACATAAGGTGGATTCACTCATCTCACTCTTGTTCTCACTCAAGTGGGCTAAGTGGCTCTCATACTCACATGGGATTGGTACCACACCATTACCATGCGCCTCCTTTGGTGAAGGGAAAATCCCATGCTCACCCTTCTCGACTCTATCGCCTCTAAAGTTGGATGCCATAATATGGGCATCATAACTCGCCTCCTTGGTCTAAGGGAAAATCCCATGCTCGACCGTTATGTTGCCATCTCGTAGTAGTCATGGAAGTAGGCTCATGTTGATGTCGAGAGTGGTACTTGTATCGACTTCATCACATACTTGGTCGTGTCTTCCTCCATCTTAAAGTGTAGACATCCTCTTGACGTACTCGTCCAACTTGGCAAAGTAGAGGTCTTTATTTTCCTCATTAATGAAGGAGGATGCTTCATCTTGGATATCAAGTGTTGGCGTTGAAGCTTCATGGCGTGGCCAAAGGCTTGCTCGTGTTGCCGTTTAGGTGGTGGCACTAGTAGTGTAAGCTGTATTATGATGGTGTCAATAGAGGTCATTGGCGTGCCTTGCCGAAGGTTTATGTTGGTGAAGCACTTGGTCATCTGCATGACGCTCGCGACGATGATCACATTCCTTGGCACTGTTCTTGTGATGGTGGCACCTTCTTGAAGTTGACTCCTTGAGTTTGTTGAGTATGCTCATAGTCTTGGAAAAATTGCCATCCATGATGTTCATGAGCTTGACGAAGTTGTCTTCCTTGAAGTCTTCCATGCTTGGGGATTCATTGTTTTTGTAGTACTCCGTATCTCCCAATCATGTGGAGCCATTGCCGGTGTCGTGCACCATCATGTCACCTATTCTTGTGGATTTGATGTCGTTGTGGCTCATCATGGTTCTGAAGTCCCTAGACATGATTCACAAGACCAAGTGTTGTATATGGAAGTGGTAGCGGGTGTTAGAGAAACAACGTCAAACCTTACTTTACCTTAGAAGATTGTAGCGTGCAAGTGGCCACACTTGAGAGCAATAACCAAGCAAAGAAAAGTGACAAGGCAACCTAAACCCCACTAACAACCAAGCACACACACACAAGGCCTATGGTGGATAGGTATGGAAAGTGGCATGTCAAGAAACAATCTGAAATCAATATTTTGTAATGGAAAGTAAAGAACCATGATGATCACAAAGCAAAACAAGTCAATCCACAAGATAGGAATTATGTTCAAGGAAACACACATGGTGGGATAAATGGGACTTGTGCGATGGAGGAACTGAGCTAAGAAATAAATAATTACCTAGTGAAGACTATAAGCTCGTGTCACACAAGTGCAAGGAGAGACGCTAGTTTGATTGCATACAATTGGTGGGCTATAAGATTTTCACAATAAGTACCACACCTACAAGATGTTCCTCGAGCTTGCACTTCCTATTCTATGAGGCACTTGTATTTTTTCTTTTATCTTTTTTTCTATATCTTTTTTCTATTTTTGTTTCTTTCTTTTTATTTTTATTTTTCACTTGCCTCATCCTTGTGCCAACAACTATACAAGATAACTATATGAGATAGCGCTCACAATGTTTGCTCGGAATTCTACAAGGTATCAAATGTGCAAATCCCAAGCAATAAAAGAAGGAACTAGTCTCAATAGGTGTTTCTAGGTTCCAAAGATAGTGTGGTTCACAAAGGGATGCAAGTGGGGGGCGTGGAACTTTTATACCTTTCATCAATGATTTTCACCTTTTATTGTTGGATTCTGCCTTGCTCATGGAATTTGAATGTAGGAGATAGCATAAACAATGTGGATGATGATGTAGAGCTCCTTGTCCTCTTTGAAACGAGTTAAAGAACACCAAAATCCGAGTTCGAGTGCAAACATTATGCTCAAATCGGTGCGGAAGGAAAAGCTGCCAACAGGTTTTCTGCCTACGTCGGAAATTTTCCGGTTCACCATATCTGGTGCCGGAAATTTCTGGTTCGCCGGAATGAAAATGGATCTGGCGCCAGAAATTTTGGAAATTCCATGGAGAATTACGGTTGACCGGAACTAGCGCCGAAAACTGCAGAATTTTCGGTAAGATTTCCGGAGACGCCAGAACTGGCGCCAGAAACGGTTCAGGCAACCGGAAAATTGCGATTTTAGTGGAAAAATTCGAAGGAAAACTCCAGATTTGAGGGGGAAATGATGGAATTAGGCCAAGGGAACGAAGGTGAAGGTAAATCAACAAGTTCAGCAAGTAATCCACGGATCAAAACCTACCAAAACACACTCAAATCACATATCGATCCAAAACACAAAATTAGGGCTATTTTTAGTGGAAATTTCGAATTTATGGTGGGTAGAAGAAATTTTTTGGGGCAAATCGGTGAGAAACTTGGGCTCTGATGCCAAATGATAAGGGTTAACCTTAAGGGTGGACCGATCTTCACAGATTTCATGGTCAAATCAATGGGAAAATCAAGGGAAAGAGAGAAGGTAGTGGAAGAGAACACACACCTCACGAAGAACATGATGAACACACGCAAACACATACACGATACAAGACCTATTGCTCCCATCGGCGGCCACTGGTCTGATAGAATCCTTGCAAGGAAAGATCGGTCAACGTGATCCTGTCAAATCCACATCGGACAGGGAAGAACACCTTGGAGAGGATCTTGATAACTTTACTAGAGCCAACTCAATGTAAATACCTTGTACAATTAAGGATGCTCAAAGGCACAATCCATAGAGGTGGGTGATGATAGGGTTCCCTCATGAAGGGAAAGACACATAACTAGAAGTGATCCATCTTGGGGGGTTTCTAGTCTATCATCTATGTCTTAGGGATACATGAAGGGGCGGGGGATCTACTTATAGGCCATCCACTAAACAAGGGGCAGTTTAGAGATAAAATAGGCAAAAGGGTAGGTAAAGGGAATATTCTAGGGCATCAAACCCAGATCCGTGCACATACGTGCATTTCTGGCGGTAAGTCCAGAGGCGCTGGATCTGGTGCCAGAAGTTTCTGGCGGTCACCGGAATATTCTATTCTTCATCGGAATGGTGTGCTAAAGGCGGTTTTGGCGAGGCGCCGGTTTGATCCAGCGGCCGCCGGTTTGTTTTGGCGTAGAATCCGGTGACGCCAGAATCTTTGCTGGTTTGGCTCTACTTCTTCTTTATCCTCTTCTAGCCCACCATATTGTCGTCCTTGAGTCCTCGGGTTTCCTCCCTTGTCTTCGTACTTGTAGTTGTGATCCTATCATGGTCATAGGACGGAGTATCAATTATTATACCATTCAATAAGGTAGGAAGTGGACTCTCATAGACGATAGGATTCACCTTTGGAGTCCATGACTACTTGGGATATGTTGGATACCTTGATATGGTAACGCCCGTAGTAACGATCATAGGTCGGGCTGTATTAGTGCCCCGACCAAAGTTCCCTAAAAGGCTTACTGTGGCCTACTGACCGCCAGGCCCTCCGAATTTGACCCACAACACTCCTAGTATTCTGAACCACCTCGTACCAAGCAACACCTTCAAGAAGGGTGTCAGGGATCCAGTGATCTCCATGACGATAGGTTGTGAGGAAGAGGTGGGAGATGGTGGAGCACGCGAGGCTCATATCTACTACTACTTGCGGGAGAAGAAAGGAACAGGAAAAATAAATTTAGGGTTTTCTATTGCTTGATCCACCCATCCTCCCCACCTGCCCTTTATAACACAAGGAAGGATCAAGCTTAAGTTTATTACAACGTTAATCAACACTTAATGGAGTTTAGCATAGAAGTTAAGTATGCTAGACAAAAACATTATAGATTTCTAGATCATCACTGGTGGAGGCCTGACAGATCCCCCTCCTTAAGCCCAGACTTGAGGGCTGGGAATTCTAGGAAGGCTTGCATTATGAAGTGAGCATCTTCCCAGGTTGCTTCGGTAGTGGTCATAGACTCCCACTGGATTAGCCATTGGGTCACCTCTGTATCTTGGTCAACAATCCTATGAGAAACCTGTCGCTGGTCGAATAGTGCAACGGGATGGAGTTTTACCTAACCGCCATGAGTCACCAGTGGTAGTTTTGGGTGAGGAATGGCATGAGGACTGATGTGCTTCTTGAGGTGACTGACATGGAATATGTCGTGTATTTTGGCTTCATTATGCAGCTTTAACTGATATGAGACGGTACCAACCTTAACAAGGATACGGAATGGGCAGTACCATTTGGAAGTCAGCTTGGGAGCATTGTTCCCGCCCAGGGAAGTTTCTCTGTAGGGGTTCATCTTCAAATACATGATATCTCCCACTTCGAAGGTGCGTTCAGTTCTGTTTGCATCTGTGTACTTCTTCATTTGTTCTCGTGCCCGGCAAAGGTTATGTTGGAGTATTGACAACATTGTCTCCTTTTCTTCCATGATGGTTGAGACCTCAGTCTCATGTGGACAAGGGACTTGTATTTGTTTCAATAGAGGAGGAGCATACTCATAGAGAGCCTGAAAGGGATTCATTTGGATTGCCGAGTGGTATGAGCAATTGTACCACCAATCAGCTGTTACTAGCTAGTTAGACCATTTCTTTGGTTCCTGGAATGCCATGCAACGAAGGTATTGTTCGAGGAATTGGTTTACCCATTCAGTCTAGCCATCACTCTCTGGATGGTGTGCAGTGCTGTAATTTAGTTTGGTTTGGAATGCCGAGAAGATAGTTTTCCAGAGCTGACTGGTGAAGATTTTATCATGATCATTGACTATGCTTGCAGGAGGACCATGGAGCTTGATAATTTTTTCCATAAACAAAGTAGCCACCTTCTGAGCTATGAAAGGATGTGCTAAGGAATGAAATGGGCATATTTTGTTAGCCTGTCCACCACAACTAGGATCACATTTTGCCACGTGATTTGGGTAAACCCTCAATAAAGTCAAGGCTGAGGCCTGTCCATTTCTGTGTGGGAATAGGCAGTGGGTTGAGTAATCCAGGGTATGGGACATTTTCTGATTTGGACAGCTGTAGCACCCCGGGTAAAACCACTACCAGAAAACTGCTACTTTTTGCGCACCATCATGAAGACATGCTCATGTCATCATGCCACATTGCATTTGAGCATCCTCATGACTGCATGCATGTTTTTAACCTCGAACTATTTTCGAAAAAAACCTAGATTTGTTTTCCAGATGTTCCCATCTTTATTTCAAATCAAAACCCTGGTATGCCCGGATATTTTGTTTTTTCCAAACTAAAATAGAAACAATAATAATAAATAAAAATGTTTTATCGGGAGGAAGTCCAGCTGACCGGCCTAAAGACCCAACCAGTCAGACCACCTACTACCTAAAATCAAACCCTAGCTATTGTAAACCCTAACCATAGCCTCAAACCCTCTGATGACCCACTAGTGTAGGGGATCGCAACAGTCTTCGCGGGTAGTATTACCCAATTTATTGATTCAACACAAGGGGAGTCAAAGAATACTTGCAAGCCTTAACAACTGAGTTGTCAGTTCAGTTGTACCTGGAAATAGTTCTTGCTCACATAAGTTTATCAGTAGCAACAGTTTGTAGTAGCAACAGCAACAGTGAAACAGTAGCAATAGTAACAGTAACAGTAAACAGTGGGATTCGAGTGTGGTAGGCATAGGGATGGATGGACGGGCGTTCATGGATGAGTCTAAACATGTAACGTCAAGAACTAGGGCATTGCAGATAAATAATAACAAGCATCCAAGTACTAAACAATCCTAGGCATGTGCTCCAAATATAGTCATACGTGCTCGCAATGAGAACTTGCACAGCATCTTCTGTCCAGCCAGCCCGTGGCATCGGGGCCTGTAGGGAACTACTGGCAATTAAGGTGCTCCTTTTAATAGAGCACCGGAGCAAAGCATTAACACTCCGTGCACACATGTGATCCTCACACCATAGCCATCCCCTCCGGTTGTCCCAATTATTGTCACTTTGGGGCCTTTGGATTCAGACAATGATATGTGTACACAACTTGCATATAAGATCACAAACAATACTATCATAATGATTCGATAATAAGTTCAGATCTAAGATCATGGCACTCGGGCCCTAGTGACAAGCATTAAGAACAACAAGTTGCAACAAAGTCAAATAGCACTAATCGAAATACTAGGCACTATGCCCTAATAGATCTTATTCGATTACATTATAGAACTCATCCAATCCCTACGATCCCCATGCCTACAGCGGGGGATTATTCACTCATGGATGAGGGAAACATCGGTGGTTGATGCAGATACGTTGGTGATCACGATGGCGATGATCCTCTCCAAATTCCCTGTCCCGGCAGGGTGCCAGAACGGAGTTTTTGGATCCGAATCTTGGTTTCTGGTGGCGGCGGCGGAGCGGAACTCTTTCTGGAAAACTATCGAACCCCCTCGGTTTTTAGGTCGAAAGGCAACTTATAGGCGCAGAGGGAGGCCGAGGGGGTGCCTGGCGTGGTTGCACCCCCCCCCCCCTAGGCGCGGCCAGTGGTGGGCCCGCGCCTGGCATGGGTGTGGGCCCCCCAGGCCTCCTCTCCGTCTCGTCTTCTGGCTCCGTGGATCTTCTGGTGAAATATAATTTGTGGCATATTTCCCGGGATTTTCCTGATAGTTGATTTTCTGCACAAAAAACAAGACACCAAGGTAATTCTGCTGAAAACAGCATCAGCCCGTGTTAGTTGTATCCAAATCACACAACTTTAGAGGAGAAACAATAGCAAAAGTGTTCGGGAAAGTAGATACGTTTTGGACGTATCAACTCCGTCCAAGCTTAGCTTATTGCTTGTCCTCAAGCAATTCAGTTGAAAACTAAGTGCGATAAAAGAACTTTCATGAACACTTTGCTTCAGATGATGTAAATATTCTCAGCACAGGAGTAGATGCTTAGACAATTCATAATAAAGAGTATGCAACTAAGTCTGCTCAATAGTCATTGCAAGCTATGAAGAGCAACCAACTCAATAATAATAAGTAGCATGAGACATAAACATAAGCAACATTTCAATGCTCATAGTAAGGTATGATAGAGTGGTATCTCGCTTGACTTTGTTTGAAGAGCACAATATAAATGCCAAGGCACCTCTGAAGTTCAAGTGAAGACTAGAAGTAAATATATCAGAGGTAAAAGCATCAAAGTCGTGACATAATTAACCAAGTTTTGGAACAAACACAAGAATGACAACTATGCTCTCAAGAAGGTGCCAATAGAATAAGTGGTGACTCAACAAGGTGGTGAAAACGGTTTTGGAAAGTTTGAAAGGCTTCCAAATGCTGAAAGGAAGGTACTCATTAGCTTTGAGCTCTCATTGCCCCTATCATAGGCATCTTCATATGGTTAAGGTGAAAGTGAGGTCCACTCTGAATTATATGCTTGAAAGACCATAGATTAGAAATCCCAAGTCCCTTGAGTACGAGGGCCGCTCCGCATGCTACTCAACTTTGGTCACCTGAAAGTTCTTGTCATTGTAAATACATGCATATCATCGAGAACCGCCAATGGGGTACCCCTTGCACATGGTACATGAGCTTTCCCATAACCAAAATGATAAGGCAAGCAGACAATGAGCATCTCCACAATTTTTATTTACCATATGCATAGCTTTTTATTGAGGATGCCTCATAGATGCTCATTATGGTGATGCTGCAAGTTTCCACCATGATTAGGCATGGCTTAGGCTAGTGGCCCAGGCGTTTCTCTAACACAATGTATAAACTCCATGAACTCACAAGCTCCCCTTTTATTTCACATCGTCGACATCCGTAAACAAAAGAGCAAAGTATCAACTGGATAGGATATCCAAAAAGTGTTGAAATCGTTCCCCATGATAGCACGGTTCTGCTAACTCCCAACATATAATTAGCGAGCATATAACTTTCATGGACAGGTCACAATGGTTCGGGATTATTAAGCGCAAGGAATAAAGTGTGCCATCAAGTTCGTGAGAGCTTTACTAACTAACTTTCTAAAAACAGACAAACATTTTATTTTGGAAGAAAACACGACATATAGAATATGCGCTGAAGTAGCAAATTATGCTAATAGGTAGGTATGGTGGACACAGCTGGCAATAATGGTTTTGGGGGAGTTGGAAGCACAGGTAGAGCACATACTCAGTGCAAGTGAAGGCTAGCAATAGAGAGGGAGCAATAAACGAGAGAGCAATAGTTGCCATATTCATGCTTGCAACAAAACAGGACTAATTATGGCATGAAAGTGATACAAGAACTCCGAGGCAGAATAAATCATCGAGGCTTACTAACTATTGATTAGTCATATGCATGCATGAGCATGTGCCAAGTCGATTCACATGAACAGTCAGAGGAGGATACCACAATATCATACCAAAATATGAATAAAGAAATGTAAGCAAACATTCATATGACATGCTACAAGCTATTAGCAAGCTGGATCTAATCATAGACAAGCAAGAACTACTAAGCATCCATAATGGCGTACACCTTACACAAATAGGCTAAGCATGCTCACAATGATGCGTATATGTACAAAAATGAAACAAATAGAGTTCGTTACCAGCTTTTTACCACACCTCGAGTTGTCTTAATCTTCATTATTGCCCTTCACTTGTGTGACTTGAATATTAACATGAAACCAAAATCCAATAAGGACGGCTGAACCCTGCAAAGAACTCACAAAACCAAAGAAGAACAACAAATAGTTTTGGTGTTTTTGATTTTTTAAAGAAAGCAAACAAAGAAAAACCAAACAAAGAAAAAGTCAAACCAAACAATAAGCAAACAAAGCAAAATAAAACCAAAAACAAAAACTAAGACGCTCCAAGAACAACACAACTGTGCATGAAACAATAAAAACGAAGTGTCTAGAAAGACCTGAGATTTGTATTGATGAAGAAGGGGATACCTTGGGCACCCCCAAACTTTGACGCTTCTACCTCTTGAATATTTCTTGGGGTGACATGGGGTGGCTTCCCCCAAGCTTGAGCTTTTGTCCTTTCTTCATCTCATTACATCATCCTCTCTCTACACTTGAAAAAAATCTTCATACAAAACTTCACACAATCTTTATTAGCAACATTAGTTTATTCAAAAGATATTATACCACTGGCAAAGCTTTGGAACAACAAGGTTTTTGACTAAAAACACAAGATACTGTAGCAACTCCTTCAAAAATCTCAATTCCCCAAAAGATAACTCAAAAAGGAATCAATAAGAAGCAAATGCAAATAATTGCAGAAATCTGTCAAAATAGACCAGCAGGTAGAAATCGATTTTTTCGAAAATCTTCTCTTTCTCAAATCAAAACGAGTTGAACTAACTAAAGTTATCTAACATACAGGGGGATGTATGAGTAAATTTTGAGCTCAATCCGAATTATAGAGACTTCTCACGAATTTTTATGGTGGAGGACAGAAATCTGTTTCGGGACAGCAACTCCCCAAATCTTACTTCCCACTCATTAGAGGTCATTCTTGGCACAAAAAGCAAACAAAAAGGATAAGGAGAGGTCATTACTGAAGTAATAACTTCCAAGACTCAAGGAAACTCTTGGGTTATCTCCCAACAAGTACTTTTCTTTAACGCCTTTAAGTTAGGCACGACGAAGAGAAAGGATTGGAAAGGAGAAAACTAAAAGTGAGCAAGTATAACCACTGTGAAAACATTGTTCTGTTCATTAAAATCCTTTTGTTAACAAGGTTGATCAAGTCTTGTTACCAAAACTATCTTATATGAAACAAAACTTTACAGTCCACAAGGTGATTATGTTACCTCATACTTGATAGCAATGGTCCCAGTCATAATAGTTTCAAAATTTTCTTGAGGAATGGGACAATATATTTCTCCAACCTTGATGCTCTCAATATTTTCAATGGAATTCAGGCAATAGGTTTTAACAACCTTCTTGGGGAAATAGACAGTGTGCTCTTTGTCATTAATATTAAAAGTTACTTTTCCTTGATCGCAATTGATGACAGCACCTGTAGTATTAAGAAAAGGTCTCCCAAGAATAATAGACATATTATCATCTTCAGTCATTTCAAGCACAACAAAATCAGTTAAAACTATGCAATTATGAGAAACTTGAACAGGAACATCCTCACATATACCAATGGTAATAGTAGTTGACTTATCAGCCATTTGCAAAAATATATCAGTTGGTATCAACTTTTCTAGATGGAGTCTCTTATAGAGAGAAAAGGGCATAACACTAACTCTAGCTCCCAAATCACATAAAGAAGTTCTAACATAATTATTCTTAATAGAGCAAGGAATAGTTGGTATACCTGGATCACCAAGTTTCTTTGGAACCTTACCATTGAAAGAATAATCAGCAAGTAGAGTAGAAATCTCCTCATTAGGAATCTTCATTTTATTAGAGACAATATACTTCATATACTTTGAATAAGGAGGCAACTTATTAGCATCAGTCAAAGGAATTTGCAAGAATAAAGGCTTCATCCACTCACAAAACTTGTTGTAGTGTTCTTCCTCCTTTGACTTGTGTTTTTTACCTGGAAAAGGCATAGGTTTCTGCACCCAAGGTTCTCTCTCTTTACCATGTTTATTAGCAATAAAATCTTCCTTTGTGTACCTAGTGTTCTTAGTGTTCTTATTAGATTCTTCCTCACCTTCCTCCTTATTAGGAGACTCATTTTTATCATTATCACTCTCAGTTTCAGCATCAGAGACATATATACTATTAGGATCTACAGCAGGTTCAAGGGCTTCCTCAACTATCTTATGTTTATTTTTCTTTCTCTTACGAGGACTACCACTATCTTCACCATGTTGGGAATCCTGCTCTATTCTTTTAGGGTGTCCTTCAAGATATAAAGGATCTTGAGTAGCTATACCACTCCTAGTTCTAATTCCATAAGCATGTTTATCTCCTGAAGCATTAACTAGCATATCCTTTTGTACCTTAGCAAGTTGATCAAGTTGAGTTTGAACCATTTGAAAGTGTTTACAAAGCATTTTAATATCATTAGAAGTTCTTACCACAATATCTTTCAACTCATGGATAGCTCTATAGTTTTCCAACAAATGATTCTAAACTTGTTTATTAAAATACCCTTGTTTAACAACAAATGTGTCAAGTTCCTCTAAACATTGATCAGTAGGCTTACCATAAGGGATATCACCTTCATCAAATGTTGGAGAGAGTGTACCTCAATAGTAGATGAGTGGGGAATTGGCTTACACAATTCTTCTATAGGAGGTAGATTCTTCACATCTTCAGCTCTAATACCTTTCTCCTTTAGACACTTCTTAGCTTCCTTCATCACTTCATCATTTAATACAATAACTCCTCTCTTCTTTGTTGTTGGTGTTGGAACTGGTTCAGGAACATCTGGTTCAGGAGTAATAGGCTCAGGTGTATTCATCTCAGCTGAAGTCCAATCATCATAATTCTTGCTTATTTTAGCCATTAATTCTTCAGCATCTGTAGGAGTTCTTTTCCTAAAAACACAATCAGCAAAGCTATCTAGGTAGGTCCTAGAATCATCAGTGAGTCCATTATAATAAATATCAAGAAGCTCATTCTTAGGTAATGGACATCCAAGATGTGCATGAATCAAGGCATAGAACCTTGTCCATGACTCAGGCAATTTCTCTTCTTCTCCCTGTTTAAAATCAAAAAGTCTCTGCAAAGCAGCATGTCTAGCACTGGGAGGAAAATATTTCTGGAACAAAGAAGCAATCAAGCAATCTGGGCTATCAATGGAACCAGGAGGTAATCTATTAAACCAAGCCCTAGCTTCTCCTTTTAGTGAAAAAGGGAAGATCTTAGGAACAAAGTACTTGCGCATCTTAAAATCATCAGAGAATAAAGCACTCATAGTAGAAAGATCATTCATATGAGCCACAGCACTCTCATTTTCAGTCCCACAGAAAGGTTCTTTCTCAACAATATCTAAATAAGATAAATCAAGAGAGAAATCATAATCTTTATCTTTAATATCTATGGGAGAGGTGGCAAACTTAGGATCAGAGGACAACTTAGGCATAATAGTACGTCTAGCAAGGAGACTCTTAATAGCACTAGTACCATGTGTGTTTCGACACTCTTCAACAAAATCATCAGTGAACTCAATGTAACCATCATTAATATCATAACTATCACTAGCCTCAGGTGAGCTAATAGGTGTAACAGTGTATTCACTAGGAGTTTTGGTGTTTCCTAGACTAGCCATAGTAGCATCTAGAAAAGGACCTAATGAACCACTCGCATCAAGCACAGTACAAGTAACATAATGAGCATCAAAAGCAGTTTCAGACTCAGTAGTAGTAGCAGTGTGTGTAGCATGAGTATGTGGTGGTGGTGTAACAAGCTTACTTATAACAGACGGTGAATCAAGAGAAGCAGAGGTGTTTAGGAATGTACCTCTTCTTGTAGTGGATGGTAAAATAGGGAACTTTCCATCACCAGACTTCCCCATGATGAAAGGAGTTGGAGTGAACAATAATAGATCCAAGTGAACTTACAAATAAAGCTATGCTCCCCGGCAACGGCGCCAAAAAATAGTCTTGATGACACACAAGTGTAGGGGATCGCAACAGTCTTCGCAGGTAGTATTACCCAATTTATTGATTTGACACAAGGGGAGCCAAAGAATACTTGCAAGCCTTAACAACTGAGTTGTAAGTTCAGCTGCACCTGGAAATAGTTCTTGCTCACAGAAGTTTATCAGTAGCAACAGTTTGTAGTAGCAACAACAAAGCAACAGCAACAGTGAAACAGTAGCAATAGTAATAGTAACAGTAAACAGTGGGATTCGAGTGCGGTAGGCATAGGGATGGATGGATGGATGGGCATTGCATGGATGAGTCTAAACATGTAACTTCAATACCTAGGGAATTGCAGATAAATAATAACAAGCATCCAAGTACTAAAATATCATAGGCATGTGCTCCAAATATAGTCATACGTGCTCGCAATGAGAACTTGCACAACATCTTATGTCCAGCTAGCCCGTGGCAGCGCGGCCTCTAGGGAACTACTGGCAATTAAGGTGCTCCTTTTAATAGAGCGCCGGAGAAAAGCATTAACACTCCGTGAACACATGTGATCCTCACACCATAGCCATCCCCTCCGGTTGTCCCAATTATTGTCACTTTGGGGCCTTTGGATCCGGACAATGATATGTGTACACAACTTGCAGATAAGATCACAAACAACACTACCATAATGATTCAATAATAAGTTCAGATCTGAGATAATGGCACTCGGGCCCTAGTAACAAGCATTAAGCACGAGTTGCAACAAAGTCAAATTGCACTAATAGAGATACTAGGCACTATGCCCTAATAGATCTTATTCGATTACATGATAGAACTCATCCAATCCCTACCATCCCCGAACCTACAGCGGGGGATTACTCACTCATGGATGAGAGAAACATCGTTGGTTGATGGAGATGCGTTGGTGATGACGATCGCGATGATCCTCTCGAAATTCCCCGTCCCGGCAGGTTGCCAGAACGGAGTTTCTGGATCCGAATCTTGGTTTCTTGTGGCGGCGGTGGAACGGAACTCTTCCTGGAAAACTATTGAACCCCCCTCAGGTTTTAGGTCAAAAGGCAACTTATAGGCATAGAGGGAGTCCGAGGGGATGCCTGGGGTGGCTGCACCCCCCTCCCCCAGGCGTGGCCAGTGGTGGGCCCGCGCCTGGCATGGGTGTGGGCCCCTAGGCCTCCTCTCCGTCTCGTCTTCTGGCTCTGTGGATCTTCTGGTAAAATATAATTTGTGGCATATTTTCTGGGATTTTTCCTCATAGTTGATTTTCTGCACAAAAAACAAGACACCAAGGTAATTCTGCTGAAAACAGCGTCAGTCCGTGTTAGTTGTATCCAAATCACACAAGTTTAGAGGAGAAACAATAGAAAAAGTATTCGGGAAACTAGATACGTTTTGGACGTATCACCCTCACATGTCTACCATAATCCCCTCGCCCGCCGCCGCCGCCGCACTCAACAACATGCACGTGCGCTCAGCACGCACGCTAGCACGCAACACGCGCGCACAAGCACTACATGACCACCCTCCTGCTGGCCCCACCCACCGACCACACCCGATCAACCCACCTCCCCTATACACATCTCACCCCCCCCCCCCCCGCGTCGAACCAATGCCAAACCCACCACGTTTCCCTGCTCCCCTCCCGATCGACCCAGCCTAGCCCCACCACCCACTTTCCCCTTCCATGTGTACTGCTCCCGTACGCAACTGCCTCCCTCGTCTCTTCCTTGCTCGCCAACCCCATCGCCACCATCTCCTTCCTCCTAGCGCAGCGCGCCGCTCGCCTCTCCCTCCCCGCATCTCCCCTACCCATCTTCCTCCCTCGCCGGCCGCAGGCGCCAGCCGCCACCATCTCCCCGTGAGCTCGGCCGCCCCTCCAACCTCACTCGCCTACGAATGCCTTCCCTGAGCCAGCACCTCCGCCCACCTCTTCCTCCGATGGTGCCTTCTCCTCTGCACCCCGCCGCCGGCCTCAGCCCTCCCACGCCAGCGACCTACTGCCGCCTAACACCACCTCCACGAGCACCTGCCGTGGTCGCGCCCGTCACCGCACCTCCTACGAGCTGCCTGCGCCCCTGTCGGTCGTCCGGTCTTGCTGCCGCATCGAGCTCACCCTAGCCACGCACGCGGTACCGCCTTGCTGCCCTCCTCTTGTGAAGCGCCGCCGGCCCCGGCTTCCTCGCACACCTCGGTTGTGCTCCCTGGCCATGCGCGCGTCTGTGGTAAAGTCCTGACTCTCCTCTGCCTTTCCTATTTTGACCCGGTGGTCTCCTATCTTAGTCGAGCAGGGCGCATTGACCTCCTTGTGCAATTCCATGTGCATTCGTTGTGAGTCAAGATGATCGATGTTGTCCCTTGGGCAAGCCCTGCGTCAAGGTCATCCAAAGACCGCAGCTCCAAACCTGAGGGCATCGACGCCGCACAAGTCCGTCATCGACATAACACCTGAATCCTCAAGTACTTCGGCATGGCACCCCAAATCCGAAGGTCATCTTCACGGAACGCTGAGACCGTGTTCCCAGATCCAAAGACCGATCCCCAAACCCCCAGAGCCCTAGATCCCCGAACCCAAGTGTGACCCATTTCCGATACCCATATTTTTATAATATATGATATCAACCCGTCGCATATAATTATACATGCTTGCATACATATCATGTGGTTTGGGACATTATACAGATTCACCTAATAATTAAATATGGAGACCATATGCGGGTTTTCTAGTCTTATATTGGCTCCATTTAAATTGTGTAGCGAATCGATGTTATATTTTGCCTTGTTAAGCCAACATTTAAATTGCGGGGTATCTAAACAACATGAACCTACTAATTAATTATTGGGACCCCGGTTCCACTTCATATCGCCTAATTGCATTGCATATTTATTTATTTCTATGTCATGCATCATATATGCATCATGCCCGATCTTCTGCCATAGTATTAAATAGTGCATCTAGTGTTCTTCTAGTGTTCTTCTAGTGTTTCGATTCTTCACGGATTAGGCTGATGAGTTGATGCGAGTGTCGACCCAATCTCTGGTGAACCTTCGGCAGTGTTTTCCCAGGCGAGCATTCTCCCCCTTTCTACCTATCTTACTTCTATAGTATTTATTTTATCATATTGATTTATTGTTGTCTGTATTGCAATGCTTTAGTTTTTGTACCTGTGATATCCCTTGTAGCTTCTATATTGCCTTGGACACCTCCTATTACATGGTTTTGGCAGATAGTCAGCCTTGCATGTCGTAGTCGCTTGCTCAGGTGTTGCTTCGTGTCATCAAGTACCATGGTTGTTGGAAGTTTGCCATAAGATTTATGTTGGAGATGATCATGACTTAAATTAAAACTTGATATTAAAATGTTGGGAATAGTTATAACTAATGCAGAGGTACCGGTGGGCAATAGATGCTTTTTTTTAACCGCTCACTGGTGTCCCATAGAACCCCTGAGTACTTGATACCTGTTCCTTGGCTATCGCACTATCCGCATGTGGGACCATGAATCCTCTTAGCCAGAGCTTTAATTATATCTTATTTCTTGGGGCCACAAACTAGTTTGGGGCTTTATTACTATCATGTACTTATGACATGCTACCATTTTATTTACTACTATTGCTCATGGAGAACGTTTACTAATGTACTGTTTAGGAACCCCGTGCCACGTTTCGCTGTATCAACAAGCCTAGTCACACTTTCTGGTTCCCAGTCGTTTACATCCATCACCACACACCCTCGGTCCTTCGCGAAGCCGGTCGACTTAGTAACGGGTAGCTTAGTGGGGTGGCCCCTGAAATATTTTATGAATCTTGTGATTGCTTTGTCGTGATGCCTCATTGGGTTTTCATTTGGTTTTTCCAAGGTTGGTCATGTGTGTGTTGTTATTGGTGCCCCTGCAGGGTAAATCTTTCTGAAAGCCGTGTCCATGGTTATGGATGACTTGGAGCATAGTATCTCGATCATAGACAAAAATAACTAAAGTAGTGCTATAAATTTGACTTTGGAATGACTAGTAATCAACTTCACTACAATGGAATGGCTAAACAAAAGTACCAACAACTACTAGATTTCGGATGTCTCATGTTATTTGTATCTGACTAGTAAGAATTGCAACTACAACGGAATGGTTAACTAAAACTTCCCACTTCTTATGATATCAGGATGACTCATACTATATATATCTGACTAGTATGTGCTGCAACTATAAAGGAATGAATAAAATTGACAACTATGTATGTTTCCTCGGTATTAGTTCTTTGTTTGGTTGCAAAAGGGAATACCAGGATGGGTATGATTGGTGTTAGCATCAGGTTGGTTCCAAATAGGTCTCTCTTATCCCCTCTGACAGCCGACAGTTGTATCGAGTCTCTATAGGTTGTTTAGTGCATGATGCGCTGCCGCTTCAGTCCACCAAACCTATGTAGGCGAGATCCGCCAAATTCTAAGTACCGCCTTGTACTGGCCTCAATACTGACCGCTCTCTTTTTTCCTTTGCCCTTTGTTGGCACCCCTTTTGTTTGAGCAGGTTTTGAGATTGACGTTGTTAGTAGGGCTACCCTTACGTCTTGGCCTAGGCAGGGTTATAGGCGCCATTGGTTATTCTTTAGGGGTCTTAGCCCCATTTGCTCTTGTCCGTACTTGTATGTTGTACCGTTTTTTAGGTGATTTGTATCTTTGTACTGTATATCTATATTCTTGGCTCTTTGAGTCGTTGTATATATATGTTTTGTGGGTTCCGTCAGGGACTATTGTGTAATGATATTACTTCGTTTGCCACCCGCACACAAGTTCCTAGTGGGCACCTTTGAATCGTTTCTATGCGGGTTTGGCGGGAATCGCTAAAACTTGCATAGGGCCGATCCGAGGGTGTTACAACAGCTGACAAGTTGGGCAAGCATCTACTTGAGTCTTGATGAACTATTTGAAGAGAGGCCAATAAAACAGTTGTTGCATTTTGTGTTGTGTCACCTTCACTCTAGAATGTACCCCCAAGAGAGAAGAATGGAAAGTATGGGAGATTTTTTCTTTGAGATCAGTAGATGATCCAATGTAAATTCTGGTCTTATAATGCAAGATACCTAATTGTAGGGTGTAATGTCGGTGACTCGCTGGGTCCAGAGTTAGGTCTTCTAATAATTTGGTGCAAGCAGCATCTCCAACATAAGAACTGCTGACTTCAGATAACCAAGTAGGTACTGTCACTGTGAGGGCTTGATAGCTAAGTGGTTCTTTTCCCTCTTCCTTGTCCTGAAATCTGTGAGAGAGGGCATATGCAACTGAATTATCCTTGCCTTTCTTGTACTCTATTTGGTAGTGAAATTCCAGCAGCTTGAGCATCAGTTTGTGTTGAAATCCCTCTAGTAATCTTTGGCTACCCAAGTATTTTAGGGCCTGCCGGTATGTTCTAATGATCAGTGTGTTTCTGAGGAAATAATGACGCCATTTCTTGAGGGCGTGGAGTATGGCAATTGCTTCTTTCTCGTAGATAGACTGTGCTATGGCTTTTGGACCAAAGCCTTGGCGTAAAAATCTATAGGTTGACCTTCCTGCATTAAGACTGCTCCCATACCAGACACACAAGCATTTGTCTCAAGTATGAATGGTTTCAAAAAAATTGGTAAGCTGAGTAATGGAGGTGTGGTCATTACTTGTTTCGGTTGAATGAAAGTGTCCTCTTGTGTTGGACCACATTGGAAGTTGTCTTTCTTGAGACTTGTGTACAGAGGTTGACAGATTGAAGCATCTTGATAAATATGTGGTAGTAACCTGTCAAGCCGAAGAAGCCTCGAAGTTTCTTGGTTGTAGTAGGGGTCTTCCAATTAATGATATTTGTTATCTTGGATGGGTCAGTAGCCACACCTTGGATAGAAATGATGTGACCCAGGTAATCAACTTGGGTTGTTCCAAACAAGCACCTGCTAAGTTTGACCTTTAGTTGGTGTTGTCTAAGGATACTCAACACAGTGGCCAGGTGCTTTTTGTGTTGAATCTTATCAAAGTTGTAGATGAGGGTGTCTTCAAAGAAGACCAGAACAAATTTCGTGAGGTGTGCAGCAAATATGGTGTTCATTAATTGCTGAAAGGAGGATGGGGCATTACAGAGGCAAAAGGGCATTACAGTGTATTCATAATGTCCCAGGTGATTAGAGAAAGTTGTTTTATGGATATCCTCATCTTTCATCCTTATCTGATGGTAACCTGATCGAAGGTCCAATTTAGAGAATATTGTTGCTCCATACAACTCAACCAACAGATGTTCAATCATTGGAATTGGAAACTTATTCTTGATTGTGAGATCATTCAAGCTTCTGAAATCCACAAAGAGGCTCCAAGATCGATCCTTCTTGCGTACCAGAATCACAAGTGATGAAAAGGGATTGTTGCTCTATTGAATTTCACCTTTTTGCAAGAGCTCCTTGATTATTGGCTCAATTGTATCCTTATGGGAGTGAGACATTCTGTAAGGATGAATGTTGGGTGGTTTAGCATCAGGTAGCAGGGGTATACTATGATCAATAGCTCTGTGTGGTGGAAGTTCAGTTGGGTCTAAGAAAATGTCAGCAAAAATATTTGATGATGGTATGGAAATTAACAGGGATCTCTTTGAGGATTGCTTCCTGTTGCATCTCTCTATTATCTGAGGTGTAGTATAAGAAATAAGTTGTGGCTTCCTCAAAGAGTAATTCAGCACACTCTTGAGCAGATATGAGGATCTTGTCCTTATGGATGAGATGATATTCAAAGGTATGCTTGTGATGTTCTAAGCCTAGTGTAAAGGTTCTGCCTATGAAATCAAAGGTCACTGGGTTGTGTGAGGTAAACCAGTTGACCCCCAAGATAGCATCAGATCCTTTGAGTGGCAGGTATCTAAAGTTAGCTTGGAAGGTGTGCGCTTGTATTTGGAAAAATAAGTTGTATGCAATTCCTTCACATTTGAGTTCACCTCCACCGGCTACTTTGACAATTCTCAAAGGGGCAGGTTTTATAGAAATCTTGTTAGCTTGGGAAAATTCTTGATCCAGGAACATGTTTGTGCTGCTAGTATATGCTAAGGAAATGGCTTGTCCCTCAGCTAGAGTTAACAGCAAAGATATGGTTCAATCACTTGGAGAACCAGTGTATGCTGCTTGAGAAATCTGCATAGGTTTACTGCATCAGCTTAGTTCTCCTCTGGTACTATTGGTTTAGGCTATGCTACTTATGGAGGCAATGCTTCTTCATCATCAGAGTTGTCCTGCATGAGTAACATGTTGAGGGCTCTTTGCATACTAGGGCAGCGGTGTCCTATTGTCCAATTGTCAGGACAGTACCAACAGGGGCGAGGGCCACGAGGGAGAACAACCTCATTTCTGTTTTGGTTTTCCCTATTCTAGGATTGCCGTTGAACATGCAAATTTGGTGGTCTATGTTGAGACGTTGCATTGGAGTTCAATGATTTTTCATACTATTGGGTGTACCAGTAAGGTGACATAAGAGTGCTACGTTTCTGACATTGCATAGTATGCTTGATGGTATCCTTGAGTCCTCTAATGAAGCGATCAATGAAGAAGGCAGCAGGAAGGTACTCACGTCCATGCTTCATCAGAGTCATCCAAGACTCATACATGTTGATGTAACTGTCAACGGTGGTCGATTGTTAGAGATGTTGTAGCTGCTCCATAGGGTCAGCATTGTTGTTATCAGGCGTTCCACCAAAACTTGACACAATTCTGACCAAGTGATCCTTTGCAAATCTAACCCTGCACTGCTCAGCCATGTTTTGGCTTGTCCTCGCTCGTGTGCCAAACCTCATTTGACACGTTGATCCTTAGTAATGCCTACCAGGGCAAATATATCTTCGCACTCAAGGATCCAAGCATGAGGAGCGTCTCCATGGAAGGTTGGAAGCTTAATATGAGGTGTGCACATCTGTGGTTCATTCTGGTTTTTTTGGTTGTGTCTATTGTGGAAACGATTGGGTTGTTAGTCAGGGTGTATGGTTTTGGGCGAAGCTGTGGATTGTTCTTGTGGGGGTGCCGTGGGGGAAATTGTGCTAGTGTGGGACGAGGTCTGAAGTTGTGGTTGGGTTTGGTGATGATATTGATGAAGTTGTAGTGGTGGGTGGTAGTTTGCTTGGAATTGTGGATGTGGTTAACATTAGGTGGGTTGTGGGGGTTGGTATGGATTGTAGCTTGGGTTGTAGTTGTTTGGTTGGGTGTAGTACTATGGTTGGGTTGAGGGGTTTGTGTACTGGGTAATGTGGTGGCCAGATGATGAAGTGGTGGTGGTGATAATTGGCTCAGTGTAAGTGATGACATGGGTATTTTTTCAAACAGGTTGGGGATTTGGTGGGATGGGTAATTGTTCAGGAGCAAATTTCCCGAGATTCAGTAGAAAATTTGTCTGCTTGGGTGCCGAGGGAGTAGGAGCCGAGGTGGATATTTTAGGAATTGGGGATAGCACTATGTTTGTATGGGGTGGTGGTGTAACAAAGGGTGTGCCAGAGGTTGGGGGTGGGGTTGGAGTGTGGGTTCCATTCGAACCTTCCGGTGGTGCCTAGTGGTTATAGCTGCTTTGCATCGATGCCATCATGGTAGTCATCTGCTACATCTGCTCCTACATTAATGATAGGGCGAGCTTGGTCTTCGCTTGGTGCTGTTGCACACGGCGGACAATAGAGCGTGAGTCGCGTTCTGCTCGCTGCTAGGCACGAATTGCTACACGTTCCGCATCCGTGGAAGAAGAGGAATGGAGCACCGGATCAGTGCGATGTCGCTCACGTGATGACGAACGAGATCTGGCCGATGATCGAGATGAGGACATGGTGCGAGAGGTATTTTACACCCACATCAAGAGGGTATATGGAAACCTCAATTTTAGGGAAGGGAAGGGAGGGGAAGACGTTGCCGGTGCAGAAGGGAAGAGAATTGATGGCTCTATATAGCACTTTTCAGGGCTCTGGTGAGCTCCATGACAATAGGTTGCGAGGAAGAGGTGGGAAATGGTGGAGCACACGAGGCTTAGAGCTACTACTACTTGCAGGAGAAGAAAGGAACAGGAAAAATAAATTTAGGGTTTTCTATTGCTTGATCCACCCATCCTCCCCACCTGCCCTTTATAACACAAGGCAGGCTCAAGCTGAAGTTCCTTACAACGTTAATTAACTCTTAATGGAGTTTAGCATAAAAGGTAAGGCTGCTAGACAAAAACATTACAGATTGCTAGATCATCACTGGTGGAGGTCTGACAAAGGGATACGACGATGACGACGCTCTTGCCCGGACTGATACTAGGATTTCCCCTGGTATTCGGAGGGGAGTGGGGAAGGGGTACACCCGATGCCCTTCAAGAAGGACCGGTGACACCCACAGGCACCACAGCGTCAATGCCGGACGAACCGACAAAGATTTCTCCCAACACCCAAAAAACCATAACCCCGGTAGTTTCGAAGTACTCCAAGCAACTTTGTCGCCCACCATCTTGCGCCACCATGGTCTTGACTTCATCCTTTTCATCTCCCAGCGGGTACCATCGTCAGGCCTAGAAGAGGAATAGGAGGGCACGACACTAGTCGGGAATAGTTGCGCCGCAACTGAGGACGACAGAACTGCCTCCACCGCCATTGTGGTAGCCGATCGGATGAGGCAGCAGGGACACACCAGGTGTAGGGGTTTGTAGCATGGAAAACAAAAAAAATTCTATCTCATGAACACACACAAGCCAAGATTTATCTACTAGATTGTAGCAACGAGTCGATAGAGTACTCGCCCTCTAAGATTCCAAAGCAGTTAACGAGAGTGGATTCTCGTGGGTGATGTAGTCGTTCACTTGCTAATCTCAAGATCGCATAGACGATCCTTCTGGCGCCGCGTTCTGGCAGAGCTCCCGCAATCGGTCACACGTTCGGTACTCGATGAAGACCTTCCTCTCCCTTGTTTTAGCAGGCAACTGAGGTTGTAGCTCTCTCCTCGTGATTCCGGCAGCACGACGGTGTGGTGTCGGAGTTTAGAGGGGAGATCTCGCAGGGATTCGCCTAAGCCGGAGCGATTATGGTGGAGTATAAGAGAGCCTCGGTGATCTAGGGTTTAGAGGGCGCCGAGGGGGTGTGGTGGTCGGCGGCTAGGGGCTCGGGTTTATCCCCCAAGTTGGCGGCAAGAAGAGTTCCCCTAGGTGACGGCAGTTTAGAGAGGGGGCAGCCAAGATAGGGTTTGTTGCCCCTCCTTTTATAGATGCGGAGGCGCCAAGGAGGAGGTAATCCTCCCCCAACACCACTTCATGTGGTCGGCGGCAAGGGGAGGGAGGAATCCTTCCTTAGGTAGGATTCCTTCCCTCCCTCCACTTGGAAATCAAAGTCCCACTTTGACTTTTTCAAACCTGCCTTATTTTGACTTTCAAACTAGTGTTTGATTTCTCTCTTCCAAGTGTCCAGCCAAGTGACCTAGGACATTATGCAACCATTCCACTTTGTCATGACACATCCATGTACCCTTCCCCTTCTGGATCGGTAAACCTTCTAGACCCTTCTAGAACATTCCGGTGAAAATACCGGAACCATTCCCAAACTCCGGAATTGGATCTCCTCGTGATATCCTGGATCCCATCCGAGACTTCGAACAACATTTGGTCTCTTTACTCACTTTCCATATCTACTAAACAACATTGAATCCTTAAGTGTGTCTCCCTACGGTTCGTGAATTATGCACACATGACCGAGACTCTTCTCCGGTCAATAATCAATAGAGGAATCTGGAAATTCATATGGCTCCCACATATTTCTATGATTACTTCGTGATCGAATGAACCATTTACATATGATACCAATTTCCCTTTGTCTCGCGATACTTTACTTATCTGAGGTATGATCGTCGGTATCTCTACATACCTAGTTCAACCTTGTTACTGATAAGTACTCTTTACTCGTTCCTGTGATATGTGATCCCTTGTGAACCAGTCACATGCTTGCAAGATAATTGGATGACATTCCACTGAGATGGCTCAGAGTATATATATCAGTCACATGGATGGACAAATCCCACTCTTGATCCATGTGCCTCAACACATACTTTCCGAACACTCAATGTCACCTTTATAACCACCTAGTTACGAAGTGGTGTTTGATGTCATCAAAGCATCCATCCGGTGATGGTTATTAGCGTGATCTCATGGTCGAAGGATTTAGGTTACTATGTATCTGAAATCTTATAGAAAACGAACTATTGAAATAACTTGATCTTTATGCTACGCTTAACTATAGGAGTATGTCCATCACACCATACTCCTAATGATATGATCTTTTTGTTAACAACATCTCAATGTTCATGATCAGGAAACCATGATTATCTATTAACAAACAAGCTAGTATGTAACATCCCAAAAATATTGAACAATGATTATCAAATTCCAATCACTCAAAATTAGGGTTAACAAAAACTTTTGTTAATCAACATCATATGAATGCATGTGTATATGTGATGATTCTATGAAGGCATGAATGGACTTGTGTGATTGTTGTGAATAGCAAGGAATGGTTTAAAGATGAAAACAACATCATGTAAAACATTTCCAAGAAGAAACAAATCAAGAGAAATCAAAAACAAACAAAACAAGCAAATGGACATTTTTTGCAATCTTGCTAACTAGGCCAACTTTGAGTGTTTCTAGTCCAAGATTTCAAACAGAAACAATTCCATTTCTTTACACCTCTTGCTAGACCAAGTAAAAGTGAACCCAAGCCCACCTTTAAAACTTACAAAAACATTTGGAAACTTGATTCAAACAACAATTCAAAATTGAATATTTAACATATGTGAAGATCACCCATTTTCAAAAACCAACCAAACCAATTCACCTTGACCTTTCCAACTAACCAGAGACTACCTAGTATGTAACTAGTGCACCCACCAAGTTTGAACCAAAAATTCAAATTCAAATCTCTTTCGGCCATTTCATCAAACACCTTGCAAACACAAAACAAACAAACAACAAACACTATAGTGAGAAGTGATTTGGCCTAACTTGTTCCCTCTCTAGCTCACAGCAGACATTTAGTAGATCATCTAGCTTAGTTAACAAGCTCTAGCACCACTATGAGCTTTCCATTGCCATTAATGGTGACCATGCCGAGCCTAACCTTGCCACCCCATGGTCGACAGCAAGCTAGGAGCAGCACCAAGCCTACCCACCATATCTGGGACATTGACCATCATCCACCGCCACCCCCTATCCAACGCCAACGATCATCAAGCCACTGGACCACTCTATAATCGTCGTGCCCTATGCCTCTGCGCCATGCCAAGAGTGTGCCAGAGCGCCGCACTCGACACACGCCCACAGACCACACGCCGCCCTCGCCGCGTGCAAGCGTGATCACCACCATCCCAAGAGACCGCCAGACAACCTCGTTCCCCGCCGCGCGACCCGTAGTAGCGGTGTGCCATTAAAATGTCCGTCGGACCCGCCCAGAGCACCGCAGCGTTCCGATCGTCTCGCACCGCCCCACTCCTCGAGACCACGTCGTTGAGATTCGCCAGGGATCACAGCACCGCCCCCTATCGTCGCCCATGCCCTCTAGCTCACTGTGCCGACGACCACGACGAGCTCCACCCGTGCCCTTCGGTCCCCTCTTGGCACTATAAATAGAGGACACCCCCGTTTGATTTCTTCACACCAACACACTACCCTCTCTCTCAGAACCACCCCACCTCACCCCCGGAGAAAGGCGAGCAGCAGGTCACCAGAATTTGGCTGGAGTCTGCCATGGAGGAGGAAGAAAGGAGCCAGCGATTGGAACCGCCCCAGGAGAAACCGCTGGTACCAGGAGGTTCGCCGTCATCGACTTCGTCGTTCGCCCCCATCGCCGACCCTCGCCTGAGCCCCAGTGAGCCCCCGAAGACCCCCACTGGCCGCGCTAGGGTTCTGTCTTGCCGGAGTTGCCCGACGGAGATGATAGGTCACATCCGTTCGATTAGAGTTTGATCGTGCGGTCCACATCACCCTGTACCGCTTCGCACCCCCCTGTCTCGCTGACTGGTGGGTTCATCCACTTAAACCCACCCGCGCGCGCTGTGTACCGTGGGCCGGCCCATTTACATTCCCGTGTGACCCAGTAGTTTGAATTTAGGTTTATTCTTTTAGTTTCAAACTCAGTTCTGTACCTAGATTCAAAAATCAACCCAGGTCGATTCACTGAACCAAACTGCATGAAACCAATTTTGTTAGAAAGGTACTGAAATTCTTAATCCAAGCCCGTTTGATTCAATCCATTTAGATTTGTAGATCACCTATAGTAAAATGACAAGGCATAAGATTTTCTGCATTCCAACATTTTTCAAAATCCAACCACAAAAGCTTTTGAGTTGATTCCAACTCTCAAAAATCACATTTAACAAGACCTTTCTGAATATATAAAAATATCTAGGGTTACTTGCAGAAACAATGGACAAGTAATAAAAGAATGCCTCATAGGCCATTCTAGTCACTTCAATTAATTAAAATAAAAAAGGTTAAACATTATTAAATTGTGACACCACTTTAAATCACATTCCCAAGTACTGAAATATGTGGTGATGACATGTGTCAACATGATCCCATGTTTTGGTTGGAGAATATTAAATCTTAAGTAGTTTTTCAATGAGTATAAATTACTTTTCTAAAATAAAATAAATAATACAAGTACTTTAATCTTTGTGATAATAGAGATGATGCTAGATCATCTAGTGAGAACCTTGGTGTGATAAATAAAAAGTAGTTAAGTATTGATTGGTGATTTTGTACCTCGTATTTATTTATAGACGCTAGTACCGACCAAGGATACGAGGAGGTAGGAGAATACTACGAGTAAGAAGCCAAGGAGAACTTCAACCATTGCTCTACACAAGGCAAGCTAACACTTGCAACTATGAAAACTATATGATCTATGCAATGCATTAGGCATGCTTTGGTTATACCCCTTGATGACACATAATCCTAGTTTTACTTGCAAGCTTAGAATTTTATTTCTTTATCAAAGCTTTCTAGTTAAGGTTACTTAGTGACTTGTAGATTTTAGAAAGATATTTAAAGGTAGCAAAAAGAGCATAAAACTTGTCCTAAGTTAGATAATCTTGATTTCATACTGAGGCATGATATTGAACTTAGATCATTCACCCTTGTTTACCACCCCTCATTAGTGTTTACCCCCACTTGTAGATGCTAGTGCTAAGAATAAGACTTGATCACTTTAGAGGGGAATACTTGGTGAAAATGGTTATGAAAACCTTAGAATGATGAGTCATTCTAATGAAATGTTTTGACATGTGTTCTTGAACACCAGATGATTTTGATGATGAAAATGTTAAGGCATGAGCCTTAACCCTTTATAAAACTGATGGTTGTCTGGATGCGATACCATTCCAATTTTACCGTAAAACCACAATACCCGAAATTTGGGTAGGGCTTGACTGGAAATTTATATACCTTAGTATGGGTTCCCTTGCGGCCAAGGTTTGAGCCGAGGCTACCTTGTGAAGATTGTCCACCTATGCAGTTCCCAAGATGGCAGTTGGTCATGGTTGGGAGGCAAAACTCACAGGAGAGGTGCCTATACTAGGGCGTGTAATTGAAAGGTTAGGATTGATTATCCGCATACTGAGTATGGTGAATTCATGATTGTTCCTGACGGATGTATCGAATGTTGTGGTGAAAGTGTACAATCTCTGCAGAGTGTCAAACTATTCGAATAGCCGCATCTGCGGTTATGGACAGTTGGAGTGGCCATACTGTTCTGTCGTCAGATGTTTTCAAAATGACTTTTGAAATGATTCATGACTTTGACTTGACCACAACAGGGTTGTGATATGAAATTCAACTTCCCACTTAGGTGCTCTAAAACTTTCAACTAGCTTTCTTTGCTTCTAAACTCAATAGAGGTAAATCTGGCTTTTTGCAAAACAACCTAGAGCTTAGCATTTCCTACTCAAAACCACTTCACCTGTTAGTATTAGTTTGCGAGTACTTAAAGAGTACTCATGGATCTGTCCCTGGCTATTCCCATGGCCAGACTATGAAGAGGACTATCAGGAGGATGGATCGCAGGAAGGTTACGACAACTAGGATCATCTCCCATCATCAGCATTGCATGTGACCATGAAGATGGAGTCTCGCCTATGCTACCGTTATCATCACGTTATTCCGCTGCTTGATTCGTATTAAGACTGGATCATGAGATCCTTTATCTGTGTAAGACCTTATGTATGGTTTGTAATGGATGATGTACTGTGATATCCAATCTGTTATGTCTCGCAAAAATGGTAATCCTGGGATTGCGATGTATGGCATAACAGGCATCTGGGATTAAAAATCCGGCTGTTGACAAGTTGGTATCAAAGCCATCCTGACCATAGGAGACCCTAGTTTAGAATGGACATTTGAATCAAAAACTTAGTTTCAAAACCAGTATTTATGAAAACTTATTCTCATTGTTACCACTTAGACTCTTTCATGAAAATTCATGTTCCTCAAAAATTCTTGCAAACTTACTTAAAAATTTGACACACTTGATCACTCTACTAACATACTCATCCTATATTCTTATAGATGGACGTGAAGTATAGCAAGTTCTATCAGTTGGGGAATGGAGGAGATCTCATCTTTGAGCATGACTTGGACCAGCTGTCGGAGATGCTGGAGCGTCCGCACCCCGAGTTCTTCGGAGCTCAGCTCAATGACCAGGAAGGAGAGGAATTGCAATGGCTGATTGTTCCAAGTCTCCGAGGAAAGATCAAAGCCCCCACCTCAGAGGGAATTCAGTTCACTATCAGAGAGAACAACTGGCTTGATGGACTTGCTAGGGCCATGCAGGAAGCTCTTGCCCGTCTGTGTGGGCAGAGTATCAATCAGATCAAGGGTACCCGCTTTGAGTTCTATCCAAGGCGTGATGTTATGGGACAGCCACTGGAGGCCCCGTACCATCATGAGCTGAAGACTCAATTGTACCACCTCAGCTTCATGATGTATGACCGTCAGAAGGAGTTAGACAATGCCCGCTCCTACGCCAACCACAAGTACGCCATCGCTGCCAAGAAGGATCATACCATTGCCATGCCAGTGAAGGATCGCCAGTCTCGTCGCCGTTATCTCGACAAGAAGGAACGCATCATTGCCCGCCTTCGTCACAGGATCATAGAGTTGGAGGAGAATGTCCATGAGAGGGATATGCAGCTCGAGGAGAGGGACAATGCAGGGGCGGACATCCGTGGAGACTCCTACTCCTACCTCAGTGATGACGATGACTTTTTGGAGCATCAAGCCATGGACTTCTTCACCGATGAGGATGACTTCACCTTCATTGATGATGATGATGGTGAGGACACTGACTCCAAGGAGTAGTAGCACTTGAGAACTAGCGTTACTGAGTTGTACTCGGTCCCATTGTATCTTAGTTTTCCAGAATGGTTCTTAAAACCATCTGTTTTCCTTTGTTGTGGTGTGTGTTTGTATCGTGTGCTATGAATGAATGAATGAATGAATGAATGAAAAGCAAGTTGCTAGAAAAATCTGAGTCAAACTTTAAAAACTTTTCAAAACCCTGAAACTTAGAAATTTCCCTCTTTTCTCATGATCTATCTCAATCTTCAGATGCCTCGTGGATGAAGCACTTCATCCCCGGACCCGATGTTGCAAATCTTGCAAATGTTGGTTTCTGAACGCGAAGCTGAAAGATCTGAACGTCAAGCCAACTTAGCCACCCTTCAGCACATCGCTCAGATGGCCAACAACAATCAAGGCCATGGAAATCAGGACAACCATGGATCCAAGCTCAAGAACTTCTAGAACACCAATCCACCCATTTTCACTAAGTCTGAAGAGACCCTAGATGCAGATGATTGGCTGCAAACCATGGAGAATAACCTAGAAGTTGCAGGAGTGGAAGCCAACAAGAAAGTACTATTTGCCACCCACTATCTGGACGGAGATGCAAGAGCATGGTGGAACAGCGTTCGTGCCATGAATGGAGGTCAAATGATGACTTGGGAAGAATTCAAAGTCAAGTTTAGCAGAACCCATGTGCCACCGGGTTTGATCAAGACGATGAGAGATGAATTCAGGGAACTGAAGCAAGGGAGAATGACAATAGTTGAGTACCGAGACAAATTTTTGTCATTGGCTAGGTATGCACCTGATGAGATTGACACTGAAGACAAGAAGAAGGAGAGATTCTTAAATGTTCTGCATGATGAGATGCAGATAGTGTTAGTCAACATTCCGTTTGCTGACATAGAAGCCTTAGTGGATTCTGCCATTCAGATGGAAGGCAAGATCAACCAAGCCAATGAGAACCATAAGCGTCTCTTGATGCATCAACCAGGAACCCATCATACCCCAAAGTATGGCCCCAACCCATCTCCGGATTTGCCCCAAGAAACAATAGAACCCCCGATGAACCGTCCAACCTATCCCAACCATGGAGGAGGAAACCCAAGGCCCGGAGGAAACCAAAACAACCCCGGCAACCCCAGCAATTTCAATCGTGCACCACCTAAGTTCAACAACAACAACAACAACAATGTCGCCACCAACACCAACACTGCCCCAAGGACTGGAAGCAATGTTGTGCCTGTTGCAGCAAAGGACAAGTCTCAAGTGACTTGTTATGAATGTGGAACCAAGGGTCACTATTCCAATGAGTGCCCCAAGAAGATTGCCGCAGCCCCCAATGCAAATGCCCCAGCTCAGCAGCAGCGTCGTGTTCAGCCTGGAAGAAGGTTTGCCCTAGGGAACTCACTCAACCGCAACGGCCGTCTCTTTCTCATGCAT
The DNA here is from genome assembly GCA_916181665.1 of Avena sativa. Lineage (NCBI taxonomy): Eukaryota > Viridiplantae > Streptophyta > Magnoliopsida > Poales > Poaceae > Avena > Avena sativa. Next base: position 143,424,782 of record OV702280.1, read on the forward strand.
GTTGAAGAAGCCAAAGAAGCGTCAGATGTCATGCTGGGTATGTTTTCTGTTAACTCAGTACTTGCAAATGTTTTTTGATTTTGGAGCATCGCACTCGTTTGTTACCGAAGAATTTGCATGCACTAGTAAGATTCAACCAACCAAATTGAAGCATGTTATGATAGTTCAAATACCTAGTTCAACCACCAAAGCTAGACAAATTTGCAAGGCCGTACCTATCCGAATCCATGGCATATATTTTTATGTTAATCTAATAGTACTTGGAACTAAATGTTTGGAAGTAGTACTAGGAATGGATTGGATGTCGAAACATAAAGGATTAATCGACTATTCCAAGAAAGCCATAACCATGACCAGTATAGCCGGAATATCAGTAGAACACATATTTGAAACTTTGCCCCGTCAATTCAAGTGCAACAAGAGTCTAGCCCAACCAACCATTGACCAAGTCAGAGTAGTCTGTGAATACCCCTATGTATTTCCAGATGTTTTACCCGGTATGCCCCTAGATTGGGATATCGAGTTTATCATTGAACTAATCCCTGGAACCGGACCCATAGCCTAGAGACCATATAGTATGAACCCGTCTGAATTAGTGGAGCTGAAGAAGCAACTGGATGCTATGCTGGAGATCGTACTGATTCAACCAAGTGCATCGCCATGGAGATCACTTGTCCTGTTTGCGGACAAGAAAGATGGAGATAACCGTTTGTGTACGGATTATTGGAAGTTGAATGATGTCACCATCAAGAACAAGTACCCACTGCCAAAGATAGAAGACCTGTTTGACCAGTTGACTGGTGCCAAAGTGTTTTCTAAGATTGATCTTAGAACTGGTTATCATCAACTCAAGATTCGTGTAGAGGATATTCCAAAGACTGCCTTTACCACCAGATATGGATTGTATAAGTATATTGTCATGTCTTTTGGATTAACCAACACCCCCGCTTATTTCATGAACCTCATGAATAAGACTTTTATGGACTTCTTGGATAAGTTTGTCGTTGTTTTCATCGACGAAATTCTGATATATTCCAAATCAGAAGAATAACATGAGCTACACGTAAGGACCATCCTTGGAACCCTTAGGGAGCATCAGTTGTATGCCAAGTTTAGAAAATGCGAATTCTAGAAACAGGAGGTATGATTCCTCGGACATATCGTGTCAGCCGGAGGAATTGCCATTGACCCTGCAAAGCTGAAGGATGTTGAAGATTGGCAAGCCCCTAACCACTCAAACCCAAGTTCATGCATTTCTCGGATTAGCGGGATATTACCGCAAGTTCGTACAAGGATTTTCGAGTATCACAAGATCCATGACCCAATTGCTGAAGAAGGATAAGAAGTTTGAATGGACGGACAAATATGAAGCAAGTTTTTAGGAACTCAAGAGGAGATTGATTTCAGCCCCAATCTTGATCATGCCAGATATCACGAAGTCGTTTGATGTGTATTGTGATGCATCCAAAATCGGTCTCGGATGTGTGCTGATGCAAGAACGCAAAGTTATATCTTATCTATCCCGAAAACTGAAGCAGCATGAACAGAATTATCCTTCCCATGATCTTGAACTAGCAGCCGTAGTTCTAGCCCTGAAGACATGGAGGCATTATCTTATGGGAAACCGTTGTGAGATTTATTCGGATCACAAGAGCCTGAAGTATATATTTACTCAGAAGGAGCTTAGTGCTAAGCATAAGACTTGATCACTTTAGATGGGAATACTTGGTGAAAATGGTTATGAAAACCTTAGAATGATGAGTCATTCTACTGAAATGTTTTGACATGTGTTCTTGAACACCAGATGATTTTGATGATAAAAATGTTAAGGCATGAGCCTTAGCCCTTTATAAAACTGATGGTTGTCTGGATGCGATACCATTCCAATTTTACCGTACAACCACAATACCCGAAATTTGGGTAGGGCTTGACTGGAAATTTATATACCTTAGTATGGGTTCCCTTGCGGCCAAGGTTTGAGCCGAGGCTACCTTGTGAAGATTGTCCACCTGTGCAGTTCCCAAGATGACAGTTGGTCATGGTTGGGAGGCGAAACTCATAGGAGAGGTGCCTGTACTAGGGCGTATAATTGAAAGGTTAGGATTGATTATCCGCATACTGAGTATGGTGAATTCAGGATTGTTCCTGATGGATGTATCAAATGTTGTGGTGAAAGTGTACAATCTCTGCAGAGTGTCAAACTATTCGAATAGCCGTGTCCGCGATTATGGACAGTTGGAGTTGCCATACTGTTCCGTCGTCAGATGTTTTCAAAATGACTTATGAAATGATTTATGACTTTGACTTGACCACAACAGAGTTGTGACATGAAATGCAAGTTCCCACTTAGGTGTTATAAAACTTTCAACTAGCTTCCTTTGCTTTTGAACTTAGTAGAGGTAAATCTGGCTTTTTGCAAAATAACCCTAGAGATTAGTATATCCTATTCAAAACCCCTTCACTTGTTAGTATTAGTTTGCGAGTACTTAAAGAGTACTCATGGCTTTGTCCCTGGCTATTCCCGTGGCCAGACTATGAAGAGTACTATCAGGAGGATGGACCGCAGGAAGGTTATGAAAACTAGGATCATCTCCCATCGTCAGCATTGCCTGTGACCATGAAGATGGAGTCTCGCCTACGCTACCGTTATCATTACGTTATTCTGCTGCTTGATTTGTATTAAGACTGGAACATGAGATCCTTTATTTGTGTAAGACCTTATGTATGGTTTGTAATGGATGATGTACTGTGATATCCAATTTGTTATGTCTCACAAAAATGGTAATCTTGGGATTGCGATGTATGGCATAACAGGCATCTGGGATTAAAAATCCGGGTGTTGACATAGTATTACAAAGAGGCTTTACTAGGGACTCTAACAAGTTTACAAATCACACAAGTATTAATGATTCTAGTTAATACAATTATAGAATGAATGTAAACATTTATCATAAACAAAAAGATATAATAATAACTACTTTTATTATTGCCTATTGGCCATATCTCCAATAGTCTCCCACTTGCACTAGAGTCAATAATCTAGATTACATGGTAATATACAGAACACCCATGGCAGTTTGGTGCTGGTCATGTCTTGCCCTCGGGAGAGGTTTAGTCAACAGATCCGCCACATTCAGAATTGTGTGTACTTTGCAAATATTTATGTCCCCATCTTGGACATGCTCTCGAATAGCGTGAAAACGCAGCTTGATATGCTTCAGCTTCTTGTGTGACCTTGGCTCCTGCGCATTGGCTATGGCACCCATGTTATCACAGTAGATAGACATTGGGTCTAGTGCACTAGGAACCACACCAAGATCTATAATGAACTCTTTCATCAGTATCGCCTCTTGTGAAGCCTTCGAAGCAGCTATGTATTCCGATTCAGTTGAAGATCTATCCACAACGCTTTTCTTTGCACTCCTCCATCTCACTACTGCACCATTTAATGTAAATACATATCCAGATTGAGATTTAGAATCATCTAGATCGGTGTTCCAACTAGCATCAGTGTAACCATTAACAACAAGTTGTTCATAACCTCCATCAGAAAGAACCATATCCTTAGTTCTTCTCAAGTACTTAAGGATGTTTTTGATCGCTGTCCAATGATCCACCCCTAGATCACTTTGATATCTTCTAGTCAAACTAACAGCATATGCAATGTCGTGTCTAGTACATAGCATGGCATACATGCTATATCCTATGGTTGAGGCATAGGGAGTCTTACTCATCCTCTCTCTATCTTCCACCATAGCAGGATTTTGAGTTTTACTCAAGGTCGTATTGGGCAACGTGAGAAAGAACCATTTCTTGCTATCTTCCATTCTAAACCTCTTTAGAACTTTGTCCAAATATGTACTCTGTGAAAGCGATATTAGGCATCTTGATCTATCTCTATAAATCTTTATGCCTAATATGTAAGCAGCTTTGCCAAGATCCTTCATTGAAAAACTATTATTTAGATAATCTTTGACACTTTTAAGAACTTCTACATCATTCCCAATCAAAAATATGTTGTCCACATATAGTACTAGGAATGCTACAGAGCTCCCAGTCACTTTCTTGTAAATACAAGCTTCTCCATAAGTTTGTATAAAACCAAAACTTTTGATCACCTTATCAAAACCTTGATTCCAACTTCGGGATGATTTATTCAATCCATAAATGGACCTTTGAAGTTTGCATACCTTGTTATCATCCTTAGGATCGACAAAACCTTTGGCTTATACCATATACAACTCTTCATCAATGTCTTCATTGAGGAACGTTGTTTTGACATCCATCTGCCATATCTCATAATCATTATATGCAGCGATTGCTAACAAAATCCTCACATACTTTAGCTTTGCTAACGGTGACAAAGTCTCATCATAGTCAACTCCTTGAATTTGTCGAAACCATTTTTCGATAAGTCGAGCTTTATAGACGGTTACATTACCATCAGCATATGTTTTCTTCTTAAAAATCCATTTTTTCTCGACAGCCTTCCGGCCATCCGGTAAGTCCACCAAAGTCCATACGTGGTTTTTGTACATGGATCCAATTTCGAATTTCATGGCTTCTTGCCATTTATTGGAATCTGGGCTCATCATCGCTTCCTCAAATGTCGCGGGCTCATCGGTGTTGTCCACCAACATGACACTCATAACGGGATCATACCAATCAGGAGTGGTACGAGTCCTCGTCGACCTGCGAGGTTTCGTAGTAACTTCGACCGAAGTTTCATGATCACCATCATTAGCTTCCTCTCTTATTGGTGTAGGCGCCACAGGAACTTCTTTCGGTGCTGCGCTACTCTCAAATCCGAGAGAAGGTTCGACAACCGCGTTGAGTTCTACTTTCCTTCTAGTCACTTCTTTCGAGAGAAACTCCTTCTCTAGAAAGGATCCATTATTGGCAACGAAGATTTTTCCTTCGGATCTATGATAGAAGGTATACCCAATAGTTTCCTTCGGGTATCTTATAAAGACGCATTTTTTCTCTTTGGGTTCAAGCTTGTCGGGTTGTAACTTCTTTACATAAGCTTCACAACCCCAAACTTTAAAGAACGACAATTTAGGTTTCTTATCAAACCATAATTCATATGGTGTTGTTTCAACGGATTTAGATGGTGCCCTATTTAAAGTGAATGCGGATGTTTCTAATGCATAACCCCAAAAACAATAATGGTAAATCTGTAAGTGACATCATAGAATGCACCATATCTAAGAGAGTTCGATTACGATGTTCGGACACACCATTACGTTGTGGTGTTCCCGGTGGTGTCAATTGTGAAAATATTCCGCATTTCTTTAAATGCTCTCCAAACTCGTAACTTAGATATTCACCTCCTTGATCAAATCATAGAAATTTAATCTTCTTGTTACGTTGATTCTCTACTTCACTTTGAAATTCCTTAAACTTCTTGAAAGTTTTGAACTTATTTTTCATGAAATAGGTATACCCATATCTACTCAAGTCATCTGTGAAATTAAGAACATAACGATAACCACCGCGTGCTACAGTCATCGGGCCACACGTATGATTTCCAATAAGTCCGTAGCTCGCTCCATCATACCAGAAAATGGAGTCTTAGTCATTTTTCCCATCAGACATGCTTCGCATCTTTTAAGTTGTTATAAATCAAGTGATTCAAGAAGTCCATCGGAATAAATTTTCTTCATACGCTTCACTCTAATATGACCAAGACGACAGTGCCACATGTATGTAGAATTATCATCCAATTTCACGTTTAGCTTATATATTATGAATATGTGTATCACTACTATCGAGATTCAACAAGAATAGACCATCTATTAAAGGTGCATGACCATAAAAGATATTACTCATATAAATCGAACAACAATTATTCTTGGACTTAAACAAGTAATCATCTCGCAATAAACATGATCCGGATATAATGTTCATGCTCAACGCAGACACGAAATAACAATTGTTTAAGTATAAAACTAATCCCGATGGTAGATGAAGAGGTAGCGTGCCAACCGTGACCACATAAACCTTTGATCCATTTCCTACGTGCATCGTCACCTCGTTCTTCGCTAGTCTCCATTTATTCTGCAGCACCTGTTTCGAGTTATAAATATGAACAACCGAACCAGTATCAAATACCCAGCCACAACTATGATTACTAGTAAGATACACATCAATAAGATGTATATCGGATATACCTTTCTTCTTGATGTTGCCGTTCTTCAAATCCGCCAAGTACTTGGGGAAATTCCGCTTCCAGTCTCCCTTGCAGTAAAAGCACTCAGTATCAGGCTTAGATCCAGCCTTGGTATTCTTCACCGACGCGGTAGCTTTCTTAACGCCCTTCTTGAAGTTTCCCTTTTTCTTAGGCTTGCCTTGCTTCTTGAAATTTGTGGTCTTATTAACCATCAACACTTGGTGCTCTTTCTTGATCTCCACTTCTACAGACTTCAACATAGAGAAGAGTTCTGGCAACTTCTTATCCATGCGCTGGATGTTGTAGTTCATCACAAAGTTCTTGTAACTTGGTGGTAGTGATTGGAGGACACGATGAATCTCCAAAGCATTAGGAATTACTATGCCCAAGATCTGGAGCTTATTGGCATGCCCAGACATCTTAAGCACATGCTCACTGACGGAGTTGCCTCTTCCATCTTGCAGTTAAAGAACTTTTCAGAAGCTTCATAACTCTTAACTGCCGCGTGAGACTCAGATATCATTTTGAGTTCACAGACAATAGCATGTGGGCCAAAGATCTCAAACCTCTTTTGAAGCTCCAATTCCAAACCATACAAGATATCACACTGAACTGTGGAGTACTAATTCTTCCGAGTACGGTAAAAAAATTTCACCTCATCGGTAGCATCATCTGCAGGTGGGTCACCTAGCAGTGCATCCAGCACATAGGTCAACTTACCAGCATTGAGGACAATCCTCAAATTGCAGAACCAATCCGCAAAGTTGCTTCCATTGTTTTTCAACTTTTCTTTCTCTAGGAATGCATTAAAATTGATGGCAAGGGCCGCCATGATCTACAACATATTTACAATAGTTTAGACTAAGTGTATGACAAATTGAGTTCTAATTAATAGTCAAATTAATCTAAGTGAACTCTCACTCAAAAGAATATCCCTCACATTGTTTTAATGATCACACGAACCAAATCCACTACATCAAGTTCGATCATCATGAGAGATGATGTAGTTTCAAAGGAGAACAATCAACATGTTCATCATATCTACTATATGACTCATGCTTTACCATTCGGTGACCCGTGTTCCGAGACCATATCTATACATACTAGGCTTGTCAAGATTAACCTTAGTTTCTGTGAGAAAATCTGGCTTGCTCTCTTTGTATGCACACGTAGAATCTATCACACCCTATCATCACGTGGTTCTTTGAAACAACGAGTCTTGGCAACTGTGCTAACTAAGGAAGAACACTTTGTTACTTGATATTTTGTTAGAGAGATCATCTTATAATGATACCGTCGCGATCTAAGCAATACAAGATGCATAAAAGGATTAACATCACATGCAATTCATAATATGTGATATGATATGGCCTTTCTTCTTGTGCTTCCGATCTCCATCTTCAAGCATGAACATGATCTCCATCATCACCAGCATGGCGTTAAGGTCAATGGCACCGCTCCATGGTTGTCGTCCACCAGCATCAACTATTACAACTACTTTGAATAATAGACACGGAGGTCTTAACAAAATTAAAAGACAACCATAAGGCTCATGCCGGTTGCCGACTTACAATAAGGATCATTGCATACATCATATATAATCCCAATCATGTCCATATCACATCACAGCACACCCCTGCAAAACAAAGTTAGATGCCTCTACTTTTCTTTGCATACTTTACGTGGTTTGGGGCTTTTAATAAGTACCGTTCTAAATTACGAACAAGAACCACAACGTTGATGCATGAACTATCAAGTGCCCGTTGTAAATTGAATCTTCACTATGATGGGAGAGACAGACACCCGCAAAGCCACTTATGCAATACAAGTTGCATGTCCAGCGTGGAGCAAGTCTCATGAACGATGTCATGTAAGGTTAGCCCAGGCCACTTCATCCCACCATCCCGCAAGATGCAAAGTACACAAGAAGCAATTGATAATAAAAGAACCAACACCCACAATGATTATTGTGTTCTACTCGTGCAATAGATCTACATATACACACGGCTCTGATACCACTGTAGGGGTTCGTAGCATGGAAAACAAAAAAATTCCATCGCATGAACAAACACAAGCCAAGATCTATCTACTAGATTCTAGCAATGAGTCGATAGAGTACTCACCCTTGAATATTCCAAAGCGGTTAATGAGAGCGGATTCTTGTGGGTGATGTAGTTGTTCACTTGCCGATCTCAAGATCACGTAGACAATCCTTCCGGCGCCGCGTTCCGACAGCACTTCCGCAATCGGTCACACGTCTGGTACTCGATGAAGACCTTCATATCCCTTGTTCCAGCAGGCAGCGGAGGTTGTAGCTCTCTCCTCGTGATTCCGGCAACACGACGACGTGGTGTCAAAGTTTAGAGGGGAGATCCCGCAGGGCTTCGCCTAAGCCGAAGCGAGTATGGTGGAGTAGAAGAGAGACTCGGCGATCTAGGGTTTAGAGGGCACCGAGGGGGTGTGGTGGCCGACGGCTAGGGGCTAGGGTTTAACCCCCAAGTCGGCGGCAAGAGGAGATCCCCTAGGTGTCAGCGGTTTGGAGAGGGGGCGACCAAGATAGGGTTTGTTGTGAGGGGTAGGGGCGCCCTACCCCTCCTTTTATAGATGGGGAGGCGCCAAGGGGGAGGGAATCCTCCCCCAACACCACTTCATGTGGTCGGCGACAAGGACAGGGAGGAATCCTCCCTTAGGTAGGATTCCTCCCTTAGGTAGGATTCCTCCCTTAGGTAGGATTCCTTCCCTCCCTCCACTTGGAAATCAAAGTCCCACTTTGACTTTTTCAAACATGCCTTATTTTGACTTTCAAACTAGTGTTTGATTTCTCTCTTCCAAGTGTCCAGCCAAGTGACCTAGGACATGATGCAACCATTCCACTTTGCATGACACATTCATGTACCCTTACCCTTTCAGATCAGTGAACCTTCTAGACCCTTCTAGAACATTCTGGTGAAAACACCGGGACCATTCTCGAACTTCAGAATTGGACTTTCCTTATATGAATATTATTCTCCGGATCTCCTCGTGATATCCCGGATCCCATCCAAGATTCCGAACAACATTCAAACCCTTTACTCAATTTCTATATCTACTAAACAACATCGAATCCTTAACTGTGTGTCCCTACGGTTCGTGAATCATGCAGACATGACCGAGACTCTTCTCCGATCAATAACCAATAGAGGAATCTGAAAATTCATATGGCTCCCACATATTTCTATGATTACTTCGTGATCGAATGAACCATTTACATACGATACCAATTTCTCTTTGTCTCGCGATACTTTACTTATCCGAGGTCTGATCGTCGGTATCTCTGCATACCTAGTTCAACCTTGTTACTGATAAGTAGTCTTTACTTGTTCATGTGATATGTGATCCCTTGTGAGCCGGTCACATGCTTGCAAGCTAATTGGATGACATTCCACCCAGAGGTCCCAGTGTATATCTATCCGTCATATGGATGGATAAATCCCACTCTTGATCCATGTGCCTCAACACATAGTTTCCAAACACTCAATGCCACCTTTATAACCACCCAGTTATGAAGTAGTGTTTGATGTCATCAAAGCATCCATCTGGTGATGGTGATTAGTATGATCTCATGGTCGAAGGATTTAGGTTACTATGTATCTGAAAGCTTATAGCAAACTAACTATTGAAATGACTTGATCTTTATGCTAAGCTTAACTATAGGAGTATGTCCATCACACCATTCTCCTAATAATATGATCTTGTTGTTAACAACATCTCAATGTTTATGATCAGTAAACCATGATTATCTATTAACCAACAAGCTAGTATTACAAAGAGGCTTTACTAGGGACTCTAACAAGTTTACAAATCACATAAGTATTAATGTTTCCGGTTAATACAATTATAGCATGAACGTAAACATTTATCATAAACACAAAGATATAATAATAACTACTTTTATTATTGCCTCTTGGGCATATCTCCAACACCAGGCCCCAATGGGCCCGGCCCGGCCTGGATCAAACCCGTAAAGTCCCCACCACCCCATTGTAGCAAGACAACCGCAGCACTACCGCCCCCCGTGACTGATGGTGCTCTACCTCCACCTCTAGGAAGCCAAGCCGCTGAAGGAAAGTTGTCGGTCCGCCCCAGCCCAAATGGGGGCCAAGCGGGCGCTGTCGCCGCCTATCTGCGCCGCTGTAGAGCTCTGTCTCCAACGGTCACCACCGCGCCAGCATGCCACCCAAAACTGCATTGAGCATCCCTATCACTGAGCCGGAACCGTCGCCGCCTGAGGACACCACCTGGAGTCGCCTTTCCCGTGCAGAGCTCCACCACGAGGGGAAACGCGATGAGCCACCACCTCCGTCCAGGCCTAGCCTGGAACCGCACACAGACGACAGTGGGGGAGAGGCGGATAAGTAGGTGGCGCTGAGTTGAGGCGGCATGGCCCGGTCGCCCGCGGGGACGATGCGGGTCGCGAGAGCGGATGTTTTTTCTGTCGGGTCCTACTCCATTTTACATTGAAGTGGTATAATACTTTCTCCTTGAAAAAATTAGTATATACTCCGTTTTAGGGTAGTAGATTCTCCATGAGAAAACAGTATATACTCCAAGATATAAAAAAGTGGTATATACTACATAGAAAACTTAGTATATGCTCAGTTGTATACCATGTGGTATATACTACATGCCCCTAATCCGAGACATGTGGTATATTCTATTCTCCATCAAAAAATTGTTTTATTCGTAAGTATTACCTTCGTCCCAAAGCTTAAGGCTTATTTTTTTTAAAAAAAGTCAAAATATGTAAAGTTTGACCAAGCTTATAGAAATATATTAATATTTACAATATGAAATACATACCCTTTGATACATCATGAAACATATATTCATATATTCACATGATATCTATATAATAATATAGTTCTTGATAGTAAAAGTTTGGTCAAACATTTCGTAGCTCGATTTTTAAAGAAAAATATAAGCCTTAAGCTTTAAAACTAAGTAGTATATATGCAAATTCATATTATACTTCAAATTCGACCCCCCGACAAATAATATAATCCAAATGTCAGGCAAATCGGTATATGCAGTACGAGTTGGTACCATTCACCGCAAAATGTGATTTTTAGTAGGCAAAAATAGGATACTAAAACATCTTATATTTTGGTGCGGGATAGTACTTTATTGTTGGACGATATACTACTTCGGTGGTTGAATATATGTACATGGAAACATGGTAGTGAAGAATGATGTACGGTTTTGTTCACCGCAGTCCTCTCTCCCTCCACTCAGCTGCTTTGAGAGTCGTGCAGATAAGGACGGGTCTCTCCTGAGCTTTTCTTGCCGGAGTAGCCGGCGGGAGGTGGCGGAGGAGGGGCGCCGGAGTAGTCCTAGGTTGTAGGTGTTGTAGGTTTGGCCGTGTGCCAGTAGTGTACGCTTTGCCCAGATGTGGAGTTGTAGATCGACGCGGCTCGATTTGGGCTCTAGGGTTCGTCCTCCTCGCCCTCATGTTCCTCTGGTTGGAACTGCGGGCGACGACGTCGTCCACCGCATCCCTGAATAAGACAGGGGTTGCTTTTTGCTTCCCTTCCTGCAATGCTCCTATTCTCTTCTATCTCCCTCTGTCCGGCCATGGTGGCGAGGGGAGGAAGATGGGGACATGGGCGTGGCGCGGGTCAAGAGGTGGTGAGGGAGTCTCCACTCTGGCGTGTGTGCGTGGCGTTGGGCGGTGGCCTGTCTGGTCCTCTTCGTCGATTCATTCTCCTCTAGCCAGCCGTGGAGGCAAGGGGATGGAGATGGCGATGACGGGGCGGGCGGCCAGCTTCCTCTTCTTTGAGCGCGGTCATCGATGCTTTTCTAGACTTTGTGTGTCCCCAACCTCCTGGCCGGTCATGGCTGTGAGGGGGAGGAAGGTGGTGGCATGACTAGTCCTTGTGGGTGTTGATGGCCTTATCTCCTGCAATGAGCGCATTACGCAGACGACATCCGGCATAGCGGCCTTGCTTTACCCTCCATCTTGGAGGCCCAGAAGAGAATCCTTCGCTGGAGCTCGGTACTTCTTCATCACCAAGTGGTTTATCCCCGGAGGCAGAGAGGTGGCCAACAGCAGTTGTTCATCGCCGGAGGAGAGCTTGCGAGCACCTTCCTCTCGGATCTCTGTTGGTGGTGGTGACACCAAGGCACCTGATTGCTTTTTTAACTCTTGTGCTAGGGCGTTTTTTGTAATTTGGAAGGCCTTATCTTTAAATACTAGGTTCTTTAGTGCGAGTGTTGTAAAGGGTCTTTCTATAAAACTGTACCCACCACGTGTTGCCTAATGCAGGTTCTTGGGGGTGCTTTGCACCCTATCCACTTCCAAAAAAAATGTTGTCAGTATACTTTGCCAGTTCGGCTAGCTCAAAATTTGGATCACGCTTGTATACCAATTCCTAACTTACTAGGGAATATGCCGCGCCGCGTCCTTGACGCCACCCTTGTAGCAACAATCTTTTTGTCTGAATGTATAATGAGACGTCGATGTGGTTTTGAAGAGGCGTAAAACAATCAGTAGTATGAGCCCTAAAACTCTGTCGATGGGATATTCTTACCACGAGTTAGAGGGCAGATTATAGCTGACAACATCATATAGCTAAACAGAGGAGCAGAGTTGCTAACTCTAACCTATGCTACTGCTGGCGAGCAGAAGTACTTAACCATTCTACACAAAATAGGATTGTTGATTCTAGTCTATTTCTGTGCTCCTACTCTTTTAGTTGTTCCTGTTCTTGATCTCATGTGGCACTGTGAAGGCAGGGATTGCTCTTGTGATGTAGACCGGCGTCGCCATTGCTTTGTATCAGCGGTGCTTGATAGAAGGTGGCGGTACTGACAACCTGTGTTGGTATAGCTCGTTGTTGAAGTCGATGTCCGAGATGCTCTTGGCAGGGTTGTCGTCAGAGGAGGGACTTGAGAGGTTCTCGCTGGAAGTCATAGTGTTGATTTCTTCTAGAGCTGGATGGGCCGCGGCGATATTGGTTAAACAACATTGCATAAGAAATTATGTAGAAGCAACAAAGAAGCAGAAGGAGAAAAGGAAAGCTGACTAATTGGATACCGGCAAAGCAGTCGGTGATCTCGAGCGGTGAGATGGCAATGCAGACGGAGCAGTTGTTGGGTAATCTCGAGTGGCTCGGTGGAGGCTGGGATGGCAATGACACAGTCCTTCACGGTGTCTTCGAGCGACGAACATGTCGGTGAAGGACCTTCATATGCGCTGGCGACCAGATGCGGACGCAGCTCGCCAAGGAATCTAGGACACGTCGGTGAAGGCCGAGCTCAAGTGTGAACCTGCATGTGAGTCATCACGGCTGCCTGCCGAGATAGAGAAATAGATATGATGGAGAGACAGAGAGGATGTGACATAGAGAGGGGGTGGGCTGGACGTGCCTACATAGCAGCCGGTGTCGCTCTCCCGGCCTAGACTCCATTGTTAGCCCCCGGTCTTCTCACAGTAATCCTAAGCAGGTTGGATCCAACAAAGATAGAGTGGGGAGAAGGCACCAACAGATCGGCAAAAATCGCATCACACGACATGGATCCAAGGATTTCAAGTGAAAGAAAATCGAACCTCTATCCCTTCTCTCTCCGACGTGAAGAAGAGGAGACGTGCGAGAGACAGCGGGAATCACAGAAAGAGAAGACGGAGCGAGTCGCAGCTACCGAGATCTCCGGCGGCGAGCTGTAATGGAAAGAAAAACGAGGCAGAGTCGCGCCTGCGGCCACGGGGAGGACGGGAAGCAGCTGCTCCTCTTTGCTGCACGCGGCCATCGGAAGGGAGATCGGATCTGGCGTCTTCTCATGCAAAAAGGTGGGATGGATGGAAGGGAGTCGTCGGCCACGACAGGAAAAGAGGAGATTGGATACGTGGGCGTTTTTTTTACATGGACGTGGGTAGGTTCAGTTTGTGGTGGAGGTTCCCGTTTTTTCTATGGTGGGGACAGTGGAGGCATCACCGCTTTGACCAAGCCGACGAAAGGAAGAGAAACGTACGCGCGCTGAGAGATCGGGAAAGATCCGCGTCTACTATGAGAAGAGCCACCCGTCGGTCGAAGATTGGCTAAAATTGGGCATGAACAGTAACACGAGTTGCTAACAGGCCGTCAATCGTTTGCGCTTTTATCTATGTACTAGGAAATGTGGCGCGGCAACATGCCGCGCCCGTAATGGGACAATGGGGTCTAATAATCGATCGAAAGTATTGCTAGAGATTAAATCATATGTATTATACTATTGTTGTTCAAAGTTATCGTAGAAGACATTGGTACTATTTTGCTAAAAAAAACAGGCGACAGATGGTGGAATTAGTGTCAAAAAATATAAAAGACAAAAAATTGAACTACTACCAGCGATTTACGACCGTAAAATGACCCATCATCAGAAAATTACTGGAAGGTAGTTACTTTATGGGAATTGCGACTGGGAAAGCGTGATAAAAAATTATTACAATAGAAGAGGGAATGAACATAAAAAAATGTTACAGATGAAATATGGTTATAGAATTATTCACCGTCAAGGTGTTGTCTTGGAATAACTACCAACGGAAAAACAGCCGAAAAGTTGTGTCAGAAAAATTACCGTCGAGTAGTTAAAAAAATTTGTAGAAAACTTAGTGTAATGACGTCGGAAAATGACAGACAGAAAGATGCATCACATAATAACCGTGATGCGTCAAATAATTACCATGATGTGGTTAATACCGTCGTAAGCATAGTTAATTACTATCATAAAATTACGGCCAAAACGTTGTATCAAAAAGTTACCGTCAAATATTTTTCAAATGAGCAAAGAAAATACTATCATAAACTACCGTCAAAAGAATTACTATACACTTGAAGAATTGCTGAAGGATAACTATTAGCAAAAAAAAAGGCAAAAAGTTATGTGGGAACTATCACCGGAAAATTATGGCAGAAAAGTGTCCTTAAAAACTCCCAAAAAATTTCCGTTAAAAAGTATAAAAAGGAAATATAAAGGAAGGAAAAAGTTGCACTGTAGCAAGCCGACGTGGCGCCGGCTGATTGGTAGAAATTGATCTGTCTACAGTACTGTGTACGTGGTTCATGGAGGAGCCGAGAATCTTATCATCTTTAATATATAGTAATATTGCAGATGAAATATGGTTATAGAATTATTCACTTGTCTTGGAATAACTACCAGCGGGAAAACGGCCGAAAAGTTGTGTTAAAAAAATCACCGCCGAGTAGTTAAAAAATGGTGTCACAAACTTAGGCTAATGACGTCGGAAAATGACGAACAGGAAGATGCATCAAATAATTACCGTGATGTAGTTAATACCGTCGTAAACGTAGTTAACTACTATCATAAAGTTATGGCCAAAATATTGTGTCAAGAAGTTACCGTCAAATATTTTTTAAATGAGCTTCGAAAATACCTGACCGGACAAAATTAGATGATTGATAGTACGCGCAGACCGTCCGATCAAAAATCTATGGCTATAAATGGTCTGTACACTGTCATTACGTGTAAACAGTGGACGGTACGCTCATGCACTGTCTATGTTCATGTAAACAGTGAACGGTACTGTTCATGCTCGAACCACTGTTTGTACGAATACGCGCAGGATCAAGAAGCGATGGTCAAAAACGGCTCGAGTACTGTTCATCCACACGGCACTGTTCATGAACAGTGCGTGAACAGTGCACGCGAGGCGCTGGCGCGCAGATGGAGAGACAGAGAGGATGTGACATAGAGAGGGGGTGGGCTGGACGTGCCTACATAGCAGCCGGTGTCGCTCTCCCGGCCTAGACTCCATTGTTAGCCCCCGGTCTTCTCACAGTAATCCTAAGCAGGTTGGATCCAACAAAGATAGAGTGGGGAGAAGGCACCAACAGATCGGCAAAAATCGCATCACACGACATGGATCCAAGGATTTCAAGTGAAAGAAAATCGAACCTCTATCCCTTCTCTCTCCGACGTGAAGAAGAGGAGACGTGCGAGAGACAGCGGGAATCACAGAAAGAGAAGACGGAGCGAGTCGCAGCTACCGAGATCTCCGGCGGCGAGCTGTAATGGAAAGAAAAACGAGGCAGAGTCGCGCCTGCGGCCACGGGGAGGACGGGAAGCAGCTGCTCCTCTTTACTGCACGCGGCCATCGGAAGGGAGATCGGATCTGGCGTCTTCTCATGCAAAAAGGTGGGATGGATGGAAGGGAGTCGTCGGCCACGACAGGAAAAGAGGAGATTGGATACGTGGGCGTTTTTTTTACATGGACGTGGGTAGGTTCAGTTCGTGGTGGAGGTTCCCGTTTTTTCTATGGTGGGGACAGTGGAGGCATCACCGCTTTGACCAAGCCGACGAAAGGAAGAGAAACGTACGCGCGCTGAGAGATCGGGAAAGATCCGCGTCTACTATGAGAAGAGCCACGCGTCGGTCGAAGATTGGCTAAAATTGGGCATGAACAGTAACACGAGTTGCTAACAGGCCGTCAATCGTTCGCGCTTTTATCTATGTACTAGGAAATGTGGCGCGGCAACATGCCGCGCCCGTAATGGGACAATGGGGTCTAATAATCGATCGAAAGTATTGCTAGAGATTAAATCATATGTATTATACTATTGTTGTTCAAAGTTATCGTAGAAGACATTGGTACTATTTTGCTAAAAAAAAACAGGCGACAGATGGTGGAATTAGTGTCAAAAAATATAAAAGACAAAAAATTGAACTACTACCAGCGATTTACGACCGTAAAATGACCCATCATCAGAAAATTACTGGAAGGTAGTTACTTTATGGGAATTGCGACTGGGAAAGCGTGATAAAAAATTATTACAATAGAATAGGGAATGAACATAAAAAAATGTTACAGATGAAATATGGTTATAGAATTATTCACCGTCAAGGTGTTGTCTTGGAATAACTACCAACGGAAAAACAGCCGAAAAGTTGTGTCAGAAAAATTACCGTCGAGTAGTTAAAAAAAATTGTAGCAAACTTAGTGTAATGACGTCGGAAAATGACAGACAGAAAGATGCATCACATAATAACCGTGATGCGTCAAATAATTACCGTGATGTGGTTAATACCGTCGTAAGCATAGTTAATTACTATCATAAAATTACGGCCAAAACGTTGTATCAAAAAGTTACCGTCAAATATTTTTCAAATGAGCAAAGAAAATACTATCGTAAACTACCGTCAAAAGAATTACTATACACTTGAAGAATTGCTGAAGGATAACTATTAGCAAAAAAACACGGCAAAAAGTTATGTGGGAACTATCACCGGAAAATTATGGCAGAAAAGTGTCCTTAAAAACTCCCAAAAAATTTCCGTTAAAAAGTATAAAAAGGAAATATAAAGGAAGGAAAAAGTTGCACTGTAGCAAGCCGACGTGGCGCCGGCTGATTGGTAGAAATTGATCTGTCTACAGTACTGTGTACGTGGTTCATGGAGGAGCCGAGAATCTTATCATCTTTAATATATAGTAATATTGCAGATGAAATATGGTTATAGAATTATTCACTTGTCTTGGAATAACTACCAGCGGGAAAACGGCCGAAAAGTTGTGTTAAAAAAATCACCGCCGAGTAGTTAAAAAATGGTGTCGCAAACTTAGGCTAATGACGTCGGAAAATGACGAACAGGAAGATGCATCAAATAATTACCGTGATGTAGTTAATACCGTCGTAAACGTAGTTAACTACTATCATAAAGTTATGGCCAAAATATTGTGTCAAGAAGTTACCGTCAAATATTTTTTAAATGAGCTTCGAAAATACCTGACCGGACAAAATTAGATGATTGATAGTACGCGCAGACCGTCCGATCAAAAATCTATGGCTATAAATGGTCTGTACACTGTCATTACGTGTAAACAGTGGACGGTACGCTCATGCACTGTCTATGTTCATGTAAACAGTGAACGGTACTGTTCATGCTCGAACCACTGTTTGTACGAATACGCGCCGGATCAAGAAGCGATGGTCAAAAACGGCTCGAGTACTGTTCATCCACACGGCACTGTTCATGAACAGTGCGTGAACAGTGCACGCGAGGCGCTGGCGCGCTAGGAGAACGCTGAACCGCTCGTCTTTCATATATATAGTTATCTATATCTAATAGACGGGTTCGCGCGCTCCGCTGCGCCGTCTTTTTTGCATTTTTGCATACGTGTTGATGTGTGTTGTGGTACGGCGTTGGTATTTTGTTTGTTTTTCCACGAATGGTTTATGTTTTATTCAGCGTGAGAAATCGATTCAGAGGGCATAGTTATTTAGTAAGTTTGGTGTTCGATTGCTCCGTGTTATATGTGATACTATGTTTCTTGTACTCAGCATGCAATAGATATAATCATCTATCTGGCCTAGTACCATAAGTCATAGTAAACATGTCCAATCTGCAAGCCATGTCATTAGCACTAAACACTTTATTTTACACGTGACACAAGTATCAGCCTACAAACATATGGCATGCCTATTCAACAATAATCATTAGAAGTTGAAGGTTTTTGATATAGTTCTTCAACCCAGAAAACTATAGTGCCAATGTTAAGCTATGAGCACCAAAAATCTTATAACACAATCTTGATTTTTCGCACAACTTAGGCATAACATGAAAGCGTATGTTGGCACATTCCTTGCATCCCACTTTTCCTTCACTTTAAGGTCTAACATACATAGAAGTGCATCTCAAATTTCAACTTTGACAAGAACTATAACTGGAATAATAAGTATATAATAATAAGCCATGCTACTCATTACCCAAGATATACATGGCTTGCCAGCCAATACAGATGCAGCAATGTTTATTTAATAAGAACATAAAAAAATCGGCAGAAGCACAGTATCAATTACCACTGTCATGTTCACAACCTTAGAAGTCTCTCTGTTGTTTGTTCTGCAAGTTCTATTGTACCGAATTCTTGCAGGTTATTTTGTATGCGTTTATTTAGTAAGCATCAAAGGATCTCCAGAAGCTTGATTTAATTACCATCTTAGTTTATCCAGATGTTAGATAATCACATCGACTAAGACACCACACGACAAAGGGACAAGTCAGAAGAAGTGAGATGGAATCCTTAAAGACAAACACAAACAAATAAGCCAATCGAGAAGTTTATTGATGCCAACTTATTTACATGAAATCACAAAAAATATAGATGCAAAGGTAGTTAATTTCTCCTATCTGAGGCTAAAAAGCACAACCAAACCTGAAATTTAAGTCAAGAGGTTCTCGTCTTGTGTGGTCCTTCTTCTTCGTGTCCGTCAAGGGGCATCAAAGCAACGCGTGCTGCATTGCCCCACAGCGAACTAGATATGTTCCAGCTTGTCCCTGCCAGACGTGGAAGGATATCATGGCTCCAGGCGTAGCTCGGGTGCCCTACCTATGTTGTCATCGCCGTCAACCCCTACAAATTCACCAAATTCATTTCAACCCAGCTAGCTAGTAATCAAGTTCCCATGGAAACATTTACTATAAGCAATTGCTCTAAAAAAACCTACCTAGTGGATAAAAGATCATGTAAGAAAATCTTCCTTTCCTTAAAATACTTTGTAGTGGAGAAAAGATGAAATTTTATGTTGTCATAACTTATATGATCAATACACACCTCTCTCAAAAGGGAAAAGAGCGACGGTGGTGAAGCAACACTGGACTCTACCAAGAGAAAACATGCAAATATAAACCTAGTGGAGAAACAACTCTGGAATCACCAAAATCAACCTTGGCTTTATATTGAACAATTTTAGTCTAGTAAAAAAATACAACTATCACCGTATGCACATGTCGTATGCTATAAATGCCAATTAATATATTAACTTCTGAAAATTTCTGTAAGAACTATTGCACAGAAAATGTATGTATAGATAAAGAAATACCTTCCAGAAGAAGGCATTAACCTGCATTTCGCAAGATCTACCTCACTATGCAGGGATATAGAAGCAAAAGCTTGCAGGGGGCCTAACATATTCAAAAGATTAAGCTGAACATATGTATATATCAATTTGTAAGATATTTATAGAACTGGTATACCAATTAAAAAAGTTGAGGGGCAGATACAATAAATATATATCGACATCAGTAATAATCAGGATGATAGCTAGGAAGAAATATGAAAAATAAACACAAGGGATATCAATTAGGAAGAACCAAAAATCAACATATTTACATAATTCACTCAATTTTTTAAAGGTAAATAGAAGATGCATCAGATGTATTACACTAGTAATAACAATCAGGATGCTAAGGCATAATGAAAATTTTCTAATCGATAATCTGAGCGTCGGTAGGTTGAAATATTAGACCATGTCCGACCACTTCTATATATTCATCAACTAACTATCACAGATCCATATGTGTGGTACAATATGTTCTCGATGAGAATAAGATCGGGCACCAATTATTTAAGATCAATTCATACATGACTCAAGGAGAAAATGAATAACTCAAAGAAATATTTACCTGCATCCAAAAAATGGTCAATCCAGTTTACCAGCAAGAAGTTATCCTTCTACATGATCAAATAGCAAGAAGATAATGTCCATAAAAACCCCCACGATCCCATGTACAGCAAACTGTAATCTCAATTCACAGGATTAAAACCTCTTTTTAGCAAGTAGAAAAGCTAGAAAAACTGAATTAGAAAAGTTTGTTTATGACCATAAAGGAACTTCATCCTCTACTGTAAATATACCACCTGCAGATAAAATGAGCCGCACCAATTAGTGTAACCTAACCTAAACGAAAGAACCACTCTCTGAGCCTATAAATGAATACAAAACGTTTGAAGGTAACAAAATACCAAGTGGTCATTCAAAATACAATTTTGTATACTAATCACTACGGAAACTGAAGTAGAAAATGCCCTAGGAGAAGATATTTACCTCGATTTAAAATCAGTCAGCATTCATATTAGTCCCTCTGCAAATGTTTCAGATAAAGAAAAAGAACGCACACGCTCCACAAGGGCGCGCTGGAGCCGGATGCAACCAAGCAGCTCATGTGCGGCCCTGCAAGCTGGCGTATCAAAGAGGAAGAAGCAGAGTACAAAGCGACCAAAGGGTGACCCTCGGCCAAGCCGTGGCTCCCAACGGCGTGGATTCACTGATGGCCTCCAGGAAATCCACGACTGTGTCAGCGACCCTTGACCTCGATGGACCGGCGGGCGCAGATCCTAGCGCAAGGGACATGGTGGCCCTTGGCCAAGCTGTCGCTCCCAGCAGCGTGGATTTACTGATGTCCATCGGCCAAGCCGCCTAAGATGGCAGCATCGGTGGCACTTCTCTGCGTCCCTCGTTCCCATCCGGCACTTGGCCCGACTCCGCAGTTGTCCTAGCCTTCCCATTGACATGGGCGGCGGCACATGACGACTCAATGAAGGCAGAAGCGGTTGAAGAGGAGGGTGGAGGTGGTGGGGGTGGTGGAAGGGGTGGGGACGGCGGTGGAGGAGACTGGGGGCGGTGGTGGACGGGCAGAAAGAAGATGGGTGGTTCATCCCCCAAAAAAGACAATTCGATGTGGAATCAGCACAGAAGGGCACGAAGAAACTACAAATCTCTATAGGCATTCCCCCCTCATACAAACATGCTGCAACAAAAAACAAACTCCCATTCCACCTGAACACTCGTGACCACCATTCCCCACCTCCATCTCCCTAGAAGAAAACATTAGGTAAAGAATCGACCACAGAAGATAAAACCAAACAAAGCGAGGCGACGCCCCCATGCCGAGACAGCAGCAGAAGAACCGGAAATCAACCAGAGCACCCGCAAAGAAAAACACCGCCACTGGCACTGGCAAGAAACCTTCCGCCACACAGAGCCACCGCAGAAAAAACCGATCTCGACCCGACCAGGTCAAAGCACGGAGATAACCAGAGCAAACGATCCCGCCATCCCACCACGTGAAAACACAAAATGTAACCCACCTAACACACAATGTGAATGACAAATGGGCCCATAAAACAACGACCCACCCATCAGACAATGAATAAAGCACCGCCGCTCACCCAGACATGGCTTGAACAGCTCGTGGCCACACCAATCCACTGTCCACAACAATAACCAGCAGCACAATGCCTCGACCCAGCCTCAGGCCCACATCCAGCGACATATGAAAGGAAGGCACGCACACGCAGATAGAGAAATCACAGCGCGACCGCAAGGGGCCTAAAATCGCTCCCTGCCAACCAAACTTATGATATAGAGTAATTCTAACGTTTCTTACCTTTTTCCTGTACTGTAGAGCCGCATAAGTAACTTTTCGTTGCTACAGTCGTGAAGTGCGGCAAAACCAACCAGCTTCTGCGAGTCCATGGCACACTCTGTTTAGGCGCACTGCCGGTGTACAGGCTCCAGCAGAGCCATGCGCCTGGCCTACCAATTCCCGTGAAATTCAACCGACATCAAAGTAGGATAAGGAGTGACATACAAAATAAAAAAGGAGTTGTCGTCCTCTCACTTGCTCGTACTACAATGGACGAACAACCTCCCACCAAACGGGATCTCGGTTCATCCTTGTAAGATCTTTGCTATTTTCTCAGCACTTGCATTACCGTTGGCATAGATTGGGTGGTCAACTGATTGCAACTCCTTAAAGGTCGGTCACAACGCATCTAGGTCAATAACGAGGCAAACCTCAACTGAAACTCCATTAGACAAAGCTATATTTTACAGGAAAAAATCCGATGCATCTACATGCTTTATTCTATCGGCTCTACAGGTTACTAAAAGTGTAAAGGTTAATATGCTCCTATCTTATATCAGATGACTGAACTCTCTAGACCAAGAAGAGATTCTGAAGTTTGCATGTGAAGCTGGTCAGGCTGGTCTTTGTGCTGTTTGGGAAGGCGATGGTTGTTTCTTCTAGCGATGGCTTAGCCTATGAATCCTAGTTTTAGCCGTTTATGTACCGAGAGCATCAGCAGGCGAGCACCATGAGCGATGCGGATTGCGGAGGGCCGGCGCTGACCGTGGACGCCCGGCGTGGCGCGCATCTGACGGGATCGAGAGGAGAATTCGGGCGCGCGCATGCACTGGAGATTAACGGGAGGCGTAGATTAGTAGGAGCGGCAGCGGGCCGGAGCCATCATGAAGGTAAATGGGCAGAGGTGGCTGGTGAAGGCTGGCAAGAGGTGATATGACATGCACTATTTCTGGCAACAACACTCAATTTTCCCCTAGAGGCTTTCATGATTGAAGAGCCGAAGACTGAATTAGTGAAGATCATGTTTTGTTCTTGTTCACAACCTGCTGCAACCAAAAATTCAGAATCGTGTGCAGACGGGATATTTAGAGAATACATAGAGGTGGAAGCTTTGGATCTAGATCGAGGAGCAACATATCTTCCACATGTGCCCCTCCCTGAACTCCTCTCACCATGACCCCACATACCTCCCATGTAATCATCCTTGGTCACCTCTGACCAAAGCACCTCGTCGCCGGTCGCATCGCACACCCCCAATCACCGGATTTAGGCATGGCTGGCGGCATGCTAGGAAGAGTACACGCGTCTAGCTTGCCTGAACTATGGCACGCTGGGGCAGTAGGAAGGCGGGTTGAGGAAGACGGCGAGGTCACGGGGCGCGGAGGCATAGAAGTCGGGTTGAGGAAGACGGCGAGGATTGGAAGGAGGAAGGATTTAGGTGAGGATGAGGATAAAAGTGAAACAATACGAACTACCTGAAACTGGAAGAGGATGGTGAGCCTCTCGCCGGCCCAGATCGATCTCGAACCACCTGATCCCGACTTGAGCTCCGCCATGGCCGCGACGGCGGCAGTCAGATTGTTCGGCGGCTGTGGCGCCGTGGTGTGCAATCGTCACCCCGGGGGAATCGGAAACGGGAAATCATCCGCACACACGCAGACAGAGAAAGCGCAGCGTGACCGCAAGGATCCTGAAATCGTTCCATGCCGACCAAACTTATAAGTTACAAGAAGAGAAGAAGAAAACGAACCTTGAAGAAGAAAGGAACGGCTCCACGGCGACGCAGCACCAGCTCGGCGACGGCAACAAAAGAAAGAAAGGAAGTGGTCAAACATCGGAAATAACCAGGCAACATCCTCCCCATCCCCACGAACGAACAGACAAAAAACAACCCACCTAAACTACAAAGTGGCTGACAGGAGGGGCCCCTGAAAAAGCAGTCCACATGTCAGTCAGAATAAAAACACGCACGCCCCAGATGAAGCCCAGCAGCAACACACAGCGAGAGGAAACGACACACTGCAAGAGGAAACTGCAAGGCCCACGTCCAGCGACAAAGAAAAGAGAAGGTCCACAAGCAGAGAGAAGGATTGCACAGCGCACCTCAAATCGTTGAGAGTGCTTCCTTTATCTCAGGAGTCAGAGAATAATAATAATATCTATAGGGGCTAGCTACGCTACGCATGCAAATGAAATTTATCTTTAATTAGTTAGCCCGGTTAGATAGTTATCAGATTATCAGTTTAAAACCTCGTCCAACAAAGGTGGAAGTACATGCACCTAGGAGTATGAAAGAGGATTACACCACTTCGCCATTGCCTCGGTAAGTGAGTACCATTTCATTTATTTAGCAGACGTAGAATACCTCGTTATCGCTTAAGTTCAGGAAATATGGCTAAGCGATGGTAAGGTGAGTTGACAAAGTTTTGAAACTATGCAGATATCATGAAAAGAGTTAATGAAGATAACGGAAAGGAAGGGGAAGAGATAAAAAATGGTTTTCTCTTGTTGCAAGGAGAGGATGTTAAGGAGACACACCAACTAAAGGAAGCAAGGGAGAGAATCAACATTTGATAAGTACAGATTTTTTATATTACAAAAAATGTTTGATAAATCCAAAAAAAATATTATTTCGTGGCATCGTATGGATATTCAGCTAGTATTCCCTAAAAAACAATATTTCTATAGATTTTGTTATTATTTTCAGGATCTCATGACCTGCGGGTTGTACTCAATTTCAGTCCTTTCTCTTTTTGGAATTTGAGGGCAACGTGAGCTTTATCGATCATGAAATAGCCAAACATCGCAAGATCGCCTTTCTAGAAAAAAAATGAACTTTCAACTATCTTCCAGCAAAAGTTATGTTCTACTTCCTCTGTTTTAAAATATAAGATGTTTGTTTGTGAAGAAAATGAATCTAGACTTCTTTTAGTGTCTAGATTCACTTTAAATATGAGTAAACCTACATACTAAAATTAGTCTAGATACATTTGTTTTACAGAGCTAAAACATCTTATATTTTAAAACGAAGGAAGTAACTGCCAAATTAAGTACGCACACAAGCGTTCGTGCGCGTTTCCCGATATCGTTGATACGTAGTCGAGTGACCAAAGTTCACTTGTGAGCCTAGCTGCTCGTCTGCTTCGGAACCGGGACGAATAACTGACCGATCGCTTCAAGTGCAGAGACGTCCCAGCTCTCTGCGTGCCTAATGACCTGAAACATTTAGTGCAGAGAAGTGTTTTTGCAACCTCTGAATCACTGAATAATAAGATAGAGGGGAGAAATGAATGGTTTATTTTTACCACCCTTAATTACCTTGTATTCTTCATCGAAATCGTAGGTCGTGTTCCCTCTGATGGCAATGAGGGGCCTCCACGGGAGCCTCAAATATGTCCTAAGATAGTGCAGAAACATTAGTCCAAGAGCATAAATAAAAGGGGGTGAAGTTCAGAAGAAACAAGGAAGTACTCCCTATGTTCCATAATAAAACAGCTTGCTAAAGAGGCTTATATTGTGGAATGGAGAAAGTAATATATATCCAGTCATAAATCGTCATGCTGAAGAGGCACCTTAGCGTCCATGTTGCTGTGACAAAGTTTGTGTCGACCCTCAAACCCTGCATGCATGAATTGCAAGAGTTTCAGCAAATAGCAAAAAAACGTGGGGTAAACAAATTTTCTTATGAAGCCATGTCATGATGTTGAACTTGATAACAAAATGTTGTGTGCATCAGTTGATGCATAAGGCTGGGGTTATACTCCCTTTTTCTAAAAACAACGAAGCCATGTCATGAGAAACTTCAGAAATGCCAGCATTAACTAAAATAAGAAGTTAATTTGAAATTTATAGTTTAGCAGCACAAATTTCAGCCATTTAAAAAATCTGACACATATATGCAGTTATATATACATCATTAGAAAGCAGCGGTGTAACATAATTGGGAAAACCACATAAGTTGCAACCAGGGGCTGGCAAAATTTTACCTTTTCTATACTTTCAAGTTGGAGCGAAGGGCTGTCGAAGAAGGGTATTAGCAAATCCAGGTTCTGAGAGTACCTAGACCTTCCTACGGAGTACAAGGTGGAATTGTTGACATGATAAAATTTCGTTCTGGGAGATAAGGGTGGTTTCATGCATGAAGTGCAGTAAGAATTATTGGGGGTGTCTATGCTCTAGTACTATTTGTCGCGTACCGCGGAACTTTATGGTCGGATCTTCAAACAAGCAATCCTCAGTATATATGCCCAAAGTGAAGTTCCCTGAAATTTATACAATCTCGAGCACATGAGCTACTGAAATGTCACAAGAATCTGAAGTCATTTTGCTCTGAAAGTGCAAGTCGACTTGTGTTTTCAGTTCTCTGACCATCACATGCACTACTAACAAGAAAATATTGCTAAAGCAAACCATCAAGGTCTATGCTACAAAGCACATATGTACCGGTGAGGAAGTAAGCACGGGCGTAATCGGCTTCCAGAACAGCAACCACATCCTCCATGCTGCGAGGCAACTCCAACTCTGTATTGACGGATTCTACAGCTTGCCTTGGCTTCTTGCTGGGAGAAAGGACCCTGAGCAGTTCAGTGACGGCGCTGACCACCGCCCTGACGACCGGTGGCGAGCCGGAGGAGCGGCACCGGACGCTGAGGAGTCGGTGGTTCTGTAGGAAGACGGCGAGGAGAAAAAAGATTGGAGGCAATCAAGCAAACGATGCAGTAAGATTACTTGAGAGATGTTGAGCGCTAGTCACCTTTGCGCGGGAGATCAGGCGAGGAGAGACAAAGGGGGACGCCCTGCCCCTGGCAGTTAGGCTTGGCGCCATTAGCAGTTTGCCTCCCTTCCATGCCGCTCACAAGGCTATCACATCCGGTTGTATGAGGCCCTCCAAGTGAAACGCCACTTTTCCCCATTGTCCCCATTGTCCCGATCACTGTTCCATCTCCTGGTGACCACTGAGCACACAGCGTAGGTATCTTGTTTGTTTGTTTTTTGGGTAAAGAGCCTAGGCATCGTGTTGAAAGTTAACACCAAATATCTCATCGAAACAGGTTAAGATTTCCCTTAGCTAGTTTCTGCAGCATAGGACAATGCAAAAAAAAACAACGGCCAGTTTGCAGTATACCGATCAGTCAGTCCATAAACACGAAAATATAGTATGGTCAGAGACGCACAATCACACACCATTTATTACGAAATTTTTTATATTAGGAAATGGGTATACCCACACCAGTAGGATCACTGGCCATTTGCTGTGGTATCTTCCCAGACAAAATTCTTACATTTCCCAGGATATTGCAAAGAAAAAAAAGTGCACTATGTAACAATTATCATTGCAATGACTGGCTAAGGTCTAACTCAACATACACGCTGCCTGATGTAATCCTGTATGCCACACCTGGTTGCGATTTGACAAGCAACAGGCGAATGTGTCAAGGCTTAAAAGCAGCGGCAAAGCTAATGCTCAAACAGGATTTACAGAAATAGCTGAGGGGAAATCGCCTACAACCCCAGAATGCTATGGTTTGGGCATTTCCAGCATGAGGGTTTTAACTTGTCTGGAGCACTTGAACCTTCCCCAAGGCCTTCTCCCCGTCATCAACAGCGAGCTTCTTCCGTATGGCTAACAGCTCCTCTCCAGCACCGCAGATGTAGGCTGCTGTTCGCCTGCCAGAGAGAGTTGCCCCCTCCATGCTGTCGATATAGTCCTACAAACAAAATAAACAAGATCGTGATTTTATGATCTCATTTACCATATATCAGGAGTATCTAGTAAACAATTTCCTCTTCTTCAAATTGATGGTGCACAGACTCCACAAAATCAGAAAACTATATTTTGACAATTAGATAGCCAGTTCATCTGCTTTAGAGTTTTAAATGCACAATACCTGTTTCGTGTAAGAGCCAGACAGGAAGAAATTTTTAACTGGTGTCTTCTGATCAGGTCTAAATGGGTCATTTCCAGGAGCCTCACGGTACAAAGATTGTCCGATCTTTACCACGCTGGACCATGTAACTTTCAACCCTCGAGCTGATGGAAACAAATCTAAGACCTGCACGAATTTATGAATGTTCGCATCAAGGTGAGATTTGATAGGATAAAAGAATCAACAGTAATCACTTTTTTTTTTTGAAAGGAGTAATCACATTTTATTGAACTGCTTTAAAAATGAGCCTTTGCTTAGTTACTAGTATAGGAAACCAGTTATAGCAATAGTTTGAAAAATAAATATGTATGAGTTCACCTGTTTCTGAACCTTGCTTATGATCTCCTCATTCGGCAATGGCATGTAAGGATCACCAGGAGTTAGCACAGCTCTGCAAGTAAAGCAAATTGCAAGGTGAGTTTATTTACAGAGAGAGAAACCGATCCGGTGCATGAAATTTAAACGTTATGCAACACTAGTCACTTGGTAAGCTGCTTACGGAAATAGAAATAGAGTACGAAAACAATCAGTCAAACAATGAACATTGTCAAGAGCGCTGAATGGTAGTCTTACTGGATCAGGGAGCCTTGTCCTTCAATGTAGTAGTCAGCAGGAGATGAAAGTGCGAGGTCTGAGAAACAGGAGAAGTCCGCATCTGGAGTATAGAGCAGATTGTCCAAGCCAACTGCCTTTTGTGATTGTCTAAATCAAAGATAAGAAAAGAACCACTCAGAGAGCTATTTGCATTCGCACAACAATCTTTTAGCAGAAATAAATGTGTTCTTCGTGAAAACATCAGGGACAACCCAGCGAACATTGTAACTTGATTTCTAAAGGTCTTCATGAAAACAAATGTGTTCTTTGTTAAAAAAAATTCTGTTCCAGAAATGAACAAATAACAAAGAGCACTGGTTGGAGTTACCTTGATTTCTCAAGGTCTTGAACTTCAGTAACCCAGCCATTGTAGCGAAGCTGAACAGTGATTACAGGAACACCATCTAACTTGTATATGTTGTCAAACATATCCCATTCCCTCCATTCTGATGGTAGTAATCTTTTGATCCCTGGGACATCACAAGCTGCATCCAACAGAAGTAAAAAGAAGTAAGTTAAGCTTGCATCGTTTGGCATGCTGATCAAAGAACAATAATATAGAAGAGAAAAATAACCTGCAACATATGCATCAGCTTTGATTATCTCGCTACTCGTAGCCTGAAATTGCCGGAGGTAGCAAAATGTTAGTATGAGTGCTAAAAAACGTTTTAGTCTACAACACTGCATATCTTCCTTGTATGATATAGATCAACCACACTTAACAGAACCCTGATATGTAGAAGAAAAGCTAACCTTGGAGATGCGAAGGCCTTTAACATAGGTCTCGCCATCAGGCGACTTCCCGTAGATAACCTCTCTACAACCCCACCTTAAGTGAAACCTGAAGGATTTGCCATAGTGCAACCTTTTAATGGAACTGCATTGTGTACTACATAGAAAATTGAAGAGAATCATTGGTCTCTGTCACCATACCTACCACCCCTGTCTGTTATGTACTTCTTTATTGGGCCACTTAAGTAAACATCAGGTGAGCCCTTTAGCATGCGTAACAAAGATGCCTCCGTCTTTGTGGCGAACAGGGTGAAAATAGTAAGCATGCAACGTGCACTGATATTATCACAGTCGATGAAACCAAGAGCATAAGCAACAGGATCCCACATTCTTGTTATGCTCTCACGAGTACCACCTCTGGACATGAACCAATCACTGAAACTTACCTGTAAAGGTATACATTTGAATTTTCATTCAGATTTAGATTTCACTTACCACCGAGTTACAATTTATGAAAAACTTCATGAATAGTGGTTCAGGAATGCATTACATGCACATGCTTAGTTTAACCACTTTGTGATGAAGAAAAAACACACAACCTATATGCACACTTCTAGCGGAACTGAAATATGAAGATGAGAAATTCTTACATCATCCAAGTCTCGTACTTGCTGCAATGCACCATCTGGGTCAACAAGAGCTCGAACAACTGGGCTTAGAGCAAGAGCAACTGCATTCCTTGCTTTATCATAAACCTGCAATATGATTCGAATATTTTAAAGCAATACAAAAAAAAATACTATTTAATAAACTGGGCTTAGAGCAAGAGCAACTGCATTCCTTGCTTTATCATAAACCTGCAATATGATTCGAATATTTTAAAGCAATACAAAAAAAAATACTATTTAATAAAACAAATGTAGTGAATTATAATGATGGCCAAAGTTGACAAGACGTGCGGTGCTTATTTTGTGCTCATTCTTCTAGAATCAATCTGAAGATATGTCAAACGATTCCCTGTTATAGAATCGCTTATTACAAGTCTGGCGCACAAAAAGGATTCACAGTTACCGTAGAAAATATGTGAAGATATGGCAACCATGAATTAGATCTGATAGTTAAGGTGTTCACACAAATAGGCAGCTGTTAGGACTTTAAAGTGTTTGACTATCCATGAGACCATGACATAGAAGCATAACAGAACACACATATCCAGCTGCAACGGAATAGTTTGCTGTCGTTAACACAGACTGGTCAACTGTAACTGCTCTCCAGAAATATTCACAGATAGTTCAGCTGATTGCATTGTGGCCCGATGAACTTGGAGTTGTGAGGTGCCGAATACTACTTTCAAGAGTAATGGCATATGCACTGAAAAAGTATGCTTTTCAGATGAACTTGAAAACGAACAGCACAAAGATGTTCAGAGGATAAGAACACAGAAAACTAGAGTTGAGCGATTGAATAGTTGCAGATTGAAATAGAGAAGATACTGCAAGAATCATGGGCATGATATCAATGAAGTGCATGGCAAGAATGTTGCAATAAGCTGTAAGTGTATAATGAAAAACTTTCAAGGAAATCATTACAAAACAAAACTAAGTTCATATGAGTTCGCACTCACTATTACAGGTATGGGAGTAGCCAAACAAAATTTTGAAGTAATTACCTTGAGTTGGTTAGTTCGTAAAAATGCTTGGATACCATGTAATGGAGCTCCGACAGGGAACCGAAAATCAAGTTCTGCACAGCAAGGCAAGCAATATGTAACAATCAGAAAAATAGTTAAGTGTGAATAGCAAACTTCAGTGCAGTTTGATTGGCCAGTAAAGTACACAATATGGAACAAAGCCTTTTCA
The DNA here is from genome assembly GCA_916181665.1 of Avena sativa. NCBI lineage: Eukaryota > Viridiplantae > Streptophyta > Magnoliopsida > Poales > Poaceae > Avena > Avena sativa. The sequence goes on from OV702280.1 coordinate 143,456,245, forward strand.
GTAGCTCGGAAAAGAGAAATGATTACACTAGTCAAACATGCAACAAGTGCCATTGCAAACATCAATGTTCAATTATATATTACTAAAACAGAATGAAATGAAATAATTTAGTTTACAGTAGTACCAAATGCAGAGCAGCTAGCAGAAGTAATCAATAATTAATTTAATATTACAGCCTAAGAGCATCATTCCTCCTATGAATGTAAGTTACTCCGGTATACGAGCAATGAACGTACCACCAACGACGCCCCCTTTATTCACAAAAGTATGGGTGTGCTCCTTGACTAGTAGATTATTTTCGGCCCCAACCTGAAATACAACATAATCAAATTTTAGAAGCAATTACTGTCAAGTCAGGGGACTATAAGGTGCATGTACTAGTCAAACAAGGCAAACATACATGCTTCATATAGACAACAGGATAATATCCTCTCCATATATGCTACCCCCTACCAGAAACATAATTTATTTTTAACTCTAGGGTACAGAAAATGGTACCAGAGACTGAACCATTCAAGGGTACAGAAAACGGATACCTTCTTAAGAAGGCGGAAAAGGTTGCTATAACAGCCGAAGAAGACATGCAGCCCCATTTCGATATGGTTCCCTTGCTTGTCGACAAAAGAACCGACCTTGCCACCGATAAATGTCCGGGAATCGTACAGATCAACCTGCAAAGGGAACAGCACCCCGATTAGAAAAGCACGAGGAACACAATTTTGGCTGCTGATGAAGGAAACAAATCAATGAACAGACCTCGTGGCCCTGGTCCAAGAGCTCCACCGCGGTGGACATGCCAGCGAGGCCGGCACCTATGATGGCCACCTTGAGCTTTGGCCCCCTGTAGTGCTCGGGCTCCGGGGGGAACAGCCCTTTCGGCGCTGTGACACATAGAAAAAGTTCCCAAATCAAGATTTCTTCAGAGTCATCGGCACTCAGCTGGAAGCTATCGAACCACACTCAGTTGGACTAATCACAAACACATGGTCTGCATACAGCTGATCCATATTAAGAGACATAGCGTTAGCTCATTCTCAGTACCAGCCACGAATCTGACCAAATTACGGTATTCCACAAATCAAGGTTGCTTCCACAGTTGATTAGTGGGGACGGCACTCGGGCGCAACGCTATTGAACCAACCCAAGCGGGACTAGAACTAGAGACGCGTGGTTTGCTAACAACCGATTCACAGATTTAGCTACCAACATAGCCGCAATTCCCGATTCCGACGCTGCCCAAGTTCACAGGGATTAACTAATAATTCGTCTTATCTATTCCGTTCCATTACCAGAATATATCAAACAGGGGTTAGTTAAAAGCCGAAAGAGCCGTGCTCACCGTTGACGGCCATGTCGGAGACGTTGGTGTCGAGCGAGCAGCGAACCACGGCGGCGGAGGCACGCCGGCGGGACGGCGCGCGGCGCCGGCCGGCCACGAAGGCGGGGACGAGCGCGCACGTCGTGGCGGCCATGGCCATGGCCTCGTCGCCGCGGCAGCAAGATGGGAGAGGAGGAGGAGGGGCAGAGGCAGCGCACGACGTAGTAGCTAGGCCAGTGGCAGTCGTCGTTGGAGGAGGATGAGTATAAATTGTGTGAGCGCGAGAGGAGGAACCGATGAAGAAGTCTGGAGGCGGATCACAAATGTGTCCGGAATGCGAAGATGCCGTCGGGTTGGGGATTTGTCGTGTGGCCGGCCAGGCCTCGTGGTCGTGGCCGTGCCACCATCCTGTCCACCACCCCGCACCGGTGACCCAGTGAGCGAGAGTGGATCTATTTTACTTTGACGAATAATTAAGAGCATCTTCGTTTCGGACTTTTTTTTGTCTCAGTTTTTCACTCGCGTATCCAGACCGAATTTTCAAGTTTATCTAAAATTCATTAAAGATGGGCGAATTTTATTAAGATGGACGAATATAGACGGATCACATCAAATTTAAACTAAACTAGTACATGATAAACGGCTGTTGTGGCCTCCGCCGGTGCCTTCGCCGTTCTATATGCCAAAGTTGCTGTAAAACGCCGTGTAGCCGGGATCGGCGCAGCCGTCGTCCTCGCCGCCGTCGTCGCTCGGCGGCTGGTTCTGGCGGGAGCTCCCCTGGCCTGGGTCGCCGAACCTCCACGGCTGGTAGGATGGGCATGCATCCTCGTCGTCATCGAGAACGTAGAGCGGGATGCCCTGGTAGGCGAGCTCGTGCCCAGACAACGCCCGTCTCCGGGCCGCCTACTCCTCGGCCTGCTGCTGCAGGCTGGGGATGCGCTGCCGCTCCGTCTTCTTCCAGTCCTTTCTGGACCATTCCAGGATGTCCGGCGAGAAGGGCTCCACCGGCGGCGGTTGCGCTGTCGAGTCGCGGAGCGACTGTTCCAGCGCCATCCTCAAGGCGCCGTCTTGGGGCGGCGCCAAGTCTTCAGTCTTGGGGCGGCGAAGGCGCAGGTGGCCGGTTGGCGACGTCGTCGCCCGTGGCTCGCCGATGACGATGATGCGCGAGCGTGTCCGCGGCGGCGAGCGCACAGGCGAGCCCGCCTCGCGCTTGACTGCGCGCAGCCCGGGGAAGGTGCAGTCGGCGTGCGCAGCGGCGCCGAGCCGGAGGAGTGGGATGCCGAGGCGGAGGAGGATGTGCTCATGCTGGCCATCCTCCTCGGCATCTAGTTCGCCGGAGGATGCCATCCTGACCTCGACGCCGGCGTGGGAGTTCGCGGGAAGCCCAGACACGGCGTGTTGCCGGCGTTGATGTGCTCCGGCACAGCCCTCAGCGTGCGGCCTGGCGCACTCCACCAACGCCGGCGACCCACCGAGTTGTTGTGCTTCGGCGGCGACTCGTTGGGTGTCCCTTCGTGGCGGGCGAGCTCCTGGGCGCGGCGTTCCGCGAAGAACTCCTCCCAGTACAGGAGGTTGTCCGGCGACTCGGCGGCAGAAGGGTCGTCCATGGCCGCGATGTACTCAGGTATCCCGTACGGCAGCTCCTCCGGCGTAGGCGCCGGCGGTATAGGGATGCCGCCGGCGCTGAGCTTCCATCCCGGAGGGTTCCACGTGTCCGGCGACACCATGTAGCCGGCCTTGTAGAGCAGGCGCATCTCCTAGGCCTGGAGGGTGCGCCGGCCGAAGCCGTTCACCGCTGCACCGTCGCCGGGGTATCTCTCGGCCATGGCTGGTGGGGAGGGGAGAGTGAGTGAGAGGGGAAAGTTCGCCGGAGTTTCGGGCTGGTGGGATGGGGGAGCTATGAGAGAGTGTGAGGGTGTCCGGCGAGGGGTACGGCTTATATAGGCCGGGGTGGGTGGCGAGGGCGGGAAGGGTGTAGCGGCGAGGGCGGGAAAAGGGAAACGTTGGGAAGTTAGTGCCCGCCGGTCCGTCGCGGGAGCCGATGCGGCGGCGGTGGCACCGTAAATCGGCGACGCGTGGCCGACGCGACGGGCAGTTAATGTCCGGCGGTCGTCGCGTGGTTCCGAGGATGATGACGATGACTCGGTTCCCGTCGCTGACTCGGCAGGTTCACGCGTCGTTTTGTTTTTTTTCGCCGAGTTCACTGCGTCTGGCGTTCCCAGTGCGTACCCGGAAACCTAGGTTCGGCCTGGGTAGTCCGGACCAAAATTGGCCCAAATCCAGCTGAAACACAGGTTCCTGGGTACGCGATTGGGCCAATTTTCGGCGTCCGGCTCGGCGTCCTGGGTAGGCGAGTGGAGATGCTCTAAAATACATCGGAGGCCATACAACTTGTCCGTATAAGTCAAATTCATCCTCGTATTCTTGATGTCGCAGCTTACGGTCATGGAAGACACGGTATGGTTCAGTGTACGGTCACCGCAGACGCTGGCGCGACGTATCGCGTGACGTGGCAATGTGGGACCCCCTAGCAGCGGGTGTGCCGCTTCGGTCGGTGGCAATCTTATAGGAAAACCCCTGATTTGCATTGATTGCCATTAACTCGTCCAGCACTCTGCCTCCACTTCCTTTATTTCCTCGTTCTTGTCATGTTGTTGATCGGAGAGGCCGAGGAAAGAACAAGAAGCAGAGAGCACGAGGAAAGAAGCAGAAGCGCAGAGGCCGCCGAGTATGGAGCACGCACGCAGATGCTCACTGGAGAGAAGACGGGGCCGCCGGTCATCGTCGCCGCTCTAGTGGAGTGGAGGCGCAGCGGCTCGTCTCCGCTGGAACGAAGCAGCTCCGATGGCTCCAACTCGTCGTCCGGAAGGGTCTCCACCGCCGGATTACGGTAAAGTCGCAAAAACCCTAACTCAATCGCCGGATTATGTTAAAGCATGCATCATTGTTGTTTGATGGCTATCCTGCCAAAGATTTCGGATTTCGCCACGAATTTGGTAGGGGTTTGGTTAGGGTTTTGAGTTTGCTAAAAATGAAACTTTTCTCTGTATGAACACAAATTGGTGGTGCTACTGATTGTGGAATGTTTGAAATGTATGGATTTTGCTCTGTTTCAAGTCTCAGTAATTTACTGAATCTTGCATTTTTTCTTCATAGTTCAGTTTACTGAATCTTGCAAGTCCGTCATATGTGCAGGGTCTAGTAGGGACTTCTTCTCAGTTGCAGTACATCACGGTGGCTATTTTCTGGGATCTGGTACTAATAGATCATATGTGGATGGGTCAGTAATTTGGTATGATGGTTGTGACATTTAGAATTGGACTCCATCAGTTGTTGAGGACATAGTAGAAGACATGGGGTATGAAATGGCTGGTAGGATTAAGGCTCACTACTGCATTCTAGTACTTTCAATAGGCAACAACGGTTTGAGGGAGATTAGATCTGATCATGACACTGAGTTCATGCTGACATTTGTGTTCATTGGTCACTTGTTTCTGCATATGTATCTTGATCATGATGATAGTTTTAGGAGGATGGATTGGGATGATGTGGTTCAGTTCCCTGTTACTCAGATGCCCTCAATAGTTAGCCTAGTGAAGGCAAGGAACACAATTGCAGAGGAAGGAACACAAGTTGATGCTGAAGAATCAAGAGTTGAAGAACCTATACCTATTCTTATTGTGCCACCAGAAGATCAAATCGAAGAGCCTATATCTAGGAGGAGAAGTAGACGAGTGCAAGCTATGGAAGAACCTAGCAATGAGGATTCAGAGACTGATGAAGTGGATGATGATTCTGATTACAATGAATCAGTGATAGTGGACAGTGACAATGACATCACAGATGGTGATGAGGATCTAGTTGACAGTGATGATGATGAAGCTTTCAATGATATCAAGGGAAGGAAGAAGTGCTTTGCTCAATCAGAAAAAGAGGAACATGAGAATGATATAGATGAGGATGAAGACATTTGGGCACCAGATTCTGAAGAATAGGATGTCAAGATGAGGTTTAGGACATTTAGACCTGAAGACATGAAGAATCCAACATTCCATGTAGGGAAAGTGTTTGAATCTGTTGAGATGTTAAGGAAATCCATTAGAGAGTACAGTTGCCTGAATAGGAGGGGAATAAAATTTGGAGTCAATGACCAAGAAAGGTTGTGTGCCAAGTGTTTGCCTAGATGCTCATGGTACTTATGGGCATCCAAAGATAGCAGAACAAAAGCTTTCATGGTCAAGAGGCATTGTTCTGATCACAGTTGTAGTAAGACATTTAAGATCTAGGCATTTACTGCAAATTTTCTGGCTGAAAAACATGTTGATAGTTTCAGGGCAAATGACAATATGAACACCAAAAACATCAGAAGAGTAGTCCAGAAAGAATGGAATATGACACCAACCACAAGCAAGTTGTAGAGAGAAAGAAGGCTAGCAATGAAAGAGATATATGGTGATGAGGTGGGTCAGTACAAGTTGCTCTGGATTATGCTAATGAGGTAAGGAAAAGCAACCCTGGAAGCACATTCTACCTAGCACTAGATGATCAGCAGAGATTTAAGAGGTGCTATGTTAGTTTAGATGCATGTAAGAGGGGTTTTCTAGAGGGTTGTAGACCTGTCTTATTCATAGATGGTTGCCATATTAAGAAAAGATATAGAGGCCAGCTACTTACTGATGTTGGCATTGATCCCAATGACTGTATTTTCCCAATATCATTTGCTGTTTGTGAGGTTGAAGATACAGAAACTTGGAAATGGTTTCTGCAAACTCTGAAGACAGATCTTGCCATTGAGAACACACAACCATGGATTGTCATGTCAGACAAACAGAAGGGACTGATCAAGGCAGTGCAAGAACTCTTTCCCTCTTCTGAGAATAGATTTTGTGTTAGACACATGTGGCAGAACTTCCAGAACACATTTAGAGGCGATCTTCTGAAAAATCAGTTGTGGAAGATAGCTAGAAGAAGCACCATGGCTAAATTTGAAGCTAGCATGGCTGAAATGAAAGCACTTAATCCAGAAGCACATGCATGGCTTGAAGAGTTGCCACCTAACACATGGGTGAGGGCATTTTAAAGTGTCCTACCTAAATGTGATGTCCTCCTTAATAACATTTTAGAGGTTTTCAATAAGTGACCCAGTACCATTTAGTTGAACTTTTACAATGATTTCTTTCACACATTTGCATACACTAATTTGCCTTTTCTGTCCATGGTAGATACATTTTGGAGGCCAGAGAGTTGCCTTGCAAGACCATGATTGATAGGATAAAGAACCAATTGATGACAAGGCATTACACAAAGAAAAAGGAAGCAGATAAGATGCAGGGGCCTATTTTCCCTAAAATTAGAAAGAAGGTAGAGAAGAATATGGAGTTGGCAGGCAACATTGATGTAAATGGAGTTGGAGAAGGAATATTTTCCATTGATGATGTAGGGGCAGGCATCATCATTGACATTGTGCACAAGTCATGCACATGTAGAAAATGGGATTTGAGTGGCATTCCATGCCCACATGCTTGTGCTGTTTGCATGGGAGAAGACATTGATCCTTTGTCTCTGGTTGACAAGTGCTACTTTGCGGAAACGTTCAAGAAAGCCTATGGTCACATTATCATGCCTTGTAGAGATCAATCTGAGTGGGAGAAATTAAATGGAACAAACATCCTTCCTCCATACTATGTCAAGAAGGTGGGGAGGCCTACCAAATCCAGAAGGAGGGCACCACATGAAATTGACCATAGAAGTGGAGGCAAGAAGATGACTAAGCATGGAGTCATAATCCACTATGGTTACTGTAAGGAGCCTGATCACAATAGAAAAGGTTTTAAATATTTGAAGGCTGGGTTGGCACCACCCAATGCTCAGCCACCACCAAATGCTCAGCCAGAACATCCAGAAGGAGGCCAGCCAGAAGCACCTCAATATGGCCATGAACTACTTCAGTCACTCCTGCAACAGGTACCTACACTGCCTTCTCTGTACTTCACCATTTTCTTGTTTTATTGTGCTACATAGATGAATTACAGTACCATTTTCTTCTTTCTCCTATATAGATGCAACCACCCAGGGTTAGAACCCCTATGCCGCTACCAGAATCATCTTTTCTTTCTGCACAGAGGTTGGTAGACCAACCTGGTACAAGCACTACCACAATAAGGCAAGGCCAATTGGCACAACAGTTAGAAGCCATGAAACAAGCCAGAGGTCTTGACTTTGAGACAAGAATAACTAAAATTTTGGAAGCTAGGTATGCAGAAAGATTGAAGAGGCAAGAAGATGCTGAGAGAAGGAAACTAGAGAAGGAAGAGAGAAAGGCAATGGAAGCTACAACTAGCAGAGATGAAGCAGAAGAGAAAAGACAAGCAAGAAGGGAAGAGCAAGAACTAAATAGGAAAGCTAAGGAAGAGACTAGAAGGATTACCAATGAGGTAAAAAGAGAGGTAGCTGACAACAAAAAGAAGGAAGTAGAAGAGAAGAAGAAGCTTGAGCTAGGAGATAAGAAAAAGCAAGCAGAAGAGAAGAAGAAGCTGTAACTTGAAGAGAAAAAAGGCTGTCTGAAGAGAAGAAGAAAGTTGAACTTGAAGAGAAGAAAAGGTTGGCTGAAGAGAAGAAGAAACAAAAACAAGCACAACAGTAGATAAGGAATGAAGTTGAGAAGAAGAAAAGGACAAGGACATCTGATCCTGGAGATGTGCAACCTATCCTGAAGAAGAAAGTGGGCATGTTTGATGAATTTAGATGAATTCATCAACCATGACAACTCTTGGTGCTTGCTGAACTATGTATTTTGGGCATGTAATAGCTATTTAGAACATATTATCTAGCTGATAGATTCTGGGCAGGTGACTTGATATATTTTGGCACATCCTGGTGCTTGTTGAACTATGTATGTCAAACATGCAATGTATGGTGCTTGCTGAACTATGTATGTCAAACATCCTGATGCATTACTGGACAATTTAGAAGAAACAACACAATTATCACACCGATTTTCATTACCAAACAACACATGACTAACTTATCCACTCCATTACAAAATAAACCTTGTTCACTTCATTACAACCACTGCATACTAATTTAGGAACAGCTAACATACTAACATAGCAGTTCATATTACTCCACTTCATTACATCAGGATCATTTCTTTAGGATGAAAGCAACAGACAGCAAAGCAACAAAAAAAACACTGGAGTCCAAGGACAATCTTCATCAGCAGAAGCACCTCTCTTCCTTGCAGTACCAGCTCCTTGACATGCCTCCTTACCACTGCGTCATTGCTGCTGCTAGCTCCATGGCCATGTCCCACTCCCCACTGCTCTACAAACTTCTTCTTCCCCAACTGCTCCAGGTCTTCCCTTCTCTCTTCAGCCCACCCAACTGCTTCCACCTCTGCATCACCGGTCGGTACATTGTTCTCACAGAGATAGTACACATATTTGAGCTCCCAATGCCAAAAATCACAGGTGCTCTGTCAGTCAAATGAAGCAACGAGTCAGAAATATTCACCAGATTCAGCACATGAAACTCGAGAAATTTCGAGCTCGATTCACACAGATTCACACAGGTTTGAGCAAAAAAGAAAGAAATTTCAAGCTCGACTTACCCCATGTGTCTTGCATCTGTAGAAGATCCAGCCAGTGTGCAAATAAGTGTCGGACATGAGCGCCATCACCTGCTGCCCACAGTCGGGGCAAGCCACCAGAGGAAGCGCCGGAGATGCTTGCGCAGCGCGGCGCCACCTTAGACTGCTGCTTGAGGACATGGCGAATGGAACTGTGGCGTCGATTTGATGTTGTGGCAGCGTGAAAGAAGGGGAACAAATCAGGGGAGAAGGGATTCAATGCGAGGATAAGGAGACAACTCCAGTTTTATTTCACCTCTATCGATTTGATCCAGGGGTTTTTATGCATAAATGCACACGTTCACCCGCTGCTAGGGGGTCCCACGTTGCCACGTCACGCGATACGTATGTGGTACGCCATGCCAGCGTCTGCGGTGACCGTACACTGAACCATACCGCGTCTTCCATGACCAATACGGGGATGAATTTGACTTATACGGACAAGTTTTATGGGCTCCGATGTATTTTACTTTTTAGGAATTATGAGTGGATCCATTTTGTTTTTCCTACACAGAAAACGTTGGCAGGAGACTGGTCCTGCTACATGCACACGCCAACACCATCCATCCGTCGACGCTATGTTTTCTCTTGCAATTACACGCTAGCGCATGCTAGAACTGATCGAATAAGCATACACAAAATCACACCGACATATTCATATCGATGGCTCACATGCATACATCAATTCTACACTATGACCCAAATTAGTTGACTGCATGTTCAACGAACCTAGAAATTCTTGCAACATTTTGTTGTGCAGCAATTAATTTGGATGTGAGGAAGTATTTAATTTGTTTGGTCGCGGAGGAACACTCAGATCACCACGAATCACTAACCACGATACATCTCAGCGAGATGAGTAATAGCCTTACTTTTCCTCGATTTAAACATAACTTAAGACACGACGGTTATAAATATGGCAACCGGTTCTCGAAAAAGTTGGGAACCCATCGATTTGGGGAGCAACTCGATGGTTATTGTGGATAAAATTGAATCTAGCGGTACACTCTTGATGGCTATGCATTTTCTAATCCTGTAAAAATCAGAAGTTACAACATGTTTATATATATGTATCCATTTTTAATGATCTAACTTAACCATTGAGATCCATAGAGAATGGAGAACTGCATATTTCATGTATTAATGTAATAGATCATGTAGAAAACCACTCTAATTGAAATCTCGCTAGGGCAACACACCTTTTTGTCATGCAACAAAAAGTATGCGGAAATTTATTGTTGAAAGGGCTTCTTCGATCATTGTGGATAAAATTGAACCTAGTGGTACACTCTAGATCGCTATACGTTCTCTAATCCTGTAAAAATCAGAAGATACAACACGTTTATATATATGTATCAAATTTAATGATCTAACTTAACCATTGAGATCCATAGAGAATGGAGAACTGCATATTTTATGTATTAATGTAATAGATCATGTAGAAACCCACTCTAATTGTGACATCTCGCTAGGAAAACACACCTTTTTGTCATGCAACAACATGTATGCAGAAATTTGTTGTTGAAAGGGCTTCTTCGATCTCTCCGGCAACACCAACAACACTATGTTCACACCACAAACCGATACTATTATGAGTTAAATTTTGAAAAAGGTGTTGTTTGAGAACTTGTGCCTTTTAATCCTTTAGAAAAATATATACATGCAAATCCACATCTAATGAACATATGATCATAATTTGGAAGTGCATAGTTTTCTTGGACCAATATAACAAAACAAGTGTAGAAAAATCAATATATTCAAGGAAGCAAACTATCCTAACAAAAGTATGAACATAACCGGAAAAGTGAATACCTCAAATATAATATTTTCTACGAGTATATTTAAATCATCTATGTGAAGATAAATATGTACAGTTTTCTCTTTTGAGGAAATCACACACAACCAAGAAGGTTCACCTAACAAACCTCCTCATAACTCACTCTCTTCTAAGCCTCATATATGTCACATATAGCATCGAAGTCTGCGTAATTTGAGAGGTTAGAAAGGCAACATGGGTTCCACATAGTGTTCAAAATGGTAATAAGCTAGCTTCAGGCTCTGATTAGTCCTCCTCCTACTATTTGGTGTTGTCATTTTTAGTGCTTCAGCACACTTTCTACCTTACAAACTTCTTGAACATTTTTACAATTGACAAATGATCAGAGTTTCGTGTCCTACTGCATCTGCTCATGCTATGTGCCATAACACACATTGAGGGCTTATTTGGTTCAAAGAATGTCGTGGGAATTTTGGAGGATCTCACTTCTTAGGAAATTTGGAGGATTCTATTTCTTGGGAAATTTTTAATAGAGCTTATTTGGTTTATGGATCGAGCCCTATGGTATACTTTGCACGTAGTTTTATAGGAACATTTTCATTAGGTCTAACCTCATGGAACATTTCTTTTACTTATATGACAATTGTGGTAAAGACAAAATCCTACAAATCAAAAATCTGTTAAACAATCAAGCGGCATGTATTACAAATTCCTGTATTTTCAATTCTTTTGTTATTTATAAAGTGAATATATTAATATCGTGAAGATATCAATCACACATAGTCTCTCCATCAACAATATATTCAAAGACATCACGGATGCACACGACAACCAAGAAAAATAAAAAAAAGAGAGAAAAAGAAAACAAAGACCCTGTCACGACGATGAACCTTTGCAATAGTACACTCTAACCACAACTAAAGACACTACCAAGACTGCAAACAAGATTTTCCAAAAACAACATCTCCAAGAAGGAAACAATGCACAAGTGTTGCCGCCGCCCGATCTTAGATCTTGATTTTTCACCCTAGAGAAAGTCCAAGATTTCAAAATAATGCCTCCAGCAAAGCCATTGCCCGGTACAACCAATAAATGCCATAACTTGGGGTTTCACCCTAAAAATTCAATACTCGAGGAGCACCACCAAGAATGTAGTTACATATGTTGCCACCCCCTGCTTGCCAAGTTTGTTATTGTAAGTCGGCAAACACCTGACACACAGAAAGAACATATGCCACATGCATCGCAACTAGTATCTTGTCCTCCATTACCAACCTCTGATTGGAGGCACCATGAATTTTTCCACATCTGTTAGTTCCATGAAAATCTATGTTAATACATGTTCCTGGCACCGAAAAAAGGCAAAGCTTTGCGTCTCGCTAATACGAGCATTTTACATCATCAATATACTGACTTATATGATCTATTTTGAATAATATTTACCATGTGCTATCATTATTTATGCCTTTTAGTTGATTTAGGGGATTTTCCTGTAAAGTCCCTTTCATTGGTATTTAATTTTTGGGAGGCAGAAAACCTCCTTTTTCATATTTTTCTATTTTAGGGACCTTCTGGATACCTACAAATCAAAGGAAAAAAACTACTTGATCAGTTTTCACCTGGAGAAGGACCGTGAGCGAAAGAATCAAGGGAGAGGAGCTGCTAGGCCCAAAAGAGCCTTACAGATGGCTCCGTCTCGCCAGAAAACCTATGCCATATTGTTCCCATATTTTATAGAGGCAACGACAAAGGCGAATGTCCTCTCCTACTCTGGGAGACGGCATATCCTGCAGCATCGGAGCCTCCGGTGAGGGGGAAATCAACACCATTGTCATCACCACTCCTCCTTGGAATAGGGGGAGGCCTATCCATCAACATATCCATCAGCACCATCTCCATCTTCAAGATCCACTTTGTTTCCCTCATAGTTTGTGATCGATTGAACTCCCTGATATTGTTTAAGTGTTATTTGCATGTTTGTGATTGGAAACTTGTCTTTATTTGGTGGATATATTATATTTTCAGATTGTGTTGTAATTCATATGCCACTGATACATATCATGTTTGTCACTTGTGAGTAGATCCCCATGTTCCTGGGGGCATAGGATGAATTGACTATGATTTTCATATAATATGCCGTGAGTATTTGGTCAAGTTTTTATATTTTATGTGGTTCTATGATGGTTTTATGCGAACATCGACTGCATATTACTTCACCTATATGGGCTCATAGGGCTACACTTTAATGCAATGATGAGGGTTGGAAGGGACGGAATGATAGAAACCATTTTCCAATACTTTGAGTTGCATTAGATGGATTTCTGATGGGGACCAATGAACTAATTGTTATGGTGGGACATTTATGTCTTAATGATTCCTATACTTTCTCATAAAAATGGCTCTAGGACCCATCATAAGGGGTGTACTTGCTCATATCTATGGTTGCACCTAATTTAGGCTCTTCCCTAAAGGAATGAAACCTGACAAGATGTTCACCATGTTATGTAGAAATCTGAATGCTAAGTAAATCCATGTTGCCCTCAGGAACGCTTGTCACATATCAGTTCACACACACTTGATCTTGTCCTCTTGCTACATAGAGGATTGGGGTTCCTCTCATTGAGAGAATTTACTTGTTCCTATTTACTTTCAGTACTTTATTTTACTGCAAACTAAAAACCCAAAATACCAAAACCACTACACCCTTACAAGAAAAATTGCCTTTTACAACGGACGATTTTCGTGGTTGAAGGCATATTTTTTGTGGTTGAAAATCCTTATACGACGGATGTCCTTCATGGTAAAATCCCTGTCACAAATGAATCTACCACGAGTTTTTTTACTGTGGCGAATGGCACCCTTCAGCCACGAAAACTTGTTCCATCATAGATCTATTCGCCAGCCATGTTGACTGCTGACGTCATGCAAAATGCCATGTGGAAAACACCGTTAACAAACAGTTACCACCGTTAACGGTCCTAAAAACCGTGGTAGAAGCCAAGCCCAGCCAAGGCCTGCTAATTATTAAGTGGGACGACTCATTATAAGAGCCCAATAGAAATACGGCTTGTTACCGTTTCATTCTGCACTGTTCTAAATGGGCCCATTTGTACAGCCCGCTACGGCCCGTAAACATTCAAGCTCGTTACTTATTTGGACTACAAAAGGCCCGGCTTGGTTCGATACTATACGACTCATTAGCGGTGTAACATCCTAGCATTAGGAACCAACGAAGAGTAGAAATAGCAATGTGTGTATTTGCATGCATTTATCTACAAAGGTGGGGTAAATTTTTCACAAACCAAAACCCTGGAGAGATTAGAGTTTCCTTCACTACATTTAGTTAGGATTTAGCTCATTCTAGTGATTGTTTTAAATTTTGACATGATCTTTAGGAATTCAAATCATTTTGGGGTAATAATTTAAATTTGAAACCACATTTAAAATGGTTTAAACTAAGATCATGTAGCACTTTATTGCTTTCAAAAGGATATTTAAATAATATGTGTGAATAGTTCAGTGTTATATTAAAGAATAAAAAGACAAGCAAAATAAAATTGAAAACATTATAAACAAATGGATATGTATAAATACTTAGAAATTCTTATTCTTCTCTTTATTCCATAAGTATAATATAATAGTAAATGAATAAATAAGAAGTTATACAACTCAAAAGATAAAATATACTAAGAAAAGTAAACTTTATTGAATAGTGAATATATTACATTATTCTTTACAGAAGAAAAAGATTACGAAAGTAATAAAATGAGAAAACCCTAAACTAATCCCTAACTATTTCCTAGTATAATCTTCTTATTCTTCAATGAATGAGCTTGTACCTGCAAACAAACTAGCAAACAAAAGAAATAAAAAAGGTTAGTGTTATAAAGATTGCTCTCAGCTATGAAAAGTGAGGTGCACTATTTAATTGCATCATTGAGCAATTTCAATTGGAGGGGCAAGTTTCACCGAAGGGCAACATATATTCTTTTTATTCAAAGGGTTTCAGTCCCACATAATGAACCCAGGGGAAAGTTTCACTAGGATAGACAAAAGTAAAAGAGTAAAAGGATCAGATATTTCACTTGAGTTGATCCACAATAACACCACACAAGCACGCAACACAGTCATGCTTGCAAGATTGCACTGCTATCGACATAGGGGAGCAAGCAATGACTGAATAAAAGGTACAGCCGTAGGAACACAGGAAGTTTCTTATTGTAGCAAAACCTTATCTTAGAAAGAACAAGAACACACCACTAGTAACAAAGGATTTCTCACTAGATCCCAACCAGAAAACACCACAGAAAACCCACCAGATCATCAACCAAGATGGTTACATGAGGAGGGGTGGATCAGGTGTTGAGCAAGGGAAATAGGAGGAGATCAAGTAGATAGTACAAACTGTCACTGGAGGGTGTTGGACAAGCTTTGTAGCAACCACAAGAACAACCCATGCATCACCATCATCGGCCACAACAACATGTTGGGCATATTCTTAAACAAACCATGTCCTATATCTGTTCTTATCATTCAAAAGAACATGATGTGTTAAGAAAAATTCTCAGAGATGTACCCAAAAGAAGTATAAGATCATCACTAGGGTAGATTAGCTACCTAATGAATGAATTCCTGAATTCATTTTATCAAGGCAGGCAACAATTAACTCTTAGACCTAGCATCATAGATTCAAATCAAATTAAGCAATTGAGCATAACATGAACTGGTGGAGGTTACCACTGTGTACCATCCCTGGGGAGGCCTCACATGGCATCCTTCCACAAAAATCATGCTCTCTTGCAATTAAAATATACATAATCATTTTCCTAAAAGCATTAGGAATCATATGTATGAACTATGTATCATGAGACAGTTTCATCAAAGTAATCTGACCATAAGAAAATAATCACTGTCTTAAACTTTGGTTCATAGAGAATCAAGCCAATATCATCTACCTAACCCAAGGGCTAAGAATCATATATATAACATCCATAAGTACATAAGAAGCCAATAAAACATCTAAGCCACAATTATATCAGGCATCATTCTTATAACAACATAATCATTTCACCACTGCCAGAACAGATGCAAACAAGTAAAGCCCATAGGCATTTAACAACATATCTCAGAGTTTAATTCCTGGAAGGAATTCCCCACCAGCATAGCAGTAATCACAGGTTGTTCACAATATGAGAACTAATACAACAATATTATCAACACTAGCATGGCTAGTAATAATATTGAGCAATATACACCACTAACAAATCAGTCAACCACATAGAAATGGCGTAAGAATAATTTCTTTAGGTCAATCTTATGCAGGTTTTACTAATAGAGCATTTAGGCAGTGATATAAACCCTAGAACAGAGTATCAACCCTAATTAGGGTTACAACATCACCATAGAGAGGATTCAGAGGGGAACAAAGATAAGAGGGGAAGAATCACAACGTATCTGTGGTCCTCGCTAAGTAATAGAAGAGGAAGCAGAAGTGGACGCAGGAAACAAGAACACGACGGCACGGGGAGCACTTGGGGTGCTGCAACCCGCGCCATACCGCGGTATCGGTGGCCATAGGGGAAGGGAGGCAGCAGGAAAGCACCACCACGCCACCAACACACCAGGGCGATGCCACAGGGCCGTGATTACGGCAAGTGCATAGATCAATTGTAGCTAGTTTCAAAGTAAATATATCAAACCCAGAAAGAGCTATTGGTAAAGGTCTTTATGCCCCTTGTCACTATCTACCAAAGGATACTTGTATTGCCTTTGATCTCAAGTAAAGAGTGTTTGAAAGGTTTTTGGTTGTATGTAGAAAAGTAATTAAAATAATTAAAAGAAATCAAGTAGCAAGATTCTGTGAAAGCGTGGTTGAACTCGATAGGGCTAAAATGTTCTCAGGGATGTACGATACACCTCTAGCATGATATTGTCATAATTAATAATTTAAGATAACATACTTCTTGTGTCATGAAATGTATGGAGAGAGCTCCATAATAAGATGTTCACTATAAGGCTCGTAGGAAGCCACTTTGTTGAGCCAAGAGTGAGGTCACCTCTAAATAACCACTACGATGTCTGAGAGCAGTCACCCATACAGACCACCGCAATTAAGGGTTTACTTGTGGATATTGTAATTATCTTAGAGGGTCCCTCTTTATTCCTCCTTTGACTGCGTAGTTCACGAGCCGACGCCAATCTGTCACGGGGACATTTCGGGTATGATCCCAAAGAACTTCCAAAGGATTTCTCCCTCCCTGTAGTCCCAAGGGCGTAAGTGGTCTACTTCACATACCATATAAAGAGAGAGATCAGACACAAATCATAAATCAATCATAGACCGGCAAGTCATATGGACACAAGAACAGATCATCTTTATTGCAAATTCATAATAGTGCTAGAATTTCTCCATCTCCCCAAGAACAAAGGAACTACTCACACATGGAGGCAATCAACAACATCATCATAATCAAATGGATGGATGAAAGTGCTGAATAGATCTAATGCAACCACAATTGAATCTGGAATTACAACAAGATCTAATGGATGAAAGATGGGGGTAATGGTGGTGATGTAGATGCAGCGATTGATGATGAAGGGGATGAGGCGTTGTCCTCCAATGATCCGTGAATCAGCAGGGATTTTACTCCAACCAAGTTCCTCCTTCAGATCCCTTTCAGATATGTTTTTTTGTGGTTTCTAGTGGATTTGAATGTCAGATCTCCCAGCCGTCTTTGCTAGGAGAAAGTATTTGACGAGGCAGACCCGATGGCACCTGGTACGGGAGGATGGTATGGGCGGGCTCCGCCTGTACCACCGGTCGTTATAGGCACTGGTTGCTTCCCCTCGTTAGGTATTCTTCCAGCTATGAACGTAAATCCATAAAATAACTTTTATCACTTAAAATTATCATATTATAGTATAATATGATAACTCTAATTGATATGTTCATATAGGACTTAAGTATTTGGAATTCTGTTGAAATACAGACAAAAAGGTGCGCGCGAACGCAGTGAAATAGAAAGATCCCTACTCTATTTATGCAAAAACAAAAGGTAAATATGCTTCAATTTTGGACTCATCAAGTACCCCAAGCTAGGTTCTTGCTCGTCCCCAAGCAATATGGTGGCTTATGGGCAAGATCATCATGTTCATGAGACACGAGTCTTTATAATAAATGAGGTAGAAATTGAAACAGGAATACAACATCGGATGTAGAGAAACTTCGGGGGTATTACTATACCCTTACACATTACATGACTTAGAGGCTTCCACACCTTCTCTAGTATTAATGAATTTATAAGAAGCTTCTGGTGATTTAACATATCATATAATCATTGAGTTTAGGGGTATCGAGCTCTAAGTTTAGTAATGAAGATTCATGATCATTCTTCTTTTCTTCTATACTTGACTCTTTTGATAGATTTTCTCTCTTTTTGCTTCTTTCGTATCTTGTCTATCTATATATATATTTTATTCTTTTCTTTCTTTTTTTAGTACATCTATTTGATCATGCTCACTACTTTGATGGCTGCAAAGAAAACTCTTAATTATAACATGCTACCAGAATTCTTCTCATAGCCTAATCAATACTTTTATTGGTGTGGAAGTCCCTAAAATCATGATAGTTGTACAAGTATCATAACACTCAACCTAGTTCAATCAAATAATATAATAATCATGAATCATAACACAACTTCAAATATCATAAAGTCTCGCAACCCAACGGATATAAATCTTCTCTTGAACAAAGGGAACTCAAAGTTGATGCAACTAATGCAACACTGGAATTAAAGTCTAACATGCGTGCAGAAAATTAAACATGCTAAAAACTATAAGATAGATTACAAGGCTCTCGCAGATCCCCCCAGGCTTGGAATCAAGCCGGGTGGATCAAATAATTCCTTGCATTTGCTTACTCCTTTGGAGTGAAGAAATCATCATCTGCCTCTTCCTCGTTCGCCTCGAGACTGCAGGAATGAGCAATACACGCAAATCGGGTGGACATATCCATGATCTCGGCATGCAACCCAATGATTATTTTGCTTAGATTCTTCCTGTAATCATCCATATCCATAATAATTTTGGTTAGGATTTCCACTTTACCGTCAATGTCATCGACCTTTCTTTCTAGGTATTTTCCAATCATTCTGTAAGAGTCTTCCTTCCCCAATAGTTTCAACATAGGCTTTAGATATCTTTTCAAGGTTTTCGATCTTTTCTTGGACCTTATCATGTTTCTCGCATTTCCATGAAGAGGGTCCGGGAAGAGATATAAGAGGAGATCTACGCAGATTGTACCTGTAGGGGTTTGGTGGAGATTCTTCTTTGGTCTTCCGTTGTTCCACGTGCCTGAGCATCTCCAACTTCTACGGAAACATGTTTTCCCAGTTGAGGAGTGGAACGACTTGTGAGGGCTTGCAGAATGAGGAAGATGAAGTGTTTCCTTTGGATACCTTCTTCTTGGCTTGTGCTTCAGAGGTGCTGTAACATCCCAAAAATACTAAGCTTGGATCATCAAACTCTAATCATCAAAATTAGGGTTAACAAAAACTTTTCTAAATAAAATTATGAATGCATGCATATGTGTATGCATTGATTTTGAATTCTTTTAAAACCACCTTGTTAGTTTGTTTCATTGCTTGTAAATGTTTCTTAGGTGAAATAAACATCATCTAAAACATTTCCCACACTTTTCCTAAAGACAAGTAAATCAAAACACATATATTAAATGAATGGTCACTTTGACCAATTTAACTCTCATGCCTACTTTGGCTGTCTCAAACTTTCAGAACCTAACAGAAACTTTTCTGGATCTTTGCACCCCTTGAATGTACTCATAACAAAGTATCAAGGCCCACTTTGTGATCATCCAGAAACTTTCAAATGCATAGTTTAAATGACAATTCAAAATTGAATCTTTATCATATGGGAAGATCCCACTTTTTCAAAAACCACTCAAACAAGCTCAACTTTCAAAACCCAAGCATCTGCAGACTCACCAGCACCAATCTAGCAAACCCACCAAAAATCTTTTCAAAATTCAAAACTTGATTTCATGCGGCCATTTCATCAAACAGGTTGCAGACACAAATGAAACAAACATCAAACACTATAGTGTGCAGTAAAATTGGCCTAACTTGTTCCCTAGTTAGCTCACAACCAGCTCAGTAGATCATCTAGGAAGATTATCCAAGCACTAGCACCACTGTGAGCTTGCCATTTCCATCAATGGTGAACAGCCGAGCACACCCTTGCCACCCCATAGTCGACAGCAAGCTAGGAGCAGCAGCAAGCCTAGCCAGCATGTCTGGGAGGCAGCCCACCGTCCATCGCCACTCACTGTCCCAGCCGCGAGCGTTGCCAAGCCCTGGACCATGCGCACGAACCGCGCCCAGACTGCCAGAGACCATGCCGAGCGTGCGCCAGAGCACCACCCTCGACCAGCGCCCACAGAATGCGCCGCCCTCACCGCGTGCACACATGATCGCCACCGACCCAGGAGACCGCCAGACATCCCTGTTTGCCGCCCCGTGCCGCACAGCCACCGCCAGCCGTCGAAGACGCCGCCTCTGCCGCGCAGAGCATCGCCCGTTCTAGACCAAACCGCACCGCCCATGCCTCGAAACCATGTCGTTGATCATCGCCAGGAGACACTTCACCGTCCCCTACCTTCGCCCATGCCATTAGCCGCCTGTAACATCGCCCCCGACAAGCTCACCGTGCGCCTAGACGGTCCCCTCTCTCGACTATAAATAGAGCCCACCCCCGCTTGATTTCTTCACACCATCTCACTCCCCTCTCCTCACTGATCGTGCCACACCGTTCTCAGAGCAAGGCGAGCACCACCCCGCAGGAATTTCACCGGAGCCCGCCGCCTCTGGAGAAGAAGGAAGCCATCAATTTCGTCCACCCCAGGAGCTGTCGCGACCACCCCTGAGTTCGCCGTCGTCGACTTCGTCGTTCGCCCGCCTCGCCGACCCTCGCCCGTACCCCAGTGAGCCCCTAGCACCCCTCACTGGCCGCGCTAGGTTTCGTTCTCGCCGGCGTTGTCTCGCGTCGACGATGACTCTCAGCCGTTGGATTAGAACTAGATCGAATGACCCACGTTGCCCCATACCGCTTCGCCCAGCCCCGTGTCATTGACGAGTGGGGACACCCACTTAAGCAGCCCGCGGGAGCACTGCGCTTAGCAGGCCGGCCCGTTTACTTTTCCTGCGCAGCCCAATTATTCAAATTAAACTTTTTCCATTTTAATTCAAACACATTTCTGTACCCAACTTTAAAAATCAACCCAGATCGATTCAGCGCACCAAATTGAATGAAACCAATTTTGTTAGAAAGGTCTGTGAATGCTGATCCAAGCCCGTTGGATTCAAGTCATTTGGATCTATAGATCACCCATAGTAAAAATAACAAGACAGAAGCTTTTCTGCATTCAAACATTTTTCAAATTTAAACCATAATAGCTTTTGAGTTGATTCCAACTCTCAAAAATCACATTTAACCATACCTTTCAGAATATATAAAAATATATAGGTTTACTTGCAGAAATAATGTTCAAGTAATAAAAGAATGCCCCATAGGCATTTCTAGCCACTTTAATTAATTAAAATAAAAGGGTAAAACCTTATTAAATTGTGACACCACTTTAAATCACATTCCTATGGACTACAATATGTGGTGATGACATGTGTCAACATGATCCCATGTTTGGTTTGGAGAATATTAAATCTTGAGTAGTATTTCAATGAGTAGAAATTACTTTCCTAAAAATAAAAGGGATTAAATCAAGCCTTAACCTTGTAATGTTAGAGATGATGCTAGATCATCTATAGGATCCTTGTGTGTGATGATTGCAAGTAGTTAAGTATTGTTTGGTGATTGTGTACCTCGTATTTATTCATAGACGCTAGTACCGACCAAGGATACGAGGAGGAAGGAGGATTCTATGAAGAAGAAGCCGAGGAGAACTTCAACCACTGCTTTGCACAAGGCAAGCCTAATACTACTAGTGAATGTGCAAGCTAACACTTGCAATTTAGCAAGCTGATGCTATACCTATGCAAGCTTATATTGACATTGATGCAAGCTAACCCTTGCAAGATACCCTACTGATGCAACCAACCCCTACTTGTTACTATGCCTACTATATGCTTTAAGCATATGAGACCATACCCATTTGATAAACCAGTCCTAGTTTTATTTGCAAGCTTCTACTTTATTTCTTTATCAAAGCTTCAACTTAGAGTTGACTTAATTGACTTGTAGATACTAGAAAGATTCTGAAGGTTGCATAAAGAGCATAAAATTTGGCCTAAGCTAGAAACCTTGATATCAGCCTAAGATATAAGGTTGGACTTAGTTGAAACTCCACTAGTTTACCACTCCTCATCAGTACTACCCCCACCTGTAGATGCTAGTGCTAAGCATAAAAACTTGACCAACTTTAGATGGGAATACTTGTGGAAAAATGGTTATGAAAACCTTGGAATGATGGATCATTCTATTGAAATGTTTTAGACATGTGTTTCCAAACACTTGATGATTTTGGTGATAAAAAAATGTTGAGGCATGAGCCTTAGCCCTTTATAAAACTGATGGTTGTCTGGATGCGATACCATTCCAATTTTCTCATACAACCACAATACCCGAATATTGGGTAGGGCTTGACTGGAAACTTATATCCCTTAGTATTAGTTCCCTCATGGCCAAGGTCTGAGCTGAGGCTACCTTGTGAAGATTGTCCACCTGTGCAGTACCCAAGATGATAGTTGGTCATGGTTGGGAGGCCAAACTCACAGGAGAGGTGCTTATACTAGGGCGTGTAATTGAAAGGTTAGGATTGATTATCCGCATACTGAGTATGGTGAATTCAGGATTTGTTCCTGACGGATGTATCGAATGTTGTGGTGAAAGTGTACAATCTCTTCAGAGTGTCAAACTATTCGAATAGCCGCGTCCGCGGTTATGGACAGTTGGAGTGGCCATACGGTTCCCCCGTCAGACTTTTCAAAATGACTTGTGAAATGAATTGAGACTTTGACTTGACCACAACAGAGTTGTGATAGAAATACAAGTTCCCACTTAGGAGTTAAAAAATTGTGACTAGCTTTGGAACCTAGTAGAGATAAATCTGGCTTTTGCAAAACAACCCTAGAGCCTAGTGTCCTATTATCCAAAAACCCCTTTACCTGTTAGTATTAGTTTGCGAGTACTTAAAGAGTACTCATGGTTTTGTCCCTGGCTATTCCCATGGCCAGACTATGAAGAGGAGTACCTGGAGGATGGACCCCAGGAAGGTTACGACAACTAGGATCATCTCCCATCGTCAGCATTGCCTGTGACCCCGAAGATGGAGCTTCGCCTACGCTACCGTTATTATTACGTATTCCGCTGCTTGAAGTTGTATTAAGAACTGGATCATGAGATCCCTATTTGTGTAAGAACTTATGTATCGTTTGTAATGGATGATGTACTACGGTATCCAATTCTGTTATGTCTCGCAAAAATGGTAATCCTAGGATTGCGATGTATGGCATAACAGGCATCTAGGATTGAAAAATCCGGGTGTTGACAAGTTGGTATCAGAGCCATCCTGACCATAGGAGACCCTAGTTAGACTGGACGTTTGAACCAAAAACTTAGTTTCAAAACCAAAGAAAACAAATATTTACAAAAACTTATTCTCATTCTTATCTCTTTAATTCTTTCCTAAAAATTCATGTTCCTCAAAAACTCTTGCAAAATACATAAAATTTTGACACACTTGATCACCCTGCTAATCTACTCATCCTCTATTTTTATAGATGGACGTGAAGTACAGCAAGTTTTACCAACTTGGGAATGGAGGAGACCTTATCTTTGAGAGGGATCTGGATTAGCTTTCGGAACTTCTGGAGCGTCCGCACCCCGAGTTCTTCGGAGCTCAGCTCAATGATCAAGGAGGAGAAGATCTGCAGTGGCTAATTGTTGCAAGTCTCCGAGGAAAAATTGAACCTCCCACTGCGGAGGGAATTCAGTTTACCTTGAGGGAAAACAACTGGCTCGATGGACTTGCCAGAGCAATGCAGGAAGATCTTTCCCGTCTGTGTGGGCAGAGCATCAATCAGATCAAGGGTACTCGCTTTGAGTTTTGCCCAAGGCGTGATGCAAATGGACAACCACTGGAAGCCCCATACCACCCCGAGCTGAAGACTCAATTGGACCACCTTAGCTTCATGATGTATGATCGTCAGCAGGAGTTGGACAACTGCCGTGACTACTGCAACCACAAGTCTGCCATCATCAAAACAAAGGACCAAACCATCGCCATGCTAGCAAGGGATCGCAAGTCTCGCCGCCGTCAGCTCGACAAGAAGGAGCGCATTGTTGCCCGTCTTCGCCACCGCATCTCATCTTTGGAGGAGACCATCCACGAGAGAGACATTCAGTTGGAGGAAAGGGAGAATGCCGGAGAGGATCTTTGTGGAGACCCTTACTCCTATCTCAGCGATGACGATGATTTTCTGGAGGATCAGGCCATGGACTTCTTCATTGATGAGGATGATTTCGCCTTCATCGATGATGATGAAGATGATGAATCCACAGACTCCGAGGAGTAGTAGCACTTGAGCACTAGCGTAGTGAGTAGTATTCGGTCCCACTGTATCGTAGTTTCCAGAACGGTTCTTAAAACCATCTGTTTTTCTTTGTTGAGGTGTGTGTTGTACTGTGTGCTATGAATGAATGAATGAAAAAGCAAGTTGCTAGAAAAATCTGAGTCAAACCTTTAAAACTTTTCAAAGTCCCGAAACCTTAGAAATTTCCCTCTTTTCTCATGATCTATCTAAATCTTCAGATGCCACGTGGAGGAAGTGGTTCAGCCCCGGACCCGATGTTGCAGATCCTACAACTGTTGACTTCTGACCGCGAAGCTGAAAGAGAGGAACGTCAAGCCAACCTAGCCACTCTGCAACAGATAGCCTAGCTAGCCCACAACAACCAAGGCCACAGAAATCAGGACAACCATGGATCTAAGCTCAAGAATTTCCAGAATACCAACCCACCTGTTTTCACTAAGTTAGAAGATCCCCTAGACGTCGATGATTGGCTGCAAACCATGGAAAATAACCTAGAAGTCGTCAGAGTGGAAGCTAACGAGAAAGTCCTGTTCGCCACCCATTATCTAGCCGGAGATGCCAGGGCATGGTGGAACAGTGTTCGCGCGATGACCGGAGGCCAGATGATGACCTGGGAGGAATTTAAGGTCAAGTTTAGCAGAACCCATGTACCACCAGGTTTAATCAAGAGAATGAGAGACGAGTTCAGAGAGCTGAAGCAAGGAAGGATGACTGTAGTGGAATACCGTGACAAATTTTTGTCATTAGCTAGGAAGAATGAGAGACGAGTTCAGAGAGCTGAAGCAAGGAAGGATGACTGTAGTGGAATACCGTGACAAATTTTTGTCATTAGCTAGGTATGCCCCGGATGAGATAGACACCGAAGCCAAGAAGAAAGAAAGATTCCTGAATGGTCTGCATGACGAGATGCAGACAGTGTTAGTCAATATCCCCTTTGCGGATATTGAAGCCCTTGTCGACTCTGCCATCCATATGGAAGGAAAGATCAACCAAGCCAATGAGAACCGCAAGCGTCGTATGATGCATCAGCCATGAACCCATCTGTAAGGTTCCCAACCTTTAATAAGGTAGAGATCCCTGCGTTTACAATGCTAGTCCCTGGATCAATATCTAGCATCCACAGTTAAGATGTAATATCAAGAAACAAAGGTCATAATACAACTTTATAACTAGGAAATAAAATAATATATTACATCTTACATAGCTATTTTGGCTATCTTATTACAATGCAGCAGAATATAGCAATAGCATGGGGTCCTTCATCTTCAAAGTGCCACATGCAGACATGTTGGTTGTAGACTTGTAATCCTAATTATTAAACCTCACTAATATCAAACAGACCTGCAACATAACAAGTTACAACCACAAGGGTCAATACATTTCAATTGTATTGGAAAGTGATACTATGGTAGTTTAGTGGAGTTTATCATCTATATGCATTTGGCTAAGTGGAGCTTAGGCTTGCTTTGCTCAAAATAGATTTTCCTTATCATTTGAAAACACTAAGTTTTTGCTTTGAAAAAATCACCCAAGGAACCACCAATAGAAATTGGTGAACCTTATACCCTTGTTCAACCACAAGTTTTTAACTTAGAAATTTGGATGATGAGATTCTTGATAGCTTCCATGTCTTGATGGTCAAATTGTCCTTTGCCAGGGACATGGCTAAGTACTTAGATTTTACACTCTGCAGAGGTGGTGCACTTTCCCCACTAGACTTGGTTTCCCAAGACAAGATCTTTTAGAAGCCTTCCCTTAGACCAGAATGGACGCGTTCCAACCTATCAAACCCCTACCACCAACTGTCCATTTGGCTAAGTTCTTGCAACCTATATGATCCAGGCAGAGCCCATAATGCCAAGTGGCTGCACTTAAAGCTTCTCAACATTTGACATCTCAAATCTCTTTGTTCCTGGATGGCCATCCACAAGTGAGATACACAAGGTTCACCAGTCCCCTGGCCTTGTGTAACCACTCAACATAAACCATTCCTTCCCTTCCACCCAGGTGATTCATTCACTTAGTTGTTTTATTAAACAAAACTCAAGTCCTCAGACTTAGAAATTTTCCATAGCATGAATATATGTTTCACCCTTGTTTTCTACTAGCTAAGCTAAGATTGATTGTAGTACGAATCTCAACTTAGGAGAATTCTTCTAAGGTTTCATCTACTGGGATTTCCCATAGCATAGTTTATACTTAGCAAAATTCCATGCAAGTCTTACTTAGAAATATCACTAATGCATAGTGAAAATAATGGGACAAATGTATGAAGCATCACTTGCCTTTTTGGTAGAGAGTATAAGTTCACTCCTTGGTCTTTGCAATGTTCACTCACTTCGAATCACTACAATTCAATCAAGCAAACAATATTTCAATCTACCATTCAAGCAATTCATCACATAAAATCATAGTAACAAAACAATGCATGCAAGCATGATAAAGATAGTTTTATTTGTAAAAGTGGTTTCTAATGGTTCATAACCATTTGAAAACACCTAATGGTCATTTTATAAAGTGGCAAAACCATTTTCAAAAGGTTATAATTCATAAACCATTTTTAGACCAAATCATTATTTTATGTGGTGAAGAAATGCTTTTAATTAGGCAAAATTCTATAGGTTTAACAAAATATGTTTTCAAACCATATAACCTTGTGTTTAGGGTCTGAGAGTTTATTTCCAAAACATTTCTCAAAGGTTTTCTTCTAAAACCATCTTTAATAATTAAACCATATTTTTATTTGACTAGAAATGGTTTAAATCAAAGATTTATTCCTTTGCTTCACCAAATACATTTTTGAAACCACAATTTGTTTCCTATGGTCAGTAGGTTCAAAACACACCATTTTCCAAGGATTTTAACCTCAAAATCATTTTGGAACAAATTTTATAACCTAAACATGAATACACAAGTTTCTGTAAAAACAAACAATTTAACAGAAGCTTTTACTAAAAAAAGTGCATGGTTGTCTAGGGCTTGTTTTTCTGAATCCATTGATATAAAGTTTGCAAAATTTGGACATGTAGATTAAAAGTTATAGATTTTACAAAATCCAGCATCTAATAGATCAAATCTGTTTTAATTCAAACTAGCCGAGACACGTGGTGTGTTCTAATTCGTCGGTACCACTTCGGTTGGATCATGCGATGGCAGCCGTTGGATTTAAGTTACATCGCACGGTGCAGAGATGCTACTTACCTCTTCGCTCTCGTTCTATCGCATCCGTTCGATCAAGATCTAGCGGCTTGCATCTACTGGTCAAATACTGGCGGCGCTGGCGGTGGTGAACGGCGGCGGCGCGCTCTGGCAGTGACCTTGCCGGCGATACAGGAAGCTAGGGAGAGAGGGGAAGGGCTCACCGAGTTTGCTGCGCTTTGCCGATGCTCAACGTGTTCTTGTCTAATGAAGGGGCGCTCGAGATCAACCGGAATTCCTCGCCGTAGTTGTTGTCGGCGTCTGATGCTTGCTGTCGTCGTCGAAGGCGAGCCTACGGGTCCTGCGCGAGTGAATGGTGAGCACCTGGATGTTCACAAGGCACAGGCGAACAAATTGGCATGAGACTCTGGTCGAGGCGCGCACGGGTTCAAGCGATGAGGCTCACCGGAGTTGTTTGCAGACGGCGGTGCTGTCGGTTGACGTCGTTGCCGGCGCTGTGGGTCAGGCGCGACCAAGTCAAAGCCACTGGAAGATGCGTCTGGAAGAGGGGAGCAGGCTGGAGTGGTTGAGGGGACAAGGGGCGACAGGGTTTGGCCGAAATCGCTCGCGGAGCTCGCCGGGGCAGAGGGCGTTGTAGAAGGAAATTGGGCAGCCTGGGGGCGCGCTAGGGTGAGGCGATTGGGGGGAAATGGAGAGGAGATGTTGGCGCTTAATAAGGCATGGTCGCAGGGGCGTTTAATGGCGTGGTTACTGCGTATTAACGCGAGGAAACGGCGACAAAACGGCCGGGGAGGAATGAGGGGCGTGGTCGTCGCGGGGAGGAAGAAGGTGAGGTGGCAGTGGGGTCCTTTCGTCATCGAGGAGAGACAGGGGATGTGGGGTCTGCGCGTCATTGACTCTGTGGGTTCTGTCTCTGGTGGAAAACGGTTCGCTCGGGTGAGAGGGTAAGATGGGCTTGCTGGGCCTTGTTGGGCTCGCTGGCTGGGTCGAGTCTGTTTACTTTTTTTTTGTTCTGTTTGTTTTTCTTTTTCCATTTCCTTTATTCTGTTTTGATTTTGTTTAATTAATTCAAACACTCATTTGAAATCGAAACTTTGCCAAAATTTGTGTAGCTTCAAACATTGATTAATAAAGCATTCTGAAATCATTTTAGAATAATTTATTTATTCGTTTAAAGGTCTTTTAATTATTCAAAAATAGGCTCTAGTTTTAATTAGATATGATTAATAATATTTTTAAATCTCCAATTAAATTCTTAAACCTTCCAAATCTTTTCAGTAGGTTTTTATTTGTTTATTTGGGTTCAAATAATTCATCTTGAATTATTTGGAAAATATTTAATTTGATTCATAATTCATTTGAATTGGGTATTTGTTTTAATTCCAATGGAATTTAATATAGTTTTTAATTCCCTAATTTTTATTTGGAAGTTTTCTTTAATCTTAATTAAGTTTATTTAAACAACTTTTATTTCACTTGGGTAATTTCCAAAATACTATTTTCTCAAGAATTATATATTTATTCTTATTAGAGATTTGTCTTTATTAAAAATAAGGATAGAATGGTTAATGCCATTTCATTTTATTTGGAAATTCTTTATCCTTTTATTTTATTTGGATTTGGGTTATAATTCATTCCATTTGCTTATGGATTAGGCCAAGGTTTGATTTGGTCTTTAAATATTCCTTATTTAATATTTCTTTCTTCATCTTATAAAATCCATATTTTTTTATTTAAAGATCCAAACTTGGTGATTCCAATTTGTAAAATCTTATTTGAGATTTATTTATCCTTTTAAATATTTTTAGGATTATTTTCTCACCATTTAGTATGGATTTTAGATAAGGGCTTTATTAGCTTTGGGAATTCAATTCCTTTATCTTATTAAATTCTTAAGATTTTATCCATGGTTCCATATTAAGTGAAACCAATTTTCTATGGCTTTATAATATTTCTAATTGTCTTTCTTGATCATTTGTAAATGTTTGTTGACAAGTTTTTATATGGATCAAATCCATAGGCTTGGAGATAACTTGGTAATGATTTTTATTCCATTAGGGTTTAGGGTTTGGATTTATTTTCCAAGTGTTTTAAATTTCCAGATGCATTTTATGATGAATGCATTTTACTTTTGATTTGAATTTTGTTGAATTCAAACTTTAATTAAAGTTTGTTCAAGATGGGATTTTAAGTTTCCATTTAGAATCAAAAGTTTTTTTTCACCCTGATTTTCAACAATAATTTATTTTGTTTATTTATTTTTCACATTACAAGATTTGGAAAATCTTGGGATGTGACACCATCAGACCCCAAAGTACCGCCCCAACCCATCTCCAGGATTTTCCCCAAGAACCAACAGACCCCCGATGAACCGTCCGACCTATCCCAACCGTGGAAACCCTAGACCCGGAGGAAATCACAACAACCCCGGCAACTCTAGTAATTTCACCCGTGCCCCACCCAAGTTCAACACCAACAATGCTACCGCCAACCCCAACACTGCCCCGAGGACTGGAAGCAATGTTGTGCCTGTAGCAGCCAAGGACAAGTCGCAAGTGACTTGTTATGACTGTGGAAATAAAGGCCACTATTCTAATGAGTGCCCCAACAAGAAGAATGCTACAGCCCCCAATGCCAATGCCCCAGCTCAGCAGCAGCGTCGTGTTCAGCCCGGAAGAAGATCTGCCCCAGGGAATTCACTCAACCGCAATGGCCGTCTTTTTCTCATGCATGCTGAAGAAGCTCAGGAAGCGCCAGACGTCGTGCTGGGTATGTTTTCTGTTAATTCAGTACTTGCAAGAGTGTTGTTTGATTCTGGTGCATTGCATTCATTTGTCACCGAAGAATTTTCATGCACTAGTAAATTCAAGCAACCAAATTGAAGCATGTGATGATTGTTCAAATTCCCGGATCAACCACCAAGGCTAGGCAAATTTGCAAAGCCGTCCCTATCCGAATCCATGGCATAGATTTTTATGCTAATCTGATAGTACTCGGAACTAAAGGTTTGGAAGTAGTACTAGGAATGGATTGGATGTCCAAACATAAAGGATTGATTGACTGTGCCAAGAAAGCCATCACTATGACCAGTACAGCCGAAATATCAGTCGAGCATATATCTGAAACCTTACCTCGTCAATTTAAATGCAACAAGAGTATAGCCCAACCTACCATTGACCAAGTCCGGATAGTCTGTGAATACCCCGATGTATTTCCAGATGTTTTGCCCGGTATGCCCCCAGATAGGGATATCGAGTTTATCATTGAACTAATCCCCGGAACCGGACCCATAGCCCAGACACCCTATAGTATGAACCCGTCAGAGCTCGCAGAACTGAAGAAGCAACTGGATTCCATGTTGGAAATTGGATTGATTCAACCAAGTGCGTCCTCATGGAGATCACCTGTCTTGTTTGTGGACAAGAAGGATGGAGGTAACCATTTGTGTATGGATTATCGGAAGTTGAATGATGTCACCATCAAGAACAAGTACCCCTTGCCCAAGATAGAAGATTTGTTTGATCAGTTGACCGGTGCCAAAGTGTTTTCTAAGATTGATCTTAGAACTGGCTATGATCAACTCAAAATTCGTGCAGAGGATATTCCAAAGACTGCCTTTACCACCAGATATGGATTGTATGAGTATACAGTCATGTCTTTCGGATTAACCAATGCCCCTGCTTATTTCATGAACCTCATGAATAAGATTTTTATGGACTTCCTGGATAAGTTTGTCCTTGTTTTCATCGATGACATTGAAGAAGAACATGAGCTACACCTAAGGACCATTCTTGGAACCCTTAGAGAGCATCAATTGTATGCCAAGTTTAGCAAATGTGAATTCTGGTTACAGGAGGTAGGATTCCTCGGTCACATTGTATCAGCCGGAGGAATTGCCGTTGACCCTGCCAAAGTGAAAGATGTAGAAGATTGGCAAGCCCCAGCCACTCAAACCCAAGTTCGTGCTTTTCTCGGATTGGCGGGATATTACCGCAAATTCGTAGAAGGATTCTCGAGTATCGCCAGACCCATGACCCAATTGCTGAGGAAGGACAAGAAGTTTGAATGGACATACAAGTGTGAAGCGAGTTTTCAAGAACTCAAGAGGAGATTGATATCGGCCCCAATCTTAATCATGCCGGATATCACGAAGCCCTTCGATGTGTATTGTGACGCATCCAAGATTGGTCTCGGATGTGTGCTAATGCAAGAAGGCAAAGTTATATCTTATCTATCCCGACAATTGAAGAAACATGAGCAAAACTACCCAACCCATGACCTCGAACTCGCAGCCGTAGTTCTAGCCCTGAAGACATGGAGACATTACCTGATGGGAAATCGTTGTGAGATTTACTCGGATCACAAGAGCCTAAAGTATATATTCACTCAGAAGGAGCTGAATATGAGGCAGAGAAGATGGATTGAGCTAATCAAGGATTATGACCTGGACATTCACTATCACCCTGGTAAAGCCAACGTGGTAGCCGATGCCCTTAGCAGATTGCCGTGCCGCTTGAACTCCATGATTTTGAAGGAGCAACCAAGTTTGCACAAGGAGATGGAAGATTTTCGAATGGAATTAGTAAGTGAAGGATTTTTGGCTAGCATAGAACTTCAGCCCACTTGGATCAGTCAGATTAAAGAGGCGCAGAAGGAAAATGCTAGTATTGACGGAATCAAGCGTCGTATCGGTACAGGCAAAGTACCCGGATTCACCGAGGACGAAGAAGGAGTGTTGTGGTACAAAGGACGCCTTTGTGTACCAGCAGATTCTGAGTTGAAAGAAGTTATTTTGAAGGAGGCTCATGATACTCTTTATTCTATCCATCTCGGAGGAACTAAGATGTATCAAGATTTGAAAGAGCAATTTTGGTGGCATAAGATGAAGAGAGAAATCGGAAGCTATATCGCCAAGTGTGATATATGTCAGAGAGTCAAGGCAGGACATCAAAGACCCGCTGGATTGTTGCAACCTTTGTAGATTCCGGAATGGAAATGGGATTCTGTAGGAATGGACTTTATCACTGGACTACCTACTTCTAGTAGGGGAAATGACTCTATCTGGGTCATAGTGGACAGATTGTCCAAAGTCGCCCATTTCTTGCCCGTCAAAACCACATATCAGAGTTCGAAGCTAGTGGAGTTGTACATCGCTAGAATTGTTAGTTTGCATGGAGTCCCCAAGAACATAGTATCGGATCGAGGAACTCAGTTTACCTCGAGATTCTGGAAGAAAGTTCAAGAAGGTTTAGGAACCTGCCTAGATTTCAGTACCGCGTATCACCCTCAGACCGATGGACAAACGGAGCGAGTAAATCAAATACTCAAAGATATGCTGAGAGCATGCGTGTTAGAATATGGATCCAAGTGGGAAGACTGTCTGCCGTTCGCAGAATTTTCTTACAACAATAGTTATCAAGCCAGTTTGCAAATGGCCCCATTTGAGTTCATGTACGGAAGAAAGTGTCGTACCCCTTTGAACTGGTCGGAAGTAGGAGAGAGTCAGATTTTCGGACCCGACATCCTATGAGAAGTAGAAGAGAAGGTTCACAAGATTCGTGAGCACCTCAAGACCGCCCAATACCGACAGAAGAGTTACGCCGACAAGAGACGTAGAGACCTCACCTTCAATATAGGAGATTTTGTTTATCTGAAAGTGTCGCCATTGAAGGGAATGCAGCGTTTCCAACTCAAAGGAAAGTTAGCCCCCAGATATATCGGACCTTTCAAGATTCTGAACCGTCGAGGAGAAGTATCGTACCAATTGGAGCTAACTGAAGAGATGTCAGCCGTGCACAATGTATTCCATATCTCGTTACTTCGAAAGTGTCTCGAAGTCCCCGAGAAGATCGAAGTATTCAAGAATATCGATCATCGGACCATAGAGATAAACGATGACCTGACCTATCCCGAAGTACCCATCCGCATTTTGGAAGAAGCTTTTCGAACTACCCGAACCCAGAGCATTAAGTTTCTCAAGATTCAGTGGAGCAACCACACAGAAGAGGAAGCTACCTGGGAGCGCGAAGATCACATCAGGACGGAGTTTCCCGATCTCTTCAAATCCTAGGTAATCTTTTCGTCCTTTTTCAAATATCGGGACGAGATTTTGTTTAAGGGGGGAAGGTTTGTAAAGTCCCAAAAATACTAATCTTGGATTATCAAACTCTAATCATCAAAATTAGGGTTAACAAAAACTTTTCTAAATAAAATTATGAATGCATGCATATGTGTATGCATTGATTTTGAATTCTTTTAAAACCACCTTGTTTTTTTGTTTCATTGCTTGTAAATGTTTCTTAGGTGAAATAAACATCATCTAAAACATTTCCCACACTTTTCCTAACGACAAGTAAATCAAAACACATATATTAAATGAATGGTCACTTTGACCAATTTAACTCTCATGCCTACTTTGGCTGTCTCAAACTTTCAGAACCTAACAGAAACTTTTCTGGATCTTTGCACCCCTTGAATGTACTCATAACAAAGTATCAAGGCCCACTTTGTGATCATCCAGAAACTTTCAAATGCATAGTTTAAATGACAATTCAAAATTGAATCTTTATCATATGGGAAGATCCCACTTTTTCAAAAACCACTCAAACAAGCTCAACTTTCAAAACCCAAGCATCTGCAGACTCACCAACACCAATCTAGCAAACCCACCAAAAATCTTTTCAAAATTCAAAACTTGATTTCATGCGGCCATTTCATCAAACAGGTTGCAGACACAAATCAAACAAACATCAAACACTATAGTGTGCAGTAAAATTGGCCTAACTTGTTCCCTAGTTAGCTCACAACCAGCTCAGTAGATCATCTAGGAAGATTAGCCAAGCACTAGCACCACTGTGATCTTGCCATTGCCATCAATGGTGAACAGCCGAGCACACCCTTGCCACCCCATAGTCGACAACAAGCTAGGAGCAGTAGAAAGCCTAGCCAGCATGTGTGGGAGGCAGCCCACCGTCCATCACCACTCACTGTCCCAGCCGCGAGCGTTGCCAAGCCCTAGCACGCGCACGAACCGCGCCCAGACCGCCAGAGACCATGCCGAGCGTGCCCCAGAGCACCAACCTCGACCAGTGCACACAGATCGCGCGCCGCCCTCACCGCGTGCACACACGATCGCCACCGACCCAGGAGACCGCCAGACATCCCCGTTTGCCGCCCCGTGTCGCACACCCACCGCCAGCCGTCGAAGACGCCGCCTCTGCCGCGCAGAGCATCGCCCGTTCCAGACCAAACCGCACTACCCCATGCCTCGAAACCATGTCGTTGAGCATCGCCAGGAGACACCGCACCGTCCCCTACCTTCGCCGATGCCATAAGCCGCCTGTAACATCGCCCCCGACGAGCTCACCGTGCGCCCCGACGGTCCCCTCGCTCGACTATAAATAGAGGCCACCCCCGCTCGATTTCTTCACACCATATCACTCCCCTCTCCTAAGTGATCGTGCCACACCGTTCTCAGAGCAAGGCGAGCACCACCCAGCCGGAATTTCACCGGAGCCCGCTGCCTCTAGAGAAGAAGGAAGCCATCGATTTCGTCCACCCCAGGAGCTTCCGCGACCACCCCTGAGTTCGCCGTCGTCGACTTCGTCGTTCGCCCACCTCGCCGACCCTCGCCCGTACCCCGGTGAGCCCCCAACACCCCTCACTGGCCGCGCTAGGTTTCGTTCTCGCCGGCGTTGTCTCGCGTCGACGATGACTCTCAGCCGTTGGATTAGAACTAGATCGAATGACCCACGTTGCCCCATACCGCTTCGCCCAGCCCCGTGTCACTGACGAGTGGGGACACCCACTTAAGCAGCCCACGGGAGCACTGCGCTTAGCAGGCCGGCCCGTTTACTTTTCCCGCGCAGCCCAGTTATTCAAATTAAACTTTTTCCATTTTAATTCAAACACACTTCTGTACCCAACTTCAAAAATCAACCCGGATCGATTCAGTGCACCAAATTGAATGAAACCAATTTTGTTAGAAAGGTCTGTGAATGCTGAATCAAAGCCCGTTGGATTCAAGTCATTTGGACCTATAGATCACCCATAGTAAAAATAACAATACAGAAGCTTTTCTGCATTCAAACATTTTTCAAATTTAAACCATAATAGCTTTTGAGTTGATTCCAACTCTCAAAAATCACATTTAACCATACCTTTCAGAATATATAAAAATATATAGGTTTACTTGCATAAATAAGTTCAAGTAATAAAAGAATGCCCCATAGGCATTTCTAGCCACTTTAATTAATTAAAATAAAAGGGTAAAACCTTATTAAATTGTGAAACCACTTTAAATCACATTCCCATGGACTACAATATGTGGTGATGACATGTGTCAACATGATACCATGTTTGGTTTGGAGAATATTAAATCTTGAGTAGTATTTCAATGAGTAGAAATTACTTTCCTAAAAATAAAAGGAATTAAATCAAGCCTTAACCTTGTAATGTTAGAGATGATGCTAGATCATATATAGGACCCTTGTGTGTGATGATTGCAGGTAGATAAGTATTGTTTGGTGATTGTGTACCTCGTATTTATTCATAGATGCTAGTACCGACCAAGGATACGAGGAGGAAGGAGGATTCTACGAAGAAGAAGCCAAGGAGAACTTCAACCACTAATCTGCACAAGGCAAGCCTAATACTACTAGTGAATGTGCAAGCTAACACTTGAAATTTAGTAAGCTGATGCTATACCTATGCAAGCTTATATTGACATTGATGCAAGCTAACCCTTGCAAGATACCCTACTGATGCAACCAACCCCTACTTGTTACTATGCCTACTATATGCTTTAAGCATATGATATCATACCCATTTGATAAACCAATCCTAGTTTTATTTGCAAGCTTCTACTTTATTTCTTTATCCAAGCTTCAACTTAGAGTTGACTTAAGTGACTTGTAGATACTAGAAAGATTCTGAAGGTTGCATAAAGAGCATAAAATTTGGCCTAAGCTAGAAACCTTGATATCAGCCTAAGATATAAGGTTGGACTTAGTTGAAACTCCACTAGTTTACCACCCCTCATCAGTACTACCCCCACCTGTAGATGCTAGTGCTAAGCATAAAAACTTGATCAACTTTAGATGGGAATACTTGTGGAAAAATGGTTATGAAAACCTTGGAATGATGGATCATTCTATTGAAATGTTTTAGACATGTGTTTCCAAACACTTGATGATTTTGGTGATAAAAAAATGTTGAGGCATGAGCCTTAGCCCTTTATAAAACTGATGGTTGTCTGGATGCGATACCATTCCAATTTTCTCGTACAACCACAATACCCGAATATTGGGTAGGGCTTGACTGGAAACTTATATCCCTTAGTATTAGTTCCCTCATGGCCAAGGTCTGAGCTGAGGCTACCTTGTGAAGATTGTCCACCTGTGCAGTACCCAAGATGATAGTTGGTCATGGTTGGGAGGCCAAACTCACAGGAGAGGTGCTTATACTAGGGCGTGTAATTGAAAGGTTAGGATTGATTATCCGCATACTGAGTATGGTGAATTCAGGATTTGTTCCTGACGGATGTATCGAATGTTGTGGTGAAAGTGTACAATCTCTTCAGAGTGTCAAACTATTCGAATACCCGCGTCCGCGGTTATGGACAGTTGGAGTGGCCATACGGTTCCCCCGTCAGACTTTTCAAAATGACTTGTGAAATGAATTGAGACTTTGACTTGACCACAACAGAGTTGTGATATGAAATACAAGTTCCCACTTAGGAGTTATAAAATTGTGACTAGCTTTGGAACCTAGTAGAGATAAATCTGGCTTTTGCAAAACAACCCTAGAGCCTAGTGTCCTATTATCCAAAAACCCCTTTACCTGTTAGTATTAGTTTGCGAGTACTTAAAGAGTACTCATGGCTTTGTCCCTGGCTATTCCCATGGCCCGACTATGAAGAGGAGTACCTGGAGGATGGACTCCAGGAAGGTTACGACAACTAGGATCACCTCCCATCGTCAGCATTGCCTGTGACCCCGAAGATGGAGCTTCGCCTATGCTATCGTCATTATTACGTATTCCGCTGCTTGAAGTTGTATTAAGAACTGGATCATGAGATCCCTATTTGTGTAAGAACTTATGTATCGTTTGTAATGGATGATGTACTATGGTATCCAATTCTGTTATGTCTCGCAAAAATGGTAATCCTGGGATTGCGATGTATGGCATAATAGGCATCTAGGATTGAAAAATTTCGGGTGTTGACAGGTGCCTTCCTTCTTGGTCAGATTTTCTTGATATGAAAAGGCTACATAGCCTTCGGATGATCAAGTGAGATATGATATTTCATTCTAAGGTGGGAGGAAGACGGATCTAGATATGAGATTATACAATGAAAATCAAAACGATAAAGAAAAAAGAAAGAGGTTAATTATTAAAATAAAATTGTAGAGAAAAGAGGGCTGGAATTGGTTACGGGGTCGGTACAGGCGGGCCCCATCCGTACCGCGCACCTGTACTGGTAATTACCGCCTACTCTGATGAGAACAGTACCGGTAACAAGATGAAGTGCAAGCTCAACGTGCACCATCTCTAGAAGATCTGATGCTTGAAGCTTGCCATCCTTGGTGATCATGGTTTGATGAATTCAAGCCCAAGGAAGAGGCCACCTTATGTATGGGGAGAAATTTGCAAGTCTTCATCAAGCAAGAGAGAGCAAGAGCAATCACGAAAGGTGTTCCATCTTGAGAAGGACAAGATAGTGTACATCAAGCTCATGTGGATTTCTCAAGGCAAAGCTATGATCTTGATAGGGATTATCTTTTGCCGGTCTCTTGTAGTGTTGGAAGACTTAGTTTAGTATAGCTAGAAGTACTATAAAGATGGGATCTCGAGTGAGTGACTTGATCGCATCTTTCGGAGAGAACTCAAATCTTTGCATTCTTGCATCATCTTTCTTCATTGTTATTTGGATATTGTCCATGAGAGGATCTAGAGCTTGTGGTTATCATCATAACAGTCTCTAGTTCATCAAATAAGGATTTCCCTTGCATATCTTATTGCGGTTTTTGATCTTGTAAGTTTTCCGGCTCCACACCTTGGGAGATATCTCACATATATATTCATGGTATTTTCTCCCCAGGTGATACCCAATATTTCCAACAAAATTGGTTTCATCTCGTCCTACCCAATATTCATGGTATTTTCTCCCTTGTTGGATTCTTTCCGTTCTTATCTTTCCAACAAAATTGGTTTCATCTTGTTTGGAGTTCGGATGCAAAAGTTATTGCAATTTTGGTTTCTGAAGTTTCCCTGGGCATAAGTTCTCGCTCGCCAGTAGTAGTACCGCTAGGGCATGTGTGTCGCCGGCAGTACCGGGGGAAGTACCGTGGATACTTTTGCTTAGCCTAGTTTCAGTTCAGGAACCTCTCTGTTTGGGGTGTGCTATTTGTTAGAACTTTGATCGGAAGTTGAGTCGATAGTTCCGTCCCCGGCAGAAGTACCGCTGCTGCACCGGAAGAACCACCGGGGCATAATTTCCATCGGTATTACCATCCCCGCCGGAAGTTCTGGTGCGCCGACGGTAGTACCGACCATGCATTGTTTTTTTGTCTTTTGTGTCGATGTTTTTCTGACCATTGGTCAGGTCTAGAGGTAGTACCGGGATCCCACCGGTAGTACCGGTCAGGGTCGCAAACATGTAAGGTCTGGGACCCCTTTAAAAGGGGCTCCTATTCTCTTTCGTGTGCACCAACTCTTCCCTTTGTTCTTTGATTTCTCTCTCTCCTCCATTGTTGACCTTGAAGACTTGACCTATCCCTTTCCCCTCTTATGATTCTTGCATATTTTTTAGGGATTTCAGAGAGGAGATCTAGATCTATAACCCCACCAAACCAAATCCCTTCTTTGTG
Source organism: Avena sativa (assembly GCA_916181665.1). Lineage (NCBI taxonomy): Eukaryota > Viridiplantae > Streptophyta > Magnoliopsida > Poales > Poaceae > Avena > Avena sativa. The sequence continues at coordinate 143,495,618 of OV702280.1, forward strand.
AAGGAATCCTTTATAGGGGTTCATAGCACGGAAAACAAAAAATTTCTACCGCATGCACACAAACAAGCCAAGATCTATCTATTAGATTGTAGCAACGAGTCGATAGAAGCACTCACCCTCGAAGATTCCAAAGAGGTTAACGAGAGCAGATTCTCGTGGGTGATGTAGTCGTACACTTGCCGATCTCAAGATCGCATAGACGATCCTTCCGGCGCTGCGTTCCGGCAGCGCTTCCGCAGTCAGTCACACGTTCGGTACTCGATGAAGACCTTTCTCTACCTTGTTCCAGCAGGCAGTGGAGGTTATAGTTCTCCCCTCGCGATTCCAGCAGCATGACGGCGTGGTGTCGGAAGTAGAGGGAAGATCCCACAGGGCTTCACCTAAGCCGGTGCGAGTTATGGTGGATCAAGGGTTTCCCGACGATCTAAGGTTTAGAAGGCCGAGAGGAGGAGGAGGTGTCGGCGGCGGTTAGGGCGACGGCGGCGAACGGGTGTTGCGGTGACCCATAGAGTTAAAACTCTTGGGTAATGATCGGAATTGCAATCATATAAAAGTGTTATCGCACTAGTGACATAACAGGATTATTCTCAAGTGAATATCCCTCATATCACTAGAGAACTCTTTATTATCACTAGGATGTGTTCTACAGGTTCTACCTATTTACTAGGTTTCCAACCTAAGGTCAAAAAATATGCTCTGATACCAACTGCGGTGACCCATCATACCACTTCATGATGTAGTATACTATAGTCGTTGGCATAACACCAATGAAACACTGCTCACTAGTATTACATCCCTCAGAATGGCACAACAGAAACACAGCGGGTCCAATACATGGCTAAAGGTTACAACTCACTCTTTACACAAGATCCAGAGAACACTCTAGGTTACAGAGAGAGAAAGAACTTCTTAAGGAGAAGAATCAAAGATAAATAACACAAGAATTGTTATACTATTAAAACTAGTATTTTAACTAAGAGATTGTCATTGCTGCTATTGCAATACACTACAAAATTAGGTTCTTTGGCTAGAGATTATATTCCTATCTAATCAGTAACTTCGTCTTCACTTGAGTTGATGTATATGTTGACTTCCTTGACTTCATTGAAGAGCTTTAGCTTTTGATGATTCCTGGAGCATAACTTGGTGTAGACATCGTCTTAATGGCTTCAGAATCTAGCAAGGGTTAAGAAGATACTTTGAGTACGAGCGTACTCAGTAAATTCACTAGAAAAGGAGTGTCTGATGCACTATAACTACATCCACAGACCATAGGTCGTAGGCAATGCAAGTTTTCATAAACATTTCTTCAAAGGTTGCTTTTATTCTGAAAAGCTATGTCCGTCAGCTTCACAGGTTTACCAGAACTTTCATGGAGTTCCTTTCCCGCCGTGTTCCCAGCTCCTTCCCGGAACAGGGAGTAACAAGTTACGGTTCTTACACTTAACTACTTTTGAATTTTCTATAGTGTTGTGGTAGTTTTTGTAATTTGGTAGTTAACATAGATGGAAAGGATTTGGTGTATTTATAAGTTGTTCTTTAAGGTTAATTTTATAAGTGGAAATCTTTTTAGAATATAATCCTTACTTAAAGTAGAAGATAATTTAATACAAAGGTACTTGTAATGTTTTAAACCATTATGGATTATATTATTAATACTCAAGACTAATACTATTTATTAAATTTAATTGATTAATTTTAGAAATATTAATAAGTGTTATTTACACTTATATGAATTTTAAACTAAGTAAATAAGTTTAAATTTGAGTTATTAAAATAGTTAAATTTTTATTTAACTCAAAAGTGGAATATTTTATTTTTATCATGTAGGTATTATTTTTGTGATCATTTTGGTATATTATATTTATTTTTTGTGATTTATAAATAATAAGATATGGTTTTTACAATTCTTATTACTTTATAATTACTTAATAAATAATAAATATTTAATTGAGTGAAATAATAATGCATGATTATAATTTTTAATTATAATTTTTATTGTGCTAAGTTTTTTGGTATTTTATTCGTATTATTAACATTTACAATTATTAAAATATGAATTATCAAAGTTTTATTACTTATAAAACCTTTATTAAATAATATTTATTTAAATAATAATCATAATAATTTTTGATAATAATTTTAAGTTTTAGATTTTATTTTTCTACAAATTTTCATATATTATACACAATTTTCTGAATTATAAATCAAAAGTTATTAATTAAACAAGATTTAAGCATTTATTTGATTTCTGAAATATTATTAATTGAATTTCTAACATTTTATTTATTTCCTAAACAGGAAATACTTTTTACACCGTACCTAAGACTAGCCTAAGCCACTGACCCGTGGGCCATTGTCCACCTCAGCTCTCAAGTTTAGAAAATGTATTTGTTACCGACTCTGTTTCTATCCCCATTCAATGACATATGGGCCCAAGGCCATGTCATCAGCCACGCGAGACAAAGACCAGGTCAAACAGGATACTGGGTCCAGGGTGGTGTCGGCATGACGTCTCTATGGCGTCAGCACCACCACCGCCGCTAGTGGGTGGTCGCCGGCGACGATCTACTGCCCCCTAGCAAACGAAATAAACCTAGTTCGAATCAGCGCAACTCGCTGAACCTTAAAGTGGCGGCGCCGCTCGGAAATAGTCATTGGAGCCTCGGCACCGACGAGCTCCGACGGTGGCCGACGGTGACAAAAGGTGCGACAACATTTATCAACGAGATACAACGATTTAGGAATGCTGGAGTGTTCAGGAACTTACCCTGATGATGATAGAGAGGTTGGCGAGGACAGGCATGGTCGGAAACGAGTTCCTCGACGAGGATTCCGACGAACTGCCGTGAAGAGGAACGGCAAAATTCGCCCTCTCTAGTGCTCCCCTTGATGCAAGATTCTACTCAGAGGATCTACGGAGGACGGGGCTTCTCCATGGCTGCTTGGAAGAATGTGGGGATATGTGGTTCGACGGCGAGGTGTGGCTCCAGTGAGCTAGGGTTTCGGCCCCATTCAAATCAAAGAGGATACGGAGGGATTGCGGATAGGGATTGAGGCAGGGCGTCGCGGTGGCCTTCTAATCCCCCTCTAGAACGACGGCGAGCATCTTGATGCACGGCTGACGACGACGACATCGGGTGGCGGCGAGCTCCTCCAGCGAGCTGCCTGTGTGCGTGAGGATGACGAAGACGTAAATTTTGCGGAAAACCCCCTGGCGATTCTTTCAGCTCAACCCGTGGTCCTTCTTTGGTCCCACTTGTCAGTCACAGATGGAAACGAGCTAGGATGGTTGCTGGGCTATTGTGGGCTGCACATGGTCGTTAGATAAGGAAAAGATGTTGGGCCACGGCCAGGTAATGTTTTTATTTGTTTTATTTGTTTCTATTTTCTGTTTTCCTTTTAAGATTTGAATTTGATTTATACTTTGAACTTTTCTTTGTAGGATTTATTTGCTGGATAATTGCAATAATACTAAAATATATCTAGTATCATTTGTGAACTTTTATTATATAATCTTTTTATATTTCTTTTATTTACTCAATATGAACTCCTTTTTAATAATTTGTAGAAACTTTTCTTATTATTTTCTCTCCTCTTTTAGTTATGGATTTCTTGAATGATGTATTCTTATTTGTTTATAAGACTTAACTCTAGTTGGCTCAGAGTTTGAATATAAATTTTTATATGTATAATGATCCTATATCATTATTTGATGTCTGAAATATGAAAGAACTTTATATGGTTCTTACTACTTCCATTAATTTGGAAAATGGCAATGTATATATTATATTATGATAAACAAGGAAGTTTTGGATTTTTGAATTATGAATATTTACCCTAGGTTTAGGGTTTTTAATGTACTTAGATTCCTTTATGGATATGAGTAAAGGTTTAATAATTAAGCATATTGTTTTCTGTTTAGGGTATTTGATGACATCACCTTTCGGACTAGAAAGTTATATTTAGAATGTTTTATAGAAAGGAATTGATAAAGATATACTTAAGCACATATAATTATGATGGTTGGAATTGGCAGATATGTGCTTATGTGATTTGTTATAGGGAAATGTTCCTATCAAGTGATATAGATATAAGATAAGGAATTCTTAATATGAGATGGATATTATTCTTGGTTTTAAGATTTCAAGTTGATTGTTTACCAAGAAGTACTATCTTCCATAATTCATAATTCTAGACTTCTTATTAAGGAATTCCTTTCCTAGATAAACTATCTTTTCCTATATATCATCATGATGAGTTTTACTTCATAAGAATATTCTTATTCACTGATGAACCTTCTAAACTCATGGATGAATCCAATGAGTTTGATACTAAAATGTTTCATAGCTTCCTCATATCCTTGCTTGGTTGTACCAACTACTCTACTGTTCATAGCCTTCCATCCAACAAATAGTTCCTTCAAACTCTACTCCTAATCTTCCTTAATCATTCATTACTAATGTATCTCTAATAGTTGTATGCATCCACCTACCTTTCTCTAAAATTGACTATCCTTTAAGATGAATAACACCACTTCTATAACTCTATGATATACTAGCTTTAATTGAATAATATCATCCTATATTCACTTTATTCCAATAACTCACACTCCAACCCTAAATTATATTTATGTGGCTTGTAATGACTACTCTAGGATAACTTATCTCTACTAAGGTTCCAATCATGTTCTACCCACCAGTATTACTTATACTAAATATAAGCATTCAATATTGGTGGCTAAAGCATCACCATAATAATCCTTTAATCAATTATTGCTTAAGTTCTTAGTTGGCTAAGCAAGGCTTTATCAATCCTACTTTTCCATTGTCTTGAAATTATCTTCTTAGTATCTCACATTGGATTAAGGTTATTTATGGACTATGCCCTTTTTAAAAGATTTAACTAGATGTTATGATAATATCAAGAAATAGTAGATCAAGGATTGATAGTTCAAGAATTTGTGAATCAATGGGGAATTATCCAACATTGATGAACAATAGATATTAAGATAAGTTCCACAAGGATTGCTATAGAAAGAAAGATATAAAGTGGATGATCTTGACTTAGTCCCTTTCCAACTCCAACTCATTAAAGAGTTTAAGGTTAGGTATTACTATGATACTCATAGTAAGAATAGATAAGAATAAGATAGGTCAGCATTAATCATTTCATTTTTATTATTTTAGTGGTAATCTTAACTTAGTATTCATAGGTTGATATGATGAATAGTATGATATGATCCCTTAAGGATCATTTATGAATCATTTAAGCAATGTATTATAAGTGACATTTTATTATATTTGGTCTACCCTTAGACCAAATCATGTTTACCCAAATAAGGTTTTAGCAAAGGTCATATTGAAACTTATCGCAGTTAACTTGATGATCTACTTCAATTGCATCAAGTTATGAGAAGCTTCAATCAATTTGACAAGTTATGTTTTAAAAGCGCGAAAATTATTCGGATTTTCTATGCATGAATGCAATGCACACATCTGGGTTCAGCTTATTTCTAAGCTCTAATGCTGGGATGTTACAGACTCTCCCCCTTAAAATAAACTTCGTCCTCGAAGTTCACAAACTCTCACGTTTCGGAGTAAGGAATTGACTTGTAATTGTTGCTACATTCTCCACTCCATGATGACCTTAAATGGAATTAATTGTAGTATTCCATAACCTGATTAGATATCCTAATCCAATTTTTTTTATTTTAATCATCAAACTTTATTACTATTTTAAGTACAGTTTAGAGGGTCTCCTTAAAAATAAGTTTTACGTTTCTATATACCCGTGTTAGTAGTCAAAAGACTACCTTTCTATTCCTGTCATAGTATAGTTGATACTGGTACTCCTTCCATTATTGGATTTGAACTCAATTTGTCCATACCCATTGGAATTTTTCATTCTCTTTACTTGCCCAATTAGGTGTTCTATATTACTTCTTAAGGATTACTTAAGAGTTGTTTCTTTTAGAATTGGTCGGTTAAATGTATCCTTTATCACCTTCAAGCTTATACCTTCTTAAGGTTTTTAAATAATCTTCACCTTCAAGCTTATACCTTCCATTATTACTTATAGTACTTTCTTCAACTTTCATTCATAATGTCTACTCCCCCCCTTAGGTTTTACTAATAGTCTTTAAACTACATACATAGAGACCATTGGTTCTTAAGCTAGAATGTTGGTTTCTGTTCAGCTTATATTTACCGGTTTAGGGTCCGATGAAATATTATACGGTGTATCCACATAGTTGTGGATCTCCGAAGCAAATCTTTCAGCAATATATGTCGTACTTACCATTGAACATTCTCGCTAGGGTAAGTCTAACTTTGCGAAGCCTCTCGAAAGACGATCGCCTTAAAAATTTTATACTTCCTTAGGTCTTACTTAACTTAGGCCAAATTTAATGCTCTTTATGCAACCATTAAGATGATCTGGTTAACCATGTCAACCAAATACCAGCTGCGGACAAAATACCAACTGTGGATCAGAATGCCGACTAAGAATTAAGTACCAAAGGCGGATCATTCTGGGTGGTAGGTATTACCTTACAGTTTCCGATCTATAACTGGCATTCTCTCTGAATTGTCAGAGCTTGAATACCCTTTTGGTTCCAAGGCATCTTCTTGGTACCTTTTCATGATGCTTCCATGAACTTGGTACAACTCTTTCATAAACTTCTTAGCATCTTACCTACTTTGAATGAGCTTTCAGTTTATCATATCTTGTTGCTCCCTACATCTTCTACACCAGACTTTCTTCCTAGGCTGGCCAAAAATGACCTATGCTCTATCTATCCTCCAAATGATGTTAATACCCCTTATATCATGCTTCATCCTTCAAGTCAGTCTTCCTTATGATCTTCGAAACTCGTCACTCCCTTACACGAATTCCCGTTTCTATCTAGGTCTATAACATCAAGTATTAACTGGGTGTTACATCATGCATTTGCACACCTAATTAAACTTCATGTACATATATAGTCAATCAAGAAGATCCAATAATATCCAAAAGTCGATAAACAACAAAACATATACCATGTATTACACATAGGTTTTAAAAAATTTACAAATGTACTAGATGTTCCAACGGTTTTCTCCTTACCTATTTACACAACTATCTTACAAGAACTTCTTGTTCTTGTGGATATATTCCTCACTTATTTCGGCAAACCCTTCAAACTATAATACGCATTACCCTCTATATACATTATTCAAGCCCTCATCCCTTGGGATGTCGTTCCTTTCTTACTTTCATCTTCCTCTAGTGCTTCCTGGAATTATGTCCATGATGACGTGAAGTCCTACGACTTCCTTCTAGAGCATAAGAGCATCCAGGAGGTGCGTATTCTTGGTTAGAAGTATCGAGACTGAGATTAGTCATTGAAAAATGACTAGAGTTGGCGTAATCTTCTATAGAATATTCCGGGTTTTCCGGCAACGCTTCCTCATAGTAAGTTGGTTCCTTAGCTTTTTCTTGGATCCAGTCATATATATTGGTGTAGTATCTATCGGAATACTCTTCTAAGTTGATTGGATTAGTATTACCCCCATATGGTCCATAAGGCTCTCTTTGGTTATAGTTGATCTCTTCTTCAATACCTATATCACAAGGTATAGGATTTCCTATGGTTCTACCTTGAGATTCTATTTCCCATCCATACTTGTTGGGCTCAGGGTTATTTGGAATAACTCTATTCCATTCCTGTTGTTCGGAGTTGTACTTGGTCCATAGGTCTTCAGGTGGCTTGAAGTCATTTTGGTAATAGGCATAATTTTACGAGTTTGGGTCATCAAACTCAGTTTCCTCAAACACTTCCCCTGAAGGTATTTACTTGGGATGCCTAGCTTCTTTATCTAACTTCTTCCTACGGGCCATTGCTTTATCAGGATCAGTAAAATCCTCAATGACCGTATCCAGCTCCTGAACTAAGACTTGGTGAGTGTTATGATAAGTGTTTAGCAAAGACCGATAATGATCCATATACTCTACATCTAGAGTAGGTTCAGCTTGGACTAAGGTAGAGTGATCTAACTCATGTTTTGAGTTTGAGGTTTCATGTGTTATAATGGCGTGAGTACTACCTTCTAGAGCTTGGGATTTCTGTTCTCGAATCATGGTTATGGCTGCTGCTACGGCAATCTGATGTGCAGATGCCATGCACCTTGCCTCTCCTGATGGCATTTCTCCCTTAAGTCCTAACTTCTTGGGTAACATGATCATGCCACAGTATTTAGCTAATACCTGCCCATCATAGTAACTGTAAATCTTGACCAAAAGTCTCGATTCACATTCCAAACTCCATAGAAGTTGTCGGACATTATCTGTCCAATCCCCTTCGTAGTCATTCAACGTCCTGTTCATCACTTGAACATTCCGGGGTGGATATCGAGGTGCCATGTGGAACTGTAGATAAGAAATTATCATCAGTCACATAGAGTTAAAACTCTTGGGTGTTGATCGGAATTGCAATCATATAAAAGAGTTATCGCACTAGTGACATAACATGATTATTATCAAGTGAATATCCCTCATATCACTAGAGAACTATTTATTATCACTAGGATGTGTTCTACAGGTTCTACCTATTTACTAGGTTTCCAACCTAAGGTCAAAGCATATGCTCTGATACCAACTGCGGTGACCAAGCATACCACTGCATGATGTAGTATACTATAGTCGTTGACATAACACCAATGAAACACCGTTCACTAGTATTACATCCCTCAGAATGGCACAACAGAAACACATCGGGTTCAATACATGGCTAAAGGTTACAAATCACTCTTTACACAAGATCCAGAGAACACTCTAGGTTACAGAGAGAGAAAGAACTTCTTAAGGAGAAGAATCAGAGATAAATAACGCAAGAATAGTTATACTGTTAAAACTAGTATTTTAACTAAGGGATTATCATTGCTGCTATTGCAATACACTACAGAATTAGGTTCTTTGGCTAGAGATTATATTCCTATCTAATCAGTAACTTCGTCTTCACTTGAGTTGATGTATATGTTGACTTCCTTGACTTCATTGAAGAGCTTTAGCTTTTGATGATTCCTGGAGCATAACTTGGTGTAGACATCGTCTTAATGGCTTCAGAATCTAGCAAGGGTTAAGAAGATACTTTGAGTACGAGCATACTCAGCAAATTCACTAGAAAAGGAGTGTTTGATGCACTATAACTACAGCCACAGACCATAGGTCATAGGCAATGCAAGTTTTCATAAAAATTTCTTCAAAGGTTGCTTTTATTCTGAAAAGCTATGTCTGTCAGCCTTCACGGGTTTACCAGAACTTTCATGGTGTTCCTTTCCCGCCGCGTTCGTAGCTCCTTCCCGGAACAGGGAGTAACACGTTACGGTTCTTACACTCTGCAGAGGTGCGTCACTTTACCCATGAGAGATCAACTATTTGTTGCACAACCGGGCAGCTTATTCCCGTCCACAATTCCATGATGTGGGGACCAGAAGATGATCCAAGACAATCACTGCCCCCTTCGCGACCTCGCATGCCTCCTTGGTGTACACCATGCCCACATATTGGATTACGGCAATGGTTTGTACAAACCGTTAGATGCCAGAACTATCGTGGGACGATGAGGGTTCCCACCCATATGCTGCATATCCTCTACGAATTACCAATTAATATGCACGCTTCGAGTATAACAGCCACGACCTACACATCCGGCTTCATGCGAGAGGAAGAAGATACAGCTGACTTCTCCGTCCCATTCCAAATCTCATGGTCAACACGTAATATACGGCGCAAGAATCACTGGCAACATTGGTTGTTAAGTCCTAGGTGATATAGTTCTGAATAGTGGAATTCCAACTGTCAGATTTAATAGATTAGCTGATCACCCTGGATCAGTAACCAATAGTTCACATTATTATCGAAAATAGTGTTTTTAGACCTTTTTCAAAGGCAGGTGATAACAACACTGGATTTGTAAAATACTTTACAGAAAATAAACAGAGGACATGAGCAAGTGTGAACTTGCCTTTTGTGATTGCAAGATTATGCACTCACGGTCTTCGAGTCAGCATAAGATCCAAAATCTGAAATCAACATCATTGTCCGATAAGGACTAATGTTTAAAGAAGCAATATGCTTTTATGCATAAGTAATGTGATGCACGTTCTAAACGCCAATCCTGGGGATAACGTTGTCCTAGGGTTTGGATTCCGGAAATGGTTACTTTGGAATGTGTGGTCCTTTTAGATAGGTTTCACATCTATGCTTCTATTAGAGCTTATGAGTGGTTTTGAGCAACACATATGTAGTAGTAAAATATATACTTATGATATACTAGTCAAAATTGCTTATATAAGATCTTGTTTGAAGTGGCAAAAAGAATAACCTTCGAAGAAAAAGTTTCTCTTCTAAGGTCTAAACAAGCTTTGTAATTAGTTGAGTTGGGTAGTCGTTATTTATGTTTGCTAAAATGGTTTGGTTTTGAGATGTTTTTATAACTTACTACTTCAGACCAAAGTTAACTATAAAACATATAGTAATGTTATTGTATTATATTCAGATTCTTGGAGACTAAAGTTAACTTTAAAATAGAGATAGTTTTGAAAGTATAATACTTATAACATTTGTATCTTGTGTATCTGTAATGTTTCCTTTAGGTTACTTAAGATTGGTTATCCTTTTACTTGGTGTAGTGGTTTCTTGATTCTATAATGGAGTAGTATCATTTCCCTTTTATAGATGAGTGAGTATAGTTTATAAACCAAGATATATTGTCACTTAACTACTTTTGAATTTTCTATAGTGTTGTGGTAGTTTTTGTAATTTGGTAGTTAACATAGATGGAAAGGATTTGGTGTATTTATAAGTTGTTCTTTAAGGTTAATTTTATAAGTGGAAATCTTTTTAGAATATAATCCTTACTTAAAGTAGAAGATAATTTAATACAAAGGTACTTGTAATGTTTTAAACCATTATGGCTTATATTATTAATACTCAAGACTATTACTATTTATTAAATTTAATTGATTAATTTTAGAAATATTAATAAGTGTTATTTACACTTATATGAATTTTAAACTAAGTAAATAAGTTTAAATTTGAGTTATTAAAATAGTTAAATTTTTATTTAACTCAAAAGTGGAATATTTTATTTTTATCATGTAGGTATTATTTTTGTGATCATTTTGGTATATTATATTTATTTTTTGTGATTTATAAATAATAAGATATGATTTTTACAATTCTTATTACTTTATAATTACTTAATAAATAATAAATATTTAATTGAGTGAAATAATAATGCATGATTATAATTTTTAATTATAATTTTTATTGTGCTAAGTTTTTTGGTATTTTATTCATATTATTAACATTTACAATTATTAAAATATGAATTATCAAAGTTTTATTACTTATAAAACCTTTATTAAATAATATTTATTTAAATAATACTCATAATAATTTTTGATAATAATTTTAAGTTGTAGATTTTATTTTTCTACAAATTTTCATATATTATACACAATTTTCTGAATTATAAATCAAAAGTTATTAATTAAACAAGATTTAAGCATTTATTTGATTTCTGAACTATTATTAATTGAATTTCTAACATTTTATTTATTTCCTAAACAGGAAATACTTTTTACACCGTACCTAAGACTAGCCTAAGCCACTGACCCGTGGGCCATTGTCCACCTCAGCTCTCAGGTTTAGAAAATGTATTTGTTACCGACTCTGTTTCTATCCCATTCAATGACATATGGGCCCAAGGCCATGTCATCAGCCACGCGAGACAAAGACCAGGTCAAACAGGATACTGGGTCCAGGGTGGCATCGGCATGACGTCGCTATGGCATCAGCACCACCACCGCCGCCAGTGGGTGGTCGCCGGCGACGATCTTCTGCGCCCTAGCAAACGAAATGAACCTAGTTCGAATCAGCGCAACTCGCTGAACCTTAAAGTGGCGGCGCCGCTCGGAAATAGTCATCGGAGCCTCGGCTCCGACGAGCTCCGATGGCGGCCGACGGTGACAGAAGGTGCGACGGCGTTTATCAACGAGATACAACAATTTAGGAATGCTGGAGTGTTCAGGAACTTACCCTGATGATGATAGAGAGGTTGGCGAGGACATGCGTGGTCGGAAACGAGTTCCTCGACGAGGATTCCGACGAACTGCCGTGAAGAGGAACGACAAAATTCACCCTCTCCAATGCTCCCCTTGATGCAAGATTCTACTCAGAGGATCTATGGAGGACGGGGCTTCTCCATGGCTGCTTGGAAGAGTGTGGGGAGATGTGGTTCGACAACAAGGTGTGGCTCCGGTGAGCTAGGGTTTCAGACCAAGTCGAATCAGAGAGGATAAGGAGGGATTGTGGATATGGATTGAGGCAGGGCGTCGCGGTGGCCTTCTTATCCCCCTCTGGAACGACGACGAGCATCTTGACGCACGGCTGACGACGACAACATCGGGTGGCGGCGAGCTCCTCCAGCAACCTGCCTGTGTGCGTGAGGATGACGAAGATGTAACTTTTGCGGAAAACCCCCTGGCGATTCTTTCAGCTCAACCCGCGGTCCTTCTTTGGTCCCACTTGTCAGTCATAGATGGAAACGAGCTAGGCTGGTTGCTGGGCTATTGTGGGCTTCACATGGTCGTCAGATAAGGAAAAAGATGTTGGGCCACGGCCAGGTAATGTTTTTATTTGTTTTATTTTTTTCTATTTTCTATTTTCCTTTTAAGATTTGAATTTGATTTATACTTTGAACTTTTCTTTGTAGGATTTATTTGATGGATAATTGCAATAATACTAAAATATATCTAGTATCATTTGTGAAGTTTTATTATATAATCTTTTTATATTTCTTTTATTTACTCAATATGAACCCCTTTTTAATAATTTGTAGAAACTTTTCTTATTATTTTTCTCTCCTCTTTTAGTTATGGATTTCTTGAATGATGTATTCTTATTTATTTATAAGACTTAACTCTAGTTGGCTCAGAGTTTGAATATAAATTTTTATATGTATAATGATCCTATATCATTATTTGATGTATGAAATATGAAAGAACTTTATATGGTTCTTACTACTTCCATTAATTTGGAAAATGTCAATGTATATATTATATTACGATAAACAAGGAAGTTTAGGATTTTTGAATTATGAATATTTACCCTAGGTTTAGGGTTTTTAATGTACTTAGATTCCTTTATGGATATGAGTAAAGATTTAATAATTAAGCATATTGTTTTCTGTTTAGGGTATTTGATGACATCACCATTCAGACTAGAAAGTTATATTTAGAATGTTTTATAGAAAGGAATTGATAAAGATATACTTAAGCACATATAATTACGATGGTTGGAATTGGCAGAGATGTGCTTATGTGATTTGTTATAGGGAGATGTTCCTATCAAGTGATATAGATATAAGATAAGGAATTCTTAATATGAGATGGATATTATGCTTGGTTTTAAAATTTCAAGTTGATTGTTTACCAAGAAGTAATATCTTCCATAATTCATAATTCTAGAATTCTTATTAAGGAATTCCTTTTCTAGATAAACTATCTTTTCCTATCTATCATCATGATGAGTTTTACTTCATAAGAATATTCTTATTCACTGATGAACCTTCTAAACTCATGGATGAATCCAATGAGTTTGATACTAAAAATTTTCATAGCTTCCTCATATCCTTGCTTGGTTGTACCAACTACTCTACTGTTGATAGCCTTCAATCCAACAAATAGTTCCTTCAAACTCTACTCCTAATCTTCCTTAATCATTCATTACTAATGTATCTCTAATAGTTGTATGCATCCAACTACCTTTCTCTAAAGTTGACTATCCTTTAAGATGAATAACACCACTTCTATAACTCTATGCTATACTAGATTTAATTGAATAATATCATCCTATATTCACTTTACTCCAATAACTCACACTCCAACCCTAAATTATATTTATGTGGCTTGTAATGACTACTCTAGGATAACTTATCTCTACTAAGGTTCCAATCATGTTCTACCCCCCAGTATTACTTATACTAAATATAAGCATTCAATATTGGTGGCTAAAGCATCACCATAATAATCCTTTAATCAATTATTGCTTAAGTTCTTAGTTGGCTAAGCAAGGCTTTATCAATCCTACTTTTCCATTGTCTTGAAATTATCTTCTTAGTATCTCACATTGGATTAAGGTTATTTATGGACTATGCCCTTTTTAAAAGATTTAAGTAGATGTTATGATAAGATCAAGAAATAGTAGATCAAGAATTGATAGTTAAAGAATTTGTGAATTAATGGGGAATTATCCAACATTGATGAACAATAGATATTAAGATAAGTTCCATAAGGATTGCTATAGAAAGAAAGATATAAAGTGGATGATCTTGACTTAGTCCCTTTCCAACTCCAACTCATTAAAGAGTTTAAGTTAGGTATTACTATGATACTCATAGTAAGAATAGATAAGAATAAGATAGGTCAACATTAATCATTGCATTTTTATTATTTTAGTGGTAATCTTAACTTAGTATTCATAGGTTGATATGATGAATAGTATGATATGATCTCTTAAGTATCATTTATGAATCATTTAAGCAATGTATTATAAGTGACATTTTATTATATCTGGTCTACCCTTAGACCAAATCATGTTTACCCATATAAGGTTTTAGCAAAGGTCATATTGAAACTTATCGTAGTTAACTTGATGATCTACTTCAATTCCATCAAGTTAAGAGAAGCTTCAATCAATTTGAGAAGTTATGTTTTAAAAGCGCGAAAATTATTCGGATTTTCTATGCATGAAAGCAATGCACACATCTGGGTTCAGCTTATTTCTAAGCTCTAATACTGGGATGTTATAGGTGTGGGGAGGGCTAGGGATTGTGTGTTTGGGGCAGCCCTCCCCCTATATTTATGAGAGGGGGGGGGGGGGCAGTCTTAGGAGGGGTGGGTTTGAATCCAAACCCAAACCCAAGTTGGATTGAGAGAAGGACTCTTTCCTTCTTCCACCAGGAAACCATTGTTCCAGTTTGAATTTTCAAACTTCCTGTTTGACTTTCAATTTAGAGATTTAATTCTCTCTTGCAAATTCCCAAACCAAGTGACCTAGGATATGATCCAATCATTCCACTTACACATGACATATTCATGGACCATTCCCCTTCCGGTCCGGTGAACCTTCTAGACCCTTCTAGAACCTCTCCGATGAAAACATCGAAATCATTCTCGAACTCCAGAATCAGACTTTCCTTTTATGAATCTTAATCTCCGGACCATTCCGGATCTCCTCGTGATATCCGGATCCCATCCGAGACTCCGAACAACATTAGGTATCCCTACTAACATTCCATATCTACTAAACAACATTGAATCCTTAAGTGTGTCTCCCTATGGTTCGTGAATTATGCGGACATGACCGAGACACTTCTCCGATCTATAACCAATAGAGGAATCTGGAAATTCATATGGCTCCCACATATTTCTACGATTACTTTGCGATTGAATGAACCACTTACATACGATACCAATTTCCCTTTGTCTCGCGATAGTTTACTTATCCGAGGTTTTGATCATCGGTATCTCTGCATACCTAGTTCAACCTCGTTACCGATAAGTACTCTTTTCTCGTTCCCGTGATATGTGATCCCTTGTGAGCCAGTCACATGCTTGCAAGATAATTGGATGACATTCCACCGAGAGGGCCCAGAGTATATCTATCCGTCATATGGATGGACAAATCCCACTCTTGATCCATGTGTCTCAACCCATACTTTCCGAACACTCAATGCCACCTTTATAGCCACCCAGTTACGGTGTGGTGTTTGATGTCATCAAAGCATCCTTCCGGTGATGGTGATTAGCATGATCTCTTGTAAAAGGAATTAGGTTGCTATGTATGAGAAAACTTATAGCAAATGAACTATTGAATTGACTTGATCTTAATGCTACGCTTATCTATAGGAGTATGTCCATCATACCATTCTCCTAATGATATGATCTTCTTGTTAACAACATCTCAATGTTCATGATCGGGCAACCACGATCATCTGTTAACCAACAAGCTAGTATTACAAAGAGGCTTAACTAGGGACTCTAATTTAGTTTACAAATCACACAAGTATTAATGTTTCCGGTTAATACTATTATAGCATGAATGTAAACATTTATCATAAACACAAAGATATAATAATAACCACTTTTATTATTGCCTCTAGGGCATATCTCCAACAATCTCCCACTTGCACTAGAGTCAACTAATCTAGATTACATGGTAATATACCGAACACCCATGGCGGTTTGGTGTTGGTCATGTTTTGCCCTCGGGAGAGGTTTAGTCAACGGATCCGCCACATTCAGATCTGTGTGTGCTTTGCAAATCTTTATGTCACCATCTTGGACATGCTCTCGAATAGCGTGAAAATGTAGCTTGATGTGCTTCAGCTTCTTGTGTGACCTTGGTTCTTGGGCATTGGCTATGGCGCCCATGTTATCACAGTAGATAGACATTGGGTCCAGCGCACTTGGAACCACACTGAGCTCTGTAATGAACTCCTTCATCCATATCGCCTCTTGTGAAGCCTCCGAAGCAGCTATGTATTCCGATTCAGTTGAAGATATCACCACAATTCTTTGCTTTGCACTCCTCCAGCTAACTGCTGCACCATTCAAAGTAAATATGTATCCAAATTGAGATTTAGAAACATCCAGATCGGTGTTCCAACTAGCATCGGTGTAACCATTAACAACGAGATGTTCATCACCTCCATAAGAAAGAACCATATCCTTAGTTCTTCTCAAGTACTTAAGGATGTTTTTGACCGCTGTCCAATGATCCACTCCTGGATCACTTTGTTATCTGCTAGTCAAACTAACAACATATGCAATGTCGGGTCTAGTACATAGCTTGGCATACATAAGAGATCCTATGGCTGAGGCATAGGGAGTCTTACTCATCCTTTCTCTATCTTCTGCCATTGTAGGACTTTGAGTTTTACTCAAGGTCATATTGGGCAACATGGGCAAGAACCATTTCTTGCTATCTTCCATTCCAAACCTCTTTAGAACTTTGTCCAAATATGTACTCTGTGACAATGATATTAGGCGTCTCGATCTATCTCTATAAATCTTTATGCCTAATATGTAAGCTGCTTTGCCAAGATGTTTCATTGAAAAACTATTATTAAAATAATCCTTGACACTATTAAGAAGGTCTACATCATTCCCAATCAACAATATGTCATCTACATATAGTATTAAGAATGCTATAGAGCTCCCACTCACTTTCTTGTAAATACAAGCCTCTCCATAAGTTTGTATAAAACCAAAGCTTTTGATTACCTTATCAAAACATTGATTCCAACTTCGGGATGCTTGCTTCAATCCATAAATGGACCGTTGAAGTTTGCATACCTTGTTAGCATCTTTAGGATCGACAAAACCTTTGTGTTGCATCATATACAACTCTTCATCAATGTCTCTATTGAGGAACACCGTTTTGACATCCATCTGCCATATCTCATAATCATAATATGTAGCGATTGCTAATAAAATCCTCACAGACTTTAGCTTCGCTAGTGGTGAGAAACTATCATCGTAGTCAACTCCTTGAATTTGTGGAAACCCTTTTGCGACAAGTCGAGCTTTATAGACAGTAACATTACCATGAACATCTGTTTTCTTCTTGAAAATCCATTTGTTCTCGATAGCCTTCTGGCCATCCGGTAAGTCCACCAAAGTCCATACTTGGTTTTCGTACATGGATCCAATCTCGGATTTCATGGCTTCTTGCCATTTATTGGAATATGGGCTCATCATCGCTTTCTCATATGTCGCAGGGTCATCGGTGTTGTCCACCAACATTACACTCATAACGGGATCATACCAATCAAGAGTAGTACGAGTTCCAGTTGACCTATGAGGTTTCGTAGTAACTTCAACCAAAGTTTCATGATCAACTTCATTAGCTTCCTCTCTTATTGGCGTAGGCGCCACAGGAACTACTTCTGGTGTTGCGCTACTCGCAAGTTCGAGAGAAGGTTCAACAACCTCGTCAAGTTCTACTTTCCTTCCAGTCACTTCTTTCGAGAGAAACTCCTTCTCTAGAAAGGATCCATTCTTGGCAACGAAGATTTTGCCCTCGGATCTATGATAGAAGGTATACCCAATAGTTTCCTTCGAGTATCCTATGAAGATGCATTTTTCCGCTTTGGGTTCAAGCTTGTCGGGCTGTAACTTCTTTACATAAGCTTCACAACCCCAAACTTTAAGGAACGACAATTTAGGTTTCTTCCCAAACCATAATTCATACGGTGTCGTTTCAACGGATTTAGATGGTGCCCTATTTAAAGTGAATGCGGCTGTTTCTAATGCATAACCCCAAAACAATAGCGGTAAATCTGTAAGTGACATCATAGAATGAACCATATCTAAGAGAGTTCGATTAAGACGTTCGGACACACCATTACGTTGTGGTGTTCCCGGCGGTGTCAATTGTGAAAGTATTCCGCATTTCTTCAAATGCTCGCCAAACTCGTAACTTAGATATTCACCTCCGCGATCAGATCGTAGAGATTTCATCTTCTTGTTATGTTGATTCTCTACCTCACTTTGAAATTCCTTAAACTTCTCGAAAGTTTCGGACTTATGTTTTATGAAATAGATATACCCATATCTACTCAAGTCATCCGTGAAGGTAAGAACATAATGATAACCACCGTGTGATGCTACACTCATTGGGCCACACACATCGGTATGTATGATTTCCAATAAGTCCGTAGCTCGCTCCATCATACTAGAAAATGGAGTCTTAGTCATTTTACCCATCAGACATGCTTCGCATCTTTCAAGTGATTCAAGAAGTCCATCGGAATGGAGTTTATTCATACGCTTCACTCCAATATAACCAAGACAATAGTGCCACATATAGGTCGAGTTATCGCTTAATTTCAAACGTTTAGCTTCAATGTTATTAATGTGTGTATTTCCACAATCGAGATTCAATAAGAATAGACCATCTATCAAAGGTGCATGTGCATAAAACATATTACTCATATAAATCGAACAACCATTATTCTCGGACTTAAACAAGTAACCATCTCGCAATAAACATGATCCGGATATAATGTTCATGCTCAACGCAGGCACCAAATAACAATTAGTTAAGTATAAAACTAATCCCGATGGTAGATGAAGAGGTAGTGTGCCGACCGCGATCACATCAACCTTTGATCCATTTCCAACGCGCATTGTCACCTTGTTCTTCGCTAGCTTCCATCTATTCCGCAGCACCTGTTTCAAGTTACAAATATGAGCAACGGAACCAATATCAAATACCCAGACACTACTATGAGTACTAGTGAGATACACATCAATAACATGTATATCAGATATACCTTTCTTCTTGATGTTTCCGTTCTTCAAATCCGCCAAGTACTTAGGGCAATTCCGCTTCCAGTGACCTTCTCCCTTGCAGTAAAAGCACTCAGTATCAGGCTTAGGCCCAGCCTTGGTCTTCTTCGCCGACGCGGTAACTTTTTACCGCCCTTCTTGAAGTTTTCCTTTTTCTTAGACTTGCCTTGCTTCTTGAATTTGGTGGTCTTATTAACCATCAACACTTGGTGCTCTTTCTTGATCTCCACTTCCGTAGACTTTAACATGGAGAAGAGTTCAGGCAACGACTTGTCCATGTTTTGCATATTGTAGTTCATCACAAAGTTCTTGTAACCTGGTGGTAGTGATTGGAGGACACGGTGAATCCCCAAAGCATTAGGAATCACTATACCAAAGCTTTGAAGCTTGCTTGCGTGCCTACACATCTTAAGCACGTGCTCACTGACGGAGCTGCCCTCTTCCATCTTGCAGTTAAAGAACTTTTCAGAAGCCTCATAACTCTCAACTGCCGCGTGAGCCTCAAATATCATTTTGAGTTCACAGAAAATATCATGTGGGTCATGGTTCTCAAACCTTTTCTGAAGCTCCGATTCCAAACCATACAAGATAGCACATTGAACTGTGGAGTACTGATTCTTCCGAGCGAGGAAAACATTCTTTACCTCATCGGTAGCATCAGCTGCAGGTGGGTCACCCAGCGGTGCATCCAGCACATAGGTCAAATTACCAGCATTGAGGACGATCCTCAAATTGCGGAACCAATCCACGAAGTTGCTTCCATTGTTTTTCAACTTTTCTTTCTCTAGGAACGCATTAAAATTGATGGTAGGGGCCGCCATTGATCTACAACATATTTGCAATAGTTTAGACTAAGTTTATGACAAATTGAGTTCTAATTAATAGTTAAATTAATCTAGGTGAACTCCCACTCAAAACAATATCCCTCACATTGCTTTAGTGATCACACAAACCAAATCCACCACATCAAAACCGATCATCACGAGAGTTGATGTAGCTTCAATGGCGAACAATCAACATGTTCATCATATCTACTATATGACTCATGCTTTACCTTTTGGTGATCCGTTTTCCGAGACCATGTCTGTACATGCTAGGCTCGTCAAGATCAAAACTTAGCTTCCGCATGAGCAAATCTGGCTTGCTCACGTTGTATACACTCGCATAATCTAACACACCCGATCATCACGTGGTGATTTGAAACAACGAGCTTTAGCAACGGTGCTAACTAAGGATGAACACTTTATAACTTGAAATTTTTGTGCTTGAGGGATCATCTTATAATGCTACCATCGCGAACTAAGCAATACAAGATGCATAAAAGGATTAACATCACATGCAATTCATAATATGTGATATGATATGGCCTTTCTTCTTATGCTTCCGATCTCCATCTTCAAGCACAAACATGATCTCCATCATCACCGGCATGGCGTCAAGGTCAATGGCGCCACTTCATGGTTGTCGTCCACCAGCATCAACTATTACAACTACTTTGAATAATAGACACGCAGGTCTTAACGGAATTAAAAAGACAACCATATGGTTCCTGCGGGTTGCCGACTTACAATAAGGAACATTGCATACATCATATATAATCACAATCATGGCCATATCACATCACATCACACCCCTGCAAAACAAAGTTAGACGCCTCTAATTTTCTTTGCATATTTTGCGTGGGTTGGGGCTTTCAATAAGTGTCGTTCTAACTTATGAACAAGAATCACAACGTTGATGCTTGAACTATCAAGTGCCCGTTGTAAATTGAATCTATACTATGATGGGAGAGACAGACACCCGCAAAGCCACTTATGCAATACAAGTTGCATGTTAAGCATGGAGCAAGTATCATGAACGATGTCATGTAAGGTTAGCCCAGGCCGCTTCATCCCATCATACCGCAATATGCGAAGTACACAAAAAACAATTGATAATAAAAGCACCACCGCCCACAATGACCATTGTGTTCTACTTGTGCAACATATCTACATATAGACACGGCTCTGATACCACTGTAGGGTTCGTAGCACGGAAAACAAAAATTTTCTACCGCATGCACACAAACAAGCCAATATCTATCTACTAGATTGTAGCAACGAGTCGATAGAAGAACTCACCCTCGAAGATTCCAAAGCGGTTAACGAGAGCAGATTCTCGTGGGTGATGTAGTCGTACACTTACCGATCTCAAGATCGCGTAGATGATCCTTCCGGCGCTATGTTCCGGCAGATCTTTCGTAGTTAGTCACACGTTCGGTACTCGATGAAGACCTTCCTCTCCCTTTTTCCAGAAGGCAGCGGAGGTTGTAGTTCTCCCCTCGCGATTCCAGCAGCACGACGACGTGGTGTCAGAAGTAGAGGGAAGATCCCGAAGGGCTTTGCCTAAGCTGGTGCGAGTTATGGTGGATCTAGGGTTTCTTGGAGATCTAGGGTTTAGAAGGCCGGGAGGAGGAGGATGTGTCGGCGGCGGCTAGGGCTACGGCGACGAGGCGGCGACGGCGCGAGGCGGCGGCGGCGGCGACGACGCACGGGTGTGGGGAGGGCTAGGGCTTGTGTGTTTGGGGCAGCCCCCCTCTCATACCCCTCTATTTATGAGAGGGGGGCAGCCTTGGGATGGGTGGGTTTGAATCCAAACCCAAACCCAAGTTGGATTGAGAGAAGGACTCTTTCCTTCTTCATCTAGGAAACCATTGTTCCAGTTTGACTTTTCAAACTTCCCGTTTGAATTTCAATTTAGAGCTTTAATTCTCTCTTGCAAATGCCCAAACCAAGTGACCTAGGATATGATCCAATCATTCCACTTACCCATGACACATTGATGGACCATTCCCCTTCCGGTCCGGTGAACCTTCTAGACCCTTCTAGAACCTCTCCGATGAAAACATCGAAATCATTCCCGAACTCCGGAATCAGACTTTCCTTATATGAATCTTATTCTACGGACCATTCCGGATCTCCTCGTGATATCTTGGATCCCATCCAAGACTCCGAACAACATTCGGTATCCCTACTAACATTCCATATCTACTAAACAACATCGAATCCTTAAGTGTGTCTCCCTACCGTTCGTGAATTATGCGGACATGACCGAGACACTTCTCCGATCAATAACCAATAGAGGAATCTGGAAATTCATATGGCTCCCACATATTTCTACGATTACTTTGCAATCGAATGAACCACTTACATACGATACCAATTTCCCTTTGTCTCGCGATAGTTTACTTATCCAAGGTTTTGATCATTGGTATCTCTGCATACCTAGTTCAACCTCGTTACTGATAAGTACTCTTTTCTCGTTCCCGTGATATGTGATCCCTTGTGAGCCAGTCACATGCTTGTAAGCCAATTGGATGACATTCCACCAAGAGGGCCCAGAGGATATCTATCTTTCATATGGATGGACAAATCCCACTCTTGATCCATGTGCCCCATCACATACTTTCCGAACACTCAATGTCACCTTTATAGCCACCCAGTTACGGTGTGGTGTTTGATGTCATCAAAGCATCCTTCCGGTGATGGTGATTAGCATGATCTCATGGTCAATGGAATTAGGTTACTATGTATCAGAAAGCTTATAGCAAATGAACTATTGAAATGACTTGATCTTAATGCTACGCTTATCTATAGGAGTATGTCCATCATACCATTCCCCTAATGATATGATCTTGTTATTAACAACATCTCAATGTTGATGATCGGGAAACCACGATCATCTATTAACCAACAAGCTAGTATTACAAAGAGGCTTTACTAGGGACTCTAATTAAATTCACAAATCACACAAGTATTAATGTTTCCGGTTAATACTATTATAGCATGAATGTAAACATTTATCATAAACACAAAGATATAATAATAACCACTTTTATTATTGCCTCTAGGGCATATCTCCAACATCCTTGGGATCTAGATCTTGGATAGTTTTTGTTCTCCGCTTGTGTTATTCCTCCCTTATTCCCCCAATAGCTTTTGTAGCTTTGTTGTAATTTGGGAGTGAAGGACTTGCCCTTGCATTTGATGCATAAGTTTGAGTTCTCCATGGATATTCGCCGAGTACAAGATTATGGGCTTGTTACTCTTGGGTTCTTAGAACCCTAGACGGTTATGTGCTGGGTGTGTTGATTTATTGAGGCCTCCTTTGTGGAATGGCCTTAATCTTGTGGCCTTTTGTGGCTTTGTTGTTAGGAGCCTCCAATTCAGTTGTGGAGATAGCCCCAACCTTGTACGGTTTTGGTGACCGTCCTCAAGTGTCCCTTAGTGGATCGTGAGTAGGCCTTTGTGGTGAGCTCACAGGAGAATAGGGTGAGCCTGTTGTGGCATAGGTGAGTTGCGTGCCTTCGCATCTTAGGGTGAGGCCTTTTGTGGCATTGGGAGAGCATCGAGCCACCACACCTCAAGGTGAGCCATTTGTGGCGTTCCGAGAGCATTGCGCCATCACAACTCTCCAGCAGAGATGTAGCTTCTTTGGAAGTGAATGTCGGGATAAAAATCCTCGTATTCTCGTCCATTGATTATCTCTCAACCGGGCCCTTTATTTATGCATTTTATATTGTGATAGCCATCGTGCTTGAAGTACTTCATCTTGGTATCAGCTTGTTGCTTGTCTTTCTCAGCATAGTTTGTTGGTGCACTTAGTTGAACCTAGTGGTTAGGTTTTGTGCTCAATAAATTAAACATTAGTTTTTATTCTGCATTTATTAGAGCCTAATCCGTAAATTTTTTAAAAGCCTATTCATCCCCTCTAGGCAACGTCATTTGCACTTTCACATACCATTTAATTAGATTAATTAAACAACACAATGAATAATCTGTATGGATGAAAACACAATGCATTATCTAGATAGACAAAAAAACATATAACAATGCATCATCAAAAATACCAAACAGCACAAGGCATCATGTAATTAAATTTAATAAATAGTGTCTGCATAATCAAAATTAACTAAACTGATGGGTCATTGAAATAATCTAAACATCTAGAAGGCATATCATTTAATTGTAAACAACAGAACGCATATCAAAATGGACAAAATGATACAATGCATCATAAAAGTACCTAAACAGCACCACGTGTCATGGAAAATTCCTAAACATCACAAAGCATTATCTAAGTACCAAAACAGAACCCTGCATCATCATCAAGAATATATCATAACTAAGCAGAACAACACAAAATACAATTATCAAGAATATGACATATAAAGAACAGCAAAAAAAGACAATTATCAAGAATATGACATATAACTAAGCAGTTTAATAAAGGACCCGAGTAGACGTTGCCAAAATCTGACTAGATGCACGACGGATTTGGGTTAAAGCCCCAATCCTCCAAATCTAACTCCGTTGCATTGGGGGGGGGGAGAACTTGCTGCATAGGGGTTGATGGGTTGAGCAGATGAATAGGGTGTCACTGATGAAGAACCATCCACATACACCGAAGAAGCATGGACAATCACGGATGAAGGGGGAGCCACCGATAGGGGTATCGCCGTGTACACTCTAAAATTTGGAACATTGGGAATGAGAGTCCAACCTGCAGAGGACAAGAATGTGTCCACTGCCGCACGAGCATTCGGTCCCAACGCAACTTGCATCGGAGGCTTTCGACCGCTCTATGGGAGATGAGGGTTCCTGCACAGCCGGATGAAACCCTAAGGGCGATGGAAACCTCACCTTGGGAGCGACCCGCACACTCGTGAAAGGCGAAGGACACTTTATAAAATGTGCTGTGGCTGGCGGAATCGAACAAGATACCCGCGGCTCTGAAGCAGAGCTTGATGAGGACCACGGCTCCACCTCAGGCAAAGCTTTCGGCATTGGTTTGATCATAGCAATGGACGGGTTAACGACTGAGAGTTGAGAGGTGAGTGTGGGAATGTGATAGAGAGAGGGGATGGTGGGAGGAGTGGGTAACCCTCTATCCCCTTTAGTAGTAGTACTGTACTACAAAAAAATGAACTACATTTCACATATCATCACTTTTGAACAAACTAGTTCATTTGTTTGAACCGACTAAAATAGTGGGTACGCTTTACGTTTCGAACTTTCATTTGGTCCCGAAGCCACTCTTCCCAAAAGAAATCTCGGGTTCTATGCACCTTGTATTGACAAGACCACACAACTTTATTAGTACCTATTTTGCTAGTAGTAAGTATAGTACAATACCTTGTATTACCCTCTATGGTACTTTTGCACAAAACTTTATTAGTATACTACATTTGATTAGATAAAGGAAATTGCTCAATCCAACATCTTTTCGTCGCACTTTTGCACAAAACATTGGTTGGACGTCATTTTGCACATTTTACCAGTTTTTGGCATAATATGTGCACCATTAGCTAGTTAGTCCTCTAATGACCAATTTAACCTCATTGGTATCAATAATGACAAGTGGTTCCCGAATGCCAATTCTAGCATTCATACATAAAGATTGAATGATGCTTAAAACCGGATACTAACAGAAGTTATCACCCACAATATTTTTTTGATGCATCTAGCTAGGATGTAAGAGACTCATTTTATTTGAAACGTCAATGTTTACACAAAAGTACCAAAATATTTATCCATCAGACGTTGAATTTGTGAATGCTTTATTTAGTCATAATAAACTTGTTTTTTAAGATAAGTTTTTTGTCCATAAGGTTTGACCTTTCATTCACATAACTAGATGTCCATCGAATAGTTTCTTTTAAAATGTCAGACGAATGATTTATGTATGTTAATTACACCTCTCACTAAAGCATCCTGATTTTTCAGAAACTTTAAGCGGATAATTTTTTTCCTGTGATTTATTTTGAAAGCATGGTGAATATGGCTTGGAATGCCAAAAGCCCAGTTTCCACACAAAGTTTGGACTATGTTTCACTTACGATTACCAAGTTTTATATATAAGTTCTAAAACTTCCTAGAAAACTTCACACACTTAAACTAATTTAAGCCGATTTGTCAATGTCAGGTATTGAACTATGATAAGTAGTAGATTAATATTGAAATTATACAAGTATCTTTTGAAGGTACCCACTCCAGGTTTTTAATATTGTCGTGGTATTTCCGATGAGTACGCCATGGAGGGGTCCTCACAGAGCGTGTTTAGAGATGTGGGGTAAGGCAGAATGTTGGCGGGTACGAGGTAACACAGCTTACCCAGGTTCAGATCCCATGACGGTGGGAATCCTACTCCTGCTATAAATCACTATAATGGAAATATGCTGAGTTACAGGGATTGGTTTGCTATGCGAGGTATGAGTTGTATCGTGCCCTAAAGGCTCCCATAGGTCCGGCTTATATAGTCGCCAGATCCTAGAGTTACAGGCAAAGTCCTATCCGGACAGGTTACAGAGTCCTACACGGTACATAACTAGTCTAACGTGTCTTGCAATCCAAGGCTTCGGGTATATTGGTGACTCCTCCGTAGCCTTCCTTTATCCGGCATGGGCCTCCCATCTAAATTCGTCTAACTAGGCCGCCCAGCAGGCCATAAGCCTTGCTACCAACGGTGGGCCACCCGGGTTAGCCGGATTAGAGACATGCAATGGTGATACCCATTTATATCCCCAATAGTAGCCCTTTGAGAACTCCGAGATCTTGTGCCGTCTTGCCTCGTCAGATTAAATGCTCTGTCTAGATGAATGTCAGCAAATCGTCAAGCAATATCTTGTAGTCCTCCCAAGAACCCTGCAACGCTCTCCATCTTCAACATGTAAGTCAAAGAACTGCCGAATCTTCCATCATACTCTTCCCATAGCCGGACTTAATCCATCCATGCCGGAATCTTCAGATGGGATGGTTCACCTGCCTATTTCAGTAGAGCAACATAGACCATAGGTCAGCGATACCTCATAACTCACACATACAGAGAACGCAATCATAGTCGTTTTTCCTGCGTGAAGGATGCGAAACGTTGGCGGCCGCGGTGGGAACATGGAGAATTTTCCACGAACGCGCTGTCCACGCATCAACCATTCGATCAACTTGCACGAATCTTGATGCTGAGTACTATAAATTATAACCGTGGTGATTTTCATATTTTCACCGCATTATTCCTCGCATCGTCTTCTTCCTCTAGCAAACGCCTCCTCGAGCTCTCCGCGCGCATGAAGGAAAAAACCCTAGCTTTTCCCATCTCACCGCTAGTCCTCTACGCCAATGGCCAGTAGCAGCAACACCCCGTCCATGGCAGCGTTAGACGAGGCCACGGCAAACCGACAAGCTCTGTCCATGTTCCTCCAGAGGGCGTGGTGGTGCCACGCACCGCGGTGGTGGAAACCACCGGCGGTGACCATATTCCAGCGGGGCTGGAACTGCTGGAAGAGGAGGCCGATTCCCACAAAGGGGAATGGCGCGGCTCTAATCTTACCGAAGCCGATCTCAAAGATATGCTTGCCGAGGGGTATCTCCCCGCGACGGAGGGGCTGGTCTGGCGGGCGGCGTCGGCCAGCGAGGTCGTCCCTTCTCCCCAAGCCGGAGAAAAGGTGTACCTCAAAGCCCAACTAGTACGCAACGTCTCCCTCCCAATCTCCGACTTCTTCATAGAGGTCCTTAGCCACTACCGAGTTCAACCTCAGAACCTTAATCCGAATAGCATCCTCGCGCTTAGCAACTATGCGGCGCTTTGTGAGGGTTACCTAGGAACCAGCCCTAGGTTAGATCTGTTTATATATTTCTTCACCGTCAAGAGGGAAGCCGGAGTGAGCAAGGATGAGCTTAGAAATTGTGGAACCATTAGCTTCAAGATTCGGCCTGGCCGGCGGTTCCCCGACATTGTAGGCCACGAGTCCTGCAAGAACTGGCAGAGGACGTAGTTCTACAGCCCAGATATCCCTCTGGATGGCCGAGAAGGAACGTACCTGGAATTTGTCGATGGAGCTGCCGCTGAAGCCCCGACATGGAGATCGCAAGCCCTCCTTCCCTCCGATGATGAAGCCTCACGCGCTGTGAAAAATATGCTAAGTGTAAAAAGGACGTACCTGTGCTATGTTCCATGGCCGATCAAGCTCCGGGTAGTCATCATCAGGGCCACGTCGCTTACGCTTATGATCCGCATTTGGTCTATCCTCAAGGTGACGATTGTCAACGAGGTAGTAAGACCCATTGAGTAGAGACTTGCTTATGATGAACGGTCCTTCCCATGGCGGGGATAATTTGTGTGACTTCTTATTCTTAAGGCGTGTTGGCGCTCAGTCGACGTGGGAGCGCTTCCCTAGGAAACCCCAAGAGCAAGGTGTGAAGATCACAACAACAAGTTTTCCCTTAGTAAGAAACCGAGGTTATCGAACCAGTAGGAGGAAGGATATGTCTGAAAGGTGTTGCAAGCAACTAGGAAACCTGCACAACACAAACTTAAGACTTTGCCCCAACGAACAATGAGGTTGTCAATTTCATCGGTTGCTGTAATAAAGGATTAAATGTATGGTGTGGAAGGTAATAGTGGTTTACAGAAAGTAAACAGTAACAGTGGAAGATGTATCAATGGTAAAGATTGGACCGGGGTCCATAGTTCACTAGAGGTGTTCTCCTTAGATAAACAAACATGAGATGCTGAGTAAACAAATTACAGCAGGGTAATTGACAGGACTGAGCAAGGCATAACAATGCAATACTAGACATCATGATCCTATGAGATTCGATTGGGAAATACAACAAGATACATAGACCACCATCCAACTGCATCTATGACTAGAAGTCCACCTTTTGGTTATCATCCGAACCCCTCCAGTATTAAGTTGCAAGCAACAGACAACTGCTTTAAGCAAAGTGTGTAAGGTAAACAATCCACATGTTCCATTAACAAGAGACCTTTGTTTTCTCCCTAGTGGCAACATCACATCTACAACCTTAGAGATTTCTGGCACTTCCCTTAGATTAAATAGAGGCATGAACCCACTATCGAGCATAAATACTGTCAACACCCGGATTTTTAATCCTAGATGCCTGTTATGCCATACATCGCAATTCCAGGATTACCATTTTTGCGAGACATAACAGATTTGATATCACAGTACATCATCCATTACAAACCATACATAAGGACTTACACAAATAAGGATCTCATGATCCAGTTCTTAATACAATTCAAGCAGCGGAATAACATAATAGTAACGATAGCGTAGGCGAAGCTCCATCTTCAGGGTCACAGGCAATGCTGACGATGTGAGATGATCCTAGTTGTCGTAACCTTCCTGCGGTCCGTCATCCTGATACTCCTCTTCATAGTCTAGCCACAGGAATAGCCAGGGACAAAGCCATGAGTACTCTTTAAGTACTCGCAAACTAATACTAACAAGTGAAGGGGTTTTAAATAGGATATACTAAGCTCTAGGATTGTTTTGCAAAAAAGCCAGATTTACCTCTACTAAGTTCAAAAGCAAAGGAAGCTAGTTGAAAGTTTTATAACACCTAAGTGGGAACTTGCATTTCATGTCACAACTCTGTTGTGGTCAAGTCAAAGTCATAAATCATTTCATAAGTCATTTTGAAAACATCTGACGACGGAACAGTATGGCAACTCCAACTGTCCATAACCGTGGACACGGCTATTCGAATAGTTTGACACTCTGTAGAGATTGTACACTTTCACCACAACATTCGATACATCCGTCAGGAACAATCCTGAATTCACCATTCTTAGTATGCGGATAATGAATCCTAACCTTTCAATTGCACGCCCTAGTATAGGCACCTCTCCCGTGAGTTTGGCCTCCAAACCATGACCAACTGTTATCTTGGGAACTGCACAGCTGGACAATCTTCACAAGGTTGCCTCAGCTCAGACCTTGGCCGCAAGGGAACCCATACTAAGGTATATAAATTTCCAGTCAAGCCCTACCCAAATTTTGGGTATTGTGGTTGTACGGTAAAATTGGAATGGTATCGCATCCAGACAACCATCAGTTTTATAAAGGGCTAAGGCTCATGCCGCAACATTTTCATCATCAAAATCATCTGGTGTTCAAGAACACATGTCAAAACATTTCAGTAGAATGACTCATCATTCTAAGGTTTTCATAACCATTTTCACCAAGTATTCACATCTAAAGTTGATCAAGTTTTATGCTTAGCACTAGCATCTACAAGTGGGGGTAAATACTAATGATAGGTAATAAACCAGTGGGGATTTACTAAGTTCAATCCAATGCCTTAGAATGACATCAAGATTATCTAACTTAGGCCAAATTTTATGCTCTTTATGCTACCTTCAGTTATCTTCTAGAATCTACAAGTCACTAAGTAAACTCTAAGAGAAATCTTTGATAAAGACAATAAAATATTAAGCTTGCAAGTAAAACTTGGATTGGGTATCAAGTGGTGTAAGATTGCAAGTAAAACTTGCATGGTTTAGCTTGCTAAGATAGTAGTATAAGCTTGCAAAGTTGCAAGTGTTAGCTTGCCTTGTGCAGAGCAGTGGTTGAAGTTCTCCTCGGCTTCTTCCTCGTAGTATCCTCCTTCCTCCTCGTATCCTTGGTCAGTACTAGCGTCTATAAATAAATACGAGGTACACAATCACCAAACAATACTTAACTATTTATAATCATCACCCAAAGGTTCACAATAGGTGATTTAGCATCATCACTAACATTAAAAGATTAAAGCACTTGTCCCATTTATTTTATTTTGAGAAAAGTAATTTCTACTCATTGAAAAACTACTTAATATTTAATATTCTCCAACTCAAACATGGGATCATGTTGACACATGTAATCACGACATATTTCAGTACATGGGAATGTGATTTAAAGTGGTGTCACAATTTAATAAGGTTTAACCTCTTTATTTTATTTAATTAAAGTGACTAGAAATGCCTATGTGGCATTATTTTATTACTTGATCATTATTTCTGTAAGTAAACCTATATGTTTTTATATATTCTGAAAGGTATGGTTAAGTGTGATTTTTGATAGTGGGAATTAACTCAAAAGCTCTTATGGTTGAATTTTGAAAAATGTTTGAATGCAGAAAAGCTTCTGCCTTGTTATTTTTACCATGGGTGATCTACAAATCTAAATGGTTTGAATCCAACGGGCTTGGATTAAGCATTCCAGTACCTTCCTAATAAAATTGGTTTCATGCATTTTGGTTTAGTGTATCGAGCTGGGTAGATTTTTGAATCTAGGTGCAGACCTGGGTTTGAAATTAAATGAATAAAACTAAATTTGAATCAGTGGGTTGCACGGGATGTTTAACTGGGCCGGCCCACTATGCACAGCACACGAGCGGGCTGGTTAAGTGAGCGACCCCACTCGTTAGTGATACAATGAGGGGCGAAGCGGTATGGGGCGATTAGGACCGTAGGATCTAACTCTAATCGAACGGCTCTGGTTCATCGTCCACGTCGGGCAGCGCCGGCGAGACAGAACCCTAGCGCGGCCGATGGGGGTCGTGGGAGGCTCATCGGGGCTCAGGCAATGGTCGGCGATAGGGGCGAACGACGAAGTCCACGATGGCGATTCTCCTGGTACCGGCAGCTTCTCCTAGGGCGGCTCCAATCGACGGCGCCTCTCCTCCTCTGCAGCGGCGAACTCCGGTGAAATTCCAACCATCTGGTGCTCGCCTTGCTCCGGGAGTGAGTGGGTGTGATCAGTGAGAGGTGGGGAGTGAACTAGTGTGAAGAAAACTAGCGAGGGAGGCCTCCTTTTATAGTGGCTGAAGGGGACCGAATGGCGCGGGTGGAGCTTGTCGGTGTCAACGACACAGAGGGCTAATGTCATGGGTGACGGTAGGGGGCGATGCTATGCTCCCTGGCAAATATGAACAGCGTGGTGGCAAGGTATGGGGCGGTGCTGATCGGTCGGAACACGTCGACACTCTAGGCGGCTCCGACGGAAGTCTTAATGGTGCACAGGTGCTCCTGGTCACGCGGCGGTGAACGAGCATGTCTGGGAGGTTCCTGGTGCGGTGGTGATCACGTACGCGAGCGGCGAAGGCGGGGCGTGGTTTTTGCGAGCGTGTCGAGCGTGGCGCTCTAGCGCACTCTCGGCATGGCCGCAGAGAGAATGGTCGCACGTGTTCTGGATGGTCCAGTGGCTGGCTGCACTCGGGGCTTGGACATGGAGTGGCGGTGGACGGTGGAGTGCCTGCTAGACAAGGTTGGCGAGGCTAGTTAGGCTTGTAGCTTGCTGTCGACGTTGGGGTTGGCAATTGGGCTCGGCCATGGTCACCATTGATGTCATTATCGAGTTTATAGTGAGCTAGAGATGGTTAAACTAGTTAGATGATCTACTGAGAGTGTAGTGAGAGCCAGGGAGGGGACATGGTTGGTATAACACTGCTCACTATAGTGTTTGTTGTTTAATATGATTTGTGCCCAAAAGGTGTTTGATGAAATGGCCGAAAGAAATTCAAATTTGAATTTTGGATTCAAATTTGGTGGGTTTGCTAGGAACATACTAGGGAGTCTCTCGTTAGTTGGATTAGTTAAGGGGCACCGGTTTGGTTGGGTTTGAAAATGTGTGACCTTCACATATGTTAAAGATTCAATTTTGAATTGTCATTTGAATGGGGTTGCTAAATGTTTCTGCAAGTTTGAAAGGTGGGATTTGATTCAATTTTACTTGGTCTAGGAAGGGGTGAAAAGAATTGGAAAAGTTTATGTTTGAAATCTTGGACTAGAAACACTCAAACTGACCTAGTGAGCAAGATTGGCAAAAATGACCATTTTCCTTATTTGCATTGTTTGTGATTTTCTCTTGATTTGTTTCTGCTTGGAAATATTTTAGATGATGTTATTTTCATCTTTGAACAATTTCTTACTATTTAGGTTAATCACACAAGTCCATTCATGCATTTATAAAATCATCACATACACACATGCATTCATATGATTTTAATTAATTAAAGTTTTTTTAACCCAATTTTAGTGATTAGAGTTTGATGATCATTGTTTCATATTTTTGGGATGTTACAAATACCCCCTCTTGGAGTCACTAGCAACTACTTGGCCAAGATAGCTACTAACAACAGAGAGCATGCAATATCACAAACAACACATACATGATAGAATCAATAAGACAAAACTATTAATCAATATGACATAGTAATCTCAATATCCATCGGATCCCCGCAAACACAACATGCATGATTACAAATAGATGAGATTTTGATCATGAACGGAGCTCACAAGATCTAGACATGAAAGCACAAGGGAGGAGATACAACCATCTAGCTACTACATGGACACGTAGTCCAAGGTGGAACTACTCACGCTTCATACCGGAGGATGGCATGATGAAGAAGAAGGCCTCCGGGATGATATCCCCTCCGGAAGGGTGCCGGGAAGAGCTTCAGATCCCCCGATCTAGAGATGATGGTGGCGGCAGATACAAACGGTTTCGTGGAATATTGATCGGGTCCTTAGGGTTTAGGCATCAGAGGCTTCTTATAGGCGAAGAGGGAGGCCGAGGGGGTGCCCGAGGCGGCTGCACCCCCAGGCACGGGGTGGGCCCACCTGCGCAGCCATGGGGTGTGGCCCCCTCGAGGCTCTCTTTCGTCTCGTCTTCTGGCTCTGTGTTCCCCACAGTAAAATATTGACTTTGGATTTTGTCCCGTCCAATTCCGAGAATATTGAATTTTTGCCTTTCTGGAACCAAAAACAGAAGAAAATAGGCAACTGGCATTGTGGCATCTTGTTAATAGGTTAGTACCAGAAAACATGTAAAAACACCTCAAAGTGTAGACAAAGCAAAATAGATACTAAATAAGCATGGAACATCAAAAATAATAGATACGTTTCCGACGTATCAAGCATCCCCAAGCTGAACTCCTACTCGTCCTCGAGTAGGTAAGTGATAAAAGAATAATTTTTGAGGTGACATGCACTGTAGAGGTCCCAACCTGATAAGGTAGAGATCCCTGTGTTTACAATGCAAGTCCCTGGATCAATAGCTAGCATCCACAGTTTAAGATGTAATATCAAGAAACAAAGGTCATATTACAACTTATAACCAGGAATAAAATAATTCATTACATCTTACATAGCTCATCTAGCTATTTCATTACAATGCAGAAGATATAACTATATATCATG
Organism: Avena sativa; assembly: GCA_916181665.1. NCBI lineage: Eukaryota > Viridiplantae > Streptophyta > Magnoliopsida > Poales > Poaceae > Avena > Avena sativa. The sequence continues at coordinate 143,530,048 of OV702280.1, forward strand.
GAGTCCTTCTTCTTCATATGCCACAGGCAATCATGTTGGTTGTAGACTTGTAATCCCTACTCAACACACTTCACTAACATCAAACAAACCTGCAACATAATAAGTTACAGCCACAAGGGTCAATACATTTGAATTGTATTTCAAGTGATACTATGGTAGAATAGTGGTATCTAACATCTATATGCATTTGGATAAGTGTAGCGTAGGCTTGCTTTGCTCAAAATAATGTTTTCCTTATTATTTGAAAACACTAAGTTTTTATTTGACAAACCACCCAAGGAACCACCAATAGACATTGGTGAACCTTTACCCTTGTTCAACCACAAGTTTTTAACTTAGAAATTGGGATGAGGAGATCCTTGATAGCTTCAATGTCTTGATGCTCAAATTGTCCATTGCCAGGGACACGGCTAAGTACTTAGATTTTACTCTCTCGAGAGGTGGTGCACTTTCCCTATAAGACTCGACATGCATCGAGACAAGATCTTTCAGAATCCTTCCCTTAGACCAAATGGACGCGTTCCATCCCATCACCCCTACCACCTTCTATCCATCTAGCTAAGATATTGCAACCTATATGATCCAGGCAGAGCCCATATTGCCATGTGGCTGCACTAGAAGCTTCTCAACACTTTAACATCTCAAATCTCTTTGTTCCCGGGTGGCTTTCCACAAGTGTGATACACAAGGTAGACATAGAAATGGGCCTTGTGTAACCACTCAACATAACCCATTCGTACCATTCCACCCAGGTGATTCATTCACATAGTTGTTTTATTAAACAAAACACAAGTCATAGACTTTGCATAATATCATAGCATGTATAAACCACCCATGTTTTCTATTAGCTAAGCTAACCATGATAACATGGCAAGTTTCCTAACTTAGGATATTTCTACTAATACAACATTTACTAGGATTTCCCAAGGCATAGCATAGTATAGATACTTAGAAAATTTCCATGCAAGTCCTACTCAAAATATCACTAATTCATAGTCAAAATAATAGGACAAAATATATGAAGCACCACTTGCCTTTTTAGTAGAGAAACTAGGTTCACTCCTTGATCTTGCAATTGTCACACTCTTCAAAGTTCACTACAATTCAATCAAGCAAGCACATATTCAAAACTAACATTCAAGCAATTCACGACATAAAATAATAAAAACAAACAAATGCATGCAAGCATGCAAAATGTGGTTTTATTGGAAAAGTGTTTTCTAACAAGGTTATAAAATTTTCAAAACACCTAATGGTTATTTATAAAAGTGGCAAAACCATTTAAAAACAAGCTAGTGGAAAATGGCCATTTAAATCATTTTTGTTTTGCTAGAAATGATTTTATCCAAAGGAATAATTTCTAGTGTTAGCAAAATATGTTTTTAAACACAAATGTTAGTGTTTATGGTCAAAGTGTTTAAAATTAATGCATTTTCAAAAGGTTTCACTCAAAAAATCATTTTTAAATCCTAGCAACATTTTTGTTTTTACTAGAAATGCTTTTATTCAAAGGAATAATTCCTTGTGTTAGTTAAATTTATTTTTAAATCCAAATGTTGGTGTTTAGGGTCAGGGAGTTAAAAAAACCATTTTCAAAATATTTTACTCAAAAATCATTTTTATAATAATTTTTATACACAAAATAGTCGTGTAAATGTTTCTGCAAAAACACCTAATTTTCCGGAAGCAAAATACTAAACTAAGGGCTTGATTGCAAAGTTTGTATTTTCCTGATTCCAGTGATATAAAATTTGCAAATTTTAGATGTGTATAACAAAAGTTATGATTTTTGCAAATTCAAACATCTAATAGAACCTTTTCTGTTTTTAAAACCTGAATCTGGCCACGTGTCTGTTTCCTATTGGGTGATACCGCTCTGTTGGGATCAAGAAACATGGGGCATTGGATCTTAGTTGATCTGTGCGGCTCAGATCAAACGATAACGGTTCGTTAAGTCATCTATTCTAAGCCATGCGATTAAGATCTAACAGGAAGAAACTATCTGTTCAAGAATTGGCGGCGGCGGCGCTCGGGTAGAGGTGTTCCGGCGAAAACAGGAAGCAAGGAAGGGAATGGATATGCTCACTAGGTTCGTGGGGTCGTTGCGGTGCTCAACATGGTCACTGTTGGTCGAGGGGCGCACGGGTTCAACGTCGATTGCTCGCCAGAATCTTCACTGGCGTCGGTTCACGCACAGCTTCGTCGGAGGCGAGTGTCTGGGACACAAGCGAGCAAGGGAACACGTCAGGAAGATGCGCACGGGTTCAAGGATCATAGAGACAGTCACCAGAGAGCAAGGGGCGCACGGGGTTGACCACAGTAGCTTGCCGGAGCTGATGCGGACGGCGGTGGCGCTCAGGCTTGCTTGTTGCCGAGCCTCTAGGGCGTACGTGGGCAAGCAGAGGTTACTGGCAGGTGTGTGAGATGATAGGGATCAAGATCGTGTGATGTAGGAGGTAGGAGGGGGTCGGGGCTCACCGGAATTCGAGCTAGGGCTGGCCGGATGCAGTGGTGGAGAGAGGAGGAATTCGCGCAGCCTGGTGGCGGAGAGGGGGTGGCGAGTGAGGGGAAAGAGAGAGGATGGCGAGGCGCTTATGAGGGCGAGGTCGCGGGGCAAATTACTGGCGCATTCACGTGAGTTTACACGGGGAGAGGGGCGAGGTCACCGCAGGGTGGAGACGATGATGAGGTGGCGATGTGGGTTCAGCGCGTTAGTGGGGTGAGGGGTACGCGTGTGAGTGAGAAATGATCTGGGGAGAGAGGGGGAGTGAGTGGGCTGCGAGTTGGGATGGGGTCTGGGTAGGGCTAGCTGGGCTGCTCTGTTTTCATTTTTTCCTTCTGTTTTCTTTTTCTTTTTTCCTTTTCTATTTCCCGTTTTAATTTAAAACAATTGTTTTAAACAACAATTTGAATTCAAATCTTTCTAATTATTTTCAGTAGGTTTATACTACCTTTTTAGTGTGTTTTAAAAGTCCACTTTAGAATATTACAAATATTCTCTCATGATTTAATATTTATTTAAATTAGGCATTTTGTCTTTATTTATATAAAATTGAATATGGTTTAAACCCATATAATTTTATTTAAATAATCTTTTATTCTCTTATTTTATTTGAATTACTTTTATTCCATTTGCTTATGGATTCAAGATTTAAATTGTCTTTTAAATATTACTTATTTATTTAATTCTTCCTTTATCTTATAAAATTCATATCTTTTTATTTATAGCTCCAAAATTGGTTATTCCACTTTGTATAATTTTATTTAATAATTTTTTATCTCTTTAAACCCTTTTAGGATTACTTTGTTCACAATTTGGTATTGATTTTAGCTAAGAGATTTATTAGTCTTGGAAATTATTTCCTTTTATCTTAATAAATTCATAAGTTTTTATCCATGGATCCAAATTAAATGAAACCAATTTCCATGGTTTTATAATATTATTCTTTACCATTTTGATCATTTATAAATGTTTGTGGCTGAATTTTTATATGGAACAAATCCATAGTCTTAGAGTGATCTTGGAGATGATTTCTCTCATTAGGGTTTAGGGTTTTGGTTTAATCTTTGCAAGTGTTTTAAATTCAAGATTCTTTTCATGCAGGGATGCATTTGATCTTTGGAATATTTGTTTGTTTGTTTCTTATTCAAATTTTGTTCAAGTAGGGTTTTGATATTTCCATTTAGAAGCAAAAAGTTTCTTTTCACCCTAAATTTCAACAATTGTTTCTTTTGTTTATTTATTTTTCACATTTCAAAATTTGGAGAATTGTGGGATGTGACATACACCATCAAAATCAAGATCAAACCATTCGCAAGAAAAAATCTAGGATCAAAGAACTCTAAACATGAGCATGAAAGATGGAGTTCTAACAGTAAGACAAAGTAACTATGCATGCAACATGAAAGGCTACAAACAAAGATCATGAATAACATGCATTGAAAAACGTTTGTTTGTTTCACATATAGAAACCATAGCATAGTGGCATTCAGCTTGTCCCTCATGTAGTAGCAAATAGATGCATAGGACACCTTCAAATTTCATAAGAGTGACAAGATACAAATAGCACAAGAACAAGCAATATCAACAATATGCATCAATCAATAAGTTTTGGGACAATGCACATAGAACTAAGAATGGCAACTATGCTCTCTTAACTGGTTCCTAAAGGTAGAAGGTGGACACTCAATATAATAGTGGAAGAAAGGCCCTTCATAAAGGGAAACAGGGATTTCAAGTTTCAAAAGAGCTTCCAAAAATTATGGTACTTGTTAGCTTTCAGCCCTCATTGCCCCTATCATAAGCATCTTGAAGTGATTAAGGTTAAAGTGAACAAACTGTGGAGTATATGCTTAACAAAGTTTAAGTTGGCAATCTCATGTCCCTTGAATACGAGGGTCGCTCCTCATGCTACTCAACTTTAGTCACCTGTAAGTTTTTGTCATAGTAAGTACATGTGTATCATAGAGAACCGCCAACGGGGTACCCCTTGCACATGGTACAGGAGCTATCCCATAACCAAAATGACAAGGAAAGCAGACAATGAGCATCTCAGCAATCTTCTTATTTACCATGGGAATATGGTGCTTTTTTCTATCTTTCCTCTTTTCTTAATATGTCTCTTTTTTTATAAGAAGAAAGCTTCATAGATGTCATTGGTGATGCTGCAAGTTTCCACCATGATTAGGCATGGCTTAGGCTAGCGGCCTAGGCGTTTCTCTAACACACATACATAACTCCATGGACTTACAAGCTCCCCTTTTATTTCACACCGGTGACATCCATAGACAAAAGAGCATGATATCAACTGTGTACAAAGTACAAGTGCAATGTTGAAAGCGTTCCCCGTGACAGCACGGTTCTGCTAATTCCAACGTATAAGTGCAAACATATACAACATAGATGACACAATGGTTCAAGTTTATTAGGGGCAAGAAATATAAAGTGTGCCATCAAGTTTGTGAGAGCTTTAATCACTAAGTTTCACATAACAAAATATTTTTTAATTGGAAGATAGGTGAAAACAAGAATATACTTGGAATGGTGTAGCACACCATGCATCGGAACTTATAGTGGACTCTTTGGAATAACTTGGTTTCTTGGGAGTTGGAAGAATGAGTAGAGCTTACTCATACAAGTGGAGGCTAGCAAAAGACTAGGAACAAGAGAGCAGTAATGGTCATAATCATGCAGATCGACAAAACATTACTAATCAAAGCATAGAGTGGTACTACAAGTCAAGGACTAAATGATCATCGAGGCTATGGTGACTTGTTCATAGTCATAACATGGTGTGATCATGTGCCAAGTCAACCTAAACAAAGCTTGAAAGGAGAATACCACAATACTATGCTTTTGCATGCTGAAACAACGCATGATTTTTTTCAAGGCACACTAAGCAATCCCAATTGTTTGGAACAAGTCATGCTATAGCAATAAACACTAAGAATAAGATCAAAACAACACCTAGCATGACATGCTAAAGTCTAAGTCACAGTCAAAGCAAGGTCCTCTTGTACTATTTCAAGCAAGAACTTTCTACTCCTTTCCAACACCAAACATCTTATTTGAAACAACACAGCGAGAACGGGGGTCCAAACTACTTCATTGAAGCAAACTAAACAAGCCAAACGAAAACTAAGACGCTCCAAGAACAACACAACAGTGCATAAAACAATAAAAACAAAGTGTCTAGATAGACCTGAGATTTTTATTGATGAAGAAGGGGATGCCCAAGGCATCCCCAAGCTTGAGATTTTGTCCATTCTTCATCTCATTACATCATTCTCCCTCTACACCTGAATTTTTTCTTTCATACAAAACTTCACACAATCTTCATTAGCAACATTAGTGTATTCAAAAGATAATAGACCCTTGGGTTTAGCTTTAGAACAGAAAAACTTTCACTAAAAACACAAGCTACTGTAGTAACCCCCTCCAAAAGTTCAATTCCCCAAAAAGAACCCAAAAGGAAATCAATAAAAAACAAATGCAAATAATGGCAGAAATCTGTCAAAACAGACCAGCAGGTAGAAAACGATTTTGTTGAAGGCCTTATGTTGCTCAAATAAAAAAGTGTTGAACTAACGAAAGTTAGCTAACATACTGGGGGATTTATTTGTAAAATATCAGCTCAATCCGACTTACATATATTCCTCACGAATATTTACGGTGGAGCATAAAAATCTGTTTCAGGACAGCAACTCCCCAAATCTTACTTTCCTCTCATTAGAGGTCATTCTTGGCACAAAAAACAAACAAAAAGGATAAGGAGAGGTCATTACTGAAGTAATAACTTCCAAGACTCAAGAAAACTCTTGGGTTATCTCCCAACAAGTACTTTTCTTTAACGCCTTTAAGTTAGGCACAAGAAGTAAGAATCAAGTATTTTCAAATGAAGAAGCATTAACATCAAACCTTGCTTTAAAAGGAGGAGCAAAAAGCAACTTCTCTCTCCTCATAGGGAAGTGTTCAATACCTTTCTTGAAGTAAATTTATATTTAATGGTGCCTTCTTTCATATCAATGATGGCACCAACAGTTCTAATAAAAGGTCTTCCCAAAGTGATGGGACAGGAAGCATTGTATTCAACATCCAAAACATAGAAGTCAACAGGGACATAAGCATTGTTAACCATAATAATAACATAATTAATACTCCCCATGAGTTTCTTCTAAGCATTATCATTAAGTGGGACATCCAAATAACAATCTTCCAAAGGTGGCAAATCAAGCATTTCATAAATATTCTTAGGCATAATAGAGACACTAGAACCTAGATCACATGAAGCTTTGAGACCAAAGTCATTCACTTGCATATTAATAATGGGTTCCCAACTATCTTCTAATTTCCTAGGAATAGAAGCTTTGTGTTTTAACTTCTCTTCCTTAATTTTAATAAGAGCATCTGTAATGTGTTTGGTGAAAGCTACATGCATATCACTAGCATCAGGACTTCCAGCAAGCTTTTGTAGGAACATAATCACTTTAGAAATATTGCAACCATCAAGATAAAAATCAAACTTAGCATCACTAGTAGTAGACTCATTTGGCTTAGGCATTGTAGGAGGAGGAATAGGGACTTCTTGTGGTTTAGTGGCATCCATATTGGTGGTGGTGGTGATGGTGCACACACTATTGTTTCTAGCAATTTCAGCTTCTCTTTCCCACTTAGCATGAAGTTGGGCTAACAGTCTAACATTTTCATCAATAATAACTTGTATGGCATGAGTAGCATCAAAGGTACTTTCCATGGTTTCAGGTTTAGCAGCCATTTTATTAATCAAAGAGGACTGTGCTTCAGACAAAGAGGAAATATTTTTCTCTACATTCAAAAGCTTTTCCTCCACAGTCTTGTTGAAAGTGGTTTGTTTACTAATAAAGTCTTTGAGCATGACTTCAAGTTCAGAGGGGGCACTTCTAGTATTGTTGTAGGAGTTTCCATAGGTATTGCCATTATTAGGAGGATAAGGCCTATAATTGTTGTTACTACCAAAATTATTCCTATAGGCATTGTTGTTGAAATTGTTGTTTCTAATGAAGTTCACATCAACTTGCTCGTCTTGAGCAACCAAAGAGGCCAAGGGAAAATTATTTTGGTCTAAAGGAGCTTTCCCATTAACAATCATAGCCATGATAACATCAATCTTATCACTCAAAGAGGTGGTTTCTTCAACAAAATTTACCTTCTTACCATGTGGAGCTCTCTTAGTGTGCCATTCAGAATAATTAACCATCATATTATCATGGAGTTTTGTTGAAGCACCCAAGGTGATGGTCATAAAGGTACCTCCAATAGCTGAATCCAACAGGTTTCTTGAAGAGAAGTTCAAACCTGCATAAAAAGTCTGGATAATCATCCAAGCAGTAAGTCCATGAGTGGGACAATTCTTAACCAAAGATTTCATTCTTTCCCAAGATTGAGCAACATGTTCATTATCAAGTTGTTTAAATTTCATAATATCACTTCGCATAGATAAAATCTTAGTAGGAGGGTAGTACTTTCCAATAAAAGCATCTTTGCACTTAATCCAAGAATCAATACTATTTCTAGGCAAGGATATCAACCATTCTTTAGCTTTTCCTCTCAATGAGAAAGGAAACAACTTGAGCTTAATAATATCTCCATCTACATACTTATATTTTTAGATCTCACAAAGTACAACAAAGTTATTGAGATGGGCAGCAACATCATCAGAACTAGCACCAGAAAATTGCTCTCTCATGACAAGATTCAACAAAGAAGGCTTAATTTCATAAAAGGTAGCATCAGGAGCAGTTGGAGCAATATGAGTGCTAAGGAAATCATTGTTGTTTGTGCTAGTGAAGTCACACAACTTGGTTTTCTCAACAGAGTTCATTTTGGCAAAAGTGGAGCAAGCCAAAATAGCAGCAGCAACTAGAGCAGGAACTAATTTTTTTGTGTTTTTGATAAAAAAGAAGCAAACAAAACCAAACAAAAGAAACTAAGCAAAACAAAAATAAAGTAAAGAGAAAGGTTGTGGAGGAACCCCCTTGTGAAGAAGTCCTTAGCCTCCCTGGCAACGGCGCCATAAAATCTCGTTGGCGCTCTGTCGACGTGGGAGCGCTTCGTTGGGAAACCCCAAGAGCAAGGTGTGAAGAGCACAACAACAAGTTTTCTCTCAGTAAGAAACCGAGGTTATCGAACCAGTAGGAGGCAGGAAACAACTCAAAGGTGTTGCAAGCAACTTGGAAACCTGCACAACACAAACTCAAGACTTTGCCCCAATGAACAATGAGGTTGTCAATCTCACCGGTTGCTGTAACAAAGGATTAACTATATGGTGTGGAAGGTAATAGTGGTTTGCAGAAAGTAAACAGTAACAGTGGAAGATGTATCAATGGTAAAGATTGGACCGGGGTCCATAGTTCACTAGAGGTGTTCTCCTTAGATAAACAAACATGACATGCTGAGTAAACAAATTACAGCAGGGCAATTGAAAGGACTGGGCAAGGCATAACAATGCAATACTCGACATCATAATCCTATGAGATTCAATTGGGCAATACAACAACATACATAGACCGCCATCCAACAACATCTATGACTAGAAGTCCACCTTTGGGTTATCATCCGAACCCCCTCCAGTATTAAGTTGCGAGCAACAGACAACTGCTTTAAGCAAAGTGTGTAAGGTAAACAATCCACTTGTTCCTTGAACAAGAGACCGTTGTTTTCACCCTAGTGGCAACAACACATCTACAACCTTAGGGATTTCTATCACTTCCCTTAGATTAAATAGAGGCATGAACCCACTATCAAGCATAAATACCCCCTCTTGGAGTCACTAGCAACTATTTGGCCAAGATAGCTACTAACAATGGAGAGCATACAAGATCACAAACAACACATACTCGATTGAATCAATAATACAAAACCATTAATCAATCTGACATAGTAATCTCAATATCCATCGGATCCCCACAAACACAACATACATGATTACAAATAGATGAGATCTTGATCATGAACGGAGCTCACAAGATCTAGACATGAAAGCACAAGGGAGGAGATACAACCATCTAGATACTACATGGACCCGTATTCCAAGGTGGAACTACTCACGCTTCATACCGGAGGCTGGCATGATGAAGAAGAAGGCCTTTGGGATGATCTCCCCTCCGGCAGGGTGCTGGGAAGAGCTTCAGATCCCCCCGATCTAGGGACGATGGTGGCGGCGGCTATAGACGGTTTTATGGAATATTAATCGGGTCCTTAGGGTTTAGGCATCGGGGGCTTCTTATAGGCAAAGAGGGAGGCCGAGGGGGTGCCCGAGGCGGCTGCACCCTCCCAGGCACAGCGTGGGCCCACCCGCGTGGCCAGGGTGTATGGCCCCCTCGAGGCCCTCCTCCGTCTCATCTTCTGGCTCCATGTTCCCCACGGTAAAATATTTACTTTGGCTTTTGTCCCGTCCAACTCCGAGAATATTGATTTTCTGCCTTTCTAGAACCAAAAACAAAAGAAAACAGGCAACTGGCACTGTGGCATTTTGTTAATAGGTTAGTACCAAAAAACATATAAAACACCTCAAAGTGTAGACAAAGCAAAGCAAAGTAGATACTAAACAAGCATGTAACATCAAAAATTATAGATACGTTTATGACGTATCAAGGCGGAGCACCAGATCCCCCTCTTTAAATGAGCGATGTCAGACGCGGCGATTATGGTAGCTGCGTAGCTTCTGCTGGTAGATGGTGGATCTTTGGCATGCCAATACGCGCTCTTCCTCGATAATGTCCACATCTAGGCGTCTGGATTCTTCAGCGTCATCTTCATCGTAGGCGGCAACTCTTGGTGAATCGTGAAGGATGTCGGAAGGCAGGATGGCTTCTGCTCCATATACCATGAAATAAGGGGTGTAGCCGGTAGACCTGTTTGGTGTAGTTCGTAAACTCCACATAAAAGATGGTAAATCCTCCGCCTAGGATCCAGCTGCTCTATGTAGCGGTGCCTCTAGATGTGGCTTGATTCCCTGCAGAATTAATCCATTGGCTCGCTCGACTTGCCCATTGGATTGTGGATGTGCCATAGATGCTAGGTCAAGTCTGATGCCCTTCTCCCAACAATAGGATTCCACTTCTCCGAGTGACAAGTTGCTTCCATTGTCGATGATAATGCTATATGGGAGACCAAATCTCACCACTAGATCCAGGACAAACCTAAGGGCAGTTGCCCCATCAAGCTTTCTAATGGGTTTAGCTTCTATCCATTTGGTGAATTTATGAACTGCTACTACCAAATGCGTAAACCCACATGGTGTCGTCTGTAATGGACCAAACATGTCTAGCCCCAGACTGCAAATGGCCAAGTTATTGGTATTGTTCACAATTCTTGAGCTGGAACATGTGGTTGTCGGGCATAGTACTGGCATCCCATGCATGTATCAACCAGCTTGTCGGCGTCCGCCTTCGCGGTCAGCTAGTAGAATCCTTGCCGGAAGGCTTTGGAGACCAATGATCGAGGAGCGGCGTGATACCCGCAATCTTCGAGATGAATCTCACGAAGGATTTCAATACCTTCTTGCTGGGAAAAACACTTTAGGTATACACCAGTGCTGCTTCTTTTATAGATCTGTCCATTGATTATGGTATAGCTCTTTGCTCGCCGTACTATTTGCCGACTTTTGACCTCATCGATGGCCAAAGTTCTGTGTACGAGATACTCCATGAACGGTTTTGTCCAAGCCGGAGGGACCTTTATCACTGTGTGAACAAAAGAGTCAACTCTATCCGGGTTAGATGGATCCGCTCCCTTCATGGATGGTGTCTATTGATGCTCTAGGAAAACGCCAGGCGGAATTGGTTTGCACACTGATCCAAGCTTTGATAGCAGATCAGCCGCCTCATTGTCCTCCCTCTTGACATGCTTGACTTCGTAGCTCTCGAAGCACTTGGCTATATCGTCTACTTCGTCTCGATATGCTGCCATCATAGGGTTCTGTGCATTCCAGGTGCCAGCCACCTGCTGGGCAACCAAGTCGGAATCTCGACAGCAAACTATGCGCTTGATGAAAATATTCTTGGCTACGCGAAGTCCGTGAATGAGTGCTTCATATTCCGCCATGTTATTTGTAACGTAGTGTAGCTTTTCCCCTGTTGGTGACTGTAGCAGTACACTAGCCCCCGAGACATTGAGTAGCTTTGATCTGTCAAAGTGCACCACCCAGTATTCTGGCTCTGGTACAGGGGTAGCATCTGGTATCTCCATCCAATCTGCAATAAAATCTGCCAAGACCTGTGATTTGATAACGTCACGTCTCTTGTAGGTTATCTCGAAGGCGGCAAGCTCAATGCCCCACTTCGCAAACCTTCCTGTAGCGTCGCTGTTATTGATGATGTCGGACAGTGGAGCTTTGCTCACAACTGTGATAGGGTGCTCCTGGAAATAGTGCCTTAGCTTCCGAGAAGCAAGGAACACTCCATAAGCTAGCTTCTAGAGTGCGGGTAACACTGCTTGGACTCCGTCAAGACCTCGCTTACATAGTAAACTGGTCGTTGCACTCCGTACTCATGCGCTGGTTCTTTCCGCTCTACCACGATGACGATGCTGATTACCCGGTTAGTGGCCGCCATGTAGATCAACATAGGATCCATAGGCTCGGGTGATGCAAGTATAGGTGCCGAGGAAAGTATCTCCTTTAGCTTCTTGAGTGCAGCATCTGCTTCGTCCGTCCATGTAAATTTGTCCGCCTTCTTCAGCAACTTGTACAACGACAGAACCTACTCTCCAAGTCGTCTGACGAACCGGCTTACTGCTGCAATGCAGCCTATTAGCCGTTGGATGTCCTTCAGGCATGTCAGACAGTTTATGTTTAGGATAGATTTGATTTTCTCTAGGTTGACCTTAACCCCACGCTGGGAGACGATGAAGCCCAACAATTTGCCGGCTAGAACCCCGAAGATGCACATCTTAGGGTTAAGCATCATGCTGTATTTCCGGAGATTATCAAAGGTTTCTTTTAAGAGATTAAGTCGTTTGACTTTTTAGACATCACCGCTATATCGTCCACATAGGCATGAACGTTCCGACCAATTTGATCGTGTAGGCAATGTTGCATAGTCTGCTGGTAGGTAGCACCTGCATTATTCATCTCGAAGGGCATCGTGACATAGCAAAACATGCTGCAAGGTGTGGTGAACGAAGTGGACAATTGGTCTAACTTCCTCATTTTTATCTGGTGGTATCCTGAGTATGCATCGAGAAAACACAGACGTTCCGAGACAGCCGTCGAGTCAATGACTTGGTCAATGCGAGGCAAAGCAAACAGATCTTTCGGGCATGCTTTGTTCAAGCCGGTGTAATCAACGCACATTCTTAATTCTTTGGTTCCTTTTTTGGGGACAAGTACAGGATTGGCCACCCATCGGGTGTGAAGGACTTCTTGCATAAAAGTAGCCTTAAGTAACCTAGCTATCTCTTTGCCTATGGCGTGTCTCTTCTCGTCTCTGAAGCGTCGTAGAGGTTGTTTCACTGGTTTGCATTTTGGATCAATATTCAAGCTATGCTCGGCAAGTTTCCTAGGTACACCTTTCATGTCGGCAGGTTGCTAGGCAAAGATGTCCCTATTCTCATGTATGAACTAGACAAGCGTGCTTTCCTATTTAGGGTCCAGGTTCATCCCAATGGCGGTGGTCTTGGAGGCATCACCTACCACAAGTTCCACCTGCTTGGTCTCGATGGCGGCCGTGAAGGCGGGATCGGAGTTAGAAATCTGCTTCTTCGATGACGGCATCTCCGTGGCATCGACCTTGCTCTGGATCTCCTTGAATTCTTCGCTATAGAGGACAGCTTCTGCAAAGGCTGCTTCTCCAATCTCGCAGTCCCTTGCCTTTGTAAATCTTCCGGATATGGTGATGACGCCGTTTTGTCCGGGTATCTTGAGCTTGTTGTATACGAAGCATGGCTTGGCCATGAAGGCGTGGAAGATGTCGCGTCCGAATATGACGTGGTACACGCTCTTGAAGGGGACCACTTCAAAGGTCATGCATTCTTAGCGGTAATTATTAACATCGCCAAAAGCGACCTGAAGCGTGATGCACCCAAGGGATCAAGCCTCCCGGCTAGGAACTATGCCATGGAACATGGTGCTGGTCCGCCTCAGGTTGGCCTCCGTCAAGTCCATCTTGTGCAGTGTATCCAGGTACATGATGTTGATGCTTCTTCCACTGTCCACCATGCATTTGGTGAACTCGTTACTGTCAATCAAAGGGTTGATGACCATGGCGTATTGGTTCTTCGTAGGGATGAGGTCTGGGTGATCCTTCCTATACCAAGTGATTGGAACTTCCGACCAGCGCATGTATTGGGGAACTGGGGGTAGGGTGCCCATCAGTATCCTCATGGAGGTTTTCTATGCCCGGACAGTAGGGGTGCCAAGGAAAGTGTGGTAGATGGCGGCCTTCTTCTCGAAGGGGTTCTTGCCTTTGTCGACGTGCTTGGGGTCAACATCCTCGTCCATGTCACTTGAATCCTTGGACTCCTCTTCCTTCTTATTCCCCTTGCCCTTGCCTCGCGGTCTATTCTTCTGGCTTCGCTTGTAGCCGGACTCAGGGTCCTCCTTGAGGTCGTTGACGACCTTGCAATGGCGATTTGTGTGAGTAGCTTTGCCGTTGGTGTCGAGGTATACAAGGCATGGCATATCACGGCACTCCTCGTACGTTTGGGGAACGCGGAGCGCTGCCGGGGTAGTTTCACTACCTCGCTGCTGCCCACAACCAACCCCCCGTCCTCGGCCACGCTATCCGCCATCACCTCTTCCTGCAAACGTCATGACGACCATGTCGGAGGTTTGATTTTCTTCTGGCGGGCTCTTTCACTTGGTGCTATTGTTCCTCTTAGCTTGGGTTGGGATAGATACTGCCGGCATGGAGCCACGAGCATCGTCGTCGGCAACCACAAACTCAAGGGCCAACTGGATCATCTGGTTGAGATTGAGCCTGTGATTGTCTTGCAGGCGTTTCAACTTATGCTGGAGCAACGTACCTTTTTCCAACCCATCGATGAAGGCGGCCATGGTGGTCTGATCGTGCACTCCTGCACAGGAATTCTTCGTGTCCATCCAGCGGGATAGGTAGGCTCGAGATGTCTTATCTTTCTCTTGCACGCACCATTGTAGATCGCCAACAGTGCAGGGACGCTTATACATACCCTCAAAGTTTTTGGTGAACGCTTCTTGCATGTCCAACCAGTTGCAGATGGACTTCTTCGGCAAGTCATCAATCCATTGGCGGGCCGTGCCCATCAACATCAGTGGGAGGTACTTGACGACAACATTAGGGTTACCCCCAGCGATCTCCACCGTGTTGTCGTAATCCTACAACCACGTAGCTGGTTTGGCGGTGCCGTCATAGGGCTTGATCATATTGTCAATCCGAAAACCCTTGGTGTAAGTTGCAGTCCGTATTATAGGTCCAAAGCAATGTGGTCCCAGGTACTATCCTTCCCGGGCCTCGTGAATCTTGTCCAGGCGTGAATGTGCATCGTATGGCTCCAGGCTTGCTCTTTTCTTCTTGTCGCCAGGGGATGGGCTGCGTGAATGATGCGGGCCCCCTCCACCATGGTGGCTGCTAGGTGGCGACGGAGGCGGAGGTGGCGGTGGGTTAGCCTTCTTGCTGTTACCCTCCTGCAACGCCTCGTGTTTGTCACGGTTAATTGTCGAACATGGAGGGTTATGGCGCGACCTGCTCTTGTGTCCTTGGTTACACTCTCTATCATGACAGGGCTGCTCCGCGTTGTCGCGAATGACGATGTCGCCTTGCCTTGGCGGAGGCGTGCTCGTATGATGTCGGGGAGATCGGGGCGGTGGTGATGGGCGATGATGATGAGCCTTGCCTCCATGGTCTGAGGATATGGGGATAACTTCCTTCCTATTGCGTGCATCCCTCCGTCTTCACTCTGATGAACCCGTTTGGGACCCTACATCCTGAGGAGATCGATCCCTTGGCGGCTTAGGATTGCTAGACTGGCAATATGGTGTGTCAGACTCAAGCCTATGAGAGGTGGCCTTTTCCTGTTGTTTGACCGCCTTCACTACAATATCATAGACATGTTCCATAGCTACGGGTGATCTATCCTACTCTAGAAGGGTCTTGGCGATGGCTAAGTTGAGGATAGGAGTGGGCACGACCTGCCTGCCCTTGCTGTCAATGTATGGCTTGGCTTGTGGCGGCTTCAGGGGAGCCCATCCTAGGTTTCGTCGTACACCAGGATCGTTGATGATGCGAGCCGGAGCTTTCTTAGCCTTCTGCTGCTTGAGCAGAGTCTTGTACTCGGCCTCCATGGCTCTAGCTTTCTCGATTGACTTCTGCGCCTTGGCTAGATCTTGATCTAGCTTTGCTCCTTGCTCCGCGATGGCCTGCGCTTCCTCCAACAGCTGCTAACGCTTCTCGTCAAGCTAGATTACGTTCCGTATATGAGCCACATTCATGGGCTCGACGAGCAAATGCCGTACATCACTCTATTAGCTAGAGTGCGGCCGCAGATGTAGATGCCGGAGGCAACGGGTTTGCGGTGTTGATGTTACTCGGACCGACTTGAGTTCCTGCGGCTGCTGCACTGGGTTAGGCGGAGGGGGCATGGCCTTTGCACGATCATTGTCGGCAGCAACAGGTGGTCCCTTCCCCTTTTCCAGCACTTTAGGCGGAGCTTGTCTAGGTTGATCTTCCTCCATCACACTCCCAATGGCGACGAACACATCTCGGGATGTGATGGCCTTGTTGGCTTGCTCCTCGCGCTTGATGTCCTCCTCCATCGCCTGCATAGCAGAGTCGAGTTCCTCCGGGTTGATGTCCATCTCCTACGATTCCACGCTGATGTCAGCGTAGAGTGCGTCCAAAACGGTGTCGGAGGGTACGGGGGTTTCCTCGACAACGGAAGAAGAAGTTGAGGCTGCATGAACATTGATTGGAGACGGTGGTGGCGGTGGCTGATGCGGAGGGGTGCCGGGTGCAACCGCGAGCATTGCTTGATCTTCTGCATCCGTGGCCACGAAGTTATTGATGGTGTGCACCATGCCTTTGAAAGTGAGGCATCCCGAGGCCTGTAGCCGCCTTAGTGTATGCTAGAGAAGTGTACCGCGGTTTAGCCCTTCCACAAAGTGATAAATAGCATCATCATTGGGGTAATGTTCTAGATCGGCCAGTATACGGAGCCACCTGGCTAGGTAATCGCGGGGGTTTTCACCCTCTCTCTAGACGCAACGCGCTAGATCGAAGATAGTCACCACGCCGACGAACTTGGATCTCTGCTTTCCAGACACGCGGGCGAAGCCGGCGGACTTGCAGCAATCTTCCACCATTATATCCTGCACAGTGCGGTTTGGGTGGTCCTTGAATATTTCCGATCTAGGTCGACAAACTCCAAAGAGAGATCCGACTTCGATCTTTCGGCGAACATATCCTTCCCGTACGGTCCGTGCGGGTCTTGACGATCCTCCGACTTCCAGGGAACTAGTGCCCGAGTCGGTTTCACTGATGAAGAGGTGGATGTCCCTGATTGGGACAATCGAGCAGCGGGTGGGGTTCGTCTTCTCCGTGATCCAGAACTCGTCGGGAGGGACGATCGGAACATTGCCGTAGAAGAGAACATGGCTGATGGCTACGGTTTCGCCGATTCCCACGAAGAGCTTGGACCTCGCCCGTTGTAGAACCTGAAGCGCCTATTGCCCCACAGTGGGCCCCAACTGTCGTAGTATTGCCGACGAGTATTCCATGGATGGGTCCTCACAGAGTGTGTTTATAGATGTGGGGTAAGGCGCAAGTTTGGCGGGTACGAGGTAACACAACTTACCCAAGTTCAGATTCCACGACGGTGGCGGAATCCTACTCGTGCTATAAATCACTATGTTAGGGGTGACCCCTTAGGGTGGCCCGATCTTCACGAATTCCGCGGGAATCGAGGGAAAAGCGGTGGAAGGAGGAAGGGGATGAAATCCACGAACACACACGCGAAGAACACGATGAACACACACACACGAAAACACGATACAAGCCGATAGCTCACGCTGGTGGCAAGCGGTCCAACACAATCCCTAGGATCGGCGTTGGGCAAGGCACTCTCCCACGGATAACAACGGGGGTGAGAGGCTTGACGAGATCTTGACTACTTGGGCATGAGACATCGAGATCCCAAGGACTAGTACAACTTGAACGCACTAGGCAAAATCCAAGAGGTTTGTGGATAATTTGGTGCTCCTTGTCAAGGAGCATGAGACAAATAGTTGATAGATCCTCAAAGGGGTGTCTTCAACTACAATTATCCAAGTCTAGGGTTTACAATAGAGGGTGGGGGATATATATAGGCCAGCACATAAATGGGGGTAGTTTAGGAACGAAATGGGAAAATATAGAGAGGGGTACAGGGTGCTGGGCCGAGCTGACGCGAACAGGTTCAGGCACATCCGGTAGTACCGGGCTCGTGACCGGTAGTACCGGTCTTGTCCGGTAGTATCGCTCAGGATCCGGTAGTACCGCTTGCAGTCCTGGGGCTTCAGTTGGCGTCATCAGTAGTGAGCGGTAGTAGAGGGCGGTAGTACCGCTAGCCGGTAGTACCGGTTCCAGCTCCGGTAGTACCGCGGGCGTCTTGGGCTTGGTTGGGTTCCTCCTGGAGCGTCCGGTAGCAGGGGCCGGTGGTGCCGCTTGGACCGGTAGTACCGGTCGCCGTATCCGGTAGTACCGCTGCGCCTGAGTGTGGCTAGTCCCTTCCGCAGTGGTTTCTCCGTTCTGTGGGTCCTTCTCTTCGTACCTGATGATGCACAGGGTAGGCGTATGAAGTAGCAAACCATCCAGGGGCATATCGAAATCACACAAGGAAAGGAGCAAGTTAACCTTAGCTTGTAGGAGTTTGGCTCGGGCGTGAGTCATGGGTCCACTTGGGGGGCTCGTAGGAGTAGATGTAGTAGCGTTCGTAGGACGGGCTGCATCAGCTCCCCCCTTGGGAAAGAGTCGTCCTCGACTCTTCAACCTTCTCAACATCATCATCTCCATGGAAGGGTGAAAGGTCCTTAACATTGAATGTTTGGCTCACAAGGTAATTCGATGTTGGGATATCGATGATGTAGGCGTTGTTGTTGATCCTCTTGATTACTTTGAACGGTCCATCTCCTCTTGGCTTGAGTTTTGAGTCGCGATCCTTGGGGAAGCGGTATTTACTCAAGTGTATCCACACAAGGTCGCCTTCTTCGAAGATCATCTCTTTCTTGTTCTTGTTTAGCCTTGATGCTTGGCGAAGGACTTGTTGCTCGATCGCAGCTCTTGTGTCTTCATGTAGCTGTTTCATTGCTTGGGCACGCTTGTCAACGTCCATGTTGGTGCGGTCGTGTAGAGGGAGAGGTAATATGTCGAGCGCGGTGAGAGGCTCGAATCTATAGACGATCATGAATGGGCTCATCATGGTGGTGGAATTCTTTGAGCGATTGTAGGCGAACTCGGCGTGTGGGATGCATTCCTCCCAATCTTTAAGATTCTTCTTTATTAACACACGTAGAAGTGTGCCAAGGCTTCGATTGACGACCTCGGTTTGTCCATCGGTTTGGGGATGCGAGGCAGACAAGAATAGGAGCTTGATGCCGAGCTTGGCCATGAGTGTCTTCCAAAAGTAGCTCATGAATTTGACGTCGTGGTTGGAGACGATTGTTCTTGGTACACCGTGTAGCCGAATTATTTCCCTGAAAAACAAATTTGCTACATGTGAAGCATCATCGGTCTTATGGCACGGAATGAAGTGTGCCATTTTGGAAAAGTGATCCACTACCACGAATATAGAATCATGTCCATGTTTAGATCTAGGCAATCCTAACACAAAGTCCATGCTAATGTCCGACCAAGGTGCATGAGGAATAGGCAATGTCATATAAAGACCAAAGGGGTTAGATTTGGACTTAGCTTGGACACAAGTAGTGCATCGTTGGACGTGTCCCTCCACGTCGCGCTTCATCTTGGGCCAATAGTAGTGAGTGGAGAGCATGTCGTATGGCTTGCCATGGCCAAAGTGACCCATAAGTCCTCCACCATGGGAATCTTGAAGAAGCAAAATTTGGAGAGATGACTTCGGAATGCAAAGCTTGTTTTGTTTGAAAAGAAAACCCTTATGCAAATAGAAACCATCAACCCCTTTATCTATTGAACACTTTGCAAAAATTGATCCAAAGAATGGGTCGGACGCGTACAAAGATTTGATGTCATCAAGACCCAAGACATTTACTTCGAGTCGCGTAAGAAGGTTTGTGTTTTTGCGAGACAAGGCGTCCGCTACTACATTTTCTTTGCCCTTCTTGTACTTGACAATGTAAGGAAAGGATTCCATGAACTCAACCCATTTGGCGTGCCTTTTACTCAAATTGGCTTGGACCTTAAGATATTTCAACGACTCATGGTCGGAATGGATGATAAATTCTTTGGGCCAAAGGTAGTGTTGCCACACTTGAAGGACACGAACCAAGGCAAAAAGCTCTTTGTCATAAATTGGATAGTTAAGGTGTGCGCCTTCAAGTTTCTCACTATGGTATGCTATAGGACGCCCATTTTGCATAAGGATGCCTCCAATGCCAATACCACTAGCGTCACACTCGATCTCAAAAGTTTTTGTGAAATCCGGTAAAGCGAGGAGTGGTGCTTCGGTGAGCCTCTTTTTGAGCTCATCAAACGTGTTTTGTTGTGCTTTGCCCCAAACAAAAGTGACATTTTTCTTGGTCAACTCGTTGAGAGGGCAAGAAATGGTAGAAAAGTCTTTCACAAAGGGACGGTAGAAGCCGGCCAACCCATGAAAATTACGAAGTTCACTAACATTGGTAGGTATGGGCCAATCTCTTATGTCCTTAACTTTAGAGAGATCAACTTCAATTCCATTAGAAGACACAACAAAACCAAGGAAAATCAGTTTATCTTTTGCAAAAGTGCACTTTGGGAGATTAGCATAAAGCTTTTCATGACGAAGGATTTGAAGGACCTCCTTAACATGAGTAACATGCTCCTCTAGTGACTTGCTATAGACAAGAATGTCATCAAAGTAAACAACGACACTCTTCCCAATGAGAGATCTCAAAATATGGTTCATGAGGCACATAAAGGTAGATGGGGCATTTGATAAGCCAAACGGCATAACCAACCATTCATAGAGACCAAGCTTGGTCTTGAAGGCGGTTTTCCACTCATCAACTTCGGCCATGCGAATTTGATGGTAACCACTACGAAGATCAATTTTTGAAAATATAGTGGCTCCACACAACTCATCAAGCATGTCATCAAGACGCGGTATAGGATGTCGATAAAGCACGGTGATAGCATTGATTAGACGGCAGTCCATGCATAACCGCAACGTATCATCCGTTTTTGGAACTAGAATCACGGGTACCGCGCTTGGGCTAGTGCTTACTTGGATCAAACCTTTGGAGACGAGTTGGTTGATTTGTCATTCTATCTCCTTCGTCTCTTCCGGGTTCGTACGATATGCGGCGCGGTTTGGGAGTGGAGCGCCGGGTATGAGGTCGATGCGGTGCTCGATTCCGCGAAGAGGGGGTAATCCATGAGGAAGCTCTTCGGGGAATACATCTTGGAATTCCTGCAAAATAGCCATCAAAGAAGTAGGAACATTTGTCAAGTCATTAGTTCCTTGCGCTAGTCCCTTGCATACAAGGACATAGTGTAAGATGGATGGGTTGTTCCGCACTTCTCTCATCTCACTTTTGGTGGCAAGAAGAACACTCTTTGTTTTTCCACTCGAGTTTGGTTTGTGGCTCTCACTCACTATAGTGTGGTTCTCTCGCTTACAGCTCTTCTCACAAGGTGGTTTTGTGCTTTGCGCCCTCGCTAAAGCCTTTGCATTGTCCGCAATTATTTGGCTAGGAGTCATTGGTTGCAAAACACAAGTCTTTTCAAGCCATTTGAAGGTATAAGTGTTTGTGTGACCATAATTCAAAGCGCTCTTGTCATATTGCCACGGCCTTCCTAGCAACATATGGCAAACCTTCATGGGGACCACATCACATTCCACCGTGTCTTTGTATGGTCCAATTGAGAACGTTAGCGAGACGGTGTGCTTGATCTTGACGGACCCTTGGTCACTTAGCCATTGTATATGGTAGGGGTGCTTATGCGGATGGAGGGTGAGGTTGAGTTTCTCACACAATTCCGTGCTTGCAAGATTGTGGCAACTTCCTCCATCAATGATAACTTTGATGGACTTCCCATTGATACCAGCACGAGTTTGGAAGATGTTTGATCGTTGGTCTTCATTCTCATTGACTTGAGTAGTTAAGACCCTTGTGACCACAAGCGATGGACTCGCGTCATGCTCACACACACAAGTAGTTCGTGGTCCTCTTCCAAATGTTGCCTTGCCATTGCTTCCTTGACCCTTGCATCAAACTCATCTTCACTCAAGTATTCTTCGTCGCCATTGTCGTGGATGAACAAAATTTCTTGTTTCCACATGCGGCCGACTTGTGTCCTTTGCCTCCACACTTGTAGCACTCACCATTGAATGGTCGATCATCCTTTGTGTATTTGCCACTTGGGGACGGTTTTCCTTGAGGAAGTGTTGGCTTGAAGGGAAGCTTGGTGGTACTTGATGAGCTTCCACTTGGTGTTGTTGGAGTAGTGGTTGGTGCTTCCTTGTAAGTGAAGTACGTCTTTGGCTTGTTGTACTTGATTTCCTCGTGCACTTGACGTTCGACTTTTGGTGCTATGTGTACAAGCTCAACCATGTTGTTGTACTTTTGGAACTCGGTGATGCGCTTGATTGGATGGTTCAAGCCATTGAGGAAACGTGCCATTGTTGTTCATCACATTATTCAATGTTGGCACGGATCATGTTGAGCTCCATTTGCTTGAAATACTCTTCCACGGTCTTTGTTCCTTGACTAAGCGTTTGAAGCTTGTTGAAAAGGTCACGCGTGTAGTGTGAAGGAACAAAGCGGGATATCATATGAGCCTTCATATCTTGCCAAGTTGAGATTGGAGGCTCTTCTTTTGCTTCAAGAGCGAGTTGGACTTGTTCCCACCAAAGGTTGGCATACTCATCAAACTCAAGGGAGGCCATGGACATCATCTTCTCATTGCTATAGTTGTGCATGCGGAAGATCTTGTCAACCTTGAGTTCCCACGAGATATATTCTCCGGGTTCATTGGAACCGGTGAACTTGGGCATGGTGAATTTGAGATTGCCGAAAGTTTCTTCTTCATTGTGGTTCCGGTGGCGGCGGTTGCCATGATTTTGGCGGCCATCTTCATCATCCGAGCTCTCACGTCTTGCTTGGTGATGGTGGCATTGCCCTTGCGGTTGTTGAGGTGCCGCGTTTGGTGGTGGAACTTGATTTTGACGACGAGCTTGGGGAGATTGCTCGTGTTGTTGGTGCGGTTGAGGACGAGGAGGAGGTTTTTGGTCCTCACGACGAGCTTGGGGAGCTTGCTCTTGTTCTTGTCGTGGTTGATGCCGATGAGCATTGTCTTGCGCCATGTGGCGAGGAGGACGACGAACCGCGTGCGCAATGGGCTGCTCCCTTTCTTCTTGATATGGAGGAAGCTCGTCATGATGATCATGTTGTCGACGTTGACATTCATGGCGATGATGACGCCTTGGTGGATCTTCGAGTGCTTCACGCCGACGGCAATCTTGTTCGTCCACTTCGGATGCTTCACTTGTTGTTGAAGGAACATGTCTTTGGCGATGGGCTTGGTGGTCCACGTGAGGTTGCTCTTGTTGAATCACGAGTGCCCTTGGTTGTGGACGGTTCGCTTCACGTCTTGGAGATCTTGCGGAGAGGTCACCATCATAGCTTGATGTCACGGCGTGTCGCGGAGACGGTACCGCTTGAGAAGAGCTCATGGAGTGAAGGACGGGTCCATCCTGGTGCCTTGAAGCGTGACGGCGAGGCGCGCTTGATTCACTTGAGGAGTGCCGTGACGAGCTTGAGTCGCACGATCGTGGTCTTGCGAGCCCATCAATGAGGCGTTGAAGCTTCTCCTCCGTTGTGGCGAGGGTGCGACCAAGAGCTTCATTTTGATGGCCGAGGTTGTGTTGCATGGCATGCATTTTTCCTCGGACTTCTTCGAAGCGGTTGTCGATGTTCTTTAATTCCACTCGGGCTTCGCTAAATTGTTCGTCTTGGCGCAGTCAAGGGCTTCACAACGGTAGTTGAATTCTCCTCGGACCTTCCAATGATCCCATCTTGTCATGTATTGTGTGTCGTCCTCTTGAGGTGGTGGTGGTTGGGATGACTCGCCATTCCTGTCCATGATGCAAAACCGACAAGGGTTATATATGGAGAAGAATAACGCGGGGAGTTAGCCTTTTACCTTACCTTGGAGATTGTATCAAACCAATTTCTACACAAGAGAGCTAATAGCTTGCAAAGTGAAATCGCAAAGAAACTCACACACAAATAAGCTACACTCTCAAAAGCTTTTGGTGGAAGGTTAGGATTGTGGAAAACCAAACGAAATGATCCAAGCAAAAGGTTATTGTTCTAAGTGGTAAAGAATCAGAGATCAAAAGCAAAAAGGATACGATCTACAAAAACACAGGAGAACGCACATGTGGAGATTAAAGGGGTTAGCACGACTATGAAAATGATCACAAAAGGTCGTAACGAAGACTACACTCGGTTGTCGTGCCAACTCAAGGAGAGACCACAACTCGTTTGCCAAAAGAGGATAAGCAACGGATTTGTGCACTTGCCTTAGCGTGCTTTTTCCTCTCTCTTTTTTGCTTACAAGCTTGATACTCTCTTTGTATTGGGAGACTATATATCTTTCTATTTTTTTGGGATTCTTTTTCTCCCTTTCTATACTACTATGTTAACTTTTGTATTTGCCCTCACACTCTCACTTTCCAAAGGCAAGTGCACAATGCTTAGACAAACACAAAATGAGTTGCTCTCATAGGATAGATACACACAAAGGAAGATATGGAGCTGTCAAAGTGGCGCAAGTTATACCTTTGGTATTGTTGACGACTTGCAACCGTTGATGTGGATGATGTTCGAGTGTCGCGGTGTCGTTGAGCGCGTGGTGAACTTTGTTGCGGAAGCTTTTGTTAGTATGGCGACAAACACACGAAACACGAACAAGCGAAAGAGGTTAGTCAGCAAACGAAGTTGAGGTGTCAAAAAGGAGCTGGAAAACTGTCAGTAGCGAGCGGTAGTACCACAGGGTACGACCGGTAGTACGGGTGATTTGCGGTAGTACCACTCGTACGACCGGTAGTACCGCCTGGCGCAGACCTGGCACACGATCAACCTGAAAACATCCTCAAATCCGTGGTAATCTGACCAAAAGGCTGGGCTAGGAACATAAGAATGTTGTAGATCGACTCCAAAAGCAACAATTCTATGGTCCAAAACCATGAAAAATGCACCAAATCCAAGGATCGATCTGAAGGCGATTTGGGGCTCTTTTTGGGAAATTTTCGATTTTATGATGGATAGAAGAAAAATTGAGGGGAAATTCGTGATCAAACTTGCTCTTGATACCAATATGTTAGGGGTTACCCCTTAGGGTGGCCCGATCTTTCACGAATTCCGTGGGAATCGAGGGAAAAGCGGTGGAAGGAGGAAGGGGATGAAATCCACGAACACACACGCGAAGAACTCGATGAACACACACACACGAAAATACGATACAAGCCGATAGCTCACGCCGGTGGCAACAGGTCCAACACAATCCCTAGGATCGGCGTTGGGCAAGGCACTCTCCCACGACCAACAATGGGGGTGAGAGGCTTGATGAGATCTTGACTACTTGGGCACGAGACACCGAGATCCTAAGGACTTGTACAACTTGAACGCACTAGGCAAAATCCAAGAGGTTTGTCGATAATTTGGTGCCCCTTGTCAAGGAGCATGAGACAAATAGTTGATAGATCCTCAAAGGGGTGTCTTCAACTACAATTATCCAAGTATAGGGTTTACAATAAAGGTTGGGGGCTCTATATAGGCCAGCCACATAAATGGGGGTAGTTTAGGAACGAAATGGGAAAATATAGAGAGGGGTACAGGGTGTTGGGCCGAGCTGACGCGAACAGGTTCAGGCACATTCGGTAGTACCCGGCTCGAGACCGGTAGTACCAGTCTCGTCCGGTATTACCGCTCAGGATCCGGTAGTACTGCTTGCAGTCCTGGGGCTTCAGTTGGCGTCGTCAGTAGTGAGCGGTAGTAGAGGGCGGTAGTACTGCTGGCCGGTAGTACCGGTTCCAGCTCGGGTAGTACCGCGGGCGTCTGGGGATTGGTTGGGTTCCTCCTGGAGCATCCGGTAGCAGGGGCCGGTGGTGCCGCTTGGACCGGTAGTACCGGTCGCCGTATCCGGTAGTACCGCTGGCGCCTGAGTGCGGCTAGTCCCTTCCGCAGTGGTTTCTCTATTCCGTGGGTCCTTCTCTTCGTACCTGATGATGCACAGGGTAGGCGTATGAAGTAGCAAACCATCCAGGGGCGTATCGAAATCACACAAGGGAAGGAGCGAGTTAACCTTAGCTTGTAGGAGTTTGGCTCGGGCGCGAGTCATGGGTCCACTTGGGGGGCTCGTAGGAGTAGATGTAGTAGCGTTCGTAGGACGGGCTGTATCACACTATAATGGCAATACGCAGAGTTACACGGATTGGTTCGCTATGCGAGGTATGAGTTATATCGTGCCCTAAAGGCTCCCATAGGTCTAGCTTATATAGTTGCCAGATTCTAGAGTTACAGGGAAAGTCCAAGCCGGACAGGTTACAGAGTCCTACACGGTACATAACTAGTCTAACGTGTCTTGCATTCTAAGGCTCCGGGTACGCTGGTGACTCCTCCGTAGCCTTCGTTTATCCGGCATGGGCCTCCCTTCTGGATTCGTCTAACTGGGCCGTCCAGTAGGCCATAGGCCTTGCCACCAATGGTGGGCCACCCGGGTTATCCGGATTAGAGACATGCAATGGTGATACACATTTAGCATATCCCCAACAAATATATCGAAAACTAATGAATTTGTTGAAAGATTCAACTTATTTCTAAGAATTTGCATGTAGACAAATTTGACCTTTATTTGAAAACAATAAAAAAAATCGAATGACATCCTCTTACTTGTACTACTTGCAGTGAAAAATGATTATCAAGATGGTTCATAACTTTTAAAAAACAAACTAATTCAAAATATGGCCTGCCATGTATGAACATCCTTAGGCTTGAGGCCGTACGACAAGGCTAAATGGCCTTATGTATGTATAACATACTTTATGATAATGTTCCCATATTTTGTAGATGGATGCATCTTGACATGGTGAACATTAATGCTGCTAGTATTGGGAGTTTCCAAAATTTAGGAATAAAAAATATTTTCAAATTTGAAAAAAGTGAGCGTGATATAATGCTCTTAAAATGTTACAAACATCCTTTGAGTCTTGGTGGTGCCAAGGTGGTCAATACATAAAAAACCAACGGGAGTTTATTTGTAGGATTCAAGCTGTTGCTACGAATATGCATGTTTTACAATTTGATCCTCCGTAGCTATGAAACAATATTTAAAACCCTAAAAATGAAGCATTCTGCATGGCGTCCTCTTACATGTACTACTACTTTCAATGAAAATTAATTAATAACCATGAGGAGTCATAAATTACGAAAAAATTGATACATAATATGTCCTACCATGTATGAACATTTTGGGTTTCAAGCCGAATGACAAAGGTAAGAACCATATGTACATCGTACTTTATTGTAATGTGTTCCCATATTTGGTAGATGTGTTCATCTTGGCATTGTGAAATATTGTGTTAACTCAAGTTTACAACTTATAGGAACTATAAACATTTTCAATTTTCAAAGTCACAAGAATTTTTTCTGTAAAGGAAGCACAAAGAAAAATTGCTCGGAGTGCCACAACAACAACCCTAGTTTTCACACAAAGTGTGGACCTTGATTCACTTACGGTTGAGTACCAAATTTTGTGAGTTCTCAAGCTTCCTGACGAAATTCGACCACTTAAACGAATTTAAGTCAATTTTTCAATATTAGGTAAAATTTGAACTACTAGTAAATGGTATCAATATTCATGTAGTATGAAGAGCAAATATTGAACTACGAATAAGTGGTAAAATTTGAACTATGAGTAAGTGGCTCAGGAGAGGAAGTAGTATGAAGAGTATAGCTCGATTTGCCGCTTTCTCGAGAAGGAGTCAAACACAACTATGTTCCTTCTTAATTTTAGGGTGCTTCGTGCTAATTGTATGAACCTCAATGTAATTTTACCCTTTTTAGGTCCTTAATGTAATATGTACTCCTGCCGTCTATGTAAAATTTGAACCAAAAAGTAAGTGGTAAAATTTAAACGAATTTAAGCTTAATTGTCAATGAGTATGACCATTTTTGGATTTCAAGGCAAACGACCAAGGTCATTGCCATATGTACATTATACTTTATGTCAATTATGATCCCATATCCAAGAATTTGCATGCCGCCAAATTTGTCCATATTTTGAATATAATCAAAGAGGAAGTAGCATGAAGAGTATGGCTCGATCCGCTGCTCTCTCGAGAAGGATCCAAACCCGACTATTTTTCTTTATTAATTTTAGGACCCTTTTTGCTAAATGTATGGACCTTGATGTAATTTTCCCTTTATTTAGGTCATTGATGTTAAATGTACTCCCACCGGCCATGTAATTTTTTTACTAAAAGTAAGTGGTAAATCTAAACAATTTAATCTTAGTTGTCACCGAGTATGAATTTTTTTGATTTCAAACCGAACGACCAAGGTCATGGCCATATGTAATCATACTTTATGTCGATGATGATCCCATATCCAAAAAATTGCATGCCGCCAAATTTTGCCATATTTTGAAAATAATCAAAAATGAAGTAGTATGAAGAATATGGCTCGATTCGCTGCTCTCTCGATAAGGAGCCAAACCCGATGGTTTTCCTTTTTAATTTTAGGGCCCTTTGTGCTAAACGTATGGTCCTCGATGTAACTTTCCCTTTTTAAGTCCTTGATGTAAATTATACTCCCACTACCCGTGTAAACTTTTAACCTAAAAGTAAGTGGTAAAATCTAAACGAATTTAAGCTTAGTTGTCAACGAGTATGAAATGTTTGGATTTCAAGCTAAACGACCAAGGTTATGGCCATATGTAAATCATAATTTATTTCGATGACGATCCCTTATCCAAGAATTTTCATGCCGCCAAATTTGGCCATATTTTGAAAACAATCAAAGAGGAAGTAGTATGAAGAGTATGGCTCGATGAGGTGCTTTCTCGAGAAGGAGCCGACCCATATGTTTTCCTTGCTTAATTTTATGATTCTTCATGCTAGATGTATGGATCTCGATGTAATTTTCCATTTTAGGTACTTGATGTAAAATGTACTCCCACTGCCCGTGTAAAATTTGAACCTAAAAGTAAGTGGTAAAATTCAAACGAATTTAAGCTTAGTTGTCAACGAGTATGAATATTTTTTGGATTTTAAGCCGAACGACCAAGGTCATGGCCATATTTACATCATACTTTATATCGATGATGATCCCATATCCAAGAATTTGTATGCCACCAAATTTGGCCATATTTTGAAAAAAACAAAGAGGAAGTAGTATGAAGAGTATGGCTCGATGAGATGCTTTGTCGAGAAGGAGCCGACCTAGCTATTTTCCTTTCTTAATTTTATGGTGCTTCATTCTAGCTATATGGACCTTGATATAATTTTCTATTTTTAGGTCCTTGATGTAAAATATACTCACATGGTTCGTGCTTGACGAGGGTTCGACTCGTCAATTCCCATTGTTATGGACTTGGGTTTTGGAGAAGATGGGGATGCTGAAAGTTGCGAGATGGTTAACAGGAAAGCAACATGGGGACATGAGTTTTACGCAGGTTCAGCCCCCGGAGGGAAAACCCTACTCCTACTTGTATGTTCTTGATTACGGCGGAACCGAAGGTTACAGGGGTGCGCAGATGCAATCTGGCGTGGAGGTGTGTGTATGAGGTTTTGAGATCCTTCTCGCCGTTCCCTCCTGGCCTTTATATAGATAGGCCAGGTCCCGAGATAGGTCGAGTCGGTTACAAATTAGGGTTTGAACCCTTTGAAATTCTATCTAATCTAGACTTGTCCTCCAAGGAATCGAACTCTCCATGGGCTTGGGCCACCCGAAATCTCCCTGGGCTGCAGGTCTCCACATGGGCCTTCCTTGGGCTGGACCGGGTATAGCAATGTTATGCACCCGTAGGGTATATCCATGTCAGTAGCCGCCGAGTGTTCAGTCGAATTTACGATTCGACTTGAGACTCTATAATCTTTCGGGTGCTTTGTATTGGAACCTATCTTCAGGAAGAAATGTTAATTCATAGGGATTGCTAATGCATGTGCCTAGCTCACCCGACGGATCAGGGCAGTTAACTGTCATAGGACAAAACAACACGATCTTCATCAGACTCGAGTCCCCGGACTCGAATCTGGAACGAATGCTGGTGTAATTTGACTCAGGCCGTTGAGGTCTTATAGGGATCGAATTCCAGTGTTTTTCAAGTGATGTACCCAACGCGTTCGTCGGGATTTTCATCGTGCCTACTGACACGGTAATTTACTTGCAGAGCGTAGTCGGGTGCTGTGGCATCCCGCAAAACCACTACTAGAAAATCGCGTTGTTTTTGTGCATTGCATCATCATGACCGCATGCTCATGTCATCATGCCACATTGCATTTGAGCATAGTCATCGTCTTGCATTTGCTTGCATAAAACTATTGGCGGAAAAACCTGGTTTTGTTTTCTAAACGCCCGTCTTAATTCAAACGCAAAACCCCGGGTCTCCGGATTATTTTTGTTTGTCTGCTATCGGTTTGCAAACGGTGCATTTAAAATAAATAAAATATTAAATTATTTTAGTGGGGGCAGTCGAACGGGCCGATTCGACCAGAACGACCACCCCCAGAAATTAAAACGGTCCAACCTAGACCCTTTTTCTACCCAACCTATTTCTACCCACCCCTCCTCCACCTCACCCCCTCCAATCCCTGAACGCCACGTCACCTCTCCCCTCCCCCCTAGCCTATCAAACCATGCCACCTCATCCCCCACTCCCTCAGCCGTTCCCCACCTCACCCAGCAGCCCCACCCCCTGGGCCACACACACCACACGACACACAGCACACCGCACGCTGCAGCCCCTCCCCCTGCCCCCTGGTCCCACCCTGGCGCGCCCCACCTCCCTCCTCCTCCCCGCCCCTTCTTCCCCACCGACAACCACCTCCCGCGCCTCTCCCTCCCCGGCAGCCTCCCCAACGCCGCCCCTCCCCTCTGGCCACCTCCCACCGCCGGCGCCCCCACCCTCCGCTCGCCCCACCATCCTCGCCGCGCCGCCCGCGTCTCCCCCACCCCTTCTCCCGCTCGCCTCCGGCCGCCCTGCTTCCTTCCGCCGCGCCTAGCCCGCCTCCGGCGACCCCCTCCTCGCCCCGAGCCGCCGCCGCACCTCCCCTCTGGTCACCCCGCCGCCTCGTCCTCCCTCTACCACCGCCCATCGCCACCGGCTCACGCCCCACCCCTTCCCCTCCTCTCCGGCGCCCGCCCCACCGCCAAGCAGAGCCCCGCCGGCGCACCATCCTCTCCTCCGCGCCCGCCGCTCGCCTCCGCGCGGCCGCGCCCGCCCGCAAGCGCCTCGTGCTCGCCTCTCTGCGCCGCGCTTCCGCGAGTGCGCCCGGCCGCCTCGTGGCCCTCCTCTGGCCGCCGGGCCAGCGGCCCTCCCCCGTCGCCCTGCTCGCCTGCCACGCCTCGCAGGCGTCCTCTCGCCGCCCTCTGCCGGCCCCATGCCCCTCCTCTCTGTGCCTTCCTGCGCCAGACTACCCCCTCCACCGAGCCGACCTCGTCCACCCTTCTGCCACGCACAGTTGTTGGTGATAAGGATTTGCTTCGGCATCGAAAGATGAAGTTGATCCTAGCGTTGGTTACATGCATGTGCTTCTAGAGATCTCTGAGCTACTCGTGTTGACGCAAATTGTCGCAAGGAGGACCCCGGTCCGAAGGCTAAAGTTGTGAAACTCGAGTTCGGCACCGACACCCGGGAACTCCGACAAGGACGCCATGACCTTCGGCAAGGTTCCGACAAGATCGTCTACACGGACGTAAAGTTCTCGACCCCGAAGACTGATCCCGACGAGACCCGACGACGAACCAAGTCCGTCAACGATGCACGAGTTAGAACCCCAAGATCTTCCCCGACACCGAGGACGCCTACACGGACGACATGATCTTCGTCACGGACGCCGAGACCCTCGGACCCGAAGACCGCGATGATGTTGAACCAAGATCCCCATCGGACAAGATCGTCACCAAGACCGGCCCTGTTGAGATCCGAAGACCGATCCCGGAGTCCGAACCTCAATCCCGTCGAACCCTGAACCCTGTCGAACCCCGAACCCCGGAACCCCAAGTTCGTCGAGACCCCCTAATGTGTGAACCCCTTCCCGAAACCCTATTTTTATAACATAATACAACTTGTCGCATATTAAATGTTCATGCATGCATATTGTCGTGTGGTTTGGGGGCCTTATGCCGATTCACTTTATAATTAAATATGGGGCCCATATGCGGGCAAATCTAGTCTCATATCGGCCTCATTTAAACTTGTGTAGCGAACCGGTGATATATTCCGTCTTGTTATACAACATTTAAATTGCGGGGCATCTAAACAACTAGAACCATGTATTTAATTGTCGGGACCCCGGTTCTGCTTAATATGATCTAATTGCATCGCATCTTGCCATGTCATGCATCATACCTGCATCATGCCCGATCTTCTTCCGTTGTATTAAATAGTACATCCGGTGTTTCTTCTAGTGTTTTGGTTCTTCGCGGATAAGGCCGTTGAGTTGATGTGAGCTTCGCCCCGATCTTCGGTTGAACCTTCGACAATGTTTTCAGGCGAGCATCTCCCCCTTTCTACCTATCTTACTTTTATAGTATTTATTCCCTCCTGTTGATCTATTGCTATCTGTGTTGCGATGCTCTAGTTTCCGTACCCGTGAAATCCCTTGCAGCCGTATATTGCCTTGGACACATCCTATTACCTGATGTTTGGTAGATAGTTGGACCAGCGCGTCGTAGTCGCTTGCTCAAGTGTTGTCGCGTGTCGTCAAGTACCACAGTTGTTGGAGTATCGCCGCATGTTCAACGTTGGAGATGATCATGGTTTTACTTATTGTTCACTTTAATTACTGCTTAACAACTAAAATTGAAGTAGGTAAGCAGAGGCACCGGTGGGTGATAGATAATATTTGGTTTCCGACCGCCCACTTGTGTCCCGTAGGACCCCGAGTTCTTGACACCTGTTCCGAGATCGAGCGCGCTAACCACATGTGGGGAGATATGGGCCCCCCATCGATTTAGTACCTGATTTCAAAGTATTGTACTGGGGGCCACAAGTAGTTTGGGGCTTTATTACTATCCTGTACTTATGCCATGCTTTACTGCTTTATTTACGATTGTGTGAGGAGCACGCTGTACTGTTTTGGAAGCGGAGTGTTTTCGCGGTATCGACAGTCCCCGTTTGGGGATTTGCTGTCGTTTACAGCCACTGTCGCAAACCCTGAGTCCGTCTCGGAGACCGGCCGACTTCGTTGTGGGTGTACTTAGTGGGGTGGCCCCCCGTGCTTGCTTTGGGTCTGGGAAACGTCATGACTTAGGCCCCGCCGACATACCAATGGGTGTATGTTAACTGATCTGGCAAAAAGGGTCGAAGTGCGTGTGGATACTTTGGTGCACCCCTGCAGGGTTTAATCTTTTCGAGAAGCCGTGTCCGCGGTTATGGACGACTTGGAGCACAGTGCTTGATCATAGACAACTATAACTAAAGTTTACTGTTATAAATTGACTTGTATCCGATATGACTAGTAATCAGTTTCACCACAACGGAATGGCCAAATAAAAGTACCAACAACTGCTGGGTTTGGGATATCTCATGCTATCGTATATTTGACTAGTAAGAGTCGCAACTACAACGGAATGGTTAAATAAAACTGCCCACTGTTTAATTTATCAGGACGATTATCTATACCTGACTAGTAATTGCCGCAACGATAACCGAATAAATAAAACTGCCAAGTGTGTGAGTTCCTCGGTTGACTTCCTCGTTTGGTCTCGAGGAGGAAACACCAGGATGGGTTTGTTTGATGGCAGTATCAGGATGGTACCGAATAGGTCATTCTTACCTCTCTCTGATAACCGCCAGTTGTATCGAGTCTCTATAGGTTGTTTAGTGCATGCTGCCGCTGCCGCTCAGTCCACCATACCTATGTAGGCGAGGACCGCCGAATTCTAGTCTCGCCGTGTACTGGCCTCAGTACTGACGCTCCTCTTTTTCCTTTGCCCTTTGTCGGCACCCCTTTTGTTTAAGCAGGTTTTGAGATCGACGTCGTTAGCAGGGTTACCCTTCCGGCTTGGCCTAGGCAGGGTTATGGACGCCATTGGTTATTCTTCAGGGCTCTTAGCCCCATTTGCATCTTGTCCGTAGTCGGACGCTCTATCATTTTCAAGGTGATTTGAATCTTTGTACATTATATCTGTATTCTTGACTCATGGAGTCGTGTTGTATATCTGTTCTGTGGGTCCCATCGAGGACTGTTGTGTAATGTTATTACTTCGTTTTCCACCCGCACGAAAGTGCCTGGTGGGCACCTTTGAATCGTTTCTATGCGGGTTTGGCGGGTTTCGCTAAAACTTGCATAGTGCCGATTCTGAGGGTGTTACAGGTGCGTTACCAGGCCATCATATGATATTTGCAGGGCTTATCTTTGCGTCCCAGACACATCATCCAAAGTTTTATCACCACGGAGGTGTTTCGAGTGACCAAGGAGACTGCTTATCGCTTAGCGTTAATTTGGGCAAAGTTGCCAAAAGATTTTTGCCGTATTTGATCCAAAGGATCTCAGTCGAAAAGTTCATAGGGTGCGCGACTAGTGCTCCCTATGGGAGTAGACCCCAAGGGTCTGTTCAAGTCGTAGACTCGAGCAGAGACTTTAGTTCAGTCATTCACGCTTGTTTCCATTATTAGTCTGAAGGACGCATTTTTTCGAATGCGCGACCAGCGCTCTCTATGGGAGTATCCCCCGAGTCCGTAGTGGAGTCGCAGACTCGATGTAGGACTCGAAGATTTTTTCGAGGTGCTGTTACCTTTGTATTTTCTCAGGTGCGCGGCCAACTCTCCTGATAGGAGTAGCCCCCGAGTAGTTGGTTGAGTCGTAGACTCGAGTAAGTACTTTTATGCTCAGTCGAAATCTTCGAGCCGTTGTTGGCTTTTTGCTGATGACATTATTGGTGACGACTGGTGAGCTCAACCGTCTGTTGCAGTAGATGTGATGCGATGGGACGATCGTGGGTCCCACAACCTGACTTGAATTTGACTATTCACACATAACGTGGCGAAAGGTACGACGTATCCTCGATTTCCGCACGTAGTGGACGGCTTGCTGGCGACGATTCAGTTTGGTGCTGACACGTGGACGATGAGATCTGAGGCACGCGTTAGGGCTTCTCAATCGACGGATCTGCTGCATCGTCTTCACCCTTTTATACCGTGGTGAAAACAACGAATTTTACCCTTCGCCATTTGCCTTTTCTTTTCGCCATTGCAACCATTTCTTGAGTTCTTGCTCTCATTGCGCACTAGACGTCCTCCGCGTATTTCCCTCTGCTTTTCTCCACTTGCATCGCCGCACTCGCCGCTCTGCGATGGGCAAGTCCAAGAAGTCTTCATCCGCTGCAGTGGGTTCAAGCGCAGCCGGCGCCGGGAAGAAAGCTGCTGCTCCGAGTCGTACCACCAACGGTGGGTGGCGGCGCACGGAGATGCACGAGTTGGATTTGCACAAACTGCAGGACACCGGCCTGATCTCTCACCCACCCGAACGATTTCGGGTTATGTTTTACGCCTTTGTTATCCGTGGTCTCTCTTTGCCTGCCCACAAATTTCTTCATGGGCTTCTTTTCTTCTATGGGATTCAGCTTCACCATCTGTCTCCCAATTCTCTCCTTCATATCGCTTGTTTTATTACTCTTTGCGAGTGCTGGCTCAAAATTGAGCCTCACTTTGGCCTCTTCCGGAGACTCTACTCCGTGAAGAGGCAATTTGGCACAGGTGGTGTCTATCTACTGGGTGGCTGCGGAATTTCTATCTGCTCCACTGTCCAGTTCTTCTCTTTCTCCCTTTGCGAGTCCATCCAGTACTGGCGCAGGAAGTGATTCTACATCCGTGACATTAAGATGGAAAGTCAACATTACGGGCTTGCCCCCTTCGAATCTGCCCTAGAGATCATCCAAAAGATGTCGTGGGGGAACGTCATCTTGGAGGGTGAATCCGAAGAGGTGGAGAAGCTCTACAAGCATGTGGAGGCTCTCCAGTTGGTGGCTGGTAAAGAGGTCAACAGTGTCAACATCATCCGCACATTCCTCAAGCGTCGGGTTTAGCCGCTCCAAGCGAGGGCGCACCCTATGTTTCTGTATGCTGGCCCCAGCGACCCGACAAGGGTATTGCCTGATGAGATGTCTTCGGGTGACCTTGATAAGGCTCTTCGGCCTCTACTGAAGTACAAAGTCGACGAGGATCTACGGGGGAAGTCCTTGTCTGCCCCTTTCAGTGCCAAGAAGGCCGTTCCCCAGGTGAAACTTGTAGTTGCACGTAGCGCTATGTCAAGTGCGTGTTGTTTTCTATTGGTACTTATAATTTTGCATCTCTTGTCTTCAATTTGCAGGGCCTCAAGGCAGCGGGGATGATGCCCCCTCTACCTGAGAAGTACACGGATGCACCGGACCACGAAGAGGCGGAGTCCGAATCCGAGCTTCCCCCGATGCAGTATCCTTTCGTGGAAGCCCTTGAGGCGAGCGAAGGGCAGACCCGAAAGAGGTCCCGAAGTGAAATGTCGAATGGGGCAACGCCACCGATGCCGAAGGGTCCCTCCTTCCCCGAGAAGCACAGCGGGGATGAGGGTGTGACTTCTGATCCATTCCTGCTGTGCCTATTCGAGCAATGGGCCTGCAGCCGCCGGCCAAGAAGAAGAAGAAGAAGAAGAAGAAGAAGAAGAATAAGAAGAAGAAGAAGAAGAAGAAGAAGAAGAAGAAGAAGGAGAAGGAAGCTCCTGTCTTCAACCTATCAGACATACCATCGTGAGTTTATTTGATCAAATCTTATTATTTCGTTGGTGTGCTAAGCATTAGCTTGTTGTTGATTTGGTTCTTTGTAAGTGCTAGTAGTCATCACTCGGAGGAGTCCCTTGAGGAGTACAACGAAGAGATGATCGCAGAATCGAAGCCGACGTCTTCGTTTCCCAAGATGGTGGCCAACTCCAATGACGATGATTCGAGTTCCGCAAGGCGGGAGGCTCGTGCACTCGTTACACGGAATATGGTATTAAAACCTTCGGAGTCCACAACAGACCATGTAAGTGTCTTTCCTCTTTTCCGTGGGGGGAGCCCTGAGCACTTTTATTCAGCGATCTTGTTGTTTTCTTCGCAGCCTTTTGTGCGTGACGCCAACCGCCTGATCGAGCGACACCTTTCATAGGAAGGCAAGATCAAGCAACTTCGAGGTTCATAGGTTTCTTTTGCTTTGTTTCGAGTCCTCCAAAGTTTCCCTTGTAATCACCCTTTGCTGCCCCACGTTGCAAATGAGAAAAACGACGCTCTCCGCAAGCTGAACGCACTCGAAAAGAGTTTCGGCAAAGTGGAGAAACAGGCGAAGGATGTTGCAGAGGCCCTCTAGTGCCAGCAGAAGGAGGTTGTAGACCGTGAGCAGCAGCGCGCTACCTTCGCGGCGAGCCATGAGAAGGCCATGGCTGAAAAGATTATGGCTGATGCCAAGGCTATCTCTGGTAGGTCACGTTATAATTGTTTTGAGTGTTAAATGCTTCGGTTGCAATTTATTCCTCCTCATCTGATGAGTTCGTCATTTTCTTTGCAGATTCTTCAGGTGTTCCGTTCGATCGTTATGCCTTAGAGCACGGTGATTTTCTGGCGGATGCCGTTGCAGCGATCGAAGATCGCTGTACCTCGTCCGTGGAGTCACTCGATAAAGCCAAGAAGGCGCTCACTCACTTCTACAAGGAGATCAACCCCAAGGGCGTTGCCCTCGAGGATGTTGATTCCCTTGCGGAGTCTTTGACGGATGATGCCCCTACGAAGTACAAGTGCGCACAGAAGGGGGTCGGCGCTGCTATGGGGCTGGCAATGGAACTGGCGTCTGGAGCCCAGCTAGATCTGATGCAGGTCACTTCCAGGATGCCAACGACGGCGGATGGCTCTGAGGTAGCTTTTGCCACATTTGCCTCCCGCTGTAAGCATTTTGGGCCTAAGCTGATAGACCTCCTGGCTGACTACGCGGTAGAACAGCAACGGGCGACCAAGAGTAGGCAGTCTGTCTCCGAAGCTGCTCCAGGTGCTGCCGCTTAGGCCCTTTATACTTTGTAGCTAGTTTAGCTTGCCTTCTGTGTAATGCCTTTGTGTGGAAGAAGTGTCACTCTGCCACGCAGTGGCTTAATTTATGTATATATGAATGCGCCTTTTGACTACTGTCAAGTTTTTGTGATTTTTTTGTTTGCCTATGCACCCTTAGGGTCCTTCAGGTGTGGCTTCGGTGGTTACACCTTCTCTTGCGCCTGTCGCTCGCCCGTTGTTGAGCGAGTCGTCGCAGTTGCATTTTTGCATGACCGTGTCCGGAGTTTGTAGAAGGACATCCTTAGCATCCGCGGTCATGCGGATGTGTGGAAGTCGAAGGCTGAGCGAGCCATTGCCAGGGAGGAGTTTATGCTTGAAGATTTTTGGCATATTGGCGAGCAACTCCAATGTAAGTTACTTGGACTCGTTGTCTTTTCGAGTACACCAGTTGTTTTCTGTGAACTTATCCACTGCTGGTGTGCAGTTGTGAATCTTCTTCCGAAGGAAGAGAAGGAACGCGTAGTGATTCGAATGAATTGCTTGACGCAATAAGAGCTGGAAGCCGGTGGTTTCTTCTGGATGGACCTCGACCGAGCGATCGTCCTTGCGACAGTGCAAGATCGCGTCCACCAAGTTCTTCGGGTGCTGAAGCGAGCAAGGGTGTCACTCACGGCAATTTGGGCCACCGTGTTCCCTTTAGATTCTGCGCTTTCTTGCTTTCTGGGCTTGCTTGGGAAGTTTCGAGATGCTGGTCATGTAAGGGAACTGGTGCGCCATCAACTGGTGGCAGGCATGAAGGCAGCCTTGTCGCTTGTTCGACTGAACCGCTGGGACATCAATCTTGCGGAGATAGCGGCTGGGACACCTCCACCTCCATATGGCATGGCACGGGATATGCATCTGCATTGTTCGGCTGTGGTGCAGTATGCCGAAAAAATTGTAGATGTGTTTGAGGAGCGAACAAACGTTCTGCTCCAGCACAATTAAGTCCTGTAAGCAGAAACGAGATAATGTAAAGCGGGTATTTATTCGAGTGGGCTTGTAATGCCCTTGTAAAGTTTGTATGTATTGGCACGTAGTGCACTGTATGATTATGTAATGTGCATATCCTTTTCGTTAGCCTGACGTGGTAAGCTACTCAGGTTATATGCATTGTTTTCAATCGACGAAGTCATAAGGTGAGGCGCATCCCCCGAGCGTATTTAGCGATAAATAATATAAGGAAAACGATTTTGGGCCAAGAAACTTAGCTTATTCATCGTAAACGAGGACGTACATTATTCGGCTAAGTAGCCTGGCTAAATATCCTTATTAAAAGTAAAAGAGGTAACTAGGGGTAGAAGCGTCGCAGTCGTGCGATGTTCCAGGGGTTGGAGTATTCGACTCCTGATGCAACGTCCATGAGGCGGTAGGCGCCACCTGGGATGACTTCGGTGAAGATGTAGGGTCCTTCCCAGGGTGACTGGAGCTTCTTGTGCCCTTCTTGCTTGAGTCGCATGGCGTGGTCTCCTTCGATGAAGGACCTTGGACGCAGTCGATGGCTGTGGTAGTTCCGGAGGCTCTATTGATACAACGCTGAGCGAGCCGCGGCGATGTCGTGTGCCTCATCCAGCGTGTCGACGTCATCTTTGAGTGTGGCCGATGATTCGGCTTCGCTATAAGCAACGACCCATGGGGCCTTGTAGCGTACCTCAGCAGGTAGCATGGCTTCGGCTCCATGCACCATGAAGAAGGGCGTGTAGCCCGTTGAGCTGTTTGGCATTGTGCCTAGGCTCTCTATAACATAGGGTAGCTCGTCCACCCAGGCTCCCGCTAGCCTTTCGAGTGGGCATAGCAGGCGCTTCTTGATGCCATTGCCGATGAGGCCGTTGGCCTTTTCGACCTATCCATTGGTCTGCGGATGCGCCGCAGAGGTGTAGGACAGGTTCATTCTGAGGTTCGCGCAGAAGCTTCAGAATTCCTTCGAGATGAAGTTCGAGCCATTGTCTGTTATGATGCTGTGAGGTACTCCGTACCTGTAAACAATGGACTCAAAAAACTTGACGGTGGTTTTTCCGCTTTGGTTTGTAACAGGCATGGCCTCGATCCACTTGGAGAATTTGTCGACTGCTAGAAGAAGGAAGGCATGGCCCCTTGGTGATGACTTTGGCAGTTTGCCGATCATGTGGAGGCCCCATTGGGCGAAAGTCCAGGCCACTGGGATATGCCTCAGCTCTGATCCTAGCGCGTGCGGCTCGTCCGCTTACCTCTGACAGGCGTTGCACCTCTGGACTATCTCCTTGGTATCGCTCATTGCGGTTGGCTAGTAGAAACCAGCTCGTAGAGCTTTGGCGACCAGGGCGCGACTGCCTGCGTGATGGCCGCAGATACCCTCATGGTTGTCTAGGACGATGCTTTTGCCATCACCGATGGTAACACATCATTGAAGCACAGCCGAAATGCTGGGCTTGTACAACTCTCCATTGATGATGGTGAAGGCCTTTGATCGGCGAGATATGCGTCCGGCATTTGTCGGGTCCTCAGGCAGCTGCTTGTTTATCAGGTAGCGGAGGTACGGTTGTGTCCATGTTTCCTCAACCACCATGACCTGCATAAGGCTTACCAACTCGACCTCCGTGTCAAGCTTTTCAGGTCCTTCTTCTCCTTCGGGTGGCGCAGCCCCCGAGTGTTATGCGGCTTCGGCTGAGCCCTTTGGGAATTTTTTGCTTGATGGAGGGTACATAGTTTTGCTCGAGGAACACTCCTGGTGGCACCCGAGTGCAGGTAGAGCCAATGTTGGCGAGCTTGACGGCCTCCTCGTTGCTCTTCCTGCCAACATGCCGAAGTTCGCAGCCATCAAAGTCCCCTTCGAGTGAGTTATAGAGCACACGGTATGCGATCATGTTGGCGCTATGGGCGTCGCACTCGTTCATCGTATGCTGGACGAAGAGGTTTGAGTCGCCATAGATGACAAGGCGTGCTGCACCGCACACCTTGGCCATCCTCATGCCGTGGATGAGGGCCTCGTATTTGGCCTCGTTATTAGAGGCGCGGAATTTCATCCGAAGGACATATTTCATCTTGTCGCCTTGAGGGGACGTCGGTATGACACCGGCCCCTGCTCCAGCTCCGCGCTTGGAGCCATCGAAGTGCATCGTCCAAGATTACGACATGTCCGGAGTATCCGGCAGCTTGAGCTCCATCCAGTGGACGAGGAAGTCAGGAAGGACCTGAGACTTGATGGCGGTGCGTCGCTCATAGCTGATGTTCCGAGGAGACAACTCGATACCCCATAGGGCTACTCTTCCCATGGCTTCGGGGTTGTTTATGATGTTTGATAGCGGGGCATCATTGACGACCACGATCTGATGCTCCTAGAAGTAGTGGCTCAGCCAACACGCCATCATGAATACGCCTTAGGCGAGCTTCTGGTAATGAGGGTACCTTTGGTTTGTTGGGGTCAATACCTCGTTGAGGTAGTAGATTGGGCGCTGGACCCCGTGGGTCTTGCTATCTCTGGGTCATTCGACCACAAGTGCGGTGGTGACCACCTGATGCGTGGCTGCTATGTATAGAAGCAAATTCTCCCTCTCCTTCAGCGTGACCAGGACATGTGATGTGGAGAGAAGTCGCTTGAGGTCCTCGAGTGCATCATCTTCTTTGGACGTCCACTCGAGTCGGCCTTGCGCAGCAGCTGATAAAAGGGGAGAGCATTCTCACCCATGCGACTGATGAACCTGCTAAGCACCACGATTCGCCCAGCCAGCTGCTGGACCCCTTTGAGGTCTTCGGCTTCTCCATGGCTAGTATAGCCCTAATTTTCTTCGTGTTTGCCTCGATGCCACGCTGGGAGATGAAGTACCCGAGTAATTGGCCAGACGGGACGCCGAAGGCTCACTTGTCTGGATTCAGCTTGATCTTGTAACGATCAAGGTTGTCGAACGTCTCACAGAGATCGTCGACGAGTGTCCTGGCCTCCTTAGTCTTGATCACTATGTCGTCGACATAGACCTGGACGTTGCGACCAATCTAGTCCTTAAGACATTCCTGCATGCATCTCTGGTAAGTGGCGCCTGCGTTCTTTAGCCCGAAGGGCATTGTATTGTAACAGAACACCCCGAACGGCATGATGAACGCCGTCTTCTCTTGATCCTTGGCCTTTAGCCGAATCTGGTTGTAGCCTGAGTAGGCGTCGAGGAAGGAGAGCTTCTCGCATCCTGTAGTGGAGTCGATGATTTGATCGATCCGTGGGAGAGGAAAGTGGTCCTTGGGACAATGCTTGTTAAGCGATGTGAAGTCCTCGCACATCTGCAGGATGTCCGTGTCCTTATTGGGGACCAGCACGGGGTTGGCCAGCCACTCACTCTCCTTGATCTCCCTGATGAAGTTGGCATCGAGGAGTTTGTTGACTTCGACACCAACAACTTCAGATCTTGGCTTGGACAGTCAAAGCATCGACTGCTTGACTGGCTTTGCATCTGGAAACACATTGAGTGCATGCTCAGCGAATTCGCTTGGAACTCCTGGCATGTCCGCAGGATACCAGGCAAAAATTTCCCAGCGCTCATGGATGAATTCGACGAGCGCACTTTCCTATGCAGGACTCAGGTCGTTGGCAATCAACACCATCTTATAGGCGCCTGTCGGGTGGACCTGCACCTTCTTTGTGTTGACTGTGGAGTCGAACGACATATCAGGTGCATTTTTCCTGGTGACTGGGGGTGCCCTGTTGTCTGTCACCTCCTTGAGCCTCGTGAGCTCCTCCTGTATGCTGAACGACTGAGAAATTCTATTGAAGTCTCTGTCGCATCTGTCTGACCTGGTGAAGCTTCTTGGGACGGTGATGACGCCCCTATGTCCTGCCAGGAATCTTGCGAATGCCACGCATCCGAGGATGACATGGTACTGTGATGGCCAGTCCACCACTTCGAACTCCAGCTGTTCACGCCTGAAGTTTTCGGCCTTACCGAAGATGACGTCGAGCCATATCTTTCCCAAGGGGTATATGCCCTTCCTTAGGAAGATGCCGTGGAACGTCATGTCCGACGGCTCTAGGCTGCAGAGTGGGATCCGCATGGCTGCGTGTGTGCTGGCGAACATCAGGTTGATGCCACTGCCGTCGTCCATAAAGACGTGGCTCATCTCGAACCCTCCGATCTGGGCCTCGAGTACCAGGCCAGAGTGGCCTGGGCGAGGTATCTGACATGGGTGATCCGAACGGTCGAACGTGATGCAGGACTCCGAGCCGCTGAGGTACTCAGGTATGGCTGGTGGGGAGGTCATGGCCAGATTGACTTGGTGGATGATATTTTTCTGCACCCTGTTGGTTGGGCACCCCTTCTGGATCATCGGACCCTATCGGTGGCGAGTACCAGTCTGCACCGTTATTCGGTGCTGGTGTAGCCGGCGGCTGCGACGGTCCTCTAGGTGGTGGTGGAGGAGCTCCGTGGGCGATGGACCCTAGGGCTGGTACGAATCCGTGGTTCACCACTTGGCATCGCATCTAGGTGAAGCCCTCGCTGAGCTTCTGGAACTCCCGGCAGTCCTTGAGCATGTGGTTGGCCTTCTTCTTACCATCATGCTTGTCGGTGTAGAAGTGGATGGTGTAGGGACCTGATAGATTATCATATGTTGAAGGCTCATTGTCGCGATTGCGATGTTACCATGTTTGGGTGGGCCGTCCGCCATCGCGTTAATTGCTGTTGCGGTACCCGCTATTGCGGTTCCCATCGTTGCGATGATCGGCGTAGCCGTCCGCAACCATGTTGACTTCCTCACGATCGTTGTAGATGCGCGACCTTCTCTTGCTGTGGCGATCACACCA
Source organism: Avena sativa (assembly GCA_916181665.1). NCBI lineage: Eukaryota > Viridiplantae > Streptophyta > Magnoliopsida > Poales > Poaceae > Avena > Avena sativa. The sequence continues at coordinate 143,573,737 of OV702280.1, forward strand.
GTGGCCAAAGTCATCTTCGTCATCCGAATGTGTTCGGTTGACGGAATCCTCGCCATCAGCCCAGCGGTTGGCGATGTCCATGAGGTGATCAAGGGTTTTGGGCTTGACGCGCCCAAGCTCCTGCTTGAATTCGTGACATTTGATGTCGTTCTTGATGGCCTTGATTTCCCTCTCCTCGGAGATGTTTGTGGTGGAGTTCTTGATGGTAGACCAGCGAAGTATGTACGAGCGGATGGACTCGTTGCTCCATTAGGTGTAGGCCCGCAGCTCTTCAATTGAAGCTGGCCTCTTGTTGGTTCCCTTGAAGTTGTGGAGGAAGTTGTACGCCAGTTCTTCGGATGGAGCCGGAGGGGAGGCTGTTGAGCCAGGCCCTGGCCGCTCCTATCAGATGCAGTTGAAGGCACTATAGGACAGTGTTCTTGTTCCCACTGACGATGGATGGTCATCAAGCCAGGTTTTTGGCTCCTGCACGCCATCGAACTTCTGTTTGTTCGAAGGGAGCTTGAAGTTTATCGGCATCTGCGATTGCTTAATGGATCTGCTAAAGGATCTGGCTCCGCACAGTTCTCCGTCGTCCTCCTCCTCGGATTCAGTTGAGCAAGCGCGCTTAGCGCATGATTTTTTGATCTTGCGCTGTGTGAGCTCGCTACGAGCGTCGTAGTTGCTGCTGCGGCGCCGCGGGCTCTGACGGAGTCGAGGCAGGTCGTGCTCCTCCTCCTCAGATGAGGGCGTGCGGCATCGAGTGAACTTGACGAGCGACCTTTTTCTTTGGCTCTGCTAGGGCTTCATCGTGGAGCCCAGCTCCAATGAGTCTGAGGCCTGCTAGCGCAGACTTGTGGATCGTGCTCTTCGAGTTTCCCATCGGTGGTGGGTTGGACGCCAGATAGGTGGTGGCCTCCATGATTGCGGCATGCGGCATTTTCGGCATGATATTGCCTTGCGAGTCCATCGTCATGAAGGACGTGTTGAGTGCCTTGGTGACCTCGGGCCATGCGGCAGGGTCCATGCGCTCTAGGCGGGAGAGGTATTTGTTGGCATTGTTCCCCTATGAAGAGTAGCCGCCAGCTAAGAGCGCAGCTTGCCGCATGCTTGATTCGTCGGCTGCTTGCTTGCTCTTTTTGAGGTCATACTGTAGCTTGACCTGTCGACTGTTCTCATCGATCAGGAGCCAGTGATAGGCCATCAGCAAATCATGGGAGGCATACACATGTAGGATGTGATTGCCCCGCATGGCTTCATGTGAAATCTCCCAGCCTTCCTCATTGAGGTTGATCTGGTTGTGGGCTCGATTGACGCCCTCGGTGGCTCTAGCTGCCTGTTAGGCGAGTTCACCCTGTTTCCCTCGTTCTCAACCTGAGTGTTGGGAGGGGGATTGGGGGGGGGGGGGGGGGTTGGAGTCGAACCTAGTGGTGGATCTGGTCTATTGTTGATGTCGCCACCATGGATGACAGACCACAGGTAGCGCTCATGGAGTGGGTCGCTGTTGCCGCAACTCTCAGATCCGGAACCATAGATTCCTTCATCCGAAGGGGGATCGCATAGATCAGAGTTGCAGCTGTTGCTGTCGTCTGAATCATTCGTCAGTATCGACGTACGTAAGGTGTTGATGGGCGGGACCCATGAAGTGGGCCTAATTCATGGAAGTGGCACCCGCTCTAGGAGGCAGAGGGTGCCGGTCTGCCCCACCTAGAAGTAGAAGCTCCCGAACAGCATCTTGATTCCGTCGCCTACAGACTCGAAATCTTTGATGGTGGCCGGCGAGTGGGCGGTGAAGTCGAAGGCACTGAAGAGGAGGTGACTCTCCGTCACTGAGGAATCATAGATCACTCCGGATGGGACCGTCATGACCGCACGATCAGCATTCCCGTTTCCCAAAGACGACGCCAATTAACGAGGGTTTGACTCGTCAATATCCATTGTTAGGGACTTGGGTTTTGGAGAAGATGAGGATGCTGGAAGTCGTGAGACGGTTAACAGGAAAGAAACAGGGGGATGAGAGGTTTACCCAGGTTCAGGCCCTTGGAGGGAAAACCCTACTCCTGCTTGTCTGTTCTTGATTACGGCAGAACCGAAGGTTATAGGGGTGCGCAGATGCAATCTGGCGTGGAGGTGTGTGTATGAGGTATTGAGATACTTCTCACCGTGCCCTCTTGGCTTTTATATAAATAGTCCAGGTCCTAGGACAGGTCGAGTCGGTTATAGATTAGGGTTGACCCTTTGAAATTCTATCTAATCTAGACTTGTCCTCCAAGGAATCGAACTCGCCATGGGCTTGGGCCACCCGAAATATCCCTGGGTTGTAGGTCTCCACATGGGCCGTCCTTGGTCTAGACCGGGTATAGCAATGTTATGGACCTGTAGGGTATATCCATGTCAGTGATTTTACCATATTTGGGAGTAGATGGTTGAATCTTGGCATGGTAACCAATGTTGCCACTGGGAGTTTCCAACCATTAGGAAAAAAACAATTTTCCAAGTGACAGGAGTGTATTTTCTGTAAAGCAAGTAGGAAGAATATGTATTTTCTGTAGAAAAAAAACAAAGTGCAAGAAGAGATACTATGAGCAAAGAGGAGGCAACTCGAGAGAGCAGCAAAGAGGAGGAGTTGAAGACAATGCAAAATCAGAGCAAAGCTGTGATGGCTTCCTGACACGGGGTACAGGGTACAGTCAACTAGTAGTAGTACTAGTACGGAGTAGTAGTACTATTATATATGCACGCAAAACAATCTGTATTTTCTCTCTCCTTCACTGACTCATCATCCCACACCCCGACCGGCTGATCTCTCCCTCGACCAGAACGGGGTGTTGCGCACATGTGTCAACCTGCATTGTGTCGGCGGCTCCGTGTCAGTATCTGGCGTGTTTAGTTAGTTGTGTCCTGCGTTGGTGTGCATAAAAGGAACAATTTTGGGGCTTGGCGGAAAAAAGTAGTATTCTACTATAGTACTTAGCAGTTCAAAATTTCTCGGTTTCAAAATTTTCACTTCCTTCCCAAATAGTCGGAGGGAAGGTTATTCAAAAGATAGTGGTGCACAAGGGATTGTTTATACTAGATTATTATTGTATGCAGTATGTCCCATCACATTTGATGCACTTCATTATGATCTGACCAGCTTTTCTACTAGTACTCTGTAGTACTCCATTCTCGTTCCATTTCACAACCTGCGAACAGGATTCACCAAGTACACCTGCAGCACGCTGGTTCTAAAGTGAGGAGATTTTTTTCAGTGAAGCAAATATGGTAGTACGAAAGGCATGGCCCAGCTTCTCGCTCAAGAAGTAGCCGTACACGACTTCTTTTCCTTGCTTAATTTTAGGGCCCTTTGTTCTAAATGTATGGACCTTTATGTAATTTTCTACTTGCGTGTAGAATTTTTTTACCTTGGTTCGAAAACAATAAAACTGAAAAAAAAACATTGTTCGACATCCTTTGGCTTGTAATTCTTTCCCTGAAAGATGATAATCATGAGCTTTCACAACTTTTGAAAAAGAAAATGCTTGAAAATATGGCCTGCCATGTATGAACATTCTCGGGCTTTAGGCCGAACGACAATGGTAAATGGCCATACATTGTGGTAATGTTTGATCCCATATTTGGTAGATGGGTGCATCTTGGCATGGTGAACAAAAATGCTGCCAATAATGGGAGTTTGCAAGTTTTAGGAACAAAAAACCCATTTTGGATTTTCGAAATGAAAATAATTAATGTTTCCTTTCAATTAAAGCAAGCTCGAAGAATATGCATGGCTCGAAATACCACACAAGCCCAGTTTCCACGCAAAGTTTGGACCATGTTTCACTTATGATTACCAAGTTTTATAAGTTCTAAGCTACTTAGCTAACTTCGCCCATTTAAATGAATTTAAGCTGATTTGCCAATGTTAGGTAAAATTCGAACCAAAGAGTATAAGTGGTACAATACTGCTCTCAAAGTTCTACAAATATATTTTGAAGGTACCCACTAGCACAGTTAATATATCAAAAACCACCGTTTTTTGAAATATTCAACTTCTTTCTAATAATTAGCATGTAGAAAAAATTGACCTTGTTTTGAAAAGAATCAAACAACATGATTATCATCTTTCAAGGAAAGAATTACATGCCAAAAGAATGAAAGCTCAAGGTCTTCAAACATGATTTTTTTAAAGATAAACATGAGTATGAACATTCTCGGATTTCAAGCCGAACGACCAAGGTCATGGTCATATCTACATCATACTTTATGTTGATGAGATCTCATATCCAAGAATTTGCATGCCGCCAAATTTGGCCATATATTGAAAACAATCAAAGAGTAAGTAGTACGAAGAGCTAGTATGGGTCTATCAGTTGCTCTGTTGAGAAGGATACGAACCTAACTATTTTTCCTTGCTTAATTTTGGGGTGCTTCATGCTAAATGTATAGACGTTGGTGTAATTTTACCTTTTTTAGGTCCTTGATGTAAAATGTACTCCCACTATCCATGTAAAATTCGAACCTAAAAGTAAGTGGTAAAATTTAAATGAAGTCAAGCTTAGTTGTTAATGAGTATGAACATTCTTGGATTTCAAGCCGAACGACTAAGGTGATGGCCATATCTACATCATACTTTATATTCATAATAATCCCATATCCAGGAATTTGTATGCCGCCAAATTTGGCCATATTTTGAAAACAATCAAAGAGAAATAGTATGAAGAGTATGGATCGATCAGATCCTCTCTTGAGAAGGAGCTATAACAACCCCGAATCGTGTCTATGCATATCTCAGCATTTTCCGCCAAAATCTGCATAGAAGCGATTCAAAGATGCCCACCAGACACTTCCGTGTGGGTGGGATTTTCAACAAGTAGTTACAGCACCATAGTTTACAACAGAACACACAAGAACTTATATATACAACAACGACTCAACGAGTCAAGAATACAAATGATACAACTCAAGGAGAAAGCTAAATAGTATCTGAGTATGGATAAGAACTAAATGGGCCTAAGAGTCCTGAGGATTAACCAAGCAGCATCCTTAAACCCTGCCCAGGCCAAGTCGGAAGGCTAACCTTGCTAACGTCAGTGATCACATACCTGTCAAAGACAAATGGTGCCGACAAAGGCAAATGAAAATAGAAAGGATCGGTCAGTACTGAGGTCATTGCATGGTGAGTCATAGAATTCGACGGCTCTCGCCTACATGGGTTTGGTGGGCTCAGTGGCAGCAAATCTTGCACTATCTAACTTATACAGACACGCTACAACTTCGGCTATTAGAGAGAGATATAAGAGCACTATACATGCTACAACTTCCAGCTCGAATACTAGTTAAGGAAGTCCTCTTGTCGGACACACACGTTGCAATTTTAATTATCCAATTGTTTAGTTGGTAATGCTAATTACTAGTCATATTATTAGAGGCAAAGCATTAATGGCGCTGATACCTTCGACCGGATTACGGATGTGGTATAGTAGCTTTTTCCCTAGTAGACCTAGGTTTATCAAATCCTTGGAAAACAACGCTAATAGGAATAAAAATAAGGACACTTCTACAAGACTTTATTTTGTCGATTTTACCTTTGTTTATCAGACCAATCTAGTTTACTCTATAGGATGGAGATAGGCCAAGGTTAAAGGTCCACCTGCAGATGCATATCATATGGGATAAAATATAATAATAATCACATTCATGTTTAAGGTTCCAATAGAGATAATCTTTTGTGGGCAACACATCCTAATATACTAGAGCCCCTACGAGGCCACATCCATAGCAATAGTCTTTTGATCCAACCGAGTGTACCACAAAGCACCGGCTTACAAATGATTATTAAGTGCAAAACATAGATCAAACATTAAGTGGTGATGTTGTTGTAATCCTAAATGGGTTGCCAAGGAAATACCATACTACCTTTGTTGTCACTACGGTTCCTATGAGATCGCCGCTAGCCAAGCATCTCACCTCAAGCCTTGATCAATCTTCAGTATCTTGGGTACCTACAAGTCCAAAGATCAAGGAAAGATACAAATAAAGAAATTATACAAATCCCTCGTACAAATGCATGAGTCCAAAATTTTATCATATTTAAGTATATAAATTATTCATAGTGTCACTCATTACATGCTACATCTAGTTATAACTATGCCTATTATGTATGATTACTAGTTTTTATTCATTTTCACATGGTATTTGCACATTAGTAGTTTTATTAGGATTTTATTACCTTTTTTTTGTCTTTGACTTGTGTGTAGGTGCTACGAAGAATCATGGATAAAAGGAGCCAAGAGGATGCAATTTGGAGGAGCTGCAGGCACCAGACTTAGCCATTTGAGGAAAGGGAGAAGTAAATTTATACATCAACTCCGAATGAAGATCCAAGGCCATGGTGTTCTATCCCTTGTCCATACGAATCCAACGAGCAAAAGAACACCACAATCGGAGTCTGTATGAAGAAATGGCGACCAAGACATTGTAGAGTCCAGTAGGCATAACGTCCACTGGTATGGACGGAGTTCGCCCGTAACATACGGCCGCACCGTCCTCAGACAGCTTTGTTTCGTCAAACAGAACAATATTTGTGAAGGACCAATAGGCATATTTGGCTCCTAGCTCTGTTCATTCATGAAACCGACCTCCAGAATGCTTATTTAAAGAGAGGAAACCCTAGAGAAAAGGGGGGAGAGTCGACCCACGCCATTGGGGCAGAGCCCTGCCTCTCCGCTGCCACACACGAGATCTACATCACCACACCACTCAAGGGAGAGAGGATACTTGCATCTTGAAGGGCTACGCATCGATCTTCATCAACAACCTCTCCAACTCCGATCCCTTTTGTTTACTTTGTTGTGATCCAATCTCTATTGTGGATTTGCACTTGTATTCAATTGTACCTTCATATTTCATTCATATTATTGCCATGATGTTGATCCCCTTCATGTATGAGTATTTTCCTTGTTCTTGGGGAGAGATGGTGAAACCCTAGCACTATTATGAACTTGCAATAAAGATGATCAATTCTCGTGTCCGTATGACTGGCAGGTATATGATAGATTTATGATTTGTGGTTGATATCTCTCTTTAGATGGTATGTGTAGTCAGCCGCATATCATTTGCCCTTGGGACTAAAGTGAGGGATAAATCCTTTGGACGTGTTTTGGGAGCGTACCCATAATGGCCTAGTGACAGATCGACGTCGACTTGTAACCTACATGGTCAAAGGATAATAAAGAGGGACTCCCTAAGCTAATTACGATATCCACGGGGAAACCCTTAATTGTGGTGGTCTATATGGGTGATTGCTCTTAGACATAGCGGTGGTTATTTAGAGGTGACCTCACTCTTGTCTCAACATAGTGGCTTCCTAGGAGACTTGTAGTGAACATCTTATTATGGAACTTTCTCCACACATATCATGACACAAGAAGTATATTATCTTAATTATGATTAGTGGTATCATGCTAGAGGTGAATCCTACACTCCTTGAGAATCCCTCAACCATATTACATGACAATCCGTAGATACTCTCTTGCTTTAGTTTACTTTTGTTATTTACTTTGTTACTTGCTACTTCAAATCTCCCTTGTTTACTACTCTTGCAACTAATAGTGTAGACTATTTCCAAACACTATTTTGGGTGCGGACGTGGCCTCACTAACAACATGGCTGTAGGGTTATGTTGTTGCCATTTGCAAAGCTTCCAAGGGACGAACTTCATAAATAATATTTGCTGCTAAAAGTACTGCAATAACCCTATTATTGATCATAGGAAAACCCACAGATCAAATTGGCACCGTTGATAGGGAGCATAGCGCTTGGTTATTACCTACCCACTCACATATACTTTATTTCCATTTTTTGCTATTTTACTACTTTTACTTATTTGAAAAGAACAAAAAAATTATAAAACCAAAAAACCATAAAATTCATAAACCAAAAATTATAAAAACATTTTCTACTAATCATGCCTTCCTAAATTGCTATTTTTAAACAGATTAAGCTTGCAATAAAGGAGAAATGGTTTGGAACTTTTGGATATTATATTACGAGGGAAAATGCATTAGAAGAATGGGTGAGTTGGTTGAAAGGATATTCATCCGCATTATGTACCTTGTACAATTTTACTTGTGAATATTGTGGATCCAAAGATCACTTTAATTATGAATGTAAGAATAACACCGATGATATCAAATTATCACTTTATAATGGGAATTATGAATTCTCTGCTAATATGGAGGTTTATGAGAGAGTACTTTTTACCAGTTGTTGTGAGTTGCTAGCTCGCATGAGTGATATAAAAATAGAAGATGAAGTACTCGATAATATCTGTGGAATAGTATACCTTATATACTCTTATTGTATTGATAACTTTTGTGATGATGCATTAGTGATTGCTCACAAGCGGATAGCCGCGAAAGAGACTAACCTTTTGTAGGATTCACAAAAGAAAGAAGAAAAGGATGTACGCCGCAGTGAACATGCTACTGCCGCTGGTATGGGTTTCTTTAACTTGTATGACCTGCTAGATGGTTGTGCAAAATCATTTTGTAAATCATATCATGAGATTAGTGATAAATGTATGGTAGTTGGCCACCTTAGTTTTCAATGTTCCATTACTCTTGAAGAATCCTTAGTATCTTACACTAGAGTTAAAGTCTTAGAGTATTTGGTTTATAAAGGTGTCCATGATCTACTCTCAAAAGATTTAATTATGAGAAAGAGTAGTGATAGTATGCTTCTTATGAAACTTCCCAACTTTTACCAAAGTTATAATATTATTGCCAAGAATGTCTTAGTGATAATCCACTTGTGGTAGAGAGTAAGGCACGGTCTAAAACCGTAGTGCCCGAAGATAACCATTTGCAGGAACCACAAGATATAGATGAGGAACAACAAAAAGGTGAGGTTGACAAAGATTGGCACGCTACAAATACTACATTTGTTTATGATGCCTCTCTCTATAGTAATGATTCTTATAATGCTAAAACTTATTGTAATTTATTTACGGATGCCTTGTTCCTAGACACTCTTGAGGAGAGAATTACTAATGATGAACTAGAGATAGAACCTTGCTATGAATCTTTCGATGCTAATATACAGGGACCTGATTTACTCCCTGTTGCAAAGGAAGAATATTATGAAGTGTTCGCCTATAATGGTAACCAAGGTAAATATTTAATAATTATATATCAACCTCTAATCCTATTGTTGCAGCTATATAAGGAGGCATGCTCACCACACTTGGTGCATCCATTCTCGCTTAGAAGCAAGAACTTATTCATCTATATGATGTCGATGCACCGCAAGAGGGTACGACTTTGACGGTACTCTATTATGAGATGCTCCAAACCTTTGATAGTGGTAATTACCATTATAACTCGAGTTGATATCCCCTGGGATCCAGGTGGATGATTTAATGCAGCATCTAAGCCTGGATTTATGGCTTTAAAGAAAGCAGTTCCTGGGAGGCAACCCCAGAAGTTTTAGGTGTCTTTCTTAATTTTATGTCTTGAGTTTAGTTGCATTCATGTTGCATTGGCATTTATATATATTTGCATGATTCTCTATTAGAGTTGGCTTTGGACAATTTTCAAAAGATAGAATTATTTGTTGCTATAATCATGTGTTACATATCTTGGTTAAATCTTCTCAACAAAAATATATGTTTTCTCTGTTTGGTTGTTGGACTAACATTTTAGGTCGATAATAAAATCTCGGGAGAAAAATAACTTGTTCCGGAGCTCACAGTGAGCTTAGCCAGCAACAGTACGGGCGGATCCGTCTGTACCGTGCGACCGTAAAGTTCCTGTGAAAAATCGGAAGAAGCAGTTCTCCAGCGGTGGGACGCGTCTGTCGTGGTATTGCTGATGAGTACGCCATGGAGGGGTCCTCACAGTGCGTGTTTAGAGACGTGGGGTAAGGCGGACGGTTGACGGGTACGAGGTAACACAGCTTACCTAGGTTCAGATCCCACAACGATGGCGGAATCCTACTCCTGCTATAAATCACTATAATGGCAATACGCCGAGTTACAGAGATAGGTTCGCTGTGCGAGGTGTGCGTAAAACGATACTCGGTTGTATGAGATTGTGCCCTAAAGGCTCCCATAGGACCGAATTATATAGTCGCCAGGACCTAGGGTTACAGGGAAAAGTCCTAGCCGGACAGGTTACAGAGTTCTACACCGTCTATTACTAGTCTTGTGTATCTTGCACTCCAAGGCTCTGGGTACGCTGGTGACTCCACCGTAGCCTTCCTTTATCCGGCATGGGCCTCCCTTCTGGATCCACCTAACTGGGCCGCCCAGCAGGCCATGGGCCATGCTACCGACTATGGGCCACCCGGGTTAGTCGGATAAGAGACATGCTATTAGGATCCCCATATAGCATATCCCCAACAGTAGCCCCCGGAGAACTCCGAGGTCTTGCACCATCTTGCCTCTTCCTGTGGAATGCTCCGTCTAGATGGATGTCAGCAAATCGTCAACCAATATCTTGTAGTCCTCCCAAAGAACCCTGCAAAGGTTTCTCCGTCTTATATGAGTAAGTCGGAGAAATGCTGAATCTTCCATCGTACGCTTCCGTTGTCGGATTAAATACGTCCATGCCGGAATCTTCGATGGGACGACTCATCTACCATGTCAGTTATGACGACGTAGGCTATAGGTCAGCGACGCCTTGTAACTCACACATGCAGAGAACGCAATCATATCCGATTTTCTCGCGTGAGTGATACGAACCGTTGGCGGCGGCGGTTGGAGACGTGGCGAAATTACCGCGCACGTTCACGAACACGTCGTCTACGCGGCAACCGTCCGATTAGCTGCACGAATCATGACGCATGGTAGGATAAATAGTAATCGTGGGACACTTTCCACTTTTTCACCCAATTCTCTCGCGTCATCATCTTCTTCCTCCAGCCGCACGTCTCCTCGAGCCCTCCGCGGAAAACCTCGAAGAAACCCTAGCCTCTCTCTCTAAACCAGTCGCGTCTTCCCAGTCCTCCATGGCCAGCAGCAGCTCCTCCCCTTCGATGGCGGCGTCGAGCGAAGCCACGGCGAAGCCAGCGAGCTCCGTCGTCGTGCCCCCTGAGGGCCTGGTCATCCCCGCGTCGGCGGTGATTGAAACCACCGGCGGTGACCATAATCTGGCGGCGCTGGAGCCTCTGGAAGAGGAGCCAGACTCGCACAGAGGCGACTGGCGCGACTCGGACATCTCCGGCCACGACATCCAAGAGATGATCACCGAGGGCTACCTCCCCGCGACAGAGGGGCTCGCCTGGCGGGCGGCGCCGGCCGGCGAGGTGACACCTTCTCCCCAAGTCGGAGAAAAGGTGTACCTCAAGGCCCAGCTGGTACGCGGCGTTTCTTTGCCCATCTCCCACTTCTTTCTGTCCGTCTTGAACCACTTCAAAGTCCAACCCCACAACCTCTCCCCCAATAGCATCTTAGTGCTTAGCAACTTCACGACACTTTGTGAGGGTTACCTAGGGATTAAGCCTAGGTTAGACTTGTTCGTGTACTTCTTCACCGTCAAACGTGAAGCCGGACATAGTAGGGATGAGCTTAGGAACTGCGGCACCATAAGCTTCAAGATCCGACCTGGCCGGCGGTTCCCCGACATCGTCGGCCATGAGTCGTGCAAGAACTGGGAGCGGACGTACTTCTACGGCCCCGACATTCCTTTGGCGGGCCGAGAAGTGACGTACCCAGACTTCGTGGATGGAGCCGCCGCTGAAGTTTCCACATGGAGATCCCATGCCTCCCTTCCCTCCGACCTCAATGCTTCTCGCGCAATAAGGCGGATCGAGTGGTTCGTAGAGGCGGGTTTGACCGGCTTGGACCTAGCCATGTGCTGGTTCATCAGGCGAATCCAACCCCTGCAGCACCGCACGAAGTTCATGCACGAGTACACGGGTGATCGAAAGGATTCCCTTCGGATCTCCGTGGATAACTTCTCGAGCGACTCCGTCAAGCTCTGTCTGAAGGACATCGTCAAGGTGAATGATAAGAAGCGTGGCTTCACCATCACCTGCGACATGTACGTAGACGGCAAGTGCCCAAAGGTAGGTATTTATTTTCCGTGTATGACATTGCTCCAGTTTCTCCGTCTTATCATAGCCATCTTATCTAACACGGTGATTTCTTACTTAACAGCTTAGCGATCTAGATGAGGACAACCTGGCTGCCCAAATCTACGATCCAAAGATGAAGGAAGTCACGGTCGTGTCCGACGACGATGCCCCGTTGGCGCGAAAGCGGAAAAGCTCCACCTCTGACGCTGCCGACGAAGGTAAGAAGAAGAAGACGGAGGGTGGAGCCTCCAAAAAGAGTACTGCCGCCCTGGAGGCGAAGAAGAAGAAAGCCACCGGGATGTTTGCCAAAGCGCCCCCCCTAGTGTAAGCCTCTCATTCTCCGACATCGTCTCATTTATCTGTCTTATTCCTGTACTTATGCATTTCGCACGTTTCAGGAAGAAAGCCACAACCAGCCTCAAGAAGTCCTCCAAGACTCTTGGGGCTTCTAGAAATATCAAAGATATGCTGCATCGCTACTCCTCCCCCGTCATCGCCCCTGCTACTCCTGTCGTCAAGCCCTCCTCTGCCCCGACAAGCTCCCAAGTCCAGGAGGCACCAGGCCCTTCAGCCATGGAAGTGGACTCTGGCGCCTCTACCGAACTAGCCGTTGTCGGCGAGCAGGCGACGCAGGAGAGTGCTGCTCTTCAAATGGCTGAAGCTCTGGCTAAGGATGCCATCGGTAGCGGCAAGGCGGTGGTGGGAGCTGGTACTTCTACCGAAGGCGGCGCCTCTGCTCCCCAGAAAACCTTCGAGTTCCCGAAGATTGTTTACCTGGCGCTAATGCCGAGTAACACAACTATGGTTCCTGGAGGAGTTCCGTCATCTCTGACATGCGGTCTTGAGGAGCTACTCCGACAAGCAGACATCTTGCGAGGAAACAACATTGCCTTTGGCAAGCTGCTGGCCGAGAGCGCTACAAGCCTCAAGATCATCGCACTTGTAAGTTTTACTTTAACTTTTGCATTTCGTATGAGTATCCTACTGTAGCCCCCGAGGATGTAGACGGAAAACCATAGGTTTTGCATCTATATGCTCTAAGAGTGACTAAGTTAGAAAAAACTCTCACTGTAGCCCCCAAGCATTTAGATGGAAGAAATTATTCCGACTAGATGCTTTAAGAGTAGCATACATAGTGTTTATATTTTGCAGTGCCGTAGCCCCCCAAGCCTCTAGTTGTAACTGAATTAGTTCCGACTAGATGCTTAAAGAAAAGCTAAGCATTTTCCGAGCTAAAAACTTTATACCGTAGCCCTCAAGCTTCTAATCGAGAACTGAATGAGCTCCAACTAGACGCTTTAAAGAAAAGCTAAGCATATTGATAAGTTTAAAAACTCTCGTTGTAGCCCCCGAGCACCTAGATGGAGAATCTCCGACTAGGAGCTCCAAGCAGACCAAACAGCGATATAACTTTGTATTTTTTTCCACAGAATGAGAATGCTCGGAGGGGCATGGCCAACGACAAGTATCAGAAGATGCGCGCAGATCTTGAAGCCGAAAAGGGTAAAACTGCCATCTTGAAGGAACAGATCATCAAAAACAAGAGTCTGTTTTCTTTTTGCGCATTTCCGTCTTACTTTTTGTGCCCATAATCTCCGAGTAATCAATGTGTACTTTGTTTTCTCCGACTTGCAGAGCATGTTGCCAAGGCCAAGGATATTGTTGAGCAGTCCAAGAACATCCAGTAGCTGGACAACGAGAACAAGATCCTTAAGAAGGAGAGGGAATAAATGCTGAAGATGCACGAGGATTCCATGAAAGCCCTGCAGGACTCCGCCTCCGCGGAGATCAATCGCTTGAAGGAGGATTGCGATCCTAAAGGATCAGAAGCAAGCTGCTGATGAGCAAAACCTTCGCCATAACAAAGCGTTTAAGCTCCTCCAACAAGAGAAGGAATCCTTGGCGGACGTCGTCTGGCAGGCTAAGTCCAGCATCTTCAGTAAGTGTCCTCCGCCTTGTAGTTCTGTAGTCTGGATACTTAGAATTTTCGAACTCATGTAATCATTGTCGGAATTTTCAACGCCCATGGGTTTAACCCGCTCACCTCCTTCGTACAAGGAATGCATGGTTCTTGCCGGCAAGTTCATCAATACCGCCATCGCCCAAGCCAAGGAGATTGCCAAGCCCCTCTAGATTTATATCAAGGCCTCGGACTCCGTGACGAAGTACTCGGAGATCCTGCGCCGAGCCCCCGAGCGTGTCGCAAGCTGGAAAGCTTCATGCGCACGGGCTGGCTTAAGGATGGCGCTGTCTATGGTGAAGGCACACTATGAAGATGCCGGCATCGACACGGTGACATCTGGTATCCCCGACGTGGATGATGACATCAAGGAGATCGATCACGAAGCCATCCTGTCATCACTCGCGGGTTATGACACCAGGGTTGCCGAGTTGGTGGACGTTGACATCTTCGTGCCCAGGAACTTCATCGACAACGTCAACCAGGACTCCTCCGAGTCTCATCACAGCACCGACGTTGAGGGTGATTCTCCAGCTGGTGATGATGCGGCCTCCAAGTCTCCTGCGCCCAAAGAATGAAAAACACTTTGTAATTTTTGTTTCACCTCTGGAGTGTGTGCGGGAAAAATCTTGTTGATGTAATCTTAAGGAGGAAAACAATGGTTGTCGTATCCTGCTATTTAAGATTTAAGTTTCAGCATGTATATATTTTTTAAGCAAGTGCTGGCTTATCCATTACTCTGGTTCTTATGATTGACTTTTCGTGAGTCGGAAAACTCGTTGTCGGAACCATGTGCTTAGGTGATGATTCCCAATGGCACCGTCAATAACCTGAGCACAAAATCGCCGACAATAAGTGCCGAAAGTCACTACTCCAGAATCCACATAAAAACGACAAAGAATGTGTAGACCAGAAAACTTAAGCTAACGCCCGTAGGCGGAATTTTCACAAGTGCAATCGCGAGACTTGTGCATAAAGGTTTATATGATCCAAAAATGAACACTAAAGGAGGTAAAAGACTCAGCTACATGAGTGAACCAAAGAGCTTTATTTCATTGATCATATAAGAGGTACACGATTAGATAAAAAATGCTAAGTGTAGAAAGGACGTAGCTGTGCTATGTTCCATGGCTGATCAAGCTCCGGGTAGTCATCATCCGGGTCACGTCACTTACGCTTATGATCCTTGTTGGGTCTATCCTTGAGCTCACGATTGTCGACAAGGTAGTAAGACCCATTGAGCAGCGCCTTGCTTATGATGAACGGTCCTTCCCATGGCGGGGATAATTTGTAGGACTTCTTCTGCTTGAGTTGGAGTACTAAATCCCCCTCTTTAAACGAGTGATGCCGAACGCGGCGACTATGGTAGCTGCGTAGCTTCTGCTGGTAGATGGCGGATCTTTGGCATGCCAAAACGCGCTCCTCCTCGATAAGGTCCATATCTAGGCGTCTGGATTCTTCAGCGTCATCTTCGTTGTAGGCGGCAACTCTTGGTGCATCGTGGAGGATGTCGGACGGTAGGATGGCTTCTGCTCCATATACCATGAAGTAAGGGGTGTAGCCGGTGGATCTGTTGGGTGTAGTTCGTAAACTCCACAGCACAGATGGCAATTCTTCCGCCCAGGCTCCAGCTGCTCTATGTAGCGGTGCCTCAAGACGTGGCTTGATTCCCTGCAGAATTAATCCATTGGCTCGCTTAACTTGACCATTGGATTGTGGGTGTGCCACAGATGCAATGTCAAGTCGGATGCCTTTGTCACAGCAATAGGCCTCCACTTCTCCGAGTGACAAGTTGCTTCCGTTGTCGGTGATGATGTTATGTGGGAGACCAAATCTCACCACTAGATCCCGGACGAACCTGAGGGCAGTTGCCCCATCAAGCTTTCTAATGGGTTTAGCTTCTATCCATTTGGTGAATTTGTCAACTGCTACCAGCAGATGCGTAAATCCACATGGTGCCTTTTGTAATGGCCCCACCATGTCTAGCCCCCAGACTGCAAACGGACAAGTTATTGGTATTGTTCGCAGTTCTTCAGCAGGAACATGTGGTTGTCGGGCATAATACTGGCATCCCGTGCATGTCTCAACCAGCTTGTCGGTGTCCGCCTTCGCGGTTAGCCAGTAGAATCCTTGCCGGAAGGCTTTCGCGACCAATGATCGAGGAGCGGCGTGATGCCCGCAATCTCCAAGATGGGTCTCGCGCAAGATTTCCATACCTTCTAGCTGGGAAACGCACTTTAGGTATACACCAGTAGTGCTCCTTTTATAGAGTTTCCCATTGATTATGGTGTAACCCTTTGCTCGTCGTACTATTTGTCGTCATTCGACCTTGTCGTCGGGCAAAGTTCCGTGTTCGAGGTATTCCATGAACGGTTTTGTCCAAGCTGGAGGGATCTTTGTCACCATATTGACGAAAGAGTCAGCTCTATCCGGGTTGTCGATGTCGGCGCTCTTCACGGATGGTGTGCGTAGATGCTCTAGGAAAACTCCTGGCGGAATTTGCTTGCGCCCTGATCCAAGCTTAGACAGTGGATCAGCCGCCTCGTTTTGCTCCCTAGGCACATACTTGACTTCGTAGCCCAAGAATCTCTTGTCTATCTCGTCCACTTCGTCGCGATATGCCGCCATCATAGGGTTCCGCGCATTCCAGGTGCCAGCCACCTGCTGGGCAACCAAGTCGGAATCTCCACAGCAAACTATGCACTTGATGCCAATATCCTTGGCTACACGCAGTCCGTGAATGAGTGCTTCATACTCCACCATGTTGTTTGTAGCCTCGAAGTGGATCTGCAGAACGTAGTGCAGCTTGTCTCCTTTTGGTGACTATAGTAGTACACCAGCCCCCGAGCCGTTGAGCAACTTTGATCCGTCAAAGTGCATCACCCAGAACTCTGGTTCTGGTAGTGGAGTAGCATCTGGAATCTCCGTCCAATCTGCAATAAAATCCACCAAGGCTTGTGATTTGATAGCGTCGCGTCTCTTGTAGGTGATCTCGAAGGCGGCAAGTTCAATGCCCCACTTCGCGACCCTTCCTGTAGCAACGTTGTTGTTGATAATGTCGGACAATGGAGTCTTTCTCACTACTGTGATTGGGTGCTCCTGAAAGTAATGCCTCAGCTTCCGAGAAGCAAGGAATACTCCATAAGCTATCTTTTGGTAGTGCGGGTAACGCTGCTTAGACTCCGTCAAGACCTCGCTTACATAGTAAACTGGTCGTTGAACTCCGTGTTCATAGCCTGGTTCCTTCCGCTCTACCACGACGACAATGCTAATAACCCGGTTGGTTGTCGCCATGTAAATTAACAGGGGCTCTCTAGGCTCGGGTGCTACAAGGATGGGCGCTGAGGAAAGAATCTCCTTGAGCTGCTTCAATGCTGCATCTGCTTCGTCTGTCCATGTGAATTTGTCTGCCTTCTTCAGCAACTTGTACAGCGGCAGAGCCTTCTCTCCAAGTCGGCTGACGAACCGACTAACTGCTGCAACACAACCTGTTAGTCGTTGGATGTCCTTTAGGCATGTTGGACGGTTTATGTTTAAGATGGCCATGATTTTCTCCGGGTTGACCTTGATTCCGCACTGGGAAATGATGAAGCCCAACAGTTTGCCGGCTGGAACCCCGAAGACGCACTTCTTAGGGTTGAGCATCATGTTGTATTTTCGGAGATTATCAAAGGTTTCTTTTAAGTCGAAGATTAAGTCGTTTGACTTTTTAGACATTACCGCGATATCGTCCACATAGGCGTGAGCGTTCCGACCAATTTGGTTGTGAAGGCAATGTTGCATTGTCTGCTGGTAGGTAGCACCTGCATTTTTCAGCCCAAAGGGTATTGTGACATAGCAAAACGTGTCGTATGGGGTAGTGAACGATGTGGCCAATTGGTCCGACTTCCTCATCTTGATCTGGTGGTATCCTGAGTATGCATCGAGAAAACACAAAAGTTCTGAGCCAGCCGTCGAGTCAATGACTTGGTCAATGCGAGGCAAAGCAAACAGATCTTTGGGACATGCTTTGTTCAAGCCGGTGTAATCAACTGACATTCTTAATTCATTGGTTCCCTTTTGGGGACAAGTACAGGATTGGCCACCCATCAGGTGTGAAGGACTTCTCGGATAAACCCAGCCTTAAGTAACCTAGCTATCTCTTTTCCAATGGCGCGTCTCTTCTCATCTCCGAAGCGTCGTAGAGGTTGTTTCACTGGTTTACATTTTGGATCTATGTTTAAGCTGTGCTCGGCAAGTTCCCTAGGTACACCTTTCATGTCGGCAGGTTGCCAGGAAAAGATGTCCCTATTCTCACGGAGGAACTCGACGAGCGCGCTTTCCTATTTGGGATCCAGGTTCGTCCCAATGGCGACGGTCTTGGAGGCATCGCCTACCACAAGTTCCACCGGCTTGGTCTCGATGGCGGCCTTGAACGCAGGAGCGGAGTCGAAGATCTGCTTCTTCGACGCGGGCATCTCTGAGTCATTGACCTTGCTCTGGATCTCCTTGAATTCTTCGCTGTAGAGGATAGCTTCTGCAACGGCTGCTTCATTAATCTCGCAGTCCGTTGCCTTGGTAAAGCTTCCGGACACGGTGATGATGCCGTTTGGTCCGGGTATCTTGAGTTTGTTGTAGACGAAGCATGGCTTGGCCATGAACGTGTGGAATATGTCGCGTCCGAATATGACGTGGTACACGCTCTTGAAGGGGACCACCTCAAAGGTCATGCGCTCTTGGCGGTAATTATTAACGTCGCCGAAGGCTACCTGAAGTGTAATGCACCCAAGGGACCGAGCCTCCCGACCAGGAACTACGCCATGGAACACGGTGTTGGTCCGCCTTAGGTTTGCCTCCGTCAAGTTCATCTTTTGCAGTGTATCCAGCTACATGATGTTGATGCTGCTTCCACTATCCACCATGCACTTGGTGAACTCCACGCCGTCAATCAATGGGTTGATGACCATGGCGTACTGGTTCTCCGTGGGCACAAGGTCTGGGTGGTCCGTCCTGTCCCAAGTGATTGGAACCTCCGACCAGCGCAGGTATTGGGGAACTGGGTGGAGAGTGGCCATCAGGATCCTTAGAGAGGTCTTCTGTTGTCGGACGGTGGGGGTGTCAAGGAAAGTGTGGTAGACTGGGGCCTTCTTTGCGAAGGGGTTCTTGCCCTTGTCGTCGCTCTTGGCGGCGTGCTTGGGGTCAACGTCCTCGTCCATGTCACTTGAATCCTTGGACTCCTCCTCCTTCTTCTTACCCTTGCCCTTGCCTCGTGGTCTGTTCTTCCGACTTTGCTTGTAGCCGGACTCCGGGTCTTCCTTGAGGTCGTTGACGAACTTGCAGTGTCGATTGGTATGGGTGGCCTTGCCGTTGACATCGAGGTGTACGAGGCACGGCATATCGCGGTACTCCTCGTACGTTTAGGGAACGCGGAGCGGCGCCGATTTGGTTTCACTTGCTCGTTGCTGCCCGCGGCCTGCTCCCCTTCCTCGGCCATGTTGTCCGCCTTCTCCTCGTCCTGCAAAAGTCATGGCGACCATGTCGGTAGATTGCTTTTCTTCTGGAGCGGTTTTTCGCTTTGTACTGCTGTTCCTCTGAGCTTGGGTTGGAACGGCCGTTGCCGGCAAAGAGCCACGAGCATCGTCGTCGGGAGCTGCAAATTTACTAGCTAACTGAATCATCTGATTCAAGTCAAGCTGATGATTGTCCTGCAAGCGCTTTAGCTTATGTCGGAGTAACGTGCCCCTTTCCAATCCATCAATGAAGGCGGCCATAGCGGTCTGAGCGTGTACTCCTGCGCAGGAATTCTTCATGTCCAGCCAGCGGGAGAGGTAGGCGCGAGATATCTCGTCTTTCTCTTGCACGCATCACTGTAGATCACCCACAGTGCAGGGACGCTTGTATGTACCCTCAAAGTTCTTGGTGAATGCTTCTTGCATATCCAGCCAGTTGTAGAAAGATTTTTCCGGCAAGTCGTCGATCCATTGACGGGTCGTTCCTGCCAACATTAACTGGAGGTACTTGACAGCGATGTTGGGGTTGCCTCCGGCAATCTCCACCGCGTTGCCGTAGTCCTGCAGCCATGTGGCGGGCTTGGCGGTGCCCTCATAGGGCTTGATGGTCTTGTCAATCCAGAAACCTTTGGGGCAAGTTGCGGACCGTATGGTAGGTCCAAAGCAACGTGGTCCCAGGTATGGTCCTTCCCGAGCCTCGTGGATCTTATCGATCCTCGAACGTGCATCGTACGTCTCCGGGTTCTTCTTCTTGTTGTCAATAGGGGACGGGCTACGTGAACGACGCGGGCCTCTTCCGCCATGGTGACTTCTTGGCGGCGACGGAGGCGGAGGTGGCGGTGGGTTAGACTTCTTGCTGTTACCCTCCTGCGACGCCCCACGCCTGTCACGGTTGCTTGTCGGACGCGGAGGGTCGTGATGTGACCTGCTCTTATGTCCTTGGTGGCGCTCTTCATCATGACGGGTATGTGCCGCGTTGTCGCGGATGACGATGCCGCACTGCTTTGGTGGGGGCATATCCGTGCGATGGTGAGCCTTGTAGTCTTCCTGACGTCGCAGGGATCGGGGCGGTGGCGATGGGCGGCGAGGTCGGGCTCTTTCTCCGTGGTTGGAGGATATGGGGATAGCATCCTTCCTGTTGCGCGCGTCCCTCCGTCTTCGTTCTGATGAACCCGTCTGCGATCCGACATCCTGAGGAGATCTGTCCCTTGGCGGTTTGTACTGGCTAGATCGGCAGAGCGCTGGGTCAGATTCAAGCCTTTGAGAGGTGGCCTTTTCCTGCTGCTTTACCGCCTTGGCCACTAGGTCATAGATCTGTTCTACTGCCTCAGGCGATCTATCCTGCTCCAGAAGGGTCTTGGCGACGGCGAGGTTAAGGAGTGGGGTGGGCATCACCTGCTTGCCTTCACTATCAATGTATGGCTTGTCCTGTGCCGTCTTCGAGGGAGCCCATCCTAGGTTGCGCCGTACACCAGGATCATTGATGACGCGAGACGGAGCCTTATTAGCCTTCTGCTGCTGCATCAGAGTCTTGTACTCGGCTTCCATTGCTCTAGCTTTCTCTATGGACTTCTGCGCGTTGACCAGATCTCGATCTAGTTTAGCGCCTTGCTCCGCGATGGCTTGCGCCTCCTCCAGCAGCTGCTGGCGCTTCTCGTCAAGATGAGTCACGTTCCGGATATGATCAACAGTTAGTGGCTCGACGAGGAGATTGCCGTACATCACTCTATCAGCTGGAGTAACTTGGGCTGCTGCCGACGTGGATGCTGGAGGCGGCAAGTTTGCGGTGTTGTTGTTGCTCGGACCGGTGCCGAGTTAGTGCAGCTGCTGCACTGGGTTAGGCGGAGGAGGCATGACCTTTGCGCGATCATTGTCGTCAGCAATAAGTGGCCCCTTCCCCTTTTCCAGCGCCGTAGGCGGAGCTTGCCCGGGTTGATCTTCGTCCATCGTTGTCCCAATGGTGACGAACACCCCTCAAGACATGACGGTGTTATTAGCTTGTTTGTAGCGCGAGTACTCCTCCTCCATCTCCTGCATAGCGGAGTCTAGCTCTTCTGGACTGAAGTCTATTTCCTCTGAATCTGCACTGAAATCAGCATAAAGCGCGTCAATGATAGAGTCGGAGGGTGCCAGGACTTCCTCGATGACGGGCGGTGGAGGTGCAACGGCCTGGACGATGACTGGAGGTGGTGGTGCTGCTACGACGATGGCGGCTGGAGGTGGTGGTGGTGGTGGCTGAATCGGAGGGGCTTCGTCAATGACCGCAAGCGCTGTTTGAGCTGCCACTTCAGCCTCCGCGTAGTTGTTGATGGTGTTCACCATGCCTTCGAAGGTAAGGTGTCCTGACGCCTGTTGCCGTCTTAGAGAGTGTCGGAGAAGCGTGCCATGGTCTAGTCCTTCCACAAAGTGATAGATAGCATCATCATTGGGGTAGTGGGCCAGATCGGCTCGTATACGGAGCCACCTGGCCAGGTAATCGCGGGGGTTTTTGCCCTCTCTCTGAACGAAGCGCGCTAGATCAAAGATGGTAACCACGCCGACGAACTTGGATCTCTGCTGTCCAGACGCACGGACAAAGCCTGCGGATTTGCAGTGATCTTCCACCTTTATATCCTGCACAGGGGCGGTTTGGGTGGGTCTTGAATTTTTCCGATCTTTGCCGGCAAACTCCGAGGAGAGATCCGACATCGATTCTTCCGCGAACGTATCCTGCCTGCAGGCGGTCCGTGTGGGTCTTGACGCTCCTCCGACTTCCAGGGAACTAGAGCCCGAGTCGGTTTCGCCAATGAAGAGGTGGATGTCTCTGATAGGAACGATCGAACACCGCGTAGGGTTCGTCTTCGCCGGGATCCAGAACTCGTCGGGAGGAACGATCGGAACGTTGCCGGAGAAGAGAACGCGACCGATGGCTACGGTTTCGCCGATTCCCGCGAAGATTTTGGTCCTCGCCCGCTGAAGAGCCTGAAGCGCCTCTTGCCCCACGGTAGGCGCCAACTGTCGTGCTATTGCCGACGAGTACGCCATGGAGGGGTCCTCACAGTGCGTGTTTAGAGACGTGGGGTAAGGCGGACGGTTGACGGTACGAGGTAACACAGCTTACCCAAGTTTAGATCCCACAACGGTGGCGGAATCCTACTCCTGCTATAAATCACTATAATGGCAATACGCCAAGTTACAGAGATAGGTTCGCTGTGGGAGGTGTGCGTAAAACGATACTAGGTTGTATGAGATTGTGCCCTAAAGGCTCCCATAGGCCCGACTTATATAGTCGCCAGGACCTAGGGTTATAAGGAAAAGTCCTAGCCGGATAGGTTACACAGTTCTACACCGTCTATTACTAGTCTTGTGTATCTTGCACTCCAAGGCTCCGGGTACGCTGGTGACTCCACCGTAGCCTTCCTTTATTCGGCATGGGCCTTTCTTCTGGATCCACCTAACTGGGCCGCCCAGCAGGCCACGGGCCATGCTACCGACTATGGGCCACCCGGATTAGTCGGATAAGAGACATGCTATGAGGATCCCCATATAGTATATCCCCAACAGCGTCCGTACCATCCTCCCGTACTGACCTCGTTATCAGGTGAAGGAAACATGAAGGCGACCCAGAAGACATAACGACCACCCGTACGGGCGCATCCCACCCGGTCGTACCAACTGCGATGGAACCCTTCAAAAAATAAGAAGAAGACAAGGTGTAGTACGGGCGGAGTCTGTCCGTACACGCGCCCGTACCAAGAGGCATCACGGCGTAGTAAGGGCATGTACGAGTACAAAAAAGTTATATCCCCTTCAATATTTTTATTTTTACAACCTTAGGTCAGGGGGTTACCTTCTATATGTTCCATTGTACTTAGTTTTCTTTTGCCTATCTTTGAAACTCCCTAGCCTATAATTCTCTATTGTGTTTCATGTTTCTTTTATTTTTCTCTTCAAGGTTGGGTGAACGAACTCCGTTCGTACATCGAATCATTTGCTATTTTCGCAGGGACTTGAACCATGTGTGATGACGTGCATGATATGTGCCAACCGTGCAAATTCTTGCATAAGCCACTTGGTTGTTTCAACTCGACACTTCAACAAGGAAGTATTTGTTGAACCAAAGGTCCATGTCCATCAAAATTGAGGTTATGCATACCTCAACGGTAGATTGTGTCACCCTTACTTTGTTCAAGCTTGGGGAGGTAACCACTTCTCATACTCTCTTTTAATAATTCCATTTTCTCTTTTATTATGGTAATCTATTCAAGTTTGGTTCTTGCAAAAGTTCTAGCTTGGGGAAGTTACTTCTTCATATGTAGAGTGTTGTGCAATGTTCTTGTTCTATGAAATTTTTTGTGCAAGCATATATCTTGCTGTTTTTGAATGCTTGCTTAGGTAATTTGTGTTTTATGTTTATATAATGGATCCACTTGCTTTTGTTAGGATTCGTAAGAGTTGAGTTAGAGCTTTGATGCACTATGTTAAAATCTTTATCCAACTTGAGAAGAACTTTGTGATCCTCTAGAAAACATTGCCACGATTTCTACACCTAAATCCTATGTCTCCCACTTTTGAAGTTTGAATTGTTTATCTCAATTTGTTGATTTGTGAATATGCCATGCTAGTAGGAGTAATTCAAAATAATTAGAGTGAAGTTTTTTATTTTGAATGAATGATTAGTTGTGGAATATTTTTCTCTAGTTCCTTTAGCTAACGGAGTATTGCCTTTAAAATAATATTGCCAAACAAGTACAACAAGAAAAAGTATGAAATTTATGACTTATTTGATGAATAATTGTCTTGAGAGTTTACTTTTGAAGATACTTAACTCCATAAATGTTTTGATAGACCTGACGACACTCTTGTAAGAAGTTGTTTGATTGAAATGAAGACTAGCAGTAATTGTGATGCATGCCAAAGCTAATCTTGTGGATCAAACTGTGATACTATTTAAAAGAGTTCTATGTTTTTGATGCACACCTTGGGATGCCAACAACTCCGCTGGCCTACTAACGATCTATGGTACAACCCTTGATTTTGGCTATGAGTTGACGACATGGGTGGCATAAATGTCATCGTAATGGGAAAAAGTATTAGTACTCTCGAAGGTTGTGTAAACCATTGTTTAAAAAGAATCACTCAACGATCATTGTTGAGAATCATCCTTCAAAGAAGGAATAAAAAAATATGAAGATCCACATAACAAGTCCTTGGCATGGTCTCATTACTACTTTATGAATTTTCTTGAAAAACAATGAAAGGATTAGAAGTGTTTTGATAGCCTTGATTTACTGATGTGGGTGTGAATAAGACACTTCACTATTATGCTACTTAGGACACGAACTCTCTTACTCAATTTTGTTATTAAAACATTCTAGTGTTTCGTGGCAAGCTGAGAGAGTTAACTATAAGAATTGGATTGATTGTCACACTTCTAGTTATTTATACTTATATTAAACTCTACTTTGATTGTCTTGATTTACCTAAGCTTGTATAGTGTTGTTTTCATCTTTCTAACTTTGATGAGCCTTTCAAATGGATGAAGTGTTGAACGCATATGAATGCCAACCATAAGTGAATTCATATTCTTTTAGAAGCATTAACTTTACAAAAGTAAGGAGGTATAAAACATAAAGACATCATAAGAGGATCACAAGTTTGCTTTCAAAGCTAGATTCACTTTTGACATGGAGCATTGAAATTCTAATTAAAAATTTTATGGATTGACATAACTGAGCTTGTGTTGCCTTGTATAGATATGTTCTTTCTTACTTTGATCTTATAGGGAAAATATGGATACAAGGCAACGATCTTCTACATCCAATATTATACTTTTGTTTCAATTTTTGCCTCATTTATGTTATCAACTCGTGACTCATGAACATGATGACCTTGTCCATAAGCCACCTTATTGATCGGGGATGAGCAAGAGTCTAGCTTGGGGAAGTTGATGAGTCCAAAATTGGATCAAATTTAAGTATATAAATTATTCATAGTGTCACTCATTACATGCTACATCTAGCTATAACTATGCCTATTATGAATGATTACTAGTTTTTATTCATTTTCACATGGGCTTTGAACATTAGTAGTTTTATTAGGATTTTATTACATTTTTCTTGTCTTTGAATTGTGTGTAGGTGCTATGAAGAATCATGGATAAAAGGAGCCAAGAGGATGCAATATGGAGGAGTTGTCGGCACCAGACTTAGCCATTTGAGGAAAGGAAGAATTGAATTTTTACATCAACTCCAAATGAAGATCCAAGGACATGGTGTTGTAGCCCTCGTCCATACGAATCCAACGATCCAAAGAACACCACAATCGGAGTCCGTATGAAGAAATGGCGACCAAGACACTGTAGATTCCAGTAGGCGTAACAACCACTGGTACGGATGGAGTCCGCCCGTAACATACGACCATACCGCCCTCCGACAGCTTCGTTTCGTCAAACAGAACAACATTTGTGATGACACAATAGGCCTATTCATCCCCTAGCTCTTTCCATTCGTGAAACCGACCTCCAGAATGCCTATTTAAAGAGAGGAAACCCTAGAGAAAAGGGGGGAGAGTCCACACACACCACTGGGGTGGAGCCCTGCTGCTCTGCCGCCTCCATAGCCGCCACACACTAGATCTACATCACTACACCACTCAAGGGAGAGAGCATACTTGCATCTTGAAGGTCTACGCATCGATCTTCATCAACATCTTCATCAACAACCTCTCCAACTCTGATCCCCTTTGTTTACTTTGTTGTGATCCAATCTCTATTGTGGATTAGCACTTGTATTCAATTGTACCTTCATATTTCATTCATATTATTGCCATGATGGTGATCCCCTTCATGTATGAGTAGTTTCCTTGTTCTTGGAGAGAGATGGTGAAACACTTGCACTATTATGAACTTGCAATAAAGATGATCTATTCTTGTGTCCGTAAGATTGGCCGGTCTATAATAGATTTATGATTTCTGGTTGATATCACTCTTTAGATGGTATGCATAGTCGGACGCATATCATTTGCCCTTGGGATTAAAGTGAGGGAGAAATCCTTTGGACGTGTTTTGGGAGCGTATCCATAATGGCCTCGTGATAGATCGACATCGACTCGTAACCTACATGGTCAAAGGAGGATAAAGAGGGACTCCCTAAGCTAATTACGATACCCACAAGGAAACCCTTAATTTCGGTGGTATGTATGGGTGATTTCTCTTAGACATCGTGGTGGTTATTTAGAGGTGACCTCACTCTTGTCTCAACAAAGTGGCTTCCTACGAGCCTTGTAGTGAACATCTTATTGTGGAGCTTTCTCCACACATATCATGACACAAGAAGTATATTATCTTAATTATGATTAATGGTATCATGCTAGAGGTTAATCCTACACTCCTTGAGAACTCCTCAACTATATTACACGACACTCCATAGATACTCTCTTGCTTTAGTTTACTTTTGTTATTCACTTTGTTATTTGCTACTTCAAATCTCCCTTTAAACCGATAGTGTAGACTATTTCCAAACACTATTTTGGGTGCGAACGTGGCCTCACTGACAACGTGGCTACGGGGTTGTGTTGTTTCCATTTGCAAAGCTTCCAAGGGATGAACTTTATAAATAATATTTGCTGCTACAAGTACTGCAATAACCCTGTTATTGATCATAGTAAAACCTAGGCATCACAAACCAATACACAATTCTCCCATAGATTAGATATACATTAACGCTGCGAGGTTTCTCCCCAACCCGTAGCCCGTGAGGACTACGCACTCATAACAATAAGATCAAGGATAGAAAACATTGTGCAATACTTAGATTGAAATCAAATATTCTTACAATGGTTGCCGAATCACAAGGAGATCTCAAGTACAAAGTAATGGATATGGCTAATGGAGAGGATGTGGATGGAAGGGAAGAAATATGGTGTGGATCTCCTTTGGTGGTGTTGTGATGGAATCTGAGAATGACGGCCCTCTGTGCGGCTGCAGGGGCCTCTAAATATATAGGTGTCTTCATGAGTATTGTAGGGTTTGACGAGACGAAGCCGCCACCACCCCGTACAGTCGGGCCATACGAGCGAGGTGCGCCCATACCACTGGTCATTACACCGGCTGGCGCCTAGCTTTGGCTCCAGGAATACTTGGGCGTCAATACTTCCTAAAAATCATCATTTATGACTCCAAAATAAATCAAAGAAAGGATTTGAATATCTTTGCAATAATTAGTCATTAGTGGCAAATCAAGAGAAAATAATGTCAATTTCTTGATGAAAAAAAAATGTTTAAACATGGAGAAAGATGGCGCTTTTTGGAGCCATCAACATCTCGAAAGCTTAAACCTTGATTGCCCTCGAGCAAGAAGAAACAAAAGAACTACAAGGAATTCAACGTTTAAACTTGAAACAACGAGAATATGAATTCACTTACGTTCGGTAGCCATATGCGTCCAGCACTTCTTCCATATTGAAAAGCTCATCAAAGTTACAGAGATGCTAAGAACACTATACAAGCTTTGATAACTCAAGACAATCAAAGTAGAGTTTAATATAAGTATAAACAACTAGAAGTGTAACAATCAATCCATTTCCTCTAGTTAACTGTCAGCTTGCCAAGGAACACTAGGATGTTTAATATAGCAATATTGAGTAAGAGAGTTTATGTCCCAAGTAGCATAACAGTGAAGTGTCTTATTGACACCCGCATCGGTAAATCAAGACTATCTAAAACACTACTATTCCAATCATTGATTTTCAAAAAATTCATAAAGTATCACGGTTTGATCCATAAAGTATCGGTAAATTCATAAAGTATCGGTAAAATACATGTTATGCGGATCATCATATCTTTTCTCTTCTATTTTTTATCTTTTTTCTTCCTTCTTGCAAGGATATTTCTCAACAAGGATCATTGAGTGATTCTTTGAAACAATGGTTTGCACAACCTTGAGAGTCCCAATAATTTTTCCCATATGGTGAAATGTATGCCACCCATGTCATCAACTCATAGCCAAAATACGAGGTTATACCATAGATCGTTCAAAAGATAGCGGAGTTGTTGGCATCCAAAGTTGTGCATGGAAAACATAGAACTTTTTAAACAGTATCACGGTTTGATCCATAAGGTTAGCTGGCATGCAATCACAATTACCACTATACTTCATTTCAATCAAACATCTCCTTTCAAGAGTGGCATTAAGTCTATCAGAACGTCTATGGGGTTAAGTATCTTCAAAGGTAAACTCTTAATACAATCACACATCGAACAAGTCATAAAATTTTAGACTTCTTCTTGTTGTACTTTTTTGGAAAATTTATTTCCAAGGCAAGACTCAGTTAGGTACAAGAACTATAGAAAAAGCTTCCACAACTAATCATTCATACAAATAATAAGCTTTACTCTAACTATTTTGTACTACTCCCACTAGCATAACATCTTAGCAAATCAACTAACTAAGATGAACGATTCAAACTTCAAAAAAGTGGGAGACATAGGACATACCTAATATAAGTGACATCATAATGCTCTTCCTTATAGGGATGTGTTCCTTCAAAACTCAAGAAAAAACACTTGTAATAATATTGATGCAAAGAGTCAAGGTTTAAATCCACTTTCATGAAAAGGGAAAAAAGGGAGAATCTTTTTGTATTTTTGAGGATGGGGTTTAAAGAATAGAAAAGAACTCGCGACCAAGCAAGTGACTAAGAAAACAAAAACAAATTAAAAACTAAAACAAACAAAAACAAACTAGAAAGCAAAAGAAAAAGCAAAGTGTTGGAATAGACCAAACGAGTGTTTCAAAGCTCACAAGGAGATGGAGTACAACCTCATTATTACACAAATAAAATTGCCTAGGGATACATCCCCAAGCTCAAGCTTTTGCAAGACCTTTTGTTGCTCATTGTGGTGGTGGTGGATAGTTACCCATGTTCCATTGACTACTACAATCATGGAACTGAGTGGCAAGGTTGGTAGTAGCATCTTGAAGGTTGATGGAGAGGTTGGTCATATTTTGGATACTTCCTTCGAGGCCATATATATCATCATAGGTGGTGTAGTAGTTTGGTGGTTGCACATATTGTTTGGGCCCTTCTTGCTTCACTTCTTCATCTTCCTCTTCTCCATCCACAAGTGCTTCTTGTTGTGGTATATTTTCTTCAACCTGCGCGTCATAATGCAAACGTCCTTCCTCAATAGAGAAGAGACCATTAGGAAAAGAAGCATGGATCAAGTGATCAGCTCTAGGTATATCGAAGAAGTATCTACCACTGATTCTTGAAATCATACCACAAGCTCTAAGAGTAGGAAAACCAAGAAGATGGATTCCAGAAAAAGGTTGGATGTTACCTAGATCGACATGGAGCGCATGTGCAAGCATGGTTACGACTCCTCCTCCACATATGGGACCACGAGATTCAAGCTAAGAAAAAACAAAAGAAGTACACCCAAATTTGGCATCAAATTAAATTTAGGAATTGCAGCTTTAGCGAGGACCATCATGTATTCCTCATTGACTCTAGTAAACTCACCAAGTGCCTACATAGTGTTTGCAATAACATAAAAAACTAAGAAATAGCAGGATGCATAATTTGATTTCCCTTGGTTGTGTTTCCATGAATTCTCATTCTATTAAAGTAACCCAAGGGTGTAGGATTTACAACAAAAGAAGTGGAGCGTATGTCAGTGGTGTTGTTGGCAAACCCAGAGTAGTGAGCCCATTGGCTGAGTGTCAAAGAGTACTCATGGTTCATGAGTCAGAACTATATGCGATCAATTCCAGGAAGTTGATCCTCGGGATAATAGTGAGATGTCACCGTATGCGTCACAGTGCTAATAAACTCAAGCATCAAGCGGTAGTACGTGGCACAATCCTGAAAGAAAAATTCATACAAACCAACATTGTTGCATAAAAAATCAAAATCAGCATGAATACCAAGTTGGTTCAGGATAAAAGGAACACGCCCACTTAGTGGACTTGATTTATCTGAACTTCAGATGGTTGAAACGGTTCAGCTGAAAGTCCTCGACGAACTCGATTCCAAATGACTCGACGGTTAGCGTATCAACGGGTGGTGCGGATTGCGTCGTAGCCACCGCACGTGTACGACTCCTCGTATTCATTTAATAACAAAATAAGAAATAAAGGTAATCAAAATTTAAATCCAATAGAAACATAGCATATACGATCCTTTACACGAGTTACAAAAGAATCTCCTCTAAAAACTATCTAAACATTCTCAACATCAAGATTAGCTCAAGAACAAGACCTAAGTCTAGATTGATAATAGTGCAAGATTGAGCAATGTTTGGATGAAAATAAGTTGGGGATCGGAGGAGAAACATACCTTAGATCGATTGGGTGCAAGGAATCGATGAAATAACAAGTATAATTGAAGATCCAATGGAGGTAGTGTGGAGTTTGAAGGTAGAAGAAAGAGAATAGTGTTTTTGGGAATTTTAGGTTACCTCTTCCTAGGTTCTTATGGTGGCCCGGTACGTGGTATGGATCGGCGTTACGGCCGGAGCCCGCTCGTACTAAGTGAAAAACCTTGGGGTCGATGACACCCTTCCAGCGGTGAACTCGGTATGGGCACGCGGTACGGTCGCGCACGTCCATACGACTGGTCATTATGCGGCCAGTATGTTTACTTCAATTCTGGTGTTTTGCTTAAGGGTATGGTACAGGTAGGTGGTACGACCACGTCTGACCGTACTAGTGGTCGTTACGAAAGTTGTGTCCTTCAGCAAAAATAAGTTCTTGTATTTTCCAGTGACTCGATTTGGTATGGGCGCGCAGTACAGGCATTTATCGCCGTATCAGTGGTCGTTATGACGGCTGAAAGCTTCATAATCTCGAGGAATTGATTAGTAGCTTCACGCTCCTTTGCAAATGGCAAAATAACAGCAATATAGACTTTGTAAAAATCAGAAAAACCTTAAGGCCATGTCTTAGAAAAATATAAAATTGAGGATTACCTTCATTTATTTTCCTCTTTCCAAAGGTCTTCTAGAACACTCTTTATTAAAAACAAACAAACAAAAGAAAACAAAAAATCTAACACAATAATAAAAACTTTTATTTCACATGGGTTGCCTCCCATGAAGTGCTTCTAGTTAAGGTCAATTAGCTTGACCTTGACGGTGATCATTTAGTTTTAGTGACTGAAACACACACTCCAAAGTAATTAGCTTTCAGCGTGATTATACCATCATCATCATTATTAGGCTTGGCCTTCTTCTTCTTAGGGAAGTGGACTATAAAGGATCTCTAGATGGTAGTCCTATTCTCACATTCCCTTCATGCAAATTGATTAAAGCTTTAATAGTTCTTAGGAATGGCCTGCCTAGAATTATAGGATTTATGGGATCTTCGGACATGTTCACTATAACAAGATCAATAAGTGTGGGACTGCCTTTAATTTCTACTACTATATTTCTTTAATCCCAACAACTTGCTTATATGTAGAATTGATACGTCGGAAACGTATCTATAATTTTTTATCTTCCATGCTTGTTTAGTATCTACTTTTCTTTACTTTGTCTATACTTTGAGGTGTTTTTATATGTTTTCTGAAACTAACCTATTAACAAGTTGCCAAAGTGCCAGTTGCCTGTTTTCTTCTGTTTTTGGTTCCAGAAAGGCAGAAAATCAATATTCTTGGAATTGGACGGGACAAAAGCCAAAGTCAATATTTTACCGTGGGCAACACGAAGCCAGAATACGAGAGGGAGGAGGCTCCCTTGGCCGCGCGGGTGGGCCCTGCCCACGCCTAGGGGGTGCAGCCACCCTGGTGGCCCCCCTGCCTCGCCTCTTCGCCTATTAAGTTGTAACACCCTCGGAATCGGCCCTATGCAAGTTTTAGCGATTCCTGCCAAACCCGCATAGAAACGATTCAAAGGTGCCCACCAGGCACTTGCGTGCGGGTGGAAAACGAAGTACTATCATTACACAATAGTCCACGATGGAACCCACAGAACATATATATACAACAATGACTCCATGAGTCAAGAATACAGATTTACAATTCAAAGATCCAAATCACCTTGAAAACGATACAACGTCCGACTACGGACAAGATGCAAATGGGGCTAAGAGCCCTGGAAAATAACCAATGGCGTCCATAACCCTGCCTAGGCCAAGCCGGAAGGGTAACCCTGCTAACGACGTCGATCTCAAAACCTGCTTAAACAAAAGGGGTGCCGACAAAGGGCAAAGGAAAAAGAGAGAGCGGTCAGTACTGAGGCCAGTACACGGCGAGACTAGAATTCGGCGGTCCTCGCCTACATAGGTATGGTGGACTGAAGCGGCAGCGCAGCATGCACTAAACAACCTAATAGAGACTCAATACAATGGGCGGCTATCCGATAGGGATAAGAAAGACCTATTTGGATCCAATCTGAAACTATCACCAAGCATACCCATCCTGGTATTTCCCCCTCGAGACCAAACGAGGAAGTCAACCGAGGAACTCACACAGTTGGCAGTTTTATTTATTCAGTTATCGTCACAGCAATTACTAGTCAAGGTATAGATAGCAAGAGTCATCTAGGTATAATAAGCAGTGGGAAATTTTAGTTAACCATTCCGTTGTAGTTGTAGCACTTACTATTCAGATACATATAACATGAGGCATCCCAAAACCCAGCAGTTGTTGGTACTTTTATTTAGCCATTCCGTTGTAGTTGCAATACTTACTAGTCAGATACAATGGTAACAGGTGACAATCCAAACCAGCAATTGTTGGCACTTTTATTTAGCCATTCCATTATAGTGAAGCTGATTACTAGTCATTATAAAGTCAAATTTATAGCACTACTTTAGTTATAGTTGTCTATGATCGAGATACTGTGCTCCAAGTCGTCCATAACCGCGGACACGGCTTTTAGAAAGTTTTACCCTGTAGGGGGGCACAAATAGCAACACACGCATTATCAACCTTGGGAAAAACCAAATGAAAACCCAACGAGGCATCACGACAGAGCAATTGCAAGATTCATATAAATTTTAGGGGGGCACCCCACTAAGCAACCCGCGACGAAGTTGGCCGGCTCCGAGATGGACCCAGAGGTTTGTGTCAATGGCTATAAACGGCTGGGAACCCGAAAGTGTGAATGGGCTTGTCGATACCACGGAAACATTCCACGTTTGTTCCTAAACAGTACAGGCGCTCCACGCGTAATCGTAAATAAAGCAGTAAAGCATGGCATAAGTACAAGATAGTAATAAAGCCCCAAACTACTTTGTGGCCCCAAGAAATAAATATGACTCAAGCTCTGGCTAGGGGGATTCATGGTCCCACATGCGGATAGTGCAAATATTCAAAGAACAGGTATCAAGTACTCGGGGTCCTACGGGACACAAGTGGACGGTTAAAAACCAAATAACATCTATTGCCCACCTATGCCTCTGCATTATTTACCTACTTCAATTTTAGTTATTAAACGATAATTAAAGCCATGATCATCTCCAACATAAAGCATAAGACATTTCTCCAACAACTGTGGTACTTGACAACACCCAACATCACTTGAGAAAGCGACTACGACACGCAAGTCCAACTATCTACCAAACAACAGGTAATTGGATGTGTCCAAGGCAATATAAGGTGCAAGGGATACCACGGGTATGAAAACTAGAGCATCGCAACACAGATAGCAATAGATCAACAGGAGGAAATAAAGACTAGAAATGTAAAATAGGTAGAAAGGGGGAGAATGCTCGCCTGAAAACATTGCCGAAGGTTCATCTGAAGATCGGATCGATACTCGCATCAACTCGTCGGCCTAATCCATGAAGAAGCAAAGCACTAGAGAAAATACCGGATACACCATTCAATACTACGGCAAAAGATCGGGCATGATGCATGTATGATGCATGACATGGCAAGGATACGACGCAATTAGGCCATTAAGGGGAACCGAGGTCCCGACAATTATTTAGCTGGTTCATATTATTTAGATACCCCGCAATTTAGATGTTGTCTTAACAAGGCAAAATATGTTATCGGCTCGTTACACAAATTAAAATAGAGCCCATATAGGCCTAGAATAGCCCACATATGGACTTCATATTTAGTTCTTAGGTGAGTAGACAAAATACCTCAAATAGATGAATATGTATGCGAGCATGAACAATTTATATGCAACAAGTATATGGAAGGCAAATTAAGATTGATTGCATTTTTTATCCAAATTCATGTATAACTTCTTCTCAAATACTCTATGAGATGATAGATACAAAATTAAGGTTGCAAAAAGAAAGGAATAGAACGAGAAGGAAGATGATATGAATCTGGCAGGGTGGCGCTGGCAATGGACTGCTAGAGGGGTTAAGGTATTTCTATGGATGTGATAAAATTAAAAGATAGGATAAATCCAGTGGAGATAGGAATTGATCTGGTGATCTCATCGCTGGGAAGACAGTGAAGAAAGCAACCACGATTTGTCACAGTTCTTGTACAATGTGGCAACCATGCATATTTGAAACAGTTCTCAGACCAGGATCTGGGAAAAACAACAGAGCAAAAGGTGCGAATTTAAATGGACCAGGCTGGAATTTGATCTCTCAGTCGGGAGTATAGAGCCAAAGATGTAGCCACTAATCTGCAGTACTATTTATTTACAAGTAGAGAACAAAGTTAACTGAATCACCATCGTAGATGATTCAGAGATGAAATCAACACAAAAATGGGCAGAATTAGATAGTAGTCTGTGGGGATTTGAACTAGGATCAAGAGAATAAACGTACAGGGCTAATGTCACATCAATACTCTTTGGATGTTGATCAGTAAGAGGCTCGACAATACATTATATGTTAAACGCGGAACCTTCAGTGAATAAAAAGAGGAAACATGAGTGATGTGGTGATTGAGACTGATGGGAGTGGAACCTAGATCGCAAGATTCACTAGATGGGTAGTGTAGCCACTGGACTGGTATCAAGTTCGTGTACAGCAGATGGCGCCTATATTTATTTTTAACTGGATCCAATACGGATTTTGGGAACTGACAAAAACTTAAAAAAAACAGGGAGTGGAACCTGAATTTCTGGGAGATGTTGCACAGGTGGCGGCAGACGCTGATGGCCTCTAGTGAATTGGCGGGTAGGGCTTGAACGAGACATAGGAGAGCAGGAATGGAACAGAGAGCTCACCCAGATGTTGCTGAAGTGCTCGGTAGCGACGGAGAAGTCACGGGGGCGTCAAATTTGGGCGAGGAAGAGCAAGCGGTCGCCATGGACGTCGAGGACCGGGTCGTGGCGTGTGTGGCTTCCCCGCAAGATTCCTTGGTCGATGACGTTCCTAGTGGTGAGGCAGAGGTCCTGGGCTGCATCGGCTTGGCTTGAGGACGAGCATGGCGGTGGGGCGACATTGAGGTACAACGTTGGTTCTCTCAGTACTCACCCGTGAAGGATTTTGTGGAGAAGAAGGAACCTACCTGCCGGCGGTGGACAGAAAGGGAGTAGCTAGGGTTCCCATGAGGTCCCAGTTAGGTGGGGATATAAGGGTGCGGCAGGTGAGAACATGTGGAGGAGAAGGCATCGCTGCCAGAAACATGACTAGCTTGAGTTTTCTCTGTATGTTGAAGATAAACAGGGAAAAGAGATAGAAAGGTGGGCTAGACTAGCTGCAAGTTGGGCTGCTGCCAGGTAATACTCGAGTAAGGTTTTTCTTTTAATTCTTGTTTCAACTTTCTGTTGCTATTTTTTATATTTATTTTTAAAAAGTTTTATAACGTTTGAACTTATTTTGGGTTAATTTGTTTTTGAACCAGGGATACAGAACTAGAATAGAAAAGGGAGTGCTGCAAGTTTTATAAAAAAAATCTAGAAAACTTAATATAGGTACTGTAAAAATATTGGCTTATTTAAGTAAAGAGGAGAGGGAATATGTGCAAATACTAGGATTTGAAAAGAGAGTTTTCAAATAGATAGGATTTTATGATTGGTCGTAAACACACAAGCACACAAGGTACTACCTTGTTCCTAAAAGAACAAGACAAGCATGAGGGGAAGGGGGAAAAGATGAAACAAAATAAGAGGAATATGCAAGCATGCAAACAGGGATGATCCATGCAATGTGGCAGATGACCATGATTATGATGTCATGATGATGCGATAAAGTAAAATAACAAGCAAATTATAATTGAAGAATTTTCGGGGTGCTACAAAAGTCCCCCTGATGCAGAAACCTTAAACACTCGATCAATATTACACGAAACCGTCTGTAGGCGCCGCCACCATCGTCCCTAGATCGGGGGATATAAAGCACTTCCCGGCACCCTGCCGAAGGGGAGATCATCCCGGAGGCCTTCTTCTTCATTATGCCAGCCTCCGGTATGAAGCGTGAGTAGTTCCACCTTGGACTACGGGTCCATGTAGTAGCTAGATGGTTGTATCTCCTCCTTGTTCTTTCATGTATAGATCTTGTGAGCTCCGTTCATGATCAAGATCTAATCTATTTGTAATCATGCATGTTGTGTTTGCGGGGATCCGATGGATATTGAGATTACTATGTCAGATTGATTAATGGTTTTATCTTATGATTCTATCATGTCTGTCTTGTTTGTGATCTTGCATACTCTCCGTTGTTAGTAGCTATCTTGGCCAAGTAGTTGCTAGTGACTCCAAGAGGGGGTATTTATGCTCGATAGTAGGTTCATGCCTCTAGTTTCCAAGGGAAGTGACAGAAATCTCTTCGGTTGTAGATGTGTTGTTGCCAGGAGAACAACGGTCTCTTGTTCATGGAACAAGTGGATTGTTTACCTTACACACTTTTCTTAAAGCAGTTGTCTGTTGCTTGCAACTTAATACTGGAGGGGGTTCCGATGAAAACCTGAAGGTGGACTTCTAGTCATAGATGCAGTTGGATGGCAGTCTATGTATATTGTTGTATTGCCCAATCGAATCTCATAGATTCTTTTTGTCTAGTATTGCATTGTTATGCCTTTCTCAGTTCATGTCAATTGCCCTGCTATAATTTGTTTAACCTTCATGCCATGTTTGTTTATCTAAGGAGAGCACCTCTAGTGAACTATGGACCCCGGTCCAATCTTTACCATTGATACATCTTCCATTGTTTACTTGTTGTAAACCATCATCACCTTCCACACCATACAGTTAATCCTTTGTTACAGCAAACCGGTGAGCTTGACAACCTCACTGTTTAGTTGGGGCAAAGTCTTAAGTTTGTGTTGTGCAGGTTTCCATGGTGCTTGCAACACCTTTGAGACGTTTCCTTCCTCCTACTCGTTCGATAACCTCGGTTTCTTACTGAGGAAAAACTTGCTGCTATGCTGCATCACACCTTGCTCTTGGGGTTTCCCGACGAAGCGCCCCGCGTTGACACAGCGCCATCAAGCTCTTTCTGGCGCCGTTGCCGGGGAGGCTAAGGACGTCTTCACAAGGGGAGTCCTACTCAACCTTTCTATTTACTTTGTTTTTAGTTTTCTTAGTTTCTTTTGCTTGGTTTTGTTTGCCTCTTCTTTTCAAAAACTCCAAAAAAAAAATAGTTTAGTTTGGTTTGCTTTCTCTTATCAAAAAACACAAAAAATTAGTTCCTTCTCTAGCTGCTACTACTGTTTTTGGCTTGCTCCACTTTGCAAAAATGAACTCTGCTAAGAACACCAAGTTGTGTGACTTCACTAGCACCAACAACAATGATTTCCTTAGCACTCCTATTGCTCCACCTACTCTTGATGCTACCTTTTATGAAATTAAGCCTGCTTTGTTGAATCTTGTGATGAGAGAGCAATTTTCTGGTGCTAGTTCTGATGATGTTGCTGCCCATCTCAATACCTTTGTTGAACTTTGTGAAATGCAAAAGTATAAGGATGTAGATGGAGATATTATTAAGCTCAAGCTGTTTCCTTTCTCCTTGAGAGGAAAAGCTAAAGAATGGTTGTTATCCTTTCCTAGAAATAGTATTGATTCTTGGACTAAGTGCAAAGATGTTTTATTGGAAAGTACTACCCTCCTGCTAAGATTATATCTATGAGAAGTGACATTATGAAATTTAAACAACTTGATAATGAACATGTTGCTCAAGCTTGGGAAAGAATGAAATATTTGGTTAAGAATTGTCCCACTCATGGACTTACTGCTTGGATGATTATCCAGACTTTATATGCAGATTTGAACTTCTCTTCAAGGAACCTGTTGGATTTATCTCCTGGAGGTACTTTTATGGGCATCACTTTGGGTGCTACAACAAAACTCCTTGATAATATGATGGTTAATTACTCTGAATGGCACACTGAGAGAGTTCCACATGGTAAGAAGGTAAATTATGTTGAAGAAACCTCCTCTTTGAGTGATAAGATTGATGTTATTATGGCTATGCATATTAATGGGAAAGCTCCTTTAGATCCAAACAATGTTCCCTTAGCCTCTTTGGTTGCTCAAGAAGAGAAAGTTGATGTGAACTTCATTAGAAACAACAATTTTGGCAACAATACTTATGGTAATAACTATAGGCCTTATCCACCTAATAATGGAAATGCTTACCATGGTGGATCTAGAATACCTAGTGAAGATAGGATTCTATAAGTTGAAAGATCCACTAAAAACTTTATGCAGATGCAATATGAGCAAAACAAGATATTCACTAAAACTATGGAAGAATAATCTGTTATCTTGAAAAAAAATAGTCATCAGCTTGAGAATATGAATAGAGAAATTCCTAGTTTATAGTCAAAAAATTTGAATGCTGAGAAGAATATTTCCTCTTTGTCTGAAGCACAGTCCTCCTTGATTAATAAAATGGCTGCTAAACCTGAAACCATGGAAAGTACCTTTGTTGCTACTCATGCCATAAAAGTTATTATTTATTGATGAAAATGTTAGACTATTAGCCCAACTTCATGCTAAGTGGGAAAGGGAAGCTGAAATTGATATAAACGATAGTGTGTGCACCATCACTAGAATGTATACCACTAAACCACAAGAAGTCCCTATTCCTCCTCCTACAATGCCTAAGCCGAATGAGTCTACTACTAGTGATGCTAAGTTTGATTTTGATATAGATGGTTGCAATATTTCTGAAGTGATTCTGTTCTTGCAAAAAACTTGCTAGAAGTCCTGATGCTAGTGAAATGCATGTTGCTTTCACCAAACACATTACAGATGCTCTTGTTAAGATTAAGGAAGAGAAGTTAAAACACAAAGCTTCCATTCCTAGGAAAGTAGAAGATAGTTGGGAACCCATTATTAATATGCAAGTGAATGACTTTGATCTCAAAGCTTCATGTGATCTTGGTTCTAGTGTCTCTATTATGCCTAGGAAGATTTAT
This sequence comes from Avena sativa, assembly GCA_916181665.1. Lineage (NCBI taxonomy): Eukaryota > Viridiplantae > Streptophyta > Magnoliopsida > Poales > Poaceae > Avena > Avena sativa. The sequence goes on from OV702280.1 coordinate 143,613,484, forward strand.
GAAATGCTTAATTTGCCACTTTGGAAGATTGTTATTTGGATATCCCACTTGATGATAATGCTAAGAAGAAACTCATGGGGATTATTAATGATGTTCTCATCATGGTTAACAATGATTATGTCCCTGTTGATTTCTATGTTTTGGATGTTCAATACAATGCTTCCTATCCTATTACTTTGGGAAGACCCTTTCTTAGAACTATTGGTGCCATCATTGATATGAAAGAAGGCACCATTAAATATCAAATTCCATTCAAGAAAGGTATTGAACACTTCCCTATGAGGAGAGATAAGTTGTTTTTTGCTCCTCCTTTGAAAGCAAGGTTTGATGTTAATGCTTCCTTATTTGAAAATACTTGATTTCTTGCTTCTTGTGCCTAACTTAAAGGCGTTAAAGAAAACTACTTGTTGGGAGATAACCCAACAGTTTCCTTGAGTCTTGGAAGTTATTATTTTAGTAATGACCTCTCCTTATCCTTTTTGTTTGCTTTTTGTGCCAAGAATGACCTCTAATAAGATGGAAGTAAGATTTGGGGAGTTGCTGTCCCGAAACAGATTTTTGTCCGCCACCATAAAAATTCGTGAGGAGTCTCATAAGTCGGATTGAGCTGAAAATTTACGAATAAATCTTCCAGTATGTTAGCTAACTTTCGTTGGTTCAATACTTTTTGATTTGATCAACAGAAGATTTTAGAAAAAAAATCGGTTTCTACCTACTGGTCTGTTTTGACAGATTTCTACCATTATTTGCATTTGCTTCTTATTGATTCCTTTTTGAGTTCTCTTTTGGGGAATTGAGATTTTTGAAGGAGTTGCTACAGTATCTTGTGTTTTTAGTGAAAAGTTTTTCTGTTCCAAAGCTAAACCCAAAGGTCAATTATCTTTTGAATACAATAATGTTGCTAATTAAGATTGTGTGAAGTTTTGTATGAAGGAAAAATTTGAGGTGTAGAGAAAGAATGATATAATGAGATGAAGAATGGAAAAATTCTCAAGCTTGGGGATGCCACCCCGGTGTGACCCCAAGAAATATCCAAGAGGTACAAGCGTCAAAGCTTGGGGATGCCAAAGGCATTCCCTTCTTCATCAATAAAAAGCTCAGGTCTTTCTAGACACTTCGTTTTTATTGTTTCATGCACTGTTGTGTTGTTCTTGGAGCGTCTTAGTTTTCGTTTGCTTTGCTTAGTTTTTTTAGTTTTCTTGAGTAAAGTAGCTTGGACCCCCCGCTTTCGCTGTGTTGTTTCAAATAAGTTGATTGGTGTTAGAAAGGAGTAGAAAGTTCTTGCTTGCAAGTGCAAGAGGAGACTGACTGTGACTTGGACTTTAGCATGACATGCTAAGTGTTGTTTTGACCTTATGCTTAGTGATTATTGTTGTAGCATGTCTTGTTCCAAACAATTGGGATTGCTTAGAGTGCCTTGAAAAAAATCATGCGTTGTTTTAGCATACAAAAGCATAGTATTGTGGTATTCTCCTTTGATGCTTTGTTTGGGTTGACTTGGCACATGCTTACACCATGTTATGACTATGACAAGTCACCATAGCCTCTATGATCATTTAGTCCTTGACTTGTAGTACCACTCTATGCTTTGATTAGTAATGTTTTGTTGCTCTGCATGATTATGACCATTATTGCTCTCTTAGTTGGTTGCTTCCAGTCTTTTGCTAGCCTCCACTTGTATGAGTAAGTTCTAGTCATGCTTAAAACTCCCAAGAAACCAATTTATTCCAAAGTGTCCACTATAAACTCCTATGCATGGTGTGTTACACCATTCCAAGTATATTCCTGTTTTCAGCTATCTTCCAATTAAAAAGTATTTTGTTATGTGAAAACTTAGTGATATTAAAGCCCTCACGAACTTGATGGCACACTTTATATTCCTTGCCCCTAAAAAACTTGAACCATTGTGTCGTCTATGTTGTATATGCTTGCACTTATACGTTGGAATTAGAAAAACCATGTTGTTAACGTCTTCAACATTACACTTGTACTTTGTACAAAGTTGATATCATGCTCTTTTGTATATGGATGTCACCGGTGTAAAATAATGAGGGAGCTTGTAAGTACATGGAGTTATGTATTTTGTGTTAGAGAAACTCCTGGGCCGCTAGCATAATCCATGCCTAATCATGGTGGAAACTTGCAGCATCACCATAATGAGCAATCTGTGAAGCATCCTCAATAAAAAAGCTATGCACATAGTAAATAAAAACATCGCTGAGATGCTCATTGTCTGTTTGCCTTGTCATTTTGGTTATGGGATAGCTCATGTACCATGTGCAAGGGGTACCTCGTTGGCGGTTCTCTATGATACACATGTACTTACTATGACAAGAACTTACAGGTGACTGAAGTTGAGTAGCATGAGGTGTGGCCCTCGTATTCAAGGGATAGGACATTGCCAACTTATACTTTGTCAAGCATATACTCCATAGTTTGTTCACTTTAACCTTAATCACTTCAAGATGCTTCTGACAGGGGCAATGAGGGCTGAAACCTAACAAGTACCATAATTTTTGGAAGCTCATTTTGAGACTTGAAATCCCTGCTTCCCTTCATGAAGGGCCTTTCTTCCACTGTTATATTGAGTCTCCTCCTTCTACCTTTAGGCACCATTAAGAGAGCATAGTTGTCATTTTTAGTTCTATGTGCAGTGTCCCAAAACTTATTGATTGATGCATATTGTTGATATTGCTTGTTCTTGTGCTTTTTGTATCCAGTCACTCTTATGAACTTTGAAGGTGTCCTATGCATCTATTTGCTACTCTATGAGGGACAAGCTGATTGCCAATATGCCATGTTTTCTGTATGTGAAACAAACAACCATTTTTCAATGCATGCTATTCATGATCTTTGTTTGTAGACCTTCATGTTGCATGCATAGTTACTTTTTCTTATTGTTAGAACTCCATCTTTCATGCACATGTTTAGAGTTCTTTGATCCCAGCTTTCAATGCTTTCAAATGGTTTGATCTTGGTTTTGATGGTGCATCTCACCTCAAAAATTATTCTTTTATCACTTACCTACCCGAGGACGAGCATGAGTTAAGCTTGGGGATGATTGATACGTCGGAAACGTATCTATAATTTTTGATGTCCCATGCTTGTTTAGTATCTACTTTACTTTGCTTTGTATACACTTTGACGTGTTTTTATATGTTTTCTGGAACTAACCTATTAACAAGTTGTCACAGTGCCAGTTGCCTGTTTTCTTCAGTTTTTGGTTCCAGAAAGGCAAAAAATCAATATTCTCGAAATTGGACGGGACAAAAGGCAAAGTCAATATTTTACCGTGGGCAACACAAAGCGAGAATACGAGATGGAGGAGGATCACCAGGGGGGCACACCCCATGGCCGTGTGGGTGGGCCCACCCCGTGTCTAGGGGGCTGCAGCTGCCCTGGTGTACCCCCTGGCTTGCCTCTTCGCCTATAAAGTCCCCCCGATGCAGAAACCCTAAACACCCGATCAATATTCCACGAAACCGTCTATAGCCGCCCCCACCATCGTCCCTAGATCAGGGGGATCTGAAGCTCTTCTCGGCACCCTGTCGGAGGGGAGATCATCCCGGAGGCCTTCTTCTTCATCATGCCAGCTGTAACATCCCTAAAATCATGTTTCAAAATCATGCATATCATCCATGCATCCATGATCATATAGAATTCATTTCAAACAAAACAATTCAAAAACAGGAGCATATGAGCTCATTATTTTATGTGATCATCATTTGAAACAAATGCTACTCTTTCTATGAGAGATTGTTGTTCATGAAACCAAACCTTGTGCTTTATTGCTTTCAGAATGAGTTGCTAGATTGCTAAGACCTAAACCCAAGTTTTCAAAGCAAATACAATTTGAAAACCAAATTCAAAACCAATATAAAAGAAGTGTTATGTCACTGTTTATTCTATTTTATTCCAAATGACCCAGCCAATTCAAAGTGACAACTTGGTTTTATGCCCAAATTTGTGACTGTTGCACACTGCAAAAATCCTAAAAAGATTTGAATTCAAATAGCTTTTGAATTCATTTGAAAATCATTCCAGAAAATCAAAACAGAAATAGAAAAGGAATAAAGAAAGGAAAAAGGCTAGCGCTGCTAATATAGCCCAACTAAGGAAGCAGCCCATTTAGCCCACCCGGGTCCTCTCTCTCTCTCTCTTTCACTCGCACATGCACCCACAGAGTCGCTGACACCAGGACCCCACCCCTCTCTGATTTATTCGCTAACAAGTGGACCCGTGACCACGTCGTCTTCGTCAATCACGCGCGCCTGCGACGCTCACGCCGCCGTTACTCGCCGCAGTCACTGCCGCGTTGATTCCCATTGATTCCACGAGTAACTCCAGGCCCAGCTCCGGCTACATAAACCTCTCCCCCTCGCGGTCATTTCCCCCCACACTGCACACTCTTCTCGCCACCAGGCTGCCAGTATTCGCCCTTGCGCCGCCGCAGACAGAACCTACTCCGGCGACCAATCCTGGTAAACCTCGTGCGCCCCTTCCTCTCTGGTTCATGCGAACAGCTTCGCAACCTCCTTGCGCTCCTACTGACACCTCTAGTTCGTCCTGTACTGCTCCAGGCCGTCGACTCCAACGAGCACTACAAGTCCCCGACGCCGTCTCCAACTCCGGCAAGCAATTAAGGTAAAAACCGACCACCCTGTGCCTTCCCTTTGACGCTGACTTGTTCGCATGACCTATGCGCACCCACTGATGCCCTCCGTTTGTGTTAGGGCAGAGCAGAACGTCGCCAACGTCGCCGTCCACCCGAGCCCGACTCTGTCATCCACTCCGACGAGATCCCACGGCCACTACAGCGCGCCCCTTGCCAAGCTACCACCACGTTGAGCTTCAGTGTGTCGCTGCGAGTCTGGTAAGCATTTCCACTGACCCCAGCCCTCTCTGTATCCACCGCGATGCCGTAGACCGAGCGCGCCGCCGCTCGCCGTTGCCGCGCGCCGCCAGACCTTGGTCGTTTGATCAAGAGCCGTTAGATCTAGATCTAACGCGTGCAACAGAATCACTTAACAAAATGGTACGTTTAGATCTGAGCCGTGCACGATCACTTTAATCCAATGATCTGCGTCGACCGATCCGTGCGAACCGGTACGCGCCAATAGGATAGCGCCGCGTGGCAGCTGTTAGAGTTTAAAAACAGAATTTGAATCAGATTATTGTTTGAATTTGATTTAGCTATAACTTTTGATCCCCATGTTAGAATTTGACAAATTTTATACCGTTGGAATCAGGAGAGCAAGCTCTTTCTGATTATGCAATGTCTTTAAAGTTTTGCTTCTGTTAAAAAGGATTTATTTGCAGAAACATGTGTAGGGCTTATTTGAGTATATGAATTGTTTAGGAATTGTTTTAGGGGTTAAATCAATATTGTTTGGAAAGTTTTTGACTTGTTTAGGAATCAGTACTATGCACTTGCTTGGTTGAGTTTTAAAAAAATCATCACATATAATTCTTGCATGCATGCATATATTTTTGATTGTATATGTTGGTGTGTAATTTGTTGCTACCATTCTTTGTGTAGATTTTGGTGCTAGTGATTGTGATTGTGAGGAGTGATACTCTCCCAACTACCAAGGCAAGTGGTACTTCATGAGTATTATCATTCCTATGTTTTCTACTAAGCATTAGAAATATTTTGTTAGACTTGCATGCTATATTTTGCTTATATGCCATGTTGGGAAATCCTAGTAGTTGTACAAATGCTAGGGAATTTCTAAGTTAAGTTACTATCTATGCCATGCTTAGCCTAGCTAGTAGCAACCAAGGGTTGGTGAAATATATACATGCTATGATGAAAATATTTCTAAGTCCTTTGGACTTGTGTTTTGCCTAATAAAACAACTAAGTTAATGAAACACCTAGGTGGAATGGAAGGAAAGGTTTATGTTGAGTGGTTACACAAGGCCCATTTCTATGGTTTACCTTGTGTATCTCACTTGTGGTAAGTCACCCAAGAACAAAGAGATTTTAGAGGCCAAGTGTTAAGAAGCTTCTAGTGCAGCCACTTGGCAATATGGGCTCTGCCTGGACCATATAGGTTGCTAGAACTTAGCCATTTGGACAGTTGGTGGTAGTGGGAATGATAGGTTGGAGCGCGTCCATTTGGTCTAAGGGAAGGCTTCTGAAAGGTCCTGTCTTGGTGAAACCAAGTCTGGTGGGGAAAGTGCACAACCTCTGCAGATGGAAAAATCTAAGTACTTAGCCAAGTCCATGGAAATGGACAACTTGAGCATCAAGGCATGGAAGCTATCAAGAATCTCCTCATCCCAATTTCTAAGTAAAAACTTGTGGGTGAACAAGGGTGAAGGACCTCAATGTCTATTGGTGGTTCCTTGGGAAAAGTTTTGACAAAGAAAAACTTAGTGATTTCAACTAATAGGTAAAATCTATTTTGAGCAAAGCAAGCCAAGCTACACTTAGCCAAATTGCATATAGTATCTAGTCCACTTAAAATTTACTAAGGTATCACTTGCCAATACTATTCCAAAGTATTGACCCACTGTGGATGTAACTTGTGATGTTGCAGGTTACTCTGATGAGGATTAGGTGTCATGAGTCTACACTCAACATGTTTGCCTGTGGCACATGAAGATGAAGACTTTTACTTATTTACTTATTCAAACTCTTGTATTAGGCCTGTGGCCTTGGAGTTGTAAAGACTATGTTTATCTCTGGAATGGCTGTAATAAATGACCTTTGTATCTGTGTACTTCATCTTAAACTGTGGATGCTAGCAATGATCCAGGGACTAGCATTGCAATCACAGGGATCCTTTTCCTTTATAAAGGAGGGATCTTACAGATGGTATCAGAGCACTGTGTTTCCTGTAGGATTATGACCCTAGGATTGGAAACCACTAAGGAAAAAATTTCAACTTCTACACTTGTCTAATCTTCTCGTAAACTTTTCTAATCTTCTTTCTCATCTCTATTTGTAGATGAACTCCATCAACGAAGCCGTAAGGAAAGGACCACTCATGACAATGACTTTGGAGTGTGAGACAGAATTCCCCAAGGCTCTCAAGGACCTCATGGTTGCATTAGATATACAAGGTGCAGCTGTGTACAAAGGTTTTCCTGTGATGGATGAAGGAGTGGAATACTGGTGGATGCAACTTCACTTGTATAAAAACAAGGAAGACAACCACCAGGAAAAAGGATTCTGCATGTTCATCAATTCAGTGGTGCACACTACATTCTTTGAATCAGCAAGGGATGCATCTTGGAAGACCATCAATGAACTTGGTGATAGAGTCAAGTGTAGAATGCTCAACCTCCAAAATGATCTAAAGAAAGAGAAGGAACATACCCAAGAGTTGGAAGCTACCAACCAAACCTTAAGAGGAGATATTATAGACTTAGTGATGGAGTCATGTGAGCAAGATAGGCTGATTGCTTCTAGAAACATTGTGTTGGCCAACAGATCCAGTGAGATAGGATTGTAAACGTACTTCGTTAGTTGGACCACCACCTATCACCTTATTTTCCAAAGGTTGCTTTAAAAATAAGATTGAACCTTGGTTGTTGTAATGGTTTCATGTATGCATGACTTGTGTGTTTTGCTTTCCAAGGATATGTATGTGATGTTTTGCCTTATGTTGTAACTTAAATTGTGTTGTTCTAACTTTTCTATCTTATAAATAGATGCCTACTGTTACCATCAGCACTGTTGAGGAGTTCCAGGTTACTCGCTTTGGTCCTCGTATTGTTGAGCTTACTACTTTGCTCAATCTTCCTCTTCCTACCATCATGGTGCTTACCCTCACCAAGTTTGAGAGGAAGGACCTCTGGGGCTTCAAGGTCAACCAGCCCGGACGCCAGACAGAGCCTACCACGGAGGCCATTGTCTTCAAGCTCATGCACAATGACAAGGAGAGAGGCCTTGAGGTAGTTATGCAGGATCTGATAGGACGTCTGCTGGGGAGACACTCCCGACAGGTTAGAAGTACTCACTTCCATGTCTTCGGTAGACGTGACGAGGATGGAGAGTCCATCGACTTCGAGGATGATTCGAGGGACACAGCAGAGCCGATTCGCCTGTACCTCCAGGACTTAGAGTCTCTCATTAGGCACGTGGACACTGACAGGACCAACGTCATGCTCAACAATGACGAACTCCAGGTGCAGCTTCGCGAGAAGGACAAGCTCTTCGCAGAGCAAGACGAGATAGTCAAGGAAATGGAGGCGAAGTTCGAGAGCCAGGACAGGAAGTTCAAGAGCTAGGAGAAGCATGTCTAGGATAGGAACAATAAGATCCGGGACATGACTGAAGAACTGCAGTCCAAGGACTTTGAGCTCGAGCAGCAGCAGACGGTGATTGAGAGGCTTCGTTCCCAGAAGAGGACTCTCAAAGCCAAGATAGAGACCTTGACCACTAGTGTCGAGGAATACAAGACCGCGATGGAGAACGCAGGTCTTACCTTTGTCGAGGAGGAGATTGATGCCGAGGAGTAGATTTGACTACTCATTTATCATTTACTATCATACTTGTTGTTGAGAACTTGTTATTTGACCATCCGACATGTGGATGGCTTACTACTTGTGTGTTTTACTTTGTGAACTTGTTATCTTGTTGTTGAACCTTTATCTTTGTGTTGCATGCTTTGTGTTTGCTTATGTGATGTAATGTGCATGAAAGCATCTATGGGTATCTCATTCTTATCTCTATTGAACAAACCACAGATGCCTCCCCGTCGTGCAAACCCCAACCCCAACAACAACAACAACAACATCACTCCCGAAATGCAGCAAATGATGACCGCTCAAACTCAGCTGATGCAGATGATGACGACGTTCATCCAGAACCAAAACAACAACAATAACAACAATAACAACAACAACAATAACCCACCGGGTTTTGATATGCTTACCAGGTTCTTGAGATTGAGGCCAGCAAAGTTCACAGGAACAACTGATCCCATGGTGGCCAATGATTGGCTACGCTCAGTGAACAAGGACTTGGTAACCGTGGGCTGTACGGATGCTGAAAAGGTTAGATTTGCAGCACATCTGCTAGAGGGACCAGCCGCCACTTGGTGGGATAACTTCCAGATCACCACTCCCATAGATGAAGTGACATGGGCTATCTTTGAGGATGGCTTTCGTACTTCTCATATCTCATCTGGAGTGATGAGTCTGAAAAAGAAAGAGTTCCATAATCTGAAGCAGCGCCACCGCAGCGTAGCTGAATATATTGAGGAGTTCAACAATCTGGCGCGTTATGCACCGGATGAAGTTGACACCGATGCTAAGAGAAAGGAAAAATTTCTTGAAGGCTTGAATGATGAGCTGAACCTGCAGTTGGCTGTGGCCTATGTTCCCACTTATCAGTCTCTCTGTGACAAGGCTGCTATTTTGGAGAACAAAATGAAACAAGTTGAGAGCAGGAAGAGAAAGCACTCAGACAAGCACAGCTCGGGATTGTCTCACAAACGTTCCCATTATGATGACAGTGGAAGTTCAGGATCCCACAAGCATGGGAAATTCAACAAGCACCACAACCACAACCGTCATGACAACAAGCATCACCGTAGTCATGACAATGACAAGTACAAGAACCACAAGGGTGGATACAAGAGCCACCACAGTGGTAATGGAAGTGGAAGTGGAAGCCATCCTGTCAAGAAAGACATAAGTCAGGTTGAATGCTTCAAGTGCAAGAAGATGGGGCATTATGCAAATGAATGCCCAGAAAAGAAAGTTGAAGGACCCAACAAGCCCAACCCTTTTCAGAAGGGACAGGTGAACCACATTAGTGTGGAGGAGGTCTATGAGGAGCCTGATGCTGTAGCTGGTAAGTTCAGACTCAATTCTATTCCAGCATTTGTTGTTTTTGATACTGGAGCATCGCATTCATTCATATCAAAAGCATTTGTTGATAGAAATGGGTTTCCAACTGAAAACATTGGGTGTCCAATAAAAGTTAGTTCTCCGGGAGGAGATATGATAGTAAGTCTTGGATGCCGGGATCTAGTAATAGAGTTTGGAAAGCATAAATTTCCAGTGAGTCTGATAATCCTAGATTCCCAAGGACTGGACGTAATATTCGGAATGGATTGGATGGCTAAGTATGAAGGAGTACTAGATTGTGCTAATCGTACTGTTGCACTCACAACCCCGGAAAGAAAACGGATTAAATTCAAGTCCAACTTTGAATCAAAAGGAAGTAAGCTTAATTCTCTTAAGGGGGTTAGCATGAACAGTGTGCCAATTGTGAGTGAGTATCCGGATGTGTTTCCGGAAGAATTGCCGGGAATGCCACCAGATAGAGATGTGGAGTTTCTTATAGATTTGGTACCAGGATCTGGACCAATAGCAAAGAGACCTTATAAAATGTCAGTTGATGAACTGAAAGAACTCAAGAAACAACTTGGAGAACAGCTACAGAAAGGATTTATTCAACCAAGTTCTTCATCTTGGGGAGCCCCAGTTTTGTTTGTAGAGAAGAAAGATAGAAGTCAAAGGTTATGCATAGATTACCGTTCACTCAACGAGGTAACTATCAAGAACAAATACCCTTTGCCTAGAATCAATGACTTGTTTGATCAGCTAGAAGGAGCTTGTGTGTTCTCAAAGATTGATCTCCGGTCAGGCTATTTTCAACTCAAGATAAGAGAACAAGACATACCTAAAACAGCTTTAACTACAAGGTATGGATTGTATGAGTATACCATACTTCATGAATATGATGAACAAGGTGTTCATGGAATTCCTTGACAAGTTTGTTGTCATCTTCATCGATGACATTTTAGTCTACTCCAAGAGAAAAGAAGAGCATGAAGGACATTTGCGTTTGATACTTGAGAAGTTAAGAGAGCATAAACTTTATGCCAAATTCAGCAAGTGCGAATTTTGGTTGAATGAAGTTGGATTTCTTGGACATGTTATGACAAAGGATGGTGTAGCAGTTGATCCTGCTAAAGTTTTAGCGGTAACTGAATGGGATTCTCCCAAGTCCGTGAAAGAAGTTCGTAGTTTCCTTGGCTTAGCAGGTTACTACAGAAGGTTCATTGAAAATTTCTCCAAGGTAGCTAAGCCTATGACTGAATTGTTAAAGAAAGACAAGAAGTTTGCTTGGTCTGAAGGTTGTGAACTCAGCTTTCAGGAATTGAAGAAGAGACTTGTGACAGCACCAGTCTTGTGTCTTCCAGATTTGGAAAAATATTTCCAAGTATATTGTGATGCATCTCATCAGGGTTTGGGTGCAGTACTTATGCAAGACGGTAAAGTTGTGGCGTATGCCTCGAGACAACTCAAAACTCATGAAGTGAACTATCCTACTCATGATTTAGAGTTAGCCTATGTTGTCCATGCACTCAAAACATGGAGACACTATCTTTTGGGAAAGTGTTGTGAAGTGTTCACAGATCACAAAAGTCTGAAGTATATCTTCACCCAGAAAGAAATTAATATGAGACAAAGAATATGGCTAGAACTTATCAAGGACTATGACTTAAGTTTGCAATACCACCCCGGTAAAGAAAATGTTGTAGCAGATGCTCTAAGTCGTAAGGTTTTTGTGAATGGCCTTACCAGAGGAGAATTGCCAGATGATCTGTGTACCCAATTTAGAAAACTCAGATTGGAGATTGTGCCTGAAGGACATCTCATGACTTTGGATGTTCAACCCACTTTGTTGGACAAGATCAAAGAAGCTCAGAAGATTGATAAAGAAATCGAAGAGATTAAAGAAAAGATTGGCAAAGGAAAAGCCAAAGGGTTCCATGAAGACGAACAGGGTACTTTATGGCATGGGAAACGTATCTGTGTTCCACAAGATCCGGAGCTGCGGAAACTGATTTTGCAGGAAGCACACAACTCACCGTATTCCATTCATCCGGGTAACACCAAAATGTACATGGACATGAAAGAAAGATTTTGGTGGAATAATCTCAAGAAGGACATCGCCGAACATATTGCTTTGTGTGATGTGTGCAGTAGAGTGAAAGCGGAACATCAGAAACCAGCAGGTTTGCTTCAACCACTACCTATTCCTGATTGGAAGTGGGACAAGATTGGTATGGATTTCATTACCGGATTACCAAGGACCCGGTCAGGATACGATTCTATTTGGGTAGTAGTGGATCGCCTAACTAAAGTAGCTCATTTCATACCCTTGAAGACAACCTATACAAGTGCTAAGTTAGCCAGAATCTACATGAGTAGAATTGTATGTCTACATGGAGTGCCCAAGAGTATTGTGTCTGATAGGGGAACTCAATTCACTTCCCATTTTTGGAGACAGTTGCATGATTCATTGGGAACGAGGCTGGAATTCAGTACTGCTTTTCATCCTCAAACTTATGGACAAACAGAAAGGACTAATCAGATTCTTGAAGACATGTTGAGGGCATGTGCCCTAGACTATGGAGCCAGTTGGGATGAAAGTCTGCCTTACGCAGAATTTTCTTATAACAACAGCTATCAAGCCAGCATTGAGATGGCACCGTTTGAGTTTCTCTACGGAAGAAAGTGTACCACCCCATTGTTATGGAATGGTGTGGGAGAAAGAAGTTTATTCGGGCCAGATCTTATCAAGGAAGCTGAAGAGAAGGTCAAGTTGGTTAAGGATAGGTTGAAGATAGCACAGTCCCGACAGAAAAGCTACGCGGATCCTAAGCGTAGAGAAGTCACCTACGAAGTTGGTGATAGAGCTTATCTTAGAGTGTCACCACTTCGTGGAGTGAAGAGATTCGGAGTCAAAGGAAAATTGGCCCCAAGATATGTTGGACCATTCAAAATTCTGAGTCGAAAAGGAGAAGTTGCCTATGAAATTGAACTGCCAAAATCTCTGTCAGTTGTCCATAATGTGTTTCATGTGAGTCAACTTAAGAAATGTCATCCAGAAATGGAAGAAACTTCTTTGAAGGATATTATACCTTTGGAGGAGGTTCAACTAGAAAGTGATCTCACTTATGAAGAAAAACCTATCAAGATTCTTGAGACTGCAGAAAGAGTCACACGGACTAAGACTATTAAGTTCTGCAAAGTGCAGTGGAATCATCATTCCGAAGAGGAAGCAACATGGGAAAGAGAAGATGATCTTCGGAAAGACCACCCTCACCTATTTGCTAGCCAATCCGAATCTCGAGGGCGAGATTCACCTTAAGGGGGTTAGATTTGTAACATCCCTAAAATCATGTTTCAAACTCATGCATATCATCCATGCATCCATGATCATATAGAATTCATTTCAAACAAAACAATTCAAAAACAGGAGCATATGAGCTCATTATTTTATGTGATCATCATTTGAAACAAATGCTACTCTTTCTATGAGAGATTGTTGTTCATGAAACCAAACCTTGTGCTTTATTGCTTTCAGAATGAGTTGCTAGATTTCTAAGACCTAAACCCAAGTTTTCAAAGAAAATGCAATTTGAAAACCAAATTCAAAACCAATATAAAACAAGTGCTATGTCACTGTTTATTCTATTTTATTCCAAATGACCCAGCCAATTCAAAGTGACCACTTGGTTTTATGACCAAATTTGTGACTGTTGCACACTACAAAAATCCTAAAAAGATTTGAATTCAAATAGCTTTTGAATTCATTTGAAAATCATTCCAGAAAATCAAAACAGAAATAGAAAAGGAATAAAGAAAAGGAAAAAAGGCTGGCACTGCTAATCTAGCCCAACTAAGGAAGCAGCCCATTTAGCCCACCCGGGTCCTCTCTCTCTCTTTCACTCGCAGACGCACCCACGGAGTCACTGACACCAGGACCCCACCCCTCTCTGATTTATTCGCTGACAAGTGGACCCGTGACCACGTCGTCGTCTTCGTCAATCACGCGCGCCTGCGACGCTCACGCCGCCGTTACTCGCCGCAGTCACTGCCGCATTGATTCCCATTGATTCCGCGAGTAACTCCACACCCAGCTCCGGCTACATAAACCTCTCCCCCTCGCGGTCATTTCCCCCCACACTGCACACTCTTCTCGCAACCAGGCTGCCAGTATTCGCCCTTGCGCCGCCGCAGACAGAACCTACTCCGGCGACCAATCCTGGTAAACCCCGTGCGCCCCTTCCTCTCTGGTTCATGCGAACAGGTTCGCAACCTCCTTGCGCTCCTACTGACACCTCTAGTTCGTCCTGTACTGCTCCAGGCCGTCGACTCCAACAAGCACTACAAGTCCCCGACGTCGTCTCCAACTCCGGCAAGCAATTAAGGTAAAAACCGACCGCCCCGTGCCTTCCCTTTGACGCTGACTTGTTCGCCTGACCTATGCGCACCCACTGATGCCCTCCGTTTGCGTTAGGGCGGAGCAGAGCGTCGCCAACGTCGCCGTCCACCCGAGCCCGACTCTGTCATCCACTCCGACGAGATCCCACGGACACTACAGCGTGCCCCTTGCCAAGCTACCACCACGTTGAGCTTCAGTGCGTCGCTGCGAGTCTGGTAAGCATTTCCACTGACCCCAGCCCTCTCTGTATCCACCGCGATGTCGTAGACCGAGCGCGCCGCCGCTCACCGTCGCCACGTGCCGCCAGACCTTGGTCGTTTGATCAAGAGCCGTTAGATCTAGATCTAACGCGTGCAATAGAATCACTTAACGAAACGGTACGTTTAGATCTGAGCCGTGCACGATCACTTTAAGCCAACGATCTGCATCGACCGATCCGTGCAAACCGGTACGCGCCAATAGGATAGCGCCGCGTGGCAGCTGTTAGGTTTAAAAACAGAATTTGAATCAGATTATTGTTTGAATTTGATTTAGCTATAACTTTTGATCCCCACGTTAGAATTTGACAAATTTTATACCGTTGGAATCAGGAGAGCAAGCTCTTTCTGATTATGCAATGTCTTTAAAAAGGATTTATTTGTAGAAACATGTGTAGGGCTTATTTGAGTATATGAATTGTTTAGGAATTGTTTTAGGGGTTAAATCAATATTTTTCGGCAAGTTTTTGACTTGTTTAGGAATCAGTACTATGCACTTTATTGGTTGAGTTTTAAAAAAATCATCACATATCATTCTTGCATGCATGCATATATTTTTGATTGTATATGTTGGTGTGTAATTTGTTGCTACCATTCTTTGTGTAGATTTTGGTGCTAGTGATTGTGATTGTGAGGAGTGCTACTCTCCCAACTACCAAGGCAAGTGGTACTTCATGAGTATTATCATTCCTATGTTTTCTACTAAGCATTAGAAATATTTTGTTAGACTTGCATGCTATATTTTGCTTATATGCCATGTTGGGAAATCCTAGTAGTTGTAGAAATGCTAGGGAATTTCTAAGTTAAGTTACTATCTATGCCATGCTTAGCCTAGCTAGTAGCAACCAAGGGTTGGCGAAATATATACATGCTATGATGAAAATATTTCTAAGTCCTTTGGACTTGTGTTTTGCCTAATAAAACAACTAAGTTAATGAAACACCTAGGTGGAATGGAAGGAAAGGTTTATGTTGAGTGGTTACACAAGGCCCATTTCTATGGTTTACCTTGTGTATATCACTTGTGGTAAGCCACCCAGGAACAAAGAGATTTTAGAGGCCAAGTGTTAAGAAGCTTCTAGTGCAGCCACTTGGCAATATGGGCTCTGCCTGGACCATATAGGTTGCTAGAACTTAGCCATTTGGACAGTTGGTGGTAGTGGGAATGATAGGTTGGAGCGCGTCCATTTGGTCTAAGGGAAGGCTTCTGAAAGGTCCGGTCTTGGTGAAACCAAGTCTGGTGGGGAAAGTGCACAACCTCTGCAGATGGAAAAAGCTAAGTACTTAGCCAAGTCCACGGCAATGGACAACTTGAGCATCAAGGCATGGAAGCTATCAAGAATCTCCTCATCCCAATTTCTAAGTAAAAACTTGTGGGTGAACAAGGGTGAAGGACCTCAATGTCTATTGGTGGTTCCTTGGGAAAAGTTTTGACAAAGAAAAACTTAGTGATTTCAACTAATAGGTAAAATCTATTTTGAGCAAAGCAAGCCAAGCTACACTTAGCCAAATTGCATATAGTATCTAGTCCACTTAAAATTTACTAAGGTATCACTTGCCAATACTATTCCAAAGTATTGACCCACTGTGGCTGTAACTTGTGATGTTGCAGGTTACTCTAATGAGGATTAGGTGTCATGAGTCTACACTCAACATGTTTGCCTGTGGCACATGAAGATGAAGACTTTTACTTATTTACTTATTCAAACTCTTGTATTAGGCCTGTGGCCTTGGAGTTGTAAAGACTATGTTTATCTCTGGAATGGCTGTAATAAATGACCTTTGTATCTGTGTACTTCATCTTAAACTGTGGATGCTAGCAATGATCCAGGAAATAGTATTGCAATCACATGGATCCTTTTCCTTTATAAAGGAGGGATCTTACACCAGCCTTCGGTATGAAGCGTGAGTAGTTACACCTTGGACTCCGAGTCCATGTATTAGCTAGATGGTTGTATATCCTCCTTGTGCTTTCATGTATAGATCTTGTGAGCTCCGTTCATGATCAAGATCTAATCTATTTGTAATCATGCATGTTGTGTTTGCGGGGATCCGATGGATATTGAGATAACTATGTCAGATTGATTAATGGTTTTATCTTATGATTCTATCATGTCTATGTTGTTTGTGATCTTGCATGCTCTCCATTGTTAGTAGCTATCTTGGCCAAGTAGTTGCTAGTGACTCCAAGAGGGGGTATTTATGCTCGATAGTGGGTTCATGCCTCTAGTTTCCAAGGGAAGTGACAGAAATCTCTTCGGTTGTAGATGTGTTGTTGTCACTAGGGAGAAAACAACGGTCTCTTGTTCATGGAACAAGTAGATTGTTTACCTTACACACTTTCCTTAAAGCACTTGTCTATTGCTTGCAACTTAATTCTGGAGGGGGTTCGGATGATAACCTGAAGGTGGACTTCTAGTCATAGATGTAGTTGGATGGCGGTCTATGTATATTGTTGTATTGCCCAATCGAATCTCATAGGATCTTTTTGTCTAGTATTGCATTGTTATGCCTTGCTCAGTTCCTGTCAATTGCCCTGCTGTAATTTTTTTACCCTTCATGCCATGTTTGTTTATCTAAGGAGAGCACCTCTAGTGAACTATGGACCCTGGTCCAATTTTTACCATTGATACATCTTCCACTATTTACTTGCTGCAAACCCTCATCACCTTCCACACCATATAGTTAATCCTTTGTTACAGCAAACCAGTGAGCTTGATAACCTCATTGTTTCGTTGGGGCAAAGTCTTGAGTTTGTGTTGTGCTAGTTTCCACGTTGCTTGCAACACCTTTGAGACGTTTCCTTCCTCCTACTGGTTCGATAACCTCGGTTTCTTACTGAGGGAAAACTTGCCGCTGTGCTACATCACACCTTGCTCTTGGGGTTTCCCGACGAAGCGCTCCGCGTTGACGCAGCGCCATCAAGAATTAGCTAGATGGAATCTCATTTTAGTAGTTGCAAATGGCCTCTAGTTTAGTTTATCAAATAAGCTTTTGGAAATCGTTGAGACGCTTGCACCAAGATCACAAAGTGCAGATATCTCATTAATACCAATTTTAATTTTAATAGTGGGGTCAAATATTTCATATAGTTTAGCGGGAAGCTTATCAGCTAGTATTTTATACTCCATTTCTAACTATCTAACTTTAGATGATACTTGTTTAATAAAAATTGTTGATAGGTAGTGATGACCCACAAGTATAGGGAGTGTATCGTAGTACTTTCGATAAATAGGAGTGTCGATCCCATCGAGGATCAGATGGTGTTGACTAGTGGTATGGAGCAGGAAATCTCTGTAAATACTTAGCAAACGGATTTTTAGGGGTTTTCTGATAAAGCAAAGAAACAAAGTGCAAGTAATAAAGACAAGGAACAACTGCAACAAGTGGCCCAATCCTTTCTTAGCAAAGGACAAGCCGGTGTAAATACTTATCGGGACCAAACGTTCTCGAGGACACATGGGAATACTGTTAAGTGCTTTCGCTTCAAATAGCTGAGTACCCTTCTTTGGTGTTGATGGAGATGATCTCCCCTCTCCGGGAAGGAATTTCCCTGGCAGAAATCTGTCTGCCGGAGAGCTCTTTCTCTCTCAGTATTTCCCGCCCCGCAGAGGTAGCGTAATCTTTCTTTGGTCGCTCCCCTTGTTTAGGGTTCCGATAGGAAGATATAGGTGAGAGGGCGGAGTTGGAGGCCGGCCAGGTGGGCCACACCCACCCTAGGCGCGGCCTAGGGGGGCCCGTGCCTGGGAGGGTGTGGGCCCTTGTGGCCCAACTCCGCGTCCCCTTCCGGCTTCCTTCGTCTTCCGGGAAAATATAATTTTCCATAATTTTTCAAGTATTTTTCTGATCTTCACGAAATTGCATCAAAACACCTCTTTTTCCACCAGAAACCTGACTCTGGCAGTCCATCCTCCAAGAATCATCCAACATGCAAAAACAAATGAAAAGACATAAGTAACACCTCATAATAAGACATATATCAATGAATAGAGGCAAATTATTATATAGAAAGGTGATGCAAATTGGACATATCAACTCCCCCCAAGCTTAGACCTTCGCTTGTCCCCAAGCAAAAACTGAGCTTAGTAAACATGTCCACAGGTTTATGGAGTGAAGTGTCGATAAAATAATACGGACAAGAAGCATCACACTTACCATTACACAACCCATAGAAGAAAGCAACTCACCATTATATAACTTATCTCGCAACAAGTACATGAGTCACAATAGAGATGCATAAAGATAAAGCATAATTGGAATTGGCAAACTTTGTTCTTGGTCAGAGAACAGTTGGCAAACAGTTTCACAAAAAGCTTTTGTAGAAGACTTCAAAACAGGAGTACTCTTTGCTCAAACAGGTTTTTCACAATGAAGGCTTTCAAAGTAATACTCAATAGATAAGAATCTTGTGCAAACAAGGAAGATAAAGGACAAGATTGAATAAATCATAATATGAATGCTTGAAACACAACAACTCAAATGCCTGCTAGAGATAGAGAGGAAGTAATTTTACTGACTCAACTTAGAAATAGAAGAAAGGTCCCTTCATAGAGGGAAACAGGGATTTCAAGTCATAAAGAGCTTCCAAAAGATTATGGTACTTACTAGTTTTGATCCCTCATTGCCCCTATCATAAGAATCTTGATATGATTAAGGTTAAAGCAAACAAAGATGGAGTATATGCTTGACGAAATATAAGTTGGCAATCTCATGTCCCTTGAGTACGAGGGCCGCTCCTCATGCTACTTAACTTTAGTTACCGGTAAGTTCTTGTCGTTGTAAGTACATGTGTACCATAAAGAACCGCCAACGGGGTACCCCTTGCACATGATACATGAGCTATCCCATAATCAAAATGATAAGGAAAACAGACAGTGAGCATCCCAGTGACCTTTTTATTTGCAATTTGCATAGGTTTTTATTGAGGATGCTTCACAGATTGCTCACTATGGTTATGCTGCAAGTTTCCACCATGATTAGGCATGGCTTAGGCTAGCGGCCCAGGCTTTTCTCTAACACACATACATAACTCCATGAACTTACGAGATCCCCTTTTATTTCACACCGACGAGATCCTTAAACAAAAGAGCATGATATCAACTGGATAAGTATCCATAAGTGTTGAAAGCATTCCCCGAGACAGCACGGTTCTGCTAATCCCAACATATAGATACAAGCATATACAACTTCGATGCCACAATGGTTCAAGTCTATTAGGGGCAATAAAATAAGGTGTGCCATCAAGTTCGTGAGAGTTTTATTAACTAGTTTTCACATAACAAAATAATTATTAATTCTAAAGATAGATGAAGCTTGA
The DNA here is from genome assembly GCA_916181665.1 of Avena sativa. Taxonomy (NCBI): domain Eukaryota; kingdom Viridiplantae; phylum Streptophyta; class Magnoliopsida; order Poales; family Poaceae; genus Avena; species Avena sativa. The sequence continues at coordinate 143,633,259 of OV702280.1, forward strand.
GAATTTGCTCGGAATAGGAATAATGCTAATAGGTAGATATGGTGGACACAAATGGCACAGGTGTTGGTTCAAAGGGATTGGATGCATGAGAAGAATGCCTTCTCAAAACAGGTTTTTGGCTAGCAAGGCTGGGTAGCAAGCAAAAGAGTTGAAGGAAACAAGCAAACCTACAAGTGATAAAGCCAAACATGCAATCTTCCTTGAAGACACAAAAGATATTAAATAAAGAATACTAAGCTTATGAGCCAATCAAGAAAGAAAATAAATGATACAAAATACATGTAAGCTTTTTCCCTTTTCCTTTCAAACCTCAAAAAGTGTTGCCATTGACCAGAGCTCGGTTTGCCAAAACAAATTTGGATTTACTTGATGCTCCCAAATTAATGCGAATACTGATCAACAAGATCAATCATATAATAGAGATTGCAAACTAAAATAATAAGTGCAAAGTGTAAAAGATGAAACTTCTCATTAATATTCCATAAAGGCACTCACACCAAGGGATACATAGATAATCAACTAAAGGAGAGATACTTCCACAATTCAAACCAACCTATAAGATAACTTCTATACCAAAGATATGAGTCTACTAAAAAGGTAAAAGATAAAAGATAATGATGTGATACTGCGGCACTCCCCCAAGCTTGGAACAAGCCAAGGGGATGCCAAACTTGATGACGAATTACTCCTTCTGTGGTGGTGGTGTTCTCTTGATAAGCTCCTCAATCAGGTTCCTCAAATCCTCAGTCTCAAAGGTTAGAGTACGAATCAACTCCGAATTATGTTCAATGCGGTTCATGATCATATCGGACCGAGAGTTCCAGTCCTTGCTATTCTTTCCCCACTCTTCCTTCTTAGTGTGTTCCTTCCCTGCATGGTTAGAACGAGGCAGATCCCAAAACAAAGGCAAGTTCCCTTTGGGCACCTGTTGGTATTGATGCTCATGTATAAGAGTATGGAAGGGATTCTTGGTACGTGGAGGAGGTGACTGTGGAACGAAGATAAGACGTGGAGGTTTCCCTCCTGTAGACATCCGTGTTATCCTCCTAAGCTTGGTAGGGTTTGCCACCACTCCAATGCTTGCGACGGTAGCGTGGGTGTCCGGATGCTCGTCCTCCTCCATGTCTTCCTCATCCCCTAACAAAATCTCCTCCTCCTTGGGGTTTTGAGGATCATCTTCCTCGGGCTTCTTGCCTTTGTCGTTGGCGGAGACCATGGTGCTCTAAACTTGAGAAGATTTCCTGACAGAAATAGATCAAAACGAAAACACGATGAGAACATGATGCACGAACCTCGGGGAATCCGAGGGGTTATATATTACGAAGTGTCAAATCATAAGGAAGGTATTAGTACGAAAACGAGGCGGAGACGGAGCTCGGGGAGCTCACACCCCCTCCAGGCGCGGCCATCTAGGGCCCGCGCCTAGGGTGGGTGTGACCACCCCGGCCTCCGTTTCCTCCTCTCTTTCATTTTGTATCCTTCTATATGTAATAAAAACATCAAAAGTATAAAATGATTAGGCTTTCACAAACCTTCTATTTTCACCACTTTTACCTATTCAAAGACGAACTCTGCAGACTCCTTTTCTCCTTATCCTAGAAACTCCTTTTCTCACAAGGCATTACACAAACCTCAATGGCAACATTAGTGTAAGCAAAAAAAATCCTTAGGTTCACATTTCAACTGAAATCCATCAAAACAAAGGCTACTGTAAGAGGCAAATGATGACATAAATCTATCAAAACAGACCAGCAGGTAAAGATTGATTTTTTCGAAAACCTTCTGTTGCTCAAATCAAAAGTGAAAAACTAATGAAAGTTGGGTAACAACTTTGAGAACAAGCACAGAAAAATACATCTCCATCCAAAGTACTGAGCTCCTTCACGAATTTTTACAATGCAGCACAAAAATCTGTCCCAGGACAGCCACTTGCCACAACTCCTCTACTTCTCAAAAGTAGTTGAACTTGACACAAAAACCAAAAACAAAAAGGATAAGGAGTGGTTATTACTGAGGTAATAACTTCCAAGACTCAACAAAACTATTGGGTTATCTCCCAAGAAGTACTTTTCTTTATTGCCTTTAAGTTAGGCTTGATAGTTTCAAAGATGCTCACATAGGAGATAAATATCTGAAGTGAAAGAGAGCATCAAGAAGCAAATAACCAACACATTTGAGTCTGATCCACTTCCTATGCATGGGGGTACCATGAGAAAACAAATTGTTGAAAAAAAAATCCACTAGCATAGGAAGACAAAACAAATGCAACTTCAAAGCTTTCAACATAAAATGGGGAAACTTAATATTATTGAGATGCATAAAACCATGTTTCCCTCTCTCATAATAACTTTCAGTAGCACTTTGAATAAATTTGACAATATAACTATCATTGTCAACAACTTTATCATCAGAATGATAATACTTACAATCACCAAAAAGAGGTCCAAGGTCATAAACCGGATCAATAGAAGCAAGTTGTTCCATCCTGAAATCTTTATTAGGCAAGCTATTTTCATAAGGAGCTTTAGCAAATTTGGAAAAATTAAACTCATAATAATATCCATAAAAATTAGTTAAAACGTTTTCCTTTTTACAATCTATAATAGCTCCACAAGTGTTCAAGAAGGGTCTACCAAAACTGATAGGAAAAGTTTTGCTAGCTGCTGAATTAAGCACTAGAAAATCAGCAGGATACATAATCTTATCGCAAAGGACTTCCACATCTCTTACAATACCAATAGGGCAAATGGTTTCCTTATTAGCAAGGTGAATAACAACATCAATTTCCTCAAGCTCACAAGGACCAATTTCATGCATAATTTACCTATAAAGCTCATAAGGAATAGCACAAGAACTAGCACCAATATCACATAAACCATAGTAGCAATGATCACCAATTCTAACAGAAAGCATATGGACACTAGCTTTTCTAGCTTTACTAGGATGAGAGATAATATTAGAAGCGTCTTCACAGAAGACAATGTGCTCATCCTCTATATTTCTAGCGTCAAGATCTTCCACAATAGCTACCACAGGTTCAATATTCATTTTCTCATCAGGTTCCACAGTTTTCTGTGTACCTTTATTATTCGCACTAATTATCATAGAGTACTCATTTACGTTAGCTGGGAAAGGTGTTTTCTCAACATAAGGTTCAGGCACAATACGATTAGTAGTACAAACTTCGGTATTTCTAACAGGAACATGATGAACAACATCTTTATAAGGTGCATGGTACTTATTCTACTTCTTTTTAGGAATTTCTATGTAATAGGCAAAGGCCTTAAAACAATTGGCAATACTTTGGGTGTCAAGACCAAACTCATTACTAATATCATGGAAGTCATCAGTTCCCATAAAGGATTTAATGCATTCATAATCATAATTTATACCTGACTTTCTTCCTTTGTCATTCTACCAAGCTTCAGCGTTCTCTTGAATACGGTCTAGGAGATCCCATTTAGCTTCTTCCTTCATACGTGTGAATGATCCAGCACAAGAAGCATCTAGTAAATATTTATCATGAAGAGAAAGCCTAGCATAAAAGTTATTGATAATAATATTGTTAGGGAGTTCATGAATAGGACATTTAAGCATTAGTAACTTCAATCTCCCCCAAGCTAGAGCTGTACTCTCTCCATCACGAGGCCAAAAGTTATATATCAGATTTCTATCCTTATGAATCTCACTAGGATGATAAATTTAAAATAAAAGAGAGGTACTATTTCCTCCCATTCCATGGATTGTCCATTCTTCAGTAGCTTATACCATTCTTCAGATCTCCCTTTCAAGGATATGGAGAGTAACTTCTTCTTCACCTGTTCAGTTGTGATACCTGCACACTTAAACAACCCGCATAATTAATGGATAAAAAGAAAGTGATCACCAGGGTGGACAGTTCCATCCCCTAAATAATAATTATCCATAACATGATCAACAATACTTGTAGGTATCTTAAAAGGATCTATCTCAACATGCGGTGGTTCATCTACTACCCTAACAGTGGTAGTAGTTTTCCCAAACAGAAAACCAAGTGGATTATCCATACTGGAAATAAAGTAACAAACAGAAATATAAAGAAATACTCACAGTAGAAGTTTCCTTTACTAGTCCCACTCTTCAATAGAGCTTCACTCCCTGGCAACGGCGCCAGAAAATAGTCATGATGACCCACAAGTATATGGGGTGTATCGTAGTAAATTCGATAAATAGGAGTGTCGATCCCAACGAGGAGCAGAAGGTGTTGACTAGTCGTACGGAGCAGGAAATCTCTATAAATACTTGCAAACAGATTTTTAGGGGTTTTGTGATAAATCAAAGAATTAAAGTGCAAGTAATAAAGACATCAAACAATTGCAGCAAGTGGCCCAATCCTTTCTTAGCAAAGGCCAAGCCGGTGGAAATACTTATGAGGACCAAACGTTCTCGAGGACACATGGGAATACTGTCAAGTGCTTTCGCTTCAAATAGCTGAGTACCCTTCTTTGGTGTTGATGGCGATGATCTCCCCTCTCCAGGAAGGAATTTCCCCGGCAGAAATATGTCTGTCGGAGAGCTCTTTCTCTCTCGGTGTTTTCCGCCCCGCAGAGGCGGCGGAATCTTTCTATGGTCGCTCCCCTTGTTTTAGGGTTCCGAGAGGAAGATATAGGCGAGAGGGCGGAGTCAGAGGCCGGCCAGGTGGGCCACACCCACCCTAGGTGCGGGCCAGGGGGCGGCGCCTGGGGGGTGGGCTCCCTGTGGCGCCTTAGAATCGGGACCGCCGGCTTTGCCCCGTCGTAGTTCCCTAGATGTCATTGCGAGTTTCACAACGCCGGTAGATATCGTATCTATGCATAACTTGTTTTTTCAGGAAGTTGTGAATGGTATGGTTCATGTGCATGTGATGTATGTGTGTAATCCATACGTGATCTGCGAATCACGGTTTTTGTCAGCCGGCTGGAGCCTAGGTGATGTCATTTTATTGTATAACGACCTGCGTGTCGGATTCTCTATGTAATTTACTTTACTAAGCTAGTGTAGTTGTTTGGAGAATCCGGATGACATGCAAGGCGATGTACATAACGGGGACAAGGAGTAAGACGACAAGTGACAAGAGTTGGCACGAGTCGGATTACAGGCTTTGTGGAGATGGAGATCGCCATGAAGGGAGCCATACCATTTCACATTATAATTGCTTTATTTTGTGTTATTGTTATGTCTCTGTTTTACATCTATTAGATAGTCGGTAAAATTTAATCCCTCAAAGAAGGTATAATCGGTTTTCCCCTCCAGTGTTTGCACCATCACAAGTCGGACATTTTTGGTAGTGGGCTCATCAAATTGAGGTGCTGCCAATTCTTTCCGACTAGGTGGGTTCGAGTCGGACTCTTACTGCAGAAACACTCGGTAAGCTAGACGGGTCTATCACAACGGTTGTGGGGCTCGGGGAAAAGTCAGATGGGAGCCAGGGCATGTGATGCCACCCGTCCAATAGGAGTCGTATGAGATGCGATTGACAAGGAGTTGTCTACCTAGATCACTTGGCGGCTAGCGGTGATGCTAAAGCTCACTAGCCGACTTGCTTATTTAGGGTCCTAAATCACTAAGCAACCATCGGAGGGTTGTTGGTTCTAGTGGGAGCATAAAATATTAAAGTGTTTAATATGCTTGCTCTTTTATGAATACATGTCTTAAGTGTTTTGCATATTTTCTGTTGTAGATCATGGCACCAAGTAGAAGTCACTCTCAGATATCCGGTTTTGCCTTGAGAACCATTCTTGAGAAAGATAAACTGAACAACACTAATTTTACCAACTGGTATCGAAATCTGAGAATTTTTCTCAAACAATAAAAGAAGGACCATGTCCTATACAACCCACTTCCAGATGAGTCGAATGAGAATGCAACTGTTGCTGCCACCAATGCCTACCGTCGGGCTAAGGATGAGTCCACGGATATTAGTTGTCTTATGATTTCTCACATGTAACCGGACTTGCAAAAGCAGTTCGAGCATGTTGAGGCCTACGATATGATCGAAAGCCTCAAAAGTATGTTCCGGGCTCAGGCGAAGACTGAGAGGTATCAAGTCTCTCAGGCTTTGCTGAGTTGCAAGCTTAAGGATGGTGATCCACTGAGTCCGCATGTGATCAAAATGGTTGGTTATGTGCAGTCTCTGGAGAGGCTTGGCTACCCCATTAGCGAAGAGTTCGCTACGGATATAATTCTGAACTCTCTTCCTAGTGCGTATGGGCAGTTCATTTCGAACTACCACATGCATGGTATGGATAAGAAGCTCACTGAATTGCATGGGATGCTCAAGCAGGCAGAGGCAGATCTCAAGAAGGGCGCCAGTCAAGTGTTGATGGTGTAGAATAAGGCTAAGTTCAAGAAGAGTTCTTGGACTAAGAAGAAGGCTAAGTCAGGAGGAAAATAGGCTCAAGACCCGGTCCCAAGCGCTTCCTCAGGGACTAAGCCATCTCCTTCGGCCGGATCCACTTTCTTCTACTACAAGGCAGATGGCCACTGGAAGAGGAACTGCAGCATGTATTTGGCCAACAAAGCCAAGAGTGGAGGTATGACTTCTGACTCAGGTACACTTGTTTGCAATGTTATAGAAATATATCTTGCTGATGCACCTAATAGTTCTTGGGTATATGATATTGGATCAGTTATTCACATCTGCAACTCGTTACAGGGACTGGTAAGAACTAGGAGCGTAGCAAGAGGCGAGGTTGATATTCGAGTCGGCAATAAAGCAAGAGTTGCTGCGTTGGAAGTCGGCACGATGCAGCTTCATTTATCTTCCAGATTCATTATGGAACTGAATAATTGTTATTATGTTCCAGTGCTCAGTCGAAACATTATTTCTGCTTCATATTTGATGAGGCAAGGCTATGAGTCGAATATCAAGAATAATGCTTGTTCTTTTTATTTGAATGATATGTTTCACGGCTTTGCACCCGTCCAGGACAGGTTATTTATTTTGAATCTTGATGGTGAGTCAGTCTATAACATAAATGTTAAAAGGTTGAAACCAAATGATCTGAATATGACTTACTTTTGGCAATGTCGGCTTGGTCATATAAGTTGGAAACGCATGAAGAAGCTCCATGATGATGGAATCCTAACTTCGTTCGACTTGGAGTCGTTCGAGACATGCGAATCTTGCCTACTCGGCAAAATGACCAAGACACCTTTTGCAAAGAGTTGCGAAAGGGCGTCCGACTTGTTGGGACTAATACATAGTGATGTACCTGGTCCAATGAGCACGACAGCCAGGGGTGGTTATGAGTACTTCATTACCTTCACTGATGATTTGAGTCGGTATGGATATATCTACTTGATGAAACATAAGTCGGAAGCCTTTGAAAAGTTCAAAGAATTCCAGAATGAAGCACAGAATCAACTCGGCAAGAAAATAAAGTTTCTTCGGTTGGACCGAGGAGGCGAGTACATGAGCCATGAGTTTGATGACCATCTGAAAAGTTGTGGAATAGTTCCTCAACTTACTCCGCCAGGAACGCCGCAAAGGAACGGTGTTTCGGAAAGGCGAAATCGGACCTTGTTGGACATGGTACGATCAATGATGAGTCGGACAGATCTGCCTTTATCATTTTGGGTTTATTGTCTAGAAACAGCGGCGTTCACACTAAATAGAGTACCATCAAAATCCGGTAGAGAAGACACCTCATGAGATGTGGACAGGCAAAAGGCCGAGTTTGTCTTTTCTTAAGATTTGGGGTTGTGAAGCATTTGTCAAGCGACTTCAGTCGGACAAGCTTACGGCCAAGTCAGATAAGTGTATTTTCGTAGGGTATTCGAGGGAAACCTTGGGTTACTACTTCTACAACCGAGAAGAGGGCAAAGTGTTTGTCTCTCGAAACGGTGTCTTCCTTGAGAAAGAGTTTCTCAGTCGGGGAGTTAGTGGGAGCATGGTGCAGCTCGAAGAAAATCAAGAGGAACCGGCTAGTGGAGAGTCGGCAAAAACCTTGGAGGATGAGCCGGTCGTGGTAGCTGAGCCGGTAGAAGCACTTGTACTACGAAGATCGGCGAGATTACGAAGTGTTCGTGATGTATTACTGTTAGACAGTGATGAGCCGGCAAATTATTCGGAAGCGATGGTGGGATCTGATTATGAGTCATGGCTTGGAGCCATGAGATCCGAGTTAAAGTCCATGCATGAAAATCAAGTTTGGAACTTGGTTGATCTGCCAGACGGTGCAAGACCCGTCGAGTGCAAATGGGTCTTTAAGAAGAAAACTGATATGGATGGAAATGTTTCTGTCTATAAAGCACGTCTTGTCGCGAAGGGGTTTCGACAAGTTCAAGGAGTTGATTACGACAAGACTTTCTCACCCATTGTGATGCTTAAATCAGTTCGGATCATGTTAGCGATAGCAGCCTATTTCGACTATGAGATATGGCAGATGGATGTCAAAACGGCTTTCCTTAATGGAAATTTAACCGAGGACGTGTATATGATATAGCCCGAGGGTTTTGTCGACCCGGCTAATGCTGAAAAGGTATGTAAACTTCAGAAATCCATTTATGGGTTGAAGCAAGCATATCGGAGTTGGAATATTCTCTTTGATGAGGTAGTCAAATCGTTTGGCTTCATCAAGAGTGATCATGATTCTTGTTTATACAAGAAGTTTAGTGGGAGCAAAGTAAACTTTCTAATCTTATATGTGGATGACATATTACTGATTGGAAATGATGTCCAGATGTTGCAAGAAACCAAGGAATCATTGGAAAGGAGTTTCTCAATGAAAGACTCGGGTGAGGCAACATATATCCTCGGAATCCGGATCTATAGAGATAGATCAAGATGGCTCATTGGATTGAGTCAGAGTACTTATTTGGACAAAGTGTTGAAGAAGTTCAACATGGAATCATCTAAGAAGGGGTTCTTACCGATGTCCCATGGTGTAAAACTTAGCAAGACTCAGTGTCCTTCGACAACTGATGAGCGAAGTCGGATGAGTGCGATTTCGTATGCTTCTGCAGTCGGATCCATCATGTATGCCATGATTTGTACTAGGCCGGATGTTTCGTATGCTCTAAGAGTTGTGAGAAGATACCATGATGATCTTGGAGAAATCCACTGGATAACGGCTAAAAATATCCTAAAGTACTTGAGAAGGACTAAGGATATGTTTTTGGTTTATGGTGGTGAAGATGAACTCAGTGTAAAGGGTTACACGGATGCGAGTTATCTTACCGACTCTGATGATTCTCGTTTGCAATCCGGATACGTGTTTATCATAAACGGAGGTGCTGTGAGCTGGAAGAGTTCCAAGCAAGAGACTGTGTTTGCATCTACAATAGAGGCTGAGTATATTGCCGCCTCAGAGGCAGCAAAGGAAGCTGTTTGGATGAGGAATTTCCTCATGGATTTTCGTGTGGTTCAGGGCTCGTCCAATCTGTTAGATGTGTATTGTGACAACAATGGTGCTATTGCACAAGCCAAGGAACCTAGACAACACCAGAAGAACAAACACATACTCATGCGGTACCACCTGATTCGCCAGTTCGTCGATCAGGGTGATATCAAGTTATGCAAGGTACACACGGATGCAAATATTGCGGATTCATTGACAATGCCGTTACCATAGCCGAAGCATGAGGCGCACCTGAGACCCATGGGCATTAGATGCCTAGACCTGTGATGTCGGAAGATTGACTCTAGTGCAAGTGGGAGACTGTTGGGAATATGCCCTAGAGGCAATCATGTATGATGAGTTTTCCCATTGTATTCATAAAGATATTAAGTTGTCCTTATATAAACATCTGATGTGTATCATTGAATATGTGATTCGGTTGTAGAACTATACATTCATGTTGTTTGTACTAAATATCCTTGGTCATTGAGGTTGTGCTGGACACACAACTTAGACCAATGTGAAAGTTGGCTTGATGACTCGGTTCCACTTGTCATGGGCATGGAGATGCTATTCCAACTTACACAGATTCGGCTAAAGAGTTTAGCGATTCGGATTGACCCATATTGAGGTACAACAAACAAGTTGTCATTTGTATATCTCAATCAATGTAATCCTTAGACCTGAGGTTATTGCATAGTTCGAGTTGAGGATCACCGACTTAGGTTCTATCAAACGCTGATACGTAACTGGGCAGTTATAAAGGCAGAGTTCGGGTCGACTGAGAATCAAGCTGCGTGATGTGGATAACCAAGATGTGATTTTGCCCCTCCACTTGGAGATATATTCTTTGGGCCCTCTTGGATGATATGATTCGGAAATCATGGCCATGCATGACTCGGTTAAGTGTTAACCGAGGCGATCGACTAAGAGTTAGTCGAGTGAATCACATATGTCGGATTGAGAAGAGAGTCGGACTATTTAAGGGATGAAAATTATTTGCCTATAGTCTGACAAGGTATATCGTGAGGCAAAAGGGACTCGGACGCAAGTCGCATTGGAAAGGCAAGTCGTCATGACTCTTCGGTACTTGGGAGTCAGCACGTTCTGCTAGGAGCCGCTACCGACTGATCGATTGAGAGTCGGACTCTAATCATGTCCAAGTAGCCATGAGCCTGCGGGGTCACACACTTAAGAGCGGGACCAAGTTCGGATTGGATCTGAACTGGAAATCTGGTTGGGTTGGACCCGAGCCTGATTTGGACTAAGTCAGTGAGTCGGACTCACAGGGACTAATATTATATGGGCTTTAGTGAATGGTCCAAGCAAGCAGAGCCCATGTTCACTCCCTATATATAGTGGAGCACCGTAACCTAGAAGGTTAATCGTTGTTCGGTTAGGTCATTCCATGTGTTGGAAACCCTAGCTCCACAGCAGTCCTGCCGTCGTATCGAACCTAGCAGTTTGCCGCTGGTGCTCCTCCTTGTACGTGTGGATACCAGCATAGGTGTTGTACGATCAGCACCAGATCGGATTGCAAAGGACTGCACTGCATCAACTGACGCGCTTCATCGGTAATCCGCAACTGCGTGTCTAGTGGTAAACCTCGTGGCCTTCTACCTCGGCTAGATCTTGGGATCACCATGTTAGAGAAGAAAAGTTTTGTTTTATATCTGCGTGGCCCAACACTCGCGAGGTCACGTGGAAGCTCAACGTGTCGCTGGCGTGGGCGGGGGCGTGCTGTGGTGGCTGGAAGAGCTCGTCGAAAACCTAGCTGGCATCGGGCAGGGATTGTCGGAGATGATGGTGACGTTCCTGGCCTCCCTAGGACAAACTAACAACATCAGCGTGTGCACAAGGACAAGGCGATAATCGTCGTTTGATCTAGAGGTTGGGGGTGGTCGCACCTTACCAGAATTTCTCGCCGAAGACGAGCGTGGCGTTGGGTGCTTGCGGTGGTGGACGAATCCGATGACCTGGGTCACGAGCAGACGAACCAAGCATATGAGAAGAAGCGCACGAGCACGAGGATCATTATAGCATGAACGTGAAGGGGCGGGGTGGCCGGACCTCACCACAATGTATCGCCGGAGATGCTCGGGCAGCGGTGTCGCGAGCCAAATTCTAGGCATCCTGGTGGCGGAGAGAGGGTGCTGAGTGAGGGGAAAGGCTCGCGGTGGGTAGGGGATTAAGTAGGCAGACGCTCGGTGAGAATCACTCGCCGAATCAATGGCATTTACGCCGCGCCATCAACGGCAGCAACGGCAGCGGCGACGTGGTCTAACGCGCATTTTGGGGAAGAAGGGGTGAGCTGGCGCGGGGTCACAGGGAAATGACTGCGGGGTAGGGGCTGCGCACATGAGAGATAGGGGGAAGGGGAAATGGCCGGGTGGGTTCGTGGGATGCTTCTGGTGTTGGTCGGCTTGGTGGCGCCGGCCTTTTCCTTTTTCCTTTCTCTTTTTCTTTTTCTAATTGATTTTTCAGGAACCAAATTCAAACCCTATTTCAAATAAGTTTGAATTCAAACCACCTCTAGATTTTTATAGTGTGAACCTTGTACTTATTTGTGTATAAAACTGCAACATAAAAGGTAACCGCCCCGAAGGGTCAATACTTGGAATGTACTGACAAGTGGAACTTATGAGGAAACAAGTCTAATACTGCATGCATATCTGGCTTGTGGAGTTCAGGCTTAATGCAGCAGCAAAATAATTTCATCCTATCGTTTGTAAATCATTTTAATCATCATCAATCAACCCAATTAAGTTTAACCACAATATTTTAGCAATTTCAAAATTAGAATGAACGAGAACATGTCATATCCTCAATAATTTAGCAATTCAAACGTCTGTTACCGGGGACACGGATAAGCACTTAGATTTACACCTTGCAGGGTTTGTACACTTTACCAATATGACTTGGCCAGCCCATCTCATACCACCACACTCATATTGTGTGATGATAGGGAGAAGTTCAAGAAGTGAAAATTCGGGAAGTAGTTCCCCAAGCCCATCCACGCACCATTCCAACCTACCACAATCACTACATCACTGGATATGAAGAGCTCGGTTCACCACGACCTACTAAGTCCATCCAGCCACCCATAACTCACTGGTATATGGTTGCACAAGGAAGCTACCAAACAAAGACACTAATCATTTCTCTGAAAATAGTACTTTGTCATGGTGTATCCCATCCTCGTCTAAGTAAGCTCAACTAGGCATATTTATCATACGATGGCTCGCCTAACAGGGAATTCTACGGCAATAATGGAACATAGCATAGCAATAGTATTCCTACACATATAACTACAAAAACAAGCTACAATGCATAGAGAAAATAAACAATAGGACATTTATGAAGCACCACTTTCCTTGGTAGGATTTGGAGTCAAAAGTGTAGTCTTGGCAGTCACACGGTCTATTCAATATACCTATTGGATATATGCATGGAAACTTTTAATGCATTGAAAACAAAATATGCAATTTGAGGACCCAATTAATAGGACTTTAATCAAAATATTAAGCCTCTATCATTGAAAGGTTTGTAAAATCTGAACAAAAATACTATTGTGTAGATATTCCAATTTATAGCCAGGGGCAACAAGAATCATGCCAAAAGGACTTACAGGTCTTTTTAAATATTTAAAATACTACAGAATGCATTTTATTATACTAAAAATATTCTGTACTGTAAACCTAAAATTTTATTGAAGATATATATCCTACATCTTCTTGTGATTCTAGGGACATATTATTTGCAATTTTCTTAGTATTTATTTTCTTATGAATTTCTTACTCCTTTTTTGCGAGGTATGAATTTCTTACTCTAATAAGGCCATTAAACCATTCAAATCAAACACGACATATACTTACAGTAATAGTCTGAAACAATTGCGTAATAATGTTCTACACAAAATTTTGAATCCAACAGTATATTATATGTATTTTTTGGGGCCGTATATTAATTTCTATAGAATTTACAAGATTTACTATTTTTCTTCAATTTTTAAATCTTTTTTTCTATTTTGCAGAGAGGTCAGAGTTGACTGGCGCTGATGCGCGGGACACGTGGCATGCTAGTACTGGTGGGTACCAGTTCAAACTGGTTCTAATCGAGTGCTTCCATGGGCGATCGGGCGACCACGAATGAAAGCTTGCAAGCTCACCGGCGAGATGACGAGGACGGTGGCGGCGTTTGTCGGGCGGCGGTGCAGGCGGTGTCTCCGGCGGTCCCTGGAGGTGGTGAGGTAGTCCACGTGATGCGGGCGACGTCATGTACCTCCCTAGTGGCGTCTGCATTGTTGCTTGCTTCGTCAGGCGGCGGTGAAGGGCGGCTCGAGAAGCGCAGCGTCGGTGGTACTTCGGTGAGCTCGGGTAGGCGCTCCAGTTGTCCTGCGGGCACGGGGATGGATCCGGGTGACGTGGTCGAGTACAGGGTGGAAAATAGGAGGGTTAATAGGGCGAGGGGGTGACCGAAGCGGCGGATTCGAGCTTGACCTGGAAGCTCCCGAGGCGGCGGTGGCGGAAGATCTCTAGCGAGCAATTTCGGTGCCTTGGAGGCGGCGTAGATGGGGTTTGCGAGGGGTTTCAACGAGCGGGTGATAGGGGTTAAGAGGAGGAGGAAAAACTCGCACGGGGCATTCGGATTTGTCGCAGCTTGGCTGCGGATGGGCCTGCAGGGCGGCGCTAGCTTGGCGCGCGCGGTGTGCTGCCGAGCTGGGAAGCGCTGGGCCCCGGGTGGGCCGGCTGGGCTGCGCACGGCTGGCTCGCGTGGTTTGTTCTTTTTTTTCTTTTCTTTTATTCATTTCCTGAGCTATTTCCTTATCTGAAATTTTTCTGAATTTGTCAGAACATTCTGACCTGCAACTGTTTAAAAACTAAAAAAGCCATCACTTTAGATCTACAACTCCAAATTGAGCGAAACAAATTCCTAAAGGTTTATAATTGAATACTCTTTGCATATATACATCCCTAATGTTTATATAATACTATTCTAGAAGATACATGGTAAAATCATACTAGTCATGTATATATGACAACATGCAATTCCTGTGGTGTTTTCACAAAAACTTTGAAACTGTTTTTCTGCAATGATGATCATGATGCAATGACATGTATGATATGTAGTACCAATTCTAAAAATTAGGATGTGAAAAAATATGTCGTATTTAATGTGACAAAATTGGGATGTGACTATTACTGTAAGTATATGTCGTGTTTTATTTAAATGGTTTAATGGCCTTATTAGAGTAAGAAATTCATAAGAAAATAAATATTGTTCAGAAAATTGCAAATAATATGTCTCTGGAATTACAAGAAGATGTAGGATATATTTCTGCAATAAAATTCTAGGTTTATTGTACAAAATATTTTTAGTATAATAAAATGCATTATGTAGTATTTTAAATATTTAAAAAGATCTGTAATTCCTTTTGGCGTGATTCTTGTTGCCCTTACTCTAAATTGGAATATTAACACAGTCGTATTTTTGGCTAGATTTTACAAACCTGTCAACGATAGAGGCTTAATATTTTGATTAAAATCCTATTAATTGGGTTCTCAAATTGCATATTTTGTTTTCAATGCATTAAAAGTTTTCCATGCATACATCCAGTAGGTATATTATGCGTATTCAACAAATAGAAAACCAATTTTGTATTCGGTGAATACACATAATATACCTATGATACAAAATCAGGTAGCAAAAAGGCTTGTCATATCTCACGTCGACTCATCATCCTATTCGGTGAAGAAGCAAAGTACACGAGGAAACGGATCCAATATCTAATACCAGGAAAAAGATTCAACATGTTTATGATATGACGCATGGCAATATATGGTCTATCTTAGCAATATTAAGTGGAATCGGGGTCTCGATGGTTTAAGTTTTTATCTACCCACAATTTAAATGTTAACTTAATAAGACAAAACATGGCATCGGTTCGCTACACAAATTTAAATGGAGTCGAGATAGGACATAAATATCCCGCATTTGATCTCCATATTTAATTTAGATGAATTGACTATTTAACCCAATCCACAAGATGACATATATGCAAGCATGACTCATTTAATATGCACATGTTAAATATCAACTTATAAAATAAGAGGCTTAGGGTCACACGTCTGGGTTCAGATCCGGGGTTCGACGGGATCAAGAACGGTCTTCGGATTCCATCGAGGAGTTCTTGGCATTCTGTGATGAAGTTCTTAAGGCTCCTGTACATAGGTCTTGATGTTCCATGTCGACGGACTTAATGTTCCCGTGGTCTTTGGGTTCCATGAAGAACTTCGTGTTCCGTCTTGAAGGCATTAGAATCCATGATGGAGATCTCGGGGTCCATCAAAGAGAACTTGGCGAGAATCCCGATCAGCGGGTCATCTTACGTCTTGTCGATGTAGGAGTAGGGGTGGTCGAGGCAGCGCACAAGGACGAACGAGGGTACACAGGCATTGGGAGAATATCATGCCCCCTTTGGACATGTGGTCGAACACTCAGCATGCATGTTGAAGACTTGGTGTAGGAGACCTGCGGGCATGAGGACATCGGGGTATGCAGGAGCATGGACAACAACATCTGATAGCCTTGGCGCACAAGGAGAGGAGACCGGAAGCGACCACTATAATAGCGTGAAGGCACACGGTTGATCATAGGAGCTGCTCATGTGGAACACCACGAGGAGGGCGACGAGTTGGGACGCGTCCATGAGAAGAATTTGGTGGCGGAGAAGAACGGTGGCTAGGAAGGAGGCAATAGCCGAAGGCGACAAAGTAGGACCTACAGCGGCCGGAGGCAAGGACGCTACAGAGGACGAGCGAGGTCGCGGTGGTGGCATTGGAGGAGAACGAGAGGTGGTAGTATGGCCAGAGATAGAGCGGCCCGGCGGGGCTTCTAGCAGAGAGGGAGCAGGGCTGGCGGCCAGAGAGGTAGTAGAGGACGAGGGAAGTGAGCGGGGGAGCTACGATGACGGCGGAGGCAGAGGTCGACGATCGCTCGGGCAAGCATGCGAAAGGAGGAGGCGAGGACGCTCGGGTTGGGACGCGTGGGGTGGCTAACGTGCGTGCGTGTGTTTGGTGTGTGTTGCGTGGTGTGGGGTGTGGTGTGGCATGCTTAGCTACGTCCCATGCGGTCAAGTGCGTGCACGTGTTGTGCTTCCGCGGGAGTTGTGTGGCGGTTGAAGGGTGTGGGATGTTAGGATTAGGTCTAGGGTGCGTGAGTTGTGTGGCGGTGGACGGGTGTTTAATGTTAGGATTAGGTCTAAGGCTTGGTTTAGACCAAGGTAGTAGGTGTCTGGCTGGGCTTTTGGACCTAGCTGGCTGCCTCTCCTGAAAAACACTTTTATTCAGGATACGTCTATAAAGCAATCGATGGCAATCGATGGCTTTGTTAGTCTTCCCGGCCCTTACCCGATTAGGGAAGTCCTCCACACATCCCTCACCCGATTAGGAAAGTCCCCCGCAGCCCCATGTACCTAGCGAGCCAAAAGCCAAATCACTCCCAGCTTTGCTTTCCCCGCGCTCCGAAGTCCCGATCACTCCCATCTTACCCCAGCGCTCCCAGACATGACAACCAATTTCCTATCTTTCGTTTCTTCTTCCTCCCCTGTTCAGAAGTCCATTGAACCTGCAACTTTCTTGTCATGATTCAAAAAGCTTAGCTCTGGAGGAACATGCATGTACTATAGAGTTTTGGAACAAATTGGTTCAAAAAAGAATAACCATAAAGCACGAGGACCTCTGTATTAAGAAACCTAGGGAACTATGTGTGCTAAGAACTTATATTGTAGAGTGAAATGTGGCAGAAACATATGTTTTTGGGTCAAAATCCATGTGCATCAACTTAGTACAGACAAATCTACAACTAAGATCTAGATTAGGAACAACTTAGGAGTTTGTAGCTGCAACTTCATTTAGACCCAAATTAAAGTGTAGCCGCCACATGGGGTAATTCTCCCTCCCCCTCATCTATAGTAACCCATATCCTTCTGCAAGACAAAACCCTACGGGTTTCTTTAACTCCAGATCGCCATAGATACCCATAAGTTTTTCTGAAACGCCAAAGAAATCAATCATCTTCTTGAACATTGCAAAACCAACTTAGTATGTAGATAGAAACAAGTTGACTAATTTGGAAAAGCAACTTTTGACATGGATGAAATGAACTAAGTCAAAATGGAATATATTCTACAAGAGAAATTTAATTAGATGGTGCAAAATTAACTTAACTAGGATGACAAAAACAACTTACTAGGGAGGTACAAACAACTTGACTAGTTTGGAATAGCAACTTATTTAAACATGTTGCAATGAACTAAATCAAAATAGAATAAAATATGCAAGATCAACTTAATTTGATATTTTAAAAGCAAGTTAACTAGGATGACCAAACCAACATACTACGTAGATAGAAACAACTTGACTAGATTGGAAAACCAACTTATTTAACTTGTTGCAATGAACTAAATCAAATAGAACAAAATCTATATGAGCAACTTAATTAGATGTTGCAAAACTTTAAGTTAACTAGGATAACAAAAGCAACTTAGTGTGTAGAGAGAAACAACTTTACTATGTTGGAAAAGTAACTTAGAGATGATACATATCCAACTAAAACATGATTAGCCATATACAACTTATTTAGATTATTAGAAAATATAAGTATGATTGCAAAAAAACTTAGTTAGATCATTATACAACTCATAAGCATTATTGCAAAAAATAACTTAGTATGAAGCTAGAGCCACTAATTGTAATCAGCTTAGTTTAGATGAAAACCAACTTAGTGAGATGATAAAAGTAACTTAAGCATGTTGCAAAAAGCAACTTAATAAATACAGAGGATGATGGAAGCATAACACATCCCCCTCGACAGGCAATGCACAACTATAACATTCTAGAAAAGCATTAATGTTGTTCCTGCATGTCCCTTTGTTGTAGTGGTGGGTGCAACTTAGTTACGTTTGGATGCAATAGCTGAATGTCTAGTATTTTCAACTGAACGGTGGTGATTAAAAAAAGGAAAATCAGTTTAATTATCCATTTAAACCAAGTTGTAAAAAAGCAACACTTAAGAGTTTCCAGTCATTGTAACTCATCCTTTATACACATACCTGCTGATCAATTTCTGGACAAGGCACTAGGCATTCCCTGTTGCTGCGTTAAGTTCTAGTAAACGAAGGCGAGGATGCTTGTTTGTCTGATTTTTTCATATCTTGTTACTACTAGATTTGAAGCCAATTTGAAGCCTTTCTATTAAAAAGCAAGTTTGTAATTATAGTTATTATTCATCTCAGGGAGGGCATTGCTCATTTAACCAAAACTAATATCATGGTAGGAATCCACTTAGTTAGATGATATAAAACAACTTAGCCAATCCAGCAGATGCAACTTAGGCGAATGGCAAATAACAACTTAGCGAACTCAGCATATTACCGAGTGATATTTGGTTGCAACTTAATAACTTAAGTATGTTGATGAAAAAGCAACTTAGTTAGATTACTAGGGAACCCAAGGCATGCTGACAATGCAACTTAGTTAGATCATTAGACAGGATGAAGCATGCTTACAATAAAAGCAACTATATGTAACTAGGAGCATTGATTGTAATCAACTTTGTTTACATGATAAAACTAACTTAGTGACATGATAGAAGTAACTTAAGCAAGTTTTCAAAAGCAACTTAATTAAAATGGCAAACAATACCAGGTGTATGGTTGCCGATAACAAAACAAAGGCCCCCTCAAGTCTATGCATGTTAGAAAAAACAAGCTTGCTGATGAAAAATAGTAAGAAACTTGGTCAAATGATCTAAAACAACTTCTAATATGTATGACACATCATTTACATTCCGGAGAGAAAAGGGTAGCTATGCCTAGTTGCCTAGTACTCATCTCCGCACAAAAATAGCAAAGCAATATCGGGTTATTGCCTAGTCAGAATAGGAAATAAAAAACAAACCTGAAGCATCCATGTATGTGGGAGAAAGGAAATTTAACAAAAAGAAGTATGAACCCAAAATGATGGTTTGTGGGATAAAAAGCAAGTGTGGCAGTTTGATGGTTTGTTCGATGGAAAAGCAAAAAAAAAAGTCCCTACACTAGATGCATGAAGCTACAGTTGCTGCTAGCAACACCACTCTAGATTTATATCCCCTCCAAAAGATGTAACATTAAGTCATTAACCACACCAACTGCATGTTACCTAAAAATGAACTGAAGTACACAAAGAACAGGCGCATCTACTTATTCACTTACAATCATATACTCCCTCCGGTCCATATTAATGATCTCAACTTTGTCTAGATACTTAACTAGATACATACAAATCTAGATAAAGTTGAGACCATTAATATGGACCAGGGGGAGTAGTAGTAAAGGACAAAATCTATTGATGGTTAAAATGTCAGAAATTATTAATTAACCTTCATCTTTGTCAGGTTCTAATTACAATCGTTACTTATGCTTATTATACAAACAAGTGCAATTTCAGCATCTAGTTCCTTAGATGATCAGTCCACATGTTAAGATATTTTCATTATCTAATTATTGTTCAAATAAACTGGGTCAATAACTTCATAAAAACAACCTATTTCATAGCCAATACAGGGAAAAGGGGAGTGTGGAGAGGAGGTCATCATGTGGTGCTGGCATATCGTTGGCAGCATGACACAATACACTTAAAATGCAATGTAATGCAACTAAATTTAGTGGTTTGTGATACACAATGTGACAGCCATGTCCAGTTAAGTACATGTGTGATACACTATGAATGGAAGATGCTAAACACCAAAAAATAGGAAAATATATACTAAGTTGGAATTGACACATGTCTTGCAATCTAAGGATGACACATATCAAGAGTGACTTCGTTAGGTATGCTAAGAATTACCAATATCTCATTATACCAACTCACACAATTCTTAAATTTTCAGGATGGAGAACTGGACTTAAATAAGGTGGGCACGGGGTCCTGACGATCCTGCTGTAACAGTGTTTCCCCTTGGTCTATGTAATAAATACGAATCTCCTCACAAAATCAGGATGGACAAAATACAGATACAAATTTCCCAGGAAACAAATCGCCACGCGAGATGAATCCAAACCTAATTTGTACGAACTAGAGATAGATTGCTGGCTGAATAAGCACTAGATGCTAGGGGGATTTGTAGAGGGCCATACCTCGCATTCTCACATCGCCGAGTTCCTTGTGTTGCTCATCGTCGAGGAGCTCTGTGCCCTCGCGCGAGGTCACTCCCCGCCGCTGAGAATCCCGCACCTTCCTGGTCAGTCAGCCGTCGAGGATTTCCGGGTCCTTGCATGACGGCGCTCGCCGCCGCCGAGGTTCCCGCACTCGTGTGGTCGCTCACTGTTGAGAAGCTCCGTGCCCCTCGCACGACGACGCTTACCACCGCCAAGCTTCTTGCAATCGTGCACAGTCGCTCGCCGCCGTCTCACACTACGCCCTAGCGCGCGCACTCATCGCTGTCCCCTTTGTTTTGGGATTAAATGTGCTACGCGTATATCGTTAATTTGACTAATAAAATATAAGTTATATAAATAAAAATTATATCATTGAAAAATATAGCATCTAAAGTTTCTAATGTATAATTTTTGTTTTATTCTATTTATATTTTGTTGTTAAATTAGCAAACTAGTTAATCGTGTGGGACCTATAATCCCAAACGAAAGGAGTATCACGTAGTCACACAGATAGGCAGACACAGTGTGTCAGGTAGGCAGGGCGAAGCTATCGAAATGGTAGCGCGACGCAGGTCTGGTCAACACAATCGCACGGCCACCAACCGATAACCGATGGCTCAATTGGATAAACTAGCCATCAAACACATTTTAGTGTTTGGGTTTATTTATTTATTTTATTTTTAGAAGGCTTTTGTAAATAGTTTTTAGATAAATAAATATTCAGAAAAGACTTGGTTTTATAATTTGAAATAAAGAAAGGTGATATTTAGAAAATAAAATAGGCTTTTGGCAAAAATATTTTAGAGACAAAATATGCATGATTTCATGATGATGCATGAAATAAAATAACGGGCAATTTTTATTTCAGAAAAAATTCTAGGCATTACAGGAGATGACCTAACTATTTTTCCTTCTTAATTTTACGGTGCTTCATGCTAAATGTGTGAACCTATTTTCCAATTTTAGGTCTTTGATATAAAATGCCTCCCACCGTCTAAGTAAGTGGTGAAATTTAAATAAATTTAACCTTAGTTGACAATGAGTATGAATATTCTTGGATTTAAACCCGAACGACCAATATCATAGTCATATCTACATCATACTTTATGTTGATGATCTCATATCCAAGAATTTGCATATGCCGGATGTCGCGTCTCGCCAACACGGACATCGAGGATGCTAGGCACCCCCTATTTATTTGGTAGTGGGCACGAAGGAGTTTCTACCTTAACGTCGATGTAGGAACATGCTGAGACGAGCACACAACGCACATAGAGCACACACAGTCATTTTTACCCAGGTTTAGGCCGCTTTTTGGCTAACGACCCTACGTCCTACTTTGGTGGATTTATCCGGGTGGATCGAGGTACAAGATGATGATCTCTATGGTGTCACGGAGTCGGTTTTATCTCTCTCTCTCTCTCTCTCTCTCTCTCTCTCTCTTCGGCGAGGAGGATGATATCAACTCTATCTCTCTCTATCTGTTCTTCCCAAGCTTTCTTATCCAACCTCTACAAAGACTCCAACCTCTCCGAAGACCGTCTCATCTCCCTCCTGCCAAGTGCCTCCTTTTATACTCCACGGGGTCACTACAAGGGCCAGCGTGGAGCACCGCCAAGGGCGTTCCCGGCCTCAACCACGGTGTGCCACGCGGTCTTTAGGTAGGTGAGCATGGCCTATGGCCAATGGATGGCCAAGGCGGTGCACATGTGCACTTAATGGCTGGGTGATAGCTTAGGCTCTAAGTTGTCACTCCTGCTGGTGGCGTGCTGCAGAGGATAGCAGCACCATGATTATGTCCAGCGGTGCTGGCGCGTCGCTTGTTCCCAAGGCCGGGCCTGACGCATCTTGTCAGGATCAGTTGACTCTGGTTTCCGGGCGGCGCCTGGCCTAGGAGAAGCGTTCTCATAGTCCTTCCGGGGCTCAGTCGAGGCCACACCTTGGCTTCATTGTCCCTAATCGCGCCCTTACCCTCCTTGCGGGGCAGCCCCCGTAAGCAGGGGTCGGACCACCTCGCGTCGTCTTTGTATTTTCCTCATTGTTCGCGCTCGGATGGCGGAGCAAGGCTCGTCTCGTAGCGTCCATCTCGTCCATAGGCACCTACATCATAGCTCACACTTAGTATCCATAGGTTCATCATGTCAAGTCCATACCTGCTTGGAGCACACAGTTCTTGGTCCTTGCAATGCTTCCGGCAACGTAGCCTCGCCGCCACCTCGCCGCTGACCAGTGAGTCCTGGCCCACGCGCTACGGTGCAATGCGAGGGATCACCGATCCCACTACGCCGACAGAAGTCCCCGGGCGAGGGCCGGCAACTTGCAACGCTGGTCGTGGTGCGATGATGAGGTCGTTGTTGGGCTTCGCCCTTCAATAGAGCGTGGGCCTAGTCCAAGTCGCGGGGGACGCGACATGACTAGACGTCACGCCTTCCCATCCTACAGAGCTGGCGTTCGTGTGCCTACGCACTCAAGTGGCTGTGGGACTGCCGGGCCACGCCTTGGCTTTCGTGGAAGCCCGCATTGACCGCGCTTGCTTCTCTTCTTGCAAAGTGATTTTTTGTGGGGTGCGATTTTTGCCCTCCCCGCGAGCCGGCGGGGTGGGCAACAATCGTTGCCCTTCCTCGTTTGTTATAAAAGGGAGGGGAAGCATGGGGTTGTGGCTCACTCTCCACATCCCCCGCGACCTTTCCCTTCCAAATCCCTGCTCGGTGGTGAAGACAATGGCGTTGGGTAGCTCCAGTAGTCGCCGCCGTGACAACGACCCTCCTTCTCTAGTAGGGGAGATGTCTCCAGCCTCGTTAGAGGGGCCGCGGCGCAGGAGGGACAAAAGCCAAAGTCAATATTTTACCGTGGGCGACACAAAGCCAGAAGACGAGACGGAGGAGGGACTCAAGGGGGCCACACCCCCTGGACACACGGGTGGGCCCAACCCGTGCTTGGGGGGTGCAGCTGCCTCGGGCACCCCCTTGGTCTCCACCTTCGCCTATAAAAAAACCCGATACAAAAACCCTAGGACCCGATCAAAAATCCACGAAACCTTCTGTAGCCGCCGCCACCATCGTCCCTATATCGGGGGATCTGAAGTTCTTCTCGGCACCCTGTCGGAGGGGAGATCATCCCAGAGGCCTTCTCCGGTATGTAGCGTGAGTAGTTCCACCTTGGACTATGGGTCCATGTAGTAGCTAGATGGTTGTATCTCCTCCTCGTGCTTTCATGTATAGATCTTGTGAGCTTCGTTCATGATCAAGATCTAATCTATTTGTAATCATGCATGTTGTGTTTGCGAGGATCTGATGGATATTGAGACTACTATGTCAGATTGATTAATAATTTTGTCTATTTTATTCTATCATGTCTGTGTTGTTTGTGATCTTGCATGCTCTCCGTTGTTAGTAGCTATCTTGGCCAGGTAGTTGCTAGTGTCTCCAAGAGGGGGTATTTATGCTCGATAGTGGGTTCATGCCTCTAATTTCCAAGGGAAGTGATAGAAATCTCTTCGGTTGTAGATGTGATGTTGCCACTAGGAAGAAAACAACGGTCTCTTGTTCATGGAACAAGTGGATTTTTGCCTTACACACTTTTCTTAAAGCAGTTGTCTGTTGCTTGCAACTTAATACTAGAGGGGGTTCGGATGATAACCTGAAGGTGGACTTCTAGTCATAGATGCAGTTGGATGGCGGTCTATGTATATTGTTGTATTGCCCAATCGAATCTCACAGGATCTTTTTTTCTAGTATTGCATTGTTATGCCTTACTTAGTTCCTGTCAATTGCCCTGCTGTAATTTGTTTACCCTTCATGCCATGTTATTTATCTAAGGAGAGCACCTCTAGTGAACTATGGACCCCGGTCCAATATTTACCATTGTTACATCTTCCACTATTACTTGTTTGCTTGCTTCAAACTATCATCACCTTCCACACCATACATTTAATTCTTTGTTACAACAAACCGGTAAGCTTGACAACCTCACTGTTCGTTGGGGCAAAGTCTTGAGTTTGTATTGTGCAGCTTTCCACGTTGCTTGCAACACCTTTGAGACGTTTCCTTCCTCCTACTGGTTCGATAACCTCGGTTTCCAACTAAGCGTC
Organism: Avena sativa; assembly: GCA_916181665.1. Lineage (NCBI taxonomy): Eukaryota > Viridiplantae > Streptophyta > Magnoliopsida > Poales > Poaceae > Avena > Avena sativa. The sequence goes on from OV702280.1 coordinate 143,657,908, forward strand.
ACACGACAGTGTTGGGCGCCATCAAGCTTTTTCTAGCTCCGTTGCCGGGGAGGCTAAGGACGTATTCACAAGGGGAGTCCTCCTCAACCTTTCTCTTTACTTTGTTTTTAGTTTGCTTAGTTTATTTTGCTTGGTTTTGTTTGCCTCTTTTTATGAAAAACTCCAAAAAAATAGTCTACTTTGGTTTGCTTTCTTTATTCAAAAACACAAAAAATTAGTTCCTACTCTATTTTCCACCTTGCCCTTGCTCACCATGTTGCTCCCCAAGTTCACCCTGAAGGACCTTTCTATAGGTAGTGGCTCCATAATTGGGAAAGATAATATTGAAGAATTCTTTAATCATGTTAGCAAGCATGAGGATATTGAGGATAAATCTATAGCAGAGCTTGCTCCTAATTATGAAATTTCTGCAGCTTCTTTAGTTCATATGCTGGAGGCTAGGTTTGTTAGCCTTAACCCCATGATGCAAATTTTGTTCCTAAAACTAAAAGAAGAAAAGAATGCCGAAAAGAGAGAATTTATTCTTGAAACTTTACTCAGAGAGTTCCATGATGTTGCTAAGGAAGCCAAAAAAGTATTTGAGCGTTTCAATATGCTAGGCTCATGTGTAGATGTTGTGGGTACTTCTGATAAAACCAAGCATAGAGAGGAATTTAAGATACCCATACCCTTTAAGCTTATTGGGATGCATGAGGCCTTTGAAAAGAATTTTGATTGGATTGTTCCTGAAAATCCTTTTAATGAAAGTAGTAAACCAAAGAGAGATGAGAAGGGATCCTCCAAAACTCATTTGAAAATACCTTAGTTCTTGCTTCTTGTGCCTAACTTAAAGGCGTTAAAGAAAAGTACTTGTTGGGAGATAACCCAAGAGTTTCCTTGAGTCTTGGAAGTTATTACTTTAGTAATTACCTCTCCTTATCCTTTTTTTGCTTTTTGTGCGAAGAATGACCTCTAATGAGAGGGAAGTAAGAATTGGGGAGTTGTTGTCCCGAAACAGATTTCTGTCCTCCACCATAAAAATTCGTGAGGAGTCTCTATAAGTCGGATTGAGCTGAAAATTGACGACTAAATCCCCCAGTATGTTAGCTAACTTTCATTAGTTCAACAATATTTTTTTGAGCAACAAAAGATTTTATAAAAAAACGGTTTCTACTTGCTGGTCTATTTTGACAAATTTCTGCCATTATTTGCATTTTCTTCTTATTGATTCCTTTTTGAGTTCTCTTTTGGGGAATTGAGCTTTTTGAAGGAGGTGCTACAGTAGCTTGTGTTTTTAGTGAAAAGTTTTGTTGTTCCAAAGCTAAACCCAAAGGTCTATTATCTTTTGAATACACTAATGTTGCTAATGAAGATTGTGTGAAGTTTTGTATGAAGGAAAAAAATTTCAGGTGTAGAGAGAGAATGATGTAATGAGATGAAGAATGGACAAAAGCTCAAGCTTGGGGATGCCACCCCAGTGTCACCCCAAGAAATATCCAAGAGGTACACGTATCAAAGCTTGGGGATGCCCAAGGCATCCCTTTCTTCATCAATAAAAAGCTCATGTCTGTCTAGACACTTCGTTTTTATTGTTTCATGCACTGTTGTGTTGTTCTTGGGGCATCTTAGTTTTCGTTTGCTTTGCTTAGTTTGTTTAGTTTGCTTGAATAAAGTAGTTTGGACCCCCGTTCTTGCTGTGTTGTTTCAAATAAGTCGATTGCTGTTGGAAAGGAGTAGGAAGTTCCTGCTTGAAAGTGCAAGAGGAGCTTGCATTGACTGTGACTTAGACTTCAGCATGACATGCTAGGTGTTGTTTTTACCTTATGCTTAGTGATTATTTCTGTAGCATGTCTTGTTCCAAACAATTAGGATTGCTTAGTGTGCCTTGAATAAATTATGGGTTGTTTTAGCATGCAAAAGCATAGTATTGTGGTATTCTCCTTTGATGTTTTGTTTGGGTTGACTTGGCACATGCTTACACCATGTTATGACTATGAACAAGTCAACATAGCCTCTATGATCATCTAGTCCTTGACTTGTAGTACCACTCTATGCTTTTATTAGTAATATTTTGTCGCTCTGCATGATTATGGCCATTATTGCTCTCTTAGTTGGTTCCTCCCAGTCTTTTTCTAGCCTCCACTTGTATGAGTAAGTTCTAATAATGCTTCCAACTCCCAAGAAACCAAGTTATTCCAAAGTGTCCACTATAAACTCCTATGCATGGTGTGTTACACCAATCCAAGTATATTATTGTTTTCATCTATCTTCCAATTAAAAAGTATTTTGTTATGTGAAAACTTAGTGATTAAAGCCCTCACGAACTTGATGACACACTTTATATTCTTTGCCCCTAATAAACTTGAACCATCGTGTCATCTATGTTGTATATGCTTGTACTTATACGTTGGAATTAGCAGAACCATGCTGTCATGGGGAACGTTTTCAACATTGCACTTGTACTTTGTACACAGTTGATATCATGCTCTTTTGTCTATGGATGTCACCGGTGTGAAATAAAGAGGGAGCTTGTAAGTCCATGGAGTTATGTATTTTGTGTTAGAGAAATGCCTGGGCCGCTAGCCTAAGCCATGCCTAATCATGGTGGAAACTTGCAGCATCACCATAATGAGCATTCTATGAAGCATCCTCAATAAAAATCTATGCACATAGTAAATAAAAAGATCGCTGAGATGCTCATTGTCTGCTTGCCTTGTCTTTTTGGTTATGGGATAGCTCTTGTACCATGTGCAAGGGGTACCCCGTTGCCGATTCTCTATGATACGCATAAACTTACTATGACAAGAACTTATAGATGACTGAAGTTGAGTAGCATGAGGTGTGGCCCTCGTATTCAAGGGACTTGAGATTGCCAACTTATACTTTGTCAAGCATATACTCCACAGTTTGTTCACTTTAACCTTAATCACTTCAAGATGCTTATGATAGGGTCAATGAGGGTTGAAAGCTAACAAGTACCATAATTTTTGGAAGCTCTTTTTGAAACTTGAAATCCCTGCTTCCCTTTGTGAAGGGCCTTTCTTCCACTATTATTTTGAGTCTCCACCTTCTACCTTTAGGCACCATTAAGAGAGCATAGTTGTCATTCTTAGTTCTATGTGTAGTGTCCCAAAACTTATTGATTGGTGCTTATTGTGATATTGCTTGTTCTTGTGCTATTTGTATCTAGTCACTCTTATGAACATTGAAGGTGTCCTATGAATCTATTTGCTACTCTATGAGGGACAAGCTGAATGCCACTATGCCATGTTTTCTGTATGCGAAACAAACAAACGTTTTTCAATGCATGTTATTCATGATCTTTGTTTGTAGCCTCTCATGTTGCATGCATAGTTACTTTGTCTTATTGTTAGAACTCTATCTTTCATGCACATGTTTAGAGTTCTTTGATCTCAGCTTTCAATGCTTGCAAATGGTTTGATCTTTGTTTTGATGGTGTATGTCACCTCAAAAATTATTCTTTGATCACTTACCTACTCGAGGAAGAACAGGAGTTAAGCTTGGGGATGCTTGATACGTCGGAAACGTATCTATAATTTTTGATGCTCCATGCTTGTTTAGTACCTACTTTGCTTTTCTTTGTCTACACATTGAGGTGTTTTTATATCTTTTCTGGAACTAACCTATTAACAAGTTGCCACAGTGCCAGTTTCCTGTTTTCTTCTGTTTTTGGTTCCAGAAAGGAAGAAAATAAATATTCTCGGAATTGGACGGGACAAAAGTCAAAGTCAATATTTTACCGTGGGCGAAACGAAGCCAGAAGACGAGACGGAGGAGGGCCTCGAGGGGGCCACACCCCCTGGCCGTGCGGGTGGGACCACCCGATGCTTGGGGGGTGCAGCCGCCTTGGGCACCCTCTCGGTCTCCCCATTCGCCTATAAAAATCCCCGATGCAGAAACCCTAGGACCCGATCAAAACTCCACGAAACCTTCTGTAGCCGCCGCCACCATATTCCCAAGATCGGGGGGATCTGAAGTTCTTCCCGGCACCCTGCCGGAGGTGAGATCATCCTAGAGGCCTTCTTGTCCGGTATGAAGCGTGAGTAGTTCCACCTTGGACTACGGGTCTATGTAGTAACTAGATGGTTGTATCTCCTCCTTGTGCTTTCATGTATAGATATTGTGAGCTCCGTTCATGATCAAGATCTATTCTATTTGTAATCATGCATATTGTGTTTGCGGGGATCCGATGGATATTGAGATTACTATGTCAGATTGATTAATGGTTTTGTCTATTTGATTCTATCATGTCTGTGTTGTTTGTGATCTTTCATGATCTTCGTTGTTAGTAGCTATCTTGGCCAAGTAGTTGCTAGTGACTCCAAGAGGGGGTATTTATGCTCGATAGTGGGTTCATGCCTCTAGTTTCCAAGGGAAGTGACAGAAATCTCTTCGGTTGTAGATGTGATGTTGCCACTAGGGAGAAAACAACGGTCTCTTGTTCATGGAACAAGTGGATTGTTTACCTTACACACTTTGATTAAAGCAGTTGTTTGTTTCTTGCAACTTAATACTGGAGGGGGTTCAGATGATAACCTGAAGGTGGACTTCTATTCATAGATGCAGTTGGATGGCGGTCTATGTATATTGTTGTATTGCCCAATTGAATCTCATAGGATCTTTTTGTCTAGTATTGCATTGGTATGCCTTGCTCAGTTCCTGTCAATTGTCCTGATGTAATTTGTTTACCCTTCATGCCATGTTGTTTATCTAAGGAGAGCACCTCTAGTGAACTATGGACCCCGCTCCAATCTTTACCATTGTTACATCTTCCACTGTTACTTGTTTGCTTGTTGTAAACCATCATCACCTTCCACACCATACATTTAATCCTTTGTTGCAGCAAACTGGTGAGCTTGACAACCTCACTGTTCGTTGGGGCAAAGTCTTGAGTTTTTTTTGTGCAGGTTTCCACGTTGCTTGCAACACCTTTGAGACGTTTCCTTCCTCCTACTGGTTCGATAACCTCGGTTTCTTACTGAGGGAAAACTTGTCGCTGTGCTCATCACACCTTGCTCTTGAGATTTCCAACGAAGCGTCCCACGACAGTGCTGGGCGCCATCAAGCTACCACCCCTACCTCCCTGATGACAGGGGGTCGAGGGGGTTTTCCTCCTAATGTAGGCAATGCCAGGGGGTCAATTAGGCAACACGGCGCCACTGGGAGCGGTAGGGAGCGGTGTTGGGGATATAATTTCTGGGTATACCCACAGGACTTGCTGACTAGGGTGGCCCACCAACGGATTAGATCTTTGCTTCACATGCGAACCAGTCAGATAAAGAGGAGGAGCCTGTTCCGGCTACGACAAGGCCTAGAAGAGTTACCGACTTAGGCATGTAGTATTACTTGTAGTACAAGCTGTATCTAGTTATTGACTCTATAACGTAGCCATATAGGTCTCTCCTGTAATCCTAGGTCCTGGTGACTATATAAACTAGCCCTATGGGAGCCTTTAGGGCACAACCATAGAAATAACCACAATCACAACTCGCACAGGCGAACCTCTCTTGTAATTCGTTGTAACATCCGGCTTACTGCGATATATTACTTGATTGCTAGCAGGAGTAGGATCTGATCACCGTAGTCAGATCTGAACCTGGGTAAACTTGTTCTCACTGCTCCTGGAACATCCGACGTCTCGCACCCATCTTCTCAACGCCATTAGGACCCCCTATGGCGTACTTGTCGACAATCCGACGACAGTTGGCGCCCACCGTGGGGCCGGTGACTTTTGGATCTTTGTTCCAGGCGAAATCAGCGTGTGCAGGAATCGGCTAAACAATCTCCATGGGTCGCGTGGTCTATGCCAGTGATGTCCCTCTCGTTCTACTCGACGAGACTTGGATTTTGGCTAGCAAGCCCGTGACAACCTACACGATCATGTCCATCAGCAAGATCGATATTTACCTCGGTTTCGCTGAACCCGCCCAACCCACCCTTGAGGTGATGACCATGGCGGAAGAAAAATCCGGATCAGCTCTGTCCGTAGAGGCGGAAGAGTTCAAGATCCCGGAAAAAATCAAAACCACCCATCCCACTCCTGAAGTGGAAGAAGTGATGGAGGATAAATCTAGATCTGATCTCCATGTCGACATCTAATACACATAAAAGGAATATATCCGCTACGGATCCATTCCTACTGAAGGCGTAGCAGAAAAAGCAGTCTTGAGGATCAATATAAAGAAGATGATGAGATGGAGGAGGCGGAAACCCAGCTATGCCACTACCTCAAGAACATGAACAGGAAGAAGCATTATTTCGTGTACCACGTAAGCTCTGGATCTGACTCTGTCGATGCTGGAGCCAGCAGCGATTCATTTCTTGACGCGATCGAATAAAACACCGACTTACCTGTCTCCCCTCAGGAGTAAATAACATCGCAGGAACTTCGAGACTTCGAGAAGGAGATGGAGGAGTATGAAGAAGAACACGCCTCCAAACCAACGCAAGGTGAGCTAGAAAATCCCACCAGTCCATATGATAACATGGATGAAAGCTACACCTCGCAGGATGACATGGATACCGGAGATTCGTCCGAGGTCCACAAGCCAACCACTACGGAAAGTACCGACGGAAGTTTATCCCCCGGTACCGGACCGATAGCCGTATTTGCCACCGGTACACATGTTAAGGCTACTGGGCGGTCAAAGAAGAATAAGAATAACAAGAATCCGACACCGGCGGAGCCGGACGTCGAGGAAACCAACGAAGAAAAGTTGATGAAGAGATCGAGATGGAGAATCAGGAAGGAGATCCGATTAATACCACGCCGATCGACCCTCTCGTGGATGGACACGTCGTCACCAAAGGTGCATGTGAAATTTACGGAGATGCTCTCACAATTCCAATCCCAACGGCTTCGGATCTTACTCCGGATGCGCTGGAGAAAGGGATGAGGACCTGGAAAAGCATCGCTTGTTTTTACTCAAAGAGGCCGCACGCATCGTCGAGCTTAAACCATAGTTAGACAGTGATCCTGCCAAATATCAATCAAATTTCAAGCGACTACCAATCAAGACAAGAGGAGGTCCGGTTCTTGCCAGTAAGAACCCAGATATCCACAGAGATCTATTCGACAGAAAAACTGGAGAGAAGATTCGAGTCTACATCACGCCTCTAGAAAATGCTGCAGCAGCTCGAGCTTTCCTCGCCAATAATCTGTCTCCATAGAAGGTCCGGCAATGCGTTGCGTTGCTAGACAAATGATTGAAGCAGCAGAAAACGGCCGCGTCATTCAGTGAAAAGCTGGCCTCAAAGTCAGAATTTTGCCACACTGGCGCCGACCAAAGCGCTGACGAAAGACCCCGTAGGGATATGGACCAACGCTATCGTCCCTGGGGAGAAGAAGAAAATTCAAGGAATGGCTCAAACGGCCATTCTCGTAGGCCCGCACGTGACTGTGCAAGAGTTATTCTGGCTGTTTCCGAAGATGCCATCAGAGAAATGGTTCCCCATCAGGGCCATCATCGGAAAAACAACCGCCAGAGAGAAGACCCAGAAGCGCGCCGCCAGCGAGAGCAAGATCGGCTAAGAATGCCACCACCAAGTCGTCCGGCTAGTAACGTAGGATGAAGAGATGATCCGGATCGTCCTGAATCAAGTAGGGATGACGCCCAAAGAAACCAACATCGGAGTCAGCATAATGAGGCTCCACCACCACCACTGTGTAACCCAACCGGAAATAATCCACCAGGGACACCGTCGCCCCCAGGTAGCGACCATGAAGGATCCCATCGTAGCCATGGAAGCCGCATGGGTGGAGGCGACAATGGTGAGAGGAGAAGCAGAAATCCGACTCCGCCGAGCAGAAGCCGCGAGCCTCCAAGGCACAGATCTCTCTCACCAAACGACGCTCGCCACCGCATTGAGTCAAACATAGAGGCGCATCGATATAAGTAAAAAGATGTGTACGTAGGACCCAAGTGCTTTGGCCCACGCATCCGTCAGACAAAATTTTCGGTTGATTTTGGTATCGCCAAACACATCCAGACCTACGACGGCGCGGCTCGGCCAAATACCTGGCTCCAGGACTTTTTCCAGGCCTGCTGCATCGCCAAAGGAGGAAACAACCTGGTCGCAGTCCGCTATCTCCCACTTATGCTGAGGAAGATGGCTCGATCATGACTCAATGAACTGCCAGAAAATTCAATTCATAACTGGTATGATATGAAAAGTGCGCTGTTTTCAAACTTTGAGGGAACATACAGGAGGCCCTGCACAGTCGGAGACTTGCAGCGTTGCACCCAAAGACCCGGAGAAACTTGCCAGGATTACCTCGGATGCTGGATTGACACGGAGAACTCCTGTGAAGGAGTAAACGAGCAAACTGCGATAGAAGCTTTCATCGCACGACTCCTAGTCGGACTTTTGCGTCACAGATTGAAGCGTGACCACGTCACAGATTTGGGAGAGATGATAGAGATGGCGAGCAAATATGCTGATGCTGATGATGATTCAGAAGGGCTGCTAAATATTCTGTCCAATCCCAATGCGGCCAAATAGCCAAAACAACAAGCTCAGAAGCGCAAGAAACCTCGGAAGATAAACCGGCTCTGGACAATGCAGCTGTTAACGCAACGTTCGGATCCGGAGGATGAGGAGGGCATGGAGGTGGCCGAGGTCTAGGTCGCGGAACTTCCTGAATCCAGGGCAGAGGAGAACAGCAACCCGGAAGAACCTATACCTGGGCCGACATTGCCAATAATCCCTATGTCCACCACCTTGATAGTAACGGAGGATCTACCCACACAAATGCCGAGTGTCATTTCAATGATGACATCAAAAAAGACGAATCCGCTGGCTACAGAGCCAAGCGACGAAAAGGAAAGAAAAATTCCGAGAAAGGAAAGGAACACAAGGAAGATTCCGACATGAAAGAAGTGGATGCCGCGCAGCCCAAGTCGGATGGAAAGAAGGATTTTCCGACTAAGAAAGACGCATACGTATGCTTCCTTGGATCTCAACCGGCTAAGGCCAAGAAGGCAGTTCTCCATGATCTCAATGCCACGGTTCCGGCTGTTCCACAATTTCTGGATTGGTCGGATGTAACCATCACCTTTGATCGCTCAGATCACTCGAGGAAAACACATCGTCGGGGAAAATATCCTCTGGTCGTCAATCCTCTTATTTATGGCTATGAGTTCTTTAAAACCCTAATGGACGGTGGTAGCAGCATTAACATCCTCTATATCAAAACGCTCCACCGCATGAAGATCCACGAGATCTAGTTGAGTTACAGCAGTGTAACTTTCCATGGAATTGTACCAGGGAGACAGGCGGATTCTCTGGGTGAGATTACTTTGTACGTGGCATTCGGAACCCGAGAAAATTACCGAACCGAGCCACTCTCCTTTGAGGTGGTACCGTTCAAAAGTGCTTACCACGCCATCTTCGGGCGTCCGGCTTACTGGGCGTTCATGGATCGTCCGTGTTACATTTAGAATATGATAAAACTTCCAGGTCCAAAGGGCGTCATCACCCTCCGGGGAAATCCGAGGAAAGCGCGAGAGTGCGACGAAGGATCTGCTGCCTTTGCCAAAGCCATGCTACACGCCCAGGAGTACCAGGAGATCAAGAAGACCATCAACCCGTCTGAGATGCCCGCTATGAAGAATGATGTGCTGAAGCCAAGCATTCAGTTCAAGGCATCAGAAGAGACGAAGAAACCATCGCTGAAGGAAGATGATCCCTCCAACACAACGAACATAGGGGTAGGCTTAGACCTTGCATAGGAAAGCGTGCACGTCGAGTTCCTCAAAGATAATAGTGATATCTTCACATGGCAACCTTCCGACATGACCGGAGTACATAGGGAACTTGCCGAGCATTCTCTTAATGTGTACCCTGACGCTAAACCCGTCAAACAGTCCTTATGACGGTTTTGGTGATGAAAAGTGCAAAGGAATAGCCAAGGAATTAGCCCGACTAGTGTTAGCCAGATTTATAACAGAGGTCATCCACACAGACTGGGTGGAAAATCCTGTACTCATCCCTAAAAAGGACACTATTGATTTAAGGATGTGTGTTAATTATACCGCTTTGAACAAGGCATGCCCAAAAGACCCATTCCCTTTGCCAATAATCGATCAAGTTATCGACTCACCGGCTGGGTCGGAATTATTCTGTTTTCTCGACGCATATTCCAGATATCACCAAATACCAATGAAATAATTGGATCAAATTAAGATGTCTTTCATCACTCCTTTTGGAACCTTCTGCTACAAAACTATGCCCTTTGGCTTAAATAACGAAGGAGAAACATATTAACGTACTATGCAACGTTGTCTCAATGATCAAATCGGATGCAATGTTCATGTATACATAGATGACATATCAGTTATGTCCAAAAAGAAGGGAACTTTAATTACCGACTTAGAGGAAACATTTGCTAGCCTATGAAAATTCAACATGATGCTAAATCCGAAGAAGTGTTTCTTTGGAATTCCAGCCGGAAAATTGTTAGGTTTCATCGTATCTGAGCGAGGCATAGAGGTGAAACAAGACAAAATCAAGGTTATACTCAACATCACTAGGCCGACTCGCCTGAAGGACGTGCAACGTCTCACTGGTTGTATCGCAGCAGTGAGTCGGTTAGTCAGCCGGCTCGGAGAAAGAGCTGGGCCTTTATACAAACTCTTGAAGAAAACCGACAAATTTTTCTGGACCCAGGAAGATGATAGTGACCTACAAAGTTTGAAAGACCTACTTTCAAATCCACCAGTTCTTTCAGTGCCAGAACCTCAGGAGCCTATGTTACTTTACATTGTAGCGACCAATAAGGTCATAAGTGTGGTAACAATAGTGGAGCGCGAGGAAGAAGGCCATGAGCATAAAGTGCAGCGTCCAACTTATTACCTGAGTGAGGTTCTAACAGAGTCAAAACAACGATATCCACACCATTAAAAGCTAGCCTATGGAGTGTTCTTCGCATCCAGAAAGCTACGCCACTACTTTCAAGAGCACAAGATCACAGTGGTGAGTACAGCTCCCCTGCGAGATATAATCAATAATCGTGACGTCATAGGACGTGTCGCAAAGTGGGGAATAGAGCTTGCAGCTTTTGACATTGATTACAAGCCGCATAAAGCAATCAAATCCCAAATACTTGCCGATTTTGTTGTTGATTGGACAGATACGGCATAAAATACAGGTCCTCCAGACTCGGAATTTTGGACCTTCATTTTGATGGATCAAAAGCACGAGGAGGCTCGGGGGCTAGCGTGGTGCTCAAATCACCACAAGGAGATAAGTTATTCTATGTGTTACAAATACACTTCACGACAACAAATAATATTGCCGAGTATGTAGCATTGTTACATGGAATATGCATGGCCAAAAACATTGGTGTAACAAGACTCATGTGTTACGGAGACTCGGATTTAGTTGCTCAGCAAGTATCCGACATCTGTAATGCAAACAAGCACATGCCAACATACAAAGCTGTCATGGATGAATTATCTAAATCGTTCAAGGGTTTTGAAGTTCAACACATCCCTCGAGCAGAAAATGAGGAGGCAGGTACTCTATCAAGGATAGGCTCTACGCGGAAACAAGTACCGGATGGCGCTTTTTTAGAGCGTTTAAGGGTCCCCTCCATAACCTGAGTTGATGAGGACTATCCGACGAAATCCGACTCACCTTTAATAGCAGTTCTGGCTGTAATTCTCAGCTGGACAAAACCCTATATGGATTTCCTGATAGACAGAAAATTTCTGGAAGACGAAGTCCTGAGCCGGCAGATCATCTGACTAGCGAAAGCCTACACAATAATAAATGGTGAGATCTATAAGCGGAGTGTTTCTTGGGTTTTTCAGTGATGTATTTCTCCAGAAGGAGTGGAAATCTTACGAGAAATCCATGAAGGCGAGTGTGGTCACCATGATGCAGCCAGATCCTCAGTGGAAAAATCTTTTAGACATGGATTCTTTTGGCTTACAGCTAAGGAGGATGCCGATAAACTGGTCAAAATGTGCAAAGGCTGCCAAAATTACGCCCGTCAGGCACATGTTCCGGCTGATCAGTTGCGAACAATCCCAATTACATGGACATTTGTGGTCTGGAGGCTTGATATGGTAGGGATGTTTCGCACAACAAAATGTGGATTTACTCACCTACTAGTGATGGTGGATAAATTTACAAAGTGGATTGAGGCTAAACCCGTAACAAGTTGCGATGGAGCCACAGCCAGAAAGTTCGTCGAGGACGTGATTATCCGATTCAGATATCTGCATAGTATAATTACTGACAACGGGAGCAACTTTTCCATGGGGGAACTTGCCGAATTCTATGAAGAACAAGGGATCCGACTCAATATTGCATCACTCGCGCATCCACAAGCTAATGGACAAGTCGAAAGAACCAACGATCTTATTTTACAAGGACTCCGACCTCGTCTTGAGGTACCACTTCGTCGTGCCGCGGGGGCTTGGACATAAGAATTACCGTCTGTGATATGGAGCATACGTACAACTCCAAACATATCAACCGGATACACTCCTTTCTTCTTGCTCTATGATGCAGAAGCAATTCTCCCAAGCGATCTAATTCATCAGTCTTCATGAGTCAAAGAGTATATCGAATAAGATGCAGAAATTTCTCTACAAGATGATCTTGATATAATCGAAGAAGTTCACGTCGTTGCTGAGCAGATATCTACAGCCTATCAGCAAAAGTTGAGCAAGTATCATAGTCAAAGAGTACATAACCGTTCTTTCAGAAAGGGCGATTTGGTTCTCCGACTTGTGCAAAAAAGAAAGTAAAAAAATTTCCCGATTTGGCAAGGACCTTTTATGATCAGCAGAGTTCTGCATAATGGGTCATATTATTTAACCGATATGAGACCAGTCAAGGAAAGACCAGATAATCGGATGAGAAATAGAGCTGGCGGTAGCACAGACCCGAATGAGATAGACCGTCCATGGAATTTTGCACAGCTACATCCCTTCTATTCTTAGTTATATTTCCTTGTAATCATATATATACATGTTCAAAGTGAAATAAAGTATTGGTTTCCTCATATGTTATCTTTGAGAAGTTTTTTGCCATCTTATTTCCAAGTGAGAATGTCGTTTTTAGAAATACCAGAATGCTTAAAAGTACTTTATGCTCATGTTCGTTCTGGTTATGATTTTTGAATATCTAAAAAATATTACCCTAGGGTAAAAAATTCAATTTAATGTTTATACTTTGGTTTTTTATCGGATTGCTTTGACGCGGGTATCTTCCGAGTAATGAATTGTTGGTACTAGAAGCCCGCTTTGTTTCCGAGTTTAAACTGGTTTAGCAATTAAGCTCCGTTGCTCGGTAAAGTTTCTGTGCTAAAGGCTGGCTGGATCATGAAAGGGATGAGGCAGAGAGCCAGATAAAACGACGAGTATAAGCTTAAAACAGTGCTTCAGAAATTTTCAAGCACACTCATAAAATATATACAAACAAAGTGCTACGATTGTAAGAGTATTAGTTCTTACAGATCAGCACAAGCAAAATATTGTTTCCATCATTACATGCCCAAAGTTTAGAATAATGCATGAGAAATGTTTATGCTACAGAATCAGGCGGTGATGATGAAGAGCATGGAGTGCTAGAGTCGACAACGTCGTCGCCCTAGACCTCAAACTCGGAAGCTGCTTCAGCAAGGCTGTCTTATGGCTCCTGAGGCGAGGGAGGAACAACGACATATTCGAAGAATGGCGTCATGTAATTGGTCATCTCCGCCACATGACAAGCGTAAGCTGCACAGGAATCTTGGATAGCCTTGATGTTCTGCGGGTTACCCTCATCGTCCTCATCGGCGATACCCTTGGTGACGTGCCAGATTTCCATATCGCTATGGTGGCTCATCACCATGGTAAGGGCAGTGTGTGCAGCAGTCCGAGCGTAGGAGATCTTCCAGTCTTCAATAAGCTTCAGAATCTCCTTAGCCTTGTCCCTCACCCCTTGCACTGACATTTTGTGCAAGTCGGAAAGTCTGACCGACTCGCCAGCCTCTTCAATAGTTTGGCGGAAATCGAACAGAATATCTCCGACGAGCTTTAAGCGCTCGAGGCGAGGTTCGGAGGTAGGAGAGTCGGAAAGGTTCAGAGGGGATGGGAAAGAACCAAAAGTCAAAATTTGACTCAAGATAAATTAGAAAAATCAATCGAATAAATAAAGTCATAAATCTTACCTAGCAGAGAATGATTCCACCAAGCACGCTCCTCGCGGAGGCTGTTCAGTTCACTCTCTGTGGCCTGGGATAGATCCCTCTGACTATCGAAGTCATTCTTGATATCATCCAATTATTTATCTCGGAGGGCTATTAGCTTCTCGAGCCTCATGGTCTCATGGTTACTTGACTCCAGGACGGCGCTCACGGATTTCTCTGACTCAATAGTAAGCTTCTCAAGCTTGTCCCGGAGCTCAGCATTCTCCATCTCCAAGACCTTGAAGTTCTCGGATTGCTCCACCATCTTGTTGGATTCACACAACAGTTCTGCAAAAGGAAGAATATCAGTCAGATAGAACAAGTTTGACTATGACAATAGCTAAATGACAAAGAAGAAGTCGGAAAAGTTTACCTTCTGTTTCATCTTTTTCAACTTTCAACTTTGAATTCTCATTTCCTTGCATTTATTGCATATATTCTTGAGCAATTCCTGGTTGGAATATGCAATTTTATGTAAGTTCAGAGACGGGATATCGTCAGACGGCTACTAAGACTCGGGCTGCAAATTTAACTAAGTAAAAATACAACACAAGCCTTGGAGGGGCTACACTACATTGTTCTTTCGCATCCTATAAGAATAAACTCGGATTCAACGATGTTTATTCGACTTTATGCTTGGGGGCTAGAGGATATGATAATAAAACACTGCAAATAAGAATCGGAAACTTACTGTGTATTCTAGGTGCAACTTCTCAAATCCGAGTTTAGTATTGTGAAACACTTTCTCGTCAAGGGAGAGGGAGGGAACGTCCATCGCTGGGAGTTCGCTAGACTCTATATTCGCATCCCAGACCAAAATTTGGTCCAACAGGCTAACCAGCTTCACGTCTTCCATCTCATGGCTTGCTGCCTCTGGAGTGAGGGTTTGCTTCTCAAGACTGGACTAAGCCAGCTTGAGAATCTCCTCCTTCTTCTGTTTCAGGCCGGAGGCAGCAGAGCCGACCACTTTATCCAACTGACCTATAGATATTACCATGGGATCATTACTCTTGACGGGTTCACCCTTGTTAGTTTCCTGGATACCAGCAGTAACCAGGGATTTCGAGATGTTGCCAGCATCAGGAGCGGCAGAAAACTCTGGTGCTGATGATGGGGTACTGGTTGGAGTCGGCGGCGGCATCGCCTGGGAAGATGACAAGCTTCTGCTAATGCAGTGGCTTGCCTGGCTTGCTGTCTGGCTTCACTTTGCTCTTCAAAACTGCTTTAGCTCTGAAGCACGCAAATCCAAATATCAGGTGTGCTTTGGAAAGAAAGAAGTGAACAAAGTACTGAAAACATCGACATGGTGCTTAATTTTTAACTACTAGCAGCACTTGGCTACTAGCAGTGATAACAACCTCCTTTGCCTTGCGCTTCTTGGAAGTGGAGGCAAGAACTTCTTGCACCTTGTCATCCTCCGTCGCCTCTGGATCGTCTGAGATATAGCCCTCTAGTGGAGCTAGCTCAGACTCGGGGAGTTTCTCTAGCTGACAAAGTCAAAAAGCATCGATGAAAATAGAGTCGGAGAAAGAAACAGAAAAGAACGACAAAATACGAATGCAGAGTCGAAATATTTACCGGAGTCAGAGGACGGTTAGACGTGAACATCTTCAGGGAGACATCCGGAACTTTTCATTCCACTCTTTCCTTGATCAAATACTGCATGAGGGTATTGTAATCCTTCGTCGAAATACGATGTGGGCTGACCCACAGGCTGTCTTTCTTGTCGCTGGTAAATGTGTGCATGAGGCGATCTCTGTGATGCTACATGGGCTGGATCCGGCGATCTAGCCAGAAGTGGATCAAGTCAGATTTGGGGAGGCCCTTGTGCTTCATCAGAAACTCAATCTGCATCTTAGCGAGGATCAAGATATACGATAGTTCCGGCGCCTCCGCATCCCATGATTTTTGGTGGGGAGCGGCACCGTCGATGAAGGCCGGAAGACCTTCCGCCTTTCCAAGAGCCGGAATATCCTTATGGTAGAAGAAAGTTCTGGCCCAGCGTTTAACAGATTCACTAGCGTTAATCCTAGGGTAAACTCGGTTTCTCCTAAGGACAAAGCTAAGACTGCCAGTGGTGTAAGGAACACCGACACTGATGGAATTCTTTGGGGTAACATAGTAGTACCGGAAAAGGGTGAGACTTGGCCTAATGCCAAGAAACCTCTCGCACAAAGCTGCATGAGTGCTAAGCTATAGCAGGGAGTTAGGAGGAAGATTATGGAGTTGCACACCATAGTATTTGAGGATCTCGATGAAGAAGTCCGACAGTGGCAGCCTAAGGCCATGGTCGATGTGCGTGCCGAACAGCACCCGCTCGCCGTCGCGCGGAGTAGGAGTTGCGTGTCCTGAGGTGCTCCGCCACGCGCCGGCGACGATGTTGCCCTCGTCCTCCATGACCTGGAGATCAACGTCGTCCATAATGCTTGGGACCCAGAGGACCCGCAACTTCCTTTCATCCGCCGCCGATGTACCCGCCGCCGCTCCAGAGCTAGATACAGAGGCCATCGCTCTGGGGAAGGTGAAGGATTGGTGGGGGTAGGAGTTTTTTCTCACGGCGTGTAGATGAGAGTGGATGAGGAGGGCTCGAGGAGTACGAGGAGTTAATAAGTGAGAACGCTAGAGAGATGAATCTGGGAGAGAAGGGTTTATAGTCTCTTTTATTTGCCTCTGCACCAAGATTCATGCTTCGGTCACGCGATTTACACCACGCGTATAGGAGAGAGGGAGGTGGCTTCCCCGTGAATCCTCCGCCCCCTTGATTCTCGTGTAAGCATTAAAACGGTTCTCTGTTCCGTAGGGAGCAGACCCACCAACGGTCGTGTTGATGGGACTCCTGTCAGTGACAGGACCTGGACTATAAAGTTGTTAGCCAGCACGCCGCTGTTTGAAATCTGGCTCATGTTTCAAACTAAGCAAGGAAAAGACTAAAGGTCAGAACAAAACATATTCGACTCAGCTGACTCGGAATGCTACACTATTGAAAGAAGTTTCGGCAACCCTTCAAGATTCTCAAAACGAAGAAACCATCAAGCTAGACGATTTATCCGACTTTGGATCTTGGAGACTTCCGGGGGCTACTGTTGGGGATATACTTTCCGGGTATACCCACAGGACTCGCTGACCAGGGTGGCCCACCAACGGGTTAGAGCGTTGCTTCATGGGCGGCCCAGTCAGAGAAAGAGGAGGAGCCAGTTTGGGCTATGACAAGGCCCGGAAGAGTTACCGACTTAGGTCTGTAGTATTACTTGTATTCCAAGTTGTATCTAGTTACCGACTTTGTAACATATCCGGATAGGTCTCTCCTGTAACCCTAGATCCTGGTGAATATATAAACCAGCCTATGGGAGCCTTTAGGGCACAACCATAGCAATAACCACAATCACAACCCGCACAGGCGAACCTCTCGTAATCCGTTGTAACATCCGGCTTACGCCGATATATTACCGGGTTGCTAGCAGGAGTAGGATCCGATCACCGCAGTCGGATCTGAACTTGGGTAAACTTGTGCTCACCACTCCTGAAACATCCGAAGTCTCACACCCCATCTTCTCAACACCGTTAGGACCCCCTATGGCGTACTTATCGACAATCCGACGATAAGCGGCATTTGCCCCCTTCCCCCAGTGCACAGCCTTTTACCCGAACCCCTCCACCAAGCGTCTCTTATGCGCCGGTTGCTGCATTGTACATTTCTCAGATGTAATGCCAATTGGCCATTATTAATATATTTACCTTTGCCTTTGTGTTATTTCCTCTTCTCTCTGTCGTATTGTGCTCATGGATGCCCTTGATTTGTCTTGTCCTTTATCGTCCTCGTGTTGTCGTTCATATTCTTGGATGCCTTGCTCCGATTCCGTGGTTCTAGCCTCGCGGTCGATCCATGCCCTGCTTGCGAGGCCAGCCGCCCCTGGGAATCGCGTAGCTATTGCTACTCCCCTTTGTAAGCAAGCCTTGCTCCCTTGTCGGGACCTTGCCTTGGCCTTTCCTTGCTCATCCATCTGTTGCACATTCTGAAACATGATGAACATACCTTACGACATATTACCCATGCCTCAGGTTTACAACAGGGTGTCGTGCGCTTGATCAGGATGCACAGTGTTGCCAACTCGGGGACCCGTGTTGGGAGGTGTGTCTTTGCGATTTAGTGCTCATCGTCAATGCGTAGAGCACAATGCTCATACCTCAGAGCAGATCATGAGAGTATGATGTTTCGTAGCTTGATAGTCTTACCCACGTCCAGTCCCGAGAAAGATCCAAAGGAATGCAAAATCCCGAAAAATTATTGGCAAATGAAAACGGGCGGAAAAACGAGGGCACAGGATTCTCATTCCAAGACGGGGGCATCCCCAAGGTTACAAGCGTTTACACATAGGCGGCCCAGGCCAGATATGCTAGTATCATCAAATTTGCCAGGAGTACTACACTCACTCCCAGGCTTTTGGTTTGCCGGGAGCACCACGCACGCTCCCGGGCTATCAGTTGCCGGGGGACCACTCACACCCGTGCTTTTAGGTTTGATGGGAGCACCATGCACGCTCCCGGGATTTCAGTTGCCAGGGAGCAGCGGGATTATCATTCCAAGACAGGGGCATCCCCCGGGTTACAACCGGTTTACACATAGGCGGTCCAGTCTAGATACTCTAGTATTAATCGCATTTCCTGGGCGTACTACACTTACTCCCGGGCTTTTGGTTTGCCGGGAGCACCACGCATGCTTTCGGGATTTCAGTTTCCGAGGGAACCTCCACTCACACCCGAGCTTTTAGGTTTGCCGGGAGCACCACGCATGCTCTCGGGCTTTCAGTTGCCAAGGGAACCTCCACTCACACCCGGGATTTTAGGTTTGCCGGGAGCACCATGCACGATACCAGGATTTTTAGATGGTAGGGTGGATGCGAGAAGTTTTTAGCTTACTCAAAGAACCACCAGTAGCAGAATGGTCATTGAAAGTAGGTTCTGGAAAGGGTCACAGCCTCTTCCCTGGCGAGCTAGGAATTGGGGCGAAAGGTTGGTCTGAGTCGGACAAAGGATCAGAGTGAGTCATAGGAGAAGCGGTGGCTGCCAGTTTGAATAGTTGTTCAGAGAAGAACACGACATCCCTTATATCACCTTTTGATGGTCAAGGTCCCCCACAAGTATGGAAGCTTGAGCGAGTTGTAGGCATGGTGGGATACCACCATGAAATTTGCCAAGGCAGGGCACCCTATGATGAATTTATACATCAGGGCAATGTACGCAACATCGAAGATGATGTTCTCGGTGCGGTAGTTGTCTTGGGTGTCGAATGTGACTAGCAGTTCGATCTTACCCCACAACTGGGTAGCTCCCGGGCTTATGCCCCAAAAAGACCCGGTAGGGGCTAATTGATCCTCCGAGATCTGGAGCTTATCCAACAGCTTTGCCGAGAGGATGTTGAGGGTAGCCCCTCCATCCACCAGAATTTTGGTGAACTTAACAATATTTATGATGGTGGATACCACCAGGGGTAGCGTACCGACCCCTGGCGATGAGGTCCGGGTGAACCCCCACATTAAAGGTATTTGGCACGTGAGACCACCTAAGTGGCCCCTGCGCCTCCGAGTGGGGTGTACGGTGCACAGTTCACGGGAGAAACGCTTAAACTCCCCGTGGGAAGTCACGGCGTAAGATCCTCCGTGTGCGCACACGCATTCCTGTACTTGTGGGTACTGTCCGCCAACGGTCGTTGTCGCCGTCTTGATTGACAGCAAGGTCCTTGCCGCGTGGTTGAGGGGATGCGTTTCCACGGGCCCCTCCGTGCCCTGCTCTTGCTCTGTATCCACTGCCTCCATATCCTCCTCTTGCAATGCCCATGTTGCTCCCGCGACCATCGACGGGGGCACCTGGGCCAGGCTGGACTAGGCAGTCCTTCGCATGATGACCGACCTTGTTGCAGTGGTAACAGTTCCCAAAGGTACTGTTAGTCCCCTGCTCAGCGATGCACCTCTTCCGTCCCTCGGCGTAACCGAGGATGGAGCGGCAATTCCGAGCGTCATGCTTGTCGGACTCGTGCACACGGAACCGCTTCCTCGTGGCCGGCTTGGCAGTTGCCACTGATACGTCGGAAACGTGTCTATAATTTTTGATGTTCCATGCTTGTTTAGTATCTACTTTGCTTTGCTTTGTCTACACTTTGAGGTGATTTTATATGTTTTATGGTACTAACCTATTAACAAGATGCCACAGTGCCAGTTGCCTGTTTTCTTCTGTTTTTGGTTCCATAAAGGAAGAAAATCAATATTCTCGGAATTGGACGGGACAAAATCCAATGTCAATATTTTACCGTGGGGAACACGAAGCCGGAATACAAGACAGAGGAGAGTCACCAAGGGGCCACACCCCCGGCCGCACGGGTGGGCCCACCCCGCACCTGGGGGGTGCGGCCACCCTGGCGACCCCCTGCCTCGCCTCTTCGCCTATAAAGACCCCCTGATGCCTAAACCCTAAGTACCCGATAAATATTCCACGAAACTGCCTGTAGCTGCCGTCACCATCATCCCTAGATCGGGGGGGGATCTGAAGCTCTTCCCGGCACCCTGACAGAGGGGAGATCATCCCAGAGGCCTTCTTCTTCTTCATCATGCCAGCCTCCTGTATGAAGCGTGAGTAGTTCCACCTTGGACTACGGGTCCATGTAGTAGCTAGATGGTTGTATCTCCTCCTTTGTGCTTTCATGTCTAGATCTTGTGAGCTTCATTCATGATCAAAATGTCATCTATTTGTAATCATTCTTGTTGTGTTTGCGGGGATCCGATGGATATTGAGATTTGTCAACACCTAGATTTTTAATCCCATATGCCTGTTATGCCATACATCGCAATCCCAGGATTACCATTTTTGCGAGACATAACAGATTTGGATATCACAGTACATCATCCATTCACTACAAGGATTCAGGTCTATTGCAACAATAAGATTCGTGGCAATAAGTGCTGAATTGTGGCAATAGGTACCTATTGCAACGACATGACTTTCGTTGCCAAGCGTTGCGTTAAGACGCATGGTAATAGGTTATTGCCACGAAAACCAAACCGTGGCAAGAAAGCGTGTTATTGCAACACCGATATGACAAGTTGCCACGTTTTATCTCGTAGCAGTACGTGCTTAGTGCCACAATTTGGTTCGTGGAAATATTTTAATGCAACAGTAAACAAAACAGTGGCGATTGTTCGTTTGTGGCGATAGGCATGTGTGGCGATAGTTTATTCCAACAACACTTGTTTCCTGGCGCATGCTCTTCCATGGCAATAGCCAGTTGTTGCAATAGACATGATTTATAGCAACAACTCTTTTTTTCGTGGGTACACCTCTTTCGCCACAAACTCTATATTTGTGGCAACAACTCTCCAAATCGTGGTAACGAAAAATTGCAACGTACTAGTTTTTGTGGTGACAAATAGTTATGACAACGTTCAAAATATTCGTGGTGAGAAGCTATTACGTCAATACATACAATTCGTATCGAAAGGACTATTTCAACAAAGCTGAATTTTGTGGTGCCAAGTGGTTATCGCATCAACCAAAATGTTTGTCGCAAGAAACTATTGCGACAATGGAAGCGATTCGTGGCGAAAGGACTATTTAAACAAAGTTGAATTTGGTGGCGTCAAATGGTTATCACAACGGCCAAAATATTTGTGGCAACACTATTCTTTTCGTGGTACTAACATGTTGCAACTGAAACTAGGTTATGGTAATATACTATTGCAATCAAAAAAAATATAGGCATAATGATACATGATTAGAACCATAGGTATCTGATATAGATTTATAGAATATCATATTTCGCATTGCAATATCCATAAATAATTCAGCATTCATTCAACATACTGAATGTGCTATATATCCTAATCAAGTGGAAAGATAAAGATTAAACTACCCACGGTGCATAGTTAATTCCAGTCCTGTCCGCTTAAATATTTGAATCCTGCGATCAAAAAATAAAAAATACTGTTTAGCTCAGGTAATCGGTCCAACATCGAAATAAATTATTTCAGTACCATTCTACAGTGGTGCAAGTTGTCATCAGGTTACTTTTGCAAGAAGAGTATGGAACATGAATAACTACAGTAGACAATAGGCAGCTGCAGCAGCCCAGCAGCATTTCTTGACAAATAACAACCATCTGGTACAACACAGAATAGTCTACACAGTGATCAACGACATGAAAAAACAAAACACAACCAATATGGACTTCTAACAATAGGAGAATTAAAAATTGAATAAGAGGAATAATTACATTGAGCATCACGGCCACCGCTACCTTATCAACTAACTTGCTATGCATGAGAAAGAAATGCAGATGCCCAATGTGCTTCCACATCGAAACGAATAATCCAGACCGTCAAAAAAGCGAACAATCCAAATGCTTGTGAGCGTCATATTGGGCAACAAATAAATACTAGTCTATTTACACGTGCAATTGCTAGTCTTAAACATCACAGATTAGATTTTGTAAATGGAAAAAGCCATGGACTCGATAATGTAGTAAATTCGAGACAAAATAATATCGTTGATGTCCAATGCAGAATTAAGTATTAAAAAGGTAGAAAAATTGAAAGCAATCCCTTTTGTGGTAACAGAACGAAGTTTTTCTTTTAAAGACAATAAGATATGTACTATTTGGGGGCCACGTATTTGGTTGTTTATTTTACTTTCTCCCCAATATCTTCCCATGACATCCTAGGTCATCTCGTGTATCAATACATGCTCCGCTCATGCCACAACATGGATCAAATCGAGGTCATCTCATGTATCAATACATGTTCCGCTCATGCCACAACATGGCTCAAATCATCCTCGAGCCAAATCCTCTTTTCATAGAAGGGCTACACGAGTAAGCTAGATGGTTCTGGAATATCCTAGAGGCAGCTTTTGATACACTGTTCATGACGGATCCTGCTGTTCTCAGCCATTGGACTTATTTGACTCCTTTTAAACCTATTAGCTATTTTTTTCATGACTAATTTGTTTAACATACAAGTCATATTTTTCTACAGAAAATAGTGGAACCGGTGCTCTAAAGTAAGAAATCTTGTGTCAAGGATCTTATATATTGTAACATAGTTATCTAAGACCCAAGGTCATTTGCATGTAGTTTTAAAGACAAATCTCCTCCAAGGTTTATTTTCTAATGTTCTAGAGAACTACTCTCCAAGGTTTATTATAATCATGTTAAATGCTTCATGGGATGGTAGTTCATGAAGTAAAAAGTTACAAAACCATAGGTGACTCTTATTTATTTCTATATGGTTTAGAGTTATTTATGTATGTAGTACCTAGTTAACAAACCATTTTCATATAACACGACCACTGAGCATTCCCAAAGGAAAAAACACCACCACATGGTATCAGAATAGAATACCATCTGAATCAAGGTAACAGTATGTAACACTGACCTATGTCAACGGCATTAATATATTTATAAAATTTTAAAGACTTATAACTTATGCACAGGATGGCAACTAGAAGTATAATCAAACAAAAGTCAACATGAAGAAAAGCCAAGGTTGTGACTTACCTTTGCTCGAAACTGTTTATTGTTCTTTGTTGCATCTTGTATGAGCGTATTTGGATAAATTATATTGTGCCTTGTACCTACAGCCCCAGTAGAACTAGCGGTCTTGAAAACAGTATATTGCAGGTTTGGGTTGCTATTTTCTTTGCCAGTCGTTTTCTTGGGCGTATGCAAATAGAAGTGCGCTTTTAGCAACGCAAGCAAAATTAATCTTACAAGTTCACAAGCATATGACTATAATCACATGATTAGCTTGTATCTGTTGGCTCAACTGTGTAAACTTTGACATCATATTTCTCTCAAATTCCATTCTTCGTATGGGCCAGTTCCCAGAGAGCAATATATGGCTCTTCTCTAGTTTCCAAGTTTCTCTACAAGTAGTATAATATGAGATGCTTGGAACATAAAAGCATAGTTAGCGGCGAATCATACATATTTAGTTACGACACGTACCTTCTCAAACTTATTGTGAGTACGATTTTGATCCAACTATGTGTTTTGTCTTCAGTTTCTTATGGTTATCAGAGTTCTTTTGGTTGATATCCTATCCATTCATTGAAACAAAATATAACCGGTCAAACAAGCCCTTTCATTTAAGTTCATAGTTCATAAACAATGAATTGGAGATAACCTGAAATTTTGCATCTGTGCCAAAGAACTCAATCAACCATTCTCACTCTTCTCATTGTAAATCTTCCAGCACGTTAGCCAATCTAGCAGCATCTCTTTTGTATGCCTTGAATGGAGCTTAGTTGTATATCCATGATTACTTTTCAAAAAATAAATTTCAGGCATTACTCTCTTAATCATGATTACTTTTAACTTGTATATCCTCGTCTATCTTTCATGATATTTTTTAGTAGAACAACATACAAAATTAAACTAACTTATACGATTAAATTACTTGAATTCTTCAATTGTTTCAGCCAACACTAGTTTACAATGAAAGAAAGAAATACACTTCCTCGTATACCACTAAACAATCCACAAATGTATAAAATGTTGGAAATTACAGGTTGCCTATCAGGTTTATACAATTTCTTTTTATAAGTTGATCAAAAGAATTAAGGGTGTCTGGAGAAATGTCATTGCTATTCTTCGACAAATTCCACAGACTTGTTCATTTTCCTCTCAACTGCATTAACATCTCAATTTATCTAGACATATTGAATGATGTAAAATAATTGCCAAACTACTACTAATCTGTTGCATCTAGGATTACGAAGGCTCAATTCTTGATGAAATTAATAAATGGCTAAACAGAAACAACATGAGTAGGAATGCATTGAAGTGCAAAAGATAGATATTTTAGAAGAGCTCCCAGTTGAACCGTGAAGTGAGGAGTGCGGGAAGATTGCCTTGTGTGAGAGCATATGGCAGCAGGCTACTCGACGCATGCGCGTCTTGGCCTGCTCCTCGCCACGCCCTGGCCAACGCAGGCAAGCGACTTGTCATCCCCACACACGCATGAGAACTAGTTGTGATTGTCTATCTATCGTTTCCACATTCATGGTTACTTGCATAGTCTAGGAGTTGTCGTACTCAGCAAATATAGTGACTAGAGGAGGAAGGAAATACAACCAACTAAAATTTCTTGTCCATCCATAGCCAAGAAGAAGTACAAGCTAAAAATCTCTCCAAACAGAGAAAATAGACAATTATTTCAAGTCAGAGAGTTACAGTATGGCCATATTCACATATAGAAATAACTAACATGTTTGTTACATAAATGACAAACCAGAATCACAAAGTCAAAGATTTATAGCAGGAAACGGACATCTTTTTCAAAGGTTTGACATGTTCACCTATTTCGAAAGAAGCTCACGATGCAAACAGAGTGCACTAACAGACATAAAACATTCTGAGTAAATATTAAGTTCCCATACAAGAACTTGGTAATATACAAGAATTCATGGATAATCGGCACTCAAGACTTTTCCCCAACGAACAGTGAGGTTGTCAATCTCTCCGGTTTGCTGTAACAAAGGATTAACTGTATGGTGTGGAAGGTAATAATGGTTTGCAACAAGTAAACGGTAACAGTGGAAGATGTATCAATGATAAAGATTGGACCGGGATCCATAGTTCACTAGAGATGTTTTCCTTAGATAAACAAACATGGCATGCAAGATAAACAAATTACAGCAGGGCAATTGACAGGACTGACTAAGGCATAACAATGCAATACTAGACATCATGATCCTATGAGATTTGATTGGGCAATACAACAAGATACATAGACCACCATCCAACTGCATCTATGACTAGAAGTCCACCTTTGGGTTATCATTCGAACCCCCTCCAGTATTAAGTTGCAAGCAACAGACAACTGCTTTAAGCAAAGTGTGTAAGGTAAACAATCCACTTGTTCCATGAACAAGAGACCGTTGTTTTCTTCCTAGTAGCAACAAAACATCTATAACCTTAGAGATTTCTGTCACTTCCCTTAGATTAAATAGAGGCATGAACCCACTATCGAGCATAAATACCCCTATTGGAACTTGATAATCTTGATTAATATTTTTAGAATGTTACAATGTTGGCCTACTCGGAGTCATTGTCCGTGGAGGTGGTCCTCCATGCTAGAGTGCTCGACCATGTATGTATCTGAGGTAGGGAAAGGTGTGGGTGGCATGGATTTTGGGTGAGGCGACCAGCTTCGGGCGTCACTAGTGAGATTGCACGTCGGGCTAGGGTTTCCGCGAGAACTTTTTGTCGAGAAACCAATATTGGCCACAATTTTGTGGATCAGGGCGTTATCTTGCAAATTGTTAGTGTGTGAAACATAGGTCCACCATAACCATATCACCTATCCCTTCAGGGACATCCGATAACCATATCACTCTTGATTTAACCAAAATATATCGAGATTTAACTACTCCCTCTGATCTAAATCAATGTTCTTAGATTTGTCTAGATTCCAATGTGTTGCCTAGATTCAGATGTATCTAGGCAAAACATGACTATATACATTCGAATCTAGACAAATCCGAGAACCCTAATTTATATCGAATGAAGTATGCAAAGTTAACAACCAAATCATTTAGATTTCTGTAAAATTTGCATATCACAAATTTAACAAAACAACCTAAGTCGTACTAAAAATGATTTATTCAGGTATGGACGACACTTTGTCTCTCTATCTATATCTTACTTTATCTTACCAATATAAAAAAACCCATAGAGGGGCGGATCCATTAAATCTGAGCCAACAAACCATCATCCAACGCTTGAAGTGCCTCTAGGCATTATAGGTAAAAACAATGTCTGTCCGACGCAAACCTGGCCAATGGGCCGTGCTTTAGACAAGCCGGCCCGTGGCACACAGAAATAGCATGGCATAGGCCCGACTTGGACCGCGTCTTCGAACATGTGTATCGGCCCGCCGCAGTCCGTCAAGCCTGTTACATGAAGAAAACCTTGATATATAGGCGCAAAAAGATGAACCGGGAAATCAAACTAGCAATCTTCCACTCCCACAGTTTTACCACCAAAACAACTAAACAATGCTGAGTTAGAAAGGACTCAGACCCTTATTATAGGATAAATCGGACGGGCCAGCAGAAAATACGTAGCGGGCGCCCGGCACGTGAACTAGGCGGGCCACGACGGGCCGTGCCAGGCCAGACACATTTAGACCGTGTCGGGCGTGTGTCGAGCGGAACCGGATCCTCTAACATGGAGAAGCAATGCAGAGAAAAGTAAGAAGCAAAGTCAGAGTTTTTTCTCATTAAACACCTAATTAGCACTCTATCTAATTACTGTAGAAGATTACTGTAGATCTAAAAAAAATTAAACCTATTTTTATTACTCCATTATAGTTTTGTCTCTATGTAATTAATCTAAATGCTTAGCATAAATTTGTATTATGAAAATAATTTACATGGTTTAAGCCTTAATCACATGATTTGGAAGAAGAAAAGTCAGAGAACTGTACCTTACCTGACGTTGCTCCTCAACGTTAGAGGAGCCCGTCCCGTGTCGAGCTGGGCCGGCCCGTTGGCCAGGTTACTCCGACGCTCCGGTCCCACAGATAAAAAGAATCCAACCGCTAATCACATCTGTCCCATGAGTCGCCCCGCAAGTAGCTCCCCTCCACGCGTGTCTCCGCGGCTACGCCGCCACCGTGCACGACGAGAGGAGACGCCGCCTACACTGCACCTGCTGTCCTACCCCAAGGCCTCTGCACCCGACCGTCCACTGCACCCGCATGTCCCCTACACCCGATCTAACGCCGCCGCCACTATAGGTAATCTCCGCATCACGAACCCTTCCCCGATTCGCAGTGTCCTATGGCAGATTCATCCCCGACCGCCGAAAATGAGGTCTGTCTTTTCTTCTCCATACTATATTGGGTCCTCGACAGTTCTCCTTCAATCGTGCCCTTCCCAGCATCGACAAACAGTTATCACGTTCAGACATGTAATTGCGCTGATTTTGCCCGATAGTTCTCCATTGATTCCAAGGGAGACACAACGTCTGCAGCTGATACGACCGATCGTATTTCTTTCCGTCTCCTTCCAAGATTTGCGTGAGTTATTTCATTGCTTGATATTTTGGATGTCCTAGTTTCTCTTGCTACAGACCCCCAAGCAGAACATATGATTCAGGCATCAGATTAATTCCAGTTTGTTTAACAACTCACAGTTTGATGTTTTCTATATTAGTAAATCTGACGTGATTCAAATAAATCAGCTCACGGAGGTGTGTACTGTGAGCACAATGAAAAAAAAGCATGAACTTCACTCTGGAGAGTTTATCAAGAAGTGAGTTTGCCTCGGTAAACTTTAGACTGTTTTAAATTGATGGATGAAACAGCTTCTTCCATATAGTATACATATATGAAAGAGTTACGTTGTAGCATATTTTATGTTAATATTGCACAGGATGGACTAAGTTCACAAACTAAGAAGGCTTTTAAGGTTCAAAACATTATCACAGTCGAAATGTTTTGTTATACATAATTTTATGGGAATTAAATGTTTGTGTGTGGTATATATATTGAACAATAATATATGCTCCTTTCCAAAAAAAAACATATATATTGAACAAATATGTTCTTCTGTTGGATGGAAAAAAATGTGCATTGCACGTACCCTATTACTAGTTTTAGATAAAACACAGATCCCCTCCTTTATTCGCCACTTCAGGCAGTCTTAACTCTTCCTCTGAGTCTGTATCGTCTTGCGCCGTCTCCATCGGCAGTGGAGAGAATATGGGCGGCAAAGACATCATTGTCGTCCATGATAGCGACGACGACAACTCTCTATCCTTAGGTACGCTGTCTCTACCCTGGAATTATCTCCACATTTTGATCTAAACCGCCACCATTAACACTTCCAGTGGCATAGATACGATGAGAACCGACACCGTGCACGCGTTTTGGATGGAATTAGAGAGGAAGGTGGGTCAGCACACAGTGAAGAAGAACCGCGCCTCAGCCAGATCGAGGAAGAGTCAACACAGCATCTCTGCTGGCGGATCGAGGAACACAAACTCGTTGAAGCGCCAACATGCTCTCGTCGATTCCTTGTTGACGGCGGATTCAGAGGATTCGGAGGATGTCGCCGGCCCCGGATGGAGGAAGTGCCAACACAACATGTATGCTGGCGGATCGAGGAGGGCTGGGTCGTGGAAGCGCCAACACGCTCTCGACGATTCCTCATCGATGGCTGGCTGATTCAGAGGACGTCGACGCGGCCAGACCGAGGAAGCGCACCATGTCGTCTCCGCTGGCGGATCGAGGAAGACCGGATCAAGGAAGCGCCAAGATGCTGTCGCCCCCGCCGGATCGAGGAAGGCCTGATCGCCGAATGATTTTTTGCACTTAATTTGTATCTGCACTTAAGTGAGTACTAACTGTAAATTTTGACCCTAGTATAGTAGCTGTTGTCATTTTCCATCTACCAGATGCAACACTACTGTAAGGAAAAATGCAGTGATTGGTTATATCTTGCTTAACTTAGTGATGGTACTAAGTTACACAGTAATGTGCATCCATTTCATTGTTCTATGCTTGTGCTCTCTTGACACCTGAAGCACATAGTTTCTAATGTTTTTGCTCTAAGATTTTGTGTAGCAATGTCAAAATAAGTGGTAGATAGTGGATCCAGGCTTTATGAGTAGAACATGCATTGTTTATCTTGTGATTATATGAACTTTCAGATAAGATAGAACTCACATATCCCTTATTAGACTCGGTATATATACCAGCTAAATTTAACTTTGTAGTACTAAGAATAAATTTTCTACTATTTAAGGTGATGGTCTGTGGTATAGGAAGTCAACGTATGTGGTCTATGCTTTTGGTTTCGTTGGTAA
This sequence comes from Avena sativa, assembly GCA_916181665.1. Lineage (NCBI taxonomy): Eukaryota > Viridiplantae > Streptophyta > Magnoliopsida > Poales > Poaceae > Avena > Avena sativa. The sequence goes on from OV702280.1 coordinate 143,687,949, forward strand.
AATATTTTTAGATATAACTAAATGATCTCATCTGATATTTTTCTAGACCAGGTATTGGAAATTCGGCTCAACATGCACATGAGGAATTTTTGCTATGTGGGGACAACGAAGGAGATGAGGCACATGGTGGATGAAGGGGGCGGGAGCAAAAAAAACATGCTCATGAAGAATTGCACTTGATGCATTTAACACCATAGAATAACCGATACATATATGCTATACATCCAGGATTTTATAAAAAATAGAGCATGATTCATCTTTGAGATTTCGAATGAGATACTACAATCAGTAATAGCTTACAACACTCATGATGTCCGGTTGTTGTCTCCCGAGGCTTGTATGTTAGCGGAAGATGCTCACATACCTCACATTTTTCTGATTGGAAATATTATTCTTAATTTTTGGATGAATTCCAATGACAGCTACTCGAGATGAATGTAATGCAATGCATTGTGTCGCTTTGTTTGGACTCTAAAAATCCATCCTTTTTTATTTGGATGCTCTAGAGAGGGCATGCGACTGTGAGAGGGTCTGTGCTTGGGCACGCGCTATAAAAGTTTGAGTATTTTCTAAATGAATATCAGTAGTGCCCGTTTCAGTTCTAACTTGCTTAAATCTTAGAATTCGGGAGATTTTTGATTATTGGTAGACCAAACTGAATGCGGTGTGTCTAGGATTAAAAACTGCCTAGGTCCGATACTGTATGGACTGGACAGAAATATTGTTTTGCCTCTAATATTAAGCACCATAGAATAGTTCAACAATTTGGGGAGGTGGACATCACTGTCATTTTTCTTGTACCATGCATAACAATTCTATATTCTACTTTAATTTAGTTTTTTTAATGTTTAATCATAACTGCTTGCTCGTTGCTAGTGGTCAACGGGGTGATGATAAGGTTCATGGGCCGGTGGGTTGATGCCATAATAATAATATTATGGGCTACTAAAATATTGCAATTGACTTCATGGGCTGGTGGTTTGCTGCTTATTACAATAGTATTTAGGGCTAGTGCCAGGGAGCCATGGCCCAGGCTGCCCATGTCAATTTACTGTATGAAATATCATTGTAATAGTTTGCTCTTTATTGCTACAATACTGAGTTGTTTTAATATTCTCTACATATTGCCTCAGATGCACAACTTATTGTAGTAAACAATAGTTACCGTGACAAAACGAAATTGAGGTAAAAAAAAGTACACTTTTACGACAATTACATATTTTGTTGCAATAGTTGGAAATTTTCTGCAACAACATTGGTACCTATCGCAACATGATACATTCGTCGCGATATCTTTCTGAATATTACCACGGATAAATCTTTTGTTGTGAGACCTAGTTCCTATTGCATCGAAATGACTAATTCGTGCAACGAAATTTTGTTGTCGCAATACCGGAGCCATATTACAACGGCCATGCAGATTGTTGCAATATAGAGCCTCTATTGCAACCAAAATAGTAGTTACCGCGACAAAACTCATTTGTTGCAATATGAACATCCTAATACCACAAATGGAAAATTTGTGGAAATATTGCATTTTATTGCAATAAAATGTGGCTGTAGCAATAAATATTGTTGCAATAGACCGGATTTCCTGTAGTGATTACAAACCATACATAAGGTCTTACACAAATAAAGATCTCATGATCCAGTGCTTAATACAACTCAAGCAGCAGAAAAACGTAATAGTAACGATAGCATAGGCGAAGCTTCATCTTCATGGTCACAGGCAATGTTGACGATGGGAGATGATCCTAGTTGTCGTAACCTTCCTGCGGTCCGTCCTCCTGATACTCCTCTTCATAGTCTAGCCACGGGAATAGCCAGGGACAAAGCCATGAGTACTCTTTAAGTACTCGCAAACTAATACTAATAAGTGAAGGGTTTTTTTTATAGTAGGATACTAAGCTCTAGGGTTATTTTGCAAAAAGCCAGATTTACCTCTACTAAGTTCTAAAGCAAAGAAAGCTAGTTGAAAGTTTTATAACACCTAAGTAAGAACTTGAATTTCATGTCACAACTCTGTTGTGGTCAAGTCAAAGTCATAAATCATTTCATAAGTCATTTTGAAAACATCTGACGATAGAACAGTATGGCCACTCTAACTTTCTATAAGCACGAACACGGCTATTCGAATAGTTTGAAACTCTGCAGAGATTGTACACTTTCACCACAGCATTCCATACATCCATCAGGAACAATCCTGAATTCACCATACTCAGTATGCGGATAATCAATCCTAACCTTTCAATTACACGCCCTAGTATAGGCACCTCTCCTATGAGTTTGGCCTCCCAACCATGACCAACTGTCATCTTGGGTACTACATAGGTGGACAATCTTCACAAGGTAGCCTCAGCTCAGACCTTGGCCATTAGGGAACCCATACTAAGGTATATAATTTTCTAGTCAAGCCCTACCCAATTTTCGGGTATTGTGGTTGTACGGTAAAATTGGAATGGTATCGCATCCAGACAACCATCAGTTTTATAAAGGGCTAAGGCTCATGCCTCAACATTTTCATCATCAAAATCATCTGGTGTTCAAGAACACATGTCAAAACATTTCAGTAGAATGACTCATCATTCTAAGGTTTTCATAACCATTTTCACCAAGTATTCCCATCTAAAGTTGATCAAGTTTTATGCTTAGCACTAGCAGTTACATGTGGGGGTAAACACTAATGAGGTGTGCTAACAAAGGTGAATGATCTAAGTTCAATATCATGTCTTAGGATGACATAAAGATTATCTATCTTAGGCCAAGTTTTATGCTCTTTATGCGACCTTCAATTATCTTTCTAGAATCTACAAGTCACTAGTAAACTCTAAGAGAAATCTTTTAATAAAGAAAATAAAATACTAAGCTTGCAAGTAAAACTAGGATGGTGGGTCAAGTGGGTATAATCACATATGCTTTAGGCATATAGTTGGCATAGTAACAAGCAAGTAGTAGCTTGCATAAGTAGGGTATCTTGCAAGTGTTAGCTTGCCTTGTGCAGAGCAGTGGTTGAAGTTCTCCTCGGCTTCTTCCTCATAGTATCCTCCTTCCTCCTCGTATCCTTGGTCGGTACTAGCGTCTATAAATAAATACGAGGTACACAATCACCAAACAATACTTAACTATTCTAATCATCATACAAAGGTTCACACTAGGTGATCTAGCATCATCACTAACATTACAAGATTAAAGCACTCGTCCCATTTATTTTATTTTGAGAAAAGTAATAACCACTTAAGATTTAATAGTCTCCAACTCAAACATGGGATCATGTTGACACATGTCATCAACACATATTTCAGTACATGGGAATGTGATTTAAAGTGGTGTCACAATTTAATAAGGTTTAACCTTTTTATTTTAATTAATTAAAATGACTAGAAATACCTATGGGGCATTCTTTTATTACTTGAACGTAATTTCTGTAAGTAAACCTATATATTTGTATATATTCTGAAAGGTATGGTCAAATGTGATTTTTGAGAGTTGGAATCAACTCAAAAGCTCTTATGGTTGAATTTTGAAAAATGTTTGTATGTAGAAAAGCTTCTGCCTTGTTATTTTTACCATGGGTGATCTACAAAAATGGTTTGAATCCAACGGGCTTGGATTAAGCATTCCAGTACCTTCCTAACAAAATTGGTTTCGTGCATTTTGGTTCAGTGAATCGAGTTGGGTTGATTTTTGAATCTAGGTACAGAACTGGGTTTAAAATTAAATGAATAAAACTAAATTTGAATTGTTGGGTCACGCAGGACGTTTAACTGGGCCGGCCCACTACGCACAGCGCACGTGCGGGCTGGTTAAGTGTCTGTCCCCACGCGTCATTGAGACAGTGAGGGGCGAAGCGGTACGGGGTGATCTAGGCCGCACGATCTAACTCTAATCGAACGGCTCTGGTTCATCGTCCACGTCGGGCAGCGCCGGCGAGACAGAACCCTAGCACGGAAGGTGGGGGTCGTGGGAGGCTCACCGGGGCTCAGGAGATGGTTGGCGATGGGGACGAACGACGAAGTCGACGACGGCGGTTCTCGTGGTACCGGTAGCTTCTCCTGGGGCAGCTCCAATCAACGACGCCTCTCCTCCTCTGCAGCGGCGAACTCCGGTGAAATTCCGGCCACCTGGTGCTCGCCTTGCTCCGGGAGTGAGTGGGTGTGATCAGTGAGAGGTGGGGAGTGAATTGGTGTGAAGAAAACGAGCGGGGGAGGCCTCCTTTTATAGTGGCTCAAGGGGACTGACGGGTGCAGGCTGAGCTCGTCGTGGTCGACGGCATAGCGGGCTAATAGCATGGGCGACGGTAGGGGGCGGTGCTGTGCTCCCAGGCGAAGCTCAATGGCGTAGTGGCGAGGCGTGGGGCGGTGCTGATTGGTCGGAACACATCGATGCTCTGGTGGGTCCGACGACAATTTTAACGGCGCACGGGTGCTCCTGGTCGCACGGCGGCGAACGAGGTTGTCTGGTGGGGTGCTGAAGTCCATTCCAACTGAATCCCATTTCCACTCCGGAATCTGTATGGGTTGCAACAGTCCTGCGGGTCTTTTATATCCCGCCTTTACTGTCTGACAGATATCACACTTGGCGATATAGCTTCTGATTTCTCTCTTCATCTTATGCCACCAAAATTGTTCCTTCAAATCCTGATACGTCTTCGTTCCTACGGGGTGGATAAAATAAAGAGTATCATGGGCCTCTTTCAAAATAACTTCTTTCAACTCCGAATCTGCTGGTACACAAAGACGTCCTTTGTACCACAAAACTCCTTCGTCTTCGGTAAATCCGGGTACTTTTCCTGTACCGATACGATGTTTGATTCCGTCGATACTAGCATTTCCTTTCTGCGCCTCCTTGAACTGACTGATCAAAGTGGGTTGAAGTTCTATGCTAGCGAAAAATCCTTCACTCACTAATTCCATTCGGAAATCTTCCATCTCTTTGTGCAAACTTGGTTGCTCCTTCAAAATCATGGAGTTCAAGCGGCACGACAATCTGCTAAGGGCATCTACTACCACCATTGGCTTTACCGGGGTGATAGTGAATGTCCAGATCATAGTCCTTGATTAGCTCAATCCATCTTCTCTGCCTCATATTCAGCTCCTTCTGAGTGAATATAAATTTCAGGATCTTGTGATCCGAATAAATCTCACAACGGTTTCCCATCAGGTAATGCCTCCATGTGTTCAAGGCTAGAACTACGGCTGCTAGTTCAAGGTCATGGGTTGGATAGTTCTGTTCATGCTATTTCAGTTGTCGGGATAGATAAGATATAAATTTGCCTTCTTGCATAGCACACATCCGAGACCGATCTTGGATGCGTCACAATACACATCAAAGGGCTTGGTGATATCCGGCATGATCAAGATTGGGGCTGAAATCAATCTTCTCTTGAGTTCTTGAAAACTCGCTTCACATTTGTCCGTCCATTCAAACTTTTGGTCCTTCTTCAGCAATTGGGTCATGGGTCTAGCGAAACTCGAGAATCCTTCTATGAACTTGCGGTAGTATCCCGCTAATCTGAGAAATATACGAACTTGGGTTTGAGTGGTTGGGGCTTGCCAATCTTCAACATCCTTCACCTTCGCAGGGTCAATGGCAATTCCTCCGGCTGATACAATATGTCCGAGGAATCCTACCTCCTGTAACCAGAATTCACATTTGCTAAACTTGGCATATAGCTGATGTTCTCTAAGGGTTCCAAGGATGGTCCTTAGGTGTAGCTCATGTTCTTCTTCTGACTTGGAATAAATCAGAATGTCATCGATGAAAACAACGACAAACTTATCCAGGAAGTCCATAAAAATGTTATTCATGAGGTTCATGAAATAAGCGGGGCATTGGTTAATCCAAAAGACATGACAATATACTCGTATAATCCATATCGGGTGGTAAAGGCAGTCTTTGGAATATCCTCTGCGTGAATCTTGAGCTGATGATAGCCTGTTCTAAGATCAATCTTAGAAAACACTTTGGCACCATTCAGCTGGTCAAACAAATCTTCTATCTTTGGCAGTGGGTACTTGTTCTTGATGGTAACATCATTCAACTTCCGATAATCCATACACAAACGGTTACCTCCATCTTTCTTGTCCACGAACAAAACAGGTGATCTCGATGGTGACGGACTTGGTTGAATCAGTCCAATTTCCAACATGGCATCCAATTGCTTCTTCAGTTCTGCTAGTTCAGACGGGTTCATACTATATGGTCTCTGGGCTATGGGTCCGGTTCCATTGATTAGTTCAATGATAAACTCGATATCCCGATCCGGGGGCATACCGGGCAAAACATTTGGAAATACATCGGGGTATTCACAGACTATCCGGACATGGTCAATGGTTGGTTGGGCTATACTCTTGTTGCACTTGAATTGACGAGGCAAGGTTTCAGATACATGCTCGACTGATATTCCGACTGTACTGGTCATGGTTATGGATTTCTTGGCACAATCAATTAATCCTTTGTGTTTGGACATCCAACCCATTCCTAGTACTACTTCCAAACCTTTAGTTCCGAGTACTATTAGATTAGCATAAAAAAATATGCCATGGAATCAGATAGGGACGGCTTTGCAAATTTGCCTAGCTTTGGTGGTTGAACCAGGTATTTGAACAATCATAACACGCTTCAATTTGGTTGGTTGAATCTTACTAGTGCATGCAAATTCTTCAGTAACAAATGAGTGCGATGCTCCAGAATCAAACAACACTCTTGCAAGTACAGAGTTAATAGAAAACATACCCAGCACGACATCTGGCGCTTCCTGGGCTTCTTCAACATGTATGAGAAAGAGACGACCGTTGCGGTTGAGCGAGTTCCCTGGGGCAAACCTTCTTCCAGGCTGAACACGACACTGCTGCTGATCTGGGGCATTTGCATTGGGGGCTGCGGAAATCTTCTTGGGGCACTCATTGGAATAGTGACCCTTGGTTCCACATTCATAACAAGTCACTTGCGACTTGTCCTTTGCTGCAACAGGCACAACATTTCTTCCAGTCCTTGGGGCAGTGTTGGTGTTGGTGGCAGCATTGTTGTTGTTGAACTTGGGTGGGGCACGGTTGAAATTGCTGGAGTTGCCGGGGTTGTTGTGGTTTCCTCTGGGCCTTGGCTTTCCATGGTTGGGATGGGTCGGACGGTTCATCGGGGGTCTGTTGTTTATTGGGGCAAATCCTGGAGATGGGTTGGGGCGATACTTTGGTGTATGGTGGGTTCCTGGTTGATGCATCATGCGACGCTTGCGGTTCTCATTAGCTTGGTTGATCTTTACTTCCATCTGAATGGCAGAGTCCACTAAGGCTTCAATATATGCGAAGGGGATATTGACTAACACTGTCTGCATTTCATTGTGCAGACCATTCAGGAATCTCTCTTTCTTCTTGGCTTCAGTGTCGATTTCATCTGGTGCATACCTAGCCAATGACAAGAATTTGTCACGGTATTCCACTACTGTCATCCTTCCTTGCTTTAGTTCCCTGAATTCATCTCTCATCCTCTTGATTAAACCCGGTGGCACATGGGTTCTGCTGAACTTGAATTTGAACTCTTCCCAAGTCATCATCTGACCTCCTGTCATGGCGCGAACGCTGTTCCACCATGCTCTTGCATCTCCGGCCAGATAGTGGGTAGCAAACAAAACTTTCTTGTTAGCTTCCACTCCTGCAACTTCGAGATTGTTCTCCATGGTTTGCAACCAATCATCTGCATCTAGGGGCTCTTGTGACTTAGTGAAAACAGGTGGATTGGTGTTGTGGAAATTCTTGAGTTTAGATCCATGGTTGTCTTGATTTCCATGGCCTTGATTGTTGTTGGCCATCTGAGCTATCTGTTGAAGGGTGGCTAAGTTGGCTTGACATTTGAATCTTTCGGCTTCGCGGTCATAAACCAACATTTGCAAGAGTTGCAACATCGGGTTCGGGGCTGAGTTGCTTCCTCCGCGAGGCATCTAAATATTGAGATAGATCATGAGAAAAGAGGGAAATTTCTAAGGTTTAGGGGTTTTTTTGTGAAAAGTTTTTAAAGTTTGACTCAGATTTTTCTAGCAACTTGCTTTTCATTCCTTCATTCATAGCACACAATACAAACACACACCACAACAAAGAAAAACAGATGGTTTTAAGAACCATTCTGGGAAACTACGATACAATGGGACCAAATACAACTCACTAACGCTAGTGCTCAAGTGCTACTACTCCTTGGAGTCAGTGTCCTCATCATCCTCATCAGCATCATCGATGAAGGCGAAGTCATCCTCATAGGTGAAGAAGTCCATGGCCTGATCCTCCAGAAAGTCATCATCATCGCTGAGATAGGAGTAGGGGTCTCCACGAAGTTCTTCCCCTGCATTCTCCCTCTCCTCCAACTACATGTCTCTCTCGTGGATCGTCTCCTCCAAATACGTGATCCGGTGGCAAAGACGGCCAATGATGCGCTCCTTCTTGTCGAGCTGACGGCGACGAGACTTATGATCCTTCACTAGCATGGAGATGGTCTGATCCTTCTTGGCAGCGATGGCGTACTTGTGGTTGGCGTAGGAACGGGCATTGTACAACTCCTTCTGACGGTCATACATCATGAAGCTGAGGTGGTCCAATTGACTCTTCAGCTCGTGGTGATATGGGGCCTCCAGTGGCTGTCCCATAACATCACGCCTTGGGTAGAACTTAAAACGGGTATCCTTGATTTGATTGATACTCTGCCCACATAGATGGGCAAGAGCTTCCTGCATTGCCCTCGCCAGTCCATCGAGCCAGTTGTTGTCTCTTAAGGTGAACTGAATTCCCTCTAGAGTGGGAGGTTCAATATTTACTTGGAGACTTGCAAAAACTAGCCACTGCAGATCTTCTCCTTCCTGATCATTGAGCTGAGTCCGAAGAACTCGGGGTGCAGACGCTCCAGCATCTCCGACAGCTGGTCCAAGTCACGCTCAAAGATGAGGTCTCCTCCATTCCCCAACTGATAAAACTTGCTATACTTCACGTCCATCTATAAGAATATAGGATGAGTAAGTTAGTAGAGTGATCAAGTGTGTCAAATTTTATGTACTTTGCAAGAATTTTTGAGGAACATGAATTTTCATGAAAGAATCCAAGTGATAAGAATGGGAATAAGTTTTTGTAAATACTCACTTCCTTTGGTTTTGAAACTAAGTTTTTGATTCAAACGTCCATTCTAACTAGGGTCTCCTATGGTCAGGATGGCTCTGATACCAACTTGTCAACACCCGGATTTTTAATCCCAGATGCCTATTATGCCATACATCGCAGTCCCAGGATTACCATTTTTGCGAGACATAACAGATTTGGATATCACAGTACATCATCCATTACAAACCATACATAAGGTCTTACACAAATAAGGATCTCATGATTCAGTTCTTAATACAACTCAAGCAGCGGAATAATGTAATAGTAACAATAGCGTAGGAGAAGCTTCATCTTCATGGTCACATGCAATGTTGATGATGGGAGATGATCCTAGTTATCGTAACCTTCCTGCGGCCCGTCCTCCTGATACTCCTCTTCATAGTCTGGCCACGGGAATAGCTAGGGAGAAAGCCATGAGTACTCTTTAAGTACTCGCAAACTAATATTAATAAGTGAAGGGGGGTTTTATAGTAGGATACTAAGCTCTAGGGTTCTTTGGCAAAAAGCCAGATTTACCTCTACTAAGTTCAAAAGCAAAGAAAGCTAGTTGAAAGTTTTATAACACCTAAGTGGGAACTCGAATTTCATGTCACAACTCTATTGTGGTCAAGTCAAAGTCATAAATCATTTCATAAGTCATTTTGAAAACATCTGACGATAGAACAGTATGGCCACTTCAACTGTCCATAACCTCGGACGCGGCTATTCGAATAGTTTGACACTCTGCAGAGATTGTACACTTTCAGCACAACATTTCATACATCCGTCAGGAACAATCCTGAATTCACCATACTTAGTATGCGAATAATCAATCCTAACCTTTCAATTACATGCCCTAGTATAGGCACCTCTCCTGTGAGTTTAGCCTCCCAACCATGACCAACTGTCATCTTGGGTACTGCACAAGTGGACAATCTTGACAAGGTAGCCTCAGCTCAGACCTTGGCCGCAAGGGAACCCATAGTAAGGTATATAATTTTCCAGTCAAGCCCTACCCAATTTTCGGGTATTGTGGTTGTACGGTAAAATTGGAATGGTATCGCATCCAGACAACCATCAGTTTTATAAAGGGCTAAGGCTCATGCCTCAACATTTTCATAATCAAAATCATCAGGTGTTCAAGAACACATGTCAAAACATTTCAGTAGAATGACTCATCATTCTAAGGTTTTCATAACCATTTTCACCAAGTATTGCCATCTAAAGTTGATCAAGTTTTATGCTTAGCACTAGCAACTACATGTGGGCGTAAACACTAATGAGGTGTGGTAACAAATGTGAATGATCTAAGTTTAATCTCATGTCTTAGGATGACATCAAGATTATCTATCTTAGGCCAAGTTTTATGCTCTTTATGCTACCTTCAATTATCTTTCTCGAATCTACAAGTCACTAAGTAAACTCTAAGAGAAAGCTTTTAATAAAGAAAATAAAATACTAAGCTTGCAAGTAAAACTAGGATGGTGGGTCAAGTGGGTATAATCACATATGCTTAAGGCATATAGTTGGAATAGTAACAAGAAAGTAGTAGCTTGCATAAGTAGGGTATCTTGCAAGTGTTAGCTTGCCTTGTGTAGAGCAATGGTTGAAGTTCTCCTCGGCTTCTTCCTCGTAGTATCCTCCTTCCTCCTCGTATCCTTAGTCGGTACTAGCGTCTATAAATAAATACGAGGTACACAATCACCAAACAATACTTAACTATTTCTAATCATCACACAAAGGTTCACTCTAGGTAATCTAGCATCATAACTAACATTACAAGATTAAAGCACTTGTCCCATTTATTTTATTTTGAGAAAAGTAATTTCTACTCCTTGAAAAACTACTTAAGATTTCATAGTGTCCAACTCAAACATGGGATCATGTTTACACATGTCATCACCACATATTTCAGTACATGGGAATGTGATTTAAAGTGGTGTCACAATTTAATAAGGTTTAACCTTTTCATTTTAATTAATTAAAATGACTAGAAATGCCTATGGGGCATTCTTTTATTACTGGAACATTATTTCTGTAAGTAAACCTATATATTTTTATATATTTTGAAAGGTATGGTCAAATGTGATTTTTGAGAGTTGGAATCAACTCAAAAGCTCTTATGGTTGAATTTTGAAAAATGTTTGTATGTAGAAAAGTTTCTCCTTGTTATTTTTAGCATGGGTGTTCTACAAATCTAAATGGTTTGAATCCAATGGGCTTGGATTAAGCATTCCAGTACCTTTCTAACAAAATTGGTTTCATGCATTTTGGTTCAGTGAATCGAGGTGGGTTGATTTTTGAATCTAGGTACAGAACTGGGTTTGAAATTAAATGAATAAAATTAATTTTGAATTTTTGGGTCACGCAGGACGTTTAACTGGGCTGGCCCACTACACACAGCGCACACGCGGGCTGGTTAAGTGGCTATCCCCACGCGTCAGTGAGACAGTGAGGGGTGAAGCGGTACGGGGTGATCTAGGCCGCACGATCTAAATCTAATCGAACGGCTCTGGTTCTTCGTCCACGTCGGGCAGCGCCGGTGTGATAGAACCCTAGAACGGCATGTGGGGGTCGTGGGAGGCTCACCGGGGCTCAGGCGATGGTCGGTGACGGGGGAGAACGAAGAAGTCGACGACAGCTGTTCTCCTGGTACCGGCAGCTTCTCCAGGGGCGGCTCCAATCAACGACGCCTCTCCTCCTCTGCAACGGCGAACTCCGGTGAAATTCCGGCCACCTGGTTCTCCCTTGCTCCGGGAGTGAGTGGGTGTGATCAGTGAGAGGTTGGGAGTGAACTGGTGTGAAGAAAACGAGCGGGGGAGGCCTCCTTTTATAGTGTCTCAAGGGGACAAACGGGCGCGGGCTGAGCTCGTCGTGGTCGACGACACAATGGGCTAATGGCATGGGCGACGATAGGGGGCGCTGCTGTGCTCCCTGGCAGATCTCAATGGCGTGGTGGCGAGGCGTGGGGCGGTGATGATTGGTCGGAATGCATCGATGCTCTAGGCGGGTCCGACGGCAATTTTAATGTCGCACGGGTGCTCCTGGTCGCGTGGCGATGAACGAGGTTGTCTGGTGGGGTGCTGAAGTGTTGGCGATCACGCACACAAGAAGGGAGGGCGGCGCGCCGTCTATGGGTGCTGGTCACGTGTGGCGCACTGGCGCGCTCTCGGCTCGCACACAGAGAGACTGGGCGCGTGCTTGGCGGGTGGTCCAGGGGCTGGCTGTGCTCGAGGCTGGGACAGGGAGTGGCGGTGGACGGTGCTGCATGTTCCAGACAAGGTTGGCGGGGCTAGTTCTTCCTCTAGCTTGCTGGCGACATTGGGGTTGGCAAATGGGCTCGGCATGGTCACCATTAATGGCTATGCCAAGCTCACAGTGATGCTAATGATTGTTAATTGGGCTATATCATCTATTTAGAGTGTAGTGAGAGCTAGAGAGTGAATAAGGTTGGCCAAATTCACTACTCACTATAGTGTTTATTGTTTGTTTGTTTGCTGCCAGCAAGGTGTTTGATGAAATGGCCGAAAGAATTTCAAATTTGAATTTTGAATTCAAACTTGGTGGGTTTGCTAGGCACATACTAGGGAGTCTCTTTTCAGTTGTATTAGTCAAAGGGCACTGGTTTGGTTGGGTTTTGAAAATGTGTGATCTTCACATATGATAAAGATTCAATTTTGAATTGTCATTTGAATGAGGTTGTCAAATGTTTCTGCAAGTTTGAAAGGTGGGATTTGATTCACTTTTACTTGGTCTAGCAAGGGGTGAAAAGAATTAAAAAAGTTTCTATTTGATATCTTGGACTAGAAACATTCAAAGTGACCTAGTGAGCAAGATTGGCAAAAATGACCATTTGCCTTAATTGATTTGTTTTTGATTTTCTCTTTATGTGTTTCTGCTTGGAAATGTTTTATATGATGTTATATTCATCTTTAAACCATTTCTTTCTATTTTAGGTTAATCACACAAGATCATTCATGCATTTATCAAATCATCACATACACACATGCATTCATATGATTTTAATTACTCAAAGTTTTTATTAACCCTAATTTTAGTGATTAGAGTTTGATGATCATTGTTTTATATTTTTGGGATGTTACAAACCTCCCCCCTTAAACAAAATGTAGTGACCTTAGATCAATAAAGGTCCTAAGTCCCTGTGATTTACATGCTAGTCCCTGGATCAATAGCTAGCACTCACAGTCGATGAATATCATGTAAAACACAAAGTCATTATTACACGGAGAATCCAGAGTATGAATTTATTACAAATTTGCTTAGCATTAAGCTAGCTCAAATAACAGCGGAAACATAAAAGCAGCTTGAGTCCATCAACGCCCCAGGCTTGTCGAGTGTAGACTCGCGATCCCAACACATCTTTCAATATTTGGATTTTGCACATAATACGTGCAGCCAACAAGTTGGGTTAATACTTTGAATGTATTGGCAAATTACACCAAGGAAAGAAAAGACTATCTCTACATGCAAGGCTAGTTTAGGCTGTAGAGTTTATTTGCTCAAAGCTAGTTTTCTTTAGTATAGAGAAGAAGAGAAGATTTCCCTACTTTGTAAACTTTTGTTTAAGTAATATATGGTCGAATGGCACACGAGGATATTACTCACCAAGTGTCCAATCAACCTAACACTCGGATATTACTCACCAAGTTCCCGAAACCCTCCCAATAGCGATATGACTCATGCCTTGGGTTTTTAGAAAACTTTAAGTTTTGAAAGAGAGAGAGGAAGATCCTTCAGAGGCTCCATCCTTCAGATGCTCAATGTTGTTCTATTTCCGTGAACACGGCTGATCGATCAGATTGCAATACTCTCGAGAGTTTGTGCACTTTACCCACAATCCACGATCAAGTCCTTTGATAGACAAGACTATGGCGAGGCTTTCCCTTAGTAGCCCCTCTACCTTCTGGATCCAACCGTGCCAAGAACCTCCAAATGTTGGTACCCAGGTGAGGTTTTCGACTAAGTACTAGGCCAAGACAGAGCCCATATGTATTGTGGTTGCACTGGAAGCTTATGAATTCTGAAACATGGCAGACTTCTTTGATTCCTGGGCGGCCGTCCTCCACCAAAATCTCACTCGTTGTCCCGACAACCATTCCGCCCAGAAGAAAACTTAGTTTTATTTTGAAGTGGATTTGAGAAGAAAGGTTTGCTCAAGAGAGCCTTTATACTTAGAAAATTCATTGTCTTTCGAACCCCCCAACGGTACTTTTCATATATATAGCATAGCAAGCAATACTTAGCAAAAGAGGGGTAACCTATTAGGAAGGTAAAATCCTAAGTATAGAACTACTCATGGCATACTACAAAATCATCGCACTTGCAAAATAATACCAAGGAAAAACTCTACTAGAACATCCTACACATGCATACTACATAATTTTGAAGATCACATGCATAGAATCAAAACTGGGACAAAAGATATGAACAAGTGGTGTAACTTGCCTTGATCCGAGTAGCACTCTACACAATATCACTCCTCAGCGCACTCTGAACAATCTAACAAAACACAAACATAGATCTAATCACAACTTGTACAAAATATGCCACAGAGATAATATGCATTCATGCAACATGGTACTTATGCAAGATTTGTTTTCTAAATTGACCAAGGTAGTCTAATTGGATTGCAATTGTGTTAGGGATGTTATTAGTATTGATTTCCCACGGGTTTAAACAAATTTGGGTCTTATTCTAATTCTTGGGCTCACTAGAAGATCCAACCATCTAATTAGCCCGAAATCAGATCTAATGCTCTTAAGCAAGGTTCTATAATTTTTTTCCATAGGTGTTGTGAAAAGAAAGTCATCACAACAAGAATCAACTAAAACAGAGTTTTAATTATTTTTCTATAGATTAAACACCCTAATCTAGAGATTAAATTCTACACAGCAAAACCTTATGCAAACTTGTAATATTATTACAGATCTGTGTTCTACACAATTTTTTGAATCCAACGGTCTATTATACGCAAAATTTGTCCAAACGGTTGAATATCTACGAATTTAGCAAGTTTTAACTATATTCTGCCAAATTAAACTAATCCAACTAAAATAACGACATGTGGCAGCTTCTGATTGGTCCAGATAGACGACGCGGCGCAGACGTGGCGCTGACGCGGATTGCCACGTAGTGCAACGAGGTTCGCCGATACCCTTTCGATCTAAGGATCTAATCTACGCCGTTCGTCCTAGATCTAAGGGCTATGAGAGGGGGACAGACTTACCTTCCTCCCGACGGCGGCGACCGGCGGCGGGTGGCGCAACGGCAGATGGTGACGGCGTCCTAGTGCTCTTCGGAGAGGGTGAAGCAGTCACGGACGATCGCCTCCTCCTCGCGGTCCCGCTTGTTGCCTCGGGTACGACCTATTCCTCCCCGAGCGGTGGCGGTGGCGGCTTCTCTCCCGCAGCTCCGACGAGCAATCGGTGGCGGTGCGCTACGGTAAACAGAGGGGGAAACAGATGAGTCGACACTGTCTATCGATAGGATCACGCTAGGGAAGGAATTAAGGGAAGGGGTGCTCCCGTCGTCGACTTCGTCAACTTACCGAGGCCAGCGGCGGCTCGAGCCAGCCATATCGGAGGCGAGGCTAGGGTTTCTCTCGAGGGTTTGGAAACAGAGGAGAGGGTCACGCGACTGTATTTATTAGCTGTCCAGGGAGTCCAGTTGGATACGGAGACGGGGGCGAGGTGGCTCCGTGGCCGACGGGGACTCTGGTTCCGATTTTTCCGGGGGAGAGGGATGACAGGCGGGGCCGAGCTATCAGCGGGTGCGGCTGTGTGGGCTGGCAGGTTAGGCTTGTGGGCTGGCGGCTTGGGCGCTAGCGCTTAGGCGACGCTCGCGCGCTAGTGGGCTGGGGCAGCCGGCCCAGTAGTTTTTTTTACTTTTATCTTTTCCATTTTCTGTTTCACAAATTCTTTAATAACTTTTGCTAAACAAGTCTAAAAGCAATGAAACCAATTCCTAAATTTTTGTAAAAAGGAGGTGGTCATCATAGAACCATAGAATAACATCTTTGGCATTGTTTTTAGAAGGGTCAACCATGAATACATCATTTTTGCTCATAGGGGGAAACTTTATTAGGGTTTTTGAATAGGGTTTAATGGTGGGGTTTGATGCAACTTTAAATTTGTATGCAATTGATGCAAGGATGATGCATGCTTCTAGTAACATCTTAATAAAATCTGGGATGTTACAAACCTACCCCCCTTAAGAAGAATCTCGTCCCTGAGATTCGGGTTGGCTAGCAAATAGGTGTGGATGTTCTGCCTTCAAATCTTCTTCACGCTCCCACGTGGCTTCTTCGTCGGAGTGGTGGTTCCATTGTACTTTGCAGAATCTGATAGTCTTGGTACGGGTAATCCTTTCAGCTGTTTCCAATAATTTGATGGGATTTTCCTCATAGGTAAGGTCATTCTCCAATTGAACCTTAACCAGGGGAACTGTATCCCTTAGCGATGTTTCTGCCATTTCTGGGTGGCATTCCTTTAGTTGTGACACATGAAACACATCATGAACTGTCAGTCCTTCTGGTAACTCCAACTGATAAGCAACTTCTCCTCTACAGGACAGAACCTTATATGGTCCTATGAATCATGGGGCTAACTTACCCTTGATTCCAAACCTCTTAACTCCTCGCAGCAGTGCAACTCGAAGGTACGCACGGTCCCCTATTTCATAAGTCGCATTTCTGCGTTTGGAATCAACATAGCTCTTTTGTCGTGATTGAGCTACCTTTAGCCTGTCTTGAATCTGTCATACCTTTTCTTCGGCATCCTTGATCAGTTCAGGTCCAAAAAGACTACGTTCACCAACTCCACTCCATAAGAGCGGAGTCCTACACTTCCTGCCATATAGAACTTCAAACGGAGCCATCTTGATACTTGTCTGGTAGCTGTTGTTGTACGAGAACTCAGCATATGGCAGGTTATCATCCCAACTAGACCCATAGTCTAGTTCGCAAGCTCTCAACATATCTTCCAAAATCTTGTTCACTCTTTCTGTTTGGCCATCTGTTTGAGGGTAGAAAGCAGTACTGAATTCTAGTATGGTTCCAAGAGACTCATGTAACTGTCGCCAAAACTTTGAAGTGAACTGGGTGCCTCTATCTGATACAATTCCCTTAGGGACACCATGCAGACTTACAATCCTTGACATATATATCTTGGCAAGCTTAGCACTTGTATATGTGGTCTTTACGGGGATGAAGTGAGCCATCTTGGTAAAGTGGTCCACCACTACCCAGATAGAATCAAATCCTGAACGTGTCCGGGGCAACCCCGTGATAAAATACATGCCTACCTTATCCCACTTCCAGTCGGGTATAGGTAGCGGTTGAAGTAATCCGGACGATTTCTGATGCTCGGCCTTAACTCTATTGCATACGTCACATAGAGAAATATACTCGGCAATTTCTATTTTTAGGTTATTCCACCAAAATCTATCCTTCACATCCATGTACATCTTCATGTTATCTGGATGAATTGAGTAAGGTGAATTGTGAGCTTCTTGTAAAATCAACTTCCTGATATCAGGGTCATTGGGAACGCACAAACGCTTCCCATACCAAAGGGTTCCTTATTCGTCCAGACGAAATTCTTTTGTCTTTCCTTCACTTATTTTGACTCTTATTTCTTCCAACTCTTTATCTCCCTTTTGTGCTTCCTTGATTCTCTCTTGGAAAGTAGACACTATTTCCATAGTCGCTATGTGTCCTTTCGGAACTATTTCTAGCCTGAGATCCTTGAATTGCTTGCATAAATCCTCTGGAAGTTCCCCTGCGGTAAGCCCATTCACATAAACCTTACGACTTAAGGCATCAGCCACCACGTTTGCCTTTCCGGGGTGGTACTGTAAATCCAAGTCATAATCCTTAATCAGCTCAAGCCATCTTCTTTGTCTCATATTCAACTCCTTTTGGGTGAAGATGTATTTCAAACTCTTATGATCTGTGAACACATCACAATGTTTGCCCATGAGGTAGTGTCTCCATACCTTGAGTGCATGTACCACATATGCAAGTTCCAAATCATGTGTGGGGTAGTTGTGTTCGTGGTTCTTGAGTTGTCGAGAGGCATAGGATACCACTTTCCCATCTTGCATCAATACACTTCCAAGTCCTTGTCGAGAAGCGTCACAATAGACTTGAAAATCCTTTTGGATATCAGGCAGACATAGTACTGGTGCCGTTACAAGGCGTTTCTTCAACTCCTGAAAGCTTGCTTCACATGACTCGGTCCATAGGAATTTATTTTCCTTCTTCAACAGTTCCGTCATGGGTTTCGCTATTTTGGAAAAGTTTTCAATGAACCTCCGGTAATACCCTGCGAGGCCCAAGAAACTCCTAATATCTCCCACATTCTTGGGTGACTCCCATTCCATTATGGAAGCTACTTTACTGGGATCTACGACAACTCCTTTTGCCGACACAACATGACCAAGGAATCCCACTTCCTTTAACCAAAATTCGCATTTGCTGAATTTGACGTACAACTTGTGTTCTCTTAGTTTCTCCATAATTAGGCGCAGATGTTTCTCATGTTCCTTCTCATCCTTGGAGTATATGAGTATATCATCTATGAATACCACGATAAACTTGTCCAAATATTCCATGAACACCTTGTTGATCATGGTCATGAAGTATGCCAGGGCATTGGTTAGACCAAAAGACATCACGGTGTACTCATACAATCCGTAGGCACATCCTATTCTCGAATTTTTAGCTGAAAGTAGCCTGATCGCAGATCGATCTTTGAGAACACACTGGATCCCTTTAACTGGTCAAACAAGTCATTGATGTTGGGCAGAGGGTACTTGTTCTTGATTGTCACTTCGTTCAATGAGCGGCAGTCCACAACCAGCCTCTTGGTTTTATCCTTCTTTTCCACGAATAGGACAGGTGCTCCCCAAGATGACGCGCTGGGTTGAATGAATCCCTTGTCCAATTGTTCCCTAAGTTGTTTCTTGAGTTCCTTCAACTCGTCCACATCCATCTTGTATGGTCTCTTAGCTATCGGCCCTGTGCCCGACATCAAGGCAATGAGGAACTCGATATCACGGTCGGGAGGCATCCCGGGTAACTCCTCCGGAAAGACATCTGGGTATTCCTTTACAATAGGTACATCTTCCAAGCTAACCCCCTTAAGAGAGTTCACCATGACTTCCTTAAGTGCGAAATTAGACTTGATATGAATCCTCTTCCCTTCCAGTGTTGTGAGCGTGACAGTTCTTTTGGCACAATCTATGACTCCTTCATATTCGGTCATCCAATTCATGCCCAAGATTATGTCTAATCCTTGTGATTCTAGAACTACTAGACTTGTGGGAAAGATGTGTGTCCCAATCCTTAGTTCTAATCCCCGGCAACCAGAGTTTGCCACTATTTATCCTCCAGGAGAACTTACCCTCAGAGGAGAGTTTATAGTCTCCGTAGGTATCTTGCCTCTATCCACAAATACTCTTGATATGAATGAATGCGATGCACCAGTATCAAAAAGAACAACTGCGGGAATAGAATTGAGCTTGAGCTTACCAATCATGGAGTCCGGTGCATCACAAGCATCCTCCATAGAGACATGATTCACCGTGGCTTTGACAAACGGATTTGGCTTCTTCCTGTTTCCATTGCCATGGTTGTGTCCACTTCCATTCCCATTGCCATTGCCATTCTTCTTCTCGGGGCAAGTGGTTGCATAGTGCCCTGTCTTGTTGCACTTAAAGCATGTCACCTCACTGAGATCCTTTCCATTGCTGCCATTCCCATTGCGGTTTTTATGGCCATTGTGTTTGTGGCCGCCATGGTGATGACCGTTATGGTTGTGGCCATTACTGTTATAAGGTGGTGGTGAGGAAGTGCGCTGCTTCTGGTACGGAACAGAGTGCTTGTGAGGGTTAGACTTCCTCTTGCGGTTTTCTATGCTCTTTCTTTTGGATTCAACCACAATGGCTCTGTCCAAGAGTTCCTGAAAGTTGTCAAATTTCTGAGCCACAAGCTGGATGTATATCTCATCATTGAGTCCTCTTAAGAATTCCTCCTGCCTTTTGGCATCAGTGGAAACATCCTCGGGTGCATAACGGGCTAGCTTGTTGAAAAGCTCACCATACTCGGTGACGGAACGGTGCAGCTGGTGTAGGTCGCGAAACTCGCGCCTTTTCAGAGTCATGACACCAGCAGCCACATGATGAGTGCGAAAAGCTAACTCGAACTGATCCCAAGTGATAGCATCAATATCCGGGTCGGTGACTTGGTAGTTATCCCACCATTCTGCAGCAGGTCCTTCAAGCTGGTGCGCGGCATAATGTACCCTGTCGGCTCCGACAGCTTGCATAGTGTCTAACTTCTTGTTAATTGTATGTAGCCAGTTATCTGCGATGATTGGTTCAGCGCTGCTAGTGAAGGTAGGTGGGTTCAATCTCAGAAACCGAGTCAAGCGATCCTATTGAGGTGGTGGTGGAGGTGGCGCGTTGTTGTTGTTGTTGTTTTGCATGTTTTGAGTGAGCAGTTGGATCAGCTGGTTCTGAGTGGCCAGAAGATGTGCAATTTCTGGAGGAATTTCGGTGTTCGCACGTCTTGGCGGCATCTGTGGGGTTTGAGAGACAAGTTAAGAAATAGACAGAAAGACTAAGTAGTAAACTCCTACCCTTATGAAAACACACAAGGCACACAAAGCACGAAAGCACAAACTTAACACCGAAATCAACCAAGTTTAACTAAACCAAATATGTCTTGGTATTTATTACAATTGCGAATAACGTTCTACTATAGAATTTAAAGGTGGTCCAACTACTACACATCTTCCACGCCTTCCTCTTCCTCGTCCTCGAACGAGTAGCCTTCCTGCTCTAGGGTTGTCTTGTATAGCTCCATCTCCTTTGTGGTGTCTTCAAGCTTCTCTTGGAGGTTCTTTATCTCATCCTGCAGCTTCTTGGTAGTGGCTTCTAGTTGCTCCTGAAGTCCCTTCTGCTCGCCTTGTAGTTCCTCCACTAGACTTGACTTCTTTGCGGCTTCAAGTTGCTTTGCCAAGTCCCTCTTGGAAGCACGCACATTATTGATTATCTTGCAAAGGCCTTCGGTTTGCACTTAAGTTCCATTGATCTCCTTCTTGAGTTCCCTAATCCTCTTGTTTTTATTTATCACCCTCTTCTCTTGGTTAGTGAACTTCTTCTCTTGGTCCTGGAACTTTATCTCTTGGAGCTTCATTGCCTCCTCCTGCTGCTTGATCATTTCCTCCTTCTCCTTGATGAGAGCGCATAGCTCATTGTTCTTTAACATCTCGAGGAAGCTACCTTTTTCAAGGTCATGGATGTGGTACTCCAAGTCTTGATATTGGGTCCTTCGGCGCTTGGTAGAAGTCCTTTCCTCAAAGGTTAAATCCATGGGAATTCCTTCCTCATCTCGTATTCCAAAGAGGCCGCCGCAGTGTCCTTGGAGAGCCTCATGATGGCGTCCACATAGGCGACCAATGAGCTTCTGCAAGCTTGTGCTAAGGGCCTTCTCCTTGGAATCGCTAACAATGTGGATTGCTATGTCTTCCTCCGGGTTCTTGCCTCGCTCTTGTCCTGGCTAGATGACTTTGACTCCCCAAAGGCCGTCCTTGTGGAGTTTCTTCATTGTGCTTCCATGGATTGTTGGCAGGGGAAGGTCCAAACGCGTGAGGAGATCCATGAGGCATCCACCAAAGCGAAGGGGCTCGATGTCCGCGACGGTGTCGTAGAGGAAGCTTGTCATCTTTAAGTTAGAAGAATGAAAATTAGATACTTAATCAAGTAGAGGAAGCAGATACTAGAAGTGCGGAAAATAACTTAGTAGAAAAGCAAGTAAGGCACATACGTTATAGGTGGTTCCAATCCTAGGGTCACGTCCTACGGGCAACGATGTGCTCTGATACCATCTGTAATGACCTTAGATCAATAAAGATCCTAAGTCCCTGTGATTTACATGCTAGTCCCTGGATCAATAGCTAGCACTCACAGTCGATGAATATCATGTAAAACACAAAGTCATTATTACACGGAGAATCCAAAGTATGAATTTATTACAAATTTGCTTAGCATTAAGCTAGCTCAAATAACAGCGGAAACATAAAAGGAGCTTGAGTCCATCAACGCCCCAGGCTTGTCGAGTGTAGACTTGCGATCCCTACACACCTTTCAATCTTCGGATTCTGCACATAAGACATGCAGCCAACAAGTTGGGTCAATACTTTGAATGTATTGGCCAATTACACCAAGGAAAGAAAAGACTATCTCTACATGCAAGGTTAGTTTAGGCTGTAGAGTTTATTTGCTCAAAGCTAGTTTTCTTAAGTATAGAGAAGAAGAGAAGATTTCCCTACTTTGTAAATTTTTGTTTAAGTAATATATGGTCGAATGGCACACGAGGATATTACTCACCAAGTGTCCAATCAACCTAACACTTGGATATTACTCACCAAGTTCCCAAAACCCTCCCAATAGCGATATGACTCATGCTTTGGGTTTTTAGAAAAATTTAAGTTTTGAAAGAGAGAGAGGAAGATCCTTCAGAGGCTCCATCCTTCAGATGCTCAATGTTGTTCTACTTCTGTGAACACGGCTGATCGATCAGATAGCAATACTCTCGAGAGTTTGTGCACTTTACCCACAATCCACGATCAAGTCCTTTTATAGATAAGACCATGGCGAGGCTTTCCCTTAGTAGCCCCTCTACCTTCTGGATCCAACCATGCCAAGAACCTCCAAATGTTGGTACCCAGGTGAGGTTTCCCACTAAGTACTAGGCCAAGACAGAGCCCATATGTATTGTGGTTGCACTGGAAGCTTCTGAATTCTGGAACATGGCAGACTTCTTTGATTCCTGGGCGGCCGTCCTCCACCAAAATCTCACTCGTTGTCCCGACAACCATTCCGCCCAGAAGAAAACTTAGTTTTATTTTAAAGTGGATTTGAGAAGAAAGGTTTTCTCAAGAGAGACTTTATACTTAGAAAATTCATTGTCTTTCGAACCCCCCAACGGTACTTTTCATATATATAGCATAGCAAGCAATACTTAGCAAAACAGGGGTAACCTATTAGGAAGGGAAAATCCTTAGTATAGAACTACTCATGGCATACTACAAAATCATCGCACTTGCAAAATAATACCAAGGAAAAATTCTACTAGAACATCCTACACATGCATACTACATAATTTTGAAGATCACATGCATAGAATAAAAACCGGGACAAAATATATGAACAAGTGGTGTAACTTGCCTTGATCCGAGTAGCACTATACATAATAGCACTCCTCAGCGCACTCTGAACAATCTAACAAAACACAAACATAGATCTAATCACAACTTGTACAAAATATGCCACATAGATAATATGCATGCATGCAACATGGTACTTATGCAAGATTTGTTTTCTAAATTTACCAAGGTAGTCTAATTGGATTGCAATTGTGTTAGGGATGTTATTAGTATTGATTTCCCACGGGTTTAAACAAATTTGGGTCTTATTCTAATTCTTGGGCTCACTAGAAGATCCAACCATCTAATTAGCCCCAAATCAGAGCTAATGCTCTTAAGGAAGGTTCTATAATTCTGTTTTGTAGGTGTTGTGAAAACAAAGTCATCACAACAAGAATCAACTAAAACAGAGTTTTAATTATTTTTCTATAGATTAAACACCCTAATCTAGAGATTAAATTCTACACAGAAAAACCTTATGCAAACTTCTAATATTATTACAGATCTGTGTTCTACACAATTTTGTGAATCCAACGGTATATTATACGCAAAATTTGGCCAAACGATTGAATATCTACGAATTTCGCAAGTTTTAACTATATTCTGCCAAATTAATCTAATCCAATTAAAATAGCGACAGGTGGCAGCTTCTGATTGGTCCAGATAGACGACGCAGCGTAGACGTGGCGCTGACATGGATTTCCATGCGGATTGCCACACGGAGCAACGCGGTTCGTCGATACCCTTTCGATCTAAGGATCTAATCTACGCCGTTCGTCCTAGATCTAAGGGCTATGAGAGGGGGACGGACTTACCTTCCTACCTACGCTGGCGACCGGCGGCGGGTGGCGCAGCGGCAGATGGTGACGGCATCCTAGTGCTCTTCGGAGAGGGTGAAGCAGTCACGAACGATCGCCTCCTCCTCGCGGTCCCGCTCGCTGCCGCGGGTCCGACCTTTTCCTCCCCGAGCGGTGGCGGTGGCGGCTTCTCTCCCGCAGCTCCGGCGAGCAATCAGTGGCGGTGCGCTGCGGTAAACAGAGTGGGAAACGGATGAGTCGACGCTGTCGATCGAGAGGATCACGCTAGGGAAGGAATTAAGGGAAGGGGGTGCTCCCGTCGTCGACTTCGTCAACTTACCGAGGCCAGCGGCGGCTCGAGCCAGCGATATAGGAGGCGAGGCTAGGGTTTCTCTCGAGGGTTTGGAAACAGAGGAGAGGGTCGCGCGACTATATTTTTTAGCTGGACGGGGAGTCCGGTTGGATACGAAGACGGGGGCGAGGTGGCTCCGTGGCCGGCGGGGACTCTGGTTCCGATTTTTCCGGGGGAGAGGGATGACAGGCGGGGCTGAGCTGTCAGCGGGTGCGACTGTGTGGGCTGGCGCGGGCGCTGGCAGGTTAGGCTCACGGGCTGGTGGCTTGGGCGCTAGCACTTAGGCGACGCTCTCGCGCTAGTGGGCTGGGGCAGCCGGCCCAGTAGTTTTTTTTACTTTTATCTTTTCCATTTTCTGTTTCACAAATTCTTTAATAACTTTTGCTAAATAAGTCCAAAAGCAATGAAACCAATTCCTAAATTTTTGTAAAAAGGAGGTGGTCATCATAGAACCATAGAATAACGTCTTTGGCATTGTTTTTAGAAGGGTCAACCATGAATACATCATTTTTGCTCATAGGGGGAAACTTTATTAGGGTTTCTGAATAGGGTTTAATGGTGGGGTTTGATGCAACTTTAAATTTGTATGCAATTGATGCAAGGATGATGCATGCTTCTAGTAACATCTTAATAAAATCTGGGATGTTACACAAAATCTCGTCCCGAGATTTGAAAAAGGAAGAAAAAAGATTACCTAGGATTTAAAGAGATCGGGAAACTCCGTCCTGATGTGATCTTCTTGCTCCCAGGTAGCTTCTTCTTCAGTGTGGTTGCTCCACTGAATCTTGAGAAACTTGATGCTTCGGGTTCTGGTGGTTCTGAAAGCTTCTTCCAAAATACGGATGGGTACCTCGGGATACGTCAGGTCATCGTTGATCTCTATGGTCTGGTGGTCAATGTTGTTGAAAACTTCAGTCTTCTCCGGAACATCAAGGCATTTGCGAAGTAAAGATATATGGAACACATTGTGCACTGCGGACATTTCCTCGGGCAGTTCCAATTGATATGATACTTCTCCTCGACGATTTAGAATCTTGAAGGGTCCGATATATCTGGGGGCTAACTTTCCTTTGAGCTGGAAACGCTGCATTCCCTTCAAAGACGACACTTTTAGATACACAAAATCTCCGATGTTGAAAGCGAGGTCTCGACGTCTCTTGTCGGCGTAACTCTTCTGTCTTGACTGGGCGGTCTTGAGGTGCTCACGAATCTTGTGAACTTTCTCTTCTGCTTCTTGTAGGCTGTCGGGTCCAAAAATCTGACTCTCTCCTACTTCCGACCAATTTAAAGGGGTGCAACACTTCCTTCCATACATGAATTCAAATGGGGCCATTTGCAGACTATCTTGATAACTGTTGTTGTATGAAAATTCTGCAAAAGGCAGACAGTCTTCCCATTTAGATCCATACTCTAGCACATATGCTCTCAACATATCTTCGAGTATTTGATTTACTCACTCCGTTTGTCCATCGGTCTGAGGGTGATAAGCTATGATGAAATCCAGTCGGGTTTCTAAACCTTCTTGGACTTTCTTCCAGAATCTCGAGGTAAACTGAGTTCCTCGATCCAATAGAATGTTCTTGGGGACTCCGTTCAAGCTGACGATTCTAGCGATGTATAACTCTTCTAGCTTCAAACTCTGGTATGTGGTCTTGACTCGTAAGAAATGGGCGACTTTGGACAATCTGTCAACTATGACCCAGATAGAGTCATTTCCCCTACTAGAAGTAGGCAATCCGGTGATAAAGTCCATTCCAACTGAATCCCATTTCCTCTCTGGAATCTGTAAGGGTTGCAACAGTCCTGCGGGTCTTTGATGTCCTGCCTTGACTTTCTGACAGATATCACACTTGACGATATAGCTTCTGATTTCTCTCTTCATCTTATGCCACCAAAATTGTTCCTTCAAATACTGATACATCTTCGTTCCTTCGGGGTGGATAAAGTAAAGAGTATCATGGGCCTCTTTCAAATAAGTTCTTTCAACTCCGAATCTGCTGGTACACAGAGACGTCCTTTGTACCACATAACTCCTTCTTCGTCTTCGGTGAATCCGGGTACTTTGCTTGTAACGATACGACGTTTGATTCCGTCGATACTAGCATTTCCTTTCTGCGCCTCCTTGATCTGACTAATCAAAGAGGGTTGAAGTTCTATGCTAGACAAAAATCCTTCACTCACTAATTCCATTTGGAAAACTTCCACCTCTCTATGCAAACTTGGTTGCTCCTTCAAAATCATGGAGTTCAAGCGGCACGGCAATCTGCTAAGGGCATCTGCTACCACATTGGCTTTACCGGGGTGATAGTGAATGTCCAGATCATAGTCCTTGATTTGCTCAATCCATCTTCTCTGCCTCATATTCAGCTCCTTCTGAGTGAATATATATTTCAGGCTCTTGTGATCCGAATAAATATCACAACGGTTTCCCATTAGGTAATGCCTCCATGTCTTCAGGGCTAGAACAACGTCTGCTAGTTGAAGGTCATGGGTTGGATAGTTCTATTCATGATGTTTCAGTTGTTGGGATAGATAATATATAACTTTGCCTTCTTGCATTAGGACACATTCGATACCTGTCTTGGATGCGTCACAATACACATCAAAGGGCTTGGTGATATCCGACATGATCAAGATTGGGGCTGAAATCAATCTTCTCTTGAGTTCTTGAAAACTCGCTTCACATTTGTCCGTCCATTAAATTTTTTGTCCTTCTTCAGCAATTGGGTCATGGGTCTAGCGATACTCGAGAATCCTTCTACGAACTTGCGGTTGTATCCCGCTAATCCGAGAAATGCACGAACTTGGGTTTGAGTGGTTGGGGCTTGCCAATCTTCAACATCCTTCACCTTCGTAGGGTCAACAACAATTCCTCCGGCTGATACAATATGTCCGAGGAATCCTACCTCCTGTAACCAGAATTCACATTTGCTAAACTTGGCATATAGCTGAAGCTCTCTAAGGGTTCCAGGGATGGTCCTTAGGTGTAGCTCATGTTCTTCTTCTGATTTGGAATAAATCAGAATGTCATCGATGAAAGCAACGACAAACTTATCTAGGAAGTCCATAAAAATCTTATTCATGAGGTTCATGAAATAAGCGGGGGCATTGGTTAATCCAAAAGACATGACAGTATACTCGTATAATCCATATCGGATGGTAAAGGAACTCTTTGGAATAACCTCTGCACGAATCTTGAGTTGATGATAGCCAGTTCTAAGATCAATATTAGAAAACACTTTGGCACCAGTCATCTGGTCAAATAGGTCTTCTATCTTCGGCAATGGGTACTTGTTCTTGATGGTAACATCATTCAACTTCCGATAATCCATACACAAACAGTTACCTCCATCTTTCTTGTCCACGAACAAAACTGGTGATCTCCATGGTGACGCACTTGGTTGAATCAGTCCAATTTCCATCATGGCATCCGGTTGCTTCTTCAGTTCTGCTAGTTCAGACGGGTTCATACTATATGGTCTCTGGGCTATGGGTCCGGTTCCAGGGATTAGTTCAATGATAAACTCGATATCCCGATCCAGGGGCATACCGGGCAAAACATATGGAAATACATCAGGGTATTCACAGACTATCCGGACTTGGTCAATGGTTGGTTGGGCTATACTCTTGTTGCACTTGAATTGATGAGGCAAGGTTTCATATACATGCTCGATAGATATTCCGGCTGTACTGGTCAGGGTTATGGCTTTCTTGGCATAGTCAATTAATCCTCTGTGTTTGGACATCCAATCCATTCCTAGTACTACTTCCAAACCTTTAGTTCCGAGTACTATTAGATTAGCATAAAAATCTATGCCATGGATTCGGATAGGGACGTCTTTTCAAATTTTCCTAGCTTTGGTGGTTGAACCAGGTATTTGAACAATCATAACATGCTTCAATTTGGTTGGTTGAATCTTACTAGTGCATGCAAATTCTTCAGTAACAAATGAGTGCGATGCTCCAGAATCAAACAACACTCTTGCAAGTACCGAGTTAACAGAAAACATACCCAACACGACATCTGGCGCTTCCTGGGCTTCTTCAGCATGCATGAGAAAGAGACGACTGTTGCGGTTGAGCGAGTTCCCTGGGGCAAACCTTCTTCCAGGATGAACACGACGCTGCTGCTGAGCTAGGGCATTTGAATTGGGGGCTGCGGCAATCTTCTGGGGCACTCATTGGAATAGTGACCCTTGGTTCCACATTCATAACAAGTCACTTGCGACTTGTCCTTTGCTGCAACAGGCACAACATTTCTTCTAGTCCTTGGGGCAGTGGTGGTTTTGGTGGCAGCATTGTTGTTGTTGAACTTGGGTGGGGCACGGTTGAAATTGCTGGAGTTGCCGGGGTTGTTGTGGTTTCCTCCGGGCCTTGGGTTTCCACGGTTGGGATAGGTCGGACGGTTCATCGGATGTTTGTTGTTTCTTGGGGCAAATCCTGGAGATGGGTTGGGGCGATACTTTGGTGTATGGTGGGTTACTGGTTGATGCATCATGCGACACTTGCGGTTATCATTAGCTTGGTTGATCTTTCCTTCCATCTGAATGGCAGAGTCCACTATGGCTTCAATATCTGCGAAGGGGATATTGACTAACACTGTCTGCATTTCATCATGCAGACCATTCAGGAATCTCTCTTTCTTCTTGGCTTTAGTGTCGATTTCATCTGGTGCATACCTAGCCAATGACAAGAATTTGTCATGGTATTCCACTACTGTCATCCTTCCTTACTTTAGTTCCCTGAATTCATCTCTCATCCTCTTGATTAAACCCGGTGGCACATGGGTTCTGCTGTACTTTACTTTGAACTCTTCCCAAGTCATCATCTGACCTCCTGTCATGGCGTGAACGCTGTTCCACCATGCTCTTGCATCTCCGGACAGATAGTGGGTAGCAAACAACACGTTCTCGTTAGCTTCCACTCCTGCAACTTCGAGATTGTTCTCCATGGTTTGCAACCAATCATCTGCTTCTAGGGGCTCTTGTGACTTAGTGAAAACAAGTGGATTGGTGTTCTGGAAATTCTTGAGCTTAGATCCATGGTTGGCTTGATTTCCATGGCCTTGATTATTGTTGGCCAACTGAGCTATCTGTTGAAGGGTGGCTAAGTTGTCTTGACATTCGACTCTTTCGGCTTCGTGGTCATAAGCCAACATTTGCAAGAGATGCAACGTCGGGACCAGGGCTGTGTTGCTTCCTCCGCGAGGCATCTGAAGATTGAGATAGATCATGAGAAAAGAGGGAAATTTCTAAGGTTCAGGGTTTTTTTTGTGAAAAGTTTTTGAAGGTTGACTCAGATTTTTCTAGCAACTTGCTTTTCATTCCTTCACTCATAGCACACAATACAAACACACACCACAACAAAGAAAAACAGATGGTTTTAAGAACCATTCTGGGAAACTACGATACAATGGGACCGAATACAACTCACTAACGCTAGTGCTCAAGTGCTACTCCTCCTTGGAGTCAGTGTCCTCATCATCCTCATCATCATCAATGAAGGCGAAGTCATCCTCATCTGTGAAGAAGTCCAAGGCCTGATCCTCCAGAAATTCATCATCATCGCTGAGATAGGTGTAGGGGTCTCCACGAAGGTCTTCCCCTGCATTCTCCCTCTCCTCCAACTGCATGTCTCTCTCGTGATGGTCTCCTCTAAATTCGTGATCCGGTGGCGAAGACGGACAATGATGCGCTCCTTCTTGTCGATATGACGGCGACGAGACTTGCGATCCTTCACTAGCATGGCGATGGTCTGATCCTTCTTGGCGGCGATGGCGTACTTGTGGTTGGCGTAGGAACGGGCATTGTTCAACTCCTTCTGACGGTCATACATCATGAAGCTGAGGTGGTCCAGTTGAATCTTCAACTCGTGGTGATATGGGGCCTCCAGTGGCTATCCCATAACATCACTCCTTGGGTAGAACTCAAAACGGGTATCCTTGATTTGATTGATACTCTACCCACATAGATGCGCAAGAGCTTACTACATTTTCCTGGACAGTCCATCGAGCCAGTTGTTCTCTCTTAAGGTGAACTAAATTCCCTCTACCGTGGGAGGTTCAATCTTTCCTCGGAGACTTGCAACAACTAGCCACTGCAGATCTTCTCCTTCCTGATCATTGATCTGAGCTCCGAAGAATTCGGGGTGCGGACGCTCCAGCATCTCCGACAGTTGGTCCAAGTCACGCTCAAAGATGAGATCTCCTCCATTCCCCAAATGATAAAACTTGGTGTACTTCACGTCCATCTATAAGAATATAGGATGAGTAAGTTAGTAGAGTGATCAAGTGTGTCAAATTTTATGTACTTTGCAAGAATTTTTGAGGAACATGATTTTTCATGAAAGAATCCAAGTGATAAGAATGGGAATAAGTTTTTGTAAATACTCACTTCCTTTGGTTTTGAAACTAAGTATTTGATTCAAACGTCCATTCTAACTAGGGTATCCTATGTTCAGGATAGCTCTGATACCAACTTGTCAACACCCGGATTTTTAATCCCAGATGCCTGTTATGCCATACATCGCAGTCCCAGTATGTTGGGGATATACTATATGGGTATCCTCATAGCATGTCTCTTATCCGACTAACCCGGGTGGCCCATAGTCGGTAGCATGGCCTGTGGCCTGCTAGGTGGTCCAGTTAGGTGTTTCCAGAAGGGAGGCCCATGCTGGATAAAGGAAGGCTATGGTGGAGTCACCAGCATACCCGAAGCCTTGGAGTACAAGATACACAAGACTAGTGATAGACGGTGTAGGACTCTGTAACCTGTCCGGCTAGGACTTTTCCCTGTAACCCTAGGATCGGGCAACTATATAAGTCGGACCTATGGGAGCCTTTAGGGCACAATCTCATATACAACTTAGTATAGATTCATACAACCTCGCACAGCGAACCTATCTTTGTAAGTCGGCGTATTGCCCTTATAGTGATTTATAGCAGGAGTAGGATTCCGCCACCATCGTGGGATCTGAACCTGGGTAAGCTGTGTTACCTCGTACCCGTCAACCGTCCGCCTTACCCCACGTCTCTAAACACGCACTGTGAGGACCCCTCCATGGCGTACTCGTCGGCAATACCACGACAGTTGGCGCCCACCGTGGGGCAAGAGGCGCTTGAGGCTCTTTAGCGGGCGAGGACCAAGATCTTCGCAGGAATCGGTGAAACCGTAGCCATCGGCCGTGTTCTCTTCTCCGGCAACGTTCCGATCGTCCCCCCTGAAGAGTTCTGGATCCCGGCGAAGACGAACCCTACGCGGTGTTCGATCGTTCCTATCAGAGACATCCACCTCTTCATCGGCGAAACCGACTCGGGCACTAATTCCCTGGGAGTCGGAGAAGCATCAAGACCCGCACGGACCGCCTACGGGCAGGATACGTTCGCGGAAGGATCGATGTCGGATCTCTCCTCGGAGTTTGCCGGCAAAGATCAGAAAAATTCAAGACCACCCAAACCCCCCCTGTGCAGGATATAAAGGTGGAAGATCACTTCAAATCCGCCGGCTTTGTCCGCGCGTCTAGACAGCAGAGATCCAAGTTCGTCGGCGTGGTTACCATCTTCGATCTGGCGCGCTGCGTTCAGAGAGAGGGAGAAAACCCCCGCGACTACCTCGCCAGGTGGCTCCGTATACGGGCCGACCTGGCCAATTACCCCGATGATAACGCTTTGTATCACTTCGTGGAAGGACTGGACCGCGGCGCACTTCTCCGACATTCTTTACATCGGCAGCAGGCAACAGGACGCCTTACCCTCGAAGAGATGGTGAGAACCGTCAACAGCTACGCGGCAGCCCAGATGGAGCTTGCGCTCAGAGTCGGAGAACCTCCGGTTCTGCAGCCGCCGCCACCGCCTCCGGCCGCCATAGTCATAGCAGCACCTCTAGTCATCGTCGAGGCCATTGCACCTCCACCGCCCGTCATCGAGGAAGTCCTGGCACCCTCCGACTCTGTCATTGACGCGCTTTATGCTGATTTGAGTGCAAATTCAGAGGAGGTAGACTTCAGTCCAGAAGAGCTAGACTCCGCTATGCAGGAGATGGAGGAGGAGTACTCGCGCGACGAGCAAGCTAACAACACCGTCATGTCTCGAGGGGTGTTCATCACCATTGGGACAACGATGGATGAAGATCAACCCGGGCAAGCTCCGCCTGCAGCGCTGGAAAAGGGGAAGGGGCCACTTATTGCTGCCGACGATGATCGCGCAAAGGTCATGCCTCCTCCGCCTAACCCAGTGCAGCAGCCGCAGGAACTCGGCACCAGTCCGAGCAACAACAACACCGCAAACTTGCCGCCTCCAGCATCCACGTCGGCAGCAGCCCATGTTACTCCAGCTGATAGAGTGATGTACGACAATCTCCTCGTCGAGCCACTAACCGTTGATCATATCCGGAACGTGACTCATCTTGACGAGAAGCGCCAGCAGCTGCTGGAGGAGGCGCAAGCCATCACGGAGCAAGGCGCTAAACTAGATCGAGATCTAGTCAACGCGCAGAAGTCCATAGAGAAAGCTAGAGCAATGGAGGCCGAGTACAAGACTCTGCTGCAGCAGCAGAAGGCTAAGAAGGCTCCGACTCGCGTCATCAACGATCCTGGTGTACGACGCAACATAGGATGGGCTCCCTTGAAGCTGGCACAGGCCAAACCATACATTGATAGTCAAGGCAAGCAGGTGATGCCCACCCCACTCCTTAACCTCGCCGTCGCCAAGACCCTTCTGGAGCAGGATAGATCGCCTGAGGCAGTAGAACAGGTCTATGACCTATTGGCCAAGGCGGTAAAGCAGCAGGAAAAGGCCACCTCTCAGAGGCTTGAGTCTGACCCAGCGCTCTGCCGATCTAGCCAGTACAAACCGCCAAGGGACAGATCTCCTCAGGATGTCGGATCACAGACGGGTTCATCAGAATGAAGACGGAGGGATGCGCGCAACAGGAAGGATGCTATCCCCATATCCTCCGACCACGGAGAAAAAGCCCGACCTCACCGCCCATCGCCACCGTCCAGATCCCCCTGACGTCAGGAAGACTACAAGGCTCACAATCGCACGGATATGCCCCCTCCAAAGCAGTGTGGCATCGTCATCCGCGACAACGCAGCGTAGACTCGTCATGATGAAGAGCGCCACCAAGGACACAAGAGCAGGTCACACCACGACCCTCCGCGTCCGACAAGCAAACGTGACAGGCGCGAGGCGTCGCAGGAGGGTAACAACAAGAAGGCTAACCCACCGCCACCTCCGCCTCGGTCGCCGCCAAGCAGTCACCATGGTGGAAGAGGCCCGCGTCATTCACGCAGCCCATCCCCTGTTGACAACAAGAAGAAGAACCTGAAGCCGTACGATGCACGTTCGCGGATCGATAAGATCCACGAGGCCCGGGAAGGACCATACCTGGGACCAGATTGTTTTGGACCTGCAATACGGTCCGCAACTTACCCCAAAGGTTTCCGGATCGACAAGACCATCAAGCCCTATGACGACACCGCCAAACCTGCCACATGGTTGCAGGACTACAGCAACGCGGTGGAGATTGCCGGAGGCAACCCCAACGTCGCCGTTAAGTACCTCCCGTTAATGTTGGCAGGCACGGCCCGTCAATGGATCGACGACTTGCCAGAGAAATCTATCTACAACTGGCTGGATATGCAAGAAGCATTCACCAAGAACTTTGAGGATACATACAAGCGTCCCTGCACTGTGGGCGATCTACAGCGGTGCGTGCAAGAGAAAGACGAGACGTCTCGCGCCTACCTCTCCCGCTGGATGGATATGAAAAATTCCTGCGTAGGAGTGCACACTCAGACCACCATGGCCGCCTTCATCGATGGGTTGGAAAGGGGTACGTTGCTCCGACATAAGCTAAAGCGCTTGTAGGACAATCATCATCTTGACTTGAATCAGATGATTCAGTTAGCTAGTGAGTTCGCAGCTACCGACGATGATGCTTGTGGATCTTTGCCGGCAACGCCCATTCCAACCCAAGATCGGAGGAACAACAGTACAAACCGGAAAACCGCTCCAGAAGAAAAGCAATCTACCGACAGGGTCGCTATGACTTTTGCAGGACGAGGAGAAGGCGGACAACATGGCCGAGGAAGGGGAGCGGGCCGTGGGCAGCAGCGGGGAAGTGAAACCACCTCGGCACCGCTCCGCGTTCCCCAAACCTACGAGGAGTACCGCGATATGCCGTGCTTCGTACACCTCTATGCCAACGACAAAGCCACCCATACCAATCGACACTGCAAGTTCGTCAACGACCTCAAGGAAGACCCAGAGTCCGGCTACAAGAGAAGTCGGAAGAACAGACCGCGAGGCAAGGGCAAGGGGAAGAAGAAGGAGGAGGAGTCCAAGGATTCAAGTGACATGGACGAGGACGTTGACCCCAAGCACGCCGCCAAGAGCGACGACAAGGGAAAGAACCCCTTTGCAAAGAAGGCCCCAGTCTACCACACTTTCCTTGGCACCCCCACCGTCCGACAATAGAAGACCTCTCCAAGGATCCTGATGGACACTCGCCCCCCAGTTCCCCAATACCCGCGCTGGTCGGAGGTTCCAATAACTTGGGACAGGACGGACCACCCAGACCTTGTGCCCACGGAAAACCAGTACGCCATGGTCATCAACCCATTGATTGACGGCGTGGAGTTCACCAAGTGCATGGTGGATAGTGGAAGCAGCATCAACATCATGTATCTGGATACACTGCAGAAGATGAACTTGACGGAGGCAAACCTAAGGCGGACCAACACCGTTTTCCATGGCGTAGTTCCTGGTCGGGAGGCTCGGTCCCTTGGGTGCATTACGCTTCAGGTAGCCTTTGGCGACGTTAATAATTACCGCCAAGAGCGCATGACCTTTGAGGTGGTCCCCTTCAAGAGCATGTACCACGTCATATTCGGCCGCGACATATTCCACAAGTTCATGGCCAAGCCATGCTTCGTCTACAACAAACTCAAGATACCTAGACCAAACGGTGTCATCACCGTATCCGGAAGCTTTACCAAGGCAAGGGACTGCAAGATCAATGAAGCAGCCGTTGCAGAAGCTGTCCTCTACAGCGAAGAATTCAAGGAGATCCAGAGCAAGGTCAATGACTCAGAGATGCCCGCGTCGAAGAAGCAGATCTCCGACTCCGCTCCTGCGTTCAAGGCCGCCATCGAGACCAAGCCGGTGGAACTTGTGGTAGGCGATGCCTCCAAGACCGTCGCCATTGGGACGAACCTGTATCCCAAATAGGAAAGCACGCTCGTCGAGTTCCTCCGTGAGAATAGGGACATATTTGCCTGGCAACCTGCCGACATGAAAGGTGTACCTAGGGAACTTGCCGAGCACAGCTTAAACAAAGATCCAAAATGTAAACCAGTGAAACAACCTCTACGACGCTTCGGAGATGAGAAGAGACGCGCCATTGGCAAAGAGATAGCTAGGTTACTTAAGGCTGGGTTTATCCGAGAAGTCCTTCACACCCGATGGGTGGCCAATCCTGTACTTGTCCCCAAAAAGGGAACCAATGAATTAAGAATGGGTGTTGACTACACCGGCTTGAACAAAGCATGTCCCAAATATCCGTTTGCTTTGCCTCGCATTGACCAAGTCATTGACTTTACGGCTGGCTCGGAACTTTTGTGTTTTCTCGATGCATACTCAAGATACCACCAGATCAAGATGAGGAAGTCAGACCAATTGGCCACTTCGATCACTACTCCATACATCACGTTTTGCTATGTCACGATGCCCTTTGGGCTGAAAAACGCAGGTGCTACCTACCAGCGGACAATGCAACGTTGCCTTCATGACCAAATTGGTCGAAACGTTCACGCCTATGTGGACGATATCGCGGTGATGTCTAAAAAGTCAAATGACTTAATCTCCCACTTAAAAGAAACCTTTGATAATCTCCGGAAATACAACATGATGCTCAAGCCTAAGAAGTGCGTCTTCGGGGTTCCAGCCGGCAAATTGTTTGGCTTCATCGTTTCCTAGCGCGGAATCGAGGTCAACCCGGAGAAAATCAAGGCCATCTTAAACATAAACCGTCCGACATGCCTAAAAGACATTCAACGACTAACAGGTTGTGTTGCAGCAGTTAGTCGGGTCATCAGCCGACTTGGAGAGAAGGCTTTGCCGCTATAAAAGTTGCTGAAGAAGGCGGACAAATTCACGTGGACAGACGAAGAAGATGCAGCATTGAAGCAGCTCAAGGAGATTCTTTCCTCAGCGCCCATCCTTGCAGCACCCGAGCCTGGAGAGCCCCTGTTAATTTACATGGCGGCAACCAACCGGGTTATTAGCATCGTCGTCGTGGTAGAGCGGAAGGAACCAGGCTACGAGCACGGAGTTCAACGACCAGTTTACTATGTGAGCGAGGTCTTGACGGAGTCCAAGCAGCGTTACCCGCACTACCAAAAGATAGCTTATGGAGTATTCCTCGCTTCTCGGAAGCTGAGGCATTACTTTCAGGAGCACCCAATCACAATAGTGAGCAAGACTCCACTGTCTGACATTATCAATAACAGCGACGCTACAAGAAGGGTCGCGAAGTGGGGCATTGAACTTGCCGCCTTCGAGTTCACCTACAAGAGACGCGACGCTATCAAGTCACAAGCTTTTGCGAATTTTATTGCAGATTGGACGGAGATGCCAGATGCTACTCCGTTGCCAGAACCAGAGTACTGGGCAATGCACTTTGACGGATCAAAGTTGCTCAACGGCTCGGGGGCTGGTGTACTGCTACAGTCACCAAAAGGAGACAAGCTGCACTACGTTCTGCAGATCCACTTCGAGGCTACAAACAACATGGCGAAGTATGAAGCACTCATTCACGGACTACGTGTAGCCAAGGATATTGGCATCAAGCACATAATTTGCTGTGGAGATTCCGACTTGGTTGCCCAGCAGGTCGCTGGCACCTAGAACGCGCGGAACCCCATGATGGCGGCATATCGCGACGAAGTGGAAGAGATAGCCAATAGCTTCTTGGGATACGAAGTCAAGTATGTGCCTAGGGAGCAAAACAAGGCAGCTGATCTACTGTCTAAGCTTGGATCAGGGCGCAAGCAAATTCCTCCAGGAGTTTTCCTAGAGCACCTACGCACACCATCCGTGAAGGACGCCGACATCGACAACCCGGATAGAGCTGACTCTTTCGTCAACATGGTGACAAAGATCCCTCCGGCTTGGACAAAACCGTTCATGGAGTATCTCGAACATGGAACTTTGCCCGACGACGAAGTCGAAAGACGACAAATAGTACGACGAGCAAAGGGTTATACCATAATCAATGGGCAACTCTATAAAAGGAGCACTACTGGTGTATACTTAAAGTGCGTTTCCCAGCTAGAAGGTATGGAAATCCTGCGCGAGATCCATCTCGGAGATTGCGGGCATCACGCTGCTCCTCGATCATTGGTCGCGAAAGCCTTCCGGCAAGGATTCTACTAGCTGACCGCGAAGGCAGACGCCGACAAGCTGGTTGAGACATGCACGGGATGCCAGTATTATGCCCGACAACCACATGTTCCTGCTGAAGAATTGCGAACAATACCAATAACTTGGCCGTTTGCAATCTAGGGGCTAGACATGGTGGGACCGTTACAGACGGCACCGTGTGGATTTACGCATCTTCTTGTAGTAGTTGACAAATTCACCAAATGGATAGAAGCTAAACCCATTAGAAAGCTTGATGGGGCAACTACCCTTCCGTTTGTCCGGGATCTAGTGGTGAGATTTTGTCTCCCACACAGCATCATCACCGACAACGGAAGCAACATGTCACTCGGAGAAGTGGAGGCCTATTGCCGGGACAAAGGCATCCGACTTGACCTTGCATCTGTGGCACACCCACAATCCAACGGTCAGGTTGAGCGAGCCAATGGGTTAATTCTGCAGGGAATAAAGCCACGTCTTGAGGCACCGCTACACAGAGCAGCTGGAGCCTGGGCGGAAGAATTGCAATCTGTGCTGTGGAGTTTACAAACCACACCCAATAGATCCACCGGCTACACCCCTTACTTCATGGTATATGGAGCAGAAGCCATCCTACCTTCCGACATCCTCCACGACGCACCAAGAGTTGCCGCCTACGATGAGGATGACGCTGAAGAATCCAGACGCCTAGATGTGGACCTTCTCGAGGAGGAGCGCGTTTTGGCATGCCAAAGATCCGCCATCTACCAGCAGAAGCTATGCAGCTACCATAGTCGCCGCGTTCGGCATCACTCGTTTAAAGAGGGGGATTTAGTACTCCGACTTAAGCAGAAGAAGTCACACAAATTATCCCCACCATGGGAAGGACCGTTCATCATAAGCAAGGCGCTTCTCAATGGGTCTTACTACCTTGTCGACACTCGTGAACTCAAGGATAGACCCAACGAGGATCATAAGCGTAAGCGACGTGACCCGGATGATGACTACCCGGAGCTTGATCGGCCATGGAACATAGCACAGCTACGTCCTTTCTACACTTAGCATCTTTTATCTAATTGTGTACCTCTTATATGATCAATGAAATAAAGCTCTTTGGTTCACTCATATTGCTGAGTCTTTTACCTCCTTTAGTGTTCATTTTTGGATGATATAAAACCTTTATGCACAAGTCTTGCGATTGCACTTGTGAAAATTCCGCCTACGGGCGTTAGCTTAAGTTTTCTGGTCTACACATTCTTTGTCGTTTTTATGTGGATTCTGGAGTAGTGACTTTTGGCACTTATTGTCGGCGATTTTGTGCTCAGGTTATTGACGGTGCCATTGGGCATCATCACCTAAGCGCATGGTTCCGACAACGAGTCTTCCGACTCACGAAAAGTCAAGCATAAGAACCAGAGTAATGGATAAGCCAGCACTTGCTTAAAAATATATACATACTGGGAATTAGTTCTTAAGTCGCAGGACTTAACAATCCTTGTTTTCCGCCTTAAGATTACATCACCAAGTTTCTTCCGTGCACACACCAAAGGTGAAACAAAAATTACAAAGTGTTCTTCATTCTTTGGGCACAGAAGACTTGGAGGCCGCATCATCACCAGCCAGAGAATCACCCTCAACATCGGCGCTGTGATGAGACTCGGAGGAATCTTGGTTGACGCTATCGATGGTGTTCCTGGGCACGAAGACGTCAACATCCACCAACTCGGCAACCCTGGTGTCATAACCCGCGAGTGATGACAGGATGGCTTCGTGATCGATCTCCTTGCCGTCATCATCTACGTCGGGGATGCCAGAGGTCACCGTGTCGATGTCGGCATCTTCATAGTGTGCCTTCACCATAGACAGCGCCATCCTTGCGCCAGCCCGTGCGCATGAAGCTTTCCAGCTCGCGACACGCTCAGGGGCTCGGCGCAGAATCTCCGAGTACTTCGCCACGGAGTCCGAGGCCTTGATATAAATCTGGAGGGGCTTGGCAATCTCCTTGGCTTGGGAGATGGCGGTATTGATGAAGTTGCCGGCAAGAATCATGCATTCTTTGTCCGAAGGAGGCGAGCGGTATAAACCCATAGGAGCTGCAAATTCCGACAAGGAGCGCATGAGTTCAAAAAACTCTAAGTATCCAGATTACAGAAATTCAAGGCGGAGGAAACTTACTGAAGATGCTGGCCTTAGCTTGCCAAAGGATGTCCTCCAAGGATTCCTTCTCTTGTTGGAGGAGCTTAAACGCCTCGCTATGGCGAAGATTTTGCTCATCAGCAGCTTGCTTCTGATCCTTTAGGATCGCAAGATCCTCCTTCAAGCGATTGATCTCCGCGGAGGCGGAATCCTGCAGGGCTTTCAAGGAATCCTCGTGCATCTTCAGCATCTCCTTCCTCTCCTC
The DNA here is from genome assembly GCA_916181665.1 of Avena sativa. Lineage (NCBI taxonomy): Eukaryota > Viridiplantae > Streptophyta > Magnoliopsida > Poales > Poaceae > Avena > Avena sativa. Next base: position 143,728,245 of record OV702280.1, read on the forward strand.
CTTCAGGATCTTTTTCTCACTGTCCAGCTGCTGGATATGCTTGGACTGCTCGACAATGTCCATGGCATTGGCGACATGTTCTGCAAGTCGGAGAAAACCACGTACACAATGAGTACTCGGATATTATGAGAACAAAAGTGAGACGGAAATGCGCAAAAAGAAAACAGACTCTTGTTTTTGATGATCTGTTCCTTCGAGATGACAGTTTTACCCTTTTCGTCTTCAAGATCTGCGCGCATCTTCTGATACTTGTCGTTGGCCATGCCCCTCCGAGCATTCTCGTTCTGTGGAAACAAATACAAAGTTGAGTCATTGTTTGGTCTGCTTGGAGCCCCTAGTCGGAGATTTTCCACCTAGATGCTCGGGGGCTACAACGAGAGTTTTTACCTTATCAATATGCTTAGCTTTTCTTTAAGCATCTAGTCGGAAGTAATTTAGTTACAACTAGAGGCTTGGGGGGCTATAGCATTGAAAATTATGAACACTGTGTATGCTACTCTTAAAGCATCTAGTCGGATTCATTCATTCCATCTAAATGCTTGGGGGCTACAGTGAGAGTTTTTTCTAACTTAGTCACTCTTAGAGCATATAGATGCAAAACCTATGGTTTTCCGTCTACATCCTCGGGGGCTACAGTGGAATACTCATATGAAATGCAAAAGGAAAAGTAAAACTTACAAGTGCAATAATCTTGAGGTTTGTAGCACTCTCAGCCAGCAGCTTGCCAAAGGAAATGCTATTTCCCCGCAAGATATCTGCTTGTCGGAGCAGCTCCTCAATACCGCACATCGGAGATGACGACACTCCTCCAGGAACCATAGTTGTGTTACTCGGCAGGAGGGCCGGGTAAACTATCTTCGGGAACTCGAAGGGTTTCTGGGGAGTAGGGGCGCCGCCTTCGGCAGAGGTACCAGCTCCCACCACCGCCTTGCTGCTACCGATGGCATCCTTAGCTGGAGCTTCAGTCATTTGAAGAGGAGCGCTCTCCTGCGTCGCCTGCTTGCCGACAACAGCGAGTTCGGTAGAGGCGCCAGAATCCACTTCCATGGCGGAAGGGCCTGGTGCCTCCTGGACTTGAGAGCTTGTCGGAGCAGAGGAGGGCTTGACGGCAGGAGTAGCAGGGGCGATGGCGGGGGAGGAGTCGCGATGCAGCATATCTTTGATATTTTTAGAAGCCCCAAGAGTCTTGGAGGACTCCTTGAGGCTGCTTGTGGCTTTCTTCCTGAAACATGCAAAATGCATAAGTACAGGAATAAGACAGATAAATAAGACGATGTCAGAGAATGAGAGGCTTACACTAGGGGGGGCGCTTTAGCAAAAATCCCGGTGGCTTTTCTCTTTTCCGCCTCCAGGGCGGCAGTACTCTTTTTGGAGGCTCCACCCTCCATCTTCTTCTTCTTGCCTCCGTCGGCAGCGTCAGAGGTGGAGCTCTTCCGCTTTCGCGCCAACGGGACATCGTCGTCGGACACGACCGTGACTTCCTTCATCTTTGGATCGTAGATTTGGGCAGCCAGGTTGTCCTCATCTAGATCGCTAAGCTATTAAGTGAGAAATCACCGTGTTAGATAAGATGGCACTGGCAAGATGGAGAAACTGGAGCAATGTCATACACGGAAAATAAGTACCTACTTTTGGGCACTTGCCGTCTACGTACATGTCGTAGGTGATGGTGAAGCCGCGCTTCTTATCCTTCACCTTGACGATGTCCTTTAGACGGAGCTTGACGGAGTCGCTCGAGAAGTTATCCATGAAGATCCGGAGGGTATCCCTTCGATCACTGGTGTACTCGTGCATGAACTTCACGCGGTGCTATAGAGGTTGGATTCGCCTGATGAACCAGCACATGGCTAGGTCCAAGCCGGTCAAACCCGTCTCGACGAACCACTCGATCCGCCTTATTGCGCGTGAAGCACCGAGGTCGGAGGGAAGAGAGGCATGGGAGCTCCATGTGGAAACTTCAGCGGCGGCTCCATCCACGAAGTCCGGGTACGTCACTTCTCGGCCCGCCAAAGGAATGTCGGGGCCGTAGAAGTACGTCCGCTGCCAGTTTTTGCACGACTCATGGCCGACGATGTCGGGGAACCGCCGGCCAGGTCGGATCTTGAAGCTTATGGTGCCGCAGTTCCTAAGCTCCTCCCTACTATGTCCGGCTTCACATTTGACGGTGAAGAAGTACACGAACAAGTCTAACCTAGGCCTAATCCCTAGGTAACCCTCACAAAGTGCCGCGAAGTTGCTAAGCACTAAGATACTATTAGGGGAGAGGTTATGGGGTTGGACCTTGAAGTGGTTCGAGACGGACAGAAAGAAGTGGGAGATGGGCAGAGAAACGCCGCGTACCAGCTGAGCCTTGAGGTACACCTTTTCTCCGGCTTGGAGAGAAGGTGTCACCTCGCCGGCCGGCGCCGCCCGCCAGGCGAGCCCCTCCGTCGCGGGGAGGTAGCCTTCGGCGACCATCTCTTGGATGTCACGGCTGGTGATGTCCGAGCCACGCCAGTCGCCCTTGTGCGAGTCTGGCTCTTCTTCCTGAGGCTCTAGCACCGCCAGATTGTGGTCACCGCCGGTGGTTTCAATCACCGCCGACGCGGGGATGACCAGGCCCTCTAGGGGCACGACGACGGAGCTCGCCGGCTTCGCCGTGGCTTCGCTCGACGCCGCCATCGATGGGGAAGAGCTGCTGCTGTCCATGGAGGACTGGAAGGATGTGACTGACGCAAAGAGAGGCTAGAGTTTCTTCCAGGTTTTCTGCGGAGAGCTCGAGGAGGCGTGCAGCTGGAGGAAGAAGATGATGACGCGAGAGAATGGGGTAAAAAAGTGGCAAGTGTCCCACGGTTACTATTTATCTTACTATGCGTCAAGATTCGTGCAGCTAATCGGATGGTTGCCGTGTAGACGGTTACTAATAAGTGAAGGCGTTTTTTATAGTAGGATACTAAGCTCTAGGGTTGTTTTGCAAAAAGCCAGATTTACCTCTACTAAGTTCAAAAGCAAAGAAAGCTAGTTGAAAGTTTTATAACACCTAAGTGGGAACTTGAATTTCATGTCACAACTCTATTGTGGTCAAGTAAAAGTCATAAATCATTTCATAAGTTATTTTGAAAACATCTGACGATAGAACAGTATGGCCACTCCAACTGTCCATAACCGCGGACGCGGCTATTCGAATAGTTTGACACTCCGCAGAGATTGTACACTTTCACCACAACATTCCATACATCTGTCAAGAACAATCCTGAATTCACCATACTCAGTATGCTGATAATCAATCCTAACCTTTCAATTACACGCCCTAGTATAGGCACCTCTCCTGTGAGTTTGGCCTCCCAACCATGACCAACTGTCATCTTGGGTACTACACAGGTGGACAATCTTCACAAAGTAGCCTTAGCTCAGACCTTGGCCGCAAGGGAACCCATACTAAGGTATATAATTTTCTAGTCAAGCCCTACCCAATTTTCGGGTATTGTGGTTGTACGGTAAAATTGGAATGGTTACGCATCCAGACAACCATCAGTTTTATAAAGGTCTAAGGCTCATCCCTCAACATTTTCATCATCAAAATCATCTGGTGTTCAAGAACACATGTCAAAATATTTCAGTAGAATGACTCATCATTCTAAGGTTTTCATAACCATTTTCACCAACTATTCCCATCTAAACTTGATCAAGTTTTATGCTTAGCACTAGCAGCTACATGTGGGGGTAAACACTAATGAGGTGTGGTAACAAAGGTGAATGATCTAAGTTCAATCTCATGTCTTAGGATGACATCAAGAATATCTATCTTAGGCCAAGTTTTATGCTCTTTATGCTACCTTCAATTATCTTTCCAGAATCTACAAGTCACTAAGTAAACTCTAAGAGAAAGCTTTTAATAAAGAAAATAAAATACTAAGCTTGCAAGTAAAACTAGGATGGTGGGTCAAGTGGGTATAATCACATATGCTTAAGGCATATAGTTGGCATAGTAACAAACAAGTAGTAGCTTGCATAAGAAGGGTATCTTGCAAGTGTTAGCTTGCCTTGTGCAGAGCAGTGGTTGAAGTTCTCCTCGGCTTCTTCCTCGTAGTATCCTCCTTCCTCCTCGTATCCTTGGTCGGTACTAGCGTCTATAAATAAATACGAGGTACACAATCACCAAACAATACTTAACTATTTCTAATCATCACATAAAGGTTCACACTAGGTGATCTAGCATGATCACTAACATTACAAGATTAAAGCACTTGTCCCATTTATTTTATTTTGAGAAAAGTAATTTCTACTCATTGAAAAACTACTTAAGATTTAATAGTCTCCAACTCAAACATGGGATCATGTTGACACATGTCATCACCACCTATTTCAGTACATGGGAATGTGATTTAAAGTGGTGTCACAATTTAATAAGGTTTAACCTTTTTATTTTAATTAATTAAAATGACTAGAAATGCCTATGGGGCATTCTTTTATTACTTGAACATTATTTCTGTAAGTAAACCTATATATTTTTATATATTCTGAAAGGTATGGTCAAATGTGATTTTTGAGAGTTGGAATCAATTCAAAAGCTCTTATGGTTGAATTTGGAAAAATGTTTGTATGCAGAAAAGCTGCTGCCTTGTTATTTTTACCATGGGTGATCTACAAATCTAAATGGTTTGAATCCAACGGGCTTGGATTAAGCATTCCAGTACCTTTCTAACAAAATTGGTTTCATGCATTTTGGTTCAGTGAATCGAGCTGGGTTGATTTTTGAATCTAGGTACATAACTGGGTTTGAAATTAAATGCATATAACTAAATTTGAATTGTTGAGTCACGTGGGACGTTTAACTGGGCCGACCCACTAGCGCACAGCGCACACGCGGGTTGGTTAAGTGGCTGTCCCCACGTGTCAGTGAGACAGTGAGGGGTGAAGCGGTACGAGGTGATCTAGGCCGCACGATCTAACTCTAATCGAACGACTCTGGTTCATCGTCCATGTCGGGCAGCGCCGGCGAGACAGAACCCTAGAACGGCAGGTGGGGGTCGTGGGAGGCTCACCGGGGCTCAGGCGATGGTCGGCGACGGGGGCGAACGACAAATTCGACGACGACGGTTCTCCTGGTACCGACAGCTTCTCCTGGGGCGGCTCCAATCAACGACACCTCTCCTCCTCTGCAGCGGCGAACTCCGGTGAAATTTCGGCCACCTGGTTCTCCCCTTGTTCCGGGAGTGAGTGGGTGTGATCAGTGAGAGGTTGGGAGTGAACTGGTGTGAAGAAAAAGAGCGGGGAGGCCTCCTTTTATATTGGCTCAAGGGGACCGACAGGCGCGGGCTGAGCTCGTCGTGGTCGACGGCACAACGAGCTAATGGCATGGGCGACGGTAGGGGGCGGTGCTATCCTCCCTGGCAAAGCTCAATGGCGTGGTGGCGAGGCGTGGGGCGGTGCTGATTGGTCGGAAAGCATCGATGCTCTGGGCGGGTCCGGCGACAATTTTAATGTCGCACGGGTGCTCCTGGTCGCGCGGCGACGAACGAGGTTATCTGGTGGGGTGCTGAAGTGTTGGCGATCACGCATGCAAGCAGCGAGGGCGGCACGCGGTCTATGGGTGCTGGTCGCGTGTGGCGCACTAGCGCGATCTCGGCTCACACGCAGAGAGACTGGGCGCGTGCTTGGCGGGTGGTCCGGGGGCTGGCTGCACTCGGGGCTAGGACAGGGAGAGGCGATTGACAGTGCTGCATGTTCCAGACAAGGTTGGCGGGGCTAGTTCTTCCTCTAGCTTGCTGGCGACATTGGGGTTGGCAAATGGGCTTGGCATGGTCACCATTAATGGTTATGCCAAGCTCACAGTGATGCTAAGGATTGTTAATTGGGCTATATCATCTATTTAGAGTGTATTGAGAGCTAGAGAGGGAACAAGGTTGGCCAAATTCACTACTCACTATAGTGTTTGTTGTTTGTTTGTTTGCTGCCAGCAAGGTGTTTGATGAAATAGCCGAAAGAATTTCAAATTTGAATTTTGGATTCAAATTTGGTGGGTTTGCTAGGCACATACTAGGGAGTCTCTTGTTAGTTGGATTAGTCAAGGGGCACTGGTTTGGTTGGGTTTTGAAAATGTGTGATCTTCACATATGATAAAGATTCTATTTTGAATTGTCATTTGAATGAGGTTGTCAAATGTTTCTGCAAGTTTGAAAGGTGGGCTTTGATTCACTTTTACTTGGTCTAGCAAGGGGTGAAAAGAATTGAAAAAGTTTCTATTTGATATCTTGGACTAGAAACACTGGAAGTGACCTAGTGAGCAAGATTGGCAAAAATGACCATTTGCCTTAATTGATTTGTTTTTTTATTTTCTCTTTATTTGTTTCTTCTTGGAAATGTTTTATATGATGTTATATTCATCTTTAAACCATTTCTTGCTATTTTAGGTTAATCACACAATATAATTCATGCATTCATATGATTTTAATTACTCAAAGTTTTTGTTAACCCTAATTTTAGTGATTAGAGTTTGATGATCATTGTTTTATATTTTTGGGATGTTACAAACCTTCCCCCCTTAAAAAAAATCTTGTCCCGAGATTTGAAAAAGGAAGAAAAAAGATTACCTAGGATTTAAAGAGATCGGGAAACTCCGTCCTGATGTGATCTTCTTGCTCCCAGGTAGCTTCTTCTTCAGTGTGGTTGCTCCACTGAATCTTGAGAAACTTGATGCTTCGGGTTCTGGTGGTTCTGAAAGCTTCTTCCAAAATACGGATGGGTACCTCGGGATACGTCAGGTCATCGTTGATCTCTATGGTCCGGTGGTAAATATATATGGAACACATTGTGCACCGCGGACATTTCCTCGGGCAGTTCCAATTGATATGATAATTCAGAATCTTGAAGGGTCCGATATATCTAGGGGCTAACTTTCCTTTGAGCTGGAAATGTTGCATTCCCTTCAAAGGCGACACTTTGAGATACGCAAAATCTCTAATGTTGAAAGAGAGGTCACGACGTCTCTTGTCGGCGTAACTCTTCTGTCTTGACTGGGCAGTCTTGAGGTGCTCACGAATCTTGTGGACTTTCTCTTCTGCTTCTTGTAGGCTGTCGGGTCCAAAAATCCGACTCTCTCCTACTTCCGATCAATTTAAAGGGGTGCAACACTTCCTTCCATACATGAATTCAAATGGGGCCATTTGCAGACTATCTTGATAACTGTTGTTGTATGAAAATTCTGCAAAAGGCAGACAATCTACCCATTTAGATCCATACTCTAGCACACATGCTCTCAACATATCTTCAAGTATTTGATTTACTCGCTCCGTTTGTCCATCGGTCTGAGGGTGATAAGCTATGCTGAAATCCAGTCGGGTTCCTAAACCTTCTTGGACTTTCTTCCAGAATCTCGAGGTAAACTGAGTTCCTCGATCTGATAGAATGTTCTTGGGGACTCCATGCAAGCTGACGATTCTAGCGATGTATAACTCTGCTAGCTTCAAACTCTGGTATGTGGTCTTGACTGGTAAGAAATGGGAGACTTTGGACAATCTGTCAACTATGACCCAGATAGAGTCATTTCCCCTACTAGAAGTAGGCAATCCGGTGATAAAGTCCATTCCAACTGAATCCCATTTCCACTCCGAAATCTATAAGGGTTGCAACAGTCCTGCGGGTCTTTGATGTCCCGCCTTGACTCTCTGACAGATATCACACTTGGCGATATAGCTTCCGATTTCTCTCTTCATCTTATGCAACCAAAATTGTTCCTTCAAATCCTGATACATCTTCGTTCCTCCGGGGTGGATAAAATAAAGAGTATCATGGGACTCTTTCAAAATAACTTCTTTCAACTCCAAATCTGCTGGTACACAGAGACGTCCTTTGTACCACAGAACTCCTTCTTTGTCTTCGGTGAATCCGGGTACTTTGCCTGTACCGATACGACGTTTGATTCCGTCGATACTAGCATTTCCTTTCTGCGCCTCCTTGATCTGACTGATCAAAGTGGGTTGAAGTTCTATGCTAGCCAAAAATCCTTCACTCACTAATTCCATTCAAAAATCTTCCATCTCTCTGTGCAAACTTGGTTGATCCTTCAAAATCATGGAGTTCAAGCGGCATGGCAATCTGCTAAGGGCATCTGCTAACACATTGGCTTTACCGGGGTGATAGTGAATGTCCAGATCATAGTCCTTGATTAGCTCAATCCATCTTCTCTGCCTCATATTCAGCTCCTTCCGAGTGAATATGTATTTCAGGCTCTTGTGATCCGAATAAATATCACAACGGTTTCCCATCAGGTAATGCCTCCATGTCTTCAGGGCTATAACTACGGCTGCTAGTTCAAGGTCATGGGTTGGATAGTTCTGTTCATGCTGTTTCAATTGTCGGGATAGATAAGATATAACTTTGCCTTCTTGCATTAGGACATATCCGATACCGATCTTGGATGCATCACAATACACATCAAAGGGCTTGGTGATATCCGGCATGCTCGAGATTGGGGCTGAAATCAATCTTCTCTTTAGTTCTTGAAAACTCGCTTCACATTTGTCCGTCCATTCAAACTTTTTTTCCTTCTTCAACAATTGGGTCATGGGTCTAGCGATACTCGAGAATCCTTCTACAAACTTGCGGTAGTATCCCGCTAATCCGAGAAATGCACGAACTTGGGTTTGAGTGGTTGGGGCTTGCCAATCTTCAACATCCTTCACCTTCGCAGGGTCAACGGCAATTCCTCCGGCTGATACAATATCTCCGAGGAATCCTACCTCCTGTAACCAGAATTCACATTTTCTAAACTTGGCATATAGCTGATGCTCTCTAAGGGTTCCAAGGATGGTACTTAGGTGTAGCTCATGTTCTTCTTCTGATTTGGAATAAATCAGAATGTCATCGATGAAAGCAACGACAAACTTATCCAGGAAGTCCATAACAATCTTATTCATGAGGTTCATGAAATAAGCGGGGGCATTGGTTAATCCAAAAGACATGACAGTATACTCGTATAATCCATATCGGGTGGTAAAGGAAGTCTTTGGAATAACTTCTACGCGAATCTTGAGTTGATGATAGCCAGTTCTAAGATCAATCTTAGAAAACACTTTGGCACCAGTCAACTGGTCCAATAGGTCTTCTATCTTCGGCAGTGGGTACTTGTTCTTGATGGTAACATCATTCAACTTCCAATAATCCGTACACAAACGGTTACCTCCATCTTTCTTGTCCACGAACAAAACTGGTGATCTCCATGGTGACGCACTTGGTTGAATCAGTCCAATTTCCATCATGGCATCCAGTTGCTTCTTCAGTTCTGCTAGTTCAGACAGGTTCATACTATATGGTCTCTGGGCTATGGGTCTGGTTCCAGGGATTAGTTCAATGATAAACTCGATATCCCGATCCGGGGGCATAACGGGCAAAACATCTGGAAATACATCGGGGTATTCACAGACTATCCGGACTTGGTCAATGGTTGGTTGGGCTATACTCTTGTTGCACTTGAATTGACGAGGCAAGGTTTCATATACATGCTCGACTGATATTCCGGCTGTACTGGTCAGGGTTATGGCTTTCTTGGCACAATCAATTAATCCTTTGTGTTTGGACATCCAATCCATTCCTAGTACTACTTCCAAACCTTTAGTTCCGAGTACTATTAGATTAGCATAAAAATCTATGCCATGGATTCGGATAGGGACGTCTTTGTAAATTTGCCTAGCTTTGGTGGTTGAACCAGGTATTTGAACAATCATAACATGCTTCAATTTGGTTGGTTGAATCTTACTAGTGCATGCAAATTCTTCAGTAACAAATGAGTGCGATGCTCCAGAATCAAACAACACTCTTGCAAGTACTGAGTTAACAGAAAACATACCCCACACGACATCTGGCTCTTCCTGGGCTTCTTCAGCATGCATGAGAAAGAGACGACCGTTGCGGTTGAGCGAGTTCCCTGGGGCAAACCTTCTTCCAGGATGAACACGACGCTGCTGCTGAGCTAGGGCATTTGCACTAGGGGCTGCGGCAATCTTCTAGGGGCACTCATTGGAATAGTGACCCTTGGTTCCACATTCATAACAAGTCACTTGCGACTTGTCCTTTGCTGCAACAGGCACAACATTTCTTCTAGTCCTTGGGGCAGTGGTGGTTTTGGTGGCAGCATTGTTGTTGTTGAACTTGGGTGGGGCACGGTTGAAATTGCTGGAGTTGCCGGGGTTGTTGTGGTTTCCTCCGGGCCTTGGGTTTCCACGGTTGGGATAGGTTGGACGGTTCATTGGGTGTGTCTGTTGTTTTTTGGGGCTAATCCTGGAGATGGTTTGGGGCGATACTTTGGTGTATGGTGGGTTCCTGGTTGATGCATCATGCGACGCTTGCGGTTCTCATTAGCTTGGTTGATCTTTCCTTCCATCTGAATTGCAGAGTCCACTAAGGCTTCAATATTTGCAAAGGGGATATTGACTAACATTGTCTGCATTTCATCGTGCAGACCATTCAGGAATCTCTCTTTCTTCTTGGCTTCAGTGTCAATTTCATCTGGTGCATACCTAGCCAATGACAATAATTTGTCACGGTATTCCACTACTGTCATCCTTCCTTGCTTTAGTTCCCTGAATTCATCTCTCATCCTCTTGATTAAACCTGGTGGCACATGGGTTCTGTTGTACTTGACTTTGAACTCTTCCAAAGTCATCATCTGACCTCCTATCATGGCGTGAACGTTGTTCCACCATGCTCTTGCATCTCCGGCAAGATAGTGGGTAGCAAACAACACTTTCATGTTAGCTTCCACTCCTGCAACTTCTAGACTGTTCTCCATGGTTTGCAACTAATCATCTGCATCTAGGGGCTCTTCTGACTTAGTGAAAATAGGTGGATTGATGTTCTAGAAATTCTTGAGCTTAGATCCATGGTTGTGTTGATTTCCATGGCCTTGATTGTTGTTGGCCATCTAAGCTATCTGTTGAAGGGTGGCTAAGTTGGCTTGACGTTCGACTCTTTCGGCTTCGCGGTCATAAACCAACATTTGCAAGAGTTGCAACATTGGGTCCGGGGCTGAGTTGCTTCCTCCGCGAGGCATCTGAAGATTGAGATAGATCATGAGAAAAGAGGGAAATTTCTAAGGTTCAGGGGTTTTTTTGTGAAAAGGTTTTAAAGTTTGACTCAGATTTTTCTAGCAACTTGCTTTTCATTCCTTCATTCATAGCACACAATACAAACACACACCACAACAAAGAAAAACAGATGGTTTTAAGAACCATTCTGGGAAACTACGATACAATGGGACCGAATACAACTCACTAACGCTAGTGCTCAAGTGCTACTACTCCTTGGAGTCAGTGTCCTCATCATCCTCATCCTAATCATCATCAATGAAGGCGAAGTCATCCTCATAGGTGAAGAAGTCCAAGGCCTGATCCTCCAGAAAGTCATCATCATCGCTGAGATAGGAGTAGGGGTCTCCACGAAGGTATTCCCCTGCATTCTCCCTCTCCTCCAACTACACGTCTCTCTCATGGATGGTCTCCTCCAAATCTGTGATCCGGTGGCGAAGACGGGCAATGATGCGCTCCTTCTTGTCGATATGACGGCGACGAGACTTGCGATCCTTCACTAGCATGGTGATGGTCTGACCCTTCTTGGCGGTGATGGCTTACTTGTGGTTGGCGTAGGAACGGGCATTGTTCAACTCCTTCTGACGGTCATACATCATGAAGCTGAGGTGGTCCAGTTGAATCTTCAGCTCGTGGTGATATGGGGCCTCAAGTGGCTATCCTATAACATCACTCCTTGGGTAGAACTCAAAATGGGTATCCTTGATTTGATTGATACTGTACCCGCATAGATGAGCAAGAGCTTCCTACATTGCCCTGGCCAGTCCATCGAGCCAGTTGTTCTCTCTTAAGGTGAACTGAATTCCCTCTGTAGTGGGAGGTTCAATCTTTCCTCGGAGACTTGCAACAACTAGCCACTGTATATCTTCTCCTTCCTGATCATTGATCGGAGCTCCGAAGAACTCGGGGTGCGGAAGCTCCAGCATCTCCGACAGCTGGTCCAAGTCACGCTCAAAGATGAGGTCTCCTCCATTCCCCAACTGATAAAACTTGCTATACTTCACGTCCATCTATAAGAATATAGGATGAGTAAGTTAGTAGAGTGATCAAGTGTGTCAAATTTTATGTACTTTGCAAGAATTTTTGAGGAACATGAATTTTCATGAAAGAATCCAAGTGATAAGAATGGGAATAAGTTTTTGTAAATACTCACTTCCTTTGGTTTTGAAACTAAGTTTTTGATTCAAACGTCCATTCTAACTAGGGTATCCTATGGTCAGGATGGCTCTGATACCAACTTGTCTGTTATACCCAGATTTTTAATCCCAGATGTCTGTTATGCCATACATCGCAGTCCCAGGATTACCATTTTTGCGAGACATAACATATTTGGATATCACAGTACATCATCCATTACAAACCATACATAAGGTCTTACACAAATAAGGATCTCATGATCCAGTTCTTAATACAACTCAAGCAGCGGAATAACGTAATAGTAACGATAGCGTAGGCGAAGCTTCATCTTCATGGTCACAGGCAATGCTGATGATGGGAGATGATCCTAGTTGTCGTAACCTTTATGCGGTCCGTCCTCCTGATACTCCTCTTCATAGTCTGGCCACAGGAATAGCTAGGGACAAAGCCATGAGTACTCTTTAAGTACTCAAAAACTAATACTAATAAGTGAAGGAGGTTTTTATAGTAGGATACTAAGCTCTAGGGTTGTTTTGCAAAAAGCCAGATTTACCTCTACTAAGTTGAAAAGCAAAGAAAGATAGTTGAAAGTTTTATAACACCTAAGTGGGAACTTGAATTTCATGTCACAACTCTGTTGTGGTCAAGTCAAAGTCATAAATCATTTCATAAGTTATTTTGAAAACATCTGACGATAGAACAGTATGGCCACTCCAACTTTCCATAACCGCGGACGCGGCTATTCGAATAGTTTGACACTCTGCAGAGATTGTACACTTTCACCACAACATTCCATACATCCGTCAGGAACAATCCTAAATTCACCATACTCAGTATGCGGATAATCAGTCCTAACCTTTCAATTACACGCCCTAGTATAGGCACCTCTCCTGTGAGTTTGGCCTCCCAACCATGACCAACTGTCATCTTGGGTACTGCACAGGTGGACAATCTTCACAAGGTAGCCTCAGCTCAGACCTTCGCCGCAAGGGAACCCATACTAAGGTATATAATTTTCTAGTCAAGCCCTACCCAATTTTCGGGTATTGTGGTTATACGGTAAAATTGGAATGGTATCGCATCCAGACAACTATCAGTTTTATAAAGGGCTAAGGCTCATGCCTCAACATTTTCATCGTCAAAATCATCTGGTGTTCAAGAACACATATCAAAACATTTCAGTAGAATGACTCATCATTCTAAGGTTTTCATAACCATTTTCACCAACTATTCCCATCTAAAGGTGATCAATTTTTATGCTTAGGATTAGCAGCTACATGTGAGGGTAAACACTAATGAGGTGTGGTAACAAAGGTGAATGATCTAAGTTCAATCTCATGTCTTAGGATGACATCAAGATTATCTATCTTAGGCCAAGTTTTATGCTCTTTATGCTACCTTCAATTATCTTTCTAGAATCTACAAGTCACTAAGTAAACTCTAAGAGAAAGATTTTAATAAATAAAATAAAATACTAAGCTTGCAAGTAAAACTAGGATGGTGGGTCAAGTGGGTATAATCACATATGCTTAAGGCATATAGTTGGCATAGTAACAAACAAGTAGTAGCTTGCATAAGTAGGGTATCTTGCAAGTGTTAGCTTGCCTTGTGCAGAGCAGTAGTTGAAGTTCTCCTCGGCTTCTTCCTCGTAGTATCCTCCTTCCTCCTCGTATCCTTGGTCGGTCGTGGGAATGACCACGGCAGATGCTGCAATCGGCAGCAAGTAGTAGAACATCTGGCAAGGGCGGCCAGCCATCTGCGGTGCGAGATGAGTGTTGAGACACAAGGGTTTACCCAGGTTCGCCCCCCCGGAGGGTAAAGACCTACTCCTGCTAGATTATATTATGGTGAGAGTACAATGGTGCGAGCTCGACGGCTAGGCGGCGAGTCGCTTGGGTGTATGATGGAACGTATCCTCTATGCGTCCTCTAGGGAGGTTTATATAGACTCACCTTCCTAGGGCTTACAGATCTCAACCGAATCAGTTAAGGATTCAGAGATTCTACAACCTAGTCCGACTGGGCCTATCTACGCTTCTGGGCCTTCAGCTTCCAATCGCTTGAGTGCACGCCAGATCTTGATCCAGTCGTCGTCCTGCGGGCCCACTCTCTGGCGCCTGGGCCAGTAGGAAACGTCCTGCTGGGTATACCCCGGTAGGCATATCCCCATCAGTCGGTACTAGCGTCTATAAATAAATATGAGGTACACAATCACCAAACAATACTTAACTATTTCTAATCATCACACAAAGATTCACACTAGGTGATCTAGCATCATCACAAAACATTACAAGATTAAAGCACTTGTCCCATTTATTTTATTTTGAGAAAAGTAATTTCTACTCATTGAAAAACTATTTAAGATTTAATAGTCTCCAACTCAAACGTGGGATCATGTTGACACATGTCATCACCACATATTTCAGTACATGGGAATGTGATTTAAAGTGGTGTCACAATTTAATAAGGTTTAACCTTTTTATTTTAATTACTTAAAATGACTAGAAATGCCTATGGGGCATTCTTTTATTACTTGCACATTATTTCTGTATTTAAACCTATATATTTTTATATATTCTGAAAGGTATGGTCAAATGTGATTTTTGAGAGTTAGAATCAACTCAAAAGCTCTTATGGTTGAATTTTGAAAAATGTTTGTATGCAGAAAAGCTTCCGCCTTGTTATTTTTACCATGGGTGATCTACAAATCTAAATGGTTTGAATCCAACGGGCTTGGATTAAGCATTCCAGTACCTTTCTAGCAAAATTGGTTTCATGCATTTTGGTTTAGTGAATCGATCTGTGTTGATTTTTTAATCTAGGTACAAAACTGGGTTTGAAATTAAATGAATAAAACTAAATTTGAATTGTTGGGTCACGCGGGACGTTTAACTGGGCCGGCCCACTACGCACAGCGCATGCGCGGGCTGGTTAAGTGGCTATCCCCATGCGTCAGTGAGGGGTGAAGCGGTACGGGGTGATCTAGGCCGCACGATCTAACTCTAATCGAACGGCTCTGGTTTATCGTCCACGTCGGGCAGCGTCGGCGAGACAGAACCCTAGTGCGGCAGGTGGGGGTCGTGGGAGGATCACCGAAGCGCAGGCGATGGTCGGCGATGGGGGCGAATGACGAAGTCGACGACGGCGGTTCTCCTGGTACCGGCAGCTTCTCCTATGGCGGCACCAATCGATGGCGCCTCTCCTCTACAGCGGCGAGATCCGGTGAAATTCCGGCCACCTGGTGCTCGCCTTGATCCGGGAGTGAGCGGGTGTGATTAGTGAGAGGTGGGGAGTGAACCGGTGTGAAGAAAACGTGCGGGGGAGGCCTCCTTTTATAGTGGCTGAAGGGGACCAACGGGCGCGACTGAGCTTGTCGTGGTCGACGGCACAAAGGGCTAATGGCATGGGCGATGGTAGGGGGCGGTGCTGTGCTCCCTGGCGAAGCTCAAGAGCATGGTGGAGAGGCGTGGGGCGGTGCTGATCGGTCGGAACGTGTCGATGCTCTGGGCGGGTCAGACGGCAATTTTAATGGCGCACAGCTGCTCCTGGTAGCGCGGCAACGAACGAGGTTGTTTGGCGGGGTGCTGGAGTGTTGGCGATCACGCACGCAAGCGGCGAGGTCAGCGCGCGGTTTGTGTGTGCTGGTCGCGTGTGGCGCACTGGTGCGCTCTCGGCTCGCACGCAGAGATACAGGGCGCATGCTTGGCGGGTGGTCCAGGGGCTGGCTACGCTCGGGGCTGGGACAGGGAGTGGTGGTGGATGGTGCTGCGTGTTCCAGACAAGGTTGGCGGGGCTAGTTCTTCCTCTAGCTTGCCGGCGACATTGGGGTTGGCAAATGGGCTCAGCATGGTCACCATTAATGGCTATGCCAAGCTCACAGTGGTGCTAAGGCTTGTTAATTGGGCTAGATCATCTACTGAGAGTGTAGTGAGAGCTAGATAGGGAACAAGGTTGGCCAAATTCACTGCTCACTATAGTGTTTGTTGTTTGTTTGTTTGCTGCGAGCAAGGTGTTTGATGAAATGGCCAAAAGAATTTCAAATTTGAATTTTGGATTCAAACTTGGTGGGTTTGCTAGGCACATACTAGGGAGTCTCTGGTTAGTTGGATTAGTCAAGGGGCACTGGTTCGGTTGGGTTTTGAAAATGTGTGATCTTCATATATGATAAAGATTCAATTTTGAATTGTCATTTGAATGAGGTTGTCAAATGTTTTTGCAAGTTTGAAAGGTGGGCTTTGATTCACTTTTACTTGGTCTAGCAAGGGTGAAAAGAATTGGAAAAATTTCTGTTTGAAATCTTGGACTAGAAACACTCAAAGTGACCTAGTGAGCAAGATTGACAAAAATGACCATTTGCCTGAATTGATTTGTTTTTGATTTTCTCTTTATTTGTTTCTGCTTGGAAATGTTTTATATGATGTTATAGTCATGTTTAAACCATTTCTTGCTATTTTAGGTTAATCACACAAGATCATTCATGCATTTATAAAATCATCACATACACACATGCATTCATATGATTTTAATTACTCAAAGTTTTTGTTAACCCTAATTTTAGTGATTAGAGTTTGATGATGATTGTTTTATATTTTTGGGATGTTACAAGATTACTATGTTAGATTGATCAGTGGTTTTGTCTTATTGATTCTATTATGTCTGTGTTGTTTGTGAACTTGCATGCTCTCCGTTGTTAGTAGCTGTAACATCCCAAAAATGTTGATCAATGATTATCAAATTCCAATCACCAAAATTAGGCTTAACAAAAACTTTTGTTAATCAAATCAATATGATTGCATGTGTGTATGTGATGATTGTATGAATGCATGAATGGTCTTGTGTGATTGATCTAAATAGAAAGGAATCGTTTAAAGATGAAAACAACATCATCTAAAACATTTCCAAGCAGAAACAAATCAAGAGAAAATAAAAAACAAACCAAAATAAGAAAATGGTCATTTTTGCCAATCTTGCTCACTAGGCCACTTTGAGTGTTTATAGTCCAAGATTTCAAACAGAAACTTTTCCATTTCTTTTTAGCCCTTTCTAGACCAACTAAAAGTGAATCAAATCCCACCTTTCAAACTTACAGAAACATTTGGAAACTTGATTAAAGTGATAATTCAAAATTTCATCTATATCATATGTGAAGATCACCCATTTTCAAAACCCAACCAAACCAGTGCACCTTGACCAATCCAATCAACCAGAGACTCCCTAGTATGTAACTAGCACACCCACAAAGTTTGAATCAAAAATTCAAATTTGAATCTCTTTCGGCCATTTCATCAAACACCTTGAAAACACGAAACTAACAAACATTCAACACTATAGTGAGTAGTAATTTTGGCCTAACTTGTCCCCTATCTGGCTCACACTACACTCTTAGTATATCATCTAACTTGTTTAACCCCTCTAGCTCACTGTAAAGCAGACCATGCCATCAATGGAAAGCATGCCGAGAGCACCCTTGACACCCCAATGTTGCCAGCCAGCTGGAAGCTTCTCTAGCTTCGCCAACCTTGTCTGGGACACTCTCCACCTTCCACCACCACCCCCTGTCCAAGCCTCGAGCAATGCCAGCCCCTGGAACACACAGCCCGAGCATGCCCAGCTTCTCTACGAGCGTGCCGCGAGCGCGTCAGTGCACCACGTGTGACACACGCCCACAGACCGCGCGCCGCCCTCGCCGCATGCAAGCAGGATCGCCACCACCCCAGGAACATCCCAGACCTGCCCATTCGCCGTCGTGTGACCCGCATCACCTGTGCGCCATTAAAACTTTCGTTGGACCCGCTCAGAGCACCGTGACGTTCCAACCATCTCGCACCACCCCACGGCACGTGACCATGCCGTTGAGCTTCGCCAGGGAACACAACACCATCCCCTACCTTTGCCCATGCCAGTAGCTCGCTGTGACGACGACCACGACGAGCTCCGCCTGCGCCCTTCGGTCCCCTCGCTGCACTATAAATAGAGGCCACCCCCACTCGATTTCTTCACACCATCTCACTCGCCTCTCTCTCAGAAGCACCCCACCTCACACCCGGATCAAGGCGAGCAGCGCATCGCCGGAATTTGGCTGGAGTCTGTCGCGGAGGAGGAAGAAAGGAGCAGTTGATTGGAGCCGCCCTAGGAGGAGCTGCCGGTACTAGGAAGATCACCGTCGTAGACTTCGTCGTTCACCCCCATCGCTGACCCTCGCCTGAGCCCCGGTGAGCTTCCAACGACCCCCACTGGCCGCGCTAGGATTCTGTCTTTCCGGTGTTGCCCGACGTGGACGATGAACCACAGCCGTTGGATTAGAGTTGAATCGCACGGCTCGATCACCCTATACCGCTTCGCACCCCCTATCTCGCTGACTGGTGGGGTCATTCACTTAAACCCACCCGCGCGTGCGCTATGCACCGTGGGCCGGCCCAGTTAACCTCCCGCGCGACCCAGTAATTCAAATTTAGGTTTATTCTTTTAGTTTCAAACTAAGTACTATACCCAGATTCAAAAATCAACCCAGCTCAATTCACTAAACCAAAATGCATGAAACCAATTTTGTTAGAAATGTACTGGAATTCTTAATCCAAGCCCATTTGATTAAATTCATTTGGAATTGCAGATCATCTATAGTAAAAATAACAAGGCAGGAGCTTTTATGCATTCAAACATTTTTAGAAATTCAACCACAAAAGCTTTTGAGTTGGTTCCAACTCTCAAAAATCACATTGAACAAGACCTTTCAGAATATATAAAAATATATAGGTTTACTTACAGAAATAATGGACAAGTAAAAAAAAGGCCTCATAGGCCATTCTAGTCACTTTAATTAATTAAAATAAAAAGGTTAAACCTTATTAAATTTTGACACCACTTTAAATCACATTCCCATGTACTGAAATATGCGGTGATGACATGTGTCAACATGATCCCATGTTTTAGTTGGAGAATATTAAATCTTAAGTAGTTTTTCAATGAGTAGAAATTACTTTACTAAAATAAAGGAAATAAATATATTTTCCTTAATGATTGTAATGTTTGTGATGATCCTAGATCATCTAGTGAAAATCTTGGTGTGATAAATAAAAGTAGTTAAGTATTGTTTGGTGATTGTGTACCTCGTATTTATCTATAGACGCTAGTACTAACCAAGGACACGAGGAGGAAGGAGGATACTACGAGGAAGAAGACGAGGAAAACTTCAACCACTGCTCTGCACAAGGCAAGCCTAACACTACGAGTCATCTTAGCAAGCTATTAACTGAGCAAGCTAACACTTGCAACTTCTCAAGCTTATACCCCTTGATGACACATAAACCTAGTTTTCCTTGCAAGCTTAGTATTTTTTATCAAAGCTTTCTATTCAAGTTTATTTAGTAATTTGTAGAGTTTAGAGAGGTTGTTTAAAGGTAGCATAAAGAGCAGAAAACTTGACCTAAGTTAGTTAATCTTGATATCATCCTGAGGCATGAGATTGAACTTAGATCATTCTCACTTGTTTACCACCCCTCATTAGTATTTACCCCACTTGTAGATGCTAGTGCTAAGCATAAAATTTGATCAACTTTAGATGGGAATACTTGGTGAAAATGGTTATGAAAACCTTAGAATGATGAGTCATTCTACTAAAATGTTTTGACATGTGTTCTTGAACACCAGATGATTTTGATGATGAAAATGTTAAGGCATGAGCCTTATCCCTTTATAAAACTAATGGTTGTCTGGATGCGATACCATTCCAATTTTACCGCACAACCACAATACTCGAAATTCGGGCAGGGCTTGACTGGAAATTTATATACCTTAGTATGGGTTCCCTTGCGGCCAAGGTTTGAGCTGAGGATACCTTGTGAAGAATGTCCACCTGTGCAGTTCCCAATATGACAGTTGGTCATGGTTGGGAGGCCAAACTCACAGGAGAGGTGCCTATAGTAGGGCATGTAATTGAAAGGTTAGGATTGATTATCTGCATATTGAGTATGATGAATTCAGGATTGTTCCTGACGGATGTATCGAATGTTGTGGTGAAAGTGTTCCACCTCTATAGAGTGTCAAACTATTCGAATAGCCGCGTCCGCGGTTATGGACAGTTGGAGTGGCCATATTGTTCCGTCGTCAGATGTTTTAAAAATGACTTGTGAAATTATTCATGATTTTGACTTGACCACAACAGGGTTGTGATATGAAATTCAAGTTCCCACTTAGGTGTTATAAAACTTTCAACTAGCTTTCTTTGCTTCTGAACTCAGTAGAGATAAATCTGGCTTTTTGCAAAATAACCTAGAGCCTAGTATCTCCTACTAAAAAACCACTTACCTGTAGTGATAGTTTGCGAGTACTTAAAGAGTACTCATGGCTTTGTCCCTGGCTATTCCCGTGGCCAGACTATGAAGAGGAGTACCAGGATGATGGACCGCAGGAAGGTTACGACAACTAGGATCATCTCCCATCGTCAGCATTGCCTGTGACCCCGAAGATGGAGCTTCGCCTACTCTACCTTTATTATTACGTTATTCCGCTGCTTGAGTTGTATTAAGAACTGGATCATGAGATCCTTATTTGTGTAAGACCTTATGTATGGTTTGTAATGGATGATGAACTGTGATATACAATCTGTTATGTCTCGCAAAAATGGTAATCCTGGGATTGCGATGTATGGCATAACAGGCATCTGGGATTAAAAATCCGGGTGTTGACAAGTTGTTATCAGAGCCATCCTGACCATAGGAGACCCTAGTTTAGAATGAACATTTGAATCAAAAACTTAGTTTCAAAATCAAGGAAGTGGGTATTTATGAAAACTTATTCTCATTCTTACCACTTAGACTCTTTCATGAAAATTCTTGTTCCTCAAAAATACTTGCAAACTTACATAAAATTTGACACTCTTGATCACTCTACTAACTTACTCATCCTACATTCTTATAGACGGACGTGAAGTATAGCATGTTTTATCAGTTGGGGAATGGAGGAGACCTCATCTTGGAGCGTGACTTGGACCGGCTTTAGGAGATGCTAGAGCATCCGCACCCCGAGTTCTTCAGAGCTCAACTCAACGATCAAGAAGGAGAGGAGTTGCAATGGCTAGTTGTTGCAAGTCTCCGGGGAAAGATTGAAGCCCCCACCTCAGAGGGAATTTAGTTCACCTTGAGAGAGAGAATAACTGGCTCGATGGACTTGCCATGGCCATGCAGGAAGCTCTTGCCCGTCTGTGTGGGCAGAGTATCAATCAGATCAAGGGTACTTGCTGTGAGTTCTATCCAAGGCGTGATGTTATGGGACAGCCACTGGAAGCCCTGTATAACCATGAGCTGAAGACTCAACTGGACCACCTCAGCTTCATGATGTATGACCGTTAGAAGGAGTTATACAATGCTCGCTCCTACGCCAACCACAAGTACACCATCACTGCCTAGAAGGATCAGACCATTGCCATGCTACTGAAGGATCGCCTGTCTCGTCGCTGTCAGCTCGACAAGAAGGAGTGCATTATTGCCCATCTTCGCCACAGGATCACAGAGTTGGAGGAGACTGTCCACGAGAAGGATATGTAGCTGGAGGAGAGGGAGAATGCAGGGGAAGACCTCCGTGGAGACCCCTACTCCTATCTCATTGACGATGATTACTTTCTGGAGGACCAGACCATGGACTTCTTCACCGATGAGGATTACTTCGCCTTCATTGATGATGATGAGGATGATGAGGACACTGACTCCAAGGAGTAGTAGCACTTGAGCACTAGCGTTAGTGAGTTGTATTCGGTCCCACTATATCGTAGTTTCCCAGAATGGTTCCTAAACCATCAGTTTTCCTTTGTTGTGGTGCGTGTTTGTATCGTGTGCTATGAATGAATGAAAAGCAAGTTGCTAGAAAAATCTGAGTCAAACTTTGAAAACTTTTCAAAAACAAAACCCTAAACCTTAGAAATTTCCTCCTTTTCTCATGATCTATCTCAATCTTCAGATGCCTCGCGGAGGAAGCACTTCATCCCTAGACCCGATTTGCAAATCTTGCAAATGTTGGTTTCAGACCGCGAAGCCGAAAGAGCCGAGCATCAAGCCAACTTAGCCACCCTTCAACAGATAGCTCAGATGGCCAACAACAAACAAGGCCATGGAAATCAGGACAACCATGGATCCAAGCTCAAGAATTTCCAGAACACCAATCCACCCATCTTCACTAAGTCGGAAGAGCCCCTTGATGTAGATGATTGGCTATAAACCATGGAGAACAACCTAGAAGTTGCAGGAGTGGAAGCTAACGAGAAAATCCTGTTCGCCACCCACTATTTGGCCGGAGATGCAAGAGCATTGTGGAACAACGTTCGTGCCATGAATGGAGGTCAGATGATGACTTGGGAAGAGTTCAAAATTAAGTTCAGCAGAACCCATGTGCCACCGGTTTGATCAAGAGGATGAGAGATGAATTCAGGGAACTGAAGCAAGGAAGGCTAACCATAGTGGAGTACCGTGACAAATTTTTGTCATTGGCTAGGGATGCACCTGATGAGAAAGACACCGAAGCCAAGAAGAAGGAGAGATTCCTGAATGGTCTGCATGATGAGATGTAGACAGTGTTAGTCAATATCCCATTTACTGATATTGAAGCCTTAGTGGACTATGCCATTCAGATGGAAGGCAAGACCAACCAAGCTAATGAGAACCATAAGCGGCGTGATGCATCAACCAGGAACCCATCATACACCAAAGTATCGCCCCAATCCATCTCCAGGATTTGCCCCAAGAAACAATAGACCCCTGATGAACCGTCCAACTTATCCCAACCGTGGAAACCCGAGGCCCAGAGGAAATCACAACAACACCGGCAACCCTAGCAATTTCAATCATGCACCGCCCAAGTTCAACAACAAGAATGCCGCCACCAACACCAACACTGCCCCAAGAACTGGAAGCAATGTTGTGCCTGTTGTAGCAAAGGACAAGTCTCAGGTGACTTGTTATGAATGTGTAACCAAAGGTCACTATTCCAATGAGTGCCCCAAGAATATTGCCGCAGCCCCCAATGCAAATGCCCCAGCTCAGCAGCAGCGTCGTGTTCGGCATGGAAGAAGGTTTGCCCCAGGGAACTCGCTCAATCGCAACGGCCGTGTCTTTCTCATGCATGCTGAAGAAGCCCAAGAAGCGCCCGATGTCGTGCTGGGTATGTTTTTTGTTAACTCAGTACTTGCAAGTGTGTTGTTTGATTCTAGAGCATCGCACTCGTTTGTTACTGAAGAATTTGCATGCACTATAAGATTCAACCCACCAAATTGAAGCATGTTACGATAGTTCAAATACCTGGTTCAACCACCAAAGCTAGACAAATTTGCAAGGCCGTACCTATCCGAATCCATGGCATAGATTTTTATGCTAATCTAATAGTACTCGGAACTAAAGGTTTGGAAGTAGTACTAGGAATGGATTGGATGTCAAAACACAAAGGATTAATCGACTATGCCAAGAAAGCCATAACCATGACCAGTAGAGCCAGAATATCAGTAGAGCATGTATCTAAAACCTTGCCCCGTCAATTCAAACGAAACAAGAGTATAGCCCAACTCACCATTGACCAAGTCAGAATAGTCTGTGAATACCCCGATGTATTTCCAGATGTTTTGCCTGGTATGCCCCCAGATCGGGTTATCGAGTTTATCATTGAACTAATCCCTGGAACCAGACCCATAGCCTAGACACCATATAGTATGAACCCGTCTGAATTAGTGGAGCTAAAGAAGCAACTGGATGCTATGCTGGAGATAGGATTGATCCAACCAAGTGCGTCGCCATGAAGAACACCTGTCTTGTTGGGGGACAAGAAAGATGGAGGTAACCATTTGTGTATGGATTATCAGAAGTTGAATGATGTCAGCATCAAGAACAAGTACCCACTGCCAAAGATAGAAGACCTATTTGACCAATTGACTGGTGCCAAAGTGTTTTTTAAGATTGATCTTAGAACTGTTTATCACCAACTCAAGATTCGCGCAGAGGATATTCCAAAGACTGCCTTCACCACCAGATACAGATTGTATGAGTATAAGTTCATGTCTTTTGGATTAACCAATGCCCCCGCTTATTTCATGAACCTAATGAATAAGATTTTTATGGACTTCCTGGATAAGTTTGTCATTGTTTTCATCGATGACATTCTGATCTATTCCAAATCAGAAGAAGAACATGAGATACACCTAAGGACCATCCTTGAAACCCTTAGGGAGCATCAGTTGTATGCCAAGTTTAGCAGATGTGAATTCTGGTTGCAGGAGGTAGGATTCCTCAGACATATAGTTTCAGCCAGAGGAATTGCCATTGACCGTGCAAAGGTGAAGGATGTGGAAGATTGGAAAGCCCCAACCAATCAAACCCAAGTTTGTGCATTTCTCGGATTAGCGGGATACTACTGCAAGTTCGTAGAAGGATTTTCGAGTATCGCGAGACCCATGAGCCAATTGTTGAAGAAGGATAAGAAGTTCGAATGGACGGACAAGTGTGAACCAAGTTTTCAAGAACTCAAGAGGAGATTGATTTCAGCCCCAATCTTGATCATGCCGGATATCACGAAGCCGTTTGATGTGTATTGTGACGCATCCAATATTGGTCTCGGATGTGTGTTAATGCAAGAAGGCAAGATTATATCTTATTTGTCCCGACAACTGAAGAAGCATGAAAATAATTATCCAACCCATGACCTTGAACTGGCAGCCGTAGTTCTAGCCCTCAAGACATGGAGGCATTATCTCATGGGAAACCGTTTTGAAATTTACTCAGATCACAAGAGCCTGAAGTATATATTAACTCAGAAGGAGCTGAATATGAGGCAGAGAAGATGGATAGAGCTAATCAAGGACTATGATCTGTACATTCACTATCACCCCGGTAAAGCCAATGTGGTAGCAGATGCCCTTAGCAGATTGCTGTGCCGCTTGAACTCCATAATTCTGAAGGAGCAACCAAGCCTGCACAAGGAGATGGAAGATTTCAGAATGGAATTAGTAAGTGAAGGATTTTTGGCTAGCATAGAACTTCAACCCACTTTGATCAGTCAGATCAAGGAGGCGCAAAAAGAAATGCTAGTATCGACGGAATCAAACATCGTATCGGTACAGGCAAAGTACCTGGATTCACCGAAGATGAAGGAGTGTTGTGGTACAAAGGACGTCTCTGTGTACCAGCAGATTCAGAGTTGAAAGAAGTTATTTTGAAGGAAGCCCATGATACTCTTTATTCTATCCACCCCGGAGGACCGAAGATGTATCAGGATCTGAATGAGAAATTTTGGTGGCATAAGATGAAGAGAGAAATCGGAAGTTATATAGCCAAGTGTGATATTTGCCAGAGAGTCAAGGCGGGACATCAGAGACCCACAGGACTGTTGCAACCACTGCAGATTCCGGAATGGAAATGGGATTCAGTTGGAATGGACTTTATCACTGGATTGCCTACTTCTAGTAGGGGAAATGACTCTATTTGGGTCATAGTTGATAGACTGTCCAAGGTAACCCATTTCTTACCAGTCAAGACCACTTACCAGAGTTCGAAGCTAGCAGAGTTATACATTGCTAAAATCGTCAGTTTGCATGGAGTCCCCAAGAACATTGTATCGGATCGAGGAACTCAGTTTGCCTCGAGATTTTGGAAGAAAGTCCAAGAAGGATTGGAAACCCGACTAGATTTCAGCACAGCTTATCACCCTCAAACCGATGGACAAACGGAGTGAGTAAATCAAATAATCTGAGATATGTTGAGAGCCTGTGTGCTAGAGTATGGATCTAAATGGGAAGACTGTCTGCCTTTCATAGAATTTTCTTACAACAACAGTTTCAAGCTAGTCTACAAATGTCTCCCTTTGAATTCATGTACGGAAGGAAGTGTCACACCCCGTTGAATTGGTAGGAAGTAGGAGAGGGTCATATTTTCGGACCCGACATCCTACGAGAAGCAGAAGAGAAAGTGCACAAGATCCGTGAGCACCTCAAGACCGCCCAATCAAGGCAGAAGAGTTATGCCGACAAGAGGCGTCGAGACCTCGCTTTCAATATCAGAGATTTTGTGTGTCTTAAAGTGTCGCCTTTGAAGGGAATGCAACGATTCTAGCTCAAAGGAAAGTTAGCCCCCCAGATATATCAGACCTTTCAAGATTCTGAATCGTCGAGGAGAAGTATCATATCAACTAGAACAGCCAAAGGAGATGTCAGCCGTGCATGATGTGTTCCATATATCTTTACTTCGCAAATGCCTTAGAGTCCCGGAGAAGACTGAAGTTTTCAAGAACATTGATCACCGCACTATAGAGATCAACGAGGACCTGACGTATCCCGAAGTACCCATCCATATTTTGGAGGAAGCTTTCAGAACCACCAGGACCCTAAGCATCAAGTTTCTCAATATTCAGTGGAGTAACCACACTGAAGAAGAAGCTACCTGGGAGCGAGAAGATCACATCAAGACGGAGTTTCCCGATCTTTTCAAATCCTAGTTTTCTTCTTTCTTCTTTCTCAAATCTCGGGATGAGATTTTTTTAAGGAGGGAAGGTTTGTAACATCCCAAAAATGTTGTTCAATGATTATCAAATTCCAATCACCAAAATTAGGGTTAACAAAAACTTTTGTTAATCAAATCAATATGAATGCATGTGTGTATGTGATGATTGTATGAATGCATGAATGGACTTGTGTAATTGATCTAAATAGCAAGGAATGGTTTAAAGATGAAAACAACATCATCTAAAACATTTCCAAGAACAAAAAATCAAGAGAAAATAAAAAACAAACCAAAATAAGCAAATGGTCATTTTTGCCAATCTTGCTCACTAGGCCACTTGAGTGTTTCTAGTCCAAGATTTCAAAGAGAAACTTTTCCATTTCTTTTCACCCCTTGCTAGACCAAGTAAAATTGAATCAAAGCCCACCTTTCAAACTTACAGAAACATTTGGCAACTTGATTCAAATGACAATTCAAAATTGAATCTATATCATATGTGAAGATCACCCATTTTAAAAACCCAACCAAACCAGTGCACCTTGACCAATCCAATCAACCAGAGACTCCCTAGTATGTAACTAGCACACCCACGAAGTTTGAATCAAAAATTCAAATTTGAATCTCTTTCGGCCATTTCATCAAACATCTTGCAAACACCAAACCAACAAACATTCAACACTATAGTGAGCAGTAATTTTGGCCTAACTTGTCCCCTATCCTACTCACACTACACTCTTAGTAGATCATATAACCTGTTTAACCCCTCTAGCTCACTATAAAGCAGACCATGCCATCAATGGCAAGCATGCCGAGAGCACACTTGCCACCCCAATGTCACCAGCCAGCTAGAAGCTTCCCTAGCTTCGCCAACCTTGTTTGGGACACTCTCCACCATCCACCTCCACCCCCTGTCTAAGCCTCGAGCATTTCCAGACCCTGTAACACACAGCCCAAGTGTGCCTAGCTTCTCTGCAAGCGTGCCGAGAGCGCTCCAGTGCGCCACCCGCGACACACGCCCACAGACCGCGCGCCTCCCTCGCCGCGTGCAAGCAGGATCGCCATCACCCCAGGAACACCCCAGACACGCCCGTTCGCCGCTGTGCGACCCGTATCACCTGTGCGCCATTAAAACTTCCATCGGACCTGCTCAGAGCACCGCGATGTTCCAACCATCTCGCACCGCCCCACGCCATGTGACCATGCCGTTGATCTTCGCCAGGGAACACATCATCGTCCTCTACCTTTTCCCATGCCAGTAGCTCGATGTGACGACGAGCTCCACGCGCGCCCTTTGGTCCCCTCGATGCACTATAAATAGAGGCCACCCCCACTCGATTTCTTCACACCATCTCACTCCCCTCTCTCTAAGAAGCACCCACCCTCACTCCCGGAGCAAGGCGAGGAGCGCATCGCCGGAATTTGGCCGGAGTCTACCACGGAGGAGGAAGAAAGGAGTAGTTGATTGGAGCCTCCCTAGGAGGAGATGTCGGTACCAGGAGGATCGCCGTCGTCGACTTTGTCGTTCGCCCCCATCGCCGACCCTCTCCTGAGCCCCAGTGATCCTCTCACGACCCCCACTGGCCGCTCTAGGGTTCTATATCGCCGGCGTTGCCCGACGTGGACGATGAACCACAACCGTTGGACTAGAGTTGAATCGCACAGTCTAGATCACCCCATATCGCTTCGCACCCCCTGTCTCGCTGACTGGTGGGGTCGTTCACTTAAACCCACCCGCACGTGCGCTGTGCATCGTGGACCGGCCCAGTTAACCTCCCGCGCGACCCATTAATTCAAATTTAGGTTTATTATTTTAGTTTCAAACTCAGTTCTGTACCCAGATTCAAAAATCAACCCAGCTTGATTCACTAAACCAAAATGCATGAAACCAATTTTGTTAGAAATGTACTGGAATGCTTAATCCAAGCCCGTTTGATTCAATTCACTTGGAATTGTAGATCATCTATAATAAAAATAACAAGGCAGAAGCTTTTCTGCATTCAAACATTTTTCAAAATTCAACCACAAAAGCTTTTGAGTTGGTTCCAACTCTCAAAAATCACATTTAACAGGACCTTTCAGAATATATAAAAATATATAGGTTTACTTACAGAAATAATGGACAAGTAATAAAAGAATGCTTCATAGGCCATTCTAGTCACTTTAATTAATTAAAATAAAAAGGTTAAACCTTATTAAACTGTGACACCACTTTAAATCACATTCCCATGTACTGAAATATGTGGTGATGACATGTGTCAACATGATCCCATGTTTTAGTTGGAGAATATTAAATCTTAAGTAGTTTTTCAATGAGTAGAAATTACCTTTCTAAAATAAAGGAAATAAAACTATTGCCTTAATGATTGTAATGTTTGTGATGATCCTAGATCATCTAGTGAAAATCATGGGGTGATAAATAAAAGTAGTTGTATTGTTTGGTGATTGTGTACCTCATATTTATCTGTAAACGCTAGTACCGACCAAGGATACGAGGAGGAAGGAGGATACTACGAGGAAGAAGCCGAGGAGAACTTCAACCACTGCTCTGCACAAGGCAAGCCTAACACTGCCAGTCATCTTAGCAAGCTATTAAATGAGCAAGCTAACACTTGCAACTTGCCAAGCTTATACCCCTTGATGACACATAAACCTAGTTTTACTTGCTATCTTAGTATATTTTTTTATCAAAGATTTCTATTCAAGTTTATTTAGTGATTTGTAGAGTTTAGAGAGGTTGTTTAAAGGTAGCATAAAGAGCATAAAACTTGACCTAAGTTAGTTAATCTTGATGTCATCGTGAGGCATGACATTGAACTTGGATCATTATCACTTGTTTACCACCCCTCATTAGTATTTACCCCACTTGTAGATGCTAGTGCTAATCATAAAACTTGATCAACTTTAGATGGGAATACTTGGTGAAAATGGTTATGAAAACCTTAGAATGATGAGTCATTCTACTGAAATATTTTGACATGTCACTACAAGAAATGTGTCAACTTGTGACGTTCTGGTAGTGACCATCTATAAAATCGTCTTAGATTTATGAAGATTCCACACTGGGTGGTCTCAAGATGCTTGGGAGGGCCAAAACTATGACGATTTCGTTCAAAAACGTCATAATTTCTTTAAATGAAATCGTCATAACAGCTAGACAGATCTAAATATGGAGGATAGCAAGATGGACCTTCAGATTGAACACGATGGACAGATAAAATGTTGATCTGCTTGAACTTGACATAGATAGGTGACTTGGCATGGTACCCCTCGCCCGCAGACACCAAATATTTTCACCATCGCGCGCAGACACAAGACATATTTTCACCGTCGCGCGCGTGCCAGCCGGTTCCAAACCCTAATCCTAGGGCCCGCCGCCACACATAAGCGAGCGAATGCCGCTCCCCTCCTTCTCTAGCGAGATCCGTGTACCGCCGCCATCCTCCTTCTCTAGCGAGATTTGCACCCCTCCCTAACTCTAGATTGCATCGCCGCCACCCTCTGTTCGAGAGCCTCTTCCACAAGGCCATCGACGATGACTTGAATGATGGCCGAGGTGGATGGAGATAGCGATTGTTTCACCAACATCCCCGAGTTAGGGGGTGTTTGTTTGGGCTTTTGGTAGCTTTCCAGTAGAAAAAGCCAGAAAAACAAACCAAAGGGGCAGCTGCGCTTTGGGATTTTGCGGAAGTACTTTGACAAAACAGGCACACCAGGGAAAGCACCTCGGAGGGTGCTTCTTGCAGATTCTGGCCGATGTGCCCTTTAGCGAGCGAACCGTTTTTGCACTCTGACATATCGTTTGGTTGAAATTACAATAAAATGCCACCCCTGCTGATACTAGCTACCGCCTCTAGAAAAAAATGGATCAACATTATCCCCACCTCCCGACCCGATAGGTTCATCCCAGCGCCGCCATTCATGGTCGCTCCCCACCGCCGACTCCAGTCGGAAGCCTACCTCCTCCCCGGCGTCGGACCTCCTCCCCGCCGCCAAGACCGCCAAGACTCCAGCCGGCGCCCTACCTCCTCCTCGGCGGCCTACCTCCTCCCCAACGGCCTTCCTCCTCCTCAGCGGCCTTCCTCCTTCCCGCCGCCGAATCTCCCTCTCATTACCGTGTCCTGACCGCTCGACCACGTCATTGCATGAGGCAACGCCGTCCAGCAGCCACCGGCCTGATTTCCGCCGCCGCCAAGACTGCCCGACCCCGTCCTCGCTCAGCTACCTCCTTCCCCTCTCTGCCCAGCTCATCTCGTCCCTGTTCGACCTTTTCCTCTGTCGAACTTGTCCGCACATGGTAGTGCTAGTGCTTTTTTTTGCGGGTGGGACATGGTAGTGCTAGTATTGTGCTAGTGCTCGAAATTTCATATTGTGGTAGTGTTGCTCGAAATTGATACGTGCCTCTCTTGATATGATAGTGTTGCTCGAAATTTCATTACGATGGTCAGATATGTATTTTGGACAAACCAATATGTGACATATGGTATTTAATGATTGTATATGCGATTTATGCACTTCAATAATGAAGTATATGTGTTATATGAATTACAGGGACATAACGGACAATTCCTTAGCACATAGCCAGACAGCCAACCAAGTTGCCAAACAGTCAATCAGAGAAGTAGCTTTCTCTGCAAAATAACTTTCCCTACACAGCAACACAGCCAACCACAGCCAGCCAGCTAGAGCCCAAACAATCAGGCCCTCAATATGTCCTATGTCTATTGACGGACCTTCGCCGGCTAGCAGTCACGCCATCGTCTTCTTCCTTCCTCCTCTTGGTCACGCCATCCATTATCCTTTCCCCTTCATTCCTTCGCTCCTCGAGCGCGACGCTGGCTGGGTCCCTCCTCCCCTCACCCTCCCGCCGTCGAATCGCCGCAGCCTGATGATGGCGTCGGCTAGCAGGATCCCCGAGCCGTAAGTGCTCCTGCGCCCCTCTGTCTCCTCCCCTTCCCCGATTTATTAGAATATTTTGCTTACTAGCTAGTTAATGATGTAGCTTCGAGCAACAGCTCATTCCCCTTCCTTGCCTCCTCACATAGTCACACGTGACGCCGGACAAGTTCCTCCCCTCGCAGTCGAATCGGAGTCAAATTGAATTGTCGCAGCCCTCCTGCAACCCAGGTTCCCCAAGAAGTTCCTCACCGATTTATTTTCAATAGCCGCAGCCCTCTTGCAACCCAGGTTTGTTGCATCTCTACTCCCTCTGTATCCTCCCCCTCACCGATTTAGTATTAGAATAGTTTGCTAGCTGGTTCATTTCAAGCAGTAGCTTATGTGTTGACATACAGTATTTCTAGTTTATTATGCTCTGTCCTGAAATTTTGAACATCTGGCTAGCTTATTGCGTAGTACTTCCTCCGACCCATATTAGTTGACTCGGATATATCTAATACTAAAACATGTCTAGATACATATAAATCTAGACAAATTCAAGTCAACTAATATGGGTCAAAGGGAGTAGTAGACTTGCTACATGCCATCTTGTCATGCCTCCAAGAAGCAGCTTCAGCGCATTTCTATTAGCTCTTGACACTATAGTATCTGCTTGCCATGTACTAAACCATTGAACCAACCAAGCTGAACGATTAGATTATGTATAAAATATGGTTGCTTCGAGCTAAAAGTTAATGGGTTATGATAGGTTTAGATAATTTATTTGTGCATCTTACTGTTTAATTCAAACCTTCACGAATCCTTCTTTAAGTAATGATCTCAAATAAGTATATGGTTACTAGTTCAGCATTTGTCTCATTAACTTCATTTCATGGCTCCTAGCAAGTAGCAGCACAACGACTATGTGAATAGGTTTCTTACAAACAAGTACTTTCGCGTTGACTGCATAACAAATATCCAATACCTAGCCGTGCTAGTAAACCACTTCGACTTCAGTATATCAACTTAATTTCTGGTACTAGTGCCTTGTATATATCCCCATAAAAACTGTGTTTTAGCTTATTACTAATTTTCCTAGCTTCAGCTCCGACACTCCAATAATTCGACACATCGGTTCGCTCTGGCTATCCACGGCTAGATTTAGTGTAGTATACCGTCTTTATTCGTGCACCATTACAAACACTAACTCTAGCTTGCTGCCTGTTCATAAGCAGACGCGTTATTCCTTTCTGTCGACTCGATAGCATGCAGCTACTGTGATAGTTTCCGTCGTCTCGTCCTCCTCACAGATTTATTAGAATATTTTTGCTAAGCTGCTAGTTCATCCTGTTGTGGCTTGAAGCAGCAAGAGCAGCAGCTATTTATCAGTGTTTATTGAAGTTTATTTACTGGGTTATATATCCATATAGCTTATCGCTGCATTTTACTGCTCCATTTCAAGACTAAACAATAAAACCATGTGGATGTGGTGGGTAAACGATCATCTCAGATAAGCCTTGAGTTATACTAGAGACCGACTTAACTGCGACTAGGCATTGGGCTACTGGTCTTGATTAGCTATAGATGCCCTATACTGTATGTGAAAACTCACTAGTTCACTAAATATGCAGTCCTCTACTGATTTTTTGTCAGAAATGTAATATATTACCAACTAATGCACTAGCCAACTATCCTAAAAGTCCGAAATGATGAAAAGAGCTAGGCAATATATTTCACTGCTCAATTTCAACATGAATAAGAAACATACGCTCATTCATTTCTGCTACCACTTAGTTTCTCATTCTATTTATGCTAATCATTATACATGCTTTCTTTAGCGGACCACTCTGTAATGCAGATATTAATTGTGAGTACGGTACCTACAATATTACTCCAACATATGTTATTCCTAGTATTCACATTCACTTGAAACTTTAACCTACAGGGAGTACTGTCATTTTCCTTTGATAGTGTACTTCTATTTGTCAGTATACCAGAAAGTGAACTATAGGGATCTTGATATACCAGATAGTATACCGATAGCGAGGTAATATTCTTTCTGCTAACCCAGAGTATTGTTGAACAACATCGCCATGTCCGGTGGCGGAGCATCTTGGGGCGCGTCACTCCGGTGATTTGCCTAGCCTCCGTGAGATTTTTTGTGGTGATCTTTTACTGGCATAATGTTTCCACAAGATCTATTTAGTACTAAGTTTTAACATTGGGATTTTTTGTGTGCCTAGTGTCCAGCGAGCTATGCAAATATGCTAAACTCATTGTGAAGTTTGTTTAGGAATGCAAACTCAATATAGAAAAATTTCATTTCACTCGCCACCATTTCATCTAAATAGGAACATTCTGAATCTTCATCTGAAATGGAACATTTTGAAGTTTTACATAAAAGAACCACATTCTAAATATTTCCTCATTCCATAGAAATCAGTAGTTGGTTTAAATGATAAAATTTCATTGGTAGCTGTGGTGGTCACGGTAATGTTAGCTGTGGTGGTCCGAGGACAATGCTATATAACATAGACCTTCTGAGTTGCCTGATGATTTTCCTGGTTCAATATGTTAGTGCTTGTTGTGCCTGTTTTTCTGTCCTGCTAGTTTCTGAATAGTTAATATTTTATTATTAGTCCAAGTGATTTTCTTTACAAGTATAGATAAAAGATGTCTCCGTAGTTCCTGTTTTGATGTCCAAACAATATTTAGTTCAGTTAATGCTTGGAACTGTCAATATCTAGGACTTGTTATTGAACTGCCGCTACTGCTGCTGTGTATGTGCTCCCGATAAGTAGCATTAGAATAGCCTATCTCACAAGAGCCTCATCCTTTCAGCGGAGTATTTTTCTTAATTTGTGCATTAGTCTTGGATATTAATGCTGAGTTCTAAACTTGAACTTGAATCACTTACTATTTTTTTCAAAACATTTTTCATTGTACTGACATCATTTTGTTATATAATTTTATTGGTAGGATTTTTGTCAACACTTTGGGAAAGCTATCTGATATCCTGACAACTTTAAATGAAATGGATGGATTTTCCCCAACTAAAGAAATCAAGCTCTACGAGGTGAGTGCAATATTCAGTTCTTTTGTGAGTGTTTTTATTTTTCTTGACCACCCAAAGCTTCGTAACTTGTATTTATGCATTCTTGCACTTGTGTAGTTTTGTCCAGGTGATTAATTATTTACTCTTACATGATAATTACTGTTCATGTAGCATATATGTATGCACTTCATAGTAATTTTTTTTCCAACATGAATATTCTAAGTTTTATGTCATTGTTATGCTGTAGAAAATTAAGTTTCAGCCAAAACAGCCAGAATAGTATTTTTTGGAGAACCGAGAGTATATAAATTCTGTAAAGTTTGCTTGTTCACAATTGGTTAACATGAACCCAAATGCTGCAAAAGCCTACTGTGAATAGGCATTTTATCACAATGAATGGTGCTTTTTTCATAGTTTGATTCCATCTGTTTTAGGAAAAGTAGATGTTTGTAGAATACTTGAAGTATGTTTGCATACGTGAATTACCAAGTTAATTTTCTGTACGTTAGTTATTCTCTGTCATATGGACTAAAAATGTTGTGCGTCTTCCTCTTTTACAGGACATCCATGCCTAATAAAGTTGAGAAATTTGAAGTGTGGAGCCATGAAACAAAAACTGCAGCATATTGAATATTTGGATTGAAGCTGTCGAGCATACCGTAGCAAACTATATCTCTTGTACAGTAGGCATACATGTGTTGATGTAAAGATCATAATAGACTAGTTTAGTGTTATTTGATGAATTTTAATATTTTCCCTCTTCCGTTTGTAATATTGGTAAATAAGATAAGGGCTTGATTTGTGTAATCTTGGCTGTATAGTACTGAATCTAAAGAGGCTAAGGCCCAAATACTATTGCATCATTAAAATGCTAGAACAAACGAATTATACTGAATCAAATAGTTATGTAAAAAAGCCATAACCCACACACTTTTGGATCTGATTATAAAATGCTGAAAATAAAAAAGAAATGGGCTTAAGAAGGCCAAAGCCCAAAAACAAAACCATGTTAGATTATAGAAAATAAAAGGCTAAATTACTGGGCTTAGCCCATACAACAACAAAAATTGGACCGGGCTAAATTTATGTTACGACGATCCTATTTCGTCACAATTTTGCCACGTAGGATACGCCACGTAGGATCTGACCTGGCGAGGCTGGACATCCCGTGACGATACTAAATCGTCATAGCGGTTATAACGATCCAATATCGTCATAGATGGTTATGACGATTTCGTCAAAAACGTCGTTATAGTTCATTAGCGACGCCCAACTTTCGACAATCTCAAAATCCTCATAGAATCATCATAAATGTACTATTATGACATTTTTGTAACGAAAATAGAGGGTCATATATAGTCAGATTCCTTGTATTGTGTGTTCTTGAACAACATATGATTTTGATGATGAAAATGTTAAGGCATGAGCCTTAGCCCTTTATAAAACTGATGGTTGTCTGGATACGATACCATTCCAATTTTATCGTACAAACACAATAACCGAAATTTGGGCAGGGTTTGACTGTAATTTATATACCTTAGTATGGGTTCCCTTGCGGCCAAGGTTTGAGCTAAGGCTACCTTGTGAATATTGTCCACCTATGCAGTTCTCAAGATGACGGTTGGGAGGCCAAACTCACAGGAGAGGTGCCTATACTAGGGTGTGTAATTGAAAGGTTATGATTGATTATCCGCATAATGAGTATGGTGAATTCAGGATTGTTCCTGACGGATGTATCGAATGTTGTGGTGAAAGTGTACCACCTCTGCAGAGTGTCAAACTATTCGAATAGCCGCGTCCACGGTTATGGACAGTTGGAGTGGCTATACTATTCTGTCATCAGATGTTTTCAAAATGACTTGTGAAATGATTCATGATTTTGACTTGACCACAACAGGGTTGTGATATGAAATTCAAGTTCCCACTTAGGTGTTATAAAATTTTCAACTAGCTTTCTTTGCTTCTGAAGTTAGTAGAGATAAATCTATCTTTTTTGCAAAATAACCTAGAGCCTAGTATCTCCTATTCAAAAACCATTTACCTGTAGTGATAGTTTGCGAGTACTTAAAGAGTACTCATGGCTTTGTCCCTGGCTATTCCCGTGGCCAGACTATGAAGGGGAGTATCAGGAGGACGGACAACAGGAAGGTTACGACAACTAGGATCATCTCCCATCGTCAGCATTGACTGTGACCATGAAGATGGAGCCTCGCCTACGCTATCGTTATTATTACGTTATTCGGCTCTTGAATTGTATTAAGACTGGATCATGTGATCCTTATTTGTTGTAAGACCTTATGTATGGCTTGTAATAGATGATGAACTGTGATATCCAATATGTTATGTCTCACCAAAATGGTAATCCTGGGATTGCTATGTATGGCATAACAGGTATCTGGGATTAAAAATCCGGGTGTTGATAGTAGCTATCTTGGCCAAGTAGATGCTAGTGACTCCAAGAGGGGGTATTTATGCTCGATAGTGGGTTCATGCCTCTATTTAATCTGAGGGAAGTGACAGAAATCTCTAAGGTTGTACATGTGCTTTTGCCAGTAGGGAGAAAACAATGGTATCTTGTTCATGGAACAAGTGGATTGTTTACCTTACACACTTTGCTTAAAGAAGTTATCTGTTGCTTGCAACTTAATACTGGAGGGGGTTCGGATGATAACCTGAAGGTGTATTTCTATTCATAGATGCAGTTGGATGGCGGTCTATGTATCTTGTTGTATTGCCCAATCAAATCACATAGGATCATGATGATTAGTATTGTATTGTTATGCCTTGCTCAGTCCTGTCAATTTACCTACTGTAATTTGTTTACCCGGCATGCCATGTTTGTTTATCTAAGGAGAACACCTCTAGTGAACTATAGACACCGGTCCAATCTTTACCATTGATACATCTTCCGCTGTTACTTTTTGCAAATCACCATTACCTTCCACACCATACAATTAATCCTTTGTTACAGCAAACCAGTGAGATTGACACCTCACCGTTCGTTGGGGCAAAGCCTTGAGTTTGTGTTATGCAGGTCTCCAAGTTGCTAGCAACACCTTTGAGTCGTTTCCTTCCTCCTACTGGTTAGATAACCTCGGTTTCTTACTGAGGGAAAACTTGCTTCTGTGCTCATCACACCTTGCTCTTGGGGTCTCCCAACGAGGCGTTGCCAACACGCCATAAAGCTATTTCTAGCGCCGTTGCCGGGGAGGCTAAGGACGTCTTCACAAGGGGAGTCCTTCACAACCTTTCTCTTTACTTTTTTTTGTTTTGCTTAGTTTCTTTTGCTTGGTTTTGTTTGCCTCTTTTTATCAAAAACTCCAAAAAATTAGTTTAGTTTGGTTTGTTTTCCCTTATAAAAAACACAAAAAATTAGTTCCTACTCTAATTGTCACCTTGCTCTAGCTCACCATGTTGATCCCCGAGTTCACCCTAAAAGACCTTTCATTAGGTAGTGGCTCTATAATTGGGAAAGAAAATATTGAAAAATTCTTTAATCATGTTAGCAAACATGAGAATATTGAGGATAGATCTATAGGAGAAGTTGCTCCTAATTATGAAATTGTTGCAACTTCTTTAGTTCATATGTTGGAGGCTAGGTTTGTTAACCTTAACCCCATGATGCAAATTTTGTTTCTCAAACTAAAAGAAGAGGACCGTAAAAAGAGAAATTTTATTCTAGAAACTTTACTAAAAGAGTTCAATGATGTTGCTAAGGAATCCAAAAAGGTGTTTGAACATTTTAATATGCTAGGATCATGTGTATATGTTATGGGTACTTTAGATAAAACCAAACCTAGAGAGGAAATTAAGATACCCATACCCTTTAAACTTGTTGGAATGCATGAAGCCTTAGAAAAGAATTTTGATTGGATTGTTCCTGAAAATCCTTTTGATGAAAGAAGTGAACCAAGGAGAGATGAGAAGGGATCCTCCAAAAATAATTTGGATGAGATACATTTCCTAGTTGAATAGATCGCAAGTATTGATCTTAATTCTTCATTTTAAAATACTTGATTCTTGCTTCTTGTACCTAACATAAAGGCGTTACTTGTTGGGAGATAATCCAAGAGTTTTCTTGAGTCTTGGAAGTTATTACTTCAGTAATTACCTCTCCTTATCCTTTTTGTTTGCTTTTTGTGCCAAGAGTGACCTCTAATGAGAGGGAAGTAAGATTTGGGGAGTTGTGGTCCCAAAACAGGTTTTTTTGCTCCACCGTAAAAATTTGTGAGGAATATCTGTAAGACGGATTGAGCTGATATTTTATGAATAAATCCCCAGTATGTTAGATAACTTTCATTAGTTCAACACATTTTTATTTGAGCTACAAAAGGTCTTAGAAAAAATCGGTTTCTACCTACCGGTCTGTTTTGACAGATTTCTTCCATTATTTGCATTTGCTTCTTATTGATTCATTTTTGGGTTCTTTTTGGGAAATTGAAATTTTTGAGGGAATTGATACAGTAGCTTGTGTTTTTAGTGAAAGTTTTGCTGTTCCAAAGCTAATCCTAAAGGTCTATTATCTTTTGAATACACTAATGTTGCTAATGAAGATTGTGTGAAGTTTTGTATGAAGGAAAATTTTCAGGTGTAGAGAGAGAATGATGTAATGAGATGAAGAGTGGACAAAAGCTCAAGCTTGGGGATGCCACCCCGGTGTCACCCCAAGAAATATTCAAGAGGTACAAGCGTCAAAGCTTGGGGATGTCCAAGGCATCCCCTTCTTCATCAATAAAAAGCTCAGGTCTTTCTAGACACTTCATTTTTATTGTTTCATGCACTGTTGTGTTGTTCTTGGAGCGTCTTAGTTTTCGTTTGGTTTGCTTAGTTTTCTTGAATAAAGTAGTTTGGACCCTCGTTCTCGCTGTGCTATTTCAAATAAGTTAATTGGTGTTGGAAAGGAGTAGAAGTTTTTGCTTGAGTAGTACAAGAGGAGCTTGCTTTGATTGTGACTTAGACTTTATCATGTCATGCTAGGTGTTGTTTTGACCTTTTGCTTAGTTATTATTGATGTATCAGGACTTGTTCCAAACAATTGGGATTGCTTAGTGTGCCTTCAAGGAATCATGCATTGTTTTATCATACAAAAGCATAGTATTGTGGTATTATCCTTGATGCTTTTTTTGGGTTGACTTGGCACATGCTCACACCATGTTATGACTATGAACAAGTCACCATAGCCTCTATGATCATTTAATCCTTGACTTGTAGTACCACTTTATGCTTTGATTAGTAATGTTTTGTTGCTCTGCATGATTATGGCCATTATTTCTCTCTTAGTTGGTCGCTCCCAGTCTTTTGCTAGCATCCACTTGTATGAGTAAGCTCTACTCATGCATCCAACTCCCAAGAAACCAAGTTATTCCAAAGTGTCCACTATAAATTCCTATGCATGGTGTGTTACACTATTCCAAGTATATTCTTGTTTTCATCTATCTTCCAATTAAAAAGTATTTTGTTATGTGAAAACTTAGTGACTAAAGCTCTCACAAACTTGATGGCACACTTTATATTTCTCTCCCTTAATAAACTTGAACCATTGTGTCATCTATGTTGTATATGCTTGCACTTATATATTGGAATTAGCTGAACCGTGCTGTCACGGGGAACACTTTCAACATTGCACTTGTACTTTCTACACAGTTGATATCATGTTCTTTGGTCTATGGATGTCGCCGGTTTGAAATAAAAGGGGAGCTTGTAAGTCCAAGGAGTTATGTATGTGTGTTAGAGAAACGCCTGGGCCGCTAGCCTAAGCCATGCCTAATCATGGTGGAAACTTGCAACATCACCATAATGACATCTATGAAGATTTCTTCTTATAAAAAAAGAGACATATTTAAAAGAGGAAATAGAGAAAAAAGCACCATATTACCATGGTAAATAAAAGATTGCTGAGATGCTCATTGTCTACTTGCCTTGTCATTTTGATTATGGGATAGCTCCTGTATCATGTGCAAGGGGTACCTCGTTGGCGGTTCTCTATGATGCGCATGTACTTACTATGACAAGAACTTACAGGTGACTAAAGTTGAGTAGAATTTGGTGCGACCCTCGTATTCAAGGGACATGATATTTCCAACTTATACTTTGTCAAGCATATACTCCATAGTTTCCTCACTTTAACCTTAATCACTTCAAGATGCTCATGATAGGGGCAATGGGAGTTGAAAGCTAAAAAGTCCCATAATTTTTGGAAGCTCTTTTTGAGACTTGAAATCCCTGCTTCCCTTTATGAATGGCCTTTCTTCCACCATTATATTGAGTCTCCACCTTCTACCTTTAGGCACCTGTTGAGAGAGCATAGTTGCCATTCTTAGTTCTATTTGCATTGTCCCAAAACTTATTGATTGAGGCATATTGTTGATATTACTTGTTATTGTGCTATTTGTATCTAGTCACTCTTATTAACTTTGAAGGTGTCCTATGCATATATTTGCTACTCTATGAGGGACAAGCTGAATGCCACTATGCCATGTTTTTTGTATGTGAAACAAACAATTTTTTTTCAATGCATGTTATTCATGATCTTTGTTTGTAGCCTTTCATGTTGCATGCATAGTTACTTTGTCTTATTGTTAGAACTCCATATTTCATGCTC
The DNA here is from genome assembly GCA_916181665.1 of Avena sativa. NCBI lineage: Eukaryota > Viridiplantae > Streptophyta > Magnoliopsida > Poales > Poaceae > Avena > Avena sativa. Next base: position 143,769,443 of record OV702280.1, read on the forward strand.
ATGTTTAGAGTTCTTTGATCCCAGCTTTCAATGCTTGCAAATGGTTTGATCTTGATTTTGATGGTGCATGTCACCTCAAAAATTATTCTTTTTTATCACTTACCTAATCGAAGACGAGCAGGAGTTAAGCTTGGGGATGCTTGATACGTCGGAAACGTATCTATAATTTTTGATGTTCCATGCTTCTTGAGTATCTACTATGCTTTGCTTTGTCTACACTTTGAGGTGATTTTATATGTTTTCTGGTACTAACCTATTAACCAGATGCCACAGTGCCAGTTGCCTATTTTCTTATGTTTTTGGTTCCAGAAAGGCAGAAAATCAATATTCTCGGAATTGGACGGCACAAAAGCCAAAGTCAATATTTAACCATGGGGAACACGAAGCCAGAATACGAGACGGAGGAGAGTCACCAGGGGCCACACCCCATGGCCGTGCCGGTGGTCCCAACCCGCACTTGGGGAGGGGGCGCCCTAGCGACCCCCCTGCCTCGCCTCTTCGCCTATAAAGGCCCCTCGATGCCTAACCCTAAGTACCTGATCAATATTCCACGAAACCGTTTGTAGCCGCCGCCACGATCGTCCCTAGATTGGAGGGGGGATCTGAAGCTCTTCCCGGCACCCTGCCGGAGGGGAGATCATTCCGGAGGCCTTCTTCTTCATCATGCCAGCCTCCGGTATGAAGCGTGAGTAGTTCCACCTTGGACGACGGGTCCATGTAGTACCTAGATGGTTGTATCTCCTCCTTTTTGGTTTCATGTCTAGATCTTGTGAGCTCTGTTCATGATCAAAATCTCATCTATTTGTAATCATGCTTGTTGTGTTTGAGGGGATCCGATGGATATTGAGATTACTATGTCAGATTGATTAGTGGTTTTGTCTTATTGATTCTATCATGTCTGTGTTGTTTGTGATCTTGCATGCTCTCCGTTGTTAGGAGCTATCTTGGCCAAGTAGATGCTAGTGACCCCAAGTGGGGGTATTTATGCTCGATAGTGGGTTCATGCCTCTATTTAATCTAAGGGAAGTGACATAAATCACTGAGGTTGTAGATGTGATGTTGCCACTAGGGAGAAAACAACGGTCTCTTGTTCATGGAACAAGTGGATTGTTTACCTTACACACTTTGCTTAAAGCAGTTATCTGTTGCTTGCAACTTAGTATTCGAGGGGGTTCGGATGATAACATGAAGGTGGATTTATAGTCATAGATGTAGTTGGATGGCGGTCTATGTATCTTGTTGTATTGCCTAATTGAATCTCATAGGATCATGATGATTAGTATTGCATTGTTATTCCTTGCTCAGTCCTGTCGATTGTCCTGCTGTAATTTGTTTACCCAACATGCCATGTTTGTTTATCTAAGGAGAACACCTCTAATGAACTATGGACCCCGGTCCAATCTTTATCATTGATACATCTTCCACTGTTACTTGTTGCAAACCACCATTACCTTCCACAACATACAGTTAATCCTTTGTTACAGCAAACCAGTGAGATTGATAGCCTCACTGTTCATTGGGGAAAAGTCTTGAGTTTGTGTTGTGCAGGTCTCCAAGTTGCTAGAAACACCTTTGAGTCATTTCCTTTCTCCTACTGGTTCGATAACCTCGGTTTCTTACTGAGGGAAAACTTACTGCTGTGCTCATCACACCTTGCTCTTGGGGTCTCCCAACAAGGCGTTGACAACATGCCATCAGCCACTTCTTCCTCCGGTTTGGTCTTCTTTTCATCACCAGTGGGAGCACTAGGCTCGGCAGCCAAAGACCGTCGAAGGTCCCGCTTACATGAGACACTCTTCTTTGCAGAAGTGCTTCCCGGGTCTGCCACTCCCGCGGATTACGGGTAACCATCTTTGGGCACAAGGTCTCCTTCCTCTTCTAAGGAGCAGAGGTAAGCCAATGCCCACAACTCATGGGTGTTCTTGACGAGATGCATGTTAACCTCTTCACGCATCTTGCTGTCATGCACATTCATGGTGAACGCACCAATAATGGTGGCGTCCTCCGCCTCCGGGATAGTGTGTGCGATCTGCGAAAATCAAAGCATGAAGTCTCGTAGCTGCTCGCCACTCCCATGGACCACTATGTGGAGCTGAATGAGTGTTCTCGGGCGCTTGAAGGCTCCCTGGAACATGCTCACAAAGCGGGTACACAACTCGGCCTCAGAGCGAATGGACTCCTTAGGTAGATGCATGATCCAAGACAAGGCCATGCCCTTTAGGGCCATTGGAAACCAATTGGACATGACCTTCTCATCAGCACCTGCGGCCACCATCGCGGTGGAGTAGATGGCCAGAAACTCCTTTGGGTTGGTCTTGCCTTAAAACTTGATGGGGACAATGGGACGGAATTTTGGCGGCCACACCACCTGTCGTAAGGTAGGAGAGAAGGCGGGGTAGCCACTTCCATATCCCAAAGCCATGCTCCCTACCTCAGCTGCGCCTTGTGGGTTAGGGATGGCCGCACCCGCGGCCTGTTGACGTAGCTACAGTAGGTAATCCCGAACTAGCACCTCGTTTGCCATGGCACAATCGCCTCAGCGCCCTTCGGCATGCCTTTGCGCAGGGTCGAAAGATGACCCCACATAAACATGATCTTGCTCTGCAGGTCTCGAGGCTCCAGCCCCCGAGTGGCATGCGACATGGTTATCGGTTCTCCTTTCACCGTTGCGGGGTCCTGCAGCCCTCGGCCTGAGGGACACATTTCGAGAACACGGCCTCGAGGCAGGTTTTTGTATGGGCCCCGTGGCGGTGGTTGGAGAATGCTCCTCCTCACGCCTTGGCCCTAGGTTGGACTAGGAACGAGCGCGGGTGGGCCCCTGGTGTAGCCTGGTGGTGGTACGTCTTGCGTAGCCGCACTTCTGCTAGCATGCCTGCCTCCATCAACCCTAGGGTGCAGTTCGTGTAGTGCGGTTGCGCTTGGCCCTGGACATAGTTCAACGCCTACGACGGTGACCACACGCCATGCATGAGGCTCGGTATCCAATAACCTTGTCGTGGGAAGGGCGTGGGAACGAGTCCTGGCAGCGGGCGAATCTACCGTGGCAGGGACATCCCGGTGCCAGCACCTCTCCTTGGCGCCATGGCTGGCGATGGTGCGGTCGATGCCTATGTTGAACACGAAGACGAAACGTATGTCGGTGATGATGACGATGATGACGATGAAGCTCACGAAGCTATTGATGCTGAGGTTGATTGCTGAAGCCGAAAATGCGAGTGCACCCCTCCCTGGCGCCAGATGTCGTGTCTCACCAACGCGGACATAGAGGATGCTGGGCACCCCCTATTTGTTCGGTAGTGGGCACAAAGGCGTTTCGACCTCAACGTCGATGTAGGAACCTGCTAAGACGAGCACACTATGCACACAGAGAACACACAGTCATTTTTACCTAGGTTCAGGACGCTCTTTGGCTAACAACCCTACGTCCTTCTTTGGTGGATTATCTGGGTGGATCTAGGTACAAGATGATGATCTCTATGGTGTCGGGGAGCCACTTTTATCTAGCTTCTACACTCCCCGGTCTTCCTATTTCACTCTTCTCTCTCTCTCTCTCTCTGTCTGTCTCTCTCGTTTACCGCTCTTCCTTGTCTCCGGCGAGGAGGAGGATATCAACTATATCTCACTCTATCTGTTCTTCCCAAGCTTTCTTCTCCAACCTATACGAAGACTCCAACCTCTCTAAAGACCCTCTCCTCTCCCTCCGGCCAAGTGCCTCCTTTTATACTCCAAGGGGTCACTACAAGGGCCAACGTGTAGCACCGCCAAGGGCGTTCCCGGGCTCAATTGCGGTGTGCCACATGGTCTTCAGGTAGGTGGGCAGTGCCTTTGGCCAATGGATGGATAAGGGCGGCCAAAAGTGCACTTAATGGCTGGGTGACAGCTCAGGATCCCAGCTATCACTCCGGTTGGTGGCACACTGCAGGGGACAATAGCACCATGATGATGTCCAGTGGTACTGGCGCATCACTTGTTCTTAAGGTCGGGCCTGATGCATCTTGTCAGGCTTAGTTGACTCCGGTTCCCGAGACGCGCCTGGCCTAGGAGAAGCGTTCTCATGGTCCTTGATGCGGCTCAGATCACTGTAGAGCTTCGTTGGGAAACCCCAAGAGGAAGGTATGATGAGCACAATAGTAAGTCTTCCCTTAGTATGAAACCAAGTTTATCGAACCAGTAGGAGGAAAGAAACGACTCCAAGGTGTTGCTAACAACTTGGAACCTCCACAACATAAACTCAATACTTTGCCCCAACGAACACTCAGTTTGTCAATCTCACCGGTTTACTGAAAACAATGGATTAAATGTATGGTGTGAAAGGTAATGGTGGCTAGCAGAAAGTAAACAATAACAGCAGATGATGTATCAATGGTGAAGATTGGACTGGGGTCCACAGTTCACTAGAGGTGTTCTCCTTAATATAAACAACATAACATACTGGGTAAAGAAATTATAGCGGAGCAATTGACAGGACTGGTCAACGAATAACAATGCAATACTAGACATTCTTGATCCTATGAGATTTGATTGGGCATTACAACAATATACATAGACCGCCATCCAACTGCATCTATGACTAGTAATCCACCTTCAGGTTATCATCCGAACCCCCTCCAGTATTAGGTCGCAAGCAATGGATAACTACTTTAAGCAATGTGTGTAACGTAAACAATACAATTGTTCCATGAAAAAGAGATTGTTGTTTTCTCCCTAGTAGCAACAACACATCTACAACCTTAAAGATTTTTTTCACTTCCCCAGATTCAATAGAGGCATGAACCCACCATCGAGCATAAATACTCCCTCTTGGAGTCACTACCATATACTTGGCCAAGATACCTACTAGAAATGGAGAGCATGCAAGATCTCAAACAACACAGACATGATAGAATTAATAAGATAGAATCATTAATCAATCTGACATAGTAATCTCAATATCCATCGAATCCCCGCAAACACAACATGCTTGATTACAAATAGATGATCTTGATCATGAACGGAGCTCACAAGATCTAAACATGATAGCACAAAGGAGGAGAAACAACCATCTAGCTACTGTATGGATCCATAGTCCAAGGTGGAACTACTCACGCATCATACTAGAGGCTGGCATGGTGATGAAGAAGGCTTCCGGGATGATCTCTCCCCTCCAGCAGGGTGACGGGAAGAGCTTCAGATCCCCCCGATATAGGGACGATGGTGGCGGCGGCTATAGACTGTTTCGTGGATATCTGATCAGGTCCTTAGGGTTTTGGCATTGGGGGATTATATAGGCGAAGAGGCGAGGCAGGAGGGCGGCTAGGGGGCTACACCCTGCCCAGGCGTGGCCTAGGGTGGGCCCGTGCGTGGGGGTGGGGGTGTGGCCACCCTATGGCACCCCTCTGGTCGCCCTTCGGTCTCTGTGTTCGTCTTGGTGAAATATTGACTTTGGATTTTGTACCGTCCAATTCCAAGAATATTTTCTTACTAGCTTTTCGGAAACCAAAAACAGTAGAAAACAGACAACTGGCACTGGGGCATCTTGTTAATAGGTTAGTCCTAGAAAATATATAAAAATACCTCAAAGTGTAGACAAAGCATAGCAAAGTGGATACTAAACAAGCATGGAACATCAAAAATTATAGATACGTTTACGACATATCAAGCATCCCCAAGCTTAACTCCTGCTTGTCCTCGAGTAGGTACGTGATAAAAAGAATAATTTTTGAGGTGACATGCACCATCACAATCAAGATCAAACCATTTGCAAGCATTGAAAGCTGGGATCAAAGTACTCTAAACATGAGCATGAAAGATGAAGTTCTAATAGTAAGACATAGTAACTATGCTGCAACATGAAAAGATACAAACATAGATTCATGAATAACAATGCATTGAGAGACGTTTGTTTGTTTAACATAAAGAAAACATAGCATAGTGGCATTCATCTTGTCCCTCATGGACTAGAAAAACATAAATCCATAGGACACCTTCAATGTTCATAAGGGTGACTAGATACAAATAGTTCAAGAGCAAGCAATATCAACAATATGAATCAATTAATAAGTTTTAGGACAGTGCACATAGAACTAAGAATGACAACTATGCTCTCTTAATTGGTGCCTAAGGATAGAAGGTGGAGACTCAATATAAAAGTGGAAGAAAGGCCCTTCAAAGGGAAGCAGGGATTTCAAGTTTCATAAAGAGCTTCCAAAAATTATGGTACTTGTTAGCTTTCATCTCTCATTGCCCCTATCATAAGCATTTTGCAGCGATTAAGATTAAATTGAACAAAATATGGAGTATATGCTTGACAAAGTATAAGTTGGAAATCTCATGTCCCTTGAGTACGAGGGCCGTTCCTCATGCTACTCAACTTTAGTTACCGGTAAGTTCTTGTCATAGTAAGTACATGTGTATCACAGAGAACCGCCAATGGGGTACCGCTTTCCCCATGACACAGGAGCTATCCCATATCAAAATGGCAAGGCAAGCAGACAATGAGCATCTCAGCAATCTTCTTATTTACCATGGGAAAATTGTGCTTTTTTCTCTTCTTTCCTGTTTTTTGTCTTTTTCTCTTTTTTCTATCTCTCTTTTTTATAAGAAGAATGCTTCATAGATTGATCACTATGGTGATGCTGCAAGTTTCCACCATGATTAGGCATGGCTTAGGCTAGCGTCCTAGGCGTTTCTCTAACACATATACATAACTCCATGGACTTACAAGCTCCCCTTTTATTTCACACCACCGACATCCATAAACGAAAGAGCATGATATCAACTGGGTAGATATTTACAGGTGTTGAAAGCGTTCCCCGTGACAGGATGGTTCTGCTAATTCCCATTGTATAAGTGCAAGCATATACAACATAGATGACACAATGGTTCAAGTTTATTAGGGGCAAGAAATATAAAGTGTGCCATCAAGTTTTTGAGAGCTTTAGTCACTAAATTTTCACATAACAAGTTTAATTTAGAAGATAGATAAAACAAGAATATACTTGGAATGGTGTAACACACCATGCAACGACCAACTAAGAGAGCAATAATGGCCATAATCATGCAAAGCGACAAAACATTATTAATCAAAGCACAAAGTGGTACCACAAGTCAAAAACTAAATGATCATAGAGGCTAAGGTGACTGGTTCATAGTCATAACATGGTGTGAGCATGTGCCAAGTCATCCAAATAAAGCATCAAAGGAGAATACCACAATACTATGCTTTTATATGCTAAAACAACACATGATTCTTTCAAGGCACATTAAGCAATATCAATTTTTTTGGAACAAGTCATGCTACAACAATAATCACTAAGCATAACGTCAAAACAACATCTAGCATGACATGATAGAGTCTAGGCCACAGTCAAAGCAAGCTCCCTTTTGTACTACTATAAGCAAGAACTTTCTACTCCTTTCCAACACCAATCAACTTATTTGAAACAACACAGTGAAAGAGGGGGTCCAACTAATTTATTCAAGCAAACTAAGGAAATAAAAACCAAAAACAGAAACTAAGACGCTCCAAGAACAACACAACTGTGCATGAAACAATAAAAATGAAGTGTCTAGAAAGACCTGAGATTTTTATTGATGAAGAAGGGGATGACTTGGGCATCCCCAAGCTTTGACGCTTGTACCTCTTGAATATTTATTGGGGTGACATGGGTGGAATCCCCAAGCTTGAGATTTTGTCCATTATTTATCTCATTACATCATTCTTCCTTACACCTGAAAATTTTCCTTCATACAAAACTTCACACAATCTTCATTAGCAGCATTAGTGCATTCAAAAGATAATAGACCTTTTGTTTTAGTTTTAAAATAGAAACTTTCATAAAAAATACAAGATACTGTAGCAATTCCCTCAAAAATCTGAATTTACCTTAGAGAACCCAAAAAGAAATCCATAAATAGATAAATGCAATTAAAGGCAGAAATTTGTCAAAATAGACCAACATGTAAAAACCGATTTTTTTAGAAGACCTTATGTTGCTGAAATAAAAAAGTGTTGAACTAACGAAAGTTATCTAACAACCTGGGAGATTTATTCAGAAAATTACAGCTCAATCCGACTTACAGAGATTTTTCAAACAATTTTACAGTTAAGCACAAAAATCTGTTTCGGGGCAGCACTTCCTCAAATCTTACTTCCGTCTCATTAGAGGTTATTCTTGGCACAAAAATCAGACAAAAAGGATAATGATAGGTTATTATAGAAGTAATAACTTCTAAGACTCAATAAAACTATTGGGTTATCTCCCAAGAAGTACTTTTCTTCAATGCTTTAAGTTACGGACAAGAAGCAAGTATTTTCAACTGAAGAAGCATTAAGAATCAAGTATTTTCAACTCGAAATTTCTTCAACTAGGCAAGGTATCTCATCTAAATGAGTTGTAGAGGATCCTCTCTCAGCACTCTTGGGTTCACTACTTTCATCAAACGGGTTTTCAGGAACAATCCAATCAAAATTCTTTGTTAGGGCTTCATGCATTCCTATAAGTTTAAAATGTATGGGTATTTTAATTTCATCTCCATTGGGTTTGGTTTTATCCAACTTTTCTAATGTACCCATGACATCTACACATGAGCCTAGCATATTAAAACGATCAAAGACCTTTTTGGCTTCTTTGGCAACATCATTGAACTCCTTTAGCAAGGTTTCTAGAATAAAATATCTCTTTTCAGCATCCTCAATTTCTTTAAGTTTGAGAAACATTATTTGCATCATGGGGTTAAGGTTAATAAACCTAGCCTCCAACATGTGAACTAAAGAATCTGCAACAATTTCATAATTAGGAGCAAGTTCTGCTAAGGATCTATCCTCAATATCCTCATGTTTGCTAATATGATTAAAGAATTCTTCAATATTTTCTTTCCCAATTATAGAGCCACTACCTATTGAAAGGTCTTTTAGAGTGAACTTAGGGATCAACATGGTGAGCTAGAGAAATATGACAACTATAGGAAGAACTAATTTTTTTGTGTTTTTGATAAGAAAAAGCAAACCAAACGAAACTAATTTTTTTTTGTAATTTTTGATAAAAAGAAGAAATCAAAACTAAGCAGAACAAAAACATAGTAAAGAGAAAGGTTGTGAAGGACTCCCCTTGTGAATCCATCCTTAACTCCCCAGCAATGGCGCCATAAAACGTCTTGATGCGTCTCAGATCACTATAGAGCTTCATTTGGAAATCCCAAGAGGAAGGTACGATGAGCACAACAGTATGTATTCCCTCAGTATGAAACCAAGGTTATCGAACCAGTAGGAGGAAGGAAATGACTCCAAGGTATTTCTAACAACTTGGAACCTACACAACACAAACTCAAGACTTTGCCCCAACAAACAACGAGGTTGTTAATCTCACCGGTTTGCTGAAAACAAAGGATTAAATGTATGGTGTGGAAGGTAATGGTGGCTTGAAAAAAGTAAATAGTAACAATAGATGACGTATCAATGGTAAAGATTGGACCGTGGTCCATAGTTCACTAGAGGTGTTCTCCTTAAGATAAACAACATAACATGTTGGGTAAACAAATTACAGCGGGGCAATTGACAGGACTAAGCAAGGCATAACAATGCAATACTAGACATTCTTGATCCTATGAGATTTGATTGGGCATTACAAAAATATACATAGACCGCCATCCTACTTCATCTATGACTAGTAATCCACCTTCAGGTTATCATCTGACCCCCCCCAAGTATTAAGTTGCAAGCAAAGGATAACTGCTTTAAGCAATATGTGTAGAGTAAACGATACAATTGTTCCATGAACAAGAGATTGTTGTTTTCTCCTTAGTAGCAACAGCACATCTACAACCTTAGAGATTTCTATCACTTCCCCAGATTCAATAGAGGCACGAACCCACCATCGAGTATAAATACTCCCTCTTGGAGTCACTAGCATCTACTTGGCCAAGATAGCTACTAGAAACGAAGAGCATGCAAGATCTCAAACAACACAGACATGATAGAATCAATAAGATAGAATCATTAATCAATTTGACATAGTAATCTCAATATCCATCGGATCCCCGCAAAAACAACATGCATGATTACAAATAGATGATCTTGATCATGAACGAATCTCACAAGATCTAAAAATGATAGCACAAAGGAGGAGAAACAACCGTCTAGCTACTGTATGGACCCATAATACAAGGTGGAACTACTCACGCATCATACAGAAGGCTGGCATGGTGATGAAGAAGGCCTCCGGGATTATCTCTCCCCTCCTATAGGGTGCCGGGAATAGCTTCAGATCCCCCGATCTAGGGACGATGGTGGCGGCGACTACAGACTATTTCATGGAGATATAATCGGGTTCTTAGGGTTTTGGCATCAGGGTGATTATATAGGCGAAGAGGCAAGGCAGGAGGGCGGCTAGTGGCCCACACCATGCCCATGCGCTGCCTAGGGTGGGCCCGCGCGTGGGGGTGTGGCCACCCTATGGCACCCCTCCAGTCGCCCTTCCGTCTATGTGTTTGTCTCGATGAAATATTAACTTTGGCTTTTGTACGTCCAATTCCAAGAATATTTCCTTACTAGATTTTGTGAAACCAAAAACAGAAGAAACTAGGCAACTGGCACTGCGGCATCTTGTTAATAGGTTAGTCCCAAAAAATATATAAAAATACCTCAAAGTGTAGACAAAGCATAGCAAAATAGATACTAAACAAGCATGGAACATCAAAAATTATAGATACGTTTACGACGTATCAGTCCTTACAGGGCTCAGTCGAGGCCACATCTTGGCTTCATTGTTCCCAATCGCACCCTTACCCTCCTTCTCGGGCAGACTCCAGAAAGAGGGGTCAGTCCTCCTCGCGCCCATATTTGTCTTTTCCTCCTTGTCCGCGCCCGACTGGCGGAGCGAGGATCGTCTCGTCGCGTCCGTCTCGTTCATAGTCACCTACATCATAGCGGACACATAGTGTCCATAGGTTCATCATGTCAAGTCCATATCTGCTTGGAGCACACGGTACTTGCATCCTTGCGACGCTCCCGGTGACATAGCCTCGCCGCCATTGAGCCGCTAACCGGTGAGTCTTTTCCCACGAGCTACGACGCAATGCGAGGGACCTCGATCCCATTACGCCGACACTGCCAAACTTGTCCATATTTTGAAAACAATCAAAGAGGAAGTAGTATGAATAGTATGGCTCGATTAGGTGCTCTCTCGAGGAGCGAGCCGACCCGACTATTTTCCATGCTTAATTTTAGGGTTCTTTCATGCTAAATTTATGGACCTCGATGTAATTTTTCTCTATTTTATATCTTGATATAAAATGTACTCCCACCGTTCAAGTAAGTGGTACAATTTAAATGAAATTAATCTTAGTTGTCAATCAGTATGAACATTCTTGAGTTTCAAGACGAATGACCAAGGTCATGGCCATGTATACATCATAATTTAATTTAATGTGTTCCCATATTTGATAGATGTGTGCATCTTGGCATTATGAAAATGGTGTCAACCCGAGTTTCTAACTTATAGGAATGAGAAAAACCCAAGTATGGCTCGATCCGCTACTCTCTCGAGAAGGAGCCAAACCGGACTATTTTTCTTACAAAATTTTAGGGCCCTTTGTGCTAAAGGTATTGACCTCGATGTAATTTTCCATTTTTTAGGTCCTTGATATAAAATGTGCTCCCACGCCCGTGTAAAATTTTAACCTAAAAATAATTAGTAAAATCTCTACGAATTTAAGCTTAGTTGTCGACGAGTATGAACATTTTTAGATTTCAAGACGAACGACGAAGGTCATGGCCATACGTACATCGTACTTTATGTGAATAATGATCCCATATTTAAGAATTTGCATGTAGCCAAATTTGGCCATATTTTGGAAACAATCGAAAACGAATTAGTATGAAGAGTATGGCTCGATGAGATGCTTTCTCGAGAAAGAGCCGACCCGACTGTTTTCCTTTCTTAATTTTATGATGCTTCATTCTAGATGTATGGACCTTGATGTAATTTTTCATTTATTAGGTCCATGATGTAAAATGTACTCACCCGGTTTGTGATGTTCCCATATTTGGGAGTAGATGGGTGAATCTTTGCATGGTAAACAATGTTGCCACTGGGAGATTCCAACCATTAGGAAAAGAAAAAAAATCAATTTTCCAAGTGACAGGATTATATTTTCCGTAAAAAAGTAGGAAGAATATGTATTTTATGTAGAAAAACAAAGAGTGAGAAGAGAGACTATTAGCAAAGAGGAAACATATTGAGAGAGCAGCAAAGAGGAGGAGTTAAAGGCGATGCAATATCAGAGCAAAGCTATGATGGCTTCATAACGCAGGGTACATGGTACAGTCAACTACTAGTACGAAGTAGTAGTACTATTATATATGCATTCAAAACAAATTGTGTTTTATCTATCTTTCACTACCTCATCACCATCCCCACACCTTGGCCGGCTGATCTCTCCTTCGTCCAAAACGGGACGCTACACACATGTGTCGACCTACCTTGTATCGATGGCTCTGTGTCAGTATCTAGCATATTTAGTCAGCTGCATCCTACGTTGGTGTGCATAAGAATGAAACATTTTTCCCTCAAAAAAGAAGGAAACATTTTGGGTCTTGGCAAAAAAAGGTAGTATACTACTATAGTACTTAGAAGTTCAAACTTCACCAGTTTTGAAATTTTTACTTCCTTTCCAAACATCCAGAGGGAAGGTTATTCAAAAGATAGTGGTGCACAAGGAATTGTTTATACTAAAGTATTACCGTATGCAGTATGTACCATCGCATTCGATGCACTTTTATGATCTGGCAAGATTTTCACTAGTACTCCATAGTAATCCATTCTCGTTCCATTTCACACCCTACAAACAGGAAGCACCAAGCACACATGCAACAGGCTGATTTGAAAGTGAGGAGCTATTTTCGGTGAACCAAGTACAGTAGTAAGAAGGGTATGGCTCAGCTGCTTGCTCGAGAAGGAGCTAGACCCGACTACTTTTCCTAGCTTAATTTTAGGGCCCTTTGTGCTAAATGTAGGGACCTCTATGTAATTTTATACTTGCACGTAGAAAAAATTGACCTTGATTCGAAAACAATAAAAAAAATGAAAAAACATTGCATGACGTCCTCTGACTTGTACTTCTTTCCCTGAAAGATGATAATCATGAGCGTTCACAACATTTTTAAAAGAAACTACTTCAAAATATGGTTGGCCATGTATGAACATTCTCGGGTTTCAGGCGGAATGTCAAGGGTAAATGGCCATACTTTGTGGTAATGTTCGATCCCATATTTGATAGATGGGCGCATCTTATCATAATGAGAAAAAATGCTGCCAATAATGGGAGTTTGCAAGTTTTAGGAACAAAAAATCCATTTTGGATTTTTGAAATGAAAATAATTAATGTTTTCCTTTAAATTAAAGCAAGCATGAAGAATATGCATGGCTCAAAATACCACACAAGCCTAGTTCCGAGGCAAAGTTTGGACCATATTTCTCTTATGATTACCAAGGTTTTTGAGTTCTTAAGCTACCTAGCTAACTTCTCCCGTTTAAATGAATTTAATATGATTTTCCAATGTTAGGTAAAATTTCAACCAAAAATTATAAGTGGTAGAATATTGCTCTCAAAGTTCTAATCTTCTACAGTTCTGTTTCATGGAACGACATCCGACAATGTTTGTCTGTGTGGAGCGATGATGTTGGAGATATGCCCAAGAGGCAATAATAAAATGGTTATTATTATATCTTTATATTTATGATAAATGTTTGAATCCCATGATATAATTGTATTAACAAGAAACATTAATACTTGTGTGTTTTGTAAACAAAAAGGAGTCCCTAGTAAGCCTCTTGTTAAACTAGCTTGTTGATTAATAGATGATCATGGTTTCCTGTTCATGGACATTGGATGTTGTTAATAAAAAGATCATACCATTAGGAGAATGATGTGATGGACACAGACCCATAGTAAGCATAGCATAAGATCAAGTCATTAAGTTCATTTTGCTACAAGCTTTCAGATACATAGTAACCTAATCCTTCGACCATGAGATCATGTTAATCACCGTCACCAGATGAGTACTTCAATAACATCAAACACCACTTCTGTAACTGGGTGATTATAAAGGTGGCATTGGGTATTCTGAAAGTATGTGTTTAAGCACATGGATCAAGAGTGGGATTTGTCCATCCATATGACGGATAGATATACTATGGGCCCTCTTAGTGGAATGTCATCCAATTGGCTTGCAAGCATGTGACTAGGTCACAAGGGAAGTCATATCACATAACGAGTAAAGAGTACTTATCGGTAAAGAGGTTGAACTAGATATAGAGATACCGATGAACAAACCTCTGATAAGTAAAGTATCGTGCGACAAAGGGAATTGGTATCATATGTGAATGGTTCATTTGATCACAAAGTTATCATTGAATATGTGGGAGCCACTCTGGATCTCCAGGTCCCGCTATTGGTTATTTATCAGAGAGGTGTCTTGATCATGTCTGCATAGTTCATGAACCATAGGATGACACACTTAAGGAATTGATGTTGCTTAAGTAGATATGGAATGTGAGTTGGAAACCGAATGTTGTTCGGAGTCTTAGATTGGATCCAGGACATCAGTGGGTCAATTTCTGGGGTTTGGAAATGTTTCCGGTGTTTTGACCGGAAGCTTCTAAAATGTTCTAGAGGGACCACCAGTGGGTCCACCACCCCGTGAGGGGTCAGTTGGGCTACGACATGTCCTAGGGTCTAGCCAAACCAAGAACAAAGGGGAAATCGGCCACCAGTAGGAAATTGGGGTCAAACCCTATTTTGGAAAGTTAAATCCTAGTTTGAAAATTCAAATCCTAGTTTGGGAAGGAAAGGGAAAACTTGAAGGGCAAGTTCCCACCTCTCCCCTTGCTAGCCGAGTTGGGGGGACTCCTCCAGTGCTAGGACGCCCTTGGCCGTCGCCCCAATCTATATAATGAGGGGTGGGGGTGCACCCCTTTGCCCCTTGTCCCGCGTTCCCCAAACCCTAGGCGCCACCCCTCTCTCCTCCACCACCCTACTCCGCCTTAGGCGAAGCCCTGTAGATTTCTCTCCACCACCACCACCACCACGCCGTCGTGTTGCTGGGATTCCGAGGAAATATACTACCTCTGCTCCCCGTTGTAACATGAAGAGGAAGGTCTTCATCGACTCCGTACATGTGACCGAGTGTGGAAGAGTTGCCGGAACGCGGCGCCGAAAGGATCGTCTACGTGATCTTGATATTGGCAAGTGATCGACTACATCGTCCACGAGATCCAATCTCGTGAATGCTTTGGATCTACGAGGGTTAGTTCTCTACAATCTTGTTGCACCAATCTCATAGATTAGATCTTGGCTTTGCTATAGATTAGATCTTGGTTTTGTGTGTTCTTGCAATAGAATTTTTTTGTTTTCCATGCAATGAACCCTACAGTGGTATTAGAACCGAATCTATGTGTAGATCTATTGCACGAGTAGAACACAATGGTTTTGTGGGCATTTATGCTTTTGTTGTCACTTGCTTTTCGTGTACTTTGCATTTTGCGAGATGGTGGGATGAAGCAGCCCGGGCTAACCTTACATGTCATCGTACATGAGACTCGCTCCACGCTCAACATGCAACTTGTATTACACAAGTGGCTTTGCGGGTGTCTATCTCTCCCACCATAGTTAAGATTCGATTTACAATGGGCACTTGACAAAACTGGTATCAATGTTTTGGTTCTTGTTCGTAGGTCAGAACGATTCTTATTCGAAAGCCCCAAGCCACGTAAAACATGCAAATAAAATTAGAGGCGTCTAACTTGTTTTTGCAGGGCATGTGATGTGATGTGATATGGCCATGATGTGATTGTGATTATATATGATGTATGCAATGATCCTTATTGTAAGTTGGCAACCGGCATGAGCCTTATGGTTGTCTTTAAATTCATTAAGACCTGCGTGTCTATTCATCAAATAGTTGTATGGTTGCTCTTGGTGATGAACAACCATGAAGCAGCGCCATTGACCATGACGCCACGCTGGTGATGATGGAGATCATGTTCGTGCTTTGGAGATGGAGATCAAAGGCACAAGAAGAAAGGACTTATCATATCACATATTATGAATTGCATGTGATGTTAATCCTTTTATGCATCTTGTATTGCTTAGATCACGACAGTAGCATTATAAGATGACCCCCCTCACTAAATATCAAGTAATAAAGTGTTCGTACTTAGTAGGCACCATTGATAATACTCGTCATTTTGAAGCATCTCGTGATGATAGGGTGTGATGATTCTATGGGTGCATACAACGGGTGCAAGCCAGATTTGCACATGCGGATACTAAGGTTAATCTTGACAAGCCTAGCATGTACAGACATGGTCTCGGAACACGGAATACCAAAAGGTAAAGCATGACTCATATGAATGATATGATGAACATGTTGATTGTTCGCCTTTAAAGCTACATCATCTCTTGTGAATACCGGACTTGGTGTAGTGGATTTGGTTCGTGTGATCACTAAAACAATGTGAGGGATGTTGTTTGGAGTGGGTGTTCACCTAGTTAATTTAAAGATTAAATTTGAACTCAATATGTCATAAACTTAGTCTAATCTCTTGCAAATATGTTGTAGATCATGGCGGCCCCTACCATCAATTTAAAGCATTCCTAGAGAAAAAAAGTGGAAAAACAATGTAAGCAACTTCACGGACTGGTTCCGTAACATGAGGATTGTCCTCAATGTTGGTCATTTGACCAATGTGCTAGATGCACTGCTGTGTGACCCGCCCGCAGCTGATGCTCCGATAAGGTGAAAAATATTTACCTCACTTGGAAGATTCAATAATCCACAGTTCAGTGTGCCATCCCATACGGTTTGGAATCGGAGCTTCAGAAGTGCTTTGGGAACCGCGACCCTTATGATATTATTAATGAGCTCAAAATGATATTTGAAACTCATGTGCATGTGGAAAGCTATGTAGCTTCCGAGAAGTTCTTTAACTGCAAGATGGAACATGGCAGCTCCGTTAGCGAGCACGTGCTTAAAATGTCTGGGCACGCGAACAAACTCGCAGATTTGGGAATAACGATTCCTAGTGTGTTGGGAATTCATCATTTCCTCCAATCACTTCCACCTAGTTACAAGAACTTTGTGATGAACTACAACATGCAGCGCATGGATAAGTTGTTGCCTGAACTATTCTCCATGTTGAAGTCTGCGGAAGTTGAGATAAAGAAAGAGCACCCAAGTGTTGATGGTCAATAAGACCACCAATTTCAAGAAGAAAGGAAAGCCTAAGAAGAAGGGCAACTTCAAGAAGGGTGGCAAGAAAGCTATCGCGCCTGCTAAGAAACCCAAGGCTGGTCATAAGCCTGATACTGAGTGCTTTTACTGCAAGGGCGAATGTCACTAGAAGCGGAATTGTCCCAAGTACCTAGCAAATATAAAGAACGACAACATCAAGAAGAAAGGTATATTTGATATACATGTTATTGATGTGTATCTTACTAGTAATCGTAGTAGTGCCTGGGTATTTGATACTGGTTTGGTTGCTCATATTTGTAACTCGAAACAGGTGCTGCAGAATAAGCGAAGACTAGCGAGATACGAGGTGACGATGCGCGTAGGAAATGGATCCAAGGTTGATGTGATCGCCGTCGGCATGCTCCCTCTTCATCTACCGTCGGGATTAGTTTTAAGTCTAAATAATTGTTACTTGGTTCCTACGTTAAGAATGAACATTATATCTGGATCTTGTTTATTGCGAGACGGTTACTCGTTTAAGTCCAAGAATAATGGTTGTTCGATTTATATGAGTAATATCTTCTATGGTCATGTGCCTGAGATGGATGGTCTATTCTTATTGAATCTCGATAGTAGTGATACACATGTTTATAATATAGATGCTAAACGAATGAAATTGAATGATAATTCCACATACATGTGGCACTGCCGTCTTGGTCACATTGGAGTGAAGCCATGAAGAAACTCCATTCCGATGGACTTATTGAATCACTTGATTTTGAATCACTTGCAAGATGCAAAGCATGTCTCATGGGAAAAATGACTAAGACTCCATTATCTAGAATAATGGAGGAGTTACGGACTTGTTGGCGATCATACATACCTATGTGTGCGGTCCAATGGGCGTTGCATCGCGCGGTGTTGCCTTATGTTCTTACTTTCACGGATGACTTGATTAGATATGGGTATATATACTTTATGAAACATAAGTCCAAAACTTTCGAGAAGTTTAAGGAATTCCAAGGTGAAGTAGAAAATCAATGTAACAAGAAGATTATGTTTCTGCGATCTAATCGCAGAGGTGAATATATAAGTTACGAGTTTGGCATGAATTTGAAGAAATGCGGAATACTTTCACAATTGACACCGCCAGGAACACCACAACATAATGGTTTGTCCGAACATCGTAATCGAACTTTCTTAGATATGGTTAGTTCTATGATGCTTCTTACAGATTTACCGTTATCGTTTTGGGGTTATGCATTAGAAACAACCGCATTCACTTTAAATAGGGCACCATCTAAATCCATTGAAACAACACCATATGAATTGTGGTTTGGTAAGAAACCTAAGTTGTCGTTCCTTAAATCTTGGGGTTGCGAAGCTTATGTAAATAAGTTATAGCCTGACAAGCTTGAACCCAAAGCGGATAAATGTGTCTTCATAGGATACCCTAAAGAAACAATTGGGTATACATTCTATCATAGATCCTAAGGCAGAGTTTTCATTTCCAAGAATGGATCCTTTCTTGAGAAGGAGTTTCTCTCGAAAGAAATGACTGGAAGGAAAGTAGAACTCTACGAGGTTGTTGAACCTTCTCTCGGATTTGAGAGTAGCGCCACACCGGAAGATGTTCCTATGATGCATACACCAATAAGAGAGGAAGCTAATGATGATGATCATGAAACTTCGAACGAAGTTGCTACTGCACCTCGCAGGTCGATGAGGGTTTGTACCACTCCCAATTAGTATGATCCTGTTATGAATGTCATGTTGGTAGACAACATCGACGGCCCTGCGACATATGAGGAAGCAATCATGAGCCCAGATTCCGATATTGGATCCATGTACAAATAGATTTTGGATCCAATGTACAAGAATCCATGAAATCCGATATTGGATCCATGTACGAAAACCGAGTGTGGACTTTGATGGACTTACCAAATGGCCGAAAGGCTATCGAGAACAAATAGATTATCAAGAAGAAAACAGACACTGATGGTGATGTTACCGTCTATAAAGCTTGACTTGTCGCAAAAGGGTTCCGACAAATTCAAAGAGTTGACTATGATGAGACTTTCTCACCGGTAGAAAAGCTAAAGTCTGTGAGGATTTTGTTAGCAATCGTTGCATATTACGATTATGAGATATGGAAGCTGGATGTCAAAACGGCGTTCCTCAATGGTGACATTGAAGAAAGGTTTTATATGGTACAACCCAAAGGTTTTGTCGATCTTAATGATGCTAACAAGGTATGCAAACTTCAACGGTCCATTTATGGATTGAAGCAAGCATCCCAAAGCTGTAATAAACATTTTTATAAGGTGGTAAAAACTTTGGATTTATACTAACTTATGGAGAAGCTTGTATTTACAAGAAAGTAAGTGGGAGCTCTGTAGAATTTCTGGTACTATTTGTGGATGACATATTGTTGATTGGGAATGATATAGAACTTCTTGAAAGTGTCAAAGGATATTTGAATAATAGTTTTTCCATGAAAGATCTTGGCGAAGCAGCATACATATTAGGCATCAAGATTTATAGAGATAGATCAAGACGCTTAATAGCGCTTTCACAAAGTACATACTTGGACAAGGTTCTAAAAAGGTTTAGAATGGAAGAAATCAAGAAAGGGTTCTTGCCCATGTTGCTGGGTAAGACCTTGAGTAAGACTCAAAGTCCAGCAACGACAAAAGATATAGAGAGGATGAGTAAGATCCCCTATGCCTTGGCCATAGGATCTATAATGTATGCCATGCTGTGTACAAGACCGGATATATCACATGTTATTAGTTTGACCAACAGATATCAAAATGATCCAGTAGTGGAACACTGGATAGCAGTCAAAAATATCCTAAAGTACCTAAAGAGGACTAATGATATGTTCTTTCTTATGGAGGTGACGAAGATCTCGTTGTAAATGGTTACACTGATGCTAGTTGGAACACTGGTCCTGATGCCTCTTAGTCGCAGTCTGAATACATATTTACTTTGAATGGTGCAGCAGTGAGCTGGAGGATTGCTATGCAAGGCGTTTTGGCGAGATCTTCAACTAAATCGGAATACATAGTTGCTTAGGAGGCTTCACAAGAAGCGATATGGATGAAGGAGTTCATTATGGATCATGGTGTGGTTCCTAGTGCGTTGGACTCGATGGATATCTATTGTGACAACATAGGTGCCATAGCCAATGCGCAGGAGCCAAGGTCACACAAGAAGTTGAAGCATATCAAGCTACCTTTTCATGCTATTCGTAAGCATGTCCAAGATGGTGACATAAAGATGTTCAAAGTACACACAGTTCTGAATGTGGCAGATCCATTGACTAAACCTCTCGCTAGAGCAAAACATGACCAACACCAGAATGCCATGGGTGTTAGGTACATTACAATGTAATCTAGATTATTGACTCTAGTGCAAGTAGGAGACTGTTGGAGATATGCCCAAGAGGCAATAATAAAGTGGTTATTATTATATCATTGTGTTTATGATAAATATTTGTATCCCATGCTATAATTGTATTAATCGGAAACATTAATACTTGCGTGTTTTGTAAACATAAAAGAGTCCCTAGTAAGCCTCTTGTTAAACTAGCTTGATGATTAATAGATGATCATGGTTTCCTGATCATGGACATTGGATGTTGTTAATAACAATTTAATATCATTGGAGAATGATGTGATGGACACACACCCATAGTAAGCATAGCATAAGATCAAAATATTAAGTTCGTTTTGCTACAAGCTTTTAGATACATAGTAACCTAATCCTTTGACCATGACATTATGTTAATCACCATCACCGAATGAGTACATTGATAACATCAAACACCACTTATGTAACTGGGTGGTTATAAAGGAGGCATTGGGTATTCTAAAAGTATGTGTTGAAGCACATGGATCAAGAGTGGGATTTTTCCATCCATATGACGGATAGATATACTCTGGGCCCTCTCAGTGGAATGTCATCCAATTGGCTTGCAAGCATGTGACTAGGTCACAAGGGATGTCATATCACAGAACGAGTAAAGAGTACCTATCGGTAACAAGGTTGAACTAGGTATAGAGATACCGACAATCAAACCTTTGATAAGTAAAGTATTGCGCGACAAAGAGAATCCGTATCTTATGTGAATGGTTCATTCGATCACAAAGTTATCGTTGAATATGTGGGAGACACTATGGATCTCCAGGTACCGCTATTGGTTATTGATTAGAGAGGTGTCTCGATCATGTCTACATAGTTCACGAACCGTAGGGTGACAAACTTAAGAAATCGATGTTGTTTAAGTGGATTTGGAATGTGATTTGGAGACTGAATGTTGTTTAGAGTCTCGAATTGGATCTAGGACATCACGAGGAGATCCGGAATGGTCAGAAGAATAGGATTCATGTAAGGAAAGTCAATTTCCAGGGTTCAGAAACGTTTTTGGTGTTTTGATCGGAAGCTTCTAAAATGTTCTCGAGGGACCACCAATGGGTCGACCACCCCGGGAGGGGTCACTTGGGCTGAGGCACGCCCTAAGGGCTAGCCGCACCAAGTCCAAAGGGAAAATCGGCCAGCACTAGGAAATTGGGGTCAAACATGTGAAAAGTCAATTCCTAGTTTGAAAAGTCAAATCCTAGTTTGGGAAGTGACATGGATATACCCTATGGGTGCCTTACATTGGTATACCCGGTCTAGCCCAGGCAAGGCCCATGTGAAGATCTGCCACTCAAGGAAACTCCGGGTGGCCCAAGCCCAGTAGAAGTTCGACTCCTTGGAGAACACGACTAAGTGTAGATAGAATATTCAAGGGTGAAACCCTAATTTGTAACCGATTCGACCTACCCCGGGAGCTGGCCTATCTATATATGGGCTAGGAGGGAACATCGAGGAGAACCTTAACAAATCATACACACACCTCACGCCAGATTGCATCTACGCACCCCCTGTAACCTTCAGTTTCGCCGTAATCAAGAATAGACAAGCAGGAGTAGGGTTTTCCCTCCAGGGGCCTGAACCTAGGTAAAGCTCATGTCACAGTTGCTACATGTCTATTAACTGTCTCGCGATCTCCAGCATCCCCATACCCAAGTCCGTAACAATGGGCATTTACGAGTCGAACCCTCATCAGGAAGGAAATGGAAAACTTGAAGGGCAAGTTCCCGCCTCTCCCCTTGCTAGCCAAGTTGGGGGGGGGACTCGACTAGGGCTGGGAAGACCTTGACCGCTGCTCACCATATATATAAGGAGGGGTGGGGGCGCACCTGATGGGGATATGCCGAGTGGGGTATACCCAGCAGGATGTTCCTTACTGGATCATACTCCCAGTGACTGGGCCTGCAGGATGGCGACTGGATCACGACCCAAGATGGAGCCAGGCGACTGGAAGCTGAAGGCCCAGAAGCGTAGCTAGGCCTAGTCGGATTAGGTCAAAACCCTCCAAGTCCTTATCCAACTCGGTTGTAGATCTATAAACCCTAGCGAGGTAACCCTATATAAACCTCCCTAGGGTGATCTTTGTACTCACATTCCATCATACACCCCATTGACTCGCTGCCGAGCCGCCGAGCTCGCCACCCTTGTACTCAAGAAATAATACAGTCTATCAAGAGTAGGTATTTACCCTCCGAGGGACCAAACTTGGGTAAAACCTTGTGTCTCTGCCCTCATCTCGCACAGTAGATGGTTGGCCGCCCTTGCCCCTCGTTCTACTTCTCGCTGCCACTCGCAGCATCTGCCGTGGCCATTCCCACGACAGTGGCACCCACCGTGGGGCCTGGCCGGTCTGGCCTGAGTTCTGCGGCGTGACCCTACTTGCCAATCAACTGGTCGATCGCCACCGGCCGCATGATCACGTGTGGCGATATCCTTCAGATCTTGCCCAGCATATACGTCCCGGCGTTGTGACCGGTCACAAACAACATCATCATGCCGGTTGGCACCATCAACCTCTTCGTCGGCTTCACGGACGTCATCATCTCAAAAGCCTCGACGCTCATTGGTGAGTCACCGCCACGCGATCGACTCTCTGAGAGTCAGGTCCGCACCATCCACCGCCTCGCCTCCAAGTACAACTCGACCAACAGTGACGTGGCTAAGACTAACGTGGCCGCGGAGGACGCGGCCCTCCACGACGACGCCGACTCGGTGACCCCATCCTCGGTCGCCGAATCTATCATCGCCGCGTCACCAGAAGGCTCCATCACGCTAGTTTCCAACGTTGGAGATTTAGAGGATCCTTCCATCCTCGGGATCTTCGACACCGACTCCGGGTCGGAGAATTGCGGCAATCTCCGGTTGCTTCATCGCGACCTACATGGAGAGTGGCATGAGCGCCCGCCAGACCCCTTCTCCACGCTGATCCCACCGACCGCGATGGCTGATGGAGGTCGAGAAAGCCTGCTTGCGCCTGGAAGAGGCGGTTCACCAGGAGCAAGCCGAGCGCGAAAAATTTCGCCTCGAGCATGCAACGACACAGGAGCTATCACTCTACCACCAGTGCCGCATCAGGACGAGCCTGAACCCCAGCGTTCATGGCCATGCCCTGAAATTCGACGAAGACAATGATCCATCTCACACGGCCAAGCATGTGATATGCGAGAACGTGCCACCCGGCTTTAGCGCCCATCCACCGCCAGGAGCACCAGCGAGTGGAGCACCCCCACTGCCACCCGGCCGCACGCGCCCTCCCAATCACCCAAGAATACTCATCTATCCGCAAGAGCGGGACATGAATGGCCTCCCTCTATACTCCACCTCAATGGACAACATCATCGTGGGGCAAGCAGCAGTTGCCAACCTCAACGTCATGGGAGAAGGCACGCTGCAAATCAAGTATGCCTAGGCCCTACTCTCCAAGGCTATTGAGCAGCAAGTCGTGGGAGCCGACTTGCGGAGACGAATGTACTCCCGCTCCTCCGGAAGCAGGGTGGCCTCAAGCGGCCGCCCAACGATGGCCAACACCATCAACTGCCCCCACCCGAGCCCCTGCAGCACCAACCAAGGGTCGTGCACCCAGCGCTCTCCAGCAATGACCCGCGACTGCTGAACCACACAGTCGCCACCGACGGGCAGCCAATCGACGCGTGGACCCACATTATCAAACCGAACCTAGCATGCACGCCATCCCAACGACTTGAGGCACACCCTCACCAACCGCAATGATGGAGAGCCAAGGGGCTCCCTCAGTTGATTTGGCCCCTAATGCTTCGGACCAATGATCCAAGGCGAGCAATACCCGACCAACTTCAAAGCGCCGAAGGAGATCGAGAAGTACGACCCTACGTACGATCCAGCTGTGTGGCTGGACACGTACCTCATGGAGATGGGAATCGCCGGCCACACCGACCTCCTCGCCGCTCGCTACCTCCCCTAGATGATGGAGGGAGAGACTCGGTAATGGATCAACACCCTCCTCCTAGACATCATCGACTCATGGGAGGAACTGCGCGAGGCCTTCGTCAGGCACTTCGAGGGCTCCTACGCCCGTGCCACCACCATCAAGGACCTGGAGCGATGTGTTCAGGGGCCCCGCGAGTCGACCCGGCACTAGGTCCAATGGTGGCAGGACCTGTGGATCAACGCTGCCGGCATCCACCCGGACACGGTGATTCACTGCTTCATGAACTCGTGCCGGTATGAGCCATTGGTTGCCAAGATCAAGAGGGTGTATAAGACGCTCGACAACATCCCCGACCTCCTCGAGATCGCCAAGTGAAAGGGCATGTATGCCCTCATGTGTGGTTTTGGTAATTAATGAAAATCTCTCTGGACTAATGTGTAAATTGAGTTTCACTTGTAGGTTTGTCCATTAGCATCGCTTGGGCCATGTGTTGGTCTCAAGGTTGAAAGTTGAAGAAATGTCCAAGGGCTTTGTGTCCATTGGAATCATGAAGAAAGAAAGAAGGAGCTTGAAGGTTGATCAAGACAAGTGCAAAGAGTTACATCAAGATGGATCAACCTCTAGAAGGGATGAAGAAGGGAAAGCTCAAGATGCGCCATCTCTAGAAGATCTCATGTTTGAAGCTTGCCATCCTCATGATCATGGAGTGATGAAAACAAGTTCAAAGAAGTGGTATCCCCATGGAGTATGGGGGAGCAATTTTCAAGTCTTCATCTTCATCAAGCAAGAGCAAACAAGAAAGGTGTTCTCACTATAGAAGAACAAGACGGTCTACATCAATTTCAAGTGGGATGATCAAGGAAAAGGTATGTTCTTGATAGGGCTGATAGGTATTCTCTTTTTCTGTTCTTGTGTTGTTAGTTCGGAGACCGGGTTTAAGATAGATAGTCGTACTATCAAGAGGGGCTCTCAAGTGGGTGTCTCGATTGCATCGTTCGAAGAGAGCTCAAACCTTTGCATTCATAGCATCATCTTTCTTGGTTATTATTTGGTTCTTGTCCATGAGAGGATCTAGAGCTTGTGGTCATCATCATAACAAGCTCTAGTTCATCGTCTAAGGATTTCCCTTGCATACCTTATTGCGGTTTTTTATCTTGTGAGTTTTCCGGCTCCACACCTTGGGGGATACTTTAGATATATATATTCATGGTATTTTCTCCCTAGGTGATACCCAATATTTAGAACAAAATTGGTTTGTTGGATTCTATTCGTCGTTATCTTTCCAACAAAATTGGTTTCATCTCGTTTGGAGTTCGGATGCGAAAGTTATTGCATTTCTGGTTTCTGGTTTTTCCCTGACCGGAAGTTCTGCTAGGGCATTTTGCCACCGGAAGTTCCGGTTGTTCTTCCGCTCACGTATTATATCCTCTCTATTTGGTATGTTGTATTTGACGGAATTTGGGCCGGAAGTTTCGGCGGTAATACCGCCCCCACCGGAAGTTCCGGCGAGGGACCGGAAGTTCCGCTCTGGCCTAGTTACTGCCAGAAGTTCCGATTGAAAATCCGGCTCTTGTTTCGCTCACGTTCAGTAACCTTCTGTTTTGGATGTGTCTATTTGACGGAATTTCAGTCGGAATTTCCACCGGAAGTTCCGCACCCACTGGAAGTTCCGGTGGACCGGCGGAAGTTTCGACCAGGACTCGCATTTACTTGAGCCTTACCCGTAATATTTTTAAAAGCCTATTCTCCCCCACCTCTAGGCGACGTACTTTGGACTTTCACCAAGCGATACGCGGAGGAATATCCGAACCAAGAAACCGATGACGATTCGGGTGGGAATGGCCGCCCAAGCGGCCACGACAACGGTAGTCAACGCGAACTGTGCTACAGCAACACTCACCTCACCAGCAAGCGCCGTGGTGACAGGCGAGTCGACTTCGTCGCTAACACCGGCTATGTGCCACGTGACCCCAAGAGCTTTCGCCACGACAGCGGAAACTACCGGGCGAGGCCGAAATTCGACCCCGCCGCTCTCCTCAACCAGCCCTATGTGTTACACAGCAGGGAGGGGAAACCCGCGACACACACAACTGCCAACTTCCACTCTCTGGAGGAGATCGAGAAGGCACGACGATCAAGGGAGGACCCCAACAAAAACCCACCAAATGCCGGGGCATTTGGCAATGACGTCGGCTCGCTACATACCTTCACCGGACTCAGCACCAAGCGCGAGAAGAAGGTCCTCACCCACACCTTCGCTGTCAACGCGGTGACCTAGGTCGACGTCCCGCGCTTCCTCAACTGGTCCGAGCAGCGCATCACATGTCGCCATGAGGACCACTCGCCAGGGATCGAGTACCCGGGTGTGTCGCCCTAGTAGTCAAGCCCAAAGTAGGCGACTACTGGCTTTGCAAGACATTGATGAATGATGGGAGCTCAATCAATATCGTCTACCTGGATACATTCAGGCGGCTACAACTACCGCAGTCGATGACCGAGTCAACCCTCACCACCTTCCATGGCATCGTCCCTGGTAGGAAGGCATACCCGATCGGCAAGGTGAAACTGCCAGTCACCTTCGGCACACCAGCCAGCTTCCGCACGGAGCGGATCTTCTTCGAGCTAGTGAACTTCAACAGCCCCTACCACTACGTTCTAGGGCGACAATCATTTGCCAAATTCATGGCGGCACGGCATTACGCGTACAACATGATGAAGCTCCCAGGACCATGTGGCATCATCACCGTCCACAGCGACCCCGACATGGCCATAGAGTGTGAGGAGAAAGGCGCATAGCTCGCGAACACCATCATCACCGCGGAAACCAACCACGCAGAGGAGCTCGCCAGATACGCGAGAGAGGGCGACAAAGACGACCCCACAATCCTGAAGAATCCCAACACGGAGAACGCCGGGTCGATAGCCTTCGAGGCCACCATGCACAACCGCACTGTCGAGCTGGTCCCAGGCGACTCTAGCCAGACGGTCACCATCGGGGTGGACATGAGCCCGCATAGGAAATCACGCTCGTAGATTTCCTCCATTAGAATCGCGACATGTTCGCATGGAAGCCATCTGACATGCTAGGTGTCCCGAGGTAAATCGCCAAGCACAAACTCAACACCGAACCCAAAGCGCAACCTGTCAAGCAGTCGCTGCGGCCCTTCAATGAAGAGCACCACCGAGCAATCACCGAAGAAGTGCAACGTCTACTCGCTGTAGGCTTCATCCGGCCAATCAAGTACTCCAAGTGGCTGGAAAACCCAATCCTGGTCATGAAGAAGAACAATACCTGGAGAATGTGTATCAACTACAGTAACCTCAACAGCGCCTGCCCAAAGGAGCAGTTCGTCCTCCCGCGCATCGACCCGATCATTGATTCGACCGCGGGTTCGGAGTCACTATGCTTTCTCGACGCGTACTCTGGTTTAAACCAGATCAAAATGGCGGTTGAGGACGAGGAGAAGACGGCGTTCATCATGAATTCGGTGCCTACTACTACACCGCCATGACGTTCGGCCTCAAGAATGCTGACGCGGCCTACCCATGGTGCATGTAGGAGTGCTTAGCGAGCGAAATTGTCCGCAACATCCACGTCTACATTGACGACATGGTGGTCAAGTCCAACCGCCAGGGTGACCTACTCGCCGACCTGGCCGAAACCTTTGCAAATCTGCGGAGGTACAAGATCAAGCTCAACCTGGAAAAGTGCACCTTCGGCGTGCCCACGGGACAACACCTGGGGTTACATAGTCTCCAAGCGAGGCATCAAAGCGAACCCCACCAAGATCGACACAATCGCCCAGCTCGGAAAAACCGAGTGCCTCCACGACGTCCAGAAGCTAGCCGGGCGAGTCGCGGCTCTCACTCGCTTCATCCCCCGTCTAGGTGATAAGGCAATGCCTCTCTACTGCTTGATGCGCAAGAACCCGAAATTCCAATGGGACAAGGAGGCGTACGACGCGTTCAACGCACTCAAATAAGTGCTACTCGCTACACCCCTACTCGCCGCCCCCGTCGACAAGGAGACGATGCTCGTGTATGTCACGAGATCCACGCAAGTCGTCAACACCGTCATGGTCATCGACCGACCAGAGGAAGGCAAGGAGCTCCCCGTACATCACCCGGTCTACTACATCAGCTAAGTCCTCACGGACTCAAGACAGCGCTACCCGCTATACCAGAAACTGATGTACACAGACCACACTACTTCCAGGAGCATCCAATCACGATCGTCTCCTCCGCGCCACTATAGGACATCATCCTCAACCGCGACGCGACTGGGCGGATCGCCAAGTGTGCCGTCAAAATCAGCGTCCAAAACATCAAGTACGAGCCACGCAAGGCGATCAAGTCGCAGGCTCTCGCTGACTTCCTTGCCGACTGGGAGGAGGCACAGCAGCCGGAGAAGCTACCATATCTACACTACTGGTCGCTGCACTTTGATGGATCCAAGAACACGGATGGAGTAGGGTCAGGAATCATACTGACCTTGCCAAAAGGCGAATAGCTCCGCTACGTGTTAGACATCGACTTCACCCCCTGCACCAACAACATGGCCGAGTACAAGGCCCTCCTTCACGGCATGCGAGCCACCAAGGAGATGAATGTCGATCGCCTACGGTGCTATGGCGACTCCGACCTCGTCGTCGTGCAAGTCGGAGGCACCTGCAACGCCGTCTCCCCACCATGGCGGCATACCACCAAGCAGTGGACCAGCTGGGTGGTCACTTCGCCGGCTACTCTATCGAGTGGATCGATAGGCGCAAGAACGAGGAGGCCGACACTCTTTCCTGCATTGGATCAGCGCTGAAAACCCCACCTGCAGGCGTCTTCCTTGACACAATCCACAAGCCCTTCGTCTCTCCTCCAAAGGAGATCGACCTCGGGATCCCCCTGCAACCCGATCCTACCCTGTTCGCCATGATCACAGAACCAAGCGACTGGACCATGCCCTACCTTGCCTACCTCGAACGCAGGACCCTACCAGCGGATGAGATAGAAGCCCGCATGATCATGCCCCGCTCCAAATCCTTAGTCATCATCAATATCGAGCTCCACAAGCGCAGCGTCACAGTCCAACGCTACGTCCAACCTGCGGAAGGGCAAAAAATCCTCCAAGACATCCATGCCGGCGAATACGGCCACCACTCCGACGCCCTCTCTCTAGTCGCCAAGGTCATGCGACACGGTTTCTACTAGCTCACAGCATACGCCGACACCGTCGACATCGTCCAACGCTGTGTCCGGTGCTAGAAGTATGCCAACCAGATGCATGTAACCAGCTCTATGCTCAAGACGATCCCCATCACCTGGACATTCGCTGCATGGGGCATGGACATGGTGGGCCCCTTCAAGAAAGCCCCCTCCATCTACACCCACCTCTTAGCCGCAATCGACAAATTCACCAAGCTGGTCGAAACCAAGCCATTCCAGAAATGCGACGGGAAGATCGCAACCAAATTCCTCTGCGAGCTCATCTACCACTACGGATTCCCACACAGCATCATCATGGACAACAGAACCAACTTTGCAAAGGGTGCCATGGCTGAATTCTTCGAGGAGCACAACATATGGATCGATCTCACCTCAGTCGCACACCTAGAGTCCAACGGCCAGGCGGAACATGCCAATCAGAACATCCTCCATGGCCTCAAGCCGCGACTGCAAGTTCCCCTCGAGCGAACTCCATGATGCTGGGTCGAAGATACCCCCTCCGTCATATGGGGCATTCTCACCTCCATCAACCGGTCGATAGGGTTCATGCCCTTCTTCATGGTATACGGTGCCGAAGCCATCATGCCGACTTACCTAGATCACGACTCGCCCCGGGTCATCAATTACACGGAGGCCGACAATGAGGTCGCGTGCCAAGACGGGGTTCACCAGCTCGATGACACACATGACCTAGCTCGCTCCTGCACGACCATCTATCAACAGGGGCTCCACCACGATCACAGCCACCGAGTCCAGACTCGCACCTTCCAGGAGGTCGACCTAGTCCTGCGACTGATCCAGGACAAGAAGGGCATGCACAAGCTCTCTCCTCATGGGAGGGACCATTCGCCACAGGGCGAGTCCTCAGCAACGACGCCTACTACCTCATCGATGTCCGAGGCGACGGTCAGCTCGACGTTAAGCGGCCGTGGAATGTAAATCTCCTAAGGAAGTTCTATACAAAGAACTCTGACCTGTACTCCCCCTGCTATGAAATACAATACATCCAACTTGCACAAATTATGCTTACTCTCCAAATCTTGTGCCAATCGCACTCGTAATTACAATAGTATGCTACCCACGGAAGTCAACCCTTGGCTGAGCGATCGACATGGATAACTAGTGCGATGCAAGAGCACCGAAGATATTCGGGCCTTGCATCGTCCACAAAAACGCCAGCCTGGAGCCCCGATCGGAGTCTCCCCGCTCGATTGGCCTACCGGGCCAAGACAACCGAACACGCTTCTTACAGCGACCGGTCCTCCACATCCTCGACATAATGATTCGAACGGTTAAGTACCAAGCTCCGGGACTCGCATAAGTCCACCACGTGGCTCTGGAACACACCAAGTACGAGAGCGTGCCCCGGACTCGCCACGCGACTGGCTCTCCGAGCCAGGTGGAGCGACGCGCTACAACCAACGCGCCTTGTCCTCACCTACCTTGGGCATGCGAATAGAACGGCTAAGTACCACACACAAGGACTCGCCCAACCAACCCTGTTTGCGTCCCGGAAAACGGCTAAGTATAGATCACCCCTTGGGGTCTCCAAGCGATTGGCTTTCCAAGCCACGACGAGTCGACCCTAACTAACTAACAGTCTAAAGTAAACGAACATACAAAAAGCAAGGTAAACCCCATTAAAAGGGCGGACGCGCTCGGGGACTCGCCCAACAAAAAAATCAACGTCAAATTGAACTGACCCAACATATTCTCATTCCCTTAAGCAACAAAATATATTTTTCGCAGGCAAGGACTTATACATATTTACTTGTACTAATACAAAATCCACTCGGCAAATCTTTATTCCGCAGGCTTCGAGGTTGACGCGCCGCCACCATCGCGGACCCGGATGAAGGGTTCCCATGGATTCGCCGGATACGTCGTCAAGGTCTTCGCCATCACCGACCGGAACGGCTGCTCCGATTTGAGGTCATGGTGCACCGGCTCGGGGTCGTTCGGTGCCACCACCGTCTCCTGTTACGGCAGCAGATCGCCCATGTCCAGCACCCACTCGGAGGTCCTCAACCTACCCCGATCGGGGACTCGCTGGCCCAGCAACTCGCCAGTCTAGGGACTCGCCGGCTCGGGGACTAGCCGGTGAACCGACTCACCACTACACGACAAGGTGTCAATGAAATACTTACCAAGAAGTGGGAGGCAAAGCCCCGTGGTGACGTCCTGAAGATCCCTCAACTGATCCTGGACACCCGCAAAAAGCGCGTCGGAGACATTCCGCTCGTCCGCTGCTACGGCAACAACGACCTTGGACCTTTACTGCGACAAGGTCGCTTCTGCCTTTGCAGCCTTGATATCCTTCTCCAGGGCTGCGATTCGTTCCCCCGTAGCAGTCAACGAAGACTTGGCAGCCTCCAGCTCGGAAGTTGGGACAATACCCTCGTGGGCCCTGGCATTCGCGGCGGTTTGGTCCTCTCCAAAGAAAATCAAAATGATGTTCCACACAAAAAAGCAAAGGAATGCGCCCCCATCTATATAAGGAGGGGTGGGGGCGTACCCCTTGGCCCCCTTGTCCCACGCGCCCCAAACCCTAGGCGCCACCCCTCTCTCCTCTATCATCCTGCTCTGGCTTAGGGGAGGCCCTGCAGATTTCTCTCCTCCACCACCACCATGCCGTCATGCTGCTGGGATTCCGAGGAGATCTACTACCCGCTGGAACAGGGAGAGGAAGGTCTTCATTGACTCCCTACGTGTGACCGAGTGTGGAAGCGTTGCCATAACACGGCCCCAGAAGGATCGTCTATGAGATCTTGAGATCGGCAAGTGATCGACTATATCAACCACTAGATCTAATCTCGTTAACCCTTTGGATCTACAAGGGTTAGTTCTCTACAATTTTGTTGCACCGATCTCGTAGATTATATCTTGTCTTTGCTATAGATTAGAGAATTTTAATATGCGGACCGAAAGTTCAGACGCCAAGGCAACGCGGGGTACGAGTTTCGTGTAATCTTGCGGAGGGGTTGTAGTAGCTTCGCCAATAGTCGAGAGGGGGCAAATGGGGGTAAATACAAATCTAATAGCCAAATGATTGTTTGAACTAGTCAAAAAACGGTTTAACTCAAATCCCACTATTAGGTCAACTCTTATTGCCCCTCCCTATCAGTATTTCCCGTTAACCTTTGCGGTCGTGGACTGGTTTACCCCTGCGAGGACTAGATCTTCTTATCTTCTCTGCTCTTCTCCCCTATTATTCCCCTCTCCATTACCTTGCTTAGCTCCAGCTACTAGTCTCCAGATCGGAGCTCGTCGTTGCTCTCCTTGCGTCCCTGCCATGGCCGGTCAATGTCCCACGCCCTTAATTGAAGCTCACCGCCGTTGCCGTCGCCCTCGCCACATTTTTCCTAGTTGGTGTGTTGGAGCTTTGCATCCTTAGCCTAACCTCTCGCCGCTGCCTAGACCTTCTTGCACGGCGGAGCGCGTCCGGCCGAGCAATCCGGACTAGCGATCGGCCTCGGGCAGTTGAGTGCTGTCGCCCATCCCAGGCATGGTAGCCCTGGCAGAAGAGTTTGACGACAACGCTCTCACGGCCACTATGCTAGGCACGCGTCCCGCCGACAGATTTGCTGTCGGCTTTCAGGTATCGTTTTGGGATCAGACGAAAAGTGGTCAATATAGAGGTATGCGTGCTGCCATTCGATTTCTTTGTCTTGTTCTCCCATAGCTCATACATCGAGTGTGTTCTTCATTCTTCCCGTTCTTTTGAGTGCTGTGGGGAGAAAATGAGCTTCATACGTTGGCATCGCGCTTGTGGGTGGGACGATCGCTTGGGGAAGCTATGTTTATTCTCTAAACTCTTCTTTGACAGCCTCCCTTTGCCTGCTTGGGAACCAGAGGCCCTCATGCAGGTCGTCAGTAGCCTTGGCAGCGAGTTGGTGGAGATTGTGTCACCGAGCGATAGATGGATCATCAAGGTAAATGCATGGCTAAAAGCAGGGCAAGACGACAGCTTTGCTGGAAGCACCTGGTGATCATCCACCTGCAGGAGGTTCTGGATCCGGTACATGGCATTCAGGACCCCGACGAGGCGGCCAAAAGTGTCCTCATCGCCTGAAGTGTTGGCCTAGAAGGATCTATGGCACAAGACCACCACCGTTCTGTGACGGAGCACACGGTTTCTGCGGAGTGACCGGGCGTGGACAAGCTGGTGGTTCTGATTTCCCTCGAGTGAAGACAAGGGTTTAGTGAATCTGAAAGATTGCTGACTTGAGAGTCGAGAATGTAGTACACCTTATGTAATAGTTTGAACTGCTTTAGTATGTGTGGCTACTAAATTTGTAATGTGTGGCTAATGAATTTCTAGTATGTGTGACTAATGATTTGTAGTTTGTGTGGCTACTGAATTCGTGTTATATGTGGCTAATGATTTGTAGTTTGTGTGACTAATGAATTTGTAATATGTGTGGCTAATGAATTTGTATGAATAACCAAGGTTAGCCTCCTGAAAAGAGGCTGGGCTAGCAATGATCAATGACACCATTGGCGGGAAAACGCTGCTCGTGAGCGATCCAAAAGGCACGAAATGCTGCTGGTTTGTATGCCTCGAACAATTTTTACATAGATTTGTTCGAGCTGGTGCGTGATTCTGTATGGAACTTGCATTAATAAACCACCCAAGACCAGTTCATAAAATGCTGTGTGAATCTTATCCGCCCCAGATAAGTATGACAGTAAACTGAATTCCACCGCTGGTAGTAATTGAATAAATAGATACATCTTGATAGTATTTGGTTACTTCCGAATTAATTCCATACTACAGTATGGGATAGATGCACAAAAGGGGGCTATTGCCTCTTCAAAAGGCATTCTATAGAGTTAGTCTGAACTTAACTGTTCTATGAAGAAACTGTAGATCTCCACCATAACAGTTGGCTAGCCAATTGCCTAGAGAGGACGTAAGTTCAGGGATCGTTCAACCGCAACTGACCTTTTTTCCTACCCACCAAACTTCAAGAGGTCTACAATATTCATGCACTAGTTGATGCACTTGAACCAGTCCCTGTTTAGTACAAACAGCCGCGCTGCCGCTACGATTTCTTTGAACATGAACTCCGGGGCTTCTCATGACAGGGATCGTAGGTCCCTGTGAATCTGAACCTGAATTCGGGGCTGAGTTGTTGCCCGTCGTCGGCTCCAGCCGTCGAACACTCCAACAAGCTTAGTGTAGATGGATGCACGCCGCCGCGGTGTGGCCACCGATGGTGCGTAGAATGGATCGTCTTTGCCGCTGACAGCGTGCACCCATATTGCCCCACCGTAAGGTCGCCCGCACCGAGGCATGT
This sequence comes from Avena sativa, assembly GCA_916181665.1. Lineage (NCBI taxonomy): Eukaryota > Viridiplantae > Streptophyta > Magnoliopsida > Poales > Poaceae > Avena > Avena sativa. Next base: position 143,804,499 of record OV702280.1, read on the forward strand.
AGGCGAGAGTTTGTTGACCTTGGCGCCGCCCGGTTCGGGGGTTTGTTTACTCGGTGGCAAGCTCACAGGAACGCTTCGGAACCTACCTTCTTTATCGTGCGCAGAGCACACAAAAATTCTGCCGCACGCATTCTGCACGACGCTCGGTTGGCCCTTCTCGACGCCGTCATGGCCTTCACCATTGCCACCACCGCCACCGCAGATGCAATATATTCTGGGAAATCAACTGTCTCGGATGGAAATGGAAGACCGGCCTTGTAGTACAGCCGCATGTCCTGCCTTAGAGGGGAAAAATAGCCAAGCTTCGGCGGCGGCTTCTGCTTAGGCGGGGCCATAGCTAAGCTTCCTAAGAGTGTGTCTTATTTATTCGAAACTAGTTTGACTAACTGCTGAATCTTGATATCCCTTCTCAGCATAAGAGTGCTAATATATTAAAAATACAAGTCGTGGCTAGCAACCGGATCGGGCAATGTACGAGGTTAGGGTTCCATTTTAAGTATATTTAGGAGTGTGTCCTTAGTTTTGTCTAGAAATTTTTCCTGTTCCACTACGATCGTAGAATTGTAGCAACACCATCAGAAATAGGGGAAGAGGACGTGGCGTTTCACTAACTGGTGGGCCCCGAAACCTCGACCGTTGAAAGCACACATCCCAGGTTCGAGGATTAGTGCTCCCCATTATTCTGTGATTTTCCATATTCTATCACTCGCTCGGAGCTCCGCTTCGCTCCACTGCTCTGGTCTTGCACGCCGCCACTCTGTCCCGTACGACAACACTCTTGTCCTCCCCCTAGACTATCGTCCTCCCGTCATGCCCTGCCTTGCCGCCTTGCCCTGTCTCCTTGCCTCCATTCCCGCCCAGGCGCGTCTAGGAACGAAAATCGTTAGGTGGGCGCTAGGTTCTCGCGCAACGATGGTGGGTTTGATTTGGTCCCCACATGGAAATGGATCCTGCTAGGCCAGAGAACACGCAGATGGGTCCTTCCCAGGCGGAGAGCATGGAGATAGACCCTTCAAGGCTGGAGAACATGGAGGAGCACGAAACATCGAAAAAGGATGCGGGGTGCAAATATTTGGTGCTCTGGAGCCCATTGAACGTGCCGTACATCCTCCCTGAAGGGTAAGGACTGCAATTCCATCTCCACATCTTCCAATTAGCGTTTCTAGTCCCGTGTTGATGGAGAGGATATGTGTTGGTGACCGTAGGACGTTTGCTTCATCCAGATTTCTTTTGAAGATTCGGCATGGGTGTCTTGCAGACTTTCTGCGATGTTAGAACCGAGGAGGACATAACTCTAAGTGACTTGCACATGCAATTTGGCAAGTTTCCCATTGGCTAGCATGATGAATTTGTAGTCAGTTACTACGACACAAATTCGCACTTTCTGCGATGTTAGAACCGGGGAGGCTGTGACCATTATGTGGGGTAAACACCTCGGCACGAGGACTATGCTAATGTTTGTGCACATTGTTAACAAAGATACTGGGGAAGAGACTGTCCTGAATGATACCGGCCCGTGTGGAACACGAACAGGGCTGTCTCTGTTTTCGATATCGATCGCGACCGACCAACCTGTCGTTGAGCATGAAGACATCGAAATGTGTGGTGGTCATGGTGATTTTGTGCTTGAAGATGATGATGGAAAGCATATCCAGATGTGGCTGCTAACCTTGATAGGATGGAGAGTAGGGAATATTTGGTTGATTCGAACTATGAGCCTGACTATGGAATAGATGAGGAAGAGGAAAGTGAGGATAGCGAAATGGGATGTAGATACGATGCTGAAGATGAGGACAGGCCAGTGATACACTTTGACAGGGACAACCCTACAATTGAGGTGGGGACTGTCTTTGATACTGTGGAGGAATGCAGATATGCCATTGCTATCTATGCAATAAGATCTGGGTTTGAATTTATCGTTGAAAAGAGAGACCAAAAGAGATTTTGGGTGCATTGTAGGGAAAGTAAGGTGTGTAAATGGAGATTGCATGCATCTCCAATGCGGGATGGACACCCATTTCAGGTTGCAGTAGCTACATTTAGTTTTGGTCTTTCTCATATTTGTTCTGCTGATGAGTTCTCTGATTTATTTTTATTCCCATTGAATGCGGATCAAGGTAAACACGAAGGAACACAACTACCCTAATACTTCTTTAAGTGATAAAATTAGACCGGCGACAACCAAGTGGATTGCTGCTAAGGTACTTTGCTGGGTGAGGAAGGATCATAGCATTGGACATGCTGAACTTAGAACTAAGATTAGCAAAAAGTTTAACATTCTGATTCTTTACCATAGAGTCTTTGATGGGAAGGAGATGGCTCTAGACTTCATTCAGGGCAAGTGGACTGACAGTTTTCACATGTTGTATAGTTTCAAAGCTGAGGTAGAGAAGATATCACCTGGTAGTGTTGTTGACATTGATTACTAGGTTGTGAAAGGAAGAGAAAAGGTATCAAGGGGGGTCAAGTATAAGCAGGCATATAAGAAGTGCTTCTGGAGATGTTTTTTTTTCCGCCTGAAGGCATGCTGGAAGGAGTTCCTAGATGGTTGCAGGCCATACTTGGCAATAGAGGAAACTTCTTTAACAGGGAAGTTCATGGGACATCTTGCCACCGCTTGTGCTGTGGAAACGCATAATTGGCTTTTCCTGTAGCCTATGCTGTTCTTGAGGGTGAATCGACTGAAAGCTAAACACTGTTCATGCAGAGACTACGTGCAGTAATTGGTCACACTGAAGGCTTGGTGATACACACTGGTGCATGAAAGGGGCTTCAGAATGCTGTTGATGCTGTGTTTCCTGGGTTGACCATAGGGAATGCATGTGGAACCTCGCTACTAGATTCACGAAAAATTTCAAAGGAATGACCTTTGAAGACAACTTGTGGCGATCAGCATACACGTACACCCCAAGAACGCATGCTACTTACATGTAGACCTTGTATACCATGCCGAAGCTGAAAGAATAACTCGAAGAACATCATAACAAGTTATGGGCCAGAAGAAAGTTTGGTGAGTTAAGCAAAGTGGATTTTGTTTGAAATAATCTGATAGAAAGGTTCAATGCTAAGATTAGGAGCATGAAGTCACTTGCAATTGTTATTTTGTTAGATGCAATAAGACAGTGTATAGTGGTGAAGATAGATTTTAGGTAGAGAATTTGGGCGAGAAAACTTGTAGGCCATAAAATAGTTCCAAAGGTGGTTTTATCACTGAATGCAAGAACCAGGGCAATCAGAACGATAAAGAAGAGTATGGTTAGAAGTTCCTATACATTGGCTGAGGTTTATGCACAAGAAAAGCATGAAACTGAACAGAGGTTTACTATAGACATTGGTAACAGGACTTTTTCATGTAGGAAGTGGCAGGTTTTAGTCTGCCATGCCACCATGCACTGCACTTCATCTTAAAGCTGAGAGGTATAGGTGTTGAAATAGAGAACTATGTTCATAACTATTTCTCCGTGGACAAGTTTGCTGCAACTTATGCAGAAAACATACCACCTATTGCTGATGAAAATGATTTGAAGATAGTCGATCCAGGGTTCACACTCGAACCACCAGTTCTTAGGAGGCCACCTGGGAGGCCTAGAAAGGAAAGAACCAAAGCCTTCACCAAAAAAGGTTCAAGACTAGGAGCAAGGAAGCGGAAGTGCAAACGGTGTGGAGGGTTGGGCCATATCAAGAGGCTATGCAAAAACCCAGTTCCTCGTGATTTCGGAGATGCTGACCTTGTGCCCATTCACATCACGAAGGAACAAGATGAGGCTTCTCAGGCAGAACTGGAGGAAGCACAGCGAGATTACGTAGAGGAAGTGCTGCATGTGAAGGAAAATGGTGATGCGCATGTGGATGGAAACATTGGTAAGCAGCAATTGGTTGAGGACGTGGACGTGCTGGCGGGGATAGGGGTGAAAAGAAAAAAAGGGTAAGCGGGTGCGGAAGGGAAATAATAATAATGCAGTTGAGTTTGAATATGAAGAAGTTGCTGGGGTGATTGAGGATGTTCTATAGAATCTTTCGACTAACTGCAGGAGAAACAATAAATCCCTGTCAATTTTATTTTTATACGATTCTCCGAACGAAAGGTAAGCTTGAAACTAGTTTTACTTGGCATTTTTATCATTTTTGTTTCAGTCCTCATCAACTGTTCTTTAGTGCAGCGCGGGATTGAACATTAATAAGAGTAATAGAGAGAAGGTGGAACAGTAACATCGTTTCTTGAAATTTGATTGAAATTTATTTATATATGGTACTTGTAACGGGTATGTGATGTGTGGTGTCGACCAGATTCTAGGTCGTTAGATAGTACATTAATTTTTAAACTGATTATCCATAAACAATAATCATGGATTTGTAACAGTTTAACAACAAAAATTATGGCCATGCCATGGAGTTGGTGAGGCTCACCTCCCTTGTATTGCCATCTCAAACAACAGGACACACGATTCTCCTTCTACTCTAACGCACTCCAAAATTATGACTGTGCCATCAAGTGCTAGGAGCAGAGACAGCGTACCGTCCCATAAGCCTCGCCTCGTCTTTGTCAACGACGTCTGATGCACGCATTGGCTATGTCAGGGGCATTGATGCTCTAAGAGGAAAAAAGATTTGGCAAAAAAAAGGATAAGAAATGAGTCTTCACAAATAAATTTTTTATTCCAGTAGAGGGGCTTACTAGTGTTTCTAAATGCTGGAGCATACTTTGTTTTGCTAGACTCGTGTCTAACATTTTCTTTAGACTCAACCGACGCTATACAAGAAGAAAATAATAGGAAAAAAGCCCCTTTAAATAGGTTTTTTATTCTAAGAGTGGGGCCAATCAGTGTGTCTAAACGCTGGAGCATATTTTCCTCTGCTAGACTCGTGTCTAAAGTTTTTGCTAGACTCAAACGACACTGTACACGCTCTTACAACTTGTCCATTCTAGCCGAAGAGGTCATTAAAGCTACCATACATAGATTAAATTTAGGCTCAAGTGACCCTAATCGACTATGCCGCTCCCGCTGTCTTCATCGTGCATCACGTCCTCCTCGTCCCCATCCGCCTCTTCCGTGTCTGAATAAATGAGGACGAGCCAGGCGTCGTTCCTCTTCACGAGTTCTGCATGATGTGCAACATCGATAATGGTGGAGGGCGTACGCCCAGGCACTGCCCAGAAGTGTTGCCTCCCTTCGGGGTTGCGCAGATTCAGGTGGATCTCCGGATGGTGAGCTCTGCAAAGCCAAAGCAACGCCTCCTGCTCCTTCTTGAAGTGCCTTTGGCTAGTACGCTCGTATCGGTCCATTGCCCTCTTCCACTCCGGCAGCTGGCGGTGGTGCTCCCCGATCTGCTTCAACAGCGCGATGCTACGCAAGAGCAGCGCCACGGGCACCTCGGTGTAGCTAAGCTCGTAGTCGGTCGGTAGCCTTGGTAGCGGCGGCGCGGTATGTCATAGTGGGCGAACAAATCAGCCTTGTGCAAGATGAGACGGGCCTCTCCATGGCAAGGCGCCATTTCTTCAGGTAGGATTCGACGCTTGTGCAAACGCGAGTTCCAGGGAACGAACGGGGTTTAAGCTTCGGCCACACAGTCGCATTTATAAAGTCAAGGAGGTAGGCCCACTAGCATTTATAGGGACACATAAATGCCTACTCGCGGATCACTATTGCAAAGGAAGATCTTTATTGTCCATTCTCCCAAATCCAACGGTGCCTAACAATTGGGACGCAGAATCAACCTGGCCCCTTGGGGGAGGGGGGCTTCTAGAAGACCCTAACAATAGGCATAGTTTCTGCAAGGTTAACGAGCTAGATAACGTGGTTTATCCTGGGTTTGACCGGATTTCAAAACATCATAAGTCTTTCACAAGCATGCATGGAAATTGCATCGGGCCCATGGGCGCGCCCTAATCTTGCACCTCCTTTGGGAAAACACAGGTTTTTTGGGTTCAGAAAATAGAAAGTCGAGATTTCTCCAAATGACCACGAAATATCTAGTTGGAGAAGTAGTTTGCGATGCCGAGAGGGAGCTAGGTGACGGTTTTGGGCTCAATCCATGGAGTGGTTCCATGTTCTGGGCAGTGAGGGGTGGGAATCTAGGGTTGGAAGCCATGTTAACTCACACTCGATAGACATCCTGGTGGTGCCTTGGGTGCCAAAGGACCTGGTATGCCTTCCCTATGATTTTATGAGGGCAGTGGGTCACATGCAAGGGCTCCGGGAGTTGTTTTCACATTTTTTAGATTTTGTTTGGAGTTGCCCAGAAAAAGGCGAAACCCGCCGGCGACCGCGGCAACGCGATGGTCGGTGAAATCTTGGACCCAGACATGCATTCAGCCTAGGTACCCCATGGGGCACCCCAAAACTATTTTTCCCAGAAAATTGAGAGTGTCTTATAGGGTACATATAGTTAGAAACCGCATTTACTAGGCCATAACTCAAAAAAATACAATATATTATTGCACCACGAGATAAATACCCACCTCCCGGGAATGTCCATGCACCATGGTGTAGCATGCATGGAAATTCCCTCGGGCCCATGGGCGTGCCATAATCTTGCACCTCCTTTGGGAAAACACTAGTTTTTTGGGTTTAGAAAATGGGAAGTCGAGATTTCTCCAAATGACCACGAAATATCTAGTTGGAGAAGTCGCTTGCGATGCCGAGAGGGAGCTAGGTGTCGGGTTTGGGCTCAATCCATGGAGTGGTTCCATGTTCTGGGCAGCGAGGGGGGGTTCTAGGGTTGGAAGCCATGTTAACTCACACTCGATAGACATCCTAGTGGTGCCTTGGGTGCCAAATAACATGGTATGCCTTTCCTATGATTTTATGATGGCAGTGGGTCACATGCAAGGGCTCCAAGAGCTGTTTTCACATTTTTTTATTTTTTTAGATGTTGTTTGGTGCTACCCAAAAAACTGGCGAAATCAGTCGGTGGCCGTGGCAACGCGACAGCCGGTGCAATCTTGGACCCAGCCATGCATCTAGCCTAGGTACCCCATGGGGACCCCAAACCATTTTTCCCTAAAAATTGAGAGTGTCTTTGAATGTGTAAGATGGTAAACCTAGAGGGGGTGAATAGGTTTCTACAAAATTCTTTGTAATCTTTTGCAAGTTTTAGGCTTTGCGGAATATAAGTGAGCCTAATTGCAGACTAGGTGAGGCAACCTAGATGATGGTACAAGATACTTCAAGCTCGAAGGCTATCACAAGGTAAACACCACAAGTAAGAGATTGGTTAAGGAATAACCGAAGCACGCGAAGACGAAGATGTATTCCCATGTTCACCACCTTTGGGAAGGGGGCTACGTCACATTGGAGAGGTGTGAGGTTCCATGAAGGATTCCTCAAACGCCACAAAGGCTCACCTTCTTCTCCGATCCTATCCCACAAAGGAATAACTCACTTACTTGTGGTAGACTTTAAGGTAGTCTCTAAACCCTCACAAACTTTCCACAGAGTAAATCACAAGCCGAATGCCTCCGGGCGACCCTAGACGCCCAGGGTTTCCCACAAACTCAAGAGTAACAAGCTAACCCGACGAACTCAAGGGGGAATGAACTTTGGCTTGGTGGAAACATAGATCGGGACCTCCTCTTTCTTTCTACCAAAGGGATTTGGATTTGGTTGGGTAGAATGGGAGATCCTCAAGCTTTTGTGTTTCAAAAATGGAGAGAGAGAGAGAGAGCTTCAAGAAGGATATGAACTGAATGCCTGACCTTCTCAAGGTGGAAGAAAGGATATTTATACTCAAGAAGAAAAACTAGCTGTTTCAAGACATTTCGCAAGATTCTGTTTTAAGTTCGGTTGGACCATCCCACACACCGGATGGTCCGGTTCTCAGCCCGGAAAACCAGACTCCAAACGGGTTTGGTTATTGACCCCAGCCTCGGTTAGACTCAGAGTAAGTAAACCAGAAAACCCGGTTCAGATTTGGATTTCCGGTCCTGACACCGAACGGTCCGGTCTGTGAGTCGGTTCAACCGGCCTGTAGACCGGATTTGCAGACAAGGCTTGATAGATAGATTTTCTTCTCCTCTCTCTTTGGTGATGGATCAAGTAGGAGTATGGGATTTGTATATGGCTTAGGAATTCATCCCCAACAAGCTCATCGAGAGAACCCCTCTTAATAGTGCGGAGTTCCTAACCGGACTCAAGTTACATAAAAAGGAAAACTCTAGTGCAAAGCTTCGTTATCAAAATGGGGGGTCTCTGATGACCTTCCATCACACCATCAGACTAAATCCTATGTAAGACACTAGAAGTACCATTACTCCGCTCTAACTAAAGTGTCATTGTCAACCAAAAAGAGTAGAGGGTAAAATACCCTTTCAATCTCCCCCGTTTTGACGACAACAAACCGAGCTAGAGTTCACAAGGATATCATAAACAACAATAGACATAGTCATAGCATAATATAAATATCCATGGTTCACACACATAGCACAAACTTGTCCAACAGACGAAGTGAAAGAAAATAGTTCACACAAAGCAAAGGGGAAAGCGCAATGCCATAAGAAGCAATGAGAAAGCGAGGGCATTGTGCTAACGGCGAACCGCAAAAAACCCTCGGCAAGGAACCTATAGATATCTAATAGAACTCTATTCTTATCCCCCATTGGAATCGAGACACCAAAAAGGAAGAGGAGTAGAGCGATGCTAACGTAGCCTAGATAGAAGAACGTAGAAGGTGGAGGAGGCAGAACTGGGGCATCTTCCTCTTTAGGGAACTCCTTACTATCAGCATCATCATCAATGTATTCATCATCAACTTCATCATCCAAGCCATGAGGAGTAGCAGAGGAACCATTGGGACAAACATGATCAAACTGACCGAGAAAGTAGCCATAGAACATAGCATCATCAAGAGGCGGCATCTCATAGTTGACATAAGGAACAGGAGCCATCTCGGGACCATCCGGTGGAGGAATGACATTCTGGGTCGCCAGAAACTCATTATGTCGGCACCGAGTCTCCTGGCTCATCACTAAATCCTTGTGGCTCACATCATAGGAAGAACGGCACATCTAAAAAAGCCTCATGAAGAACTTGGCAACACCACCCTTGGGCCTTGGGTGAGAGAAAGACTCACCAAACAGGACAACCATAACCAGCCCTAGTAGAAATTTGCGCCCGAGGGTCGTGAGAAGATTAGTGCGGTGTTTAGGAGGCCGCGTCTCAAGAACCTTAGGAGTTTGGGCACAGAGACAGAGATTAAGCATTTCTTGTTCATCTCGCTCGCACACCATCATACCAGGCGGCACAACCCTATTAAGCAGCTTCTGTACATACACGCAGAAGGTGGGAGTCATCCTTCCCAAAGCAGCCTGCCGTGGTTCACAGTACACAAAGTCACATCCATCAATCTTCCTCAGCCAATCCGGGTGATAGTAGTACAGAAGGATGGGAAAATACCCACGAAAGTTAGTAGAATATCCAACACAGGCAACAAGGGACTGCCATAAGATACTAGACAAGGTGTGATAGTAGTAATACATGCCATCATGCACGGAGGACTCCACTGAGAATCCCCGTGATAGCAGAAGGCAAGAGTCTCTACAAGCTTGACCTTCTCACAGTGAATACAAAAGCCCCCTCCCCTACCTGTGTAACCCATGACATCAACCAAATCAACATAGGTAGCATGAAACCGCCTCGTTCCAGTCATCCAAGTCATAGTGCAGTCCTCATCATCATGAAAATAGACTGTGCAAAAGGACCGAGGAATATATTTAGGGTAGTAGTCCTCCTTGAGACAGATGAGGTCAAACAAGTCCATTTTCCTCAGAGCATCATCAATATAGAAGTAATAAGAGGTTGCATACATGTTGAACCAGTCTAGATTGAAATCAGCAATGTGACCACAAGGAGTGACCCGGAACTGAGTGTAAATGTGATCCCACATCATAGCCTGAGTCTTAGTCCAAAACATCTTCTCAGATCTAGTGTAGGTACAATTCTTGAAGCGATAGGGATTCTGCTTGCGAAGAGCCCGTTATTGACCATTCTCCATATGCTTCATATTTTGACAAGGCACATCTTCAGCCTCGGTCTGAGAAGCAGGATGCTTACCCATGTTAGCCTTGAGTTTGATGCGACACTGCATAGAATGATTGGCTCGACGAGCCCGCTTGCTCCTACTAGACACCTCAGGCACATACTCATCACTTGTAGAGTCATCATCTTCACCTGTGAAAAAGAGAGAGGGGTTGGGGAGCACAGAGATAAGTAGACATGCCATATGGGAAAAGAACGGAGAAAAACATGTGACATTGCAGAGAGGTCCGGTGCCAGGGCCAGATGAACCGGTTCCAGAACCAGATAGTTCGGTGCCAGGGCCGGTTGGACTAATAGAAAAATCGGACAGTCCGATGGCAGAGACAGAAAACCGGACTCAGACCGGACAGTCCCGTTATACAGCCGGTGCAACTGGTTTTCAAACCGAGATCCAGAATGTCCACCTATGCAATGTAAATTTTGTACCAATGACTCAAGTACTTGCCCAAATACAGGTTTAGCAGGAAGTGTAGGCCATGGTTGGACATGTGTGGCATACAAGAACAAGATGGACCCCTAACTTGTCAAATCCAAAAAAATGTATAGCAAAACATGGGGATTTTAGAAGCGCAAGAAGGGGCAGCAAAGGAATTACCCGAGGACATGGCTTCCTTCGAGGAAAGCACCAAAGCGACCTTAAGGAATAAGAACACCAAAAAGCTCCCAAACCACCACGAGATGAAGGAATTCCTTTGGTGGAGAGCCTCCAAAGGTCCTTCTACATGAAATGGTGGCCTGATCTATGTATCCTAGGGGTGGAAACAACCTAGGAGAGGAGGGGAGGGTGGGTAGGGCGACAATGGAGGACATAGGGGTCGGGTAAGTGAAGGGTAACTGGTGGAGTGAGGGTGGAAGGGGCAGGAAGAAGTGGGAGTAAAAGATCTGAAACTCGATTTTAAGTTCGGTTCAACCGAGATCCAATCCGAACGACCCGGTCTATAGGTCGGAAAACCGATTCTAAACCGGAGTGCGGTACTGGCCCGAGGTTCGGATAGACTCGGTATATTTAAACCGGAATATCCGGTTCAGGTTCGGTTTTCCGGCTCTGGCACCGGACCACCCGGTGTATGGGCCAAAAACCAAAAATCCAGAAAAACTCCGAAAAAAATTTCATAAAATTTTTCGAGGATGGCATGTGCATGTAGAGGAAGATACTAGAGTCCAAAAGGGTAGAGGAAGCAGGTGATGTAGGCATGCCTATTGGAAAGAACTAATTTCAACCACACAAATAAAACAATAGGCATGATTCGAGGATATCAAGAGTCAAAAAGAAATGCAAAATGAACCCAGAAAGCCTCAAGTGGGAAAACATTGAGATGCATAGGAGGCTAGAAGTTGGCGGGTAATTTCTCCCCCTATGTTTAAGCACATGTGTCATGGCGCCGCATAGATAGATGCTTGGACCTATATCATGACACAAGATCAATTGATGTTGCACACATAGGTATGCATCAAACCAATACATGGTAAGATGTTTATCCCTACATGTGTTGCGCAACTAGGCTACAAAACAAAATAAGAACAAGAATATAGTGCAATAAGTAAATCAATCCAAGTTTTGAGGATCTAGGATACCAAGTTCTTGCCTCAACATGACAAACCGGGCTTCATCCAAAGGCTTCGTGAAGATATCGGCCAATTGGAACATCGTACGCACATGAGTGAGATTGATGTCACCATTTGCGACATGGTCACATAGGAAGTGGTGGCGAATGTCAATATGTTTGGTGCGGCAATGTTAGACGGGGTTATTAGCGATCTTTATTGCGCTTTCATTGTCACATAGAAGAGGAACCGTACCAAGAGACACACCATAGTCTTTCAAGGTTTGCCTCATCCATAACAATTGAGCACAACAAGATGCCGCGGGTATGTATTCGGCTTCGGCGGTGGATAGGGTTGTGGTGTTTTGTTTCTTGGAAGACCAACTCACCAACGATCGTCCAATGAATTGGCAAGCCCCGGAGGTTGATTTCTGGTCAACCTTATCACCTGCCCAATTGGCATCCGAATAGCCAACAAGCTCAAAGGTTGACCCCTTTGGATACCAAAGCCCAAGAGTAGGAGTAATAACAATGTACCTAAAATCCGTTTGACCGCCATCAAGTGGCACTCCTTGGGAGCGGATTTAAAATGAGCACACATTCCAAAACTTAACATGATATCCATCCTAGAGGCACAAAGGTAGAGCAAGGAACCAATCATATATCGATATACCTTTTGATCCACGTCCTTCTCACCAACTCCAAGACCAAGTTTCCCATTTAGTGGCATGTGTGTATTCATGGGATTATCCTTGGCCATCTCAAACTTATTGAGCATGTCCTTTATGTACTTCTCTTGGGATATGAAAGTTCCTTGAGTAAGTTGCTTTATAATGAATCCTAGAAAGAGCTTCAACTCCCCCATCATGGACATCCTAAATTTCATAGTCATCAACTCGGCAAAAGCTTGAGATTCGTTAGCTTCACCAAATATAATGTCATCAACTTAAATTTGAACAATGAATTGTTGGAGATATGCCCTAGAGGCAATAATAAAAGTAGTTATTATTATATCTTTGTGTTTATGATAAATGTTTGCATTCATGCTATAAGAGTATTAAACGGAAAAATTAATACTTGTGTGATTTGTAAACTAATTAGAGTCCCTAATAAAGCCTCTTTATAATACTAGCTTGTTGGTTGATAGATGATCATGGTTTCTTGATCATGAACATTGAAATGTTATTAACAACAATATCATATCATTAGGAGAATGGTGTGATGGACATACTCCTATAGATAAGCGTAGCATAAAGATCAAGTCATTTTATTAGTTCACTTGATGTAAGCTTTCTGATATATAGTAACCTAATTCCTTCAACCATGAGATCATGCTAATCACTATCACTGGATGGATGCTTTGATGACATCAAACACCACACCGTAACTGGGTGGCTATAAAGGTGGCATTGAGTGCTCAGAAAGTGTGTGTTGAGGCACATGGATCAAGAGTGGGATTTGTCCATCCATATGATGGATAGATATACTCTGGGCCCTCTTGGCGGAATGTCATCCAATTAGCTTTCAAGCATGTGACTGACTCACAAGGGATAACATATCATGGGAACGAGAAAAGAGTACTTATCGGTAACAAGGTTGAACTAGGTATGAAGAGATACCGACAATCAGACCTTGGATAGTAAAATATTGTGAGAAAAAGGGAAATTGGTATCGTATCTAAATGGTTCATTCGATCGCGAAGTAATCGTACAATTATGTGGGATCCATATGAATTTCCAAATTCCTCTATTGGTTATTGATCGGAGATGAGTCTCGGTCATGTCTGCATAATTCACGAACCGTAGGGAGACACACTTAAGGATTCGATGTTGTTTAGTAGACATGGAATGTAAGTAGGGAGACCTAATGTTGTTCGGAGTATCAGATGGGATCCGGGATATCACGAGGAGATCCGGAATGGTCTGGAGAATAAGATTCATATAAGGAAAGTCCAATTCCAGAGTTCGGGAATGATTTCGATGTTTTCACCGGAATGATCTAGAAGGGTCTAGAAGGTTCACCGGACCGTAGGGGTAAGGGTGCATGAATGTGTCATGACTAAGTGGAATGGTTGCATCATGTACTAGGTCAAAGGGTTGTGCAAATAAAGAGTTAATATGAAATCCCAAATTGAAAGTCAAAAGGCAGGTTTGAAAAATCAAACTGGGACAATGTTTCCTAGTGGAGGAAGAAGAGAATCCTTCTCTCCCTCCACTACAAGCCTAGAAGGAGATGTAGTTAGGAAAGGATTCAAACTCCCCTCTCCCTAGCTTCCCCTCCCTCTCATAAATAGATGGGAGGGCGCTGCCCCTCCAACACAACACCACCACCACCCAAGCTGCCGCCGCCAGGCTGCCGCCGACCGCCGCGCCGCCGCCCTAGTCCCCGCCGACTCCACCTCCTCCTCTCCGGCTTCTAAACCCTAGATCACCGGGGAAACCCTTGTAATCCACCATAACCCGCTCCGGCTTAGGCGAAGCCCTGCGGGATCTTCCATCAACTTCCGACACCACGCCATCGTGCTACCGGAATCGCGAGGAGATAACTACAACCTCCACTGCTTGCTGGAACAATGAAGAGGAAGGTCTTCATCGAGTACCGAATGTGTGACCAACTGCGGAAGCGCTACCGGAATGTAGCGCCAGAAGGATCGTCTATGCGATCTTGAGATCGGCAAGTGTATGACTACATCACCCACGAGAATCTGCTCTCGTTAACCACTTTGGAATCTTCGAGGGTGAGTACTCTAATCGACTCGTTGCTACAATCTAGTAAATAGATCTTGGCTTGTGTGTGTTCATGCGGTAGATTTTTTTGTTTTCCATACTACGAACCCCTACATGAATAAGCCACCCCCTTTAACCCGTTTGGTGAAAAGGGTGGAATCTACCTTACCCACGCTAAACCCATCCATGTGTAGGAAATCCCTAAGGTTCTCATACCAAGAACGAGGAGCTTGCTTTAGTCTGTAGAGAGCCTTATGGAGTAGATACACATGGTTGGGATAGTGTGTGTTTTCGAAACCCGGGAGTTGAGCCACATATGCAACCTTTTTCAAGGGACCATTAAGAAATGCACTTTTCACATCCATTTGATAAAGCTTGAAGTTATGAAAAGATGCATAAGAAAGCAAGAGAAGAATAGCTTCAAGACGAGCAACGGGCACAAAGGTGTCCTCGTAGTCAATACCTTCTATTTTGGCATACCCTTGCGCCACTAACCTTGCTTTGTTTCTTGTGACGGTTCCATTTTCATCTTGCTTGTTCTTGAAGATCCACTTGGTCCCAATGACATTGATGTAATGGTCTATAGGCCTCTCCACTTGAGAACAAACTTCATTACGGGTGAAGCACTCGAGTTGTTCTTGCATGACAATGACCCAATCCAGATCCTCCAAAGCCTCATGAACCTTGAGAGGCTCAAAGTTGGACACAAATTCATGATGCCCACAAACGGTTGTGAGGTTCTTCTTCATGGCTCTAGTTTCAACCCCTCTTGATATGCTTCCAAGGATATTATTGACTTGGAGTCCACTTGCAATGGAGGCGGCCTTGATCTTCTGAATTGTGCCTTCATGATCAACAAATTCATCTTTTGAAGGGACTTGATCACTAACACCATCTTGAGCTTGACCTTGGGATGGAGGAGTCTGATCTTCTACTTGGTATTGCTCAATGGGTTGAGGGCTTGGTTCTTGTTCTTCGGTTTTCATGGCTATTCGGGATATACTTTCCGGATATACCCACAGGACTCGCTAACCAGGGTGGCCCACCAACGGGTTAGATCTTTGCTTCACGGGCGGCCTAGTCAGAGAAATAGGAGGAGCCATGTCCGGCTACGACAAGGCCCAAAAGAGTTACCGACTTAGGCCTGTAGTATTACTTGTAGTCCAACCTGTATCTAGTTACTAACTCTGTAACATAGGGTGATAGGTATCTCCTATAACCCTAGGTCCTGGTGACTATATAAACCAGACCTATGGGAGCCTTTAGGGCACAACCATAGCAATAAACAAAATCACAAATCGCACAGGCGAACCTCTCTTGTAATACGCTGTAACATCTGGCTTACGCCGATATATTACTGGGTTGCTAGCAGGAGCAGAATCCGATCACCATAGTCGCATCTAAACCTAGGTAAACTTGTGTTCACCGCTCCTGGAACATCCGACGTCTCACACCCCATCTTCTCAACGGCGCTAGGACCCCCTATGGCGTACTTGTTGAAAATCCAACGACAGTTGGCGCCCACCATGGGGCAAGTGACTTTTGGAGTGTGGTCTACGCCTGTGATGTCCCTCTCGTTCTTCTTGACGAGACCTAGATTCCGGCTAACAAATCCGTGACAACCTGCACGATCATATCCATCGGAGAGATCGATATTTACCTCGGTTTCTCTAAACCCGCCCAACCCACCCTTGAGGTGATGACCATGGCGGAAGAAAAATCCGGATCTGCTCTGTCCGCAGAGGTGGAAGAGTTCACGATCCAGGAAAAATTGAACCCACCCAGCCCACTCCTGTAGTGGAAGAAGCGGTGGAGGAAAAATCCGGATCGGATCTCCATGTCAAGATCGGATACACGGACGAGGAATATATCCGCTACGGATCCAGTCCTACTAAAGTCGTTGGAGAAAAAGCACTCTTGAGGAGCAATATAAAGAAGATAACGAGACGCCCCTACATCGACTACGGAGCAATCACTGATATCAAGGAAAGCTTTGAGATGGAGGAGGCGGAAACCCAGCTGTACCACTACCTCAAGAACATGAACAAGAAGAAGCACTATTTTGTGTACCACATAAGCTCTGGATCTGACTCTATCGATGCTGGAGCCAGCAGCGATTCAGTTCTCGACACGATCAAAGAAAACGCCGACTTACCTAGATCCCCTCAGGAGTCAATAACGTTGCAAGAACTTCGATACTTCGAGAAGGAGATGGAGGAGTACGAAGAAGAACACTCCTCCAAACCAACGCAAGGTGAGCCAGAAAATCCCCCTAGTCCATATTATAGCATGGATGAGAGCTACACCTCGAAGGATGATATGGATACCGGAGATTCGTGTGAGGTCCACAAGCCAACCACTACAGAAAGTACCAACAGAAGTTTATCCCCTGGTATCGGACCGAAAGTCATCTTTTCCACCGTTATGCACGTCAAGGCTACTGGGCGATCAAAGAAGAAGAAGAAGAACAAGAATCCGACACTGGCAGAGCCAGACGTCGAGGAATCCAATGAAGAGAAAGTTGATGAAGAGATCGAGATGGAGAATCAGGATGGAGATCCGATTAATACCACACCGATTGACCCTCCCGTGGATGGAAACGTCGTCACCAAGGGTGCACGTGAAATTTACGGAGATGCTCTCACAATTCCAATCCCAACGACTTCAGATCTTACTCTAGATGCGCTGGAGAAAAGGGCCGAGGACCTAGAAAAGCATCGTCTGTTTTTGCTCGAAGAGGCCGCGTGCATCGTCGAGCTCAAACAATAGTTAGACAGTGATCCTGCCAAATATTAGTCAGATTTCAAGCGACTACCAAACAAGAGAAGAGGAGGTCCGGTTCTTGCCAACAAGAACCCGGATATCCACCGAGATCTATTCGACGGAGAGACTGGAGAGAAGATCCGAGTCTACAGCACACCGTTAGAAAACGCTGCAACAGCTCGATCTATCCTCGCCAATAATCCATCTCCATAGAAGGTCCGGCAATGCGTTGCATTGCTAGATAAAGGATTAAAATGGTCGCGTCTTTTAGTGGCAAGCTGGCCTCAAAGTCGGAATTTTCCCACACTGGCGCCGACCAAAGCGCTGACGAAAGACCCCACAGGGATACGAATCAATGTTATTGTCCCCGGGGAGAAGAAGAGAAATCAAGGACCAGCTGAAACAGCCACTCTCACAGGCCCGCATGTAATTGGTCAAGAGTTATTCCGGCTGTGTCTGAAGATGTGTAGAGGGAGTGTCCCAACCTTACAACAATATAAGGTGGAGTCCCCTGTGTTTATAATGCTAGTCCCTGGATCAATAGCTAGCATCCACAGTTAAGATGTAATATCAAGAAACAAAGGTCATAATATAACTTTATAACCAGGAATAACATAATTTTATTACATCTTACATAGCTCATTTGGCTATTACAATACATTGCAGCGGAATAGCTATAGTCATGGGGTCCTTCATCTTCAAAGTGCCACAGGCAGATGTTGGTTGTAGACATTGTAATCCTAATCAAACAATCTTCACTAAAATCAATCAAACCTACAACATTACAAATTACAGCCACAAGGGTCAATACATTTGAATTGTATTGGCAAGTGATACTATAATAGTATAGTGGAGTCTATCATCTATATGCATTTGGCTAAGTGGAGTTGAGGCTTGCATTGCTCAAAATAGATTTTTCCTTAACATTTGAAAATACTAAGTTTTTGCTTTGATAAAATCATTTTTCTCAATCAAAGATTGAAGATCCTTTAACCAAGGCATCTCTCAATCAAAGATTGAAGATTTCAAACAACCCTTGTTCAAACCACAAGATTTTAACTTAGAAATTTGAATGATGAGATTCTTGATTGCTTCCATGTCTTGATGCTCAAATTGTCCTTTACCAGGGACATGGCTAAGTACTTAGATTTTACACTCTACAGAGGTGGTGCACTTTCCCCACAAGACTTGGTTTCCCAAGACAAGATCTTTCATAAGCTTTCCCTTAGACCAAAATGGACGCGTTCCAACCTATCAAACACTACCACCCTCTGTCCATATGGCTAAGTTCTTGCAACCTATATGATCATGGCAGAGCCCATATTGCCAAGTGGTTGCACTTGAAGCTTCTCAACATTTGACATCTCAAATCTCTTTGTTCCTGGGTGGCCATCCACAAGTAAGATACACAAGGTAAACCATAAACATGGGCCTTGTGAACCACTCAACCAAAAACCACCAAGCAAGTCCCATTCCACCCAGGTGATTCATTAACTTAGTTGTTTTATTAGACAAAATCACAAGTCCTCAGACTTAGAATATTTTTCCATAGTGTGAATATATATTCCACCCATGTTTTCTATTAGCTAGGCTAAGCTTGATAGTAATAGGAATCTTAACTTAGGAATATTTCCACTAAGGTTTCATCTACTAGTTTTCCTATAGTAAGGTTTATACTTAGCAAAATCCATGCAAGTTTTACTTAGCAAAATCACTAATGCATAGTGAAAGTAATGGGATAGAAAGTATGAAGCATCACTTGCCTTTTTGGTAGAGTTTGGGTTCACTCCTTGTCCTTGCAACAATCACACTCTTCAAGTCACTACAATCCAATCAAACAAGGCACAAACTCAATCTACCAATCAAGCAAAACAACACATAAAATCATAGAACTAAGATAATACATGCAAGCATGCCAAACTTTGTTTTGTTTGAAAAAGTGGTTCCTAATGGGTCATAAACATTTGAAAACACCTAATGGTCATTTTGTAAAGTGGCAAAGTCATTTGCAAAAGGTTTCATTTCATAAACCATTTTCAAAACAAAGTATCATATTATGTGGTGTAGAAATATTTTTTTACTAAGGCATTAATCTATAGAGTTCACCAAATATGTTTTTTAAACTATAAAACTTGGTGTTTGGGGTCAGAGAGTTTAAAACAAAACATTTTCCAAAGGTTTTCTTCCAAAACCATTTTTAATAAATAAACCACATTTCTACTTGACTAGAAATGGTTTTAAATCAAAGAATCATTATTTTATTTCACCAAATACATTTTTGAGTCCACATAGTGATTCCTAGGGTCAGTAGGTTCAAATCAATCCAATTGCAAAAGATTCTAACCTCAAATTCATTTTTAAACAATTTTCACATTCCCAACAAGCATACAAATGTTTCTGCAAAAACCAACAACCTAACAGATACTATTTGCTAAACTAAAGGCATGGTTGGATAGGGTTTGTTCCACTGATTCCAACGATATAAAGTTTGCAAAAATTGGACGTGTGGATCAAAAGTTATAGGGTTTTCAAATTGCAACTTAAATCAGATTCAAATTCTATTTCTAATTCATCTGGTGACACGCGGCGCGTTCTGATTCGTCGAAAACGGTTCGTGCGGATCAGGCGACGCAGGCCGTTGGATCTAATTGATATCGCGTGGCTCAGATGGACGCGTACCTCTTCGATTGGATATAATCTTAGCCATACGTTTCGCATCCTACGGCTCCTGATTCACTAACCAAATTCCGGCGGCGCTCAACGGTGGCTGGTGGCGGCGACGGTCAGACGACGGCGAAATCGATGCTACAGGAAGCGAGGAAGGAAAAGAACATGCTCACCGTGCTCGCACGGACATGGGGAAGCTCGAGGTGGTGCCGTCTAGTCGAGGGGCGCACTAGAGCGGGCTTGATTGCTCGCCGGAGTGGAGCTGCGCCTCGGCCTTGCTCAGTCGTCGTCGAGGACGGCGCTAGGGATCACTCGGAGGCAAACGAAATGCACGGTCAGATGCGCCAAGACACGGCGAAGGTGTGTGCGTGAACAAGAGGGGTCGGGGTTGTCTGGTTTACCCGAGAGGTTTCGCCGGAGTAGTCGCGATGTTGGTGGTGCTCAGAAGTTGACGAAGCCGAGCGTCTGGTGTGGCCGCGGCCAAGCGGTTGACGCTGGGAGGTTCGCCAGACGATGTAGAACAAGCTCGCGTGCAGAGGCAGTTGAGGGGCGGCGAGGTGTGGCCAGAATTTCCCGCGGAGCTCGCCAGAGTTAGAGGTGATGTGGCTCCAAATTGGGACAGCTCTGAGGCAGAGAGGGTCAGGCGAGAGAGGGGAAAGAGAGAGGGAACGCAGGCGAGTTACTGAGCGTGATTTAAGATAGACATTACTCGCTGTATTGACGAGAATTACTCCCGCGAGATCAATGCAGAAACGGGGGAAGGAAGTGGTCGCTGCGGGTGAGGACGATGAACAGGAGGGGTGGGTCCGCTTGGCAGTGAAAGAAAGGGAGTGGAGGTGGGGGCCAGTGTTCAGTGACTGTGCGGGTCGTTTCGCGAGTGAGGGAAAATGCTTCAGGGAAAAGAGGAGGTGGGCTGCGAGTTGGGCCTTGTTGGGCTGCTGTTGTTTCTTTTTTTTTTGTACAGAATCTTTTTCCTTTTCTATTTCTATTTACTGTTTTGAAATTCAAATCACTCAACAATTCAAACAATAAACCAAACATTCAAACAATTCAACAATCACCAAACTTGTGATGAGTTTTTGGTTCTGTTTATCAACATAAACCAAATCCCAAAATAAAATAATATTTTTATTCTTTTTAGGATCCATTTATTAATTAAATAAAATGGCCCTTTAGTTATTTAATCAAATAGGGTTTGATTTATTTAATAAAAACTCCATTTGAAAACCAAATATTTTCAAAACCAAATCATTAGGTTTTATTTGAAAATAAAATATATTTGGAAATCTTGTTTAAAACAAAATAACATTTTTATTTATGGTCCATTAACAATTAAATAAAATGGGCCTTAGTACTTAATTCAAATAGGATTTGTTTTATTAAAATCTTTATTTTGAAAATTTAAAATAAAACCAAAACACTTCAGTAGGTTTTATTTGAGAATATAAAATACTTGGAAAACTTATTTAAAAATAAATAAATAAGTTTTAGTGTTTATTTAAAATGGGAAAAGCCTTTACTTTAATAAAATTTGGATATTAAATCCTTATTATTTTATTTAAATAAACCTTTACTATTTTTATCAAAACAAAACATTTATTTCAAAATATTGGCCAAGGTTTAATTTGGTTTTATAAAATAATCTTGATTTATAAATCCACCTTTTCTTTTGAAAACCATAACCTTTTATTAAAAGATCCAAAAAAACAGTAATTTTAAATATTTTGAAGTTTCTTGTTTATTTAACTTTTCAAATCCCTTTGGGATTTTATTTGATCCAAATAGGTTTTGAAAGTTTCCAAATGGATTCAAAAGTTTCTTCTCACCCTGAAATTCAACAAAGTTTTATTTTATTCATTTATTTTTCACATTACAAGATTTGGAAAATCTTGGGATGTGACAAGATGCCATGAAGGCAATGGTTCCCCATCAGGGCCAACATCGGCAAAACAACCACTATAGAGAAGATCCAGAAGTGCACCGCCAGCGAGAGCAAGATCGGCTAAGAATGCCACCACCAAGCCGTCCGGCTGGTAATGCTGGACGAAGAGATGATCTGGGTCGTCCTGAATCAAATAGGGACGGAGCCCGGAGAAACCAGCATTGGAGTCATCATAATGAGGCTCCACCACCACCACTATGTAACGCAGCCGGAAACAATCCACCAGGGCCACTGTCGCCCCCAGGAAGCAACCATGAAGGATCACATCATAGCCATGGAATCCGTAGGGGCGGAGGCGACAATGGTGAGAAGTCGTGAGCCTCCAAGGCGCAGATCTCTCTCACCAAACGATGCTCGCCACTACATTGAGTCAAACATAGAGGCGCGGCGGTACGAGGAAGAAGACGTATATGTCAGACCCAAGTGCTTTGGCCTTGCATCCGTCAGAAAAATTTCCGGTTAACTTTGGTATTGCCAAACACATCCAGCCCTATTACGGCACGGCTCGACCAGATATTGGCTCCAAGACTTTTTCCAGGCCTGCTGCATCGCCAAAGGAGGAAACAACCTGGTCGCAGTCCAATATCTCCCGCTTATGCTCAGGAAGATGACTCGATCATGGCTCAATGAACTGTTAGAGAATTCAATTCATAACTGGTATGATATGCAAAGTGTGTTCTTTTCAAACTTTGAGGGAACATACAGGTGGCCCTACACAATCGGAGACTTTCAGCATTGTACCCAATGACCCAGAGAAACTTGCCGGGATTACCTCGGACGCTGGATTGACACGAAGAACTCCTGTGAAGGAGTAAACGAGCAAATTGCGATAGAATCTTTCATCACAGGACTCCCAGTCGGACTCTTGCGTCACATATTGAAGCATGACCACGTCACAGATTTGGGAGAGATGATAGAGATGGCAAGCAAATATTCTGATGCGATGATGATTCAGAAGGGATACTAAATATTCTGGCCAATCCCAATGCGGCCAAATAGCCAAAACAACAAACTCAGAAGAGCAAGAACACCGCGGAAGATAAAACGGCTTGGAACAACACAACTGTCAACACAACGTTCGGATCCAGAGGACAAGGAGGGCAGGGAGGCGGCCGGGGTCGAGGCCATGGAACTTCCCGAATCTAGGGCAGAGGAGAACAACAACCCGGAAGAACCTATACCTAGGACGGTATCGCCAATAATCCCTGTGTTGACCACTTGGATAGTAACGGAGGATCTACCCACACAAATGCCGAGTGTCGTTTCAATGATGACATCAAGAAATACGAATCCGCTGGCTACAGAGCCAATCGACGAAAATGAAAGAAAAAATCTGAGAGAGGCAAGGAGCCCAAGGAAGATTCCGACATGGAAGAATTTTGGATGCCGCACAACCCAAGTCGGATGGAAAGAAGGATTTTCCGACTAAGAAAGACGCATACATCTTCTTCCTTGGATCTCAACCGGCTAAGGCCAAGAAGGTGGTACTCCATGAGCTCAATGCCACGGTTCCGGGTGTTCCAAAATTTCTGGATTGGTCGGTTGTAACCATCACCTTTGATCGCTCAGATTACTGATACGTCCAAAATGTATCTACTTTCCCGAAAACTTTTGCTATTGTTTCTCTGCTAAACTTGTGTGACTTGGATACAACTAACACGGACTAACGTTGTTTTCAGAAGAATTGCCTTGGTGTCTAGGTTTTTGTGCAAGAAATCAACTATCAGGAAAAATCCCGGAAAATATGCCAAAAATCCTATTTCACCAGAAGACTCACGGAGCCAGAATACGATACGGAGTTGGGCTCTGAGGGACCTACACCCCCTGTCGTGCTAGCTGGGACTGGCCGCGCCTGGAGGGGGTGTGGCCGCCTCAGGCACCCCCTCGGCCTCCCTATTCGCCTATAAGTTTCCTTCTGAGCTAAAAAATCAGGGGGGTTCGGCGTTTTTCCAGAAAGAGTTCCGCTGCGCCGCCACCACCAGAAACCGCGATTCGGAACCAGAAACTTCGTTCTGGCACTCTGTCGGGACAGGGAATTTGGAGAGGATCATCGCCATCATCATCAACAACGCCTCTCCATCAACCATCCATGTTTCCCCCATCCATGAGTGAGTAATCCCCCGCTATAGCCTATGGGGATGGTAGGGATTGGATGAGTTCTATCATGTAATTGAATAAGATTGTTAGGGCATGGTGCCTAGTATCTCTATTAGTGCTATTTGACTTTGTTGCAACTTGTTGTGCTTAATGATTGTCACTACGGCCCGAGTGCCATGATCTCAGATCTAAACTTATTATTGATTCATGATGATAGTATTGTTTGTGATCTTATCTGCAAGTTGTTTACACATATCATTGTCCGGATCCAAAGGCCCCGAAGTGACAGAAATTAGGAAAGCCGGAGGGGATGGCTGTGATGTGAGGATCACATGTGTTCATGGAGTGTTAATGCTTTTCTCTGGTGCTCTATTAAAAGGAGCACCTTAATTGCCAGTAGATTTCCTTGAGGCCCTACTGCAACAGGCTGGCTGGACAAAAGATTTTGTGCAAGTTCTCATTGCGAGAACGTATGACTATATATGGAACACATACTTATGATACTTGGATGCTTTATCTTATTTATCTGCAATTGCCCTAGATCTTGAAGTTACATGTTTATACTTGTCCTAAACACCTCTGCTGCTCTTGATTCACCGTCTGTTATAAGTAAGCTTGTTACACCACCACCACATACTCATGCCACACACTCTGCTACTACTACTTAATCTGAAATTGCTTCTGATACTCATGATGTTACTTCTATTGTGCTTGATTCAAGTGGTTCATTAGGTCCTTTCCTAGATGCTACTATTGCTAGAACTATATTGGGACACACTGAAACTCCTAGTGAAGACACTATTACACCTGTTAGCTCACCTGAGTCTAGAGAGAGATATGATATTAGTGATGGTTACATTGAAATGACTAATGAATTTATTGAAGAATACCAAAAAACACATGGTGCTAGTGCTATTAGGAGTCTACTTGACAGACGTACCATTATTCGTAAATTTTCTTCTGATGATAAGTTTGCTACTTCTCCCATAGATATTGAAAATAAAGATTATGATTTCTCTCTTGATTTATCCTATATAGACATTGTTGAGAAAGAACCTTTTTGTGGGACTGAAAATGAAAGTGCTATAGCTCATATGAATGAGCTTTCCACTATGAGTGCCTTATTCTCTGATGATTTTATGATGCGCAAGTACTTTGTTACAAAAATCTTCCCTTTTTCAATAAAAGGAGAATCTAAAGCTTGTTTTAATAGATTACCTCCTGGATCCATTGATAGCCCTAATTGCTTGATTGCTTCTTTCTTTTAGAAATATTTTCCTCCTAGTGCTAGACATGCTGCTTTGCAGAAACTTTTTGATTTTAAACAGGGAGAAGAAGAGAAATTGCCTGAGTCATGGACAAGGTTTTGTGCCTTGATTCATGCACATCCTGGATGTCCATTGCCTAAAAATGAGCTTCTTGATATTTATTATGATGGACTAACTGATGATTCTAGGACATACCTAGATAGTTTTGCTGATTGTGTCTCCTGAGCTAAATACACCTGAGCATATTACTCCTGAACCAATTGTGCCTAAACCAGCTCCTACACCAACACCAAAGAAGAATTATGATGATTGGACTTCAACTGAGCTAAATACACCTGAGCCTATGATGATTGCATTAAATGATGAAGTGATGAAAGAAGCTAATAAGTGTCTTAAGGAGAAATGTATTAGATATGAAGATGTGAAGAATTTACCTCCTATAGAAGAATTATGTAAGACAATTCCCCAATCATCCACTATTGAGGTACACTCTCTCCAACACTTTGATGAAGGTGATATTCCCTATGGTAAACATCCTGATCAATGCTTAGAGGAACTTGACATTTTTATTGTTAAACAAGGTAATTTTAATAAAAAAGTGCAGAATCATTTATTGGAAAACTTTAGAGCTATTAATGACTTGAAAGATATTGTGGAAACAACTTCTAATGATGTTAAAATGCTTGTTAAACACTTCCAAATGGTTCAAACTCAAACTAATCAACTTGCTAAGGTACAAAAAGATATGCTACTTAATGCTTCAAGAGATAAACATGCTTATGGAATTAGAACTAGGGGTGGTGCAGCCACTCAAGATCCTTTATATCCCGAAGGAAACCCTAAAATAATTGAACAGGATTCTCAACAAGGTGAAAGTAGTAGTTGTAGGAGCCTGAACCCAATAAGGTACAAGTCCCTGTGTTTATAGTGCTAGTCCCTGGATCGAATAGCTAGCACCCATCGTTTAAGATGTAATATCAAGAAACAAAGGTCATATTACAACTCATAACCAGGAATAAAATAGTTCATTACATCTTACATAGCTCATATGGCTATCTTATTACAAAGCAGCAGATATAACTACAAAGCATGGAGTCCTTCATCTTCATATGCCACAGGCAATCATGTTGGTTATAGACTTGTAATCCCTACTCAACAAACTTCACTAACATCAAACAAACCTGTAACATAATAAGTTACAACCACAAGGTTCAATACATTTGAATTGTATTGGCAAGTGATATCATTTTGATATGGAGAATCTAACATCTACATGATCATATGGCTAAGTGGATTTTTGGCTTGCTTTTGCATAAAATAAGTTTTTCCTATCCTATGTAAAATAGTTTTTCTCTTTTTCCAAACACTTCATCAAACAATGGCTCACTAGATACACACCAGGTGCTTCCCTTCTTCACCCAACAAGTTTTAACTTAAAGTAATTTGGATGAGGAGATTCTTGATCATTTCAATGTATTTGATACTCAAAATGTCCATAACCGGGTACATGGATAAGTACTTAGGTTTTACCCTCTCGAGAGGTGGTGCACTTTCCCCACAAGACTTGACATGCATCGATATGAGACTTTTCAGAAGCAATCCCTCAGACCACCATGGACGCGTTCCATCCTATCATCACTACCACCTTATGTCCATTCGGATGAGTTCTTGCAACCTAGTTGGTCAAGGCAGAGCCCATATGCCATGTGGTTGCACTAGAAGCTTCTCAACACTAAACATCTCAAATCTCTTTGTTCCTGGGTGGACATCCACAAGTGAGATACACCAGGGTAAACCATAGAAATGGGCCCTGGGTAACCACTCAACAAAAATCCATCTATGCAATTACAATTTCCACACAGGTGTTTCATTAACAAGTTGTTTTGTTAGTCAAAAACACATAGGCATAACCTTTCCATAATATCATAACATGAATTCCCACCCTTGAATTCTAATAGCTAGGCTAAGCAAACTAGCATAACATGTCTCTTATCCTAGGAAAATTCCTACCAAGATATATTCTATAGGATCTACCATAGCATGGCATAGTAATATACAAAATAGTCATATCATGCATACTACAAAAATATTACTAATGCAATATTGAAAAGATAGGACTTTTGATGACCAAAGTATCACTTGCCTTTTTAGTAGAAAATCTAGGTACTCTCCTTGATGTTTCAATTGTCACACCCCTCAAAGTTAACTACAATACAATCAAGCAAAAGCATACACTCAAAACAACAACATAAAAATTAACAACACAAAAACAAGAAAACAAGGAAATACATGCAAGCATGCAAAAGGTCATTTTATTGAAAAGTTTGTTTCTAACAAGGTTCTAAATATTTCAAAACACCAACTGGTCTTTTATAAAAGTGAATTTTCATTTGAAACTAAGTTAGTGAAAATAAGTCATTTAAATCATTTTTCTTTTGTTAAAAAATATTTTATCCAAAGGAATAATTCCTAGTGTCAAAAAAATATACTTTTAATTTAAAAATGTTAGTGGTTATGGTAAGAGGGTTCAAAACAAAAACATTTGAAAAAGGATTTACTCAAAAATATTTTTTAGAACAATTTTTATACTCAAAATAGCCCTAAACAAGTCTCTGCACAAAACTCTAATTTTTACACCTAATTTGTAATTTTTGGAAAGGTATCATTTTTCTGAATCCATAGACACCTAATTTGTAATTTTTGGAATTACATATCAAAAGTTATTGATTTTACAAGTTTAAACATCTATTAGATCAAATTTCGTATTTTAAATCAAACTCACAGACACATGGTGT
This sequence comes from Avena sativa, assembly GCA_916181665.1. NCBI lineage: Eukaryota > Viridiplantae > Streptophyta > Magnoliopsida > Poales > Poaceae > Avena > Avena sativa. The sequence goes on from OV702280.1 coordinate 143,832,335, forward strand.
GATCTGATTGGTCTATACCGTTTCAGTTGGATCACGCTACGCTGGCCGTTGGATCTAACTGAAAACGCACGGACCAGATCAGGTGATACCTCTTTGACTAGTGATCTAATCCTAACCTTACAATCCAAATCCAGCGGACCTGATCTCACTGGCCAGGAACTGGCGGCGCGAGTGGCAAGTGCGGCGGCGACACGTCTGGCGACGATGGTCCGGCAACACTAGGGGGAAAGGGAGGGGTACAGAGGCTCACTAGGGTCACAGTGGCGAGGCGGTTTTCAAGGTGGTCGTGGGAGAGGCCGGGGCGCACGGATTCGTCAGTGATTCCTCGCCGGAGTTGCGTGCTCCATCGGGTTCTTGCAGATATCATCGCAGGCGAGCCGCAGGTCATGAGCGAGTGTGTGGCGAGCATCAGAGGAAGCACAAGACGATGGAGAACATGACAGAAAGAATTAGAGGGCGAGGCGCACACGGGGCTCACCGGAGTTGTGCGCACCGTCGGGCTCTTGCAGTACGAGTCGAAGGCGAGTTTCTGGGGCGCACGAAAGCAAGGGGAAGGGTTTAGTAGATGCGCCTGGTGATGATGGATGGAAGGGTGCAGGGTAGACGTGAGGGGGTGGTCGAAGCTTTACTGAATTGGTCACCGGAGTGCTCGCGACGGTGGCGGTTGCGAGCTCGAAATTGAGCATCCCAATGGCTCTCTGGATGCGAGGGTTGTGGGGAAATGGGGAGGAGGGAGAGGTGCTTAAGCAGGAAGGGTCGAGGCAGAGAATTATGCCATGAATCAATGGGATTTTAATCGAATTGAATTATGGGAGGAAGAAACCGCAGGGGCGAGCTATCTACGTGTGTTGAAGACGACGGAGTCGTCGTTGCGGTGGGGCCAGGGCATCAGCGAGTGAGTGGGTGTGTGTGCGGGTGAGAATAAAGCAAAGGGGAGAGAGGGGTGGCCAGGTGGACTTTGTTGGGCTACTGCTGGGCCAGGGTTGCTGGACTGGGTTGGGTTTCCCTTTTTTTCTGTTTAGTCTTTTATTTTTATTTTTTTGTTTTCTGTTTTTATTCAAACTAATTGATTTCAATTCCAAATTGATTCAATTCCTCACCAAACTTTTCAGTAGATTTTATACCAAGTATTAGTGTGTTATTTAGTCCAACTTGTAGTAATCCAAATATTTTTCTTATGATTTATTATTCATTTAAATTAAGTGAGGCATTTTGGCATTTATTTAAAAAAAATTGAATATGGTTTATAAGCCCATATAATTTTATTTAAATAATTTTATTCTTTTAAATTACATAAATTACTTTTATTCCATTTACTTATGGATTTTAACCATGGTTTAAATTGTCTTTGAAATAATTCTTATTTCTTTCTTTCTTTCTTTCTTTGTCTTATAAAATTCATATCTTTTTATTTATAGTTCCAAAAATAGTGATTCCAATTTTTATAATTTTATTTAATATTTATTTATCTTTTTAAATCCTTTTAGGATTAATTTGTTCAAACTTTGGTATTGAATTTATCTATGAGCTTTATTAGCCTTGGAAATACTTTCTTTTATCTTATAATAATCCTAAGTTTTTATCCATGGCTCCAAATTGAGTGAAATAAATTCCCATGGTTTTGTAATATTGTTTTTACCATTATTGGTAATTTAGAAATGTTGTTTATAAATTTTTATATGGAACAAAGCCATAGTGTTCGAGTGATTTTGATGATGATTTCTCTTATTAGGGTTTAGGTTTTTGGTTTACCTTTTCCAAGTGGTTAAATTTAAGATACTTTCCATGCATGAATGCATTTGATTTGTTTGAATTGTTTGTTGATTTTTCATTCAAAATTCGTTTCAAGTAAGGTTTTGATGTTTCCATTTAGAGACAAAAAGTTTCTTTTCCCCCTAAATTTCAACATTTATTATTTTTGTTTGATTATTTTTCACATTTCAAAATTTGGAAAATTTTGGGATGTGACAGACTACCACCCTTAAAAGGAATCTCGCCCGAGATTCGGGAAGGATGGGATCCACAAGCTGGGTTCAGTACAACTAGGGTACTACCACCCTTAAAAGAATTTTAACTAGATTGCATCATGGATTACTTGGTGTCTTGATGTACCTTCTCTGGACAGTTGTTTGCGTAGTGTCCCTTATTACCACATTTGAAACATGTGAGAAGGTTGAGATCCTTCACAGGCTTGCTTGTCTTTTTCTTCTCCTTTTCTGGACAATTTGATGCATAATGGCCTAGCTCTTTGCATTTGTGGCACATCACCTGGCTAATATCCCTCTTTATCTTTGGTATCACTAACTCTTGTTTGTTTCCTTGGCCCTTCTTCTTATTGGGTCTCTCCAAGGCTAGGAGGTCTCTTAGTTCATGTTCTTCATACTTCACTACAAATGTAGGAAAACTTCCTCAGTTCTTAGAACAGTTCCTAGGATAACAACCACGTTTCCTATTTTGCTCACCAAAGTTGGTTACATTGTATGGAGGTGCATACTGAGATTTGACTTTATCTTCATCATTCCTGGTGGAAGTTGTACCTTCATGGATGTTTCCAAAAACTTGATGTATTCCATCTTTAGTTTGATGTTTCATATGTTGAACTATAGGATAGATGTGGCATTGGACAGGGACATGTTCATTTCCTTCACACAGGAAATAGGTAACTTGAGATGTGGGGCATTGTCTAGCTGGGTGGTTCTTGTGACACCCCCGGGATCAGGGCTAAACAAATCCCAGACCTCCTTATGACATAAGCTTAACCTTGAGCTCGAGGATATCCAGTGAAGAATCGATAACACAGCAGTAACCCTACGACACAAAAATTTATTACAACAAGCTCATAACTGAGAAAAGAACCAAATTATTACAAGCAGAGGTCACTGACCATAAACATCAAACAACGGAAGGCAAATTGCAAACTTAAAAAATATCCTAAGACCCCTGAAGCATAATGATGACGTCCCAGCCCATAGATTCCAGGCTGCCAGCCGGAAACCCCAAGCTACTGGTCGGTGTCGATGTAGTACCAAATTGATCTTCAGGGATCACTTACTCCGCCAAAAAGTATCAACAAAGCAAGGGTGAGTACAGGGTGTACTCCGCAAGACATATGGCTGGTGGAGTTTTTTTGCATAAAGCCATCTTTGTTTATAAAACAAGGAAGATAAGAAGCCCCTCTATTCAGAGTATTTTAAAAGGGGATAAGAGAGCGACATCTCCGAAATATTGATCATCATCTTTTGATATCCACCAATCATCATCATCTACCAACTAGGATCACCCCCTCGTACCCATGAGGAAGCATCCTTAAGCACACGTTGATCTGCCAAGTTTTACAATTAGGTTCAAGTTCTCTATGATCATCACGTCCATTCCCAAGTTGTCCATAACCGTGGACATGGCTTTCCGAAAGATTATTACCCTGCATGGGTGTACAACTTTACCCACACATACAAACCGACTATTAGTGCCCCTGGGTGTGCTGGAAGAGGGTGTGGTTGGACACGACCTTTACCTTGCTTTCGTCGATATCATGATTCATGCAATAAGTATGGTTCCGCCGTAACGGGTCAAATCCCGAAGCCGTTCCTTAAAGATGTGAGGAGAGATTGGTTTACCAGGGGAGCCATCAACCCCAAGCAACCCGGTCCACGCTTCCCTACCTGTTATGAATGCACCTCCTTCACCCCCTCTTTCAAAAACATTTTCAATGCGTCTGTCGAATGGAACGCCCGAACTATGTGAATCATGGAATCTACTAGCCAAGCTAGTAAATCACGGGGTCCCCATAAACCCCGTGTTGTTGTACGCTTGTCTTGGTTCAAGAGGCAAGAACTCGGGTCCTAGTGGTGGCGATCATGGGACTACAAAGACCACAACCCCACCGTGGCCTCCCATACAAGCCTTAGCATGTTTAATCCAATATCACCTCTGATATCATATCATCACGCTCTCCTGTCGTACTAGATTCTCTGCATATGATACATCATCTGGATGAACCAGTACTGACAGCTATGCATGGCTAAGAAAGACACAGATATAAGCTTTAGCAGTGCACACAAGCCAAACCTAGTTATGCTAGGAGCAGTGGATCAGGTAATATAAGCTCAAAGGGAGTGATGCAACAAATAGGATACTCTATCTATCGATAAAATAACATAGTAGAATCGTATGCATCATGGAAGGAATTGAAATGCTATCGAAAATCGTAGGATTATATCATGGTGGGGCTATGCTTGACTTTGCCCATCGAAAACCAGAAAGCAGAGCTTCGGGAGCTTGTACTTGACTTGGTTACAGTTGGTCAAGTATTGGTCTTCGAGCTTCGATGGTCTTGATCTCGGACTTCAATCTCAATCTCGATCTCGATATCGTATTCTACCGGGAAGAACCAAACACTGGAAAGAACGGGGAAACAATCAACACATGGCATCGATGCAATGCTCCAACAAGGATGATGATATGACAAGTTAATTTGTATCAAAATGTAACCCTAAAGCATGCTTGACAATTTAAACGGGGTTCCGAGGGGTGAAAACCCTAACTCGGGGAAACTCCGGATGCATATGAGAGGGTTGCATTTGTTGTTCTAATTAAGCATGTCATCTAAGTTTCTTAACAATGCATGATTATAACTTAAATAGATAGTTCTCATTTTTCTAAACAATTTGATATATTATACATATTTTTCTGACTTATAAATCATTAGTTATTGAATTTACAAGATTTAAATCATTTTATAAAATTATTGAACCATTTTAAATGATTGATTGCGCAAGGCTGACATCAGCACATGCACCAAATACTTTTTACACTGCAGCGGAGCCTACCCACTGAGGCTGACTGATGGGGCCGAGGACACGTCAGGCCCACCTCAGCGCCACGTCAGCTCGCCGGCAAACAAGCCAGACGGTGACGGGGACGGCGGAGGAAGGCGAACTAGGGCTCGTGCGGGTGCGGGTTCAAAACAGCGAAGCGAGGCAGGCACGATAGAGACGGCGCCGCCCGGATTTGGTCACCGGAGCAACGTCTGCGAAGAGCGGCGGTGGCAGAGCTCACAGACGAACGGTGCATACAAAGAGCCAGTAGGAAAACGGAGGGTGCCTTGAGCACCAGAAGCTCACCACGGTGCTTGACGTGGGGTCGGGGAATCCTGGTGAGGCCGGAAGCAAGCTAATCGATGGTGGCGAGCACGGTCGGGGTCAGGGAAGATGGAGTCGCGGGCGACGATTGCGATCACCCGGGCTCGATTTCGTTGGCGGGTCGAGGCAGCGGAACTAGGAGGAGCTCTTGACGCTGCCAAATGGACGAGGGGTGGTTGGGAACAGCTGTGACAGGTGGCATCTCTCGGGCTCTTGCGCTGGAGGGAAGAGAGATGTCGCTAGAGAGGGGGAAAGTGGATGAGGGCGAAGGAGATGTGGCCGCGTCGTTCTTATCCACCCAAGGGGCTCGACGGATGGCGAGATGCAGGCGGCGGAGATCGACGACGGCGCCCGCGACAGGCAGCTGCTTGCGCTGCAGGAGGTAGACAACAAAGACAGAGGCAAAGCAGTATCAGGCCGCACTGGGCTGTGCTTGGGCCGCTGCTGGGTTGCTGGCTTCTACACGCTGGCGACAGGGAAGAGAGGAACAGGGTGGGCTCGGCCCAGGTAGCTAGGGTTTCTGATTTTTTTTCAGAAAACTGTTTTCCAATTATTTTTCTGTCTATTTATATTTCAAATTAAAATCTGTTTTAGTTATTTCAAAAATACCAGAGAGCTTTATAAAATATATGAAATAGTGTGGGTCCCTTATAACAATTTGGGCTCCAACATATTTTGTATTTTCAAAATATCAAAACCATTTTGAATATTTCAAAGAGAGGGGGAAGATTAGGGTTTAGGGTTTTGCATTTAATTTTTCTTTGCTTACATGCATTTTTAAGAGATGATGCTTATGATGCACAATCAAAACCCTAATTAGTAATTAACTAAAACTGGGGTGTTACAGTTCTCTTCACAATTAGGGCACTAGTCCATATGCTCTTTATAAGTGTGTCCTATGTCTCCACAGATTTTGCAAGCTTGTGTTCCTTCCACAATATCATCCTTGAAATCATTGTTGTCACAATCTCCTCGAAAAGGGTTGCTTCTCATGTTGATCATCTGATTGGTCATCCTTTGCAACAATTGGGATTGGGATCCCAAGAACTTTAGCATGGCTGGGTCTAACTCATTGTAGTTGTGGTCGTTGGTTAAAAACTAAGTTGCCACTTGATTCAACTTAGTTTGGGTTGCTAGCAGTTGTTCTATGTTCTAGGGGGAGAATTCTACTCACACACAACAAATCACACAAAGCAATGTGCAAGCAATATCAATCATGCACTCCACTCAAACAACAAGGTTCAAGCATAACTTAGGCAATCAAAATATTATTTCCATACCACATAGGTTGGTATGATCAATAAATGATTGGCAAATCGATTTTTAAACTAAACACTAGTATGGTGGTCCAACTATAGGGTATCACTTAAGATCATTCAATCCTTCTTAGTTGTTACGTCAGGAGCAAGGTCATGGTATCCTTGGAAGAAATTATTGCATCTTGATCACAAATTCAAAGGTGATAATGGTTTCCTCCTAGGTTGAGTTTCCTTAGTCTTCAAGTCTTGAGTATTATTCTTATCTCACTTGAAGTCCTTAGTGATGTCCAAGTACAAGTCCTTGGTGAAACTGAAGCTGAATTCCTTTGAGATGTTTAAGCTGAATTCATTGGTGATGTTGAAGTCTTTGCTCATGTTGAAGTCTTTGTCCATCAGGTTGGAAAAGGGAGAGATGTAGAATCAAAACAAAATGCTGAGGTAAGAGGTTATCAGATTTTTTATAAATAAGTTAGAACAAATACAACTCCTATTTTTTTAAGGGGTTTTTGCCAATCCTAGGGTTACAATCTTATAGGCAACACAATGCTCTGATACCATCTGTAGAAGCCTGAACCCAATAAGGTACAAGTCCCTGTGTTTATAGTGCTAGTCCCTGGATCGAATTGCTAGCACCCATAGTTTTAAGATGTAATATCAAGAAACAAAGGTCATATTACAACTCATAACCAGGAATAAAATAGTTCATTACATCTTACATAGCTCATATGGCTATCTTATTACAAAGCAGCAGATATAACTACAAAGCATGGAGTCCTTCATCTTCATATGCCACAGGCAATCATGTTGGTTGTAGACTTGTAATCCCTACTCAACAAACGTCACTAACATCAAACAAACTTGCACATAATAAGTTACATCCACAAGGGTCAATACATTTGAATTGTATTGGCAAGTGATATCATTTTTATATGGAGAGAATAACATCTACATGGTCATATGGCTAAGTGGAGTTTTGGCTGGCTTTTGCATAAAATAAGTTTTTCCTATCCTTTGTAAAATAGCTTTTCTCTTTTCCAAACACTTCATCAAACAATGGCACACTAGATACACACCAGGTGTTTCCCTTGTTCACCCAACAAGTTTTAACTTAGAGAAATTGAGATGAGGAGATTCTTGATCATTTCAATGTCTTTGATGCTCAAAATGTCCATAACCGAGGACACGGCTAAGTACTTAGGTTTTACCCTCTCGATAGGTGGTGCAGTTTCCCCACTAAAATCGACATGCATCCAGACGAGACTTTTTAGAAGCAATCCCTTAGACCACCATGGACGCGTTCCATCCTATCATCACTACCACCTTCTGTCCATCCGGCTGAGTTCTTGCAACCTAGTTGGTCAAGGCAGAGCCCATATGCCATGTGGTTGCACTGGAAGCTTCTCAACACTAAATATCTCAAATCTCTTTGTTCCTGGGTGCCACAAGTGAGATACACCAGGGTAAACCATATAAATGGGCCCTGGGTAACCACTCAACAAAAATCCATCCATGCAATTACCATTTCCACCGAGGTGTTTCATTAGCAAGTTGTTTTGTTAGTCAAAAACACATAGGCATAACCTTTCCATTATATCAGAACATGAATTCCCACCCTTGAATTCTAATAGCTAGGCTAAGTATACTAGCATAACATGTCTCTTATCATAGGAAAATTACTACCAAGATATATTCTATAGGATCTACCATAGCATAGCATAGTAATATACAAAATAGTCCTATCATGTATACTACAAAAATATTACTCATGCAATATTGAAAAGATAGGACTTTTGATGACCAAAGTATCACTTGCCTTTTTAGTATAAAATCTAGGTACTCTCCTTGATATTGCAATTTTCACACTCTTCAAACTTCACTACAATACAATCATGCAAAAGCATACACTCAAAACTACAACACAAAAATTAACAAAACAAAAACAAGAAAATAAGGAAATGCATGCAAGCATGCAAAAGGTCATTTTATTGAAAAGTTTGTTTCTGTAAGATCCCTCCCTTTATAAAGGTAAGGATCCCTATGATTGCAATGCTAGTCCCTGGATCAATGCTAGCATCCACAGTTTAAGATGAAGTACACAGAAACAAAGGTCATTATTACATATCATTCCAGAGACAACCATAGTATTTTACAAACTCCATGGCCACATGCCTAATACAAGAGTTCAAATATATAATAAGATAAATAAGTCTTCATCTTCATGTGCCACAGGCAAGCATGTTGAGTGTAGACTCATAACCCCTAATCATCATCAGAATAACCTACAACATCACAAGTTACACCCACAATGGGTCAATACATTGGAATAGTATTGGCAAGTGGTACCTTAGTAAAATATTAGCAGTCTAGGTACTATATGCATTTTGTTTAAGTGTACCTTAGGCTTGCTTTGCTCAAAATAGGTTTTACCTATCAGTTGAAAACACTAAGTTTTTCTTTGACAAAACTTTCCCAAGGAATCACCAATAGACATTGGTGAACCTTTACCCTTGTTCAACCATAAGTTTTAACTTAGAAATTGGGATGAGGAGATTCTTGATAGCTTCCATGTCTTGATGCTCAAGTTGTCCAATACCAGGGACATGGCTAAGTACTTAGATTCTTCCATCTGCAGAGGTTGTGCACTTTCCCCACAAGACTTGATTTTCACCAAGATAGGACCTTTCAGAAGCCTTCCCTTAGACCAAATGGACGCGCTCCAACCTATCATCCCACTACCACCAACTGTCCAAATGGCTAAGTTATTGCAACCTATATGATCCAGGCAGAGCCCATAATGCCATGTGGCTGCACTAGAAGCTTCTTAACATTTGGCATCTCAAATCCCTTTGTTCCTGGGTGTCTTTCCACAAGTGAGATACACAAGGTAAGCCATAGAAATGGGCCTTGTGTAACCACTCAACATAAACCATTCTTTCCATTCCACCCAGGTGTTTCATTCACTTAGTTGTTTTATTAAGCAAAAACATAAGTCCAAAGACTTAGAAATATTTGCACATAACATGAATATATAACCACCCATGGTTGCTACTAGCTAGGCTAAGCATGACAATGGTAAGCATCTTAACTTAGAAATTTCTAGCAATTCTACAACTCCTAGGATTTCCCAAGCATAGCATATAGATCAAAATATTCATGCAAGTCCTATACAAAATATTTCTAGTGCATAGTTGAAAAACATAGGAATAAAATCATGAAGCACCACTTTCCTTGGTAGTTTTGGGAGTAGCAACAATGTTCACAATCACAATCACTATTTGCACCAAAACCTACACATAAAATAATGGGACAAAATCACATACACAATATATATAAGCAAAAATACATGAATGTATGCAAAATGCCATGTGATGATTTTCTACACCAAACAAGACAAGTACACAGTATTTAATCATAAACAAGTCCAAAATAAGCCAAATAAACTTTATTTGAATAAAATAACATTTTTCAAATAATTACTATACACAAATTGTGCCTACAAATGTTTCTGTAAAAACAACCATTTTTACAGAGGCAAAACATTAAACACATTGCATAGACAGAAAGTATTTTCTCTCCTGATTCCAATGATATAAAATTTGTCAAATTTGGACGTGGGAATCAAAAGTTATGAATTTTTCAAGTTTAAACATCTAATAGATCTAAATTCTGCTTTTAAAACAAAGGGCTATCCACGCGGCGCTCTCTGATTGGTTGATACCGATTCACGCGGATCGTCTAACGTGGACCATCAGATCTAACTTAGATCGCACGGCCAGATCTGTTCCGTACCCCTTCGTTTAAGTGATCTATCTAACACGTTGGATCTAGATCCAACGGTTTGCGATCAAGCGACCAAAGCCTGGCGGAGCTAGCGGCGGCGAGTGGCGGCGGTGGTTCTGTTAGAGACGTTGCCGATGATCTAGGTCGCGCGGGAGAGGGGGAGGTGGCTTACTGCGTTCATCGTGTGCTGCTGATGCTCAAGGTAGGCTTCGTTGGCGAAGGGGCGCACCGTGGTGTCGCTGGAGCTCGTCAGAGTTGTGTGCGGCGTCGGGCACTTGCAGACATCGATGTTGCCGAGGTTCTGGGTTGTCTTAGCACGAACAAGATGTATCAGGGGATGCGCATGGTCACGGGGAGCAAGTTAGTTTCGAGGAGAAGACAAGGGGCGCTCGATTTATACCGTGATTTCTCAGCACAAATGAGGAAGGCGTCGGGCACTTGCGGTGGTTGTCGAATCCGTCGATCTAGGTCATGAGCAGACAAAGCAAATGCATGACGTGAGTCGCGTGGTCAAGGTAAGCATGCTAGCATGAACGAGACAGAGTGGGGTGGACGGAGCTTACCGGAATCGCCCGCCGGAGTGGCTCGGTACAACGGCGGTGCAAGCAAGATTGTGGGCAGCCTGGTGGCGGGAATGGTGCGCCGAGTGAGGGGAAATGAGCGGAGAGGGGAGGGGTTAAGTAGCCGAGGCTGGCCGGGGAAGTTACTCGACAAATCAACGGAATTAACTCGCGAATTCATCGGTAGTGACTGGGGGAGGAAACGGCCGGAGTTGATTGCGGTGGGTCGAAGAGACGACTGACAGGTGGGGCATGGTTGCCAGTGAGTGAGAGAGAGGGAGTGGGTCCAGGAAGTCAGTGACTGAGGGAGTGGGTTTCTGGGTGCGAAACGTTTTCCTCGCGGGAGAGAGCTGCTGGGCTAGATGGGCTAAGTGGTTGGGTTGGGTCAGATTAGTTGGTCTGCTCTATTTTTTCTCCTTTATTCCTTTTCTTTTTCTGTTTTGAATTTGAAAGCTCAAATCAAATCTGTTTTAAATGAAACTTTCTCCAAACAAAAGTTTGTTGATTCTTGTCTCCTAGGAGGTGTAACACAACTGTTCATACTTGTAAGAAAACAAAAAGGGTTTGGAAAAGAATTTAAAACAAGCCTTAGTTAAATATTTATAAATAGTGAAGGAATGGTTTTTTAATCATAATTTGTTTTTGAAACCTTGACCAAACTTTAGAAGCATCACTCAAGCTCAAGCTCAACATTACTGATTAAAACAGAAGCTGGCAATATGACCATGGCCTTGCTACATAAAATAATGAGAATCAGATGCTCTAGTTTTTGAAATGGCTTTGAAAATGAACCCTAAATGATTATGGATGCATGGATGATATGCAAGGCTTTGAAAACTTGATTTTTGGGATGTTACAAATCTAACCCCCTTAAGGTGAATCTCGCCCTCGAGATTCGGGTTGGCTAGCAAATAGGTGAGGGTGGTCTTTACGAAGATCATCTTCTCTTTCCCATGTTGCTTCTTCTTCGGAATGATGGTTCCATTGAACTTTGCAGAATTTGATAGTCTTAGTCCGAGTAACTCTTTCTGCAGTCTCAAGAATCTTGATGGGTTTTTCCTCATAAGTGAGATCACTTTCCAATTGAACTTCCTCCAAAGGTATAGTATCCTTCAAAGATGTCTCTTCCATCTCTAGATGGCATTTCACATGAAACACATTGTGAACGGCAGACAATGATTCTGGCAATTCAATATCATAAGCTACTTCTCCTTTACGACTCAGAATCTTGAATGGTCCAACATATCTTGGGGCCAATTTTCCTTTGACTCCAAATCTCTTCACTCCACGAAGTGGTGACACTCTAAGATAAGCTCTATCTCCTACTTCATAGGTGACTTCTCTACGCTTAGGATCTGCGTAGCTCTTCTGTCGAGACTGTGCTATCTTCAATATGTCCTTAACTAGCTTGACTTTCTCTTCATCCTCTTTGATTAGTTCTAGTCCGAACAAACTTCTTTCTCCCACACCATTCCATAGCAATGGTGTGGTACACTTTCTCCCATAGAGAAACTCAAACGGTGCCATCTCAATACTGGCTTGATAGCTGTTATTGTAAGAGAATTCTGCGTAAGCCAGACTTTCATCCCAACTGGCTCCATAGTGTAGGGCACATGCCCTCAACATATCTTCAAGAATCTGGTTGGTCCTTTCTGTCTGTCCATCAGTCTGAGGATGAAAAGCAGTACTGAATTCCAACCTCGTTCCCAATGAATCATGTAGTTGCCTCCAAAAATGATAAGTGAATTGAGTTCCCCTATCTGACACAATACTCTTGGGTACTCCATGTAGACATACAATTCTACTCATATAGATCTTGGCTAACTTAGCACTTGTATACGTTGTCTTCACGGGTATGAAATGAGCCACTTTAGTTAGGCGATCCACTACTACCCAAATAGAATCGTATCCCGACCTGGTCCTTGGCAATCCAGTGATGAAATCCATGCCAATCTTGTCCCACTTCCAATCAGGAATAGGTAGTGGTTGTAACAATCCTGCTGGTTTCTGATGTTCGGCTTTCACTCTACTACATACATCACACAAAGCAATATGTTCGACGATGTCCTTCTTGAGATTATTCCACCAAAATCTTTCTTTCATATCCATGTACATTTTGGTGTTACCCGGATGAATGGAATACGGTGAGTTATGTGCTTCTTGTAAAATCAGTTTCCGAAGCTCCGGATCTTGCGGAACGCAGATACGTTTTCCATACCATAAATTACCCTATTCGTCTTCATGGAATCCCTTGGCCTTTCCTTTGCCAATCTTTTCCTTAATCTCTTCAATTTCCTTGTCTGTCTTTTGGGCTTCTTTGATTTTGTCCAACAAAGTGGATTGAACATCCAATGTCATAAGATGTGCTTCAGGCACAATCTCCAATCTAAGATCTCTAAATTGGGCACACAGATCATCTGGCAATTCTCCCTTTGTAAGTCCATTCACAAAAACCTTATGGCTTAGAGCATCCGCTACAACATTTGCTTTACCGGGGTGGTATTGCAAACTCAAGTCATAGTCCTTGATGAGTTCTAGCCATCTTCTCTGTCTCATGTTAATTTCTTTCTGGGTGAAGATATACTTCAAACTTTTGTGATCTGTGAACACTTCACATCGCTTTCCCCAAAGGTAGTGTCTCCATGTTTTGAGTGCATGGACAACAGAGGCTAACTCTAAATCATGAGTAGGGTAGTTTACCTCATGAGTTTTGAGTTGTCTCGAGGCATAAGCCACGACTTTCCCTTCTTGCATTAGCACTGCACCTAACCCATGATGAGATGCGTCACAATACACTTGGAAATCCTTCTCTAAATCTGGCAGACATAAGACTGGTGCTGTCACTAGTCTCTTCTTCAATTCTTGGAAACTGAGTTCACATCCTTCAGACCAAGCAAATTTCTTGTCTTTCTTTAGTAACTCAGTCATTGGCTTAGCTACTTTGGAGAAATTCTCAGTAAACCTTCTGTAGTATCCTGCCAAGCCAAGGAAACTACGAACCTCTTTTACTGACTTAGGGGATTCCCATTCAGTTACAGCAGACACTTTAGCAGGATCAACTGCTACACCATCTCCTGACACTACGTGTACAAGAAATCCAACTTCGTTCAACCAAAACTCACACTTGCTGAATTCGGCATACAGCTTATGCTCCCTAAGCTTCTCAAGTATCAAACGCAAATGTCCTTCATGCTCTTCTTTGCTCTTGGAGTAGATCAAAATGTCATCGATGAAAACGACAACAAACTTGTCAAGGAACTCCATGAACACCTTGTTCATCATATTTCATGAAATAAGCTGGTGCATTGGTCAAACCAAATGGCATCATGGTATACTCATACAATCCATACCTAGTGGTGAAGGCGGTCTTAGGTATGTCTTGTTCCCTTATATTAAGCTGAAAGTAACCTGATCGGAGATCAATCTTTGAGAACACACAGGCTCCTTCTAACTGATCAAACAAGTCATTGATTCTAGGCAAACGGTATTTGTTTTTTGATGGTTACCTCATTGAGTGAACGGTAATCTATGCATAACCTTTGACTTCTATCCTTCTTTTCCACAAACAACACTGGTGCTCCCCAAGACGAAGAACTTGGTTGAATAAATCCTTTCTGCAACTATTCTCCAAGTTGTTTCTTGAGTTCTTTCAACTCATCAACTGACATTTTGTACGGTCTCGTTGCTATTGGTCCAGATCCTGGTAGCAAGTCAATAAGAAACTCCACATCTCTATCTGGTGGCATTCCCGGCAATTCTTCCGGAAACACATCCGGATATTCACTCACAATTGGCACGCTGTCTATGCTAACCCCTTAAGAGAATTTAGCTTACTCCCTTTCGATTCAAAGTTAGACTTGAATCTTATCCGTTTCTTTTCCGGGGCTGTGAGTGCAATAGTTCGATTAGCACAATCTAGTACTCCTTCATACTTGGTCATCCAATCCATTCCCAAAATTACATCCAGTCCTTGGGAATCTAGGATTATCAGACTCACTGGAAACTTATGCTTTCCAAACTCTATTACTAGATCCCGGCATCCAAGACTCACTATCATATCTCCACCTGGAGAACTTACTTTTATTGGACACCCAATGTTTTCAGTTGGAAACCCATTTCTATCAACAAATGCTTTTGATATGAATGAATGTGATGCACTAGTATCAAAAATAACAAGTGCTGGAATAGAATTGAGTTTGAACTTACCAGCCACAGCATATGACTCTTCATAGATTTCCTCCACATTGATGTGGTTCACTTGCCCCTTCTGGAAAGGGTTGGGCTTTTTGGGTCCTTCAACTTTCTTTTCTGGGCACTCATTTGCATAATGCCCCATCTTCTTGCACTTAAAACATTCAACCTGACTAAGATCCTTCTTGACAGGCTGGCTTCCACTACCACTTCCACTTCCGTTGTGGTGGTTCTTGTACCCACTCTTGTGACTCTTGTACTTGTCATTGTCATGACTACGGTAATGCTTGTTGTCATGATGACGGTTGTGGTTGTGGTGCTTGTTGTACTTTCCATGCTTGTGGGATCCAGAATTCCCACTATCTTCATAATGGGAACGTTTGTGAGACGATCCCGAGCTGTGCTTGTCAGAATGCTTCCTCTTCCTGCTTTCAACTTGTTTCATCTTGCTCTCCAAGATGGCAGCCTTGTCACAAAGAGACTGATATGTGGGGACATAGGCCACAGCCAATTGCAGGTTCAATTTATCGTTCAATCCTTCAAGAAACTTTTCTTTCCTCTTAGCATCAGTGTCAACTTTATCCGGTGCATAACGCACCAGATTGTTGAACTCCTCAATATATTCAGCCACACTGCGGTGGCGCTGCTTCAAGTTATGAAATTCCTTCTTCTTCAAACTCATCACTCCGGATGAGATGTGAGCAGTACGGAAACCATCTTCAAAGATAGCCCATGTCACATCCTCAATGGGAGTGGTGATCTGGAAGTTATCCCACCAAGTAGCTGCTGGTCCTTCCAACAAGTGTCCTGCAAACCTGACTTTCTCCTCATCAGTACAGCCAACAGTTACCAAATCCTTGTTCACTGAGCGTAGCCAATCATTGGCCACCATGGGATCAGTAGTTCCTGAGAACTTTGCTGGCCTCAGTCTTAAGAATCTGGTAAGCATGTCAAAACCCGGTGGGTTATTCTGATTGTTGCTGTTGTTATTATTGTTGTTGTTGTTGTTGTTGTTGTTGTTGTTGTTGTTGTTGTTCCGATTCTGTATGAACGTGGTCATCATCTGCATCAGTTGCGTCTGAGCTGTCATCATCTGCTGCATCTCGGGGGTGATATTGTTGTTGTTGTTAGGGTTGGGATTGGCACGTCGAGGAGGCATCTGTGGTTTTCAATAAGGATAAGAATGAGATACCCATATATGCTTAACATGCACAATACATCACATAGACAATCACCAAGCATGCATCAAAATAACAAAAGTTCAACAACATAAACAACAAGTTTTGAAAAGTAAACACACCAATAGAAAGCCATCCACATGTTGGATGGTCATTGCGACTCAATAATCAAAAGCATGGTAAATAAAAGGTAAATGAGTAGTCATCACTAATCCTCTACATCAACCTCCTCATCAACAAGTGTAAGACCTGCATTCTCCATAGCGGTCTTGTATTCCTCGACATTGGTAGTCAAGGCCTCTATTTTGGCTTTGAGATCCCTCTTCTGTGAACGAAGTCTCTCAATCACCACCTGTTTATGCTCGAGCTCAAAGTCCTTGGCCTCTAGTTCTGCAGTCATGTCTCGAATCCTCTTGATCCTATCTTGGACTCTTTTCTCTTGACTCTTGAACTTTCTATCCTGACTCTCAAACTTGGCCTCCATTTCCTTGACTATCTCACCTTGCTCTGCGAAGAGCTTGTCCTTCTCACGAAGCTGCACCTGGAGTTCGTCATTGCTAAGCATGACGTTGGTCCTATCAGTATCTAGGTGCCTAAGAAGAACCTCTAAGTCATGGAGGTATAGAAGAATCGGCTCTGCCGTCTCTCTAGCAGTGTCCTTGAAGTCAATGGCCTCACCATCCTCATCACGTCTACCGAAGGCGTGGAAGTGAGTACCTCTAATCTCCCGAGAGTGTCTCCCTAACAAGCGTCCAAGCAAATCCTGCATGACTACCTCTAGGCCTCTCTCCTTGTCATCATGCATGAGCTTGAAGGTGATAGCCTCCGTGGCTGGCTTAGTCTGGCGTCCTGGCTGAGTAACCTTGAAGCCCCAAAGGTCCTTCCTCTCGAACTTGGTGAGGGGAAGCATCATGATGGTAGGAAGTGGGAATATTGAGCAAACTAGTGAGCTCAATAAGACGAGTGCCAAAACGAGTTCCCTTGAACTCTTCAGCCATGCTGATAGTAACATTAGGCATCTATTTTATAAGATAGAAAAAGTTAGAATCAGCATAATTAAAGATAAATCACAAGCCAAGGCATCATAGGCATATCAAAACACACAAATCATGGCATACATAAATCCATTACAATCATCCGAGGTTCAACTTATTTTAGACAACATTTGGAAAATAAAAATGATAAGTGTGGTGGTCCAACTAACGAAGTACGTTACAATTCCATCTCACTTGCCAAGTTGGCTAACAGGGCATCTCTAGAGTCCATGATGTCATTTCTTAAACGTTGGTTGGTAGCCTCTAACTCTTGGGTATGCTTATTTTCTTCCCTAAGGTCATTCTGGGTGTTGAGCATTCTGCACTTGATTCTATCACCAAGCTCTTTGATGGCCTTCCAAGCTGCATCCTTTGCTGAATCAAAGAATGTGGTGTGCATCACTGAGTTGGTGACCATGCAGAATCCTGATTCCTTGTGGTTGTCTTCCTTGTTTTTATACAAGTGAAGTTGCACCCACCAGTATTCAACTCCTTCATCCATCACGGGAAAACCTTTGTACACAGTTGCACCATGTATTCCCATGGCAACCATGAGGTCCTTGAGAGCCTTGGGGAATTCTGTCTCACATTCCAAAGTCATAGTCATGAGTGGTCCCTTCCTCACGGTTTTGTTGATGGAGTTCATCTACAAATAGAGATGAGAAAGAAGATTAGAAAAGTTTACGAGAAAAAAAGACAAGTGTGGAAGTTGTTGAAATTTTTTCCTTAGTGGTTTCCAATCCTAGGGTCATAATCCTACAGGCAACACATTGCTCTGATACCATCTGTAAGATCCCTCCCTTTATAAAGGTAAGGATCCCTATGATTGCAATGCTAGTCCCTGGACCAATGCTAGCATCCACAGTTTAAGATGAAGTACATAGAAACAAAGGTCATTATTACATATCATTCCAGAGACAACCATAGTCTTTTACAAACTCCATGGCCACAGGCCTAATACAAGAGTTCAAATATATAATAAGATAAATAAGTCTTCATCTTCATGTGCCACAGGCAAGCATGTTGAGTGTAGACTCATAACCCCTAATCATCAGAATAACCTGCAACATCACAAGTTACAGCCATAGTGGGTCAATACATTGGAATAGTATTGGCAAGTGGTACCTTAGTAAAATATTAGCAGTCTAGGTACTATATGCATTTTTGCTAAGTGTAGGTTAGGCTTGCTTTGCTCAAAATAGGTTTTACCTATCAGTTGAAAACACTAAGTTTTTCTTTGACAAAACTTTCCCAAGGAATCACCAACAGACATTGGTGAACCTTTACCCTTGTTCAACCACAAGTTTTAACTTAGAAATTGGGATGAGGAGATTCTTGATAGCTTCCATGTCTTGATTCTCAATTTGTCCAATACCAGGGACATGGCTAAGTACTTAGATTCTTTCATCTGCAGAGGTTGTGCACTTTCCCCACAAGACTTGATTTTCACCAAGACAGGACCTTTCAGAAGCCTTCCCTTAGACCAAATGGACGCGCTCCAACCTATCATCCCACTACCACCAACTGTCCAAGTGGCTAAGTTATTGCAACCTATATGATCCAGGCAGAGCCCATAATGCCATGTGGCTGCACTAGAAGCTTCTTAACATTTGGCATCTCAAATCCCTTTGTTCCTGGGTGGCTTTCCACAAGTGAGATACACAAGGTAAGCCATAGAAATGGGCCTTGTGTAACCACTCAACATAAACCATTCTTTCCATTCCACCCAGGTGTTTCATTCACTTAGTTGTTTTATTAAGCAAAAACATAAGTCCAAAGACTTAGAAATATTTTCACATAACATGAATATATAACCACCAACGGTTGCTACTAGCTAGGCTAAGCATGGCAATGGTAAGCATCTTAACTTAGAAATTTCTAGCAATTCTACAACTACTAGGATTTCGCAAGCATAGCATATAGATCAAAATATTCATGTAAGTCCTATACAAAATATTTCTAGTGCATAGTTGAAAAACATAGGAATAAAACCATGAATCACCACTTGCCTTGGTAGTTTGGGGAGTAGCAACAATCTTCACAATCACAATCACTATTTGCACCAAAATCTACACATAAAATAATGGGACAAAATCACATACACAATATATACAAGCAAAAATACATGAATGTACGCAAAATTCCATGTGATGATTTTCTACACCAAACAAGACAAGTACACAGTACTGAATCATAAACAATTCCAACATAAGCCAAATAAACTTTATTTGAATAACATAACATTTTTCAAATAATTACTATACACAAATTATGCCTACAAATGTTTCTGTAAAAACAACCATTTTTACAGAGGCAAAATATTAAACACATTGCATAAACAGAAAGGATTGTCTCTCCTGATTCCAATGATATAAAATTTGTCAAATTTGGATGTGGGAATCAAAAGTTATGAATTTTTCAAGTTTAAACATCTAATAGATCTAAATTCTGTTTTTAAAACAAAGGGCTAGCCACGCGGCGCTCTCTGATTGGTTGATACCGATTCGCGGATCGGCTAACGTGGACCGTCAGATCTAACTTAGATCGCACGGCCAGATCTGTTCCGTACCCCTTCGTTTAAGTGATCTATCTAACACGTTGGATCTAGATCCAACGGTTTGCGATCAATGGACCAAAGCCTGGCGGCGCTAGCGGTGGCGAGTGGCGGCGGCGGTTCTGTCAGAGACGTTGCCGACGATCTAGGTCGCGCAGGAGAGGGGGAGGTGTCTTACTGCATTCGTCGTGTGCTGCTGATGCTCAAGGTAGGCTTCGTTGGCGAAGGGGCGCACCGTGGATGTCGCTGGAGCTCATCGAAGTTATGCGCGGCGTCGGGCACTTGCAGACGTCGACGTTGCCGAGGTTCTGGGTTATCCTATCACGAACAAGATATATCAGGGGATGCGCAAGGTCACGGGGAGCAAGTTAGTTTCTAGGACGGAGCTTACCGGAATCGCCCGCCGGACTGGCTCGGTACAGCGGCGGTGCAAGCAAGATTGTGGGCAGCCTGGTGGCGGAAATGGTGCGCCGAGTGAGGGGAAATGAGCGGAGAGGGGAGGGGTTTAAGTAGCCGAGGCTGGCCGGGGAAGTTACTCGACGAATCAACGGAATTAACTCGCGAATTCATCGGCAGTGACTGGGGGAGGAAACGGCCGGAGTTGATTGCGGCGGTTCGAAGAGACGACTGACAGATGGGGCGTGGTTGCCAGCGAGTGAGAGAGAGAGAGGGAGTGGGTCCAGGCAGTCAGTGACTGAGGGAGTGGGTTTCTGGGTGCGAAACGTTTTCCTCGCGGGAGAGAGCTACTGGGCTAGATGGGCTAAGTGGTTGGGTTGGGCCGGATTAGGTGGTCTGCTCTATTTTTTTCTCCTTTATTCCTTTTTCTTTTTCAGATTTGAAAATCTGTTTTGAATTTGAAAGCTCAAATCAAATCTGTTTTAAATGAAACTTTCTCCAAACAAAAGTTTTTTGATTCTTGTCTGCTAGGAGGTGTAACACAACTGTTCATACTTGTAAGAAAACAAAAAGGATTTGGAAAAGAATTTAAAACAAGCCTTAGTTAAATATTTATAAATAGTGAAGGAATGGGTTTTTAATCATAATTTGTTTTTGAAACCTTGAGCAAACTTTAGAAGCATCACTCAAGCTCAATCTCAACATTATTGATTAAAACAGAAGGTGGCAATATGACCATGGCCTTGCTACATAAAATAATGAGAATCAGATGCTCTAGTTTTTGAAATGGCTTTGAAAATGAACCCTAAATGATTATGGATGCATGGATGATATGCATGGCTTTGAAAACTTGATTTTTGGGATGTTATAGTTTCTAACAAGGTTCTAAACATTTGAAAACACCAACTAGTCTTTTATAAAAGTGGAATTTCATTTGAAACCAAGTTAGTGAAAATAAGTCATTTAAATCATTTTTCTTTTGTTAGAAAAGCTCTTATTCAAAGTAATAATTCCTAGTGTCAACAAAATATACTTTTAAATTCAAAAATTAGTGTTTATGGTCAGAGGGTTCAAAACAAAACCATTTGCAAAAGGATTAACTCAAAAATAATTTTTAGAACAATTTTTATACTCAAAATAGCTCTAAACAAGTATCTGCAAAAAAATCTATTTTTTTCAGAATAAAATGACCAAAGTAAGGCCATAGGTGCAAAGGTCCCATTTTTATGAATCCATAGACACCTAATTTGTAATTTTTGGAATTATAGAAAAAGTTATTGATTTTACAAGTTTAAACATCTATTAGATCAAATTCTGGATTTTAAATCAAACTCACAAACATGTGGTGTGATCTGATTGGTCTAAACCATTTCGGTTGGATGACGCTACGCTGGCCGTTGGATCTAACTGAAAATGCACGGACCAGATCAGGTGATACCTCTTCGACCAGTGATCTAATCCTAACCTTACGATCCAGATACTGCGGACCTGGGCTCACTGGCCAGGAACTAGATGCGCAAGTCGTAAGTGCGGTTGCGGTACATCTGGCGACGGCGGTCCGGCGATGCCAGGGGGCAAGGTAGGGGGTACAAAGGCTCACCAGGGTCGCAGTGGCGAGGCAGTTCTCAAGGTGGTCGTGGGTGAGGCCGGGGCGCATGGATTCGTCGGTGATTCCTCGCCGGAGTTGCGTGCTCCGTCGGGTGCTTGCAGATATCGTCGCGGGTGAGCCTGTAGGTCACGAGCGAGTGTGTAGCGATCATCAGAGGAAGCACAAGATGATGGCGAACATGATATCAAGAATTAGAGGGCGAGGCGCACACGGGGATCACCGGAGTTGTGTGCACCATCAGGCGCTTGTAGTCGGAGTCAAAGGCGAGTTTCTGGGGCGCACACAAGCAAGGGGAAGGGTTTAGCATATGCGTGGTGACGATGGATGAAAGGGTGCAGGGTAGAGGCGAGGGGGTGCTCGGAGCTTTACTGAATTGGTCGCCGGAGTGCTCGGGACGGTGGCGGTTGCGAGCTTGAAATTGAGTAGCCCGGTGGCTCTCTTGATGCGAGGGTTGAGGGGAAATTGGGAGGAGGGATAGGTGGTTAAGCAGGTAGGGTCGGGGCAGAGAATCACGCTGTGAATCAATGGGATTTTAATCGAATTGAATCGGGGGAGGAAGGAACAGCAGGGGCAAGCTGTCTACGCGTTGAAGACGATGGAGTCGATGTGGCGGTGGGGCCAGGGCGTCAGCGAGTGAGTGGGTGTGTGTGCGGGTGAGAAAATAAAGAAGAGGGGAGAGAGGGGTGGCCGGGTGGTCTGCGTTGGTCATTTGGAAATATTGTATCTAAATATTTACATGGAAGAAAGCCATAGTGGTGGATTGATTTTGATGATGATTTCCCTTATTAGGGTTTAGGTTTTTCGTTTACCTTTTCCAAGTTCTTAAATTTAAGATAATTTCCATGCATGAATGCATTTGATTTGTTTGAAAATTTGTTTGTTGATTTGTCATTCAAAATTTGTTTCAAGTAAGGTTTTGATGTTTCCATTTAGAGACAAAAAGTTTCTTTTCCCCCTAAATTTCAACATTTATTTCTTTTGTTTGATTATTTTTCACATTTCAAAATTTGGAAAATTTTGGGATGTGACAGTGGTAGTCCTCATAAGAGAAAGAAAAAGAAACATAAAATAGTTGAGGAACCCTCTGAACCTGCTGTAGATCCTAATAGTATATCTGTCTCTGATGCTGAAACTGAATGTGGTAATGATAAAAATTATGCTCCTGATAAGGAAAAAATTGAGGAAGAACCTGAGAAGCACACTAAGAACACTAGGTACACTAAGGAAGATTTTATTTCTAACAAACATGGTAGTGAAAGAGAACCTTGGGTGCAGAAACCAATGCGTTTTCCTAATAAGAAACACAAGTCAAAGGAGGAAGAACACTATAACAAGTTTTGTGAGTGGATGAAACCTTTCTTTTTGCAAATTCCTTTCATTGATGCTATTAAGTTGCCTCCTTATTCAAAGTATATGCACGATATTGTCTCTAATAAAAGGAAGATTCCTAATGAGGAAATTTCTACTTTGCTTGCTAATTATTCCTTCAATGGTAAGGTTCCAAAGAAACTTGGTGATCCAGGTATTCCAACTACTCCTTTCTCTATTAACAATAATTATATTAGAACTCCTTTATGTGATTTGGGAGCTGGAGTTAGCGTTATGCCTTTTTCTCTCTACAAGAGGCTCCAGCTATAAAAATTTGATACCAACTGATATATCTTTGCAAATGGTTGATAAGTCCACTATTATTCCTGTTGGTATATGTGAGGATGTTCCTGTTCAAGTGTCTCATAGTTGCTTGGTTTTAACTGATTTTGTTGTGCTTGATATGCCTGCAGATGATAATATGTCTATTATTCTTGGGAGACCTTTTCTTAATACTGCAGGTGATGTCATAAATTGTAATCAAGGAAAAGTAACTTTTAATATCTATTTCCCCAAGAAGATTGATAAGAGCTATTGTCTGAATTCCATTGAAAATATTGAGAGCACCAAAGTTGGAGAAATATATTGTCCCATTCCACAAGAAAGTTTTAAAACTATTATGATTGGGACTATTGCTATCAAGTTTGAGGTAACATAAAAACTTTGTGGAAAGAAAAGTTTTGTCTCATTTGGAATTTTTTTTGTAACAAGACTTGATCAACCTTGTTAACAAAAGGATTTTTTATGAACAAAACAATGCTTTCATAGTGGTTATACTTGCTCACTTTTATTTTTATCCTCTCTAGTCTTTGCTCTTCATCTTGTTAGCTTTAGTTTTGCTAGTTGGTTGCTTGTTAGAGTGTCTTAGAACTTCTGTAGTTTTGGTTTTGGTTTTCTTTTTTCTTCTTCTAAAAAAATATTTTTCTGCGATAAAATCAATTTTCATAACCTAAAAACTGGCCAAAAATAAAGTTTCCCGAAAAATTCTAGAAAATTCATATTAAATTTTTCCTCGAACAAAGGGGCAGATGGACACCTAGCCCAGGGGGACCCACCAGGCCAGCACACCCCCTGGTGGCGCGTCCATCCCTAGGTGGCGCCTAGCCTAGGTGTGGCCCACCTGTGGCCCTCCAAGTTGTCTCCTCCCATGCACTTCTTTTTCTCTCCCGAAAAACACTGAAAAAGTTTCTCAAGCTCGAGTTCCTGCTATTCTTTCTCCTGATTTTCGATATCCTTTCTCAGCCCATATTTTTGCTAATTTTTTGTGGGATTGCTCCTTGGTATATGCCTCCTCTGCTTGTCAAATTAGATTTGTGATTGATAGATTGTATCTTGAGTATTTTGGTACTATAGGTGTCAGGTTGTGTGAGCTTGCATGCTTGTTCTATGCTTAGATATTTCATTGTGATGCATGTTTAGCCCTCTAGCAAGTTCCTATAGAAGTTCCTCATCATTTATTAACTTGGAAATTACTTGGTTTAATGTTTTTCTAAAAAATTCAGAAAAAAGGGTCATGGACAACCACACCTTTGGACCAGTGTTTGAGAGTGATGCACCTAGGAGGACAAGGCCTTCAAGATCATCCTTCAGAGCTAGGCCATCATAC
Source organism: Avena sativa (assembly GCA_916181665.1). NCBI lineage: Eukaryota > Viridiplantae > Streptophyta > Magnoliopsida > Poales > Poaceae > Avena > Avena sativa. Next base: position 143,857,011 of record OV702280.1, read on the forward strand.
AATGAGGATCTTATTGCACCACATTTTGGCAACGAGGGAGATGAGGGGGATGCGCACCCTTCTACCTTCCCTTGTTTTACCTTTTTGCAGGCTATAGGGATTCTCAATGATTTCCTAACTCTTGTTAGGAGGGTTAGTCTAACTAGTTATATGCAGGATGAGAGTGAGCAATATGCTGTGCTCACCAAAACTTTTGTGCAGAGTTTCTCTTTTACTAACAACCCTTTTAGGTCAGAGGTGTCATTCAAAATATATAATAGGCCCTTCACCATGACATTGAAGAAATTTTTCGTAATTTTAGGTATTGGCATGGCTGGACGGTGAAGAAGATTCCAGCCCAACCTGCTGATTTGTTGGAGCTCTATCGTGGGGTGACTAATGATGATGACCGCAGAGCCCAGCGCGGAAAGATAAGAAATATTCAACTTCCAGCTATCAGATATTTTGCTTATTATCTTGCCACTAGTATTCTTGGTAGGGAGAACACTAGCAATATTTCTAACTATCATTTGGCCTTTCTAGCTGCTGCACTCAACAATGAAACCATGTATAATCTTGGTTCTCTCATTTCTCGTCGCTTAGCTGCTAGAGGACCCATTTATGGGGGTATTATTGCTACACGTATAGTTGCTTCTTTAGAACTTTCTGTTGATTCAAATGATACAATTTTGGCTCCTCAGAGGCTTGATCTTGCTTCCATGAAAGTGCATGACTTTGTCACTTCTAGCTCTACCATTGGGAGTTTGGTTTACATGATGATGTTTACTGACGGGAAAGAGAGAGAAATTCCTTTGCCACAAACCACTTTGTTCAGTATTTGCCAGGGACATTGGTCACGCTCCAAGGAGGAGATGGACGAGCAGCTACGCATTCATGGTTTCCACAGACACTACCAGGGGTACGCACCCTCTTATGACCAATTTGTGCACTACACAGGGGCGTCCTCAAGCTCGTACCAGGACGAAGGGGCCTCTTTGTCACATTACGAAGGTGCACCTTCTTGGTCACCATGGGATTGAGCCCCACCTAGGCCAAAATCCTAAGCTTTGGGGGAGGTATACCGACATCACACTCATCTTTATATCATGTTTCGTCGGTTCTTTGTATATCCATGTTTCTCTTTCTTTTTGCTTTCTTGTTTTTTGCTTTCCCAAAACACAAAAAAAAGACCAAAAATATTTTCGTTGTTTCTCTTGGTTTGTTTGTTTGCCTTTTTTCTTTGGTTTTCCTTAAGAAAAATCCAAAAAAAATTCTTTGTTTGTTTTTGCTTTGTGTGCTTGCTTTAAAAAATTGAAAACACCAATAATATTTGTTGTTCTTCTTTGGTTTTGTAAAGTTCTTTGCAGGGTTCGGCAGTCCTCAGTGGAGTTTGGTTTCATGTTATTATTCAAGCCACACAAGTGAAGGGCAATAATGAAGATAATGACAACTTGAGGTGTGGTAAGAGGCTAGTAATGGACTCTATTTGTTTTCATTTTTGTACATATACTCATCATTGTGGCCATGCTTAGTCTATTGATGTAAGGTGTATGCTACTTATGGATGCTTAGTAGTTCTTGCTTTCTTATGAATGGCTCCAGCTTTCAGGTCCAAAGGGCGTCATCACCATCCGAGGAAAGCACGAGAGTGCGACGAAGGATCTGCTGCCGTTGCCGAAGTCGTGCTACATGCTTAGGAGTACCAGGAGATCAAGAAGACCATTAACCCGTCCGAGATGCCCGCTACAAAGAACGAGGTGCTGAAGCCAAGCATATAGTTCAAGGCGTTGGAAGAGACGAAGAAAACATCACTGAAGGAATATGATACCTCCGAGACGACGAACATAAGCTAGGTAATGAAAAGCGCAAAGCAATAGCCAAGTAATTACGACGTTGGAAGAGACTCTCTTAATGTGTACCCTGACGCTAAACCCGTCAAACAGTCCTTACGAAGGTTTGGTGATGAAAAGCGCAAAGCAATAGCCAAGTAATTGGACCGACTAGAATTAGCCGGATTCATAATAGAGGTCATCCATACAGATTGGGTGGCAAATGTTGTCCTCATCCCTAAAAAGGACACTATTGATTTAAGGACGTTGTTGATTATACCGCTTTGAACAAGGCATGTCCAAAAGACCCGTTCCCTTTGCCAAGAATCAATCAAGTTATCGACTCAACGGCAGGGTCAGAATTACTCTGATTTCTCGTCTCATATTCCGGATATCACCAAATACCGATGAAATAATCAGATCAAATTAAGAGGGCTTTCATCACTCCTTTCGGAACCTTCTTCTACAAAACTATGTCTTTTGGCTTAAAGAACGCAGGAGCAACATATCAACGTAGTATGCAACGTTGTCTCAACGACCAAATCGGACGCAACATCCATGTATACGTAGATGACATAGCAGTTATGTCCAAAAACAAGGAAACTTTAATTTCTGACTTGGAGGAAACATTTTCTAGCCTACGAAAATTCAACATGATGCTAAATCCGAAGAAGTGTTTCTTTGGAATTCCAGCCAGAAAATTGTTAGGTTTCATTGTTTTTGAGCAAGGCATAGAGGTGAACCGGGACAAAATCAAGGCTATACTCAACATCACTAGGCCGAATCGCCTGAAGGACGTGCAACGTCTCACTGGTTGCATCGCAATAGTGAGTCGGTTCATCAACCGGCTCGGAGAAAGAGCTGCGCCTTCATATAAACTCTTGAAGAAAACCAAGAAATTTGTGTGGACCCACAAAGCTGACACTGCCCTACAAAGTTTGAAAGACTTACTTTCAAACCCACCAGTTCTCGCAGCGCCAGAACCTCATGAGCCTATGTTACTTTACATTGCAACGACCAACAAGGTCATAAGTGTGGTAACAGTAGTGGAGCGCGAGGAAGAAGGACACGAGCATAAGGTGTAGCATCTAACTTATTACCTGAGTGAGGTTCTGACAGAGTCGAAACAATGGTATCCACTATTTTCAAAAGCACGAGATCATAGTGGTAAGTACTGCTCCCCTATGAGATATAATCAATAATCGCGACGCCACAGGACGTGTCGCAAAGTGGGGAATAGAGCTTGCAACTTTCGACATTGAATACAAGCCGCGTACATCAATCAAGTCCCAAATACTTTCTGTTTTCGTCGTTGATTGGACAGAGACGGCAGAAAATACAAGTCCTCCAGACTCAGAATTTTGGACCCTTCATTTTGATAGATCAAAAGCACAAGGAGGCTCGGGGGCTGGCGTGTGGTGCTCAAATCACCCCAAGGAGATAATCTATTCTATGTGTTACAAATACACTTCACGGCGACCAATAATATTGCCGAGTATGAAGCATTATTACATGGAATATGCATGGTCAAAAACATTTTGTAACAAGACTCATGTGTTACGGAGACTCGGATTTAGTTGCTCAGCAAGTATCCGACATCTGCAATGCAAACAAGCACATGGCAGCCTACAAAGCTATTGTGGATGAATTATCTAAATCGTTCGAGGATTTTGAGGATCAAAACATACCTCGAGCAGAAAAATGAGGAAGCAGATGCTCTATCAAGGATAGGCTCTGCGCGGAAACAAGTACCAGATGGCGCTTTTTAGAGCATTTAAGGGTCCCCTCCATAACCAGAGTTGATGAGGACTATCCGACGAAATCCGACTCACCTTTAATAGCAGTTTTGGCTGTAATTCTCAGCTGGACAAAACCCTATCTGGATTTTCTGATAGACGAAAAATTACCCGAAGAAGAAGTCCTGAGCCCGCAGATCGTCCGACGAGCGAAATCCTACACAATAATAAATGGTGAGATCTATAAGCAGAGTGTCTCTGGGTTTTTCAGCGAAGTATTCTCCGGAAGAAGGAGTGGAAATCTTACGAGAAATCCACAAAGGCGAGTGTGGTCACCATGCTGCAGCCAGATCCTTAGTGGCAAAAGCTTTTAGAAACGGATTATTTTGTCTTACAGCTAAGGCAGATGCCGACAAACTAGTCAAAACATGCAAAGGTTGTCAAAAGTATGCCCGTCAAGCACACGTTCTGGCTGATCAGCTGCGAACAATCCCTGTTACATGGCCATTTGCGGTCTAGGGGCTTGATATGGTAGGGACGTTTCAGACGGCAAAATGTGGATTTACTCACCTACTAGTGATGCTAGATAAATTTACAAAATGGATTGAGGCTAAACCCGTAACAAGTTGCGATGGAGCCATAGCCAGAAAGTTTGTCGAGGATGTGATTACCGATTCGGATATCCACATAGTATAATTACTGACAACAGGAGCAATTTTTCCATGGGAGAACTTGCCGAATTCTGAGAGGAACAAGTGATCCGACTCGATATTGCATCAGTCACGGATCCACAAGATAATGGACAATCGAAAAACTAACGGCCTTATTTTGCACGGACTCCGACCTCGTCTCAAAGCACCACTTTATCGTTCCTTGGGGGCTTGGGCGGAAGAATTCCCGTCTTTGATATGGAGCTTACGTACAACTCCTAACAGATTAACCGGATATACTCCTTTCTTCTTGGTCTACGGTGCAAAAGCAGTTCTTCCAAGTGATTTAATTCATCAATCTCCACAAGTCAAAGCGTATATCAAAGAAGATGCAGAAGTTTCTCGACAAGATGATCTCGATATAATCGAAGAAGTCCACGCCGTTGCTGAGTAGAGATCTACAGCCTATCAGCAGAAGTTTCTCAAGTATCATAGTTAGAGAGTAAAAAACCGTTCTTTCAAGAAGGGCGATTTGGTTCTCGGACTTGTCAAAAAATAAAGCACAAACTTTCCCTGATTTGGGAAGGACCTTTTATGATCAGCAGAGTTCTGCATAATGGGTCATATTATTTAAACAATATGAGACCAGTCAAGGAAAGACTAGATACTCAGAAGAGAAAGAGAGCTGGCGGTAGTATAGACCCGGATGAGATAGACCTTCCATGGAATATTTCACAATTATGTCCGTTCTATTCTTAGTTATATTTCCTTGTAATCACATATGTACATGTTCAAAGTGAAATAAGGTATTTGTTTCCTCATATATTATCTTTGAGAAGTTTTTTACCATCTTATTTCCAAAAGAGCATGTCGTTTTCAGAAATCCCAGAATGCTTGAAAGTACTCTATGCTCATGTTCGATCCGAGTAATGAATTGTTGGTACTAGAAGACAGCTTTCTTTCCAAGTTTAAACTGGTTTAGCAATTGAGCTCCGTTGCTCGGCAAGGTTTCCGTGCTAAAGGTTGGCCGGCTTATGAAAGGGACGAGGCAGAGAGCCAGATAAAACGACAGTTATGGGCATAAAAAATAGTGCTTCAGAAATTTTCAAGCACACTCATAAAACATACACAAACAAAGTGCTACAATAGTAAAAGCATTAGTTCTTACAGACCAGCACAAGAAAAATATTGTTTCCATCATTACATGCCCAAGTTCAGAATAATGCATTATAAAATTTTTATGCTGCAGAATCATGTGGTGGTGATGAAGAGCATGGAGTGCTAGAGTCGACAACATTGTTACCCTGGACCTCAGACTCGGAAGCTGCTTCAGCGAGGCTGTCTTCTGGCTCTTGAGGCGAGGGAGGCACAATGACGGATTTGAAGAATGTCGTCGTGTAATTGGTCATCTCTGCCACACGACAAGCATAACCTGCACATGAATCTTGGATAGCCTTGATGTTCTGCGGGTTACCCTCATCGTCCTCATCGTTGATACCCTTGGTGACGTGCCAGATTTCCATATCGCTATGGTGTCTCATCACTATGGTAAGGGCAGTCTGTGCAGCGGTCCGAGCGTAGGAGATCTTACAGTCTTCAATAAGCTTCGGAATCTCCTTAGCCTTGTCCCTCACCCCTTGCACTGACATATTATGCAAGTCGGAAAGTCTGACCGACTCGCCAGCCTCTTCAAGAGTCTGGCGGAAGTCAAACAGAATATCTCCGACAAGCTTTATGTGCTTGAGGCGAGGTTCGGAGGTAGGAGAGTAGGAAAGGTTCAGAGGTGAGGTCCGGAGGTAGGAGGTTCGGAGGTAGGAGAGTCTCAAGCTTGTCCCGGAGCTCAGCATTCTCCATCTCCAAGACCTTGAAGTTCTCGGATTGCTCCACCATCTTGCTGGATTCATACAACAATTCTACAAAGGGAAGAATATCAGTCGAACAGAACAAGTTTGACTATGACAATAGCTAATTTACAAATAAGAAGTCAGAAAAATTTACCTTCTGCTTCATCTTTTTCAACTTTCAAATTTGAATTCTCAAGGCGCAGGGCTTTGATTTCCTTGCGTTTATTGCATATATTCTTGAGCAATTCCTGATTGGAAGATGCAATTTTTTGTATGTTTAGAGACGGAATACCGTCAGACGGCTACTAAGACTCGGGCTGCAAATTTAACTAAGTAAAAATACAGCACGAGCCTTGGGGGCTACACTACATCGTTCTTTTGCATCCTATAAGCATCAACTCGGATTCAACGATGTTTATCTGACTTTATGCTTGGGGGCTAGAGGATATGATAATAAAACACTGAAAATAAGAATCAGAAACTTACAATGTGTTCCAGGTGACTCTTCTCAAATCTGAGTTTCGTGTTATGAAACACTTTCTCAGTAGCCTTGGGGGCTACAAGACTCGGGCTTGCAAATAAGATAAGACTCGGGCTGCAAATTTAACTAAGTAAAAATACAACACGAGCCTTGGGGGCTACACTACATCGTTCTTTTGCATCCTATAAACATCAACTCGGATTCAACGATGTTTATCTGACTTTATGCTTGGGGGATAGAGGATATGATAATAAAACACTGAAAATAAGAATCAGAAACTTACAATGTGTTCCAGCTGACTCTTCTCAAATCTGAGTTTCGTGTTATGAAACACTTTCTCAGCAAGGGAGAGGGAGGGACGTCCGTTGCTAGGAGTTGTCCAGACTATATCTTCGCGTCCCGGACCAAAATTTGGCCCAGGAGGCTGACCAGCTTCACGTCCTCCATATCCTGGCTCGCTGCCTCTGGAGTGAGGGTTTGTTTCTCAAGACTGGACTAAGCCAGCTTGAGGATCTCATCCTTCTTCTTCCATTTTACGCCGGAGGCAGCAGAGCCGGCCACTTTGTCCAACTAACCTATAGATACTACCATGGGATCATTACCCTTGACGACTTCACCCTGTTAGTTGCCTGGCTACCAATAGTAACCAGGGCCTTCGAGATGTTGCCGGCATCAGGAGATGCGGAAACCTCTGGTGCTGATGATGGGTACTGGTTGGAGTCAGCGGTGGCATCACTGGGAAGATGAAACGCTTATGCTGACGCAGTTGCTTGCCCGGCTTGCTGTCTGGCTTCACTTTACTCTTCGAAACTGCTTTAGCTCTAAAGCACACAAATCAAAATATCAGGTGTGCTTTGGAAAGAAAAGAAATGTAAAAGGTACTAAAAACATTGACAGGGTGCTTAATTTTTAACTACTAGAAGCACTTGGCTACCAACAGTGATAACAACATCCTTCGCCTTGCGCTTCTTGGAAGTGGAGGCAGGAACTTCTTGCACCTCATCATCCTCTGTCGCCTCCGGGTCATCTGAGAGATAGCCCTCTAGTGGAGCTAGCTCAGACTCTGGGAGTTTTTCGAGCTGGCAAAGTCAAAAAGCATCGATTAAAATAGAGTCGGAGAAAGAAACAGAAAAGAACAACAAAACGTGAATGCAGAGTCAAAATATTTACCGGAGTCAGATGACGGTTGGACGTGAACATCTTCAGGGAGACATCCGGAACTTTTAATTCCACTCTTTCCTTGATCAAATACTGCATGAGGGTCTTGTAATCCTTTGTTGAAATACGATGTGGGCAGACCCGCAGGCTGTCTTTCTTGTCGTTGGTAAATGTGTGCATGAGGCGATCTCCATGATGCTACAGAGGCTAGATCCGGTGATCCAGCCAGTAGTGGATCAAGTCATATCTGCGGAGTCCCTTGTGCTTCATCAGAAACTCAATCCTCCTCTTGGCGAGGATCAAGATATCCGGTAGTTCCGGCGCCTCCTTGTCCCATGATTTTTGGTGGGGAGGGGAACCATCGACAAAGGCCGGAAGATCTTCCGCCTTTCAAGGAGACGGAATATCCTTGTGGTAGAAGAAAGTTCCGGCCCAACGTTTAACAGATTCACTAGCGTTAATCCTAGGATAAACTCGGTTACTCCTAAGGACTAAGATAAGAGTGCCAGTGGTGTAAGGAACACCGGCACTGATGGAATTCTTCCGGGTACCATAGTAGTATCAAAAAAGAGTGAGACTTGGCCTAATGCCAAGAAACCCCTCGCACAAAGCTGCATGAGTACTGAGATCTAGCAGGGAGTTGGGAGGAAGATTATGGAGATGCACACCGTAGTATTTGAGGACTTCGATGAAGAAGTCCGACGGTGGCAGGCTGAGGCCACGATCGATGTGCGTGCCGAATAGTACCTGCTCGCCATCGTGCGGAGTAGGAGTGGCGTGTCCTGAGGCACTCCACCACACGCCGACGATGATGTAGCCCTAGTCCTCCATGACCTGGAGCTCGGCATCGTCCATAATGCTTGGGAACCAGAGGCCCCGCATCTTCTTTTCGTCCGCCGCCGATGTACCCGGGCGCCGTCGCGCCGGAGCCCGATGCAGATTCCATCGCTCTTGGGGAAGATGAAGAATTGGTGGAGGTTGGGGTTTTTTCCGCGGCTTGTAGATGAGAATGGGTGTGGAGAGCTCTAAGAGTACGAGGAGGAAATAAGTGAACGGTGGAGAGATGAATCTGAGAGAGAAGGGTTTCTCCTCTCTTTTATTTGCCTCTGAGCCAAGATTTGTCCTTCAATCGCGCGATTTACGCCACATGTATAAGAGAGAGGGAGGTGGCTTCCTCGCGACTCCTCCGCCCCCTCGATTCTCGCGTGGGCATTAAAACGGTGCTCTGTTCCATAGGGAGCAAACCCACCAATGGTCGTGTTGACGAGACTCCTGTCAGTGACAGGACCTGGTCTGAAAAGTTGTCAGCCAACACGCCGCTATTTGAAATCTGGCTCATGTTTCAAACTGAGCAAGGAAAAGACTAAGGTCAGAACAAAATATATCCGACTCGACTAACTCGGAATCCTAAACTATTTAATGAAGTGTTTGGGAACCCTTCAAGATTCTCAAGATGAAGAAACCATCAATCCAGACGATTTATGTGGCACCCCGGATTTACGATCCGAGAATACTCGTTATGCATACAATTCACGTTCCCATGATCACTGAGCCATGAGCATAACCTACTAGTACATTACATCATTAAGAAAGTAACGATTACAAAAATCACAAAGGGGCCATTATGGCAATTACAACACAAGTAGAGGAAGTTTTCAAGCACATAGACGCCATTATGCCTTAACCTACATGCGACCGACTGGGAAGACGACCTAGCTCACATAGACGTCAGCATCTTCGTCACTCCTTAACATCTACAATCTGGCCAAGTAAATTGTAAGATCTCACCCAATAAGGTAGAGATCCCTGTGATTGAAGTGCTAGTCCCTGGATCGAAATGCTAGCACCTACAGTATAAGATTAAGTACACAGATACAAAGGTCATTATTACATCTAAATTCTAGGAGTACAATAGTTCATACAACTCACTTATCCCAAGGCTAACATATAAAGAGTTCTCATTACAAAGCATATAAATAAAGTCTTCATCTTCATGTGCCACAGGCAAACATGTTGAGTGTAGACTCATAACCCTACTCACCATCAGAGTAACCTGCAACATGATAAGTTACAACCACAATGGGTCAATACAGTTCAAATTGTATTGGCAAGTGATAACATAGTTATAAAGTAGAGACTAACTTCTACATGAATTTGGCTAATTGTGGATCAGGCTGGCTTTGCTCAAATAAGGTTTATCCTACTAGTTTGAAAATACTAAGTTTTTCTTTACAAAACACTAAGGAACCACCAATAGACATCGGTGAACCTCTACCCTTGTTCACCCAAAAAATTTAACTTAGAGAAATTGGGATGAGGAGATTCTCGACCATTTCAATGTCTTTGATGCTCAAAATTTCCATAACCGAGGACACGGCTAAGAACTTAGGTTTTACCCTCTCGAGTGGTGGTGCACTTTACCGACAAGACTCGACATGCATCGAGACGAGACTTTTGAGAAGCAATCCCTCAGACCACAATGGACGCGTTCCATCCTATCAACTCTACCACCATCTGTCCATCTGGCTGAGTTAGTTGGTCAAGGAAGAGCCCATATGCCATCTGGTTGCAATGGAAGCTTCGCAACACAAAACATCTCAAATCTCTTTGTTCCTGGGTGGCCATCCACAAGTGTGATACACAGGGTAAACCATAGAAATGGGCCCTGTGTAACCACTTAACACAAACCATACAAGTCCCATTACACCCAGGTGTTGCATTAACAAGGTTGTTTTCTTAGTAAAAACACATAGGCATAAACTTTCCATAATATCATAACATGAATTTCCACCCACTAATTCTAAAAGCAAGACTAATAATTCTAGCATACATTGTCTCCTAACTTAGGAAAATTCTACCAAGATATAATCTATAGGATCTTTTATAGCATAGCAATATATTTGAAAACTATCATGCAAGTTCTACCAAAATAATACTAATGCAACAGGTAAAATATTAGGACATAAGATGAAATATCACTTGCCTTGGTAGCTATGGGAATAGGTACGATCCTCACAATCACACACTTCACAATCCACAAAATCTACACAAAAAATTCAAACAAAATATATACAAATTAATATAACACTCAAAAATAATACGAATGCATGCAAAAATGCAATGAGGTGCATAACACATTTTTTTGAAAACCAAACTCTACGGTACACAAGATAAAATGAATTTATAAAGTCTAAATATCACAAAAACCACTTTAAAATAATATACTATATATTTTTTATAGCCAAAATAGCCCTATACATGTCTCTGCATAAAACTCTAATTTTTTAGAAACAAATAACCAAAGTAAGGCAATAGATGCAAAGTTCACATTTTTATGAATCCATAGACACCTAATTTGTATTTTTCTAAATTAAAGATCAAAATTTATGAATTTTACAATTTTGAACAAATATTAAATCACATATGGATTTTAAATCAAAATCCTAGACACGCGGCGCTTCCGAATTGGCCCGTACCGGTTCGCGCAGATCATGCATGCGCACCGTCATATCTAAGTAAGATCCTGCGGTCAAGATCTGCCTGTACCCTTTCGCCTAAACATCTAATGTATCCACTAGATCTAGATCCAATAGATCAAAGTGCTCTGACCAAATCCGAGCGGCGCAAATGGCAAGCGCGGCGGTGGCGTGTCTGTCGACGATGCTCCAGCAAGGCCAGGGGGTAAGGGAGGGGGCACAGGGTCTATACCGATTCACGGCGATGAGGTGGATGACGTGGGGGTCATGGACGAGGGTGGGGTGCATGGACATGGCTGGAATTTCTCGTCGAAGTTCAGCTCGTTGTCGGGTGCTCGCAATCGACGACGGGGCGATGTTCTGGGCACAAGAGGGCAAGCGGAAAGCATCAGGTGGTGCACAAGAAGAAGGAGATCACGATAGTAAGAACCAGAGGCAAGGGGGGTCGAGGCTCACCGTGATAGTTCGTCGGAGTTCGTCACGCAGCAGCGGTGCGAGTAGGAATTCATGTAGCCTGGCGACGCTCAAAGCTTGTGGAGTGGGGGAAAATGGAGCGGAGGCCAAGGGGGTTAAGTAGCCGTGCTAGGGGAGGGAATCACGCATGCAATAAAGAGGAATAAATCATGAATTGATTCGGATTGAAAGAGGGAAGAAATGACTGCGAGTGCGGGTCTTCGGCGCGAGATGATGATGATGATGGGTGACGTTTAGGTGGGACCCACTTTTCAGCAAGGGGGTGTGGCGCATCGCGGTGAGAAACAGAGGGGAGATGGAAAACCTGGGTGGGCTAGGTGCGATGTTTACTGGGCCGCGTCAGTTGGCCAGGTAAGTTCCTTTTTTTCATCTTAGTCTTTTTCTTTTTGTGATTTGATTTTCTAAATAAATTTGAATGATCAAAACAGATCCAAATCAAGTCAAATTTTCACCAAAATTTTATGAGATGCTCCTAGTGTTTAAAAGTGTGTTAAACACAACAAACCATTCCAAAACATTTTGGGGTACTAAAAATATAAAAATAAAACACAAATCTGCCCTTCATAAGATAGGGGTTTAAAATAGGGTTTGCTAGGGTTTGAAAATTTGAAATTTTTTGTGCAATGCTCACATGCTATGATGATATGGATGCAATGATGATGTTTTGGTTTTGGATAGCCAGGGACAATGCCGGTGAGTACTTTGAATGTACTCGCAAACCACCAAGACAATGTAACAAGATAATGCATATTGGACTATGGCGAGATAGTTCTACACTATAGTTGTTTCTGAAAAGCCTAACATTGGAATCTCTATATCTTTGTTGAAAAAAAGCTTTTGGAATATATGCCTCCTTTTAGAAAGTCCGTATATCCCCATATCCTTGTTAAAAACTTTGTTGAAAACAGCTTTTTAGTAAAAGTCTTTTTAAAACATCATCGACCATCTCTGGTCAAAACGATACTCGTTCTTATCTTTCCCCGTGACCAAGTCACATCCTTTATATTCATCTCTAAAACCATCTCAAGGGTACTCCTACCAATCACCTTTCCAACCGTCCTTCACCGTGGATATGGCTATTCGAATAGATTAGACTCTATAGAGTTTGTGCACTTTACCCACAAGAATCAATACATCCGCCGGGATACAACCACAACACGCTACACACGGTAGACGAAGGTTCGGATAATCAAACATAACCTTTCATTTGTTCATCCCTAGCAAATGCGTCTTTTACTTTTGGGTTGTCCTCTCCGGCATGTGTATGTGGCACTACGGCCATAGTCCTCCATTCCGTACAAGCCTATTCCCCAAACCATAGTTTGGCATGTAGTAATTTGACTCCACTTCCTTCCGTACATACAATAAGTCATACCGTCCGCGAGAGACCCAATTTTTGCACCGGTACCTTGTCCACGACAGTACGGATTTTAGGGGATTTCTCCCCTTCAGCGAGTACGGGCAACCCTGGCTAAAGACCACAAACTATGAGTTAAGCCCCAGCGACTGGGGTAGTGTGGTTGCATGCATAAATTGTTGCGGTAAAGGCATAGAACATCCCTTTTTCTTTCTCTTGCTCAACCTTCTCTTTATCCTCCTCATATCTTCTTTAGTAAAACCTCCACTCGGAAACAATGCCTCTTTCCAAGGGTTTTATTTTGTAAACTTTGTAGTATGGTAAAACCCAAAATACTTTTATTATTGGAAATCCGTAGTCTCCAAGAGGGAAGATTCTAATCATCTTAGCCTCGATCTAAAGGGTAAAATGTGGGTGTCAACGAGGGTAAGTGTCCTAATGGACACTCCATCGTAACTTGAAGGAGACAAGTTACTCATGCCTTTTTTTGAAACTGACCATGCATTTAAATGTGAAGTTCATAAACGAGATATAAATCAATTGATATAAACCCAACTCTTTTTGCTCTCTCGAGAATCTTGATAGGTTTCTCTTCATAAGTGAGATTATTCTCTAGCTGAACTTCTTCTAGTGGTATAGTGTCTTTTAACAAACTTTCTTCCATCTCTGGATGACACTTCTTCAACTAGCTTACATGAAACACATTGTGAACTGTTGACAGAGATTCTGGTAGTTCTAGCTCATAGGCCACTTCTCCTTTACGGCTCAAAATCTTGATTGGTCCTACATAACGAGATGCCAATTTCCCTTTAACTCCAAACCTCTTCACACCACGAAGTGGTGAGACTCTAAGATAATATCTATCACCTACCTCATGACCTCTCTACGTTTTGGATCTTCATAGCTCTTTTGTCGGGGTTGGGCTATCTTCAATATGTCCTTTACTATTCTGACTTTCTCTTCGGCTTCCTTGATCAGATCTGGTCCAAATAAGTTTCTTTCTCCTACTCCATTCCATAATAATGGTGTAGTACACTTCCTTCCATAAAGGAATTCAAACAGAGCCATCTCTATGCTCGATTGATAGCTGTTATTGTAAGAAAATTCTGCATATGGCAGACTTTCATCCCAACTAGATCCATAGTCTAGCGCATAAGCTCTCAACATATCTTCCAAAATCTGGTTGGTCCTTTCTATCTGTCCATCTGTCTGAGGATGAAAGGCAGTGCTGAATTCTATTCTAGTTCCCCATGACTCATGTAGTTGTCTCCAAAAATGCTAAGTGAACTGAGTTCCTCTATCTGACACAATACTCTTAGGTACTCCATGCAAACTCATGATTTTGTTCATATAGATCTTGGCCAATTTAGCACTTGTATAGGTGGTCTTTACGGGTATGAAATGAGACACTTTGGTTAAGCGATCCACAACAACCCATATAGAATCCTACCCAGATCTAGTACATGGAAATCCTATGATAAAATCCGTACTAATTTTATCCCACTTGCAATCTGGTACTGGTAGTGGTTGTAATAACCCTGCCAGTTTTTGATGCTCCGCCTTTACTCGGCTACACACATCATATAAAGCAATGTGCTCCACAATATCTTTCTTTAGATTGTTCCACCAAAATATTTCCTTCACATCCATGTACATCTTGGTGTTACCGGGATGAATAGAATATGGTGAATTATGTGCTTCTTGCAGGATTAATTTCCTTAGTTCAGGATCTTATAGAATGCAGATACGCTTTCCATACCATAAGGTTCCTTCATCATCTTCGTGGAATCCCTTTGCCTTTCCTTTAGAAATTTTACTCATGATCTCTTCTATTTCCTTGTCCAAATTTTGAGCTTCTTTGGTTTTATCCATTAGTGTTGGTTGAACTTACAATGACATAAGATATCCCTCGGGCACTATCTCCAATCTTATCTCTTTAAATTGGGCACACAAATCTTCTGGCAACTCTCCCTTGGTGAGGCCATTCACATAAACCTTGCGTCTTAATGCATCGGCAACGACATTTGCTTTCCCGGGATGGTATTGCAAACTTAAGTCGTAATCCTTGATAAGTTCTAGCCATCTTCTTTGTCTCATGTTGATTTCTTTCTGGGTGAAAATGTATTTCATACTCTTGTGATCGGTGAACACTTCACAACGTTTTCCCAATAGATAGTGTCTCCATGTTTTGAGTGCATGGACAACAGAGGCCAACTCTAAGTCATGCGTAGGATAGTTTACTTCATGATTCTTGAGTTGTCTCAAGGAATACACCACCACTTTTCCTTCTTGCGTTAACACACCACCCAGTCCTTGGTGAGATGCATCACAATATACTTGAAAATCTTTCTCTAGATCTAGCAAGCATAACACTGGTGCTGACACTAATATTTTCTTCAACTCTTGAAAACTGGTCTCACATGCTTCAGTCAATTCAAACTTCATCTCTTTCTTTAGTAATTCCGTCATCGGCTTAGCTACCTTCGAGAAATTCTCGATGAACCTCCTATAGTATCCTGCCAAGCCTAGGAAACTACGGGCTTCTTTAACTGTTTTGGGGGATTCCCACACTGTTACAGATGATACCTTTGCGAGATCAATAGCTATACCATTCCCAGACACAATATGTCCAAGAAATCCAACTTCAATCAACCAAAACTCACACTTACTGAACTTGGCATACAACTTGTGCTCCCTGAGTTTCTCAAGAATCAAACGCAAATGTTCTTCATGTTCTTCATTGCTCTTGGAATAAATCAATATGTCATCGATGAACACCACAACAAACTTGTCAAGAAACTCCATGAACACATTTTCATCATGTTCATGAAATAAGCTGGTGCATTATTTAGCCCAAATAGCATCACTGTATACTCATACAATCCGTATCTCGTGGTAAAAGAAGTCTTTGGTATATATTGTTCTCTAATCTTTAGCATGAAAGTAACCTGATCGAAGATCAATTTTTGAGAACACACGAGCTCCTTATAGCTGATCAAAGAGATCATTGATTCTGGGTAGGGGATACTTGTTCTTTATGGTCACTTGGTTAAGTGATCAATAATCTATGCATAGTCTTTGACTTCTGTCTTTCTTCTCGACAAACAAAACTGGTGCACCCCAAGACGAAGAACTCGGTTGGATAAATCCTTTCTTCAACTGTTCTCCAAGCTGTTTCTTGAGCTCTTTTAACTCATCAACTGACATCTTGTAGGGTCTCTTTGCTATGGGTCCAGACCCTTGCAATAAGTCAATCAAAAACTCCACATCCCTATCTGGTGGCATTCCTGGTAATTCTTCTGGAAACACATCCGGGTACTCCTTTACTACTGGTACACTACCTAGGCTAACCCCCTTAAGAGAATTTAACTTACTCCCTTTGGGTTCAAAGTTAGACTTGAACCTTATCCGTTTCTTTTCTAGGGTTGTGAGTGTAACGGTTCGTCTGGCACAGTCTATTACTCCCTCATAACGGGTCATCCAATCCATGCCTAATATTACATCTAATCCTTGGGATTCTAGGATTATCAAACTAACTAGAAACTTGTATTTTCCAAACTCTAGTACTAGATCATGACATCCAAAATTTACTATCATCTCTCCACCTGGGGAGCTTACTTTAATAGGGAATCCAATTGTTTCAGTTGGGAGTCTTTTTTTGTCTACAAATTCTCTTGAAATGAATGAATGTGATGCGCCGGTATCAAAAAGGATAAGTGCTGGAAAGGAATTAATCTTGAAAATACCAGCCACAGCATCAGACTCCTCTTGGATTTCCTCCACATTGATGTGGTTCACATGACCCTTCTGAAAAGGATTTGGCTTGTTGGCTCCATCAGTCTTCTTTTTGGGGCATTAATTTGCATAGTTCCCAGTTTTCTTGCACTTGAAACATTCAACCTGACTGATGAAGGGAATATGCCCGAGAGGCAATAATAAAAGTGGTTATTGTCGTATTCATTATTATGATAAATGTTTATTTTGCATGCTATAATTGTATTAATACGGAAATGTTAATACATGTGTGTTTAATAAACAAAAATAAAATTCCTAGTTATGCCTCTCTTATAAACTAGCTCGTTGACTAACAAGATGATCAAAGGTTTCCTGATCATGGACATTGGATGTTGTTAATAATGAGGTCACAACATTGTTGGAATGATGTGATGAACATTCATCCGAAGTATAGCATTACGATCAACGTCATTGTGTTTATATTGCTATAACATCATACGAAGTAATCTTAGTCCTTAGACCATGAGATCATGTCATTCACTAACACCGGAAGAGTATCTTGATAACATCAAACGTCACAACATAACAGGGTGATTATAAAGATGGGTTCAGAGCTAAGAAGGTGTTATGTTGAGGCTCATGGATCAAGAGTGGAATTTGTCCATCCCGATGAAGGAGAGATATACTCTGGGCCCTCTTGGTGATATCACATTAGTTAGCTTGCAAGCAAGCAAGTGATCTGATCACTAGAATGTTATATCACGATAACAAGAAATGAGTACATGTCGGTAACAAGATCAAACTAGGTATGGATATACCGATGATCGAATATCGGACATGTAATATATCACGAGACAAAGGGATTGAGTTACATGTGTATAAGGTTCACACGATCATAGAAGTCATCGTTGAATATGTGGGAGTCGGTATGGATCTCCAGGTCTCGCTGCTGATTATTGATCGCAGAGGGGCTCGATCATGTATACACTATTCGCGAACCGTAGGGTGACACAATTAAGGGATACCGACACCATTTGGATCAGATAAGATTGCAGAGAAAGAAAAAGAAAGCGCAGGAATTTATTTCACTAGACACCGGAATTGTTTCGGTTGAAATTGCTGAAATAGGTTCTGCATGTGAAATTGAAATGTTGTAAGGGGTTTTATTTGAATGTTTGTTAATTCAAGTAATTAAAAAAGTCTGAATAAATAAATAAAAGAGTTTTATTTAATGAGAGATTGCATTAAATTTGGTGGAAATTTAATGGAGGTGAGTGGAATTTTGAGTGGGTTGCTATTTATGTGAGTGGGAGCTCCACCCACATGAATGTGGAAGAGGTGGGGAAACCTCCATGGCTGACATGCCATGGGAGGGGTATTCCCCCCTCTCCCTATAAAAGGCACCCAAATCCCTCCCCTCATCTCACACCTCCTCGTGAAGGATCTCTCTCCCCCTTTAGAATTTCCCATGGTCTCGGATCAGCGAGATATATGTTCCCGGTGGATTTTTCTGGAAGGATTTGTTGCTTCCACTGCTTCGCTGGAGCGAGGGCATGGAGGTTGTCGGGGTACCCGGGCGTGTGTGCAATCACGGATGCACCACTACTTTGCGGTGCTAGACTTGATGGTGCTGGACCGGCTGGATCAGATGGACTTCATCACGATCTTGAGATCGACAAGCGTTTGACTACATCATCCACGAGTACAACCTCGTTAACGCTATTAGGTCTTCGATGGTATGTATTCTATGGATGTATATCCACCCATTTCTTGTATCTAGTAGATAGATCTTGGTACTTAGTTGTTCCCATCGTAGAAAATTTTTGGTTTTCTATGCTGCGAACCCTTCAATGTTATCAGAGCCAGATCTATGCGTAGATGCTTTGCACGGGTAGTACACATATGAATATGTGGGCGCTGATGGTCATGTTATTACTTCTTCCTTGTACTTTGGATATTGGTGGCATAGTGGGATGAAGCGTCCCAGACAAACTTTACATGTCCTCAGACATGAGACCTGTTCCATGTTTGACATGCAACTAGTTTTGCATAAGTTGCTAGCGGGTGTCTGTCTCTCCTACTATAGTCAATATCTAATTTACAATGAGTTGTCAATAATTTGGCTATCCTCGTTTTGGTTCCATGTTCGTAGGTAAGAACGTTTCTATTTTCGAAGTCCCTAAGCCACGTAAAACTTGCAATGGATAAATTAGAAGCGTCTAGTTTAGATTGTTGATGGGCTAGTGCCATGATATGGTGATGTTGTAAGTAAAAGTATAAGCTGATACTCTTACAACACACATAACGTGTAAGTTCCATAGAACTTGGCCTTACACATAAAGGAATGGTGAATATCATACCATGATGCACATGATAACGATCAAGTGCAAGGACCATATCATTTCATTTTTCACATGTGATGTTTGTTCCATCTTATATTGCTTGTTTAGCATTTTATTAGCATAATAAGATGATCCCTCATTTAGATATCAATATAAATATGTGTTCTTCCTTAAGTATGCACCGACAATGTTTTGCCGCTTCAAGACATGACGTGATGATCGGGTGTACTTGATTCCACGAGCATATCTCAGGTGTAAGACAGTTTTTACACACGCGGATACTAAGGTTCTTACTTAGCGAGCCTATCATGTGCAGACATGGCCTCGGAATACGGACCGAAAGGTAAAGCATGAGTCAGATGTTTTGATATGATGACCATATGGATGCTCACCTTTGAAGATACACCGACTCACGTGATGATCGGACTTGGTGTAGTGGATTTGGTTCATGTAATCACCAAAAAGACACGAGGGATGTCATTTTTGAGTGGGAGTTCATTTCTAATTTGGATTAGTAGAACTCAATTTATCATAAATTAAATCAAAGTGAATTTGCATAATTTGTTGTAGTCATTGGCATTCATTCACCACCTTATGCTTAGTTGTAATTGAGATAATAGAACTACAGAATTCTGGATATTTACTTTACGAACTGGTATCGTATTGTGCTGAGTGTCAATCAAAAGTTTAAAGTCCTATTGCAAACTTTCAGCAAAATCTATTTACTCCGTGAAATTTGATAATTAGTATTAAATCGACAGTAACAATTCTCGTGTTAGTATCTTAAGTATCATGTTTTCCTCCATGATTCTTGATTTAAATATCGAGATTATCTAGGAGCTAAAAGAATTGTTTCAGAAACCATAATGTGTGTCAGATATAACAATATATAAAACAATGTTTTGGTTGCAATATGATAGAGTATAATATATGTTCTCATATTGGATGAGAATTTGCGAAGGTTGGAGATGCTAGACATCCTAATCATCCAAAAGGTTTTTGGAAAGTAATGTTATACTCACGATTCGCCTTTATAAGCTACATTATCTTAATCATGAAAGTCGTCATGATAAGTATGAATAGAAGATGTATGTAAAGTGTTTACTGCACTAAAAAATTACTAAAGAATGGATTTTGAAAGAACACCATTCCTTTAATGATAGTGATCTACTTCAAAGTGCAAGTCCAAAGGTATTAGTATTTAAATATACACGCTTTGGACTATGTGTCATGTATTATGCGCCACTTCTGATATTGACAGATTCTTTTAAAAGGAAAAAAATGAAATGCTGAAAGAGATTCTATAAAATATATTTGGCAGAAAATAAAAGACTGGAAATATCCAGTTTAGGTATATAGATGATATACATGTTATGGTTGTATTCTATGCTTGTTAGACAATGTGGTTCTTGGGTATTGAATACCAAATTGGTGGGTATGAAATTTCATACAAAAGGACGCAATTCATGAACCACAATGGTCTAAGTAAACCGTTGTCTGTATTTCAAGATTAAATCTTGCCTTCAAGATTTGGTTTAATAATAGTTATTTAAATTAGGTATTATGAGAACAAATATTGTTCAAATAATTACCGTATTCCATATAAGATGGATGATTTACAAATCTAGTTGGAGAAACCACATCCATAAAAATAATGCTAAAATGTAGCAAGACAAATGATTGGAAGATCACTTACAAAGTGACATCGCCGTTTAAATTATATTGGAAAGAAAACATGAAGAAACTCTATTTTCATGGATTTTTGGAGTCTTTGATTTGATCAAATGACGCTTGTGTGACTTTCCTCGGGATAATTAAAACTTTGTTCAAAGGCCAAAGAAGAACGATCGACTAAATTATTGGAATTTCTACATATTGATGTATGTAGTGCATTATGTGTAGTCATAAGCGATGGATTTCAACTTTATATGCTTTCTCCGGAAAATTGAGTGAATAATCACTTGATGATAAAGAAGTATGAAATATTTGAAAACGTTCAAAGACTTTCAAGATGAAGTGGAAAATCATTGTAACAAGAAAATAAATAATTTATGATTTTATCATAAAGGGATTTATTTGAGTTGCAAGTTTAGCAAAACACCTAGATTTGCATCTCCCGAAACACCATAGGAATATGGAGTTTTTGAGATTTGTAATGAAACCTTGTTTGACATGGTTGGATCAAAGGTGTTATTTATAAAATTTCCATTATGTTTTAAAAGATTAAAGCTTTAGAGACTACCGCTTTACACTAAAAAGAGCTCCATCTTGATCCGTTGAAATGACACCATGTAAGTTGTGGTTTGGGGTAAAACCCAAGTTGTCCTTTCTTAAATTTTGGTATACTAAGCATAAGTAAGATGTTTACAACCAAAGTCGGATGAGCATGTCTTTGTAGGTTATTTCGAATAACCATTGGGTATTCCTCCACAACACTAAGGACAAAATGATTTATCACTTGAAACATGAAGTTTCTTGAAAAAGGAATTTTTCGCAAAAGTTAAGTGGGAGCACAATAGAACTTTGATAAGGTTAATGAACGTTACCTATATGTGCTGAGTTGTGCAGCACCGGAAAATGTTTCGGAGGCAGCCAGCATGCTCATGTCTCACGTGCCTCAAAGGTTGTGGTCATGGTGGTCTAAGTTCCTATTGAACCAAGTAGGTCGGATAAACAATCAAATGCTATTTGAGCGTAAATCATTGTTGTTTAATAATGATGAACCGAATACATGCAAAGAAGCGATGATGGGCCCTGACTCCGTCAAATGGATTGAAGGAATAAAATACGTGATAGTTCCATACATGAGAAATCAAGTTTTGAACTTGGAAGACCCTCCAGAAAGGTGTAAAAATATACCGGTCGTATTTGGATCTATAAAGAAACAGACATGGATGTTTCACATCTATGAAATAGTCTACATGTCATAAAGTATTTTATGACAATGTTCAAGGAGTTGGCTATAACAAGATTGGATCTTTCATCGCGATATTTAGTCTGGACGGATTAATGTAGCAACCACTACATATAATTTGGTATATGGTAGTTGAACAAACAAAAAAAATGTTCTTCTAATAGAATGGTTACCTAGGACGTGTAGACGACACGATCCAAAGGGTTTTGTGTAACATCCCAGGATTAGCACCTAGAAATAAAGAGGACACAGGGTTGTGCATTGCATTCATGCATAAGAAAATCCGGGAAATTTTCGCGCAAAACTACAAGAGCTGTAGAGGGATCGAGATCTCTCTTGTTCTGATGGAAACACAAGGACAGGTGCGATGGATTTCGACATGACCCCTAATGTACTTTTGTATTTTAGGGGAAGACAATTCAAATCTAAATATTTACTTGATAGATTTGAATATTAAATGAATTTGAAATAGAATAAGAATTGGAAATTAAATTATAATAAAAGATAAGAGGTGAATTCTTATTTATGAATAAGATTCAATATTCACAATTATTCGAATTAAAAATTAAAAGACAAAGAGATAAGTGTTTCTCTTGCCGTTGGAGGAATGGGGTTTATGTCATCTTAGATGGGGGTTAGGAATTTGGACATGACCTTTGTTGAATTTATAATTTTGGGGAAAAGAATTTGCATTCAAGACTTCAAATATGAGATCATACAATTCAAAAATAACTTGTATTTAAATTTAGATCTTAAACTATTACAGGATAATTCATAATCATAATACAAACTGGTATAAGCAAATATAATCTTTATTGAAAGAAATACAATAATACAACGTCTTTACATTATTAAAGCAAAAAAAGAAATCACATTACTGAAATGAATAAAAGAGCTCTTTATTACAACAAAATAAATATGACATTGTCTTTACAAAAGAATTGTAAAAGAAAAAGGAAATAAGTAAACTTTATTAAATAAGATACAAATCCTTACAAGTTTCAACTAACAAAGATAAAACATGAACTTTATTACACTAATAAAAGAATACAATATTATTTACAATATTTAAGAATCAAATAAAGTTGTAAAAGAATAAAAAGAAAACCTAAACTATTTTCCTAATTAGTCCTATGTCTTCTGTTCTTCAACTCTCCTTATTCTTCACCCTGGAAAACAAAACAAAACAAAACAAAAGACAAGGAAGAAACAAAATGGGGACTTGGTTAAAGTAGTGCTATCAGTTTGACAGTGAATGCACTGTTCAGCACATCACTGAGTTAATCTTATAAAAAAGGGGCAAGTTTCACCAAATGAGTAGTATCTGTTCTTATCTACTAATGGCCTCAGTCTATGCATCATAGGCATGGGGCAAGTTTCACCAAACTAGTAACAGGTAAAAGGAAAGGCAGTAATTCCAACAAAAGATCTAGTGTACTTGATGTGATCCTCAACCCACAACAGTCAAGCAGACAGCTTACTCAACAGCAGCTTAGTCATTGCATGTTTGTGTGCTATCAACACAAGACAGCCACAAGGGAAGATAAGAACACAGTCGTAGTAGCAGAGTACCACATTGTTGGTCACTTACCACACATCTCCTTCCACCCCAATTCATTTATTAGCACTAGAACTCTCAAGCACTAGACATAACCACCATAAACAGTATCAGATTATCACTTATCTATCCAGATCTATATCATCATGAACCAGCTCCAATAACACTAGTAAAAGCAGACCAGAAATCCACACCCCAACTCTGGTTGCTCCCTAAAGCCATCCAAGAGATAGAACAATAGGAAAATCAAGGTCAGGCAGCAGCTTCAGTAAAAGAAGGAGCAGGCCAACAAGGAAGAGAAGTAATTAGGAAGGAGAAAGCTAGCTGTAGCAGATCAAGAAGCTCAAGTTTCAGTGAAGCAAGCTACATAAGAGCAGCAGGTAGGGATCCAGTAGGAGCATACCTCAGCTCATGCATCATATAATTCTATTGTTTGCACCAATAGAATTAAGGGGAATAAGGGGTGCTACAAATCAATCTCTATTCAACCACCCTGCAACTAGAGTTTGTCTAGGAGGATTAGGAGAATAGTTCTTCCTCTCAAAACTGCGTAGATAATTCTATGTAGATTCATCCTAGAGGTTTCTTACAACATCATAATATCTGTTCCAACCCAAAACATGGCCTCAGCCTTTGCATCATAGGCTAAAACATATTGCATACAATGATCATCAAGAGCTAGTGATCTTTGACCATGTAGATTCAATTGGGTTCCACAGTATTAATCTCACAGCAGAGGAAGCCACTAAAATTAATAATCACCACATCCTCAAAGAGATAGCTTTTCAAGGCATATACAAGCAAATAGGATTGACATATCAACCATCTTCTTAATCAGGTAGCCCAGGAATCATTATAAGGTCATCTTAAACTAGCACATGTTTCTAAAACCTCAGCTTTGCATCATTGGTTTAGATTAGATGACAAGCTCAATATATGTGTTTATCACAGTGTTATTTGGCATTGGATCTAACTTAGAAATAACAATTCCACTTTATACTAAACACTCACAATAGATGAATCAGATCCAATAAGGACATGAACCAATGATCAACCACAGCAGCTCATGCATAGATTGCTCTGCTGCTGTGCACACTCACTGAGGCACCACATCAGCAAATACCATGTTTGTATACCATCTAAAATCAAACAAGCTAAATCCTTGCATCATCTTCCTAACAGAATAATTATGAATTAAATAAATCTCTATTGTCATGTTGCCAATCTTATCCCATAAGCAACAATAGAGAAAATCATCTCAAACAAATTTACATCATATTCCCAAGAATCAGTATCTCTACTTAATAATCATTTGATTGAATCAAAAATTCAGTAACCACCTAGTTCAGAACATCCCAAACTTCATTTCACATATTTAATACAGGGGCCACGAAAGCTTTACTCATCCAAAGTAAGGAACCATAACTAACAACAGATCAGTAGAAAACAAGGATAACTTAATCATGGATCCTAGCCATCAGCACAAGGGTTGGTCGCAAAGAATCAGAGCTCACCGTTGGGTGCCGAGCACCTGGAGCGTTGGCTTGACGAAGCAATGGAACAGATCTTGCCCAACACCATCACTGAATCGGAGAAAGCACCTGCCGCCTGGGTTGCGCTGACAGCGATGTCCCGCAGGCATCAGGAGAAGGAGACGTCAGGGTTGCGCCTGCGCACCTTTCTGCTGGCGTCGAGCGGAGTCCAGGCCGACGAAGATCACCACAGGATCACCGGCACATGGCAACCCCAACACTGAAACCCTAGATGCAAAGAAAATGGAAGGGGCGAGCTCGGGAGGGCTTAAAGAATAAATCCAATTGGATGGACAGGTCGGCCTGAGGGAGGAGAAGCCTCGACAACCATCAGCGGCAACCAGAACGGCCTGCCTCGCCGGAATCGGGAGTGGCGGCGGCGACATCACACGAGAGCAAGGGGAGAGGATGAGGTCTGTGTGTGTGCGTGTGTGTGTGCGTGTGTGTGTGGAGTGAGGGGTGGGCCGGGGTGAGGGGTCTGGAATGGTCTAGTTGGGCCAGGCCAGCCTACATATCCAACCAAACGGCCCAGGTTGATTAGGTTTAGAAATAAAATAAAAAAATGAATTACTAAAATAACCTCCAAACATTTTTAGCTATAGAAAATTATAAAAAAATCCTAAAATACATATGATATATCAAAATGACCACAAAAATAATATCTACCTAATAAAAATATAATTTTAAGTGTTTAAAATAAATTTAAAGTAAACTAATTATTAACACCATTAAATCTTAAATGAAATTTTATAAAATAAAACAAAAACCCTAAAAATAAATAAAAAATCATTTTTGTGTATCAAAATAACTCTATTATTTTATAAAAATACTCACTTAGAGTTTTACAAATAAAACATAAAGCAAATATTTAAAGACACTTAATTCTTTGATGAATTTTATAAAAATAAATATAATACTTAAAAAAAATCATTTTTAAGGTCTTGAATAAATATATTACACCAGAAAAATATTAAATATATTATTAGAAAAGCCTTTAATGTTTTAAATAATAAATCCTTACCTAATACCTATTTTGTGAATTCTTTAAAAAGAATTATTAAGTAAGAAATAATCACAATTCTTATAAAACCTTGAGCAATTAGTCTCTTAGTACTAATTTCAAAACCATAACTTGAAGTCATAATTAAACTTAAGTTTAACTTTTTAACTTTAAAATATTCTTTTAAAAACCTTAGTAATAATCCTTTAAAATAAACATTGGGTATCACCCATTTATATAATATGATGAACAATCATTATATATTAACCATTATTAACATAACTTTAAATTCTAACAAATTACTAAGATCATCTAATTATGCTCCCATTAAATAAATAAAATTATTTTCTTAATAAGCAAAACAAATTTAATCTAAATCATTCACTTAAATAGAAAGTGATTAATTCCACACCTTAGTTATACCTATCATAAATCTAAAACTTGTGAATAATTAAAACATATTACATCTTAAGTTTACTTACCCTTTTAAAGTTAACTTTAGTCTCAAAGCTTATAAACATCATGTCTAATACACTACTTATGTTTTTATAGTTAACTTTGGTCTATTTCAATTAAGACATAATGCATCTCAAGTCCAAACTAATCAATCAAATACCAGAAGGCATTGATCACATTTTATTAATAATGAAGATTACTTAAACATTATAAAAGAAATCTTTTCTTCAAATGTTATTCTTTTTGCCACTTCAAATAACAATCTTATAATAAGTTCTTCAACTTTTAACAACTCAATCCCAAGGACTTTTATCATAGTAACCACATGACAATTCACCATAATCACATCATCTTACACTTTACTTACATATTTTGGATTGTTAACACTTAGGTTCTTTATAAAGGTCATTACTTGTAAAGTAAAATTTGAAGATAAACCAACTCTGAAAAGAATCACTTGAATTCACTTCACTCAAAGTATTGGGTATTCAATTTGGGAGTTTTACAAAAATGCATAGCATTACTTATGCATAACTGCATATTGCTTCTTTAAACATTAGTCCTTACCGGACCAATGATGCAGATTTTAGATATTGGATCTTATGTAGTTTCGAAGACTGTGAGTGCATAATCTTGCAATCACAAAAGGCAAGTTCACACTTGCTCATGTCCTTTGCTTATTTTCTGTAAAGTATTTTACAAATCCAGTCTTGTCATCACCTGCATTTAAAAAAGGTCCGAAAACACTATTTTCATAATAATATGATTATAGGTTATTTACCATAAGGTAATAACCTACTATGAAAGTTCTAGTGGTAAAGGAACATATTATCTAGGACTTAACAACCAATGTCGCCAGTGATTCTTGCGCCGTATATCACACGTTAACCATGAGATTTGGAATGGGACAAAGAAGTCAGTGTTGGAATTATGCCCTAGAGGCAATAATAAAGATGTTATTATTATAATTCTTGTTCATGATAATGTTTATATTCCATGCTAGAATTGTATTAAGCGGAAACTTTAATACTTGTGTGGTTTGTGAACAACACCGTGTCCCTAGTATGCCTCTATGGACTAGCTCATTGATTAATGATGGTTAAGGTTTCCTAGCCATGGACATGAGTTGTCGATTAATAATGAGATCATATCATTGGGAGTGGACAGACCCAAACTAAGCGAAGCAATTAGATCGTGTCATCGTGTTCATTTTTGCGAAGCTTTTCTTATGTCAAATATTGTATTCCTTAGACCATGAGATAATACAACTCCCTAGTATCGGAAGAAAGCTTTGAGGTCATCAAACGTCATCCTATGAGAGGGTGATCATAAAGGTGTCTCTCAGGTGATCGGAAAGTATCTGTTGGGTTGTATGTATCGAGATGGGATTTGTCCCTCCCAAGTCGGAGAGATATACTTCGGGCCCACTCGGTAATCGATATCAACACCGCTTGCAAGCATGTGGTTAAGGAGTTAATCACAAAGTGATATCGGATTACGGAACGAGTAAAGTACTTGCTGTGAACGAGATTGAACTAGGTATGACGGTACCGACGATCGAATCTCGGGCAAGTAAAATATCGCGAGACGAACGGAATATATATATGGGATTGATTGAATCTTGGCATCGTGGTTCATCCGATATGATCATCGATGAATGTGTGGGAGTCAATATGGGTTACCAGACCCCGTTGTTGATTGATAGAAGATCATGTCTGCATATTCTCGAACCCGCAGTGTCACACACTTAACGTATCTCGACGCTAGGATAGATTGGATAATTGGTTTATGAGTTTTTGTTCGGAGTCTCGGATGGGATCCGGAACATCACGAGAGGTTCTGGAATGGTCCGGAGAATAAGATTCATATAAGGCAGAGCAGTTTTTGGAGTTCGAAATTGTTCCGGGTTAATCGGTATTGTACCGGAAGCTTCTAGAACCTTCCGGAAGGGGACCAACGTGGCCCCACCTTCCGGGAGGGGGCATGGCCTATGAGAGAGTGCCCTGGCCGCATTGGGCCAGGGGCACAAGGCCCCATAGGGCCCAGCCGGCCAAGAGAGTTTTAAACTCGAGATAGACCTTCTAGAAAAGGGGGTTTCCTTGCCCCCCACTCCTTATCCTTTGGGGCCGCCGGTTTGGGCTTGGGGGAGGGGCTAGGGCTGCGCCCCCCCTCTATATAAAGAGGGGTGGGGGCGCACCAACCCCCTACACCTTCCCCTCCAACCCTAGCCGCCCTGCTGCCCTCCTCTCTCCCTCCCGACTGCTTGTAGGCGAAGCCCTGCTGCAGAAATTCTCCACCATATACACCACGCCGTCGTGTTGTAGATCCAATCCGTCTCTCCACCATACTTGCTGGTCCGAGGAAGGAGGAGACGTCGAGGTGCTGCACGTGTGCATCTCACGGAGGCACCGCCACTTGTGGTGCTAGATCGGATCGGATCGCGGGGAGGAGAAGCGAGTACGACTACATCACCCACGTTCCGACGAACGTTCCGCTGTGCGAATCTTCAAGGGTATGAAGATCTAATCCAATCTCTCTCATTGTTTGCATCTCCTAGATTAGATCTTGGCTTTCCCTCTGTTCGCATCCGTAGAAAATTTTGATTTACTATGCCGCGAAACCCATCAGTGGTATCAGAGCTAGATCTATGCGTAGATGTGTTTCACGAATAGAACGCAACATGGTTGTTGCGGGCGTTGATGTTTTCTGTTGCAAGCCTCTTGTTTGTGTTCTTCTTATGACGCGGGATAGTGATATTGAAGCGGTCCAGGCCAACCTTACGCGACGTCGTTCGCGAGACCGGCTCCGCACTTGACGTGTGGCTTGTTCCACACATGCGGCTGGTGGATGACAGTTTCTCTCAGTATAGTTGTCATGGGATTAACACCGGAGTTTGGCAACCATAATATCACTGTTGTGGCTTTCCGTAGGTAAGAATCGTTCTTAGCATCTACTCCCATAAGCCACGTAAAACATGCAACAACAAAGTAGAGGCGTCTAACTTGTTTTTGCAGGGAGTGTTTTCTGTGATATGGTATGGCCCAAGATGTGATGTGTATAATGTATGCGATGATCATGTTTTGTAATGTTTCACGACTTGCATGTCGATGAGTACACAACCGGCAGGAGCCATATGGTTGTCTTTATAATTGTGTATGACCTGTGTGTCAACTTCTTATACACCATGTAATAGTTTCACTTTATCGCTAAGTAGTTAGCAATAGTTGTAGTTGCTATTCGTGGTGGAGGCAATCATGGTGGAGTGATGGAGATCATGCCGGAGCGCACAAGATGGATATCATTGCGCGAAGATTGGCTATACCATGTCACATTAAAGTTATATGCATGTGATGTTTATCCTTTTATGTACCTTATTATGCTTAGATCGCGACGGTAGCATTATAAGATGATTCCTCACTTAAAGATCAAGATAAAAACTGTGTTCTCCCAAAGTATGCACCGTTGCGAAAGTTCGTCGTGTCCAAGCATCACGTGATGATCGGGTGCTATAGACTCTATGCTCACATACAACAGGTGCAAGCCAGTTTTGCACATGCGGAAATACTTGGGTCTAACTTGACGAGCCTAGCATGTACAGACATGGCCTCGGAACACAAGAACCGAAAGGTTAAGCATGAGTCATATGAATGATATGATCGACACTTCCTTGTCCACCATTGAAACCACATCTCTTCTCGTGAAGATCAGATTAGGTGTGGTGAATTTGGATCGTGTTCACTAAACAACTTGAGGGATGTTGAATTTAGTGGGAGTTCATCTAGTAATTTGATTAAGTTGAACTATTTATCATGAACATAGTCTAAGTTGTACTTGCAAATACTGTAGATCACATGGCCAAGTCCAACTTCAACTTCAATGTTTTTGCTGAGAAGGAAAAGCTTAGAAACAATGGGTCTAACTTCACCAATTGGTTCCGCAATCTAAGAATCATTCTCTCTGGCGGTCAAAAGGACTATGTCCCTGGGAAAGCGTTAGGTGACCCCCCTGCTGCAACTGCGCCGGCTGATGAGAAAACTGTCTATCAGTCGCGCAAAGATGATTATGGTGTGATTAAGAGCACCATGTTGTTTGCTATGGAACCGGAACTTCAAAATCGTTTTGAAGACTATCCCGGGTCCTTTGAGATTCTCGAAGAGCTGAAAACCATGTTTCAGACTCAGGCCCGTTCTGAGAGATATGAGATCTCTGAGAAGTTCTTTAACTACAAGATGGAGGAAGGGAGTTCCGTTAGTGAGCACGCCATTAAGATGACGGGCTACACTCAACGCCTTGAGCAACTAGAATGCACGATTCCAGAGGAGCTCAATATTGACAGGGTTCTGCAATGACTCCCTCCTAGCTACAAAAGTTTTGTAGTGACTCACAATCAGATTGGTTCCACTGATACGATCACCGAGCTCTTCGCAAAGCTGAAGGCCGCGGAAGTGGACATCAAAAAGGATAATCATGTGTTGATGGTCAACAAGCCCACCTTTAAGAAGGGTAAGGGAGCAAAGAAGCCCTTCAAGAAGGGCGGCGGCAAGCGCAATGCCCCTACTTTTTTTTCGAAATGGGAGCTCAGGTCTGGTCCCAAGCTGGAC
Organism: Avena sativa; assembly: GCA_916181665.1. Classification (NCBI taxonomy): domain Eukaryota; kingdom Viridiplantae; phylum Streptophyta; class Magnoliopsida; order Poales; family Poaceae; genus Avena; species Avena sativa. The sequence goes on from OV702280.1 coordinate 143,888,132, forward strand.
ACTGAGTGCTTCTATTGCAAGGACAAGGGTCACTGGAAGCGCAACTGTCCGAAGTACTTAGCGGACAAGAAGGCTGGAACCATCAAAGGTATATTTTATATACATGTTATTGATGTTTTCCTTACTATCCCTCGTTATAGTGCCTGGGTATTTGATACCGGTTCAGTTGCTAATATTTGTAACTCGAAACAGGAGCTACGGAATAGACGGCGGCTTGCGAGGGATGAGGTGACGATGCGCGTTGGCAACGGATCAAGAGTTGATGTGATGGCCGTCGGCACGCTCTCCTTAGTTTTACCTTCGGGATTAGTTTTAAACCTTAATAAATGTTATTATGTGCCTGCGTTGAGCATGAACATTATTTCTGGATCGTGTTTATTGAAAGACGGTTATTCATTTAAATCGGAGAATAATGGTTGTTCTATTTATATGAGTAACATCTTTTATGGTCATGCACCTCTTGTGAATGGTTTATTTCTTCTAAATCTCGAAAGGGATGAAACACACATCCATAACATTGAGGCTAAGAGATGCAAAGTAGATAGTGATAATACTACTTATTTGTGGCACTGTCGTCTAGGTCATATTGGTGTAAAGCGCATGGAGAAACTCCATTCTGATGGACTTTTGGAGTCTCTTGATTTTGAATCATTTGACACATGCGAACCATGCCTCATGGGCAAGATGATCAAAACCCCGTTCTCCGGTATGATGGAGCGAGCAACGGACTTGTTGGAAATCATACATACCGATGTATGCGGACCGATGAGTGTTTCGATGCGCGGTGGATATCGCTATTTTCTCACTTTTACCGATGACTTAAGTAGATATGGGTATATCTATTTAATGAAACATAAATCTGAAACGTTTGAAAAGTTCAAAGAATTTCAGAATGAAGTGGAGAACCATCGTAACATAAAGATTAAATTTCTACGATCCGATCATGGAGGTGAATATTTGAGTTATGATTTTCTCACGCATCTTAAAGCAAGTGGAATCGTTTCACAACTCACGCCACCCGTAACACCACAGCGCAATGGTGTGTTTGAACGCCGGAACCGAACCCTATTAGATATGGTCCGATCGATGATGTCTCTTACTGATTTGCCGTTATCATTTTGGGGTTATGCATTAGAAACCGCTGCATTCACTTTAAATAGGGCACCATCAAATCTGTTGAGACGACACCGTATGAACTGTGGTTTGGTGCTAAACCTAAGTTGTCGTTTCTTAAAGTTTGGGGATGCGAAGCTTACGTCAAGAAGTTGATGCCGGACAAGCTCGAACCCAAAGCGGAGAAATGTGTCTTCATAGGATACCCTAAGGAAACTATTGGGTATACCTTCTATCACAGAACCGAAGGCAAAGTGTTTGTCGCAAAGAACGGTTCCTTTCTTGAGAAGGAGTTTCTCTCGAAAGAAGTGAGTGAGAGGAAAGTAGAGCTAGACGAGGTTATTGAACCTTCTCTTGAATTGGAGAGTAGCACAGCACCTGAAATTGTTCCAGTGCCGCCTGCACCAACAATACAGGAAGCTAATGACATGGATCATGAAGCTTCGGACGATGCTGCTACTGAACGTCGCAGGTCGACAAGGTCGCGTGCCCCTCCTGAGTGGTACGGCAACCCTGTCTTGACTGTCTTGTTAGTAGAAGACAGTGAACCTACGAACTATGAGGAAGTGATGATGAGCCCAGACTCTGAGAAATGGCTAGAAGCCATGAAATCTGAATTGGGATCCATGAGCGAAAACCAAGTATGGACTTTGGTGGACCCTCCTAGCGACAGAAAGGCCGTTGAGTGCAAATGGATCTTCAAGAAGAAAACGGACGCGGATGGTAATGTTACCGTCTATAAAGCACGGCTTGTCGCGAAAGGTTTTCGACAAGTTCAAGGTGTTGACTACGATGAGACTTTCTCTCCCGTAGCGATGTTTAAGTCCATTCGGATTTTATTAGCAATTCCTGCGTTTCATGATTATGAAATATGGCAGATGGATGTCAAGACTGCTTTCCTCAATGGCAACATTGATGAAGAGTTGTATATGATGCAACCCGAAGGTTTTGTCGATCCTAAGAATGCTAGTAAAGTATGCAAACTTCAGCGTTCCATTTATGGACTTAAGCAAGCATCTCGGAGTTGGAACCTTCGTTTTGATCAAGTGATCAAGAGCTTTGGATTTGTTCCAAATTGCTACGAAGCTTGTATCTACAAGAAAGTGAGTGGGAGCTCGGTGACGTTTCTGGTACTATATGTGGATGACATATTGATTATTGGAAATGACATCAACATGCTTAACAATGTGAAGAGTTATTTGAACAAGTGTTTTTCAATGAAAGACCTAGGTGAAGCTGCTTATATATTGGGCATAAAAATCTATAGAGATAGACAAAGACGCCTGATAGCTTTAAGCCAGAGTACATACCTAGACAAAGTTCTGAAAAGGTTCAGAATGGATAAGGCAAAGAAAGGTTCGGTGCCTATGTTGTCAGGTAAGATATTGAGCAAGGCTCAGTGTCCAGCTACGGTAAATGATAGGGAAGCTATGAGCAAAGTTCCTTATGCCTCGGCCATAGGTTCGATCATGTATGACATGTTGTGTACTAGACCGGATGTGTCCAATGCTCTTAGTTTGACGAGCAGGTATCAAAGTGATCCAGGAGTGGAACACTGGACAGCCGTGAAGAACATCCTAAAGTACCTAAATAGAACTAAAGAAATGTTCTTATTCTATGGGGGTGATGAACAGCTCGTCGTAAAAGGTTACGTCGACGCTAGTTTCGACACCGACAAGGATGATTCTAAATCTCAGACAGGATACGTGTATATTTTGAATGGAGGAGCTGTGAGCTGGAGAAGCTGCAAGCAAAGCGTGATCGCGGGATCTACAGTAGAAGCGGAATACATGGCTGCTGCAGAAGCGTCAAGTGAAGGAGTTTGGATCAGGAACTTCATCACTGAGCTTGGCGTGGTTCCAAGTGCATTGGACCCACTGGAGATATTGTGTGACAACACTGGCGCCATAGCACTCGCTAAGGAACCAAGATATCATCCAAAGACCAAGCATATCAACCGCAAGTTTCATATAATCCGAGATTATATAGCAGATGGAGATCTGAAGATTAGCAAAGTACATATAGATCTGAATGTCGCAGATCCATTGACTAAACCTCTTCCACGTGTAAAACATGATCAGCACCTCAGTGCCATGGGTGTGAGATTATTGCCAGATGTAAACTAGATTATTGACTCTAGTGCAAGTGGGAGACTGTTGGAATTATGCCCTAGAGGCAATAATAAAGATGTTATTATTATAATTCTTGTTCATGATAATGTTTATATTCCATGCTAGAATTGTATTAAGCGGAAACTTTAATACTTGTGTGGTTTGTGAACAACACCGTGTCCCTAGTATGCCTCTATGGACTAGCTCATTGATTAATGATGGTTAAGGTTTCCTAGCCATGGACATGAGTTGTCGATTAATAATGAGATCATATCATTGGGAGAATGATATGGTGGACAGACCCAAACTAAGCGAAGCAATTAGATCGTGTCATCATGTTCGTTTTTGCGAAGCTTTTATTATGTCAAATATTGTATTCCTTAGACCATGAGATAATACAACTCCCTGGTATCGGAAGAAAGCTTTGAGGTCATCAAACGTCATCCTATGAGAGGGTGATCATAAAGGTGTCTCTCAGGTGATCGGAAAGTATCTATTGGGTTGTATGTATCGAGATGGGATTTGTCCCTCCCAAGTCGGAGAGATATACTTCGGGCCCACTCGGTAATCGATATCAACAACGCTTGCAAGCATGTGGTTAAGGAGTTAATCACAAAGTGATATCGGATTATAGAACGAGTAAAGTACTTGTTGTGAACGATATTGAACTAGGTATGACGGTACCGACGATCGAATCTCGGGCAAGTAAAATATCGCGAGACGAAGGGAATATATATATGGGATTGATTGAATCCTGGCATCGTGGTTAATTCGATATGATCATCGATGAATGTGTGGGAGTCAATATGGGTTACCAGACCTCGCTGTTGATTATTGATAGAAGATCATGTCTGCATATTCTCGAACCCGCAGGGTCACACACTTAACGTATCTCGACGCTAGGATAGATTGGATAATTGGTTTATGAGTTTTTGTTCGGAGTCTCGGATGGGATCCGGAACATCACGAGAGGTTCCGGAATGGTCCGGAGAATAAGATTCATATAAGGCACTGCAGTTTTTGGAGTTCGGAATTGTTCCGGGTTAATCGGTATTGTACCGGAAGCTTCTAGAACCTTCCGGAAGGGGACCAACGTGGCCCCACCTTCCGGGAGGGGGCATGGGCCTATGAGGGAGTGCCCTGGCCGCATTGGGCCAGGGGCACAAGGCCCCATAGGGCCCAGCCGGCCAAGAGAGTTTTAAACTCGAGATAGACCTTCTAGAAAAGGGGGTTTCCTTGCCCCCCACTCCTTATCCTTTGGGGCCGCCGGTTTGGGCTTGGGGGAGGGGCTAGGGCTGCGCCCCCCCCTCTATATAAATAGGGGTGGGGGGCGCACCAACCCCCTACACCTTCCCCTCCAACCCTAGCCGCCCTGCTGCCCTCCTCTCTCCCTCCCAACTGCTTGTAGGCGAAGCCCTGCTGCAGAAATTCTCCACCATATACACCACGCCGTCGTGTTGTAGATCCAATCCGTATCTCCACCATACTTGCTGGTCCGAGGAAGGAGGAGACGTCGAGGTTCTGCACGTGTGCATCTCACGGAGGCACCGCCACTTGTGGTGCTAGATCGGATCGGATCGCGGGGAGGAGAAGCGAGTACGACTACATCACCCACGTTCCGACGAACGTTCCGCTGTGCGAATCTTCAAGGGTATGAAGATCTAATCCAATCTCTCTCGTTGTTTGCATCTCCTAGATTAGATCTTGGCTTTCCCTCTGTTCGCATCCGTAGAAAATTTTGATTTACTATGCCGCGAAACCCATCAGTCAGCTGTATCTTCTTCCTCTCGCATGTAGCCGGATGTGAAGGTCGTGGCTGTTATCACTCATAGCGTGCATATTAATTGGTAATTCGTAGAGGATATGCAGCATATGGGTGGGAACCCTCAACGTCCCATGATAGTTCTGGCATCTAATGATCTGTACAAACCATTGTCGTAATTCAATATGTGGGCATGGTGTACACCAAGGAGGCATGCAGGGTCGCGAAGGGGGTAGTGATTGTCTTGGATCTTAGACTGGGCCCCATACCAAGGAAGTATGGACAAGGTCATGACTTGGTTGTGCAACAAGGCTAAGGTCTCTCATGGGTAAAGTAACAAACCTCTGCAGAGTGTAAGAACTGTAACTTGTTACTCCCTGTTCCGGGAAGGAGCTGCGAAAGCAGCGGGAAAGGAACTCCATGAAAGTTCTGGTAAACCCATGAAGGCTGACGGACATAGATTTTCAGAATAAAAGCAACCTTTGAAGAAATGTTTACGAAAACCTGCATTTCCTACGACCTATGGTCTTTGGCTGTAGATATAGTGCATCAAACACTCCTTTTATAGTGAACTTGCTGAGTACGCTTGTACTCAACGTATCTTCTTAACCCTTGCTAGGTTCTAAAGCCGGTACAGACAATGTCTACATCAAGTCATGCTCCAAAAATCATCATCAAAAGCTAAAGTTCTTTAATGAAGTCAAGAAAGTCAACATATACATCAACTCAAGTGAAGACGAAGTTGCTGATTAGATAAGAATAGAATCTCTAGCAATAGAACCTATTTCTATAGCGTATTGCAATAGCAGCAATGCCAGACCATTAGTTAAAATACTAGTCTTAATAGTATGATAGTTTTTGAGTTGTTTATTTATGATTCTTCTTTGTAAGAAGATTCTTTCTCTCTCTTTAACCTAGGGTGTTCTCTGGATCTTGTGTAAAGAGTTGAGTTGTAACCAATAGTCATGTCTTGGACCTGATGTGTTTCTGCTGTATTACTCTGAGGGATGTAATACTAGTGAACGGTGTTTCATTGGTGTTATGTCAACAACTATAGTGTACTACATCATGCAGTGGTATGCTGGGTCACCGCAGTTGGTATCAGAGCATATGCTTTGACTTTAGGATTAAAACCCTTTTAGGAAGATCTGTAGGTTGGATAGTGACTATAGGAGCCATCTTATCTAAACCAAATAGTCATATGACTTGTGATGAGTATCCACTTGAGGATAACCTCGTCACACCTAAGTCAGATGCTTAAGTCATTCTTTCTTAGGAGTAATTATTTTATCTTCTCTCAAGTATAGTACTCTTTAGTGTCTTCCGAAGGAGACGTAAACTACCAAGATACTTTAGGAAAGCTAATTGGTCACGATAGATTAGGATCAAGTTTAAGATATCAATTGGAGTAGTTTAAATGGTGTATCCTAATCCTAGAATTTAAGTAAGAATAGTAAAATCTTAGTGTCAGTTGATAACCAAAGATAACATGATGAATATCATTAGGATAAATGTTGATGTATTGAGTAGTAATCATGTGGTATTCATTTGATAAATTCTACGTGATGAAGTGAAATTAGGTCAAGACTGAATGACAGTACAGTAAGAAGTAAAGTCATCATGAGGTGAGTAGCTCTTAAATCATGATGTATAGGTAGACATAACTAGATCATAGTGATATTAGCTCCGAAACCATGATGTAAGTGTAAGTATGACAAGTACTTAGTGATTTCTCTTGGAGTAGAAGTATAAAAATTTCATGGTAGAGCTATTATAGAAGTCATGGGTGCTAAAAAAATTCTAATAATCTTTGGTTTAAGTTAACAAATAGAATCTGGTTAGTCATTTGGAGAGATCATGTGAGGTTAGTTGGCTAACAAAGAAAGGTTGAATATAGTTAATCATTCCAAAGGAGAGAGCAAAGGTTAGTCAAAACCAAATCGAGACCACTTTGCTTAATATTATCCTTTTGCACTTGAGCAATTTGGGTAAATATTGAGATAAAGAATAGTTTGACTCTATGTGCTAAGTATCACAATGTAAACCTATATGAGGAGATGTCATATACTACACAACTAAGCCTGAATTTTAGAGATATTATACTCAACTATTATATTTTGGGCTTAGAATATTGTGTGCTATATGTACCACATTTGGATTTATTTGTTTTTTCTTGAATCTTCTAGATTGAATAGATCTGTACATGAAGTTTGACTTGGTGTGCAAATGCATGTTGCGACATACAGTCACTACTTGATGTTATAGACCTAGATAGAGTAAGGGAATTCGTGTAAGGGAGTGACGAATTTCAAAGACCAAAATGAAGACTTACATGAAGAATGAAGCCAAGTGTAAGGATTATCAACTCAATTTGGAAGATGGATCAAGCTTAGATCATTATTAGTCAGCAACAAGAAGTAATGAACTTAAAGTTCAATCAATATAAGTAATGTTGCTAAGAAGTTAATAAAATAATTGTACCAAGTTCATAGAGGAATCATGAATAAGTGCAAAGAAGCTCTGAAACCAAAATGGTATTCAAGCTCTGACAATTCAGAGAGAATGCCAGAGGTATATCGGAAACCATAGGGTAATACATACACCCTAGGATGGTTCGCAGCTGGTAGATATCCGCATAACCATATCTTCTTAGAAGTTGCATAAAGAGCATAAAATTTGGCCTAAGTTAAGAAAGACATGAAGGAGTATAGACATTAAAGCGACCGTCTTTCGAGACTCTTCGCGAAGTCAGACCCATCAAAGCGAAAATGTCCAAATAGTAAGTAAGATAATTAATACTGAAATATTCACTTCGGAGATCCACAATTGTGTGGATACACCGTACAATCTTTCATAAGACCTAATTAGGTAAAGTATAATCTGAACAAAGACCAACATTCTAATTACAAAGCCAATGGTTACTTTATAAGCGGTTTAAAGACCATTAGTAAACCCTAAGGGGGAGAGTAAACCTTAGAAATGAAGGTTTTATTATCTAACTTTCCGAATAAAGGATGGAGAAGGACTAACTTAGAACAACAGCAAGCCTTATTTTCATAAGGTTAAAAGGAAGTCATTCTTACAAAAGTACTGAAGATAATAACAAAAGATTGTCTAAAAGCCTAATAGGGTAAAAGCTCGAAGAAATAAAATAGAATAGTCCTACAAACTAATTCTAAAAGAAACAATTCTTAACTGATTCTGAAGAGGTAATATAGCACATCCAATTGGACATGTGTAGAGGAACAAGGAAATTCCAATGGGTATGGACTAAATGTGTACAAATCCAATTTTCAGAAGGACTACCAGTATAAACCAATACCATCACAAATCAAAAGTTAGTCTTTTGACTATAGTTATGGTTTAATGGAGTTAAAATCCTATTTTAGTGAAACTTCCAAGAACCTTATATTGTATAGCAAGGAAGTTTTATGATCAAGTAAAAGAATTGGATTAGGATACATAATCAGAATAAGGAACTAAAGAAGAGACCCCAAATTTAAGGAATTATAATAAGGAAATATCCCTAAGGGACTAAAATAAAAGGAACTTTGGAGTATTGGATACAACTAATTGGAGATTGTCAAGTATAATGAGAATTCAATAAAAGGTATGGATATGGGATATTACAATTATTCCTATTTGAGATTATCATGAAATTGGGAAGTGTTGTGATCAATACAATGGAAATTCCTTATTCTAAAACGTGAGAGTATACGAACTTCGAGGACGAAGTTCATTTTAAGGGGGAGAGTCTGTAACATCCCAGGATTAGCACCTAGAAATAAAGAGGACATAGGGTTATGCATTGCATTCATGCATAAGAAAATCTGGGGAATTTTCGTGCAAAACTATAAGAGCTGTAGAGGGATCGAGATCTCTCTTGTTCTGATGGAAACACCAGGACAGGTGCGATGGATTTCGACATGACCTCTAATGTACTTTTGTATTTTAGGGGAAGACAATTCAAATCTGAATATTTACTTGATATATTTGAATATTAAACGAATTTGAAATAGAATAAGAATTGGAAATTAAATTATAATAAAAGATAAGAGGTGAATTCTTATTTATGAATATGATTCAATATTCACAATTATTCGAATTAAAATTTAAAACACAAAGAGATAAGTGTTTCTCTTGCCGTTGAAGGAATGGGGTTTAGTTCATCTTAGATGGGGGTTAGGAATTTGGACATGACCTTTGTTGAATTTATAATTTTGGGGAAAAGAATTTGCATTCAAGACAATCAAATATGAGATCATACAATTCAAATATAACTTGGATTTAAATTTAAATCTTAAACTATTACGGGATATTTCATAATCATAATACAAACTGGTATAAGAAAATATAAAATTTATTGAAAGAAATACAATAATACAATGTCTTTACATTATTCAAGCAGAAAAGGAAATTACATTACTGAAATGAATAAAAGAGCTCTTTATTACAACAAAATAAATATGACATTGTCTTTACAAAAGAATTGTAAAAGAAAAAGGAAATAAGTAAACTTTATTAAATAAGATACAAATCCTTACAAGTTTCAACTAACAAAGAGAAAAAGGAACTTTATTACACTAATAAAAGAATACAATATTATTTTCAATATTTAAGAATCAAATAAAGTTGTAAAGGAATAAAAAAGAAAACCTAAACTATTTTCCTAATTAGTCCTATGTCTTCTGTTCTTGAACTCTCCTTATTCTTCACCCTGCAAAACAAAACAAAACAAAACAAAAAGACAAGGAAGAAACAGAATGGGGACTTGGTTAAAGTAGTGCTCTCAGTTTGACAGTGTAATGCACCGTTCCGTACATCACTGAGCTAATCTTATAAAAAAGGGGCAAGTTTCACCAAATGAGTAGTATCTGTTCTTATCTAGTAATGGCCTCAGTCTATGCATCACAGGCATGGGGAAAGTTTCACCAAACTAGTAATAGGTAAAAGGAAAGGCAGTAATTCTAGCAAAAGATCTAGTGTACTTGATCCGATCCTCAACCCACAACAGTCAAGTAGACAGCTTACTCAACAACAGCTTAGTCATTACATGTTTGTGTGTTGTCAACACAACACAACCACAAGGGAAGATAAGAACACAGCGGTAGTAGAAGAGTACCACATTGTTGGTCACTTACCACACATCTCCTTCCACCCCAATTCATTTCTTAGCACTAGAACTCTCAAGCACTAGACATAACCACCACAACCAGTATCAGATTATCACTTATCTATCCAGATCTATATCATCAAGAAACAGCTCCAATAACACTAGTAAAAGTATACCAGAAATCCACACCCCAACTCTGGTTGCTCCCTAAAGCCATCCATGAGCTAGAACAAGAGGAAAATCAAGGTCAGGCAGTAGCTTCAGTAAAAGAAGGAGCAGGCCAACAAGGAGGAGAAGTAATTAGGAAGGAGAAAGATAGCTGTAGCAGATCAAGAAGCTCAAGTTTCAGTGAAGCAAGCTACATAAGAGCAGCAGGTAGAGATCCAGTAGGAGCATACCTCATCTCATGCATCATATAATTCTGTTGTTTGCACCAATAGAATTAAGGGGAATAAGGGGTGCTACAAATCAATCTCTATTCAACCACCCTGCAACGAGAGTTTGTCTAGGAGGATTAGGAGAATAGTTTTTCCTCTCATAACTGCATAGAGAATTCTATGTATATTCATCCTAGAGGTTTCTTACCACATCATAATATCTGTTCTTACCCAAATCATGGCCTCAGCCTTTGCATCATAGGCTAGAACATATTGCACACAATGATCATCAAGAGCTAGTGATCTTTGACCATGTAGATTCATCAACATAGCAGTAATCCTACTCACTATGGATATGTTACTGTGCACCCTTCAATTGGGTTCCACAGTATTAATCTCACAGCAGAGGAAGCCACTAAAATTAATAATCACCACATCCTCAAAGAGATAGCTTTTCAGAGCATATACAAGCAAATAGGATTGACATATCAACCATCTTCTTAATCTGGTAGCCCAGGAATCATTATAAGGTCATCTTAAACTAGCACATGTTTCTAAAACCTCAGCTTTGCATCATTGGTTTATATTAGATGACAAGCTCAATATATGTGTTTATCACAGTGTTATTTGGCATTGGATCTGACTTAGAAATAACAATTCCACTTTATACTAAACACTCACAATAGATGAATCAGATCCAATAAGGACATGAACCAATGATCAACCACAACAGCTCATGCATAGATTGCTCTGCTGCTGTGCACACTCAACTGAGGCACCACATCAGCAAATACCATGTCTGTATACCATCTAAAATCAAACAAGATAAATCCTTGCATCATCTTCCTAACAGAATAGTTAGGAATTAAATAAATCTCTAATGTCATGTTGCCAATCTTATCCCATAAGCAACAATAGAGAAAATCATCTCAAACAGATTTACACCATATTCCCAAGAATCAGTATCTCTACTTAATAATCATTTGATTGAATAAAAAATTCAGTAACCACCTAGTTTAGAACATCCCAAACTTCATTTCACATATTTAATACAGGGGCCACGAAAGCTTTACTCATCCAAAGTAAGGAACCATAACTAACAAAAGATCAGTAGAAAACAAGGATAACTGAATCATGGATCCTAGCCATTAGCACAAGGGTTGGTCGCAAAGAATCAGAGCTCACCGTGGGGAGCTGAGCACCTGGAGTGTTGGCTTGACGAAGCCATGGAACAGATCTTGCCCAACACCATCACAGAATCGGAGAAAGCACCCGCTGTCTGGGTTGCGCTAAAAGCGCCGTCCCGCAGGCATCATGAGAAGGAGATGCCAGGGTTTCTCCTGCGCACCTTTTTGCTGGCGTCGAGCGGAGTCCGGGCCGATGAAGAGCACCACAGGATCACCGGCACACGACAACCCCAACACCGAAACCCTAGATGCACAGAAAATGGAAGGGGCGAGATCGGGAGGGCTTAAAGAATAAATCCAATTGGAGGGCAAGGTCGGCCTGAGGGAGGAGAAACCTCGGCAACCATCAGCGGCGACCACAACGTCCTGCCTCGCCAGAATCAGGAGTGGCGGCGGCGGCGACATCGCACGGGAGCAAGGGGAGAGGATGAGGTCTGTGTGTGTGCGTGTGTGTGTGTGGAGTGAGGGGTAGGCCGGGGGTGAGGGGTCTGGCATGCTCCAGTTGGGCCAGGCCAGCCCACATATCCAACCAAACGGCCTAGGTTGATTAGGTTTAGAAATAAAATAAAAAAAGAATTACTAAAATAACCTCCAAACATTTTTAGCTATAGAAAATTATAAAAAAATCCTAAAAATACATATGATATATCAAAATGACCACAAAAATAATATCTACCTAAAAAATATAATTTTAAGTGTTTAAAATAAATTTAAAGTAAAATAACTATTAACACCATTAAATCTTAAATGAAATTTTATAAAATAAAGCAAAAACCCTAAAAATAAATAAAAAATCATTTTTGTCTATAAAAATAACTCTATTATTTTATAAAAATACTCACTTAGAGTTTTACAAATAAATCATAAAGCAAATATTTAAAGACACTTAATTATTTGATGAATTTTATAAAAATAAAGATAATACTTAAAAATAAATAAAATTCATTTTTAAGGTCTTGTATAAATATATTACACTAGAAAAATATTAAATATATTATTAGAAAAGCCTTTAATGTTTTAAATAATAAATCCTTACCTAATACCTATTTTGTGAATTCTTTTAAAACAATTCTTAAGTAAGAAATAATCACAATTCTTATAAAACCTTGAGCAATTAGTGTCTTAGTACTAATTCCAAAACCATAACTTGAATTCATAATCAAACTTAAGTATAACTTTTAACTTTAAAATATTCTTTAAAAAACCTTAGTAAGAATCCTTTTAAATAAACATTGGGTATCACCCATTTATATAATATGATGAACAATCATTATATCTTAACCCTTATTAACATAACTTTAAATTCTAACAAATTACTAAGATCATCTAATTATGCTCCCATTAAATAAATACAAATTATTTTCTTAGTAAGCAAAACAAATTTAATCTAAATCATGCACTTAAATAGAAAGTGAATAATTCCACACCTTAGTTATACCTATCATAAATCTAAAACTTGGGAATAATTAAAACATATTACATCTTAAGTTTACTTACCCTTTTAACATTAACTTTAGTCTCAAAGCTTATAAACATCATGTCTAATACACTACTTATGTTTTTATAGTTAACTTTGGTCTATTTCAATTAAGACATAATGCATCTCAAGTCCAAACTAATCAATCAAATACCAGAAGGCATTGATCACATTTTATTAACAATGAAGATTGCTTAAACATTATAAAAGAAATCTTTTCTTCAAATGTTATTCTTTCTGCCACTTTAAATAACAATCTTATAATAAGTTCTTCAACTTTTAACAACTCAATCCCAAGGACTTTTATCATAGTCACCACATGAAAATTCACCATAATCACATCATCTTGTACTTTACTTACATATTTTGGATTGTTAACACTTAGGTTCTTTATAAAGGTCATTACTTGTAAAGTAAAATTTGAAGATAAACCAACTCTGAAAAGGATCACTTGAATTCACTTCACTCAAAGTATTGGGGATTCAATTTGGGAGTTTTACAAAAATGCATAGCATTACTTATGCATAACTGAATATTGCTTCTTTAAACATTAGTCCTTACCGGACCAATGATGCAGATTTCAGATATTGGATCTTATGTCGTTTCGAAGACTGTGAGTGCATAATCTTGCAATCACAAAAGGCAAGTTCACACTTGCTCATGTCCTTTGATTATTTTGTATAAAGTATTTTACAAATCCAGTCTTTTCATCACCTGCATTTGAAAAAGGTCCAAAAACACTATTTTCATAATAATATGATTATAGGTTATTTACCATAAGGTAATAACCTACTATGAAAGTTCTAGTGGTAAAGGAACATATTATCTAGGACTTAACAACCAATGTCGCCAGTGATTCTTGTGCCATATATCACGCGTTAACCATGAGATTTGGAATGGGACAGAGAAGTCAGCTGTATCTTCTTCCTCTCGCATGTAGCCGGATGTGCAGGTCGTGGCTGTTATCACTCGTAGCATGCATATTAATTGGTAATTCATAGAGGATATGCAGCATATGGGTGGGAACCCTCAACGTCCCACGATAGTTCTGCCATCTAACGGTCTGTACAAACCATTGTCGTAATTCAATATGTGGGCATGGTGTACACCAAGGAGGCATGCGGGGTCGCGAAGGGGGTAGTGCTTGGCTTGGATCTTAGACTGGGCCCCATACCAAGGAAGTATGGACAAGGTCATGACTTGGTTGTGCAACAAGGCTAAGGTCTCTCATGGGGAAAGTAACACACCTCTGCAGAGTGTAAGAACTGTAACTTGTTACTCCCTATTCTGGGAAAGAGCTGTGAACGCAGCGGGAAAGGAACTCCATGAAAGTTCTGGTAAACCCGTGAAGGCTGACGGACATAGATTTTCAGAATAAAAGCAACCTTTGAAGAAATGTTTACGAAAACCTGCATTGCCTACGACCTATGGTCTGTGGCTGCAGATATAGTGCATCAAACACTCCTTTTCTAGTGAACTTGCTGAGTACGCTCGTACTCAACATATCTTCTTAACCCCTTCTAGGTTCTAAAGCCGGTATAGACGATGTCTACATCAAGTCATGCTCTAGAAATCATCATCAAAAGCTAAAGTTCTTCAATGAAGTCAAGAAAGTCAACATATACATCAACTCAAGTGAAGACGAAGTTGCTGATTAGATAAGAATAGAATCTCTAGCCATAGAACCTATTTCTATAGCGTATTGCTATAGCAGCAATGCCAGACCATTAGTTAAAATACTAGTCTTAATAGTATGATAGTTTTTTAGTTGTTTATTTCTGATTCTTCTTTGTAAGAAGATTCTTTCTCTTTATGTAACCTAGGGTGTTCTCTGGATCTTGTGTAAAGAGTTGAGTTGTAACCTATAGTCATGTCTTGGACCTGTTGTGTTTCTGTTGTACTACTCTGAGGGATGTAATACTAGTGAACGGTGTTTCATTGGTGTTATGTCAATGACTATAGTGTACTACATCATGGAGTGGTATGTTGGGTCACCACATTTTGTTAATTCAAAGGATGCTAAAAAAGGCATGCAAACTTCAATGGTTGAAGTAAGCATCACGTAGTTGGAATCTGCACCGTGATGAAACTGTTAAAGGAGTTTTCATCAGGAGGCGATGAAGATGCTTGCATTTGCAAGAAATTAAGTGGGAGTGCTGAGACATATTTCTAATACATTATGTGGAGGATATCTTGTTGATTGGAAATGATGTATCTTTTATTGACAAAGGTTAAGAATTTCATTTTGATGAAAGACTTAGGCAAAACCCGAATATTTAGCATGAATGTCTATATGGATAGACAATGACGCTAATATGGTCGTGCCAAACGTACATATATGAGATATTGAAGGGGTTCAATATAGAAACAACGAGAAAAGGATCTTGTCGCATGGAAAAGAATTGAATAAAGATTCAAGTGTACCGACACTTGATAAGTGAAACAAGATTCAATTTGCTTTAACACTTGATGAGTGAAATCACAAGAATGCTTTGTTCAATCATACCATGATATGTACACATCCAGATATGTCCTATGCTTTAAACAATATGGGCATATACTAGAATGAATCACAAGATGATCATTTGACGATAGTAAGGAAATTCTTATGATATTTTGGAAGAACTAAGAATATTTTTGTGTAGAGGTGATAAACAATTACAAATAGTTAATTGTAAAGCGTTACATTGATACTAGTTTTGTCACAAGATACAAATTAAGTTTATCTCAATTTAAACTATGGGTGGCATAATGAAATGGAAAGAAATTTCCATTAAGGATTTGGATGAATTCCAAAGTTAAGACAATGTGACGGATACTACAACAAAAGGCTAAGTATATGACTGCTATAGTAGCAGCAAAGGAGGGCATTTGTGTCAAGTAGTTTGTTATCAAACTAAGGTGTGGTTCACAACGGGATAACACTAAATATATATTGTACGACAATAGTATCGGCATGATTTAACACCAAGGAACTAAAGGACTCACCAAAATACCAAATTTATACAATGCCATCTCATTGGAGAATGAGTGCAGCATGAAGACGCAAAGTCATGCAAATACACATGGTCCTGAAAGCGTCAGATCCATAGATTATGTTAACCATTTGCAATACACAAAGTTTCTAAACTAGATTATTGTCTCTAGTTCAAGTGGGAGATCGAAGGGAATATGCCCGAGAGGCAATAATAAAAGTGGTTATTATCGTATTCCTTATTATGTTAAATGTTTATTTTGCATGCTATAATTGTATTAATACGAAAACTTTAATACATGTGTGTTTAATAAACAAAAACTAGGTATGGATATACCGATGATCGAATCTCGGACATGTAATATATCGCGATACAAAGGGATTGAGTTACATGTGTATAAGGTTCACACGATCACATAAGTCATCGTTGAATATGTGGGATTCAGTACGTATCTTCAGGTCCCGCTGCTGATTATAGATCGGAGAGGGTCTCGATCGTGTCTACATTATTCTCGAACCGTAGGGTGACACACTTAAGGGATACTGACACCATTTGGATCAAATAAGATGCCAGAGTAAGAAAAAGAAAGCACATGAATTTATTTCACTAGACACCGGAATCGTTTCAGTTGAAATTGCTAAAACTTGTTCTGCATGTGAAATTGAAATGTTGTAAGCGGTTTTATGTGAATGTTTGTTAATTCAAGTAATTAAAAAAATTCTAAATAAATAAATAAATAAAAGTGTTTTATTTAATGAGAGATTGCATTAAATTTGGTGGAAATTTAATGGAGGTGAGTGGAATTTTGAGTGAGTGGCTATTTATGTGAGTGGGAGCTCTACCCACATGAATGTGGAAGAGGTGGGGGAACCTCCATGGATGCCATGCCATGGGAGGGGGCTGTCCCCCTCTCCCTATAAAAGGCACCCCACTTCCTCTTCTCATCTCACACCTCCTCGTGAGGATCTCTCTCACCCCTTTAGAATTTCCCCATGGTCTCGGATCAGTGAGATACATGTTCCCGATGGCTTTTTCTGGAAGGATTTGTTGCTTCCACTGCTTCGCTGGAGCGAGGGCGTGGAGGTTGTCGGGGTAACCGGATGTGTGTGTGATCACGGATGCACCACTTCTTTACGGTGGTGGACTTGATGGTGCTGGAACGGCTGTACCAGATGGACTTCATCACGATCTTGAGATCGGCAAGCGTTCGACTACATCATCCATGAGTACAACCTCGTTAACGTTATTCGGTCTTCGAGGGTATGTATTCTATGGATGTACATCCACCCATTGCTTGAATCTAGTAGATAGATATTGGTACTTAGTTGTTCCCATCATAGGAAATTTTTTGTTTTCTATGTTGTGAACCCTTCAACTGATGTCTCTCTTTGCCGGTTGATTCCCATTCCGATGTCCACTATGGTGACTCTTGTGTCCACTCTTGTTGTTTCGGTAATCCCCATTGTTGTGTCCACGATGTTTATTGCTGTCATGGTGATAGTTACTGTTGTGGTGGTTCTTATGATTTTCGTGTTTGTGGGATCCAGAACTTCCACTACCTTCACCAAAAGAACGCTTGTGAGATGATCCTGATCCATGCTTATCAAAATGATGCTTCCTCTTCCTATTCTCCACTTGCTTCATCTTGCTTTCCAAGATGGTGGCTTTGTCACACAACGGTTGATAATTTGGAACATAAGAAATAGATAGTTGCATGCACATCTCATAATTCAGCCCTTCAAGGAACTTCTCCTTCCTCTTTGCATCAGTGTCAACAGCATCTGGTGCATAGCGTGACAGATTGTTAAACTCTTCAATATATTCCGCAACATTGTGATGGCGTTGTTTAAGGTTGTGAAATTCCTTTTTCTTCAACCCCATCACTCCTGAAGAAATATGAGCAGTGCGGAATCCATCCTCAAATATTGCTCAAGTCACTTCTTCATTAGGATTAGTGACTTGAAAGTTATCCCACCAAGTTGCTGCTAGTCCTTCCAGTAAATGAGCTGCAAACCTGACTTTCTCTGCATTAGTGCAACCAACTGTGACCAAGTACTTGTTCACAGAACATAGCCAATCATTTGCTACCATAGGATCAGTTGTACCAGAAAACTTAGCAGGCCTCAACCTTAGAAACCTTATGAGCATATCAAAAGCTGGTGGGTTGTTATGGTTGTTGTTATTGTTATTATTATTGTTGTTTTGGTTCTGGTTCTAATTTTCCATGAACTGAGTCATTATCTACATCAACTGAGTCTGTGCAGTCATCAACTGTTGCATCTCATTGCCATTGTTGTTGTTGTTGTTGTTGGGATTGGCACGATGAGGAGGCATCTGTGGTTTCAATAAGGATAAGTAAGGATAAATAACCCCATAGATCATATCATGCACAATACAACATATAACAACAATCACAAACAAGCAAGCACAAGATAAATTTCTAGGGTTCAAAACATCACAAGCAACAAGTTTGCAAAGATAAAACACACTAGCATAGTCATCCACAAGTTGGGTGATCAATGCGACTCGATAATACAGCGATAAGATAAATAAGTAGATAGATAGGCATCTCTACTCCTCCATGTCAACTTCCTCCTCCACTAGAGCAAGTCCTGTTGCGTCAAATCCTGCCTTGTACTCCTCCAAGCTGGTGGTCAAAGCATCAACCTTCTCATGTATCCTTCTCTTTTGTGAACGCAACCTCTCTATCACCTCGTGATCCGCCTCTAGCTGAAGGTCCTCAAGCTCCAACTTAGTCTCTTGGTCCTTGATCTTCTTGTTCCTATCCTGGATCCTCTTCTCTTGGCTCTTGAACTTCTTCTCTAGCCTTTCAAACTTCTTCTCCATCTCCTTGATGCACTCCTCTTTCTCCTCAAAGGACTTGTCCTTCTCCCTAAGATGAACACGTAGCTCATCATTGCCAAGCATCACATTGATCCTATCAGTATCAAGGTGCCTAATGAGACTCTCTAAGTCCTGGAGGTAGTTTTGCACAGGCTTAATGGACTCCTTGGTTGCCTCGTCCAACACTATAGCCTCTCCGTCCGCATCATGTCTCCCAAAGAAATGGAAGTAGTGGTCCTTGAGATCGGCAGAGTGAGTTCCACAAAGGCGTCCTAGTAGCTCCTGCATGGCGACGTCGAGGCCTCTCTCTTGATCATCATGGAGTATCTTGAAGGCAATCTCATCCGTTGGAGGCTCTGTCTGGCGTCCTAGATAAGTAACCCTGAATCCCCATAAGTCCTTCCTCTTAAACTTCCTGGGCTGAATTCCCTTGATGGTAGGGATTGAGAGAGAGAGAGTACATTGACAAGATGCAAAATGCGAGTCCCAAAGCGAGTTCCCTTGAACTCCTCGGTAGTCCTATAAACAAAGCTAGGCATCTATTGCATAGGATGGAGAAAAGTTCGAAACAACACAATTAAAAAAACACAAAGTAGCAAAACAAAAGCCAAAGTCATTCATCAAAACATTAATCCACACAAGTCATGGCATACATTATTCAACTCAAGAAACAAGGTTCAATCACAACTTAGACAAATTTTTTCCATACCACATAGGTCGGTATGATCAAATTATTAACGCGCGAAAACGACAAGTGTGGTGGTCCAACTATAGGATACGTCGCATCCTTCACTCACTAGTCAAGATAGCTATCTGGGCATCCTTGGTGGCAATCTGTTTGTCTTGATCACAAGACTCCCAGGCTAAGTCTATGATATCCCTCCTTAGTTGTTTTATGGTGGTCTCCATGTCTTGGGTATGTTTACTCTCCTCTCTAAGATCATTTTGAGTGTTGATCATTCTACACTTAAGACTTTCTCCAAGTTCTTCAATGGCGTTCCATGCTGCATTCCTTGCAGAGTCAAAGAATGACATATGCATTTCAGAGTTGGTGAGCAAAGAGAATCCCGACTCATTGTGGTTATCCTCCTTGTTTTTATACAAGTGGAGTTGTACCCACCAAGATTCTTCTCCTTCATCCATCACCGGAAGTCCCTTGTACACGGCTTCACCATTTATCCCCAAGCTAATCATGATGTTCTTGAGTGCCTTGGGAAACTCCGTCTCACATTCTAGGGTCATGGTCATTAGCGGTCCCTTCCTGGCGGATTCGTTGATGGCGGCCATCTACAAATAGAGATGAGAAAGAAGATTAGAAGAGGTTTACGAGATGAAAAGAAACAAATTGTGAAATTCAAAGTGGTGTTGAATTTTCCTAGTGGCTTTCTTAATATAATCCATCTTAGGGTCACAAACCTATAGGCAACACAGTGCTCCGATACCATCTGTAAGATCTCACCCAATAAGGTAGAGATCAATGTGATTGCAGTGCTAGTCCCTGGATCGAAATGCCATCACCCACAGTTTAAGATGAAGTACACAGATACAAATGTCATTATTACATCGAAATTCCAGGAGTACAATATTTCTTACAACTCACTTAATCCCGGGCTAACATATAAAGAGTTCACATTACAAAGCATATAAATAAAGTCTTCATCTTCATGTGCCACAGGCAAACATGTTGAGCGTAGACTAATAACCCTAATCACCATCAGATTAACCTGCAACATGATAAGTTACAGCCACAGGGGGTCAATACAGTTGGAATTTTATTGGCAAGTGATACCATAGTTATAAAGTAGAGACTATCTTCTACATGAATTTGGCTAAGTGTGGATTAGGATGGCTTTGCTCAAATAAGGTTTATCCTACTAGTTTGAAAATAGTAAGTTTTTCTTTACAAAACACTAAGGAACCACCAATAAACATTGGTGAACCTCGACCATTGTTCACCCACAAATTTTAACTTAGAGAAATTGGGATGAGGAGATTCTCGACCATTTCAATGTCTTCGATGCTCAAAATGTCCATAACCGGGGACACGGCTAGGTACTTAGGTTTTACCCTCTCGAGAGGTGGTGCACTTTCCCCACAAGACTCGACATGCATTGACATGAGACTTTTCAAAAGAAATCCGTCAGACCACAATGGCCGCGTTCCATCCTATCAACTCTACCACCATCTGTCCATCTGGCTGAGTTCTTGCAACTTAGTTGGTCAAGGCAGAGCCCATATGCCATGTGGTTGCACTGGAAGCTTCGCAACACAAAACATATCAAATCTCTTTGTTCCTGGGTGGCCATCCACAAGTGTGATACACAGGGTAAACCATAGAAATGGGCCATGTGTAACCACTCAACACAAACCATACAAGTCCCATCCCACCCAGTTGTTTCATTAACAAGGTTGTTTTCTTACTCAAAAACACATAGGCATAAACTTTCCATAAAATCATAACATGAATTTCCACCCACTAATTCTAATAGCAAGTCTAAGCATTCTAGCATACATTTTCTCCTAACTTAGGAAAATTCTACCAAGATATAATCTATAGGATCTTCCATAGCATAGCAATATATTTGAAAACTATCATGCAAGTTCTACCAAAATAATACTAATGCAATAGGTAAAATATTATGACATAAGATGAAATATCAATTGCCTTGGTAGCTAGGGGAATAGGTACAATCCTCACAATCACACACTTCACAATCCACAAAATCTACACAACAAAATATATACAAATTAATATAACACTCAAAAATAATATGAATGCATGCAAAAATGCAATGAGGTGCATAACACATTTAAAAAAACCAAACTCTACAGTACACAAGTTATATTATATATTCTAAAGTCTAAATAACACAAAAACCACTTTAAAATAATATACTGACTAATTTTTATAGCCAAAATAGACCTATAAATGTCTCTGCATAAAACTATAATTTTTCAGAAACAAATGACCAAAGTAAGGCCACAGATGGAAAGTTCACATTTTTATTTCATAGACACCTAATTTGTATTTTTATAAATTATAGATCAAAAGTTATAAATTTTACAAGTTTGAACAAATATTAAATCAAATCTAGATTTTAAATCAAAAACCCAGATACGCAGCGCTTCCTAATTGGCCCGTACCGGTTCACGCGTATCACGCACGCGCACCGTCAGATTTAAGTAAGATCTTGTGGTCCAGATCTTCCCATGCCCTTTCGCCTAAACATCTAAACGCAGCCACTAGATCTAGATCCAACGGATCAAAATGCTCTGACCAAATCCGAGGGGCGCAAATGGCGAGCGCGGCGGCGGCGCGTCTGTCGACGGCGCTTCGGCGAGGCTAGGGGTAAGGGAGGGGGAACAGGGGCTATACCAAGTCGCAGCGATGAGTTGGATGATGTGGTGGTCACAAACGAGGGCGGGGTGCACGGACACGGCTGCAATTCCTCGTCAGAGTTTAGCTTGTCGTCGGGTGCTCGCAGTCGACGACGGGGGTGATGTTCTGGGGAACAAGAGGGCAAGCGGCAAGCTTCAGGAGGTACGCAAGAAGAAGGCGAGCACGATAGTAAGAACCAGAGTCATGGGGGTTCGGGGCTCACCGTGATAGTTTGCCGGATTTCGTCGGGTAGCGGAGGTGCGAGTAGGAATTAGCGTAGCCTGGCGACGCTCAGAGCTTGTGGAGTGGGGAAAAATGGAGCGGAGGCCGAGGGGGTTAAGTAGCCGTGCTAGGGGAGGGAATCACACACGCAATCAAGAGGAATCAATCAAGAATTTATTCGGATTTAAAGGGGGAAGAAAGGCTGCGAGGGAGGGTCTTTGGAGCGAGATTGATGACGATGGGTGACATTGAGGTGGGAACCACTTGTTAGCGAGGGGGTGCGGTGCAGCACGGTGAGAAATGGAGGGGAGATGGAAAAACCCAGGTGGGCTAGGTGGGCTATTTACTAGGACACGTCAGTTGGGCAGGTAAGTTCCTTTTTTTCCTCTTAGTCTTTTTCTTTTTCTGATTTGATTTTCGAAATGAAATTTAAATGACAAATCAGATCCAAATCAAGTCAAATTTTCACCAAAATTTTTTGTGATGCTCCTAGTGTTTAAAAGTATGTTAAAAACAACAAACCACACCAAAACATTTTGGGGTACTGAAAAAATAAAAATAAAAAACAAATCTGCCCTTCATAAGATAGGGTTTTAAAAATAGGGTTTGCTAGGGTTTTAAAATTTGAAACTTTTTGTGCAATGCTCACATGCTATGATGATATTGATGCAATGATGATGTTTTGTTTTTGATGAAATTTGGGATGTTACATAAATATCCAGGAACAATGCCGGTGAGTACTTTGAATGTACTCACAAACCGCCAAGACAAGGTAACAAGATAATGCATATTTGGCTGTGGGGAGACAGTTCTACACTATAGTTGTTTCTGAAAAGTCAAACATTGGCATATCTATATCTTTGTTGAAAAAGTGCTTTTGGAAAATATGCCTCCATTTCGAAAGTTCGGATATCCCCATATCCTTGTTAAAAACTTTGTTGAAAATAGTTTTATAGTAAAACCCTTTTTAAAACATCATCAACCATCTCTGGTAAAAACCAAACTCGTTCTTATCTTTCCCCGTGACCAAGTCACATCCTTTATATTCATCTCTGAAACCATCTCAAGGGTACTCCTAGAAATCACCTTTCCAGTCGTCCTTGACCGTGGACATGTCTATTCGAATAGATTAGACTCTGTAGAGTTTGTGCACTTTACCCACAAGAATCAATACATCCGCCAGGATACAACCACAGCCCGCTACACATGGTAGAGGGAGGTTTAGATAATCAAACCTAACCTTTCATTTGTCCATCCCTATCAAAGGCGGCTTTTCCTTTTGGGATGTCCTCTTTGACACGAGTATGTGGCACGACGGCCATAGTCCTCCATTCCGTACAAGCCTATTCCCCAAACCGTAGTTTGGCATATAGTAATTTGACTCCACTTCCTTCCGTACATACAATAAGTCATACCATCCGCGAGAGACCCAATTTTTGCACCAGTACCTTGTCCACAACAGTACGGATTTCAGTGGATTCTCCCCTTTAGAAAGTAGGAGCAGCCCCAGCTAAAGAGTTAAGCCCCAGCGACTGGGGTAGTGTGGTTGCACGGATAAATTGTTCCGTTAAAGGCGTAGAACATCCCTTTTTCTTTCTCTTGCTCAACCTTCTTTTTATCCTCCTCATATCTTATTTAGTAACACCTCCACTCGGAAACGATGCCTCTTTTCAAGGGTTTTATTTTTAAAACTTTGTAGTAGGGTAAAACCCAAAATAGTTTTATTATTGGAAATCCGTAGTCTCCAAGGGGGAAGATGCTAATCATCTTAGCCTAGATCTAAAGGGTAAAAGGTGGGAGTCAACAAGGGTAAGTGTCTTAATGGACACTCCATCATAACTTGGAGGAGCCAAGTTACTCACGCCCTTTTTTTTAAACAAACCATGCATTTTAACGTGAAGTTCAAAATGAGATATAAATCAATTGATAAAAGGGAGTAGGTCAATATAGGAATTCAGGAAGGGTGGCTTGTTTGTGACCAGCAAGATGTCCCTTGACTTCTTTATAATACCAGAATACCAAGTGTCAATACCAATAATAATAAGATTAACACGATGCTTCGTTCTTCTCAGCGTCACACAATCACAACTATCGCCGTTATTGAGCTTACATGCAAACAAACAATACCACAATCAACACAAGGCATAGAAGCACCAATACCTACAGCAAGCAACATATAATTACAATGTATAAGGCAGTAGCATGTTGGATGATTGGTTTGATAATATTAGTAAAAGGTTTGGAGGCATTGGTAGATGATCCGGTGGGATTTATAATCTAGGGACTATCTAAGGGCGAGGTTTTTGACCAAGGGATTTCTCTATATGATACCACTATATAAAAATTATACCATCAGATAGGTATTGATAAAATGAATCCAACAAAAGTGGTTTCACTATTTTATCAATTTCCATTGATTTATAATGATTTTTATAGTGGATAAAACTCTAGTTTTAGGATATAAATCACCATACAAATTTTGGAGCTTCAAAAATTATTTCCTTGGGTGATTAGGTAGTATTTCGTGGACTTATTCAAGAGGACTTGGAATCATCCAAAAATAGTTAACAAATTCTGGATGATATTTGTCTTTTTCACCAAATTAAATCTATTAGTGCTTTTGATGTTATTCCAAAGAAACGTGTTAGGTATTTACAACACCTTTTTGTAGAAATTGGAATCACCCTTTTTAATAAGCAGAGCTAAAATGGTGAATTTATTTGTGAATAAACTATGCACATAATTATTGAATTCACCAAAATTAGAGAAAGTTCAATAAATTTTGGGGCTCCTGGGTTTCATAGCTATGGGTATGTATATGTACATAGAGTTGGAATTAGGTCAAAAATCAATTTTCTTTGACCTAGAGAATTTTCTAAAGTTATAATTAGGTCCCTTTTGTTACTTTTACTATCTTTAAAAGATGGCTCCAATTGGGCTGAGGTCAATTCCATTTGAACCATGATATTAATATCTTTCAATAGTGATTAGATTTACTTCATTTGGAGTTGTGAATCTCTAGATGTGATTTGTTGATTGGAGAAGGTATGCTTTGCTAGATAAATTCCTAGTGAATGCTTGTTTATTATTTTGCATAGATCTTGGTGCTGAATGTTTGATAAAACACTAGGGTGTATAATAAAATTTAGTGCTATAATTATGAAGGTATTTATCATTTTGTTTTACAATAAAACAAGGCAGCTATTATTAATCAAGTTTGAAAAAGAATAAACCCCAAAGGGATCTGGGCCAAGTGCTCAGCCGGACTGGGTCGCGCAGAGGGAAAATGGCCCACCCGGGGGCGCGCTGCGCGGGAGACGGCGGTTTCGAACCCGCCAGTTCAGGCCCACCCGTCAGAGAGGCGACGCACCGAAGAGGTACATGGACTCGTAGGCCATTGGATTAGATCGGATCGGACGGCAGGTGTATATCATCTTTCCAACGACCAGATGACGAGGCAGAAACCCTAGATAGGTTCGGGGGAGGCGAAGGAGCTCACCTAGGGAGCTCGTGGCGCCGTGGTGACTGGCGGAGGAGACACGGCATTCCAGGAGGAGTCTAGCGAGGGGCGGCACTCTGGGGTTTGCCGCCGGGAGCTATCTCACGCGGACATGACCGGGGCAGGCTTGTCGAGGCTCATCGGTGCGGAGCTAGGAGTGCGGGCCAAGAGGAGATACCAGACTAGGAGGAGTCCCTTAGAGAGGCAGCAGGTGCTCGGAGACATTCAATCCTAGCCAAAAGATCTCCCCTTGAGCATGAACTTGTGGTGATGCTTCCGGCATTCCTAAAACAAAAGAGAGGATGAGGACAGTGTAGTAGAGAGGTAGAAGGTAGATCTGAGAGCCTAGAGGGAGCTAGAGATCCATGGCAAGCACACATGCAAGCAAGAACCCGAGAGGAGTTCTTCTCCTTCTCCATAGGTATTAGTAGCAAGGGAAGGGGACCTGGAGCTCGGGGAGAGGTTGGTGGGTGTCTGGAAGTGAAATGAGAGGTCAGGGAGGTGTACTCTAGCCTCTTGGCTTATAAACCGAAGGAGAGGGTGTATGTTGGTCTAAGTCCATATTGAGCATGGTGGAGGGGTGCTTCTCGAGGGTTGGGCCTCAGGGCGGTGGAGAGAGTGATGTGGGGTACTGGGGTCAAGCAAAGAGTGGTGGGAGGGGGAGGTGCTGGCTGCTACACTAAATAGCCAAGATATTTTCCTCATGAGGCGTCTCTCTCTCTCTCTCTCTCTCTCTCTCTCTCTTTCAAGCACTAAAGTACCAAGCTATGTTTTGCTACAGTGTTGGTCGACCAGGGGTGTGTTGGGTGCTGTGGTGGAGTACTTGCCCAGGGTGGATGTGATTTGAGATTGGTTTGACTCAAAGTTTGTTTGGATTGCAAACATTGCTCAAATGGATGCTTGTGAAGGAAGTTGAAAATTTTTCATTGGTCAAAGTGGGGAGAGAGTACTGGTAGATAGGTAGGGTCTACGTCCAAGATCTATTTGGAATTTTCTAATGAATATAAGCGCATTTAAGAGCATTTATTCAAAAAGTGCAGAAGTTGTTTCTAGAAGCTCCTTTGGTATTTTTACATTGGACAAGGTTGTTTTATGATGTTATATGGTCCTAAATACCATATTACACATTGGAGAATTTTATTGGAATTTATTTGGGTATAGAAGTTTTTTTAAGCAATTAATTCTTGTTTCTGCCATTTAAGAAAAAGGGCAAAAAGAATTAATAAAGAATCTCAAAAATATTTATTTTTGAGTTGGAAATATGGGATATGATATATAGGCAAGGGAATTAATTGCCTACGAGCCTTTAGAGGCAAAGATTTTAGGGTTTTGCCAAAGGTGGAAATTAATTATTTTTAGGATCCAAATAATTATGGGAATTATTTGGGGAATTATCATATCCAATGTAGACGATGTAAAATTTACTTATACATGATTTATAGCTTGGTTGTTGAAGAATTATGGTGAGAAGGGAAGAAAACTAGATTTGGGAGGATCTAGGGTTTGGATATTTTTATGCCACCTAAATATGGTTGGATTTGTGAGATCAGAGCTCACCTTGATATAAGGAATACATGGGTGATTATAACAAGTTAGATGGGTGATCATACCAAGAGTTGGGCTTGAATGTATTGGAGGTGGTCTAGAAGAGATGGCAAACTTTGTCGAAAATAAGGGTTCCATAACAGATACATCAAGATGCCTCATTAACCTTCTGGGTTTAAGAAGCACAAAGCTCCAATGCAAACAAGTGAAGTGGGGTTTGATAGGCCATGATTAGAATATCATAACCATGCAAAGATTTGGTCAAGGGGAGGTATCGTATAGAGGTGAGCTTCTGCCAAAGTTGGCAAGATGATAAGATTTGCATACAAGATTATTATCTTGACCACAAAACCATCATGGATGAGTGGGAACTACAATGGCTTGGGCCAGTTAAAGAGTGGGCTTTGGTAGTAATAATTATGTATTACAATATGGTTCCAGTACATTATCAAGAATGCACATAGGTTGGAAAAGGTAGAGCTCCAAAAATTGAATCTAGATGAGAAATCCAGACTTAGCCATTTGGCAGATTTAGGGTTTTAGACTAGAATGGAAGTGTAGATGATTTTGAGAGGAGGATATGTTCCAACTCATGATTCAAAGAGATTATATTGATGTGATAAATAAGTAGATAGGTTCCCTGCCTAGAGTGGGTCTTCACTGAGTTGGAAACTATCAAAGGGGATTATCCTTGGATTCATGTGAGTAGGAGATGAGATGGTCACTTTAGTGGCTTAGGGTAGATCAAAATATGGATGCTTGGTTTGAGAATGATGATCACAAACATAGATTGGGTCCTAAGGGATGAGCTACTAGATTAGCTCAATCTAGTTCCTAAGCAAACAAGGAAATCAGCATATCAAGGAAATTCATCAGGCAACTCATCTTAGCAAACTTATCCAACTATTACTAGGGTTACCATTAAGCCTAGCTTGAGGTAAGGATGGGTATTTTGAATTGGTTGTTATTTGAGATAAGATAAGGACCTCTTATTATATCTACCAAGGTTGGAATGAAAACATTTTAATAAAGGTTTTGGAAAACCTAGGGATAAGAGTAGCTGGGAATTCTGTCTTGAAAACATAAGGATATTATATATAGGTCTCCATAGTTTTTTTAATAGAAACTAGTAAAGTATTTTGTTTTGTCAAAGTAATCTTGTCTCAGCTTTTTAAATGCTAGAACATTTGAGAATATGAAAGATGTGCCAAGACCTCTCTTTTGTGAAATAGCTTTTGTCAACTAGGGTTGAGAGAAGAAATATATTACCTAAAGGACAAACAGTTGCATGAACACAAGAAACAAGTAAGCAATCATTGCAACATGTAACAAGAAAAAGTTTTTGTTCCCCCTAATTTTTGCCCTTTTGGACAGCAAATCTGGGTTGCTGAAATTGGGGTGTTACAATTTATCCGACTTTGGATCTTGGAGATTTCTGGGGGCTACTGTTGGGGATATACTTTCCGGGTATACCCACAGGACTCGCTGACCAGGGTGGCCCACCAACGGGTTAGAGCTTTACTTCATGGGCACCCAGTCAGAGAAAGAGGAGGAGCCAGTTCCGGCTATGACAAGGCCTAGAAGAGTTACCGACTTAGGCCTGTAGTATTACTTGTATTGCAAGATGTATCTAGTTACCGACTATGTAACGTAGCCGGATAGGTCTCTCTTGTAACCCTAGGTCCTGGTGACTATAAACCAGCCCTATGGGAGCCTTTAGGGCACAACGATATCAATAACCACAATCAAAACTCACACAGGCGAACCTCTCTTGTAATCCACTGTAACATCCGGCTTACGCCGATATATTATTGGGTTGCTAGCAGGAGTAGGATCCGATCACCGCAGTCGGATCTGAACCTAGGTAAACTTGTGCTCACCGCTCTTGGAACATCCGACGTCTCACACCCCATCTTCTCAACGCCGTTAGGACCCCCATATGGCGTACTTGTTGTCAATCCGACGACAATGGCATCTTGAGTGGATGTTCGTCGTATGGTGCATTTGATGGCTCAACTTGTGTAGATCTTGGCTCTCCTTGAGTTTAGCTTGATTCTCCCCCATCATATTGTTGAGCATGAATGTGAGACTCGGTGGGAAAGATATGCCCAATACCCATCAACTTGATGACTTGAGAGGAATTTCCATCACCTACATCACGTGAAACAACTTGCGCCTCATGGGGGCTATTATTCTCCAAAACTCCAGGTCACAAGATACTTCAACACAACCATTGGCTTTGTTGTAGTATCTATGGGCATCCGAGTTTTCCGCATAACCAACAAAGATACCCTTTATAGTTCTAGATTCAAATTTACCGAGCTTTTCTTTCTTGTTCTTGACGAGGCACTTGCACCCAAAGACACAAAAGTAGTTGACGTTGGGCTTCTTATTTGTGAGAATCTCGTACGGAGTCATGTCAAAGGGAGCTCGGAGGAAGAGCCGATTCGTGTAGTGAACCACGGTAGCAATGGCTTCTCCCCAAAAGTTTTGGCGTGACTTGAATTCACTCAACATAGTTCTTGCAATCTCAATAATTATCCGGTTCTTCCTTTCAACAACACTATTTTGTTGAGGGGTATAGGGAGGTTAGAATTCATGCTTGATCCCTCATCTTCGACGAACTCTTGCATGGTGTAGTTCTTGAACTCGGTGCCATTATCGATTCTAATGGTCTTGATCTCAACTCCATGAGTGCGTTGAGCTTGCTTGGCAAAGATCATGAATTCCTTGTAGGTCTCATCCTTTTACTTGAGGATAAATACCCAAGTATACCTTGAGTAAACATCAACAATGACAAGACCATATCTTCTTCCACCAAGAGAGTCATACGTTCAAGGACCAAAGAGATCCAAATGGAGAATCTCCAAGGGTCTTGACGTGGCCACCTTGGTTACGGAAGGATGATGCTTCCCAATTTGCTATCCTAAAATGCAAGCACTACACACACGATCTTTCCCAAAGGAGACACCGGTTAGTCCAACAAAATGCTCATCCTTTAGGAGTATGTTAAGATTTCTCATGTTTACATAGCCTAGGCGACGATGCCAAAGCCATCCCTTGTCAGCTTCGGCCATTAGACATGCGGGAAGGGATTGGCTCTCTTCCGAGAGGTTGACCACATAAAGGTTGTCCTCCACATGTCCAACGAGGACCAAGCTGAGATCATCACTCCTAATGACTTTCACAAAAGTTTTCGAGAAATAGGAATCATTACTGGCATCCGCAATATGTTTAATAGAAAGTAAGTTATATCCAAGGTTTACAACAAGCAAGACGGTCTCTAGGGACAAAGCCTTGGAGACCACCAACTTGCCATAACCAATTACCTTTCTTTTTGAGTTATCACCAAAAGTGATGCTTGACGTTGAGTTGACATCGTGAATGAATTGGTCAAGAACACTTCTACCTCCGATGGTATGATTGGTGCATCCACTATCAAACACCCATTTTGATCCACCGGAGCCATAACCCTACAAAATCAATCCTTTGATTTAGGAACCCATTGAGTAATGGGTCTCTTATCATTAGCAACAAGATCCTTTGGTACCCAAATTGAGTACCACCTATAAGCATAACCATTGCGAGGGCCAACATATTTGGCATATACATCTCCTTGAGTGCTCTTAGATAGCACATAGGATGGATTAGATTTTCCCGCATATTTGTGATTGGGATTGCCCCTCATGGCTCCCCCATTCACAACATTCTTTTTGACTTGGTCAACCACCTTGTCACCTTCTTTTACAAAGGTTATCTTCTTTGGTGGAATGGAATTATTCCTGTTGTTCTTTGGATCAAAACCGACACCTTCCTTGGAAACCCTCGTCTTTTCACGGGATAGAATCTCATCTAGAATATTTCCCTTGGAAGTAGGTGCATGATGCTCTTTCTCAAGTTGCCCTTTAAACTTTTTATTTTCCTCAATGAGGAGAGTTTGATCAAAGGGAGAGTTAGAGGAACAAGAATCATTCTCAACAATAATTGGATCCTTCAATGTACCAAGAGCCTTCTCATAGGTCACTCGAAGCTGGTCACGGTTCTCTCCAAGTTTATGAGCTCACACTTGACAAGCAACCTAGCCTTTTCAAGGTGCCCAAGGTCCTTGGTAAGAGAAGCATGAGCAACTTCAAGCTCTTTCTTTGAGTCATCAAGCTCTTGGGACAAAGAGTTAGCCCTATGAATAGTGTCCATGTCTTTTGCTTTATCAAGTTCAAAGATTTCATTTTGTTGTTTCAGAAACGAAGTGGTATTCTTTTCCTCACATAGCTCTTTCTCAAGAAGATTGAATCTTCATTTCTCATCATCAATATGAGATTCCAAGCTATCAATGGTCTCGTCACGTGAGTTGACAAGTTCCATTAATTGCTTGACTCTAGCATGAGCAATGTAAGGAAGAGACTTCATGATAGCATACATTTCTTTTATATATTCTTCACCAAATTCATAACTATCACTATCATGGTTACTCTCAAGATCATCCAAGATGGTAGATAGAGATTGAGGAGAGGATATTACCTTGGAGATCCTTGCCATGAGACAAGTGGTGGCGACCCTGGGAGTAGGAGAGTCGCTAGTGTAGTCCTTGGTGTAGTCGTAGGTGAAGAGAGACCTAGGTTCGGCGAAGGCCAAACCGGACACTCCAACAACCTTCTCTTCATACTCTTCCTCCTTGTCAGATATGTATTCTTGACCTAGTAAGCCTTTTCCATCACGCCTATTGTTCCTCTTGTATATTTCGTTGATGGGGTTGGGCTTCAATCTTGGTTTGGCACCCTCTTCATACTTGGGTTTGTCAAGCCTCTTATCATATGGACATTTATTGGCAAAGTGGCTCGACTCATCACAATTGTATCACGTCCTTTTCTTCTCACTTGATCCCATTGAACTTCTCCTTCTTCGGAACTTCATGTTCTTGGTGAAGAGACCAAGTTGAGAGAGCATATCCATCAACTCCATCAACATCGCTTTCTTCATCACTTGAAACATCTTCTTGCACATGCTTGGCCGTTAGTTCTAGAGAGTGGCAGGACCCAATAGCACGGTTTATCTCCTTGATCTTTTGTCCTTCATCCACCAAGTTATCCGTGGCAACAAGATAAGAGACTAGATCATTGGGAGTGAACTAATTAGATCTATCAAGGAGTTGCAAGTTCAAGGCAAGTTTCTTATCGATGACTGCGATCATAGAGACAATCTTGGACTTGATGAGATCATCATTGAAATTGAACCCATCATCATACTTCTCACACCCTAGACCACCAATATTCACGTGGAGGGCAACAAGTCTCTTGTATGCTTCTACGATGGTCTCACCATCATGGTTCATGAACATGTTCATCATCAACTTGGCAGCTTTATACTTGTACTTTTGGATAGGAGACGTTCCCACTTGGAGAATGACAATCCTATCCCAAAGATCCTTTGCGGTGGGGATGTCGCTGACTTAATCATGGAGAGTGCGGTACATGGCACTCCTTATCTTGTCATAAGCCGTTGCATTTAGTTGACGGTCGTAGTACTCTCCTAGAGTGAGGTTTTTGGGATCTTGTGGGTGGAAACCGGTGCACACAATCTCCCAAAGCTCAATGCTGCAGCTGTGAAGATGAGATTCCATAGAAGCTTTCCAATGAGAGAAATGAGTTCCATCATAGTGAGGTGCGGGACCTGAACCATTAATGTGAGGCATGATGTTCTTTTTCTTAGGATAAACATAAGGAAATTGATTAGGGGGCACGGAGTTTTTTGACGAGCCGCTCTCATGAGAGTACTCGGCATCCTTCTCCTTCCCTGTGTCCATTGGTCTCCCTTGAGGTACTACCAATGAGTTACCAAGAAAAGCCCCATCACCAATGGCCTTATGTTGTCCTTCTAGGTAAGTCATTCGAACAGGGAGATCGGAATCTGCCTTGGCCTTTTCAAGGGCATCGTTGCCTAAGATTTCATGAAGCTCCTTGACCGAATAAGTCTTTTCCTCCTCATCATCGGAGAAAACCATCTTTTATATTAGGTGGTAAAGCCCTTAAAAGAGCCCTTGGCTCTGATACCAATTGAAAGTATAAGATGGTTAACCTAGAGGGGGTGAACATGTTTCTACAAAATTCTTTGTAATCTTTTGCAAGTTTTAGGGTTTGCGGAATATAAGTGAGCCTAAATGCAAACTAGGTGAGGCAACCTAGATGATGGTACAAGATACTTCAAGATCAAAGGCTATCACAAGGTAAACACCACAAGTAAGAGATTGGTTAAGGAATAACCGAAGCACGCGGAGACGAAGATGTATTCCCGTGTTCACCACCTTTGGGAAGGGGGCTACGTCACATTGGAGAGGTGTGAGGTTCCATGAAGGATTCCTCAAATGCCACAAAGTCTCACCTTCTTCTCCGAGCCTATCCCACGAAGGAATAGCTCGCTTACTCGTGGTAGAGTTTAAGGTAGTCTCCAAACCCTCACAAACTTTCCACCGAGCAAATCACAAGTCGAATGCCTCCGGGCGACCCTAGCCGCCTAGGGTTTCCCACAAACCCAATAGTAACAATCTAACTCAATGAAATCAAGGGGGAATGAACTTTGGCTTGGTGGAAACGTAGATCGAGACTTCCTCTTCCTTTCTACCAAAGGGATTTGGATTTGGTTGGGTAGAATGGGAGATCCTCAAGCTTTTGTGTTTCAACAATGGAGAGAGAGAGAGACCTTCAAGAAGGATATGAAGTGAATGCCTGGCCTTCTCAATTTGGAAGAAATGATATTTATACTCAACAAGAAAAACTATCCATTTCAAGCCATTTCGCAAGATTTGGTTTTAAGTTCGGTTGGACCGGCCCACACACCGGACGGTCCGGTTCTCGTCTTGGAAAAATGGACTCCAACCGGGTTTGGTTATTGACCCCAGCCTCGGTTATACTTGGAGTAAGTAAACCGAAAAACCCGGTTCAGATTCGGATTTCCGGTCCTGACACCGAACGGTCCGGTCTGTGAGTCGATTTAACCGGCCTATACACCGGATTTAACCTTCCATCACACCATTAGATTAAAACCTGTGTAAGACACTAGAAGTACCATTAGTCTGCTCTAACTAAGGTGTCATTGTCAACCAAAAATAGTAGAGGATAAATTACCCTTTCAGTATTATAGGGTATATACAGTTAGAAACCGCATTTACCGGGCCGTAACTCAAAAAATAAAGTATATGCTTGCACCACGAGATAAATACCCACCTCCTTGGAATGGCCATGCACCATGGAGTATGATGCGTGGAAAATTCCTTGGTCCTGTGGGCGCGCCCTAATCTTGCACCTCCTTTGGGAAAACACTGGTTTTTTCTGGTTCGGAAAATGGAAAGTCGAGATTTCTCCAAATGACCACGAAATATCTAGTTGAAGAAGTCGCTTGCGATGCCGATAGGGAGCTAGGTGTCGGGTTTGGGATCAATCCATGGAGTGGTTCCATGTTCTGGGCAGCGAGGAGAGGGGCAATCTATGGTTGGAAACCATGTTAACTCACACTCGATAGACATCTTGGTGGT
The DNA here is from genome assembly GCA_916181665.1 of Avena sativa. NCBI lineage: Eukaryota > Viridiplantae > Streptophyta > Magnoliopsida > Poales > Poaceae > Avena > Avena sativa. The sequence continues at coordinate 143,923,261 of OV702280.1, forward strand.
GCCTTGGGTGCCAAAGGACTTGGTATGCCTTCCCTATGATTTTATGAGGGCAGTGGGACACATGCAAGGGCTCTAGGAGTTGTTTTAACATTATTTTTTATTTTTTTAGATTTTATTTGTTGCTTCCCACAAAAAACAGCAAAACCTGCTGGTGGCCGCAGCAACGCCACGATCGATACAATCTTTGACCCAGGCATGCATCCAGCCTAGGTACCCCATGGGGCACCCCAAACCATTTTCCCTGGAAATTCAGAGTGTCTTATAGGGTACATACAGTTAGAAACCGCATTTACTGGGCCATAACTAAAAAAATAAAGTATATGCTTGCACCACGAGATAAATACCCACCTCCCGGGAATGGCCTTGCACCATGGTGTAGCATGCGAGGAAATTGCCTCGGGCCCATGGGTGCACCCTAATATTGCACCTCCTTTGGGAAAACACCGGTTTTTCGGGTTTAGAAGTCGAGATTGCTCCAAATGACCACAAAATCTCTAGTTGGAGAAGTCGCTTGCGATGAAGAGAGGGAGCTAGGTGCCGTGTTTGGGCTAAATCCATGGAGTGGTTCCATGTTCTGGGCAGCGAGGGGGGAATCTAGGATTGGAAACCATGTTAACTCACACTCGATAGACATCCTGGTGGCTCCTTGGGAGCTAAAGGACCTGGTATGCCTTTCCTATGATTTTATAAGGGCAGTGGGTCACATGCAAGGGCTCTAGGAGCTGTTTTCACATTTTTTATAAATTTTTTAGATTTTTTTTGGTGCTTCCCAAAAAACGGCGAAACCCGCCGGTGGCCAGGGCAACGCGACGGTCGGAGCAATCTTGGACCCAGGCATGCATCCAGCCTAGGTACCCCATGGGGCAACCCAAACCATTTTTCAATGAAAATTGAGAGTGTCTTATAGGGTACATAAAGTTCGAAACTGCATTTACCGGGCCGTAAATCAAAAAAAATAGTATATGCTTGCACCACGAGATAAATACCCACCTCCTGGGAATGGCCATGCAACATGGTGTATCATGCATGGAAATTGCCTCAGGCCCATGGGCGGGCCCTAATCTTGCACCTCCTTTGGGAAAACACAGGTTTTCCATGTTCATAAAATGGAAAGTCGAGATTTCTCCAAATGACCACGAAATCTCTAGTTGGAGAAGTCGCTTGCGATGCCGAGAGGGAGCTAGGTGCCAGGTTTGGGCTCAATCCACGGAGTGGTTCCATGATCTAAGCAGCCAGGGGGAATCTAGGGTTGGAAGCCATGTTAACTCACACTCGATAGACATCCTGGTGGTGCCTTGGGTGCCAAAGGACCTGGTATGCCTT